>CM076184.1:108946070-118946070 GCA_038277355.1 Encarsia formosa
AAAAACTAATCAGCTATCCCCCAAGCTCTAAGCCCCCAAAACCCTGGGCGTCCGAGTTCAGCTAAAAAACTTATCGGCTATCCCCGAAGCTCTGAATCCCCAAATAGCCAGGGCGCCCGAGTTAAACTAAAAAACTAATCAGCTATCCCCCAAGCTCTAAGCCCCCAAAACCCTGGGCGTCCGAGTTCAGCAAAAAAACTTATCGGCTATCCCCCAAGCTCTGAATCCCCAAATAGCCAGGGCTCCCGAGTTAAACTAAAAAACTAATCAGCTATCCCCCAAGCTCTAAGCCCCCAAAACCCTGGGCGTCCGAGTTCAGCTAAAAAACTTATCGGCTATCCCCCAAGCTCTGAATCCCTAAATAGCCAGGGCTCCCGAGTTAAACTAAAAAACTTATCAGCTATCCCCCAAGCTCTAAGCCCCCAAAACCCTGGGCGTCCGAGTTCAGCTAAAAAACATATCGGCTATCCCCCAAGCTCTGAATCCCCAAATAGCCAGGGCGCCCGAGTCAAACTAAAAAACTAATCAGCTATCCCCCAAGCTCTAAGCCCCCAAAACCCTGGGCGTCCGAGTTCAGCAAAAAAACTAATCAGCTATCCCCCAAGCTCTAAGCCCCCAAAACCCTGGGCGTCCGAGTTCAGCAAAAAAAACTAATCAGCTATCCCCCAAGCTCTAAGCCCCCAAAACCCTGGGCGTCCGAGTTCAGCAAAAAAACTAATCAGCTATCCCCCAAGCCCTAAGCCCCCAAAACCCTGGGCGTCCGAGTTCAGCAAAAAAAACTTATCGGCTATCCCCCAAGCTCTGAATGCCCAAATAGCCAGGGCTCCCGAGTTAAACTAAAAAACTTATCGGCTATCCCCCAAGCTCTGAATCCCCAAATAGCCAGGGCTCCCGAGTTAAACTAAAAAACTAATCAGCTATCCCCCAAGCTCAAAGCCTCCAAAACCCTGGGCGTCCGAGTTCAGCAAAAAAACTTATCAGCTATCCCTCAAGCTCGGAATCCCCAAATAGCCAGGGCGCCCGTGTTCAATAAAAAAAACTGATCAGCTATCCCCCAAGCTCTAAGCCCCCAAAACCCTGGCCGTCCGAGTTCAGCAAAAAAACTAATCAGCTATCCCCCAAGCTCAAAGCCTCCAAAACCCTGGGCGTCCGAGTTCAGCAAAAAAACTTATCAGCTATCCCTCAAGCTCGGAATCCCCAAATAGCCAGGGCGCCCGTGTTCAATAAAAAAAACTGATCAGCTATCCCCCAAGCTCTAAGCCCCCGAAACCCTGGGCGCCCGAGTTCAGCAAAAAAACTTATCAGCTATCCCCCAAGCTCTGAATCCTCAAATAGCCAGGGCTCCCGAGTTAAACTCAAAAACTAATCAGCTATCCCCCAAGCTGTAAGCCCCCAAATACCCTGGGCGTCCGAGTTCAGCAAAAAAACTTATCGGCTATCCCCGAAGCTCTGAATCCCCAAATAGCCAGGGCGCCCGGGTTAAACTAAAAAACTAATTAGCTATCCCCCAAGCTCTAAGCCCCCAAAACCCTGGGTGTCCGAGTTCAGCAAAAAAACTTATCGGCTATCCCCGAAGCTCTGAATCCCCAAATAGCCAGGGCGACCGGGTTAAACTAAAAAACTAATTAGCTATCCCCCAAGCTCTAAGCCCCCAAAACCCTGGGTGTCCGAGTTCAGCAAAAAAACTAATCAGCTATCCCCCAAGCTCTAAGCCCCCGAAACCCTGGGCATCCGAGTTCTGCTAAAAAACTTATCGGCTATCCCCGAAGCTCTGAATCCCCAAATAGCCAGGGCGCCCGGGTTAAACTAAAAAACTAATTAGCTATCCCCCAAGCTCTAAGCCCCCAAAACCCTGGGTGTCCGAGTTCAGCAAAAAAACTTATCGGCTATCCCCCAAGCTCTGAATCCCCAAATAGCCAGGGCTCCCGAGTTAAACTAAAAAACTAATCAGCTATCCCCCAAGCTCTAAGCCCCCAAAACCCTGGGCGTCCGAGTTCAGCAAAAAAACTAATCACTATCCCCCAAGCTCTAAGCCCCTAAAACCCTGGACATCGAGTTCAATAAAAAAAAAAACTGATCATTTATCCCCCAAGCTCTAAGCCCCCAAAACCCTGGGCGTCCGAGTTCAGCAAAAAAACTAATCAGCTATCCCCCAAGCTCTAAGCCCCCAAAACCCTGGACATCGAGTTCAATAAAAAAAAAAACTGATCATTTATCCCCCAAGCTCTAAGCCCCCAAAACCCTGGGCGTCCGAGTTCAGCTAAAAAACTTATCGGCCATCCCCCAAGCTCTAAGCCCCTAAAACCCTGGGCGTCCGAGTTCAGCAAAAAAACTAATCAGCTATCCCCCAAGCTCTAAGCCCCCAAAACCCTGGGCATCCGAGTTCAGCAAAAAAACTAATCAGCTATCCCCCAAGCTCTAAGCCCCCAAAACCCTGGGCGTCCGAGTTCAGCAAAAAAACTAATCAGCTATCCCCCAAGCTCTAAGCCCCCAAATAGCCAGGGCGCCCGAGTTAAACTAAAAAACTAATCAGCTATCCCCCAAGCTCTAAGCCCCCAAAACCCTGGGCGTCCGAGTTCAGCAAAAAAACTTATCGGCTATCCCCCAAGATCTGAATGCCCAAATAGCCAGGGCTCCTGAGTTAAACTAAAAAACTTATCGGCTATCCCCCAAGCTCTGAATCCCCAAATAGCCAGGGCTCCCGAGTTAAGCTATAAAACTAATCAGCTATCCCCCAAGCTCTAAGCCCCCAAAACCCTGGGCGTCCGAGTTCAGCTAAAAAACTTATCGGCTATCCCCCAAGCTCTAAGCCCCCAAAACCCTGGGCGTCCGAGTTCAGCTAAAAAACTTATCGGCCATCCCCCAAGCTCTAAGCCCCTAAAACCCTGGGCGTCCGAGTTCAGCAAAAAAACTAATCAGCTATCCCCCAAGCTCTAAGCCCCCAAAACCCTGGGCGTCCGAGTTCAGCAAAAAAAACTAATCAGCTATCCCCCAAGCTCTAAGCCCCCAAAACCCTGGGCGTCCAAGTTCAGCAAAAAAACTAATCAGCTATCCCCCAAGCCCTAAGCCCCCAAAACCCTGGGCGTCCGAGTTCAGCAAAAAAACTTATCGGCTATCCCCCAAGCTCTGAATGCCCAAATAGCCAGGGCTCCCGAGTTAAACTAAAAAACTTATCGGCTATCCCCCAAGCTCTGAATCCCCAAATAGCCAGGGCTCCCGAGTTAAACTAAAAAACTAATCAGCTATCCCCCAAGCTCAAAGCCTCCAAAACCCTGGGCGTCCGAGTTCAGCAAAAAAACTTATCAGCTATCCCTCAAGCTCGGAATCCCCAAATAGCCAGGGCGCCCGTGTTCAATAAAAAAAACTGATCAGCTATCCCCCAAGCTCTAAGCCCCCAAAACCCTGGCCGTCCGAGTTCAGCAAAAAAACTTATCAGCTATCCCCCAAGCTCGGAATCCCCAAATAGCCAGGGCGCCCGTGTTCAGCAAAAAAACTTATCAGCTATCCCCCAAGCTCGGAATCCCCAAATAGCCAGGGCGCCCGTGTTCAATAAAAAAAACTGATCAGCTATCCCCCAAGCTCTAAGCCCCCGAAACCCTGGGCACCCGAGTTCAGCAAAAAAACTTATCAGCTATCCCCCAAGCTCTGAATCCCCAAATAGCCAGGGCTCCCGAGTTAAACTCAAAAACTAATCAGCTATCCCCCAAGCTGTAAGCCCCCAAATACCCTGGGCGTCCGAGTTCAGCAAAAAAACTAATCAGCTATCCCCCAAGCTCTAAGCCCCTAAAACCCTGGGCGTCCGAGTTCAGCAAAAAAACTAATCAGCTATCCCCCAAGCTCTAAGCCCCCGAAACCCTGGGCATCCGAGTTCTGCTAAAAAACTTATCGGCTATCCCCGAAGCTCTGAATCCCCAAATAGCCAGGGCGCCCGGGTTAAACTAAAAAACTAATCAGCTATCCCCCAAGCTCTAAGCCCCCAAAACCCTGGGTGTCCGAGTTCAGCAAAAAAACTTATCGGCTATCCCCCAAGCTCTGAATCCCCAAATAGCCAGGGCTCCCGAGTTAAACTAAAAAACTAATCAGCTATCCCCCAAGCTCTAAGCCCCCAAAACCCTGGGCGTCCGAGTTCAGCAAAAAAACTAATCACTATCCCCCAAGCTCTAAGCCCCTAAAACCCTGGACATCGAGTTCAATAAAAAAAAAAACTGATCATTTATCCCCCAAGCTCTAAGCCCCCAAAACCCTGGGCGTCCGAGTTCAGCAAAAAAACTAATCAGCTATCCCCCAAGCTCTAAGCCCCCAAAACCCTGGACATCGAGTTCAATAAAAAAAAAAACTGATCATTTATCCCCCAAGCTCTAAGCCCCCAAAACCCTGGGCGTCCGAGTTCAGCTAAAAAACTTATCGGCCATCCCCCAAGCTCTAAGCCCCTAAAACCCTGGGCGTCCGAGTTCAGCAAAAAAACTAATCAGCTATCCCCCAAGCTCTAAGCCCCCAAAACCCTGGGCATCCGAGTTCAGCAAAAAAACTAATCAGCTATCCCCCAAGCTCTAAGCCCCCAAAACCCTGGGCGTCCGAGTTCAGCAAAAAAACTAATCAGCTATCCCCCAAGCTCTAAGCCCCCAAATAGCCAGGGCGCCCGAGTTAAACTAAAAAACTAATCAGCTATCCCCCAAGCTCTAAGCCCCCAAAACCCTGGGCGTCCGAGTTCAGCAAAAAAACTTATCGGCTATCCCCCAAGATCTGAATGCCCAAATAGCCAGGGCTCCTGAGTTAAACTAAAAAACTTATCGGCTATCCCCCAAGCTCTGAATCCCCAAATAGCCAGGGCTCCCGAGTTAAGCTATAAAACTAATCAGCTATCCCCCAAGCTCTAAGCCTCCAAAACCCTGGGCGTCCGAGTTTAGCAAAAAAACTTATCAGCTATCCCCCAAGCTCGGAATCCCCAAATAGCCAGGGCGCCCGTGTTCAATAAAAAAAACTGATCAGCTATCCCCCAAGCTCTAAGCCCCCAAAACCCTGGGCGTCCGAGTTCAGCAAAAAAACTTATCAGCTATCCCCCAAGCTCGGAATCCCCAAATAGCCAGGGCGCCCGTGTTCAATAAAAAAAACTGATCAGCTATACCCCAAGCTCTAAGCCCCCAAAACCCTGGGCATCCGAGTTCTGCTAAAAAACTTATCGGCTATCCCCCAAGCTCTGAATCCCCAAATAGCCAGGGCTCCCGAGTTAAACTAAAAAACTAATCAGCTATCCCCCAAGCTGTAAGCCCCCAAATACCCTGGCTGTCCGAGTTCAGCAAAAAAACTTATCAGCTATCCCCCAAGCTCGGAATCCCCAAATAGCCAGGGCGCCCGTGTTCAATAAAAAAAACTGATCAGCTATCCCCCAAGCTCTAAGCCCCCAAAACCCTGGGCGTCCGAGTTCAGCAAAAAAACTTATCAGCTATCCCCCAAGCTCTGAATCCCCAAATAGCCAGGGCTCCCGAGTTAAACTCAAAAACTAATCAGCTATCCCCCAAGCTGTAAGCCCCCAAATACCCTGGGCGTCCGAGTTCGGCAAAATAACTAATCAGCTATCCCCCAAGCTCTAAGCCCCTAAAACCCTGGGCGTCCGAGTTCAGCAAAAAAACTAATCAGCTATCCCCCAAGCTCTAAGCCCCCGAAACCCTGGGCATCCGAGTTCTGCTAAAAAACTTATCGGCTATCCCCGAAGCTCTGAATCCCCAAATAGCCAGGGCGCCCGAGTTAAACTAAAAAACTAATCAGCTATCCCCCAAGCTCTAAGCCCCCAAAACCCTGGGTGTCCGAGTTCAGCAAAAAAACTTATCGGCTATCCCCCAAGCTCTGAATCCCCAAATAGCCAGGGCTCCCGAGTTAAACTAAAAAACTAATCAGCTATCCCCCAAGCTCTAAGCCCCCAAAACCCTGGGCGTCCGAGTTCAGCAAAAAAACTAATCAGCTATCCCCCAAGCTCTAAGCCCTCAAAACCCTGGGTGTCCGAGTTCAGCAAAAAAACTTATCGGCTATCCCCCAAGCTCTGAATCCCCAAATAGCCAGGGCTCCCGAGTTAAACTAAAAAACTAATCAGCTATCCCCCAAGCTCTAAGCCCCCAAAACCCTGGGCGTCCGAGTTCAGCAAAAAAACTAATCAGCTATCCCCCAAGCTCTGAATCCCCAAATAGCCAGGGTTCCCGAGTTAAACTGAAAAACTAATCAGCTATCCCCCAAGCTCTAAGCCCCCAAAACCCTGGGCGTCCGAGTTCAGCAAAAAAGCTAATCACTATCCCCCAAGCTCTAAGCCCCTAAAACCCTGGACATCGAGTTCAATAAAAAAAAAAACTGATCATTTATCCCCCAAGCTCTAAGCCCCCAAAACCCTGGGCGTCCGAGTTCAGCAAAAAAACTAATCAGCTATCCCCCAAGCTCTGAATCCCCAAATAGCCAGGGTTCCCGAGTTAAACTGAAAAACTAATCAGCTATCCCCCAAGCTCTAAGCCCCCAAAACCCTGGGCGTCCGAGTTCAGCAAAAAAACTAATCAGCTATCCCCCAAGCTCTAAGCCCCTAAAACCCTGGGCGTCCGAGTTCAGCAAAAAAACTAATCAGCTATCCCCCAAGCTCTAAGCCCCCAAAACCCTGGGCATCCGAGTTCAGCTAAAAAACTTAACGGCTATCCCCGAAGCTCTGAATCCCCAAATAGCCAGGGTGCCCGAGTTAAACTAAAAAACTAATCAGCTATCCCCCAAGCTCTAAGCCCCCAAAACGCTGGGCGTCCGAGTTCAGCTAAAAAACTTATCGGCTATCCCCGAAGCTCTGAATCCCCAAATAGCCAGGGCGCCCGAGTTAAACTAAAAAACTAATCAGCTATCCCCCAAGCTCTAAGCCCCCAAAACACTGGGCGTCCGAGTTCAGCAAAAAAACTTATCGGCTATCTCCCAAACTCTGAATCCCCAAATAGCCAGGGCTCCCGAGTTAAACTAAAAAACTAATCAGCTATCCCCCAAGCTCTAAGCCCCCAAAACCCTGGGCGTCCGAGTTCAGCTAAAAAACTTATCGGCTATCCCCCAAGCTCTGAATCCCTAAATAGCCAGGGCTCCCGAGTTAAACTAAAAAACTTATCAGCTATCCCCCAAGCTCTAAGCCCCCAAAACCCTGGGCGTCCGAGTTCAGCTAAAAAACATATCGGCTATCCCCCAAGCTCTGAATCCCCAAATAGCCAGGGCGCCCGAGTCAAACTAAAAAACTAATCAGCTATCCCCCAAGCTCTAAGCCCCCAAAACCCTGGGCGTCCGAGTTCAGCAAAAAAACTAATCAGCTATCCCCCAAGCTCTAAGCCCCCAAAACCCTGGGCGTCCGAGTTCAGCAAAAAAACTAATCAGCTATCCCCCAAGCTCTAAGCCCCCAAAACCCTGGGCATCCGAGTTCAGCTAAAAAACTTATCGGCTATCCCCGAAGCTCTGAATCCCCAAATAGCCAGGGCTCCCGAGTTAAACTAAAAAACTAATCAGCTATCCCCCAAGCTGTAAGCCCCCAAATACCCTGGCTGTCCGAGTTCAGCAAAAAAACTTATCAGCTATCCCCCAAGCTCGGAATCCCCAAATAGCCAGGGCGCCCGTGTTCAATAAAAAAAACTGATCAGCTATCCCCCAAGCTCTAAGCCCCCAAAACCCTGGGCGTCCGAGTTCAGCAAAAAAACTTATCAGCTATCCCCCAAGCTCTGAATCCCCAAATAGCCAGGGCTCCCGAGTTAAACTCAAAAACTAATCAGCTATCCCCCAAGCTCTAAGCCCCCAAAACACTGGGCGTCCGAGTTCAGCTAAAAAACTTATCGGCTATCTCCCAAGCTCTGAATCCCCAAATAGCCAGGGCTCCCGAGTTAAACTAAAAAACTAATCAGCTATCCCCCAAGCTCTAAGCCCCCAAAACCCTGGGCGTCCGAGTTCAGCTAAAAAACTTATCGGCTATCCCCCAAGCTCTGAATCCCTAAATAGCCAGGGCTCCCGAGTTAAACTAAAAAACTTATCAGCTATCCCCCAAGCTCTAAGCCCCCAAAACCCTGGGCGTCCGAGTTCAGCTAAAAAACTTATCGGCCATCCCCCAAGCTCTAAGCCCCTAAAACCCTGGGCGTCCGAGTTCAGCAAAAAAACTAATCAGCTATCCCCCAAGCTCTAAGCCCCCAAAACCCTGGGCGTCCGAGTTCAGCAAAAAAAACTAATCAGCTATCCCCCAAGCTCTAAGCCCCCAAAACCCTGGGCGTCCGAGTTCAGCAAAAAAACTTATCGGCTATCCCCCAAGCTCTGAATGCCCAAATAGCCAGGGCTCCCGAGTTAAACTAAAAAACTTATCGGCTATCCCCCAAGCTCTGAATCCCCAAATAGCCAGGGCTCCCGAGTTAAACTAAAAAACTAATCAGCTATCCCCCAAGCTCAAAGCCTCCAAAACCCTGGGCGTCCGAGTTCAGCAAAAAAACTTATCAGCTATCCCTCAAGCTCGGAATCCCCAAATAGCCAGGGCGCCCGTGTTCAATAAAAAAAACTGATCAGCTATCCCCCAAGCTCTAAGCCCCCAAAACCCTGGCCGTCCGAGTTCAGCAAAAAAACTAATCAGCTATCCCCCAAGCTCAAAGCCTCCAAAACCCTGGGCGTCCGAGTTCAGCAAAAAAACTTATCAGCTATCCCTCAAGCTCGGAATCCCCAAATAGCCAGGGCGCCCGTGTTCAATAAAAAAAACTGATCAGCTATCCCCCAAGCTCTAAGCCCCCGAAACCCTGGGCGCCCGAGTTCAGCAAAAAAACTTATCAGCTATCCCCCAAGCTCTGAATCCTCAAATAGCCAGGGCTCCCGAGTTAAACTCAAAAACTAATCAGCTATCCCCCAAGCTGTAAGCCCCCAAATACCCTGGGCGTCCGAGTTCAGCAAAAAAACTAATCAGCTATCCCCCAAGCTCTAAGCCCCTAAAACCCTGGGCGTCCGAGTTCAGCAAAAAAACTAATCAGCTATCCCCCAAGCTCTAAGCCCCCGAAACCCTGGGCATCCGAGTTCTGCTAAAAAACTTATCGGCTATCCCCGAAGCTCTGAATCCCCAAATAGCCAGGGCGCCCGGGTTAAACTAAAAAACTAATTAGCTATCCCCCAAGCTCTAAGCCCCCAAAACCCTGGGTGTCCGAGTTCAGCAAAAAAACTTATCGGCTATCCCCCAAGCTCTGAATCCCCAAATAGCCAGGGCTCCCGAGTTAAACTAAAAAACTAATCAGCTATCCCCCAAGCTCTAAGCCCCCAAAACCCTGGGCGTCCGAGTTCAGCAAAAAAACTAATCACTATCCCCCAAGCTCTAAGCCCCTAAAACCCTGGACATCGAGTTCAATAAAAAAAAAAACTGATCATTTATCCCCCAAGCTCTAAGCCCCCAAAACCCTGGGCGTCCGAGTTCAGCAAAAAAACTAATCAGCTATCCCCCAAGCTCTAAGCCCCCAAAACCCTGGACATCGAGTTCAATAAAAAAAAAAACTGATCATTTATCCCCCAAGCTCTAAGCCCCCAAAACCCTGGGCGTCCGAGTTCAGCTAAAAAACTTATCGGCCATCCCCCAAGCTCTAAGCCCCTAAAACCCTGGGCGTCCGAGTTCAGCAAAAAAACTAATCAGCTATCCCCCAAGCTCTAAGCCCCCAAAACCCTGGGCATCCGAGTTCAGCAAAAAAACTAATCAGCTATCCCCCAAGCTCTAAGCCCCCAAAACCCTGGGCGTCCGAGTTCAGCAAAAAAACTAATCAGCTATCCCCCAAGCTCTAAGCCCCCAAATAGCCAGGGCGCCCGAGTTAAACTAAAAAACTAATCAGCTATCCCCCAAGCTCTAAGCCCCCAAAACCCTGGGCGTCCGAGTTCAGCAAAAAAACTTATCGGCTATCCCCCAAGATCTGAATGCCCAAATAGCCAGGGCTCCTGAGTTAAACTAAAAAACTTATCGGCTATCCCCCAAGCTCTGAATCCCCAAATAGCCAGGGCTCCCGAGTTAAGCTATAAAACTAATCAGCTATCCCCCAAGCTCTAAGCCCCCAAAACCCTGGGCGTCCGAGTTCAGCTAAAAAACTTATCGGCTATCCCCCAAGCTCTGAATCCCTAAATAGCCAGGGCTCCCGAGTTAAACTAAAAAACTTATCAGCTATCCCCCAAGCTCTAAGCCCCCAAAACCCTGGGCGTCCGAGTTCAGCTAAAAAACTTATCGGCCATCCCCCAAGCTCTAAGCCCCTAAAACCCTGGGCGTCCGAGTTCAGCAAAAAAACTAATCAGCTATCCCCCAAGCTCTAAGCCCCCAAAACCCTGGGCGTCCGAGTTCAGCAAAAAAAACTAATCAGCTATCCCCCAAGCTCTAAGCCCCCAAAACCCTGGGCGTCCAAGTTCAGCAAAAAAACTAATCAGCTATCCCCCAAGCCCTAAGCCCCCAAAACCCTGGGCGTCCGAGTTCAGCAAAAAAACTTATCGGCTATCCCCCAAGCTCTGAATGCCCAAATAGCCAGGGCTCCCGAGTTAAACTAAAAAACTTATCGGCTATCCCCCAAGCTCTGAATCCCCAAATAGCCAGGGCTCCCGAGTTAAACTAAAAAACTAATCAGCTATCCCCCAAGCTCAAAGCCTCCAAAACCCTGGGCGTCCGAGTTCAGCAAAAAAACTTATCAGCTATCCCTCAAGCTCGGAATCCCCAAATAGCCAGGGCGCCCGTGTTCAATAAAAAAAACTGATCAGCTATCCCCCAAGCTCAAAGCCTCCAAAACCCTGGGCGTCCGAGTTCAGCAAAAAAACTTATCAGCTATCCCTCAAGCTCGGAATCCCCAAATAGCCAGGGCGCCCGTGTTCAATAAAAAAAACTGATCAGCTATCCCCCAAGCTCTAAGCCCCCAAAACCCTGGCCGTCCGAGTTCAGCAAAAAAACTAATCAGCTATCCCCCAAGCTCAAAGCCTCCAAAACCCTGGGCGTCCGAGTTCAGCAAAAAAACTTATCAGCTATCCCTCAAGCTCGGAATCCCCAAATAGCCAGGGCGCCCGTGTTCAATAAAAAAAACTGATCAGCTATCCCCCAAGCTCTAAGCCCCCGAAACCCTGGGCGCCCGAGTTCAGCAAAAAAACTTATCAGCTATCCCCCAAGCTCTGAATCCTCAAATAGCCAGGGCTCCCGAGTTAAACTCAAAAACTAATCAGCTATCCCCCAAGCTGTAAGCCCCCAAATACCCTGGGCGTCCGAGTTCAGCAAAAAAACTAATCAGCTATCCCCCAAGCTCTAAGCCCCTAAAACCCTGGGCGTCCGAGTTCAGCAAAAAAACTAATCAGCTATCCCCCAAGCTCTAAGCCCCCGAAACCCTGGGCATCCGAGTTCTGCTAAAAAACTTATCGGCTATCCCCGAAGCTCTGAATCCCCAAATAGCCAGGGCGCCCGGGTTAAACTAAAAAACTAATTAGCTATCCCCCAAGCTCTAAGCCCCCAAAACCCTGGGTGTCCGAGTTCAGCAAAAAAACTTATCGGCTATCCCCCAAGCTCTGAATCCCCAAATAGCCAGGGCTCCCGAGTTAAACTAAAAAACTAATCAGCTATCCCCCAAGCTCTAAGCCCCCAAAACCCTGGGCGTCCGAGTTCAGCAAAAAAACTAATCACTATCCCCCAAGCTCTAAGCCCCTAAAACCCTGGACATCGAGTTCAATAAAAAAAAAAACTGATCATTTATCCCCCAAGCTCTAAGCCCCCAAAACCCTGGGCGTCCGAGTTCAGCAAAAAAACTAATCAGCTATCCCCCAAGCTCTAAGCCCCCAAAACCCTGGACATCGAGTTCAATAAAAAAAAAAACTGATCATTTATCCCCCAAGCTCTAAGCCCCCAAAACCCTGGGCGTCCGAGTTCAGCTAAAAAACTTATCGGCCATCCCCCAAGCTCTAAGCCCCTAAAACCCTGGGCGTCCGAGTTCAGCAAAAAAACTAATCAGCTATCCCCCAAGCTCTAAGCCCCCAAAACCCTGGGCATCCGAGTTCAGCAAAAAAACTAATCAGCTATCCCCCAAGCTCTAAGCCCCCAAAACCCTGGGCGTCCGAGTTCAGCAAAAAAACTAATCAGCTATCCCCCAAGCTCTAAGCCCCCAAATAGCCAGGGCGCCCGAGTTAAACTAAAAAACTAATCAGCTATCCCCCAAGCTCTAAGCCCCCAAAACCCTGGGCGTCCGAGTTCAGCAAAAAAACTTATCGGCTATCCCCCAAGATCTGAATGCCCAAATAGCCAGGGCTCCTGAGTTAAACTAAAAAACTTATCGGCTATCCCCCAAGCTCTGAATCCCCAAATAGCCAGGGCTCCCGAGTTAAGCTATAAAACTAATCAGCTATCCCCCAAGCTCTAAGCCCCCAAAACCCTGGGCGTCCGAGTTCAGCTAAAAAACTTATCGGCTATCCCCCAAGCTCTGAATCCCTAAATAGCCAGGGCTCCCGAGTTAAACTAAAAAACTTATCAGCTATCCCCCAAGCTCTAAGCCCCCAAAACCCTGGGCGTCCGAGTTCAGCTAAAAAACTTATCGGCCATCCCCCAAGCTCTAAGCCCCTAAAACCCTGGGCGTCCGAGTTCAGCAAAAAAACTAATCAGCTATCCCCCAAGCCCTAAGCCCCCAAAACCCTGGGCGTCCGAGTTCAGCAAAAAAAACTAATCAGCTATCCCCCAAGCTCTAAGCCCCCAAAACCCTGGGCGTCCAAGTTCAGCAAAAAAACTAATCAGCTATCCCCCAAGCCCTAAGCCCCCAAAACCCTGGGCGTCCGAGTTCAGCAAAAAAACTTATCGGCTATCCCCCAAGCTCTGAATGCCCAAATAGCCAGGGCTCCCGAGTTAAACTAAAAAACTTATCGGCTATCCCCCAAGCTCTGAATCCCCAAATAGCCAGGGCTCCCGAGTTAAACTAAAAAACTAATCAGCTATCCCCCAAGCTCAAAGCCTCCAAAACCCTGGGCGTCCGAGTTCAGCAAAAAAACTTATCAGCTATCCCTCAAGCTCGGAATCCCCAAATAGCCAGGGCGCCCGTGTTCAATAAAAAAAACTGATCAGCTATCCCCCAAGCTCTAAGCCCCCAAAACCCTGGCCGTCCGAGTTCAGCAAAAAAATTTATCAGCTATCCCCCAAGCTCGGAATCCCCAAATAGCCAGGGCGCCCGTGTTCAGCAAAAAAACTTATCAGCTATCCCCCAAGCTCGGAATCCCCAAATAGCCAGGGCGCCCGTGTTCAATAAAAAAAACTGATCAGCTATCCCCCAAGCTCTAAGCCCCCGAAACCCTGGGCGCCCGAGTTCAGCAAAAAAACTTATCAGCTATCCCCCAAGCTCTGAATCCCCAAATAGCCAGGGCTCCCGAGTTAAACTCAAAAACTAATCAGCTATCCCCCAAGCTGTAAGCCCCCAAATACCCTGGGCGTCCGAGTTCAGCAAAAAAACTAATCAGCTATCCCCCAAGCTCTAAGCCCCTAAAACCCTGGGCGTCCGAGTTCAGCAAAAAAACTAATCAGCTATCCCCCAAGCTCTAAGCCCCTAAAACCCTGGACATCGAGTTCAATAAAAAAAAAAACTGATCATTTATCCCCCAAGCTCTAAGCCCCCAAAACCCTGGGCGTCCGAGTTCAGCAAAAAAACTAATCAGCTATCCCCCAAGCTCTAAGCCCCCAAAACCCTGGACATCGAGTTCAATAAAAAAAAAAACTGATCATTTATCCCCCAAGCTCTAAGCCCCCAAAACCCTGGGCGTCCGAGTTCAGCTAAAAAACTTATCGGCCATCCCCCAAGCTCTAAGCCCCTAAAACCCTGGGCGTCCGAGTTCAGCAAAAAAACTAATCAGCTATCCCCCAAGCTCTAAGCCCCCAAAACCCTGGGCATCCGAGTTCAGCAAAAAAACTAATCAGCTATCCCCCAAGCTCTAAGCCCCCAAAACCCTGGGCGTCCGAGTTCAGCAAAAAAACTAATCAGCTATCCCCCAAGCTCTAAGCCCCCAAATAGCCAGGGCGCCCGAGTTAAACTAAAAAACTAATCAGCTATCCCCCAAGCTCTAAGCCCCCAAAACCCTGGGCGTCCGAGTTCAGCAAAAAAACTTATCGGCTATCCCCCAAGATCTGAATGCCCAAATAGCCAGGGCTCCTGAGTTAAACTAAAAAACTTATCGGCTATCCCCCAAGCTCTGAATCCCCAAATAGCCAGGGCTCCCGAGTTAAGCTATAAAACTAATCAGCTATCCCCCAAGCTCTAAGCCTCCAAAACCCTGGGCGTCCGAGTTTAGCAAAAAAACTTATCAGCTATCCCCCAAGCTCGGAATCCCCAAATAGCCAGGGCGCCCGTGTTCAATAAAAAAAACTGATCAGCTATCCCCCAAGCTCTAAGCCCCCAAAACCCTGGGCGTCCGAGTTCAGCAAAAAAACTTATCAGCTATCCCCCAAGCTCGGAATCCCCAAATAGCCAGGGCGCCCGTGTTCAATAAAAAAAACTGATCAGCTATACCCCAAGCTCTAAGCCCCCAAAACCCTGGGCATCCGAGTTCTGCTAAAAAACTTATCGGCTATCCCCCAAGCTCTGAATCCCCAAATAGCCAGGGCTCCCGAGTTAAACTAAAAAACTAATCAGCTATCCCCCAAGCTGTAAGCCCCCAAATACCCTGGCTGTCCGAGTTCAGCAAAAAAACTTATCAGCTATCCCCCAAGCTCGGAATCCCCAAATAGCCAGGGCGCCCGTGTTCAATAAAAAAAACTGATCAGCTATCCCCCAAGCTCTAAGCCCCCAAAACCCTGGGCGTCCGAGTTCAGCAAAAAAACTTATCAGCTATCCCCCAAGCTCTGAATCCCCAAATAGCCAGGGCTCCCGAGTTAAACTCAAAAACTAATCAGCTATCCCCCAAGCTGTAAGCCCCCAAATACCCTGGGCGTCCGAGTTCGGCAAAATAACTAATCAGCTATCCCCCAAGCTCTAAGCCCCTAAAACCCTGGGCGTCCGAGTTCAGCAAAAAAACTAATCAGCTATCCCCCAAGCTCTAAGCCCCCGAAACCCTGGGCATCCGAGTTCTGCTAAAAAACTTATCGGCTATCCCCGAAGCTCTGAATCCCCAAATAGCCAGGGCGCCCGAGTTAAACTAAAAAACTAATCAGCTATCCCCCAAGCTCTAAGCCCCCAAAACCCTGGGTGTCCGAGTTCAGCAAAAAAACTTATCGGCTATCCCCCAAGCTCTGAATCCCCAAATAGCCAGGGCTCCCGAGTTAAACTAAAAAACTAATCAGCTATCCCCCAAGCTCTAAGCCCCCAAAACCCTGGGCGTCCGAGTTCAGCAAAAAAACTAATCAGCTATCCCCCAAGCTCTAAGCCCTCAAAACCCTGGGTGTCCGAGTTCAGCAAAAAAACTTATCGGCTATCCCCCAAGCTCTGAATCCCCAAATAGCCAGGGCTCCCGAGTTAAACTAAAAAACTAATCAGCTATCCCCCAAGCTCTAAGCCCCCAAAACCCTGGGCGTCCGAGTTCAGCAAAAAAACTAATCAGCTATCCCCCAAGCTCTGAATCCCCAAATAGCCAGGGTTCCCGAGTTAAACTGAAAAACTAATCAGCTATCCCCCAAGCTCTAAGCCCCCAAAACCCTGGGCGTCCGAGTTCAGCAAAAAAGCTAATCACTATCCCCCAAGCTCTAAGCCCCTAAAACCCTGGACATCGAGTTCAATAAAAAAAAAAACTGATCATTTATCCCCCAAGCTCTAAGCCCCCAAAACCCTGGGCGTCCGAGTTCAGCAAAAAAACTAATCAGCTATCCCCCAAGCTCTGAATCCCCAAATAGCCAGGGTTCCCGAGTTAAACTGAAAAACTAATCAGCTATCCCCCAAGCTCTAAGCCCCCAAAACCCTGGGCGTCCGAGTTCAGCAAAAAAACTAATCAGCTATCCCCCAAGCTCTAAGCCCCTAAAACCCTGGGCGTCCGAGTTCAGCAAAAAAACTAATCAGCTATCCCCCAAGCTCTAAGCCCCCAAAACCCTGGGCATCCGAGTTCAGCTAAAAAACTTAACGGCTATCCCCGAAGCTCTGAATCCCCAAATAGCCAGGGCGCCCGAGTTAAACTAAAAAACTAATCAGCTATCCCCCAAGCTCTAAGCCCCCAAAACGCTGGGCGTCCGAGTTCAGCTAAAAAACTTATCGGCTATCCCCGAAGCTCTGAATCCCCAAATAGCCAGGGCGCCCGAGTTAAACTAAAAAACTAATCAGCTATCCCCCAAGCTCTAAGCCCCCAAAACACTGGGCGTCCGAGTTCAGCAAAAAAACTTATCGGCTATCTCCCAAACTCTGAATCCCCAAATAGCCAGGGCTCCCGAGTTAAACTAAAAAACTAATCAGCTATCCCCCAAGCTCTAAGCCCCCAAAACCCTGGGCGTCCGAGTTCAGCTAAAAAACTTATCGGCTATCCCCCAAGCTCTGAATCCCTAAATAGCCAGGGCTCCCGAGTTAAACTAAAAAACTTATCAGCTATCCCCCAAGCTCTAAGCCCCCAAAACCCTGGGCGTCCGAGTTCAGCTAAAAAACATATCGGCTATCCCCCAAGCTCTGAATCCCCAAATAGCCAGGGCGCCCGAGTCAAACTAAAAAACTAATCAGCTATCCCCCAAGCTCTAAGCCCCCAAAACCCTGGGCGTCCGAGTTCAGCAAAAAAACCAATCAGCTATCCCCCAAGCTCTAAGCCCCCAAAACCCTGGGCGTCCGAGTTCAGCAAAAAAACTAATCAGCTATCCCCCAAGCTCTAAGCCCCCAAAACCCTGGGCATCCGAGTTCAGCTAAAAAACTTATCGGCTATCCCCGAAGCTCTGAATCCCCAAATAGCCAGGGCTCCCGAGTTAAACTAAAAAACTAATCAGCTATCCCCCAAGCTGTAAGCCCCCAAATACCCTGGCTGTCCGAGTTCAGCAAAAAAACTTATCAGCTATCCCCCAAGCTCGGAATCCCCAAATAGCCAGGGCGCCCGTGTTCAATAAAAAAAACTGATCAGCTATCCCCCAAGCTCTAAGCCCCCAAAACCCTGGGCGTCCGAGTTCAGCAAAAAAACTTATCAGCTATCCCCCAAGCTCTGAATCCCCAAATAGCCAGGGCTCCCGAGTTAAACTCAAAAACTAATCAGCTATCCCCCAAGCTCTAAGCCCCCAAAACACTGGGCGTCCGAGTTCAGCTAAAAAACTTATCGGCTATCTCCCAAGCTCTGAATCCCCAAATAGCCAGGGCTCCCGAGTTAAACTAAAAAACTAATCAGCTATCCCCCAAGCTCTAAGCCCCCAAAACCCTGGGCGTCCGAGTTCAGCTAAAAAACTTATCGGCTATCCCCCAAGCTCTGAATCCCTAAATAGCCAGGGCTCCCGAGTTAAACTAAAAAACTTATCAGCTATCCCCCAAGCTCTAAGCCCCCAAAACCCTGGGCGTCCGAGTTCAGCTAAAAAACTTATCGGCCATCCCCCAAGCTCTAAGCCCCTAAAACCCTGGGCGTCCGAGTTCAGCAAAAAAACTAATCAGCTATCCCCCAAGCTCTAAGCCCCCAAAACCCTGGGCGTCCGAGTTCAGCAAAAAAAACTAATCAGCTATCCCCCAAGCTCTAAGCCCCCAAAACCCTGGGCGTCCGAGTTCAGCAAAAAAACTAATCAGCTATCCCCCAAGCCCTAAGCCCCCAAAACCCTGGGCGTCCGAGTTCAGCAAAAAAACTTATCGGCTATCCCCCAAGCTCTGAATGCCCAAATAGCCAGGGCTCCCGAGTTAAACTAAAAAACTTATCGGCTATCCCCCAAGCTCTGAATCCCCAAATAGCCAGGGCTCCCGAGTTAAACTAAAAAACTAATCAGCTATCCCCCAAGCTCAAAGCCTCCAAAACCCTGGGCGTCCGAGTTCAGCAAAAAAACTCATCAGCTATCCCTCAAGCTCGGAATCCCCAAATAGCCAGGGCGCCCGTGTTCAATAAAAAAAACTGATCAGCTATCCCCCAAGCTCTAAGCCCCCAAAACCCTGGCCGTCCGAGTTCAGCAAAAAAACTTATCAGCTATCCCCCAAGCTCGGAATCCCCAAATAGCCAGGGCGCCCGTGTTCAGCAAAAAAACTTATCAGCTATCCCCCAAGCTCGGAATCCCCAAATAGCCAGGGCGCCCGTGTTCAATAAAAAAAACTGATCAGCTATCCCCCAAGCTCTAAGCCCCCAAAACCCTGGGCGCCCGAGTTCAGCAAAAAAACTTATCAGCTATCCCCCAAGCTCTGAATCCCCAAATAGCCAGGGCTCCCGAGTTAAACTCAAAAACTAATCAGCTATCCCCCAAGCTGTAAGCCCCCAAATACCCTGGGCGTCCGAGTTCAGCAAAAAAACTAATCAGCTATCCCCCAAGCTCTAAGCCCCTAAAACCCTGGGCGTCCGAGTTCAGCAAAAAAACTAATCAGCTATCCCCCAAGCTCTAAGCCCCCGAAACCCTGGGCATCCGAGTTCTGCTAAAAAACTTATCGGCTATCCCCGAAGCTCTGAATCCCCAAATAGCCAGGGCGCCCGGGTTAAACTAAAAAACTAATCAGCTATCCCCATAGCTCTAAGCCCCCAAAACCCTGGGTGTCCGAGTTCAGCAAAAAAACTTATCGGCTATCCCCCAAGCTCTGAATCCCCAAATAGCCAGGGCACCCGAGTTAAACTAAAAAACTAATCAGCTATCCCCCAAGCTCTAAGCCCCCAAACTCCTGGGCGTCCGAGTTCAGCAAAAAAACTAATCAGCTATCCCCCAAGCTCTAAGCCCCCAAAACCCTGGACATCGAGTTCAATAAAAAAAAAAAACTGATCATTTATCCCCCAAGCTCTAAGCCCCCAAAACCCTGGGCGTCCGAGTTCAGCAAAAAAACTTATCAGCTATCCCCCAAGCTCGGAATCCCCAAATAGCCAGGGCGCCCGTGTTCAATAAAAAAAACTGATCAGCTATACCCCAAGCTCTAAGCCCCCAAAACCCTGGGCGTCCGAGTTCAGCTAAAAAACTTATCGGCCATCCCCCAAGCTCTAAGCCCCTAAAACCCTGGGCGTCCGAGTTCAGCAAAAAAACTAATCAGCTATCCCCCAAGCTCTAAGCCCCCAAAACCCTGGGCGTCCGAGTTCAGCAAAAAAAACTAATCAGCTATCCCCCAAGCTCTAAGCCCCCAAAACCCTGGGCGTCCGAGTTCAGCAAAAAAACTAATCAGCTATCCCCCAAGCTCTAAGCCCCCAAAACCCTGGGCGTCCGAGTTCAGCAAAAAAACTTATCGGCTATCCCCCAAGCTCTGAATGCCCAAGTAGCCAGGGCTCCCGAGTTAAACTAAAAAACTTATCGGCTGTCCCCCAAGCTCTGAATCCCCAAATAGCCAGGGCTCCCGAGTTAAACTAAAAAACTAATCAGCTATCCCCCAAGCTCTGAGCCCCCAAAACCCTGGGCGTCCGAGTTCAGCAAAAAAACTTATCAGCTATCCCCCAAGCTCGGAATCTCCAAATAGCCAGGCCGCCCGTGTTCAATAAAAAAAACTGATCAGCTATACCCCAAGCTCTAAGCCCCCAAAACCCTGGGCGTCCGAGTTCAGCTAAAAAACTTATCGGCTATCCCCCAAGCTCTGAATCCCCAAATAGCCAGGGCGCCCGAGTTAAACTCAAAAACTAATCAGCTATCCCCCAAGCTGTAAGCCCCCAAATACCCTGGGCGTCCGAGTTCAGCAAAAAAACTAATCAGCTATCCCCCAAGCTCTAAGCCCCTAAAACCCTGGGCGTCCGAGTTCAGCAAAAAAACTAATCAGCTATCCCCCAAGCTCTAAGCCCCCGAAACCCTGGGCATCCGAGTTCTGCTAAAAAACTTATCGGCTATCCCCGAAGCTCTGAATCCCCAAATAGCCAGGGCGCCCGAGTTAAACTAAAAAACTAATCAGCTATCCCCCAAGCTCTAAGCCCCCAAAACCCTGGGTGTCCGAGTTCAGCAAAAAAACTTATCGGCTATCCCCCAAGCTCTGAATCCCCAAATAGCCAGGGCTCCCGAGTTAAACTAAAAAACTAATCAGCTATCCCCCAAGCTCTAAGCCCCCAAACTCCTGGGCGTCCGAGTTCAGCAAAAAAACTAATCAGCTATCCCCCAAGCTCTAAGCCCCCAAAACCCTGGGCGTCCGAGTTCAGCAAAAAAACTTATCAGCTATCCCCCAAGCTCGGAATCCCCAAATAGCCAGGGCGCCGCTGTTCAATAAAAAAAACTGATCAGCTATACCCCAAGCTCCAAACCCCCCAGAATCCCTGGGCACCCGAGTTCAATTGAACGAAATTTTTTTTGTTGCAACAATAAAAATTATCAACAAATTTTTTTTTTCAACTAGAAAATAAAATCCACAATCTTATTGTGGAACAAAAAAAAAAAAAAAAAAAAAAAAAAAAAAAAAAAAAAAACTTTTTTATGGATTTGATATTCAATTATATAAAGTACGCTTAACTTCGAGCTTAACTTCTAAAATTATTCCACTTGGTAACCAGAGTTTTAGGAGGTTTAGAGCTTGGGGGATAGCTGATCAGTTTTATTGTTGAACTCGGGTGCCCAGGGTTTTGAGGGTATAGAGCTTGGGGGATAGCTGATTAGTTTTTTTGTTGAACTCGGGCGTCCAGGGTTTTGAGGGTTTAGAGCTTGGGGGATAGCTGATTAGTTTTTTCGTTAAACTCGGGCGCCCAGGATATTTGGGGGTTTAGAGCTTGGGGGATAGCTGATCAGTTTTTTTTTTTGAACTCGATGCCCAGGGTTTTGCGGGTAAGAGCTTGGGGAAAGGCCGATCAGTTTTTTTGTTGAACTCGGTCGCCCAGGGTATTTGGGGGTTTAGAGCCAGGCGCGGATCCAGTAACCATTTTGGGGGGGGCGCTTTACTACATGTATGAATATATATATATATATATACACCCTGGGCGCCCGAGTTCAACAAAAAAACTGATCAGCTATCCCCCAAGCTCTAAAACCCAAATACCCTGGGCCCCCGAGGTCTACGAAAAAACTGATCAGTTATCCCCCAAGTTCTAAGCCCCCAAAACCCTGGGCGCCCGAGTTCAGCAAAAAAACTGATCAGCTATCCCCCAAGCTGTAAGCCCCCAAATACCCTGGGCACCCAAGTTCAACAAAATAACTTATCAGCTATCCCCCAAGCTCTAAGCCCCCAAAACCCTGGGCGCCCGAGTTCAGCAAAAAAACTGATCAGCTATCCCCCAAGCTGTAAGCCCCCAAATACCCTGGGCACCCGAGTTCAACAAAAAAACTTATCAGCTATCCCCCAAGCTCTAAACCCCGAAATACCCTGGTCGCCCGAGGTCTACGAAAATACTGATCAGCTATCGCCCAAGCTCGGAATCCCCAAATACTCTGCGCGTCCGAGTTCATCAAAAAAACTTATCGGCTATCCCCCAAATACCCTGGGCACCCGAGTTCAACAAAAAAACTTATCAGCTATCCCCCAAGCTCTAAACCCCTAAAACCCTGGGCGCCTGAGTTCAACAAAAAAACTGATCAGCTATCCCCCAAGCTGTAAGCCCCCTAAAACCCTGGGCCCCCGAGTTCAACAAAAAAACTTATCAGCTATCCCCCAAGTTCTAAGCCCCCAAAACCCTGGGCACCCGAGTTCAACAAAAAAACTGATCAGCTATCCCCCAAGCTGTAAGCCCCCAAATACCCTGGGCACCCGAGTTCAACAAAAAAACTTATCAGCTATCCCCCAAGCTCTAAACCCCTAAAACCCTGGGCGCCCGAGTTCAACAAAAAAACTGATCAGCTATCCCCCAAGCTGTAAGCCCCCTAAAACCCTGGGCCCCCGAGTTCAACAAAAAACTTATCAGCTATCCCCCAAGCTCTAAACCCCCAAATACCCTGGGCGCCCGAGGTCTACGAAAAAACTGATCAGCTATCCCCCAAGCTCGGAATCCCCAAATACTCTGCGCGTCCGAGTTCATCAAAAAAACTTATCGGCTATCCCCCAAATACCCTGGGCACCCGAGTTCAACAAAAAAACTTATCAGCTATCCCCCAAGCTCTAAACCCCTAAAACCCTGGGCGCCCGAGTTCAACAAAAAAACTGATCAGCTATCCCCCAAGCTGTAAGCCCCCTAAAACCCTGGGCCCCCGAGTTCAACAAAAAAACTTATCAGCTATCCCCCAAGCTCTAAACCCCCAAATACCCTGGGCGCCCGAGGTCTACGAAAAAACTGATCAGCTATCCCCCAAGCTCGGAATCCCCAAATACTCTGCGCGTCCGAGTTCATCAAAAAAACTTATCGGCTATCCCCCAAATACCCTGGGCACCCGAGTTCAACAAAAAAACTTATCAGCTATCCCCCAAGCTCTAAACCCCTAAAACCCTGGGCGCCCGAGTTCAACAAAAAAACTGATCAGCTATCCCCCAAGCTGTAAGCCCCCTAAAACCCTGGGCCCCCGAGTTCAACAAAAAAACTTATCAGCTATCCCCCAAGTTCTAAGCCCCCAAAACCCTGGGCACCCGAGTTCAACAAAAAAACTGATCAGCTATCCCCCAAGCTGTAAGCCCCCAAATACCCTGGGCACCCGAGTTCAACAAAAAAACTCATCAGCTATCCCCCAAGCTCTAAGCCCCCAAAACCCTGGGCGTCGAGTTCAATAAATAATCGGTCAGTTATCCCTCAAGCCTGAAACCCCCCAAGCCCTGGGCGCCGAGTTCGATAAATGATCGATCAGCTATCCCCCAAGCTTTAAGGAGATAGTATGGTCAAACGAGCGAAAAAAAATGCTTTTTTTGAAGATTTTTGAAATCAAATCAAGCAAACCAAGTTTATTGTAAAATATAGTACTTTATTAAGTAACATTTAAAGAAGCTTTTGTCCAATTTCGAGGTAAAAATATTAAGATTTGAGTCTCTGGCAGGGAATTTACGGCGAGACCTTTCGAAAAAAGTTTTTTGCGGTGGCCACTCGTACTTGGCACTGGCTTATCTGAAACACAATTTGAAAGAAGATTTAGTTAAAGGATAAGTTTTTCTAAGCGCTGTCGAGCCACTCTTTTAAATTTTTTATTTTTAACTAAATGGTGGCCCTAAAATGGCGTCTTTTTGAGGTAAAAATTTTCAAACTGCTGGTAAAAATGTAAAAATTGAAAAAAAAAAAAAAAAAAACACTCCGACAGTATTGGGGGTTTAGAGCTTGGGGGCTAGCTGATCAGTTTTTTTGTGGAACTCGGGCGCCCAGGATATTTGGGGGTTTAAAGCTTGGGGGATAGCTGATCAGTTTATTTATTGAACTCGGGTGTCTAGGGGATTTGGATGATTACATCTTGTTGGATAGCTGATCAGATTATTTATTGAACTCAGGCGCCCAGGGTTTTGGAGGTTTAGAGCTTGAGGGATAGCTGATCAGTTTTTTTGTTGAACTCGGACGCCTAGAGTTTTGGGGGTCTAGAGCTTGGGGGCTAGTTGATCAGTTTTTTTGTTGATCTCGGACGCCCAGGGTTTTGGGAGTTTAGAGCTTGGGGGATAGCTGATAAGTCTTTTTGTTGAACTCGGACGCCCAGGGTTTTGGGGGTTTAGAGCTTGGGGGATAGCTGATCAGTTTATTTATTGAACTCGGGCGCCCAGGGTATTTGGGGGTTTAAAGCTTGGGGGGGTAGCTGATCAGTTTATTTATTGAACTCGGGCGCCCAGGGTTTTGGAGGATTAAAGCTTGAGGGATAGATGATAAGTTTTTTTTTTTAACTCGGGCGCCCAGGGTTTTAGGGGTTTAGAGCTTAGGGGATAGCTGATCAGTTTATTTATTGAACTTGGGCGCCCAGGGTTTTGGGGGTTTAGAGCTTGGGGGATAGCTGATCAGTTTTTTTGTTGATTTCAGGCGCCCAGGGTATTTGGGGGTTTAGAGCTTGGGGGATAGCTGATCAGTTTTTTTGTTTAACTCGGGTGCCCAGGGTATTTGGAGGATAGCCAATAAGTTTTCTTGTTGATTTTGGACGCCCAGGGTATTTGGGGGATAGCCGATAAGTTTTTTTGTTGAACTTGCATCTAAAATACCTTCCAAAAAATTTTTTTGGGGGGGGCGATCGCCCCCGCCGCCCCCCCTTGGATCCGCCACTGTTTAGAGCTTAGGGGATAGCTGATTAGTTTTTTTGTTGAACTCTGGCACCCAGGGTATTTGAGGGTTTAGAGCCTAGGGGATAGCTGATTTTTTTTTTTTTTTTTTGTTGAACTCGGGCGCCCAGGGTATTTGGGGATTCAGAGCTTGAGGGATAGCTGATTAGTTTTTTTGTTTAACTCGGGCGCCCAGGGTTTAGTAGATTTAAGGCTTGAGATTTCAAATTCCGTGGACACCCCCAAGAAACTGTAGAGGGTGTCGTCTACTAGCCCAGGAGGTGTCCTGACACCTCTGCCCCCCCCCCCCCCCGTTGTTGCGCGCCTGGTTAGCTCATTTTTGCACTCCCAAGGGCTGTATTAGTATATTACAGTCCCGAGGGAGCCAAAAATGACTTAGCCTTTAGTAAACCCAAATTGATGTCCGAGCCGAAGGCGAGGTCATCAAAGGTTTGCTAAAGCTTAGCTCATTTTTGCACTCTCAAGGGCTGTATACTATTTTTCACGCTAGTAGTCAGAAAGTACAATATTCGTTTCCGGTACGAGCCCGAAAATTGTACTTTCGGGCTACTAGCATGAAAACTATTTTTCACGCTAGTGCACCGAAAGTACTTTCGGTGCTACGAGCGTGAAAACACAGTTTCTTACGAAGACACGCAGGCTCATTGTATAGTATTCATATTAACCGGGTCACATTGACATTCGAAATTGCAGTGCAGGTGCAGCGGTGCTGATTAAATCTAACCCATCGTGACATGACGCGTATCCGAATAAATAGAAAGTTCTTATATTGGCATTGGTAAACGGGAGCAAGTATTATTCAATGATGATCGCGTACAAATTCATCGTAAACAAATAGATTTAAGCTCGATAAAGCTCCTCCGTACTGAGAGTAAACCTATTGGATTTATGAATAAATAATTGTCGAATTAAGCGTGGAAAAAGCAGGTCAGCTCTAGTCGTACCTACAAAACTCGTACATAATGCAATCAATTCGAATTGAATGCGGAAGAGCATGGGAAAATATACACATACTCGCACGCTTAACTGTCTCGCTTGACCTTTTCTAAACCCAAAGAGGAAATTAAAATTTTTTCGGCTGCCAGTGGTTTTATTTCATTGAAGTTTATCATCGTTTTGTGGTTAGATTTAAAATCATTTCCAAATTAGATTTTTTTAATTTTTAATTTTATTGTTGAATATAGTGGATAATCAATTTAAATTCTCATCGAGAAAACTGTGACCGCAGTAACATAACAGTCCTTGTAATACGTGGTACATTGACTCACATTGTTAAACTGATTTTAGTATTTTATTGATTTTTTCTTCCTGGGGCTTATGTAACTCCAGTAAATATAAAAAATACACTAATAGAACTCTCAGAAAATAAAATGATTGAATCAATCATCAAATATATATTGTTCCCTCAATAATTTAAATATTGTAGAAGTTACAATACGTATGGTAATTGGTAAGGATGAAAATACGTATCAGTTCGACTGTCTAACCTAACTTTTTACAATGATTTGCATATTTTTTATCATAATAACTATTTATTTAATGTTTATAATTATGCCGAAATCACAAAAAAAACACGGATAGAAAAGTTGAAAAAAAATTACAGAACTCTATGTATCGGTGACGGTAGGACATCTGACCTGCTAATGAAATTTTACGTTAGGTGCTTTAATTTTTACAGAATTCTCCGTAAAAATTACAAAACTCGCTTTATTAATTTAAATAATAAATTTAAGTTTGAGGTCATGAGGTTTTAACCAATGAAATGAATAGTTGTTTATAACAATAAAAATCAATAAAAAAGGATTATTCAACTTATAACTTTTAAGGACTTTGTTAAATTGCTGCATAAAATTTTAAATTACTTTTATTGTACTCTAATCTCGAAATTAATTCATGTTTTCTTTTTTGCAGATTTACATAAAATAAATCTTTTGAAAATTGAAACTACATCAAATAAAACAATAGGATTCGTTGAAAAATTTTGGACTTTCGTTACAATCACGATGATTCTACTTATAGCATTAGTAATAATTGTATATCGGATAAAATATAGTTAAGGAGGCTTGGCAGTTTTTTCAAAATCCAAAAGTAAGAACCCAAAAAATTCCTGTAGATTCCTTGAAGTAAGACAAACAACTTTCCTATTTAACACAACAATGGTTGTCGGACTCGTTTTCGAGAAAAAAATCAGTTTAGAATTTTTTTTTTAACATGGGCTCTTTTGGAAAAAAACATTTAAAAATTTGGCAAATCATCAAAATCCACAAGTTTACTACGAGTCAGGTGTCATATTAAAGATAAAAATTTGAAGATTATTTTAAAATTGTAAAAATTTGAGATTATCGGACTAATTTACAAGAAAAATAGAAAATTGCGGTACATAACCTTCAAAACATGCAATTTTTCAACGTTTTTAAAAATTTTTTATCTTAATTTTAGTTTTAATATGTTTAAAAATGATAAATAATCACTTACTAATAAAAATAAATAAAAAAAATACTTTTTTTCTTGTTTGAGTAATCACCCAATAGGGCGTATGGATCGGTTGAAGGCAGGAGGTGTGTTTGCAAAAAGAATTTTTCAAAAACAAATCTATAATCTGAATTCCTCGACGTTTCGTCGGCCAGGGTTTGCCGACCTCTTCAGGAGGACTTTATTGAACAAAAACAAAATTCACAATTAGTTTACAAACTTGAATAAAACCTTAACAGTCTAAGTTATACAAACATCAACCTCAACTTACTTATAATAAAAATTAGATGTACAGTATCATTGAAGGTGCAGTGTAAATCGCCAATGCAAAAAGAAGTCGTCAATCGTGTGGCGAATTAAATACAGTCACAAGTCAGTCTCACAGTTTCGGTAAAAAAAAATTCAACACACTGCACACACAGTTCAGTCACTAAATTCTGTCAAAACTTCAAAATGCACAAAGAAAGGTAAAAACTGCAATGATGCACCTGCAAGAAGTCACGTTCGCAAAAACTCAAAAAGCGCATTTACATTAATTAAACTTACAATTGACTAA
Organism: Encarsia formosa; assembly: GCA_038277355.1. Lineage (NCBI taxonomy): Eukaryota > Metazoa > Arthropoda > Insecta > Hymenoptera > Aphelinidae > Encarsia > Encarsia formosa. The sequence continues at coordinate 108,973,209 of CM076184.1, forward strand.
AGTCAATTACAAATTCAATCAATGTATTTTTGAAAAACTATGTAGCACAACGGAGTGAACAGCACGAGTGTTTAAAACAGACTGCTCCTCCCCCGCAGCTTCACGGTGAGCGAGGCGAGGGTGCAAGTGAAAAACGCATGACCAACGCTTGCACTCTGAACACGTGGGCCTCATGTTTTTCAAGCAGCGTCAAATTCGGGAAAAAGTCGTAAACGAGAACAAGAGCAGGTTCAGTGTGGTGGAGTCCGTGTGAAGGTCAATGAGTAGTTAAAATAGAAATCAGGAAAAAAAGGGGGGAGAAAAAAGTTTAAACTACAGGATTCATCGGAGTAGACGGGAAATATTTTTGTAAATGGAGTTCAAATTCAAAATCTACTTTACTAAATAAAAGTTAAAATTAATAAACGTTATCCTAAATTTTATCGGAAACTAAAAAAAATTTTTTATCAGATTTGCATGCAGTAAAGTCAAAAAAAGTAAACATCGTTTGTGCGTCCAGCTTCGAGTCTCGTATTTTTTTTTTTTTTTTTTTTTTTTTTTTTTTTTTTTTTTTTTTTTTTTGTCAAGTCCCTTCAAAGGTCTTTGTAGGTGAAATACTCGGTAATTAACGTCTTTAATTTCCAAACTAAGTAAAAATTTAGCAATGGCTGACTTACGCTTCTGCAATGATAGCTGACTCTTAACATCAAAAAAATAAATAGAATCAAAACTACGAGTAACATCAAGTATATGTCTCGGAAAAATCCCAGAATGTCTACCCTTCACCAAAAAAAATCCGGTGTGCTAGCAGCCCTGCTAGCTCCCTGGAGACTTCCGAGTACTCCTTTAAATTCCCCGTCAACTGACTGCCATACGAATCAGTGATTTGCGTGAAAAACGAAGTTCTCGACAAGTCCGCTGCAGATCCAGGACTGAAATTCTTTGTAGTTGTGTTGGTATTGCCTTCCATGTTATTTTCAATTTCATGCACCCGCAAGGGCCCCCGCTAGGTACGACCCCTACGCTGCCAAGCCTCCTTAAACATGAATATTAGCACCATGAATAATGAAAAACCGGATGACTTGTCTGGACTCTGGCTACGGTGTTTTTGCCCAAAATTTTTTTAAAGTCCTAGGCTTGCTGCACAAGACCTGAGAATTTAAAAAAATTTGGGCAAAACACTTCCACGCGATGCAAAGTATGCATTGCCATGCTCCGCTATCGCTCCGCGCAATCCAACAAAAGGCACGACCGACTGATACTCACTCTTCGCGCTTGATAATCTTGTTTTTTTTTTTTTTTTTTTTTTATTCTCGGACTAGAACTATAGGATACCAATACAAACATTTTCCCGTTCACCCCGTTCAATTTTGTCTATTAGGTCGTGAGAAATCCTGTGAAAATTTTGAAATAGCGCTAAAATTGAGTAAAATGTGACTGTCAAAAATTTTTGTAAGCGTCGTCTGAACCCTTGTGGTCCAATTATACTCAAAATGAAAGTGGAACAGTGGGGCACCAAAACGAACATTTTCCCGCTTACCCCGTTCAATTTTCGGTTGCATTTTTTGTTCTCGCGAACTTATAAGGCCTCCCTTAAGGCGATCACAGAAACTTTGCGTCGTCGCAGCATCGCACTAACCTCAAATGGCTAAAAGTTTTGATAAAATTTTTATTTAACTGGTATTAAATCTTCTGCGAGGCAATCCAAAGGCTAAAGGGATGTAGCAAGCATATAATGAATACAAGTTTAACAACATATTTAGGTTACAATAACAGAAACAATAGATTTTGAGGTTGGCGTAGTCGGCGATTGTCGCAGCATCGCAAATCGCACTCGCCTATCTGCTCAGAATATATAGATATACAAACCGCCGTGGCGATGTGCGATTCTGCGACGACGCAAAGTTCGGGGTCGGTCGTGCCTAAAAATATTATCGTTAAGATTTTTCATTCGAGAAAACTTACTTTTGAAGGAACTTCTACTTGTTTTTAAAAATACACAACTTTAAAGTCCTTAAAAGTTAGGACTTAATTAATCCTTTTTTATTGATTTTCATTGTTATAAACAACAATTCATTTCATTAGTTAAAAATTCATGACCTCAAACTTAAATTTAGTATGAAAATTTATACAGCGAGCTTTGTAATTTTTACAAAGAGTTCTGTAAAAATTAAAGCACCTAAGCTAAAATTTCATTAGCTAGTCAGATGTCCCACCAGTACAGAGAATTCTGTAATTTTTACTCAACTTTTCTTTCTTTTGTGAAGTTTTTCAAAATAAATTGTGCTGGTTGCCGACCGTTTGCCCGAATCCATTTACCCGAACACCCAATCGTCCGAACATCCATTTGCCCGAAAACCCATTCGCCCGAATACCCTTTGCCCGAACAACCACGAGCCCGAACAGCATCCCCCGCGTATTCCCCGAAAGAGAGGAATAAGAGGTTCGTTAAAGAAGATGCATTTATTACGATAAAAATAAATCAAAAATGCATAAAAATTCATACAACAGTACATGTGTACAAAAACAAACTAAACAAAATTTAAAAATAAATAGCACCAATATCAAAACAATTCAGGTGGACATGGCGTCCCCAATAGCTTCCAAATAATTTAACATTGTATGATTCTCATAATTTAGGGCAATATTCCGCAGTCTTGTTTGTACATCCTTCCATCTTTTTTTAGGGGCTGCCTTAACCTTTCGCCCAAGTGACAGCTCCACAACCGATATCTCAGTGTCACCCTGCTCTTTCTGTATCTCTTTAATAAACGAATAGATATCAGGGTGGTTCTTTCCCATTAGTACGCGAAACCGATTGTGCCACCCCTCCGACACGTTGTTTGTTTTGGATTCACCAGCAACTGCCACATCGTAGTGATTCCAAAAGTGTGTCTTGTATCGGGGGGCGACCGCTTTCCGTTTGCCAACCTTTGGCTTGCCTACGAATCATATATACTATAAATACTATAAACATTTGAGTTACTTAGTTAAGTACTACAGGCAAAAAGGTATAAACAGATCAAAATTTTTATAAATGCACTAAAAATTTTTACAAAAGGTAATGCACTGGAAATTTATAAAAGAGGCAAAAAAAAGGTTATAAACAGATTATTACATTGGTGGTTATAAACGTCAGACTGCTGCTACATTCGTAGCTATATTGATTTGAATTTTTAAAATTACATTTCGGGCTCGTGGTTGCTCGGGCAAATGGTATTCGGGCAAAGGGTATTCGGGCATTTTGGTATGCGGGCAAAGGGTATTCGGGCGAATGGGTTTTCGGGCAAATGGATGTTCCGGCGATTGGGTGTTCGGGTAAATGTATTCGGGCAAACGGTAGGTAATCAGTTGTGGATACCGGTGCAATAAAATCTCTCTCTGAGTAAATTAAATGAAAACACAACCAACAAATTAAAAATTTATTTATATTAATCGTAGACCGAGCATACTATACGTACTACATGATTATAAAAAATTGCAGCCTTCAAAACGCGGAAACATCCTGCACGTGAGCGACTAAACCGATGCGTTGTAAGCAGAATTACATTGGCATTTACGATTTTTCCTAAGCCTTGCACCGGTAAGTATAGCATTTTTTCCGTCGTACAGCGCGCTGATCTTATGACTGTAGCGTGCACGTCCGGACGGTCGAGGCTGGCGATGTCGAAAATTTCCGTGACGACCATAACTCATTTCCACCTATTCCCTCGCTATTTTGACATTATAGCATTTTTCATGGGAAAATGAGTGTCTGAAGTATAAATTTAGCTCGTTTAATGGAACAAAATGGACAATGTGCAACAATTTGGTCACCAGTTAATGAGCGATGATAAACCAACTGAGCTACCGCAGCTTTTTACGTTGTTAATGCTTTACAGTACATAGGCTCGTAGCATGTCATGAGAAGAATAATTTTTTTGATACAGTACGAATCACTGCATCAATTTTTATTGATTTCGGTACGAATATAACCAGGTTTTTTTTTTTTTTTTTAAGCACAATTGTATTTTTAGTTTATTTTCTTCTAAACTTTTCAATTACCATTAGAAAAGAAAAAAAAATGTATAGAAAACATTTAATCAAAACAGAATCGTGGCCTCGACCTATAATTTGTCGCCGCTCAAACAAAAAAATTCAACAATACTCAATACTGTCCCGAAGGTCGAAATAAAATGTACAAACACTAAGCAGACATATTGTTAAGAAAAAAAAAAAACTAGTTGGTAGGAGTACACTACCAAAACCAAAGAGAAATCTCTGCAGCAAATAAATATATGTATACTCAGAGGCGATCTTCTCTGCATTTTGATTCAAAATTAATTAAATTATAAAAAGTTAACCAAAACTCTCATTTTGAAGAATAAAATTTATTTAAGTTGAACTTATTAATCTTTTAAGATAACTTTTTATTCTTTGTTTTTTAATTTTTTCCACAGTTCATTTAATTATCATAAAAAAGAAAAAAATTTTTAATATTAGCAAAGTTTCTTGCAGTTGATAAACATAATATGAATAATTCTGAAAAATATTGAAATCTAAATTTGTTTATAAAAAAACTAAACACTATTATGGAAAATGCAGAGAAACTTGCACTTGACATGAAAAAAAAAACTTTTAATAAAAATTATTGACACTGGTATTCGGTAAATAAATAACCTATGAAAGAAATAAATAAAAAATAAAAATGTATATATTTTGACTGTCCCTTAAATAAAAGTAAAATTTAGTAATAAAAAGAAAACTTCAAAACTCATAATGGAGTAAGTAACTCTAAAAATTCAAGTTTTAACCACGTAAAATAACCAAAAGGACGCTGCTTATATACGATAATTAAAAATTTATTATAATTAATAAAGACAGCAGTCGTGAAATAATAGACGAGTAGGCGCAGGGCGCTCAAAGGTAGTTTAGTGCAGCGGTGTTGGCGGTGGCGGCGTCATGGATCTTGTGACAGGTTGCATCATAAGCGCTGCAGCAAAGTAGCACGCGCGAAGGCCTCGTCTCGTGGGTGACGCGACCCTGGATCCGGCAGCGCGGCGGCTCGGAGCGGATTATCGTGTCCAGCGACGGCGGAGGACCCGTTTCATAGTGTATAATTGGTTCTAGGGTTACTAAGCGGCCTGCAACTCTTTTTTGCGTCACGGTCTACGATGCCGTCACAACAAGCGCTGCAGCTATAGCTAACTGCGCATCATTCGACGCTGGGGTATCAATTTTTACTTTTTTAAGGGATTGCGCATTTAGAAATTTAATCTTTTAGTTTTTCGAATATTCTATTTGAAATAAAGTGAGGAATATAGTTTTTTTTTTTTTAAATTAAAACAAACAATGCGATTATTATAGTGCGTGTCACGAAATAATGTCAAAGTAGATATACGCGCGTTTTTATGAAACGAGCATCATGTGTAAAGGGCGTTTATAAGTCATAGACCGTTTATATGTATCTAGGAGCTAACAGATATTCACGCCTCAATTTCAAAACGAGCCTCTTGTTTATCGAATGCTGATTGCATTTTAACTTACAGAAATTGGTAATTACGTCGCACGATTGTGTATAAAACTCGCTTTTATCTCCTGTTCGCACTCATATCGCACATATTCAGCTGTTGTGATGAAATTATGTGAATATCGATAACTACATAAATTAAAAATTTCTGCCATATGGGTCATTCCATTGTGACCGGTGAAACACTCGAGCACTTTTCAAACTAATCTTAACCAATTAAAAAAAATTATTCATCGATAATTATGCGATGGTTAGAAAGTTGTAAGCGCGTAGATTGATTTTCACTGCTGACTTTTTAAACTATTCCAAAGGGTATAGCCGGGTAAGATAGTCGAATCGGCCCCCAGCGCGAACCCCTACAATATATATATCATTCGAAAGGGCATAAAAAAAGAAAATTTTTGGCGCGAACCAGAATTTTTTATACCCACTATTGCGCATGCGCGGTCAAAAATAGTGATTTTTCAACTTTGATTTTTATCTCGAAATCTAAGAGGGTTAGAAAAACGCGGTTTGCAGCAAAATTTTGTTTACAAAAAATGTAGTTTAGCGATATAAATGTTGTTATATTTCAACGCAGTATGCAGCCGCTAGGTGGCGATTTAGATAAAAAATTTCAATAATTTGGCCTCTTCAAAAATTTTGAAAAAATTTGTAAAGCTATTTTTTTCTAAAATACATGACATATTTTTTTTCCAGAGAGGTATGTATCACCGTTTTTTTTTAATCGCATTTTTTAGGGAAAAAAATTCGAAAAACAGCTTTAACAATTTGAATTTGGCGCCAAAAATTATTTAAAAAAATATGATTGAACTACATTTTTTGTAAACAAAATTTTGCCGCAAACCGCGTTTTTCTAACCCTCTTAGATTTCGAGATAAAAATCAAAGTTGAAAAATCACTATTTTGGACTGCGCATGCGCAGTAGTGGGTATAAAAAATTCTGGTTCGCGCCAAAAATTTTCTTTTTTCATGCCCTTTTGAATGATATATATATTGTAGGGGTTCGCGCTGGGGGCCGATTCGACTATCTTACCCGGCTATACCCTTTACAGAGAGATTTTCAACAAAATAGAGCCCGTAACCGGTGGGACACGAAATATATAGAACTGATATTTATTTTTCTCTCAACGATCGAAAAAATCTGCCGATTCTTTGAAACAAAAAAATTTGTAAAAAATGTCATGAGCTAGCTCAAATTCTTACCTTTAATATAACAATAATAATGTAATAAATAATAATAAATTTTTAGACAAAAGACGATTTTTAAAGTCTGAATAATCTTTTAAAATACTTTAAAATTTTTCTAAATTGTATTTCGTGAGTTGTACGATTATCGAATTATTTTTAGTGGTTAACGTGACTAGGAGTTTCATTCCGAGTATTGAAAGTTGAAATCCTAAGGATCATTTTGAACCCTAGTTTTTAAGTCTAGACTTATTGGGAAATAATTGAATGTTAAAGAGTAAAAAAACCTCCGTTCCTGACCATTAAAAAAATCGAGAAGTTCAAATTGTTTAGTCTCAAAAAATATCTCGATTACGTAAAGTTTTTGTTTTTTTTTTGCACGAATGCATTCAGAGAACTTTTATTTACTCAAAATAATTACCTAGAAATCTCACAGTTAAAAATGATCTTTATACTTTACCATTGGAAGGTTTAGGACTACCTTGAATTAATTTTAAGTTACAAATTTTGCCCCTATTTTATTGAATAGTAAAAGTTTGACTCGATTTGATAAAGAAAAATATAAGGATTATTAACTTTTCAATATTTTCAACAGTTTTTATTTTTCTCACAGATCGTTTTGATTAGAGGGAAAAACTACGGCAACGACTTGATCGCAAAATTGAGAGAGCAGATTAAGCTCACGAAACCGGATCCTGCCGGAATCGCAAACTCCCGAGCTCCATTGTTGTAATATGTATAAAAGTGCGCGCTGGTTGCTCTTATAACTCGGCCCTGGCCAGAGCGCAAAACAGGAATACGACCATTATTATTATCATTAGAAGTCGTATAATAACAATGCTGAGGCGATAGATTTATCACGCGTGAAGGAGCGATTAGATTCAGAAATTTTGTCAAAGTTAGGCGCTTCTATCGCACCGGAAGAGTACCGCGGTGGATTTTTAATAAACAAATGAATGAGGTGACAGAGGTGCGGATCATTTTGACCTCGTATCTCTTGCGTAACATAACTGGAGTGTTGCGTTTGGCTTCTTTTTTTTTCAACGGAAAATAAAAAAAATTTTGTCTTTTCCAAGAATGTACATCCTATTTATCTGTCTGACTGTCTGCTAATATTCAGCGCAAAGATAAGTTTTGATATTTCAATCCACCAAGAGACTCCTTGATATTTATTTCGTAGACCGGTATATTAAATTATTTATGCAAGATAGAGAATCAATTGGTAGAATTTTCCCAACATACTACACCCAAGTCAGAGTGCGTGTACGTAAAAATTTTTGTCACGTGCACCTCCTAGGTAATGAAATTTCGTCCTTTGCACACGGAAGTTCTTGCGCAACAAGCTACGTCGATTTCTGCTTGCGGTTTAAACACCGCAGCCATATGTACACCTAAACTCCATTGCAGATCTTCAGCCAATTCCTATACACGACGGCTGCGATTGTTGCATAACCAGACGGAATTGGTTACGTACACCAAGATAATCGAAAAGTGCATGAAAATCCTCAAAATCTATACCAATCCTCTTTGGTTTAAATTTTAAACTATACCAACTTTTCTGCTCAAAAAAGCGGGACGAGGGTCTGGAAGACCTAAAAAAAAAAAGAAAAAAAAAAAGGTAGTCGTCCACCAGCAAGATCAAACGGAGAATCACAGCCCTAAAAGAAAAAGTTTCTAATTTGAATAAATGATACAAAGCAAATAATTATTTTTTCATTTAAAATTTTATTATTTGATCTAGCAGATACCCTCGTCTTCTACTGCGATTCTTATGTGCAGATTTTTTTTCCCATTATAAAAGAGAGCTATCGCCATCTTGCGTATACTTTTTATTTGTGAGCTGATTGGTGGAGAAGTTTTTAAAATATTCGAAAAGTGCATTTTGAGATGTTATTGTTATATTCCTATGCGCGCTTGGAGGTACTAGTATTTTTAAAAAGTTAGTTGATCTAACTTAAAAATGTCTCCAATAAGTCAGACATACAAAGATATTTTTAAATGAATTAAATAGATTGTTCTACGTACACACTGGATTTTACCAAGTCAAAGATGTTACACATGAGCAAATCCGCCAAAATCTTATTTTTACTGTCCGGGCCCAGTCAAAAGGTTAAGACAATATTTTTTAAATACATGATTGATTTATAATTTAGATCAACACTTTTTAAAATTGTGGAAATAAATGAAGAAGCTGAAAATCTTATGCAAATGTTTAAAAAATTAGGTTTCACCCAGAAAAACATAAGAAAAAGCTGTGTCCCAGACTAAACTTTGAAAATATTATCTGCGGTAACTTTTACGGCAGTTTTTTAACATATTTAAAACTAAAGGAGGTATTTATACTGGGTTCAAGGAATGTTTTGCAATCAGTAAAAATATTGCGCCTGCATTTTTCGAGAAATGGCTAAACTTTAAAAATGTGTCCGCACTATTTTGATGAAAATGAAAAATTCATTTATTCAAGTTTTTACAGGTTCAGACATCATTCAAATGCTTTAAATGTATATTCGTCTGAAACTAAATACTGTTACAAATAATTTAAGACTATAATGAAACTAACTATTGTTTACATCTTTTTATCATTGAAAATTTTAGCGTTAATTCTTGTAAAAAATGTGTTTATAAGCCGCCACATCTTTAGATTAAAATTGCATGTTCGGTACTCGAATTAACAAAAAGATTTGCAGCTGACTTTGCTTAAATGTTGTTAGTGATTAGTTATAAACTCGGTATTAAAATTTTATTTTCTACTTTTTAGTACGTTTTTTAAATAATTTCTCAAAACTTTTTAGAGAACAGCATGTTTTTTAAAAACTTTTTATTTATTTATTTATTTTTTTAAAATAATTTCTCAAAACTTTTTAGAGAAAAGCATGTTTTTTAAAAACTTTTTTTTATTTATTTTTTTTTTAAATAAATTTTATCAAAATTTACAAAGTCTATGAATTTTTTTACCGTATCTTACATAGCCTCTGTTACTTCTAGAATAAAAAGTTGGAGAATCGCGCAAACCCGATAAAAAGCTTAATTTATATTCTTAACTCAAAAAGTGGGACAACCGGGACAACTGTATTTTTTAGATATAAGTAGTAGAAGAAAAAAATCAAAAACAAAATAACCCTTGGGCTCTTTTGCTTCGCTTAACAATTTGATGACTTACCTATAGGTAGCTACTCCATAATATTTTAAAGTTTAAGATTGCTGTTCGAATCCTAAGATTTTGAAAACAAAATGCATATAAAAGATCAAAACGACCGACAATCGCGTTTTGCATGATAGCGTTGTTGTTATTTTTTTAAAATTAAATACTTTTTTTTTTACTTTTTTGATTATTTAATACTAATAGGGACAGTTTTCGCTTTGCTGAAATCAGAAAAAGGGATTGATGTTGTCTAATGATACAAACCTTTGAGTTTTTATCGCTATACTTTATGACATGCGAATGATATAACTTAATACATCATTAACGGTAAGAATCCTGTTACTTTAGCAGTATAATTTAAAATATGTCTGTATAAAAAGTTTTGATGAATATTTAATGAGAATGTCAAGAATAGCAATATTCAAATTGCAAATCCTGCTTATGAAGAACAAAATGTCAGATTACATATTTTATGAATAAGTTTGACGTTTAACATGGACGATAATAGCTTTTGCAATACTTCGTCAAACTTTTTTAATCACAGAATTTTACGGCAAAAATGAAAATCAAGTATGAAAAATGTATAAAAGCAGAAAAACGTAACATTATGTACAACAATGACAGTAAAAATTAAACAAAATTCTGTCCCTAAAAGACTTGAAAGTATTCATTTCGTGTAATATGAAAAAAAAAAAAAAGAAAAAACAATGTTTGACCTATATTCTGATTAAAACGTAATATCGATATCTGTGATTATATTTCACTGTAGTTAAGATTATTTGGAAAAAATCAGCATTGGGTAGCCCGAGGTTTACTGTAGTACAAATGCATTAATCCGACAAATGTTTGTTGGATGTGAATATTCGACATTTGGGTCTTGTGTACCAAATGATCAAACTACAATCGAATATTTATGTACATGTTTGATAAAAATTAAAGACCAAATAATTTTTCAAAAATTTATTTGCAGACGAAATATTTACGCCGGTTGAAAGACCGTCATTGAACTAAAAATTGAATCTAAAAAACTCATGTTACGAAGTATGCCTAATAGTGGATAATTTTTTAATCCATTTCCTTATCACTGATTATCAGCATATAAGTGTAAGTGGAACCAACATATGTACAAGAGGCGAGAAAATATTTACTCACTTTTTCAAAAGGCACGTGCTCAAGCCGTGCAGTTACTTCAAGCCATGTGCTTGCTAGTGGCCACACTCTTTATACTTGGCTAAACGCCACGCTATTGGAGCACGGCTTTTTTTTTTAATTCTAAAATTTTCATAAATGAGTATTTTCAATAAGTATTTTTTATAATTTATTTTAGTTATTCAAGTTTACGTTGACCTTTACTTAAAATTTTCTATAGAATCTTTATATTTTTGGTATAAATACAGAGTCGTAAAGTATTCAAATCGTCTGTTTTTGATTGTAACTGTTTTAGAGAAATGAAAAGATGATGTTTTTTTTCGTTAGTGAGTACTTTTTCAGCTATGATAGCTTCACTGTGCGTAAGGGAACGTTCACAAACCACGTGGCCCAAACAGGGGGGGGGGGGGAGGGGGGGCGATTAAAAGGCTACGAAAGGTTACGTGGGGGTAGGGCTGTTGATTCAGAAAGGCACGTGGTTTTTAAAGTGCATGAATCGATGTTTCGATTCATAATATTTAACTGTTGAACGTTAAAACCGAATCCATGCCTGCCATCTGATTTGCGCCTGCGTGGCCGTGTGCAAGTAAAAACTCGTCAAAGTTTTGTTTTGACTGTCCCGTACGAGCTTCATTATCACCGCATGTAGGTAGCTTCTGTAGCTCATGGTTCTCTGCAGTCTGCAGCTGTTTTGTGATCGGCTATCTCCCAAGCCTTGAACCCCCAAAACTCTGGGCGCCCGAGGTCAACAAAAAAACTAGCTAGCTATTCCCCAAGCTCTAAACCTTTAAGACCCTGAGTGCCCGAGTTCAACAAGAAAATAGATCGGCTATCCCCCAAGCTCTAGACCCTCAAAACCCTGGGTGCCCGAGTTAAATTATTCCAAAAATATGAGTGCATTTTAATTAACGAAATAAATAATCTGATCAGTTTTTTTGTTGAACTCGGGCGCCCAGGGTTTTCGGGGTTTAGAGCTTGGGGGATAGCTAATCGGTTTATTTATTGAACTTTACGCCCAGGGTTTTGGGGGTTTAGAGCTTGGGGGATAGCTGATCAGTTTATTTATTGAACTCGACGCCCAGGGTTTTGGGGGTTCAAGGCTTGGGGGACAGCTGATCAGATTATTCATTGAGCTCAGTGTTTTGGGGGTTTAGAGCTTGAGGGTTAATTAACCAGTCTATTTATTGAACTCAACATTTTTTTTGTTTTTTTTTTTAGACGTCAGATTTATTGGGGGCGGGGGGGGGGGGGGTTAGACCTCAGGACACTCCCTAGCTGAAAGGAGTTGTTGCACCCCTGGTATTAAATCATTAAATTATAACTTAAAAAATAATGTTTTTAAAAAACTAATAGTATACATATTTACAATTTGAAATCGTAAAAAAACCACGTGATTTTAGGGGGAGGGGGGTCGAAAATTTGATACAAATACTACGTTGATCTTCATGGGAGGGAGGGCCCTTCAAAATCTTCGAAAAAATGACCACGTGGTTTATGAACGTTCCCTAAGATGTCATCTTATTCCTAGTCTGACCTCTTTGAAGAACTGCCAATTTAAATGAGAGAAAAAGGTGGTTGGATTTGATCAAAACATGGTTTTGAGCACGGCGGAGTGTTACTAAACAAGCTCACACCTCGTTAAAGGTTAAATTATTATCATTAAAATACTTTTATATCTTTTTACAAATTGAATGAAGCACTACATCAGCATCAAGCACTAAATAGATACGTCGATTGAACAACAGAGGATGATTTGCCTCATTCGTGCCAAGCACGGTACAGTAAAACACTAATGTCCACATGATTAGATATAATGCTCACTAATAGAATCTGATGGAAAATTATAGTTTTTTTAATGCTATTGAAGACGATATTTCGACGGCCGATACGAAAAAGGGCACTTTGATGAAATTAGCGAAGTAAAAAGTAACAGCAAGAGGGTGCCGCGAATAAAATAAGCTGAAACGGCTGTTTTTAACGATTTTGGCCAAAATTATCATGCCGCGTTAACAATAACAACAAAATAACAGGACGAGCTCCTCAAATGATGAGTTTACTCGTTAGCGGCGTAAAAAAAAATCCGAAAAAATTCGTAATCCAGCAGCGGAGTAAAGAATAACACACTATCTTCTAGCGACGTAAAGAATAACACGAAATTTATACTGGCCACGTAAACTGTAACACGGAGCATGACCGGCTGTGTGAGGCTTATTATTTACCGCTTCAGCCGCGTAAATAAAATTCTGACAACTACGAGGTCAGCGACGATAAAAATAACACCAGCTGTGTGAAACTAACAAAAATTGTACCAGCCGCGTAAAAAATAACACGAATAATTCTATTATTATTTCGATAAGTTGAGAGCTCTTGGGACAACTAAATTGCTTATTTCAAGGCTAGCGACGATAAAAGTAACACCAGAGGTGTAAAATTAACAAAAAACGGACCAGCCGCGTAAAAAATAACACGAATAATTCTATTATTATTTCGATAAGTTGAGAGCTCTTGGGACAACTAAATTGCTTATTTCAAGGCTAGCGACGATAAAAGTAACACCAGAGGTGTAAAACCAACAAAAAACGGACCAGCCGCGTAAAAAATAACACGAATAATTCTATTATTATTTCGAAAAGTTGAGAGCTCTTGGGACAACTAAATTGCTTATTTCAAGGCTAGCGACGATAAAAGTAACACCAGAGGTGTAAAATTAACAAAAAACGGACCAGCCGCGTAAAAAATAACACGAATAATTCTATTATTATTTCGATAAGTTGAGAGCTCTTGGGACAACTAAATTGCTTATTTCAAGGCTAGCGACGATAAAAGTAACACCAGAGGTGTAAAATTAACAAAAAACGGACCAGCCGCGTAAAAAATAACACGAATAATTCTATTATTATTTCGATAAGTTGAGAGCTCTTGGGACAACTAAATTGCTTATTTCAAGGCTAGCGACGATAAAAGTAACACCAGAGGTGTAAAACCAACAAAAAACGGACCTGGGGCCTTATCCAGTAAAATAAACGTTCGCTAAACTCATCAAAATAGCGTACTGCGCATGCGCATTGAACCCATTTTATTTTTTTTAACGAAAATCGATATCGTTACATTCAAATTTCTGAGAAACATGTGCAAATCACCACTTTTAGCGCACGGTTAGCGTAAAAACAGAAATTTTTCATTTATATTACGATACGACGTCTAACGATATGTTAACGATTTATATCGTAATGAAAAATATCGTAAATTACATCTTAATTCAGCTATTTGAGTAAGCTACCATATATATATATATATATAGTAGCTTACTCAAAATGATATATAACATATATATATATATATTATAGGTTTAAATTATATATTATTTTTCAATAATAATAAAATAGTTACAATAGTAGTAAATGAAGACAATTTTGAATTTACTTTAAGCAAAGCAAGTAAATAATTTTTTAATGTAATAATATTAAATTAAATATTAATCTTTTATACTCTAAAATTAAGAAAAAAACCGAAAATTTATAAAGTTGACGTAAATTATTAAACACAATCAGAAAATAAATAAAAAAAAAAAGCTTTTAAAAAACATGCTTTTCTTTAAAAAGTTTTGAGAAATTATAAAAAAAACGTACTAAAAAGTAGAAAATAAAATTTTAATACTGCTAAATTCTTTCAAAGTACCTTAAAAGATTTAATATAAATAGAACAAACAACATTTCGTGATGAATCTAAACAAAAGCATGGGGCTCTATAGATGACTTAAATTTAAGGCGTATGACTGTGTTTCATCGATTGCCCCATGATGCTTTTGTTTAGAGTCATCACGAAATGTTGTTTGTTCTATTTATATTAAATCTTTTAAAGGTACTTTGAAAGAATTTAGCAGTATTAAAATTTTATTTTCTACTTTTTAGTACGTTTTTTTTATAATTTCTCAAAATTTTTTAAAGAAAAGCATGTTTTTTAAAAACTTTGTTTTTATTTATTTTTTATTTTCTTCTTTTTAGTCTTGAAAAGAATATTTTAAGCGTAAAATTTTAAATCTTATTAATGTTTAAAATTTGGTTATTATTGAAGTTTTTATCATCCTTTTTACAATTATAATACTTGAAAACATTTTTTTTATTCAAATATATTGATAACTACCAAATTAGAACCCCTGCAGAACTCTTCAAGTCATCCTTACTAAATTTGGCCCAAACTCTCGAAGATGACCTCCAGGTTGCCCAGGTACACCCGTCATCGGCGACCTGGCTGTCCAGGTTCAAACTTCTTTCTCATATGCTCTAAAACACCCCTGAACTCTATCCAAAGTCATACTCCAAGAATTTGACCGAACTCTCGGAGATGACCCCCAGGTACCCCGGACACCCCCATCATCGGTGACTTGGGTACCTAGGTTCAAATTGCCTCGATAAATACTCCAGAACTTCTTTCAAAGTCATCCCCGAAGAATTTAGCCCAAAATCTCGGAGGTGACCCTCCAGGTACCCCCGTCATCGGCAACCTGGAGGTCAAGGTCGAGAAGTGACTACGGATTAATGTATTGTCATCCAAACCTAGACCCTCTACAAAATTTCAGACCTCTAGCTCTTATAGGCTCCAAATTATAGAGCTTGGCAGTTTTGAACATACGACGACGACGACGACGAAAAACCACAGTGAGTTAAAGAAGCATGTAAATAAATAAAAAAGAAAAGCATGTAGAAACGTCAGCATCGCATTGTCTTATTCTAACAATTTTTTTAAGTCTAAGTATCAAACTGTCAATCTAGTTATCGTTTAAAATTTTGTTATCATTACAATTTATATTATTTTTTTTTTTTTACAATAATAATATTTGAAATATTTTTATTCTTATTAAGTTTTTCGCTAACTAAAAATTTAGACACCCTACACGGAAAAAAATGGGAGTTTCTCCAAAAGTTCGGAGAGTTTTCAAAAAAAAAAAAAAAAATGGAGAACTTCCCGGGGATCATTTCTGAGAGCTTGATTTTAATTTACTTAAGGAGGTTCCCTACCATCTACGTAAGTCAAATGTGTATTTGACTACAGTAGTCGTCTGCTCATTGGCTCAGCTACTTTCTAACCTCTGTATGAGCCAATGAAAAGTCATATTTACAAGAATATAAAATCAATTGTTTATAATTATTGCTACAGGCTCCTAATGAATGTTTTGAAACAAGTATAATCAAAGTCTGATTTTTTCCGATTTTTGTGCGTAGTTACATTAAAATCTGTGGGCTGGAAATTAAGTATTTGCTGTTTTAGTAAATTTCCCATTAGAACCCATGCAAATTTGTGAAATTTGAAATGTTTATAACTTTTTTCACAAGCTCCTCAGGGCTTTGAAATTTTAGCTGAGCTATTTTTATACTAAAAACTATGTGTTCATTTACTTTGGACAAAATCTGTGGGCTAGATCTATTTGGTAGGGAACCTCCTTAAAGGTGACTTTGGTGATCGTCTGGGGGCTCCCAGGCATGAATTTCGACCTGGGCAACCAGGTCACCGATGACGGGTATACCCGGAGATCATCTCCTAGAACTTATTTCTAGATTTCCTCGAGGTGACTTTGGTGCTTGTCTGAAAGCTCCCAGGCATGAATTTTGACCTAAGCAACCAGGTCGCCGATGACGAGTATACTCGGGCATCATCTTCGAGCAATCGAGTTTTTTAGGTAAAGAATAATGTTGTTGACCAGAGTCACCACGAAGAAAACTTAAGTCAAGTTCTCGGAGATGATTCCCGGGTATACCCGTCATCGGCGACCTGGTTGTCCATCTATTTATAGAACTCGTAAACAAACCGCTAAGCGTTTGCTTGTAGTATAAACACACACCCCATATATATATATATATATATACATTTCAAATGAGCTAACGATTATCGAAAACGTTACGTTCATTTGAAATTTCGATCGGTAAAGTTACTGGATAAGGCCCCAGCCGCGTAAAAAATAACACGAATAATTCTATTATTATTTCGATAAGTTGAGAGCTCTTGGGACAGCTAAATTGCTTATTTCAAGGCTAGTGACGATAAAAGTAACACCAGAGGTGTAAAACCAACAAAAAACGGACCAGCCGCGTAAAAAATAACACGAATAATTCTATTATTATTTCGATAAGTTGAGAGCTCTTGGGACAACTAAATTGCTTATTTCCAGGCCAGCTAGTGTTAAAAGTAACACTACCTGTGAAAATTCACCAAAAATCAGACCAGCCGCGTAAAAAATAACACGAATGATTTTATCATTATTTCGATAAGTTGCGAGCTCTTGGGACAACTAAATTGCTTATTTCAAGACTAGCGACGATAAAAGTAACACCACCAGAGAAAAATCACCAAGAATCAGACCAGCCGCGTAAAAAATAACACGAATAATTGTATCATTATTTCGGTAAGTTGAGAGCTCTTGGGACAAGTAAATCGGATTTTTCAAGGCTAGCGACGATAAAAGTAACACCAGAGGTGTAAAACCTCCAAAAACGAACCAGCCGCGTAAAAAAAAACACGAATAATTTTATCATTATTTCGATAAGTTGCGAGCTCTTGGGACAACTAAATTGCTTATTTCAAGACTAGCGACGATAAAAGTAACACCACCAGAGAAAAATCACCAAGAATCAGACCAGCCGCGTAAAAAATAACACGAATAATTCTATTATTATTTCGATAAGTTGAGAGCTCTTGGGACAACTAAATTGCTTATTTCAAGGCTAGCGACGATAAAAGTAACACCAGAGGTGTAAAACCAACAAAAAACGGACCAGCCGCGTAAAAAATAACACGAATAATTCTATTTTTATTTCGATAAGTTGCGAGCTCTTGGGACAACTAAATTGCTTATTTCAAGACTAGCGACGATAAAAGTAACACCACCAGAGAAAAATCACCAAGAATCAGACCAGCCGCGTAAAAAATAACACGAATAATTGTATCATTATTTCGGTAAGTTGAGAGCTCTTGGGACAAGTAAATCAGATTTTTCAAGGCTAGCGACGATAAAAGTAACACCAGAGGTGTAAAACCTCCAAAAACGAACCAGCCGCGTAAAAAAAAACACGAATAATTTTATCATTATTTCGATAAGTTGCGAGCTCTTGGGACAACTAAATTGCTTATTTCAAGACTAGCGACGATAAAAGTAACACCACCAGAGAAAAATCACCAAGAATCAGACCAGCCGCGTAAAAAATAACACGAATAATTCTATTATTATTTCGATAAGTTGAGAGCTCTTGGGACAACTAAATTGCTTATTTCAAGGCTAGCGACGATAAAAGTAACACCAGAGGTGTAAAACCAACAAAAAACGGACCAGCCGCGTAAAAAATAACACGAATAATTCTATTTTTATTTCGATAAGTTGCGAGCTCTTGGGACAACTAAATTGCTTATTTCAAGACTAGCGACGATAAAAGTAACACCACCAGAGAAAAATCACCAAGAATCAGACCAGCCGCGTAAAAAATAACACGAATAATTGTATCATTATTTCGGTAAGTTGAGAGCTCTTGGGACAAGTAAATCAGATTTTTCAAGGCTAGCGACGATAAAAGTAACACCAGAGGTGTAAAACCTCCAAAAACGAACCAGCCGCGTAAAAAATAACACGAATAATTGTATCATTATTTCGGTAAGTTGAGAGCTCTTGAGACAAGTAAATCGCTAATTTCAAGGCTAGCGACGATAAAAGTATTACCAGAGGTGTAAAACCTCCTAAAAACGGACCAGCCGCGTAAAAAATAACACGAATAATTTTATCATGATTTCGGTAAGTTGAGAGCTCTTGGGACAAGTAAATCGCTAATTTCAAGGCTAGCGATGATAAAAGTAACACCACCAGAGAAAAATCACCAAGAATCAGACCAGCCCCGTAAAAAATAACACGAATGATTTGATCATTATTTCGATAAGTTGCGAGTTCTTGGGACCGCTGAATCAGTAATTTCTAGGCTAGCGACGATAAAATTAACCCCAACTGTGTAAAATCTGCAGAAATAACTTTAATTGCAAGGTAGCCATTTGGTTGATTCATAAGCGGTTAAGTCATAAGGTGAATGATAAAACTATACGTGTTATTTTTTACGCGTCTGACGTGGTTAATGCTATAGTTTTACATGGGTAGGTTTACTTTTATCGTCGCTAGCCTTGAAATTAGTGATTTAGTTGTCCCAAGAGCTCTCAACTTACCGAAATAATGATAAAATTATTCGTGTTATTTTTTACGCGGCTGGTCCGTTTTTTAGAGGTTTTACACCTCTGGTGTTACTTTTATCGTCGCTAGCCTTGAAATTAGCGATTTACTTGTCTAAAGAGCTCTCAACTTACCGAAATAATGATACAATTATTCGTGTTATTTTTTACGCGGCTGGTTCGTTTTTGGAGGTTTTACACCTCTGGTGTTACTTTTATCGTTGCTAGCCTTGAAATTAGAGATCGAGTTGTCCCAAAAGCTCTCAACTTACCGAAATAATGATCAAATCATTCGTGTTATTTTTTACGCGGCTGGTCTGATTCTTGGTGATTTTTCTCTGGTGGTGTTACTTTTATCATCGCTAGCCTTGAAATTAGCGATTTACTTGTCCCAAGAGCTCTCAACTTACCGAAATAATGATAAAATTATTCGTGTTATTTTTTACGCGGCTGGTCCGTTTTTTGTTGGTTTTACACCTCTGGTGTTACTTTTATCGTCGCTAGCCTTGAAATAAGCAATTTAGTTGTCCCAAGAGCTCTCAACTTATCGAAATAATAATAGAATTATTCGTGTTATTTTTTACGCGGCTGGTTCGTTTTTGGAGGTTTTACACCTCTAGTGTTACTTTCATCGTCGCTAGCCTTGAAATTAGCGATTTACTTGTCCCAAGAGCTCTCAACTTACCGAAATAATGATACAATTATTCGTGTTATTTTTTACGCGGCTGGTTCGTTTTTGGAGATTTTACACCTCTGGTGTTACTTTTATCGTCGCTATCCTTGAAATTAGCAAATTAGTTGTCCCAAGAGCTCGCAACTTATCGAAATAATAATAGAATTATTCGTGTTATTTTTTTCGCGGCTGGTACAATTTTTGTTAGTTTTACACAGCTGGTGTTATTTTTATCGTCGCTGACCTCGTAGTTGTCAGAATTTTTTTTACGCGGCTGAAGCGATAAATAATAAGCACCATACAGCCGGTCATGCTCCGTGTTACAGTTTACGTGGCCAGTATAAATTTCGTGTTATTCTTTACGTCGCTAGAAGATAGCGTGTTATCTTTTACTCCGCTGCTGGATTACGAATTTTTTCGGATTTCTTTTTACGCCGCTAACGAGTAAACTCATCATTTGAGGAGCTCGTCCTGTTATTTTGTTGTTATTGTTAACGCGGCATGATAATTTTGGCCAAAATCGCTAAAAACAGCCGTTTCAGCTTATTTTATTCGCGGCACCCCCTTGCTGTTACTTTTTACTTCGCTAATTTCATCAAAGTGCCCTTTTTCGTATCGGCCGTCGATTTGCTGCGACGTTGGGAGTATTATTCCTCGAGAATAGTTTTGATAATTGCTGGAGAGAAGAAAGAAAGAAAAAGAAAGTCTGCTGCTTAAAGTTAGGATATACTATATCGATAATTATAAAGCTCTGTGTCAGATCGGAGGCACAGCGCAAAGCTTTCTTATCACGCGTCTCTCTGGGTCGGGAGCGCCCGAGTTGTCGCGTCAGGCGCGCAAGCGCGGGCGTCCGGCATCGAACTTGACCGGAAAACGTCACATGCTGCAGAGTAATCGATCTCCACCTCCTTCTCCTCGTCCTCATCCTTCTCCTACTTCTCCTACTTCTCCTACCTCCGGTGGTGGTTAACGCTGTGATTAATCGTCTAGAAGTTTATTTTCACTCAAGACTAAAGCTTGACGTTTGTGCACTCACATTGCTTGCTGTTTTTCATTTTTACATCCCTTTTACTATTTATACCTCTTAGTAATCAAATTTTAATTTAAATAAGGTTCATGTCCCTTTTTACCTCTTCATCGGATTATTCAGATGATAAACTTATGAGTATTTAATATTGTACATAAAGCTATTAACGTTCAGATTCAAGGTTATGGAGTAGACTATTCGAACAGTAAATTTTCAATAAATAACCATCTAATGTAATTAATCTGCTTATTCACTTACAGCTATCATTTAAATGCACATTTATTAACATTTTGAACTTAACTGTGTGATTTGATTGTATTGACAAAATTATTTATTTATTTGTGCACACTAGTTGCAGTTAACATCGACGTATAGTTCACGAACGAATGACTATGGCCACAAAATATTGTCTCGCTTAGTGGGTTCCAGACTTATCTTTTCATACAGACTTTCGAGCAACTTATCGCTTCAACACGTGCTAAACTCATGTTAATTGTAGATCAAACCGCAACAATTATGTTTACAGGGTTTTTTAAATATTTTCTTTTCGTCCGCATTCCATGAAGCTCTTCTAATTTAACTAGGATTTCTCAGCCGTACCAAACGTTATCGACTTCTCACGGTTCTGTAATAATTTTTCGAGACGTTAATTTTTTTAATATTATGCCGCAGATTCAAAAAATAAAATAATAATAACGATGGTCTCGAGTTAACAATTAATCATTTAGTACAAGTACATCGGTGTTTTCGATTACGGAACGACAAACAAACATCCCTGAGTAAATTTTTTATTCCGTGGTTGTGCCTAAAAAAAAAAAAAAAAAAAAAAACTAAATCGTCCTTGCTTCTCCTTCTGCAACTCCCCACCATCTGGGCTGGTGTCCGCCCCCACTGCTGGCGTCGCTCGTCGCCCGGAGCACCGCGAGCATTGGGCGTCGAGCGAGCCAACACATGACGGCGCGCACTCTCAGTCAGTCTCGCAGCGGCACTCGCGAGCGACGGTACTCGCTCAAAGTGCGACCCGTGGTGATTTTTCATTACTAAAACATTCAAGTTTAGAAAAACATAAATATTTAAACAAATCCCTCGGTTTTTCATACGATTGTCATAAGTGATTAAGTGTAACAAAAAATATATATATTAATAAATACATCGTATAAGTTGGCCAATCGGTTCTTTTCTTTTCTGTTGTTTTTATCAGCGGGCAGGTGCTGCCAATTGTATACGAGTCTGTCATCGTCATCGTTATCTTCATCGTCATCGTAATCAAGAAAAAAAAAAAAAAACCCCTTAATCTCGTTTTTTTACTTTTATAAAGTCATAACCGTCCGTGTCTTCTACATTATCGTCGTAAGTTTATCGAAAAAGAAGAAAAAAAAAAAGAAAAAAAAAAGAAAAAAAAAATCAGAAAGCAGTTTAAACATCAAGAGCATCAAGAAATACTGGCGCTCGTATAGTCGTTGTAATTGAATAAAAAAATAAAATAACTAGTAAATTAAAAAATAAAAATAAAATAGTTCCTGCAGTGAGTGAATGAGTGAACATCAGCAACCTAAAGCTACTACGTCTGTACCTGTGTCATCGTTGTCCTTGCTTTGTCATTCGTGAGAATCACTGATCAACGTGTGCAGTGCACGCGCGTTTAAAGGTCCCGAGCGCACCAACAGCATCATCAGTTGACACGTGAGTATTCTCTTCTACTTTAAATATACATATCGACGGTCCCAGCGAAGAAAAACCTTAGCCGAAAGTCTGCATTTTTAAAATTATCGTTAAACGACTGAAATAAATTAAAAATTTAGAAAAAATTAAAAATCTGATACATTTTGTGCTAAATTATTAATATTCTTTATTTTTTCTGATTTTTTAATTTATTTCAGCTTCTCAAAATTATTTGAAAACTGCAGATTTTTGGCTAAGGTTTTTCTTCGCTGGGACCGTCGATGTATAGGCCCCTCTGACCTCAGCAGCTCCCGGCAGATTTTCTATTCTGATGCTGCTTCTGGCGTTTCTTTACTTTTTTTTTCCCCTTCGTTTTGGCCCGACGTAAATTTAGACCCGGACGGGACGACAACTCCGAAAATGTCATTTCCTGGGTAGAAAATAACCCCCAGGTTTATTGAAGTATTTGGGTTATTTTAACGCTTCGTTAAACTCGTTGATTTTAGAAAAAATTCCAATATCTCAAAATCACTGCATGAAAATTTTAATTAAAAAAACATTATTTCTTCATCAAATACTGCTTAAATTTTTTAGCGAAAAAAATAAATTAAAGAACTTACTATCTAAACTGGTAAAAAAGCAGCTCTAAATACGTAGTTTTTTCTTCAAGAGTCTTATCTACAACTTGTTATCTAAGAGTTTAAAATTATTTAAATATACTTTTAATTTAATTAATTATCTAAAAAACTATTTTGACTTAGAAAGTCTTCTCTTTAAAAATTGATCTGTTGACTTAACAAGTAAAAAACCGTGGAACGTGTGCAATGTCTTTAATCGTCACTAATATAATTTGTACAAACCTATCATAATCTGTAAAGAATCCGTAGTATACGAATTTGAATGAATATTTCTTAGATTAATCATAAAAATCTCTGAAGAACTTTTTTATAATTTTACGATACCTAATAAATATAGTTAACGCGAAAAATACAGAACAGTCACATGCTAATGTACTTGCATAATCATGCAACTGCAAAAAAAAAAAAAAAAGGAAATAAATGAAATGGAAAAAAAGCAAAAGTCGTAATTCACGATCCCAGAAAGGTCACACGCACGTCTCAAGTAAATAAGAAACGATAAAAGCTAGAGCATATCTTTGTCAGACGAGATGAGAATCGATGTTAACTCACGATTCTAGATCTTTCAGCGCGAAACGCAAGTGCTAAAATTTGAAAATATTCATTTATGAGTAGAGCAGAAGAGTAAATAAAAAACTTGAAATTCTTTCGGACACTTTCAGCTAACCGAGACCTTGACGGAAATCAAAAAAGCCTTCACGATGTTTAAAAGACAAAATTAAATAAAAAAGCCAGACATTGTTAATTTTTAAAGCCTACGCACCTCCAATTATATAAATTATGCGTACCCAGCTCTTATTCATATTACGGAACATTCGAAATCAACAAAATAATAAAACTGTATTTCACACATTTTTTTCAATAAAATTCTACAAAGTTACTTTTAAAAAAGTCTTGAAATTTTTTGAAACTTTGCGAGTCATTCTACACCTTGAATTATCTTTCCAGCAATTATTTTTTCAAAATTTTTCATTACAGAGTGATAACAACAGAGTGAAAAGCGACAGTTGTGAAACGAGCTTAAAAAAAAAAAATAATAATTGTAGCCATGATGCGCGTGCACATTTTCCGGTCTGAAGTTTACCATAATTATAAATGAATTTGTATACCAAAATAAACTCTAGCCTAAAAAATAAAGAGTTATTTTAATAATTATTTTTGATTTTATCCACAAAAGCATATTGAAGGAGCATATTTTTAAACAATACTTAATATCGATTCGAGAAAGTTGATGCAGTAGCTCGTGAATTTTTCAGAAAGGCGGAATACTGATTTAGCCAAACATCACGGCGACTGCTTATATGACCTTTAGAATAAAATATTAGTCAATTATGTCTATAGTGTTGTAAATTACTCATTTACAGGTGTCTTAATGAAAATAATATGAGCTGATAACTCAAACAAAAACGTCAGTTAGAAGAAAAAATGGAGAATAAGATGGAATCGAGTAATTTTTTTTTTTTCCAGACTTAACAATTTAAAGAGTTGCTTGTAGAATTAAGATGTTTACCGTAGAACTGTAATGAAGCAATTTTCGAAGCTTAATAATACTCGTAAAACAATATTAAAACTGCATAATAACTCGTAAAAAAAAAAATAGAAAGAAGAAATCGATGAAACTTCGAAAACACGTAAAGTTAGAGTTTGGTTGGCTTACCTAAAAGTAAACGGCATAAACATCTCGTGTAAAGGCGGAAGAAAGTGAAAAGAGGGCACGCTCGCGTAATATTAGGCGCGCCGATGTCAGAGTCTGCACGCGATTAAGCGTCCTCGTAAGGTCACGGAGTGTATCGTGACTTGAGTGTCGAGTTTTTGCACTCTTGGATAACAATATTTAAAATTTTTTTTTTACAATTTATCCATCCAGAAAGGTATTTCACCAAAACAACGCGCGCTCTGAGAAATATATAAGTACATAACATGCTTAAACTTTTCTCTGGTTTTCAATTTAAGTTTAAAAATATGCTTATTAAGTTGCAGTTTTAATGCTTTTTGAATCTGAAAAGCAACTAAACGTGAAAAAATTTTAAGTGCAATGATCGATCACACTTATTACCTATACACGATAGGTTATCGAATCAAGAGTATAAAATAACTCTGAAAATTCCTGGTCGAATCCAGCCGTACGAACTATTTATTATTAGCACTTGGCAACGCACAAAATGGTCCATATGGGACAGTAGACAACCAGAGTTTTGGACCCCATCGATATAATCGATTTGAAAGCGCTGATTCGGCAGGCAACGACTGTACTTTTGAGGCTAGCTCCCTAACCACTGAGCCATCGTCGTTCTATGATTTATAAAGAAGAGCGAGGTTGTAAAAAAGGGTATTCAATTTTTTGGATTCGGTTCCGTAATGCAGGCTACCGTAGTGACGATAATAATATTATCAAAGCTCATCGCGAGCTTTGAACGATACAAAATCCTCGCCGACCTCGCGAGAAATGAGATCTGACCTAGTTTAGTTTTATCCACGCTTGAAGGTGTAATAGCGCCAACTTTACGGCTCTCGTAATTTTCATTGTTTATCTTTTAAATAAATGGTATTTTACATCGTTCTATTTTTTTTTTTTTTTTTTCTGACTTTTCAAATACAGGAGCACTTTTTTTCACTGTCATTTAAATTAGTATTTGTATAAAATTCGCAAGACTTTGAAAACATATTTTCCGTAAATTTTAATTAATTTGATTCTTTAGCTTCGAAAAACCGGGCAAATAAACATGTTTACACGATTCGTTCGAGACACTGAATAAATATTTATACCCCGATAGTACACCTATTTCCGTGACTAGTGGGTAGAAAATGAGTAGAAATTCATCATTACTGTCGAACAAAGTAAGATAAGTTCGGTTGCCATGAATTTTCTATGGCCAAGGGCTTTTAGACGTTCAATGTGAGCGATCACTACAAAGATATTTTCGCTGACAAATGTGATCGCAAAGAAAAAGAGCGAACCCATGCGTTAATTTAGTTAGGTGCATTTATAATAATAATCATTCTCTTTTATTAGACCAAGGTTGCGGCTTAATTTGTAATTTTCATTTTTTATCTGGCTTTCAAAGTTTTTGTGGTTTTTTTTTTTTTTTTTTTTACAAATAAATTTTAGCACTTGTTAGTGGTCTCTTCGAACGACTTTAACGAAAGTACTATCGCACAGATAGAAAAGTCCAGTGGTTCTTATTCAGTTTTGGGGCTCGGCGCACGAGAAACAGCTGACGCGACGCTCGATCTGTCTCTCTTGCTCTCGTGGCGCAGCATAACCTCAAAGACCAAAAAATCAACTTTACTGTTAGATTACTCTGAACGTAGGCCCGGTTGCCGCAATTTGAAAAATGTTAGAATATTTCTTGTTTCAATAGCTAGAATTATTTTCTTTTTTTTGAAAAAGTTAACTACTTGTTAATTTGCAGTCTTCGATAACATTAAAAAATTGTAGTGCTCTACGTGCCATCCCATGCAAAAGGACCGAACTTTGAGTGGTCATAACTCAAAAATGAGTTCCGCTTACCATATTTTTTTTACTGTATTCGAAAGAGCATGTCAAAGTGTGCTTCTATGCCGAGTTAAAAAAATAGTTAAAATTTTTCAAAAATCCCTAAAACGTCCTTATCGGTAATATTTTTTTCCATTATTCATGGTGCTAATGTTCATGCTCAACTATACATATTTTACCCGATGTACAATTATTACTAAGTAGAATCATCAATATTGTAATGCAAAGTTCAAAATTTTTCAAAGTACCCTATTGTTTGATTTGATACAGTTTCAATTTTCAAAAGATTTAATTTATGTAAATGAGCAAAAAAGGGAACGTAAACTATTTCGAGGTTAGAGTTCAACAAAAGTAATTTAAAATTTTACGCAGCAATTTAATAAAGTCCTTAAAAGTTATGAGTAAAATAATCCTTTTTTATTAATTGATTTTCATTTTTATAAACAATAATTCGTTTCATTGTTTAAAACTTTTTGACCTCAAACTTAAATTTAGTATGAAAATTTATAGAGTAAGTCCTGTAATTTTTACAATAAGTTATGTAAAAATTAAAGCACCTATAACCTACAATCTCACTAGCCGGTCAGATGTCCCAGCGTTTCAGAGAGTTCTGTAATTTTTACCCGACTTTTCTCTCCGTGGGCGAAATAACTTTTACCAAAAAAAATGTTTTTTAAAAGCAAAAAAGAGCATTAACGAGACGTCTGCTGGCTGCATCTCCCACAAACATCACTCGAGGTTGCAAAAATAGAAGCTCCAGCTTATTCGCTCTGGGTTCAGGCACACGTGCAAACACAATTTGCTGCACGGTAAACGACGTCGGCTGATATTGCGCCACACACATCGGCAGGGGAGAAAAAAAAAACCTAAAATTTTCCGATTAAGAAAACGACTCGAGATTTCATTTTAAAAAATGTTCTTTTTATTTTATTACGTGAAAATTATTTGCGACCGAGAATCTTCTAGCTCGAAGTGAAGTATATATACGAATGGAATTATTGCGTGCATCAGCTTCCAAGGCGTTTCTAGACGGTTGCGTAACGTTAAAATATGAATCACCTATGAATAAATTTAGAATCATTTTGCTCTTCTTGTATCGCGTCTCTCGATGTTTGTATATTTAAATGCCCTCTTCCACTTATTTTTTCATGAATTACGTTTTGGCAGCAAGTTCGGACACATTTGGTCATTGGTTCGATACAAAAATTTTAGCCGACATGTTGAAGTATTTTTTTGTAAAAAATGGTAATTTAATTATGCAAATCTAAAATAAAAGAATCGTTTGTTTGAAAAAAATTTGAAAATGACGATCGATGCCACAGCTGCAGCAGCAAGAGAACGTCACCAGATATCTCGTAGCAGTTCGTGAAAGTGAAAATCAGCGAACCGTACTGGCGTGGCGCGACTGCAGTTAAATAATCATTGGATAAGAAGAAAGCGCGCGTTTTCTCGCTCGATCGGAATCGACAATAGGTTATCAATCTAATCAATTAATTCTCGCTTTGACTGCAAATACACTTTCTTCATTCTCGGCCTAACGCAATGATCTACTGCGAGCGCTTCTTGCTCATCAGGAAATTAGGAAATAATAAAAAAAAAAACTTTCTTTTTATCAGTTTATTTTTTTCACAAAGGATTTGAGATGATTCAAATGGTTGGAAGTGATAAAAGTTAACCATTTTCCTGATTAATATACATTAGTATCAGCACCGAGGGCCGAAGGTCATTCTTAGTAAAATCATATGTACAGAGATTATATACAATTGTATGTATTGTACATCATAAGCATTCACCTTAATCTTGGCAAGAATAATATTAATAATTTTCCACTCTGAAAATTGGTCATCGTTAATAACTCTTTATAACCTTTAGAAGTTTGCAATTACAATTCAAATTCTCTCTTAAAGTCTATTAAATAACTCAAAGATTAAACTTCATCTGAGAAAAGGAAGGAATAAATTCAATAAGAAAATTTATAATGAAATATCCTGAAACTTCTTGAAATCGTAATTAATTGACCTGTCGGCTTTTGCGATAAGTATTTGGCTCGAGTTTTGAGAATCAGAAGTAAAATAATTGCTTTGCTACTCCCATCTGTTAGAGTAATGATTGTTTTCATTTTGAAATAGTTTCCAAACACTCAATTTTCATTAAAAATGGAAACAAAAATTCCAAAAAATTTTTTTGAGTAATTTTTGGAAGAGTATAACTTTACTTTAAATATAATACTTGCAGTAATATTTAACTTTACACGGACGAAAAATCGCCCTGGTGAAGATGGTGCACCAGTCTATACTAATATATCATTCTTGATGCTTATATTGTAACGTCGAAGCCCAAAGAGCTAATCTGAATTTTCAACTTTCGTGTTTTTCGCAAGAATAATTTATACGCACGCTCAAATGGCACATTTGGGGATATCACGTGTTATCAACAACAGCTGCACATTGCCCCAATTCTGAAACATGCTAACTCAGAGTCAGTTCAGAAACGTGCTATCTCAAGTTAGATCCTATTTCATTGTTTAAGTTGGTTTAAAATTAAAAGAAAAAAAAAAGTAATCTAGCCTGAGAAAAGCACTTTTCTAGCTGGAATCTGAGTTAGCACGTTTCTGAAACAATTCTTAGCTAGCATGTTTCTGAATCGGTTGTGAGTTAGCAATTTTCTGAATTGTCGCGATGAGCTGATGTTCCAGCGGATATAAAAATAGCCGCTTTCGAAGTCTTTGCGAGGTGCAATAATGACGCCAACGCCACCTAAAAAAAACTTTCACGTCCTCCATTGACTTTCATTGCTTATCTTCCGACGCGATTTAGTGTCACAAAAATAAATCACCCCAGAGCAGCCGTAAATTAATCAGGGTGACTTTTTAATTTTACCCAAGATTTCATCGAATTTTTTTTCTTTTTTTTTTTTTTTTTACTTTCTTACTTACTTATAAAACTTATCAGATTTCAAAAGCGGAGTTATAGGTAAAAAAATACGATATTTGAAAAAAAAAAAACTCTATTTTAAAAATTTCACATGATTAAAGTAAAGAATTAAGCAGAAACACATATTAAAGGAACGAAATTGAAAAAGACGAGTGCGCAAGTAAAAACTAGTAACGTCAAACGTAGTTAAGTAAACAAAAAGATGGAGAATAAGAAGCGCCGTTGGAGGGGTTGCAGAGGGCGGATGGGGGGCGTCCAGGTCACGCGGCTTATCGATTTGTAGATGAGAGGAGGAGCGTGCGGAGTTGCAACTTTTATATAGGTCACGAAGCACCGAGCGACGTTAAAAAGTTACACGAACGGAACAGTCGCGCCGCTTCTTATTCCTCTTCCCGACCTACTTTATCCACTGACACCGCCAACGGCGTTGCCACGACTCTCCTACGTACTTGCAGCTATAATCTTCTTTGCCTTTGCGCTATTGCAAATCTGCAAGGGCTGCCTTTTTTTTCGGTTTTATTTTCAACTTTCACTCTCGTAATTATACCAAGAAAACATACAAATTACACTTATATTATAGTTGAAGCTTGTTTTTTATTCATTTTGGTGACACCACAAGATATTGATTAATAACCTATATTTAACGAACAAAAGGATACGACCTTCTCAAAAACGATATCAATGAAAACTAAAAATAACATCCCTTTAAGAGCCGGGCGTTCTTTCCACTTGACGCCCCCTCGGTCATAAAAACGGACGCAAGCTCGTTAAAGATACACCATGGAAAAGGGGAAAGAGTTATAGTAGCCGCAGGCTCATAGAGGGGCTCGCACAACTACACGATTCTCGCTTAATTCGGTACTGAAAATTTCAACGCTTTAAGGGTACAAATACGTCCAAGCGATGTTGTTGGGCTCATTTCAGGCTAATGAGTTTCCTTTTTTTTTTTTTCTTTTATGCCATTCGATACAAGGTCAGAGAAAGGTCAAACAAACAGGATATTAAATTATTGCTTTACGTTAAGTTTATCTTTGAATAATTACCCCAGTTTATTGTTGGTATACTAAAACTAAAGTTACGCGTTAAGCTGTGTTTTCTTTAATAATAAATGTCATGATTCTTTCTGAAAAAAAAACTCGGCGTTTACCAGTGTTTTCACACTTTACAGTTTCATGAAAGATTAAAATGTTTCTTTAAAAAAGCTTAAAACGACTCAAGATGCTGTGTAAAAAAGCCTTGCCAAGAAATCTTTTTATCAAATAAGCTCTCTGAGATGTGGTTAAACGAAATTTGCTAATTACTTTTTTAATTTTTTACGTGCAAAATTATATTATTTTTATTTTAACTGATCAATTAGCTCCTACTAATTTTAGTAACTTATTACTTTGAGAGCATAAACTGAATCATCAAATAAAGTGAAGATTTCTCAACTCTATATATACGAGTTTGAATTTTATTTACCATTCCAATATGTTTATTAATCTTCATCAAGTGAATGCCACCACAATTGAAAATAGTTTCAGCCTCTTTTTGGTCATTTAAAATCTCCAGATTTTCTGCTAAGGTTTTTCTTCGCTGGGACCGTCGATCTGTTAAGAAGACCATGGCTTCAATAATAATCGCCCATTTTTGTGGGAACTTTTTTTCATATCTCTCTGATGTATGAATTTCATTATGAAGTCATCGAACAAATTGTCTCCATCTCATTATAATAATTATATATTGTATATTATTGATAGTAAATGGGGAACAACTCTGACTCAACAGTATGAATTAATAATCCATTATCATGAATTTATTTTCGATATAAACTTTTAGTCATATTTAAAAAAATATCTTTGTCATTGCGAAAAGGATTCGATTTGAAAAAAATTACAGCTTTTCGATGTCGAACTAGAGCTTTAATTAGTAAATTTCAAATAATTGTGTCAACAGTTGATTGGTTCATGGCAAGTGTCAAGGCAGATTGGTTTGGATTAAATAAATTCAAGGTACTTGCTTTTTGAGTAATTTACATTTCAGCTTGGAAATTTTCAATAATCACTAAAGTCAAAAGTTATCCATGGCAAAGTTCCTTTTTCACTGGAGTGTCAAAAATTAGAATATAGTTGAGTATAAAGAATGAATCAAATAACAAAACATGGGACACTCTGATTCATCAGCAGGGTTGAATAAATAATAAAAAATCCTCGAACCTCGTCCCCTTAAAAAGAAAGCAAGCACCCCTCTCTAAGAATCTTAATAACGAGAGTTTAGTTCCGATTTCCCCCCGTCGACCCACTGGCCCATTTTCATCCCAACAGCGAAATCAGCTAGCAGTAGATGTCGGTTCTCCCCCAAGTTCAGCAAGTTCAAAGAAGAGAAAGAGGGAAGCATTCGAATCATTATCGACCCCTCCAATATCAGGGCTGTGGGCTGATAAATAATGTTTTATACCTGCTGGGGGATTATCAATGATCTGTTTATGGAACACGTATACGAATTTGTGATCAAATTTAAAAAAAAAACTACCTATAGAATCAATGATATGTTACTCAACTTGTGTGTGAAGTTGTACATTTACATCGAGAGCATCAGCAACTCGAGATGTAAGTGAACAACTTCGGAGTTCGGACGCCAATTGAGTATCATATTTTATTCAACAAGATCATGTAATTTGGTACTCTGATAAAAATGCGTCTGTAAATGTACCCTACTATTCAACGCTGCGGCAAAAAGAAAAAGTATCACTTCTACCGCGTATTTAACACGTCTAAAAGTACCGATAACATGATCGAGTTGAATAATGGTTATTAATTATCGATTCGAAACCAGAATTTTTAAATAATTTTATTGATGGTTATTGGCCGACAGATTCATCCAAATAGTGAAAGTACCTTTGAATTAAAAAATAGGTACTATATGGTACAGTTTAAGAATAAAACGATTTGTACTGGTATGGGTTTCAAGGAAAGTCATCGGGTCAGCGTTGGTTTAAAAATTAACGACGGATTCAGTTGAATTGAACCGAATCCCACGGGTATGTAAGCCGAATCGGTATAGTGAATCATTCGAGCTGATTAGTTTAATCTCTCTCCCAGGCAGCCAACTCGGACAGGGGCGTGGCTTTACAATGAAAAAGTGCGAGTATGTGTGGGCTGCAACTGCATCACGAATGGGATTCACGCTTTATTTGCTATTCTGACCAATTTTACACGACGACGTGGGTTTTAAAACTCTTTAAAAAACCGCTCTGTCTGCAATTAAAGACGATCCACATAAACGATCTTTCGTTTACGTGTCGGTCCGGTTGTACGTGTTTTTCAAATTGATGAAAATAAATCTGCTCATTGCTTTGATTCATAAAATTGATATATCTAAACGCTTTTTGTTTTTAATCTGTTCAATAAGTTTTATTTAAATAAATCTCGAGCTAAATCATGATAATGAACTTATCGAACCACAAATAATTGAGTAGTTATTAATGAATACTTGCGATTATCTGATCGGACAAAATTGTTCTTTTAACCGACTTGAATGCGTATGTTTGTGTAAATTGAATAAATCGTTTTTGAGATCAAGCATTTTTTATTCGTTGCGGAAAATATACTAGCCGCACAACTTACGACGCAGTTGCTCAGTAATGGCTCGCTCAAAAGTGCAGAATCATTATTAAGCAAAAAATAAAACTCATTAAGTGTCTGTAAGGCTTGCACGACACGTAGTTGAGATCGTTGTCCGTGAAACCGAAGTTCAATCACTCCTTTATTTATTTTATTTTATTTTATTCTTTTTGCTTATGCATTAATTTTTATTAATTGTTTTCCTCTTATTTAGTTAAGCTAGCTAAGAAATTTTTAATTGAAATAAAATAACTCAATGAATCTTTCTTTAACTCTTAATTCTCATACTGCTACTATTTTTTTTTTAATGCTGAAACTCAAAAAACCATTCCCATCATCAGATGTAAGACTTAATAAAATATTTCAATCATTGATCTCTATTTTATAATTGAAACAACTTATATTTATAGATATACAAAAATAAATATTTCAATGATCAATTTCAACATTTGTTTTGGCTAAAGTTCTTAAAATACTTATTAAATTTTTTTTTGTTACAGTTGGTGAGTTGAAAAATTGATATGAAGTTATTTGAAACGTCGTCATGTAAGTTAAAATTTTTTTGTAGTTAAATGAAAATAAGTTGGGGACTATTTTACATCTAATAATAATAAGAGATAATTCTTGAAGTTACTACCGTAGTACAATAACCCAATAACCATGGTAAACTTGTTAAAATTTTGCATTGAACTGGCGAGTTTAAATTTGGTGTTATGCGGCTTCCACGATACTTAAAGCAGTATTTTTAGATGAAGATGCCATTTATTTAGCTTTAAAAAATTCAAATACTTATTTTTTATTTTAATTAAAACTTGAATCGTTAGAATATCAATAATAATTTTTTGCAAGCGTTTACCTGGATTTCAAGGTAAATAATTAAACATTTGGTATCATAAAAATAAAATTTACGTCTTTTTGTTACATTCATTTTTTTGTAAGAAACTTTCACGAGAATCACAACAATTTTTTTCAAAAAGTATTATATTTTTAGCTTACTTCCGTCTGAGGCTAGAATTTTTTAAAATGACATAAAAACGGCTTAACCCATTACCGCCCATGGAAAAATCAAAAGGGATATAAAAAAACTAACTGTTGGAAAACCTGTCTCATGAAAAAATAGTAGATACGTGTTTTTTCTTTTTTCAATTTTCATTGTTTAAACATTATTTATTTAAACAAATTCGTAAAAAAATTTAAATTTTTTTAAACTAATGATGGCATTCGATTCTTTGACCAAAAATAAGGCGAAAGTCATCTAAGTAATTTTTTGATCTTAGATCTTTTGCTACGAGCGCTCAAACATGTAAAAATATGGTTTTATAGTGGTGAGCTCCGAGACGCCGCACCGAAGATACACTTTTACGAGCCGGAGCTCACCACTATAAAACCATATTTTTACATGTTTGAGCGCTCGTAGCAAAAGATCTAAGCGTCTGATCAAAAAATTACTTAGATGACTTTCGCCTTATTTTTGGTCAAAGAATCGAATGCCGTTATTAGTTTATAAAAATTTAAAATTTTTTCCGAATTTGCTTAAATAAATAATGTTTAAACAATGAAAATTGAAAAAAGAAAAAATACGTATCTACTATTTTTTCATGAGACAGGTATTCCAATAGTTAGTTTTTTTATATCACTTTTGATTTTTCCATGGGCGGTAATGGGTTAATTTGCGCAGGTGCTCATGAAAAAAAAAAAAAAAAAAAAAAAAAGATGGAAAAATTTGTTGTCCACGTCCAAAAGATAATTTTTAATATACATACATACAACTTGAAAATTTCAATTACATTGTATAAAAATTACGCAGATCGTAGTTATTAGTCACCAACTCAAAAAGAATAAAGCGATTAAAATGATAAAGAAGACGTTAAAAGTCTAATAACAAAAATTGGTATATTGTGACTGGGCTTTAAATTGAGCTTTTTTTAAATAGAAAAACATAAAAAAATTTCAAAGAAAACATAGATACTTTTTTTGAGTAATCGGGATTTTTTAAAAATTAGTACTTTTAAATTTTTTGAGTTTTGGATAAAATTAAGAGCTTGTATGAAATAGTAAAAAATGAAGAATTAAAGCGTTCGAAAAGGTTGAATACTTGAATTGATTCCGAGTTATAGTCATGGGGCCAGCTGCCTCTGCCATAGTTTTTTAGTGACAAATCGCCAAAAGTTCGAAAAAATGTGATTTCTATAATTTTTTGCTCAAAGTTTCAACTTTTTGTAATCATTAATTTTTTTTTAAACTGTTGTTTTGGAATTTTACGACCTCTATTTTATCGTATCTACTGACGACCTTCGAAAATCTGCCAAACTGCCCCGAGTATGGGAGCAGGTTGGCAGTCGAAAAAAATTGTTTTTAAAAAATTCCCAAGACACGTGTCAATTGAAATATAAAAAAAATTTTCAGCCTATTTGGAGAAACAGATTTTTAATATAAGTCATATTTTGATGTGTATGGAAGATACGAGAATTCCGACGAACATTGTGCAGCTCAAATGGATGATATTGATTTTTTATCAGGTTGCCTCGTTCTCTCTTTCGACGCTGAAGGTATTAATAGTTGTTTGTGTAACCTGCTGACAGTTTTTTTTTTTCAAGTGGATAATTACACAATACTTTATTTTAGTCACTTGAATGAAATTCAGCAACTGCTTTGCAGTTCATGCGAGTAACAATGTTCAAATGAAATTATTTGATTAATCAGTAAACACATTTATGATTAACAATGTTAAAATTAAAAATTTGGTGACTATAAGCTTAAGATTGACTTCAAACCGAATTTATTAAAAAGAGTCATTTTAATCAAGTAAACCCTGTTTTCCCTGTTTTTTGGGATTTACAATAAAATGTCTCTCTAGAAACAAAGAATGAGCTGACGTAAATTTTAGGTACGCAAGCAGGGCTAAATTTTGAGAAAAATAAGTTCAAAGTTCCACAGGTCATAGCACCACATTGTAAGTGGCTAATGTATATTAAAGATAAAAGTAAAAGACTTGGTTTGACCCCGAAATTGTTACTTCTTTAAGCAAAAAATATTTGTTCTCTTAAATTTTTGAACTTTTGTAGTTTGAGGTCATTTTCCGAAAAAAAGCCTTGCCAAAGGTCTTTTCATTAAGACGATTACAAAAACTTGATAATGATAAAAAACTAGAAGAATTAAAAATTTTGATTAAGGAGGTTCCCTACCATCTACGTAAGTCAAGTGTGCATTTGACAAGAGTAGTCGCCTGCTCATTGGCTCAGCCACGTTCAAACCTCTGTAGTGTAACGAATGAGAAGTCATATTTACCAGAATAAAAAATCAATTGTTTATAATTATTGCTACAGGTACATAATAAATGTTTTGAAAAAAGTATAACAAAAGTCTAATTTTTTTCGATTTTTGTGCGAAGTTACATTAAAATCTGTGGGCTAGAAATTAAGTATTTGCGGTTTTAGTAAATTTGTGAATTTTAAATGTTTATTACTTTTCTTACAAGCTCCGCAGGGCTTAGAAATTTAAGCTGAGCTATTTTTATACTAAAAACTATGTGTTTATTTAATTTGGACAAAATCTGTGGGCTAGATCCATTCTGAAGGGAACCTCCATAATTAAAACGAAGTTGTAATATTCAAAAAAAATAGTTTTCTGCTTTTTTGAATAAAAGTTGTTGATTAAAGAAAAATTTCTCCAATAAATTAATTGAGAGAAAATTTACTGTATTATCAATTAAACTTTAAACTCTATACTTTATTGTGTAAAATAGGGTTGACAACCGGTACTTTAAAAAAAAATTTTTTTAAAAGTACTCGATTTTTAATGAATTTTAACATTTTTTTTAGAATTTTTATATCAAAATTGAGCAAGAAGAAAATTAAGAAAAGTTTTTAAAACTACGGGTTGATGACGTCATTAACCCGAAATTCCATTAAAAGTATATCTATATATATTGAAATTAAAAAAAATTTAAACACTTGTAGTTCTTTTAATTTTAGTTTTTTTTAAAAATGAAAAAATACGTGTCGATTATTTTTCGATATTTTAACTAAATAAGCAAAAAAATATTATAAATTTCAGAAAGTTGCCAACCCTATTCTAAATTAAAATGAATTAAAATGCACAACTAAATCAATACCGTAAAATTTTCAAATTCAAAGATTTAAAAATGGGTAATTTTATATTGTTGAAAACATTAATAACTTAGTTTACGGTTGCTTTTATTTATTTCCGAAATAATATGTTACACAACTAGTGTGTGAAATTATACATATTAATCGGGAGTTGTTGATACTCGAGGCATAAGATAAGCGCGCGGAGCATCAACTCTCGATTTGGAGGCATAGCCTCGGACATTTGTTGTGTATCGTATTTTATTCAACTAAAAAGTACAAAAATTGAAAGAGAGTGAATAAAATCCTGATTTTATCTATCAGAATATTTTAAAAAACACGTGGTGTAGTTGGAGTAGATAAAAGTCTAGCAGACATTAATAGTTCTTTGACATTCAGCTCGATTGAATATTTAATCTTCCACCCTTTTAGTTTGTCTCGGTCGATTTCCGATACGATACACAGTTAACGTTTATGTACCTAATTTCGAATGTACTGTTTTAAGTACTGAAAACACGCGTAGTCAAATTTTATTTCTTCATCTGCTTATATTCTGCTTATTGTGTTACGGCATAATACAGGAACATGTTCTATTATAGTCATTCTTGATTCGTAGTACTGTAGCCTCATTTTTTTTATCTATCGTTGGCAAAAAATTAATTGCAAAAATAGCAATAAAAAACTATGACATTCTGTAAAAAGCGACGCATACGTGTATGTAAAACCGTGTCTCGTTCTATGACGTTGTCGTCTGCTACGCCAAACGTAAAATGTGCGACGTTCGTCGCGACGAATAATTAAATTTAATTTATTTGTTTTTTTTTTTTTTTTTTTTTTTCTTCAATTTCATCGTTTACGCATCAGAATTGGTTATTAAACTCACACTCAGCTCACACGTATCAAACTTTGAATTCCATTAAAAAAAATGAGCTGTTCATATGGTCCTATACTTTCCCTTGGTATCTGTGTTGATCCACCACTCATTGTTTTTCTTCGAGATATAGAAGATATTTAAAAAAAAAGTGGGTTGAGTTTGGCCAGGTAAATTACGCTGATGCAGCTTGAAGGAACTTGTGTGTATTCGCGAAAGAATTAAATAAGCCTAAAATCGATGGTATTAGAAAAAAGAGATAGATGGAGTCACGCTCAGAAGTTATCACAGCTCGCGCAGTAGCGGCTTTGGGAAGGAGGAAAAAGTAGGGTAAACGCGAATTCCCGGGGGATGAGAGTAGCAGGGCAGTTCAGTCGCTTTATCGGCTGCTCGTCCCCCGGTGTCGTTAATATCGATCCCTTACTTCTCGAGCACCACCACCTCGCCACCGCTGTTGCTGCTGGCGCTCGACCTAGTTTAGAAATAGCCGACGTCGCTCGTGAATCCGAGCTTGCATTACTTCTCCCGCGCGCATGTGTGAGTCTCTATCCCTCACTTCCTCTTTACAGCTGTGTGTGTGTGTGTGTGTGTGTGTGTGTGTGTGTGTGTGTGTGTGTGTGTGTGCGTGTGCGTGGGCAAGGAAAGTCGAGCGCGAAGAAGTCCTATTCAGAACGATGTTAGGCTGACTATCGATTTACCAGGCAGACAATAACCGAGTTATTGCCTGTACGTGTTACCTTTTAAACTCTAAAACTTTCAAAGTTTTTTTCATTCATTC
The DNA here is from genome assembly GCA_038277355.1 of Encarsia formosa. Classification (NCBI taxonomy): domain Eukaryota; kingdom Metazoa; phylum Arthropoda; class Insecta; order Hymenoptera; family Aphelinidae; genus Encarsia; species Encarsia formosa. The sequence goes on from CM076184.1 coordinate 109,012,143, forward strand.
ATTCATTCAACTTTATACGGCCTTCTTTACTTCTCTTAAAGTATGGCTCTCAAATTTACAGTCTATTGTATACCTAACCTTGGACAACTTTGCTTTATTGCTTTATCGAAAACTTACAGAAAACTAAAATCATATTGCAATTACTTATTAAGTTTTTAATTGAAAACTACTATTACTCAATCATTAGCGGTACAAAGCACAAAAGCATTTTTTAAAAAGTTGCCCACCGTATTAAATATAAAAATAACAGCTGCGAGCGTCAAAACGAAAGATGCAAAAGACGCGTCATTCCATTGATCCTCTTTCGCGTACAACGGGAGTCTATTAATAACGAAGCGCTCTCGAATGTATATAAACAAGCAGCGTCTAACCCACTAAAAGAGCCCTTCGGCAACATTAATCTTTCCCCAAAAATGAGCGCGTCGAAAATAAGCATTCCATGGATCGATAAGAATAGTCCTCTCTTATCGCGCGTGCGAAAAGCCTGCTTTGGATCGACCTTGTCGTTTTTCCCCAATGATGAGTTCACGCGTGCAGAATTTGAGTCAGGAAAGTTTTGGCTTTGCGTCACCAGTTGTGTTTGGGTTTTTTTTTTTTTTTTTTTCCTTCTGTTGCTTTTTTTGCCAGTTAATTCACGCTTTTAACAATCTGACCTTCTTTTCTTTACAGGATTCTACGACCCATTTTTTTTTACATAGGGATATAGCTGAAAAACAAAAATAAACGCGCACTGAATTAATTTATGAAGAAAAGGAGGGACAGCAGCACGGTTTTCACAGCGACTGGCTAGAGAAAATTGGCGAAAGGTTCCTTCCTTTTCTTCTTTTTTATTTCTTTTGCACTTTCACAGTTCTAATCTACATAGCTATTTTTCAATGACGATTTTTCTAGTTCTATTGCAAAGTCTCACCAATTGTAAATAAGCTGAAATTTTTTATTACTTTATTTTTTAATTGTTTAAATTTTGGACAATGATGCAACAAAGAGATCATTTACATAAGATAATTTTCAACAACCACCATACCTCGTGGTTGTCCCGTATACGAAAGTTTTGAGTTGTAAATTAGAAGAGCACGCAGCGCATGAAAAACTTTCAAAACTCTTAGATTATGCAATATTAATAGTGATGCTTGTATGAACAATGATTAGTTCGTCACGGACAATTATCAATAATGTTGTTTAAATTAAAAGAAAAAATCTAATCATTAATTAACCGGAAAATGAATGGCCTTTTTTTACAGCTGTATATCTCGCTTCTCTTAATTAGAAATTTGACTGTTTTAAGGTAACTCTTTAAAAAAAAAAAAAAAGACGTATAAAGCTGAATTTTGAAAGAATAAAAAAAAAAAAAAAAACAACATCAACGATTCAAAGAAAACAGGAATACGTAACCATTATAAATTTGAAGAGTCCGTAGGCTGTGTTAGCGAAGAGTTGCCGAAACTGTCATGGAGCCATCAAAATGCAAAGCAGCACGCCTGGAAAAATTTGCGAGTCAATGACTGGTAGCAACAAGCTACACTCACATTTCTTTTTTAGCAGCTTGGGTACAATGTGTATGCGTATGAACTTTTGGACGTCGTGGTTCATCGCGCCGGGCGATACATAACAATAAGTCAATGCGACTCGTCAATCTTCCTGTGGATTACTAATACTATTATCACTCGAAGGGGTTTTCACTTTTTTTATTCATTACTCTTTTATTTTTAATACTTCATAGGGTTTGTAGTTTATCGATTTACTCTAAAACAGTTTGATCAAGAGCCAATCCAAGTGGGTGGGTCAAATGGTTGTACAATTTTGAGACTTAATTTTACTTATTATTATGGGGGTGAGTAGAAAGTTCTTTTTGTACATTAGTTTTCCTTGACTTTTAGAATTATTTGAATTCATGGGGGAGATATTTTTTAGAAAAAGGCCAGTATGGGTGGAACACGTAGAAAAATACAAGTTTCAACTGTATAGGGTTAAATTTTATTCAATCGAGCTTGTCAACCAATATAATTTTTCAACAATTGATTTCATGAAAAAAATGAATCCAAAAATTTAACTAATGGTATTTTTTTAACCCTTTGACAACGCTTTTTGGCCTAAAAATGTAGACTGCTAGTCTCAAAAAATTTTAAACGCATATTAATAATTACATAATTGAACAAATTTTTAGAAAAATTTTGGACTGAAATCATAAGTTGCTTTTTTTTTTTTGGATTCACAATTTTTAGTAAGCATTAAGATTTTTCATATAAACTTGTTTTTGGCTTGCTGGGGTTCACTTTAGTCTGTGATGACTCTTATGTAGTTACCCGTGCTCAAATAAATATTACACAAGAAAAAATACTGGAAATTCGTCACGATGAAACAAAGAATTTTATTTTAAGTAGATTTTTATCAGTTTATCGGACATCATGAAAATATAAATAAAATTTTAATATTTAATGCCAAATAATTTATATAATATACTTATTACTTATGGATCGTTTGATGCAAGAGTTAACAGAAAATGTACAATAGTTGGTTGTTTCAAAATACATTAGTTGATAGTCTAGAGTTTGCGAGGAAACCTCTCTGAAAACTCGCCTTGAACAGTGCTGTCAAGCTAAAGAAGCCTTATTCCTTAATTAATATTTGTTTTTTTACACTAGAAGAAATTAAATTAACTTTAATAATCTCTGCCTTTGTCGAGATTGTGAACAAAACTTTTGCTTCTGTATTTTTATTTGTTTGTCTAAAAAAATCATAGTCCTAAGGTGTTTTTGATATTTTTCATTTGTTTATTTACATTTTTTTCTCTGACCAGTAGCAGCGACGACGACGACAACGGGACGCTTGGCAGAGCGCGTTTCCGGATTAGAGCGTGACGCGGAGCAATAACCGTTACCTACAGTTTGCTGCAGCTCTTACAGCTGCGCGACGTCAGTTAGCCTTACTCTATGCACCTGTCACGTGATTTTTTCCTTGTTATTATCACATTAAAAAAAAATTTTTTCTTTTTCATTCGAATTGGTTGGATTTTTCCTCTATATTTTTTTCTTTATTAAATTAAAATGATATTTATCAAGAAATACTAGCACCTTTGTAGGACTATTGGATAGAGAGCTTCGGTAGCCCAAATAAATATATTTCTGTTTATTAATGATGAAATATAAGTAGAAGTAGATTTAGCTTGTTAATTAAGTATCATCGATAAGAGACGATTAAAATGTTACCAATTTCTGGGGCTTTTTTTAAAAATTATTTCCTGAAAAAATATGGGTACAAGTTTCAACGATAAGAGAGCGTATCAATCCTTATCGTTTATCCAGCCACAACAAAAGACCATTTCTTGAAAAGCTCCAAAAATGACAGTGGGCCAACAATACATACATGGAAGGACAGTAAAAGGTGAATGTGGGTGAATTGTACATTACTCGGGTAACCTAATAGCGTAATTATTGCGCCACGCTAACGTGTTGAGGCTACATTCATAGTGGTTCTTTTCTCTTTTAACCGATTGCTAATAGCACAGTATACGTATTTAGGACAAACATGAAAACAGCTTACCAGGAAAAAATATTAAGATCTGAATGCGAATCATAAATTTTGTGATAACGGCATCACCTGCTGCTGCTGCTGCTGGAACTTTTTTTTTCGTTAAAAAAAGCATTTTTTGATTATCTTATCTGGAGCAGACAACTGTATACACATATGGGTAGATTGCAAAAGAGAATTCGCAATGAGTTGGTGATGACTGTGGTAGTGGTAATGATGATGTCACCTCGGAACAAGGTTGAAGTAACGATTCGAGAAACTTGTTTTTTTTTTTTTTTTTTTCTGGAATGATCTTTATTAAGTTTTTCATGTCACAGACTTAAAGTTATTATATTAATTAAATCATCAGTTTTTATCTTAAAATTATCAAATATACATTAATTTGATAAGCAGATTATATACAATGGAGTTAAAATTAACAGCAGTGGCTTGAAATTTTTGAATATTCAAGATCAAGTGAAAAAAAAAATTAAAATTACAAAGCCATTAAAGGAAAGCCTTTTAAAACTAAAATAAAACAGTTACGTAAGGTTAAAGATCTCTACGTAACAGAAGGAAAACTACCGTGTCAGGTCAATTAGCGATATTTATGAAACGATGTTGGGTAAAACTATCCGACAACAACGAATGAACGAGTCATTGAATTTATGAAGGTACAAAATTTAAAATACCTATAATTGCCTGGGTGTCAGTTGATTGGTGAACTTTGGCCTCGTTTGGCTGGTGCTGCAGCCCGCCGGATCCAATTACCTTGACGTGACTTCGGCTGCTGCTGCAACAGCGGGAGCGACGCGTAAAGGCTGCAGCCAGCGCGGCTGACCACTAAACTGGTTCGCGCCCGTGTCCACCATGTTCGCGCCCTCGTCTCTTTCGTTTATCTACATTCTATAGGTACACTGTGGTCTGTGTGAGTATTAAATAGTCATATGTCATCAAATGGTAGTATGCAGGGGCGCAACAACCCATGTAAGCTAGGGGGTGTCCTGATCAATTTTTTTCCTGACACCCCCTAGTATTTTCAGGGGGTGTCAACGAAATTGTACAATCCTAAATCAAGCCTTAAACCTAAATATGCCTAACGTCCTGGGCGACTGAATTAAAAAAAAAACTAATCAGTTATCTCCCAAGCTCTGAATCCCCAAATACCCTGGGCGACCGAGTTCAGCAAAAAAACTAATCAGCTATCCCCCAAGCTCTAAGCCCCCAAAACCCTGGGCGTCCGAGTTCAGCAAAAAAACTAATCAGCTATCCCCCAAGCTCTAAGCCCCCAAAACCCTGGGCGTCTGAGTTCAGCAAAAAAACTTATCGGCTATCCCCCAAGCTCTGAATCCCCAAATAGCCAGGGCGCCCGAGTTAAACTAAAAAACTGATCAGCTATCCCCCAAGCTATAAACCCCCAAATACCCAGGGCGCCCGAGTTCAACAAAAAAATAATCAGCTATCCCCTAAGCTCTAAACCCCCAAATACCCTGGGCGCCCGAGTTCAACAAAAAAACTAATCAGCTATCCCCCAAGCTCTAAGCCCCCAAAACCCTGGGCGTCCGAGTTCAGCAAAAAAACTTATCGGCTATCCCCCAAGCTCTGAATCCCCAAATAGCCAGGGCGCCCGAGTTAAACTAAAAAACTGATCAGCTATCCCCCAAGCTATAAACCCCCAAATACCCAGGGCGCCCGAGTTCAACAAAAAAATAATCAGCTATCCCCCAGGCTCTAAACCCCCAAATACCCTGGGCGCCCAAGTTCAGCAAAAAAACTAATCAGCTATCCCCCAAGCTCTAAGCCCCCAAAACCCTGGGCGTCCGAGTTCAGCAAAAAAACTAATCAGCTATCCCCTAAGCTCTGAATCCCCAACCGAGTTCAATTAAACGAAATTTTTTTTGTTGCAACAAAAAAAATTATCAACAAATTTTTTTTTCTAACTAGAAATTAAAATCCACAACCTTATTGTGGAACAAAAAAAAAAAAAAAAAAAAAAAAAAACATTTTGTTATGGACATGATATTCAATTATATAAAGTACGCTTAACTTCGAGCTTAACTTCTAAAATTATTCCACTCGGTAACCAGAGTTTTAGGAGGTTTAGAGCTTGGGGGATAGCCGATCAGTTTTTTCGTTGATCTCGGGTGCCCAGGGTTTTGAGGGTTTAGAGCTTGGGGGATAGCTGATTAGTTTTTTTGTTGAACTCGGGCGTCCAGGGTATTTGGGGATTCAGAGCTTGGGGGATAGCTGATTAGTTTTTTTGTTTTACTCTGGCGCCCAGGGTATTTGAGGGTTTAGAGCCTAGGGGATAACTGATTTTTTTTTTTTTTTTTTGTTGAACTCGGGCGTCCAGGGTATTTGGGGATTCAGAGCTTGGGGGATAGCTGATTAGTTTTTTTGTTTAACTCTGGCGCCCAGGGTATTTGAGGGTTTAGAGCCTAGGGGATAACTGATTTTTTTTTTTTTTTTTTTTTGTTGAACTCGGGCGCCCAGGGTATTTGGGGATTCAGAGCTTGAGGGATAGCTGATTAGTTTTTTTGTTTAACTCGGGCGCCCAGGGTTTTGTAGGTTTAAGGCTTGAGATTTCAAATTCCACGGACACCCCCAATAAACTGTAGAGGGTGTCGTCTACTAGCCCAGGGGGTGTCCTGACACCTCTGACCCCTCCCCCCCCCCCCCCCGTTGTTGCGCGCCTGGTAGTATGGATTGAGGTAATACATAACAGATGCATAGACAATAATAGCATACCTTAGCATTCAATTAGGATTTTTAATCTTACGCGTATTCAAATTTTTAATTTGTCCAAGGTTTTAATACAATCTGCACTGCACTTAAAATGCGACGAGGAATGGCCTTTTAAAGGAGATGAGGTTTTATCATTCAGCTTGTAAAGTTGAGAAAAAAGAGTTGGAGACTTACCCAGCGTTGGTTTCGATATTAGAATCATGGGCACGGTTTGCCAAGTTCAGAGCGCACATTTCTCCAGAGATATAAAATGTCCTCTGCTCTTCTCAAAAAAAATTTATTTTGATATTTTCAGAGTTTTTTGTTGTATTTTGGCTTGATATAGTCGTTTGTAAAGAAATAAAAAATTTTAAATTTATCGTTGCTCGTTCGAAAACAATAGATTAACCTTTGAATAAAAATTATATTAATGTCAATGATGAAAGTTTTTTTTTTTTTTTCATCGCGAGTTTTTTTCAGAAATGAATAAATAAATAAATAAATAATCCCCCAAGCTACTACAACCCCATAACACCGAGCTCGCGAGGCTTTTTTTTAAATAAATAAATAAATGATCCCCCAAGCTGCTACAAACCCATAACGCCGAGCTCGCGAGGCTTTTTTTTAATAAATAAAGAAATGATCCCCCAAGCTGCTACAACCCCATAACACCGAGCTCGTGAGTTTTTTTTCAGAAATGGGTAAATAAATAAATAATCCCCCAAGCTGCTACAACCCCATAACACCGAGCTCGCAAGGCTTTTTTTATAAATAAATAAATAAATGATCCCCCGAGCTTCTACAACCCCATAACGCCGAGATCGCGAGTTTTTTTCAGAAATGAATAAATAAATAAATAATCCCCCGCGAGTTTTTTTCAGAAATGAATAAATAAATAAATAATCCCCTAAGCTGCTACAACCCCATAACGCCGAGCTCGCGAGGCTTTTTTTTAAATAAATAAATAAATGATTTCCCAAGCTGCTACAACCCCATTACGCCGAGCTCGCGAGGCTTTTTTTTAAATAAATAAATAAATGATCCCCCAAGCAGCTACAACCCCATAACGCCGAGCTAGCGAGGCTTTTTTTTTAAATAAATAAATAAATGATCTCCCAAGCTGCTACAACCCCATAACGCCGAGCCCGTGAGGCTTTTTTTTAAATAAATGAATAAATGATCCCTTAAGCTGCTACAACCCCAAAACGCTGAGCTCGCGAGGCTTTTTTTTAAATAAATGAATAAATGATCCCCCAAGCTGCTACAACCCCATAACGCCGAGCTAGCGAGATTTTTTTAAAATAAATAAATAAATGGTCCCCCAAACTGCTACAACCCCATAACGCCGAGCTCGCGAGGCTTTTTTTCAAATAAATGAATAAATGGTTCCCTAAGCTGCTACAACCCCATAACGCCGAGCTCGCGAGTTTTTTTTAAAAATCAATTAATAAATGATCCCCCAAGCTGCTGCAACCCCATAACGCTGACCTCGAGAGGCTTTTTTATAAATAAATAAATAAATAATCCCCCAAGCTGCTACAACCCCATAACGCCGAGCTCGCGAGACTTTTTTTTAAATAAATAAATAAACGATCCCCAAAGCTGCTACAGCCCCATAACGCCGAGCTCGCGAGGCTTTTTTTTAATAAATAAATAAATTAACCCCCAAGCAGCTACGACCCCATAACGCCTGGCTCACCGGTTGCGAGTTTTTTTTATAAATAAATAAATAAATAAATATTTATAAAAAAAACTCGCGAGCTCGGCATCATAGGGTCATAGCAGCTTGGGATTATCATTTATTTATTTATTTAAAAAAAAAGCCTCACGAGCTCGGTGTTATGGGGTCGTAGCAGCTTGGGAGATCATTTATTTATTTATTTATAAAAAAAGCCTTGCGAGCTCGGTGTTATGGGGTTGTAGCAGCTTGGGGGATTATTTATTCATTTATTCATTTCTGAAAAAAACTCGCGATCTCGGCTTTATGGGGTTGTAGAAGCTCGGGGGATCATTTATTTATTTATTTATAAAAAAAGCCTTGCGAGCTCGGTGTTATGGGGTTGTAGCAGCTTGGGGGATTATTTATTTATTTATTCATTTCTGAAAAACACTCGCGAGCTCGGTGTTATGGGGTTGTAGCAGCTTGGGGGATCATTTATTTATTTATTAAAAAATAGCCTCGCGAGCTCGGCGTTATGGGGTTGTAGCAGCTTGGGGGATTATTTATTCATTTATTTATTCATGAAAAAAACTCGTGAGCTCGGCGTTATGGGGTTGTAGCAACTTGGGAGATCATTTATTTATTTATTTTAAAAAAAGCCTCGCGAGCTCGGCGTTATGGGGTTGTAGCAACTTGGGAGATCATTTATTTATTTATTTTAAAAAAAGCCTCGCGAGCTCGGCGTTATGGGGTTGTAGCAGCTTGGGGGATCATTTATTTATTTATTTAAAAAAAAGCCTCGCGAGCTCGGCGTTATGGGGTTGTAGCAGCTTGGGGGATTATTTATTCATTTATTTATTCATGAAAAAAACTCGTGAGCTCGGCGTTATGGGGTTGTAGCAACTTGGGAGATCATTTATTTATTTATTTTAAAAAAAGCCTCGCGAGCTCGGCGTTATGGGGTTGTAGCAGCTTGGGGGATTATTTATTTATTCATTCATTTCTGAAAAAAACTCGCGATCTCGGCGTTATGGGGTTGTAGAAGCTCGGGGGATCATTTATTTATTTATTTATAAAAAAAGCCTTGCGAGCTCGGTGTTATGGGGTTGTAGCAGCTTGGGGGATTATTTATTCATTTATTCATTTCTGAAAAAAACTCGCGATCTCGGCTTTATGGGGTTGTAGAAGCTCGGGGGATCATTTATTTATTTATTTATAAAAAAAGCCTTGCGAGCTCGGTGTTATGGGGTTGTAGCAGCTTGGGGGATTATTTATTTATTTATTCATTTCTGAAAAAAACTCGCGATCTCGGCGTTATGGTGTTGTAGTAGCTTGGGGGATCATTTATTTATTTATTTAAAAAAAAGCCTCGCGAGCTCGGCGTTATGGGGTTGTAGCAGCTTGGGGGATTATTTATTTATTTATTCATTTCTGAAAAAAACTGGCGATCTCGGCGTTATGGGGTTGTAGCAGCTTGGGGGATTATTTATTCATTTATTTATTCATGAAAAAAACTCTTGAGCTCGGCGTTATGGGGTTGTAGCAACTTGGGAGATCATTTATTTATTTATTTTAAAAAAAGCCTCGCGAGCTCGGCGTTATGGGGTTGTAGCAGCTTGGGGGATCATTTATTTATTTATTTAAAAAAAAGCCTCGCGAGCTCGGCGTTATGGGGTTGAAGCAGCTTGGGGGATTATTTATTTATTTATTCATTTCTGAAAAAAACTGGCGATCTCGGCGTTATGGGGTTGTAGCAGCTTGGGGGATTATTTATTCATTTATTTATTCATGAAAAAAACTCGTGAGCTCGGCGTTATGGGGTTGTAGCAGCTTGGGAGATCATTTATTTATATATTTTAAAAAAAGCCTCGCGAGCTCGGCGTTATGGGGTTGTAGCAGCTTGGGGGATTATTTATTTATTCATTCATTTCTGAAAAAAACTCACGATCTCGGCGTTATGGGGTTGTAGAAGCTCGGGGGATCATTTATTTATTTATTTATAAAAAAAGCCTTGCGAGCTCGGTGTTATGGGGTTGTAGCAGCTTGGGGGATTATTTATTCATTTATTCATTTCTGAAAAAAACTCGCGATCTCGGCTTTATGGGGTTGTAGAAGCTCAGGGGATCATTTATTTATTTATTTATAAAAAAAGCCTTGCGAGCTCGGTGTTATGGGGTTGTAGCCGCTTGGGGGATTATTTATTCATTTATTCATTTCTGAAAAAAACTCGCGATCTCGGCTTTATGGGGTTGTAGAAGCTCGGGGGATCATTTATTTATTTATAAAAAAAGCCTTGCGAGCTCGGCGTTATGGGGTTGTAGCAGCTTGGGGGATTATTTATTTATTCATTCATTTCTGAAAAAAACTCGCGATCTCGGCGTTATGGGGTTGTAGAAGCTCGGGGGATCATTTTTTTATTTATTTATAAAAAAAGCCTTGCGAGCTCGGTGTTATGGGGTTGTAGCAGCTTGGGGGATTATTTATTCATTTATTCATTTCTGAAAAAAACTCGCGATCTCGGCTTTATGGGGTTGTAGAAGCTCGGGGGATCATTTATTTATTTATTTATAAAAAAAGCCTTGCGAGCTGGGTGTTATGGGGTTGTAGCAGCTTGGGAGATCATTTATTTATTTATTTTAAAAAAAGCCTCGCGTGCTCGGCGTTATGGGGTTGTAGCAGCTTGGGGGATTATTTATTTATTTATTCATTTCTGAAAAAAACTCGCGATCTTGGCGTTATGGTGTTGTAGTAGCTTGGGGGATCATTTATTTATTTATTTAAAAAAAAGCCTCGCGAGCTCGGCGTTATGGGGTTGTAGAAGCTCGGGGGATCATTTATTTATTTATTTATAAAAAAAGCCTTGCGAGCTCGGTGTTATGGGGTTGTAGCAGCTTGGGGGATTATTTATTTATTTATTCATTTCTGAAAAAAACTCGCGATCTCGGCGTTATGGTGTTGTAGTAGCTTGGGGGATCATTTATTTATTTATTTAAAAAAAAGCCTCGCGAGCTCGGCGTTATGGGGTTGTAGCAGCTTGGGGGATTATTTATTTATTTATTCATTTCTGAAAAAAACTGGCGATCTCGGCGTTATGGGGTTGTAGCAGCTTGGGGGATTATTTATTCATTTATTTATTCATGAAAAAAACTCGTGAGCTCGGCGTTATGGGGTTGTAGCAACTTGGGAGATCATTTATTTATTTATTTTAAAAAAAGCCTCGCGAGCTCGGCGTTATGGGGTTGTAGCAGCTTGGGGGATCATTTATTTATTTATTTAAAAAAAAGCCTCGCGAGCTCGGCGTTATGGGGTTGAAGCAGCTTGGGGGATTATTTATTTATTTATTCATTTCTGAAAAAAACTGGCGATCTCGGCGTTATGGGGTTGTAGCAGCTTGGGGGATTATTTATTCATTTATTTATTCATGAAAAAAACTCGTGAGCTCGGCGTTATGGGGTTGTAGCAGCTTGGGAGATCATTTATTTATATATTTTAAAAAAAGCCTCGCGAGCTCGGCGTTATGGGGTTGTAGCAGCTTGGGGGATTATTTATTTATTCATTCATTTCTGAAAAAAACTCGCGATCTCGGCGTTATGGGGTTGTAGCAGCTTGGGGGATTATTTATTCATTTATTCATTTCTGAAAAAAACTCGCGATCTCGGCTTTTTGGGGTTGTAGAAGCTCGGGGGATCATTTATTTATTTATTTATAAAAAAAGCCTTGCGAGCTCGGTGTTATAGGGTTGTATCAGCTTTGGGAATTATTTATTTATTTATTCATTTCTGAAAAACACTTGCGAGCTCGGTGTTATGGGGTTGTAGCAGCTTGGGGGATCATTTATTTATTTATTAAAAAATAGCCTCGCGAGCTCGGCGTTATGGGGTTGTAGCAGCTTGGGGGATTATTTATTCATTTATTTATTCATGAAAAAAACTCGTGAGCTCGGCGTTATGGGGTTGTAGCAACTTGGGAGATCATTTATTTATTTATTTTAAAAAAAGCCTCGCGAGCTCGGCGTTATGGGGTTGTAGCAACTTGGGAGATCATTTATTTATTTATTTTAAAAAAAGCCTCGCGAGCTCGGCGTTATGGGGTTGTAGCAGCTTGGGGGATCATTTATTTATTTATTTTAAAAAAAGCCTCGCGAGCTCGGCGTTATGGGGTTGTAGCAGCTTGGGGGATTATTTATTTATTTATTCATTTCTGAAAAAAACTCGCGATCTCGGCGTTATGGGGTTGTAGAAGCTCGGGGGATCATTTATTTATTTATTTATAAAAAAAGCCTTACGAGCTCGGTGTTATGGGGTTGTAGAAGCTCGGGGGATCATTTTTTTATTTATTTATAAAAAAAGCCTTGCGAGCTCGGTGTTATGGGGTTGTAGCAGCTTGGGGGATTATTTATTCATTTATTCATTTCTGAAAAAAACTCGCGATCTCGGCTTTATGGGGTTGTAGAAGCTCGGGGGATCATTTATTTATTTATTTATAAAAAAAGCCTTGCGAGCTCGGTGTTATGGGGTTGTAGCAGCTTGGGAGATCATTTATTTATTTATTTTAAAAAAAGCCTCGCGAGCTCGGCGTTATGGGGTTGTAGCAGCTTGGGGGATTATTTATTTATTTATTCATTTCTGAAAAAAACTCGCGATCTCGGCGTTATGGTGTTGTAGTAGCTTGGGGGATCATTTATTTATTTATTTAAAAAAAAGCCTCGCGAGCTCGGCGTTATGGGGTTGTAGAAGCTCGGGGGATCATTTATTTATTTATTTATAAAAAAAGCCTTGCGAGCTCGGTGTTATGGGGTTGTAGCAGCTTGGGGGATTATTTATTTATTTATTCATTTCTGAAAAAAACTCGCGATCTCGGCGTTATGGTGTTGTAGTAGCTTGGGGGATCATTTATTTATTTATTTAAAAAAAAGCCTCGCGAGCTCGGCGTTATGGGGTTGTAGCAGCTTGGGGGATTATTTATTTATTTATTCATTTCTGAAAAAAACTGGCGATCTCGGCGTTATGGGGTTGTAGCAGCTTGGGGGATTATTTATTCATTTATTTATTCATGAAAAAAACTCGTGAGCTCGGCGTTATGGGGTTGTAGCAACTTGGGAGATCATTTATTTATTTATTTTAAAAAAAGCCTCGCGAGCTCGGCGTTATGGGGTTGTAGCAGCTTGGGGGATCATTTATTTATTTATTTAAAAAAAAGCCTCGCGAGCTCGGCGTTATGGGGTTGAAGCAGCTTGGGGGATTATTTATTTATTTATTCATTTCTGAAAAAAACTGGCGATCTCGGCGTTATGGGGTTGTAGCAGCTTGGGGGATTATTTATTCATTTATTTATTCATGAAAAAAACTCGTGAGCTCGGCGTTATGGGGTTGTAGCAGCTTGGGAGATCATTTATTTATATATTTTAAAAAAAGCCTCGCGAGCTCGGCGTTATGGGGTTGTAGCAGCTTGGGGGATTATTTATTTATTCATTCATTTCTGAAAAAAACTCGCGATCTCGGCGTTATGGGGTTGTAGCAGCTTGGGGGATTATTTATTCATTTATTCATTTCTGAAAAAAACTCGCGATCTCGGCTTTTTGGGGTTGTAGAAGCTCGGGGGATCATTTATTTATTTATTTATAAAAAAAGCCTTGCGAGCTCGGTGTTATAGGGTTGTATCAGCTTTGGGAATTATTTATTTATTTATTCATTTCTGAAAAAAACTGGCGATCTCGGCGTTATGGGGTTGTAGCAGCTTGGGGGATCATTTATTCATTTATTAAAAAATAGCCTCGCGAGCTCCGCGTTATGGGGTTGTAGCAGCTTGGGGGATTATTTATTCATTTATTTATTCATGAAAAAAACTCGTGAGCTCGGCGTTATGGGGTTGTAGCAACTTGGGAGATCATTTATTTATTTATTTTAAAAAAAGCCTCGCGAGCTCGGCGTTATGGGGTTGTAGCAACTTGGGAGATCATTTATTTATTTATTTTAAAAAAAGCCTCGCGAGCTCGGCGTTATGGGGTTGTAGCAGCTTGGGGGATCATTTATTTATTTATTTTAAAAAAAGCCTCGCGAGCTCGGCGTTATGGGGTTGTAGCAGCTTGGGGGATTATTTATTTATTTATTCATTTCTGAAAAAAACTCGCGATCTCGGCGTTATGGGGTTGTAGAAGCTCGGGGGATCATTTATTTATTTATTTATAAAAAAAGCCTTGCGAGCTCGGTGTTATGGGGTTGTAGCAGCTTGGGGGATTATTTATTTATTTATTCATTTCTGAAAAAAACTCGCGATCTCGGCGTTATGGTGTTGTAGTAGCTTGGGGGATCATTTATTTATTTATTTAAAAAAAAGCCTCGCGAGCTCGGCGTTATGGGGTTGTAGCAGCTTGGGGGATTATTTATTTATTTATTCATTTCTGAAAAAAACTGGCGATCTCGGCGTTATGGGGTTGTAGCAGCTTGGGGGATTATTTATTCATTTATTCATTTCTGAAAAAAACTCGCGATCTCGGCTTTTTGGGGTTGTAGAAGCTCGGGGGATCATTTATTTATTTATTTATAAAAAAAGCCTTGCGAGCTCGGTGTTATAGGGTTGTATCAGCTTTGGGAATTATTTATTTATTTATTCATTTCTGAAAAACACTTGCGAGCTCGGTGTTATGGGGTTGTAGCAGCTTGGGGGATCATTTATTTATTTATTAAAAAATAGCCTCGCGAGCTCGGCGTTATGGGGTTGTAGCAGCTTGGGGGATTATTTATTCATTTATTTATTCATGAAAAAAACTCGTGAGCTCGGCGTTATGGGGTTGTAGCAACTTGAGAGATCATTTATTTATTTATTTTAAAAAAAGCCTCGCGAGCTCGGCGTTATGGGGTTGTAGCAACTTGGGAGATCATTTATTTATTTATTTTAAAAAAAGCCTCGCGAGCTCGGCGTTATGGGGTTGTAGCAGCTTGGGGGATCATTTATTTATTTATTTAAAAAAAAGCCTCGCGAGCTCGGCGTTATGGGGTTGAAGCAGCTTGGGGGATTATTTATTTATTCATTCATTTCTGAAAAAAACTCGCGATCTCGGCGTTATGGGGTTGTAGAAGCTCGGGGGATCATTTATTTATTTATTTATAAAAAAAGCCTTGCGAGCTCGGTGTTATGGGGTTGTAGCAGCTTGGGGGATTATTTATTCATTTATTCATTTCTGAAAAAAACTCGCGATCTCGGCTTTATGGGGTTGTAGAAGCTCGGGGGATCATTTATTTATTTATTTATAAAAAAAGCCTTGCGAGCTCGGTGTTATGGGGTTGTAGCAGCTTGGGAGATCATTTATTTATTTATTAAAAAATAGCCTCGCGAGCTCGGCGTTATGGGGTTGTAGCAGCTTGGGGGATTATTTATTCATTTATTTATTCATGAAAAAAACTCGTGAGCTCGGCGTTATGGGGTTGTAGCAACTTGAGAGATCATTTATTTATTTATTTTAAAAAAAGCCTCGCGAGCTCGGCGTTATGGGGTTGTAGCAACTTGGGAGATCATTTATTTATTTATTTTAAAAAAAGCCTCGCGAGCTCGGCGTTATGGGGTTGTAGCAGCTTGGGGGATCATTTATTTATTTATTTAAAAAAAAGCCTCGCGAGCTCGGCGTTATGGGGTTGAAGCAGCTTGGGGGATTATTTATTTATTCATTCATTTCTGAAAAAAACTCGCGATCTCGGCGTTATGGGGTTGTAGAAGCTCGGGGGATCATTTATTTATTTATTTATAAAAAAAGCCTTGCGAGCTCGGTGTTATGGGGTTGTAGCAGCTTGGGGGATTATTTATTCATTTATTCATTTCTGAAAAAAACTCGCGATCTCGGCTTTATGGGGTTGTAGAAGCTCGGGGGATCATTTATTTATTTATTTATAAAAAAAGCCTTGCGAGCTCGGTGTTATGGGGTTGTAGCAGCTTGGGAGATCATTTATTTATTTATTTTAAAAAAAGCCTCGCGAGCTCGGCGTTATGGGGTTGTAGCAGCTTGGGGGATTATTTATTTATTTATTCATTTCTGAAAAAAACTCGCGATCTCGGCGTTATGGGGTTGTAGAAGCTCGGGGGATCATTTATTTATTTATTTATAAAAAAAGCCTTGCGAGCTCGGTGTTATGGGGTTGTAGCAGCTTGGGGGATTATTTATTTATTTATTCATTTCTGAAAACAACTCGCGATCTCGGCGTTATGGTGTTGTAGTAGCTTGGGGGATCATTTTTTTATTTATTTAAAAAAAAGCCTCGCGAGCTCGGCGTTATGGGGTTGTAGCAGCTTGGGGGATTATTTATTTATTTATTCATTTCTGAAAAAAACTGGCGATCTCGGCGTTATGGGGTTGTAGCAGCTTGGGGGATTATTTATTCATTTATTTATTCATGAAAAAAACTCGTGAGCTCGGCGTTATGGGGTTGTAGCAGCTTGGGAGATCATTTATTTATTTATTTTAAAAAAAGCCTCGCGAGCTCGGCGTTATGGGGTTGTAGCAGCTTGGGGGATTATTTATTTATTTATTCATTTCTGAAAAAAACTCGCGATCTCGGCGTTATGGGGTTGTAGAAGCTCGGGGGATCATTTATTTATTCATTTATAAGAAAAGCCTTGCGAGCTCGGTGTTATGGGGTTGTAGCAGCTTGGGGGATTATTTATTTATTCATTTCTGAAAAAAACTCGCGATGAAAAAAAAAAAAAAATTTAATTTTTTAATTTTTTAATTTTTGTCACAATCTACTCAAAACATTATGGGGTGAAGTTACTAGCTATTTTATTATTAGAAATGCATCGAAGTAGTAGCAAGAATGCTTGGTTAGTTTTTTAGCCGAGCTAAGTTTATAATTGGAAAGATCGAACGCACCGAGACTATGCTATATAAAAGATGGGATTCTGGACTAGTTAAAAAATGGCTTTAGTTGAAGTTAGTGGACGTGAGACATTATACTCACTTCCTAGGTAGCTAAATACAAAGTTTCTAGTAAAAAAAAAAAAAAAAAAAAAAAAACTAAAAATTTAGCTGAGATATCAACCGTTTAATGGACAAACTGCGTGAAAAATGTTTAGTTCTTGGACTGCTAGTAAAACAAACAGAGTGCGTTAAATGAATAAAAACAACCTCGATCTTAGCTGGTCAGTAGATCGCTAGCTAACTGTCGGGAAGCTCACTGGGTGCTATCTCG
The DNA here is from genome assembly GCA_038277355.1 of Encarsia formosa. Lineage (NCBI taxonomy): Eukaryota > Metazoa > Arthropoda > Insecta > Hymenoptera > Aphelinidae > Encarsia > Encarsia formosa. The sequence goes on from CM076184.1 coordinate 109,029,213, forward strand.
CTAAGTCTAGATGGTAGTTAGTTAGTTAGTTAGTTAGCTAGATAATAGCTAGTTGTTAGCTAAGTAGCTCTATGATGTCTCCTTAACTAGCTGGAAGCTTATTTTTTTTCTAGCTCGCTGGTAGCGGATCGGCTGGATGATAACTAGTCAGATCGCTAGTAGCGGGTGGAGAGATGGGAGCTAGTTGATTTGTTGGTATCGGGTGAGCTAACTGGGAGCTGGCTAGCTCGCTGGTAGCGAGTGGGCTAGATGGGAGCTAGTTGATTCGCTGGTAGCGGGTGAGTTTACTGGCTAGCTCGTTGGTAACGGGTCGGCTAGTTTATAGCTGGCGAGCTCGCTGGTATTCGGTGGGCTAGCCGATAGCTACTTAAATAGCTAGCTAACTAACTATCTAGCAGGCTAGCTAGCTAGCTAGTTGGTTAGTTAGCTAGTTATTTAACTAGCCACTTAGTTAGTTAGCTAGTTAGTTGGTTAGTTTTCCAGCAAATTAGTTAGTTAGCTATCTAGCCAGTTAGTTAGCTAGCTAGCTAGCTAACATTTTTTATTTTATTTTCTCATTTATGAATATCTGCATGAACATTTTTGATATTTAAAGTTTAATTAGCCAGATTTTTGTAATTTCAAATTTTTGTATATAGTTGATCAATGAGATACCATTTTAGTAGATTTTTCTATCTTAGGTTTAGTAGAACGCAAATGCGTTTCCTTAAGACACATTTAGACAAACGTAGCCATGGTCCCAGAATTTCTGAGCTCGGAGCTCATGCAGACGGCTGCAGATACTTCAGATCACCAAGTGAGGTTTGATGTCCAGGTCGCTGTCTGACTCGGAAGAAGCAGCTGCGAGGTCAGTACGGATAACGTCGGAAGCTGAACTCAGAACACCGAATTCATTGAAGTGGGTAGACCAAGAAGAGTCGCCTGATCGACCTTCTAGTTGGGGCTCGAAACGTCATGCACGTTGGCGCGAACTAATCAAGAAAAAAATTGGCACCATGCCCGAAATGTCGAACTCGTTGAGTCGATCAGTCGATCGAACCAATATTATATTATCTGACCAATATTCATGCCAATAACGCGGGGCCTGCAGAGGGACCGAGTCGCTCGGGACGAGCGCTTCGGGTTTTCCGCCCGGTGGTGGGAGAAAGTTTCCCTTAGCTTCGCTCTCTCTCTAACTAACTAACTAGCTAGCTAACTAACTAACTGGCTAGGTAGCGAACTAACTAACTAAATGGCTAGAAAACTAACCAATTAACTAACTGGCTAGAAAACGAACCAACTAACTAGCTAACTAACTAGCTAACTAACTATCTAGCTATCTAGCCTGCTAGCTAGATAGTTAGTTAGCTAGCTATTTAAGTAGCTATCTGCTAGCCTACCCAATACCAGCGAGCTTGCCAGCTATCACCTAGCCCACCCGTTACCAACGAGCTAGCCAGTAAACTCACCCGCTACCGGCGAATCAACTAGCTCCCATCTAGCCCACTCGCTACCAGCGAGCTAGCCAGCTCCCAGTTAGCTCACTCCGATACCAGCGAATCAACTAGCTCCCATCTAGGCTACTCGCTACCAGCGAGCTAGCCAGCTCCCAGTTAGCTCACCCGATACCAACAAATCAACTAGCTCCCATCTCTCCACCCGCTACTAGCGATCTGACTAGCTATCATCCAGCCGATCCGCTACCAGCGAGCTAGAAAAAAAATAAGCTTCCAGCTAGTTAAGGAGACATCATAGAGCTACAGTACTGCTCAAAAGTTTAAGACACCCCCAAATTTCACTGTACACATCTGTCGAATTTGAGTTTAGCCGTAACGGCTCAAATCGGTGTGTCAAGGTCTTAAACTTTTTTTTTTTTTTTCATAAATATATTAATTTAAAAGAAAAACCATTATTGTAATAATATTTAATTTACAAATGAATGTTCTGTCACGTTTCTGTTTAAAAAGTTAATTTTTGAAATACAGCAAATTTCAGCCATTTTTTCACTTTAGGAGCTGTCTTAAAATTTTTTACCAAGATCCTAATGCATACACTATTTTTTTCCAAGTTTTTACAATGTTCAAGTTTAACGAGAAAAAATTTCAAGTCGATCCATACAAAACTGTTCGAGCTACATAAGAAAAATGCATATTTTTAATCAGTTATAAATAACTAGTTTTTTAAATTTTAATCAATTTTATGCCTAAACCTGTTATTTTTTTCTAATATAAGGGACAAAAATTATATAATAACTCAACTTTTTTCTATTTTTAACTTATTTAATACAAATTACATAGAAAACTTAAAGGATTTCATGAAAAGCTACAATTTTTTATGGTAATAATTGAAATGTTTAACGAGAAGATAAACGTAAAATTTTTAAATTAATTTATTCGATTAAATTAATAGAACCATCAATTTGATTTTTAACGTGGTTTTTTTAAATAAATTAGTTGTTTGAGCTTGACATATCTCGAACTGACTTCTTGGAATGTTATGTTCAAATTATTTAACGTTTAGCGCCATCTACATGATAAAGTTAGAAATTAAATAGATACATTTGTTTTAAATTTTGTAATTTTATCGGTTAAGATTAACATGGGGGAAAAAGCAGTGTCAGAATCAGTAAAATGGCAAATTAATGGTTTGTTTAAAGTTAAAAAAAATCTAACAGTGATTTCAAAAACTCTGAATGTAAGTAGATGTTGTGTTCGGAATACAATTTTCGCGTACCAAAACACAGCAAACGTCAAAAATAAAAGCCGGTCGGGTCGACCTCGTGTAACAAGTGCCAGAGTAGACAGAATTATCATCAACAAAGTAAAAAGAGACCGGAAAATTACAGCTAATAAATTAAAAAATCAATTGAAAGATGAAGTGAATGTGGTAATATCCAGACAAACTGTCAACAGGCGTATGCTTGATAAAAATTTGAAAAGTTGCGTGGCAGTCCGTAAGCCGCTTCTCACTAAAAAAAATCGTAAAGATCGCTATGAGTGGTGCCGTGACAAATTATCTTGGACTGAAGAAAAGTGGAACACTGTTTTATTTAAAGATGAATCTTCATTTCAACTGTTCTCCAATCGGCCGAGAAGAGTAAGACGCAGATGAAAAATATAATCAAGACTGTCTTGCCGCAAAAGTTCAGAAAGGCGGTGGGTCTGTGATGATTTGGGGCTGTCTTTCAGGAAAAGGAACAGGTGAACTTTATTTTGTAGAAGGCACAGTCAATAGCGACAAATACATTAACATTCTCGATAACACTATGATTCCTTCAAAAAAAAAACTTTTTGGAAGGCGCAAAAATTGACTGTTGCAACAAGATAACGCTCGGTGCCATACTTCAAAGAAAAGTTTGCTGTGGCTGTCTGATAATAAAATACCTTTGCTAAAATGGCCAGCTCGCTCGCCGGATTTAAATATTATTGAGAATGCTTGGGATCAAGTAGAACGTATAATACAAAACAAACATTTAAGAAATCTCAATGATTTGAAAGTAGAAATAGCTGCTGCTTGGCAAAGTTTAAGTTGCAGTTATTGTTTAGACCTGGCAAAGTCGATGGTCCGAAGAGTCGCAGCTTGCTATAAAGCCAAAGGAGGAGCAACAAAATATTAGAATTCTCGGATAAAAAAATTCAATGTAGTGTAATTTAAATGATTTATTTGTGTTCTTTAATATGATTATGATGATAGTTTTTTTTATGTATAATTAATTTAAAAATTTTACGTTTTTCTTCTCGTTAAACAGTTCAATTATTACCATAAAAAATTGTAGCTTTTCATGAAATCCTTTAAGTTTTCTATGTAATTTGTATTAAATAAGTTAAAAATTAAATAAGTTAAAAAAAAAAGTTGAGTTATTATATAATTTTTGCCCCTTATATTAGAAAAAAATAACAGGTTTAGGCATAAAATTGATTAAACTTTTAAAAAACTAGTTATTTATAACTGATTAAAAATATGCATTTTTCTTATGTGGCTCGAACAGTTTTGTATGGATCGACTTGAAATTTTTTCTCGTTAAACTTGAACATTGTAAAAACTTGGAAAAAAATAGTGTATGCATTAGGATCTTGGTAAAAAATTTTAAGACAGCTCCTAAAGTGAAAAAATGGCTGAAATTTGCTGTATTTCAAAAATTAACTTTTTAAACAGAAACGTGACAGAACATTCATTTGTAAATTAAATATTATTACAATATGGGTTTTCTTTTAAATTAATATATTTATGAAAAAAAAAAAAAGTTTAAGACCTTGACACACCGATTTGAGCCGTTACGGCTAAGCGCAAACTCAAATTCGACCGATGTGTATAGTGAAATTTGGGGATGTCTTAAACTTTTGAGCAGTACTGTACTCAGCTAACAACTAGCTATTATCTAGCTAACTAACTAACTAACTAACTACCATCTAGACTTAGCGAGATAGCACCCAGTGAGCTTCCCGACAGTTAGCTAGCGATCTACCGACCAGCTAAGATCGAGGTTGTTTTTATTCATTTAACGCACTCTGTTTGTTTTACTGCAGTCCAAGAACTAAACATTTTTCACGCAGTTTGTCCGTTAAACGGTTAATATCTCAGCTAAATTTTTAGTTTTTTTTTTTTTTTTTTTTTTTTTTTTTTTTTACTAGAAACTTTGTATTTAGCTACCTAGGAAGTGAGTATAATGTCTCACGTCCACTAACTTCAACTAAAGCCATTTTTTAACTAGTCCAGAATCCCATCTTTCATATAGCATAGTCTCGGTGCGTTCGATCTTTCCAATTATAAACTTAGCTCGGCTAGGAAACTAACAAAGCATGCTTGCTACTACTTCGATGCATTTTTAATAATTAAATAGCTAGTAATGTTTTGAGCAGATTGTGACAAAAATCAAAAAATGACCAGGTATTTTTTTTTTACATCCATTCAGACAGCTTGAAGCGTCTCTAGTACTTAGATAGTTTGTGTCATCCTACCTATATTATCAAGCTATCTGCTCGCGTAACTATCTAAGTATCTATATTTGCTTGCTTAAGGTTAGCAAAAAACGTCACTGTGAAACCACCTCCTCTGCATTGGGAGTTAGGACTGCTGATAACCGACTTGTTCACATTTTTCTCCATTTTCATTCCTTTTTTAAATGTTTTTGTTTTTTGTTTTTTGTTTTTTTTTTTTTTTAGCCAAATTGCTCCTCCTTTCTTAATGAACCATAATTATAAATAAATTCCTTCTGGTTATGGAGTTCCTCCCTGCTCCTCTCAAATCATTCGTTGCCCCTCCCGGAGGAGCTAATTTTTCGTGGCTTCTCTGGGAGAAGCACCTTGAAACGGTTGAAAAACCTTATATTTAACCTGCTGCTCCTCCCTGGCTCAAAAAAACGTTTTTTTTTTTTTTTTTTGTTAGAAAAATTTGGCTTCTCCCGCGGAAGTTGTAATTTCAAAAGCTTCACCCGAAGATGTACTTTCTCCCTGCGCTATTTTTAACATACAGATATCCTTTATTATACGTCATATCGATCCCAGCGAAGAAAACCTTAGCCGAAAATCAGCAGATTTTAAATGATTAATGAGAAGCTGAAATAAATAAAAAAATCAGAAAAATTCAGGAATCTTCATAAATCATTTCACAATAAATAAGATTTTATTATTTTTTTCGATTTTATTATTCATTTCAGATCTTTATTGGTCATTTAAAATTTTCTGATCTTCGGTTCAGGTTTTTCTTCGCTGGGACCGTCGATATTCTTTATTTACGTCTGGGTGTTGGCGAGCAAAGCGACCCGGGGGAGTGCGTATACACACACACACACACACACATTAGTTGTGTTATACAATGAGCGGTTCCATATAACACTTTTGATGAGGGAGTTTTAAACTATGTTCAAACAAAAATTCATCTTGCGATAATAAAGATAAATTTTTATTTTATTCAGTAAACATTTTAAATCTTTTATTAATTTAAATCTTTATAATTAACAGGCCATAAATTTTATTTTGTTTCAGGTAAGCTGCATTCACCAAAAATACCACATTTTTCTGTATTAACTAATCATGTCGATCTCTTAAAGAGTAAGTCATACTTATTTTTCACTGTTGTTTTACGATGAAAATAAGTTATATTTTTTTCGTTTGGATAACATTTTTTTGGTTTAACTAGGAAAAGAAATGGTGGTAAAAAGAATTCTATAAGCTTGATGTCCAAGTTTTACTAAAGTCAAGGTAAAAAAATTATCAAAAAATTGAGTAAAAAAAAATTTGAAAGAAAATAAAGGAGGTTTTGTTGTTCATAAAGCAAGTTTAGGCGTCACACGAAAATCTCGTTTCACTGTGTGATAAATTCAGTCGTAAAATAATCGTAAAATAATACACAAAGCGCGACGCCTAATCTTCGACGACGCATTGAACCGCACGCCGCGGTCACTCTCGCGCCAATCACTGACGTTTCTAGCCATAAACTTGGTTACACACAATGAATTTGCGTCTTAAAATTACTACAACGGACTGGTTATGCACATAATTTACTTTCACCCATAATTGTGGAGACTTTTTAAATAAATTTTCGAACAATAAAACTTAAGTTCAAGCACAAATAGAAGGAGGAAATACCGGTTGGGAGCAGCAATTAAAAAAATATATTATTCGGGAACAATATTTCTACCACAAACCTCCCATTGAATCGGTTGGGAACAAACAACAGAAAACTACTGGTGGGGAATACAATCTATTTGGAAGGAGCATAAATACTAAAACTACAGTCCATCAAAGTTACAACTATTATTATTATTTTTTATTTAACAATATTGTCGCTTTTTTGCCACCTATTGATGCTTATTTGCAACCAAGTTTACACTTCTTCGAATAAATCTAATTTTCTAAACGAACAAAACTAAAAATTAATGAGACAATATCAAAACGGTATTAATAGAGAGTATTCGTGCTTTAATTGAAGAGAAAAATCAATTTCGTGCAATAAATTTATTTATGCTCCCATTTGATATATTTTTTGTAAACAGTTGTTTTGATCCAAAACGAAATTTTGTTGTTGTTATACGAACTGCTACAGACAGTGGTACATAAGAGTGTTCCCAACTGGTATATTTATGTCTATCTACTCTGTTGTTTTGTTTCCAACAGGTATATCACCCAAATAGAAATATGAATGATTATTTAATTAAAATTACCAAATATAAAATAAAAGTGAATAAATTCAAGAGGAATTAAAAATATTAAATTTCTTTAAAATGACAATTTTCATTTACAACTCAAAAACATACACACGTGCGACACTTCTGTTCAATAATAATGCTAGCTGTGAAATTTTTACGAGATGTCATAAAAAAATACAAATGTTTGTTCCTTGTGCACATATTCAAACTCAAATTTAAATTTTAATTGCTTTGAATTGAAGACTTATGGAGTAGCAAAAAAAGAGATTTTTAATTTATTAAAATGTAACATTGTTACTATAAGTACATTTAGTTCACAGAGACAAATCTGCATAATAAGCCAATAATTTTATTTGAGTTATACAGTTACATAGCATAAGTATTATAGTAAAAAAAATTTGGGATGTAAACTAAATATAAAACTTAACTATTCTAAAAATTCAGCAGTAAATTTATGTAGACCCTAATATAAAATTCCGTAAAAACGAACCAGCCAACTCGCTGAAAGTCTTCAAACGGAGATGATAACTTTATGTATTTTAAAAACTTTTTATCAAGTGTGATTTTGGCTGCCCAAAAAATTTCCAACCACTTGAATATACTTAAAAATTAAATTTAAAATATCGATAAATTCACTTCTACGTGGGTTAGATTTTAAATTGATTGGATTCATAAAAATAAATAAAAAGTAGAATTTTATGAATAGTATAATGAAAAGAATACGTTGCCGAGTGATGCTTCTGAATATCGATTTATACGTAACTTTTCCTTGTAATTTATTGCGTGCAACGCAACCACAAAACTCGTACAGAGACCATCGTACAGCTGAAAATTAACATCCAACGACCAACGCTGCTAGAATTAGCGTATCTAAATTTATACTGTTTTGGTTGGCGCATGTTCTAGACAATATCATTTGTAGACATGAAAATTTTATTTGATCGAATAATCTAGTCCTGCTAATTATTTTCAAGTAACCTCTGCAGTCGTTTTGCATAATTATGAGTTTATGTTTTATGATTAACTTGGTTAGATTAATTTAATTTATATAATACTTATTTTGCTTAGTTTGTCTGCGTGTCTGCCTATGTGTTTGAAATTTAATAACTATCGAATAAATGCATTTTTTTTATGCGGCTTTCGCAATTTTTTAGCTTTTCATTCTAGAAGTAACGTAGGTAATGTTTTTTGAACTAGAAGGTTTTTAAACGCTTATAATATTTTCTTACTTTTTACTTCATACAATAGCATACAACTACCTACGATTCAGTACAAAAATTAATAAAATTAATGAAACTTGAAAACTTGATTTCATCTGGTCTACACTATTTATTTTTAACAGGGCCAGAGGCCACAAATCTGGAAGATAATATTAAAAATAATGCTACTAAATTTTTAGAGTCTGGGGGTTTTTCGTTGTTCAGTAATAACAATAATCTTAGTCAGTAATAACAATAGTCTTGTTGGAGAACGTATTTTCAATAAAATTTTCATATAATTAAATGTGTAATTTAGTATAGTTAATTTCTAAAAGTTTTTTTTCTAATTTTCTGACTCTGTCCCCAGAGTTTTTTTTTAAATGAAGACTTAGGGGTTAGTTTATCAGTCGTTCATTTAACTTAGAACTGAAGGTTTTGAAGGACACACGAGGTTTGAGAGTTTATATAACGTTCTATTTGCGGAGAGTATACGGTGCGGTACTGAGGGTTACAGAGTTTTGAAGAATGGGATTAACTAACGGTCGGTCATACGTTGAACTTAGCACCCACAAGATTTAAAGCTTGGGCTTAATGTATCGCTTAATTTGTTGAGCTTGCCCCTCCCAGGGTTGTAGGGTTTTAAGGTTTGGTGGTTGATTAATTAGTCGTCCGTTGAACTTCTCAAGTAGGGTTTTGAAGTTTTGAAGTTTAAGGGTTAATATATCGTTTAATTTTTCAAGCTCGGCATCCAGGATTTTAAAACAAAACTTAAAAAAAAAAAAAACATTCTTTTCGAGTTAAGTTATTAACTTAATGTAACTTTTATTTAATATCCCTTCATTAAATAAAAAAAAAAGCACAGCCAAAGACGCGGGTATCTGCTGGTAATTCTATTATACATTAATCAAACATAAATGAAAATTATAGAAGTAAAGATAGAGGGTGACGATCAGCTACTAAAACTGATAAACCAAGGGAAAAAAGTACCGACATCACCTTCAGACATTTCCCTTATGCTTAAGTTAAAGAAAAAAGTACTCAAAATAAAAGCATCCACGAGTTTTTATACCGAAGCTTGTCGTGAAATTTTTTATGACCTACATATATTTTAGCATTTTTTAACGGTAGTATTGTATGTGTACCCTTACGCATATTAGTCACTTATTCTGAACTAAAAAAAAATTGCATGAAAAAATAAATATAAACTCGAGCGTTTAGTTGCTGATTAGGGAAGCTGTTCGTTTTTCAAATGGAGGTAAGGTAGATGTACCTAATATGACCCTGTGCCTAATATGGCCCCCCCCCCCCTGTTATTTTGAATATGCTCGATATGCGGCATCTCTACAAGGTAGGAAGAAGTCAAAAACACTGAATTATGAAGTTTTGAGTTGTTTAGAACATTTGAAAATTATTTTTGTGCACGCCTCATAGCTAAAACTCGTTTCGTATACCTTCGTTATTATTTTACGTTGTAATTAAATAGTCTGCCAAAAGATTTAGACACACCTGACAAAAATTTTCATAAGTAGCTTCGATTTGTTATTGTTTCAGCTTAAAAAAGCGATTTTAGTTTTTGTTCAACTCGTTTTCTAAGGGGTTTTATTCTTAAATAACTTTTTACTCTGCAGTGTACCTAATATGGCCCCCCGCGAATAAGTTGATAAACCGATATTTCAAAGTGTATTTCCTAAGTTTACTTTTTAGAAAATCTTACCCTAATGTTATTTAAGAAAAATAAATTTAATTGTTTCAAAGTTTTTTTCATTTTATAACTAAAAAAACATTTTAGCTCAAAAAACAAACTTTGATAAAAATTTAAAGTTGTAATTATTCTACTGGTTGCAAAGCTTTCAAAAACATTGTAAAAAAGGCTCAATTTTTAAATAAATAATTTTTAAAGTAATAAAAATTTTGAAGTTTTTTTAATCTCATATCCTGATTGATTTAAAAAATATGAACAAATCGGAATTAATAAATAACTTCAAGGGGGCCATATTAGGTACACAAATTTTTGGTGTCTTAAAAAGACGTGTTTTGGTAAATCCTCTGGCATTTAAAGCTCATTGATAAAAATCGAACGCGTAAGGTCTCATTTTAAAGCTCTTGAATCAACCTTTAAAACGAGACCTTACACGTCAAAAAATATTGGTTTGGTTCGCCACAACGTCGATTCTAGCTTAGGGGGGCCATACTAGGTACACCTACCTTATATAGAATTCCGCGGGTACGAACATCCGCAGCTTGCAAAACATGGCATCTGTTATTCACCGTCGAAAATGAAATATATATTTTATTATTTTCAAATATAACGCAATAATCCAGCTGTAACCAGAAAATGGATAGTATGGGGGTAGTTGAGTGATAAACTACCAGCAGGTTTTATTTGGGGTTGGACGGTGTGCCCTGATCAAGACACGCACTCCCAGCAGTGATAACGGTGACCGGGTCACGCCCGAATTTAGGCCAGCCAGCCCGGCGTTTTATCTGGAGCAGCCGCACCATCCACTGGTAGCGGCAGCTATTCTCTCTCTCTCTCTCGCGCTGCTTCTACTCGTGCGGCTGCCGGCTGTCGTATTGATCTGCAGCGCTGCTGCTGGGTTACAACGTTGCTGCCATGGGCAAAGCGCTTGGAAGCTTTTGAGTGGGAGCCGTGGGACGATATTATTACAATTTTTTTCATTCGATTGCCCGTTCGAAGATAAATCTAAGACCTCAATTTTACATGAATAAAGTAACAACACTTAATTTCTCTAAAAACTTTATTTTTTAATTTAGCTTGACGAATAAAATTTTTAAATTACCTTTGCTACCGTTGATATACAATAATAAAAAAAAATAAATTTCTCGACACACCATCCACGAATAAAATGACTTCCTAAATTAATTAATATTTAGTTTTTAGAGACTTTTATTGGTCAAAAATATCTCCGTTGTTACTTTATTCGTGGCAAATTTTGGTCTAAGGTTTTTCTTCGCATGGAAAATCGAATTATTTTTGAGTAAAAACAACTAATTGGATTGGAAATGATTGAAGTAATCACGTGCATTAAAAAAAAAAAAAAAAAAAAAAGAAGGAAGTAATTAAAGTTTTATTCGAGTTGATTGCAACTTTTTGTATTCAATTCAATCAAAAGGTCTTCGTTGTGAGCTTCGAATTAAAATTAAATGACAATTATTTGAAGTATTATACTATTTACCAAGGCAAAGTTATTCAAAAGAAAACTAGAAACAATTGATATTTTATTACAGCTAGACCAAACAGTTTGAAAGAATTTTTGTTTTAAAATAAAAGCCTTCGGTTCAATAAAACAGTATGTGTTAAAAAATTTAGTATTTTTGTTAAAAATATATATGATAAGAATCTGCACTTACCATTGTCGGTAGTTAATGTTGTTTAGTATTTGATAGTAATCACTATAAAGCTACGCGTTTTGCACTTTTATCAGTAAATAGAAAGATTTAAAAAATATTTTGTGATTAAATTTTTTCTTATCAAGCAAAAATCAAGAATGAGTACGTACAAATCAATCGAGTAAAATCACGTTAAAAAATTGAATCGAACCCAATTGCGTCGAGTTATGATAACATTGGTTTATCGACAGTCAAGGTCAACTTTTGTGTATGAAATGTTTTTCGAATAGCTCTTACCAATAAATTAGTTTCAAAATTTTGTAACGAATTTTATGCCCCGAGGTATACCTTTAAGAGTTGGCGTTAACTACCTTGCAATCAAATTTTTAGGTAACCTAATTCTGTGCCTAAATTGGTATTTGAAATTTGTCTTTTTAAATAATCGACCTTCTATTTTCCTTGGTAGTAGCCCCTCTAAACGCGCTGCAAGCGTCCAAAGGAAAACAACAGACCTCAAAATGCACTTTTAGAATATTTTAAAAACTTCTCCACCAATCAGCTCACGATTAAAAAGTTTACGCAAAATGGCGATAGCTCTCTTTTATAATAGGAAAAACACTGGCGCTTTAAATAAATTTTTAAATAAAAAGAGTCACGAGTGACTTTAAAGTTACGCTAAACTCTAATTAAACGTCGAAAAAATATTAAGTCACACCGATAAGCGTGATTCGCATAACTGAGTTTTACGCGCATGTGCATTCTTTGGTTTTTGTGCTATCGGTAAAGCACGCGAGTCAACTCACGCAGACTTTTTTTTGCGAATTTTTGTTTCATTACATAAGTTACCACGATTTTTTAATAAAAATAAATGGATTGGGCAAATTTTTAATATTATAGTAAAACTTTTTTGTCAAGTGCAAAATTTAAAACTTTGAGAAGCAACAAAAATTTCAATTCTTATAAATTAATGCTGTTTAGAATTATATTTAATAAATTTTTACTAATATGACAAGTCATTGAGAAACTTTTTCAATTTATAGTACAATACTGAAAAATTTTAATTTTAACCATTCAAACTTACCGTGTAAAAAAGATTGCAAAAGCCTTTGCCTGTGCCTTGAAATGAAAAAGCTATTTTAAGACACTCGCTATGGTCACTTAAATAGGTCATTGAGCAGTAGCCTTGACTGTCGAACTGCTAGCAGAAATTTTAACAAGTACATTTTGAAATTTCATGTTGTTCTCGCAGCGAATAAATAAAAACATTGACACTACAATTCTTGAATAACAAATAAATTCAATTTTAAATTTGCATGTATTTTGAACATGCAAAAGTAAATTTATACCACTAGTGCGTAGGTACTCGATTTTACGCACGCTTAGAAATTTAAAAACTCGCCCTACGCACCAGTGGTATAAGATAGTATATGCAACGGGTGCAGCACGTCACCAGGGCTTCTTAAAGTTACTCGTGCTACGCTTCGCTTCGCACTCGGTACCTTTAATACCGCCCTGGCGACGATACTGCAACCCGTTGCATAATATACTATTAAAAAATTTTTAAAACACTTTCTCATAATTATCCGAAAATCCATACGACGCGACACCAATCATTAGATCCAACTTTGAAGTTGAAATTTTTTTCAAGATCTGCAAATATAAATAATATATGGTAAAAAGCGAGATTAAAATTTTCTGTCCTCCGGCCAGGAAGCGTCATTTTCGGGCCGCGATTGCCGCTTTCTGGCTCCATTGAATGGACAAAATATCATACATATTTCTTATATCAGCGGCCTAGGTGTATAATATACTATTTGTCGCTTTTTCTTCATTGATAACACCTAAAATTTCCATGGAAGTTCATTAACAAATGTCAGTAAATTTAATACCTGCACTGCCTGCATGAGATAGGATCCAGATTAATTTGAGCGGATATTAAAAAGTGCTGACTTTGAAGATTTCAAAGATTTTTGATTTTATCTATATGATATGCGATCAGCTCTTGTTTATGACATGTAAAAAACTTAAAGAATTCGAAAACATATGATGCTGTGAGTCCGAACTCAAAAGAAACCAGTCTAAATAGCATCGGTTAAAGCTAAAGCTTTCGTCGTAAAGATAGTTGCATTATTCCACACATATCCTTGCTGACTTATCTGTTAACCAAGAGAGACGAAGGCCTAGCCCACTGATAGGTTGTCCTTGAAACGACCACTGTAACTGAATGAAGTGTGTGTTTGAATGATTAAATTTTGATACTTTAGTAACTTCATAATTACAAATTTTTATCTTTCTGGTAATTTATTTGAGAACTTCGCCTAAAAACTCATTTGGAGTTTTAAATTTACAGTCGTGTGCTCAGTGTTTGGCGTTCACAAGGGCAACATTCGTCTCTTGATCGAACGTTAGCTTCGAAATCCGGAGAACAACGTCATGTTATTGAAAAATAATATGGGGTGAACGCGACTGTCATTTTAACATTTTTAAAACTACAGATCTTCATATTGTATTGTTTTTTATTTTTTCTTACCCTGTAGAGCAGCTACAAAACGCACAGATTCAAAGTATATGGGGTGGCCTTATTGGGCACATGGACATATTATGCACATCTACCTTACACAAATTTCAAATTAACTTACTGCAAATATAATTACCAAACTATGAACGATAATTTTTCTTTATCTAAAAATATTAAATAAAATTTATTTATTATTATTATTTTATTTTTATTTTTTTATATAAAGCATTCATTGATACATTAAGAATACTCTGCCGTAAAATTTATTTTAATAGAAGCTTGTCGATTTGAAATTGATCCCTAACGCTTTCTTAATTCCTTTTTTTTTTGTAACGCAACTTGGAAAAAAAAAAAACCTAAAAATTAATAAAGCCACCTTAAATCGATACCAAACTGATAAAGTAACTAGTGTTTTTAACAGCAGAGAATTGATTAGAGTATAGTTCGGCAATTCAACTTTATTTCATCTTTGGCAACTACTCTAGACTATTATATATTAACGACCTACTTTCAAAGATACAGACTGAAAAAGCTCTTTCTTAAATTGAAATAGAGCAAACGGAAATTTTGAAAAGCCTCTTCATCTCCTCCTTAAAAATATTTCTAAAATTATTTATCTGCCTTCTATTTATACTTCATATTGTTGAATAATTCATTAAATTTTTAATAAAAGATTCAACATTTTTTAGTCGGGCACAACTTTTATGGTGAAAAAATATTTTTTACATATGCAATTGAGGTCAACTGATGACTAACTATTCTATCTTTCTTAATCTTTTAATTATTTTGTGATTTTTTTTCACCAAAAAACTGGTTTTACAAGAATTTAATTTTAGCGTAAAATTGCTCTTTGATAGTTTCAGATTCGATTAAAATTAAATTATTTAACTGATTTTAAAATCTCTTTAGCGATTAATATGAATTTCTGGATTAGCATGAGCTAAATAATACAAAATATAGATAAAAATGACGAAAATGATAAAACTGTAATTACAATGCAAAATCGGTTAAATAAATCCCAGCGAAATTGCATATGTGTACTTGCAGACGCTTATACTCGTATGTAAAATGACATTGTATAAAAGCAGGAAAAATCGTGGTACCGGGCGGGGGCGTCCAATTAGGCGAGCGTGATCAAGTCAAACGGTGGAAGCCAATCGCTTACCACTTCCATCAACGTAGCTGTCGTCAACCACTTTACCAGTCAATTGCCATCATCTATGCCACCGCAACGGTTCCAATCGACTTATGCATGCAGACTATTACACAAAAACTTGTTCAACTCTATACATTATTTCCAATCCACATAACATGATCCAATAGAACTTTTTTTTGTCATCAATGTTATGCTTTCAGAAACATAAAATAAGTTACTGTATTGATAAAATAGGGTTTACCGACTAGTTGAAGGCAGGAGGTGAAAAAGAAGCTATAATCTACATTCTTTGACGTTTCGTTATTAAACAAAAAAATAAAAACTTGCTGTGGAAACTTGCTTGAATTCTGGAACCAAATAAAATTCATAGTCATTTAAGTTATTCAATTAACGTACATTTCAACTTACTTAAAAATAAATTACGAAGCATCACATTCTCGAAAATACGGCATAAACAAAGAATAGCCAATGTCACCAATATTATATCTTATCTATTTGTATAAATGGGGTGGTTAAGTTATTTTTTAATAGATCCTACAGTTTCTTAAAACCGTATGCACTGGAATAATTGGGTTGTCGCATAGTATTTATCGCACGCCGTTGGTTCAAGGTATGCTAGTGCGCTTTATAACTCTTTCAAACACGTACAATATTAGAACTTTTTTTATCTGATGAGAAAAGAGGTTATCTCTAGGCAAGTATGGAATCGTAACGAAAACGAAATAAACTGTAAGAACAGTACACAAGCGCAAATTACTAGATGTTAATGTTACTAAAACTAAATATGAGTAAACTAATGCCTATACAGAATATAGTCACGTACAGATCACTGAAATTTATCTGCCTGAAACAGGGGGGAGGGGCGGTGGGATTTGGGGGAAAGGTTTAGAAAATTATTAGACATTTGATATATTCTTTTATTCTCGAGCAATCATTTTAATTTTTAAAAGAAGTTAGTAATTAAATTTTGTCTTTTAGGAACATATTTTAATAGACTTCCTAAGTGAATTTCTGATGAAATTTATTAACCTGTAGAGTCCCCTTTTTATAAATAATGATTTTTAATAATATAAATGCACTCGATTGGCTTTTTCCTAAATAATTGGGCCAGAAATAGAAACTTTTGATCTTTGGGCTCTTGTTATGCCAAATGTTTTCATTAACTCATCTTTTAAACGTAACAAATCAGAAACTTGAGTTTTTCCAACGCCAAACTTTTTCGCTGCATCACCAACACTTAGTTTGCTTATTTGAGATTTTAAAAATTAAAAAACAAAGCTTAAGAAGTATTTAAACCTCATGTTCGATGGCTAGGGTTCCACTTGAGCTCGAAAATTGACAAACCGTAATTAGAGTTATAGAATTTCGCCCTCAATGAGTACGACCATTTCAGAAAAGTCCGTTATAGGGAAGTTCAAAAACCTAAAAATTGACTCCAGAGTCTGTTCCTATTCATTAAGAGTGGATGCTACATTCAAAATATATAGGGAAATTTCAAACATGCCAAAAATGTCCGCTATAAAGAGTTATCTTTATATAACGCGAGTAAGAAGTTCTACTGGTCGTCTCGAGTGTTTATGTGCTGTGCTCGGCTATGCCTTACTACGGCCATGCCTTACTATTAAACTCTCAGCGATCATTTAGGACTTCTCACTCATGTTGGGCAATATACCATTTCGCCTATGAACTGAAAATAAAAGGGCTAAGGTCCAACTTTGAGGTTAGCAGGCGAAAAGTTAGATTTCTCGGGCTTAGCTAATTCATTTTTAATATTAGTTTTCATTATTTTATTATTTTGTTAATTTTAGAAAATTGACAACTATATCTTTATACCTAAAATATAAGTTTTATTCAAATTATTATTTTTGAACATCAATCAAATGCTAAAATCAACATAAATGAATTTATCGGACATATTGACTCAAACTATAAGCAGACTTAACAGAAGTCGATCGACTTCCGGAAAGCTGGAAAAATCAAAATTACTTTAAAAAATCGAATAGACTAATAAACTAATTTACACGATTAAATAAATTTGTAATTATAAGAAAATGAGAAAATAAAAAATTACCTATTGACCTCGACCGGGATTTGAGCGCGAGACCTTCTGCTTTCGCAGCAACTGCTCTGGCCACTGAGCTATGCGAAATCAAGGGAAAATTCGGTCTAGATCTCACTCAAAGCTAATTTAGCGTCTATTAATCTCTAATATTTTAAATATATATAAATTTGAAGTGACGAAAAAATACTGATTCTACTTTAATGATTTGTTACAGACTGAGCATCGATCATTCCATCAAATATAATCTCGACTGCCCAGAGAATAGCCTCGCAACGAGGGCAAAGCTCTGACCAAGCGCAACGACTTAGAGAAATCATCAAAAAAAGCTACCACTACGACAAGTACAAATACGACGGGCCTGTCGCGCGTCGTAGGTAATTCTTCACGTAAAACGTCAAAAAAACAGCCCAAAAATTCTACTCTCCAAGCCCAAGATGCACATCGAGGTGCAGGTGGCTCTGAATTTTGTGATATCCTACCTTTATAACAAATTGCCAAGGAGACGGGTCAATATCTTCGGCGAGGAGCTTGAGAAGGCCCTGAAGGACAAGTTCAAGGGCCATTGGTACCCCGAGAAGCCCGTCAAAGGCTCGGCTTTCCGATGTCTCAAGACCGGCGATCCGATCGACCCGGTGCTCGAGCGCGCTGCCAGAGAGAGCGGCGTGCCCATCCAAGATATCCTCGAGAACCTGCCCGCCGAGCTGGCCGTCTGGGTTGACCCGGGCGAAGTTAGCTACCGTATCGGCGAGACCAGCCAAGTTAAGATCCTTTACTCTGAGAGTGCCGATCATCACGACGATAGCTCGGCCGACCGAGAGGTTACCAAGACCTTTAATCCCGAGGCCCAGTGCTTCCGACCCATCGAAGCGGTCAGTACTTCCCTAAGCGGGCTCAGTCTCAGCCCAAAGTCGACCTCGCCTTTCTCGAACCCCATGATGAGCGTCGGAAACAGTACCAATCCGGCCACCGCAGTACAAGTAAACGGTGGAATTCCAGCCCAGCCGAGTGGACTCGCCGGCTCCGGATCATCCTCCGCTCCTTCGCCAACGCCTCTCACCAGTTCTTTCAAGGGATCACCCAGCCCGGTACCAGCGTTCATACCCAGGAGCACTCAGCCCCTCACTTTTACCACCGCTACCTTTGCTCAAACCAAATTCGGCAGCACCAAACTGAAGACCAGCAGTAAAAGAGCTAACAGGTACACCATTATTATTATTCTTATTATTAATTTTCGTTCAATCCTACTTGAGTTAACACGACTAATTGATTATATTTTTTCAATCCAGAATGTCTCCCACCGAGTTCTCGAATTACATAAAGCAGCGTGCGATGCAGCAGCAGATCCATCATCACCATCATCACCAGCAGCAGCAGCAGCAACAACCGCACCAGCCAGGCCCGATCGGTCCTCAGGGAGCTCAGACTCCAGGAGGTTTGCCAGTGTCTCAGGGCTCACCGAACGGTCGCAGTTTGTCTCCAGGTGGCCTCGTTAACGGCCACAGCCCACACGCCGCAGCAGCCGCGGCAGCAGCAGCGGCAGCCGCAGCAGCGGTAGCCGATCCAAGCGCCTACTTCTATCACCAGGCTCCTGGCCCGGCGGCTTACCATCCTCAGTTTTCACACCGCAACATATTCGACTCAACGGGAGCGGGCTCTCACAATGGCTATCTGGCCGCAGCTGCAGCCGCCGCTGCCAGCGACCTGTACGGTGGAGCAACCAAGTTCCCCTCATCTTACCTCGGCCCCGAGAGTCTCGGACCCCAATTTTACGGCAGCAGTGGATCCGGTATTGGCGGTGGCAATAGCGCCACTGTGTCTCAGCAGAACGGACCCTCCAGCGGTCTGGGCCCAATAGGCTCGGGTATTGCTTCCTCGGTTATCGGCAATAACGGCTCTCAGCAGCAGCAGCAGCAGCAGCAGCAGCAGCAACCACAACAGTCCCAGCAGCAGGACAAAAACAGCCTAGTTGACGGTCTCAACAACTTCGGACTGGGCTCGGTAACGCCCTATCCGGCCAATAACTATCAACACCTCTTGGTGGCTAATTAATATAGTGCGTCCGCTAGCAGCGCTAGCGCGGGCTTGGCCAGCCTCAGCAGACCTTCGTCCGTTGCTTTATAATTAAGGATTTTCGGTGAAGATACTTGCGCGTCAACTGGACTTATCTTGATCCTCTGCCAGTTCAATTACCTGTTTTGGATCTGGAATAAATTAGTTCATTTTCAGGAGAAATTGTTCTATTATATTGTTGCTTTGTTGTGCAAAATGAAGAGTGAGAAAAATCGAGTATTCAACTCATCGTCGTTATCGTCATCATCCCACCTATCGTCTGAAAACTGCATCGCTCTATGCCAAGCGTTTTTAAATCGAAGATCTGCAAGAACCCCACCAACCGAAACTTAGATTTGAGATCTTCGCTTCATTCACCAAATATTTATTTAAGCGACGACTTTTTGCTGCAGTATCATTTTAATATTACAACCACACCAACGACAGCTGATTCCTTCTACTTGCAGTATGCGAATATTTTGAATTGATGTTACAATATTATATTCAATCGAGCGTTTTCCTTGATCAAAGTTTTTCTTTTGCTTTTTTTTTAATGGAAATGTTTTTCGCACCACTAATGTAAATTTTAATTTTTCTTTCTTCCTGCAGTGATATACTTTTTGTAAGTCTTTGATATAATACTAAAATATTGGGAAGTAATACATACTATTGATCGTAAGGAAAACGGCCGGTAAAATAAATCATCGAACACTTATACGTTATATTTAAAAATTTTAAAAAGTTGATTATACACTACACAACACAGGTATACGTAACATTTTATTATAAGTGTAGTGAGTAACGAGTAATTGAAAGAGAGAGCGAATTATTAAAAATAAGAGAAACGAAAAAATTAATTTCGTACTTGAGGTATGGGTACAGAAAACTCCTTGCAAGCGTTACACAGTTTGTGCTTTTATTCATTCGGTTAGTTACAAGGTATGTTTTTCTTTTTTTTTTTCTTCAAGCACGAACGGAAAAAGAAAAAAGAGTAGAGTACTCGTTGAATTGAGGAAAAATGATGCAGTTTATTAGTTGCTTATATTTTTTTATTGCGCTGGGCGGCTATTTTGGCTCGTTATACGAAAAATTGAAGAAAAAAAAAAGGAAAGAAATTAGACGAGAGCGGACCAAACTCGCAGACACTTATTGAAACTGAGACGCACGTACGAGACGTTTAATAACTTGGTGGATGAAAAGAAGTGATGAATTAGGTACGGATAAAGTAGGAGGAATATAAACTTAATATAGATAATTTTATAGGGCGCCGAGTACGCATTTAACGAATGATTAATAGAACAAGTACACGTAAAAAAAAGGTTCATGTATAAACTCAAGATTCATAATAAAGCTATTAAATACTATAAAGTCGAGCTGTATTGACAATTTATTTTTTCACGAAATAAGAGAAAGAAAAGAAAAAAGATTAAAGATTGGTAGATAATGGAAATATATCTTGTAGAGCCTATATGTACAATACTAATATCGCACGGGTTTAATTAGACGATGCCGCTGAGATCAGTACTATGGTACAGCAATTATACAAGACACATATATAACTTGCGGAATTGTAAAAACTCGCGTTGTTTAGTAACTATCTTAACATTTTATTTTTATAATAAATGTAGTATACATCATAGGAAAATGAGGTAAAAAAAGAGTGATCTTGAGTGAAGCGGAATATAAAGTTCAAATTTGAGGGAAAACAAGGGATTTGTTCATCTAAATTTGCAAGTGGTAACATCGGTTAATTTTTTTTTTTTTTTTTTTTTTTTCTTCTTATAATATTTTTGAGCAGTAATAGATAGTAAAGTTTATAAACTACTAAATCTTTGAAATTATTTAAGTCGTTTTAGCCTTAAAAATTGTGTTTAAAAATTATTCTCCGAATTGTACTGATTGATACTTTTATAAATAATTTTGACGTGATATCCGAGCCACTACTGAAAACTAAAAATAAAACTATTAAAAAATGCCAAAAATCCGAAAAAATCAAAAGCCTGAGCTCGCTACTAACTATTCACTTAAATGTCAAATAATAGTAATGAAATTAAAAAGTAACAATAATAATAATAATTGCTAACAAAAAACTGAAATTGGAAGTGGCAGACTCGGTTAGAAGCGACATTGGAAGGGGGAAGCTGAACAAAATATTTATTGGATTTACGCCCGAAGAACGGATCATGACGTACCAAACTGGCTGGCAATCAAAATTTTGAAAAAAGGCAACTATAAAGTTTGACTCATAAAAACATAACTTTGATGCATTTTTTTTTCTTATTTTATCGTCAACTGGATCGATATGGATACTAGAATATAAATACAAAAAAAGCTGAAAGGTTCGATGTAATAGTTGAAAGTTTCTCCCACAAGTGCAGTCTGTCAGGGACTTCAAACTATGAAAAACATAATGGCGATTGATATTAAGTCTATTGCCATCCCCTCCACTCGATCACATTAAACTTCTTAATTGCCAATGTCGTTAGATAATCAACCTGTTACGTTCATTCAAGGTGGAGAAGAAAGTTACAATACTTCTAAGCAGTCGTTGGCGACGCTTCAAGGTCACTTACGTCACAACTGCGGCTTGCAAAGTCTCCTGCATTCTCTCAATAAGAAATAATAAATAAAATAAAATAAAACGAAATGAAATAATATGAAAATAGAAACAAAGAGTTTTAAAAATACTTTTTCACGTTACGATTTAGAGGTTTGGTATAAGGTTGATTCAAACTTGGGTTGCAAAAAGTCGAAGTATCTAGCAGTGTTTTCGAGCTCACTTTGCGGTTTTTTTAAATACATTTAATTTTTAACATTATAATGTATTTAAAAACACGTATTATTATTTAGATGTATGATAAAAAATAAATAAAAAAAAACAATAAATAGCTAGAAAAAAAAAAAAATTATTTATCCAGAATCTGTAAAACGATAAACAAAAAATCTTTAAAAATATAACATCTTTTTTTTTTTATTATTATTATTATTATCATCTATTTTTACAAATGTATTCATAAATTTTTTTTACTTTTTATAAAATTGACGATCTGTTTTGTATTTAATTTTAAGGAAATTATTCTATTTTTTTATACTTTTTATATATAAGACCTGTAACAGCATTTTGATAACTTTCAAGCTAATACCTTATCTAGTCGTTGGTTATAAAAACCATTAATAAATTTTGTAAAGGCAAAACAACTGCTTATCGTATATTAGTTTTCTTTATAGTAAATATAAATAAAAATAAACAAATGATAACAATAATAATAATAATAATAATAATGATAATAAAGTGAGTTACGTCATACTGCTAAATTGGTGCGAATAAAAATCAATCGACTAATGCGCCCTTAATGAATCAAAGTACTTGTTAGGAATGTCAGGGCGAGAATCCGTTTCATAAAAGTTATAAAAATGAAAAGTTTGTAAGTAAAATAAATGCAAGTATATTTACATGATTCAGTATCTCGTTAGCTTATATTACTAACGGTATGTATGACTGTGGTAGCTATGCTAGTACCTGCTATAAATAAATAAAAAGTAATCAATAATAATAATGAATTGGTGATTGATAGTAAAAAAATTTATAGTAATGAAAACAACTCCATGAATGAGTTCAGTAATAACAGTAGCAGAATCAAATTTTTTTTTAGCGCTTAAAATATATGCTGGATGCATGCCATTAACCAATTCTGGCTGTGGAATTGACCTGTAATGGCTGTATTTCTTGTGTAGAAACTTGATTTAATAATGTGTAAGGTTAACATCTGAGAATTTAGTGTAGATATTATTATTGTTGTTACTTTTGTTATTAATTCTTCTTTAAGTTTGAAAATAGTTAAAATAAAATTTTATCCAATAATAAAATCTTTGTTATAGTAGTTTTAAATTGCAACTAGTTTTTCAATAGGTAATAGTTAAGACAGTTCAAAGCAGTTTATAAATAATTGAAAATCTAAAATAACAAAAAAGCTAAGAAAAGGAATTTTAAGTTTAAATGAAAAAAATTAACAATGAATGACAAAGATAAATTAGCTATCGGCTTGGAAATTTAGTACACACTCAAAAATTGAAAATTACTTGAATTCTAACATCTTCAAAAATAGAATCTGCAAACTCAGTTGCAAATATTGTGAAATTTTAAAAACTGTACCAGTGTACCACTTGCGTCAGTAGATTTTAAAGGATGCTAAAATGAGTGACCCTATAGTAACTCAGTATATAATAATAAAACTGGCTGTTAGCGATAAAAGAAAGGATAAAATAAAGTTATATATTTAAATAAATTTAAAAAACGGCAAACCAGAAAACTCATAGTATTATATGTTAACAATAACCTGAAATATGCATATAATTATAATACCGTTAAAATTTAGAAAAAACATAAAAAAATAAAAATAAAAAAAGTAGATTTTACATGCTCTCATAATATGAATGTCTGTTGAAAAAAAAAAAAAAGTAATTAAATTAAATTTTACACATACCAAAATTCATCAATGTGTGAAAGAATCAACCAAAGGATTGCATGCACCTTTCAAAAATAATAAAGATTATACATAGAGAATATACGTACAACTAGCATAAAATATACTGGGACACAAACCCACGTTCAAATGTAAAACAAAAAAGTTGATGATGGTTTTATTCGACTATCAAGTGTCTAGTAACTGCAGAAATTAATACTATTTACAAGCGAAAAGGATTAAGTATAATCTATGAGAAATAATAATAATAATAATAATAAAATATTTAAAAATTTAACTCTACTCTACTGGAAAAAATATTGCGATGTGTTGTACGACTTAATATAAATCCAATGAAAAATTGATCACTGAATTTGATGTATAGTAATATATATTCTTATATCTAGGCTATAAAAAAAAAAAAAATTCTCAAAAAGTGGATATTATATAAAAACGACTTAAAGACACATTAGCAACATGCACATCATACACAAACAGTGAATATAAGTTGAAAATTTGCTTTGATAAATACTATTTCTACATATGAAAGCAATGAAAAGTAAAAAAAAATGTAAAGAACTACAAACTTTATACCTGCTGAGAACTAAAAAAAAAGCTTGAGCGTTTTATTTTGCATTTGTATTCATAATGAAATATACAGAAAACGTAGAGCGAGTAAAAATAAATGTGCGTAAATAAAAAAAATTTTAATAAAAAAAATACAACTATAATAGATGAGATTCTAAATATTATAATAAATATATATAAATATATATATATATATAACATAAAACGTGATGAATTAAAATAAATTAAAAAATGAAAAAAAAAAAATGATTAGGTTTGTATCTAAATTAATACATACATATATTTTTCCATACTTTAAATTCTCTCTGTATGTAAACTATAAATACGAATAAAAGATAATATTATATATACACAGTTCACACTTTGAATCGAAAATTGCACAATAGTAAATTCTTACCGCGAGTAAAGTGATCAAAAATATAAAAAAAGTTTTAGAAGTAAACGAAAAAGTTGAATTACCTAAATAATCAAAGAGAAATAGTCGTCGACAGGTTAGGGATAAAAACCTTCGTATTGACGTTGAGATTTCCAGCTACTAAAGTATAATTTTTTTACCCGTATTAGAAAGCTCATTTTCTTGATGGAGCGTACTTCATCGCTGCGTACAAGCCAAAAATTTTCTTTTTAGTAGTTTATTCCCCTCAGACTGGCTTTTTAACAGAGTTAATTGTAAGAAAAAAACTCAAAAGCTTCCTTTGATTCCACGAAGTTTTTTTAAAAAATTTTTACATTATGTAAATCCTTGTCTTGATGTCATATTTTACAATATAAGATAAAAAAAAAAAAAAAAAAAAAAACACTTATAAACATATATAACGCATTCAATAAAAATGAATGAATGTGTGTAAGAAATCTTTTGTCTA
Source organism: Encarsia formosa (assembly GCA_038277355.1). Lineage (NCBI taxonomy): Eukaryota > Metazoa > Arthropoda > Insecta > Hymenoptera > Aphelinidae > Encarsia > Encarsia formosa. The sequence continues at coordinate 109,054,588 of CM076184.1, forward strand.
CTTTTTTGTTATACTATTTTTAAATGATGAATGTTTAATGCGTGCAAGACATACTAAAGCTGTGTAACGCCTTTATTTAATTTTTATCTTTAATCGAATATTATTATCTTTTTAATTTTTTACTATTTTGTTATTGTTATTTTTGCTATAATTTTTGATTTTATTCTTTTTATCGGACTTATGTTTTTCGTTTCTCAGTTGATTGAATATTTGCGCTTTTAGTGTGCATGAAATTTTAATACTTTGTCATAAACCGACCGTTACCGTTAATTTGTTACATCATTCATTTTATTTTATTTTTTTTTTTTTTTTTATTTTTTTTTTTTTTTCAATTTTATACCAATTTTTTTAGTCATAAATGATTTAACTAATTGATTCTCACAGCTTAGTCAAATGTCGTTGTAAAAAATAAGAACCGTGAGCCTATTGTCATTATAAATTTTAGATTTTGTTCACCTTTATTAATATATTTGTAATATATAAGCATATATATATATATACATACACACGTATGTGTGTAGGTATATGTGTATGTGTGTGTACATTATGTTTAAATTATATGAGCTACCATTATTTTTAGCACTTAATAATAAATGTAACTTTTATAAACCCGCGTTTGTTTTTATTTTTACTACATTTTTTGTCTAATTTTGTAATAATATATTTTCGTTGGTTTTAGAACTTTGTTCCTTTATTTTTGTATATTATTATAGGAAAAAAAAAAAAAAAAAATGACAAAAAACTTTCACGAAAACAAAAACTATTTATACGAAGATAAAAAGGACGTTATTATCATACCATTACCTATTATCATCATTTCAATTTTTATTAATATTATTATTATTTTTATTATATAAATATATATGAACCATTTATAATAACTCTGAAATTATAGTTGTTCTTATACATTTATACATACACATATAAACTACATCGTGTATACCGAGACTCAGCGTTAGTTCTAAGAATTTTTTCATAGTTTGTTATTGTTGTTTTGTATGATATTTAATTATAAAAAAATAAAAAAATATATATAAATATATAAATATAAAGATATACATATTATACATACTTGTATAACAGATCGTCGCATGTGTCATAAAAGTGCGGGAGGACGAGCTGCTAGCACCTTTGTACTTTTATACGCACGCATGAGCGTCACTTACGCATATACATACAATATATGATATATTTTTGTTAATATGATATAGTGATTTTATAAATAATAATTGCACTAGAGAATCGATTTTATTATTGAAATTTAGTTTCTGTCTTAATAAATATTTAATTTACATTATATATTTACATCTTCTATACTCTTTCTTAGTTTTCTTATCTCTCTCTCTCTCTCTCTCTCTCTGTCTATCCTTATCTCTCTCTCACTCTCTCTTTCTCTCTCTCTCTCTCTCCATATATATTTATAACATAATGTATTTAAAATTTAATTAAGCATGTCTATACAGCTCTCTTTCTGTCATCCTCAGTCTCACATGCGCGTTTGAAACAAAAATATAAACATTTATTAAATATAATTTATTTTTTTTAATTTCTTGGACATCTGAGTAAAAAGTATTTAAAATTTCATTTTTATTCACCTGAAAGTCAAATTAAATACTTAATTATTTGATTCTAATATATTCGAAATTGATTTGAATTTCCCCGAGCAAGAAAGGAGAAAATAACCTCTTAATAATTTTTGACTATATATGATTCTGGTATTTAATATATTGTGTTACGTCCAACGTGGTATATATTTTTATATTAGCTGTAATAATAACAGGTGAGAAAATAACATCACTGTATGGATGTCAATTTATATCAACTATAAATTTAATGAAATGATTGAATAAAAAAAAAAAAATTCTGTCTTTAACTATTCTTTGAATAATAGTTAACATTGTTTTAACTTTCAAAAAATACTGACAGCTTAGTTCAGAGATGATTAGCAACACATGATGATAAATTTATGATTAAAAAAACATAGTCCTGAAAAATAAAATGATAAACACGTTTGTGTATATGCTGCGTAAATTTTCATAATTTTTGTGAATTTGAGAGGAGAGAGAGAAAGAAAAAAGCAGATAAAAAATGAGTTCTGTTTAAAAAGGTAACGTACTAGCGAGTGCTTTCTGCTTTATAAATGGTAGTATATAAGTTAAAAATATAAACATACATGCAAAGGTGGGAAGCGTTTAAAAAGTGTGCGTGCGTACCACCTAAGCGCGAAATGTTTCTTGAAAAAATAAAAACAAAATGAATAATACAAAAAAAAGTTATCAAACGCGAAATACATGGCTCTGGCCGCAGGTACCGATAATATTATAATAATTGTAATATTAATTGTAGTATATTTTCAAATTTAAGTAGTTATGAGGACATACATCACACTTAATCTCATATGTCTCGCGTTGTAACATACTTATATAATTTTGTAAATTATTTTTTGTATTTTTATATCGAGAAAAACAACATTAATGGAATACGTTATTACACACATGAAAATCATACAGCGAGTGTGATGATATAAAATGGAAATTTAATAAATATTTTAAAGTCTGGAAAAGAGAAGATTATTTGTATAAAAATCAATAAATTACACAAACTTAATGCTGCTGATATATAGAGTGACACTGACCATCAAGTTAAAAATGTTGATCTGCACATAGATCGCGTTAATGTCGCAAGTGTCCAATTATGGAAACGCTGACCGAAAGAAATGAAGAATGTCAGGAGAAAAAGAGAGAGAGACACATTTCTTTTCTTTGTAAAGCTATCATATAACTGTTTAATTGTCACACGCAAAATCATAGACCAAAAAAAATGAAAAATAGGTAACAAACAAAAAACACAAAATTGTTTTGTAAAATAAAAATACGTTACATAAAAGTAGCGTAAATGAAGAAAAGCACGCCAAAATATTGAGATAATATTAATAATACTAATTATTATTAATAATAAATAAAAGAAACAAATAGCTCATTTAAACGACGCCTGGCTATCCTCCAGTTTTTTAAATCATTTTAAGTACATTTTATTGAGAATAATTTAACTTTTTATAATTAAATCGAGATAAACTTTTGAGTAATTTAATGACGATTAAAAAGTTTCATAAATAACGATTAATGGACATAAATAAATTGACTGAAAATGAGGATGGCAATGGCAACAGCTTCCTGGATCGTCAAGCTCGTTTTTTATGTTATTCGTAAATTAGAAAAACTTTAAATGAAAAAGTTAATCAATTTTATATGATAATATTACATGTAAGGAAATTAAAAAAAGAAATTGTAACATATAAATCCAGGAAGCAGTCGAAAATATCATGAGCAGGGCGCCTGGAATTAGTACACAATAGTTTTTCAATTGGCGGCGCCCAATTAATTGTTGGACTTTCGTAGCATAGAATATCTCCTGCTAGTTTTTTTTCTAAATGTTGTCTTGTTCCTCATGTTTAACATAAACAAGAGTCGCTCGTGTTATTAACTTTTTGACTTAAAAACTTTTGAGATTCTATGGTCTACTTCTTATGTGATCACTGTCGTAAGGTATTAGTTGAATAAAATATATATTTTTTGCTATAATTTTGGTCATAGTAACTCTTAAATAATATTCTGTTTCAGATCATCGACTCAAATATTTATACAAAATCGATCAAAAATGTGTAAAAAATTCAATTTCACAATCAACTAATACTCTAACCGAGTGATCACAAGAATCAATAAAGTATCTGATGAAACGCGTACTCTTGATTCGGTGTCGGTGTAGTAATGATTTTTTGGATTATTCTTTACTATAAAATGATAAACGAAAAAAAAAAAAAAATTACTTAATTTGTTGTTGATTGATTTGGTTGGTGTGAAAATAAACGATGCATATAACAAAAAATTGAAAAAATATATATATATATATATATTTAAAAGATATTATAGTAAACAAGAGAGTTGACCGCGTAGTTCATTCACGGCGCATGATTATATTATTTAAAATGGTTAAAATAAATTAAAAACAACTAATTTTTTCGATCGGAATTTTTTTTTCTTGTTCTTTTAAACAAGAGTGAAAAATGGGTCTTTATAGAGGCGAAGAATTAGAGAAAGCGAAGTTAACGAGAAAGACTTTTTTTCATAAATAATTTTACCTCGGTCCTTTTACTATCATTTCCTGTGTGTATAATATCACGCGCGTTAGTCGACGCTCTCTGATTAAATTGTAATATTCTATTACTAAAAAAAAAACTATAACATGTTGAGAAAGCGAAATGATAATAATAAGTTTGAAGTTAAAAAAAATAATACTAAAGATGAACAAGAAACGTGCTTGAAAAGAGTATAAGTGAAAAAACTTAAAAATCTATCACGTGATGTATGCGTAGTAAAAATTAATTAAAATCTTAAATAGTAAATATTTGCCACAATATTTAGTATGTGAATGAATTAATGTATAAATAGTATATATAGAAAAAAGAGAGTACGATAATATCATGAAATTATTATTCTTTGTTACTTCTTTATAATTAAAATAATAAAAAAGCTATTGAATAAAAAATACAAACAGGGTTACTTAATACACTCGTTATTTAAGACGAGCTCTCAAAGACGCTGTTACGATAATGTTCGAATTTTATTTTGAACATGAACGCACGCGGTCTCATGGGCTCTCTCCACATTAGTTTGGCCTACTGAAAATAATAAAATTTTTTCATGGTATTATTCAAATTGTGGTGTTTAAAATCAATTGATTAGCTCTCAACAACAATTAAATTTATAAATTACTTTAAATAAGATATAAAAAAATGCCTAGATAAAAATTAAAAAATAAGTCAAACTTTTTTATTCTTTACAGCAGGCCAAATTCTACCCCAGTTTTCATAAATGTTTTATATTTTACAGGCAATTTTTTAATTTTTTTATAGAGGACTCGCGTGAATATGGATTGTACGTTCTGCTGAGACAATGAAAAAGAAAATTCAAAAATACCTAAATATTCCGCAAGTCCTTATTATATAATGAATCTTAATGTTTTATATTTTTTGCATGGTATTTTACTGCATCAATTTTAAATTATTTTATTATTTTAAAAACAGGCAGTTAGAAGAGAAAAATTTATTTTATTGTGTTTTTTATTTTTATATCTGTTATTCAACTTTACAAGTCTGCTATTCAAGTCTTTAATGTCTAATCTTAGAAAATTTTTTTACCATAAATAATTATTTGTGCAGCACATTAACAAATTATCATTACTTTTTCTATATTTATTATTTTCATAACCATTATTATTATTTTGCAATTTTGAAAATATTCAGTAAAATTCTAAATCATCTGAAGGAAAAAATTTCTAATTTTTTTGTGTCCAAATTGGTTTGAAAATATCAGAAGAGCAAAAAAAGTAATAAAAAAATAAAGGTAAAATTTTAAATTACGTTGTTAGGAAAATGAAACTAGTATTGAAGATGTAGTAAGGTAACTTATTTGATGGGAAAAATTGGAGATATACCTACAACGATTTTCTGAGTCAATGCAATGATTTTTAAATTTAAGAATTTACGAAACTTTAACTTTCTTCAATTTTATAGTTTAAGGATATTATTTATAATCTTAAATAATTATTTAATTTTATTTACTTAAAAATAAAGCTGAAAAAAGTTTAAATTTATTAAATATATTTAAATTTAAGACTATTTTAAAAATTTAGTGACTACGTCATGATAAAAAAGGTTTTAAGCTTTCAGAATTTATTGGTATCATTATTTCATCAAATTTTTCATTTTTCATTAAAATTAAATTCTAGCAAGTGTTTTCTGTCTTTAATTTAAAAATTTATTTATTTATAATTTTATATTTTATTACGATGAATAGGCGCCTTTTACAAGCAGGCGTATAAAACATATTAAAATTTTTTTAAGAAAACTGATTGGTTTGGTACCTACATTTTCCAAACTTACGCTTACTTTTTTTTTTTTAATTTCAACAACAAACATAAACTTTTTTTAAAAATAAAATTCTAAATAGTAGTAAAATTTGATTAAAACTATTACTATTCTATTTAATTATTATGAATACCGAACACCGAATAAGAATTTAATATTTTAAAAGATGGTTATCAATTTTATAACTTAACACAAATTTTACAGAGCATTAACATTGGCTGTTTATGTAATGGCTTTTGAGTATCTTTTTTTATAAAGCTTACACAATACGTATTATTCTCAGATTTGATTAAATCATAAACAACCACTTCATTGTGTGACACTTAAATTTTGCCCAACGTAACCCCGAGCGAAAATCATATGATTAAATTTTCTAGGAACAAACGCAAAAAAAATTTAATCAATAACTCTTAGTTAATTTTTTATAGTATTAACATTAATATTAAAGAAATACTAATGATAATAAGGATAACTTTATAAATCTCCTTATAAAAAGAGTTTTTTTTTAATATTCCTTCAAAAAATTTATCAATAAAAAATATTCCAAAATGATATGGAAAAAAGAAATAGTCCCATGTACTTTTATCATCGACTATATATGGGTGGTGGACAAAAAGTCAGCCGCTTCAAGAGTAGCAGTAACAGAAAAAAAGTGCTTACAAGCCACTTAAAATTTTTTTTTCTTATAATATTAAGTATAAACAAAGGAAAATTTCATTTGGCCGCGGAAAAAAAACTTTCACATGAAAAATATTGAAGTTATAAGTTTGAAATTTTCTTTATTTTTCGGACCAGACTGACAAGACATTTAATAAAGGTACGCACAGAAAAACTATTATTTATTTGAATTATTTATAGTTGAAAAGGTGCATATCTGTATTAATACCCTGTATTCAATTGAATTATAATTAGTTGTAACTAAAAATGCAGTTTAGAATCATAATTTCGTCATTCATAAAAAAATACAAATAATTTAGCGACTTCGGACTGACAAGACATCAAAACCTAGGACAAATTTATTAAGTCAGCCAAATTTTTTTATCAACGTATTTAGACATCTTAAAAATATTTTTAGATAGTTTCAGTATCGTACTTAATGATCCTTGATTCCTGTTTCCTCAAAACTTGATGATGTCGTAGAATTTTTTGCGGGTAAACCAAACTCATCGAACTGTCAAGAAATTTCATGGCTTATTTGACCTGCTATATTCACAGATATTATTTAAATAATATAGAAACTACTGTTGTAGTTGTAAAAAACAATCTTTAATCGAATGCTACTAGTTTCATGATTCAAAAATATTTACTTTTTTCGCTATGCTGCTGGACGCATATTTGGCCGACTTTTTGTCCAACACCCATATAACGTGAATTTCAAACTATACACACATGTATTTATATAAGGCTCGAGAAATTAATTATTTTTGTAAATGACAAAAAAATTTAATTTTAATTTTAAAATACATTCACGCAACTACATTTCAATAGCATTATATAACTATTGTAAGTTATACCTTGCATTAAATATTAATAAAGAATAATTCAAATGCATTTCAAAAAAGTGAATCAATTCTTACATCAATATAATTTTACTCATAAAACATAGGAATAAAAAATAAATAGAATAAAACTTAAAAGAGTGTAAAAACCATGACTATTATCGCGTATACATAAATGTTTCGATGTTAAGAGCCTCTAGACGCTCGAGTAAGTTAATACTTGTACGCATGATCCAAGACTTAAAATATAAGGTTAATTATAATAATTGGTTAATTTTTTAAGGATAAAAATAAATATATCGATAATTGTTAATTTTTGAGAAATCAGTTGAACTTTGCAGCGGTGGCTTAGAATGAAAAGATAAAAATTTTGCCTTACATTCGTTATATCTGCAGAAAGATACCATTGGAACTAGAAAATTTTTTTTTTAAAAGCTTCGCGTGAAAGCTATGTAGAAAATTAAGGTTCTTAAGTATAATTTTTTTTTTTTTTTTTTTTTTAACGTTTGAATTATGTGTGTGTCTATTCCAAGTTACCATAAGAAAGAGATCTATGATATCTTGAGCCTACAATGAGAGCTCGAAGAATATTTATTTTAGGTGGAATTTTTGAGCTTAAAATTAGAGATACTAACTAATTGTGACTTTAAACTAAAACCATAAGCGTTTCTTTAACAGCATCACTTTGAGTCTGAATAGACCATTAAATAGTTGAAATATTTGTTAGAACAATGTCAAGTAATAGAATAAGTACAAAAATTCTTTTTTTTTCAAGTTTTTTTTCTTCTTGAAATATGTTTTTTACACCTTGTTATATTAAAAAAAGTAAAGTTCTGAAATGAAAAATTGAGAGACCTTCGATTTGCTACGTAATAAAAAACTTACAAAAGGGAATAATTTTAAACATAAACAAATTATGAAGTATCTTGAAAAATGAATCTGATAAAAATATCGATTTTAAACACAGTTATTAAAGAAGTTGTGTGCTATCAGCCCTCTTTTCCGAGTCGAAGATACATTGCCCGAAAGTACCTTTTGAACCGTGAACTAATATTTTATTTGAAAAGTTATATTAAAGTTCAAAAATTAAAAATCGGAAGTTTTTTCGGAAAAAAAACTCTCTTTGCCAAAATATATGAAGTTTAAACATGAATGACCGTTTTAGAGGGGATGAAAAATTCAATGATTTTCATGTTCAGAAAATAATTGAATATAAAGTAATTGTCCCTAATAAGGACCTGATACTTGATATTGATCCCCGTGCGATTTCGAATGCATTCGTTTCGTCACTCAACACGTTAAGGTGGTTTTCTACCAAATGCATGACAATAGAGAATCAGCTCAAATTTTCTGGAGGTTTTTATTAAATATTAATGAACATCTGAAGTCTGATCAAAATTGACCATATAGTTTAAAAGTTATAGCAAGTTAAAGATTGCATTATTTACGTTACGCATAGCCATCACGCTGAGAAAGTTAATAAATTATTGATATTTGTCTTCTTACAATAGAGATCATTTAGAAAAACCACATACATATAGTTTCATTATCGAAGAATGCATTTCTTAAAACTGCAAAAAAATGACCTTTTACAAATTTTACAATAATTTTACAAAAATAATTTTCACGTGAATAACCTCCAAAACTGCGGTATTCAAAGGTGAGGTTAAAAGTTTGAAAAAATGTTTTGTTGTGATGTCAATGTTTTTTTGGTAGAGAAGAATTTCCGAAGTCATAAAAAGTTAAAAAATAAATTTTAATAAACAATTGTTAACAATATGGTGTAATAATTTTTTTTTAGTCTTTAACTTGACTAGCTCTGGTAGAAAACCACCTTAAGAAGAGATAAAAAACTAAAAATATAAAATCCTGAGCTATTCTGGACAATGAGAAAGGCCTGTTCGTGCTACAGCAGAACTGTTTTTTAAGACACCTGCTCTTATGTTCAATTTAAAAAGTAATAAAAAAAATGCCGTTTTGCAAAGAAAGTTTCACGAGTTTAATGAAAAAAGTAACTAATAAGCTCGACTTCTTATCACTTACCCTACAAAATTCATTTTTATTTTTTTCTTAAATCGCTTTATAAAAAATTTAGCTATGTAAAAACTAACTTTAGTCTAATCTATCCCTACTGCTATACTTATATTATATGCAAAAAACGAGTTTGTTGCTGAAAGCCTGTGGAAACAACCTAGTTTTCCATGGTTCCTTGAGAGTTAACGAGTTGGTCTCAAAGGTGCTTTAATGAATGGATGTTATGAAAGCTTACAAAAAATTGTTTAAATTTAGACTTTTAAATTTATATAAATTACAATCTGACTTAAACGGCACTACTGCTAGTAGTTCGTAAACCCGTACGGCCGCACCGCTAAGGGGATACGAACGAGTTGCTTATAAGTTTCGAAAGAAAAAAAAAAAATCTAAATCGTGGAGGAACCTAAAATTAAAAGTTTATTGAAAAAAAAGATGAAATTTTTTTTTATTTTATGGAAAATTCGAACTTATTGCTAGTGTCTTGTAGTTGATAATCTTGAGTCCTAATGATGGTAATGAAAACTTAATAGAACTACAAATTTTACTGAAACACCGTACATTGACCTTGATATCCGTCATTCGAGGTCGACGGTCAAATGAATTGTACCAATTTTCCGTCAATTACGAGTTTTTAGGTCATTATTCATGGTTTTCCAAGTTCAAATTTTTTGAATTATTGGTTTTCACCATCTTGTTTATAAATTTTTTTTAAATTTGTTTATTGAATATACGATTAATATCTGAAATCAGTATCACGAAAAAAATTTTTGAACCATACAGTAGTGCTCAAAAGTTTAGGCCACCCCCAAATTTTATCTATTTATTATGTGATTTTTGAGTTTGTAAGTGACCGCAACCATCCAAAACTTTAATTAAGTCATCTCTAACAGTTTTTTTCAATCAATATACTCAATTACTCAAGGGAAAAACATTTACAATATACAAATTTAGTTTATAAACTTATTATTACCCATATTTTAGTTTGAAATGTTATTTTTTTTAAAACTGCTATTTTAAGTCATTTTATGATTTTTGATCGACTGTAAAAAAATTTCATTAACTTTCAGGCTTATAATTCCCCCCCCCCCCCTATTTTTCTTTTATGATCAAGTTTGAAGAAAAAAATTTTCAAGTTGTTACATATAAAATTGTTCAAACCACACCCGAAAAACGTATTTTTTTTATCTTCGAAAAATCACCGATTTTTCATTATTTGACTCTATTTTACGATTGAATGCATCTTTTTTTTTTATTTTCAGGGTCAAAATTAAATAAAAACTCATTTTTTATGTATTTACAATTGATTTATTAGAAACAATTGAAATTTTTTTTAAAAATATTATAAAAACTATCTATTTTTCAGAATTTTCAACACTTTTAAAATTTAAGAAAATTACTTTGTTTTTTGAATAATTTTGTTTGAACGAATAAAAAAAAAAACACTTTGATAAGACTATCCCATTTAGACATAACAAATATCTTTTGAATTAAATAGTTTTGAGTTAATCAGTACTTTGTAGCTCCTTCTTTGGCATTGTAGTAAGCTTTCACTCTTCTAACCATCGAATCTGCAAGCTTCTGACAGTAACTTGGGCTTAAACTTTGCTAGGATGCAGCAATCTCCAGTTTTAAATCTTCTATATTTCTCAACTTTTTATCCTTGATCATGCTTTTGATCTGATCCCAAGCGTTTTCGATAATGTTAAGATCAGGTGAACGGGCGGGCCACGTCAATAGTGGAATTTTTTTGTTTGTCAACCATTTCATTGTTCTTTTAGACTTATGACATGGAGCATTATCCTGCTGGTACAACCAATTTATTCGTCTTCCGAAAACCTTTTTCTTGGACGGGAGCATGTAGTTTCTCATAATACGAATATATTTATCACTGTCCACTGTTCGATTAATAAAATGTAATTCACCTTTACCTTTACCAGACAAACTGCCCCAAACCATCACTGATCCACCACCCTTTTGAACTTTTGGAGCAAGGCAATCAGAGTTATATTTTTCGTTCTATAAACGACGCACTCGTACGGGCCGATTGGAAAATAGTTGAAACGAGGATTCATCACTAAACAATACTAGATTCCATTTTTCAGTACTCCATGATAATCTTTCCTTGCGCCAGTCACGCCTAGCTTTTTTATTTTTTGAAGTAAGAAGAGGCTTCCGGACCACGATGGTGGATTTTAAATTCATTTGAAGCAAACATTTATTGTCTGCCTTGAAATTATTTTACCAGATTGTTCTTTAAGTTTAATTTTTAAACTCCTTGCATAGTAATAGCACGATTTTTTTTCACTTCTTTAACAAAAAATCGATCCTATCTATCACTTGTTATCCGGGGGCGTCCCAATCGACTTTTGTTTTTAACTAATTTTGATTCTTCATAAGTACTGGTAGTTTTTCTAACACAATATCTACTTATGTGTAGTAGTCTGGATATTTCCGATTTATTTTTGCCTGCTTTAAATTGGCCGATTATTTGCCATTTAACTTTTTCTGGCACCACTTTTTTCCCCATGACTACACTGTAGTTGATCAATATAAATACTTTAAAAAACACATATTTTTAACAAATTTTTTGTACTCCCTAAATTTTTCCACTAGGTAGCGCTGTTATTGTTTTTTAAAAATATAAATTTTTTTTTAATTTTAAAGAACTCTTTACAACAACACTCAAAATTGATATAATATATTGATATGATAAATTATAAAAATTGTAACGTGACAAAAATAACTATTTTTTTTATTCGTTCAAACAAAATTATTCAAAAAACAAAGTGATTTTCTTAAATTTTAAAAGTGTTAAAAATTCTGAAAAATAGATAGTTTTTATAATATTAAAAAAAAAATTCCAATTGTTTCTAATAAATCAATTGTAAATACATAAAAAATGAGTTTTTATTTCATTTTGACCCTGAAAATAAAAAAAAAGATGCATTCAATCGTAAAATAGGGTTAAATAATGAAAAATGAAAAGACGGTGATTTTTCGAAGATAAAAAAAATACGTTTTTTGGGTGTGGTTTGAACAATTTTATATATAACAACTTGAAAATTTTTTTCTTCAAACTTGATCATAAAAGAAAAATAGGGGGGGGGGGATTATAAGCCTGAAAGTTAATGAAATTTTTTTACAGTCGATCAAAAATCATAAAATGACTTAAAATAGCAGTTTTAAAAAAAATAACATTTCAAACTAAAATATGGGTAATAATAAGTTTATAAACTAAATTTGTATATTGTAAATGTTTTTCCCTTGAGTAATTGAGTATATTGATTGAAAAAAACTGTTAGAGATGACTTAATTAAAGTTTTGGATGGTTGTGGTCACTTACAAACTCAAAAATCACATAATAAATAGATAACATTTGGGGGTGGCTTAAACTTTTGAGCACTACTGTATAAGATTATTTATTTAATGAGAATGCATGAATAAGTTGACCAAAGTCGTGAAAAAAATCGGCTCAAGGAATTGATTAGCTGGTTGCTTAAATTATAGAGATAGACTTGTACAGATCGAGAAACAAAAAAAAAAATGAAAATTTCGACGATACTTAAGACAGAATTTTCAGATTCAATTTTTCATGATAAAATTATGTTATCGACTGAATTTTTATTTTATTTAATGCCTATACGAACCTTTCTGTTCATACAGCAATTATTCGACTAAATATTTTGAAATTTACTTCTGGAACGAGGTCTCAATGAAAATTTTCGACAAAAGTGTTTTTTTTTTTAAAGTGACAGAATTTTAAAGGGTTTTGATTTGAATTAACTATATACAGTTTAAATCAAATTAATAAAGATGAAAGATGAGATCAGAATTTAGGTTTGAGAAATTTAATTATTTTTCTTTATGTATAAAAAAAGCAATATTGCTGAAATGCAGGGTTTCATTGCAGGTTATGTATTTTATACGAAAAGTAATAATTTACTTACAAATACAATAAGACAGCTGTATCTTTATTGAATTTAATTTTCATAAGCCCATTTCAACCTTTATATATTCGCAGGTAAATTAGTTAAATTAAATTATCAATTAATTCATTACTTCAATGAAGTACACTAAAAATTTTATTCCCAGAAAATTGACCGTACAAGAACTGCTAATCTCAAAGACTGGATTGAGATTGCTCACAGACTATTTTAACGAAGCAATAAAAATTTTTTTAGGATAAAATATAAATAGTAAATATAAATTTTCAAAATTAAAAAAATAAAGAATTATTCAACAATCAGTTTTACAGTAGTTTTACAGTAAATAAGTGCTGTAAACTTTTAAAAAATAAATTACAGAATTATGCTAGCTGACAAAAAATTTCCGACGTTGAAAAAAGAAATTTGCTGTTAATTGATTCATCAATGCACGCTTTACAGTTACACTATACTTTACTTATAAGTACAAAAATTAGTAGTTTGAGAAGCCAAGATTGGACATTGCAATGTGTTCGCGACCTCGTCATCGATCGAAAGTTATCAAATAAAATCAAATAAAACACACGTGTGTTTTTATGTTAAGTCATGATTATTTTATTTTAATTAGTAAAAAATGAATATTTATAATCTAGATATAAATTGTATGAACTTAAATATGCTTAAATATTACCTTGTTAGACAAATGTGAAAATGTTAATAATTCCGTTTTTTATATAACCTTTCAATACTTACTTGTCTTTTTTACATTTAGAATCAATGTTATGTGACAACGTTCGATAAAAGATGTTTCTAGCATGATTACTGTAAAGTTGACTAAAAAAATTAATTGTTGATAAAGAAAAATGGAAAACTTTTAAGATACAGCAGCTACACGATGGTTCATGACTTTGAAAAAAATAAGACTAAATAAAAAACAATTTTGTAGAAAATATAATCATTTGGCGATCGTAAAAAAAGTAAAAAAAAAAATCAGATCTAATACTTTAACTCGTAATATCTTATTATTGAAATGTATCATACACCACAGAAATAATAACAAAATAATACGATATTGATAGAAAAGAAGGGTTTTTATGGCTGAAGTTTTTTGAAATAGTATGAATTTCGCACACTGACTGAAAAGAGAAAAGTTTTCAAGCTATATATAGTCTTGGAACATTTAACAAATGGTTTAAAATTTTTCTCAATACAATGAAATGTTATTCAATTAGTGTGTAAAATTGTAAATTTACGTCGAGCTTCAACAACTCTCGATTTGAATTCATATCTTCGGACATTAATTGTGAACCATATTTTATTTAACAGGGCCATGAAATTGATACTTTGAGATAATTTTGATAGCTTTTGGTTGAGCTCGCAGTAAATGCACCCTATTATTAAATGGATTAGCAAATTTATATTAATCAGTAAATATGAATGACCACCCATCATAAAATTATTATAATTGCTTAATGATTCTAAGGTTAAAGATCTTAATAGCTTACATTAAGTATTTCAGTTAGTTGTGAATTTATTTTAGAAAAAGTTCTAATGCTTTATACTAACCATAAATATATTTAAATTTTTCTTAATTTTTGTTAAACTTTAAAATATTTAAAATTTTTTATCGTATTCAAACTATTTTTGTAGATGTAAATGAGAATTACTCGTAAAATTCAATAACTAACCCTGCAACTTCAAAATTATTTCTTAAAAAAATCTTTTACAAGATTAATGATGTACGAGTAACCAAAATCATAGCTTGAATTTGAAAAGAGTCATAAAAGTTTTTTTTTTTTTTAATTAAAAATATACACAGGACTTTTTTTTGTAACTAAAAAAAACTTATCTGTAGGTTTGCATATTCCTGGTCAAAATACCGAAGAAACTATATAAATTCAAAGAAAAAAAAAAGCGAAATCAAAGTACTAATAAAAAATTTGTGCATCAAAAAGTGACCGCAAAAATAGCCCATTTGAGAGTCAACGAAATTTAAGTCAAACTTTGGTGCAAACTACAGTTTTTGCTCTAAAATTACTCCCCGTAAAGTTTCAAGAAGGGAAATTTTTTTATTGTAGACGATATGACCAGTTACCTAAAGTAGTATTTTTGTAAAGACGCTCTAGGGGCAATTATTAAGAGTTTAATTATTAAAAAATAAAAAATACCATCGTATTTTGAGTGAAAATTCATAGAAAGTCCTTCTACCAAAGGGGCTTAAATTTTTCGATTTCTGCGGTCACTCTTTTTTAACTACTAAAAATATTATTTTATAAGATATATTAAGGACATGACGACAATATTGGTGTTGAAACGTCCGCGATCAAATTTACACTATGAAATGGCTGCATATCAAAGCGAATAAGGCACCGACATCTGCTAGATTAATTATTCACAAATGTATTTATTATTCAACCTCGCGGTTTTTACAGAGTATTCACGAAAAAAGTTTTTAAACAAAATATTGAAAAACTTTTACACGATAATAATTTTTTTGAATCCTTTGAGCCTGCTAACTAAAATTTGTCTAACTTTGAGTACCAGTAAATAAAAGTCATAAAGATTAAATTTTTAACACTGTATTTTTATCCTTTGGAAAAAAACGACATCTAGATAGTGTCTATTAGATTCATATATTTTAATCAAATATAATTAAATCCTATAGGTCTATCTAATACCTGAAGTTGATCGCAAAATACACATTGACACACACAAATTGACACTTAAAAATAAGAAAATATGAAAACGAAAAAAATTTGTTATTTAATTAAATAATGACAGATTTTGGCCTAATATATTATGTCACGTCAATGTTATTAACTTCTTATACATTTACCTAACTTAAATCTGTATCTACGTTTATATTATAAAAAATTATATAATTAACCCGTGTATATTAAATAAAATATCCATGTAAAACGCAAGAAACTTATATTTCTCTTATAGTGCTACGTGACTACCTTAAATATATATATATATATATATATATACTCGCTCATTTTACAAGCTGTGTTATAAAAAAAGTTAAAATTTTGCCCAAGGAGAATTTAATTACAGAACCATCTTCTGAAGATGCTTATCCATAAAAAATCATGGTGCTTTGACGTGTTGTTACTGTAATATTAATAAAAATTTAAGTGCGTACGTGTACTATCAATTTTTATGTGAAAATTCATCTTAGGGTATAAAGCAAATTAGCTTTATCTTACTCTGAATGGTCTTGAATGTATATTATTTTGTAAACATACTTGTTCGAAGCAATAAAGAATATATTTTTAAATTGAAATCGATCTTTTAATTAATAACTTAAAAAAAGAAAAAACTCAAATTAAACAAGTTTGATTATTTATGGTCAAGTTTTATATGAGTAAAGTTGTCTTCAAAATCATTTCATTTAAAAAAAGATATTTTGACAGCACTTTATTGATTTACTTTGGTTTTACATATACCTAAATAATCACGGATTTTATTTTCTTCAATTATCCGAATTTTTACAAACACTTTCTTTGAATATCTTCTTTTTAGCAATGTACTATTGATTAGAAAGGTTCTAGTGGCTCTTGTTGAGTTTTTGGGCCATTTTGGGGCGCTCCGCACGAAAAACAGCTGACTCGCTCGTCCTGTCTCTCTCGCTCTCGTGGTGCAGCATTACCCCAATACTAAAAAATCAACTTTACTATTAAATTACTCTGAAAGTAGGCCCGGTTGCCGTATTTTGAAAAATGATAGGATGTTTCTTGTTTCAATAGCTAGAACATACTCTTTTTTTTAGAAGAAGTTAACCACTAGTTAATTTACAGTCATCGATAACATTAAAAAATTGTAGTGCTCTACGTGCCATCCCATACAAAACGACCGAACTTTGAGCGGTTATAACTCAAAAACAAGTCCCGCCTGCCATATTTATTTTTATAGCATTTGAAAGAGCATGTAAATGTGTACTTCTAGGCCGAGTTACAAAAATAGTAAATATTGTTCAAAAATCCCTGGAACGTCCTTAAAACAATTCTCTTCAAATTCAATTTCTGATACTGAATCCTCAAGCCTAATCGGGCTTAGTAGTGTAACTAGGCACGTTTTGGCCAAACTTGTGTTGGTGAGCTCTGACGTCACGCACACACACACGCACGCGGCTTTTGGTGTGTGCGTCTCGGGTGGGGGCCTGGGCGGCCTGGGTGGGGCCTGGGGGGGGGGGTGGCTCGCTGCCGCTGCCGCTGGACCACCACGACGGCCTTGACGCGGTGCGTGCGCTAGACCATGCGATCGAACAAAATTTCGACGCAACGTTACACCTACAATAATCATGGAGCCCATGGAAAACCCATTAGTCAGTATTATGTTTTTTGTTTGCGTCTCCAAAAAAAAAGTCGTGACTCGACGGAAATTTCAAAACATACAATTATTTCCAATTACACTGCTCCAATAATGCGTTCAACTTGCGTATCAAAAAAAAAAAAAAAAAAAAAAGTCGAGCCTTTGTAGGTCTGGCAATTTAACGGCATTAGTCTTCGGGCGTTCGGGCGAGAATAAACAATCGCGGGAATAAATCCTTTTTTTTTTTTTTTTTGCTAAAAAGTTTTTACAGTTTTACAAAATGTTACACATTCAATATCCATCTGTATGCGACTTCAACATGCATACACAGTTTTATTCATTTACAACGTGCGTAGCTATGAAAAATACGTGTACGATAAATGATCAAATTGATTATATATGTTTTGTTTGTATGTGCGAATTGAACTTTTCATCTGAGTCTTTTCCGCAGTATGTGTTTTCGATATATAATGAAATAGAATTTAATGCATACAACGTCTTAAATTTTAAATATTGTAATAATTGCGATAAGTCCTTGACGTATCTAATACCGGCAGCGTGGGTTGAACCAGAGGAACAAAATTGAGTTACAGTGACACATTTAAGCTTTCTTACTTTTGCTAAAGTACGATAAAATATTTGAAGAGGTAGAAATTTGTGACTGTAGAAGAATAGTCGCAAGAGAGGTCACTTGTGTGACGTGTCATCCAGTTATATTTTGGAAAAAAGAAAATCAATAAAGTGTGATCCTACAACATTGTGCCTGATTTTGAGGTTTAAAAAGCAGTCATGGATCAGTTATCAAAACCGTCAACGTCAAATGATGTTAATAAGGAGGAGGAGGAGGAGGAAATCTCGTTCAATTCTGAAGAAAAAAGAATTAGAGGTGAATTTTTCAGCCTCAAACGGCAACGTCAAGATGACGATTGGCGCGCTCGTTGTGAAGAGTGTATAAAACGTATGCGTCTAACTGGACCATGTGACAATGTTTTTACTGGTAAAATTGAACGATTAGAAGGACTTTTGTGCGAATACAACAATCTGCAACAACAGCATGAAGGCGCTGGTTTAGAAAATGCACAAAGTATGCATGAAGAACAACCCAATTATCGTTGGAAACAAGTTCACTCAGCTTTAGACAACAATATCAGAGAATTTAAAATTAAAAATATTCGACACATTGACCCCATCAATTTTTTAACAGATGTTTCTTCCTTATTACTGTCAAAAATTAAGGATAATGTAAAAGAATTATTGAGTTTGAAAATAAACCTAATATTGGTTGCGGAGTTTGTGCGTGCAGATAAAAAAGACGTGTTTTATTCGGCCTCGGATGTTGTGAAAATTTACAAATCAACAAACCTAAAAAAGTGGTTCAATAAAGCAAACAAACAAATTTTAAATAATCTTGAGGACTTTCAAGAATGTGAGAGTGGCTGGGCACTGTCGCGAATTCTCAGACTAGACATTAAAGTTGCAAAGATTAATGACTTGCGAGGTTCTGGATGTTGCATACAACTTCCGGAAAAAATTGTAAAAAAAAAGCAATTATTAATATTGACAATGCTTCGGATAACGCGTGTTTTGCCTGGGCTGTCACGGCTGCTCTTTACACAAGAAAACAAGGTAAAAATATCCCCCACAGTAATCTTACAAGTTCATATCCGCACTACACAGAAATGCTCAATGTCAAAGATTTTAAATTTCCCTTTACTTTGAATCAAATTAAAAAATTTGAAAAAATAAATAATGTTTCTATCAATGTTTATTCGGCATCGAAAAAACTTACTTATATTTATCCGGTGTTGTTGACAAAAAAAAAGAAGATAAAATCAGAGAGACATATAAATCTATTTTTTCAATTTGATGGTAAAAATTCACATTTTTCTTGGATAAAAAATTTTTCAAGACTGGCACACTGGCAAATGAATCGTAAGAATTGTAAAATGTTTTTTTGCAATAGATGTGTTCACGGATTTTATTCAAAATATAGACTCAAGAAACACGAAAAAATTTGTCTGAAAATTCACAAGGAAGAAGGTGCAATTTTTTTACCATCTAAAAATGATGCAACTCTCAAGTTTAAAAATTTTCACAAGAAATTGGACGTGCCTTTTGTTGTATACGCCGACTTTGAGTGTATGTTGATCGATCGTAAAAACACTGACGAAATTAGTGTTTACGACGACGACGACAACTATAATTATGATGAAAATTGTATACCTAAAAACACCTTTCAAGAACATAAGGTTCATAGCGCGGCATATTACTTACACTGTACCTACGACAATTCTTTGTCGCGATTTGCATCTTATCAACATCCTACAGATGCAGGAAAATGGCTGATGCTCGAACTTTTACAAATAGCTTTTGACGTAGATCAGGTAAGAAATTTTTTGGATGAAAAAAAATCATATCTCAAACTATTTATTTATTTTTAGATTTTTAAAAATGTTCAAGAAATCACTCCAGCCCTCACTGAGGCAGAAAGACAAAAATTACTCGCAGAAACGAAGCAATGTCATATTTGTGAAAAAGACTTTGAGAGTACCGATGAAGATCGTGTCTTGGATCATTGTCATTTGACAGGTGCAGTGCGTGGCTTTGTACATAATCGGTGTAATTTAAACTATAAAATGAGTTTTTTTAATTTGCCCATTTTGTTCCACAATATGTCTGGCTACGATGGACACTTTATTATTCAAGAGATTACAAATTTAAGAATTGAGGGAAGTATTAATGTCATTCCAACCAGCATGGAAAAATATATAGCAATAATGAAAAAAGTAAAAGGTACGGAAGTAACCCTTCAATTTATCGATTCATATAGATTTTTAAATTCAAGTCTTAGTAAATTGGCTTCTTATTTAGATGCTAAAGATTTTGATATTCTTAAAAATAATTTTCACGAAGCCGACACTATAGAAAAACTTGAATTGATAAAAAGGAAGGGTGTATTTCCGTACGAATATGTAAAAAATTTTGATGTATTGAACGAGCGTTCGCTACCTTCGCACGATAATTTTTATTCAAACTTGAGCAAATCAAACATTAGTTTGGATGAGTATCGTCATGCAAAAAAAGTGTGGGATATATTTGCCATAGAGACTCTAGGCGATTACAGCGATTTGTATTTAAAAACTGATGTGTTGTTACTGGCAAGCGTATTTGAAAATTTTCGAAAAAAAAGTAAAAATATTTATAACCTCGATCCCCTTCATTATTTTTCTCTTCCAGGGTTCGCTTTCGACTCTATGCTAAAATTAACTGGGGTAGAATTAGAGCTTTTAAGAAATATAGATCAAATTTTATTTATAGAAAAGGGAATTAGGGGTGGACTGAGTCAATGTTCAAACCGTCATTCAAACGCAAATAATAAATATATGAAAGAGGGGTACGATCCTAATTTAGAAGATGTTTATATCAAATATTACGACAAAAATAATTTATACGGTTGGGGAATGTCACAGCTCTTACCGTGCAAAAATTTCAAGTGGATACCTGAATGTAAATTTCATAAATATTACAACATTCGAAAATTTTCAGATACAGCCAAAACAGGATATATTTTAGAAGTTGATTTAAAATATCCAGAAAAATTGCATCCAACACATAAAGATTTACCATTTTGTCCCGAGCATAGAAATGGAAAATTAATGGCTACGTTGTATGATAAAAAAAATTATGTAATTCATTATAAAAATTTGAAACAATGTGTCGAAGCAGGTTTGATTATAACTAAAATACATAGAATTCTGCGATTTCGACAAAAAGCGTGGTTGAAACCATACATCGACTTAAATAATAACTTGCGCGCAAATTCATCAAATAAATTTGAAGAAAATCTGTACAAATTAATGAACAATGCGGTTTATGGTAAAATGATTGAGAATGTTCGCAAGCGTGTGAATATAAAATTGATTAAAAAATGGAAGGGTCGATATGGTGGGGAAGCTCGCATATCAAATCCTTATTTTAAGCGATTTAAAATATTCAACAAGTCTTTGGTTGGTGTTGAAATGAGAAAAAAATTTACCGTACTCGATAAACCCGTCTACGTAGGTATGGCAATATTAGAACTATCAAAAGTTAGTCTTTACAATTTTCATTATAATTTTATGTTGAAAGAATATGACGTTGATAACTGTAAAATTTTATACACAGATACAGACTCACTCCTTTATGAATTAAAAAATAAAGATATTTATGAAGTTGTAAAAAAGAATGTTATTGAAAAAAAGTTGGAATCGGAATTCGACACAAGTAACTATCCTAAAGATAATGTTATTGGTATTCCTCTGGAAAATAAAAAAGTTTTAGGTTTGATGAAAGATGAGTGTGCCGGGAGGATAGTTTTATTGTACAGAGGATTGCGCGCAAAAGTTTATTGTCTTGTAATTGAAAAAAGCGATGCTAGAGAAAAAAATGATGTGAAAAAAATAAAAGGAATATTACAGTCTGTTGTTGCAAATGAAATAAAATTCGAAGATTTCGATGATTGTTTAAATAATCAAGAGAAACAAATATTCATTACACAAGGTTTGATTGCCTCAAGTTGTCACCGTCTCTTTTCTATTAACCAAAAAAAAATTGCACTAAATGCCTTTGACGATAAGAGGTGTATGCTGAAAAATTCACACGACACGCTACCTCACGGTTACAAAGGATAAATATTGTAGATTTGCAAAAGTGTTATAAACTCAATGTGTAATGATGATGATGAAAAAAGTTAGATTTAGTGACAATGTTTCAACGCGTGTTTTGTGTGTTTATTCATATGCGAGTATGCAGGCAAGAATCGGTCCGTGGGAACAGATAGCCCGAGATCGAGAGCGTTTTAAACTACGATGTCAAAGGGTCGCGCTCATACTCAATCCAATAATTTTTAAAAAAAGAATAAAATATATGGAATATGTATTGAATCCTGTATTGATTAAACGTCTATGTTAAATTTTTATCTGTAGGATTGGTTTTTGTGAATTAAATGTAATAATAAAACATACTTTGTTTGTCTTTTTATTTTTATTCCTTTAACACAGTGTTACATATAATTACATTAATAAAAAAAATTATGAGGTAAGTTTTGGATTGAACAAAAAAATATTACAAATCTTTTTTATGAATTTAGCTATTGTGACTGTCATCGAATCCTAGCCATTTGACCAGCAGACGATTACCACGTTGTTCAATCACCTTTTCAACTAAGTAAACATTTGGACACGTGGTTTTTTGCAACTCTTCGGCGTAGATGCCTCCTTTCACCGGATGCTCTTTGTAATCTTTTAGGTAGAACATGGGTGGATTACTTCGTCTGACACGAGTAACTGTGAAGACTTCAACCGTCCAGTTTGGCGTGTAACCTTTCTCAAATATATGTTTTGTTTTACTCACGCGCACTTTATCCCCAACTTTAAATTTCAGAGGCTTTCTTGATTTTCTTTTACATTTTCTCAATCTTTGCAGGACCTCGTGTGCGTTATCTTCGTTGACGTCCTTTGGCTTCATACCTATACTTCGATGTTTTTGATTGTTGTACTCTTTAACGAGTTTGGGTAAGATATCAAGCCACTCGTAGCTACCTTGCAGGCTGAACTGTTTCCACATCTTCTCCTTCAGAGTTCGATTAAATCGTTCGCATATCGAAGCCTTGAGTCCGCTGTGCGTAGAGTACATGTTGATCTTGTACTTTTGTATCAACTTTATAAAATCTTCGTTGTAAAATTCTTTTCCCTCATCTACATGGATATTACGCGGAGGAGTGATTGTTTTCAAGATGGATTTCATTGCGTTTGTAACTTCTTTTCCCGACTTTGTTTTTAGCGGAATTGCCCAAGCGTACTTTGAGAATATATTTATTGCGGTGAGTATGTATTTGTAATCGTCGTTTTCATCAGCATACGGAATCATCTCTACCAAGTCGCATTGCAGCGTGTCGTTTATGCCTCTCATTTCAACTTTTCTTCGAGCATACTTGCGTCGAGCTGGCTTGTGCAACTCATTAACCAACACGCGCTTTTGATCCATTCTTTTTCAACTTGGATATTTCTTCCTCGATATTGCGTATATTAGATTTAAAAAAGACCCTCTTCTTTACCCGCCACATACATGCCGAGATCTGCTCTTTGTTTCTGCAATAGATATTCGAATTTATCAGTATTATCTGATTGTGCTTTATTAAATTCGTCGATAATGTCGGATTTTTGTTTTAGCAGCAAAGATTTTAAGGTTGCAAGATCAACCGCGTCGTTTGGTTGCACGGGCGACGCGATATTGACTAACCTCTTGTTTTCAATGTCAAAGTTACCCTCGCGTGTAAATTTGAATCCGTTGCCGGGCGGTCCGCGTTTGTCTTTTGCTGTACTGCTTCGACGTCCAAACACATCAACACCCATATTGATACTAGGATGATACACCATCCATTTCTTTAATATATGCACTTTGCTTCTCGCAATTCCTCCAGAATCGAATGAATTTCGTTTGTGTGGTTGAGATTGCCTGCAGCTTGTTCGGCCATTAACAACCGAAGACGATCGACCAGCTCATTTGGATCGTCCCAGTAGACATAATCTAGAGACGAGTTTCGTTTTGCAATTTTCAAATGAGGAGTCAAACCTCTACCCAACTTTGTAGGTGTGTGCTTGAAACTTTTTTTATCAAGCGCAGTTTTTTTCAAGGCATTTGCTGGAGATTTAACTTTAGGAGGTGTATCTATAGGCTCTATTTTAAATAAAGGCGCAATAATAAAATTATATTTATTACTTGTGGTATGTTTTTTTATTTGCGCGTTTGGTTTGTTACTCTTTCTGTGCGCATTCGAAATTTCAAGAATTTGTTTGTACAAAGTTAAATCTTTAATTTCATAATTTTGTGGATTTCTATGCACAATGAGTTCGAGTAAGCCAGGAGTCATGGAGAAAGATTTATCATCAACGATAATGTCATCTCTTTCAAATTTTATAGGAACACTTCCAAGCGTGTATCCGTCATTGGTTTTTTTCACTCCATAAATTCCATCTGACTCAAACTTTGACAGATCTAAAACATTTCCATCGTGTTGTTTTAATTTTTCAATTTCGTGAAACGATTCTTCGCCATCTGTTTCTGCAGTGTCATGTGATTCGAAATTCACGTTTTTGTCCTCTTTTTCGTGTTCTTCGTTTATCAAAGAAAGATTGAGTAGTCTTTGTTTAAATGCATCATCATCATCATCATCATCATCATCTTGCATGAAGCTTTTATTTTTTCTTTTTGTATGAAAATTTTCGTTTTTTGAACAAGTTGTTGCAGAGGATCGGTTATAGGTTTAAACGTTTCGTTCAAAACACGTTTGGTATTATCCTTTTGCGACTTGATGAGATTAAACTTTTTTTTCACGGCTTCGCGAGCTTTATCAAGTTCCGCAAGAACACTCTTTTTTCGAGAAATTTGGGCCATGTTAGCGCATCAGAGACACATAAGAGACTAATGATTTTCAATAGTCTACGATATATTTATGATAAAACAATCAAAACCTTTTCGATATCTGCCTTCGTTGATATCCCTATCTTTGTCGACGACAAGAAAACTATGTTTGCCTTCGATCCAACACTTTGAACACAAGTTTTTAAATTGATTGAATGACATGTCGGTATTCACGTGATCGTCATAAATATGTTTTAGATTAACTTCATCTTGACGAAACAAAATTAATAAATTAACGTTGTCTCTAACTAAGTGTTTCGGCACTGCAGCATAGGATTGGCATAGGTAGAAGCAGTCAACATTTTTGTGTCGACCCATACAATAAAAAGCTTTGACGTTATCTTTTTTTTCGCATGCTATATCATCAAATATTATTATTGAGTTTGGTAGGGCCTTATCTGGTGCTACTACTTCGTCGTGCTCACTGAAAGGTAGGTATTCCATTCCGTCTATGGATTTCAAAAGTTTTTCCAAAAACTTATACTTTGGCTGATCAAGCGATTTCGAATAAATATAAATATTTTCGAATCTCACGCCGTTTGGATGTGTTATAAGAGCTAATAAACTATTAGTTTTTCCACAATTAGAGGGTCCCGAGATGACTGCGCGAATACTACTAGGTAGTAAATCACCGTGACGCTTTGCTTTTTTTTCTCGATCAGCAATAACGTCAAAGTTGAGCACGGGAAGTCTCAAAGAATTTTCACTAAAATCCATGTTGATGCTTAAAAATACACGTCAAAACTACTTGCTAAAGGTATAAATACTACGCCTTTTATACTGTAAGGTCAGTCTTGGATGAAACGTTGAACACAGATAATTACGTACAATAAAAGAAAGAAAAGTAAGCGGGGAAGAGGTTTGCTCAACAAAATCATTGACAAACTTCCCGTCGAATTACACTTACCCGGATACAATTATTGCGGACCAGGCACAAAACTGAAAGCTCGATTGGCTAGAGATGATTTGCCAATCAACCAACTTGATGCCGCTTGCAAAGAACACGATATTGCTTATTCGCAAAATGGAGACAACATGAGTGCAAGACACACCGCCGACAAAACTCTAGCCGATAAAGCTTGGCAAAGGGTACTGTCTAAAGATGCTAAGCTCAAGGAAAAAGCTGCAGCCTATGCTGTTACAAATGCCATGAAACTAAAAACAAAATTAGGAATGGGATTGAAAATAGATTCTAAAAGAAAAACTACTAAGAGGAAAGCTAAGAAAAAAAAAAATCACAACTTTAAATAGTATTATTCAAAAAACAAGAAGGTCAATTGATCCGCGCGAAGGTCCTTTCGGTATGATTAATTCGGCATTTAAAACTTCCAAGTCTGCCGTCAAAGAGGCTGGTGGAAAAAGTAAAATAAAAATCCCTCGAGTCCTACCTGTGCCTTCGAAGATTGGAGGGTTCCTACCACTCGTACCTTTATTTGCCGGTTTGAGTGCCACGGGTGCATTAGCGGGGGGTTCTGCAGGAATATACAAAGCTATCAACGATGCAAAATCAGCTAAACAACAGTTGGAAGAAAATAAAAGACACAATAAAACTATGGAAGCATTAGCCATAGGCAAAGGTTTGTATCTTGGATCTCGCAAAAGGGGTTTCGGCTTATACCTAGGTTCACGAAAAGGAAAAGGCTTGTATTTGAGATCGCCAAAGGGTCAAGAATTGTACATGAAATCGCAACAAGGTCGGGGTTTGAAATCAAAAAAGGGGTTAAAAAAAAAAAGTTCAAAATAATTTTACCCGATCGCGCACTAACAAATTTTGACTTGGTTAAATTTGCCAAGTTGCTAAAAATTCCATACTTTCGAGGAGTGTTTATGAAAAATAAACTACCATCAACAGGCTCCCGTTACAGAGAATCGGCTATTGTAAATTTAGATGATGACAGTGGACTTGGAACACACTGGGTTGCTTATCGGAAACGCGGCAACGATGTTGTCTACTTTGATAGTTTTGGAAATCTTCAACCTCCTCTCGAGTTGATGGATTATTTAAATGTTGATTCAATAAAGTACAATGCAGAGAGATTTCAAGATTACAATTCTTACAATTGTGGTCAGTTGTGTTTACAATTTTTGTGTGGAAAATTAAAACGTATATAAGAATATTGTTCACCATCTTCTCTACTAGTTTATCTCGAGATGTGATGGAGTCAATTACTCTAACTTTATCAGGCACATCTTCGATTCTTGAGGCACAATATTTTCCCCCGATCGAGCTTTCACCGGATAAAAGCTATACTCTAGGACTTGTCGAGTTCTTAACCTTCAATAGTATACCAAACATTGACGCTGAAAATAATCAGTTTCATATAGGTGATCAAACGATTACCATCCCAACTGGTACTTACGAAATAAGAGGTATTGAGAAACATTTGCAAGATATTTTAAAAGCTATTGATAAAAAAATTACACTTTCGATTAAGCCAAACGAAAATACATTACGATCTGAGATTACAAGTTCTCTAAATATTGACTTTACTCGTGCGAATTCGGTTGCAAAATTATTAGGATTTGATAAACGCAAACTCGTCGCAAATAAAAAACACATTTCCGATTTTCCTGTGTCGATAATCAAGATCAATTCGTTGAGAATTGAGTGCAATATCACAGACGGTGCTTACATAAACAACGAAAAAGTTCATACAATTCATCAATTTTTTCCTTCCGCTGATCCAGGATTCAAAATTATAGAAGTTCCAGGACAAGTCATTTACCTACCTGTAACCGTAAAGTCTATCGACTACCTACAATTGCGCGTCGTCGACCAAGACGGAGACTTGGTAAACTTTAGAGAAGAAGTAATAACAATTAGACTGCACATAAAGGGTGCATAATGGGAATCGTGCATCGTGGAAGTGGAGTTAAGAAATTTTATCCTCCGCAAAGATATAAAAGCAACAAAAGATGTGGGTTTTCAATCAGTCATCATCGAGCTCGCAAAGCGCTCACTCGAGACAACAAAGAGTTTCTGAAAAGTTTAGGGCTAAAAATCGTTCGTGGTGGAAAGTAACTTGTCATTTCTTTTGTTGTTTTAAAACCAATATAAAAAATGGAAGACGTTCTGGAGATTCAAAGTCCAATTGAGTTCGATGATAGTATCACAAACTATGAGTTGCATGCTCATCAACCTTACACCGGATCGAACTTCAATCACAGTGATGAAATTCATATCGCTATTCAGTATCAGGACTTGGCTGTTTTACCGTCGCGAAGCTATTTACATATAACCGGTCAATTGCGTAAATCAGATGGTACAGCAGCAACATCTTCACCATTCAGTCCTAATGCTATATGTCATTTATTCGATGACATCAGATATGAACTTAACGCTACAGAAATTGATCGTATAAAAAATGTAGGAGTAACTAGTACTATGAAGGGTTACGTGTCATTGAATAAAAGTGTATACATCGAGAATACTGGATGGTATTACGACTTAATTAACTTAGCTGACGCAGAAGGACAATTTGATTTATGCATTCCCCTGAGATATTTGTTTGGTTTTGCTGAAGATTACACTAAAGTTGTTGTTAACGCCAAACATGAACTTATCATTCGTAGATCAAATACTGATTTTAATGCTGTCAATCAAAAAAAAGTAGGAACTACTTTTGAAGAAATCAAGATAAATATTTCTAAAATTGAATGGTTAATGCCTTACGTAACGCTTTCAGACACAAATAAAGTAAGCTTGCTAAATTATCTTCAAAAAGGACGTTCAATTGCTATGAGTTTTCGTAGTTGGGAACTCCATGAGTGGCCTCTAGTACCTAAAACCACTAAAAATAATTGGCTTGTAAAAACATCCAATCAGCTGGAGAAACCTCGTTTCATGATAATCGGTTTTCAAACTAATAGAAAAAATAATAGATAGCTCTGTTCAAGTTATTTTGATCATTGTAAAATCAATAATTTGAGAGTATACTTAAACTCGCAATACTATCCGTATAATAATTTAAACACCGATTTTA
Organism: Encarsia formosa; assembly: GCA_038277355.1. NCBI lineage: Eukaryota > Metazoa > Arthropoda > Insecta > Hymenoptera > Aphelinidae > Encarsia > Encarsia formosa. The sequence continues at coordinate 109,083,728 of CM076184.1, forward strand.
CGAAAAATCAAATTTCAATGCTTTATGAGAATTATGTAAATTTTTATGATTCTTTTTACAACACGAAAAACGAAAATCGGATACCACTGTTAACTAAACTACAATTTAAAAATGAAGCGTCTTTATTTGTGATTGATTGTTCAAAACAAAACGAATCCTTAAAAAACGGTCCTGTCGACGTTCGCATTGAATTTGAATCTTCAGAGAATATACCTGATAAGACCACAGCATACTGTTTAATCATCCACGACCGTATAATAAACTATAATCCAATAAATGGTGATGTGAATAAAGTAATTTAAACCAATTAGTATAAGCGAGTGACAATAAAAAAAAAAAAAAAAAAACAGCTTTGTATTTTGAATCTTTTCCCGCGTCTTTTTATATATATAAAACAAGTCACGACAGAGGGCGGTCGTCAGTCGTTAACGAGACGCTAAAGTGTTAACAACGTTTAAAAATCAATATGGATTCGAAAATCATTCTGGAAATGTTGGATGATAGTACGATCATTCCAATTAAAAAAATTCTAACGGACATCGTGTCTGAGTTAATGAAAGAAATATCAAACAATAAAATAAACTTGAGTGAAAGAACAACCGAGTTTCGAGATGATATAACCAATATCCTGCAAAGATTGCAATCATTGGAGCATCGCCTATTCAAAATTGATAGAAACATAGAACAGTAATTTTTTAATTGATATTTACTGCGCATACGCGGAAAAATTTTCAAATAGCAGACACATTTTAATTTTTTCGTCAGTCGAATTTTGTCTATTGAACTGAGAGGAATTATGTTTTTCACGCTCCTCATTCACAAGGATAACATTTTAAGTCTTTCTGCCGACGAGTTAAAATATATATCAAAATACGTGCTGCTAAATTATTTTGAGCGCGACATACAACATTTGTTTGAAAAGCTGCCCGAGCATTTACGTTACGATATAGATATTCGCGACTGTCTACCTTGCTTAGCCCATTGGAATACAAACCTTTTTGAGACCAAGTGTCTCATAAAATACTGCGCAAAATTTCAGGAGACGAAGTTGATAGATTACGCCTCGAAGATGATTTCCCCAGGAAGTTTTGACTCTAAAGGGGTCAGGATGGACACCTGGTGCACTTGGTGATGATTACGCCTCGAAGATGATTTCCCCAGGAAGTTTTGACTCTGGAGGGGTCAGGAAGGACACCTGGTGCAATTGGTGATGATAACGCCTTGAAGATGATTTCCCGAGGAAATTTTGATTTCAGTTTGGTGATAGTGGACACCTGAGGCACATGACGATTAGTACATTATTTTGAAACTGTCTCAAGAAGTTCTTACTCGAGAGAGATCAAATCATCAGGATAATTGAGAGGAGATCATCTCCAAGGTGTAGTTATTAATAGCCACACGAAGTACTTACTCGGTCCCCACCGGAGTCAAAACTTCTTGGGGAAATCATCTCCAAGGCGTAACTATCACCGGGTGCTCCAGTTGTTTACCCTGACCCCTTTGCAGTCAAAACTTCCTGGGGAAATCATCTTCAAGACGTAATCATCACCAATGCACCAGTTGTCCGTCCTGACCCTTCCGGAGTCAAAACTTCCTTGGGAAATCATCTCCAGAGAAGAATAAGTAGTACACTTATTTTATTCACGAAATTTCATCACGGAATCGTCAATATTATATTTTTTGTGCATTTAAGCTGTAATCACAACTTTAGGTTTCATAACTTACATAAGTTATGTTGAAAACCGACATTAGTTATCAACGTTACTAATGGTAACACTCCGCAGGAGTAGATCTAGTCACTTAGAGTGAAATTTATAAAAGTTTACATAACTGGTACAAACTATTTTCATTCATCAATATTCATATGCGCGCATAAAATTAATTGATAAATATACAATCCTTTTATATTTATTTGAATTAAATACTCCAGATAATATGAAGACTTGTGAATAATTTGTGAATTTGGTAAAAATTATAATTTGTAAATTTAAATATGAAATGAACTTGTAATATTATTATTATTTTTATTACTTTTATTAAATTTTGTTAAGAATTCTTGTTGATAAAAATACAGTTTCATATTTACTATCTTTCAATAATTAAGTACTCTAAAACTGTAATAACTCCTGAGATCGGTGCTTTGAGGTACAGTAAGTACGTACTTACGCAAAAAATAAAATTCACTGTTTATAATTTTCCCATCCCATGTATTTAAATTTATAACAAGCGGACAGATGACTTGCCTGGATACGCACAGAGGGCAAAATCGAAGGTCCATTTTTGAAAATTAATAACCCCTAGAATTTTAGGAGAGGAGAATACATCCGGGAGTTGTTTTCTTCGTTTGGTGGAGTACTTTAAGAAAAATTCTCGCTTTGTTGCAAAAAATCATTCTAAACAATTGTTATTGCAAAAAAACTATTAAAAAGTGAACGATGAACAACATGATAAAATTGTATAGAAACTAGTAGTGCAATGCTCCCGGATTTTTTTTGCGTCAATCTAATGGTTAGTAAGCATCTAAGTCGCACCAAAAATTCCGAGTCGTTTTACTATCGGGAACTTCTCACACTAGCTGCAGAGAGGGTAATGAAACGTTAAACAAAATTATAAGAAAAACGAATAAAAACAAGGAGTGCAATTCTAAGCCCCCAAAACCCTGGGCGCCCGAGTTCAACAATAAAACTGATCGGCTATCCCCCAAGATCTAAGCCCCTGAAACCTTGGGCGCCCGAGTTCAACAAATGAACTGATCGGCTACCCCCTCCTCCCCTCCCCAGCTCTAAGCCCCCAAAACCCTGGGTGCGTTAGTTCAACAAAAAAGCTGATCGACTACCCCCCTAGCTCTCAATCCCCAAAACCCTGGGCGCCCGAGTTCAACAAATGAACTAATCGGCTATCCCCGAAGCTCTGAGCCCCCGAAACCCTGGGAGCCTGAGTTCAACGAAAAAGCTAATCGGCTACCCCCTAAGCTCTAAGCCTCCAAAACCGTGGATGCGTGAGTTCAACAAAAAAGCTGTTCGACTACCCCCCCTAGCTCTCAATCCCCAAAACCCTGGGCGCCCGAGTTCAACAAATGAACTAGTCGGCTATCCCCGAAGCTCTGAGCCCCCGAAACCCTGGGAGCCTGAGTCCAACGAAAAAGCTAATTTGCTACCCCCTAAGCTCAAAGCCCCCAAAACCCAGGGCGGCCGAGTTCAACGAATGAACTGATCGGCTATCCTCAAAGCTCTGAGCCCCTGAAGCCCTGGGAGCCTGATTTCAACAAAGATGTTGATTGGCTACCCCCTAAGCTCTAAGCTCTCAAAAATCTGGGTGGCCGAGTTCAACGAAAAAACTAGTCAGCTATGCCCCAAGCTCTGAGCCATCAAAGCCCTGGGAGCGCGAGTTCAAAAAAAAAGCTGATAGGCTAACCCCTCCTATCTCTCAGTCCCCAAAACCCTATGCGCCCCAGTTCTACAAATGAACTGATCGGCTGTCCCCCAAGCTCTGAGCCCCCGAAACCCTGGGAGCCTGAGTTTAACAAAGAAGCTCATTGGCTACTCCTCAAGTCCTTAGTCCCCTAAACCCTGGGTGCCCGAGTTCAACAAATGAAGTGAATGAACTGATAGGCTATCCTCCAAGCTCTGAGCCCCCAAAACCTTGGGCGCCCGAGTTCAACAGAAATACTGATCGGCTACTCCCCAAGCTCTGAATCCCCAAACCCTGGGTACCTGAGTTCAATAAAACAAACTGATCAGTTGTTTGTTTAGAGCTTGGGGGATAGCCGATCAGTTCATTTGAGGAACTCGGGCTTCCAGGGTTTTGGGGGCTTGGAGCTTGGTAGGTAGCCGATCAGATTTTCCGTTGAAATTAGGCACCCAGGGTTTTGGGGGCTCAGAGCTTGGAAGATAGCCAATCAGATTCTTTCTAGAACTCGGGTGTCCAGCTTTTTGGGGGCTCAGAGTTTGGGAGGTAGCCGTGCAACGTTTCCGTTTGCAGTGGTACAAACGAGTACCTAAAATTTATGTATCGTCAATTGATAATTTATATTCTTCAAAAAAAAATAAGAATAATAATGTAATGCAGCGAGCGACGCGATAATTTAATTTAATGTTTGACTTGAATATTTCGATTAGCCCCACTACGTGTCCGAGCCACAGAGAATGAATCGTGATAGCCCTCCTACTCCCTAAAGATGCGTGATAATAGTTTACGTGTTAATTATTAAAATTCACGCATCCCCACTGATTGAATTGGCTCGAACCGAGGTAACGAGCCAACCTTTAAACGAAAGGTGAGTCACTTGATCTTTACTCCTGAAACCTTCTAGTTAAACTTGAAAACTAAACTATTGTTAGATTTTTAAGTCAAAGGATTCAGTTAAGACTCTACTCAGTATTTAAATCGTGTTCGTGTACGTTCAATACGAGACGCGAGTGTTTTACCAGGACGCCGTGGAGCCGAATCGGGTTAACTTGAGTCGTTGCTCGTCCCCGCTTACGCAAAAGTCACAGGACTCCGTGGAGCCGAACTGGGTTGACTTGAGTCGTTGCTCGTCCCCAATTACGCTGGATCTCTTTTTTTTGGTCACGCGAAGTTTTCTCTGATTGCCGCCCCGGACTAGGGAATCTGTACGTTTCAACGCAGCTTCGTAAGTAATCATAAGAGTCAACGAGGCTAAACCCAGATTGTATCAAACGTTTAACGTCCCAACTCGCTTAAAAAACGGTGCATTTTGCACGTCAGTTTCAATCGAGGAAGATGCTCGCATGTCCCAGGGATGATCAAGCGACTGAATAAAAAAATAATCACGATACGTTTCTAAAATCGAAATTAACCGTATATTTTATTCTAATATTTTTTTCTTCTCTCGCATTCTGTTAACCGTGATCACTGGGATAAATTAACAAATTTCTTATATTTTCTTTTCCCTATCATAATTCTTATTTTTCTGTCTGATTCTTTTTTTTGTGTCGCTCACTGCACGTTATTTGTGTACTCACTGTACGTTTGCGTGAAATAAACTTGTTGTATGAAAAAAATGAATTAGGAAATAAAGCTTTCTAGCTGCAGTAAGACAGCATGAGTATAATAAAAGTTAATAAATATTGAGATTATCATATAAAAATTGTTTATTCTTTTTTTTCAATTATAATTAACTTTTTTTTTGTTTCCGCAAATTCTTAGTGCCCGCAGGCACTCAACAATCTATCTGCGTATATTTATTTTCTTCATTTAAATAAAATTAAATTATAAAAGGATCATTGCCCTAATTTTATACCGAATAAAACCAGCGTAGAGGAAGACTCTGGCTAACCAACGCCTTGCTAGATCCTAGCCCACCAGCAGTCTTCCCGCCGATCACTTCATTTGTAGAACTCAGGCGCCCAGAGTTTTGGGAATTGAGAGCTAGGGGAGTAGCCGACCAGCTTTTTAGTTGAACTGGCACGCCCAGGGTTTTGGGGGCTTAGAATTGCACTCCTTGTTTTTATTCGTTTTTCTTATAATTTTGTTTAACGTTTCATTCCTCTCTCTGCAGCTAGTTGGAGTAGTTCCCGATAGTAAAACGACTCGGAATTTTAAGTGCGACTTAGATGCTTTATAACCATTAGATTGACGCAAAAAAATCCGGGAGAATTGCACTACTAGTTTTTATACAATTTTTTCATGTTATTCATCGTTCACTTTTTAATAGTTTTTTTGCAATAACAATTGTTTAGAACAATTTTTTACAACAAAGCGAGAATTTTTCTTAAAGTACTCCACCAAACGAAGAAAACGACTCCCGGATGTATTCTCCACTCCTCAAATTCTAGGGGGTATTAATTTTCGAAAATGGACCTTCGATTTTGCATTCTGTGCGTAGCCAGGCAAGTCATCTGTCCGCTTGTTATAAATTTAAATACATGTGATAGACAAATTTTAAACAGTGAATTTTATTTTGTTTGTAGCTTTGAGAAGGTTGTCCTGTTAATGACAACGAAACGTCAGTATATGTAATTTTTTAAATAAATTTCTACCTGGTTCGTTAAGACCAAACATTTGGAATATTTAATTAATTTTACTACAAACAATCACCAACCATTCTATTTACGATCCTTTTATATTTATTTGAATTAAATACTCCAGATAATATGAAGACTTGTGAATAATTTGTGAATTTGGTAAAACTTATAATTTGTAAATTTTAATATGAAATGAACTTGTAAAATTATTATTATATTTATTTTTTTTATAAAATTTTGTTAAGATTTCTTGTTGATAAAAATACAGTTTCATATTAACTGTCTTTCAATAATTAAGTACTCTAAAACAGTAATAACTCCTGAGTTCGGTGCTTTGTGGTCCAGTAAGTACGTACTTACGCAAAAAATAAAATTCACTATTTATAATTTTTCCATCACATGTATTTAAATTTATAACAAGCGGACAGATGACTTGCCTGGCTACGCACAGAGGGCAAAATCGAAGGTCCATTTTTGAAAATTAATAACCCCTAGAATTTTACGAGAGGAGAATACATCCGGGAGTTGTTTTCTTCGTTTGGTGGAGTACTATAAGAAAAATTCTCGCTTTGTTGTAAAAAATTGTTCTAAACAATTGTTATTGCAAAAAAACTACTAAAAAGTGAACGATAAACAACATGAAAAAATTGTATAGAAACTAGTAGTGCAATGCTCCCGGATTATTTTTGCGTCAATCTAATGGTTATTAAGCATCTAAGTCACACCAAAAATTCCGAGTCGTTTTATTATCGGGAACTTCTCCAACTAGCTGCAGAGAGGGGAATGAAACGTTAAACAAAATTATAAGAAAAACGAATAAAAACAAGGAGTGCAATTCTAAGCCCCCAAAACCCTGGGCGCCCGAGTTCAATAATGAAGCTGGTCAGCTATCCCCCAAGCTCTGAGCCCTAGAAACCCTGAAAGCCTGAGTTCAACAAAGAAACTGATTAACTATTCCCTAAGCAATGGGCCCCCAAAACCCGGGGCGCACAAGTTCAACAAATGAACTGATCGGCTATCCCCCAAGCTCTAAACCCTCAACTGATCATTTTGTTTTATTGAACTCAGGCACCTAAGGTTTTGGGGGCTCAGAGCTTGGAGAGAAGCCTATCAGTTCATTCACTTCATTTGTTGAACTCAGGCGCCCAGGGTTTCGGGGGCTCAGAGCTTGGGGGATAGCCGATCAGTTCATTTGTAGAACTGGGGCGCATAGGGTTTTGGGGACTGAGAGCTAGGGGGGTAGCCTCTCAGCTTTTTTGTTGAACTCGCGCGCCCAGGGTTTTGGGGGCTTAGAGCTTAGGGGGTAGCCAATCAGCTTCATTGTTGAACTCAGGCGCCTATGGTTTAGGGGGCTTAGAGCTGGGAAGGGGGGGAGAGAGTAGCCGATCAGTTCATTTGTTGAACTCGGGCGCCCAAGGTTTCAGCGGCTTAGATCTTGGGGGATAGCCGATCAGTTCATTTGTTGAACTCGGGCACCCAAGGTTTCAGGGGCTTGGATCTTAGGGGATAGCCGATCAGTTTTTTGTTGAACTGGCGCGCCCAGGGTTTTGGGGGCTTAGAATTGCACTTCTTGTTTTTATTCGTTTTTTTTATAGTTTTATTTATTGTTTCATTCTCCTCTCTGCAGCTTGTGGGGTAGTTCCCGATAGTAAAACGACTCGGCATTTTTGGTGCGACTTAGATGCTTTATAACCATTAGATTGACGCAAAAAAATCCGGGAGCATTGCAGTACTAGTTTTTATACAATTTATTCATGTTGTTCATCGTTCACTTTTTAATAGTTTTTTTGAAATAACAATTGTTTAGAAAATTTTTTACAATAAAATGGGACTTTTTCTTAAAGTACTCCACCAACCGAAGAAACCGACTCCCGGATGTGTTCTCCTTTCCTAAAATTCTATGGGATATTAATTTTAAAAAATGGACCTTCGATTTTGCCCTCCGAGCGTAGCCATGCAAGTCATCTGTCCGCTTGTTATAAATTTAAATACATGTGATGGACAAATTATAAACAGTAAATTTTATTTTTTGCGTAAGTACGTACTTACTGGACCTAAAAGCACCGAACTCAGGAGTTATTGCAGTTTTAGAGTACTTAATTATTGAAAGACAGTAAATATGAAACAAAATTTAATAAAAAAAATAAAATTAACTATAATATTACAAGTTCATTTCATATTAAAATTTACAAACTATAATTTTTACCAAATTCACAGACTATTCACAAGTCTTCATGTTATCTGGAGTATTTAATTCAAATAAATATAAAAGGATTGTATATTCATCAATTAATTTTATGCACGCATATAAATATTGATAAATGAAAATAATTTCTACCAGTTATGTAAACTGTGATAAATTTCACTCTAAGTGACTAGATCTACTCCTGCGGAGTGTTACCATTAGTAATGTTGGTAACAAATGTCGGTTTTCAACATAACTTATGTAAGTTATGAAACCTAAAGTTACAGCTTTAATGCACGAAAAATATAATATTGATGATTCCGTGATGAAATTTCGTGAATAAAATAAGTGTACTACTTATTCTTCTCTGGAGATGATTTCCCAAGGAAGTTTCAACTCCAGAAGGGCCAGGACGGACAACTGGTGCACTTGGTGATGATTACGTCTTGAAGATGATTTCCCCAGGAAGTTTTGACTGCAAAGGGGTCAGGGTAAACAACTGGAGCACCCGGTGATAGTTACGCCTTGGAGATGATTTCCCCAAGAAGTTTTGACTCCGGTGGGGACCGAGTAAGTACTTCGTGTGGCTATTAATAACTACACCTTGGAGATGATCTCCTCTCAATTAACCTGATAATTTGATCTCTCTCGAGTAAGAACTTCTTGAGACAGTTTCAAAATAATGTACTAACCGTCATGTGCCTCAGGTGTCCACTATCACCAATCTGAAATCAAAATTTTCTCGGGAAATCATCCTCAAGGCGTAATCACCACCAAGTGCACCAGGTGTCCGTCCTGACCCCTCCAGAGTCAAAACTTCCTGAGGAAATCATCCTCCAGGCGTAATCATCACCAAGTGCACCAGGTGTCCGTCCTGACCCCTTCAGAGTCCAAACTTCCTGGGGAAATCATCCTCAAGGTGTAATCATCACCAAGTGCACCAGGTGTCTGTCCTGACCCCTTCAGAGTCAAAACTTCCTGAGGAAATCATCCTCAAGGCGTAATCACCACCAAGTGCACCGGGTGTCCGTCCTGACCCCTACAGAGTCAAAACTTCCTGAGGAAATTATCCTCAAAGCGTAATTACCACCAAGTGCACCAGGTGTCCGTCCTGACCCCTCCAGAGTCAAAACTTCCTGAGGAAATCATCCTCAAGGCGTAATCGCCACTAAGTGCACCAGGCGTCCGTCCTGACCCTCCAGAAGCAAAACTTCCTGAGGAAATCATCCTCCAGGCGTAATCATCACCAAGTGCACCAGGTGTCCGTCCTGGCTCCTTCAGAGTCAAAACTTCCTGAGGAAATCATCCTCAAGGCTTAATCACCACCAAGTGCACTAGGTGTCCGTCCTGACCCCTCCAGAGTCAAAACTTCCTTAGGAAATCATCCCCAAGGCGTAATCACCACCAAGTGCACCAGGCGTCCGTCCTGACCCTCCAGAGTCAAAACTTCCTGGGGAAATCATCCTCAAGGCGTAATCATCACCAAGTGCCCCAGGTGTCCGTCCTGACCCCTTCAGAGTCAAATCTTCCTGGGGAAATCATCCTCAAGGCGTAATCACTACCAAGTGCACCAGGCGTCCGTCCTGACCCTCCAGAGTCAAAACTTCCTGGGGAAATCATCCTCAAGGCGTAATCATCACCAAGTGCCCTAGGTGTCCGTTCGGATCGGCCGTCGCAACATGTGCACGTGAGTTGCGAGACTCGCTGTGCGTGTGGTTGACCTAACCACCGAAATTCAAAATCCCCAACCTCTTGACATATTATTTCCAGAATTTACCTCTCTATACCTTTTACAATTTTGTAACATGTGACAACAACGCTGTGATTCGTGGGGGCACCTTTCAAAGGGGACAATCTGATTGGTGGGGGATTTGGCCGCTGGGGGATTTGACCGCTATCCAAAGAAATCAACACCACTGTGATCAAAGATGTTCTTGCGGAATAAGTGAGCCTTGGTGAGAGTATGGTCGCTCTTAATCCTACACATAATGCCCAACAGAGCTCTATCGAAATCATAACCGTAGAACCATGGGTGTTTTGCAAAGTCAGACTGCGTCGAAAAATATTTGATACCCTTATTACTTCTGGAGTAATCGATACAATACTGATAGAACTCGTTCCTAACCCTTTTACCTAACTACTCTGAATGATCTTTGAACCAGACCCCGACGAAACAGATGTCAATCAAGAATTGTAAAAACTTGAAAGCCTCAAGTCTCAAAATATCTCCATGAGAAGCTAGACAAGAGTCAACCAACATTGGCTATCTTTTTAGATCTGACCAAAGCTTTTGATCTGGTAGACCACAAACAATTACTCAAGAAACTACAAAGGATAGGAATGAGAGAAATCGCTCAGAAACTTATGGCTAGTTATCTTCTCGGCAGAACACAATTTGTTAATATAAATGGAGTCAAAAGCTCCAATCGTATTTAACCATGTGGTGTACCTCAGGGGACATTGTTAGGTCCCACCTTTTTCTTGGTGTTCATAAACAATCTTTTGAATCTTAACGACATCACTTCCTACGCCGATGACACTGCCTTTTTCATATCAGATAGCAACTGGCTCTCTGTAACCAACAAAGCTAACCATACATTAGAAACAGTGTCACACTGGTTTGAAGAGAATAAATTAGCAATTAATACTACCAAAACAGTCTACGTGACTTTTACCAATGCCCAAGACATGCAGCCGCCTGAACTGCCGATAATAATCCACAATAATCTATGCAATAATGAAAATCGCAACTGTAACTGTACAAGAATTGAGAGAGTCAAGTCAACAAAATACCTAGGTGTATACTTCGATGATGTTCTGAAATGGGATTCGCATGTCCAGAAGATTTCCTCCAAAACTAGATCTCTCATATACCTATTCTACAAGCTAAGCCAAATAATGGATAGGAATGACCTTGAAATGCTCTACCATGCACTATTCACATCAACTAATACGTATGGCATCATAGCTTGGGGTAGACTAACGGACTCATGTCGTAAGCCACTTGACATTATACAATATTGCCTGGTCAGAATTGTTTTCAATAGAGGAAAATACTCATCAACTAATGAAATATACACAAGTTACCAGGGTACCTGCAATGCCGTCTTTTAAAATGGCTCAACTAATAGTTCTTGTGTTCGCGGAGAGGGCGCGCTGATGCTAAAAATTTCGATCGTACAAATAAACGAAATTCAAAATCGCAAAAGCTCCTACAACCCAAAGACGCCGAGCTCCCAAGTTTTTTTTTATAAAAAAATGAATAAATAACTAATTCCCCAAGCCTCGAAATCCAATAACCCTGGGCGTACAGCAATTTTTTTTATTATTATTTTTTTAAATAAATAAAGAGCCCACGGAGCGGCAACGATCCCAAAACGCCACATCCCAAGCTTTATTTGTTGATAAAAAATAAAATGCTTGCCCAAGCCTCGAAACCCAATAACCCTGGGCATAGAGCAATTTTTTTTATTATTATTTTTTTTAATAAATAAAGAGCCCATGGAGCGGCAATGACCCCAAAACGCCGGGCTCCCGAGCTTTGCTTGTTGATAAAAAATAAAATGATTCCCCAAGCCTCGAAACCCAATAACCCTGGGCGTACAGCAATTTTTTTTATTATTTTTCTTTTAAATAAATAAAGAGCCCATGGAGCGGCAACGACCCCAAAACGCCACATCCCGAGCTTCATTTGTTGATAAAAAATAAAATGCTTGCCCAAGCCTCGAAACCCAATAACCCTGGGCATAGAGCAATTTTTTTTATTATTATTTTTTTTAATAAATAAAGAGCCCATGGAGCGGCAATGACCCCAAAACGCCGAGCTCCCGAGCTTTGTTTGTTGATAAAAAATAAAATGATTCCCCAAGCCTCAAAATCCAATAACCCTGGGCGTACAGCAATTTTTTTTATTATTTTTCTTTTAAATAAATAAAGAGCCCATAGAGCGGCAACGATCCCAAAACGCCACATCCCAAGCTTTATTTGTTGATAAAAAATAAAATGCTTGCCCAAGCCTCGAAACCCAATAACCCTGGGCATACAGCAATTTTTTTTTTATTATTTTTCTTTTAAATAAAAAAAGAGCCCACGGAGCGGCAACGGCCCTAAGACGCCGGGCTCCCGAGCTTTGCTTGTTGATAAAAAATAAAATGATTCCCCAAGCCTCGAAACCCAATAACCCTGGGCGTACAGCAATTTTTTTTATTATTTTTCTTTTAAATAAATAAAGAGCCCATGGAGCGGCAACGACCCCAAAACGCCACATCCCGAGCTTCATTTGTTGATAAAAAATAAAATGATTCCCCAAGCCTCGAAACCCAATAACCCTGGGCATACAGCAATTTTTTTTTTATTATTTTTCTTTTAAATAAAAAAAGAGCCCACGGAGCGGCAACGGCCCTAAGACGCCGGGCTCCCGAGCTTTGCTTGTTGATAAAAAATAAAATGATTCCCCAAGCCTCGAAACCCAATAACCCTGGGCGTACAGCAATTTTTTTTATTATTTTTCTTTTAAATAAATAAAGAGCCCATGGAGCGGCGACGACCCCAAAACGCCGAGCTCCCGAGCTTTACCTTCTTGATAAAAAATCAAATGATTCCCCAAGCCTTGAAATCCAATAACCCTGGGCGTACAGCAATTTTTTTTACTATTATTTTTTTTAATAAATAAAGAGCCCACGGAGCGGCAACGACCCCAAAACGCCGAGCTCCCGAGCCTTGTTTCTGTGGGCACAGCCACGGTATTCGCCAGTAAAATGCAAATGCTCCGTTACTCTAACCTCTCCAACCTTTAAATTATGAATGAATTAATAAATAAATAAAATTCAATAAAAAAATTACCTTGAACTTTTTTTCACAAATGCTGCACGTATCGGCAAGAAAATGAGCTCGCTGCTGCTCAGGTGTAAGCTCTAACGGTGCTATGTTTTTATAAACAAGCGCACATAGGAAAAAACAATAAGAGTAACCTCAAAATGCACTTTTCGAATATATTAAAAAATTCTTCACCAATCAGTTCACGAATAAAAATCGTACACTTACGCAAGAACGCGATAGCTCTCTTTTATAAAGGGATTTCTTCTACCTGATTTTTTATATCAAGTAATTTTAAAATAAACCACTGAGCTGGAGACATGCATGTCTCAACTTTCTGTCTATAGGATTCATATGTGGAGACCGAATTATCGTAGCTGCAGTGTAAAAAAAGCAATGCTGTGAGCTTGGTGCTGCTGAAAAGCTATTATTTCATTAACGGGTAATAGTAGAGACTCAATATCGCAATACATATGAAGGGACACTCCAGTTGAGCGTTAAACATTGAAAATTTTAATTTATTGTTACTTTTGTCGGGTAAATTAGCTTTACATTTATTTACAAGTTCACATTGGACCTCGTGAGAGTCGAGTTTCCTTTGAGCTTTAAATCAATTCATACATCTTGGACACACGTAAACTTTTTTCTTACCCTTTGAAACTTGTGCCGAAAGCAGTTTTGAAATATATTTAATAAGAACGTAGTGCCAGTCAGTATCAGTTTCCTCCTCCTCCCCTTCTTCCATTTCCTTATCATCGACGTACGATCTTTGAATCAATAAAAGATTAACGTGTTTTTCTTTTTTTTTTTTTTGAAGTACGATGACAAGGGCTGATCTTGTACTCCTTACCGCGTTTTTGCAGCATGTACACGTTTACAGAAATTGAATTTTGCCTCTCAAATCGAGGAATGCTCTTAAGTTTTACCGGAAATTCAATCACGTCAAAATTAAGCGTGCTTTCATATTGTTTATACTTATTTGCTCGATATGGGTTATCTATGCTTGTAACTTGATGCAAAGCAGCTAGAATTGACAAAAGAAAGCATTTCTGTTCGCTATTTTGTATATTGATGCAAGCTTTCCTTTTTTTTTTATTTTTTCAGGCAGGTCGATGTAAGAACTTGCGGGAAGTTGATTCTATTCAGCAACATTTATTGTCAATCGAATTATAGAAGACAGCGAAAAACCACTCCCCCTCGATTCAAAGTCATCCATTTCATTTCTTATAGACGCTACGATGTTATTTTCAAACCACTCGTTTAAGTTCGTACTTTGATAAATCGACACATATGCAATACTAAAAAACTTAGTTTGAGGTTCCGATTTCTCGTCTGATTTTAATAAAACAAAGTCTATAGCTAATTCAGCATTGCATTAAATCGAAGGAAATTCGTTTAAGACTAATTTTATTCTATTTGAAACAAACTCGGAAATAGATGAATTTTCAATTGGGTTTTGGTTAAAAAAATGTAATAAAACATCAAAATAATCTCCATCGTCTGTTTCACAATTACTTCCAACTGATCTTGAACAGGTCAATCCAGATATTTGTAATGATCTGAACAGACTTTGAAAGTGTATCGCCGTCGGATTTGTATTTCGCTCGCAATGAGCACGAAAACGACTGAATAGGTTCTCCACGTCATCTTGACTTAAGGAACGTTGATTAAGTGATGTAAATCCCTTTTCTTTCAATGATTTCCACACCACATCTACTCCATCTATGTTTAGCTGGATATTTTTCAAAGTTGGAACATTTTCCGGTTTTTGACTGGCTTTATTAATAAACTCCATACCAGATATCTCTTTTTTGGCTTCTTTTTAAAATTTGCAGATGATAGGAATCCTCCGTTATCGGGAACCGCAATGGATGAGATTTTTCATCAACGACGCATCCATTGAGAGCGTCAAATCTTTGTTCATGGGGATCAGCGTTTCACCTGTACATACAAGAAGAGGTTTATCGCAAGCTTCTCACTGATATGCAGAGGCAAATAACAGGTATTTAGACGACTATGATCCTGAAAAAGAAGAGAGCTTTTTGCTGTACCTGGACTGTAACAACCTTTATGTTATGTATTCATTTGTTATCATTTTTTATGACAAATATATAATTATAATTTCTTCAACAGGATGTATTATGACGTCCCCGCTTCCTTAGATTCGATTCGAGTGGATGGAGGACGTAAGTGATCCACAGCTTTACAATTTACCCGATGATTCTCCAGGGGGTATGTTTTTGGAAGTTTCAATGACATACCCGGAAAAGCTTCACGATGAACACAATGATTTACTGTTTTTACCTGAATTACGTGTGCCACCAGGGGGATCAAAACAGAAAAAACTCATGACTACATTTTACGATAAAGAACGCTACGTCCTTCATTACACTTTGTTAAATCAAGCGAAATGGATTGGTTTTAAAAGAAGTACATCGAGCTTTAAAATTCAAACAAAAGCCCTGGATGAGAGATTACGTTCTCAACCAAAACATATGAAAATAACACGAAATGTACTTCTTCAATCAGACGTCAACGAACTCTCAAAGTGTTAACATGAGCGAATATTCAGCTTCTCAAAAGTCTAGGCTTAAAAGTAATTCCTGGTGGAAAGTAACTTGCATATTCTTTTGCTGTTTTAAAAAAAATGGAAGACATTCTAAGCATTCAAAATCCTGTAGCGTTTGATGAAAGTATCTCTCATTACGAGATACATGCTCACCAACCATATACAGCAGCAAATTATGGCAACAGTGATGAAATTCGTATCGCTATACAACATCAAGATCTGTGCCTTTTACCATCGCAGAGCATTCTTCATATTTGCGGTCAACTCAACGATACCGCTTAAAAAAAAGCACCGAAAAACATATTTTTTGTTAATAACTGTATTTGTCATTTATTCGACGATGTTCGATTAAAGTAAAATGGAATTGAAATAGATCGGTGTGAAAACGTGGGTTTGACTACGTTGATAAAAATTTGGTTATCTTTTAATCCTAATCAAAGTTTGATTGCTGAAAATTCAGGATGGTATGGTCTTTCAGAAGATAAGAAAAAAAAGATAGTCGAGGAAGATGGATATTTTGACGTGTTCATTCCTCTCAGTTATATATTTGGTTTTGCAGAAGATTATCGTAAGATTGTAGTTAATGTGAAGCTCAAGTTAATCATCACTCGATCGAGAAATGACTCGATGGTAACAAAGCATTTGAAGTCGTCGATATTAATATCTCAAAGACTGAGTGGCTAATGCCTTACGTCTTAATATCAGATACAAACAGAATAAGTTTGCTTGAATTTCTTGGAAAAGATCGTGCAATTACCATGAGTTTTCGGTCTAAAGAAATTTTTGAGTATCCATCGCTACCTGCAAAAACCAAACACGCTTGGACTGTAAAAACATCAAATCAATTAGAAAAACCTCGTTTTGTCATCATAGGTTTACAGACTAACCAAAAATCAGTAAATAGTGAAAACTATAGTCTTTTCGATCACTGTAATTTAAGTAATGAACAACTTTTTATAAACTCTTGATATTATCCTTACAATAATTTAAATCTCAAAATCAATCAGAATGAGTACGCGATACTTGACGATATGTAGGCCAACTTTCAAATCGCGTATTATGGAAAAGATGCTGAACCAACATTAACTAAAACAGACTTCATCGAAAAAATTCCTCCCATTATGATCGACTGCTCCAAACAAAACGAATCTTTGAAAAGTGCACCGATCAACGTGCAAATAGAACTCGATTCGAGAGAAAATTTTCCTGCACAGACTGCGGCTTACTGTCTAATTTTACACGATCGAATCGTACAATGAAATTCGGTTACAGGAGATGAAAAAAAATTAGTATAAAACAAAGGTATAAGTTTTTCATCACGCATTAATTGTCCAGATGCGGTACGCGATGAACATGGCTTGCTTCGTGCAGCCAGGAAGTACTTTCAAAGACGGATGTAATATTCGAAGAAAAAACGACTACATCAATAAAGAGTTTTCATTCGTACCCCTATACATCGATAGGAAAACTTAATCGCAATTCGTTCAAAGACGCTACAGAGATTTACATTGCAGCTTCGATGAAGAAAAAATAGTTAGAACGCTTTAGGTATAACGTGAAGGATGTGGCTGCGTACTCGTATTCTCCATTGAATGGAATTAAACTTGTGACAATTTGTGAAAATCATAATGGAAAATTCAAAACGTGTTGCGCGCTGCACAACGTTGAACTTTTAAACAAATTTATTGTAGAAAAAGAATCACGAGATTCGATGAAACCCATGGAATGGGTATAAATACATTTGGTTTTCTCAATTTTATTCACTTCTCATTGAACATGGGTCGAAAACAGAACTCCTCTGGCTACGAAAGAATGAAAGATGAAAAATCCTCAGGTTTTACAAGTTATTCCAAGGAAACAAGTCGACAACATGATCAATATAAAAGCTTTAAAACACTTCAAGAAAAACCAAAAGTTTATAAAAAAAAAAGAGATAAAAGATTAAATTATAAAAAATTAAAGAAATAGAAAAAATTCTAATTAAATTGTAATATAGTAAAAATGTACCATAGTTTTAAGTTACCCAGCTCAAAAAATCCATATGGAAATCCGTAAGGAAACCCGTACGGGGACCCATAAGGGTTCCCGTAAAGGACCCCATACGGGTTTCCGATACCGATATTTGGTCAGGGTTTCCGTACGGGTTTTTTTTTTTTCTTTTAATTCTATTTTCACACTATTTTTTAGTTTATTTAATATTATTATTAGATATTGATATTTTATTCTTTATGAGATTTAATTATTAATAATAAAATTATTTTGAATAAAATCATCGAAGAAAAAAATTTTGTTCGACTGAGGTTCGAACCCACGACCCTAGGCATGGCAGGCAGACACTCTACTACCTGAGCCATTGAGCTAGCTTGTACTAAGGCCTTAATTAAACTACTTTAACAACTGTTTTCTTCTTCTTCTTCTCAATAATATTGGCACCAATTAATGAAAATTCTACGGCCATCAACAGTTGTTGGGTGAGAAAAATCCTCGGTTAAAATCTTGGCGACGTCTTACGACTAGCCATCAACAGTCGGTTTGACGATTCGTCCGGACCAGGATCACGTCTTAGTGTCACCGTGAGCAAATAGGAAAGAATAGAAAGTGGAAAGAGAAAAAAAACTGGACTATTTTTAATAAAATTAAAGGAAAGAAAATTTTAATAGAAAGGTTAAGAAAAAACAAAAGAATAAAAGTTTGAGAGGCGATAAACACGAAAATTTTTCATTTTGAATTTTTTATTCCGTTTATTTATTTATTTTTCTTAAAATTCATCTGACAATTTATTACGATATATCAATTTTTCAGGTACTTCCTCATTCTGACGATTTCCTGAGTTATAGGATACAATATAAACTGGATTATTTGGGCTGTGCACCACATTTTCATTTCTATTATAACTAATTTTACAGCAACATAATTTTCTATAAATTACCCTAAATATCTTATGTAAGAAATTAAGCCCCTTACATCTATGAATTATACATAAAACTACTGCTGTCAAAGTAATTTGCCCGATAATATTTAAATAGTACAAGATTTTCTGTGTTATAGTCGCAGTTCTTTCTGAAAGTTTAAATTCATTAATTTTATATTGAATTTCCTCCAATTGGACCAATTTCTCATGTAAATTATTCTCCAAACTATAAATATTTATTTTACTTAATATTCTCTCTCAATATCGATGCCCACCTGAAAAAATTCATATGGAAATCCGTAAGAAACCCGTACTTATGAGTTCCCGTAAAGGACCCCATATACGGGATCTCGATACTGATATTTGGTCAGGGTTTCCGTACGGGTTTTAATACGGGTTCCCATACAGATTTTTTTTTCTTTCATACTATTTTTTATTTATTTAATATCATTATTACTTACTGATATTGTATTCTTCAATAGATTTATAACGATAATAAAATTATTTAGAATAAAATTATAAAAGAAAAAAATTTGGTTCGACTGGGATTCGAACTCACGACCCCAGGCATGACAGGCAGACACTCTACTACCTGAGCCATTGATTTAAACTCCTTTAAGAGCTGTTTTATATTTGATTTTTAATTATTAGAATTCAATTAAATTTTTTCTTTTTCTTTGATTTTTTCACATTATGTATATTGATAATAAAATTATTTCTAATAAAATTATCAAAGAATAAAGAAATTTAATTGAATTCGAATAATCTAAGACAAAAGAGAGAACCCAAAAAGAGTATCAGCATTTTATTCGTGATGTGATTGGTTGAAGAACAAAATTTAAAATTTGAATTTTTATTTTTAATTTTTATATTACAATTTAATTAATTTTTAGAGAATAGATTTAATAAAAAATAATTATTTAATCCAGTGTTCAAAATTATGTGATTAAACTCATCAAAATAATAATAATTATTAGTATAAACAAAACCAATGAACTTATAATCACGAAAGTTTAAATGAACTCTGAACGTAGCGTCAAAGGTAAAGGGTATATACAACTTATTGTCGGTTAAGCCCTTTAATTTAGAAGAAGCTTCGACAAAATTTGTTTTAGATTGAGATAATGTAACACAATTGCTCGCGCTTGTGCACTGAGAGAGACTAGTTAAAAATCAAAAATAAAAACAGTTGTTATTGATTTGCGCTTTGACAGTCGTCACGATCGGACGTGTTTATCGCCTCTCGAACTTTTATTCTTTTGTTTTTTCTTAACCTTTCTATTATAATTTTCTTTCCTTTAATTTTATTAATAAAGTCCAGTTTTTTTTCTCTTTCCACTTTCTATTCTTTCCTATTTGCTCACGGTGACACTACGACGTGATCCTGGCGGTCCGGACGAATCGTCAAACTGACTGTTGATGGCTAGTCTTAAGACGTCGCCAAGATTTTAACCGAGGATTTTTCTCACCCCACAACTGTTGATGGCCGTACAATTTTCATTAATTGGTGCCAATATTATTGAGAAGAAGAAGAAGAAAACAGTTGTTAAAGTAGTTTAATTAAAGCCTTGGTACAAGCTTGCTCAAAGGCTCAGGTAGTAGAGTGTCTGCCTGGTATGCCTAGGGTCGTGGGTTCAAATCTCAGTCAAACAAAATTTTTTTCTTCGATGATTTTATTCAAAATAATTTTAATATTAATAATTAAATCTAATAAAGAATAAAATATCAATATCTGATAATAATATTAAATAAACTAAAAAATAGTGTGAAAATAGAATTAAAAGAAAAAAAAAAAAACCCGTATGGAAACCCGTAGCGAAACTCTGACCAAATATCGGTATCGGAAACCCGTATGGGGTTCTTTACGGGAACCCTTATGGGTTCAAAAAATCCATATGGAAATCCGTAAGGAAACCCTTACGGATTTCCATATGGATTTTTTGAGCTGGGTATTAATAATGTACCGTGGTTTAAAAAAATTTTTAATTCATAGTTTTCTATCTTAATCTTTCGTCTTTATTTATTTCATCTAAAATATTTCAATAAATCAAACATAATCTTTACCATCAATGAAAAGGAAATAAATAAATTTGTCGTACGTTTAAAATTTTGATGGTCCTGAAAAAGGCCGGGGTAATTCAAATAAAGATAACTTTTACATTAAAAAATTTTGAATTAACTTAACCCTCACTATTAAAATTTTATAAATTCATACGAATATTTTATAAATACTAAGACAGATGTAATATTCGCAGCCATAAGATAGGCACTGTCTTCATAGCAGCAGTAAGGATGCCAAGGCTCGCTTCACGTAGAGCGTTCGAAGGAGCTACGCGTAGGATCAGCTCTCGCGTGCAGCACGATGGCTAACGCGTGAATCGCGATGATGCGAACCCGCATAAGGCTTGGCCCGCACTGAGGCGTGGACCGCTAAAAGCAAAGCCCGCTGGAGGCTTGGCCCGCTCGGTTTAACCTACTTATTCTGAGTTTCGAAGAAAGAGATATTCAATGATGGCTTGGTAGAGCAGGTTCAAACTTGTTTTGGCGATAACTCGCCAATAAATTCGTTTCAGAGGGTCTTTTTCGATGTCATGAAATCAGCCTGAAAAAAGTCTAGCAGTCTTAAAAGCTGTCACACAATTTAATGTAAAGTTTTTAAGATTTATTCCGAAGTTTGAAACGATAAATAAAATATACTATCGAGTCAGCCAAATACTTACAAAATTTTTAATTTAATCAGACATATTTCGACTTTTTGTCAAAAAATGATTTAATATTCGACCTATCACTCCATGGAGATTCTAGGTTAGTGCTTTAAAAGTGTTATGCTGAGTTTCGAAGAACGATATATTCAATGATTGCCTGGTAGAGCAAGTTCAAACTTGTTTTCGCGATAACTCGCCAACAAATGCGTTTGAGAGGGTGTCTTTCGATGACATAAGATGAGCTTGAAAATAGTCTAGAAGTCTTAAAAGCTGTCACAGCATCAAATGTGAAGTTTTCAAGACTTATTCCGAAGTTCAAAACGGTAAATAAAATATACTATCAAGTCAGCCAAATTCTTACAAATTTTTTTTTTAATCGGACATTTTTCGACTTTTTGTCAAAAAATGATTGTATAATGGATCTGTTATTCTATGGAGACTCTAAGTTAGAGCTTTAAAAGACGAATGCTGAGTTTAAAAAAAAGATATATTTAATGATGGCCTGGTAGAGCAGGTTCAAACTTGTTTTTGCGATAACTCGCCAACAAATTCATTTTAGGGGGTCTTTTTTGATGTTATGAAATGAGCCTAAAAATAGTCTAGAAGTCTTAAAAGCTAATTTGAAATTGAATGTAAAGTTTTCCAGACTTATTCCAAAGTTTAAAACGGTAAAAAAAAAATAGAAAAACGAGTCAGCCGAATTCTTATAAAAATTTCAATGAAACCGACATTCTGGATTCTTATTTAATCAATGATTGTATATTGGACCTGTCACTTCATGGAGACTCTAAGTTGGAGTTTTGAAAGACGTATGCTGAGTTTTGAAGAAAGATATATTCAATGATGGCCTGGTAGAGCAGGTTCAAACTTGTTTTCGCGATAACTTGCTAACAAATGCGTTTTAGAGGGTCTTTTCGATGTCATAAAATGAGCCTAAAAATAGTCTAGAAGTCTTAAAAGTTGTCACAGAATCGAATGAGAAGTTTTTAGTCTTATTCCAATGTTTAAAACGGCAAATAAAATAGACTATCGAGTTAGGCAAATACTTACATAAATTTTTTATTCAATCGGACATATTTCAACTTTTCTTCAAAAAATGATTAAATATTCGACCTATTACTCCATGGAGATTCTAAGTTAGCGCTTTGAAAAAGTTATGCTGAGTTTCGAAGAAAGATATATTCAATGATGGCCTGGTAGAGCAGGTTCAAACTTGTTTTGGCGATAACTCGCCAATAAATTCGTTTCAGAGGGTCTTTCTCGATATCAAAAGACCGGCCTTAAAATAGTCTAGAAGTCTTAAAAGCTGTCACACAATTAAATGTAAAGTTTTCAAGATTTATTCCTAATTTTGAAACAGTAAATAAAATATACTATCGAGTCAGCCAAATTCTTACAAAAATTTTTAATTTAATCGGAACTATTTCGACTTTTCATCAAAAAATATTTAAATATTTGACCTATCACTCCATGGAGATTCTAGGTTAGCGCTTTGAAAGTGCTATGCTGAGTTTCGAAGAAAGATATATTCAATGATGGCTCCGTAGAGCAGGTTCAAACTTGTTTTTGTTATAACTCGCCAACAAATTCGTTTTAGGGGGTCTTTTTTGATGTTATGAAATGAGCCTAAAAACAGTCTAGAAGTCTTAAAAGCTAACACGAAATTGAATGTAAAGTTTTCCAGACTCATTCCGAAGTTTAAAACGGTAAATAAAATATACTATCGAGTCAGCCAAATTATTATAAAAATTTCAATGAAACCGACATTTTGGATTCTTATGTAATCAATGATTGTATATTGGACCTGTCACTTCATGGAGACTTTAAGTTAGAGCTTTGAAAGACGTATGCTGAGTTTTGAAGAAAGTTATATTCAATGCTGGCCTGGTAGAGCAGGTTCAAACTTGTTTTCGCGATAACTTGCTAACAAATGCGTTTTAGAGGGTCTTTTCGATGTCATAAAATGAGCCTAAAAATAGTCTAGAAGTCTTAAATGCTGTCACAGAATCAAATGTGAAGTTTTCAAGATTTATTCCGAAGTTTAAAACGGTAAAAAAAATATATTATCAAGACAGCCAAATTCTAACAAAAATTTTTTTCAATAGGACATTTTTCGGTGTTGCAACAAAACGTCAAAACGACGAAACGTCAATGACAAAACGACAAATGACAAAACGTCAACGACAAAACAACAAGTCACAAAACGTCAAATGACAAAACGTCAAGAGACAAAACGTCAAGAGACAAAACGTCAAATAGTCCTAGTTTAGCTCATAAATTATGAAGAAGACAAAAAAATTTGTTTATTCTATTATATAATATTTTATTATAACTCTTTAACAACAATTTTCTTTGCAATATTATCATTTATTTTTTTTTTACATACGCTTTGTTCGAGCTGCAAAGTAATAAAATATTTCCACACAATTAACTACACCTTACTAACTGTTTACAAGCAATAAAATATTTCCACACAATTAACTACACCAAACAATATGATTATGAGTTATTTGTACTCCAGTATCGATGACCGATTCACTTTTTCTGTCAGTGGTTGTTAATATTTTTGCTTTACACTTTTTTTCCTCGTACAGCGCACATCTCCAAAATACAGAATCTTTATTACGATAATACTCTCTGTAAACAAAATTACCATGAATCAAATTTTTCTTTCCTTTTTGACTGATAATAAAACTCAAACCGATTATGAAAACTATGTTTACAGTCGTAGAACAGACTTGATACTAAATATTCGATTTATTACAAATGAAAACACGACAACATTTTACCTATAATTCTAATACATACATTACGTTTATTACATCAATATGTATGTAATGGTGTTTAATTTTCCCACTTATGATTAGGTAATTTATGAAGAAAATCTCGGTTGGGTTTCTGTAATAAAAACAGTTTTTATATTTATTTACTTATAAAATTCGCAATAATTAACAGTAAAATAAAATTTTGTATTACCTGAAATCAAAACAGAAAACAACATTCAAAGTTCTTACTTCAGATATTCTTAAAATTAAATAATTTTTCTTAAACACAAATTAACACATCTCGTTCATTCTGTCTTCTCTCTTCTCTCTTCAATTATTAAAGTCATCATGTACACGTCCGCGATTAATTAGCGGATTATTAATTACCTTGACGGTAAATTATCAACGGTCGATTTCTCTGTCGGTAACATGACAAATTCAAAATGAAGAAAATGATGGTATGCTAAACATAGCCATTATTTTCTTTACATCCCCCCCCCCCCCCCGGGAAAGTGACAATTCTCATGAATTGTTTAATTTTGGTTTCCTCCTAACACAGGAGTTAATTTTGTTATGTGAAAAAAATTAGATTCTTTCTTCTTGTGTCCAGTGTTGATTTCATATATTGAGTTTGAGATTTTTCTCAATATTTCATAAGGCCCGAGCCTTAGTTTAGCCAACTTTCTTCTATTCAGTTGATTACCATTCTTCACATATACAAAATCTCCCTCACTCAGTTCAATCTGTTTTCTGTGAGAATCAAATCGTTTTTTGTTTTCATTGTGAGATTTTATAGTATTTTCTAATGCCATTCTTCTATCTTCTTCCAAATCTTCTAGTGTGCATTTTCTTTTTAGTTCAGGTGGTAAAATATCTAAGCTCTCACCTTCTAATAGGTATTTTGGTGCAAACCTTGTAACTGTATGTTCCGTCTCGTTGTATTTTCCTACGACTCTTCATGCAATCGTTGTCCATGCAGTCTTTCTGTCACTTTCATTTATCGAACAGCATATTTTGTTTACTAAAGTTTGATTTAACCTTTCATTAAGACCATTCAAAAGGCTGCATCTACTGCTGTGAAAATCATTTTATCTTTATTATTTTCCAAAAATTGTTTGTATTCTTTCGAGTTTATTCCCAGATATTGGTCGGTTAGTACCATTTGGACATCATGGCTATTTGTCACATATTTTGTTAATTTTATAAAATCACTAGCAATTGATTTTTTGAAGTTAAAATGTAAGCGTATCTTGTTAAATGGTCAACCAATAGATGTCAAAATTTTTTTGTTGATCAAGATCCTCCAAAACCTCCGATGGTATCAATAGATATGATTTCAAATGGGTACTTCGCAGGTCCTAAATGTGATATTAGTCCGAATTTTGGTTTTCTTCTTGATTTATTTTTGATGCAGACGTCACATTCTGTGCAAATTTTCTTTATGTTTGTTGTCATATTTTTGCTGTGTAAAATGGTGATATTTTATTTATCAGTTGTGTTTTTCCTAAATGACAAAAAGTGTCGTGAATATTTTTTATCAATTTTATGTTCAATTCTTCTGACAACAAAATTTTTTTTTTCTTTCTAGTTCTCTTATAATAAATCTCGTCTTTCAAAATTAATTTATCTTTTTTATTTTGTTAATCTGTGTTATATTTTTGATCCTCTTTTGTATCATTCACATTAACCAGATTTACAATTTTCAATACATCATCTAGATTTTCATTAGGTTCTAGAACTGGGTTTCTGCTTAAGCAGTCTGCCTCTTGGTTTGATTTTCCAGGGTTGTACTTTATTTTAAATTGTATTGTGATAAGTAGTATGTCAGATCTCCCAGTTCTTCATCTGGTCTGGCTTTAATATTCAAATTTTCCAAAGGTTTATGATCTGAATATACTATAAACTCTTTACCAATAAGCCAATGTTGCCAATATTTTACAGCCTCTTTTATCGCTAAGCATTCTAGGTAAATTGCTTTTTTCTTCTTCTGGGCTTCATTCAGTTTTTTTGAAAAATACGCCACTGGTCTACTCTCTCCATTTTTGTCCTTTTGCTTCAGTACTGCTCCAACCCCTTTGATACTTGCGTCAGTGTAAATGTCTATCGGCAAATCTGGATCGAAGATTTTTAAAATCGGTTCTGAGCGAAGTAATGTCTTTATTTTTTCAAAAGATTTTTGACATTCTTCTGACCAAACAAATTTTACGTTCTTTCTCAAAAGATTATGTAGTGGATCTGAAATAATTGCTATACGTGGAATAAATTTATGGTGGTAATTGATTTTTCATAGAAATTGTCTAATATTTTTTCTTGTCTTTGGTGTTGGAAAATTCTTCACTCCAATCAAATAATTTTTCAAAGGTCTCACTGAATTATTTTCAATCATGTGACCCAAATATTTTGCATGGTTTTCCGCGAATGTGCATTTCGAAAATTTTAGTCTAAAACCTTCCCTCAATATGGCTTCTAGTAATTGAGACAAATGTATCAAGTGTTCGTCAAAAGTTTTTGAAAAAATTATTATATCATCTATAAAATTTACGACGAAGCAAGAAAGTTTGTATTTTCTTATTATGTTGCTTAGTATTCTTTGATAAATGCTGGTGAAGTTTTCAACCCAAACGGAAGACAGGTCCATTGAAAATGGCCTTCTTGTGTAACAAAGGCAGTTTTATGTCTGTCTTGAATTCTCAAAGGAATTGACCAAAATGCAGAATTAATATCAATTGTGGTAAAATACTTATAATTTACACTTTTTATCATCAGATCCTCAATTAATAGAAAAGGTTGTGATTGAGGCACGACTATTTTATTTATATCTCTGAAATCTATACATAGTCTCGATTTCCTATCTTCTTCGTTCTTATATGCCAGAGTAACTGGAGCAGCAAATGGGCTGTATGATTCTTCAATTAAACCTTTTTTTAACAATTTAGCTATTTGAGTTTCTATCTCTTTCCTATCTTCAAATGTGCATCTGTAAGAGCGTTTATAACAGTATCTTTCCTTCATCAAGTCAATGTGAGCTTCGTATTCTTTTACAGTGCCAATGTCGTATTTATCTTAAGCAAATACTGATTTATATTTATCTATCAATCTGTCGATCTCAGATTGTTGATATATGTCTAAATCATTTATCATCATTTCAAATTCATCTATATTTAGATGTTCATTAAAGTTTATTTCATAACTTTTTTGCTTATAATCTAAATATCTTGGAATCTTTATATCCACCACGTTTTCATCATCTGTATCTTTCAAAATTTTTCTTTTATTTTCTATCAAACAAGGAATATTTTCATTCTCTTTATTCTGTCTATCTGTTTTTCTATCCGAAAATTTATTTTTTTCTAGCAAATTCTTTTGCTGGATTATTTTTAGATCTTCAGTTTGGGTTAACTTGAATTTTTTTATTCAATCCAACCCAACTAAAAAATCGTAATTACAATTTTCACTGTCTACAATAAATATATTCATTGTTTTTTCAATATTAAAGATTTTTGCTTTTAAAGTTATCATACCTTTCGTTCTTTTCGCACCATTAATAGTTTTCAAGCTTGCCATTTTCAATTCATCCATATTATTTTGTTTTATTTTCACCAGTCTAGTAGTTATCAACGATACGTTAGAGCCTGAATCATAAATCCCGGAAATCTTAAGAGTATCATTCAATAGCAACTTGATACTTATTAGTGGTGGTATTTCTAGTTTTTTGGATTTTCATGATTGAGTTCCACTTCTAATTCTGAGTTGTTTGTGTATCTCGGCAATTCAGGTTTTATACTTCTATTATTCATGTCTTTAAACCAGCAGTTTGATTCAGGATGGAAACGTTTTCCCCTTTCTGCAGTTTCACATAGCGGGCAAGGTTTCTTTTCTTCCTGTCTTTTAACTTTGTTATCATAGTAGTTTCTCTTACCTTTATCGCTTTTATTTTTTTTTTTCACCAGATGTTCAAGTTTACTTATTTCATTATAGAGGTCTTGAGTTCAATTTAAAGTTTCTCTATCAATTTTTTCAGATATCCAATCTGGCAAATTGATTGCTATAAGGTCGATTAGCGTTTGAGTATCTATAAATTTTCTTACTTGAAGCAACAGTTTTTCTTTTTTTATCGCATACTCAAGTATTGGCCCAGATTGGTATTTATAAGCGAAGGCATATTTCATATGGGACCCAACCCTTATTACCAAATGACTCAAAAAAGATTTTTCTCCAGCTATCCCACTCTGACTCTATTGTATGTTTTATTATCATACAAGTGTACCAATCAGCGCTTGCTTTTTCCAGGAAAAATTTTAAAATTTCTATCTTCTTTCTGTCCTCTGTTATCATGCATCGTTCGCACTCTCCCTCAAATGTTTTCAACAACTGATTTGCATTAGACGTTTGGTCATTCAATTGTTCAATTGTGAAATCATTAAAAATTTTATTTAAATTTTGAACTTCTGACTTTTGTTCTTTATTTTCTAAAACTTTTTCCAGCAACTTCCTCATTGTGTCATCCGAAGGGTCCAACTTAGATTCTTTTAAATCATCCGTAATTTCTTCCAAATAAAAGTCATCAAATAGTAGGTTGTCATCTTCATCTGAATATGTTTTTTGCAATTCCTTTGTCAAAGTGACCCATATTTCTCTACTTTGATGCCTTTTTTTAAAGTGTTTTTTATTCTACCAGATGCTGGTAAAGCACTTAATTCTTTGTGGTTAACAATATTCTGAAATTCATTTGGTATACTAAAAACTTTACCACTTTTTGTACCAATTGAGGTGAGGCATAATAATGTTGTTTTTCCATCAGCTGATCCTTTCATCTTAAAATCAAATCTTTATGATTCCATGTTGCCTTGAAATTTGAAACCAAAAATGTTTTTTTGTAATGGTGTTTAATTTTCCCACTTATGATTAGGAAATTTATGAAGAAAAACTCGGTTGGGTTTCTGTAATAAAAACAGTTTTTCTATTTATTTACTTATAAAATTCGCAATAATTAACAGTAGAATAAAATTTTGTATTACCTGTAAAAAAACAGAAAACCACGTTCAAAGTTCTTACTTCAGGAATTCTTAAAGTTAAATAATTTTTCTTAAACACAAATTAACACATCTCGTCCATTCTGTCTTCGGTCTTCTCTCTTCAATTATTAAAGTCATCATGTACACGTGTGTAATTAATTAGCGGATGATTAATTACCTTGATGGTGAATCATCAACGGTAGATTTCTCTGTTGGTAACATGACAGATTCAAAATTAAGAAAATGATGGTATGCTTAACATAGCCATTATTTTCTTTACATGTAACGATTCAATTAAAATATTTTAATTTTTTATTTAACATTCTGATAAAAAAATAAAAATTTTTGTAACCTACTAAAAAAATGTTTTTTTGAAATTTTGTCACTTGACGTTTGGTAATTTGACATCTAATGTCATTTGAAATTTTGTCGTTTGTCGTTTTGTCATTTGACGTTTAGTCGTTGACGTTTTTTTGACGTTTTGTCGGGGAATCACTTATTTCGACTTTTCGTCAAAAAATGATTGTATATTGGATATGTTACTCCATGGAGTCTCTAAGTTAGAGCTTTGAAAGACGTATGCTGAGTTTTGAAGAAAGATATATTCAATGATGGCCCGGAGAACAGGTTCAAACTTGTTTTTGCGATAACTCGCCAACAAATGCGTTTTAGAGGGTTTTTTTCGATGTCATAAAATGAGTCTAAAAATAGTCTAAAAGTCCTTAAAACTGTCACAGAATTCAATCTGGAGCTTAAAAGATTTATTCCGAAGTTTGAAACGGTAAATAAAATATACTATCGAGACAGCCAAATTCTTATAAAATTTTTTTTTAATCGGACATTTTTCGACTTTTTGTCAAAAAATGATTGTATATTGGATCTGTTACTCAATGGAGACTCTGAGTTAGAGCTTTGAATGACGTATGCTGAGTTTCGAAGAAAGATATATTCAATGATGGCAGGTAGAGAAGGTTAAAACTTGTTTTCGCGATAACTCGCTAGCAAATGCGTTTAAGAGGGTCTTTTCGATGTCACAAAATGAGCCTAAAAATAGTCTAGAAGTCTTAAAAGCTGTCACAGAATTGAATGAAAAGTTTTCGATCTTATTCCGAAGTTTTAAACGGTTAATAAAATATACTATCGAGTCAGCTAAATTATTACAAAATTTTTTTATTTATTCGGACATATTTCGACTTTTCGTCAAAAAATGATTGTATATTGGATATGTTACTCCATGGAGACTTTACGTTAGAGCTTTGAAAGACGTATGCTGGGTTCTGAAGAAAGATATATTTAATGATGGCCTGGTAGAGCAGGTTCAAACTTGTTTTTGAGATAACTCGCCAACAAATGCGTTTAAGAGGGTCTTTTTCGATGTCACAAAATGAGCCTTAATATAGTCTAGAAGTCTTAAATGTTGTCACACAATTAAATGTGAAGTTTTCAAGACTCATTCCGAAGTTTAAAACGGTTAATAAAATATACTATCGATTCAGCCAAATTCTTTTAAAATTTTTAATTTAATCGGGACTATTTCAAATTATCGTCAAAAAATGATTAAATATTCGACCTATTACTCCATGGAGATTCTAAATTAGCGCTTTGAAAGTGTTATTCTGAGTTTCAAAGAAAGATTTATTCAATGATGATCCCGTAGAGCGGGTTCAAACTTGTTCTCGCAATATCTCGCTAGCAAATGCGTTTGAGAAAGTCTTTTTCGATGTCACAAAATGAGCCTTAATATAGTCTAGAAGTCTTAAATGCTGTCACACAATACATGTGAAGTTTTCAAGACTTATTCCGTGGAACTGACCAAATCAGTGGAGGATGCGGGCGCCGAGGAGTTCTTCGGAGGTGGTCAGGTCCTGGATCGGACGTGAATTTCCCGAAAAGGTACGCAGGTTGTCCGGTTTTGACTATCGAGTAGGCGAGTGTACATGTGAGGTATTCTCTGCGTGATTGCGCTGAGAGCCAGCCAAGTGATATTCGGTATAGGGTGACGTGTGAGCCACGGGGGATGTTGCCGTAAGCTAGCCTAACGCAGGCATTGTGAAGGACGTGCAACCTTTGAGCCTGGTATCGCTTGAGCGAGGTAAGTAGGGGCGCTGCATAAGGGACTCGACAAGCTGGAATCCGAGGGATCGCGAGAGTGACTTCTGAAAGTATCGAAGAGAGTAAAGTGCGTACTGCACGCGTTTGGTTGTCTCGTCGACGTACTTATTCAAACTGAGGTGCTGATCCAGGTGGACGCCGAGGGTCTTGATCTGAGTAGAGTAAGGGACGAGAGTCCCATCGAGCACGAGAGGAGGCAAAAGGTCATGGTCGATCTTGCTCAGGTTTGTTCTGGATCCCATGATGATCATCGTTGTCTTACCGGGGTTGAGCTGTAAACCATTCTCACTGGCCCAATCTGCAATTGCATGAACATCACGAATTAAAAGGGAGATGTTACGAGCGAGGTCCGCAAGCAGGGAGTGAATCATTATCTCAGTATCATCCGCATATTGAGTGCGTTTGGAAAAGAGTATACGATCTCTCAGATCATTTATGAATATCAGGAATAAGAGCGGACCAAGCACGCTTCCCTGGGGGACTCCTTTGGAAATGGAGAGCCACTCATCATAATCGCCATCCTCAAGGCGAACTGATTGCTTGCGCTGGCGGAGGTAGCTAGCGAACCAGCGTATTACACGATCAGTGCATCCAGTCTCCCTGATTTTGCGAAGCAGTATGTGGTGCGGAATGGTGTCAAATGCCTTCGAAAAATCAAAAGAGATGAGGATGGTTACTTCCTTCCGGTCGATAGCTTAGCGAGTTTCATCGAGTACAAAAATCAATGTGGTCTGCGAGGAGTGATGTTTTCGGTAGGCAGGTTGAAACATATCGAGGTGGCTAATGGTAGTGAGGTACTTTAGAAACTGCTGTTGGACGATCCTCTCCAGGAGCTTTGAGAACTCACTGAGCTGAGCAATGGGGCGAGTGTCAGAGGGTGTTACGGGGCTTTTTACTTTTGCAAGTTGGGTGACTGAAGCAAGCTTCCATTGAGAAGGAAAAACGCCGCTGGCCAAGGATAAGTTAAAGATGTGTGTGAGGGTAGTAAGTAGAGCCGGAAATGAAAGTTTTAGCATAGTTGATGAGATGTTATCAGAGCCCATGCCTTTGGAGGTGCTGTTGTTGAAAACGGAGGTAACTGTAGATTCATATATTGGGGAAAAGTCAAATATAGGCTGCGAACGGTTGACCGGGGTGTGTAGTATATCCTCAATGTGAGTGTCGGTAAGCGGCTCTGAATATCCTGAGACTGAAGCGTAGTGGTGGTTAGGGTAGAAGCAGGGAAGAACGTGAGGGGAGAAGGGTTTTTCTGCGGGATGATACCCATCTTCCGTATGGCTCGCCACTTGGATGCGGAGTCAGGTTACGACTGAATGTAGTTGAGTTGGTACTCGTTTTCGGCTTTTTCAAGTTCAAGGGCTATGGAGTTGCGTAAAGCACGATATTCACCATACATGGCGGGGGATTTGGATCGCCTCGCACGCTGCTCGAGCGCATCTCTAGCTTTCATCCTAGCTTTCAGTGTACTTGTGATCCAGGGTTTAAGATTAGGGTCAAGCTTTATTGTTTTCACGGGGGCAAGAGTGTCGAAGGCCGAAAGTACGACGTTCGAGATGTGGTTTACTTCGTATTCAAGTTGTTTTGTGGTAGGCGTTAAGTACTGCGGTAAGCTTGGATCAGCAAGTGAGGGTTGTGTGACAGTCGTCGCTATGGTGGGTGTGACATGGTTCACAGGGTCTGGGCGAGGGACGCACAGTGAACGGATCCGAAAATCGTTGGAAAGAATCTATTTAAATGAAGGAAAATAAAGCTAGAGAGAAGCGGTCAACGACAATCAAAAGCTAATTTAATAACAATCATAGGAAAAAAATAAAAGTTATAGGTTTTCCATTCCTAACCTGAAAAAAATGCAGAAAAAAAAATCACTAATGTGTAATTTTCGTCCAAAATCTGAAAAGAACGAATACGATTGTAAAATCAATTTTTTTTTTAGTTTATGGCAAAAATAAATGATTTTATAAACATTTCCTCTACTGATTTTAATTAAACATGTTTAGATCGTAATTATCGATAAAACAAAATATTTTTTAACCATAAAATTCATGTAACTTCATAAAATATACTATGTAATTAAAATATATTACGTAAAAAATGATAAAAAATCATACAACCCCATAACTGAATTCGTCAGACCTCTACAACCCAATAACCGAATTCATCAGGCTCTTCCAACTCCATAACCAAATTCGTCAATTTCCTACAACCCTATAACTTAATTCATCAACCTTCTATCCTTTAAACATACAACTCCATAACCAAATTGATCGGATTCTTACAACCCCATAACCGAAT
The DNA here is from genome assembly GCA_038277355.1 of Encarsia formosa. Taxonomy (NCBI): domain Eukaryota; kingdom Metazoa; phylum Arthropoda; class Insecta; order Hymenoptera; family Aphelinidae; genus Encarsia; species Encarsia formosa. The sequence continues at coordinate 109,117,084 of CM076184.1, forward strand.
TGATCAGATTCCTACAATCCATAACTGAATTCGTCAAATACTTACAATCCTATAACCATATTCGTCAAACTCCTACACTACTCCATAATAGAATTTGTCATACTTCTACAACCCTAACTTCGAAATCATCAGACTTTTATAACCTATAATAGAATTCATTAGACTTCTACAACCCCATAACCGAATAAATAAAGCTTCTGAAACCAATAATCAAACTTGTTAGACTTCTACACACTCATAACTAAATTCTTTAGACTTCTATTTATTCTTCAAGCCTACAACTCCTTAACCGAATTCGTCAGACTTTTACAACCCATAATTAAATTCATGAGACTTCTGCATATTCCTTAAGCCTAAAACCCTATAACCAGGACTTCTAAAACTCCATATCTTAATTCGTTAGATTTCTAAGTATTCCTCAAGTCTACAACCCTGTTAACTGAAATCGTTTAAATTCTACAACCATATTCATCAAGCTCCTACAACCCTGCAACCAAATTTATCAGACTTTTACAACCCTATACTTGTACTTATCGTACTTGTAGAACCTAACAGAATTCCCTTCATTTCTACAACCCCATAACCGAACTCATCTGACAAAAAAAAAATTGATTGAAATCAACAAATTTCGTAAAACAACGATGTCTGATGTCATTTTGATTGTTGTGCACTTTGTATTACTATTGCATTCTTTTTGCACTTTATCGTGGAATTCATTCAACTTTTTTTTTATAATTATTTGCTGTGTAACAAGAATTATCAATGATCCACCGAATCATAGATTTTTAGACTTAATGAAAATGTGACAAATATACTTCTAGGGTTATATAGTTCTGACGAATTCATTTATGGGATTATAGGCTTGAGAATTACATATAAAGGACGTATTTGGTTATAAGATTTTGAGCGTTAAACAAATTCAGTTATGTAGTTGTAGGAATCTGATCAATTAAGTTATGAGGTTGTAAGAGCCTGATCAAAATGGTAATGGGATCGCAAGTTTGAGGAATAAAAGGCTGATGAATTCGGTTATGGAGTTAAAGGAATTCGGCTAATTCAGTTATGGGGTTGTAGAAGTCTGACGAATTCTTTTATAGGTTGTAGAAGTTAGATAAGTTTGAGTATAGGGTTGAAGAAGTCAGACAAATTCTATGATGGGGTTGTGTAGGAATCTGATGAATATGATTATAGGGTTGTGGGTGTTTGACGATTTCAGTTATGGAGTTATAGGAGCTTGATGAATTTGGATATGTAGTTGTAAAGGTCTAACGAATCTAGTTATGGGGTTGCAAAGGCATACAAAGTTAATTATGAGATTGCAGGAGCTAGACGGGTTGTAAGAGTCTGATGAATTCGGCTATAGGGTTGTTAGAGTAGAATTAGAGTTCAAAGAATTCGGTCATGGGGTTGCAGAAGTTCAACTAATTCTGCTTGGTTGTAGAAGTATTACAAAATCAAGTATAGGGTTATCAAAGTCTGATGAATTTGATTGCGGGGTTGTAGGAGTATATAAAAAATTTCTATAGGGTTGTAAAATTATGACAAATCCATTCAACAGGGTTGTAGGATTGAGGAATACATAGAAGTCTAACGAATTAAGCTATGGGGTTTTAGAAGTCCTATTTAGACTTCTATTCCTAAAGTCTTTAAACCCATAACCAAATTCGTCAGAATTCTACAACCCCATAACTGAGTCCGTCAATATTCTACAACCCTATAAGTGATCGCAAATCCAACAACAATCTATTCTTCAAGCCTACAACCTCATAATTGAATTTTTTATACTCCTGCAACTCTGTAAGGAGTCATCCAATAATGATGTCACACTAATTTGGTATAGTCTCGTAGCGCTACAGTATTAGCAGACTATATCATAAAAACGTGACATCATTAATGGATGGCCCCTAACCGAATTGATCAGACTTCAACAACTTTATAACTCGACTCAGCAAACTCCAATTACATGCCTGAATTCACCAACCTTCTATTCCTCAAGCTAAAAACTCTATAACCTAATTCGTTTTATTTCTACAATTTATTTCGATTATATTTTTACAATCTTCTTTATCAGATTTAACGCGTCCACAAGTTCAATAATTTCCGAGTATGCCATACTTTTCGTAACAAAAGATGGTCAGGACAAGTTAAATCACTTCGAATTAAAGTGGTTAAAAATTGTCCTTAAGAATTTTTGAAATGTTTCCAAGTATTGAAAACTTCCAACAATCGAAATTTCAATTGCCGAATATATTTTACATAGAGAGAAAATAAATTTTCTTTCGGTAGACAAAAAAAATTCCAATGATAGAAAACTTCCATTTATTGCCGATTCTAATTATAAAGTTTACGCAGTAAAAATGTATTTAAAAGATAATAACAATGAACAATGATTTTAGAAAGATAATACATGGAAAGCAAAGTTTTGATCCTAGTTGATAATTGTACGAATTATTTTAAAAGATTGTGAAATTTTTGGAATCATCCGATGAATTTGTGAGTATCACAAAATGATCCTTAGAATCATTTTTAAAGATGCCAAAGATTCATCAAATGATCATAAGGCTCATTTTTATTTTTATTTTATTTATTTTTTTTTTTACCATAAGTCCAAAAACCAATGATTTGGATCATTGATAATTCTTTACGAATTTTGTTGATTTTAATCAATTTTTTTTGTCAGATGAGTTCGGTTATGGGGTTGCAGAAGTAAAGGGAGATCCGTTAGGTTCTACAAATACGGCAAGTTCAAGTATGGGGTTGTAGAAGTCTGATAAATTTGGTTGCAAGATTGTAGGGGCTTGATGAGTATGGTTGTAAAACTATTTCAGTTAACGGGGTTGTAGACTTGAGAAATACTGAGAAATCTAACGAATAAAGATATGGAGTTTTAGAAGTCCTGGTTATGGGGTTTTAGGCTTAAGGAATATGCAGAAGTCTCATGAATTTAATTATGGGTTGTAAAAGTCTGACGAATTCGATTAAGGAGTTGTAGGCTTGAAGAATAAATAGAAGTCTAAAGAATTTAGTTATGAGTGTGTAGAAGTCTAACAAGTTTGCTTATTAGTTTCAGAAGCTTTATTAATTCGGTTATGGGGTTGTAGAAGTCTAATGAATTTTTTTATAGGTTATAGAAGTCTGATGATTTCGAAGTTAGGGTTGTAGAAGTATGACAAATTCTATTATGGGGTTGTGTAGGAGTTTGACGAACATTGTTATAGGATTGTGGGTATTTGACGAATTCAGTTATGGTTTGTAGGAGTCTGATCAATTTGGTTATGGGGTTGTAAGAATCTGATCAATTTGGTTATGGAGTTGTATGTTTGAAGGATTGAAGGTTGATGAATTAAGTTATAGGGTTGTAGGAAATTGACGAATTTCGTTATGGAGTTGGAAGAGCCTGATGAATTCGTTTATTGGTTTGTAGAAGTCTGACGAATTCAGTTATAGGGTTGTAAGAGCCTGATGAATTCGGTTATTGGGTTGTAGAAGTCTGACGAATTCAGTTATGGGGTTGTATGATTTTTTACATTTTTTACGTAATATATTTTAATTACATAGTATATTTTATGAAGTTACATGAATTTTATGTTTAAAAAATAGTTTGTTTTATCGATGATTACGAATTAAACATGTTTAATTAAAAACAGTAGAAGAAATGTTTATAAAATCATTTATTTTTGCCATAAACTAAAAAAAAATTGATTTTACAATCAGATTTTGGACGAAAATTACACATTCGTGATTTTTTTTTTTTCTGCATTTTTTTCAGGTTAGGAATGGAAAACCTATAATTTTTATATTTTTCCTATGATTGTTATTAAATTAGCTTTTGATTGTCGTTGACCACATCTCTTTAGCTTTATTTTCCTTCATTTAAATAGATTCTTTCCAACGATTTTCGGATCCGTTCACTGTGGGACGGTGGTAATGAGTTGCGTAGTTATAAGTTGTTGTAGGGAATTTGTATTAATGTATTTGAGTTTACGAGATGTGATGAACTTGGGTGATGCCGAGGGTGTTTTGATAGAGTATGCGATCAAGATGAAGTCGTGACTGGGTGTGAATGGGGTGTCAGATTTTTAAAATTCCAGAATGGCCTCTCGCTTACGAGTGATGAAAAGATCGAGACAGGAATGGTGGGTATCACCGTTCGGGTGCATGGTGTGGTGGGTTGGCCGGCGATCAACTAGATAGAGTGAATGCACAGCAATGAGGTTGTCGAGTGCTCACGAGGCACTGGTGTCTATAGACATATCTATGTTGATATCGCCGATGATGACCACATTCTCATACATGGGTAGAAAGGGTGATATTGTGTTAAATAGTGAATATGGGTGGGTGGTATTTGGGGGTCTGTAGACAACACACAAGAGTATCCTCTTGGCGTATACGGTAACTCGGGCAATCAAAAATTCGGTGTCCCCGGCTTGCCTATTGAGAGACAGCTGTAACGGCTTCACTGAAAAGTCATCCCGATAGTAGAAGCCGACACCACCGCCCGATGATACTGTCCTATCGTGATGGATAAATATGTAACCAGGTATGTCGTAGACGTGAACAGGAGTGTTGGGTGTGAGGAACGTCTCGGTAACTGCAACTATGTTGTATTTCTCAGAGGTAATTTTAAACGAAAGCTCGCGAAAATGAGCTGATAAGTGATTAATATTGATATGAGCAATCTTAAGTGGTACGGGGGGATGATTACCGGTGGGCTTTCTCGATGAAGTTGCGGATAAAAGAACGGAGGTAGGGGCGGTTGGACTCTGCGAACCATGCAAGTCTTATTGAGTATTTTGATTGCTGGCATCTTGACGAGGAGCCCGAACTTGGGCACGGGCCATAGCCTCAAAGCGCTGCAGATCGTCACATGTCAAGATCGGAGTCGATGGTGCACTGGCATGAGCGCGAACCAACAGTTTGTCGGTGCATGTACGAGCTTGAAATTTGAGCTCGGTGGCGAGCAGGTGAGTTTTAACTGCGAGGGCATAAACAGATGGAGCTACCAGAGAGTCCATATACACAGGTCCGCCGTTACCCCCTGGACCAAAAATGTCAGCATAGGTTTTATCTTTCAATGCTCCCTTGCCACGAATGACAATAAGGTTCCGGGTGTCGACCGACGAAAAAACACCGACTATCGAATGCAGGGGTGGTTCCTGCTGAGGGCCTTCGGAGTTGCCCGAGTTCTCGGACCCTGGTCTCTGCGTGGGTGTGAAGGTCCACTCGCGGGTATCTATCAGCTGGCCTGTACTGCGAGGAAGGCCGATGAACTGCAGGATTCTACCGATCACAGTGTATCGCTCCACATCTGAGTTGGTGGCGGGCACGTTTTTAAATTTGATCTCGCAGGGATCGCGTTCGTGCAGAGTTTGCTTGACTCCACCGAATTCTTTCTCTAGATGATCAACGCGTTGGTGGACTTGAGCAAGGTCGCCCCCAAACTTGTCGTACAGCGTGTCGAAGTTACCTTGCAGGATGCGGAGCATCTGACGCTGGCTCACATCGTTGGCGGGGTCATTGAGGAAATCCTCGTATTCTTGCGAGTGAAGCGACATGCTTGGAATTTCCGTGGTTGCGTCGTATGGCAAGGAGCGAGAGAAACGCGCTTGGTCAGTGGCTTTCCGCGTGGCGCTCGGGAGTTCTGGTGGCTAGGAGCGAAGGTGTTTGCTGTAAATGGTTTGCCGGTTAGTATCACTTACCAAAGGGCGGGCCCTGGTGTGAGGTATGCTTGGCAGGGTTTGAAAAAATGAGGCCAAGGTTGATGTCAACCGAGGAGTCGCGGCTTGTGGTGCGGTTATTGAAGTAATACCAGTGTTCAACGATTCGGGAGGCGCTGGAGATGCGAGTGTCTCCGAGGTATCATGCACAGACAGGTTGGGCTCGGAGCACACCGTACAGATGTAAGGTCTACCGCTAACCGAGGCAACAACGCACTGATGGTGCGAAAGCGAGGCACATTTAGAACACACGATAGGAGACTCACCTCTCTTGATATTCCTAAAGCAGGCCGGACAGATTTTGATTTCGAGTTGTGGTCCGTTCATACTCGCATGTTTATCGGTTGCCGCCTCTGCTGGCGCCAATAGTATGTGATGTGTGCGCTAGATATCGCCGGGTGTAATTTTGCACTTGAATTTCGCGCGCTCTGAAGAGCAGGTGTGTAACCTGAGGTTGCGAATTTCGAGCTGCTGGCGTAGATAATTTCTAACCTCAAAGTACGGCGGCTTTTATCTGGATCACGTCCCGAGGATGTTCCGGAGTGAAGGTTCTTGAACTCTCGCGGTCACTGGACTAAGAAAAGCTCAGGAACATGATAAACACAAAGTTAACTTAAACTGGTAAACAAAACACTGCGAATCTGATACGTTTTTACGGAGCAAAGTGACGGCACGTTTTGCCGAGAATTTCCCCGAGAGGGCCCCGTAGAGCAGGTTCAAACTTGTTTTTGCGATAACTCGCTAGCAAATGCGTTTAAGAGGGTCTTTTTCGATGTCACGAATTGAGCCTAAAATAGTCTAGAAGTCTTAAAAACTGTCACAGAATTGAATGAAAAGTTTTCTGTCTTATTCCGAAGTTTTAAACGGTAAATAAGATATACTATCGAGTCAGCCAAATTATTACAAAAATTTTTTATTTAATCGGACATATTTCGACTTTTCGTCAAAAAATGATTGTATATTGGATATGTTACTCCATGGAGACTCTAAGTTAGAGCTTTGAAAGACGTATGCTGAGTTTTGAAGAAAGATATATTCAATGATGGCCCCGTAGAGCAGGTTCAAACTTGTTTTTGCGATAACTCGCTAGCAAATGCGTTTAAGAGGGTCTTTTTCGATGTCACAAAATGAGCCTTAATATAGTCTAGAAGTCTTAAATGCTGTCACACAATTAAATGTGAAGTTTTCAAGACTCATTCCGAAGTTTAAAACGGTTAATAAAATATACTATCGATTCAGCCAAATTCTTTTAAAATTTTTAATTTAATCGGACATATTTCGACTTTTTGTCAAAAAATGATTGTTTGGATCTGTTACTTCATGGAGACTCTGAGTTAGAGCTTTGAATGACGCATGCTGAGTTTCGAAGAAAGATATATTCAATGATGGAAGGTTGAGGAGGTTCAAACTTGTTTTCGCGATAACTCGCTAGCAAATGCGTTTGAGAGGGTCTTTTTCGATGTCACAAAATGAGCCTTAATATAGTCTAGAAGTCTTAAATGCTGTCACACAATAAATGTGAAGTTTTCAAGACTTATTCCGAAGTTTTAAACGGTAAATAAAATATATTTCGAGTCAGCCAAATTATTACAAAAATTTTTTTTTTAATCGGACATATTTCGACTAATCGTCAAAAAATGATTAAATATTCGTCCTATTAATCCCTGGAGATTCTAAATTAGCGCTTTGAAAGTTTTATTCTGAGCTTCAAAGAAAGATTTATTCAATGATGATCCCGTAGAGCGGGTTCAAACTTGTTTTCGCAACAACTCGATAGCAAATGTGTTTAAGGGGGTCTTTTTCGATGTCACAAAATGAGCCTGAAAATAGTCTGGAAGTCTTAAAAGCTGTCACAGAATTGAATGAAAAGTTTTCGGTCTTATTCCAAAGTTTTAAACGGTTAATATAATATACTATCGAGTCAGCCAAATTCTTTTATAATATTTAATTGAATCGGGAATATTCCAACTTATCGTCAAAAAATGATTAAATATTCGACCTATTACTCCATGGAGATTCGAAGTTAGCACTTTGAAAGTGTTATTCTGAGTTTCAAGGAAAGATTTATTCAATGATGATCCCGTAGAGCGGGTTCAAACTTGTTTTCGCCATAACTCGCTAGCAAATGCGTTCAAGACGGTCTTTTTCGATGTCACGAAATGAGCCTTAAAATAGTCTAAAGGTCTTAAAAGCTATCACAGAATTGAATGAAAAGTTTTTGGTCTTATTCCGAAGTTTAAAATGGTAAAAAAAATATACTATCGAGTCAGCCAAATTATTACAAAAATTTTTTATTTATTCGGACATATTTCGACTTTTCGTCAAAAAATGATTGTATATTGGATGAGTTTTTCTGGATGGCACCTTCCGCGTGCGCGTACGCGGAGGAGTCTCCGCGTATGCGCAAACTTACCCTTTCAAACAAAAATTTGCGCATACGTGCAAACTAAATTATCCCGCGTGCACGCAAACTTAGGTACTCCGCGTGCGCGCAAACTTAGGTGCTCCACGTGCGCGCAAACTTAGGTGCTCCGCGTGCGCGCAAACTTAGGTGCTCCGCGTGCGCGCAAAAACTTAAGATCTCCGCGTGTGCGCAAGACTTCCGATCTACGCGTGCGCGCAAAACTTATGATATTCCGCGTGCGCGCAACACTTATGATGTTCCGCTTGCGCGCAAAACTTATGATGTTCCGCGTGCGTGCTAAAACTTCCGATCTCCACGTGCGCGCAAAACTTATGATGTTCCGCGTGCGCGCAAAAACTTCCGATCTCTGCGCGCGCGCAAAAACTTTGATTACGTTGCGATAAATGCATCAATTATTGTCCTTCTAAACATTAAAATTGTGATTAAAAAAACTTCCTAAGTCTATAAAATTTATTTTTCACACACGGTGCAGAAAGTGCAACTTTCTGATTTTTCCCAAACAGGAAGTTTGAACTCCTTGCTTTGAGTTGAAAAAAACATTACACTCGACGCTGGAAAAGTATTAGCTAACCCTTAGCAAACCCTTGACGCCCTCGCCTTTGGCTCAGGTTTTGAACACAAATTGTTTGAAAATTAGCTAAAAACCCAAAGAAGTGACCCAAATGTCTAGTCCTAGCGGGTCCTCCTCTCAGGGTTGGATAAGTTTTTTTGGATCATCGATTGCAGAAACTTTGGAAATCGCTTTCTGGTACCGAATGATGAGCAAACCCCATTGCAAGTATCCTCGGTGAAATCAGCGATGAATTCATCGGTGAATTCCTCGTTTTTTGCGGTGAAATCCTCGGTGAATTTTAACAGTGAAATCCTCGGTGAAATCCTCGGCATTACAACGGTTTCGAAAACAAAGGAGTCAAGAAGGACATCTGTGCACCTGGTGATACGTACGCCTTGAAGATGATTTCCCCAGGAAGTTTCGACTCCGGATAGTTCAGGGCGGACACTGGTGCACCTGGCGATACTTACGCCTTAGAGAGGATTTCCCCAGGAAGTTTCGACTTCGGATGGGTCAGGGCGGACACCTGATGCCCCTGGTAATACTTACGCCTTGGAGATGATTTCCCTAGGAAGTTTTGACTCCGGAGGCACCAGGGCGAGCACCTGGTGCACCTGGTGATACTTACGCCTTAGAGAGGATTTCCCCAGGAAGTTTTGACTCCGGAGGGATCAGGGCGGACACCTGGGGCCCCTGGAGATACGTACGCCTCGGAGATGATTTCCCCAGGAAGTTTCGACTTCGGAAGGGTCAGGGCGCACACCTGGTGTACCTGGCGATACTTACACCTTAGAGAGGATTTCCCCAGGAAGTTTCGAGTTCGGAAGGGTCAGGGTGGACACCTGGTGCCCCTGGTGATACGTACGCCTCGGAGATGATTTCCCCAGGAAATTTCACTCGCAGTTGATGGTGAGATAGTGGATCTTACCCCAGGTAGCACCAGGTCGACTACCAGGTAACCAGATCTGTTAGCTCAGGAAGTTTTACTCGTAGTGGACGGTTACCGAGGGCCAAATCGAAGGTCCATTTTTAAAAATTAATATCCCCTAGAATTTTAGGAGTAGAGTAAACATCCGGGAGCCGTTTTCTTCGTTTGGTGGAGTACTTTGAGAAAAAGTCCCGCTTTGTTGTAAAAAATTGTTAAAAACAATTGTTATTGCAAAAAAACTTTTAAAAGTGAACGATGAAGTTTATGAAAAAATCGTCTAAAAACCAGTAGTGCTATTCTCCCAGATTTTTTTACGTCAAGATATTGATTATCAAGCATCTAAGTCGCACAAAAATAGCTGGGTCGTTTTATCATCGGGAACAACCCCAACGCCGCAGACAGGGGGATGAAACGTTACATAAAATTGTAAAATTAAAAAAAAAGGGTTGCAATTCTCTAAGCCCCCAAAACCCTGTGCGCTCGAATTCAACAAAATACTGATTGCCTATCTCCCATCCTCTAACCCCCAAAAACCCTGGGCGCCCGAGCTCAACAAAATACTGATTGGCTACCCCTCAAGCTCCAAGCCCCAAAAACCCTGAGCTCTCGAGTTCAACAAAATACTGACTGCACTGGGAAAAAATTGGGGTTGACTCTCCTCACGTGTCGTGCATGGGGATACACGACAGTAGTATAGTAACACTATGGCGAATGTAAACAAAGATGATTCACCGCAGCGAGCAGTCTCACGCGGTGGGGGCGGCTGGTTACGCGGTTGAGGTGGCTGCTCGTGGGTGCTGCGGGAGGGGGTGCTCGGGGCCGTTCGGGAAGGAGGAGGGCTTCCTGGCGCTGCGAGCAGCCTCGCGCGGTGGCGGGGGCCGGTGACGCGGTCAAGGCGGCTGCTCGCGGGTGCTGCGGGAGGTGGTGCTCGGGGCCGCTCGGGGAGCAGGAGGAGGACTTTCTGACGACGGCGACGAGGCTGATGCAGCGGAAGCGAAGGTCGCTTAGGTGGCTGCGCTCGGACGTCGCGACTGCTGACTCTGCAGGTTGAGGCGACTGCTCGCGGGTGCTGTGGGAGGTGGTGCTCGGAGAGCAGGAGGAGGACTTTCTGACAACGGCGACGAGGCTGATGCAGCGCAAGCGAAGGTCGCTGAGGTGGCTGCGCTCGGACGTCGCGACTACTGACTCTGCAGGAGCTGCTGATGCTACTGCGGCATCTGTATCTTGTTCTATTCTTCAAGAGATTATTTAATTCTAGATCGGTCGTTTTTAAATTAATAAAATTGTTTAAGAAATTAAAAAAATTAGAAATTAATAATAATAATTTTTAATCCATTTAAAAAATACTTTGAATATACTTTGATACTAATTAATTTTACTTTTTAATAATTTTTATTCCTTTGAAAAAAACTTAGGTTATACTTTAATACTTATCAATCTAACTTTTATAATAATTTTTAATCCTGTTAAAAATGATTCAAGTACTGAGAAGGATATTTAAAAAAGAAGTGAAGCATATATTTTAAACTTGTTGTTTTCGTTTATTGAATGTACATTATTTTATTACATTTACATTACATTACAAAACTTTTTACAGGTAATAGGGATGCATGCGATGTACTGTTTGGCCAGATATTACCTACTCCTTATGCGGTCTGAAACAATTTTTTTTGCTTTAGAAAAGTAAAAAATAAAAACTATGAAATAAAAAGAGGTAGTAATTTTTACTTACGAGGCTTTTTAGTGTTTCAACCATTGGCAATGCTTACGACAACGAGGACATATTCAGCCCCGACAGTCGTTTTGGCAATAAAGCCACTCTAGCTTGTATTTTTTTTCTGGAATATATGCTGAACTGCACCTTACACATTTCACTGCTCGACGTAATTTTTTCACTTCACTACGTTTTAAAAATTTGTGTTTATCTTTAATAAACTTACATGTTCGGCATTGATTACGCGAGTAGGAGATATCAACACTCGAAAATCCTTTAAAGTCCGTTTCTTCTTCTTCTTTTTCTTCTAATTTTTTTTGTTCTTCACTTCTTTTTTTAATAGCTTTTAACACAGAAACTTTTTTTAGAAGGGCATCTAAAGCCTTGAGGTGTTTTAGGCATTTTTTGAATAAGGGATCTGTTACACAATTTGTACTTCTCGGCTTTTCAAAACGTTCGGCACTTTGGTCCATAACACTGTTTTCAACTGCTTCAACGTCTATTATCTCTGGTTCAATTTCTTGTGCGTTCGAACCTTTTTCTGGTGTGGTAAAAAGATGTTTGTATTGTTGTGTTTGAAAATCTTCAGGCCCTCCAATGTCGATTTCATCTACTTCGTCGTTTAAATTTCTAATCACAACTACTAACTCACTATACGAGGCCATTCTAAACTGAGATGTTGCCTCTTTCGCGGATTCTTCTGCACTAAGGGGTAGAGTAATCATGCAACATAATAGCTGTATAAAAACTTACTTATGGAAGTATTTTTTCTGCTGACAATATAGTGTATTGCATACCAGGGTTAAAAGTGTCTACTAACTGTAACATACAATATAAATGAAATTTTTCTTATTCTTAAAGGCCTTAATAACTTAAGGATTTTACGGCTTTGACGAGGTTTAATGTAACCTCCCTAAAGATCCGAACGCGCTGACTATAGTGGTGAAAACGGTTTCATATAATCACTTAAAGCCAAAATTATTTTTTTTAACAACACCTTGCGAGGTTGAGGAGTTGTCCTGGATACAACATGGATCGCGCATATCAAAGACTTTTTCAGCTGGTTCACGTACTTCTTCAAAAGTCTCTGTCTTGTCTCTGGTAAATGCCACTTGTAAAACATCACTAGGCGTTCTGATTCGTTACGAATCAAACTTTGTAAAGTTTCGAGATCTTATATTAATAAAGAACGTTTTAGTAACTCTTCAATAACACTAAGCATCACACAACTTATTATCAAAGGCTGGAGAAATTTTTTCGTCATCATCGTTTCATTTCCTTGTTCCAAACTCTCGTTCGGTTCGGGTATACCAAATACGATCGTGTCACGATAAAGCTGTTGTAGCTGTGGTATGGAGTAGGCACTTCGACTATTAAATTCTTCATCTCGATCAAGGTTAGGCAGGTCCTCTTCTTCATCAGAGTCCGAGGCTTTGAGATCGAAGAGATCTTGAATTTCTTGAGGATCTCGATGTTTCTGCATCAGATGACGCACTAATTCCTCATGTACTGCTTGAGATACTAATTCGACACTATCAATTAACTTTTTACGATTCAGCATCTGCAGAGTACTCCGACAATTTTGATTTTCACCTGGGAGGAATAATAAAATATTTAATCAGTTTTAAATTATTAAAACGGTGAGTAAATTTATTCGTAAGTATACATACGATATTTAGTACGTAAGTAAAGGTGTTTAGAACCTCGAAAAGGTCTGCTTACAGTTCGCGACATAATTTTTGACTGCCTACGCTTAAGCCGTGCGAGCTTCGAAAAAAATGTAACTCCCTGAACCATCTGTTTTATTCAAGGCTTTAAAAAATTGCAACTCTAAAACTTTCTCAGAGTATCACATTCTGTAATTATGTTTTGTGTAATGCAAAAAATACATTTTATTTTAGTTGCTCGTCAGTTTTTATTTTGTTTCTTTTCTTGATGTGTAATATCAAGTTATCAATTTTTCATGAAAGCAAAACACTGAATGAAAGTCGTTTGAGCTTTTAAACGTTCTATAAGTGATGAAAAAATAAAAAAGTGCAACGCTTAGACTTCAGCATTACTCGTGTTTTTAGTCGTTTTTCGAACGTTACAGAATACACAGTACTTGAGAACATGTCTGAAATAACAGTAAAAAAGTTAGTGAATATTATAAAATGCATTTTGAGAGTAGCTTATCAAAGAGATGTATATATTAAAACAATGTGTGGTGTAGAGTGGTCAAAAAATTTATCAAGCTTACCGATGCAGATCCTGGAAAAGAAACTGCATTTTTTGCTTCTACACTGCAGTGAAGATACAATTAAATACCTGTACAAGCGAGGAATATTTCACGATGAGAAAATTATTTTGATTTTTAAAAATGTTTTGAAACTCAAAAATTTATTGAACAAACCAGCTTTTAAGGATCTTAACAAACCTAAAGGTATTCGAATAATTTGTGTGCGTGCGACAAAAAAAAAAAAAAGAGCCATTCTTTTAATTTTCTAACTTTGTATATTATAATTTTAGAATTTACCGAAATGATGCTTGATCACGAAGGTGATGAGTTTATCAAACTCTGTGCGTACGAGCAAGGCGAACCATCAACGTCAGCAGAAAATAACAATTCACCGTCTTCGTCATCTGAAAGTAGTTCGTGTTCTTGCAGTTCTGATAGCGATTCATCTGATGATTATGATGACGATGTTGCGGCTCTAAATCTTAATAGTGAGTATAAAATTGTTTATTGGATTAAAATAATAATTAAAGAATTTTGCATTTTTTATTTTTTTATATTAGATGTATTATTTCAGAATGGCAGCGGTAGACAACAAAATCAACGATTAGAACTAGATTTTACCAGAGATTCGGAGTGGAAGGGCGTGAAATAAATGTAAGGATACTGCCACCTCGTGCTGAATCAGACGTTTTTCGGTGGCTAGGAGAAGCTTTAAGTGATCTGCACGCTGACCTTATTAAAGACACAACTTCTTCTGATTTTATCGGGCTGACAATAAATACAGAAAGACTCACTCACGGTCCAGTATGGCTCTCATTTCGGCCATTGCGCGATTTTAACGTAGAAAAGTTGTGGCAACTACTTTTCAGTATATCTCAGAGCTCAAACGAGTATAACATTGAAGATCCTTTGAATATAACTTGCAACATAGTTAAAAATGTAACAGGTTGCGGACGCGTAAAACTCACCGAAGAGTCTGTCAAAAAAAAGTCAATACTTACTATAAGAAACGACGATAATCTTTGCTTGCCTCGCTCTCTCGTTGCTGCATGCGCTTACAGTATCAGAGGACAGATACGCTCAGGTGTTTTGCATGTCTATTGGAACAGCGTACGTCAAATCAATGGCTCTACTAAAAAAAAAGCAGCTCTTGATTTAATAAAATTAGCTCGAGTTGATGTATCTGCAGAAGGTTGTGGAATGAGAGAAATCGAAAAATTTCAACAATATTTTGCAGCAAAAGGAATAGCTATAGTAGTTTACTCTTTTAGAGATTTCGCACGAGGTGAAAAGCCTCTTTACGATGGATCAAATTTAGTTATTTACAAGTACAAAAGCATCAAGTATATTTTACGTATAATGTATTATGCCTCTTTAAATCATTTTGAACCTATACTTAATTTGGTTGGTGTATCAGGAAGTATAGGTTATTGCATTCCATGCAATAAAAGTTATTCAAGGTTTCTTAGTCATATATGCACGAACAGATGTTCAAAGTGTTTACAATATCCTGTGTGCAACGAGCAACAACCAATGACTCGATGTCAACTGTGTAATAGATATTTTTACGGTGAAGAGTGTTATCAAAATCATTTAAAAATTAATTCTTTTAAAAAATCTAGCGTGTGTTCGAGTATTAAAATTTGTCAAATATGTCTTAAAGTTTCCGATGACAAGCACGAGTGCGGTAAAAGTTTTTGTACAATTTGTTGCAAGTACATGTCTGATCACGAGTGTTTTATGCAACCAATAAAAGAATCTGAAAAATCACACAGGGTGATATTTTTTTTTTTACGACTTTGAAACTCAACAAAACGTGCACGTGCTTGAAGATGAAGACAAAAAAATTCATAAACCAAACTTGTGCGTAGTTCATCAAGTTTGCAACTTTTGCTTACATGAGACCGATATCACGGCTGAATGCGATAAGTGCGGGGTACGTGAACATATTTTTAAGACAGACCCTGTAAAACAATTTATGGATTTAGCTTTGAAGCCACGTAAACTGTTTAAGCGAGTTGTGTGTATAGCTCATAATGCTCAAGGATATGATGCCCACTTTATTTTTAAATTTTTGGCTGAAAAAAGTGAACGTGAAAAACCTTCGGTGATACTGAATGGTACAAAGATTATAGTGATGGAGTACATGGGCATAAAATTTATCGACAGTCTAAACTATTTTCATATGCCTCTTAGTAACTTACCCAAAGCCTATGGATTGACGAACATAGAAAAAGGCACGTTCCCGCATTTTTTTAATAAACCAGAAAATGCGAATTACATAGGTCCTTTACCGGCAATTGAATTTTACTCCCCTGATACCATGGGTGAAAAAGAAAGAGAAAGCTTTATTACGTGGTACAATGAGCAAGCAGCTAAAAACTTTATCTTTGACTTTGATGCTGAATTAACTAAATACTGCAAACAAGATGTAAAAATCTTAAGACTGGCCTGTTTGAATTTTCGAGAAAAATTTATGAAATTTGGTGTGGATCCGTTTCTGGAGTGCACCACTATTGCTTCCACATGTATGAGAGTGTTCAAGAAAAAATTTTTGAAAAATAATCAGATTGGTATAATACCAGCAGGAGGATACAGAGGTCGTAACATACAATCTTTGAAAGCTGTTCAATGGCTGTTTTGGATGGAGAAATCATTGAAACGCCCCATCAAGCATGCAGGTCGCTGTCGAGAAAGAAGATTATTGGAAGGGATTTTAGTCGATGGTTACAGTGCTCCAAAACACCTGGAAAGTCACAGAGGATTGGTTTTTCAGTTTCATGGGTAACTTGATTTTTTTTTTTTTTTTTTTTTTTTTTCGCAAACACTGATGACACTTAAATTTTTTTCTTTCTTTTTAGCTGTTATTGGCACGGCTGCCCGAGTTGTTACCGCTTTAATAGAGATGAAAAATTATCGAACTGTCAATCGATGGATGAGAAGTTTGAAAGAACTTATGCTCAATCAGAAAGGATAAAGAGTCTGCAGTACAGGTTAATTGAAATCTGGGAGCACGACTTTGATGAATTTAAAAAAACAAACGAAGATTTAAAACGGTATTTGAGTGAAAAAATAGATATGATTTATCAAAAACCCTTGAATCCTCGCGATGCTTTGTTTGGTGGGCGCACGGATAATACTGTTAAGAAGTACTTTTGTAAGCAGAACGAAAAGATAAAGTACGTCGATTTCAACAGTTTGTATCCGTTAATTTGTAAACGATCGAAGTATATCGTAGGTCACCCTAAATTATACGTAGGTGAAGAGGAGTGTAGTCTACTCGTGCGCGATAAGAGCGATTTTTCAAACGTTAACGGTTTAGTAAAATACAAAGTGTTACCTCCTAGAAATTTGTACCACCCTGTATTGCCAGTGAAAATGCACGATAAATTGCTTTTTCCATTGTGTCGAACATGTACCGAGCAAATGATACAACGAGAATGCATCCATGAAAATCCGAAAGATGGATATTTAATAGGTACTTGGGTATCCGAAGAATTAAAAAAAGCGATAGAAGTAGGTTACGTAGTCATTAAAATGTTTGAAATTTGGCAGTACAATATAACGCAGTATGATCCTGTAACAAAAAAAGGAGGAATATTTGCCGAATACATCGACACTTTTTTTACTCAAAAAACGTAAGCTTCAGGTTACCCCGCCGAGTGCACGACCGAAGAAGATAAAGAAAGATATATTTCGGAATTTGAAAAAGTTGAAGGTATCAAACTAGATAAAGGAGCTATAAATTTTAATCCAGGCTTGCGTCTAGTTTCGAAACTTGCAATCAACTCTATATAGGGAAAATTTGCACAAGCGCAAAATAAACAAAACACTGAAGTGCTTAGTTCACCAAATAGATTGATCGAGTTATTACACAGTAAAGAAATAGATGTAAATAGTATCTTACCTGTGAATGACGAATTGCTGTATACAAGCTGGTCTTTCAAAGCTGAAGCAGTTACAGCTTCACGATCTACGAACGTTGTAGTAGCCGCATTTACTACAGCACAGGCACGATTGAAACTTTTTGAGTGTCTACACTTTTTGGGGCCCAGAGCCCTTTATTTTGACACAGATTCATTGATTTACATCAGCAAACCGGGTATGAACGACTTACCTACTGGTTCCATGTTGGGAGAACTGACGGACGAGTTAGCTGATAAAGGTGTCGGTACATATGTGAGCAAATTTTTATCAAGAGGCGCTAAATTTTACGCTTTTGAATACGTGAAACCCGACGGTAGCAAGGATTATGTATGTAAAGTAAAAGGTTGAGACTAGGGGTCAGTGCCGTGTACTCCGCACGGTACACGGTACACGGCGCATGGTACACGGTACACGTAAACGAAAGCTTTGCTTAGAGAGCTTTTTGGTACACGGTACACTGCACACGGTACACGCTGTCTTTATTTAAATTTTTTTGTTACATAATACACGGTACACGATACATGGTTTACGGTACACCGTACATGGTACACGCTGTCTTTTTTTGATTTTTTTTCATGTCACACAGTACACGGTACACGGTACAAGTCGTTTATATTTGAATTTCTTTTACGTACTGCGTACACGGTACACGGTACACTGCGCACCGTACACGGTACACGCTGTACTTATGTAAATTTTGTTTACGTCAATACGTACACGGTATACGATGCACGGCGCACCGTACACGGTACACGTCATTTGTATTTGAATTTATTTTACGTCACTGCGTACACGGTACACGGTGCACCGTACACGGTACACGCTATATTTAATTAATATTCCATCAAGTCACTGCGTACACGGTACACGGTACACGGAGCGCCATACACGGTACACGCTATATTTAATTAATATTCCATCAAGTCACTGCGTACACGGTACACGGTACACGGTACACGTCGTTTGTATTTGAATTTCTTTTACGCATCTAAAAGCGAGTTAAACCAATAACCCTCCATCTTTTCATCCATCTCATAGCGAGTTCAACCAATAACCCTCCCTCTTTTCACTCATCTAACAACAAGTCCAACCAATAACCCTCCCTCTGTTAACCCATCTAATAGCGAGTTAAACCAATAGTTAGTTTTCTGTGTATCGTGTACCGATGCCACCTCGCTAGTCAACGGGTGTACCATGTACCATGCACGCTCTGCCATGATGGAAACTGAAATAAATATAGCGTGTACGGTGAACGCTGTGAAGGGATAGAAATTGAAATAAATGCGGCGTGTTCCATGTACGGAGCGTCTTCTACCGTGTACCGTGTACGCTGTGACGTACAAGAAATTTAAATACAAACGACATGTACCGTGTGCGGTGCGACGTGTACCGTGTACCATGTACGCTGTTAACGTGATGGAAACTGAAAAAAATACTGCGTGTACCTTGTACGTTGCGCCGTGTACCGTGTACCATTTACGCAGTGACGTAGAAGAACATTAAATAAAACGACGTGTACTGTGTACGGTGCACCGTGTACCGTATACCATGTACGCATTGACTTAAAGGAAATTTACATAAGTACTGCGTGTAGCGTGTACGGTGCGCCGTATACCGTGTACTCTGTGGCGTAAAAGAAATATAAATAACAACGACGTGTACCCTGTTCCTGTACAGTGCACCGTGTACCGTGTACGCATTGACGTAAAGCAAATTTACTCAAGTACGGTGTGTACCATGTACCGTGTACGCAGTGAAGTAAAAGAAATTTAAATAAAAACGACGTGTTCCGTGTACCGTGTACGCAGTGACGTAAAAGAAATTTAAATAAAAAGACGTGTATCGTGTACGGGGCACTGCGTACCGTGTACGCAGTGACGTAAAAGAAATTTAAATAAAAACGACGTGTACCGTGTACCGTGCACCAAGTGACACTGCCAAGATCAATGCAACGTGTACAGTGTACCGTGTACACTGCACCAAGTCACGCAGCCAAGATCAATGCGACGTGTACTGTGCGCGGTGTACAGTGCACCGAATCGCACTGCCAAGATCAATGCGCCATGTACCGTGTACCGTGCACCGAGTCTCTTTACCAAGAACAATGCGACGTGTAACGTGTACCGTCTACCGTGCACCAAGTTACATTGCCAAGATCAATGTGACGTTTACCGTGTACCATGTACCATGCACCAAGTCACACTGCCCAGATCAATGTGACGTGTACCGTGTACCGTGCATCAAGTCACACTGCCAAGATCAATGCGACGTGTACCGTGTACCGTATACTGTGTATCATGCACCAAGTCACACTGCCAAGATCAATGTGACGTGTACCGCGTATTGTGTACCGTGCACCAAGTCACACTGCCAAGATCAATGTGACGTGTACCGTGTACCGTGTACCGTGTATCATGCACCAAGTCACACTGCCAAGATCAATGTAACGTGTACCGTGTACCGTGTACCGTGTATCATGCACCAAGTCACACTGCCAAGATCAATGTGACGTGTACCGTGTACCGTGTACCGTGTACCATGTACCGTGCACCGAATCTCTTTACCAAGAACAATTCGACGTGTACAGTGTACCGTGTACCGTGCACCGAATCTCTTTACCAAGAACAATTCGACGTGTACAGTGTACCGTGTACCGTGTACCGTGCACCAAGTCACACTGCCAAGATCAATACGACGTGTACAGTGTACCGTGTACAGTGCACCGAATCTCTTTACAAGAATTATGCGACGTGTACCGTGTACCGTGTACAGTGCACCGAATCTCATTACCAAGAACAATGCGACGTATAACGTGTACCGTATACCGTGCTCCATCGCTACGATCAATGCGACGTGTACCGTGTACAATGTACCAAGGCTCTGATAAAAGAGCAGCGTGTACCGTGTACACAAAAGCTCTCTGCGTGTACCGTGTACCGTGTACCGTGCATAAAAAAGCTTATGCGAAATATGATCTCGTGTACCGTGTCCCGTTTACCGTGCACCGTACTTGGTACACGGCACTGGTACCTAGTCACTTCGTTTTATTTAATCACTTTATTTCAATAAAATTTTAACTATCCATCAAACGAGCAAAAACATGAGCTGGCCAAAAATTTAATTCAGGAATTTCCGGTTTAAAAAAATAATTTGTCGTCATTAGGATATGTAAATATTTATATATGTATCTATGATTCAAAATTTTTGTTATAACATATTTTTGAAACAGATGTTGTTTTCAGGAACAATTTTTTCATCCTAGTACAAAAATGGGTTTTATTCATCATCGTTTACAAACAATTCAAAAAAACTTACCTCGTGAACAGAAACGGTAAAGTAAAATACCAAAATCAAAAAAAGAAACTGAAACTTCAAGGAGCGTCTGCACCAGACCTTTACTATCAGATGCGACATTAGCCGAAAAGGTAAATTAATTTTACTGATAATGCAATTAATTTTTTTATTACTATTCAAAACTAAGCAGATGTTTGTATTTTATTTTGTTTGATTCTCACAATTTAAGTACTAATTTTTCATTATAGGTTGATATTATGTACCGGAAACCTCCCATAGATACTAACAAAAGTCAAATAAAAACTCTTTTAGAAGAAACTTTTAATAACCGAAGAGAGTGGATAATCAAGAGTAAACCAACGATTAGGCAAATATTGGAAAAATATTCTCATCTAATAGAATATAATGGTGAAATGGTTTGTTCTCAATCACTCAAAAAGTTTTGAATTAACTTAAAAAATAATTTCAAAAAATTTTAATAAAAATTAATTTTTTATTACAGGTGGACGTTGAGTTTGACCTTCTCTTTACATCTTTAAAAGATGAATTTATTGCAAAATTTAGTAGCTACTATACAAAAAGAATCTTGGCTTATACAACTCGATACAAAGGAGAATTGATATCAAAATATTCAGAGACAACTGATGGTAAGATTTGAATACAATACGTAGAATTTTAATAATTATTTTCATCGTATTTATATTTTAATTTCTTTTTCAGAAAATCTAAAGGCTATTTTGATTCTTATTGAACTGCTGGCTGTTTATAATGCAAAAAAAGGAAAAAGAACAAAAAATTCTCAAGAAAATAAGTCAATTTCTGAAAATTTATCTCCAGTAAATTATTTGATAGAAACGATAAAAGTAAGTTTGGATTGGTAAATTTTTTAAACTGTTTTAAAATATCTTTTGTATATTTTAACTAATTTAAGTAAAAAATCGATCAAAACTTTTACAAAGTATACTTATCAGTAAATTACTAATTCTTTCTTTAGGATGGATCAAACATTGAGACTTTTGTTGAAACCAAAAGAAATTTTTCGGTAACCAACATTCAACCGTACATTGTATGCACTGGTCAAATTTTAAAATACTATTTTGCTATAGTTGATGGAAACTTGATATCTCCACTCATAGAACAAGACGTTATTTCAGCGCTAGATTTATTATTTAAAACCTTTTTTGTTTTGAACTTGGAGTACCCTCCTCTACTTCAGAATTTTTCTGATTTTTTAGAAGTATTTATTTTTAAGCTTAAAGATTCCGCATCCACAAAGGTTATAGATCTTCATGTTATACTTAGTAGAGAGTGTGATTAGTGTAAGTAAATAATTTAATTTTAAAGTTAAAATTTTCCTTTGAAAGATGTTTATAAAAATTTCAATTTTTTTTTTAATAATACATTTTACGCTTGTTAAGTTCTCCGTTTCATTACAAAATAATTATAAACCATTTCATGCATTTTAAATACTCTAGAATCTTTTGTAAAAATATGAAATAAAATTATAAAATATTTTGAATTATTAAGTTGTTTTAACTAAAGTTATTTACATTGATTTTTAAAATCATAACATTGTTTTTTAAATTGTTGATCGAATTAAATCTATCGATCTTTCCGAGTTTATAAAACATATTCTCAGTAAAAAAAAATATCTTGAATAAATAAATAAAATTTTAGTAAATTTAATGAAAGTTCATTTATTAGAAAAGATAAAACTTATAACTTTTACGTATAAAGTTGTGAAAAATTTAAGAATTTTCAAAGAAGTAAGAGAAATTTTCAAGGATTTTTAGAATTTAATAAAAAAAAACTCACGAATTAAAAGCAAAATCAACTATTCAATCAAATTCAAATTTGAAAAAAAAAAATTTTAATTTAAGAATATTAATTTTAACATTTTTAATACAGTTTTATATTTTACGAGGAAAAAAATAAACAAAAAAATTAATTTCAAAATTATTAATACTCTTTTCAAGTATAACGAAATTAAAATAATTAACTAATCTCAAAAACTAACTTTTTAAAACGAGTAAACAAAATTTAAGCTTAACATCATAAGGCAATTTTAATTTAATATTTTTAGTATTAAAATTAAAGTTAACAAAAAGTATTGCTTCAAAATTAATTTTTGGTTTGCAAAAAATCAAAATTACGTTAAATTTGTTTATTGAAAATGTAATTGTTTAATTATATTTAGCAACTTGAAGTTTTTATAAGAGCCTATACAAAGTCATCGGCGCTCAGCTGATATTCATTATAGATGTGACTAACTTCAAGTCAGTTGAGTCGCAACAGCTGGCGGTGGCTGACGGCACCTAACCTGCTGCGACGTATATTTTGAAGCATCAAATCAATGGCTTTGAAGAAGTTTTTAATGGTGTTTACCAGTTCTATTGTTATTTTTATGTTCATATTTACAGCTGAAAACATGTTTTTGAGTGATTTTACTCCCTAATTTTTATAAATATGAACCTGTGTGGAAAAAAAATTGCGTCTGCTCTATTCCAAAAAACCGACACAGCTACACGGTTGGCGGTGTGGCTGCTACGAATTTTGGCAAAAGAGTGCTGAAAATTTTTTTTTTTTTTTTTCTAATTAAAAAAAACCATCACACCTACGACCCCATATCCTTGGGCGAAACGAGTTAAAATGATTTTTTTTTAAATAAAAAAAAAAAACCCTCAAGCCTACAACCCCATTGCCGTGGGCGAAACGAGTTAAAATGATTTTAATTTTAATTCAAAAAAACCGTCAAGCCTACGACCTCATTGCCCTGGGCGAAACGGTCAAAATTTAAATTATCAAAAATATAACCATGAAGTTGAAAATTCCATAACACTGTGTTTTATTAGTTAATATCGAATAACAGAGCGCTCTTCGATGCTCTCTCGCTCTAACCAGAGCCTGCCGCAAGGCGGCGTGTGAGTCTGCGGGCCGTGCCATCACTCACTTTATCTGAAACCGCTCATCAGAGCGGACGCGTGCTATCGAGTCATTATTTCGTATTATTTAAAATCTTGTCTTTCCTATTAATAAACTCTAAACAGTTCAAGTGAACTAACTCCGTGTAATTATTTATTTTTAACCTCCTCGATCCCGTCAGGTTACGGGGCTGACACGCTTCCACTACACAAAGGAAAACTCGAAAAATCCTTCTCGCCGCGTGTGTACAGTGTTCTTGTGCTCTGTGAAAGGAGGCGAGTCTCTCAAGGATGGACGGCCAGGACGTGATCAAGGAAGATGAAGTCGCCGGAGGGAGTGGGGCTGCAGAGAACGATGCCCTGGTGATGGTCAACGAAGGCATGGAGTATAGTTCGGGACTGATGCAGAAAGGTAGGAAAGAACATGAAATTGACCGATTAATATAGTGCGTCTTCACGTGTGAATGTACGGATGACTGAATATCGTAGCGTGACTTTTCAAAGCCAGTGCGGGTTGGCTTGATAAAAATCGGTGTGCAGGCAGGGGAAACATGTGAAGCTCGTGGCCGAGGAGTAATGATGACGAACCCGGGTGGAGGGGCAGCGCGTGCGGGGGTCGAGGGCGTGAATCATGAGTGAATTCGCGAGAGATTGAAATGTCCGAGTTTTATCGGCCGAGAGAGACACGTTGCGCTGCAGGTCAGAACAGGATCGGGTTCTGAGAAACGATCGGTGGTTGAACGATGTGTTCGCGCGCTTTTGCCAACTCTCTCCTATCCTTCTCTCTCTACTGTATATTCATGTATCTTGTATATTCATAAATCTCTGTCGGTTAAACATCTCTGCTCATCCTCTGCGGTATGGAACGGTCGTCCAGGTCATCCAGAGTACTTATTCTGCGAAGTTATCCCTAAGGGAGGTGATCCTGTTTTTGCGGGAGTTGTGTATAGACCACCACAGTCGCCGTTTGTTCAGGGGTCGGATTTTGTCAGTACTTTGCGGGACACTATGCTGAACTACGGCACCAAGGTTCTTCTGGGTGATTTTTACTCTGATCTTTTGACGGACAACCCTGATGCGACCTTCATGAAATCATTCATTGCTGAGAACTCGCTTTTTTCTGTGCCGTATGGGGCCACGCATCACACGCGAACGTCGGATACCTGTCTGGATCTCTGTATTGTTGATGCCCTTGACACGGTGACGAATTATTCTAAATCTGTATCTCCATTTATAGCTGGACATGACTTGATAACTGCTACGCTGAACATCTACGTACCCCAGACTACGACTCATGATTTCACCTACAGAGACTTTAAATCAATTGACTCAGTAACCTTGAACGAGTATCTATCTAAATGTGACTGGTCAGTAGTCACGGATGATGAAGCTTCTTTAAGTGATAGATTGGATTCTTTGTATGCTAACTTACACGCTGCTCTTGAGGTTGTTGCCCCCATCAAGACTTTTAGTCATAAAAAGAGGAAACATCACCCGTGGTTTACCCCTTTTCTTCGTTCACTTTTGACTGAAAGAGACCGATTATTTAGACGCTACAGACGATCAAGACTTGACATAGAACTCTATTTGTACAGACAGACACACGACTTTGCACATCAAAAGATAGAGACTGCTAGACTTGATTTTTATTGGAGTCGTCTTAAGGGACTCACTGACCCTCAGCAGATCTGGAAGGAACTCAAACATCTCGGAATCTCCCCCAAGCCTGACACCAATCTTGCGGGCTTTTCTGAGGAGGATCTCAATGCTCACTTTGCCTCTGTGTCGTTTGATGCTGCTGCATCAGAACTTTCTCGTTTCCTTGAAAATCTGGGTGAGGACGAAGGGGATGGTTGGCTGAATTTTGCTACCGTTACGTTACAGGATGTCAAGCTTGCTATTGACCAGTCGACTTCACAGGCGGTGGGTGTTGATCATCTTCCGCAGAGTTTTATTAAGTTTGCATTCCAGGCTGTGGGCCCATTTGTTCGTGATGTCTTTAACCAGTCTCTTTTGACCTCGACGTTTCCAGATCACTGGAAACAGTCGCTCGTGATAGCCCTTAATAAAACTCCGACTCCGAGATGTTTGGGTGATTTTCGTCCAATCTCTCTTCTCTGTTTCTTGTCGAAGATCCTTGAGAGACTGGTCTTTAACCAGGTCTCGTCTTTCATTGAAGCGGAGGGATTGTTGGATGGATTTCAGGCTGGTTTCAGGCAGGGACATAGCTCTCAGACAGCATTACTTAAACTGACAGACGACATTAGACAGGGCATTGACAAGAGGCAGATGACAGCACTGCTGTTATTCGACTTTAGTAAGGCCTTCGATTCGGTCTGCCACGTGACCCTGCTTGGGAAGCTACGGTCACTTGGTTTCTCAAACAGTGTCATCAGATGGATCGCATCATATCTGTCAGGTCGGTCGCAGGCAGTAAGAGTGGGGGGTCAAACTTCCTCCTTTCGTCCCCTAAACAGGGGAGTGCCGCAAGGCTCTGTGTTGGGACCGCTGCTTTTTCTGCTATTTGTGAATGACATTGCGCGGGATCTTGGTCCTGGCGTAAGTCACGTGATATACGCGGATGACCTGCAGATCTATGTGCGTGGTCGGATCGAGGATATACGAGCTACTCTGGAGAGATTGAGCAGAGCTGCGGGGAAAATTGCGGACTGGGCTGCTGGAAATCATTTGGGGTTGAATGTGGGTAAAACTAAAGCCATGATCTTCGGCTCCCCGGTCCTTGTGAACAGATTCAACGAAATGGATATAGACTGCCTTCACTTTGGACACTCCTGTGTCCCGTTTGTTTCGTCTGCTCGAAGTCTGGGCGTGGTGCTGGACTCAAAGTTGAGTTGGAAGGAGCATGTAAAGTATGTCTGTGCTAGGGTTAATTCGCTCATGTACAGACTGTATCACTTTAGACGCAGCACGACGCTTAGCCTTCGCAAGCACCTTGTTCAGGCACTTCTCTTCCCTATCGTGGACTACTGTTCCCTAGTTTACTGTAATATCTCGGGCGAGTTGAATCTTAAGATTGAGCGTTTGCTCAATAGGGGCATCAGGTATATCTACGGGATTCGAAGGGACAGTCACGTCACCCCCTACAGGCGTGAGCTGAGCTGGCTGCGGGCAAAGGGTCGTAGAGACTACTTTGCGACCTGTACCCTCTTTAATCTTCTTCGGTCAGGAACGCCACCTTACTTAGCGAACTTTTTTATTGCTAAGCAAAACTCCCGGCCTGTAAGGGTCGTGAATGGTAGGGAGGTTAACAGGGAGGTTTTGCTTGTTCCCAGCTTCCGCACAGACTACTTAGAAAATTCCTTTCATGTCTCTACTACATACCTATGGAATAGTCTACCTTCTCATATACGGGAATCACCATCACTCCCTGTATTTAAACGACACATCAAAGCTCATATTTTTGCCGGAGAGGGTATGGATCAGTTGCCTGGACAGTGAGATAATAGCCATTATAGTGAGGAAGATATTTATGCACTATCTGTGATACACGGACTTTAAGTAGTTAATTAATACGATGCATCTTCGTGACTGATAGTAATAGTTAAGTTATTTCACAGTGGTGATTAAGTATACCATTAAAAACTAAAAACTAAAAACTGTTAACTTTTTTTTAATTATTTTATTTTTTATGTTAATAATACTATGTTTATTATTATCATTATTTATTGTTTTTATTATCATTTATATTATTTATATCATATTTATTAGTTTGATCTACTTGTTATTTATCAACCTATGTAAAAGCTGTTGTTTTTGTACAACATAATGTACAATTAATAAACTCATTCAATTCAATTCAATTCAATACTGTATCATGCACGCGCAGTCGCAGAGTGGTACACGGGCGCTCGGGCATTGCTGCAGGGACGTAGCAGACAGTCTCACGCGCGCGTGCGTCTTCTCTCCTCGGGGTGCGTTCTTTGTGAAATGAGTGCGGTGAGCGCAAGCGACCGGTGACGATCGGCTGAGCGAGCTCACTGCACCGAGCCAGAAGCTCGTTATGCTACGTGGAAGGATGACCGCGCTAGGCGCTCGGTGCAATCTTTTTTTTTTCTCTTTCTTTCTTTAGCTGTTCTTTTAATTTCTTTGTGGGGACTAATGATGGACTATTATTGTTTCGGGACGTGAGATCGATCGATTCGGGGCGGGCAGGATATGTATGCATGCATAATATTTAGTGTGATGAATGTCAGCGACTTGTTGACCTGTGTATTAATTACTTCTGTTCCGGCAGATCTCGATCGGTTGCTAGATTTTACAAACTGCTATCAGTTGGCGATCCGTTCACTATATCTGCCCGGGAACCAATACAAGCTCGTCGCGAAAAATCGAAATGGAAAAAGCTGCTTCATACTTACCGAGTATGGCAAGGAGATAGACAGCAGAAATAAGTATACTTACATGCCTGCAGGGGATGTGTATATGTATACATTTATTGCGTTAAACACCATGCATGGTTGGGTAATGTAAGACGTGAATAACATGAAAGAGATGGTGATGATTTGATCTGCTGGCCTTGCAGCTGAGTATACTTCGAGGTTTAAGGCACACTCTTAGATTCTAGATGAGTGTGCTTGAGATCAGGTTAAAGCAAGCCTGATTTCTATAATACTCGAGCAGAGCGCAGTGACCTTCGCGCGGGCATCACCAACGACGTTCGTTATGGTGTGCGCGCGGGTGTTTGCAAGCACTCGTGGCATTTTACTGACTTTGGCCCGAATTCTGCTTTATACTGCTAAACAACCATGCATGTCGAATTGAAGTGCCGTGCACATGAATGAGCATGCCTGGTTTGTGGGGATATGTTACTTGCGTTCGGTTACATGTCCGACCGCACTCCGTGACTTTCCTCTTCTGAGCAGAGTTTTTTTTTAATTTCTGTTTGGTTCATTTCAGCACTCGACGATCTGGCACCCGAGGACAGGGCTCTGATCGCCAAGATTGAGGGACATGAAGTTGATCTGTGGGACCTGACTGATCTAACCGGTCTCAACAACCCTCAGGTGGAATAAAGCGAGGAAGAAGTCATCGGAGATGCGAAGCAGAAGGTCGAAATTAACCAATCATCTTCCACAAACCCGTCCGAGAAAGAAGATGATAGTTACCCCGAGAACCAATCGACAGCGGGAAAAACCGTAAAACAGGTCGTGAAAGAGACTCCGGAAGTGCAGACCTCTACTACTCCCAAACAGCTAGCACCTGTTAAAGCACCTGATGCAACTCAGCAGACAGAAAAATCTCAGTCCTCAGGAAGTGCTCCAGAAGGTAAGCAGAAACCTAAAATGTTAGGTGTATTAACTGGTAAATTTGTAGAACAGTTTGAATCTGAGGGTGTGATGTGTAACAGGAATGTGTCCAGATATAAAGTCAGAAATGGGGCTTACCCCAAAGTTCCCGGTGTGAGTGAGAAGTCAGAAAGTGTAAATACAAAACAGGGCGGCACCGGTGCACATACTGGGTGGCATGACAGTAATAAGAGACAGAGTAACGGGTTGATTACTAACGAATTAAACTTTACAGGTGACCAGGGCGTGCTTAAAGAACTCCAGGAGCTCAAACAGGAAATATTAGGACTCAAAGGTCGAATAATCGAGAAGGAGAAGGCATCAGGTGGGATGGGAGCTGCTTCCGCTAATGGAATCATTCGGCGGAGAAGTTCGCAGCCGACTGAAGCCAACCAAAATCAAAATCAGGCCGTGACCGGCACCGCGACGAGGAAGAATCAAGCCTTCGGACAGCCACAAAAACCAAATCAAAACCTCCAAGCCTCCGTTCAAACTCAACAACAGGACGTGCCAACTAATTTACAACCTCCGCCGGATGCCCAGGCTACAACTGTCAGGTCTGGTCAGCAAAATAAAAATCAGGTAAATTTAGGTAGTGTAAATTCTGCATGTGACGTACAGGGTAAATTAGGTGTTGCTAATCCGAATGAGAATAACTCCGGATTTAAAACCGCTGATCCGAGTTATTACTTGCAAAATATGACGGAAAGATGCCGTTTTGAGATGATGACGAGGAATAATGATATTACTCGGGATTATAAGCTGACCTCGGACTTCAAGCTAGAGCACTTCTTGGATCGTTTTGAGTCAGAATTGCGAGCGCGCGGGTTGCTCCATGTCATAGACCCGTCGATTAAAACAGGAATACCGTACAGTGAGGAAGCCATGGATGATATGAGGTACAAAGTACATGACATCCTGATAAATCGGGTTGACACGTGCTGTTACAGCAAAGTGATCCATATCAAGGACCCAGTTGAACTTCTTAACAAAATTAAGGAGATTAAATCAGGCGAAGTCAGTGTCACCTCACTGTCGGTACGTAGGCAACTCTATGGCATGTAATTCAACCCTTCTCGAGAATCAGCTTCCCAATTTTGGGATAAGTTTGAGGCGTTAATCCGGACGTGTGAAAATACGGAGAACGGTACTCCGATCACGGAGAGCGAAAAGAGAGATATGTTTTACAGCGCAATCTTACCAGTAATACCTAATTTGCCCACGACAAATTTTTCTGTAATGACATCAAAGGGTAAAACCATGAATTTTGAAGAGCTAAAGTCATTCTTATTGCAGGCTGAGTCAGATGGTCAACTGAGGTCCTCTCAACCCAATCAGGCCTTTTGGTCAAGACCCACGGCTGCTCCAAACCATGGTAAGGCGAATATTAAATGCAGGCAGTGCGATAACTTTGGACACTACAAGGACGAATGTCCGTTTGAAGAAAAGTTTCGTCGCTGTTACAACTGCGGACCAACGACTGATCGTCACGAGGGCAAAACCTGCCCCAATCCAACTGTACCTTTCGAGAATCAAGACAGGTATGTGTTCGTAAATTCTAATTCGATCAGCAGAAAGCGGAGAGGTGGCAATCAGGGCGGGCCGACAGATAATAAGAGAGTAAAAATCTCTGAGAATAAAAGCGGAGACAGACGGGAAAACAGCGCAGGCTATGCAGGACGTGGAAGAGGACGGGGACGTGGTGGTGGTCGAGGTGGCTTTCGGGGTCGCGGTCGTGGTTTCAGGGGCAAACCAAAGGAGTCCCAAGGTGGACACGTTGCTGATAAGAATCAAGGTAAGACTAGTTTTATCACTTGCTTTGAAAATACAGTCGAGAATCGTGGGGGAAAATCTGACTTTCGTTTTCGTGACGGAATAATTAAATTTATAGCTGACAGCGGTGCCACCAAGCACATGGTGAATTCTCGGCTAAACCTTACGAGTTTCGATGGGACTAGGCAGGGCGTGATAAAATGCGTGAATAAAGACTCCGACGCCGACATAAGAACGGAGGGAGTCGGAGCAATAAGCGTAATTAATGCAGGGCGAAACAGATCATTTATTCTGGATAGGGTAACTTGCGCGAAAGATTTGTCGGAGAATCTGCTGTCACTCCGTCGGTTTGTCGATCACGGGCTTAGCATCTATTTAGATGATCAGAAGATCGACATCTTTGATCCCGAATCAAATGAGATTCTGTTTTCCGGAATCTACGAAAAACCATAATGGCTGGTGGAATTCGAGTTGAGCGAACCAGGGTACCACGAGAGTTGGGATCCAACTCGAGTGGGAACGACAAGTTTCTCTTACTTGTACAGGACTGTGCTTTCTCAAATTTGATGGATAATCATTATTTAAGCATTTAAAATATTTTCACATTCGATTGTGGCGCTGTGTTTTTTGTTTCTCAATTTTGTTGGTTATAAGTTCGGATGATTTGGTCTGCTTAGCTTAATGTGTTGGTTAGTTGATTGAATCAGAGTGTCTTGCTTTAATTATTACTTTTGCTCTAAACAGCATTTTTTTATGTATTAAATAGTTCGTTTTTAATTGCATTTTATAAAACATTTGCTAATTTATTTTTGAGTTCTATTGAAAAAGCCTCTTTGATAGGCACCTATGTATGTATACCTCAACTTGTCATTTCTACCAGTAAATTTTTAACATGAGAGTTTCATTAGTTTTTAATAAATAACAGTTGTTCAAATTTGTTTTTCATCACTCTTTTACTGCGTGCGCCTAGCACACAGTGTGTTATGCTTAATGTTATTATGCTACAGGTTGTTTTTTTTACCCACATGCGCGTTTTTTCTGAAAAAGCCTCTTTGATAGGCACCTATGTATGCATACCTCAACTTGTCATTTCTACCAGTAAATTTTTAACATGAGAGTTTCATTAGTTTTTAATAAATAACAGTTGTTCAAATTTGTTTTTCATCACTCTTTTACTGCGTGCACCTAGCACACAGTGTGTTATGTTTAATGTTATTATGCTACTGGTTGTTTTTTTTTACCCCCATGCGCGTTTTTTCTGTATGTATGAATTATTTTGAAAATTTTAGTGTTTATTCTGATTCCCACGTGAACAAAAACTGTGGTGGAAAAGGCCCGTTTGAGAAAAATTGTTTTGTCTGAAGACTACAGTAAGATACTAATAGAAAAGGTCCATGTTCAGTACGGTCACATAGGAATAAACCAGATTGAGTCAAAGATAAGACCTTTCTACACAGCAGCTA
Organism: Encarsia formosa; assembly: GCA_038277355.1. Taxonomy (NCBI): domain Eukaryota; kingdom Metazoa; phylum Arthropoda; class Insecta; order Hymenoptera; family Aphelinidae; genus Encarsia; species Encarsia formosa. The sequence goes on from CM076184.1 coordinate 109,149,323, forward strand.
ATCTACTGGACAACATCAAACAAACTTGTCGTCAGTGCGAAGTTTGTATAAAAAACAAGACAAGACCAAACAGAAAGTACGGACTGATGTCACAGCTGGTACCAGCCAAGAAGCCTTTTGAAATAATGTCTGTGGATACAATAGGAGGATTTGGTGGCAATGGATCTCCAAGAAAATACATACATTTATTAACTGACCATTTCACATGTTTTGCCTATTTCATTTTCTAAAACTCAACTGGCTAGAGACTATATAAAGATAGTTAACCAGGCGTTGAAGGATTTGGAAATATTGCTTTCAGATCAATACCCAGCGTTGAACTCGGATGAATTGATAAAATATTTGAGGAAGCACTCTGTTAAGCTAATTTTTACAGCAGTAGATGCTCCGTTCTCTAACGGTCTTAACGAAAGACTAAACCAAACGCTAGTCAATAAAATTAGATGTGCCCTAAATAGTGCGGGAAAGAAAGTGGCATGGACAAGCTTAGCAAAAGATTGTGTTGAAGCTTACAACTCAACAAACTATACTGTAACAGGCTTCTCACCTTCATATTTATTAAACGTAAAACCAACGGATTTGTTACCACGAGTATTGGCAGGGAAGGTGGAACCTGGGAAACTGAACGAAGACAGACGAATAGCATTTCTCAGATCAAAAAAATCGCACGAAGTGAACAAGGCCAGGTACGACAAAAATAGGATAGACCATAAGTTTAGAAAGGGTGATATAGTCTACGTCATGGGCTGCAACAAACTGAATAGATCCAAGATGAGCGAAATCAGAACTTGTCCTTTTGAAATACAAGAAATGGTCTCAGAGTCGGTATGCAGAATCAAGACTAGAAAAAGCAAAAGATCTCTAGGGCTCTACCATGTATCAAAGCTCATTCCTAAGTCCGGAGACCGAATTCACCCCAGTTAATTTGCTTTTGGTGGGGGAGATGTAAGCTTTGTATACAGGTGTGAGTGTGGCTTTACGAGTGTGTACGCCGCTTGATGACGGCGCACTTTGAGAGAGATAGCACTACAGAGAGAATCAAAACCCACGCGACTGAGCTCGTTTAATAGGGTTGGCAACCAGTACTTTAAAAATATATTTTTTTAAAAGTACTTGATTTTTAATAAATTCTAACATTATTTTTAGAATTTTTAAATCAGAAATGAGCTAGAAAAAAATTAAGAAAAGTTTTTGAAACTACGGGCTGATGACGTCATTGACCCGAAATCCCATTAGAAGTATATCTATATATATTGAAATTTAAAAAAATTTAAGCACTTGTAGTTCCTTTAATTTTAGTTTTTTTTTTTTAAAGAAAAAATACGTGTCGATTATTATTTGATATTTTTACTAAATAAGCAAAAAAATATTATAAATTTCAAAAAGTTGCCAAGTTACTAAGTGAAAGTGATACGATTGTTAGTTTATTTAATCGGATTGTATAGTGTCGATCTACACAAGTATTAGTAGTAAAATACCTTTATTTGAGGATGACAGTGTGGCGGCTTGGACGAGGCGGCTGCTGAAGGATCCGGGGGCCTGGATGGAGCAGGGTTGGGGAGAGGTTAACTTCTACCTAACTCAGTTCTTTTCGGGGCATGGGTACTTCAGGGGCTACCTCTACAAGAGGGATCTGGTCGGAGACCCGAAGTGTAAGTACTGCGTGACGACGCTGAACACACCTTCTTCATCTGCCCAAAATGGCGGGAGGAGAGGAAGAAACTCGAAGGCAAGGTCGGGCCGATCACGCCTGAGGGCGTGGTTGGCCTGATGCTTCAACAGGCGGACTGGTGGACTCTCGTGTCTACCTACGCGGAGGCGATTCTGATAGCGAAGCGCGTTGACGGCTGCCTTGAATGGGCGGCCTAGGCGAGTTAGAGAACGGAGTGTGTGTGTGGGGGTTCACTAGCCCTGCAATAGGCTGGGCTGGCGAACCCCATGTTGTAATGATGGGAGTTGACAGAATGCGGTGGAGGGAAGCCTTTCATGCATGCCAGGACGATGGTGAGAGTGACAACGAGTAGTACTAACAATTGGTAATAGCAATGGTTTCGAACTAACAAGCACGTGGGTCTACTCTGAAGTATTGCCAAGAGCAGTTCCAGGTAGACCTTTGACCTGGTGGACTCCCTCCGTGTTAGAACACGGACGGAGCGGTTTTTTAGTGGGTAAACCCCACACACCGGCGCGGACGGCCGCCGAGGACTGCCCTTCTCAGGGCGGTTGTCGGCGGGCGCCCCCGCTGAAGGTTCCTCGGGATGAAATTTTTAGCCGTATCGTAACCACCATGAAAAAAAAAAAATACCTTTAATTGTTGATTTTTCTATTTTTAGGTAAATCGACCATGTGCAATGGTTTAATTTTAATTCAGTTTAATTAATTGAATTAAATAATAATAATAAAATTTCTATTTTTAGATAAATCTGATTGTGTGTTTATTACTCCTAATAAATCAACATATTATAAATATTTTTATAAGAATTTGGCTGACTCGACAGTATATTTTATTTATTTTTATTAAGCTTCGGAATAAGTCTTGAAACCTTCAAATTTAATTTTGTGACAGCTTTTAAGACTTCTAGACTATTTTTAGGCTCATTTAATGATTTCGAAAAAGACCTTCTAAAGCGCATTTGTTATCGCAAAAAAAAGTTTGAACCTGCGCTACCAGGCCATAATTGAAAATATCTTTCTTCGAAACTCAGCATAACTCTTTCAAAGCTCTTTCTTAGAGTCTCGATGAAGTAACAGGTCCAATATACGATGTCGTAAAATCAGTCTTGTAGTCTTCAAAGCTGTCACAAAATTAATTGTCATGTTTTCAGGACTTATTCCGTAGTTTAAAACGGTCAATAAAATATACTATCGAGTCAGCGAATTCTTACAAAATTTTTTTTTAAATCGGACATTATACGACTTCAAATAATGATTGTATATTGGACCTATCACTTCATGGAGACTCTAAGAAAGAGCTTTGAAAGACGTATGCCGAGTTTCGGGGAAAGATATATTCAATTATGGCCTGGTAGAGCTGGTTCAAACTTGTTTTGGCGATAAGTCGCCAGCATATGCGTTTTAGAGGGTCTTTTTCGATGTTGTAAAATCAGCCTGAAAATAGCCTAGAAGTCTCAAAAGCTGTCACAAAATGAAATGTGAAGTTTTCAAGACTTAATCCAAAGTTTAATACGTAACTAAAATATACTACCGGGTCAGCCAAATTCTTACAAAAATTCCATGTAAACCGACATTTTTTCATTTTTTTTTTAAAAGATTGTATATTGGACCAGCTACTCCGTGGAATATCTAAGTTAGAGTTTTGAAAGAGTGATACTGAGTTTCGAAGAATGATAAATTCAATTTTGGCCTGGTAGAGCAGGTTCAAACTTGTTTTTGCGATATCTCGCCAACAAATGTGTTTTAGATGGTCTTTTTCGATGTTATAAAATCAACTTGAATATAGTCTAGAAGTCTTGAAAGCTATCCCAAAATTGAATGTGAAGTTTTCAAGACTTAATCTAAAATTCAACACGGTAAATAAAATATACTACTGGGTCAGCCAAATTCTTACAAAAATTCCATTTAAGGTTATTGGATCGGTACTAGAATAAGAAAGACGATTTGCTCGAGACTTGGCCAAAACATAGGTAATCATTAATTATTAACTCAGTTAAATTTCTAGACCATCGGGACATATAGAAAAAAGATACAAACAAATTAGGTTTAACACGCAATCAAATGAAAAATCACTGAATTTCTGGTTTTTATCAAAATTTATGAAAACGAAAAGAACGATTGTAATAAAAAAATTGTAAGTGATAGAACAAAAAATAATACACGTTTACCTTCGATAATTATTCTTGATAGACATATGTAAGTTATAATAAAAAATCAGTGAACGCTAAAATAAGCTAAAATCTTAGGTTAGTCGCCATGTTATACACGAGTGCGAGAGAGACAGAGTACCGTTACTACTTGCAAATGTATAGCGTTCTCTCTCGCACCGACTCAACAACCTTAAACAGACATTTTTGGATTAAAAAAAAAAAAAATAGATGTATATCAGTAGATAAAACAATGGGGTTTCCCCTTCATCCCAGTGTTTTTCCCAAGATAACCCGGGGCAGTCCTCCCTAGATAACCCAAGGCCCCCCAGATAACCTTGAGCAATTTTCCTCAAATAACCCAGGGCGTTCCTCCCCAGCTCAGATAACCCGGGTCGATCCTTCTCAGATAACTCAGAGCGTCCTCCGCAATAACCTTCGTACTACACCCACCGTATCACGCCATCCGACTCCGCTGCTGCACCGAGCAGCCACACCGTACTACACCAGTAGACCTCCACCGTATTACAGCAGCCGACCCCGCTGCTGCACCGAGCGGCCACCACCGCTGCACCGAGCGGCCGTATTATACCCGCCGTATTTTACCCCAATCCGAGGCAAGGTAGGCACCTGTGGCTGCTCGCGGGGATCAATCTCGCTATGAGCAACAATATTTATTTTTTTATTAAACATTGTTAAATTTATTTTATAAGTGAAAAATTTATTTATGAAGAATTATTTATTCAAGTAGTAGGGGTTTTAAATGAAAACATTTCTAAATTTCTAAAAAAAAAATATTTATTAAAAATTACTTAAAACTATGGTACATAATTACAATTCAATTAAATTCTTATCTATTTCTTCAATTTTTTCAAATTTAATCTTTTTTTCATTTTTTTAAAAAGTTTTTTGTTCTTCTTGAAGCTTTTGAAAGCTTTTATGTAGCTCATCTTGACGATTTTTTCCTCAGAATAACTTTTAAAACCCGAGGACTTTTCATCTTTCATTCTTTCATAGCCAGAGGAGCTCTGTTCTTGACCCATGGTGACTAAGTAATTACAAAATCGACGACAACTTCTACTTTTATATCCACTCCATAGCAACCTCGAGAGCTTCGCTTTGATTAATGAATTTTTTTAAAAGCTGTACATTTTGGAGAGCACATTTAAAGTTGTCTCTGTGATACTTGCACGCAGTTTCAATGGTGTCCATCGGTGGATATGCGTATACAGCGACATCTTTGACGTTGAATCTAAAGCGCTCCAACTATTTCTTCTGGATTGCTCCGGCAACGTAAACTACTGTGGCCTTTTGTAGCGTCTGGTGAACTATATCGCCAATCGATCTGTAAGGTTGGCGACCCGATTCCCAACTCAGACCATGATAATTACGTTCTAAATTACTATTGATGTCTTTGTAAGTTTTAGTGAGACGACTTAGAGGATATGGTTATTTGAATAGAAAAACTTTTCGATCTGTGCCTTAATCGAGCGAAGTAATAGCCAACTCTTTGATTATATAATCGTGATCTTTTCTGATATTTCGTCCTTGTTTGAAAACGCTTCCTGTTTGTACGAAGCCAAGCATATCCGCGGCATACCGTATCTTGACGATTAATGATCACTCCGGTGTTGATTTTTCTTTTATACTAGTTTTTTAACATCTCCACTCACTGAGTTGTACTAAACGATTCGGTCGTGTAGGATTATACAGTATGCAGTGGTTCCAGCTGGAAAATCTCCAACCGAAAGTCTACTGGTGCGCTCTTGGGTGTCTCGTTTTGTTTCGAGCAATTGATGACTATCACAGGAATTTTCTCGATAAACTGTGATTTGTTAAGAGTAGGTTTGGAGTCTTTACTGTAGTATGAGTTTTGAAAATAAGCGTACATGTCGTAGATGATCGCGTATACGTTCTCTGCAATATTGAGATTCAAGTTATTGTAGGGATAATACTGGGAATTCAAGAAGAGTTTAACGTTGCTCAAGTTGCAGTGATCAAAGTGACCGGCATTTGCCGTATTGAGAGATTTTCGATTGGTTGCCAATGATGACGAAGCAAGATTTTTCCAGTTGATTTGAAGTTTTTACAGTCCAAACGTGCTTGGAAGTTACGGGAACTAATGGGTACTCGAAAAATTCTTTTGATCTAAAGCTCATTGTGATTGGTCGATCTTTTTCGAGAAATTTGAGCAAGCCTACTCTGCGAGAATCCAAGACCAAAACATAAGGCATTAGCCACTTGATTTTTGTCAGTTGAATACTGACAGTTTCAAAAGTATCATTGCCGGTCGAGTTGGTCTTTGTTTGAATGATGGCGTTCAAGTCGTCTCTGGATCGAATGAGAATTAGTTCGAGCTTAACGTTGACTACAATTTTACGATAATCTTCGGCAAAGCCAAGTATCATGCTGAGAGAAATGAAAACGTAAAAGTAACCATCGTCGTTTACAAGTTGAGGCTTTTCCGTGAGACCAAACCATCCGGCATTTTGCGCGAGTAAACTCTGATTAGGATTGAACGAAAGCCAATTTTTCATGAGAGTGGAGAGACCGACATTTTTGCATCAATCAATCTTGATTCCGTTCAACTCTAAACGAATATCATCGAATAAGTAACAGAAGCAATTGTAAACGAGTTCTGTTTTTTCTGGTTTTTTATTTGTAGTGGGATCAAAAAGACGACCATAGATGTGAAGTACACTGCGACTTGGTAATAGACACAAATCTTGGTGTTGAATTGATATACGAATCTCGTCGTTGTTGTTGTAATTAGTCGCGGTATACGGTTGATGTGCGTGCATTTCGTAGTGAGAGATACTTTCATCGAACGCGACCGGACTCTGAATGTTTAGAACGTCTTCCATTTTTCCAACAGCAAAAGAATATATAAGTTATTCTCCACCAGGAACTATTTTTAGTCCTAGACTTTTGAGAAACTGGATGTTCTGCCGTGTTAACGCTTTGGTTGTTCGTCGACGACTGATTGGAGAACCGCATGATGCAGTGCTTTTATATTCTCTTGTTTGCAATCATCTTCCATTGTACACGATTCTCATTATGATGATTTTATAGCAGTTGAATAGTTATTTCTTCTTCTCGAAAATTAACTAGTCTTCCGTCTTGATCGACAATACGCAACTGAATGTGATCTATACACTTGACGGACACCGGTAAATAAATTACTTGCCAGGGAATTTCGATGATTTTGAAACCAGGATCCTCGACAGGGAAAAATTCGTGAATCGTGTGAACTTTCTTGTTATTTATGTAAGCTCCTGTGGTTATATTACACTCGACTCTCAAAGAGTTTATACTGAAAATATTAACCGGAAAATCTGAAACGTGTTTGAAACCAGTGGAGAGTTTACGGTGTCTAAATCCCAGAATATCTGCGATAGAATCTTGAGGAGTAAAGTCAATTTCGGTTGTGCACGTGATTTCATTGAGTACTTTCGTTGGGTTTTATTAAGAGTCCAGTTTCTATGTTTTTTTCTTTAAGTTTATCAATAATATATTTTTCCATGGCACCAATCTCGTAACAGCCAACGTCAAATTCAATCTCTTGATCACCGATATAAAATTTATCTTTACCAATATCGATATTGGGAATCGAATTGAACGACAAGAATTCAACCAAGCCAAGAGTGTAATGTCGGTTTGGAATAAGTTCGATGGGGGGAAAATATTCAGCTTTCAAAACAGAAGATTTGCCCGATAAAGTAAGGGTTAATGACTCCATGACATCTCGGAATAGACTAAAGTTTTGGTTTGAAAGTCTGCGGTTATATACCCTCGCTTAAAAATTTCAAACACAAATGTCCACAGTTGAATGTGTTGAAAGTCTGATATTTTTCGGGGTTGTAGTTGACCTCGTCAACATTAAGATAAATCATCAACTCCACGGGTGGTCGAAGATCACCAAAGCTGTCAAAGTAAACAACTTTTTTGCCACGATTTTTGTACGCAACCCAATGAGTTCCTGGTCCGGTGTCGTTATCAAGATTCACAATTGCAGACTCTTAAAATCTTGGACCCGACGTTGGTAATTTATTCTTCATAAACACTCCTCGAAAATGTGGAATTTTTAACTTTTTAGCAAACTCGATTAAATCAAAGTTTGATAAAGCTCTATTTGGTAAACTTATTTCGAGCTTTTTTTTTAATCCATTGCCTTTGTAGCGTCTCAAATATAATCTATTGCCTCTGTAATGCTTCAAGTACAAACCAAGACCTGTCTTGTAACGTTTGAGATACAGTCCTTTTCCTAAAGCAATAGCCTCCTCCTTGTTGTGTCTTTTGTTTTCATTCAACTATTGACGAGCTGAGTTTGCTTCGTCGATAGCTTTGTAGACACCAGCAGCTCCACCGGCAAGAGCGCCAGTGGCACTCAAACCCGCGAACAAGGGTACCAGAGGTAAGACTCCACCGATCTTTGAATTTACAGGTAAAATTCGAGGAACTCTGACTCTACTTTTTCCACCGGCTTGCTTGATAGCTTTTCTAGCAGCTTTGAGTGATTTGATGATAATACTTTTAGGTGATTTACCAGGAGCACTTACTTTAGTCGATGCTCTGATTACTTAGTTTTAAGTGGTCATTTTTTTACTTGTTTTTCTCGATTTTCTTATTTTTCTCGATTTTTTCTTAGGTTTTCTTTTTAGACCCATTCCCATTTTAGATTTTAATTTCATGACGTTAGTCACTCCGTAAGCAGCGGCTTTTTCTCCTAAAGATGCGTCTTTGGAAATAACTCTTTGCCACGCTTTTTCAGCTAGAACTTTGTCTGATGAGTTTGGAGCAGAAATATTTTCTTTGTTTTTCGAGTTGGCTATGTCGTGATGTTTACACGCCGAGTCAAGCAGATTTACTGGCTGATCTCCTCGAGCCAATTGAGCTGCTAGTTTTGTACCGGGCCCGCAATAGTTGTATCCCAGAATATGTAACTCAAACGGTAATTTGTTGATTACATTATTTATTAAACCGTGACCGCTCTTCTTATGAATGATCATACTCCTACGAAGGTCAGTCTACGAATGATTAAAAAAGTATAAAAGTTCGGTATTTACACTTTTACAATTATTCTTGTATCTGTAATACCCATTCTACATCTAATAATGATAACCATAACCCTGTTTTTACTTCTCCTTCTCATCTTCCCACCCAAGGTAATCACCCATCTCACTCACCTCAAACTCAGTCTCACTCATCTACAACTTCACCAAGCATCACCCGTCCATCTCACTTCACTCTACATTCGACTCATGACAAGCTTCGTGTCTGTACTATGAACGTCAACTCATTGCGTGCTCACATCGAGCAAATCAGACTCTTCCTGTCTTCACAGCAATTGTTGCATGTACTTGCTATCACTGAGACAAAGCTAGGACCCGTCATTGAGGACTCGCTCGTCTCTCTTGAGGGATACGTATTGCTTCGGCAGGATCGTAATACTCAGGGTGGAGGAGTGGCGTTATATATCCACAAATCACTCTCAGTGAAATACCTCTGCTCATCCTCCTCGGAGTGGAAGGGCAAGCTGGGTCATCCGGAGTATCTTTTTTGCGAGCTGCACGTAGCGGGAATCAGCCCGATATTTGTTGGTGTGGTGTATAGACCTCCTCATGCACCATTCATCGATGGTTCCGACTTCGTTTCGAATCTGCGAGATACTATGGACAACTACGGTACTAAGATTATCCTTGGTGACTTCAATGCGGATCAGTTGTCGGAGTCAGCCGATGCAGTTTTTATTCGTTCCTTTATCAAGGATAATTCCTTGTTTTCAGTTCCTTATGGAGCTACACACCACACTACTACCTCGGATACCTGGCTTGACCTCTGTCTTGTTGACGTACACGACACTGTGGTGAGTTACTGGAAATCTGAAGCTCCGTTCATTGCTGGACACGACGTACTGACTGCTATACTCGACATTTACCCTCCTAAATCGGTGCTTCAAGACTTACATACAGGGACTTTAAATCTGTAGATGTGCCTGCCCTTAACAAATTCCTCATGTCCTGCGATTGGTCTGTGATCATGGATGGTGGCAGTCCACTCGAGGCTGATCTTGACTGCCTATATGGAAATTTGTATGCAGCCCTTGATGCCTTCGCTCCACTCAGAACTTTTTGTCGTAAGAAATCCATCCCTGTTTTACTACCTATCATCACTCCTTGATTTCCGAAAGAGATCGTCTTTTCAGGCGCTACAGGAGAACTAGATGGGACTTGGACCTTTACTTCTATTGTCAGGCTCGGGATCATGCTCACGAACAGATAGAATCTGCGAGACTTGACTTTCACTGGCATCGGCTCCGTAACCTTTCTGATCCTCAACAGATTTGGAAGAAACTCAGACATCTCGGTATCTCCCCTAGCCCTGACCATAACCTTGCTGGCTTCTCTGAGGAGGAACTTAATGCCCACTTTGCCTTGATTTCTTTCGATGCGGCAGCACCAGATCTCTCTCGCTTCTTGGATAATCTGGTAAGTGAGGGAGACACTGGCAAGTTTGAGTTTAAGGATGTGTAACTCGAGGATATTACTCGAGCCATCAACCAATCCACCTCGCAGGCGGTGGGCATTGATTGTCTTCCTCAGAGCTTTATCTTAAATTCCCTTCCCTCCATAGGTCCTGCAATCCGCAACATCTTTAACAAGTCGCTAGCAACCTCAGCCTTTCCCGAGCAGTGGAAACAATCCCTTGTTATTGCTCTCAACGAAATCCCTACTCCTGCCGTGATGTCTGACTTCCGCCCAATTTCTTTGCTTGATTTTTTATCTAAAATCCTTGAAAGACTGGTTTTCAATCAGATTTCAGCTTTTGCTGAGGCGGAGGGTCTCATGAATGGGTGTCAGGCTGGTTTAAGGTCTGGACACAGCACACAGACAGCACTACTCAAACTCACTGATGACATCCGTAGAGGTATGGATAGGAGACAGATGACAGCTTTACTCCTTTTTGATTTCAGCAAGGCCTTTGACTCTGTCTGCCATTTTGCACTACTCTCGAAGCTTCAAACTCTTGGCTTTTCGAACAAAGTCTTGAGATGGATTGCTTCGTACCTGACAGGTCGTTCGCAAGCTGTCAGAAAGGGTCACTCCAACAGGACCTCTTTTCGTCCACTGAATAAGGGTGTACCCCAAGGCTCGATTCTTGGACCTCTTGACTTTTTGTTGTTTGTTTCTGATATTGCTAAGGACCTGGGTCCGGGAATTTTTCACATGATATATGCGGACGATCTTCAAGTCTACGTGCATGGCAGATATGAGGAGATTCGGGCTACTCTGGAGAAGCTGAGCAGAGCTGCGGAAATTATTACTGACTGGGCGGCCAGAAATCACTTGTTGCTGAATGTGGGAAAAACTAAAGCCATGATTTTTGGCACCCCAGCCTATAAAAATAAGTTTAATGGATTGAATATCCAAATTTTACATTTCGGTGGTCATGATGTCTCATTTGTTGCGTCAGCCCATAGTTTAGGGGTGCTTCTTGATTCTAAACTCAACTGGAAGGAGCATATCTCCTACATCTGTAAGAGAGCTAACACTCTCATGTATCGTCTGAACCACTTTAGACGTAGCACCATTCTTGAACTCCGTAGGCATCTTATTCAGTCCCTCCTCTTCCCTATTGTGGATTACTGCTCTCTGGTTTAGTGTAGTATCATAGGCGAGCTGGACCTCAGGATTCAGTGAGTTCTCAATCGAGGGATTAGATATATCTTTGGAGTCAGGAAGAGTGACCACATCACCCCTTACAGGCGAGAGCTGGGTTGGCTGCGATCAGCAGGTCGCAGAGACTACTTTGCTTCTTGTCGCTAGCAGACAAGAAGCAAAGTACAGGATTCTTCATACGGGAATTTCGTCTTATTTGGCAGATTTTTTTATTGTGAAACACAGCTCGCGACCTATTAGAGGTACTAATACTGACGCACTACTCATCTCATCCTATTGCGCTGACATCCTTAAGTACTCATTCCATGTCTTATCTGCCTATTATTGGAATAGGCTACCTGCCAATATACGCTCTGCTCCATCTTTACCGATTTTCAAACGACTTATTTTTCATCACATCTTCATTACAGAGGGAGAAACCTAAGAGTCATATGCCGGCCCATACCTAGTCTTCTAATAGTTGTTGGTGATACTAGTGCAACCTAATCTAAGTATTTTAGTAAACTGAAATGTACCTTATCAACTTAAATAGACTTAAATAGTCATTAGTATTAGTATTATATAAACCAACTATTTACTATTTACTTTTTATTATTGTTACTACTGTGAATTGTGAATTTATTATGATTGTTTCTTTCTACTAAGTTATTATTTTTATTGTAAAAACTTTGTATATCCTACATATTTTTTGTACAACATACTGTACAGTAAATAAATGTATCAAAATCAAATCAAAATCGAATCACTCTTTTCAAGGCCATTCTCTGCTGCTGCTTTAATTTCTATTCGCTATCGCTCTCTCTCTCTCTTCTCAAGGCCATTTCTGTTTCCGCGTTTATCTCAACTATACTCAAGCAAAACTTGTGTTTATGGTTTGAATTAATATAATCAAATCCGTAAAGAGTTTTGACTAGGTGTTTTCTCAAATTAATTAATTTTCTTTACACGAAAATTAAGAGTAAAAAATTCTCAACTCGAAGTATGATATTCTCACTTCTCAGTTTTTCTCTGAAACTAATTTTTATTAAACTGTATAAACTCACCAAGTGTAATTTTGAAATTATTTGAATTTTTTTTTTTTGTAAAATTAAGTATTGTGTTAAAATTATAAAATGAATTAACACTGTTTTTATAAAATTGTGTCTGTCTCAACTTTTATTTAACAACCCTCCCCTACCAACTTAATCTGGCAAACAAAATAAAATTGATAGGCCGGTCAATCCGGAACAGTCCCCCAGTGCACCAGGTGGTCGCCCTGACCCGTCGAGCTCAAAACTTCCTGGAAAAATCATTCTCAGGGCACAGTTGTCACCCACTGCACCAGATGGTCGACCTGACACTGCTGAACCTAAAACTTCCTGGTAAAATCATCCTCAGGGTGCGATTTTCACCCAGTGCACCAAGTGGTCACCCTGATCCTGCTGAACCCGAACTTCCTGGAAAAATCATCCCCAGGGCACGGTTGTAACCCACTGAGCCAGGTGGTCGCGCTGACCCTGCTCAACCCAAAACTTCCTGAAAAAATCATCCCCAGGGCACAGTGGTCACCCACTGCACCAGGTGGTCACCCTGATCCTGCTGAACCCAAACTTCCTCGTAAAATCATCCCCAGGGCACAGTTATCACCCAGTGCACCAGGTGGTCGACCTGACCCTGCTGAACCTAAAACTTCCTAGTAAAATTATCCTCAGAGCGCAGTTGTCCCCCGTTGCACCAGGTGGTCACCCTGAACTTGCTGAACCCAAACTTCCTGGTAAAATCCTCCCCAGGGCACGGTTATCACCCAGTGCAAAAGGTGGTCGACCTGACCCTGCTGAACCCAAAACTTCCTGAAAAAATAATCCCCAGGCGTGATTGTCCCTGAATGGCCCAGGTGATCACCCTGATCCTGCTAAACCCAAACTTCCTGGTAAAATCATGCTCATGTCGCGGTTGTCACCCAGTGCAGCAGGCGGTCGCCCTGACCCATCGGGCTCAAAACTTCCAGGAAAAATCATCCCCAGTGCAAGGCTAGCACCCACTGCACCAAGTATTCACCATGACCCTGCTGAACCTACAACTTCCTGGTAAAATCATCCATAGGACGTGGTTGTCACCCAGTGCACCAGGTGGTTGCCCTGACCCATCGAGCTCAAAACTTTCTGGAAAAATCATCTCCAGGGCACAGTTGTCACCCACGGCACCAGGTGGTCACCCTGACCCTGCTGAACCCAAAACTTCCTGGTTCAGGAGGTCCTATGCCGCTGTACCAAAGCATCTGGTGAGAGATAATGTTAATTTGCTAGTTTTGTTTCGTCAAGATGAAATCAATTGAAAGCATATAACGATCATGTCAATACCGACATGCAGTATGAAAAATTCAAAAGCTTATGCTCGAATTGTTGAAAAGACGGTAATAGTATATTGCAATGCTAGAGCAGAAAGTTGAATATTTTGCTTCATCGCGCGTTATTAGCCCGAGGCGAAGCCGAGGGCATTTTATCGCGCGGTGGAGCAGTATTCAATTTTCTGCTCGTACGTTGCATACTATTTTTCTCCATTTGAGGTTGAAAGTACCTTTACTAATTAAATAAACAATCTATCAAAGCTTCAGCTGATCATGCTGGCCGTGGCCATGTTTTTACTTTCCTCATCCCTCTGACGGTCACTCGCGAGAAGCTATTTGTTTTCTGGCTGCAGCCCGCCTTAGCGCCCCGAGCGAAGCGAGGGTTGTTGGTTGGCTGCAGCCAGCAAAACAGAAACAAAACAAATTATGACTCTCACGCATTACTTTTAAGAATTAAGTTAAACTGATTAATTTAAAATTGTCTAACAATTTAGAGCCGTAAAAACATAACAAAGTCCCACCATTAAAAAATCAAAAGAAAAAAGCCATCACAGAAGTCTCAACATTAACATCAACATTATCCCGCACATACAGATCCTTCGTAAACATGCCTTGCTCGCCACTGGCTGAGATTGTATTCTGATGATTTGTTGCATATTAATTTATTTGTTGTCCAAGTTATGGGAATTAAAAATCCAAATTGATCGTTATGCGCAGCATCAGCATCAGCACCATCACAAACGCGAGCACACATATCGTCCGCAAACACACATTCCTATTAAAGTTATTAGAGTTGGAAAGTGCACGAAAATCCACTCAACTGTAGTCAAAAGTGAGTCACCCTTACCTTATTGACTCCCTTTTTACTTGAATTCAAGTACATTTGAGCTAACTTCACTTCTACACTTTTAGTGAATTACTCGGCACAAACTGCCATGGATAAGATCTACTAGTCAAATATCTTATTTTGATGGCATCTCACAATATAAATTTTGCATAAAATTTACAACTATACAAAAATTGCGGAAAAACGGTGGGGCAGACGCTACACAGTACAGCTGATGCACTCGGCGGCTGGCGTCGCCGATGCAACCTTTGAAATTTACCAGTGCAGAAAGAATTGTGTCGGTATAGTAGATCGCATCAACGCAGCAAAGTCGAATTTTTGACTGCGAAATCGATGCACAGCTGACGTACTTTCGACCATCGGATGGAGAAAACATAGTTTCATCGTGATCGATAAAGACAGGGGTATAAACGAAGGTCAGTATCGTAAAGGTTTCGACTGTTTTGCTATGAATATAGCTTGATGCTGATGAAGTGTTAGCGTACTTTGAGACATTGAACAGTTAACATGGGCGACTTTATCAAACAGAAAAAGGTTCTAGAAAAACTAGTTAAAGATCGAGAAGCAGTCAAACGGAAGTATAATCTCATTAAAGTTCAAAAAAATAACACCAACCGTGTTATAAATACAACATTCAAACCCTTGATCGATCCTCTCCAAGAACTTGTTAAACACAATAAAACAGAAGAAAATATATAAGCAATAGAACCTGCAATAGAACCTGCAAATAAAGAAATTATAACTTCGCCATCGTATGACGATAATTCACTTGATTTTGAAGAGGCAAACGATGAATCGTATCATGAAGTTGAAAAAACTATTCAAAACGAAGAAGAAGAACATGACTCGGGAATATCCCACCTTGACCGAGATAAAATATATGGAATTGAAGAAACCGACGATGGATATAGACTTGGAAACGCATCGATAAGATTTGAAAGAGACAACATCGTTGTTAATAATGTTCCTTTTCTTAGAACAAAAGGACTTTTCGAACTTATCGTTCTCAGGAACCCTCAAAATTACGAAATTAAAGATTTGAGTCGAAAATTAAAGAGATTCTAGAAATTTCAAGTGTTCACAGAAAAAGTTTCAAGCCCAACACTCAGATAAAAAAACATGAATTCAGCAATAAATTTAATAGTATTATTGCACCTCTGTTCGGAGAGGACCTTCTTAACGCAACTCCCAAAACTCCTTCGAAAGCTTTAAAAAATGCCATTATCAACAGAAAAAACTTTGAATCAACGCCCAAGAGATTCGGTAAAGGTTTGATTCCTCGATACAAAATTGCTCGATGAAACTCTCGCCTTGACTTCATCTACTAGGACGATCCAAACGAGTTGGTCGACCGTCTGCGGTTGCTAGTTGCGGAACAAGCCGCAAGTAATCTCAGTCACACGAACGAAATCCATTCGATCATAGAGGAGCTGAGAGAAGGAGAGTATATGTACTGATGTCAATAGAGTTTCGAGTTAGTGTCATTATGGGTGTCAACGTGTTTGGACGTAGACGCAATAAAGCAAAAGACAAAAGAGGTCCTCCTGGCAACGGTTTTAGATTTACTCGCAAGGTTAACTTTGACATCGAAAACAAGAGGTTATCGAACGTAGGTTCACCGGTAAAACCGAACTACGCAGTTAATTCGGAAACCTTGAATTCCCATCTGCAATCCCCGAAAGCAGAGATCAACAACAAACTTAAGGAGCTGTCGGATCTCGATAATTATTATGGATATAAAATTGAGGAAATTGAATAAAAAACATATAGTTGTTAACGAGATCCATAAGCCGGCTCGACGTAATCATACTCGAAGGAAAGTTGAAATGAGAGGTATCAACGATACGCTGCAGTGTCACTTGGTGGAGATGATTCCGTATGCTGACGAAAACAAGAACTACAAATACATGCTCACTATAATAAATATATTTTCCAAGTACGCTTGGGCTGTTCTATCGAAAACAAAGTCTGCAAAAGAAGTTACAGCAGCAATAAGATCTGTTTTGAAAACAATAACACCTCCACGCAATATTCATGTAGATAAAGGAATAGAATTCTACAATGATGATTTTCAAAATCTTATGAAAAAATTGGTCTACGACAAAATATCATGGCGACAAAATATCCCGGCGACAAAATGTCCAACGACAAAATACCCAACGACGAAATACCCGCGACAAAACATCCAACGACGAAATACCCGCGACAAAAAATCCAACGACCCAATCCGCGACAAAATAACCCTAACAAACATCCCTTATAACAGAGAAAAAAAAAAAATTTATTCGAACTAGATTTTGATTGGATCTAAATTTTATGGCGCGCCTCTGCGGGGGCCCTTCGGGCCCCACGGCGCGCATTGTTTTAAATAATAACCCGTTAGTGTTTTATTAAAAATCAATTTTTTTACGTAGTAGGAAAGCAGGAAAAATAATAAATTTTATATTTTACAACAACCCAATGGTAATTTATATTATAATAAAAAATAAAAAAATTAAATATTCATACTTAATACACTTTAATTACATTTACATAGTTCATACATTACATTGAAAACTTTATGAGCGTACTTTCTTGTTTACATTGTAGAAAAAAACATTCAAAGCTATTCCTTCCAAAAACTCTAATACATTATTTTTATCATAATTAGAAACAATTCGGTAAATACGATCATCAAATTCTTCAAACTTCCTTTTGCTTGTTTTTACTACTTTAGCGGCGACAATATCCGAATATTTATTTTCGATTAAACTTTGCTCTAATTGGATACTTTTCAGAAACTTCCACATAGAGGCATGCGATTCATTAATTTTTGCAGAAAATCCTCGATTCCAACCTTCTATATCATTGTTAGTACGAGGCGTTTTATTAATCACACAATCGTAACAGTTCCATAATTCATGAGAAAATCGAGGTGAAGAGTTGCGCTTATCTCTTTTAATTATCCATGTGGGTTCAAAGTACTGAATTACAGGAGCTAGCAATTTTTCGTTTGATCTGTAGTAATCAGAATCAATTAATATATCATAACAAAATAAAATATCTTCTTTAGGTACAAATGTAAGCGCAATTAACTTTCTCACTTCCAAAGAAAATTCTTCATCATTTTGATACTTCACCTGTAAGCCAACTCTTTGAATGCAGCGCCATATGCATTGACAAAAATGAAATAAACAACCATGAATATCGCATGTAGAAAAAACAGAGTCAACAGCCCGAATAAACGCTGGTTCAAAGTCAATAATAAACTCTGATGGATAAAGACCCCTTTTAAACTCTTGTAAGGTATTCAAAACATAAGTATAAGTTTGTTTCGTTCTATCAGTGGTCAAAACATAAACAAGTGGCATCAAAATATCTTGGTAACGTCCATGTATTGTATACAATTGATTGAAAATCGATGGAACAGTATCGAAAGTTCCATCTCCCTGCCAAATTTTACATTTCTTCAGCAATTTTAAATTAGAGTCTGTTGTATATATCAAAATTCTTTTTTCACCTTCATTATAATCACGAAACAAAAACTTATCACCTCTAAGAATTTTAGTATACTTATCGGGTACTTCAAGATCAATGAAACTCGTAGGTTGCGCTAGAGCACCAAGCTCCTTACTCCGTAATCGCTGTACTGTACGGCACATAGATTTATTTAACGGCAAAATCGATGAGGTAGTTTTAGATATAACCGCTGTTGCTTTTGAAATGATATTCATCGAGGTTTCTGAACTCTTGGAAGCATCTTTTTTAATTTTTGCTTTTACTTTCAGCTCTTCTATTTCTGCTTTTTCAATAATATGATTGTGTTCATCTGCACTTACGCTCAAAATTTTACCATTCCTCTTTTCAGAATCAGTTTGAACTTTCGCTTTGCACTTTAATTTAGAGTAAGAATTGCACCGCCAATTAACTACATGCTCTGTTCTTTAATGCACACCATAAATAAAATTATTATATAGTAGTTGACGTTGGCCTTTTTGGCTTAATATAAATTCTAGACCCATTATTTTTAATGTCAATATTATGAACTGAACGGTACAAACATTAAATACATACTAACCATATTCTAATCAAAAGAAACTTCATAATAACTATTTCCCCCCGAACTAAATTTTAAATATGAAAAAGAGTGGGAGTATTTTGGAAATAGTAGAGAGAAAAAGAAGCGGGAATTTTTGAAAATTTTAAATAGGTAAATAAGTAGATATTTTTTGATTTTTTGCTGCAGTTATTTTGTCGTTAGGATATTTTGTCGTGGGTATTTTGTCATTCGGATAAAATGTCGCGGTTATTTTGTCATTTGGATGATTTGTCGTTGGAAATTTTGTCACCTGGATATTTTGTCGTGGATATTTTGTCACGGATATTTTGTCGCCATGATATTTTGTCCCGCACCCGAAAAAATATAAGATCAACATGTACTCCACGTACAGCGGGCTCGAGGCTTCGATATGCGAACGCTTCAATCGAACTCTCAAAGAGCAGATTTGGAAAAAATTCAGTATGCAAGGTAGCTACAATTGGTTGGATATCTTACCTGATTTAGTTAGAGCGTACAACAATCGAAAATATTGAACTATAGGCATGAAGCCAAAGGACGTCAACGAAAAAAATTCTCTCGAAGCTCTCCGAAGATTAAGTAGAAGTGAAAATTCAGTTAAACCTCTTAAATTCAAAGTTGGAGATGAAGTTCCGTGAGAAAAGTGAAAGAACTGTTTGGAAAAGGCTACACTCCCAACTGGTCGGTTGAGGTTTTCACAATTACAAGAGTTAAGAAGAGTAATACACCTATGTAGGTACTATTTGAAAGGTTATAAAGGTGATCCTGTAGATGGGGGATTTTAAACCAAAAGTTGTTGAAAACCGAGTTTCCAGATGTATATTTAGTTGAAAAAGTAATTAAGTAACGTGGTGATAGACTGTTGGTCAAGTGGTTAGCATTTGATGATAGTCCTAATAGTTATATTCATAACAATGATTAGTAATTAACTTAAGCTACCTTTAGCTTGCTTTAAGCCAGCTGAAAGCTGGCTTTAAACTACCTTCAGCTTTCCTTAAGCTTGCTTAAGCTTACTTTAACTTTTTTACTTAAGACTTCTTTTAATCTGTGAATTATGTATGTTAATAAGTAAATAAAAAGATATTTGAAATTTATACAAATTTATTTCTTCACATTTACATTAATAAACTTAAATTTACCGAAACCTAAATATTTAACTCTTATATTACACATCTCAGGAGTCTTATCGGCTAACGTAAGAGGTGTCATGGGTAACCGTAAGCGTTATAAAAATTTGGCAACGTCGCAACATGGCATATGTGACGTCATATGCCATGTTTATAAACAAACTCTTATCGTTAGGTATCATCGGTTGATTATAAATATAGTAGCGAATAAATGTAATTTATTTATAATTGAACAAATTATGGAAGCAGCAGCAGCTGAAGCTCGGCGAAGAGAAGAGAACCGAAAGCGGGCAAATCGGCAACTTAAAATTCGTAGGAGAAGTATAAGAGATACCTCTAATCCATTTATTGTGAATGAAAATTTTTTTAGGAAACAAAGGTAGCAAAGGTAATTATTTTAAAGTTTTTGAAATTGTGGGTTTCAATTGTAAATTTTTAATGTTTTTGATTTTTAAATATGCAGATTGAGTAGACATTTAGCTTTGCTCCTCATTGGATTTTTGTATGATTCTTTGAGTTGTCGAAGGTCTTCAGGCATTCCTCCTCATCTACAAGTACTAGCTTCTCTAAGGTTCTATGCAGAAGATAGTCTACAGAAAGGAGTAACTGCTGAGTTTGGTCACCTTGTAGGGCAATCAACTATAAGTGAAATAATAACAAGAGTCACTGATGGTCTAGAAAGTCTTTCTGATAGATTTATTAGATTTCCAGTCACTTCACAAGAAAGACAAAATATTAGCCAAAGGTAATCTTAATGTACACCAGCCGGACAACTTAACATTTCGTAGTTTAAATTTGCCACTGAAAAGAAGTGGCCGCCTTCCCCTAGATTTGTATGGAGTGCCAACCGTGCTCAGTGCTAAGGAAAAAAAAAATTTCTGTCGTTGATAGGTTATGATTAAATAAATATTCTTGTATCTCTTAAAAAAAGCAAAATTTTCCCTAACTGGTTTAGAGGGGTTTAGAGTCGAGGCCTTTGCCCTAAAAGAAGATCTGCCAGCCTTTGCCAGAACCTTGGAGCTGGCCTTCTTTGTCGCAACATAAAGCCTCTCATTTTCCTCGGACGTATCACGCTTAAAATTATCGAACGCCTCAGCTCTCAATTCCATGGCTTTGGTGCACTCCTTGTTTCACCAAATGGCGTGAGGGGGAGTGCGCCTGAATTTCCTAGACCCAGTATCCACAATCTTACCGCCGGAATTCTCAACGGCCGCCATGATGGACAAAATGAAGTCATTGTACTGATCTATACATATAGTTACCCTTCTCCATAGGAGGCTGGGCTTCAATCCAAGAGTCAATATAACCCCTAAATCTTACCCAGTCGACCTTCGATAGTTGAATGTGAGAGCCTGTGTTGTCACGATGAATTTCTGGAATGCTCAGGGTTATGGAAACCGGGAAATGGTCACTACCCTTGGGGTCATCCAGAACACTCCATAATACCTCAAAAACGATTGGGTTAATAGTGAAGGATATATCCGGGCAACGAACCTTGCCAAATACTCTGATGGGCGAGCCATCATTAAGAATTTCCAGCTGTCTAGTGACGTCTAGACACTTGACCAAATTACGACTGTTCATATTCATCAACTCACTGCCCCAACAAGAGCGTTGGGCGTCTCCTGAAAAAAGGACAATACGCCGAGCAGACAGCTCCTCAACAAAGCCGACAAACTCAAAGGAATTAAAATTATTACTGGGAGGATTATACACTCCAATAAACGTAAGAATCTGATCATCTAACAGGATTTCAACACCCAAAACTTCAAAACCCGTAGGTACATGGCGGAATTCAATCTGACTGGAGCAGAGATGGTCCCTAATATAAGCCCCCTAATATAAAAATTAAAATAAGGATTGATAAAAGTTAAAAAGAAAAACTTAATCTCGGTTGAGTCAATAAAGTAAAATAATCGGCCTGGATGGAAAAAAAGCGGAAAAGTAAAAAACCCGTAGACAATACAAAAGCAATATGATTCTATCAATCACTTTGCATCCTCTAGAGGCCAAGTACGGATGTCCAAGATCGGCAATTGCAACCATGAAAGCATTACGGAATTCGGATGTGATGTACTCAAATAATCGCATCAGAATCAAGAATGACACAATATACAGCTGACAGATCTCAGAGTAAAATAGGTAAGGGTAGACTAAAGCCATAAATGAATAAGTATGGGAGGAACATGAACTTAAGGCCAATAGAACAAGTCTATCAGGTCAAGCTCATGCTCTCTCAATACAAAATGAAAATGAAAATCAGCCTAAGAAATGCCACCAGTCATAAAAAAAAAAAAAAAATCAAATAAAATTAAAAGAAAAAGTGGATAAGGTAAAAGAATGCAAATATATTCTTCCTCTCGTTTCTAAAGAACCTCCCTCTCTAAAAGACCCCCTACCTTCCTTCCTTCTCCCTTTTTATCTGTCTTCCCCACTCTCTTTCTCCTTCTATCTGTATACCTCCCTCTCTGCTATATTCCCTTCCTTACCTTTCCTTTCCTTACCCTCTCCCTTCCTTCCTCCTCCCTACTACTACCTGCTAATATTATTAAACACACAAAGGATGAGACTATCTGCTATACCTGCCGCGACGGTGTTTGCCTCCGTTGCCGCTGTTGGAATTGGTGGAACGACTTTTGAGTGAGAGTTTGGGACTCTGCGAACCTACACTACACTGGTTGACCTGACTCTCTCGTGTCTGTCTGTGCATATCCCTTTCCTGCTCTACCTGCCTTAGAAATGGCACCCGACCTTCTCTCAGAGACCTCCACATCACTAAACCAGTTGCGGACCTGTGGGGTGAATTTCCACCGGCAGCCTTGCCATCATCCGAAAGGGACCCTAACTCGCTAACCTCGCCTTCCGCGAAAGCAGCCGAACGCTCGTGGAGTATCCTCGAGGCCAAGTCAAAATCGAAATTCGTAGCCCCCTCCCCGTCTACGAAATTTTCCCGACCAATAATATATATAATAATAGCTTGGCTGTCAGCCGGGAGCTGGCTGGTTCCAAGACCAGACACGAAGGGGTTGGAGCTATTCACCAACTCCGGATTCAGGCATACCTGCAAACTCATGGACAACGAATCGGCCAAGTCTAGCCCAGCCTGACTGGCCCGGAGGGACTTATCCCCGGTAAGTTTGGCAGCTGTGAGGTCAGCGAGCTGAGGGTGACCACCATCAGCCAGAAGCTGTTCAGCCCTACTCTCTGCCAGTTCGCGATTATCAATAAAAGGATTTCGGCAGTCCGGAACGCCAGAAACATTAAACTCTTCAGGGTGTTTCTCGAACCTCTGCTGGACCAGGAAGATGGCGACGCCTCTAGCAACGCCTAGCAGGGCCATAGTAGCATGGACCTCCCTGTTGAACTGGAAAAATGGACAATCGCGGCTGGTAGCGAAAAAAGGGAGACCGCAATTGCCACAGGCTGGATTCAGTTGACTGTCCTCACCATAGGGGCAAAGATTAGAGGGATGGGAGGTCCTGCAGAAGCTGCATTTGGTAGGATTTTTGCACCGGCTACTCCCATGGCCGTATGCCTGACAGTTGCTGCACCTCATTACAGGCTGGATAAAAAGGTGGACAGGACAAACAATACCAAATATAGACACAAATCTCGGCAAGTATCCCTTTGCCAGAACCTTAATATCATGTGAGTTAAAAGAGAATTCATCCCCATCACTCAAAGTCGACTTTCTTACAACCCGCTCAAATCTCTCGATGAACTGCCTCGCTCTCTGGTTTAGGTTATCCAACAACTCGGGCTCGGAAATGTCATTCAAGATGTCCCTAATAATGGCAATGCGAAAGATCAGGTCGTCTGGAATAAACGCCCTCCAATGAGGGTCGACGGACTTAACACCACCCGAGACGAATGAATTCACCTCCTCCCAAGTCGAAAAAGAAATAGAAAAACGAACGTTACTCTTGTGGACAATGGTAAGGAACTTAACCGGGGACAAATTGACTTTCCTAGCCACCGATAGCAAGTGTAAATTACCCAGGTTCTCCCCCCTCTAGAGTCGTACATGAACACACTAAAGGGAGCTTCGCAGCTCCTATCATACCTGTTGGCCTGTTGCTTGGCAAAGGACTCCAATTCCAGTGACTCGCCAATCTATTGCTGTCGGGTACTGTGATTGGGACCCTGCGTGAGGCCTCTGCCAACAAGGCCTGAGAGAATTCCATACTCGTAGAGTAACACACTGACCGCAAGAATCTAAAAAGAAAAAGCAAATGTTAAGCAGCAAGCCCAAAAAGGAAGCCCACCCAAAAATTAATAACAAATGAGCCGGATACTAAGTGTCGAAGTCCACCCAACTAAGGAACCCCGTCAAGGGCACCGAACCTGGGAGCGTCAGCAGAAGGACAATAGCGTGGCACAAAATTATCTCATTGGTAAGGTAGATGTTTACAGATAGAAAGCGTGAATTCTGAAATTTAATGACATAAATCAATGGTAGGCAATTTTATTATTTTAATCTAAAACTTAAATCTAAACTTATAGTGTAAAAATAAATTCAAAGTAAGGTAATTAATAGTAGTACAATATTGTAATATTTATGAAGCTGATTGTAAACTGAAATTTAATCAAAACAAATCAAAATACTAAACAGCAAGAAGGCGCTAAGCTTGATGAAAGTCTCAATAAGGTTGCAAAGGTATAAAAAAATAAATAAATTCAATCAATTCTAGTCACGACTTGAAAATTTGCATAAATGATGAGTCTTACTAACTGATGATAAGCGCAAGAATTTTAAAATCAGGCAGCTAATTATAAACAATAACAAAATGTAAGCCTAATGTGAAGGCTGTATGTATAAGCTGAGGAATGTGATGTGTATAGTATATAGTGTAAACAAACTTACAATATCCGCAACTCTGTGATAAACTTAAAAGCTAGGTATAAAATAAAGCATTAGTAACAATAATATATAATAAAATTTAGCAGAAAGGTAATTGCAATCAAAAAGTTTTTTTTTTTTCTCCCAATTCCTCTGACTTCCTTGTCTCAATTAGTCAAGCCAGGCATTAATTAGTTAAATAAATAAGAATAAAAAGTCAATGAAAGATAAAATAAAGCACTCGGGGAAGATCATACACAGGAGGTAAAAACTGTGAAAAAGCAAAGGTACAATATAGACCCCCTGTGTGTCACCCCCAATCCGACTGACAAAAGAAAAGGAAAAGCCAAGCAAAAATCAGGCAACTAAAAATACCTGCCTTGACATTTGCGTGCGCAACGATAGCAAAGTACCTAATATCGCAAATTAAAACAAAAACTTATATCGTATGCACACACGGAGTGAAATCTTTAACGATAATAACAGCTTGTCAAGCCTTCACAACAATAAAATTAAACTAAAACCATACACGCTTACATTAATACCAGTTTGACGTACCTTACGTGGTGATGACGATAAAACACAATGAATCAAGTAAAGACGGTTGATCGAGTGGATTCAAAAATCTCTAGGCTTGAAGATTCGCACTACACAGAATATCGATGACCTTCAAATTTCCAGCGTGGTGATAGTGATGAAAACAAAATTGCGTCTAACGGGACTCATAATTGCGAAGATACAAAATCCCTAGGTTTGAAGACTCGCCGAATGTGGAATGTCGCTGACTCCCAAAATTTCCAAACTGAGGTAAAACGGCAAGTAGAGTCCTATTGCATCAGCGTAAAACGTCGACTGATGACTATGTGCCAAGATAAACCACGCCAAAAACGCCGGTATCAACTGCGAAGCCAACACTCTCAACCCAACAAAGGAGCGATGTTACCTGTTCAATGTCCAAACCAAGAATCCTGCCGTGCAGATTCAGCGAGTCAGCAGGTAATTCTTTATCGCAATCTAGTGTAGTAGGCCTGTACGGACTCAGTCAACTCAGTCATGAGTCAACTGCATGAGCGGAGGAAAAAATGTCTACAGTTGTTGCGGATTTACTGCTTCATTAATTTTATTTATTTGCCGGATTAAAAGCTAGTAGGGGAGAGTTGTCAAATAAATGTTGAGACAGACACAATTTAATAAAAACAGTGTTAATTTATTTATTAAAATACAGAATTTAACTACAACTGTAAAAAATAGTCATAAATTATAAATTTTTATTTATACAAGATTTAATTTAACTTAATTTAAGTGAACCAAAATTTGTATGACAAAAAAAAATACTTTTAAGATTGTGACCAGTGAGTGCTTGAGAGTTAATTTTGATGTAAACCAAATTATGTAATTTGTGAGAATTAATTTAATTGAAACTGGTTATAAATTTCATTAATTAATTAAAAAATGTAATTGTGAAATCAACAATATTTTTGTGAGAAGAAAATTAAAGGAAAATTAAGTCATGAAAGAAAACACCTAGTTAAAACTCGTTACGTACTTGATTATATTAATTCAAAAACGTAAACAAGAGTTAAATAGAATAAAGGTGAGATAAACAACCAACAGAGAATGGCCTTGAAAAGAGAGAGAGAGATAGAGAGATGGCCCCGAGAAAGTCACGTAGCAGCAGAGAATGGCCTTGAGAAAAGAAAATGGCCACGTGAAATTAGCGAGTTTACCAAAAAGAGAAACCCGCACAGTAATGTACTTACTGCACACAATACAATGAGAGGCTCAAGTAAATTATTGTTACTTGAGCCGAAATACCTGGAGATGTCCTTGGAGATGGTTTCCGGAGAGTACCCTGAAGAAGAAATCCTTGCTTTGTACACCAAAGAGAAGATGAGGTTGCCAGTGAGCGCGCCGGTTGCAAGATTGAAAGATTGCTGCAATATTATTGATTGCAACAATCGAGATGAGCTGGACCACAAGATCACTTCAACACAAAAACTCACAGGAAAAAACCAAGATAAAAAAAGAGAGTTAACCCAAGAGAAGCTTAGATGAAATTTTGAGAGAGAATTCTCCACTGTGTGCTACGAGAAGCGCCAAAACGAGAAGTGAGAGAGGAGCAGCAAGCCCGCGCAAGGCCGACGGCGCCAGCTCAGCAGCAACGCCAGTCAACCCAAGCTGCGCAAACGGCAGCGCGAGAGTTCCCAGCACCATGTAGTTCTGCGTGGACTAAGAGATGGCGCCACGCAGTCTACAACTATTGATTTTCTAGCTCGACGATGTGAACGGAGTGAAATTATTGTTCGCTCCGCAACAACAGTCTAGCAGACAACTTAAAGGCAATAATATTTCATGACTCATTTTACATTATTAAATAGATTCTAAATTTATAAGAATCCGATTATTCTTGACTTCATTTTTTATGCTTGTAAATTATACAATAAAAGAATCTCAAAGGTAAATATAAAAATGTCATTATAGATTTTTTGATAATATTTATTGATCAGTTACAATACAAATCATAATATTAACCCATTACCGCCCATGGAAAAATCAAAAGTGATATAAAAAAACTAACTGTTGGAAAACCTGTCTCATTTTTCTTTTTTCAATTTTCATTGTTTAAACATTATTTATTTAAACAAATTCGTAAAAAAATTTAAATTTTTATATACTAATAACGGCATTCGATTCTTTGACCAAAAATAAGGCGAAATTCATCTAAGTAATTTTTTGATCTTAGATCTTTTGCTACGAGCGCTCAAACATGTAAAAATATGGTTTTATAGTGGTGAGCTCCGAGGCGCCACACCGAAGATACACTTTTACGAGTCAGAGCTCACCACTATAAAACCATATTTTTACATGTTTGAGCGCTGGTAGCAAAAGATCTAAGCGTCTGATCAAAAAATTACTTAGATGACTTTCGCCTTATTTTTGGTCAAAAAATTGAATGCCGTTATTAGTTTATAAAAATTTAAAATTTTTTCAGAATTTGTTTAAATAAATAATGTTTAAACAATGAAAATTGAAAAAAGAAAAAATACGTATCTACTATTTTTTCATGAGACAGGTTTTCCAACAGATAGTTTTTTTATATCACTTTTGATTTTTCCATAGGTGGTAATGGGTTAATATTAATAAACTTAAAATTTAACTCGAAATTTTTTGAATCCATACCAATATTTAATAAAGTGAGTATATAATATTATGTATAATAAGAAGACCATTGTAGTAATCATCATTATTATGCAAAATAATTGCATTACCAGCCATGTTTGGGTTTTCAGGAAAATCATCATAAGGAACACTGATAAAAAAAAACTTAACAAATTTTAATTTTTTATTGATTAAAATATTAAAAAAAAAAAATAGATTAAAAACTAACCCGTTCATCATTCTAAAATTATGTAACACAACTGTGCCTTTTACTATTTTGCTACTCTTTTGGGTTTATAATACAATTTTCTTGAACGGTTTATGCACTGCCATAATTGATTTTGGATTACTAAAGTCCTTTCTATTGAAGAGCGAGTTGATCTTATTTGAGAGTTATACCTGTATTCAGGTGTATTTTCATGAGCTTCAGTCACAGTTGTTAATAAAATTGGTGAACTGAAGTAGCCTGAATCAGCTGTTTAATGTGAATAAGTAACAACTTTTAGTAATGTATGTATTTTTTTATCAGTTCTTAAACATTAATTATATTGCAAGTATTTTACCGACTATAAAATAAGGCCCTTCATGTAACATTACTTCATGGTTTTCTCTTAGCAATTCAACATGATGTTTTGCCTTTGAATGATTCCATAGGAACTGGTCAGTGTTGCTGCCAAGACATATTCGCAAATCATGTATAATAGGATCAAAATCTACTATCTAAAGTAAAAAAATGTTTATCAAATTAAAAAAAAAATTGAAATTAAATATATCTCAACAGATCTTACAGCTTGTACATTCATGCATGTGCCATAATCAAAGTTAAACTAGGCTTCTTCATGCTCAACTGGTCTCCACATACAGACTTTATAGCAGTCCACAAGTCCGAGAACACCAGGAATTCTTATGTATCTTAGAAATCTTTTGCAATTATGTAATTAAATTTTTTTTTTAAAGAATGTATTCCACTTAAAAAAAAGTATTTTATTTTAATTTAGATGATGTAAAGTAAGATATTGAATAAATATTTTGTTACTAAATAACTGTGATTGAACAAATTGAATAAGTTAGGCTAATTTTGAAGTATTTTTTTGATTTTCTGTTGTAAGTAGGAATATAAAATTATTTCTATTATTGTTATTAAAAAATTCAATTTAGGTGTACACCAGCCGGACAACTTAAAATTTCGCGGTTTAAATTTGCCACTGAAAAGAAGTGGCCGGCTTCCCCTAGATTTGTATGGAGTGCTAACCGTGCTTAGTGCTGAGGAAAAAAAAAAAATTCTGTCGTTGATAGGTTATTTATTTATTTATTTATTTATTTATTTATTTAATATGTACACGGGCGTAATCCCAGTTAGAAGTTACAAAAAGATTTGGTGGCGCTGTACCATACAGATATAACAAACTTAATACTAGTGAACATAAGAGAGAGTAACAATTATAAAATTAAAATAAAAGAAAAAAACATAACAATATTATTTTTAGTTGAATACAAAAAGAGATTCACGCATTTTGGCTTTAAATGAGGGCAGTGACATGCCGATAACATCATAAACTGACATGTGTTCATTAAACAAACGACTAGATCTATCTATTATTGATCTATTTGACGCGAAGTCGTTAAACTAATTCAGAAGTAGGGACTTATTTTTAGGCCGAAGGATTCGAGGTGGAATATTAAATTGTATCAGACCAAGCAGTTCAGGAGAGTCGATCAGGTTATTAAAAATACTAAATAGAAACAAAGCATACTGATATTTCCTGAAAGACTCAAGGGAACATACTTTGAAATTATTCATAATTTTCTGGTAGTCATGCTCAGTCAAATGCATTGGTTGGTCGGCTTTATATGAGAGTAATCTAAGAAATTTAAGCCTCCCCTGGGGGTTGTAGGACCTTGTCGTGCGCCACCGAAGTTTTTTTTTTTTTTTTTTTTTTTTTTTTTTTTTTTTTTTTTTTTTTTTTGCGGCCTGGTGGGGAGGCCTTGTCGGTCGACTTGCGGCGGGAGGTACAGGACCGTGGTGTGAGTGTGGCTCCCTATAAACGGGACGTCCAAGCGTATGAGCGGCCCCCTATAAACGGGGGACCGGGGATGAATGTTAGGCAACCCAAGAAGGGTTCGTCCAGGCGAGTGGATCGGTCCTTTGCCTCTCGCCGCGAGTGGGCTTGCGACTAACAAACAGCCCCCTCATCCAGGGTAGTGGTCTGGGTGGGAACAGACACCTCCCATCCCGACAACGCGGGATGCAGCTACCATGTTGGAATAGAGGGTTTAGTGGATCATGAATAATAAGTGTTGGTTTATTTTATATGTAATTATTTAATAAGGTAAAGTAATATGATACACTGTATGTCCACGACATGCGTTCCCTGCAAGCAACAGCAACAGAGTGGTACGCGCACGCACCTTGAGCATCTCGCAGGCTTGAGCTCGCTTGGCCAGGCCTCTCGAAAGTGACAGAATTCCGAATGGCGGGAATGGAACAAAAATTTGAAATTTCGGGGCAGTAGTGGCACAGAAAAATTAAATTAAAAAACCCACAAGCCTACAACCCCATAACCCTGAGCGTAAATATTAATAAAATAATTTATAAATAAACAAACAAGCCTATACAACCACATAACCTTAGGCATGTAAAAATTAATAAATAAAGTTATGATTACACAAATAAGCCGACAAGCTTACAATCCTATAACACTAGGCGAAAAAATAAATTTATAAATAAACAAATAAACCAACAAGCCTACAACCCCATAACGCTGGGCGAAAAAAAATAAAATAAAATTATAAATAAACAAATAAACCCACAAGCCTACAATCCCATAACGCTGGGCGTAAATATAAATAAAATAATTTATAAACAAACCAACTAGCCTACAACCCCATATCACTGGGTGTAAATATAAATAAAATAATTTATAAATAAACAAATATACCAACAAGCCTACAACCCCATAACGCTGGGCGTAAATACTAATGAATAAGTCCTTAACTAAAATAAATTTACACTACCCTCCAAGTTCTAGACCCCAAAAGTCTAGTCATAAAGTTCAATAAAGAAACTGATGAGCCCAAATACCCTGGGTGCCTTAGTTCAACAAATAACTGATCTGTTACCCCCCAAGCTCTAAACCACCAAATACCCTGGGCACCCGAGTTCAACGAAGAAGCTGATTCGCTACCCCCCAAGCTCTAAGCCCCCAAAACCCTGGGCGCCCGAGTTCAACGAAGAAGCTGATTGGCTACCCCAATAAAGTTCAATAAATAAAGCGATCGGCTATCCCCTAAGCTCCGAACCTCACAAAACTCTGATTACCGAGTTTAGCGAAAAATCTGATCAGTTATCTCTTGAGCTCAGAATCCCCCGAAACCCTGGAAGCCCAAGTTCAATAAAAAACTGATTAGCTATCCCTTAAGCTCTAAATATCCCAAAACTCTGATTACCAAGTGGAATAATTTTAATAGTTCACCTTAGTTTATATTTGAATATTTTTTTTGATAATGTTGCAAACAAAGAGTTAAACACTAAGTAAAAATTTATAGCGGTTTCCTAATCAACCACGCCATTTAAGAGTTGAAATTTTAGATTTACAACTTTATGATATAATTGCACCAGGGTGGCGTAATTGGGTATCGTTACAAAATTATTTATTTCGTGAACTAAAATTCACTCATATTTTTGGAATATTTTAAATTGGGGTCCCAAAATCTTAGGGGTTTAGAGCTTGGGAGATAGCCGGACAGTTTTTTGGTTGCACTCGGGTGCCCAGAGTATTTCGAGGTTTAGAGCTTGGGGGGTAGCTGATCAGTTATTTGTTGAACTCGGGCGCACAGGGTTTTGGAGGTTCAAGGCTTGGGGGGCAGCCAATCAGCTTTTTTGTTGAACTTGACCGCCCAGGGTTATGGGGCCTCAAGGCTTGGGGAATAGCCGACCAGTTTTCATGTTGAACTGGGTAGCCCAGGGTATTTGGGGGTTTAGAGCTTGGGGGATAGCCGATAAGTTTTTTTGTTGAACTCAGACGCCCAGGGTATTTGGGGGCTTAGAACTTGGGGAATAGCCGACCAGTTTTTTTGTTGAAGTCAGGCGCCCAGAGTATTTGGAGGTTTAGAGCAAAGGTGGGCACTATTCGGACGCTAAGAATTTCGAATAAATTTTGAAAAAAATGAATTTTTCGACCGGATTTTTATGGATAAATCCGTTTTAGAACTTTTCTAACTCAACTGTATAAAAAACCGGAAGTATTCGAAATTTTATTCGTCGAATAAATTTTTGAATACTTCCGTTATTCGAAAATTTATTCAACGAATAAAATTTCGAATAATCGTTTTATTCGAAAATTTATTCGACGAATAAAATTTCGAATATTTTTAAAATTTTGTTTTTTTTAATTTTTAGGCCTTCTTAGGCGCATCAGAAGTATTACTTCCCATAATTAAGATCAATTAAGCATATTTAAATAATTGAAATTAATTTGCATGAATTATTTGTCAATAAAAATTTAAATGATCGCAGACTGAAATTTTTTTCTTTAAACAGCAAATCATAAAAACACAGTTATCAAAGTACGTAAAATATTAATTTTTCAAAAAGATGAAAATAAGAGGTTAGGCTCGCATCTTACGAATAATTTGAACTAAACAAATTTAATTTTAATATTTTGATTTACATTTCTTTTTTAATCTCCTTCTATTGTGATTTCCATTTTGTTAATAAAACATTTCCATTCCTAAATCAAACAATAATAA
Source organism: Encarsia formosa (assembly GCA_038277355.1). Classification (NCBI taxonomy): domain Eukaryota; kingdom Metazoa; phylum Arthropoda; class Insecta; order Hymenoptera; family Aphelinidae; genus Encarsia; species Encarsia formosa. The sequence continues at coordinate 109,181,928 of CM076184.1, forward strand.
TCAGTCCTAATAGAGTTTTTAAATTTCTATTTTAATTTTAAGTATTGTATCGAAATGTTCATTGATCTGATTGAAATTAAAAATAAGTACGGCTACCATACGAGTAAATTTCAAATTTGAATTGCAGAGAATAATATACATGTTATATTATGAGAAACTGAACACGTCTCAATAATTTTAAAATAATCTTCACCATAAATATAATCTCCGATCATTTTTATTTGCAGTAACTAACAAAGACAAACAAGGTAAAATTTAAGTAAAGATTAGCGCCATCTAAAAGCACTAAAAGTTTTAAATTTCAACCACTTAAAGCCTACAATACTTTACGAAAGTGGTGCTCTCTGCAATTAATATTTGAAAACTACTCGTATGGTAGCCGTACTTATTTTTAATTTCAATCAGATCAATGAACATTTCGATACAATACTTAAAATTAAAATAGAAATTTAAAAACTCTATTAGGACTGATTATTATTGTTTAATTTAGGAATGGAAATGTTTTATTAACAAAATGGAAATCACAATAGAAGGAGATTAAAAAAGGAAATGTAAATCAAAATATTAAAATTAAATTTGTTTGGTTCAAATTATTCGTAAGATGCGAGCCTAACCTCTTATTTTCATCTTTTCGAAAAATTAATATTTTACGTACTTTGATAACTGTGTTTTTATGATTTGCTGTTTAAAGAAAATAATTTCAGACTGTGATCAATTAAATTTTTATTGACAAATAATTCATGCAAATTAATTTCAATTATTTAAATATGTTTAATTGATCTTAATTATGGGAAGTAATACTTCTGATGCGCCTAAGAAGGCCTAAAAATAAAAAATAAAACAAAATTTTAAAAATATTCGAAACTTTATTCGTCGAATAAATTTTCGAATAAAACGATTATTCGAAATTTTATTCGTCGAATAAATTTTCGAATAACGGAAGTATTCAAAAATTTATTCGACGAATAAAATTTCAAATACTTCCGGTTTTTTATACAGTTGACTTAGAAAAGTTCTGAAACGGATTTATCCATAAAAATCCGGTCGAAAAATTCATTTTTTTCAAAATTTATTCGAAATTCTTAGCGTCCGAATAGTGCCCACCTCTGGTTTAGAGCTTGGGAGGTAGCAGATCAGTTAATTGTTGAACTCGGGCACCCAGAGTATTTGAAGGTTTAGAGCTTGGGGGGTAGCTGATCAGTTATTTGTTGAACTCGGGCACCCAAGGTTTTTGGGGTTAAGAGCCTAGGGGATAGCTGATCAGTTATTTGTTGAACTCAGGCACTCAGGGTTTTAGAAGATAGCTGATCAGATTATCTATTGAACTCGACGCCCAGGGTTTTTGGAGGTAGCTCATCAGTTTCTTTATTGAACTCTACGCCCAGATTTTTGGGGGTCTAGATCTTGGAGGATAGTTATAAACTATTTTAGTTAAAAACTAGTTTATCAGTATTTACGCTCAGCGTTATGAGGTTGTAGGCTTGTTGGTTGATTTGTTTATTTATGAATTAGTTTATTAATATTTACGCCCAGTGTTATGGGGTTGTAGGCTTGTTAGTTTATTTGTTTACTTGTTTATTTATAAATTTATTTATTAATTTTTTCGCTCAGTGTTATGGGGTTGTAGGCTTGTTGGTTTATTTGATTATTTATAAATTTATTTATTATATTTTTCACCTAGCGTTATGGGGTTGTATAGGCTTGTTTGTTTATTCATAAATTATTTTATTAATATTTACGCCCAGCGTTATGGGGTTGTATAGGCTTGTTTGTTTATTTATAAATTTATTTATTAATTTTTTCGCCCAGCGTTATGTGGTTGTAGGCTTGTTAGTTTATTTGTTTATTTATAAATTTATTTATTAATTTTTTCGCTCAGCGTTATGGGGTTGTAGGCTTGTTGGTTTATTTGTTTATTCGTAAATTTATTTATTATATTTTTCACCCAGCGTTATGGGGTTGTATAGGCTTGTTTGTTTATTCATAAATTATTTTATTTATATTTACGCCCAGCGTTCTGGGGTTGTATAGGCTTGTTTGTTTATTCATAAATTATTTTATTAATATTTACGCCCAGCGTTATGGGGTTATAGAGGCTTGTTTGTTTATTTATAAATTATTTTATTAATATTTACGCTCAGGGTTATGGGGTTATATATAGGCTTGTGGGTTTTTTAATTTAATTTTTTTGTGCCACTACTGCCCCGAAATTTCAAATTTTTGTTCCATTCCCGCCATTCGGAATTCTGTCACTTTCGAGAGGCCTGCGCTCAACTCACACTCACACACTCTAGTTATTGTGTTCGGTAACTCACACATTTCAACAAAATTAAGTATCCTTGTACTATGGCTCAAACTTCAATAGTTATGTTGAGAAACTTGACTTTTAAGGAACGAGAAGAATCGGTGAAAACAAGAGATGAACTCAAAAAAGAAGAAAGTTGTAAATAAATGATTGCAGACTCAAGTAGAGACTAGACTCTTTTCTGAACATGTTGATAGTTTTTTTAAAGATTACAATAGAAAGTATTATGCAATCTCATAAAAGAATTTACACTGTTTCTCTGAATTCTTATTATTTATAGATTTTCGTCAAAATACATAGCTGAAAAATTAATTTTTTGAGAAAAAAAAAAAGAATCATGAATCTTTCATACACAGAAAAGTCTAGTAAATGGTAATTCTTACTGCCAAATTACGCTACACAAATCTCACATCAAATTTTTTGTTAATACAAAATTATCGAAAGCTCTAAGAAGCTTTTGAGCTATGAAAGGTAAAATTCTCTCTTTCACCTTTTAATTTGAAAATTTTTGCAAGTATGAAGAAAATCATTTACAAAAATTAATGAAATCACAATTATTGCATTATTAGTTGTTACAAAAATTTGATTTTAACAGGTAACTAAATTATTAATTTTATAAAAATTTCATTTTCACAAGTTTTATTATTTTACGCAGTGAATTAAAAAATAAAAGTTTTATTATGGGACAGAAAAAGCTTAAAATTTTCACTTTATATACTTTTTTTTCTAATATATTTGGCTGGAGAGTACTGGCAGATGAAACTGAAGTCGTAACATCAGTTATTTTATAATGACAATACTTATAATAATTACTAATCAAAGTCTATTGAATAATTGTTGTAGCAACAATAACATATAATTTTAAGAATATCAAATTAACTCTTCAGCTACATAGATTATTATATAAATATAAACAATTATTTGAAAAATTCTTGATTATAATTTAATGGATAATTATAAAAATTGTGCACCTACTGTTTTCATAATAAATTTTTTTTAAAAACCTAACTTTACTTATATTTATGAACGTAAAATTATGAAAAAAAAAAATAAAAAAAAATATCTCAAGAAAAATGAAATTTTTCAGCTATGTATTTTGACGAAAATCTATAAATAATAAGAATTCAGAGAAACAGTGTAGATTCTTTTATGAGATTGCATAATACTTTCTATTGTAATCTTTAAAAAAACTATCAACATGTTGAGAAAAGAGTCTAGTCTCTACTTGAGTCTGCAATCATTGTAGTTACAACTTTCTTCTTTTTTGAGTTCATCTCTTGTTTTCACTGATTCTTCTCGTTCCTTAAAAGTCAAGTTTCTCAACATAACTATTGAATGTTGAGCCATAATACAAGGATACTTAGTTTAAGTTTTGTTGATTCCCTATTTGCTGAGAAGGATTAAATCATATGGCCTCAGCTTCCAAACTGCATGCTGGGAACTTGCAGGAAATGATAAAAGAAAGAGTCGACCACCAAATGAAGCTAGCAAGATACCACAACAGTATTGTTCAACAGTATGCGGGTTGGGTTCAGAATCCTATTTCAATTTAAACTGGGTCAACTCTTAACTTGCAGCTGCTTGTGTGATTTTTTATCTTCTGTCACGGTCGGTGAAAAAATTCATCCACACGATCGAGATTTTTCGTGTGGACGCGGGCCAGCAGCCGATGATCAGCTGCTGGCGGACCATTCCGAAACGGACCGACCGTTAGCGGTCGGACTGGGTTAAATAGGGCGAAAGCGCGCCAGTCAGCTTTAGAACGCTAGGCTAGACACTGCGTCTTTCTTGTTTTTCTTGCTTTCGATAACCAGGAAAAGAGAAAGATTGTAATCGCGACTCGCGTGGAGTTTGTTGTGTGTGATACGACTCGCGAAGTCATGTAGAGTGTATCTTGTGCGAAAGTGCGTATTTTCAGTCACAGGCGACTACCCCTTTGCTTCCTGGAGATCTCCACCTGCGCTTCGTCAAGGTTTGTACCCCCCGCGAGCGAGAGTGAAGTGAGTGAAGGAGTACCATGTGATACGGGAGAGAATCTGCGGATTTTTCTTTCCCAGTCTGGGTTTATTTCCAAAAGTTTCTACGTGTGAATCCTCGATAGAACTCACACGTAGAAGCTTGCGAGCGGGCGCGCGTAGTCACCCGGCTTTTTTGCCTGGAAAGTTTTATTTTCCTTGTTTACTTTTCGGCTTAGGGAATCGCTCGGCCCACTGCCGGCATTTGAGAGCTAGGGTGCGTTTTTTTATTCCGAGTCTCGCTCGGTTCTCGCGTTCCTGTCGTTCCGTTCGTCTCGAAGGATATCTCTCTTAGGTTGCCCTATAGTCAATGGTATTTAAATTTGAAAACTTTAGTCGGTTAGTTTTAAAAAGTTTTAAATGATATTGATATTGATACTGTGAAAAACCGATCGTAGTTTTGATTAATTACATTTACAGCTGAGTTACAGTAACCTTAAATAGCCTTGTTTTAAATAGTTTATTCTGCAATTTGAAATAATTAAAAGCAGCTACTCCGAAGCTTAAATTAAAATGATTGTTAATAAAGTTGTAATGTTGTATTTGTGTTCAGTGGCTGTTATGTTTTTCTCAGCTCTTCTACACGTACAGAACATGGCAGTTCTTTGTATGTGCAATGAAATACCATTGCTATGGAAATCAAATATTTTGAAGTAAGTTTTTAATTTAAACAAATGCTCAGTCTTACAATAAAATTAAATGTAAACACTCCATGTTAAAAATTTTTTTTTTAATTAAAATTTTTTATTCAGAATAAAAAAAGGCAACTCTTGCACAATATTTCCAGACTACTTTGAATCAGTGCATCTGATGACAGATCAACAGTTTGAAGAGGATTTTAGAATGCCAAAAGGGCATTTTTTCTTACTACATCAGAAATTGTGTACAACGGATGCTTTCAAAATAACTATTCAAGGAAAACCTAATATTAACTCTGAAAAGTGTCTGTGCATTAGTTTATGGTATTTTGCCAATCCGGATACTTTTAGAAGTATTGCTAGAAGATTTGCTGTCTCCAAGTGATCAGTTGTAAGATGTGTAAGAAAAGTAATGGATGGTCTTTTGAATGATGTTTGTCAATTAAATCACCTAGAACAGATGCAGAATGTGCAGCCATTTCAGGTGCATTTGAGGAAATTGCAGGTTTTGAAAATGTTTTGGGCGCATTGGACGGATGCCACATCCAGATTAAAGCTCCAGCCAGAGATGATAAACAGACTTTTTTTAATAGAAAGAAAGATTACTCAATGGTGTTGCAAGGATTATGTGATGCTGACTGCTTTTTTCTGAATGTAGATGTTAGGTGGCCTGGCAGTGTCCACGATGCTAAGGCATTTCAAACATCAGACTTGTACGAGTTATGTGATGAACTTTGTTTGGGTGGAGAATACCATTTTCTTGGAGACTCAGCATATCCTCTCAAAAGGTACCTTCAAAGACCTTATAGAAAGTCATATAGACTCAATACGTCCCAAAAGTTATTCAACAAAGTGCTCAGTAAAACTAGGCAAGTTATCGAGAGAGCATTTGGTTTTCTTAAAAACAAATTTCATAGATTATATTATTTACATAAAGTGAATGTAGAAGAAATAGGTCCAACGATAGTTGCCTGTTGTATTTTACACAACATATGCATGGCAAATGAAGACTACGCAAGAACTTTAATTTTTATTGTTGACAATGAACATAACATTAATCAAGATGGCTTTTACCAAAATGAACAAAATCCAGTTGATCCAAACCAGAAAAGGCAAGTGTTAGTCGAGAGAATATGGGATAGGTACCATTGATTTAGTTGCTAAGGTATTCATAATGTTATGAATTTAATAATAAAAAAATTATATGTGCAAAGTAAATAAATTTGTAATAAATTTTAATTGGTTGTGCTTAATTATTAATTCCTAACATCCTACTAATTCACTCTCTCTCAATGCTAATTTTTTTTTTTTTTTTCTATAAGGGATTGCTTATACATTAGAGTAACTTTAAATGTTTTAGATAAACAATCATAATAATCATTTTCTTATAAATTTGAAAGTATTTTAAATTTGTATGATTCTAAAATTTATTGCACATTCTTGAATTTATTTATTTAATAATGGATAGTTGGAATTAATAAACTTATTTCAGGTAAATTTTTATTTTTATTGACTCAAAAACAAGTATTATAATAAAAGCACTGTTGAAATATATTAGTTTAATTATACATATAAATTATATAAATAGTTTAAATAAACATCTTCAAATACAAGTCTTATCGCTTTGAAATAGAAAGTACATAACAATATTTTCTTTTTCGAATAACTTAATATATATAGTTGAATAAAAATTAAAAAAATTAATTGTTGTTAACAAAATATTTTATTTTAGGCAAGTACTAACTAAAGTTTAAGTAGTTTATAAAATATTGTAAATATTTGTAATCATTCAGTTAATCTTTAGTTGTTTTACAATATTTTTTTTAGATATGTGAATAAAATGTTAAATGACAAAACAGAATTAAACAAATTCTGATAACTCACTTTAAAAAATTTAAACATTAACATCACATTATTAAGAAAGAATCACTTTTTGCTTAGGCAAATCAGACTTTAATCGTTGAAAAATCAGTTTTTTACTTAAAACTAGATAATAAATATCACTTTTTTTTTTGTATTAATAATTATGTAAAAAGCTGATTTTTTACAAACACCTATAAATACAAGTCTTATCACTTTGAAATATAAATTATGTAATATTTTCTTTTTCAAATCACTTAATATTACTGTTTAATAAAAATTTTAGAAATTAATTGTTATTAACAAACAAAATATATTTTTTAAGATAATTACTTTGTACTTTTAGTTAAATTAAACCCTTTTAAAGCTTTAAAAAATCTCATTCACTAAGTTAATTTTTACAGTAAATAACAAATTTTGTAATTAAACACTCGAAAAAGTAAAAAACAAACTAAAGTTTAAGTCGTTCATATATTATGGTAAATATCAAATATTTGTAATCATTAAGTCCATCTTTAGTTCTTTTACAATACTTTTTTTAGATAAGTGAGTAAATTGTGAAATGACAAAACAGAATTAAACAAATTCTTATGATTCACTTTAGAAAATTTAAATATTAATATCACAGTATTAAGAAAGAATCACTGTTTGCTTGGGTACATCAGACTTTAACTATTGAAAAATAAGATTTTTACTTAAAACTAATTATTAAATATTGTTGTTCTTTTTTATCTTAATAATACTGTAAAAATTTGATTTTTTACTATCATCTGCAAATACAAGTCTTATCACTTTGAAATATAAATTACTTAATATTTTCTTTTTCAAATCACTTAAATGAAATTTTTGAATAAAAATTTGAATTTAAAAATTGAATGAAAATTTTAGAAATTAACTTTAGCTAACAAAATATTTTTTTTCAGTAAATTGCTTTGTACTTTTATTTAAATTAAACTTTTCGTAAAATAAATATTTGTAATTTAAAAGAGTCCCTATTGCAAAAAGCTAACATGTTCAGTCTTTTTCATTTCTTTTACTCGATTCACAAAATTTTTCAACCATATTTGACACTATTTCCTCAAGTGAAGACATCATCGTAGATGTATTCTTATTCATATTTTCTTCCATAGAACTGTATCGTTTTTGAATGAAATCGAGGACTTTATCATCCTTCGACCTTGTTTTCTTGACTCTTACGTCGACAATCTCTCCATCGTTATCTTCATCTGGCACAGGCTCTGGCCTTTTTTTTGGAGCTGATTTGAATAAGGCAATCTCGTTATATTTTTTTTCGACCACAGAACTTTCTGGATTCTTATTAGAGGAAAATTGGTTAAATTTTGAGTTTAATGATGAAATAGGATTCACTGGAGTAACGTTTGCATTGTTTCCAGACAGATCGTTAAAATCGTCGTAATATTTAAATGTATTATTGGCCTTTGCACCACTTTTTTTTTCTTCATTTTTTATGTTTTTAAATTTAGAAAATGTGGCGTAAAATTTTCTTTGGATCTGTACTTGATTGAACATAATACTGAAAAAAGAAAACTTAAAATTAAAAACTCTTTTATACAATAATATATTACAACTCTTTTATTACATAGATTATTTTGAAAAACTTACCCTTTTTTGTTCAGGTTTGCTGTTAAAACTTTCCAAAAGTTTTTTGTTAGACCTTGTTTAGTTAATTTTTTGTGCTCATATATCAATTCCTTGGTATCAGCAACAGACCAAATTGCATTTTTAGTTCCGCGTTTTTCAACCACTTTTGCAACTTCTACTTGTTTTGCCAAGTAATCAAAACTACCTTGTGCTTTACAAGCTTCGTTCATGAACTTTTTAACATTTCCCGTATAGTTTATCCATGCCTTGCCCTCATTGCCACTATACTCATCACTATCCGTAGATGCGGAGTCTTCGATTTTTTCTTTGAATAAATAGTTGTAGATGTAATCGTGTCCGTGATCTTCTTTTTCTTCTGTGGTATCATTTAGCATTTCACAAACAGCTGAAATAGAATAAAATGTTGACAGTTATAAAACTGAATATTTGAAACAGAATAATATTACTAGCTTGATTTTTTTATTTTTGGTAAGATCTTAGTTTTTAATTGACCTTTCATATTATTTTTTTTTATCTTTGGAGCAATCACTTTGCTGTCTTCAACAGACTGTACATCAGGTGCAGTGGCTTCCTGCATTACAACATCCTTTGCAGTCACTCCTGAATGCGAGACAGCATCTTCTTGACTTGAAGGGGACTCAATCCCATACCAAACTGGTTCAGCGTCAGGATTGTCTGGGTCATACCCATAGTACGCTGCATGTTTCAGTGGCTTCATTAATACTCCTTGATCTAAGTAAAAAAAATTATCATTTAAATAAATTCAATAATCTACACATACTCAGATGATTTTTTCTATTGCTAAGCTTACCACTTATTGGAAAGTAAGCTCCATTTTCCTCAGCAACCTGTGTACATTCAATAAAACAATGATGGGTACAAACAAACCTCCATTCGAGAAACTCCTCACAAACACCACACTTAACAACCTATAAGAATATAAGTTTATACTTTGTGGAATTTTCACTCTGAGAATATACAATAAAGTAAAATAAAAATTACAAATGTATTTTTCAAGTAAAAGAGAGGAGATATTAAATCTACCTAAAAGGTCTTTTTACATTAAAATAATCAATATCTAAGTTATTAATAAATTTTCTCCCTACAACAGGGAAAAAAAAAGAAAAAAAATCTATATTTAAATATTTAACCCGAAAATCTGTATAATCAGTACTCCGAGAATTTGATTGTGTACGGCTATCGGTCCGACAACGAGAGCTCAACGTTGTTTTTCCCCGAACGAGCACCGTAACACTTCAATGTCTTAGAATTTGCCTAAAAAATGATTTCTTGATTTAATGTCTTAAATCATTCATTCATGGTTTAAAAATTTTACAAATTTTTTTTTTTTTTTAATATTATTCTTAATCAAAACAAAAATAAAAAAACAAAGTTACTGATTCTGGTATAGTTTACAACCATTATCATTACATTTCCTCAAGCAATTTTATAAATTTATTCTTACTTTAAAGTCAGCAAAAATATTAATAAATATATTCTTACTCTAAAGCCAGCTCCATTCCAATCGATCCTGGAATTCCTTCTCGTCCATAAACTTGCCAATAAATTATTGTCCATGATTAATAGTCTGATTTAAAAAAACATAATAGTTATTTATTTGTTCAATTACATAAAGCATTGGCTATCCATAGTTTATTATGCAGTCTTTGTATTTACTTACCTTCTTTTCATCACCTGTACCCTTATTCAACTGCAATAATTCACATAAAAAAAATGTAAACAATGTGTATTTTTTTTTTTTTTTCTCAAGCAACAACTTTTTTATTTTTACACCTTTAATATATAGTAATCATTTATTTCATCAGTACACCTCTCTTAGCTTTGAATATTTATTTAATCATAACTTTAGACGGTGATAATCATCACTTTTTAATCCGCGATACAGCTAATAAACTTTTATCTTTTGTAAATAATTTCTCACTGAATCAATATAATCTTCACCCTAATTTTAGAAACGTTTATTTAGATTTAGCTTTTTCAAATATTGCGAATTTTGATTGCCACATCTCTGACGATCCGTTATGTAAAATTGACCCTTGTCACCCTCCTTATAATCTTTCATTCACTGATGTACATTTTGATACCCTGAAATATGATTTTACACAATTCGATTTCAGACGAGGGGATTACCAGGCGCTGAGTGATGAGCTAGTGAGTATTGACTGGGATGACTTCTTTTCTGATGACTACTCTGTCGATCAGAAGCTTCATGAATTTTATCGTAAAATCACTGAGCTGACCTCGTGACATATTCCATTGGCTCATTACTCATCATCTGGTTTCCCGTCATGGTTTACTCCGGAACTTATCAAAAATGTAAAACTTAAGCGATATCTCCACTGGAGATTCAAGATGATCAAAGATACTGAATCCAGAATTGAATTTACTAAACAGCGTACATTATGTAAAAGACTATCTAAAACTGTATATAATAATTATTTATTATTCATGGAAAACAATCTTCGCTCTGACCCTAAAAAATTTTGGAGATTCGTTAACAATAAGAATTGGTCAGCTGGTTTTCCAGACTCCATGTTTTTGGGTGACAGAGTGGCCAATAATGGGAAGGATATCGCAGATCTCTTTGCTCATCACTTCAGTTCAGTTTTTAGTCATGGTACTTTGAGTCATTTTGATTGTGATATCGACTTGACGTCTCACTCTCTTTGTAATATTATCCTAACTGAGGCTGATGTTAAGAGAGGTCTCGAAAATCTGTCTGATAAATTGGGAACTGGTCCAGATGGCATTCCGGTTATTTTCATTAAGAAGCTCACTAGTGATACATCCGTTGCTCATTCTATTCAATGATTCATTATCATCTGGATTATTTCCCACTTTATGGAAATCTTCATTCATTACTCCGGTTTTTAAAAAAGGGAGTCGACAAGATATTACAAATTACCGTCCGATTGCTAAATTGTGTATATTTGCTAAATTGTTTGATTGTTGGGTTAATGAATATCTTTTTTTTTTTGAAACGGATTATTTCTAATTTTCAGCATGGCTTCATGCCATCTCGTTCGACAGTCTCCAATTTAGCCGTTTATACTGAATATATTGTGCAGCAATTGGATTCTGGCTTTCAAGTGGATTCGATCTACACTGACTTTAGGGCAGCTTTTGATACTGTGAACCATTCTCTTCTGTTGAAAAAACTTAGTTGTTACGGTATTTGTGGCCCCTGCTAAGATAAATCGAGTCCTACGTACACGAACAAAAATTAGCTGTTAAAATTAACGATCTTGTATCGAATGAATTCGTCGCATCTTCTGGTGTTCCACAGGGTTCCCATTGTGGCCCCCTCTTATATAACGTCTTTATTAAAGATCCCATCAGGGTTGTTCTTTTCTGTTTCATTTTATTGTAAGCTGATGATCTGAAAATTTTCTTGGCCATAAGAAACCCGGAAGATGCAGACAAAGTTCAGCATGATTTATTTTATATTGAACGTTGGTGTAATTTAAATGGCCTGAATTTCTCATTGAATAAATGTAATGTTATTACTTTCTACAAGAAAGTCTACACCCGCCACAACTACACTCTCTGTGGTCAAGTTCTTGAACGTGTAAATATTGTTAAAGATCTTGGTGTTTTTTTCGATAATCGACTGGAATTTAAAGCTCACATAAATTACATTGTTGGTCGTGCCCATTGTGCTGAAATTCCCTGCCTTACTCACTCCTTGTCCATGGCCCTGTCTATGGGGCCAATTACCGTCATGATTGCCGTCAGGCTGGCTTCCCTCAGATCCCACAATTCTATGATGGGTCTGCCAAGCCTACTGGTCCAGAGTGTGGCCCAGGCAGGACACTCACATAGGAGGTGTCCCGTCGTCTCGGCTTCTTCTCCACACCACCTGCATACTGAGATCTCCCCTATCCCTATCTTGGTTAGATGGTGTCTCACCTTCCAGTGGCCCGTAAGCCATCCGATGACCATTCCTAGTTTTCTCCCACTTGTCTTCCTTAGGTCACGCAGCCACTCCTTGGGCGGTCGTTTTCCGATAAGGGCTTTTGACTGCCTCAGCCCCTGGTGATCGGCCCACCTTCGATCCTCTTCCTTTGCCATCCAGAGGGCAAAGGCGTTGTGCAGTGAGCAGTCGGGCATTCCCACACTGCAGTGGTTGGCCCTGATGTCTAGTGCACCGCGGTTTGCGAGCCTATCTGCCTTCTCGTTACCTGTTATCATCGAGTGTCCTGGCACCCATAGTAGGGTGACACAGTGGTTTGGTGTAAGCCTCTCCAGTGCCTCTTTGCAGAGGGCTACTTCCCTGGAGTTTGTGGTCAAGTCTTTCAGCGCTAAGAGCACCGCTTTGCTATCCGAGCAAATCATGACTGGTCCTTTCCTGTGCGCTTCCGTCAGGGTGACTCGCGCGCACTCCGTAATCGCCCTCCCCTCAGCTTGGAAGACTGTGGCGAAGTCGTCCAGGTGTAGCGCAATCTCCCTGGTGGAGCCTTGTCTCCAGGCTCCAGCTCCAACCCCCTCTGCCCGTTTCGAGCCGTCTGTGAACCAGATGACCCCCTGTCCGGTATACCTGTGCTGCCTTCCCTGCCAGTCGGCCCTGCTGCCCGTTTCGACTCTGAACGGCTTGTCGAAGTTGATGCTCCGAGTCGTGTGGTCGAGTTTGGGTAGCTTCCCCTGATTCAAACCTCTGGCTATCTGCCGGTCCGTCAGGTGGTCAACTCCCGCATTGCCCTCGTATCGACACACGGCCTTAAAGGCCGCACATCTAACCACGAGATCAAGCGGAGGGGTTCCTGTCAGGCGTTTCATCGCTGCCAGCGGTGTACTGCCCATACATCCTGTACATCCTGTCATGCCTCTCAGGACTAGGGCCTATACACGGCTTAATGCCGTTCTAGCGTCCTTTGCCTTAGCTACCCGGGGTGCCCATACGGCCGCCCCGTGTAGGAGCCTAGGTTTCAACACGGTTGTGTACAGCCAGTGTATCTTCATGGGCTCCAGTCCCCATGTCCTGCCAAAAGCTCTCCTGCGTGCCCAAAAGGACTGTATCACCTTTCCGCAGGTAGCCTCCAGGTGCCTTTTCCAGCTGAGCTTGGAGTCAAACCTTACTCCCAGGTACTTGATCTCATTGGTCAGGTCCAATGTCCTGCCCATGAGGTGTAGGCCCTTGATTGGGCCCACCTTGTATCTGGTTGTAAAGCACATGACCCCGACTTTGCTTGGGTTTACTGTCAAGTGAACTCCTTTGCACCATTTCTCGACGATCCCGAGTGCTAATTGCATCAGGCCCGCCACTACATCTAGGTCGTCGGATCTAGCGAGGATGAGAACATCGTCGGCATATGCCAAGGCAAAAATGCTGGCTTCGTCCAGCAGTCTCAGCAGGGCATCAACGACCAGACACCACATTGTGGGAGACAGTACTCCTCCCTGAGGGCATCCTTTCCCAACCTTACCAACTCTGGTGCGGTCGCCCCATGTGGCAAGCAGGCTCCTAGTGCTCAACATGGGGCTCATCCATCTCACCAGTGTGGGTGGGACGGCATGATCCTCCGCACCCTTGCGGATGCTTTCCACCCTGGTATGGTTGAATGCGCCTTCAATGTCCAGCAGAGCTGCCAACACATATACTTTGTTTCCAATACCTTTCCTTATCCATGATTCCGCCACTATGAGTGCCGTATCTACAGACTTGCCTGCCTGGTAGGCATGTTGTCTACAGTGCAGCGGTCGATCGACCAGAGGCTTTTCCTTCAAGTACCTTCAACCAACCTTTCTAGTGTCTTAAGTACGAAGGATGACAGGCAAATGGGTCTGTGGTCCTTTGCGCTTATGGCCACCCTACCTGGTTTTGGTATGAAAACCACCTTCGCTGTCCTCCAGCAGGTCGGGGTATACCCGAGGGCCAGGCACGCTCTGAAGAGTTTGACTAGTGGGCTTAACAGTTCCTCCAGCCCTCTTTGAAGAAGGGCCGGGAAGATACCATCTGGTCCGGCAGCCTTAAACGGGTCAAAGGTGCCGATAGCCCACCTGACTCTCTCCGGGGTCGTGATGGTCCTGGACAGTTCCCAATTCCGTCTACCAGCGGCTGCGTTTTGTGCCCCGTGGTGTTCGTCACCTTCCCTGAAGTCAGGAAAGTGGGTCTCCAGCAGCGCCTTGAGGCAATCTGCGCCACTTTCAGCCCACTGTCCCGATTCTAGCTTCATCATACCTGGCGTCTGACTCGGACCGTTCCGCAGGATACGGCAGAGCCTGGATGTTTCTGCAACATTCTTTTTCTCCGTGCAGTAATCCTGCCAGCCCTTTGCACGCGCTTTTTCTAACTCCTTCTTGTATAGCCTTTGTGCCTGTCTGTAGGCGTCTTTATCGACCTTCCTTCCGGTCTTGTAAGACCTGTTGTAGAGTCTTCTTACTTCCTTCCTGAGGACTGTAAGTTCGGGTGTCTACCATGGGCATCCCTGACTCTTACCTTTCTTACTAATCCTGCAGTTGTTCTCGAAGGACGTCACCAGTGCCTCTTGGAGAGACTCTGCGCAATGCTCGAGTTCATCCGGGGTACCGTATCTCCCAGAAAAACTTGCAATTCTCCTGGCTAGGTCGGTCCTGTATCCCTCCCACTTTGTGTTCCTGGGGTTCCTCCAGAAGGGTCTGTCGATAGTTTTTCCCTTCATCGAGAAAGTGATGTAGCTGTGGTCTGACATGGAGGGTTCGTCTGAAACCTTCCAGTCTTCCACTGACGTCGCCAATCCGATCGTAGCTAGGGTAATATCGATGACCTCTTCGCGCCTTTTGTCCCGAAAGGTCGGTTTTCCTCCCTTATTCAGGATCTCTAAGTTGGTGCTCCAGAAAGCCCAATAGTGTGTCCCCCCTGCTGTTGCAATCTGAACTTCCCCACACCGTATGGTGTGAGTTTGCGTCGCATGCCAGCAGTAGGTCCAGTCCCTTGAGCTCACATGTCTTGACCAGGTCCACAACCCTTTGTGAGGGTGGATCATCCTTTCCATGTGGGAAGTAAGCCGAGACAGCTACCAATTGTCTCTCTCTCCCTTCCTTATCCTTGTACTAAACTATCGCGGTTGTGGTGTCCCTGTCACAGAAGGGAGCCCAGGCCTCACCGGTGAGCCCCTTTACAATCAAGGCAGCCCTCGCTGAGTCTCCGGCCCAACTAAAACGGGTGCCGCATGCGTTTAGTCCTGTTATTTTGCCTGCCCTTTTCCAGGGTTCCTGGATAAACGCTATACTTGTTTGCACCTCTGCCATGCGCTTGACCAGAGCGGCCGAAGCGCTTTTGCAGTGGTGCAGATTGATCTGGGTGAACGAGATAGTGGACGGTGCCATACGGGCATGCCCTGGGTCTCGATCACCCCGACCCCTTCTCCGTAAGCCCGCCATGAGGGCGGAGTCAAAGTCTAACCTTTGAGTTTGGACCTGGATCGTGTGTTGCACGATTTCCGCCCCCAGCATCTCTCCTACCATCCTCTTTATCGCTTCTATTTTTATCAGCAACCAGGACCGCGTGGGCCCTGCTACCACCGCAGAAGGGACGGAAGTTGAGTGCCTTAAGGGCCTCAATCTCCATCTCCTCTACAGTGATATTTAGCAGGGTCTCGTCCGGCTGCTTATCCTTCGCCGAGATTGCCTTGGTGCCAACGAGAGTCCAGGAATCCACCTTGAGGGTGGGATTCTGGCGTCTCAGGCGTGTTAATGCGGTCTGGGAGTCTATGATCCCCGGAACGTCTAGGGCAATCCCTTTAACCTTTATGAGATCGCCTTGCTCGATGACGTTGAGCTTGGCGTTCTCCCATGGAGACCATTTTGAGGCCTTCTCCCGCAATCAATCCGCGTCCACACTAGTGTTGCAGTCGTACACAAGTACATCCTGCGTCTCCCAGTTGGCCAGGAATTGTAGGAAGTGGCCATCCTCTTCGGTGCGGTCAATTTCCACCTCAAGGGCGGATCTGACCATCCCGGTCTGTGTTGGTGTAAGCCGAACGATAGGGTAGCCCGCAGGAACAATGGCCCATCGGAGTTTCGTTGCCACTGCTTGACTGTAGGTAACCCCCTCGTTCGTCTTCTCCTTGGCCGCGCGCTTGATCTCCCTGGGTGTCGAGCCGTCAGAGTGTGTCCTCTTAGCAGCCGGGGTCGACCGCTCAGGGGACAACTCCAGCTCTGCACCCTTCTTCTGGGTTCTCCTGTTGTGGCCAGTCCTTCTCCTTACTCTCTTCTTTTTCTTTTTGCCTACTGTCGAGGTGTCCCCTGCCCCTTTCGGGGCGGAGTCCCTCGTCAGGGCCCCTTGACCGCTAGCGTTGGTAGTCCCTTGCCCGTCTGTGTGTTGGGCAGGGTCCCTTCGACCAGCCTCCGTCCAGCCAGTATCCCCAGCCCCCGAAGGGGCGGAGTCCCGAGACCGTGCAAAGGTTGTCGCGATCTGACTCGTAAAAGTGTATCTTCGGTGCGGCGCCTCGGAGCTCACCACGATAAAACCATATTTTTACATGTTTGAGCGCTCGTAGCAAAAGATCTAAGCGTCTGATCAAAAAATTACTTAGATGACTTTCGCCTTATTTTTGGTCAGAGAATCGAATGCCGTTATTAGTATATAAAAATTTAAATTTTTTTACGAATATGTTTAAATAAATAATGTTTAAACAATGAAAATTGAAAAAAGAAAAATGAGACAGGTTTTCCAACAGTTAGTTTTTTTATATCACTTTTGATTTTTCCATGGGCGGTAATGGGTTAATATTATGATTTGTATTGTAACTGATCAATAAATATTATCAAAAAATCTATAATGACATTTTTATATTTACCTTTGAGATTCTTTTATTGTATAATTTACAAGCATAAAAAATGCAGTCAAGAATAATCGGATTCTTATAAATTTAGAATCTATTTAATAATGTAAAATGAGTCATGAAATATTATTGCCTTTAAGTTGTCTGCTAGACTGTAGACATTTTTTCCTCCGCTCATGCAGTTGACTCATGACTGAGTTGACTGAGTCCGTACAGGCCTACTACACTAGATTGCGATAAAGAATTACCTGCTGACTGTCTGAATCTGCACGGCAGGATTCTTGGTTTGGACATTGAACAGGTAACATCGCTCCTTTGTTGGGTTGAGAGTGTTGGCTTCGCAGTTGATACCGGCGTTTTTGGCGTGGTTTATCTTGGCACATAGTCATCAGTCGACGTTTTACGCTGATGCAATAGGACTCTACTTGCCGTTTTACCTCAGTTTGGAAATTTTGGGAGTCAGCGACATTCCACATTCGGCGAGTCTTCAAACCTAGGGATTTTGTATCTTCGCAATTATGAGTCCCGTTAGACGCAATTTTGTTTTCATCACTATCACCACGCTGGAAATTTGAAGGTCATCGATATTCTGTGTAGTGCGAATCTTTAAGCCTAGAGATTTTTGAATCCACTCTATCAACCGTCCTTACTTGATTCATTGTGTTTTATCATCATCACCACGTAAGGTACGTCAAACTGGTATTAATGTAAGCGTGTATGGTTTTAGTTTAATTTTATTGTTGTTAAGGCTTGACAGGCTGTTATTATCGTTAAAGATTTCACTCCGTGTATGCATACGATATAAGTTTTTGTTTTAATTGGCGATATTAGGTACTTTGCTATCGTTGCGCACGCAGTTGTCAAGGCAGGTATTTTTAGTTGCCTGATTTTTGCTTGGCTTTTGTTGTTTTCCTTTTCTTTTGTCAGTAGGATTGGGGGTGACACACAGGGGGTCTATATTGTACCTTTGCTTTTTCACAGTTTTTACCTCCTGTGTATGATCTTCCCTGAGTGCTTTATTTTATCTTTCATTGACTTTTTATTCTTATTTATTTAACTAATTAATGCCTGGCTTGACTAATTGAGACAAGGAAGTCAGAGGAATTGGGAGAAAAGAAAAAACTTTTTGATTGCAATTACCTTTATGCTAAATTTCATTATATATTATTGTTACTAATGCTTTATTTTATACCTAGCTTTTAAGTTTATCACAGAGTTGCGGATATTGTAAGTTTGTTTACACTATATACTATACACATCACATTCCTCAGCTTATACATACAGCCTTCACATTAGGCTTACATTTTGTTATTGTTTATAATTAGCTGCCTGATTTTAAAATTCTTGCGCTTATCATCAGTTAGTAAGACTCATCATTTATGCAAAATTTCAAGTCGTGACTAGAATTGATTGAATTTATTTATTTTTTTATACCTTTGCAACCTTATTGGGACTTTCATCAAGCTTAGCGCCTTCTTGCTGTTTAGTATTTTGATTTGTTTTGATTAAATTTCAGTTTACAATCAGCTTCATAAATATTACAATATTGTACTACTATTAATTACCTTACTTTGAATTTATTTTTACACTATAAGTTTAGATTTAAGTTTTAGATTAAAATAATAAAATTGCCTACCATTGATTTATGTCATTAAATTTCAGAATTCACGCTTTCTATCTGTAAACATCTACCTTACCAATGAGATAATTTTGTGCCTCGCTGTTGTCCTGCTGCTGACGCTCCCAGGTTCGGTGCCCTTGACGGGGTTCTTTAGTTGGGTTGACTTCGACACTTAGTATCCGGCTCATTTGTTATTAATTTTTGGGTGGGCTTCCTTTTTGGGCTTGCTGCTTGATATTTGCTTTTTCTTCTTAGATTCTGGTGGTCAGTGTGTTACTCTACGAGTATGGAATTCTCTCAGGCCTTATCGGCAGAGGCCTCACGCAAGGTCCCAATCATAGTACCCGACAGCAATTGATTGGCGAGTCGCTGGAGTTGGAGTCCTTTGCCAAGCAACAGGCCAACAGGTAAACTAGGATGCGCGAAGTTCCCTTTAGTGTATTCATGTACGACTCTGGACGGGGGAGAACCTGGGTAATTTACACTTACTATCGGTGGCTAGGAAAGTCAAACTGTCCCCGGTTAAGTTCCTTACCATTGTCCACAAGAGTAACGTTCGTTTTTCTATTTCTTTTTCGACTTGGGAGGAGGTGAATTCATTCGTCTCGGGTGGTGTTAAGTCCGTCGACCCTCATTGGAGGGCGTTTATTCCAGACGACCTGATCTTTCGCATTGCCATTATTAGGGACATCTTGAATGACATTTCCGAGTCCGAGTTGTTGGATAACCTAAACCAGAGAGCGAGGCAGTTTATCGAGAGATTTAAGTGGGTTGTAAGAAAGTTGACTTTGGGTGATGGGGACGAATTCTCTTTTAACTCACATGTTGTTAAGGTTCTGGCAAAGGGATACTTGCCGAGATTTGTGTCTATATTGGTATTGTTTGTCCTGTCCGCCTTTTTATCTATCCTGTTGTGAGGTGCTGCAACTGTCAGGCATACGGCCATGGAAGTAGCTGGTGCGAAAATCCTACTGAATGCAGCTTCTGCAGGGGCTCCCACCCCTCTAATCTTTGCCCCTATGGTGAGGACAGTCAACTGAATCCAGCCTGTGGCAATTGCGGTCTCCCTTTTTTCGCTACCAGCCGCGATTGTCCAACTTTCCAGTTCAACAGGGAGGTCCACGCTACTATTGCCCTGCTAGGCGTTGCTAGAGGCGTCGCCATCTCCCTGGTGAAACACCCTGAAGAGTTTAATGTTTCTGGCGTTACGCACTGTCGAAATCCTTTTATTGATAATCGCGAACTGGCAAAGAGTAGGGCTGAACAGCTTCTGGCTGGTGGTGGTCACCCTCAGCTCGCTGCTCTCACAGCTGCCAAACTTACCAGGGATAAGTCCTTCTGGACCAGTCAGGCTGGGCTAGACTTGGCCGATTTGTTGTCCATGAGTTCGCAGGTATAACTGAATCCAGAGTTGGTGAATAGCTCCTACCTCTTCATGTCTGGTCTTGGAACCAGCCAGCTCCTGACTGACAGCCAAGCTAGTATTGATCGGGAAAATTTCGTGGACGGGGAGGGGGCTACAAATTTCGATTTTGACTTGGCCTCGAGGATACTCCACGAGCGTTCGGCTGCTCTCGCGGAAGGCGAGGTTAGCGAGTTAGGGTCCCTTTCGGATGATGGCAAGGCTGCCGGTGGAAATTCACCCCACAGGTCCGCAACTGGTTTAGTGATGTGGAGGTCTCTGAGAGAAAGTCGGGTGCAATTTCTCCAGGCTGGACAAGGCAGGTAGAGCAGGAAATGGATATGCACAGACAGACACGACAGAGTCAGGTCATTTAGTGTAGTGTAGGTTTGCAGAGTCTCAAACTCTCACTCAAAAGTCGTTCCACCAATTCCAACAGCGGCATCGGAGGCAAACACCGTCTTATTTAAGGAGATTTCAACGCCCAACGCTCTTGTTGGGGCTGTGAGTTGATGACTACGAACAGTCGTTATTTGGTCAAGTGTCTGGACGTACTAGACAGCTGGAAATTCTTAATGATGGCTCGCCCACCAGAGTATTTGGCAAGGTTAGTTGCCCGGATATATCCTTCACTATTAACCCAATCGTTTTTGAGGTATCATGGAGTGTTCTGGATGACCCCAAGGGTAGTGACCATTTCCCGGTTTCCAGAACCCTGAACATTTCAGAAATTCATCGTGATGACACAGGTTCTCACATTCAACTATCGAGGGTCAACTGGGTAAAATTTGGGGGTTACATTGACTCTTGGATTGAAGCCCAGCCTTCTATGGAGGAGGGTATCTATATAGATCAGTACAATGACTTCATTTTGTCCATCATGGCGGCCGTTGAGAATTCTGGTGGTAAGATTGTGGATACTGGGTCCAGGAAGTTCAGGCGCACTCCCCCTAACGCCATTTGATGGAACGAGGAGTGCACCAAAGCCATGGAATTGAGAGCTGAGGCGTTCAATAATTTTAAGCGTGATACGTCCAAGGAAAATGAGAGGCTTTATGTTGAGGCAAGGTTCTGGCAAAGGCTGGCAGATCATCTTTTAGGGCAAAGGCCTCGGCTCTAGATCCCTCTCAACCAGTTAAGGAAAATTTTGCTTTTTTTAAGAGATACAAGAATAGGTTTTACACCCCCCCCCCCCCCAAGTAAATCAAGGCCTACAAACAACCCCTACAACCTTCCGAATTTGCAGTCTGCCTTTGTTAACATCTCTGAATCTTATGCTTACTCGAATGAACCCCTCTCGGATATTAACTTGGACGTTTACGACAATCTCCTCTCGGTGGACATAACGTTTGGCGGGGTTTCAGCCGCGGTTCATAGAGCTAAGCAGTTCTTGGCTGCAGGCCCTGACGACATTCCATATTTGCTTATCAAAAGGTTGTCAACTTCAGCAATAGGCTGGTTGACTAGGTTTTATAATCTTGTACTGGGAGCTGGTTCTATTCCTGATTTTTGGAAAAATTTTAAGGTTGTATTTATTCCTAAATCTGGTTCAGATAAGTTCAGACCGATCGCTTCAGCCTGCACCTTCCCAAAAATCGTGGAGAGGATAGTCAATGATAGATTGCAATGGTGGGCGGAGTTTAACCACCTTATCCCTTCATCATTTTACGGTTTCAGGAGAGGCAAATCTTGAACTTATGAAGGAACACTTACTTGTCTTCTCCTTGGATATTGCTAGTGCTTATAGTAATGTAAATTTGGAATCTTTGGTCCTTATTTTGACAAACTTTGGTGTTCCTGGACATATAGTTAAATTCATTTTCAATGTTATGAGCGATAGGAGCGTGACCGGCATTTTCGACCGCAACTCTTTTGCCTCTGGTAGAACAAATAAAGGCCTGCCACAGAGGTCCGCCAGTTTACTGGCAGGACCTCGAGTCTACCAGGTTCTACAGGCTAAACTATGATTCTTCAGTCTTGGCTTGTGAAGCTTTCGCTGTAGTTCAGGCAGTCTACTCCATTGTTTCGTCCAATTTCGTTAGCAAGGATTTCCTAATTTTCACTGATTCACTCGAGCTGATCAATGTTTTGAAAACCGATGGTTTGGCCAAAAATGCTCATCTATTCATTTTTCAAGTCCAAGTGATTGTAGGTAAACTTGTAGACACCGGTTATTCCATCAAAATCGTTTGAATTTCCTCTGCGCTGGATATCCCCGGGTGTAGGAAGGCGAATGAGAAAAAATTCTCTCAGCATTTGATTGACATTTGTTTTTATGGCGTTTGGTTTCAGGATTATTCCGCCTTATTGAGCTAGCGAGCCAGGAGTGAGGCTTTCCGGTTTTGTATGGATTATTCCAAGTGAAACAAGGGGGTTAAGTATTTTTCTGTTCAGTCTGACTTTTCAAAAAAACCCATGGTTCTACGGTTATGAGTTCGAAAGGGCCCTGTTAGGCATGATGAATAGGAACAAGAGCGACCATACTGTTACCAGAGCCAACTCGTACCGCAAGAATATTGTTAACGATAGTGAGTGCAACTGTGAATTGGGTTACCAGACTCTAGATCATTTATTGTGGGACTGCCCTTTGGGGGCCACTGGAAAGGGGAGCGTTGTTGCTTCATTGAGTAGGGCTGGCGCCCTGGCAGGTACAGATGTGTCGACTTTCGTTAATACCCATAATATACTCATTGGTACTGTAATATGTGATTTTTTTATATCTAATAAATTTGTTATTTAAATTTGTTGAAATAAGAGCAAATTTATGCTTGTACGATTGAATGATGAAATGCTGACAGGAGAAATTCCTCCGAGCATTGAACTATGTATATGAGTGTAAATGCTTAGTCGTACTTTAAGAAAGAGTATTTATACAGGCGTTAAGTTGTAGCGTATACGCCACTTGGTAGACCGCGATCGAGACTTCAGAATGTCGGTTTCTATAATTTTATTATTCTGTAATAAACATAAATTAATAAATGTTCTTTAAGCCACTAATTTTAACATGGTAGCAAGAGCGCGTAGTTTTTGAAAACGGAAAAGTGACTATTTTAAAGTGTTCTCAAGTGAAACTGAGATACCACGTTACTACGAATGTGAAAAGGTTTGGAAAGAATTTTAAATGAGCCTATTAGAAAAAGAAAATCAGTGCTTGAATGAATTAAGCTTGGCAGGTATAAATTTAGTGCCAAAGGAAGATTTAATAAAAACTTTAAGTAAATTGCCACCTAGAAAAATCTTGCAATATTTCAATACAGATGAACTAAAAAGACTTTGTAAAGGCACAAAGGAAGAAAATACTGTAGCGACAAAGTCAAGGAGTGAAATAATAGATATTCTGCAAAAATATCAAATAGGAGCAGTGTATGCTGACTTACATGAAAGTGATTGAAGAAAAGTAGGAAAAATTCAAATTGAAGCAATTCAAAACCGTCATAGCGCTAATTTGGAACATAAAGATAAACTAATTAA
Source organism: Encarsia formosa (assembly GCA_038277355.1). NCBI lineage: Eukaryota > Metazoa > Arthropoda > Insecta > Hymenoptera > Aphelinidae > Encarsia > Encarsia formosa. The sequence continues at coordinate 109,205,646 of CM076184.1, forward strand.
AGAGCTAACTATGTCGCAAAACGAAGACGCAAGACTCCATATCTTTGATGGAAGGAATTATAGCATTTGGAAAATAAGGATACTCCAATACTTGAAAACAAAAAAGTGTGCAGAACCAGCAATTCAAGAGGCTTTGACATCAGATTCACAAGAAAACTGGTCCGACATGAACGAGAAAGCAATAAACTACATTTATTGCAGTATAAGTAACGATCAATTAGAATTTTTGAGCGAAGAAGAGAGAAAATCTGCTCGGAAAATAATGCAGAACTTTGACAAAATGTATCTAAAAGAATCTACAGCAATGCAAATCTGTGTAAGAAACAAACTCGATCAGATGAAATTAAAAAATTATGATAATTCAAGTACATTTTTCTGTGATTTTGAGAAGACTATAAATGACTTAAAAAATGCTGGAGGAAAAGTCACCGAGGCAGAAAAATTAAATTACATGCTGAGAACTTTGCCAGAATCCTTAAGCTACATTGGAGATCTGGTAGATGCTCTATCAACAGAGGATAGAAATTGTGAGTTCTTAAAAAATAAAATAAGCATGTAGGAAACCCAAAACTTGAGTGAATCAAACAAGAAAAAGTGTAGTGCATTTCAAGCAGGAAGTTCAAATAAATTCACATGCTATGGGTGTGGTAAGCCCTGACACTTGAAGAGAAATTGTAGAAACAAGTGGACCAAAAACAACAATACATTTTGGCAAGGAGGTGCACAAGAAGCACCACAGCAGAAACAGCAACAACGGCCGCGGTCTCAGCAGTTTCAAGGTCGCGGCGGCAGAGGTAGTCGACAACACTCAAATCGCGGAGGCAGGAACTGGCAGCCCCGCAACGATGGAGCAATTCAACACAACGCGAGGTATAGTAACACCGAAAACGACAGTACGGATGATCAGGTGAAAAACTCTTTTTTTGCGCATTTAACAGACGGTGATAAATTTGATAATCATGTTGTTGATATATATAATTGTGATACAAATAAAATAGATTGGATATTAGACAGTGGTTGCTCAGACCACATTATTAATGATGAATCCTATTTTTGTGAATCTATAGTTTTGAAAAAGCCAATTAATGTCAAGGTTGGTGACGGTAGAATTTTGAAAGGCACGAAAGTTGGTAAAATTTTAACGTATTTTGAAGTGAACGGGATTAAGCATAAAACAAAAATATCCAATGTATTTTATGTAGCTAAGATGGATAAAAATTTGTTGGGTTTTGCGAAAATTACGAATGAAAATAAAATAATGTTTGTCGGAAATACGTCGAAAATATACAATAGTAATAATACTTTAATTGCAGTAGCTTGCAAAGAAAATGGGTTGTATAAAATAAGTAGTTATTTTGATGTGAGAGTGTGTTATTCGTCGGAGAAAATTAACAAAAACATGACACAGAAAGAAAGGTTTCATAGAATTTTCGGTCACGTAAATTTTAAATATTTGGAGGAAATGTGTAAGAATAAATTGGTCGATGGGTCACCAGAAAAATTAGAGTCAGTAAATTTGAAGTGTGGGACGTGCATACAGAAAAAAATTCATAATTTATCTTTCAAAAGTAATAGAAGTAGAGCTACCGAGATTTTAGGGTTGGTACATACAGATCTAAATGGGCCGCATAATACAATAGGGTTATGATGATTCAAAATATTTTTTAACTTTCATTGATGATTATAGTAAATGTGCATTGATTTACACAATAAAATTAAAGTCGGATGTTTTCAATTGTTTCGAGAATTATATTAATAAAATTGAAAATCTTACCGGCATAACTTATATCAGTTCTCGTATTCGTGCTAATAAATAATAATGCACCGATCAAGTTTCTATATTTTACGTTATTTGATGCTGGCTGTGCAGGTTCTACACTTAAATTTTGTTCCATAGGTGTATTATACAATTTCGCATTTACAATATTATATTTTCTGGCCAATGACTCTATATAGTCACTTTGGTCCAGTGTCATATTACATTTTTCATAATCATAATTAATGTTTATTCCCAAATAAGTGCTCACTTCACCCAAATCTTTCATAAAAAATTTATTTGATAATTTATTTTTAATTTGTTCAATCCTTCCCTTATTTTTTCCACAAATTAATAAGTCATCAACAAATAATATTAAATAAATTTTTTCATTCTTTTCACACTTTACATATAAACAATAGTCACTCTCGCTTCGTTGAAATCCTAGTTCCTTCATAAAATCATCAAAACATTCATACCAAGTTCTCGGGCTCTCTCTCAACCCGTATAATGCTTTAATTAATTTGTAAACTCTATTTGAACCGTCTTGATAACCCATTGGTTGTTTTACAAATACTTCTGACTTTACGAAACCATTTAAAAAAGCTGTTTCTACATCCATCTGGATAATCAATAAATTATTTTGGCAACAAAAGGATGATAATAATTTTAATGTTTGAATTCTAGCTACTGGTGAGTACAAATCTTCCCATACTTCAGTTTGTTGGAAGCCTCTAACTACAAGTCTAGCTTTTTTTCGGTTATCAGATTTTTTTGTGAATACCCATTTTAAATCTAGAATCTTCTTATCTCTAGGTCTATCTACTAATTTCCACGTTTTATTTTTCATCAAACTATTCATTTCCCTATCCATAGCTTCTTTCCATAAATCATTTTCCTCGCACTCTACTGCCTCCTCGTAGGTAGAAGGGCTATCTGCGCTAACTACATTTACATAAACGTAATTTGAATCTCTATTTATCCCATACCAATCTGGTTTTTTTCTTGCTCTGTGCGGCCTATCTAAACGATTTTCATTTAACTCAACATTATCATGGTTACTCTCTTCTTCAGCAGAATCTACCTTTTCCCTACCCTCGTTGGATTCAGGGTTTTGAATTTCATGACTTAAAGTTTCATCATCCTCGTAATCACTGTTATCATTGCCTCTAAAACCAATCAAATTTCCGTCATTTTCAACTATATCAACATGTCTGGCTCTAACTATTTTACCGTTTAACAAAACTCTGTATCCAACGTGGTCGTAACCAAGTAAGATCCCTAAATCGGCCTTTCTATCCCATTTGGTATTTCTTTTATTTTCGGGAACTCTCACAAAAACTTTACTCCCATATAAACGTAAATTTTTCAAATTAGGTTTCTTCCCGAGGAAAATTTCATAAGATGTCTTATTTTCAATCGTATTTGCAATAGTTCTATTTTTCAAATAAACTGCGCTTTTAACTACCTCCGGCCAGTATCTACGATTCACGTTTGCTTCAAAAAATAAACATCTCGCGGAATCCATAATCGTCCTATTATATCTTTCCGCCGTCCCATTTAATTCATGCACGTTAGGAGGACACGGTTCAAGTAAAATCCCTTTTTCTTTTATTAAATTGTAAATATCGCGATTTAAATATTCTCTTCCATTATCACATCTTAACTTTTTAATTCTTTTCCCGGTAAGATTTTCAATTTTATTAATATAATTCTTGAAACAATTGAAAACATCCGACTTTAATTTTATTGTGTAAATCAATGCACATTTACTATAATCATCAATGAAAGTTAAAAAATATTTTGAATCATCATAACCCTATTGTATTATGCGGCCCATTTAGATCTGTATGTACCAACCCTAAAATCTCGGTAGCTCTACTTCTATTACTTTTGAAAGATAAATTATGAATTTTTTTCTGTATGCACGTCCCACACTTCAAATTTACTGACTCTAATTTTTCTGGTGACCCATCGACCAATTTATTCTTACACATTTCCTCCAAATATTTAAAATTTACGTGACCGAAAATTCTATGAAACCTTTCTTTCTGTGTCATGTTTTTGTTAATTTTCTCCGACGAATAACACACTCTCACATCAAAATAACTACTTATTTTATACAACCCATTTTCTTTGCAAGCTACTGCAATTAAAGTATTATTACTATTGTATATTTTCGACGTATTTCCGACAAACATTATTTTATTTTCATTCGTAATTTTCGCAAAACCCAACAAATTTTTATCCATCTTAGCTACATAAAATACATTGGATATTTTTGTTTTATGCTTAATCCCGTTCACTTCAAAATACGTTAAAATTTTACCAACTTTCGTGCCTTTCAAAATTCTACCGTCACCAACCTTGACATTAATTGGCTTTTTCAAAACTATAGATTCACAAAAATAGGATTCATCATTAATAATGTGGTCTGAGCAACCACTGTCTAATATCCAATCTATTTTATTTGTATCACAATTATATATGGGTCATTCCAACATCTTTCAGCAAGATCGTGAGCACGAGGTCAACCGATTTTAAAAATTTTTTAGTATGTTAAAGTACCACTATTTTTAGGAGCTTTGCCAAAATTTTAGCCCAAAATATTCCATAGAACCCAAATGGCAGCTATTTAAAAATAAAAAATAGGCCTTTTTTCTAGTTATTTTTACCATATTTTCATCCTAACTTCTTATATTCGCCAAAAATAGAGTTTTAATCCGATTTTTATGCTTTACCTCTTAAAATTTTCGTATTTTGACAAAAATTTTGAAAAAATTTTTGTTGATGTAATTACGATCATTTTGAGTGAGGTGCAGCCACAAATATAAATTTTTCTAAATTTATCAAATTTTGCGATATTTAGCTATATTCAAAAAGCTGTCATTTAGTGGGGTATGAATATTTTTTTTTTCTTTAAACGGCAATTAAATTGTCTGTTTAAGACTTTTAATTCCTTTTTTGAAACGTTCAAAAATCTTTAAAAATGTCAAAGTTACAACTATTTCAAATTATCTAAAAAATGAAAAAAACGCGAAAATCGCATTTTTGCCAATATTGAAACTGCTGCCACTTTTTTCTCTGAGTCTTTTTTTTTCTGAAATTTTAAGGAAATATTCTTCATAGCTTGTTGAACAAAGCCTCATATTTTTGATAAACTTTTTCGGCTATTTTTCTACTGTTCCAAGCAACTGATTTTTGTCATTTTTATCGTTTTTTAACAAAAAATTTATACTAAAAGAGAGGTGGAAAAGTATCCAATAACGCTACTTACGTATTCTGGAACGCTTTTTATGATTTTTTAGAGAATATTTATTGAAATTAATTTCAATAACTGTTGATCAGTAGCGTTGCTTTTAAAAAAATGATGAAGAACTGATAGAATCTCAATCATTTAAAAATATTTATGACGTATAAATTTGTTTTAAAAACATTTTTTTTTAATTTTTCATAACAAATTTAAAGAAATATAAATTTTTCTAAAAAATTTTATTTTTACATTTACCATATAACATAATAAAGTTAAAAATCACCAGATAGTTTATAGGAAATGAATTTTCCATTTAATGTTTAACTGGTTTTGGGTAATTTATTAACAATTTTTTCTTCTATTGCTGCTAATACTATAATGACTTTCGTTATTATTACTGCTAATCTTAGGTTTGGAATAATTATTAAAATTTTTAATTGTTTAATCTACGTATTGATGTCAAATATAAAAAAACTTTCATGAACAAAAAAAAAATGGAAAAATATTCAATGACGAATTTTCGAATAACTTTTGTTTTAAATCATTTTAACACTTTTAGACGTAACGTCCTCAGAATATAATTTGAAACGCATTGTTGTGTCATTAATAGGCTCAATGCAATGATATTTTTTAGTATTTTGCACGGTTTTGACGAGTTCAAATCTTCTTTCTAATTTTTGCTTACTAAGTTTTACTTCTCCATTGGAAACATAAAGGAACCTAAAAGTTTAATTAATGAATCAATCATTAACATAAGTCTGAAAGCTGTCAATTTATGAGGAACATTTCGAACATATAAATACCTGATTCCTTGGACATTTTTTTTTAAGATATTCACACATTTGTTCAGCATTTAGAATTTGTTCGTGTTGAAGTGAAGCTCTTCTTGCTGCTCTCTTAGCTACGGCACCTATTCCATCGCAAGAAGTTTTTCCGTGAGATGTCCCAAAAAAGTTATAAGATTTAAGCTCCAACTTATAATCTTTTTTATGAAATAACAGATTAATAAAGTGGTTTCTGCAAAAAATATTTTATTGCAATTTTAGTACTATAACTATTAATTAAGTTCTTTCAGATGAATCTTTTTTTTTTTTTTTTTTTTAAATAAGCTCATATTTAAAATTGTTAGGAGTCATGCGAGAAACACGCATGAGGTCTAGTATGAATTTGTGTGTGTGCTGTGTGCATGAGCGCCACCAGCTCCACAGACGCATGTATAAGTATCCGCGCTGTCGTTGCATCAGACATACGTGTATCACAAGCTCCTTAGTAATAATTAAATTGAGTTAATAACACCTGCCTTCTTATTTCGTTGCAACTTAACTCTACAAAAATAGATTCATAAACAAACTCATAGATTTCGTAGACTCGTATTAAAAAAAAAAAAAGAATTTTAGAAATAATCTCTAACAATAATAATTATTTTCAATATTTGTATCAAATAAATAATAAAATATGTGCAGTATCGATAAAAGATCCAATATTTTACTTTGTGAAAAATATTGTGAAATAATGAATTCAATTTTTTTGTTATACCAATAAATTAAATACTCCGAAGATAGATAAAACTGTCGTTAAACCTTAATTATTTAACATACTCTAAACTGAAAATTTAATAATTTTTTTTTAACTCACTTGTTTTTAAATTGTTGTGGAGCACCATCTGAATAGTAGATTAGACTTTTTATAAATGTGTATTCTTGTTTAATGGAATCAAGTACCGTTTTTAAAAAAAGGTGTATTGCTCCAGCCGAATGATCTTTACCATCAGAAATAACACAGTAGCTAGCTACTTTTAAAAGCTCATCTTTTGGATCTTTATAGTGCAACGTAAGAGTAAATAATGAGGCATGTGTATTATTAAAGTAAAAAGCCTGAACTGAATTTTGACAAATGAACGGATAATTTTCTGCGAAATCCATGGTTATGAGTCCAGTTTTTTCATCTAAATTTTTTTTTGACTTAGAGTAAAATTCTTTTTGTTCATTTGAAATGAAGTGATGCTCTGATAAGCTCCAGACGTCGTTTGATAATTCTTCAATAATGTCTAGCATAGGTTTTTCCAAATTAAGTAGCGTGGTTCTTGTTATTTCTTTCCCATCTTCATCTTGTATTTTTTCAGCACCCCAGCTTGAGTATTTGACCATCTTGTTCGGATTAGAGATATTTTGAGTTAAAAATTTATAAACTTCTTGTTTATTTGGACAATCTTGACACTTATGCAGCATACAATCTTTGTTCTCTACGGAACACACAGAAACATCAAGTAATTCGTGATAATTCATTTTAGGTTGAACTGCTGATAGTTTTAATTTTACATTCTGATGTGTAGGGCAAATACAGATATTATGTGAGCCAGAACTTCCAGCTGATACACATTGTTCAGGTTTCTGTGCAAAGAAAAAGGCTAAACAAGGAATTTTTTCAGAGCTATTTTCTGAGACCCAGTTTTTATATAAAAGTTTAATGTCATATAGTAAATATCTCTTTTGTAGCAATTGCCTTTCCCCTTCGATTCTTACACTGATTTTTTCTTTAGTGCCACTGCACATAGCACTATTGGCGTCATCCAAATAATAGTTTTTTATATTTTCTCTTACTTCAAGCGAAATGCGATGATAGTTTTTTTTTACGCGATGAGTTGAACCTATATGGAGAGGTTATATAGTAAATTTAGAACATGTTTTGAATAATAAACGGATTTATGTATACTAAGAGGAATAAAAAATTTATGAACTTAACCCGCCAGCGCCGAGTGGCAAATTAACTCATCAAAATAAAATTTGTCAAAAATGCCGAAGGACAAGATAATTTGTCCAAATTACAGGCATGTAAAAAAAAACGGGTATTAATACAAAGTCAAGAAAATTAATGCACTAATCTTCAAAAAGTTTTAATTTAAATTTTTGTTAGTTGGAGTTTCTTTTAAAAAATTATATAAATTTAATAAATAAAAAACTACTCGATTAACTATTCATGAATTAAGTTGGACTAATTAAAAAAAAAAAAAAACTTTATTCAAAAATATCTTATAATTCTAGTTAATATAAAATTCATTTATTCTTACCAGATTCTTTCAATTTTTTCATCTCTTCAAATTGATATCGAGTACATTTTAAATAAATATTAACCGTGTTCAAGTTCCATTCATCTGGTAAAAATGTCAGGAGCTCAATTTTTTCATTATAACTAGTTTCAGGTGAGTTATATTTGATTTGAATATTTGAAATCATTGATAAAAACCAAGAACTTTCATTATTAATTTTCTGTAAATTATTAAATTTTGGCAATTCAACTTTCAGAGCAATTTCGAAGGTTTCTGAAGTTTTGTCGACAACACTTTGTAAAATTTCAACACCTTTTTTTTTAATACTTGATTCATTCAGCTTTTGTCTTTTGAAAGTCGGTAAGTCAAAAGCATCAAAAATATGTTCAAGTTTTCTTTTTTCTTGACTCTCTGTAGTAAATTCTGGGGTGTTTTTAATCTCTTCGCTTGGTTCAGACGAAGCCTCGCCTGATAAATTTTCATAGTTGAGACTTTTGTCTGTTTTAAAATTGTTTTCATAATGTAAGATATCTGATTTTAGTTTTATATCACAATTGACACACACTTTTTGACCTGCAATAATTTTTAAATCTAATACTTCCTTTAAGTAAGAAATAGCTTGATTATCTAAAGTCACTAATTCAGTATCAGTTTTGACTCTATGTTTTTGAAACGCATCAACACAGTATTTAAAATGTAAGTCTTTATAAATATCAATATCATTCCGGATTTTAGTTGAGCAATTTGCACAAATTTTTTTTCCAGGTATAATCTCAAGAGACAAACAATTTTTCATTTCTTCATAAAAATCTAGGGTAACAGAAACTAAATTTTTTGTAATATTTTTAGAATGCTTTTGAAAAGGATTGCAACACTTTGTTTCTAGAGACGAGTAGTAGGTATAAAAATTGTCATAATGATAATTACATATCTTTTCATTTTCAATATTTTTGATCCCAGGCACTCTTAAGAAAAGTAGTTTGACATCTTTTTCTGAAAAGTCACTTATTGCATGGTAAAATTTTTTGGAAGAAAATCTTGTGGAGTGACAACTATCGTTTAAAAAGTTTCCTACACAGCAATTAAAACTTGCAACTTCATTCATTTTATTAAACAAACTCTTTTTACGGGCTGAAATTGCTATTAACGCGACTTCCACGGTGAAAGCAGACTGGTTACTGATTGTTGACACTAGTAGTAGTTAAAAAATTGCTGCAGGTGGCGCCGCAGTCTACATTTATAATGATTTTTGATAGGATGATACAAATAAAATATTAGGCATTTTTCCAGATTAATAAGTTTGGTTTAATTGTTGTTGAATACTATGTATTATTTAAAAAAATATAAAAATAAACTAGATTAAACATTGTAACAGTTTTTTTCTTTTTTTCTGTAATTAACGTACTTATTGATACATTAGTCCAAAAAAAATTATGAATGATCAAACAGGATTAATAACTGCAAAGTTCTTGATTCATTTATAAAATATTAGCAGCAATAGAAGAAAAAATTGTTAATAAATTACCCAAAACCAGTTAAACATTAAATGGAAAATTCATTTCCTATAAACTATCTGGTGATTTTTAACTTTATTATGTTATATGGTAAATGTAAAAATAAAATTTTTTAGAAAAATTTATATTTCTTTAAATTTGTTATGAAAAATTAAAAAAAAATGTTTTTAAAACAAATTTATACGTCATAAATATTTTTAAATGATTGAGATTCTATCAGTTCTTCATCATTTTTTTAAAAGCAACGCTACTGATCAACAGTTATTGAAATTAATTTCAATAAATATTCTCTAAAAAATCATAAAAAGCGTTCCAGAATACGTAAGTAGCGTTATTGGATACTTTTCCACCTCTCTTTTAGTATAAATTTTTTGTTAAAAAACGATAAAAATGACAAAAATCAGTTGCTTGGAACAGTAGAAAAATAGCCGAAAAAGTTTATCAAAAATATGAGGCTTTGTTCAACAAGCTATGAAGAATATTTCCTTAAAATTTCAGAAAAAAAAAGACTCAGAGAAAAAAGTGGCAGCAGTTTCAATATTGGCAAAAATGCGATTTTCGCGTTTTTTTCATTTTTTAGATAATTTGAAATAGTTGTAACTTTGACATTTTTAAAGATTTTTGAACGTTTCAAAAAAGGAATTAAAAGTCTTAAACAGACAATTTAATTGCCGTTTAAAGAAAAAAAAAATATTCATACCCCACTAAATGACAGCTTTTTGAATATAGCTAAATATCGCAAAATTTGATAAATTTAGAAAAATTTATATTTGTGGCTGCACCTCACTCAAAATGATCGTAATTACATCAACAAAAATTTTTTCAAAATTTTTGTCAAAATACGAAAATTTTAAGAGGTAAAGCATAAAAATCGGATTAAAACTCTATTTTTGGCGATTATAAGAAGTTAGGATGAAAATATGGTAAAAATAACTAGAAAAAAGGCCTATTTTTTAAAATCGGTTGACCTCTTGCTCACGATCTTGCTGAAAGATGTTGGAATGACCCATATATCAACAACATGATTATCGAATTTATCACCGTCTGTTAAATGCGCAAAAAAAGAGTTTTTCACCTGATCATCCGTACTGTCGTTTTCGGTGTTACTATACCTCGCGTTGTGTTGAATTGCTCCATCGTTGCGGGGCTGCCAGTTCCTGCCTCCGCGATTTGAGTGTTGTCGACTACCTCTGCCGCCGCGACCTTGAAACTGCTGAGACCGCGGCCGTTGTTGCTGTTTCTGCTGTGGTGCTTCTTGTGCACCTCCTTGCCAAAATGTATTGTTGTTTTTGGTCCACTTGTTTCTACAATTTCTCTTCAAGTGTCAGGGCTTACCACACCCATAGCATGTGAATTTATTTGAACTTCCTGCTTGAAATGCACTACACTTTTTCTTGTTTGATTCACTCAAGTTTTGGGTTTCCCACATGCTTATTTTATTTTTTAAGAACTCACAATTTCTATCCTCTGTTGATAGAGCATCTACCAGATCTCCAATGTAGCTTAAGGATTCTGGCAAAGTTCTCAGCATGTAATTTAATTTTTCTGCCTCGGTGACTTTTCCTCCAGCATTTTTTAAGTCATTTATAGTCTTCTCAAAATCACAGAAAAATGTACTTGAATTATCATAATTTTTTAATTTCATCTGATCGAGTTTGTTTCTTACACAGATTTGCATTGCTGTAGATTCTTTTAGATACATTTTGTCAAAGTTCTGCATTATTTTCCGAGCAGATTTTCTCTCTTCTTCGCTCAAAAATTCTAATTGATCGTTACTTATACTGCAATAAATGTAGTTTATTGCTTTCTCGTTCATGTCGGACCAGTTTTCTTGTGAATCTGATGTCAAAGCCTCTTGAATTGCTGGTTCTGCACACTTTTTTGTTTTCAAGTATTGGAGTATCCTTATTTTCCAAATGCTATAATTCCTTCCATCAAAGATATGGAGTCTTGCGTCTTCGTTTTGCGACATAGTTAGCTCTTTAATTAGTTTATCTTTATGTTCCAAATTAGCGCTATGACGGTTTTGAATTTCTTCAATTTGAATTTTTCCTACTTTTCTTCAATCACTTTCATGTAAGTCAGCATACACTGCTCCTATTTGATATTTTTGCAGAATATCTATTATTTCACTCCTTGACTTTGTCGCTACAGTATTTTCTTCCTTTGTGCCTTTACAAAGTCTTTTTAGTTCATCTGTATTGAAATATTGCAAGATTTTTCTAGGTGGCAATTTACTTAAAGTTTTTATTAAATCTTCCTTTGGCACTAAATTTATACCTGCCAAGCTTAATTCATTCAAGCACTGATTTTCTTTTTCTAATAGGCTCATTTAAAATTCTTTCCAAACCTTTTCACATTCGTAGTAACGTGGTATCTCAGTTTCACTTGAGAACACTTTAAAATAGTCACTTTTCCGTTTTCAAAAACTACGCGCTCTTGCTACCATGTTAAAATTAGTGGCTTAAAGAACATTTATTAATTTATATTTGTTACAGAATAATATAATTATAGAAACCGACATTCTGACGTCTCGATCGCGGTCTACCAAGTGGCGTATACGCTACAACTTAACGCCTGTATAAATACTCTTTCTTAAAGTACGACTAAGCATTTACACTCATATACATAGTTCAATGCTCGGAGGAATTTCTCCTGTCAGCATTTCATCATTCAATCGTACAAGCATAAATTTGCTCTTATTTCAACAAATTTAAATAACAAATTTATTAGATATAAAAAAATCACATATTACAGTACCAATGAGTATATTATGGGTATTAACGAAAGTCGACACATCTGTACCTGCCAGGGCGCCAGCCCTACTCAATGAAGCAACAACGCTCCCCTTTCTAGTGGCCCCCAAAGGGCAGTCCCACAATAAATGATCTAGAGTCTGGTAACCCAATTCACAGTTGCACTCACTATCGTTAACAATATTCTTGCGGTACGAGTTGGCTCTGGTAACAGTATGGTCGCTCTTGTTCCTATTCATCATGCCTAACAGGGCCCTTTCGAACTCATAACCGTAGAACCATGGGTTTTTTTGGAAAGTCAGACTGAACAGAAAAATACTTAACCCCCTTGTTTCACTTGGAATAATCCATACAAAACCGGAAAGCCTCACTCCTGGCTCGCTAGCTCAATAAGGCGGAATAATCCTTAAACCAAACGCCATAAAAACAAATGTCAATCAAATGCTGAGAGAATTTTTTCTCATTCGCCTTCCTACACCCGGGGATATCCAGCGCAGAGGAAATTCAAACGATTTTGATGGAATAACCGGTGTCTACAAGTTTACCTACAATCACTTGGACTTGAAAAATGAATGGATGAGCATTTTTGGCCAAACCATCGGTTTTCAAAACATTGATCAGCTCGAGTGAATCAGTGAAAATTAGGAAATCCTTGCTAACGAAATTGGACGAAACAATGGAGTAGACTGCCTGAACTACAGCGAAAGCTTCACAAGCCAAGACTGAAGAATCATAGTTTAGCCTGTAGAACCTGGTAGACTCGAGGTCCTGCCAGTAAACTGGCGGACCTCTGTGGCAGGCCTTTATTTGTTCTACCAGAGGCAAAAGAGTTGCGGTCGAAAATGCCGGTCACGCTCCTATCGCTCATAACATTGAAAATGAATTTAACTATATGTCCAGGAACACCAAAGTTTGTCAAAATAAGGACCAAAGATTCCAAATTTACATTACTATAAGCACTAGCAATATCCAAGGAGAAGACAAGTAAGTGTTCCTTCGTAAGTTCAAGATTTGCCTCTCCTGAAACCGTAAAATGATGAAGGGATAAGGTGGTTAAACTCCGCCCACCATTGCAATCTATCATTGACTATCCTCTCCACGATTTTTGGGAAGGTGCAGGCTGAAGCGATCGGTCTGAACTTATCTGAACCAGATTTAGGGATAAATACAACCTTAAAATTTTTCCAAAAATCAGGAATAGAACCAGCTCCCAGTACAAGATTATAAAACCTAGTCAACCAGCCTATTGCTGAAGTTGACAACCTTTTGATAAGCAAATATGGAATGTCGTCAGGGCCTGCAGCCGAGAACTGCTTAGCTCTATGAACCGCGGCTGAAACCCCGCCAAACGTTATGTCCACCGAGAGGAGATTGTCGTAGCTCGGCTGTTTGTAGCTCGGCCTGGTTGAATGCGTTTGAATGGCACGTCTTCTGTTTGGGTTTTCGATAGATTTGCTGATTGTATTTTTCTTTTCTTTACTGGTTGTTGTTCCAAAGTATCTATCAGTGGCTTTGTAACTGGCTGTTTATTCGGCTCGTTCATTTCTGATTGGTGATTCTTCTCTGAGAAGTCAATAAGTGATTCATCTGTTTGGTCGAGTTTTCCTTCTTCCGTTTTTGCTGACACAAAGTTTTCGGAGTTTGCAGTGTATTCGTCTCGATATACTACTTTCTCATTGAAATCAACGTTTCTTGAGTTGTAGAATTTTCCAGTTGGAGGATGCCATACCAGGTATCCGGTTTTTGTGTATCCTACCAAGATGGTCTCGATTGCTGTCGCTGAAAATTTTCTTGGTGGATTTGGTTCGTACAGTTAGGCCTTACACCCGAATCTTCTCAATCTGTTTAAGTGCAGTTTGACTCTGGGTGCAAATTTTTTTTTTTTTTTTCGTTTTTTTTTGAGTGGAATTTCGAAATCGTTCGCTTTGTGTGGAGAACGGTTGTATACATGTGTGGATGCTTCTGCTGCCAGTACCCACATTGATGGAGGTATCCCGGAGTCTTCCAACATGGAACGAATTCTGTACTCTAGAGTTCTGTTTAGTCTTTCAGCTGTTCCAGTTGGCTGAGGCGTGTATGTAGGGGAGAAATCTCCATCTATCTTTTCTTCCTCCATGACCAGGTTGAATTTTCCACCTAAGTTCTCTTTGGCGTTGTCTGCTCGGATGTAACACACCTTTGCATTTTCACCAATGAGGTTTCTCGCTTGACGTAAGGAGACCTCCAAACAGTCTCCAGTTTGACTTTTCTGTCAGATAGAGTATACCTTGGCATATCTCGAGAAATCGTCGGTGAACGTTATTAAATATCTGTTTGAACCTGGAAATGACACTGGTTGGATTGGTCCCATTACGTCACTGTGTAATCGTTCCATTGGACATGCTGCTTTTACTCTGCCTTCATCATGTGGTTTCTTGACCATCTTGGTCATTCCACAGACTCTGCAGTCTAGTATTTCTTCGCCAAATTTTACATCTTTCAGTTCTTACACCAGCTGTTTGATTTTTCGAAGGTATCCGATGCTGAGGTGTCCTTAACCCTAGGCGCCACTTCATGCAATCTGCTGAACTCAGATTGTTGTATTCGTACATTCTTCTGTTTGGACTGATTTCATTCAATTCAGAGTCTGTGAAGAAATCTGCCTCTCTTCCTGTTTGGGAAATTTCATCTGAACTCTCCCTCCCAAGTCCAGACGGATGTTCGTGTGAGCTTCTGTTGACTGTTGCTCCCTCTGACGTTGAGAAGTCATGCACATCTATTTGGGATTGATTTATGAAATTTTCCACCGAAATCGTGTGAGCTGTGCATTCATATGGTTGAAATTTCTGTTAAGTTTCCAGACTCCAAGATGTCGAACTTGATTGCCAATGCGGTTTTACATAATTAACAATTATGTCATCCACGTTTGTCTGTCTGTCGAAAATTCTTACGATCTTGTTGTCCAGGTGTACACTGAAACCAAGGTCTACAAATTTTCGCAGTGATAGCAGGTTTCCAACAATTTTTCCGGCCACCAGAACATTTTTGATTCATATCGTCTCTCCGGACTTGTTTTTGACCACAAGGTTTCCTTCTCCGTCGATCTTCATGTTTCCTTTCTCACCTTTGTTTGTACTTCTGATTATTTCTGTTTGTATTTTCTTATAGTCATTTAAAATGAAACCGTTCCCGATGATGTGCTCAGAGGCACCGGTATCTGCAATAAAGTTTATATTATTACAATTTTTATGCAAATTTGTTACCTATTTGTCTCTGGGAGAATCCGAGGAGTATGGCTTTCTGTTTCTTCTTCTTGATCTGTTTGAGTGTCTTGAAGACATTTTACCTTCACCTCTATATTTTTCGTTGATTCTTTAGATGAACCAAAATTTTTCTTGGATCGGCCATTTTCAACACCATCTTGTGATGCTCGTCATCTAAACGGTGAATGATGGCTCCTCTGACCTGATTCTCTCTGTTTATTCGCTGTTCTACTGTGTAATCCTCACCCATTCCTTGAGTAGGGTCAATGACGTCGCTCAAACCACATGAAGTCAGGTCTATCATCAGTTTGTCGAACCATAGTCGGTACTCTGTACTTCTAGTTAGTTTGCAGCCTTGATGTTTAACGTGGCCGCCCTGGCGATCCAAGATATTCCTTAGCTGTTTGAGAGTTTGATCTATCCGGCCTTCTGTCTGACTGTTATGTATTGATGACAGACTGTTTGTATGTACTTTTGTCCTTTGGCTGCACATGGATGAATTTCTTGACTCTGAACCCGAAACTTCACTTCTTAAAGCAGTTTGTGACGTCGTCAAGGGAGTTCTCGATTTTTGTGCTTGCGATGATGTATTTTCTGTTTGAATGATGGTAGAGGGGTTATTTTTATTTTTCTGTTTGATGTATTTGACCTGTCTGTTTATTCGAGATCGTTGGTCCTTCTGTTGTTTTTCGGCCAATTTCTTACAATTGTGAAGTGCGCCCTTCAATATCTCGGCTTCTTTATGTCTTTGCATCGCCAATTGATACCATTTTTCTACCTCAGGGGATCGATCTGGTTGTGTATCCCTAGTCCGACTACCAGTCTTTTCGGGTACAGTTGCTTGAAGAGGGGGTGACTGGGTCATTGGCTGAAGTGGAGGTGGCAGTCTGATTGAGGGCTCCATCAAGGGTTGCTTATCCCAGGGGTCACCATTTTTAAGCAATGACCGTTCCTCCTCGGACTCTATCGATCTGTCTAGGTTGTCGGTTTCATTGCATTCGTCGATTACTTGCCAGTCGTCTCCACCCACTTCGCTGACCTCGGTCTGTTTGTCTGTAAATAATGTTCGTTAAAAAAAATGTTTTGTTTTGAGTTGACTTTGGTAAAGGATTTAGGGGAGTGTTTGGTTTTTCTGTTTAAAAATTTTGAAAATTTAGTCTGTTATTTTTACTGATTGACTGTTTGTTCTAAACCTTACCATTTCTTAACTCATTCAGTACTTCAATTAGCTGTTTGTGCCCGTAGGCATTCACCAAGTGTGGATTATCAACCGATGCTGACTTTGTCAACATGGTAAAACCATCTTCCTCGCCCGTGGCGCCTGATTGTGACTGAAAAATAATTCATTAAAATTCAGTTTACCAATACACTCTAACTTCGGGCGAGATTTTGGATACCTCGTTAGTAGTTCGTAGAACGATCTAAGTAACGTGATATCCGAGTAACCGATGCAACCTACTCTCCCTTCGGCAACTGCGCCCTCAAAATTTTTTGAGGTGGCCGTGCGCGTCTATTACCGAGAGTTTTAGAGCGAGTACCGGACACCAGCCTTTGTAAAAGTTCCGTAACACGGTTGCTTTCACGGCTTGATGGTTTAGTGAAAACTCTGTGTCGTTTAAATTTCCAAACTGACTTCAAGGAAAAAAAAACGCACGGCACGCAGCCTATCATCTGGCTCGTCGCCGTCGGCCGACACAGAGTTCACGCGCCGTCGCACTGACATGTCGCGATCATGTGTGCTTTAATTGCCGCCTGAGCTTTGCCGCTCGGCCGAGAGAAAAAGACAAAAAAAATAAATTTTGTCCTGCATGCTACCGGCCAGGCTGATTTACGTTTCCCAAAGTCCCCGTTTTTTACTCATCCCCATAAAGAAGAAAGAAAGTAAAAAGAACGAGGGAAAATAAAAGAGAGAGAGAAAAAGAGAGAGAAAGAGAGAGCCCCAACCGTCTTTCAACTCTCCGAATCTAAATTCTCCGGCGCTGCAGCCTGGCCGAGACAATCGCGTTTAAAAATTTTGCTGTCCGAACAGCTAAAACAAACTCCCACGGCAGGACAAAAAAAATCAAATCTATCTTTCTTTCCTCATGCAACTGCCACTATTTTTCACAAACTTTCAAGCTAGATTAAAAAAAGCATCATGCTGTACGTAGATTTTATTTTGTTTGTACGACACATAAATTTTCTTTCGTTTCATACCTGATTGTGTTCTGCCATTTTGCAGCAACTGTTTGATTTTCTTTCTTTCACTTTGTATTTCAGTGTTGAATCCTTCAAGTTTTCTTACTTCACCGGTAATTCAATAACACACAGAAAAACTTCAGCGGCTGCTGCCCATAACCTGTTGGATGTGAATTTGCCGGGAAGGAAATAATAAAGAAATAACACGAGTACACTTTTGTTTGCCGAATAACACTGTTTAACTGTTTAATTTTATTTTTATCTATATTGACAAAAAGATACGAGAGCTGTCGCAAATTAAGAATTCTTTCTAACTTTCAGACAAACTACCAAAAAGTAAATTCTACCCACGAGGCACCGTAGATGAGACGTGCGCGCGAAGTGAAGTCGCACACAGCGTAAAAAGGCGCCGCAGCAGGCTCCCCCACTTACGCTGACGTGAGTAGCGACTTTGCCACTCTCGCGCGAGTATCATTCAGGATTCGCTCAAAACTGCTCCAACACTTCAAACCTACGATACCCTGATCATCCGAGTTCAATTTTTAAATAAATAAATGATCTCCCAAGCTTCAATTCCACGATACCCTGGGCACCCGAATTCCGTTTTTAAATAAATAAATGATCTCCCAAGCTTCAATTCCACGATACCCTGGGCACCCGAATTCCGTTTTTGAATAAATAAATGATCCCCCAAGCTTCGACCCCACGATACCCTGGGCATCCGAGTTTAATTCTTAAATAAAAAAATGATCCCCCAAGCTTCAAATCTGCGATACCCTGGGCGTCCGAGTTCAATTTTTAAATAAGTAAATGATCCCCCAAGCTTCAATTCCATGATACCCTGAGCGTACGAGCTCAATTTTTAAATAAATAAATGATTTCCCTAGCTTCAAACCCACGATCCCCTGGGCGTCCGAGTTCAATTTTTAAATAAACGAACAATCCTCCAAGCTTCAAACCCACAGTACCCTGGGCGTCCGAGTTCAATTTTTAAAGAAATAAATGATCCCCCAAGCTTCGAACCCACAATATCCTGGGCACCCGAGTTCAATTTTTAAATGGATAAATGATCCCCCAAGCTTCAAACCCACAATACCCTGGTCTCCCGAATTCAATTTTTGAATAAATAAATGATCTCCCAAGCTTCATATCCACAATACCCTGGTCGTCCGAGTTCAATTTTTAATAAATAAATGAACCCCCAAGCTTCGACCCCACGATACCCTGGGCATCCGAGTTTAATTCATAAATAAATAAATGATCCCCCAAGCTTCAAATCTGCGATACCCTGGGCGTCCGAGTTCAATTTTGAAATAAGTAAATGATCCCCCAAGCTTCAAACCCACGATACCCTGGGCGCACGAATTCAATTTTTGAATAAATAAATGATCCTCCAAGCTTCAAATCCACAATATCCTGGTCGTCCAAGTTAAATTTTTCAATAAAAATTTGAATTTTTTAATTTTGTTGATTTAACCTATACTTGGCACACGGGGTCTCACAGGAGCCCACAAACTGTTAGAGTTTCAGTTCTGAATTTTTTTTGTGCCAAGTAAGGGTTAAAAATTCAACTCTAAAGCCCAAGGTCTCGTGTGTTTAGAGCTTGAGATATCATTAATTCATTTGAAAATATTATTAAATAAATGATTTCTTAATGATTTAAAAATTTCAATCAATAAATGATTAGAGGACTCTCTGCTTATTTAAAAATTGAACTCGCGCCCAGGGTATGGTGGGTTTAAAGCTTGGGAGATTGTTCGTTTATTTAAAAATTGAACTTGGGCACCCAGGGTATTATGGGTTTGAATCTTGGGGGATCGTTTATTTATTTAATGATTGAACTCGAGCGTCCAGGGTATTGTAGGTTTGAAGCTTGGGGGATCATTTATTCCTTTAAAAATGGAACTCGGAGGCCCAGGGTACTGTGGGTTGGAAGCTTGGGGGATTGTTCGTTTATTTAAAAATTGAACTCGGGCGCCCAGGGTACTGTGGGGTTGAAGCTTGAAGGATCATTTATTTATTTAAAAATTAAACTTGGATGCTCAGGGTCCTATGGGTTTGAAGCTTGATGGATCATTTATTTATTTAAAAATCAAACTCGTACGCCCAAGGTACTGTGGGTTTGAAGCTTGGGGGATCATTTATCTATTTAAAAATTGAAATCGGTGGCCGAGGGTATTGTGGGTTTGAAGCTTGGGGGATCATTTATTTCTTTAAAAATTGAACTCGGACGCCGAGGGTACTGAGGGTTGGAAGCTTGGGGGATTGTTCGTTTATTTAAAAATTGAACATGGGCGCCCAGGGTACTGTGGGGTTGAAGCTTGAGGGATCATTTATTTATTTAAAAATTGAACTTGGACGCTCAGGGCACTATGGGTTTGAAGCTTGATGGCTCATTTATTTTTTTAAAAATCAAACTCGGATGCCCAGGGTACTGTGGGTTTGAAGCTTGGGGGATCGTTTATTTCTTTAAAAATTGAACTTGGAGGCCCAGGGTACTATGGGTTTGAAGCTTGAGGGATTATTTATTTATTTGAAAATTGAGCTTGGACGCTCAGGGTACTATGGGTTTGAAGCTTGGGGGATCATTTATCCATTTAAAAATTGAACTCGGGTGCCCAGGGTATTGTGGGTTTGAAGCTTGGGGGATCATTTATTTCTTTAAAAATTGAACTCGGACGCCCAGGGTACTGTGGGTTTGAAGCTTGGAGGATTGTTCGTTTATTTAAAAATCGAACTCGGACGCCCAGGGTATCGTGGGTTTAAAGCTAGGGTTATCATTTATTTATTTAAAAATTGATTTCAGACGCCCAGGGTATGGTGGGTTTAAAGCTTGGGGGATCATTTATTTCTTTAAAAATTGAACTCGGACGCCCAGGGTACTGTGGGTTTGAAGCTTGGGGGATCATTTATTTATTTAATGATTGAACTCGGACGCCCAGGGTATTGTGGGTTTGAAGCTTGGGGGATCATTTATTTCTTTAATAATTGAACTCGGACGCCCAGGGTATGGTGGGTTTGAAGCTTTGGGGATTTCTCATTTATTCAAAAATTGAACTTGGGCGCCCAGGGTATTGTGGGTTTGAAGCTTGGGGGACAGTACTTTTTAGTCATGTCTAAGTTGGAGGCCACGCCTGCTATACCGTGTGTTTTCACTAACCTCTTCATTCTCATTTTAGCTTTGAGTTGTCACCTTTTAAAAATGAAATGTGGAGTTGCAACCTTTTTAATTTGAATCTTTGAGTTGCCACCTTATCAATTTGAAACTTTGAGTTTCCTCCTTTTCAATCGAATGTGCTGAGTTGTCACCTTCTAAAACTAAACCGACGAATTGTTGGGGTTTTTGAACTCGGAATCGAAGATGCTGATGGCCAATTTGAATTTAAGACTGGAAGATCAGGGTTGTCCCTAGAAGTGATGGTAGATGTTGGAGCAGGAGAATAACTTTTCCTACATGAAGAGTTACAGGCACATTGTCTGATTTTACTATGGATGTAGCCAATTTGTCAGCTGATTTAGACTCTGAAATAATCCCACTCTTTTGAACGCTAGATTCTGGAAAATTGAAAAAATTATCTACTTGAAAGGTTAGCTAATATTAAAAAAGATTTATACGAAAACAATAATTATTTAAATACCATTTGAAAAATTAATATTAGGAAAAAAGAAGTCATCGTCACCCCTAAAACTAGAGTTGCTCGAGCAATATCACGGCAACACTTGGCGAGCAATAATTGACGTCAAGTTGCCTTCAAGTTGCTGCAATTCTATTATAGTTTAACGATTGGTCAAGAGTTGCCGTCAACTTGGCAGCAATTTGTTGACAACTTGTAAGTAAAATTGATGCAAACCTACTGCTTAAAATTTAAACATATATAAATACGTAAATTTTTTGGAATTTCGCCTTCAACTTGCTGGATACTTTTTGTAATTTTAACACAGAAATTTTAGTAAGTAGGGTACAAAACACTTGGTGGCAATGCCAAAAAGATGGCTTTTTGAGGAATATTTACACCAGGAACCAGGGTTGACATCTAATGCGTCTAGTTACAATTACGAAGTGGAGATTATTTTTCCTGGAGGTTTAGATTTTTTAGGGATAGGGTGGAGACCAAGAGCATTTAATTACAAGTACGCCCTGGAGTACAGCAATGTTTTAAGGTGACTAAGGTGTATCAGACGATGAACCTGGTGGCGATATTGCCTGTGATCTATGCAAAGGGTACCTGGTGCACCAGGTCAGAAACCATACGTCCGGAGCGACTTCCCCAGGAAGTTTTTCCGATTTTTTGTTGTTTAAAAAGTTCAAGTCCGAATGGACCACTTGCAGTGGCATATTTGCTCTCACTCCTACCGTGTAAAAAGGTATCTTATTAAACCTAGAAATCATGCACACACCACAGTTTTTAATAGAGTTATCATTAAAGTTAACCCTGCTCAGTTGCTCATTATCGGGAATTCTTTTCTGCACCATTCTCAAATTTTCAATTGATGCGTGCGCAAATCGCAGATGCCACATCATGGCCTCATTGATCTTGCTCCCGGTTTTATATACATATATTACGAAGTTCAAACTCGATCGGCATACCTTCCTGCCCACGCTCAGTTAAGTGTATTAATCCATTCCCAACACTACTATCAAAATCCGATCGACCTAGTTGTACCACGTCAGACTCACTTGTAGATTTCAATGTCTCTTCCCGGTCAGTTTCTATTAATTCAGTCTCCCCGTTCTCGCGAGGATCAACAGGCTCTTCCAGATCAGTCTTGACTTCAGTCGTTTTGGGACTCGCGCTTTCTTCGGTATTATCATTCGGTTTAGTTTGACCTTAAGCAGTTACGCTGCGAGTAACATATCTGTAAACATATCTTGGCGCTCCGTTTTTTTCAGAATTCGACAGATAAGCCTGACGGTTATGAGAAACATCAAGATTTCCCTCCCATTTATCATTCGGATTTTCATTCAGTTCAAACTCAATCATCCAGTACGGTTTTTGATAAATTCCTGAAATCAAAACCACATCGGACTCACGGTCAAAAATATCTATCCTCCGGTTATCTAAATATATACCCAAGCCCATATCCGCGAACCGTCTTATCGATAATAAATTTTCAGATAAGTCCTTTGCACACGTAACTCTGTCCAGGACAAGTACTTTATTTCGATCCGTTTCTGTCAATCTTAGTATACCTACTCCCTCCGTTTTTAAGTCGGCTCCAGAGTCTTTATTCGCGCATTTAATAAGTCCTTGACGGCTCTCGTTAAAGCTCGTAAAGATCAACCTGGAGTTTTTCATATGTTCGGTAGCGCCCGAGTCTGTGATAAACTCAGTTATCTTCCGGGGGTCGTTTTTGTTTAACACGTTCGGTTCCTGGAAATTTGCCGTATTTGCGTAAGTAGCAAAAAGACTCCTACCTAAATTATCTCCGGTGTTCTTGTGTCCGCCTCTCGGTTTTCCTCTACCTCCGCCGCGCCCACGACCGCGTCTGGGTTTAACTCCTCGACCGCCACGTCCAGTGTTCGAATATTCAAACCCAGAGGTTTTTATTCTTTTATCACTGACCATTTCACCCTGTCTGTGTTTTTTTTTAGCACTTTGAGATAAATTATCTACGCACCGTCTGTATCAAAACATCGTATCATTAAAATAAACCTCCAGTGGTGTACACCTTAACCTAATCATGCTTTCTTTTTTGTTTTTCACCCGTGCGCGCACTCGTTTTTCGATTGATAAAATTCACAAACGAACCATCCCGTAAATCTCAATTTATCACAAATCAAGCAAAGCCATCGGTTAATTCATCATAAAATCATACAGAGCCCATAATATGCTTGCGGGGGGTCGAGCATGCAGCGGATCGTCACCCGCCGATTTCATACTTCCCCTCCTTCGGTTCACAGCAGAAACGCGGCGAGAATCATACGAAATCGGCAATCATGCGAGTTGGCTCGCAGCACCACACTTTCCGTCTTAAGCGCGCAACTAGAAGAATAGAAAGAGAGATTTGATTTGATTTGATTTTGATGTGTTTATTGATTGTACATAATGTTGTACAAAAATATATAAGATTATAAATAAGTTTTGTTAATAAGATTGGTGAAGAGAGAGAGAGAGAGAGAGAGAGAGAGAAAGAGAGAGAGACGGGAAGAGGCAAGCGTGCCTTGAGCGCTGTCAACCTTCCCTCCCGGCTTCCAAGAGCCGACCGGTTTCCGAGAATCCCGTGCTCGTCCGAGCCTGCATCCCCGATTCTCAACTTTTTTACAATAAAATCTCTCGCGTCTATCCTGTTTTGCAAATTCTTTCTCCGTTTTCTCTTTCTTCATCATTTCAAACAAGCGAACGAATCGATCTCACACGTAATTTTCTCGCCCGTGCCGTCATCCAAGTTTTCTTGCTCGGCTTTCTCATTCATTCAATCCCGTCGATCACACTTCAAAATCTATCGAAGTCTTCCTGCACTGACTCCACAAAAAAAAACTTGCCATTTTTCACACATTCATTCATTCAATCAAAGCCCGAGTTCACGACCACAATAAAATCATGATTGTCCTACCTTCATCTCTTGGAGCTTTTACAGTCTCGACCGGTTGGCCACCCGGTGAAACATTGTCATCCTGACGGTTTTCCTGCTGATCTGCCATTGTCTCTGCTGATTTTTTTTGCCTCTGGTGTTATAAGACGCACAACACACTTAATTAATCCTTGCACTAAATTTCAAACCACCGACCGTTAATTCTCACTTTTGAACAAAGTAATACCGGTCAGTTGAAAATTCCGTAAACTCGCTTTTTCAGGTTTTTCCTTTCGCGCAGTGGAAGCGTGCTGGGCCCATAACCTGTTAGCAGAGTGGCTTAAATAAATAAAAAGAAAAAGTATTTAAAGTTAAAGTAAGATTTATTCGTTCCGGTCCTAAGATTTTACAAAAACAGTCAGTTCAAGCGGGCTGCCTAATCTGAAGTGCAGGGCGCCGCGCGTGGCAGCAGTATCACCGCAAAAGGAGAGGAGTGAGGAGCACGTAGGGCTGCTCTATAACCCGAACAGAAATATTAAGAAGGTGCTAGTAAGGGCCTCGTTAGATGCCCCATTACTCGAGTACGGGCCTCGTTAGATTTCTTGCTTGGTTAGCAGGCAGCATGTAATGGGGCGATAGTAAGGGCCTCGCAAGGCTTTCATTAGGAATAGATAGATACATACATACATACATACATACATACATACATACATACATAACCTATAATAGCATAAAAAATTCAAATTTGCTATGATAGCATGCTATGGAAATTATTATTAAAAAAATTTAATAAGGTAAACGTCCCTTGATAACGAACGGTGACCCTGCTAACGAACACTTTTTTACAAATCGATAAAAAAAAACTTTTTGAGTTAGTTTTGACATGAAATAAAAATTTATTAGCAAAGCTGGATATCTAGAGATTCCAAAACTACCAAAGCTCATTATAATTATAATTTTTTTATGCAAATAATAAGATAAAATTGAACGCGTTCGTTGAGTTGACACAAGCCGCTCAGATTCATGAGTCGAAAAAAAAACACTCTCATTTAACTTCTGCTGTAACATAGTCTTTTATTGAAAAATAGTATGCAGCTGGCATTGACACTAAGTTTAGGACTCACAAAATTTATATTTACCGTAAAATTACACTGAATATCAATCAAGGGACATGCTCTACCGATTTTACGAACACGTTATTTTCTCTGTTCGTTAATAGTGTACACATGACCCATGATAAGAAACACTTTTTAAAATCAGTTTTCAATTAAAATGTTAATTATTTGAGGAAAAATTATCAGTGATCTCAAAATTTGATCGATTTTTAAGTTGTTGGAAAGTTTGTTATTCGCAAACTTTGTAATTTAATTAGTTTTCTTATATGATTGATACACATAACCTAAAAAGTTTGTCTGTTGTGATTGTTGTGATTAGAAGTGGATGATGAAGATGGCAGTGGTGAATTTATCCTAAAATATTAAAAAAAAACAAAGGAATAAGCAAAAATTTTTATTATTCTAAAATTTATTTAAACAAAAAAACTTTAATCTTTATTTTGATACCTGGATTGAAATGAAATTTTAACTGTGAAGTGTTATAGTTTTTTAACAATGTTTATCAAACAATTTTGAAAAATATGAACTAATTATTTTTTGAAAAAATAAAATAAATAATAGTTGCTTACTCAATATTGTTGTTCTTGACCATTTACTTCATATCTGACTAGTTTTTACATAAAATTGAACACATGAAATAAAAGTTTGTACTTCAAGAAAATTTAATAAATTTGTTGAAAAGATGAATAAAAAGTATTTTTTTTTCTTTTTTTTTTTTGTATCTTTTAAAAAGTTTCAAAGAAATGAATAAATTTTAAAAAAAAGTAAAAGAAAATAAAATATAATTTCTAATTATATTGTGTTAGTTGAGTGTCAGTGTGAATATCAATAAAAAAATTGTATAATTATCTATACACAATTCATAAGGATCCATGATATTTGAAATGTATTAAATAAAACTTTAAAACATCAGTTTACACAATAAATACTCACTCGCTTTAGATGCTAATGATTCAAAATTTAGAATTATATGTGCCTTAATTTTCATTTGAATCATGTTATTTGACATGACTTTACAGAGGTATTAAAAGTATAAAATTTTACTTGAATAAAAATTTATTTATTGAAACCATGAACTATTTTTACACAATTCATAAAGATCATCAGATTAAAAATAAATTAAATGTCAAAAACTAGTAATTTACATTAAAAATACTTTCTCGCATTAGATTTTAATGCTTTGAAGTTAACAATATGATAATAATTTTAATTAATGTATTTTGATATTATTTTACTGAGAAATTGAGAGTTTAAAAAAATGTGTATGTTAATATTAATAAAAAGTCAAAATCTTGAATTGAAGCTTTTAACATCTGTACAATTTCAGCTTGTTTTATTAGTACTATTTTTGTAATCAGTGATCTTAAAAAAAATTTTCAATAAATTAATTAATGAAATTGCTTAAGGGGCAGTGAAAGTGGATAATTTTTTATTATTTCTTTATAAATTTTTTCCATAACTAATTTATCAATATAAAAAAATAAAAAATAAAATCGTTACTTGATCAACATAATATGAATCATTCTGCAAAATTTTGAAATCGAAGTTTTAATTATTTTCGGTTTACCATTGTCAGTCATTTTCACAAAACAATTTCGATAAAATATGGCTGACAAGGTTTTTCCAAATGTAATAAAAATTTTGATTTGAAATTTGGCAGAAAGTTCCATTAGTTGTATATCTAGTGCAAGTATCTCTTCATTTTAAATAATATTATTTGGTTTTTAAAAAAAATAATAATATATAAGAACTATCAAAATCAGATCAAAGATATTGTGTTAAAGAAGAACTAAAATAACTTAAATATTGATCTCAAACTTAAACAGTAAACAATATTTTTGAAAATGAAGTGATACTTGCACTAGATATACAAGTAATGTAACTTTCTGCCGAATTTCAAATCAAAATTTTGATTACATTTGGAAAAACCTTGTCAGCCGTATTTTATCGAAATTTTGCTTGAAAAACAGTGTTTTGTAAAAATGACTGACAATGGTAAACCGAAAATAATTAAAACTTCGATTTCAAAATTTTGCAGAATGATTCATATTATGTTGATCAAGTGCAAGAAACTTTGCTGGTACCGACTTTATTTTTTATTTTTTTTATATAGATAAATAAGTTAATGTCAACTAAAGTGAAAACTTTATCATTTTCTGACTTTGAATCACTAGAATTGTTTACCAAAAAATTTAATTTTTTTTCAATTCGGATAAGCGAAGCTTTAAATGGAGTTAATTGGTTTTTAAATTTTTCTACAATAGAGTTGCACATGTTTTCCAATACATCTGTAGTTACAAATTTTGAATTCGTAATTTCTGTATGTAATTTATGTAAAATTTTTTCTGATATAAATTCAATATCAGTTGGGGTATATCTCATTTGATCTAATCAGAATCCCACCGAATGAATTTGTCACCGAAAAAAATCCCACCGAATAGATTTTTCATCGACGAAAATTCCACCGAATTCATCGGCAAGTCATATACATGGTGTCCCCCGCTTTATTTCGGAAAATTGACCGTCACAGTTAACGCGCACAATTGAAAGCTGAATAACAGAAACCGTTGCAAATAATTAATCAATAAATAAATAAATAAATAAACCGACGAGCTCTAAACCCCCATAACGCTGGGCAGAGCGATAAATAAATTATTTTTTATAAACAATTAAATAAACTGACAAGCTCTAAGCCCCCATAACGCTGGGGAGAGCGTTAAATCAATGATTTTTTAAAAACAATTGGATAAACCACCAAGCTTGAAGCTCCATAACGCTGGGGGGAGCGATAAAAAAATCATTTTTTATAAACAATTAAATAAACCGACTAGCTGGAAACCCCCATAAGCTGGGCAGAGCAATAAATAAATTATTTTTTATAAACAATTAAATAAACTGACAAGCTCTAAACCTCCATAACGTTGGGGAGAGCGATTAATCAACTATTTCTTATAAACAATTGAATAAACCGACAAGCTCTAAACCCTCGTGAAGCTAGAGAGAGCGATAAATAAAAATTTTTTTATAAACAATTGGATAAATCACCATGGTCGAAACCCCCACAACGCTGGGGGGAGCGATAAATAAATTATTTTTTATGAACAATTAAAAAACCGCCAAGTCCTTAACCCTTGTGAAGCTGGAGAAAGCGACAAATAAATATTTTTTTATAAACAATTGAATAAACCACCTAGCTTGAAACCCCCAAAATGCTGAGGGAAGCGATAAATAAATAATTTTTTTTAAATAATTAAATACACCGACCAGCTCTAAGCCCCCATAACGCTGGGCAGAGCGATAAATAAAATATTTTTTATAAACAATGAATAAACCGACGAGGTTATTTAGGTTCAGAGCTTGTCGGTTTATTTAATTGTTTGTAAAAAAATAATTTATTTATCGCTCTCCCCAGCGTTATGGGGGTTTCGAGCTAGGTGGTTTATTTAATTATTTATAAAAAATCATTGATTTCTCGCTCTCCCCAGCGTTATGGTGGCTTAGAGCTTGTCAGTTTATTTAATTGTTTATAAAAAATAATTTATTTATTGCTCTGCCCAGGGTTATGGGGGTTTAGAGCTCGTCGGTTTATTTATTTATTTATTGATTAATTAATTATTTGCAACGGTTTCTGTTATTCAGCTTTCAATTGTGCGCGTTAACTGTGACGGTCAATTTTCCGAAATAAAGCGGGGGACACCATGTATATGACTCGCCGATGAATTCGGTGGAATTTTCGTCGATGAAAAATCTATTCGGTGGGATTTTTTTCGGCGACAAATTCATTCGGTGGGATTCTGATTAGATCAAATGAGATATGCCCTCAGTTGTTTTCAAAATATCTGTTGTTACATCTATAAACTGATTAGCATCGAAGGCAGTGTTTGCACAGTGAGTCAAGAGACTATTTTAGCCAAGAATTTCGTTTGCTTCAGGACTTCCACAACTAATCACACTACTATCAACTTGAGTTTTTGGGGATTCACTTTTAGTGTTAAGTTTTACATCAACTTTTTTTTTTAATGCTTACACATCAGAATTGTTTTCAGATTTGTCAGGAGTGAAAGATTCCCTTTTTGATTGTACTATATCATCACAAGAGTTGTTATAATTAGAATGCAAGTCCGGAGTTGACTCATTAATGCTATTACCACTATCTTAAGTTATTTCCATAATAAGAGGGGACACATCAAAGTTAAGTTCTACAGAAGTAAAAGAAGAAGCAGGCATTTTTTTTTGAGCTCTCAGTTTCATCCAACTGTTGTATTTTTTCAGCTTCATAATCTGTAGACTTATATTTTTTAACTTTAAAATTTTTATTGAGTACTGTAACGGGTATCTCCGGTACATCTCCCCTGGGCCTCACATAAATAAAATTGTAGTTAGTATTAACGCTAACTCCTTGTCAACACTGGCAAGCAGCAGCTCGGGCGAGTGCGGAGCACGAGAGTGAGAGAGACAGAGAGGGGAAGCTACGCGCCGGCTGACTGGCAGCAGGCTCGGGAGTTGAGTAGCCGCAGCGCCCACATGGAGATCGCGACCGCCAAATATTGTACGCGTCGTTAATTAGTGCATAGTTCACGTGGAAATATTGCGACATTTTGCTGCCTCAACCTCTGACTCTGCGCCAGGGTGCCGACAACATCGTCGAGCATCATTGTACACCAGGAACCGCCGCTAAGAACTTCAGGAGCCGACGTGTAAGTCTTCGAACTCTCTCTCTCTCTCGCTCACTGGGTTAAACCCCTGCTCGCTTGCACGGTCCTTTCACCGTTTATAATTAACTAATAAATTACAAGTGTTACAAAAGGTAACTACTCCAGTGGTTTTTCTTCACAACTTCCTTACGAACCCGTTCATTATTATTGTATTCATTGTTTTATTAATTATCCGGTCCTTCCGACCGCAGTGTAACAAAAGGTTACAAATTGGCATCCTTTGGGGTTTGGAAATTAGGAAGACAAATAACGATAAATAACTGGAAAAAAGGAGTTTTCTTAAAGTGGAAAAAAAAGAAAATTAAAATTTGAGAGTGATAAAAAATTAAAACTTGAGAGTGATAAAAATTGAATTTTGAGAGTGAATAAAATAAAGTCAGAGTGTGTTAGTTCGTCACGTGCCAACAAAGAAAGAGCGGGCGCGGATTTCGGGGAAACGGCGAGGTAAACAACGAGTGCGGTTAACAGTGCGTGTTTTGGTCGGCTATCGTGAAGCCGACAACGAGTGACCTTGAATAATAGGAGTGAGACAGAAGATAAAAATTTTGAGTCTAGCTTTCATTTTCTGATTTCTTTGTTGTGAGAAATTCTAGAATTTTTTTTTGTAGTCCTCGGAGTGCCGTGAGAGGGCGCAAATAGCGCACTACAATCTTCCCTCTCTCTCTAAGTCGACAATGATGAAAACACGTATGCCGTAGAATAAATGTATCGTGGAAGTAAACTATCGTGATTTGTGTTTCGGCTTTTGCGTTTGTTCCGAGTGAAATTTTGTCACTCGCTTCAAAATATAGACTGGTCTCAAGTTAATCGATTTGACGACAGTCATTAATCTCGATAGGTTTCTTGAATTAAAAGAGTGTGATTGTAAGAGTGTGATGAGTAGGTGCTGCAGCAGCGGCGCCAAAACAGCTGCAGTACAAGCAGCGGAGAGAGGCGCCGACGGCGCAAGCACGAGGAACGTGCAGTACTCTCCTCTGCTTCTTCTTGTCCGACGGCGCGTGCGACGCGTGGCAAGGAGCCTACGTCACAGTGTAGAAGTCGCTAGGTGCAGTAGTAGAGCGAGCGCGACTCGAAGTATTTCGCGTTTTTTTTCTTTTCTTCTTCCATTTTCTTTCCCCGTTTTAGGTTTGGCAGATTCAAGAAGTGCTGCAACCGGGCAACGAAGTAGGGAGGGAGGTTGGATTGAGAGATTAGTGTAAAGAATTATCGCGGTCAGCAGCCGACGGTTGTTGTTGTTTCATTTTACTAATAGTGCTGTTAAATATTGCTATTCCACGAGAAAAGAATATTTAAGAGACATAGTGACCGGACTGACTGATTGTGATTTTTCGAGCTCACCGGAGCTACTTCGCCTGTCTCACGACTTTATATCTTCTTTTAATTAACTACTACTGCCCGAGAGACTTTAGGGAATCACGCGACGCGATAATTATTCGTTAGTTGTTTGTTAAAGAGAGTGTGCTCTGCGTGGGAGTTAGAGAGCCACGGATTTTTTTAAACCGGATTTTAGGGCTGAAGCGATAGAGGACGTGGCCTCACTGTATGTTTGGACCTCCTCAATTACGGACCGCGAGGTTGGGGTGTTCTGCAATAGCCTGGGGCTGAAGGCCACGGGCGAGGATGTAGAGTGCAGGGGGCGCATCTACAGGTGCTTGTCGGGCGACTACTAGCCGGAAGACTTTGTACCGGGAGAATTATCGAAAGATGAAAATTCTCTGTTGCGCCACCGGATGATTCTGTGCAAACACTTCCTGGACGTATTTTTGCAAAGTAAAGAACCCCTAACCGAATACTCGCTAGAGCACATAAGGCGAGATGGCCCAACCACTAATAGCTCGTGGGCGGAGGAATCCACGGAGAATCCCGGGATCCGACCGACGTCCGTGTACAGTAGTGACGAGCATAGTAGCGCTCGAAGGGAGCCACTAGCTCAGTTGTACGCAAATCCATACGGGCAAGCACAACCCCGTGACAAATTTCAGGCCGAGAGGGAGCCTTCGGCTATGATGCCATCGGGCAGACAGCCAAATTGGCTCGATT
Source organism: Encarsia formosa (assembly GCA_038277355.1). Taxonomy (NCBI): domain Eukaryota; kingdom Metazoa; phylum Arthropoda; class Insecta; order Hymenoptera; family Aphelinidae; genus Encarsia; species Encarsia formosa. The sequence continues at coordinate 109,237,774 of CM076184.1, forward strand.
TTAAAATCAACGGTAACGACTACACGGTGTCAGCTGTCGTGCTGGAGGTCGTATTTCAGTCGTTACGCGTAACTCCAAACACATCCACAGCGCGGGCAAGTGAAAACATGCCCGTAGAAAATTCCGATATGGAATTAACAGACGGTGCACCAGTCTCGACTACGACCAGAGCACCAAGTCCCCGGACGACGACAAAGCCTCCGCAGAGGGTTACGTTTAGTGAAACCATAACCCAGTGGATGTGGGAGTCTATGGGCTCCACGGCACGGACAGGGTTTAATCAGCGAGCGGCTGACGTACCGTAAAGCACGAAAATGAATGCTACAACGTTAAACCCTGTCGCGGCACCGTTCATCCCAGATGATCGAAATTTGGACACAACAAATACGTTCTCCCAAGATCCGCACCGGTACACGGATGCTGGGAGAGGGGGGCGCGAGTCCCCGGAACCACGCGGGTACTCAAACGTGTGGCATGAAGCACCAACCAGAGTGGGGGAACGGGCTCAACCACCGTCCCACCAGCAAGGTGCGCCTACGTCATCGGCAAATATCACCGATGTAGGCCGTAGGGTGCGGAGCTGGAAATTAAAATTTTCGGGAGCTCCGGCTGAAAACATCGACGAATTCCTGCAACGAGTGGAGGAATGTCGTCAACTGGATCGACTCCACGAAGATGACGTGCTCATGGCCATGAGCGAGTTGATGTCGGGGGTGGCCCTACATTGGGCTCGACTACACCGCAAAAACTGGGTCAGCTACGACCATTTTAGATGGGCAGCGAGTCGTCATTTCGGTTTTGACACAGGGATTCAGGTCCGGCTAAGGCAATAAGCTGAGCGACGGACGCAAGGGGAGGGTGAACCGGTGGTCCATTGCGTGACGTGTCTGCGGGCGATTTTGGACCGGTTGACTCCCCCCATGAGCAGCAGAGAAGCGCTCGACCTGACTTTTTGGAATTTGCATCCCGAGATCGGTAAATTTCTACACCATGGTACCATACGCGACATAGATTCGCTGATTGACCAGGCACAGGTTGTAGAGGGTGCGATAGTGGCACGAAGCTGCTACCGACCACCCCCTCCGCCCGAAGAGTCGTTCATGCCGGACGTTGCATACGACGGGCGGAAGAAACAAAACATGAATGTGAAGACGATTGCAGCCGTGCAAGAACCAGTCACGGCCAAAATCGATATCAAGAAACTGGTGGCCCAGGCAATGAATGAGCGCTATGAGGGGCTACGAAAAGCTCGCGCTAAGGGGGAGTCGGACGAGAAACCAGCTGGTCCCTCCGAAAAACCTGAAACACCACCGAAGAAAAGCCAGCAATACACACCACAATCCCCGAAGCCACAACGAAGTCAAGGGGAGAAGAGGACAACTTCCGAGTCCAACGATGAAGATTCGGATTATGACCTGGGTGAGAAAGAAAGGCTGAACTGTTGGGATTGTAAGCTTCCGGACTACACGCGTTGGACATGTCCTCGGTGCAATTCGGAAAACCCCAACGGGAGCGGGAACTAGAGGGTCCGTCCCGCTTCGAAATCGAGAAGAGGACCTCGGATGTGGGAGGCGCAAGCACCGTAGAAGTTGAAGCTCAGGTAGAGGTGACAGAATGCTAGTCGGCAGACAAAATTCCCATGGCTAGCTCACAAGTAAACAGCGACCAGTGTCGCTGGTGGCTGCCAGTGAATATAGAGGAGTTTCGGTTGAGAGCACTCTACGATCCTGGCGCTGCGAGGACGATTGTCGGCAAAGTGGGCGCCACTATTGCGACATTCCTCCGATCCAAGGTCGAGCCTACGTATGGGCCGGGGGCGAAGATGGCTAATAACACCACAGCGCCCGTAACTGGCAAGGTAGTGCTACCATTCAGCGTTGCCGGGGTCACGAGGGAATTAACCGTATGGATAATGCCTGACCTCGACGGCGATTGCTACCACGGAACAGACTTCATCTGGATGTTCGATGCGGTACTCCTCCCACGGAGAAACGTCTGACAAATAGAGGGCGTGTTGGAACCGATACCCCTCGAGGCCGCTTCACTCGATATCCTCGAAGTGGGTTCACTCGCTTCGATAGGTTTGGCAGACCTGAGCTCTATTGAACGTGAGTTCGTAGAGTAGAAAGATGCTACTTACATCTCTTGATCGGACGCTTTGGGGCAGTACGATCGAAGTTTTTTTTTTTAAGAAAAAACGATGCGCTTACATCCAAATCGGATGTGGAGAAAGCGAAATTTCTCCGATATTGGTAAGATGGTGAGGATAAAGATTGTAATGGCGTGGCAGAGGTAGATGCAGTGTAACAAAAGGTTACAGTACATTATTTTTTCTCTTTTCTGCTTTTAAATTTTTTTCTTCCACCTTCTTTTGTAAATCATGTAACTTCAGGACTGCTTCCTTATAAGTTTCAGCGTACTCTATTGGAGTGCATTTATATGTGGCCCAGCCCTCTGGAATCAGCATAATTTTAGATGTTACCATACTTTCAATGGATTCTTTATCTTCATCTTTGTAAGATGGAGGCGAGTATTTAACTAGATAAGAACCTTTTGTCAATTGTATCCAAACTGAAGCTGCAACTAAATACTGGTTGTTTAACACATTATCCTTCTCACCTTTAATAAGTACAACTTGATATGATGATGTCATCTAAAAAAAAAATGTAAACAAATACTTTTTATTGAATAGCAAAAATAATCGTGCTGCTTTATTCTATTATTTCCAAAAACTTCTGATAAATAATGTAATTACTCAAGTGTAAATATTATCAAAAATATATTTGCATACAATATACATAAACTTGAGATTAGGCCTAACTTTAAAATTGTAGTTTCTAATGTACTTGAAGATTAAACAGCATTTACTTGTTTTCCACAAAAGGCAGAAATCTTTTAGCCCTTCAAATGCGATAGATTAAAAAATGACTCAATTTATAATAAATATACACACGCCAAACTTTTGTAATAGTTCAACAATCTTAGAGCACCGATCGATAAACCCGCGGGCCGTGGCTGTCTGCAATTCTGCGCGTGTTGTTTATATATATATATACATACACGCACACAAATTAAAAAAAACTCTATTCTTTCGGTATTATTACAATAACTGTAATATTAAAACTTTTTAACCAGAGTTATAGAATTTTTTAAATATACACTAGTAATAATTAATATTTTTTAATCGAAAAATAATAGAAGATACATGAAAGTTTGATGCATCAACTATAAAAATTGTAAATTTTAGAACAATTTATTATTAGTAAAACTTGGTTCTTTTAACATTTTCAAATTTTAATTGAATTAAAATAAAAATTTTAACATTATTAATTAAAATTGTCTGCTCTTTACACATTTAAATTCTAATAATATTAAAATATTCGCTAATTGATATAGCTTATGAATTTTTGATGAATAAAACTTTTGTGGTTACTAACATCCTGTACTAGCTCTCAAGTATCGAACAAATGTAAGAGCAAGAAACAATCACATTTTAAATTAATCAATGTTGTTGTCTATTTGAGAGTCTTGTCTAAAGATTGAAACGTAACAATAGTACTTGATTAAAATTAATGATGCGGATGTAATAAGACATTAAAATATATTATCAACTATTTATTTAACTATATTTTTATTGAATATTATATGCACACACACTGTATTATTTTTTTTTTTTTAACAAGTTGTAAATTTACAATTAATATTTTAATGAAGCAAAGGCAGAACAAAGAACTCTTTTTCATCTTCTGCCAATTCAATTTATTACATACACTTGATAAAGAAAAACTGTCTGTTTTAACTTTTTCTATAGGCTTGATTTCAAAAGTCTTCATCACAGATGAAGTATTGTCTGGATACTTTATCGCACCGCCTTTAATTTCCCACTTTTTACCAAAAACAGTAACATCATCTGAATTTTTTACTTGTGATGAATTAGCAGACATAGACTCAATTTCAAGAACAGTATTATTTTTTAATAAAACAAAGTTGTTCGGGCTCTTATTAGAAATTTCATAATCTAACTACTTAATTTTTTGAATCTTAGTGACATCTGATGTTAAATTTTTTAAAATTTGAAAGGTTAACGGTAATACTGGTTTAAATGTGTTGAAATCTAATTGCAGCTCCATTTTACGAACAAATTGTTTCAAAGGCTTGAAACCACTAGAGATACTTTTTTTTATTTTACCTAGAGCACTTTCAAATGAAAATGCTGATATTTCATTCAAAGTGCAATGAAATTTTTTTACGTCGTCCGAAATATGTATCAAATTATGCACGTTAAAAACTTGCGAATTTTTGCCGCATAAGTTGGGACATAATTTCATAAATTTTTCTAAATATTCTCTAGCTTTTTCCCACTGCTTATCAAAAAGTTCTGAGCAGCACAAAATTCTGAAAGCAACAAATAATAAAAGAAAATGATTGTAATAAGCTTCAGGCAAAACATCCTTTAGAATGAACGGTCCACAGTATAGGAGGAAGAATCTAAATTCAGTGGCTTTCCAGCTTGATACTTCAGGTAAAGATCTCGTTCCACGTTGAAAATCAGAAGGTACAAGATTCGATAAATTTAACAGTCTTTGAGATAATTGAAGAATTTGTAAACGAGTTAAAATTCTACTTTTGGTATTCATCCAGTATTCTATTATCAATCTTTTCATTATTCCCAAGCATGCGAGATGCATGTAATCTAAAACAAATTGTAAAATCATATCAATAGTTGGATCGATAGAAGTAAGAGGACAAGGTTTTCCAGGTAGATGATGTTCTTCCTGCTCTTTATTACGGAAGCCAGTGTCAGTCCTTAAAGGAGAATTAATTGAAGAAAAAACAGTCGTATTATCAACTCTTTCACCCTTGGTAGTGCCAACGTTCACAAGAGTAAAAGGCTGTGTGACCCTTTGTGCTTTTAATTAATGATCGTGCGGGCTTATCACAAATAAAACAATGACATTTAACATCAAACTTTTCTCCATCAATGACAAGACCATTTTTCGCTAAATTATTAAATTCTGATATAAATTGTTCGAAAAATTGGTCAATATCTTTTGGTTTACCAGTGCCACACCAACATGCAACCGTAAAAGGTTTGTAAATGTCGGGTTTAAAAAAATTTTTTTTTAAAATGGGCCAAAATTGTTTTGGAGAAGATGTAAACAGCGGCAATCCGTCAACGTTCAATTGTAAACATATACACTTATCTTTATGTAATTTTGTATTTACAATTTTTTTTAAATTTTCAGCTATACCAAAATAAACAAACTCAGACCCGTCGTTTAATTCAACCACTTTGAATTTTGATTGACAAGTTCGTCTTGTCAGAGTTTTGTAACTTTTTGGAAGTCCTGGAATAACTGGCTGCAAAATTGTTAATAATTCATCCATACCTTTTTAAAATTTATTATTCTGAATAGCCCATCTTAGAATTTTATCAACCATGTCATTTTTTTTGGCACAGTCTGAACGTAAATTATTACTTTCATTGTCACTGCTCTCTTTATCTTCAAAATCTTCAGCGTCTGAAAATCTGTCCCAATTGTAATAAAATTCATCATCTTCACTAGCAGACTTTATTATATTTTCAAAACTTTTGTCATAAGAGGACGAGGCTGTAAAATTCAATTCTTGGCAAAAATTTTCATCTAAAATGTAAAAAAAAAAATTTTCCAAAATATCGATATCGTATCGTCATGGATCATTATTATCGTATCGGTTATCGTCTCGACGATACTTATGTAAAAAAATATCGGTATCGTACCGAGATCGTCTGGAGAGTCGATAAATTTATCGACAAAAATAAATTAAAAATTATTAACCTATCTACCAAGCTCATTAACCCAAACCCCTGGGTGCCCAAGTTCAACAAAAAAACTGGTCGGCTATCCCCCAAGCTCTAAACCCCCAAATACCCCGGGCGCCCGAGTTCAACAAAAAAACTGGTCGGCTATGCCCCAAGCACTAAACCCTCAAAAACCTGGGCACCCGAGGTCAATGAAAAAACTAATCAGCTATCCCCCAAGGTCTAAACCCCCAAAGCCCTAGGTGCCCGAGTTCAACAAAAAAACAGATCGGCTATCCTCCAAGCTCTTAACCCCCGAAACCCTGGGTGCCCGAGTTCAACAAAAAAACTTATCGGCTATCCCCCAAGCTCTAAACCCCGAAGTCCCTGGGCGCCCGAGGTCAATTAAAAAACTGATCAGCTATCCCCCAAGCTCTAAACCTCGAAAACCCTAAGCGCCCGAGGTCAACGGAAAAACGGGATAGCCGGTCGGTTTTTTTGTTGAACTCGGGCACCCAGGGCTTTAGGGGTTTAGAGCTTGGGGGATAGCCGACCAGTTTTTTTGTTGAACTCGGGCGCCCAGGTCTTGGGGGCTTAGAGCTTGGAGGATAGCTGATTATTTTTTTTGTTTAACTTGGGCACCCAGGGTTTTGGGAGTTTAGAGCTTGGAGGATAGCCGATCTGTTTTTTTGTTGAACTCGAGGCCCAGGGTTTTGAATGTTTAGAGTTTGAGGGATGGTTGATCAGTTTTTTTGTTGAACTCGGGCGCCCAGGGTCTTGGGGGATAGCCGACCAGTTTTCTTGTTGAACTCAGGCGCCCAGGGTTTTGGGGGTTTAAGGCTTGAAATTTCAAATTCCGTGGACGCCCCAAGAAATTGTAAAGGGTGTCCTCTACTAGCTTAGGGGGTGTCCGGACACCCCTCCTCCGTTGTTGCGCGCCTGATTAATGTATTTATTTATGAACAATATCAAGGATACCTGTTCACAAAACTTGAACGTGACTAAATCATTGGTCGCTTGCACCATAGCTTTGGCGGAACCAAAAATGACTAAATCCTTCTTACAATATATTTCTTTCCGTCTTTTTTTTTAATTTTCATATTTTCAAAAAATAACTTATATTCATAAAGCTTCTATGCATAGCCAAAGTAAATTTTATTTTTTCTATTAATTCAGTTTAAAAAGTAGCTAAAAATATTTTTTTAAGCTGAAAGACAGAAAAAAAATACTTTTATTAACATGCTGTTTGTTGTTTGTTTCACGACGTTATTTTTATTCATTTTCTGGTAACCATTAATAATTCATACGGTTTTTAATATTTATTTTATTAATAAAAAAGAAAAAAAAAATCTTACTTATAAAGAAAAAAGAAAATACTTGTAAACAGTTTAAAACACAGCAAAGGTTAACAAAAAGTAAAAAAAAAAAGAAAAAAAAAATGTGTCGAGTTTCATCCCTGATATATCAGATTAGAAGACGGTGACCGTAGCCACTAGACTACTCAATATGATGAGAATCGTAACTTGAAACTTATATTTAAAATTTGCCCCTTTGGGGCTTGATTATAAAGCTTAATTATATATACGCTGATCCAAAAAACATACAATATTTAGTTTTTCAATTCTTAGATTGAAAAATTCAAGAAAGCTCAGAATGTCAAAAAAAATTTTCCGAGATCGATAAATTTCGATATTATCGACAATTACATATCGTCGATACGAGAATATCGGCGATATTGAATAAAATTTTTATCGTATTATTATCGATCTGAAAAATTTGTATCGTATCGGATATCGTATCGATATCGTCTCGTTATCGAGTCGATATCGATATTTTTATCGGATATCGTGAAGCCCTATGGGTATTTCGTCGTTGGATGTTTTGTCACGGGTATTTCGTCGTTGGGTATTTTGTTGTTTGACATTTTGTCGCCATGATATTTTGTCGTAGACCCCTGAGTAAGATTTACATTAGTGAGTTCCAATCTGCATTTTAACTGTGATTAGACAGTATTTAGGGGTTTTCAAAGATACTGACCAGGAATCAAAAATGAATTTTAAGATTAATTAAGATTTGGAATAATATTTTTGAAGAATTCTGTTCAACTCAGTTTTCAGGTGTTTTTGAGGATACTGATTACGAAATATTCCTTACTTTTCAAGTTTGATGATTTTAGACTAATAATTTAAGATTGAAAACTATTTTATAAATGATTTCTTTAAAACTTGTTATTCAGGTTTTTTGACAATACTAATAATGAATCAGCCTGCTACCAAAAAACTCCATGTGTAAACCTATGTGGTGTCTCATTTCGGCTCCCATACCGGGAAAATCTCAAGATCCCTTAATATTACCCTTAAATCTATGTATTCTGCATTTTATGATTGTAACAAGAAATTCTGTACTTATGAAACCCGATCAATATTTTATAAAATTTTTGAAACAACAAATCTTCATTGAAATATTTACCTTTTTTCAATTTTGAATCAGTTTTAGACTTTAAGTTTTTATAAAAAAAAAAAACTTGATTCTATTTAAAATATATTTCATTCAACGCAATTATAGGTTTTTAAGATTTTTTACACGAAAGATTACTCTTTGTATACATGGTTCATTTCATTTAAGATTGTACAATTCTCTCAGAAAAGTTTCTCCAAAGCTCCTGCAAATTTTTTTCCGGGTTCTCTGTATAATTTTTTAGAGGACACGTATCTTGGGAACCTTTTTTCTGATCCTTATTTTCAATTTCTCGAGCTATGGAAGTTTTTCATAAAAAATGCTTTATCGAGTAAAAAGAAAAACACATAAGATTATTATTTGAAGTTTGTTTTTAATCATCTAATTCAAAACTTACAAAAAGAAAACTTAAAAAGAATAATTATTGAGTAAGACCAAGGTAGGCACCTAGTGCATGCATTGACGATTACGAACTATTTCTCTTGAGAAGCATCTGGAGGACTATTAGCAGTAAATACGCCCTAGAGATGATTTTGATAGGAAGTCCAAACTTTTGCAGAGTCAGGACTATATCTGGTGCATAGCACTAGGACGCAGATTTATTTTTAAGAAGTTTCATTTAGTTGATAATATGCGCCCTCTGGCCCTTTATCAGAGCTTACTGAACTTTAAGGGGGCCCAAAAAAATTTTCGCAAAATACCTAAAATTCGTAAATTTTTCCGCTATTTCCGGATTGGGGATTAAAAATAGGGGTTCCTATTTTAAAAAACAGACTTTTGGTCCGTACAAACTACTAAGGCTCCAGGCCAAATTTTTTTGGGCCCATCTTTTTAGCCACATAAAATTAAGAAACTTTGGGCCTACAATTTTTTAAATTTAGGCCTTCCCTTCAAAGTTATTCAAGATGGTGGATTGAAATGACTCACCCTGTATAGTAGCAAAAAACCCTAATGCTTATTTCTGCTTTTCGGCTGTATCGTGAGCTTTTCGTATGATGAGTAAACTAGTTAGTGGCGTAAATAAAATCGAAAAGTTGCTAACAAATTCGTAATCTATGAACATAGAAAAGAATAACTCGTTATTTTCTAGCCACGTGAGTAATATCACGAGTTTTGTACTGGCTACGTAAATTTTAACACGGAGCCAACTGTACGGTGCTAATTATTTATCGCTTGAGGCCCAAAAAATTAATGCTATGTCTACTACGAAGTTAGCGACAGTAAAAGTAACCCGCTCACCTGTGTGAAACTAATACAAACTGGGCAGGACGCGTAAAAAATAACACAAGTGGTTTTATCAATATTTCGATATCTTGCGAGCTCTTGGGACAACTAAATCTTTAAATTGATAAAAATTTAAAGTTGAAATTTTTCTACTGGTTGCAAAGCTTTCAAAAAAATTGTAAAAAAGGCTCAATTTTGAAATAAATAATTTGTAAAATAATGAAAATTTTGAAGTTTTTAAAATCTCATATCCTGATTGATTTAAAAAATAGGAACATATCGCAATTTAATAAATAACTTCAAGGGGGGCCATATTAGGTACACAAGTTTTTGGTGTCTTAAAAAAACGTGTTTTGGTAAATCCTCTGTCATTTCAAGCTCATTGATCAAAATCGAACGCATAAGGTCTCATTTTAAAGCTCTTGAACTCGCTCTTGAATTAACCTTTAAAATGAGACCTTACACGTCAAAAATATTAATTTGATTCGCCACAACGTTGATTCTCGCTTAGGGGGGCCATACTAGGTACAAGTACCTTACATATAGTTTTTTACGATAAAAATTTATAATTAAACGATTAAACTAGTACTTCTGAAACTCTTTGCGTTCAATTGAGCTCGGGTAGAACGAATTTTCAGCTTTATCGATTTTTTCTCAGACAATAGATAGACTTCCACTAGTTTTTTTATATCACTTCAAACTACAAAAAAATCCATCATTACTGTTTTTATCAGAATTTTCAGTATTTTAATCTGAGAGATATTTAAAATTCATTCCAAGGGCAGATAAGAACATTGGTATAATGGCACATTTTTCAATCAACAATAACTTTCAAAAACGATCAGCGACCTGGATACTTTTATTCACAAATGTAGGTATAATATTTTTCAACATCATCCCTGTGACTACTTAGCCAACTCTGATATTACTTGACAATGGTAAATTATCGTAGAGAGACCTTTTCTTTAATAACTAATATGTAGCTTTGTCAGTGTCTGATAAAAATATCATGCATTTTTCTTAAAATTTTAAGTTCTTTATCCTTATTTTTTCATCGCAAACTTATTTTCATATTTTAATTGTTGCCACCTTTCTATAATCCTGGTGAAAATTGCCGCTTCCGATATTATCGCGAAAAAGTACAGCTGGTGAAGTACAACTTATCTTCCTCTGTCTAAATTAATAGTGCTAGCTTTTTCACTGAAAAATGTATCTAGGAGCTTTTTTAAACACTTTTTTCTCGAAAAAAAGTTTAGTTGATTACACCTGTAGAAACTAAAAATTTTTATGCTGCTGTTTCATAGATAACTTGCAAATATTAACTTTCGTCGCATAGGATTCAAAGTAATTTTTTGCTCAAAAACTCTACCATCGCGAATTCATTAGGTGCATTTACAGCTTTTCTTGAAAAGATAAGTGAACATTGGAATTACAATTATATTTTTTAAAATTACTTTATATGAGCTATGATCTGTAAATCGAGTGATTTCTTGTTTCGAAGCCAATAAATAGGAAAAAATTTCTATTGGATTTAAAATTTATCGATTTTTTAAACTGTAAACTGTAAAGCCTGTATTATAGAAAAAATTGCGTTTTATTTGACTTTTGAAAAATTGAATTTTTTTTTACTAGCTTTCACAAAGGTACTAAATTTTTTGATTGGTAAAAATATTTAAAATTAGGCAGTAAAAATAGGTTAAAAACAATTTTTTTTTTGTTCATAAAAATAAAAATGAAAAAAAATGTTAACACATGATAATTTGAATTTTTAATATTCGAATCATTTCAATTTATTTACAATCGTTACTATATTCACACTTTAAAAATATCACTCGTATGTGCTTAATTATTTTTCTAACATTTCTTGAAGGTTATATTGTTAATATATGTACGCTTGAGGTTAACTTTCTTAAAAGTAATTTCAAGTTTCTCGTGCTAGTTAAAAAGTTTTTAAAAAAAAATAATAAGAATAATACTTATTAGAAAAATTTGCTTAGCGAAATAAAAAAATAAGGTAAACTTATTTATTAATTTTTATATTGTATAAGCATTGATAAAAAGCTCTTAAAAATTTTCATTTTTATTCAGTTTATTTGGCAATGAGTCATATTGCTGACGATGGGGGCGAGGAGCCGGAGCTTTCGAACTTAACTATCTTGGATGGTAGATTTTTCAAAATTTTGTCGGGAAAATCAAAAGGGACATCGATCATTGCGCAGTGTCAAATGTGTCTGGAAAATAATATAAATAAGGAGGTTAAAGGATCGGCTTCGTCAACTTCAAACTTTATAGTACATCTTCGCAAACATCATGGAACTGTTGCAGAAGAGAGCTATAAACAGTATGTTCAGGATGTCAGACGTGGAAACTGTGATGATCGAACCGAAAAAAAAATTTCTCTTTCGAGGCAGGATCAATTAAATGAAAACCTAACGAATTTCGTTATTGATTCGATGATACCAGCGAATGCAATAAGTAATCACTATTTACATAAAGCTGTACTTGATTTACAAAAAGGTCATCAAGGTTTGAAGGCTACGGTCATAAGACCGTTCAAAATTAAAAAATGTATAAAAAAAAAATTTAAAGATCAAAAAATCAAAATAAAAAAAGTGATTGAAAATGAGGTAAGCTATTTGGCTACAAGTACAGACATTTGGTCTGGAAAAAGGAAAAGTTTCCTTGGAATTACGGCACATTGGATAAACCGTGACACCTTCGTTCGAACATCGGCGGCACTCGCGTGCCGTCGATTTAAAGGTACACACAGCTATGACGTTATCGCAGCCAAACTGAACGAAACGTCCGCAGAATTTGGCATTAACTCGAAAATTGTAGCCACTAGTACCGATAATGCTAGCAATTTTATAAAAGATTTCAAAATTTTCGGTGAGCAGCCTCATGATCAAAGTAGTCAAGATGAAAGTGAAGGAGAGGTAGAAGAGGAAGAAGAACAAGAAGAAGAGGAAGAGGATTTACATGAATTTGAGATTACAAGTAATTCAGGTGCTGAAACTGATGAACAAGATGAAGAGTTGGAGCACATTCCTTCTCCCTACTCAGAAGAACATGAAGAAGATAAAGATGATGAAGGTGATGAAGAAGAAAAACTATTGATTTTACCGATGCATGTTAGGTGTGCCTCACACACATTAAATTTATGTTCAACCACTGACATTAAAAAAACCATGAGAAAACACAAAAATTTACAAAAACCACATCAAAAAGTTTTAGGAAAATGTAAGGAACTGTGGAGATATAACGGTAAGCCCAAGACTGCGGAAATTATTTTGGAGGTGTTAGGTCAAGCCTTGAGCCGTCCCAGCGAGACCAGATGGAACTCCCTCTTCAATGCTTTGGCAAAAATTTACAAAATGAGAGATAAATATCCAGAACTTTGCACACGCCTTGGCTTGAAAAATCGGCTTCACGACTTTGAATTTAATTATATTAAGGAGTATTTAGAGGCTCTTGCTCCGGTCGCGGTGGCTCTTGACGTTTTGCAAGGTGAGGAAAACGCCCACTTTGGGATCCTTTTGCCCACTCTCTTGACCCTCGAAAAAAACTTGAAGATTTAGAAAATATAAATTTCAAATTTTGCAATCCAATTGTCAAATCTTTAAAAAAGAGTGTACTAACGAGATTTGATTACGTCTTGGGATTTCAATCTGAAGTATCAAAAAAAGCCGTGTTGGCGTGTTTCTCACATCCAGACGTCAAAAAAAGGTGGTTAAAACGTGTGAACAAGAGTGAACGCGATCGCCTGAAAAATTGGTTTTACCGAGCGATTAACGAAGTTACTTGCGAACGTAATTCTGAAAAAGCAGCCACTGAATCTAAAAAAATTGAAAAAAAACTGAACAAATACTTCGATTTTGGGAGTGAATCTGAAGACGAGTGCGTTGATGAAGATGCGGGACTTGAAATTGCCAAAGATGAGGCAAAGCAATTCTTCAAGGATAAGCGAACCAACTTTGTCATGCTTCACTCTCATCCAAGGATAAAGGAAGTTTTCTTGAAGAACAACACGCCACTTCCATCCTCTGCGTCAGTTGAAAGGCTTTTTTCATACGCATCCATGTATGACACTCCAAAAAGCAATAGAACCTCGGATGATCTTTTTGAAAATAAAGTCGTACTAAAATATAACTATAAAAAGATGAAACTTGATTAGTTTTTTTTTTATCTTTTTTCTTTTTTAGTATGAATTATATATTTATATACAAGTAAGTATTATGTAAAGTGATTATTGAAATGTAAAATGATATGTGTTTTTAAGTGTTAAATAAAAGGACAATCCTCATTTTTTTAAATATTTGAAATCTTATTTAATTTATTTATATAATTTATCGATGTTAATTTGCATTACATACTAATTTTGGAGTTATTTCAAGCTAACCTCACTCTTCGGATTTTAGAGAGTACAAAAATTTCGAAATTCTTTAAGCATTCCTGTCTCCACTGTTGACATTAGTCAATCATTATGAAAGAAATTAAATAAAAAAATATATTTAAATTCTGCTTTACGATACTCTGGGTAACAACGACAAACTTATAAATGTGCGAGAGACTTTTTTCTTTTTTGATTGAGACCTGCTTGATTGTAGCTACAAATTTTTTAAGCTCTAAGCTTTAGCATAGAAAAACTGTAGATACGACGAGCAAAAGTGCAAGAATCCTTTATTACCTCGAAAAATGTGAAAACCTAATGGATTAATTAAGAGTGAAGTATAGAGTCACCAATGATCCGTACGCAAAATTTTTCGGATAGTTGTTCAACAAAAATAATCCGTAAAAATAATTTTTGGGATCATTCTTAAGAATCGCGAGATGAACAAGGAAATCATCCTGAAGATCATTAACGAGATGATACTTAAAAAGATCTTAAGGATAAATTTTAAGGATTACATTCGCTGCCCCTTAAAAATTTGTATTTAGTTCATAATCTAACTTGAAGGATATCTTTTATAAAATTAAAACTATATTTTTAATCTAATGGTAGACTTTTGTACCCATTTTACATTTCGATGGTCCCAGCGAAGAAAAATCTTAGGCTAAAACCTGCCAGGTAAAGAGCAACAAAGAGGGCTTGCCACGATTAGAGATTTCCAAAACCCTATTTTAGCCGAAATTTTCATGCAACGATGAGAAAACTACCCTCATACCAAGGAAAAAGCAAGAATACCCTCTGTAGCCGCGAATAAAAAATCCTTAAAACCCAAATTTCAAAAACGCTTTCGTGCTACGATAAAAAATAGTGGATACTTTCATGCCACGATAAGAATTCGAGCTTCTCGCATAGGTGATTAATAACTATAATAATCAACTTTAATTAACGACCCCCTACCAAGTAAAAAACACAAGTAGTCGTTTCCGCGATTTTGGACCAATCTCTTGCCAAGTAAACAGTTTCTCATTGGAATGTCGAACCCCTGCCAAAAAAGAAGTAGAGTCGAAATTTAAAACTTTACATTTACTTTGTGTTTCACGGCCACGTAAAAAGTAATAAACGCTTTGTTCGTGAGATTTCAACACACGTGCATGCCACAAAAAGGATACTTACTAAAAAGGAATTACTGACTGCCACGAAGATGATGACACTGAACTGTTGAGTCTCAAAGTTTCGGTCATGGGGCGCGAAAAAAGATGGAAACAGTTTCCGAACTATCTTCGACCGAGTATCAAGTAAAATGCATTTTTACTGATAAAGTTCGGGTCTGGATAAAGTTCGAAACCCCCCTCCCCGTCCCCAAACTAATCTTAATATTTTTTAACTTTGAATAGTTAAGTACCTAATTTATAAAAAAAAACTCAAACCTTGAACCCCCCACAACCCTGGGCGCCCGAGTTCAACAAAAAAACTTATCGGCTATCTCCTAAGCTTCAAACCCCCAAATACCCTGGGCGCCCGAGTTCAATAAATCAACTTATCGTCCAACCCCAAGCTGTAAACCTCCAAATACCCTGGTCGCCCGAATTCAATAAATAAACTGATCAGCTATCCCTCAAGCTCTAAACCCTCGAAACCCTGGAAGCTTGAGTTCAATAAAAAAACTGATCAGTTATCCTTCAAGCTCTAAACCTCCCAAAACTCTGGTTACCGAGTGGAATAATTTTACCGGTACTTGGAATAATGTACAGTCCATAAAAAAGTGTTTTTTTTTTTTTTTTTTTTTTTTGTTGCACAAAAAGGTTGTGGTGTACTTTTATTAACATCACGTGAAAGTACTACAAAATATTAAAAAATCAGTATAAAATAATAAAATAAATAACCAATAAACAAACGAAAATTTTTACGCTTTTTTCGAAATGTGTCTCATTTGTAGAAGCATTTAATTTATGATTAAAAAAAAAAATTGTTGATAATGTTGCAAACAAAGAGTTAAACAATAAGTGAAAACTTATAGCGTTTTCCTACTCCACCACGCCATTTTGGAGTTAAAAATTTCAGATTTGCAATTTTATGATATGATTGCACCAATACAGCGTAATTAGGTATTGTTACAAAAATTATTTATTTCATGCTTATGTAGGTTAACTAAAATGCATTTGATTATCATGATTTTGGAATAATTCAACTCGGGTTCCCAAGGTTTTTGGGGATTCAGAGCTTGGGGGATAGCTAATCAGTTTTTTTGTTGAATTTGTGCGCCCAGGGTATTTGGGGGTTTAGAGCTTGAGGAAGAGCTGATCAGTTTTTTTGTTGAACTCGGGCGCCCAGAATTTTGGGGGTTTAGAGGTTGAGGGATATCTGATCAGTTTATTTATTGAACTCGGGCGCCCAAGGTATTTGGGGGTTTGCAGCTTGAGGGTTGGACGATAAGTTTTTGTATTGAACTAGGGCGCCCAGGGTATTTGGGGGTTTAGAGCTTGAGGGATAGCTGATCAATTTATTTAGTAAACTCAGGTGCTCAGGGTATTTGGGGGTTTACAGCTTGCGGGATAGCTGATCAGTTTATTTATTGAACTCGGGCGCCCAGGGTATTTGGGGGCTTAAAGCTTGGGGGATAGCTGATCAGTTTTTTTATTGAACTCTGGCGCCCAGGGTTTCTGGGGTTTAGAGCTTGGGGGATAGCTGATCAGTCTTTTTGTTGAACTTGGGCGCCCAGGGTTTTAGGGGTTTGGAGCTTGGGGGATAGCTGATCAGTTTTTTTATTGAACTCTGGTGCCCAGGGTTTCTGGGGTTTAGAGCTTGGGGGATAGCTGATCAGTTTTTTTGTTGAACTCGGTCTCCCAGGGTATTTCGGAGGAACCATAATTATATCGATAGAATGTCGAGGGCTACGTTTATCGTCGACAGGAACTCAAGGGATTTAATTTGTCGTGACTTTAAAAAAATCAATTTATTTTTTAATAGTATATTACTTAACTAGGCAGTATGAATGGGAAACGTCTCAGATCGCATGAAATTGTCGTCCGAGGCGTAGCCGAGTGTGACAAACATGTGATCTGAGACCTTCCCATTCAGGTGCCTAGTTGAGTATGCTATTTTTCCGCACGACGGCGCCGGGAAGCGCTACTGACTGTAGCGGCAGCGGCAGGGAAGTAGCGCTTCCCGGCCGGAGTGCGGAAAAGAATATTTTATTCATCGTTAGTGGTGGGGTTGTTACTTTTATCGCCGCAGGCTTAAATCGGTCAAAATATGGGTTTAGAGATATTTTTATCACTGCAAACCCTCCTTGTTACTTTTATCTCCCCATATTCTGATCCAAGGTTTTTCTTCGCTCGGGCCATTGAAATACGAAAAAGAAGATCAGATTCATTTAAATTATCGACATATATCCCAAAAAACTGATTTCATTAGAAGTCGTAAAAATAATTTTTCATTTTAATATAGTAATTCTTTTAAAACTAGAATTTAAACTAAAGTCAGTTTGTTAATCAACATTTTCGTCCTAATAAATCCTATTAAGCTGAGTTAAAAAAAAATAATTATTTTGTGAAAAAAAATAGCTCTTACAGAAGTTAAATTAGAAATTTTTAGGTCAGATTTATCATAAAAATTGAATCATAAACCTCAAAACCCGAGTTCACAGAAATTGGTGCAAAAAAAATTAATTATCAGATATTAAACAAGTCAAATTCAAAAACTAAAGTTAGATTATTAATCAGCATCCTCATAAAATCCTAAAAACCGAGTTTAAGAAAAAACATTGGGAAAAAAATTTTCGACACTACTGCATAAAAAACGAAACTTGGGTCAAAAAATATATTTCGAAACTGGTGCGCATCTTCACCAGGGCTCTTTGAAAAACCTCGGGCTCCGCTCTCTGTGCCTTGAAAAATGACTTTCTGTAAAAATTTTTATTGAAATGTTTCAATATAAAAATTGATAATTTATCATAATAAAATAGATTCTTTTGAAATAATAGCATTCATTTAGTTAATACATTAATTTTAAATTTTGTAAATGATTCACTCATCATAACGTAAGTTTTTATTCAATAATCAAAGCCAGCGATAGCTGACTTGGGAGAGTTTTCCTAAAAAAAAGTAGCCAGTACTACCGCGCTTTATTTACAGTAATAAAAGTTACCGTAACCTCACTCAAATTTCATTTAATGGTTTTTTCAAATATTAAAAAAAAAAAAATATTGAAACACTTTAAACGCTTCTTTTGTATAGTATTCATCATTTCTACCACTTAAGCGGCCTAAATTTGTCGTATAATTAATTTGAAATTCACGTCTTTAAAAAACAGCCGATAAAAAATTCTTCACCCTTCGACGACGTTCGAATTTTTTAAAAATTTCGGCATTTCAGAAATTTGACGATGGATGGCATGGCGGCAGTTGGTGAAATTTAGAATTTTTTATAATAAATTAATTTTGATTTTGGGTCCATAGCGTTTTATTAAACGAAAATTTTGTCATAAAAATTTATCGCAAACAGAAATTTGAGTATAAATTTTCGTCGAAAGACACTGAAATAATTTTTTGTTTTAAAAAACCGGTCTATCCCATACGAACATTTTGATGTAGCCACCGATGCCGCGTATTCGGGCTGACCGGCTGAATTCGTCTGCCGAACGCGACACGAGATCGGTCGGGGACGCGGGTACAAGTGTATTTTTCAATGTTATCAAAATATTGTTTAAAAAAATGGCTCGGCAAAACACTCACATCTCGTGGACCGGATCCTGAAGAGGTCGAAGCTCCGAAAATCATTGGCAACATCAAGCGAGACGCTATGAAAAATGCAAAGCGACTACCTCTGCCATGACCACAGTGTTATTATTAACACTACGGGTGATGTATGGGTTATAGGACGATGACTTAGCCGTGCAATCTAAGTTGTCTCACAATATGAAAAAAAAAAAAAAAAAAAAAAAAAAAAAAAAAAAAAAAAAAAACTATACAACGCTTACAGATCTACCAATGAACCCCATGGACATTAAGAACTTAAGAGGTTAAATTCGAGGTTAGACAAGACTTGAACGTAAACTCGTTCTTTACTTTATCTGTAAGCTGGTTTCAAAGTAGTCTCCATTTATATATATTTTTATTTAATACCTGTAATAAGATTTATTCGATTTTTAAATTTTAGGGAAAATTTGGATTTTATGGTTTTTGGATGTTCTGTCTTGAACTTTTTGTCCTATAAGCAGAGTTGAAGAACTGGTGTAATGGTGTTGAAAAATTGAAACTTGTCAGAATTAAAATTTTTTAACAAAAATAAGTGATATCCCCCAAAAAACCTTGCCAAGGTAAACAAGCTTGGGAGAGTTTTTGGCATAGTTAATTTAATAAAAAGAAGTGAATAAATATATATTTTTAAATATACAATTAAAAATATATTTTATCGGTAAAACAATAAATTACCTTTAGGAAATTAGGTGTTGAGTTTAATGTTAAAAATTCACTCATCTTGAAATCACACCCAGACCATTGTCTGAAACTGATAACAAATATTTTGACCACTTAATGATTCAATCTAGTAACTATTATGAAAATCTATGAACCATTATAAGTTATTTAAGCTAGTTCAGTATGTTAAGTTTAGTCACCTCGTGACTAGCATAGGCCACAAAGCATATAGTGTGATGATATCTTATATCTTATATTTAATTATTGTTAATTCACATTGTTGTCATTAACATTACTTTAGAAGCATCATTATGATGATTATTGTTGTTGTTGATCACTCTTAACCTTTAATTATTTGTTACTATTATTATAATTATTTTTATTTTTTTACTTATTTATGTTTTGTATTCTTTACATTTTTGTACAACATATTGTACATTTAATAAATATATCAAATTCAAATTCAAATACCGTATTTTACCCCAATCCGCGGCAAGGTAGGCACCTGCGGCTGCTCGCGGGGACTCACCTCGCTGGGAGCCATAATATTTATTAAAAATAATTCAAGAATTATTTATTAAAATTATTTATTAAAATTATTCATAATAATAAAATACTTAATATAAAGTAATTTTTTAAGTTTTACAAAACTATGTACAAAAACTATTTATATAATGCATTTAGAAACGAATTTTTATGCTCTTCTGAAAATGCAATCCCATCAACTGATAATTGATGAAGAACATAAATTTCATCATAAAACTTTGAGTCCAATGGCTGTGTAAATTCTGTTTGTTGTTGGGGTGTTGGATTCAATAATTTATCTATTTCATCAAAGTCTGCAGGGTCCATTGGTTGTGGTGACTGATTGAATATTTGATTTATAATATCATCATCTGTTTGTGATGGCGGAACTGAGAGGGTTGGTGGTTGTGGTGGTGGTACAGAAACTGGTTGTTTTATTTTTACTATTTCTTTAATTCTGGGTTTTGATTTTTAAAATATTCTGCTATCTAAATTAAAAAAAAACGTAAACTTAATAAATTAATATGTGTATTAGAGCATTAGCTCTCTTGCAGATTTGCAAAACATGATCCTTCCAGTTCAGTCTGGAATCAAGTACCACCCCCAAGTTACGCACTGAGGAAACAATTGGAATGCTAGAGTCACGCATAGTCAGAGAACTCACGCCAGCAGTAGCAACCCTTTCCATATAAAATCCAGTTCCAAAAATCATAGCCTTTGTTTTCCCGACATCAATGACAAGCGATTTTCAGCAGCCCAATCCGCTATCCGCTCCGCATTACGGCCAAGTTTTTCAAGCAGTTGAGCAGGGTCCTCGACTCGGCCCTGCAAGTATATTTGCAGATCGTCCGCGAAAACAATATGGAATACACCAGAGTCAAGACCCTGGACTATGTCCCTGATATAAAGAGCAAAAAGCAGAGGCCTTAATACTGAGCCTTGTGTCACGCCCTTGTTCAGGGGGCAAAAAGAAGTAAAAGAACCATCCTCTGCTTTAACAGCCTGCGGACGGCCTGACAAATACGAAGCAACCCACCTAAGGACCCCAGATGAGAACCCAAGAGAGTGAAGCTTGTGGAGCAGTGTAAGATGGTCAACCGAGTCGAAGGCCTTGCTGAAGTCAAAAAGCACGAGTGCGGTTATGAGTTTTCTGTCCATCCCGTGTCGTATGTCATCAGTTAGTTTGAGAAGGGTAGTCTGGGTGTTGTGGTCGGCTCTGAAACCTGACTGAAATTCATCCATGAATCCCTCAGATTCAACAAATGCGGACATCTGACTGAACACCAACCTCTCCAAAATCTTGGATAAAAAGCTAAGCAAGGAGATCGGTCGAAAGTCACCCAGGCCCTCAGGTGAGGGGACTTTATTGAGAGCAACTACAATGGACTGTTTCTATTGGTCAGGAAAAGTTGAGGCTTTTAAGGATTTGTTGAAGATATTCTGAATGATGGGGCCTATGGATGGAAGGGTGGATTTAATAAAGCTCCGTGGAAGTCAATCCACGCCCACAGCCTGAGAGGTTGACTGGTCAATAGCCGCTACGACGTCATCAAGTGTAACCTCTGAGAATACAAAACGGCAAAATGATAACAAATAACGGCTCTTGCTCTCACTGTTACTTAGATTATCCAAGTATTCAGAGAAAGCAGGAGCAGCAGCATCAAATGAGATAGAAGCCTTGAGCTCCTTCCAGATCTGTCGAAGATCAGTGAGGTATCGGAGCCAATGCCAGTAGAATTCAAGTCTGACTCTCTCAATCTGTTCATGAGCAAAGTCGCGAGCAAGTCTGTATTCATAAAGTTCTGTCTCAAGTTTAGATCGTTTGTAGCGTCTGTAGAGCCGGTCTCTTTCTCTTATTAGAGATGGTAGTAAGTGAACCAGGGATGGCATCCCTTTCTGTACCGAATTCGCCGAAGTGGTGCAAAGATGTCAAGGGCGTCATAGAGCTTGCCGTACAGATACCTCAGATTGTCGTCGAAGGAAGTTGAGCCATCCCTAGTTGCTGACTGGTCACATTGTGGTAAGTATCTATTGAGTGATGTCACGTCCATGGACTTGTAGTCTCTATAGAGAAATTCAGGTGGCGTCAGCTCAGGTACAAAAATGTCGAGAGTGGCAGTTAACAGGTCGTGTCCGGCAATGAAGGAGACATCGGTCTTCCATGAGCTACTCACAGTGTCCAAAGCATCAACAAGGCAGATATCAAGCCAGGTATCCGAGTACGCAGTGTGATGGGTAGGCCCATATGGTACCGAGTAAAGCGAATGCGTCGCGATGAGAGCACGCACAAAGTTAGCGTCTCCCGAGGATGACAGTTGATCTGCATTGAAGTCACCAAGAATGACCTTGGCACTATAATCCCGTATATTCACACGAAGGTCCTCCACAAAATCGGTGCCGTTAACCAACGGCGCGTGGGGAGGCATGTACACCACACCTGTAAAGATAGGATTACCCCCTTTAAAGCTAACCTCACAAAACAAATAATCTGAAAGACCGGGTTTACCCCTCCATTCCGTAGTAGATGAACAGAGATGCTTCTCGGATAGCGACTTATGGATATAAAGTTCAACTCCTCCCCCCTGAGTGTTACGATCACGCCTGAGCAACACAAAATTATCCAAAGAGATAAGCGAGCTCTCAACAGAGGGTCCAAGCCAAGTCTCAGTGATGGCAAGCACATGTATCAAGGAGTGATTCAGCAAGAAGTGCCTAATCTGGCCTATATGACTCCTCAGTGAATTAGCATTTAACAGATGGTGTGAGTAAGATGATTAAGTTGAGTCCAAAAAGTCGGTTGATTGAGATGGGTTTGATAGGTTATGATTATAGTGGAGAGTAAATGTAGATGGGATGTTACCTTGGGAGATCAATGATCTCGCAGCACGACGAAAGAGGTCAACGATGATAAAAAACGTTCCAGTTCTGCCTCAGAATTGACGATGGTTGGTTTTTCACCCTTCTGTCTTCTCACATGAATCTCACCATCTCTTACGAAACAGACACAACCAGAGTCCTGTTGGGAAGCTCTGCGGCAGACAAGGTAGTGCAGTTTGAACTTGGTACCAGGTAGAAATTCGTTAATGTTGATGAGCCCAGGTGTTAAAGATTCCAGCTTGAGATTCTGTGGTAAAACATCACGTAGACTCGAGGTATGCAGCTTGCCAAATTTCTACTTCGATGAAATAATTGCTTTTAGCAACGGTTGAGAGTGGAGAGTCACAAGTATTGACGGTCGACGCGGTACAGATGTTCTGCCCTACAGATTGAAAACTGCAATATCTGCAAAACTCATGAAATCGAGATATTGAGCAAAACGTGTTTTTTTATTTGCAATTCCATACATTAAAATTTTTTCAAACTATAAAAACGTTTTTAGAGTAATTTGAGGATGCTCTTTTCAATGGTGTTATTATTTTAAAAAAATTTTAAGCCCTTCAACCCTTTTTTGCAGATAGTGCATTTTCTCGCCCTACGACGAGAGACTTTGCAGATGAAAAAATGCAATATGTACATTAGACTGTTCGTGAGTTCCCGAATTGAATTTTCGACTGATTCCACCCCCGCAAATGTTTATTTAGAGCATAAAAATAACTTTCCCCACAAAAAAAAAATTTTTTCCCCAATTTAAACCGTGCCTCTCGAGCCTTGAAAGTATTTAAAAACAGTTTAAAAGTTAAAAAAAAACAACACTTGTAAAACAGCCGCAATGAAAACTATTACACGGTGACTCCTACTTATTTTATACCGTTCGAAAGATATTGAAAAAAGGAAGCTTTCTGCGAAAACCGGAGATTTTTATCTTCAAAATTGTTCCCACGCGATACAAAAAACCAAACTTTTTACGGCTTTTTTTGCATTATTTTATAAATTTTTTATCTTTAACCCTAAAATTTGACTATTTAAAGTCATTTTTGAGTAAAAACTCCCTACAAATTATAACTTTGTTTTTTCTTAAAGTTTTCAAAAACATTTTACTTTTTGAGCATAACCTCGATATGTAGGTCTTAGGCTTGGATAATCGAAAATCTTTTACTTTATTTACAGTAAAAATCTGCTTTTGAAGCTCTTTAGTGACCACTAAATTTTTTTTACACATTTTTGAATTGCATCAAATTAAAGTTTGATTAAAGAGCTTTCCAACGATATATAATTTTATGCATAAATTGTTATTAGAAGTGAAGTTATGTATATTTGAATAAAAAAAAAGTGGTTTTTTCTATTAATCTAAAAATCCTTTTATTGTACCAAACACGTTTTCTTTATCCAAACCTTCATAACCAGAAGTAAAAAAAAAATTATGGATTTATTTTAAGATTAATATCAAAAAGACAGAGATGAACTTTGAAAAAAACATTTGCATGTAGTCTTTAAATGAAAAAATACATATAAAAAGTAACAAAGCTCATGTTAAAAAAATATATATATAAACAAAAAGCTCTTATAAGTATAAATGAAGCTGTTACTAAAAACCAATGATTTCGTGATCATCAAGGTAATTATTAACTTAAATTAAAGAATTATTTGAAAAATAACAATTGATGGATTGAAATTGAGGCCAAAAGTATTAAATCGCTAAATAAAAAAACATGTTAGTGAAAAATAATCGAAGATATTTTGTGTTTACATTTATCATTAAGACCATGCTAAAAAATCGATAATAAGCAGATTTAAATAAAAAATTCTGATTTTTTAAAAGTAAAATTCAATGTTTACGACTTGCCATTATTTCGAAAACGACATTTAAAAAAATTGTAAATTTTGAAAAATTAATACCTTATTTTAACACGTTCTAAGAAGTGGCGCGCTCTTGAGAAAAAGCGCTCTCTGCCGGAATTGATTGAGAGTACAAGGACTGATTTATGATTAATTCTTTAACTAAGCACTCGCAGTCGCAGTTTTAATTTTGATCAATTTGCATTGCCAATTAGATTATTGTGATCGCAATCTCTATATAGTGAGTGTTTGAGTGATTAATTATTATATTCTGGCAGTATTGTATCATCAAACAATTACTTACGTGGTTTTTTGAAAAATGCGTAAACGTTAAAATTAACTGTTGGGTTATTTTTGAGTAAAAAACCTGTTCCCAGCTTCTAATAAAGTCATCGAGCAATATTTATTATTGGTAAGTAATTAATGCAAGATTATAGCAGAGAAAAGCTATTATTTACAAAACAACTAGTTAATAATTAACGGGCGTTGAAGCTCTTCTCGAGGCTCTAATTTTTTTTCTCGACATCTTATTATTGCAGCCGCAGCTATATCTCGCGGTACTGTTCTACTCCTTTTCGTCTTTACTTATAAGTAACATAGATTATTTTACTGCCTTTTTCTTATCTTTTGAATAAATGTTTTATGTATTTATTTATTTTTTATTCAGTGCTTTCGTAGCGAACCATAAATGTTATAAGTTCCACTTAAAACGAGAATGTAAACTTAAAGCATTTATTGAAAAAATGATATATAATGAAGTTAAGTATCGTATAAAAATCAAAATTAGTCTTTTTTTATATTTTTTGATTAATAAAAAGATTGCATAAATTTATAAGCTACATTTTTGTCAAAAAGATGAAATTTTTGAGCTTCTTACTTAATTCTTTAGAATTAATTTGGTTGTTAAATTCATAGTTATTATATATTATTGGTTATTAAATCCTCTATTATAAATTTAAAATTTTTTAAAATTTACAACTGTTTTAATTTCCAGTACATACATCTAATTTTTTTTTTTGCTAATTATTTTATAGATCTAGTTATTAAAAAATGGCTTCCACATCAGCTGAAACCATTAATATTGAAGTAGAATTACAAGAACTGAATGAAGGCAGCTTACCAACAAACTTGCAAATTTTACAACATCTGTTTTATTACACGAGACATTTGGATACAAAACTAAGTATTAGGAATGCTTGCAAGTTAATTTCAGAAAAACTCGTAACTATTTGGCAAAAATCAGAAATAAAAACTCAAAATTATTATAGAATAGCAGAAAAAATTGAAAAACTTCACGAGCGGTACCGAAATTTTCATAAATCTAATAACTGCAATAAGACACAAACTGAGTTTTACAAAAACTTGAATTCAGTTTTCGATGTTTCTCATCAAGAATTTAATGCATTAATTTCGGTGACCGATAAGCTTTTATTACTGACTCTTCCAGTTAATGAAATCTCACGGCAATTGAGCAGCTTAAATCCTCAACCATCAGGTATAAATTAAGCTCTTATGAAACGTTTGTATCAAACATCAATTATTTTTTCATTGTTTAATTAAGTAATTTTTTAATTTTCATAGAAGAACCTAAAGAAAACCCGATCAAGAGTGATTGTACTCGATTAACTAACGTGATTCAGAATGATCCAAAAAATATCAATACCGAACAAATCATATCACATAGTAAGTTTTTTTTCTTAATTATGTATTTTTATAATTTTTATTTTAATTTAAAATAAAAAAAGTGAAATATTTTTAAAAATGTATAACAAAATTTTTACAACATAAATTTTGTATTTATACAAAACAACAGTCTAAAATAAATATTTATTGGCAATGATTATTAATATTAATAAAGAAATTCTGACAGTTTTCAAATTTTTTAATTTTATTTAGTTCCAGGACAGATTAAAAATTTATTTGCTTATAAAAAAAAATCATTTGATTCAAACCAAGAAAATTCTGAAGAAATTAATGAATCTTCTCAAGGTTCTTTATATAATCCGACTAAAGGACGTAATTATGATAAACTTGGCGTTGGCACCAAAGCCACTATTAATGTCCTGACTGAAAAAGTTGTGGAAGTGCTTGATAATTGTAGAATAAGTATTAGAGAATCTATTCAGATAATAGCTGTCATTGCTGATGCTTTGGGACACGATTTGGAAACTTTGATTTTAAATGTAGCTTCATTTCAGAAAATAAGAAATGAAGTGAGAAAAAAAAAAGCAGAAAATATTCAAAAATTATTTGATGTTGATGACATTGATTTTGCTACAGCGCATTGGGACGGTAAACTACTTCCAGATTCACCTTGTAAAAGAGAAAAGGTAGACAGAGTACCAGTTCTTGTCACTGCACCAAATGATCTTGTACAAATCATAGACGTTCCCAAATTAGATCAGGGCACAGGTGTACTTCAAGCCGATTCCATTTTTAAAGCTCTCGTAAAATGGAATTTAACAAGTAAAGTAGAAGCCGTGTGTTGTGACACGACAAATTCCAACTTGGGTTCTAAGGCTGGAGCTGCTGTCCTATTGGAAAAATTACTACAAAAAGATCTCTTATATCTTCCGTGTCGTCATCATATTATGGAGGTGGTTCTTCGAGCGTGTTTTACCTCACAAATTGGAGCTTCCACTGAACCAGATGTTCCGATTTTTAAAAATTTTCAAAAAGCATGGGACTCGATAGATCAAACTAATTTTAAGAGTGGATTGGCTGATCTTCATCCTGCGTTGCTTTTAGAAGTAGACAGCAAAGTTATATTTATTAACAATCATTTAGAAAAGAAAATGCCCAGAAATGATTATAAAGAGTTTTTAGAATTGAGTCTGGTATTTCTTGGGAAACAAAAAGAAATTAAATTCAAAAAACCTGGGGCATGCCATCATGCACGATGGATGTCAAAAGCTTTGTATTGTTTAAAAATGTATTTATTTCGAGCAGCGTATAGTTTAGGAGAAAAAGAATCTTCGTTTTTTCAAGTATGCCAATTTATTGTATTTATTTATCTGGAAGCTTGGTTCACGGTAACTAACGCTGCAGAAGCTCCATGTAACGATATTTTATTAATTCGGAAAGTTAATAACTATAAGTTAATTAACGAGAAAATTGCTACAGCTGCGATCGATAAAATATCAAACCACCTCTGGTATATTTCACCAGAATGCAGTGCATTATCTTTCTTCGACAAAAATGTTACAGTGGCAGTGAAAAAAAAAATGGTTGAAGCTCTAAGCAAAGATAATGTAATTCCAAATTCTTCTAAAAAAATTCCCAAAACCAAAATTAATATCGCACTGACTGAAGATATAGATTATTTTATAAACAGTGAATCATTGAATATTTTTGATAGATTTAAATTGAAAAAAGAGTTTCTCCAATTACACCCATCTTGCTGGTCTACAGATGCAGGTTATTTGGAAAATAAAAAAATAATCAATTCTTTAAGAATTGTCAATGACGTTGCTGAAAGATCAATAAAATTAGTCAGTGATTACAATAATATTTTAACAATGGATGAAAAGCAGAAGCAATTTTTGTGGATGAATGTATCTAACTACAAGCGGACAAATCCTGATTTCAAAAAAAGTACATTAGTCAGGAAGTACAAAAGATCAAAAAAAGAAACTTAGCGTACCTGCCAATTTTTTTACTTATTCAAAATTTTGAAGCAGTTTAGTAAAATGTCAAAAATTTAATTAAAATATCGAGTGTTCTTTAAAGTTTTGCACACACATAAGATAGAATGAGTAGCTTAATATTTAGTCAAAAATATGTTGGTTCAAAAGTAAAATTTCAAGTATCATATAATTTTTCTATTATCTAAATTTTAATTCTGATTTTCTTTTTTTTTTTTTTTTAATAAAAACTACTATTCAGTGAAATAAGAGCTTTGTTAATTTTTATATATGCTTACTTAAAAGACTTCATAAAAAATTTTTTTTCAAAGTTTATCTCTACTAGTACCACTCAGCGCGCTGCAAGCGCGCATAGGAAAAAAACAATGATTGTAACCTCAAAAGGCACTTTTCGAATATTTTAAAAACTGCTCCACCAATTAGCTCACGAATAAATCTTACATTGAAAATCTTACAAAATGGCGCTAGCTCTCTTTTATAGATAGACCTTTTTGATATTAAACTTAAAATAAATCCATAATTTTTTTTTACTTCTGGTTATGAAGGTTTGGATAAAGAAAACGTGTTTGGTACAATAAAAGGATTTTTAGATTAATAGAAAAAACCACTTTTTTTTATTCAAATATACATAACTTCACTTCTAATAACAATTTATGCATAAAATTATATATCGTTGGAAAGCTCTTTAATCAAACTTTAATTTGATGCAATTCAAAAATGTGTAAAAAAAATTTAGTGGTCACTAAAGAGCTTCAAAAGCAGATTTTTACTGTAAATAAAGTAAAAGATTTTCGATTATCCAAGCCTAAGACCTACATATCGAGGTTATGCTCAAAAAGTAAAATGTTTTTGAAAACTTTAAGAAAAAACAAAGTTATAATTTGTAGGGAGTTTTTACTCAAAAATGACTTTAAATAGTCAAATTTTAGGGTTAAAGATAAAAAATTTATAAAATAATGCAAAAAAAGCCGTAAAAAGTTTGGTTTTTTGTATCGCGTGGGAACAATTTTGAAGATAAAAATCTCCGGTTTTCGCAGAAAGCTTCCTTTTTTCAATATCTTTCGAACGGTATAAAATAAGTAGGAGTCACCGTGTAATAGTTTTCATTGCGGCTGTTTTACAAGTGTTGTTTTTTTTTAACTTTTAAACTGTTTTTAAATACTTTCAAGGCTCGAGAGGCACGGTTTAAATTGGGGAAAAAATTTTTTTTTTGTGGGGAAAGTTATTTTTATGCTCTAAATAAACATTTGCGGGGGTGGAATCAGTCGAAAATTCAATTCGGGAACTCACGAACAGTCTAATGTACATATGTAAAATTTCCGGTACGACTGGATAATTTTAGACATGATTCCCAGGAGAAAAATGCAATATCTGCATAAAAATAAAATATTTTAAGACCTCCCGTACGATGTGACGCATTTTATGCTTTTTAGATTTCATTTCATTTCATTAATTGTTGTTGTTTTTATTAGGCGCATCAAAGTTTACTGGCAATCAATTTTAAATGCTATTGAAAGTTCTAAACTTAATATAAATTGACATCTTCACGCTCTGCAGAGCAGATACCACAGAGAGTTGACATAAAAAATACATACTAACATATTTAGTATGTAGCCATATTAAGTACTCATACATGCCTTACACTTTTTCAAAAATTTATTATTTAAAAAACTGTCTAAAGTAAATTTTACCGACAGGCAAAAATTTATTTAAAACTAAAAAATTAAATGAAATTAGTATTTAAATTTCATGGAGTTCAAACTTTTGAACTCATAAAGGAATTTCAAAGAATTTTAAAACTGAAAATTTAGTAGTTTTTCAATTTGCAAATTGATAAAAAATCATAAATTATTGTCAACTTGTTAACTACTTCAAATATTTTTTAAATGACTATCTTGTGAACGAATAAGAGATACTACAGTGGTTTTACTAAAACAATTAAGAGATAAAAAAGGATCCAAATTCCAAGAGATGAAGAGTTAAAACTATGTAAATAATTATAATATTAATTAAAGTCTTCCACTTTGTAACGATCTATTCATAAAAAGTTTTGAATAAAGCTATAGATATAATTATAATACTATGCACTTTATTTAGTATAAGCTTTTACAAGTAAATTACAAAAATCTTTACATAGTTTAGTCATACAAATTTTATTAACTCAAACCATATGTAACGCATGTATAAATTAGTAAATAAAATTGTATTTTCTTAAATTAAAAATAAAAATTAAATTATTAATAACAGTTGATTTATTGAGTTCATGTTGTCTTTGACACAGGCAAGTTTTTCCAGAAGCTCTTTCTACTGCAAGGCATCAAATCTAGCAAAGTTTTGTCAATTTTGTTTTTTTTGAATCTGGTATTCCGAGGTAACAGTCAACTTGAGAGAATTTAGGAAATCCTTTTTTTCGACAGAATGCTGGAGAAAATCAAGTTCTATAAAAGGATCTTCCTCGTTATATGTTGTTCGATACTGTAACGTATATTTATCTTTTTCGACTCTTATTTGGGACATGTTCGCAAGGTATGGTTTGGGGTCCATTTCGTTAAGTTTTGTTTGGGATTTCATGTCTTTCCAGTTGAAGAATAAGTCGGGTTTCATGTTAATCACTTTAACATTTTTTGAAGTGACCTCTGCGCAATCAATAAAGTCCTTGAAATCATACAAATTTTTTTTTTGTATTCATTGACTTTTCAACCATGTGGTGGAAAGAGTCTGCACTCATAAACGTGTGTCCTACTTCAAAGAAGTGTATATCTATGGTCTTTGTTTCCAGCTCACCTGAATTTATCAAATACACTAAAAATGTTAGTAGACACCAATTCTTGTTTTGGGAGGAACAGTTGTCAGCCCACAAAGCTACGTGGGCTTTGTCACGGCATTCTAGAAAAAACTGATAGTAGGTACTGATAATTTGTTCAGAGTAGCGACCGATCACCGCTTCATGCCACACAGTGCAAATTACTTTACTCAGCCCGTTTGAGAAATTTTTTAGAGGCACAAAGCACTCGTTGTACATTGTTAGCCTAGGTGTAAAAGATACGACCTTGAACTGCTCTAAACGTGGCAGCATAATTACTTTTTCAAGATCTACTGAATAGTACACAATATCAGTTTCATTTTTCAATGACCTTTCCACGTGAACACGGAGAGAAGGTTTCATAAAAAAAATCGCGCACATTTATTGCACTACAAATAACATGTTAATGAACGCTCAGAACGCATGCAAGCACTAGTCAAAGCATTCCTCTGCAGTCAAAAGTTGGACCGATTTTATGTCGTACTGTTTGCATGCCGTGCATTGAAAAAATCGTGCAAGGTGCAAATTTTTTCTGTTGATCTGCTAGGACCTGAGGCGTTTATTATTGTGTCCCTTATATTTATAGGTTATCTGTGCGTGCGGTTGTGTGCTCCTAAAAGTTTTTAAGTGATTTTGTTAACTTACACTTAAAAACATTAACTAAATTCTTTAAGCCCCAAGATTCTAATATGCTTTTTATAAACTCCATGTTTACACCGCACTGACACTTACATACATAAAATAATTTCTAATAAGAATTTATAATAATTAAGGTAAATAGAAAATCTCATTCCGATAATGCACATTCATGTTTTGTTCTTCTGCATGTTGACTCTTAAGGCCTTGACAAAAAAATTGAATATGCAGATTTTTTAAGTGCAGCGCCACCTTTTTTTATGTTCGTAGCATTAAAATCAAGATGCTAATATACACCTTCTGATTTTAGGTTCAGGTATGTGAATTTAGGTGCCGTGCACGGGTTTTTGGATACATTGCGCGATTTTTTTTATGAAACCTTCTCTCCGTGAACACGGTATAGCTGTCTTGCTTTTTTTGCATTTGAAATGTGCTCATGCCAACTTTGGCAAGTATCACAATCAGGTAGAAGGTTATTCTTTGAATGAGCTGGATTATGTAAATTAAAAGTCTCACATTGCTCACACTCCTCGTGACCTAATTTAGCGAACGAGATGTTCATAGTGTCAGAGAGCATTGTCCGATATTTTTCGTACGAACATTTTAGTTCAGGGTGTTTTACCTGGTAATCTTCGTGCATGAACGAAATAGTAAGTTCCTTAGGTAGATATCGTTTGTTAGGTGCGTGTTTTCGTCTGTAATGGGATACTTCAGGATGAAATGATTCAATATGATTTCTAATGGCATCATCTCTTTTTTGAATTTTTTCTCTGTTCTGAGTAACCCCCCCCCCCTCCCTGCTTTTTCTGGACCAGGTTTTAAAGAAAGATCGTTTAAATTTTAAAGTGTGTTTCGAAATGCGTGCGTGCTATTTTTTTTAATCCCCAAAGTAGTAATAAAAAAGTTTTTACAAACTTGTGTGAGTGATCTGGATTTGTCAGGCAAAAAATATTGAAAAGTGTTATGTCTAAAAAATTGGTTTTCCTCAGAATCACTTTCTAAACTCAAATTTTTAGCTGTTCTGCGCTTGATGGAATTGCGTCTTATATGCCATGCAATAAAATTTTTTTTTTCATTTTTATTAAAATTATAGTATTCTTTGTTGACGGCTTGACGGATATCGGACGAGATTAATTTTGAACATTTATATTTGCATGTTGTTGAGTATTAATTTAATATTTAAATCGGCCGCCTCAATTATCTCACGTCGGTCACTTATCGGCCAACTCACCGACCGAGCGCCTCCTCGGCGGTTGCCTCGTGCTCGGGCCTTCGATTGTTGGTTAACTCATGTCGGCTAGCGTTGCACCTCGTGTCAACGTGACTCAAGCAAATTCAATAATAATTTGCTGTAATACTCAACGAAAAGTAATGTGCGAGCGCGCGATTAATTACGCAGTGCTTTCACGTTCGTTTGGGCTCAATACGGGTAAAAATCAACTGTTTACTGGGACTTCAACATCCGGGTTTTTTCGGCTTGCTTTTACGCCTCGTGTAAGCAAAAGAAGCATGGATTCAATAATAATCCGAAGGCGAGCTCAAAGGGAAGTGATTAGTAAGTGCCAATCAATATAATTGTGTGTTTACAATTACTTGAAAATCATGCAAGAGTGGAAAATCACCGGCTCATCTCTTATGGTTCACGCGCCTACGACCATAACCCCGCTACCACCGCATGGTGAACGCGGTATTTTGGTTTGGCTTTTCCTCAAGGTGCTACTCGTCAAGCTCCTCTCAACGCTCAACTGGTCTACTCTCAAAAGGATCTACTCATCTTCAACAATCACCCAAGCACTCTGCTCAACAACAAAGAGGTTTTATCATAACTGCAAGCTCATTCATCAAGGTGTACATCAACTCAACTGAGTTGATTGCAACTCTTTATTATTGTAAATATTCAAGTAAGGTGTACACTATTGTTTAACTCAACCCAGAAGGTCTGTAAATATTGTAAATAAATAATCAAAATTGTATATAATGGTAATAAAGTGTCTTGTTTAATTACTCACTCCCCTTCTACATCCATAAAATTATTTATGGCAGCAAAACTCAAGCTCAATATTTAACATTGGTCCTTCGAGCCGGATGTAGAGGGTGGCTGTGGGTAATTTAGCACTCAAAAATCATTGTAAGTCTGTTAAGACTGAAAGTCAAGTAAGCGATAACTCACTTTTTGTATATTTACACTCATAAAGGTTTAAGCTGGAAGGTTTAAGGCTTCGCTCACTACATCATGGGTTTTTTACTGGTTCTGGCAGCTACTCCAAGTTCAACGCTCACTATCTGAAGGCTTAACCAGCTCATCGAGGACCTGTCCTTGGTTCTGACACTCATCACAAAGTCCACGCTGACCATCAAGAGACTCAAGCAGCTCATCGGATACTCATCACTGGTTTTGGTGGTCAGACCAAGGTCCATGCAGACTACCAAATGGCTCAGCTGACTCATGGAATACTGGTTCTGGTGTTAATCATCAAACTCCTGAACAATTCAACTCTGGCTGCTGGTGGACAAAATCAACTTCTGAACAACAGCAAGTGTAGCAGCAGCAACTCAAAACAGGTGCTCAACAGCAGCAGCAGCTACCATAAATCAAACTCAATGCGAATCTCAACCCTGTAAATCAATTATTGGGTGATCAAGGAGACAATCACCTTGGGCAACAGGATTTTCATGGCACAAACTCAATGGCTGGTGGCTCTGCAGCTGAAGCTATTGACCACCTGGAGGTTCCTTTGAGATCACTCGTGCTCAAAACAAAATGGGCTGGTAAATCAAATTAATTATTTTGATTGACTCACACAAACCAATTTGTTTTTAGCAGTTACATTGGTGGTACAACTCAACTTCAACTTGGAACACACACTCACTGGTTCAGCCATTCTCACCTGCCATTTCACAACACACTGCCAAACGTGCCAGGAGGCTCATTTCATCATAGCCTGCTCTCAAAACCTCAAGCTGGCACACCCTGGAAGGACTGTCAACGGCTTCGGTAAGCACCCCGTAAGTTGTCGTCAGTACTTAATCAACTGTGAAGTTGTGGTGAGATTCATCACACTAAAATTTATCTGGACGGGCTGGCTGCCGTCCCAGCTACTGCAGCCACTGGTCAACTTAACAGGCTTCTAACTCACAAAACTCAACGCACTTGGATTCACTCATCACTCAACCTTGGCACAGGAAAATCAAATCACTCATCATGGATTGGCTTACACACAGGCCAGTGCACCTTTGGCAACTGCATTGGCATAATTCAACCCAGTTCCTCTCGGCACACCCTCGGGATACTCATCAGCTCTGGTTCAGAGTTATCTTTCATCACGTGAAAGATACTCAAATTCACATAAACTCACTGGGTAAAATCAAACGTACCAATTCTTGGCTTCGATGGCACGTCACCCGGACACACTCACGGCATGGCTCTCACCACGATCAGTTCCGTTCATCGAACCACTCAAGTATAAAATCACTGCACACTCACTCAAGCAGTTGTCGTCATCATTTCCTTCGGTTTCGTCCAGTGGAAATTCCTGGTTATATATCAACGAGTTACATCAGCTGATCCAGCTTGTGGTCAGCCTCGTGACTTCTTTATCATCATTGGCGCGGATCATTACGGCAAAATAATCAAGCCAAACATCATCAGAGGTGCTCCTGACGAACCTGGAGCTCAATCATCAATTTTGGCTGGCTTGTTATTTTGGACCAGCTTAAAACTCTTTAGAAGCTCCTAGAGTTCTAAGTACGCAAGAACGGTCACTGATAAATTGCTGCTGGAAGCAATTGCCTTGTTTTAGACTCAAAGAGAGGTACCAACCTCTGATCATCACACAATTTTCAAGCTGAAGGACGACCTCTGCAAACTGCATTTACTCGAAACTCACTGCAGGACTCAAGATGGCAGAGCTTCAAAAAACTCAAATCCATTGTAGAACTCAACCACATGTGGCCAGTGGTGAAGAGATGACTCAACAAAAAATTTGCGTTACCTTCCTCACCATGGACTCCTTCGCCTGGACAGTTTCATGACAAAGCTTCGCTGGATTTTGAACGGGTCAGCGGTCACAACTTCCGGACTCACTCAATGATATAACGCACCCAGGATTCGCATTATGGCTCAACATCGTGGATTTACTCACTTGGGTTCGCTTACACAAGCACGTGTTTGACGGACATCACAAAAAAGGTATCGGCAAATTTTCGGTCATCTGCAAGATCGAGAAATGCAGCGAATCATCTGGGTAGGTGAAAATCTTTAAGAGGCTCACTGCAAGCTCAACACAGTCACTCATGGGTTTCATGACTCTCCAGCTGCGCAATCTTTATCAATCAAGGCTTGCTCCAATTAGCTCAAGATGAAGATCAAAACCACCCACCTCAGTGGAGCGGTTACTCAATGTCGCCGCAGACGACATTTGTGGTGGAGCTGGAATACTCAATTAGAAGAAAAGGCAGAGCAGCTGGAAAAATTATGCATGGCGGGCGGATTCCTTATTTACAACATGGAATCCGAGTCACTCAAATTTCTCAAAAAGTGGTATCATGCATACCATCAAATTTAAGGTAGATTTTAATAACAAATCTGCAAAAACATCAGCACAAGGTGGCTCCTACGTCGAAACGTATTCGCACTCTCACTGAAATACCTACAATTCCAGAAAAGATCACAAGGGACTCAAATCTCAGACCCCATCAGCATCATCTCACCTGTAGTTATCAATTCAAAATCCTTCTTTAAGAACCATGGCTGCTCAAATTCTCATGGGACAATGGAAAGCTCAACAGTTTATCTTCAGAGATTCTCTGATGCATCTCAAGACGCCATGGCTGCGGTTATTTATCTCAGAGTTCGATCATCAACTACGGGGATATCAATCTCTTTTGTATGCTCAAAAACCAAGGTGGCCCAACCTAGGTAAATCACCAAATCAGGACTGGAATTGTAGGCTGTTCACTTGTTGGTAAAGCTCACAACCACGATGTCAAAAACTCATTATCTAAACTCAACTTCATCAATTTATGGTCCGAGCTCAAAGGTGACATTGGCTTGGATCAATTCTCACTCAGGTAGTACTCAAGGTCAACGTGGATCCTCACCAGACGTGGGAGCGCATCAATTGACACTCATCGTTCATCACCTTGCATAGGCTCACGGTTTGGTGCGTGATTGCCCGAGATATTTTCAAAATATCCACCTCGTCATAGCCAAGCCATCTCATCGCAGATCAACTCAACCAGGCAAATCTCTTCTGTATAAAAGGCAACTCAACATGTGTACTTCTCAGAAAACTCAAGTTACTGCCAAACTCAAAAGTTTCAAGCTCATATTTTCAATCAGCTCACGGTTTACAAGGATGTGGAAGGAATTATACAAGTAGGAGGTCGTCTTTACCAGGCGAGATTTGCAACTTCCTTGAAGCATCCAGCAATTATATCTCGTGATTAACCAATCACGAGGCTCCACTTGGATCAGGCTCACAAAGACGCTCATCACAGTGGTACTCAACTCACTTTTGCCAAAATTCGTCAAAAGTATTGGATCATCGTAGTCGAGCACTTGTCAAATCACACATCTCGCGCGCAGTGTGGTTAGTATAAGTCAGAAGGCGGATCATGCTCGACAACTCATGGGGGAATTACTACTAGCTAGAGTAACCCTCTCTCACCCTTTCACTCATACTGGGGTCGACTTATTGGCTGGGCCGCTCAGCGATAAGTTTTAGAAAGGGTGAGGCTTCAAATTTACGAAGATTAGAATCGCACTTTGTATATTTTTCATCATCAGTGGTACATTTGGATGCAGTAACTGATCATTTAACAGTCGGACTCATGGCAGTATATAGAAGGTTAACAGCAAGAAGAGGTTTGCCAGCACGTTTTACTCAAGTTACGATACAAATCTTCAGGGAGCTAACGAAGCTCTACTGAAAATTCTCAACCACGCTCAACTGGAGAATAATAAATTCTACAAGCTCGTTACTCAAGGTGGAAATGAATGAAGTTTTAACTCTCTCTCTACCTATCTCATGGGTAGGAAATGAAAGGCATAAGTAAAATTAATAAAATTTTACGTGCGTCGCTCAATTTATGGAATCACAAAGACGAAGAGCTTACGACTCTTCTAGTTCAAATTAAATAGTGCTCAATCTGTTAGACACTTATTCAATCAACGTAAGAGGAATTTACGACTCTACTTGCTCAAATTGAATATGTGCTCAACCTGCTTAACGCTCATCCAATCAACAGAAGAAGAATTTACGACTCTTCTTGCTCAAATTGAATGTGTGCTCAATCTGCTTGACGCTCATTCCATCAACATAAGAAGAATTTACGACTCTTCCTGCTCAACTTGAATATATTCTCATTCTCGTCCATTGAAACAACTCAAGAATGACTCGCAAGATTTTGGATGTGTTCAAACTTGGATATTTCTTGGTTGGCTCAGCGCTCAACACCGTTCCGTTCCTAAGCCTTAGCTTTGGGAGCTCTCAATCTCAAGATTCTCAAGGTGGCAGTTAATACAACGCCAAGTTCAATTACTTTAGAATCGGTGGACTGCAGGATACTTACACCATCTTCAGTCATCTCAAAACGGTTTCGCCTTTCTAACCTAATTAAGGTTAGTTCTTTAATACTACTCACGAAAGAATTCTCAACATCAAGCAAATGGCCAACGGTGACAGTCGTCGAATCAAATTCCGGAAAAATGGACTCATCAGGCTGGTTAAGGTCGAACGGCTACGTCAACCTTCTCCAGGCACGTCTCAAGGTTAGTAAAAATCATCAAATCAACATCAAGGTTGATGGCGGGCGGAATGTTGAGTATTAATTTAATATTTGAATCGGCCGCCTCAATTATCTCGCGTCAGTCACTTATAGGCCAACTCACC
The DNA here is from genome assembly GCA_038277355.1 of Encarsia formosa. Taxonomy (NCBI): domain Eukaryota; kingdom Metazoa; phylum Arthropoda; class Insecta; order Hymenoptera; family Aphelinidae; genus Encarsia; species Encarsia formosa. The sequence continues at coordinate 109,276,260 of CM076184.1, forward strand.
GACCGAGCGCCTCCTCGGCGGTTGCCTCGTGCTCGGGCCTTCGATTGTTGGTTAACTCATGTCGGCTAGCGTTGCACCTCGTGTCAACGTGACTCAAGCAAATTCAATAATAATTTGCTGTAATACTCAACGAAAAGTAATGTGCGAGCGCGCGATTAATTGCGCAGTGCTTTCACGTTCGTTTGGGCTCAATACGGGTAAAAATCAACTGTTTACTGGGACTTCAACATCCGGGTTTTTTCGGCTTGCTTTCACGCCTCGTGTAAGCAAAAGAAGCATGGATTCAATAATAATCCGAAGGCGAGCTCAAAGGGAAGTGATTAGTAAGTGCCAATCAATATAATTGTGTGTTTACAATTACTTGAAAATCATGCAAGAGTGGAAAATCACCGGCTCATCTCTTATGGTTCACGCGCCTACGACCATAACCTCGCTACCGCCGCATGGTGAACGCGGTATTTTGGTTTGGCTTTTCCTCAAGGTGCTACTCGTCAAGCTCCTCTCAACGCTCAACTGGTCTACTCTCAAAAGGATCTACTCATCTTTAACAATCACCCAAGCACTCTGCTCAACAACAAAGAGGTTTTATCATAACTGCAAGCTCATTCATCAAGGTGTACATCAACTCAACTGAGTTGATTGCAACTCTTTATTATTGTAAATATTCAAGTAAGGTGTACACTATTGTTTAACTCAACCCAGAAGGTCTGTAAATATTGTAAATAAATAATCAAAATTGTATATAATGGTAATAAAGTGTCTTGTTTAATTACTCACTCCCCTTCTACATCCATAAAATTATTTATGGCAGCAAAACTCAAGCTCAATATTTAACACATGTAGCGGGGCAGGAATAGTCTATTACTGGATTTTCTTTCTGGACAGTTTTCTTTTTCCTAGATTTTTTTAGTTTTTCCTTTTTAGAATTAAGTTCATTGACTTCTTTGACTGTTTTATTAGACGTATCGTTATTATTTGGACTTGCTTCAGTATCTAAAATATAAAAAAAAAATTTTAATTCAAAAATAATGAAAATAATAGTACAAAAATTATAGATGACTCCATGTCAACTTAGATAGGTCCAATTATAATTATTTTTAACATAAAAATCTAATATTCGAAATCGAGTGTTTCATTTGAGATCGAAATAAACAGCTTTTTAAAACTACTTTTTTTACACACCAACGGCCTTCTAAAAACTTTTTTTTTTCAATTCTTAAATTAATAACTATTAGATTTTAATGTTTTTGAAACGTGATCTTTCTGAGTTGTTATGAACAATTATGTACGTCATATTTTCTAAAAATTGTACCTAATAGATGCTGTTCTTGGTTATGCACGTAGAGGGCATCTTCAACTTGCATTGATTGATTTGTTGAATCTTGATTAAAGGTATCATCAAAATTCTTTGGCTCTAAATTATAATTTTGTTCATGCTGATAAAAAACACCATGATTGGCTTGAAATTTATTTTGTGAATTATTCTGGAAAATAGGACTGCACTGGTAATTATTTGGAATATATTTGCCTTGTTGAGAACACTGGAAATAATTTGAAGGATTATTAAAATCTGAAATGCATTGAAATCGAGGGCTCTGCTGATTAAGGGGGTACATATACCTAAAAAAAAAAACTCAGAAAAAATTTTGTAAGTTTTTTAAAAATGATTTATTTAAAAAGATATTTTTTTTCCATAATATACACACATTTTTACATAATTTTTTACTCTTAGAAAATTAAAATAAGTGTTTTTATAAGTGTTATAAAATTCAGCTTATTTAGGCTATGAAAGTTCATTGCTCGTAAAGTCAAAAATTTTCCTTAAAGCGGATGGACCCAGGACTTGGCATAGTTGTTGTACATGTGAACCCTCAAGAGCGGAACCTCAGGCAACCAAATCCAAGCACTATTAAGCTACTTGCATACTCTAAAATTGCTTAGTGTGGTTAAAATTTTGATAGTTTTTATCATTTAAGTCAATTTATGATGTGCCATCAGCTTAATAATGCTTAGATTTGGTTGCCTGAGGTTGCGCTCATGAGGGTTCACATGTACAACAAGTGTGCAGAGTCCTGGGTCCATCCGCTGTCTGGAAAAATTTTGGCTTTACAAGCAATGCCCTCATTTTCTCAAAAATCACATATTTGAGAAAATGGCTTTTAAAGTTCTGAACAGATTAAGACTTTGAGTCAGTGGAGTCTTCACATGCAATTATCTAAAAATTATCTTTAATTTTAAATCACAGAATTATTTTTTCACTTCACATTTGCACATAAACACCTTTTTTTTAACAACTAAAAAACTTCATTAGTTTACCTGGTAAGAATTGGTCATTTATTCTTAAATTTTTTTTTTTTGAATAAAACTAACTTATTTACTTCCGATTGAAATAATAACAAAAACAAAACCAAGTGAAGTAGAATTTCACTAGAAAGGTGACTCAAAGAACAAAAAAGTCATCATGAACTTGCAACGCTGTAGAAATACCTAATTTGATATCGATAGATCGATATTGGTGTAATATACTAAAGTAGACTCGTAGAGGTAATATATGTCATATATTATGTCATAATGGTTATAAATTTTTTTATGTGATCGATTCTAACTTAATAAATTGTTTTTAGCATTAGACTTGAAATGAAAGTTAATCTGTCATTCTTAATTTCATTATTAAGATATTATGTCACGGAAAAAATCTAATCACAGATAAAAAAATTTTCTGTTTTTTCATCGCTTTTATTAGACGAAAACGATATAAATACTTACAGTTCTGTTCGTGGATAAAAAAAAAAATTATACCTACATTGTGAAAGTATTTCTGCTACTAGAACTGACTTGAAATTCTTGAATTTCAAAAAAAGACATTTCAACGTTAATTTAATGAATTGAATGTCTTTATTAAATTAACTGTAACTTTTTTCCCTTAACAAATTAAGAAACGCGGTTTGCGGCATTTGAAAGCTGATGTAAAAGTACATCAAAAAACACAAAAACCTGAAAATTGATTTTTTGAAAAATTTTAGGTATATGTACCCCCTTAAATTGAAAATTCTGTAAAGCTGGATTATACTGATAAAAATTTGAAAAGTCTTGGGTATGATATTGTTGATTATTCTGTAAATTTTGAGGATTATGGAGATCGAGATGTGATAAGTCTTGAAGATGGCTCTGTCGATTGAACTGAAAATTTGCTGAATGGTACTGATAAATATCGGAACTGTCTTCAAGCTGGCTTTGCTAATCAAAGTGATTATTTTGGGAATAAGAGATGTCTAGTATAGAATCTGACGGTTTATTCAAAAAATTCTTGAATACAGTTTCAAGATTAAGTGATTGAACTGAACTATCCGGCGCGGGCGCTTGACAGTAGATTTCTCCTAATTTATGAACATAAATAAATGTATAAACATAAATAATGTAAAAATATTCTTTACGAGAAGCTTATTTACTTATTACTCGTAATTTGGCTAACTAAATGATCGATTTGTAAAATTTTGTACAGATTAAAAAAAAAAGGAATTAAATTAGATGAAAATTCTGAATATATTTTTTAACTAATTTAATTTATTGAATAAAATAATTTATTGAATGAAAATAAAATAAACACAGAATTAATTATTCAACAGTGAAAGAATTGTAGTGAAACTTTGTAATGAATTTTTTTAAGCGTTCAAAAAACGAGTTTAAACTTTTCGAATTTAACCTCGAAAATGTTTAGAAGTCATTTAAATGATTAAGTTGTTGCAAAACATATTTTTAGTCTTGAGTTGTAGTAATTGATTATCAGAAATTTTAAATAAGATCGTTTGAATAAGCTTCTCATACTCTAGAAAAAAAATAATAATAATAACCTGTCTCCATTTTTGTAAAATTTTTACATGCCTAAGAATTTTCTGAGGTAGAATCAATTTGGTTGTTTTGTACTTGGTAAGATGATTCGTTTTCAGGTGTACTAGACAAATTTGAGCAAATTACTGTATGAACTGATGAAGCTATACAATCTTTACCATCAGTAACTAAGTTATCTTGTACAACCTTAACGTTTGAGTAACCTGTTGCAACTTCAGCAGGAATCTGGACAATTGAATGTTTTTGTTCGCTATCAGAAATAACATTTACTTGAAAATTATCCACGATCCACTGACGAACACGGTCCATTTTAGTTCAAGTTCCCAGTACTGTTGATTATACCTCTCGCGGCACTTTCTTAAGTCACTATACATATATATATATATTTACATGAAAATAAATCGAGTTCACTGCAAGTATGATGAATCAAAACGATATTTTCTGCAATTGTTATGACTAGTTTAACCAAAGTAAAACCCATCTTACCGACTTGACCTTGAATTTTTTCGCTTTTTTGTAGTCGCGACTTTTATTATCGTAAATTAAGGTTGTTGGGTCGGTCCATGATTTGACAAGTAGATTCTAACAAAAAAGTACTCATTTTGTAGGTAATTGCTTCTTATTGATGCCACTAAATTTTTAGGGCAAAATGAACCTTGGGAGAAAAGATATTGCCAAATTTGTTTAACACGTAAGCTTATGGGAATCACTGTTTTCTTGAAAGTTTAATAGGAGCTGACAAGTATATTTTAATGAAAAAATTCAGGGTAAAAGAAAAATTTTTTTGAAACACTTATCAATTAAAAGCAATTACCAGTGGACCTTATGAGCTGAGAAAAAAATAATCAAACACTAAAATCTTAGGTTAGGTGCTATGTTGTGCCATGAGTGCGAGAGAGACAGAGAGCACCGTGAATCTCTCCGTTAGACTCGCACTAGTATCTCTTTCTCTCTCGCACCGACCCAACAACCTTAACGATTATAGCACAATTCCAAGCTAATTTCAGCTGCTTATTCGGCTCGGAAATCAGCTAAAAACTGTATGTAGGCGATCTGTTGAGGTGTAACAAAAGTTTAAATAGGAGAATGTCAAATTAGAATCTCAAACAGCGTACATTATTGCATTGTCCGGTTAGGATTGACCTTATCGAATTGAACCGTCAAAATTTTTGGTTGCGAAATAAATTTACTATGTAAACCCGTGTCTCATTCACAGCAATTTCTACCATGTAACATGATTCTTTGAGATAATTTTTATTGGCGTATTGCGTTTAATGAGGGCGCTTATACACGAAATTTCATGGAACAGTATACAAATTCGCCGTTGACTACCGCTCTGATTAAAAATTGCTCCATAAGAATTAAAACGGCAATAGCCTACAATTCGAGGGCACCACGGTCTTGCTATAAGGCGCCAATAGCTTTCTTAAATTTCGATGTAGTGGACGTAAATGTACCAATTATTCAACACTCCAGAGTAGCGAGGTAATTATCAAGATATTAATATAAATCAAGACAGTATCACTTCTACCGAGTATTTTAAACATCAGCAGTGTTCTATTCTTAATATTTCTTAATATATAATTATATATCCAAACTTTCATCTATTCCTAGGATAGAATTTCACTAAATGGTTTGCTTCAGTTTAAAAAATTGCAATATGTAAATTAATGGAAATATGCACTTTTTCCTATACCTACATAACTTTTCGCAGGTGAATACAGAGAAAAAAATGCAATATGTACATATGGTTATTTTATCTGTAGTGTTAATAAAAAATACGCTCGGAGACCGGAAGAAAAATGCAATATCTGCATGATTTTGCAGATATTGCACTTTTATCATAGATTTTAGTATAGATTCAAAGTTAGGGTTTTTCTTACCAAAGAATTGTTGGATACACTAAACTATTTTGTACTCTATTAAAAAATAAAACAATTTTTTTTTATCAATAAGTAGCATTTTTTTTCTGAATCCAACGGTATAAAAATCTCATTTTTCATGAAAATGCAGATATTGCAGTTTTCGATCTGTACGGCAGTGTTGTACTCGCGTTTGAAGCTGTAGATAGTGAGGTAGGTGACTCATGAGAAGGAGCATCAGGTGTTCCGGCCTGATTGACAGGTTTATTGCTCGAAGAAGGTGGAGCAGAGGTTCTATTGAGCTTTCGTACCGCAGCGATGTCCTTCATTTCCGTGTCTGGGTGTACAGTTTTTAGTGCGGAAAACGCAAGTTCTTTCAGATTAGCACCCTCAGGAACAAATAGTCCACCAATCACAAGGTCCGTGGTTGCGTTATTCCACACAGAGTTTAAGGTGGTGACAAGTTGATTGAGGTCAGCATTTTTCCTCTCGAGTTCCTGAACCTTTTTGAAGAGTTCAGGATCAGTTCCTGTAGCACCAACTAGTTCTCCGTCTCCAGAATCAAGTCTTTGCTTGATTCCTACATGGAAAGAAAAAAGAGGGGATAAACCCATACAATGAGCCACGGAAAAAATCCATGCAGAGCGCCCGAGTCAATCCCATCATCACGACGGGATTATCCCGTCGCGCTCAAGGGATTTGACATTTGACTACGCGGCTGCTGTCAGCTGGTCATGTATATATGTAATGCGTCCGCGTAGACCGTTGTTCATTGTGGGATTAGCTTAAAGGTTTATTCAATTTTATTCAACAATAAAGTATAAATTTTTAATAATTACTTTATATGTATTGAGTATTTCATTAAAATTTCATAAATAATTGGCTAATCGCATGACCTACCAAACCTCAACGAGCATGAGTCATTTTGTTGCGTCATACTAGTCAAATCCCATGAGCGCGACGGGATAATCCCATCGTGGCGATGGGATTGACTTGGGCGCTCTGCATGGGTTTTTTCCGTGGCTCATTGTATGGGTTCATCCCCTCTTTTTTCTTTCCGTGTAGAATATCCCGCTGAACTTCTTTAAGCTGGCAATCATGTTCCTTTACCTGCGAGGTAGGTTGAGGTAAGTCTTTCAGCTTACCTTCAATATTATCTAGCCGATTGCCAAAAGTTGTTTTGAATTCTCGCAATTCACTGAGGATTAAGCTCAGAAAGGCCTCTTCTACACGATTGGAAGTGACTGTGGCAGGTAGAGCAGGTATGGAATCTTTTTTCTGGTTCGTCGAGGTGGATGCAGATTCTTTGGTGCCTGTGCAGGGCTGGCACACCTTTGAGGGTACTCCATCCCTATTGTCAATAAAAAATTACGCGCATGATGTGTGAAACAGCTTTTTACAGCTGGAGCACGGGAGAATAAGATTTCTGGCTTTTTTAGGTGTATTACAAGCAGAGCAAACGTCTTCCCCCATAAACATGATGGTAAGCTAGTAGAATAATATGAGAGAAGGGAGTGGACAGTATTATGAAGTTGCAAGGTAGGCAAGTAGTAAAGTCTGACATTGAGCCGGCAGTAATTCAAAATTTGAAATTTCGCGGTGAAGTAGTATTGGTTAAGTTGAAGTCAGACACTGTTCAATCGGTAACTCAAAGTGCTGCCATCTGTCGGCAAAACTACAATTAATTGGGCGTAGCGACGTTACCAATAGGATTATTGTCCAACTAACCTCAAACACTTAACTTCACTAAAATCACTCCAATTTTAAACAAAGTGCATGAGTTTTTCACCACCCAAAAGTTTTAATAAAAGCAGCAATTGCACTAATCACTTTTTACAGTTAGTGGGTCTCTACAAGAGCAAGATTGTAGCGGGATTTGGCAAATCAATTGACCGCGTTCGCAGAGCAACTTACACACCACGCTTCCAGAGAGAGACGGTAGGTGGAATACGGCCGCTCGGTGCAGCGGAGGTGGCCGCTCGGTGTAGCAGTAGGGTCCGCTGGTGTAATACGGTGGAGGTCTCGTGGTGTAGTACGGTGTGGCCGCTCGGTGCAGCAGCGGGGTCGGATGGTGTAATACGGTGGGTATAGTACGAAGGTTATTTTGCGGAGAACGCTCCGGGTTATCTGGGGAGGAACACTGGGATGGAGGGGCAGCCCCATTGTTTTATCTACTTATATCAGACCTGCTACTCCATGGAGACTCTCAATTAGATCTTTGAGAGACATATGCTGAGTTTCAAAGAAAGATATATTCAATTTTGGCCTGGTAGAGCAGGTTCAAACTTGTTTTTGCGATAACTCACTAACAAATGCATTTGAGAGGGTCATTTTCGATGTCATTAAATGAGCCTGAGGGAGGAGCTACAATAGCTTTTCTGAACGATCTGAACGATCTGTACGTCTGGACTAGCAGAAGATAGAGAGGCAAAAAATCATCCCTATACTAAAATTACTAGGTGTTTTTGCGTTTATCACCGTCTCGTCCAATGGCTCGAGAACGGCTTAGGGCTGATTGAAGGGACGTGGAAAGGGTGGCGAGATAAAGGAGAACACTGTCGATTCACTTTAAAAAAAAACACTTATTATTAAACTTATAGTACAAAAGAAGAGTGAGTCGTGATCGCGGCCGATGCACGACTCTGGTTTTAGAAATCGAGAGTTGATCTCAAGAAATGATTTTACAGTTTACAATGGGAGCAACGCGTGCATGCTATTATAGTGACACGACGCGACTCCACGACGCAAGGACGATCGGGGCGACGCGACGCTACCGACCTTGCTCCTCGCTGACGCCCATCAGAGCTGAGCTCTGATTGGCTGACACATGCCGCCCGCCTCGTCAAGAGACGAAGTTAAAAAATTATTATTGCTTCAGCAATATAGAGTCGAAATTGCGACAAAAAGAGGGAACAAGCCCATGCTCTGTTGATGGCCGGAGGCATGTTTTACATATTTTTTTTTTTTTTTTTTTTTAACAATGTTTAAGCTTAACCTACTGATTTATAATAATTTTGAACTATGCTGTTCATAATGTTCTGACTTCCGATATTGGGTTTTTTTTTTTTTTACTAATTATTCTCGTGAACCGCCTACCGTGACGGCTTACATTTCGATAGCGGTAATACACATTCACTTCTTTCACGAAGGAAGCTGACATTAATAACGTGAACATAACTTAAGCCTAACTAGAAATTTGACAAAAATGTACTTAAAACTAACTTACTCAAGCCAGGACACTCAAACCAAGACTGACCCAACTTGACAATTGACGCTCTATCCTGGAGTTACTGGTAGCAGACACAACTTAACCAAGTGTCTTTTATATTCGCCATTGGTGGTACGCACGTAAACGTGGCGTATCTGTCCGTTTGGGCTCGTGATAACCCGGGTGACCTGGGCTAGAGGCCACTTGGACGGGGGCGTGTTTTCGTCCTTCAGCAAGACGACTGAGTCGACCTTGATTTGTTGTCTGACCTCTTGCCAGCGGGCTCGAGGCTGTAAGGTCGAGAGGTATTCGGACTCCCATCGGCGCCAGAAGTCATCTCTCATACGAGAGATCAGTCTGTACCTCGAGAATGGCGTGATCTCAAAATTCACGAACCCTGGCTCAGGCAAGGTGGAGAGAGGCTGACCCACCAAGAAATGGCCCGGAGTCAGGGGTGCTAGGTCTGTGGAGTTCTTACTAACGGCAACGAGGGGCCTGGAATTCAAGCAAGCCTCGATTTGACATAACAAGGTGATCATCTCTTCGAAGGTCAAAGTTTTGTCACTAATGACCCTCTTGAGATGATGCTTGGCTGATTTTACACCGGCTTCCCAAAGGCCGCCTTCATGTGGAGCTAACGGAGGTACGAACGTCCATTCAACATAGTCCCTTGCAAGGCTGACACAGCTGTTTTTGTAGAATTCCGAAGCCTCGTGAAACATACCCTTAAGTTCGGAGTCCGCGCCTCGGAACGTGGTGCCATTGTCACTGACCAAGGATTGGCAATGCCCTCGGCGAGTTACAAAGCGGCTAAAGGCTGCTATGAATGCCTTGGATGTTAGGTCGGACACAGCCTCCAGGTGGATGGCCTTAGTGGACATGCATACGAATAAACAAATATAACCTTTATAGGCTTTTTGCCCACAGCCTTTCGTTGTTCTCAGCATAATAGGGGCGGCGTAGTCTACGCCACTGACAATGAAGGGACGAATTGTTTGGAGTCTGAGTTTGGGCAAGTCCCCCATAAGTTGGCTCATAGTTTGAGCTGCCTGTCGAGCACAGACAATACACTCATCTACTACGGATTTAGCAAGTGGGTTTATGTGCGTTATCCAATATTTTCTAACGACATGACTTATCATCAGTTGTGGTCCGCCATGCAAGGTCTTTTCGTGGGCTTCACGAAGGATAAGCCGTGCCAAAAAGCTATGTTTGTGTATTATCACAGGGTGTTTTTCGTCAAAACTCAAGGAAGAGTGTCGAAGCCAGCCTCCTACCCTGAGAAAACTGTTTTCATCGAGGAAGGGCCTGAGAGCTTTAATTTTGTGGTGTTTTAGCAGTGGTTTTTGCAAAAATGTCTATCTTGAGAGATTAGCAACCATTTTTGGAGAGCTTTGGACAATTCAAGTGTTGAAAGTAGGTGTAAAGGGCCCAGAATTGGCTTGACAGGGTGCTTGGCACGGACATGCGTCAAAAAACACAGGCAGTACACAGTAATTCGAACAAGGGTGTACAAACTGGAGTATCTTACCAACAAGTCATTCGAATCATCAGTGGATTTGTTTGAAATGAAGACGATTTTACTCTCGCCCTGTTGGACGGTACATGGAGCTTCCTGAGTGAATGACAACCAAGTTGGTCCATTCCACCACAAGCTAGAGCCTTGCAGTTCTGAGGGTGCGATTCCCCTGGTTGCTAAGTCCGCTAGGTTTTCGGAAGTGTGGACATGACTCCAATTCAGAGGTGGGACCAAGTTTTGTATTTTTCCTACCTGGTTGGACACGTAGGTGGGCCATTTTGAGGCGTGAGCCTTTATCCAAGCCAACGTTACTTGAGAGTCCGTGAAGGCAAAGATGGGGGCAGATGGTATATGCAAATCTGACTGTATCTTAACGACAAGTTTGGCAGCCAAAAGAGCGCCACACAACTTAAGTCGTGGGATGCTTACGGTTTTGACCGGGGCCACCTTGGTTTTTGCCATGACAAGGTTGCTGACTGGGTTAATATCGCTCTCAACCTTCAAGTACACTGTAGCAGCGTATGCTCGTTCCGAGGCATCGCTGAAGACGTAAAATTTCACCGAGTTGGTGTTGAAAGACAAGGTTCCCAGCCATCTGGGAATCTTTATTTTTTCGAGATTCGGTAGAGCGGACTTGAACTGGGTCCATTGCTCCAACATTTCATTAGTTATTGGCTTATCCCAATCAAGACCTGACAACCAGATATTTTGGATTATGATTTTGGCAGAAACCAACACTGGGCTGTACCAACCCAGAGGGTCAAACATTTTGGCAATGTCCGACAACATCGATCTTTTGGTCGGCTTGCAGGAGTTGAATCGTTCCATGTCAATTTTGAGAGTAAATGAATCGTCACTCGGGTTCCAAGACAAGCCGAGGGTGGAAACTATGTCTGACTCTTGGATCAGCTTGGACTCACCAGGCGAGCATTTGGATAGTTCTGGATAATTTGAAGCCCATTTGCTGAGACTGAACCCCCCCCCCCCCCCGAGAGTGAAAGCTCAGTCAGTTGAAGTTTGATCTCTTGAGCGGATACAATATCGTCATCGCCGGCCAGAAAATCATCGACGTATTTGTTGTATTTTGTGCATTTAGAGCCGAGTGGATATTTATTTTTGTATATTTCGGCCAACCACAACAGGGTTTTCAGGGCCAGCCAAGGAGCGCAATTTGTCCCGTAGGACACTGTTTTCAATAACAAAGAGATGATAGAATTAAGTGGCGACGATCTTCAGACGATCTGTTGCTACACTTGATCCGAGGGATGGACTAAAATTTTCCGGAACATCTTGACGATGTCGGCCGTGAAGAATACCTTGAAAGTTCTGGCCCGGGTAATGACCGTCCACAGATCGGTCTGGAGTTTCGGACCTGAGGCCAGGCAGTCATTCAGAGACTTGCCGGACTCCGTGACATGTGAAGCGTTGAAGACTACTCGTAGCTTGGTTTTGGTTGGATTTTCCAAACGCTATAGTGTGGAATAAAGGTACCCGTATTTGGGCTGTGAGAGATAGACATATGGCCGAGTTCGGAATATTCCTCCATGAATTTAACGTATTCGTCCCGCAGTTGGGGTTTTTGAATGAATTTTCTCTCTTGGGCTAATAACATAGCCGCAGCGTTGCCTTTATTTAAGGTGAGGTTTCGTCGAGGATCGACTTTAAACGTCAATCGCACGACAAAGCGACCAGTCTGATCTCGAGGGTGAGTGTCGGCAAAAAATTGTTTCAGCTTTACGTCTTCCTCCGACTGTACAGGAGGCACAAGGAGCTCTTCTTGCTCCTAAAACTTTTGCAGGTTACAAGACACGCATTCCTGGGTGTCAAGATTATGTCGGATAGAACAATGACATATGACTTTTCCATGGCTGGGGCTGTCATCCCATAGTTTTTCGAAGGAGAAAAACTTCTGGGATTGAATCAAGTTGATGTTTTCTCTGGCCTGGACTGAGTGATCTGGATCACCTGCAAGTCCTGTAATTATCCAGCCAAAGGGCGTCAAGCGAGTGACTGGCCCATCAAGGTCCCTCCTTGCGACTTTCGTCGAGGAGCAAGTGTCCCGTTGCGTGAGCGCTAATTAGTAACTCTATCTCACCTGGCATAGCATAGTCTGGATCTGCCAGGTGGAGACCAGTAAAATGCTGCCAATTTTTAATGATTATCTGAGATTGGGGTACCGAGTTAGTGATCCGAGGAACGGCAAGGGCACCGAGATTCATTGCGAATGATTTATCACACAGAGATTCTATCTTAAACTCTACCTCTTGGTTAGAGCTTCCCGCGGGAATACCATTCACTCCCGTTATGGGTACGTTGACGGACGCGGTTGACAAGTTTAGGGAGCGAGCCGCTGCTTCAGTGATGAGAGAGGCGTCGGCCGCAGTATCCAGTACCGCTCTGAGGACTACCGAATGCCCGAGGCGGTCTATTACTCTCACTCTAGCAGTGGAAATGAAGACTGCTTGCTCTGCTATTGAGTTGACAGCACATACCAACCTCGGTTCATCTGGAGCTGAGCTAGGGTTGCTGGGAGGTCCTGTACCGTTCGGAGCTTGGTTGCTTGGGTTTGGATTGCGTTTGTACGGATTGACGTGCAGCAAGGTATGGTGCGCTTTGCGGCACACATTGCAACTCGATGTCGAGCCACAGTCTTTCGTTTTGTGTCCAGAGCGTGAACAATTATTGCACACCCTAAGCTTGTTAACTTGCTCCTTACGATTCGTGGGGGGCAATGCCTTAAATTTTGGACAATAGCCGAGGTGATGGTAGCCTGAGCAAAGGCTACAGCTTTGACTGGAGCTTGCACGATCCAACTTCTGGACCAATAGGTAGACGAAGAATTCGTCCCACTGAGTAGTGGGTTTCTTGAGGCTACGAAAGGCTCGTATTGACTGACGAAAGGCGTCCACGAGACGTCGAATTTCTGACGGTTTTGATTTTTCTGCGGGGGGGATTGAGAATAAATTTTTCATATGGAAAGACGAAATGATTCGAAGATTACCGTACCTCGCTTCCCTATCTTCCCAAGCGCCCAAAAAGTTTGAATCGGTAACGGTAGTATTTTTCACAAGCTCCGCTGCCTCACCAGTGAGCTTGGATTGTAGGTAGAGAAATTTTTGACTTCCGGGCAACCCTGGCACGTCGTTAACCAAAGCCTTGAAGAGGTCCCGAAGACTCTCCCACTTTAAGGGGTCTCCGTCGAAAACGGGGATGTCTACGGGGGGCAGACTGATCCACGGTAAGGCAGGTGGCGTATTCTGCGTAGGGGTTGCAGCGGGAACCATCGTAGCCTGCAATTTGGCTATCTCAGTCTCAAGGATGGAAGTCGCCTTGACAAAGTTATCTTCGGCAATGCCGAACCAATCCGCGGTAGCGTATTCAGACGCTTCGAATTCAGTGAAGTGAATCATTTTGCGATGGTTACTGAAGAACGCATCCCAGTAACCCTCTAGAAGCGTCAAGTGACGGTTAAAAAAGCCTAGGGTTCGCGTCTCCTGGCTAGACGATTTTTTCGAATTCTCGATAAAATTTGTTATGTAGTTGGCAGTCACTCTCTGCTCGGTGACGAGCTGATTAAAGGTGAGAGCCATCTTGCCTTAGGTTATGAATAATAAATCTAAAGTAATTCACAGATTTCGCAAGAGTGGTTGATTAGAATCTATAATTTAGTCCTACGCTGGACACAAGTTTTAGACAAGGCCTGTGAGTTCTAAGTAAAACACATAAATTATAAAGCGAGTGCTGATCAACAAAAGTTAATTCAATTAATTAAGTCAATAAGGCGTGTAAGTTTCAAACAAAACACACAATTCTTAAAGCGAGTATGATCAACAAACAAAAGTTGCTTTAAATCTATGATTTAGCCCTACCCTGGACATAAATCTCAATTTGAGTATTGAACAACAAAGGAGGTTAGTTTAAATCAATGAGTCATTCCTACGCTGGACATAAATCCTAAAGTGAGTATTAAACAACAAAAGAAATTAATTTAAATCTGTGATTTAGTCCTACGCTGGGCATAAATATAAAAGTGAGTATCATACAACAAAAAAAGTTGATTTAAATCTGTGATTCAGTCCTACGCTGGACATAAATCTTAAGGTGAGTGTTAAGCAACAAAAGAAGTTAATTTAAATCTATGATTTAGTCTTACGCTGGACATAAATCTTAAAGTGAGTATTAAACAACAAGAAAACTTAATCTAAATCTATGATTTAGTTTTACGCTGGACATAAATCTTAAAGCGAGTACTCAATTGTTAAAGATGAACTTGAATCAAGTAAAAGGTGAGCATTGAAAGCAGTAATCAAGTTGTCACCAGCAACATGGAAGGATGTAAACAAATCTGGCTTAAATGCCAGCGTGAGAAAAAAAAAATAAACAACAAAAAAAGTCTAACTGCTTTCAATGCCACTTTAAAAAACCTTACAGTATTTATTCTTCAGTTGATGAACAGCCCTACAGGAGACTACAGCTCGTGGTGACAGTGCAAGTTGAGTTCTGTTGCTGCTGCAGGACGACGACGACTGACGTTGCAAGTAGCAGGCGTAAGCGGTCTCAGGTTGGGCGTGTGAACTACTGTTCACCGCTCAACGCAGATGATCTTGTGTTAATGTGTGTGTGTGAACCAGTGTTCACTTCTCAGACGCTGGAGGTCTTCTATTGTTGTTATGGAGTTCACAGGTGCACGAGTCAGCTGGTCGGAGATGATGCGTGCCTCATCGTGTCGGTGAAGTTTGGGTGACACCACGGGTCAGCCGAACAGCGTGGTCGTCTGAGTGTGTTCGTTGGTGGCCGTAATTCCCGAAGCACTCTTGTTGTGTTGTTAATGCCGAGCGAACGCGTGCGTGCGTTGTCGGCTTATTTTTGATGATGCCGAGCGACCGTGTGTGTGCGTCGTTGGTTTACTTGTTTGTGCGGCGCTGCTGGTGGCGTGAAGAGAGCCAAGCAAGCGCGCTGCACTGGTGTAGTACGCGGTGGGGGTGTAGAGGGCCGAGCGCGCGCGCGCACCACACCAGCTCCCGCGTTGGTATCCCGACTGCCTAGGCCTAATTTCAAGATGGCCACGGAGTCGGTGTCTGCTGCCTTTCAACGGCCAACAGTATAGAAAATGGCTAAGATTACGCAATTGCGTAAGCCATGATGCCGTAAATCGGTTTTGGAGATCCAAGTGGATCGGACCGATTTACGGAACTAAAGAGAATGATATGCTTAAGGAGAGAGGCTCCTCGGGTTTTTTTTTTTAATTTTCCGCAGTTGAGTCAGCGTGAAAACTGCCGGAGTGGGCAAAGAAAGTCACTTTCGCGTGTTCACACTTTTCGCTCGCCCAGTTAATCACGTGAAAATTATGCCGGAATTCAATTATTATCCGGCTCGAAGGACCATGTTTTTGCGTTTATCACCGTCTCGTCCAATGGCTCGAGAACGGCTTAGGGCTGATTGAAGGGACGTGGAAAGGGTGGCGAGATAAAGGAGAACACTGTCGATTCACTTTAAAAAAAACACTTATTATTAAACTTATAGTACAAAAGAAGAGTGAGTCGTGATCGCGGCCGATGCACGACTCTGGTTTTAGAAGTACCGAGAGTTGATCTCGAGAAATGATTTTACAGTTTACAATGGGAGCAATACGTGCGTGCTATTACAGTGACACGACGCGACTCCACGACGTAAGGACGATCGGGGCGACGCGACGCTACCAATCTCGCTCCTCGCTGACGCCCATCAGAGCTGAGCTCTGATTGGCTGACACACTAGGTAATAGGTATATGCATTTTAAACATTTGTTTACATTCATGCCAGGAACAGCCAGAAAGAAAGCATCAAGTAAGTCAAAAAACAAATCTTTTTTTATTATAAAATTCAATGTAGCCATAAAGCACATAAATTAAAAAAAAAAAAAAAAATTATGAAATGCGTCGATAAATAAAATAAATTGACCAATGTTTTAAATCTGCGTATACTGTTCCTGCTTAAGTTATATAAAAGTAAATAAACATAATACATACATACAATAAAATGAGAAAAAATCAGTATAAATTATTTTCAAAGTAAATGGAAACAAATATTGTATAAAATCATAATAATTTTTTTTCAATACAAAGTTGAAATAAATAGTAGTAGTACTGGTAAAAAATATTTATTGTATGTTAATTAACATGAAATTTTTGTTAGCCAGCATGTCAACACAAAACTATTCTTCTGAGATGTTCGAGAATGAATAATTTGACAGATTAGCAAATAAAGATGATTCCACAGAGGTTTTAATTGAATTAATGAAATCTAAACCATCTTCATGGGATAAATCTTGTTCAACTCGCTTGGACAAGGATGAAGTTAACCAAGAGTGGATTAACCTAGTTCAGGCAATGTGGGATCTGTGTGGAATTAAAATATCAGGTAATAAACTCATTTATGTAGAAGAATTTTATAAGTTACTAATTTATATATTACTAAAACATAATGATTCCCACTTGTAGAGAATGTATAAAATATATGGCATCAAAATAGTTGAGTGCTATTTAGAATATTTTAATTAATCTTTTCTTTGTGTTTTCAGTTGCAGATGCAAAAAAAATTGGGCAACTTTATTTGGAAACTGCAAGAGGTGTTATTCTTTTAGTAAAAAAACCGCACAGTGGATCACATTTCATGGAACAAAAATGTCAATACTATGAAACTCTAATGTTCTTGACAGCCACAATTGATCACAGGCGAATTATCAACACATCAATTTGGAGTAATAGCACCCAAACTGGTGTTGATACAGCGTCAGCTCCAGCACCTAAAATTCTCAAACTAGATAAAACAGCATTTATGAAGTTAAAAGAAGTGCAACCTACTAACAAAGAAATTTCTGATTTAAAAACAGCGCTGCAAGAAAGCACGGAGCAATTGAAAAAAGCTCTGGAGCCAAGAACTGATGAAGATAACAACTTCAACATAATTTTTGGATTTTTGCTGGAAGTCAACAAGGATAATAGAAGCAAGTGCTTTTCTTAAATTTTTAAGTATATCAGAGACTACGAACCCAAACAAAATATTGAAAACAAATAAAAACTTAATTTACTTAATTAACTTTTCTTAAAGAACATGTGATGTTGTAAGAACTTTTTGAAATTATTTAAAATTATAACATTTTTTTATATAAAATTATGTAAAAACCCATTTTTAATATTTAACAAATCAATTATTATAAAAATTTAGCATGTATCAATTAAAATAAAGAAAATATAGTACACTAAACAATCAAATGAATTTTTAAATCGTTATGATAAATCCTTCATTATTTAATTTTACAGCGACTTAACTTCTTATGATGTTAAAAATTTTTATATTGATTAAAAATTAGTAAAAAAAAACTGTTCCAAAATACTTAAGTTCTGTAAATGGTTCAACATTCAGCCAATTCATAAAGAATTTGCTAAAAATCCCAAAAAAAATAAATATTTAAATAACTAACACTTTAAGTTACGTGTTAAAATTTTCACTTTATTCTTGTCAAATTATAAAATTATTATCGTGACAATTGTTTCGGTGTACAGCACCTTCATCAAACGACTTGGATCGACTAGGTCATTACATTAGATTGTACGGTTTATATACATGAGGTTGTTTACAAGTGTGGGGTCAATAACCTACATTTAGAGTAAATTTAAATTAAGGAGTGGTGAACTGTTTAAATCTAGCTGGTCGTTTAATAATTTGTCATTCAGTTTAAATCTATTAATTTCCATCGCTTCTAAAAAGTCTAGTTTTTGCCTTCATTACAAACATGTAAAATTTAAACATTATCATTGTAATCATTTTTTCACCTCTTTTAAACTTTTCACCTCTTTTAAACTTAGGTTTATAAAATTTAAGCGTACTAAAGCTAAGGTCATTGTACCTTCAATATGTTTTGATTTTGATGTTGATTGTAATTGTTTTGAATTAAGTATACTGTGTAAACAAGTTGTGTGTATATAAAATCTCCGAAACGTTAATGTACTTTAGTCGATATTAGTCTTCTGATGATGGTGCTGAGCACCGAAACAATTGTTACGACAATTTTATAAATTTAATATTTAATAAAAAGTGAAAATTTTAACACTTCTTAACGTGTTATTTATTTATTTTATATTCGAAATGAATTTTCATCAAGTAAAGACCAGTTCTATAGATTATCATTGTAATCATGTTCACATTCTATAGCATGTTTAGCGTAATTAGATTTTTCAGGGTGTAAATTTGAAAAGGCATTCCTGTGTTCTTTATTTCTAATTTTAAAATTTCTACCTGTTTGATCAATATAAATCTAATTACAATCGTCATTACCACATTTTTTAACATAAACGCCTGATTTTTGTAAATTATCGATCTTATCTTTTGTCACGGTCGGTGAAAATATTCGTCCACACGATCGAGATTTTTCGTGTGGACGCGGGCCAGCAGCAGACGAACAGCTGCTGGCGGACCATTCCGGAACGGACCGGCCGTTAGCGGTCGGACCAGCTGGAACGAGGCGTAAGCGCGCCAGTCTACTTCGATAGTTTAGGCTAGACACTCCGTCTCTCTCTCTCGTTCTCTTTTTTATGTCAGAATAAAGAAAGTTTGTGATCGCGGCTCGCGGAGAGTTTTTGTCAATTACGACTCGCAAAGTCGCTGAGAGTGTGGCGTGTTCGAGTGTACGAGTTTGTGGTGTACAAGCTAGAAATCCCGGAACCCCTGCTCCACGGAGATCTCCACCCGCGCGGCGTCAAGGTTTGTGCCCCCCGAAAACGAGTGTGAAGCGTGTGTGTGCAGGATTGCTGGGTGATAAGGAAGAGAATCCGTAGATTGTTCTCTCCCCGTCTGGATTTATTTCCCGAAGATTCTACGTGTGAATCCTCGATAGAACGCACACGTAGAAACTTGCGAGCTGGCGCGCGTAGCCGCCCGGCAGATTACTTTGTTTACTTTTGACTTTCTTTGTTCGGCCACTCGCGCGATCGGCCGAACTTTAGATTTTAAATTCTAGAATCGCAATAATTGATTTTTCTATTATTATTTTTTTTGTTATTCTTTTTAATAATAAATTGTAAAATTAAAATTAATTGTTGTTCCGAGGTTTTTTTTTATTAAAGACCGAATCTTATTCCTCCGGTCGACTTTTCCTCATTTAGGGAATTTATTGATTCCGGGAAATTATATTTTATTTTGATTTTAGCTTGGGGAATAGCCCCGCCCACTGCCGGCATTCGACAGCTAGCCCGCGTACGCGTCTCCCCAAGCATGTCTACTTAATGATTTGCAGGTACGAACAGCGGTTGCAAGAGTACTCAGGAGCGAGTACTCAGGAGTTTTATACGTGTACAGTTGCTGGTCCGACAACGCGGATCGTCGTTGTTTTTCCCCGGACGAGCACTGTTACAAATTGGCGTCCAACTTGTGTGGAAAATTTTGCTTGTAATTTTTGTTAAAATTACGTAGCGGTCGAGCTGCGGGAGACAGCTCGACGCGAGCGGTAGGAGAGAGAGCGTGGCTGCGAATCAGTCGCAGAGTTAGGTATAAATAACCCGACAGCGCGGATTGTTTTGACTGCGCTGTGACCTTGTCCGAGCGCGGACAAAGGAATTAATTTTCGAAATAAAGCCAGACACTGCGATAGCGGCAGGAGCTGTTTGAATTAGAATAATTCAAGCAGCTCACTTAGATTTGTGGAAAGAAATAATTGCGTATGAGCGTTAGCGGTTCGATTTATAATTCGACCTGCTCGCTAGTTGTTTGTGAACAAAGCAACTGTGAGGCCGTTCGGAATAATTTTTCTAGTTGCTGCCTTTTGGAATTTTAATTTTGGTAGCTAATCCCGGAGTTTTGTTTTCGCGGTTTTTGCGACTCGAAATTTATAATTTCGAGACGCGCGAGTATTTTTCCGGGGGTTTGGGGTTTTTTTTTGTGCTGACGGCAGATTTTTTTTCTTTATTTTTTTTGTTGCTTCTGGGGGAATTTTTCCTCACACTTGCTTTTGTTGTGTGGGAATGAATTCTCTACAGTACGGCGCTTGTGTGAATTGAGTAAACTGCGAATATTTATTAATTCGTTATTTTTTTTTAAATTCCTGTAATTATTTGTTTGTTGTACAGCGTGCTACTAACTAGTGTTGGTAGCAACTGTAATTGTAATTTTGAGGTATAATTGCTACATTCGTACATTACTTTTTTTGGCTTTTTGCTTATTTGTTTTTTTTTTTTATTAACCTCAAAGTTACAAGAGAATTTTTCTTTCCTCTGGTACATTCTAGGTACACCGGATGAAGATTAGTTTGAATGAGTTAGAATAGGAATTGAGTACTGTCACGAATAGGTAGGATTTATTCTTTGTATTCTCGCGCCCGTAGGAGGAAGATGTCGGGCGAAGATAAGGAAGACAGGATTTTCTCCTGGATTTTGGCGGAGGGCACTGATGTAGTCATGGACGCCCTGGCCGAGCTGGAACTCAAGGCCGACGGATCCGTCCAAGATCGGTGTACTTGTCTCCAGAAGTGGCTGCTGGGTAATTACTCGGCGGACGACTTTGTAGCCACTGGAGACGATACTGTCCAGGACACAGCTGCTGTGCAGGTTAAGCGCGAGCAGATGCGTGCGTCATTCATCGCCACCACGATGTGGGAGAAATCTGGGTCCACGATTTTGGATCCAGACTACACACATTCGGGTGAACATCCTTTCGCTGTCTTGCTCGAAGAACCCCTGGTTCAGCAAGCAGCGGCTAGGCTATAGGAGTCCCACACGCGGGACTCACGATCGTCAGGCCAGGAGGGCATTCGAAACCATTCGATACCCAGTGAGAGGCGCAGGGCATGTCAGTCAACCCTGAGACACTGGATTTGTTCAGAGATATATCGACTGAATTAAAGAGGCTGCACGATCGGATAGACAAGATCGAGGGCAGAGTCAGGGTCAAGGAACCTCGGCTGGAAAGAAACCTACACTCGAGAGGACCAGTCTCGAGTACCATCAGGCCAGAGCTATTGGCAAATAACTCTATGGCCGATTACAGCATCTCCTCGGAGAATGCTGGCCAATCGAATAATAGGGTCGGCTTTCGCGGCACTTCAATTACAGACAAGCGAAACAGCTCTAGCCCTATTAGAGACGCATCTATTCCGGATGAAAGACACCTGGTACAGGGACAGATACAAGCGCTACAGGAAAGGTTACTCAGGTTGGACCAAGAATCAACCATTCCTGTAAGAACTCCACCGATTGGTAGCGCTCTAAAACCGGTGGATGTTGGTGCAATAGTCCGGCGCTGGAACTTGAAATTCTCCGGTGGTCCAGAGTCAAGCCTAGAGCAATTTCTGCTAGACGTTGCAGACAACAACAGTCTAGCCGGATTAACGGACAAGCAACTGTTAGATGCCTTGCCGTTGTTACTGACTGGTGTTGCGACCACTTGGTATCGCAACAACAAGAGACAGATAGTTTCTTGGGACGACTTCTGTCGTTCAGCCCGAGAGTGGTATGGTGTGGAAGATTACCAACAGTGTGTGTGAGCTGAGGCTTTCGCTCGCACACAGGGCGAGTCCGAGCCAGTCAGGGACTATATTACTAATTTACAGTCATACCTGTTAAAGATTAGGCCCGAACCGAGCGAGCCTGAACCTGCCGAATCTGCGTAGACAGATTCGTCGCAACGAAATTAAATCGGTAGTCAGATATCTTAGGTAATCTCTCTCAACGAGATTAATTATAGGCCTCCACCATCCCCTTCAACGTCTATGTGGCCTTATCTCGCCTATAAGCAAAGTAAGACTGACAAGAAAGCGAGAGTCAACGTCGCAGCAACTGCTGTTGATAGCAAACCAGCTGCTGACTTGATCGTCAGCTGCCTCGAGGCTTTCTTGAAAAAGCTCAAGGGCAGCAAGAACTTTGGGAAACCAAAGGGCCCAAGGCCCCAGAGTTCAAGCAAGGGCGAGCAGTCCAGAGCCAGACACAAATCTGAAGGACATGGAAGGGCCAGAAGCTCATCACCGAAGCAAGGCTCGAGTGATGATGGCAGGAAGAAAAGCGACAAGTCACCAGTTCGCTGTTACTTCTGTAAGGAAGAAGGGCACATCAGACCCAAATGCCCAAAACGCCAGGGAAACGAAAAGCCGGCGGAGTAGAAAGTAACTATTCCGCCGACACAGTTTCCCAGTCATCACTCGGAGATGACGCTCAGGCTTGTTCAGTGGATCCTAAGGATACTGAACAAGCGACAACTCAAAATAATTTGGTCGCAGCGGACTTAGACGTGGAAACCAGATGGTGGTTGCCAGTGAATATTGGTGATTTCCATGTCAGAGCGTTGTATGACCCCGGGGCATCACGTACAGTGATGGGGTCATGCGCTATTCAGATTGCAGCTGCGTGCAACCGAAAGATTGAAATTTATGCTGGCAAAGATGTTCTATCGGATTAACCGTGACGGTATTAGACCTTGTCCCGAAAAGGTCGAAGCCATTCTGAAATTTTCGGTTCCGACGAACCGTAAGAAGTTGAAACGGTTCCTCGGGATGGCATCTTGGTACCGAAAATTTATCAATAACTTTGCCACGGTTGCAGAACCGCTCACGAAGCTCACCAGCACAAGGGTGTGTTTCAAATGGGACGACGAGCAACAAGAAGCATTCGAAAGAATACTAGTGTTACTCGCGTCCGCTCCGGTCCTGGCGAGACCAGACTTTACAGTACCGTTCACAATTCAGACCGACGCCTCCGATACTGGGATCGGTGGCTGTTTGACTCAGGTCATTGACGGTCAAGAGCGGGTTATAGAATACTTCAGCCGAGTACTGAATCCAGCACAGCGAAACTACACTGTCACCGAACGGGAGTGCTTAGCTGTAGTAGAAGCAATAAGGAAATTTAGGTGTTACGTCGAAGGCTTTAAATTCCACGTGATCACAGATCACAATTCCTTAAGATGGCTGCATAAGATGACCAATGCCACTGGCAGATTGGCAAGATGGTCTCTGGAGTTGCAAGGTTACGACTTTACGACAGAAGTACACACGGGGTGTAAAATACCCCACATAACTGTCAGTGTGGCAGTTCTGGATTTGGGTGTGTACTTTAAGGGTTAAACGTGGTTCCAGAAGCCTTGTCACGAATGTACGAAGAAGACGACCCGACTGTCGTTTCAGCCGTAAGCTACCCGGTCGAACAACTAGACGACTGGTACCTGAATAAGAGGAAGATAGTTCAGAGAAATCCAAACAAATTCCTCAGGTGGAAGGTCGTGGGTGACAGACTTTATTACTATAAGTCTGACGACGTCATCGAAGAGACAGTCGGAGACGACGATGCTTGGAAGCTCGTCGTGCCTTTGTATCTACGGGCAACCGTGATACAAGAGAAACACGATGAACCGATGGCAGGCCACTTGGGCTGAGACAAAACTATTAAGAAAGTGACCCAAGAGTATTTTTGGCCTGGCATGTACAAAGACATCGAGGCATACGTAAAATCATGCCAGATTTGCCAACAGCAAAAGGTTGAGCAACGCCTACCTAGTGGCCTAATGGGTAGACGTGTGATTGTAAGACCATGGCAAGCAGTTTCGGGTGATATATTAGGCCCATACACCCGAAGCAAGAATGGCAACAAATACGTGCTAGTCTTAACGGATCTGTTCACCAGGTGGGCAGAAGTGACGCCGTTAAGACGAGCGGACGGTGACTCCATCTGGAAACACATCTGGCTCGATGTAATCCTAAGATGGGGCCAACCAGAGCTGTTCCTTTCGAACCAAGGTTCAGAGTTCAAGAATCATGCTACGATCAAGACGACAGATTGGACGAACTTGGCGTACAGCATGAGAACTCACCGACTCACAATCCGGAATCGAACGGTGGAGTAGAACGGCTTAATCGGACATTGAAAACAATGATCCGATGTTTTGTAGCCGACAACCAGCAAACGTGGGATGAGCACCTACCAGAGCTGGTTTGCGCATACAACAGGGCAGTGCACTCTGCAACTAAAACGAGCCCTGCCATGTTGAACATGATGCGCCAGCCAAATGACTGTAGCACGGTCAGCAAACACTTGGCAGAAGAAGCCGTCAAGAGGCATCAGGATATGGCAGTCGAGGACTGGCAGGACAAGCTCGAGGGAGCAGAAAAGCTCCGAGAATTGGCCAAAGAAAACGCTCGAGAGCAGCAGGATCGAGCTGCGGCACACTACAACAAAAAACATCGAGAAGTAGTGTTCCAGACAGGTGATATGGTCTGGAGAAAAAATAAGGTTCTCTCGAGTAAGGCCAAAGGTTTTACTGCCAGCCTGGCAGCAAAGTACGCTGGTCCTTTCGTGGTCGTGGAAAGGTTAGGTTTCAACACCTACGCAATCCAAGACCGAGACGGAAATGACCAGAGGCCGGTAGCGGTCCAACAACTGAAGAGGCACATCAGGCGAGACAACGAAGAGTCTTCAAGCGACGAGAGTCTACCGCCGAGGGATGCGAGCGAAAATCCTGACGCTAGCGAGAGTCAGGTAATTGTAGAAAATGTGCCGGAGACCAGCGGGTGTACAGTTGCTGGTCCGACAACGCGGATCGTCGTTGTTTTTCCCCGGACGAGCACTGCTACGCTTTATTATTTTTTATCAACTTTTGGAGATTTTTATCTGTCTTAAAAGCTATATTTACATTATATTTCTGAAAAAAATCCTTGATAGATTTTGCAGAGGTTGAATTATAAGTGATAACATGGAAATATTTAACAGTATTAGATAAGGGGAAAACTGTATTTATTGCTTTTTTTATATTTAATTCTAGTAATTCAATTATCCACTAGGTTCGGGTTTTAACCATTATTAAAAGCTATCTGTTTTATCGTCCTAACTTCTATCTCATAATCTACTGGAGTTACAGGTATGGAAAGCAATCTGTGGATAAAACAGTGATAATGGCGATTGTTATAAGATTTATATTGGTCAAACAGGTAGAAATTTTGAAATAAGAAATAAAGAACACAGGAGTGCCTTTTTAAATTTACACCCTGAAAGATCTAATTACGCTAAACATGCTATAGAATGTGAACATGGTTACAATGATAATTTTAAAATTTTACATGTTTGTAATAAAGGCAAAAAACTAGACTTTTTAGAAGCGATGGAAATTAATAGATTTAAACTGAATGACAAATTATTAAACGACCAGCTAGATTTAAGCAGTTCACCACTCCTTAATTTAAATTTACTCTAAACGTATGTTATTGACCCCACACTTGTAAACAACCTCATGTATATAAACCGTACAATCTAATGTAATGACCTAGTCGATCCAAGTCGTTTGATGAAGGTGCTCTGCACCGAAAGAATTGTCATAATAATTTTATAATTTGATAATAATTTTATAATTTGACAAAAATAAAGTGAAAATTTTAATACGTAACTTAAAGTGTTAGTTATTTTAATATTGTTAAAATGAATTTTCATCACGTAAACACCAGTTCCATTAATTGAAGAAAATAAATTGTTTTGTACATGCAAATCCTTTATTTTTTAAATAACACTGCAAAATTGACTGATAAAATTTTTATGTAAATTTGAAACTTTATTATTTTTACTTCTGGAATATGTCAGTCATGCCAATCATTGCTTCCAAATGTTCCTCTTCGGGCAGTTTCTTCATTTGTTTGATGATGAACGATGCTTTAGACGTTATGAAGGCCAATTCAGTTTATGCATAGAACTGACATAAGGGTCAATAACTGGATCAAATTCTGCTTCTTAATTGCAGCGTATCCCATCAAAGGAAACCGACTGTGCTGAACTACTCTTATTGCTTATTACTGTTGAACTAGCTTTAAAAGCATTCGGAGCACAGATTTGTTAAGAGCTTTTTTTGGTAACATTAAATTTGGCAATAGGAGCAAGACTTCTGAAAGTTTGACCAATATTTTCAGTTGAACAACTTTGTACTGGTTTTGTTGTTGTTTTCATTTTTTTCCTTGAATAGCTGTTGCTTGAAGTTTCAATTTGAAATTTTTTAACCTGAGATAATTATTTATTCTTAGTTGTAGTATCACCACATTCAGAGTTTGACCCAAGTTGAATGCTAGAAGTAGACTTAGGTTCTTTTTTATTATACTGTTTGCTTGTACTATTTTTACCATTGTTTGAATCATAATCTGTGTATTTTTTTATGTCTTCTAGTGTCAAGGTATTGTTATCAATTGTGGATTCAAAAAATCCTGAACTGTAACGGGCAACACTGAGTCAACATTAACCTGTGATCTTATGTCTTGAGCGTATTAATCCAAGAATTCTACTTCATAATTCTTACTATCTGTTGGTCTTGACTGGTTTAAATTTCTATTATAAGTGTCGTAATTATTATTCATAACATCCTTCGAGTGGTGGCGCTCGTCGACACCACACTTAGTTTAGCAGTGTCTCAATTAAGTTAAATTATACAAGTGTCAAAAATCAATAAATAATCTAAAATCTTGTTTCTACTATTAATAATTTATTGTTGTTTACTTTTAAACAAATATTAATCATACAATCAGAACTCAAAGCGTGTAAACAACAAATAATAAAACCTAACCTCAATATGCCTCGTGGTCGTGGTAGAGGTGCATATAATAATTCACAAAATCGTGAACTGAATAGATTCTCTCTCCAAAACAAATCAGCTTTAACATCTAATGAAGAATATGACACCGAGGATGGACCTATCTATTGTTTCTACTGTCCAAAAAGCAGACCACCTATAAGTCAAAAAAATATCTCACAAGCCACTTTTTGCACTAACTGTGATGCTGCATATCACCCTGGATGCATAAAAATATGTCACATCAACACTGATGGATCTATAGTTGAATGTTGTGGTCAACTTAGTGCACAAAATCCAAATCTTTCCTTAAATCAGACTATGAATTACTCGCCAAACTCTACCTGCCTGCAAAATCAACCTGAAATAACAAACAATTGACTATTGGATGTATTGATGAAAAGAATGGATGACATCTCCAAGGATATTGGAAATTTTGATAAAAGGATTGCTAAAAATGCTCTTGATATATCAATATTAAATAAATCTTTATTTCAGATAAGCCGAAAATTGGAAAACTCACATAACTACAATGAGAATACCATGGTCTCAACAATCCTATCAGAATATGATGATAGAACCAGGCGTTCCAAAAACATCATCATCTATAATTTACCAGAATTAAACAAAGTAACACCCACTTCTTCAGAGGAGAAAAAAGAATTCTTCAAAGAACTCACCAACAACAACAAGGCAACTATATCCAATCTCTTAGCAAACTTGGATCCAGCAATTGACCAACCCATCTACTCCAAACGTTTAGGCAAGTACCAAATTAATAAGATCCGTCCTTTACTTCTCTCTTTTGATAATACTCTATCCATCAAACTAATATTTAAAAATACCTCCAACTTAACAAATTCTCCTAACCTAAAAAATGTGATTATTAAACATGATCTCACACCAAACCAAAGAAGTATAATTAGAGAACTAAAAACACAATGTGATAATCTAAACATTGCTAATAATGATCCCACATTCACATGGGTTATTTCACACTCTAATTCCAACCCCAAATTAACCAAACATATTAAAAAAAACCAGAACAGTGCCACTCCAACCCCAAAACCTACAAACTAAACATTTACTACCAAAACGCTAGGAGCCTAAAAAATAAAATTGACCAACTCACCCATAATATACATTTAGTAACCATTAGACCAGATATAATAGTTATCACTGAAACATGGCTTTTCAGTGATTTTTCTAACAACCTTCTACAACTCCCAGGCTGTGACATATTTAGACAAGACAGAAACCCGACAGCTAGTCAAGACACCCGTGGAGGTGGTGTACTCATAGCAGTAAAATCATCCCTAAATGCCAGTTCCTGTACTTTGCTCTCTTCCACAGTAGAACATATTTTTATATCATTAAATTTTCACCACACCAAACTTATAATTGGATCAGTTTACATATCACAAAAACGTCAAACTGATACTAAA
This sequence comes from Encarsia formosa, assembly GCA_038277355.1. NCBI lineage: Eukaryota > Metazoa > Arthropoda > Insecta > Hymenoptera > Aphelinidae > Encarsia > Encarsia formosa. The sequence goes on from CM076184.1 coordinate 109,304,703, forward strand.
GTTTCCCTTGAACATACAGCCGTTATTGAAAACTTAAAAAGTTCATACCCTGATTACCACCTTTGTATATTTGGTGATTACAATCTACCAAATTTACAATGGTCCAATAGCAACTTACTAAATTTTGAATTCTTAAATCACCCCAATATTATCCATAAACAGTCAGCTCAAATTCTCCAAGAAACTTTCTCACTTTATAATGCAAAACAAAGGGTATAGCCTGTTAAGGGGGGGTAAAGTGCCCCCAGAGCAAACCCCTACAATATATATATCATTCGAAAGGTCTTAAAAAAAGAAAATTTTTGACGCCAACTAGAAATTTTTATCTCATATACTGCGCATGCGCGGTTAAAAATAGTGATTTTTCAACTTTTATTTATATCTCCAAACCTATATAAGATAAAAAAACGAGGTCGGCGGCAAAATTTTGTTTGAAAAAAATGTAGTTCGAAAAATTTTTTTTTTTAATTTTAGGTCAAAAAACGGAATTTTTACGGCGATTTTAAAACTTAAAATGCCCATTAATAAAAACCTGTAATGGCTGCAGTGCTAAAAAAAATTTTTTTATATGTATTTTGATGAAATTTTTTCACTTGAATTTTTTCAGATTTTTTCAGAGGGTGGAAAGCACTTAAAAAATTAAAAAACCGATTTTTTAAACGCTTTTTCGCTTTTTAATTGGTTTAAATCAAGTTATAAATTATAAAACTATTACAACTTCTTTTGTTTTACAAATTTACATATCACAGTACCATAGGTTATATTAAATTATCATTTAGAGCCTTAAAAAGGGCAAAAAAGCGATTTTTTAAACGCTTTTTCGCTTTTTTGTTACCATAAATTGAATTTAAAATTATAAAACCGATACAAAAACTTATTTTTTGTTAAATTACATACTAATTTACAGTTAAAAAAATTAAAACATTATTTTTAACTTAAAAAAGCCCGAAAAATCGATTTTTTCAACACTTTTTCGCTTTCTCGATACCTTAACTTAAATTTAAAATTATAAAACTGATACAAAAACTTATTTTTTGTTAAATTACATACTAATTTACAGTTAAAAAAATTAAAACATTTGTTTGGGCTAAAAAAAGGTCGAAAAAGCGATTTTTTGAACACTTTTTGGCTATTACGAAATAACCAATCGGTCATAACAACTTAGAAAATTTTATAAGAGTCACGTTTTACAATAATATAAACTAAGCAGCCATAAAAATAATTATAGCACATCTATGTGCCTTATAAAGGTCGAAAAAGTGATTTTTCGAACACTTTTGGACAGTTCTGAGCTTAAAAATTACTATTATACAATTTAAACTTATCTAAAGTCTACTTGTTTACAATAATACAGGAAAATAAGTTGTTACAACAGTTATCTCACACTTATTTGCCTTAAAAAAGCCAAAAATCATTTTTTGGGTGTTTTTTTAACAATATGAACTTACATACTGTTCACACGCACTCAAAAATTATTTTAAAACTACTATTTTATACTAATAAGAGTTAAGAAGTTACGCGAATAATTATTGCATAGCCCTGCTATTTTAAAAAGACAAAAAAGTTACTTTCTGACAATTTCAAACTCAAAAATTATTTAAAAGCTACTATTTCACAATGATACAAGCTTGTAACAAAGTTGTTACAATAGTTATCAGTACATGCCTTACTGTCTTAAAAATACAAGAAGGTAACTTTTTGGACAAAAATTAACTTGAAAAATTATTTGAGCCTTTTAAAATATGTATGTATCTCTCAGTCAAAGCAGTCTAAATAAATACATAATTTTTCTTGATAACCCGCCCAGATAAAACATTTTTTTTAAAACCAATTTGCGTTTTTTTTCTTCTGTTACCAAAGGATTTTAATTTTCTGTTCAGCGAGTTCAAAGCAAGAACAAGTGTTTCTTCTAGTAGGTTGATGATACAGCTAAGTAGACTGAAGTCAATTTTCACAAGTTTTAGTTTTTTGCATTGATTCAAAATTTTACCTATTAAAAATAAAAAAAATTTATTTTAATTATCCTTATAAAAAATATTGTAAATGAAAAAAATTTAATTAGCAAAGAATTAATCATTCAAGATGGAGTTATTTTTTTGAAGCTTCCAAGGTCAGGTGCAGTTCGCATATCAGGTGTAAAGATATTTTATTGAATCGCATTCCAGAATGTAAGTCCAAAACCTAAAAATGTGTAAAAAAGAGACTGTAAAAAAGGTACTTGTTTACTTTTTAAAGTTTAAAATTTTTTTATTCAATTGATGAAATTGTGTGTATGGGTTAAAGTTTAATTTTTCAAAACTAGTTTACTGTTTATACTTTACCTTCAAATATAAATGTGATGGATATAAGAGTAAGTATCAGCAAAAAAGATTGAGGCCAGTTTTGAAATAAAGTAGGTTTTTTGAAGCTTCCAATGTGCCAGGTGCTGCTCGCATGTTGTAAAAGTATTTTAGTAAACTTTGACCATCACATTGTACAATATAACTTCAAATATAAAAATATTTTTTTTTTCAAGCATTTGATACCAAAAAATTTGGCACTATTTTAATTTTTTAAGCTCGAAAATCTTGAATTTTATTGATGAAATTAATGGATTAAATTAATAATAATAATTAATAATAATTAATTAATGTATGTGTTAAACTACAATTTTTCAATAAGTTTCCGTATTTTTAACTAGGAATTTTATGTACTTTAAGTTAATTTTAATCACAACAACATAATTTTTATAGTCACGATAGGTTATGTTTTCATATGCTTCATTTTGATAATCTTAAATACTGTACACAATAATTTCCTCTTTGTTCAACTAGTGCTGTTTTTGCTGTCTTCAGTATTTATGATAATACATACTGTGGTAGAAAAAATAAAAAAAGCTAATGATAAAACAACGACGACCACTTTTAATTATTTTAAAAAATGACTTACGACTTACGAGTTTTAAAAACTCATGTTTCTGGCTTCTGCTCCAGACGGTTTTATCTCTCAAATCTTATCTCACCTTACTTCATCTGTTAAAAATCTTATACGATTATAAACTTACTAACGATTAGGAAAAATAATTTTTTGTCAATTTTTAACTTATATTTAAGTATTTTTCAAGAAACCAACTGAAAATATATGTGTTGCCTGAACGTGTGTACGTCCGAAAGATCTTACGAATAATTTAATTTTTTTATCAATTATTTTAAAAATTAGCTCATTACAATTTTTTTTTTTTCATTAATCAATGAAAAAATTATAAAAAGTTCAGAATTAAAATTAAATTTTAAACCTAAGAGTTCAGTTTTCTACCGTTAGTTAGCGCAAAGGTACTAACACCGTAGCCACCTGCCACACTCAGCCACAGCTTTATTCCCTCGAATGTCGTCGTTCTCGGGAGTTGGGACTCGGACGACTGCTGATTTTTTTTATGTTTTTGCTGAGTTTTTTTAAAAATAACGATTAAGTCAGAGTTAGTACTTATTGTGATTTGATACGCGTTATTTGTACATACACGTACATACGTTTACTCGGACACGAGTTTTTTAAAATAAAATTAAACTGTTTTTGTTCTTGGTTCGTGCTGCAATTAAAGAGTCTGTTGCTGGTAAAAATGTATAGTTAGGCTTGAATTCTGAAGGTGTAGGTACACTAAGTTTGGTTTTTTTTATTACTTCAATCTTTAACATTTGTAATTCTTGAAATGATTCAAAAACTTTGTTTGAGATAGTTATAGAAGTATTGAAATAAGCCTGAAAGTTGTGTGTACAGATCAAATAAGTTTTTAATTTTATTTATGTAAAAATTGTGAAAATAAACAGCCAAGGAAAGTCTATGACGTGTGGAAGGCAATATGTACCAAACTGTTTTTTCATAGAACTTTATCTTAGAGTAAAATTGAACAAGATTCTAAGAAGTTGAAGATATTATTAAAAATAAGTGAAAAAGAAGGTTGTTTGAGTAGTCAGGATTACTGGTGAATGAATTCTAGGTCAATTTTTAATAAAAACTATGTTTGATATAAAAAAAATAGTGCTGGAAAGTTAATATTAAGTGATTGGTTGATTGTGGTTAAAAATATCTCTATTTATGATCCAAATCATAAGTCACTTAAGGATGGTATAGTTTGAAACTTATGAATATTGAGCAAAGCATTATCATTTAAGATGAGATTACATAACCCAGAGTTTGGTACGATTTTCCCTCCACATGTCACTTAGACTTTCCTTGAAAATTTTTCATTACTACCATAGCACAATTATTTGGAATTTCTGTTTATTTGTATCAACTGCTGGAATTATTATATTTTATAAAATGAAATGAAAGTTTTACAAAAACTTTCCAATACTCATTGCAGTTGTGTGAAGCATAAACTTTTTTGGTTGAGTTATTTTTGAAATTATTTTATAGATTGAAACATGATATGCAAAAAATGATAGCTTATAATCATTAAAGATCATAATTCAGGTTCTTGAAAACAGCTTTTATCGCTGTGCAAATAATTTAATATAATCATTATGATATCATATGTTATTTAGTTTATTAAAAAGTTAAATTTTTCTGAATTTATTTGAAAAAGTTTTCATAACTTAATAAAACTAAAAATCAAAATTATGGTTTTTTGTTCAAAATTAAATTGTGTTTAAAATAATGAATTTTTAACCGCATACTTATTTTAAAATATGTAATACGCTTTGGCATAATTTTTTATACTATTATTTATTTATTTTTTTTTTTGTAATATCTGAATTTATTTTTAAAAAACCCACATTAATAAAAATTTTATATCCGCAGCTATGCATGTTATGAAAACATGATACAGAGATGTCTGAGCTAATTCATATTGAAACTGTTTTTGTGGCAGCATCTGAACTCTGATTTTCTGAAACTGACGCAATCTGGATAATTTTAAAAAGCAGCTTAAGTCAACAAACTTATTATTTCTCATAGGTTACTAAAATTAAAAATTTTTAAACAAATTTTTTTTAATTATTGCTTTACTTAATATTTATTTTAATAGGTCTGAATATAAAGATTTCTTCAAAAAATTGAAAATATGGATTTAGAAGAGCAGAAACAGGAACAAGAAGAACTTAAACAGGATGATTCAAGATGTTTGAAATGTAATATAAATGAGCGTAAATTAAGAGCAAATGAAAAAAAAATTATCAATACACAAGAAGAAGCAGCTGAAATTACTGATTGGTTGTATGAAACAGTAGAAATAGGTGAATTCGTATTTAGAGTTGGAACCGTTGGTTGTTTTTTGTGTTTGAAGTGCTCTTCTAAACTGAGACTATATAAAACTAACAAAAAACCTAAGCTGGAAGAACAGCCACAATTTTCGCAAAGTCTCAACGATGCAGTTTCAGCCTTAACTGAAATTTTTTCACAAACAACTTCAGAGTCTCAATCGTCCCAGTCATCGCTGGATCCACCAGTGCAGTTCGAACCTGAACGAGAAAAGCCCGAAACAGTAGAAATGCCGATCAACAGAACTGTTGTCACTCACAAGTACTGCTGCCTTTGTGGTTGTACAGCCAACAATTTAGTTACAATTTCTTTCCATGCTCGCTCTCAAGCCTACTGTAAAACGCAAATATTCATTCCAAAAGGTACCCTAGATTATTTTTTAACTTATTGTATGTGCTTGAAGATAAGCCGCATTCGAATACAACCCCAACTTTTGACCTTTAAAAAAAGTAAAAAAGGCTTACCTTCAAATATATACGGTAGCAATCATTTTTAAATTTTTAAAATCATTTATAATTTTTAAAATATTTACAGGCAATCGAACTTGCAAGTCCCATTTAAGTGTCAAAAAACTTTTTTATGAAGATGAGCTCAGGCACTTACGTATTCATTTTAACTCTAGTGTAATAGAAGTTTCTGAACTAAAAAAACTACTGGAAAATTTTTCTGCACGAGTTGATAGAGATATTTTTTATCGAGTTTCTGACTTTTCAATGCCTGAAAAAAGCTTAATTGTGTTTACTGGTCTTAACTGGGAGCAGTTAATTCAACTTCGTGGAATGCTGACAGGCATGAGAGCCTCACACAATAGAGATGTTACTCAGGCGTTAGTAGTGTTTTTACTAAAATTAAGAAGTGGTAATTCGAATAGCATGATAGCAGCCATTCTAGGGATTCAGTGGTCGCAACAAATTTCTAATTTTGTGGAATCTGTTATTCAGTCGTTTAAAGTTGATGTCTTACCCAGTAGATTTGGTATCAATTCACTAACTAGACAAGAGCTCGTTACAAATCATATCACATCCATCGCTAAGAAATTGCATGATTTAAATGATAATCAGTTAATGATAATTGGTGATGGTACTTACCTTCGGCATCAAAAAAGCGCAAACAACGATTATCAAAGAAAATCTTATACAGGACAAAAAAAATGTCATTTAGCAAAGCCTTTTACAATCTGTATGCCAGATGGTCATGTCATTGATGTTCTAGGTCCTTTTGAAGCACATATGAATGATGCGCAGATTTTAAAACACTTACTAGAGACAAACCAAGAATTTTCGGATTTGTTACAAGAAAACGACGTTTTTGTTCTTGATAGAGGATTTCGTGATGTAGTTCAGTACCTACAGGATAAAGGTTACAAAGTTTTGATGCCTTCTCTTAAAGGTAAAAGAAACCAGCTGACTCGAGAAGAGGCTAATCATTCAAGGTTTGTAACAAAAATCCGATGGTCAGTGGAAGCGATACATGGAGTAATTGGTCAAAAATATAAACTTCTTCATCACCAATTTGATAATAAATCTTTACACAATGCAAAGCACTTTGTTAGAATAGCATGCTTTTTGAACAACTTTTTTGGGAAGCGATTTCACTCTGATGTTGGCATGACCGATGAAATTGTTGATCGTATGAAACTTCAATCTCAAATAGAAAATACATTACATCAAGAAGCAGAAAATGGAGGCTGGAGCAGAAAGAAAGTTACCTTCAGCGATCTAACATCAACTGACTTAAGTGATTTTCCAGAAATGACCGAAAAAGATCTGAAAATCTTTTTTACTGGTGGATATCAATTAAAACAAGCTGTTTCCTATTTGGCAGAGATGCTTGATATAAATGGTGTTCTTCATTTGAAATATCTCAAAGAATCTGAAAAAATCATCAGAATACAAGTACAGTCCAGACACATAAAATCGAAGACTTACAATTGTTACATAGAGTACAGTCCTGAAACAGTTGGTTGCGCAGGGATCAAACGGTGGTGCTGCGAGTGTGCTAATGGGCTACGAACAATTGGATGTTGTTCACACGTCGCCGCAGTAATTTACTATTTGTCCTGTGGAAGATTCAAGTCGAAACAGCTGAGTCCATCACAAATATTATCAGAACTTTTCGTCGAAGACGACACGATGCCTATTATAGATGAAGATAGTGATGATGATGATTGAATAAATTTAGTTAGATTGTTTTTGATTTTAATTTGATTTAATTGATTTTTAACTTGTATTACTATAAAATAGTAGTTTTAAAATAATTTTTGAGTGCGTGTGAACAGTATGTAAGTTCATATTGTTAAAAAAACACCCAAAAAATGATTTTTGGCTTTTTTAAGGCAAATAAGTGTGAGATAACTGTTGTAACAACTTATTTTCCTGTATTATTGTAAACAAGTAGACTTTAGATAAGTTTAAATTGTATAATAGTAATTTTTAAGCTCAGAACTGTCCAAAAGTGTTCGAAAAATCACTTTTTCGACCTTTATAAGGCACATAGATGTGCTATAATTATTTTTATGGCTGCTTAGTTTATATTATTGTAAAACGTGACTCTTATAAAATTTTCTAAGTTGTTATGACCGATTGGTTATTTCGTAATAGCCAAAAAGTGTTCAAAAAATCGCTTTTTCGACCTTTTTTTAGCCCAAACAAATGTTTTAATTTTTTTAACTGTAAATTAGTATGTAATTTAACAAAAAATAAGTTTTTGTATCAGTTTTATAATTTTAAATTTAAGTTAAGGTATCGAGAAAGCGAAAAAGTGTTGAAAAAATCGATTTTTCGGGCTTTTTTAAGTTAAAAATAATGTTTTAATTTTTTTAACTGTAAATTAGTATGTAATTTAACAAAAAATAAGTTTTTGTATCGGTTTTATAATTTTAAATTCAATTTATGGTAACAAAAAAGCGAAAAAGCGTTTAAAAAATCGCTTTTTTGCCCTTTTTAAGGCTCTAAATGATAATTTAATATAACCTATGGTACTGTGATATGTAAATTTGTAAAACAAAAGAAGTTGTAATAGTTTTATAATTTATAACTTGATTTAAACCAATTAAAAAGCGAAAAAGCGTTTAAAAAATCGGTTTTTTAATTTTTTAAGTGCTTTCCACCCTCTGAAAAAATCTGAAAAAATTCAAGTGAAAAAATTTCATCAAAATACGTATAAAAAAATTTTTTTTAGCACTGCAGCCATTACAGGTTTTTATTAATGGGCATTTTAAGTTTTAAAATCGCCGTAAAAATTCCGTTTTTTGACCTAAAATTAAAAAAAAAAATTTTTCGAACTACATTTTTTTCAAACAAAATTTTGCCGCCGACCTCGTTTTTTTATCTTATATAGGTTTGGAGATATAAATAAAAGTTGAAAAATCACTATTTTTAACCGCGCATGCGCAGTATATGAGATAAAAATTTCTAGTTGGCGTCAAAAATTTTCTTTTTTTAAGACCTTTCGAATGATATATATATTGTAGGGGTTTGCTCTGGGGGCACTTTACCCCCCCTTAACAGGCTATACCCTTTACCCAATAAACCCAGTAACTAATTATTCAATTGATCTTCTTTTCACCACGCTTGATCTAAAGTGCTTTTCTTCACCTGAACCTCTACTGAAAATAGACCTAAATCACCCGCCTCATTACTTTACACTAGAAATAAATAATATAACTAAAAAACCGAAACAACAAACACACTATTCATATGATTTTAAAAAAGTTGACTACAACACTATAAATAACCTCATCCAACGCGAATTACCTATCATTCATTCGTCAAACAACATCAACGAACAGTGTGATATTTTCTACTCCACCATGTTAAGGTGGCTTGTAAGTATTTTAAAAAAACACTAATAAGTTTCGAAAAAAATCAGGTAGATTCCTTGAAGTGAGACCAACAACTTTCCTAGAGGACACTAGGAAGGTCATCGGACTTATTTTCGAGAAAAAAATCATTAAAAATTTTTTTTTTTAACATGGACTCTTATGGGAAAAAACATTTAAAAATTCCCCAAATTGTCTAAATACACTAGTTTGCTACGAGTCAGGTATCATTTCAAAGGTAAAAACTCAAAGATCATTTTAAAATTATAACAATATGGGGTTATCGGACTAATTTTTAAGAAAAATAAAAAATTGCGGTACATAACCTCTAAAACATGAAATTTTTCACTGTTTTTTATGTTTTTTATCTCAAGTTTTGTTTTAAAATGAATTATAACGATCATAATAAATAGTAATAATCATTAAAAATAGGAAAAATTGCTTTTTTTTCTTGTTTAAAATTTTTGTAAACTTATGCACCCGCAAGGGCCCCTGCTAGATACGGGGCAGCACTTACAAGCCACCTTAAATATAATAGAAAAAAACGTCCCAAAAATACCTATTTATCATAGCAATTTTCCCAGATGGTACACTAATGAACTCAAACACCTCATAATCTTTAAAAAATCAACCCATAAAAGATGGAAAACTACGCAAGATCCAAAAATTTATATTAAATTTAAACATCTTAGAGCCCAGTACATAAGAACTTCAAAAGAAACAAAAAATAATTTCGATGAAAATGTCGAATCCCATATAACCAAAAATCCAAAATCATTTTGGAATTACTTTAACTCCCTAAATAAACCTGACAAAATCCCTTCAACCATGTTTTTCAATCAGTCCTCATCGAATAGTGACTCAGATACAGCTAACCTATTCAAAGAATTTTTTAAATCTGTTTATAAAGCACCATCTTCAACCCCATCCACCGGGAACTACACAGCACCACCAAACACTTTCTCAATAGATAAAAATGATATTATATCCGCCATAAAAGATTGTAAATGTAGCTTTGACAATAGAATTGATGGTATACCTGCTATCATACTAAAAAACTGCCCAAATATCATACCCTTCCGGCAAACTTTATACAACCTATCTTTACAAACTTGTACTCTACCTCTACAATGGAAAAGCTCTATTATTATACCCATTCATAAACAAGGCCCTAAACATAATATTTCTAACTGCAGACCCATTGCCCAAATTCCACCACTGCTAAAATCTTCGATAATATAATTACACAAAAATTAAATAATCTTATTCTACCTTCTATTATAAGCAATCAACACGGATTTGTCCCCAAAAAATCAGTTATAACAAATCTACTCTACTTTAATAACTACATATCTAATGCTCTTAATAACAAATTCCAAGTTGATACTGCCTACATGGATTTTAGTAAGGCATTTGACTCAATTGATCATGCTACTCTAATAGACAAATTAAAAAACTTCAAACTCAGCAAAAACATCATTGATTGGTTAATATCCTACATTTCCAACAGAATTTACAAAGTTTTATTAAACAATCACCTATCAGACTCCTACACCGCTACATCTGGTGTACCACAAGGAAGTCACCTTGGTCCCCTATTATTCATCATTTACATAAACGACATCACATCTAATCTTCACAACTGTATTATATTAATATTTGCCGATGATGTAAAAATATTCAGAATTATAAAAACTTTAAATGATTGTGATCTCCTTCAACATGATCTTCATTTAATAAACAATTGGGCCACCAAAAATCACCTACCATTCAATTTGCAAAAATGTTATACTATGTCATTTTACCATGGTCACTCATACATACATAAAAATTACTCTATTCAGAATACTCCTCTCACTCGCGTCTCCAAAATACGTGACTTAGGTATTATTTATAATAGTCGCTTTGATTTCGATGATCATATTCAAACTGTAGTTTCCAAATCACTCAAAAAACTTGGCATACTCAAATATTCCTCCAAATCCTTCAAAAATCCAAACACTCTTATCAATCTCTATAAATCACTAATATTACCTAACCTACTTTATGGATCTATAATTTGGTCACCTCATTATCTAAACCAGATTCAAAGACTGGAGAAAGTTCAACGTGTCTTTCTTCGTTTTCTCTTCTTCAGGATTCATCAACCAATGGACTGGAACTCACATGACTACACCATCATTGCAACAAAATTCAACATACCATCCATTCGATCTCTGCACATATTCAATGATCTAGTCTTCACACATAGATGTATACATAATAACTATTTACCAGAAAATTTTGATATATTCAACTTTAAACCTAGGCCTTATTTCACTAAACGAGACTTTATACTGCAAGAATTCAATCACTCATCATCCGAAATTGCTAACTCAACGACATTCAGATTGCGTCACCAGTGGAATAAAATCAAAAATCACCTCAGAACGATTCAAGATGATCTATAACTAGTATCTAAGTATGTTAAAAATTCGATATTTTATTTTATTATTTAGTGCATAAATCACAAATTATAAACTATACAATTGTTTACTTATTACTTGTTAACCTGTTAAACTCTGTATCTCTTATAATGAATTTATTATAACTATACTAGTAATTACTTAATTCTAAGAATTAAATTGTAATGGGCTTTTAGCCCGTATATTTAAATAAAAAAAAAAAAAAAAAAAAAATCATTTAAATCTCGATAAAACTGTTCCTCTGCTTCATCATAATAATTATCAACATTGGAAGCATTGACCTCTCGATGGTTGAAATGCCCAAACAAAAAAAAAAAAGAATCTTTTATGTTTATAATTTTTTAGCTGTGTCTACTATACAGACTCTCGCTGCTGTAACCAAAGTCTGCTCTCCGTGTAATTGAATCTCTTCAAAATCAAATCACCAGAAAAAAATTATATTTAAGTAAAATTCATGAAAATCATGATAAATACTAACCAAAGCTAATGATGAAATTACCTGTGATTTCAATTGAAGGAGTTCTTCCTATTTCAGCAAACTTATAAGTGATGTCAATTGCGACACTAACTACGTAAACTTCTTTAGGGACGTTTTTTTAAAGTTATAATTAAGTTTAGAGCTCCATAATTCCGGTTCTTTTTGAAAAAAATAAGCAATAGAATTGTCTATGAACATTTGCTCTTTAAATTTTTTCTTAACGTTCATTTTTTCCATCTTTGGTCAGACATGTGCAATAAAACAAGAGCTACTATGAAAGGAAAGTATAGAATAAACAAATGAACGTGACTTCAAAAAATAGGTGGCACTTCGCATGCGCTGTCTGCTTGCAGACAATTTTCGCGCGATTATTTAAAAAATTGTTAGATATAAATTATTAGACATAATATTACAAACTTTTTAAAAATTATAAAAAATAATTATGCAAATGTTGACATTATTTTAGTTATTTTTGGTGGGAAATATGCCAAAAAAATAAATTTGAATCTATTACAGAGAATTTGTACAAATATTAAATATTCAAAATTTAATAGTCAAAATTTTTGACTAGGTTGAAAAATGAAAGAAGACTTTTGAACTAAGATTAAAAACTTGTTCTTACATAAATTCAAACATGTTTCAGTTGTTAAACACAATATCGATAATAACTACAAGTAAAATGTTTTAAACTATTAAAATTTTTAAAAAATTTCAAAAACTCTTGAATTTATATTTTATTTATTAAATTTTATTTAACATTCTCCTAAAAGTCACATATGCCACTGGATTTTAGTATGAAATTCTATAGAACATTGATTTTGGTCTGTAAAGTACAAAAAAGATTTACTGCGATTCTTAAATGTTGCAAGTATTTTATCTTGAGTTCAAAGTGCGAAGTGCTTAATATAAGCCAAAAATGGTTTTTAATTTTATTTAAGTTAAAAAATTTTTACCAATTTTGAAAACTTTTCACCTTTACAGAAATTTTTTTTTAGTCTCAAAGAAAATTTAATTTTAAATTAAATAACAACAATTGTAGCCAAAAATTTTAAAAACTTTTTGGGTAAAGGAAAATATATTATTGTTGAAAAGAAGGGTTTGCATAAAAATAAAGAACATTAATCAGGTCTATAAACTATTTAAGGGGTAAAATTTAAAATAAAACTCTTACATTGACCGTATAAATGTTTTAATAATTAAAAATTTTTTTTCCAATACATACTTGTGCTACGTTTTCTTTAATTTATTAATCGCCACTGATATTCAACATGTCCAACAATCATGCAGTAATCTGCAAGCTAATTCCTAATATGCAGAGAGGTTCTCAGGTTATAATCTTGTGGTTCCGCATTGTCTTCAGTTTCATCATCTTCTTCTTCATCCTCTCTCTCGAAAAGTTGGGGTCATATTCTGGTAAATATCTGTCTCATTCTCTTGTAATTAAGAAATTGGGTAGGGCCAAAGCAGCTACAACCTTGACTGTGTTTCTCACATTGAAGATAATTCTGGTCTCAAAAATTTTGAATTTTTTTTAAAGTGTTCCAAAAGCACACTCTACAATGAGTCTTGGACGGGAGAGCGGCCATGGCCAGGTAGAGCGGGTTCGAACTTGTTTTTGCGATAACACGCAAACAAATGCGTTTTAGAGGGTCATTTTCGATGTCATTAAATGAGCCTAAAGGAAGTCCAGAAATCTTAAAAGCTGTCACAAAATTGAAGAAGAAGTTTTCAAGACTTATTCCGAAGTTTAATTCGGTAAATAAAATATACTACCAAGTCAGCGATTTCTTAAATAATTTTCTATTTAAATTTTACATTTTTTAACTTTTCATCAAAGAATGATTGTGTATTGAAGCTGTCACAACATGAAGACTCTAAGAAAAACTCTGAAAGACGTCTGCTGAGTTTCAAAGAAAGATATATTCAATAATGGCCTGGTAGAGCGGGTTCGAACTTGTTTTTGCGATAGCTCGCCAACAAATGCGTTATAGAGGGTCATTTTCGATGTCATAAAATGAGCTTCAAAAAAGTCAAATAGTCTTAAAAGCTGTCACAAAATTGAAGAAGAAGTATTCAGGACTTCCAAGTCAGCGATTTCTTAAATAATTTTCTTTTTAAATTGTACATATTTAAACTTTTCATTAAAAAATGATTGTATATTGGAGCTGTAACTTCATGCAGACTCTAAGAAAAACTCTGAATGACGTGTGCTGAGTTTAAAAGAAAGATATATTCAATAATGGCCTGGTAGAGCAGGTTCGAACTTGTTTTTGCGATAACACGTCAACAAATGCGTTTTAGAGGGTCATTTTCGATGTCATTAAATGAGCTTAAAATAGTCCAGAAATCTTAAAAGCTGTCACCAAATTGAAAAAGAAGTTTTCAGGACTTATTTCGTAGTTTAAAATGGTAAATAAAATATACTACCGAGTCAGCGAATTCTTACAAATTTTTTTTTTAATCGTTCATTTTTTGACTTTTTATCAAAAAATGATTGTCTATTAGACTTGTCTCTTCATGGAGACTCTGATAAACAGCTTTGAAAGACGTATACTGAGTTTCGGAAAAAGATATATTCAATGATGGCCTATTAGAGCCGGTTCAAACTAGTTTTTGTAATAACTCTCCAACGATTGCGTTTTAGAGGGTCTTTTACGATGTCATAATATAAGCCTAAAAATAGTCTAGTAGTCTTAAAAGCTGTCACAAAATTGAATGAGAAGTCTTCTGGACTTATTCCGAAGTTTAAGTCGGTAAATAAAATACACCGCCGAGTCAGCGATTTCTTACAAATTTTTTTTTTTCAAATTGTACATATTTAAACTTTTTATTAAAAAATGATTGTATCTTGGAGCTGTCACTTCATTAAGACTCTAAGAAAAACTCTGAAAGACGAGTGCTTAGTTTCAAAGAAAGATATATCCAATTATGGCCTGGTAGAGCAGGTTCAAACTTGTTTTAGCGATAACTCACAAACAAATCCATTTAAGGGGAACCTTCGGTAATTTTTCAGCCTATAGAAATAATGGTCATAAAAAGCTGAAAATTTTTTTTCACTTGTATTTTGACGTATCTCTATTGATACCGTATCAATATTTGGGTAAAAATCATTTTTACCTTTTTTAGGTACAATTTTATGATTTTTGTTCCAAAAAATTGATAGTTTTTCCTTAATAAAGAGCTCAATAATCAAGTTAGGGTCAAATCCATGGGAGAGAATTTAGCTGTTATTCTTACGAACAAATTAAAAAAAAAAAAACTAAAATCGGTTAAGAAACAAAAAAGGAGATACACTTTGAACACAAGGTGTTCATGACATAATTTGCTATGGCCCGGTTATCCAAAGCATATGAAGTCGATTTATTTTTTTCAAAGTCGATGAAAAAACATATCATAATTAAAAAACTTCTTAATTTTTTTATGACAATACGTTTTTTCATCGACTTTGAAAAATATAAACCGACTTCATATGCTTTAGGGCTGGCCGGGCCAGAGCAAATTATGTCATGAACACCTTGTGTTCAAAGTGTATCTACTTTTTTGTTTCTCAACCGATTTTAATTTTTTTTTTTTTTAATTTGTTTGTAAGGATAATAGCTAAATTCTCTCGCATGGATTTGACCCTAACTTGATTATTGAGCTCTTTATTTAGGAAAAACTATCAATTTTTTGAAACAAAAATCATAAAATTGTACCTAAAAAAGGTAAAAATGATTTTTACCCAAATATTGATAGGGCATCAATGGAGATACGTCAAAATACAAGTGAAAAAAAATTTTCAGCTTTTTATGACCATTATTTCTATTGGCTGAAAAATTACCGAAGGTTCCCCTTAAGAGGGTCTTTTTCGATGTCATAAGATCATCCTAAAAGTAGACTAGTAGTCTTAAAAGCTGTAACAAAATTGAATGAGAAGTTTTCAGGACTTATTCCGAAGTTACATTCGGTAAATAAAATATACTACCAAGTCAGCGATTTCTTAAATAATTTTCTATTTAAATTGTACATTTTTAAACTATTCATCAAAAAATGATTGTATATTGGAGCTGTCACTTCATGAAGACTCTAAGAAAAACTCCGGAAAATGTGTGCTGAGTTTCGAAGAAAGATATATTCAATTATGGCCTGGTAGAGCAGGTTCAAACTTGTTTTGGCGATAACTCACGAACGAATCCATCTAAGAGTGTCTTTTTCGATGTCATAAAATCATCCTAAAAATAGTGTTCTTAAAAGTTGAATAAAATTGAATTAGAAGTTTTGAGGACTTATTCCGAAGTTTAATCGGTAAATAAAATATACTACCAAGTCAGCGATTTCTTAAATAATTTTCTTTCTAAATTGTACATTCTTAAACTTTTCATCAATAAATGATTGTATATTGGAGCTGTCACTTCATGAAAAATCTAAGAAAGAGCTTTAAAAGACGTATGCTGAGTTTCAGAAAAAGATATATTCAGTTATGGCCTGGTAGAGCAGGTTCAAACTTGTTTTTGAGATAAATCTCCAACGATTGCGTTTTGAAGGGTTTTTTTCGATGACATAAAATAAGCCTAAAAATAGTCTAGCAGTTTTGAAAGCTGTCGCAAAATTGAATGTGAAGTTTTCAGGACTTATTCCCAAGTTTAAGTCGGTAAATAAAATATTCTACCAAGTCAGCATTTTCTTAAACAATTTTCTTTTTAAATTCTACATTTTTAAACTTTTCATCAAAAAATGATTGTATATTGGAGCTGTCTTTAGTTTAGTAAGTTTTAGTCAGTAAATAAAATATACTACCGAGGCAGCGATTTCTTACAAAATTTTTTTTTAAATTGTACGTATTGAAACTTTGCATTAAAAAATGATTGTATATTGGAGCTGTCACTTTATGAAGACTCTAAGAAAAACTCTTAAAGACGGTTGCTGAGTTTCGAAGGAATAAATATTCAATTATGGCCTCGTAGATCAGGTTTGAACTTGTTTTTGCGATAATTCATGAACGAATGAGTTTAGAGAGTCTTTTACGATGTGATAAAATCATCCTCAAAATAGTCTAGGAGTCTTAAAAGCTGTCACAAAATTGAATGAGAAGTTTTCAGGACTTATTCCCAAGTTTAAGTCGCTAAGCAAAATATTCTACCAAGTCAGCGATTTCTTAAATAGTTTTCATTTTAAATTCTACATTTTTAGACTTTTCATCAAAAAAGGATTGTATATTAGAGCTGTCACTTTATGAAGACTCTTAGAAAGAGCTTTAAAAGACGTATGCTGAGCTTCAGAAAAAGATATATTCAATTATGGCCTGGTAGTGCAGGTTTAAACTTGATTTTTCGATAACTCGCCCTCAAATGCGTTTTAGAGGGTCATTTTCGATGTCATGAAATCATCCTAAAAATAGTCGAGTAGTCTTAAAAGCTATCACAAAATTGAATAAGAAGTTTTCAGGACTCATTCTGAAGTTTAAAGCGGTAAATAAAATATACTTCCGAGTCATTCAAATTCATAAAAATTTTTTTTTTTAAATTGTACATTCTTGAAATTTTCATAAAAAATTGATTGTATATTGAAGCTGTCACTTCATGAAGACTCTAAGGAAAACTCTGAAAGACGTGTTCTGAGTTTCGAAGAAAGATATATTCAATTATGGCCTGGAAGAGCTGGTTCAAACTTGTTTTTGCGATAACTCTCCAACGATTGCGTTTTAGAGGGTCTTTTTCGATGTCATAAAACCATCCTCAAAATAGTCTAGGAGTGTTAAAAGCTGTCACAAAATTGAATGAGAAGTTTTCAGGACTTATTCCCAAGTTTAAGCCGGTAAATAAAATATTCTACCAAGTCAGCAATTTCTTAAATAATTTTCTTTTTTCATTTTTCATTTTTAAAATTTTCATAAAAAATCGATTGTATATTGGAGCTGTCACTTCATGAAGACTCTAAGAAAAACAGTGAAAGACGTGTCGTGTCGGCACCAGCTCCCCTTTTTAAAATTAAAATAGTTTTCAGCTAATTCTTAAGTTATTTACAAATTATTCAATTATTAGTTAAATAAGATAAATTAGTAAGAATAAATAAGAGAGAGAGAGAATAAAAAGAAGAAAAAGAGAGAGAGAGAGGAAAAGTGAACAGGAGCTGGGAAAAAGAAGAGAGGGAGAGGACAAAAGAAACGCGTCAGCGCGGGACGCCTGGCTGAGTGAAGGAAAAGCCAGCAGCGGACCCCAACAATAGAGCGTCACGGCAAGGAGGCGGGAGGCCATAAACAATCCCCCGCGACCGCCGGTCAGTGACATTGACCCAATGAGGCCTCAAGGAATCGGGTCCCATAATAGTTTAGGCGGACTTTACTTGTAGGAGAGGGAGTTCACACATGAGGAGTATTATAATAAATTAGGTCAAGGCCAAGCCCTCGTGGAAAAGAGGCCAAATCATTGGTTTTTCCCCCAGATTCGGGCACACATGGGAGGGTCCATGATTCCCTCTACGGGGGGTGGGTCCTCCTGCGTAGGGGTATAAATAGGGCCGCGAACGCGAGCCCGTGAGCTTGGTTAATTCAGTCGCATACCAGAACTCGTCCCGCGCACATCGTTCCGCGAGGAAGATCTCCATGACCGGACTCACGAGAGTTAAAGATTTCAAGGTCTCGATACTTTTATAAAAATAGATCGAGATCAACCTGAGTGACTATTTATAGTCTCGTTGTAAGGTCAATTCTGAGAGTACTAATCAGGGCACCTTTTTCGCGAGTTTCGGATAAGCGCGAGTAAAAATTAAAATTAGAGTTTCGGTAGCGACGATTATATTTTGAAAGACTTTTAAGGAAACAACAGCCTTTGTGACCGACTAGAGAAAAGTGCCGGGAAGTTTCTTCAGGACTGTGTAGAACCACCGATTCACCACCTCAAGCAGCCCAGCGGGAGTCTTCAGTCTACAACAACGTCACACTCTCTCTCTCTGTGAAGTGACCAGAACTTTTATAGAAGTAAGATTATATTAAGGAAGTAGCGTGTAACGTTTTGTAATGGTTTGGTTTTTTTTAATAAATAGAATTTCAAAATAGTCTTTCGGGTTTGTAGTTTTGTCAATTAACCCCTCCTCTCAGTTATTCGATTCACCTACCCGGTAATAAAAAAGGGTGAAGTAGATTCAAATTAATTAAATAGATCTGTCCCGATTTTGGGACATGACACTGGTGCATCGACCGTTTTATTTAAATAACTGAGAGATTAAATAAATAAGAGAGGTAATATTAAAAAAAAAAAAAAAAACAGAGAGACGAGGGTTTTTCTTCAGTCGGTCCGATTTTCGTTGAAGTTTAAGGTGGTTTTCTACCAGAGCTAGTCAAGTTCAAGACTAAAAAAAAATTATTTCCCCAAATTACTAACAATTAGTTATTAAAATTTATTTTTTAACTTTTTATGGCTTCTGAAATTATTTTCTACCAAAAAAACATTGACAATCACAACAAAACATTTTTTTAAACTTTCAACCTCACCTTTGAATACCGCAGTTTTGGAGGTTATTCACGTGAAAATTATTTTTGAAAAATTACTGTAAAATTTGTAAAAGGTCAATTTTTTGCAGTTTGAAGAAACGAATTCTTTGATAGTGAAACTATATGTATGCGGTTTTTCTAAAGGATCTCTATTGTAAGAAGATGAATATTAATAATTTAGTACACTTTTTCAGCGTAGCGGCCATACGCGTAATGAAAAAAATTCAATCTTTAACTTGCTGTAACTTTCAAACCATATGGTCAATTTTGATCAGACTTCGTAGAAATGTTTATTAATATCTAATAAACACTTCTATAAAATTTGAGCTGATTCTCTATTGTCATGCATTTGGTAGAAAACCACCTTAAAAAAAAAAAAAAAAGAAGTTCCCGGTACTAAAATAGAGAAAAGTAGAAAAAAATTTTTTTCCAAGTTCAATAATAAAAAAAAAATAAAAAATAATTATAAATATACAAAAAAAGGGGTCATTACGAGAAATTAAATTGTGTTCAAATAATAATAATAAACAAATTAGTAAAGATTTTAGTATAGAAATTTTTGAAGTGAGAGATCAAATTTTTCTGTAAGAAATCACAGATATTAGTATAGAAATTTTCAAAGTGAGAGGTCGAATTTAAAAAAAAAAAAAAAAAAAAAAGTAACTAGTATACTCTGTACAATTTTTGGTTTCAGTCCGCTGATAGAGAGTAACCCTTACCACGAATTGAAAGTATCGATGCACAAAGAGCTAGAGAAAGAATTCTGAAGGGCACAACACTCTTGCAACTTGACTGAGGTTCAGACCTATATGCCAAAGCGCTGACAGGGTCTAACCTACATACAGTCGAGGCGAAAAAAAATAAAAATAAATTTTGTCTGATGAGTCCAGAAAATACAGAGTTTTAAAATCTGTGATTCGGTGAAATTTTCAAAGCAGTATAAATTATAAATAAATAAATAAATAAATATATATATATATATAATTTTATCTAAACTGATTAAACAATTTAATTTCTTGATGAAAATGACGAATTATGGATGCAGCTTCTAATGACTGTAGTCTAAGTAAGTCCGGGAGTACTATACAAAATAATAAAAATAAACTTGAAGAGATTATAGCCCGAAAATATAAAGAATTAAAGCAAGAAAGTTTGAAAGGTCAGGAAGACATTAAAATATTACAATTACGTAGAGAAATTAAAAATTTAAAAAAGCTATTAACTAAATCCGTAGATAAATACAATATTGACATTCCGGTAAATTCATTTTTACACCCCCAAAATCGAAAGGATAATTTAGACAATAAAGATAAATTTTTACAGTACCGTGAGAAAGTAGTCGAGTCGGTTTCAACACTTTGTGAAATTTCAGATAAATCTGAACCGAACACTGTTTTCGAGCGCCAAATAACACCCAAGAGGCCTATCCTTAAGCCAGCTGTATTAAATTTGACAGAAAAATTAGATGATTCTGAAATAATTAGCGAGCTTTTAGAAATAGAGACAAGCCCCGTAATAAGAAATATAGCCGCAAGCACACCCTATACGGAAAATTCAAGCGATATACTATTAAAGAAGTTCGAACTAAACTTAAATTTTCAAACAATACAGGTAGAGGAAGAGGCTTTACCTGAAAAATTAATTTTTTAAATCATTAAAGAAAGTCTGTCAGAAGAATTACCACCCACGGTAATTAATTCGTTCTTCAAAGAAAAGGAAGGGTTGAACGAACTTGAAAAATCTTTAGTCAAAGATTTTAAATTCCCAAACGTACTGCAGTTTTTGAAAGATAATATAATAGCTTTTAGTGAGAAATTAAATAAAAACAATAGTAATAGCCAAATTGAAGAGATTGATTCAACTTCGTCAATTGAATTTAATAGTTGCATTGAAAATTTATCAAATATGAGCAACGAAAAAGTTAAGGTCTAAAATAAAACTTCCGTCGGAATGGAATCAGTAATAATGCAAAAGAGGGGTCTATCCTTGCGGGATATTATAGAGCTAGTACCGCGTTGGTCAGGGTCAAATGTTCAGATTGAACAATTTTTAGAGGGATGTTATGAAGCAAGAAATTTAGTTGCCCCTGAAGCCGAAGGTGAATTAGCTAAATTAATGCGCATAAGATTATTTGGCGACGCACTCAGATGTGCGCGTGATCATAATTTTAAGACAGTTCGCGAAATTGAGGACTTTTTCATGCCGATCTACGGGAACACTAGAACGTATTTTGAACTTGCAGGGGAATTGGCAAATATGAAACACAAAAGGGGGGAACCGGTTATGCAATTTTTAAACAAAATTAGAGCATTAGAAAGGGAGTTGATAAAAGCGATTTGTCGCGAAAGGAAAGATTTGGGGGAAGATTTAGCAGAAATTGAAATTAGAACTGACTGTTTGCGGTATTTTGTTAAAAACCTTTCATGGGAGTTACGATCACGATTAAATAGTCCCAAAAATTGGGAAGAAGCGCGAGAGCAAGCGCTGCAAGCGGAACGCGAAATCGCGGGAACATTAGTAGAACTAGATCAGTTCGATGATACAAATAGAAGTAGGAGCGAAAACACTCGTGAAATAAGAAGAGTACATATTATGGAGAAAGAAACAAATAATGCTACTTGTAGTTTTTGTAACGGAATGAATCACTATTTAATGAACTGCTGGCGATACGCAAAATTTATGTTTGAAAATACAAATTTAAGAGATAAACTAGTAATTAATTTAAAGCGTAAATTGGCCAAACTCAATCCAGAATCTTTCGGTACTTGGAAGCGAGACGAGATCTATGAAAGAGAATACAGCGTCCGAGACCACCCGCGGTATTTTACTTCAAGGGGAACTCCCAATGAAAGACCTAGGAATCGGTATTCAAACAATTATTATAATAACCACTCATCAGCCTGGCGAAATAATTAAAATAATTATAATAGAGATGGGCGTAACACCTCAAGCAATCAAAATTTTAATAGATCAGAATATTTTAATCGTGAAAACAATAATCAAAGATTTGATCAAACACAAAATAGGGGGGCATCCTATTATAACACTAACTCAAACTCAATGACGTGTTTTTACTGTAATAAACAAGGCCACGGAATTAAAACCTGTATGAAATGGCTACGCAATTCTAATCAGACAAACGCAGGTAGCGGAAGCGCTCAAAACTTTTCAAAAAACCTGCACTCCCCCGCCGAACAGGCGGGGACGCGCGAAAATACCAACCAGAACCCAGCTCCATGGCGAGAGACTGGCACAATACCAAAATCGAGACTATAAACATAACTCAAGCTCTTACAAGCCCCACAGTTAAATTATTTGCAGGAGAGTTTAAGAATCCAATTATTTTTCTGTTAGACACGGTGGCATCGGTAAGCATAGTAAAGAAAAGCGAAATTAATGAGAATGTTGAATCGATTTTACACATATAATTTATTTAAAGGGGATAACATCTCAGCTAGTGCAAACACTAGGAAAAATCACTTTTTATTTTAATGGTAGAAAAATTGAATTACATTTAGTTGATGATGATTTTAATCTTCCGGTAGATGTTTTGGGGACAGATTTTTTTAGAGAAAGCTCTGCAAAAATTGATTACGGAAATAATTGTTTAAACTGCGATGGGAAAATATTATTTTTCGAGAATCAAATCCAATCTAAAAATGAAAGACAATTTGATAAAGAATTTAATCAAAAAAATAGGTATGCGCGAAATAAAACTTTTATGAATAATAATTATCTAAATGAGATAGATTTAAAGAATGAAAAATCATTTACACCAATTAGAAAAGTCTGTGAAGGCAGGAATGAGAAAACGGATAAATTCAGTGGTAAGGTAAAAAGCTATTTCGAGAATAAATTCAAAAACGAGAAAAGTACGCAGCAAGAAAATTTTGTAAAGAATCTAGGTACTGGTGTCGGTTATAATAAATGCAATTTAGACGAAAATTTATCGTTCAACTTGAAAACCAATGCGGTCGAAAGCGAGACGACCAAAGAAAAAAGAGAAAACGATGATGAAGAAAAAAGGGAAGACGTTCAGAGTAGTGAAGGGCCACAAAAATCCTATAACAATGGGAGCCTGAATATGGGAAAAGCAAAATTTTTCTTACGCAACGCGGAAAGCCCGGTGATGGCTTGCAATAACCGAGTAGAATGCGAGTTACCTTTAGAACTAAATGAAAAGGCCAAACAGGGGGTTTTTAAAAGACGACCCCGTAGACAAAAAGACGGCAGAGTTCGAAGAACAACCACGGCGCGTTGATCCGACAAATTTACGAGTGAGGCAGATTGATCTCTGGGAAAAAAGCGAGTCAGAAATTTTTGACGATTTTGAAGGTCTAGAGGAAATAAACACGTTTGAAATTTTTAAAAATGAAAGCAAAAATCCGTTTATCAATCATCAAATCAAAAATTTGTTCACTTTCGAAAATTCTCGGAGGGAAGAAGAAAACGCAAGTACCTTTATTTCAGACGGAAATGAACGGGCAGTCAAAATTAAAAATTTAATAAAATTAGATCACTTAAATGAGCCGGAGAAAATAAAAATGGAGGGGATGATCGAAAAATATTCTGATTGTTTTCACTTGAAAGATGAAAAATTAAGCGCTATTGAAATATTGAGTCATCGTATTAATACTGTAAATGACAGACCTATTGTTTCAAAACCTTTTCGTTTACCAGACGCGTTGAAGGGCGAAATTGAACGCCAAGTTCAAGAAATGCTAGATGATGGAATTATTGAACCAAGTAATAGTAACTATTTAAATAATATTTTTCTTGTGGCTAAGCCATCAGACGGGACTAATAAGAAAGCTTATCGCTGTGTATCTGATTATAGATTGTTAAACAAGGTCACATTGAGGGACCAATATAGACTCCCCTCGATATTAGACTGTTTTGATGCAATGAAGGGCGCAAAATATTATAGTAAATTTGATTTAGCGCAGGGTTTTTGGCAAGTGCCTTTACACCCCGACGATAGACACAAAACGGCTTTTGCGACTTCTGCGGGATTTTTCCAGTGGGGTAGAACTCCTTTCGGGTTATCAAATGCACCAGCAACTTTTCAACGAATTATGGATAAAGACTTTTTCGATATGCAGAAAAAAACAATTTTTATATATATTGATGACTGCATTATTTATTCTGATTCAATTGAGGAACATATTTTAAAAATTGAAAAATTTCTACAAAGAGTCCGAGAGGTGGGCTTAAAGTTAAAACCAGAAAAATGTGAATTTTTAAAAACCGAAATAATATTTTTGGGTCATCATTTAACTGAAATCGGAATACAACCAGACAGTTCAAAATTAATAGCGGTCCGAAATTTTCCGAAACTAAATAACATTCGCTCAACTCGCAGTTTTCTTGGGTTGTGTAATTATTACCGTAGATTTATTCCAAATTTTTCTAAAATCGCAAAACCACTTACCGACCTGTTAAAGAAAGAAAAGAAATTCGAATGGACAGACACAGCTAATGAAGCTTTTGAAACACTTAAAAATAAATTATGTGAAAAACCGGTTTTGCAGTTTTTAGATGAGACCTTGCCCTTACACGTTTATTGCGATGCGGCTCAAGCATCGATTGGAGGATTGCTTGCGCAGGGTGTTCAAGGATACGAGAGACCAATCGGGTATGTAAGCAGGGTATTACGCGGCAGTGAATTAGGATATTCAACATATGAGTGAGAATTTTTGGCAATTGTGTATACAGTTACCAGTTTTAAATGCTATTTACTCGGCAGAACGTTTACGGTCTATACAGACCACCTTCCGTTAACGTATCTTACCAAATATGATGACCCGACGGCCAGAATCAGCAAATGGTTGATAAAATTAAGTTGTTATGATTATAAAGTTGTTTATCTCCCAGGGAGATCAAATGTACAGGCGGATTGCCTTAGTCGTTACCCCATAGATACTAAAGAAACGGAGATGCGGGATATAATTATAATAACAAGATCTGCCACAGGAAAAATTCAGAGGAAAAATTACAAAATAACTCGCGGTAGGAAACCGTACGAAAGGCGGGTGAATAAATCGGGAAAGCCTGCCGTGGTAGTAAAACCCATAATAGATACTAAAGAGCGCGTCAGTAGAAAAGAGGAAAACGACCTAACAATAGAAACCCCCCGAACGGAAAGTCCCACAGCGGGAGATATTGGGGAAGGACTGAGTGAGACCTTACCAGCGACTAATAACAGCGAGTGCGACCAAGCGCAGGGGGAATTATTTGCAAAGAGTAGAGAAAAATTGTTTATGCGAAAAGATAATTATTTATATTTCATTATCACGGAAGGTAAACCATGTGACGAAGGCTCTAAACAATTATTTGAATGTAAGAAGTTACCTTATTTCAAAGATTTAAATGTAGGCGAAATAAAAGTTCATGAAGTAAGAGCACAGTCGTGCTTACGCAAACACAGATACAGTTTCACGGTAGTATTACGAGGGAAGGAACTCTTGAATACAGAAGAGATTAAAAATAATTTAAAGAATGCACTTAATGTGTTGAAAGATTTATTAACGAAGTACGAAATAGCTTCAGTTAGTTTAGCAGAAAGTAGCGAAATTGAAAATGTATTGTGGTGAGAGGTACTTAATATTTTTACAGATACCTTCAAAAAGTGTTCAACAAAATTTATTATATGTAAAGGGTTGATAGAATACGTCCCGGTAAGCGAAAGAGAGCGAATATTGCGCGAAAATCATGGTACAGTTATGTCGGGACACCGAGGTGTACAAAAGTGTTATCAAAAATTAAAACAAAATTATTACTGGGAAAATTTGAAGGAGTCTGTACAAGAGTTTATACGAGGTTGTTTAACGTGTAATTTAAAAAAATTAAGAAGAGTAAAAACAAAACAGGAACTAGTTCTTACACCGTCAGTTCCTGAACCTTTTTTTTGTACCGCGATAGATATAGTAGGACCTTTTAAGCCTACGCCGGATAATTATAATAATATATTAACGATTCAATGTTCTTTCACTAAATATAGTTTAGCACTGCCTCTACGCGACGTGACCGCAGCAACAGTAGCAGAAACGCTAGTAAAAAGGTTTATCTGTGTATTTGGAGCACCCTCGGTTATATTATCGGACCTAGGAACAAATTTTTGCAGCAAATTGATGAAAGAAGTCGCTAAAATATTTCGGTTTAATCAAAAATTTACTACGCCGTATAGGCCAAGCTCGAATGGCAGTATAGAGAAAATGCATCATAGTTTATGCGAATACATTAAAACAATCGTTGACAAAAATAATTCTTGGAGCGATATGTTAGAATTAGCTTGTTTCTCGTACAACACGACGTACCACTCGTCACATTCTTTTTCGCCGCACGAACTTGTTTTTGGTCGGGAAGCGACAACTCCCGCAGAGAATCCCCGTGGCGACCTTAGGAAAAAGGTATTGACCTACGACCAATACATTGAAGGTCTCTGCAAACGATTAAATAGCGTACAAGGAATAGCTAGGGAAAAATTGATAAATTCCAAAATTCGTGCTAAATATTACTATGATAAAAAAATCAACCCATAAGAATTCAGAATCGGCATGTCCGTGTATTTGTTAAAAGGTGGGGAGATACATAAATTCGAAGACCAGTATACTGGCCCTTTCACGGTTGTTGATATTCCAAATAAAAAGGGAAATGTGACCATAAGAATGAGAAACAATAAAGTAAAAACGGTACACGCGAATAGACTGAGAGTTTCGTATGTTGAGCAAGAAAGTTAATAACTTACACGATAGTTTATAATTGACACATAAATAAAAAAAAAAAAAAAGACAAAAAAAAATTAGAGTAGTTAATGCATGAAGTAGGGTAGAAGGTTGAAGGGAAAAATACGATTAAGTCTAAATTAAATTAGAGTAATTTTTAAATTACAGAAAAAAAAGGAGAATGCAGAAAACGTCGCTATTGCTTCTTGTTCTTTGGGCGAGTTATATTAAAGCTGACAAGTTAATAGAAATCGAAGCCTTAGATAATCCTGGATTAATATTTACAGAGTTACCTGAAATTCGCTTCGCGGAAGATTTTTGTGTTATAAGATTAATTTTTAATTTTGATATAGGACAATATTATATTAAAGAGGCGCGTGAAGATTTAATTAAGTTAAAAACTTGCATACCACCTATGAGCAATGACCAAAATAAAACTGTTTTTGAAAAATTCGACGAAATTATAAGAAATTACGATGATATTTTGAGTAAACATGAAACCGTAATTAATTACTTTAACAAATCAAAGGTAACTATTACCAGGGAAGAAACTAGGAGGCGTCTAGGGAGAGAAGAAACGCAAAAGGAAATAAGAAGGGTTGTTTTTGAAAGCGAGAGTGACGTTTGGTGGGAAACTTCGGCGGTTATTGATAAGACTAAGGCATTATTAAAACTAAGCAATATGGGGGAATCTAATATAGCTCGTCTATACCTTGATGAATATTATCACTTAGCTCAAGCAGCGAGAGAAGCATATAGATTGATGATAGAACATCTGGATAATTTGAAATTGATGATTTCTGCTTTTCAAAAGGGTACTGAATTGTCTACACTTCTGGAGAATAAATTGTGCGAAAACACCTTATGGCGTTTAGAATATGATATGCGTTTTACTAATAAAAACTTTGACACTCCTAAAAGCTTACAAAAATTATTAAAATTTTTGACTTTGGTTGAAATAAAAAGGGAATGTACGAAACACAGGGCTTAGCGGAATATTTTATACCTATGAAATTTGATGATGCAGCAAAAATTTACAGGATAATTCCCATACCTTTGCCGCAAAATATTTTTAAGGATTTCAAGTGTACAGCTTTTATCAATCCAACGGATAAATTTATTATTGTCAAAAATAAGGGACATAAATTTATTAGTAACAACGAACTAGATAAATGTCTAGTGAAAAAGGGGTTTCATATATGCCCCAAAAGAACGTTCGAGTACTTAGAAACAAACAGCTGTGAAAAGACCTTGCTAACAAAACCTTGCGACATAAATTTCCATGAGTGCGACATAAGAATTGCGAATAATTTTACGAATTACATGCTGAAGCTAAAACCATTCTATAAAACAATCATGGGGACTGGGGACGAAAAGAAACTAAGCTTGAAGTGCGGAAACATAATAAAGGGGGCAGTAAGCACAAAAGGGCTGAGAATTTTATCTCTTCCATCGAACTGTGAATTTGAATTGAGTGGAAATTATTCAAATATGTACTTTAACGCAAGCTCAGAAATTAAAAATATTGTTTTTCCGGAAGCCAAGTTAGATCTCAATGAACTATCAAGTATTTTCGCAAATAAAGCGCTAGAAAGAAAGTTTTATGAAACGTTAGAAAGCTCACATAATCATAACTCCTTTTGGACGGCCGTGAGAGAAAGCGAAATTTACGCAGCTCACGACAAACTGAAAGAAGATTTTGAAGAATCTAGACTTAGAATACAAATTATTTGTAGGATAGTAATATTAATCTCAGCTGGCGTTCTTATATTTTTGGGAATATTAGTTATAGTAGTAAAAGATACACCAAACGAGGTTGAACTCGAGATTAATTCGGAACGTATCGAGAGGGGGGGAGTAATTGAAGATAGTCCCAAATGGGCTGTAGTTCGGTTTTTATAAAGAATATGATTTTATTTTTCGGCGGTACAGAAATTTATTGGTATTTTCGCAATATTAAATCTCGTCAAAATTTCTGTAGCAATTTACGGGTTCGATTGCACGGGAGACTTAACAAACATTACGGCTATTTCCTTGGTAGAAGTGGGGGATTGCGACATACAGCCGCCTTTATTAAACGTCACAAACAAGCATGTTAAAGTATTACAATTAAATGAATTTAGTTCAACTAGGGTACTCATTTGCTCAGTTCGCGTAAATCGCGAAATCACGGTCTGCGGAAACATAGCATCTTACACTTCAAGGGTACAGAGCGGGGAAATTACGTACTATAAAGATTTAACGCACGAAGAGTGTGCAAATATTCAAATGACGGGGGAATATACACTTGGTACAACAAAAATTACGGGAATAAAGCGAAACGGCACTACAAACACACCAGTTAAATTTGCGGGAAGTACCGGTGTATCGGGTCACTGTAAGGGTGGCGGATTTACGGATAAATGGGGATCTTGGGAGGATGTCGTGGTTCAAGGTTGGGCAGAAATAATTTTGAAAGACTATTATGCGGATGTCCATATTGAAACTAATAAAATCAGATTACAATCGGGTTTAACATGCCCCTTAACTATGACGACTTGCACAGATTACGACGGTAGCATGGCTTTTTGGGATATGTTACCACCAGACACGTGTGGATTAAAAAAATATTCAGTGCTATATGACGGCAAGGTGCAAATTGCTCACGAAGCGGAAGAAAACAAAGTGTTATACAGCGTAGAGTCGGAAGATTATACTTTTGCATTCTGGAAGACAGGTTACCTAAGTACGTGTGGTTATAAATTAATACGCACTGAACATCCGAGACTGTTCTTTTTACAAGAACAGGTAGACGAAGAAAACATATTTAATACTGGTATAGCCACCTCGAATCTAGATCTTTTTGCGTATATAAATTCCAAATTTGTATACGTAGAAAAACACATAAAAACCCAAATTAATAATTTGTATTACGACATTTTAAAACGGGAATGTGAGCTTGAAAGAAAAGTACTGAATAACGCTTTATCAATCGCATCAATTTCACCAGACGACTTTGGTTATAAACTAATGAACGAGCCAGGGATTTTAAGTTTGACGGTGGGGGAAATTATTTATACCATGAAATGTGCAAAGGTAGAGGTAGAATTGAGACCTACTTTAGATCAGTGCTACGAGCAGTTACCTGTTTTTCGGGGAAAGGATGAATTCTTTCTAGCACCACGAACAAAAATACTATTAGAGAAAGGTACAAGGATTGACTGTAATCAGAAATTACCACCTATGTATAAGGTAGGAGATACGTGGATAAAATTAGCCAAATCGAGTCCGTTCACAGGCGAGCCGAAGGTCTTTCAACCCATAACAAAACCTTTTTGGAATTATACAGATGCTAAAACCCTCGCAACGGGAGGTATTTACAACCAGAAAGACACAAAACGTTTAAGAAATCACATCATGATGAGTTTAGAAAAAAAGGCGATTATGTCAAACGTTCTAACGGGTTTTTCGGGAGCAAAGGTGACAGATCAGGGGTTATCAATCGAGGGGTTTTTCGACAATGACACACTAGAATCATTGGTAGAAAAGACTTGGAATAAAATGTGTAGCTATCTTTTAACACTGGGAAACGTTTCTTCTATTTTTATTGCATGTTTTATGATTATTAAACTTATTAAAATGATGGTTGACACCATCATAAGAGGACATACATTATTCTTAATTTTCGGAGTGAGCTTTAAACTGTTAGGCGCTTTGTTTAACTCGGTGACTCAACTTTTCGTTTACATGGGAAGAAATATGAAAGAACAGGGGAAAGAGAAAGACGTAGAAAAAGACTCAGCGGGAAATCCTGAGAAAAACAAAAATGCGAGTGAATAGCTTACGCTTTAACTCAACGACCGAAATTAGACATTATGCAACAAAAATAGTAGTAGAATTTTAACAAATTGAGATTAATATTTGTTTTGGTGATTGGCTCGTAGGAGAATGCAATTATAAAATAAAAAATTTTAGCAATTATAATGTTATAATTAAGAAAGGAATTTATTATAAGTTGATATGTAAGGTTAAAGGTTAAGCATGTGAAACTTTATATAAAATTGAATTTCGGGAAAAGCATGTAAGAAAAAAATAGTAATAATAATAATAATAAAAATAAACAAGTAAGAAAGAAAATTTTTTTTAAACGCAGAGACTTGCAAGAAGATATCCTGAGGCAAACACTCCTTGAGAAGATAATAGCGCAGCAAGAAGAGACAAGGAACTTTTTAATTTTAAGATAGTTTACAATTTATAATTTATAATTTAGTTTATTATCTATTGTTAAGTACAAAAGAAAGCTAATAATAATCATAATAATAATGAGTAAATAAGACAAATAAAATAAAATAAATAAAACACTTGAGCAAAATTAGAATTTAACATAACAATCAAAATAAAAGTACTTCTGAACGACAAAAGATGTTATAGTAAACCGAGATTTTAAACATGAGATCTTTCGCTAAACAAGTCTACTTTAAGTCAGCAAACGAGGAGATACTATGTTCCCGCTGCGTTTTACAACGCAGGAGAGAATTCGAACAGGTTACGAAAATAAAAGAGGACGATGGTGAATTAATAGTTTGCCAAGGATGCCTTAGCGAACTTGAAAAAGTTTGGTTTGGAGGTCACGACAGGTTAGAGATAGGGGCATTTTTACACTCAGCGGGCATAATAAGATCACCA
This sequence comes from Encarsia formosa, assembly GCA_038277355.1. Lineage (NCBI taxonomy): Eukaryota > Metazoa > Arthropoda > Insecta > Hymenoptera > Aphelinidae > Encarsia > Encarsia formosa. The sequence goes on from CM076184.1 coordinate 109,336,558, forward strand.
GACACAGTGATCGAGATAAAATATAAAATAACCTTAGAGGGGAATCCTACAGAAGAACCTCAATCACCACAAGCCAGTATCCATGAAGAAGAAAGTGCCAGCAATAATCCGGAAAGACAAATGGAATTAAAGCAGGAATTAGCACCTTTTGTAGCATTACCTTTTTTTTATGTAGATGATCTACTCGGCAGTGCTCTGAGTTACACTGGGCATACAAACGAAGAGACAGATGTCCACGGTTACAGAACCAACAGTAGAAGAAATAGAGGACGAAGTCGCGATAGATTACAACATTGAAAACATAAGGTTAAAGACTTTTATTAATTGGCCAAACGAACTTTTTCACCCTGCAAGGCTAAGCGTGGCTGGGTTCATATATACGGGAATTCGTGATCAAACCGTATGCCCTTTTTGCGGGTTACGACAAGAAGGGTGGAGTTACGATTCACACCCTTTAATAACACACATGTTTTGGAATAGTAGGTGCGCCTTCGTGATAGCCAACACTGATAGAATAAATACACTTCTCAACGGTATGTCGGATGATACGCGAATAAATATTCTGGAACAACAGCTAGTAAATAATTTTGAAGCAACAGAATATCCAGTCATCGACCACAACATAGATGTTCAAGGGGTCATTGATCAGTTGGAGCTGGAAGAAGAAGAAGAAGAGGAAGAAGTTTTAAAAGAAAAAGAAAACCCCGCTGAGGAAGACGGTGAGAGTGACAATGAGGATATTCGAACAGAATTGGCATGTAAAGTATGCCTGACCAGAGAGTTAAAAACGATATTCCGACCTTGTAATCACGTAGCTTGTTGTAAAAGATGTGCTTCAATGTCAAAAACATGTCTGATTTGTAGAACTAAAATAACAAATTATACAATAGCTTTCATCGTTTAAAATAGTGTTACAAAAAAAAAATAAATAATAAAATTAAATAAATAAATAGAAAGATAATGCTAATAGTAAGATATTTTTAAGCGAGATATAGAATTTAGATCTCAATCTTTAAATTTAATTTAATGCTAAATCAAACTGTAATTGAAAACTATACGTGAAAAATTGAGATCTTGACCAAATTTTTATAGTTTTATAGTAATTTTTATAGAATTTAGACCAAAAAAAGGAATACGATTGATAGAGAACGTAAAATTCAGAATTTTTAAACATTATCAATTTTAACAAAAATTGAACACTGACACTACTACTTTTTCAGTTTACCTTATATTGGAGATCCATCCGATAAAGTTGCTCGATTTTATAAAAATCATTTACCCATCTTGATTTTTTTTTATACCTTTCAAATCCACGAACTCCCTAAGTCGACAGATCAAAAATAATAAAGATAAAGTTTGCAAAAAAAAAATCACAAGTCTGGTGTTTACAAACTTACATGCGGATCATGTGATAAGATCTACATAGGTCAGACTGGCCGCGCTTTTCAAGCTAGGATGGACAAGCATTTTAAATACAGGATTAATGAATAAAAGTATGCAATTCATGTTTTATCAGAAGCACATGATTTTGATTATGATTTTGAGATCTTGCACATAATGAATAAAAGTAAACTTTTGGATTATTTTGAGGCTATGGAAATAAATAAATTTAGATACAGTGACAGACTTTTGAACGACCAGACAGATTTGAATTCATCTCCGTTATTAAACCTTTATCTTTTAAGTGAGATTTACATTCACATTTAGTATTCATAAAACTCTGCTTGTATATTACCTTTGTTATATTATATGATATGTTCTGTTTTGTTTTGTTTTCTATGTATGTACTCTTTGGATCGGTATACATTACTCATACTTATGAATTTGTTTTTGTGACTAACTCTTTAGATTTCTAATTTGTATAGAATCAGTTTATACTCAATATCTGAGGAAGACACTGTGTGTCGAAACGATCGACATAATTTTTAAAATAAAAGGGGAAATTTTAAATAGTAACTAAATTGTTGTCATTTATTTATTTTATCTAATTTTAAACATTAAATAAAAAAAAAAAAAAAAAAATTAAAAAAAAAAAAAAATTTTTTGAGGTAAGGTTTTGGAAATAAATACAAAAGAAAGTTGTATTTGAATTGAATTTTTATTATAAAAAAAAAAAAAAGAAAAAAAATGGTACATATTTTTTTTTACACCAAAAATTAATTAATTAATGAAAATCTTTCGAATAACAGGGGGATGCACCCAAGTATATCCCCCGAGTAGCGGCCACACCAATAATGAAGATTACGTATCCGCTCACACTTGCGCCACTCGCGAACGGCACGCCACCGCTCAAACAGAAAACAAAAAAAAGGGGGGGAAACTATTAATATAAAATAAAAAAAAAAAAAAAAAAACAGGAAGGAAGATATTTTTAACAAAAAAAACTTACGTTAACGGGAATTCTCATCCTCCGATGAAATAGGCGCTCACGCCAAATTTTACTCTGGTACTGCTCGGTGATCTCAGGAGACACCGGGAGGCCGGCGGCTCGTCGCTCGGCTAGTGCCTTGCGTAGTTTACGCTTCTGGATCCACAGCTCAAACTGGAAAGAAACAAAATATAAATAAAAAATATATATATAAAAATAAAGATTATAATGATAATAATAGTAGTGAAAAAAAAAAAAAATATATATAAACACTTGTAGTTCTTTTAATTTTAGTTTAAAAAAAAAAAAAAAAAAAAAAAAAACGTGTCGATTATTTTTCGATATTTTAACTAAATAAGCAAAAAAAAAAAATAATTATAAATTTCAAAAAGTTGCCAACCCTATAGAAAGGTAAAATTTTTACTTACCACGACAGTCTTTACTGCAGGCATCTTGGAAGAACTTTTTAACTTTAATACGAAACGCACTGTTCAAACTTTCAGAGGAGACTGAATCATCTCCGTCGCAAGAAGGATCCTCGTCCTCAAAAATTTTCTAGCTTCTAATGTTAAATAATAGAAAAACGAAAAGAGTGGAGTTGTCTTTCCCTGTAAAAAAGGGAATAATAATAATCAGGAAGATATAACTTCCAAAAAGCTAAAAAGAAAAAAAAAACCAAACCAGCATAGGAGTCTGTAGAAAAAAAAAAGAAGGGAAATTGTAGTTGCGACCTTGTCGCTTTGGTGAGAAAGGGAGGGAAAAGAAATCCTTGAGTAAAGTACGAACATAACTTTAAGGGATTTCTTTTACAACTACCTATATTCAAAAAAAAATACTAATCACAATTTTGTTCACAGAATATTTGAAGTAAGTCATTTGGAAAAAGGTACAGTAAATTATGAATTTAATTGGAGTTTGATCAATTTCGAGTCATATATATAAATGAATGAATAAAAGAACAGATAAGTAATACTGTTTTAGTAGAGAATTAAAATTTTACAAAAAACCTATAGCATAAAATAAAAGAAAAGAGTTATATCATGTATTTCAAAATTCTTTACAACATAAGAAAACACCTAATAAGTGAGAAATTCCTAAAAACAAATAGAAACAAAAATATATTAAGCGAAACGACTTATTTTAAAATAACTTTAGAGAAATTTCGGATAGAATAATATTTTTATTTTTAATACTACTTAAGTACTACGAAATAAGTCTATATCATAAATTAATCGAATTATTCATTATTCAAACAAAATTAATAATAATAAAATAAACTTGTTTGGCATCCTAGATTCTAGTAAAAGTTAAGAATATAAAAAAAAGGGTATAAAGGTAATCAAACAAATTTTTTTTTTGATACTCAGGAGTTCTTACTATAGTAAACGATTGGAGTTGTATAAACAACCTCCAATCTCGAAGGGGAAGGAGAGATGTCGTGTCGGCACCAGCTCCCCTTTTGAAAATTAAAATAGTTTTCAGCTAATTCTTAAGTTATTTACAAATTATTCAATTATTAGTTAATAAGATAAATTAGTAAGAATAAATAAGAGAGAGAGAGAGAGAATAAAAAGAAGAAAAAGAGAGAGAGAGAGGAAAAGTGAACAGGAGCTGGGAAAAAGAAGAGAGGGAGAGGACAAAAGAAACGCGTCAGCGTGGGACGCCTGGCTGAGTGAAGGAAAAGCCAGCAGCGGACCCCAACAATAGAGCGTCATGGCAAGGAGGCGGGAGGCCATAAACAATCCCCTGCGACCGCCGGTCAGTGACATTGACCCAATGAGGCCTCAAGGAATTGGGTCCCATAATAGTTTAGGCGGACTTTACTTGTAGGAGAGGGAGTTCACACATGAGGAGTATTATAATAAATTAGGTCAAGGCCAAGCCCTCGTGGAAAAGAGGCCAAATCATTTGTTTTTCCCCCAGATTCGGGCACACATGGGAGGGTCCATGATTCCCTCTACGGGGGTGGGTCCTCCTGCGTAGGGGTATAAATAGGGCCGCGAACGCGAGCCCGTGAGCTTGGTTAATTCAGTCGCGTACCAGAACTCGTCCCACGCACATCGTTCCGCGAGGAAGATCTCCACGACCGGACTCACGAGAGTTAAAGATTTCAAGGTCTCGATACTTTTATAAAAATAGATCGAGATCAACCTGAGTGACTATTTATAGTCTCGTTTTAAGGGCAATTCTGAGAGTACTAATCAGTGCACCTTATTCGCGAGTTTCGGATAAGTGCGAGTAAAAATTAAAATTAGAGTTTCGGTAGCGACGATTATATTTTGAAAGACTTTTAAGGAAACAACAGCCTTTGTGACCGACTAGAGAAAAGTGCCGGGAAGTTCCTTCAGGACTGTGTAGAACCACCGATTCACCACCTCAAGCAGCCCAGCGGGAGTCTTCAGTCTACAACAACGTCACACTCTCTCTCTCTGTGAAGTGACCAGAACTTTTATAGAAGTAAGATTATATTAAGGAAGTAGCGTTTAACGTTTTGTAATGGTTTGGTTTTTTTTAATAAATAGAATTTCAAAGTAGTCTTTTGGGTTTGTAGTTTTGTCAATTAACCCCTCCTCTCAGTTATTCGATTCACCTACCCGGTAATAAAAAAAGGGTGAAGTAGATTCAAATTAATTAAATAGATCTGTCCCGATTTTGAGACATGACAGACGTGTTCTGAGTTTCGAAGAAAGATATATTCAATTATGGCCTGGAAGAGCTGGTTCAAACTTGTTTTTGCGATAACTCGCCAACAAATGCGTTTTGGAGGGTTTTTTTCGATGTCATAATATAAGCCTAAAAATAGTCAAGTAGTTTTAAAAGCTGTCACAAAATTGAAAAAGAAGTTCTCAGATCTTTTTTCGAAGTTTAAAACAGAGGTGGGCACTATTCGGACGCTAAGAATTTCGAATAAATTTTGAAAAAAATGAATTTTTCGACCGGATTTTTATGGATAAATCCGTTTTAGAACTTATCTAACTCAACTGTATAAAAAACCGGAAGTATTCGAAATTTTATTCGTCGAATAAATTTTTGAATACTTCCGTTATTCGAAAATTTATTCAACGAATAAAATTTCGAATAATCGTTTTATTCGAAAATTTATTCGACGAATAAAATTTCGAATATTTTTAAAATTTTGTTTTTTTTAATTTTTAGGCCTTCTTAGGCGCATCAGAAGTATTACTTCCCATAATTAAGATCAATTAAGCATATTTAAATAATTGAAATTAATTTGCATGAATTATTTGTCAATAAAAATTTAAATGATCGCAGACTGAAATTTTTTTCTTTAAACAGCAAATCATAAAAACACAGTTATCAAAGTACGTAAAATATTAATTTTTCAAAAAGATGAAAATAAGAGGTTAGGCTCGCATCTTACGAATAATTTGAACTAAACAAATTTAATTTTAATATTTTGATTTACATTTCTTTTTTAATCTCCTTCTATTGTGATTTCCATTTTGTTAATAAAACATTTCCATTCCTAAATCAAACAATAATAATCAGTCCTAATAGAGTTTTTAAATTTCTATTTTAATTTTAAGTATTGTATCGAAATGTTCATTGATCTGATTGAAATTAAAAATAAGTACGGCTACCATACGAGTAAATTTCAAATTTGAATTGCAGAGAATAATATACATGTTATATTATGAGAAACTGAACACGTCTCAATAATTTTAAAATAATCTTCACCATAAATATAATCTCCGATCATTTTTATTTGCAGTAACTAACAAAGACAAACAAGGTAAAATTTAAGTAAAGATTAGCGCCATCTAAAAGCACTAAAAGTTTTAAATTTCAACCACTTAAAGCCTACAATACTTTACGAAAGTGGTGCTCTCTGCAATTAATATTTGAAAACTACTCGTATGGTAGCCGTACTTATTTTTAATTTCAATCAGATCAATGAACATTTCGATACAATACTTAAAATTAAAATAGAAATTTAAAAACTCTATTAGGACTGATTATTATTGTTTGATTTAGGAATGGAAATGTTTTATTAACAAAATGGAAATCACAATAGAAGGAGATTAAAAAAGGAAATGTAAATCAAAATATTAAAATTAAATTTGTTTAGTTCAAATTATTCGTAAGATGCGAGCCTAACCTCTTATTTTCATCTTTTCGAAAAATTAATATTTTACGTACTTTGATAACTGTGTTTTTATGATTGGCTGTTTAAAGAAAATAATTTCAGACTGTGATCAATTAAATTTTTATTGACAAATAATTCATGCAAATTAATTTCAATTATTTAAATATGTTTAATTGATCTTAATTATGGGAAGTAATACTTCTGATGCGCCTAAGAAGGCCTAAAAATAAAAAATAAAACAAAATTTTAAAAATATTCGAAACTTTATTCGTCGAATAAATTTTCGAATAAAACGATTATTCGAAATTTTATTCGTCGAATAAATTTTCGAATAACGGAAGTATTCAAAAATTTACTCGACGAATAAAATTTCAAATACTTCCGGTTTTTTATACAGTTGACTTAGAAAAGTTCTGAAACGGATTTATCCATAAAAATCCGGTCGAAAAATTCATTTTTTTCAAAATTTATTCGAAATTCTTAGCGTCCGAATAGTGCCCACCTCTGGTTTAAAATGGTAAATAAAATATAATACCAAGTCAGTGATTTCTTACAAAATTTTTATTTTTCATTTTTCATTTTTAAAATATTCTTTAAAAAATGATTGTATATTGGAGCTGTCACTTAATGAAGACTCTAAGAAAAACTCTGAAAGACGTGTGCTGAGTTTCGAAGAAAGATATATTCAATTTTGGCCTGTTAGTGCAGGTTCAAACTTGTTTTTTTTTATATTTCGGCGACAAATGCGTTTTAGAGGGTCTCTTTCGTTGTTATCAAATGAGCCTAAAACTAGTCTAGAAGTCTTGAAAGCTTCTTAAAGATCAATGTGAAGTTTTAATGACTTATTCCGAAGCTTAAAACGGTAAGAAAAATATATTACCGAGTCAGCCTAAATTCATACAAAATTTTTTTTTATTCGGAATTTTTTCGGGTTTTCATCATAAAATGATTTTATATTGGAGCTGTTACTTTATGGAGACTCTAAGTTGGTGCTTTGAAAGAAGTTTGCGGAGTTATGAAGAAAGATACATTCAATTATGGCCTGGTAGAGTAGGTTAAAACTTTTTTTTGCGATAACACGCCAACAAATGCGTATCAGAGGGTCTTTTTCGATGTCATAAAATGAGCCTAAAACTAGTCTAGAAGTCTCAAAAGCTGTTTCAGAATTGAATGAGAAGTTTTCAGGACTTATTCCGAAGTTTAAAACGGTAAATCCAATACACTACCGAGTAAGCCAAACTCTTACATAAATTTTTTTTGTCGGACATTTTTCGGGTTTTGATCATAAAATGATTGTATATTGGACCTGTCTGTTCACGGAGACTCTAAATTAGAGCTTTGAAAGACGTATGCTGAGTTTTGAAGAAAGATATATTGAATTATGGCCTGGTAGAGTAGGTTCCAACTTGTTGTTAAGAAAATTCAGCAACAAATGCGTTTTGGAGGGTCTCCTTCGATGTTACAAAATGAGTCTAAAAATAGTCTAGAAAAATAGTCTTTAAAGCTTCACAAAGATCAATGTAAAGTTTTCAATACTTTCACAGTGCTCGTTTTATTCCCTGACAACGAATCTCGCCTGCTGCGAGAACACCCTCGTTGCCTGCCAAACACTCGTGAACCAAGGGGTGTAACTTTGCACTCCTTCCTTGACTTCGTACCTGTAAATCAAAACTCAAGACATGCTTGGGATCACGTGATCGCAAACTAATTTCCCATAGATTAATTCCTAAGGTCGCGACTCGACGTTGCCAGATTCTCGGTAGGTGGGGTGAAGTCCTTTCCAGGGAACGAACGAGTGGACCGAAGGTTTTATCAGTAATAAAAAAAAAAGATTTCAACCGAACCAAATTTATTACACTAATACCTTAAACCTATTACAAGAAAAGAAAAAAGTAAACAATAACACGATACGAAAGTCGTTTTTCCGAGAATCGGAAATTCCTGATTCGCGCAGCAACAATACTTCTGTACGGCCTTGACCTGGTGAACAAGGACTCGTACCCGAGAAAGAGGCAGCTATCGGGCATTCACCCGAGCACACATACACTCTCACTCTGACTTTATCGCAAGTCCGCACGCACAACTAACCTGTTGACGCCGGGTGATCACCTGGCACGCACACACACGCTCGTTGGCCAAGGTCTTCGCTCGCATCTTCTGTCCGCTGGCTCTCGTCGCTCCAATATTCTGGTTCCTCCCGCCAAATCTGCATCTTCAACTGTTGTACCGCTATGGGCCTTAGATCATGGCCATGGGAATCCCGAATTGCGTAGGCATTGGTACCTAGCCTTTCTATCACCGTATATGGACCGGCATACTTCGGGGCTAGGCTGGCCGTAAACCCTTTCGCCTTGCTCGATAGGACCTTATTTTTCTTCCAAACCATATCTCCCGGCTGGAAAACCACCTCCTGATGAGGTTTGTTATAATGGTGGACTGCCTTGTCCTGTTGAGGACGAGCATTGCCCCTGGCCAATTCTCGAAGTTTCTCCGCCGCGGCGATCTTACTCCTCCAGTCGTCGAGGGCTTGCTCTTTGTGTTTCCTCAGTGTTACTTCGGCTATCCTCTTGTTACCTGCGCTGCAATCGTCTGGCTGTTGCATCATGTTTAACATGGCTGGGCTGGTTTTGATTGCCAAGTGCACTGCTCTATTATAAGCAAAAATCAACTCTGGCAAGTGTTCATCTCATGTTTGTTGATTTTCGGCCTCAAAGCAACGTATCATCGTTTTCAGTGTCCGATTTAGTCGTTCAACGCCACCAATCGACTCTGGATTGTGCGTAGGAGAGTTCTCGTGCTCTATTCCTAGCTCGTTCAATCTGTCATTGATTGAACGATTCTTAAATTCTGAACCTTGGTCCGACAAAAATACTTCCGGTTGGCCCAACCTGAGAATCACGTTGGGCCAGATGTGGTACCAGATAGCATCTCCATCTGCTCGTCTCAGCGGGGTAACCTCTGCCCACCTGGTAAATAAGTCTGTCAAAACCAGCACATACTTATTACCCTTCCTACTCCGTTTATAAGGACCAAGTATATCTCCTGATACTGTTTGCCATGGTCGTACAATCACTCGCTTACCCATCAAACCTCCCCGCAAGCGCTGTTCAACCTTCTGGGCTTGGCAAACTTGACAAGATTTAACATATGCTTTAATGTCTTTGTACATTCCTGGCCAAAAATAATCCTGGGTCACCCTTCTAAGAGTATTATCACGACCCAGGTGGCCTGCTATTGGCTCATCACGTTTCTCTTGCATTATTGATTACCTCAAGTCCAAGGGCATGACAAGCTTCCACGCTGCATCATCTCTGACTGTCTGCTCGATCATGTCGTACGAATTGTAGTAGTAAAGCTTAAACCACCTTCCACCTGAGGAACTTCCGGGGGTTTCTCTGGACGGCCTTGATTTTGCTCATGTACCAATCATCCAACTCTCCGATTGGATGGCTTACCGCTGCGATTGATGGTTCGTCTTCCTCGTACATCCTTGACAAAGCATCGGGCAGCACGTTCAACGAGCCCTTACGGTACTCTGTCGTGAAGTCATGGCCCTGCAGTTCTAGAAACCACCTTGCCGACCTGCCCGTAGCGCTTGTCATTTTACTCAACCACCTCAATGAATTGTGATCGGTGACTACATGAAATTTAAACCCTTCGATGTTACACCGAAACTTCCTTATCGCTTCAACCATGGCTAAGCACTCTCGCTCGGTCACACTGTAGTTCCTTTGTACTTGATTCAAAACTCGACTTAAATACTCAATTACCCTCAATTACCCGTCCACAATCTGAGTAAGGCAACCTCCAATCCCCGTGTCTGAGGCGTCGGTTTGGATCGTAAAGGGCTGTGTGAAATCAGGTCTTGCCAAGATTGGGGTGGATGCTAACAGCACCAGAAGCCTTTCGAAGGCTTCTTGCTGCTCTGTGTCCCACTTAAAGCAAACCCTTGGGCTTGTAAGCCTAGTTAGTGGTTCTGCTACCTTGGCAAAGTTGTTAATAAATTTACGATACCACGACGCTATTCCAAGGAAACGTTCCAACTTCTTGCGGTCCTTTGGAATTGTGAATTTCAGGATGGCGTCGACCTTTTCGGGACAGGGTCTGATACCATCTTGGTTGACGATAACTCCCAAGTATTTTGCTTCTGGCTGGCAAAATTTGCACTTGTCCCGGCTTATGGTAAGGCCTGCCTCTCTGATTCTGGCCAGAATTGCCTCGAGAATTCTTAAATGCGTTTTAAAGTCCTCCGTGACAATTATTATGTCATCCTAATAAGCGTATGCATATTCCCCGAATTCTCGAATAATCATTTCAACCAGTCTCTGGAAAGTCATACCTGCGTAATTTAATCCAAACGACATTCTCTTGAATTGAAAAGTATCCATATCTGGTACTGTGAAGGCCGTCACTGGTCTTGACCGTTTCTTCAATGCACGGATAGGACTCGGCCGGCTAGAACAGCCGGTAATCATTCTGGGGAAAAAGTCGGGTAAACTTACGCCCGAAAAATCGGCGTAGGATTGCTGTTTTTTTCCCAAAGCCTATATATAGGTATACCGCGGCCGAGTGTTGCAAGCTGGGCTGCAGCGCTGGAGCTTGATGCAGGCAGGCCCATCCGCTTTTTAAAAAACGGTGTTAATTTTTACCTGTTTGAAGAATCTCTTTGAAACTTTACAGAAATATTCTTCAGGAACTAATAAACAACTTCCTCGCTTGAAGTTTTTTCAAATATGAAATTTTATGCTTACTTTTTTAAACCAAAGTTTTAGGTTATAAACCGCTAAATTTTTTTTTTAAACGTTAATTACGCGGTTCTGAAATTTTTTAAAAATATTTGAACAATTCCATTGGCATCGGAAAGGGTTCAAAAACATAATGCTGAAATTTCATCAAAAAATATCGACTGGTTTCCGAGTTCTTGCGAGTTGAGTAAAAACTTATATTTTTATCGATTTATGCATTTTCTTACATTTTCAGTTCAACTCGCAAGAACTCGGAAACCAGTCGATATTTTTTGATGAAATTTCAGCATTATGTTTTTGAACCCTTTCCGATGCCAATGAAACTGTTCAAATATTTTTAAAAAATTTCAGAACCACGTAATTAACGTTTAAAAAAAAATTTAGCGGTTTAAAACCTAAAACTTTGATTTAAAAAAGTAAGTATAAAAATTCATATTTGAAAAAACTTCAAGTGAGAAAGTTGTTTATTAGGTCCTGAAGAACATTTCTGTAAAGTTTCAAAGAGATTCTTCAAACAGGTAAAAATTAACATCATTTTTTAAAAAGCGGATGGGCCTGCCTGCATCAAGCTCCAGCGCTGCAGCCCAGCTGGCAGCACTCGGCCGCGGTATACCTATATACAGGCATCGGGAAAAAAACAGCAACCTTACGCCGATTTTTCGGGCGTAAGTTTACCCGACTTTTTCCCCGGTATGATTACCGGCTGTTTTAGCCGGCCGAGTCCTATCCGTGTGGTACTTGATGGTAAGCTGACTTCAGATCTAAGGTTGTGATGTATTTCGCCTTCTTCAGTTTACTCAAAATGTCATACATGAATGGGATCGGGTAAGCGTCCCTTGATTTGGTAACTGCGTTAATCTTGCGAAAGTCTATGCAAAAGCGTCTGGTTCCATCTTCCTTCTTAAGGGGGTACATATACCTAAAATTTTTCAAAAAATCAATTTTCAGGTTTTTGTGTTTTTTAATGTACTTTTACATCAGCTTTCAAATGCCGCAAACCGCGTTACTTAATTCGTTAAAGAAAAAAAGTTACAGTTAATTTAATAAAGACATTCAATTTATTAAATTAACGTTGAAATGGCTTTTTTTGAAATTCAAGAATTTCAAGTCAGTTCTAGTAGCAGAATTACTTTCTACGATACTATGAGGGCGGTTAGAAAAAAATTCCGTGGCGCTAATGGCAAGGCCCTCCTCATTGAAAGTATATCTAAAAGTATACATAAAAAAATATAGATATACTTTCAATGAGGAGGGTCTTGCCACTAGCGCCACGGCATTTTTTTCTAACCATCCTAATAGGTACAAATGCTTTTTCGATGTATTTTTTCCTTTTTTAATTTTCGCAATGTAGGTATAATTTTTTTTTTTTTTTATCCACGAACAGAACTGTAAGTATTTATATCGTTTTCGTTTAATAAAAGCGATGAAAAAACAGAAATTTTTTTATCTGTGATTAGATTGTTTCCGTGACATAATATCTTAGTAATGAAAATTAAGAATGAAAGATTAGCTTTCATTTCAAGTCTAATGCTAGAAACAATTTATTAAGTTAGAATCGATCGCATAGAAAAATTTATAACCCTTATGACATAATATATGACATATATTACCTCTACGAGTCTACTTTAGTATATTACATCAATTAGTATCGAATATCGATCTATCGATATCAAATTGTTTCCGCAGCGTTGCAAGTTCATGACGACTTTTTTGTTCTTTGAGTCATCTTTCTAGTGAAATTTTACTTTACTTGGTTTTGTTTTTGTTATTATTTTAATCTCAAGTAAATAAGTTAGTTTTATTCAAAAAAAAAAAAAATTTAAGAATAAATGACCAATTCTTACCAGTTAAACTTATGAAGTTTTTTAGTTGTTAAAAAAAAGGTGTTTATGTACATATGTGAAGTGAAAAAATAATTCTGTGATTTAAGGTTAAAGATAATTTTTAGATAATTGCATAAGAAGACTCCGCTGACTCAAAGTCTTAACTTGGTCTTGGTGCCTAATAATGTGTAATCTGTGTTTTTGATAAAAAAGCTAATTGGGTCACTTTAGGAGCAGGAGCAAAAAAACAAAGTATCCGGCTATGTGCAAAAGAGTATTTACATCAAGCAAGAGTCCTGTGACAAGATATTTTCAAGATATAAATGTTTATGTGTTTGTGTGTTACATTTTATTCATCGAAATCTGTTCAGAACTTCAAAAGCCATTTTCTCAAATAAGTGATTTTTGAGAAAATGAGGGCATTGCTCGTAAAGCCAAAATTCTTCCAGACAGTGGATGGACCCAGGACTTTGCACACTTGTTGTACATGTGAACTCTCATGAGCGCAACCTCAGGCAACCAAATCTAAGCATTATTAAGCTGATGGCACACCATAAATTGACTAAAATGATAAAAACTATCAAAATTTTTACCACATTAAGCAATTTTAGAGTATGCAAGTAGCTTAATAGTGCTTGGATTTGGTTGCCTGAGGTTCCGCTCATAAGGGTTCACATGTACAACAACTATGCCAGTCCTGGGTCCATCCGCTTTAAGGAAAAATTTTGACTTTACGAGCAATGAACTTCCATAGCCTAAATAAGCTGAATTTTATAACACTTATAAAAACACTTATTTTAATTTTCTAAATGTAAAAAATTATGTAAAAATGTGTGTATATTATAGAAAAAAATATATTTTTAAATAAATAATTTTTAAAAAACTTACAAAATTTTTTCTCTGGTTTTTTTTTAGGTATATGTACCCCCTTAACCATGACCACGGGTGACGACCAACCAGTCCTGACTGCTGGTTCGATGATGTCTTTATCCAACATCTCCTGGACTTGTTTCCACATCTCCAGTTTTACGACCGGTGATACACTGGATAATGCCTTTGTTTAATGGGTTTAGCATCCCCCACGTCAATCTCGTGCTCGATCCACGAAGTGCAACCCAATGTCTCATCCACCGTTGAGAGGGCTCCATCCAGCATTTCCTTGAGCCTTTCCCTCTCTTCTGCTGTTATGTCGGCTAGCCCGATTGACGCCAATGTTGTCAATTCGGTTGCTCCGACTGTTGCCACCTCTAGATCAATTTTCTTACCGGCGATCTTGATCTCTAACTGGACTGTCGTAGGATCAAGTACTGCACCAAAGGTACGAACGAAATTCGTTCCCAAATAACAGTCCGAATCGAGACTAGTTATAATGGCTATCCTGAGGTCACGTCTGGTTCCTGCCACCTCAAAGTGTAATGTGACGTATCCGGCGATAGGACACCTACGCCCGTCAGCTACCCTGGCACCCTTGCCACTATAAATCTCCACCATAAATCTTGCGGTTACATGCCGCTGCTATCTGAAAAGCTACCGATCCCATCACTGTACGTGACGCTCCGGGATCGAACAACGCCCTGATGCGGAAATCACCTATGTTAACTGGCAACCACCACCTGGCTTCAACATCAAGCTCGTTAGTAGCCGTTTCATTTTGACCTGTGGCAAGTTCAGTATCCTTCGGGTCTTATTTAAACTTTGGGGCCTTGGATCCTTTGGCTTCCCGAAGTTCTTCTTCCTAGCCTCTAGCTTGCTCAAGAAAGCGTCGAAGCGACTAACAATTGAGTCTGTAGCCGATCCGCTGTTTATTGCAGTTGCTGCTATTTCGACCTTCTGTTTCTTGTTAGTCTTGCTTTCTTTATAGGTGAGGTGTGGCCAAATAGACACTGAAGGGGATGGTGGTGGCTTGTACGCACCCTCGTTGTGATAGGCTCTTTCAATCTCGACAGCTTGACTCATTAGGGCTTTCACAGTCCTAACTTCGTTGCGTCAAATTTGTTTCCTCAGATTTGGCAGCATATTCCTCAGTATGAAGTCAATCTTCTCTGATTCCCCAGGAACTGGTCTGATTTTTGTCAAATATGACAATAAGTTGGTGATATAGTCTCTGACTGGCTCTAACTCCCCATGTGCCCGGGCAAAAGCCTCGGCTCGAACGCTTTGTTGGTATTCTTCAATACCATACCATTCTCGAGCCTTGCGACAAAAATCTTCCCAGGAATGAATATCTGCCTTAGTGTTACGAAACCATGTCGTTGCGACTCCGGTTAATAACAATTGCAATGCGTCCAGCAATTGCTTATCTGTCAAACCTGCCAGGCTGTTGTAGTCTGCAATGTCCAACAAGAATTGCTCTAGACTTGACTCTGAGCCTCCGGAAAACTTGATATTCCACCTCCGGACAATTGCACCTACGTCTGCAGTGCAGACTGCACCGCTAAGATCCCTTAGCGTTGCCTAGCATACTTCCGCCATTTTGATAAACACATGTTAGGGTTATATGAGGCGTTGGGTGCAAAAACAACCTAACCCGGGTTAGGTTGTTTTTGCATAAATCGCTTTTTCGTGATCAGAAAACCTTAATTAGTCAGTCTACCACTCAAAAGTTTTATGAATAACATTAATCTTCACTGAATAAACAAAATAACACTGAAAAACGTGTGAAAAAAGGTTGCGCGGTTGGATTTTGCTCCACGAAGTCAATCAGCTGATTGGTAGTAATCACTTCAAAACTTTTATGATTCGTCGATTTGATTAAACTATAAATGAAAAAATTTATAAACAATTGTTTTCAAAAAGCCTTAGTTGGCAGTTCATGTAGTTAACTTCATAACAATAATTTAAAAGTTTGTTACAAAAAAAATGCCGAAAATGACTAAAAAAGAAAGTTTTGAAGAAAAAATGACAGATAATTGATAATTTTTATGATACTTGTGTTAAAATTAAGTGTTCTTAACAAGTAGAATTATAAAACTTATATTTTTATCTAAAAAAATATAAAAAATATACCTATAATACCCGGTCCAC
Source organism: Encarsia formosa (assembly GCA_038277355.1). Classification (NCBI taxonomy): domain Eukaryota; kingdom Metazoa; phylum Arthropoda; class Insecta; order Hymenoptera; family Aphelinidae; genus Encarsia; species Encarsia formosa. The sequence continues at coordinate 109,352,626 of CM076184.1, forward strand.
GCAAAAACAACCTAACCCGTTTTATGTATTTTGTCTTAATTAATTGTGTTAATGATGGAAAAAGTGACATTATTTATGGGAATTCTATTCTGAGGTAGTGATACTTTATGTGTATAAACGGATTTTTATTTAAATGGAACTTTAGGTTGTTAAATATTGGTTTTAAATCTTTGAGTCAATTTATCTCAAAACTAAAAATTCAGGGTTAGGTTGTTTTTGCACCCAACGCCTCATATACATACATACACACACATATATATATATATGGGTCTAAATAATACTTTTTTAAAAAACCGTCCGCACGAGGTTCACCGATTTTATTGCAATTTTTTTTGGCAAAAGTACTATTCAATAGAAGACTTTTGCCGCTAACTAGAGGTCTCTATCTTATTTCTGCTTGGTGCTAGATTTTTTCAAAGATTGAAAAATGGCCTATTTTTAAGCTGTTTTAAGCAATTTTAAGGTATTTTTCGAAAAATTCTAACATTTGATCAAAATGAGATAGAAACCTCTAGTTTGCGGCAAAATTTGGTTCAAAATAAGTTCTTTTTTGTAAAAATATTTTGACAACATAGTTTGGTTATTTTTATAATAATACAGTCCTACACAGATATTGCTATTTTTGCTCATTTGCAGGTATCTTCAAACGACTGTAGCTTTTTCTAGGCTAAAATTTTGTGCATAATAAAAGATTGTTAAATTATTTTTATGAAAAAACAAAAATTTTGCGACCAACCGTAACCCTGTACGATCTTCCGCTTCCAAGATACAGCTGTTTAAAGTTGTCAAAAAACACAAAAAACGCATTTTTTACGATTTTCACACGCCTTTTTGAACGGTTTCAACCTTTTTTTTTCTCTCAAAAACATGTGGAATCTTCTCTTCATATGTTTCCAAACAAGCTCCCATAGTAATTGTAGTGCGGATTTGGGGTTTTAGTTGATTCCAAAGCATACACTTTTGACACATTTTATGTGCTAAACTAGTGTTTTTTTAACAATATACACGCTACATTTAACTTTTTCGTTCATTATAGATGTTTTGAAGTTATTTTTTGACTAAAAACTATTCAAATTTCAGCCAAAATTAGGTCACCTGCTATGAAAAAATTGATACTCAACGAAATATTGATCTCAATATCAAAATGATATACTACTTTTATTCAGTTTTTTAGTTTTTTGATTCGTTAAAAATCTATGTTCAAATATTGTAAATAATATACCACTTGTTTATTTATTTTTTTCTATTTTTGAAATTACAAATTATTAATCATAGTTTATCAATTATTCTGATAAAACAATCATGGATTACTATTGCTTACTCTGAAAAAAATGAGTCCAAATTAAAAATGTTATTTTTTGAATGCTATGAAGCATGCAACAATCTACCAATCTACATTCTACTTATAATTATATCCACTTATGAAAAAGAGAATGAGAGATTCGATTAGAAAGTCGAGTCGATATATCGAATCGAAACTTGATCTTTGAATCTTGGAGCAAGAGCGCCCCCTTTCAGGCCTCTCAAAAGTGTGAACCAGCCAGACGCGTCAAATTTAAAATCTTCAGGCATGCTTGATTTGAATTTTTGTTTTGTTTTTTTTTTTAATTAATAAAGTGAGTAATGAAATTTGAATTTTTAATTAAATATCCACTTATGAAAAGGAGAATGAGAGATTCGATCAGAAAGTCGAGTCGATATATCGAATCGAAACTTGATCTTTGATTCTTGGAGCAAGAGCGCCCCCTTTCAGGCCTCTCAAAAGTGTGAACCAGCTGGACGCGCCAAATTTGAAATCTTCAGGCATGCCTGATTTGAATTTTTGTTTTGTTTTTTTTTTAATTAATAAAGTTAAGATAAGCTTCAACACCATAACCTTGGGCATGGCTGAAAAAAATGTTAATATTTTTAATGAACAAATAAGGTGATAAGCTACAACCCCATAAACTTGGGCATGTCTAAAAAAAATGTTGATATTTTTAAAAACAAATAAGGCGATGAGCTACAACCCCATAACATTGGGCATGGATAAAAATTTTTTTTTATCCATGTCCAAGGTTATGGGGTGGAAAACTTGTTTGCTTAGTTGTTTATTTAAATATTCACATATTTTATATTTGCTACGCCCAACGTTATGTGGTTGTAGCTCATCGGCTCATTTGTTTATTAAGAGTGCTCAGGACCCCGTGGAGAGCGCCACCTAACGTTGTATTATGGGCGCGTAAAAAAAGTTTCTACCAAACTACGGCCACAAAATAAAAATAATCACTCTGAAAAAAATCTTAAAAAATAGTTGAAATCACTCTACAAGTGTGTCACTATCTGCTTTTTGCAAAAAGTGTTTTTAAGTAGTAAAAAAAGTTGATCAAAAATATCACTAAAATCGTCGTCTGCAGCACGTGCTGATGCTGATCACAGTTTCTTATTCACTGCAAATTATTGCGAGACTTGATCAAAAATCGAGATAGTAACACACTTGTACGCCACTTTCACAAATTTTTTGGTATTTTTTTCACAATCATCCGTGGTTTCTAGCAGCCGTAGTTTGGAATATACGATTTCAATCGGTTGGCTCTACAAGCGTGGTAATGCAGAGCAAAAATTTAATTTAGCCGGTCAAATGTAGTGGCGCTGATGTCGAATTGCAGGGACGTAGATATTTTTCACAAAAAAGAGGGGCCTGCCCCATAGTTGCTCATCGATAGACGGGCGAGCGCAGCTGGCCGTGATTTTCGTTCATCCACGAGAGCGGCGACTGTCAACTGTGCGCCCAAGGTCACGTGGTTTCGGCAGCTCTGACTGCGGCACGGGCCCACGGTCTTTCCTCACGCTCGCGGCGAGCGGCTCGCCGTCGGTTTGGACTTTTCGGTGTTCGGGCAAAATCGTCCGTGATAAAATTGTAGATACTGGAGATTTTAATTATAGGTAAATATCTATATATTAATTTATTGCGAAAGAAAGTATTTTTAATAGGCACGGAAATGAGAAAAATTTGGAAAATTCTTAAAAAAGAACACATTAACAAAACACAATTTAACAACTAACATCAGTTTATTTTTTAATTTTTTCTTTTTATTCAAATTTTTAAATCACTTGAGACTTAAATAGTCATAATTTTTATTGACAGCTTAAATTATAAAACAGTGCTTGAATAATTAATTGGTAAAGTTTAATTAAAAAATTGTTGATTAAATTTTTTTAATAACTATAAGGGAACGATAAGTAAAAAAGTAATCTCACAGGGATGCTAGCTAATATTTTAGTTCAAAAAAGTAGCAATAGTATCACTGTTTTGTTAAAATAGTAATATTTTTTAAACGAAAAAGTATTTTTTTTTTAAAGAAACAAGAACTTTTTTAATGAAGTTTTTCGTTTTAAGGCACTCAAGAAAAAAAAAAATTAAATTAAAAACGGTGAAATACCTCGGTTGACTTGAATCTTTATAAAAAGCGAAAATATTCATAAATATTAAATACTCATAAGCTCCGTAACGCTAGGGACTAAAATTTAGTCAAAATTAAAATATAAATCATTGATGTGAAACTGTAATAATCGAGAGGAACTTGAAAGAATAAAAAGTTTACAACTGCGAGTGGGAACTGGAATGAAATTAAATTTTAAAATTGACTAATTATTGTATAGATAAAATTAATAAATCAAATTACGTTACAAATACCGGTGATAGTTTAGGTCAGTAAACGCATCAATATTGTACCAGATTGTATCTTTTTTATTTTTTTAATAATTAAATAAATAAATAATTAATCCCCCAAGCTCTACAACCCAATAACGCTGGGCGTCCGGGAGTTTTTTTTTATTTTGTGAATAATAAATAAATGAAAAATCGATCCCCAAGCTCTACAACCCAATAACGCCGAGCACATGAGGGGTTTTTTTTTCTCTAAAATAAAAAATAAATGAACAATTTCCACCCCCCAATCTCTACAACCCAATAACGCTGGGAGTATAGGTATTTATTTATTTTTTCTTGAATGATAAATAAATACAAAATCGATCCCCAAGCTCTACACCCCAATTACGCTGGGCGTCCAGGTTTTTTTTTTTCTCAAACGATGAATATATAAACAAGCGATTCTTCAAGCTCTACAACCCAAAAGTGCGTCGCGTCTTGGTTTTATTGATAAATAAATTATAAAGTAAGCAAACAATTCACCCTCCAAGCTCTACAACCCAATAACCCTGGACGACCGGGTGTTTTTTTTATTTCGTGAATAACAAATAAATGAAAAATCGATCCCCAAGCTCTACAACTCAACAGAGTTGGGCAAGTATCCGAAGTTGAAATTTCGGATACTTTTAGGCTTTCGGAAAGTATCCGAAAAAAGTATCTTCGGATATTTTTCAATTTTTAAAAGTATCCGAAAAAAGTATCTTCGGATACAAGATAAATTTCATGAAAGTATCTTCAGATACAAGATACATTTCAAAAGTATCCGAAAAAAGTATCTTCGGATACAAGATAAATTTCATGAAAGTATCTTCAGATACAAGATACATTTCAAAAATATCCGAAAAAAGTATTTTCGGATACTTTTGATTTTTTGAAAAATCATCTTCGGATACTTTTTAAATTTGAAAAGTATCCGAAAAAAGTATCTTCGGATAGTTTCATAATCGAAATATATCCGAACATACTTTTTGTGACATAAAAATTTTATATAGTTAAAAAATTTAAGTTTTTTTACTAATGAATCCAATAACCAAAATCAAACAAAATAAAAAATAATAAAAAAAATAAAATTATTAAAAACGTGATTGAAAATTGTTGGGGACGCTCGAACGGGTGCTAAGGATTATAAAAGGATTTAAAATACTTTATAGCATATAAGTTTTTGCAAAACAAAAAAAAAAAATTACTTTTTGAACAAACTCTGGAATTCAATCACCGTGCTTCGCTACAATCAGTTCTGTTAAATACGTAAATGTGTTTCAATAATTTAGTCGCGCAACTTATTCACACGTTTATACAAGACTTTTTGTGAGACAAATTTTTTGTTTGAACCGATCTTAATTCAAAGTTTTTTATATTTTGAAAAATTTGTAAAAAATTATTTTCATAAGACAAATTGACAAATTTCAGTCATATACTTTTAAATTACTTTTACTAATATGACTTGTAACGTTTATGAAATATTTTTAAAGAAAAAATGTAGTTTTTTTCAACAGAAAGTTGAAAGATCTATTAGTTTAAATTATAAATTATTATTTGAATTAAATTTAATTTGAATTTTATTTAAATTTATGATTAAAAATTTCTCAATTTAAAATTATTATGTTGTCTATTTCTTAAAAAATTTCTCCTGGAAAAATCAAAAAATACTCCTGGAAAACCTGGAAATCTCCTGGAATTTTCAATAAAAAATTGGCACGAACCCTGAAAAAATTTGTCTCGCAACACGTGTGAATAAGTTGCGCGACTAAATTATTGAAACGAAGCACGGTGATTGAATTCAAGAGTTGGTTCAAAAAGTAATTTTTTTTTTGTTTTGCAAAAACTTATATGCTATAAAGTATTTTAAATCCTTTTATAATCCTTAGCACCCGTTCGAGCGTCCCCAACAATTTTCAATCACGTTTTTAATAATTTTATTTTTTTTATTATTTTTTATTTTATTTGATTTTGGTTATTGGATTCATTAGTAAAAAAACTTAAATTTTTTAACTATATGAAATTTTTATGTCACAAAAAGTATGTTCGGATATATTTCGATTATGAAAGTATCCGAAGATACTTTTTTCGGATACTTTTCAAGTTTAAAAAATATCCGAAGATATTTTTTCAAAAAAAAAAAGTATCCGAAGATGATTTTTCAAAAAATCAAAAGTATCCGAAGATACTTTTTTCGGATACTTTTGAAATGTATCTTGTATCTGAAGATACTTTCATGAAATTTATCTTGTATCCGAAGATACTTTTTTCGGATACTTTTGAAATGTATCTTGTATCTGAAGATACTTTCATGAAATTTATCTTGTATCCGAAGATACTTTTTTCGGATACTTTTAAAAATTGAAAAATATCCGAAGATACTTTTTTCGGATACTTTTCGAAAGCCCAAAAGTATCCGAAATTTCAACTTCGGATACTTGCCCAACTCTGCAACTCAATGGCGCCGAGCGCACGAGGGTTTTTTTTCCTCTAAAATAAAAAATAAATAAACAATCTACCTCCCAAGCTCTACAACCCAAAAGAGCGTCGCGTCTCAGTTTTTTTGATAAATAAATCATAAAGTAAACAAACAATTCACCCTCCAAGCTCTACAACCCAATAACCCTGGACGACTGGGTGTTTTTTTTTTATTTCGTGAATACTAAATAAATGAAAAATCGATCCCCAAGCTCTACAACTCAATGACGCCGAGCGTACGAGGGTTTTTTTTCCTATAAAATAAAAAATAAATAAACAATCTACCTCCTAAGCTCTACAACCCAAAAGAGCGTCGCATCTCAGTTTTTTTGGTAAATAAATCATAAATTAAACAAACAATTCACCCTCCAAGCCCTACAACCCAATAACCCTGGACGACTGGGTGTTTTTTTTTTATTTCGTGAATACTAAATAAATGAAAAATCGATCCCCAAGCTCTACAACTCAATGACGCCGAGCGCACGAGGGTTTTTTTTCCTCTAAAATAAAAAATAAATAAACAATCTACCTCCTAAGCTCTACAACCCAAAAGAGCGTCGCGTCTCAGTTTTTTTGATAAATAAATCATAAAGTAAACAAACAATTCACCCTCCAAGCTCTACAACCCAATAACCCTGGACGACTGGGTGTTTTTTTTTTATTTCGTGAATACTAAATAAATGAAAAATCGATCCCCAAGCTCTACAACTCAATGACGCCGAGCGTACGAGGGTTTTTTTTCCTCTAAAATAAAAAATAAATAAACAATCTACCTCCTAAGCTCTACAACCCAAAAGAGCGTCGCATCCCAGTTTTTTTGATAAATAAATCATAAAATAAACAAACAATTCACCCTCCAATCCCTACAACCCAATAACCCTGGACGACCGGGTGTTTTTTTTCTCTAAAATGAAAAATAAATAAGCAATCTACCCCCCAAGATCTACAACGCAATAACGCCGAGCGCACGAGGGTTTTTTTTTCTCTATAATAAAAAATAAATAAACAATCTACCTCCCAAGCTCTACAACCCAAAAGAGCATCGCGTCTCAGTTTTTTTGATAAATAAATCATAAAGTAAACAAACAATTCACCCTCCAAGCTCTACAACCCAATAACCCTGGACGACCAAGTGTTTTTTATTATTTCGTGAATAACAAATAAATGAAAAATCGATCCCCAAGCTCTACAACTCAATGACGCCGAGCGCACGAGGGTTTTTTTTCCTCTGAAATAAAAAATAAATAAACAATCTACCTCCCAAGCTCTACAACCCAAAAGAGCATCGCGTCTCAGTTTTTTTGATAAATAAATCATAAAGTAGACAAACAATTCACCCTCCAAGCTCTACAACCCGATAACCCTAGACAACCAGGTGTTTTTTTCTCTAAAATGAAAAATAAATAAGCAATTTACCCCCCAAGATCTACAACGCAATAACGCCAAGGGCACGAGGGTTTTTTTTTCCTCTAAAATAAAAAATAAATAAACAATCTGCCTCCCAAGCTCTACAACCCAAAAGAGCGTCGCGTCTCAGTTTTTTTGATTAATAAATCATAAAGTAAACAAACAATTCACCCTCCAAGCTCTACAACCCAATAACCCTGGACGACTGGGTGTTTTTTTTTATTTCGTGAATAACAAATAAATGAAAAATCGATCCCCAAGCTCTACAACTCAATGACGCCGAGCGCACGAGGGTTTTTTTTCCTCTAAAATAAAAAATAAATAAACAATCTACCTCCCAAGCTCTACAACCCAAAAGAGCGTCGCGTTCTCAGTTTTTTTGATAAATAAATCATAAAGTAAACAAACAATTCACCCTCCAAGCTCTACAACCCAATAACCCTGGACGACTGGGTGTTTTTTTTTTATTTCGTGAATACTAAATAAATGAAAAATCGATCCCCAAGCTCTACAACCCGATAACCCTAGACGACCGGGTGTTTTTTTCTCTAAAATGAAAAATAAATAAGCAATCTACCCCCCAAGATCTACAACGCAATAACGCCGAGCACAAGAGGGTTTTTTTTCCTCTAAAATAAAAAATAAATAAACAATCTACCTCCCAAGCTCTACAACCCAAAGGAGCGTCGCGTCTCAGTTTTTTTGATAAATAAATCATAAAGTAAACAAACAATTCACCCTCCAAGCTCTACAACCCAATAACCCTGGACGACTGGGTGTTTTTTTTTTATTTCGTGAATACTAAATAAATGAAAAATCGATCCCCAAGCTCTACAACTCAATGACGCCGAGCGTACGAGGGTTTTTTTTCCTCTAAAATAAAAAATAAATAAACAATCTACCTCTTAAGCTCTACAACCCAAAAGAACGTCGCATCTCAGTTTTTTTGATAAATAAATCATAAATCAAACAAACAATTCACCCTCCAAGCTCTACAACCCAATAACCCTGGACGACCGGGTGTTTTTTTTCTCTAAAATGAAAAATAAATAAGCAATCTACCCCCCGAGATCTACAACGCAATAACGCCGAGCGCACGAGGGTTTTTTTTTCTCTATAATAAAAAATAAATAAACAATCTACCTCCCAAGCTCTACAACCCAAAAGAGCATCGCGTCTCAGTTTTTTTTATAAATAAATCATAAAGTAAACAAACAATTCACCCTCCAAGCTCTACAACCCAATAACCCTGGACGACCGGGTGTTTTTTATTATTTCGTGAATAACAAATAAATGAAAAATCGATCCCCAAGCTCTACAACTCAATGACGCCGAGCGCACGAGGGTTTTTTTTCCTCTGAAATAAAAAATAAATAAACAATCTACCTCCCAAGCTCTACAACCCAAAAGAGCATCGCGTCTCAGTTTTTTTGATAAATAAATCATAAAGTAAACAAACAATTCACTCTCCAAGCTCTACAACCCGATAACCCTAGACAACCAGGTGTTTTTTTCTCTAAAATGAAAAATAAATAAGCAATTTACTCCCCAAGATCTACAACGCAATAACGCCGAGGGCACGAGGGTTTTTTTTTCCTCTAAAATAAAAAATAAATAAACAATCTACCTCCCAAGCTCTACAACCCAAAAGAGCGTCGCGTCTCAGTTTTTTTGATTAATAAATCATAAATTAAACAAACAATTCACCCTCCAAGCTCTACAACCCAATAACCCTGGACGACTGGGTGTTTTTTTTTATTTCGTGAATAACAAATAAATGAAAAATCGATCCCCAAGCTCTACAACTCAATGACGCCGAGCGCACGAGGGTTCTTTTTCCTCTAAAATAAAAAATAAATAAACAATCTACCTCCCAAGCTCTACAACCCAAAAGAGCGTCGCGTTCTCAGTTTTTTTGATAAATAAATCATAAAGTAAACAAACAATTCACCCTCTAAGCTCTACAACCCAATAACCCTGGACGACTGGGTGTTTTTTTTTTATTTCGTGAATACTAAATAAATGAAAAGTCGATCCCCAAGCTCTACAACCCGATAACCCTAGACGACCGGGTGTTTTTTTCTCTAAAATGAAAAATAAATAAGCAATCTACCCCCCAATATCTACAACGCAATAACGCCGAGCACAAGAGGGTTTTTTTTCCTCTAAAATAAAAAATAAATAAACAATCTACCTCCCAAGCTCTACAACCCAAAAGAGCGTCGCGTCTCAGTTTTTTTGATAAATAAATCATAAAGTAAACAAACAATTCACCCTCCAAGCTCTACAATCCAATAACCCTGGACGACTGGGTGTTTTTTTTTTATTTCGTGAATACTAAATAAATGAAAAATTGATCCCCAAGCTCTACAACCCGATAACCCTAGACGACCAGCTGTTTTTTTCTCTAAAATGAAAAATAAATAAGCAATCTACCCCCCAAGATCTACAACGCAATAACGCCGAGCACACGAGGGTTTTTTTTCCTCTAAAATAAAAAATAAATAAACAATCTACCTCCCAAGCTCTACAACCCAAAAGAGCGACGCGTCTCAGTTTTTTTGATAAATAAATCATAAAGTAAACAAACAATTCACCCTCCAAGCTCTACAACCCAATAACCCTGGACGACCGGGTGTTTTTTATTATTTCGTGAATAACAAATAAATGAAAATTCGATCCCCAAGCTCTACAACTCAATGACGCCGAGCGCACGAGGGTTTTTTTTCCTCTGAAATAAAAAATAAATAAACAATCTACCTCCCAAGCTCTACAACCCAAAAGAGCATCGCGTCTCAGTTTTTTTGATAAATAAATCATAAAGTAAACAAACAATTCACCCTCCAAGCTCTACAACCCGATAACCCTAGACAACCAGGTGTTTTTTCCCCTAAAATGAAAAATAAATAAGCAATTTACCCCCCAAGATCTACAACGCAATAACGCCGAGGGCACGAGGGTTTTTTTTTCCTCTAAAATAAAAAATAAATAAACAATCTACCTCCCAAGCTCTACAACCCAAAAGAGCGTCGCATCTCAGTTTTTTTGATAAATAAATCATAAATTAAACAAACAATTCACCCTCCAAGCTCTACAACCCAATAACCCTGGACGACTGGGTGTTTTTTATTTATTTCGTGAATACTAAATAAATGAAAAATCGATCCCCAAGCTCTACAACCCGATAACCCTAGACGACCGGGTGTTTTTTTCTCTAAAATGAAAAATAAATAAGCAATCTACCCCCCAATATCTACAACGCAATAACGCCGAGCACACGAGGGTTTTTTTTCCTCTAAAATAAAAAATAAATAAACAATCTACCTCCCAAGCTCTACAACCCAAAAGAGCGACGCGTCTCAGTTTTTTTGATAAATAAATCATAAAGTAAACAAACAATTCACCCTCCAAGCTCTACAACCCAATAACCCTGGACGACTGGGTGTTTTTTTTTTATTTCGTGAATACTAAATAAATGAAAAATCGATCCCCAAGCTCTACAACTCAATGACGCCGAGCGTACGAGGGTTTTTTTTCCTCTAAAATAAAAAATAAATAAACAATCTACCTCCTAAGCTCTACAACCCAAAAGAGCGTCGCATCTCAGTTTTTTTGATAAATAAATCATAAATTAAACAAACAATTCACCCTCCAAGCTCTACAACCCAATAACCCAGGACGACCGGGTGTTTTTTTTCTCTAAAATGAAAAATAAATAAGCAATCTACCCCCCAAGATCTACAACGCAATAACGCCGAGCGCACGAGGGTTTTTTTTTCTCTATAATAAAAAATAAATAAACAATCTACCTCCCAAGCTCTACAACCCAAAAGAGCATCGCGTCTCAGTTTTTTTGATAAATAAATCATAAAGTAAACAAACAATTCACCCTCCAAGCTCTACAACCCAATTACCCTGGACGACCAGGTGTTTTTTATTATTTCGTGAATAACAAATAAATGAAAAATCGATCCCCAAGCTCTACAACTCAATGACGCCGAGCGCACGAGGGTTTTTTTTCCTGTGAAATAAAAAATAAATAAACAATCTACCTCCCAAGCTCTACAACCCAAAAGAGCATCGCGTCTCAGTTTTTTTGATAAATAAATCATAAAGTAAACAAACAATTCACCCTCCAAGCTCTACAACCCGATAACCCTGGACGACCGGGTGTTTTTTTCTCTAAAATGAAAAATAAATAAGCAATCTACCCCCCAAGATCTACAACGCAATAACGCCGAGCGCACGAGGGTTTTTTTTTCTCTATAATAAAAAATAAATAAACAATCTACCTCCCAAGCTCTACAACCCAAAAGAGCATCGCGTCTCAGTTTTTTTGATAAATAAATCATAAAGTAAACAAACAATTCACCCTCCAAGCTCTACAACCCAATAATCCTGGACGACCGGGTGGTTTTTTTTATTTCGTGAATAATAAATAAATGAAAAATCGATCCCCAAGCTCTACAACTCAATAACGCCGAGCGCACGAGGGTTTTTTTTTTCTCTAAAATAAAAAATAAATAAACAATCTACCTCCCAAGCTCTACAACCCAAAAGAGCATCGCGTCTCAGTTTTTTTCATAAATAAATCATAAAGTAAACAAACAATCTACCTCCCAAGCTCTACAACCCAATAATGCTAGGCATCAGGGGCGGCGCCAGCCCTCTGGATGGTATGGAAGGACCCAGACCCAGATTGAAAGTGGGTATGGAATTCCAGACCCTGAAATTATAAGTTGAAGTTTTTGACTAAATAAAATATTTATTCAAATTTATGTAAGACGTGAAAGTAGGAAAACCATTTTTTTTAAAATCAATATTATCCCTCAAGCTCTCAACCTTCAAAACCCTGAACGTAGAATTCAATGAATAATCTGTTCAGCTATCTTCCAAGCTCTAAACCCCCAAAACCCTGGGCGTAGAATTCAATAAATAATCTGATCAGCTATCCCCCAAGCTCTAAACCCTCAAAACCCTGGGCGTAGAATTCAATGGATAAATTGATCAGCTATCCCCCGAACTGTAAACCCCCGTCGACCAGTTTTTTTGTTGAACTCGGGTGCCCAGGGTATTTGGGGGTTTAGAGCTTGGGGAAAAGCTGACCAGTTTTTTTGTTGAACTCCAACCCAGGGTATTTGTGGGTTTAGAGCTTAAGGGATAGCTGACCAATTTTTTTGTTGAACTTGGGCACCCAGGGTACTTGGGCGTTTAGAGCTTGAGGAAAAGCTGACCAGTTTTTTTGTTGAACTTGGGCGCACAGGGTCTTGGGGGTTTAGAGCTTGGGTGATAACTGATCAGTTTTTTTGTTGAGCTCGAGCGCCCAGGGTATTCAGAGGTCTAGATTTTGGGGGATAGTCAACCAGTTTTTTTGTTAAACTCGATGCCCAAGGTCTTGAGGGTTTAGAGCTTGGGGGATAGTCAACCAGTTTTTTTGTTAAACTAGGTGCCCAGGGTCTTGAGGGTTTAGAGCTTAGGGGATAGCCGACCAGTTTTTTTGTTGAACTCCAGCACCTAAGCTATTTGGGGGTTTAGAGCTTGGGGGATAGCTGACCAGTTTTTCAAGCTGTACAACCCAATAACGCTGGGCGTCCAGGTTTTTTTCCCTCAAACGTTGAATAAATTAACAATGGATTCCTTAAGCTTTCCACCCCGAAAGTGCTTTGCGTCTCGGTTTTTTCGATAAATAAATCATCAAATAAGCAAACAATTATCCCCCAAACTCTAGAACCAAAAACGCTGGGCGTTTAGGCTTTTTTTCTGGAATGATAAATAAATGAATTAACCCCCCAAGCTCTACAATCCAATAACTCTGGGAGTAAGGGCTATTATTATTTTTTTCTCAAATGATTAATAAATATACAAACGATCCCTAAAGATCTCAAACCTGAAAGCACTGTGTATCTTGGTTACTTTGATAAAACAGCTATAAAATAAATAAACAACTAAACCCCCTTGTAAAGGCTGGAGGCCCAGCGTTATTGAGATGTAAAGTTTGGGGGGTTATTCGTTTATTTATTTTATGATTTTTTCATGAAAAAAACCATGGTGCCTAGCGTTGTTGGGTTGTAGAGCTTGGAGGGAAGATTGTTTATTTTTATATTATTTGAAAGAAAAAAAAGCCTTAGAAGCTCGATGTTATTGGGTTGTAGAGCTTCAGGGGTAGGTTGTTTATTTATTTATCAAAAAAAAAAAAAAAAAAAGCCGGGATGCCCAGCGTTATTGGGTTATAGAGTTTGGGGATCGATTTTTCATTTATTTATTAATTATTATTCACGAAATAAAAAAAAACACCCGGACGTCCAGCGTTATTGGGTTGTATAGCTTGGGTGGTTGATTGTTTATTTATTTATCATTTCAGAAGAAAAAGCCTTGTTGCCCAGTGTTATTGGGTTGTAAAGCTCGGGAGGTAATTTGTTTGTTTATTTATCATTTCAGAAAAAAAACCTGGTCGCCCAGCGTTACTGGGTTGTAGAGCTTGGGAATCAATCTTGTATTTATTTATCATTCAAGAAAAAAAAAAAATACCTGGATGCCCAGCATTATTGCGTTGTAGATCTTGGGGGGTAGATTGCTTATTTATTTTTCATTTTAGTGAAAAAAAAACCCGCATACGATCGGCATCATTGGGTTGTAGAGCTTGAGGGTAGGTTGTTTATTTATTTATCATTTCAGAAAAAAAGCCTGGTCGCCCAGCGTTATTGAGTTGTAGAGCTTAGGGATCAATTTTTTATTTGTTTATCATTCAAGGAAAAAAAAAAGAAATACCCAGATGCCCAGCGTTGTTAGGTTCTAGAGTTTGAGGATGAATTGTTTGTTTATTGTATGATTTATTTATCAAAAAAACCGAGACGCAAAGCGCCTTTGAGGTGTAAAGTTTGAGGAATCCAATGTTAATTTATTCAACGTTTGAGGAAAAAGAAAAACCCAGGACGCACAGAGTTATTGAGTTGTAGAGCTTGGAGGGTAGATTGTTTATTTTTTTATTATTTGAAAGAAAAAAAGCCTTAGAAGCTCGACGTTATTCGGTTGTAGAGCTTCAGGGGTAGATGGTTTTTTTATTTATCATTTCAAAAAAAAAAAAAAGCCGGGATGCCCAGCGTTATTGGTTTATAGAGTTTGGGGATCGATTTTTCATTTATTTATTAATTATTATTCACGAAATAAAAAATAAAAAAACACCCAGACGCCCAGCGTTATTGGGTTGTAGAGCTTGGGGGGTTGATTGTTTATTTATTTATCATTTCAGAAGAAAAAGCCTTGTAGCCCAGTGTTATTGGGTTGTAGAGCTCGGGAGGTAAATTGTTTATTTATTTATCATTTCAGAAATAAAACCTGGTCGCCCAGCGTTATTGAGTTGTAGAGCTTAGGGATCGATTTTTATTTGTTTATCATTCAAGGAAAAAAAAAAAATACCCAGATGCCCAGCGTTATTGGGTTCTAGAGTTTGGGGATGAATTGTTTGTTTATTGTATGATTTATTTATCAAAAAAACTGAGACGCAAAGCGCTTTTGGGGTATTAAGCTTGAGGAATTGAATGTTAATTTATTCAACGTTTGAGGAAAAAGAAAAACCCAGGACGCACAGAGTTATTGGGTTGTAGAGCTTGGGGGGTAGATTGTTTATTTATTTATTATTTGAGAGCAAAAAAGCCCCGACGCTCGATGTTATTGAGTTGTAGAGCTTGAGCGCAGGTTGTTTATTTATTTATCATTTTAGAAAAATAAGCCCGGACGCCCAGCGTTATTGGGTTGTAGAGCTTCGGGGGCGGTTGTTTATTTATTTATCATTTCTGAGAAAAAATAAATAAAAGCCTAGAGGCTCGGCGTTGTTGAGATGTCAAGTTTGGGGATTATTCGTTTCTTTATTTTATGATTTATTTATCAAAAAAACCGAGACGCACAGCGCTTTTGGGTTATAGAGCTTGGGGGATCGATTGTTTAATTTTATTAAAAAAAACAAAAAAAAAAAAAGATCTGTAGTATACAAAATAAATAAATAAACTAACGCAATAAAACCTAAATTTGAATCTAATAATTATTAGACCGTATCCTGATTAGGAATCTGACGGAGAGTCGTGCGACCAAGCCAAAACACTTTTGAAGTGGCGAGTCAAGCTGCAGGCTGATTATAGAAGTTGGCCTGTCGTGCTGCAATCGACCGACGACATCTGAGGCCCGAGCGAACCACGTGGTTCGCTCTCAGCTGACGCCTAACTCGCCGGCCGCGGCCTGCGGTGTCAACGCCGCGACTCGCACCTACACCTTATAATAAATAATACAACAATCTTAGTCGATGCAGGCCACATTGATTGTTGTTATATACATTTGTTAGATTTATTGATTCACTTTTTAATTTTTTTTATTTACTGAAAGTTATGAAATGTTGAATGAATTTTTTTTGTCATGATAAAAATATGGTTTTTGTCGTATCTTTTTTGTGCGCGCACGAGTGCGACTGACAATTTATTTTTTAATTTTAAAAAAATTATATATTAGGTACAATTTTTTATTGATAATCTCAAATCCCTATATTTTTTGCGGGCCCTTTATTTTCAGAAAGTAGCGACGGCCCTGGTTATCGACATTACAGAGCGCTTAGTTACTATTTTCGCCGTCTGCAAAACTCGTGGCGCAATAGTCGAATCGCTTGTTTCTCCGGGGTCCTGAGCACTCTTAAAAAAATTAATTATTTTTCATTCACTACGCCCAATGTTATGGGATTGTCGCTCATCGGCTTATTTGTTTATTAAAAAATTTAATTATTTTTCATTCACTCTGCCCAGTGTTATGGGATTGTAGCTCATCGCCTTATTTGTTTATTAAAAATATTAACATTTTTTTTAGCCATGCCCAAGGTTATGAGGTTGTAGCTCATCCCCTTATTTGTTTATTAAAAATATTAACATTTTTTTTAGCCATGCCCAAAGTTATGGGGTTGTAGCTTATCGCCGTATTGGTTTATTAAAAATATTAACATTCTTTTCAGCCATGCCCAAGGTTATGGGGTTGTAGCTTATTGGCTTATTTGTTTATTAAAAAAAATTAATTATTTTTACTAAGTACGCTCAGTGTTTGGAGTTGTAGCTTATCGGCTTATTTGTTTATTACAAAAAATAATTATTTGTTATTCACTACGCCTAGGGTTATGGGGTTGTAGACTTGTCCGCATATTTGGCTATTAAAAATTTAAATTTCGTTACTCACTTTATTAATTAAAAAAAAAAACAAAACAAAAATTCAAATCAGGCATGCCTAAAGATTTCAAATTTGGCGCGTCCAGCTGGTTCACACTTTTGAGAGGCCTTTAAGGCGACGCTCTTGCTCCAAGAATCGAAGTTTAAGGTTCGATTCGATATATCGACTCGACTTTCTAATCGAATCTCTCATTCTCCTTTTCATAAGTGGATATTTAATTGAAAATTTAAATTTCATTAGACACTTTATTAATGAAAAAAAAAAAAACAACACAAAAATTCAAATCAAACATGCCTGAAGATTTTAAATTTGACGCGTCTGACTGGTTCACACTTTTGAGAGGCCTGAAAGGGGGCGCTCTTGCTCCAAGATTCAAAGATCAAGTTTCGATTCGATATATCGACTCGACTTTCTAATCGAATCTCTCATTCTCTTTTTCATAAGTGGATATAATTATAAGTAGAATGTAGATTGGTAGATTGTTGCATGCTTCATAGCATTCAAAAAATAACATTTTTAATTTGGACTCATTTTTTTCAGAGTAAGCAATAGTAATCCATGATTGTTTTATCAGAATAATTGATAAACTATGATCAATCATTTGTAATTTCAAAAATAGAAAAAAATAAATAAACAAGTGGTATATTATTTACAATATTTGAACATAGATTTTTAACGAATCAAAAAACTAAAAAACTGAATAAAAGTAGTATATCATTTTGATATTGAGATCAATATTTCGTTGAGTATCAATTTTTTCATAGCAGGTGACCTAATTTTGGCTGAAATTTGAATAGTTTTTAGTCAAAAAATAACTTCAAAACATCTATAATGAACGAAAAAGTTAAATGTTGCGTGTATATTGTTAAAAAAACACTAGTTTAGCACATAAAATGTGTCAAAAGTGTATGCTTTGGAATCAACTAAAACCCCAAATCCGCACTACAATTACTATGGGAGCTTGTTTGGAAACATGTGAAGAGAAGATTCCACATATTTTTAAGAGAAAAAAAAAAGGTCGAAACCGTTCAAAAATGCGTGTGAAAATCGTAAAAAACGCGTTTTTTGTGTTTTTTGACAACTTTAAACAGCTGTATCTTGGAAGCGGAAGATCGTACAGGGTTCCGGTTGGTCGCAAAATTTTTGTTTTTTCATAAAAAAAATTCAGCAATTTTTTATTATGCACAAAAATTTAGCCTAGAAAAAGCTACGGTCGTTTGAAGATACCTGCAAATGAGCAAAAATAGCAATATCAGTGTAGGACTGTATCATTATAAAAATAACCAAACTATGTTGTCAAAACATTTTTACAAAAAAGAACTTATTTTGAACAAAATTTTGCCGCAAACTAGAGGTTTCTATCTCATTTTGATCAAATGTTAGAATTTTTCGAAAAATACCTTAAAATTGCTTAAAACAGCTTGAAAATAGGCCATTTTTCAATCTTTGAAAAAATCTAGCACCAAGCAGAAATAAGATAGAGACCTCTAGTTAGCGGCAAAAGTCTTCTATTGAATAGTACTTTTGCCAAAAAAAATTGCAATAAAATCGGTGAACCTCGTGCGGACGGTTTTTTAAAAGAGTATTATTTTGACCCATATATGTACACGTATGCACTTCAATCAGATGGTAATAAAATCTATAAATTTTTTTTTTTTAATTTCAATAAACGCATAGATACTTGCACTAGATAAACATATTTTAAGTCTAATCCCGAAATTTCAAGACATAATTCTTTTAGGTCGTAGAGAAAGATTGTCAGCCGTTTTGGTTAAAAACTGCTGACAAAAAAAAACAATGGTGTCAAAGATTTTTACTAATAATATTTATATCAAATTGTAGGTAATAATCTCATCTAGTGCAAGTATCTATTTATTTTTTATAAAATTATTAGATTTCTTTTTAATTTATAAAAAACAAAGTTTTGCCAGTAAAACAGTTTCCTACTTTGAAAATCCTATTTCACTGGCCCTTAAATTTCGATATTTAATTCTTTCATCATTTTCAGTCGCTTGATTCAATCTCAAATTACTCTCCATAGGAGTTTCATATAATTTCGCATATTCAAGATTATATTTTTCAGCCAAAGATTCAATATATTTTGTTTGGCTTAAAGTCATCAATTTCATATCTTTACTATAATCTATATCAATACCTATATAACTCTTGATCCAAATCTTTCATAACAAAACTTGCATTAAACTATTTTCAATCTCTCTGATTTTATCAAGATCTTTGCAAACAATCAATAAATCATCAACAAAAACTAAAATATATATTGGATCTTTGCCTTTGTTTTTAGTAGTATGGCTAAGAGTGTTTCGCGCCATGGCGCGAAACTCTCATACTTTTTTTGAGGTGGCGCGAAACTCTCATACTTTTTTTGAGGTGGCGCGAAACTCTCATACTTTTTTGAGGTGGCGCGAAACTCTCATACTTTTTTGAGGTGGCGCGAAACTCTCATACTTTTTTGAGGTGGCGCGAAACTCTCATACTTTTTTGAGGTGGCGCCTAACTCCCATACTTTTTGGAGGTGGCGTCACTCTCTCGTACTTTGTACCCCCTCCCCGCTCTCGTACCTTTTGCGTGGTACAGCTGGTGCTAGCGGGTAGCCACTGCTGGCTAGCCGCTAGCTCTTATCATTTTTAATTTTTTATTTAATTAATTAATTTTACAATTCATTGACGGTGAATTGAAAATTATTTTAGTAAAATTTCAAAAAAAAAAAAAAAAAAAAAAAAAAAAAATCTCATTCACTGGGATTCGAACCCACGACCCCAGAAATGCCAGGCGGACTCTCTACCGCCTGAGCCACTGGCCCCCCATTTATGATCATCTGTAAAGTTAAACTACAGGTACAAGGCTCGCGAGATCATACGCGGCGGCGGCCTGTTTGAAAATAGGTCACGGCAGGACCTTGCAACCCTTTGATGTGCAATGCCGGTCACTGCCTCTATGAAGTTGTGGTTTTAGAAGTACATAAACTCCATTAGCGAAATCAATATATTGTTTATTTTTTCACTAATGGAGTTTACGAGATCATACGCGGCGGCGGCTCATTTGTAATACACCGCCGTGCCGCTTGCACCCTTTTATTTTACGCCGCTGTCGCTACCCCATTTGATCACGCAGCAACACGGTTCCAAGAAACTCTTCGGCTCTCTTGGGTTTACAGTCGGTTAGAATATTGTTGTTTTGACAACAATGTTCTAACCGACTGTAAAAACCATATAAATACGTGTAGTCCTCTGCGAGTTCATCAGTTATCAAGCCACCCTTGACCTGAGAAGATGGGCTACGCAGAGGACGACGTGCGAGAGGAGCTCGAGGAGTTTTTGGACTTCCGCGCTGCTGCTGGCAACGACCCCACGTTGGAGGTGGATGACGGCGACGAGCTCCTCCAGGAGTTTGACGCCCTGCAGCAGCAGCCCCTGCACACTCCCGTGCAGCAGCGGATGGAGGAAGAGATTGGTGACGGCGACGAGCTCCTCCAGGACACCATGGAGCAGCAGCGCTTTGAGGAAGAGGATGATGAGTCCCTGATGGAGGCGGTGTCATATCTTCGAGATCAGCTCTGGGTCGAGAAGATTGACACCAACGCCATATTCTTCAGGGACCCAGAGCTGTTTCTCACTAGCCTCCTGGGGGAGCTGCACGCTCTCAACCCGCAGCCTCTGAGCCAGCTGCTGGAGCAGGAGGAGGGCTACCATCAGCGGCTTTTGGAGGACGTAAGTTTTTTTTTTTTTTTTCAATGTGTTTGTGTGAATGCGAAATTTAAATTTGTGTGCGCGTGTGTGTGAATGAACGTATGGCTGAATGTATGCGTACGGTGTGATTGCGAAATTTAAATTTGTGCTTGTTTGTGTGTCTGTGTGTGAATGAGTGTATGTATGGGTGGTTGCATGCGCACAGTGTGTATGTGAAATTTAAATTTGTGCGTGTTTGTGTGTCTGTATTTAATTTCAAAAAATTTTTTTTTATTTTTAGTTGCGGGTGTCTCCTTCACCACCACCAGCTCCATCGGCCCCAGTGTGTCCTCCTTCACCACCAGCTCCATCGCCACCACCAGCTCCATCACCACCACCAGCTCCATCGCCACCACCAGCTCCATCAGGGTCCAAACCCAAAATAAAAAATGGTGAGTTTTTTTTTTTTTTTTTTTTTTTTTGACAGCTAATTAATTTTTTTTTTCTTTTTTTTTTTTTTTTTTCAGTCCAAAACCTCAATTTGGTGGTGAAGAAAGTTGGGAATGAGTTCCGCTTCAAGCGGCGACCCCCTCCAGTGGTGGCGGGGGAACCAGCAGTGACCCCGACACCTCCAAAATCTCCTCTGACAACTGGGGAGATTTTGGAGTGGATGTGTTGGATGCCGGGACCACTGACTAAATTGAAGCCGTCACCATTGCCGCCGCCGCCACCGCCGTCGCCGTCACCACCACCGTCGCCACCGCCGTCGCCGGAAGCAGCAGCAGCAGCAGGACTGCTGCAGTTATCATCACCTCCACCACCATCATACGAGGAGGTTGCAGCAGCATCAGCGCTGTGTATGCTCGCTGAAGCGAGGGATGAGCCGCCCTCATATAATGATGCGGCATTGGCTGAGATCGCGGCGGCAGTGGAGGGGATGCTTGGGCTCTCGGGAACCTCGCAAAGGGCCCAGTATAACTTACCCAGGGCTCTGACAGTTCCTCCCCCTCCTCTTCCTTCTCATCAAGAAATTTTGGAAGGTACGGAGTGCGACTTTTCATATTTGGTTCTCCCAGATCCATCAGCGCCCTCATTGGCTCCTTTGAGTTCTCCTGTTGAACCTCGACGCAAACGACGGTGGGATGCAACCGAGATTTGCGAGGTGCAACAGAAGAACTCAAAGGAGCATCCTTTGGGGGTCGTTTGGAGCTGGGAGAAACCAAATGATGAAGAGAGGCCCACTCCTACCCGTGGTAAAATGACGGATGAGGAGGTGGAGGAGTGGGCGAGAAACCGTCCCTACGAGCCGTGGGTAAGGATTCCTACCCGGTCCATTTGCGGGGGTAGGCCGCTGCCTACGAGCTCAACGCTCCCCAGAGCGAAAATTTTTAAAAAATATTAATTTTTTAATTTTAATTTTTTATTTTATTCTTTTTGTAATTTTTGTTCTTTTTAAAAATAATTTTAAGTAAAAAAAAAAAATGTAAAATGTAGAAATAAAATTAACAAAATATAGTGTAAAAATAAAATGTTAAATAAAAGGTAAAAATATAATTTAAAATAAAATGTTAAAAGTAATAGTAAAATAATAAAATGTTAAAATAAAAATTAAAAATAAAAATGTAAAATAAAATGTTAAAAATTTCTAAAATATAAAAAAAAAACTTAATACTGTATGAGTAATTATTTTTATCAAACCTTATCTGTAAATGTGTTAATTGAATTTTTTTTATTTATTTATTTATTTTTATTAATCAATTCCTACAGTTGGAATAAAAAAAAAAAAGTCTTTTTTAAATTTAAATAAATATATATTTTAAGCATCATAATACAGTATCCTTAATAAAATAGACATTTAAATTAATTATAAAGATCTGCTGGTTTGTTCCGATTCGCCCATAGTTTCTCGATTATTCATATCCACTTCGTCTTGACCTTCTCGAGCTTCGATCAACCAGGCCCGACGTCTCACCAACCAGCTTTTCAAGGCGTAGGCGTTGTCCACGGCGCAGACTGCTCCTGCCCGAACGTGGTAGCGACAGGAAAACGGGCAAGTCTTCTCCAGGGTCTTCAACGAAGGACACCGAATTTCATCCATGTCAACAACAAGTCTGCGGAAGGTAAGTAAAATATAGGTTAGTTTAGGTTAGTTAAGGTAAGTTTAGGTTAGTTAAGGTAAGTTTAGGTTAGTTTAGGGTAGAAAAGTACTTACTTCCCGGGGAGCATCGACTGGAGCAGCTTCGTCTTCTCGGAACCCTTGGTATAGACCCGGGTAGCGTCTCGGAGGGCATCCTGAATCACCCTGGTGCAGGCTGTGAACGGGACGAAGCCGGAACTCCAAGGGATGCCGTGGTGACGCCTCTCCAACCAGCGGTTCGTCCTCTGCTCCTCCACCAGGAGTTTTTCAAAGCGGCATGGTGACTGGATCAGGCAGATGGTCGGCAACCTCCAATTGTCCACGGGGATGACGGCCAACTCCTTCACCTGGAGTATGTTGGAGGACCTCTTGAAGCACTGGATGTCCACCACGTATTCAGCCATGTCGGTTGTCCAAGTCGAAATGATGGTTACAGCAAAGTGGCTCGCGGCTTATATAGCAAGAGTTTGTCGGAACGAATCAAAGCTGCACTAGGATTCCTAGAAATTTGACGTCAGTTCTTGTCACCACCAGTTCCCGAAATTTTAGGAAAAAATTCACCGATTTGGCTCTCCCCCTCCACTAGTCTAAAGTGTATAAAGCTGAGGCCTCTCAACCGTCTTCAATCACTTCATTCCAGTGCTTCAAGTCGATCAGATCATCTTGCTCACTGCTCCAGTTTGGATTCATCTTATATGGCAAGAGTTTCTGTCGGAACGAATCAAAGCTTCACTGGGATTCCTAGAATTTGACGTCAGTTCTTGTCACCACCAGTTCCTGAGATTTTGGGAAAATTCATCGATTTGGCTCTCCCCCTCTACTAGTCTAAAGTGTATAAAGCTGAGGCCTCTCAATTCTCTTCAATCATTTCATTCCAGTGCTTCAATTCGATCGGATCATCTTGTTCAGTGCTCCAGTTTGAATTCATTGCTTTATATTTTACTCTGCTTTAATTACAGCTCTGACTATATTATTTATTAATTTTGGCAACATTATGGCTTCCCTCGAGTATTTTGGCGTGAGCATTAAGGCTCTACTGAATTCTCTTCAAGTGCATGCTGGCTCTGCAGAACACAGTGAGCTGCAGCGGTGGATGGACACGGTGAAGGAGATGAAAGGTATTCTCCGGAATTTGCTTGTTTCTGGGGATTTAACCATTCACCAGAAGCGAAAGTGTGCAGCCTACGTCTTTCAACTTACCAACATTGAAAAAAGACTGGAAAATTTGTTGGTGGTTACTGGAGGAGAGCTAATGGTTCCTGGTGAAGTGGAACCTGTTGCCGAAGGAGAGCTAGTGGTTCCTGACAAAATTCAACCTGTTGCTGAAGGAGAGCTGGTGGTTCCTGATGAAGTGCAGCCTGTTCCAGAAGTATCCAAAGACTCTGTGAAGTGGGAAGAATTGCCTAGTGTTTTCCAGAATCACATTAAATCTGGAATCATAATAAACATTGTACATAAAGATGTGAGGTCCTTTCTCGAGAATTCCAGAGCTCTATTCGAAGAAAAAGTTGGTGAGTCTCTGCGAGAACATAGTGCTTTAATGGTTAGTGTCGAACTCTCATCAGAGTATGTGATTTTGAAAAGTGACATTGAAACCAATGAAGTGAAACATTTCAACACCGCCAGTCAACCTATATTCCAGACAACCAATTTGAGTGAGTGGTATGATCAAAACGTTGTTACACCTGTGCTACACCAAATAGAAGAGTTTGAAGGTTGCGGCTCAGGTTGGACCTTGCGGCAGATTCTGAGTATGGTGCTCAGCATGAAACACTACCAACCAATGCATGCAGGCTCTCACTTTCGTCTACCAGAGTCAATTCAGAAGAAACGTGCTTGTGTGAATGTGGACAATGAAGACGATGAGTGTTTCCGTTGGGCGATTCTTTCTGCTTTACATCCGGTATCAAGAAAGAATCATGCTGATCGTGTAAGTCACTATATACCATACTCAAATGAACTCAATTTTACTGGCATATCATTTCCCGTTAAACTGAAGCAAGTGAAAGTGTTTGAGAAACAAAACGATGTCTCGGTCAACGTCTTTGTTCTAAAAAAGCGTGGTAATCAGTATGAAGTGTGTACAGCTCACCTCACCGACTGCTACAAACCGAGACATGTGAATTTGCTTTATGTGCAAGACCACTACCCTGATGAAAATGAAGTCATGGACAACATCCCCAAGTGTCACTACGTTTGGATCAAGAATTTGAGTATGTTGGTAAGTAAGCAATTGACCGACCATAACGGTAAAAAGTTTTTCTGTGACAGGTGCTTACACTACTGGGACACAGAACAGAAAGTTATTGACCACAGAGTCATTTGTCAACAGTTCAACACTTGTAAAATTGAACTGCCTAGTGAAAAAGACAATAAACTAAAGTTTAAAAATTTCAAGAACATGGACAAAGTGAGTCATGTGATTTATGCCGATTTCGAAAGTTTGCTGAAGCCCACAGGCGATCCTCGCAGCCCACAACAACATCAAGCCTTCAGCGTTGGTTACTACTTGAAAAATAGCTACGACGATAGTCAATCGTACTACAGAAGTTACCGGCAATCTGAAGACGGTCAGCAGACACCTGCGGAATGGTTTGCAAAGGAGCTGAATAGGATTGCGTCTGAGATTGAGCAGTTGCATAAAAATCCCAGAGAAATTATTCTCACTCAACGTGATTGGAATAACTTCAATCAAGCCGCGTCATGTTATTTGTGTAACAGAGGGTTTTTCAATAGGTCAAACCCTAAAGTGAAGGACCACTGCCATTTTACAGGCAAATATAGAGGTGCAGCCCACAGGTAAGTTAATAAAATAATTTTGGGTCGGTAAAACAGTTTTCAAATAAAATTTTTCTTTCAGGTCGTGTAATTTGAAGTTCAAGGCAGCTAAATTTGTTCCTGTGATTTTCCACAACCTTTCGGGATATGACGCTCACTTTTTGATCAAGGAAATTGCATCAAAGAAAATCCTTGATGGTGATATGACTGTAATTGCTCAAAATAAAGACCGTTACATTTCATTCACGAAATACATCAAGGATTGTGTGATCAACTTCCGATTCTTGGACTCGTTCCGGTTTATGGCGTCATCTTTGGACCAGCTGGTCAAAAACCTCCCCGACAAGGACATTGCCGTTGGAAATCTCCGTCAAGCTGGCTTAGAAGACGATCAAATTGAGTTGCTCACCGTGAAAGGTCATTACCCTTACGAGTACACTGACTCTTTTGAGAAACTCAATGAGACGGAGCTTCCTGAACGAGAAAAATTCTACAGCAGCTTGACCGACACCTTTATTGGAGAAGATGAGTACACCCACGCCAAGGATGTATGGTCCAAACTCAACGTGCAAACTCTTGGAGAGTACTCGGACATCTATCTAAGGTCAGATGTCTTGTTACTCTGCAACGTTTTTGAAAACTTCCGTTCGACGTGTTTGGAAGCCTACAGCCTGGATCCTGCCTGCTACTACACCACAGCTGGCCTATCGTGGGATGCCATGCTTAAACAAACAGAGGTGGAGTTGGAACTGATAACGGACATCGATATGCTTCTTTTCATTGAGAAGGGAATCAGAGGAGGTATCAGCCAGTGCTCCAACCGATACTCGGAAGCAAACAACCCCTACATGAAAGAAGGTTATAACCCTGACAAGGACGAGAAATACCTCGTTTACCTAGATGCCAACAATTTATACGGGTAATTATGACGTTATTATCAATTAATTATTCATTTTTTTAATTTCTGATGTTTTGTTTTACAGTTGGGCTATGTGTCAGTATCTTCCGTACGGTGGGCTCAAGTGGGTGGATGATTTGAGCGATCCTGACTTCTATGTCGTACCGGAGGACAATGACATCGGCTACTTTCTGGAAGTGGACATTGAGTACCCAGAGGAACTTCACCTGGAGCAACAGGATCTCCCCTTCTGTGCTGAACATATGGCACCACCTAACTCCAAGCAGAAAAAGCTGCTCACGACCATGTTACACAAGGAGAAGTACGTGATCCATTACAGGGCCTTGATTCAAGCACAAAAACACGGTCTCAAGGTCAAGAAAATTCACCGAGCAGTTCAATTTAACCAGTCTCAGTGGTTGAAAAAATACATCGATTTCAACACTGAGAAAAGAAGACTGGCGAGAAACAAGTTTGAACGTGACTTCTTCAAGCTGCTCAACAATATAATATATGGTAAGACTATGGAGTCGCAGCGAGATCACGTGGACGCAAGAGTGGTAACAATTTGGCCTGATCGGTATGGAGCTGAGGCTTGCATCGCCGATCCCAATTTCCATAGCCTCGTGGAACTTGCTGAGGACGCTGTGCTGGTTCAGATGAAACAGAGCAAGATTAAGATCGATAAGCCGCTCTACATAGGGTTAAGTGTGCTTGACATCTCGAAGACCTTGATGTATGACTTCCACTACAACAAAATGAAGAAGTGGGTCGGTTCCAAGTGCAAATTGTTGTACACGGACACGGACAGTTTCATCTATGAAATTGAAGGAACCAACGTATACAAGGTCATGATTTCGCCATTGCACTCGTCTTTCATGAGGCCCACCTTCTTCTCGTTGTCAGGTTTTATTCCGAAACGATTGTCTGGAGGGTAAGCGGAAGTGTCGAAGTACTCCGGATGCTCTCTCATGACCTTGTATACGTCGGTTCCTTCAATTTCATAGATGAAACTGTCCGTGTCCGTGTACAACAATTTGCACTTGGAACCGACCCACTTCTTCATTTTGTTGTAGTGGAAGTCATACATCAAGGTCTTCGAGATGTCAAGCACACTTAACCCTATGTAGAGCGGCTTATCGATCTTAATCTTGCTCTGTTTCATCTGAATGTCCACTTCCAGAAAGTAGCCGATGTCATTGTCCTCCGGTACGACATAGAAGTCAGGATCGCTCAAATCATCCACCCACTTGAGCCCACCGTACGGAAGATACTGACACATAGCCCAACTGTAAAACAAAACATCAGAAATTAAAAAAATGAATAATTAATTGATAATAACGTCATAATTACCCGTATAAATTGTTGGCATCTAGGTAAACGAGGTATTTCTCGTCCTTGTCAGGGTTATAACCTTCTTTCATGTAGGGGTTGTTTGCTTCCGAGTATCGGTTGGAGCACTGGCTGATACCTCCTCTGATTCCCTTCTCAATGAAAAGAAGCATATCGATGTCCGTTATCAGTTCCAACTCCACCTCTGTTTGTTTAAGCATGGCATCCCACGATAGGCCAGCTGTGGTGTAGTAGCAGGCAGGATCCAGGCTGTAGGCTTCCAAACACGTCGAACGGAAGTTTTCAAAAACGTTGCAGAGTAACAAGACATCTGACCTTAGATAGATGTCCGAGTACTCTCCAAGAGTTTGCACGTTGAGTTTGGACCATACATCCTTGGCGTGGGTGTACTCATCTTCTCCAATAAAGGTGTCGGTCAAGCTGCTGTAGAATTTTTCTCGTTCAGGAAGCTCCGTCTCATTGAGTTTCTCAAAAGAGTCAGTGTACTCGTAAGGGTAATGACCTTTCACGGTGAGCAACTCAATTTGATCGTCTTCCAAGCCAGCTTGACGGAGATTTCCAACGGCAATGTCCTTGTCGGGGAGGTTTTTGACCAGCTGGTCCAAAGATGACGCCATAAACCGGAACGAGTCCAAGAATCGGAAGTTGATCACACAATCCTTGATGTATTTCGTGAATGAAATGTAACGGTCTTTATTTTGAGCAATTACAGTCATATCACCATCAAGGATTTTCTTTGATGCAATTTCCTTGATCAAAAAGTGAGCGTCATATCCCGAAAGGTTGTGGAAAATCACAGGAACAAATTTAGCTGCCTTGAACTTCAAATTACACGACCTGAAAGAAAAATTTTATTTGAAAACTGTTTTACCGACCCAAAATTATTTTATTAACTTACCTGTGGGCTGCACCTCTGTATTTGCCTGTAAAATGGCAGTGGTCCTTCACTTTAGGGTCTGACCTATTGAAAAACCCTCTGTTACACAAATAACATGACGCGGCTTGATTGAAGTTATTCCAATCACGTTGAGTGAGAATAATTTCTCTGGGATTTTTATGCAACTGCTCAATCTCAGACGCAATCCTATTCAGCTCCTTTGCAAACCATTCCGCAGGTGTCTGCTGACCGTCTTCAGATTGCCGGTAACTTCTGTAGTACGATTGACTATCGTCGTAGCTATTTTTCAAGTAGTAACCAACGCTGAAGGCTTGATGTTGTTGTGGGCTGCGAGGATCGCCTGTGGGCTTCAGCAAACTTTCGAAATCGGCATAAATCACATGACTCACTTTGTCCATGTTCTTGAAATTTTTAAACTTTAGTTTATTGTCTTTTTCACTAGGCAGTTCAATTTTACAAGTGTTGAACTGTTGACAAATGACTCTGTGGTCAATAACTTTCTGTTCTGTGTCCCAGTAGTGTAAGCACCTGTCACAGAAAAACTTTTTACCGTTATGGTCGGTCAATTGCTTACTTACCAACATACTCAAATTCTTGATCCAAACGTAGTGACACTTGGGGATGTTGTCCATGACTTCATTTTCATCAGGGTAGTGGTCTTGCACATAAAGCAAATTCACATGTCTCGGTTTGTAGCAGTCGGTGAGGTGAGCTGTACACACTTCATACTGATTACCACGCTTTTTTAGAACAAAGACGTTGACCGAGACATCGTTTTGTTTCTCAAACACTTTCACTTGCTTCAGTTTAACGGGAAATGATATGCCAGTAAAATTGAGTTCATTTGAGTATGGTATATAGTGACTTACACGATCAGCATGATTCTTTCTTGATACCGGATGTAAAGCAGAAAGAATCGCCCAACGGAAACACTCATCGTCTTCATTGTCCACATTCACACAAGCACGTTTCTTCTGAATTGACTCTGGTAGACGAAAGTGAGAGCCTGCATGCATTGGTTGGTAGTGTTTCATGCTGAGCACCATACTCAGAATCTGCCGCAAGGTCCAACCTGAGCCGCAACCTTCAAACTCTTCTATTTGGTGTAGCACAGGTGTAACAACGTTTTGATCATACCACTCACTCAAATTGGTTGTCTGGAATATAGGTTGACTGGCGGTGTTGAAATGTTTCACTTCATTGGTTTCAATGTCACTTTTCAAAATCACATACTCTGATGAGAGTT
The DNA here is from genome assembly GCA_038277355.1 of Encarsia formosa. NCBI lineage: Eukaryota > Metazoa > Arthropoda > Insecta > Hymenoptera > Aphelinidae > Encarsia > Encarsia formosa. Next base: position 109,382,375 of record CM076184.1, read on the forward strand.
CGACACTAACCATTAAAGCACTATGTTCTCGCAGAGACTCACCAACTTTTTCTTCGAATAGAGCTCTGGAATTCTCGAGAAAGGACCTCACATCTTTATGTACAATGTTTATTATGATTCCAGATTTAATGTGATTCTGGAAAACACTAGGCAATTCTTCCCACTTCACAGAGTCTTTGGATACTTCTGGAACAGGCTGCACTTCATCAGGAACCACCAGCTCTCCTTCAGCAACAGGTTGAATTTTGTCAGGAACCACTAGCTCTCCTTCGGCAACAGGTTCCACTTCACCAGGAACCACTAGCTCTCCTCCAGTAACCACCAACAAATTTTCCAGTCTTTTTTCAATGTTGGTAAGTTGAAAGACGTAGGCTGCACACTTTCGCTTCTGGTGAATGGTTAAATCCCCAGAAACAAGCAAATTCCGGAGAATACCTTTCATCTCCTTCACCGTGTCCATCCACCGCTGCAGCTCACTGTGTTCTGCAGAGCCAGCATGCACTTGAAGAGAATTCAGTAGAGCCTTAATGCTCACGCCAAAATACTCGAGGGAAGCCATAATGTTGCCAAAATTAATAAATAATATAGTCAGAGCTGTAATTAAAGCAGAGTAAAATATAAAGCAATGAATTCAAACTGGAGCACTGAACAAGATGATCCGATCGAATTGAAGCACTGGAATGAAATGATTGAAGAGAATTGAGAGGCCTCAGCTTTATACACTTTAGACTAGTGGAGGGGGAGAGCCAAATCGATGAATTTTCCCAAAATCTCAGGAACTGGTGGTGACAAGAACTGACGTCAAATTCTAGGAATCCCAGTGAAGCTTTGATTCGTTCCGACAGAAACTCTTGCCATATAAGATGAATCCAAACTGGAGCAGTGAGCAAGATGGTCCGATCGACTTGAAGCACTGGAATGAAGTGATTGAAGACGGTTGAGAGGCCTCAGCTTTATACACTTTAGACTAGTGGAGGGGGAGAGCCAAATCGGTGAATTTTTTCCTAAAATTTCGGGAACTGGTGGTGACAAGAACTGACGTCAAATTTCTAGGAATCCTAGTGCAGCTTTGATTCGTTCCGACAAACTCTTGCTATATAAGCCGCGAGCCACTTTGCTGTAACCATCATTTCGACTTGGACAACCGACATGGCTGAATACGTGGTGGACATCCAGTGCTTCAAGAGGTCCTCCAACATACTCCAGGTGAAGGAGTTGGCCGTCATCCCCGTGGACAATTGGAGGTTGCCGACCATCTGCCTGATCCAGTCACCATGCCGCTTTGAAAAACTCCTGGTGGAGGAGCAGAGGACGAACCGCTGGTTGGAGAGGCGTCACCACGGCATCCCTTGGAGTTCCGGCTTCGTCCCGTTCACAGCCTGCACCAGGGTGATTCAGGATGCCCTCCGAGACGCTACCCGGGTCTATACCAAGGGTTCCGAGAAGACGAAGCTGCTCCAGTCGATGCTCCCCGGGAAGTAAGTACTTTTCTACCCTAAACTAACCTAAACTTACCTTAACTAACCTAAACTTACCTTAACTAACCTAAACTAACCTATATTTTACTTACCTTCCGCAGACTTGTTGTTGACATGGATGAAATTCGGTGTCCTTCGTTGAAGACCCTGGAGAAGACTTGCCCGTTTTCCTGTCGCTACCACGTTCGGGCAGGAGCAGTCTGCGCCGTGGACAACGCCTACGCCTTGAAAAGCTGGTTGGTGAGACGTCGGGCCTGGTTGATCGAAGCTCGAGAAGGTCAAGACGAAGTGGATATGAATAATCGAGAAACTATGGGCGAATCGGAACAAACCAGCAGATCTTTATAATTAATTTAAATGTCTATTTTATTAAGGATACTGTATTATGATGCTTAAAATATATATTTATTTAAATTTAAAAAAGACTTTTTTTTTTTATTCCAACTGTAGGAATTGATTAATAAAAATAAATAAATAAATAAAAAAAATTCAATTAACACATTTACAGATAAGGTTTGATAAAAATAATTACTCATACAGTATTAAGTTTTTTTTTTATATTTTAGAAATTTTTAACATTTCATTTTACATTTTTATTTTTAATTTTTATTTTAACATTTTATTATTTTACATTTACTTTTAACATTTTATTTTAAATTATATTTTTACCTTTTATTTAACATTTTATTTTTACACTATATTTTGTTAATTTTATTTCTACATTTTACATTTTTTTTTTACTTAAAATTATTTTTAAAAAGAACAAAAATTACAAAAAGAATAAAAATTACAAAAAGAATAAAATAAAAAATTAAAATTAAAAAATTAATATTTTTTAAAAATTTTCGCTCTGGGGAGCGTTGAGCTCGTAGGCAGCGGCCTACCCCCGCAAATGGACCGGGTAGGAATCCTTACCCACGGCTCGTAGGGACGGTTTCTCGCCCACTCCTCCACCTCCTCATCCGTCTTTTACCACGGGTAGGAGTGGGCCTCTCTTCATCATTTGGTTTCTCCCAGCTCCAAACGACCCCCAAAGGATGCTCCTTTGAGTTCTTCTGTTGCACCTCGCAAATCTCGGTTGCATCCCACCGTCGTTTGCGTCGAGGTTCAACAGGAGAACTCAAAGGAGCCAATGAGGGCGCTGATGGATCTGGGAGAACCAAATATGAAAAGTCGCACTCCGTACCTTCCAAAATTTCTTGATGAGAAGGAAGAGGAGGGGGAGGAACTGTCAGAGCCCTGGGTAAGTTATACTGGGCCCTTTGCGAGGTTCCCGAGAGCCCAAGCATCCCCTCCACTGCCGCCGCGATCTCAGCCAATGCCGCATCATTATATGAGGGCGGCTCATCCCTCGCTTCAGCGAGCATACGCAGCGCTGATGCTGCTGCAACCTCCTCGTATGATGGTGGTGGAGGTGATGATAACTGCAGCAGTCCTGCTGCTGCTGCTGCTTCCGGCGACGGCGGTGGCGACGGTGGTGGTGACGGCGACGGCGGTGGCGGCGGCGGCAATGGTGACGGCTTCAATTTAGTCAGTGGTCCCGGCATCCAACACATCCACTCCAAAATCTCCCCAGTTGTCAGAGGAGATTTTGGAGGTGTCGGGGTCACTGCTGGTTCCCCCGCCACCACTGGAGGGGGTCGCCGCTTGAAGCGGAACTCATTCCCAACTTTCTTCACCACCAAATTGAGGTTTTGGACTGAAAAAAAAAAAAAAAAAAAAAAGAAAAAAAAAATTAATTAGCTGTCAAAAAAAAAAAAAAAAAAAAAAAAACTCACCATTTTTTATTTTGGGTTTGGACCCTGATGGAGCTGGTGGTGATGGAGCTGGTGGTGGCGATGGAGCTGGTGGTGGTGATGGAGCTGGTGGTGGCGATGGAGCTGGTGGTGAAGGAGGACACACTGAGGCCGATGGAGCTGGTGGTGGTGAAGGAGACACCCGCAACTAAAAATAAAAAAAATTTTTTTGAAATTAAATACAGACACACAAACACGCACAAATTTAAATTTCACATACACACTGTGCGCATGCAACCACCCATACATACACTCATTCACACACAGACACACAAACAAGCACAAATTTAAATTTCGCAATCACACCGTACGCATACATTCAGCCATACGTTCATTCACACACACGCGCACACAAATTTAAATTTCGCATTCACACAAACACATTGAAAAAAAAAAAAAAAACTTACGTCCTCCAAAAGCCGCTGATGGTAGCCCTCCTCCTGCTCCAGCAGCTGGCTCAGAGGCTGCGGGTTGAGAGCGTGCAGCTCCCCCAGGAGGCTAGTGAGAAACAGCTCTGGGTCCCTGAAGAATATGGCGTTGGTGTCAATCTTCTCGACCCAGAGCTGATCTCGAAGATATGACACCGCCTCCATCAGGGACTCATCATCCTCTTCCTCAAAGCGCTGCTGCTCCATGGTGTCCTGGAGGAGCTCGTCGCCGTCACCAATCTCTTCCTCCATCCGCTGCTGCACGGGAGTGTGCAGGGGCTGCTGCTGCAGGGCGTCAAACTCCTGGAGGAGCTCGTCGCCGTCACCAATCTCTTCCTCCATCCGCTGCTGCACGGGAGTGTGCAGGGGCTGCTGCTGCAGGGCGTCAAACTCCTGGAGGAGCTCGTCGCCGTCATCCACCTCCAACGTGGGGTCGTTGCCAGCAGCAGCGCGGAAGTCCAAAAACTCCTCGAGCTCCTCTCGCACGTCGTCCTCTGCGTAGCCCATCTTCTCAGGTCAAGGGTGGCTTGATAACTGATGAACTCGCAGAGGACTACACGTATTTATATGGTTTTTACAGTCGGTTAGAACATTGTTGTCAAAACAACAATATTCTAACCGACTGTAAACCCAAGAGAGCCGAAGAGTTTCTTGGAACCGTGTTGCTGCGTGATCAAATGGGGTAGCGACAGCGGCGTAAAATAAAAGGGTGCAAGCGGCACGGCGGTGTATTACAAATGAGCCGCCGCCGCGTATGATCTCGTAAACTCCATTAGTGAAAAAATAAACAATATATTGATTTCGCTAATGGAGTTTATGTACTTCTAAAACCACAACTTCATAGAGGCAGTGACCGGCATTGCACATCAAAGGGTTGCAAGGTCCTGCCGTGACCTATTTTCAAACAGGCCGCCGCCGCGTATGATCTCGCGAGCCTTGTACCTGTAGTTTAACTTTACAGATGATCATAAATGGGGGGCCAGTGGCTCAGGCGGTAGAGAGTCCGCCTGGCATTTCTGGGGTCGTGGGTTCGAATCCCAGTGAATGAGATTTTTTTTTTTTTTTTTTTTTTTTTGAAATTTTACTAAAATAATTTTCAATTCACCGTCAATGAATTGTAAAATTAATTAATTAAATAAAAAATTAAAAATGATAAGAGCTAGCGGCTAGCCAGCAGTGGCTACCCGCTAGCACCAGCTGTACCACGCAAAAGGTACGAGAGCGGGGAGGGGGTACAAAGTACGAGAGAGTGACGCCACCTCCAAAAAGTATGGGAGTTAGGCGCCACCTCAAAAAAGTATGAGAGTTTCGCGCCACCTCAAAAAAGTATGAGAGTTTCGCGCCACCTCAAAAAAGTATGAGAGTTTCGCGCCACCTCAAAAAAAGTATGAGAGTTTCGCGCCACCTCAAAAAAAGTATGAGAGTTTCGCGCCATGGCGCGAAACTCTCGAGAGTCTTGCGCCATGGCGCGAAACTCTCTTAGCCATACTACTGTTATTTACGTACAAACAATAGTCATAATTACTTATTTTAAATCCTAACTTTACAACAAAATCATTAAAACATTCGTACCAAGTTCTAGAGCTTTCTCTTAAACCGTAAAGAGCTTTCAATAATTTACAAACTTTATTTTTACCAGTTTCATGACCTTCAGGTTCATAAATGTAAGCTTCGGATTTTATATTGCCATTTAAAAATGCTGTCTCAACGTCTATTTGCTCAACAAATAAATTATTTGCACAACTGTAACTTAATAGAAATTTTAAAGTTTGCATTTTACCGACAGGTGAATAAACATTTTCTAAACATTCTTTCTGTTGAAAGCCTCTAACTAGTAGTCTAGCTTTATAAGTATTATCGTTTTTCTTTTTGTAAACCCATTTAACATCAATTATTTTCTTACCTTTAGGTTTGTCAACAACAACCTATGTTTTTTTTTTATTTAAGCTCTCAATCTCGGAGTTCATTGCTTTTTGCCAATTTCTTGATTCACTGGAGTTTAACGCCTCCTCGAATGTATTCAGTACATTTGCATTTACATAATTGACATAAACACAATGTGTTATAGGGTTACCGTATCTTTGAATAGGACTTCTTTTTCTACTCGATCTTTTAGGAATAGTCAAATTTTCATCAATCATTTCATCAACATTATCAACACTATCGCGCTCGCTTAAAATATTTTCATCCGATTCTCACTCATCATCATCATTATCTTTCTCAGAATCATCCTCATTCTCTAACCTTAAATTAATAGAATTTTCCTCATCAACATTCTCATTCTCGCTCATATTCATTCTTTTTTAGCAAATTAATTATTTCTCATTCTCGATTACTTCGACGTGTCTGGCATTAATTACTTTGTTATTTAGCAAAACCCTATAGCTATCATTATTATAACCCACTAAAATACCTACTTTAGCTTTATCATCCCATTTACCTTTCCTTAAAACTTCAGGGATTCTGACAAAAACTTTTCTGCCATAAATTTTTAAATGTTTCACATTAAGTTTTTTGCCAAAAAATATTTCAAAAGGAGTTTTAGTTTCCTGAGTATTAGCAATCGTACGATTTTTTAAATACGAGACTGTTTTTATAAATTCAGGCCAATACCTGTTATCAATTTCGGCTTCCCGGGCTAAACAACGACCGATATCCATTGCGGATCTGTTGTATCGTTCTGCCACACCGTTTAATTCGTGTACGTAGCTTGGGCATGGTGACAACTCAATGCCCTTATATTTAATAAAATTATAAATTTCACGATTTAAATATTCTTTCCCGTTATCACAACGTAATTTCTTTACTCTTTTACCGAAAAGGTTCTCGACTAAATTCACGTATTCTACGAAACAACCTGCTGTTTCACTTTAACTTTTAATACAGTAAGTTCTCGTACATTTACTGTACAGTAGTGATCAAAATTATAAGGCACCCCCTAAAATTCGTCTGTTACAAGTTAATATTTTGACTTTGTGCATGCCTGCACGTGTTTGAATATTTTAGTAATCATCTCTAAAATTTTTTTTGTTCAAAACAAGTTCAGTACTTGAAAAAAAAACGTTTACTTTATATTAATTCGTCTTTCCAATCAATTTTTATCCTCTTTTAAGCTTAAAATGACTTTTTTTTTGAAACAGCTAAATTTAGTTCTTTTATGATCTTTCTTTTATTGATGATCTTCTTTTATTTTGTAAAATTTCTATAAACACCTAAGTGAATAATATATTTTTTTTCGCGTTTCTCCGATGTTCAACTTTATCGAAAAAAATTTTCAATCTGATTAATAGAAAAATGTTCAAGCCACAAAGAAAAAATACATTTTTTTAAACTTGAAAAAACATTGATTTTTTGTACTTTTACATTGTTTTTCGCTTAAATTTGCTTTTTTTTATTAATTTGGGAGGTAAAAATTATATTAAACTGATATTTGATGAATTTTAAACTAATTCAATTTATTATGAATCAAAATCTTACAGAGAATTTTAAAAAAATATGTTAAAAAACAGTTTTTCTAATACAGTTAAATTTCACAAAAATAACTTCGATTTGTATTTAATTGATTACAAGTAATAGTATTAATTTATTTTTAGAAATAATTATTATATTGATTTTTATTATTTAATATAATATGTTTTTTATATATTTAGTAATTAGTTTACCCTTCTTTAGTACTTAGTTGATCCTCCTTTAGCCTCGAAGCAAGCGCGAACTCTTCGGACCATAGATTCTGCAAGTTTTTTACAGTAACTCGGACTCAATTTTTGCCAGGCTACAGCAATCTCTCGTTTTAAATCTTCCAAATTTCTCAGGTGTTTGTCTTTGATCATTATCTCTATTTGATCCCAAGCATTCTTAATTATATTCAAATCTGGAGAACGTGCTGGCCAATCTAGTATAGGTATTTTATTATCATTAAACCATTGCATCGTTTTCTTTGATTTGTGACACGGAGCGTTGTCTTGTTGGTAATACCAAATTTTTTGACGTCCATAAACCTTTGTTATTGATGGAAGCATAAAATTTTCCATAGTCTCGATGTATTTTTCGCTGTTCACTGTTCCTTGCACAAATTGAAGTTCTCCTTTTCCTTTTCCTGACAGGCAACCCCAAACCATAATTGATCCACCACCTTTCGGCACTCTTGGAGCAAGGCAATCAGGATTGTATTTTTTACTGCTGGTACGTCTTATTCGCTTTGGTCTGTTTGAAAAAAGTTGGAAGCTAGATTCATCGCTAAAAAGAACTAAATTCCATTTTTCAACTATCCATGATAGCTTGTCTTTGCACCATTCATACCTAGCTTTTCGGTTTTTTGCAGTTAGAAGAGGCTTACGAGTTGCGACAGCAGATTTCATGTTCTTCTCAAGCAAACGTCTATTAAATGTTACTCGAGACACTTTTACATTAAGTTCTTCGTTTATTTGATTTTTGATATTGTTTGCTGTAACTGCACGATTATTCTTTGCCTTTTTAATAATAATTCGATCAATCCGGTTACTTGTTATTCTTGGCCTGCCAGCGCCACTTTTCACTTTTACGGATTTCGCGCTTTCATACGTCTTAATGGTGTTTTGAACGCAACACCTACTAACTTTTAATATTTTTGAAATTTGACTCTGATTTTTTCCTCCTTTCAACAATCCTATAATCTGCCACTTAATTTTATCAGAAACTGCTTTTCTTCCCATGATGAAAGTTATGCAAGCTTATAAACATTTAAAAAACTAATTTATCAATAGTACGGGGCGGTCGGTAATGTAGATAAATTCTTTACCGATCGAACAATTATCGCTACTGGCATTCGAATTCTACGAATTTGAAAAATTACTTCAAGTTGAATAAACTCTCTGAAACTTCTAACTGAATATTAAAATTAATAAAAAAGTCAATTCGATAAATGTATTGCTTGTAATCAATTAAATACAAATTGAAGTTATTTTTGTGAAATTTAATTGTATTAAAAAAACCGTTTTTTAACATATTTTTTTTAAATTCTCTGTAAGATTTTGATTCATAATAAATTGAATTAGTTTAACATTCATCAAATATCAGTTTAATATAATTTTTAACTCACAAATTAATAAAAAAAAAGCAAATTTAAGCGAAAAACAATGTAAAAGTACAAAAAATCAATGTTTTTTCAAGTTTAAAAAAATGTATTTTTTCTTTGTGGCTTGAACATTTTTCTATTAATCAGCTTGAAAATGTTTTTCGATAAAGTTGAACATCGGAGAAACGCGAAAAAAAATATATTATTCACTTAGGTGTTTACAGAAATTTTACAAAACACTATCTAGATCATAAAAGAACTAAATTTAGCTGTTTTTAAAAAAAAGTCATTTTAAGCTTAAAAGAGGATAAAAATTTATTGGAAAGACGAATTAATATAAAGTAAACGTTTTTTTTTCAAGTACTGAACTTGTTTTGAACAAAAAAAATTTTAGAGATGAATACTAAAATATTTAAACACGTGCAGGCATGCACAAAGTCAAAATATTAACTTGAAACAGGCGAATTTTAGGGGGTGCCTTATAATTTTGATCACTACTGTAATCATCTATAAAAGTCAAAAAATATTTTTGCCCACAATAACCAGTAGTTTTATGTGGACCATTCAAATCTGTATGAATTAATTCCAAAATCTCCGACGATTCAGTTCTCTCATTATCAAATGGTACATTTGCCATTTTACTCTGTATACAGTTCGCGCATTTCAAAATATCATTTTCTAACTAATCTGGCAAATCTTCAAGCAGTTTATTTTTAACTAATTTATTTAAATATTGAAAATTTACATGACCTAAAGCCCTATGCCATTTTTCTTTATCTGTTAATTACAAAGTATTTGCATAAATATTTTCATCTTTATTTCTATTAACAAAACTATCCAAAATGTATAAATTATCAATTTTATTTGCAATAGCTATCAGTTTTCTATTATTGTTGTAAATTTTGGCATTTTTATTTTTAATCACAAAAGTGCTAGATTCACTTATTCTAGAAATACTCAAAATATTTTTTCTTATACCATCAACAAAATAAACATTCTTTAAATTAACATGAACTATGCTATCATAATTTTTAAAATATATTTTAATTTTTCCTAACTTAGTCGCTTTTATAATTTTGCCATCTGGCAACTTAACATTAATTGGATTTTTAAAATTTACGTACTCACAGAAATAATCCTCACTGTTAACTATGTGGTCTGTGCAACCACTATCTAGTAACCACTTTATTTTATTTTTATTTTCACTCAAATTTTCACTTAAACTATTCACGTGTACTTTCGTCGCCCAGCTCTCGGTGTCGCTGCGCTGCTCGTTGTTTGACTCTGCTGCACAATGTCCTCCTCGTCCTTGACCTCGATGAACACCGCCTCTGCCGTTGCCTCGTTGGTTGTCTCGCTGACCTCGCTGAAAGTATTGAGCTCCTCTACCTCGATTAGAGTGAGCACCTCTGCCGTTGCTGCTTTGTTGTTGTTGTGGACAATCATTTTTGTAGTGTCCGAATTTTCCGCATTGGAAACAATTACCTTTCATTTTTGCATTGAAAGTACTAACACTTGGTTTTTTATTCATTTCACTTTTGCTCAAACTTTTTTCTTGTATTTTTGCTTTCACAAGATCCACTGTTCTGTCCTTAGCTGGCACTAAATCGATTAAATCACCAATATAACAATAACTTATTGGTAAAGCATTAATCATATAACGCATTTTTTCTTCATCACTTATTGTACCACCGGCAGCTTTGAAATTATTGCATGCCTTTTCAAAATCCACAAAAAATTCTTCAGGTGTGTCCTAATTTTTTAACTTCACTTGTTCCAGCTTATGTTTGTTTATTATTTGTAGAGTTGTAGATTCTTTTGCGTACATATTTTTCAAAACATTCATCATCTCTAGAGTCGTCTTGCATTCACGTACGTACTCTAGCTGTTTGTTTGAAATAGGGTTGGCAACCGGTACTTTAAAAATATATTTTTTTTAAAGTACTCGATTTTTAATGAATTTTAACATTTTTTAAAGAATTTTTAAATCAAAATTGAGCAAGAAGAAAACTAAGAAAAGTTTTTAAAACTGAGGATTGATGACGTCATTAACCCGAAATTCCATTAAAAGTATATCTATATATATTGAAATTAAAAAAAATTTAAACACTTGTAGTTCCTTTAATTATAGTTTTTTTTTTTTTTAAAGAAAAAATACGTGTCGATTATTTTTTGATATTTTAACTAAATAAGCAAAAAAATATTATAAATTTCAAAAAGTTGCCAACCCTATTGTGCTGATCAAAATTGTTTTTGCTTTTGAATCCTTCTTTTTCCAATCTTCTGCTTTTTCACTGGCTTCTTTTTCTCGTTCTGCTGGTTCTAAACACTCTTTATAATCTAATGTAGTCATTAATCTGAACTTCCAGTTCTCATAATCAATCCCATCAAAAATAGGAATTGAAATTTCGTCGACTTTTGCATATTTAGCCATTTTCTGTTTGAATTTTATACTTTCTTCTATGTATAAATTCACTTTCAAAACATTAATTAAACCTCTTAGAAATCTTTTTCTTAAATAATTTCTATTTTCTTTACTAATAGAAATTTCCGTAAATTTCGACTCTTCACTGTTATTTATTTTTTCTTTTATCCAATTAAACATTTGCTATGTTCATTTAATTCAAAACTCGATTATCAAAAAAATCTCAACATGTGCTTAACCTCACTTTTCGCCATGCGCTCGCTTAATCTCCCGACGCACCATGCGGTTTCTCAAAATTAAATCCTCGTGCATCAACCTTTTGCACGGATTTTTTCTACAGGCTTTTCACGCCTCTCACTTACTTAGCTTCTAAGCTAATTAATTTCAAAAATATTTTTTTATCCTCCTTAAAAAGGTGGCATAGAAAAGAGAAAATTTTTTGGAGCACATTTTTTCACTGACTAAACTTTTTATACTTTAGACCACACTTTTTACTGACTAAACTACGCTCGTGGCTACCATGTTGTAAATAAAGGATCGAGGATCGTTAAATAATGGTTCTGTGTGGTTAAAATAATTAATATAGTTTATTGGATAAAATAAATATACTAGGCTTCGATAAGCCTTACATCGCGGTAGATGTACATATGGTGATACATCTCCAACCAACGGTTTGTCCTCTGCTCCTCCTCCAGGAGTTTTCCAAAGGCACACGACGGCTGGAACAGGCAGATGGTTGCGAGCCTCAGGTTGTCCACGGGGAAGACGGTCAACTCTTTCACCCGGAGTAGGTTGAATGATCTCCTGGAGCACTGGATGTCCACCACGTATTCAGCCATGAATGATAGTCCCAATTCTGGAGAATACCTTTCATTTCCGCAGACTTATCCAACCATTGCGGCAACTCGCCGTTGTCCGCTGGATCATCATGTTGTTGAAGAGAATTCAGGAGAGCCTTAATGTTGACACCAAAGTACTCGAGTGAAGACATGATGACAAACTGGAACACTGGTTGACTTAAAGCACAAAAAAAAGACTGTTTTAAGAGAGCACTGATCGACTCGAAGGACTAAAGTGAACTATTGAGGGAGAGAGCACTCAGTTTTATACACTTTGTGTTAAGAAAGAGGGGAGTCAAGTACACGAATCTACTCTAAAATTTCTGGAACTAAAGTTCGTGAGAAATCGATACAAGTTTCTAAGAATTCAGAACAGCCTCTCACACCGAACAGCACGAAACTTCTCTAAAAATTTAAGAACCCACAATGATGAGAAATTAAGACACGTTTCGGAGAATTCTAGGAGACTTACATTAGGGTTCCGAGAAGATGAAAGTTAAGAATTTATAATCTTCTTATATTTTAATACCTAACTTACCTGAGCTAACTTAAACTGACCTACCTAATTTACCTGGGCTAACTTGTACACACCTACCTAACTTACCAGAGCTAACTTAAACTTACCTACCTAACCTAAACTTACCTACCTAACTTACCTGGCCTAACTTAATTTAACTTACCTATCCAAACTTACATAATCTAACGGCTTGCACCAGGTCGATCCAGGATGCCCTCCGAGATGCTACCCGGGTCTACACTAAGGGTTCCGAGAAGAAAATTAAGAATTTATAAGCTTCCTCCCCGGAAAGTAAGCTATTTTTTAATACCTTACTTACCTTAGGTAACTTAAACTTACCTACGTTACTTACCTGACCTAACTTAAACTTACCTACCTAACCTTAACTTGCCTAACTTTACTGATCTAACTTAAACTTACCTACCTAACTTACCTGGCCTAACTTAATTTAACTTACCTACCCAAACTTACATAATCTAACGGCTTGCACCAAGTCGATCCAGGATGCCCTCTAAGACGCTACACAGAGAGAAGGTCCACTCTTCTTTCGTAGCGCCCCCTGCACGAGAAAAGACGGTGCAGCACGCGCACTCGTTTTTGGCGTGCGGTGCACTGGAATTTCGCGTACACCCGTTCAATCCAAAACGAGCTCCAGTTTAGCGCCGCGTGCTGCTTTATTTAACGTGCAAGCAATTGTAATATACCACGGGAGCAAACGATAACTTTACTACAAATTAGAGAATTAGCAAAATGTATAGTACTAACTTAATATACTTTCGTAAATTATAAAAAATATATTGGAAATTAAAATAAGTAAATAGTAGTTATACTAGGAGAGTTCTAGGCCATGGCCCAGAACTCTCGTACCTTTTTCGGCGTAGAACTCTCGTATCTTTTTTGGCCGGGTTCTCTCTTACTTTTTTGAGCCCGTTCTCTCGTACTGTTCTTGGCCCCGTACCTTTTTGAGGGCGGGCACCTGGGTTCGTGCTAGGGGCTAGCCGCTGCTGGCTAGCCGGTAGCTCTACTTTTTTATACTACTTATTTTTAATTGATAACATTTTAATTAATAAATTAAATAAAACTGAGTTATATACTCACAACTCCCACAATTTTTACCACACAGTGGATATTCAACGATAACTATGTGCACAGCACTATTAGTTATCAAAAAATAAAAAAAAATTAAAAAAAAAAATTAAATAATTTCTCCAGTGACCGGTTTCGTTGTTATTGCAACTCATCAGACTGGAGTAAAATTTGAAACTAAATGAAAAACTCAAAAAGCAGAAGCTTATATAGAGTTTACTACCACTACACACCTAGCCACTCAGACTAGCTTACAAACGAAAATCAAAGCAAAGAAAATAAATTCTTTGCGATGTGTATACTTGATGAGAGTTCTTAAACCAATAAATTAAATAAAACTGAGTTATATACTCACAACTCCCACAATTTTTACCACACAGTGGATATTCAACGATAACTATGTGCACAGCACTATTAGTTATCAAAAAATAAAAAAAAATTAAAAAAAAAAATTAAATAATTTCTCCAGTGACCGGTTTCGTTGTTATTGCAACTCATCAGACTGGAGTAAAATTTGAAACTAAATGAAAAACTCAAAAAGCAGAAGCTTATATAGAGTATACTACCACTACACACCTAGCCACTCAGACTAGCTTACAAACGAAAATCAAAGCAAAGAAAATAAATTCTTTGTTTCACAGCGGCATTCAATAGGTACTTTTCGAGGCGCCCTCTCTGGGAGCAAAGTGCAACATTGACGCCCCCTTCGAGATACTACTTTCCGTACTTTGACTCCCGCTGTAGCGGGATTCAAAGTAAAAAAGTCCCTCATCGAGATATCCTACCAGCAGCGGAGGGAGTCAAAATAAAAAGACACCCGCGCGCTTCGCGCTCGAAAAAAAAACACACACGCTGGATAATAATCCCGAACTGTAGTTGTTAATAACTAAACAAAAATAATTTGTTTGTTTTTATTAATTATTTTTTTTTTTGTTTCGTAACAAAAACTGTAAATTAAAATAGATTTAAAGTAAGTTGGAAAAATGCGCTAGAGAAAAACGTTAACCTTCCTAACACGTGTGCGTTTTTCAAGGAAAAGCCGTAAACACAGCGCAGCAACGCTGGCGATTTCAAGGGCAGTTTCAAGTAACAAAATTTTCAGGACTTCGATAAGGGGTCAGAAGTAGACCTCCGTGGAAATTATATTCCAAAAATTAATGCTATTATTAAAATATCCTAGTAAATTAAAAAATCGTTTAGGATTTTCTTCTGTTTCTCAAAGTACCTATTGAATGCCGCAGTAAAACAAAATATGATGTTATACATGGGAGTTAAGCGCCACAGACCATGTATAACAATATATCATTGCGATGTGTATACTTGATGAGAGTTCTTAAACCAATAAATTAAATAAAACTGAGTTATATACTCACAACTCCCACAATTTTTTAATTATTAGAATTCAATTAAATTTTTTTCTTTTTCTTTAATTTTTTCATATTTAATCTTTTTTTCATTTTTCTTCTCATAAGTTTTTTGTTCTTTTTGAAGCTTTTGAAAACTTTTATATTGCTCATCTTGACGCTTTTTTCCTCAGAATAACTTATAAAACCTGAGGATTTTTCATCTTTTTTTTTGTCATAGCCAGAGGAGCTCTGTTCTTGGCCCATCTTGCTCGAAGGTTGGATTAAGACTGAATCTCTTCCCACTCCATATCCTGCCACTCCAAATTTTCCAAAATAAATTCTTTCATAATTCGAGCGTTTTGCAGTGCGCATGTAGTTTTTCTAAGAAATTTGTGATTCAAGCATACCGTGGCAACTTTAGTCGGTTTCTCAGAATAATCAATGGACGTCACTTCACAAACAGGTAAGTTGAATCTTTTTAACCAGTTCTTTTTCATTTCACCTCTTACATAAATTTTTTTGGCATCCGATAAGTATTCCTTGAGCACGTTGACCACCAGTGTGTAGGGTACTTTTCCGGAACTCCACGACAAACCATGCTTGGTGATTTCTAGTAAACGATTGATATTTCTGTACTTATTCGATAATCTCTGCCAAGGAAAAGGTTCTTGGAACATGAATACCTTTGCGTCAGAATCATCATGCAATGAAATCATTGCAAGTTCTTTGACAACAAAGTCATTTCCAAGTTGCAAAAATCCTTGCATGTCTATGGCGTACTCCATCATATATTTAATTGCCTGTACATACAAGTTGAATCGTGTGTAAACTTGCCTAAGCCTTTTTCCGTGTATATTTTATTACGACTCAATATTTGTAAACTGTAATGTTTTGGACAGCGAGTGTCGTATTTAGAGAAACTGTAATCTCTCAAATGTTTATTGGATATACCAAATCTGATGTTAAAAACCTTATGTTTGATGATTATCTGTATGAGTTCTGACACTGTTATATCCTCAAAAACTTTTTCATCATAAAAATCACCATATTCATGATGAGGACTTGAACATTTTATATCGTGAGAATTTTTCCAACTACTTCGAAGGTAGCCGCCAGGTGGATATAAACATTCGTGTTCTGTGAAACGTCCGTATATTGCAACATAAAATTTTAAACTATTTTCATCTTTGTATAAATTAACGATTTCTAGAAGTTCTTTGATTTCTCGCTGAACTGCAGCTGTTTGAATTTGTAGCTTCAATTGTACTAACGTTTGAAGTATTTTATGCCAAGTTAAACCTTCCAAAGTTTTTTTAAATTCTGGAAAATAATCACAACTGGGAACATTGCAACTGGTTTTTCTGCAGCACTTGGAGACTACTTGACTCTTCGACATCTTGAGGTATACTAAGCGATCTTTCTGACGTCACCACTGACAGGATTGTACTCGACTATTCGATCATGTATGATCAAGCAGTAAGCAGTTGTGATTCCTGGAAAATCATCACTTGATTCAAATTCCAAACGAACATCAACTGGAGCGTTTTTCAGAGATTCGTTCTGTTTAGAACAGTCCAGAACAATCAGTGGAAATTTTTTGATAAAATTTTCTTTGCTCAGCAACGGTTCTGATTCTTTACCATAGTACGAATTCTGAAAACTGACGTACATGTCGTAAAGCATAGCATACTGGTTCTGACTGATATCCAAATTCAGATTACTGTAAGGATAATACTGAGAATTGAGAAACAGTTTTGAATTTCTGATATTGCAATGATCAAATTGACTCAAGTTTTTGTCTTTTTGATTTTTACGATTGGTCTGAAATGCTAGAATAACGAAGCGGGGTTTTTCCAATTGATTGGATGTTTTCACTGTCGACACGTGTTTCGAAGTACTAGGAAGCATGGGGTACTCAAATAATTCCCAAGATCGAAAACTCATAACAACTAGCTTACCCCTTTGTAGATGATTCAACATGCTAATTTTATTTTCATTGGAGAGAAACACGTACGGCATGAACCATTCGATTTTAGATAATTGAACTTCCCAATTTTCCCATTTATCTTCTCCCCCCTCTTTATAAGATGATGATTTGATCGCATTGACATCTGTATTGGATCTTCGAAGAATCAATTCATGTTTTGTATTGACTACAATCTTTCGATACTCCTCTGCAAAACCTAGAAGCATGCTGAGAGGTATAAATACACCGTGATTCATCGGGAACTGCCAGCCGGGAAATGTCGGATTCATTATTTTTCGCTGATTCCTAATTCTTATGGTAGTATGGTTCTTAAATCATTATATTTTACGTAATTGACGATTGAAAGTAAGAACAATACTTAAAAATATAGGTTGGGAAAAATAGAATGGAAAAGCTACAGTGCATATATATTGAACCGATCGAACATGAATATAACCGTAAATTTTTAAACGAAGATGGGCGGCACGGTAGGCTTTATCGTGGAGTATCATTGACTCACTCACTCTAAACGTAAATTCAAAAGTTTAATTTTAAAAATTTAAATTAAATTAAGAACAATAAAATTAAAAAAAAAAAAAATTAAAGTAGTATCAGATTTTTTACCGCAAAACTAATTGGCAATAAATAATAAGTAAAATGCGAGGTAAAATGCTTCTTGCGAGAACCAGCTGCAAGTCAGCCAATTTTTCTGATTAAAAATAAATTTGGACCTTAAGTAGAGGGATTGAGCCTTCCTTGGGATAGTCCTTTTTTAAATGTAAAAGATTTTTAACCGTCAAACAATCAAAAACAGAATAAAGAATGATCTTCTTATTACAACGGCTAACTGGAAATCGGCAAATCATTTTGAACCCACAATAAAAAGATCAAGCCTTCCTAAGGACAGTTTTATTTTAAAAAGGAAAGATTTTTCGCTGAGAAAAGAACAAAAATTGAATAATTGAAAAAATAATGTTCTTATGACAAGGGCCAGCTAGAACTCGGCAAATCAATTTGGACCTTAAGTAAAGGGATCGAGCCTTCTCTAGGACAGTCCTTTTTTTAAAAGTAAAATATTTTTGATCGTCAAACTAATGAAATTTCAATAAAAAATAATGTCCTTATTACGAGGGCCAGCTGGAAGTCGGGAAAAAAATTTGAACCCAAAACAAACTGATCAAGCCTTCCTTAGGAGAGTCCTATTTCAAAAGTAAAAGATTTTTGATCATCACAGTATCGAGAATTGAATAAGAAACAATTTCCTTATTACGAGGGCCAGCTGGACATCGGCAAATAGATTTAAACTTTAACTAAAGGAATCGAGCCTTGCTAAGGATAGTCTTTTTAGATAGGCAAAAGATTTTTAACCGTCAAACTATCAAAAATTAAAAAAAAAAAAAAGTTCTTATTATAAGGGCCAGCTGGAATTCGACAAAACAATTTTAACCTTAAGGGGAAGTCAGACGAGTTTCCCACTGTTCTTAATCAAAATTGAAAAAAAAAAATTGAGGAGGTAAATTAAAAAAAGGGCTCTGTAGCACCCTAGCGACACTCGAAATGTATCTTTTAAAAAAAAAATTATCAAAATTGGTTGAGAATTGGCTGAGAAATCTGCTGAACGGTAATTATATTCCATTCTTCATAGAAATTATATTCCATACTTCATAAAAATTACCGTTCGGCAGATTTCTCAGCCAATTTTCAACCGATTTTGATGGTTTTTTTTTTTAAAAGATACATTTCGAGTGTCGCTAGGGTGCTACAGAGCCCTTTTTTAAATTTACCTCCTCAATTTTTTTTCTCAATTTTAAGTTTCCACCGTACTTAATCAAAATTGAAAAAAAAAAAAAGTTCCATACTTCATAAAAATTACCGTTCGGCAGATTTCTCAGCCAATTTTCAACCGATTTTGATGGTTTTTTTTTAAAAAGATACATTTTGAGTGTCGCTAGGATGCTACAGAGCCCTTTTTTTAATTTACCTCCTCAATTTTTTTTTTTTTTTCTTTAATTTTGATTAAGTACGGTGGGAAACTCGCCTGACTTCCCCTTAAGAAAAGAGATCGAACTTTGGTTAGGACAGTCTTTTTTAGAAGTAAAAGATTTTTAACTGTCATGGTATCGAAAATTGAATAAAAAACGATATTCTTATTAAGAAGGCAACATGGAGGTTGGCAAATCAATTTGAACCCTAACTAAAGGGATCAAGTCTTCTTTAGGACAGTTCTCTTTTAAAAGTAAAAGATTTTTGACCGTCTAAGTATCGAAAATTGAATAAAAAATGATGTTCTTATAATGGGGGCCACCCAGAAGTCGGCAAATGAATTTGAACCTTAACTAAAAAGATCGAACCTTCCGTAGGACAGCACTTTTTTAAATGTGAAAGATTTTTGACGTTCGAAGACTTTAACATTAAAAAAAGACAGTCCTAAGGAAGGTTCGATCTCTTTAGTTAGGGTTCAAATTCATTTGCCGACCTCTGGGTGGCCCTCGTAATAAGAACATCGTTTTTTATTCAAATTTCGATACTCTGACGGTCAAAAATCTTTTACTTTTAAAGAAGGACTGTCCTAAGCAAGGTTCGATCTCTTTATTTCAGGTTAAAATCGATTTGCCGACTTCCAGCTGACCTTTGTAATAAGAACATTTTTTTTTCAACAATTTTCTATCCTTTGATGGTCAAAAATCTTTTACTTTTAAGTATGACCGTCCTAAGCTAAGTTTGATCTCTTAACTTAAGTTTGAAATTCTTTTGCCAAATTCCAGCTGGCCCTTGTAATAAGAACTTTATTTTTTATTAAATTTTTTATAGTTTGACGGTTAAAAATCTTTTGCCTTTCTAAAAAGACTGTCCTGAGCAAGGCTCGATTCCTTTAGTTAAGGTTTAAATTTATTTGCTGATGTCCAGCGGGCCCTCGTAATAAGAACATCATTTTTTATTCAATTTTCGATACTCTGGTGGTCAAAAATCTTTTACTTTTAAAAAAGAACTTCCATAAGGCAGGTTCGATCTCTTTACTGAAAGTGAAAATTTATTTGCCGACTTCCAGCTGGCCCTCGTAATAAGAACATCATTTTTTATTCAATTTTCGATACTTGTACGGTCAAAATTTTTTTATTTTTAAAAAAGAACTGTCCTCAGGAAGGCTGGATCCCTTGAGTTAAGGTTCAAATTTATTTGCCGATCTCCAGGTTGACTTCGTCCTATGAATATTGTTCTTTATTTAATTTTCGATACCATGACAGTCAAAATTCTTTTACTTTTAAAAAAGACTGTCCTAAGGAAGCTTTGATCTTTTTAGTTAGGGTTCAAATTCATTTGCCAACCTCTGGGTGGCCCTCGTAATGAGGACATCGTTTTTTATCAAAATTTCGATTCTCTGACCGTCAAAAATATTTTACTTTTCAAAAAGGACTCTCATAAGGCCGGTTCCATCTCTTTACTTAGGGGTCAAATTGATTTGCCGCCTTCCAGCTGGTTCTCGTAATAAGAACATCTTTTTTTATTCAATTTTCGATTCTTTGACAGTCGAAATTCTTTTACATTTAAAAAAAGACAGTCCTAAGGAAGGTTCGATCTCTTAAGTTAGGGTTCAAATTCATTTGCTGACCTCTGGGTGGCCCTCGTAATAAGAACATCCTTTTTAATTTAAATTTCGATACTCTGACGGTCAAAAATCTTTTACTTTTCAAGAAGGGCTTCCATAAGGCAAGTACGATCTCTTTACATAAGGGTAAAATTGATTAGCCGACTTCCAGCCAGCCCTCGTAATAAGAACATCATTTTTTATTCAATTTCTGATACTTCGACGGTCAAAAATCTTTTATTTTTAAGAATGACCGTCCTAAGCTTAGTTCGATCTCTTTACTTAAGTTTAAAATTGTTTTGCCGAATTCCAGCTGGCCCTTGTCATAAGAACTTTATTTTTTATTAAATTTTTGATAGTTTGGCGGTTAAAAATATTTTGCCTTTCTAAAAAGACTGTCCTAAGCAAGGCTCGATTCCTTTAGTTAGGGTTTAAATTTATTTGCCGATGTCCAGCTGGCCCTCGTAATAAGGACATCGTTTTTTATTCAATTTTCGATACTCTGGCGGTCAAAAATCTTTTACTTTTAAAGAAGGGCTTCCATAAGGCAAGTACGATCTCTTTACTTAAGGGTAAAATTGATTAGCCGACTTCCAGCTGGCCCTTGTAATAAGAACATCATTTTTTTTTCAACTTTCGATACTTTGACGGTCAAAAACCTTTTACTTTGAAGAATTACCGTCCTAAGCTTAGTTCAATCTCTTTACTTAAGTTTAAAATTGTTTTGCCGAATTCCAGCTGGCCCTTGTAATAAGAACTTTATTTTTTATTTAATCTTTTGATAGTTTGGCGGTTAAAAATATTTTGCCTTTCTAAAAAGACTGTCCTGAGCAAGGCTCAATTCCTTTAGTTAGGGTTTAAATTTATTGGCCGATGACCAGCTGGCCCTCGTAATAAGGACATCGTTTTTTATGCAATTTTCGATACCATGACAGTCAAAGTTCTTTTACTTTTAAAAAAAGACTGTCCTAAGGAAGGTTTAATCTCCATAGTTAGGGTTCAAATTCATTTGCCAACCTCTGGGTGCCCCTAGTAATAAGAACATCGTTTTTCATTAAAATTTTTATACTCTGGCGGTCAAAAATCTTTTACTTTTAAAAAAGGACTTCCATAAGGCAGGTTCGATCTCTTTACTTAAGGGTAAAATTGATTTGCCGACTTCCAGCTGGCCCTCGTAATAAGAAGATCATTTTTTATTCAATTTTCGATACTTTGACGGTCAAAAACTTTTTACTTTTAAAAGAGAACTGTCCTAAGGAAGGCTTGATTCCTTTTGTTAAGGTTCAAATTTATTTACCGACCTCCAGGTTGCCTTCGTAATAAGAATATCGTTTTTTATGCAATTTTCGATACCATGACAGTCAAAGTTCTTTTACTTTTAAAAAAAGACTGTCCTAAGGAAGGTTTGATCTCCATAGTTAGGGTTCAAATTCATTTGCCAACCTCTGGGTGCCCCTAGTAATAAGAACATCGTTTTTCATTAAAATTTCTATACTCTGAACGTCAAAATTATTTTACTTTATAAAAAGGACTCTCATAAGGCAGGTTCGATCTCTTTACTCAAGGGTCCAATTGATTTACTGACTTCCAGCTGGCCCTCGTAATAAGAACATCATTTTTTATTCAATTTTCGATACTTTGGCGGTCAAAAATCTTTTACTTTTAAAAAAGGACTTCCATAAGGCAGGTTCGACCTCTTTACTTAAGGGTAAAATTGATTTGCCGACTTCCAGCTGGCCCTCGCAATAAGAACATCTTTTTTTATTCAATTTTCGATACTTTGACGGTCAAAAATCTTTTACTTCAAAAAAGAAGTGTCCTAAGGAAGGTTTGATCTCTTTAGTTAGCGTTCAAATTCATTTTCCGACCTCCAGGCTGCCTTCTTAATAAGAATATCGTTTTTATTCCATTTTCGATACCATGACAATTAAAAATCTTTTACTTCTAAAAAAGACTGTCCTAAGCAAAGTTTGATCTCTTTACTTAAGGTTAAAATTGTTTTGTCGAATTTCAGCTGGCCCTTGTAATAAGAACTTTATTTTTTATCAAATTTTTGAAAGTTTGAAGGTTAAAAATCTTTTGCTTGTCTAAAAATTCTGTCCTAAGCAAGGCTTGATTCCTTTAGTTAGGGTTTAAATTTATTTGCTGATGTCCAGCTGGCCCTCGTAATAAGGACATCGTTTTTTATTCAATTCTCGATACTGTGACGGTCAAAAATCTTTTACTTTTGAAATAGGACTCTCCTAAGGAAGCCTTGATCAGTTTGTTTTGGGTTCAAATTTTTTTCCCGACTTCCAGCTGGCCCTCGTAATAAGGACATTATTTCTTATTCAAATTTCATTAGTTTGACGGTCAAAAATATTTTACTTTCAAAAAAGGACTGTCCTAGAGAAGGCTCGATCCCTTTACTTAAGGTCCAAATTGATTTGCCGAGTTTTAGCTGGCCCTTGTCATAAGAACATTATTTTTTCAATTATTCATTTTTTGTTCTTTTTTCAGCGAAAAATCTTTCCTTTTTAAAATAAAACTGTCCTTAGGAAGGCTTGATCTTTTTATTGTGGGTTCAAAATGATTTGCCGATTTCCAGTTAGCCGTTGTAATAAGAAGATCATTCTTTATTCTGTTTTTGATTGTTTGACGGTTAAAAATCTTTTACATTTAAAAAAGGACTGTCCCAAGGAAGGCTCAATCCCTCTACTTAAGGTCCAAATTTATTTTTAATCAGAAAAATTTGCTGACTTGCAGCTGGTTCTCGCAAGAAGCATTTACCTCGCAAGAAGCATTTTACTTATTATTTATTGCCAGTTAGTTTTGCGGTAAAAAATCTGATGCTCCTTTTATTTTATTTTTTTAATTTTAATGTTCTTAATTTAATTTAAATTTTTAAAACTAAACTTTTGAATTTACGTTTAGAGTGAGTGAGTCAATGATACTCAACGATAAAGCCTACCGTGCCGCCCATCTTCGTTTAAAAATTTACGGTTATGTTTATGTTCGATCGGTTCAATATATATGCACTGTAGCTTTTTCATTCTATTTTTCTCAACCTATATTTTTAAATATTGTTCCTACTTTCAATCGTCAATTACGTAAAATATAATGATTTAAGAACCATACTATCATAACAATTAGGAATCAGCGAAAAATAATGAATCCGACATTTCCCGGCTGGCAGTTTCCGATGAATCACGGTGTATATCGAAATAACCTTTATCAGTGATCTTGACTTTTTCGTCTAGATCGACCCATCCAGAATTTTTAAGGTTTGTCTGGGATTGAAAGATAACCAATCTTTTATGAGTGATGTAAGTCCAACGTTTTTGCAACGATCGATCTCGATTGCATTGATCTCGTATCTAATTTCATCAAACAAGTGACTAATTCCATTGTTGACAAAATCAGTTTGAGTTAATACACTATTGTCTTCTTTTACTAATTTTCCGCAAATATGTAGCGAACTTTTAGATGGTAAGAAACACAAGTCTAGATGTTGAATTGATATACGGATTTCATCACTGTTGTTGAAATGAGCACCTCTGTATGGCTGATGAGCATGTACTTCGTAATGTGAGATACTGTCATCAAACACTACAGGTGTCTCTATACTTAGAATTTCGTCCATTTTTCTTGTAGCAGCCGAAGAATATGCAAATTATTTTCCACCAGACTTTACTCGGAAGCCGAGACTTTTTAGAATTTTTATGTTTTGCCGTGTTAACGCTTTCAGAGTTCGTTGACGACTGATGGTCGAGCGACATGGTGTAGACCTTTTATACTCTCGCCCGTAAAAAATGATCCCCATTACGTGACTGATTTGATGTGTAATCTAACAGTTATCGTTTCTCCACGAAAATTAACCAAGTCACCGTCCTGTTGAACTATACGCAGTTGAATGTAATCTATGCAGTTGTTTGAAACTGGTAAATAAATTACTTCGCTATAAGCTACTAGCTTCGATAATTTTATATCCGGGAGGAACTGCAGGAAAAAATTGATGAATTGTGTGAACGTTTTGATTATTTATGTAAGCACCAGTCGTTATATTACACTCGATTCTCAAAGAGTTAACTTTAAGAATTTTAACTGGTAAATCAGAGGTGTGTTCGATGTTAGCAGGAAGTTTTCTTTGAGTAAAACCTAGTAATCGACCTACAGAATCCTTAGATTTCAAAATGACCTCTTCACTACACTTGATCACGCTTGTTAAAGTGTTATTGTTAGGTTTCAAACTGAATGTCATGTCATCAGTAAGGTGATTTTTTTTATATTTTTCAATATCTTCAATTTCGTAGCTGCCTGTAGGTATTTTTATCACTTTATTACCAACTTTGATTTTATTATTTTTTTCATCAATATTAGGTATTGAATGAAATGACAAAAATTCTACCAAACCAAGCACGTAGTTTTTGTTTGATGAAAGTTCCAAAGGAGGAAAGTAATGAGCTTCAAGTGAAGAAGTTTTACCTGATAAAGTTAAGGTTATTGACTCCATAATAGCTCAAAGTAGACTGAGGTCTTAAGCTTAAACTTTCTCTTTATATACCTTTGAGTTTGTTGGATAAAAATTGTAGACATAGGTGACCACAATTATACGTTCCAAAGTCTTGGAATCTTTGAGGATTATATTTGACTTTGTCCACACCTAAATATAAAATCAAATCAAGAGGTAGTCTAAGGTCGCCAAAACTATCAAAGTAGATCACTTCTTTTCCTATTTTACGATAACCCACCCAATGAGTTCCTGGACCTTTATCGTCATCAAGATTTACTATCGCTGATTCACGATAAAGAGGACCATTTGATGGCAAAGAATTTCTCATGAATACACCACGAAAATCAGGTATTTTTAATTTTTTAGCATATTTAATCAAATCAAAGTTAGACAACGCTCTTTTGGGTAAACTTATTTCGAGCTTTTTTTTTTAAGCTCCCACCCATGTAAGGTTTGAGGTACAGACCATAACCCGTTTTATATGGTTTCAAGTATAATCCTTTCCCGAGAGCTATAGCTTCCATGGCTTGATTATGTCTAAGATTTTCTTCCAATTGTTCTTTCGATGACTTTGCTTGATTTATTGCCTTGGCTACTCCAGCTGCTCCACCAGCAAGGGCACCTGTTGCACTTAATCCAGCAAAAAGAGGAATCAGATACGGCGAAACCCCACCGATTTTCTTGGAAACTGGAAGAATTCTTGGAATTATAACATTTTTCTTACCACCAGCTTTTGATGGCCTCCCGTGCATTCTTTATTGCTGAGCTTATAGCTTTTTTAGCACATTTTCCTGAAGCATTTGGTTTTGCAGCCTTGATTATTTGTTTCAAAGTTGTCTTTTTTGTTTTTCTTTTCATTGTTTTTCTTTTCTTGATTCTTCGTTTGGTCTTTTTCAGACCCTGTCCGAGTTTGGTTTTTAAATTCATAGCGTTAGTAACACCGTACGCTGCAGCTCTTTCACCGATACTTGCGTCTTTAGAAAGTACTCTACCCCAAGCTTTATTCGCGAGATCTCTGTCTGCTGCTTGTCTAGCCTGTAAATCTTCTCGATTCTGAGAATAAGCTATGTCGTGATCCCTGCAAGCTGAGTCTAATAAATTTATTCCTGAATCACCACGGGCCAAACGCTTAGCCAATTTTGTTCCAGGTCCACAATGCTGATATCCTGGGGTATGGAGTTCAATTGGGAGTTTATTGATTAGCTTGTTTACCAGACCACGACCTTTCTTCTCGTGAATGATCATTGCTGTTCAGAAGTTCATGAATGAATGAGTTGAACACTATACATATAAGCCCTGTATTTATACCTCCTCGGACCAGTCTTTGTTCAGAATTTAAATGCTCAACATGGATTTCCTACCGAGTTCCAAGAAACTTCCCGTGATGAATTTCGACACAATAGTCGAAGAAGAAAAAAAGATCAAGAGACATGGTGATTTACTTCCGGATACAATAAGAGCAGTATTCTGTGGACCTTCCAACTGTGGAAAGACCAATAGTTTATTGGCTCTCATTACACAAGAAAATGGTCTCAGATTCGAGAATGTGTATGTTTATTCGAAATCTCTCAACCAACCGAAATATAAATTTCTGAAAGATCTTTTAGAACCCATAAATGGTGTAAAATATTTTTCATTTAGTGAGCACGAAGATGTAATATCACCAAAAGACGCTCTCCCGAATTCACTAATGATTTTCGATGACGTTGCTTGTGAAAAAATGGACAACGTGAAAGCCTTCTTCTGCATGGGTAAACATGCTAAAGTGGATTCTTTCTATCTTTGTCAGTCGTATGCTCAAGTGCCAAAACATCTTGTACGAGATAACGTTAATCTACTCGTACTCTTCAGACAAGATGATGTAAATTTGAAACATGTGTACGACAATCACGTCAACACTGACATGCCTTACACGAGTTTCAGGAATTTCTGTTCGGAATGTTGGAAAGATAACCATACATTTGTTGTCATAGATAAGGACAGACCGATAAACTCTGGTCGATATCGCAAATGCTTTGATAATTTTGCTATAAATATAACCAACTAAATGACTGTGTCATCAGTCTATAGTTAGATTTAAAGAGATCAACATGTCTTATATAGAAAGGGAAAAAAATATGCTGGAGCAGCTTGTCAAAGCACGTCAAGCTGTAAAGCAGAAATACAATTTGATTAAATCTCAAAGAGATGGTACGGAAAAAGTCTTGAATGAAACGTTCAAACCCATCATTACTCCCCTCCAAGAACTCATAAATCATAAAAAATCAGATTCTATGAAAAAAGAAGAAAAATTTAAGGATTGAAAGAGTAATATGATTAAATTTGAGGATAACTTTCAGAGTGATGAAGACTTAATTGATGACTCTGTGAGAATTCCAAACAAAACAAGTTTAAACCAATCTATCGAAGAAAATTCTTTTGGAGAAGAAATCGAACTCGTTGCAGCAGAGCAAGATAAACTATATGGAATTAAAAAGAAAACAAAACAAGGGTATGAGTTTGGGAATGCAACTTTACGATTTTCGAAAGATAAGATTTTCGTAAACAATAAGTCATTTCCAAGAACTCAAGGGTTGCAAGATCTTATTGTAAAAAAGAATCCTGAAAAATTTTCAATGAAGGATGAATCAAACTATCAAAAAATTCTTGAGGAATCAAATGCTCATAGAAATACCAACAGTCAATTAAAAAAACATGTTTCCAGTTGGAAATACAATAATATAATTAAACACATGTTCGAATCAACCGGGAGTGGACTCTTACCTCGATACAAAGTTGCTAAGCGTAATACCCGTATGGATCTTGTTTACTGGGATAATCCTAATGAGCTCGTGGAACGTCTTTAACTTTTGGTTGCCGAAAGATCAGCTGGTAATTATAATCATGAGAACAAAATTCACTCAATCATCGAAGAACTCCGAGAAGCTGGCTATATATATTGATCTGATTTCGATAATTCTTCATCATTATCAAAATGAGTGTCGACGTGTTCGGACGTGCTTTAAAAAAGAATACAGAGGGCGTTCAAGGTGCTCCGGGTATAGGTTATAAATTAACCGAAACCGATCAGTTTGATGCAGAAGGCAAACGACTTTGCAACTTAGCTGCACCTGTGGAATCTAACGACGCCGTTAATTTAGAAACTATAAAAAACCTGATTGGATTGGAACTTCGAAGTCTGTACGAGATTACGAAAAATTGAGAAGTGACGTTGATGATTTGAGTGCTATTCTAAGCAATCACAAAACTGAGATAAACGACAACGTTCAGAAAAAAGTTGATGAACTATTTGAATTAATTGAAGGTCACAGAGACGACATTGACAAGAGTATCCTGCAAATAAACGCTAAAATTGTTAAAAAAGATGAATAAAAAAGAGGTGGTGGTTGAAGAACTTCACAAGCCTGCTCGTCGTAATTATCCTCGAAGAAAATTCGATGTTCGGGGTATTGATAAAACCTGGCAAGCTGATCTCGTAGAGATGCAACCCTACTCTAGGGAGAACAAAGGATTCAGATACTTGCTTACCACGATAGATGTTTTTTCAAAGTATGCCTGGGGTGTGCCTGTAAAAACAAAATCTGGTAAGGACGTTACCGAAGCCATGAATTCTATTCTTAATGAGAAGCGAATTCCAAAGAACCTTCATGTTGATCGTGGAAAGGAATTTTACAACAAAGACTTTCAAGGTCTAATGAAAAATCATAAAATCAACATGTATTTAACTTACAGTAATCTCAAAGCATCCATTGTTGAGCGATTTAATCGAACTTTAAAAAACAAGATGTGGAAGCAATTCAGTTTACAAGGGAGTTATCAGTGGCTCGATCTATTACCTGAGTTAATTGAAAAATACAACAATACCAAACATCGGACAATTGGCATGAAACCCAAGGACGTCACTGCTGCCAACGAAACTGAAGTTCTCAAGCGTTTTATGGACAATAGAAAGCTTTCAAATATGATAAAATTTAAAGTTAATGATAAAGTTAGAGTTAGCAAAATAAAACACTTGTTTGAAAAAGGTTATACACCTAATTGGACAACGGAAATTTTCACTGTTGCCAGAGTACTCAAGACTAAACTAGTTACCTATCATTTGAAGGATCACAAAAATGAAGCAATTTCCGGTTGCTTTTATGAACAAGAACTTTTAAGGGTTAAACATCCGGATGTTTTTTTGGTTGAAAAAGTAATTAAATAACAAGGTGATAAATTATATGTTAAATGGTTAGGTTTTGACAAAAGTCAAAACAGCTGGATACATAAGAATGATTTATAATTTGTATTATATTTGAATAATTAAATTTGTATTATATTTGAATAAATAAATTTGTATTATATTTGAATAAATAAATAAATAAATAAAAACACAATTAAAATAAATTTGTTGGTTTATTAATTAATATATTATAATCCCTTTTTTTTTTTTGCTCCGCAAAACTGAGTCCGCAAAACTTGGTCATTGTTGTGACGAAAATCTTGAAAACACGGTCAAAAGACAGTTAAATTTTGACTTTTTTTGCTCCGCAAAACTTGCTCTGCGTCGTGAAAACTGAGTCCCCAAAACTGAGTCCTCCTTTTCGTTGTTTTAAAATATAAAATGTTACCATTAAAATTCTTTATAATTTTTATAACAATAAATTTGTTTAAAAAAAATTATTTAAAAAAATTATATTAATATAAGTTTATGCTTAAATTTACTAAAGTTAATAAATTTGATTGTTACTTTTCAATTAAAAGAAAAAATTATTAAATTCTAAAATGAAATGTACTTCTGTATAAGAATTATTAAAATTTTTTAAGAGGAATAAAAATCTAATTCTGATTTTATTTCAATTTCCATTATGTAGCAACTTGAATTTTTTTTATATTATAATCTGGTTTTTTTTATGATCCTCAAAGTTGAGTCCTCAAAATTGAAAATCAATAAAAACACGGTCAAAAGACACATAAAAAAGATACTTATGAGTCCTCAAAGTTGAGTCTACGATGGGAAAGTTGAGTCCTCAAAGTTGAGTCCTCCTTTTCTCAAAACGGTGCTTTTTAGATTCTCATGTAATATTTTCTATAGAAGCAGCTTGGTGTATAGAAAGATTTGAATTGTGTAAATGTAGTCATTCAGTACAACGTTTAGAAATTCATACAGAAAATCAACAAAACATAATATAGTTAAAAAATTAAATAGTTAAAAAATTGGAAAACAACTTTAGCAACTTGGTTTGAATTAAATAAAATTGATCTGTTAGAAATATTAAAAATGCCAATATACCAAATTACTATAGATTTCTAGATGATAAAACTTTTGTTAGATAGAAAAATTAAAAAAAATTTCAAACTATAGGTAGAATAAACGTTGTTTCTTCTAAAAATTCAGAGTTTTCACTTAAAATTAATATCAGATAAAGTAAAAGGTGGTACTTCTCACGAATACTTAAGAACTCATAATAAAATTATTTATAAACATATAGAGAAGGAGCTATTTAAATGGGTCTAATAGTAAATGATAAAAATGTATATGCCATTTTTGAAGAATCTATAAACTATTTAACTCCGAAAAAATTAATTTTTCGGATTATTTTTATTGTCTGAAAAAATTCTTGGTAATTTAATTTGGAATAAATATAAATTACATTTTATAAAAGATTTCAAAGATAATGCAGAAGATAGAGGTTTGAATGAAATAATCAAATTTCTATCTAGCGAAGATTCTAATTTAAGTTATAAATGTTTTGGTTTACCAGAACCATGCTTAGAAAATATTTCTAATATTTCTGAAAATTATGACTGCAAAATAAACTGAAAAGAAGAGTATGAAAAAATGTTTGAAAAATTTAATAATGATCAAAAAAATATATTTAATACAATAACAAAAAACAAAAATAATATGTACTTAAAAGATGGACCAGGTGGTACAGGTAAAACATTTTTTCCTTTTGGAGGAAAATTAATAATTTTAGGTGACGATTTTAGACAAATCCTTCCTGTAGTCAAAAGAAGCAATGAAAAAATTATTGTAGAAGATACGATTAAATACAGTAAATTGTGGAAAAATTTCAAAATTCTTAAACTGACTGAAAATATGAGATGTAAAGATAAAAACTTTTCTAAATTATTACTAAAAATAGGAGAAATTGAAAATTTTAAAATACCTATGAAATGGAAAAGTAAAGATGTTGGTTATTAAATTTTTGGAGATATAAATGAAAATAATAATTTAAACAAAGTTATTTTAGAATCGAAAAATGAAAATGTTGCAATGTTTAACAGAAAAGTATTAAACATATTAAATGGACCAAGTAAAACATATTACAGTATAGACAAAGCCATTCATAAGGGAGTAGATCAAACTGATTCAAATATATGTTTAGATTATCCAATTGAATACTTAAATTCAGTAAATGACGGGCTTTCTACCCATGAACTAAAATTTAAAAAAAAATGCAGTGGTATGTTAATTAGAAATCTAAGTAAAAAAGATGGTTTATGCAATGGAACTAGATTGAAAATAACAAATTTATATGAACATAATATTGAAGCTACATGTAAAAAAACAAGAAAAATACTTCAGGTTGGTAAGGTAGATGAGGTTGGTTAGGCGGAGGTTATAGGGAGGAGCGTGGAAGGGAAGATGAGGTGGGAAGGGTTTGTTATTGCACTTAAAAATGTTAATAGAGCTTTTTCAAAATTTAAAGTACTTCAACAAAACTTTAAAGTTAGTGACTGAGTTGATGAATAAAGTGAATAAGATTTGTTCGTAGATTGGGTGAGATAAGTTTGGGGGATAAAATACGGTATTTGAAGTAAATCAAATTAGTGAGGTCAGTAATGTAGCTAAGATTGTATTAGATCAGGTAGTTGAAGATAAAAAAGTAAGTATAGTTAGTAGGGTTCTTAATATGGGTGAGAATAGTAAATCGGGTTAGATAAGGCGAGTCTGTGCGGAGGGTAGAGTGTAGGTAAGGTGGTTGTGGGCTGGTAGATCAGATATTAAAATTATAACTTTGGCTCTAATTAGAATTTTCATATAAAATCATATATCATTAAAAAGGTCTTGAGCTCAGCAGCTTTCTAATTATGTCATTTTATGTCATTGAAATTTTTATTAAATCCTTTTTGTTGTCATGAGAGGGTGCTGAACAAAGCCGTTTATCATTTTAAATTCAGCCCTTTCCCCACAAAATCATAAATCGGCTTAAACGCAATTTTGCGAGCTGGTACTATGCAGGAAGTAAGTTCATCTCAAGAAGAATCTGTAAAAAAATTTTGTATAATCCAGCCGAATAACCCTTCGTGCTTCAAAATTTTAGATAATTTTCCTCCAGTTTTTTTGCACAGCAACGAGGGGGGCAAGTTTGACAGGTTAAAAATCACGAGCGCGAAGCGCTCGTGATTTTTTGTCAAACTTGCCCCGCAAAACACAGTCGGAAAATTATCGACAATTTTGAAGCACTAGGGGTATTACGACTGAAAATCGAGGCTTGCTTATACGAGATTGCAAAATTTGAAAATAATCGTGATTTTTTTATTATTTCGCTAATTACTCGAGTAGTTGCTAATTACTTGATTTTTCATCTTTAACCACCTAACATATTTTAATCTCAGCCACATTACAGACCTTACTAATTTCACTTACTTCAAATACCGCACTTAATCCCCAACTCATCTCTCACTCACTCTACCAACAAACCCTACTCACCTTATTCATTTTGGACCTGACTCATCTTAGATCTCTAGCTTAAACTGCCCACCCTGACAAGTAGGGTTGGTAGGGTTATGAATCTTTTAGTAACATAATTTGGTAAGATTATGATGAGTAAGTCAAGTTCAAACTGAACTCTCGTGTCTAATTTTTATTGGTTTTAAGCACTTAAGTCTTTTAATTATTTTACCAAACATAGAGCTTACGTATTGTTTCGATTAATTTTTATAGTCATCAATTATAATTAGGGGGTTGGCGAGCGGAGCGAGCAGGGGGGTACCCCCCCTAGTTAACTAATATTTACATGAATTTGAATTTACTATTACCCAAATTCAAAATGAATAATTCTTATTTATTCGCTTTGGCTGCTAAATTATTATACATGTCGTCGTTCTAGTAGAGGGCATCAGAGATGCGGGTCGAAACAAAAATTTGGAATTGACTGGAACCTTCGGTGATGACGAAGACCATCTTTGGTCCGTAGCATGTGGTGACCTTTTTGATCTCGGTTACCATGTAGCTCTCATTCAGGGCCAACTCATTCCAGGATTTCCTGGGGAGGTAGGAGTTGGAGGCAAGGTTGTTGAGGCTGTTTAAATCCATTTTCCTGGAAAATAAATAAGATTTATAATTCATTTTGAAAATTTCATTAAACAAAGTTCCATGGAAAATTGAAAACCAAACTTACTCAGGATAGACGTGGTCTCTTGACAGGTGGTAAGTCTTCAAGGTTGTAGAAGTCGAGGTCCAACGGAATGTCCAGGAAGTCGTCGTCTGGATACTCTGCAGCGTCGTCTTCTGGAGATCGGCTATCTGCTGTTGGAAGTAGTGGAGCTGCTCCGTCGTCGTCTGGAAGTGCTGGAGATCTGCTGTCAGATGCTGGAAGTCTGCTGTTCACAACTGGAATGACTTCGAGAGCCTGGGGTGCCTCTATAAGTACGGCTATCCCCACTCCTTCGACCGCCTCCATTGGCTCTGCCACTTGGAATTCTTCCTCTAATCCTTGGTACTTCTCAATATCCTTGTGGCCCCATGGTAAAGTATCGGTACTTCCAGGAATCAAGTACCGCTTGTCATCGTAAGAGTTCTTTCTCTTGACACACCGTAGTGACCTGATGTTTCTTGGAACGGATTAAGAATTGCAGGCATTTGACAATGGATTTCTCGAAAAGACAATCCTTGTAATCCTCAAATGTCAGTCTTCTGAGTGCTGTTGACTTGACCCCTTTGGCTTTCATCACAGGTGCTTCATTTTCTATCAGAAGACTATACATTTTGCTGCGTAATCAGATGAAGTAAGTCATGATTTCGCCGTTGCATTCGTCTTTCATAAGGCCCACCTTCTTCTCGTTGTCAGGTTTTATCCCGAAACGATTGTCTGGAGGGTAAGCGGAAGTGTCGAAGTACTCCGGATGCTCTTTCATCACCTTGTATATGTCGGTTCCTTCAATTTCATAGACGAAACTGTCTGTGTCTGTGTAGAGCAATTTACACTTGGAACCGACCCACTTCTTCATTTTGTCGTAGTGGAAGTCATACATCAGGGTCTTGGAGATATCAAGCACGCTTAAACCTATGTAGAGCGGCTTATCAATTGTAATTTTACACTTTTTCATCTGGACTAGCACAGCGTCATCAGCAAGTTCCACGAGGCTGTGAAAATTCGGACAAGCGATGCAAGCCTCAGCTCCGTACCGACTGGGCCAAGTTGTTACCACTCTTGCGTCCATGTGATCTCGCTGTGATTCCATCGTCTTGCCGTATATTATGTTGCTAAGCAATTTGAAGAAGTCACGTTCAAACTTGTTTCTCGCCAGTCTTCTTTTCTCAGTGTTGAAATCAATGTATTTTTTCAACCACTGAGACTAATTAAATTGAACTGCTCGGTGAATTTTCTTGACCTTGAGACCATGTTCTTGTGCTTGAATCAGAGCCCTGTAATGAATCACGTAGTTCTTATGCAACAACGTAGTGAGCAACTTTTTGTGTTTGGAGTTAGGTGGCACCATATGTTCAGCCCAGAAGGGGAGATCCTGATGCTCTAGATGAAGATCTTCTGGGTACTCAATGTCCACTTCCAGAAAGTACCCAATGTCATTGTCCTCTGGAACGATGTAGAAGTCTGGATCGCTCAAATCATCCACCCACTTGAGCCCACCATAAGGAAGATACTGACATATAGCCCAACTGTAAATAAAACATTAGAAATTGAAAAATGAATAATTAATTGATAATAACAGCATATTTACCCGTATAAATTGTTGGCGTCTAGGTAAACGAGGTATTTCTCGTCCTTGTCAGGGTCATAACCTTCTTTCATGTAGGGATTGTTTGCTTCCGAGTATCGATTGGAGCACTGGCTGATACCTCCTCTGATCCCCTTTTCAATGAAGAGAAGCATATCGATGTCCGTTATCAGTTCCAACTCGACCTCTGTTTGTTTAAGCATGGCATCCCACGATAGGCCAGCTGTGGTGTAATAGCAGGCAGAATCCAGGCTGTAAGCTTCCAAACACGTCGAACGGAAGTTTTCGAAAACGTTGCAGAGTAACAAGACATCTGACCTGAGGTAGATGTCCGAGTACTCTCCAAGAGTTTGAACGTTGAGTTTGGACCATACATCCTTGGCGTGGGTGTACTCATCTTCTCCAATAGTGGCGTCAGTCAAACTGCTGTAGAATTTTTCTCGTTCGGGAAGCTCCGTCTCATTGAGTTTCTCAAAAGATTCAGTGTACTCGTAAGGGTAATGACCTTTCACCGTGAGTAACTCAATTTGATCATCTTCCAAGCCAGCTTGACGGAGATTTCCAACGACAATGTCCTTGTCGGGGAGGTTTTTGACGAATTGGTCCAAGGATGACGCCATAAACCGGAACGAGTCCAAGAATCGGAAGTTGATCACGCAATCCTTGATGTATTTCGTGAATGAAATGTAACGGTCTTTATTTTGAGCAATTACAGACATATCACCATCACGGATTTTCTTTGAGGCAATTTCCTTGATCAAAAAGTGAGCGTCATATCCCGAAAGGTTGTCAAAAATCACAGGAACAAATATAGCTGCCTTGAACTGCAAATTACACGACCTGAAAGAAAAATGATTGTTAAAATTTTGGAAACAGATTAAAAATTATTTTCTCGACTTGCCTGTGAGCTGCGCCTCTGTATTTCCCTGTAAAGTGACAGTGGTCCTTCACTTTAGGGTCTGACTTGTAAAACCCTTTGTTGCATAAATAACAAGTCGTGGCTTGATTGAAATTATTCCAATCCCGTTCAGTGAGAATAATTTCTTTGGGATTTTTATGCAACAACTCGATCTCTGATGCAATCCTTTTCAACTCCTTCACAAACCATTCTGCAGGTGACTGTTGTCCATCTTCAGCTTGGCGGTAACTTCTGTAGTATGATTGGCTATCGTCGTAGCTATTTTTCAAATAATAGCCGACGCTGAAGGCTTGATGTTGTTGTGGGCTGCGAGGATCACCTGTGGGCTTAAGCAGACTTTCGCAATCAGCGTAGATCACATGACTCACTTTGTCCATATTTTTAAAATTTTGAAACTTGAGTTTATTTTCTTTTTCACTCGGAAGTTCAATTTTACAAATGTTGAACTGCTGGCAAATGGCTCTGTGATCAACCAGTTTTTGTACCGTGTCATAATAGTGCAAGCAGCGGTCACAAAAGTGCTTCTTACCGTTGTGGTCAGTCAGCTGCTTACTAACCAATCGACTCAAATCTTTGATCCAGACATAATGACTCTTCGGGATGTTGTTCACGAGTTCATTGTGCTCTTCATTCTCATCAGCATAGTGGTCTTGCACATAAAGTAAATTAACGTGGTTAGGTTTGTTACAGTCAGTAACATGAGCAGTGCACACTTCGAACTGATTACCATGTTTCTTCAAAACAAAAATGCTTATAGAGACATCGTTCTGTCTCTCAAACTGTTTCACTTGCTTCATTTTCACAGGAAATGATATGCCAGAAAAATTGAGTTCATTTGAGTATGGTATATAGTTACTTACACGATAAGTATGCTCTTGAACTGGGTGTAGTGCTGACAGTATTGCCCAACGAAAACACTCATTGTCTTCGTTATCAACATTAACACATGCTTTTTTCTTTTGTATGGGAGGTGGTAACGGAATTTGAGGGCCTGCATGCATCGGTTGGTAGAGCTTCATGCTGACCACCATGCTTAGAATCTGCCGCAAGGTCCAACCTGATCCACAGCCTTCAAACTCTTCAATTTGGTGCAGCACAGGATCGATAACGTTTTGATCGTACCACTCACGCAAATCGGTCGTCTCAAATATAGGTTGACTCGCGGTGTTGAAATGTTTCACTTCATTGGTCTCAGTGTCACTTTTCAAAATCACATACTCCGATGAGAGTTCAACACTAACCATCAAAGCATTATGAATTTTTAAAGAATCACTAACCTTTTCCTCGAACAATGCCCTAGAGTCCTGGAGGAAAGATTTCACATCTTTATGCATCAAGTTTATTATGATTCCAGATTTAATATGATTCTGGAAAACACTTGGCATTTCTTCCCACTTCACCGTGTCCTTAGGTAACTCAGCAGGTTGTACTTCATCAGGAACCCCTGGCTCTCCTTCAGCAACAGGTTGAACTTTGTCAGGAACCACTAGCTCTCCTTCGGCAACAGGTTCCACTTCACCAGGAACCACTAGCTCTCCTCCAGTTACCAACAACAAATTTTCAAGTCTTTTTTTAATGTTGACAAGTTGAAAGACGTAGGCTGCACACTTTCGCTTCTGATGAACGGTTAAATCCCTAGAAACAAGCAAATTCTGGAGAATCCCTTTCATTTCCCCTGATTTATCCAACCATTGCTGCAGCTCGCTGTTGTCCGCCGAATCAGCATGTTGTTGAAGAGAATTCAGGAGAGCCTTAATGTTGACACCGAAGTAGTCCAGCGAAGACATGATGACAAACTGGAACACTGGACTGAAGAAAGGCACTGGTTGACTTGAAGTACTGTGAACAAAAAAAAACACTAAAAATCGTAAGAGAGTACCACTCGACTCGGAGCAGTGAAATGGAATGACTGAGGAGGGCCAAGAGACCTCAGTTTTATACACTCCAGGCCAAGGGAGGGGGAGCTAGGTACACGAATTTTTCCTGAAATTTCAAGAATCAACAATGATGATAATTGGAGTCAAATTTCTAGGAATCCTAGTGCAGCTGTGACTCATCCCTACAGAAACTCTTGCTATTTAAGCTGCGACCCTCTTTGCTGCAGCCATCATTTCGACTTGGACAACCGACATGGATGAATACGTGGTGGACATCCAGGGCTTCAGGAGATCATCCAACCTGCTTGAGGTGAAGGAGTTGGCCATCACCCCCGTGAACGACCTGAGGCTCCCGACCATCTGTTTGTTCCAACCATCGTGTGCTTTGGGGAAACTCCTGCAGGAGGAGCAGAGGACAAGCCGTTGGTTGGAGAGGCATTACCATGGCATCCCTTGGAGTTCCGGCTTCGTCCCGTACACAGCCTGCACCAGGGTAATCCAGGGTGCCCTTTGAGATGCCACCCGGGTCTACACTAAGGGTTCCGAGAAGAAGAAGATCCTTGAGTCCCTCCTTCTCGGAATGTAAGTTCTTTTAACATAACTTATCTGACCTAATTGAAACTTACCTTAACTTACCTAACCTAATCTTAACTTACCTTTGCTTACCTTCACGTTATTTTCTTTTACAGCTTGGTGGTTGATATGGATGAAATTCGGTGTCCTTCGTTGAAGACCCTGGAGAAGACGTGTCCATTCTTCTGAGAGTACCACCCTCTTCGACCTGGTGCAGTCTGCGCTGTGGCAAATGGTTACGCCTTGAAGAGATGGTTGGTGAGACTCCGGGCCTGGCTGATCGAAGCTCGAGAAGGTCAAGACGAAGTGGACATGATTGATCGAGAAAT
The DNA here is from genome assembly GCA_038277355.1 of Encarsia formosa. Classification (NCBI taxonomy): domain Eukaryota; kingdom Metazoa; phylum Arthropoda; class Insecta; order Hymenoptera; family Aphelinidae; genus Encarsia; species Encarsia formosa. Next base: position 109,421,033 of record CM076184.1, read on the forward strand.
TATGGATGATTCGCAAAAGACTAGCAGATCTTTATAGTTAATTAAAATGACTAAATTAGTTTATGAAATACATTGTATTATTATTATGATTATAATATATTTATTTTAATTCAAAAAGAGTTTTCTTTTTTGTTCCCCCAAAATACTTATAATAATCATAACAATCATAATAAAATAATAAAAAAATAAAATAAAATAAAATAAATCCCTTTATAAAAGAGAGCTATCACCATCTTGCGTAAATAATTTATTCGTGAGCTGATTGGTGAAGAAGTTTTAAAATATTCGAAAATTTGAGGTTACTATTATTATTGTTTTTTCTATGTGCTTAAAACTGATGGAGTAAGCATTTTTTATTTTATTTAACAAAAATTTCTTTTGCAAAGCAGTAAATAAAGGTCCATGCGCGCTGAGTAATTTCTAGTAAAAATTAAAAAAGATTGGAAAAAGATTTTACTCATAAAGTTTTAAGTTTCATACATATATATTTTTTTTTTGATTTATTTTCTACATTTTATTTTTACAAGTTAATTTTTAAACTATATACACCTAAACTAATTTAAACTTATTTTTAACTTAATTTATTTAATATAAAAAGTACAAAAAACACTAAATTAAAAATTAAAAATTAATATTTTTTAAAAAATTTCGGTCTTGGTAGAGCATAGCTGGTGGGCAAAGGTCTCCCCCCGCAAATAGACCGGGTAGGAACTCTTACCCAAGGCTCATGGGGATGATTTTTCAACCACTCCTCCACCTCTTCGTCAGACATTTTGCCTCGGGTAGGAGTGGACATTTCTTCATCGCTTGGCTTCTCCCAGCTCCAAATGACCCCCAAAAGATGCTTATTTTTTTTTTCTCATGTTGCACCTCGCAAATCTCTGTTACATCCCATCTATTTTTGGGTCGAGGTGCAACATGAGAACTCAAAGGATCCAATGAGGGCGTCGATGGACCTGGGAGTACCATCAAATCAGGACTTCACTCCATACCCTCCGAAATGTCTGGAAGAGAAGGAGAAGGAACCCTGAGAGCCATGGTTGGATCCTTCCCGGTAAGCTGTGAGGGTTGTGATGCCGCTAGCTCTACCAAACCCGCTACAGCCTCTGTTATTTCCAGCGGTGGTGAGTCAATTCTTGGTGGTGGTGGGTTCCGCTTCAGTAGCAGCATTGCTACCGCCGCCGATACTTCCGACGGTGGTGATTGGCCAATCATTGGTGGTGGAGTCCGCTCCAGCAGCATTGCTATCGCCGCATCGTACGACGGAGGTTCGCGACCAGCTAAATCGCATAACGCTTTAGCTGCCGCGACTTCTGGGTATGATGGTGGTGGTGGCGCTACATTTGGCGGTGGTAGCAATGATGCGGTCGGGGTTGACGGCTTTGGTGACGGAGGTAGGTTGCTTAGTGGTTCCGGCATACGGCACATAAGCTCTAATATCTCCTCCGTTGATTTGGGAGATGCCGGGGCCACAGCTGACTCTATCGCTGAAGTGGTCACCAATGGTTCCACCACCACTGGAGGAGACCGCTTCTTATAAAAATAATCCCCGCCCACCTTCTTAATCAAAAGATCAAGTTTTTTATCTGAAACAAAAATTAGTTTCGAAAATATTAATAAAAAAAAATAATAATAACAAAAATCCCTTTATAAAAGAGAGCTATCGCCATCTTGCGTAAACAATTTATTCGTGAGCTGATTGGTGAAGAAGTTTTTAAAATATTCGAAAAGTGCATTTGAGGTTACTATTTTTGTTTTTTCCTATGCGCGTTTGCGCGCTTAAAAACTGATGGAGTTAGAATTTTTTATTTAACAAAAATTTCTTTTTCAAAAGCAATAAAAAAGGGTCCTTGCGCGCTGAGTAATTTCTAGTAATAATAAAAATAACAAATAAAAAAACTTACTTTTTTTCACCACAATTTTTGGCTTCTCCTTCTTCTGAATCTTATGAAGGGCTTTTGAAGGTGGGGCAGTCGATGTTTGAGAAGCAAGCGGTGGAGCTGGCAGCGAAGAAGGAAGCAACGGGGCTGGCGGTGGTGAAGGGGATAGGCGTAACTAAAATCGAAGCATTTTTTTTTTCAAGCAACTAGTCATACACACATATTTTTAATTTCACTTTTATTCTATTGGGACTGTAACTGAGGTTATGGTGGGGAGCGCTGCCTATGCTGAGCCTAGGTAAAGCTCCTCCAACGGCGGCCATGTTGGATTTAGTGAATTACGTGCAATTCAGATAGAAACTCCCCCAACGGCGGACATGTTTTTATCCCCACCGTGAATGCAGTTTCAGTCCCAATACTCAAGCAACCACTCACGCACAGATTTTTTGATTTCACATTCACTCCATACTCAAGCAACCAGTCATACACAAAGATTTTTAAATTTCACATTTATTCTACTCAAGCAGACAGTCACGCGCAGATTTTTAATTTCACATTTACTCCATACTCAAGCGACCAGTCACGCACGCACACACACACGCACACACACAGAGAGAGAGAGAGAGAGAGATTTTAGTTTCACAAGCAACCAGTCGTACATACACTCATTCTCTCAATTAATACTAGGCAATCTAACACAATGAAAAAAAAAAAACTCACGTCATCCAAAAGCCGTCGATTACGACTTTCCTCTTGCTGCAACAGCACGGGTGGGGATGGCACATCCCGACGCTGCAGCTCTCCTACGAAGCTTCTCAGGAAGAGGTCCGTGTCCTTCAGGAAAGAAGCTACAGTGTCGAGGTGGAAGCCCTCGACCCAAAGCTCCTCGCGGAGGTGCTGCAGATCTTGATGCAGCACCTCGTCTTCTTGCTGCAGCATGGTTTCGTCCTCCTCTGGCTGCTGCATGGGGATGTCCTTCTCTGGTTGCTGCATGGGGATGTCCCGGGGCTGCTGCAGGGCATCGAAGACCAGAAGGGTGTCGACGTCGACGTCGTCATCCTCCATGGGCGTCACTTCCTCCAGCTGCTGCAGGTCTTCGAGACAGCGCGCCTCGATTGAAGGATCGTACCCTGCAGCGGCTTCGAAGAGTAGAAACTCCTCGAGCTCGGCTGGTACCACGTCGTCCTCTGCATAGTTCATCTTATCGCTTCAAGGGTTACTCAAAAACTGATGAACTCGCAGAGTTCGACGTGTACTTATATGGTTTTTACAGTCGGTTAGAATATTGTTGTCAAAACAAAAATATTCTAACCGAGTGTAAACCCAAGAGAGCCGAAGAGTTTCTTGGAACCGTGTTGCACCGTGCGCGTGGTGTATCAAAAAGGGGGTAGTGACAGCGGTGTAAATCAAAGGGTGGCAAGGTACAAACGGTGGCCTAATTACAAACAGGCCGCCGCCGCGTATCATGTAGTTTAACTAAAGTACATGTGTAAGCTGGCTTAATAGCTCAGATGGTAGAGTGTTTGCCTGCCGTGCCTGGGATCGTTGGTTCGAATCCCACTTCACCAAAAATTTTTTCTTTCATAATTTAATTAAAAATATTATTATTAATACATATAAAACCAATTAAGAGTAAAAATTTCAATAAATAATTAAATACACAATTTATTACTAAATTATTTAAAAGTAATATAAAATAGTTGGAAAAGTAGTGTAAATTAAATTTCTGTTACATGTCAGCTTAATGGTTCAGGTGGTAGAGTGTCTGCCTGTCGTGCCTGGGATCGTCGGTTCGAATCCCGGTTGAAACATTTTTTTTTTTTTTTTTCTTTAATGAATTTTATTAAAAATAATTTTCAAATATCGTCAATGAATTGTAAAATTAATTAAAGTATTTTTAAAAATGAATCGAGCTACCGGCTAGCCAGCAGCGGCTAGCCCCTAGCACGACCCCAGGTGCCCGCCTTCAAAAAGGTACGGGGCCAAGAACAGTACGAGAGAACGGGCTCAAAAAAGTAAGAGAGAACCCGGCCAAAAAAGATACGAGAGTTCTACGCCGAAAAATGTACGAGAGTTCTAGGCCATGGCCTAGAACTCTCCTAGTATAACTACTGTAAATAACTTTTTTCTTTTAATTATGTTTAAAATATATAGTCACGCTTCAAAAAATTGAAAAAGTTTTTGAAATAAGCACATAATATCTAATTTTTTGGTAAAAAGTAAAAATAGAAATATTGATCGTGTATTAAATTGCAGCCAGTAGAAAATTAAAAAATCTTTTTATCGAAGTAAAAGATATGAACGAAACCTTATTTTTCAAATTTTGGGATTATATAAAATGAAAATATTTAAGAGAATGGGAAACAGAATTGAACGAAAAATAACTTACATAAAAAATAATGATTCAAAAGCAAATATAGATTATATAAATTTGAGAAAACGGTTACTGAGAAATTATTTATTTCAATATTACTTTCTGTTTGTTCAGATCGAAATTTTTTTTTTGTATATAGCTATTAAGAATTTTATAAAAGTTGCAGCTAAGTATGCTTATTTTTATACAGTTTTTAGCAGGGAAAAAGTTTTCAAATAATTTATACGTAATATGTAATCATGAGATAAATTGTAATACATAAAAAAATAAAAATAATTTAAATAAATAAACGTTACAATGAAGTTATATAATATTTATAGATAATAAATTTATTTGATGGATTAGTAACATTTATAGTACATTTTTAATATAATTGGCAATTTTTTCACAGAATTAAGACATTACAATAATTTATTATAAAACGGATCGGGTGATAACAATCAAATTTTTTTCTTCAGTTAAATACAATATACAAGGTGTACGGTTTTGTAATTCTTGGTATTTTTTTTTTTTAATGCTATTTTTCGACTCAAAAACTGAGTACCCATGATAGTGTTCATCAAAACCTACTGTTTCTAGTGGTATGTATTCGAAAGTTATTTCATTGTCTAATAATAAAATATTTAAAATTTTTTCAAACTCGGGTAAATTAGAAGTCGAATTGCAAACTTCAGGGATAAAAATCATGTCTGGCTTGTAAGTAAAATCATTTATTTTCACATTATTTATAATATATCTTAATGGACCTGTTTTTCTTGTGTCGATGAAAGTTTGATCAATAGTCTTTTTCCCTTACGTTATGTAGCTGTCTTGGTATTCGATTTTACTCATCACTGATAATTGATATCTTTGTGCTGTGCTGAATAGAGTGTTAATATTATTTGTGTCTGGTGCAGCTCCAAGTACAGTCTGGTGCTTGGATTCAAATCGTAACGTCGATAGTTTAATTAAAGGGCCATTAAGACGTAACAATCTTCCATAGTGTAGCATTATATGAAATTTCGGTTTGAGGGAGCCATAAAGCTGAATGTAGAAACTGTGATGTTCTGCGATTAGTTCTTCTAATTGCAGAATATGAGATTCACAAGTCACAGGACTATGTAAAATATTAATTATTCCCCTCAATTTTTTCCACAGTTTCCAGGCTTTGTGTTCTTTGGCAACTTCGGATCCTACTAACAAACTGAAATATCTTGCATAAAACAGACATTCTGAGCCCGACATTTTAAGTTTGCGGTGAGTTTCCAAGTAGTCAATATTAAGTTCATGTGGTAAGTTTGCACTTTCGAAACAAAATTTTACATGTTTCAATTTGAAATTTAAATAACTGACATTAAAAAATTTTTTTCTCACTAGCGTTACTGTAATGTCTGCCATAACATAGCTGCAAAGGCCATAAAAATCATGAAGCAAGTCTCCATATTGTCTTTCTATCACATGAAAACCTTCTATCTCATGTAAGACGGTAACATCTTTTATGCCACTAACAGCTACATCAAGTTTTTGTATGTCTTCTTCGTAGGAATTAACAGTACGAATTAGTCTTGGATCTTCTCTGATCATGGTGGGAACAAGATGCGGAAAGGAATAGCAAGTCCTACAAAAAACCGTACCCTGAAAAGATTCTATGAACCCGAACAATTGGTTTATACCGAGGTTATCCCCAGTCATTAAAGAAAAGATAAGATAAACTTTAACTTTTTTACCGTCAATTGTAAGAGTCAAACCATCTTTTTGTAATTTATTAACATCTTCAATGTAATACTGAAAAACAGCTTTCGTTCCATACTTTTTTCGGTGTTCGGCTAAGAATAAATCACTAAGTACTATGCTATCTAGTTTTGAAGAAAAACTGGGAGGTAAGCAAGGAATCGTTGAATAAATAGTGCCTATTTTGTGCTTACCGGCATGGCCACTAAGGGCTTTGGAAAAAATCTGGATCAAGGTCGTCAGTATAACCAGTCATTGGGAAAACTGTCGCGTCTGAATCGAAATTTTTGGATATATTTTTCTAAGTGCCGGTTTGATAAAAATTTTCCACGGTAGTATTATTACTACGTAAGAAATTAATGTAATCTATGGTCGCGGTAAAAAGTCCGTCGGTTTCTAGTATTCTAGTTAGAGATTCCTGAAGAGTAATGTAATACATTACAATTTCTTTTGTTCCAACTAAAACATTACTTCCATCTTCTTTAAAAACATTTTCTACCGCAATGAATTCTTTGACCGGAGGAATATATAAATTATTATTTTTAAACAAAGTTTCGCGTTTTGCTTCTGTATTTACAAATTTGAAAGGATCTTTAAAATTAGCGAATATTTGTTTTATTTGTTGTAATGCTGTAATATTTATTGCATATTTTAAAACACTGGTAATTTGTTCTAATAAGAAAATGTTATAATCATTACCCAAGTAAAACTATTCCGTAGAATTTCTACAAAAATTTTGTTGAAAATTGGGCATATAAAACTTCTATAAAAATTTTGTAGAAATTCTACAGATTTTCGAAAAAAAATTTAAGGACAAGAGAAACATTACCCCACGAAGTTTCGACTCCCGGGCGGTCAAAAGGGAGGGTGGAAGAGGGTCATCTGGTGAATAGTATATCGATTACGCCTAGGAGATGATTTATTAAGGTATTTGCCACTCTCATGAGATTGACATTGATCTTAGTGGAGCATACCTGATATGACGATGAGAGGAACACAGTGATTTGTCCAGGAAGTCACGATTTCCAGACGATCAAGGAAGATACGTGGTGGACCAGGAGGAAAGTACGCCCTGGAGATGATTTCTCAAGGATATTCAAACTACCCAGAGGTCAGTGGAATGACAAGCATATCACGCCACGATCGAGCACTGTAGGTGATTATACGAGTCCAGATTGGTCTAGGCGAAAACCAGGCACACTGCTCAGTAATTACAACCTGGTGATGATTTGACCTAGAAGTTCGGACTCCCGAGCGGTCACGATTAATTAAGATAATTCATCCGTAAATGCGTGAACCCTAAGCTGTGGGGCAGTACGAACGCGCTATGTGGCGAGTTCGTATTTATTGATGATTTCTCTACGAAGTTTTGGCTAGAGAAAAGTTACGGTTGACACCTGGTGCACCAAATTACGGTTCTGCCCTGAAGATGATTTTTCTTGGAAGTTTTGACTGGAAAAAGGTTCAAGTTGACACCTGGTGCACCAGATGATGGTTATGCCCTGAAGATGATTTCCTCAGGAAATTTTGACTGGAAAAAGGTTAAAGTTGACACCTGGTGCACTAGGCGGAGGTCATGCTCCGGAGATGATTTCTCCAAGAAGTTTTGACAAGAGAAAAAATTACAGGTGACACCTGGTGCACCAGATTGTGGTTCTGCCCTGAAGATGATTTCTCCAGGAAGTTTTGACTGGAAAAAGGTTAAAGTTGACACCTGGTGCACCAGATGGTGGTTATGCCCTGAAGATGATTTTTTCAGGAAATTTGGACGGGAAAAAGGTTAGAGTTGACACCTGGTGCACAAATGGTAGTCATGCTCTGGAGATGATTTCTCCAGGAGGTTTTGACAAGAGAAAAGTTACAATTGATACCTGGTGCACCAGCTGGTGATTATGCCCTGAAGATGATTTCCTCAGGAAATTTTGACTGGAAAAAGGTTAAAGTTGACACCTGGTGCACTAGGCGGAGGTCATGCTCCGGAGATGATTTCTCCAAGAAGTTTTGACAAGAGAAAAAATTACAGGTGACATCTGGTGCACCAGATTGTGGTTCTGCCCTGAAGATGATTTCTTCAGGAAATTTGGACCAGAAAAAGGTTAAAGTTGACACCTGGTGCACAAATGGTAGTCATGCTCTGGAGATGATTTTTCCAGGAAGTTTTGACAAGAGAAAAGTTACAATTGATACCGGGTGCACCAGCTGGTGGTTATGCCCTGAAGATGATTTCTCCAGGAAGTTTTGACTGGAAAAAGGTTAGAGTTGACACCTGGTGCACCAGATGGTTGTTATGCCCTGAAGATGATTTCTTCAAGAAATTTTGACTGGAAAAAGGTTAAAGTTGACACCTAGTGCACCAAATGGTAGTCATGCTCTGGAGATGATTTTTCCAGGAAATTTTGATTGGAAAAAAGTTAGAGTAGACACCTGGTGCAGTACGTGGTTTTTATGTCCTGGAAGTGATTTCCTTCAGTCAGTTTTGACACTATATCTGTCTGGGTATAAACCTAGCATTAGATTAAGATTTTCAATTGGATAATAGCGATACTTTATAAGTCAAGCCATAAACAAATAATCACGTAGCCATAGATTTATGACTTCAAGTTCCCAGTGAAAGACTTTTTACTGAACAGTTAACTAACATGTTTACCTGCCAATTTTTGATTGAGATGAGAAATTCTGATTATTATTATTTTTTTGGTTGACTTGTATTATCAGTCTTTTTTTATTTCAGAAAGAAAAATAACAAAAAATAGTGTTATAAATTTATTGATTACATAGTTTTTATTACATATTCATTTTTCAGTTCTAAAATATTGTAATATCTAACACACTTAATATAAATAGTTATGATTTATGTAATGCCCCGTCTACACCGGTGGCTAAACCACGTCTCGGCTTAACTTTGTTTAAAGAATTTTGATATGTTGCCGTTAGATTTAAGGATTAATTTGCACTTTAAAAATATGAAATAATTTATAAAATTGAGTTGTTTACATCTTGAACTTCGATTACAATGGCAACATTACAAAATTCTTCAAAAAAAGTTAAGCCGAGACGCGGTTAAACCAATAGTGTAGACGGGGCATAAAGAATGAAAATCTATGACTTAAATATCAGAATTCCAACTTTATTATTCATTCATCTTAAGTGTATTTCGAATTTCTGTCAGTTTGCTTGTCAAACTAGTTTTTACAATGGAATCATCTTTCGCTTTCCAATTTTTTTCCGCTGCAAACTGTCGAACGAAACCTGAAATTAAAAACAGAATTTTTACTAATTGTAGTAGAATTAAAAAATATTTTATTAGTGTTCTTTTACTTAACAAGACATCTTTTGCTTTTTTATTTAACGCAGGTCTCCGACCACCTCTAGCATTTATTCCTGCCAAAGAACATTCAGCTAATGCTTCCTCAGTAAAAATATTGACAAGAAGGCCCCTTGCTAACACGTTTTGAGAAGAAGAGTTTGCTGTAACATCTTGTAAAGCTATTTTATTGATGTAAATACCTGTTCCACTAATCAACTCCACATTTTAAAAAAAATTCGTAGCATTAGAGTACAAAATCATTTTATCGAAATCAATTTTTATGACTTTAATATTTTGTTGACTTATAATGTAAATAAAATAAATTGAAAATTTTTCATGAATCTTTTAAAAGACGTTCCATCTAATAACGATCTCGTTTCGGAGCAGAGTATGACCCCTATTTAAAATTTGGCTCATGTATTGGGTTGTTCAAAATAAGTATTTTGGCCGAATATTAAGTGTTCATATTTGAAGTTACGCCCTTGGAGCATTTTAGGGGTTATTATTTTCAAAAACTCATAATTTGGGAACATCGGATCGGGACGATTTTCTTTTTAAATACACGTTTTTACTTGAATTTTTGGAGTTGCGTCGTCATTACACAGCGTCAAGGCGCGGGGTAGATTATTGTTTGCACGCGTTCACTAATGCGACGACGCAACTTTACAAATTCATATATTTGTTTCGAATTGAGATCACTTTGATTTTTGAACGGAGTTTCGAAGGAAATTAGTATTTTACTTTGATTTCAATTTTAATTTTGAAAAATCGATTTATCCCCTCGGTCAGAAATTTGAATTAAAAATTTTTAATTGCAAATTTTTAGGATTTATTTCTGTTTTGATTGGTAATTTTTACGTAAAACTTCAAGTCAAAACGCGTATTTAAAAAGAAAATCGTCCCGATTCAATGTTCCAGAATTATGAGTTTTTGAAAATATCAACCCCCAAAATGCTCCAAGGGCTGTAAGTTCGAAGGGGTTGAAAATGATCACTTAATATTCGGCCAAAATACTTATTTTGAACAACCCAATACATGAGCCAAATTTCATATGGGGGTCATACTCTGCTCCGAAACGATATCGTTTTTATGGAACGTCCTTTCAGTAAGTCCAATACTTACTTGTTCATCATCGTCATTTGAATATCTCAAGGTCCATAAACCTTGCTTATCACGAATTTGTTTTTTACTTATTTGAGTTTTTTCAATAGGATCTTGATTTTTAACTTGCCTGGTTACATTTAATTTTATTTTTTTATTTTTGATCACCTAAAATGAATTATTAAATTTTTTAAGACTAATCGAGTCGAGTTAAAGTATAAAATAAATAATACCTACATTTTCATCAATATCATCGTTATTAATTCTTTTTACACTTGAATTTTCAACTTGTTCTTTCAAACAATCATTACTGGTTGAAGGTTGGCCTGAAAACTAATTAAAAAAAGTAAAAGTCATTAATGAAAGCATGGTTTCTCCACTTTTAAAATTATCTTTACCATTGTATTAAAGAAAATAAACTTAAAAAAAAATTATTTTTAAAATTTTATGACAAAATATTCAATGGATTACATGTTTTTGCAAGTCAGACTCAGAATTTGTACATAGAAAAAAATTCAAGCTGTTAATTAAGTTTACAAAAACTTGGTAACCATCTATTATTTTTTCATGTAATTTTATTTGTATTTTTTTAATCCTCGTATTGCCAATAGATCTGATCGAACATTTTTAAAGAGTTTTGTAGTCATATAATTATTAAAATTAAAATTTTACCAACTCTAATCCACGATTTTGGATTAAAAAAGTAAGCGTGAAAGCTTCAAGTTCAAAAAACTTCCAGTTTTTTACTAACTTTAAAACGATATTTCTAAAGTTTTACAAATTTTCTGGAAAACAACAAAACGATATTTCTAAAAAGTAAAAAATAAGATCATTTTTGAAAAGTGAAAAATGGTTAAAGCTGTATATGATGATCTTGATCTTTGAGGCAGTTTTTGAATACAGTATTCTACTAATGTGGCCGACAAAGTCGAGGACCGGATCGAGGGGATTAAAGAAACCTTCTCGACCATGTTTAGTAAAATATTTTTTTGCACTAGATAAAAAAAACAAGGAGTGAAGATCGGATCTTGAAGTTGAAATGCAGGAAATTTTTTAATGAATTACATTTTTTGTCCAAAGGTCGAGTTCTGTTAAACTTCCACCATCGACATCATCGTCCCCATCGTCCTCATCGTTATCATCGTCATCGTCGTCCTCATCGTCCTCATCGTCATCATCGTCATAATCATCCTCATCGTCATCATCGTCATCTTTGTCGTCATCTGGTGGATTGTTTCCATTTAGATTTTTCTGTGGTGGTATCAAATTGCCACTTAACTTGAAAAAAATAAAACGAATGAAACTGAGTTACATAAATCATAAAAAATTTTACAAATAATTTAACTTACCACTGGTGAGTTCATTCCGTGTTCACTCGGATTCTCTGAGGAAATCGAAGCTCGTCTTTCATTTTGAGAATGTTTTGAGTCGTCCTTTTTGAATAAATTCAATGATTCATCGTCATCGCTTCCTGGTACATTGATAGCCTCTTTTGAAGCAGAATCGCCAGTTGAATTTTGATGCCCATTTTCGAAAAGCATAATTTTCTAAAATATTAAATTTTTTTATCGATATGCTCAGACATTTTTATAAACTTTATCGAATAAGGTATAAATTAAATGGTGCATAAATAAGCATAGATTTTGAACTTAAGCTTATTTATTCGTATTCACTCTTATTTACGCTCCTAAAGGATACTGAACAGGTATAGCTGGTGCAGCTGGTCCTGTTACTCGGCCGCATACTATCAGGAGCGTAACTCGCTAAAAAAGTCGCTACGGTGACCATCCAGACTCGTACATTATCCTTTAAGAGCGTAACTTTCACTGAAGGTGATCATATATAATCCCTTTATAAAGAGAGCTATCGACATCTTGCGTAAGATTTTTATTCGTGAGCTGATTGGTGAAGAAGTTTTTAAAATATTCGAAAAGAGCATTTTGAGGTTACTCTTATTGTTTTTTCCTATGTGCGCTTGAAGCGCGCTCAGAAGAGATAGTTATTATAATAATAGTAAACATAAGATAATGAACTTGTAAACCTTTTTAATCTCTTTAAGGCCTACGAGGCAAGTCTCCGTATTAATTATCAACGCATCAATATCAGCTTTCAGAGAAAATAATTCTGCATTCGAGTTATCGTTTAATTTACAATTGTTTATTACAGTTGATTCTTTTTTCGAAGACTTTTCTGTTTCTATTTCAATTTTTTCTAAAATTTCTTTCTGCAATAAACTCTTGATTTTTTTTTTATGTTTCTCTTCTGATATTGTAACTGCCTGTAATTAATTAATTTTAGTTGGTAATGTATTAAGAGGCTACAAAATTTCTAAATTCCAGAAGCATATTACCTTTTTTTTATCAATCACACTATTTGCGTTATTTCTTCCTTTAAAAAGTGGATTAACTTTTTTTTGTAGTTTAATTCGATCGGCTGTATGAAATATTTAATAATTTAGTAAACAATAATAATAAATCGTAGAAACGATTCTGTGAATAAGAATTTTATTTTTTAATATTTATAAAATTACTAACTGGAAATTTCCATTATCTTTCCACCAAACTCTTTGGGTTTTACCTTTGGTTTATCTGATTCGGGCCACATAAATTTTACTTTCTGTCCTACTAATAATCTTTTCAGCTTTCCATCAAAAAGGATAGATTTTTCTTGAATGACGCAAAAAGATAAATCGTCACAATCGATTAAATAATAATTAATCATTATAATTACAAAAAGGTAATTATATTTACAACAGATTAAAAAGTAGAAGCGTAGTGTTAACCTCGATCTTGTAAATCTTTCTCATAACCTTTTAAGTTAACAATTTAAATTCAACTTTTAGAACGTTATTAACTTTTTGTGTTCGATTAAGTCAGATTTTTTTTTTACTAAGGATAAATAATTTTTCATCCTAACATAGTTGTTGGAGACTTTTAAATTGAAAATAAATATATTTTTTTTATTGATATATCCAATGGGGCTTAGTAGATGTTTATTAAATGGTGTTTCAAAATATAAAAAGTATCAACGAAGTAAAAACGGGGTAAGTACATTTTTACAAATATACGTATTGAATAAATTTGCAAAATTGTACATACTTTTTTCGGCTACAACAAAAAGCTTTGTAATTTAAAAAAAAAAAAAAAAAATTATAAGCGTTATTTCATTTAATCGTAGTAAAACTTTCTACTTGTGAAAAAGCCTTACTGTTAAAATAATAAAATTAATTTTTCCTAGGTTATACAAATACCAAGAAACACATTATATAGATGGAAAAAAAACGATTCTCAAAGATTGAATGGATCAATAACTAATCAAAGCAATGAAGTAAATATTTAATCTTTTTTTTTTTGTTTAGAAATGCTGTGATACCCACTCAAGCAGTAATATTATTGTCATTAATGGAATTATTTTATACGGAAAAAATAGATCTCGTGCATACACCACTGAATTCAGCAATGTGAGCACCAAGTCGCGGTGGTTCCACCGCAGAGTTAACGATGTATCCACGGCTAGAGTAGCGGTGGAAAGCAGCAAAGCCAGCGAGCGGTGGATTACCTGTGTTACCGGCACCGGCGGCCGCTTAGTCGCTCACAATCTCTGCTGCGGGCGCATCCGCTATTTTTAAATATGCTGTCATTGCTTACCTGTTTGATAAATCGCTTTAAAAATTTCCAGAAAGCTTCTTTAAAGCGTAATGAAAAACTTTCTCGAGGGAAGTTTTTGAAAATTTTAAATTGTATGCCTCGTTTTTTAATTCAAAGTTTTAGGCTACAAACTGTGAACTTTTTATTTTTAATTGATGATTACTTGGCTTGAAATAACTTTAAAAATATCTGAACCATTCTATTAGCAGTGGAAAGAATTCAAAAATATGCTGCTAAAATTTCATTAAAAAATATTTAGTAGTTTACGATTTTTTGCGACTTAAACGTCAAATTAATAGATTGAATGAAAATCAAGTTTTGGGTTTAAGTCGCAAGAAATCGTAAACTACTGAATATTTTTTAATGAAATTTTAGCAGCATATTTTTTATCTCTTTCCGCTGCTAATAGAATGGTCCAGATATTTTTAAAGTTATTTCAGGCCGAGTAATTATCAATTAAAAATAAACAGTTCACAGTTTGTAACCTAAGACTTTGAATTAAAAAAACAAGGCACAAAATTTAAAATTTGAAAAAACTTCCTGCAAGAAAGTTTTTTATTAGGCTTTGAAGAAGCTTTCTGGAAAGTTTCAAAGCGATTTATCAAATAGGTAAGCAATGACAGCATATTTGAAAATAGCGGATAGGCCTGCTGCAGAGATTGTGAGCGACTAAGCGGCGGCCGGTGCCGGTAATACAGGTAATCCACCGCTCGCTAGCCTTGCTGCTTTTTACCGCTACTCTAGCCGTGGATGCATGGTCAACGCTGCGGTGGAACCACCGCGACTTGCCGCGGTGCCCACATCGCAGAATTCAGCGGTGTGTGCACCAGATCTATTTTTTCCGTGCCCTCGAATAATTTTAAGTTAAAAAAAAAAAAATCTATATTCTTTTTCTTTCAATTTTAGGATAACCGAATTAGGAGGTAATTGATATTATTTTTAAGGAATCTTTAAAGACTTTTTTAATTTTTCGTATGATTAATAATGCTGCAAATTTTTACCTACAATTTTTACTTTAACATAATACAGAAATGTGGTATTTTACGGGGTTTTTAGCATTTTCAATAGCTTTAAAAATTCTAGTAAATAAATTTAAAAAAAACTTAAAAATAAATTTCAAAACGCAATTTATAGATTTTCTGTTTTTTGTAAAAAATTACCTGTAATGAAAAAAAAAAAAAAAAAAAAAATAATAATAAATAAATAAATAACTAATTTTTATAATCCATAACAAAAATGCGATTTTTACAGAGGGTCCAAGGAGCTCATAATTCGTCTGACCCTTCAAATGAGTCTCCAATAGAAATTGATGGAATAAGCTCATCCAATCATGAAACTTCAGGGTCATCGTCGCAAGGTCAAAATAATTTTACAACAAATAATCATTTTGACACGAGCCATTTTGTTTTTGATGAAAATTCAGAAGATGCTTGGATGGAGGAAAAAGTCTACGCAGATGCGGATTTGAAAGTGGGACAAGCCGTTTATCACATTTTTGAATATTTTATCGATAACTGTATAACTAAGAAAGCGTTGGAAAATTTATTAGAGTTATTACAGATTTTAATTCCTCGGGAAAATCGCTTACCAAAGTCTAGGTATTTTATTGATAAGATTATAGATAAGCTTTTACCGTCAGAAGCTGAAAATATCACTAAACATAAAATTTGCCATGAGTGTGGATATTATCTTAAAAAATTACATCCTAATGTAAAAAACCAGGTTTGTGACAACTGTAAAAGTGAAAAAACTAATGATTCGTTCCTTGATTATAACCTCACTAGCTTACTCAAAAATGCATTTGAGTGTAGAGATTTAGCTGACTATATAGATTCGTACAATGAAAAAAAAAAAAAATATAATGATGTAATTTTTGATATATGTTCAGGAAAACAATATATTACAGTAGTAAAAAATTTCAAAGGAAAATATGACGTGGTGCTGTTGTGGAATACAGACGGAGTGCCTTATTCGACTAGCTCTAAGGGACAAATGTGGCCAATCCAGGTTCAAGTTCTAAACGTCCCTCCCGAAAATCGTAGAAATTTTCAATTTATCACTGGGTTATACTGTAGTAAAGAAAAAAAACCTGAGATGAATTCCTTTCTCACGCCTTTTGTAAATAGATTAAAAACAATGTACGAGAAAGGATTCGATTGGTACAATGCGAAAACAAATGAAATCGTTCATTCTTCTGTCATAGCACCCATTGCCTCCGTAGATGCACCAGCTCGAGCTAATGTTCAAAATCTCATGCAATTCAATGGGGAAAATGGATGCTTTGCATGTGAACATCCTGGAGAAATGGTTTCAACAGGAAAAGGACACACTAGAGTATACCCGACGTATGATGATGAGATCCAGTTGAGAACGAATGAGAGCATGTTGAAACAGGGCAAAGAAGCTACTTTGAATGGATTGTGTCATGTTAAGGGGATAAAAGGAGTATCAGTTGTATCATTAATACCTTTTTTCGATCTGTCAATCTCATTAGTGCCAGATTATCAGCACGCTTTCTTATTAGGAGTATTAAGAATGCTGTTGAAACTAATATTAGAATCTAAGTACCATGACAAACCATGGTATATAAGACCAGAAAGACGAAAACTGCTTAATAAACTTTTACGAAATATTAAACCACCAGACTATATTCCACGAATCCCTCGATCTTTGGATGACATCAAATTTTGGAAAGCTTCAAAGCTACGAAGTTTTTTATTATTTTACGGACCTATAGTACTAAAATTTGTATTACCATCAAAATATTACAACCATTTTCTACTTCTTTCGTATGCTACAAAAATTTTATTACAGTCGGAAATACAAGAATGTGAAGTTGACTTAGCGGAATCTATTTTATACATATTTACAATCAATTTACAAAAACTTTACGGTATCGATAAGTGTTCTTACAATTCACTCCAGTTAACTCATGCAGCACAGTTTGTAGGATACTGGGGTCCATTGTGGGCATGGTCCACTTTTCCATTTGAGGATGCGAACGGTTACTTCAAACGAATCAATCACGGAACTTATAATATCGACATAGAAATATTAAACACGATTAAAATTATTAACGCACACTATGCATTAAAACATAAATTGAATTTAAAAAGCTTAAAAAAAAATGAGAGTGAGGTTGTTCTTGGAGCACCTTGTAACAAAGCGTCTATGAAAGAACTATCTGCTATAGCGGATATGGTTAAAGATGACCTTATTAAATATAACTTAAATTTAGAAAAAAGTCAAATTTTTTATGAGGTGCAAAATAAAAAAAGAAATATTTACTTCCGAAATGTATACACGCCAAAATCAACGAATTAATAATTGTATTTATTGGAACAAAAAAAGAAAATTCGGTGTGATAAAATTTTTCATTTGAAGCCAATCTAAAATAAATGCAGTTGTCCAAGAACTCGTATATTTGAATGCTAAAGACAAACAAATCATTCACACTGAATTAGGTATCAGTTTCGAAAAATACATATTTCCATACCGTAGAACTTACTGCATGCATGTAATAAGTGTTGAAGAAATCGAAGGCAAATGTTTACTAGCGCCAGATTACATATACTTACCTCCAAATGTCATAAAAAAAAAATTGTAACTAAATAATGTACATAAATATTGTAAATAAAATTAGCGATCTACTCAGAAAATTAGTTTTGCTTATTAATTATTTACTTTGCTTGTTTATTTGTTAACACAGACAAACCGCACGAGAAAAGAACCTCAATAGAATACACGACTCGTTTAGTACAGAGAATGCCACTTCTGATCAACAGGTAGACCACACTTTCTAAATAAACCGACTCCAGCGTTTGATAAAAATCTTAACTTAAATCATCATCAGAGCAAAACCACCATCTGGTGTGAACTGTAACTTTTCTCTTGTCAAAACTTCCTAAAGAAATCGTCTCCAGAGCGTAACCACCGCATAATACACCAGGTGTCAACTCTAACCTTTTCCAAACAAAACTTCCTGAAGTAATCATCATCAGGGTGGAACCACCATCTGGTGCACCAGTTGTTAATTGTAACTTTTCTCTTGTCAAAACTTCCTGAAAAAATCATCTTCAGGGCCGAGCCACAATCTGGTGCATCAGGTGTCAATTGCAACTTTTCTCTTGTCAAAACTTCCTGGAGAGATCATCTCCAGAGCATGACTACCATTTGGTGCACCAGGTGTCAACTCTAACCTTTTTCCAGTCAAAACTTCCTGGAGAAATCATCTTCAGGGCATAACCACCAGCTGGTGCACCAGGTATCAATTGTAACTTTTCTCTTGTCAAAACTTCCTGGAGAAATCATCTCAAGAGCATGACTACCATTTGGTGCACCAGGTGTCAACTCTAACCTTTTTCCAGTCAAAACTTCCTGGAGAAATCATCTTCAGGGCATAACCACCAACTGGTGCACCAGGTATCAATTGTAACTTTTCTCTTGTCAAAACTTCCTGGAGAAATCATCTCCAGAGCATGACTACCATTTGTGCACCAGGTGTCAACTCTAACCTTTTTCCCGTCCAAATTTCCTGATAAAATCATCTTCAGGGCATAACCACCATCTGGTGCACCAGGTGACAACTTTAACCTTTTTCCAGTCAAAACTGCCTGGAGAAATCATCTTCAGGGCAGAACCACAATCTGGTGCACCAGGTGTCACCTGTAATTTTTTCTCTTGTCAAAACTTCTTGAGAAATCATCTCCGGAGCATGACCTCCGCCTAGTGCACCAGGTGTCAACTTTAACCTTTTTCCAGTCAAAATTTCCTGAGGAAATCATCTTCAGGGCATAATCACCAGCTGGTGCACCAGGTATCAATTGTAGCTTTTCTCTTGTCAAAACTTCCTGGAAAAATCATCTTCAGGGCATAACCGTAATCTGGTGCACCAGGTGTCAACTCTAACCTTTTTCCAGTCAAAACTTCCTGGAGAAATCATCTTCAGGGCATAACCACCAGCTGGTGCACCAGGTATCAATTGTAACTTTTCTCTTGTCAAAACTTCCTGGAGAAATCATCTCCAGAGCATGACTACCATTTGGTGCACCAGGTGTCAACTCTAACCTTTTTCCAGTCAAAACTTCCTGGAGAAATCATCTTCAGGGCATAACCACCAACTGGTGCACCACGTATCAATTGTAACTTTTCTCTTGTCAAAACTTGCTGGAGAAATCATCTCCAGAGCATGACTACCATTTGTGCACCAGGTGTCAACTCTAACCTTTTTCCAGTCAAAACTTCCTAGAGAAATCATCTTCAGGGCATAACCACCAGCTGGTGCACCAGGTATCAATTGTAACTTTTCTCTTGTCAAAACTTCCTGGAGAAATCATCTCCAGAGCATGACTACCATTTGGTGCACCAGGTGTCAACTCTAACCTTTTTCCAGTCAAAACTTCCTGGAGAAATCATCTTCAGGGCATAACCACCAACTGGTGCACCAGGTATCAATTGTAATTTTTCCCTTGTCAAAACTTCCTGGAGAAATCATCTTCAGGGCATAACCACCAACTGGTGCACCAGGTATCAATTGTAACTTTTCCCTTGTCAAAACTTGCTGGAGAAATCATCTCCAGAGCATGACTACCATTTGTGCACCAGGTGTCAACTCTAACCTTTTTCCCGTCCAAATTTCCTGATAAAATTATCTTCAGGGCATAACCACCATCTGGTGCACCAGGTGACAACTTTAACCTTTTTCTAGTCAAAACTTCCTGGAGAAATCATCTTCAGGGCAGAACCACAATCTGGTGCACCAGATGTCACCTGTAATTTTTTCTCTTGTCAAAACTTCTTGGAGAAATCATCTCCGGAGCATGACCTCCGCCTAGTGCACCAGGTGTCAACTTTAACCTTTTTCCAGTCAAAATTTCCTGAGGAAATCATCTTCAGGGCATAATCACCAGCTGGTGCACCAGGTATCAATTGTAGCTTTTCTCTTGTCAAAACTTCCTGGAAAAATCATCTTCAGGGCATAACCATCATCTGGTGCACTAGGTGTCAACTTGAACCTTTTTCCAGTCAAAACTTCCAAGAAAAATCATCTTCAGGGCAGAACCGTAATCTGGTGCACCAGGTGTCAACCGTAACTTTTCTCTAGCCAAAACTTCCTAGAGAAATCATCAATAAATACGAACTCGCCACATAGCGCGTTCGTACTGCCCCACAGCTTAGGGTTCACGCATTTACGGATGAATTATCTTAATTAATCGTGACCGCTCGGGAGTCCGAACTTCTAGGTCAAATCATCACCAGGTTGTAATTACTGAGCAGTGTGCCTGGTTTTCGCCTAGACCAATCTGGACTCGTATAATCACCTACAGTGCTCGATCGTGGCGTGATATGCTTGTCATTCCACTGACCTCTGGGTAGTTTGAATATTCTTGAGAAATCATCTCCAGGGCGTACTTTCCTCCTGGTCCACCACGTATCTTCCTTGATCGTCTGGAAATCGTGACTTCCTGGACAAATCACTGTGTTCCTCTCATCGTCATATCAGGTATGCTCCACTAAGATCAATGTCAATCTCATGAGAGTGGCAAATACCTTAATAAATCATCTCCTAGGCGTAATCGATATACTATTCACAAGATGACCCTCTTCCACCCTCCCTTTTGACCGCCCGGGAGTCCAAACTTCGTGGGGTAATGTTTCTCTTGTCCTTAAATTTTTTTCCGAAAATCTGTAGAATTTCTACAAAATTTTTATAGAAGTTTTATATGCCCAATTTTCAACAAAATTTTTGTAGAAATTCTACGGAATAGTTTTACTTGGGTACTTATGAAATTTCCGAAAATTTCTATCATATCTTGAATATCAGAATTACGGAAATAAGTGTTTTTATAAATTTTAGTTGTCAAATGTAAGACTTCGTCATTCAAGTTTGTTTTTGGAAATTGATATGGTAAATCCAAGATTTTATTCATTATGAAAAATTATGGAAAAAAAGTTTTTTCAAGTTATTAAATTTTTTTAAATAATTGAATATACTTGATTTTTACTAAAAATGTAACGGTGTATATTTATACAAACTCTTAGTTTTACATATTAGAGTACTAGATTTTACACGCAATATTATTTAAAAAAAAAAAAAAAAGGTTATAGCTTTTATAATTACTTAAGCTCCTTGCTGCACTACTCTAAACTTTTCGTAACACTAACAAGAAATAATATCTACATTTTTAATGTTACTAATAAACATTTATAAAAATTTGAACCTTCACTTTCGTTGTACATTATTGTTTAAAAATAAATCTTCAGTTTGAAAAAAAAATGCTTTGGACTATAATTTAAGTTTAATCAATCGGGGAAAGAGACTAAGTTTTAAGACTTTTTTTTCCAGTAAAACACTACGCTGATTTACGCTTTTTTACGTAGCGTAATTTTTGTATTTCTTCTAATAGCTCGTCCCCACTTCGTTTCGAGATACAACTTCTCTCCTTATTCATGACATATATTTGTCTTTGAAAGAATCCCCATATGTGCGGACAACCAAGTGGATACGGGATGGATAACACAAAAAAAGTTTTATACAAAAAATCTAGTGCACCGAAAATATCCTTAAAGTCATAGACAAAGCTGTCAATCACAACGTGGTAGCAATTAAAATCATTTATTGTACCACAGCAAACTAAAAAAGGTTGTGATGTTTTTACTTTGAGACTTTCGTACTTTTCTTTAACTGCCTTAACTAGTTCACTAAGCCCACAATGATCCTAGAAAAAGCAGTTAATTTAATCAAAACTTGCATAATATTAATCAGTTGATTTTTCTTATGAAATTTATGAAAAAACAAACCTTTAGGATACGGAAAAAAGAATCAAATTTTTCTTGAGTCGTTTTTGGCTAGTAATCGCCGCTTCCGTCTGAAGGTCGGAATGTGAACTTAAGTAAATGTAGTATTAAAATAATTGAAATGATACATTGAGTTTCTGTGAATAATATTAACATGATTTTTGAAATGTACATTAAAAATTGCATCATAGAATTATTTGCACAGGTTACTTACGAGGAAGAAGACCAGCAGGATTCAACTTATTGAATATATCTTTAGTGTTAGATAAATCTATATCGAGAGTCGACAAGTCAGAGGGATTTTCGATGTTAGTGTTTTGAACGCCAAATTTTTTTCCTGATATTGTGATTACATGCTCCGAAATTTTCCAATAATATCTTTTTAACATCACATCTTTGTGCAACCTCAGGAAACTTCATACGAAAATCAAACCCTACCTGGAAAAAAATTAAATCACTCAAACATTATGTATACTGTAGATATAATATATATGAAATATATTACAAATTCTGAGCACAATCTGCTTTGCAGGATTTTTAATTTATGCAACAAATCAACTCCTTTTTGGGGATATTTCAACAATCTGTACTTGTAAGAATCGATCCATGTTTGTTTTATTACAGATATTATGGTTTCATCGGACTCTTCATTAAGTTCTTTCTCTAAAAGCTCAGCATTGAATAAAATAGATTCAGCAACAGCCTCAACTGCAAATATTAAAACATTTTACAAAATAATTGTTAAATAATAGATGCATTATTTATTTTCCAACAACATAATTTAAAAAAAATGCTTATGAAGTTACTGATAATACCGTCTTGTTTGTTAGATTTTGCTGCAGGATGCGTTAAAAGATTCGCAAATTTTCGAAGTTTCTCTCGTTTTATTAAATAGCCATTGTACAGTAAACCTGTTGTATTCACTCGAATGCTTCCCGAACAGAAAGTTTAGCCGGGCGCTAGCAGGGGCCTCGCCAGTTGCCCCGATATTCTAGGTTGGCCCCGGCAGGGCTGAACGGTAAATGTAATGCGGCGCTAGCGGGGGCCCGGCAGGGCAGATTGATTTTGCCAAGAAAAGGAAATTTAGGGATGCTAGGTTAGGTTCGGAAAAGTAATTTTTTTTACTTTCATATTAGTTATTTTTGATTTATAATAATTAAAAAATTGACAATAGGAAAAAAAAAAAAAAAAAAAAAACAAATAAGTATTCATATTTATTAAAATTTTTATAAATATATATTACACGGAGAAAAATAAATAGGAGTTTCTCCTATTTTTTACAGTACTCTTCGCCGGCAGTCACCTTCTTAATAAAGTTTATGTAGGACTCACCCATACTTTTCTCATAGGTACTTAGAAATAACTCCTGGTGCACCCACTCGACTTCTCTTAGAACTTTTCTCGTAGCTAGTGCTTGGAACCAAGAATACCGGGTGCTTCAGGTCGACTTCTGGTGCACCCGGTCAACTTCTCCTGAAACTTTTCCTCGTGATTTAGAATAAGGTATGGGGTGCCCTGGGTCGAACCCAAGATATGTCCCAGGAAAAGCCAACCGGGTACCCCGGGTCGACTCCTGGTGCACCTGGTCAGCTTTTCCTAGGATATTTCCTTGTTACGACCCAGAATAACAGGTACCTTATTCTAGGTCCCGATTACCGATTACGAGGAAAAATTCAAGGAGAAGTCGATTTGGTGCACCAGGAGTCGACCTGAAGCACCCGGTATTCTTGGTTCCAAGCACTAGCTACGACAAAAAGTTCTAAGAGAAGTCGAGTCGGTGCACCAGGAGTTATTTCTAAGTACCTATGAGAAAAGTATGGGTGAGTCCTACATAAACTTAAGAAGGTAACTGCCGGCGAAGAGTACTGTAAAAAATAGGAGAAACTCGTATTTATTTTTCTCCGCGTATATATTTATAAAAATTTTAATAAATATGAATACTTATTTGTTTGTTTTTTTTTTTTTTTTTTCCTATTGTCAATTTTTTAATTATTATAAATCAAAAATTACCAATATGAAAGTAAAAAAAATTACTTTTCCGAACCTAACCTAGCATCCCTAAATTTCCTTTTCTTGGCAAAATAAATCCGCCCTACCGGGCCCCCGCTAGCGCCGCATTACATTTTAAGCTGAGCCCTGCGAGGCCCCCGTCGGGCGTGACGTTTTTGTCTAGCGAGGGCCCTCAAGTCAATCGGGGCTCCGGTGGGGCGGCGCTTGTTCGGGTACTTTTTTTTTCTTGTTATTTTTTTGCAATTTTACAGTTGCAGTGCCTTCAATTACAAAACCCTTCTCAAACTAAAGCTGTCTTTTTTCCGTATCAAATGATTCACATATGGCCTCGGCAACTTCTGATTATCGAACCGCAGTTATCCTAGAAAAGTTTAAAATATATTTTTCCAGTAGTAAAATCTATTTTGAAACATGCAATTTTTATATCTCATTTTTAAGAAGTAAAATATAATTTAAAAAATCGTTTCAGTAAATGGTTACGATCTCGGTTACGATTTTCAGCATCAATAATAATTTCATTTTCTACGGAGTAATAAATTATAGTTAGATAGAGAGACTGAAACTTCAATGTAAATAAAATTCGTCAAACCTTACTGTCTTGCTAAAGAATTTTTTACATTTTAATTTTCTTACGTAAAGGGGTTCACGGAATTTTTCGTCTTGGACATTTCATAGTCCAAAACTATTCTAGCTAACGTGGGTCTTTATGCACATAAAGACCCACGTTTCCCCAAAAACAAAGTGGATGACTTAAAAGTTCATGTAACCATTTTTCTTTTACGATTTCTACAAATAATGAGTTATTTAAAATTAAATTGCAGTAAAAAAAAATTAACTTGTAAGTATAGAATTGAAATTTACGGTTTTTATAAAAAAAAATCAAAATTGTTTAGTTTAACAATTTCATCCATTAATGGCTGAAGTTCAAAATCATCTACTTCTTCTGCTTCAACTGATACGTAATAACATTGCTTATTTGTTGTGCTTGTAGAAGCTAGGTTTTCAGAACGAGTAATATGTTTATCATTAATTGTTTCAGATACATTCAAATTATCTGAATTTACAGCAACAAGCAAAATTGAATCATTAGAGTTGCTTTCTAATGTTAAATTATTACAGGTACTATTGCACTCTTGTTCAATTTCAGTAACTATATTGAATATAGGATCTTTTTTTGATTCGCTCTCAAGTGTAACATTGTTTTCAACTAAGCATCCTTCTTCTTCATCATTATGGAAATTCAAAGTTTTTTTAAAATAAGTTAAATATTTTATAACAATTTCTCTTTGTTTTTTATAAGGTGCAGGAATTATTGTCTGTATCTCTTCAGAACTTAACCGACAGAAAGTAATGTAACTTACTTTAGCAACTACAAATCAAAAATTCAATACAATATTTTTGATATTATAAGAATCTTTAGATAATGAAAAAAAAAATATTTACTCTGCAATGAATTATTATACATATTATTTATATACATTGTAGGTTATGTGTACAACAATCCCTTTGCTAAATTACTGAAACTCATGATATCATATGTAAGAATTAAACACACAATTTATTTTGTTCTCATAAGAAAAAAAACAGTGATTAGGTAAAGGGGCAATTCTGAATTGCCTCTTAGGTGTACAACAATCCCTTCAATAAATGACTCAAACTCTAGATATCATATGTAAGAAATAGCAACACAATTTAGTTTCTACTCATAACTAACATAAATAAAAAATCATTTAAACAAAAATGAGTATTTTTAATCTGCTTACTCATGAAATAGTATTTTACACTTCGGGCACCCCCCAATCAGCCAACAAACTTTCTAGTTTTTCATCCATTTTATTACACAGTAACTATGTACATTATAAATTATGTCGTTATTCAGATTATTGATTTGAAACAATAAAGGAAGTACTTGTTAAACAGTACTAAAGTAGCGAAAAAAATCTAATAATTACATATAAAGGAATCAACAAAGCTAAGCACCATATACAATCTCGCGCAGGACTATGGCAGCTCGTTTTGGATTGAAAGGATGCACGCGAAATTCCAGTGCACCTCACGCCAAAAACGAGTGCGCGTGCTGCACCATCTTTTCTCGTGCAGGGGGCGCTAAGAAAGAAGAGTGGACCTTCTCTCCGTGTACCTGTAGAACACTAAGGGTTCCGAGAAGAAATTTAAGAATTTATAATCTTCCTCCGCGGAAAGTAAGCTATTTTTTCAAACCTACCTAACCTTAGCTAAATTAAACTTACCTTCTTAACGTACCTTAGCTAACTTAAACTTACCTACCTACTTACCTGAGCTAACTTAAACTTAACTACCTAACTTACCAGAGTTAACTTAAACTTACCCACCTAACTGACTCACCTAATCTAAACTTACATAACTTAGCTGACCTAATTTAAACGTACCCACCTAACTTACCCGAGATTATTAAAATTACCGACCTATCTTACCCACATCACTTATCTGACCTAACTTAAACTTACTTAGATAACTTACGTGACTTAACTTATCTAACGGCTTGCACCAGGTCGATCCAGGATGCTACTTGGGTCTGCACTAAGGGTTCCGAGAAGAAAATTAAGAATTTATAATCTTCCTCCCCGGAAAGTGAGCTATTTTGTAATACCTTACTTACCTTAGCTATCTTAAACTTACCTACCTCACTTACCTGACCTAACTTAAACTTAACTACCTAACTTACCAGAGTTAACTTAAACTTACCCACCTAACCTAAACTTACCTAACTTAACTGACCTAGCTTAAACTCACCCACCTAACCTAAACCTACCTTAAATTTACCTTAGCTATTTTAAACTTACCTACCTAACTTACCTGACGTAACTTAAAATTAATCACCTAACTTACCAGAGGTAACTTAAACTTACCCAACTAACCTAAACTTACCTAACTTAAATTTACCTTAGCTATCTTAAACTTACCGACCTAACTTACCTGACCTAACTTAAACTTAATCACCTAACTTACCAGAGATAACTTAATCTTACCCACCTAACCTAAATTTACCTAACTTAACTTACCTAGCTTAAACTCACCCACCTAACCTAAACCTACCTAACTTGACCGATCTAACTTAAATTTACTTGCCTAACTTACCTGAACTAACTTAAACTTACCTACCTTAATAACCCACGTAACTTATCTGACCTGACTTAAAATTAATTACATAACTAACCTGGCTTCACTTAACATTACCTACCTAGCTTAACTGACCTAACTTAAACTTACCCACCAAACTCACCAGAGTTAACTTAAACTTACCCACCCAACCTAAACTTACCTAACTTAGCTGACCTAATTTAAACTTACCCACTTAACTAACCTGAGCTAACTAAAATTACCTACCTATCTTACCCGCCCTTCTTATCTGATTTAACTTAAACTTGCTTACCTAACTTACCTGACCTAACTTAATTTAACTTACCTATCCAAACTTACATAATCTAACGGCTTGCACCAGGTCGATTCAGGATGCTACCCGGGTCTATACTAAAGGTTCCGGGAAGAAAATTAAGAATTTATAATCTTCCTTCCCAGAAAGTAAACTGATTTGTAAATCCTAACTTACCTTAGCTATCATAAACTTACCTACCTAACTTACCTGACATAACTTAAACTCAACTACCTAACTTGCCAGAGTTAACTTAAACTTACCCACCTAACCTAAACTTACTTAACTTAACTGACCTAGCTTAAACTCACCCACCTAACCTGAACCTACCTTAAATTTACCTTAGCTATCTTAAACTTACCTACCTAACTTACCAGACGTAACTTAAAATTAATCACCTAACTTACCAGAGGTAACTTAAACTTACCCAACCAACCTAAACTTACCTAACTTAAATTTACCTTAGCTATCTTAAACTTACCGACCTAACTTACCTGACCGAACTTAAACTTAATCACCTAACTTACCAGAGATAACTTAAACTTACCCACCTAACCTAAACTTACCTAACTTAACTTACCTAGCTTAAACTCACCCACCTAACCCAAACCTACCTAACTTAACCGATCTAACTTAAATTTACTTGCCTAACTTACCTGAACTAACTTAAACTTACCTACCTTAATAACCCACGTAATTTATCTGACCTGACTTAAAATTACTTACATAACTAACCTGGCTTCACTTAACATAACCTACCTAGCTTAACTGACCTAACTTAAACTTACCCACCAAACTCACCAGAGTCAACTTAAACTTACCAACCCAACCTAAACTTACCTAACTTAGCTGACCTAATTTAAACTTACCCACTTAACTAACATGAGCTAACTAAAATTACCTACCTATTTTACCCGCCCTTCTTATCTGATTTAACTTAAACTTGCTTACCTAACTTACCTGGCCTAACTTAATTTAACTTACCTATCCAAACTTACATATTCTAACAGCTTGCACCAGGGTGATCCAGGATGCCCTCCGAGATGCTACCCGGGTCTACACAAAGGGTTCCGAGAAGAAAATTAAGAATTTATAAGCTTCCTCCTGGAAAGTAAGCTATTTTGTAATACCTAACTTACCTTAGCTATCTTAAACTTACCTACCCTAACTTAAACCAAACTACCTAACTTACCAGAGTTAACTCAAACTAACCCACCTAACCTAAACTTACCTTACTTAACTGACCTAACTTATACTCACCCACCTAACTTAAACTTACCTAACTTAACTGACCTAACTTATACTCACCTACCTAACCTTAACCTACCTAACTTAACTGACCTAACTTATACTCACCCACCCAACCTAAACCTACCTAACTTAACTGACCTAACTTAAACTTACTCACCTAACGTACCTTAGCTAACTTCAACTTACCTACCAACTTACCCACGTAACTTATCTGACCTAACTTAAACTTACTTACTTAACTTACACGGCTTCACTCAAAATTATCTACCTAACTTACCTGGCTCAACTTAATTTAACTTACCTTTTCAAACTTACATTATCTAACCTACGCAAGCTCATCTTTTTACCTTCACCTTCTTTTCTGTTACAGGGATGGTTGATATGGATGAAATCTGGTGTCCATCTTTGAAAAAACTTGAGAGAATTTTTTTGTTCTCCTGTCACTACCACCCCCTTCGGGAAGGTGCAGTTTGCGCACTGGCGAATGCTCACGCCATGAAGAGCTGGTTGGTAAAACGTCAGACCTGGTTGATTGAAGCGAGAGAACGATGAGACACTGGTTGATTTAAAGCACAAAAAAACACTGTTTTAAGAGAGCACTGGTCGGCTCGAAGCACTGAAGTGAACTATTGAGAGAGAGAGCGCTCAGTTTTATACACTTTGTGTTAAGAAAGGGGGGAGTCAAGTACACGAATCTACTAGGGATGGGCGATTATGGTCGATTAATCGGGGGACCGATTATTTTTAGTCGATTAATCGATTAAGGATTTTTTTTAAGAAAATCGGTTTTAATAAATTAAAAATTAAAATAATACATATTACAAAATTTTTTTTTCCCATTTTTTTTTTCATTATTAATCGTTATGAAGGTTGTCTCAATGCTGTTTGCATTGCCTTTGCCGCAGTAACTGTTAAAGTGTTAAGATGGTCGACATAACCGTAATGTTTTAGATCTCTCGGTACTGCAGTGTTGCGCGCGTTTTTTTCCACGTTATTTAATAAATTTTAGGTTAATTCAGAACACTTGTGAGATGTGACGCGAGTTGTGCAATTCATTTGATTTTTGCTTAAAGAATTCATCATTATCATCTAAACCATTAAATATTAGTGAATTCTTTTTTTTTTGCTTTGTATCTACCCTGCTAGAAGTTTCAACAGAACGTCTGGGGTGCCCGCCAGATAGTGGGCAGAAAATTCTGTCAAGCTTATTATTTCATGTATATGTCTATATAAATATACATATATGTATATGTACCTAGATGCGTTGATGAGAGGTTAGTTTACAAATCGGAGCAGCAGCATCCAGCTCCGATGTTACAAAATTGATAAAAAATAATCAAATAATTTTATTGAAATATAATTTTAATCGATGAATCATGCTTGCTGTTTGAAAATCCTAACCTCTCCCTGCTGTATAGCCACACGTACAATGGACTTGAACAAATTTTTTTTCTTTTGCTAAATATTTTAACACCTATGGAGTCAGGGCAGTGACCTAGCGCATAGGATAGCGATTAAAACCTGGAGATGATTTCCCCAGGAAGTTTTGACTCTGGAGAGGCCAGGGCGGATACCTGGTGCACCTGGTGATACTTACGCCTTGGAGATGATTTCCTCAGGAAGTTTGGAACTCGGAGGGGCCAGGGTGGATACCTAGAGCACCTGGTTATACTGAGGCCTTGGAGATGATTTCCCCAGGAAGTTTGAACTCCGGCGGGGTCAGGCTGAACACCTGGTGCACCTGGTGATATTTACGCCTTGGAGATAATTTCCCTTAGAACTTTTGACTCCGGAGGGGCCAGGGCGGATACCTGGTGCACCTGGTAATACTTACGCCTTGGAGATAATTTCCCCAGGAAGTTTTGACTCCAGAGGGACCAGGGCGGATGCTTGGTGCGCCTGGTTATACTGAGGCCTTGGTGATGATTTCCCTAGAAAGTTTTGACTCCGGAGGGGCCAGGGCGGACACCTGGTGCATCTGGTGATACTTACGCCTTGGAGATGATTTTATCAAGAAATTTTGACCCTCGATGGGCCAGGGAAGAGACTTGGTGTACCTGGTAAAAACCACACTCTGAAGGTGCTATCCTAATAGTAAACTTGATGATGTGAACCCACTGGGATCAAAACTTTCTAAGAAAATCATCTCCAAGGCGTAAGGACCACCAGGTGCACCAGGTGCACCAGGTGTCCACCCTGACCCCCCCGGAGTCCAAACTTCCTGAGGAAGTCATCTCCAAGGCGTAAGTATCATCAGTTGCACCAGGTGTCCGCCCTGACCCCCCCGGAGTCCTAACTTCCTGGGGAAATCATCTCCAAGGCGTAATTAATACCAGGTGCACCGGGTGTCCGCCCTAACCCCTCCGGAGTCCAAACTTCCTGAGGAAATCATCTCCAAGGCGTAAGTATCACCGGGTGCACCAGGTGTTCGGCCTGACCCCTGCGGAGTCCAAACTTCCTGGGGAAATCATCTCCAAGGCCTCAGTTTAACCAGGTGCACCAGGTATCCGCCCTGACCCCTCCGGAGTCCAAACTTCCTGAGGAAATCATCTCCAAGGCGTAAGTATCACCAGGTGCATCAGGTGTTCAGCCGGACCCCTCCGGAGTCCAAACTTCCTGGGGAAATCATCTCCAAGGCGTCAGTATCAACGGGTGCACCAGGTATCCGCCCTGGCCCCTCCGGAGTCAAAACTTCCTGGGGAAATCATGTCCAGGTTGTAATCGCTATCCTATGCACTAGGTCTCCGCCCTGACTCCATAGATGTTAAAATATTTAGCAAAAGAAAAAAAATTTGTTCAAGTCCATTGTACGTGTGGCACACGTATGCCACACGTGTAGCTATACAGCAGGGCTGGTATTGTGTGAATAATATTTTAAAATTACATCAAAATGGATGAAAAAAATGTTTAACATAAGGAAAAAAAAAAGAAAAATTGCAGAGTCAAGTTATGATACTGAACATATTTTTGTTAGTAATAAATGTTACAATTTAAAATAAAAAGGTTTACGTTATAGCTCGCCAGAATCCCTATGCGTAAAGCATTGGTCTTCTGTCAAGAATCTGGCGATAAACCCTACTAAATATCTGCCCAATTTCGCTAAATCTGCCCACCGTCTGGCAATATTCTGGCGGAAATTTCTCGCAGGTTAACCAAAAGTCAAATATATCGTACGTTTGATATATATTACCAGATCAACGATCCTGAAAATTTCTCTGGAGGAGTTATTCATGACATTTCACTCAGCAATTATGTGAAAATCAAGCATTACAATAACTTTGCGTTTGATTTCTTTTGTACCTATTTTGACACACACAACATCTTCAATATTAATAATATCAAGAAACTTTAGGTTTCATCATGGGATGACGTTGATTATCGCATTGTTTTCGATTAGGATTATCCAGAACTCCTTGAAGATAACAAGTATATTTAGTTTAAGACTGTTAACTGTTTGACTGAGATTTTTTGATATGGACGCCCGCAAGTTTGATATTTACTACAAAGTTAATGAAACTGATGATTTCTGGTGAAAAATTACAAGTTAATCGACGAGAATACATAAAAATTAAACACAACAATATTGACTTTTGTTATAATTTTTTAATTAATCATTTTAAAGAGAAATTATTGTACACAGAAGATGAGATAGACAAATTATGGATAAACATCGATGATGTAGAATACCCTATTGTTTATGACAGATACAATCCATTGACTAGTAATCATTCAAATTTAAATGACCATCAATTTCAAAGTGTATATTGTGAATCAGTGGAACAACAACTCAACGAAGCAAATAATAATAATGTTATCTTGCATTCTATTCAAATAGATGAAATTCAGTCAAACTCTCTTCAAAATAGTAACATAACAAGTAACAATGTTAGCTTGTGTTCTAGTCAGATAGATAAATTTCAGCAAAACTCTCTTCAAAATAGTAACATAAAAAATGATGTTAGCTTTAATTCTAGTCAGATAGATAAAATTCAGCAAAACTCACCTGAAAACAGCGATACCAAACAAACACAATCTACTTCTATAAAAAGTGATGTATGGGCTCACTTTGAAAAAGTCAAAGGTGATATCAAGAAAGTGAAATGTAAACACTGTTTGAATGCATATGAATCTTCTGGAAATACTTCAAACTTGAGACAACACTTGGAACGAAAACACCCAGTCATATATCGAGCTAAGCCAGCAGTAAAGAGAAAAGTGACAGTACTGTCAACTAAAATTAAATCTCCCCAATCTAAACGTCAAGTAAGTAGACATTTATGAACTTCTACAAGTAAAATTTATTAACTTTTACTTAATTATTTATTTTATTTTTTTAGTCAAAGCCAACAAAAGTGACAGAATTTTTTGATGCCCTATCAGCTTATCAAGGTAAATTTCTATCTTATATTCTCATATTTTAAAGACAATATAAATAATATTAAAATTGGTGTTTATTATGTGCAACGTTTAAAATATTTACAGTAATTTTGACTACTTAAAATAATTAAAATAATAACTATAATAACTTTAATTTTTTACAGTATTTACAATAATCTTAATTATTTAAATGCAGTTAACAATTTCTATAGTATTGAATTGGTATACATTTTTGATATGCATTCAAAATTTTTTATTTTTGAATATTTATTACAGTTGGTGCATCCAAATATGACATTGTAACACAAGCAGTACTGTTTTTTATCTGCCGAGATTTAGAACCTTTATCTGTAGTAGAGGGAGAAGATTTCAAGTATCTTCTAAAAGTTTTGCGATCATCATACCCAATTCCAAATCGTAAGAAACTCACAGAATTGTTGGATATAAAATATGACCAAATTAAAGTAGTGTACAAGGATTATCTAAAAACTTTGGATGACTATTGCCTCACTACAGATATTTGGACCGACAATTCAATGAGAAGCTATTTGGGTATCACCATTCATTTTCTTAATAAAAAAAATCAATAGGAAAAAGGGATACTTGGTGCATTTCCAATGGATGATAGAAGTACTGCCGAGTACATTAAAGGATGCTTCGGCTATGTTTTGACAGAATTTGGTTTGCAAAAAGAAAAAATGTCAATTATTCTCGCAGATGAAGGAGCTAATATCAGTAAAGCTAGAGATGAATTTTTTGGACCAGAAAAACACCTTTTCTGTGCTGTGCACGTTATATCTCACATAATCCCGGATGTTTTGGCAGACTTAAAGGAAATCGACAACTTAATAAAAAAAGTAAAAACAATTGTGACCACTATAAAAAAAAGCTCTATTGCCACTCAAAAACTAGAAAAACTTCAAAAAGATGATGGCGTAGATACTCCTCTCAAAGTTATCCAAGATGTTGGAAGATACTTGACACTTGAAAAGTATTTGTATTCAGCAACCTCAGACTGCAAAAAACAACCAGATATGCTGACTAGCACGAACTACAAATAATAAATGACATATATCCTTGTATGGACTCGGTATGTGAAGTAATTACTGATCTTAGTGGAGATTCTTACCCAACGTGCAGTCTTATTATCCCTTCTTTGAATTGTTTGATTAAAGTAATATCCGAAATGAAGCCAGAAACTAGAGAAGGGACAGAATTCAAAACAAAAGTACTGAAACAAGCTGCTGAAAAATTGAAGAAATTTGAAAGTAAAATCATTTGTACGGTATCAACACTTTTGGATCCTCGTTTTAAACGAGCTCATAATCAAGACATTGGTTGTGTTACTTTAGCTTGTGATTTCATTAACAAGCTTCGGCAGGATCCTAAAAATAAAACCACACTAGTTGAAACAGAAAAGTCTCAAGACTACGACACAAAAAGTATTTGGTCGTATAACGATAAATTAATTAACAAAGCTGAATCTCATTACTCAACAAAACCTTCAATCAATATTGAGTTATCACAGTACCTCAATCAATCAAGAAAAAGTAGAAAAGAGTGTCAAGTTAATTTTTGGGAAACTATGAGTCTCACATTTCCATTATTATATAAAATTGGAAGAAAATACACAAGTTTGATTGGTACGTCTATTCCTTCAGAACGAGTCTTCTCCCTAGCTGGGCTAATTAAATCTTATCTAAGAAATAGACTTAGTGCAGAACATCTTAATCGTTTAGTCTTTCTCGGTACAATCAAAGTTGAATATTGGAATTTACAATATTAATTTTAAAGTATTTATTTGCCAGACATTTAGTTCAATTTAAATTTTGAATGTATTATATTTGCTTTAACAAAAAGTATTAGATTATGGTTAAATATTAATCTTAATATATCTGATTAATTATTAATTAATATTTTTATGAAAAAAAAAATACTGAAAATAATCGATTATTTAGACAACGATTAATATTTTTCAATTAATCGATTTATAAAAAATCGATTAATTTTTTTAATCGATGTTGAATAATCGTCGATTTTTTTAATAATCGCCCATCCCTAGAATCTACTTTCAAATTTCTGGGAATAAAGTTCGTGAAAAATCGATACAAGTTTCTAAGAATTCAGAACAGCCTCTCACACCGAACAGCACGAATCTTCTCTGAAATTTTAAGAACCCACAATGATGAGAAATCAAGACACGTTTCGGAGAATTCTAGGACACTTACATTAAGGGTTCCGAGAAGAAGAAAATTAAGAATTTATAATCTTCCTCCTCGGAAAGTAAGTTATATTTTAATACCTAACTTACCAGAGTTAACTTAAACTTACCCACCTAACCTAAACTTACATAACTTAGCTGACCTAATGTAAACTTACCCACCTTACTTATCTGACCTAACTTAAACTTACTTAACTAACTTACCTGACTTAACTTAAACGAACCTACCTGACCTAAACTTACCTGGCCTAACTTAAGTTAATATAAAAGATAGTGGTAGGTTTATTAAATAAACAATCAAAGGTTTGATTCAAGAGTGTCTTTATTTAAACTAGAGATTCGAAGCACGCGTGCACTCGACTCAGCGGTCATGGACGTACTGAACTCCACCGCTGTGGCGTCGCCGCTGTTGCCACTTGCTTACAGTAAAACAGTCTTACTAGGTTGGCAGCACTGCGCACTGTGCTACCTTTGATAATTACATTATAAACTCTCTAACACTCCCTCCTTTATAATTGTAATTTACATCCATATATCTAGAGTATCAAAATTTCTTACACAGAACTAGAGTTAATAGAATCGCAGATCTAGAGCTTATTCAATCTATAATACGTCATACAAAACTTAAAGTTGAAGCCTGGCATACAGGTTTGAACAGACTTAAGACTAGTTCCTGGCATACAGGTTTGAACTTTGAAAATGGCACTTGAGATTTTCGCCGACCGACGACATCACAGCTTATCATTCTGACGATGGCTCCGAATCAGCGTCTGTAATCAAAACAAAAATATTAAGTTTCATTGATGATTAGATATTCTAGTTCATAATATTCTAGTCAAAATTCTACAAAGCCTCAACATTCGGATTCAGAATTAAGTAGTAGATCCCTCAATTTCTTAAAG
This sequence comes from Encarsia formosa, assembly GCA_038277355.1. Taxonomy (NCBI): domain Eukaryota; kingdom Metazoa; phylum Arthropoda; class Insecta; order Hymenoptera; family Aphelinidae; genus Encarsia; species Encarsia formosa. The sequence goes on from CM076184.1 coordinate 109,457,022, forward strand.
CGATCAAACGCGAGTGCTTTTGTAAATATGTCAGCTACGTTATTTTCACCACAAATCCATCTAGCTTCTACTTGCCCTTTTTCGATACATGCTTTTATAAAATCACAGTGAGTATCAGTCATGTCTCTTTTCCGGCCTTCTCTTTCTCTAAACTCCAAATTAGCTTTAATCAACTCTAGTTCGTCATCAAAGTATTTCAATTTATTACTACCGTCCATCTGCGTGATTTTTACCGCAGCGGAGTTATCGCACCAAACCGTCGTGGGGTATAAACATTCACCAGTTATATCTCTTGTGGCTTTATCTAAGGCAATCATTTCACGGCAAGATTCGCTCATTGTCACGTATTCTGCACCACATGTGGAGGGTTGGGGTAAACTTTGCTTATGGCTTCTCCAGGCAACTGGATCACCATATATTCTAACTAAATACCCGCAGGTAGAAACCGACTTGGCATTGTCGCAAAAACTAGCATCGGCAAGAGCTTCTAACGAGTCACTTTCAGCTCTAAAAGTCAAACCTAGCTTCGATGTTCCCTTAATGTAACTAAAAACTCTTTTTAAATCTTCCCAAAATGCCGGTGTTACTTCTAGTTGTTTTCGAGCAAAGTAATTAGTTGGATACGCGATGTCTGATCTAGATACATTAGCCAAATAAAGTAAACTACCTATAGCTTCGCGATAGGGAATTTTGATTTTTCTAGATGCTTCTAGTTTTTCTTTATTATCAACTTCTAGTTTTTTCGCATGTCTTGTAGCCATGGGCGTTCGAAATGGGTGGCAGTTTTCTAGATCAAATTTTTGTAGCATTTTATTAATGTATTCTTCCTGAGTGATAGTTAAAATCTTATTTTTCCTATCTCTAGTAATTTTCATACCCAAAAACATTTTTGGTTCGCCAAGATCTTTCATTTTAAAGACGCTACTTAGTTTGGTTTTAATTTCTTCGAGTTTTTCTAGACTATTACTAGCTATAATCATATCATCAACGTACAACACAATAAATGCCACTATCCCCTTATGTCGCCAAGTAAATAGACAGGGTTCATTATCACCAGACTGGAAACCTAACTTTTTAGCCTCTGCCTTAAATCTACGATTCCATTTCTTAGGACTGATTTTCAGACCGTAAAGCGCTTTCAGTAATTTACACACTTTCCTTTTTCTAGTATCATCATCGCAATCTACACCTTCAGGGATTTCCATGTAAATCTCTTCCTCTAGAATACCGTTTAAGAACGCGGTTTTCACGTCCATTTGACAAACTTCTAGATCCTTTTTATTTATAACTGCAAGAGCAGCTCTTACAAGAGATAACCTTGAAACTGGAGCGTAAGTTTCCCTCAGTTCATATTCATTTGGATCTTGGAATCCCCTGATTACTAATCTGGCTTTAAAAACGGTTTCACCTTTCTCGTCTAGTTTTCTTTTAAACACCCATCTAGAGCTGATTACCTTCGCTTCATCTTTAGCTGGTCTATCTACAAGTACCCAAACATCGTTTTCTCTCATAGAATTTAACTCTTCGGCGATCGCGTGTTTCCAATCATGTCTTTCGTTAGAGACCATCGCTTCTTTGAACGAAGAAGGATCTCGATTCATTTTCGCAAACATAATAAATTTCAATTCGTCTTCTTCTAGACGTTTCTCAGGACACTTATTCTCACGCTCATTTTTCTTGCAAAGATTAAATTTAACTGTTTTTAAGTTTAGAAGGTTTGATTTAAAATACTCAAAACTAGAGTCTTCAAGTTCGGCAGGGGAGTTAGTTGTTCTAGCATAAATAGTAAAGTCTCGATTAAGTTTTGATTTTCGCATGGGCATTTCTCTTCTAGCTGTCTCTACATCGTTTTTGTTTTTCTTAACTTCTGGCTCTAAATTTGTATTTTCGATCTTGCGTTTTGGTGGTCTACCTCGTTTTGGTTTTTCTAATTCAATCTGCTTTTCAATTTCTACCGGACTAGAATTTTCGTTCAAATCGAGGATTGTAAGCCAATTTTCATCTTCTAGATCCTCACGGTTATTACAACCCTCTAGTTCTTTTATTACATCATGTAAGTTCTTTTTATACGCGTTTTTATAAACTACCTTTTCATTAAATTTAACGTGTCTAGAATTCAAGAATCTACCTGATTCAGGATGCCAGAGAACATAACCAGTTGGTGAATACCCAACTAGTATTGTTCTCACAGCCCTATCAGAGAACTTAGTCTCAGTGATGGGAATTTTCATGTACGCGAGGCAACCAAATCTTCTAATTCTAGAAAAGTGTAAGTTTTTCATTCCAGAAAACTTCTTTAAAGGAATCTCGAAATCTATGGAGCTATGGGGAGACCTATTGTACATGTGAACTGCTGCCTCGGCCGCAAGAATCCACATAGTTTTCGGTAAACCGCTGTCTATCATAAGTGACCTGATTTTCTCTTGCAAGGTCTCGTTAAAGCGTTCAGCAACACCGTTGTGTTCTGGGGTAAATGGGGGTCCTAAATTTGATTCTACGCCTTCTAGATTCATAACTTCTAGAAATTTACCTCCTGTAAACTCAGTACCTTTGTCTGATCTAATAAAACATAATTTTTCATTTTTTCCTAACAGATTTCTAGTGGTAACTAAATATTTCTCTAGACATATGCCCGAGCCATCTTTAGTCTTTATACAGTACACCTTAGCAAATCTACTATAGTCATCCACAAAAACAACTATAAAACGATTTCCACCTGGAAACGAGGCTGGTTTAATGGCTCCCATAGTATCGCAATGAATCATTTGTAACGACCGCTCGGCTCTAGTTCTTTTCTCAGTAAAGGGTAATTTCTTCATTTTTGCCAAGATACAAACTTCGCAGTCTAGAATATTATCTCCGAATTTAACTCCCTGAAGTTCTTTCACGGATTTCTTGAGTTGTCTCAAATAGTTCAATGACACATGACCAAGACGCATGTGCCATAACATACCCTGATCGATCTTATAATTTATGTTCTCGGCATTCAAGGGTTGCTCTATATACCTTTCACCCATTCCCTCTAGAGTACCCACTTTCTCAGCATCTATTATTTTTCGACCCAGAGTATTCTCATTAAGATCGAAATCTATACTTCCTATATTCAAGTTTGAGTCACTCGCAAAAGTGGGCTCCTCTGCATTCTCCCTCCCAATCTCAGGCGGGGGAGATATAGAAACACCGGGATCTACTCCCTCCAAGCCTGAAGAATCTTCCTCCGTCTGAGATTGACTGAGGAGCTCTTCTAACGTGCCTATGCGTGCTTTACAGACGTAATCGTCGTAGTCTAGTTCGCCCTTATTGAATTCGTTCTTAGCACTCAGGGATATGATCCAATTTGGTTTTGAATAAAAGCCCGACAAGTACACGTCATGGGTGTCTTTATCAAAAACTTTCTCATCTAGATAAATGCCTAAACCCGCTTCTGCAAACCGTCGCAAGGAAATCAAATTATCACCCACGTCCGACGCAGAAATTACATTTGAAAGTTTTATAGGGTTATCATCACGTCTAGAGAATAAAAATAAATCCCCTTTACCATCAATCTTAATATCGGCTGATCTATTCTTATTTGCGCATCTAATCACTTCATTCGCACTCTTCTTAAAGTTCGACAAAATTATATTTTTGCCCACGATGTGTTCGGTGGCACCGGAATCAGCTATAAAGGAAATTTCATTACTCGAATCAATTGTATTTGAGGACATACCCGCTTGATTCACTCTCGCTTTAGGTTTCCCCCTCGGAGGTAAACCACTCTGTCCTGGTTGTGCAGGCTGGTATGGTCTCACTTGGTGCTTGAATGGCCTACCCCTACCTCTGTTTAAAGAACCTCTGTTTGGAATATTATCTCCAATATTACCACCTCTGCCTCGACCGAAAGACCCACGACCTCTACCTCTAGGAGCGCCTCTAAAACCCTGACCTCTTCCTCCCCTTGCAGAATCGTTTCTCCCTCTAGAGTTTGAATTATTTTGGCTTACTAACCTTTGATTATTTGGACATGTGCTCGAGGTATGGTACTCCATGCTTCTGCAGACGTAGCAAAACCACATTCCAAGCGCTTTGTATCGACATTGGGGTTCCTGGTGTCCATTACCGTCGCAGCGGTGGCAACGGTTATCTTGCCATCTTGCTCCGTTTCCTCCATTCGCTACATTGGCTGTGGCTCTAAGAGTTTGCGCCTGGTTGTTCATTGCCTGTCTAGAGGCTTCAAGCTGTAAAACAAATAATTTCATTTTTTCTAGGGTCATAGGTTTGTTATTTGTTGATTGTACGAGATCAGCTGTCACTAACTCTGGGACAGCTCCAGAAACTGCATTGTAAAATGCAGCTCTCTGTTCCTCGAGAGGGATTGGGATTCCTCCCTCACACATTTGAGACTCTCGTACAATCGCGTCAAATTTTTCACAAAAATCATTTATTTTTTCTCTAGGTTTCATTTTTAGCGCATACAAACGAGATCTGACGGAAGCAGCTGTAAAATTTGTTTCAGCCTTTCTATAGTCTTTCAATTTTTTCAAGATAGTTTTGGGATCTTTCAAATCTATAATTTTTCTGTGATAATACTCGTCTAAATGATTAATTATTATATCTCTAACGGTGTTGACTCTTTTTCTATGAACTTCAAGAGAATAAATTTTGTTTGGCAAGACATTTACATCAATGACGTCTAGTAAATCAGAACTGATTAGTTCGGAACGTAAAGAGTCTAACCATACGTTTAAATCAAATTTCAAGGTTAATTTGTAATCGCGCTTAGGAGAAACTTTTACTGCACTGTTCATCTCTAGAGTTTTATTTAATTCGGTCAGTGTTGCATTTAGGTTTGGGGAAATATTCAAATTCGACAAGTCTTGCTGACTTGTAATATTAACTTGATTATCTCTAGATATTGTTAAATGATTTTGTGGAATTCTTACTGGAGTGGGTTCGGGCGATTTATCAATGAGGGTGGAGTTAAAAAGATTTTCTCTAGGTACCTGAGTAGAAAGGGTTTTCATCACTCCAGTCATAGATTATGCCGCGCGACTCATTTGGTTGGCTGACGCCCTCATAACTTCTGTGAGTTCTTGCTGCCGAGCGAGAAATTCAATGGTGTTGAGCTCACGAGGCATAGCTTGAAGAGGAGGTAGGGGCGGAAGCACCAAGTTCAAAGCCCGTTGTTGCGGGGTCTGTTTCTCTGTGCGTTGTTGCCTCTGCCGTTCTTCCTTCTGCTTAGCTTGCTCGAGATCCTTGATTTTCTGTTCTAGCTGTTTTTGGAGTTGCTGCTGTGCAAGTTGTTGTTGTTGAAGAAGTCTACGGTCCAAGTCGCTCTGTTTGCGAAGCTGTTCGATCTCTTGCTGCAGAGCAAGAGAATCATCTGTGACTTCCTGTGCGTTGTTTTGATTAATTTCCGATCCGTCATTTTCAATAATGACCTCGGGCTCTAGGTACCCTGGTGGATCGTGTATTGACTCAGTAGCTGATGGGGTCTCCATAGTGTTTTGAGAAGTCCCTTGCTCCATGTCAGTTTCCTGGTTGTTGTTAGATTCATCCTGTGAGAGACTTAGACTTTGGTGTGGTTCTGGTGGAGGGTTCAAGGCGATGCCATCTATTCTCGCCATGCTCATCAGGTAAGACCGTGATTCGCTGGTCAGATTCCACCAGTCAGCTTCTTCCTCGACCTCATCTGTAGAAAAAGAAACGTCTAGTGAGATATTTGGATTTTCTAGGTAGTTTATAGTGACAGATCTGCCGGTTTATTTTCTAGATAACTACAGATGATTCTAATTTGTATAATATTATATTATATTCAAAGTTTAGAGTTCTATGGTGGAGGAAGAAGAGCTACAGAAATAATAATAGAAAGTTACCAGGTTCGACCGGGTCGATGCTTAAGTATGGATCACCGGTCGTGATGATGGTACCGTAAAGCCGGTACATTTTTCGGCGGATGAAATGCTGTCGTCTGATAGCATCTGCCATCTCCGGGCTAATTACGGTGGGCGTCGAGCTCGGTTGCCTGGACAACTCTTTTTCGTCTGTAGACGACATCTCCAGTTTCTGAAATACCAAATATCAATCAAAATTTTATAGTTGACGTGGATCCTAGCCTAATTTTTATTCACTCGCATTGAACGTCTTAAAAATCATTACTATGATTAAAAATCGAAACAATGAGACTAGGATCTCTGCAACATCTACACGTACGACGCCGGAATGCGCGCGGACCCCTTATGCACTGCACTGATCGTTGATCACGGAGCTTGGCCACCGCTTGCATTCCGACAGAACGCACGAGTTTCCGTTGAAAAACCGATCCTCGAAGAACCCGCCATACTAAGCTTGATCCCAAGAATCGGCATGATATCACTGGTATTTTGTACAAACAAAAATTTCCTTCTAGTTCCGAAAAATTTTTATTCTATTCTATACCCTCACAAAACACCACGTAATATCACTTGATTAATAAAAATGCGTTCAACTCTTTCAAAGATTATTAATGAACCAGACCAACAGTCAATATAAAACAATCCAACAAACCAGAAATAAAATAATCGAAACTCAATTCGCATACTCAAAACACGGCGATTCTAAAATCTGACTAGCGGGAAACACAAGGATCAGATTACCGCGCCAGAATCTTTAGTTCTCGGAAGCTCGACTCGTCATGGCAGGCAACGCGTGCACAGCAGCACGTTGGCTCTCTCCCGCGCGTCGACTGGCAATTGTTATTTGCAGGTTCAAGCCTGCACGAGAACCGTATTCTAGCATGAATTAATGCACTTTTTTAAATCATTTTTCAATTTATTCTTCTTTTCTAGTAAGTTATTTATCCGTAATCTCGAGACAAAGAAAGAGGATTACTCGAACCGATCGACCGTTTTCAAACACCTTTTTACCTTGCACGGGGGCAATAAATTTAGTCATACACTCTAGATCTGTATTATATATCGGTCATGATTTCTAGATTTTCACTGTACTTACTTGTATAGTTGCGTCAGGATTTCCTGGAAGCACAAAGCACAAAGAGACGCACGTCCAGACCACACAAAAATTTCAATAACGAGAACAAAAAAAATGTCGCTAAACCGAAAAACTATCCTTAAAAGCGTAGCTGGACTACCATAACCTATTAGGTTAATATAAAAGATAGTGGTAGGTTTATTAAATAAACAATCAAAGGTTTGATTCAAGAGCGTCTTTATTTAAACTAGAGATTCGAAGCACTCGACTCAGCGGTCATGGACGTACTGAACTCCACCGCTGTGGCGTCGCCGTTGTTACCACTTGCTTACAGTAAAACAGTCTTACTAGGTTGGCAGCACTGCGCACTGTGCTACCTTTGATAATTACATTATAAACTCTCTAACAACTTACCTATCCAAACTTACATAATCTAACGGCTTGCACCAGGTTGATCCAGGATGCTACCCGGGTCTACACTAAGGGTTCCGAGAAGAAAATTAAGAATTTATAATCTTCCTCCCCGGAAAGTAAGCTATTATTTAATACCATACTTATCTTAGCTAACTTAAACTTACCTACATAACTTACCTGACCTAACTTAAACTTACCTACCTAACCTTAACTTGCCTAACTTCACTGACCTAACTTAAACTTACCTACATAACTTACCTGACCTAACTTAAACTTACCTACCTAACCTTAACTTGCCTAACTTCACTGACCTAACTTAAACTTACCTAGCTAACTTACCTGGCCTAACTTAATTTAACTAACCTATCCAAACTTACATATTCTAACGGCTTGCACCAGGGTGATCCAGGATGCCCTCCGAGATGCTACCCGGGTCTACACTAAGGGTTCCGAGAAGAAAATTAAGAATTTATAAGCTTCCTCCCGGGAAGTATGCTATTTTGTAATACCTAACTTACCTTAGCTATCTTAAACTTACCTACCCTAACTTAAGCTTAACTACCTAACTTACCAGAGTTAACTTAAACTAACCAACCTAACCTAAACTTACCTAACTTAAATCACCTAACTTATACTCACCCACTTAACCTAAACTTACCCGACTTAACTGACCTAACTTATACTCACCCACCTAACCTAAACCTACCTAACTTAACTGACCTAACTTATGCTCACCCACCCAACCTGAACCTACCTAACTTAACTGACCTAACGTACACTTACTCACCTAACTTACCTGAGCTAACTTCAACTTACCTACCTAACTTACCCACGTAACTTATCCGACCTAACTTAAACTTACTTACTTAACTTACCCGGCTTCACTCAAAATTATCTACCTAACTTACCTGGCCTAACTTAATTTAACATACCTATTCAAACTTACATAATCTAACCTACGCAAGCTCATCTTTTTACCTTCACCTTCTTTTCTGTTACAGGGATGGTTGATATGGATGAAATCTGGTGTCCATCTTTGAAAAAACTTGAGAGAATTTTTTTGTTCTCCTGTCACTACCAACCCCTTCGGGAAGGTGCAGTTTGCGCACTGGCGAATGCTCACGCCATGAAGAGCTGGTTGGTAAAACGTCGGACCTGGTTGATTGAAGCGAGAGAAGGACGAGACATTGGTTGATTTAAAGCACAAAAAACACTGTTTTAAGAGAGCACTGGTCGACTCGAAGCACTGAAGTGAACTATTGAGAGAGAGAGCGCTCAGTTTTGTACACTTTGTGTTAAGAAAGGGGGGAGTCAAGTACACGAATCTACTTTCAAATTTCTAGAAATAAAGTTCGTGAGAAATAGATACAAGTTTCTAAGAATTCAGAACAGCCTCTCACCCCGAACAGCACGAATCTTCTCTAAAATTTTAAGAACCTTCAATGATGAGAAATCAAGACACGTTTCGGAGAATTCTAGGACACTTACATTAAGGGTTCCGAGAAGAAAATTAAGAATTTATAATCTTCCTCCTCGGAAAGTAAGTTATATTTTAATACCTAACTTACCAGAGTTAACTTAAACTTACCCACCTAACTTACTCACGTAACTTATCTGACCTAACTTAAACTTACCTAACTAACCTGGCTTTACTTAACATTACCTACCTAACTCTACTGACCTAACTTAAACTTACCCACCCAACCTAAACTTACCTAAATTAGCTGACCTAATTTAAACTTACCCACCTCACTTACCTGAGCTAACTAAAATTACCTACCTATCTTACCATCGGCTCCTTCTTCAAAAAAGCCTACTTTACGTATATCAAGCTCGGACAACGAAATAATACGAAAGTCATTGAACAATGGTGCTGATATTTTTTATGACGAAAATTACGATGCTTGGTCGCAAGACCTAAAAACTGCGATTTTAAACGCTTCAACTAGAGCGCAAAAAATAGTTTTGTTAACGACAATACCAGTCAAGTGGTCTATAAGAAAAACGGCAAAAGAATTTGGCGTTTCTAGACGTATGGTTGCTTCAGCTAGAAATTTATTAAACCAGAAAGGGTATTGTGCTCAATAGACTGTTCGTGAGTTCCCGAATTGAATTTTCGACTGATTCCACCCCCGCAAATGTTTATTTAGAGCATAAAAATAACTTTCCCCACAAAAAAAAAATTTTTTCCCCAATTTAAACCGTGCCTCTCGAGCCTTGAAAGTATTTAAAAACAGTTTAAAAGTTAAAAAAAAACAACACTTGTAAAACAGCCGCAATGAAAACTATTACACGGTGACTCCTACTTATTTTATACCGTTCGAAAGATATTGAAAAAAGGAAGCTTTCTGCGAAAACCGGAGATTTTTATCTTCAAAATTGTTCCCACGCGATACAAAAAACCAAACTTTTTACGGCTTTTTTTGCATTATTTTATAAATTTTTTATCTTTAACCCTAAAATTTGACTATTTAAAGTCATTTTTGAGTAAAAACTCCCTACAAATTATAACTTTGTTTTTTCTTAAAGTTTTCAAAAACATTTTACTTTTTGAGCATAACCTCGATATGTAGGTCTTAGGCTTGGATAATCGAAAATCTTTTACTTTATTTACAGTAAAAATCTGCTTTTGAAGCTCTTTAGTGACCACTAAATTTTTTTTACACATTTTTGAATTGCATCAAATTAAAGTTTGATTAAAGAGCTTTCCAACGATATATAATTTTATGCATAAATTGTTATTAGAAGTGAAGTTATGTATATTTGAATAAAAAAAAGTGGTTTTTTCTATTAATCTAAAAATCCTTTTATTGTACCAAACACGTTTTCTTTATCCAAACCTTCATAACCAGAAGTAAAAAAAAATTATGGATTTATTTTAAGTTTAATATCAAAAAGGTCTATCTATAAAAGAGAGCTAGCGCCATTTTGTAAGATTTTCAATGTAAGATTTATTCGTGAGCTAATTGGTGGAGCAGTTTTTAAAATATTCGAAAAGTGCCTTTTGAGGTTACAATCATTGTTTTTTTCCTATGCGCGCTTGCAGCGCGCTGAGTGGTACTAGTAGAGATAAACTTTGAAAAAAAATTTTTTATGAAGTCTTTTAAGTAAGCATATATAAAAATTAACAAAGCTCTTATTTCACTGAATAGTAGTTTTTATTAAAAAAAAAAAAAAAAGAAAATCAGAATTAAAATTTAGATAATAGAAAAATTATATGATACTTGAAATTTTACTTTTGAACCAACATATTTTTGACTAAATATTAAGCTACTCATTCTATCTTATGTGTGTGCAAAACTTTAAAGAACACTCGATATTTTAATTAAATTTTTGACATTTTACTAAACTGCTTCAAAATTTTGAATAAGTAAAAAAATTGGCAGGTACGCTAAGTTTCTTTTTTTGATCTTTTGTACTTCCTGACTAATGTACTTTTTTTGAAATCAGGATTTGTCCGCTTGTAGTTAGATACATTCATCCACAAAAATTGCTTCTGCTTTTCATCCATTGTTAAAATATTATTGTAATCACTGACTAATTTTATTGATCTTTCAGCAACGTCATTGACAATTCTTAAAGAATTGATTATTTTTTTATTTTCCAAATAACCTGCATCTGTAGACCAGCAAGATGGGTGTAATTGGAGAAACTCTTTTTTCAATTTAAATCTATCAAAAATATTCAATGATTCACTGTTTATAAAATAATCTATATCTTCAGTCAGTGCGATATTAATTTTGGTTTTGGGAATTTTTTTAGAAGAATTTGGAATTACATTATCTTTGCTTAGAGCTTCAACCATTTTTTTTTTCACTGCCACTGTAACATTTTTGTCGAAGAAAGATAATGCACTGCATTCTGGTGAAATATACCAGAGGTGGTTTGATATTTTATCGATCGCAGCTGTAGCAATTTTCTCGTTAATTAACTTATAGTTATTAACTTTCCGAATTAATAAAATATCGTTACATGGAGCTTCTGCAGCGTTAGTTACCGTGAACCAAGCTTCCAGATAAATAAATACAATAAATTGGCATACTTGAAAAAACGAAGATTCTTTTTCTCCTAAACTATACGCTGCTCGAAATAAATACATTTTTAAACAATACAAAGCTTTTGACATCCATCGTGCATGATGGCATGCCCCAGGTTTTTTGAATTTAATTTCTTTTTGTTTCCCAAGAAATACCAGACTCAATTCTAAAAACTCTTTATAATCATTTCTGGGCATTTTCTTTTCTAAATGATTGTTAATAAATATAACTTTGCTGTCTACTTCTAAAAGCAACGCAGGATGAAGATCAGCCAATCCACTCTTAAAATTAGTTTGATCTATCGAGTCCCATGCTTTTTGAAAATTTTTAAAAATCGGAACATCTGGTTCAGTGGAAGCTCCAATTTGTGAGGTAAAACACGCTCGAAGAACCACCTCCATAATATGATGACGACACGGAAGATATAAGAGATCTTTTTGTAGTAATTTTTCCAATAGGACAGCAGCTCCAGCCTTAGAACCCAAGTTGGAATTTGTCGTGTCACAACACACGGCTTCTACTTTACTTGTTAAATTCCATTTTACGAGAGCTTTAAAAATGGAATCGGCTTGAAGTACACCTGTGCCCTGATCTAATTTGGGAACGTCTATGATTTGTACAAGATCATTTGGTGCAGTGACAAGAACTGGTACTCTGTCTACCTTTTCTCTTTTACAAGGTGAATCTGGAAGTAGTTTACCGTCCCAATGCGCTGTAGCAAAATCAATGTCATCAACATCAAATAATTTTTGAATATTTTCTGCTTTTTTTTTTCTCACTTCATTTCTTATTTTCTGAAATGAAGCTACATTTAAAATCAAAGTTTCCAAATCGTGTCCCAAAGCATCAGCAATGACAGCTATTATCTGAATAGATTCTCTAATACTTATTCTACAATTATCAAGCACTTCCACAACTTTTTCAGTCAGGACATTAATAGTGGCTTTGGTGCCAACGCCAAGTTTATCATAATTACGTCCTTTAGTCGGATTATATAAAGAACCTTGAGAAGATTCATTAATTTCTTCAGAATTTTCTTGGTTTGAATCAAATGATTTTTTTTTATAAGCAAATAAATTTTTAATCTGTCCTGGAACTAAATAAAATTAAAAAATTTGAAAACTGTCAGAATTTCTTTATTAATATTAATAATCATTGCCAATAAATATTTATTTTAGACTGTTGTTTTGTATAAATACAAAATTTATGTTGTAAAAATTTTGTTATACATTTTTAAAAATATTTCACTTTTTTTATTTTAAATTAAAATAAAAATTATAAAAATACATAATTAAGAAAAAAAACTTACTATGTGATATGATTTGTTCGGTATTGATATTTTTTGGATCATTCTGAATCACGTTAGTTAATCGAGTACAATCACTCTTGATCGGGTTTTCTTTAGGTTCTTCTATGAAAATTAAAAAATTACTTAATTAAACAATGAAAAAATAATTGATGTTTGATACAAACGTTTCATAAGAGCTTAATTTATACCTGATGGTTGAGGATTTAAGCTGCTCAATTGCCGTGAGATTTCATTAACTGGAAGAGTCAGTAATAAAAGCTTATCGGTCACCGAAATTAATGCATTAAATTCTTGATGAGAAACATCGAAAACTGAATTCAAGTTTTTGTAAAACTCAGTTTGTGTCTTATTGCAGTTATTAGATTTATGAAAATTTCGGTACCGCTCGTGAAGTTTTTCAATTTTTTCTGCTATTCTATAATAATTTTGAGTTTTTATTTCTGATTTTTGCCAAATAGTTACGAGTTTTTCTGAAATTAACTTGCAAGCATTCCTAATACTTAGTTTTGTATCCAAATGTCTCGTGTAATAAAACAGATGTTGTAAAATTTGCAAGTTTGTTGGTAAGCTGCCTTCATTCAGTTCTTGTAATTCTACTTCAATATTAATGGTTTCAGCTGATGTGGAAGCCATTTTTTAATAACTAGATCTATAAAATAATTAGCAAAAAAAAAAATTAGATGTATGTACTGGAAATTAAAACAGTTGTAAATTTTAAAAAATTTTAAATTTATAATAGAGGATTTAATAACCAATAATATATAATAACTATGAATTTAACAACCAAATTAATTCTAAAGAATTAAGTAAGAAGCTCAAAAATTTCATCTTTTTGACAAAAATGTAGCTTATAAATTTATGCAATCTTTTTATTAATCAAAAAATATAAAAAAAGACTAATTTTGATTTTTATACGATACTTAACTTCATTATATATCATTTTTTCAATAAATGCTTTAAGTTTACATTCTCGTTTTAAGTGGAACTTATAACATTTATGGTTCGCTACGAAAGCACTGAATAAAAAATAAATAAATACATAAAACATTTATTCAAAAGATAAGAAAAAGGCAGTAAAATAATCTATGTTACTTATAAGTAAAGACGAAAAGGAGTAGAACAGTACCGCGAGATATAGCTGCGGCTGCAATAATAAGATGTCGAGAAAAAAAATTAGAGCCTCGAGAAGAGCTTCAACGCCCGTTAATTATTAACTAGTTGTTTTGTAAATAATAGCTTTTCTCTGCTATAATCTTGCATTAATTACTTACCAATAATAAATATTGCTCGATGACTTTATTAGAAGCTGGGAACAGGTTTTTTACTCAAAAATAACCCAACAGTTAATTTTAACGTTTACGCATTTTTCAAAAAACCACGTAAGTAATTGTTTGATGATACAATACTGCCAGAATATAATAATTAATCACTCAAACACTCACTATATAGAGATTGCGATCACAATAATCTAATTGGCAATGCAAATTGATCAAAATTAAAACTGCGACTGCGAGTGCTTAGTTAAAGAATTAATCATAAATCAGTCCTTGTACTCTCAATCAATTCCGGCAGAGAGCGCTTTTTCTCAAGAGCGCGCCACTTCTTAGAACGTGTTAAAATAAGGTATTAATTTTTCAAAATTTACAATTTTTTTAAATGTCGTTTTCGAAATAATGGCAAGTCGTAAACATTGAATTTTACTTTTAAAAAATCAGAATTTTTTATTTAAATCTGCTTATTATCGATTTTTTAGCATGGTCTTAATGATAAATGTAAACACAAAATATCTTCGATTATTTTTCACTAACATGTTTTTTTATTTAGCGATTTAATACTTTTGGCCTCAATTTCAATCCATCAATTGTTATTTTTCAAATAATTCTTTAATTTAAGTTAATAATTACCTTGATGATCACGAAATCATTGGTTTTTAGTAACAGCTTCATTTATACTTATAAGAGCTTTTTGTTTATATATATATTTTTTTAACATGAGCTTTGTTACTTTTTATATGTATTTTTTCATTTAAAGACTACATGCAAATGTTTTTTTCAAAGTTCATCTCTGTCTTTTTGATATTAATCTTAAAATAAATCCATAATTTTTTTTTTACTTCTGGTTATGAAGGTTTGGATAAAGAAAACGTGTTTGGTACAATAAAAGGATTTTTAGATTAATAGAAAAAACCACTTTTTTTTTATTCAAATATACATAACTTCACTTCTAATAACAATTTATGCATAAAATTATATATCGTTGGAAAGCTCTTTAATCAAACTTTAATTTGATGCAATTCAAAAATGTGTAAAAAAAATTTAGTGGTCACTAAAGAGCTTCAAAAGCAGATTTTTACTGTAAATAAAGTAAAAGATTTTCGATTATCCAAGCCTAAGACCTACATATCGAGGTTATGCTCAAAAAGTAAAATGTTTTTGAAAACTTTAAGAAAAAACAAAGTTATAATTTGTAGGGAGTTTTTACTCAAAAATGACTTTAAATAGTCAAATTTTAGGGTTAAAGATAAAAAATTTATAAAATAATGCAAAAAAAGCCGTAAAAAGTTTGGTTTTTTGTATCGCGTGGGAACAATTTTGAAGATAAAAATCTCCGGTTTTCGCAGAAAGCTTCCTTTTTTCAATATCTTTCGAACGGTATAAAATAAGTAGGAGTCACCGTGTAATAGTTTTCATTGCGGCTGTTTTACAAGTGTTGTTTTTTTTTAACTTTTAAACTGTTTTTAAATACTTTCAAGGCTCGAGAGGCACGGTTTAAATTGGGGAAAAAATTTTTTTTTTGTGGGGAAAGTTATTTTTATGCTCTAAATAAACATTTGCGGGGGTGGAATCAGTCGAAAATTCAATTCGGGAACTCACGAACAGTCTAGTGCTCAACCTGAAAAAAAAGGACGAGCCATGAGTTCTGACTTAATTAACTCTGTTCAAGAATTTTTTTTTGTGATGAAGTTAGCCGCGTAATGCCAGGAGTAAGAGATGTTAAGTCTGTCAAAATAAATGGTAAACGGGAACTCAAAACAGTAAGTACTTTTGTATTAATTATTACGACTACTTTAAACAATAAAAACCAGTTTTTTGCTGATTTTAAAGGTTAATTTTCAAAGAACTTTTTCTTTTTTATAACTGTAAAAAACTCTTTTTATAACTGTAATCAACTTGGAAAAATTATTAAATTACCATTAAATATTTTCTGTTAAGTTTGAATGAGTAAGATACATATTAACAATTTTTTTTAGAGACGTTTGCTGTTAGGGGACCTTCAAGATTTACACACTAAGTTTTCAGAAAAATATCCAGATTTAAAAATTTGTTTGACAGCTTTTAAAGCTTTGAGGCCCAAGCAGTGTATTCCCGTAGGTGCCAAGGGTACGCACAATGTTTGCGTTTGCAAAACTTGTTAAATCCCCATAAAAGTCTCAAAATTCAAATAATAAATCAATTCCGTCAGACTTTCAAATTATATACTTATCACCTATGAGGTTATTTGGATTTTGATAATGGTTAAACGTAAACGATATGCGTTGGAGGGTGGACTGTTCGTTGTCCTTATTATGGTCAACCGCGAGTCCAAACCGACCTGCGTGCGAGGTTGCGAGGCTCGCTATCGTTTACGTAAGGATTTACAGTATCAGGAAGGGTAATTAATTTAGATGATAAGCGAATAATTTAATAAAAAAAAAAACAAAATAACCAACTTCCTAATAATAGGCCTTACACCTATCCGCTAATACCGGGCTCAGTTGCAGCAATTACCTCAAATGCATACTAGGCGTGCAAGATCCTTGACTTACCTCACTGCGGGAGTTCACCAAAACAACTCAATCAATAAAAAAATCAATTCCTCATATGTTTAGCATGTATGAATAAAAACAACACAGAATGCCAAGTAAACATGCACGATTTATTTATGTAGCGCACTGCTACAAACTAAAACCTTATCATTAGTAATTATCATCAAAATTATACAATAAATTTTTATGCGAATATAATCATATATGATTTAATAGGTCTCTTGACTTGACCCGTAAATTTTATTTCAATGAGACTTAATTTAAAAATAAATTAAATAATTCACTCTAGTGTGTTCAATTCGTACCTAATTCTTAACCAAAACAAATAAAAGAATAAATTTTAACTACGTGATTATTTGTACTTAAGAATAAATTGAATAAATTCATGTAACTATGTAAACAATTCCCTACAGTGCGCCACAGCGTAAAATTTCTTTACTTAACAACAAATTTTCCATTTACCTAGTCGATCAAGCTTATCGGAGAGTTGATTAACAAGCTGTTGGGACATGCTACCAGGAATCTGTAATTAATTCGCGGATATTATCAATTTTGTTGACTCACGTGTCAGAACATCGCAAGTTATAAATATAATCAACTCCTTTTCTCAACGAGAAATTAATTGTATGATTCCGACTCAATACGGTAATAAAACGATGTCCTTGAATAATAAATGTATATAAAAAAAAAAAAAAAACAAACAAATCTATGCCACTGTAACCGAAAAAAAAAACAAAGATAGAAAAAAAGAGAAAAAAACAGAAGCGGGTTACTTACTCAAACTACCTGGAAATATAAGGAGGCAATTGAGGCAACAGGACTACGGTTGAGGCAGGAAATGTTGCAGGACGCTGGTTCCACCTTGACCGACGAACCGGCTCGGATCGAACAGCGTCGCCCGGGTATGTATGTGCGTATGTACGTGTCCGTGTTGTAGGGCCTATTGGATCGTCGGGGTTGCCTGAATAGATGTTCCTCCTGTGTTACGTGTGGCTGTTCGAAGTGGATCTTGAGCGTGTTAAAAAAAAACTCCTAATATGTGCAGTTATCTAAACAAAGAACGATTCTAACAATAAAAAAAAATCTCATGGGCATGGTGGTACAGAGAATTCGGTTCTCAATCCTCTAAAGGTCCAGGACACGAGGTTTATCGAGGTAATAAACTCGGGAGAATCTTATAGCTATGGGGTAAGTCACTTATTCACTTATCCACAGCTAACCCCAGTTATGTTGGAGCGAAACGTAACCGACGTTTCGCAGCGTTTGACAATTGACGGAATAAACTCGGGGAAAAATTCCATAAATAAAAAAAAATCTTACTCTTGCGGTTAAGAACTCTACGATTAGGTTAATAAAATATTATAAAACATCTCTTGTTCAAATCCGAATCGTCGTGCCCTCGAGAACGGAATAGGGTTGATCAAAATTATATAAATTTCGTTATCTGCAAGATTACTCAGTATTTATTCTACGAGGATTGAGAGAAGGATACTTCTCTGTACTCACTCTACTGTTCAGCTTGCCGGTTCCCCACTGCGTCGATCTCGATCACTTTTAATTTATTCGAACGTTGATTCTAATAGAGAAGTTTCTTTAATTTAGTTTTATTTTTAATCTACGAATTCTTTTTACTCGCGATTATAAGTAAGACTTTCTTTACGCTTTGCTCTACTCTGCATACCTAATACTCGTTGACGCTAACTATTCTTTTCGCGTCGCGAATTTGAAGATTTATTCGGTGTTATTAAGTGAGAAGCAGAAATCCAAGAGAGCTCATACCTCGTCGCTCAGTCGCGTCGAGGTCCTCGTACGCCGAAATGGCGTGCGTGGAAGGGGAACTCGGTGCCACTAACCGTCGCGAACCGCCCCAAGTGTCGTGAAGCTCGGGCTTTTTACGCGTATTTAACTGAAACTAGAAAAGATGAAAAATACACAAACGGCTTTTAAACTTAATAAATATCCTGCCGATCTCAAAATTTTCACGAATCTTAATAGACTATAACAAACTCACGGTAACATTCATCTAAAAATGAAAGGACTCAAAGATGAATTTGCACGAAAAAATGTTGATTTTCAACTGAGTTACCGAGATTTCTTCAAAGCCATGGTTTGTTCAAATCCAACTGCGGAGTGTTTTTTACAAAAATGTCTAAAGTGTCCCGGCGCTCGTGAAGTTCTTGAGGAATTAAAACAATCGTTGCTAAGATGCAACATTAAAAACGTTTCATTTGAACAATGGATCTCTACCGATAGGTATGAAATTATTACTTAGCTGTTGCATAAACAACTTTTTAATTAATAATAATTGTTTACTACAACTTTTTTACAGATGTCAAATAGTTGTTCAAACTGAAACCACGAATTATTTTGTACAAAAACTTTCTGCTCAGTTGCCAGATATCCTTAAACATGATTTTCTTGCAGAATCTCAGAGGAAGCGCTTGAATGAAATTAAAGATTCACTCAAAGAAGGAGAATTTTTAGTTACTCTCGACTTTCAGGCCCACCATTGGAATTCAGACCAGGCATCTTTGCACGTTTACGTGATTTATTACAAAAAAAATAATGCAGTAGAAAATATTAATTTTGTACTTTTTTCTGAGTACACGGACCATGATGCCAGTGGAGTTCACTTATATAATTCAAGAATGATAAGATACTTAAAAAAGAAATTAAGTGCGAGAAAAGTAAAAAAAAAGTCACTTGTGTAAATCAATTTAATATTTTTGTCCGAAAAATCATCGTATCTCAATTAGAAAAAATGCACAATTTCAACTAAGTCATATTTGCTTTGTGCTATGTATTATTTTCGACACTAAAGCGTAAAAAATGAACTTTGAAATCATTTTCCGCACTCGTGTCGATAAAAATATTTAGAAAATGGTGCGCATCGTCACCAGGGCTCTTTGAAGAAACTCGGGCTCAGCTTCGCTCCGCCCTCGGTGCCTTCAAATCGCCCCGGTGATGACGTCGCACCAGTATCGAAATGTACTATTATAACAGACATGGACCAATTTAATTTGATTTGAAGAGTTGAATAAGTAAATAATAATTAATGGAATAAGTAAATTTTCAAAAAAACAATTTATGCATCTACTTACGTGTGTAACATCGGCATCATTACATTTACTCCATCTACCTAATTGATGATCTTTGATAAAACAAAAGTAATGTCCCTTATCAGCCTGACTGCCCATATGTACAATAACTGAGTTTAACACGTATGTCATTGATTCACCCTCATTGAATTGAAGTTCCATGACTTCATCTAAATCAATTCTGTTAGAAATGTTTTTGCCCTATTGTTAAAGCTCAATTGAGAATCGCTTGAGAGTGTGGCCAAAATAACAATTAAAAATCAACTGATTCTCAATTGATTAGGGAACGTTCACAAACCACGTGGCCCAAACAGGGGGGGAGGGGGGGCGATTAAAAGGCTACGAAAGGTTACGTGGGGGTAGGGCTGTTGATTCAGAAAGGCACGTGGTTTTTAAAGTGCATGAATCGATGTTTCGATTCATAATATTTAACTGTTGAACGTTAAAACCGAATCCATGCCTGCCATCTGATTTGCGCCTGCGTGGCCGTGTGCAAGTAAAAACTCGTCAAAGTTTTGTTTTGACTGTCCCGTACGAGCTTCATTATCACCGCATGTAGGTAGCTTCTGTAGCTCATGGTTCTCTGCAGTCTGCAGCTGTTTTGTGATCGGCTATCTCCCAAGCCTTGAACCCCCAAAACTCTGGGCGCCCGAGGTCAACAAAAAAACTAGCTAGCTATTCCCCAAGCTCTAAACCTTTAAGACCCTGAGTGCCCGAGTTCAACAAGAAAATAGATCGGCTATCCCCCAAGCTCTAGACCCTCAAAACCCTGGGTGCCCGAGTTAAATTATTCCAAAAATATGAGTGCATTTTAATTAACGAAATAAATAATCTGATCAGTTTTTTTGTTGAACTCGGGCGCCCAGGGTTTTCGGGGTTTAGAGCTTGGGGGATAGCTAATCGGTTTATTTATTGAACTTTACGCCCAGGGTTTTGGGGGTTTAGAGCTTGGGGGATAGCTGATCAGTTTATTTATTGAACTCGACGCCCAGGGTGTTGGGGGTTCAAGGCTTGGGGGATAGCTGATCAGATTATTCATTGAACTCTACGCTCAGTGTTTTGGGGGTTTAGAGCTTGAGGGTTAATTAACCAGTCTATTTATTGAACTCAACATTTTTTTTGTTTTTTTTTTTAGACGTCAGATTTATTGGGGGCGGGGGGGGGGGGGGTTAGACCTCAGGACACTCCCTAGCTGAAAGGAGTTGTTGCACCCCTGGTATTAAATCATTAAATTATAACTTAAAAAATAATGTTTTTAAAAAACTAATAGTATACATATTTACAATTTGAAATCGTAAAAAAACCACGTGATTTTAGGGGGAGGGGGGTCGAAAATTTGATACAAATACTACGTTGATCTTCATGGGAGGGAGGGCCCTTCAAAATCTTCGAAAAAATGACCACGTGGTTTATGAATGTTCCCTTATCAATTGATTATCAACTGAATTTTTTTTTTTTTTTTTTTTTTTTATATGATAATACAATTTTTTAAATAAGGGAACGTTCACAAACCACGTGGCCCAAATAGGGGGAGGGGGGACGATTAAAAGGCTACGAAAGGTTACGTAGGGGGTAGGGCTGTTGATTCAGAAAGGCACGTGGTTTTTAAAGTGCATGAATCGATGTTTTATTGTCGAACGTTAAAGTTAGCTATCCCCCAAGCTCTAAACCCCCAAGACCCTGGGCGCCCGAGTTCAACAAAAAAACTGGTTGGATATCTTCCAAGCTCTAAGTCCCCAAGACCCTGGGCGCCCGAGTTAAATTATTCCAAAAATATGAGTGCATTTTAATTAACGAAATAAATAATTTCGTAACGATACCTAACTACGCTGAACTGGTGCAATTATATCATGAAGTTGTAAGTCTGAAACTTTTAACTCCAAAATGGCGTGGTTGATTAGGAAAACGCTATAAATTTTTACTTATTGGTGAACTCTTCGTTTGGTGAACGAAGGTTATGGGGGATTCAGAGCTTAAGAGATAACTGATCAGTTTTTTCTTTGAAGTTGAGTTCAATAAATAAACTGATCAGCTATCCCCCACGTCTTGAACCCCCCAAACCCTGGGCGCCCAAGGTCAACGATAAGACTGATCAGTTATCCCCCAAGCTCTAAACCTCCCAAAACTCTGGTTAATAACATAACTGATCAGTCTTTTCGTTGAACTTGACGCCCAGGGTTTTGGGGGTTCAAGACTTGGGGCATAGCTGATCAGATTATTCATTGATCTCTACGCCCAGTGTTTTGGGGGTTTAGAGGTTGGGGGATTATTAACCAGTCTATTTATTGAACTCACGTTTTTTTTTTTTTTTTTTTTTTTTTTTCTCGACGTCAGTTTTATTAGGGGGGGAGGGGGGTAGACTTTAGGACACCCCCTAGCTGAAAGGAGTTGTTGCGCCCCTGGTATTAAATCATTAAATTATAACTTAAAAAATAATGTTTTTAAAAAACTAATAGTATTCATATTTACAATTTGAAATCTTAAAAAAACCACGTGATTTTGGGGGGGGTGGTCGAAAAATTGATACAAATACTACGTTGATCTTCATGGGAGGAAGGGCCCTTCACAATCGTCGAAAAAATGATCACGTGGTTTATGAACGTTCCCTTACCAACTGCTCAGTCTTTTCGTTGACCTCGGGCCTCCAGGGTTTTGGGGGTCCAAGACTTGGGGGATAACTGATCAGATTATTCATTGAACTCTACGCCCAGTGTTTTGGGGGTTTAGAGCTTGGGGGATAATTAACCAGTCTATTTATTGAACTCATCGTTTTTTGTTTTTTTTTTTTTTCTCGACGTCAGTTTTATTGGAGGGGGGGGGGGAGTAGACCTCAGGACAACCCCTAGCTGAAAGGAGTTGTTGCGCCCCTGGTATTAAATCATTAAATTATAGCTTAAAAAATAATGTTTTTAAAAAACTAATAGTATTCATATTTACAATTTGAAATCGTAAAAAAAACCACGTGACTTTAGGGGGGGTGGTCGAAAAATTGATAAAAATACCACGCTGATCTTCATGGGAGGGAGGGCCCTTCAAAATCTTCGAAAAAATGACCACGTGGTTTATGAACGTTCCCTTATGGGTCATTCCATAAGACATCATTCAGACCGTTTACTCCTTGACTCGTTCAGAAATTTTTTTTCAAATTCAGCAGAAATTTTCAAAAGTGACGTATTTTTTCAATCCTATTATAAATAATCAAACGATTTCTAGTTGAAATCAATAATTTTTTTTGATATAACAAAAAAATTTTTAATTATATAACCCCTAGGAAAATGCTGAAAAAGTGGTTACAAATATTCTGGAAATTTTTTTTTTAAACCCAAAACTAAGCGTCACGAAAAAAATAGTTTCAAGATGATTCGAGAAGTCAAGCGGTTGGGGTGACGTCTTTTAAAGTGACCCTTATTAAATATATTTATATTTGAAATAATAATAAAAGGATCGAAAAATATTTGTATATCATTTAAGAACAATTGTTTTAGACAATTGTACTATTTTTTAGTCTATGGTACAAAAAAAATTTATTTAAAATCATTTTTTTTCAATACAATTATTAAAATCACTTAAATTATTTTACTCTTCGCTCAATTTGTTTTAATAAATATCGTAAATGATCCATTTAATTTTTGTAAATTTGTAGGTAAAATTGAATATAAATTTTTATGCAACAATTGCAAAGATGAAACAAAAAGTACGGCGAAAGACCCTTTTTTCATTATTAACTTGAACGTTGTTCACATGAATGGAGTGGGACTGCATAATCTGGTAATCAAGTTTTAATAAATTAATTATTATATAATTAACTTCTGCATATTGATTTAATGCTATCCACTGGGTTTTATCGTTTATTAACTAGTAAGTCGAAACAAACCCGTGCTAGGCATCACTGAACAGTCCCGTCCGCCAGCCCATTTGAACCAGGCTGGCGGACGAGATTGACATCGAACGCATTTAGGCGGCCTGGTTCAACTGGGCTGGCGGACGGGATTGTTCACTGATTCCTAGCACGGGTTTGTTTCGACTTACTATAACACGGGTTTAACCAGCAATTTTTTTCTCCTTGTACAACTTCAACACGGACTCGAAACTTCGCTTGCTTCTTAAAAGATTTTATTGAAATTCAAGTTAAAATATGAGTACTCAAAAATAAAAATTAAATCAAAACAACTTTGTACAAAATAAAAAAAAATTAAATATTACTTCAGAATTTTGGATTTTTTATTACACAACCTAGTAGTGGCTCAGTCAATTATAAAATAACTACCATAAAAGTTTTTATCATTAATTTTTATACTTCTTTATACAATTTTGTTACTATGTTCCAGAAAAATGCTTTCAAATATTACCGCAAACCTGAGTTTTTGTACAGGAAATGTAATTCTTGTTTGGAAGATGAGCACATAGCTAGAAAAACCAATTTTTCAATACTACCTCAGGTTTTAATTGTCCACCTTAAACGCTATGAGCAAATCGATAATCAACAACAAAAATTGTTTGAAAGGCACGTAAAATCATTTTTTAATTTAGGTGTACTTAAATATATTTCTGCAGGGTCAGAAAAGCTCAAATACTATCAATCATTAAGTATTGATTATATTGAAAAAGGATTCTAGCGCTTCTTTTGTACCCCTCAACTACTTTTTTTTAGTAAATAAAGCCGATAAATTTAAGGATTTCCCAATTACATGCAATGCTCAAGATTAAAAAATTAACTAATCGGCTTGCACACTTATTACTTCATCTTGAATTTATAACTAATTTTTTACTAAAAAAATTAATTGTTGATTTTGTTTTCCACTATTTTCCACTGTATAACACCTCTTAATGTTTGGAATATACGTTTTCTAAGGTTAAAATAAAATGTCAAAAAAAGAGGAATAACTATTACAAACCGAAAGCCAATGCACAATATTGCTTAAAGTTATTATAAAACAATCGTAGACATTAAAATTGGTTTCAAAATTATTATAAATATTACTGTAAATTAAATACTATTAATTTTTACACATAAAAAAATTTTTATTCAGAGATTTTTTTTAATTTTTTTATAACGTTTATGTTTAAATTTATGAGCTTTTTAATTGTATGCAATGCAAATATTTATAAAATCATAGTCTTCGGACTCAAGAGATTAGAAGTCAGATTCTGAAGATTCGAGTACCTTACTTGAGAGTCCAACATCTTTAATTCTGGACTTGACTCTCAACTTTTGGCTCAGAGTTTTGCCAAGCCTTGTTTTGAACCAAACGATCGGAATTAAACGAGTTATTAATGTCTAAAAAAAAAAAAAAAATTAAAGTAATTAAAATGAGACCTTATTTGTCAAAAAATAGTGTTTGGGATAGAAATTAGTAACATCAACGATTCAGTGTCGACTCGACTGTCCCGCATGTAAGACGTGTTTACCTTCGGCTGAAAGTTCGCAGTTAAACTCTTTAGGTGCGTGGCGGCCTTGCCGCTACGTAGATTTTTGTGCAAAACGCGTAGTACGTAGTGCTCAATAATAAATTAAAGGCATCAACGAAAGCTGTTCAACCCCCGATATTAACACCAAAATGAATTCCTCAAAAAATAATAACACTTTGTCATTCTCACAAGTAGCCGCCAAACGTTTACTCCCCAAAAAAGATCAAGCAATAATTTGTGATACAGTCGAAGACATCAAGCTTGAAGACTACATATACGCTATCGCTGAAAAAACTCGACCAGAAAACATCATCGCTGCATCAAAAATCACTCAAAATAGATTCTGCTGCTACCTAAACGACTCTAAATTAGTGGATGAATTAACTGAAGAGGGTCAAAACGAACTCGAAATCGGAGGAACAGTAGTGCATTTACGTCCCTACGTTGCTAAACTAAAACGTGTCGTATTATCAAATATACAACCTATCATCCCAGATGAAGTAATCACCGATAGACTGAATGAATTTGGAGTGACCCCACAATCAAGCCTCACGCCCGTACGGGTCGGATTGAAAACACCGCGCTTCACACATATAATTTGTTTTAGAAGACAAGTATTTGTCGAGCCCGAAGACCTTGATAAATTACCTGGAAGCTTCACGGTTAGTTACGATGACACGACTTACAATATCTACGTCATGTTAGATAAGATGAAATGCTTCACGTGCCAAAATTTTGGCCACACCTCTAAGTATTGTCCCGAAGGTAAACAAATAACATCAAACCAATCAAAAACAATATCTAAAAATTCCAAAACAGCTGATCCCACTATTCCGATCGCCTCGTCGGGGTACGAAAACATAAACAAAAGTAGTCAAGTTCCACACAAAGAGATAAACCAGATGATGACGGAAACAGCTGATGTCTCAAACAAAAAGGAGAAACAAGCACTCGAGCCACATAACCACAAGGAAAAAACACATACACTCAAATTTAACAACCAAACATTATTCCACCCACCAAATACTATCCCAACCTCTGGCGAAAATACTGCGAACCTTAAAAATAAAAGACCTATTAGTGATAGTGCCACATCTACAGTGAGCACTGATGATAATGATGAAAATATTTCATCGCAGCCGTCAACTTTCACCGAACACACGTTTACACCACCGTCAACCAAAATGAAAAGCAAACAGGAGAAAAGTTCCGGAAACAATAAGGACAAAACCAAAAAATTCAAAGCGACGAATACGGTCCTTGAATTAACTATGCAAAATGCGATGGAAAATATTGACTCTCCCACTTCCGAAACGTTCCCGATAGACTACGAGCAGTTCTCAGAATTATACAGTGAAGTGGCATCAAATGGCAATGATGAGGAAACTGTCAAGAGAATAGTCACAAATTATACCAAAAATTTTGAGGGGCTATTGACAATGATCACTCGAGTTTATCCACATGCAACAAATCGCAAAATCAAGACCCGCCTAACCAAAATCAAAAACGTATTAAAAAAACGAGTCAGCGACCCCGCTAAGTGGTCGGACTGCGAGTCGATAGTATCGACCGACTCTGAGTTTTAATTTAATTAAATACAGAATGAATGGCAACACGGCACCTATTCAGGTGCAAAGTGAAACACAAGAAAGTGATAAATCTTATAACCATGATCTCAGAGTAATTTTTTGGAATGCACGGAGTGTTAGAATAAGAGAAAATGAAATAAAAGATCTGATAAGTGAAATTGACATTTTAATCTGCGTGGAGTCCTGGCTAAAATCTGGCACCAACTTTCATCTCCCCGGTTTCAAGACTCATCGTAGAGACAGGAATGATAGAGATGGCGGTGGCATTGTTTTCTTTGTGCGGAATCACCTGACTTTTCACGAAATACAGCGATTTCAAGGTTACAGCAACCGAATTGAGCGTGCAGGTATAAAAATAACTAATATTATTCCACAGATTGAAATTCTTTGTGTATATAAAGTCCCGGGTCCAGCGTTGTCGCAGGAACAATGGGACCACGTTTTTTCCGATATAAATGATAATTGTAACACCCTAATTGTTGGTGATTTTAATTCACACCATACTCATTGGAATTGCGAGAAGGTTGACACTGACGGTACTCGCTTGCTCGAATCTACCGAGCGTTTTGGTCTTATATTCCACAATCTCAATACAAAGACACGTTTCGACTGCAGAAGTGGAAACGAGTCGAATATTGATTTAATATTGTCATCTGACAATCTGAGCGGCCGGCTCAGTGTCAACGTTCTCGACGATGCCATGGGGTCCGATCATTATCCAGTTGACGTTAATATCTCTGTAACTAAGAATGTATACCACCGGAAGACGTTCAACCTAAAATCTAAAAAAACTGACTGGTGCAGGTTTGGGGAGCAGCTCGATGACAGCTATGATGGATTTCTCAGCAGAGAATTTTCAGAGGCTTCGGCCTGCAATAAGTACCTTTTTTTCATGGCTATCGTGACTGCTGCTCTCCAAGCTTGTACCCCAGTCAAAAGGAAACTACCGGACGCCAAGCACAGAAATCCTGTCTCTTGGTGGGATTCTGAATGCGATAGAGCTAAAAGAATTAGAATAGCGGCATTTAAGCGATTTAAATTTACCAAACTCTTCTCTGACTTCATGGAATTTAAAAGATTAGCTGCGGTAGCCAGAAGATTATTTAGATTAAAGAGAAAAAATTGTTTTAGAAAATTTGCCGGGAAAATTAACTTTTCGACAAACATAAGCTATGTTTGGAAAACTTGTAAAATTTTGAAAAATAAATGGATCAAAGCCCAACCCGAATCGCATTCTGAAAACCACCACAAGAGAGACAGCATTCGAGCCGCGCTAGACAAGCTTTGTCCAGAAGATCCTGACCACAGACCTAACCCAGATTGGATGCCAGAGATGCTGCAGAATGAGTTTCTAGATTCCCCTTTTAACTTTTTAGAATTTAACATAGCGCTCGAGAGCAAAAATGACGGGTCGGCCTGTGGGATGGATGGAATCGACTATTCCGTCATAAAACGGCTGCCTATAAGATATAAGTTAATTCTTGTTGATATATTTAATGAACTATACAGTGCAGGAACGTACCCGGAAGAATGGGACAAATCATATGTTCACTTTATAAGTAAGTCCGACGGGGTTGGAGTCAGGCCTATTAGCCTAATCAGCTGTACCTGCAAAATTTTCGAAACTATGGTTAAGAATAAATTACAGTGGTGGTTGGAATCTAACGATATTCTACCTGAAACCCTTAATGGTTGCAGGAAAGGTAGGTCGACAGCTGACAGTCTGATGGGCCTTACTCTGGCTGCTGAGGAAGCTTTTGCAGCAAAAAAGGGTTTGCTATGCGCCTATCTTGACGTACAATCCGCCTTCAACGATGTAAACCCTGAAATTCTTCTCCAAAAACTGGCTGACATTGGCATCTCAATGAATATCATTAAATATGTGAAATTTGCCACATTTGAAAGGAGGATTTTTAATGAAACACTGGGGAATAATTTCAGGGTAATGAACAAAGGAATTCCTCAAGGAGGGGGTCTTAGCGCTGTCCTCTTCAATGTATATTCTATCTTTGCTGTTCGAGGTGTGCCCAAGAGCGTGGTAATGTCGCAGTTTGTTGATGATATTTCACTCCATTGCAAGTGGGGTTCTTTGGAATCTAGTCGTAGACTGATAGAGAAATCCATTAAAATTATACAAGACAACTTGCAAGAACTGGGCCTTAAACTTAACACGGAAAAAACCGTCATTGTTTATTTTAATAGGTTAGGAGTTAAGCCTGGGTCAATCGAAATTGATATAGATGGAACTAAGGTACACAACTGCGAATCGACAAAGTTCTTGGGCATCACCTTCGACTATAGGTTAAATTTTGACGCGCACGTTCGTGACCTGCAGAAAAAGTGCTCCAGGGCGCTTAACATTGTTAAATTTCTCAGGGGCACGTGGTGGGGAGCCGACCCGGCAACTTTATTGATTCTTTATAAGAGTTTAATACGGTCAAAGATTGAATATGGATCGTTTATATATTTCCCCACCCGTGCCAAAACGCGAGAAAAGCTCGACTTAATCCAAAACCAGGCAATCAGACTAGCTCTTGGCTTCAGGGTCAGTACCCCTAAAAACTTACTACTAGCTGAATCAAAACTAATCAGGCTCTCTGACAGGGTTTCTTATCTTGGTATGAGGTACTTAAACAGGGTAATTTCAAATTCTGGCCTCTCGGTTCACAAAATGATTCTAAAGTTTATGGGCAGGGTCGCAATGAGAAGAAACCAGAACAAATTCCAAAACAGACCTATTTTTGATTGTATTAGAAGTATGACTCACCACGACGACGGAATTTATAAATCCGCAAGGCATGCCGTTTACTCTTTTCCTTACCACGCCCTAGTTTACAAAATGTACACAGATACTGATATTGGACGTTCATTGTCAGGGATCAATGCTCCTGACCAGCTGTTGAACGAATCTCTTTTACAT
This sequence comes from Encarsia formosa, assembly GCA_038277355.1. Classification (NCBI taxonomy): domain Eukaryota; kingdom Metazoa; phylum Arthropoda; class Insecta; order Hymenoptera; family Aphelinidae; genus Encarsia; species Encarsia formosa. The sequence continues at coordinate 109,486,551 of CM076184.1, forward strand.
GGTGAAACCAGGGTATGGTATAGTGATGGGAGTAAGTCCTTTGACCCTTCTGTAGGTAGTGCGTGCTGGTCGCCTGGCCATGGTATCACTGTTACGAGAAGTATTGACCCGAGGGCTTCCATTTTTACGGCGGAGAGTATCGCTTTACTTGACGCTATAAAAATGGGGTCAAAATTCAAGGATAGGGATATAGTCGTTTTCTCCGATTCTCTCAGTGTGGTTTCCGCCCTCGAAGCCAATGTTTTTGACACCAATTCCAACCCTTACATACTCATGATTAAAGAATCAGCTTATCATTTCAACGTGGAAACTGGCTTCGAGGTGAAGATTTTTTGGATCCCAGCACACTGTGGTATCGGCGGAAACGAGGAGGCCGACCGACTTGCAAAATTAGCCGCTAAGAGTGAACCTGACCTCTCGATGCTGCTGCCAGCATCTGATTTAGATATTATCGGGAAGAATAGCGCATACGTTGACACCCTTGCTAGCATCATAATGGATGGTACTTACAAGGGGGTCCGTTACATGAAAACCCATTTCAACTCTGAAAAGAAACCATGGTATCATGGTCTGGACCTGTCTAGAGAGGTTATTACCACAGTAAATAGATGTAGGGTAGGACATTACAGCCTAGCGGCTTCTTTAACCAAAATAGGAGTTGTAAATGGAGCGGAATGTCAGTGTGGCCTTGACGACCAGGATTTGAACCATGTACTTTGGCGTTGCCCCATGTATGATCAATGGCGGTACAAAATGATTGTAGAACTGTTAAAGATGAAAATCTACCCTCCGTATAATGATAACATTTTTCTGTGTAAACCTACAAAATCACTATGTGAAATCTTCATCGAATACCTAAACCAATGTAAACTAAGAATATAAGATCGCTTATATTCGAAATTACTATTATAATATATGTACATTTTTTTATTTATTTTTTTATATATTTTTATTATTCATTATATAATTATGCATGCATAAAAATCTAGAAAGGTTAATAAATGCTAATTAATAAAAAAAAAAAAAAAAAACATCAACGATTTTCGCTTAGGCGAATCGGGGTGCATTTACATTATTATAATACTATAATTATTATTATTTTAAAGTTCTCTGCATATTCTACAAAACATGTGATACTTTCATGAACAATTTTTATTTTAACTTTGACCACGGATTTGACTAAAATAAAGGATGCCGATGGATATCCGGATCTTCGAATATCAAAAAGTACACAAATATTTTGAAATTTTCTTATTTTTAACTTTGTTGTTTATTATGATGTTAAAGTCGCAAACGTTATGCAACGGTAAAGGTAAAATGAAAAAAAAAAAAAAAAAAAAAAAAACGGAATACGAAACAAAATATGTGTAATTCTAAATGTAAAGAATATAAAAGATTAATAAATATTTTCGAGACAAGAAAAACTCATAATAAGACAATGATTTTAATTATTTATTAAAAACAACCGTAATTATGAGATTGCAGCACTCGTAATTCCAAATATTATCTGCTACAATTATTTTCTAACTAAGCAGGCTAAAAGATATTTGAATTAAATTAAAATAAAAATTGATAAGAACCTGCAAAAAAGGTTGTCAAGGGTCATCGCGTGCCCTTATTAAGTAAAAAAATAGAAGAAACAGAAATTCCAGCGTTCGAAAATCCCGGTATCTGTTTATCTAAATATCTTCAAGCTCGTCAAGTTAGAATAAAATTGAAACAGGTACCGGGATTTTCGAGCACTAGAATCTCTGTTTCTTTTATTTTTTACTGCATGAGGGCACGCGACGAGCCTTTACAACCTTTTTTGCAGGTTCTTATCAATTTGTATTTTAATTTAATTCAGATATCTTTTAGCCTGCTCAGTTAGAAAATAATCGTAGCAGATATTTTGAATTGCGAGTGCCGCAATCTCATAATTATGGTCGTTTTTAATAAATAATTAAAATCATTGTCTTATTATGAGTTTTTTTTGTCTTAAAATATTTATTACTCTTTCATATTATTTACATTTTGTATTTTATTTCGTATTTGTTTTTTTTTGTTTTTTTTTTTTTTTAATTTTATCAAAACCGTTGCATACAACGTTTGCGACTTCGACATCATTGTTCATTTTTATTTTTTATCGGTATGGATTTTTGGATAATTAATACACGGTTTAGCGGATACTTTTGAATATTCAAGTTATACGGATACCTAGATCTGGATTTATGTCTAATACAAGGATAGAAAAGTTGAGTAATATTCGGATAACTGATAATCTTGAATCTTCATCCGATTGGTACTGCTAACTGAAATGTGTACTGAATAAATAAATAATGCAGTTATTTTTTTTCAATGACTTGTTCTTCAAACGATAAAAATTTAAAAATTCCCCCTAACCACTAAGAATTTTATAAAAGTTATTTAGAAAAAAGATTTTCTAAAATTTTTTTGGTAATTTATAATTACAATCACTAACTCATTCATAAAAATGAGTTTTGAAGAAGAATAAATAAGTGGTTGAGTCTATCAACCATTTATTTATTTATTGCTTCAAATTTATTTCACATTACATTGAATTTGAAACTTTCACCACGAAAAATAAGAACCGTCTTTATAAATACATTATTATGCGTTAGAACAACGCATGGAATGCTATAATAAATAATACATAATGTTAGAATATTTTTAATTTACTTTATTAGCATCGAGTATTTGTAACTTATTTTATTTCACCCTATTGTTAAAGCTCAATTGAGAATCAATTGATAATCAATTGAGAATCGCTTAAGAGTGTTGACAAAATAACAATTAAAAGTCAACTGATTCTCAATTGATTATCAATTAATTCTCAATTGATTATGAACTGAATTTTTTTTTTATAATAATAATAATAATTTTTTTAAATAATAAATTAGACGTTTTCAGAGTACTGAGAATAAATATATTTTCATTTAAAGAAATGGAGGTTATAATATTTGTACGGAGAGGAAGAAAATGCTTTAAATAACGATTTTTGATGTAAGCTGGTGGTCCCCATTTGGGCACGTACCTATTTGGGATCACTCTGTACAAGCTGCACGGGAGATGCAAGTATATATAGTTATACAAATCTATGACTGATCCCAAATAGATACATGATTCTTAATGGGGTCCACCACCATACAAGAGTTTTTTTTAGAGAACCAGCACTAAAGTATTTAATTTTTTATTCATTTTTCATAAAATAAAAGTATTTATAAGAACGTAAAAATCACAAATGGATCCTAACAAGTTAAAAACTGCGATCGAGTCGGTTTTTTTTTTTTTTCTATCAACATTTTTTAAAGATGGAATAGTAATAGTTATAAAACACTTTTGGACTCTCGTGTATGATAGTCACGCACGAGGGCTGGTGAATCCGACTCATCACTCAAGGATTAGCTTCTACTGTTAAAACTCAATTGATAATCAATTGATAACCACAAAAGGGACCACAATTGATATTTTTCGCTGGTTCTCTAAGAGAACCCTGACACATCAAATATCGCTTTATTTGATGCATCTTCTTCCTCTCCGTACTAATATTGTAATCTTCACAGAGAAAAAAAAAAAAAAAAATGAATATTGAAAGACGTCATAAGTATGTCAAAAATGTGTCGTTTAAAGGAATCGCTACAAAAAAAAAAAAAAAAAAAAAAAAAAAAAAAAAAAAAAAAAAAAAAACATAACTTTGGTTGATAATTAATTGATAATCAATTGGGAATCAGTTTATCTCTGAAATCTGATAAGCAGAATTTGAAACATCTAAGTCTTGATATTTTATTTTGATTTTATTAATACTTCTTACATAACCATTTTAAAGCTTGAAAGCTGAAAAAAAGCTTGCTTTGCCAAAAAATTCTAATTTACCTCTACGCACGGGTATTAAAAATATATACAACAAATCTATAGTTTTAACCTCGTCAGGCACCACTCGTCAGGCGTGACTATCACACACGAGAGTCCAAAAGTTTTTTATAACTATTACTATTCCATCTTTAAAAAATGTTGATAGAAAAAAAAAAACCGACTCGATCGCAGTTTTTAACTTGTTAGGATCCATTTGTGATTTTTACGTTCTTATAAATACTTTTATTTTATGAAAAATGAATAAAAAATTAAATACTTTAGTGCTGGTTCTCTAAAAAAAACTCTTGTATGGTGGTGGACCCCATTAAGAATCATGTATCTATTTGGGATCAGCCATAGATTTGTATAACTATACATATATACTTACATCTCCCGTGCAGTTTGTACAGAGTGATCCCAAATAGGTACGTGCCCAAATTGGGTCCACAAGGTTACATCAAAAATCGTTATTTGAAGCATTTTCTTCCTCTCCGTACAAATATTATGACCTTTAAATGAAAATATATTTATTGTCAGTACTCTGAAAACGTTTAATTTATTAGGGAACGTTCATAAACCACGTGGTCATTTTTTCGACGATTGTGAAGGGCCCTCCCTCCCATGAAGATCAACGTAGTATTTGTATCAAATTTTCGACCCCCCCCCCCCAAAATCCCGTGGTTTTTTTAAGATTTCAAATTGTAAATATGAATACTATTAGTTTTTTAAAAACGTTATTTTTTAAGTTATAATTTAATGATTTAATACCAGGGGCGCAACAACTCCTTTCAGCTAGGGGGTGTTCTAAAGTCTACCCCCCCCCCTAATAAAACTGACGTCGAGAAAAAAAAAAAAAAAAAAAACGTGAGTTCAATAAATAGACTGGTTAATAATCCCCCAACCTCTAAACCCCCAAAACACTGGGCGTAGAGATCAATGAATAATCTGATCAGCTATCCCCCAAGTCTTGAACCCCCAAAACCCTGGGCGTCAAGTTCAACGAAAAGACTGATCAGTTATGTTATTAACCAGAGTTTTGGGAGGTTTAGAGCTTGGGGGATAACTGATCAGTCTTATCGTTGACCTCGGGCGCCCAGGGTTTGGGGGGTTCAAGACGTGGAGGATAGCTGATCAGTTTATTTATTGAACTCAACTTCAAAGAAAAAACTGATCAGTTATCTCTTAAGCTCTGAATCCCCCATAACCTTCGTTCACCAAATGAAGAGTTCACCAATAAGTAAAAATTTATAGCGTTTTCCTAATCAACCGCGCCATTTTGGAGTTAAAACTTTCAGACTTACAACTTCATGATATAATTGCACCAGTTCAGCGTAGTTAGGTATCGTTACAAAATTATTTATTTCGTTAATTAAAATGCACTCATATTTTTGGAATAATTTAACTCGGGCGCCCAGGGTCTTGGGCATTTAGAGCTTGGGAGATATCCAACCAGTTTTTTTGTTGAACTCGGGCGCCCAGGGTCTTGGGGGTTTAGAGCTTGGGGGATAGCTAACTTTAACGTTCGACAGTAAAACATCGATTAATGCACTTTAAAAACCACGTGCCTTTCTGAATCAACAGCCCTACCCCCCACGTAACCTTTCGTAGCCTTTTAATCGCCCCCCCTCCCCCCTATTTGGGCTACGTGGTTTGTGAACGTTCCCTTATTTAAAAAATTGTATTATTATTATAAAAAAAAAAAAAAAAAAAAAAAAATTCAGTTGATAATCAATTGAGAATCAATTGATAATCAATTGAGAATCAGTTGATTTTTAATTGTTATTTTGGCCACACTCTCAAGCGATTCTCAACTGAGCTTTAACAATAGGGCAAAAACATTTCTAACAGAATTGATTTAGATGAAGTCATGGAACTTCAATTCAATGAGGGTGAATCAATGACATACGTGTTAAACTCAGTTATTGTACATATGGGCAGTCAGGCTGATAAGGGACATTACTTTTGTTTTATCAAAGATCATCAATTAGGTAGATGGAGTAAATGTAATGATGCCGATGTTACACACGTAAGTAGATGCATAAATTGTTTTTTTGAAAATTTACTTATTCCATTAATTATTATTTACTTATTCAACTCTTCAAATCAAATTAAATTGGTCCATGTCTGTTATAATAGTACATTTCGATACTGGTGCGACGCAGCGATGCCAAAACCGGCAGAATTTTTTTCAGCTGCAATTTCAGGTGGGACTAAAGTTACCGTCATGAGACCGATACCAAATCGAACCAAAATAACCTCCATTTTGAATATAATGATTTCTCGAAATTCGAAATGTATTGACTGTATTTGAAGTTAAACGACAATATCATTATAGTCAAAGGGTTATTGATATTTCCTTCTAGATAAATAAAAAAAGTAATGATAAATCCACCTAACATTAAAAACCAAAAAACCCGAAGTCCGAATTTAATAAATAAATTAATGAATTATTCTCGAAGCTCTGAAACAAAATAATCGTAGGTTTCAAATTGATCAAGTAAATAAATAACTTATCACCGAAATTTTGAAACCAAAAAACCCTGCGCTCTGATATAAAAAAGTAAATAAATGATTTATCCTCCAAGCTTTTAATTAGATCCAGAAATATAAAAGATTTTCAAAACTAATAACTTAAAGTTTTTTTTGGATTATATAAGTTAGTCTCGTCAGGGTTCAAATTGGATTTAATATATAATGTTGATCTTTTGAAATAAATGTACATCTGACTTATTCTGGTCGAAATAATGAAAGAAAAGAGAATAAATATATGCATTTGGTGCCCGAGTTCAACAAAAAACTGATCGCCTATCTCTCAAGTTCTAAACCCCCCAAACCCTGGGCGGGCCAGTTCAACAAAAAAAAACTGATCAGCTATCCCCCAAACTCTAAACCCACAAATACCCTGGGCGTCGAGTTTAAGAAATAAACTGATCAGTTATCCCCCAAGCTCTAGACTCCCAAAACCCTGGGCACCCGAGGTCAACGAATAAAAAAATCAGTTATATCACCAGCTCTAGACCCCAAAAATCCTGAACGGTCAAGTTCAATAAATAAACTGATCAGCAATCCCCGAAGCTGTGAACCCACAAATACCCTGGGTGCCTGCGGTCAACAAAAAAACTAATCAGCTATTTTCAAGCTCTAGATCTTTAAACCCCTGGGCGTCGAGATTAATAAATAAACTAATCAGCTATCCCCCAAGCTCTAGACCCCCAAAACCCTGGGCACCCGAGGTCAACAAATAAAGTGATCAGCTACATCCCAAGCTCTAGGCCCCCAAAACCCTGGGTGGCCGAGTTCAACAAAAAACTGATCAGCTATCCCCCAAACTCTAGACCCACAAATACCCTGGACGTCGAGGTTAATAAATAAACTGATCAGCTATCCCCCAAGCTGTGAACCCACAAATACTCTGGGTGCCCGCGGTCAACAAAAAAAGAAATCAGCTATTTTCAAGCTCTAGATCTTTAAACCCCTGGATGCCCGAATTCTACAAACAACTGATCAGCTATCCCCCAAGCTTTGAACCCACAAATACCCTGGGCGGCCGAGTTCAACAAAAAAACTAATCAGCTATCAACCAAGCTCTAAACCCACAAATACCCTGGGCGTCGAGATTAATAAATAAACTGATCAGCTATCCCTCAAGCTCTAGGCCCCCAAAACCCTGGGTGGCCAAGTTCAACAAAAAACTGATCAGCTATCCCCCAAACTCTAGACCCACAAATACCCTGGACGTCGAGATTAATAAATAAACTGATCAGCTATCCCCCAAGCTGTGAACCCACAAATACCCTGGGTGCCCGCGGTCAAAGAAAAAAGAAATCAGCTATTTTCCAAGCTCTAGATCTTTAAACCCCTGGGTGCCCAAATTCAACAAAAAACTGATCAGCTATCCCCCAAGCTCTAGACCCCCAAAACCCTAGGCACCCGAGGTCAACAAATAAAGTGATCAGCTTCATCCCAAGCTCTAGGCCCCCAAAACCCTGGGTGGCCGAGTTCAACAAAAAACTGATCAGCTATCCCCCAAACTCTAAACCTACAAATACCCTGGACGTCGAGTTGAATAAATAAACTGATCAGCTATCCCCCAAGCTTTGAACCCACAAATACCCTGGGCGGCCGAGTTCAACAAAAAAACTGATCAGCTATCAACCAAGCTCTAAACCCACAACTACCCTGGGCGTCGAGTTTAATAAATAAACTGATCCGCTATCCCCCAAGCTCTAGACCCCCAAAACCCTGGGCACCCGAGGTCAACGAATAAAGTGATCAGCTTCATCCCAAGCTCTAGACCCCCAAAATCCTGGGCAGGCAAGTTCAACAAAATAACTGATCAGCTATTTCCCAAGCTCTAGGCCCCCAAAACCCTGGGCGGCCGAGTTCAACAAAAAACTGATCAGCCATCTCCCAAACTCTAAACCCACATAAACCCTGGACGTCGAGTTTAATAAATAAACTGATCAGCTATCCCCGAAGCTCTGAACCCCCAAAACCCTGGGTGCCCGAGTTGATTTATTCCAAAAATGTGAGTGTATTTTAGTTAACTTAAGCATGAATTTATGTAACAATACCTACTTACGCTGCACTAGTGCAATAATATAATTAAGTTATAAATCTGTTATTTTTAACTTAAAAATGGAGTGGTTGTCTAGGAAAATGCTATAAGTTTTTACTTATTGTTTAACTACTTGTTGGCAACATTATCAACAAATATATATATTTTTTAAACTATAAATTAAGTTAAATGCTTCTACAAATGAGACACATTTCGAAAAAAGAGTAAAAATTTTCGTTTGTTTATTGTAAAATACCTTGTTGTGGAACAAAAAAAAAAAAGAAAAAATAAAACACTGACTTATGGAGTTGATATTCAAATATAAAGTACGTTTAACTTGGGAGGTTTACAGCTTGGGGGATAGCTGATCAGTTTTTTTTTTTATCTCGGGCACCCAGGGTTTGGAGGGTCTAGAGCTTGGGGCATAGTTAATCAGTTTTTTTGCTGAACTCGGGCAGCAAGGGTATTTGTGTGTTCAGAGCTTGGGGGAAAGGTGATCAGTTTTTGGTTGAACTCCGGCACCCAGGATTTTGGGGGTCTAGAGCTTGGGGGATAGCTGATCAGTTTATTTTTTAACTCGGGCACCCTGGGTTTGGAAGGTCTAGAGCTTGGGGGATAGTTAATCAGTTTTTTTGCTGAACTCGGGCAACCAGGGTATTTGTGGGTTCAGAGCTTGGGGGATAGATGATCAGTTTTTTTGTGCAACTTGCCCGCCCAGGATTTTGGGAGTCTAGAGCTTGGGATGTAGCTGATCACTTTTTTCGTTGACCTCGGCCGCCCAGGGTTTTGGGGGTCTAGAGCTTGGGGGATAGCTGATAAGTTTATTTATTAAACTCGACGCCCAGGGTATTTTTGGGCTTAGAGTTTGGGGGATAGCTGATCAGTTTTTTTGTTGAACTCGGCCGTCCAGGGTTTTGGGGGCCTAGAGCTTGGGGGATAGCTGATCAGTTTTTTCTGTTGAACTGGCCCGCCCAGAGTTTGGGGGGCTTAGAACTTGGGAGATAGGCGATCAGTTTTTTGTTGAACTCGGGCACCCAGGGTTGCGGGGGTCTAAAGCTTGGGGAAAGGTGATCAGTTTTTAGTTGAACTCGGCTGTCTAGGATTTCGGGGGTCTAGAGCTTGGGATATAGTTGATCACTTTTTTCGTTGACCTGTGGCGCCCAGGGTTTTGGGGGTCTAGAGCTTGGGAGATAGCTGATAAGTTTATTTATTAAACTCGACGCCCAGGGTTTTGGGAATCTAGAACTTTGGAGATAGCTGGTCAGTTTATTTACTAAACTTGACGCCCAAGGTATGAGTGGGCTTAGAGCTTGGGGGATAGCTGATTAGTTTTTTGTTGAATTCGGGCACCCAGAGTTTTGAGGGTCTAGAGCTTGGGATATAGCTGATCACTTTTTTCGTTGACCTCTGGCGTCCAGGGTTTTGGGGGTCTAGAGGTTGTGGGGTAGCTAATCAGTTTATTTATTGAACTCGGCTGCCCAGGATTTTGAGGGTCTAGAGCTTGGGGGATAGCTGATCAGTTTTCGTGTAGAACTCGGCCACCGGGGTTTTGGGGGTCTAGAGTTTGGAGGATAGCTGATCAGTTTTTTCTGTTGAACTGGCCCGCCCAGAGTTTGGGGGGCTTAGAACTTGGGAGATAGGCGATCAGTTTTTTGTTGAACTCGGGCACCCAGGGTTGCGGGGGTCTAAAGCTTGGGGAAAGGTGATCAGTTTTTAGTTGAACTCGGCTGTCTAGGATTTCGGGGGTCTAGAGCTTGGGATATAGTTGATCACTTTTTTCGTTGACCTGTGGCGCCCAGGGTTTTGGGGGTCTAGAGCTTGGGAGATAGCTGATAAGTTTATTTATTAAACTCGACGCCCAGGGTTTTGGGAATCTAGAACTTGGGAGATAGCTGGTCAGTTTATTTACTAAACTTGACGCCCAAGGTATTTGTGGGCTTAGAGCTTGGGGGATAGCTGATCAGTTTATTTATTAAACTTGACGCCCAGGGTATTTGTGGGTTTAGAGTTTGGGGGATAGCTGATCAGTTTTTTGTTGAACTCGGCCGCCCAGGGTATTTGTGGGTTCAAAGCTTGGGATATAGCTGATCAGTTTTTTGTTGAATTCGGGCACCCAGGAGTTTGGGGGTCTAGAGCTTGGAAAATAGCTGATCACTTTTTTCGTCGACCGCGGGAACCCAGGGTATTTGTGGGTTCATGGCTTGGGGGATAGCTAATCAGCTTATTAATTGAACACGTCGCCCAGGGTATTTGTGGGTTTAGAGTTTGGGGGATAGCTGATCTTTTTTTTTTTTTAACTCGGGCACCCAGGGTTTGGAGGGTCTAGAGCTTGGGGGATAGTTAATCAGTTTTTTTGCTGAACTCGGGCAACCAGGGTATTTGTGGGTTCAGAGCTTGGGGGATAGCTGATCAGTTTTTTGTTTAATTTGGGCCCCCACGGTTTTGGGGGTGTAGAGCTTGGGGAAAGGTGATCAGTTTTTGGTTGAACTCCGGCACCCAGGATTTTGGGGGTCTAGAGCTTGGGGGATAGCTGATCAGTTTATTTTTTAACTCGGGCACCCTGGGTTTGGAGGGTCTAGAGCTTGGGGGATAGTTAATCAGTTTTTTTGCTGAACTCGGGCAACCAGGGTATTTGTGGGTTCAGAGCTTGGGGGATAGATGATCAGTTTTTTTTGTGCAACTTGCCCGCCCAGGATTTTGGGAGTCTAGAGCTTGGGATGTAGCTGATCACTTTTTTCGTTGACCTCGGCCGCCCAGGGTTTTGGGGGTCTAGAGCTTGGGGGATAGCTGATAAGTTTATTTATTAAACTCGACGCCCAGGGTATTTTTGGGCTTAGAGTTTGGGGGATAGCTGATCAGTTTTTTTGTTGAACTCGGCCGTCCAGGGTTTTTGGGGCCTAGAGCTTGGGGGATAGCTGATCAGTTTTTTCTGTTGAACTGGCCCGCCCAGAGTTTGGGGGGTTTAGAACTTGGGAGATAGGCGATCAGTTTTTTGTTGAACTCGGGCACCCAGGGTTGCGGGGGTCTAAAGCTTGGGGAAAGGTGATCAGTTTTTAGTTGAACTCGGCTGTCTAGGATTTCGGGGGTCTAGAGCTTGGGATATAGCTGATCAGTTTTTTGTTTAATTTGGGCCCCCACGGTTTTGGGGGTGTAGAGCTTGGGGAAAGGTGATCAGTTTTTGGTTGAACTCCAGCACCCAGGATTTTGGGGGTCTAGAGCTTGGGGGATAGCTGATCAGTTTATTTTTTAACTCGGGCACCCTGGGTTTGGAGGGTCTAGAGCTTGGGGGATAGTTAATCAGTTTTTTTGCTGAACTCGGGCAACCAGGGTATTTGTGGGTTCAGAGCTTGGGGGATAGCTGATCAGTTTTTTTTGTGCAACTTGCCCGCCCAGGATTTTGGGAGTCTAGAGCTTGGGATGTAGCTGATCACTTTTTTCGTTGACCTCGGCCGCCCAGGGTTTTGGGGGTCTAGAGCTTGGGGGATAGCTGATAAGTTTATTTATTAAACTCGACGCCCAGGGTATTATTGGGCTTAGAGTTTGGGGGATAGCTGATCAGTTTTTTTGTTGAACTCGGCCGTCCAGGGTTTTTGGGGCCTAGAGCTTGGAGGATAGCTGATCAGTTTTTTCTGTTGAACTGGCCCGCCCAGAGTTTGGGGGGCTTAGAACTTGGGAGATAGGCGATCAGTTTTTTGTTGAACTCGGGCACCCAGGGTTGCGGGGGTCTAAAGCTTGGGGAAAGGTGATCAGTTTTTAGTTGAACTCGGCTGTCTAGGATTTCGGGGGTCTAGAGCTTGGGATATAGTTAATCACTTTTTTCGTTGACCTGTGGCGCCCAGGGTTTTGGAGGTCTAGAGCTTGGGAGATAGCTGATAAGTTTATTTATTAAACTCGACGCCCAGGGTTTTGGGAATCTAGAACTTGGGAGATAGCTGGTCAGTTTATTTACTAAACTTGACGCCCAAGGTATTTGTGGGCTTAGAGCTTGGGGGATAGCTGATCAGTTTATTTATTAAACTTGACGCCCAGGGTATTTGTGGGTTTAGAGTTTGGGGGATAGCTGATCAGTTTTTTGTTGAACTCGGCCGCCCAGGGTATTTGTGGGTTCAAAGCTTGGGATATAGCTGATCAGTTTTTTGTTGAATTCGGGCACCCAGGGGTTTGGGGGTCTAGAGCTTGGAAAATAGCTGATCACTTTTTTCGTCGACCGCGGGAACCCAGGGTATTTGTGGGTTCATGGCTTGGGGGATAGCTAATCAGCTTATTAATTGAACACGTCGCCCAGGGTATTTGTGGGTTTAGAGTTTGGGGGATAGCTGATCTTTTTTTTTTTTTAACTCGGGCACCCAGGGTTTGGAGGGTCTAGAGCTTGGGGGATAGTTAATCAGTTTTTTTGCTGAACTCGGGCAACCAGGGTATTTGTGGGTTCAGAGCTTGGGGGATAGCTGATCAGTTTTTTGTTTAATTTGGGCCCCCACGGTTTTGGGGGTGTAGAGCTTGGGGAAAGGTGATCAGTTTTTGGTTGAACTCCGGCACCCAGGATTTTGGGGGTCTAGAGCTTGGGGGATAGCTGATCAGTTTATTTTTTAACTCGGGCACCCTGGGTTTGGAGGGTCTAGAGCTTGGGGGATAGTTAATCAGTTTTTTTGCTGAACTCGGGCAACCAGGGTATTTGTGGGTTCAGAGCTTGGGGGATAGATGATCAGTTTTTTTTGTGCAACTTGCCCGCCCAGGATTTTGGGAGTCTAGAGCTTGGGATGTAGCTGATCACTTTTTTCGTTGACCTCGGCCGCCCAGGGTTTTGGGGGTCTAGAGCTTGGGGATAGCTGATAAGTTTATTTATTAAACTCGACGCCCAGGGTATTTTTGGGCTTAGAGTTTGGGGGATAGCTGATCAGTTTTTTTGTTGAACTCGGCCGTCCAGGGTTTTTGGGGCCTAGAGCTTGGGGGATAGCTGATCAGTTTTTTCTGTTGAACTCGGCCGCCCAGGGTATTTGTGGGTTCAAAGCTTGGGATATAGCTGATCAGTTTTTTGTTGAATTCGGGCACCCAGGGGTTTGGGGGTCTAGAGCTTGGAAAATAGCTGATCACTTTTTTCGTCGACCGCGGGAACCCAGGGTATTTGTGGGTTCATGGCTTGGGGGATAGCTAATCAGCTTATTAATTGAACACGTCGCCCAGGGTATTTGTGGGTTTAGAGTTTGGGGGATAGCTGATCTTTTTTTTTTTTTAACTCGGGCACCCAGGGTTTGGAGGGTCTAGAGCTTGGGGGATAGTTAATCAGTTTTTTTGCTGAACTCGGGCAACCAGGGTATTTGTGGGTTCAGAGCTTGGGGGATAGCTGATCAGTTTTTTGTTTAATTTGGGCCCCCACGGTTTTGGGGGTGTAGAGCTTGGGGAAAGGTGATCAGTTTTTGGTTGAACTCCGGCACCCAGGATTTTGGGGGTCTAGAGCTTGGGGGATAGCTGATCACTTTTTTCGTTGACCTGTGGCGCCCAGGGTTTTGGAGGTCTAGAGCTTGGGAGATAGCTGATAAGTTTATTTATTAAACTCGACGCCCAGGGTTTTGGGAATCTAGAACTTGGGAGATAGCTGATCAGTTTATTTATTAAACTCGACACCCAGGGTATTTGTGGGTTTAGAGCTTGGGGGATAGCTGATCAGTTTATTTATTAAACTTGACGCCCAGGGTATTTGTGGGTTTAGAGTTTGGGGGATATCTGATCAGTTTTTTGTTGAACTCGGCCGCCCAGGGTATTTGTGGGTTCAAAGCTTGGGATATAGCTGATCAGTTTTTTGTTGAATTCGGGCACCCAGGGGTTTGGGGGTCTAGAGCTTGGAAAATAGCTGATCACTTTTTTCGTCGACCGCGGGAACCCAGGGTATTTGTGGGTTCATGGCTTGGGGGATAGCTAATCAGCTTATTAATTGAACACGTCGCCCAGGGTATTTGTGGGTCTAGAGTTTGGGGGATAGCTGATCTTTTTTTTTTTTTTAACTCGGGCAACCAGGGTATTTGTGGGTTCAGAGCTTGGGGGATAGCTGATCAGTTTTTTGTTTAATTTGGGCCCCCACGGTTTTGGGGGTGTAGAGCTTGGGGAAAGGTGATCAGTTTTTGGTTGAACTCTGGCACCCAGGATTTTGGGGGTCTAGAGCTTGGGGGATAGCTGATCAGTTTATTTTTTAACTCGGGCACCCTGGGTTTGGAGGGTCTAGAGCTTGGGGGATAGTTAATCAGTTTTTTTGCTGAACTCGGGCAACCAGGGTATTTGTGGGTTCAGAGCTTGGGGGATAGCTGATCAGTTTTTTTTGTTCAACTTGCCCGCCCAGGATTTTGGGGGTCTAGAGCTTGGGATGTAGCTGATCACTTTTTTCGTTGACCTCGGCCGCCCAGGGTTTTGGGGGCCTAGAGCTTGGGGTATATCTGATAAGTTTATTTATTAAACTCGACGCCCAGGGTATTTTTGGGCTTAGAGTTTAGGGGATAGCTGATCAGTTTTTTTGTTGAACTCGGCCGTCCAGGGTTTTTGGGGCCTAGAGCTTGGGGAATAGCTGATCAGTTTTTTCTGTTGAACTGGCCCGCCCAGAGTTTGGGGGGTTTAGAACTTGGGAGATAGGCGATCAGTTTTTTGTTGAACTCGGGCACCAAACGCATATATTTATTCGCTTTTCTTTTATTATTTGGACCAGAATAAGTCAGATGTTCATTTATTTCAAAAGATCAACATTATATATTAAATCCAATTTGAACTCTGACGAGACTAACTTATATAACCCAAAAAAAACTTTAAGTTATGAGTTTTGAAAATCTTTTATATTTCTGGATCTAATTAAAAGCTTGGAGGATAAATCATTTATTTACTTTTTTATATCGGAGCGCAGGGTTTTTTGGTTTCAAAATTTCGGTGATAAGTTATTTATTTACCTGTTTAATTTGAAACCTACGATTATTTTGTTTCAGAGCTTCGAGAATAATTTATTAATTTATTTATTCGGACTTAAATTCGGACTTCAGGTTTTTTGGTTTTTAATGTAAGGTGTATTTATCATTACTTTTTTTATTTATCTAGAAGGAAATATCAATAACCCTTTGACTATAATGATATTGTTGTTTAGCTTCAAATACAGTCAATACATTTCGAATTTCGAAAAATCATTATATTCAAAATGGAGGTTATTTCGGTTCGATTCGTTATCGGTCTCATGACGGTAACTGTAGTCCCACCTGAAATTGCAGCTGAAAAAAATTCTGCCGGTTTTGGCATCGCTGGTGCGACGTCATCACCGGGGCGATTTGAAGGCACCGAGGGCGGAGCGAAGCTGAGCCCGAGTTTCTTCAAAGAGCCCTGGTGACGATGTGCACCATTTTCTAAATATTTTTATCGACACGAGTGCGGAAAATGATTTCAAAGTTCATTTTTTACGCTCTAGTGTCGAAAATAATACATAGCACAAAGCAAATATGACTTAGTTGAAATTGTGCATTTTTTCTAATCGAGATACGATGATTTTTCGGACAAAAATATTAAATTGATTTACACAAGTGACTATTTATTATTTAAATAACCTAGAGAGGTTAGTCACTTGGGTTGATTAACCAAAAGAGGTTATGACTTGTGGAACTCCGATTTTGACGAATCTATGGGAACCGTTTTCTTAGGCGTTAAAAAATCATTGGCAAGAGTTATTGCTGGTTTCGTTTATCTTTTGGCACAAGAAAACGATCCCGAAAGTTTCGTCTAAAACGGAGATCCACAAGTCATGACCTCTCTTGGTAAGGTCTATTTTTCTTAACAATTTCGAATAAAATGAAAAAAGTTCAATCAATATCAAATGTTTCTCAAAAATATTCTACATTTTTACTCAAAATAATTTTCAATATTCAAGCTGGTTTCAATTGGAGTGATTTTTCAAAAGGTCTTACACACATAATTTCTGAAGAAAATTTTATAATCACAATTTTCAAATATTGTCTAACTTAAAAAGATTCAATTTTTTAATTATATTCTTAAAGGTTGAACAAATATTTTTAATTTATTTTGAATCAAAAAAAAAAAAAAAAAAAAAAAATTCATACCTCCAATAAGGCTTACAATAAGTAAAATTCTATTTAATCATTAAGTAAAGATAAAAATTTATACCTTTCAAGTGACACATGGGGTCTGTGGCAACGCTTTAAATTAAGTTAATTTTTACTCTAAAATTTCATACTATTGGATCCATTGCACGTGCAAGCAGACCATAAGAATGAAGCAAAGTGTCACTGAGTGCGTGGGGTCAGCAGGGTCCTAAAATGCCGACGGTAAAAAGTGCCGAAGTACAAAAGTGCCGAAAAAAAATTTGCCGACAGAAAAAATGCCGATACCGGCTGAAAAAAATGCCGACATTAAAAAAATAAAAAATTAAAGTTCATAATAATGATAAAAAAGGGTTAAAAAGGATAATGGAGTAGTTAAAAGGACGTATAATCAATGCTGAGAGTCTCTTAGACGTAAAAAAAAAAAAAAGTAGAGGAGTTGTGAAGGTCTTGCAGGAATTTGCGAAAAAAATTACCGTGATAAAAAAAAACCTTAAATATTGGATAAAAATCAACGGCAGAGTTTGAATAATCAACAGCTCGATATGAGTGTTCACTGGTTTTCATAAATTCAGCACCAACGATCTCCGCTCCTCGACCGATTCGGTCCGGTCTTGTAGAGAAATAATTTCTGTTAGTTTCGAAAACCCTTATTCGCTGACTTTATTGCTTGAAAAATATTATCATTTTTCATTTTTTATTTTTTTAAAAAGCATTTGTTTTTTTGCCGGTTGCTTTGCAAACATTCATCAATAACGGATGGAGAGAAAATATTAAAGAGTAAAAAGTTAATATTAATACGGGTCGCCCTCAGAAAATTTTCCACATTTTTGTTCCACGTTTCCTCATGTTATACCAATTTTTAACAGTGAATGCGATTATTTAAAAATTAAAAGTACATAGTGTTTCTTAGGACTCAGTTTACTAAATATACCAACAATTTTTTTATTATAAATAATCGTTTTTACTTTATAGTAGCAAATTTTTTTTTACCTTTTCATTTATAACAAATTTTCATTGAAACGTAAACTCCGAAATATGCGATTGAAAATTGTGGAGTTTATGTGCCCTACACAAGCCCTCAAACTTAGCTGCAGTCTAGTTTCTACAAGATAAGGATTAATTTGTAACAACGTAGATAATTATAATTTCTTTAATTAAAAAAAAACGTTGTAACGTATACCATAAGTTCATACTTACTTAATTATATTTACTTTATTCGAACTTTCAGTTTAAAGAAATAACTGGTCCAATTGTCAAAACATTAGGCGAATTTATAAAACTGATGCTTTTAGATGTATAAGAAACCATATTAAAGCTAAATTCAATAGATTTTAGTTGAAAAGTCGCACAATTATAAAAAAAAAAATAAATAAAAAATAACCAGCGATGTTTTCCCACGTTGTTTTCATGTTTTCCCCAAAAAAAGTTCAGATCATAAATTTATATAAAAAAGATGTTCCTAAGATACATCTCAAAAATGTCCGTTTTAGAGACTTTTCAAGATGAAAAAAATACAATTTCTTAAATTGATTTTTTTCCACTGTGAATGTCTCTCAAAGATCTTTTAATGATAAAGATAGTGTTTTTGACTCTAATATGTTTTTAATACATGTAACGGGGTATTTCTTAAGAAAAGGGCCTCCCTTAAATAATGTTGGCGTGTTCGATTTTGGAATCCAACCGACAACGTGAAGTTGCAGCAGTCGCCTTGACGACTGGCTGTAGCTCTCTCTTCACTTGATTATCAGACACTGATGGTGTCGGTGTAATTAACCTAAAAGTTAAAACTAGCCCTCTCTTTGTCTATTAATAATTAATGTTTAATAAATAAAGTATTTCTAATAATAATAAAGAACGTGTCTAAAACTTATTTATAAAACTGCACTTAATTTAAATATCAAAAGAGAGGAAATCCTAACAGGTTATGGGCCCAGCACGCGAAGAGCTGTGGCTCTTGCTACATTTTTTTTCTTTCTTTTGGTTTGGATTTTGAAGAGTGCAGTGTGTAAGGAGAATTCTTCAAGAGTTGTGAATTGTTGAATAGCAAGGATCAAGGTATGTACATGCGACGTCGCAATGGTGTTAGTTGAATTTCAGCTTTATTAAAAAAAAGTTGATTAAAATTCAGAAGGTGATCATGATAATAACTAAAATTTTAATAAAAATGTTGAATTGTCATGTGTGTGCGGTGGGTACGGTGGAAGGGGGGTGCAGGGTCTCATACGTGGCGAGGATCGGTACGAGGAAAATCGTTTTTTATGAAAAGCCTGAATTTATAGGTTATTTTTGTTGTTGTCATGGGAATGTGTTTATAATAAACGTGAACGTGTTGATGAAACTCTTTTATTTTTATTTTGTTTTATCGATCGTATTTTATTTGTTTTAAGGTTATTATATCATGTTTATTATGATTATTATGAGTAAGGCTATAGTATATGAGATTATTCCGGCATCTTCATTTTTTTTCATTGTGCGAGCTGTACACACAGGGACAACGACATGACCGCGGCATGTCATCATGGTTAGTGATCTCGAAATGCAATTTTTGAGTGTTTATTTTTTTTAAAGTTTTTTTAACTCAGTTGATCAATAAATTGTTTTATTTGAGAATTTTTTTTATCTTGATGGGAATCATCAAATGATATTAAAAAAAAAAAAAAAAAAAAAAAAAATTGAATGAATAAAGATGAAGTTAATAAAAGCATCGAGATCACACCACTGGCGAGTGACGATTCAGGCAAATTTAAGCCATTTTCGTTTGCTCAGGCGGTCAGCTGAGGGTTCTTCTGCGGGGGCATTGTGCATGGCCACAGACTGGAGGGAGAAGTTTTTTTTCTCATTTATATTTTTATATTCTCCACTAACTTCGGTATGGCACAACTGTCTTCGTGGGGGGGCATGACGTTGATGACGCTTTGTGCCATTGTTTTCTTTGTCTTCAGTAAAACTTGAGATGAAGAAAATAAGGACTCTCTGTCAAAATTTTTTTTGATGTTTTGGGAACAAAATTTAATTTATTTTGTTTATGACTCAGATTGAAACCATGGACAGAGAGGCCAGTGGACAAGATAAAGAGTTGAACTCAGATGTTGACATGGAAAACTCCAGTGTAGAAAAACAAAATCGAGAGCAGAATGAAATTGCTGAAAATAAAAACGAAGAATTGACTCAGAAAGATAAGAAGATAGAACATTTTACTGGTATAACTATGGTTCCTGGAATTTTACCCACTAAATCAGGTGTGGCAATATCAGGTGGTGAATTACATAATAATACGGTTGAGCAGAATAATGATCAGTACACACATAAAGTTAAAGTTGTATTATTGTCGGAGCATCAAAAAGCTTTGATAGAAATTCAAAGATTAAAAGAACATCTGAAGATTGCAGAAGACAAAGCACGAATGAGTGAAATTTTAGCTAATACTATGTCAAATTTGGCAAAAGAGTCAAATGAAAGGTCAATAAAGTTTTGTGAACAGCAAAAGAGATTAGCTGAAATGAAGAGAGCACAAGAGAGCCATTCCACCGTCAACCACCAAAGTCAGGGGTTAAATTTTTCCAATAAACTTACACAAACCCAGAGAGGAACAATAGTAGAAGATAATGCAAACTCAGTTGAACAAAATTTTATGATACAAAATATGCAAAGTACAACACAAACAGATGGAAATGTACAAAATGAGACACAGACAGAAAATGAAAACTCAAACATCAACACAAACTCAGAAGACAACACAAATAACAATAACTCAGGAGAACAAAACTGGCACAGGTTTGATGAAGATCAGCTTGATTATGAGGGTGATTTTTATAATGACAATACGATAAATCAGGTGGGTCTTAATTCTACACTTATACGTTTAAATAATACACTTGATAAACAGAGAAATAAGATAAAAGTAAAATCAAAATACATGCTAACAAAAACAAGTGATTTTAGGATTTGGTTTGATAATTTAACTAATGAATTAACAGTTGAAGATTTGTTGGATGTTATCGAACCAAATGCTAAACCACTAGAATTTTACAATGAACAACAAAAATTAAATAGACAAAAACAGGTTAAAATGATTATTATAAATCATATAGAGCCTTATTATCATAAACAGATTTTATTAATGAATGATCCTTGTGAGATTATAGAGTTTATAAAGAATCAGAGAAAGCTGCAGGCTAATTTGACTCATAACACAGTAAGATCTAGACTGAAAAATATGCGTATGATACGTAGTGAAT
Organism: Encarsia formosa; assembly: GCA_038277355.1. Classification (NCBI taxonomy): domain Eukaryota; kingdom Metazoa; phylum Arthropoda; class Insecta; order Hymenoptera; family Aphelinidae; genus Encarsia; species Encarsia formosa. Next base: position 109,507,280 of record CM076184.1, read on the forward strand.
CAGTAGCAGATTATATTGAGAAATTTGAAAGTCTTGTTTGTGATTATGAGGCTCTGATTGTTGATAGTGATGATAAAATTTCGAAAAATGAGTTAACTTCAATTTTACTTAATGGTGTATTAGAGGCTATGCCTAAATTGGATGATCACTGGGAGTACTTTAAATGTAATAATAATTGTGAAATGTCGTATGAGAAATTAAAACAAACTATGTTACAGCTAGAGGCACGATACCATGAGAAACAACAATACACAAATCAAAACATCAGAAGTAGTCAGCCTAGAGGTAGAGGACAACAGAGAGGACACTCAAACAATTATTACAACGAGAGACAACATAACAACACAAACAATCAATTAAAACAAAGAGGAAAATCTGCAATTTTTTCAGACCCTCGTACAAAGGACCTAGAGTGGTCAAGTATTTATAAATCATTTTTGGCTGGTAAAAAATGTAATATTTGCTGGCAGTGGGGACACATTGCAGAAAGCTGTCTTTTGAAAGACATGGGTCTTTATTTTTGTGGAGCGTGTGAAAAGATTGCAGATCATAAAAGTGACACATGTCCAAATCCAAGGTTAGACTTTATTAAATATAAAAATAAGTTGCATGAAAATTATGGGTATAAAAGTGGGTTTAAAAATGGTGGTGGTGGTGGTGGTGGTAAAATGTCAAGGGGAAAATTTAATAAAGCAGCAAGAAAATTTAAGACATCCTACCAGAGAAATGCTACGGCAAAAATGGCAAATGAGGTAAATTTAAATTCTTTATTGAATAATAACTCAGGTGATAAAATAGGTTTTATAGCAGACTCAGGTGCTTCGGAACATATTATGGGTAAAGGGTTGATTTTGTCAAATTACAGGAAATGTATAAAGGGTGTTATTAAAAGTGCCAATAAAAGTAAAAATGCAGATATAAAGATAAATGGTAAGGGTGATTTGATTTTGAGAAATGATTCAGGGGAAATGATTGAATTAACTAATGTTGTGGTAGCAGATAAAATAGCTGGGAATTTACTTTCTTTAAGAAAATTTGCTGACATGGGTTTAGCTATATTTTTGGATAATGAGAAAATCAGAGTTTATGATAAATTAACAAATAAAGACTATATTACCGGTTTATATATAAAACCAAACTGGGTTATTACTTTTCAAACTATGAATTCAGGGAATAAATTTCAAAATTATGAATGCATGGCAAGAATGATTTCTTTGGATGATATTATTGAACAATCGCAAACTGATGTTGTGGAATTGTCAGTGTTGGAGGGAGTAAATAACTCAGGAGAAAGGTTAGCGATTGGGAGGGAGAATCTAAATAATATCAACCAAACTGAAAACATAAACTCAGAATTATTTGGTGACTCAGATTTAGATTCTGATAAATTAAATAGAAGAATACATGATTTGATTACTGATTTACAAATTAATAACTCAGAGTTTAAATTTAGTGAAAAATCAGGGATAAATGAGAAGAGTGTTAAAAATGACTCAGAAGGTATGAAGTGGCATAGAAGGTTAGGTCATCCTTCACTTGACTATTTACGTAAAATGAAAAACGGAGTTGATGTATTAAGAAATGTGAAATTTTGTGATGATATTAAAAATTGTGAGGTTTGTATATTAGCAAAAATGCAAAAGAAGCCATACAATGAAACTAGAGTTAGGGCTGAGAGGCCAATGCAAGAATTACATACTGATATAATGGGACCTATAAAACCAGTATCATTTCCTGGTGGGAATAGATATTTGATAACGTTTATTGACGATTTTTCAAGGTATGCAAAAGTTTATTCAATAAGACTTAAAAGTCAGGCTGGTGAATGTTTGGAAGATTTCTTGCGCAGAGCAAGAAATCTTCTAGGTCACAATGCCAAAGTTTGTTTTATAAGGGCAGATTGTGGGAGAGAAAATCTTGGTGGAGATTTTTTTAAAGTTATGGAGGATGAGAAAATTGATAGTGATTTCTCTCCACCTTTCACACCACAACACAATGGCACTTCAGAAAGAATAAATAAGACGTTAGAATTTAAAATAAGATCATTATTATTTGACTCAGGGCTTCCAGCTTCTATGTGGGTTCTTGCAGCTGAAGCTGCAGTTCATCTTTACAATAGATCACCTCATAAGACAATTAATTTTAAAGCACCTTTAAATTTATTTGCACCTAGGGTTAAATTACATTTAAATAGACTCAGGAGATTTGGTTGTAGGGCTTATGTTCGTATTCCAAAGCCGGAAAGTAAATTTTCACCGCGAGCGTTAAAAACAATTCTTGTGGGTTATACTCGAACGGGTTATTTATTGTGGCATCCTATTACGGGTAAATTTATAAATTCTAGGGAGGTAGAATTTGATGAAGAATTGGTGTATAAAGATTTATATAAGATTAACTCAGAAGTTTTTGAAAGTATGCAAACTGAACATGAAATTGATGATGCAAAAACAGACTCAGAAGTTATATTGTCAGATTTGAATTCGGAACAAGATAATGTTCTTAAGATAACAAAAGGTAGGAAAAGAAAATTTAATGAGACTGATGGAACAGAGAAATCTGTACCTTGTAAAAGGTTTCAACCTCCACGTTCAGCTAGTAAGAGAAAAGACTATTCAACTTTTGCTAAGACAGGTGAGAAAGTAATTGTTGAAGATACGAGTTTTTCTTTTTACACTTCTACTACTTTTGATAAATCTAAAGTAATTTTTGAGGATGATAATCATTACTCAGATGAGGTTAAACTTGAGGAGGATGAAATTAAATATTGTGTACTAGCTACTGTCAATAAAGATCCTACGTCTTATGAAGAAGCCATGGCTTCTCCAGAAAGAGAGTTATGGCAGGGCGCAGTGGATGAAGAGTTGAATTCTATGCGTCTGAATAACGTCTGGACATATGTGGAAAGACCAACTTCAAAGACTCAGATGAATAAAATAAATGTTATTGATTCAAAGTGGGTATTCAAAAGAAAGATTGATGAATGTGGTAAGGTAAAATATAAAGCTAGGTTGGTAATTAGGGGGTTTAAAGATACAAATCAATATGAGCTTATGGAGACTTATGCACCTGTTTCCAGACTTCAATTAATTAGAGCACTTTTGGCAATTGCAAATCGTGATAATTTGGAATTATGTCAAATGGACGTCAAAACAGCTTTTCTTAATGGAGAACTGGATGAGGATATTTATATGAAAATTCCAAAAGGTATAAAGATGACTGAAGAACTCAGAACGAAAACTTGTAAATTAATTAAGGCTCTGTATGGTTTGAAAGTTAGTCCAAGAAAGTGGAATAAGAAATTTACTAAAGAAGTGAAGAAACTTGGTTTTGAGGCCACTACACACGAGCCTTGTCTTTTTACAAGAGGTAAAATGGGTCAGTATGATGTTATTTTACTTTATGTAGATGACATGATTATTGCCTCAAATAATATTCAGAGAATCAATGAAATAAAGGCTAAACTCAGTGAGGTGTTTGCTATGAAAGATCTTGGCGAACCAAAATGTTTTCTAGGTATGAAAATTCATAGGAATAGAGAAAACAAAATAATTAAGCTTGAACAGTCTGAGTACATTGAAAATGTTTTGAAACGTTTCAACATGATTGATTGTGCACCAGTAAAAACACCTATGGAATCACGACAGGTTCAAAGAAGGAAGACAGATGAAATTAACTCAGAGACTCAGAAGGTTGTATATAAACCCAGAGTTCCTTACAGAGAAGCCATCGGTTGTTTATTGTATGCTTCAGGTTGCACTAGACCAGATATCACATATGCTGTGAATGTCATGTCTAGATTTCAGATTTCTCCTACAGCGCGAGACTGGGAAGACGTAAAACGAATTTTTAGATATCTGCGGGGTACTATGAATTTAGGTTTAACTTTTAAAGCTGAATCAGATGAGTTACACGCTTATTCTGATTCAAGTTATTGTGATTGGACAGATTCTACTTCTACTGGTGGGTTTTTAATTTCTTTATATGGTGATTCGATAGCTTGGCGTAGTTACAAGCAAAAATTTGTAAATGGGTCTACATCAAAAGCAGAGCAACTAGCTATGAGTGATGCTTGTCGTGAACTTGTTTCATTAGATAAGTCAATAAGGTACATTAGTAACAAAACATTTTTACCTTTTACAATCTGGTGTGATAACTCAGGAGCTTGTAAGAATACTCAGAAGGAAGGTTGCCATAAGCTTAGTGATTTTGATGAAGATCTTTCAACTATTCATGCAAATTTGAAATTCAGAGAGTCCACGGGTAAAATTTCGAAATTATCAAATGTTCATGGGGATTATGTTAAACAACTGGTATTTGAGGGAAAGGCTAAAGTTAAATGGGTTCATACTAAAACTAATCCTGCTGATATATTCACTAAACCGTTAGAATTTCAAACTCATAATAGTCTCAAAAATTTAATTTTGAAAGCAAACTAGTAAAGAATTCAATTTAACTCAGTGGTATGAATATTTTTTTAATGAAATTTTATTTTGTGTTTCAGTCAGGAATATATTATGAACATGCTTCGGAGAAACAACGTAAGACAGATCCATCAATAATTCCACAGATTAATCCATGTAGTCGTGGAAATAGAGGACGAGGTGGTCAATAAAATATTGCCAGTTATTATAGACTCAGAAGATGTGAATCAAAACAAATTGCTAAAATATTCATTTTTATGTATCCGAATTTGACAGAGAGATGAGTTAATTATTAGTTTTGTAAAAGTTAGGATGATTAAGAAATTTAAAATTGTTTTTCATTACAGGGTTATTCCCATTTCTAATTATTTAAAATGTTTTGATTGTTTAAAACTCAGATATAATATAGAAAAGTTAAAACTCAGATGTAATATAAAACTCAGAAGTATTATTCATTATATGTTAGATTCCAAAAGGAGGGAGTGTTGGCGTGTTCGATTTTGGAATCCAACCGACAACGTGAAGTTGCAGCAGTCGCCTTGACGACTGGCTGTAGCTCTCTCTTCACTTGATTATCAGACACTGATGGTGTCGGTGTAATTAACCTAAAAGTTAAAACTAGCCCTCTCTTTGTCTATTAATAATTAATGTTTAATAAATAAAGTATTTCTAATAATAATAAAGAACGTGTCTAAAACTTATTTATAAAACTGCACTTAATTTAAATATCAAAAGAGAGGAAATCCTAACAAATAATTAACGGAGTTTCCCGGGCCCTCCCGTTACAAGGAAAATCTCTCACAAAAACTCTCGGGGAAAACTCCTTAATCTGGGGTCAGGGTTTCCACGGAGAGAAAACCTCCGGGAACGGTTGGTGAGCTAGAGAGAGAGAAAATAAATTATTACAAAAATTTTAGGTTAAATTTGATTTTTATTCTTGTCTACAAAATTTAAAAAAATCAAGTCTACAATTACAAAAAAATAAAATTTTAATTTGAGAACAAAGGAATTAAACAAACTATAAATAGTCTACAAAATGGCGGGTAACGACGCCGCGCCAAGACAAAAAAAAAAAACTCTATCGAATTTAATAAACTTTTAATAATAGCCAAACAGAATTCTCATTTAGCGTGCAATATACAAAATTTCCGGAAAAACATGCTTTATAAAGTTTTCAATAATTAAAACAAAAACCTTACGTTACAAAAATTTCAACCAAAATTCTCTGATGCCCCAAAATGGCTACTCTCTGGTTTTTCAACTCTCGGTATTGCAAGAAGGAAATAACCCAAGTCTTCGATTTCTTCTTGTATCTAGCTGTAAATAAAGAGAAAAAAAAAATGTCTACAACTCAACTAAAGAAAATTAGGAAAAGGGAACTTAGGAAAAAGTCTACTCAAAGAAACTAAAAAAAATCACACTCTCAAACACTACCTCACGCTGTGGCTACTGAGAACAGAGTGACGCTCCCCGCGTCTCTCTGTCTCGACTTCCTTCCTCACCATCCCCTCCAAACACTCTCCACCAATCGACAAAAATCAATCCAATTAAGCCTCATTCATACTCGAGGAACAGTCATTTGTCCACCACTCAGACACATTCACGCCACAACACCCAATCACGCTCCCGTCTACAATCTTCCGGTGGCGATCGCCACGCCACCTATAGTACGCGCGAAAATCCAAAATAAGAATAAAAATAATGCACACGAGGCACTCACTGCGTTACCCTATCCCTTGCGCACATACTCTCTCTCTCTCGCTCTCCCCCATACGCACACATTGTTCGCGCAACGTACACAGTACAGAAAAAAAATAATATCTCACTCACGCCCGTGTCTACTGTGGTGAGCGTGCGCGCACGCGCTTGGCAATGCAGTTGCGTCGTCTGCCGACACGCGCCGCGCACCTCCTCCGTCGCCGAAAACTCCCCGACGGAGAATCGGAACCCGTGTGTGGTGTATGTGTGTGTACGTGCGCGCCCTGGGCCGGGAGAGCCTTCCCGGGTGGTGAACATGTGTGTGTGTGTATGTGTCGTGCGCGCGCCGGGTACTCGTGCTGCTGCAACAGCAGCGTCCAGCCGACGGCGATCGTCGTGGTCGGCTTCTGCTGCGCGAGAAAGTGGCATGGTTATCACCTGGGAAGGTAAACAAACAAATTAATTATTTCTTTGTTTCCCAGGTGACCTGACACTGCCAGGTAAGAAAAAATAATTTACGAGGGATTCACTCCCTCGCAACTCCCCCCTGCCAAGCCGAAACATACCCGTTATGTTTCGCCTTACAAAACACCTGGCAATGTCCAGTCACCTCTGGAAACCACAAAGAACAAGATTGGTGGTATACTCAGTGCTCAGTCTACCCAATTTTTCTCGCAATGGTCTACTCGTCTACAGTCCGTCAGTCTACAAATTGTCTACAAAAAAAAATAACAACAAAAAAAAATAAAAAAAAATAATAATATAAAGCCTACAAAAAAAAAAATTTTTTTTTTTTTTATCCGAGTCGCCGACGATTCAGTCGCTCGTTCTCCCACCAGACCTGACGAATAATCTCGGGTCTGACATCGTCCGGGAACCGTTGAGCCATGAGCAATATCTCCATGGCACTCACCTTGAGTCCTATTCCTTATTTCATCCATAACCTCATACTGTGAGTATTGGCCAATAAAGTTCCTCTGGAACGACTTTTTAAACTCATGCCACGTTTTAATCTTCAAAATCGCCGTATCGTACCACCTTAACGCACGATCTTCCATTACACTCGCTACTGCGTTTATTATTTGAGTGTCCGACATGTTGCTATTCCGTCTACATCTGTCTAGTTTGTTTAGGAACTATTCTGGGTTTTCTTTCGCCTCATCCCCTGAGAATTTTAAATTCCAGTCCTTTAATATTCTCACACAATTGATATTGTCAGACTGTGTATACTCGTGTCTACGATGTCTTACCGGTGATCGGCTGTCTGATGATGAAGTACTGCGATTTCGTCTTGAGACATGTCTATACTCTCTCGAACCGGATCTACTACGATAATTTCGTCTACGTCTACTATGTTCTCTATCACATCTATGGCCTCGGATCCACGACCCACGACCACGTTCCTCCGATGAAGAAGAGGATCGGTGTCGATGGCCTCGTAGTCTACTGTTGACTCTTCTATGACTCCTTTCTCGTGACGATGAATCCCTTTTCTTACGAGACGGGGATCCGTGACGATTGTGTCGAGTTATGGAAGTTCGTAGTTTACTACCCTGTGAATGTCCATGATGTAGTTCTTTGGACCTCGATCTTCGATCTCTTCTTTCTAGAGAACTGTGATCGAGATCCCGAGATTTAATGTTGACGTGACGTCTTTCCCATGATGTAGATTTATATCTCTTATGACCAGGTGTCGATTTGTAGTGGTTCTCCCTAGAGGAGGATCTATAACGTTCTTCACGACGACGAGACGACTCATTCTTTTTACTGTAATGAACCTTATTACTCCTACGCTGCCTAGTTATCTCATCGTCGTTTGTATCGCTACCACTACTTGTGTATTGTCTGTTTTGTTCTCTTTCATTGTCCAGTTTTCTTTCTTTCTCCAGTCTTTTCATTTCTTCCTGCCTTCCTTCTAGTTTTCTGTTCTTAGAACTTCTCTTGACTAGCCGTTTTCTTCGTTGCTCTATCCTACTATCACTTGAATCTCCACTCTCATAGTTTTTCTCTGACTCATTACCATATCCACCAATCAATTTACTCTCTTCTTTTCTTCGGTCCATCAACCTTTCCATGTGTCTACTCGTGTCTACTTCTTGTTTTCTCAAACCTAAGTTTAATTGTTCGTTTTCCCCTGCCAAGTGGACACCATGTGAAGAAGACATAAACAAGTTTTCCATTTCCAGAGGGGGTTGAGTTATGGTTTTTCTCAAACCCGTTTCATTTATTTTCTTGCTTGTGCCATCGTTCTCTGGATTTGAATAACTTGTCTTTGATTCTTGTTCTTCATTGTTAGGTGTTTCATTCACTACTGACTGTTCCTGTGTCCTCACCACATACATTTTCCTTCCTTTCTTTCCTTTCACTGTCTACAATCAATCTTGAATCTGAGAAACAACAAAAAAAAAATTTTATGTCTTCACTTAATCTTGAACCTAAAAAGAAAAAAAAATTCACTGTCTACTATTGTCTTGAACCCGAAAGAAATTTTCACTGTTTAATCTACTCTTGAACCTGAAAGAAAATTTTCACTGACTCTATCTTTCTTTATTCACAAAAAAAAAAAATTTCTGTCTACAATGTTCTTGAACCTGAAAGAAAATTTTCACTGACTCTGATTTTCTCAATTCACAAAAAAAAAATTTCCTGTCTACAATGTTCTTGAACCTGTTTCTCAGTAGCTGTTATTTTTATTTTCTTAACTCTTCTCTTTTGTACTACAAATAAATCTTCCTAAAACCTGGTAAAATCCAAAAAATAAAATAAATATTTCAGTTGGACACTAGCCAACAATTAAATAATTATATTGGTTGGACACTAGCCAACAATTAATTATAATATTTTGTCGGTCACTAGCTAAAAATAAAATTATAAAAATCACATAAATATTCCCAAATCCATCACCAATTGTTAATTTCCATAAATTCACACTCATCCGTTTAAAGTTCAACCTTTCGAAATTTTCCTATGTACCACCCTGGAAAATTCTACTAAGTCCAACTTCCGCAAAAGAAAAAAAAATTCTAACTTCTATCACCGAAAAATTTTCTAAGTCCAACTTTTCGAAATTTTTCAATGTTCCACCTATGAAAAATTCTACTAAGTCCAACTTCCAAAAGAAAATTTCTAAGTTCACTTTTCGAAATTTTTCAATGTTCAACCTATGAAAAATTCTACTGAGTCCAACTTCCGCGAAAGAAAAAAAATTCTAATTCCTATCACCGAAAAATTTCCTAAGTCCACTTTTCGAAATTTTTCAATGTTCCACCTATGAAAAATTCTACTCAGTCCAAGTGCTAAAAAAAAATTCTAAGTTCTCTCGCCGAAAATTTTTCTAAGTTCAACCTGTCTACAAAATTTTCTAAGTCCCTAGCCTGACTACAAAATTTCCTAAGTCCCTTTGTTCTTGAAAAAAAAAACAAAAACACCTCTAGTAAAAACTAAAACGAGATAAAAATAAATGCAATAACCAAGAAAAAAAAAAAAAATATTTCCTCTCCTCTCACCAACTCTCCGTGGATTAATTTAAAAAAAAAAATTAACAAAAAAAATTATGTTCGGGCGCCATTTGTAACGGGGTATTTCTTAAGAAAAGGGCCTCCCTTAAATAATTAACGGAGTTTCCCGGGCCCTCCCGTTACAAGGAAAATCTCTCACAAAAACTCTCGGGGAAAACTCCTTAATCTGGGGTCAGGGTTTCCACGGAGAGAAAACCTCCGGGAACGGTTGGTGAGCTAGAGAGAGAGAAAATAAATTATTACAAAAATTTTAGGTTAAATTTGATTTTTATTCTTGTCTACAAAATTTAAAAAAATCAAGTCTACAATTACAAAAAAATAAAATTTTAATTTGAGAACAAAGGAATTAAACAAACTATAAATAGTCTACAAAATGGCGGGTAACGACGCCGCGCCAAGACAAAAAAAAAAAACTCTATCGAATTTAATAAACTTTTAATAATAGCCAAACAGAATTCTCATTTAGCGTGCAATATACAAAATTTCCGGAAAAACATGCTTTATAAAGTTTTCAATAATTAAAACAAAAACCTTACGTTACAAAAATTTCAACCAAAATTCTCTGATGCCCCAAAATGGCTACTCTCTGGTTTTTCAACTCTCGGTATTGCAAGAAGGAAATAACCCAAGTCTTCGATTTCTTCTTGTACCTAGCTGTAAATAAAGAGAAAAAAAAAATGTCTACAACTCAACTAAAGAAAATTAGGAAAAGGGAACTTAGGAAAAAGTCTACTCAAAGAAACTAAAAAAAATCACACTCTCAAACACTACCTCACGCTGTGGCTACTGAGAACAGAGTGACGCTCCCCGCGTCTCTCTGTCTCGACTTCCTTCCTCACCATCCCCTCCAAAGACTCTCCACCAATCGACAAAAATCAATCCAATTAAGCCTCATTCATACTCGAGGAACAGTCATTTGTCCACCACTCAGACACATTCACGCCACAACACCCAATCACGCTCCCGTCTACAATCTTCCGGTGGCGATCGCCACGCCACCTATAGTACGCGCGAAAATCCAAAATAAGAATAAAAATAATGCACACGAGGCACTCACTGCGTTACCCTATCCCTTGCGCACATACTCTCTCTCTCTCGCTCTCCCCCATACGCACACATTGTTCGCGCAACGTACACAGTACAGAAAAAAAATAATATCTCACTCACGCCCGTGTCTACTGTGGTGAGCGTGCGCGCACGCGCTTGGCAATGCAGTTGCGTCGTCTGCCGACACGCGCCGCGCACCTCCTCCGTCGCCGAAAACTCCCCGACGGAGAATCGGAACCCGTGTGTGGTGTATGTGTGTGTACGTGCGCGCCCTGGGCCGGGAGAGCCTTGCCGGGTGGTGAACATGTGTGTGTGTGTATGTGTCGTGCGCGCGCCGGGTGCTCGTGCTGCTGCAACAGCAGCGTCCAGCCAACGGCGATCGTCGCCACGTGGTCGGCTTCTGCTGCGCGAGAAAGTGGCATGGTTATCACCTGGGAAGGTAAACAAACAAATTAATTATTTCTTTGATTCCCAGGTGACCTGACACTGCCAGGTAAGAAAAAATAATTTACGAGGGATTCACTCCCTCGCATACATCATAAAGTCATTTTTAAGACGATTTATTATTTTTTTCAATTTTATCTTGTCGATGTTTCAGATACGTTTTCAGTACCAGTTTTCGACCTTTTAGATATTTTTTATAATTTTTTCTTTCTTTTTTCCAACGTTTTTCAGATAAAAAAAGTACCATTCAGAGATTTTTTTTTTTTGGTCTTTTTCTTTTTTTAAAACACTTTTTTTTGAGACGAGGTTTTGATGTTTGAAAGATATTTTTGTGATTATATTTTTGCTTTTTAGAGATTATTCATTTTTTACTTTCTACTTTTATGACTTTTTTGAGATGAAATTTTGATGTTTGAAAGATATTTTTGTGATTATATTTTTACTTTTTGGAGATTATATTCATAGTTGATTTTTTTTTTTTTCTTTACATTTTTAAGATAAACAAAAGATCGTTCAGAGATTTTTTTTTTCTTCTCTTTAAAAAAATACTTTTTTCAGATGGGGTCTAGATGATTGAAAGATATTTTTGTGATTATATTTTTACTTTTTGTAGATAGATTATTCATGATTGTTACTTTTTTTTTTTTACAATTTTAAGATAAACAATAGATCATTTAGATATTTTTTTCCATTAATCCTTTTTCCATTAAGCGGACCCCCTGGTGAGATTTCAGCCTAGGGATAACAAAATTGTATGGGGCTGAAATTTAGGGAATATACTCTTAAAATACAAGCGTTTTAAAGGGTGTACTCGAAAAATTTTGAAAAATTTTTTTAAAGCTGTTAGGACTCTTATTTTTTATTCTAATAAATATTTTGCAAAACCCATGCGAGAAGTTATTTAAAATATTGTTTTAAAACCGTAAAAAAATTTTCAGAAAAAAAAATTAAAATTGGCGTCAGTTATAAACTTTTTAAGATTTAGAAATATCAAAAAATCGTGATTTTCAAAAAATAAATTCTGCCATTAAATTTTTCGGCAAAAAATAGGAAAAAAATGTTCTATGAGTTTTTTTGATCCGGTGCTTAGTTTTTTTGCAGCGACGGTTTGAAGTTGATTTTAAACGGTGTTTGAAATTAGAGTAGCGGACTGTATTTGTAATTTAGGTTTCTTTTATGCGATCGCGGGGGAGCGGAAAGTTAAGAACAAGGAAAGAAAAAGGCTTGACACTTCACTGGTTTATGCTGGAAAACTTATTTATTGGGTATTTTGTAATAGGCGTTATTACAAAGAATGAGGAGAGACTACTCGCCGTTTTGGCCGGGAGCCTCTCTACCTCGGTAGAAAGTCGCACTTTTTGGTATTAAACGGCTCAACGTTGCACATCGACGTAGGCGTGAGCGCGGTTAGGCGACGACTAACATGACGCAGGAAGTCTTGTTGGCTGAGCGGCAAGGCGTCAGTCGCTCGGTCGATCAGCGTCGTGCCAGGATGGCGCGAGATTTTGATTATTCCGCCCTCCTTGATGGATCCAGAGGAGCGGTCAATATTTTAACTGTAATCTTACAATAAGAACAAAAAAAAAAATATGGTTAAGCAATATATTAATAAATGAAGGTTATTTACATCGCTACTTGGAGCAGCACTAGGCTTGAAGCAGGTGCCTCCAATGATGTGGGAGACTGTGATTCCTTCTCTGCAGGAACAAGCAGGATCAGTTTTACGGACGGTCGTTGCAACGGCGACTGGGCCGTTTTGACGTCGCAGACTTGGTTCAGGCCGTGCTTGTCTGGGTAGGTTTTGACGACTCGGGCTAATGGCCAATGTCCTGGTGGAGTGTTTTCTTGGCGGACGAAAACTACGTGCCCAGGCTGGAAGGATCGTCCCTTTTTTATCCACTTTCTGCGTGGCTGAAGAGACGTCAAGTACTCATTTTTCCATCTTTACCAGAAATGCTGAAGCTTTTGAGAGACGAGTTGCCACCTTCGGCCAGTTGGCACGTTCTCCTGTGTATAATCACTCTCTGGAAGCAAGTAAGAAGGTCTTTGTATAAGAAAATGTGCTGGGGTGAGAAAATTGATATCGGACACCTCGTCGGTTAGCGCGAGGAGAGGTCGAGAGTTCAAACAAGCTCTGATCCGACTTAATAAGGTCGACATCTCTGAGAAAGTGAGAATCGACTCTCCGACGACCCTGTGGATATGGTGCTTGGTGGATTTGACACCCGATTCCCAGATGCCGCCGAAATGTGGTGCACCTGGGGGGTTCCATCGCCACTTTGTACCTTTCACGGCCAGATATGGGCAAATTTCTCTAATGCAGGCCGAACCCTTGCGGAACATACGACGCAGCTCGGCGTCGAACCCCGATAAAAGTAGTGCCTTGGTCGCTGAGAAGCTCGTTGCAATGGCCTCACCTAGAAGTGAAACGGTTAAAGGCAGCAATGAACGATTCTGAAGAGTAGTCCTCTACTAGTTCCAAATGGATGCCCCGCGTGACTAAGCAGACGAAGAGACAAACGTAACCCTTGAGGGTACCTTTGCCCCTAGTTTTTGTCAAGCGGATTTGAAAGGGCCCGGCGTAATCAACGCCTGAATGGGCAAGAGGTAGTGCGGGGCACACTCTGACTTGGGGTAGATCTCCCATCAATTGATTTTGAGACCTAGCTGCGTATCTAATGCATACCTTGCATTCATAGATAGCCCTTTTGACTGCCTGATGACCATTAAGTATCCAGTATTGATTTCTAAGCGTAGCTAGACAAAGCTGAGTGCCACCATGGAGTGTCAGGGCGTGAGCATGGCGAATGAGAAGCTGTGCGAAAAAACAATCACCGGGTATAATAAATGGATGCTTCTGGTTGTATGGTAATGTTGATTGATCCAAACAACCACCAATCCGAAGAAAATTCTCTTCGACAGTTGGGTTTAGATTCATTAGATTTTTCGAAATCGGCTTTTGATTTTTTAGATTTTCAATCTCTTCAGAAAAATAGGCTTTCTGACAGAGATAAATCCACAAAATTTTGGAGTTGTGCAGCTCCTTTGAGGTCAGGTAGTCTGCATCAACGTCCGAGAAATTCAAAAAATAGAGGAATTCGAATTTACTATGTACGCGCTGTTTTGAAGCAACTTTACGAGCTAATTTGTATACAAAACGCAGAGCGTAAGCCGTGACCCTGAGTAGGGTGGTCAACGATGAGTATTTTTGGCCCAAGGCCCACATCTGGCGTTCTGGGGTCGCGAGGCAGATTGCAGTTTGCGTGACGAGGCCGATTTTCTGAGTTTTTTCATCGGTCACTTTGTGCTCTAACAACTGATCAGGAACTGTGGTTCAGGCTGTTGTGGATTCACACAGCCATGGTGGTCCATGCCACCATAGCGGATGTGTGGCTAGGAGCTCGGGGTCTATCCCACGAGACGCTACGTCAGCTGGGTTATCGGCGGATTTGACGTAGTGCCAATAAGCAGTTGGCAAGAATGTGAGAATGGCGGAGCACTTGTTGGTGACGAATGTTTGCCATCTCGATGGATGACTTCTCAACCAGAACAACACGTCTTTGGAGTCGGACCAGAGGTGAATTGCGTCAATTTTTACTGGCAGGTTTGAGGTGAAATGATTCACGAGCTTGGCTAGGATATGAGCAGCTAGTAGCTCTAGTTTGGGTGTACTCAACTTTTTTAGGGGGGCTACCTTGGTCTTGGCGATCTGCAGTGAGCAGTCTGTCTTGCCTTGACCAATTAACCTTAGGTAGACGACTGCGGAGCACGCTACTTCTGAGGCATCCGCGAATCCATGAACTTCACAAAGCTCGACTTCTGGAGAGTACTTGACGTACCGCGGAATTTTCAGAGAATTGATGGCAGGCAGCTTGAGGGTCCAACTTTCCCATTGCTTGACATACTCAGTGGGCAGTGGATCGTCCCATCCGCATTTTAACAGCCAGAGCGACTGCATGAAGGCTTTTGCGGAGACGGTCACTGGGGCTAGCCAGCCCATTGGATCAAAAATGCGAGCTATGCTCCCCAAAACGGAGCGTTTTTTCAGTATTCCTTGAACAGGTGTGTAATTGAGGTTAAATGTGAACGTGTCATCTTTAGCTTGCCATTTGAGTCCCAGGACAGCAAAGGAGGACGAAGCCTCGAAAATTTCGGTGGGGTCCGTGGCTAGATGATCAACAGGTAAGTTTGACAAGAGTTCTGGCTCGTTGGAGAGCCATTTCCTGAGCTCGAAACCACCCTCCTTGAGTAGGTTGATGAGCTGCGATTGCTTTTGGATTGCCTCCTGGATCGTGTGTGCTCCGGAGAGCACGTCGTCCATGTAAATTTCTAGCAGCAGAATTAGGTAGGCTAAAGCGAAAACCGTTCGATAATTCGCGGCTAATTCACAAAGCGTGCGAGATGCCAAGAAAGATGAACAACCGAGATCGTATGTAACGGTGGTTAAGTAGTAAATTTGGATCGGATCATTGGGATCGAATCTCCATACAATGGCTTGATAGTGCCAATCTTGTTCATTCAGCTTGATTTGCCGGAACATTTGTTTAATGTCGGCCACAAACACGTATTTGTAAAGACGCCAGGAAGTTACCTAATCGGGTAATTCTGGCAGTAGGTTGGAACCTGTGTGGAGCAATGAGTTGAGAGAAATGCCAAGATCGGTATTGCTTGAGCCGTTGAATACGGTCCTGAGCTTTGTTGTGGTACTCTCTGGTTTGAGAATACCGTGGTGCGGTAAGAAGTATGTGTCATCAAGCGACTTGCGTAATGATGAATCATTGTTTATCGGAATCATGTGACCACTGGAGATATAATCTCCTATAAAGTCAAAATATAGTTTTTTGAAATCTGGGTCAACTTCAAATTTGTGCTCCATTCGTTTAAGCATAGCAACGGCTTTATTGTATGAGTTACCAAGGGGTGTGTTGACAGGAGACTTAAACGGTAGCTTAACGCTGTAACGACCGTTGGCTTCCCGTTGGACGTTTTCAACGTAATGTTTTTCGCAAGCTAGCTCTTCTGGACTGGGAAGCTTTGTGGAGGGTAGCTCCTCCTGACGCCAGAAATTTTGCAAGATTTCGGAAATGGATTCGTCCTCGGCGCAGCGGAAAGACTGGAGTGTGACAGCGCTCGTCACGCTTGACACCATTGGGATTGAACCCGCGACTAACCAGCCCAATAGCGAACGCATTGCGATGGGTTCGTCTATTTTGCCTCTGACCACGCCGTCCTGAATTATTAAGGCGTAGATATCTGCTCCTAGCAAGATGTCAATTTCAGTTTCGTCCAAGAAGTTTGGATCAGCCAAATTGAGATCGGCCAAATGGCCAAACTTGGAGACTAGCTGAGTGTGAGGGGGTGTGTAAGAACACACTTTTGGTACAACTAAGGCCTTCACTTCGCATGAAAAGCGGGAGTTGAAGTGCGGTTTAGTGGTGAAATTAGTTGCCTGTCTTCCGGTGATTGACTGCACGCCTCCCACTGAAGATACAGGGGCGTACGTTGGAGTAGTTTGCAGTTCAAGCTTTCTTACCAAAATCTCGGATATGAATGAGGGTTGTGAGCAGTTGTCTATCAACGCCCGAGCTTTGATTTTCCGGCCATTGGGACCTTGAACTATAATCTGCGCTGTGCCCAGCAAAACTCCAGTTTGATTGCCGAAGCTCAACGAAGCGCCGTTAAAACCTGCGGGCCTGGGGTTGAAGTTTTGCGCCTGGGCTTGCAATTGAGAACCACTGGCAGCAGTAGTGCCATTGCGTTCAGTGAAGTTTGTTGGAGTGCCGTGACAGGCTGAATTGCCCCGTGAAGTTTGTTGTTGGATTTGCGGTTGAAAGCCAAAAGCTTGACAATCAGGGTTAGGGGGTAAGACCGCATTGTCTTTCTTTGGATTGTGCAATAGAGTGTGGTGCTTCATCTTGCAAATGCAACAAGTGTATTGTGATCGACAATCATTAATCCCATGCGGACCAAGACAGTTGGAGCATAGCTTTTGCTCATTAATGATTGAGCGCCTTTCAGCCAGTGGTTTTTGTTTAAAAACTGGACACTTGCTCAAGAAGTGTTTTTCCCCGCACGCAGAGCAGCTGCGGTTATCCTCTTTCTTTCTCTTTTCCTTTTTAGGCATAGCATTGACAGAAGCTTGCAATGATGAGCTCGGCAGGGGCTTCTTTGTTGTGTTGGAAGCTTTTTGGGTTGTACCCGAGGATTCCTCAAGGGCCTCGTACATTAAAGCCTGTCCCTGTAAAAAGGATTTGATTCTCTCCAGCAAGGGGGGAGCCGTACTCTTACCAAGAGTTTTTTTCCCAATCACGTCGGGTGTTTAGATCCATTAGCTTAGCAATTGTGAAGGTTATGAAGTCGACCCAGTGGCCAGTGGGTCTTTTCAAGGTTGTGAGTGCATCGAGTGGAGTGAAAATTTGACTGAGCACTCGCTTTACCTCTGCGCTGGAATCGCTAACCATCGGTTTGACGGCAAAGATTTGCGTTAGATGACTTTGAACCAAGCGACGCGGGTTTTCAAAGTGGAAAGTTAGGGTGTCCCAAGCCTCTTCGTATTTGGCGTCGGAAACGCTAACGTTTTTTATTGCATCAAGAGCCTCTCCAGTTAGGTGTCCAAGAAGAATATTGAATTTTATAATTGGAGGTGCTGGCTGGTTGTGGACCAGTGAGAGGAACATATCCCGAAAGTGTGGCCAATCTGACAACTTTCCGGAGAAATTAGGCAAGATTGTCTGCGGAAAATATTTTAAGATCGCTGAGGCGTTTAACGAATCACCCTGAGTATGCTGGGTACTAGTCTAAACCGGTACTGGGATTTCCGGATTTGGCTGAGTTTTCAAGAATTGGGTATACAGATCTTGTACATCGTCGTACTTGTCCTGCACGCTGTACAAAAGATCATTAGTGAAGTATTCATGTGCGTAGTCCACATCTGAGCAGTCTCTGAGAAGCTCATCGTTTTTGAGGAATTGTACCCAAAGTCCCCCAAGTCTTTGGATCCTGATAAGCGCGAGCTCTCGCGTCATTTGCGCAGCCCCCTTTTTCTTAAAATTGGCATAATGATTGCCTATATGGTTTTGCAATTCAAGTTGACACTTGATGAACTCCTTCGCTGTGGCCTGGTTAGCCATTTTTAATCGGTTGAATAAATGTCCACAAATCCAATGATAAGGGGATGAATCGAACTTAATACAGAGCACGGTGTTAAAGAGCGATTGTTCAACAGCAGTATGAAAGGTTAATTAAGTCTGAGCTTGACTTGAATTTGTTCGTGTGCTTGAGTTAATTGAGGTATAACTCAATGGCCGATTATAGGGTGTAGAGATCAACGACGATTATGCCACGTTGGTGGCTGGTTTGATGATGACTCTAGGCAGCAACTAAATATTTTCACTGTAAAGTGAAAATGTAGATAGATGACCCTATCGAATCTAAAGGTTTTATTTATTTTTTTTTTTTTTAATGTGCAGAGCACAGGTAAAAGTTAAAAAATAACAAGCAGATTTGTTAACAAACAATAACAAAAAAAATACAAATCTGATGAAGTGTGTCTTGACTATAATCAAGAGCCGATAACTATCCTATAACCTGTAAAGCTATTGTTAGTGATTTTAGGTTAATTGCACAGATGGCAAAAAAAAATAGTTAATTGTTATTGGTAGTTACAGGGGGGTAGGTTTGGGCTCAATTTGTTTCTGTCGCAAGCCAAACCTGTAAGAAAAGGCAAGTTTCAGTATCAATGAAAAGGGTGTTTTGTACAAGTTAAAAAACTCAAGGTAAACAGTGTGAATTGATTTGATACAAAAGCGGTTACACGATACTGTGAAAAGTGTGCGTGGAGCTCCAGCGAAGACTTGAAGCTCACTGCATGGCTATGTGATTCAGATTTCAATGCTCGCAAGACAACCCAGAAAGTATTGAAGCCAATCTAACACTTGCAGGTTCTCAAGTCAATGACAAAACTTCAAAACTCAAGTAGCGTGTAGGCAGCCCTACTAAAAAAGTTCACATGTAAATCCACGTGGATATCCACGTGATTCATCCACTCTATAAATCAACTTGACCAAATTAAAAAAAAAAAAAAAAAAACAAAGTTCCACATGTAAAAATTTTATAACTTATGTACTTTTTTATAAACAAAAAAGTTTTTTTAGTTGAATGAAATATCCCAAGTTGAATTGAGTATTTTAATTTTTTCTACACTTTCAGGAAATTAAAAATTTTGACACTTGTAAATTCTTCGGGACTTGATAAAATTATGAGCCATGAACTTTTTTCGAAAAATTCCAGCATTTAGAATTTTTTAGGAATTTGGAATTTTCATGGGCTTATAATATTGTTGTTGACTTAAAAATTTTAAGGTCTGTGGGACTAAAAAATTTATCTATTCTATAAGACTTAGAAATTTTTTGAACCGCAGACACTTAGAATTTTTTCAGTCTCTGGAACTTAGAAATTTATTTTGTTTTCGGACTTAGAAATTTTTCAAACCGTAGACACTTTTAAAGTGAGTTAAGTCTGTGAAACATTAAAATTTTTCGAACGGCAGAGACTTAGAATTTTTTCAATCTGTGGGACTTAGAAATTTATTTTGTATTTAGACTTTGAAATTTTTCAAACTGCATAAAAAAAATTAAGATCTTAAAAAGATCAGTTGAAGACATATCTTAACTATGGCTGTTTTTGAGACATTTTAAGACGAAAAAAATGTTTTATTTTTTATATGTATCATTTCAAAAATGTCTGAAAAAGTTCTTTTAAAGATAAAAATTACTGATTTTTTCGTTAATTTTCATATGATACTAAGATGATTTTTAGATCTTTGATCATTTTGAGATAAATTTTAGATATTTTTAATTACGCAACCTTTTCTCTTAAAGATATTAATAATAGTTTTTAGAAATGATAATCAGGCAAGTGATAATAATTGCAAGATTAATTTCGTGTATTTAAGATTTTTTTAAAGATCATTTTGTGATGAACTTTCGATATTATTTATGCGCGTTTTTTTAAAGATATATATTAATATATTTTTAAAGATAGCAAGATTCTTTAAAATAAATTTTTTACGATTTTAAAAAAATTTTCAGCCAGCATTTTAAATATTTCAAGACCTTTTTTTGAAACTAATTAAATTTCATTATTTTTTCAAATTAAAGAGTTTACCGTGAATTACTTTCGTAGAGCACTGAGGACTCGGGTACAATCTGTGCATGTTCGCGGCTAACCTTTATTTTTCTTTAATCGAGTTTCTGAAAAAGAAAAAAAAATTGCCACAAAGTATCATTCAAACATTAAACACCAAATTTAAATTACTGCTTAATATTTAAGACTTATCTGATCGGATGTTCTCCGGTAGAAGTTCAAACGGCTGACCAACTTTTATTCACTCTCTTGACTTCTTTCGCTCTTTTGTATCATTTGTCTGTCGATTCTGTATTTTTTCTAGTTGTTGAACACATTTTTATTTTTATTTTATATAATTTACATTAAAAAAATATATCTTGAATGCTCAAAAAATATATTGGTGATATTTTACCGCCTTTGTATAGTTAGAAAAAATAGTAAAATAAACAAAATGAATTTGGCTGCTAAGACGATCGATCGAATCGAACGTATCCATAACAACGACCTGTGCACACGTCGTTGTTGGTGATAATGTTGGTTAAACTTCAGCAGACCGAGATGACGAAGTTTAACCAATATTACTAAGTTTTCAAGATATATTTTTTTAATGTAAATTATATAAAATAAAAATAAAAATGTGTTCAACAACTAGTAAAAATACAGAAAAGACAGACAAATGATACAAAGTAGCGAAAGAAGTCATGAGAGCGAATAAAAGTTAGTTATCCGTTTGAACTTCTACCGGAGAATATACGATCAGATAAGTCTTCAATATGAAGCAGTAATTTAAATTTAGTGTTTAATGTTTGAATGATACTCTGTAGAAATTTTTTTTTCCTTTTTCAGGAACTCGATTGAAGAAAAATAAAGGTGAGCCGCGATCATGCACAGTCTGTACCCGAGTCCTCAGGGCTCTACGAAATTAATTCACGGTAAACTCTTAAATTTGAAAAAATAATGAAACTTAATTTGTTTTTAAAAAAAGGTCTTGAAATATTTAAAATGCTGGTTGAAAATTTTTTTAAGATCGTACAAAATTTATTTTAAAGAATCTTGCTATCTTTAAAAATATATTAATACTAGGGGGTACCCCCCTGCTCGCTTCGCTCGCCAACCCCCATAAAAATAGTTATAAAATATAGAGTTTTTTCACAGTTAATATTTAACATGTTTTTTGAGTTGAGTTTGTGTATTGAATAAAAGTTCAAACATGTTTAGGTAAAATTGTTGAATATGATTTAAATTGAAAAAAGAAAATGTTATGGTGAGTCTAAAAAAATAGTTTTAAAAATTAAATAGTAAGTTAAAATACTTCAAGTACTTGAAACATGTTAAATATAATATTTTTTAACCGTTTTGAAGTACTCCTTTAAAAAGGGCTTTTAAAATTACGACTCCTCTAGGGAAAGCGCCCTTCAAAGAGGTTAAATATGGAGTTTTTTGACAGTTAAGGTGCTCGTACAGAAGAAGCTCCTATAATTTAAAATCAACTCCTCCGGGAGGAGCCCCTTAAAACATGTTGAATATAAGGTTTATTGACGTTTTGAGGTGCTCCTCCGGGTGGAGCTCTGGAAATTACGGCTCCTCCGGGAGGAGCCCCTTAAAACATGTTAAATATAAGGTTTTTTGAAGGTTTTGAGGTGCTCCTCCCGGAGGAGCTCTTTAAACTACGGCTCCTCCGGGAGGAGCCCACTTCAAACATAATAAATATAAGGTTTTTTGACGTTTTAAGGGGCTCCTCCGGGAGGAGCTCTGAAAATTACGGCTCCCCCGGGAGGAGCCCCTTAAAACATGTTAAATATAAGGTTTTTTGAAGGTTTTGAGGTGTTCCTCCGGGAGGAGCTCTTTTTTTTGGCTCCTCCGGGAGGAGCCCCTTAAAACATGTTAAATATAAGGTTTTTTGAAGGTTTTGAGGTGTTCCTCCGGGAGGAGCTCTTTTTTTTGGCTCCTCCGGGAGGAGCCCCTTAAAACATGTTAAATATAAGGGTTTTTGACGTTTTAAGGTGCTCCTCCAGGAGGAGCTACTAAAATTGGCTCCTCCGGGAGGAGCTTTTGAAATTAAGAGCTCCTCCCGGAGGAGCACCTCAAAACCTTCAAAAAACCTTATATTTAACATGTTTTAAGGGGCTCCTCCCGGAGGAGCCGTAATTTTCAGAGCTCCTCCCGGAGGAGCCAAAAAAAAAAGAGCTCCTCCTGGATATAACTATATAATATAGGAAGATATATCTTTAAAAAAACGCGCATAAATAATACCGAAAGTTCATCACAAAATGATATTTAAAATAATTTTAAATACACAAAGTTAATCTTGCAATTATTATCACTTGCCTTATTATCATTTCTAAAAACTATTTAAATATCTTTAAGAGAAAAGGTTACGTAAAAAAATTTATCTAAAATATTTCTCAAAATGATCAAAGATCTAAAAATCATCTTCGTATCATACATATCAAAATTAACGAAAAAATAAGTAATTTTTACCTTCAAAAGAACTTTTTCAGATATTTTTGAAATGATACATATCAAAAATAAAACATAATTTTTTTGTCTTAAAACATCTCAAAAATAGCCCATAGTTCTTCAAAAGACCTTTTTAAGATCTTAGTTTTTTTTACGCGGTTTGAAAAATTTCAAAGTCTAAAAACAAAATAAATTTCTATGTTTCACAGGCTTAACTCACTTTAAAAGTGTCTGAGGTTTAAAAAATTTCCAAGTCCAAAAACAAAATAAATTTCTAAGTCCCAGAAACTGAAAAAATTCTAATTGTTCACGGTTCGAAAAATATCTAAGTTCCAGAGATTGAAAAAATTCTAAGTGTCTGCGGTTCAAAAAATTTTTCAGTCTGCACATTCAAAATCTGCTAAGTATCACAGACTGAACAACTTTTAAGTCCGGAAGAACCAAAAAAATTTCTTATAGACTAGATAAGTTTTTAAGTCCCACAGACCGAAAAATTTCTAAGTCAACAACAATATTATAAGGTTGTGTCTAGGTACCATCGCCGTGTACCGTTTCACGGTGTACGGTGCACGGGCGCTATACCTAATGAGCTTTTATGTATACGGTACACGGTGCACTGTGTACGGAGGAGCTTTTTGGTGCACGGTGCACGGCGGAAAGCAGGGAAAAGTTTTTGTTTTGCTATTGTTTCGTACACGGTGCACCGTACACCGCGTACGGTTCAAAAAATGTTTTTTTTATATCTTTGCGTACACCGTACACCAGACACCGTATACTGTACGGTACACGGTACACTATGCACCGTGCACGGGTGAAAATATTTTTTATATCTTTGCGTACACCGTTCACCAGACACCGTATACTGTACGGTACACGGTACACGATGCACCGTGCACGGGTGAAAATATTTTTTATAACTTTGCGTACACCGTACACCAGACAACTAGTGCTGTTCGGTACATGGTACATGATGCACCGTGCACGGGTGAAAATATTTTTTATATCTTTGCGTACACCGTACACTAGACAACGCGCTGTTCGATACACGGTACACGGTGCACCACGTATGGTGCAAGGTTGAAAAAATGTTTTGGCGTACACCAGACACCACATACTGTTCGGTACACGGTACACGATACACCGTGCATGGGTGAAATTAATTTTTATATCTTTGCTTGCACCGTACACCAACAACGCGCACTGCTTGGTACACGGTACACGGTTGAAAAAAATGTTTTGTGTACACCAGACACCGTGCACTGTTCGGTACACGGTACACGATGCACCGTGCACGGATGAAAATATTTTTTATAACTTTGCGTACACCGTACACCAGACAACCCGTGCTGTTCGGTACATGGTACACGATGCACCGTGCACGGGTGAAAATATTTTTTATAACTTTGCGTACACCGCACACCAGACAACTAGTGCTGTTCGGTACATGGTACACGATGCACCGTGCACGGGTGAAAATATTTTTTATATCTTTGCGTACACCGTACACTAGACAACGTGCTGTTCGATACACGGTACACGGTGCACCACGTGTGGTGCAAGGTTGAAAAAATGTTTTGGCGTACACCAGACACCACACACTGTTCGGTACACGGTACACGATGCACCGTGCATGGGTGAAATTAATTTTTATATCTTTGCTTGCACCGTACACCAACAACGCGCACTGCTTGGTACACGGTACACGGTTGAAAAAAATGTTTTGTGTACACCAGACACCGCGCACTGTTCGGTACACACTACATGGTGCACCACGTACGGGGCACGGTAGAAAAAATGTTTTGGCGTACACCAGACACATTGTTCGGTACTTAGTTTCACCCACATTACGATATCAGGTTACTCAGTAGCAGTCTAATGCTTCAAGAAGTCGTCCCCGATCAGGTTTTTCAACCTGGTGCACTTCGACCACGGATGCTTGTGTGTATGATACAGGTAGGGTATAGTAGACATATAGTATCAGGGGCGCAACGACTCCTTCCAGCTAGGGGTTGTCCTGAGGTCCGACCCCCCCAAAATTGACGTCTAAAAAAAAAAAATTAAAAAAAAAAAAGTAAAAAGTTGAGTAAATAGACTGGTTGATTATCCCCCAAGCTCTAAACCCCCAAATACCCTGGGCGCCTGAGTTCGACAAAAAAACTTATCAGCTGTCCCCCAAGCTGTAAACCCCCAAATACCCTGGGCGTCGAGTTCAATAAATAAACTGATCAGCTATCCCCCAAATACCCTGGGCGTCGAGTTCAATATATAAACTGATCCGCTATCTCCCTAGCACTGAACCTTTAAAACTCTGGGCGTCGAGTTCAATAAATAAACCGATCAGCTATCCCTCAAGCTCTAAACCCCCCAACCCTGGGCGCCCCAGGTCAACGAAAAAACTCATCAGCTATCCCCAAAGCTCTCAACCCCCAAATACCCTGGGCGTCGAGTACAATACATAAACTGATTAGCTATCTCCCAAGCTCTAAACCCTAAGCGTACTTTATATTTGAAATTCAAGTCCATAAAAAAGTGTTTTTTTTTTGTTCCACAAAAAGGTTGTGGTGTAGTTTTATTTACATCACTTGAAAATATTCCAAAATAATAAAAAATATGTATAAAAATAAATAATTAAATAAATAATAAGCAATTAACAAACGAAAATTTTTACACTTTTCTCGAAATATGTCTCATTCTTAGAAGCATTTAATTTATAGTTTAAAAAAAAAAATTTGTTGATAATGTTGCAAACAAATAGATAAACATTTAGTAATAACTTATATCGTTTTCCTAATTAACCACGCCATTTTGGAGTTAAAAATTTCAGACTTACAACTTTAAAATATAACTTGCTTATAACACGCGCTCGCTTCGCTCGCTCGCGCATAGACAAATTTATTCAATAATATCAAATATTATGATATTATGATATTACGTAAATGATTAAATTTTGTTTAGAGTATATCTTTAATCAAAAATATTTTAAAACACAAATCTAAAACCATATTACTGATGAAAAAAACAAAAAAAAGTCTTTCAATTGTCTGGGCTTATTCGAATATAGATAAATACATACCCAAAATGAGCAACCCTAGACATATCAGTACAATTTTTCAAACAAAATTTGTTCGAAAATTTCTATTCTTTGGCTTTCGAGGGTCCAGATTATGAATCTGACCTTCAATTTGAATCTAATGACTCTAATAAGGTCTATACTCAAATAAAGTTAATTTGAAATTTTTGCTCCATAAATCGAACCGTAATAAGTTTTTTGTACTGGTATGTCTATAAGGGTTGCTTGTTTTGGGTATGTATTTATCTATATTCGAATAAGCCCAGACATTTGAAAGACTTTTTTTGTTTTTTTCATCAGTAATATGGTTTTAGATTTGGGTTTTAAAATATTTTTGATTAATGTTAAAATATTTTTGATTAATTTTAAATTATTTTTGGTTAAACAAAATTTAATCATTTACGTAATATCATAATATCATAATATTTGATATTATTGAATAAATTTGTCTATGCGCGAGCGAGCGAAGCGAGCGCGTGTTTTGTGCAAGTTATATCATAAAGTTGTAAGTCTGAAATTTTTAATTTCAAAATGGCGTGGTTGATTAGGATAACGATACAAGTTTTTACTTATTGATTAACTATTTGTTTGCAACATTATCAACAAATTTTTTTTTTTTAAACTATAAATGAAATGCTTTGAAGAATGAGACATATTTCGAGAAAAGTGTAAAAATTTTCGTTTGTTAATTGCTTATTATTTATTTAACTATTTATTTTTATACATATTTTTTATTATTTTGGAATATTTTCAAGTGATGTAAATAAAACTACACCACTACCTTTTTGTGGAACAAAAAAAAAAAAAAAATCTTTTTTATGGACATGATATTCAAATATAAAGTACGCTTAGGGTTTAGAGCTTGGGAGATAGCTGATCAGTTAATTTATTGAACTCGACGTCCAGAGTTTTGGGGGCTTAGAGCTTGGGGGATAGCTGATAAGTTTTTTCGTTGACCTCAGGCGCCCAGGGGTGGGTGGTTTAGAGCTGGAGGGATAGCTGATCGGTTTATTAATTGAACTCGACGCCCAAGGTTTTGACGGTTTAGAGCTTGGGAGATAGCTGATCAGTTTATATATTTAACTCGACGCCCAGGGTATTTGGGGGTTCAGAGCTTTGTTGATAGTTGATCAGTTTATTTATTTAACTCAACGCTCACGGTTTTGGGGGCTTAGAGCTTGGGGGATAGCTGATCAGTTTTTTCGTTGACCTCGGGCGCCCAGGGTTGGGGGGTTTAGAGCTGGAGGGATAGCTGATCGGTTTATTAATTGAACTCGACGCCCAAGGTTTTGACGGTTTAGAGCTTGGGAGATAGCTGATCAGTTTATATATTGAACTCGACGCCCAGGGTATTTGGGGAATAGCTGATCAGTTAATTTATTAAACTCAACGCTCAGGGTTTTGGGGGCTTGGATCTTGGGGGATAGCTGATCAGTTTTTTCGTTGGCTCGGGCGCCCAGGGTTGGGGGGTTTAGAGCTGGAGGGATAGCTGATCGGTTTATTAATTGAACTCGACGCCCAAGGTTTTGACGGTTTAGAGCTTGGGGGATAGCTCATCAGTTTATTTATTGAACTCAGCCGCCCAGGGCATTGGGCCTTTAGAGCTTAGGGAATAATCAATCAGTCTATTCACTCAATTTTTTTCTATTTTTTTTTTAATTTTTTTTTTTAATTTTTTTTTTTAGACGTCAATTTTGGGAGGGTCGGACCTCAGGACAACTCCTAGCTGGAAGGAGTCATTGCACCCCTGATACTATACATGTCCACTATACCCTACCTGTATCATACACACAAGCATCCGTGGTCGAAGTGCACCAGGTCGAAAAAACTGATCGGAGACGACTTCTTAAAGCATTAGACAGCTACTGAGTGACCTGACATCGTAATCTAGGTGAAACTAAGTACCGAACAATGTGCGGTGTCTGGTGTACACAAAACATTTTTTTCAACCGTGTACCAAGCAGTGCGCGTTGTTGGTGTAAGGTGCAAGCAAAGATATAAAAATTAATTTCACCCTTGCACGGTGCATCGTGTACCGTGTACTGAACAGTGTGTGGTGTCTGGTGTACGCCGAAACATTTTTTCAGCCTTGCACCACCCGTGGTGCACCGTGTACCGTGTATGGAAAAGCGCATTGTCTGGTGTACGGTGTACGCAAAGATATAAAAGATTTTTTTACTCGTGCACGGTGCATCGTGTACCATGTACCGAACAGTGTGCGTTGTCTGGTGTACGGTGTACGCAAAGTTATAAAAAATATTTTCACCCGTGCACGGTAAATCGCGTACCGTGTACCGACCGGTGTGCGGTGTCTGCTGTACGCCAAAACATTTTTTCAACCTTGCACCATGCGTGGTACACCGTGTACCGTGTACCAAGCATGGCGCTTTGTCTGGTGTACGGTGTACGCAAAGATATAAAAAATATTTTCACCCGTGCACGGTGCATCGTGTACCGTGTACCAAGCATGGCGCTTTGTCTGGTGTACGGTGAACGCAAAGATATAAAAAATATTTTTACCCGTGCACGGTGCATCGTGTACCGTGTACCGAACAGTATACGAAGTCTGGTGTATGGTGTACGCAAAGATATAAAAAATATTTTCATCCGTGCACGGTGCATCGTGTACCGTGTACCGAGCATGGCGCGTTGTCTGGTGTACGGTGTACGCAAAGATATAAAAAAAATTTTCACCCGTGCACGGTGCACCGTGTACCTTGTACCGAGCATGGCGCGTTGTCTGGTGTACGGTGTACGTAAAGTTATAAAAAATATTTTCATCCGTGCACGGTGCATCGTGTACCGTGTACCGAACAGTGTGCGTTGTCTGGTGTACGGTGTACGCAAAGTTATAAAAAATATTTTCACCCATGCACGGTACATCGCGTACCGTGTACCGACCGGTGTGCGGTGTCTGCTGTACGCCAAAACATTTTTTCAACCTTGCACCATGCGTGGTACACCGTGTACCGTGTACCAAGCATGGCGCTTTGTCTGGTGTACGGTGTACGCAAAGATATAAAAAATATTTTCACCAGTGCACGGTGCATCGTGTACCGTGTACCGAGCATGGCGCGTTGTCTGGTGTACGGTGTACGCAAAGATATAAAAAATATTTTCACCCGTGCACGGTGCACCGTGTACCGTGTACTGAGCATGGCGCGTTGTCTGGTGTACGGTGTACGCAAAGGTATAAAAAATATTTTCACCCGGGCACGGTGCATCGTGTACCGTGTACCGAGCATGGCGCGTTGTCTGGTGTACGGTGTACGCAAAGATATAAAAAATATTTTCACCCGTGCACGGTGCATAGTGTACCGTGTACCGTACAGTATACGGTGTCTGGTGTACGGTGTAGGCAAAGATATAAAAAAAAACATTTTTTGAACCGTACGCGGTGTACGGTGCACCGTGTACAAAACAATAGCAAAACAAAAACTTTTCCCTGCTTTCCGCCGTGCACCGTGCACCAAAAAGCTCCCCCGTACACAGTGCACCGTGTACCGTCTACATAAAAGCTCATTGGGTACAGCGCCCGTGCACCGTGCACCGTGAAACGGTACACGGCGATGGTACCTAGACACAACCATATTATAAGCCTATGAAAATTCCAAGTTCCTAAAAAATCCTAAACGCTGGAAATTTCCAAAAAAAGTTCGAAACTCATAATTTTATCAAGTCCCGAAGAATTTATAAGTGTCAAAATTTTTAATTTCCTAAAAGTGTAGAAAATATCAAAGTACTTAATCCAACTTGGAATATTTCATTTAACTGAAAAAACTTTTTTGTTAGTAAAAAAATTAAATAAGTTATAAAATGTTTACATGCGGAACTTAGTTTTTTTTTATTTTGGTCAAGTGGATTTATAGATTGGATGAATCACGTGGATACTCACGTGAATTTACATGTGAACTTTTTTAATAGGGAGGATTACACAGTTGAAGAAAATCCTTGTCGACCCAACGCTTGGTGCACTTCAAGTCTGAGTCCAATGCGAATAGTTGATGTGGATGGCAGTATCAGCATATAACCTGTGAATTCAACTTGTATCACTAAATTGCAATGATTTATTTTCAAATAAAGCAATTTATTTGATTCAATGTGTCAGGCTGACACTTAGCTCAAGCTACAAATAGCAAAAAAAAGTGTTTAAAAATTTCACAAAATTTGGACAATTTCTCAATACAAAAAAGTTCAAAAAGCAAAATTAACAAATTAAAGGTAAGCAAGAAAGAGAAAAACCTGTTGGCTGTCGGGCTAAACAAAAACAATGTGAATGGGATTAGTTTTGTAAGCTGCGTTAGGTTAGGTAACAAGGAGCGAACACACCGTGAGAGCTTCTCCAACGACGACCACGTTGCTACAGCTGCTGCGGGTGGAGTGTAGAACTGGACTGGTGTCGTGGGCGCGTGCTGCACTGGCAATTGCTTTCCTTGTCCCGTGTTGTTGTTTTTGTTTAACTTCTGCTGCGCCAATGTTTTTCTCTTCAGGGTTGTTGACCTTTTCTTATTGAGTGTTTGGACACTACAGCTGTGTTGCGCTGCTGCTCGTGCCGCTGCGTCGTTGCGTGCCGTCGCCTTGCTGCTCTCTTCTCTGCCTCTGGCGAGTGAGTGAGAGAGAAGGAGAAAGATCCCCAATATGGCTGCTAGTCGGCTCGCCGTTCGACGGCGCGGCGTCCATCTCCTTGTTGAACAGGTAAGATGGCCACTGTGTAAAGCAGTGGTGCATGGCCTTTTTCTCACTCACTTTCTTTTACCACTTTTCCACACGCGTCGCGGTCAGTTGGT
The DNA here is from genome assembly GCA_038277355.1 of Encarsia formosa. NCBI lineage: Eukaryota > Metazoa > Arthropoda > Insecta > Hymenoptera > Aphelinidae > Encarsia > Encarsia formosa. The sequence goes on from CM076184.1 coordinate 109,537,851, forward strand.
GATCCGGCTCGAAGGACCAAATGTTTGAAATTAGAGTAGCGGACTGTATTTGTAATTTAGGTTTCTTTTATGCGATCGCGGGGGAGCGGAAAGTTAAGAACAAGGAAAGAAAAAGGCTTGACACTTCACTGGTTTATGCTGGAAAACTTATTTATTGGGTATTTTGTAATAGGCGTTATTACAAAGAATGAGGAGAGAGTACTCGCCGTTTTGGCCGGAAGCCTCTCTACCTTGGTAGAAAGTCGCACTTTTTGGTATTAAACGGCTCAACGTTGCACATCGACGTAGGCGTGAGCGTGGTTAGGCGACGACTAACATGACGTAGGAAGTCTTGTTGGCTGAGCGGCAAGGCGTCAGTCGCTCGGTCGATCAGCGTCGTGCCAGGATGGCGCGAGATTTTGATTAAACGGTTTTGAGCGATTTTCATGGTAAATTTTGACATAATCTATAAATAACCTCTTGTTTTTTCGTAATTTATTCGGTTTTTCATAAAAATTGAATTCACAAATTGGTTTTGCATAGAAAAATTTAATTAAACTGTATTATTATGTTTAGTCTGATCTAGAACTTGATTCTTTATGGTGGTGATGTCAAGTTCGAATCATGATATGATTTGCTAACACCAAAATACAATGAAAAAAGGTTAAGTTTCCAAATGACGATAAAACTTGTGGTTAATTTATTTACATAATTTAAAGATTTTGGATGTACGTATATAATATGACTACAATGTAACATAATTTTACAAAAATTTAAAAATATCATCAATTATAAAAAAAAAACATCTCTTAGAAACTCCTCTTAGAATCAAAATGCTTAAAACATCCCTGGACCATATGCAGGATCTTCTGCTTCAAGAATTAATCTTTCTCTTTGACTTTGAGCTGCTGCAATTACACGATGAGCCTCTTTGAATTTTGTCGTTGCCTTTTGTCTACCTTGATTCAGTCTTCTTTCATCGATTTTATCAGCAAGAGCGAGAGTTATTTGTCCAACTAAGAGTCCCAAGTTTTGAAGGATTTCTACTACAGTACGTTTTGTACCCAAATTGTACTCACAAACAGCTATGCAGGCTGCTGATCGAACTTTTGTTTTAGAGACAAAAACTTCTTTTGGACACTTACTGCAGATGATGCTGTGTAAACTTTCGTTGGCATTTTGCGTGAGGCAACGTGAACATCTGACCAGCAAAGCCTCATCAGAAAGCCTTTCGTAAAGTGGTTTTATTTTCTCGAAACAAACTTTATTTAGTGGGGTTTTGACATTTTCTAGATGAGAACCTGGTGTTTTGTTGTTTGCTACTGCAGCCTGATAAAAACACCAAGATGATTTCCCTTTGGTGCAGTACGAATGTTGCGGCTCATCGTCAGTAGATACAGCATGGTACATCGATGCATAAATTGCATTTTTCATTTTCTATTTGAAAAAATTTATAAATATTGCAGTAAATCAGAAAAATTATTTTTAATAATTCGAGATATTTGAGTCAACATACTGGTACATCTTCTTTGTTTCTATGAATGGCTTTTTTGTAATAATCTGCTCATTTTCGTTTTGTGGTTTCTTTTAGTTGTCCGTGATTTCTACCTCCAAGTATGACTTTACGAGCTTTTTCTTCTTTTATAATGTTTGTTAAGCCAGTGTATACTCTAAAATATAAAAAGTAATAAAAAAATTAGTTATGTAACAATAACTAATTTTTATTGTGTGTGCAACAATTATTACTATTATATTGCACACACTTTTATCATTATTATTATTATTGTATAGAGTTCTGTTTTACGAAATTTCAAAGTAAATTTTTAATAAAAGAAGTTTTTTTTAAATTCGCAATTGAAATAAAAAAAAAAAAAAAAATTTCTCAGTTGATATACCTTTTAGAGACGTGATTGATGAATTCCTCTTTCATTCAACGTATATTCTTGTCCGTATACATTTAGACTGCTGAGGTGGTTAAAAGTTTTTGAGTCCCCATCAGCAAGCATTGTTGTGAACCTGAAGCCATAACTTTCTGAACGCTTCCAAATTATTTCTGCAATTGTCGTCTCCATGGCTCCAGAAGCACCTTGATGATTGATAGAACAACTATCAGCATGACCTTGGTACCAAAAGTAAAAATCAGGTGAATCCTTATCGAGTTCCTTGGCAGCAATTTCACAAACATGACAATATTTAGAGGCAGTATCAAAGTCCAAAACGTATCTGGTTAAAATATCAATAGCTGCACCAAAGCCGTGTTTGGATGAATATCCTTTAGTTGGCCAAGAACCGTCGTAACTGACACCAGAATTGACTTTTTCGTCCTTTTTTGACGCTTCACTATTTTATTCACTATTAGTTTCTTCTAGATCCGATAAAGTTTCCATTTCTTCAATATAATTCTCTGATTCGTTACTACTGTTCTGATCTGGTTGATTCTCTATGTCATCTTCACAATTACTCTCAAAAATTTGTTCACACGTGCAATCTAGATCAAGAACATTAAGCTCATTTTCATCAAGATGGTTCTCTGTTTGATCTAATTCATCAGGAATTTTTTTATTAGCTTGTTTTGCTAACTCTCGGCATTCATCTAAAATTAGTTTACAAGATTTTTCGGCAGATTTATTCAAAAGAGACACATAATCATCAAAACATGAATTAGAAAATATATTCATATTCATTATCATAGAAAACTGCTCAAGTCCAGAATAACCTTTACCCATGAATGAAAAAGCAGTACATAGTCTTACATTTACGTCAAAAGATGGTCTTGTTGATATGCTGTAATTTATTCTTTTCGAAGTGTAAATTTCAGATTTTACAGTTTCCAAACCAATCAACTCGCAGTCTTTACATACAATGGAAATTTTGCGGGCAAATCCATATTTTTCTACTGATAAATCAAATTCCAAATTCTTTCCGTCACATTCTGAACACTTTACTGTGGTTAATAACTTGGATAACTGCGAAAAATCTAAAAAAACGTATTCGCCCGAGCAAGCAATAGTCGTATCTTATTTATTCTTCAGCAAGTCAAACTTTTTTGTAATTCGCGCGTTTGTCGGTATTTCAGGGGCATCATCGAAATTATCACCGGAATCATTATTAGGAAAACTATTGGTAGGCTCATTTTGAGTTCCGTGCCATCTTTTATTAGATAAATTTTTAAAATGTTTCGATCGTTTATTACGAACCATATTTTTGGATAAAAATTACACTCTAAAGTCAGTTGAAAACTTGATTTATAAATCTTTTTCACTTTTTACAAACACTTTCTTTATAACTGGTTATGAAATATTACATTCAAATGTTTCAATTATTTTCCTTAGCAACAAAAACCATAATTCGTATTTATAATAATTATTTCTCGATTGATAAATGATTCGTTCGGCGAGTTGGTAATAAATTATATTGTAGTAAACATGCTTATAAGTAACGTAAATAAATGAACCATAAGTTTTATAAAGAGATATACGTCAAGAAAGTTATGGTCATTTGGAAACTTAACCTTTTTTCATTGTATTTTGGTGTTAGCAAATCATATCATGATTCGAACTTGACATCACCACGATAAAGAATCAAGTTCTAGATCAGACTAAACATAATAATACAGTTTAATTAAATTTTTCTATGCAAAACCAATTTGTAAATTCAATTTTTAAGAAAAACCGAATAAATTACGAAAAAACAAGAGGTTATTTATCGATTATGTCAAAATTTACCATTAAAATCGCTCAAAACCGTTTAAAATCAACCTCAAACCGTCGCTGCAAAAAAATCAAGCACCGGATCAAAAAAACTCATAGAACATTGTTTTCCTATTTTTTGCCGAAAAATTTAATGGCAGAATTTATTTTTTGAAAATCACGATTTTTTGATATTTCTAAATCTTAAAAAGTTTATAACTGACGCAAATTTTAATTTTTTTTTCTGAAAATTTTTTTACGGTTTTAAAACAATATTTTAAACAACTTCTCGCATGGGTTTTGCAAAATATTTATTAGAACAAAAAATAAGAGTCCTAACAGCTTTAAAAATTTTTTTCAAAATTATTCGAATCCACCCTTTAAAACGCTTGTATTTTAAGAGTATATTCCCTAAATTTCAGCACCATACAATTTTTTTATTCCTAGGCTGAAATCTCACCGGGGGTCCCCTTAAATCAAAGGCTCATCCAGTAGACAGCGTACAAGATTAAGCGGATATACAGAAAAACAAGCCGTATGAATCCCACTGTTTTTTATTAAAATTTCGTTTCCTCTGTTTTAAATTTTTGTTTTAATTTTTCTGTATAACACCGTCTCATTCTGCAAGTTGTCGTCTAGATTTAATCATTGAATTTTTTTTTTTTTTTTTTTTTTTTTATTCTTAAATTTTTTACAATGTCAATGGTACAGTTTAAATTTTTTAGACGAGAAACGCAAAAAAAAGGAACTCTTAAGGCAAATGCTACCTAAAATCTTTCTAAAATTAATAATGATTCAAATGATTTTTATGAAAATCAATCATGGAACAAAGCAAACCGACGCATGCATTGCTAAATTAGCGATGCGCGGGCATTACGAGCCGACCCGGTGTTTTCACCACGAAGTTTTCGGTGAAAAGTCGAAAAGTCAAGCGATGGAGTGCCTACCTTAACGAAATCGGTGGCTGTGATTTTATTTTTCCCGTGCCATTTTCGTTAATAGGTTCTGTGGTTGTCAAAAAAAGACACGTAGGCCAAGAAAAAATAATATTATCGCATGCTCTTTTGAAGAAAATACAAGCTTGCGAAATTTTAAAGATACAGTCATACATACAAGATTATATTAATAAATTTACAAATAAAGTATTTTTTTTTTTTTTTTTTTTTTTTTTTTTTTTTTTTTTTTTTTCTCGTAGCGTCTTACGGAAAAAACCAAGATTAATTTTAAATAGATCTTTTGAGATTGTTCCAAATTCGACAATAATTTAACAATTTCACGTTCGTCATTTTTAGTGCCTGAACCGGACTACACGAACGAGAAAATTCCTGCTGGCCGACGCTGGCAAATTACTACGGAAATGACTCAACACTTCTGGAACCGTTGGTCCACGGAGTACATCACCTCACTCCAGCAGCGACCAAAGTGGCAACGAGCGACCAAGCCCCTCAAAGTCGGCGATCTGGTCCTGATAAAAAGCGAGTTGACCCCACCTGCAAAGTGGCCCCTTGGACGTATCGTCACGGTGCATCCTCCTAAGGTTGGCGAAACCCGAGAGTACACCGTCCGCACAGCCTACTCGACTTTCCGTAGGCATATCCAGAAGCTCGTCATCCTTGAAAGACGATTCGACAACGCCTGATGTTCCTCAACTTCAATCGTAAAAATCGTTTCATGGATGAAACGATGGTGGGCGGAATGTTCGAAATTCGACTACGAGATTCTGTTGTTCGTCGTCGCCAACATCAGACGCGAGCCGAGACGACTTCACTCTCGTCGTAACCGTCAAACCGAAAACAACCAAAAAACTAACCAAAAACTTAAAAAACCTTACTTTTGTTGTTAAAAACCACTAATTTGGTTAATATTACTCTGAATAAATATTGTTATTGTTTTTTCACATAATTAAACTCGATTACTCTTTTTATTTCTAACACGCACATCAATAATCATAAATACAGTCCATTCGCTATCGAACATTTTGGTCCTTCCTCGTCGGATTTACTGGTGTCGTCGAGATTGATTGGAAGAAAACATTTTTTGGTGGTTTGACGGAATCTACCCTGCCTACATCAAGAGGCTGCCGGTCATAAGTCATCGTTCCTAGAAGCGGAAAAAAGTCGTCCTCGAGAGCGCCTTTTGAATCCGTGGAACAATACTCAGGTCGATCGATTTTTTTTTGATATTTTTTCATTTTTTGTTGTTTTTCAAACATTTTCTTTTTTGATCTAAATAACCTCGTTTATTTAGTAAGGTTAAAAAAAAAAAAAAAAAAATTGTTAAAAAGCTCTTTGCTAATTCATCAGGAAGTTTTTCAATTAGGTTAACTTTGGGTCGTTTTGGATCATCATCATCATCATCATCTAGCCTAACAGAGTTCGATTTCGGCTGCTAGCGTCGTTCTCTGCTTTTCATCAGCTGCAAAAATCAAGTGCTTCTGGAGCATCCAACGCCGCATGGGACACGGATCTTCAAAGCTCGAGATTCAGTTTTGGTGAAAATTTTCTTTTATTAACCTTGTTAACTTCCTATTGATACTTAGCATTTTTCCTTTTCTTTTCTTCAATCATTGAAAAATATCTTTTTTGGTTAAAATATCCATGCGCGTAAATTTCCAAATTTGAGAGATTTGTTCGAGTGAAAAAACTTATTTAATCGCCCGTTTTTGAAATTCACCAACTAATTTGAAGTTCTATTCGTACTTTCATTCAGAAAGAGTGCTCGAACTCCGGCAAAAATCGCTACTTTGGTTAGGGTCTTTGCTGGATTTATATTAAAGTCGTATAGTTTAGACTTGAACCCATTGCTTTCAAGTTGAACCTTCGAGATTTAGTCTCATATTAGGTTAGTGGCCAGGTAAAATAATTAACCTCACAGTTTTTCAAGGTTGTTTGTGGACCCTCGCTTCCACGCTGCTGAGTATATTCGACCCCACTATCCTATCTTATCAATCAATATTTAAGGTTATAGTGAATTTTCGTAGTCGCCTTAGTCCGACATTTATTCGTTCCATTCCCGTAGTTCTTTCAAACTTACAACTTGAAAGTTTTACTTTGTCGTTTTGATTTGATAAGCCGATACTTTCAAAATGGAAGATTGTGTTGCTGCTCAGCAAACTCTTCACTCTAGAATTGCTAATTCTTTTGAAAACTTTAAAAAGAAAGGCCGAGAAAAAATGACTCGTGGTAGTGGCCAAGCTCGTTTGGAGGAGTTAGAGTCAATGTACGCTCAAGCTTCATCAATTCATTCGAAAATTCTTGGGTTAAAAGCTTCTCCAAATCATGCTTATTTCTCTTTAAAGTTGTTCGACGCAATCACTGATTCTTATTATGATAGGAAAGGTGATTACAAAGACTTTTTATTTAGCTTGGACGAAAATCGAGCTAACCAAAATCTCAATGCCACTCAGGCTAACGATAACGTCAATGTCAATCAAGACATTCGTAACTTTAGTCAATCCCTTCCAAAAATCGATATTCCCACCTTTTCAGGGAAATATTCGGAGTGGGAAAATTTTCGTGATGTTTATAGAGCTTTGATTCATCGAAAAGAAGATACTCCTAACGTGGTCAAATTTTACTTCCTCAGGACTCATCTCAAAGATGAAGCTCTTGCCATGGTAAAAAATTTGCCACTGACGGATGAAAACTTTCCAAAAGCTTGGGAAAAGCTGACGGAGAAGTACGAAAACGAGCGTAGGGTAATCAATTTGTACTTGGCTGAGCTCTTCGCCGTAAAACCCGCTAAATCAGAGTCGTCATCAGAACTCAAGCGGATTTTGCGGGAGACTTTTGACCCTATTGATTCACTTCAGTCATTAGGACGACCAACGGATCAATGGGACGACCTGTTAGTCTTTATAACTGCTAGTCGTTTCGACTGCAGTACTAGGAAAGATTGGGAGAAATTTCAAGGCAACATTGCTACTATGCCGACAGTGGCTAAAATCAAAGAGTTTCTCCACTCTCAAATCATGACCCTAGAATCTATTGAAAGTAGTAACAATTCAAGTGTAGCTGACAAGCTGTCATCAGCTGGTTACATAAATAAAAGTACCAAAGAGCGAGTTAACACCTCGGTTAATTTGACTCAAACTCAATCGAACAAAAACTCGTCAAAGGGAAACAAGATTCATCCTTGTTCTTTATGTGGTCAGTCACATTTCTTGTCAAGATGTGAGTCTTTCAAAAATAAAACAGTCATTGATCGGAAAAATTTTGTGGCTTCAAAGAAACTTTGTTTTAATTGTTTCGGAGATCATTTCTTGAAAGAATGTCCATCGACTTACACTTGTCGTCAGTGCAAAAGCAAGCATCACAGCCTGTTGCATTTTGATGAAAAACCACCTGCTTCGTTAGTTCAAACAGAGTCTTCACCGTCGACATCGGATGGTAAAAGTAAAAGTCACTCTGTCAGTAGTCAGAACAATTGTCTTGTGACTCCAGTTTCAGGCAGTCAGTCCTGCAAGAAAGGTGTTCTGCTCGCTACAGCACGTGTAGTTATTGTAGCACCTAACGGTTTTCGATTTTTAGCTCGAGCTTTGCTCGATAATTGCTCACAGACTTCGATCGTTTCTGAATTTGTTTGTCAACAGTTGAGATTGCAAGGTAAAACTGTAAACCTACCTATAACTGGTGCAGGTGGACAAACAATTTTCACAGCTAAAAAATCGACTCGGTTTAGGATTCAACCACATTTTAAGTCAGACTACTCATGTGAGGTTGAAGCTTTAGTTGCTTCTAAAGTTGCTGTCTATTCGCCTCCAAAGGTAGGCAACGCTATTGGTTTTGATTACCTCAGGAATTTGGAGTTAGCTGATCCAAATTTCCTAGACCACTCTCAAATCGACGTTCTTCTAGACGCAAACGTATACGCTCAAATTCAACTTGGCGAAATCATTAGAGGCAATATTAATGAGCCTGTCGCTATCAAATCGACTCTAAGATGGATTCTCATGGGTGCGATTCCATCAGTCGATCAGCCTTTAACCTCAAACCTCGTTTCATTGCATTGTGCTGTTGAGGACGATTTGTCCAAAGCTTTGCAGAATTTTTGGAGGCAGGAAGAATTGCCTAAAGAGCGATTGTACACCCCTGAGGAAGAGGAGTGTATGAATCATTTTAAAACGACTCACTCTCGCGATTCTTCTGGTCGTTACGTTGTCAGGCTTCCATTTAAAAATTCTACTCAGCCTACCCTCGAACAGTTAGGGTCATCACTTAATTCTGCTACTCAGATGTTGTATAGGATGGAAAAAAAATTCGAGAAAGATTCTAATTTCAAAGAACTTTATGTCAAATTTATGCGAGAGTATGAAGATTTAGGTCACATGCATCGTATTTTGTCCACTGACAATGAAACTTTGGATTCAACTAGGTATTACCTACCTCATCATGGTGTACTTAGAGAACAAAGTGTTTCTACTAAGCTCCGAACTGTCTTCAATGCTTCGTGTAAGACCTCTACCGGTAATTCGTTGAATGACCTTCTTCATACAGGTCCAAATTTGCTGCCTGAATTGCCCGATCTCATTTGCAGATGGCGCATTTATTTATTTGTTTTCATCGCCGACATTGTCAAAATGTACAGACAAATTAAGGTTGCTGTCGAAGATCAACCGTTTCAAGCAATCTTGTGGCGCGATTCAGCCAAGAAAAACGTTCACACACATCATCTGTCGACTGCCACTTATGGCATGGGTTGCTCTCCTTTCATAGCTATAGCTGTTTTACGACAGTTAGCTGAGTATCACCGTCATCAGTATCCTGAAGGAGCTGAAATCGTTGATGAAGAGACGTATATGGACGACTCTTTGTCTGGCGCTCACACAATAGAAGAAGCCTTAGCGAAACAGAAATCCTTGATAGATTTGCTCATGGTGGGCGGTTTCCCCTTGAGTAAATGGCAAGCTAATGATCCTCGTTTGCTTGAATGGTTACCATCTGCCGTTCTTGCGACTGACCCAGATTCTTGGTTAGAATCGTGCAATTCGTCCACTGTTCTTGGAATTGGGTGGAGAAATCGTGAGGATTGTTTTCTATTTCGAATTGATTGCTCTGTCAAAGAAGCAGTATTATCCAAAAGAATTGTAATGTCACAAATTGCAAGGATTTTCGATCCTATGGGTTGGTTAGCCCCTGTTGTAGTTTGTGCTAAGATTTTTATTCAAGTTTTGTGGCTTTTGAAGAGCGATTGGGACGATCCTCTTCCAAGTGATCTTAACGATCAATGGTTGAATTGGCGTGAAAAGCTTTCATCTATTAACAAGATACGTATTCCCAGATACATACATTGGTCGCCTAACCTTGATTTTTGCGAAATTCATGGTTTTGCTGACGCCTCAGAGCGTGCCTATGGTGCCGTCATTTACTTGCGGTGTGTCGAGTCCTCTCAAATTCATGTCACACAACAGTTAGCAAAAACCAGAGTCGCCCCACTCAAGACAATGAGTATACCTAGATTAGAGCTTAATGCAGCTCACATGCTCGCTGATTTAGTCAGTCATTATCGTAGCATTATGCCTATAAAGATTGATTCAATACATCTTTGGTCAGACTCTAGTGATGTGTTGTATTGGCTTAGAGATCATCCTTCAAGGTGGAAAACTTACGTTGCCACTCGTTGTGCTGACATTAGCAAATTTGTGCCCGACGCACATTGGCATCACGTACGATCGAAAGACAATCCAGCTGATATGGCCTCTAGAGGCATATCGCCTGAACAACTTGAAAATTGTGACTTATGGTGGCAAGGTCCAAGATGGCTCAGAGATTCAATCTCTCCTTGGTCCACTCTAACTGATGATTTATCGACTCATAAGCCTATCGAGGTCAGAGCTGCTTTCGAAAACGCCTCAGCCTTTCCAAGTGCTCATTTGACACAAGCCAAGATGCCTGACATTTGGGATCTTTCATATAAATATTCCTCCTTGGTGAAATTGTTCAGAATCACTTCTCTGGCTTTGAAATTCATTTTGAAGCTTGAACAGCGAGTGTTGCAGAGCCGTCTCATTCAAAGTCAAGGTGGTCCTGGACTTAACACTCGATCGAAATTGAGAAAACCCTTGGAATCAATTCCTTGTCAGGAAGTTTTATTTGTTAATTCAAAGCTCAAAATTTGTCAACTCAAATTTATTAACTTGCAGGCTTTTTTAGAATCGAAATGGCTAAATTTAGTGAATCCAGCCGAGCTTGAGAGCTCTCGATTGCTGTGGGTTTATTTGCATCAACGAGCGCAGTTTCCTGATGAAATTTTCCAGCTTCTTAAAAATAAAGAAGTTAAGGTAAAAAGCCCTTTAATAAGTTTAAATCCAATTTTAGAAAAAGACTAACTAACCAAAAACTTAAAAAACCTTACTTTTTTTGTTAAAAACCATTAATTTTGTTAATATTACTCTGAATAAATATTGTTATTGTTTTTTCACATAATTAAACTCGATTACTCCCCAGCCAAAAAAAATGATGTCAATTTTATGCAAAATTGATGTCAATTCTTTGCGTATATTTTGCATCTATTTTACGTAATTTTTATGTAAAATTTACTCAAAATTTACTATATGAAAAGTTCCAAAACTTCCCTTTTTTTTGACGTCAATTTTTTGTAAAATTTACGTCAAAAAAAGGGAACCCTTGTCAACAAAAAATGATGTCAATTTAATGCAAAATTGACGTCAATTCCTTACGTAAATTTCGCATCGATTTTTGTGAAATTTTTACGTAAAATTTACTTAAAATTGATGGTTTAGATTGTTCCAAAACTTTCCTATTTTTGACGTCGATTTTTTAAAATAGTTTCAATGTAAAATATATGTATAACTTGCATTGGATTGAGATCAATTTTTTGTAAAATTAACACTTAATTTACTCAGATATTGATGAAAATGCATTCTAATAAAATATGTTTAATAATTGACGTCAATTTAATGTGAATTTGATATCAATTTTTTTTTTAATTTTTAATAAGATTTCTTGCATTTTTAAGACGTTTATTTTTAGTTCAGTATTTGATTTAGATAAATTATATTTATTTTTTTTACAAGCGCACTTATAAATATTGTTATTATTATAATATAAAATACTTACAAATATTGTTTTACAATGAAAAAAGTTAGAATTTTATAAAAAAATATTTTTAATTGTATCTCATTATTTCAATTATTTGGTAAAAATGAATTAATTTAAAAAAAATAGTTGGCCGAAGGTCTTCTTATTGAACACTTAGATACTTCAAACATGCTTCCAAATCAAAAGTCTTTTGAATTCGAAGAAACTATCCAGATGTTTAGCAGAGGTAAAGCAGGGTAAGTGCAGGGCATCAAACATTCATGGAATTACCTGTAAATTAAATAAAAAAAAAAAAAGTTGAATTGCTTCATAATTTTCTGAATGTTTGTATTAAAACTATGATTAACTTTAAACCAAGTTTTTAAAGAATGAACAAGTATTATAGATCAGTGTATACTGACTGTCAGAGCTTAGGACATTGTTAAATATGATTCTGTCGTGATTTTAAAAAGAGGGACGTGGTTCGAAATAGGACTGACCACGGAAGATGAAAAAAATAATACTTATAAAAAAAAAAAAAAAATTTCTGTACAAAATCATATGATAAACAGTTTCTCGCTTTGAACGTCAGTATTAATTTATCAGATTTTTTTTACTTGATTGCATTTGGATTTACTCAAAATTCATTTTACTTTTGACAAAAAAAAAAAAAATTGATAAGAAGGTTGAAATGTACCTGATCACTTAACGAAGACTACATTTCCTCAGACAGTTTGAAAAACCTCGTAAAATAAGCATCTCTGTCGATTTTATTTTGCGCCCATCATTCTTCACAATAGGAACTACTGCAATTGTTGTTAAAAATTTTTAACACAAAGTATCGATTCAATTTTAAGAAAGGTTTTCTAAAACGAAAAATTTAAAAAAAAAAAAAAAAAAAACTTATCTGACTGTTGACGTTGATCCTTGACGTAGTTTCATCACATCTTATACCGACAAGAGTAGTAATATTACACCAGTTACACGTGTAATGTAAAACGTGTAACTTACTCGTGTTTATTTTCAACAGGGGTGCGAACAAACCCAGAACAGACAGCAATGAGCCAATTATCGGAAATAATCAGTTTAATTCAATAGAAAAAAAAACTAATTAATTGTTCTTGCAGAAAATTTTTAAAAACACTTTTTGAAATTTGATATAAGAAAAAAAAACCGATGGTTCTACTTCTAACCCCTTTTCTTTGACTGTCAAACTAAATCAAACCTTATGATCTTGGGATCGAATACAGATCGAATTTTGTTTTTTTAATGTACGATGTTCGTTTCGTTAACAGTCAAAGAAAGGGGGTTAGAAGTAAAACCATCGGTTTTTTTTTCTCATGTCAAATTACAAAAAGCGTTTTTAAAAATTTTCTGCAAGAACAATTAATTAATTTTTTTCTATTGAATTAAACTGATTATTTCCGATAATTGGTTCATTGCTGTCTGTTCTGGGTTTGTTCGCACCCCTGTTGAAAATAAACACGAGTAAGTTACACGTTTTACATTACACGTGTAACTGGTGTAATATTACTACTCTTGTCGGTATAAGATGTGATGAAACTACGTCAAGAATCAACGTCAACAGTCAGATAAGTTTTTTTTTTTTTTTTTAAATTTTTCGTTTTAGAAAACCTTTCTTAAAATTGAATCGATACTTTGTGTTAAAAATTTTTAACAACAATTGCAGTAGTTCCTATTGTGAAGAATGATGGGTGCAAAATAAAATCGACAGAGATGCTTATTTTACGAGGTTTTTCAAACTGTCTGAGGAAATGTAGTCTTCGTTAAGTGATCAGGTACATTTCAACCTTCTTATCAATTTTTTTTTTTTTTTTTTTGTCAAAAGTAAAATGAATTTTGAGTAAATCCAAATGCAATCAAGTAAAAAAAATCTGATTAATTAATTAGGATGTTCTGAAAAACTCGACGTTAGGCGTCGCTAGTGTAAACTTGACTCGGCTCCGAGCAGTTTTGCATGGGAGCTGACGTATGACTGTGTGTATCGGTGAGAGATTCCACACGAACACACACACTGATACATCTGCTCCCATGCAAAACTGCTGGAAGCCGAGTCAAGTTTACACTAGCGACGCCTAACGTTGAATTTTTCAGAACATCCTAATACTGACGTTCAAAGCGAGAAACTGTTTATCATATGATTTTCTACAGAAATTTTTTTTTTTTTTCATTAGTATTATTTTTTTCATCTTCCGTGGTCGGTCCTATTTCGAACCACGTCCCTCTTTTTAAAATCACGACACAGAATCATATTTAACAATGTCCTAAGCTCTGACAGTCAGTATACGCTGATCTATAATACTTGTTCATTCTTTAAAGACTTGGTTTAAAGTTAATAATAGTTTTAATACAAACATTCAGAAAATTGTGAAGTAATTCAACTTTTTTTTTTTTATTTAACTTACAGGCAATTCCATGAATGTTTGATGCCCTGCACTTACCCTGCTTTACCTCTGCCAAACATCTGGATAGCTTCTTCGAATTCAAAAGACTTTTGATTTGGAAGCATGTTTGAAGTATCTAAGCGTTCAATAAGAAGACCTTCGGCCAACTATTTTTTTTAAATTAATTCATTTTTACCAAATAATTGTAATAATGGGATACAATTAAAAATATTTTTTTATAAAATTTTTACTTTTTTCATTGTAAAACAATATTTGTAAGTGCGCTTGTAAAAAAAAAATAAATATAATTTATCTAAATCAAATACTGAACTGAAAATAAACGTCTTAAAAATGCAAGAAATCTTATTAAAAATTAAAAAAAAAAATTGATATCAAATTCACATTAAATTGACGTCAATTAAACATATTTTATCAGAATGCATTTTTATCAATATCTGAATAAATTTAGTGTTAATTTTACAAAAAATTGATCTAAATCTAATGTAAGTTATACATATATTTTATATTGAAACTATTTTAAAAAATCGACGTCAAAAATAGGAAAGTTTTGAAACAATCTAAACCATCAATTTTAGGTAAATTTTACGAAAAAATTTCACAAAAATCGATGCGAAATTTACGTAAGGAATTGACGTCAATTTTGCATTAAATTGACATCATTTTTTGTTGACAAGGGTTCCTTTTTTTTGACGTTAATTTTACAAAAAATTGACGTTAAAAAAAAAGGGAAGTTTTGGAACTTTTCATATAGTAAATTTTGAGTAAATTTTACATAAAAATTACGTAAAATAGATGCAAAATATACGCAAAGAATTGACATCAATTTTGCATAAAATTGACATCATTTTTTTTGGCTGGGTAATATTACTCTGAATAAATATTGTTATTGTTTTTTCACATAATTAAACTCGATTACTCTTTTTATTTCTAACACGCACATCAATAATCATAAATACAGTCCATTCGCTATCGAACAGAGATCTTTACTTTTTAACGTAAAATTATTCGATTTCTTGCAATTTAAAGGCTGAACGAAGTAGGTATCTTCGTTTGTCTCTATTAAAAAACAAGAACCTACAATACTCTCAAGTTCTAAACAAACGAGTTTTTTTGGAAAATTTTTGCTTAATATATTGATCCCCTGGATAGGAGGAAGATTCAAATCATTAAAAAAAGCAATCTCACTTTTGCATTCCGATACAATTGCGTATATTTTACATAAAGCTAGGTTACAACAATCACATTTATTCGCTGCTGTACATTCACACTTACATATTTTAAAAAAATACTTAATACATCCATATTTTTCTTCATTTTCATGAACAAACTTTATGCATGAAGAATTCGTTTTTTTTTTCTTGGCTATACGATTGAGTTTCATAAATAACTTTATCCAGCATCATTCTTTTTATAAAGTGTAAATTCTTAGGAAGGGTCAAAATTGAAAAATCATATTTTATTGTATTGATATTTTCTTCCTTTTCTTTATAATAAATTCCAATAATGTACGATTTATCATCATACTTAGTTAATTTTCTTCTATTTTTTGTTCTCGAATCAGTTTTTTTGCAAAAACTTGCTGCTTTATCTAAAACGATGTCTTTTAATTTAGTTAAGCTTAAAAGCATTGAAGTTGAGGAATATATTTGTAACTCGGGATTTTTAGAGCCATGTACAAAACTTTTTAACGTGCCGTTTAAATCTTCAAAAGGAAAACAGGAAGTAGTGTAACAAGGACCAAATGCTCGTACTGAACCAGCAAGATGAAGCAGCAAATGAATATTTGCAGTCATTTTTTTTTTTTTTTTTTTTATTTATTAAACTTTTCGGGCGTAGGGTCGAAACCCTGCCACACCCGTGGTAGTACATAATAGGATCTTAATAGTATAATAATAATTAAATACAATAATCATATAAGTACAGAATATAATAATAATTAGCTGAGTTTCTTGATAGATGTTTCAACCAAAAAATAATTGATTTAGAGTCGTCGTGCGGTATGGAGAATAAAAGGAGAGAGATGAGGATTTATCAGATAAGGTTAATCGTAAGTAGGTCAATTGTCAATCAATTGTTTCTGAAAAGGATATTTTTAAAGCGAGTCTTAAACCGTTCAAGGGTGATGTCAGGTGCGAGCAGGTCGGGGTGATTGTTAAGAGATATGGAAGTTTGATTTGTGAAAGAATAGAAGTATTGAGTACAGGTTGAAGATGGATAGAGTAGAGGGGGACGGGGTCGCCGGGGAGACCGTCTCAAGACATTCGGACCTGGGTCAGCTGTGAATCTTGCGGCTAGGTAAGCCGGGGAACCAGTTTTGATAATCGAAAATGCAAGAGTGGTTGTCAGGTATTCACGCCTAGCACGTGCTGACAACCAGTTAAGTTCTTTGCGGAAAGGAGTGACCCGCTCTGCAAAAGGTACGCTACCATGAGCAAACCGTACACAGGCGTTCTGCAGGCGTTGATATTTATCTGATTGGGATTTGTTTATCGTTGTCATCAATGGGGCACCAAAGTCGAAAAGAGGTAAGATAAGAGACTGTGTAAGCATGGTGCGTGTTTGGCGAGACAAGCATTTCGCAGAATGACGTAATGAATAAAGCGCGTAGTTTACACGTTTACTAGTCTGGCTGATTTGATGTTTCCAATTTAACTTAGAATCAAGAGTAATTCCTAAAGTTTTGATGTGATCTGAATATGGTATCAGTTTGTCTTTGAGAACAAGGGGAGGAAGCTCAGCGAAGTTGATTTTTGAGATTAAACCTCGGCTACCAAGGATGATGATAGTAGTTTTGTCAGGATTGAGCCGAAGGTCATTTGAATCAGCCCATGCGGCAACAGCTTGGGCGTCGCGAATCAGTAGGCAGATATTTTTTATGAGGTCTTTGAGGGTAGAGTGCAGGTACACCTGAGAGTCGTCAGCGTAGATGGCATGTTTTGCGTATTTCAAACACAGTGGAAGGTCATTAATAAAAATAAGAAAAAGCAGGGGTCCAAGGACGCTTCCCTGTGGAACACCTGCATTAGTTGGCAACCATTCTTCATGACTTTCATTCTCAAGACGAACAGCTTGAGTTCGTTTAGTGAGGTAACTCCCAAACCAACGTAGGACGCGATCTGAGCATCCAAGGGTGCGTAGTTTCTCTAGCAACTTAATGTGAGATATTGTGTCAAATGCTTTTGAAAAATCAAAAGACACAAGTACAGTCACCATGTTATTGTCAGAAGCTTCCCTGGTGTCCTCTAAAATGCCAAGAAGTGCGGTCTGAGCTGAGTGTCCCTTGCGGTAACCAGATTGAAATGGATCAATGAACTGTGTGCGGTTCAGGAAATCAAGGAGCTGGCTATGAACAACACGTTCCGTTAGCTTTGCTAGTTCGCATAGTTGTGCAATGGGTCTTGTGTCGGAGGGGATGCGAATTTGACTTGTCTTGGCAATGGGGGTTATTGACGCTTGCTTCCAGGCATCTGGAAAAACGCCCACAGCTAGTGAGTAGTTTATGAGGCTGGTAATGTGGGGGCATAAAGTGGGAAAAGCTAGGCGAAGCATTGTGCTGGAAATACCGTCAATACCCATGCCACCTGTTGTCGAAGATTTGAAAAGATTACTGATAAAAGTGGAATCTATGGGATTGAAGTCAAAGCTATGGCGAAGAGACAGTGCACGAGTGCTGCGAATGATTGATTCAATATCAAATTCTGTAATCGAGGGAGCACTAGCTGAGACATGAGCGTAATGAGAATTTAGGACGGAACTCGATATTACAGTGAGTGGGGAGGGAAATTTTTGCGACACAATTCCAGCTTTTCTAATGGCTTTCCATCTTGCGGCCGGGGTCTTACGATTCTCAATGGTAACTTTTAGATATTTCGCTTCAGCATTTTTGAGAGCATTGGCAGTGGCATTACGCATCGTGCGCCAAGTGTCGTAAAGCTCAAGGGAATTTAATCTACGTGCTTTTTTGTAGGTTTTATCCCTAAGATTCATTCGAGAAAGAAGCTCATTCGATAACCATGGCTTTTGAGCGGGGTCAATCAGTATTTTTTTAAGAGGGGCATGTATATCAAAAGCTTTTATAGTAGCCGTTGTAATGGAGGACAGCACATCGTTAATTTGAGGGAGTGTTAGAGCATGAAATACAGGTGAGCTAAGATCCGGTAGAACTTGATCGGTAATACGAGTTTGAGGGGGAGAAATATGTAGATTTAAATTAACAGGCAGTAAGGGCAAGGGGGTTGGTGGAAGGAGCTCGCGGATTTGAGACTGAAGAGCATCAGGGTCGACGTATTTTAGTTTCCTAGCTATCACATATTTTTTAGGGTTGGAGGGAACATTCAAGTCGTACAAGATAGCAATAAGGTCGTGCCCTGGTGTGAAGGGTACTTCAGACTGCCAGAACTCTCTAATCTTGTCAGGGGAGCGAGTTATAAATAGGTCAAGACAAGAGTCGTAGGTAGATCCATCCCGACGTATTAAATGATAGGTAGGATCTCTGTTAACAATGTGCAGTGCGTGAGAGTCTACCTGATCTTCCAGTCCAATTGAGAGATTTGAGGCTCGAGTGAGATCGATGTTTAAGTCTCCTGTTATAATAACATGATTGTAATTTATTAAGATAGGATCCATGGTGGCGAAAAATGCGGTAAGTGGGAGGGTTTGTGGGGGTCGATAAACTACAGCAAAAAGCAGTTTAGTGTTATTTATTTTTAATTCTGCAATGATAAATTCTGGAGATCTGGCATAGGGGGTGGGGGAGGTAGCGAGAACGGTTACCTGGATATTTTGACGCGAGTAAAAAGCGACTCCACCACCGGGTTTTCCGATCCTGTCGTGCCGTGTGAGGTTAAAATCTTCTATGTTGTAAATTTTTGAGGGGATGTCTGGGGTGAGAAAGGTTTCGGAGATGGCAATTATGTGGAATTTACGGTGATCGTTTTCTATGGAAAGTTCGTGAAAATGCGCGGAAATGTGATTAATATTTATATGAGCTATGTGTAAAAAGGGGTTCGATATTTTTAATTTTTCAGGTTTATTGTAACGGTTGAAGCATATATTATTGTAAGGATTCTGGCAGCGGGGGTTTCGAGAGAAGTCACATCATGAGCTAATTTGACCTTGAGTATTGCCTTTAAGGGTCGTGTTCGAGGGTGTGGGGCAAGAGAGTTCAAATTCTCGTAAATCGCGTAAGGTAACGATAGCTACAGGCTGAGCTTGGGGGCTAGTGCGCATTAGAATAGTGTTGCCCCTCCTGCGAGGGTTAGGAATTTTTTTGTTCTTGGCTACATTACGAGCTTGATAAGCTAAATTGTTGAGTGAGGGGGTTGTTATGCAGTCCATGTAAACGGGGTCATTGGGACCAGTACCAAAAATATCAACGTAGGTTTTGTTACGCAGAGCAGCACTGTGTCGCATTACGAAATCGCGGACGTTAGCGGAGGTGAACTTGGCTACCAAGGAAAAAATACCAGGGCTAGACGAGGTTTGAGAGTTACGATCAGTTGGGCGCGGAGTTATGATCCATTCGCGTATGTCAATAACGTGACGAGTCATCTTTGAGCAATCGATCGCGGTCAACAAGGTCGAGATAATCTCCTCGAAATGTTCATTGGAGGTGCGTGGAATACCCTTAAATCTTATTTCGCAAGGGTCACTTTCAGTGACGCGAGTTTTAAGATCTGCAAGCTCATCTTCTACGTCCTTGATAAGAGCCGCTGTCTGTAGGGTGGAGGATTCAATCTTATCAAGTCTAGCGTTGACATCATTCTGATTTGACTGCATAATCATAACGAGATCTTTGAGGGTAGGGTTGGGGTTATTCATAAATTTATCATAGAGTGTGTTAGTAGCCATGACTGACGAGGAGGTTGACGAACTATTAAGATGTGATGCTAATGTTGCCTGCTTTCTTACAGTTGGTTCGATCTCCGGTGGGGACGAGGGGCCTCGTTTAGAGTGAGATTCGGCGAGGTAAGCGGGTTTGTCTGCGGTGGTACGGTTAGCGAGCCGGGAGCGGGGCGTAGTGATAAGCGAGGGGCGGGGCTTTGTTCGATGGTCGGGCGGTGGCAGATCCGGAGTAGAAGAAAAAAGCGATGTAGTGTTTACTGAAGAAGTCGCATTAGAAGAGGAGTTAAATGAAGTTACACTGCTCGCATCCGCGCAAGTTGAACAGGTGAACGGGTGAAAAATGTAAGGAAACACGCAGGTACGGTGTGTAAGGGAGTTGCAGTAGGTGCACGTGCACGACGACTCACCTGATTTGACGACGATGTGGCAGACAGGACAAACGTTGCTGCTCATGCTCGCATGGTGTGGCCTAGCAGACAGTAGCAGTGCTGCATCAGTAGTCGGTAAGTCAGCGACCTGGTTATCCAAACTGGGAGTAGGTGGCGTAAGCGGCTGGTGGAGTTGATCTCAAAATTATAAATTTGAATTTTCGCGCTACAGGTGTGCCATCCAAAGTTCAGGTAGAAAAATAAGACCGATGAATGCGAAGATAACCTCAAAATGCGGAGGTTGCTCGTAACGAGGAAGATGACTGGGACAGTACTCAATAGATTATAAATCACTCAGATTCGTCAGATTCTATGCAATATCAAGTTTCACCGGAACACGTGTAAATAATTTAATTCGTTAGAGCACCGAAGAAAAATATGTACTAAAAAGGAGCGATAAAGCCACGATGTTAACGGTCCAACTAGGCGTACCAACTTTTTGAAGTTGGTATGCCAGTCATATTAATGTCAGTCACATTAATGCCAGTCATATTAATTTTACCGTATAATATTTCGAACCTTTTTACGTACTCTTTGAGTAATTTATCGGCTTTATTTAACATTTCATTTGAAATACTAGGACTGTTTAAAATTCTGATAGCATCAACAAGAAGAATATGATGATTAAAATAAACTAGGGGTAAAAAATTTTTAAGTATCGGTAAACTATATATTAATAAAAACGCTTTTAGTTCCGAAGCCTTCCAGTAAGAACTCTCATCTAAAGTTCTTGGTCGGCGCGGAATACTTTCGATCGGTCGAATAGATGTTAGTAGTTTATTGATAGGACCAATGAACGTTCGAATCGAAGCGGGATGATCGGAATTTTCAGCTTCAAACCAAATAGACATAAGTCTTTTTGTGATGTTTAAAAAAACACAATGCATCAAGTCGACCACAGTAGTGCCAATGAAATCGACAACAATATCAGACATTGCTGTTGGTCCTTTTACACCAAAAACATCCTCTTTCAAAATGGTTGCCTGCTGAGCGAATTTTATTGTTTCCTCCGACGTTCGTAATTTTAAATTTTCTTTGTATGGATAAGTGTGCGTTTTATCAATTCTAAGACCACGAATTAAAGACTTTTGACATCCATAGTACCCGTTAAACTGCTTCATATTTAAAAAAAGAGATTTTGCGGGAAGATCGCACGTACCACAAATAATTTTTGCTCTAGATTTTACAAATTTATTGGTACTAATTTTGAAACACATTCCTCTGTACAATATTTTTAAACAATTTCGAAAAACACCAACAAAAAGATTTGCATTAGGTTTTTGAGGACCAAACCATATTCCAGCTATAATAATTTTTTCTTTTTTGAAGCGATCTTCGTACGGTAGCTCATTAATTACTAAGTATAAAGGCCATATACTAAATTTGGAAGATTTAAATAACGGGACACCATCTGTGTTCCAGGTAAAAGATATATTTGATTTTTCTGATAAAAATCCATTTTTAATTTCATTTTTATAGACGGTCCTATCATAAATATCTTCTAAATTTAATTCACAAATTTTTTTTCGGTTAAATCTATGGGTGGATATTTTTTCATAAAAACCTGGACATTTGAACAAAGCTTTTAGTTGAGGGATTATAGGAATTTCTATAAAATATTTTTGGTTTGTTTTATCTAAGCATTTACGACAATTTGAAGTTTTACTTTTTAAGCACGAGTTACAATTATTGCAAAAAAAATGTCTTATTAGCAGTATATTTAATTTTTTTAAAAACAATTTAAATTTGTATAAGGTTTTTAAGCACTTATTTGGCTTTTTACAATGCAGCTCAATGATTTCTAATATTTTAGATAGTAAGACGCCGGTAATTTTGAAAGCTAGCATTTAACTTAAAATCGAAACAACACTGTCAACGACAGTTAAAGGCGCACCTTCGTAAAGTGGATCGTGAGCAGTTTGATCAAGAATATTTTCGAAGTCTCCATCCTCGTTTGAAGAATCTTGATCACTTTCACTGCTTGAATCATTAAACTCATCTTCATCGGCAACGTCTTCAAACTCGTCATCCTCTTCATATTCTTCCATTTCATTCATCATCTTCGTTGCTTTCAAAATATTTATAGCAGTCGTAAAATGGACATTCTTCATCATCAGTTTGTTCATTATCCACGTCAAGATTTCCGTAAAAATCATCGTCAATATCATCATCGAAATAATAGTGTTCATCTGTATAATCGTAGAAGCATTTAAAAAATGTGAAAGATTTTATTGTTACCTATTCATTTTTATTTTTCATCTTAACAAATTTAAATTAAAAGAGACTTTAGGCATAAAAAAATTAGATTCTCGTTAAATTTATTGTTAAATGATTCTCATTAATTAAATTTCTTTCAAATCGTTTTATTTAAATGAAGCCAAGTAAATAGATCTTAATTGAAGTATGAAATAATAAATTAATCTAATGGGCTGTAAAAAAATAGATCTCACTATGTGTTATCAATGATGGTTTTATTATTCTTAAAATAAAATGCACCAAAATCGACGTTAATTATATAATTAATAATTTTCTTCAATACTTAAATCAGTTTGAAAAAATGAATTGATTTAATCTTCTTAGATAAATTGATAAAAACAGCTGATGATCAGCTGTTCTATTTGTAACCTCTTTTTTATTATATATAATGACGAGTATGATGACATATTTTTGAACAACGCGTACGTTTTAATGAAATTAAATAATAATTAAAATATTTGACTAGAATTTGAAATAAAAAATGAATAAATAAAAAAATACTTGGTAATAAATATTTTAAAAAGTTATACTTTTCAATAAATTTTTTAATTTTAAAGATATATAAATAAGTTTCCAACTAATCAAACATGTGACCTCTTATCTACCCCATGAAATTATAATTACTTTGACATGTTTTGAAGCAAGACATAAAATGAGTAGTTAAAGTTTGAATTTTTTCAACAGTACCCAAAAATACTTAATCATAAACGAATGTATAATAGCTCTAAGGCTATCATATAGGTTTTTGTTTATTATCAGAGTTTTTTTTAATGACAGATTTAATTCCAAATTTATAAATAAATTCAATAAATGATTCTTCTCTCGTTGAAACCAAAATTCATTCGAGTGTAATACTCTGACACTGCTGCTGTTTTTTTTTTTTTGTGGTTACAATAACATTGAGAAAAAAAAATTGAATCACAAAATTAGAACAATGATTTTGATCCTCATTTTAGAAAAAAATTCAAGCAACAGCAAAAAAAAATTTATAAATTGATAAGCTTTTTCTGCTAATGAAAGTTGACTAATTCTGCCAATTGATACTACTTAAAAAACCACAGTTATTATTTTTCTTTTCTAAATATCATAAATTAATATCATATGAATCTATCAAGGAAGGGTTTGTAATTAATAGATTGACACCTTTAGTATTTTTTATTTTATTTTGTTTTTTCTTAATCTAAATAAGAAATTCCTGGAACACAAAAAACAGTAGTAACAGTAAAAAAATACATAAGAGTAGGTATATACCTTTAATTATGATTTTTGAAGCGGGCTTCAACGCCTCTTTAAAATTTTCTTGTTTCACAAAAATTTTTTGAATGCTAAATTTTAAATATTTTTGCGCTGACTGATGATCCAAATTTATCAAATCTTCTTTGCAGAGCTAAAAAAAAACACACATATAATTAAAAGAGAAGAAAAAAACCTGAAAATTAATTAATTTAAAATCGCAAACCTTTACCTAATACCTTTTAATTAATATTTAACAAAATTTATATTAACAATTTTGAAAAAGACCTTCAAATTGAATTTTGGTATAAATTACATTTCATTCCTCAGAATTACTTTTTTAAGAATAAAAAGTATAGCATATATTTTGAAAAATATGATAAACTCTATGAAAGAAAATTTGAAACATATTTTGTTTAATTTTGATAAATACACCTTTACTTTTAGTGATAATCATGATTTATACACTGGGAAAAATGTGCTCGAGTTACGGCTCAAAAATGAAGAGGTTATGTCTCTACGCCGCGCTCAGTAACTGCTTCATATGTGAGCCGAATTTGACGCACGCGCTGCGATCGGCTGCGATTTGGTATTTGGTACTGCGTAGTGGTGCAAATTTTCAACACCGTGCGCCATATTTGTTGCACCGTGGAGAAGAAACGATCCACCTTGTCGATTCCATTACGGCGCTACGGGTGGCTCGATTATGGCTCACATTTTTCCCTGTGTAGGTTTAACAAAAATTGTCATTAGTTCATTACAAAACTTTAAATTCGTGTAAATTTATTATACATAAAATAATGTAAGATAAATGTATGAAAAAAATATTTACCATTAAAATACTGCCTGCCACTTTGATAAGATAAATGAATCCCTCGATGAGAACGCCATCGATTACTCTTGAAGCCAAGTTTATAGGAAATTGAAATGCAAATAATTCCATGAACAATTGTTTTGCAAAAATTAAAGAAGAGAAACCAATTTTATCAAAATGTTCGTAGAGGCTGGGAATCATTTCCTCATTGAAGAACCGTTTATTATTATTTTTTTAAACGTAATAATAATGAATTACAATTGTTAAATGAAAATAGTTATTAGGATTATAATTTTTTGAATCACCTCTAGTAAATTATCCAACTGCGTCCACCTCGAATTGGATTCCTTAGTGAAATTTACTCTAAAATCTAGGTTGAACATTATAAAAGTCAGGAAGCAAAATGCTTGTTCTTCAGGTAACTAAAATGAAAAGATGAGTATAGTATATGTAAAAATATATTATTTAAAACTATTTGTAATCCATTTTTTTAACTTAATGAGAGCCATTGCAGCCAAAAAAACCAAATTTTCAGTAAATTCTACTTCATTATCATATTGAGAATATGCAAAACATATTCTATATAATGAAAATTTGTCCAGAGTTTCTGTCAACTGTAATTGTTTTATGGCTTCATCCATTGTCTCCATTTTAAGATTGTTGCAGTGACTTCCGTCTACCTAATAGCAAAAAAAGAAATTATTTTACAGATTGATCATCTATCTGATTGTTTAATTAAAAAAAAAAAAAAAAAAAAAAAAAAACCTAATTAAACGAATCGAATTATAACTGTAGACCATTGCAAAAAAATTAATTTTCTGTACCCAGGTCGGGAAGCGTTTCTTCCGCAAACAAAAAGGCCCATCCTGGTTGCGTCAGACCTCGATTATACACTTGGAGAGAAAAATGTCGGGTTTGACCCATGCTACGCTATATGGAACAGATCTGTAAGCAGCGCATGGAATCGTCCTACGATATTTAACCCAGCGCAGGCACGGAACGATTCCATGCTCGCCACCGGATTATCCGGTGCTGCTCATGCGATTGTTACTAATGACTTCTGCGCGGTCGCTGCAGAACGCGCGCCTAAAAATTATAATTTTTTTTTTACGGTAACATTTTTTTTAACAGTGATATGTTTATTAATAATAAAGATTTTATTAAAAATTATTTTTTAATGAAATTATCTAATAGAATTTATTGCACGCAAACGCGTGCGAGTCATCGTGTTGTGTATCACCAGTCCAATCGCATGAGCAACACCGGATAATCCGGTGGCGAGCATGGAATCGTTCCGTGCCTGCGCTGGGTTCGACCGATGAATATCAAAGAACGATTCCATGCGCTGCTTACAGATCTGTTCCATACAGCGTAGCATGAGTCAAACTCGACATTTTTCTCTCCGTGCAGACCTTGATTGCAAAGTAAAAAAGCCTCAGATCACAAGTTTATCATCCACGGCTGAAAATTACAAGTGATCTGAGACCTTTCTGATTTTGCAGCTTAGGTTTGTAATCTAATATTCATACTACTAAATAAGAATATTTACCAAATTTAAAATAATTTAATTTTACCTCAGATATTAACTTTCTGTAACGTTCGACTACGTTTCCGATTTCGTCACATTGACAAAGCAAGGGCCATACTTCTGCTCTAAATTTATCTGGTACTCCTTCTTTTGCCACACGTTCTAATACTTTAGGTCGCTTTTTTGTCAGCTTCCAAACCTCAATAATTTGATACCAGATCTCGTCCACTTCGCTTCGCGAACTGCCTTGACCGTCATCGTCAATCACTTGACGATTGCTGATTTCACAGGCGACTTCTGAAAACAAAAATATTTCTTATATGATTTATAATTAAAAACATTTACTTAATAATTTGAGATCTGATTTTGTAAAGTTACCTTGATCATGTTACGCGTGAGGTTAAAAACACCAATACCATAATAATAATAATTAGGCACTCAAAATAAAAATAAAGTGCGAGCTACGTATACATAATAAAAGGGATAAAAAATAAAAATTTTAATAACTGTTATTTGTTACAAATTCGCGTGGAATAAAATCAGTAAAACGGCAATGTTAAAAATTTAGGTAGGTGGATGATTGTGAAGTATCAAGTGGGCTCTTTCAACACAACTCAAATCTAAAAGATCAAATGATTGTTTCGAATGCAATTAAAAACTAACTGTTTAATACATAAAGTAATGCTGTTTAAAGTGAAAGTAATAATTAAAGTAAGACACTCCGATTTAATCAACCAACCAATACACGAAGCAGACCAAAACATTCGAACTTATAACCAAAAAATTGAGAAACAAAAAACACAGCATCACAATTGAATGTGAAAATATTTTAAATTATTAAATAATGATGATCCATCAAATTTGAGAAAGTACAGTCCTGTACAAGTAAGGGAAACTTGTCGTTCCCACTCGAGTTGAATTTTTCGGCACTCGACTTCGTCTCGTGCTGAAACATTCTCAACTCTCCTTGAAACGACGCGTTTCCCTTACTTGTACAGGAATATACTATTCTCTTCGATTCAGTGTACTCATTCTAGTTAATTGTGTTCAATCGTCTATCTTTGTATTTTTCTCAAAAATCTATTTGAGGCTGTCTTACTCGAAAAACAATATTTTGGAGGTCTAAAAAGCGAAGTCTCATATTAAATAGTATGGAAACGATTTATAAACTTCTAAGAGCGAGTTAAAAGACATTAATCGTTAATTTTTTGATAAGAAACTATTAAATAACAATAAGCAGTACGGTTAATGAAACAATATCATGTTTCGGTCCGAACATTTTGCTCGAAAATTACTATCAAAACTTAATTCTATCTTTCAAAAATTTATTTCGAATTGTTATATAAATAAAATAAAAAATATGTATCGGCTTTTTCCGCATTCTTCAATTCTGTTTCGTATAGATTGAAACCATTATAAGAGCAGTTTAAAATATTAAAAAAATATATTTTCATTCATGAAAATAGAAAACGTAAAAAAATAATGAAATGATTAAAACTTAAAAAAAAAATAAATAACTTTTTCTGACGCTGAGTTGATTGTTGGAGCAGTGAAATCCGATCGTTATACTATACCATCTTTCTTTTGTGGGGCTCGGCCTCGTCGAGCCACGGTAGAGCGAGAGAGATAGCGAGTGTGCGAGTGAGAAAGAAGTTGTGTGAGTCACTACACGGCTTGATGCGCCAAACCGAGCGCGTGTAGTATAGTGTAGCATAGTATGATAAGTTAGTGTGCCTCGAGCCTTCGGCGAGTAACGACCATAACGTTACCGCCGTCCTTGTACCTAAGCTAATAAAGCCTATTGATATAATCAACTGCCGTGTTCTAACTATCCTCGTCCTTATATCTGGAGCGTAGGCCTCCGAAAGCATCCTCTGGATACCCAGAGCCTACAATTGGTGACCCCGACGTCGAGGATCAGTTTTTCGCCATCGAAGAAAGCGCGCCAAGAGCTTCCTTTGTCCGACATACAAGCTCGAGCGTGTTATCGCGGTGTTTATCCTAAACACCCGTAACACGGAAATTTCGGTGTCTCGTCCGTCAAGCACGAGGACACCCGAAATTATTAAAAAAAAGAAAGAAAAAAAACCGTACAAGGTTCCGCCTTACCGGCTCGGCCGCCCGGCGAAGACACGTACATCTGGGTACGTGTTGGCTTCGTAGGAGCACCTGGGGGAGGCAGGCGCGAAGTCACTCCCCGAAGAGGGTTTCATCCTGCGTGAAGCAGGAAACCCGAAGAGAGGGCTCAGACGCGAAGTCACCCTCGTGGCTGGAAAACCGGCGACTTCGAAGCCGGCACCTCGTCGTGTGCAGCAGTTTGCAGCTACGAGCCAGCCCGCCACCGTCTTCACCATCATCGCGGTTGGCGCACCAGCTCGACCATCGAGATCCACAGGAGTATCCTCTTTTAATTTTCGCTCGTTTTGTGAGGAATTTTCGCGGTCGGGTAGAATTTAAGACTGTGCGTGTGTGTGCTTTTCGTGTGAATCGCGCGCGTGAAACACTCCCCCTTTTCCACGAATTGGCCGTGCTTATCGCAGCACGCGGCGCTTCTGTTCTTCGCAGCGGTCGCGTTTCACGTTTTTTTTCTGAAATATCGCGTTTTAATATTCCTCACAATTAATCTGTAAGTGTTAGATTAGGGTTACATATTATATTTATATATAGGTTCTCGCGACCCGTGCGTAGTCATTTGCGGTTTCCTCTGGGAAATTTAGATTTGAGAAAAAGACAGCTATTCACACTGCGTCTGTTCAGCTCGCGGTCGCGTCGGGGTGTGTTAGGACTTGTCCTTGTGAGCCTCTCTACACCCATCGGCGAGCGTAAGTCGCGGGCTCACTGGCCAACTCCCCGAGCCATATCGCACTAGGACGCGGATCCGGTGGTCAACTCCGATCACAGGATTTTGCCTAACCCTCACGCTCCAAACTTCGTTCCGGGGAACGTGACCCTTCGGCCACATGTTAGCGACCATTCTGGTCCCACTGCTTCACAGCAACCGTCGGGTCCTCAGCGCGTCCCCCCTTTCGACATTTTCGGGTTAGGGTTACCTAACCCCACCCCCCGGACCGTAGACGGACGATTCGTTCGAGATTTCTCAGATGCTACTCAACAGCCCTCGTTCGAAGATCTCAGAAATCCCCAGCAAGGCTTTTCGTCAGCCCCTGGGAACACGGGTCGTGGCTCCGGTGATCACGGTAGCCGCTCCACTCTTAAATTTATCCCATTCATGAAGCGAGACCCAGCATTTTGGTTTGGACTCTTGGAGTCACGCTTCATCGACGACGGGATAACGTCCGATGGCGCCCGTTACTGGGCTGTCATCCACAACCTGCCTCAGCCTATTTTCGAGGACATGAGTGCAGCAATCAGGTCCATCCCTCCCCACGATCGGTACGAAGGCTTGAAAAAAGCCCTCATAACTCGTTTCGCTGAGACCGGAGACCAGAGACTCGAGCGTCTCTTGGAGCGTTGCAGTCTCAATGACCGCCGCCCGTCCGAACTCCTTCAGCACATGAGGAGTCTCGAAGGCACCGAACTTGCTCCGTCTTTGATCCTGAAGCTTTGGTGGAGGAGACTCCCGGATCAAATCGCGATAGCGGTCGACCCGGAGGTTTCCCGGGGCGACGGCGATGCCGCCGCCGAGAGAGCGGATCGTTTATTTCTTCTTCGACCTGTCAGGAACCTCGTTCATTCCGTCAATGCTGTCTCAGACAATGGCGACCTCGCGGCCCAGGTAGCCGCCCTCGTTAAGCAGCAGGTTCGCCCCCGCGGGCGTAGCCGCTCCCGGTCCAAAGGCCGTGACGGTGACAAGCCTCGGCTTTGTTACCCCCACTCTAAATACCACGAGAATTGCACTCGTTGCCGTGGTCCTCCGTGTCCTCTCTGGGAGGAATTCGCGAGGAAAAACAAGTTTCCCCTGGATTACCAGGAATACAGGAAACTTCCAAAAAACTGATTGGCCCCAGCGTGTGTGAGGCGAGCGCACCGGGCTCCGCTAACCTTCGCCTCTTCGTCGTCGATAGAAAGACAAGTCGACTTTTTCTCGTCGACACCGGCGCCCAAGTGTCGATTATCGCCAAGAACACGGTTTGCACTGACGCCCCGCGCGGTATTCCTTTGCAAGCTGCAAATGGTACCGAAATCGCGACCTTCGGTGTATTAACCAAGTCTTTCGACCTTGACCTACGACGCCAAATGTCGTGGAAATTCTTTGTTGCCGATATTCCCTATTCGATTCTCGGAGCTGACGTCCTCCGTCACTTCGACCTGATGCCTGATCTGAAACGCCAACGACTCGTGGACAACATCACGAAGCTCCACGCCGACGGTATCCTTCAGGAACCGCCCCTCGCGGGCGTTAGTATCGTCGGTACTTCTTAGAAGTACGGTTCTATTCTCGCAGATTTTCCCCGCGTCCTTGGTCTTGAGCCTCCGGCTCCTCTCCACGATCGTGGCATCAGCCACAAAATTAACACAACCGGACCACCTTTAGCTCAGCGCCCCAGGCGTCTTACTCCCGAGAAACTTAAGTTTGTCAAGGCGGAGATAAAACGTTTGTGCGACGCTGGCATTTGTCGTCCTTCGGACAGCCCTTGGGCTTCTCCGATCCATCTCGTACCCAAGCAAGACTCTTGGCGAATGTGCGGCGACTTTCGCTGGTTGAACTCTGTCACCATTCCTGACAAGTTCAACGCCTCAAATTCGCGTGATGCCCTCAGTTCGTTGACCGGGAAGAAAGTCTTCACTGTCATCGACCTGGTTCGCGCGTATCAGCAAATTCCGATCTCCCCTGAGGACATTCAGAAGACAGCGATTATCACCCCCGAAGGTCTTTTTGAGTACCTGGTGATGATCGAGGGTCTGCGTAACGCCGGCGCAACCTTCCAGCGCCACTTGCATAAAGCCCTCGGAGACCTTGACTTCGTCATCAAGTATTACGACGACATTGTCATCGCGTCAGCCACCCTCGAGGAGCACGAGCGACACTTGCGCATCGTCTTCGAGAGGCTTGACAAGCATCACATGCAAGTCAACCTTGCCAAGTGTATCTTCGGCCAGGCTGAAGTTCCCTTCCTTGGTCACGTCATCAACGATGAAGGAATTCGTCCTAACCCCGAGAAGGTCCAGGCAATCCTCGATTACCCCAAGCCTAAGACTCTCAGCGAACTCCGTAGCTTCCTGGGGTTAATCAACTCGTATAGACCCTTCCTCAAGCGGGCTGCGTCCATCCAGTACTCGTTGAACTGCTTGATGCGCGACGTCAGGAAGAAAGATTCGAGGCCTGTTCCCTGGACTCCCGAGTCTGAGCAAGCCTTCGTGGACTGTAAGAAAGAGCTTGCCGAGTGCGCTCTTCTCGTGTACCCAGACGACGAGGCGGAGATCCGTCTCGTGTCTGATGCGTCAGACGGTGCAATCGGCGCAGTTCTGGAGCAACGGAAACCCCCGGAGATTTCTTGGCAGCCAATTAGTTTTTTCTCGAAAAAACTTTCCCCGTGCCAGCAGGCGTACTCAGTCTTCGACCGCGAGCTTACCGGCATCTTCGAGGCCGTGAAGCATTTTCACCATTACCTCGAAGGTCGCCACTTCGAAATTTTCACCGACCACAAGGATCTCACTTACGCGTTCGTCAACGACCCCGCACACGCGCCCGCGCGCCGTCAGCGGCAGCTCGCGTACATCTCCGAGTACACCACCTCGATCAGGTATATTCCTGGTCGGGAGAACGAGGTCGCGGACGCGCTTTCGCGTATTGAGATTCCTGCCCGCGTTGATGCTTTTGCATCCCCAACCACTCTGAATTGGAGTGAATTGTCTCATGACGTAATCCAGCTCCCACAGGTTCAGGCAATTTTGGCTCGGATCGACGCCTTTAGATTGCCAACCATTTTCTCTCTTCCTCATCTCGCAGCTGAGCAAGCGGCTGACGAGCAGCTTAGGGATATTGTCGCGGATCCGTCCCACCCCCTGAAGCTGATTCCTTTGACCTTCGGCGAGAATCATACGCCGATTCGGTGCGATACTTTCGACCACACGATTCGCCCTTACATTCCCGCTTCACTCCGGAAGGACGTGTTCGACCTCTTCCACAAGAACTCGCACCCTAGTGCGAAGGTCTCCCTCGAGCTTATTCGGAGGAGTTATGTGTGGCCGGATGTGTCTCGTGGCATAGCTCGGTGGTGCAAAGCTTGTGTCCCTTGCCAGCAGTCTAAAGTGATTAGGCATAACAAGTTTGTACCCGCTGAATTCCCGGTTTCCGATGGCCGTTTCGACCACGTCCACATCGACCTGGTCGGGCCGCTCGCCGAGAGCGAGGGCAACTATTACGCCTTGACCATGGTCGATCGGTATTCACGATGGCCTGAGGCCGTAGCCATCCCCGATATGGAGGCAAAGACCGTCGCGCGAGCCTTCTTTGATACTTGGGTCACGCGATACGGCGCCCCAGAGATCCTGACCACCGACCAAGGCGGCCAGTTCGAATCCCAACTATTCACAGCTCTATTGCAAATGATAGGCTGTGAAAGGATTCGGACGACGCCTTACCACCCGCAGTCGGACGGCCTGGTCGAGCGCTTTCACCGAGATCTGAAAGCCTCGATTATGTGCTATGGCGATAGGCCTGATTGGTCCCGGATTCTGTCATCCGTCGTACTTCGTACCCGCGTCCGCCTCGATCTGGACGCGAGTCCTGCGGAGTTTGTTTTCGGCACCGTGCTGCGAATTCCCGGCGAATTCTGTGTTCCCGGAGACTTCGAGCCGAACCGTCAGTTCTTCCTCGAAGAATTTCGGGAACACATGAAGGACGTGAAACCCGTTTCCTCCGCTCGCAAATTCCGCCTCAAGCCCTTCATTTTTAAGGACATGGCCACTTGCACCCATGTGCACATGAAGTCCAGACCTGTGAAGCGCTCCCTCGAGAGACCTTATCACGGGCCGTACAAAGTCCTTGAGCGTCTCACAGACCGGACTTTCCTTATAGATGTGAAGGGCGAGCGAAAAGTGGTGAACGTGGAGCGACTGATTCCAGCCCACTTTATCGCTGAAGACTTCGCCGACGACGTCCTCGGCCCGGAGTCGTCAGCCACACCTCCGGGAAACTCGCCTCCGCCACAAGTCGCTCCCGACTTCGTCGCGGAACCCCCGAGTTCTCCCGTTCGTCCACCGTCATCTTCACGTGAGCCTCCTCCGGCTACACCACCGACCCCGGCAGTTAGCTCGTCTGCGAGCTCTCGTTCGATCGCTCGGAAATCGGTACGGTTTGCCGACCAGTCCGTCCCTATTCCGGATTCTGCTCGCGCGCGATCTCAGCCTGCGAGCCAGGGTTCATTGCCCCCGTGCACGCGCACTACCCCTTACCGCAGCCCTCACCCTATTCCGATAGGCCCTGCTCCTGCACGCCCGACATCGGAGAGGACCTATCGACGAGTCCGTCCCGATCATACATACGCCACCGCTGCTAGACAGTGCGACCTGATCGCGATCCGCGCGTAGGAGGGAGAGCGAGGGTAGGGAAGAAAAAAAACATACGTTTTTTTTTTATTTCGGGGGGGTGTAGTGTGGGGCTCGGCCTCGTCGAGCCACGGTAGAGCGAGAGAGATAGCGAGTGTGCGAGTGAGAAAGAAGTTGTGTGAGTCACTACACGGCTTGCTGCGCCAAGCCGAGCGCGTGTAGTATAGTGTAGCATAGTATGATAAGTTAGTGTGCCTCGAGTCTTCGGCGAGTAACGACCATAACGTTACCGCCGTCCTTGTACCTAAGCTAATAAAGCCTATTGATATAATCAACTGCCGTGTTCTAACTATCCTCGTCCTTATATCTGGAGCGTAGGCCTCCGAAAGCATCCTCTGGATACCCAGAGCCTACACTTTGCCGTGCGATGCTGCCATCTAGTTAGTAATTGCAATAACTCTCACCATTATGTTAACATTCCCATAAAAGTATTACAATATGGTAAAGATATTCCTCCACATTTGATTATTTATGACATTAACAAAGGGTACTTTCTATCTATGGTGGGAATAAGAACATTTTTATCAATATTTTAGCTGGAAAAAATTTCTATATTATTCATACCAGGTCAGTTAATATATTGTTAAAATTTTACATCGAGCAGATATTTTAAAGATGAGAAAATAAAATATTAATTTTTTTTTTTTTACACGGGCTATTATGAGAAGCCTAAATGACAATGTAACGAATAAAATAACAGAGTGATTTAATCAAAAAAGTTTATATATAAACTTTTAAGTCGATCGATAACTTATAGCTGAGATATAAAATACTAAAAATACTAATGGGTTTTTAATGAATATAATCATGTCTATATATCATAAGTAAAGATTTTCTTATATTTTGTTCTCAGCTAATCATTACCCGATCATCTTAAAATTTTGACAAGATCTATTTTCGTATATTACATTGCATTGGAATTTTTTTAACAAAATTAATCTTTTGAAGCCTTATGGTGAGTAGTCTTCTTGTAAGAAATTTAACTCCATTTCTCTATCACATACACTAAAGTGGGCCAAAGCCGAAAATGTTTGGAAATACAAAACGCCTGGGCACTAAAGTGGTTTTTACCTAAAGGTTTGAAATAATTTTACAGTCCAATTAAAAATAAATTTTCAGGTCATTTAATTCTCTTGAAGTTTTACTAAAATTTGTTAATAAGCTAATTTGAAAAATTACTATTTTTTTCTTGGTGTTATTAAGGTTAGAAAAAAATCGTATTTCAGTAATTTTAGAGTAAAACCACGAAAAACGGAAAAAAAATGTTGAAACGGAAAAGAAAATTTTGTGAAACAGCATCGGAAAATTTGTTATGCTATTAAAATTTGTATAGGCTTGAAGTACAATTAGAAGAGTTTTATTACTACAAGAGCTTTGTTTTTCTTTTTTATTTTTGCTTTCACGAGATTTCTTCGCGGAGTAATTAGGGTTTGAAATAAAAATCGTAATTTTTTAAAATAAATTCTTTTTTTCAGAATTTTAGTAAAACTTCATAAGTTCCGGTTGACTTAATAATTTTTTTCTTGGTGTGCTATGAAATATTCATTTAAATCTTTATGCGAAAATATAACTTAATATTATCACCAAAATCGGCTTCGGACCACCTTATTATCTTTTAAAACACTCTTTCGATTCGAAAAAAAAATTTTTAAGTTTATTTCATGTCTTCACTTCTACGTGTATAATCATCTATGAAAACAGACAGATAGCTTCTGAGAAGTCTCCAATCAAATTTTTAAACAATTATTAAATAATTAGATGGATCACAGTGAAACTGTTTTTACAATACTTGAAAAAATTTGACCCAAATTTTGTTGTTATTAAATCATGTATAAATGATTTGAATCCATGTTAATAAAATTTTGATTTTGATTTTAAGAACATCTCAATAGTTTGAATATATATTTAAATTTGTAAAAAAAAAATTTTTAACTTGAGCAGTATATTTTTTTAAAATATATCATATCGTGGTTAGATTATTCAGTAGATTACTTAGAAAAAATATTTCCTATTTATTTGTTTAAAGGGTACAAATTATATAACAAATCGAAATTTACCATTTTTTAAGGAAAGTATAATAATTTTTATTTATTTTATGAATAATCATAAAAAACTGATTTATTCTTTATGAATAAATTATAAAATATTTAATTGGTCTCATGAAATATCTCTCGATCATTATTGTAAGAATGAATGTATGATCGTAAAGATTTTGATTTGCTGTGATTATTATTTTTTTCAATTTCAAAATCTTTTCTAAAAATTTTGTACATTTGGCACGTATTAATTCGAATACATAAATTTATCTTTTACAAAAATAAAATTATCTACTATTTTATTTAATTTATTCCGCCAGCGAAATTTTTCTGGATACAAAAAATACCAATATTTCAAAATAATGCTTTTTAAAAATAAAATTTAAAGAATCCTCATTGTTTATTCACTCACGCATCTGACTCAATATATTATTATAAAGAGGAACAGGAGGTATTATAGGACGGGTAGGTAAGTTTGGCCTTTTTATTTTCAAGCCTGAAATTAATGTTCAAGGAAAATTTTTTTGGATAAAGATATAAATATTATTACAGTTTCCCTATATAGTTTTTATGTCGAAAAAAATGCCTATTTTAAATAAATAAAGCTTAAATTTTAGGGCTAAAAAAAGACCAGTGTAACTGACTTTTCAAACGTTGGTTGTAACAAGAATAAGATCTGAATCAAATTAAAATTTATATCATCATAAAGATATACGTCTACACTTTCGATTTATTGTTTAAAAATTACTGTACGATGCATTATTAATAATTAATTCAAGTTCAAAAACTAGTTCTCAAAATGGGGCATCAATAGTATTAGCTGCGGGGCACCAGTGGCCTTAGAAATCACGAAAATCGGTCGTTTTTTTAACAGCTAATAAAAATTCTAACCTCAAAATAATCCTACCTTACCGACCGTGATGAACTTTTAATTTTTAATTATAAGCAAAACACAAGGCCACTGGTGCCCCACACCCAAGCTACTAATGCCCTCACAAAGCTTCTGTTGCCCCTCAAAAAATAATATACTTGTTTGTTTTTACATAAAAAAATAATAGCGTTTTAGCCAAATCTGACTACTGAAATTAACTCTCAAGCCTTTACACTGCGTAGTTCTATTTTTACTTTGATTTAAGTGTAATAAAAAGTTCAAAATAATTTCCAAAATCTTAGATGGCCACCCATACCCCCTCTTCCTCTACTATCAAAAAATGCAGTTTACGTGTCAAAGAGAACACTATTCGCTCTGGGTACCTAGTGAGTACCATACCATCAGCGCACGAGGTGGCGGTTTTTGTATGTATCAAACTTGAAAACTCCCGTCTGATTTGCATGGGAGGCTGAGCAGCCTGAGTGCACATAACCAGATCACTTGAAATTTGATACTAAGACCTCAAATCGTATGATGCGCTCCACCCATAGCGAATAGGTGGAGCTGATACTGATGCACGGAGCCAATTTACAAAATTGTACGAGTTTATGTTTCCAAAAAGCTAAAAAAAATTTAGAGGCCTTTAAATTGTCAGGCAGCTTGTGTTGATACAAGATGAGCTATTTTGTTGAGATTGATGTTGTTGCAAATAATCTTGAACGTTGAAACGTTCTCCATCTGCATCGTTGCCTTTTTTTGTTCTTGCCTTGAGTTCTCTGAAAAAATTAATTAAATTTATAAAAATTGATCATAACAACAAAAAGAATATACTCGGATAATATAATAAGCCTTTTTCAAAGGCACACGACTTTTTAACCTTTTGTTTGCCGTTGAAAAAAAAACTGCAAATTTCATCGGTTTAATCAGGAATCTGGTTAAAACTTTTTGTTTCATTTAATTTAAAAATTCACAAAAACAAGAACAGTTTTATTGTTTTAAAACAAAAAAAATAACTAAAATGCATCTAATAAGCGAGAATCAATTCTCCCAGAAACGTAAAACTCGCTGACTCTTTCGGGGTTAGTCAGTAAACTAAATAATAAATTTTCTAAAATATTTTTTGAAGGGGAATACTTTTTCGTCCTTCTAACCGAAAACAAGGGGCGAAGTTCCGATTTTGAGGTTAGAAGGGCGAAATGATATGTTACTCAACTTGTGTGTGAAGTTGTACATTTACATCGAGAGTTGTTGATACTCGAGGCGTAAGATAGCGAGCGATAGCGAGCTATCTGGAGCCAAGAGCATCAGCAACTCGAGATGTAAGTGTACAACTTCGGACACAATTTGAGTATCATATTTTATTCAACAAGATCATGTAATTTTGTACTTTGATAAAAATGCGGCTGTAAATGTACACTATTATTCAACGCTGCGGTGAAAAGAAATAAAGATTAAAAGTATCACTTCTTACTTATTTTACGCGTCAAAATATACCCATTACATGGTCGAGTTGAATAAAGTATAATTTTCGTGTAAAGATTGTTTAAACACCTACCTAGCGACTGCGTGAAAAGCTAATTCAACGTTGAGGCCTGTCTTGGCTGAGGTTTCCATGAAAGGTACCTTGTATTCGTTTGCCAATCGTTGACCATCTTCTTTCCTCACGACCCGTTCTGATCCACAATCAAACTTGTTACCTACAATTTTTATCTTTATACTTTCAAATTTTTTATTTGAATACTTGAAATTAAAGGTCTGTCTCTATCTAAAATAATTTCTAAAAAGTCAGTCCAATGTGACGGGTGGGACTATTCGTACACCTTTGAAGTCAATTTTAACAAAATAAAAAGATTTGAATATCAAAATTTATAATACAAATAGAAAGTTCTCAACTTGTAGAGTAATTTTCATTATTGAGTTTTAAAATTATTCCAAATTTTGTGGTTGTTATTCACAAAAATACAGCTGTGACGGGTAGGACCAGAAAACGGAAAAGGTTTTTTTCGAAGTTTTTTTTTCTATTTATTATCAAAAAACTCTTCAAATTTTACTGACAAGGAGATGACCAGGCCTTTGGGTCACCGATTTCAATGAAACTTTGTGGGTTTGTTCTGGCATCGAATGATGAGCGATAATATCAATATTTGCTCTGAATGGGCTTTTCAACCAGTTTGACATGCAAATATAAGTAATTTTTATCAGATCCCAGTTGTGATCACAAAAATCGATACTTTTCAGCTTTTCGAATTTTATTGAAAAAACAAAGCATGTTAGACTAAATCTTTTTTTACATACTTAAATTTTAGGTTCTTAGGAACTAAAATACATTTTTTTTATTTGAAAATTGTATTTATTTATTGAATAATTAACTTTTAAAGTCAAGACCTTTTATGCCCCCGTTTAAGGATGTTCGATCGTCTGACGAAGGTCATAAGAATCGTTTGAAAATTATTGCAATCTTTAAGTTTAGGTGTAAGAAATAATGTGTCCAAATTTTAGAAGGATTCACAACACAGTTTTTGAGATATTTTAATTCAAATTTGGGCTAAAATCGCTCCAAATCGGATGATTTAACATAGGCTTTTATAAGAGAACCATGCTGTTTTCATTTCGCTGTAGTTTTTGAACCACGATTTGAATCATCTTGAAATTCGGATACGTTATTCCTGAAATCTTAAGGAACAAATTGCTATGTTTTTGGAAAATTTCTTATGGGTTTTTTAAACAATTTCAGCGTTGCTTTGCAATTATAAAATCAGAAAAAAGTTTGCTGATTTTTCTTAATTTTTTAAAAAGTTTTCTGGACTTTCGATTTACACTGTTAGAAACAAGAAGTTTTTAGTAATGCTCTGTAAAAATTTCAGAAAGATTCGTTTATTCAATTTTTAGTCCCAATGAGTTGAAAATAAGATAATTTTGTCAATCGGCTGCAGCGCGTACGTGTCAGCTGTTCCCGTAGCTAAGGTAAAGATGCCAATTATGATCACATAAATCGCTACTTTTCAGCATTTTGAATTTTATTGAAAAATCAAAGCATGTTAGAGTAAATCTTTTTTTACATACTTAAATATTAGGTTCTTAGGAACTTAAATAAATTTTTTTTATATGAAAATTGTATTTATTTATTGAATAATTAATGTTCAAAGACAAGACCTTTTGACCCCAGTTTATTAGACAACTTCAGCTTTGGCCCAGTTTATGGAACACCTTTACACGTAAAATCTCGTCTCTGACTTAAGTACCCCAGTTGATGGAACGGTTTATCTGATTTTCAGATTAGATTTGTAATTTTTTCGTGTTTGGGAGTGATGAAACCCTCGAATTTTGACGATTCCGTTCCATCAACCGGGGTACTTAAGTCACAGACGGGATTTTACGTGTAAAAGTGTTCCATAAACTGGGGCCAAAGCTGAAGTTGTCTAATAAACTGGGGCTTTGACTTTAAAAAGGGGCATAAAAGGTCTTGACATTAAACATTAATTATTCAATAAATAAATTCAATTTTCATATAAAAAAAATTTATTTGAGTTCCTAAGAACCTAAAATTTAAGTTTGTAAAAAAAGATTTACTCTAACATGCTTTGTTTTTTAAATTAAATTCGAAATGCTGAAAAGTAGCATTTTATGTGATCATAATTGGCATCTCCCTCACCACGACGCCACGATCGAAAGTCTTTAAAGTCAAGGCCCCAGTTTATTAGACAACTTCAGCTTTGGCCCCAGTTTATGTAACACTTTTACATGTAAAATCCCGTCTGTGACTTACGTACCCCAGTTGAATGAACGGAATCGTCAAAATTCAAAGGTTTCATCACTCCCAAACATGAAAAAATTACAAATCTAACCAAAAATTAAATAAACCGTTCCTTCATCTGGGGTACGTAAGTCATAAGCGGGATTTTACGTGTTAAAGTGTTTCATCAATTGGGACCAAAGCTGAAGTTGTCTAATAAACTGGAGTCAAAAGGTCTTGTCTTTAAACATTAATTATTCAATAAATAAATACAATTTTCATATAAAAAAATTTATTTAAGTTTTAAGAACCTAAAATTTAAGCATGTAAAAAAAGATTTAGTCTAACATGCTTTGTTTTTTCAATAAAATTCAAAATGCTGAAAAGTAGCGATTTATGTGATCATAATTGGGATCTTTACATCATTGCACTCTCGCAGAGGTGCGGGACCTCACGTTTTTTTCATTTTTCCATGAACTTAAAGGGAAAAATATTTTCAAATCTTAATAAAAATTCAAAGGTTAATAATTTGTTACTAAAAGTACTTTTCATCATTATTTCAGTTTTGAAATATGAATTATTCATGTTAAAATTATCTAAGTGAAGATTTAAAAATATTTCTCCCGTAAACTTCAAAAAGAGACAAAAAAAATGCGAGATTCTTCATATCTGTGAGTGCAATAGGCTTCGAACACGATGAGAGAAATGATAAAAATTGCTTATATTTGCATGACAAAATGGTACAAAGGCATATTCAGAACAAATATTGATGGTTTCTCTCATCTATTCGGTACCAGAAAACTACCCACAAAGTTTCATTTAAATCGGTGACCTAAAATTTCGGTCAACTGCTTGTGAGTAAAAAATTTTTCTCCATCCGATGGTCGAAAGTACGTCAGCTGTGCATCGATTTCGCAGTCGAAAGTTCGACTTTGCTACATCGATGCGATCTACTATACCGACACAATTCTTTCTGCACTGGTAAATTTCATAGAGTGCATTAGCTGTACTGTACCCTGGTAGCGTCTGCCCCATAGACTACCACCGTTTTTCCATGGCAGTTTGTGACGAGTAATTCACTAAAACTGTAGAAGTGAGGTTAGCTCAAATTTACTTGAATTCAAGTAAAAAGTGAGTCATTAAGGTAAGGGTGGCTCACTTTGGATACAGTTGAGTGGATTTTCGCGCACTTTCCAACTCTAATAACTTTAATAGAAATGTGTGTTTGCGGACGATGTGTGTGCTCGCGTTTGTGATGGTGCTGATGCTGATGCTGTGCATGCCGATCATATTTTGATTTTTAATTCCCATGACTCGAACAACAAATAAATTAATATGCAACAAATCATCAGAATACAATCTCAGCCAGTGGCGAACAAGGCGCGTTTACGAAGGATCTGTTTGTGCGGGATAATGTTGATGTTAATGTTGTGACTTCTGTGCTGGCTTATTTGATTTTTGGTAGATTGTTTATTTAATTAGTAAACGTACTTTCAACCTCAAATGGAGAAAAATAGTATGCAACGTACGAGCAGAAAGTTGAATACTGCTCCACCGCGCGATAAAATGCCCTCGGCTTCGCCTCGGGCACATATCGCGCGATGCAGCAATATTCAACTTTCTGCTCTAGCATTGCAATATGTATACTATAAAAAAAAAATTATGTTATACTAATAAAGTATATATGTTACATGCAAAGTCCGAAATTTCGCGAAATGCACAGAGACTTTTGTGCATTTCACGAAATGAACAGGCTGTTTGTGCAAAGTCCGATATTTCGGACTTAGCACAGTACAAATTTGTGCATTTCTTGAAATGAACAAATTATTTGTTCAAAGTATTTTTTTAATAATAAAACTATATCTCAGTAGAGTATTTATGGAATTATACTACTAAGTATGAACTGCAGTTAAGTAGATGAGTTTAAAAGCAACTCTTTCGAAGTATTTAAAACCCCGACCCTTGTGTAACTCGAGAACCTGAACATTGTGAACGGAAAAAGAGAATCATCGTGGTATCAAAAGAAAACAACAAATAGCGCTTGAACACACAGAGAAGTGATTTCTTGAGGTTATAACCTCGCGCTATAGTCGCAAAAACTCGACGCTCTTGCCGCAAGAGCGGATTCTCTCGCGGCAAGTGCCTTCGTCTTAGAGATATGGTGCACGTATTTAAATAAACAGCAAAGGTATTTATTAATACTAGAACAAATATTTTATATTTTATGTTAATATAACTATGATGAGGTAGTATTTTATCAAAACAAAATACAAATAAAAAAGATATTAACTGTAAAATTTCGAACTCATGTAACGTTATGAGAATCTCAAAATAATTTTAGAATGAAAAAATTTATTTTTGTTTTTTCGCTGCTTATCGCTTGATAAATAAACTTGAAATAAATAAAAAAAACATGATTAAAAAGTGTCTTCTTTAATATCTTGATCGGTTTAACATTAAATTAATAAATCTTTTTTTTTAATTCAATTGGTTTAGAGCTTAGAATAGGTTTATAAATAAAAATGGACAAATAAATGATGATGATAACACAGTTTTATTAATAAAGTTAACAAATTTATAAAGTATATTCGTGATAGCAAATGATAAAATAATACTCATTAATTAAGTTAATTATCTAGGTCTCTAAAAGATACAATGTATTTGACATTTCCTCTTTTGTGGGCATTTATAGGTTTTACATAATTTTTATTTTCTAAAAAATAAACCTCTTCTTTTGAGTGCGACGATGGCATTAAAATTTCGTAACCTTTCATGTGATCATTACGTCCTATAGTAATACACTATTTATAAATTAAAACTATAAATCCATCAGCAGTTTTTACAACACTTTCGAAAAAAATGCAACGAAAACTATCCAACACATTCTTTTCAAACGAAGGTTTCAGAAATAAAGTTGAATTTGGCCAAGAAATAGCAAGTAATCGAAAAATTTTTCCAAATATTTCCGCTGGTAACGCATTATCTTTTTTTAAATTTAATGGAACGACTTACAAAGTTTTGAATTTGATTTATGAATATACAGAAGCCAAAAGTGAAAATCCTATTTTTGGGTGTATAACCCATGTAGTAAAAATTGCCGATGGATTTATAGCTTTAATTTATAAATTGTGTATTACTATAGGACGTAATGATCACATGAAAGGTTACGAAATTTTAATGCCACCGTCGCACTCGAAAGAAGAGGTTTATTTTTTAGAAAATAAAAATTATGTAAAACCTATAAGTGCCCACAAAAGAGGAAATGTCAAATACATTGTATCTTTTAGAGACCTAGATAATTAACTTAATTAATGAGTATTGTTTTATCATTCGCTATCACGAATATACTTTATGAATTTGTTAACTTTATTAATAAAACTGTGTTATCATCATCATTTATTTGTCCATTTTTATTTATAAACCTATTCTAAGCTCTAAACCAATTGAATTAAAAAAAAAGATTTATTAATTTAATGTTAAACCGATCAAGATATTAAAGAAGACACTTTTTAATCATGTTTTTTTATTTATTTCAAGTTTATTTATCAAGCGATAAGCAGCGAAAAAACAAAAATAAATTTTTTCATTCTAAAATTATTTTGAGATTCCCATAACGTTACATGAGTTCAAAATTTTACAGTTAATATCGTTTTTATTTGTATTTTGTTTTGATAAAATACTACCTCATCATAGTTATATTAACATAAAATATAAAATATTTGTTCTTGTATTAATAAATATCCTTGCTGTTTATTTAAATACGTGTACCATATCTCTAAGACGAAGGCACTTGCCACAAGAGAATCCGCTCTTGCGGCAAGAGCGTCGAGTTTTCGCGACTATAGCGCGAAGTTATAACCTCAAGAAATCACTTCCCTGTGTGAAGGATTGGAAAAACAAGCGAAGCGCATGAAAACAAGATCCAATGCAAAATTTCTTCCTTTACAAATTGGGTCTTGTGTCGCTATCCCTGTGCCAGATGTGGATCGTAGCAAAGTTGATTTTCAAAATGTAATAGGTGTAGTTATGGAAGTATCTTCGGAAAATTTTTACAAAATCGGTACATGATCTG
Organism: Encarsia formosa; assembly: GCA_038277355.1. Taxonomy (NCBI): domain Eukaryota; kingdom Metazoa; phylum Arthropoda; class Insecta; order Hymenoptera; family Aphelinidae; genus Encarsia; species Encarsia formosa. Next base: position 109,582,311 of record CM076184.1, read on the forward strand.
GAATTATCACAAGTTTGTTTAGTAGAAATCAAATAGCTTTTAAAGAGACAAACTTTTTAAAAATAGATGAAGTTCCTCAAAAAACAGTTACTCTAAGAGCAGCAAAGTCCAGTGTTTCAAATGTAGGAGGACAAGGATTTGTACGAGTGGTTGCAAAACCAATTGTTTAACAAAAACATGTGCCTGCCGAAAAAAAATCTGTGATGCAATTCTAGATGTAATAATTCTCTGCCCAGTACCAATAAATAAATAATCCGTCAGTATAAGTTTTTTTTTAATAAATATTCATTCGATAAATACTCTATTGACATATAGTTTTATGATTAAAAAAACACTTTGAACAACTAACTTGTTCATTTCGAGAAATGCACAACTTTGTGCTGTGTCAAGTCCGATACATCGGATTTTGCGCAAACAGCCTGTTCATTTCGTGAAATGCACAATTTCGGACTTCGCACGTAACATATACATTAATCTGTAATAATAATGTTTGCATATCTAGAGGATTAAATTTTTTTTTTTTAGACTTTGTTTAAAAATGAACTAGCCACCATAAATATTAATTTTTGAAAAGATCTCTAACTATTATTTTACTTTATTATACCTTACTTACCAAGAAGCACTATGACAACGTCATCTTGGGCGTATTCTCGTATCTCACCCAACCAGGCTCTGATGTTATCGAAGCTTTGTTTGCTCGTTACATCGTAGAGTAGCAATAAAGCTATGAATGAAAAAAAATAAATAAACATGTTGGCATTATATTAAAATAAATAAATAGTTATTTTGTTATATATAGGTGATTTTCTTTTTAGTTTACCGATCAAAAGTAAATTTTAAAAATAACGTAAGTTGTTTAGCAAATTTAAAAAATGTTTGTATACTAAAATTATAAATTAACTTTTCGTAATGAAAAGTTACGGTCGATAGAATCGGGCCCTGGTTATGAATTCTAATTTGGACGATATCAATGTCGCGCACATTGCTATGTATATATGTATATGTTTTGTTGTTCTTGTTACTGTTGCTCAGTGAGTTCGAATCAAGAGTTTTTTTTTTTAGGTTCGAATACTTTGTTTACCTTTGTGTGATCAGGTGAAAATAATGCTGAGTCTAAGTTTGAGTTTTTATAAAAATAATTGTGTTTAATTTATTTGTTGTGACTAATTTATTTAATTTATACTATGAGATTCGTCATTAGCGTCCCCAAAAACCACCGCATATAGAGTTTAAAAGAAATCATATAGAAAATAAATTTCAACTTTAATCGAGTCGTTTTTACTTATATCAAATTTAAAAATGATTGTTGGATTTGCAATCAGCAGCCCCAAAAACAACCCTGAGTATTTTATTTTTAATTAGTCATAGACGTCTAAGTCAGAAAAAATCTTTAAAAAAATAAATTGCAACCTTGAATAAGTACACCTTACGTAGGTTAAATTTAAAAAAGAATATTTCGCAACACAGGCGGCGTGTTCCACATACCAAGAGGGCAAGCAGCCGCCCAAGTTGCTTGTGGAAACGCTGCCTAAGTTGAGAACGATTTTTTTCGAAACTACTTATCCGTACGTTGCTAGGGACAAATGGGGGCCGATGGGGAAAATGAATATTGGATTCGTAATCAACGGCTCCGATAACCCACGAGGGGGTAATACCGGTTGGAAACAGCCATAAAAAAAATATACCATGCTCATTTGTCAACGATCAATTACAGTTTGTTTCAAAACAGGAGGCAGAGACCTGGGGAGGATTTACCGTCTCCAGCTCCTGATTTGGAACACATGGCTTCTACTATTTATCCTAAATGTTCATATGAGATCTAGGATAAAATTGCTTGTCTCCAGTTTATTGTTGCTGTTGGTAATTTTTCTGTTAGAAAGACTTTACAGATTGAGGGGAAGACTTCTATGAAGCATACTTTGGCAAGGGCGATGGAGGTGAAAGCAATTAATAGTCAAAATAAAATTTTTCAGAATTTTAATGGTGGTCTTAGTTTTTCATACAGGAAGAACACAACGTTTACTGTTTAGACAACAAGGTCAGAACTCTAATCCACACACAGATACTCAGGCACATAATAATACACATTATTCGCAGAATATTACACAGCCTAACTTATGCCATCAGACAGGTCATGAATTTTGGGAGGTTTAATAGGTTGGATTTGTTAAGTTTATTTGGATGATCTGATAATATTTACTAGGACTTTTAAAGAGATGTTGGATAGGTTGAGGATTGTTTTTAATCGTTTATGAGCTGCAGGTTTGAGATTGAATAGGAAGAAATGTCTTTTCTTTAAAAAGGAAACCAGATTTCTTGGTCATTTGGTTTCAGAGAAGGGAATTTCCACTGATCCGGAGAAGGTTAGAGAGATAGTTGATTGGCCTATTCCAAAGAGTGAAAAACAGGTTAAAAGTTTTGTGTCGTATGGTTCCTATTATCGGCGTTTCATAAAAGATTTCTCTTCGATTGCAAGACCTCTCTATAATTTGAATGGGAAGTATTCTAAATTTCAAAGGACAGATGAATGCGAACGTGCCCCTAAAAGACTGAAGGAGGTTCTTTCATCTTAACCAATCAATTTTAGGTTTTCCAACTAGGGAAGATGACATTTTTTAGATACAGATGCTTCGAATCACAAAATTGGGACTGTACTGTCGCAAATTCAGAATGGTGTTGAAAGAGTGGTTGCTTGTTTTAGTAGAATTTTGGATAGGGCTCAGATGAATTATTGTGTTACACGTAGGAATCATCTTACTATTGTGGAGTCAATCAATCATTTTGAATATTATTTGTTAGGTAAGGAATTTATTGTTAGGACGGATCATTCTGCTCTCAAATGGTTACTTTCTTTCAAGAATCTAGATAGACAATTGGCTAGATGGTTAGATAGATTATGGTGTGTGTGATAGTTAGATGGATTATGTGTTCCAACAGTGGTTGGAAGATCAATGCAGAGATCCAACTTTGAATTTTATTTTAGGGAAGAAAAAGGACGGAACGAAACCTGACTGGCAAGATATTTGTTCAGGAGATGAATTTGTTAAAATTTATTGCAGGCAGTGGGATTCTATTGTGATAGATGATGAAACTTTATGACGTCGTTGGGTAACTCCCAATTAGAATTCGAGTATTTTACAACTGATTGTTCCGAGAAATAGAGTGAAGGAAATTTTGCAGGCTGCTCATGATGATCCTACAAGTGGTCATTTTGGAATTAATAAAACTTTAGGGAAAATTAGTGAGAGATTCTGTTGGGCTACTTAGGGAACGTTCATAAACCACGTGGTCATTTTTTCGAAGTTTTTGAAGGGCCCTCCCTCCCATGAAGATCAACGTAGTATTTGTATCAATTTTTCGACCCACCTCCCCCTAAAGTCACGTGGTTTTTTTACGATTTCAAATTGTAAATATGTATACTATTAGTTTTTTTAAAACCCCCCCCGCCGCCCTCAATAAAACTGACGTCTAAAAAAAAAAAAACAAAAAAAACGTTGAGTTCAATAAATAGACTGGTTAATCATCCCCCAAGCTCTAAATCCCCAAAACACTGGGCGTAGAGTTCAATGAATAATCTGATCAGCTGTCCCCCAAGCCTTGAACCCCCAAAGCCCTGGGCGTTGAGTTCAATAAATAAACTGATCAGCTATCCCCCAAAACCCTGGACGTAGAGTTCAATGAATTGTCTGATCACCTATCCCCCAAGCTTTAGACCCCCAAAACCCTGGACGTCAAGTTCAATAAATAAACCGATTAGCTATCCCCCAAGCTCTAAACCCCCAAAACCCTGGGCGCCCGAGTTCAACAAAAAAACTGATGAGATTATTTATTTCGTTAATTAAAATGCACTCATATTTTTGGAATAATTTAACTCGGGCACCCAGGGTTTTGAGGGTTTGGAGCTTGGGGGATAGCCGATATGTTTTTTTGTTGAACTCGGGCACTCAGGGTCTTAAAGGTTTAGAGCTTGGGGGATAGCCGACCAGTTTTTTTGTTGACCTCGGGCGCCCAGGGTTTTAGGGGTTCAAGGCTTGGGAGATAGCCGATCACAAAACAGCTGCAGACTGCAGAGAACCATGAACTACGGAAGCTACCTACACATGGTGATAATGAAGCACGTACAGGCCAGTCAAAAAAAACTTTGACAAGTTTTTACTTGCACATGGCCACGCAGGCGCAAATCAGATAACAGGCACGGATGCGGTTTTAACGTTCAACAGTAAAATATTATGAATCGAAACATTGATTCATGCACTTTAAAAACCACGTGCCTTTCTGAATCAACAGCCCTACCCCCCACGTAACCTTTCGTAGCCTTTTAATCGCCCCCCCTCCCCCCTGTTTGGGCCACGTGGTTTGTGAACGTTCCCTTATAGGAAGGACGTTGAGAACTGGTGTAAGTCGTGTGATGTCTGTGTATCGAAGAAAGGTCGCTCGGATAAAGGTCACGGGAAGATGATGTTTTATAATGCAGGTTTACCTTATGAGATATTGCAGACTGATATTTTAGGTACATTTCCAGTTTCATCTTTAGGTAATAAATGTTGACAGTGGTAGATAATTTTACTAAATGGGTTGAGGCGTTTCGTCTTTCTAATATGTTGGCAAAAATAGTTGCTATGGTTTAAGTGAATGAGGTGATTAGATTTGGTGTTCTTTTAGAGATAAATACCGATCAGGGTAGACATTTTGATTCTAGGTTGATGAAGAAATTATCACTTTTGTTAAGTATACACAAAACAAGAACAACATCACTACACCCACATTCTAATGGTCAAGTTGAAAGACAACACCAGAAAATATTGAATTATTTGACTATATTTATATCAGATAATCAAAAAGACTAGGATCGTTGGATTACATTATTTCTGTTAGCTTAAAGGTCCTCAAAACATACTACGACCGGGCTTACTCCGGCTGAAATGTTGACTGGTTTCGACTTGCGTCTTACCCTTGATCTGGTACGAGGTCGTCCGCCTGAGCGAGAAGTGCAGAGCTGCAGTGATTACGTTCAACGATTGAGAGAAAAACTTGATGAAATTCGTAACGTGACAAGAAGAAAGATGAAGATTCAGTCGGACAAAACGAAAGCATTATACGATCGGAAGGCTAAAGATAAAAGTTTTGAAGAAGAAAACCTTGGCTAGATAACCCAATTAGGACAGTTGAAAAAACTCTGAAACTGCAAGTAGACTGGGAAGGACCGTACACAGTAATAAGAAAAATCAACGATGTTGTATACTGCATAAGAAAGAGTTCAAGACACAAACAGAAGATTGTTAATATTCGAAGATTGGCTATACAGAATTTGTTATACAGAAAGAAATACACCTGAAGCTGACTGCTCTTCTCAAGGTTTTTAGAGCCATTGTTTTCCCTTGGGCTTTGGACAAGTCTAGCTGTCAGAGCGGGGATAGGGTATGGATCGGGATCGATGGTAGAAATTTTCAACTCTATCCACAACAAGAAGAAAGAAAGATTTTCTTAAGGTGTTTTGAAGACTTTGGATTGTTCAGTCTTGTGAATTATTGTGGGATATTTTTGAAGTGTTCGATTTTGTAAATAGTTATAGAAAGATGTATTGGGTGAATATATTTTGATTGTAAATAATTTTTGTGTCATGATTTTGATTGAATACATGTAAAATTTTTGTTTTTTGTTTTTTTTTTTTTTTTTTTTGTCGAGGACAACAATTGAAGAAGGGAGGGAGTTATGTTATGAATTTGAATTTGGACGATATCAATGTCGCGCACATTGCTATGTATATATGTATATGTTTTGTTGTTCTTGTTACTGTTGCTCAGTGAGTTCGAATCAAGAGTTTTTTTTTTAGGTTCGAATACTTTGTTTACCTTTGTGTGATCAGGTGAAAATAATGCTGAGTCTAAGTTTGAGTTTTTATAAAAATAATTGTGTTTAATTTATTTGTTGTGACTAATTTATTTAATTTATACTATGAGATTCGTCATTAGCGTCCCCAAAAACCACCGCATATAGAGTTTAAAAGAAATCATATAGAAAATAAATTTCAACTTTCATAGAGTCGTTTTTACTTATATCAAATTTAAAAATTGTTGGAATACAACAATAATATGCACTCAGGTAATAATCAGGGGCTTGAACCTCCGTCTTAAGTACTCGCAGCCTCTTTGAACCTCCGTCTTAAGTACTCAGGTCAAAAATTTTCAGTTCAGTGCCGACCTTCAAGGTTGACACCTACAGTGTTTTCAAGCAAAGACATTTTTATCTATTTTCATAAAGTACATATTTACTGTGTAATTTTGAGTAATAAACAAAATTTATATTAAATAAAGTTTCTTAATATTTATTTGTGAAAACCCTCGTAATTCTAACAGGTTTTGGACCCAGTTTTAATGAAAATAAAGACACTTGTGAAGTGAAAATATAGTGTTACCTCTTTTTCATTTTACAATAAGGATAATGTTTACATCGAAAAATGTCTGACTTTGTGAGATTCAGTTTCATCGAGTTGAATGGTGAAAATTATTCAATATGGAGTAAAAAGGTGGAAATGTTACTCATAAAGGAGAAACTGTGGAATGTGCTCAATGAAGAAAAACCTAAGGATGAAAAAGACGTGCTGGTTTGGCAGGAAAAAGACGATCAAGCTCGTGCCACCATCCGGCTACTCATTGAAGATAGTCAATGGGTGCACATTGAAGGTGCAAAAACCGCTAAAGAAGTTTGGTCGAAACTAATAGAAGACCACCAAAACTCAACTCTGTCAAATGTGGTATATTTGTACAGGAAAATGTTCCAGAGCGTATGAGCGAAGGTGGTGTTATAGAAGAGCATATTTCCGAGGTGCTTACATACTGCAATAAGTTGACTGCACTCGGAGAGACGATTCTGGAAAAGTTACAAGCAGCGCTACTTTTAAGTAGCATCCCAGAATCATACAGTGCTCTAATAAATAGTCTGGAAAGTAAATCAGAAAAAGAATTTACTTTGGATCTTGTAAAAGGACGCTTGATGGATGAGTACCGGCGACGAAAAAATCAAAGTACAGAAAGTCCCGAAGACTCAGCATTAAAGGTTACAAGTGTAAACAAAAATAAGGATCAAGATCAAGCTCGTGCAATATCGTGATATTTTTGCATAAGAAATGGGCACATGAAGAAAGACTGCACGAAGTATAAAAAGTGGAAAAGACAGAAAGATGATCAAGGAAAAGCAAATGTAGTCTCAGAACAAAAATCAAAAAATGAGTTTTGTTTTAAAGTCTCCGAAATTGACGCTTCAGAGAATTGGCTCATCGATTCAGGCGCAACAAGCCACATAACTTCCTCAAAGGAATTTTTCTCTAATTCGAATCTTAAAAGAAAAAGTTTCGTATTGATAGCAGAAAAAGGCAAGAAAAGTGAAGTGGAAGGGGTTGACTGTGGTGTGATAAGGTGTAATGTCGATGGTCAAATAAAGTTCCTCGAAGTGAAAGACGTGCTGTACGTGCCTACTTTTGCATCCAGTTTACTTTCAGTAAAAAAGCTCGTAAAAGAAGGCCCATGAATTTCAGTTCAAAGATTCAAGTTTTAAAATAATTAAAGGCGGAGAAGTAAAGGCCGTGGCACATCTCGGCAACAATATTCAAGATCTTTATGAAGTTAGCACAGCTGCAGAAAAGGTGTGCACGGCAATTAAGGTAAAGCATGGGCGGAACTGTCTTCATGCCTGGCACAGACGTCTCGGTCACAGAGACCCTAAAGCAATTAGGGACTTAGTGAGTAAAGATTTAGCCGGAATATATCCGGAATCCATATAATGGAAGAAGAAATTCGGTCTCTGCAACAAAATGATACCTGGGAAATCGTGCCAACCCCGAAAGGTAAAAATATTGTGTCGTGTAAATGGGTCTTCAAAACAAAGGAAGACACAATAGGCACAGGCAATAAATTCAAGGCGAGGCTCGTGGCCAGAGGCTTCTCGCAAAAATTTGGAACGGATTATGACGAGGTGTTCGCTCCCGTCGTGAGGCAAACAACGTTCAAGGTACTATTGACAGTCTCAGGTAAAGAAAAACTACTACTTAAGCATTATGCATTATTAAGACATGCTCACCAAACCACTCAATTGAATTAAGCTGCAAACATTGGCAGAAAGGTGCAATTTATTAAAATTATAGAAATGTATATACTATTATTGAGGAAGGGTGTTGGAATACAACAATAATATGCACTCAGGTAATAAGCAGGGGCGGAGCCTCTTTGAACCTCCGAGTACTCAGGTCAAAAATTTTCAGTTCAGTGCCGACCGTCAAGGTGGACACCCGCAGTGTTTTCAAGTAAAGACATTTTTATCTATTTTCATTAATTACGTATTTACTGTGTACTTTTGAGTAATAAACAAAATTTAAATTAAATAAAGTTTCTTAACATTTATTTGTGAAAACCCTCGAAATTCTAACAAAAATGATTGTTGGATTTGCAATCAGCAGCCCCAAAAACAACCCTGAGTATTTTATTTTTAATTAGTCATAGACGTCTAAGCCAAAAAAAATCTTTTAAAAAATAAATTGCAACCTTGAATAAGTACACCTTACGTAGGTCAAATTTAAAATAGAATATTTCGCAACGCAGGCGGCGTGTTCCACATGCCACGAGGGCAAGCAGCCGCCCAAGTTGCTTGTATAAATGCCACCTAAGTTGAGAACGATTTTTTTCGAAACTTATCCGCACGTTGCTAGGGACAAATGGGAGCCGATGGGGCTGTAGAAAATGAATATTGGATTCGTAATCAACGGCTCCGATAACCCATGAGGGGGTAATACCGGTTGGAAACAGCCGTAAAAAAAAATATACCGTTTGAAAACAAAATCACTGCCACTTTATATACCGGTTGGGAATATATACCATTTGGGAACAAGATACAGAAACCGACCGTTTGGGAACAAGCAGAAATTTATAAAGTACGCACGGATAGGACTCGGCAGGCCCAAATAACTTAGAATGGATCATTGGTTTGAAAGTTGCACTTAGTACCCAGGTGAACTCAATGGGTTATTTGGGACAGGTTAATTGGATTCAAGATTAAAACTAGTATCCAGGCAAACCTAGACCGGTTATTTGGCATAGGTTATTGGGTTGAAGTTTAACCTAGTTTCCACGTAAACATATAATAGAAGGGTTATATCGCACGGGTTATTGGATTCAAGGTTACAACTTATATTTACGCATACTTAGAAAGGCCATTTGATATGGGTTATTGCTTTCAAGATTAAACCTAGTATCCATGCGAATCTAGGAGGGTGATTTGGCATGGGTTATTTAAGGTTTAACGTAAATATATAAACAGAATTAATATCTAATTTAATAACAATTTTTTCAAAACAACAACAACAAAAACTTACAATTCGTCAGGTATACTTTTTAAAATTTAATATAATCAGTGTTTTAGTTGAATTTACAAATAATCATTAATTTATAGTTGTCTTTTCAAAAATTTTATTTCAAATGAGAATTAAAATAATTTTTTTCTAACCTGAACTGTTTATTATATAAATATTTGATCAACAAAATAAATTTGTTAACTGAAGGTAAATTTTTCAAAAACCGTTAGATTTGATTAAATACATGAATTTTTCGATGTTCCTAACCAGTACAATAAGTTGTAGATGAAGTTGTATTGTTCCCAATCGGTACACTAACAAGGAGAGGACTTGGGTCACGGATTTGGCTCAAACTTGGTATATGGGCTCCAAATATGCCAAAAAGAAACCTCCAAGTGTCAGTTTCTCTGAATGGGTCTTTTAAAGTCATGTTCCCTCTACACCCCATGTTAAAAAATCATCATTTTATCAGCATTTTTTGTTAAAAAGCTGTTTTTGACCTGATTTTCAAAAAATATTGCTCAGACCCTATTACACTTACAGAATTCCGGAACCTTGCATTTTTTTTGTCTTTCCAAGTACTTTTTGAAAAAAATTATTTTAGATTTTTTTTTATGTATTAGACCATGTAAAATTGAGATATTTAAAATGAAAAAATGACGAAAAACATCTTAATTATTTACATGGTCTAATACATAAAAAAAAATTTCAAATAATTTTTGCCAGAAAGTACTTGAAAAGACGAAAAAAATGCGTTGGAATTCTGGTTCCGGTATTCTGTCAGTGTAATAGGGTCTGAGCAATATTTTTTTGAAAATCAGGTGAAAAACAGCTTTTTATTGAAAAATGCTGATAAAATGATGATTTTTTAACATGGGGTGTAGAGGGAACATGACTTTAAAAGGCCGATTCAGAGAAACTGACACTTTGAGGTTTCTTTTTGGCATATTTGGAGCCCATATACCAAGTTTGAGCCAAATTCATGACCCAAAGGCCTGGTCCTCTCCTTGTAAGTGGTACATGAGTTTGTTCCCAACTGGTAAACACACTATCCATCTAATCAGTTGTTTTGTTTCCAACTGGTATATCACCCTAAGTAACTTTTTTGTAAAAGAAAGTCGTCGATGCCGATGACGACGAAGAAACTTTTTAATATAAAAAAAAAAAATGGCTCTTGCCTTTTCCCCTTAGCAAACAATAATTTTTAACACCTTTGCTTTCATTTTTCGCAGAAAAAATCATGCATTTAGTGCATTGGCAACGCAGCGTTGCCAAAAAAACTTGAAGCCCCCGATAAAAAAAAAAAAAAAAACCAGAGACTCGATTTCTTTCAAAACCTATTTTTATTTCATCCCAAGTTAATTTCTAATAATTTTCTGAAGATGTTTATTAGATATTATTGAACATTTTTGCCAAGCCTGATCAAAATTGAAGTACAAAAGATAAAATAAGTTAAAGATTGCAATATTTCCATTAGGCGCATGGCCGGAAAAGGTTGAATAAATTATTGATATTTAATTTCATAGAATTAAGAGATACTTTAGAAAAATTCTAAGAAAAAATTTTCACGGGTATAACCTCTAAAACTGCGGTATTCAACGGAGAGTTAAGTTTAAAAAAATGTTTTGAGATGATACTCATTGTTTTTTTAGTGATTAGGGATTACAATTTTTTTTAGTCTTGAACTGGTAAAAACCACCTGAAAAATGAAAATTTTAAAATTCGTTCTATAATTTTTTATGTTAAGATTTAAATACTCTTTGACTCTCACAAATATAAGCTACTCAGTATAATTGTTTAAAATAATTAATAGCCAATACGCATTGTTATAAAATTTGATGTACTCTGATAAATTTTTGTACTCATCTATAAAAATAATTTTGATGTTTCAAAAATAATTGATGAATAGTTTTTTATAAATACGTAGAAGTCAATTAAAATTTAATACTTGAATAATTTTGATTAAAGTTCATTTCAAATATTTCAGGGTAATCTGTTCACTCTAATGAAGTGAAAGTAGATATAGTTTGTCTTACTTTAAAATCATATTCAAAGAATTTATAATTGATTATTTTTATTAAAAAAAAAGGTCATTTTTCCCGTTGATCTTAGAAGAAAAAACAGAAATTATAAACTTAACTAAAAAACAATGACTTCAATCAGACAATAATTTCATTCAAATGAAACATCATTTTAGACTTTAAGTAACAAAAAAATTTTTAAATATCAATAGTAAGATAAGATCTGGATTTGGACGCGCGAAGCGCGTTAGTTGGCCCTAGTAGATCAAAACGTGTGCATTGAGTTAAAGAAAATGGTTGTTGTTGTAAACTAAAATTAATAAATTTCGTAATTTATTCTAAAAATTATAAAATTTTTCCAATTGATGTATGATTTTTGTTTGTTGAGTTTCTCAATTCTTCTTTTTCTTTAAAAATATTGATACTAATAGATGCATGGTCATCAATTATTGTTAATTTCTAAACATAAACATATCTTACCATGAGCGTCACGGTAGTAAGCATGCGTCACACTACGGAACCTTTCCTGTCCAGCCGTATCCCAAATTTGCAGTTTTACCAAAGTCTCGTCAACATTAACCATTTTATTCTGAAATAAAAATTATACATTCAGTAACTATAGCTATAAGCTTAAAAAAATATACATATATCTTCGTGAATCGCAAAATTAGTTATTTGTGAAAAGCAATATTAACAATGATAATAAAATAAAAATTATGGTATAAATAACAGCCATTTAACTCATTGAAATAAAAATCACCCGAAAATCGATGCCAACCGTTGAGATATAGTTTCCACCCAAGAAATGTCCGTCCCGAAATCTTGTTAGCAGACAGGTTTTACCCACTCCGCTATCCCCAAGCAGAATGACCTAGATATTCATAAAAAAAAAAAAAAAAAAATAGTAAAATTTTTAATGTAAAAAAAATGAAAAAAAAAGTTTTTCTTTAACGATGAACCACGACTGTTTGATTTCCTAATAAGTATATTATATCCCACATTATAAAATTACTGTACTTAATTTAGCATTGAGTCTAAATATAGTAAATAACAATAATAGTAACCTCAAAATGTACTTTTTGAAAATTTTATAAACTTCTCCACCAATTAGCTCACGAATAAAAATCTTATACACCTACTCAAGATAGCTCTCTTTTATATATTTTGATTTTGATGTGTTTATTAAATGTACATTATGTTGTACAAAATACATAAGATTATAACAAAGTTCTACATTAGGATATAATTTCAATATAAAATAAAATTAAATATAATAAAATAAGATAGAATAAAATAACAATAATATAAGTAATAATAATAATAATGAAAGTAATAAAATGAATATAATGGTATACAATAGCAATCAAAGTAACATGGGTAACATTATCAGTCTCATCAGTATTCACTCCGAGAATCACAAACTAACATTTCATTTCATACAGATCTCGAGTTCAACAGTGTAGAAAAAAACTTAATCTTCTCCCTCGGTATTAAAGATGTGTGATTTGATGAGGTGTTTGAATGAAGTGAAGGATGTAGATTGGCGAATATTTGGGGGTATGGTATTCCAGGAGTAGGTAGCTGATACATGAAAGGATCGCTCCAGAGATCTAGTGCGGAAAGAGGGGACAATCAAGGCATCAAGTGCATGCGGATTAGCCAATCTCAAGGGACGTGAGCTGAGCTTTTCAACAAAAAAATTCGCCAGATAAGACGGAGTACCTGTGTGCAGGATTCTATAGAGCAAGCAGGCAGCAAAATAATCTCTGCGGCCCGCCACCCGAAGCCAGCCGAGCTCACGTCTATAAGGTGTGACATGATCGCTCTTCCTGATCCCAAAGATGTACCTGATCCCACGATTGAGCAAGCGCTGTAATACGAGATCCTTCTCACCCGAGATATTACAGTACACGAGTGAACAATAGTCAATCATAGGAAAGAGCAGGGTCTGTATAAGGTGCTTGCGCAGTTGAAAGGTGGTGCTGCGTCTGAAGTGGTTAAGACGGTACAAAAGAGAATTGGCTCTCCGAGAAACATAACGAACATGGTCCTTCCAGCTCAGCTTAGAGTCCAGCACCACCCCCAGACTACGCGCTGAGGGGACAAACGGAACAGTGCAGCCGCCAAACTGCAGGTCATGAATACCCAATTCATTAAAGCTATTGACATACGACGGAGTCCCAAAAACCATTGCCTTGGTCTTACTAGCATTCAGTACCAGCTGATTGGCGGCAGTCCAGTCAGCGACGTGCTCAGCACCCCGGCTCAGTCTTCCCAGCATGGCATGCATGTCCTCAAGTCGGCCCCGCACGTAAATCTGCAAATCATCCGCATAAACCACATAGCAGACATCAGGGCCAAGGCCATGGGCAATATCAACGATGAACAGAAGGAAGAGCAGAGGACCCAGCACCGAGCCCTGAGGCACACCCTTATTAAGGGGACGGAAAGAAGTAAAGTGCCGTCCTCCGCTCTTACCGCCTGCGAGCGGCCAGTCAGATAAGAGGCAACCCACCTCAAAACCCCATGCGAAAAACCCAGAGATTGCAGCTTCCTGAGCAATGTTACGTGCGAGACCGAATCGAAGGCTTTACTAAAATCAAAAAGTAGTAGCGCAGTCATTTGTCTCCTGTCCATACCGATTTGAATGTCGTCCGTGAGTTTAAGCAGTGCCGTCTGTGTACTATGTCCCGCCCTGAAACTTGCCTGACAATCGTCCATCAAACCCTGCGATTCAACAAAAGTAGAAATCTGGTTATGGACAAGCCTCTCAAGAATCTTCGACATGAAACTGAGCAGGGAGAGGGCATGGTTGCTGTGTTCAGTGAAGTGAAGGTATTCACTGAACATTCAGTCGACTTAAGACAACATATATATATATATATATATATATATATATACTGCACTGTTGCCACGACTAGTCGCTGCAGATCAAATGACAATTCTAGAGAGTCTAATATGAAAATTAATAAATAAATAAATAATTCCTCAAGCTCTAAAACCTCGGAACAAAGGTCGTCAAAAATTAATTTATTGATAAATAAATAAATAAACAAATAATACCCCAAGCTCTAAAACGACAAAACCCAGACCATCAAAGATTAATTTATAGATAAATAAATAAATAAACAAATAAAACACAAAATTTTTGACCAACAAAAAGCAGAGGTTTTTTTATTGAATTTTCTATAAAATAAATAAACAAATAATACCCCAAGCTCTAAAACGACAAAACCCAGACCATCAAAGATTAATTTATAAATAAATAAATAAATAAACAAATAAAACACGAAATTTTTAACCAACAAAAAGCAATGGTTTTTTTATTGAATTTTCTATAAAATAAATAAACAAATAATACCCCAATCTAAAACGACAAAACCCAGACCATCAAAGATTAATTTATAAATAATGTAACGGTCGAGTTAATTAATCGCGACGACATTAAATTAATTTCATGTTCGCCGCGCGACCGTTAGAACGCAGCACGAGTGGGAATGGAACGCGCGGGAATCGGTAGAATATCGGGCCGGTGAGAAGGAGGACAGGAGTCATTCTAATCACCGCACGCGTCCGAGTACAGATCGTACCGATTCGAAGCTTCGCGAAATTATAAAAAGTACGAGTGAAAGGTCAGTTTTATTGTGTCGCGCGTGCTCGGGAGTTATCGTCGCGACGAAAACAAGTCTTCGACAGGATTGTCATCCTTGGACAACTTGTTAACCTGCGACAACGAGACGACGACACTGGACCGTACGCCGGCATCGAGACACGGCAGTCTACGATTTGGGTATCTAGCTTGGAGGCTAGAGTTTCAGCCTTACGGCTTGTAACAGGTGCACCTGCGGCGTCCTCGTGAGTTATTGTTTGTTAAGCGACCATAATCGTTATCGTGTGAGAGTGTGAGTGATTAAAATCAGTTGTAAAATACTTTGTTTTTCTCGCGCGCGTAAGCTGCCGATAGCAGCAGGTTGTTGTGTGCGCGCGCAAATCAACTTAGAGAGCACCGATAACTCTTTGTTGTTGATTGGAATACTCAACCATATGAGTATTTGTTTATTAAATATTCAAAATTAACTTTCTGAGTAACAATTATTTTTCTGACCGGTGTTCCCCACGCTCGAATCCTCTAGCCCGCGCCCACCTACCGAAATCAACGAGCTGTCGCGCCCTCCCCGATTAATAAACCGTTTAGGGATATATAATCGCGGACGGAATTTTCTCCTTTTGCAGGAAACTCGTCGACGTGTAGTCGACTGCGGCAGAGCTTATAGAGGCTGTATGACAAACTCGGCAGATCTACGTGGGTTGTACTCCTGAGTCTGCTCGTTTAAATAACGCCCTATAACAATAAATAAATGAATAAATAAACAAATAATACCCCAAGCTCTAAAACCTCGGAACAAAGGTCGTCAAAAATTAATTTATTGATAAATAAATAAATAATCAAATAAAACACGAAGTTTTAAACCAACAAAGTGCTGAGATTTTTTTATTGAATTTTCTATAAAATGAATAAACAAATAATACCCCAAGCTCTAAAACCTCGGAACAAAGGTCTTCAAAAATTAATTCATTAATAAATAAATTAATAAACAAATAAAACCTAAAGTTTTAAACCAACAAAATGCTGAGGTTTTTTAGTTGAATTTGTTGTTCAATAAATAAACAAATGATATTCTAAGGTTTTTAACCGGGGAACTGAGCCTGTCAAAAATTAATTTATTAATAAATAAGTGAATAAACAAATAAAACCCTAAGCTTCAAAACAACAAAACACTAGGTTTTTTTTATTGAATTTGTTGTAAAACAATTAAACAAATAATACTCCAAGCTCTCAAACTAAGACCGTCAAAAATTAATTTAGTAATGAATAAATGAATTAACAACTAAAACCTAAAGCTTTTGAACTAAACGCTGGGTTTTTTAAATGAATTTATTTAATCTAACGCTCAAGGTTTCAAGGTTTTAGAGCTTGAGCTATTATTTGCTTACTTATTTATTAACAAATTCGATTGAAAATATCGGACGTTTCGTCGTTTTTAAGCTTCTGGTTTTATTGTTTTATTAATTTTTTTTTTTTTTCAATTAATCTTTGACAATCTGTGCTCCGTGGTTTTGGAGCTTTGAGGCATTATTTGTTTATTTATTTTATAGTGAATTCAATAAAAAACCTCAACATTTTGTTGGTTTAAAACTTCGTGTTTTATTTGTTTATTTATTTATTTATTTATTTATTTATTTGTTTATAAATTGATCCTTGGTGGTCTTAGTTCAGTGGTTTTAGAGCTTGGGTATTATTTGTTTATTTAATTTACAAAAAATTCAAATAGAAAACTCAGCATTTTTTTGTTATAAAACTTCGGGTTTTATTTGTTTGTTCATTTATTTATAATAAATCAATTTTTGACGGTCTTAGTTCCCCGGTTTGAAGCATCGGGCTTAATTTGTTTATTTATTTGTACTTTAATAAACTTAACTGTGATTGTCTTAGTTCCCTGGTCTAAAAGCTTAGACTATCATATGTTTATTTATTTTACAACAAATTTAAATACAAAACTCAGCATTTAGTTGTTATAAAACTTCAAGTTTTATTTGTTTATTTATTCATTAATTAAAAAAATTCATTTTTGACGACCTTTGTTCCGAGGTTTTAGAGCTTGGGGTATTATTTGTTTATTCATTTTATAGAAAATTCAATAAAAAAATCTCAGCATTTTGTTGGTTTAAAACTTCGTGTTTTATTTGTTTATTTATTTATTTATCAATAAATTAATTTTTGACGACCTTGGTTCCGAGGTTTTAGAGCTTGGGGTATTATTTGTTTATTTATTTTATAGAAAATTCAATTAAAAAATCTCAGCATTTTGTTGGTTAAAAATTTCGTGTTTTATTTGTTTACTTATTTTTTTGTTTATAAATTAATCTTTGATGGTCTGGGTTTTGTCGTTTTAGAGCTTGGGGTATTATTTATTTATTTATTTTATAGAAAATTCAATAAAAAAATCTCAGCATTTTGTTGGTTAAAAATTTCGTGTTTCATTTGTTTACTTATTTTTTTGTTTATAAATTAATCTTTGATGGTCTGGGTTTTGTCGTTTTAGAGCTTGGGGTATTATTTGTTTATTTATTTTATAGAAAATTCAATTAAAAAATCTCAGCATTTTGTTGGTTAAAAATTTCGTGTTTCATTTGTTTACTTTTTTTTTTGTTTATAAATTAATCTTTGATGGTCTGGGTTTTGTCGTTTTAGAGCTTGGGGTATTATTTGTTTATTTATTTTATAGAAAATTCAATTAAAAAATCTCAGCATTTTGTTGGTTAAAAATTTCGTGTTTTATTTGTCTACTTATTTTTTTGTTTATAAATTAATCTTTGATGGTCTGGGTTTTGTCGTTTTAGAGCTTGGGGTATTATTTGTTTATTTATTTATTTATCAATAAATTAATTTTTGACGACCTTTGTTCCGAGGTTTTAGAGCTTGGGGTATTATTTGTTTATTTATTTATTTATCAATAAATTAATTTTTGACGACCTTTGTTCCGAGGTTTTAGAGCTTGAGGAATTATTTATTTATTTATTAATTTTCATATTAGACTCTCTAGAATTGCCAATTGATCTGCAGCGACTAGTCGTGGCAACAGCGCAGTATATATATATATGTTGTCTTAAGTCGACTGAATGTTCAGTGAATACCTTCACTTCACTGAACACAGCAACCATGGAGATGGGACGAAAATCATTCAGGCAAGACGGAGAGGGATATAAGGAGATATAAGGAGAAAAGACATCAAAATTTATAAAATTTTTGTAGGAGAGATAGGTTAAAAGCGCGAATTAAGTACTTTTTCACGTTCTACATAGCCGAAGCGTAGAAAAACCTTGAATTTTTTTCAGTTTTGAATCTGTTATTCTTAACGTGGGTTTCTACCGAATGTATGACAAGAGAAAATTACTTCAAATTTTCTGGAGATGTTATTTAAATACTGAGAAATATTTTTGCGAAATCTGATCAAAATTGACAAATAATATAATGTTCGGAATGAACAATCAATAAACTTCGAGAATTGAGAATGAAAAAAATTTGATTTTGCCTCGAAGCCGATGGTTGAGAATAGAAATTAAATTCCTCGCTTGTCAGTGATAAACCCAGGGTAGTGCAGTGCCGGCCTAGAAAGCAAGAGATCTGGGTTCAAATACCGGCTAAATCAAAACCGAATTTATTTCATTCTCAATTCTCGAAGTTTATTGATTGTTCATTTCAAACATTATATTATTTCAATGTGTTTTGTGATACTTGATGTAGATCCATAATAATAACTTATTAATAAAAAACAAAACAAACGTTTAGTTTTTGTGAACTACACAAACTTTATTCATATGACAGCTGTTTCGACGTCTTAGCGTCTTCATCAGATTAAATACAAACTGTAACTTAAATGTAGGTTTACAAACGTTTATATAGTATAATTTTGTGGGTGTGGTAAGATCATTCTTCCAATAATACTTCTAATAATGTAAACATAAGAACTTGTAATCAAAACAGATTAAGCAAAGGTGAGTTATTTAGATCTAGCTGATTATTTAATAAACATCCTGAGTTTTTTAATCTATTAATTTCAAGAGACTCTAAAGCATTAAGTAAGCTTCCTTTCTGGCAAATATGCAATACTTCATATTCACCATCAAAAACATGGCTTTCCTCATTAAGGTGTTTCGCGTAATTCGAATTGTCTCCCCTAATATTAAATTCATACAAATGTTCTCTAATTCTCTTTTCAAATTTACGCCCCGTTTGTCCTACGTAAACTTTATTACAACTACCACAATTTAATTTATAAACACCAGATTTTGAATCAAATTTATTTATTCTATTAAGGTTTTTATTGTTTTTAACAAATGAACTCAGTTTTTTATCTGTTCTAAAAGACAAAAAGATATTCGGATTTAATTTTTTAATAATATCATAAATTACAGATGAGTATTGACCCATAAAAGTAAATGAAAAATAAAATCTTTTTTCTTGATCAGAATAAGGATAAATAATCCTAATCGCCATCCTTTCATTCTTACTTTTTAATAATCTATCAATTAATTCTAATGAGTAACCGTTATTGATTGCTAATTGTTTAATCATATTCAGTTCTTTCGTATAATTCTCACAGGGCATTGGGATTGACAATAATCGATGTATATAACAATTAAAAGATGCCATTTTTTGTGTATGAGGATGACAAGAATTATAATGTATAACTGTATCAGTCTGAGTAGGTTCATGAAATATTCCTAATATCAGGTCACTCTCAAAAGAATTAATTTTTCTTTTTGTTATACTAAGATCAAGAAAATTTAAAGAGTTTTCAATCTCTTTTTCTAACGTAAATTTTATGTTTTTATGGATCTTGTTAATATTATTAAAAAATACATCTAGTTGCCTTCTAGAACCTGTAAAACAAGCAAAAATGTCATCTACGTATCTAAACCAGAATTTAAATTTATCAAAAAATTCAATGTTACTTATTTTAGATTCTAGGTCATCCATAAATATTTCAGATAAAATAGGGCTTAAAGGGCTCCCCATTATCAAACCGTCTTTACTAACAGACAACTTCTGATCAAATTCAAAATAATTCTGACTTAAAACTGTATCTAGTAATTGCATGATATCTTTAATAATTAATGGTTTAATTCTTTTCCCAAATAATAAAACCAAAATAGAAAATTATGCAAATTAATTAAAGATAAAGACAGAGTAAATAACAATCCTAGACAAATATCTGATCATGTTTTTTACGATAAATTTAAAAACTTTACTGATATCGAATTTAATCTCAGAGAAATTAACTTGTTAAACAAAGGTTTTAATTATAACTTATATTTGCCTAAGAGAGAAAAAGATTTTGAAAGGTTAAGAGTTGAGTCAGAAATAATTTTAAATAG
The DNA here is from genome assembly GCA_038277355.1 of Encarsia formosa. NCBI lineage: Eukaryota > Metazoa > Arthropoda > Insecta > Hymenoptera > Aphelinidae > Encarsia > Encarsia formosa. The sequence goes on from CM076184.1 coordinate 109,602,615, forward strand.
AATTTCAAATATATTTAATATTAACACTATTGGGAAGAAATATGAAATCAAAAATTATTTGAATGATAGTAAGAAAACTAGTTTAGAAAATAATTATAATATTCTAAAGAAAAATAAATTCATGATTGATTCAATTGTTAAAAAAATTAGAAATAATGATATTATATTGACAAAGGCAGATAAAGGGAATACTATAATTGCTATTGATAGAATGGATTATGTTGAAAAAACCATGGAATTCCTGAACCCAACTAAATTTACACAAATTGGTTTTGATTTAACTACGAAGTTTCAGTCAGATGTAAAAGAGACTCTAAAGAATAGTATACTTTTTTCGGAGGAAGAATGTTTGAGACTTGTTTGTATGAACCCTCAAGTTCCTAGACTTTATTCACTTATTAAGCTGCATAAACAGAATAATCCAGTAAGACCAATAGTTTCTTTTATAAACTCACCATCATATAAATTATCTAAAATGATTATCTCAATTTTGAATAAATATTTAAATTTCAAATCTAAATTTAGTATTAAAAACTCAATAGAATTATCAAAAAAGATATCAACTATTAAAATCCCTAATAACTCCATTTTACTCTCTTTTGATGTAGTTAATTTGTTTCCTAATATTGATCCTCTTGAAGTTAAAGAATTGATAGAAAGATTATTATTTGGGAAAAGAATTAAACCATTAATTATTAAAGATATCATGCAATTACTAGATACAGTTTTAAGTCAGAATTATTTTGAATTTGATCAGAAGTTGTTTGTTAGTAAAGACGGTTTGATAATGGGGAGCCCTTTAAGCCCTATTTTATCTGAAATATTTATGGATGACCTAGAATCTAAAATAAGTAACATTGAATTTTTTGATAAATTTAAATTCTGGTTTAGATACGTAGATGACATTTTTGCTTGTTTTACAGGTTCTAGAAGGCAACTAGATGTATTTTTTAATAATATTAACAAGATCCATAAAAACATAAAATTTACGTTAGAAAAAGAGATTGAAAACTCTTTAAATTTTCTTGATCTTAGTATAACAAAAAGAAAAATTAATTCTTTTGAGAGTGACCTGATATTAGGAATATTTCATAAACCTACTCAGACTGATGTTATTGTTTTATTTTCAATGAAATGATTTTTTTGAAACAATAATTTTTGTTTCATCGTAATTTCTTTAAAAAAATACTGAAATATTGCATAGCGTCAATGAAATATTCTACTGATTCCATTTCCATTCTATTAATTTTATAAATTGTATTTTTTTTTTTTAAACTCAATGAAATTAATCTTTGACTGTATAATCTAATATAATCGCTTTACTGAAAATATTTAATTTTTTTTCTTTGTGATAGACTTTAATTTGTCAGTTACTTGAAGCTAAAGAATATTTCATTGAATTTCAGAAACGTGATATTGCAGCAATGAAATAAGTGAATTGATTCAGTTAAATTGATCTTTTACAATCCTTTAAAAATATTACATTTTTATCAATGACACATTTCATTGACTCAATTATAATCAAAGTAAAACAATGAAAAATTCGCAATTTTTTAAGATAAAAATGTTAGTAATCAACGAAAAACAAATTCTTTTTTAGAACTCTGTGCAACATTTTATGTAGCAAACTTAACTACTATATTTTTGAAACTAAAAATAATCCATTGAATCGCGTAAAATTATACTCCATCAATGAAATCACTTCGTTGATTTAATCACATTTGACACTGACTGTTATTTAAAATAATATGTTATTATTAATATTTTGTGTGACATATTAATATAATATGTGAAATATTTTTAAAAATTATTAAATTGTTTAAATAATTTAAATTATGAAAAAAATAAAAATAATAAATAATCCACCCGGCTATAAGATTTAATAAATAAATAAATAAATAAATAAAATCCATCAAGCACGACCACCCCGTAACTCTCAGAGTGTAAATTGTTAATAATAACATAAAAAATATATAAAAAAATTGTTAGTTCGAGTAAGTTTTGATAATTAAGTCCCGAAGGGGCACAATTTAAATATTAGTTTTGAGTAGCAAAATTTGTCTTGACCGTTTGGTCTAGTGGTTAGGGTAGCAGCGTTCTAATTTGCCAGCGTCGGTACGAATTCCGATGATTTTTTTTTTTCTTTTATTTTTTTCTTCAATGGAATTTTTTTTTTTTTTTTTTTTTTTTTAATTTAAAAATAGTGAGAGAGAAATTTTCAACACTTGTAATGTGTGCGCGAGACATTGTAAGACGTTTTTATGAGAAGAAAATTTCATTGTTTCAATAAGATGTGCATTGATTCAATGAAATATTGTTCAATAAAACCAATTTCAGTAGCTCAATGAAATATGACACAAATAATAATGTAATATTTCATTAACGCAAATCAGATTACTTGATTTCTACTTTATAATATAGAATATTTCATTGGCCCCATAAAGTTATTTTTGTTTTGATGAAATTATATTTTTATATCAATAATATTTGTTTCAACTAAATATTTTCAAAAAAATAATGAAATATTTCAAAGAGATAATCAAGTATTCTATTTATTTAAGTGTGGTTCTACTGAATTAAAAAAAAAAAAATTTTTTGGAACTTCAATGAAATATATGTTTAAGTATACATAGTCTGATATCATTGGCCGAATGGTGTTATTATTTTTTTTAATGAAATTATTTTTCGGATCAATAATACTTGTTAAACCAAATATTTTCAAAAAATTAATGAAATATTCCATAGACGCAATGAACTATTTCATTTATTCAAGTTTAATATATTGACTTTGGAAAAAAAATTTCGTTTGAAACTTCAATGAAATATATGTTTGATTGCATAGTTTGATATCATTGGCCGAATGGCGTTATTACTATTTTTTAATGAAATTATTTTTCGGATTAATAATACCAGTTTCAGCCAAATATTTTAAAAATAGTAATGAAATTCGGCCAATGATATCAGACTATGCATTCAAACATATATTTCATTGAAGTTTCAAACGAAATTTTTTTTCCAAAGTCAATATATTAAACTTGAATAAATGAAATATTTCATTGCGCCCATGGAATATTTCATTACTTTTTTGAAAATATTTGGTTAAAACGAGTATTATTGATCCGAAAAATAATTTTATTTAAAAAAACAAAAACACCAATTAAGTATAAAAATTAAAAAAAAAAAAAAAAAAAAAAAAAAAAAAAAATGCAATCTACCAGGAATTGAACCGACGACAGCAAAATAGGAGGTTCTGACTTTAGGCACCAGACCACATTATTATTAATCGTAAGTTAACTTAAAACTGATATTTCAGTTGTGACCCCTTCGGGGCTTGATTATAGAAACTTAAATGCATTAGATTTTGCTTAACCATGCATCAACATGGAATGTTAAATTGAATAATGTTATGAAGAGTTGTGATTGGATCAAACAACTAATATTTTTTTTTTTTTTTTTTTTATTATAGAGCAACTAATTTAATTGATGAAAAGAAATTGTTTTTGATCCAATGTAATATTTCATAGCGCAAAATTTATTAAGTTGTTAAGTTTCGTACAAAAACATAATAATAATGGGTTGTAACTCGACCGCCCAGGACTATTAGGTTTTAGAGCTTGGGAGACGACTTATTTATTTATTTATTGAAAAAAAATCAATCCTGACCTATTTCAACAATGAAAAATTTCATTGCCTCAATGAAATTTTTAGTTATTTATTATGTAATATATTAATAAACAATAATTAAATATATCGAAGTATAAGCAGTTGTTTTTAGATATACCATTTTATTTGTGCCTGTATTGGTTGCACAAACGAACTTCTTCGTCGGAAATATATTTTAGTTTCTAATTTTAAATGTAGATGGCGTACTTTTATTCAAAACTGCAAGTGATGAAACAATCTGTCAATTCGTATATATACCGGTGCAATGAAGACTATATTATACAATATAAATTGCGTAAATGTAATATTTCATTGGTTTAAGTGTCTCGATGTATTGTATAAAATGTGCGTTTCATAGTGTTATGTATATGTGTGTATAGTTATAAAAGCGTAAAATTTATTTGTCAATTAAAATAATTTGTAAACTTTAAAATAATGAATAATTAAACTACTGGTTACTTTAAATCAATGAAATTATATAATTCTTTCAAAAACTTGCAATTGTTAAGTACGTCGTCCGAAAAATAAAAAAAATTTTTTGATATTTTGGGAAAAATTTTGGTGTAAAACCAATGAAATATTTCATTGTAGCACTAGAAAATTCACAGCTGGAACATCATAAAAATTTGAAAAGATTTCTCAGTTCATTAATTCAATGAAATATTCCATCGTTTAATTGAAAAAAATTAACTTTTTCAATTATTAAAAAGAAATATTTCTTTGAGTCAATGAAATATTTCATTGTAGCACTAGAAAATCCACAGCTGGAGCATCATAAAAATTTGAAAAGATTTCTCAATTCATTAATTCAATGAAATATTTCATCGATCAATTGAAAAAAATAAACTTTTGCAATTATGAAAAGGAAATATTTCTTTAGGTCCATGAAATATTTCATTGTAGCACTATAAAGTTAATTGACACAAGGTAAATTGAAACCAAAACGTGCAACCAATGAAATAATTCATTGAAGGAATTGAATATTGTTTTGAGCAAGTATAAAATTTATAATTTTAAAATGAAATATTTCATTGAGTGAATAGAATTTTTTTTTATTTAATGTACAAAATTATATCACTAGCCGGTGATGAAATTTTTTCATTGAGGCAATATTTTTTTCATAGATTCAATGAAATTTTTTTCTCAGTGTACGCAATATTTAACTCAGCGTGTTTTGAAGAGTTGCTTTCTTAACTTATAGTGCACCCACCTTGTCACCGTGTGAGAGTCAACAATCATCAGTTTTCTATCATGGACATAATATACTGTCTAAAACTTTTTTCAGATTTAAGTTTAATATATGAAACGAGACGAAAATGGTACGTTTTTGAACTAAAAAATTTAGTACCTTTTCTCGTTTCCTCGTGTCATACTACTTTTTAACAGTGAAAAGGATTACTTATAAAAAAATTGTTGGAATATTCAGTCTACTTTCTATTAAGAAACACTAAGGTAAAGATACCAGTTATGATCACAAAAATCGCTACTTTTCAGCATTTTGAATTTTATTGAAAAAACAAAGCATGTTAGACTAAATCTTTTTTTACATACTTAGATTTTAGGTTTTTAGGAACTTTAATAAATTTTTTTTATATGAAATTGTATTTATTTATTGAATAATTAATGTTTAAAGACAAGACCTTTTGACTCCAGTTTATTAGACCAGTTTAGCTTGGGCCCCAGTTTATGGAACACTTTTACACGTAAAATCCTGTCTGTGATTTACGTACCCCATTTTAATAAATAATTGAGTATTTTGAAACAAATAGCTATTAATAATAATAATTTTTAATGCTGATATGATAGGTAAAATATTGAGTAAGAAACTACATGTAAAATTAATGAATTTCCTTTGAACCAAGAAATGTAAAGAAAAATAACATTTTCACATTGAAATATAATAGCGTGCAAATAAGTAATAAAGTTTTAGACATATGAAAATATTAAATGATAAAATGAAGATGGTCTTTAGAACAAACAGTACGTTAGAAAGAAAAATTAAAGATGATAAAAGTAAAACTAATAAAATACTAAAATCAGGAGTTCATCAATTGAATTGTTTTGATTCTAAGAAAGTTTATGTTGGACAAACAGGAAGAACATTTGATGAAAGAATTAAAGAATATACAAGTCATTATAAGAATAAAGATAGAAACAGGTCTAATTATGTAAAGATATTTGATTGATGGAAATCATAATTTTTATGAGAATTTTGAAATATTACCCGTTTTGGATCAGTCAGGAAAATTGAATTTGCTAGACTCTTGAAATAAACCATCATAGAAACACAAGTAATCTTTTGAATGATCAGAGAGACATGAACAACTCTTGAATGAGTAAGTTGAGATAACGCTCATCGATAAATTTCTTCTAGTTATTGAGTTAAAGGACGCTCCTCCGGGCTCCTTCCAAAATATTGTTTGCACCTGCCGGAGGAGCACCTCAAAACGGTGAAAAAACCTTATATTTAACATAGTTCAACGGCGCTCCTCCCGTTGAGCCCAGCTGCTTCTGCTGCTCCTTCCTGGCTCAAAAAAATGTTAATTTTTGTGGTTAGAAAAATTTGGCTTCTTCCGGAGGAACCCGGAGGAGCGCTCCTCAAATATATTAAATATGGTTTTTTTGACGTTTTGAGGTGCTCCTCCCAGAAAAGCTTTTGAAATTGTGGCTCATCTGGGAGGAGCTAGAAAAAAGAGCTAAATCTTTAAATGCTTTGAAGTGCTCCTCCCGGAGGAGCCATAATTTCAAAAGCATCACCGGAAGAAGTACTTTTTCCCTGCGCTATATTTAACATACAGATATCCCTCAGTTTACGTTGTGTTCTTTATTTACTTCTGGAGGTTGGCGAGCGAAGCGAGCAGGGGGCTTATTCATCCGGTAAAATCAGCAATTTACAACGCCCAACGGTGTTTATTTTGCTAAATTATGCAATCGATAACTATTTTTAATGACTTTTATATCAAGTCACGATTACGAATATACATTCTAAGATTTAAGACTTTATAAAAAATTTGGCACTAACCTGTTTTCAATCAGGCTCATGTTATCAACATTTTGAGACCATGTAGGGGAGACTCTGGGGATTCGGCCCCCTCGGCTCAGTTGGCAACCCCAGTTTTTTCTGATAATGAATTTTTTAATATAAAACTTATAAAAAATAGTTGAGGTAGTTTTGAACTATTTTTTTTACAAAAAATTCCACATGAAAAAGGCTCAAAAAATTTTTTATTCGCTTTTTAAATTTTGGAGTAATTTATTTTGTTCAACATCAAATTTTCAACTATATTTTTAACTATATATTAAAAAATTATTATTGCTACTTAAGTTATATACCGATGGAAATCTTAGGATTCGAACTTTAATTTTCTGTACTAAAAAATTTAATTTAAGTAAACGAAAGTATTTTAATTGATCAAAAGAAAAAAAGTCTACCGGGGTCAATGTGGCCACCCATCTGTGAGGTAAAATGGCCCCTGGTATGGTGATATGACAACCAAAAATATATAATCATAACCTCTAATTTCAGCTGTGCTAGTCATGTAGCATGTATGATAAGCTTAGTTTTTAGTGTAAGTTTTTAGAATCAGTAATTTTAGTAATTAGTTAGTAACTAAAATAATGGTCCGAAACTATCAAAAAAGAAAGAAAACGTACATTTGGAATGAAGGTGAAATGAAACTTGCCGTTGACAAAATTAACAGTGGTATATCTATAAAAAGTATCGCTTTAGAATTTAAAACTCCAAGTAGTACTTTAAGAAATTAACTGAAAGCTGGCTGAAACACCGGCGCGCTGAGGGACGCCGGTTCGAATCTCCACCGACTCGATTTTTCGAGCAGCGGCGAGGCGAGCCGCGCGTCCCGCATGAGACGAGACAAGAATTTTTGGGAAATATTGGTTCATTCTGAGGATCAAAGGAGATGGCCACCGATGGTTGGATTAATGCTCACTAAAAATTATAAGCGAATCACACCAGATAAAGCCAAGACCTGTTAAACCCTTCACTGCTTCCCATCAATAGCTGAAGGAATATCGGACAGCATCTTCACTTTATCAGATGAAGCATTCAAGGACTAAACCACCCGACGGACTTCATGAAACCTACAGTTTAAAACCTAATGTACCCCCAATGTATTAAATGTTCTACGTCTCTGTATCTAATAACCTTTTAAAGGTAATACAGATCAATAAAAAAATTAAAAAAAACTTGTGCTTCCCTCCTCACTGCACCCACCGAATGCAAATGTTAGATACTCATTTTAATAAGCCTCTAAGTGATAAATATACTGAAATCATGAGAGTTAGTCAACGAAAAGGAAATATTACAATGAAAGATGTCTTAAGATTGTTTGGTTCAGCATTCCAAAGAGCAGCAAAGATGGAAACGGCGTTAAATGGTTTTATGGGCACGGGTATATGGCCTCGTAATAGAAATATTTTTCCAGACTGCTTATGTTTCTCTCCAAAGAGATGTTGAAGAATCTGAGTGTAGACCTGGAGTTAGATAGTGTTTAAATATATTGAAGAAAATTCAGGCCTCCAACGATAACCTGCATATATCTTCTAGTTCTTCTAGTCAATCTAGTCTATCGCTCTCAAATAATCTTAAAGCTAATAGGGTTCAAAAAATTCAAGAAGCTCAATTACTCATTTACTCTAATCACATTAATTTAAGTTGTCTTTTTACAGAAATTCTCCATTGCCTAGGTGAAAATATAAATGCTGAAAACAGCATTGAGTTTAATCATAATGTTGAAACTGAAGTCAATAATATAGATAAAAATGATATTAAAACTCAAAAATTAATTTCAAAACCCAACTTTGAAAAGGACGAACAACAAGAATAACGACAGAAACTTACAAGGAAAACGTGAAGGCACTAAAACCAAAGTCCAACAGAAACATAGAAACAAAAACTGGACCAAAAACTAAATCAGCGGAAAATTTTAAGTCTCTTATCTTTGAATCTCAAAAAAAGCAAGCGAAGTTTCTTTTTTAAAAAAACAGATGACTAGTATGAATCATGGACAACAATATAAAATTGTTTCATTACCTCAAAATCTACATCAACTCCAAGTCTCATCGTTATATCAATTTTTTAATTTTAATACAGCGGATGTCCAGACCGCTAGGAACAATTTTTTTTCTCCAAAACCAACTAAAATTTTGTTCAGCAACCAGTGCAGTTCAAAACTCAATATTTGGAAATTAATAATTTAAGAGAACAGCCAGTGATTTTACAGCCTAATCAAGAGTAAGTTGTAGGACTTTCAGCAGAAAAGCTTTTTCAATACATACGCTATCTTCTTTACCGATTAAAACTCTGCTGATAATGCAGTGATAGCGAACGATGGCGCCATGCACGGCGGGTCATTGAAGTAGCCAATTTGAAGTTATGCCGACAATTTCAATGATTCATTAGAATTTGAATGTAAACTATTCGTAAATCTACAAAATTTAATAAATTTATAAAAAAAATTTTTATAAACTTAACTTAATCGTTGTCTTTGTTTTTCAGTTGTTTGAAATTTGTTTTTATTGTTTTGTTTAGCAAAAAATTAGTTAATAACAGTTAGATTTTTTGTCATTAATCAAAAGGTAAAAAAAAATCATTATTTAAAATTCTTATAAAAAATTCAGATTCTACACGAAATTTTACAAAAAAATGATATTTTGTGAGAAAAAAATCTTTCTCACCCGTCAGAATTCAAATGTTATAAAAAAGTGATCTCAGCGTTAAGTATTTTACTTCGTTTTACTCTTAAGGAGGTTCCCTACCAATATATATGTCAACTGCGATGCTACGATTATATTTCTGTATATACTGGTATACACGCGCAGTGTACCGTAACCACGCAATCATGCATATTTCACGTAAATGATTTTTATTTATTACTTAGAGTCTCCTAATGATTAATTAAAAGAAACTAAAAATTTTAATTAATTTGCTTTTATTTTCTAAAAAAATTTGATCAAAATCTGTGGGCTAGAAATAAAAATATTCTTAATAAAAGTAAATTTCCCATAAGAGACTATGCTAAATGAGTCAAAATTGAAATGTTAATTTCTTTTTTCTGAAGTTCCTAAGCGTCTTGAAATTTTAGCTAACCATTTCTTACATCAAAAATTGACTGTACGTAAAATTGAATCAAAATCTGTGGGCTAGATCTATTTGGTAGGGAACCTCCTTCAGAAGGATCAAATCGGATTTCGTTTCAAACGGGATTTTCATCTGGAAACTATGGAAAAAGGCCCCGTAGTCCGTTTGGTGAAACATTTTTATTCAATCCATACATTCTTGCTGACCACTGTGAGTTAACCACTTTCAAGTTAAAAATCGTAGGAATTTAATGTCGATACTTTGAATGGCCAATTCCGATCTGACCAATATAATAAAAATTAACATGAAAGTCGGATTTTTTTTACACGTCTATTAAAATAGTGTATTACTTAACTAGACAGCTGGAATGGGAAATGTCTCAGATCACATGAAATTGTCATCCGAGGCGAAGCTGAGATGACAAACATGTGATCTGAGGCATTCCCATTTAGCTGCCATTTGAAAGGAAATATTTTTTTGAAAACATTTGAAATACTTTATCAGTTTTAAAAATAAGGTATTCGATTTTTGCATTTACAGGTCCTTCAAGCACGCCGTGGTTAATTTTATGATTTTATAAAGTTTTTGAACTTTGAAACTTTGTGTTAAAAAAAAATAGATATTAAATTATGACTAAAAAAGTAACCCTTCGAGCTTGTATTAGTAAAAAACAAGTTACTTCATTGTAATTTTTGCCAGTGAAAGAGAATTGAAAAGTTTAAGAGATTTCCCCGTAATATTAATATTAAAATAAAAAAATAAAAAGAGTGAAAAAAGGCGAACACAAACAGCCGCACGAAGACCATCGTTGAAAAGCACGCTTAATCAAAGCTATCCGGGCGTCATGATAGTCGGCCAGGTGGCTTAGCCGCGAGTGAAAGGCTTGAAAGGAGATTCGTGAGCGAGACCAAGAGAGGTCCGCCTTCCTCTCATGATCAGCGCGTACCTTACGCAGAAGATCGTAACGCTCGGGTGTGGCCTGGGAGGACGAGCCAACGCTGTCGTTCGAGGACTGCCGGCGCGCCAGCTGGTAGTGGTGGTAGTGGTTGGTCCCCGGGGCCTTATGGTTTGAAGTGACGGGGGACCAATCGCAGTCTCGCCGAACAGCCGTGACGGGCCCCTTCCGCTGGTGCGTCGTTGCTTCTTGGCCGCTCATGTGATCCCACTCTCTGGAGCACCAATTTGCTCTTCTTCTTCTCGACCACTCCTTGCTTAGCTGTTTCAGTAGTCTGGTCTAGCTTTAGCGCACCCACAGAGCTCAATCCACTGGTACTTTTTTTACGCTATAGCTGTATACAGCTACCAAAGCAACCAAGCAGACCGCGAAGAGGTCACTCAACCTCCGGTGCTGTTGAAGGAGAGAAAGGACGACGACGCTTCCACAGTCTCCCAGGAGCGTAGTCACTTGGATTGGAGGCCCCTGTTACCAGATGCACCTTTTTTTTTATAAATTATACTTTTAACCTTTGAGTTACTTTTACAAGTAAGAAACTACCTATTAAAACTTTTTTTACTCAAGACACTTTTCTGTTTAATCAGACAATCGATTATGGATTTGTTTTTAATGACCATACACATTTTTAAATCCATAATTCAATTACTTTTAAGAGACCTACTACATATTAAATCTGAAGGAGTGAAAAATCACTCTTCAAGAATGAAAAGTGCGCCACTCTTCGCTGAAGTGACGTTTTTTTGTCCCCAAAAAAGGGTGATTTTTCACTCTTTTGGAGTGATTTCAAGCTAACCTCACTCTTCCGATTTAAGAGTATTTTAAAAATCCTTTACTGACCCTGCATATCATAACACTGTTATTTAAATCGAAAAAAGCTTATTTTAAATCATAGATTCGGTCAATTCACTCGAAAATTTTAGATCAAACTGTATTTAGTATATATAGGCAAAAGTCAATAAGTCGGCCACATCTAGAATATCGTGTTCAATTATAAGCTATTTACAAGTTTACAATTCATTTTACATTAAGTGCAGTTTCATGCAATTTTTTATTAAGTAAATTAAAAAAGTAACGGAATTCATGCCTAAAATTGCTTACTATTAGATTGATAAATCTTTGTTTCTTTCAATAAACTATCGTTTCTTTTAAATGTGATTTGAACAATTCTATAATTAGGGCCGTGAAATTTTTTTTTCTTATACTTAATTATGAATACAATACGTGAAAGCAAAGATTAAATTTTTCCAAATACATCTAAACTATGAAAAAAACTAAAATTTATTATATTTCTATAAATAACTTTTTGAAAATAACAAGCACACAATTAAGTCAAAGCAAGAATTATTCCTTGAAATGGTCTCGTTATATTTTTGAAAGAACCTTTGAAGAAGTAAGTCAATAAGTTCAACGTACAATGTCATGTCGTGAGTCGTGTCGAAATTAAAATTTTGATTTGAAAAGAAATAGATCTCGTGGGTTCCTTATGTTTTCGATCACTTCTGTAAATAAGTCAAACTAAACTCATTTTTTGTAAATCACACGAAATCAAACAAACTTTTATTTTTCAAATAAACCATAATTTACTAGAATAAATTTTATATTTAATTAAGTATAAAGCGTTTAGTTTATCTGTGCTGGTGTTGTTTAATAACTCAAAAGCTCAATAGCAATCAGTCTATTATTTTCAATGCGTTTGCACTATTTCCTTTCTTTTTAATTAAGACCTAAAGCACTTCCGCCTGAAGCAAGAAGGTCGGTAAGTTACCGAATTTTCGGAGCGTATCTGTTACAAATCAAACTTAAAATTTTGTATTAATATAATCAGAAAATGCCAAGCAGTGAAATGATTTGAAGTGAAGATATTTCACGTTTGAGTAGGCTTCCCGACACTGCTAATCACGAAAAAAGGCAGTCATTAAAAACTATTTTAATTACACCTTTGTAGACTCCGTTAAACATGGAACCTGCAAACTTTGTGATTTTAAATCAATTTCAATCAGAGGAAGCAACACTGCTGGATTAAAAAACCACCATTTCAAATGTCATCGTAAAGAACACGATATAGAGTAAAAAATTGTTAGTAACAACTGTTTTTTCTTAGAGTAAAAAGTAATAATTTTTTTCAGAAATTAACTGCTAAAACTACCCAAGTTACTCTCGAACGAAGAATACTATGCTATATCGCGTACAAAAATTTACCTTTTAATTTTTTCGACGACGATGTGTCTCAAAATTTTTTTACGTTGCCCAAATAAAAATCAACGACCTACAATGGTCACGAATGAATTTTAACTGATGCAAAAAAATGTTAATACTATACTCAGCAACAATGAATCGAAATTGCGTTTACTGTTGATATTTGGTCATCGCCTACTAGGAAATCTTACTATGGAGTCACGATACATTACATCAATAATGATTGGAACCTAAGATGCAAGGCTTTGGATTTTAAACCTCCCGAAGGAATGCTTGCAGGCGTCGACATTATCGCGAGAATTTTTACAATGTCCTGGAATTTTAAGAAGTAAATAACAAAATTATTCGAATAACTTTAGATAACGTTTCAGCTAATACAACATTTATTCAAAAATTTGAAGAAATTTTAGAATCTCGTAGAATTGAGTTTAGTGCAGAAGACTAACATTTTCGGTGTCTTGCTCACATTATTAATTTAGGAGTGCAAGACATTTTAAAAGTATTAGAAATAAGTGTTGATAAATCGAGTACAAATGATGACGTAGATTATTTGCTAAGAAATAAAAGACAAATTGATTGAAAAATTAAAAAATTTACATAGGTCGGTTACCGCAAGCTTTCAAGTATTTCAAATTCAAAGTTTTGAATTTTGTTAGCTTTCCACTATACTATAAATCATTATAAAAAGGAAATAGCGAAAATAAACAAAACTAAATAATGAATTTTTGTAGATTTTGAATTCAATTTTTAAAAAATTTGCTTTAATTAAAAATGAAATATTTTCTTGTTATAATAAAAAAAATGTAAGTTGTGTACTGTCGAGGTTTTGAGATTAACTTTGAATAATTATCAGTTTTCTTTGAATTAAAACCAGTTATGGCTTTTAGCCTAGGAAATTTGAAAAGAAAACAATGAAATGTATCTAAAAAAATTAATAACTCACAATCGAACGTTTATGCAGTTAATACCTTCTTGCTTCAGGCAACAGAGCAGACTATATAAGATTGAATTTCATTTTGAAAAGTGTTTTTTTTTTTTTTTTTTTACTTCAGTTTCAAATAATTTTTATTTTTATTTCTACACAATTTGTAGCATTTTTTTTTTTTTTTAGCTTAAAACCATTTATCAACTAATTTCCGTCTGAATGAAAGTTAAATATAAAAGTATGTTAAAATAATATGAAATGATGTGACGTCCTGTTCGATGTTTTTTATCTCCAATATATAAGCAAAATTTTAATTTTTATTGAATTGAATTGAATTTAAATTTTTAACACTATTAATAAGTTTGTCGAAGTCTGCGTCGCACTGCTTGAACTATAGCGAGCTCGTGGAACAATTTAAATTTATGTATTAATTTTTATTCAACAATTTTTTTAATAAAAATTGTACCTGAATAAACCTGAAAAACACAAGATTAAAAATTACATACATTCTAAAAAAAATTTGACAGTTAATATTTTCTTAAAGGGAAGTTTTAGTAAAAAAAAAAAAATTAACTCTTCTAATTTTTACTTAGGGTGGTTTTTACCGAGCTATTTAAGAGCACATTTGAAAATTAACTACCTTCACCTAATAAATAAAAATCTTTTCTTGAAAAATAATTTTTTTTTTTTTTTTAATTTTCTTTTACCTAAAAATGTATTGTCGGGCATCTTTTTAACTTTATAATTAAACATATAATCCACATATTTTTTTAAAGTTGATAAAGAATTTTTTAGTAAATCTGTATAAAAAACCAATTTTTAATTAAAAGTATCAGCAGATAACGATTCCACGTGCCAGTATCGTACCCGATACCGATACCGATACGATATCAACTATGGCCGATACTTTCCGATGCCGATACCATAGTTTTTTTCTTAACGATGTCTCGTATCTAATCAATGAAGCCATCCATAAAGATCTAGTTGCAAAAGTCAAAAAGATAGTCACATTTTCGTCGCATCTGTCCTGTCATTCCGAAAAGAAAAAATATACTTTAAAATGACATACATGATTATACAAATTTAACAGCTTAAAGTTTTAGTCTAAAAATATTTGACTTTTTGACTTTTGCCCTTACTCTTATATCAGGGTTGCGAACCGTAAAAATATTGTTTAGAAAAAAGTTAATTCACACCAGATCTTAATAATGATTTTAGTTTTCAATTTTCAAATTTTTATAAAATTGGACCGCTTTTCGGTTCATTCATCATTTAGTACTCGAAAAGACCCCCACAGTTTCATTAAAATTGATGATTCAAAGGACAGCTCATCTCCTTGTTATGGTTTAAAAAACCTCGACAATTCGAGTTTGAAAACCGTACTTTTTTATTTCGATCTAATTCGTTTTATGTGTTTTTTTCTCAAATTTCGAATGACTTTTGAACAAATAAGTATTGTTTAATACAATTTTTGCCATTTTATTTCAATTACTTGCAAAAATAACATATGTGATATAATACATTAATGAAAAATAAATTAGAAATCGTCATTTACCTTTTTAATTCAGAATTACGGCTTTAAAAAGAAAGATATCTCATTCATAAATGAATATAAAACCGTATAAACAACAAGGTTTAAAACAAAACTCTTGATGATAACAAGTGATATCATTTTCATTTACAGATTAGTTACTCAAAAAGAAGCAAAAATATAGCATTAGAATTAGCTGCATTAATCTTTTTGAAAAGTTGGTGTAAGAGTAACGTATACGGATACCCAATAGCTCTTCGCGTTCATACGTGCCCGTCAGAGTTGAACGTCCTGCGCGCGCGCGAACTGCTATGCCTTTTTGACCTTCTTACGCAAACACATCCGATTGCTGCTTGTATGCACAAGTTTATACCTCACATGTAGTAAATTTTTACCTGCGAATTTGAAAAATAAAGTTTAGAAAAACTTTAGAGTTTTTCAAGCTTACGTAGAAAACTAATATTTTTAGGGTTATGTGTAAAAATTATACTTATTGCTATTATTATTTATTACTTATTGAAGTTTATAAAAGCTATTAAAAAACCTGCAGTAGTTCTCGCGCTCCACCCGGTGAAAACTTTAACCAACATTTGACTTAATTATGACGCATTTTTGTATTGCTGCAGCCGATATTTATCTATTGGTTCTTTATTATTTTACCCAAACTTATTTTTTTAAATATATATTTTTCCAGAATTAATCATTGCCTTTCACATAATATAAGAAATTAATATGCAGTCACAAAAAACATATATTTTAGAGGATGCCAAGCTCGACGGTAAATTAGATAAGAAGTACTTACGAACCATAACCACTTTGGTGGCCATTTTAGCATTAATATTTAATCAGATTATGACAAATTTTAAATAAAATTTCACGTTGTAAAAAAATATTTTAATGTTGCTTTAACTGAGTTTATCAGATAAAATTTTTAGAAATATTTCGCTAATTCTAATTATAGTTTAGATGTTAAGTCATAAAAACTTGAGCTAAGCAATTGCACAAAAAAACAAGTCCAATATGACCTTGAAAATGCCCACCCTATAACAACCGACTAATAGGACATGCAGCAGTCACACGTGCGTATATAATTAGGATGTTAAGAAACGAATGCCACGGAGGGCGCTGTTGCAAGAAACTCCCTCGTCAGCCGTGCTACTCTATAGGTTAGACAAGGACAAATGGACATTATCTCTTTCTCTGTCTTACTCGTTGAGTAGCGCGACCGAGGGAGACTCTTGCAGCAGCGCCTCTAGCGTCTTAACATCCTCATATCGGGTATCATGTAACGCGGCCAACTCCCAAAGTAGCAAATGTTCGTAAATACAATGTACAATAATTTCTCAGTATGGCCGCTGCCTTTCAAGGTGACGGACGCGTGCTTGGAGCTCCGTGATATCACGTGTTCCAGCCTTTTTCGAGCGCTTGCTTTTTTTTCCGATCATCGGCCCTGTGCCGTGATCGTTAGTTTTTGTGCTTTTTTAAGGCAGTTGTCGCTTGTGTGAGCGAGAACTGCCCTTGTATTCGGTTAAATTTTGTGTCGGTCTGCAAAAGCTGACGCTTTTAACTAACATGGCTGCCGCATCAGCTGACAAAGTTTTCCATGTGCAAGATTACACCGACCCGTCCGAGATTCGTCCGAAAGATGATCAGGCCATAGTTTTTGAGGCAGATAAGGAAACTCCTCTTAAAGAGTATATTTTGGAGTTGAACAAACATGTGAACGACCCGAAAAGTTTCTTGTACGGTTCTCGCATATCTCAGGATCGCATTTGTGTAGTGTTGGCGACTGCTGCGCAGGCGTCATCGTTGGTCGAGCAAGTAAAGTCGATCATTGTAAACAATAAGGTAGTGCACCTCAAGTTTTACGTCCCAAAGGCTGTAAGAGTGATAATTTCAAACGCGCAGTACGGTATTTCGAACTCAGCTCTCAAGAAGATTTTAACGAAGGGCTTGGGCATCCAGTGCCTCTCAAGCGTTTCGGAACTAAAAGCTAATATGGGTGCCGAAAATAATAACCTCTTCACCAACTTCACAAGTTTTCGCCGTTTTGTTTATATCAACCCAGATCACGTCAACAAGTTACCGGAGAAACCAGTGAAGCTTTATACCGGCACCATGTCTCATAATGTGTTTTTTGAATTGGACTCGCCTAAATGTTTTAATTGATCACAATCGGGCCACTTTCGGGCTAACTGCCCGTTAAATGACGAAAGTTCGAGAAGTGTATCTCAAGAGTTACAGAAGCCTAGAGCTGATGTCCATGATGTAGAGTTGTCGGTAAGAAAGGACGCGTCTGCTCAGGGTGGAGAGAGCGGTAAAAAGCATGGAGCTGATATCAACGACCAAGCCGCCAAAGTAGATGAGGCCAAGGATAATTCTCTGTCTCAGTCAGCGATTTTGGGTCATAGCAATGATCAAAGCACCGTTTTTAATGTAGTTGACACGCCGACCTCTAGTACTCAGGCTACGTACGCCTCGGCAGTCACGATGAGTGTATCCCCTGATCAGAACTCTACTCGACTTGCACCTTCGCACATTTTTAAAATTCCAAATGACTTGATTGACACTAAAATTCCTCTTTTGAACAAGAGCGACGTTCAAAAGTCATCTTTTTCTAACCTAAACCAGATCAACCGGCAAGCTAAGAGACCATCATCTCCCTCCATCAGTGATAAATCTGTGGTTGGTGTGACTAAAGAGCACGATGATTGGAATCCCTCTCCTGGTACAAAGAAAAGAGTTAAGAAGCGAGCCAAATCTGATTCAGCCCAGGAGCTGAACGAGAAGAGCCCGGAGGAGCGCCTGTTCTCGATTGTATCAAACTTAGAGCCAGCTAGGCCTTTAATTGAAGCCTCTCAGTCCCTTCTGCACATGACTTTTGATGAATTCGCCGATCTGCTAAACAAATCCAACTCCTGTAACCCCACGGAAAGAAGAAACTTAGTCATTCCTTTCTCTAAAGACAAAGTATCTCTACTGAGTATCTTGGCTCAGGTACACAGTCAGGTTGCAGGAAGGGGCATTAAGCGTAAGTTGACGTCTCTTCGGAAAGCTATCAATCTAGAATAAAACCTCTGACTCTTCAGAGGCTTCCGAGTCTGATGCTTCCCAAGCGTCAGTACTCGATGATGAGATGGAAAACTTGTAAATGAACGTGATCATGGTAGCACCAGCTACTGAAAATTCTACGGCGGTTTCCATAGATTTACAGGTTCTCTTCTGGAATACCAGAAGCATTGAAAAAAAAACACCGAGTTGGAACACCTTCTAGAGGACATTGACGTATTAGTAGCCGTTGAAACTTGGCTCAAGCCTGGATCGGACTTCAAAATTCCTGGCTTCAACGTTTACAGAGTGGACCGTCGCACCAGAGGAGGAGGAGTCCTTTTTGCAGTGAGAAATAGCATAAAATTCAAACCAATAACCAACACGGTCAAAATTGATGAGACAGTTGAGATAGCAGCTATCAGGGTTTTTGGATTCTCGAAGACCATAAGTTTATTTGCAGTTTATCGAGCCCCGGGAGTTAATCAGCACCCTAAAACACTATCTCAAGAACAATGGAACCAAGTTGCTCTCCTTGCGGCCAATGCAGAGGGTATCTCTTATCTATTGGGTGATTTTAATGCTCATAATTTACAGTGGAACTGTGAAGAAGACGATTTAAACGGCGTAAGACTTTTCGACTCTCTCTCGTAAGAAAATCTAATTGTACTAAATTGGGATGGCATTTCTCATCTTAATTCTGCCAACAATAAGACTTCCAACATCGATCTTATCATAGCAAACTCCAATTCTGCCTCTTTTGCAGAAGTCTCTGTATATGATGAGTGTTTCGAGTCTGATCATTTTCCCATAAAAGTCACAATTTCGTTGACTAACAAGGAGAGGTCACACCCTCCGGGTCACCGATCTTGACGAAACTTTGGGGATCGTTTTCTTATACCAAAAGATGAAGAAATCTACCAATCATCCCGTCTAATGGGCCTTTTATACCTAGTTCCTACATAGCTTATATCGTATTTTTAGCTCTTTTTGGGTTTTTTTGCGAATTTTCAAAAAATTCCTGTTCGAAGCCTATTACACTTACAAAATTCTGCAACCCCGCATTCTCTTTATTTTTTCATCTTCTTTTGAGAAAAAATATTTTTAAATCTAATTTTGAAGAAATAGTCCATGTAAAATTAAAGTAATCAAAAGCATTTTTTACTGTTTTTTTGGTTTTATGAACTTAAACTGTATGTCGTCAGCCTTATCAAAATTATGTCTAAAAATATTTTTTCTAAAAAATTCATATAAAAACAAAGAAAATGCGGGGTTGCAGAATTCTGTAAGTGCAATAGGCTTTGAGCAGGAATTTTTTGAAAATTGTTACAAATAAACACAAAAGTCGCACAAAAGTGTTAAAAGTGTCAAAACAAGCTGATTTTCAAAAAATTCCTGCTCAAAGCCTATTGCACTTACAGAATTCTGCAACCCCGCATTTTCTTTGTTTTTATATGAATTTTTTAGAAAAAATATTTTTAGAGATAATTTTGATAAGGCTGACGACATACAGTTTAAGTTCATAAAACCAAAAAAACAGTAAAAAATGCTTTTGATTACTTTAATTTTACATGGACTATTTCTTCAAAATTAGATTTAAAAATATTTTTTCTCAAAAGAAGATGAAAAAATAAAGAGAATGCGGGGTTGCAGAATTTTGTAAGTGTAATAGGCTTCGAACAGGAATTTTTTGAAAATTCGCAAAAAAACCCAAAAAGAGCTAAAAATACGATATAAGCTATGTAGGAACTAGGAATAAAAGGCCCATTAGACGGGATGATTGGTAGATTTCTTCATCTTTTGGTATAAGAAAACGATCCCCAAAGTTTCGTCAAGATCGGTGACCCGGAGGGTGTGACCTCTCCTTGTAAGTGCATATACAGAAAAAGTTCCTTCAGACTCCGTTCTTCACAGACTAATTGGATCGCCGTAAATGAATCGCTTGAAAGTCACTACATGGATTTCTGGGACTTGGACTATGATAAAGCCTCTGCTTCTCAGAAGTATGATATCTTTACGAACATAGTTAAAAGCTCGGTGAAGGCCAATACTCCGGTCAGAAAAAATGTTGACCTCAAAATCCACAGGAATCCAGTGGAATGGTGGGATGAAGAATGTGCCAGATTAAAAAGATTAAGAAGAGCTGCGTACAAGAAATGGAGATTTTCTAAGAAGCTACAAGACAGAATCGAATTCAAGAAGAGCTGTGCAATTTTGAGAAGAACTATCAGGATCAAGAAAAAAACCTGTTACGTTAACTTTACAGAGTCGATCGACTTCAGGAAAAGCCCAACTTATGTTTGGGATAAGATGAAGCTCTTTAAAAATAAATGGCAGAAAGTAAATCACAGCACAGATTTTTCGCAGGATAAGAGCTTTGTCGATATGGCTAGGGAGACGGTCGATAAGATTTCAGCTCCACCTAGTGTTGATCCACCGCCCTTTGTTCCTTATTCTCAATCAAACGTCTTCTTCGACACTCCGTTTACTTTTGCCGAGCTCAATCTAGCGATCGACTCACGCAGAATCAGCTCAGGTTCCGGGACTGATGGCATCGACTACTCTACAATCATGAAACTTTCTAACAAGTACAGACTGATTCTTCTGGACATTTACAACGAAATGTACGAAACCAGTAATTTTCCGAACGAGTGGAAATACTCGTTTGTTCATCTTATTAAGAAACAGAATGGAAAGGGCCTTCGTCCGATTACAATGACGCAATGTTTATGCAAAGTTTTTGAAATAATGCTCAAGAACAGACTCCAGTGGTGGTGCGAGAGCAACGATGTAATTTCGGCCGATCAAAGTGGTTTCCGAACGGGTCGCTCGTGTGTCGATAACATCTTGAACTTGGCCTTATGTGTTCAAGATGGGTTCAGAAGTGGGAGGGATACCATAGCTGTCTTTCTGGATGTCAGTGGCGCATTTGACAACGTTGTCCCTGGCATATTGATCCAACATCTGGATGAGATTGGATGCTCTCCGAGATTTATCAGTTTTGTCTCTCACCTCTGTTTGGAGAGGTATGTTACTAGTATCATCAACTTGAACGAACCTGTCTTGGTTACCAAGGGTGTGCCTCAAGGAGGGGTCTTGAGCCCTCTTCTGTTCTGCATTTACGTTAGAAATGTTACGGATGGAGTCAGTGCAAACCTCACAGTTTGCTGACGATCTTGGCTTGTACTTCAGTGCTCAAGACCTGGGTAACTGCATTCAGGCTGTACAAAATGCCTGTGCTGTTGTTCAGGCTAACTTAAGGCAGCTTGGTTTAGAACTCAACGTTGAAAAGACGAAGATTCTTCATTTTAATAATAAAGGTATCGCTCCGGGCAGTATTGAGATTGTAATCGATGACACAGTTCTCACCTCCTCTGATCAGGCTAGATTCTTGGGAGTTCAGTTTGATCCCTCACTTTCATTTGAACATCATGTCAAGAAGACAGTAAAAAAGTCTCGTTCTGTCCTGAACGTTCTAAAAATGCTCTCAGGCACTTGGTGGGGTGCACACCCAGGAACTCTTCTGAATCTGTACAAAAGTTTCGTCAGATCAACTATTGACTACGGATCGTTTGTTTATTGGCCTAATTTAAAAAAGCTCAGTAATTTACTGGAAGCTGAACAGCTGTCGGCTATTAGGACTGCCTTTGGATACAGATTGTCGACCCCAAAAAATATAATTCTGGAAGAGTCCAAGCTTCTGGCACTGCGTGATAGAGCAGAGCTGCAAGGGAACAAGTTCATTACCAAGGTGTTGGCCAACAAATCTAGCTCCTCTTTTCGTCAAGTAGTTCATTACAATAACAAGTTCAGCAAAATCAAGGCCAAGAAAAGAATTTTTGAGCTGTGCACAGTCAAAGTTAGCAACTACGTAAAGCACGATCTTTTACAGGTTAACAAGGACCTGGTCTTTCAGTCTGAATTTGAAATTTTTTTCGTTCAAATTCCCATAGACTTGGACTTTGCTAGTGCTCTCTCCTCCTCTCCTCTTGTTAATGCTGAATTCCAGGCTCTTTTTGATCATGCTAATGTTACTCACATCTTCACGGATGCAAGCAAAGATGGTGAGCTCCCTGTGGGTTGGGCTTTTTATCTTCCTGGTGATAAGTTTCACAAGAAAGGCTCCCTAGCCAAAACCGCCTCAATTTTTAGTGGTAAAGCTGTTGCCTTGAGCGCAGCGCTGGACTGGATCCTACTAGACCCTGACAAGAGATATTACATCTTCTCCGACTCTAAGAGTGTTCTCTCGACGCTCATCTCACGAAAAATCAATAAGAATCCTTTTGTTTCAGTAATCAAGAATCAACTGGCCAAGATAAAACAACTCAGCATTCTGGAAGATCCCCTTAGAATTTTTTGGGTTCCCTCTCAATGTGGCATCGTGGGTAACGAAGTCGTTGATTCTCTTGCCAAGGAAGCCTGTTACTCTTCAGTTCCTTGTGGTAGTATTCCCTACTCCGACTTCACTGTTGTTTGGAACAGGGAAGCCAAGGAGAAAACTTTTAGACTCAACATGCACGAAGGAGATTCTAAAGGGTTCCTCTACTTTCACAACTACTTGTCCTTAAGCAACAAGCCATGGTTCTGCAAGTTTGATCTCAGAAGATGGGAGATCGTCGTCATCAACCGTTTGAGATCCAATCACTACAGTGCAGCTGCTTCACTTCATAGAAAGAACATTGTCTCGTCTCCAGAATGTAAGTGTGGATACTCATCTCAGGATGCTAATCATCTCCTCTGGCAGTGTAGTGAATTCTCTTGTGAACGAGTGTCGTTATTGAGTGATTTGACTAAGCTAAACATTCCGATCCCGTATAACATCGAAGACATTCTCACTGATATGAACTTTAAGACTATTAAAGCTGTTCTGAACTTTCTCAAATCATGTAAACTACTTTTGTGAATCTCTGTAATGTTCCTTTTCATATAAATTTTTTATACACTCGCTGTATAGACCTATGGTCTAGGTAGGCGTTAAATAAATAAAAAAAAAAAAAAAAAAAAACAATAATTTCTAAATGCTGATGAGAATAGCTTTTTACTTTAGATCCTATAATTTATCCCAAATAACCCACTTTAGTTTAAAAAACTACTAGTTTTTACTTTAAATCCAATTACCCGTCCTAAAAAACCAACTTAAATTCACAGAGTGTCTAAAATAACTATTATTTGGTACCGTGTACCGTGCACCGTGCACCGAATACGGTACACGGCGATGGTGCCTAGACACTTTCTTAATATAAATAAGTCAGTGGAACTAAATTGAAATAAAAGTAAACAAATTTCATAATAAATTTATTAAAATTTATAGATTATATATTAAACGTCTATAGATACATTTTTTCAAAAAACCACACAACCCTTTTTTAATCCCAAATAACCCGTCAAGTTTTGGATACTAGGTCTAACCTTGAAACCAATAATCAACCCCAAATAACCCTCCTAGATTCGCCTGGATACTACATTTAATCTAAAACCAATACATGGAATAACCCATCCCAGATAACTCTCCTAGTTTCGCCTGGATGCAAGGTTTAACCTTAAAACCAATTACCCATCTGAAATAACTTTCCTAGGCTTGTCTGAATACAAATATCCCAAAATTTATATAAATTATTACTCTCTGCATACTTATAAATGTCGGGAACGACAAATCCTTCTATACCATCATCGATTGAAAAAGCCTCAATTTTGTGAGATTTTAACATTTGAACATTTAACCACTCTGCTCAAATTACTACTTGAAGGTGATTGAGCATCTGCTTCATCAGATAATTTACTATCAAGATTACCATTGATTAATAATTACTATTGATAACTTTACTTGTAATATCATTTGTCGGTTTAGCTGCATCTAAAAACTAAGTTACTCAAATTTTAAAACTAAACCGATTCTTAAACTCGAACGTAAACAAAATATAAACACTTTATTTTCAATTTCAAAGCTTTCGGGGATTTTTTCTTCGAAGATTTTCAAGTCAGTGATTTCGATTTGAGGATTTTTTCGCCGGGAATTTTGATTCGGGGGTTTAGTAGTAAGACATGACATTGTGCGAACATTACAATCGCGTAGGATTATCAATTGTAATTTAAAAAAATATTTTTTAATAGTGCGCAATATTAAAACTAGTTACGTCAAAGTTTTTTCAAAAGAAAATAAGGTACCTGTACCTAATATGGCCCCCCTAAGCGAGAATCAACGTTGTGGTGAATCAAATCAATATTTTTTGACGAGTAAGGTCTCATTTTAAAGCTTAATTCAAGAGCTTTAAAATGAGACATTACACGTTTGATTTTGATCAATGAGCTTCAAATGCCAGAGGATTTACCAAAACACGGTTTTTTAAGACACCTAAAATTTGTGTCCTAATATGGCCCCCCTTGAAGTAATTAATTAATTGCAATTGTTCCTACTTTTTAAATCAATCAGGATATAAGATTTTAAAAACTTCAAAATTGTTATTATTTTAAAAATGATTTATTTGAAAATTGAGCCTTTTTTACAATGTTTTTGAAAGCTTTGCAACCAGTAGAAAAATTTCAACTTTAAATTTTGGTCAAAGTTTTTTTTTTGAGCTAGAATGCTTTTTTAGTTATAAAATGAAAAAAAGCTTTGAAACAATTAAATTTATTTTTCTTAAATAACATTAGGATAGGATTTTCTAAAAAGGACTTTTGGGAAATACACTTTGAAATATCGGTATTTCTACTAATTCGTGGGGGGCCATATTAGGTACACTGCATAATAAAAAGTTATTTAAGAATAAAACCCGTTAGAAAACGAGTTGAATAAAAACTAAGGTCGCGTTTTAAAGCTGAAACAATAACGAATCGAAGCTACTTATTCAAATTTTGATCAGGTGCGTCTAAATATTTTGGCAGACCACTTAATTACAACGTAAAATAATAACGGAGGTATACGAAACGAGTTTTAGCTATTAGACGTGCGCAAAAATAATTTTAAAATGTTCTAAACGACTGAAAACTTCATAATTCAGTGTTTTTGACTTCTTCCTACCTTGCAGAGATGCCGCATACCTAGCATATTCAAAATAACAGGGGGGGCCATATTAGGCACAGGGCCATATTAGGCACACTTACCTTAGTAAGAAATTAAATATTAAAAACACTCACAGTTCCGACACTGACGTCGAGTAGTGAAGACGCTCTTTGGCGTCGGGTTTGCCTCCACATGAATATTTGGCACTTTGCCTTAAGAAGCTTAAGGCAAGCATTAAGGCAGATAATGCCAGCATTAAAGCAACCTTACTGCATTCAGCCAAAAAATAGTTTTTTTTTTTAATCTGAAATTTTTCAGAGGCTCTAGGTTTGGATGTCAATACAATAATCAGTTGTCATTTATGAACCTAGACATCCAGGTCGCCGATAACGGGGCTAACCCGGGTACCTGGGGGTCATCTTCAGGAGTTCGTGTCGAGTTCTTCATGGATTACTTCAGGAAGTATTATGGAGTATTTAAGGAATCAGTTTAGACCTGGAAATCCAGGTCGTCGATGACGGGGCTACCCGGGGTACCTGGAGGTCATCTTCAGGAGTTTAAGTCGAGTTCTTTGCGGATGACTTCAGGGAGTATTATGGAGTATTTTATCAATCTATTTAAATAGCTTCCTGAAGTCATTCACGAAGAACTCGAAACGAACTCCTGCAGATGACCTCTTGGTACCGAAGGTACCCTTATTATCGACGACCTGGATGTCCAGGTCCAAACTGATTCCTTAAACACTCCATAGTACTTCCTGAAGTCATCCACGAAGAACTCGACACGAACTCCTGAAGATGACCCCCAGGTACCCAGGTTAGCCCCGTTATCGGCGACCTGGATGTCTAGGTTCATAAATGACAACTGATTATTGTATTGTCATCCAAACCTAGACCCTCTGCAAAATTTCAGATTTAAAAAAAAAAACCATTTTTTGCCGAATGCAGTAAGGTTGCTTTAATGCTAGCATTATCTGCCTCAATGCTTGCCTTAAGCTTCTTAAGGCAGAGTGCCAAATATTCATGTGGAGGCATTTAGTAAAAATGTCTGAGGTGAGTGATAACGGTGTTTTTGCTGTAGGTGCTAGCAGCACTTCATCATCGAGTTCTATTAACCGGACAACTAGAAATGGAAAAATGGTTAATCGAGAGCCAGCTCCGACTTCTGACGGCTGTCTCGAAGGAAACTCAGATGAATCTAAATTTAGTTCAGAAATCTTCAGTATAAAGCAAATAAGATAAGAAAGAAAAAAACGAGTGTATATTCAGAAAGTGACAAAGCCCGCTAAGTTATCGTTTGTGAATTCAGCTACAGAACTCCCTATTTGAAGCAGTCTGTAGTAACATACGATCGAGAGATTGACAAACAATTAATACATGGACCAATTTGAAAAAATCACCAACATCAGCAATTGGTCCTTTTTCTTTCAAACTTCAGAGAATCGAGTTTGTTTTACTCTTAACTCCAAATTAATTGCTACCAAGATCCTATAGACAGAAAATAACAATAGATGGACAAGGGTCATCGATTAGGCCTTTTCAGTAGCATATCCGGCATTTCCCGAAATACTTGGATCTCGACTTGGATTCTTACTACGAGTCTCTAAACTTTTTGTTTAATGTTTTTTGAAATAAAGAAAAACGAGAAATTCTGTGCACAATTTTGTAATAGCGCTAAAATCAACTAAAATGTGACTTCAAAAAATTTTGGAATGCGCCATTTGTACCCATGTGGTCCGATCATACTAAAAATGAAACTTGAATTGTGGGACACCAAAAAGAACATTTTCCTGTCCACCCCCGTTTAATTTTGTGTACTAGGTCGCCTAACAGCTAAACATTCTTGGTTCAAAGGTAAAAATCAAGACAGGAAGACCATCGTTACCTTCAACCATATAAAAGCAAATCATTTTAGTTTGAATGCATCTCTTGCCAGGAAAAATATAATTGAGCTGTGTCTGCGGTCATGACTACCAGGATGTGGAAAATATAATGTAGGAATGTCCATTAAATGATGTTCAAAGAAGTTCCATGCGAGAAGAGATTTAATAAAAACAAAAGTTGAATATTATAATCACGCATATGGAAAATTTAAAACGTTAGATATAGAGTAATTCCTACTGTAATGAAGTTTTTTAATGAATCCCTTACGAAAAAAGCCCTCAACTTAGCGAGAAACTGCTCCCAAATTGGGCGTATACTTCTTAATTTGGGAGTTTACTATCAATTTGGGAGCAGTTTCGCGCTAAGTATAAATCTTTAAGCATGTTAAAATTTTTGTCTGAATTCGTGTAAATTTCAATTTTTGTATGGTGGTATTGATCTGTGTAGGTCTGGGCACGCTGAAATAAATTTAAAGAAAAGTATGGGGATCCTCTTTTTTTTAATCAGCTGTAACTTGAAAAATATTTGCTAAAAGTTCACGAAATTTTAATGGCAAGTCGAAAAATAACCGATGAACAGACAATTTTTATTTTATGAGAAACATCTCATTTGCTTATAAAAAATTAATTTTGCAATAAAAAATTTAAAATTAGAGTGACTTGAAAAATAGCTCGGATTAATTTTTTTTTCCATGATGAACTTTAAATGCTTAATTTATAAAAATTATTATTATTATTACTGTTAATTTTTTTTTTTTTTAATGCACGAAAACAGCGGCGTCCGGGCCGTGATATGCTATACGCTCCAATATACATTGTACATACATGTAAAAGCGGCTGCAGCCGTGCGGCCTAAATGCCGCTTTTTTCAGGCCTTTTTAATCTTTAAAAATTCATAACTTTTTTATTTATTAAATAGGCCAACTTTTTATTGCAGATATTATTAGCTTATCATATAAAGCTCAACATGGAAAAAAAATTTGACCCTCGCCTTGTGAGAAGTCACTCGAATTTCTAATTGCTTATTGCATAACTCAATATTTCTCAATAATATATTTTTCAAATTACAGCCGACTGAAAAAACAGGATCCCCAAATTAGATTATTTATAACTTTTACAAAGACTTGAATTTTTCAAAAATATTTTGGGGATAAACTTTGACTTATAAACGTTTAACTCTATGAAAAAAAATTTTGAAAATATTTTATTTTCTTTAAAATTAATTTCAGAAAAATTGTTAATTTGATTTTTATTAAATAGTGTTGTAACTGTAAACAATATAAATAACTAACGCTGCACCAAACATACGCTAAAATACATGTACAAATTCTATTTAAAATTCCACAGGTTGCTGCTTGAAGTGTATTTACGATTAGGTTGACCGGTGATGTACCGGTTGAGAACAAAATAACTGATTAGATGACCACTAGCTCTACCGGTTAAGAACAATCTACCGATTGAGAAGATGAAAAATTTCAATTTGTTAAAAATGTACCGTTTGAGAACAAGTACGAAAAGAGACCATCGTAATTTTTTGATTTTATAATTCTTTAATAAAATTGTTTCAAATCTACCTTTTTTTTTTTTTTCAACAAAATTGAACTACACGTAATAATTATTTTTTTGTTCTTAACTGGTGTTTCCTCTGATTGACAACGTATTTATATCATTTTAAAAGTTGGAAATTACAGTGAAATAAATTCGGAAATAAGATAAAAAAAAATAATTGTAATTTTTATTTGCGTCAGTCGTATTATTATGATTTTGTCCGATAAACTGAATTCTAACACAAACATCTGTTAGGTAATAACGTTTTTTTTTCTTAAAGTAACTTTTTTGCAAGCAATAAAAGTATAGCTTCTATAAAACTTCGTTTTAAGTATTAAAAATTTTAAAGTATTTTACAAGGAATCTACAAAAATTCAGTTTCCACTAAAAAAAACATAACCATTTAGATAAATTAAAAGTTTATATGGAATGACAAACCTCTGCAGGTGAAACAAAAAAAAAAAAACTTGTATCTTCGCTAAACCATCATGATAGTGTAGCAAATAAATTGAAAAAGCCACTACATCGAACGGACATATGTTAAAATTTCACCTCTATAAAAAACTCTTAAGTAAGAAAAAAAAAAAAAATTCACACACGCGGGAAAAAAGCGAGCTGGTAAGTAAGCCACATAAGCCGAGTTACCGCGGGGATAACACACTTGGCAGCGTATAAACCTGCTTCCTCGATAAGCTTTCACGCTTGCGCCGCGGCAGTCGCTGCCACCGTGTAAAACGTTCAAGCGGAAGTGGGAGAAACGGCTTCCGCTCCGTGATAATATAAGTAAAAAAACCGTCGATTGAATTTTAAAAAAAAATTAGAAGAAAAAGAAAAAAAAAAAAAGTAACTACGACATTAAATTACCGGTGACCTTAACTGCCCATTGTTTCGCGAATGATTTGCTTTTTCCTCACTTTTGACTCACGATTTGCTTTTCATACTGCTGATTTTTCTTAATTTTTTTTAATTATTTTTTTTTTTTCTGCAGAAAGATGAGAAAAAAAAATCAAACTTAAGCTTTATCGTTTTCATAGTTGTAAATTTAAAGCCTAAAGCAAAAAGACACGTCGATCGTCGAACCCTCATCAGAAGTAGAACTTCAAACTTGGATTTGTTCTGTAGTTTTTAAAATTTGAGGAATTTAAAAAATTGAGTTGAAAAATTGTTTTATAAATCATGGATGGATATTAAAAATAATAAAACAGAAAAAAGTAAAATCAAAGATGGTTAAATCGGCTCTCTAAATCTCTCCTGTTTTACTCTTCGTTCAGTTGGATAAAATCACCAGTAAGTGCTAATAAAGTAATAACAGTAGAACTCGCGGTTGCGTAGGGGGAAGAATAGGATTGTAGGAGAAAACGGATGCTTGGAGAAATAAGCGGGCAGTGGGGATAAGGTAGTGGGAGTAGATAAGAGGGATACGAAGGCTGGAAAATCGTAGGGGAGACACTTGCACACTGACGGTTTTACTCTCATCGGTGCGACCGCTCTATGACAGAAGTTTCACTTCAAAAACAATTCAAAAGGCACAATTATTCCTTTAAATGATTTGAGCTTATCTTGTACAACGTCAAAGAAATTTCAAGTCTTTCTATGCATTTTAGAAGTTTCGATTAGTAATAAATTCATTGAAACAAGAGAAAAATAGCTTTATTAAGTTTACTATTTGATTTAAAGAATCTCGGCGTAATCCGTCTTCTTTTGAGCTCCCGGTATTTTACTCGTTTTGTACGTGACCCAAACAATAAGGTGTAGAAACCTTAAAAATCTTTAGTATTTTCTAAAGTGTAATTTTAGATAAAATCTCACCATGCGACCGTGAAGCTTTCAAGTCAATGCCGTTTCTCACGTTTTGCAATATTTTATCAGTATGCAAATAAGAAAAGTCAAGAACAAAATAAATTATGTATACCTATGTATACCTTATGTATGCCTTTCAATCGTAATATCGTATTTGTAAAAAATGATATTTAATTTCAATGAGTTATCTACTGCGTCATGCGTGCTGCGAGCGAGCTTGTTATAATCGTAGATGGGGAATGATACTAGTGTAGCAGCAGCAGCAACTTCTTTTTGCCGCAAAATCAAATTAGCAACGGATAAAGGGGAATATCGATTTTTATAGGTGCGTGAGTTTTCGAAGGCCTCATTATGTATCGTTCATAGGTCTCATGGACATTGTATTTAATTACAAAATAAGAAAACTTTTTTTTATTTTACATTGTCAAATTTGAAAACAATTGCAAATCTTATCAAGCATATTTTTCATCTAATCATTAGTTTTTTCTCTGTTATTCAAAAAAAATTTAAACAATTTGCCGCATTTCCTTGACGATCTCAATGAAGCCACATCTGTAAACAGAACTTTTCAAACCAGAGAATACTGACATCACCACCAAGAAATTACCGATCATTTGAACAAAATATTGAACAATCGAAACAGATTACGAGAAAATAATAAAATTCACAAACAAAAGACTGTTACAAAAAATATCGGTAAAAGTCAGTAGAACGTTACAGTTTTTTTTTCTTTTAAGTTTTTAAAACTTTTCAAAGCTTGGTGAGCAAGAACTCTAATTCGCACTCTGAATGATGAATTCTCAGACTTTTAGACTCTTGAACTTCACATAAACTTTTCATTTAGATTGGATAATTTTCAGATTCCTCTCTAAATTCCTCTTCCTCTCTGCCTGGGTTTACATTTGAACGTAAATACGGAACTAAGGAACCCTACGGTCCCTATTTGGACGATAACCCGCTGACTGAATTAAACGCGTCCCACAACGCATAACCCATCAAAATAAGTCTGTGAAACTAAAGGATAGGTTCAACTTCTAGCTTTTTCACTTTACCATGTTTCATTTGACCCGCACTCTTGGAAGCAGCACGGGTGCAATGATGCATCGAGTTAGTAAAAAGAAGATGCAAATGGAGAATTTTCAAACTTTTTCGGTTATTAATAATGTTGTTAGGAGCTTAAAATTCTTTTAATCAATAGAAAATTTTTCTTCGTGCAAATCTTGTAATGAACGATTACATATTAATTTAAATGTAAAACTTCTATGCATTTCTTAAATAACATTAATGGTCAAAGATTTGAATTTACTTGAGTGGTTTAAAATTGCTTCTACACTGACGTCACTTCTTTAAAGTAAGAAAAATGATTTTTTACAGTAATATATGTACTTATTATGCGCACTCAAAAAAGCCAATAGACACTATGTTAGACAAGAAAGCGCGGATAATTTCAAATCCATTCGAAGAGCGCGTTCCCGCGGACTAGAGCCGACTGAAGGGAAACGATAAGGTGATACCATAAGCAACCCCCGGGGCAAGAGTATTACCTGGGTAATATCACGATAACTAGGGTGAAAGAGATAGAACACGTCTCGCTCGGTAGCGCGGTGCGTTGCGTTGTCATGGCGATGCACTTTCACAAACTTAATGTGTCTTTCGTTTATTAAAACAGTCGTATTGGTTTTTTTTTTGACGATTTATACTTACTTAGTTATTATTAATTTTTTTGTTTTTAAACAATATTTTTGTCTCTATACATACTACTCAATAAACATTAATGTCTTTTATTATGTTAAGTAACTATATAAAAAAACTTTTAACTTTTTTATAAACAGAATATATTAGTTCTTCAGTTTATTACGCTACATTTTATTATAACTAGCGTAAAATGCTTGCTTACCTTCAAAACCGATTTTATTGAACTCATTTTCAATTAGGTAATATTGACATGTTTCAGTATCTCATGAGGAAAAATATTTTCCCAAACATGGTCGAGAAAGGTTCTTTGGCCATCTCGTTGCAACCCTCGCCTTCGGCTCGGGTCACAATCCTCTTGAAGGTCAAATAAACCTTCCGCGGACCAAGTATGGAAAATACTATTGACGTATATTAATCCAAATGTACTTAATAAGGTGACCATTTTAATTTAATCTCTGCACTGAGTATACTGATATTGAGTGATAGTTTTATTGTTTAAAATTTTAATAAAAATGAAGCGTGAGAGAATAATTAGAGCTGTATTCAGTAAATACAATCTATTTGTTATCATTTTTTTCACTTGATTTTATTGAAATAGATTTTAAATTCTTTCGAAAAACTCAGAAAATAAGGGAAATAGATCTTTTCGATACTTTGAGAATAGTTTTCTGGTACCGAATGATGAGCAAAACCATCAATATTTCCCTAGAATGAGCCTTTCTAACAATTTGCCATGCATTCATGCAATTTTGCATATACAAAATTTCTTACAAATGGGATGTATTGGCTCGAATTATAATTTTACTTGATTTATGTAGACTTTATTTAGAGCAGAATAAAAATGCACGGTCATATTCGTAATCAGAATTTTTGAATCTCCGTACACAAAATTTCTTACAGATCCGATATATTAGTCGAAAATTTCAGTTTTACAGAAAGGGCAACACCAGTTAAATAAATACTATGTAAATACTTGCACTAAGTAATAAGACTATTATTATTATTGGGCTAGTATTTTGTAATTTGATTTTTAACCACGAACAGTCACTATAATAATTCAAGAGAATATGCCTTACATCATTGAAAGCCATTTGTGATTGGAAATTTTTCAGATAGTTTTTTGTTTATTAACAGTAACAGCGCTTTAAATGTATTGAATTATTGACTTTAAAAAACAAGAGCAGGCAACTTAAATAGCTTTACCTTAAATTTACTCTGAATTTGGGAAAAAAAAGATTCTTTTTTCTCTTGTTTGACAGTGCAGCGCTCTCGTTAATGATTTATTCGTCCATTTAAAACAAATTAGCTTTGTATATTATTTTATTACACTAATGCGTGGAGGCTCGATTTTACGCACGCTAGCCCTAACCTAACTTTAGGCGGCGTACGCAAAATCGAGCCTCCACGCAATTCGTGTGATAAAATATAGTATGCAACGGGTGCAGCACGTCACCAGGGCTTATTAAAATCACTCGTGCTACGCTTCGCTTCGCACTCGGTGCTTTTAAAACCGCCCTGGTGACGACACTGCACCCGTTGCATAATATACTATTTTACTAGTGTTTAGAGAATGTGGTGAGCAACAATTTAAAATAAAATTTAATCACTACAAGGTATATGTTTAAGCTCTGATTTTTCTAGACTTAATTGAGTCAGAGATTCACGTTGTAGGAAATAATTCATCAACATGCTGGCTCAAAAGTCCAATAATGTTATTTGTAATTCAAAGTTTTTAATGAGTGTAAAAAATATTTAATCAACCTACATAAGATAAAAGATGTTTTTTTTATTGCAAACATTATGTACGATCAAACTTGACCCTATTTTATAAAACCAAAAGAATATTAATCATCTCGATCTCGAATAAAGTAGTATGTATTCAAGTGCATATTTTAAAATATGTTTATCGCCTCTATCGTTCGTTTAAGTAAAATTCAACAAGCGCTGCATCTCACGAATGCAACTGGGTACACAAGGAAACTATGACTACGATCCGCAGAATTTCACCTTCGTAACGCCGCGAATCGCGTCGCGGTAGCGACCCACTTCACGCTGACGATGACGCTGAGTGCATTGTAATTGCATTCGATCTCGTACAAACCACAGATACAGCCCAACCACTTAGTAGTAATAATGAACCACTTATCATTTGTTAATTTAATTTATCAGGCAAATATTATATCATAAATTTTCAAATAAATTTTTTGTTTCTCAAAATTCATTACACTGAGAAAACGATCCTCTTAAGACAAAAGGAATCCTTTTGTCGCAAAAGGAAAATAATCTCAAAATAGACCCCTAAATGAAATCCTTTTGTTTCAAAAGGAAAATCCTTTTCTAGAGAAATCCTTTAGCGAGAAAAGGAATTCCTTTTGAGGTAATTTCGTTCAGCGAATAATTAAAAATGCTTAAAATAAAAAAAAAAAATTATTTTTTCATCCTAATATTAGCTAAGCATGCTAACATTAATTTTTGAATGCTGAAAAAATACTAGTGCACACTTAAAAAGTCCTAGTCAAATTCTACATGACCTGGAGTCGAACCCGGGACCTTTAAGATAGAAGTCTCGTACTCTGCCGCTGAGCCATCGCACCTTCGTAATATGTTAATAATAAATGGTCCTATAAATAAAAAGCGGCTTACAAATAAATAAATGAAGTGTTAAAGGGATGCAATGTCACCGATTCAGAAAATCAACTATTTTTTTTATATTACTTCTGTCTTTTTTTTTTTTTTTTTTTTTTTTTACTTATTATTAAAATAAAATTTAAGAAAGAGATTTTGTCAGTTGCCGAGTAAGGAAATGTATTTTTACATTTCAAATCTCAAAAGTTATAGACTGTTTTTAAATTCAAATTTTTTTTTTTTTTTTTTTTTTTTTTTTTTTTTTTTTTCTTTTGAAATAAGAAAATGTTTAATCCTTGCGAATAAATATTTTTAACTTAAATATTATTAAAATTAAGTTTAAAATTATAACGAACTTTACTTCTATTATTTATTCTAATTTTTTTATTTCGTACGAAATAAAAAAATTTATTTCATTTTTTTAAAATCGCAGTCAAAAGGAAATCCTTTTTTCAGCAAAAGGAAATCGTTTAGAAAAAAAAAAAAAAATTTTGAAAAATTTTCACCAAATTATATCAAAAAGAAATCCTTTAACGGTAAATGCAAATATGCATTACTGCAAAAGGATCCTACTAAAAGGATTTTAATTTTACGTCAAATACAACGGATTTTACGGCGAAATTATTTTACTTTTGCAATAGAAGGAATTCAACTTCCCGCAAAAGATTGATAGTCAAAAGGAAAGTAATTTTGTCGTAAATAGACCATTTTTCTCAGTGTATAAATTCAGTAATTTTATTTTTTAGTAAAAATAAAAAAGATTCCGGAAGGATACTTTTTAAATAGAGTCGATGCAGATAGGGCTTAAAAGCGAGCTTAAATGAATGACTGTCTTTTCGGGAGAAGAAAAAAATTCTCAAGCAGACTGGTCACTGGAATTTGTTAATTAGTTCAGTATCCAGCAAGTGATTTAATTAATTTATAGTAATTCAGTAGATTACAATAATTAATTATTGTAATCTATCATTGGATCAAATTTGTTTGTATTATCGCCCAGAGAGTTTGAATGAGTTTTCAAAGAATTTAGGAATTTATTTTTATTTCAACTTTCTTATGAAAAACTCATTATTACAAAAAATTATTAAAACATGATTTACAATTTCTGAAGGTTAGAAAATTGAAAAAAGTAAAATTAAAATTAAACTCGAATCAATTCGTTCCGTTTCGAACCGAGGTTAGTAGATCAACAATCAGAACCTCAAAATCATCACAAAAAATAAATAAAAGTCATCGTCAAGGACACAGTGTATGCGCGCGGGCAACTGGTCCACTTTTCGCGCTGATCCCAGCGCTCCCCATCGCGAGATTCTCCTGCTTATCGACAGCCTTCGCACAATACCGATGGGGAGACAAATGGCCCCGAAACCTGGCCAGTGGTTCCGTACACAACCGACTCAAGAGGCGACTATACTCCTGATCAGAAACCAAGAAAGTAACGGCAAGGCCTAATAAATATTATTAATATTATTATTATTATTATTATACACAATACCTTTTTTTTAACCTAGCTTGGGATCTATTACTAAGTTGAGCCACCTCAGAAAACTTACCAGTGAATAGCGCTCATATAGCTCTTTTTAAAAAATGTGGTAAGTAAAAAATAAACTCTGGGATCGTGGGTTCGAGCCCAAGTCTCGGCGATTTATTCGAGTGTTTTTACACGCCTTAAATTGAAGATCCACTGTTACTTAGATGAGGTAGAATGCCCTATATCTCTTATTCCAACTTGGATATCCTAGAGGCCGGCTAAATTCTCTCCGAAAATATTGACCAGCCGTGAATCCGAATCGGAGAAATAAAATCGACTGATGTCAGATAGGTAAAACAGTGTTTTTAGGGCTGCCTAACTTACACGGTAGGCTTGAGTTTTCCATACGCGCTTGCGTATTGACTGCGGTAGGGTTGACTGAGTCCCCGAACAAAAAAATTAAAATGAAAAAATCAAACCAAAAAAATCGCAAAACTTACAAGAATTGCCAAAGTAAACCACATGCAAGCTTCGCTCTAGACATTTCGCTTAACTTGTGGTTTTACAGATGGGTTAAAAAATGGAGTGAATATGTATATATTAATGGTGGTATTTTAGGAGGCTCACACCTGCTTAAGCGTCAACAAAGATTGATCTTAGGATGACGAAGTACGAAACTTACTAACTAATTAGTAAATTCAAAAAATTTAAAAACACGGTCGAGACGACGAGAAAAAAAAGAAAAAAAAATGGAGAAAATGAATATCTATAAAAATAAATCGGTAAAAATCAGCGTCCTGGTGATGAAATCTCTTTAAAGGCATAAAAAGGAAAGAGAAAAAAATGAGCGCAGCTTCTGGCTCCGGGCGCACGTGTCATGCAATTAGAGTTTCATGAAGGCGAGTTCGAGGTTACTTTGGCATTCCCGGATACTTGTCTTTGCACTCTGCAAGAATATAGGTAAAGTAAGAGGGAGTTAAAAAAAGACCAATGAAGGAAGGCACGTGCTCGATGAAAAATAGGCTGTACCCATCGTGCCGAAAAAACCATCAGACGCCTCTGGCTACGCGCAAATATATAAACTAGAACGAAGTGTTTCTTTCTTGCTTCAATTTCTCAAAATATAAAGCAATGTCTAGCAAGTCTTCGAAAAATTATTTTTCAAAAACAAATTACCGTATTAAACAAAAGTTTGATAATTTATTTTTACAAAATTCTTGATTATTTCTAACAACGATCTGTAGGAAGATGATGTAAGGTAACAAAAATTATGCCCTAAACGGAGTACATACCATTTTTATTTGATATTTTTGGAAGAAACTACCGTCCAAATGAAAATCCTATTTTCTCCTTTTAGAGCAATGATAAAATATTGATTTTTAATCTAAAAATATCTCAGCAAAGATTACGTACTCCACGCTAAACTACTTACTACTGTTTGAGATTCTTTACACATCAAATATTAAAACTTTTTTCGATTTTTTGGTATATAAATTATAAATAGTAAAGTAATTTTATTAAATTCTTAAATACAGATTTTCAAAAATTTAATGCACTAATTTATAAAACTGGTTTATTTTGAAATGATTATTGGAAAATGTTCTTTCAAATCTAATTCCCGACATCTGGTACGTTAAACAATAAAAAAAAATATTAATATTGGTTGTGCAAAGAATTTCCAACAATAGCAAGAAATTAAATTTCAAAAATTTATTTTTTATTAAAATTCAATATTTGATGATTGCTTTCATGAAGAAAAGGATTTTCGTTTAAAAAGTACCTTCTTCAAAAAATATTAAAATAAAATCCTCATATAAGGTGGAGAAACCCAATTGGGATCACTCTGTACAAACTGCACGGGAGATGCAAGTACATAGTTTCATAAATGCATGACTATGATCCCCAATAAGTACGTGATCCCAAATGGGGTCCACCACCTTACTCAGTTTAGGATTTTTTTTTTTTGAAGCGAAGCTTTTTATATGAAGAGTGAATCTGTAAAAAACGACACAAAAAACCAACCCATATAAGCGACCCAAAAATCCGACCCAAAAAAGCGACACCAAGATATATAGATATGTATATATTCTATGCAAATATGTGTACATATAGTATCTAATATGGCCTACATTAGATATATACATATCTATAGTAGAAGGGTTGCTAGGCCATATCTAATATATGCATATCTATAGTAAAAGAGTGGCTATATTCTAAGCCATATTAGATACATATATATATACTATATAAATATGTGTATATAGTATCTAATAAGGCCGAGAATATAGCATCCTTTCTAATATAGATATGTATATATTAGACATTAGATATATACATAGATCTGTGTGTATATAATATATACATATCTATATATCTGATATATACATATATATGTATTGTCATTTTTATATTGTCAAAATTTCAAATTAAAATTTTCAATTAAAAAATAATTATGCTTCTAATAGGCATCCAAGACCACCTTTTTTTTTTTACTTGAAATCATCTTTACGCAGACCGTGTAACAGAATTGTTTTTGAAAATCAGCATCAAATTTGTATCTCAGATTGTAGAGAAAGTCTTGAGAAAATCAGCATAATTGTCCTTGGAAGAAAAGATTCCGAGAGAGAATCCCTGAGGAATCCCGGCAGGAACGCAACTGTGAAAAGATGTTTATTTTTTCCTTTCTTCTTAGTTTTTCATTCTTTTTCATAACTATCTCATACATGAAGCCTCAGACATGGCACCAGTAGTGGGCAGCATGAGTGGGCATACTCTTCGCGGCCACACAAGTTCGTGACCAGAATATATTTCTAGAGCTGCTGATTCGCATAATGCGACTCTCAAACGGAATACAAGCTAACCAAGGTAAGCGTTTCGGTCTGCAGGCTGCACAAATGAACATAACCGTTAAAAACAACAATCCTAACGAGATCGAACTCTAATAGCCTCGTTGAATTCTCCCTTCATTGATATCAATCGTACTCTTTTATTTTTAATTGAATTTTTCCTGCATATCTTATTTAATTTAATTTTTTTTATTAAAACACACATTAACTTATTTCTATTCTTATGCTACACATACCAATATGATTTTAAAAAACGATTTGCACGAACAATTATCTGAATTTATGTATCAGCTTCATTTCAGTTGGTTGATTTGATTAAAAAGAGCTTTTTGAAATGCAATTCACTGCAAAAAAAATCGACCACAAATCCATTTCAGCATGTCATGTAGTTCCACCGTAAAAAAACAATTAAACTTAAATATGATTAAAAAATAGCACTTTTCGGCATCACCGGCACAAAAGTCATCGGGGCGTTCTGAAGGTACCGTGGGCAAAGCAGAGTGGACTGCCACTCGAGATTCTTCAAAGAACCTTGGGGACGTTGCGCACTGGTTTCAAAAAATATTTTTCAATTCTACTATTTTTTATACTTCTTTTCGATGATTTTTTAGTTATTGTTATTAATTGATAAATTGAAAACTAAAAATTTAACTTATTATACAATAATATCAACGGCTCGTGAACATTATGCCCTGGTAGCAGCAGCGCGAGCGCACGGGTGTATAGACACATCGTCAAAATGGCGCATCGGATAATGTCAAGAACACTGTAGCATAGCACATAAAGTTGGTAAAGAAGTAAGTCATTGCACACAGCGCGATACAGTTGTTTATAGAAACTTTATCAATAAATTTCTCTCATTAAATTTATGCTTCTATGATGTTAGTTGACCTATATAAGAGTAAACCTTGCAAAACACTGATAATTGTGAAAGTTTAAGTTAAGATTTTCTTTTCTATTTTTTTTTTTTTTTTTTTTTTTTTTTTTTTTTTTTTTTTTTTTTTTTTCAATTGGTTTGATCTAATTTTTCTAAGAGTAGTCTTATGATATCCATCTTACGATTAATCGTAAAAGTTTAATGAAAAAGTATTTTTCATTAAACTTATCTCATTAAGTATTCCACATCGCGGAAAGAAAAGTTGCGTTTTCGGAGCCTTCGCAATGAAAAAAATATTGTACACATCGCTGAAAAAGAATTAGCCAGCCTTAGCAAACCCAAATTGACGCCCAAGCCGAAGGCATGTGTAATATACACGGAGGGAACAAACACGAGAAATTACTGTGGAGAAATCACACAATTTTACTGTGCAAAGTTACAACACGAATTTACTGTGAGTCCACAAAATAATCCTTAGCGCTAGTGTAATGAACCAACCAAATCATTCCTCTAATTTTTTATACTACACGGGTCAACACGCTCTGTAAAAGCAGCACTTCTAACCTAACTTATCATGCGACTGATTAGATAGGTCCGTTTGCAGTAGCGCTAAAATTTTTTCTGTGGACTCACAGTGAATTCGTGTTGTAATCTTGCACAGTAAAACTGGGTAATACCCTACTACAGTAGAATGCCGTATTTGTTCCCCCCGAGTACTATTAAAGAAAACTTTTTTTTTTTTTTCTTGTAGATTACTAATATGAAATTTTTTAAATCTATAATAAACTACGAAAATTTTAGAAAACGTGACAAAAGATAAGCTTTTACAAGTTTTTACTTTTACTAAAGTTACAATTAACAATTATTAAAATATACCTATCAGTATTTGAGAATAGTCTTATGCACTGTAGGCATTTTACAGTATAATTTGGTATGTCAGTATTATTTGAAGTAAACTTTGAATTTTACATTTCTTGGTCAATGATACAGCATGTATCACTCACATTGATTATAAAAAATTGCAGATTAAGATGACATAATAATTAGTTGGCATTGATTTTATGAATGTTTTCCCTATTAAAAAAGTTCACATGTAAATTCACGTGAGTATCCACGTGATTCATCCAATCTATAAATCCACTTGACCAAATTAAAAAAAAAACTAAGTTCCGCATGTAAATATTTTATAACTTATTTAATTTCTTACTAACAAAAAAGTTTTTTCAGTTAAATGAAATATTCCAAGTTGAATTAAGTACTTTGATTTTTTTGCAACACATTTAGGAAATTAAAAATTATGACACTTATAAATTCTTCGCGACTTGATAAAATTATCAGTTTCGAACTTTTTTTGGAAATTTCCAGCATTTAGGATTTTTTAGGAACTTGGAATTTTCATAGGCTTATAATATTGTTGTTGACTTAGAAATTTTTCGGTCTGTGGGAATTAAAAATTTATCTAGTCTATGAGAAATTTTTTTGGTTCTTCCGGACTTAAAAGTTGTTCAGTCTGTGATACTTAGAAATTTATTTTGTTTTCGGACTTGAAAATTTTTCAAACCGTAGACACTTTTAAAGTGAGCTAGTTCTTTGAAACATAAAAATTTTTTGAACGGCAGACACTTAGAATTTTTTCAATCTCTGGAACTTAGAAATTTTTTGAACCGCAGACACTTAGAATTTTTTCAGTCTCTGGAACTTAGAAATTTATTTTGTTTTCGGACTTGGAAATTTTTTAAACCGCAGCCACTTTTAAAGTGAGCTAAGCCTGTGAAACATAGAAATTTATTTTGTTTTTAGACTTTGAAATTTTTCAAACCGTGTAAAAAAAAAATTAGGATCTTAAAAAGATCTTTTGAAGACATATCTTAACTATGGGCTATTTTTGATTTTTTAATACAAAAAAATTATGTTTTATTTTTGATATGTATCATTTCAAAAATTTCTGAAAAAGTTCTTATGAAGGTAAAAATTACTTATTTTTTCGTTAATTTTTATATGTATGATACGAAGATGATTTTTAGATCTTTGATCATTTTGAGATAAATTTTAGATAAATTTGAGATAAATTTTTTTACGTAACCTTTTCTCTTGAAGATATTTATAATTGTTTTTAGAAATGATAATAAGGTAAGTGATAATGATTGCAAGATTAACTTTGTGTATTTAAGATTATTTTAAAGATCATTTTGTGATGAAATTTCGATATTATTTATGCGCGTTTTTTCAAAGATATATACTAATATATTTTTAAAGATAGCAAGATTCTTTAAGGGGGTACATATACCTAAAATTTTTCAAAAAATCAATTTTCAGTTTTTTGTGTTTTTTGATGTACTTTTACATCAGCTTTCAAATGCCGCAAACCGCGTTTCTTGATTCGTTAAGGAAAAAAAGTTACAGTTAATTTAATAAAGACATTCAATTTATTAAATTAACGTTGAAATGGCTTTTTTTGAAATTCAAGAATTTTAAGTCCGTACTAGTAGCAAAAATACTTTCTACGATACTATAGGTACAAATGCTTTTTCGATGTATTTTTTCCTTTTTCAATTTTCGCAATGTAGGTATAATTTTTTTTTTATCCACGAACAGAACTGTAAGTATTTATATCGTTTTCATCTAATAAAAGCGATGAAAAAACAGAAAATTTTTTTATCTACGATTAGATTTTTTCCACGACACAATATCTTAATAATGAAAGTTAAGAATGACAGATTAACTTTCATTTCAAGTCTAATGCTAAAAACAATTTATTAAGTTAGAATCGATCGCATAAAAAAGTTTATAACCTTTATGACATAATATATGACATATATTACCTCTACGAGTCTACTTTAGTATATTACACCAATTAGTATCGAATATCGATCTATCGATATCAAATTAGGTATTTCTGCAGCGTTAAAAGTTCATGACGACTTTTTTGTTCTTTGAGTCATCTTTCTAGTGAAATTCTACTTCACTTGGTTTTGTTTTTGTTATTATTTCAATCTGAAGTAAATAAGTTAGTTTTATTAAAAAAAAAAAAAATTAAAGAATAAATGACCAATTCTTACCAGGTAAACTAATGAAGTTTTTTAATTGTTAAAAAAAATGTGTTTATGTACAAATGTGAAGTGAAAAAATAATTCTGTGATTTAAAATTAAAGATAATTTTTAGATAATTGCATGTGAAGACTCCGCTGACTCAAAGTCTTAACTTGGTCTTGGTGCCTAATAGTGTGTGATCTGTGTTTTTGATAAAAAAGCTAATTGGGTCACTTTAGGAGCAGGAGAAAAAAATAAAGTATCCGGCTGTGTGCAAAAGAGTATTTACATCAAGCAAGAGTCCTGTGACAAGATATTTTCAAAATATAAATATTTATGTGTTGATGTGTTACATTTTATTCATCAAAATCTGTTCAGAACTTTAAAAGCCATTTTCTCAAAAATGTGATTTTTGAGAAAATGAGAGCATTGCTCGTAAAGCCAAAATTTTTCCAGACAGCGGATGGACCCAGGATTTTGCACACTTGTTGTACATATGAACCCTCATGAACGCAACCTCAGGCAACCAAATCTAAGCATTATTAAGCTGATGGCACACCAGAAATTGACTAAAATGATAAAAACTATCAAAATTTTAACCACACTAAGCAATTTTAGAGTATGCAAGTAGCTTAATAGTGCTTGGATTTGGTTGCCTGAGGTTCTACTCATGAGGGTTTACATGTACAACAACTATGCCAAGTCCTGGGTCCATCCGCTTTAAGGAAAAATTTTGACTTTACGAGCAATTAACTTTTATAGCCTAAATAAGCTGAATTTTATAACACTTATAAAAACAGTTATTTTAATTTTCTAAATTTTAAAAACTATGTAAAAATGTGTGTATATTATGGGAAAAAAATATCTTTTTGAATAAATAATTTTTAAAAGACTTACAAAATTTTTTCTGAGTTTTTTTTTTAGGTATATGTACCCCCTTAAAATAAATTTTATACGATCTTAAAAAAATTTTCAACCAGCATTTTAAATATTTCAAGACCTTTTTTTAAAACAAATTAAATTTCATTATTTTTTCAAATTAAAGAGTTTACC
Organism: Encarsia formosa; assembly: GCA_038277355.1. NCBI lineage: Eukaryota > Metazoa > Arthropoda > Insecta > Hymenoptera > Aphelinidae > Encarsia > Encarsia formosa. The sequence goes on from CM076184.1 coordinate 109,646,857, forward strand.
GTGAATTCATTTCGTAGAGCCCTGAGGACTCGGGTACAGTCTGTGCATGATCGCGGCTCACCTTTATTTTTCTTCAATTGAGTTCCTGAAAAAGGAAAAAAAATTGCCACAAAGTATCATTCTAACATCAATCACCAAATTTAAATTACTGCTTCATATTGAAGACTTATCTGATCGTATTTTCTCCGGTAGAAGTTCAAAGAGTCCCAGACATTTCGCCATAAAGAGTGAAGTTGGTTTTAGACGTTTTAGACGCTTGTCAGATAAACAACATTAAAAAAAATTTGGAATGAAATTAAAATAATGAATTTTCTTGTATAAGCTATAAGGTACAACTATTTAACCCTGGAAACGACTCCCAGGCAGGGTTGGGTGCAGCGATCTCAACGGGGACGGGACGATCGCGCGGAATTTCAAAAAAATTGAAAAATGTGAAAAAAGAAGCATGAAAATTTTTTTTTTTTCAAACCAACAATTAAAATAAAATAAAAATAAATGAAGTTACAATTAGAAAATAATTTAAAAAATTTGTATTAATGAATAACTTGCATTTAAAAACGTGAGTGTCCACAGATTGCAATCACAAAAAAATCATGATTACATAAACTAAAAAGATGAGATAAAGTTTTTAATAGTTATAAAATAGACTAAGATTATTAATTGTATTATTTTGAAAAAATAATTCAGTGAAAAATGAAATTTATGAGTATTTATTATTGTAACGAATATCAGTGGCAGTCGGTATCTAGCGTAAAACGGTGCGATCGGTTTGTTTTCGTTTTACTGTTTTAATTTTGAGATAAAAAAGATGTAAAATTCATTAGAAATGAAAGTTTAAATTTCTTAGCTGCAATGTTGCTAAGTATAAGAAATAATTTGATTTATTGGAAAAAATAATATTTTAATTTGTATTTTAAATATGAAAGTAAAGCCTGTTTTAATTACTCAATGTTTTCACCTGCTCTAACCGAAGCAAGTTGATTTTATTTTATTTTTTTATTTATTATCATTTTTTTTTTTTACTTGTTTCATCAAAACAAAAACTTTTGTATTTGTAAAAATTAGAATTTACATAAGAATTACCAAAATTTTATTGTAAAATAAAAATGTACTTGTAAGTATGTTTAATTTTTGTGTTTGATTATAAAATAAATATTTCTACTTTTTAACATGACTTTAAGCTTATCTTTTAATCATTTTAATATTTTCTTGTTGTGTCTTCTATTCGAATAAATAAAAGCATATAAACAAATAAATTAAAACACATATTATCAATTATAAAAAAATCGATGTTGTCTTGTTGCGTTTAATGTTATTTCCAGTTTCATAAATACATTCAAATTGATAAAACTGTTATGGTGAAAAAAGTTCCGAAATTTTGTTTGGGTAGAGTTCAACAAAAAAGCTAATAGGCTACCACCTAAGCTCCAAGCCCCCAAAACCCTGGGCGCCCGAGCTCAACAAAAAAGCTGATCTGCTACCCCCCAAAACCCTGGGCACCCGATCTCACCAAAGAAGCTGATTAACTACCCCCCAAACACTGAGCCCCCAAAACCCAGGGCGCCCGAGTTCAACAAAAAAGCTGATCTGCTACCCCCCAAAACCCTGGGCGCCCGAGCTCACCAAAGAAGCTGATTGGCTACCTCCCAAGCTCTCAGCCCCCAAAACCCTGGGCACCCGAAATCAACGAAAAAGCGGTTTGGCTACCCCCCAAGCTCTGAGCCCCCAAAACCCTGGGCGCCCGAGCTCAACGGAAAAGCTGATCAGCTACCCTTCGAAACCCAGAGCGCCCGAGTTCACCAAAGAAGCTGATTGGCTGCCCCCGAAAACTGAGCCCCCAAAACTCGGAGCTTTTAAGATCAACGAAAAAGCTGATCTGCTACCCCCCAAAACCCTGGGCGTCCGAGTTCACCAAAGAAGCTGATCGGCTACCCCCCAAGCTCTGAGCCCCCAAAACCCGGAGCGCTTGAGTTCAACGAAAAAGCTGATAGGCTACCCCCTAAGCTCCAAGCCCCCAAAACCCTGGGCGCCTGAGTTCAACAAAAAAGCTGATCGATTTTTTTTCTTAAATTGCAACTCAGGTCAAAAATTAATCATGATAATACCTTATTTTTTAAATATTTTTGATTAAAACTCATTATTTTAATAATTTAACTTTCTTACAAGTTTCAAAAAATGTGTGCCTAAAATGATGGTAAGATTTACGAGCGACTTAACAAGTACTCACAAGGTACTTAATAGCTACTTACTCGCGACTTACGAAGTAATTAAGTCACGTTGTACGATTATAGATTTTTTAATTCAATGTGCAAGTCAAAAATAAATCGTAAAAATTCCTCAATGGTTTTATAAGTACTTTTTATTCAAAACAAATTTTATAAATAATTAAACTTTTCACTACTTTCCAAAAATGATGGTAAGATTTACGTGCGACCCAACAAGTACATACAAAGTATTTTAAAAGCAACTAAGCCTCCAAAACCCAGGGTGCCCAAGTTCAAAGCCCCCAAGACCCAGGGCACCCAAGTTCAACAAAAAAGCTGATTGGCTACCCCCCCAAGCTCTAAGCCCCCAAACTCTGGGCGCCTGAGTTCAACAAATGAACTGATCGGCTTTCCCCCAAGCTCTAAGCCCCCAAAACCCTGGGCGCCCGAGTTCAATATAACAAACTGATCGGTTTGGGGTTGAGAGCTTGGGGGATATCGGATCAGTTCATTTGTTGAACTCGCGCGCCCAGGGTTTTGGGGGCTTAGAGCTTGGGGGGTAGCCGATCAGCTTTTTCGTTGAACTGAAGCGCTCCGGGTTTTGGGGGCTCAGAGCTTGGGGGGTAGCCAATCAGCTTCTTTGGTGAACTCGGGCGCCCAGGGTTTTGGGGGGTAGCCGATCACCTTTTTCGTTGAACTCGGGCGCCCAGGGTTTCGGGGGGTAGCCGATCAGCTTTTTCGTTGAACTCGGGTGACAAGGGTTTTGGGGGCTCAGAGCTTGGGGGGTAGCCAATCAGCTTTTTCGTTGAACTCGGGCGCCCAGGGTTTTGGGGGCTCAGAGCTTGGGGGGTAGCCAATCAGCTTTTTCGTTGAATTCGGGTGCCCTGGGTTTTGGGGGCTCAGAGCTTAGGGGGTAGCCTATCAGCTTTTTTGTTGAACTCGGGCGCCCTGGGTTTCGGGGGGTAGCCGATCAGCTTTTTCGTTGAACTCGGGCGCCCAGGGTTTTGGGGGCTCAGAGCTTGGGGGGTAGCCAATCAGCTTTTTCGTTGAATTCGGGCGCCCTGGGTTTTGGGGGCTCAGAGCTTAGGGAGTAGCCTATCAGCTTTTTTGTTGAACTCTACCCCAAAAAAATTTTGGAAATTTTTTCAGCATAACAGTTTTATCAATTTGAATGTACACCAAGCGGACAACTTAACATTTCGCTGTTTGAAACTGCCACTCAAAGAAGATGGCCGACGACCCCCAAATTTATGGGGTGCCAACTGTGCTGGAGGAAAAAAAATACATATTTAAAATTTGCGAGTCGTGATTCAAGTATGGTTGATAGGTTATGATAATTACGGCTTGAGGATATATTATTTAGTAGTGTTGTAGTGTACAAAGCCAGGTAGAGACAACTTTAATCACAATATGTATTTTTTTTCCTCTATCACGGTTGGCACCCCATAAAAATTTGGGAGTAGTCGGCCATCTTCTTTGAGTGCTAAATTCAAACACCGAAATGTTAAGTTGTCCGCTTGGTGTACTTATGAAACTGGAAATAACATTAAATGCAACAAGACAACGTTGATTTTTTTTATAATTGATAATATGTGTTTTAATTTATTTGTTAATATGCTTTTATTTATTCTAATAGGAGACACAACAAGAAAATATTAAAATGATTAAAAGATAAACTAAGTCATGTTAAAAAGTAGAAATATTTATTTTATAATCAAACATAAAAATTAAACATACTTACAAGTACATTTTTATTTTTACAATAAAATTTTGGTAATTCTAATGTAAATTCTAATTTTTATAAATACAAAGGTTTTGTTTTGATGAAACAAGTAAAAAAATAATAATAATAATAAATAAAAAAATAAAATAAAATAAACTTGCTTCGGTTAGAGCAGGGGATAACATTGAGTAATTAAAACAGGCTTGACTTTCATATTTAAAATACAAATTAAAATATTATTTTTTCCAATAAATCAAATTATTCCTTATACTTAGCAACATTGCAGCTAAGAAATTCTAACTTTTATTTCTCATGAATTTTACATCTTTTTTATCTCAAAATTAAAACAGTAAAACGAAAACAAACCGATTGCACCGTTTTACGCTAGATACCGACTGCCACTGATATTCGTTACAATAATAAATACTCATAAATTTTATTTTTTACCGAATTATTTTTTCAAAATAATACAATCAATAATCTTAGTCTATTTTATAATTATTCAAAACTTTAGAAAGTGTCTAGGTACCATCGCCGTGTACCGTATTCGGTGCACGGTACACGGTACACGGTACCAAATGAGAGTTACTTTAGACACTCTGTGAATTTAATTGGATTATTTAAGATAGACAATTGAATTTAAAGTAGAAATTAGTAGTTTTTTAAACTTAAGTGGGTTCTTTGGGATAAATTATAGGATCTAAAGTAAAAAGCTACCGTGTACCGTGTACCGTGTACGGTTCACGGCGATGGTATCTAGACACAACCAAAACTTTATCTCATCTTTTTAGTTTATGTAATCATGATTTTTTTGTGATTGCAATCTGTGGATATCGCGTTTTTAAATGCAAGTTATTCATAAATAAAAAAATTTTTTAATTATTTTTTTATTGTAACTTCATTGATTTTTATTTTATTTTCATTGTTGGTTTGAAAAAAAAATTATTTTCTTAGTTTTTTTTTCACATTTTTTAATTTTTTTGAATTCCGCGCGAGTCTCCCGTCCCCGTTGAGATCGCTGGTTGGGTGGTGTGGCACTTTGGTGACTCACCATGGTAAGCCACCTGGTGTATTGGTGTATTAGGCGCATTATACCCAGCGTTCGAAATAAATAATTTTTTATGAACTATTAAATAAACCGACAAGCTCCAAAACCCCCATAACGCTCGGGAGAGTAATAAATAAATAATTTTTTATAAACAATTAAATAAACCGACAAGCTCTAAACCCCTATAACGCTGGGGAGAGCGATAAATAAATAATTTTTTATAAACATTTAAATAGTTCGACAAGCTCGTAACCCCCATAACGCTGGGGAGAGCGATAAATAAATAATTTTTTATAAATACCTTAATAAACCAACAAGCTCTAAACCCACATAACGCTGGCGATAGCGATAAGTAAATAATTTTTTATAAATAAACCGACAAGCTCCAAAACCCCCATAACGCTCCATAGTGATAAATAAATAATTTTTTTATAAACAATTGAATAAACTGACAAGCTCTAAGCCCCCATAACGCTGGGCAGCTGAGTTCAAAGAAAAAACTAATCGGCTATGCCCCAAGCTTTAAGCCCCCAAAACCCGGAGCACCCAAGTTCAACAAAAAAGCTGATTGGTTACCCCCCAAGCTCTAAGCCCCCACACCCTGGGCGCGCGAGTTCAACAAAAAAGCTGATTGGCTACCCCTCAAGCTCTAAGCCCCCAAGACCCTGGGTGCCTGAGTTCAATAAAAAAAACGGATCAGTTGGGGGTTTAGAGCTTTGGGGACTGCCAATCAGTTCAGTTGTTGAACTCGGGCGCCCAGGGTTTTGGGGGCTTAGAGCTTGGTAGCCCATCAGCTTTTTTTTTTAACTCGCGTTTCCAGGGATTTGGGGGCTTAGAACTTGGGAGGTAGCCAATCAGCTTTTTTGTTGAACTTGGATGCTCCGGGTTTTGGGGGTTTAAAGCTTGGAAAATAGCTGATTAGTTTTTTCGTTGAACTTGGGTGCCCAGCGTTATGGGGGTTTAGAGCTTGTCGGTTAATTCAATTATTCATAAAAAATTATTTAATTATCACTCTCCCCAGCGTTATGGGGGCTTAGAGCTTGTTGGATTATTTAATTGTTTATAAAAAATTATTTATTTATCCCTCTCCCCAGCGTTATGTGGGTTAGAGCTTGACGGTATATTTAATTGTTTATAAAAAGTTATTTATTTATCGCTATTCCCAGCGTGATGGGGGTTACGAGCTTGTCGTATATTCGTTTGTTTATAAAAAATTATTTATTTATCCCTCTCCCCAGCGTTATGGGGGTTACGAGCTTGTCGGTATATTCAATTGTTTATAAAAAATTATTCATTTATCGCTCTCCCCAGCGTTATGTGGGTTTAGAGCTTGTTGCTTTATTCAATTGTTTATAAAAAATTATTTACTTATCGCTATCGCCAGCCTTTTGTGGGTTTAGAGCTTGTTGCTTTATTCAATTGTTTATAAAAAATTATTTACTTATCGCTATCGCCAGCGTTATGGGGATTACGAGCTTGTCGAATTATTTAAATGTTTATAAAAAGTTATTTATTTATCGCTATTCCCAGCGTGATGGGGGTTACGAGCTTGTCGGTATATTCGTTTGTTTATAAAAAATTATTTATTTATCCAATTCCCCAGCGTTATGGGGGTTACGATCTTGTCGGTATATTCGTTTGTTTATAAAAAATTATTTATCTATCCCTCTCCCCAGCGTTATGGGGGTTACGAGCTTGTCGGTATATTAAATTGTTTATAAAAAATTATTTACTTATCGCTATCGCCAGCGTTATGTGGGTTTAGAGCTTGTTGGTTTATTAAGTTATTTATAAAAAATTATTTATTTATCGCTCTCCCCAGCGTTATGGGGGTTACGAGCTTGTCGAACTATTTAAATGTTTATAAAAAATTATTTATTTATCGCTCTCCCCAGCGTTATAGGGGTTTAGAGCTTGTCGGTTTATTTAATTGTTTATAAAAAATTATTTATTTATTACTCTCCCGAGCGTTATGGGGGTTTTGGAGCTTGTCGGTTTATTTAATAGTTCATTAAAAATTATTTATTTCGAACGGTGGGTATAATGCGCCTAATACACCAATACACGAGGTGGCTTACCATGGTGAGTCACCAAAGTGCCACACCACCCAACCCTGCCTGGGAGTCGTTTCCAGGGTTAAATAGTTGTACCTTATAGCATATACAAGAAAAATCATTATTTTAATTTCATTCCAAATTTTTTTTAATGTTGTTTATCCGACAAGCGTCTAAAACGTCTAAAACCAACTTCACTCTTTATGGCGAAATGTCTGGGACTCTCCCAGGCAGGGTTGGGTGGTGTGGCACTTTGGTGACTCACCATGGTAAGCCACCTCGTGTATTGGTGTATTAGGCGCATTATACCCACCGTTCGAAATAAATAATTTTTAATGAACTATTAAATAAACCGACAAGCTCCAAAACCCCCATAACGCTCGGGAGAGTAATAAATAAATAATTTTTTATAAACAATTAAATAAACCGACAAGCTCTAAACCCCTATAACGCTGGGGAGAGCGATAAATAAATAATTTTTTATAAATAACTTAATAAACCAACAAGCTCTAAACCCACATAACGCTGGCGATAGCGATAAGTAAATAATTTTTTATAAACAATTTAATATACCGACAAGCTCGTAACCCCCATAACGCTGGGGAGAGGGATAGATAAATAATTTTTTATAAACAAACGAATATACCGACAAGCTCGTAACCCCCATAACGCTGGGGAATTGGATAAATAAATAATTTTTTATAAACAAACGAATATACCGACAAGCTCGTAACCCCCATCACGCTGGGAATAGCGATAAATAAATAACTTTTTATAAACATTTAAATAATTCGACAAGCTCGTAATCCCCATAACGCTGGCGATAGCGATAAGTAAATAATTTTTTATAAACAATTGAATAAAGCAACAAGCTCTAAACCCACATAAGGCTGGCGATAGCGATAAGTAAATAATTTTTTATAAACATTTAAATAGTTCGACAATTCGGAATAGCGATAAATAAATAACTTTTTATAAACAATTAAATATACCGTCAAGCTCTAACCCACATAACGCTGGGGAGAGGGATAAATAAATAATTTTTTATAAACAATTAAATAATCCAACAAGCTCTAAGCCCCCATAACGCTGGGGAGAGTGATAATTAAATAATTTTTTATGAATAATTGAATTAACCGACAAGCTCTAAACCCCCATAACGCTGGGCACCCAAGTTCAACGAAAAAACTAATCAGCTATTTTCCAAGCTTTAAACCCCCAAAACCCGGAGCATCCAAGTTCAACAAAAAAGCTGATTGGCTACCTCCCAAGTTCTAAGCCCCCAAATCCCTGGAAACGCGAGTTAAAAAAAAAAGCTGATGGGCTACCAAGCTCTAAGCCCCCAAAACCCTGGGCGCCCGAGTTCAACAACTGAACTGATTGGCAGTCCCCAAAGCTCTAAACCCCCAACTGATCCGTTTTTTTTATTGAACTCAGGCACCCAGGGTCTTGGGGGCTTAGAGCTTGAGGGGTAGCCAATCAGCTTTTTTGTTGAACTCGCGCGCCCAGGGTGTGGGGGCTTAGAGCTTGGGGGGTAACCAATCAGCTTTTTTGTTGAACTTGGGTGCTCCGGGTTTTGGGGGCTTAAAGCTTGGGGCATAGCCGATTAGTTTTTTCTTTGAACTCAGCTGCCCAGCGTTATGGGGGCTTAGAGCTTGTCAGTTTATTCAATTGTTTATAAAAAAATTATTTATTTATCACTATGGAGCGTTATGGGGGTTTTGGAGCTTGTCGGTTTATTTATAAAAAATTATTTACTTATCGCTATCGCCAGCGTTATGTGGGTTTAGAGCTTGTTGGTTTATTAAGTTATTTATAAAAAATTATTTATTTATCGCTCTCCCCAGCGTTATGGGGGTTACGAGCTTGTCGAACTATTTAAATGTTTATAAAAAATTATTTATTTATCGCTCTCCCCAGCGTTATAGGGGTTTAGAGCTTGTCGGTTTATTTAATTGTTTATAAAAAATTATTTATTTATTACTCTCCCGAGCGTTATGGGGGTTTTGGAGCTTGTCGGTTTATTTAATAGTTCATAAAAAATTATTTATTTCGAACGCTGGGTATAATGCGCCTAATACACCAATACACCAGGTGGCTTACCATGGTGAGTCACCAAAGTGCCACACCACCCAACCAGCGATCTCAACGGGGACGGGAGACTCGCGCGGAATTCAAAAAAATTAAAAAATGTGAAAAAAAAACTAAGAAAATAATTTTTTTTTCAAACCAACAATGAAAATAAAATAAAAATCAATGAAGTTACAATAAAAAAATAATTAAAAAATTTTTTTATTTATGAATAACTTGCATTTAAAAACGCGATATCCACAGATTGCAATCACAAAAAAATCATGATTACATAAACTAAAAAGATGAGATAAAGTTTTGGTTGTGTCTAGATACCATCGCCGTGAACCGTACACGGTACACGGTACACGGTAGCTTTTTACTTTAGATCCTATAATTTATCCCAAAGAACCCACTTAAGTTTAAAAAACTACTTATTTCTACTTTAAATTCAATTGTCTATCTTAAATAATCCAATTAAATTCACAGAGTGTCTAAAGTAACTCTCATTTGGTACCGTGTACCGTGTACCGTGCACCGAATACGGTACACGGCGATGGTACCTAGACACTTTCTAAAGTTTTGAATAATTATAAAATAGACTAAGATTATTGATTGTATTATTTTGAAAAAATAATTCGGTAAAAAATAAAATTTATGAGTATTTATTATTGTAACGAATATCAGTGGCAGTCGGTATCTAGCGTAAAACGGTGCAATCGGTTTGTTTTCGTTTTACTGTTTTAATTTTGAGATAAAAAAGATGTAAAATTCATGAGAAATAAAAGTTAGAATTTCTTAGCTGCAATGTTGCTAAGTATAAGGAATAATTTTATTTATTGGAAAAAATAATATTTTAATTTGTATTTTAAATATGAAAGTCAAGCCTGTTTTAATTACTCAATGTTATCCCCTGCTCTAACCGAAGCAAGTTTATTTTATTTTATTTTTTTATTTATTATTATTATTATTTTTTTACTTGTTTCATCAAAACAAAACCTTTGTATTTATAAAAATTAGAATTTACATTAGAATTACCAAAATTTTATTGTAAAAATAAAAATGTACTTGTAAGTATGTTTAATTTTTATGTTTGATTATAAAATAAATATTTCTACTTTTTAACATGACTTAGTTTATCTTTTAATCATTTTAATATTTTCTTGTTGTGTCTCCTATTAGAATAAATAAAAGCATATTAACAAATAAATTAAAACACATATTATCAATTATAAAAAAAATCAACGTTGTCTTGTTGCATTTAATGTTATTTCCAGTTTCATAAGTACACCAAGCGGACAACTTAACATTTCGGTGTTTGAATTTAGCACTCAAAGAAGATGGCCGACTACTCCCAAATTTTTATGGGGTGCCAACCGTGATAGAGGAAAAAAAATACATATTGTGATTAAAGTTGTCTCTACCTGGCTTTGAACACTACAACACTACTAAATAATATATCCTCAAGCCGTAATTATCATTACCTATCAACCATACTTGAATCACGACTCGCAAATTTTAAATATGTATTTTTTTTCCTCTAGCACAGTTGGCACCCCATAAATTTGGGGGTCGTCGGCCATCTTCTTTGAGTGGCAGTTTCAAACAGCGAAATGTTAAGTTGTCCGCTTGGTGTACATTCAAATTGATAAAACTGTTATGCTGAAAAAATTTCCAAAATTTTTTTGGGGTAGAGTTCAACAAAAAAGCTGATAGGCTACCCCCCAAGCTCTGAGCCCCCAAAACCCAGGGCGCCCGAATTCAACGAAAAAGCTGATTGGCTACCCCCCAAGCTCTGAGCCCCCAAAACCCTGGGCGCCCGAGTTCAACGAAAAAGCTGATCGGCTACCCCCCGAAACCCAGGGCGCCCGAGTTCAACAAAAAAGCTGATAGGCTACCCCCTAAGCTCTGAGCCCCCAAAACCCAGGGCACCCGAATTCAACGAAAAAGCTGATTGGCTACCCCCCAAGCTCTGAGCCCCCAAAACCCTGGGCGCCCGAGTTCAACGAAAAAGCTGATTGGCTACCCCCCAAGCTCTGAGCCCCCAAAACCCTGGGCGCCCGAGTTCAACGAAAAAGCTGATCGGCTACCCCCCGAAACCCTGGGCGCCCGAGTTCAACGAAAAAGGTGATCGGCTACCCCCCAAAACCCTGGGCGCCCGAGTTCACCAAAGAAGCTGATTGGCTACCCCCCAAGCTCTGAGCCCCCAAAACCCGGAGCGCTTAAGTTCAACGAAAAAGCTGATCGGCTACCCCCCAAGCTCTAAGCCCCCAAAACCCTGGGCGCGCGAGTTCAACAAATGAACTGATCCGATATCCCCCAAGCTCTCAACCCCAAACCGATCAGTTTGTTATATTGAACTCGGGCGCCCAGGGTTTTGGGGGCTTAGAGCTTGGGGGAAAGCCGATCAGTTCATTTGTTGAACTCAGGCGCCCAGAGTTTGGGGGCTTAGAGCTTGGGGGGGTAGCCAATCAGCTTTTTTGTTGAACTTGGGTGCCCTGGGTCTTGGGGGCTTTGAACTTGGGCACCCTGGGTTTTGGAGGCTTAGTTGCTTTTAAAATACTTTGTATGTACTTGTTGGGTCGCACGTAAATCTTACCATCATTTTTGGAAAGTAGTGAAAAGTTTAATTATTTATAAAATTTGTTTTGAATAAAAAGTACTTATAAAACCATTGAGGAATTTTTACGATTTATTTTTGACTTGCACATTGAATTAAAAAATCTATAATCGTACAACGTGACTTAATTACTTCGTAAGTCGCGAGTAAGTAGCTATTAAGTACCTTGTGAGTACTTGTTAAGTCGCTCGTAAATCTTACCATCATTTTAGGCACACATTTTTTGAAACTTGTAAGAAAGTTAAATTATTAAAATAATGAGTTTTAATCAAAAATATTTAAAAAATAAGGTATTATCATGATTAATTTTTGACCTGAGTTGCAATTTAAGAAAAAAAATCGATCAGCTTTTTTGTTGAACTCAGGCGCCCAGGGTTTTGGGGGCTTGGAGCTTAGGGGGTAGCCTATCAGCTTTTTCGTTGAACTCAAGCGCTCCGGGTTTTGGGGGCTCAGAGCTTGGGGGGTAGCCAATCAGCTTTTTCGTTGAATTCGGGTCCCCTGGGTTTCGGGGGCTCAGAGCTTGGGGGGGGGGGGTAGCCAATCAGCTTCATTGTTGAACTCGGGCCCCCAGGGTTGTGGGGGGTAGCCTATCAGCTTTTTTGTTGAACTCGGGCGCCCAGGGTTTTGGAGGCTTAAAGATTAGGGGGTAGCCTATCATTTTTTTGTTGAACTCGGGCTCCCAGGGTTTTGGGGGCTCAGAGCTTGGGGGGTAGCCGATCAGCTTCTTTGGTGAACTCGGACGCCCAGGGTTTTGGGGGGTAGCAGATCAGCTTTTTCGTTGATCTTAAAAGCTCCGAGTTTTGGGGGCTCAGTTTTCGGGGGCAGCCAATCAGCTTCTTTGGTGAACTCGGGCGCTCTGGGTTTCGAAGGGTAGCTGATCAGCTTTTCCGTTGAGCTCGGGCGCCCAGGGTTTTGGGGGCTCAGAGCTTGGGGGGCAGCCAAACCGCTTTTTCGTTGATTTCGGGTGCCCAGGGTTTTGGGGGCTGAGAGCTTGGGAGGTAGCCAATCAGCTTCTTTGGTGAGCTCGGGCGCCCAGGGTTTTGGGGGGTAGCAGATCAGCTTTTTTGTTGAACTCGGGCGCCCTGGGTTTTGGGGGCTCAGTGTTTGGGGGGTAGTTAATCAGCTTCTTTGGTGAGATCGGGTGCCCAGGGTTTTGGGGGGTAGCAGATCAGCTTTTTTGTTGAGCTCGGGCGCCCAGGGTTTTGGGGGCTTGGAGCTTAGGTGGTAGCCTATTAGCTTTTTTGTTGAACTCTACCCGAACAAAATTTCGGAACTTTTTTCACCATAACAGTTTTATCAATTTGAATGTATTTATGAAACTGGAAATAACATTAAACGCAACAAGACAACATCGATTTTTTTATAATTGATAATATGTGTTTTAATTTATTTGTTTATATGCTTTTATTTATTCGAATAGAAGACACAACAAGAAAATATTAAAATGATTAAAAGATAAGCTTAAAGTCATGTTAAAAAGTAGAAATATTTATTTTATAATCAAACACAAAAATTAAACATACTTACAAGTACATTTTTATTTTACAATAAAATTTTGGTAATTCTTATGTAAATTCTAATTTTTACAAATACAAAAGTTTTTGTTTTGATGAAACAAGTAAAAAAAAAAATGATAATAAATAAAAAAATAAAATAAAATCAACTTGCTTCGGTTAGAGCAGGTGAAAACATTGAGTAATTAAAACAGGCTTTACTTTCATATTTAAAATACAAATTAAAATATTATTTTTTCCAATAAATCAAATTATTTCTTATACTTAGCAACATTGCAGCTAAGAAATTTAAACTTTCATTTCTAATGAATTTTACATCTTTTTTATCTCAAAATTAAAACAGTAAAACGAAAACATACCGATCGCACCGGTTTACGCTAGATACCGACTGCCACTGATATTCGTTACAATAATAAATACTCATAAATTTCATTTTTCACTGAATTATTTTTTCAAAATAATACAATTAATAATCTTAGTCTATTTTATAACTATTACAAACTTTATCTCATCTTTTTAGTTTATGTAATCATGATTTTTTTGTGATTGCAATCTGTGGACACTCACGTTTTTAAATGCAAGTTATTCATTAATACAAATTTTTTAAATTATTTTCTTATTGTAACTTCATTTATTTTTATTTTATTTTAATTGTTGGTTTGAAAAAAAAAAAATTTTCATGCTTCTTTTTTCACATTTTTCAATTTTTTTGAAATTCCGCGCGATCGTCCCGTCCCCGTTGAGATCGCTGCACCCAACCCTGCCTGGGAGTCGTTTCCAGGGTTAAATAGTTGTACCTTATAGCTTATACAAGAAAATTCATTATTTTAATTTCATTCCAAATTTTTTTTAATGTTGTTTATACGACAAGCGTCTAAAACGTCTAAAACCAACTTCACTCTTTATGGCGAAATGTCTGGGACTCAGTTCAAACGCATAACCAACTTTTATTCGCTTTCTTGACTTCTTTCGCTACTTTGTATCATTTGTCTGTCGATTCTGTATTTTTACTAGTTGTTAAACACATTTTTATTTTTATTTTATATTATTTACATTAAAAAAATATATCTTGAAAACTTAGCAATATTGGTTAAACTTCGTCATCTCGGTATGCTGAAGTTTAACCAACATTATCACCAAAAACGCAGTGTTGGAAACGATTATTTTTATGGCCCGGCGGATGGCTAAGTTCAGAGTATTCAAGAGAAAAATTCCCGCCGGGTGAATAACTTCAAGTCGCAGATGGAATAAGTCTGTTCGGATTTTTTCGTAGTGAATGATTTTTTCTATCTAATACTCTGCAAAAATTTGTTGATCATTTTGTTTTGACAATGATTATTTGATTATGTTTAATATGAGGAATATAAAAAATAATTCAATCATCAATGCTTGTTCTTTTATCAAGAGCTGTATTAAATAAATAAATGTAATTACTTAAAGTGTAAGCACGAAACATTTTCTGTGTGTTAAGTTGGTGAAAACTTATTTTTTAAGTGTGGCACTTTATTAAAAAATAAAGGCCCTTTTCAACAAGAAATTTTATAGAGTTTTAGTTAAATAATTATGAATTTGAAAAAAGTCTTAATATGACTTCAATGTTTTTGAAAAATTTCTAGCTGTAAATTAAATAATAATATTAAATTTTTTTTGAAATCGTCATTTAACGCCGTCATAAAAAAGTGTACTGTTACTTTTGTTGAAGTAAAAATAACATTTTTTCTGATCGACCTCGGACCAGTCGGAAAATTTGCCGTTCTCATGACGTGAAAACCGTTTTTTTGCCGTGGACTTATTTTCCCAGACATGGTGTGGCCCGCTAACTTGCAAAATAGTTAGCGGGACACATCATGAAAAATCTATTTCCCGACGCGTACAAATTTTCTAAAAAGGCTCAGAATTTTCCGTGAATGAATTTCCCATCTCAACATATAAAAACTCGTATTTTCCGAATTTCCTTTTTTTTTTGCTGGTGTGGCTCGCTAACTTGATTTACCGAATCGACCTCTAAATAGGTTGATAACTTGAAATTAATCCATGCCGTGAATTCAGATTTTCCATCAATCTTAATTTTCCGGCCAATACTGACGGAAATCAGAGTAAAAAAAATTTTAATTTGAAAGGAAAACTCCAGATGGCTCAAAACTTTTATAAATAATGCGTAGAACTTTTATTTTATTTTTTTACCATAAAACGCGTGCGCTGTTATAAAATTTTCCGAATTTTCCTAACTTGTAAGGAAGTTTTTTGCCGTTAAAGAATTTTCAATCAAAACATTTTAAAAATTATATTTTTTAACTTCCACGAGTTTTTTTTTCCTCTAGTGTGGCTCGCTAACTTGACTTCACGATTTGACCTTGAAAGAAGTCGAAAATTTTAATTTTTTAAGGGCATAATTTGCCGTTTTATCTTGAAAAATTTGCCGTAAATTTATATTTCCCATCGAATCAAATTTTCCGACAAAAATTATCGATTTTCTGAGTTGAAAAAAAAGTGAACTGAAGAAATTACTCCAAATCCATGATGACGTTTGAAAATGATACAAAAATCTTTAATTTTCATTTGTCACTATAAAACGCGCACAATGAAACAACTTTTCAGGTTTTCCGAAACTTTTTTTAAAACTACTGATCGTCGTGATTTTATATTTTCCATCGGAATCCATTTTCGGATAAAAATCAACAATTTTCCGAGACGAAAAAAATTGAATGAAAAAAAAACCTTCATTCTTGAACGTATTAGTAAAAAAAAAAAAAATAAGTTACTATTTTTGGTTTCTTTCTGTAAAAAATACGTGCTGTAAAAAATTTTCCAAGTTACCCGTACTTGAAAAATAGTTTATGATCCACATCTTGGAAAAGCTATTTACCCATGAGTACGAATTTTCTAAATAGGCTTGACTGTTCTTTTTTCGTAAAAAATTTTTTACAAACTTTTTTAAATTTAGTAGTCGTTCTAAGAATATCTTTGTGTTTCCAACATTTCACGATTATTATTTTATAAATATGGCTTTTCAGTGGCAATTAGTTTGTAAACTAATGCCTTGTCATAACCAAATTCTTAAACCAATTTAATAAAGTCTTAATGTAAACATATAAATCAATGAGTTTACAAATAAAGTATTTATCTAATTAATTAACCATTCAAAAAATTAATTGATGTATCAACTACAATGCTAAAAATGTCTTTTTTACAATCAGAAAAAGTAGTACTCCTGGTCCCTTTAAACTCGTATTTTAAATTTGAGTTTTCGGTTACTCGTACTGTAAAATAGTATATGGCGCTGGTGCCAGGTCATCGTGACCAGGTCGTCACCAGGGCTCTTGAAGTAACTCGTGCATCGCTTCGCGATTTTGAATTCACTACGACTTTAAAATAAACCCTGGTGAACACACTACACCCGTACCTTAATATACTATTGTTAGTGCATAAAAAAAAATAATTTCCTCCTCGTGTGGAAATTATTGCACGAGCAAACCGAGTCTTATTATCGTATTAAGTGCGATAATCCTTGTAAGGATTGTTAGAGGTCTAAATCAACTATCTTGTATCAGATCAGGGAGATCGAAAAGAAATTCATAAAAATTACATTTTTTTATGGGATTCTGAAAAATAAATACATGTATTTTTTTTTTTTTTTTTTTTTTTTTTTTTTTTAACGTTACATCATCAGTATGAAACCGTTAAGGCAATTTTATACTATGGAAATAAATCGTCAGTATTTCAAGAGTGACTGAAAATATTTAATTTTTGAATTTTCGCTTGTGAATACAGCTTTTTTATTCAAGATAAAAGTTATTAGTGTAGCTAAATTGAATTAATAATATTAAATTAATTTATTAATTGTTTGAGTACAGACGTACAAAATTATCATTTGAATAAGAGTTTTTAAACTTAAGTTTTTAGTAGAGGACACCATTTACAGTTTCTTGTGGGTGTCCACGGAATTTGAAATCTCAAGCCTTAAACCCCCAAAACACTGGGCGCCCAAGTTCAACAAAAAATTGATCAGCTATCCCCCAAATACCCTGGGCGTCCGAGTTCAATAAAAAAACTGATCTGCTATCCCCCAAGCTCTAGACCCCAAAAACCCTGAGTGCCCGAGTTCAACAAAAAAACTTGTACTAATGAGACACATTTCGAGAAAAGTGTAAAAATTTTCGTTTGTTGATTGGTTATTATTTTTTTTTAATTTTATATATATTTTTTTATCACTTTATAATATTTTCAAGTGATGTAAATAAAAGTACACCACAACCTTTTTGTGGAACAAAAAAAAAAAAAAACACTTCTTTATGGACTTGATATTCAAATATAAAGTACGCTTAACTTGTAAAGTTATTCCACTCGGTAACTAGAGTTTTGGGAAGTTTAGAGCTTGAGGGATAACTGATCAGTTTTTTTTATTGAACTCGATGCCCAGGGTTTTTGGGGTCTAGAGTTTGGGGATGGCTGATCAGTTTTTTTTTTTTGTTGAACTCGGGCGCCTAGGGTTTTTGGGGTCTAGAGCTTGGAGGATAGCTGATCGGTTTATTTATTAAACTCAGCTTTTTTTTTTTAAACGTCAATTTTATTGAAGGCGGGGGGGGGGGTGGACTTCAGGACACCCCCTAACTGGAAGGAGTTGTTGCGCCCCTGGACTGAGCTAGTAAATAAAATCTCAACCTTTACTTCAGCACACGTGAGGTAGTCATTCATTTTTACACTATTTCATCATTCTTGTTAAATCAAGTTTACCACAGAAAAGCTTGAAAAAAAAAGGTTATTGATTTTAAAAGCAAATGGAGTCAGGTAACTGAACCTAATTTGGATACTTAAGCCTAATTTTCGTTCATCATTTGGTTTAAAAAAACGATCTCGATAAATGATTTAAAATATTAATTTGTATTATAAAAATTTTTTTCATTAAAAGATTCGTAACAACACGAAGTTGTTTAATATAAGGACTGGTAGTCATCTTTCAATGTCGGCGAGAAAGATGAGACGAGACGAAGACGAGGGCAAGACTGGTAATTTTTGATTTGGCTAGACTCGAGTCAAGACTGACTAATGTTTCGTCTCATCTCGTGGCACCCCTAAACTAAAAATTTTTTTTTAAGATTTAATTTTCTTTGACTCAGAAAACGGTTTATTTTTGTCAGAAATTGGACTGTGATAAAGGGTATGAATTTACGGAAAATTAGAAGATAGTGGGCGGAAAATTTTTTTCTTTAATAGTTTTTGAGTAATCAACTTCTGTCAAGGTCAAACCTTGAAGTTAAGCAAGCTACACTAACAAAACAAAAAATTTGAGAAATATTTTGTTTCAAAAATTTTGATGGTTAATAATTTTATCGAAAAAAAAGACGAATTCCGTGACTATTTAGAACTATAGACTATTTGGCTTGCTAACTTTTCGAAAAATTAGTAAATCAGAAAGTACGATTTAAGAACGGTTTTCATAACGTTGCGTACAGCAAATTTGGAAATGACTGAAAAATGCTGCGCTTAGGTTTGAAATTGACATTAGATGTGTGAAATTCATCGTAAATAACGTATCTGTACCTAGATGTCATCGATTTGGAGTAATTTTTTCAGTTCACTTTTTTTTCAACTCAGAAAATCGATAATTTTTGTCGGAAAATTTGATTCGATGGGAAATATAAATTTACGGCAAATTTTTCAAGATAAAACGGCAAATTATGCCCTAAAAAAAATTAAAATTTTCGACTTCTTTCAAGGTCAAATCGTGAAGTCAAGTTAGCGAGCCACACTAGAGAAAAAAAAACTCGTAGAAGTTAAAAAATATAATTTTTAAAATGTTTTGATTGAAAATTCTTTAATGGCAAAAAACGGCAAATTCTGCGCCTATTTAGAGAATTAGTAAGCGTCGGAAAATTTTTTTTTTCTAATCGGGGCTCGCTTACTTCCTTACAAGTTAGGAAAATTCGGAAAATTTTATAACAGTGCACGCGTTTTATGGTAAAAAAATAAAATAAAAGTTTTACGCATTATTTTTAAAAGTTTTGAGCCATCTGGAGTTATCCTTTCAAATTAAAATTTTTTTTACTCTGATTTCCGTCCGTATTGGCCGGAAAATTAAGATTGATGGAAAATCTGAATTCACGGCATGGATTAATTTCAAGTTATCAACCTATTTAGAGGTCAAATCGGTAAATCAAGTTAGCGAGCCACACCAGCGAAAAAAAAAGAAAATTCGGAAAATACGAGTTTTTATATGTTGAGATGAGAAATTCGTTCACGGCAAATTCTGAGCCTTTTTAGAAAATTTGTACGCGTCGGGAAATAGATTTTTCATGATGTGTCCCGCTAACTATTTTGCAAGTTAGCGGGCCACACCATGTCTGGGAAAATAAGTCCACGGCAAAAAAACGGTTTTCACGTCATGAGAACGGCAAATTTTCCGACTGGTCCGAGGTCGATCAGAAAAAATGTTATTTTTACTTCAACAAAAGTAACAGTACACTTTTTTATGACGGCGTTAAATGACGATTTCAAAAAAAATTTAATATTATTATTTAATTTACAGCTAGAAATTTTTCAAAAACATTGAAGTCATATTAAGACTTTTTTCAAATTCATAATTATTTAACTAAAACTCTATAAAATTTCTTGTTGAAAAGGGCCTTTATTTTTTAATAAAGTGCCACACTTAAAAAATAAGTTTTCACCAACTTAACACACAGAAAATGTTTCGTGCTTACACTTTAAGTAATTACATTTATTTATTTAATACAGCTCTTGATAAAAGAACAAGCATTGATGATTGAATTATTTTTTATATTCCTCATATTAAACATAATCAAATAATCATTGTCAAAACAAAATGATCAACAAATTTTTGCAGAGTATTAGATAGAAAAAATCATTCACTAGGAAAAAATCCGAACAGACTTACTATTAAGTGATGCAGACAGCTGCGACTTGAAGTTATTCACCCGGCGGGAATTTTTCTCTTGAATACTCTGAACTTAGCCATCCGCCGGGCCATAAAAATAATCGTTTCCAACACTGCAAAAACGACGTGTGCACAGGTCGTTGTTATGAATACGTTTGATTCGATCGATCGTCTTAGCAGCTAAATTCATTTTGTTTATTTTCGTATTTTTTCTAACCATACAAAGACGGTAAATATCACCAATATATTTTTTGAGTATTCAAGATATATATTTTTTAATGTAAATTATATAAAATAAAAATAAAAATGTGTTCAACAACTAGAAAAAATAGAGAATCGACAGACAAATGATACAAAGTAGCGAAAGAAGTCAAGAGAGCGAGAATAAAAGTTGGTCAGCCGTTTGAACTTCTACTGGAGAACATCCGATCAGATAAGTCTTAAATATTAAGCAGTAATTTAAATTTGGTGTTTAATGTTTGAATGATACTTTGTGGCAATTTTTTTTTTCTTTTTCAGAAACTCGATTTAAGAAAAATAAAGGTTAGCAGCGAACATGCACATATTGTACCCGAGTCCTCAGTGATCTACGAAAGTAATTCACGCCCCATTGCAAGTATCCTCGGTGAAATCACCGATGAATTCATCGGTGAATTCATCGGTGAAATCCTCGGTGAAATCCTCGCTTTTTGCAGTGAAATCCTCGGTGAATTCCTCGCTTTTTGCGGTGAAATCCTCGGTGAATCTTAACAGTGAAATCCTCGGCATTTTAACGGGATCGAAAACGAAGGGTGTCAGGGCAAGCACCTGGTGCACCTGGCGATACCTACGCCTTGGAGATGAACTCCCCAGGAAGTGTCAACTCCGGATGGGTCAGGGCGAGCACCTGGTGCACCTGGCGATACTTACGCCTTCGAGATGATTTCCCCAGCAAGTTTCGACTCCGCATGGGTCAGGGCGGACACCAGGTGACCCTGGTGATACTTACACCTTCGAGATGACTTCCCCAGGAAGTTTTGACTCCGGATGGATTAGGGCGAGCATCGGTGCACCTGGCGATACTTACGCCTTGGAGATGACTTCCCCAGGAAGTTTCGACTCCAGAGGGATCAGGGCGAGCACCTGGTGCACCTGGTGATACTTACACCTTGGAGATGACTTCCCCAGGAAGTTTCGATTCCGGATGGGTCAGGGTGGACACCTGGTGCCCCTGGTGAGACGTACGCCTTGGAGATGATTTCCCCAGGAAGTTTCGACTCCGCATGGGTCAGGGCGGACATCTCGTGCACCTGGCGATACGTAAGGCTTGGGGATGAACTCCCCAGGAAGTTTTGACTCCGGAGGGATCAGGGCGTGCACCTGGCGATACTTGCGCCTTGGAGATGACTTACCCAGGAAGTTTCGACTCCGGATGGGTTAGGGTGGATACATGGTGATACTTACGCCTTGGAGAAGATTTCCGCAGGAAGTTTCGAGATCGAAGGGGTCAAGATGGACACCTGGTGTTCCTGGTGATACGTACGCCTTCGAGAGGATTTCCACAGGACGTTTTGATTTTGGAGGAATCAGGACGGACACCTGGAGCATTTAGAGATAGTTGCACCTCGGGGATGATTTCCTCAGAAAGTTTCGAATCCTTGGGAGGTAATACTTATGCCTTTGAGAGGATTTCCCCAGAAAGTTTTGACTACGGATGGGTCAAGTCGGACACCTGGTGTTTTTCGAGATAGCTACGGCCTGGAGAGGATTTCCTGGGGAAGACGTCCCGGTTACCTGGTAGTCGACCTGGTGTTACCAGGGGTGAAATCCACTACCCGACCCACTACTACGAGTAAAATTTTCTGGAGAAAACGTCCTGGTTACCTGGTAGTCGACCTGGTGCTACCTGGGGTAAGATCCACTATCCCCCTGTCAACTAAGAGTAAAACTTCCTAAGGGAATTCTCTCTAAGGCGTGAGTATCACCAGGTTCCGCCCTGACCCATCTGAAGTCAAAACTTCCTGGGGAAATCATCTCCAAGGCCTGCGTATACTAGGTGCATCAGCTGTCAGCCCGGATCCCTCCAAAGTCAAAACTTCCTGCGGAAATCATCTCCAAGGCGTAAGTATCATCATGAGCACCAGGTGTCCGCCCTGACCCATCCGGAGTCAAAACTTCCTGGGGAGTTCATCCCCAAGCCTTAAGTATCGCCAAGTGCACTAGATGTCCGCCCTGACCCATCCAAAGTCAAAACTTCCTGCGGAAATCATCTCCAAGGCGTAAGTATCATCATGAGCAGCAGGTGTCCGCCCTGACCCATCCGGAGTCGAAACTTCCTGGGGAAGTCATCTCGAAGGCGTAAGTATCGCCAGGTGCACCAGGTGCTCGCCCTGACCAATCCGGAGTCGAAACTTCCTGGGGAAGTCATCTCCAAGGCGTACGTATCACCAGTTGCACCAGGTGTCCGCCCTGACCCCTTCGTTTTCGATCCCGTTAAAATGCCGAGGATTTTGCCGAGGATTTCACTGTTAAGATTCACCGAGGATTTCACCGCAAAAAGCGAGGATTTCACCGAGGATTTCACCGATGAATTCATCGGTGATTTCACCGAGGATACTTGCAATGGGGCGGTAAACTCTTTAATTTGAAAAAATAATGAAATTTAATTAGTTTCAAAAAAAGGTCTTGAAATATTTAAAATGCTGGTTGAAAATTTTTTTTAAATCGTACAAAATTTATTTTAAAGAATCTTGCTATCTTTAAAAATATATTAATATATATCTTTAAAAAAACGCGCATAAATAATATCGAAAGTTCATCACAAAATGATCTTTAAAATAATCTTAAATACACAAAATTAATCTTGCAATCATTATCACTTGCCTGATTATCATTTCTAAAAACTATTATTAATATCTTTAAGAGAAAAGGTTACGTAATTAAAAATATCTAAAATTTATCTCAAAATGATCAAAGATCTAAAAATCATCTTAGTATCATAAAAAAATTAACGAAAAAATCATTAATTTTTATCTATAAAAGAACTTTTTCAGACATTTTTGAAATGATACGTATAAAAAATAAAACATTTTTTTCGTCTTAAATTGTCTCAAAAACAGCCATAGTTAAGATATGTCTTCAACAGATCTTTTTAAGGTCTTAATTTTTTTTATGCAGTTTGAAAAATTTCAAAGTCTAAATACAAAATAAATTTCTAAGTCCCACAGACTTAAAAAATTCTAAGTGTCTGCCGTTCAAAAAATTTTTATGTTTCAAAGAACTAGCTCACTTTAAAAGTGTCTACGGTTTGAAAAATTTTCAAGTCCGAAAACAAAATAAATTTCTAAGTTCCAGAGACTGAAAAAATTCTAAGTGTCTGCGGTTCAAAAAATTTCTAAGTCTTATAGAATAGATACATTTTTAAGTCCCACAGACCTTAAAACTTTTAAGTCAACAACAATATTATAAGCCTATGAAAATTCCAAATTCCTAAAAAATTCTAAATGCTGGAAATTTTTGAAAAAAGTTTAAGGCTCATAATTTTATCAAGTCCCGAAGAATTTACAAGTGTCAAAATTTTCAATTTCCTGGAAGTGTAGAAAAAATCAAAATACTCAATTCAACTTGGGATATTTCATTCAACTGAAAAAACTTTTTTGTTTATAAAAAAGTACATAAGTTATAAAATCTTTACATGTGGAACTTATTTTTATTTTTTTTTTTTTAATTTGGTCAAGTGGATTTATAGAGTGGATGAATCACGTAGATATCCACGTGGATTTACATGTGAACTTTTTTAGTAGGGTTAACTTACTTCAAAATTAATTTATTTATTAAGGTTGTTGGGTCGGAGCGAGAGAGAACGCTATACATTTGCGAGTAGTAACGGTACTCTCTGCCTCTCTCGCACTCGTATAAAACATGGCGACTAACCTAAGATTTTAGCGTTCACTGATTTTTTATTATAACTTACACATGTCTATCAAGAATAATTAACGAAGGAAAACGTGAATTATTTTTTGTTCTATCACTTACATTTTTTTTATTACAATCGTTCTTTTCGTTTTCATGAATTTTAATAAAAACCGTGAAATTCAGTTATTTTTCATTTGATTGTGTGTTAAACCTAATTTGTTTGTATCTTTTTTCTATATGTCCCGATGGTCTAGAAATTTAACTGAGTTAATAACTAATGATTACCTACGTTTTGGCCAAGTCTCGAGCAAATCGTCTTTTTTATTCTAGTACCGACCCAACTACCTTAATGTAAATACTGATTGAAAAAAGTCCTACCGTAAAGCCAATTCCAACAGTTGCCGCAAAGGAACCATGTTGAAACTTTTTTGTATCGAACTGTACTAGAAGAGAGGTTTTTCCAACTCCACTATCACCAAGAAGTATTGTCTAAAAAATAAAATTTTTATCACTTATCAAACTCATGATCCAACAAATTACAGTATTAAGTTGAATATGTTCAAATAGCAATATGTAATATGTAAGATCCAAGTTTGATTAATTTCAAATATTAACCCTTAAAGTACACACGGGGTGTAAAATACCCCACATAACTGTCAGTGTGGCAGTTCTGGATTTGGGTGTGTACTTTAAGGGTTAATTTAGTTCAAGAATACTATCAGCTTATTTTCTAACTGTGCCATGAATCTTTGGTAACAGACTCATTATTACTTTTCCCTTGCAGGAGCAGAATTCCCCCACTTTTCTGGAAGCTTACCCTGGCATCAGGTATCTTGTAGGGCTAGCCAACCGATCGAGAGGATTGGATGAGTTTACAATTAACATCATTTAATACTCGATAAGAGAAACTACGCAGAAACAATACAACTCCTTAGTGTCGTTCTGGTGGAATTTTTGTTCTCTCAATTCTCTAAACCCTCTTTTTACAATGGACTACATCTCAAAAATGTCGGATAAAAATACTCTTGTTTCTACTCAAAGCTCGCAGAGTAGTCAAATTTCTCAGGAGCCTAACCTCATCAGCGTGCAAAAACAAAGCCGAAAATGGCTATTAACAACAACTTGTCTGATTCGGCTTTGAGAAAATTATTTAAACAAGCTATGAAAGAAGCGGATGTTAAAGAAATGTCTCCGGTAGTCCCTAATCTTTATCAGAAAATTTCTCCCTCTCATGATCGTCTTAACGATTCGCCTGAAGACGATTGGCATCAACCAAAAAAAGCTGTAGAAAGCTCGAAACCTCGTAAATTTGATTACTCACGCATTAAACCTCAATTTTCTGAATACGATTTTGTTGGAGCTGACAAAGGCAACAATAGAAAGGGAGCTGTACTGTAATTCTTATTAAAAACATTATTCTTTTTAATACTATCTACGTTCCTTCTTCGAAGGATTATAAAATAATCGAATACTCGATTTTGAATATCAAGGTAGATCACCACCAACTATTTGGTATTTCTTTGTATGCAAATGACGACTCTAGTCATCATTTTTGGGACGAACTCAATTGTTTATTTGACAAAGTTAAGCTATACGTGGATAATAACTATTATATGCATTCGGCCGATAAACGGCATCCTATGAGAGAAGCTATTGAAATACTTGCCTAAATTACCTCTTTTTCATCATTCTTCTTCTTCAATAATTAGATTATCTAGTGTTGTCACCAAGAAAATAATTACGCCTGTCTTTTGTCATAGCATTGATTACTTTTGCCGTTCGAACAACGTTAAAATTTTTTCTTTTGCTATTTTTATTGAAAGTAAATATAATTCTTTTCTGCTGTTCGACCAAGTTTTTTATTAACTATGTCAACAAATTCTGAAACTTATTCAAATGATGGGAACGATCCAAACGGAACATTAAACCATACATCTCATAGTTCAGAAAAAGATAACCTTCTTAACCCCAAAAAGGACAATAAGAGTCAAACACTTTATGACGCCGATGATTCGGATATGGAGACATCTGAAAGTTCTGAGTCTGACGCTGAAGCCGAATGAATAATGATCAACCCCCATCTAAAAAACACTTTATTAAACATGCAAAAATAGATAAAAGCTTTAACAAATGTTCTTTTTTCTCAGAGAAAAGGTGATGATTTTCTCGCGCAAAATTTACATCCAAAATTCAATTTTCAAGTTCCATCTCAAAGTACCTCGCAGCCTTCTTTTACATAACTGGCACATTCTGTACAACAAGCTTCAGGATCTTCAACGCATAAACAATTCCTAATAAGATCAAGAATTCCCGAGAAGAGACTTTTAGATCTAAGAAATCTCAAAATCAATGTCGATGAAAGGCGTGTCATTCGACCGGCAATAAAAGAACGTTTGGATATCCTTTCAAATTTACAACGTTCTGGTTCAGCTGACTGGAAAGAGGTGAGGTTTTCTAACGCTCTTAAAAATTTTACCACCCTACCTGGCTTTGTTGAGCTAAAGATAAATGACGAACTCTGCTATTTTGATAAGAATGTTGATACGTTGTTATCAAATGAATTAATGGAGATACGTTGTTATCAAATGAATTAACGGAGATACGTTGTTAGGAACTGAAGGGGTTCTCATAGGTTTGTCAAATGCAATTTTAGAACAAAAAGATTTACTGAAGAACAATCTTCAAGAAATTATTAATTGGGCTAACGTGGACCCATCTATTTTAACTCCGTCTAATTTATTTGAAAAATTTTCCTCTCTTTTTGGCTCTGAGTCGCATATTTCAAGAAATTTTGATCAATCTTTACAAGTTGTTTGCAGAAAAAGATCTGATGTGATCTAAAGTAGACGAAAGCGACTTTTGGCTGAGATTCCGGTAAAAAATGTTCAGATTGCATTACGTAAAGTTCCTCCAAGTATTAGTCATTTATTTGCCAAGGACAGTTTGGATCTTTTAATTCAGCCCTTAAGAGGAACTCAAGATTGGCTTGATGTTCCTTCTTACTTATCTAAAAATTCAGATTCAAAAAATTTTAATCATTCTAAATCACATAGCAAACCTCATCATCAAAATCAAAACAGACCATTTCAAAAGACTTCTCATGCAACTCAACGTCACAACAACAAGTTCAATAAGTCTGGCCCTAAGCAGGATGCCAAAATTAAGTCCGAACAGCCATTTCGTCAAAAGAAAGGAAAGTGACTATATATTTCAACAGTTTTCAGGGGGACAACTAGCCCATTTCGTAGACACTTCGAAGGCACTTGGAGCTCCAGATCATATTTTGAAAATAATATCGGGTGTCCGGATTCCGCTAATCAAAAAACCAAATTTAATTGGCAACTGGAAAATTTCGAATTTCAAAACTCAAGTTACAGCTCAAATGGCGGAACAAATTCAAATATTGAAGGACCAGGGGATCTTGGAGTCTCCTTCCGATCTAAGTCCAAGTTTTATCTCCCGAATATTTTTGATTTTTAAAAAAGAAGGCAAGATTTGGCCCATTTTCGTCCTTCGAGGGCTAAATTCATGCATCAAAGTGAAGAAATTTTATTTAATCTCTCACTTCAAAATTCCTCTTTTCCTACAGCCGGGAGATTGGATGGTCAAAATCGACTTATCACAAGCCTATACTTTCATCTTCCAATAGCAAAATCACACCGCAATCTGTTACGGTTGATTTTCAACGGCGAACTGCTCCAGATGACGAGCTTGCCTTCTGGCCTCGCATCAGCTCCTCACACCTTTGCAAAAGTGTCGAATTGGATTGCGAAAATCCTTCGTTCGCGGGGTGTGAGGGTCATCGTCTATCTAGACGATTTTTTGTTGGCCTCTCAAAACAGAGTAAACTTATTGATTCAAGCCAAGGGAATTCTGAAGCTGTTGAAAAGCCTTAGTTGGATTGTGAATATTCAAAAATGTATTTTAGAACCATGTCAAATGATAGAGATTCTAGGGCTTGTTTGAAACATGATCGAGAATCTCATCAGCCTGTCAACCTCAAAAAGCATTCAAATTTCAGATTTTACCGAGAAAATTATTTTAAAAAACAGCTGTACTCTCAAAGAGCTGCAGTCATTACTGGGAAATTTTTATTTTGGCAAACTTTGCAACCCATCGCGGCCGTCTTCACTGTCGTCATCTTCAACGGTTTCTGCGAAAATTCAATCAGAACAGATTTCTTCAAAGAGTTTTTCTAACACCCCAAGTGGTGGTGGAATTGAGATGGTGGAGCAATGCAACCAAACTAACATCCCCCTTATTCAAAGAACCCATAACTCACTTTCTTACGACCGATGCAGCAGACTCCGGTTGGGATGCTCAACTGAACGATAAGCTTTTAGAGGGTTCTTAATCAGAGGATCAGAAGCTTTGGCATTCGAACAAGAAGGAGATGTTTGCCATCTACAATGCAAGAAAGAGATGCAGCCCGACAACAAGACTGTGGTAGCCTATGTGAACAAGGAGGGAGGGACGAGATCGATAGACATGCTGGACCTGACAATTACGATCTTCTCTCCCTTGTCGACTCGAAGAGAATCACTTTGACAGCTGTTTACCTTCCAGGCAAATACAATGGAATTGCAGATCGCCATTCCCGAAAGGAAAGGTTACCGGAATGGCATCTTCTTCCAGAGGCCACGAATTTGATATTCGAAGAGTGGGGTTATCCCGAGATCGACCTCTTCGCGTCTTCAAGATCAGCAGTGGTAAAAAGATATATTACTCTCTGCAACGATCGACGAGCATATTTTGTGGACGCTTTCAGCAAAGTCTGGAATTTCAATCTAGCTTGGGTGTTTCCTCCTCCAAACCTGATCCCCCGAGTGCTAGCCCATTTAAACAATTGCCAAGGTAAAGTTCTTTTGGTGGCTCCGAAGTGGGATCAAACATTTTGGATCTTCTCAACAGGAGCAGGGAAACTCCAATAACAGCTCCAGATTTACACAAGGTACTGATCGATCTTTCGACAGGACAAGCTCCCAGCCAAGTGCATCGAATTACACTCCAAGTGTGGAAAATTGGGTGTGGGCAGATTCAGTCAAAGAATGGTCCTCAGAAGAGAAAAAAACCAATGAGTCAAAGCTGGCGTGCATCAACTTTGATAACTTATGAAGCCCCTTGTGAAATCTCTGATTTGGGATTCCCAAATTTTGTTAAATTGGCTATCAAAACCAATTTCGAGGTTTTCAATTTTTGAGATTTCACGATGAACAGCTATGTTACTCCTTGTACTCTCAAGTCGAAGAGTTCATGATCTTACCCTTTTGAAGACTTCAAAAGATTATTTTATATCATTAAAAGATGAGATCATTTATGACCAATTTTTGGATCAAAAACTGATCATGCCTCAATTCGGCAATCTGGATGGAGATTAAAAGAAAATTCGAATAAATTTCTATGACCCATTTACATGATCAGGACTATGCTCGAAAAGAAAAAGGAAAAAAGAAACCAAAGTAATCCAGATGCTCTCTTCATCTCTATTTCCGGTCCAACAAAAGCTGCTTCTAAGACAATAATTGCTGGTTGGATTCATTCTACCCTAAAAGGTGCTAGAATTGATGATTCAATGTTGGACGATATGCCACTTCAAGACATATTGAATTGAGGAAATTGGAAATGTTCGGATACCTTCAGAAAACATCATTATAAAGAAGTAAATAATGAAACTAGTATTCCTTCTGATTGAACTTCAAATAATTGTTTTACTTCAATCTAAAGTTACATGGTTTGTCTTGTTTTAAATGTATTATATTGTTTGAATATTGTTTTAATAAATGATTTTTTCAAAATGGTAAAGTTTTTCTTATAAATATTTTAATATTTTTATTATATTGGTTCACATAGCATTGATTTGTCACCAGCAGATTACAAACACATCTCTCATAGGATGCCGTTTATCGGCCGAATGCATATAATATTAGTGTTTTGCATAAAAACAAAACACATATTATGTGCAGAGCCGATATACGGCATCCTGGTAAGTATCTTACTGGATGAGATATACTATGACAAAAGACAGGCGTAATTACTTTATTGATGACAACATCAGATAATCTAATTATTGAAAAAGAAAAATGATGAAAAAGAGATAATTTAGGCAATTATTTCAATAGCTTCTCTCATAGGATGCCGTATATCGGCTCTGCACATAATATGTGTTTTGTTTTTACGCAAAAAACTAATATTACATTATTGCAGGCGATTTCAATGCACGTCATACAGCCTGGGGTGATTCGAGCGATGGGGTGATACGAACCGAAAGATAGAATGCTTAAGAAATGGCTCGATAACGGGGGTCTCCGGTTTAGAGCAAAAATTATACCCCCTGTTTCACCTACTTTTTCTTCTTCCAAATCTTTCCTGGATTTATACCTTCTCGATAATAGATTGAACATCTTTGACTTAAGGACGTTCGATCTTAGCGTTGTGGTGGGGGAAGCCGCCTGTAGGTTAGTCTTGGGAACAGCTGCTACGTGCATTGGTCGATTGACAAAATTATTTTATTTTCAACTCGTTGGAACTAGAGACTGGATTAACTAAGTTTTCTGAAATTTTTACATAGTGTTACTGAAGACTTCTTGTTTCTAACAGTATAGATCAAAAGTCCAGAAAACTTTTTAAAAAATTTAGAAAAATCAGCAAAATTTTTACTGACTTTTTAATAGGAAAATAATGCTGAAATTATTTAAAAATCCATAAGAAGTTTTCCAAAAATATAGCAATTTGTTAATTAGGGCCTAAGGAATAACATATCCAAATTTCAAGATGATTCACATCCTGGTTCAAAAACCACAGCAAAAAGAAAACAGCATGGTTCTCCCATAAGAGCCTTTGTTAAATCATCCGATTTGGAGCGATTTTAGCCCAACTTTGAATTAAAATATCAGTCAGCCGTTAACATCTGAAGAAGGCACGAAGTGCCGAAACAGCTGTCATGTACTCAATAAAATATTAGTGGAAATCGTAAAACTTTTTGTTTTATTTACTTTTATTATCAAAATATCTCAAAAACCGAGTTGTGAATCCTTCTAAAATTTGGACACATTATTTCTTACACCGAAACTTAAAGATTGCAATAATTTTCAAACGATTCTTATGACCTTCTTCACACGACCGAAAGTCCTTAACTCAATAAATTAAACGAACTTGACTGCAACAGCAACCATAATTATACCAGCTATTTTTTTTCGGTTAAACTACTTGGCCTAATTAAACGACACGACCCTACAAGCTCTTATCAATTTATTTTTAAAAAGACTAAATGGCACAAATTTTAAATGATTCTCGCTCGAAATTATGTTAGTACAGTTCCACATAACGTTAACCTTAAGAATGACCAAATTATCGAATACTTATCGTATTTTCAAGATTATATTAGCAAAAGTATTGATGAAAATGTACCGAGATATAAACCTCGTGATAACGGGCTTAATTATGTTAATACGAAAATGAAATCCTTCATAAAAAAAAATCCTATTTTGTATTTACTCTTAACAGACTTTTACTCTACAATGACTACACACCCGATAATACGACTCGAATCAATAATCTGCTATTGGTTATCTCATGCGTTTATGTTCTTTTATAGACTAAGTTGCGTTCAAGAAAAAGATAATATCCCCATTTTATGTCATCTTTCGCGTCATTTTAGTTATAAAAGAATTGATCCTGTATTCGTTATGGACAATTTTAAAGATAGATATTCGAAAACTCTGCCGGATAGAAATTTCTTGTGAATCATGTGTCTGATAAATCTTGTATTGTAATGTAATAGTCCTTGTTATTATTTTTTTGTACCATCTGTAAACCTTGTTGTATGAATTCTTTGAAACAAATCAATACTTAAAAAAAAAAAAAACTGACTTCCGCGTGGACAGACAAGAATTTGAGACCCAATGAGTACTATTTTTTTAACACTGCAGCTGCAATTAAATAAAATTTTACAGTAATAATTATTCATATAATAAGCTAAAGAGTTTTACCGTATTTACCCATGTATAGGCCGCACGAAAAATGCCATTTTTGGCGCTGAAAAACCAGGGTGCGGCCTATCTACAGGGTGCGGCTTATCTATGGGTGCTTATTTTTTTCCTTTTTGGCGGTTGTTCCCTTTTTCATGATCATCCGAGTACAAAAGTACCGAGAATACTTAATTACCTACTTTTCTACTTTAGGGGTACTTTTAGAGTTAACGACTTTTAAAACTGTGGGCGTTTAGCTGCTTGGGCGTTTAGCCAGTTGTTATTGTCGTGCTGAACAGTGACATTATAGTAGCTTTATGTTAGTTATGAAAACTAGTAGTAGAAAATCTTACACGCATTTATTTAAATTGAAAGCTGTCCGTCAAGCAGAAAATTTGGGAAATCGTTCGGCAGCTGAAATAAACCATGTTGATGAAAAATGTGTGCGTCGATGGCGCAAAATGAAAAAAAACTTGTGTTTTCGGCTAGAGACATGATGAAAGCGATGAAGAAGGAAGTGATGAAGGAGAACATTAATTATTTTAAAAAATCTGTTTCGTTATGAATCTTTTTAAATAAAACTGCATGTTTGAACGTAGCTGTTTGCTTCTCTCTCTTTGTTTTTTTCCTTTGATTCCCAAACTTTAAATAGTGGGATGCGGCCTATCTACGGGGTACGGCTTATCTAAAGGTTCTTATTTTTTTCATTTTTCGACCTTCTAAAACCTGGGGTGCGGCCTATCTACAGGGGTGGCCTATACATGGCTAAATACGGTAATTACTTTTATTATTCGTGTCTCAATAATTTTTCATCGGATAGTTACAAGTGTTTGAAAAAAAAAAAAAAAAAAAAGGAGAGTAGGCAGGCAAACGTGCGCAGCAAAATTTGACAAATCTCTAAAATTTATTAACCTATAAAAATTCTACACCAAGATTATTAAGACCAAAGAAGGAAATACTTCGTAACAGTGCTAAAAGTGTCGATAATTATTATATTTCACTTTTTTTCCTTCTAGAATCCTGAAACGTCAACAAAGGATCTTGACGTACCTAACCCGACCTTGAGACAAAAACTCGACTGTTTTTCCGGGTCGAACTTGATCCGACTACTTTTCTCGTTTTGTATCGGCCACTGTAGCTGAATACGAAAAAAAAAAAAGATTAAAAAGTCTGCGCATGAATTTCCGAGGCATGCGCGATGAGAGATAAGTGCTTATTTCGCGTGCACCTTTTATCAGGCGCCTTGATCGACCAATCCTGGAATTCACGCCATTGATTCTAGTTACTTCACGGTAACGCTGTTGGATAGATATCTGACCTCTTCTACTGCTCGATTTGAGCTTTCAAGCAATTTTTTAAATCTCACTGATTCAATTAATTTAATAAATCATTAAATAAGAATTTTTTTTTTCATTTAGATATAAGAATAATCGAGATTTAATTTAACAATTTATTATTATTTTATTCATCCATATCTTATGGATAAGAAAACAAATGAGCGTAAAGAAAAGTTTAATTAAATGCACGATAAAGAACAAACCTTATGTACGTAATTTTCTGGATTATTATCTTGATCTGTCCGGTAACAGCTCCAGGCGTTATCATTTCGTCGAGTTTTGGCATACTCATATACTTCCGGCGGAGGTTTGTAGTCTCTGTAGCCTGTAGACATTCCTGTACCATCGTAAGGTAAGGATGGAGGAGGCAATGCCACAGAAGCAAACGAGTATGTCGAGTTTTCTTCGTCATCCTGCTCAAATACATCGTCGCTCATACTATCATCACCCATCATAATCTGTGAAATAAAATTATTATGCACGGGTATTAGGACAAAATAGTTATTTACGTACTGAAGGGGACTATGCCGTGTTTCTTTGGGTCGGATGATGTTTTCGGAACGGAGCGCCGGCTCGTGCGCTTCGGCTCGAGCGCAGCGCGCGCGAGCCGAAGCGAAGTTTTGAAAAATCATTCGACCCAAGCGAACATGGCAGTTAGTCCCCTGAAGTACGTACGTAATTTCATACCCTGAAGGCATATAATCGGCACCAACCAGCTGACATCGAGATAGAAAGAAAAACCGCAAATAAAAAAGCAAATTGTGTTAATTATATAATTGTAAAAACTTGAAAATGTAAAAAATATATTTGTACATACGATTAATTAATGAAAGTTGGGTAAGAAGATTGTAGCAATGTCCAGTATCAAAAATTATTTAATAATAATATTTATAATAATTTACAATAATATTAAGAAAAAAAAAAAAAAAAAAAAGATTTGAACTTTTGTACAAAAACAAAAAATTTACC
Organism: Encarsia formosa; assembly: GCA_038277355.1. Classification (NCBI taxonomy): domain Eukaryota; kingdom Metazoa; phylum Arthropoda; class Insecta; order Hymenoptera; family Aphelinidae; genus Encarsia; species Encarsia formosa. The sequence goes on from CM076184.1 coordinate 109,681,152, forward strand.
GGTTGGAAAAGGACACTATTGCAGGGTCCAGGTGGGGGTGCAGGGGGCGAAGCCTCCCCGACTGAAAAAAAATACTTAAAAAACTTTTTTTTTTAAACAAAACAATGTATTTTTTAGTGATTGAAAGAAATTTTTTTTCTAAAAAAAACTTAATTTTATTGTAATAAGAAAAGTATAAAAATTTTTGATATCAAATTATACATTTATAGTTAAATGAAATAAGTAGTCAGGTTAATCCGACTAATATTGTATTTTAAAGCTGTGTAAATAATTGACTTTGACTAAAATGTCAATATTCTTGGGAAAAAAAATTATCAGCATGACTCTCTTATATGTTGTTTAGTAAAACTGATTCAATAGAATGGTAATTTTTTAGTTAAAAAAAAAAAAGACAATATTAAATTTATAGCAACACCTTTTTAATAATTTGATAATCAAATTTTTATTTATTATAACTACAATTTAACTGTATTTAATAAGCATTGGTAAGAACCGCTTTGATTAAGTTAAATTGTTTTGGAATCAATTCTTAATCAATATAACCTATATCACCCAAACTAGACACAATTCACTCAAAGAGAAGAGAAAACACAACACAGATGATTTATCAAAAATTATAGTGAAAAACTTTCTGATTGTAAAACAATTGATTTAAAAAACTATTTATAAAAATCACTTGATCATCTTGATCATCTATCAAGATCAACACTTCATGATTTTATGAAACTTTTAAATAACAAAAAATAATAATAATAAATAATGATGATTATTTTTTAAAAGTAGTTTTTGAATTGCCGTGTATATTAATTCAATGTAGTTGTAAGTTGATTCTTCAAGTCTATCAATACGCGCGCAGCAGACTGCAGAAATATGTACTAACCCAACTAGCATAACATAACCCTCAAGATGGCGTCGGCTCGAGCCATCTTTACCGGCTGAATCACACGTGTTGTACGTTGTCCAGTGCATAATTGGGTAGCGTTTCTGTGCGAGCAGTAAAGAAACAGGCGTTTCTCTACTGCTCGCCGGTACAACAGTCGTGAGCTATGAAAACGACCTAGTTACTGGGTTTGGGCTATGAAAACGCACCGATTATATGCCTGAAGGGTATAAAAATGTTTATTTATTGCTTGGATTGTCAAAACAGAGTCTTCATATGAGTACAAATATTGTATTGAGTTTTGAGCTTCCATGAAAATTTTTAAACATGATGTCTATTCTTTTAAATTTGTTTTTTCTTTTGTTTGGATTGTCAAAACAGAGTCTTCATATGTGTACAAATATTGTATTGAGTTTTGAGCTTCCATGAAAATTTTTAAGCATTATGTCTATTCTTTTAAATTTGTTTTTTCTTTAAAACTTAAAAAATTTATGCACTTACAACTACGGTATCCTTCATACAATTTCTAAAAAATAAAGACTTTACAAAGTACTTACATTAAGTGACTTAGGAGCTGGCACATTGGTGATCGTATAGTTATTGGCGGCAGTGACGGTAGTCCTAGTAGGACTGTCACCGTTACTGCCGCCTCTCGTATCGTAACTTTTCTCCGACACCCTGAGGTTTTTTGGTCCAATTTATTGTCAATTTTATTTTGCACTACGTTTCTGATCTGCAGAAAAACATATTATCAATAATAATACTATTTATTAGGTTTAAAATAGTATTTTTCGTATCTAGAGCGTAAAATGCTACTTTACGCTCGCGATACGATCATTATTGTTTTTTATAGTTTGCGAACAGTCATCTTTCACGTAACGATTTTAGTGTGTTGAATGATCGCTTGACGAACACTGAGGAAAAATTAAAAAATGTAAAAAATAGTAGTTTTAAAGCTGATTGGGCTGCTCGAAGTGTCGTAAGCGCTGCGCGCCTTCGAACAAATCAATGCGTAAAAGAAGACTTTACGCATACTATGAAAAAAAAGATTTTTCTAAATAATATTATTAACGGTTTCATTTCTTAAAGTATTTTTGGTTTTTTCAGGTCCTCAAAATCTTAGTAGGGTCAAACTATAATCACAATCGTATCCAAATAGTATATTACTATACTAGGCAGGGGCTGGCATCTTACCCTCCTACCATGTCTAATATACTATTTTTCCTCCTCTCAGCCCGAAAGTAATAAAATTACTTAAATATATTTAAAATGATAAATAATTTCTAAAATATAAAACTGTAAACAAAACCCCTACAATCCTTCAACCTGCTATACTACTTTTGCTGCCCCCTAACAACAGCGCTGCACAACCTCTTTTTCTGAAGTTTGCTTGTAGGGCCTGGTGAGTGGCGGCTGGCTGCCCGGAGCAACTACTATTAGACGCAGTATGCTAATTAGATTACATAAATATTATAGAAATATTATTATAGGTGACAGAAGAAGCAACGTCAATTGAGCTTTCGATTTGAAGAGACGTCAGTTGAGTCACAGCAAACCCGCTGAGGCCGGTGCGACAAAATACTGTAATCTTTCGCTCAGTTGGTTAATAAAAATTTGAATAAATTGTCTCAGACGGTAGTAATTTTTAATCTTCTTGCGCAATTGGTATACACCCGGCTTCTAGCGCTAAATTTGTTAAATCTACTGGGAGGCGATTTTTAGAATAATATCGTGCCAGTCAAAGCGTCAAAGCATGTGTGAAAATTTTTTCTTCAATTAGGGACCACCCATGATTGACGACTTGCTTTTTGGTATAGTCTCGTAGCGTTATAACGTGTTAGCAGAATATAACATAAAAGCGTGACATCATTAAAGGCCGGAAAAAAGATCTTTGGCAAAGATTCTTTGCACAGGATTTTTTACTATGAATATACCTACAAATACTCATATATACGTATACACGACAGTGACTCGGGTCTAACCCAAAAATTAAATCGAATAAGTCTGATTATTTTCCCGAGCTGAATTTCATCCAATAGGAACGCTGCATTTGACATTTGGCGGAGGAATGTGGGTAAAATTATTTCGATAATTTTCATAGGTATATTCATAGTAAACAAATAGTAATAGAACTATAACCGCAAAAATGTAAAATACAACATTTCTATGAGTTTAAATTCACCCGAGGAAAATAATCCAGCTGAATACCCCTCGTGCTTCAAAATTTTAGATAATTTTCCTCCAGTTTTTTTGCACAGTACCTCGCGGGGCAAGTTTGACAAAAAATCACTCACGCTTCCCGCTCGTGATTTTTAACCTGACAAACTTGCCCCCCTCGTTGCTGTACAACAAAACACAGTCGGAAAATTATGGACAATTTTGAAGCACTAGGGGTATTACGACTGACAATTCGAGTTGCCATGCGACTAATTAGAAATAACCGAAAAATAATCGAAATAATTTTACCCACACCTCTCCGCCAAAGGTCGGCGTTTCTATTGGTTGAAATTCAGCTTGGGAATATAATCTCTACAACTCCACACGTCTAGATAGATTTAAAATCAATTAGTTAAAAAAATTATTTATCCCTTAAAGAACACACTTCAAAAAAGTTACGTCAAAGACACATGGGGTACCTCATACCTCAGCGTTTGAAACGTACGTTATAAATACGATTATGCATATTTCGTAACGAAAAAATTTGCACATATATTTGAAAGCCTTATCTAAAAGATAGAATAGTTTTTTAAAATTAAGGTTTGAAAAAAAACTGAAATATGCTATTTTTTTACAAAAAAATATGTAACTCATTTAATTTTTAATATTTTTTAATAAAAATTTAGCAGCGAACTTTTGAAAAAGGGTACTTTAAGGCAAAAATAATTTCAGTAGGGGTTATCGATCAAAAGTATACTTCTTTTGACAGGTGAAGTGGAAAAAAATGGAAAAATTTGAAAAGTGATGGTTGTTTGAAATCAATCAATTATTTAGATGAAAAAAATATTTATAATTAAAAAAAAATTATAGTTATTATACATTAACATCAATTGAAGGTCAATACACCGAAAAGTTCAATAATATTAACGACAATGTTGCTTTTATAGTCTTCTCCACCACAGTCATTGCACAAGTACACGCGGACACATAACTCGTAGGCACGACGCGACGGACACTGCTTACGGGACTTTTTATCTGCATTTCGCGGGCATAATTGGCAGCGAAGGTTTTTAGTCAACACTTGTCGATCTGCAACTCCATTATTTTGTAAATCAATACCCAAAATACACTGTATTCCATTACGGAGAGAAATTCGAATTGTTGGGATTTCTAGACGACTTTGCAGTAGTGGTGCAGCTAAGTACTTATAGGTAAGCTTTTCAGACAATTAAAAGCTCGCACCTTTGTATTGTCATTTTTATTGAGATTTTGGAGTTTTAATAAAACACGAGCGTTCTCTGCTGCTTAGTTCAAGATTCCAAAGAAAATTCTGATGATTTGTCCAAGGCTTCTCCCTCCTTATTTTCGACTAGTATATCAACAATACTTCAACACTTTTATTGACAACTAAAAAAAATGTTCTTGAGGTGGTTCATTTACGATTCACGACGAACTAAAAAGACACTAGGGACACATGGAATATCTCGTACCCCAGTTTTACCGCCACGCCGCTTTGGTCAACTCACACTCGCAGCTGGTGCGTAACTGACCCAAAGTGACCACCAGGGGTTATTGCGGCACTTGGCTAGTACTGTAGGACTTTACTTTTCCGATTTTAAGCGCACAGCTTTAAATAATCACTTTTTAAAATCCGCTGAGGTATCTGATACCCCATGTATCCTTTAAAGGTTAAATTCAGCCTTCTTTACTTAAACCGACTTTTATTTCAAATTGTCAAATAAGCTCTGATTAGAATATATCAAAATATAGTCATGGTGACTGCTGCGAATCATAACTTTTGCGTGAACGAATTACTAGAAATGCGCTGACTGTCGTAAAACACATTACTAGTTCTAGTATTGTTCTCTCCAAGGATCAAGTCTTTCACTGTCTGTCTTTGTGTTTAGTCTTTCTTTTAGTGTGCACATGTAGAATGGAAGTTATGTATACTGTACTGCAGTAATCTCAAAAGTGTCAGTTTTTTACGCCCTCTTTAGGACTTTTGGCTGGGAAAATCTACCACTTTTGGGAGCTCTGCTATGCTGTAGTAGTTTTGCGTGTACGTTCGAGTGCTCAGAGACTCAAGGTGAAACGTTTTAATTTACTGTTTTTAGACATATCACGACGTTAAGGAAGTCTTTTTAGATAAGTACATGATTGTTACTGTAATAAACTTTTAGCTTGTAATAGATTAATTGCATTCATTATATAGATTTTTTTTAATGCCTAAAGGAAAAAAATTTAAAAATTTGAAACAAAAACGATAGTTTTTTCATATCTATAACACAATTAGTTTAGTTCGTCTGCGTAAATAAATAACAAACACAAAAATTAACTGACTCATCATAAGCACGAGTTTTCATTTAGGATGAATAAATAGTTTTTATTCAACTCGACCAGGTAATCGGTAATTTTTGACGTGTAAAATACGCGTAAGTGATACTTTTTCTTTTTACCGCAGCGTTGAATAATAGGGTACATTTACAGCTGCCTTTTTATCAAAGTACCAAATCACATGATCTTGTTGAATAAAATATGATACTCAATTTGTGTCGTAATACTCGCTGTCGCTCGCTATCTTACGCCTCGAGTATCAACAACTCTCGATGTAAATGTACAACTTCACGCACAAATTGAGTAACATATCATTTTTTTAAATATTTTTCGAAAAAAGGTGATTTACTAAATAAATTAATTTGAAAAAACTGCTAACCACCGCTAAAAATAACTAGGAAATAACTGCTTAACTTTACTGGTACGAACGTGCCGCCCGCAAGCCTCGGTAGCGCAGTAGGCAGCGCGTAAGTCTCATAATCTTAAGGTCGTGAGTTCGATCCTCTCCCGGGGCATTTTTTTTCTCTAGGATTTGATACACCAATATTTGCCAGGTTTGAATTTTTTTTTAGCTTTCATAATGTTCTTTATTCAACTCGAACATGTAATGGGTATATTTTGACGTGTAAAATACGCGGTAGAAGTGATACTTTTAATCTTTATTTCTTTTCACCGCAGCGTTGAATAATAGGGTACATTTACAGCCGCATTTTCATCAAAGTACCAAATTACATGATCTTGTTGAATAAAATATGATACTCAAATTGTGTCCGAAGTTGTACACTTACATCTCGAGTTACTGATGCTCTCGATGTAAATGTACAACTTCACACACAAGTTGAGTAACATATCATTATTTCAAATTTTCTTGTAATTATAACAATTCAAAGTGATTTTTTGCTATAGTATAGTAATATAAAATTGAAATTATACAAGTATATTACACAACTCTAAAACTAAATCTTTTTATTGATTCCTCAATAAAATATATCTTGAAAAATAAAAAATTAGTTTTAAAGTATAAGAAAAAGCATTCTTATGGAAAAAAAGATGATCTAATGGCTAATTTTCTTTTTTTTTAATAATTTTGATTTCAACAAATCTATCTAATGTTTAAAAAAATTTTAGTACCTTTTTTCTACAATAATAAATATTAATCATATTTACTACAGATTTTTTTTTTTTTTTTCGTCGACAACCATTAAGAAGGGACGAAAATTTTAACTCTTAATAATTTTTCAAGTTAATTCGTTAGTTTTTTTTTTTTTTTAATTATTTGAACAAATCAATCAACAAAATATTTTCAGACATTGAATAAAATTATAATTTTCTTAAATGATTTCATTGTGCTTATTTAGTAAGTAAGCAGCAAGCTAATATCTACAATGATTGATTACTTTATTGGTACAGCATCTCCATCAGGGTAATTTGAAGACGCCGAGGGCATGTCGATTCGGAACCCAATGATCTCCACAAAGCCTTGGTGATGTTATGAACCATAAATTGATTCAACCCTTTTACCTACTTTTAAACCTCTCTAAAAATAAAAGAGTGGATTTCCACTCGAATCGGGTGGATTTCCACTCCAACCGCAAGTAAAAAGTGAGCCTGTCCGGTTCGAGTGAAAATCTACTACAGCAAAGAGTGAACTTCGAACACTCGAACAAGAGTGACTTTTAATTTACAAAAACTACTATTAACATTAATAAATTTTTCAACTATTGAGATTTTTATTTATGATAAATGACTATATTGAACTTTTTATTCAAGAAAAAAAAAGAAAAAAATTGGGACCGGGGGTTGAACCTCATTGTTATTTGTCATTGAGAGAAAAAAAAAAATTCAAATTAAATAGGCCACATTATATTAACCACTCGGTCATTCGATTTAATTATAATTTGTTCTTTTAAGCAGGTCTAAAAAATTGTAAATCTTACAAAAATTTGAATAAAATTTCAAATTGCTAAGAATTCATAAAGTTTTTGTTAACTCAGCTCTTCATCATATATATGATTCAATTTAAAAGGACACGGATAAATTAACAAAAATATAATTAAGTGTTAAAAAAAAAAATTTCCGTAATAATTTAATAAACATAATAAATTTTTGTGATAAAAAATGATGAACAATAATTTAAATTTAAATAATGAAAAATTCTGCTATTATAATTTAAAAATGTGACATTATACAGAAAATAAATGATAGATATACACAGTCAGGTTACAAATTTTGAGAAATCCACTCTAAGAAAGAGTGAAACAAGATGATTATAGGTTATGTTATCTTATCCACTCTCAAGTATCGATTCATTTTTTCACTCTTTTTTTAAGAGTGGCCGAAACCACACTATTAAGGCGTAGTCATACGTGAGTTTCAGAATTTGCGTAAAAAATCAGTTAAAATTCAACTAAAACGAAAATGAAAAAAAGGCTCTGTAGCGCCCAAGCTACTAACTTAAGCTATCTTTTAAGCCCAATCCCATCAAAATCGGATCAAAATTAACGTCAGAATATGGGAAACAGTTTTGTACATTTTTGTATCTTAATAACATTTGCTATATATCTATAGATATTGAATTTTTAGGAAGGATTTCCCAGATTCTGCTGTTAATTTTGATCCGATTTTTATCGGGTTGGGCTTAAAAGATAGATTAAGGTAGTTGCTTGGGCGCTACAGAGCCTTTTTCTCCATTTTCATTTTTAATTTTACTGAATCTTCAATTTGTTGTAAAAATGACCCCTTATGACTTCGCCTTAAGAGTGAAAAATAACTGTATTAGAGTGGTCAGGGCAATTTAAAGAAATCACTATTTCTTGTGAATTTTTCACTCGAACATTTTTCGAGAGACGATGCAGCGAAGAAAACACTTTTCGTCTTCTTTTTATATTTTTTTAATGAAATATTCAATTGATTTTATTATTAATAATTCATCCGTGCAAAGCTTAAGTTTAAATAAAGGTTTTTATTATTATGCATTTATATAGGACAAGGGATTCTATTTTGGATTATAAATATAATTGAAGGCTTAAACTTTTTCAAAGATATTTTTTAATTTAAGTTAATAACTAAATGTAATGAAGACGCGAATTTTTACTAGAAATTATGGCATCTAAAAAATGGTTAATTTTTTTTTTTTTTTTTTTTTTTATAGATAGAGAACCTGGTTCGATACCCTCAGTCAAAAATTTTTTATTTTTAAACCGTGGTTTCAGTATACATTTTATCGAATTATTATATTAAAATTTACATGAAGAGAATGATGAAACTTTTTTTAAACATTGACAGAATAAATTTTCAGATGTGGCGTTGCTGTAAATTTTTCAAGAGTGAAAGTACTCCTCAAAGCGCAGAATCCGAGAATCTTACACGAAGAGTTACGGTAGGAAGAGTAGCAGTAGCTCTTTGATTAATACATCACGTAAAGAGGCTTTGGGCTAACCGACTGCATAACAAGAGGAAGATATATTTATACTCTTGTGAAAAGGGTGATAAAAATAATAATTAACTCGACGGTGGTGAAAAATAAAAACGATAATTCTTTGCAGAAAGCAGAAAAAAGGGTTGAGTAGGAGAAGAATCGATCCGAGACGAAAATAAAACTACAAAAAAATATGTTCCCTACGAAGATATCGTTTGTAATGTTACTAGAACGTTTTAATTATTTGTTAATGTAAATAAAAATATTTGGAAAAAGATTTTTATTTACATTGCCCAAAATAAAATGCATTTGTTTCAAACAATCTTAAAACTCTTTTTACTTAAATTTAGAATTGTATATGATGGACAAATTTTATAACTTCATGACAAAATAAACCAAAGAACTACAAAAATATTTAAACGAGATTGAGAAATTATTATGAAAATACTCACTTCCACTTAAGTTGCTGTAGTTGTTAAAACATCAGTAACTTAAATAAACAATCACTTTTATAAATTCACCATAAGCACTTGTTACGAATCTGTGTCACGTGACAAGATGAATAAACTCGTAAAACCACATGGATGTTGCCGAAGGCGAAAAGACTCGAAAGGGTGACTCCCCTATCCAATACGCAGCTCAGAACGCGTAAAAGTATGGAAAAAGCGCAAGCGCTGACCTAACCTCAATTTCGCGATATCACAGAACACCGCCAGCGCTACGTCAAAAGTAAAAAAGGAGGGGCTTTATCGGGCAGTGTGTTACACGCTGTTGCACCTCTCAACTTAATGCGGGACCTGCAGCGTATATGTCACGTGTCGACTACTGCTGCACAAAATTTGTTTTTTATTTTTTTGTTGTGGTAATTTTTGAATTTATTCTTTCCTTATCGTATGTTATCTTGCATTAATTTTTGTTTTGTTTATTGTTTTTATTTTTATTATTGCTTATTTTGTTTTTTAGGCTTATTTTATGCAGTTCATCTACAGCTTTAATATACCAAAATATCATTGCAAGGACGTCCTTTGAAAATGTGTAATTTTTTTTTTTTAATATTCAATATGTACCTTCATTGTAAATTTAAATTCGTAGTTTAAAAGGTTTCATTTATTTTGAAAAAATAAAATTAAAATACTTAAATTTTCCACTTGTTTACAACAATTAATCACCAAAAAATGAAGCATGTTTAATAGATAAAACATGTGAATTATTTTTGACTCAGATACACAAATGAAAATTTTTATTTCTTAGTTTTGAATTTAAATTTATAAACTTATTAATATTAGTTATAAACTAATAGCTGTTTGTTTATTACATTTAAAGATTGAAAAGAGAAATAAGTTTTCTTTAGATTTGATTCGGGCCTTTTGCACTGCACAATAGCATCTTACACCATAGGCCATAATCTATTGCTTCAAAACTAAAGTTATCACGTAAGCCGCAAGTATATTTTTCTAAAAAATTTTAATTTATACATTACTAGCAATTAATGGCTGTCAACATCTCGGTCAACATTAGAAAACAAGTAGCACTATTAATTTCTAGTTAATTGTTGTACTCACTGTTAATGACTACAAACTTATGTTAGTAACTATACGAAATTGTTTCTTGAAAAATTTATTAAATAAAAATTTATTAAATGAAAAAATTCTACGCTATTTATTGGAACATAAATTCTTTCCTTTTTTTTCTCTGTAATTAAATTTTTAGTTGTTTAAAAAAGAACTCAATAATATTTTTATACATATTATTCATTGAATAAAATTTAGAAAAAATTTGTTTTTATTTAAAAAAACTATTTTGAAAATTAAATGTTATTCAGTTACAAATATTAAAAAAATAAACTTGTAAGCCACGTCTTTTATTTTTCATCGATAAAATCAAATGTTTAATACAAAGTATAAAATTAAGTTAACAGTATTTTTACAACCCAGACATTTTTATAGTTCTGTTATTTCAAAAGAAAAAACTGTATTAGATTTTAAATATTTAACGATTTAAAGTAAATAGATTATTATTTAAACCTAGCGTTTAATTTTGTACGATAACCGCAGATGCTTGCAGAGCTGCAGGTGAGATTTTCTGCAAATTTCTCGAGCAACAGTCGATAAGCTTGGATGCTGCAGTGGAAATGAGTTCGTACTTCGTAGGTTAAAAGCAGTAGCTTCAATGGCAGCATTTTGCGGAGCTCCTGTCTAGTCGAGAAAAGACAATATTGATCCGAATCTTGTCTTGCTGACCCAATATATTGGGCATACATATTCTTGTCTTGATCTTGGATTCATAATTTATCAAAAATATTGTCTCGTCTTACGTTTCTTGATCTTAAATTATACATTACTTAAATAAGTAATATTAGCTTAAAAGATGTTTTATTTCATTATTTATTCATGCATTTTCCTGTTTTTAGGCAAAGCTTGCACTATTGCGTACATCAGATGTTTGTAAAAGTTTCTCAACGATGTTGGTTAAAAATTTTATCGTATAGAACATAGAAAAAAAATAGAAAAAATCGTCCAGAATGGCTTGTTGAATTTTAAACAAAAAAATTAAATGAATAGAAACTTATTTAAGAATATTATATTTGATTCAATATTTAAAAAGAATCTTGAGGGTGAACACTCAAAAAATTTATATGTCATTGTTGAAACAAATAACAAATTGCGAAGGCTTGAAAGACTTAGCAAGTTGAAATGATGAAAAATTTTGTAATCGAATCAGCCAACTTCTTACAAAAATATCATTGAATATAGAAATTTTTCAACTGTTTATGGAAAAAAATCTAGTTTTACCAGTGACTTTTTAGAGTAATTAAGTAAATGACTAGGAAGATGAATGCAAGGTTGTGACGAAAGTCAAAGTTGTTTATAAGCCTGATAGAGCTGGTTCAAACTTGTTTTCGCGATTGCGAGCTAACAAATGCATTTATGAGGGTCTTTTTCGATAAGATGAAACTAAGCTTTAATTAATCAAACATGCCTAAATACTGTCTAAAAGTTGAATGTTATTGTTTCCAGACAAATTTAGCAAGCTGAAATGATAAAGATTTTGTAATCGAATCAGCCAACTTCTTCCAAAAATATCATTGAATATAGACATTTTTCAACTGTTTACAGGAAACTAACGTAATTTTACCAGTAATTTCACAGAGAAATTAAGTACGTACAGTCAGTGGACATCTTAACATTTCGAGGTTTGAATTTGCCGTGGTACTTAGGTTCAAATTGCCTCGATAAATACTCTAGAACTTTCCTCAAAGTCATCCCCGAAGAATTTATCCCAAATTCTCGGAGATGACTCCCTCAAGTACCCCCGTCATCGGCGACCTGGAGGCCCAGGTCGATAAGTGACTACGGATTCATATATTGTCATCCGAACCTAGACCCTCTGCAAAATTTCAGACCTCCAGGTCTTACAAGCTCCAAGTTCTAGAGCTTGGCAGTTTTGAACGTACGACGACGACGACGAAACATTGTGAGTTAAAGAAAAGCACGTAAAATAAAAAAAAAAAAAAAACAATTTTTTGATTATTTATGACATAAGAGGCTATAAAATCATTAAATAATTAACTATATCCATATTTTATTCCCTTTTATAATCATCGACTTGAAAATAATGTTACGTGTGCCACACGTGTGGACATTCAACAGGGCGGGAAAGTGGTGTTTCTATTCGTACATTCTAAAAAAATTATGTTAAGTCCAAAAATAACTTTTCAGTTGGCTCAATGCACTTCAAGACTTAATATTTGCATTTGTTTTATAAAATCTATTGATTTCTTAAAAACCTTTGAATTCTTTTAGAACTTGTGTCTGTTATTTTTTTCGCAAATTAGACAGATTTTTGATTAATTTGAGGTGTTAGATCAATAAAATAAGTCTGCACTATGCTGTGGAAACGTACTTTAGTAAAACTGTCGGTCAATAACGCACCTTATTGGATTGTAATCATTTCTCATTATTAGTGTCCAGAATGGTATACTTGATTAAAATAAACTGTGACTTGGATTTTTCAAAGTTCGTTTGATCCAAGTTTAAAAAACTAAGTAAAGATTTTTTTCGATAAAGTGTACCATTCCAAATCCAGACACTATCAATGAAAAATGATTGCAATCCAATAAGGTACGTTATTGACCGACCACTTCATCCTTGGTAAGAATTTTTATTGAAAAAAGCTGAATATCTTTTAATTTTTTAACGTTGGATTCAGCTTGAGTTCAGCTTACAAAGAAAGTGAAGTTAAGAATACTGCCATGCAAACTTGAGAATCCTGGCCCTTGAAAAAAGCTATAAGTTACTAAGTAGTTAACGACTGCTATTCTGAAAAATATCATTAAAAAAGTAACAAAACAAAAACTACTTATTGAAAATATTTAAAAAAAATTTTATATCCCTTTTTATACCTAAAAATTAATTTACTTAAAATAATAACATAACAAAAAATCAGTTGTATCACTTATCTAGCCTAAAAGAACCATTATGAATAATTTTTTTTCCTTTTATTGATAATTTGTTTTAGATTCTAAATTCAGCGTACCTGAAAAAAATGTTTTTAGTTTAATTTTTTCACGTTTTTGAGAAAAAAATTTCGAAAAGATGTTTTCTAGTTTAGTGCTATTTTTGTTTATTCAATCGATGCAAAAAGATGCGTAAATAATTTTTTAACTACACAAAAGTCAAAGTCAAAAGCTTTTTAACAGTACAAGATTTCATTTAAAAATTCTTATTAAAAACAAAATTAAGAGCCAATGAAAAATTAGTCTCAAATTAGATCAAATTTTGAAGCCGATGAAAAATTAGTCTTTTACAATCTTTGAATTTTTAAATAAATTTTTTTTAAGTGAAATTTAAATTGGTGTCTAACTGGGATAAATACAGTTAAATAATATAAGCGCTTAAGGTGGTTTTCTACCAGAGCTAGTCAAATTAAAGACTAAAAAAAAATTATTATACCAAATTACTAACAATTGGTTACTAAAATTTATTTTTTAACTTTTTATGGTATCTGAAATTATTTTCTACTTAAAAAACATTGACAATCACAACAAAACATTTTTTTAAACTTTTAACCTCACCTTTGAATACCGCAGTTTTGGAGGTTATTCACGTGAAAATTATTTTTGTAAAATTATTGTAAAATTTGCAAAAGGTCAATTTTTTGCAGTTTCAAGAAATGAATTCTTTGATAGTGAAACTATATGTATGTGGTTTTTCTAAAGGATCTCTATTGTAAGAAAACAAATATCAATAATTTAGTACACTTTTTCAGTGTAGCGGCCATACGCGTAATGAAAAAAATTCAATCTTTAACTTGCTGTAACTTTTAAATTATATGGTCAATTTTGATCAGACTTCGTAGAAATGTTTATTAATATCTAATAAACACCTCCAGAAAATTCGAGCTCATTCTCTATTGTCATGCATTTGGTAGAAAACCACCTTAAATCAAATGTAAAAACTAAATTTAAAAATTTTTATACTCTTGTATTTAATCCATAACTCTACAACTTATTCAAAATTTTTTTGGAAAAGTTAAAAAATTAGCCAGCAATATTCTTTTAGTAAGTGAGAACTTACTTAAAATCTTAAATCAATAGCTTTTAAATGAGTAATTAATAAATTTCGGTTTATTATATGTCAAAAATAGTTTTTAATTTCTACATATTACTCATCTTTAATGCACTTTATTTTTACTTACGATTTTTTGTACTTTACTAAAAATTTTCACTATGATTTTTTCTAAAACTTATGCATATACTATTTTTTGAACAGAATTTTTGAATATTTTTTTTTATTTGATAAAACTGACTTGTTGTTTCTTATAAAAATATGAAGCGCAAAAAGTTTTTTCTATTTGATTATATTATATTTAAAGTTTATGATCAATATTTAATTAGTCATTTTTATTTAAAGTTCAATGGTAGTTGCGTTCACTTATTTAAGAAGAGGTTTTTAATTAGATAAAACCTCATACAAATGTGTAATAAATTTATAATTTGTCTTTGATAATAATTTCTTTAAAGTGCTTAGGTAAAAATATTGTTTCAGGCAGATTTTGAAAAAAACAAGCGCTGTACACTGAATTTCAAATTATGCAATAATAGAGTCTTCAAGGGGGTATTAGACTGCTTCTCGCACTGCTACTTTGCATAATTAAAAAAAAATTTTTTTTTATAATACTTCCTCTTAAAATTAATGGATTTTTCTTAAATTTAGAGGAATTCCGGTTGATATAGCGTCAACCGGAGATCTATTTGACTGTAGATGAAAATCTCTTAGAAATTATATTCTTGAAACTAGGTGAAGAATCTTAGTTTTAGAGGAATTCCTCCAAAAAAAATTTGTTTTTATTCAAGAATACTTATTCTTTAATTAAGAGGATTTCTTCTTTGGTTCAAATTTTTTTAAAAATAAAGTCTATTTTAACTGTTGGAATGTAATTTATGAATTTTTTATAACTGCTGCTTTTACAAAAATATAAATTAGCATGAACTTTAGAAATTATAAATAATTAACTAACAATTGTCTTTTTTTACTAATCAGGAGCTGACTCATAGGTTGTGGAACGTCTTGCCCAAATTTTGGGGATCGTTTTCTGATACCAAATGATGAATGAAATTATGAATAGCTCTCGGTCAATTTGGGCCTTTGTAGCTAAATTGGCATTTTTAGCCCTTTTTTCGAAAAACTGGTTTTTAGCGTTTTTACCGTTTTTAGACATCTATGTAGAATCCCGCATTCTTATTGTTTTTAATGAACTTTAAGAGAAAAATATTTTTAAGTATGATTTTAAACAATTGGACCTTGTAAAATTAAGATTGCAAAAAGTGATTTTTTAGAATTTTTAAGTTTTAGTAATCTTAATTTTACAAGGTCAAATTGTTTAAAATCATACTTAAAAATATTTTTTTCTTAAAGTTCATAAAAAACAATAAGAATGCGGGGTTCTAGATGTCTTGATCTATGCAATAGACTTTGAGTACGAATTTTTTTAAAATTAGCTAAATAACCATTTTTTTTTTTTTTTTTAAAGGGGTTAAAAATGCCATTTATCTACATAAACTAAGCCGCTTAAAAAAGCCCAAGAGTTATTCATGGTTTCGTTCATTATTTGGTACCAGAAAACCTCGCAGAAAACGATCCCCAAAGTTTGAGAAATAGCGGTATTCCACAACCTTTGAGTCAGCTCTTGGTAAGTTACTAGGCTTCCTTAGTTCGTTTCTGGGCTTTACTTTTTATTAAAATAGATTATACGAATCTTTAAAATGCTCATAGATACATATTATATTAAAAGTATATATTTTAAATGCAATGGTAAAAGGAAACACTATATTTCAGTGGACTCGTAAGTGATATTTTAGCTGAAGAATAAGATAGACTTACTTAATTCAATCTCCTAGTGACAGAATTTAAAGTTTTTGTCTTAGAAATCGTGTCTATGGTGAAAATAAGTGATTAGAATTCAAAGAAAAATTTTTTGAGCTAACCATAAGAAAAATTTTTTTTCTTGTGGACATCTAATAATTTTGAAACCATTTCTTCTGTAATTTAGCGGATTTTCCTGTTTCATTTAACAATACAATATTCTTAATTTGAAAAGCCAATCCGGTTGACGCTATATCAACCGGATAATCCTCTAAAATGAAGAGGATTCCTTTTCAATCTAGATTCCATTTTTGTGAGTGAATGTTTAAATACCCTTAGCTTCCAGGTACTTACTCACATATGAAAAGTTAAAAAATAAATTCCGATGGGGACGCTTTTGCAAGAGTTTCCCTGACTCCTGCAGCAAAGGCTCTCTCCTCCCTCTCTTCCACGAGCACTTCGGCTTAATAGTGGGAAGAGAGCCCTTCGATTATATTATATGTAATAATCCCTGATGAAAATACCACGCGAAAAAATTCCCAAACGAAAAAATCCCCGTCGAGAAAATCCCCAAAATAATAATTTTACATAAACATTTAATAAACTTTACTTGTAGGATCATTCGATCCTCTTGCAGAATCTCTAATTTTATTAACGACCTCTCTCACCTCAAAATTAACAGGATCAAGTGCATGATCGTGATCTTTTACTTTGATTTTAAATTTTATAACTTTTACTTTCCCTTAAAAAAATATTCAAACGTTTAAAAAAAAAAAAAAAAAAAATTTTTAGTTTATTAACAACGCTTTAAATTCAAACAATTTTCATTTTTATTATTGGTTTCAATTTCACCAGGGCATTTCTCAGATTTGTACTGACAATGAGTGCACCTCCATACAATATTATTTTTATTAATACGTTGACGGAAATGCAAATGTCCTCCATCATTTAATAATCGTTTTTTTTGTCTTATGACAAAATGTAGAGGCCTATTGAATAAGCGTCATAACTCAACAGCGGCTTTTCACAAACGAATAGTAAACAAGTCAAGTTAAGAATTTCAATTACAACCTTTTCATTTATAAACATAAACAAAAAAAATTTTATTTTCTACTGATGGTAACTAAAACTTGATCCAAATTTTTTTCTTTCTCATTTTTTAATTCTTGAGGGGTGAGGGTTTATTTAATTTATTTATTTTTAGAGTCAAAAATTTTGCAAGATAAATTTCTTTTCTCACGTTTAGAAAGCCTATACCTCGATGTGGGAACGAAGGAATATAGATATAGTTGGACAGTGATACCCAGTAAATTCATTTGTTATGATTTTAATGTGAAACTGTCAGTCGAGTCTTCATAATAATTTAAAACTTTTAAACTTGTCATTATTTTTAAAAATTTTCAAGTTTTAAAAATTATTTGTTATTTTTTCCGTTGGGGATTTTATTTCGGGAATATTTCGGCGGTGGATTTTAATTAGGGGATTTTTTCGTGACATCGCAGTGGTTTTCCTCTTCAAGGCTGACGTCAGGAGTAAACCAAGCCTGCAATGCAGCATTGGATTGGAAAGTACTCATGAGTTTCGACCAAATGCCAATTATTAGTTCGAAAGGGGAGCATGACGCGTCCCCTTGCCACCCCCCTCGCTCTTTGCTTTGATGCACTACTCCACTGCAAGTATTTTGCACTATATTATATTAACTACGTACTTTATTAGGTTTTAATAATTGTTTCGTTTTATTTTCAGCCATGGTTCTATAAGATTTAATTTATTGTTAGTCTTTATACGAATTATAACTCTGTATAAACAACCAATTATTAATCGTATAATCCGAATAGATCTGTTATTATTTAATGCAACTGGGCTTCGGATGTAATAAGTCGGTGAGGGTTCAAGATTGACCCAGTCAATCTTGGCCACTTTTTTAAAATGCTGTGATTTTCAATCTGTTAAACTATCACCTTAAAAGTTGTCAGAAAGTTTCTTTGAAACATTATGAAAAACTTCCTTTCCAGAAGATTTTTAAGCTCTAAACTTTTTGTCTGCTTTTTTTAATCCAAAGTTTGAAGTTCAGAAAAAAACTGTTCAATTTTTTTTTTTTTTTTTTTTTTTTTATACGACTCTACAACACATTGAAAATTTCCAAACTGTTCTATTGACAGTGGAAAAGGTTCAAGAATACAAAGCTAAGTTTTCAGAAAAAAAATATCCAATTTCCGACACAAAATTTGTTCATCGAAAAATTTAAGTTCGTAAAAGTCTTGAGTTCAACTTACAATAACTCGGAAACCACTGAATATATTTTTACAAAATTTGAGCACCTCATTTTTTAACCTATTGCACTGTCACTGGATTGGTTCAAATATTTTTAAGTATTTTAGAGTCATATAATAAACTATTAAGGAAGCTCATTCGATTTTGGTTTAAATTGTGTAGCAAGGTAGAACTTGAAAAATATACTCTTTATTCATAGCATATTCGATAGGTATAAAATGAATTTTAGGTCACCGGCTATTTTCAAAAGTTATGACAGATTGAAAATTACATCACCAAATACAGGTTCTTGTGGGATGCTGGTTATTTATAATTACTTTTAGATAAAATTCCCATAAAATCCGAAAAGATGGATTATTTTTCATGGATCAAAATGGCATAAAAAAGAAATTACTACTGGTTGGACTAACCTTTCGAAAAAAAAAAATGATGAAGCCTGCAATCCAAGTGCAATCGGCTAAACTTAACCTACACAGCATGTTAAAAAATTATATTTATTGACATAAAATGGTGTTTAAATGATTATTACATAAATTTTTTTTTAATTTTAAAATGAATTATTTTTGTTTTTACTCTTTCCAAGATAAAAAACTTTGGGGCCTCCTAAGCACCACACAATTGAAACGGCACCAAATGAATGAGCCTCCTCAAAAATAAAAAATTAACATTATTAATCTCAAACTTTGGATTAAAAAAGCAGGAATAAAAGAGTATAATTAAAAAAAACTATTAAAAAACTTCTGGTGAGAATATTTTTTATTAGGTTTCAAAAAAGTTTTTTGGGAATATCCAACATGATAGTCTTAATATGTAAAAAATGACAGCATTTTAGAAAAATGGCTGGGGCTGCCTGGATCAATCTCGAGCGCTCACCGACTTATTGCATCAATTACTAATTGGTCATGGTTGGAATTCTAGTACGAATAGATGAAGTGAATAAATTTTCTTTAAAAAGTTTAATTTTTGCAAAAAATTTTCAAATTGCAGAAAAATATTACCTTATACTCAACAGCTCTAGTGTCTGAAATTAATAATAAAAAATAAAATATTTGAAAAAACTCCTGCTTTACAAACACAAGTAATGGGCCTTGATTCAAACAGTTTTTGAAACTTTAAAATAATTTCGATTGATTAAATTTAAATGTATTTTCATCAAAAGTTTAAAAATAGTAATACATCAATTTTTTATCAGATTGGTTGGCTAATCAATTTTAATCGTAAAACTCTTTCAGTGCAAATCTTTTCTGCAGCATCCTGGTCCGGACCGTATTAAAGGCATGGCATGGTACAGAGAACTTTCACTCGGGGGTGCTCTTCGATCTAGGTGTACTGGTCGCGACTGCGCAGATTTGCAGTTAAGAGATGAGAATATCTACACCACCTTGACTGCAAGGTAAATTTATTATTTTTAGTGTTTTGTTCTTAAATTTACAATTGATTGAGTATAACGTTATTGATGTAAATATTTCAGTGAATAAAACTATTATTTAGATAAAAATTTGACAAAACGTGCAATGTTATAAATTTGGTGAAGTGCAGTGGTGCATTCTTTGCATAGTAGCAACGAATGTTAACCTTCCTTTTTTCGCGATGAACGACGCGTTGCTCTTGAAGCTTGTATCCGCCAAACGAAATGGGAGGGAAATTGCAAGGGCCACGTTTAAATGGGAAATAAGTAATTTTAATATAAACTTTAATAGGTACGATGGAGACACACAATTCAAAGCCGAATCACCCGAATTCATCATAAAGGCAGGTTGTGCTGAAATAAAATGTCAGTTATTGGTTTATGTTAACGATTCTTTTTCACAAAAAAGGGGTAACTTTGCGACCCTCGCTCTGAATTCGCAAAACAACTCAAATGTACCTAGTAATTTTTCCTTTTATATGTTCAATAAAACAACTGGTGCGTTAATAACCTCAATAGATTCTATTAGCTACGAAGAAATGTTATCACCAAGCTATTCAGTTTATACCCCATCATTGGGTATTGGCATGAATTCATTTGTAAATGTGTGCGCCATCAAGGATAAGGTTAAAGATGCGCTAGTCAACGACAATTTAATGATCATCTTCAATGTGGTTGCTAATTTAACAGACAATTTTTTGCTGCAAATCGATACTTCAGCCAAACGACTAATTCATTTCGAAAAACGTAGATTACAACAACTCGATAAATTGGAGCAGATTGTTGACGATGATAAATTTAGTGACGTTATTTTCAACGTAAATGGTAAAGTTTTTCACGCTCACAAAATTATACTTACCAGCCAAAGTCAATTTTTTGCTGGATTATTTGAAGCTGATATGAAAGAAAGTAAAGAAAATTTAGTCACAATAGAGGACATAAATCCAGATGTGTTTAGAGAAATGCTGCGTTTTATGTACTCTGGCAAGGTGAATGACATTAAAAACGTCGCTCACAATCTTTTAGCCGCAGCTGACAAATACTGTCTTGAAGATCTCAAAGATTTATGCGAAGACACTCTTTGTAAAAATTTATCTATTGAAAACGCTATAGATTATTTAAAACTTGCTGATTTTCATAATACTCCTAAGTTGAAGCAAAAAACAATCAACTATATTGCATCAAATGGAAAATACATGATTGATCTGTCCGAGTTCAATTCAATTGGAGATATGCATCCAACTTTAATTAATGAAATTATTCGTGGACTGATACTGCATAATAATTAATGATTCAAATCTTCTTTACATGCATAAACAAATTTTAGTTTAGAACTGAAAGTTGTATATAATATTTTCAAAAGACTAATAATATTTGTGAATGATGAGGTGAACTACAGATATAAATCCCTCTCAACATCGATTTTAACAAGCAGTGAGGACCAAGTTTACTACTTCTAAATATTATTGCTACAGATTCGTATTTTGACTAGTGCTTTATTTAAATAAAAAATCGATACACTAATAAATTACTTAACAAATATATTTTTTGGAATTTCTTACCGTACAATTTTGTGTATAAATTGAACAAAAAGTTTCTTCAAAAATTTATTTTTTATCAAACTTAGTATTTTTTTTTAATAATTATATATATGTTGTTAATTATAAATTATTTAAATAAATTATGTTGTTAAAAGTTAAGCAGTTGAACTTTAATCATAACCAGTACTTATCCTAAACAAAAATTGATGCTGTTAGTATGTAATAAGTCAGTGTGTTACTCACTTTTTTCATTTTACTTAAACCACAAAACCGGATGTTCAATCTACTTTTTTCAATTAATGTATCATAAATATTTAATTTAGGGTTCGCTTTGCTACGCACTAGGTACCTTGATCAGTTATCAGGTAGCTCTGATACCGATACTTCACACGTACCATAATATATGTATGATAAATGTTGGTTCTACGAACTCCAGCTAATTCTAGTGTTTAACTGAAACAACCGATAGACATTCTGCATTTATGAGGCTGATGGGCCAGTCAAATATATTTTTTTAATAAATATTTCGATTTTTGGATTTATATTTTCAAGTGCACAACATTTATTGTATTATTTGCATTGCACAGTAATTGTCTAGTGATTTGAAAATGTGGAATTCTAAAACAAAAAGCTTTTTTTATTGCATCATACTTACAAAAATTAATTTGATTTTAGATTAAACGTACATCGATTTTTGAATAAAATTGACTGGATGATAAAAAAAAAAAAAAAAAAAAAATTATTTTTATGAACTTTTATATAATTTAGAAAATTTTTTAATGAATTCAAATTTTTAATGAAATTCATGTTGAAAAATTTATTTTTTGGTATTTATTGATAATTTCGACATCTTTTACATCAAAAGCCTGTGAGATTAGTTTACCAAGATAACAAGGTATACGAATCAATGATTTTTCAAAGAGTTTGAACATCCTTTTGATAAGAAGAGAGAAGAGCGCTGAAAATTTTACTTTTTTCGAATAATATTACGAAGCAATCGTTATTTTTTCCAATAATTACGTAGCCTTTTTTTATAACGATTCGAATTTATATAATATAAAATAATTTGAAATTCCGAGCATTATTTAATAATTTTAATAAATTTTTTTATAATAAATGCTTAAAGAAATTATACTCTGCTTTTAAAATTTTTCAAAAAAAACCTTCGCTTCAAAACACTACTTTTTTCAAGAATTTGGTAAAAACAAAAGTTTTGTGATGTTATTTTATTTTTTAAATGCCATAGCAAAATAGAATTTGGTTGTTATAACAAAAGTAACAAATTCAAAAATGCTAGTAAAAATAACTTTGCCAATCACTTTGGAGATTCAATTTTATCAAGATTTTACAGAGATATCTAGAATTCTACAAAAAAAATTATATTATTAAAAATTGCAAATCTCTTTACGCATGATAAGATTTTTCTGAAGATGATAAGAAACCTTTCTAATAAAATATTTGAAATGATACGTTACGGTACCAGTAGCCTAATAAGCTGTGCAGGATCGCTTATTTAGGACATAAGTATCGTTAAGTTTTTATAGTACTGTCTTTGTGTCCAAAATTTGTATCTAAGTCACAAAATAACGCAGTATATAGGTTAGGCTATTTATGCTACTAGCAGACGACGTGAAGATACCTGCGCCAGTGATGGGTAAATGTCAGAAATGAACTAAATGACATGACGTGACCGTCAAAAATGTCATTAATGTCATAAATGTCTGTCATTAATGTCATATATTAATTAAATTTGTTTTTGAGTTACTAAATCAAATTTTTTAGCTATTTTATCTAATTTGTTAAAGAATATATGCTTTTATAAACTATTATTAATTTAACACATATAAATAAAAGTAAATACTTTAATAAATAATCAAATTTATATGGTTAAAAAAAAAATTTCTCCCTTACTATCATTTGAAATGAAAATTTCAAACAATGATAAATTATAAATTATCAAACCTTGTCAGCAGATCGCAATAAATAGATTAATTCAACAATTTATTTAGTGAATTATTCATTTATTAATTAAATATTTTTTAAACTTATAATTGAATTTAAAGTTATAAACAAAAAAAACCTCTAAAATCAATAGTTTAATTCATAAAAAAGTAATTTAAAATGATTCTGCAAGAATGATTGAATTATTAAATAAAAAATAATTAATAAAGTATAATATACATATTATTGTAGAAAAATTATTAAATTCTCTTTTCTGACGATAATACTGACATTAATTATTAATATTCCATAAGATCATAAATTTATTCTTAGTTTTGCGACATGATAATATGATTTTTTGACTCGAATTGATTATGATTTGTAAATTATGTATCGCAAATATTTTTATTCAGTTTTAAAAATAATTTCTGATTGTTTTTTTAGCATCTTTTTGAAACGATAAAATTAAATTTTCAACTATTTGATCTCCTTACGTTTCCGTAAACATACGTATGTACTCATACATACATACCCTGCTTTGAATTTCTCTTTATTCAAGCTTTCAATTGAGATAATTTTTTATAAAAAAAACCAGATTATTGGTAGTTATTAAATTTTAAAATCAGTGTCTTTGATGTGCACTTAATTTTGCACAAGTCAACACAACTATGCGCTACATGAAGCTTACGTAGCCAACTAATAAACTATTATAATAAATCAAAGCCTAAGTATTAAAAATTTTAGAATTAAACTTTATTTTTTAACTCCGATAAATATTGCTCATTTAAAATTTAAAAAAGACTAAAAATTAATTATTTCAGCTCCGATTTTTCAAAAAAACTACGTTTTTGTGAAAAATTTTATGCCCTCGGTTCAAATAGTTCTTTCCGTGCTTGTAGGCGATATCTCGAGTAGGACTCTCCTAGGGCCCGAGGGTACTAGAGAGCCCTACGAATTGAAATTGAATTTGCTTCGCAAGTCCCTCGGGCCCTAGGAGAGCCCTACTCGAGACATCGCCTACAAGCACGAACATTATTTTCCGCACTCCGTCCGGGAAGCGCTACAGGCAGTAGCACTTCCCGGACCCGTCGTATGGAAAAAACATTTCACACGACACTGGAAAAGAATTAGCACGTGCCTTCCAGTAAACTCGACGGTCGAGTACTGAAAAAATCCAACTCGAGCGGGAACGTTGTCGTTTTCGTGCTTATACAGGAATGTGCTTTCTCAAATTTGATGGATAATCTTGTTAATTTTTACAAAATAATACTAAGAGACTCTATAGCGAATTGTTTTAAGAATGAAATTCAAGTGTCGCTTACGATTAGCTTATCGCTCCAGCTTCATATTCGAAAATAATCGGTACACCAAGGTTGACATCTGATGCGAGAAACTTTTTCGTTTCTCGCATCTGATGCAAGAAACTTCTTCGTTTCTCGCATCTGATGCGAGAAACTTTTTGCGATAAGAGCATCAAGAGAATAGGCTTGTTTATCTTATAGTATAAGCAAAGAGAAACAGAGGTATTCTCGTTTCAGATTTGAGAAATACATATACTATTTTGTTACGAGACGACGAAAACTCAAGTTTTAGTTTAGCAATCATATTTCGTCCCTCGGGGGAGATACTTCTCGTCCCTTGAGTGATAGAACACCAACTCGTGCGGCTTCTATCACCTGTGAACCGAGAAGTACTATTTTTCTCCCTTAGCACGAAATATACTATTAAACGATAAGAAAAAACCAAAATTTGGTAATAAACCTCAAAGATAAAAAAAAATACTTCAGTTAAGATGTTTTTTCTTATTTTGTCAAGTGTGAGGGAAAATAAAGCGGCCTTTTTCTGTAACGTCCGTAATGCCACTTTCTTCAATAAATGCGGTTAATTAAAAAAAAAAAAAAAAAAAAAAATTGTACGGACTTCTACCTGAGCAAAAGCTTTTTATGATAGGGTGATATTTTGGATCATCTATAGTGAGTTTAAAATTTGTATTTCATGAAAATTTATATTTATATATGAATTATAAATGATATTTATATATTATTTATAAATGAAACCAACCAAAGTAAATAAAATTTAAGTAAATAAAATCAGAGGCTTTTTGGGAACGTTCACGTTTCGCCTCATTTTTTACTCGTGCTTCGTAAATAAATTCATTAGCTACGTATAATATAATTTTTTTTCAACTATTTAGCAAATTGGTTTTTATATTTTTTTTAATATTGATTAAACACATGTTTAAAGCCATACGCTGTAACGTCTTCAACAGAAATAATTGTTCATTTGGAGGTGTTTCATTTTTATTTCTTTAAGTATAACATCTGAAATTGAAATTCAAAAGCTTTAATAATTCTAAATATTTTATAATCAGAAAATACTAATAACATGTGTAATAAAAAATCTTGAGATTAAAATTAAACTTAATATTATTAAGTTTTTTCCAAGTCAATCCAAAGTTTTTTTAATTTTTTCATATCTTATTAATAGAATAAAATAAAATTAATTAGACGTAACAAACCATTTTATCGCTGCATGAACTTGAAATTTTTTATTTTACAAATTTAATGTTTTTTTTTTTTTCTCTGGATCATAAAATATTCATTCATCAGCTACTAAAAAATTTTAATTTTAATTATTGAAAAAATTTTAATTATTTACGAAATTTCTTAGAAATTAAAAAAAAAAAACATGGAAAAAAACAGTACATTAAACATCAAAAAAGAAATTTTGTATCTTTTAATAAAATAAAATATTCCACTCTAATGAATCTAAAAATTGAAACTGTTCAATCATGTTGAGGTATGAAGTATTAAAAATTTTAGTCTAATACTTGTACACCCCTTAGCTATTATAAATAGTGTTTACTTACAACCCTTTAATAAAATAAATTATTACCGGGATCAAAAAAAAAGTTTTTGACATTAATGACAAATGACATAAATGACGGACCTTTTCTGACGTGACATACATGACATTGTTGACACGTCAACAATGTCATTTATGACTTCGAGTTTTTGACGTACCCACCACTGACCTGCGCCGGCTGCTAGTGGCGTAAGTACTAACCTATGGCTCATTATTTCGTGGCTAAGGTACAAATTTAGGGCACGCAGTGCTACACAAAAATTTTTAAAAGTCTTATTCAAAATTTTAAAAAAATATGCACATTTGATTGTTGAATGTTTCAAAGGTCTCAAAATTATTTATTTATAAAAATAATGAATGCTTACGATAATTTACGTTAACAATGATATTTTTAAGTAATGATACTTGAAAAAAAATATTATTGTTAACGTTAAACCAAAAAGTCATCTTTTTTAGTAAACTAGTATCGTAAATACCAGTCAAAATTGGCTTATTTATCCCAGATACATAGCAAACCAACTGCCTACCAACGTGATTCACCATAACAGCAAACTTCGTTTGCTTTCAGAGCGAAATTTTTTTTAGTTTATAATTGATCTATGTGAAGCTATAAATTTTGTCATTCTTTAAAAAAACTTAAAACCAGATCCCTCTTTATAATGATGAAGCATGATCGAGTGTCTTCGTTTTATAATTGATTTGATTGGTTAAGAACGTTAAATTCAAAATTTGAATTGCGTTTAATTTGAAGTTTTGAACACTTTGTAATTTAGAATTTTTTGCAATAATTTTTTGAATAATTCAATACTTTGTTTCAATAAATGGACTTCATTTCTTTGTAGGATTCTATAAAATAAAATAAGAATCTTTATTGTTTTAAAAACAACTTTTTAAAGCTATAACCACAAAAATATCGAACTGAACTTAGTTGCAGGTTGCAAAGCATATGTGATGAATTTAGTGTTAAAAAATTTTTTTAACATAGTTTTTTTGAAAATGAATTTAAAAATTATCGTTTATTTACTTTCAAGATTAAAAATTGAGCGCGCTTGCGCGTCCATTGAGACTAGTTCTTTAAAAAAACTTAAAACCAGAGCTGGGAAAAAGCTTAAATCAAGAGTCAAAGTTAAAGTCTGGACTATCTAATTTACGTATTCAGTCCAAGAAGTGTAAGTACAAATCGAGTCCGTGGAATTGGACTGTTGTAATGCTAGCAAAAAGTAATAATAAAAAAACCTTTTTTGTCAAGAATAAATTAAATATGAACTATGATACAAGATTTATGTCTACAAAATGATAATTTCTTATAGACCCTTTACTCTAATAATCAAAACTTTAAGACTATCTTCCAATTTCTCGATTATTCTATTGACGTAGTTTTTTATGCATCATATTAATAATTAATTATAAATAAAGTTATTGGTGAGATACAAAATAATAATTTAATAGGAACAAATTTGTAAGTAATTTACTTAGGGCAATTGAAGAAAAATAAAAAACTGCTTGAGAATTTACTAACATTTTGTGTAAGTAAATGTATATTTATATAATGTGATGATTTTTTTAAAATTCCGGAATTTGTGCAGAAAAAAAGCAGCTGATCCGAAAATAAAAAATCCCCGCGGAAGCACAAAAAGACAGACGCAAAGAAATATAATCAGACAGCGATCCTCGCAGGAATAGGAAACCGCTTTTTTCTTTTTTGCCTTTTATACGGCGAATATTCCTCGGTAGGAGCGCACGGCACTGCGGGGTGGGAACCCTGCTCGGTCGAAATTCCCAACAAAGTGAAGGCAGTAACAGCAGCGAAGAGTATAAGCGAGAGTGTATAGTTTGCTCGTGCATGGACTTAGCGCTGCTGCTGGTTGTGCGATTGAGGAGGAGAAATGCTCCTCTACGTACTGCTATCCTGATACGAGATGTATGCTATTTGTATTTTTGCAGAAAATATCAGAACGTTATTCACAACGAGGTGGGGTAGGAGAGAGCCAAGTAATTTGGACACTTTGAGCAAGGCGTATGAATTTTAATTTGTAAAAATAAAATTTATTAATTTTTGCGACAAAAAATAATTTATTTTTGTAAAAAAAAAAAAACTATTAGGAAATAAAATAAATTAAAAGCTTATTTCTTAAATATCTATAGTAAAATCGTTAAAAGGTAAAAACTGTTATATTTAAGTGGGGGCTATTCGGTTACTGACGGATGCTATTCGGATAGTAGTGAAGGCTACTTAAAAATTTTAATATTTTTATGTTAAAAATCATTTATATTTATGAACAAATCAATAATTTATTTTGTATAAGCGTGTAAGTTTCATTTATACAGCTCTCTGACTGTGGGGCTATTTGGACAGAGAAGATAATTCGGTAATTGGGAGCTATTTGAACACTTTTGATTTTTAATATCGAAAAACTCATTATTTTGATTTGATTTTTTCGTAAAAGAATTCAATGAAGTCTCTACTTTCATAAAGGTTTTTTTTTCTCTATATATTTTTAATAAAGTTTTTTCAAATTTTGGGGTAAAAATATTAAGATTGAAGCCACTGGCAACCAATTTTCGGCGACACATTATAAAAAAGTGCTCTGCGGAGACCACTTCTACTCGTCACAGAATCATCTGCAAAACTAAAAAAAATTTATTTAAAGAATAAATTTCTCGCGGGGTTGACGAGACATTATTTTTATTTTATTAATTTTTACATTTAACATTGTTAGTGACGATCTGAAGTAAAATCATCAATTTGATCTCAAAATTTAGCCATTTTTGAACCACAATTTTGTTAAAAATTCAAAAATCTGAAAAAACTCTGTGTTAACCCTGGTCAATTTTTGCATAAAAAGTGTGCCAAATTTTAAGGCGATCGGAGCAATAGTTTTTGAGTTACAGTGGTCACCGTATTTGAAAAAAAAAATAGTTTCGAGAAAAACGTGATAAAAGTTCAAAAGTAGCTCCCCACAGCGCCTAAAGATCTATTATTACAGGGCTTTAACCTCTACTATTGCTCGAGTTTTGCTCCGATCAACTAGAAATTTTGACAAAACATTCTTAAGATGTTGTAGTATTGGAAAATGTAAAAAAATCGATTTTTTGAAAACACCCTGACCCTGCGATGCCCTTAATTTAAAAAAAAAAAAAATATGTTCCAAGTCGATAATCGGAGAATTTTTTTTTTAAACCTCTCTCGTAATCGATACATTATTTACGATATTCACCTGTATTATTGTTTTATGATTAAGACAAATTAGACTCTTCACAAATTTCTATGTATAATTATTAACTTTTTGCAAAACTGCTGCAAGTATGTTGAACGCAAAAAATTAGAATACAACAATTTCCCGCATTTTTGGCTTAAAAGTCGATTTTGGTTCTGTTTTCCAAAATTTAGAATAAAATAAACGTCAAATCCGTGTTCAGCTCAAAACTTCAAGTATCACCCATTTCATCGACTCGGATTAATCTGGTCGCTTTTCACGCTTCTAAGCGACTTTTTGAGGGGTTTTCGTTCGTCTGGAATCTGGATGTATATGGGTTTTGGGGTTATTGGTTTTTCGTACAAGAGTCCGATGTGTGAAGGTTTTGGAATTATTGTTTACCTTACAAAAGTCCGACGTATTCGAATTTTGAAATCAGTCTGCCGTGTAAAAGTCTAATAAGGAATCTGATATGTTAGGATTATGGGGTTATTGGCCTGCCTTATAAGTAACGATTATGTACATGTATGTCTAAAAAATTTGGATTTTAATGTTATTGGTTTTCCGTATAAGAGTCTGATGAATGAGTGAAGGTTTTGGAATTATTGTTTATAATTTGGAAAAATCTGACGTATTCGGATTTTGAGGTTGGTCTGCCGTGTAAAAGTCCAACAAAGAGTCTGATGTATTAGACTTATGGGGTTATTGGTCTCTGCCGAGTGTCAAGTAAGAGTCTGATATTTTAGGGTTATGGGTTATTGGTCTACCATATGAGAGTCTGATTTGTTATGGTCTGCTTATGAACTAGCGTAATGGGGTTATACGTTTCCCGACTTAGAATTTGATATGTAAAGGTTATTGATTTGCAGCATGTCGAGTTTTGTATGTTAGGTTGGCTCATAACTTATGGGGTAGTCGTTGACAAATTTTTTTTTTTCTTGTGGTAAAAAATAAATGGGTTTTCGTCAACGAAGGAACACATATAGTTGGACCCGTTATTATCATCGTTTTCAACAGAAATAATCTACGTGTAGTGAAATTCACAGTGTGAAGTGACAATACAAATACAAGTACTACTCTTTCATAATTTAATTTTTAAAACAAATAACTTAACTATTTTCTATAAAAATTTCATAATTATCCTTACGAATGCAGGTCGAATAAATTAAATTTTTTTTTTGTTTAATTTAAATACTTAATACACAAAAGAGTTAAAAAAAATTTTGATAGCTTAGAAGAAAAAGAAAAATGTAAGAAGGCAGAATTTTAAAACACTCATAACAAACTTGAGTTTCATATACAAGGCAAATTTCTCCGCTCAATTTATTCCCATAAATTTCTTCCAACGAATCAGCATTGATCACGCAAAGAATCTCTTTCGATTTTTTTTCTTCCATATATGGTCAAAAGTCAAAAAGGGTGACACGAAAAAATCTACGAACGAATAAATCCACGCGAAAAAATCCACAAATAAAAATCTACTACGAAAAAATCTACGAATGCAAAAATCTACGATGAAAAAATCTACGATTATTACTATTATGTTTGATTTGTTTACATTTGTATTTAATATTACTCAATTTTACTATTATGATTGATTTGTTTACATTTGTATGTAAATAGTTGAGGGGATATTTCCATTTAATGATTGATTTGTTTACATTTGTATGTAAATAGTTGAGGGGATATTTCCATTTGATAGTTATTGTGAAGTTTCTTTTGATTTTGAACAGTGAATTAATACAATCAACGGGTTATTTTTTAAAACAATGCGCGCCGCGGAGGCGCGCCATAATATTTAGTTCCAACCAAAATCTAGTTCGAATATATTTTTTTTTTTTTTTCTCTGTTATAAGGGATGTGAGAAACAGTTTATTATCAGTAGGCAATCAAACTTAATGATTTTGTATGGATTCTTCGGAGCTTTGTTTTTGTTTTCAATTAATTGAATTTTTCAAAAATTTGTTTTTCATTTTAATATTAAACTTTCTATTTTCTCGAATATTAATTGTATATTTATTAGTCGTAGATTTTTTCGTTCGTAGATTAATGTTGCGTAGATTTTTTCGCGTAGATTTTTTCGTCGTAGATTTCTTCGTCGTAGATTTTTTCATGGAATCGTCAAAAAGTCGGCCACGTTTGTAAAGTCATGTCCTGTGATTCCGCACAAAAAAAAGGTACTTAGAAATGAGATATTATTACAAAAATTTGATAGCTTTCTGATCCCATTGAAAAATAGATGCTGTCAAATTTTTGTAATGATATCTCATTTTTAAGTACCTTTTTTTTGTGCGGAATTACAGGACATGACTTTACAAACGTGGCCGACTTTTTGACTTTTGAACATATATAAAAATAAACTCCATGGTCACTGTAGCAGCTACACCCTACATATACAAGGGGATAGGCCTATCCACGAGCCAAATCGCTCTCTTTGTACACATAATACTGCTGCTTCTGGCGTTGAAAGTGTGCCAATAGAGGTGCTACATAGATATAAGGTGCGCCAGCATTTATAACGGTGCCTTCAGTGTATTTGTATAAGTGTGTGTGCACCAGGTCACCACAGCAGCTGACCTCAATTTCGCGTCAGCAGTAGCAGCAGCGGCAGCTTTTGCGATTGATGCAGCTTAGCATAAACAGCCGCCTTACGTATAAGTAAAACAGCCCGAAATCAATCGGATACTCAAAATCGACTTGAACAATATTTGACTTTATCGATTTTTTTTTAATTCTTACATAATATAAGGTAGGTGTACCTAATATGGCCATACTGAGCGTGAATAGATGCTGCATCCCACTGAATCAATATTTTTTAACGAGTAAGGACTCATTTTAAAACTTGATCCGAGAACTTTGAAACAAGACCTTATACATCCGATTATAGTTCACAGGATTAAAATACCAGTTTATTTACTAAATCATAGTTTTTTGAGATACCAAAAATTTGTGTACCCAACATGGCTACTTCCCATGCTATGACTTTTATTTTGATGCATTGGTTCATTTCAGGCCTTTAGTTTAATTTTTTTTTTAATCAATGAAAAAAGACAAAAATTCTGGGACTAAATACTTTATCATGAATTGTAAAATATAGTTACCAAAATAAACAAATACTACTAAAATAACGAACAGAAAACTCTTACTACATATATGTTGTATAAAATATTAAATATTTTATATTAGTTTTAATAAATCCTTGAAAATGAGCTGTTTTGGTGAGTGATTTGAGCCAAGAAGTGAAATTACAAATCGAGTCCGTAGAATTGGACCGTTGTAATGCTAGCAAAAAGTAATAATAAAAAAACCTTTTTTGTCAAGAATAAATTAAATATGAACTATGATACAAGATTTATGTCTACAAAATGATAATTTCTTATAGACCCTTTACTCTAATAATCAAAACTTTAAGACTATCTTCCAATTTCTCGATTATTCTATTTAATATTAGTTTTAATAAATCCTTGAAAATGAGCTGTTTTGGTGAGTGATTTGAGCTTGAAAAAAAATAAATATATATAAAAAATAAAAGTTATTGTGAACTTTTAACCACTGTCGTTTGGATAATATGTATCCGAAAAATCTAAAATTTACTAGTAGGTCCAAGTAATGGTTTAGAAAATTTAACGAAAAAAAAACAGACAGTTTTTTCGAAACTTGTGTCATGGTCCGATGAGTTGTCAGTGAATCACTCCATTGCATTTGTTCATGAGATATTGTTCTTCTAATAATTCTAATACTAATGTCTTGAAAATTTGTGAAAAATTAGTAAGATCCGTTTACAGCCCAGAATACCGAGTCTTTGGTGAAATATAACTTTTTTTTTTTAAGTTTCCAGAAGTAGCTAATGAAATAACAAATTCAGTAAGCGCTTAAGAATTAAGGTTGTTGGGTCGGTGCGAGAGAGAAAGAGATACTAGTGCGAGTCGAACGGAGAGATTCTCGGCGCTCTCTGTCTCTCTCGCACTCCTGGCACAACATAGCACCTAACCTAAGATTTTAGTGTTTGATTATTTTTTTCTCAGCTCATAAGATCCACTGGTAATTGCTTTTAGTTGATAAGTGTTTCAAAAAATTTTTTCTTTTACCATGAATTTTTTCATTAAAATTCACTTGTCAGGTCCTATTAAACTTTCAAGAAAACAGTGATTCTCATAAGCTTACTTGTTAAACAAATTTGGCAATATATTTTCTCCCAAAGTTCATTTTGCCCTAAAAATTTAGTGGCATCAATAAGAAGCAATTACCTACAAAATGAGTACTTTTTTGTAAGAATCTACTTGTTAGATCATGGACCGACCCAACAACCTTAAATAAAATTATGTGAAAAGTTAGTTTCATCTGTTTGATGCTAAAAATGTCTAGCCAAGTCAAAGTATAACCTAACTTGCTAACTCTCCCTTTGTCAAATTTGAAACTCGGATCTTTGTTCCTTATTTTTGGTTATCATACGTGAAAATAAATTACTACTCTTGTGAAAATTGTATACCAGTGAAGTAATACATCATTTTCTCGGTATGAGCTCAATAGTTAAGTAAAAATTTGTGACTTTTCACGAATTTTCAAGACATTTCCAAATCTCTTTCCGCAAAAAGAGCATTAGTCAATTGATTCTAGGCTCCAATTGGATCCAACTAAATTTCCAAGAATTTTTCGTCGTTATTCGAAAGCTCTTGTTGCAAAAAGAACAACGAATCTCTGTGATAAAATAGTAGAAGACCAATAGGTCAAGAAAGATCTCTTGATGGAAATACCGGTAAAAATGAAAAGACAATAAGAGTCATGTCAAACCCATAAAAGTATCAACATGACAATAAAAGACGAATTAAAGCTAATGCAAGATAGAGTATAAAGGTAGCTTTGAAAAAGCCCGACGAAGTAGATGGGGACAAGTTTTACCATAAGACTCTCAAAGATGTCGTGGAAGGAAAGCAGGTAAGAATGTAGATCAGTCATAAAATTCACGGATAGATGATGCTGTCTTCGCTGTCTTACCGATACCAGAAAAGATGCTAAAAAGAGTAGAAAGTTTTTAAAAAAAAAAGTGCACGATTTAACATGTGCTGTTATAGGGAAATAGCGACTTTTGATAAACAACCTCGAAATTCAACTTGAAAGATTGGAATCAAAATTTGGATCCCTGTTTACAAAGTTGATGGCTTTTGCATCCCCAACCTTTATTTGAGTGATAAAAATTTGGCCCCGAGGGTGTGATGAATAGGAGTTGCGGTGAAAAATGAAAAATCCACTAATAAATGCGAGAGGTGAATCTATGTATGGATTTTTGAGGTCGATGATTACAAATTTTATACTTAATAGGCCGTCAGACCTCATTCGGCGGGCTAAAATTAGGAGTGGTTGAGGGTAAGAGAAGAGATCGAGCTGAAAATTAAAAACTAATAATCAATGCAACAAGGGATTCTATATATGGATTCTTGGGATCGCTAATCACCAATTGAATAGTTAATGTGCCCTTGAACCTCATTCAGGGGCTATCGTGATCATTGACTCCGAAAATCTATACGTAGAGTCCCCTCTTGCATTTATTATTGGTTTTTTAATTTTTACCCTCGTCCCTTCTCTCCTCCCAAGTACCCCCAATTTTTATCCCGCTGAATAAAGTCTGAGGGCACATTAACCATCAAATTTGTGATTGGCGACCCCAAAACCCATAAATAGAGTCCTGTCTTGCATTGATTATCAGTTTTTTAACTTTCACCACCACCCCTTCTCTCACCCTTGATGGAACGCACCCTCAAAGAAAACCTCACTCTCATTCCCCATCACTCCAATATTATCACCTTTACTACAACCCGCCTACCTTTAACCTCTTCGTCTCCTCTCTCACCTCTACAAAGCCATTACACTGTCTCTGAAGACTCCACTCACCCACCTCATAAGTGGAAAAAAAAGGTAATTTTCAGGGTTGATCAAAAAATGCTATTTTTGCTATGATTTAGATATAAAACTAATCTATACTGTTATCATGTTTATTGTTTTTTTTTTTTTTTTTTTACTTATTTATAGTCGCGACTTTTATGCTCCGTATGGGCTAATTGACGACTTATTCCCTACACTGTTTCACATTAGCCCATGGCCTAATTAGACTATGTGGAGTTCGGAAAACCCATGGTGTATGCCCCATTCGAGTTAATCGAAAGACCAGCGCTGAACCTGGGGAACTTGTCCCAAATATTGCCCCTAATCAAATAGTCTTGGATTAGACCAGCACTGAACCGGGTGGGCTCAGTGGGAAATTATGCCCCAAGTATTGCCTCCAGTCGAGATAATCTCCGACCAGCACTGAAATGAAAACCCCGGTAAAACCGACTCCAAAGCAGTCGGGGTGAACGCAGGGATCGATGTTACCAACGAGACACATTAAGAAAAAATTCTAAGTTGGTTGCCGAGAATAGAACCCAAGACCCCTCGAACGACGTTATTCCAGAAGCGAGCACGCTAACCACTGACTTAACGACGCACTATTTTTATTGTATTTTATATTATGTTATATAATCGTACTACTGAATGTATTTTTACAAGGACGAGCAAGACAGGGATTTCATTCCTTTGCTTGATAATAAATTTTATCAATCAATCCATCAAACCCCAACCACCCCTATAATTTTAGCCCGCTAAATGAGGTCTGAGGGCACATTAACTATAAAATTCGTAATCATCGATCTCAAAAATCCATACACAGATTCAACTCTCGCATTTATTATTGGTTTTTCATTTGCCACACCTACTCCTACTCATCACAACCCCGGGGCCGAATTTTCATCACTCAAATAAGGGTTGAGGATGCAAAAACCATCAACTTTGTGAACAGGGATCTACAAACACTCATACAACCATCTTTTATGTAATATTTCTGTGTAAGTTTCTCTTGAAACTTTTCTTGAAAGTTTCTCTTGAACACTAATATCTCTTGCCAATCGACCTATACCACGGTGAACCGTAAGGGCAATTTCAGCCCATTTTTTGGAATAAAGGATTTTTAGCCTATTTTTGAAAAATTCCTGCTCAAAACCTAATGCACTTGGAGGCAATTTTTTCGTTTTTTGCAGAATTTTTAGGCAAAAATATTTTTAAGCCTTACTTGAAAAAAATTGAGATTTTTAGAACCGAAAATACCCAAAAAGTGTTTTTGAAATCTCAATTTTTTACGGTCAATTTTTTCAAAGTAAGGCTTAAAAATATTTTTCCCTGAAATTTCAGCAAAAAAAAAAAAACTGCTGGATTGCAGAACTCTTTAAGTGCAATAGGCTTTTAGCGGGGAATTTTTCAAAAATAGGCTAAAAAACCGTTTTTTAAGTGTATACGGTTATAGAGTTAACCGTTGTACATACAGGGATCATTGGCAAGAGAAATTAAAGAAAACGATCCCCAAAGTTTAGTCAAGATTAACGTTTCACAAGTCCTAACATCTTCTTGTCAGATGACGATAAGAATTGAACGGGAAACTTTTATAGTAAGTACTTACCAAGAATAGATCTTTTTCTCGGTTAGTATACTAGTCAAGAAACGGACCAATTCTATCAGATTTGAGAAAACTGTAAAAAATCACTAACAAGAAGAAAGTTTGTCCTTTGGGACCTGGATTTTCATGAACTTTGCACACAGCTTTCATTCATCATAAAAAAGCTCTTCAGTGTTCTTTTTTCAGAATGGACCCTTTTTCACATACTTTTTGTATAGCCCCTGTATTAAAAAGTAGACTAATTTTAATAAAAAGCCGTTTTTTACCTCTTTTTCAAAAAATTCCTACTTGGACCGTATTGCACTTATAAATATCTGGAACCTCGAATTTTTTTCGTTTATCAAGTGCTTTTGGAAAAAAGTCATTTCTAATTTTTTTGTAATGATTTTGTCTATGTATATTGTAATCCAAGCAGACTAAAAAGTGGCTTTAGAAACCTTGATTTTAAGTGGACAAAACTATTCAAAAAATTTGTAATAATTTTTTTCCAAAATTAATTGATAAAACGGAAAAAATGCGAGGTTCCAGATATTTTAGGACTCGAATCTAAAAACAACTTAAGTAGATAGGAATCCCAAAGAAGTTAAGTTGTTTTTAGATCTGAATCCTCATTTGTGCAACACGGTCCAACTAGTAATTTTTCGAAAATGAGGTCAAAAACGTCTTTTTGTTAGAATCAGTATACTATTTTAATACAGGGGCTATACGGGAATTAGGAAGTAAAAAAAGCCAGAATGATGTATTATAGTCAATTTGATTTCAGTATGCTCCGCATCTTTCTTTATTTTTCGCAATGATTAAAGAGATCTAGTTTTTGCCTTACTTTTTTATGCGACCTTTAAGAAAAAGCTTATTTTTAATGTCGTACAAATCTAACTTTAATATCTTTAACAGTATGAAAAGTAACTAAGTCATTTGCTAGTCGGAGAAGTTTACAGATGAAGCAGCGGTACTACATGAGTCGCGAAAACCAGTATTATTTTCAACGATAACATTGATTTAAAAAAATATTTTTTTATCCTACAGGCTTTTTTTCCTTAATCATGATTGGAATTATGTGAGCGTGAAAATGGCTACTCACCTTCTTAGTCTCGGATGGTGACGGCGCTACAAGGATCTAGACTCTAGCACATACATAATTTTTCATTTCTAGTCATTTGTCAGTAAGATAAAGATACATACAAAAAAAATTGTTAAGTAGGAAATATTTTTGTTTTTATAACTTCTATGTTTATGGAAAACTATCAATTTTTAGTAATCCACTTATAAAAGAGAGTAAGCGTTTTCATACATTGCAATGGATTCAGACTTTTTATTCGTTATTCTATAGGTCAACAAAAATCGAGATAAAGCGCGCTAAACTGAGTCATGAATTTAAAACTAATTGAAATATTTCTTTTCAGTTGTTATTAAAATACTTTTGAAAATTAAATTAAATAAGTAAATTTATTTTTTTTATTTTTATGGAAAACTGAATCTTATAATAATCTCAATCTTCATTGAGAGCGCGCGTAAGCGCGCAAATTAACTTCGAGTCGAGTAAAAAAAAAAAATATTTAATTGTTTTTTTCGAACATTTTTTTTGAGTGCTACATCTATGATGCGTCTGAAACACGTTTAAAGTTGATTTATACTATCCGAGGTCAAAAAAGCCTGAGGGACTTAAAATTTATATAAAGGGTCGAGCAGTTAAAGGTAATTACGGTGACGGTGATACCGCGAGTTTGGCCTTGTCTAGAAGACTTTATCATGAAGAAAATAAAGTATTAAAACGGGTGATCGCGCAAGAAAATATAAAAGAAGAAAAGAATAAACTAAGAAACAAGAATGTTCAAACCATGGTGGCGAGCGATATATGCCCCGCCGTACAGCGCGGCAGCATATAAAAGCCGTGACCTTCCTCGGATTCTTTATCTCGACGAGATCTCGGCACGCAATCGAACGCCACCGCGCAAGCCTGGAGAAGGGAAACAAAACGGGATGAGCCACCTGGCTGGCAGCCCTT
Source organism: Encarsia formosa (assembly GCA_038277355.1). Taxonomy (NCBI): domain Eukaryota; kingdom Metazoa; phylum Arthropoda; class Insecta; order Hymenoptera; family Aphelinidae; genus Encarsia; species Encarsia formosa. Next base: position 109,720,019 of record CM076184.1, read on the forward strand.
TGCTTTTTGTTTCTTTCTGCTTCTTTTTGCTTATTCCTGCTTCCACTTGGCTTCTCCTCGCTACCCAACAAAAACTAGTCGCGTGCTTAGCTAAGTGCTCCCGCGTTTACTTTGTGTGATTCTTATTTTTTAATTACTTTTTTTTGGTGGCGACCTTGACGCTGCTGGATGATGTACAAGATGCGTGCGTGCCGACTATTAAGCGTCATGCCGGGGATACGCGTTTAGTATGCCGCTCGAAAACCCAACCTTCCTCTCCCTCTTACTCCTTCATTCTCTTTTTATGGGTAATTGCCGTCGCACTAGTTGTCGTGATTTTTCGTAAGATTTTGATTTTTCACCAGACAGCCATCTGCTGATGTCAATCTGCTACCCTCTTAACTTTTACAGCAATATTAATGAAAAAAATTATTTGACAACATTTTTAGTATTTTAGTTCTCACAGTTCTGTTATCCTCACGAGAGATTCACAGTGATTTATTGTCCAAAGAAAACAAAATAGTGAGGAGCTGCAGGTGCATTGTATGCAAATTACAAAGCTTATTTGGTATTGATATGAAGTTAGAAACAGAATGAAATATGCTGCTGGTGTTTATACCTTATAATCTCCCCTCCTCACTATAAATTTTTCATTTGATATTCTTCGTGGTGAATTGCTACATTTAATGATCTTTATCTTATTATCACTAAGTCAATTATTTGTGAGTATATGATTATTGATGGAATAAAAAGAAAGCTCAAAACGGTTGAACTTTTTAGGCACTACAAGAAAGAAATACTAAAAAAAAGTTTCTTTAAAAAAAAAATGAAAATTAACAAATTATCATTTTGTTTCATAAATCATTGTTAAAATAAACTGTGAACATTCTATACATTGAAAAACTTTTATGAATATACGATAATGATATATTACTACACTGGTGAAGAAGATCTTGTACCAATGCACTAATGTATTTTCACGCATGATAACCGAAAATAAGGAACAAAGTTCCGATGTTAAGGTTAAATGGCAGGATAATAGTATATTTTGTATCAAGGGTTCAATTCGATTACATCAACTGGGGGCATTATTTGAGGTAACTTCCTATGAACCTACCCATTCAGCACTGTCAAATTGATTATCTCGACGAGGGCTATTTAAAATTCGGCGTTTTCCGTAAAGATCTAGCATCTTGTCTGGAGCCTCCCATAACCATTTGGTACATGGGTAAATAAGAAGCAGTTGGGATCTATTTCAAACGCGAAAAGTCACTGATTAGCCTCTAAAGGAGCATAAATGCATAAATATAGTGACTATAAACAAGATTAAAAAAAAAAAAAAAATGCATTAAGGGCTTAAAGTATACTGTTGAATATGATGTCTCTTAGTTCCTGAATTCACTGAATATGTGCTCGCGCTACTTACATTGAAATGCATTACATCATCTGGTTTTACCTAAAAAAAATTTCCATAATATTTAAGGTCAAAAACAGACCACTTTTTTATTTTCATTTTTAATTTAACTTTTCATTTTTAATTCAAATTTTTGTTAACATGACTCCTTTGACTTCGCTTTGATCAAACAATTATTTTCAATACTTAAATTTTTTTTATTAACTCAGCAATATTTACAGTTGGCATTAACCAAGATGGAGCCGACTCGTTTGAAAAGTCTCCAAAAGCTCTAAACCCTATGTACGTCTCGATACATGAATTACCAGTACAACTTTAAAATTCCAGTAATTTTATGGTTTGCTAGAAAAAAACCAAACATGACAGTTCTTTTGATAATTTTTGTAGACTTAGTGGATCCAATAAATGAAGAACCGTTAGAATGTACTATAAAAGGAGAGAAGCGCTACATAAAAATTCACGTTTTAACAAGTAGCGTCGATAGTGTTGTAAGAGCTCCGGTGCATGGCATTACCCAATCAATGGTCACACCTAAAATCAGAACCGTCACTCTAACAGTTACATGGGGTCAATCTGACCTCGTGTGACCGTTAAGGGTTAATGGAAAGTGGGGCTGCAACTGGTGGTTGCACCCCACAGAATGAATAATTAGCGCTACTAAGTACCCGATTGACCCCAAGAAAGGTCCTATACCACCAAATTTTAGGACACACAATGACGCTGTTGAAATAATGCTATCTTTAAATCGACACAGGAAAAAACATTTAGGTGTAAAAGCTCTTTCACCATTAATTTCTAGACAAATTACCAGTCGCTTAATTTCTCCATCGGAGATACCTTATACTATTAGAGTTTTCTAGATAGAATGAAACTCCCTCACCAAGTGTGCAGATTGACACGTCTTTTAAGCGACAATAAATACTGAAAAGCAAGAGAGTGGGAGAATTGGGTACTATACTTAAGTCTCCCACTCTTTTCAACAAAATTATCTGCTAATAAACTTTCTTTTTGTCGAAAGCTTACATCTTTTATTAAAGAATGAAATAAGTGAAGACGATATAAATGCACCTAATACTATGTTGAAGGAATTTGTAAAAAAAAAACCAAGAATTCTTTGGCAGAAGTGTTATGACCTATGATATTCATATTCTTTAACACGTAACCAATAGTGTGAGGAGTTGGGGTCCCCTTTGGACGACCTCGACTTTTTCCTTCGAAGCAGCGAATCACAATCTGTTTCAAGCAATTCATTGCGCCAATGGCACTATTTTACAGATCCTAAGATACCTTAATCTTAGTGATTGCGTTGCCATACTAGAGAAACGACTGTTTTCCCATGAGTCAGAAATAGTAAAAGGATTTTGTAACATCACTCTATCGACTAGAGTTAAAAAGTGTGCAAAAGTAGGTAACCGAACATATTTCGGTAAAGGAACAGAAGTGGAAAAAAATGTCATTGGTCAATTACAATTATCAGAAAATAGCCTATATTATTTAAGAATGGTAAAAAATAGTTGCCTTTATTGTTCGTTTTTAAAAGATAACCCCAAAACGGACAACTCTTTTGCTTTATTAGAAGATGGTAAATACATTAGAATAGAAAAATTTATAGTTGACTCCAGTAGGCATGAAGATTATGTAAAATGTCGATTATTGAGATTAGCAGCTGATAGTAACTACCATAGAAGGACTCATCTAAAAAAAGTACTTAAAGAAAACATACTTGGCCCATTGAATCCAGCCCCTCAATATTATTCAACAAAACTAATTAAATCTATATGTGTAAGGTTTGTCGTCGATGAAACTCACGCCGTATGCTGTGTGCCTAACTTATATTACTACTAATGGTATGTGGTACATTAAACATGGTTTATATTCATTTCGTTTAAAAAAAAATCACTATTTGTCACACTGCTATTGTATACATTTGTTAGTCAAGACTTCTGTTACCATAATTGTTTTCTTTAAAATGTAAATAGTATACATATAATAAATAAAATAAAAATTTTAGACATTGAGTTGCTTAAGTATGAGTAGAGAAATAGTCATTCAACAATGTATTAAAAAAACCAGCTTTTATACTGTTAACTTTGCCAATGACCAAAAATTGAAAAGCTCTAGAGATTTCCCAATTTATATGGGGATTTTTAATGTCACTGCGGTCGCAGGATTTTTAATGTAGACGCGTCGAGATCGTTAGAGACACTGTTTTATCGACCAAAGATGAAAAAACCAGTTCACAAAAAAAAAAAATTTACAAAAAATAACGATGACTGAAACAAGCTGCCAGTAACTCTCGCGCGGGTTTTGATATCCCTAGTAAATTGATGTTTTCTTACCAGAAGTCTATAATAATTATTAGTGACGTTCATAAGTTCTGCAGAGGCATAGAAAAGCACAGTTTAGCTTGCATCAAGGGTATAAATTTAAATACGTGTGAAAAACTTACCTTTCAAAATCATTTTTTTTGTGTTGAAATTTTAAAAGATTTTGTCTCAGACTACTGCTTTTTTTTGTTCGGCCGGAATCCAAGTCATAACAAAATGTTTTGTTACTTTTATTATACTAGTCTCTCTCAGCGCGCAAGCGCGCGCAATTGTATTACATTATCTAAAACAAATTTTGTCGAAGCTTCATTTAAATTAACTTACAATAAGTTCTATATACCCTTTACCTTCGCCGCTACGTTCAGAGTTCATTTGAACTTTCGTGGTTATAAATTCATTGGTTTAGTTTATATACTAATAATTATTATTTTCATGATTTTAATCAGATAATTTCGAACACTTTATTAAATAATTATTTTTTATCAAATCTATTCTCTAAATGTTTTAATTTAATTGTAATATAAAAGTAAAAAATAAAAATTCAAATTTTAAATTTTGTTCTTCAACCAATCACATCACGAATAAAATGCTGATATTCTTTTTGGGTTATCTCTTTTATCTTAGGATATAATAATATTTTCATCGTTAAATTATCGGATTCCACTTTTGTTATGTTATTTTTAAAATATCAAAATATTTCGTTACTTTTGCTAAGTTCTTTTTAAAAATAGTTAAATTTGTTAAATAAAATAGAATTCATTTTTTATTTCATCTGAATGACAGATTATGATAAAGGGTAATAAATTCGATCTTAAAGCAGTTTCATAACTATCGAGGGAATTTTAACAGTAATTTTGTAACAAAATTTAACACAATATATGTCTGCTCTATTATAATATTTAAAAAATAAAGTTACGTTAGAAAACTTTTGTTCGCCATATACCTCTTTTCAGAAACATTAACCGATTTGAAATCATTTAAAAAATAAACGAAAAAATAGTCCATCTTTGAAATCAAATTTTTTCAAAGTTTTCACTTTCTCAATAGTCAAAAAAATCTTAAAAATAAACAAACAATTATTTTTTGATTATTTTTTCACCGAAAATTGTTGTATTTAACTAATAATAACTTTGCCGTGATAAAAAAGGCAAAGTTATTATTATTTTTTTTTTTAAATGCCGAAATCGTTAATGGGACGTCCAAAAGCACATGCTCCGGGACCTACTTTGGGACATACTATTTTACGTACTATGTGATCAAAGTTTTTTGCGAGGGAAAGCAGGCGTACTTTTGCCATTTAAAATACATGCGATTTTAGCTGTTTTCGTATAACTCCTACTAAATTTCAGCATTCAGAAAAGAAAGGTGTAAAAAGCGTTGATCATCTGTATAATTTTTCCTGTATAGTAAGATGGTATAATTTATATTTTGATTAAAAAATTTTTAGTACGTCAAAAAAAGTTTTTTGCAATAAGGGGACGTTCACAAATTACGTAACGCTTTTTGGTATAGTCTCGTACTGCCACTGTAATATCAGACTATACCAAAAAAGCGTTACGTAATTTTTGAACATAGTGCGAAAGGTTGGCAAAAACGTACTTAATATTGCTATCACTGAAGTAACTATGCAGTTCTACATTGTTAAGCTGAATGGAATCATTTTCTTTAATGTGCATCCTTGAGTTCTCCGCAATCTATTTTAGATAATATCGCCAAGTTTGAGGTATTCCCGAAATCTGCCATCACCTGCTATATGCCTACGAGTTGGAGCTGATTTACTTGATTTAGCGCATAATATGAGTTTTTGGCGAAAAATATACGTTCAACCGGATGACATTGCTGAAATTCCATAGGATTTTACGATTAATTTCGATGGCACCTCCTATCACTTATATGCGACAACGGATAAAATGATCCCACAAAAAACCTTACAAAGGTAAACAAACGTGGGGAGATTTTTTTAATGAAAAATAATTTAAATAAATTGATTTAACAAAAAATAGTGATATCATTAAATAGATTTTATAAGGTAGAATTTTTGATAACATGTCATATTAAAAACAGAATTTAAAAATTAATTGCTGTAACAAATTTAAGAAAATAAAATAATTATTTCAAAAAGTAATAAAAAAATTATTTTAATGAGTTGTGTATTTAAATTTAAAAAATAAATTTAAATCAATATTCATAAACTCTGCCCACGAAGTTAAAGTCTCGGTTGAAGTTAATAAATTTTCTTCTGATTATGAACTTCGTGGGCAGAATTTATGAATATTGATTTCAATTTATTTTTTAAATTTAAATACACAACTCATTAAAATAATTTTTTTATTACTTTATGAAATAATTATTTTATTTTCTTAAATTTGTTACAGCAATTAATTTTTAAATTCTGTTTTTAATATGACATGTTATCAAAAATTCTACCGTATAAAATCTATTAAATGATATCACTATTTTTTAAAGTTTTAAATAGATCGATTATGCAATAGCGCAATTATGTAATAGCGCTAAAATCGAGTAAAATGTGATTGTAAAAAGTTTTGGTATGAGCCATTTGTACCCATGTGATCCGTTCATATTCGAAATGAAACTGGAATTATAGGACACCAAAACAAACATTTTCCCGTTCACCCGGTTCAATTTGGTTCATAACGTCGCGAGAAATCCTGCGCACAATATTATTTTATTTTTGTTTTGTTCAGCTCGAAAGAATAGTTGAGCATGAAAAAAACGGACATTTTTAATATTGCTCAGATCGACCTCGGAACATGTTCAAAAGTTGTTTTGTGATCTGAATATTCGATTTTCGGTGGGTTGCATTTTTTGTTCTGGCGAATTTATAAGGCCCTCCCGTTATCGTAGGTCGGTCGTGCCTAAAAATTAATCGTAAATTATTCAATGACTACCTTTTTTAAAATACATATTTTCTTTTGCTCTCTGATTTTACCGCGACTGATGATTGTTCTATCTTTTTTATTCTCCAACCAAACCAGTTACCAGTGTCTTTTATCGTTCAAAGGTTAATTCTAATTTTTATTAATTATTATTTAATTTTTTTTTTTTTTTTCTTCATTTTCGTTTATTTATGAAAACAAATTTTCATAAACGTTAATTAAATTAATTTTTTTTTTAAATTAAAAAAATCATGATAACGCCATCTGTTGAAAATGTTGGGAGGTGCCAATCCCCGATCGAACGTTGATTCGAATGTTTTTTCTGGAAAGTCCAAAAAAAGGACGATTTCAAAAACGCGAATTAAAAAATAAGAAAATTAAAAAAATATAAGCTTCGAAAACAATCCTCATCTGTTCGGTAGTGAAAAGTAGGCGTACTCTAGAGGTTTAATGATGCAGGTAACGTGTTTTAATTTTTAAATAATAATTAATTAATTGTGGTTAGAAGGGTTAAGGTAGCTCCAGTAGCTGTAAATAAAGCACGGCAGCTGGCTACTATTTTGGCGGGAAAAAAATCTCCCAAAGCCAGCTACCGCTGGCTTTGATGTGTTTCACGTGTAAGAAAGACAGACATACATCTAAAAATTGCCCTATAATTAAACACCAAGAAATTCATTAGTTTAAAATCAAAAACAAAGTTAGGTACAAGAGAGTTCCCAAGAGTCTCCTGGCTTGCATAGCCTTTCCACAACCTATGTTTCGCGTGCTTTTTCGTATGCTTTTTCTGCTTTTTTGACTCCCGAGCAGCAGACACGATAATCGAGGTTAAGTCGTTTATTTTATGGTAGTTAAATTTTAGTTTTTAGTTTGATAACTTACGAATAAAATTGAGACTAAAATTTTAGTTTTCGGTTTATATTTCTCTGTATCTTACAGCGCGTGTAAATTATAATTTCAGATAATGATATAGTAGAACCTCACGAATTTAAAAAACTCACAAATTGTCCCTAAAAACTTAGGAAATTTTTTAAAAATTAATTTCGCCAAAGAAATTCCGCGAGGTTCTCGGTCCCGATGGGTGGACAATGCGCGAGGTCCTGCTATAGTTAAAAAAAAAAAAAATCTTCCAAAATTTTCAATTATTTATTAGCGTAACATGAATATTATACTTTTAAAATTAATATTACTATTAACTAAAATTGAAAATAATAAAATATTTCACTTTAGAGCTTTTTTTCATCAAATAAAATTATTCAGGTTGAATAAAAAATGAATTTTTAAATTATTAAGTAAATTTATAAAAAATATTGGGTTGTTTAGTTAAAAAAACGATATTTTACCATTTAGATTCAGTGATTATGATTTTGAAAAAATCTTACATTCCAACTAGAATTGTAACTCGAGTTATTAATTTTATTTATAACTCTTTCATCGAAATTAAAAATTTTTTTTCTTACTGTAGTATTATTTGATAATTTGACTTTTTTTATTTCATTTTTATTATCTCAGTAGCAGGTAGGTGCTTTTCATGCTTTTGCGCGCTAACCAAAATCTAACTACCATAAAATGAATGCCCTAACCTCGATTATCGCGTCTGCTGCTTGGTAGTCAAAAAAGCAGAAAAAGCATCCGAAAAAGCACACGAAACATAGGTTGTGGAAAGGCTAGCAAGAGCGCGAGAACGTAAACAATGACATCATCAACGAAATTTTACTCACAGGGTCTTCAACAAGCGACGGTAACGAAGCTTCTGATAAGATAGATAATGTCTCCTTACCGGGTAAAGAGCAGAAGGCTTCCCAGCTGGAGTTCAACGGTTAGAACTTATTCACCAATCCTACTAAAACGCCCATCAACAACAAACTTATGAATTTAATCCTCGTAGTGTCCACTGAAAACAACGAGCTGGAAAACGAGACGGGGAAAAAAGTTTATGCAAACAAGGCTGCTAGAAAAAAGAAAAAGAAATCACAAACTGTTTATCCAGGGGAACTACACAAAACGTCACATACATTTTGTCAGACGACAAAATATATGCGACAAAACGTCAGAAGACAAAACAACAAATGAAAAAACTTCTAATTGATATTTGAAAGTCATAAATTTAATAAGAATTTAATTTTTTCCTATAGCGTAAGAGTAATTTCTTTTGGTTTACAAACATCATTGCTGTGTATAAACCTCTTTGCATCGAGGTTTTTCTGCAAAAGTTAATCAATTTCATGCATCTATATGGAAGTATTTAAATATGATTCAAACCGAACAAAGTTCGATCGAAAATAAAATAACTGTTACTCTTGCAAGAAAATTACTCCGGTTCTTAATAAAAAGTATGTTGATCTAAATTAGAGAATTTTTGAAATTGTTTCTGAATATGAAATATTGGAATATCTGAAAGCCATATCATTCAATGAACAAATGTAAAATTATTTGAATACTATGTTGTGATGTATATAATATTAAATAATACTATGTTGTGATGTATAATATTAAATAGTACTATGTTGTAATGTATAATATTAAAATATCTGTAATGATTTTTTTTAAAACGTGTAAGTCTAATTGTTTCATTTTAAAAATGAATTTAACATCATTATGAATATTTTTTCAAATTTAGTTTGTCACTTGTTGAATTGTCATCTGACCATTTGTCGTTTGGTGTTTTTTCGCTGACATTTTGTCGGGGACCCTTCTCCAGAATTGGTTAAGGAGAAAATCGAGGAAGATAAGGTTAACTTACCAAGTGCGATTTCTGATACGTTTCTAATCAATTATGACCAGCTGACTAAATTTATCTGTGAAACTATTGACACTTGGTACGCGGATTGTGCGCAAATCTTAAACGATGCACTAATAATTCTGAAGACTTGATGATAATGATTAATACTGTGCACAGCGAGATCAATGATCTGGTGCTTAAAACCAGTCTCAGTGAGATCACTCAGTGAGAAGTGGTCTCAATGAAATCTCGGAAGCGCTTGATGCTTCGATGAAGCACTTCGACTTTAAAGGTGACGTTACCTCCTCCTCTGCGGGGGGGGGGGGGGGGGGGGGGAGGCACCGACGAGTCGGATGTCAGCGTATAGACTTTTCTCTTTTTATTAAATAACTGCGGACAAAATCCTCTTCCCACACTCCTAGTAAATCAACGTCAGCTCGTGCTTATAGTTAAGTGTGATATATTGGAACGCTCGCTATGTTATAGAGAAGATAGAAGAAATAGTTTCTTAGAATCCACTGCAAAAAACCACAACCTTCTATCTCTGAATACACGACCCTTTATCTATTGAAAAACGACAACAAGGGTTAGTTCGTTTTTCAATACTTTGCTTTTTCGAGATCAGCAAACCCTCTTTAGTTTAGTGTATAACTGAAAAGTTATCTAATACATAATCTCCCTATATTATAATCTGATTTTTTTTATGATCCTTAAAGTTGAGTTTTCAAAATTGAAAATCAATAAAAACACGTAAAAAAGATACTTATGAGTCCTCAAAGTTGAGTCTACGACGAAAAAGTTGAGTCCTCAAAATGTTGTTTTTCATTACTTGGTATACATGTATATGTATACCAAGTTACTAACTCTCACTTCTTTAATACAATTTAAAAGATAAAAACATTACATTAACTAAAAATTGATCTTGCGCGTTCGTTTTAAAATTTAAATTTTAGATAAGTCTATTTTACATTTTTCATTTTTTTCGATAAAAATTTAATTTAAACGAAAGTATAAATTTGTTCTAAACTTTTTGAATTGTTTTTTGTTGCTGTAAACAATTCTTAACCAATTTGATTCAAACCAATTTGTTCGAAATTCGACTGCAAGATTCCATTGTTCTTCTTCGCCAACGTCCGACACCAGCGAAGACGACTTCACTCTCGTCACAGCTGTCAAACTGCTAATAACTTGAAATTTAACCAAAAACCTAAAAACTGACTTTTTGTTGTTAAAACTACTAATTTTTGTTGCTTTAGTTGAATAAACGTATTAAATTGATTTTTCATATAATTAATCTCAATTCTTTAATTTATTTCATACACGCACGAGCACCATCATACATACAGTCCATTCGCTAACGAACATTTTGGTCCTTCCTTGTCGGATCTACTGGTGTCATCGAAATTAATTGGAAAATCAATTCTTTGGCGGTTTGGTGAATTATCTACTCTGCGTTCTTCGAGAGATCTGCCGTTCGAGTCATCGTTCCTACAAGCGGAAAGAGCTTCGAAGTCGTCATCTGCGAGCGCTCTTAAAAATCCGTGGAACAAAACTCAGGTCGCTTGATTTTTCGATATTTTTTTCCTTTTTTAAGTTCTTTTCTTTTTTGATCTAAATAATCTCGTTTGTTTAGTAAGGTTAAGAAAAATAGTTCAAGAGGTATGGATGATTTATTTTCGTTTTGAACTAAAAATTTCTTCAATATTTTTATTCATTCGAGAATTTTTTTTTTGAGTGCTCGATTTCAGCTGTCAGCGTCGTCCTCCGTTTTTCTTCAGCTGCTAAAATCAGATGTTTCCGGAGTATCTCACGCCGCACGGGACAAGGATCTTCGAAACTCTTGATTCAGTTGGTGAAAAAATTCTTTTTATTAACCTAGTTACTTTCCTTTGATATTTAGTCTTTTTTTTTTTTCAATCGTTAAAAGTACCTCTTTTACGCAATTTTCAACTTGAACTCATCGTTTTCAAATTAAAATATTGAGATCTAATTCTCACTAGGTTAGTGGTCAGGTTAAATAATAAGCTAACCTCACAGTTTTTCTGAGTTGTTAGTGGGCCCTCGCTGTTCCACGCTGCTGAGTGTTTGACAAAATATTATTTTTAACCCCACTATCCTGACACTCTTCATTTAAGGTTATAGTACGTTTTTCAAAGTCGCCCTCGTTCGACAATTATTTCTTTTTTTTTTATGTTTTTTTGATCGTTGATTGAATAATCTCATTTATTCAACATGGAAGATTACGTTGCTGCTCAGCAAACTCTCCACTCAAGGATTGCCAATTCCTTTGAGAATTTCAGAAAGAAAGGCCAAGATAAAATGACTCGAGGTAAGGGTCAATCTCGTTTAGAGGAGCTAGAGACGCTGTACGCTCAAGCTTCATCAATTCATTCGAAAATTCTCGGATTGAAACCTCCTCCAAATCACAACTATTTCTCCTCGAGGTTGTTTGATGCAATCACCGATTCTTATTACGACAGGAAAGGTGATTACAAAGATTTCTTTTTTACTTTGGATGAGAATCAAGTCACTCGAGCTCTCAATGCCACTCAAGGTAATCATGATCACACTGTCAATCAGGACATTCATAGTTTTTCTCAATCCCTTCCAAAGATCGATATTCTTAGCTTTTCAGGGAAATATTCGGAGTGGGAAAATTTTCGTGATGTGTATAGGGCTATGATTCATCGAAAGGACGATGTTCCTAATGTGGTCAAGTTTTATTACCTTAGGACTCATCTCAAAGATGAAGCTCTTGCCATGGTAAAAACTTACCATTGACGGATGATAACTATCCGAAAGCTTGGGAAAAGCTGACAGAGAAGTACGAGAACGAACGTAGGGTTATTAATCTGTATTTGGCTGAGCTCTTCGCAGTCAAACCCGCTAAGTCAGAGTCGTCATCAGAGCTCAAGCGGATTTTGCGAGAGACTTTCGACCCTATCGATTCACTTCAATCCTTAGGTCGACCCACTGATCAATGGGACGATCTCTTAGTTTTTATTACAGCGAGACGTTTCGACGGTAACACTCGTAAAGATTGATAGAAATTCCAAGGCAATGCCTACTGTGGCCAAAATCAAAGAGTTTCTCCATACTCAGATCATGACTTTAGAGTCAATTGAAGGTAGCATCAGTTCTAGTGTGGCTGACAAGCAGTCATCAGCTAGTCACATAAGCAAAGGTAACAAAGAGAGAATTAACTCCTCTGTTAATTTGACTCAGACTCAATCAAACAAGAATTCATCAAAGGGTAACAAGGTACCCCCTTGTCCATTGTGTGGTCAATCACATTACCTTTCAAGATGCGATTCTTTTAAGAATAAAACAACTGTCGATCGGAAGAGTTTCGTTGAATCAAGGAAACTTTATTTTAACTGTTTAGGAGATCACTTCTTGAATAAGTGTCCTTCGACTTATACTTGTCGTCAGTGCAAAGGCAGGCATCATAGCCTCTTGCATTTCGATGAGAAACCTCCAGCTTCTTTTGTACAAACAGAGCCTTCGTCATCGACATCAACTGACAAATCTGAGTATCTCTTTCCAGGAAATCAGACTAATAATGTCTCGTGACTCCAGTATCAGGCAATCAGTCCTGTAGAAAAGGTGTTTTACTCGCTACCGCACGTGTAATTATCGTGGTACCTAACGGCTTTAGATTCTTAGCTCGAGCTTTGCTTGATAACTGCTCTCAGACTTCTATCGTTTCGGAATTTGTTTGCCAACAGTTAAGGTTGCAGAGTAAAACTGTGAACTTACCAGTGACTGGTGCAGGTGGACAAGCAGTTTTCACTGCCAAGAAATCCACTCGGTTCAGAATTCAGCCACATTTTCAATCGAGCTACTCTTACGAGGTCGAAGCCTTGGTTGCTTCCAAAGTCGCTGCTTACTCGCCTCCTAAAGTAAGTAGGGCTGTTTCATTCTCGTACCTTCAGAATTTAGAGCTAGCTGATCCAAATTTTTTGGATAAATCTCAGATCGACGTTCTTTTAGACGCAAACGTTTATGCTCAAATTCAGCTCGGTGAAATCGTTAAGGGTGACATCGGTCAGCCTGTGGCTATCAAATCGACTTTGGGATGGATACTGATGGGTGCAATTCCATCAGTTGATCAGCCTTTAACCTCAAACCTCGTTTCGTTGCATTGTGCAGTAGAGGACGATTTAAACAAAGCTGTGCAGAATTTTTGGTGACAGGAAGAATTGCCAAAGGAACTTTTGTATACTCCCGAGGAAGAGGAGTGTGTGAATCATTTCATTACCACTTACTCACGGGATTCTTCTGGTCGTTACGTCATCAAGCTTCCGTTTAAAAATTCTGCTCAGCCTACCTTTGATCAGTTAGGGTCTTCATTGAATTCTGCTAATCAGATGTTGTATAGAATGGAGAAGAGATTTAATAAAGATTCTCGTTTCAAGGATCTTTATGTTAAATTCATGCGAGAGTATGAAGACCTAGGTCACATGCATCGTATATTGTCCACTGACACTGATACCTTGCATTCAACCAGGTATTACTTACTTCATCATGGTGTTCTCAGAGAGCAAAGTGTTTCGACCAAGCTTCGGACTGTTTTTAATGCATCGTGCAAAACCTCCTCTGGTAATTCATTGAATGACATTCTTCACACAGGTCCAAACTTATTGCCCGAGTTGCCTGATCTCATTTGCTGTTGGCGAATTTACAAATTTGTTTTCATCACTGACATTGTCAAAATGTACAGACAAATCAAGGTTGCCGTCGAAGATCAGCCCTTTCAGGCAATTTTGTGGCGTGATTCGGATCAGAAACACATCCACACTTATCATTTGTCAACCGCCACTTATGGCATGATTTGTTCGCCTTTTATCGCAACAGCTGTTCTACGACAGTTAGCCAAGGATTACTGTGATCAGTATCCTTTGGCGGCCACGATTATTGAAAAAGAGACCTACATGGATGACTCCTTGTCTGGTGCTCACACGATTGATGGAGCCTTGACGAAACAAAAATCTTCAATAGATTTGCTCATGGTGGGCGGTTTCCCCTTGAGTAAATGGCAAGCTAATGATCCACGATTATTAGAATGGTTACCATCTGATATTCTCGCAACTGACCCAGATTCTTGGTTAGAATCGAGCAATCCCTCCACAGTTCTTGGAATTGGGTGGAGAAATCGTGTGGATTGTTTTGTTTTCAAAATTGATTGCTCTGTCAATGCAGCTGTATTGACAAAAAGAGTAGTCATGACGCAAATTGCCAGGATTTTTGATCCTATGGGTTAGTTAGCCCCTGTCGTAGTCTGTGCTAAGATTTTTATTTAAGTTCCGTGGCTATTGGAGAGTGATTGGGACGATCCTCTTCCAAGAGATCTTAGCGATCAATGGTTAAATTGGTGTGGTAAGCTTTCATCCATTAATACCATTCGTATTCCTAGATACATAAATTGGTCACTAACCTTGGTTTTTGCGAAATTCATGGTTTTGCAGATGCCTCAGAGCGTGCTTATGGTGCTGTCATCTACTTGAGATGTGTTGAATCATCTCAAATCAACGTTACTCAACAGTTAGCAAAAACTAGAGTAGCTCCTCTCAAAACTATGACCATACCCAGATTAGAGCTCAACGCAGCTCACATGCTTGCTGATCTAGTCAGTCATTATCGTAGCATAATGCCAATTAAGATTGATTCAATACATCTTTGGTCCGAATCTAGGGATGTGTTGTATTGGCTTCGAGACCATCCTTCAAGGTGGAAAACTTATGTTGCCACTCGTTGTGCGGATACAGGTGCGTTTGTTTCAGATGCTCATTGGCATCACGTCCGATCGAAAGACAATCCAGCAGATATGGCCTCTAGAGGGATATCTCCTGAACAACTTGAGAGTTGTGAGTTGTGGTGGCAAGGTCCAAGTTGGCTCAGAGATTCTTCCTCCCCATGGTCGACTCTGCCTGATGACTTACCCGCTCATAAACCTATCGAGGTCCGAACAGCATTCGAGAATGCCTCAGCCTTTCCGAGTGCTCATTTGACACTGAAAAAGATGCCCGAAGTTTGGGATCTTTCTTGTAAATATTCGTCTTTGTTCAAGTTACTCAGGATCACGTCATTTGTTTTGAAATTCATTTCCAAACTTGAACAACGTGTTCTCCAAAGCCGATACTTTCAAAGTCAGGGTCTTCCAGGACTTTATAGTCGGTCACGATCGATCAAACGCCTTGAAGAACTTCCTGAGCAAAGGATTTCATTAGTAAACTCAAAACTGAGAATTTTCAAATTCAAATTTATTAATTTTCAGGCTTTTTTTAAATCAAAATGGCGATGTCTAGTTTTGCCGGCGGAAACTGAAAACTCTCGATTGCTGTGGGTCTATCTGCATCAGCGAGCTCAATTTCCTGATGAGATTAACCAACTAATCAAAGGTAAAGAGGTGAAAAGCACTTTGATAAGTTTGAATCCATATTTAGACAACGATCTACTCCGAGTTGGTGGTCGTTTACACAACGCTTTGCTGGATTACGACGCTAAGCACCCACTGATACTTTCAAGTGAAAGTTTCTTCGCTGAACTCGTCATCTGGGACGTTCACACTTCGTTGGAGCCGACAAAGATTTACGAGAGATGTTCGACGAAGCCTCGTCCCAATGGAAGGAAATCGCCAAAGTCTTAGCCAACGATGGCACGACGTGGAGTTTCAATCCTCCTGCTGCCCCACACACAGGTGGTTACTGGGAAGCTGCAGTAAAGTCAGTAAAACACCATCTTCGAAAAGTAATGGGTGACACTTTACTTACTTTTATTGAACTGACTACCTTACTTTGTAAAATTGAAGCGTGTCTGAATTCACGAATTTGGTCCTGGTCAAAAATGAGCTGACACCACCTGCCAAATGGCGACTTGGACGTATCGTCAAGTTGCACCATCCTAAGGTTGGCGAAACCAGAGAGTACACCGTCCGCACTGCCTATTCGACCTTCCGGCGTCATATCAAGAAGCTGGTCATCCTCGAAAGGCTGGACGATTCGACAGTGCCTGATGTTCCTCAGCCGCAACCATGAAAATCGTTTCAAGGATGAAACGATGGTGGGCGGAATGTTCGAAATTCGACTGCAAGATTCCATTGTTCTTCGTCGCCAACGTCCGACACCAGCGAAGACGACTTCACTCTCGTCACAGCTGTCAAACTGCTAATAACTTGAAATTTAACCAAAAACCTAAAAACTGACTTTTTGTTGTTAAAACTACTAATTTTTGTTGCTTTAATTGAATAAACGTATTAAACTGATTTTTCATATAATTAATCTCGATTCTTTAATTTATTTCATACACGCACGAGCACCATCATACATACAGTCCATTCGCTAACGAACAAATTTGACTCTGCTTTTGTTGAATAATTTTTCGAAAATTATTAAATAAATTTTTTAAGTGTTCTAAGTTTATAAATATTTACTAAAAATTACTTTTTTCAAAATTTTTATTGACAGCATTATATTGGTGTGTTTTAAATTTTGGCTTTTTACCCCTCGTTTTTGAACTTCGAGCACTTCAAAATTTCAATAGCAGATTCATAAAACAATTTATTTCTCAGAATTTAGCATAAATCTTCAGACGAACAGGTAACATTTTACATTGAATTAATAGTATTAAACTTTAATTAATTAGTAATTTTTTTTTTTTTTTTTCATCCTAAACGGCTGTAGCCCTTTAACGGCGAGTTTTTAATTTACTTTTAATTTAATATTTTTATTTACATTTGAATTAATAGTATTAAAAGGTATAAATACAAATATTCTCATTCAATAAAACATTTAAGTTTTTTAATTCAGTATTATAATGGATTCTGACCAGCAACAACAAATAAACAGTGAATTTTACAATCTTACAAGTTTCATATTAATTTTTTACAATACTTATAAAAAAAATAATTAAAAAATTTTAGGTTATTTTCAATAAGAAGAACAGTATTTAAATTATTCAAATAAACTTTTTGATGATGAAGCAATTAACAATATTACTTATAAATTAAATAAATTAAATAATAATTAAAAAATTATGAAAAAAAACAAAAATTCTATGAAACATAAAAAATATCCCTAGTTTATTATAATATAAATAATGTTTTAAAGATAGAAAATGGCAAAATCCCGCGCGACCACTCCCACTCATTAGTCTCTTTCAGCTGATGGGTAGTCGTAAGCAGTAAGTCATTTTAAGCGCTGACGTTTATTTACTTATTAATTAAGTTGTAAGTCCATGAAAATTGTCTTGTTTTTGTTGTTGTATTTTTCGTAGCGACTATCTTACCCAGCTGTACTCTTTTTTCTAAATAATCTTTTTCAACGGTCAAAATAGTCAATAAGTGCACGAAAATGTAGGACAAAGCTAGAAATACATAGCCTGCCTCTATCAAAAATGTGGGTCTTGCTTATTCTTATGCATTACACACCTTCATTAACTATGAAAATCAATGAAATAAAACTTAGCAATAGCTACACGGACAGAAAAAATACGAGAATTTATCGTGGAAAGAACTCCAGAAACTCTGGAGTTTGTTACGTAGTTTTATCGTGCTACTCAACTCCGAATTTTATCGTGCGAGTAACGAAAAAACTCTAAAGGAGACCACATGAATAATCCGTGTGCTGTAAAAACGTTGCTTACGGCCGGTTACGGCTCCTTACGGCTGCTTACGGACACCCAACGGCTGTTGGAGGTTATGTTTTCGTGCCGCAGGATGTCCGTAAGCAGCAGTAAGGAGCTGTAAGGAGCCGTAACCGGCCGTAAGCAACGTTCTTACGGCACACGGATTATTCATGTGGTCTTCTTAAGCGCTACGGTACGGCCAGCCAATCAAATGGACTCTCCCTCCACTTTTTGACGCCATGAATCTTGATCAGCTGACTTCGATATAAATAGTAATATAGATGGGCAATATTTAAGGCGTCGATTAGTGGGGGGAGAGTCCATTTGATTGGCTGGCCGTACCGTAGCGCTTAGAGTTTTTTCGTTACTCGCACGGTAAAATTCGGAGTTGAGTAGCACGATAAATTCTCGTATTTTTTCTGTCCGTGTAGGGACTTTAGTTACTGTAATGTGTAGACTTTTAGTCTAAACAATTTTCAGGTAAATTGATGCATTTATCGTGACGTAATTGTCGAATGAAAAGCCCACCTCGTGGCTACAGCCGAATTTCACGGGTGCGTAACGCCAATTTTTTAAATTGTAAGGACGCCATAAAAATATTTTTTTACCCAAGGAAAACAAAAACTTGAAGTCATTTTTTTAATAACTGAATAATAGCTGAACTAAATTTAGAAAATTTTTTGGGTAGGCCAAAGCTGGCTGCGCCAACGCGCTCGTGAAATTACCGCCGATTCTCGGGCTTGAGTAATAACATTATATTCTGAAATGATTTCTTGGTATTTTCAATAAAATTTTTAATCTCAAAGTTGACTACATAAATTGTAATGTCTCCCGCGTAAAAAAAAATAAAGATCTAGAAAGATACATCTTGGTTGTGGACGTTTTTGAGACACTTCAAGATGAAAAAATACCATATCGCATACAATTTTTTATCTTAAAAATATCTTTAGAAGATAAAAAAAGATTTATTTTTTTTTGTTTGATTTTGAAAGTTTTCAAGATCATTTAGAGATGAAATTAAAATTTTATTTTCATTCTATCTTGAAACGTTTTCAAGATGGTAGGAAGACGGTTTTCCCAATCCATTATTCCCAAAACCGGTTTTCCCAAAAAATAAAATTAAAAAAAAAAACGTTCGTATTGAAGAATTAGGTGTTGGAAGTTGACTTGTTTTAATAATTTTCGATACTTTTTTAAATAATTCAATCAAATGAAGTGCTGAGTTAGTTTTGTACTATCCCCAACCTAAAAAAAAATGACCAAAATATTTTTAAAAATAGTTTTTTTACGTCAGGTTTTTTGATATTTTTTTACATATTATATGCACTAGCTTTAGTATAAACAGATTTTTATCCATAATTTTTCTATTACCTATAAATAGTTGCCTGTGTTCTCAGAAAAAATAAATCAATAAGCCATTTATATAAATAAATCGTATGTAATTAAATATATGTAGTAAGATAAAATAAAGTGAAATACAGTACAATATTAACATTAAAAAAAAAACCAAAAAGAGTTTTAAATACTCTATTGCATCATATTTTAACATTTAACAGTTCAAGATGAGAATTATTGACGCAGATGATTTTTTCACTTAAAGAAAACTGCCTTCGTCACAAAAATAGTTTTTTCTAATATGTACATCACTAGCAGAAACTCAGAAAAACTTTTGACATTTTATGACCTTGAAATGATTGACTAATGAATTAATTTCTGTGTGCCGAATCTTCAATACTATTTAAAAATCTCTTTGACGGGTATTTCACAATATTTACATGGCGAGCGTATCCTAAATACCATAAAACACTAGCAACATGAGCGCATGAGCCTAGTGTTCTAGCACCAGCTTTACACGTGCAGTAATAACTGAGAATAGAACCTTCTCCATCTAAGTTCACATCATTATTCGCTTCATCAGCTAGATTGTCAACAAAAGCTATGAATATTTGATGACTTTTCGATCCTGAAAACCTTGAGTGTATACGAGCTCGTAGTAGTCCTGGTTCATTAATTAGAGTATCGAACTGTAATTCTTGTCAATTATCCCTTAGAACTTTATCTTGTATGTATGCAGGAGCAAGTCTAACCTGATATATTCCAACAGTTAAGGGGAAGTCAGGCGAGTTTTTTTGATGAATAGATTTTAATTAAGAAAATATTTTTAAAAAAGGGCTCTGTGGCAGGGTAGAGAAATTAAAAAGCTGTAATTTAAAAAAAAAATCATGAAAATTGATTAAAAATTCACTGAGTAAAACGCAGAACGGCAGTTGAAGATTTTTTTTCGTCAATCGCGGCAGCCATGTCGTCGTCTGCCGCTGTTGCTGAGCGTGGCTATGCGCGTCTAGCCTATAAGTTTGTAAAACTTTATGACTGCCTTACGGCTTACTCCTCAGCTACCTCTCCTCAATAAATCAAATTCGTGGTAAAAATTATCTTGCAAAATCAAATATATATGTGATGAAATATCAAAATAATGAAATAAGCTGAAACTCAAAATTACTTATTCATTACACTCAATACAAGGCTGAAAATGTGTCAATTGAAAAAAAGAATCATACATTATTTCTTAAATAAAATTAGCAAAATCACTAGTTTTATGAAAAAATTTTCTTCTTAAATAAAACTCTTCAGTTGCATTATAAACAATTCATGTTTCTTCAATGATTTCTTCAATATTTACTCTTGATTTGCTTCAGATCGTAAAAATTTCAATAATTTTCTTCATGTAAAGTAGATCTCTTGATTTATAAAAATTTCAAATACAAGTAATATTTCAATAAAATAGTTGTTTTAACAATATCTGTACATAAAAAAAAAAAAAAAAAAAAAAAAAAAAAAACAACAACAACAACAAGACATAGTCATAAAATTAAACAAATCTTGAAAGAGTTGTAATCAGGTTTATTTTTATAAGCTTCACTCACACAAAGTTTATTATTGCTACAAATTCTTTAAGATTTACTTGGCTGACAATAAAGCTGAACTATTATTGTTTTTGTGTAAAGTCAACCATGCCTGTGAACATTGACATTTGCTCTTGCTGGGAGACCACTTACTTTAGCCTACTTGATAACTAAAAATTGGAACAGTAGCTGCAATCACTTATGCAATCAGAACTTTCTTGAACTAATGAGATTTTATCAAATGAATTGACTTGACGCTTTGGAACAGTTCAAATGTAAAGTAAGTTGTAGGTCTCCCAGCAAGAGCAAAGTCAATGCTCAAAGGCATGGTTGCCTTGCACAAAAAAAAATCATAGTACACCTTTATTGTCAGCCAAGAAAATCTTAAGATTTTATGACAATAATAAACTTTGCATGTAGCTCATAAAAATGAACCAGATGAAATTTTTTCAAGATCTGTTTAATTTTGTCTCTATAAGTCATATACAAGAATCAAAAGTTTAGAATCTTCAAAGCGAGTAAGACAAGTTTTCAATAGTTATAAGTATTGAAGTAATATAAGTATTCAATAGTTATAAAATTTTAAAACTAAAAAAGAATTCTTGATAAATAAATCAATTGAAAAAGTAGAAAAAAAATATTTTTAAACTATTTATAAAATTTAGAATTTCTAAAATGACTAAAAATTGTTTAAAACTTGTTACTTGCTTTGAAGTTTCTAAGATCTTGACTCTAATATACCCTCAGAGACTGTGTCAATAAAAAACTTTATCAGTGTTTATCACCTCAAGTATGTAATTGGCTGGCTTAGTTCATACATTTCAAACCTGACTAAGGATTATTGAAATCTTGTCCTACCAGCTTTGAAGATTCTAAGCTCTTGGCTCTGATCACTTTGCAACTGTTTGAAATTACTTATAAAAACATAAATACAACAAAAACGTGGGTTACAACAAATTTGTTACTTTTTGATTGCATGATTAGAAATTTGTTGGTTAGAATTACGTACGCGCGGTCTCACGCACAGCAACGCACTGTAGCAGCAGTGGCGTCTGCTGTCACGGCTGATGCGGCCGACGAAAAAAAATACCAAATTACCGTTCTGCGTTTTTCTCGGCCAATTTTCAACGAATTTTGATGCAGTTTTTTTTAAAATGTAGCTTTTCAATGTCGCTACCCTGCTACAGAGCCCTTTTTTGAATTGATCCCCTCAATTTTTTTTTTTTAATTTTAACTAACTACCATTGGACCCTCGCCTGACTTCCCCTTAAGTCTCTGAGATAGTCCAATGTCAAAACTGGAAAACCAGGAATATAGTTATGGTTTAGTTTAATCCAATTAGCGTTTCGAGCTTTGAGATTTTTGACTTCTACTCGTGCTTGCATAATATTCTCTGTAGTCGCTCGTTCCAAAAGCTCGTTTGCTAAATCTATGTCAGCATTCTGCATGTTAATTGTTTCTTTATATTTGTTTATTATCGCAGCTGCTATTTGTAAAAAGTCTTTGAGATTAACACAATGTACGACAGAAATGGCCCTATCAAAGAATTTAAAAATAGATTTTAGATGTCCATTCCTTGATTCAACGATCCATCTGCTTTTTGTAATTAATCGTGAGTCATTTGCTTCTTCAGTCGTAAATTGTGCTTGATTTTTTTCGAGAAACGGTGGCATCTTCATTTGAATTCCTAGTTCTTGCTAAACTGGTGCAGAATCTCTATAACCACGATCTAAAATGAATATGTCACCATTTTGAAACCATTCCGTATAATGATTTTCATCACCTTGAAGTTCATTAATCAGCATTGCAGCGTCATTATTTCGATTATCGGAAAAGTATGGTCCATGTACATCTAATATGTAACCATTCGGAGCAACCATTAATCCAGGTTTTACAAGATTATAGTGTTTTTGAGAGCTATATGACATTCTTTGTGCTTGAAAATTAGAAGCCTTTTGAACTTCTAAGTAACTGCCGTCACAAAAAACTATTGCTTTTGGATTCTGTGGTTCAGGGTTATATAACTGATTTGCAAAGGCTGTAACATGTCTCTCAATGAAATTCTGACGAGTTATAGAGTTAATGCCAACATTTTCAGGTGCAAATCTTTGCATTAAACTTTTTCTAACTGTTGCAATACTCATACTCGTAGATTGTCTCGTCTTGTATCCGAACATAAAAGTCAAAAATTCGTCTGATAAATCTTGACGCATTTTACACAGAAAAGTTAACAAATGCCTTTTTGTTACATATAGTAATCCATTTGCCTGTTCAACTGGATCACAATAATTAAAAAGATCACGAAACTGCTCTTTGTTAATAGGGCTCAATGAACTAAATTCTTCATCAGTAAAATTATTCTCGTTTTCATACTTCGAATGACAAACAGTATTAGCTACATTGCGGAGTTCTTCTAAGATTCTCTTAAGTTCATTCCCTTTTAGTAAGATTGGTCTATTTACAAAGCGTAGTAAATCTAAAAATTGATGGGAAAGATTACCAGAGTCATCCAAATGACCAGGGCAGCATTTAACGTTATTATTGATGTATATATTTTTTTTAAGGTAAATCTGAGTGCGGCACTTGATATCAAGCCTAACTAAGTCATGGTTATTATTACAAACGAGACAAGAATGGGAACTAGTTTGTGTAAGAACATTTAGCCTCAAACAAGCAGGGTTGCTGCATAACCTCAATTTCATGAATTATAGATATATGACAATTATTACAAATCCGAGTTGCTTCTGTGACTTGCAGAGGTTCTCTGTTAGCATTATCACGACGTAGAATAGCTATTTCCCTTATTTCTTGATCTTCTAGCCTATCAGTACGCCGCATCTGTCGCGGTGGTGCGGCTGTGTAACAAACAAAACAAGGTAACCGTCCTCCGTGAGCCATAACTTTTTTTAATAAACTCTAAGACAGTCACGTATCATTCGAACTTATTTTATCAGATAAACTTAAAAATAAGACTCTTTATTTTTATTTATATTATCAATAATTTATCACTTTTATACAACAAATACTTCATTCCGTAAGTCGTCTGCCATCAGCATACTATGATCACAATGAACATAGCAAGATTTATGATAAAAGCCTTAACATAGTGAATTTGTTTCATGTTCTCATTTACAACTCAAATTGTTTGTTGCAGTGCACCTTTTTTAAAACCTTGGTGGTTTCTTTTTGATTTTTGTGTTTTAGCTTTATTTATATTATTTTTTCTGATAACACAGGCATTTATTTATAGGTTATAGAAAAATTATGGATAAAAATCTGTTTATATTAAAGCTATTGCATATAATATGTAAAAAAAATATCAAAAAAACCTGACGTAAAAAAACTATTTTAAAAAAATATTTTGGTAATTTTTTTTAGGTTAGGGATAGTACAAAACTAACTCAGCAAAAATCCGTGATTCATTTGATTGAATTATTTAAAAAAGTATCGAAAATTATTAAAACAAGTCAACTTCCAACACCTAATTCTTCAATACGGACGTTTTTTTTTTAATTCTTTGCAATTTTTTGAGGTTAGACCGCACCTCAAGGTGATAACCTGATGATAACTCGTTTTTAAAAAGCAGCATCTCATGAAAGGTAAAAAAAATTATATAATGTTAGTGAGACTGAGTTTTTTTTTTAGTTTTCTATTGCGTTACATGTGCGATTTACGTAGACGCGCAGGCCTCTAGCGGCCAAAATTTTCAATTTGGGGACTTGTGCTAGTAGGAACTTTTGTTCAGGATGGTAAGGGCTACATCATATCAAAAATTCAGAAGATTTGACGGAAACCCAATTTCCATTTGATTATTGCGGGGTCCTTTGTATGATAAATCAATTTTTTTTATTTTAAATTATACATAAAAATTTATTTAACAAGGATTCTTTTTAATTAATAAATACAACACAATAGTTAAAATTATAATAATATTTATTACAGAAGTTCCCTAACCTTGTTCACAAAATTTATATTAATTAACAAGTCACAATTAAAGTTCATTTAAGGCCAATCGGCGGATAAATTAAAAATTAAGGCATGTCATAAAGGGAAAAATATGACTTTTTAGGCTAAATCTAATTCGACACACAACTTTCCTGGCTATCTTACAATATAATAACCCCCATTTATAAATTCAATTTACAAAATTACCGATAAAACCCAAACGACACCTCCAATCTTCACAATCTTTTCGTACTCTTCAAAGTCTCTCAAAAGAAACTTCTTAACCCTTCAAAACCTCTTTTTCTTCTAACCACAGCAACGAACCAAAAACAAAAAAAGTGACAAACAACGATCGGTATGCGAGCACTTGGCCGACTCGTAGGTGTCTGAATGTTGATCCACGAAACTTTCGGCAGATATATAATTAGAAAAACAGATTACTCTCTTTTAATTTATATACGGTAAGTGTGCCTAATATGGCCCTGTGCCTAATATGCCCCCCCCCCCCCCCTGTTATTTTGAATATGCTAGGTATGCGGCATCTCTGCAAGGTAAGAAGAAGTCAAAAACACTGAATTATGAAGTTTTCAGTTGTTTAGAACATTTTAAAATTATTTTTGCGCACGCCTAATAGCTAAAACTCGTTTCGTATACCTCCGTTATTATTTTACGTTGTAATTAAGTGGTCTGTCAAAATATTTAGACGCACCTGATCAAAATTTGAATAAGTAGCTTCGATTCGTTATTGTTTCAGCTTTAAAACGCGACCTTAGTTTTTGTTCAACTCGTTTTCTAACGGGTTTTATTCTTAAATAACTTTTTATTATGCAGTGTACCTAATATGGCCCCCCACGAATTAGTAGAAATACCGATATTAAGAGTCCTTAGTTTCATGTTTACTTTTTAGAAAATCCTATCCTAATGTTATTTAAGAAAAATAAATTTAATTGTTTCAAAGCTTTTTTTCATTTTATAACTAAAAAAGCATTCTAGCTCAAAAAAAAAACTTTGACCAAAATTTAAAGTTGAAATTTTTCTACTGGTTGCAAAGCTTTCAAAAACATTGTAAAAAAAGCTCAATTTTTAAATAAATCATTTTTAAAATAATAACAATTTTGAAGTTTTTAAAATCTTATATCCTGATTGATTTAAAAAGTAGGAACAAATTGCAATTAATTAATTACTTCAAGGGGGGCCATATTAGGACACAAATTTTAGGTGTCTTAAAAAAGCGTGTTCTAATAAATCCTCTGGCATTTGAAGCTCATTGATCAAAATCAAACGTGTAATGTCTCATTTTAAAGCTCTTGAATTAAACTGCGCAAGTCAACACACGAATTTTTTCTTCAAATACACTTACTGTAAATAAAAACAAACTAAAAAGTTGTTAAAAAATCATTTTTTAGCCTAAAATTAATTATCGTAATCCATAAATTTTTCACAAAAATACTTAAACGAAATTAAATAAATTGAAGCACTCAATTGATCCCACGGGGTTTAGGACCACCTCAAACTATAAATTGAATAAATAATCATTTTGAAAAGCTGAAACTTTATAACATCTTTTTTACGAGTGAAAAATATCACTGGGTACGGACATTGTGCCTAAAAGACATTGTGCCTAATCGCATATATCTTTTCTATATTATATAGTTATATCAAGGAGGAGCTCTTTTTTTTTTGGCTCCTCCGGGAGGAGCTCTGAAAATTACGGCTCCTCCGGGAGGAGCCAAAAAAAAAAAGAGCTCCTCCCGGAGGAGCACCTCAAAACCTTCAAAAAACCTTATATTCAACATATTTTAAGGGGCTCCTCCCGGAGGAGCCGTAATTTTCAGAGCTCCTCCCGGAGGAGCCCCTTAAAACGTCAAAAAACCTTATATTTATTATGTTTGAAGTGGGCTCTTCCCGGAGGAGCCGTAGTTTAAACAGCTCCTCCCGGAGGAGCAGCTCAAAACCTTCAAAAAATCTTATATTTTACATGTTTTAAGGGGCTCCTCCCGGAGGAGCCTTAATTTCCAGAGCTTCTCCCGGAGGAACTCCTCAAAACGTCAATAAATCTTATATTCAACATGTTTTAAGGGGCTCCTCCCGGAGGAGTTGATTTTAAATTATGGGAGCTTCTCCTGTACGAGCACCTTAACTGTCAAAAAACTCCATATTTAACCTCTTTGAAGGGCGCTTTTCCTAGAGGAGTCGTAATTTTAAAAGCACTTTTTAAAGAAGTACTTCAAAACGGTTAAAAAATATTATATTTAACATGTTTCAAGTACTTGAAGTATTTTAACTTACTATTTAAATTTTACAACTTATTTTTAGACTCACCATAATATAAAATTTTCTTTTTTCAATTTTCAATCATATTCAACAATTTTACCTAAACATGTTTGAACTTTTATTCAATACACAAACTCAACTCAAAAAACATGTTAAATATTAACTGTCAAAAAACTCCATATTTCATAACTATTTTTATGGGGGTTGGCGAGCGAAGCGAGCAGGGGGGTACCCCCTAGTATATATATATATATATATATATATATATAAGCGATCCCAAAAACCAAATAAACATGTATATCGTTAGTACTCGATCCGCTGTGTTCAAATCGGTCACCTTTGAGGCTAGGAAAAATCGAACGTTACCGACCGTGCAGCAATATGAACACTTAATTATTTTGAACAACTGAATAGATAGAAAAATATTTTTTTACATAATACCGTTGTTAATTAAGAAAAATTAACCTAAAATTTTTTTTAAATTCAATCCCTGAGCGTGTAATATGAAATTTTTTTTTTTTTTTCATTTTAACCCATTAGGTCCCAAGAGTTATGAATTTTTTTTTGTACTTTGAGCTTATAAATCAAAGCGAAAAAGTTGAAAAATAATTTAAAAAATACCCTACCCCCTATTTTTGGATATGCCCTACACGATGGCATTGTTTAAAATACTCAAAAATAACATTTTAATTTGTTAATAAAAAAATTTAAAAAAAAAATGAAAATTTTTACGTCATTTTTTTTTTTCAAGCTGGTGAACAATGCCAAAAAAATTATTTTTGCCCTCAAAAAGTTGACCACGGGTGTTCACATTAGTTGAACTTTACGTGCATATTTGATTTTTTTGGTTTCGATTTTTTTAAACAAAATGGCGGACTAAAAACTTCAACGCCAATAAATGTACGGCAGCGCATGGTTGAATAAATACCGAAAAATTACTTTTTATAAAAAATGACTGTGGTTCCTAAGATTTTTATGGTCGCTGATTATGAATCTGAGATCAGAATATCAAAATTGTAAGAATTGGGCCCAATACCATAGGACCCAATACTCAAAGTTAAGATTTTATAAAAACAAAAAATATCATCATATTTAACGTAGAATTTCAAGATCAAAGTATACTTGGTCGTTTCTCGAAAAAAATCGTCATTTTCGAGTAAAAAATCAAAAAAAGTTCAAAGTATTGGATTTACTTCCAGAGATCCACACAGCTCGTCCCCGTGTGCCTGTAACGAATTGAACACAACTTTTGAGATGGCAAAAATATATTTATGGGGTTTTTGGGTTGCTGATAGTGTATCTGAGGTAAAAACATGAAAATCCCAAATATAGGGCCCAATACCGTAGGACCCAATAGTAAAAATTGAGATATCATAAAAATAAAAAATGCCATATTATTCTGCGCAAAATTTCAAGATCAAAGTATACTTGGTCGTTTTTCGAAGAAAATCGTCATTTTCGAGTAAAAAATCAAAAAAAGTTCCAAGTATTGGATTTACTTCCAGAGATCCACAACAGCTCGTCCTCGTGTGCCTGTAACGAATTGAACACAACTTTTGAGATGGCAAAAATATATTTACGAGGTTTTTGGGTTGCTGATAGTGTATCTGAGGTAAAAACATGAAAATCCCAAGTATAAGGCCCAATACCGTAGGACCCAATAGTAAAAATTGAGATATCATAAAAATAAAAAATGAGATAAAAAATCTGTGCAGAGATCCTGCATTCTAATCATTTCACGTGAGTTACGTCGTATAAAAAGATCGACGAAATAAAAAACAAAAAGTATTGAACTTTTTTTGATTTTTTACTCGAAAATGACGATTTTTTTCGAAAAACGACCAAGTATACTTTGATCTTGAAATTTTGCGCAGAATAAGATGGCATTTTTTATTTTTATGATATCTCAATTTTTACTATTGGGTCCTACGGTATTGGGCCCTATATTTGGGATTTTCATGTTTTTACCTCAGATACACTATCAGCAACCCAAAAACCTCGTAAATATATTTTTGCCATCTCAAAAGTTGTGTTCAATTCGTTACAGGCACACGGGGACGAGCTGTTGTGGATCTCTGGAAGTAAATCCAATACTTTGAACTTTTTTTGATTTTTTACTCGAAAATGACGATTTTTTTCGAGAAACGACCAAGTATACTTTGATCTTGAAATTCTACGTAAAATATGATGATGTTTTTTGTTTTTATAAAATCTTAACTTTGAGTATTGGGTCCTATGGTATTGGGCCAAATTCTTACAATTTTGATATTCTGATCTCAGATTCATAATCAGCGACCATAAAAATCTTAGGAACCACAGTCATTTTTTATAAAAAGTAATTTTTCGGTATTTATTCAACCATGCGCTGCCGTACATTTATTGGCGTTGAAGTTTTTAGTCCGCCATTTTGTTTAAAAAAATCGAAACCAAAAAAATCAAATATGCTCGTAAAGTTCAACTAATGTGAACACCCGTGGTCAACTTTTTGAGGGCAAAAATAATTTTTTTGGCATTGTTCACCAGCTTGAAAAAAAAGAAATGACGTAAAAATTTTCATTTTCTTTTTAAATTTGTTTATTAACAAATTAAAATGTTATTTTTGAGTATTTTAAACAATTCCATCGTGTAGGGCATATCCGAAAATAGGGGGGTAGGGTATTTTTTAAATTATTTTTCAACTTTTTCGCTATGATTTATAAGCTCAAACTACAAAAAAAAAATTCATAACTCTTGGGACCTAATGGGTTAATTAAGCATAAAACTAATTTAAATGTTAAACAAATAAACGATCAAGCTTAAGTCCCCCAAAAACGCTGGGGAAAAATTAACTAAACTGACAAACGGAGAAGCTTACTGTTTGAGATTTAGCGCCTCTTTTCGACAACTACACCGGTCAGCTGAGCGACGGACGCCACGAAAGTCCCGGCTGCCGACATTCGCCCGCACCAGTCTCCCTCCGCCCGTGATCGCGGCCTCATCGCGTCGCGGGTCTCGCGAGTATGACTCGTTTCTACGCCCTTGTTCGGCATTAGTCTAAGTTTAGTGGCCCTTGTGCGGCATTCTGTATAAGTTAGTAGCCCTAGTTCGGCATTCTGTATAAGTTAGTAGCCCTCGTTCAGCACTCTGAATAGTATAAGTTTAGTAGCCCTAGTTCGGCGCTCTGAGAGTTCGAGTCCTCCCGGTCAAAACGGCGAGGCTCTCGACTTTCATGTACATAGTTGACAGAGAATATAGTTAAGTTACAGTGTTTATTATAAAAAGTGCTTCAAGTTATTTATTTTTTACCCCCTAAAATCACACTCCTCATCATCGAGTTGACGAACTCGATAAAATCCATCTGGTCCTTCGTTAAAATAAGCCTCAATCGCAAACACCTACACCCTAAAAACCCTGAAAAACACTAAATCTAAATAACATAAGCGTACAGCGTGTATAAGTAAATGTACCGTTATTATCATTTGTTTTTGTTATAATGAGTAACTTATTACAGTTCCTCAAAAAGATATACATATTTTTCTTCATGATGAGCCAGTGAGCAGCCGGTAGGGTCGGTAAGGTAGGCGCGCCATTGCTGACTATGATGTTCCATTTCGTCCTGTTAATCTGTTTGTTTCCTGAAGAA
The DNA here is from genome assembly GCA_038277355.1 of Encarsia formosa. Lineage (NCBI taxonomy): Eukaryota > Metazoa > Arthropoda > Insecta > Hymenoptera > Aphelinidae > Encarsia > Encarsia formosa. The sequence continues at coordinate 109,750,724 of CM076184.1, forward strand.
AACTATAGAAGAGGAGGTAATGAATAAATTGTACATATCAACGGGTGAATGCAATAAGATTAATTCTTGTGTTGTTTAAAATTTTACATAATAAATTAGAAAAAAATTATCAGATGGATGGGATTTCTTTAATATTGTTAAAACTATCTAAAATAAAATTGTCTACACATCTTATTAAAGTTACAAACGATTCAACCTCGGTTTATTAACTGAAGATATTAACTTAAAAGAAAAAATAAAAAACCTAATTTTAGATAAAGCTACATCAAATTGTTGCCTGATCGCTTGAGCTGTAGCTCAAACACTGTAAAAATTAATTCTTTCAGATCTTGTTAGTATTTATTCATTTATTAATTTATCTAGAAGTTCAAGTGAAAGGAGAGGATGAGGAAAATGAAGAAGTGGAAGAGAGTTCAGATGATGACGAGGTAGAAGAAGAAACTGATAGCGAGCTAAGCGGATGTGAATGGGAAGATGAAGAAGTAGAAAAGGAATCTGAAAATGAGGATAGGGATGATCTAGAAAACACGAACGGTGATCAGAGTCTTGAGAAGGACGGAGTGAGCTATGAAAGTGAAAAGGATGAGAATGGAACCAAGATGGTAATGGAAATAGATCAACCTAAAGCTGAAGAAAAATTGTTAGATCACCCTTAAATCGTTCCCGAGGAAGATCCTCGGGAACTATTTGTTATTAATTTATCAGCCACAAAGATAAGACTTTGCCTGAAGAAATAAATGACTTATTTCTAAATTTTTGTTAAAAAATTTTCAACTGTTGACAGGTCAGTAAACTACAAAAATATAAATTTTCCAGATTTTTTTTTACCTTTCTCGGGCATATTCAAAAATTCATACCATAATGACAGTTTTAAACAATGTAATTTCATAAATGATGTTTTAAAATAAAATCTTGCAGAACATTTCGTCGGCTTAAGGTGCGATTACATGCAGCGAGAAAATCGCTGCGATTTGATCGCGGCGATTTTTTCACATGACACATGTCAAAAGGCCGCGAATATTTAAATTGGTTATGACAATTAATCATGTGATTAAATTTTTTTAAGCATTTTTTATTTTAATTTCTTTATTTCACTCTAACCCTAAAATGCGCCTTTTAGATGCGTCCAGGGGCCTGCTGGAAGCTGCTAAAATCACGTTTCTAAGGCTTTCTCTGGCGCCATCTATTAAAAAAATTTCTAACCCCAAATATTACGCTTGCTTTTGATGCTGCAAACAGCTAAGTGCTAGCTCATCGCAGACTGCAGAGCAGATGTAAGTTTTTGTTTTCAGCTGCAGGGAGTAATTTTTTTTAATGATAAATTTCGTCAACAATTGCTATTATTTTATTTTAGTAATCAATATAAAGTACAAATATATTTTTGATTTTAATTGAAATCAACTTGAACAAAATAAAAAAATGATCCCCACAAAATTCTAAAAATCAACCCAAATAATTGTTAAGAAGTAGATGTGAATTTATTAAAGTTCATTTGTCCCAGTATTGCAGAAGAATTTTAAATTATCTCAATTAAATTTAAATTTGGACCGCATTAATTAATGATATAATAATTCAACTCTTCTTATTTTTTCAGTATTGTTATTAATAAAGTATCAAATTGAAATGATCATAACTCGTATTATCTCTATAGTAAAAGTAAAGCTCAACTCTGAACGCTGTAGGTATAATAAAAATCAAAAGTTTAATTAATTGCAGTAAATAGTAAGAGACCAATTAAAATTAACCATATACTTTTGAAGATTTATTTTAAAGTAAAAAAGAAATATTTTGAAAATCTTTTGAAACTATATTTTAAGCTTTGTTTGGTTTTATATTTAAAATCACACCAGATATCTATCATCTTGAATAATTTTCAAACTATTTTGAGCTTGTAAAAAGTTAATTGATTTTATTATCAGAATATACATGACACTACACTGTTTCCTTATGTAGCGACTTCACTTTAAGTAAAATAAATTGAACTTTATAACAATAACTGATTAATTGGATTACTAAATTGATGATTTTTTTATAGCTTAAACTAATCAATGACGACATTCATTTTTATGTTCTTGCTAACCAGTGCGTTTGAAACTTTTAAAAAAATTAAGCAAACAACCAAAACACTAGGTAATTATCAACAATAAACACTTTTCATTTTTCACTTTATTACAAAATTTCAATTTTCAGAGTCTAACAATTATGATCACTTATAATCTCTCTAATATGAAATTTAATTTAACATAAATTATTACAAAAATTAAAAAACTGAAATTAATAAAAAGAGTTTGTTATTAATTTACTTATTAATATAATAATTATAATATGAAAAATTCTTTAATCTACTACGGTAAACTGCTGCATTTGTTGTCAGCAATCAGCTGATCTACAGCAACAGCTTTAGCAGTGAGAAAGAAACTATAGCTGTCTCTCTCACTCCAAAAAAGTAACTAACCTCTGCAATATATATAGTAATACACCCAAGCTAAAACGAAAAAGTACGCTTGCTCATGGAACTAGACTCGCTTGCGGTCTAGTCATAACCTAGTAAACATGAATGTATTGAATTTTTTATAATTTTCTCACTGGTTGCGCATTTTCGGGTATTCGTGAAATAAAATAGTATACTTAATTCGTCCGTAAAATGCATGATTAAAGTACTCCTGCAGCTGGCGGCGGCTCCGCCGCCGCCACCCGCAGTCGTACTTTAATCATGCATTTTACGGACTTATGAAGTAATATACTATTATTTTTAAGTGAGTATTGATACAATGAATGATTATGCTTATAAACTGAAGTATTGGCAAAATAGTTGTATTCAAGTATACAAAAATTATGCCGAAAATATAAGAAAAAGAAAAGCTACTGGTGCATTAGTTGTTATTTTACTAGCTAAAAAAAGAAAGGTGATTGAAAAAAAATATTGGGTGTCACCATTATTGCAAGCTAGACCTATTCATGGATTTTTTCACTTTGGAATTCCCTTAATAAAGTTAGAAAATTTGAGATTCCACAACTACTGTAGAATGTCTGCAACACAATTTGAAATATTAGCAGAGCTAGTGGGTCCTTTAATTATGAAACAAGTTTGTGTGAGGGATCCAATTGGAGTGGCTGAAAGACTCATGCTTACTTTAAGGCAAGCCATTAGATAATTCTTTGCATTTTCTACACCGCAAAAAAATTATAGTTACTTAAGTGACAAAAATTTTTACTTGTAATTATAAATTGGAGAGCTTAGACTCTAAAGTTTGTTTTAATGTATTATTAAAAAAAAAGTTTTTTGATAATAGCTCAAAAGATATTATTTATCAAAAAATTTCTGAAAAATAATAGATGTTTATAATAGAATAATTGATTTGAATTTTGTACACAATATAAAAAAAGATGAAATAATGAATATACATAGATTTATAAAAAAAAAATTAATTACATTCAGATTCTTAGCCAGTGGTGATAGTTACCATTCTTTGGAATACCATTTTTTAATTAGTCAACCCTGTATTTCCAAAATAGTACCAGAAACTTGCCAAGCAATTTGGGATGTTTTACAACCTTCGGTTTTACCTGGAGAAACAAATGTCGAAAAATGGTTGGAAATAGCTAAAGGTTTTGAAGATCGATGGCATTTTCCTCATGCGATAGGCAGTCTTGATGGAAAACATGTTGTGACTCAAGTATGTTAAAAACTTCCGCGTGCTTTTAAAAGTAAAATTTAATTTTTGATTATCACGGTCAGTGCCCAGATAAAGCTGGTTCAACAAATCACAATTATAAGGGAAGTCATAGCATCGTTCTTTTAGCTATGTGTGATTCCAACTATTTATTTACATACGTCGATGTTGGTGCTCCAGGTCGAAGAAGTGATGGGGGGATTTTCAAGGACTCGGTTTTTGGACAACGTTTTGAAAACGACGAAATGAATTTACCCCCACCTTCGGCAATTTGTGAAAATGGTGAAGTTCTACCTTACTGTGTTCTTGGAGATGAGGCTTTTCCCTTAAAATCATATTTATTGCGACCCTACCCAGGAAAGGAATCAGCTGATTTTGACGAACGTAATTTTTTAATTTAAGATTTGAATTAAAGACTCAGTCAGATATCACTTAAGGGGGGGGGGGGTCTACCCTAGACAGTTTCAAAAAATCGATTTTTTTTTTTTTTTTTCTGATAGTACAGCATCTCAAGAATGTTGTGTTGAAATTTTGAGTCATTCTGAGTTGATCTCATAAGTTTCAGCCTTTCTCGTGCGACGTCTTTTAGCCTGCTCCGAGCCGCGAGCGGCTGCACGAAACTTTGAACGCGTTTTTCTCAAAACTAGTATTTTCAAAGTCGGTGAGGAAAATATCTTCACAACCTCTGCACCGATCGTTCTAAAATTTTAACCATGTCTTTATTATATACTTTTCCAGGTATTAACACGAGGATTTTTGAAAATTTCAATTTTTACGATCGTGACACTGTCAAGATAGCGGATTTTTTTGCCGAAAAAACGACTTTTTGTTTCAAATCACTGCAAAATCGTCAAAAATTAAAAAAAAAAAACATCCTCGTGTTATTACCAAGATAAACTTGTCTTCTAACATAATCTTCCTTCAAAATTGATTTTAAATGATCTGGAACAAAATGGCATTCCTCACCGCAAAAAAACGTTAGACGGAAGCTTCGTAAAAAAATGGCTGGCATCCGCTTGTTTCTATGTATTTTTACATGAAAAAATTTGAGAAGATACTTGAAATGTTACTTTATTATGTAGTCAATAATTGACTTTAATAAATTTTTCCGTTTTTAAAATAAAAATTCACAAAAATTTGCTTTTTTGGCCTTCAAGGGTAGACTCCCCCCTTAAACACTAATTTAAACTGTGCTTAAACTTATAATTTCAATTTCAAATTTAATAACAATTCCTTTTTTAAATTTCATTATAAAAGGTATTTACAACTACCGCTTAGGTAGAGGAAGGAGACCAATTGAAAATTCTTTTGGGATATTGGCTAATAGGTTTAGAATTTATCGTACACCAATTATCATGAAGACCGAACATGCTGAGAAAGTTGTCTTAGCAACTGTGTGTCTTCATAATTGGCTTCGAATGCAAATTCTACACGAAAATAATAACTCAACTGCTGTAAGAGAATCCGTGGCAGAAGAAGAACAATGGAGAAGAGATCTGCAAGATTCTATGGGCCTCAGGGATGTCAATAGAACTGGTGCTAATAACTCTACTCGTGCTGCAGCAGAAAATCGCGATAAATTTAAAAATTATTTAAATAATGAAGGAGCAGTTGATTTTCAGTATGATTATGTATTAGTAAATGTTTGATATAAACTTAATAAAGTAATTCGATATTAAATGAGATTTTGAATTATATAATAAATTTTATTGCAAGTAAAAATAAACACAATAAATCAAATTCACTAATGTCCAATAAAAGATTTAAATTAACTAATTATTGACTGAACAGCAGTTTACATTTAAACTTGGCAAAATCTTATTTGTAACAATTATAATACTTAAGAAATAATTCTAAAGATATTCAACAACTTAATTTCATCTTGAAAAACTTGTGCAGTTTAAATAAAATAAAAAAATCAATTAACTCATAAGATAATCGAACCAGACACACTGTGGTAGCCCGAGTTGTTTTTAGGGGTCATTTTTATCATTTTGTAGTTTTTTTAACATTGATTCGTAAACAATTTTATCAATTTTGTTAGTAATTTCTAAATATTCTAATTTTTTAAAGTCTCTTAATTTCTTATCCAATGTATCGCAGTAACAGCTAATTAAATCTTTTTCTTTAACTTCAGGTAATGGCGGGAATGTAGGTGGGGAGATCGGAGCCAATAAAGCATTTACAAGTTTTTCGAGCATGGGATCTTCTTTCATTTTTCCCTTCTTTTTCGGGGTTACAACCTCTGCTTCTTGTTCCACATCAATTACAGTAGAGTCTCTCTTGTTAGAACCTTCGTTAGAAAATCTGATTACCGATGTTGGTACAGAGAACGAACGAGAGTCTCTTTCTGTAACCGCAGAACCAGAAGCAGAAAGTTTGTTCTGCGCCGATGAAAACGGAGGATTTTTATCCAAAGTCACGGTCGGAATTCGGGCGGAAACAGAGACCGTCGCAGGAATTGGACCTGTCAGTGCTGACGGAGGAGTTCGTGCTGTCGCTGCCGTTAAAGATGTTGGTGTTGTTGATGTCGAGAGAGGAATCGGTTCTGAATTTGAAGTTTGCACCCTCGGCGCGGAAACTTGCACTGGAGGTATCGAAGAATTCGGTGGCGCTGCAGCTGAACCCGATGCCGTTACTGCAGAATTTTGGACCGAACTGAGGTTTGAGATGGTTCTAAAAAACAAAATAATATTAACTTAAAATTATTAATTTTTAGACTCAAGTCATTTTAAATCAGGTTTTTTAGTTACTCAAATTTTAATTTTTTATCCAAAATGACCCTCCTCTACTCTCCCATCACTACATTTATTAAAATTAATTCAAATAATTTTTTTAGACAGATTTGGACTTAAATTCTTACTTTTTGAATGTTTTATCAACAATTTTTTTCATAAACCCCATTTGCTTCATATATTTCCACTCTTTTTCGTTGCTGCGAGCTTGCCCACTCTTCGGTCTTGTTCTGTTTACAGTCGATCGATAAGTATCAACTAGGTTCTTCCAAGACTTTTTCAAGCCAGCAAGAGTATATTTTGCTAAAAAAAAAGTTACGAAATTAATTTTTAAAATATTTGATAATTTATAATCATCTGAAACTAAAATATAATGTAAGCCTTCATCTCAATTTTTTTATCTGAAATGAGAGGATGTTTTTTTAGATATTTTACTAGTTTTTTTTTTTTTATTTAGTTTTAAGAATTAATTAAGTAAATAAGCAAATGTTAATTATTAATATAAAAATTATTCATAAAATGTAACTTTCATGAAAAATTGATCACTAATTGCACTTGAGCATTTTTTTAAATCAGCTGTTTTTTTAATGGAAAAATTAAGTTTAATTAAATTTTTTTAAATGTTCATGACTTACGATGTTGGAGATCAGGATTCATCTCTTCATATACTTGATTCCAACGGATATCTTTGATTCTTTTAGTTCGGTGTTCTGGAGTTACGTCTATATAATCCCATAATTCTGGGCGAGCTTCTATGCACGCAATTAGAAGCTCTTCGTGGTTTGATTCGACGATTTGCTGGAGCTGCTGAGGTATTTGCTCGTCAGACAAGTAAATCACATAATTTTCATAAATATTCTGGGACTGGTCTGATGCTCCAACAGGTTGAACTACGACTTGATTGGATCCTCGCGGAAGTTCAGTCACTACTCTACCGTCATCTAGATATAAAATATTTAAATAGAGTCCGAAGAGACTTTCCTTAATGTTTAAGAAATATTCTGCATTTAAAAATTGTTTAAAACAAAACTGTTTAAGGCATGAAAAATATTATAAAACTCACCTAACTGCGGATACATCATCATTGCTTCGGGCACGATGTGAATTTTAGGAAAATTTTGAAAACAGGGATGAAACTTGGTAAGAACACACCCCATATCCGTTTGATCGCAAATACAACAACTAAAGTAACCATTTTCAAAATCTATTTCCTTTAAGGGGACCCCCCGGTGAGATTTCAGCCTAGGGATAAAAAAATTGTATGGGGCTGAAATTTAGGGAATATACTCCTAAAATACAAGCGTTTTAAAGGGTGTGCTCGAAAAATTTTGAAAAATTTTTTTTAAGCTGTTAGGATTTTTATTTTTTGTTCTAATAAATATTTTGCAAAACCCATGCGAGAAGTTGTTTAAAATATTGTTTTAAAACCGTAAAAAAATTTTCAGAAAAAAAAATTAAAATTTGCGTCAGTTATAAACTTTTTAAGATTTAGAAATATCAAAAAATCGTGATTTTCAAAAAATAAATTCTGCCATTAAATTTTTCGGCAAAAAATAGGAAAAAAATGTTCTATGAGTTTTTTTGATCCGGTGCTTGGTTTTTTTGCAGCGACGGTTTGAAGTTGATTTTAAACGGTTTTGAGCGATTTTCATGGTAAATTTTGACATAATCGATAAATAACCTCTTGTTTTTTCGTAATTTATTCGGTTTTTCATAAAAAATTGAATTTACAAATTGGTTTTGCATAGAAAAATTTAATTAAACTGTATTATTATGTTTAGTCTGATCTAGAACTTGATTCTTTGTGATGGTGATGTCAAGTTCGGATCATGATATGATTTGCTAACACCAAAATACAATGAGAAAAGGTCAAGTTTCCAAATGACCATCAAAGTTGTGATTAATTTATTTACATAATTTAAAGATTTTGGATGTACGTATATAATGTGACTACAATGTAACATAATTTTACAAAAATTTAAAAATATCATCAATTATAAAAAAAAAAACATCTCTTAGAAACTCCTCTTAGAATCAAAATGCTTAAAACATTCCTGGACCATATGCAGGATCTTCTGCTTCAAGAATTTATCTTTCTCTTTGACTTTGAGCTGCTGCAATTACACGACGAGCCTCTTTGAATTTTGTTGTTGTCTTTTGTCTACCTTGATTCAGTCTTCTTTCATCGATTTTATCAGCAAGAGCGAGAGTTATTTGTCCAACTAAGAGTCCCAAGTTTTGAAGGATTTCTACTACAGTACGTTTTGTACCCAAATTGTACTCACAAACAGCTATGCAGGCTGCTGATCGAACTTTTGTTTTAGAGACAAAAACTTCTTTTGGACAGTTACTCCAAATGATGCTGTGTAAACTTTCGTTGGCATTTTGATTAAGGCAACGTGAACATCTGACCAGCAAAGCCTCATCAGAAAGCCTTTCGTAAAGTGGTTTTATTTTCTCGAAACAAACTTTATTTAGTGGGGTTTTGACATTTTCTAGATGAGAACCTGGTGTTTTGTTGTTTGCTACTGCAGCCTGATAAAAACACCAAGATGATTTCCCTTTGGGGCAGTACGAATGTTGCGGCTCATCGTCAGTAGATACAGCATGGTATATCGATGCATAAATTGCATTTTTCATTTCCTATTTGAAAAAATTTATAAATATTGCAGTAAATCAGAGAAATTATTTTTAATTATTTGAGATATTTTAGTCAACATACTGGTACATCTTCTTTGTTTCTATCATTGGCTTTTTTGTAATAATCTGCTAATTTTCGTTTTGTGGTTTCTTTTAGTAGTCCGTGACCTCTACCTCCAAGTGTGACTTTACGAGCTTTTTCTTCTTTTACAATGTTTGTTAAGCCAGTGTATACTCTAAAATATAAAAAGTAATAAAAAAATTAGTTATGTAACAATAACTAATTTTTATTGTGTGTGCAACAATTATTACTATTATATTGCACACACTTTTATGTTTATTATTATTATTGTATAGAGTTCTGTTTTACGAAATTTCAAAATAAATTTTTAATAAAAGAAGTTGTTTTTAAATTCGCAATTGAAATAAAAAAAAAAAAAAAATTTTTCAGTTGGGATACCTTTTAGAGATGTGATTGATGCATTCCTCTTTCATCAACGTATATTCTTGTCGGTATACATTTAGACTGCTGAGGAGGTTAAAAGTGTTTGAGTCCCCATCAGCAAGCATTGTTGTGAACCTGAAGCCATAACTTTCTGAATGCTTCCAAATTATTGTAATAAACATGCTTATAAGTAACGTAAATAAATAAACCATAAGTTTTATAAAGAGATATACGTCAAGAAAGTTATGGTCATTTGTAAACTTAACCTTTTTTCATTGTATTTTGGTGTTAGCAAATCATATCATGATTCGAACTTGACATCACCACCATAAAGAATCAAGTTCTAGATCAGACTAAACATAATAATACAGTTTAATTAAATTTTTCTATGCAAAACCAATTTGTAAATTCAATTTTTATGAAAAACCGAATAAATTACGAAAAAACAAGAGGTTATTTATCGATTATGTCAAAATTTACCATGAAAATCGCTCAAAACCGTTTAAAATCAACTTCAAACCGTCCCTGCAAAAAAACCAAGCACCGGATCAAAAAAACTCATAGAACATTTTTTTCCTATTTTTTGCCGAAAAATTTAATGGCAGAATTTATTTTTTGAAAATCACGATTTTTTGATATTTCTAAATCTTAAAAAGTTTATAACTGACGCAAATTTTAATTTTTTTTTCTGAAAATTTTTTTACGGTTTTAAAACAATATTTTAAACAACTTCTCGCATGGGTTTTGCAAAATATTTATTAGAACAAAAAATAAAAGTCCTAACAGCTTTAAAAAAATTTTTCAAAATTTTTCGAGTACACCCTTTAAAACGCTTGTATTTTAAGAGTATATTCCCTAAATTTCAGCCCCATACAATTTTTTTATCCCTAGGCTGAAATCTCACCGGGGGGTCCCCTTAAACCAAGTAAAACATCATTAATTTCAACGTAACAAACTATAGGTTATTTTATAAAAGCAAACTGATATTTTTGTTCTTAAAATTTTTGCAAATCAATTTGAAATGAGAATAAAATGGGCTTTTAGCCCGTATATTTAAATAAAATAAAAATAAAAATAAAATAAAAATAAAAATAAAACTATCAATTTTTAAATATAAACAATTAAATAATTATTTTAGTACTAACCTCCATTTTTTCTTATGAATTCTCCCGATGATAAACACGAATTCTTTTAATAACCATGAAAAGCGAGCATCGCTAAATAGTTCAAAATATTGAACTACACGGCGATTTTTCGCGGCGATCAGATCGCAGCGATTTTGTCGCTGCATGTAATCGCACCTTTAGAGTAAAAAAGTCCCATCTCAGAAATTTCTCGTAACAAAAGGTTATACCTCTCGGCCCTACGACGGTTTCATAAATGTTAAATTTTTTTCTCGAGCACATTTTAAATTTGTAGTTACACGGTGGATTAAACTCAACACGTGAGAAAGCTTTGGAAAAAAAATAAACTACAAATTTAAAATGTGCTTGAGAAAAAAATTCAACATTATTGATTTATAAAACCGTCGTAAGGCCGTTAGATTTGACCTTTTGTCCGCAGTTTCTGAGGTGGAAACTTCTTACTCTAAGCTAATAAAATTTAACAAAAAAATTTACCGCAAATTAATTACTCTTAAATATAAAAAAATATAAAAAATCTCTTTTCGGCATTCTCTCGATTTGAGAGACGGATAAGAGTCGCGTCAAATCAAGGCGTGTAACAATAAGGATCTTCTTTATTCTTAATTTCATGACTTCTACTGCCCCCTACAATTTAAAATCATAAAAAAACACACACAAAATTTTTTTTTACAAATAAATGCATTGATTTAATAATAAACTATCTCATAATCTCATATCACACGGAATTGCTTAAGTATAAATGAATATTATGTAAGTGAAGTGTTTCAATTTATAAAAGTTTATTGATGTAAAAAAATAGTTTACTTAATTTTAATCGAGTGTAAAAAATATTTGGAAACTGGTTATTATTAATTACAAAAAAATATTAACAAATTAATTATTTTCAGTAAAAATGTTTAATGTCATTATAAACTTAATAAAATTTTATGCCTATAAAAACAACACTAACAGACTCTTTTCTTTTCTTTGTGATATAAAATTTCATTTTTTAAGTTTAGAGCTAAAAGATTCAGAATACATATGTGCAAAAAAAAAAAAAAAAAATTATTTACGAAAATAGCAACAAAAATTAATCTGAAGGTATTTATCTGACTAACTCTACGCGATCCTCTCAATTATTAACGAGGGTAATTGATCTTCTGGGTTCTCTGGTCAAGCCGAAGAATAGTTGGAAGGAGTAAAACACAAGGAACACAACACGCGAATATCAGTTAACTTATATTTATTCTCCTTTAAAAGAGAAAGATTTTTGAGTATATTGTTTTAACGTCGCGAATCACTGGGAGGAAAAGGCGAGGCCCACGATGCATTTGCTTTATTATTATTTCTCGCTGGTGGGGTCAATCCCGCGATTTACGTCGAACTCATTCACACGCTGACAGCAACGTGCTTACCTGCCGCCTTGCACGGTGATTAAATCGAGGCCCCTGATTAAACCTGAGTCGGAGGGATAGTGCTCTCTAAATCTCAATAAGTGAAATATTCACTTATTTCGTAAGTGAAGTAAGATATCACATTTAAAAAAGTGGAAAACCACTTATTTCATGAGTGAATCAAAAGGATCACATTTAAAAAAGTGGAAAACCACTTATTTCATGAGTGAATCAAAAGGATCACATTTAAAAAAGTGGAAAACCACTTATTTCATGAGTGAATCAAAAGGATCACATTTAAAAAAGTGGAAAACCACTTATTTCATGAGTGAATCAAAAGGATCACTTTTGAAAAAGTGACTATATCTGTGAACATAACCTTAAATGAAGTTGGATTACGAAAAAAATATTGTATTTCATCGTTGAAGTAATTATAATTTAATTTTAACCGAAAAACATAAACAATAAGTGATTATTAACGAAATAAAAATTCAAAATTGGTATTTTTTTCTGCATTTTTTACAAGGGTAATTTCTAGTTAAAATTTCAATTATGTTACTAGGATATATAAAAATGCTTTTAAAATAAAGTAGTAATAAAATATTACTCAACAAATAGATAAAAACAACATTTAAGTAATTGAAAATTGAAAATTTTATATTTTCTAGATTATAAACAATGAATAATCTGCAGTTAAATGTAAATTATAAAAATAATAATAGAGTTCAAAAACTTTGAAAAAATTTTTTGATGGAAAAAAATTTCATACAAATATTTAAAAAAAAAAGATTTTGAACTAAAAAATAAATTAATAAATCGCTAAGTTTTACGATAAAAATGAAGCTATTTTGTTTATTTTAAAAAGCAGTACATTAACGATTTTTGTGAAAAAAATTATTAAACCTCTTTTTTTTCGTGATAGAACGTAACAAAATTGGCTTTTTACAAAAAAAAAAAAAACTACTAAATTTTTCATCCTTTACGTTTTTTAAAAAAAGTTATTTTTTTACTTTGTTTTTTTTTTTTTCCTGAACTGTATCAAAATAAAATAAATAAACCACTTGTGAATAATGTTAAAATACTTGGTAGTAATCAAGATTATTAGATGTATTAAATACCTCCACTTTTATATTATTTTGAAACTTATTTATTTATTTATTTAAAAATCGCTTGAATAATAATTAATGATTGAGTTATTTATTTGTTTAGAAAAAATTGGGAACGGAAATGATAATTCAATTAGTTAATTATTACCTAAATATAAATTTTTATAATCAAGCTTTCTTGGGGAAACAGTTTTTATAGGCGCTTAAACACTACTATTGACATGAGAACAAATGGTCGAGAGGGTTAAATGTCATGACCCTCGTCGTACATCTTATTTTGCAATTTTTTTCCACTTGAGGATCCAGGTTCAAATCCTAGTCGATCAAATTTTTTTTTTTTTTTTTTTTATTCTAATTATTAAAAACTTAATTATTTAATTGATAAAATAATAATTTTTCATGTGTAGAAGCATTAATAATTTAATTAATAAGAAATAAACACTTGGTTGCGTAATTCGATTTTTCACTTATTCATGAGTTATGTTTTACTAATTGAAAAAGGGAATAGTCACTTTTTCTACGTGGACGACAATTTACGCATTGAATAAGTGACTATTCACTTCCAATAAGTGAAATTTCACTTATTAAGATTTAGAGAATGGGGACGTAACAGTATTCTTTTTTCAAGATTTCAAATTTGATTTTAGAACTATAGTTTTCAAGTGAAAATTCTTGTGATTTAAAACTTGATTAATTAAAATTTTGGGCTTATTATGTAGAGAAAAGTTTTATGTGCCCAGGGCACTTGAATTGTCGGGTATACCTAAAATGACCTACTGCGGCTGTTCACCGAAATTATCTCTCGCCGAAAAAATCTAGTGAAAAGAACTAGACGGTGAAGCGGCCACTGCAGTGGGGTCCACAACAGTAGGTTGTTTAATCAGCGCGCCGCACGGAATATTTAAATTAAAAAAAAAAAACTTTTGCTGAAATTGAATTTTTATTCAAATTTTTTTTTTGTTAAAATATATTAAAAAAAATCTAATTTTCTAGAATTTTTTTTTAATCAGCTTTTTCGGAAAAATATCCATTTTTCATGAAAAAAATGAGAGAAAATTTCGCAATGAGTTGAGTTGATGGCATTTTAATTAATCAATCTGATGAAAATACACAAGTTAAAATATTCAAGTGGTGAATATGATTGAGCTTAAAAATCTATATAAAATTTGGTATGAATTATAATTGATGAAACTCAAAAAAGCGCCACTTTTTTGTAAGTGTGTACAGGCTTGAAAAATTTATTTTGGTTTCCGGCTACATCTGATTGTCTCTGATTTGAAACAATTAATTAATTAATAATTATGATATAATTTCTTATACAGTATGGTTTACACATTATAGATAGAGATTTTTTAATAAGCTACATTTATTGTACATAGCCATTGGATAACGAAAGTTTCCTTTTAGAAAGTTAGTTTAAACTATAAATATTGCATACAGTAACATATTTCTAAAATATATTTGTTCGAATAATTATAAACATTTACTTTAAATATTCTTACTAGAATATTTCTATCATTTTTTTTAAATTTAATACACAATGAATATAAATAACAAACTTAATCCTCTTATAAAAACTTTACAGTGAAAAAAATTGACATTATTTATAACCTTTTAAAATAATTTAATCTTTCGCTACTGTTTTTATTTCTTTATTTCAGTTAAAAATTAGAAAAATAAGTTTTTTCAGTACCTCAAACCAAAAATTTTATGAACAAACAAGTATATTTAGTTTACTTTTAGTAAAAATAATAGACTCCATCGAAACCAAGATTCAACTTTAAAATATGAAGTTTGTCATGAATTATTTAAACAATGAAACTTTCAAATTATTCAGTCCAGTGGTACACTACAGCTTAATAATATTCATTTTCTTTTTTTTTAACTGTTTGATTAAGTACAACTTTCTAAAAGTCTGAAATAATAAGAATTAACTTGGTCGAAATATTTAAGTTTAGAAAACCACGAAGAACACTAAACTGCTACTGAGTACGAAAAACCTGAGTAAAAATTATAAATATAAAAATACGTGTCCGCGAACTCAAACCACTAAGTATATATCAGCCTGAAAGCATTGAAGTAATGGATTCAATTTTTTCATCAGTAGTTTATTAATGAGTATTGGGTAATACTTCTTTCAGCAACAGGTCTTCTTTCTGACTTTTTTCTGAACAAAAATTAATTAATTTAATCAAAAATTATTTTATCGTAAACATTTTTTGTCATTTTTTTGTTAATTACTTTAGAACTTATTGTTTCTCTTACTTTTTTATCAGACTTTCATAAACAAAATCTGGATTTTGAATGGCTTTTGAACCTCGTTTTTTTCTTTTGCGAAGCATCTATAATGTGTAAACCATACTGTATAAGGTTTAAGATGTAATGAGTTTTTTGTTAATTTGATATGAAATATTAGGGTAAGAAGATATGCGTTAAAGTAATTCATTATTATCTATGTTTTTGCTGCTGTAAATTAATTCATGTATTTTTCTTTAAACATTGTTCGTGTAAATAAATGTGTATGAATATTATTCTTTATAGCTTTTCTCCCACATTATAATTTAAATTTTGAAAATAAAATTTTACCAACACATGATTTAAAATAAAACAATTTGCACTTACGAAATTATAACATAATTTTTAATTAATTAATTGTTTCAAATCAGAGACAATCAGATTGTTTGAGATTTACCGCCTTTTATTGCCACGTGATTGGTCATGCGAGCGACCCACGCCAGAGCTGCCCAGAGTGACCAGTTTCCGCCCTCACCAGTCTTGCTACGACCGTGATGCCGCGACCACGCATCACGGGACTCAGCGCCGTCGTCGTAGATCGACCGCTTATCTACGACGATTCTACCTAGTTTACCTGAGGTTGAGAGACTCCCGGCCAAAACGGCGAGCTCTCTCTCCTCATTTGTATATATAGTTTAAATAAATAGTTTAAGTGCAGCATAAAAACTATAAGTGTTGTGCTTTCCAAATAACCTCGCTTTTCACCTTTCCCGCTCCCTCGTGATCGCGTTAAATATCCTTTTAACCTTAAGCGCATCCGCCGCGTTTACCCAAACACAGATGTAGCCGGAAACCAAAATAAATTTTTCAAGCTTGTACACACTTACAAAAAAGTGGCGCTTTTTTGAGTTTCATCAATTATAATTCATACCAAATTTTATATAGATTTTTAAGCTCAATCATATTCACCACTTGAATATTTTAACTTGTGTATTTTCATCAGATTGATTAATTAAAATGCCATCAACTCAACTCATTGCGAAATTTTCTCTCATTTTTTTCATGAAAAATGGATATTTTTCCGAAAAAGCTGATTAAAAAAAAATTCTAGAAAATTAGATTTTTTTTAATATATTTTAACAAAAAAAAATTTGAATAAAAATTCAATTTCAGCAAAAGTTTTTTTTTTTTTAATTTAAATATTCCGTGCGGCGCGCTGATTAAACAACTCACTGTTGTGGACCCCACTGCAGTGTCCGCTTCACCGTCTAGTTCTTTTCACTAGATTTTTTCGGCGAGAGATAATTTCGGTGAACAGCCGCAGTAGGTCATTTTAGGTATACCCGAATTGTCAGCATTGCCGAGGGCATTGTAGTAATTTTACATTCTAACCGCAGAATTTACTGAGAAAGATTCAATTCAACTTTTTGTACAATTCGTTACAATATATTTTTTCTCAGCCAGGTAAATGTAAAGGCGCAGTGAAACTTTTTTACCAAAAAAAAATACAATAATAAAATAATAAATTTTTAAAACCTGATTTAACATGATTTATTTTTAGTTTCCTACAATCTTACACCTAAAATCTCGCAGAAAATTCAACGTAACTTAAATGTAAACCTAGCGACCTAATTTCGAGAAGATTTAACTTGAATCTCAGAGCCTTATGAAAAAATCGAAAATTTCAATTTAATTTTTCTCAAAAAGTAGCTCGGGTACCCACATTTTTTATTTTACCAATGAATCCAGGAGAGTTTTATTTACTTAAAAAAATCTGTTTAAAGGCTCAAACTTTCATTTAAACTTTATCATTGAGGGTTTAGGACCACCTTAAAAGTTTTTTAGTTCGTTGGCGACTGTTCTACGGTTTGCGACCTGTCATTGAGATAGAAACTCAAAGCTTTCAGCCTCCCCCACTCCACCCCAGGGGTAGCAGGTAGGGGTGGGAGAGGGTGCGCCGCGCCCTCGGGAACAGCGCCATCTTTCAGCCACAAAATAGCTAAAAATTTTGCGACCCACCCGGTCCTTCAACTCCCTTCCTAGCCCGAGATATCCCGAATGCTCACCTGAGGCAATATTAGGCTGGGTTAGCCATGATTTCTCGGAATCGGGGGCGGCCACAAAAGCGCGGACGGTGGCAAATGACAGCTAGAAAATAGGTAAAAATAAGGTATCTTACCCCAATCGTTGGGACCTTAACTCGAAGATTTCATCCTCCCCCCTCCCACCCCAGGGGTAGTAGGTAGGGGTGGGAGGGCGTGCGCCGCGCCCTTGGGAACAGCGCCATCTTTCGGTTACAAAATAGCTAAAAATTTTGCGAGCTACCTGGTCCCTTAACTCCCTTCCTAGCCCGAGATATCTCGAATGCTCACCTGACGCAATATTAGGATTAGAAAAAAAATGCCGTGGCGCAAGTGGCAAGACCCTCCTCATTGAAAGTATATCTATATTTTTTTATGTATAGATATACTTTCAATGAGGAGGGTCTTGCCACTAGTGCCATGGCATTTTTTTCTAACAATCCTCATTACGCTGGGTTAGCCACAATTTCTCGGAATTGAGGGCGGCCACAAAATTAATTTTGGCGTCACAAATTAGCTACAAAAAAGCTAAAAAATACCCATTAGGTATGGATTTTCGGCTTTAAAGTTGCTCACCTAGCGTAATGTACCTACGATTAGAAGTATGTTTAGTGTGAGTAGATGGTCCATTAACTATAACTAAATTTACGTTATCTCCACTCGTCGTTATCCGTTACTTGCAGATTTTTTTCCACGCAGTTCCAATATCTTCGGTGTGCACCGGAGTGTTCGTAAAAAAGGTATTCGTTGATATGTAAAAAATGCTTTTTCATTTGATTTTAAAACGTTTTCACACGAAGGGAAAAATGATCGGGCAAAAAGCGCCCGAAAAAATCAGGCGAAAGTCCGTATTGATCAGGCTAGATTGGTTGCGCTCAAATATGATCATCTGTAGGAATCTCATACGGTCAGCTATAATTATCTAGTTTTGGTCGGTCTTTCGATCACTTTTGCCAGATTTTTTCGAGCGCTTTAATTCATTTTAAAAAAGTTTTAACAACATAATTAATACAATGATAAAAACAAATTTTATTGCATAATTTTCAGATTTTTTCACATCATTCAATTTCTTTGCTATTAATTGGTTCAAGGAGATAACTTCATTGATATCAATTTGAAAACAGGTGCACTGTATATTCTTTAGTTCTGAAGCTACAAGACTTTGAGGCTCATTTTTTTTAAATACATTCATTCCACAAACAAAACCGTTCAAGTCATTATAAAAAGCGATTTCACTGTTAAATTCGGCTATGATAGCAAAAATTTTACAAATACTGGAATTACATCCATTACAATTTTTAGTAGCGTCACGCCGTCACAGTCACAATCACAAATTCTTAAGAAATATTTTAGCAAACCATATTTTTCTTTACTTTCAGACGCATACTTTACACACGACGAATTAGTTTTTTTTCCAACACTGTATGAATGCGTTTCATAAACGATTTTATTTTATAACATCCTTTTTAGGAAATGTGATTTACCACGTAAGTTCAAGTTTGGAAGAAAATTAACTAAAGCGTTGACACTTTTTTCTGATTCTTTATGGTAAATATCAATTACATAAGATGCTTCATCTACTTTAGTTAATTTTCTTTTGGTTTTAGTCCGTTCCTCCGTTTTTTTACAAAAATTAGCTGATGGGCTATTATGGTTTCGGACAAATTCTTTCGGATTAGTTAAACTCAAGAGCATAGAAATTGATGAGTAAATTTGTAACTCCGGATTTTTGGATCCATGAACAAAACTTTTCAATGTTCCATTGAGATCTTCAAATTGAAAGCATGAGGTTGTGAAGCATGGTCCAAACGCTCGCACTATGTCCGTCAAATGAAAGTAGGTGGATATTTTCAGTCATGTGTACTTTTCCATACAAAATTTCAAATCTTTTTACATATTCTTTGAGCAAATCGTCTGCTTTAGTTAACATTTCTTTTGAAATGCTAGAGCTATTTAATATCCTCACGGCATTAACTAGCAATACATGGTGTTTAAAATAAATTTCTGGTAAAAATGGTTTTAGCAGAGGTAAACTATAATAAAGGAGAAACGCTTTTAATTCGGACGCCTTCCAACACACTCAAATTATATCTTTTATTATTTTACAGTCTATCTGAACATGCATAGACCAAAAATGGTTTGTCAAGCTTAAATAAAAAAAAACTTTCATCTCACTCTCAGAACTTTCATACCACATTTCATCACATAAAGTTATGTTTTTATTATGAAAATTACATTTTAAACCATTTACTCTCAGACATTAGTCTTTAACGACTCCAAATTTGTCGTTTAAATTTAACTAGCAATTAAGAATTGAAAATTTTATTTGAGCTTTTTTATTCCATCAGTCTAAAAATTTGTAGATGGTCTCTTGTATCTGTTAGTTAATTTATTAAACGATTTGTTTTGTTTTTGGAATATCTATAAAAATAGCCTAATTAAAAAATGTTTAAACAAAAGCTTGAAGTAATAAAGCTCAAGAACTGTCACTATGAATGGATACTGCTGGTTAAAAAATAACAAGGAGTCGTAGACAGACATCGTTCATGCACTATCAAGCTGTTACTCGGCTTCCTCCCTCTATCGACATGCGGATGTTTAAAGATTACCACAATATGACTTACTCAGCGCATTCTAGGCTCACGTTTCCGCACTATGCACACGTTTTGCCGCTGTTCACAGGCTACTGTTGAGCAGCACTCTAATCTTATTATAAAAATATACTTTGTTTATTATTTCATTAAAAAAAATTTTTTCAGACATAATATCCCTAGTGTTTCAAAATTGTCGATAATTTTTTGTCAAACTTGCCCCGCAAGTTGCTGTACAAAAAAACTGGAGGAAAATTTTTTACAATTTTAAAACTCGAGGGCCTAGCTGAATTTCAATCCATAGAAATACAGTATTTCACATTTTTCCGGAACAACAGACTTTCAATTATTTTCAATTTTTTGAATTACAGAGGTTATAAATGTTTGTTTACTTATAGACCTATATATGAGTATTCATAGGTATATATTGGTATACATCGCAGTGATTCAGGTCTAACCTAAAAATTGAATCGGATAAGTCTAACAATCCGAGTTGCTATCGACTAATTGGAAATAACCGAAAAATTATCGAAATAATTTTACCCACACTCCTCCACCAAATGTCAAATACGGTGTTTCTATTGGTTGAAATTCAGCTCGGGAAAATAATCAATGTAAAATTGCGTATTTATTTGATAAAAAGCTAGTGAGATATAATGTAAAAAAAGAAACTTCCTTTATTTGTACGGCAGCAGCAGTTATCAATCTACTTTTGAACTTTTAGCACACATCAACAAAAAAAAAGCACTGACCACAGTAACCTTGGTAGAGAACACTACGGAGTAATAGCCGTAGTGGATGAGTGGAGAGTCAAAGGTGTGAAGTGAACCCTACTAAAAAAGTTCACATGTAAATGTGAATCACGTGGATATCCACGTGATTCATCCACTCTATAAATCCACTTGACCAAATTAAAAAAAAAAAAAAACTAAGTTCCACATGTAAAAATTTTATAACTTATGTACTTTTTTATAAACAAAAAAGTTTTTTCAGTTGAATGAAATATCGAAGTGACTAGGTACCAGTGCCGTGTACCAAGCACGGTGCACGGTAGACGGGACACGGTACACGAGATCATATTTCGCATAAGCTTTTTTATGCACGGACCAGCACGGTACACGTCGAATTGTTCTTGGTAAAGAGATTCGGTGCACGGTACACGGTACACTGTACACGTCGAATTGTTCTTGGTAAAGAGATTCGGTGCACGGTACACGGTACACTGTACACGTCGCATTGATCTTGGCAATGTGACTTGGTGCACGGTACACGGTACACGGTACACGTCACATTGATCTTGGCAGTGTGACTTGGTGCATGGTACATGGTACACGGTAAACGTCACATTGATCTTGGCAGTGTAACTTGGTGCACGGTAGACGGTACACGTTACACGTCGCATTGTTCTTGGTAAAGAGACTCGGTGCACGGTACACGGTACATGGCGCATTGATCTTGGCAGTGCGATTCAGTGCACTGTACACCGCGCACGGTACACGTCGCATTGATCTTGGTTGCGTGACTTGGTGCACTGTACACGGTACACTGTACACGTTGCATTGATCTTGGAAGTGTCACTTGGTGCACGGTACACGGTACACAGTACACGTCGTTTTTATTTAAATTTCTTTTACGTCACTGCGTACACGGTACATGGTACACACCGTACTCGAGTAAATTTGCTTTACGTCAATGCGTACACGGTACACGGTGCACTGTACAGGAACAGGGTACACGTCGTTGTTATTTATATTTCTTTTACGCCACAGAGTACAGGGTACACGGAACACGTCGTTTTTATTTAAATTTCTTTTACTTCACTGCGTACACGGTACATGGTACACACCGTACTTGAGTAAATTTGCTTTACGTCAATGCGTACACGGTACACGGTGCACTGTACAGGAACAGGGTACACGTCGTTGTTATTTATATTTCTTTCACGCCACAGAGAACACGGTATACGGCGCACCGTACACGCTACACGCAGTACTTATGTAAATTTCCTTTAAGTCAATGCGTAAATGGTGCACAGTACACGGCGCAACGTACAAGGTACACGCAGTATTTTTTTCAGTTTCCATCACGTTAACAGCGTACATGGTACACGGTACACGTCGCACCGCACACGGTACATGTCGTTTGTATTTAAATTTCTTGTACGTCACAGCGTACACGGTACACGGTACAAGATGCTCCGTACACGGAACACGCCGCATTTATTTGAATTTCTATCCCTTCACAGCGTTCACGGTACACGCTATATTTATTTCAGTTTCCATCATGGCAGAGCGTGCATGGGACATGGTACACCAGTTGACTAGCGAGGTGGCATCGGTACACGATACACAGAAAACTAACTATTGGTTTAACTCGCTATTAGATGGGTGAAAAGAGGGAGGGTTATTGGTTGAACTCGCTGTTAAGGTGTAATTTCATGGAGCGATGCGACTCGCGACAGCGACCAGCGATTAATTGTTGAGAAAAAAAAGTTGAACATGGTTCAACTTTTTGAATGTGTCGCAGCTGTCGTCACTCGTCAGCTGTTGCTATTTGAAGGAAAAGTCAATAAAAAAGTAGTTTGATAAATTTAGGAATATTATTATTGTTTGTGCTCATTGGATTTAATTGACGTAGTTGTATGAGCTTATGATGGTCGTAAGTAAAATATTAATAATTTATAAAAAAATATAACTAGGTTAAGATAAAGGTTTTAAATATATTATTAAAATGAATATTTTTATTTTTATTTGTAGGGTCCTACAAGACACAAGTGTCGTTTCTGCAATCAATTGGTTGAATTTAACAGTATACCATACCAAGAATGTGTGCAAGAATGGGCAAAAGTATTCCTGATAGAAACTGAAAATACTTTTTATCCTCAAAGAGGTAAGTATTAAAGTAATTAACCATCAAATTATCAAATGAAAAAACTGTTATTAATCTTTATTTATTTTTTTTTTTTTTATTTAAAGTTGACGGAAGCTTAGTAATGCCTCAAGTGAATGCAATGCAAGTCATGGACAAAGAAAACAATGGTAATTTTTTTTTTTTGTTATTTTGATGATCTTTTAATTTTTACTTAATTATTATTTTTGATGACACATTTTTTAAATGTACCAAATCCAGATTTGAATCAATGTTTGAATGAAGTATCTGCACTTGAAGACTTACCTTCTGTCAGTGGTGTTCATACAGCAAGTGGTAATCTACTACTTTTATAATCTCCCTATATTATATGTCCGTTTTTGATTCTGATCCCCTAAATTGGATCCCCTAAATTGGATCTTCAAAAATCTGAAATTCTTAAAAACACGGTCAAAACACAGTTAAATATCACATTTTTCTGATCCCCTAAATTGGATCCCCTACATTGGATCTTCGTCGAAAGTATTGGATCCCCTCAGTTGGATCCCCTTTTTTTCAAAAATCCCCTTTTCAAAGATCCCTTTTAGTTCTTCGTTGAAAGTATAATATAATTTAAAATCCAATAATTATTTATATATATTTATATACCGATTTAAGATCAACGAACGATTGGATTTTAATTTATATTATACATATTAATTGAGTCTGTCTGGACGGCACCTTCCACGTACGCGTGCGCGTACGCGGAGACTCCTCCGCGTACGCGCAAATTTACCCGTTCAAACAAAAATTTGCGCGTACGCGCAAACTAAATTATCCCGCGTGCGCGCAAACTTAGGTACTCCGCATGCACGCAAACTTAGGTGCTCCGCGTGCGCGCAAAAACTTAAGATCTCCGCGTGCGCGCAAAAACTTCCGATCTCCGCGTGCGCGCAAAACTTATGATATTCCGCGTGCACGCAAAACTTATGATCTCCGCGTGCGCGCAAAACTTATGATATTCCGCGTGCGCGGAAGAATCTCGCGGAGATCTAGAGTTTTGCGCGCACGCAGAGATCGGAAGTTTTAGCGCACACGCGGAGATCGGAAGTTTTTGCGCGCACGCGGAATATCATAAGTTTTGCGCGCACGCGGAGATCGGAAGTTTTTGCGCGCACGCGGAGATCTTAAGTTTTTGCGCGCACGCGGAGATCTTAAGTTTTTGCGTGCACGCGGAGATCTTAAGTTTTTGCGCGCACGCGGAGCACCTAAGTTTGCGCGCATGCGGAGTACCTAAGTTTGCGCGCACGCGGGATAATTTAGTTTGCGCGTACGCGGAACACCTAAGTTGCGCGTACGCGCAAATTTTTGTTTGAAAGGGTAAATTTGCGCGTACGCGGAAGGTGCCGTCCAGACAGACTCATATTAATTACTAATTTATATTATTTATATTAATTTATATAACCCATACCTAACTTAATACCAATGTTTACTTTTTGATAAAAAACATTTACTTAGGAATAAAAATTTATGCGGTACTAGAAATTTTTACGGGTAATCAAGGAACACTTAAGTGGGCAGATTTACGTAATCCCAAGCCAGCTGGTTAGATAAGCGAGATACGTTAGTTTAGTGAGAGCTAATAATTTAAGTCGATTCAGGTTAGTA
The DNA here is from genome assembly GCA_038277355.1 of Encarsia formosa. Taxonomy (NCBI): domain Eukaryota; kingdom Metazoa; phylum Arthropoda; class Insecta; order Hymenoptera; family Aphelinidae; genus Encarsia; species Encarsia formosa. Next base: position 109,775,264 of record CM076184.1, read on the forward strand.
AGGTAGATAAGGTTGGATAGGCGGAGGTTGTGCGGGAGGAGGGTGGAAGGGGAGATGAGGTGAGGAAGGGTTTGTTATTTTACTTAAAAATATTAAAAGAGATTTTTCAAAATTTAAAGTTCTTCAACAAAACTTTAAAGTTAGTGATTGAGTTGATGAATACGGTGAGTAGGATTCGTTGGTAGATTGGGTGAAATAAGTTTGGGAGATCCCTACCCCTTAAATATAGCTGGACTTCAAAAAAAAATTTTTTGGTTAATATCGCTTAAAATCAAGTTATTGTTCATTTTTCAATTTGTCCAGCTGGAAATCCAGCTGGACAGATCCAGCTGGAAAATTAAAAAAAAAAAAACTAAGATAAATTTTCTCAAAATCATTGAAAAATGAATAATAACTTGATTTCAAGCAATATTGATTTTCACCAAAAAATTTCTTTTTTGAAATCCAGCTGAAAATCCAGCCGTTATATTGAAACCGAAATCCAGCTGGATAGCCAGCTGGAAATCCTGCTGGAAATCCAGCTGGATTTAAGGGGTAGGGATAAAATACGGTATTTGAAGTAAATTAAATTAGTGAGGTCAGTAATGTGGCTAAGATTAAACTAGGTCATGTAGTTGAAGATAAAAAAATTCGAAGTCTTAAGGGGAGTTGCAGAATTTGCGAAAAAAATAATTTAAAACTAAACGAAAACGAAAATAAAAAAACTTCCTAAAGATTCAATAAATATAGATGTATAGCAAATGCTATTAAGATACAAAAATTTACAAAACTGTTTCCCATATTCTGACGTTAATTTTGATCCGATTTTGATGGGGTTGGGCTTAAAAGATATATTAAGATAGTAGCTCCAGCGGTACAGAGCCCTTTTTTCATTTTCATTTTTAATTTTACTGAATCTTCAATTTTTTGTTAAAATGACCCTAATGACTTCGCCTTAATACGGGTGAGAATAGTAAAGAGACTTAGATGGGGTGAGTGATGGTTGTGTGGTTGTGGGCTGGTATAGACATATTAAAATTATAACTTTGGCTCCAATGAAAATTTTTATATAAAATTATGTATGATAAAAAAGGTCTTTAGCTCAGCTTTCTAACTAAATCATCAAATTTATATTAATTAGTAGATTACTACAATCGGCTGCGCCTCGGCCGAAAATTACATGTGATCTGAGACATTTCTTATTTTCGTGGCCACGTGTGGTATAGGTACTACTATTTTTCTGCTCGACGCATTTTCTGGCCTCTGAGCGCGCCAGTTTTTGCTACTTCCCGGCCGGAGTGCAGAAAATACTTTTTGTTGTCATGACTCTCATGAGCGGGTGCTGAACAAAGCCGTTTATCAATTAGTCGGTTCAAACGCAACTTAGCAAGCTCTTACTATAAATGAAATACGTTCATCTCATGAAGAATCTGTAAAATAATTTTGAAGAAAATCAAGGTTTGTCTGTACGAGTTTGCGAAATTTGAAAAAAATCTTGATTTTTTTTATCATTCGGCAAATTACTAGAGTAGTTTTCAGGATGGGGAGTATAAGCTAGAGATCTAAGATGAGTCAGATCAAGAATGAATAAGGTGAGTAGGGTTTGTTGGTAGAGTGAGTGAGAGATGAGTTGGGAATTATTTACGGTATTTGAAGTAAGTAAAATTAGTAAGGTCAGTAATGCGGCTAAGATTAAAATAGGTCAGGTGGTTAAAGATGAAAGATTAAGTAAGGTTAGTAGGGTTCTCCAAATGGGTGAGATAGTGAAGTAGGTTAGATAGTTAATGTGATTAGGTGAGTGACACATGTGGGCCGGCAAATATAATAAAGTTTGTAATATCGATCTGAAATGAATCTATTTAATATGCCCGCCATAAGCAAAAGAAGCTCTAAAAAATATTTTTGTGTGTGTAAGATCTAATGAAATGGTTCAAAATACCAGTGGGCTTACTAAAATATTCCTTATGAGTCATCAAAAATTTATGTATGTACCTTACATGAACACTCTAACTATTTTAAAATTGATTTATATCTTCATTTGTCAATTTTCGATCTATTTTAGCCCTGGATAGATTTTGACTAAAAATTATTAAAAAAAGAAATAAAATTCTATACCTAAATAATTAAAAATTTTTCTCTATAAGTCTGATTTTATGAATCAAGTTATGATGAGTAAGTAAAGTTCAAACTGAACTCTCGTGTCTAATTTTTATTGATTTTGAGCGCTTTTAGTCTTTTGACTATTTTACCAATCATAGAGCTTACGTATTGTTTCGATTAATTTTTCTATTCATCAATTATAATTAGGGGGTTGGCGAGCGGAGCGAGCAGGGGGGTACCCCCCTAGTTTAATTATATTTATTGTTTTATTTTTACTTTTTACATTTTTCAGCTGCTCAGACTAGAACATCTACAAGAAAAAAGGTCTTATCGGATGTAGAGATAGAAATTTTAATCGACGAAGTTCATAAGCGTGAACCATTATGGAACTACAATCTACCTTATGATGAAAGGAATCATTTTGACATGGATGAGCTATGGGAAGAGGTAGCTCACTCAGAAGGCTTAGAAGGTTTGTTTTATTAATTGATTTTAATAAATATTTATTATCATATCAAATATGAAAAAAATGAATAAATTAAATAAATTAATCCAAATTTAATATTATATTATTTAAAATTTTTAGGAAGGATTGATGGCAAAGGTGCAAAAAACAAATTTAAAAATCTTAAAGATACATTTAGAAGAATAGTCAAGAGTGAACAAGGAGTAAGTGGTTCTGCAAGGAAGATTGCTGGGAAGAAATGGAAATTTTATAATTTGATGCAATTTTGTAGGTGGAGTCTCCTAATTGATGAGTAAGTTTCTTTTTTAGCTTTATATTTTGATTCTGACTATTTGTATGTTGGAAAAAAATAAATTATCATTATAATTATATAAAATATTTTCATTATAAAAATTTTATTAATATTCTAATTACGAGTATTTTATTCATTACTAGTACGGAATCTAATATATATGATGATCCCGTTGAGTCAGACTTGGAACCAATTGGTCAAGAGATGGCACCAGAAAATAATATGCCAGATGTCAGAGCCATGCAAATCCAAGCTGCAACTCCAGGCTTGCGGCAGACGCAGCAAGCTCCCAGTAAGTTATTTTCAAAGAATAATATTAATAGCATTTATTTTTTCTTCCAATTATATCCATTAATCTTTGAATTTAGAATATGTTAACTTGTTTTTAAGGTATGACCTTTTGTTCATGTAAATTTATGTTTAAAAATTTATTCAGTAATTTAAATTTAATTTTATTTATCTCCAATACACAAATTAATAGAATACTATGTAATATACCTACAGTGATAAACTTGTTGACTGTACCCAGGTTGTTGTACAAAGTTCCTCAAAATAATTTTACTTAAATAATCGTATTAAAAAATAATAATACACATATAATTTTTCAAATTATTATAATTAAAAAATAGAAATTACTTATATTATATTTTATCAAACTGAAATGGTACAGCCCCCTCATTATTAAAATAATCACAGAATTCATCTCTTATATCTAACGCATATTTAGAACTGTTATTGCTGAAGTAGAGACGAGCGTCGCTCAGAGCTGAACCTCCAAGAGCTCTCTCCATGCTTTGACGTTCTGCCTCAGGAGGCATGTATGTGTTTCTATCATCGGTTTTGCGAAGCCAGTTGTGCAAAACACAAATTGCTTTGACGATTGCGATCGCAGTGGGAACCTCGCACTCAATGTGTTTTTTTAAAATACGCCATCGGCTAACTATAATACCTTTTTAAAAACAATTAAAATCAATGTTCTTTATGTTACTTAATATATTGAAAAAAAAATAATAATAAATAAATAAATACATAAATAAAAACATAATAAAACAGTGAAATATACCGAAGGTATTTTCAATAGTTCGACGAGCTCTGCTAAGTCTATAATTAAATATTTTTCTTTCATCTGTAAGAGCAGGTCGTCCAGGGTACGGTCGAAGAAGGTAGTCTGTTGCTTGAAAAGCTTCGTCAGCTACTATCACATATGGTAATGGGTTGCCATCTACAGTAATATTTACTGGATCAGGCAAATTCATTTGCTTGTTAGCAAATTTAATTCCCATTTTAGAATCTTTAAAAATTCCTCCATCGCTCCGATGTCCACTGGCACCGACATCAACAAAAAGGAAATTATAGTCAGCATCACACATAGCTAAGAGGACTATACTATGGAAGTTTTTGTAATTGTAATATTGTGATCCTGCGTTATCTGGACACTAACATAAAAAATTTAAACTATATTACTAATTAACTTTTTATGTTGTAATTCTATTAAACTAACACTATTTAGATTAATTCTTTTGTACCAGCGGAGAAAAACTATAAGTTTTAAATTATCAATTGGAGGCTGAAAAAAAAAAATTAATCAAAAAAATGAAGAATCTTAAAAAGTTTGTAACCAATTAGTCAGCTTATTTTATTTTATTTAGATATTTTAAATTTATTTTAGAATTTCTATGATAATTTTAAATCTGCAAATTTTTGGATTGATTTTTTCTTAGCTAGGATAATCGAATTAATTAGTAATATTGTTAATGTTTTTGATATGATGATTTATAACATAATTGATATCAAGTATTAATTAATAGAATCATATGTACTTGGATGTGAACGTGTTTTCCGTCCAATGAACCGATACAATGGGGGAAATTCCATTCTTTTTCAAACTCCTTTGAAATTCGTAGCCAATCTTTTTTTGATAATTTTCCTGGCATTACTTCTTTTGCGAGTACGGTCTATATTGCCAAACACGTTTCTTTGATTATTTTACTAGCTGCTGTTGGACTAACTAAATAAGAATATTGTGTAGAAGTGATGCAATCGCCGGTGGCTAAATATCTGTGTACATAATTATAAATCAAAAATCAAAAATCAAAATTAATAAAAATCATTTAAAAAGTTAAACCTACCGCAGAGTCATTGCCAAACGAGCTTCAGCAGAAATAGGTTCTCTCACCACAAACCTTTTGGATATTAACGGACTGACTTTTTTCAGTAGATTTTTAAACTGAGTAGGTGACATACGCATATAATTTTGAAAAATATGTTCATTAACTATTAGAGTAGGAAAAATAGCCTCATAAAAGCCACATTTCTTGCGCAACTGTAAGACAGGATTTACCCAATACTGTTTAGTTGAGTAATCCCTTTTTTTGTACATCAAGAACTCTGCCACCATTACTAGTACAATTAGAAGCAATTTTTTTTTGGCCATATTTTTTTTATTAGCCCTCATTCGGTTTTCGTACCACCACTGATTATATTTTAAATACATTTCTCTTTCAAAATTAACTTTTTTTAAAAATGGAATACGAAATTTTAACGTTTCCGTTTCCTATAACCAACACAACTTTGAAAAAAAAAGAAATAAAATAAAATAAAATTTAGCATAACAATTCCTTTATTCAATTAAAAAAAAAATTATACACTTACTTGGGATCTTTTGCAGTTTTAAATTAGTTAAAACGACTCGATAAAATAATGAAGCAAACTTTTTCTGACAAAATTAAATATATTCAGTATAGTCGATATAGATAAATAAAAAAAAAAAAAAAAAAAAAAAAAAAAATCCAAGTGAAATTTATGAAATAAAATTTTGTGATGTTTTAGATTCAATTTTTGTGAAATTTAAAATAATTTCATTTTTTGCTTAAACTGTAGTTAAATAAAAAAAAAAATAAAAAAAAAAGATTATATACATTTAATTGCAAATTGAGGAATTAATTATTCATCACTTAAAATAATTTTTTCTGTACACAAATTTTGTAAACCATTTTTTAATAAATAGAAACTTTACATTATTAACAAAAATAATAATATTAATAATGATAATTTTTTCAACATTAGAAACGTTTCCTATTTTTAAAACATTATTGATGTATTTGAAATCTAATTTAAAAAAAAAAAAAAAAAACAATTACACTGAACTGCGACAAAATCTCATCGCATTATAAAATTTCCAAGTACATGTTCCTAAAGGCTTATGATGTAAATCTTCTGCTTTTACAATTCCTCGGTACGTACACTTCAAATTCTTGAATTTATTTTTTGCACTTTTTACATCTAGTACTCCTGTAAAATATATAATTAAGTATTAAATATTTAGGAAATAAAATAAAAAATTTTTATAAGCAAGAGATTTTAAGAAATTTATTTTAAATTGTAAATAAAATAAAAACTATTAAAATTCGAATAAAAAAATTACCTAACAGCCCTTTAACAGAAACAACTTCTTGCCAAAGTAGATCATTTTTGCAGCCATAAAATTCATTTGAGCTATTCCACAGTGCCTCCCTTTTCTCAACTTCAGCAATCAACAAGAATACTTCATGGTCATTAATAATCTAAAATAAATTATCAAATTTATTCATCTATTATGTTATTTATAAAATAAAATAAATATACAAAATGACATTATTGATAACCCTATTTTAAATTTTACTTAAAATATTAAAATTAAAAAAAAAAAGATAAAATTATTCGACCACACTTACTGTTTTATTTTTATCCATTATAAATAAATTAATTATACACTTACAATCACACTTATTATAGAAAATGGTTTATTTCTGAGAAAGTAGAACATGCGAGTATCAGCTAGTATCAGCTGATTGCTTTAATAAAAATTTGAATCATTCATTTTTTTTTTTTTTTATAAATCGCGGTCGCTAGTCGCCGTCGCGAGTCGCATCGCTCCATGAAATTACACCTTTAGATGGGTGAAAAGAGGGAGAGTTATTGGTTCAACTCGCTATTAGATGGGTTATCAGATGGAGGGTTATTGGTTGAACTTGCTGTTAGATGCGTGAAAAGAGGGAGGGTTATTAGTTGAACTCGCTATGAGATGGATGAAAAGATGGAGGGTTATTGGTTTAACTCGCTTTTAGATGCGTAAAAGAAATTCAAATACAAACGACGTGTACCGTGTACGGTGCTCCGTGTACCGTGTACGCAGTGACTTGATGGAATATTAATTAAATATAGCGTGTACCGTGTACGATGCACCGTGTACCATGTACGCAGTGACGTAAAATAAATTCAAATACAAATGACGTGTACCGTGTACGGTGCGCCGTGTACCGTGTACGCAGTGACGTAAAATAAATTCAAATACAAATGACGTGTACCGTGTACGGTGCGCCGTGCATCGTATACCGTGTACGTATTGTCGTAAACAAAATTTACATAAGTACAGCGTGTACCGTGTACGGTGCGCAGTGTACCGTGTACGCAGTACGTAAAAGAAATTCAAATATGAACGACTTGTACCGTGTACCGTGTACCGTGTACCGTGTACTGTGTGACATGAAAAAAATTCAAAAAAAGACAGCGTGTACCATGTATGGTGTACCGTATACCATGTATCGTGTACCATGTACTATGTAACAAAAAAATTTTAATAAAGACAGCGTGTACCGTGTGCGGTGTACCGTGTACCGTGTACCAAAAAGCTCTCTAAGCAAAGCTTTCGTTCACGTGTACCGTGCGCCGTGTACCGTGTACCGTGCGGAGTACACGGCACTGGCCCCTAGTCTCAACCATGAAATATCCCAAGTTGAATTGAGTATTTTTATTTTTTCTACACTTTCAGGAAATTAAAAATTTTGACACTTGTAAATTCTTCGGGACTTGATAAAATTATGAGCCTTGAACTTTTTTCGAAAAATTCCAGCATTTAGAATTGTTTAGGAATTTGGAATTTTCATAGGCTTATAATATTGTTGTTGACTTAAAAATTTTAAGGTCTGTGGGACTTAAAAATTTATCTATTCTATAAGACTTAGAAATTTTTTGAACCGCAGACACTTAGAATTTTTTCAGTCTCTGGAACTTAGAAATTTATTTTGTTTTCGGACTTAGAAATTTTTCAAACCGTAGACACTTTTAAAGTGAGTTAAGTCTGTGAAACATAAAAATTTTTCGAACGGCAGAGACTTAGAATTTTTTCAGTCTGTGGGACTTAGAAATTTATTTTGTATTTAGACTTTGAAATTTTTCAAACTGCATAAAAAAAATTAAGATCTTAAAAAGATCAGTTGAAGACATATCTTAACTATGGCTGTTTTTGAGACATTTTAAGACGAAAAAAATGTTTTATTTTTTATATGTATCATTTCAAAAATGTCTGCGAGGCTCGCTCGAATCCTGACCAGAGATAATAGCGCCCGTCTCCAATGTCTGAGAGACAGATCGGGCGTCTACACTGAATCGGAGGAGGACACATTGGAACTTCTCCTCAGCAGCAACTACCCCGACTTCGTTAGGGTAGATAATGATACCCCGCCCACCATATCTGGAAGGAGGGGGACAGAGGATAAAGATTGGGACACGGCTGCCAAAGTCGTGACCATGGAAAAGCTTAAATGGGTGATTGACTCCTTTGAACCGTATAAATCTGCGGGCCCTGACGGTTTTCTTTCCTAAGATGCTACAGTAAGGAGGTGACAAGACCCTTAGGCTACTGTTAGGTATTCTGAGGGGCTGCATCGCCACAGGGCACGTGCCAGCTTGCTGGAAGGAAACGCGGGTCTCATTTATACCGAAACCTGGTAGGAGAAGCGACAACTCGGTGAAGGACTTCAGACCTATCAGTCTGACCTCTTTCCTAATGAAGACCTTGGAAAGACTGCTGGAAAACTATATCAGGCAGAATATACTGATAAACAGTCCCCTTCACCGAGCGCAGCATGCATATACCTGTGGAAAATCCACGGAATCTGCACTGCACTCAGTGGTTAATTACATTGAGGAGGCTTTTGATGCGAAGGAAACCGTAATCGGGGCCTTCGTTGACATCGAGGGTGCCTTTAACAGCACCAACAGAGCAACTATAGACAAAGCCTTGACTAAGCATGGTGTACCTTATACCATCAGAAGATGGATCAGGGGAATGCTTAGTGATAGGTGCATCTTTAGTGAGTGGAATGGCAAGACGGTTAGGGGAACCATCAGCGAGGGATGCCCGCAGGGTGGGGTCCTCTCACCACTCCTGTGGATACTGGTCGCGGACGAACTACTGCGCTTGCTAGACGAACTCGGATTCTTCACCATCGCTTATGCAGACGACTTCGCTATACTTGTCAGGGGCAAGTTCGAAGAAGTCCTACCCGATCTTATTCGGAGGGCGTTGGAGAGGATCTGCGAATGGTGCGAGGCTAAATCTCTGGCTGTCAACACTGATAAGACGGAGATAGTCACGTTCACGAGGAAATACAAATGTAAGGTCAGTAAGAAAGTCTCTGTCAACGGGAAACAAATACCGTACGCGGAGGGTGTGAAATATCTGGGCGTATTCCTAGATAAGAAACTAAAGTGGGGACAACACCTGCAGACTCAATGCAGCAAAGTCCTAAACATATTCATGCAGTGTAGGTCAGCAATCGGGACTTCCTGGGGGCTAGAACCCCAGGTCGCCTTGTGGTTACACGAGGCGATTCTGAAACCGAAGCTTACCTATGCCGCGGTGGTATGGTGGAAAGTGACCGAAAATAAGACCTCGAGGCGTGTACTGGACCATGTTCAGGCTGTCGTCTTGAGGGGAATTTATGGGCTTAAACGAAGCACACCCACAGCCGCCATCAGGATGTTGCTGGATGTCCAAAGCCTAGACCTGGACATCAAACTGGTTGCGGCCAGGACAGCCTACAGACTGAAGTGCAGCAGGGAGTGGGTTGGAAATAGTGATGGGCATGCAACCATCCGAGGGAGAATGTTGAAGGGCGAGGTCTTTAACTCGACCCAAGACAGAATGGATAAGACTCTACTGTTTGGGCAACGTTTCAAAACGAGGATACCAAACAGGGAGGAATGGAGCAACAACCAAGTGCTTGGGCACGGAGACATCTGGTTTACCGACGGATCCAAGACCAATGAAGGCACTGGTTATGGAATTTACGGACCTAGCCTTAGGGAATCCTACGGGCTCAGGGAATTTAACACGGTGTTCCAGGCCGAGATGGCTGCGATAAATACGTGCGCTAACAACCTCTCTCTGGGGAACGTCAGTAAGAGACGCATCTGCATCTGCACTGACAGCCAAGCCTCCATAGAGGCCTTGGAAAACCCAGTTACAACCTCACGGTTGGTTAGGGAGACTAAGAATACCCTTAACGCGCTGGCAAGATCTAACCAATTAGTTATTACGTGGATACCCGGACACTCCGGGTTCAAGGAAAACGAAAGGGCAGATGAGCTTGCGAGGAGAGGGGCCTCAACAGATACACGGCCGGAGCATGGGGTGGGTGTACCGTTCTCAGAAGGCTACAGTATCCTTGGGAAGTACGCGGAGAGGCAAAGATGGGAACTCTGGGAAGAATCCCAGAGCTACAGGTGGATCAAGGAACTACTGGGAAGTTATATTACCGGTTGGGCCAAACTGATCACCAGGCTAGACAAACGAAGGGCTAAAGAGGTCATGGGCATTATGACCGGACACTGCAACCTTCGGTGCTACACACACAAAACGCAGGGGCATAAAAACCTGTGTAGATGGTGTGAATCAGAGGAAGAGACCCCGTGCCACTTCCTATGCAAATGCCCTAACCTGACAGGCCACCGCCTGAAATGGTTGGAAACCGGGATCCTGGATCCTGAGAGCTTTTACGAAGTGAGTGTGGACAACATACTCGCATATTGCAGGGTGTTAGGACTCACGAACACTCCAGAGGTATAGCAAGGGGGACAGGGATACAATGGTGAAAACTAAGTGTCCCTAAGCTTAGCAACCGTATGCTGTGATTTAATAATAATAATAATAATAATATATGTATCATTTCAAAAATGTCTGAAAAAGTTCTTTCAAAGATAAAAATTACTGATTTTTTCGTTAATTTTCATATGATACTAAGATGATTTTTAGATCTTTGATCATTTTGAGATAAATTTTAGATATTTTTAATCACGCAATCTTTTCTCTTAAAGATATTAATAATAGTTTTTAGAAATGATAATCAGGCAAGTGATAATAATTGCAAGATTAATTTCGTGTATTTAAGATTTTTTTAAAGATCATTTTGTGATAAACTTTCGATATTATTTATGCGCGTTTTTTTAAAGATATATATTAATATATTTTTAAAGATAGCAAGATTCTTTAAAATAAATTTTGTACGATTTTAAAAAAAATTTCAGCCAGCATTTTAAATATTTCAAGATCTTTTTTTGAAACTAATTAAATTTCATTATTTTTTCAAATTAAAGAGTTTACCGTGAATTACTTTCGTAGAGCACTGAGGACTCGGGTACAATCTGTGCATGTTCGCGGCTAACCTTTATTTTTCTTTAATCGAGTTTCTGAAAAAGAAAAAAAAATTGCCACAAAGTATCATTCAAACATTAAACACAAAATTTAAATTACTGCTTAATATTTAAGACTTATCTGATCGGATGTTCTCCTGTAGAAGTTCAAACGGCTGACCAACTTTTATTCACTCTCTTGACTTCTTTCGCTCTTTTGTATCATTTGTCTGTCGATTCTGTATTTTTTCAAGTTGTTGAACACATTTTTATTTTTATTTTATATAATTTACATTAAAAAAATATATCTTGAATGCTCAAAAAATATATTGGTGATATTTTACCGCCTTTGTATAGTTAGAAAAAATAGTAAAATAAACAAAATGAATTTGGCTGCTAAGACGATCGATCGAATCGAACGTATCCATAACAACGACCTGTGCACACGTCGTTGTTGGTGATAATGTTGGTTAAACTTCAGCAGACCGAGATGACGAAGTTTAACCAATATTACCAAGTTTTCAAGATATATTTTTTTAATGTAAATTATATAAAATAAAAATAAAAATGTATTCAACAACTAGTAAAAATACAGAAAAGACAGACAAATGATACAAAGTAGCGAAAGAAGTCATGAGAGCGAATAAAAGTTGGTTATCCGTTTGAACTTCTACCGGAGAATATACGATCAGATAAGTCTTCAATATGGAGCAGTAATTTAAATTTGGTGTTTAATGTTTGAATGATACTCTGTGGCAATTTTTTTTTCCTTTTTCAGGAACTCGATTGAAGAAAAATAAAGGTGAGCCGCGATCATGCACAGTCTGTACCCGAGTCCTCAGGGCTCTACGAAATTAATTCACGGTAAACTCTTTAATTTGAAAAAATAATGAAACTTAATTTGTTTTAAAAAAAGGTCTTGAAATATTTAAAATGCTGGTTGAAAATTTTTTTATATTACCCGTACTCTAAAATGCGTATTTTACGCATTCAAAAGAGCTATTTTGAGTGTGTAAAATCGCCCATTATGATTGTGCTCATGTTGATAGAGCTGCCATCTATTGATTTAAATTCAAAGCTGAGCAGCAGGCACATTTGGTTTTAGCTGCTTTTGCTTGTTGCAAGTGTCTTGCTGCGGCCTACGGCTCATATCATTAATCGTCCGTGTATTTTACAGAATAATACTTTTTTATAAAAATCAAACGTCAAGTATAGGTAGTTATTAAAAGTTTTATTTTTTTCTTTTTATAAAAAGTCTACTTAGTTAAAAAGAAAACGTACATAACCTCGGCCATCAAGTTGTGTGGCGTGCAGCGGTGAGGCTACGTAGATTTTGCTAATCATATTTTACAAAATAATAATCAGCAGTTGAAATATATTTACTTAAATAAAAATCTGCTTATAGTTAAAAGTGTAATAATAATAGTATCAAATGTTATAAAAAGTGTTTAAACTGTAAGTTGAAGTTAACTTAGGAAGAACAGTGTGTTTGATTTCAAAAATATATTTTATTTTAAAACACATTAGACTATATTACGAAGGATCAAATGTTTTTAAACACGAGCAACTACCTCAGTTTTTGGCTTGAGCACCGGCGGAGACCGCGACTTCAAAAAATTAACGTCGGGAAAAATTAGATGTAGGTACTTACATAAACAGTAAACACAACACCGAGACAGCGGCCGGCGGCGGCAGCGTGGAGAAAGCAGACGACACTGGCAGCAGCTGTGTTTTGATGACCGAGCTTATACTTATATTAATGATTATTTCGGGATCATTTTTGTGCATCAGTTTCAACGTTAGCATTCCTAAGTAAACAAATCAAGCAACGCTAAATCGTGAAATCTTTTCTCCTTACAAGTTTACAACGCGCTGTTGTGAGTTCGAGTTCGAGGCCGCGGTAAAAAACGTACACTATAGCAAACCCATGTATATTATATAGTGTACAGCTAAAACCAAAGTACCCATGCTAGCAAGAACAACTATGACGGTCTGCTAGCAGGATCTAACCTATCAATCTAAAAATTTAAAAGTTTAGCCAAATTCTGTCAATAAATTCACACTTTTGACGCATTTTCGAGTACTCGTAATATAAAATAGTATACATAATGCGTGCGTAAACTGCATTGTTAACACACTTGTGCTATTGGCGTCGGCAAAGCCGACGCCAGCACGCGTGCGTGAATGATGCATTTTACGCACTTATTATTTAATATACTATTAAGATCGTATAAAATTTATTTTAAAGAATCTTGCTATCTTTAAAAATATATTAATATATATCTTTAAAAAAACGCACATAAATAATATCGAAAGTTCATCACAAAATGATATTTAAAATAATTTTAAATACACAAAGTTAATCTTGCAATTATTATCACTTGCCTTATTATCATTTCTAAAAACTATTATAAATATCTTTAAGAGAAAAGGTTACGTAAAAAAATTTATCTAAAATATTTCTCAAAATGATCAAAGATCTAAAACTCATCTTCGTATCATACATATAAAAATTAACGAAAAAATAAGTAATTTTTACCTTCAAAAGAACTTTTTCAGACATTTTTGAAATGATACATATCAAAAATAAAACATAATTTTTTTGTCTTAAAACATCTCAAAAATAGCCCATAGTTCTTCAAAAGACCTTTTTAAGATCTTAATTTTTTTTACACGGTTTGAAAAATTTCAAAGTCCAAAAACAAAATAAATTTCTATGTTTCACAGGCTTAACTCACTTTAAAAGTGTCTGCGGTTTAAAAAATTTCCAAGTCCGAAAACAAAATAAATTTCTATGTCCCAGAAACTGAAAAAATTCTAATTGTTCACGGTTCGAAAAATATCTAAGTTCCAGAGATTGAAAAAATTCTAAGTGCCTGCGGTTCAAAAAATTTTTCAGTCTGCACAAAATCTGCTAAGTATCACAGACTGAACAACTTTTAAGTCCGGAGGAACCAAAAAAATTTCTTATAGACTAGATAAGTTTTTAAGTCCCACAGACCGAAAAATTTCTAAGTCAACAACAATGTTATAAGCCTATGAAAATTCCAAGTTCCTAAAAAATCCTAAATGCTGGAAATTTCCAAAAAAAGTTCGAAACTCATAATTTTATCAAGTCCCGAAGAATTTATAAGTGTCAAAATTTTTAATTTCCTAAAAGTGTAGAAAAAATCAAAGTACTTAATTCAACTTGGAATATTTCATTTAACTGAAAAAACTTTTTTGTTAGTAAAAAAATTAAATAACTTATAAAATGTTTACATGCGGAACTTAGTTTTTTTTTTAATTTGGTCAAGTGGATTTATAGATTGGATGAATCACGTGGATTTACATGTGAACTTTTTTAATAGGGAAGTGAACTAGTTGAGTTCAGTTGAGAAGTTGGTAAGTCGCATACCGCGAGCTGTGCGCATGCTGGCCGCTGTCAATAGTCAAGAATGAATTAGCGTGTTAATTTTTATTATTATATTTTTTTAATAATAATCTTTGATTAATATAAACAAAAATTTACGGATAAAGTTAAAAATAAGTTGAGAAATAATCATTTTTTCATTTCCTTCTCTATACTAGAGAGTTTTCTAATTTATACGTTTAAGAAAAACTAACATTATTTTTAACTTAAATAATTTTTTTATGTTTTTGTAATTTAATAAAATAGTTAACTAATACTCATAAATAAATTATCATTATGAAAAATTTGCCATAATTAAAACATAATTTATTACAGCCTGAAAACGTAATCCTTAGCCAGTATTTATTCAAATTACAGCTCAGTAATGAGGTAAATAATCAAGAGCAGCAAGTCAGTGAAAAACCAATGGCTAAAAAAAAGAAGAGTAGGGAAGTGGTAAAAGGGAATATTCTATAGAGGACCGCGAATTAGACGAGGGAGGAGAAGAGAGAAAGTACGTGGCTCTTGGGGAACTCGAGGCATAAGGTAAACCGGTTTGTACTTATATTCTCCTCCTCGTTGCCACCTGTGCCGCATGTGACGTGTATACAATACATACAGAACTCGAGTATAGTGATGTGTATGTAATTAAGCACTGCATGGTGTAAGAAGCGACCACAGCCGCAAAACTAAGTATACACCAAATCCCGAAAAATAGCCGCTGTTGCGCAGATTCGTAATTATCGCATTACATCGAAAAATATCATTAACTGCGATTCTCCACGTGGCGCCGCGTCTTACACACCATTCGAGCGATTTTAATTCAATTTTCATTTTTACATGAAAATGATATCAAACCAGGTACTATCCAAACTTTATAATTGAAATCGATTCAATAAAATTTTTTTTATATCTGCATAAAGCAATTAAATGCAGGTAACATTTTTTCAATTTTCTTTAAAAACTCAAGTACCTAGTTAAAAAAAGGAGACAAAAAATTGAAAAGAGAATATTGCGTTAGAGGGAAATCCATCTAGCGGCATGCTCTCCCTAAAATATAATTTTACGAAATGGTTATGATTGTTTTCGTATCCGCCAAAAGTCTGGGAAATTTTTTGACGAGGCAACTGATGTAGAATATAGGAACTTCCCACTTCCTTCTTTTAGAGTAAACAAAAGTCACCCTCAACCCGATTGTTGAGTCAAGGTGACGCTGACTGGTGCCTAGTATCCCCCGGTCAGCGGTCATTATGATGCCAACACGCACTCAAGCTCTATTTATAATTTAGCCATTACACAACTCCCGCGTCGTCTTCATTTCGTCTTGATTCCCCTTCAAATCCCCTACCCCTGCAACCGTTTTCCTTCATTCCCCTTTTTTTTTTTTTTTTTTTTACAAATTCAACAGCATACAATGAGCAGCGTGAGCAGCTGCCCTCATGACACGCGCCAGTCTCTCTAATATACTTTTGTGCGTACGGAAGTGTGTGTGTGTGCGCGCACGTGTGTGTAAGAGAGAAAGAGAGCGTGTATTCACGTGTAGGCTTAGATCGAGGGGTTAGCTGCTGCTTTTTTATCCCCTCGTGCATGCTTCGGCCTGCTCATCATTCATCCACTACCGCCGTGACGTATACATTCATAAGTGCGTAAAGCGTATTTACGTTTCTTACGCGCGACTGAATCTCCACGTGGAAAGGAACCTTTTATGTATTATTTATATATCTGTACCATAAAACCACACGTAGCTTGCGTAGAGTGTACGCGTGCAACTCCGGATGTAATTGATTTTTCGTATTAGCGGTTAAGTCTCGTATTTTTTTTATTTTTTTAAATTTTTACACCGTGCGTGATTCACGAATTAAGTTCATGTTATGTAAAACCAAAATAATTAATTAAGTAAATTCATTGTCGTACCATGGATTTTGTGTCAACTTTATAAATTAAAACTTCTGTAACTTTAAAAAAAAAAAAATTATTGACAGTAATTCCTATGAATTGACCAAAAAGAACAATTTGAATTCCAACACAGAAAAAATCAGAAAAATGCAGTAGAGGGAGATTTGATCTAATAAGAATGTGGTGTAAAATCAGTCTATACACTTTGCAAATTAACACCCGCACGTGCGCTGTATACAATAACTGTTGCATGAGATATCGTTTATCCTGGGGGCTGGTTACAAAGAATGTTTAAGCGACTATGATTGATGATCCTTTAAGAATTAAGTTATTTATTCTATGTAGAAAAAAAAGAGGCATTATAAGCATATTTGTTTGCCTTTTTTACGTAACGCATGATCCAGTTGTATGATTTGTTAAAAAGAATGAGTAGTCACATTTTTTATATATTCCAGATCCCAGCATGCAAGATCTTTTCCTGCGACTACCTTCAATTAACTTAAGAGAAACAAGTCAGCGATTAGTGATTGGATGACGTGAAATTTCAGGTTTTACGAAAGTAGCTTGCTTTCAAAGAATTGATTTCTAATTTTTATCGCTCGAGTATAAGATTGCTAAGTTAAACTTGCACAAAAGTGTCATCAATTGCAAAACTTTATTTAAACTTAAGAAAGTAAAGATCTATTAAAATCTACTTATTAAACTTAATAAGTAGTCACAGAGATTTAAAATTCTTTCGAATAAAAAAATTAAAAAATAGAAAAAAAAATTGAAACTTCAATAATTTTACTATACATTGCGGTACTTATACCATACCTTACAGTTCTTAGCACAGAAAGCTCAATCAAAATTCCGGTCAAAGAATGAGATATTGTTGGAGATATCTACTAATCAGGACTTGCGCACTAGACCGGCACATAAAATAATAACCAATAATTTTCTGCTGAAGCCATGTAATTACCATATTCATTAGTTCATTCTATGTATCTCGTAAAAACGTAAATATTCGAAAAAAAATGTCAATATAAATTCCCTTGTAAGATACTTTAAAACTCACAATTACGCGTCGCCCCTAAAACAACAGTTAAAGACACTCTTTTTCACAATTTTGAAGCTTCTCTTTAATTTTTGGGTAATTGAAGTCAAATAATATTATAATTTTGCAACAAAGTGTATCATTTTTTAAAAACTTTTATTAGTTATGAATAGGCGCGAATTTGTAAAGCTTCAACTCCTCCCTAACCCCAACTGGCCTAAAGTAGCTTTTGGTGAATCCCCCGCCCCTCCCCAAAAGAAACATGGTTCATGGAAAATCTCTAAGAAGGGATGAACTGACAGCGTAATTAATTTTTATTGTTAAATCTTTTTGTGAGAATTCTCTTTTATTCCATATGCCAACTCAAATAATTTTATTTCACATTAAATATTTTAAAGCTCTTGCCTGGATACTGTCAACCCCTATTTTTACCCCAGATTCAAAAAAAGCGGAGAATTTTACGATTTTAGGTATTTTAGGAAAAAATTTTGTGTCACCCTAGGGCCTTGTAAGCTCCTATAAAGTCTATTCATCTCTGGGAGCATTATTTCCGAGAAAAAGCATTTTTTGTACAGCTCACGCATCGTGAAAATTTCCTAAAATAAAATTTTTCATCGAACAGGCTTAAAAAATTTGAGCCTGGAACCTTGATACTTAAAAATCGTAAAATTTTCTGCTCTTTCCGAATCCGGAGTAAAAAAAATCGTTTTTTCTTGGAAATAACGCTCCCAGAGATAAATGGGCTTTATCGGAACTTACATGGCCCTAGAGTGGGTCAAAAATTTGTCATAATGTATTTTAAAATCGTAAAATTTTCTGCTCTTTCCAAATTTGGGGTCAAAAATAGGGGTTCCTATTTGAAAAAACGGACTTTGGGTCCGTAGAACTCAATCTAATGCCCCGGGCCCAATTTTGATGGCCCCCTTTAGCTAGCCCCAAAAAGTTAAGAAACTTTAATCTCTACACTCTTTTCGATTTGGGCCTTCCTAACCGATTTATTTGATGCGGCATTCCGTTTTTGGAGATCGCTAGTAAACGGGCTCTGCAGGGCCTTAGAAGAGCCATAAAGAAATTCTAAAAAATACCTTAAAATCGTAAAACATTTTGCTCTTTCCGAATTCGGGATTAAAAACAGGGGTCTTATACAAAAATCGGACTTTGAGTTCGTAGGGCCCATTACAAGGCCCCGAACTTAATTTTTTGGACCTATCTTATTAGCCCCAAAAAATCAAGAAACTTCAATGTATACATTTTTTTCGATTTAGGCTTTCCATTGAAAGTTATTCAAGCTTGCATATTAAAATTTTTTTTCGGAATTTATCGAAACGAAAAGAAAAGAAATAGTTGGTATAGCACATTAAAAATACAACGGAACACAACTAAATACAAACAATCAGGCTGATTAAATAAATTATATGAGTAGAGTTTTTCACAAAAATATCTTAAATATTTTACCATCATAACTTGTAACTTTAAATGTAAGGGCCATTAAGCTCGTATGAATTAATAATGAAAAATATTTTTAAAAAGACTTTAAAAAAGATAAAACACATTACGTAAAAGCTGAAAGAAGATATCAGGGAAAAAAAATATAAAAACATTTTCAGATCTTACTATATTGGTCAACTAGTTCTTGCAAACGTTTCAGCAAACACTGAATTTGAGGATTTAGGTAAAATTTGGGTGCTCTCGTTAGACAACGACTGTAAAACTAGCGTGCGGTTTTGTCGTACCTCAAGCGACTGTGTTTTTGCCCAAAATTTTTGGTCTGAATACCTCCACCATTGCATTGCTATGCTCCTCCATAAGATCAGCGCTGCACGAGCAAGGTAAGAGGATGTTAAGACGCTAGAGGCGCTGCTGCAAGAGTCTCCCTCGGCCGTGCTACTCAACGAGTAAGACAGAGAAAGAGATAATGTTCATTTGTCCTTGTCCAACCTGTAGAGTAGCAGGGCCGACGAGGGAGTTTCTTGCAACAGCGCCCTCCGTGGCGTTCGTTTCTTAACATCCTAATTGCATTGTTGTACTACTGCAGCACGAAATAAAAAAAAAAGGCTGGCCAACCAATGCTCATAGTTTACGCTCGTCGATATCATTTTTTGATAGACCAAAAAAAGTAAGATTAATTGAAATGGTATCTACTTGATGAAAATTCATTTTAAACAGTAAAGGATAAAATAAACACTTTATTATGTATTATAATTTTCACTTTTTAAAAAGTGAATTATTACTGTCTAAAAAAGTAAATTTTTTTTTAATCGTAATTTTGTTAATGCATTATTTTATTTGAATTGTAACAGCTAGCGCGGATAAAATTCGAATTTGGCGCTAACTGTTATAGAACGCGGATGCGGATCAGTAAGTCAGGTGATGACGAAATCTATCGATCAGCATTACTCTAATTTTGGCGCTTGGCGTGATCACACGTGTGTCAGAGAGCAAATATACAATTTACTTTTTTGTGTTGTTAGATAACTTTATCAAAGTGCGTAAGATAAAATTATCAGTGAGAAGTTGGGTAGATTTTCCTGTGATCCAGTTGTCATTGGATCGGAGCGGGGAAGACAATAACGTCTCACAGAGAGTCAGCGTGCGGCCTAGGAAGGCATTGTCGTCTTGTGTGAAGCCATTCGGTAAGTCGTAATTATTATAATTATTGTTACATCAAGCGAAGGTGCACCTGCTAAAAAAGTAAGTCCACGTAGCAGTTAATCATTGAATGTTTGCTCGTGTGATGATAAGAGTCAGAGTGTTTGTGAAGTACAGTAAGACTTAGATTTTTGTCTCGGAGTCTTTGTCTGGGTTTGGCGCGCTGCAGCTAGCAGCTGAGTGCATGTAGGTGTGCGCGCCGACCGGTGAATTATCGAGCGAGAAGAGAATCGCCATAATTCGATTTATTTTGATATATAATATCGGGCTAATAGCCATTCTAATATTATTTGTTTGTAAACAAAATGGGTTATAATTTGACTGTATTATTTATTAGTTTTATTTTTGTGTATTAAAATTAATTAAATTAACTGAGATTATTTAATTTATCAAACCCGTGTTCCTGCGTTCGATCCAAAATTAAATTCACGCCACTACCGAAAAGAGAGCAGCCGCGCCGCGTAATAGATGAATTAGTTCGCGTACGCGTCTTTCCCCCGATTACAGGTATTTGAAAAATCGACAAGTTGTCGTGTGCACTGTATGTGCATTTTGTCTACAAGCTGAAGACTGCTGACGTCGAGTCGTCGAGGGTATTCGTGAGCCAGTCACGATTATATATAAATTAGTCATCGGAAAAACGAGCCCTGTAACAGAATATACAATAAAAAGGTTAGCAATTAAACGCTATATTGGAAAATGCAGCTATCAAAAAATCTATATTTGTCATTTTATTAAGCAATTTTTTTATCATTATAAGACATAAAAATGAACAGGGAGAAAGATATTCTTGGTCTTTAACCGAGAACTCAAACCAAGAATCAGCACGATTCTTGGTTTCTTTTTTAACATTTGAAAGTATATCTATATAACAATTTCACGTGCGCAATACCACAACGCGGAGCTGATGAAGCTACGATCAGTAAATTGCTAAACAATAAACCAAAAATTGTGCGGGTTCTTCGTAAATTATAGGTTAATCAACTGAGTCCTTGGCTACGAACCGAGAATATTATATTCCCATTCAGTTTGGTTAATTAGTTCTCAAGATATCTTTTAAACAATTTTGCTACTTTAAGATATACAAAATAAGTAAAAAATGAACCAAAATATACAATAAAATAAGGAGATATATATTAAAGTCATATCGGATGCACAGGTCGCGTCTACGATTTACGGCGGTGTATAAATGATGGTCTTTCCTGTAAGTCTATTGATAGGGGTCGAATAGGCTTTTCATTCGCAAATAAAAAGGAGACATAAAGACAGAAAAGTCAAAGCCAATAAAATTGAGTACAGATTGTGTTAGGATTTTCAAATAGTTAGACTACTCAAATAAGTGAAGTTTTAGGTACAATGTAGTAATTATCACATCTGAAAATGCTAGTACGTCTGATATATATCTTGCAGTAATCGATTCAAGCAGTTTTGAAGGTGCGCAGAGAATATATGCAGGATTTATATGAAATTTCACTATGATTTTTAAAAAATTTAATACATTTTCAACAGGATCAACATAAAACGGAATATAAAACGTAGTTTTCAGTCAGCCTTCAATTGAAAAATTTTAAAATAGAAAAATTTTTAGGAGCAAAAATAAAAGTTTCTCTAAAATAACAAAGATGCAGCTAAAAAAAATTAACGAAATAATCAAAATACATTTATTTATTTATTAAAAGGTTTCTACAGGATGATTCCCATTTACACTTAAGTATACAAATTGATAGTTTTTACGATTATATATTTTTAAAATATGTATAACGAGGCGCATAGCACGAATAAAATTCATTCCTGTAAAATACAATAAATAGATATAAGTCGATAAATTTCAATTATATATTTACAACGTCGCATATTAAGTATCGATATGTACATAAATTTGTTATCTAATCGGTATGGTCAATCATTATAATATACAAAGTCTCCTTGATTCATGGTTCAGCCTGCCGATAGTGGTTTCATTAAAATTTAACCATCCCTTATTATCATTACATAGACGACTCAGCCTTATCGATGGTACCTTATCCATAATATTATTTCTCAAAAGTTGATATATATATATACTAGGGGGGGTACCCCCCTGCTCGCTCCGCTCGCCAACCCCCTAATTACAATTGATGAATATAAAAATTAATCGAAACAATACGTAAGCTCTATGTTTGGTAAAATAATCAAAAGACTAAAGCGCTCAAAATCAATAAAAATTAGACACGAGAGTTCAGTTTGAACTTTACTTACTCATCATAACTTGATTCATAAAATCAGACTTATAGAGAAAAGTTTTTAATTATTTAGGCAAAATCATGAGGTATAGAATTTTATTTCTTTTTTTAATAATTTTTAGTCAAAATCTATCCAGGGCTAAAATAGATCTAAAATTGACAAATGAAGATATAAATCAATTTTAAAATAGTTAGAGTGTTCATGTAAGGTACATACATAAATTTTTGATGACTCATAAGGAATATTAAATAGGCATATTAAATAGATTCATTTCAGATGGATATTACAAACTTTATTATATTTGCCGGCCCACAAGTGTCACTCACCTAATCACATTGACTATCTAACCTACTTCACTATCTCACCCATTTGGAGAACCCTACTAACCTTACTTAATCTTTCATCTTTAACCACCTGACCTATTTTAATCTTAGCTGCATTACTGACCTTACTAATTTTACTTACTTCAAATACCGTAAATAATTCCCAACTCATCTCTCACTCACTCTACCAACAAACCCTACTCACCTTATTCATTCTTGATCTGACTCATCTTAGATCTCTAGCTTATACTCCCCATCCTGAAAACTACTCTAGTAATTTGCCGAATGATAAAAAAAATCAAGATTTTTTTCAAATTTCGCAAATTCGTACAAACGAACCTTGATTTTCTTCAAAATTATTTTACAGATTCTTCATGAGATGAACGTATTTCCTTTATAGTAAGAGCTTGCGAAGTTGCGTTTGAACCGACTAATTGATAAACGGCTTTGTTCAGCACCCTCTCATGAGAGTCATGACAGCAAAAAGTATTTTCTGCACTCCGGCCGGGAAGTAGCAAAGACTGGCGCGCTCAGAGGCCAGAAAATGCGTCGAGCAGAAAAATAGTAGTACTTATACCACACGTGGCCACGAAAATAAGAAATGTCTCAGATCACATGTAATTTTCGGCCGAGGCGCAGCCGATTGTAGTAATCTACTAATTAATAAAAATTTGAATGACACAATTAGAAAGCTGAGCTCAAGACCTTTTTTATCATACATAATTTTATATAAAAATTTTCATTGGAGCCAAAGTTATAATTTTAATATGTCTATACCAGCCCACAACCACACAACCATCACTCACCCCATCTAAGTCTCTTTACTATTCTCACCCGTATTAAGGCGAAGTCATAAGGGTCATTTTAACAAAAAATTGAAGATTCAGTAAAATTAAAAATGAAAATGAAAAAAGGGCTCTGTAGCGCTGGAGCTACTATCTTAATATATCTTTTAAGCCCAACCCCATCAAAATCGGGTCAAAATTAACGTCAGAATATGGGAAACAGTTTTGTAAATTTTTGTATCTTAATAGCATTTGCTATACATCTATAAATATTGAATCTTTAGGAAGTTTTTTTATTTTCGTTTTCGTTTCATTTTAAATGATTTTTTTCGCAAATTCTGCAACTCCCCTTAAGACGTCGAATTTTTTTATCTTCAACTACATGACCTAGTTTAATCTTAGCCACATTACTGACCTCACTAATTTAATTTACTTCAAATACCGTATTTTATCCCTACCCCTAAAATCCAGCTGGATTTCCAGCAGGATTTCCAGCTGGCTATCCAGCTGGATTTCGGTTTCAATATGACGGCTGGATTTCCAGCTGGATTTCAAAAAAGAAATTTTTTGGTGAAAATCAATATTGCTTGAAATCAAGTTATTATTCATTTTTCAATGATTTTGAAAAAATTTATCTTAGTTTTTTTTTTTTTTTTTTTTCCAGCCGGATCTGTCCAGCTAGAAATCCAGCTGGACAAATTGAAAAATTAACAATAACTTGATTTTAAGCGATATTAACCAAAAAATTTTTTTTTTGAAGTCCAGCTGGATTTAAGGGGTAGGGATCTCCCAAACTTATTTCACCCAATCTACCAACGAATCCTACTCACCGTATTCATCAACTCAGTCACTAACTTTAAAGTTTTGTTGAAGTACTTTAAATTTTGAAAAAGCTCTATTAATATTTTTAAGTAAAATAACAAACCCTTCCTCACCTCATCTCCCCTTCCACCCTCCTCCCGCATAACCTCCGCCTAACCAACCTTATCTACCTTACTAACCTGAATCGACTTAAATTATTAGCTCTCACTAAACTAACGTATCTCGCTTATCTAACCAGCTGGCTTGGGATTGCGTAAATCTGCCCACTTAAGTGTCCCTTGATTACCCGTAAAAATTTCTAGTACCGCACAAATTTTTATTCCTAAGTAAATGTTTTTTATCAAAAAGTAAACATTGGTATTAAGTTAGGTATGGGTTATATAAATTAATATAAATAATATAAATTAGTAATTAATATATCTAATATAAATTAAAATCCAATCGTTCGTTGATCTTAAATCGGTATATAAATATATATAAATAATTATTGGATTTTAAATTATATTATACTTTCAACGAAGAATTAAAAGGGATCTTTGAAAAGGGGATTTTTGAAAAGAAGGGGATCCAACTGAGGGGATCCAATACTTTCGACGAAGATCCAATTTAGGGGATCCAATTTAGGGGATCAGAAAAGTGCGATATTTAACTGTGTTTTGACCGTGTTTTTAAGAATTTCAGATTTTTGAAGATCCAATTTATGGGATCCAATTTAGGGGATCAGAATCAAAAACGGAAATATAATATAGGGAGATATAATCATTTAAACTTAGGATTCTTGGTGGAGTATAAAAAGTAAATTTCTCATAGATCTCGGGACAGTTTATATTATGCCAGTCATGACTTTGTAGGTGAATATTATATCTGCTCTGTCTCTGCAAGATTTCAGCGTTGGGATTCTCAGAAGTTTGGATATGTGTGAATAATCAGGACAAATGTGAGGGATTGGTTGGCCTAGGGTAAAGGCTACAAATCTGAAGAAGGCCTGGACCAATTTCTCTAGTTCTTTCAATTGGATATTGTATAAGTGATTCCACGTTATTGAGCCATATGTTAATTATCTTAAATACACATAGAATTAACAGTTCTTCAATTTGATTTTCCATATCGATTATCACCATTTGAAATCGACGGAGCTGTTTTCAAGGGACAACTTCCTTCAAACTAAACTACAATTTAACAGGATTAAAAAATTATATTAATACAAAGAAAATTTTATTGAACTGTGCCGGAGTTTTTTATTTTGTTTTTAATTAATTTTTTTTTTAATTTCCGAGCTTTTTAGTTTTTAAAAAATGATTCTCTAAATTTAAATAACAATATCTAATTTTTATTCTGCACCCTATTGTAGTCCCCTCTTTGTCCGTAGGGGAGAGGGGGGGTATTTCGGACCGGAAGGTAATTCGGACATTTGCTATTATTTTTAAAAAATGCAGTGAGTAGTAAAATAAAAAATAGTATATGAAAGTATAAAGTCCATCTCATATTTAAAAAAAAAAACAAAGTTAAAACAAAAATTTTTATAAAAAAAAAAAAAGTACTGTAATAGCAACACTGACTTATCGCTAAAAAAATCGTTTTTTTCCGTATTTTTTTGTATAAAAAAATCTATGAAAATGATTCCTAATTCAAAACCTAAATCCTTTAAACAAAAATTTTTGATGAAATTAGTGATTATAGTTAAATAAATGTTTGTTTAAAATAAATTATATTGAGGGCTATTTGGACAGAATTCGGGGGGCTATTCAGATCACAGATGGATTTTGAGGCTGTGGTTATTCTGCTCTAACCTCAAAAAGATGGTGTAGCACTGTGCGGGTGTTTTAAGTTTTAAGTTTAGTTTTAATTAGTTATTAGTTAATTTTAAGTTAAAATGGTCCGAAAATATAAAAGAAAAACAAAAAATGGCCTGTGGTCGAAAGAGGATATGAAAAGGGCCGTTTCAGCGGCACTTGAAGGACAAACATACTCATTTATTGCTGCTGCTACTGGAATACCGAGAACAAAATTGATTAGAAAAGTAAAAATGATAAAACAAGGTGAAAAAAAAAAATGTACAACAAGCCTGGAGCTTCCGCAGTATTTTCTGCTGACCAAGAGGAAGACTTAGCCAACACTATCCTATATTACATGCATGGCATGAACGAGTTGAGTTCTGATGAAGTTAGGTCCTTAGCTTTTCAACTTGCAGAAAAGTTAGAAATTCCACACAATTTTAACAATGAAGAAAAAATGGCTGCACGTGACTGGTATACTGGATTTGTGAAACGACGCCCCAAGCTAGCTCTTAGGAAACCGGAGCATACCTCCAAAGCTCGAGCAGAGGCATTTACCAAAACAGCAGCAAATGAATTCTATGATCTCTTAGAAGATGTTATTGATAAGTCTTCGTTGGTTTAGTTTTAGAAGGTTACAACTCGGCACGTTCGATTAAAAAGGTGGCAACTCAAAGTTTCAAAATAAAAAGGTTGCAACTCAACATTTTATTTTTAAAAGGTGACAACTCAGAGCTAAAATGAAAATGAAGAGGTCAGTGAAGACACACGGTATAGCAGGCATCACCTCCGACTTAGACATTACTAAAAAGTACTATCCCCCAAACTTCAAACCCACAATACCCTGGGCGCCCAAGTTCAATTTTTAAATAAACGAACAATCCCCCAAGCTTCAAACCCACAATACCCTGGACATAAGAGTTGAATTTTTTAATAAATAAATGATCCCTCAAGCTTCAAATCCACAATACCCTGGTCGTCCGAGTTCAATTTTTAATAAATAAATGATTCCACAAGCTTTGAACCCACAATACCCTGGGCGCCCGAGTTCAATTTATGAATAAATAAATGATCCCCCAAGCTTCAATTCCACGATACCCTGGGCGTCCGAGTTCAATTTTTAAATAAATAAATGATCCCCCAAGCTTCATGTTGGATGTGAATTTGCCGGGAAGGAAATAGTAAAGAAATAACACGAGTACACTTTTGTTTGCCGAATAACACTGTTTAACTGTTTAATTTTATTTTAATCTATATTTACAAAAAGGGACGAGAGCTGTCGCAAATTTAGAATTCTTTCTAACTTTCAGACAAACTACCAAAAAGTAAATTCTACCCACGAGGCACCGTAGATGAGACGTGCGCGCGAAGTGAAGTCGCACACTGCGTAAAAAGGCGCCACGGCAGGCTCCCCCCACTTACGCTGACGCGAGTAGCGACTTTGCCACTCTCGCGCGAGTATCATTCAGGCTTCGCTCAAAACTGCTCCAACACTCCCTCCTTTGGAGTGAAGCCTTTTCTATCTATCTGTTTGATATGTCTTCTGTTTGTACAAGATTCTATGTTAAACACAACGAGTGATAAATGGTGGGGAATAACCCCAAAAGACTCTACTTAAAAAATTATAAAATAAAAGCTCTCTAAAATTACATCTAGTCAAATATAATTAGGTCTCGCTCAGTATCTTCCTCCGGAGGTTCAGGAGAATTTGGTCCGCGTTTTGGCCTACGCAAAGGGACGTATTTGAACTCGTCATTTGCTTCCTCGGGTTCTGAGTCCATCCTGTTTGACTCCTCCCTCTGTTTTGGAAGACCCATTTTCGCGCGATACAGCTCCCTGAAGCAAAAAAATTTGTTAAATGATTCTTACTTTGCAAATTCTGTTTAATTTTGTTTGGTTTTATCTGTTTGTAATTTTAATTTTAAAATAAACCCAGTACAAAAATTTTCCCAGTATGATTTTGATGGATTTTAAAATCGAGTGGTTTGGTAAAAATGTCTGCAGGATACTCTCTGGTCGATAGCCATTTCACTTTAGCGACTCCTTCCTTGACGTTCTGTTTGATGTAGTCTCCATGTAGATTAGACAACTCAGGACGATCTCCATATTCTTCTCTGAAGCGAAGATTAGCATGGATATTGGGCACAGGATCATCGAAGTCACAGAGCCTCTGACATCCTTCCTTCTGAGTGTTCTTTCCTGCGGCCGAGTTGTCGCACCAGACAGTAAAAGGAAAGTAACACTTTCCAGTTATGTCTCTTATGGCTTTGTCCAGGGAAATCAAATGACGGCATGCTTCGCTCATCGCGCCGTATTCGGCTTTCGTAGTCGATCTGCTGACGTAGTTCTGTTTGTAACTTTTTCAAGCTATTGTATCCCCATGCAAGTTGATCATAAACCCGGCGGTCGATGTCGAATCTGTCCAATCGTTGTGACTTGTGTCGGTCACAGCTTCTAGGGTTTCTGTTTGTCCTGTGTATGTCAAACCATCAAACCATACTGACTTGTTCCTCGCAGGTATTCAAAGATTCTGTTTACGTCCTCCCAATCTTTCACTGTAGGAGTGACCTGTCTTCTAGCTAATACGTTGACTGAGTAGGCTATATCTGGGCGAGTACCACCCGCCAGATACAAAAGGGAACCAATAGCCCCCCTGTAAGGAACTCCGGTTTCCACTGGTTGTTTCTGTTTGTTTAGATCTCCATCTTTGTTGTTTGGTAAATTTTTCCGCTTTTGCACTTGTCGTGTTTCCATCGGGGTCCTCTTGGGGTGACAATTTTTCATACCAAAACTTTCTAAGATTTTCTCCGTGTATTCTGTTTGGTCTATCTTGACTGTTTTCTTGTCTCTGTCTCTGTTTATTCTCAAGCCCAGAAAGTGTCCAGGCTCTCCAAGGTCCTTCATCTCGAATGTATGGCAGAGACTCGCTTTGATTTCTTCCAGTCTCTGTTTGCTGTTTGAAGCCACAAACATGTCATCGACATACACAAGGATAACATCGACCTCTCCCTTGTGTCTCCTGGTATATAGGCAAGGCTCACTCACCGTGTTTTTGAGTCCAAGCTTCTGAATCTTCAAGGTGAGTTTCTCATACCACCGCTTGGAGCTAACTTGCAAGCCGTAGATTGCCTTTCTCAGCTTGCACACTTTGCCTTTCTTGATTTTCATGAAAGCTTCCAAACCATCTGGAATTTCCATGAACTTTTCTTCTTCAAGCTCGCCGTGTAGGAATGCTGTCTTGACGTCCATCTGGCAAAGTTCCAGGTCGTATTTGTTTACCACCGACAGAAAGGCCCTGATGAGAGGAAGTCTGGAAACCAGGGCATATATCTCATAGAGCTCGTACTGTGTGTCATCCTTGAAACCTCTCACGACTAGCCTAGCTTTATAGGTAGGTTCACCTCTGTTTGAAATTTTTCTTTCAAAAATCCATCTTGAATCGATGACTTTGGGTGCGTTTTGTTCCTTGAGGGGTCGATTCACTATGTCCCAGACATTGTTGCGTTCCATCGACTCTAATTCCTGTTTTATGGCCTCTTGCCATTGTTTCGCATCTGTGGAGGCCATTGCCTCCTTGTAGGTTGTCGGGACTCTGTTTACTTCAACCAAGAAAGCACACTTAAGTTGGTATCCGTCTGGGTGTCGATTCGGTTGTTTTTGCTCCTCGAATTCAAAGAACACTTCCAGTTCGTCTGTTTCAACGGCTACAAACTTGGCAAAGGTATTGTCTCTCACCAAAGTTGTTTTCTCACCCGTCTTAGCCAGCTCTTTGTAGTCCAAACGACTGTTTGTAGCTCAGCCTGGTTGAATGCGTTTGAATGGCACGTCTTCTGTTTGGGTTTTCGATAGATTTGCTGATTGGATTTTT
The DNA here is from genome assembly GCA_038277355.1 of Encarsia formosa. NCBI lineage: Eukaryota > Metazoa > Arthropoda > Insecta > Hymenoptera > Aphelinidae > Encarsia > Encarsia formosa. Next base: position 109,805,323 of record CM076184.1, read on the forward strand.
CTTTTCTTTACTGGTTGTTGTTCCAAAATATCTATCAGTGGCTTTGTAACTGGCTGTTTATTCGGCTCGTTCATTTCTGATTGGTGATTCTTCTCTGAGAAGTCAATAAGTGGTTCATCTGTTTGGTCGAGTTTTCCTTCTTCCGTTTTTGCTGACACAAAGTTTTCGGAGTTTGCAGTGTATTCGTCTCGATATACTACTTTCTCATTGAAGTCAACGTTTCTTGAGTTGTAGAATTTTCCAGTTGGAGGATGCCATACCAGGTATCCGGTTTTTGTGTATCCTACCAAGATGGTCTCGATTGCTGTCACCGAAAATTTTCTTGGTGGATTTGGTTCGTACAGATAGGCCTTACACCCGAATCTTCTCAATCTGTTTAAGTGCAGTTTGACTCTGGGTGCAAAATTTTTTTTTTTTTTTTTTTTTCTTTCTTTTTTTTTTTGAGTGGAATGTCGAAATCGTTCGCTTTGTGTGGAGAACGGTTGTATACATGTGTGGCTGCTTCTGCTGCCAGTACCCACATTGATGGAGGTATCCCGGAGTCTTCCAACATGGAACGAATTCTGTACTCTAGAGTTCTGTTTAGTCTTTCAGCTGTTCCATTTGGCTGAGGCATGTATGTAGGGGAGAAATCTCCATCTATCTTTTCTTCCTCCATGACCAGGTTGAATTTTCCACCTAAGTTCTCTTTGGCGTTGTCTGCTCGGATGTAACACACCTTTGCATTTTCACCAATGAGTTTTCTCGCTTGACGTAAGAAGACCGCCAAACAGTCTCCAGTTTGACTTTTCTGTCAGATAGAGTATACCTTGGCATATCTCGAGAAATCGTCGGTGAACGTTATTAAATATCTGTTTGAACCTGGAAATGACACTGGTTGGATTGGTCCCATTATGTCACTGTGTAATCGTTCCATTGGACGTGCTGCTTTTACTCTGCCTTCATCATGTGGTTTCTTGACCATCTTGGTCATTCCACAGACTCTGCAGTCTATTATTTCTTCACCAAATTTTACATCTTTCAGTTCTTACACCAGCTGTTTGATTTTTCGAAGGTATCCGATGCTGAGGTGTCCTTAACCGTAGGTGCCACTTCATGCCTTCGTACATTTTACCAAGATTCCTGTCCTTGTGACTACTGTTTTTGATGGCTTTCTATTCTGGCTGATCTGAGTTCAGCTGATTGTTGTATTCGTACATTCTTCTGTTTAGACTGATTTCATTCAATTCAGAGTCTGTGAAGAAATCTGCCTCTCTTTCTGTTTGGGAAATTTCATCTGAACTCTCCCTCCCAAGTCCAGACGGATGTTCGTGTGAGCTTCTGTTGACTGTTGCTCCCTCCGACTTTGAGAAGTCATGCACATCTGTTTGGGATTGATTTATGAAATTTTCCACCGAAATCGTGTGAGCTGTGCATTCATATGGTTGAAATTTCTGTTAAGTTTCCAGACTCCAAGATGTCGAACTTGATTGCCAATGCGGTTTTACATAATTACCAATTATGTAATCCACGTTTGTCTGTCTGTCGAAAATTCTTACGATCTTGTTGTCCAGGTGTACACTGAAACCAAGGTCTACGAACTTTCGCAGTGATAGCAGGTTTCCAACAATTTTTCCGGCCACCAGAACATTTTTGATTTATATCGTCTCTCCGGACTTGTTTTTGACCACAAGGTTTCCTTCTCCGTCGATCTTCATGTTTCCTTTCTCACCTTTGTTTGCACTTCTGATTATTTCTGTTTGTATTTTCTTATAGTCATTTAAAATGAAACCGTTCCCGATGATGTGCTCAGAGGCACCGGTATCTGCAATAAAGTTTATATTATTACAATTTTTATGCAAATTTGTTACCTATTTGTCTCTGGGAGAATCCGAGGAGTATGGCTTTCTGTTTCTTCTTCTTGATCTGTTTGAGTGTCTTGAAGACATTTTACCTTCACTTCTATATTTTTCGTTGATTCTTTAGATGAACCAAAATTTTTCTTGGATCGGTCATTTTCAACACCATCTTGTGATGCTCGTCATCTAAACGGTGAATGATGGCTCCTCTGACCTAATTCTCTCTGTTTATTCGCTGTTCTACTGTGTAATCCTCACCCATTCCTTGAGTAGGGTCAATGACGTCGCTCAAACCACATGAAGTCAGGTCTATCATCAGTTTGTCGAACCATAGTCGGTACTCTGTACTTCTAGTTAGTTTGCAGCCTTGATGTTTAACGTGGCCGCCCTGGCGATCCAAGATATTCCTTAGCTGTTTGAGAGTTTGATCTAGCCGGCCTTCTGTCTGACTGTTATGTATTGATGACAGACTGTTTGTATGTACTTTTGTCCTTTGGCTGCACATGGATGAATTTCTTGACTCTGAACAACGCACGGCACGCAGCCTATCATCTGGTTCGTCGCCGTCGGCCGACACAGAGATCACGCGCCGTCGCACTGACATGTCGCGATCATGTGTGCTTTCATTGCCGCCTGAGCTTTGCCGCTCGGCCGAGAGAAAAAGACAAAAAAAATAAATTTTGTCCTGCATGCTACCGGCCAGGCTGAATTACGTTTCCCAAAATCCCCGTTTTTTACTCATCCCCATAAAGAAGAAAGAAAGTAAAAAAAACGAGGGAAAATAAAAGAGAGAGAGGGAGAGAGAGAGAGAGAGAGAGAGAGAGAGAGAGAGAGAGAGAGAGAAAGAGAGAGAAAGAGAGAGTCCCGACCGTCTTTCGATTCTCCGAATCTAAATTCTCCGGCGCTGCAGCCTGGCCGAGACAATCGCGTTTAAAAATTTTGCTGTCCAAACAGCTGAAACAAACTCCCACGGCAGGACAAAAAAAATCAAATCTATCTTTCTTTCCTCATGCAACTGCCACTGTTTTTCACAAACTTTCAAGCTGGATTAAAAAAAGCATCATGCTGTACGTAGATTTTATTTTGTTTGTACGACACATAAATTTTCTTTCGTTTCATACCTGATTGTGTTCTGCCATTTTGCAGCAACTGTTTGATTTTCTTTCTTTCACTTTGTATTTCAGTGTTGAATCCTTCAAGTTTTCTTACTTCACCGGTAATTCAATAACACAAAGAAAAACTTCAGCGGCTGCTGCCCATAACCTGTTGGATGTGAATTTGCCGGGAAGGAAATAGTTAAGAAATAACACGAGTACACTTTTGTTTGCCGAATAACACTGTTTAAATGTTTAATTTTATTTTTATCTATATTTACAAAAAGGGAAGAGAGCTGTCGCAAATTTAGAATTCTTTCTAACTTTCAGACAAACTACCAAAAAGTAAATTCTACCCACGAGGCACCGTAGATGAGACGTGCGCGCGAAGTGAAGTCGCACACAGCGTAAAAAGGCGCCGCAGCAGGCTCCCCCACTTACGCTGACGTGAGTAGCGACTTTGCCACTCTCGCGCGAGTATCATTCAGGATTCGCTCAAAACTGCTCCAACACTTCAAACCTACGATACCCTGATCATCCGAGTTCAATTTTTAAATAAATAAATAATCCCCCAAGCTTCAGACCAGCGATACCCTGGGCGTCCGGGTTCAATTTTTGAATAAATAAATGATCCCCCAAGCTTCAAACCCAAAATACCCTGGGCGCCCGAATTCAATCTTGAATAAATAAATGATCCCCCAAGCTTCAAACCCACAATACCCTGGTCTCCCGAATTCAATTTTTGAATAAATAAATGATCTCCCAAGCTTCATATCCACAATACCCTGGTCGTCCGAGTTCAATTTTTAATAAATAAATGATTCCTCAAGCTTCGAACCCGCGATACCCTGGGCACCCGAATTTAATTTTTGAATAAATAAATGATCTGCCAAGCTTCGAACCCACGATACCCTGGGCGTCCGAGTTCAATTTATAAATAAATAAATGATCTCCCAAGCTTCAATTCCACGATACCCTGGGCACCCGAATTCAATTTTTGAATAAATAAATGATCCCCCAAGCTTCAACCCCACGATACCCTGGGCATCCGAGTTTAATTCTTAAATAAATAAATGATCCCCCAAGCTTCAAATCTGCGATACCCTGGGCGTCCGAGTTCAATTTATGATTAAATAAGTGATCCCCCAAGCTTCAATTCCACGATACCCTGATCGTCCAAGTTCAATTTTTAAATAAATAAATAATCCCCCAAGCTTCAAACCAGCGATACCCTGGGCGTCTGAGTTCAATTTTCAAATAAATAAATGATCCCCCAAGCTTCAAACCTACGATACCCTGATCGTCCAAGTTCAATTTTTAAATAAATAAATAATCCCCCAAGCTTCAAACCAGCGATACCCTGGGCGTCTGAGTTCAATTTTTAAATAAATAAATGATCCCCCAAGCTTCAAACCCAAAATACCCTGGGCGCCCGAATTCAATCTTGAATAAATAAATGATCCCCCAAGCTTCAAACCCAGAATACCCTGGTCTCCCAAATTCAATTTTTGAATAAATAAATGATCTCCCAAGCTTCATATCCACAATACCCTGGTCGTCCAAGTTCAATTTTTAATAAATAAATGATTCCTCAAGCTTCGAACCCACGATACTCTGGGCGCCCGAATTTAATTTTTGAATAAATAAATGATCCGCCAAGCTTCGAACCCACGATACTCTGGGCGTCCGAGTTCAATTTATTAATAAATAAATGATCTCCCAAGCTTCAATTCTACGATACCCTGGGCACCCGAATTCCATTTTTGAATAAATAAATGATCCCCTAAGCTTCAAATCTGCGATACCCTGGGCGTCCGAGTTCAATTTTTAAATAAATAAACTGAGTGTGACTCTGAAGCACACTCGCAGTGACATCGATTCTTCCTGACCTTCCACAATAGCCCAATTTCATCTGCATACCAGCCTTATCGAACAGATTTTTTAGGACTTTTATAATTTTATCACTCACTCCAGCTTCACGCAGAGTACTCCACAGCAGGGAGTGTGCCACTGAATCAAAGGCCCGACGAAAATCCACAAAATCCGCGTACAGTTTTCCCTTTGGCTCACCCAAAGGGCTCAATCAAATGATCCCCCAAGCTTCAAACCCAAAATACCCTGGGCGCCCGAATTCAATCTTGAATAAATAAATGATCCCCCAAGCTTCAAATCCACAATATCCTGGTTGTTCAAGTTTAATTTTTCAATAAAAATTTGAATTTTTTTATTTTGTTGATTTAACCTATACTTGGCACACGGGGTCTCACAGGAGCCCACAAACTGTTAGAGTTTCAGTTCTGAATTATTGTGTGCCAAGTAAGGGTTAAAAATTTAACTCGAAAGCCCAAGGTCTCGTGTGTTTAGAGCTTGAGAAATCATTAATTCATTTGAAAATATGAATAAATAAATGATTTCTTAATGATTTAAAAATTTCAATCAATAAATGATTAGAGGACTCTCTGCTTATTTAAAAATTGAACTCGCGCCCAGGGTATGGTGAGTTTGAAGCTTGGGAGATTGTTCGTTTATTTAAAAATTGAACTTGGGCACCCAGGGTATTATGGGTTTGAAGCTTGGGGGATCATTTATTTATTTAATGATTGAACTCGGACGTCCAGTGTATTGTAGGTTTGAGGCTTGGGGGATCATTTATTCCTTTAAAAATTGAACTCGGATGCCCAGGGTGTTGTGGGTTGGAAGCTTCGGGGATTGTTCGTTTATTTAAAAATTGAACTCGGGCGCCCAGGGTACTGTGGGGTTGAAGCTTGAAGGATCATTTATTTATTTAAACCTTGTACCTTGGGCGTACGAGTTTGATTTTTAAATAAATAAATGATCCATCAAGCTTCAAACCCATAGGACCCTGAGCGTCCAAGTTTAATTTTTAAATAAATAAATGATCCTTCAAGCTTCAACCCCACAGTACCCTGGGCGCCCGAGTTCAATTTTTAAATAAACGAACAATCCCCGAAGCTTCCAACCCACAACACCCTGGGCATCCGAGTTCAATTTTTAAAGGAATAAATGATCCCCCAAGCCTCAAACCTACAATACACTGGACGTCCGAGTTCAATCATTAAATAAATAAATGATCCCCCAAGCTTCAAACCCATAATACCCTGGGTGCCCAAGTTCAATTTTTAAATAAACGAACAATCTCCCAAGCTTCAAACTCACCATACCCTGGGCGCGAGTTCAATTTTTAAATAAGCAGAGAGTCCTCTAATCATTTATTGATTGAAATTTTTAAATCATTAAGAAATCATTTATTTATTCATATTTTCAAATGAATTAATGATTTCTCAAGCTCTAAACACACGAGACCTTGGGCTTTCGAGTTAAATTTTTAACCCTTACTTGGCACACAATAATTCAGAACTGAAACTCTAACAGTTTGTGGGCTCCTGTGAGACCCCGTGTGCCAAGTATAGGTTAAATCAACAAAATAAAAAAATTCAAATTTTTATTGAAAAATTAAACTTGAACAACCAGGATATTGTGGATTTGAAGCTTGGGGGATCATTTATTTATTCAAGATTGAATTCGGGCGCCCAGGGTATTTTGGGTTTGAAGCTTGGGGGATCATTTGATTGAGCCCTTTGGGTGAGCCAAAGGGAAAACTGTACGCGGATTTTGTGGATTTTCGTCGGGCCTTTGATTCAGTGGCACACTCCCTGCTGTGGAGTACTCTGCGTGAAGCTGGAGTGAGTGATAAAATTATAAAAGTCCTAAAAAATCTGTTCGATAAGGCTGGTATGCAGATGAAATTGGGCTATTGTGGAAGGTCAGGAAGAATCGATGTCACTGCGAGTGTGCTTCAGAGTCACACTCAGTTTATTTATTTAAAAATTGAACTCGGACGCCCAGGGTATCGCAGATTTGAAGCTTAGGGGATCATTTATTTATTCAAAAATGGAATTCGGGTGCCCAGGGTATCGTAGAATTGAAGCTTGGGAGATCATTTATTTATTAATAAATTGAACTCGGACGCCCAGAGTATCGTGGGTTCGAAGCTTGGCGGATCATTTATTTATTCAAAAATTAAATTCGGGCGCCCAGAGTATCGTGGGTTCGAAGCTTGAGGAATCATTTATTTATTAAAAATTGAACTTGGACGACCAGGGTATTGTGGATATGAAGCTTGGGAGATCATTTATTTATTCAAAAATTGAATTTGGGAGACCAGGGTATTCTGGGTTTGAAGCTTGGGGGATTGTTCGTTTATTTAAAAATTGAACTCGGACGCCCAGGGTATCGTGGGTTTGAAGCTAGGGGGATCATTTATTTATTTAAAAATTGATTTCAGACCCCCAGGGTATGGTGGGTTTAAAGCTTGGGGGATCATTTATTTCTTTAAAAATTGAACTCGGATGCCCTGGGTACTGTGGGTTTGAAGCTTGGGGGATCATTTATTTATTTAATGATTGAACTTGGACGCCTAGGATATTGTGGGTTTGAAGCTTGGGGGATTGTTCGTTTATTTAAAAATTGAACTTGGGCGCCCAGGGTATCATGGGTGTGAAGCTTGGGGGATAATTTATTTATTTAATGATTGAACTCGGACGCCCAGGGTATTGTGGGTTTGAAGCTTGGGGGATCATTTATTTCTTTAATAATTGAACTCGGGCGCCCAGGGTACTGTGGGTTTGAAGCTTGGGGGATTTCTCATTTATTCAAAAATTGAACTTGGGCGCCCAGGGTATTGTGGGTTTGAAGCTTGGGGGACAGTACTTTTTAGTCATGTCTAAGTTGGAGGCCACGCCTGCTATACCGTGTGTTTTCACTAACCTCTTCATTCTCATTTTAGCTTTGAGTTGTCACCTTTTAAAAATGAAATGTTGAGTTGCAACCTTTTGAATTTGAATCTTTGAGTTGCCACCTTATCAATTTGAAACTTTGACTTGCCACCTTTTCAATCGAACGTGCTGAGTTGTCACCTTCTAAAACTAAACCGACGAATTGCTGCGAAAGATATTTCTGAGAATTTGCTATCTGTACGGAGACTAGCAGATGCAGGTTTTATTATTCAGTTGGACGATGAATCTTTCAAGGTATTTGATAGAGAGAATGATAAAATAATCTTTGAAGGTATTTATGAAAAGCCTAACTGGATAGTAAAATTTGAAATAAAGAAAAATGAGAATGGGAATGGTGAAGTTACAGAAATATTCGAAAATTATACATGTAAAGCCCGAATCATGAAAGAACATGAATTTTCTGAACAATCCCAGACGATTAATGATTTTGAGAATCCAATGTCAGTTTCGGAGGGAGAAAGCTCACTTCAAACTTCGAAAAGCTCTGAGGGAAGTCTAGAAATCTTACCGTCCGAGATTGGGAGGGAGAATTCAGAAAATTTCATGAAAAATAATGAAAAGCTCAATGAGAATCAAAACTTAGAGAAAAATATTGAAAAGCTTGACGCAAGCTTGAGCAGTGAAAAAGACTTATATTTAAAAAATTATAATGATGTAGAGAAAACATCAGAGAAAGATATAAGTTTAACATGGCCAAAAACCGTGAAAATAGATGAGCTTGAGTCATTTGATAATATTGAAGATATGCTTATTAACAACTTAAGCTATAAACCGAAAGAGTTTATTCCTGAAAATGAGGCAATGCTATGGCATTATAGATTAGGTCATGCTTCACTTAATTACTTGAGAAAATTAAAAAAAATAATTTATATAAGTATAGAGTCACTATATATAAGTATATAAGTCACTAGAGAAAATAAGATTTGATGAATCTATTCGTGACTGTGAAGTATGTACCTTATCTAAAATGGAAAAGTTACCATTTACTGGAAAGAGAAAGAGAGCTTTAAAGCCTCTTGAACTGATTCATAGTGACACTATGGGTCTGATCAGACCTATTTCGTGGCCAGGTCACAAGAGATATATATTAACTTTGATTGATGATTATTCGAGATTAGCTAAGAGCTATAATCTAAAATCAAAGGATGAGTCAGGTGATGCACTTGAGAAATTCTTAGTAACCACACGAAACTTGCTTAGAGAAAATGCAAAAGTGTGTTATATAAGATCAGATAGAGGTACTGAGTTCACAGGTGGTAAATTTGTTGAAATAATGAGAAAGGAGAAGATCGCCATACTCCTGAACACAACGGAGTGACTGAGAGATTCAACAAAACCATCCAGAGAAAGGTAAGAGCTTACATGTGTGACTCAGGCCTACCTGAGAGTATGTGGGAGTTTGCTGCAGAGGCAGCTGTGCTAGCGTACAATATTACTCCTCACAGTTCCATAAATTATAATGTTCCAACTCTTAAATTTGCTGAAAACTTAAGATGTGATTTAAATCGAATAAAACGCTTCGGGTGTATAGCATATGTGAAACTGCCAAAAATTGAGTCAAAATTTAAAGCAGTAGCTGTGAGAACTGTCCTAGTAGGATACATTCCTACAGGCTATATTTTGTGGCACCCAGGCACTCGCAAATTTTTAGAGTCAAGACATGTAAAATTCAATGAGAAATTAGTGTACAGAATTGTATACGGTCGAGATAAAAATTATGAAAAATTCAATATCGCAAATTTGGAATTTGAGCCTGACAAGCCGACAGAGATCGAACTTGATCAGAGCATGCAAGCTCCAGAAAATGTGGAGATAGAGAAAACTGCACCCAAAAAGCGGGGTAGACCAAAGAAATTAAATACAAAGAAAATTATAGAGAAAAAGACCGACAAAAATTGTCCGGTAACGAGAAGTCAACTAAAGAGAAAAATAGTATCTGATGAACAGATAGAGCAAAGTTCAAACTCGAGAAGGGTTGAAGACATCAGCTGTGCAGCAAGATATCTCAATGTCCAAGAGACAGATGAGTTGTCGCACATGTGGTTAACAAAACTACAAAAAGATCCAACAAGCTTCAAAGAAGCAATGGAATCTGATGCTAGAGAAAATTGGAACCAAGCAATAAAAGAAGAACTAGACTCAATGAAAACAAACGAGGTTTGGAGACTAGTTGACAGGCCAAAACCAACATCAACCGGTAAGAAGCCAAACGTGATTGACTCGAAATGGGTCTTTAAAAGAAAAGTTGATGCTGATGGTTCAATAAAGTTTAAAGCAAGGCTCGGGATAAGAGGATTCAAAGATAAAAATATGTATGATCTAAAAGAGACGTATGCTCCAGTCTCAAGATTATCTTTGATCAGATCTGCCCTTGCTATAATAAATAAGCACAACTTACATGTATGTCAGATGGATGTAAAAACAGCATTCTTAAACAGCGAACTTGATGAAGAAGTCTATAAGGAAATTCCAGATGGCCTGGAACTTCCTAATGATATAAAACAATCAAAAGTGTGTAAGTTAGAGAAATCCATGTACGGCTTGAAAGTAAGTTCGAAGAAATGGAATGAGAAATTCTCTAGAGAAGCTCGAAAGCTCGGTCTTCAAAATGATTTGCATGATCCATGCTTATTCACTTGGAGGCATCGAGGCAAAATGGCTTTCGTTGTACTATACGTCGATGATATGCTAATTGCGAGCAATGATATTGAGAAACTGAATGAGATAAAAAGACTTTTATCATCAGTGTTTGAAATGAAAGATCTTGGTGAACCTTTAGGCCTAAAAACTTTTTAGGCGTGACTATCCGGAGGAATAAAAGTTCGAGAGAAATGATAATTCACCAAGCTGACTATACAGAGAAATTATTAGAGAAATTTGATATGAATTCTGTACATCCACATGACACTCCAATGGAAACACGACAAGTGAGTAAGAGAAATAAAAAATCCAAAACTGAAAGCTTAAAAAGCTCAGAAAGCTCAGAAGAGCAAATAGAGAAAGAAGTCAAAAAGGTGCCATACAGAGAAGCCATCGGAAGCTTAATGTATCTTGCAAATGCTACACGTCCAGATATAGCTTTTGCAACAACTTCCTAGCGAGAAAACAGCTAAATCCAACTGAACAAGATTGGAAGGAAGTTGTGAGAGTTTTTGCGTACTTGAAAGGTACGATTAACCTTGGTCTTAGATATACGGCCAAGTCAGAGATTTTAGAAGCTATGACTGATTCAAGTTGTAGAGACTGTCCAGGCTCAGTATCCACCAGCGGATATGTTATAAGACTCTTCGGCGATACAATCGCATGGAGAAGTCATAAGCAACCTTGGGTAACAAAATCAAGTTGCTTTGCAGAGTACTTAGCCACGAGTGAGTCATGTGAGGAGCTGATATCACTTGATAAATCAATCAGGTATATCACTGGAAAAACTTATTACCCAGTAACAGTCTGGTGTGATAATCAATCGGCAGGAAAATGTACAGAAATGGATGGCAGCCACAAGCTGAAATCATTCGATGAGACTCTAGAAGAGATTATGAGAAATCTTGAAGAGCGAGAAGGTACAGGTGTGAGAAAACACATGTCCGAAACGCATGGCGACTTCATTAAACAATGTGTTGAAAAGTTTGCGAATTTACTTACAATTCACTGCAATCCGCAAATTTGTAGATTCGGCCAGCTGTGACGTTTGGACTATACTTTAGTCTAATATTCTCACAAATTAAAATAAGCTAAGTTCAAGTCTCGACTTGATTTGAAAATTTGAGCTTAAATCTAAATAAATACGATGATCAATATCATCTCAAAAGTTTATATTCACGTATGACATGCTTCTTAGGTAGATACGGCATGCGTCATGCAGGTGAGGATAGCAAAAGGTATATAAAAAAAACGAGTAATTAAATTGATTAAATTCAATTTATTTCTTTTATCTTATAACCAAAATTTTATAATCACAAGTTGTCAAATTTAATTTAAGAGTCCAGAGACAACAAGTATCAAATTCTCTTTAATTTTTAATAATTAATTAGTAATCGATATAAAGCACAAAAGAAGATAAACAATAGTAAATAACTCTCCTTCTCTTTTCTCTCTTACAGTACTGCTACGATGTGAATGGCTACGTGGGGCGCGACGCGTTTTACCCGAACGGTCTTGATAGTTGCGCATCAAACGATATTATAGAATATCGTGATCGCACTCGGCCCAAACTGAGTGCATCAACGCTGCATTTCCTGCTGCGTGGTACATCAGAGTGGCACCCCTATGGGAAAAAGTGGGTTATAATGCCCGTGTGTTTGGCCTCTCGGGCGTATTCCACTCTTTTTCCGGGGTTCTTAAGATTATCATACGGAGTAGAACACACGGTTCTCGGTGAGTTGCCACCTGGGCATACGTCACCTACTCCAGGAAATGAAGACGCTTACCGAAACTCCGAGTATCTCGTTGTCAATTCTCCTTAGAGATGATTGTCCAGATGCGGCAGGTTGGGAGTTTCGGTGTAGAGTAGTCTCGTCTGCTTTGCGACGAGTTGGTCAGAGCTCGCGGGCCGCGCCGGCGCACTAAGCTACCTACCCCCTCCCACTGCTCTCACTGAGCTAACACAACGGACGCGAGAAACCGGATCGTTGCATCGCCCCCCCTAGATTTTCACACAAATTTGATTTATTGTCAGCAAATTTTTTTGAAAATTTAAAATTAGCCGTAAAAAATTTCTTTTTTTTTTTTTTTTTTTTTTTACAAGTTTACGAGAAAGGGGAGAAAACTCAAAAGTATTTTAAATAAAAAGTGAAATCCAAAATAAATCTTAAGATATAAAAGTATGCAAAAATAAATCTTAACATTAATTATACCGATCAGGCTACAAAGTAAGAAAAAATCTGAATATTAGCCAAGCATTGATTATAAGTTATACTTGACGAAATAAGATCTAAAAGTAAGCAAAATAAATTTTAATATTAATTATACTCCACTCCACTTTGACGCCACTTCAATTTCTACGGCGTCACTGGCTTCCTCAACGGGGGAGGGTGATTTTTTCGACGTTTTGGGTTTGATTACAAATTTGTGCAGAAGCGCTTTGCGATTTTTAAGACGCGCCCTTATAGTTTCTTCCGTCTCCCCGTTGATGTTCGTCACTGGGGGCACATAGTGACGACTGAACCACCAGGTGACTCGTTCTAGACGTTCCTCCACTTCCAGGTCGTTACGGGCGCGGGCGTCAGGCCCCGTGCATGACACCTGTCCGTGATACAATGCCTGCAATTCTCGGTCCCTCTGGCGTTGCTGCAGCCTTTTCAACTTGCTTGGTCTGATTTTGGCTTTTGGCTGGGCCCCTTGTCAGTGCCGCTTCTGTTGCGAGAGTGCCCCCTGCTGAGATTGTTTCCCGTATGGTAGCTCGTCGTCGGCCTGCCATACCGTGTGTTTTCACTAACCTCTTCATTCTCATTTTAGCTTTGAGTTGTCACCTTTTAAAAATGAAATGTTGAGTTGCAACTTTTTTAATTTGAATCTTTGAGTTGCCACCTTATCAATTTGAAACTTTGAGTTGCCACCTTTTCAATCGAACGTGCTGAGTTGTCACCTTCTAAAACTAAACCGACGAAGTATGATATTCAGCCAGAAAATATCTACAATGTAGATGAAACCCCTACAGTACTGCTCAAAAGTTTAAGACATCCCCAAATTTCACTATACACATCTGTCGAATTTGAGTTTGCGCTTAGCCGTAACGGCTCAAATCGGTGTGTCAAGGTCTTAAACTTTTTTTTTTTTTCATAAATATATTAATTTAAAAGAAAAACCATTATTGTAATAATATTTAATTTACAAATGAATGTTCTCTCACGTTTCTGTTTAAAAAGTTAATTTTTGAAATACAGCACATTTCAGCCATTTTTTCACTTTAGGAGCTGTCTTAAAATTTTTTACCAAGATCCTAATGCATACACTATTTTTTTCCAAGTTTTTACAATGTTCAAGTTTAACGAGAAAAAATTTCAAGTCGATCCATACAAAACTGTTCGAGCCACATAAGAAAAATGCATATTTTTAATCAGTTATAAATAACTAGTTTTTTAAAATTTTAATCAATTTTATGCCTAAACCTGTTATTTTTTTCTAATATAAGGGACAAAAATTATATAATAACTCAACTTTTTTCTATTTTTAACTTATTTAATACAAATTACATAGAAAACTTAAAGGATTTCATGAAAAGTTACAATTTTTTGTGGTAATAATTGAACTGTTTAACGAGAAGAAAAACGTAAAATTTTTAAATTAATTATACATAAAAAAAACTATCATCATAATCATATTAAAAAACACAAATAAATCATTTTAATTACACTACATTGAATTTTTTTATCCGAGAATTCTAATATTTTGTTGCTCCTCCTTTGGCTTTATAGCAAGCTGCGACTTTTCGGACCATCGACTTTGCAAGGTCTAAACAATAACTGCAACTTAAATTTTGCCAAGCAGCAGCTATTTCTACTTTCAAATCATTGAGATTTCTTAAATCTTTGTTTTGAATTATACGTTCTACTTGTTCCCAAGCATTCTCAATAATATTTAAATCCGGCGAGTGAGCTGGCCATTTTAGCAAAGGTATTTTATTATCAGACAGCCACAGCAAACTTTTCTTTGAAGTATGGCACGGAGCATTATCTTGTTGGAACAGCCAATTTTTGCGCCTTCCAAAAAGTTTTTTTTTTAAGGAATCATAGTGTTATCGAGAATGTTAATGTATTTGTCGCTATTGACTGTGCCTTCTACAAAATAAAGTTCACCTGTTCCTTTTCCTGAAAGACAGCCCCAAATCATCACAGACCCGCCGCCTTTCTGAACTTTTGCGGCAAGACAGTCTTGATTATATTTTTCATCTGCGGTACGTCTTACTCTTCTCGGCCGATTGGAGAACAGTTGAAATGAAGATTCATCACTAAATAAAACAGTGTTCCACTTTTCTTCAGTCCAAGATAATTTGTCACGGCACCACTCATAGCGATCTTTACGATTTTTTTTAGTGAGAAGCGGCTTACGGACTGCCACGCAACTTTTCAAATTTTTATCAAGCATACGCCTGTTGACAGTTTGTCTGGATAATACCACATTCACTTCATCTTTCAATTGATTTTTTAATTTATTAACTGTAATTTTCCGGTCTCTTTTAACTTTGTTGATGATAATTCTGTCTACGCTGGCACTTGTTACACGAGGTCGACCCAACCGGCTTTTATTTTTGACGTTTGCTGTGTTTTGGTACGCGAAAATTGTATTCCGAACACAACATCTACTTACATTCAGAGTTTTTGAAATCTTTGTTAGATTTTTTTTAACTTTAAACAAACCAATAATTTGCCATTTTACTGATTCTGACACTGCTTTTTTCCCCATGTTAATCTTAACCGATAAAATTACAAAATTTAAAACAAATGTATCTATTTAATTTCTAACTTTATCATGTAGATGGCGCTAAACGTTAAATAATTTGAACATAACATTCCAAGAAGTCAGTTCGAGATGTGTCAAGCTCAAACAACTAATTTATTAAAAAAAAACACGTTAAAAATCAAATTGTCCGTTCTATTAATTTAATCGAATAAATTAATTTAAAAATTTTACGTTTTTCTTCTCGTTAAACAGTTCAATTATTACCACAAAAAATTGTAACTTTTCATGAAATCCTTTAAGTTTTCTATGTAATTTGTATTAAATAAGTTAAAAATAGAAAAAAGTTGAGTTATTATATAATTTTTGTCCCTTATATTAGAAAAAAATAACAGGTTTAGGCATAAAATTGATTAAAATTTTAAAAAACTAGTTATTTATAACTGATTAAAAATATGCATTTTTCTTATGTGGCTCGAACAGTTTTGTATGGATCGACTTGAAATTTTTTCTCGTTAAACTTGAACATTGTAAAAACTTGGAAAAAAATAGTGTATGCATTAGGATCTTGGTAAAAAATTTTAAGACAGCTCCTAAAGTGAAAAAATGGCTGAAATGTGCTGTATTTCAAAAATTAACTTTTTAAACAGAAACGTGAGAGAACATTCATTTGTAAATTAAATATTATTACAATAATGGTTTTTCTTTTAAATTAATATATTTATGAAAAAAAAAAAAAAAGTTTAAGACCTTGACACACCGATTTGAGCCGTTACGGCTAAGCGCAAACTCAAATTTGACAGATGTGTACAGTGAAATTTGGGGGTGTCTTAAACTTTTGAGCAGTACTGTATGTCTACTGTTCCCAAATCTGCTCCTAAAATAATTACTAAAAAAGGTCAAAGGCAGGTAGGAGGATTAGTTTCTGGTGAGAGAGGCGAGCACATAACCGCTGAAATCTGTTTTTCTGCAACGGGTAATTATATGTCTCTCATACTGATATTTCTTTTAAAAAATGAAGAAATTGGTCAAGGTACGCCATTAGAAAATATGGTAGAATTTCATCGATGTGGCTATGTGGATACAGACATTTTCTTCAAGTGGTTTGAGGACTTTGTTGAATTTTTCAAACCAATTCCTGAAAAGAAAGTCCTATTGCTTTTCGATCAGCTCTCTACTCATACTAGAAACTTGAAAGTATTGGAATCAGATGTGGAAAATAATGTAATTATTTTGCTTTTCCTCCACACACTAGTCATCGATTTCAACCAGTAGATGTGTCTTTTAATAAGCCCCTCAGTAAAAATTTTGGAAAGCATCATAATACATGGATGAGGAGAAATAAGAATAAAGTTATGACTTTGAAAAACTTTTTTGACATATTTACTCCAGCTGACGTGGAAGCTGCAACTTCTGAAAATGCTAAAAGCGGATTCAAAAAAACGAATCTGGCCTTTCAATCGAAACGCTTATTCAGATAAAGATTTTATTGATCAAGTAGAAAATTATTTAGCAGGTATGTATTTGACATTTTTATTATTCATATATGAAATTGTAATTGAAAAAAAGTTTCACTAATCAATAATATTTATTATTTTAATTGTATTTTCGATTTTAAGTACATTATTTGTCAAATTTTGTTAAGATTTTAAAAGTAAATTAAACCCTTAAAATATAAGTGATTAATTCAGCTATTTCATTAATTTAAAAATTTTATTTCAGAACTACGTGAGAAAGAATTCTGTTCTGCCATTCAAGAAATTTTAGAACCTGAGTCTTTTGTATATATAACTTCTCATGAAGAAATTTCAAAAAATCAGGTTGAAGATGAAATTTTACTACCTGCCACCTATGAAGGAAATTCAAAATCTCATTTTCATGATGCAAATGAATATTCTGATATTTACTGTGCACCAATTGATATTTTACAAACAAATGTTGGTTTGGATGAGACTGCACAGGGTTCATCTAATTTGAATCAAGATTTAGTTACTATGCAAGAATTAGAGCTGCCGGTCGTAAACCTTTCTGAACTGCAAGCATCAAGTTATATGCTTAATACTTCAACTGTAAACTCCATAGTTCCATGTGTAAATGTAGAGTCTGAAAATACTCAAACTAGTAAGAGTAATGAAGTAAGCATAAAGAGACTAAGGTGTAAAAAAAGCAATCAGTGCCCTAGTGAATAGCAAGAAATTCTTTGAAGTAACAACAAAGATAAGAAGATCTTTAAAAAGCAAAACAAAAGTATTTACAGAACCAGAAAGTGTACAAGAAGTTAAGGAGGCTAAAAGGCTTGCTGAAAGTAGGAAGCCAAAGAATCCAAAAAAAAAAAAAGAAAAGAAAAAAAGGAGCAGACATTTCGAACCAGCAGTTAACTGCAGTTAATTTAAATGTAAATGCTCTTACAGTAAATCCTTACTTTTTTCCTCCAATGCACTATTCTTATCCCACTTGGCCAGCACCTTACAGCGTGTTTTCATCCGCAAGTCCTTCAATCTCAGCCGTACCTACCAACATTGCACCTCTAAATATTCAATTGGCTGGTGCTAATACAAATTGCCTCAGTCTATGTTTACCTCAAAGTGGTTTTCTTCCAAATGTACATCTTAGTTTTCAACATTCTAGTTTTACAGCTACAGCACGGACAGAAAAAATACGAGAATTTATCGTGGAAAGAACTCCAGAAACTCTGGAGTTTGTTACGTAGTTTTATCGTGCTACTCAACTCCGAATTTTACCGTGTGAGTAACGAAAAAACTCTAAGCGCTACGGTACGGCCAGCCAATCAAATGGACTCCCCCCCCACTTTTTGTGTAAAATTCGGAGTTGAGTAGCACGATAAATTCTCGTATTTTTTCTATCCGTGAGCGAACACTTTTTTAAACAATAATTCACAACATGAGTCAAACCCAACTGACTTGTCCAAAAAGTCGATTTTAGTTTCATGTATATTCAGTATTTAAAAATATATTTATTTAATTTTCTGCTTATAAAGCACCTCCTAAAAATTTTTAAAGGGAGTTACTTTTGTTTTTTTATGAATAAGACAAATTTTAAAAATGTTATAAATTGATTTTGAAATCTATTTAATGTTTTGAATACTAAAGGATTATTTAATCTGTATTGATTAAGATTGTTTAATATTATTAAATTATTTTATATAATTTAAATCAGTGTGATTTTCTTCTGAAACAAAATTTAAACATTGTTATTATAGATAAGTAAAAAATTTAATTGTTCGATTCAAATTTTATTAAAAATTTTTTAGTGGTTTTATTATCTGTGAAAGTAAATAAAAAAAAAAAATTGGATTGATATTAAAAAGTAATACTAATGTCTAATACATTTGAATTACTTTTAACACAAATAAAAATGTATTTTGTAGTTACAAATTTTTTTTATTTCAAAAACACTTACCTACGCTAGTCAATCACTACAAAAACTTCCCTTGACTTATTTTAAAAATTAAAATTAATATTCTTCGTAAGTAAAATAATAATTTATTTTATTAATTTAAGTTAAAAAATATGATTTGTTGATATAAGTAATTATTTTATGTGTGTTTAAGTTTTTAGTTTTTGACGCTTCCAAAAAGCCCCGTTTATATAGTCTTGGTTTTTATCATTGTTTAATATTTTTTATCATTATTTATTACGTAATAAACTTTTGAATATTTATTCTGAAGAAGTTTATCTATGATTATAAACTATTTTCACTCGTAAAAATGAATAAATTTTATTTTTTTAACGTATAATTGTAATGTCCCGTATATTTGAATAAAATAAAAATAAAAGTAATTCACAGACTCACTTGAAGTGTCCAAAATACCCGCCTCTCCCCTACCTATTTTTTGAGACTTTAGTTCAAAGGCACCCCGACTGTGGACCATGCAAATCTCATGCAAGGAGCGTAGGTACCTCGGTTAATGGACCGCCGAATCAAACAATTGACTGACTGGTACATTAATCGGGCCATCCATGCTTCGTGAATGAGATTTGCATGTTCCACATTCAATATATACCTGTGAAGACATGTCTCAAAAATACGGTCCAAGACCTCTCTTTTTGGGAACCACAATTGGGTGTTTTACCTTAGGATGCCCTAAATACTGATTTCCAATCGTTGGTCATCTAAAAAAATGCCTATTAAATTCTTTCCGAAAACATTGACCAGCAGTGAGTCCGAATCAGAGGAATAAAATCGATTGATGCCACATAGATAAAACAGTGTTTAAGGCTGCCTACAGTACTGGTCAAAAGTTTAGCACACCCCCCAATTTCATAGTTTTCAAGTTCAAACTTTGAGCTTTTATGTAACCGTGAACATGGAAATCTTTAAGTCCACGTCTTTAACTTTTTTTTTTCCACTTTTTTCACAAGACATATTAACTATAAAAAAAAAAAACATTAACTTCATATAAATATTTTAAAAAAATTAATTTTTACTCACATTTTGTTTTAAAAGGATATTTTTCGAAAAATAGCAATTATTGGTCATTTTCTGATTTTAGCATTACTTGTAAAGCTTTTTAGAATCATCCATTGGCCGGGCACATCTCCTGCTCTCAACATAATTGAAAATGCTTGGGATCAAATCGAAAGAATGATAAAGGACAAAAAATGTGAAAATCTTCAAGACTTGAAACAAGAAATTGCTATTGTTTGGCAAAACCTGTACGCAAAGTTTAGGCTTGCTATAAAGCTAAAGGAGGAGTGACCAAGTATTAAAAAGATTAAAAATTTAATTAATTTAACAATTAAAAAATAGATTTACATTAAAAATTATAAAAAAATGTCCTGTTTTAATTTTATCAGCATTTGTTATTAAAAATAAGCGTTTTTCCTTTAAGGTAGTAGTTCCGCGATAAATAGCACATACATGGGAAAACACATGCAAAATGCAAACAACTCAAACTCTATCTGAATTTTTAATATGTTGTAAATAAACATCTGATCTTTCAAAATATCACTTGAAAAATACAGGTATCCATGCTTTTTTTCGAGATAATTGAGTTCAAAAAATGTTAAATTTTACAGGTTAGGTATTACTATATATTGTGATTTGGTGAGTTTCTAACTCAATTATCTCGGAAAAAAGCATGGATACCTGTATTTTTTAAGTGATATTTAGAATGATCAAGTGTTTTTTTACAACATATTTTAATTTCAGAATTAGTTTGAGTTGTGCACTGAGGCGGAACTACTACCTTAAACACATGATTGTAAATAAATTGTATAAAGTTATTGTTTGCGAGTTACCCAAAAGGTTCTTTGTATTTTTTTGAATAAATTAGTTATAATTAAATTAATGATGCGTTTTTAATTTATTTTTGAACCAGTAAAGTCACCTGAAACACGTTTTTAAGTAAAAAATAATGTAAAATTATGAAAAATCGATGTTTTTATCATGTTTCAAAAAATACGTTATGTGGCTTGAACATTTTTTTGAGTTTGTCTGGACGGCACGTGGAGGAGTCTCTACGTACGCGCAAACTTACCCGTTCAAACAAAAATTGGCGCGTACGCGCAAACTTAAATGTTCCGCGTATGCGCAAGCTTAGGTACTCCGCTTGCTCGCTAAACTTAAAAAAAAGTTTTTGCTCGCTTAACCTAGCGTGATATATTCTAATTTCTAGCATGTTTACGTCTTGAGCAATCTTAGACTGGTCTTATTAGAGCTCTTAAAAATGTTTTGTATATATATATGTATCTTATGTATGTATGCATCTATATTAAACGTATATGTTAAATATATACACGCAAATATATATATTCTTGAAAATCCAAAATAACCCAAAATAACCATTTTGAATACCAAATAACCCTTCTAAAATCCACAACAACCCATTTTTTAATCAAAAATAACCCTTTTTCACCCTCCTAGAATAATAATTATCTCTCTTTCACCCTTCTAAAGCAATAATCCTCCCTCCAGCCCCCCTCTAGAACCAAAATAACTCATTTTACACCCCCCTAAAGCCAAAATAACTCCTTTTACGCCCTCCTAAAGTAATAATCATCCCTTTTTCGCCCTACTAGAGAATATAGATGACTATTTCTGGGACTTTTTTAAAAATAGGCTGTTTTGGAATATTTGAGGGTTATGTGGATAAAAAGGGTTATTTTTACTATAGGCAGGGGTTGGAGGGAGGATTATTACTATAGTAGGGCGAAAAGGGAATGATTATTTCTTTAGGAGGGCGTAAAAGGGGTTATTTTTGCTTTAGGGGGTGTAAAATGGATTATTTTGGTTGTACAAGGAGGTTGGAGAGGGGATTATTGCTTTAGGAGGGCGAAAGAGGGATGATTATTACTCTAGGAGGGTGAAAAAGGGTTATTTTGGTTAAGAATAATAAGGGTTATTTTTGATAAAAAATGGGTTATTTTGGATTTAAGAAGGGTTACTGTGGATTTTAGAAGGGTTATTTAGTATTAGAAAGAGTTATTTTGGGTTATTTTGGGTTTTCAAGAAAACATGATAGAAATTAGAATATATCAAGCTAGGTTAAGTAAACAAAAACTTTTTTTCACATGGAGATATTCAGTTTTTGCGCGTACGCGGAACACCTAAGTTTGGGCGTACGCGGGATAATTTAGTTTGCGCGTACGTGCAAATTTTTGTTTGAACGGGTAAGTTTGCGCGTACGCGGAAAGTGCCGCGTCCAGACAAACTCCATTTTTTCATGGATCAACTTGAAATTTTTTTTCGTTAAACTTGAATATTAAATTGACACAAAAAAAAAAGAATTATGCATATGGACGATTCTAAAAAGCTTTACAGGTAATGCTAAAATCATAAAATGACCAAAAATTGCTATTTTTCGAAAAATATCCTTTTAAAACAAGATGTGAGTAAAAATTAATTTTGTAAACATATTTATATGAAGTTAAGGTTTTTTTTTTTTTATTGTTTATATATCTTGTAAGTGAAAAAAAAAGTTAAAGACGTGGACTTAAAGATTTCCATGTTCATGGTTACATAAAAGCTCAAAGTTTGAACTTGAAAACTATGAAATTGGGGGGTGTGCTAAACTTTTGACCAGTACTGTAACTTACCGGGTAGGCTTGAGTTTCCAGATGTGCTTGCCGGTTGGCTGCAGTACGATTGACTGAGTCCCCAAACAGAAAAATAAAAATGAAAAAATCGCAAAACTTACAAAAATCGCCAAAGTCAACCACATGCAAGCTTTGCTCTAGAGATTTCGCTCTACTTGGGGTTAATAACTTAATAGGGTGGGTTCCTGGGAGGTCCACAAAAAGTGGTAGATAGCCCGCCCTGTCAAGTGTCAAAAACGGTTGGCCTCAGCGAGGGCCTCAGGGTGGCAAGTAGGAAAAACTAAACTAAACTACTTTCATACTTAGAATATAATGTACTTTTTTATTTGTAGACTCCATTTTGAAAAACTAATTGCTGGAAACATTAAGTCATTAAAAAAAAAATTTTTTTTAGTTTTCTGTAGATGTTGAAAACAGCAGTCAGTCTCATCTATTATAAAATGAACATAAACTTAATAAAAATTCTCAAAAAAATGAGCTCAGTGCTGGTACCACACGTGAGCTAGTCACAAATGTACAGTGCAGGTTTCTCTCGGACGCCTTCGTTATCGCCTGATGCGATCTTCAGCGCAGTTTTCTTCGGACGCGCGCAATTGGCCTCTAATTCCATAGTCGGTCACTCGTGTGCATTCGTGTAACACTCGCTCGACTGCAGTTCGCTTGTTATTATTGTAGGCACCCATAAAGAGATACTGGTGATGATGCAAAGCAAGGCCATCACACGCGACATGCGTCATGCGCCCGTAAAGCGACGTATGCCATGGGACCAGACAATGAATCGCTGCGTCCGCTATAAAAGCTCAAGTCTTTCACTAAGCGTAAATTGTTGGTAATAAGTTCAAGCCATAATCTATTAAACTTCGATGACTGTTTTCAAACCTGAGGTTGTTTACCTGTAATCACCATCTTTTCAAAAATAATAATCTATCAAGCTGAAAAATTTTCAAAAACGAAAAAGCTAAAAAATGTTAGTTTTCAATAAATTATAAAAGCCTTGGCTTAAGCGTGCATAGACAGCAGACGAATAGTAATGATTGCTAACCTATCATATTATTTCGGAGCATTGCAAATTTTCGGAGCAAACTTATCGAGCTAATTAAACTCAAATGGATGTATTTGGAGGAGTTAATTCAAGCTACTAACTCACAAGAAGGTCAAAAAAAGAGACTGTTGAAAGACAAATGTAAGTTAAGTCTCTATGGAAAAAACTTGAGAACACGGATCTCAGGCCTACTGAACTGGTCAACAAAATGTCCATCGTAATTTTCAGGGAAGACGAGTTTGAGGAGTTAGAGATTGAAGATGAAAAAGTAGAAGAATCAAATGTGGAACAGGGCAACGGTGAGAACGAGAATGAAGAATCTGATGTAAATGAAGCAGGATTTGAAAATGAGAATGGCATAGAAATCAGTGAAGATGATTACAGCGTAGAGAGTGGCGAGGACAGCGTAGATTATTTTTCGAACGACTTTGTCGATGGTATAAGAATAAGTTGCATTTTTTTTAAATTTACAAATTATTTTTAATTCATAATATTTTTTATAGAGCATAAAAGTGGTGAAGAAATTTAGTATGGTACAGTAATAAAGTAAAAATTTATAATAAAAGATGTAAAATAATATTGTTCAAGTTGTTCATTTTCGGCGTAGTATACTACTGTGTCTGTATATTAATTTATTTAAAATATTTGTTAAAATAAAAAATTTTTGTTCATAAAGACAATTAGCACTAAGGCGGTGGATTCCATTTGGGATCACGTACCTATTTGGGATCATAGTCATGGATTTGTATAAATATATAGTTGTATCTCCCGTGCAGTTTGTACAGAGTAGTGCTTGCCGAGACTCAATATTTTTTCTTGGTCTTGTCTTGAAATCAAGGCAAGACCAAGACAAGACAAGACAAGACTAACTTCTTATTATTTTTCAAGACCAAGACAATACCAAGACTTAAGTTAGTCTTGTCTTGATGTCTTGATATATATATATTTTTTTTTTCCTCTTGGAATAAAGAAAGTACCCGATACTTGAAATTACTTGAAATCGACGTAAAATTGCCTTTTAATTTGCTAAACAAAGATTTAAGATTTTTTTTAGTCTTGTCTTGGTTTCAAGACAAGACAAGACAAGACCAAGACAATACCAAGACAAGACTTGAATTTTTACCTTTTTTCAAGACCAAGACAAGACTTTGCCAAATCTTGGTCTTGTCTTGGTCTCGGCAAGCACTAGTACAGAGTGATCCCAAATAGGTACGTGATCCCAAATGGGGTCCACCACCTTATTTTATTTAAATTTGTGGTTTTAAAAGATTGAAACATAATTATTAAATTATTTGAACGAAAAATGTCTTTCACTTTCATAAACACTTATAAATATCTATAATAAAACTCAAAAGAGTACTTAAATTTAAAAAAAATTTATATTCAGAATCCCATAGCAGACCCCATCAACTCATTGCAATTCTTTTTTTATTTTTTTATTTTTTATTTTTATTTGAAAAATGACCTTTACAGCTAAAGAATCATAACAATTCAAATGAAAGAAAAATAAGACATTTCTTCTAAAAAAATCGATTATCAATAACATTTAATTGAAAATGTTACGCGTCAATATAGACTCGTAATCTATTTTTTAAGAATAATACAGGTTCGTTTTCACTGTTTTCAAAATAATTACAAGGCCATCCTAAAGTGTTCTTTTGAACAATTAATTCTTAGAAGGCCAAATATGCTAAAGTAAATTTAAATAATGAAAAAGACTCTTTGATAAAAATAATTGATTATTTTATCTTTGATAGATTCAAATTGAGTATAGTATTTATTTGGACATATTCGATTATGGAGGTTATATACGGGCGTGTATTTCTGGACGGTGCCACAGGTTAGAATTGGCGCGCGCGTAGCATGTTCACCTTTATCGTCTTCTATGTAAGAGAACGGAGTTCTACCATATTTATCCGTCAAATTAAGATCAGCTCCAGCTTTCAGCAAAAAGCATATCACGCTTTGATTATGGTTCCGACAGGCCACGTGAAGGGCAGTTGATCCAGCAACATCGCTTCTATTTATGTCAACTCCACTGGATAACAACAATTTTATCATCGCTGTTGAACTACCGATCAAACTCGTATCATCATCCGAATAGTCAACAGCAATAATTATCGGTTAAACTGACGTTTGCTGAATTTTCGCCCCTGTTTTTTATGAGTTATGAAACCATTGGTATATTAGCGGCAAATCATGCAATTAAACTTAGAATTTTATTTGATTAATTTTTATTTGTGCAACTGTACACCAAGTGATGGTACAGTGGAGAGGAGAAAAATCAATATCGTCAACACCGTTTCGAGGCACTCCACCATTTATCAAAATGCGGCGACTTCTAAAGCTTTTTCACTTTGATAAATTCCAAAATGATCTATCAAAAGATGCAGCAAATTGTTGCCTTTTGGAGTTTTGATTGTTGAATTTTTTTTAATTTCAAAGAATTGCTTAACTAAATCAGATTTGCCGAAAACATGGCTCAAACCTTTTCTATAATTAAAAGTTGCGATTAAATGTAAATTTTCGCTTAATAATGCGATAATCATTTTAGTGTCTCAATTTTTAATCGCATTTAATTATATAAAAACGAATTTTGATCTAACTGAGACTCGAATTTGTAAGCCATGAGCTTATAATATATATATGAGCTTACAATCCAATTTACGCTACCGCGAAAAGCTAAGCTTTTCTTAGCTGATTGAAAATATATAACTCAAATTAAGTAATAACTTAATTTTATTCTTTACAGCTCAAAATATTAAGGTGGTTTTCTACCAGAGCTAGTCAAGTTCAAGACTAAAAAAAAATTATTACTCCAAATTACTAACAATTGGCTATTAAAATTTATTTTTTAACTTTTTATGGCTTCTGAAATTATTTTCTACCAAAAAAACATTGACAATCACAACAAAACATTTTTTTAAACTTTTAACCTCACCTTTGAATACCGCAGTTTTGGAGGTTATTCACGTGAAAATTATTTTTGTAAAATTATTGCAAAATTCCTAGAAGGTCAATTTTTTGCAGTTTCAAGAAATGAATTCTTCGATAGTGAAACTATGTGTATGTAGTTTTTCTAAAGGATCTCTATTGTAAGAAGACAAATATCAATAATTTAGTACACTTTTTCAGCGTCGCGGCCATACGCGTAATGAAAAAAATTCAATCTTCAACTTGCTGTAACTTTTAAACTATATGGTCAATTTTGATCAGACTTCGTAGAAATGTTTATTAATATCAAATAAACATCTCCAGAAAGTTTGAGCTGATTCTCTATTGTCATGCATTTGGTAGAAAACCACCTTAAAAAACATCTCTAAGTAAGATTGAAAAATCGATTTTATTATAATGTACGATTATTTTATTCAAATTTTTTGGCTTTGACATAATTTTGTACAAAAAAATAGAAAAATCACTGCTTTAAATTTTAAGTAGATTTAATTCTAAATTTTTTATTATATATATTCAAATACGTTCTTGTTTTTCTTCCCAGCTTGATGTTAATATATCTTTTGAGCAGTGGCTTGGTCGAAATTGTATACTATGAAGGGAACGCTTTGTCCCCATGTAAAGAATCTCGTTTCCAAGACTGCTGGAGCCTATGCAAACTGCTCTTGTGACGTCATAGTTGAAAATACCTAATACCGAAATTTACGCTGACTTGCAAGTGCCAACGGTGAACAAAACGTTCCTCCCTATCAAAAATAAAATGAAACTTAACACCAAAGATTTCTAATCTTACAAAAATAACATAATAGTATATCATGCAACGGGTTGCAGTTAGCAGTATCGTCGCCAGGGCGATTTTAAACGTACCGAGTGCGAAGCGAAGCGTAGTAACTTTAAGAAGCCCTGTGACGTGCTGCACCCGTTGCATATACTATTTTTATCGCATTCGTGGCTAAAACATTTTTCTACGCACGACCTGAAGTTGTCATGTTTTAGCCACTCGATTCGATAAAGCACATATCGACACTAGAGCCTAACCAAGACAAAGGTTTTTTCACCCGGCGCATGCACTATCACACTCGCTTCGCTCGTGCGATAACTTCGCGCCGTGTGAAAAAACTTTGCCTTGTTTTAGCCACTAGTGTCGATATGTACTATATACCACTGGTGCGTAGGGCGAATTTTTAAATTTGGAAGCGTGCGTAAAATCGAGTACCTACGCACTAGTGGTATAAACTGTCTAAAGGATACTTTTTTCAGAACAGAAAAATTATTTACAAGAAAGTTTTTTATTCAAATTGTGATGTTATTTTTGAAAATGAAAATAGAATTAGAAAAATCTCTCTGACATTTTCAATGTTTAATTATTAATTTAAGAGAATAATTCTGCTTGTATTTTCATTTTCATAAGTACAAGAAACTTCAGCCGAGAATCAGCCAAGAATCAGATAGAAATAGGATCGTCAGTCGAAAAGAACAGGACTGCGTGTAATACTGCAGCGGCAGTACTGCAGTTATCTGTAAGTATGCGTGTGCGCGTGAATGAGACAGAGAGGCGTGCGCAGTCGCCTAGTTGGTAAATTTAGCCGCGAGTCCGATCGCCAGGACAATCGTCATTTTTGTTGTTAAGATGCGTAAAGATTTGGGAAAAATTATTAAATTTGGATTAAAACTACAATTTGATTTTATTCATTTATTACTGATAAATCTTTATTACAAAATACTATTAACTGTAAAATTCATTAATACTAACACTCGGCATCTAATTTTTTTTTCATTTCAGGGGTGTTCATGTTAAAAAATTTTAAATTAACTAAACCAACATGACATTCGTTCTAAATGCAAGATTAAATTTGAAGACTTACTATACTTGACTGAATTTCTTTTTAATAATACCGTTTTCTCTTTCAATAATAATTATTACAGACAAATTCTTGGCACTCCCATGAGTTCTTCAATATCACCTCTTTTTGCAAACACAACCATAGATGACTTAGAGACTTACTGTTTAAAAAAACTTAAAGACGATAAGAATATCATTCCACTTTTTTACTATAGATATGTCGACGACATAATCCTATGTATTAATAAATATCATACTTTAGACTTACTTACTATTTTCAATGATTATGAAAAAAATTTAGTATTTACACATGAAATCGAGAAGGACAATAAAATTAATTTTCTAGACATTACACTTATAAGACGGGACAATAAAATTATAACTGATTGGTACAGAAAAGAAATTTACACTAACAGAACTCTTAACTATTTATCTAATCATACAGACCAACAAAAGAAAAATATTGTTTATAATTTAGTTGACCGTGCAATTAAATTGTCACATAAAGATTTTCATGATTCTAATATTTTAAAGGTTAAGAATATTCTAAATGACAATGACTATGACAATGATTTTATAGACAAACACATCAAAATTAGACTACGAAAAATTGAATTACAATCTAATAGTTTGGATAATGAATCAAATAATATTTCTAATAATGATGATAATAATGATAATGATACATGTAATAAACAACTTGTAATTCCTATTATTTACAATAACAAACGTACATACAATAAAATCTCAAACTGCCAAGACCATTCAAAGTAAAAACTGTACCTCAAATTAAAAAACCGCTGATGGACATTATTAAACTTGGTAAAGACATGACACCTAAATTACAAAAGACTTGTTCAGTTTATAAACTTTCTTGTGAAAATTGCCCTGCACAGTACGTTGGACAGACTAAGAGACCTCTCATTGACAGGATAGAAGAACATAGAAACCCTAAAAATGATTCATCTGTGGTTTCTCTACATAGGAGATATAATTACGGCCATGACTTTGACTGGAATAATCCAATTTTATTAGAAAGTAGAAGACAACCTTTCAGACGTAATATTTCTGAGATGATTCATATAAATTCTGATCCAAATAATTTAAATAGAGAGGAAGAAATCAAGAATCTTAGTGATGTTTACAAAAATATTTGCCATAATTTTAAATGATTGTGTGATTTTTTGAATTTTAATTGATTGGGGGGTTTTTCAAATTATTGGTGTGATTCAAATTTAATTTTCTATTTTTATATTCAATTTTATATTTTATTGAATTTTATTTTGATCTTTTAATTTTTATGATTATTGATTAAAATTTACAAACAGATGACATGAATATATTTTCATAAATGATCGTGATTATTTTTTGTTTTTTGAGAACACTACTGACTAATGGTTATATTGGTTATATACAATCGTTCTTATCGTTTGAAATATTTCTTTTAACTTGTATTTGTACTGTTATTTGGAGAGTGAGTTTTTAATTTTTTATTTTATATTTTTGTTGATTTTTCGTTACATTAATGTTATAACCTGTTGTTTTTAATTAAGATCTCCTAATGAGGTTGACAAAGCAAGTCAGCGAAATGTTGAGAATTTTTGGAATTTAATAAAAAGAAAAAAACTACCTTCAAGTGATCGATTTAATTTCTTATTATCAAACCAATTTAAGAATATTATGTGTATTATTAATATTACGTTTTGCTGTTATATGTGTGTGTGTGTGTG
Source organism: Encarsia formosa (assembly GCA_038277355.1). Lineage (NCBI taxonomy): Eukaryota > Metazoa > Arthropoda > Insecta > Hymenoptera > Aphelinidae > Encarsia > Encarsia formosa. The sequence continues at coordinate 109,835,092 of CM076184.1, forward strand.
TGCACGCGCGCGTGCATTTTTTTACTAACTTTAAATTATTTCAACAAAAAGTTTCTTTCCTTTTTCTTTGATAAGTTTTGATCTCGTTTTTTTTTTTTTTAATTTTATTCATTAAATAAAATTAAAAAAAAAAACTTGTTAAAATATTCTGATTAAATCATTGCGAGCAACGGTTGCTACTTAAACACCATAAATATAAAAACTTCGACCTTATATTATAAAAATCATTCACAAGTAAGGGAGCAAGGCAGATGCCTCCTGAAGCACGACATACTGGGGAAGTCTCATTACTTTTCGATAAGGTCAATGACGCACTTAATGGTGCTAGGGTAGATGAAAAAAAACATCCGTTTCGAAAACCTATAACAAAAGATTCTTATCACATTGATTTTTTAAAAGAGGGCAAGGTAAAAATTAATTAACTAAAGTTCGTTGAAAAAGGTTCTCACAAAAACTCTCGAGCTGTGCCCACAATTGATAAATCTGGTGAAGACCGTGGATGGAATGATTTTGATATGGAAGAAACTACAAAAACTGGGATTTGACACTTTCAATCAAAGGGTATTGTCACAAGACATGATCGAAAATCTTTTCAGTAAGGTAAAGATGCCAATTATGATCACAAAAATCGCTACTTTTCAGCATTTTTAATTTTATTGAAAAAACAAAGCATGTTAGAGTAAATCTTTTTTTACATACTTAAATTTTAGGGTCTTATGAACTTAAATAAATTTTTTTTATATGAAAATTGTATTTATTTATTGAATAATTAATGTTTAAAGACAAGACCTTTTGACCCCAGTTTATGAGACAACTTCAGCTTTGGCCCCAGTTTATGAAACACTTTTACACGTAAAATTCAGTCTGTGATTTACATACCCCAGTTGATGGAACGGTTTATCTAATTTTCATGTTAGATTTTTAATTTGTTCGTGTTTGAGAGTGATGAAACCCTCGAATTTTGACGATTCCGTTCCATCAACCGGGGCACTTAAGTCACAGACGGGATTTCACGTGTAAAAGTGTTCCATAAACTGGGGCCAAAGCTGAAGTTGTCTAATAAACTGGGGCCTTGACTTTAAACGGAGGCATAAAAGGTCTTGACTTTAAACATTAATTATTCAATAAATAAATACAATTATCATATAAAAAAAATTTATTTAAGTTCCTAAGAACCTAAAATTTAAGTTTGTAAAAAAAGATTTAGTCTAATATGCTTTGTTTTTTCAATAAAATTCAAAATGCTGAAAAGTAGCGATTTTTGTAATCATAATTGGCATCTTTACCTTAAAGTGAGATCTTATTGTTTTTTTTTCATACAAATCCTACGGCTTGGGATTAATAATTATAATAATCATAACAGTGCTTTTTTTGATAATTTTGAATTCTGTTCGTACTTCAATTTTACACGTCAGCGTGCTCTGATGTTCAACGCATAAAGCTCTAATTTAGCCTCCGAGCCTGAGCCAACAATTTTTGTCGTAGTTTCAGACCCCTGGACTCATGCGGTAGAATTAGTTACTTAAACGCATTTAGGATGAAAAGCTACCTGTAAATGCCTTGTCACAAAAATTACAACATAACATTAGAATGATGTTCAAAATGACCAATCAGACGCATTCTTTTAAAAATGTAAATCAAACTCTCCGTACCTCTCCTCCTTGGCAACCGAATCATCAGTTTCCCGCTCGATGTCGTTTCCCGCTCGATGTAGTGGAACCTTCCAGTTTGTTGTTAATGAACAACAACAGACCTTATCAGACCTTACATGCTTCTTCGTCCAGTTAATGCGACAGTTGATAATTTTTTTTTGAAATTTAAAAATTGTTTGTGCGAAAATAAGATAATAATTAAAAAAATAACTATTCTACTACTTTAAATTAAATTTTATTTTTATTTTCAGAAAATTGAAAAATTTTACTTCAACTCTGTTCCTAAGCGAGTGGCAATGTTTTTGAACTTGACAAATCCTAATTTGTACAGAATTGACGCTTTTGCAAAAAGTGCAGTGCGTTGGTTAATTGATGATGGAGCCTCTCTCACTGATATTAATAAATTTAAAAACTGTATAACTGTTGAATAAATATTCGATTAATTATAATTTGTTTTTAAATAACTGTGCTAAAATATTCTGTTTTAAAATGTGTACTTATGAATAAAATATTTTTTCCATAATCATTAAAAAATCTTTATTTTTCATATCAAATTAAATTGACCATAATACGAGAACAATTAATTAAGACACTTGTTGGAGACTGACAAAGCCACAGCAAATAAAAATAAATCTCAAAATTTAGTACAACTTTTACATTTATTTTTTCAAATGTTCACATAAAAAAGACACAATACAAAAAATTACTTGAAAAAATTCAGAAATATGAACAAAAGACATTTTTAATCATTAAATTAAACTCAGTTTATAAAAAGTTTGTTATGTAATAGATAATAATTATTTTATTTCTTTTTTTCTGACAAATAATAATTATTGTTAATTGTTAAACCATTGTTGTGCATGAATGAAATTGAGTACAAGAATTTTTTAAATATTCTTCAATAGAATTATCAAGCCACATTTTTTAATAGGTGATTGTACAATGTACATTATTAGTTTGGCGTATTGATTTATCAATCATTTGTGCAGGCAATTAATGAATAAAATGATTAAGAGAACTTCTGTTTTCATTCAACGCAGAAGCCTGCAGCTCGAAATTTTGATTGGCATGTGAATTTACAGGTAACCTTATATTCTAAACTTGATCTTCAGGACAATCAAAATAACTATTTTCATCATCATGAAAAGTTGATAATAATCGAGAATTTTCTTAACTGCGTTGATTATTACTTTCATTTACTGCTGCAGATCAGCACCAGATGCGACACAATTTTCAGAAGCTGCTGTTTTTGTTGAAATACAGTTCTGTTTTTTCATTGAAGATACAGCTTTATCAGAAAAAACAGTAGCATTTTTTAATTTAAAACATGAAGCTCTGGGTATAGAAAATGTCTTATTTTTAGTTGCTCTTGAGGAATCATCATTTGCAGTTGTGCTGGCACAATTTGACAAATTTTCTTTTACCGGTAATATTGTCTATTACTTGCAACTGAATGTTCAACATAGCCCTCGGCAACAGTACTAGAATTCCATTCAAATGCTTGTTTTAATAAAGCTGTGTTAGCACCTGCATTTGAAAGGAATGTAGCTGCTGTTCGTCTCAGACAATGTCCTGTGCACCGCTCGATATTATCTAAGTTTAAAAACAAGGCAATGGTTTTAGAAACACCGCTAAAAGAATTTTTACCAATAACCTGTCTCTTGCATTTACCATTGTGGAATTGAATAAAAAACCTATTGGTATCAGTATCAACAGGTCTCAACAATACATACGCTTTAACTATTTGGTAAAAGTGACGACCAATTAGGCAAGTACGTGGGTAATAATTTTTATTATCTTTAATATGTACTGAAAAAGTTGTTCCATTATCATCTACGTCATTGATAGTTAATTTTGTAAATTCTATAGTTCTCAATCCACCATATATACCAAAAATTAAAATGACCTAAAAAATACACATTAGATTGAAATTTTAGAAATATATTTTTGGAGATATAAATGAAAATTACGAATTAAATAAAGTTATTTTAGCTCCAAAAAATGAAAACGTACAAATGTTAAACAATAGAGTTTTAAATATATTAAATGGTCAGTGCTAAAAATATTATAGCTTAGACAAAGCTATACATAAAGGGGTTGATCAAACTGACAGCAACATATATTTAGATTATCCGATTGAATTTTTAAATTCTATTAATGATGGTCTACCGCCACATGAATTGAAGCTAAAAAAAAAATGCCATAGTAATGTTAATAAGAAATTGGATTGTGTAATGGTACTAGATTAAAAATTACGAATTTATATGAACATAATATAGAAGCAAAAATTATTACTGGCCATAAAAGTGGAAAAATAGTGTTCATCCCGAAAATAACTTTAAGCACAAACGAAAATTCAAGTTATCCTTTTATTTTACATAGAAAACAATTCCCGTTAGTTTTAGCCTTTGAAATGACAGTAAATAAGTCACAAGGGCAAAGTTTTGATGAAGTTGGTATATACATAAAAACTGAACTTTTTTCACACGGACAATTATACACGGACAGAAAAAAAACAGGAATTTACTGTGGTAAGCTAACACGAAAAAATCGTGTGTTAACCTTACACAGAAAAAATCCTAAGCGCTACTGTAAGAGAGCCAATCAAAATCACTCTGGTCACACCTGATTGCCTGATTGGTTCGGCTACAGTAGCGCTTAGGATTTTTTCTGCGTAAGGTTAACACACGATTTTTTCGTGTTAGCTTACCACAGTAAATTCCTGTTTTTTTTCTGTCCGTGTATGTATCGTTGTCTAGGTCTAAAAATGCAGATAAAATTTTTATTCAAAATGACTCACAAGACAAAGATAAATTAAAAAATATAGTTTGGAAAAGTGTATTTAGATGAAAAGCATACAAAATATCGAACAATTTTATTGAAGTAAATTTATAAAATATTAAATTTATTTAAATATTTATTCATTTTTTTTAATTATAAATTTTGTTGCAAATTTGCAAAATTATTTCCTTTTATGTTAAATTAATTAATCCAAACATTACTGTCATTCATTTTTTTTTTTTAATTTAAAAATTTTTGTTTAAATTAAATCATGTGGTTATACGGCTATTGGCAAGGGTTCCACATTCCAAAAATTGTAGTTTTTTTTTTTTTTTTTTTTACAATTTTAAAATCTTGAATGTTATTGCATAATTTTAAAACTTCAGTATTGAAATCATTTAATTAAAAGATTCAATTAAGATCAGAAAGATAACCAAATCGTAAACGTTTTTAGTCATTTTAATTTGTTTATTAATTTAAATAAGTTTGAGCAATACTTTAAATGAAAAAATCTTGAAAAACTCATGAAAAACTTATACAGGGTGAGTCATTTTAATCTATAGGCTCCAAAATCTTGAAACTGAAGTCCCGGACCAAAAAATTTTTCGTATAAAAGTTTTATGATTTGGAGGGGGAAAGAAAATGGTTACCTTGGATTTGGGCCCGGGGCCTTATTTTGGGCCCTAGGGACCCAAAGTCCGTTTTTTTAAATGGGAACCCCTATTTTTGACCCCCGATTCAGAAAGAGCAGAAAATTTTACGATTTTTAAGTATTTATTTTATTTTAAGTATTTTTAAGTATTTTTCGAAAAAATTTTTGGGCCCCCTGAGGCCCTGCAGGGGCTTGTAAAGCTTTTATAAGGCCCATTTCTTTTTAACTCGAATTAACTCTGAAATAACGCATTTTTTGTATAGCACATGCATAGGAAAAGTTTTTTGGTTGGAAATTTCTAAAAAAATGGGCCAGAAAAAATTGGGCCCGGGGCCTTATTTTGGGCCCTACGGACCCAAAGTCCGTTTTTTAAAATGGGAACCCCTATTTTTGACCCCGGATTCGGAAAGAGCAGAAAATTTTACGATTTTTAAAAATTTTTCGACAAATGTTTTATTTTGGTTATTTGTAAAAAGATATTTAGCATTAACTTTTTTTGGTGATACAGAGTATTTAGGACTTTGTAAATTTGGCAGCCTCAATTTTTTTTTAACTATCCATTCAGATTTGGCTCGAAGTGTCCTCCATTAGCTGTGATAAATAAATTTATTCTTTTTTGAAAGTTAACTATAGTTTTTAGTAGTACTTCACGTGGAATACCATGATACGCTCTTTGGATACGGTTAATCATATCTTGCCGAGTCGTTGGAACTGTTGCGTAGACAATATTTTTCAAAAAACCCCACAGATAAAAGTCCGGCGAAGTCAAATCTGGTGAGCGTGGTGGCCATGCAACAGGTCCACCACGTCCAATCCATTTGTTTGGATACTGATCATTCAAAAAAGCTCGTACTTCCGCTTTATAGTGTGGAGGTGCTCGATCTTGTTGGAACCACATTCTTTGCCTGGTTTCTAAATCAACGTTTTCAAATAAATTTGGAAGATGATCTCTGAGAAACTCTAGATACTTGTTACCATTTACAGTCCCATCGAAACAGTAAGGACCTATTAAATAACCATTAATGATGCCGCACCAAACAGTAACACTCCATCGGTTTTGATTATCCACAGCTCTGGTCCAATGAGGATTTGTTGTAGACCAGTAATGGCAATTGTGACGATTTAACTGTCCATTGTTTTTAAAGGTGGCCTCATCAGAAAACATCACGTGATAAAAAAAATTGGGATTTTGTTGAATTTTTTGAAGAGCCCAATTGCAAGAATTTATTCGACTTATAAAATCAGCAGGCGTTAACGCCTGAGTCAAATTTATATGGTATGGATGATATTTAAGTTTTTTAAATATCCGTATTACTGTCTTCTGGGGTATACCATGTTCTCTTTCGATTTGTCTGCTGCTCGTGTGAGGATTTAAATGCCTTACCGCTAAAATTAATACAGCTCGAACATCGTCAGCGCCATATTCTCGATGTCGTCGTTGCCGACATAAATGCCCAGCCCGAGCTCTTGCAGTAATATCCCTAATCGTAACTTGTGATGGATGTCTTATACCTGGAAATCGCTGTGCATATAGCTCAGCAGCTTGAGCAAAATTCTCTCTGCATTCCCCAAGCACCATGATCATATTAACTATTTCGTCGGGCGTATAATTTGCCATTTCAAGGTTTTTAATAAAACGAAATAATTCGTTGAAATGAATTTTAACGCAAAAATTATTTTCACTACTTCTTGTTTATGGATGAGTTTTAGTAAGATGAACTACGTATAAAAATAGCCAAAACCGAATCATACGTGAAACTAAAACTAACCAGTTTTTTAACTAAAACTTTATCAAACTTATTTTTAGAGTGATTGGCCAATACATTGATAAAATCATAAAAAATCTGCGAATAAGAATATGTATGTATCAAATATCTTATTTGACAATAAAAATTTCAAGAAAAAACAATACAACGCAATCAGGTTACCTTTATAAAAAACAATAAGATGTTGGATAGCAATTTATTATTTGTAGTTATTCAATTATTTTGGACAGTTTTAATGTTAAGATCAGATTTATTTCTAAATTCAATTGATTATTATAGTTAACAACAGCTCATTTAAAAAAAATAGTAAACTCCTTCTTAACTCTGATAACACTTACGATAAAGAAAGTAAACACGAACACGTGGTAATGGTTCTCGCGCTTTAAGGCTATATCACGCAAAGACCATGAACACACGCAGGACGTACCCAACGAAAAGCTAGAAACGCATAGCGTACTGTGTATCTTAGGTATGCGTGCGAGGTGTATACAACACGTAGTGATACTTCTAACGCTAAAGCTATGTAGGGAAAAATTTGACGACCCAATACACTGGACATTCAAGTAATTTTATGAATAAATAAATAAATAAATAAATAAATAAATAAATAAATAAATAAATAAATAAATAAATAAAGAAGACCTTAAACTTTTCCAATGCATGTGCTATACAAAAAATGCGTTGTTTCAGAGTTAATTCGAGTTAAAAAGAAATGGGCCTTATAAAAGCTTTACAAGCCCCTGCAGGGCCTCAGGGGGCCCAAAAAATTTTTCGAAAAATACTTAAAAATCGTAAAATTTTCTGCTCTTTCCGAATCCGGGGTCAAAAATAGGGGTTCCCATTTTAAAAAACCGACTTTGGGTCCGTAGGGCTTAAAATAAGGCCCCGGGCCCAATTTTTTTGGCCCATTTTGTTAGAAATTTTAGACCAAAAAACTTTTCCAATGCATGTGCTACACAAAAAATGCGTTATTTCAGAGTTGATTCGAGTTAAAAAGAAATGGACCTTATAAAAGCTTTACAAGCTCCTGCAGGGCCTCGGGGGCCCAAAAAATTTTTCAAAAAATACTTAAAAATCGTAAAATTTTCTGCTCTTTCCGAATCCGGGGTCAAAAATAGGGGTTCCTATTTAAAAAAACGGACTTTGGGTCCCTAGGGCCCAAAATAAGGCCCCGGGCCAAAATCCAAGGTAACCATTTTCTTTCCCCCTCCAAATCATAAAACTTTTATAAGAAAAATTTTTTGGTCCGGGGCTTCAGTTTCGAGATTTTGGAGCCTATAGATTAAAATGACTCACCCTGTATATTATCAAATATACTCTGTTAAGTTTAAATTTAAAAATTTTCTGTTTTAATGACGAAGAGCAAAGCAAACCCGGGTTAATATCAATATCATTATCAAATATCATTTCAATAAAAATAATTTATTAGAAATTTCAAAATTAAAAAAAAAATATAAAAACAAAAGAAAATATAACATTTGTTATAAAGTAACTTGCTGCTACATTTTATTTGATATTAAAAAAAATTTTTCCATTTATACTAATCTTGATTTTTTTTAATATTATCCTGTGGATGATATAAAAATAAATTAATAACAAATTTATGTATGCTAAGATTTAATAATAAAAAATAATTACTTGAACAATAAAAGCTTCATTTCCGTTTACAAGTTCAGGAAGTTCCATAACTTCATCTTTAAAGATTTTCATTTTTTCAAAATTTTGTACTTTTAACAGATAAGTAATACCTTTTGATAAGTTATATTAGAAAAATATTAGTAAAATTTTAGAAAATTAGAAAAAAAATATTTGGATTATTTTTAAATAATTAAACAATACCATTTATTTGAAGGTTTCCTTCTAGTTCCAATTTGACACCCCTGGCAATCTTAGAAGATTCTTCGTTAATGTCTAATAATACATCTAATTTATGTTGACCATCAGTAATAGTGGGAAAAAACTGCTTTTCAGAATTTTCAGATTTTTTAATGAGTGGGGTTTTCAAATATCCAGTAATTTTTAAATTTTAAAAATTTATTTTTTAATGTAAAGTCTTTATAAATACTGTACATACTTAAAACGAAAACTTTTTGATAAAATTTAAATTTTTAGAAGACTTTTTAAATTACTTATACATCCATTTATTTTTGGAATATCTAAAAATGATATTTTTTTTTGTTTTAATTTTAAAGATGTAATATTGCCTAAAGAATGGATAGTTGATATATTTTGTAATTCGATGTCATAATTAACATTTCCTTTAGAATATTTGCTTGATTTAACTGTTTTTACATTTTCTAATAATATTTTCTGAAAAAAAGAAGATAAAATTATATTTTCAATTAAAAAATTGTAATTTTTCAAAACATAATTTGAACTTTTTTACTTCGTTTAGAATTATAAAAGTCTTTAATTTGTTGATCAGTGTATTGTACACAACTCCCTGAATAATAACTCCACTATTATTGCTTATAAGAAATTTTAAAATTTTGAAAGATTCATTGGCATCTTTTTTAAAAAATTGCTGCTCTGGAATAATTTCTTCAACAAAACCAACCAAAGATTTAAATTTTTAATTCAAAATTTTCTACTAATAATTTTTACATATTATAATTTTGTATTATTTATTTTTTTAATACAAACGTTGAAATATCTCCTACTTGGACTTTTTCTTTAAGAAATTCAGAAGTTGAAAATGAAATTGATTTTAATTTTTTTAAATTTTGAGAGTCATCACTAAGTTTATTATGGGACATTTTGATAAAAATTTCTGAAACAAAGTAGAATAAAAAGAAAAAGTTATTTACTAAAATTAAAAAAAAAAGTTGCGATCTTTGAAATGAAAGTAAGAAGAATTAGAGAGTGTAATTTTGCATAAGTTAAGTCTAATAGAAAATGAAATACACGGAGAGAAAATTTAGACGGTCTTATTGCAATATTAATTTAAACCTTTTAAAAGCGGCAACTTTTTTCGTGTATGATTATAAATTTTAATTAAAAAAAAGGAAAAGTCGATTTTAACTTTTAATCAGATCCAATTTAGGGGATGAAAATAATAAACAAAAGTATAATAGTAGGAAGATTAGAAAACTAAAATGAAGAAAAAAATGGAGTAAAATAAAAAATTCAAGTTTGGAGATAAAAAAAGTAAAACCAGGTAGGCCAGGTCGAATAATCAAGCTATTAGCTCACTCGACCAACGGCTCGATACTATCTACCCTGCCGACGTACACGAGTTCCGGAGGCGACAACGACGCATTCAAGACACTACTTCTACCCCCAGGTCACTAAAGCCGACCTCAAAGAGCTCAAGGAGCAAGCAACCTCTGAATCAACTCAGTAATCTAAGTCGTTTACTACTTGCGTCTTCGTCCGCCTCCAATAGAACGTGTAAGTCGAATGTATATTGATGTAAAGGACGATTTAGTATAAGCTTAATAAATATAAATATTAATATTACACGAAAAGTGTAATTAATTATGGATACACCCGACTTGCACCAGGAGTGTAAGGCTCCTGTTCCTAATCATTCCGGTCGACCTTATACACATAGTAAATAGAGCAGGCGTGCAGCAAAGGGGGTGTCCGCACGCGCTTACTTGCTTATAGACAACCCCGAGTCTAGGAAAAGCAGAGGGAACCGGAAAAGCAGAGGGATGGCTGCGATTGGTCGAGGGGATGACCGCAGAAATTCATCAGAAAGGTTAAATGATCTGAAGTTGCCGTTGGGCTGTAGGTTGACTTACAATAAGGAAGACACCGCACAGCATGCACAATAATTTAACAATTTTTTTTTTTTTTTTTTTTTTTTTATTCTCGCACCATGAATACAAAAGTCTTTTCAACTTTTCTGTTAAGAAGTGTTTTTTTCAAGTTTTTCGACAATTTTTTTAGAAGGGTATTTGAATACTAGCCATACATGTCTAGATTCTATAAAAAGATTAAAAATTTTTTTTTTTTCGTAATTTTTTTTTGCGAATCCTCCTGACTTCTACATTTAGGATGATTCTTCGAAAATATTTTTATGTCACTCTGGACGAAAGTTACCGCCCGCCGGGCGTATTTTGAGCACGGAGGGCTATTTCTCGCCCTAGGCCACAAAATTTCAAATGTTTCGAATGTTAAGCAACGTATAATGCAGAAATTTTCACCCCTATTTAACATAATAAGGTTTATGGTCTCCTGGTGTAATGACCCCGGGGGTATTGCGTCCAAAGGCCATAAAATATGGTTTGCACCTTGGTTTCCTAATCATTGTGTGATCGTACATCCTTAATGAGTTGGCTTCGATGTCCTTCGTGCGCGACGATCACAAGTGGACGTGAAAACCAAATTCGCGCCCTAGGTACAAATTTTTGATGCTTTCAAAAATTCAAAAAAAAATTTTAAAACCAATTTCTGGTAAAAAATACGAAGGATGCAAGAAAAAAAGGAACGTAACAGTTAAAATAATTCATTTGAATACAAGAACTTTAATAAGAATGCATGATAATTTAACAATTTTTTTTTTCTCGCACCATGAATATAAAAAGCGTTTTCCACAGATACTTTTTCTGCTTACAAGTTAAATAAATAGTATAGCAAAAACAGTCAACGTAGAATAAATATATAAGTAAATTCAAAAAAGAATAGTGCAATTTTTATGATGATCTTAACCAATTTTTATTTTGGCAGACTTATCACAGCTATGTTATAAAAAATCGATGATTTTTGATAAATTTTAGACTAAAAATATTTGAAAAATAATTATGTATATAAGTAATAAGATAATTATACAATTTTTTAATGATCTATAAAAGGTTTGATCTGATTTTGTCGCCTAAATTTAAAAACATGCTAACTCAAATTCCGTTTAGAAGAGCACTTAACCAGGATTTTTTTTTTTTTTTTTTTTTTTTTTTTTTTTTTTTTTTTTTTAATTATGTTTTTTAATCATATTTAAATATATTTCAATAGAAAATTTTAACGTGAAGTATTTATTTTATTTAGTGTAAAGCAACTAAATAAAATAAATTTTAAAAAAATGAAAATAAAAAGTCAGAAGATTTTCAAACAGATTCTGAGTTAGCATTTTTAAATCAGAGCGACTATTTATTCTTAGAAATCAGAACCTTTTTTACAATCTTTTTTACTTTTTTCGTTTTAGTGTTAGGATTATTTTATTTTCATATCCTGGGGTCGGCCTTGTTTTTTCTATGCTGAACTCTGGTAATATTTCACATGGTTCTGCAAATAAAACGATAAATATGTATTATTATTTCTTATGGCCAGACAGTACGCTCGAGTCGACCACGCAAATGGTTTAAAATGATTATTTCTCATAATTTAAGTTTGTATTAATTTTAAATATTTCCAGTCCGTAAAATGGAAGCTTCGGAAATAAGAATTTCTGGACACCAATTAGTTACAGGTTACGATAAAAATAATGGAAATAGAAGTCTTGTATAGAATGACCCTTTTTAAAACATTTGTAGACCACAAAATTTCAATTTTTAATAATGTTTTAGCTCTAAATTTCGCGTAGAAATTTGAGACCCTAGATAACATAAAAGGTGGTTCCCACCTTGGGCGCTCGGTTTTCTAACCCTCGTGTGATCGCACACCCTTAATGAGTTGGCTTCGACAGCCCTCGTGCTTGACAATCACACGCGGGCGTAAAAACCCAAATCGCGCCCTAGGGACGAAATATATAGTAAGGTACTTTTAGTGTGAGCTTTCATGTACTATACCTGGCAAATAATCATTAGTTGGGACTAAATCGTCAATGTCTTCGTACAGTTCATCGTCATCGTCGTCAACATCTACGTCAGTGTCTTCTGTAAGGTTTTCTGGAAGTTGAAGAATTTTTTCTTCCTCATCATATTGATAGATTATATTTGCAATCACATTCAGAGTATCCATCTCATTGACCTTATGACTTTCTAAATCTTCCCATGCTTTAACGATCTTTTGATATCGCTCTTCTGTTTCTTTTTTTGCAGCACACGTCGGAGATTTTTGGTTCAAAAGGGTGTTGAGATCAACGTAGGCTTTTTCTACAATTTTTACTAGTTCAGCTAAAACAAAATAATTTTTTTTATATACTTCTGGTAATTTAGTCTTTTTATTTGTTTTCTTTTTATTAAAATTTCTTTCTGATTTTATCTTTGAGTAAAATAAAATAAAAGTAAAAGTAAAATAAATAAAATAAATAAAGTAAAAGTAAAACTATTCCAACTATTCGTTTCAATCGGCGACCGTATCACTTACTCGTTAGTTTGTTTTAAGAACAATAATTATTATTAATTTCTAAAATTTTAATGAAAGGATCTTTCAGAAAAAAGCTTTTCAGCTTGTTCGACTTTTATTAATTTCATTCACTCGACGAGTCATCGAAAAAGTTTTTGCGAGAGCTCAAAAAAAAAAGTAAGTTGGAAAGTAAGATAGATTTTTACATTTTTAGGTATTAATATAGTTCTGGATTCAAGCACAAAATTGTACAAAGTATATATACTTTTAATTATAGATAGATACTAAAATATCAATTTCCGACGCTAGTGCGTAAAAAACGAACTTTAAAATGGTTTTACCCACTCAGATCAAAAATATATTTTGAAACTGGTGCACATCATCACCATGGCTTTTTGAAGAAGCAAAGCGGAGCCCTCGGAGTCTTCAAATCGCTCCGGTGATGACATCGCATCAGCGTCAAAATGTACTATTCCAGAAAAAAAATTGATTTGAGGAAAAAAAAGTTTGTTAGAAAAACTACATTCTTAAAAAGTATACACAAGAAAGTACATAAAAACTTACTGAAATAAAAACTAACGGTCGGTTTTTTCCCTAGCTTACGTCGCAGTGTTCTGTGATATGATTCTAAGCAGTTATTTGTGCATTTTTCGCACCTATACATGCACCACTGTGAAGGATCTTTTAGCCATTGCCCCTCGTAGTAGGTAAAGAATGAGTCAAAATGAGTACCATGCTCGTCTTGCAAATCTTCTTTCAAATTTTTATAACAATAATCAATTTTTTCTAACGGCATTTCAGCTAAAGACATTATTCTGATTAACCCAAAGTGTTTATCCGGTTGCTCTTTTTTGTTCTTCTTTTTTGCTACTTTGAGATTTCTTGCCTTCTTGTACATAGCCTAAAAATAAACGTTGAAGAATAGTAATATTTTTTATATATTTTTACTTATTATTTATAATTATTAATTTATTTTATTTTATTTTTTTAGTTATTATAAGAACTAATTCAACAAGAAAAACTTTTTTTATATTTTGGTAATAATTTCTTCTTTATTTAAAAACCTTTGATCTGCACCGAAAGCTTTTAAATAGCCTTAGTCAATACAATTACGTGTGTACAAGATCAAATTGTAAATTTAAAATTCTTGTTTATAGTTAAAAATTGTTAAAAATATTTTCAAAAGTATCTAAGTTTTTTTAAACAATTTTGTACCTGAAACAGGTGGAACATGCAACCACCAGTCTTAATAGAGCCTTCTGGTCCGTAGATGTACGTTGATTTAAGCGCGTTTCGCATAGCGAGTTCGAAGTCCGACATACTCTTTTGAGGTTTCAGTTTCTTAAATTCTTTCCGTACATAATCTAAAATAACTTTGTAGTCTTCTTCGCTTTTCCCAGACATCAATGCGTAGAAAGCTGGTAAGGCCTAGAATAATTAACATTAATTAAAAGAAAAATGGATAAAAACCGACCTTTTTTGATGCAAAAAAAATTTAAAATCATTGATCACATGTATGTATCTACATACATTTACATTAAATTTAGTAAATTAAAAATCTAGGTTCAGTCGCAAAAATAGGAAACGTCTCGGATCACGTGAAATCGTCATTCGAGGCGAAACCCATGGTGAATAATGTGTGATCTGAGAGATTCCCCACTCAGCAGTCAAAACATAAAAATATATTGCATAAAAAATTACTTACGTGACCATTCTTTTCGACCATTATCGTCATGAACTGGGTTACTCCCTTGATTCTCGGGACTATGGAGAAGGTACAGTCCACCCAATACATTCTGCTGTACTGTATTTTTTTGATAAATTTTCTATCAAATAATAACATATGATTTTTTTGTCCAATCGATAATAATTTGTGTTCAACTCTAGAGGTAATTATTTCGTGTTCTAATTTAAAGGAAAATTTCAGTAAATCCGGATTATTGTTTAAACATTCGTTTATTTCCAAAAGGGTTTTTCCATAAACTTTTAAATTTGGAAATTTTTGTGATCTCCAATTTCTAATGTTACGGCTCAGGCTGTCGTCCAGTGGATTATGTGACGCAGCAGTGTGGTTATTGCTATAATAAAATTTATGGAGAACCAGTCAGTTTGTAATTGTTTATGAAAAATAGATTATTAAATTATTTTAGGTATTTTCCTACATTTTTATAAACTTTTATGAAATTTTATAATTTAGAAGATTCCACTGATGATAAAATAAAAAGATCTTAATTTGAAATATTTTTTCTTTATAATTAAGATTTGTTTGAAGCTTATAAAATAATGTAAAAAAAATGTTGATATTTTTTTATTTTAATCATAATTTTTTATTTAAAAAATAAAATCAAATAATAGTACCAACTAAAGTCGTTGGTCAATCGTTCCAGATTATGAACAAGCCTTCAGTCAAATTTAACAAAAAACAGTTTTTTAAAAAACTCACGCATCTCTCGCATCTTCCCACAAATCAAGAGATTTAATTCTTCGGCTAGTGACACGAGATTTTATTTCATCAGTGAAAAGTTTTCTCTCTTCTTTCATACCATTTCCAGGACACTCGTGCGCTGTTGTAAGCGTGTGCACTTTAGTTATTAAGTTAATCCGTCCTCTACCAGGACATGAAGCGGTTTCCGTGCATTTTGTATATCTGATGAATAATTCCATTTGTTAAAAATTTTTTATTAGATGGTATCAAACTTATAACAAAAATAATTGTCGATGTCCTTGACGGACTAAGTTTATTTACAACTTTTGCCTTGTACAAGTAGTTAAAAAATAATTATTCAAAATAAACTACTTTTGAAATTATTTTAATACTTAAATTAAATTACTAACCGCATGTTTGGGTCAGAAGGAAGTTTTCCATTTAGTTTCATTCGGCGGTTATCAATAAACCATTGTTCTGAGTATCCACCTTTTCTTCTGCCAGTGGATGCAGAGGGTCTTTTTGGGGAAGATAACGCCTTTTTTTTTGCTTCTTTTTCTTTTTTTTTTCGGTTTCTTTACTTTGTTTTTTCTTTTTTTCTCGAAGAAATGTGTTTCCTCGTTGGAGTACAGTGTTTTTTTTTCGGGGGTTCAATTTCCATTTCATCATAATGTTCATTTTCTTCAGCTTCTGGTTCTTCACAGATTTCGGTTCGTTCATCTCTAGTATTAAAATAGTCATGGTCGTGATGAACCACACTAAAACCTGGTGTTTTTGGTGAATTTGAAGTTAATTCTTCACTAGAAATGAGTTTTTCTGATTCTGAGTCAGGTGGCTTTAAAAGGTCTGATGGTGCTACTGGTGACTCTGGCGGTGGCTTACCACCAGAATCAACCTCCATCACAACTTTAGGAATAAATTAAAAATTAATTTTAAATTTTACTTATCTTGGGCAACACTTTTTATTACACAATTCTAAAAAAATTTTTGCACTTATAACCTCTTCAATTATCTCGAGAAAATGACATTCGATTAATGATTGTCATTTTGCTTTTTTACAACTTAATTTTTTTTTTTAATAATTTTTTGATGTTTTATTAAAAGTAATTAAGATGGATTACAAAAGTATTGATCATAATTATTTGTTTTACATTAAGAATTACAAAAGTATTAATCATAATTATTTGTTTAACATTAAGATGGCAAATCGTCGCCAATAAGTTTATCGAACTGGTGCACCTAGATCCACTAGGCCGGTGTCAATAGTAGGTCATCCCTGATACGAACGCATAATTTTTCGGATCCATTTTTAGAATAACGAGATGATCCTTAAAATGATCCATATAGGATCGGATCGTGATCCTAAAAAATGATCCTTTAATTCGTTTCAAAAATTAACGTGATCCTAAAAAATGATCCATAAGATCGTATCGAGATCTTTAGAGATGATTTTTAGGATCATTTCGCGACCCTTAAAAATCCTTAGGATTGTTTTTGAGGATCATTTTTATTTATAAATATTGGTATACCAATGATCCGGAAAATTATGCGTTCTTAATATCATAGTTCTTATATTCAAATGAATTATTTTAACTGTTACGTTCCTTTTTTTCTTGCATCCTTCGTATTTTTTACCAGAAATTGGTTTTAAAATTTTTTTTTGAATTTTTGAAAGCATCAAAAATTTTTACCTAGGGCGCGAATTTGGTTTTCACGTCCACTTGTGATCGTCGCGCACGAAGGACATCGAAGCCAACTCATTAAGGATGTACGATCACACAATGATTAGGAAACCAAGGTGCGAACCATATTTTATGGCCTTTGGACGCAATACCCCCGGGGTCATTACACCAGGAGACCATAAACCTTATTATGTTAAATAGGGGTGAAAATTTCTGCATTATACGTTGCTTAACATTCGAAACATTTGAAATTTTGTGGCCTAGGGCGAGAAATAGTCCTCCGTGCTAAAAATACACCCGGCGGGCGGCAACTTTCGTCCAGAGTGACATAAAATTATTTTCGGAGAATCATCCTAAATGTAGAAGTCAGGTGGATTCGCAAAAAAAAATTACGAAAAAAAAAAATTTTTAATCTTTTTATAGAATCTAGACATGTATGGCTAGTATTCAAATACCCTTCTAAAAAAATTGTCGAAAAACTTGAAAAAAACAATTCTTAACAGAAAAGTTGAAAAGACTTTTGTATTCATGGTGCGAGAATAAAAAAAAAAAAAAAAAAAAAAAAATTGTTAAATTATTGTGCATGCTGTGCGGTGTCTTCCTTATTGTAAGTCAACCTACAGCCCAACGGCAACTTCAGATCATTTAACCTTTCCGATGAATTTCTGCGGTCATCCCCTCGACCAATCACAGCCATCCCTCTGCTTTTCCGGTTCCCTCTGCTTTTCCTAGACTCACAACCCCTAATTCTAAATTCCTACAAATTGTTGCGCGCCTACGGAATTTAAAAATTTCGATATTACAATTTATAACCTTTTAGTACTGAATATTTATAAACTTTTAGTAAATTATTTTATTATTTATATAATGATCTAACCTTTAATTCCAAAGAAAGAAGTTCCAAAATAAATCAAATTTCACTTGCAGAAACTTGAAACGGAGAGCACCGAATAGCTTACATAGGTTGTTACGCGTACTATAGTACAGAATAAAATTAATTAAAATGTATCGGTAATAATTATAATAATTATAAGATTTAAAAAAAAAATTTTTTTATTATAAAAATAACAATCTAACCTTTTAATCCAAAGAAAAATCGATCCAATTTAATCCAAATGATAAAATTTACTTTGTAGAAAAAAATAATAATAATAATTAAAAACTGGAGTAAGAAAAAACGGTGTTAAAAAAAACTGTTTATAAAAAATAAATATTTAAAAAATAAATATTTAAAAAATTATAGATGAATAATAACGAATGGTAAATAAATAGGTTAAAAGGTTAATTTGAAATTGTTTATAAAAACAAATAAACAATTCAAATTTTTTTAGAAAAAATGAAAGTAAAATTAAAATTTAAATAAAAAAAGTAATTTAAGATTCGTACAAATTTTATTTTATTATAGTAACAAATTAAAATTTTTAAACGATTTCTTGTTAAATAATTAAATTGGTGATTTGACTTGCATTGATGATGACTGAAATATAATAATAAAATTATAAGATAATTTAATGAAATATTAATTTAATGAAATAAAGAATAAAAAATTTTACTTTTTGTAAATTTTTATGTGTTTTAGTATGTTTTTGCAAATGAGACATCTTTGTAAATTTTTTGTTACAGACCAAACAATTAAATAAATGTTCTTTCAAATGAATATTTTTATGCCGAGTAAAATTTGACTAATGTTTTATAATCACATTACACTGCTTACACTCAAAAAATAAATTTTTTCTATGATACTTTTGATAGTGACTATTATATTCTTTAATTTCAGGAAAAATTTTATTACAAAGACGACACAATTTTTTTTTTAAATGTACTTGTTTGTGTTTCAAATATGATTTGTCGTTAGAAAAATTTAATTTACAAACATTACACTGAATAGAAGTGGTTGGTAATCTAAAATAAATTGTTAATAAATTTTTTTTAATATTTAATTTTTAAATAAACAACTTACGTATTCATTATGAAAAATTTTCAAACCGCAAGAATTAAAATACAATTTATTGAATTAATTTAATGAATAAAAACATAAAAAAATAAAGTTACTAAAAATTTAAAATAAATGTTTTTTATCAAAACGTAAACATTGGTAGAAAGGTTAAGTATAAATAAAAGTTAGGTATAAATATAAGTGTGTTTCAGATTGAAACAAAAAATTTTTGAATGAAATTCATTATTATTTATAGAAAAATTCATCATTATTACTAAAATTAATTATTTTTTTTTTTTACAGTAAAAAATACACTATTTCAGTAAAAAAATTTGAAAAGGGGGATCCAACTTAGGACATCCAATTTTTCGACGAAGATCCAATTTAGGGGATCCAATTTGGGGGATCGAAAAAGATCGATATTTAACTGTGTTTTGGCCGTATTTTTAAGAATTTCAGATTTTCGAAGATCCAATTTGGGGCATCAGAATAAAAAACGGAAATATAATATAGGGAGATACAAAACTAAAACTGTTAATGAAAGTGAAAATAAATATAAAAAAATACCTTCACAGCAAGATACTTATGATCATCACCATGTTTATGTTCTAAAAACTGCTTAATTTCTGAAACAGTTTGAGCTGCTGCTTTTACTACTTTGTACCCTTTAATTTTAATACAAAGTAACCTTTTTAATTTTTTAAAACTATCCAAGTTTTCATTGTCCTTTATGTCTATAGTACTTTTTAACATAGACCAAAGCGACCATAAAGTTGAAGGTTTGAACTTTTCTGACAATTCACGAAAATAAACTTATATATATATATATATATATATTCTCGTCGATAATTTTTGCTCCACTTTGACTCTTCCACTTGGAAAACTCTTCATATGCTAATAAATATCGCTTAGAAGATTTAGATGGTAATAGATTATCAGAGATATCCTGAGCCTTGGCATCAAAATTTCTAACGAATTGCTCTTTAAACTCATCTTTTGAGTCAGAACTATCTGAATCAATCATGATTGACAATTATAATTAATGCCCAATATAAAACTTGAATCAAATGATAAAATTCTGGCGACTGATATAAAAATACTGTGCAGAATATTGTGAAAGCAACCAAGATGGATGACATTAAGTAGTTCTACAATGTACGATAATAGTTTGACAATAAATACGCTACAATAAATGCTTATACTTCTGTATGTAAAATTCGCTCAATTTTAAAAATATATCCTTTATTTAAATCAAAAATCAACAATTAATGTATATAACTATGTATGTAACTATTGTATATTTTGTTTTATTTTAATTCATAGACTGTTCCAAGGACTTCTGCTGTAGAGATGCAAAATCTTTTCTCCAGGACTATTCCTCTGAACAACAGCACCAATCGCCAGCATAATATCGAGTCTGTAGCAACACCAGTCATTATTGGTGTAAGTTAATAATTTCATAAATAATAGTGCTTGGAAACTTTTGAAGCTTATTATTGCATACATTTTTTACATTTAAACAAAATTAAAAATTGTTTATTAAAGTAAATTTTCTTTAAAGAGAGCTGTTTCTCCACAAATACCTCAACAACGAACTGGCACTTCTGAAAAGTTAATAAAAAAATGTAAACGCTCTAATAAAACTGCTTCCGAACATAGCATGGCAAGACTGCATGAAATAGAAGACGAAGAAAAAAGAGAAGAAACAATTTTTTTAGTTCTCTGTAAACTGTACAAAAAAAAAAAAAAAAATTACTGTATTATACTTTATATTGTATACTATTAGATCTTATCTACTGTAGAGTTATTTAAATAAAATATATAATTTATTCGGAAATAAATAAGTGAAATAGTATGTACAAAACAAATTAGGGTATTAGTTAACCTTTGTAACCGAACATTTCCATTTTTAACTTTAAGTTTTTCACCAAGCACTGTTTGAACAACAATCAGTTTAAAAAATTATTTATTTACAAATTTTAAAAAAATATATCTTACATAGTCTCAATACATTAATCTTTAAAATCTTAAAAATTGTAAGAATAATGTAATATTAAATATTTTACTTTACATAAAGTTGTGCTGGTCTTGATAACACAATTAGAGGAACTTTTTTTCACTCTAAAGTATAATTAAAATCTGTTTGGAATCAAACACTTTCACAACACATTAAATATAATAAGTCTATGAATCATCAACTGAATTTTTTCCTTGATTTATATATGTGTATTGCCATGGAAAAAAACCTTCGCAGAAGTCCAAATATTCAGTTAATGCTTCCCTTATTGTACCAGGTCCTCTGCAGTCAATGCTCGGTCTATTTACAAAAGAAGAATCACTTTTCCATCGACCATAAATCATTGTATCATTGGCATCAACATGATCAGGGAATTTAGCAGGGCAGTATTTATCTTGTACTTCTTTTTTAGGCCTGGCCACCATGACATTATGTAATCACACTGCTGCCATAACAATAGATTTGACCACTTCTGGTTCGAATGTTATTCTTCAATTCAACACACTCTATCGAGCACATAATATGCCAAAGGCATTTTCTATGCATTTTCTGGCTCTAGACAAACTGATTCTCTTCTTAGGATGTAAGTGACGGCAAGGGTAGGATCGCATCATGTTTTTGGTTAGCTTAAACGCCTCATCACCTACACGGAGGAAACCCGTGTATATAATTGTGTAATATTTTTTGACTTATCAGATTGTTGAGAAAGTAGTCTAGGGGACATTTGAAGACACCAATTACAAACTCGACCTTACTTTGTAAATTTTATCTGTGTAAGATTTACTTACTTAAGGTCAAAAATTATTTTTTAAAGAATTCCATTGAACTCGGTGTTTGGGGTTTTTGAAAACGTTGTTTACGAAATCGATTTTACTGTTGAAATTTGAATTAAGTAACATAGACTTAATTTAGTAAAGGAATTTTTTAATCTTATCATTCAATTGGAAATTTCAAATAAATGATCATAGTTTTTATAGAAGTTTAGATTTCATCATGCATTTTATAAATTATATGGTCAAAAGTCAAAAAGCCGGCCACGTTTGTAAAGTCATGTCATTTCTAAGTACCTTTTTTTTGTGCGGAATTACAGGACATGACTTTACAAACGTTGCCGACTTTTTGACTTTTTACCAGATGATCTTTTTTTATAGTATATAGTACTTAAAAATTTATTATACGTACAAGAAAGGTTATTAAATATTACATTTAAAGAATAAAAAGTTTCATAACTTTTTTTTTTATAATTGATTATTAATTCAAAGATCTTTTCAATGCAGCGGGTATAATCTGCACTCTTTTGTCTATAAATTCAACCGGACAAGCGTTAGTCTAACGATGTAAATAGACGCTATTTTCAATTAATTATTGAAACTTACCAAAATCTAATATTTTTTATAGTTTTAGTATTAAAATTTAGTAACTAGAAAAACACAATCTAGTATGTCAATAGACTTATGATACTAAATTTATAAAACATTGTTTAAATGGGCCCGTGAGATAGTAGCTTTTAACTCTGGCCCGCTAAGATAGCAGGTTCTTACTCTAAACCGACGAAATACAGTATACAGATTAAATACAATAATTTTCCAAAATTATAAATTGATAAACTATAAAATGATAAATTTACAATTAAATACGATATCCGACCGTACGCAGGTAAGAAATTATGGCATCGTTGGTAACGTACTCTTGATAATTTTGTACAACATTTAGTAGTTTCTCCTCATACTGCCGTCTTTGTTTTGACATGCCTTTTCTGATTCGTTGACTTAGTTGAAGTTGTCGTATCATGATTTTAGTATCACCCTGTTCTTTTTTCAATTCTGAGAAAAACAGCGTACAAGCTGGGGTGGTGTTTCCCGATAACAAGTTGCCACCGATTATGCCAGCCCTCTGACAAGTTGTTTGTCTTTGCTGTACCATCTAGTGCAGATTCAAACTGATTCCACAGGTCTGGATCATACCTTGGTGGTTGGCTGATAATAAGTGTTCTTCCACGACGACGTTTTTTAATTTTTTAACAGCGTACATAATTAACTTCAAAGTAATCGTCAACAGAATCCAACTTTGTCCGTGGGTACAAAAGCACAGAATTTGAGCACCTTTTTTGATGCTGCGGTCATCACTATTATACAAAGCACTGAGACCTTCTTCTTTGAAACGCCTGTAAATTTTTCGAGGTAAGTGAAACAAACAACACTTTATTCTACCTTCATCAAAAACTTCTTTTGCTGCATTTGTAATAATAGAATTTAAATTGAAATCAAAAAAAGAAAACAGAAATTATGTTAACTGAATTTAATTTAATATCTCCCCAATTCGATTACACAGTTTTTTTTTTTAAAACAAGACTTAAAACTACCCGGCATAAGCTATCGGTGGTTTTAGGGAAAACGTGTAGGGATTTACACGACATTAAATCAAATTTAACAACACAATAAATTTACGGAACCAAACAATAAATTACTCGGCTGAAAATAAACAAAACAATTAACCCCCAAAATAGTGACACTTACAACGAAAATAAGATCCAGACCATGACGATGACAAATGGTACGAAGACGTAATCTGGACGTTGACGATGACGAGCGGCACGGAAACCTAACGTGGACGCAGACGATGACGAGCGGCACAGAAACGTAACCTGGACGCAGACGACCACGATGGCACAAGGACGACCAAATTCCGACTTCACTGATCATACTCGACGACGACTATCCGATTTCTTTCTTCTATTCTTTTTTAATTCTTCTTTTACCTTTCTTTTACGACTTCTTTACGCTTCTTTCTTTTACTATTTCACACAGCGAACTGACTATTTTCTTTCGATCGCAACGAACAACAACAACGACTCACTCATCAAAACGACGATCAACGCGACGACCGGCTTCACGGCTACACTGGGAAAAATGTGCGCGCGTTATGTCTCAAAAATGGGGGCTCTGCGTCTCAACGTCGTGGACCGGGAATCTTTCATAGGTGTGTCGAATTTGGCGCACGAGAGCGTGCGAAGAACAGCGCACATATGCTGAGATATGCAAGCGGAATAACCAATTGCGTTTGTAGGATTCTTGTTTTTATAGGTTACGCAATAATATTAATCTTAATAAATAAATGAGCTTTGGTAAACATTAGTTTACATTAATTAATAAAAAAAAGTTAACCGTTAAAATTTACAACAACCGTAAGCGCGGGAAAGCTACATGCGAATGCGTATTCGTATAAGCTGAGAGGCGGGGTAGTGCGCGATTCGGTACGACACTGCGGCCCAAACGTTTACCACCGTGCGCCAAATTTGTTCCACAGTGGACAAAATACTGTCCAAATTGTAGATTCCATTACGGCTCTACGGGTGGCTTTAATACCGAGCACATTTTTCCCAGTGTAAGCTCACACGGTAAATAACTATGCACAACTTTCTCTCTCTCTCTCTCTCTATCTCTCTCTCTCTCTCTCATACACGCATACCCACAGGACTGTACTACTGCCGCTACAGTATTACACACAATCCTGCTTTTCTTCTTTCTTATTTTTCTTCTCTCGGTTAACTCTTCTAATTCATGGCTGATCCCTCGTGCAGTTTTGAAAATAAAAATAAAAAAAAGAACGATTACTCTCACATTATTTAATCAATTAAATTGAAAATAAAGGAGAGATTTTCTATTTTATTTTTATCAACAATACTACATCACACATTTAAGATTCCGAGTTCAAAATCACTCGAATTATAAGCCTGGGAGTGGAAGTAAGACCGAGTTTCCTTCCCTCCTCTTGAACTTTTTGCAAAATTTTAGTGTAACCTGATAGCCGCTTGTTCTCTAATAATGCAAAAACAAACGGCAAACCAACTTTTTGCGGTTTTCTGTTCACTCCAACTTGATGTGTAGCATCAAGAATTGCAAAAAACTGAAAAAAATAGACGGGGCCGTCTTGAAGGTCCCGTCCACGAACCACACATCACACCGAAAAAGAAGTGTCAGATTTTGGGCAGTACTAAAGAAATTTACTTTCACTTAAATTTACCGTGTACCAGTCAGATATTTCTTGTTAGTCTGACACGCGAGCAGGATTCGGCTGCAAGTTGCGTAAACGAGTGCGCGATGTGTTGTTTTATCAAGTTTGGGCGATCTGGCATCTCTACTAGTACTTCTGTTAAAATTAAATGTAAAATAAGTTTCATTCCAAAAATACGTATGAAAAAAGGGTAGGCTGATACGCATTAGAATAAGGGTTAAAACTCACTGCGACGGTGAGTTCTAAAAAAACTGTGTACTGTCTTTAATCAGGCATATGACCAATGGATATATACAATTGTAGATTACTTGACCAGCCAAGGAATATCTAAATTGCCACGCTCCTTATGCATCATTTGTAATTACATATTATAATAAATCTTTTATATATTGTACAATTTTTTATTTTCATAATAAACTACTGAGGCCAAAATTACAATTTATGGCAACCTCGTACGGTTCGATTAAAAACGAGTACAAATTATTATTTTACTCTTCCAAAATTTTTACTCGGGACAGTGCACAGTTTTTTTTTTTTCATGATTTGACTCGAAGAACTGGTATTGAAAAAAGTAGGCTTGCGAGAGGATTTGACTTAAATTGTCAAATTTGAACTTCCTTCATATCCCGAAAATAAAATATTTTGATATAGTTCAAATAAATACATTTTTCGAACAGATAATTATTTAAAAACTTCGAAAATTCAATGAATTTTTCCACTAGCATAAGTACATAATTTTAAGTCTAAAAATAAGTAGTTGAATTAAAGAAAAAAAAAAAAATTTTTATCTTGAACAAGGGATTGTTTTAAAGTAAAACGAGGGTTATAATAAAGCCTCTCGAAGTATACAAAAATCAATACTTTTCATCGATAAGTAGTCGTCGCAATCGAAAAAATCGTATTAATATCATTTCAAACGGAGTTAAAATTATAAATGTCAATAAAATTAATCAATCATAAATAAAGTTACAACCCTCAAAACTAGTTATTATCTCGGTCAAGAATATCATCGTAGAGTGTGCAATCCAAGTTTCGTGTTACATACATTACGCAATTGATTAAATAAGATATCTTATTGTATTGCACAATGTATAAAAGACTAATTTACTGCAACCTCAAATCAATTACTGCAGCCTTAAAATCAGTCTAAAATGTATTTTTTCATGTTACTGCGAAAAGTATTTGGTAAGTTGACAATGTTATCGTAAAATTTAACAGTGTTTAGATAAAAAAAAATTCTACGTACATTCTTATATTACTTTGAAATTTTTACCAATAAATTAGAAAATATCTATTTTTGATCTTTTAATAACTCTCAGTTAAAAACAGGAGGAAGTTTATGAAAAATAAAAAAAATTTATAATCTCAAGTTCTCCTTGACGTTTTTTTTGGCTAAGGTTTATCAACATTTATTTATTTTTTGGCTTTTTGAAAAAATAAAAACGATCTAAGATCGGATACTCACACTTTATTTTCTGCTCTTAATACCATTTTATTAAGTTGAATTTATGAAATGTCCAGAAAAAAGCTATTAAATATCTTACCTGTAAATTATCCTTTCTTACAGAGTTAAGGTTATAGATAAAAACTTTAAATGATAATAACAATTTCAATTCCGTGCCCATCGATCGCGAACCGCAAGTATCAATTAAGTTGTTCTAAAATAAAATAATTTGAATGATTAGAAGTCGAGTAGGCACGCATGGACGCACCACAGAATTTGACAAAAATACAAGCTTTAAAATTTATTGTTAATTAATATTTACACTCATGATAAAGATTTCGATAGATGACGACATGCTTAACCAATAAGATCAAAAATAAAAATCTTGAAATCAAATTTCGCAATGGCTTGCTCGGTTTCAAGAGTGGAACCTTTTTTTCGAACTAAGATTAGAAGAGTTTTTTATGCAGAGTTATTTAATTTTTATTAATGATTGGTTTCCTAAAATGTTTTGTGTGCAAAGTTTTCACAGCATTTTTTCAGACGTCTTTTTTTATAATGTTTTTATAAAAAAAAAAAAAAAAAAAAAAAAAAAGGTTTTAATACATATAAATATTTTTTTGCATGTAAAAAATCTTCTTGTTACTAATTAGATGCAATTTAAAACTGTCATTGTTTGAGTAGAATTAGCTACTACGTAGAAACAATGGTTTGTCGAAGGTGATTTTTTAATTTTTCTCATACGTCAGCGTGGTTGCTCTCTGAATTTGAGTTTCTGAAAAGGTGATTTATTGAAAATAGGCACATAAATGGTGCAAAGGAGAAGATCCCATAAAACTTATAGATAGATACAAAACTAGGCTGGTGTGCCAAGTTCAGCTTTACCTTTGTTTAAATTCGTGATGAAGAAAAATCGTTCGAGAGATTTGAAAGTAGACGTTGAAATGAATAGAGATTTTACTTATTTTTTAAACTTGATGATGTAAAAAACCACTTCTTCTTAATTATCTTTTTTTTATCAAATCTCAAAAGTTTCAAATTTATTATTATTATTTTTTTTATTGAATGCCTCGCAACTAAAATTTGTATTTATTTAGTTGCTCAATTTACTCATTGATAATAAAGAACATTTTTAATGTAAAATATTTATCAAATCAGTAAAAATACGACGTAGCAATGAGCAAAACACCTTAAAAATTATTTCGAGTGGGTAAACTCTGGCATCAGCTTCAGTATAGTTTGGCAGTATTTTCTTAAGTTGACATTAGCAGAATCTGCTAAGCTCTACCCTCCGTGCAGCTATAGAGTGCATGGTAACCACCTATATATGCGAGTACAGAGAGGCCTCACTCGGAATGCAGCGGCGCAGGCGAGAACGAGCAGCATCTCACCATGTGGTGGCCTTGATCAGAGATAAGCCCCCTCTTCCACCTCCGTCCAGCAGCAGCACAAGTTTCTAACGAGTTCTCGTTAAAAGACCAGAGTGGAGACAAGCTGCCGTAGCACACTGGCAGTAAACACGAAAATCCGGTCGCAGAAAATATATGCTAATGCACTTTTACCCGCGACAAATGTGATGGATCTTCATGCGGCGTTGGCAGCTTTGGCGCATGGCACCATCAAGCCTCTTTAATTTTTGACATCCTCGAATACGTCAAGTTTATTCTAATCTAAATGTGTAATCGTATTCAATTTAATTCTCACTGCCCCAAGATCTCTTGTTTAATATAAGTAGCGTTGAGCATGGCAATCAATAATTGTTTAAATAAGTCGCCTGTTGCTAAATAGATTTCAAACACTATAACTTGTAAATCTCTTATTTAATTATATTTATAATGAGAAGGCATTCAAATCCCTACGATCGGACTTATTTGGAAGAGTGCTGGATAAAAAAAAGGTAAATAAGTTAATTGGATGCACCCTTAATAAACTATTTAAATACGTAGATGGGAGGTAAACAGTAAAACACCGATGATCATGGTCATTTTCAGGAGCAGCTGTAACGAAAAGAAAAAGAAAGACGCAGATGGTTTAGCTTCTTCCTGATTCCTTGGAACGCGCTGCGTTGCCAAATCATGGTATAATAATGATGCAGGCTAGAACCCATACTGCTGCAGAAGAACTAAATGAGCACGAGTAAGATGCTGGAGGGCGCGTGAAGAAGTGGGCCGTTCTCCAAATAGACTCCACCTGCCCCCTCTTCAATGGACCGAACACAGCGATGCCTTCCTTTGCCTTCTCTTCGTGTTCGCTCGCTTATCCTCCTCTTAATTGATCTTCTCCTAACTTAAAAACTTACCCTCTCTCTCGGAGAAGATTTACTTTTTTTTTACGTGTTATTCTCTTCAATCTTTTGATCACAGAGTTTTTAACCATTTTTTCACTTTACGCTGCTTTTTTAAAACCAAACTCATTTTTTTCAGTATAAGCTCTTATTCAGACTTCATTTTCTTCAAAACGGAAAAAATGTTAAATATTAGACTTATTCGATATACTTAACTAGAGGTATACACAGCGCTGGCGGGAGGTGATCCGGTACATGATCCAAAGTTGAATCGAATAAGTCTATATTATTATGAAACTCGCCTTCTCTTGGGCCGCCACGCGGCTCTCTTGAAGGCCATAGTGGGTATTCCAGCCTAATTAGTATAAAAATATGGCAAATGAAGACAAAGGAAATTTGCAATTCCCACAATTTTTCGCTTCGCACAACGTGTTTCTAAGAACCGATTGCAAAAAACTCAACCTTCTATCTTGTTGAAAAGGTGTCAAACATTTCGGTTACTCAAACAACTTATCAGTCAGTCAGATGACTGACAGTCATCTTATATGAAAATTTTGAATCTTTCAATAATGTTATCAATATTTTTTTTTTAATTTACTGTACGGACTTTGAAGAAATGAGAAGGAGATGATAAATAAGATAGGTTAAAGCTTTTTACAACAATTCTTACAACTTTTTCTATGATAAGTAACTAATAAAAATTTTCACCCTCATAATATGAAAAATCGTATGCATCTCGGGCGCTTAGTTTTCTATGAGCCATGTGTGATCGGTCGACCCTCGGGCGAGTTGATCACACGCGAGCGCGAAAACCCCTTTCGCGTCCTGGATACGTAATATATATTACGTTTGTTTTGATTATGTGATAATATTAAAAACCGAACTCCTTACAGAAACTGTTGTTGTGAAACATTAAAACAATATTTTTGAGTCCATGTGATAAAATTATATCTGATCCATACATAGAAAATAAAAAATCTTTTTATAACTAATAACTTATCTAATGCTCAATGTTTCTTTTTCTTTGAAGCAATTACTTTCCGGCTTGTATTAAGAGAAATTCTCTAATGAAGGGTAGATACTTTTCCACAAAAAAAAAATGCCTGCGCTTAACGCACTGATTTTTAAATGAATGAGAAAAAGATAAAATTAATTCTTTCAATTAATTGTGTTGATATTAAATTATTTTATAATTTTTTGTAACATCAACTAGGCATAACTTGAAAGCTAACCAACTCGATTTAAAAAAAAAAAAAAAAAAAACAGTATGATGGTCACTAAGGAATCGAATGAGCGTAACAAAACCAATGAATTTATAACCACGAAAGTTTAAATGAACTCTAAACGTAACGGCAAAGGTTAAAGGTAACGGTATATATAACTTACTGTAGGTTAATTTAGATGAAGCTTCGACAAAATTTGTTTTTAATAATGTAATACAATTGCGCACTGAGAGAGTCTAGTAACATAGATTTATTAATCAGTTATGATCATTTTATATAAAATGATCATAACTAAAATATTTTACTTTTTTCATTCATTTATTTATTTTTTTTGTCATGCACTGAGAAGGTAATAAGAGAGCAAAATTTTACATTATCATGTTACCAAATAAGGGATAACGATCACCGAATAATCGTTGTTACATTGATTTTTCCACGCGCCTAAACTTAATCCCATTTTTATATTTGACCAGAGAGTTTATAAACTAGGTGTACCTATAGGTGTACAGAGAGTTTATAAACTAGGTGTACCTATACCATCTGCGATCTGTTAATCCGGGTTATGGCTCAGGTTATGGAAATTGTTTTTAATTTTCTATTCCGTTACGAGAATCATATCCAAGAATCCTAACCTAGTCCACCTTAGCTGAATCTTCTCTGTATTATTCAGTGAAAAAACGGTTCATAATTAGCTGAATCTTCACTAAAATTGTGGCTAATTCTTAAATTTTTAGCCATTTTTCAGTCTATATTCAGTGAAGATTCTTACCAGGGTTACCATAAACAAAAATTCGATAACTATAAACGAGTCTTCTTTGAACCTCCTATTAACGAATATTCAGTAACAGTAAACTCAAAAGAGTAACTGTTACCGGTCCTTTTTCTCAGTGTGATTTGATAAAATGGAGCATTTACAGGCTTTCAAACTACAAACTCGAAAAGTGACAAACGTTTTTGCTTACGGCGCACGGGCAGCGGGTATATACAATTTTATGAAGTTTATTTAAATGTAGAAAAACCTGTAGCTGTCAATGTTTGTAAATCAAATTTTTCATCTTTCAAATGACGTAAAAGTTAATTTTTTATAAAATATTTAACAAATTTATACCCAGACTATGTACGCCTTTAAAATTTTTTTTCTTTTTTTTTCAATTGAATGAAACAAAATATTAAGATTGAAAACTACCTTAGTTCTAATTCATACAACTTATTTTCCAATTAGAGTTGTGACATGAACGTCCAAACAAAAATTTGTACTGGGACTGGAACCATCTTGAGATGTCGGGACGTGTCTTGAAAGCTTTTTAAAATTTCTATATGTGATAGGATGGTCTTATTTTTGAAGGGTCTTGTGACAAGACGTCACAGATCTTTTTAGTTGTATTCTTCTGTATAAATGTAATAGAACCGTCTCATTATGTTTTGGTCTTGAAAAAATGTCTCAAAAATTGAAGTGTTTAACAAATGAATTTAAATGGCTCCATTTTTTAAATAAACAATTTATGTCTTGCATCTATATAGATGCGATAGGACGTTCATAGTCTTTTAAGTCCTAGAAACTCAGAATTTAATTTCAAAATAAAAATAAAAGTTTGTTATAAAAAAATTGTGACGTTCAAAAAATTGGTCTTAAATTTTCAACTGTCGGGAACCTTGTCCCGAGGACGTCTTAAAAAATGAGACAAGGACACATAACGTCTCTATTTCCATTACATCTCTCATATAAATTATATTTCTGTAAAATTAATAATACTATATACTTACCAGTTGATCGAATCTGTAAGTTACAAATCGATATTTTACCAGCGAATCTACTGCAATTATATTTGAATTTAAAAAATCTATAAATGTATATATTTAAAAAGTGACCTTAGAAAAATTCACGTGACGTAAACAAACAAGTGAGAGATTAGAAGAAAAAAAAAAAAAAAAAAAAAAAAACGAAGTCACTTATATACAACTAAATTAGTAGAGCAACCCCCGTGACCATTAAGAAAGGGAAAGGATAGTAGCACCCTGGCTTTTGTTCGATATAAATTGCCTTTGTCGTTCCAGTACTGCTGGCGTACTACTAAAAAGTCGATCGCTTTGTCTGCGAGTCATGGCTACCTTTTTCTCACCAGCGCTTAACCCATCTGGTGGGCTCCCTTCATATTTTCGACGTCCCGCCGTTGAATTCATGTGTATGCTTCGCGATAATACATGGATTATGTGTAGTCGTGTATTGGCATTTTCAAACGGGACGTTTTTGCAGCTATAGCAGTGAACGCCCAAGTGCAACGCCGCCGCCGCTGCGACTCGCGGACGGAGGGTATTGATTTACAATGCCTTCGCCTGCCGTTTTACTATTTTGTTCTGTCTTTCTCGCTCTTACTTCTGCATGAACCGCGTAGCGAATTCTATCCAACCCTCCGTTTCCGACCCATCCGTTCACTATTTTTTTTTTTTTCTTTTTTCTTTCTTTCCGCCCTACTTGCAGTTTTTTTTTCATTGGCTTGTAAGTATTTGACCCGAGTTTTTCCAATTTTTCAACCGTTGTCTTTTAAAAAAAAAAACAAAGGCACAACCAAAGTATCACACCGTGATTTTTCTATGGTTTTTTTTGCAGGTATAAGACGTAGCATTTTCAACTAAAAAGTGAATCTTCAAGATTTTTTTTTTTCAAATCAAAATAAATATTAAAAGGTTAAAATCTTTTTTTCAAAGACAGTTTTATCTTTGAAGGAAAAAAATTGAAGGAGACCCTAAAAGAGAAGAAACAGGTAAGTAGTGGTCGCGTAAACCAGGAGATATTGTAAGGATAGCTGCCGACTTACGCTCTTTCTTTATCCCTATAGCGGCCGCACCGATCGATAAAAGGGTGAACTCTATCAAACCTATCCAATGCGCGGTTGGTTTCTCGTGTTCTCCAGCCCTCAAGTTTAACATTTTTCAACTAAATTAGAATTTACATTGCAAGGCCTGTGTCTATAAGGATATAATTCAAGCCAATTCTTTTTAACACTAACTGCTGTAACAGCCTGTAATATGATTTCAATTTTCATAAGTATAGGGTAGCTACGGTTTTAAAATGACGTAGTGAAAATAGCTTTTTCCTACTTTCACAAAAAAGAAAGTAACGAGGTAAATATTGAATGCCAATTGATACTTGCATAGCTTCAGGTGCCTAGCCGTCCTCCAGTCATATTATCTGACAAAATTCTAGAAAAAGAAGTAGAATTTTTTAAAGCCAAAAACTAGCAGATAAATGAGATGAAATTATCTTTAGCTTATTACTTTAAGCGTACAATCTACTACCAATAGTTTACACCACTGAAAATATCTGAAGAAAAAAACCTTTCTAATATAATAGCAATGACCCAAACAACCGCCGCGCCGCCAGGTGGTCTCAGGTATAGCTAGGCAACAAAAGAGGGAGACTTTGGGCACCACAGGTTTATTGTCACAATTAGCCGTTACCCACATGACAGTAGCTTCGACGGCTAGGAGTTGGACTTTCAAATGTCAACATTGTTTTTTTTTTAAATCTCTGACTTATAATCGTATATTATAGTACGGGTGCAGAATCGTCACCGGAGCGATTTTAAGGACGCGAGTGCGTATTAAAAAAAAATTAAAAAAAAAACTATAAAAAATTGACGAGCTTCATTGAAAAGATAATCAGGCAGCGATTACGCCCCGTTAATGACTTCCCCGAGGATTTTTGACTTTGGTGAGATAAGCTGGACACGTGGTGCACCTGGTGATAACTACACTCTGGAGATGGTTTCCCCAGGAAGTTTTTACTCCGGAGGGCCCAGAGCAGACACCTGGTGCAGCTAGTGATAAGTACAACTTGGCGATAATTTTCCTAGAAAGTCTTTACTTCGAAGAGGCCAGGGCAAACATCTAGTGCATAGGACGGCAATTACACCCTGTCGATGATTTCCCCAGGAAGTTTTGACTCCGGAGGAGTCAAATCATCAGGTTTATGATGAGGAGATCATCTCCAGAGTGTAGTTATTACCAGGCACGCCAAGTATTTACCCTGACCTCTCCGGAGTCAAAACTTCTTGCGAAAATCATCTCCAAGGTGTACTTATCATTATGTGCACCAGGTGTCTGCCTTAAACCTTCAGGTGTCCAAACTTCTTCGAGAAATGATCTCTAGGTAGTAATCGCCGTCCTATGTACCAGGTGTCCGCCCTGACCCCTCAGGTATAAAAACTTCTTGAGGAAATTATCTCCAAAGCGTAACTATCACCATGCAGAGTGTTGAATCTGTTTTTGAGCGTCAAGTAATTTTTCGAACGTCAAATGTTTTTTCGAGTGTTAAAAAATTTCTCAACCCACGAATATAGAAATAGAATCTCACTGGTAAATCCAGGTGACCCTAAGAGTATATGAGTGAGTTGAAAGTCCCAATTGTTTGTCGAAAGATCCAAAAATAAGAAAAGGACTAATCGTTGTAATGCAAGTCGACACCACTTCAACTATGCAGTGTCAATAGGAAATCGTCGAATGACTTCATCTTGGGACTGACAACGTCGTTCCTGTCATAACCGTAAAAACAAAGAATGGATTGCGAAAACTTCCAATGTCGAAAAATGGCATCTTTCCGATCGAATATAATTTCAAGAAATAAATTTAAGAAATGTTGTAAGTGGAAATTTTGATGATGATTAAGAAAATTTATTTGCAAGAAAAACTTTTTAATGTACCAATAAATCTGGTAAAAATTAATCCCTTAAAAATTATTCTAAGAAAACGATTTTTAAATAAATTTGAAAACTAAAAATCTGAATTTTTGACTGTATTTAAAAACAGTTTCCTTAGATTAATTTTTACCAGATTTGTTGGTACATTAAAAAAATTTTCCTGC
Source organism: Encarsia formosa (assembly GCA_038277355.1). Taxonomy (NCBI): domain Eukaryota; kingdom Metazoa; phylum Arthropoda; class Insecta; order Hymenoptera; family Aphelinidae; genus Encarsia; species Encarsia formosa. The sequence continues at coordinate 109,870,057 of CM076184.1, forward strand.
AAATAAATTTTCTTGATTTCCTTTCGACACTGCATAGTTGAAGTGTTGTCGACTTGCATTACAACGATTAGTCCCTTTTTTATTTTTGGATCTTTCGACAAACAATTGAGACGCATATTCAGCTCGCTCAAATTATCTTGGGGCCACCTGGATTTGTCAGTGGGATTTTATTTCTATGTTCGTGGGTCGAAATAGTATATTACACATTCAGGGAGCGAAAGTAAGAATGTCTCCTTGCCTTCGGCTCGGGTAATAATTAAACGTGTTCTGAGGGATTCTTTTTTCGCTCTCTTGGTGTGTATTATGCTTTTCGTCATACCTTAGGCAAAAGGTAGCAATTTCCAAAACCGCGCAGGGAGAAAAATGGGGCGAAAAATAATCCTTCAGAGCACATTTTTATCGATAATTAAACGTGCTCTGAGACATTCTTTACTTTCGCTCCCTAGATGTGTAATATACTATTAACACTCGAAAAAAACAGTCGACGCTCAATAAATTACTCGAAGGTCGAATACAGATTCAACACTCTGATATATATTGCACTGGTATACTACACTGTTTTCAGGGCAATTTTGAAACACGAGTGCAGAGCGAAACGGAATCCGCAGTTCTCAAACAAGAGTGGGTGTGAGAGAGAAAGAGAAAAAAGAGAGAGATAGAGTGGTTCAGAAATTTTAGCTCTTTTCTACAGCTAACTGTATTCGGATGTCCAAGCAATATATACACAAATCGCCCGTGAGATAATTATAACTTGTAGCGAGTAGCGACTGTCTCTCTCACTCTCATGCAAGATGGTATTTTTTTTATAACTTGTATAGTGCTCTCTGATGGGGCTTGGACATGCGAATACTTTGAACTCGAGACTTGAGTATATACTTTTTTTTCTTATTGCAATTCGACTGTGCACGCATACCAGAGCCATAGAATTTTACGAATTGTAAGTAAGAATTGGTATATTACCCAACATAAGTGAGAAGTTCTACATGGACGGCCAGTAGAACTTCTCACTCACGTTAGGTACCATATTTTTTTCAATAGGACATGTATTAGGGTACTTTGAGAAAAATATAAAATCCTCAGAATGCAACGCCTGCAATTTTAAGTGGAAACAAGAGCTAGAAGTCATCAAATTTTTATGGGTTTTTTTAACGACTCGCAATGACACTATAGCATCCAAATTACTCGACGGCCTTTTTTACTTTTCCATCTTGCGTGGAGAAAAATATACAAGGCCGTAGAGATGAAAAACTCAACGGCATTGTACAACTTGTCCCATCGTTTTCTCAATCGAAAAGTACCCTAATACATGCTCCTATTGAAAATAGTAAATTTCCAGCTTGATAGAGCAAGGGTTTATTTGGCGTCCAAACACGGAGAAGGAGACACACTATGAAACACAATGTGTGCACGGTGTTTTCCAGTATACGCATTTGACGCATGCTTTTTTCTCGGTTACTCAAGTTCTGCTGAATCTCTAACCTCGAAACTTTAAAATCGTATAAATATAAATATCAAGTTCGAAATCATAATTGAAGTTTATAAATTTGTTAGTAAAGATAGCTAGAACATTTCAAAGTTAGAATCGTACACAATTTTTAGTGTAAAACTTTGAAAAACTGGTTACGTGGGTGTTCCGAGCGCCGTCGTCTGCTCTATCGAAACTGTCTCTCTAAAAATTTTGCACTGGAAAACACGATGCATGCACTTGGAATCACGCTGCACCACGCATCATGTAAAACGATGGCGCTGTACACCAAGTTTCATGATGTACCTCTTTCTCCGTGAAGGTATTGCGGGCCGAGCCGAAGACATCAGCATGCAACGAGGAGGCCAAAAAACCCTTTCGGAGCAATTTAGTCTATTTTTTTTCCGTCCGAAAACCGAAAACAAAGAGGAAAAGATACGATTTTAAGGTTAGAGGATGGGAAAGTCATTTTTCCTCACTCCGGCTGAAAAGCGCTATTTCCTTGCTGATGCCGCTACAGACCGTCGTGTGGAAAAATAGTATTCTCAACTTGGCACCTGAATGGGAAGGCCTCGGCTTTGCCTCGGACGACAATTTCATGTGATCTGAGACTTTACACATTCCAGCTGCCTAGTTATAAGTAATATACTATTGAATACTGTAAATCATGTATGAATCAGAGTAAGAGGTCTTTGTCTGATCTGCAGCGGTGAATAAAAAATGCATCATTCATCCGAGTCCTCAAAACTCGATATCAATAAATTAAAAAAAAAAAAATTGAATGTTAAAGTTGTGATTAAGTTTTTGTTAATCTTCGACCAGCATTTTCCTTACTTTACTTTTGTAAATATAGCTGAAATGCAACTAGCTTTATTAAAAAAAAAAAAAAAAGAAAAAAAAAAAGAAGTGTACGACAAAAAGTCAAAAACGGGTGAATTGAAGGTGAAAAGATGATTGTAATATATGCAAGGGGTTGTCGTGCGCTGTGTCGTAGACCACGCCTCGTTCAGCCTCTCTCATTGCCATCACCACGTCTAAATACCATGTAACAACTTAGTGTAGTGTATACTGGCAGTACTAGTGTAGTTTTTCATGTCTATTTAATCCGACCCTTTCTCTATCCGATTACTCTGTCCGGTTCCTTATCTATACTTTTTTTGCTTCTAAAAAAAAAAAAAATGTACAGCCAGCGACATTCAATAAATTGTGATTCTCTCTTTTGATATGGTACATGGCAACAAAGAGTCCCGAGAGTTCTTCTCTTTCCTATATATACCTATTTATACATACTATATGCAGTTTGAGTTTTTTTATTTTTTCTCTGGACGAAATTCTGCAGGTAAAATCGCGGCTTAGAGATACTCTCCTCGAGCAAGTTTTGACTTGCTTCTCTATCTCTCTCTTGTTCTCTCCAATTGAGGGTCAGCTGCTTCAAAGGTTTCCTGAACCTTGCTTTAAGGCTGATTCATTTCTTTGAGAAAAGAAGAAGTAACCTTTATATCTGCTGAAGCGCACGCAAGTGTAAATTCCAAATGCAGCGATCCCGACAAGATGGCGCGTCTCCTGACCAAAGATCATTTGTGTCGGTGTACTTCATGAGCTCTCGAAAGTGACAGAGTTCTCCACGTGAAATCCAAAAGACATTCTAAAATTCTGTCACTTGCAGGCCCTCTGCTCATTACATCTATATTGCACACACACAAGCGCGCGCGCGCGCGCAAATGTATAATCTAGCCCACGTTGTCATGACTAATTGAGATGAAAATTATTTCACTGGTTAAAACTTTTAACTTGGTTCAATTCCTATACGAGTTTTAAAACCGTTAAAATTTATAGTTTATGAACTTTTTTATAAGAAATAGAATTTAATGGGGAAAAAAAGTACTTTTCGTGCATGTGGGCGATATCTCGAGTAGGGCTCTCCTAGGGCCGTACGAGAATATGAAAACTATTTTTCATTACGAGGCGAAGGAATCGAAAGTTTTTTTTTGACAAGTGCGACGAACTTGAGTTTTCGTCGCAGTTTGAGGTGATTTTTTTTTTTTCTTGTAAGGTACAAAACACTCATTGTAGGTATGCTCAAAACTTTATCATTTAAAATTCAAAATTACTAATTTTAAATATGTACTACAATATATAGAAAAATATTTCTAAAATTTAGAGCATCCAAACTCAAAGACTGAACTGATATATTACTACACTGGTGCACCATCTTCACCAGGGCAATTTTGAGACACTGAGTGCAGAGCCAAGTGGAGCCCGTGGTTCTTGAAGAAGCCCTAGCGTCACTAGAGATGACGTGCATCCCTGCAGTAATATATTTTTCACGCATGATAACCGAAAATGAGAAACAAAGTTCTAATTTCAGATTATAATGTGTGAAAAATTTGTATTCATAAATTCATACGAACACTAAACTCAAAAGTCAAAAATTTCGATGATACTGTTCAGATTTTAGTATCAATAGACTCATTATATGAACCTTAAAATTGCCCTCTGTAAAGACTAGAGCGTTAAACTTATATATATATATATAAATTTTTGTGTTCGAGCTCGCGGAAAATTTTGATGGTTTAATTCTCAGTTGCTTAAATATGATAGTTCATCAGAAATTCGTACAAAATTACGAGCAAGTTAACCTCCTTCATAGGTTACAGATTTATTTTGTCAATTATTTTTAATTTTTCCAAGGAATATTTTAGAAATAATAACTATGCACATGCAGAAAACTTAATCATAATTCATTAGAAAGATTTTTTAACGCACTATATTGATTTAATAATCATTTACTAAGTATTTCTTAGTATGATCATAAACCTTTGGTCAACCAATTTATTTCTATCTGTTTTGTACGCTAGATTATATGTATCATCTAACACTCAAATTTCGGTCTCCTGACTTTTGTTCCAATTGATTTATTTTGGAATTTTTTTTATTAAATTCAAAAGTATAATCAGAGGTAATCCTGAGGTAGGTTTTGTTATCACCCGAAATTTGATGAGCTAAAAAAAAGCCGCATCAACTTTTCATCTGATTAAGATTTTACTGAGTAATTAATATTTACACGAACAATTATCGATTTATAAAGTTTTGCAAAACAAAAAAAAAGATATTAAAATAAAATCTATACTTATAAATGTATAGCTTGTCAACCCCCAATTTTATTAAAATATTGTCTAATGATTCTATATATTATATACACTCATTACAACTTATTAAGATATATCTTTTGTAGGTATAAAGGTGACATTATAATGTATACGTATACGTACCTATAAAATTATTTTATGGTACCTCACTTCGTTCCCCTCCTTTATACAATTTATATATTGTATACGATTAGTAAAGTAAAAAAGTGAACAAAGATCGTAAAACAAGCAAATTTTGGTGAGCCATCGACCAAGGATCCAACAAAATTTTAGTAATGTAAACTTTATTAGATAATTGAAATTTGGACTAACAGCAGCCGGGCCATGCGCATATTACGTCAGGCCTACAGGCGCGGGGGTCCCGCTTTATTGAAATTTGTGATATAGTGAAACAAAAGATAGAATGGCAGGGGGTTTAATATCTAATTTATTCCACTTCGACCCGTTAAATTCTTTTCATTAATTCATTTTTAAATGTGCCGGAAATTTTTGATATCCCGTGCATTGAAGATGGCACCACTGCTTGCGATGATATGCGATAATACTGCGGTTACATGGTACAAAATTCAGCGCGAGAATGGACCTGTTCAAATCCGCTCAGCCAATGACAGCTATTCTCAAACATAAAGATCCAATGTGATTAGCTGAAAAGTTTAAGCAGCCTCGTTCACGCGCTAAATTTCTTGCAATGTAACCGGACCCTAAAAACTTGTCTGCAGTTTAAGGGTGCGATTACATGGACAGTTTTTTCAGCCAAAATTGAGCGGTAATTTGAATTTGAGAAATTATAATTTGAGAAAACCCTCTAAATTTAACTAGAAAAATTTTTTTCAATGTTGAAAATTAATAAAATATCATTTTAAAGAGCTTCCACAATTTTTCAGTACTTATTGTTCTTTTTTACAAAAATTATATCAATTTTTTAATAGCCAAATTCAAATTGCCGCTCAATTTTGGCTGAAAAAATTGCCAATGTAATCGCAGCCTGAGAAGTATGCAGTCACTTGTCCAATCTTTTATTCGCCATTTTTGCTGTTTGAGTGTTGAATCTGTCAAAACAAAAGTAAATTTAACCGCAAAATTTCTGCAGAAATTTAACAGAAGTTATATTCTGCAGTCAAAAAGCGTTATTTTACATAGACGGGAGCATGTCAAACTAATGAAACTATAGTATATTTCGATACGCAGGCGGCGCTTTTCCACACGCAACGAGGGCAATGCATGCGCGCACGAGCGGAGCGAGTGGGGGCAGCTGCCCGAGTTGCGTGGAAAAGCGCCACCTAAGTAGCGAACGGTTCTTTTTGCAACTACTTTTCTTAACGTTGCTAGGGGCAACGTTAAGAAAAGTAGTTGCAAAAATGAAATTTGGAATGAGTTAAAACCAATGCATAAATCTCTTGGTGAACCCCACGGATCTTTTTTACTTGAAGAGGCAAGCGCTATCAATCTTAACTAGCGCGCCCTCTGGCCCTTTCGCTACGCTCAAGAGGCCAGATGACTTGCCTGGCTACGGTGCTTTTGCCCAAAATTTTTTTTAAGTCCCACACTGAGAAAAATGGTCTATTTACGACAAAATTACTTTCCTTTTGACTATCAATCTTTTGCGGGAAGTTGAATTCCTTCTATTGCAAAAGTAAAATAATTTCGCCGTAAAATCAGTTGTATTTGACGTAAAATTAAAATCCTTTTAGTAGGATCCTTTTGCAGTAATGCATATTTGCATTTACCGTTAAAGGATTTCTTTTTGCTATAATTTCGTGAAAATTTTACAAAAATTTTTTTTTTTTTTTTCTAAACGATTTCCTTTTGCTGAAAAAAGGATTTCCTTTTGACTGATTTTAAAAAAATGAAATAAATTTTTTTATTTCGTACGAAATAAAAAAATTATAATAAATAATAGAAGTAAATTTCATTATAATTTTAAACTTAATTTTAATAATATTTAAGTTAAAAATATTTATTCGCAAAGATTAAACATTTTCTTATTTCAAAAGAAAAAAAAAAAAAAAAAAAAAAATTTAATTTAAAAACAGTTTATAACTTTTGAGATTTAAAATGTAAAAATATATTTCCTTACTCGGCAACTGACAAAATCTCTTTCTTAAATTTTATTTTAATAATAAGTAAAAAAAAAAAAAGAAAAAAAAAAAGACAGAAGTAATATAAAAAAAATAGTTGATTTTCTGAATCGGTGACTTTGCATCCCTTTAACACTTCATTTATTTATTTGTAAGCCGCTTTTTATTTATATAGACCATTCATTATTAAATTATTACGAAGGTGCGATGGCTCAGCGGCAGAGTACGAGATTTCTATCTTAAAAGTCCCGGGTTCGATTCCAGATCATGTAGAATATGACTAGGACTTTTTAAGTATGCACTAGTATTTTTTCAGCATTCAAAAATTATTGTGAGCATGCTTTTCTAAGATTAGGAGGAAAAAATAATTTTTTTTTTTTATTTTAAGCATTTTTAATTATTCGCTGAACGAAATTACCTCAAAAGGAATTCCTTTTCTCGCTAAAGGATTTCTCTAGAAAAGGATTTTCCTTTTGAAACAAAAGGATTTCATTTAAGGGTCTATTTTGAGAATATTTTCCTTTTGCGACAAAAGGATTCCTTTTGTCTCAAGAGGATCGTTTTCTCAGTGCAGGCTTGCTGCGCAAGACCTGAGACTTTAAAAAAAATTTGGGCAAAAACACCTCCGCCCTTGCATCGCTACGCTCCGCGCGATGCAAGGTATGCATTGCCATGCTCCGCTATCGATCCGCGTAATGCATACACTGAGAAAACGATCCTCTTGAGACAAAAGGAATCCTTTTGTCGCAAAAGGAAAATAATCTCAAAATAGACCCTTAAATTAAATCCTTTTGTTTCAAAAAGAAAATCCTTTTCTAGAGAAATCCTTTAGCGAGAAAAGGAATTCCTTTTGAGGTAATTTCGTTCAGTGAGTAATTAAAAATGCTTAAAATAAAAAAAAAAAAATTATTTTTTCATCCTCATATTAGCAAAGCATGCTAACATTAATTTTTGAATGCTGAAAAAATACTAGTGCATACTTAAAAAGTCCTAGTCAAATTCTACATGACCTGGAATCGAACCCGGGGCCTTTAAGATAGAAGTCTCGTACTCTGCCGCTGAGCCATCGCACCTTCGTAATATATTAATAATAAATGGTCCTATAAATAAAAAGCGGCTTACAAATAAATAAATGAAGTGTTAAACGGATGCAAAGTCACCAATTCAGAAAATCAACTATTTTTTCTATATTACTTCTGTCTTTTTTTTTTTTTTATTTATTATTAAAATAAAATTTAAGAAAGAGATTTTGTCAGTTGCCGAGTAAGGAAATATATTTTTACATTTTAAATCTCAAAAGTTATACTGTTTTTAAATTCAAATTTTTTTTTTTTTTTTTTTTTTCTTTTGAAATAAGAAAATGTTTAATCCTTGCGAATAAATATTTTTAACTTAAATATTATTAAAATTAAGTTTAAAATTATAATGAACTTTACTTCTATTATTTATTATAATTTTTTTATTTCGTACGAAATAAAAAAATTTATTTCATTTTTTTAAAATCGCAGTCAAAAGGAAATCCTTTTTTCAGCAAAAGGAAATCGTTTAGGAAAAAAAAAAAATTTTTGAAAAATTTTCACAAAATTATATGAAAAAGAAATCCTTTAACGGTAAATGCAAATATGCATTTGTGCAAAAGGATCCTACTAAAAGGATTTTAATTTTACGTCAAATACAACGGATTTTACGGCGAAATTATTTTACTTTTGCAATAGAAGGAATTCAACTTCCCGCAAAAGATTGATAGTCAAAAGGAGAGTAATTTTGTCGTAAATAGACCATTTTTCTCAGTGTAAAAGGCACGACCGACCGACACTCGCGCTTCGCGCTCGACAATCTTTTTTTTTTTATTCTCGGACTCAAACTGTAGAATACCAATTAGGGTTTCACAATACCAATACAATACAATAATTTGACTCAATATTGTATTGATATTGAAAAAATTAAAAAATGAAACTATTGTATTGCTATTGATATTGCTTTTTATTGATATTGACTCAATACTATTGACTATTGACTTTTCAAAACTCAAATTTAAAACTGAAACATATATTACCATAACGTAAACAAAAAAAATAGTACCGAACTTGCCGATCGATTCTTGATCCGCGATTTAAGATTGAAGCTTGATGTCTGTGTGCGTTGGGCAAAGAATTAGAAAATGAATCTAAAATTAAATTTTATGATCTTTTTAAAAAGAAATATTTCAAACAAACAGTCATGCAACCAGCTGAAGATCAATGTACGAATCAAAATTTTGGCGATTTTTCTTCGGACTGTGTTAAGGCTGCTTTTAAGTCCATTTACAAACCCCAGCGTCAAATAGATGAAAACTGGAAAAAAGAAATCGATCGATATTTAAAAGCTGATCGCGAAACAGAAGATACAGATATTATTCAGTGGTGGAAAGTCAATTCTAAGGTCTACCCTAATCTTGCAAAAATGGCCCGAGACATTTTAAGTATATTGGCCTCTGCTGTTCCTGTCGAAAGACTTTTCTCGCAAGCGTCTTTAGTTATGACTAAAACTCGTACTCGACTGAACGATGATGTTTTAAAGGCCTTAGTATGTATGAAAAATTGGATGTTCAGTGATCTTCGAGCTCAAATCTGCGGCACCGATTTTGGATTAAATGTCCCATTAATTTCATTAGATTGTTCTAACGAATTATGTTAGAAATTGGATATTGTTATTATTATATATTGTTCAATTAATAAAGAATTATGTCAATAAATTGCAATTATTTTTTTAAATCTTAGAAGAAAGGGCAAAAGTCAATAGTAACTATTGAAATCAATAATATTGAGTCTCCACTATTGATATTGACACTCAATAGTTATCTTTGATATTGTATTGATATTGACCACCAATACAATACAATACAATACAATATCAATACTACTATTGTACTATTGTGAAACCCTAATACCAATACAAATATTTTCCCGTTTACCCCTTTCAGTTTTGTCCATTAGATCGCGAAAAATCCTGTGCACAATTTTTTAATATTGCCAGAATCGAGTAAAATGTGACAGTAAAAAGTGTTGGTATACGCCATTTATACCCATGTGGTCCGATCATACTCAAAATGAAACTGGAACTATAAGACACCAAAACGAACATTTTCCCGTTCACCCCGTTCAGTTTTGTCCATTAGGTCGCAAGAAATCCTGTGCACAATTTTGGGTGGCATTTTTTACTCTGCCGAAATTTTAAGGCCTTCCCGATCCCTTCATGGGTCGAACGTGCCTAAAAATAGATAGTAAAAAGTTGTTTTTTTTATTTTAAAGTGAACATTGAGATAGATTTACCCAATGGGATACGTAAAATCGAGAAAAATTTTGTGAAATAAAGCCGTAGTTCGCAAGAGTACACAGGCAAGTTGTGTAGTTTGTGTAGTTGGCTTCTTAAAAAATCTCAAACGTGCATTTTTATTCATTTTGCGTGAATTAAAAAATTTATTAATACAGATAATCTATAAAAAATGATTTAATATCGTTGTCTATACATTTCTTCGTAAATCTACGAAAAATCCTTGAAGTTTTATGCTATACTTTTCCAGAGTTAGTATAAACCAACAACCTCCTTGAAAAGGTGTCCAATAATTCCAGAAATTTACCTTACCTACCCAAAATGCTCATTTTTACTATACCTATTTGATAGGGGAGACCAGGGCAGCTTTTCTAAACTAGTTTATTCTATTTTATTATTTACAAATTTTAATCTCTTATATCTGTATATCTTTTGCAAAAATTCCAACTCGATCCAGGAGCAGAACATCTTTGGCGATCAGCTCGTCGACCTCGTCCACCACTAAATTACTCCACACCTGTTACGAATCACTATTATCTCTCTTTTACGAAACAGTCGTCCATATTTATCAGCAATTTTCAAACGATCTTTTACTTTAATCCACTACTTAATTATTTCAAACCAGCACTCAAAGATGAACTTTTCCGGCGCGACTGCGATGACTGGATTTTAAAATCGAACTTTCAAAATCTTCAATCAATCCCCCCACAGTTAAACTTGGTTCTACCAAATATTTTATCTAAAAGAGATAGTCATGTTGAAATAAGAAATTTAAAATACACGAATGTACAGGCTGCACGAAACGACTCGAAAAAATAAACGCCAAACCAATTGCCAAATCACAGCCGCATTATGAATCACAAAAAATCAAAAGAGAAGAGACTATAACGTCAAGAGAAATCAAATGGCAGAGATGAATTTGTCGATATCAGAATATTGTTTATTTAGTTTTTGACTTTCTTGTTAAAGATGTATTATATATTTTATACTTAATTTCTTACATTGTTGCTTATTACGTCAAAGTATTATATTTTATTTTAAGGAATTGTAAAAATGTATATCTCATACTTGTATGATAAGGTTACGATTCTGTACTCGGAATATTAAATAAATAATAATAATAATAATGATTAATCATTGAAAAATCGAGCTGCATCAACTAAATTTTACAAAATCAAATTTTTTCACTTTTGGTACACAAAAGTAACTTTTAAACCTTGAAAAAATGTGACGTAAAATTTTTTTAACCAAATTAGGTCAATTCTAATTATTGGATTATATTCAGCGGCATTTACTTTTGCTCCCCGATAAAAATTTCATTGATACATTCTCACTAAAAATAAATATGGGTCAATCCGCGTAAAAGTGAACCTCGGCTCAAAAATGAATGTTTATGATAACTTTTTTAAAATTGAATTTTTATTTAAAATTTTAATTGTATACAAAAGATACTAGTAAAAGCTATTTTTTAACTCTAATTTTGTTATAAAAAGTTTTTTATTTTCTTTGATATTTGTACTTTTTAGTTTACCCCTAAAAACTGGGGTAAAAACACACAAAAAACCTTTTCTTAAAGATGAAAAGAATCATACAAATTCAACTGTTTAGCTAAAACTAATTAATGAGAGCCAGAGTAAAGTAGTCGTTCTAAATGTTAGTAATGTCGAATAAAGTTAAAAAATTTTTTTATAGAAACTATTTGAATGTATTCGTACGCGTAACACCCGGAACAAATTCGTGTAACACCCAGAACTTGAAGATAAATTTTTATTAAATACAAAAAATGAAAAAAACAAAAACTTCTATATGAGCATAAAAGTTTCAAGACTAAACTTTAACATCAATTTTTTTCAGAACTGCATCGCTTCATAATTTGCTGAGTTCTTGTCTCCTTACCGGTAATATTAGAAACACTTCTGCTTTCAGTAACGCTCGGAACGGACTTTTAGCAGCGCATGAGTTTACAACATTTTCAAAGTTTTAGCGGATAAGCGTCCAAGCATATGCAATCATACTCGACCTGTTTGATCAATTGCGGAAGCAATAGTATCTCGCCCACTTATTACATAATCTCCCTATATTATACTTCCATTTTTGATTCTGATCCCCTAAATTGGATCCCCTAAATTGGATCTTCGAAAATCTGAAATTCTTAAAAACACGGTCAAAACACAGTTAAATATCGCACTTTTCTGATCCCCTAAATTGGATCCCCTAAATTGGATCTTCGTCGAAAGTATTGGATCCCCTCAGTTGGATCCCCTTTTTTTCAAAAATCCCCTTTTCAAAGATCCCTTTTAATTCTTCGTTGAAATCTCCCTATATTATAATCCGGTTTTTTTTTATTATCCTCAAAGTTGAGTCCTCAAAATTGAAAATTCATAAAAACACGGTCAAAAGACAAGTAAAAACGATACTTATGAGTCCTCAAAGCTGAGTCCTCAAAGTTGAGTCTACGACGGAAAAGTTGAGTCCTCAAAGTTGAGTCCTCCTTTTCTCAAAACGATGTTTTTTAGATTCTCATGTAATATTTTCTATAGAAGCAGCTTGGTGTATAGAAAGATTTGAATTGTGTAAATGTAGTCATTCAGTACAACGTTTAGAAATTCATACAGAAAATCAACAAAACATAATATAGTTAAAAAATTAAATAGTTAAAAAATTGGAAAACAACTTTAGCAACTTGGTTTGAATTAAATAAAATTGATCTGTTAGAAATATTAAAAATGCCCATATACCAAATTACTATAGATTTCTAGATGATAAAACTTTTGTTAGATAGAAAAATTAAAAAAAATTTCAAACTATAGGTAGAATAAACGTTGTTTCTTCTAAAAATTTAGAGTTTTCACTTAAAATTAATATCAGATAAAGTAAAAGGTGGTACTTCTCACGAATACTTGAGAACTCATAATAAAATTATTTATAAACATATAGAGAAGGAGCTATTTAAATGGGTCTAATAGTAAATGATAAAAATGTATATGCCATTTTTGAAGAATCTATAAACTATTTAGAACCAAAAAAATTACAAGAATTTTTCGGATTATTTTTATTGTCTGAAAAAATTCCTGGTAATTTAATTTGGAATAAATATAAATTACATTTTATAAAAGATTTCAAAGATAATGCAGAAGATAGAGGTTTGAATGAAATAATCAAATTTCTATCTAGCGAAGATTCTAATTTAAGTTATAAATGTTTTGGTTTACCAGAACCATGCTTAGAAAATATTTCTAATATTTCTGAAAATTATGACTGCAAAATAAACTGAAAAGAAGAGAATGAAAAAATATTTGAAAAATTTAATAATGATCAAAAAATTAATAATTTTAGGTGACGATTTTAGACAAATCCTTCCTGTAGTCAAAAGAGGCAATGAAAAAATTATTGTAGAAGATACGATTAAATACAGTAAATTGTGGAAAAATTTCAAAATTCTTAAACTCACTGAAAATATGAGATGTAAAGATAAAAATTTTTCTAAATTATTACTAAAAATAGGAGAAATTGAAAATTTTAAAATACCTATGAAATGGAAAAATAAAGATGTTTGTTATTCAATTTTTGGAGATATAAATGAAAATAATAATTTAAACAAAGTTATTTTAGCTTCAAAAAATGAAAATGTGGCAATGTTAAACAGAAAAGTATTAAACATATTAAATGGACCAAGTAAAACATATTACAGTATAGACAAAGCCATTCATAAGGGAGTAGATCAAACTGATTCAAATATATTTTTAGATTATCCAATTGAATACTTAAATTCAGTAAATGACGGGCTTTCTACCCATGAACTAAAATTTAAAAAAAAATGCAGTGGTAATGTTAATTAGAAATCTAAGTAAAAAAGATGGTGTATGCAATGGAACTAGATTGAAAATAACAATTTTATATAAACATAATATTGAAGCTACATGTGAAAAAACAGGAAAAATAGTACAGGTTGGTAAGGTAGATGAGGTTGGTTAGGCGGAGCGTGGAAGGGAAGATGAGGTGGGAAGGGTTTGTTATTGCACTTAAAAATGTTAATAGAGCTTTTTCAAAATTTAAAGTACTTCAACAAAACTTTAAAGTTAGTGACTGAGTTGATGAATAAAGTGAATAAGATTTGTTCGTAGATTAGGTGAGATAAGTTTGGGGGATAAAATACGGTATTTGAAGTAAATCAAATTAGTGAGGTCAGTAATGTAGCTAAGATTGAATTAGGTCAGGTAGTTGAAGATAAAAAAGTAAGTATAGTTAGTAGGGTTCTTAATATGGGTGAGAATAGTAAATCGGGTTAGATAAGGCGAGTCTGTGCGGAGGGTAGAGTGTAGGTAAAGTGGTTGTGGGCTGGTAGATCAGATATTAAAATTATAACTTTGGCTCTAATTAGAATTTTCATATAAAATCATATATCATTAAAAAGGTCTTGAGCTCAGCAGCTTTCTAATTATGTCATTTTATGTCATTGAAATTTTTATTAAATCCTTTTTGTTGTCATGAGAGGGTGCTGAACAAAGCCGTTTATCGTTTTAAATCCAACCCTTCCCCTACAAAATCATAAATCGGCTTAAACGCAATTTTGCGAGCTGGTACTATGCAGGAAGTAAGTTCATCTCAAGAAGAATCTGTAAAAAAATTTTGTATGATCCAGCCGAATAACCCTTCGTGCTTCAAAATTTTAGATAATTTTCCTCCAGTTTTTTTGCACAGCAACGAGGGGGGCAAGTTTGACAGGTTAAAAATCACGAGCGCGAAGCGCTCGTGATTTTTTGTCAAACTTGCCCCGCAAAACACAGTCGGAAAATTATCGACAATTTTGAAGCACTAGGGGTATTACGACTGAAAATCGAGGCTTGCTTATACGAGATTGCAAAATTTGAAAATAATCGTGATTTTTTTATTATTTCGCTAATTACTAGAGTAGTTTTCAGGGTGGGCAGTTTAAGCTAGAGATCTAAGATGAGTCAGGTCCAAAATGAATAAGGTAAGTAGGGTTTGTTGGTAGAGTGAGTGAGAGATGAGTTGGGGATTAAGTGCGGTATTTGAAGTAAGTGAAATTAGTAAGGTCTGTAATGTGGCTAAGATTAAAATATGTTAGGTGGTTAAAGATGAAAAATCAAGTAGGGTTGGTAAGGTTATGAATCTTTTGGTAACATAATTTGGTAAAATTATGATGAGTAAGTAAAGTTCAAACTGAACTCTCGTGTCTAATTTTTATTGGTTCTAAGCACTTAAGTCTTTTTATTATTTTACCAAACATAGAGCTTACGTATTGTTTAGATTAATTTTTATAGTTATCAATTATAATTAGGGGGTTGGCGAGCGGAGCGAGCAGGGGGGTACCCCCCCTAGTATGTATATATTGTTGGAATATTCACTTTGTTTTTGCTTTGTAATTTTTCTCTTTTAGAGATTGTAATGAATATTCCGAGGCAAAAATCATTCGGTGAAAATGAAATCTAGATGTTTTAATATTCGTTATCTCGCCCAAGCTTTTTAGTGAGGGCGCCGACTTATATTTTTCTTTTCAGATAGGAGCGGTAAAACGATAGGTATGATTTGTAGTTAAGGAATTTCTGACTGTATTAAGTTGCTAAATGTGTGACTGAGACCTCGTCTGCTCTCAGTTCTGTGGAGCCTCTTCTACAGATCGGACGTGCGCTCTTAAAATCTCTTCCTTGTGCCTAGGGCTTAATAAAAACACTTTGATTGATTCTGGCCCTAGTAATCGAGTAGTTTTATTTATTTTCCCACATATCCTAATATATATTAATGCTATCGCATGGTTTTACATAGGCACGAAGTTTATCGTAATCGATGAATCTTTTTCTCATTTTTTTTTTTTTTCAAGTTTATTTTTAGCTTTCTATCAATAAAAAAAGTGTTCACAAATTATATAATATATTTGTGTAAGCAGATTTTTTCCATTCTTCCAGGCGATAAATATTCATGCTTATTGTCGAACCAAGTTTTTATAACTACTTTTATGTAATGGGCATATTTGGAGATAAAGCCAGACCGTCACTAGAAGATTAGTATCTAAAACAAGTTTCAAAGCGTAGGTAATTAAATTAAAAAAAAAAAAGTTATAAGCATGAACCACTTCTTTTCTTTCAATAACTCATTCTATAAAAAAATTATTTTATGTTTAAACAAAAAAAAAAAAAAACAAAAAAACTTTAATATTGTAGGAACGGGAAGATGGTGGGCCGTTCTGGCTCGATATTTATATAATTCAGAGGGCGAAAATAAAGTAAAAGGGTGTTTAAGATTAATTATATTTAATAAGCAAACTCGGGTACAAATAGTTTAAGCTGCACGGTACGCGGTTGCAGCTCAGTTGAAGGGCGCTTACAGACTAAACTCGCCCTGTAAAGGGCCTCACGCTGAGGGAGCGTTTCCCCCTCCTCTCTCAGTCGGGCCTTGGGATTTTCCTACGTTTTCCCGAGACTCGCACACACACGCACACACTCTTACAAGCTCTCAAATACACACACATACCTACAATCCCACATTCGGCCTTCCTGACGATCAGGTGCCCTCAACTGATCTTAACTCCATCACTAAGCACTATGAGAACCTTTCTTTCTCTCTCTCTCCCTTCCCTTTCTCTCACAATTCACTAAAATCACTGCACTAGAAAAAAAAATATTTTCACTCTTAGCACTAACCACCTCATTCATCGTACGTTACAGAGAAATTTTTCCTTCATTCACACAGCATTCCTTAAAATAAACACCAACAATATTATTCAACTTACTCTCTAACCTTATTTTAAAACACACACAAAATTAAAAAGTTTGATTTCACTATCTAGAGTCTTTACAGTGGTTCGTTGCTATGGTTCTCGTCTTCTTCTACTGCATCTTCCGGGTCGCTTTCGAGATCATCTTCCTCGAGGTCATCACGAAAACCTCTCCATGGCTTCATGTAATCAGCAGCTGAAGTTGTGATTTGCGGTCCCTCAACCTCGCCGATCTTCTTGACAGCGTAGCGATCATGAGGGTCACAGCGGGTGATCTCGTATGGTCCAAGAAATTTAATCGCCAGCTTCAAACCAGGTCCATGTTGAGTGCGCTTGATTGCAACGATGTCTCCCACCTTGTATTTCGTCGCTCCTCGTCGGCGGAGATTGTAGCCTCGCTTGTTTTCTTCCTGAGTTTTGGCAATCTGCCTTGCTGCCCTTGCTCGCAGGCTTTTTCGGTCCTCCTGGAACTTGCTCTCAACTTCTTGCTCGATGAGTTCGTTCAGCGGGTTGTCCTCGGGACCTCGGATCTTGGTACCAATCATGAGCTCGAACGGTGTTACCTTGGTCGACCGCTGATAGGTGCCATTAATTGCCCTCTGCACTCTACTCACGTGCTTGAACCAATGCTTGGGCTCATCTGCCGCAATTCGAGTCATGACCCCCTCGACGATGGCGTTGACTCTTTCTACCTGTCCATTCCCACGTGGGACTCCCGTGGTGATACGCAGGTGTTTAATGCCTTCGGCTTCGCAGAACTCGTTAAAATCGTGGGAGGTGAAGGCAGTCCCTCGATCAGAAATCATTTTTGCAGGGTTTCCGAAAATCTGCTGCAAAATTCCAAAATTTTTCAGAACCTCTACTGTACCTGTCGATTTTGTCGCAAAAATCCAGGTAAACTTAGTAAATGCGTCCACGATGACCAGCAGGTGATTGTACTTCTTCTTTGTAGACGGCAGAGGTCCAACGTGATCCAGGTGCAGCGTATGCATTGGAGTGTCCTCCTTCGGAATCGGGTTCAACAGTCCTTCAGCCTTACCTCTCTTTTGATTGCCAAGGATGCACTGCAGGCAGTTGCTGATGAACTTCTCGATACGCTTTTCCAAATTTTCGATATAATATTCTCGGGTGAGAATTTCAGCCGTCTTCTTGACTCCGAAGTGACCAATATCATGCGCTCTTTTTATCAAATCACTGGCTAGTCCTTTCGGCACGACGAGTTTTTCTGAACCTTCCTCGCCTTTGTAGACCAAGCCATGTTTGATCACGTAGTCCCTGTATGATCCGTGACTCAGCAGGGACTTAACTGCTGCGATTCTGTCGTCCCTTTCTTGCGCTCTCCGTAGTCTCTCGGTGATTGCGTCCTGAACTACATAAATTGACGACGCGCGGCTCAGCGCATCGACATGTTTCATTCGATCACCCGCCCGGTGCTCGATAGTGTACGTGAACTGCTCGATAAAAATTACCCATCTGGCGACTTGTGATGACAGCTCTTTCTTATTCATCGTCTGCTCAAACGCCTTACAGTCGGTGACAATCTTGAATTTTAGTCCCAGCAGATAAACGCGGAACTTCTCTAAGGCCTTGAACACCGCCAAAAATTCAAGCTTGTAACTGCAGTAATTTTGTTCCGCCGGTGTAGTCTTGCGGCTCATGAAGTACACCGGGTGTAGCTGCATGTTCTCGGAGTTTCTCTGCAGCAGGATGGCTCCATATCCCCACTTGCTCGCATCGGTGTGCACCTCCGTTTCACGACGAGGGTCGAAAATTTGCAGTACAGGAGCTGATGCTAATGCCTGTCTAAGCTCGATAAAGGCCTTGCGCTGCTCTACTCCAAACTCAAAGCGCGCATTGGCTTTTAACAAATCACTCAGTGACTTCGCTTTTTTCGCATAGCCGTCTATGAACTTGCGAAAATAATTAGCCAATCCCAAAAACGAATGAAGTCTCTTGATCGTCAAGGGCTCCGGGTAATTAATAAGATCCGCCACTCTCGCTGGCGATGGTGCGACCTTACCATTCCCTACCACATGACCTAAAAAGTCGATCTCGGTCTGCATCAACTGACACTTTTTCCAGTTGATTTGTAGGCCGAACCGTGCTGCTACTTCCAGCACGAGCCTGAGATTTTCAAGTGCCTCCCAAAAGTCTTTTCCCATCACCACGATGTCATCCACAAAACGTCGCATCTTTTTCAGTCTCTCTAGACGCGCGAATATGAACCGAAGAAATCGCGTGAACACTCCCGGAGAAGTAGAAAGACCGAATGGCGCCACTGTGAACTCATACTGATCAGTAGCAGTCACAAAAGAGGTATATTTCCTACTGTCCTCGGTGACTTTCACGTGGAAAAATCCATTCTTCAGGTCGAGAGTAGACAGTACACGCGCATCTCGCAGATCGTCGAGCACGTCCTCGATGAGCGGCATCGGCGTCTGCTCCTTCACGATAACCTTATTTATCGGTTTATAATTAACACAAACACGTGGGCTACCGTCTTTTTTTCTTGCGACCACTACTGCACTGGAGAACTCTGAAACACTTGGCACGATAACGCCGTCGCGGAGCCACTCTTGCACTTGCTCCTCGACCTCGGCCGTTTCTTGCAGTGACAGCCTTGCAGGGGGTCTAGCGATCGGTGTTTCGTCCCGCAAGATAATCTTCATCTCAACCGGGACCTCTTCGACAGCTCTCGGTTCGTAATTTTCGATCAATTCTCTCACCTGTTGCTTATATTCCTGAGGGACCTTCCGTAAAGCTTGCTCCGTGCCCGTCTGCTCGCTGATGATAACGTTCACGTAATCTGCACCCACAAGCGGCTCCACCGTTGGCTGCTCAGGACCCAGGATAATCCTAGCAACATCTCGAAGTGGGTCCCCCACGAGAACCCTTTCTGCCGTCGAGTACTCCGGCACTATCAAATACTCGAGGTTGTAATCGTTGCCGTCGAGAGTTGTTTTTAGCGTGACCCGACCCTCTGGCCGAATGATACCGCCACCAAAACCATTGAGAGTGCCACAGTGTTCGAGCACATCGAACTCGTGGCGTGATTTTGCGACTATCTCTCGGTATTGGTCCGCACGCAAAATATTTCTCGTCGCACCGGAGTCGAGCATTGCCATCAGCTCCACTCCCTCGATCGACGCAGACAGGTGCGCTCGGCCGCAGGTACTCTTACCAATGTGGTTTATTGCACCTTGGCTTCTCGGGGCTGTAGCCGCATTGCTCGGACCTCTGTTGCTGCCGCTGCTGCTGTAAACCTGACGGGGGGTCGTGGTGTTAGGCACTCCGCCGCCGCCGCTTCCGTTATTGTTGGGACAGTCCTTTGCTTTATGATCTCGGCCATGACACGTAAAGCATTTAGGACCTTCCTGTCTTTCCGGACACTGAAACCCGATATGACCACTGCGACCACAATTATAACACTTTCTCGGCTGCGCACCCTGGCTCTGTCGGGGTCGCGGCTAAGACACTTCACTGCGAGTTTCACTCTTTTTATCAGCACCACCACTACCACTAGATTTTCGGCCTGCAGCTCGCACTGATTCAAACAGAGCAAGGCTCTCCGTCAGCTCCGCAAAACTCTTTGCCGCATAAAGATGGATTTTCCTGAAAGGCTCCTCAGGAATACCGTCCGCGACGTATCTTCGTATCAGCTCGTCGGAAATATTTCCGCGCCGGCCAAGCCTTCTCATTCGGTGTGCGTACTGCAAAAGCAGCTCGTTGCTTTTTGGCTTCTCGGTCCTCAGTGTTTCGATGATTTTAAAAGTATCCACCCTCGAGTGAAAAGCCTCCTCGATTCTTCTCTTTAGAGTGTCCCACGTTTTTATATCGTACTCACCAGCAAGCCATTCCTTCGCGGCTCCGGTGAGAACTCTTTTCGCGGCGTAAAAAGTTTCTCTCGAGTTCCATCCGTTGATCGCAGCTGCCTCGTCGATTGACTCGGTCCACGAAGTAACTGGTTGAATCTCGTCGAGGCCAGAGAACTCTTCCAAAGCTTCAGCCTCCTCTCGGAAGGATACTCGCGACGATCTCGGCTCTTCACTGGGCCTAATCGCATGCACTAATTGGGTTGACCAGGTAGGGGGTACCTCACTGGTGCTGCTATTCGATATCGTTGATTCGGTATCGCGCAATTGGTTTAGTCTTGCCAACTGTTCCCGTAAACATCGAGTCTCCTCTTCGGTCTTCTCTCTTTCTGCCTCGGCTAAGGCTGCTGCCTCAACAGCCTTTTGCACTTGCTCTTGCTGTTTTCTCATTTCTTCTGCTGTTTGCTCCTGCTTCTCCTTCGTCATAGTGTTGCTCAGTACCCTTGACAATCGTACAGGCAGGAAGCGCGTTTGACGTCGAGCGAAAGCGGGGCCTCGTCCCCTGCTACGGCTTCTCGGAGTTTCTCCGTCCGTGGCTGACGCGCAGTCTCCCGCTGGGGCTGGTTGCGACTTACAGCGTCGGAGATCAGCGGAGGTTCCGTATGGCGACCAGATGTTGTTTTTCTCTCGAAGAATTTTTCCGTTAGCTTTTTCCAGTTCAGACGCGTCTCGAAGCGTCCCCTTTTTTTCCTTTTTTTTTTTTTTTTCCTTGGGCGTTTTCGCGTTTCCTCGGCGCGAATTTGATTTTATCTCACTGAGTCTCTCACCAAAATTCAAAGTGCGCGCTCAGCAATCTTTCGGTCGCTTACTGAAACCGTATCGTAGATCACCGCCGGTGCTCGTCGATGATGATCTCTCGCCAATACGCAAATCAGTCTCTCGTTGACCGCAAATTTTGCTTCACTGTTGCTAATCTCGTAGCCACCTCAGCCTAACAACAGTGCACTTTTATTTATTGATTAATTCGTGTTTTCACTACTCTTGAAAGACACGCTCGTTGCACCACTTCAACATTCGAAAACTCACAAAATCACTCAGTTTTTACTTTTTCGCTACCTTGAATTTCGGACTAACCCCCAATTGTAGGAACGGGAAGATGGTGGGCCGTTCTGGCTCGATATTTATATAATTCAGAGGGCGAAAATAAAGTAAAAGGGTGTTTAAGATTAATTATATTTAATAAGCAAACTCGGGTACAAATAGTTTAAGCTGCACGGTACGCGGTTGCAGCTCAGTTGAAGGGCGCTTACAGACTAAACTCGCCCTGTAAAGGGCCTCACGCTGAGGGAGCGTTTCCCCCTCCTCTCTCAGTCGGGCCTTGGGATTTTCCTACGTTTTCCCGAGACTCGCACACACACGCACACACTCTTACAAGCTCTCAAATACACACACATACCTACAATCCCACAATATAGTTAAGTGAGTGCGAAATATTTTTATTTTATTAGAAAAAAAATACATTTATAGATACTAGCAGATACCCGCGTCTTCCACTGCAATTCTTATCCACAGGATTATTTTTAAAAGGTTGCATTTAGTTAATAGTTTAACTTAAAAATATCTCTAAAAAAATTTTACCTATATATTTATTGTCTTAGAATTGAGTCTTCTGATCTTGCTACAATTTTATTTAAAAAAATAAAATGATATGTTACACAACTAGTGTGTGAAGTTATACATTTAAATCGCGAGTTGTTGATACTCGAGGCGTAAGATAAGCGCGCGGAGTGCTTATTATTAAAATAGAAATGGTTAACTTTCATTTAATAATTCTGTGATTTTTTTATTGAAAAATATTAAAAACAAAGTCGTTGACAATGGATTCACGGAGAGCCCTTTGGAGGAAGTTATATTGCAGTGGACATCGTAACTCGGCATAGGGTCGTAATTATTTTTTTTCAAATTTGCACGTTTGGCGACTTTTGAAGTCAAACTACTGATTTTTGCAGTAAAAATCGGCTATTACGTAGCCGCCATTTTCAGATCAGGAGAAAAATAAAAATTCCTCGCCGCCCTGACCTCTTATAAAACTGTAAGTGTTGAATAAGTGTGGGAAGTTTAAAAATGATTAATGCAGTTTTTAAATGATAAATGGCAAAAAAATTATAGTTTCGAGAAAATTTTTTGAAACTGAAGCTGTTTAACGACTACTTAAAGCTGTTGGTATTTTGTAAAAAAATCTTGTTAAAGTAGCTTCAGTTCGAACAATAAGTCTTATTCTTTCTACGTTCAAAAAATGAACACCGCCTGATCAATGCACGGTGTACGAAATCGTGTAAGAAATGAAAATACGCGAGAGAGTATAGGCCATTGGCGCCCGCCAGAGCCGTTATTTTCTAAAAATCACCATAAGAAAAACCATGAAAATTTTTCAACTCTAAATTTTAATTAATTTTTAATGTATTGAAAGTTGGTGCTCTGCGCGTAAGCGCACTACAGCCTCAAAAAATTATTATTGTTGTTCTACAACCAAATTCACTGTGAAGAATTCGATTGATAACAACGTGTTTAATGAATAAATAATCTTATACTCTGAATGGATTTCCTCTATTATATTAAGAAGTTTATTTTCATCGTCGTCGTCGTCGACTTTAAAAAAAAAAGTGACTTAGACGTCTCAGATCAATTAGAAATTTGGAACTGAGGGGTTTTCGGGGGTGCTGATCACGAATCCAAAATTCATTTTTAAATTTGACCTATGTAAAGTCTACTTATTCAAGGTTGAAATTTATTCTTTCTCAGGCTCTTTTCAGAATTTGATGTCTATGATTGATTAGAAACTGAGTAGTCAGTAATTTTTTGAGTTGCTGATTACGAAACTGACCTCTATTTTCTAATTTGGCCTATGTAAGGGTTACTTACTTAAGGTAAAAATTCATTTTTAATAGAATTTTTTTGAAGCTTCGAATTGGAAGTTTTTCGGGTTGCTGATTATGAATTTGACTTTTATTTTTAAAATTGACCTGCTAAAGGGCTTCTTAAGTAGCCCTTTAAAAATAAAAATTTACCTTACGTAATTACGTAAGGTAAAATTTTATTTTTAATAGCATTTTTTTGAAAAATCGTATAAAATGGTTTTTGGGATTGCTGATAATGAATCTGATATTCATTTTTAAAATTGACCTACGCAAGGGCTACTTACTTAAGGTAAAAATCTATTTTTCAAAGTTTCTTTTTCAAACTTTGTTTGCAGGGGTTTTTAAGGTTGCTGATTACTAATCTGACATTTATTTTTTAATTTTGTCTACTTGAAGGGCTACTTATTCAAGGTAAAAATTTATTTTTAATAGCATTTTTTTTCATACTTCATGAACGGGGTTTTTAGGTTTGCTGATTATGAATCTGATATTCATTTTTAAAATTGACCTATGTAATAACAATAAAAACAATATATTTCTTATAAAAACTTTAAAATTTAATATATTTCGGTATGAACTATTTTTAATAATTATTTTATTTTAGATACTCTAAGTAACAATATTTCTAAACTTTTTGTTTTAATTTAAAAATAAAATAAAGGTAACTGAATTCTCAACCGAGAAAGCGTTAGCGCAGCGAGGTATAGAAGCTAGTTTGAATTATAAATTATTGTGTATTCGACAATAGTAAATAAATCAGATATAGGCCATTCCATAAAACTTATAACTTTTGAGATTGAAAAAAAATTTTATTTATGTGAAGACTGTGACAGTCAGCGATCGTAATTAAATCGTCGGTAACGATTTAGGATTTTGCGCGAGTCACGTGACTGTCGAACGCAGCTCAGAGCGGACCTCTGAGGTGGTAGAGCGGGAATCGGGAAGCCACTCGTAGTTTTCGTGTTCGTGAGTTCGCACGTACATGGAACTTAACTCGTCTCGGTTCGACGGCTAACCGGACTCCTCGGGAGTGGAATGTCGTCGAAGAGAGAGTTGGCAGAGATAGAAGGTGCGGGATCGATGGTCATCGCCCGGGAAGCATTCTTCTGTCTAGACGAGTCAACCGGCTTTTGGAAGCCGTGGACGTCGGGGAACCTGACCGACGTCCGGCAGACACGCAAAGATCTGGAGATCGATTCATGGCAGATCTTGAAGCAGCTTACTCGTTACGGAAGTCGAGGCAATTATTGACATTCGCGTCGCGCGTTGTGGTAGAGCCGTAGTGTGAGAGTGTGGTGTTATTTGTGAAGTTGTCATTTCACATCATCGCCTGGACCGCTTTCCGACGGCTACACGGCGACTCGAGTATGGTAAATGTGCGAGTGAGTGTGAATGCGTGTGAGTGTTCTTAGTACACTGTTATTGTCATAATCTTTGTTTTTCTCTTGCGCGCGTTAGCTGCCGATAGCAGCAGGAATTTGTGTGCGCGCGCAACGATTTAGAGAACATTGAAGATTCTTTTGTTTACTGGTTTGAACGACACCGAGTCGTAATTCGGAATTTGTATTTTAGGTTTAGATTTGTTTTAATAAATTATTAAATTGTTAATTTAATTTTTATTGACTAAACCTAGTGTTCCTGCGAATCGATCCTGTTTTAATACCCGCACCCACTACCGATGAACGAACTAGCCGACCGCGTCGCGAAATATAGTAATATTCGCGGACGCGATTTCCTCATTTTATTATTTCAGGTCGACGAGTTGCAGTTCGACGAGTGCTTGGATCAGCACTAAGTACAGGTGATAACGATTTAGTACGCACCGTGGGTATTTGTATCGGCTCATACAAACCCTTAAATCCACCCCTGTTACAAGACTTAATTGATTGGGGCGGCCAAATGCGGTCACTAAGAAAATAATTTTTTTTTAATTTTGCTGCAAAATTGAAGGGTGAGATAGTTGAAAACGCCCTCACGGCAAGCTCCTACAAATTGCAATGCAGACCCTGTCAATGATAAAATAACCCAAATAAAAAAAAAAAAAACAGGTGTGTTGCTTAAACAAAATTTGGAAAAACAAGCAATGAAAATGAAAACTCGTTCTAATTGAAGATTACCTAAATGTAAAGTCGGTGATAGTGTTCGAGTACCAATCCCTGATGTTGACAAAGGTCGAGGCGAGCTCAGAAATATTTTAATGTGTGTCATTGAACTTGGAAACGAAAATGGAACCATAAAGGAGAAGTTTTCGCGGAATCAGTTTACCCCGTGTAATGCAGATCTTATTCAATTGGATAAGGTTTCTCCCGGAGAAAAAAGTTTGCAGCAACTTGCTAGGAGCAATCGATTTTAGGCGGCCAAGGCTATGCTCGTTATAATTGTAAACAAGGATGCTTTAATAACAGATGTAAGTGTAAATCTTCGGGAGTCTTATGCAATTCAAAACGCAACTGTAAATCTTGTAAAAATAAATAAATTATTCTTTATATATTCTTGACAACTACAAAAATATAATGTGTGACGAATAAATTCTCTTTTTGATAAATTATTTTGTATTTATATCGCACTCTTTATTTTTCTTTTGTTTACCCTCTCTTAATGTACTGCTCTACCATCTGGGACCCAATCACGGACTATCAAACTATCGCAATTGAAAGGTTAAACCATAAGTTTCTTAGATACGCCTCTTTTAAACTAGGATCACCTATGCACTTCTCTTGTCATGACTATTCTCCAATTCAACGAAAGCTACAAATATCTACGCTACAGTCTGCTAGGCGAAGAGCCCTTGCAATTTTTGCTTTCAAGATTATCTCTGGAATTACGGACTGCCCTGATTTACTTGGCTCTTTACAATTTTATGTACCACCACGGATTTTAAGGAACAACAATAAGTGCTTTCATATTGGAATTTGCAGTAAAAACATCATGCTTCACTCGCCGACTCACCGATCATCGTTATTGTGCAATGAATTAAGTTCAGTGTTAGACTTTTATTCAATTTCTTATAATTCATTTATTACGCATAGCTTTAATTTACTTGTTTTTGATTAAATTATAATTTTTGATTATATTTACTTTTGATTTATATAGTTTATATCTTTATTTATATTTACATAGTTATATACTTAGTGATTATATGCCACCTAACCTGAGACTAATATTATATTATACTTTTTATGTAATAATGGGAAACTTTCCGGTGTATTATTGAATAAATAAATAAATAAATAAATATCTCTTTCAATAACTTTAGCCAGTAGGCCTCGGCTAAAGCTAGCCTTAGCCGGCTAAAGTAGACTTTATTCAGTCCTTTCTATTCGGCTAAAGTTGACTTTAGCCGGCTAAAACTAGCTTTAGCCGAAATCGGACATTAGCCGTAACACATACATCATTCAAAAGAGCTTAAAAAAAGAAAATTTTTGGCGCAAACAATTTTTTTATCCACTACTGCACGTACGCGGAGTGAAAGAGTGATTTTTGAACTTTATTTATATTTCAAAATCTAAGATGGCTAAAGAAACGCGGTTTGTAGCGAAATATTGTTTAAAAAATGTAGCTCGGCCATATTTTTGTCCGCTGTTCAGGGGAGCAAAAAATTTTGAGTTTAAATCCACCTTGAGTCAATTTTTAACTCTTTAATTTTTAATTTTCAATTTATTATGCTATCATATAGCAACTTTGGTGGCGATGGACGCTTAGTTCGTTCGAAGCATCAAAGAAATTATACTTCTGATTAAATATTATAATCACAACCAAGGTCTTGCCCCTGATGATCCGACAATTATCTTCAAAAATTTTTTCAGATTTTTTTAGAGGGTAGAAGGCACTTTTCAGGTCAGTTTATTGAATTTTTTTATTTAAATTGCCATCTAGTGGCCACACATTGGGTCAAAATGAAAATATGTTTACATCGCTAAACTAAATTTTTTATAAACAAAACTTTGCCGCAAACCGCGTTTCTCTGGTTCTCTTAGACTTTGAGATATGAATAAATTTTGAAAAATCACTCGCTTGAAGAGCAGCAATTGTATTTTACACAGCTGAGGGAGTCAAAAATTAGTTAGTCCTCAACAAACCGAAATTGATGCCCAAGCCGAGGGCGAGGGTGTCAAAGGTTTGCTAAGGGTTAGCTCATTTTTGCACTTCCTCGTGTGTAATATATTTTTTATCAGGTCGCAAGGAAAGTGCAAACTTTCCTCCTTGACTCATGCAGAGAGTTTGCACTTTCCTTGTGCAAAAATGAGCTAACCCTTAGCAAACCTTTGGCACCCTCGCCTTCGGCTCGAGCGTCAATTTCGGTTTGCTAAGAGCTAGCTAATTTTTAACTCCCTCAGATGTGTAAAATAACTATTATGCTTTACCGAGAGGCGAGTGATAACTTTAACAAAAACAAATGTTACAATCATTTGAAATAATGTACTGTGTCCATGTGCATATGCGTTGCCCTGCAAACAAAAAAAAAGAAGCTAACAAGAAATTATATTCGAAGATGTTTAGTAGTCCATTAAACTCATATTATAAGTATTCGTTTTTAGAACGTTTTCTTGTTCGAATAAGACGTTTTTCCTTTCGCATAAAAAAATGATGAAGTCCTGAAAAAATTCGATCTAATAGTTTATTTTACCCAGAATATTTTGGAATAAAAAAAAATGTAGGTTGTCGGATTAACTTTTAAAGTAAAAAAAAAAAAAAAATTCAAATCGAGCTGTAACGATTATTGTAACGAAATTGCGATTTTATGGCTCAGCGTTTTCATAGGTTCCATTTTCCAATTCCAACACCAGATTCATCTAAATCTGAATTAATACTTATGATAGTTCTGGAAGTTATATAAATAGATATTCACTAACCATTTTAAATAAAGAGTTAATAGTTTTAAAATACAGGTAAACGAATGTGTATTTTTAATAGATACTGATTAAGTTTTTTTTATAGAGAAAATTTAACCTTATTTTTATTCTATAAAAAATTTGAGAGACTGAGTAATGGCAGACTCGTGTATTCTTTTTTTTCAAATTTGAAATATCTTTTTTACAGTTTAGAGGTCATTTTTAAAATTCGTGATTATATTAAGTATTATAGAGTTATTAAAAACGAAAAGATGGTACAGTAGGACCTCGCGCATTGTCCAAACCTCAGGAATGTTAACCTGTAAAACCTCGGACATTGTCCAATAATCAAAGGAGCCGCCATGGACAATTCTCGAGATTCGCGGTCCCGATGGGTGGACAATGAGCGAGGTCCTACTGTATATTAAGTATTATAGAGTTATTAAAAACGAAAAGATGGTACAGTAGAACCTCGCGCATTGTCCAAACCTCAGGAATGTTAACCTGTAAAACCTCGGACATTGTCCAAAAATCAAAAGAGCCGCCATGGACAATTCTCGAGATTCTCGGTCCCGATGGGTGGCCAATGAGCGAGGTCCTACTGTAGTTTAACAACTGTTTTAAGAATTAAAATTATTCTTTGACAAGGGATTATTTTTTTGCCAGAATTTATGAACCATCATGATTATACTATTTAAAATCATGCAGTATGGATATAAAAAAAAAAAAAAAAAAGAAGAAGAAAAGAATTTTCTTTTTGATCTGAGTATGGGTGATGCCGCATTGTTATCCGCTAGGGGCCTCATTATCTCGGCGATCCTCCTTGTATTATACCTCTCCGCTCCCTTCGCTGCAATGCGCGAATTCCTTATTACTTTATACAGCTGGTGATCTCTACCACAGAATTTATGTACTTTTTTCTCTCTAACCCTTTATTTCTTAGCTCTGCTGGTGCTGTTTACTAAAATATCCTTTGAACAGAATCTCTTTTCTCATCAGAAAATACGAAGCAAGATAAAGCTACCGAAGCTTGGCGTGCATGCAGATTGTAAAAGCGTATAATCAACTTAAAACAAGCGATTAGCTTTAGGACTATGTGTGTGGCCATATACGAGCACTTTGGTTTATAATAAAACTCTTGCGTGCAAAGTATACTGGCTGCATCGAGTATCGACGCTGTATGTTTCGCGGCTGCTGAGTGCTGAGTTATTAATTAGGCTGCATAGCTGCTGCTGCTGCGTCCCACATGCATACGAAGCTGGTTATGCTAATGCAATATCTGTTTCCTTACATGCATACACACACACACATACACGGAGATGCGCGCGCGCATGCCAGCAGCAGTTCGCTAGTCTCTCGAAAAGAGAACGAGTAAAGTCTGAATTCTGATGCGCAGGCGCGTCACAAAGTGACGCTCCGGGCTTCGGGTCGCCGGCTATAGACGTTCTTCTTTAGACTTCCTAGCGTCGCACTGCTGCGTAAATATTTATCGCGCCAGCCAGGCTGCGTGTTTCAATTACGTCACTGTAAATGACAAATGACATCCATACGCCTACGTGTTTTACTTGACCGGCTACTATTTTATTATACATATTACTTGCCACATGCGATTTACACGTGTGAGTGTCATTTACAGTATATACACATACACGCAAATTTACTAAAAAAAAAAAAAAAAAAATACCTAAAAAGACCTCCTTTTGTGATCTAAGTCAGATAAATCCGAGTATAAATCAGGTTGAAAAGTTGACGCCCTCACGTTTAAAGCAGCACACATATACGTAACCGACACATAGTCGCGACCAAGGGTGTCTTTGCGTGACGTAAGCCGATTAGCCCTCGCAAACTAAGTTAGCGTATGAAATTTTCGATAAAAATAAACACAAGGGAACACGAACCAAGCCAATAATAATACGGTACCAGAACAAATCCAAATAGTGTCCATCAGCTGCGAGCCTGAATAAACACTCAAAACGAGACACAATTCGTCGACTTCGAGTCTTAAACACGTACAATTTATTCATGCTTTTGAATTTTGGGATGAACCGAGATATGTTCGTCATCGAGGGTGATACGAGTTTTATCATTTAGATTATAAACAAATTTAAATGAGCTCGAACCAAATAGAATAAAACTAGAAACGGAGAGGAAAGTAAAAAAAAAATCATGCCTTTGTTGGTTGCGTGATGAATCGTCTTTGACTCGCTACGCAATAACATAATGAAAAAAATCCTTTCTTTTTTGGTTCCACGACGATGGCTCGTCCCGCAATGATCGCCGTCGCATAATCGCGCGCGGGTAAAGGAAGTGGTGATGGCCCGCTTCCGGTAGTCCCGTTTCACGCATTCATCCTGCAGCTCGACCCTTGCGCGATAAACCAACCGCGGTATACTCATTATTTTATTAAAAGCTACAGTTTCGTTTTTTATAACCCACTTCTACATCGCTTGATTAGCGGTCAACTTAAAAAATCCTCAATTTAATTTAACAACAGTCAAAATTATTAAGAGTGTACACTGGGAAAAAATTGGGCACGACTCTCCCCACGTGTCGTGCATGGGGATCCCCTACGCGCAAACGTTTCTCAAGCAGCAGTTTGTATACCTATATATTTTTAGCAATCGCCGAGTATCTTGGCGTAGTCTAACCTCAAAATTGGATACCTATCCTCATTATGTCGGTTATATGTGTGCCAAAATATGTTATTTCACTGGTGATACGTCTTGTGCTTTACAAGTCTTTCGAGCCTTGAGATTGTCCTAAAGTAAAAATAGCACTATCTCAACAATTTATGAAAACATCACGTTAATCGGTCGTTGACGCAAAGTTTCTGTGGGGATCGTGATCCCCGCATATGGGTTTTGCTGTCCCCACAGCGTCGTGTATTCCCATGCACAACACGGGAGGAGAGTCGTCCCCAATTTTATCCCAGTGTAGGGTAGTAGGAGTGTACATTAGTCAGGCATTCTTAATTTTCTAATTTGTGTTACAGTTTATCAACCAAAAATCAGTAAATTTTTATCACATAATTCGGACTTAGTATTTATTTATTCTTGTAACAGCTGTGGAATTTAATGTGAAAAGCAATCATTAAAAATTGGTATAAAATTATCGAGTTCGGCTGTCTGTTCGAACTATCCGAGAAATTAACTTTCAAAAGACTGTAAAAACCATGTATTTTCATGAAAAAACATATCAATGCAGATGTTAATAAATTAATCGTATCAAAAATTCACAACTTGAATGTGATACATAACACTTACCTGACACGGACAGCTTAATTATTTACATCGAACGGTTTCTTTACAGCGAACATGGCACAAAAAAAAGTTTTTTTATGCAAAAAAAAGACTTACTATAAACTTTCCATTAATTATATTGCAATTAGTACCGATAGCTCAATTCAAAAGATCTATGAGTGCCAAAATTTGACAAAAAAATTGAAAAAGAGAGACCAAGTTAAGAAATGAAAAAATATTTTCAACAAACAGGTCGAGTTGAGAGCTCTCAAAAATATCTCGAAAAAAACGAAATAATGATAATCATAAAAGTTCCACACATCACTAATGATAAATTATGACTCTTTAATTAATCATATTAACTTATCATTAATTATAATTAATTATAATTAATGATAAGTTATAATCAATAATTTTATTTTAAATTTCTCGACAAAGACTTAACAGCTGAGAGCCGAAAGGTCACACCTTGTGGAAAGCCGATTGAACTTTTTTCAAAACAGCAGCATTCGTTCTTGGAAATATTATCAGAAACAATATGACTTTCGGCACAATAGAAGTTTTGTTAGTGAAAAAATAATATTTAGTTCTTCGATACGAATGAGTCAATCTTTCATTATCAAGAACTTTTGCTCGTGCCTTTCTGGACCCCCTTTTTATTTCAGGGTGTTTATAGTAAAATATTTAAATGAAAGAGTGGAATCTTCTAATCTCATTCATACTGCAGAGAGCTTGATTCGTGAATAATAAGCAATGCAGTCAGTTTGTCTTCAAATTCGAAGATTGTAACGTGTGTCAA
Source organism: Encarsia formosa (assembly GCA_038277355.1). Classification (NCBI taxonomy): domain Eukaryota; kingdom Metazoa; phylum Arthropoda; class Insecta; order Hymenoptera; family Aphelinidae; genus Encarsia; species Encarsia formosa. The sequence continues at coordinate 109,902,397 of CM076184.1, forward strand.
ATCACATATATGGATAATATATGTGATGATTTAACACATAAAATAAAATGAGAGTTCTAACAAAAAAATATCGAGCAGTTGCTGGCTGCAAAAGATATGTGATGAATTAAATGTTAATTAATTACAGGTTAATTGCAATTGAAATTTTCTGAGCATTTTCTCATTTAACTTCCTTTTTTTGAAATTAAAAATAAAAATTATCGTTTATTTATACTTTCAAGATTAAAAATTTTATGGCACTTATTAAAAATTCAGCACGCTTGCGCGCCGATTGAGACTAGTTTTATAAAAACAGTTATTTATTTATTTTAAAAAAATTTTAATTTAGCTTTCAGATTAATAAAATTATCACGACAGATACCGAGACTTTGAAACCGATACCTAGACCAGTAAAATTTTTCGAGACCGAGACCGGGTAAGAATTTCGTCTCGTCTTGTCTCGAACAGCCCTAAATTCGTTTGCTTAGGCCAAAAAATGAAAGAAACCCATGACTCTTGTCACTTTTTTACGTCTTCTCTACCATCTAGCCAATACATACGAAGCTTTTGCTCATTTTTTGAAAAAAAAAAAACTGTTTTTAGCATATTTTTTTAAAATTTGTGCTTACAGCCTACAACTTTAGGAGAGTTATGCAACCTCGCATTTTCTTTGGTTTTCTATGAGTTCTTAAAGGGCAAAATTTATTTAAATCAAATTTTAATTAAAGGGGTTTTCAACAGCACTTTTTAACTTTTTTTGAGTCATAGAAATTTTAGAGATTTTGTATACATGGTCAAAATCTAAAAATATTTTTCTCTAAAATTCATGAAAAAAACAAAGAAAGTACGAGGTTGCAGAACTCTCTAAGTGTCATATGCTTCGAGCGAAAATTTAATAAAAACTAAAAATTACTCAGCGCACAGACCCTTATTTATTGCTTTTGCAAAAGAAATTTTTGTTAAATAAAATAAAAAATTCTAACTCCATCAGTTTTTTAACGCGCAAGCGCGCATAGAAAAAAAACAAAAATAGTCACCTCAAATGCACTTTTCGAACATTTTAAAAACTTCTTCACCAATCAGCTCACGAATAAATTGTTTACGCGAGATGGCGATAGCTCTCTTTTATAAAGGGATTCTTCACCAATCAGCTCACGAATAAATTGTTTACGCGAGATGGCGATAGCTCTCTTTTATAAAGGGATAATCTAAAAACCCATTTTTTTCGAAAAATGAAAAAAATGCTGTATTGACTGAATGCATGGATCCCAAGAAGAACAATAGGTAATATTTTTCTTAACACAGACGGGGAAGGGTTTATTTGGCCTACGAGAGTTTGCGACCAGAGCCGGAAGCGAGGGTCGCAACGAGGTGGCCAAAGAATCCTTCTTGAATATGTTTTGAGAAATATTTTTCCTCCAGAAATACTAAAATGGGTGTAGGTCCGATTTAGGGTTAGAAAGAGGAAAAAAGGTTGAAAAAATGTCAAAAAATCGGTTACATGTAGGTCTTATTTCTTGTTTTTTGTACTTTTCAGATCCGTTTTTCCGAAAATCATAGCTGTTCATCAATCCAAATGCCGCTAAAAAACGTTTTGTTAATTTTATACTGCGCGTTTTGTTTTGTATGTTTTTGTAAGAGTTAAGTAAAAAGGATGAATTGAATGATTCTAAATTAAAAACCACCAGCTGTGTGAAAAATAAGGTAGGTGTACCTAATATGCCCCCCCCCCCCTGTTATTTTGAATATGCTCGATCGGCGGCATCTCTACAAGGTAGGAAGAAGTCAAAAACACTGAATTATGAAGTTTTGAGTTGTTTAAAATGTTTGAAAATTATTTTTGCACACGCCTTATAGCTAAAACTCATTTCTTATACCTTCGTTATTATTTTACGTTGTTATTATATGGACTGCCAAAAGATTTAGACACGCCTGACCAAAATTTTCATAAGTAGCTTCGATTTGTTATTGTTTCAGCTTTAAAACGCTATTTTAGGTTTTTTTCAACTCGTTTTCTAACGGGTTTTATTCTCAAATAACTTTTTATTCTGCAGTGTACCTAATATGGCCCCCCGCGTGTTAGTAGAAATACCGATATTTCAAAGTGTATTTCCTAACTAAGAGTCCTTAGTTTCATAATTACTAATGTTATTTAAAAAAAAATAAATTTAATTGTTTCAAAGCTTTTTTTCATTTTATAACTAAAAAAATATTTTAGCTCAAAAAACAAACTTTGATAAAAATTTAAAGTGGTAATTTTTTTACTGGTTGCAAAGCTTCCAAAACAATTGAAAAAGGCTCAATTTTTAAATAAATTATTTTTTAAATAATAAAAATTTTGAAGTTTTTTTTAATCTCATATCCTGATTGATTTAAAAAATAGGAACAAATGGCAATTAACAAATAACTTCAAGGGGTCCATATTAGGTACACAAATTTTTGATATCTTAAAAAAACGTGTTTTCGTAAATCTTCTGGCATTTCAAGCTCATTGATCAAAACCGAACCCGTAAGGTCTCATTTTAAAGCTCTTGAATTAATCTTTAAAATGAGACCTTACACGTCAAAAAATATTGATTTGATTCGCCACAACGTCGATTCTCGCTTGGGGGGGGGGGGGGGGCATACTAGGTACACCTACCTTACTACAAGTTGAAGAGCTATCAAGCTTTACGGGAAGATCATCAAAAGTTTGTGACTATATAGAGATAAGAAAAATGCAAAAAACTGCTACAGACAATCAATCCTCCTCTTTTTTTTAAGATTATGAAGTTCTTGTAGTTAAAAGTGCAAACTACATCTTTTGAAAGAGCTTTTAAACTATTTATTTTGGCACGGTCAAGTTCCACTTTTTGAAGAAAAAAAAAAAAAAAAAAAAAACATTAATTTGATCTAAATACATCAATTTGCGGTTGCTTTTAAAGTTATAAACAGTATGGCACACGCATGTTTTTTTGTGAATAAATTTGATTCAGATTTAGATAAACTAGTTGAGTGAAGGGCGCGAACACGCGTCTGTAGGTGGTGCTGAAGATAAATTTTAGTTGACCAATCGGAGCACGAATAAAATGTTGAGTCTACAACGATACTTCGATTGTGCAGTCGAAGGTCAAAACTCTCGTTCTCTTTTTTAAAAATAGAGAATATGCTCAAATCAAAACAATTGAGGAAATTAGGTTGGTCACATATTATACATATGCCGCTAAACGACAGCCTTGTAAGTGAACAGTTACTTGAAACAATAAATTTTTTGTTCTGACCAAAATAATAAATATAAATAATATCCTTTTTCAAAGATGGAATAAAATGAATTAACAACAGCAACTTTAGCAGTATTACAGGATAGTGAAGGGCTCAAATTATCATTCGGTGAATCATAAATTTTTTAGAAATGATTTATCGTAAACATTTTAATTGAACAAGTTCTTCGAAAATTGGGTTTTATAAATGAGTCAGCCTAAGAAGAACGACGGTGACTGTTGCAGGAGAGAGCGTAACAATGGCTCTCGTCCATCGTTGTAGCTGCACGCACGCACGGCAGCGCTGCTGCTACACTCGGTCGAACGCACCGCTACGCGTTAAAGGTACCCCCAAAGGACCGGGGGAGACGGGGAGCTGTCCTTGTGTGTCGCTGACGAGTCAACTCCTCCCCCCAATTTCACCCTCTACTGCCAGCAATTGTTTAGTACATTTTTTCAAGATGAAACCGTGATGCAAAGTACGTGAACCCGACAAGTCTCAAAATTATCTAAACTCTAAACCTTCTTGTTAATTGTATCAAAGATTTAAGAGATTACCAAGTTTGAATTAAAATGATTGGAAAATTTCCATTCAAGTAACGGTGGATGCAATCATTGTAATAAACACTGGAAAAATGCCATGATAAACTCAAACTGCACTAATCAAAACATGAATTTTTTTTCTTATAAAACTTATCTTTAACAAAAGTACATAAAAAACTTCTTCAAAAATCTTTTTTAAGCATTTTAACCTCAAAACTGGACCTTCGCCCCTTGTTTTCGGTGTCTCATGCCGTTGTCACACTCGAGCGTAAAGTAGCATTTTACGCTCTAGATACGAAAAATACTATTTACGCATCGATTTTAGTGCGTAATAAAATAGTCAGTTTACGCTTAGAAAAAAGTAAAAAATAGTAGTTTTTAATTTCATTGGACACATCGAGGGTCTTGTGGGCGCTGCTCCGCAGCACTCTCAAGGCCTTTGAGCAGCTCAATCAATTTTAAAACTACTATTTTTTACACTTTTACTTTTTGCTCAGTGTTCGTCAAGCTACCATTCCACACTGTAAAGTCGCGATGTAGAAAATTACTGTTCACAACTATGATAAAAAAAAAAAAAATGTTCATAACACGGGTGCAAAAAATTGGGACCTCGTGTGATCGTTCGCGACCCTCGGGCCGGCTTCGCCGACCCTGGAGTGCTACGATCACATCCCGGTGCGTGAAACGTTTTTTTACACCCTTGTGACAAAAAATACTATTTTACATCACGATTTTATAGTGCGAAATGGTAGCTTGACAAACACTGAACAAAAAGTATAATTGTAAAAAACAGTAGTTTTAAAGCTGAGTGGGCTGCTTGAAGGCCTTGGGAATGCTGCGGAGCAGCGCCCAGAAGACCCTCGATGTGCCCAATGAGGTTAAAAACAATTTTTGCATTTCTTACTTTTTTTCAAGAGTTTGTAAAGCAATCATTTTTTGCAATAAAATCTGTTGGGGTTATTTATATTGGAATAAATAATCAACTATCTTGCAGCAAAGTTATTTTATTAAAAGTATAAATAGTAAAAATGTAAAGTATACATGAGTTTAGAGTGCAACCCAGGTACAAGCGTTGTTACTTGGGCGGCTGCTCAACTAGAACTAAAACGGGCCACAGGGCCGAGTGGTCACTGTGGCCAAAAACGGTTACCTGCGACAATAAAACTTCGGGGCCTCTTAGCTCCCCCGCAGGCTATAAACTAATTACTGCAGACGCAGCTGCAACTAGACGCGTCGGCTTCGGTATTGTACTTAAATACTATCTGCTAATGACATGCAACATTAATAATAATATCCAACACTCCCCCTTATTATTAATGACTACACACATTCAATCTTTCACGCATCTCAACAAATTTGCTTTTACCTAACGGCTTCGTAAAAATATCGGCTAACTGATTTTCCGACTTGACGAAAGATACCGTCACTTCACCGGAATCAATCATTTCGCGTGTAAGGTGAAATTTAATCGCGATGAATTTCGACCTTTTGCTGTCTTCGCGATTTTCTGAAATAGAGATGGCCGTCTGGTTATCGACGTATATAGGTACCGCTGTACACTTTACATCCAACTCGCTCAAAAAACGTCTTAACCATACGGCCTCGCGAACGCCCTCGTAAAGCGCCATATATTCAGCATCACTCGTAGACGGAGCAACCGTGCTTTGTCGTCGGCTCGACCACGTAACCGGCCCCCCGTTCAAAATAAAAACGAAGCCCCCGCTGGACCTTCGCGTAATCGGACATCCCGCCAGGTCAGAGTCGGTGTAGCCGACCAAACCTACACCTCTCCCCCTGCTCGAGTAAACTATCCCATAATCGCGCGTTCCCTGCAAATATCGGAATATGTGACTGACGTCTGTCCAGTCACTAGCACACGGATTATTACAAAATTGGCTCACATAATTAACAGAAAATTCCAAGTCGGGTCGCGTCACTCGCGCGGCAAACAACAATGACCCGACGGCCTCCCTGTACGGTACGTCCCTGGCCGGCCCGCCGCCGTCCGCGACTCTGTTCGCGTACAGACCAGTCTCGGCTGGAACGCTCAAACTGCCGGTGTTTTTAAAACCGAATCGATCAATAATTTTAGCGATATAACCCGGCTGCGACAACTTTATTAAACGATTTTCGCGATCACGTTTTATTTCGATGCCTACGAACTCGTTTGCTTCACCGCAGGTGATTTCAAACTTTGATTTTAAAGCATCTAGCACAACATCGATCGCACTCATTTTCTCACACATGATCAACTCATCATCAACGTACACAGCTAAAAACACCACTAAATTTTTCACTTTGCCCACAAAAACACACTTGTCACTGTTTATGTTTTTGAAGTCAAACTTTTGTAAAAAACTCTTAAACTCTTCGTTCCAGCAGCGTTGCGACTGCTTAAGTCCGTAGAGGGCCCGGTTGAGCCTCCATACTGCATGCGGTTGATCCTCGTCGACGAATCCTGGTGGTTGCTCGAGGTAGAGCTCTTCCTTAAGTTCGCCATGTAAAAACGCGGTCTTTACGTCGAACTTAGCCATCTCCAGGTCATTTTCAGCTGCTATTGAGATAAGGACTCTGATGGACTCGTAGCGCACGACAGGGGAAAAGGTTTCAAAAAAATCCAGACCTTCTCGCTGCGTAAAGCCTTTCGCTACGAGTCTTGCTTTATATCTTTGGAAATTTCCAGCTGTATCAGTCTTAACTGCAAACACCCACCTGCAGCCAATAGCACGTCGACCTGGAGGTAGTTGACACAGGGTGAATGTATTGTTTTCTTCGAGCGCCTTCATTTCTTCCTTCATAGCGGTATCCCAGCAAGCCACTTTTTCACTCGAAATCGCTTCACTGTACGTATTAGGCGCTGACTCTGCAAAGTAAGCGATAGGGCAACCATAATAATCAGGAGGGCGTAGTCCAGTCCGCTCACCGAAGGTACGCCGATTTTCACCTTGAACTTCTGCGCCCGGGCCGTCAGCAGGGTCACCCGGGGCAGGAAGTTCGGCTGCTGCTTGCTCATCTTCCTCCTGCACGGGCACGGCGAGATTGATCTGGTTTTCATCATGTTCAGCACCGGGGGGTTGTGGCTCTGCCGGTAATTCCATGATTTGGAGCTGATTGTCTTCAACAAAATCAGGCCCAAAACTTAATACCACCTTCCCTCTTTCTTGATCAATGGGAGGAGCCATTTCATTGAAGGTGACATCACTGCTTACATAAATCCGTTGTCTCTCTCTGTCCCAGAGACGGTAGTTGGACGACTCATTATCGTAGCCTACGATAATGACCTTCTTTGATTTAGGGTCAAATTTGTTGCCCCGCCTCTCTTTCGGAATGTGAAGGTAGGCAGATGTTCCAAACACCTTCAAGTGCTTTATTGCAGGCTTCTTTTTGAACCATTTTTCAAAAAGAGTTTTTGTTTCTCCAGGCTGTAAAATAACGCGATTCAGGAGATAACAAGCTGCGTTTATTGCTTCGGACCAAAGTTTACGATCCACGTTCTTTGCAATGAGCATGGACCGTGCGCATTCTACAATTGTTCGGATTTCTCGTTCGGAACGCCCATTTTGCTCGTGAATGTACGGTGATGAAGTTTCATGAATAATTCCTTTAAGCTTAAAGAAATCTTCTAATTTACTGCAGGTATATTCAAGCCCACAGTCGGACCTAACGACCTTAATCTTGGTCGACAGCTGCGTGGATACCTGAGTTTCAAATTCTATAAATTTCATAATTACCTCATCTTTGTGTCGGAGAAAAAACACTTTTCTAAAACATGTGCACTCGTCCTTGATGCTAAAAAAATAACGAGAACCACGCGGTGATTCGATATTAATTGGTCCACATAAATCCGAATGCACTTTCTCACCTGGACCAAAGTTGTCGTTTCTTTCCACGCTGCGATGCGGCTTCCGGGTCTGTTTTCCCATCACGCATGGCTCGCAGAAAAAATTCGCACTGACACTTAGATCCCCGATGTCAAGATTTTCACAAGTGTTTTTTATAGCACGCACATTCACATGACCTAGGCGCTCATGCCACAGTCGGAATTTTTGTTGCTTCACCGTTTCTACTGCTTGAACGATGTTGCTTTCTTTCTCTTGCAATATCGGCTTAAAATTCATCTGGAATAAGCCGTCATATGGGGTGCCAGTAGCTACGACTTCGCCGTTGCTTCGACGAAACTCGCATCGGTCATTGTAGGCGTGATATGAAACACCCCGTTTATTCACTGCACTCACTGAGAATAAACTTCTCCGGAACTCGGGCACGTAGAGCACATTTTGCAGTTCATGTTCATACACTTTTCCGTTAATGACTTCGGTAATGTCCACTGTACCTATACCTGACGCGCGAATCACTCGGCTGTCAGCTATCTTAATCGCGATGCCCTCAGTGTTCGATCTGAGGGTAGTAAATAAGTCGCGTTGATAGGTCATATGTGCGTTTGCACCCGAATCTGCGATCCACGAGTCACAGCTTGTGACATTTTCACTTTCGCAGTTATACGAGTAAGACACTTCGCAAACTAAAGCTTGCTTTTCACTATAACCTTTCTTATCAATGTTTTTGCTGTTCTGTGGACACTCGCGAGCCCAGTGGCCTTTAGCTTTGCAAATCGCGCACTTTGTCTTTTTCTTCAATTTCTCAATTTCTTTCTTGGTCCGATGCTTTTTAACCTTACTGCCATTGTCAACTTTTGAGCTTATTGACTGGCTGTGGACCAGAAGTGCAAGTTTGGTCACTTCATCTTCGCTTTTCTTATCTTCACAAATCAGTCTGCTGATCAACTTGGCTTTTGTACGTTCAGCCGTGGGTGTGCAGTCCCAGGCCATTCGGAATAAAGCGAATTTTGGGGGAAGACTTTTTAAAATTTTGCTTATGCAGGCTTCATCGGACGGCTTGTCCCCTGCGCAGGTAAGTCTTCATACGATCGCCTCGAAGCCTTCGAGTTGTGTTGCGATCGACTGACCTGGTTCCATCTTAAAGGAGTAGAACTGCTCCCATGCAGCCTCCTTTGCATCGACGCTTGTATCGCCGTACAAGCTCTCGACCTTGTCCCACAGAGTTTTAGATGTCTCGCAGTTAACAAAATTGATATGATAACTGCGATCCATGGTACTTAGTACGAGCATCATGGCTTGAGACTCCTTCTGTTTGTGCGTCGCGTATGCAGTAGCGTCGCTGATCGGAGGTACTGTAGCTGTACCTTCTACATGAGGGAGTAAACCTCTCGCTCCTAGTGCAATCATTACTCCGTACTTCCATAAAGAGAAATTTGTAGAGTCCAGCTTGGTAAGCTCCATCGCATCTCTCTCGGCCATTTTCGGAAATAAACAATTGATCACTAACAAAAAACACAATACAAATTCACTTTGCCAGCGTGGCTTCAATACGATTAATAAACTTTGCGCAGTGGAAGCGTGCTGGGCCCATAACCTGTTGGGGTTATTTATATTGGAATAAATAATCAACTATCTTGCAGCAAAGTTATTTTATTAAAAGTATAAATAGTAAAAATGTAAAGTATACATGAGTTTAGAGTGCAACCCAGGTACAAGCGTTGTTACTTGGGCGGCTGCTCAACTAGAACTAAAACGGGACACAGGGCCGAGTGGTCACTATGGCCAAAAACGGTTACCTGCGATAATAAAACTTCAGGGCCTCTTAGCTCCCCCGCAGGCTATAAACTAATTACTGCAGACGCAGCTGCAACTAGACGCGTCGGCGTCGGTATTGTACTTAAATACTATCTGCTAATGACATGCAACATTAATAATAATATCCAACAAGTGCTACGATCACATCCCGGTGCGTGAAACGTTTTTTTACACCCTTGTGACAAAAAATACTATTTTACATCACGATTTTATAGTGCGAAATGGTAGCTTGACAAACACTGAACAAAAAGTATAATTGTAAAAAACAGTAGTTTTAAAGCTGAGTGGGTTGCTTGAAGGCCTTGGGAATGCTGCGGAGCAGCGCCCAGAAGACCCTCGATGTGCCCAATGAGGTTAAAAACAATTTTTTCATTTCTTAATTTTTTCCAAGAGTTTGTAAAGCAATCATTTTTTGCAATAAAATCGATGCGTAAAAAATAACTTAACGTATACTATGATAAAAAATACTATTATGTATCGCGTAAAAGTATAGCAGCAATCCCTTAGCTTTGTTTCACACATTTTCCCTAGACCTACAATTTTATAACTTTGAGAGCTGTCGGTGACTCAGTTTAGGAATCAGACTGTCAGTGAAGTCAACACCTGCTAAGTCAGTACTGTGGTTGGCTTCCTTGTCGATTAAACTTTTCCTAATCTTCAATCACGTCAATAATTACTCTGGTCAAGGTTGGCTTATTAACCTTGCACCAAGTTTTTCGTAACTTCTGTTAGCATCGAGCGCTGTTTTTTGGCTCCTGGCTTTTTACGCCCTCTCGCATCTTACTCCCACGCTAATCGACCATTAAAAATCAACTCTGCAATGATTTTCACCCTTCTTATTTCTTCTCTCAAACTAACAAGCTTAGTCAGTCCACGAATGGTGCATATTTCTTGGATTTACTTAATATAATACTATCGACTTTTTCTTGATCTCGAGGCGCTCGTGGACGTCACACTCGTTTAGCAGCCTCTCGAATGCGATCAATAGTCCTTCTCGGGAATTTGACAACGAACGGATGCTTACGGTGCCGCTAGCCCATGTCTCTGAGACTCTTTGCAGAGCTCTTTTTGCTGCTGCGAAGGTTTCTGGCTCCAACGGTAGTAAGCTACTTCATCCTAGACTTTTTCGATCCACTTAGACTGGTTGCACTGATTCCTCGATCGGCATCGAACTTTGGAATCGAGTCTGCAGCTATAATAAATGGAACGGTGTTGGAATCTCGCAGAAGGGGAAATTGTAGGCTTTTGCATGCAAAATCCCATGTAAAAATTTTAGTTCAAGAAGTCACCACCAAATTTTTGTAGGCTGTTTTTACGGCTGTTTACGTGCAACAGCGCCCCCAATTTACCTCCCCTCATGGTAGATGCCAACACCTCAGCAACCTGTCATAGTTCAATACCTGGAGGAACTTGATATGTACGGGTACCACTTGCCGTCGTTACCCAGCAGACTAGGCCCTTTGGCAGTTGAGATAGATATTTAGTTACCTTCACTTGCTGCCTCTGCCGCTGCTGGCGCTCTTCTACAGCCGAAACCAGCAGCAACTCGAGATATAAGCGTGCAACTTTGAACATTAGTCGAGTAACATATCATTTCAAGTTCATAAAGAAGATGAAAAAAAAAAGTTGCTCATAAAGAATTGTTTGTGGAGTGTATTCGGAGCAGACATAGATCCCGCTTTAGACCTTGAAAATTTCTACGTGAGCAATTAACCGCTGAAAATTGAGTGTTGGTTTAACTTCTCTGGTGTTATGGATCCTTTCCTGGATGCTCATTTCTTCTACAGTGAGGTCAAGAAGATACTAAGGAGTCTGAAGATAGGTAAATCACCCGGCCCTGACGGAATTCCAAACCTTTTTTACCAATGGCTCCCTCCGAATTAAGTCTCCTTTCTGACCGATTTTTTAAACAAATTTTTTGCTATGGTATTGTTCCGGAAAATTGGTGTACCTCAGACGTATTTCTCCGGTACAAAAATGGAGACCCGATGGACCCTCTTAACTACCGCGGGATAGCTCTCATAAACAATATCTCAAAGGTATTTACGGCACTGCTATCAACATGACTCTCCACCAGATGCGAGTAGAACAATATTCTACCTGAGTGCCAGGGAGGCTTTAGAATCAACAGGTCCTGTGAAGACAACATCTTTACACTCCAGGTCAGAATCTGCATAGAACTAAGTGAGCCAAAGGGAAAACTGTACGCGGATTTTGTGGATTTTCGTCGGGCCTTTGATTCAGTGGCACACTCGCTCCTGTGGAGTACTCTGCGTGAAGCTGGAGTGAGTGATAAAATTATAAAAGTCCTAAAAAATCTGTTCGATAAGGCTGGTATGCAGATGAAATTGGGCTATTGTGGAAGGTCAGGAAGAATCGATGTCACTGCGAGTGTGCTTCAGAGTGACACTCAGTCTAATACTCTTTGCAGTTTTTCTTCATGATATTGTCAAATTCTTGAAGAATCATGGTCACGTGAACATTGAGAAAGAGTTGGACATGCTATTCTTTGCCGACGACTCTACATTTCTTGTCAAACACGCCATTGATCTCCAAGACAAACTTAATACCTTGCAGAAATCGGGTAGAATTAAGCGAGAGAGACAGTTTAATTACGATAGGAAGACACTTTCTAAGGTTAAGAAATTTACTTACCTAGGTATAGTCTTTACAATCTCTGGTTTCTTTCAAGCCACCTTAGAGAGCGCCTTGTCAAAAGGAAAGTCGGCCCTTGAAGCAATTTGGCACACCATTCATGTAGGCAATAACATGAATTTTGATCCAGCTAGAAAACTGTTTGAAGCCACAGTCACCTCCACCATTGTGTATGGTTCTGTACGGTTCTAATCGCTGGGGTCCGAAGCACACTCATGAAATTAAAAAAATCCAGATGTTACTTCACAAGCAACTGCTGATGTTGCCAAGCTGCACACCTGATTACATTATCCGTCAGTTACAATCAAACTCAGAAAATTCTTTATAAAGGAGATTTTTTGGCTAAATGTAAAGTGATTTTTTAAATAATTTACTTCATGTAAGATTATTTCGAAGCTATATCGCCCAAGATCAATCTCAATGGCCTACACACCAAATGATGAAAACTACTAAATTAATTGTAAATGGAACTGAATACACACCGAATGAAATTATACTTCTGGAATGCAGTGATAACAATTCGTCGCCTTGGAATAGAAAGTTACTATCTCAGAAATTTTTATAGAAAGATAATCTCGTATCGATTTTATAGTAAGATAGTATCTTTCTATAAAAATTTCTGAGTACCTTTTTATTCCAAGTCGACGAATTATACACTACTTGTAAAAATTGAAGAAATTTTCGTATTTGATCGTAAATATTTATTAGTAGTCACAAATCTTTTTTTTTTTTTTTTTGAAGCGAAGCTTTTTTTATGAGGAGTGAATCTGTAAAAAACGACACAAAAAACAGACCCAAAAAAGCGACACCAAGATATATAGATATGTATATATACTATACAAATATGTGTATATATAGTATCTAATATGGCCTATATTAGATATATACATATCTATAGTAGAAGTGTTGCTAGGCCATATCTAATATATACATATCTATAGTAAAAGAGTTACTATATTCTAAGCCATATTAGATACGTATATAAATATGTGTATATAGTATCTAATAAGGCCGAGAATATAGCATCCTTTTCTAATATAGATATGTATATATTAGGCATTATATATATCTGCGTATATCTAATATATACATATCTATATATCTAATATATGGGTGATTCTCTGTCAAGACGACCGACCAAAAAATAAATTTCAAAAATAATTTTTCTGCATGATCTAGACTATTATTTGGACTCCCTGGTAAATTTTTAGATTTTTTGAATGCATATTATTTGAATGGCAATGGTCTAAAGTTGACAATAACTGGGATTTTTTCATTTTAGGCTATTTTTAGGCTATTTTAGAGCTCAAATAACTAATAGGGGAAGCATTTTTTTTACATACACATAAATGTAAAAATTTTTGGAAATTTTATAAATTTTCAGAAAAAAATTTTTTTAGGGTCATTTGATAACTTTTTATTTTCATCCTCACTGATTAAGAGCTTGAAAAACCTTAAAATTGAGTTATCTTGATGTTCGCCATCTGGGAAAAAATTTTTAAAATCCCTAAAAGTTGTATTTTTTATCCACAAAAATAGTCCTGGTATTTTTAGAGTGGGCCTGATAGATAGTAAACCACTACAAATCATTTTATCATTAAAAATAAGCCAAAAATCCTCTTTTTTGACTATTTATAAGCATTGTACGCTCTAACATTGTTAAAAGAAAAACCATTTGTTTGAATGAATTTATGGTCATGTAAAAAATGACAGCCCTGAATTTATAGAGTTGGCTTGATAGAATTTAAACCACTTGAGATGATTTGATTAAGAAAAACAAGACAAAAATGCTTTACTTTGATTAAATATGAGCATTGTACACTCTAACATTGTTAAAAGAAAAACCATTTGTTTGTATGAATTTATGTAAAGGTAAAATTTTAAAAATCTGATGTGTTTGAAAAGACAAAAAATTATATCCATAAATACTTACAGATTTTATGGTTTTAAAAAAACTGGGCTTAATCGCTTTAAGTCAGCTTTTTTTACACACATACTATTATCATGTACCACAACACAACACAAAACAATACAAAACAACACCTTGATAATAAAAATTAATTTATTTTTCACAATTTTAATTAATGAATAACTCATAAGATTTGTTATCAATCTTTATTATTTGAAAATTACTTAATTTTGCTTGTCTAAAGAATTCAAACAGCTTGTGAATAAAAAACAAATTACTAAAAAAATTATTACCAATCACTATGAAAAAAATCTGCTTGTTTGTTTTGATCGTGGCTTCTAGTGTAGCAGACCGCAGCACCCGAAATTTCAAGTGATTGACTAAAACGCTCTCTTTAGCATAAAAATGAGTATGAAAAAAATCTGCTTGCTTGTTTTGATTTTTAATTCACTGATTTTAGTCTAAACTTTTAGACTTAAATTTTAGCATAAAAAACACTATGAAAAAATTTGCTTGCTTCTTTTGATTTTTTTCATACTTATTTTTATGCTAAAGAGAGCGTTTTAGTCAATCACTTGAAATTTCGGGTGCTGCGGTCTGCTACACTAGAAGCCACGATCAAAACAAACAAGCAGATTTTTTTCATAGTGATTGGTAATAATTTTTTTAGTAATTTGTTTTTTATTCACAAGCTGTTTGAATTCTTTAGACAAGCAAAATTAAGTAATTTTCAAATAATAAAGATTGATAACAAATCTTATGAGTTATTCATTAATTAAAATTGTGAAAAATAAATTAATTTTTATTATCAAGGTGTTGTTTTGTATTGTTTTGTGTTGTGTTGTGGTACATGATAATAGTATGTGTGTAAAAAAAGCTGACTTAAAGCGATTAAGCCCAGTTTTTTTAAAACCATAAAATCTGTAAGTATTTATGGATATAATTTTTTGTCTTTTCAAACACATCAGATTTTTAAAATTTTACCTTTACATAAATTCATACAAACAAATGGTTTTTCTTTTAACAATGTTAGAGTGTACAATGCTCATATTTAATCAAAGTAAAGCATTTTTGTCTTGTTTTTCTTAATCAAATCATCTCAAGTGGTTTAAATTCTATCAAGCCAACTCTATAAATTCAGGGCTGTCATTTTTTACATGACCATAAATTCATTCAAACAAATGGTTTTTCTTTTAACAATGTTAGAGCGTACAATGCTTATAAATAGTCAAAAAAGAGGATTTTTGGCTTATTTTTAATGATAAAATGATTTGTAGTGGTTTACTATCTATCAGGCCCACTCTAAAAATACCAGGACTATTTTTGTGGATAAAAAATACAACTTTTAGGGATTTTAAAAATTTTTTCCCAGATGGCGAACATCAAGATAACTCAATTTTAAGGTTTTTCAAGCTCTTAATCAGTGAGGATGAAAATAAAAAGTTATCAAATGACCCTAAAAAAATTTTTTTCTGAAAATTTATAAAATTTCCAAAAATTTTTACATTTATGTGTATGTAAAAAAAATGCTTCCCCTATTAGTTATTTGAGCTCTAAAATAGCCTAAAAATAGCCTAAAATGAAAAAATCCCAGTTATTGTCAACTTTAGACCATTGCCATTCAAATAATATGCATTCAAAAAATCTAAAAATTTACCAGGGAGTCCAAATAATAGTCTAGATCATGCAGAAAAATTATTTTTGAAATTTATTTTTTGGTCGGTCGTCTTGACAGAGAATCACCCATATACATATGTATGTATTGTCATTTTTATTTTGTCAAAATTTCAAATTAAAATTTTCAATTAAAAAATAATTATGCTTCGCTTCTAATAGGCGTCCAAGACACCTTTTTTTTTTTTTTATTAATTTTAAATTTCTACAGAGATTTATTTAAGCAGATCTCGGTACATTACATTATTAAGTCATTGATTCTTCATCTGGTAAGGCGAAGAGGCTGTCCAAGTTCCATAAGTTCTTGGTGGTGAACGGTAATGAGTGAAATGTCTTTTTACCTTATCAGTTGTGATCAGAACAATTTTTTGACTAACAATGGTCCACCCATCAGTAGCCATCCCCTGTTATCTTCCGAATGAGCCATTATTCGATCAAAGAAGGATTGTATGGTGCAGTGATGGGTTCAGTATTTGGTTCAATAATTGGTTCAGTAATTGGTACAGTATTTCGGTACTGGTCGTAGATCTTTTCACCACGCTCTCGATTAGACTCATAGGATACAACAAGCACGCTTTCTTGCCTAACCAGACTCCTAGGAAAGATCCAGTTTAAAACGTCTTACACCGTACTGGCAGACCATAGGAACCAAGCAGACCAAGCGCCCCGACGGAACACTAAGGAAAATTCGAGCGCGCGGGGAATCGATCCGGCGACACTCGGCGCCGCGCGTTGTATCGGCCGGCTAAGGTGTAAGCATTAACCGACTGAGCCAACGACGCCAGTCACAAATCTTAAAACAACAGGTTATGAAAGTAAATTTAATGCTTACACAGTACAGGAAATTAATTCATCTAAATTTGTTAAAAGTGTAAAATCGTTAATATTTTCTCATCCCCTTTTCTTTTGTTTCATGCTAAAAAAAAGTATGTTGTGCTTCTGAATCATGAACACACTGAGTTTCTTAAAAATGAAACTTAATTAAAAGCATTAAAACTACGTATACTTTTATTTTACAGAAAAAAATTGAATGAACATTAAATTCTGAGTTTATCTTTATTTACGGTTTATTTATCTATTTACCAAGCAATACCTTGCAAAAATAATTTTCTAACAGTACTTTTAAGGTCATCACACTTACAAGTGCAAGTTCTTCTATCTCCACAGGGAGCTTAATTTTTGTTAAAAATATAAGCTAATGATAATAATAATGAAAAAATAATAATAATTTTGAAATAAAATTAACTTATATATTATTTGATGAAATCATATATATATACCTAACCTCGTTATTTTATGTTTTTTATTTTAAAACGGCAAAGTGTGTAATTTTCAAACATCTAGACGTTTTAAAACGATGACAGAATAACACACTAAGATTTGCAATGTAACGAACCCGATTGTAAAATTCGAAAAAAAAACTTCGATGCTTTTCCATCGAGCGGGCATGGTACTTTTTCTCCCCGTTCAAAAAAAGCGTGACTGTAAAAATTACGAGAAACTAGAAAAAGAGAAGCAAAAAAATAAAAATCCTGTCGTCTCAAACCAGTCAGATTATCCGCTTTTTATATTATTTTCTATTTTTTCACTTCACAATCATCGGTACTCATAACCTGCTGTGGATGCCGTGGATGCTATGATGGCGATAGTAAATTAATACTCAGGCGTGCATGGAATTCTCGGAACTCTTTGTACACAGCTTGAAATCACGAAGGTCAGTTCAGAAGCGTCGAAATAAAGCGGCTTGATAAGTGATTCGCTAACGTAAGACCGATTGCACTGATCAGTTGCGAGTGGTCTAGTTGAGTCTGCTTTTCTCTATCTTTACCTTTAGAAAACGACGAGTTTTAATCTCCACCTCTAATGTGCCAGAAAATCAAGGACAAATAAGTTTAACATCAAGTAAAGAACACCTAAATTTATTGGAAAAAATAAAAGAAGTTCAATCTATTTTAAACTTAAATTACTTTGTCTCATCCAATCAAGAAACCAGTAATGTAGATCAACCTGACAAAAAAATTATCATGCAACAATTTCAAAAAGTTCTTCAATTAGCAAAGAACAAATGTCTCCAGTTTAAAGATTTTAACTAATGTAAAGTCGATGAGATTTTAACTTTAAATCACGACAACTCAAAAATAATTTTTTGATAAAACTTCAACACAACATTTTTCAAGTATTTTTTTTTTCCGTGGCTATGCTGACTCCAGCCTACTTAAAGGCTGTGATGTCATCAACTTTTCAAGTATTTCTGTGAATGTAATTACGAAAAAATTATTTATGGCCTCTTAGTAAAATTAAAAAAAAAAATTTATGCAACTCTTTATGAATAACTTTGGATTAAAAAAGAAAGCGAGGAAGCTCGCGAGGAAGTTTTGAGTCGAAAAAATTGTCAGCAGAAAAGTTGTTGTATAGGTATTATAAAAGTTTTATAAAAAAAAAAAAGATCTCTATCTATCGTTGTTTGTAAGTAAAAGAGTTTACTGTTTTTTATATTGTCGCGCGTGTAAACTACATACTCGGAAAATTTGAGGTTTTTTCAAAATAAATTGAGAATAAAAAATACTAGATAAAAATGGTCCTCTACTCAAAAGATGTGCATTTTTATATTACGTAAGCTTATATCAATTAAAGTCGATATAAAAAAATATGCCAAATTCTGAGATTCAACCTCTAGCGGCCGCGGTCGGCCGTAAGCATGCCATAAGCCTGCCGTAGACTTTCTTACTGTTCACGGCTTCATTCGTGTGGTCACCTTAACTAGGTAGCTTGGGGTCCAGCACACTCGGGGTAGGAATCCTCCTCCTCCCTTCTCCCTTATGTAACAAGAGTTTACCTACAAACGAGCAATGACAAAAAAAAATTACTCTAATATACTTTTATTACTGCCAAAGTAAGAGATTTGATTTTCAATAAAACCTAATACCTTTTTTAGACAAGCAAAATTTATTTTTTTACGAATTTATATAGTTGTGTAGAAAAATTGCTTTGTTTTACGGTGTGTATGTAGGAAAATTTACACGCTTGTGCATCTGCACAGTGCATACACAAAATGGACATACAGACATACTTAATAATGAGCCCTACGGAACTTTTTTAAAAACAGGCCAGTTCATAACTGGTCCCAAACCAGACCAACTTACGCATCAGGTAATATATAAATAATAAAAATGAAAGCAGGCTAATTTAATAAATTTTTAAAAAATTTTTAATTCGCATGAAAAAATCAAAGCTGTCATAAAAAAAGAGCAACGCTATAAACATCATGAAAGTCAAAGAAAAAAATCAATAAAAAGAGGAAAAAGTAAGTAAAAATAAATTCGTTATAAAACTGTAAGACTTGTACAGAGCGTTAAACGCGTTAAAAAGGTCGACTTCGCTTGCAGCTTCAAGAGAATAAAATGAAGAAAGAGATGGAGAGATGATCGTTGTCAGGTTTTGCTGTGTGTGAAATAAGGAAGACTCCTACAGCAACAACATCGCAGCAGCCTTGCTTTCACGCGAGAGCTGCCAGGCCTTATTTCGGAGAGCCGCTCTTTAGCCTCGTTCGAATGCCGCGCTACCGCCGTTAAATATGCCAGAAAATCTTTCTCTCCTTTAGACTGACTGCAGTTCGATCGGGAGTTTTTTCTTCGCATGCACGAAACGTTTTTTTAATAATTCAAACCTGCTTCTCAAACCTTGATTGTGAGTAACAAGTGGTAAAATCACGGGATTTTTTTCTTGACATTACTACGGCTGCTAGTGGCTTAAATACTAATCTGTGACACGTTATTCCGTGATTTAGGTACAAATTAAGGGCACGCCGAGATATAAAAAATAATTATCGTGGTCTCAGAAACTATAGAATTTATGGATCTTTCATAATAATATCGACGGGTCTTACGAAAAAATAGTTTAGCAACCCGAAAGTACTTTCAGCGCTACTAGCGTGAAAATTTTGTTCATCAATTATTTATCAAAATCTGCTTACTTTGCCATAGACTAACACAAAAGTCACGTTCACGATCACGTCAGAAATGTCCACTCAGACCGTCCCTCAGAATGGCACCCCTTCATTTCGCGTTTCACGCATATTTTTCATTTTAAACTCATTAACTTTGATTGAAAATTGTTCAAAACTACTTATTTCCCGCTGTAGATGGCTGAAATCATTTGATTTTAGTTCAATATCACTGAAAACTATATTCAACATCAGAGGATCGTGAAATAAAAATTAACTGAGGTTATCCTCATCGTTCGGCGTCGAGTATTTTTTCTTAAAAACTAGGTTAACTTATAAAACTCAGATACAAATTTTCCGCATGTTCTAACTCACCAAACTCTTCAAAGTGTGTAATGATGATATTCAAGCATTTTTCAACACCGTTGATATTATCAAAATAAACTCGAAAAAACAGTTAATAAAAAAGGTGCCATCTCTGGGAGTTGGGACTAATGTAAAACTTGAGCTTATCCGGATATCTTTGTATGGCAAGTAGTCTTAAATCGAGTCCTAAATATCCCCCTGTGCAACACCCCCTCAATAAATGATAAAAAGAGATAAATTCATGGTAAAAATTGGTATAAATATTTCGTTTAAGGTGTTAAGTGAGAGAAAAAACGGTTTTTAAGTTTTTCAATGAATTTTATACTTTGAAATATAGATAATACTAAAGTGCACCTTTAGATGATAACTCGAGATTTTCCTGGGGGTGCCAAACCAAAGGGCTCTCTCAGAAGTGTTTTTTGAGTTACCCTGCGAGAAATTTCCGCCAGAATATTCCCAGACAGTGGGCAGATTTAGCGAAATTGGGCAGAAATTTAGTAGGGTTAATCGCCAGATTCTTGACAGAAGGCCAATGCTTTACGCATAGGGATTCTGGCGAGCTATAGCCTAAACCTTTTTATTTTAAATTGTAACATTGATTACTAACAAAAATATGTTCAGTTTCATAACTTGACTCTGAAATTTTTCTTTTTTTTTTTTCCTTATGTTGAACATTTTTCTCATCCATTTTGATGTAATTTTAAAATATTATTCACACAATACCAGCCCTGCTGTATAGCCACACGTGTGGCATACGTGTGCCACACGTACAATGGACTTGAACAAATTTTTTTTCTTTTTCTAAATATTTTAACACCTATGGAGTCAGGGCGGAGACCTAGTGCATAGGATAGCGATTACAACCTGGACATGATTTCCCCAGGAAGTTTTGACTCCGGAGGGGCCAGGGCGAATACCTGGTGCACCTGGTTATACTGAGGCCTTGGAGATGATTTCCCCAGGAAGTTTGCACTTCGGAGGGGTCAGGCTGAACACCTGGTGCACCTGGTATTAATTACGCCTTGGAGATGATTTCCCCAGGAAGATAGGACTCCGGGGGGGTCAGGGCGGACACCTGGTGCACCTGATGATTCTTACGCCTTGGAGATGATTTCCTCAGGAAGTTTGGACTCCGGAGGTGCCAGGGTGGATACCTGGTGCACCTGGTAATACTTACAACTTGGAGATAATTTCCCCAGGAAGTTTGGACTCCGGAGAGGTCAGGCTGAACACCTGGTGCACCTGGTGATACTTACGCCTCGGAGATGATTTCCTCAGGAAGTTTGGACTCCGGAGGGGTTAGGGCGTACACCCGGTGCACCTGGTGATACTTACGCCTTGGAGATGATTTTCTCAGAAAGTTTTGATCCCAGTGGGTTCACATCATCAAGTTTACTATTAGGATAGCATCTTCAGAGTTGGGTCATTACCGGGTTCACCAAGTATTTTCCCTGGCCCATCCAGGGTCAAAATTTCTTGATAAAATCATCTCCAAGGCGTAAGTATCACCAGGGGCACCAGGTGTCCGCCCTGGCCCCTCCGGAGTCCAAACTTCCTGAGGAAATCATCTCCAAGGCGTAAGTATCACCAGATGCACCAGGTATCCACCCTGGCCTTCTGGGGAAATTATCTCCAAGGCGTAAGTATTACCAGGTGCACCAGGTATCCGCCCTGGCCCCTCCGGAGTCAAAACTTCTAAGGGAAATCATCTCCAAGGCGTAAGTATCACCAGGTGCACCAGGTGTCCGCCCTGACCCCTCCGGAGTCGAAACTTCCTGGGAAAATCATCTCCAAGGCGTAAATATCACCAGGTGCACCAGGTGTTCAGCCTGACCCCTCCGGAGTCCAAACTTCCTGGGGAAATCATCTCCAAGGTTTCAGTATAACTAGGTGCACCAGGTATCTGCCCTGGCCCCTCCGGAGTCAAAAATTCCTGGGGAAATCATCTCCAGGTTGTAATCGCTATCCTATGCGCTAGGTCACTGCCCTGACTCCATAGGTGTTAAAATATTTAGCAAAAGAAAAAAAATTTGTTCAAGTCCATTGTACGTGTGGCTATACAGCAGGGAGAGGTTAGGATTTTCAAACAGCAAGCATAATTCATCGATTAAAAATTAAAATTATATTTCTATAAAATTATTTGATTATTTTTTATCAATTTTGTAACATCGGAGCTACATGCTGCTGCTCCGATTTGTAAACTAACCTCTCATCAACGCATCTAGGTACATATACATATATGTATATATATATATATATATATAAAATAATAAGCTTGACAGAATTTTCTGCCCACTATCTGGCGGGCACCCCAGACGTTCTGTTGAAACTTCTAGCAGGGTACTTTTAAGGTTATAATCGAAATTTCTTTTTGCTGCAGTGAAGTTTAGTAGTTAAACTAAATTTAAAATATTTTTTTGGAATCTAAAGCGTGATTTTATAATAAATAAGGGGAGGGAGTTGCTTCTGTGGTAGACATCTACGGCACTGTGCAATAATCCCGGACACCTTATTCTCTGAATTAATATCTTGTAGAAACTGAAATAATCAGCAGTTCTTACATTTTTACCTAAAAAAAAAAATCTGATGAAAATCTCAGCTTGCATTAGTCATTACTTAGATTTATTGAAAACATGAAAAAATTCTATTCTCCATAAGGCTCATGCACGCTATATGAACTTCTACTACTGTTAAAAATAAAAAATAAATTAAAATATGCTAACTATACAGATTGGTATTTCTTCTTTATTATTTTGAGCCAAAATTTTTGCGCATGATGAGGGTATTCTTGGATCTTTTCTCGCTCCTCCTTTGGCTTCCTAAATATAGAGAGAAAAGTTATAGCCCCACGTGCGATGAACTCTGATATGAAAAAGAAATATCATCTACCTACACGACATAATTTATAAGAACTACCACCATTACACGATCAGGAGACTCGAGCTCACGGTGATGACGTCACATACACTGTGATCATTGATAAAATCGGAAGAGAAGGCGTTAATTATGTGCGTTCAAAATTATCGATTCTTTTGTTCATACACTTGAGTTATGTTTGATGACAGTGGTTAGAAACTGGCGTCAGAGAATTAATGAAATTAGTTTAACTAATTCAAGATCATTATTTCATTCTGAATAAAATTAAAATGCAAACAATATTTATTGAAAGGCAGTAAACATAACCGAAATTCAGATTATATTGAAAATTCATTGATTAAAATTTTTCAATCGGTAGACCAATTTTTTCGTTTGGTATATCAACTTTTTCTCGTCGTTAAATGAAAAATAGTTTTTTTTTCCTTTGATAAACCAACACTTTTCTGATGCTATCATTTTTAACAACTTGAAAAAAAAGACACGAAAACGTATTTAAATCGAGACAAGAGCAAAATAAAATCGTCAAAAATAAAAGATTATCTCGTACATACAATTCAAAAAAAAAAAAAATTGATTCGTAAACGTTGAATTTATTCTCGACTCTGTGCATCACCAGCGCACCAGCCGCGGAATAATTCTAAAGTCACAAAAGAAGAGTCGCACGCGCGCTGGCTATAAAACCAAATTGTACTGATCAATATGCCATCAGTTCGTCGTCCTTTTCGACGCGGCGCTTTACCGTCGTGGCACGAGCGATTCTCACCTCGTTATTCATTATCATACGAGGTTATTGTCACGCCTATTGAAAGTTGTACACGTCGCGTCGTTCCAAGAGCAGGATAAACCTTTCTTTACAATACTTAAAACCGCTCAAGGACATTGAATTTTTATAAAAATGGTTTCCATACAATCATAAAAGAATAAATAGAAAAGTTTTAAATAATCTCTAAAAGCCATAATTAAAAAATCGCTTATATTTAATAAACTAGCTCCTCTAAATGCGCTACAAGCCCATATAGGAAAAAAATAACGATTGTAACATCAAAATGCACTTTTTGAATCCATCTAAAAGATAAAAGATACTGTAAAAACTTCTCCACCAATGAGCTTACAAATAAAAAGTTTACGCAAAATGGCGATAAGTACTTTATAGAAGAGGAAAAAACTTACTTGCAGCAAAATTGAGATTTTGGTTAAAGAATAACCATAACTGAGTTACGCAGCATAGAAAAAAAAAAGTTCGAATCAATTCCAAGTAAC
Organism: Encarsia formosa; assembly: GCA_038277355.1. Lineage (NCBI taxonomy): Eukaryota > Metazoa > Arthropoda > Insecta > Hymenoptera > Aphelinidae > Encarsia > Encarsia formosa. Next base: position 109,926,496 of record CM076184.1, read on the forward strand.
AGAAGTGAAAGAAATTGAAGTTAATTAAATTGAATTTAATAAATTCCAAGTATCATCGTTGATTCAAGAAAACATCTTTCCTAAATTTTATAGGAAAATATTTAACTATGTGGCTTAGTAGTACACGGACAGAAAAAAAACAGGAATTTACTGTGGTAAGCTAACATGAAAAAATCGTGTGTTAACCTTACGCAGAAAAAATCCTAAGCGCTACTGTAGCCGAACCAATCAGGCAATCAGGTGTGACCAGAGTGATTTTGATTGGCTCTCTTACAGTAGCGCTTAGGATTTTTTCTGCGTAAGGTTAACACGCGATTTTTTCGTGTTAGCTTACCACAGTAAATTCCTGTTTTTTTTCTGTCCGTGTAGCAAAAGCAGGAGTATTAATTGTACAACGAAGTAACCATGCTCTACTTGCGAGCGTTCTACATTTTCCATTTCGTCGCGGTAAACTGCGCTATCATTCGTATTTTTCGATTTTTAAAAAACCATTTTTTTCAATTTTTTTTGAAATTTTCTTTCTCAAAAAGAGGGTTCATTATATAAATTAACTAAGAACTTTTTCTATAACTTGCGATTTTAATTAAAACAACCTAGACAAATATTTTCATAATAATCACAGCAACGTCTGCATTTTAAAAATTATTGGAAATTCAATTTAAGTAAAAAAGCATTCAAAAAAGCCGCAATAAAAGTATTGAATAATAAAGATTTTGAGTTTTCATGGTCCCGGCTGCTTGAACGTTAATTATAAAAACAATATGTAAGATATTTTCATAGTATTCTGAGGCTGACGTGCAGAAATAGTATATTACACACCGGGCGCTGGAAAGTATTAGCAAGCCCTAGCAAACCCAAATTGATGTTAAGGGCCGAAAACACCAAATCCCCGGAGCGGGACTTTGGGTTTTCCTCCCGTCGTTATGAAAAAATGTTAAAATGAATTATTGTAATAGATTAATAAATATAAAATGTAAATTTATTTTTTGAACAATCATTATTTTACAAAACAAGTTGTCAAAAATAAATAGCAGTTATGCGTACGGGTGTCGCGTATGAATCTAATTCATTATTTTATTATTAATTAGTGCTATAATTGGGACATAACACTGTCACTACTTATTCAACAGTTATGCGTACGGGTGTCGCGTATCAATCTAATTCATTATTTTATTATTAATTAGTGCTATAATTGGGACATAACACTGTCACTACTTATTCTAATTTGTAAAAGAATTAATATACCTTCTGATGGATTCAAAGTACAGCGGAAGTATAAGTTCAACTGCTCAAGGATGCTGAATTGATGCTATCGGTTTTCTTAAAACTTGCAATAATGAAAGCTTCAAGAACCTCTCTATTTTGAACCTACTATAAGAATCAACTAATGATTTGCGCGTACAAAATCAGAACTTCAGAACTTATTATAGGCTTCTCTCGTTATACGTAGATAGTTGGTTCCAAAGAGGTGCCGCATACGGCAGAGTATCGCCTATAATAAAGGATGCCTATATTAACAAAATTCCTATTTTTCTGACCAATATTAACCGTACTGAGTAGAACTGACTTGACCAGCCGTCTTTTTTATGACCACGTTTCTAACAACTGAAGATTATAACTAAATATAAATAAATTAATCAATCATATAAAAAAAAAAACCAGTTACACGATGCATGTGATCGCACTACTATATAGTAAATATAAGTAACATTTTTTTTAATAATAACTGGTTGAATGATTCAAAAAGTAAAGCGGAATTAACAATAAAGCCAAAATCATTTTACTCTAAAACTTTAATATCAATTAACTCAAAATGTTGTAGTTTCAGGCAGGAGTACGGTGGCAGTACTCGAAGCTTCAAGGGTTTTGGGATACTGAGGCTTGGTTGATAATTAATCAACAATTTATTAAACTTTGCGTCTAACTCCCTTTAGGGGTTAAAGGCTTGGAGGATAATTAATAATTTTGTATGGCCGGACTCAGAAATTTTACCGAATGCCAACTGATTTTTCCTACGAGAGCGCCCAAGGTTTTAGAGTTAAAGGGATAATCAATCAACAATTTTTTGAACTCAACGACTAGGGTTTCAGGAGTTTAAGGCTTGGCATATTATAGAAAAAGAGCCTAAAATTTTGTCCCGTCTTTGGGCTTATTAAGTGTTTCACTAGTTTCAAAATTGCTTTCTTTTTACGATCAACTAATTATAAAATTACAAATTTATTATTGCTGTTAACAAAATATGGCAGGGATAAAAATATATGGTATTTTGAAAAAACGTTGAACTTCAAGAAGATGTATCTCAAAAGCGTAAAGTCGAACCAACTTCTTCATGAGGTGGCAAAATCAATGAAATGATTCGTGAATATAATTAAAATTGCTTAGTTAAAAGTAAATGAAAACGTATAAAGATATAAACGAACAAAACTTTAAAGTACAAAATTTTACGCACTTAAATGTTATAGCCTGCTACTAAGCGAACGAGACAGCACAGTGCTTTGCGCAGCACGTTTAGCTGCAAGGAAAAAAGAACGAGAGTTGTGGCGCGGAGAAAGAGAGAGAGAGGGAGAGAGAGAAGCAGAAAAACAGCGTAATCGGATAGCTGCTCTCCCGCGAGCTGGGCAGGAGACCACCACGCCGTCGACGTGCTTCAGGATCAGGAAAAGAGAAAAAGAAATCAACTGCTCAGTCGCGGTGGTTTTAATTTCATGATAGCGAATGAGAAATTATTGGTTAACTAACCTATCGGCCGCGGCGCAGCAATTGAGCGACATTTTTTTAAAACATGAGGATATATATAACTTCAAATGAGTAGTCCCTAGAAGTCCAAAGTTTTATGGTTTCAAGAATTAGGGAATCAACAAATCGTTTATTTATTCATCTTATAGCACAAGAATTTATGATTCAAAGAGATCGTAAACAAATTATTTATTACACTTGTTTGAATTCATGAGCAAACTCATTGTGAGAGACGCGTTACAGTCTGACTCAAAAATGTTGTTTGTCTGAAACTGATCCTTGAAAATAATAAGGTAGGTGTACCCAGTATGGCCCCCTAAGCGAGAATCGACGTTGTGGCGAATTGAACCAATATTTTTTGATGTGTAAGGTCTCATTCTAAAGCTTAATTCAAGAGCTTTAAAATGAGACCTTATACGCGTTCGATTTTGATCAATCAGCTTGAAATGCCAGAGGATTTACCAAAACACGTTTTTTTAAGACACCAAAAATTTGTTATTAGGTACCCTACCGTATTAGGTAAACCTACCGCCCTGTAAGAAATGCTAATTAGGAAATAGACATTTAATGGCTATTTAAAATGTCTTCAGTTACTAGAAACAAAGTAATATTAATAGCTAATTTTTAGATTGTATGAAACGATTTTTTTCCATGTAAACAGCCATTTACTAGATTCAAAATTAATGCATATTTTTAAATACTAATCATTTGCTTTTAACAGCGAAATTTATAAAAAAAAATATTTATCATAACCTCATAAAAAATAGGTATTTCATAGAATTATGACATTTCCAAAATTACCATCAAATTATATGCAATGAGAATCACCACGTGCAATACGCTGTTTTGAAAGTTATAAAAATTTTTTTACCCATTTTAAACGGGCGATTCATAGATTGAAATCAACCGTAAAATAAAATAATTTTTGATAGCTATTTTTTGGGTATTTTTAATTGAATAAACATAACCTATCGCTTTACTATATTAAAAATAGGAGAAAATTGGCAATTATTACCTTTTTTCTTAGACTCAGTTATTGAATATTTTAACTAACCTTTTTCTAGTTTCAGAGCCATTTTTAATATTCGCAATTCCAACAGGGCCTTATTTGTTTTTTTGGTAATAAATCTTAACCTAAATATATTCACGCTATGAAATTGTACTACTTGATCCAAGAGCTTTTAAATGAAACCTTAACCATTTGATTTGAATCAGTTAAGGCAAGGTGTCATTAAATTTACTGGAACGTAATTTTTTGAGATACGAAAAATTAGTGTACTTAATATGGCCACTTCCTCAGCTACGACTTTTATTTTGATTTATTTGTTCATTTCAGGTCCTGGAATAATTTATACTAAAAATCAATGAAAAATAACAAAAATTCTGTGACTATGTACTTTTTAATGGGTTAAAAAATGTACCAACTAACTAAAAATTTTTTGCCGAATACGGCCTAAAAGATGCTCCCAAGCTTTATCCTCAATGTGGTTAATTTAGTGTACTTAAGTAAAGCCATTTCGATCATTTAGTAATAACATACCGAGTATACAGTTCAAATTAAAGGGGGTGGACATACTAGGTACGCTAGGTTTGCTGTGAAGTAAAAAATTTTTTACTTTAATGTCAAACTTGATAGATAGTTGGCTAAAAGTAAAAACGGGTTTAAAAAGTGGAATGGTGCTACCGAGTATTCGCTATATTCGTGGAACTTACGTCGGTCAATTTTAAAAATGAAGGTAATAAATTTTGTTTCTAGCAGCTCCAAAAACCCCCGTATTTGAAAAAAGTCATAATAAAAATGAATCTTTACCTTAAACAACTAGACCTTACGTAGATCAATTTTCAATTAGAAGGTAAGATTCATCATTAGCACGTCGTTTAACTTTAAAAATTTTTATTTTGTTTAGTCAAAGGTGTACTTTGATACAAAATGTTTTGGAGATTCCAAATCATTCCCCCGAACCTTCAAACTCCCGAAAAACCCCTGACAGTCAATCCCCCGAAACCTCATTTTTCCGACGTATATTTACCCCGAGTAATATTTCCCCCGGAGTACCAACGATATTCAATTGTTTAACCCCAATTAACCCTAATCCACCGCGCGTTAGTTTGAAATTGAAATCAAAATTTACAGCGTTTCGTAGTAGTTTAGTTGTACCTAAATTTAAAGTGACGTATAGTGAAAATGGAGCGTGGTACTAAAGTAGTAAATGAAACACGATTACTCATCGACGGCTTCATTTACGTGAGATCAGGACGGCCGAAAGGAAATAAAACGCAGTGGGAGTGCAATCGCTTGTGGAAAAAGGAGTGTTCAGCGCGAGCAACGACAGTAACGACACTGAGTGGACCAGTTACTGTCATAAAAGGTTCTAAAAATACTCGTTTTTTCCCTCAAATTTCTGACACTTGTTCAAAACTTTTCAGGTCCGAAAGAATCTAAGCATTCGCATCCTCCCAATCGTGAGGAAGCCGATGCTGAAAAGAGAAAATTAAATCTTAAACGCAAGGCAGAGACGCAACCAGGTCGGCCTCTATCTGCATTAATACGAGAAGAATTAGATGGTGCTTCAGCTGGAACTCTCGCTCTACTGCCAGAAAGAGAAAACCTTAAACAAAGCATGCGTCGCGCGCGAAACAAACACGTGGAACTAAGCCCAACGTCGCTTATAGACTTGGAGGAATCATCTGATGAATACCAATAAATAAAAAGAAATAAATAAAAAGAAAGATTCGTATCTTTATAAAATACTCACAATTACACTGTTTATCCTCAACTTTTATTTGTAAAGTTGATTGAGTTTATCATTTTTTTATAAAAAGCTTTTTCTTACCGAAAAAATTATTTAAAAAAATTGGTTCATCAAAAGAATCTTTCCTGGATAAATCAAGAAAAAATTTTTTCAAGAAAAGACAGTGCCTTTTAAGATTTTAATTCTTGAGTTTTAATAATAATAATAATAATAATAATGTTTCATAAATTTATAAAATAAATTAAAAAATAATGAGTGTCTGTGTAAAGCAGTGAGCTCTGCAGCCACAGGTAAGGGACTGCAAGGGAGCTACGCGCTTCGGGAAGCAGTTGTCGGAGGGTGCTTGAGCTGAGGGGACGCCATGCTAAATGCGAGTTGTAGTTTTGAATAATACATAAATTATGAAACTCAAAAGGTTATTTACACCCCTACCCATGAACCCTACAATAATATAATAATAGCATGCCCAATCGGTAAATTTTCGTGAGTTTTAAAAGACGAAATACCGCTCAATTCTCAATAATATTTATACATATTTCAATTTTCAATTCAACAAATCAGTTTCAAACATAAAGAAGTTTCAACTAACCAAGCTCATTATTCAAACTTTGAATGAGACTTTGCACGCATAAAAATATTAGTTTTGATAGTAGTTTTCGCTTGCTAGAGTAAAATACAATCTAGTAATCTGATTTGATCTTATGTCCTTTTTAGGAAAAAGTGAAACTTTACATAGATGATGTATCAAATTTAAAACAGGGCGGTAATTAAAAATTTTAGATTTGAAAATAATCTTATCAATATTTTAACATTCCCTGATAACCGTAACGTGCAAGATAACCAAGTTATATTGGTAATCCAGTGTGTTGCCGTAAGTTGACTCTTGTCATGCCGAATTTTTTTTACAAAAAAGATAATATCCAACACGCATCCTCCGCCAATAGCTCTGAAATGCGCGCGCATGAACTAGACCAGGTGAATCAATAAGCCTGATTTATATCTTTGGTGATCGATTTGATAATATGTAATTAAATCGTTTTTTATCTAAACAATTTTTCGAATAGAGTGAATTTCTCTGAAAATATACTGTCGCCTGAAGCAAGAAGGTCGGCAAGTATTTTGAATTCAAAGTTTTGAATTTCGTTAGTTTTCCACTACTATAAATCATTATAAAAAGAAAGTAGCAAAAATAAACATAAGTAAATAATGAATTTTTTGTACATTTTGAATTCAATTTTAAGAAAATTTGCTTAGAAATGGTATATTTTCTTGTTATAATAGAAAAAATGTTATGTCCTGTTGAGGTTACGAGGTTAACTTTGAATACTTACCAGTTTCCTTTGAATTTAAACCTTTTATAGTTTTTAGCTTAAGAAATTGGAAAAGAAAACAATAAAATATATTTTTCGAAAGTGTCAGGGAGATGTTTCTACTGTACATTTTTATTTTGATTAAAAAATCGTTGTCGCAATAATTTGACGGGCGTGAGCCGATGTATTAATTTTACAAAAGAAGAATAAATAAAAAAATAAAAATAAAGAATAGGAAAAAAAAGGAAGGAAAGAGAGTCTAAAAACTCAAAGAAGAAGAAGAATGCTTCAACAAGTATAGGTATCGGAGTAGCGGTGAAAGTGTATTACACCGCTGGCACTCACACACCCGATCGGTTCCCCCGCAATGCTGAGGCGGCTGATTTTTTTCCCTGCTTTCTTCTTCTTCCTTTATTTCTTTTGGGCGGTCAGCTTCTACGTCCTTGTGCCGACATAGAAGGGCATGGAAGGATGAGGCACCAACCAGGATATCATGGGGCGCGAGCTGCTCGCCTGTAGCTATTAGCTTCGGCTCGCGGGAGCGACGAAAATTATTAGCCTTAGTGGGTAGTCGACGCGCCTGGTACCGTAACGAGTAGGATGCTGCTGATGATTAACGCTGATTATACAAAGCCTGCCTGCTGTGAGACTCAATACCCCTTCCGCTACCATCTTTCCGGGCAACTTTTTTTTTTTAATCAACCTGCATTCTTACCATAAAAGGTACACTCGTAAAAATTGACTTTTTTTTATATTCGAGCTCAATTTTAGAACACTATAATTTTGAGATGTATCTTAAGATATAATTAATTTTTAGCATTTCTCTTCAGTAACAGTCAATATTGCGTTTGTAGGTTTAATTATTTGCAATAATCGTCATTTTATGATAGAATTCCTTTGAAAATGACTAACATAGAAAGAAATGCACGCCAAGTGTTACCGCATACTCGCACGCTGCTGCAACTGACCGTAACTGTATCAGCTCAAGAATGTAGAGAACGCGGTATCGTAAAATTTAATTGACTGCTGGTGATGCTGCCACTACTTCGTCTCTTCAATGCCAAATTGATTAAAAATTTGCATTCATTTGTTCTTCACTCAATTGGATAAAATCAAGGCCAGAATGAACTCAAAACTCGATTAAAATACTATTAAAATATTTATTCCTACTACTAACGCCTCAATCGCCTACAAGTGACTTTTTTTGACTTATGCAATTACTTATGCAAAATCTTTTAATATGTATTCGAATCGTAAAATGATTATTATATGATCAAAAAAAAATAACAAGACTAACTCAAACAATAAAATTTATTAAACTCTAAAGTCGCTGGGCCTTATTTTGAACTTGTAGGATTTATATAGTTTTTGTAATTGTAGGGGAGAGCCAGGTAATTCGGGAAGTTTGAGCCAGCTCTACAAACTCTATTTTATAAAAATAAAATTTATTAATTTTTGCACTTGGGAACAGTTAATTTTTGTAAATGAACTATTTGAAAATAAGTATACAAAAACTTAGCGCTTAAAGGGTGATATAAAAATTAATAAATGATTAAAACTGAGACCATGTCAGCCGGGCTATTGGGGCACTGACGCGGATAACAAACAGTAGACTTATACTCTTAAAAGCCGCGATTTTTAAATAAAAGTGATGAAATCTATTAGTAATTTACTTCTTAGAAGTACTTAAATTTAAATTAATTATGCAGCCCTCTGCTCTCCGAATTTTTGAGCAAGTAGGAGCTGTATAAAGTAAGATAATTTTGGTGGCTATCGGACATTTTTTACTTTTTTTTTTTTTTTTTTTTTTTTTTAATCATTACTATAATTTAGTTTTTTTTGTAAAAAGATGTAATCAACCCTATATAACTAAATAACAACGGTCTAAATTTATCTATTGTCTAAATTACCCCTTTTATGTTATGCAGAATATATATTTCGTTCCTGGGGCGCGATTTGGGTCTTCGCGCCCGCGTGTGATCGTCCCGCACAAGGGCCGACCCGAGGATGCGCGATCACACAAGTCTGGGAACCGAGCGCCTTAGGTGCGAACTATATTTTACGTCATGAAGGTGAAAATTTATATGCAAAATTCGTCGCTAAACAATTTTTTAATTTGAAATTTTGCGCCCTAGGGCGAGAAAAGGCCCTTCGGGCTCAAAATTCGTCTGGTAATTTACGTCCTAAGTGACATAAAAATATTAATACATCTCGGTCAATAAATGAAAAAGCCACAAAAACCTCTGAAAAACTCAAACATTTCGGTTTACGTCAGTAATGGAGAAAATGCCTGAAGAATTCAAGAAGAAATAATTGATTACAAGTGCACACGCAAAAGAGAATAGTTCATGAATTTATTATGACTTCGAGAGTTCCAATGCTTTGTTCAAAGTCTAGATCTTTTACTACTTATTTTTTTTGCTTTACTTGAAGTATTTCCCCATAAAGAAATTTTACGTTTTAAAAATAATTATTAGACTGCTTCTTAACCTTTGACTTAATCACTCATTCTTAAAAATTAAACGTAAACTTGGGTATCGATATTATTATATTTATTATCTTTATTCTTATAATGGCTTATATGTTAAATTCCTGATCTTTATTAGTTTCCTGTATTTTATTAGTTTTACTTTTATTATTATTATTATTATTATTTTCTTTTTTTCTACTTTGAATCCACGGATACCTAAACTAAATTCATTAATTAAACTGCACAAATCTAATAAACCGATTAGACCAGTAGTATCTTTTAGAAATGCTTCGTCAGAAAAGATTTCTAAAAAACTAATCAATATAATAAAAACTTATTAGTGTTGATAAAAAGAATTAAAAATGTTAAATTAGAAAAGAATTTTAAATTACTATCGTTTAATATTATTAATTTGTTTCCGAGTGTTCCTGTTCGAAAAATTTTAAATATTACATCGGATTTTTTGGACAGACAAAATGTTGAAGAGAGTGTAAAGTTGGAAATTTTTGAAGTATGTACTACACAAAATTATTTTGAAATCAATTGAAATATTTAGTTAGTTGATGATGGTTTAATTATGGTTATTTTCCCGAGCTGAATTTCAACCAATAGGAACGCCGCATTTGACATTTGGCGGAGGGGTGTGGGTAAAATTATTTCGATAATTTTTCGGTTATTTCCATTTAGTCGCATGTCAACTTGAATTGTTAGACTTGTTCAATTCAACTTTTGGGTTAGATCCGAGTCACTGCGGTGTATACCTATATATGCTCTTATATATGAGTATTCATAGGTATATTCATAGTAAACAAATGGTAATAGACCTATAACCGCAAAAATGTAAAATACAGCATTTCTTTGGGTTGAAACTTGAAATTCAGCTGGGGAAAATAATCCATCCGAATACCCCTCGTACTTCAAAATTTTAGATAATTTTCCTCCAGTTTTTTTGCACAGCAACTCGCGGGGCAAGTTTGACAAAAAATTTTTAAATTGTCAAACTTGCCCCCTCGTTGCTGTGCAACAAAACACAGTCGGAAAATTATCGACAATTTTGAAGCACTAGGGGTATTACGACTGAGAAAAGTTAAGCCCAATGTTGGCAGAAATCCTTTTGAATGAATTGTAGTGATTAATTTGAAGAATTGAGTAAATTAAGTTACATAAGAATTTTAAATTATTTAAATTTTGGTATCGATATGTAGAAGACATTTTAGATGTATTTTTTTACAGTTAGGACAATTTTCTACAGATATGAATGAATTATATGAAAATATTAAATTTGCTATATAAAGAACGCAAAAGATAATAGTATACTATTTTTAGATTAATGATTACTTAAAATTTAGACAAATTTGAATTTGAGGTTTATCATAAACCATCTCATACAGATATAGTTATAGATAATAAATCTTCACACCCGTTCCAACATAATATGACTTTTTTTATAGTTACATTCATAGCCGAATAAACGTTCCTATGTCTGAAACCAATTTTAATAAAAAATTGAGTATAATTAAACAAATTGAAAATTATTAGAGCCTCTTGAAATAAACCGTCATAAAAACACAGGTAATTTTTTAATGATCAATGGATATAAACAACTCCCCGCTCTTGAATTTGTATCGGGGAGAGCCGAGTAATTCGGGCAGTTTGAGCGAGCTCTACAAACTCTATTTTATAAAAATAAAATTTATTAATTTTGGCAATCGGAAACAGTTTATTTTTGTAAATGAACTGTTTGAGAATAAGTCTACAAAAGCCTAGCACTTAAATGATGATAGAAAAATTAATAAATGGTGAAAACTGAGATCATGTCAGGCGGAATATTCGGGCACTGACGCGGGTCGCGGGCTATTCAGGCATTTTAATAATTTTACATTAAAACGCGTGTAACAGACTTTTTTTGTTAACAAATCAATCTTTATGTATTTAAATAATAAAATCCATGAATAGACAACTTTGTAGATGTACATTTGTCGAATTTTGTTTCTTCTTGAAATTTTAGAGGAGAGCGGGCTATTCGGGTAGTTTGGCCAGTTTTTATTTTTATTAATGATAAAACTTATTATTTTAATTTGGTTTTTTTGAAAAATGATAAAATAAAGCTTATCTTATCACTTACTATTTTTTTAAAGCTAGTTTGTATAATTTCTTTGAAATATTAATAACTACCCAAATAGCCCGACTGCCCGAATTACTCGGCTCTCCCCTACTGTGTGAATAGAAATAACTCCTATATTTATAATGTATGTGATCGATGATTTTTAAGTTTGGTATTAATTGTACTCATCTGTAAATGACATTGTATCTCGAAACGTTCATCATGAGGCTAATATATTAACTTCATAAAGTATGTGAAAATAAAAACAAGTGTTTTTTATTAATTCAATCTATTATGTAATGCCACCAATGAAAAGCAAACACTTTGGAATTATTTTATTCATCAATAATTAGAAGATTCTTTCTAAGGATTTTTTTTTATTTTTTTCTGCCTGACACAAAAACTTTATATTCTAAATGGCTATAATGGCGTACATAAATTGCGGCAAACTATCATCCCCACGAGAAATTTCAGCAGATCTTCACCAGAAAGTAGCCAATTTAAGTAAAACCTACCAAAATCTGACCAAAATTTGCTAATGCTTTATCGCGGGTTAGCCTTGTTACTTTTTACTTCGAAAATCCGAACCTAGTGACTCTTTTTGCATGACCCAAATATCTATAGAATCAAAAAAATTCCCCACCACAAGATCCTCCACAAAATAAAACAATTAATTATTCATGGAAAATAGAAGAGTTGACTTGATATATTGATTTAAAAATTTAGTATAAGGTCGTCGAGAGTATAATTCTGCCGTGGTGGGGCATCTGTATAATAATAATTACATGAATTGGTCGTCGTCCAATGCAATCCTCCCGCTTGCTGCACATTAGTCGATTCATTTCCCACACAAGGATTTAATATCAGCTTACAGCAACGTAATCGATGCATCTGTACAATTTCATAATGTAATGATATCTGAACAACGCGCGCTGATTAACTCGATTTTCTACTTTGTTCTCAGAAATTGATTCCTATATGTTTTTTCTCTCACTGCAGTTTTACACTGAAATTACAACTCGTCAGTAACGTATTCTTTATGTCTATTTTACTCATATTTTCCAACGAATTGTTGTGAAATCATCTTTTTTGCATTTTCATTGTATTTATACCAAAAGACTAATTTTCAGTGGTTGATAATTGCGCATTCAGAGTAAATCTATTAAATATTGCAACACGTTCAACAAAAGTATATGAAAAAAAAACAGCAAAGTCTTGCTAACATACCACTAGATTTTTATTTCTTTCTTACAAGAAAATAAGAAGAATCGATGCTAAGAAAAAGTATCCTTTTAAATGTATTCACCGAAAGTCAAACTGAATGTTTTACAAATAACGATTCAGTCTACATATTATATTACAAAATGCGAAGAATGTTTAAGCAAGTTTCTATCAATCTACATGAAAAGAGAAAATTCGAGTTTTTGTATTACCTTTTTTTTTGGTGAATTTTATGATAGTAACACAAAACTCTAGTTAATACATGAATTTTATATATTTTACGCCTGCCTTATAACATTAAGAACTCTTAATCTAAAACTTAAAAAGATAAAAAAAAAAATTAAACTCAATTAAACAAGCGCGTAACAACATCAAAGAAAAGCCAAGGAGATAGAGATCGAAAGCTCGAATAAAGCCACCGCGAGAAAATTTGTATGAATTGTCAAAGTTAAAGCTCTTTTTCCAGCGGTACACGCGGTCAAATCACCAGGGCGGACCGGACAAACGGAGATATTCCTGTGAGAGAAGGAAAAGAAAAAACCAATGAATGATTGTAGCACGCGGACGGTCAATGCTCTTTTAAGGAACTAAGGCGCTCATAGGCACTCCCAAATTTTTGAGTGTATTTTAACTGAAATATTAAAAAAATTAATCTAACAAAATTTAATAATTCATCGAATTATTAAGATACTATGAACCAGCAAGCACGAGAATTCAATTTGAATTTGCTGCTAAGAAACTCTGTTTTGATCTTAACGTGTTTTTTACTTTCCTCATCTTCATATGATGCAGCGTGGAATGAAAAAAATACCAATTATATTGACAAACTGCCATTCTTTAATAAAAGATAATATTTTCATCACTAATTGACTTTAAAACTAGACTAAAAAGTTTCTCTTTATCAATGTATTTTAATATACAAATTATTAAAACATCTTATTTCTTCTGAAAATTATATGTTTTAATAAGGTAAGTTTGATCATAATGATCAAGCTTTTTTCAGGCTTTTATTAATCGATGAGATCAATAACACCTAAAAAGTCAGTCAGTGGTAAAAATGAGTGGTAGTAGCAAGGGCTATGAACTCCGGAATCATCCGAATAATTAAAAACTTAAAGCACTTTTTACAAAACATTTTAGTCTAAGATAATTTCAATTTCTATGTCTCCCGTAATGTTTGAAAAAAACGAAAAAAAATTACGATAAAACTACTAAAAAACAACGATAGTGAGGGTGAAATTAATAAATTTAATGAATTTAAAATCTACGTCTACGTCCTATCAGACGATACGAGTTCCAGGAGAGCAAAAAAGAGGAGGGAAAGTAAAACCGACTTCGTTCTAGGAGTGAAAAACATCCGAGGCGCACATGCGCTACGCCCGGACCTCGTGCTGTGCAACCCTGAAAAAATTTGCAGTTCTCCCGGCTTTCCTCACAATGCGAGGTAAGGTGATCGTTCTTCAAATATCTTCAAACCGGCAAAGTTCGAATTGCAATGAGTCAAGAAGTCGCGCGGCGCGGCGAAACTCTCAACCTGGTAATAAACGCAGAAGCGACATTCGCGAGAACGAGACCAATAAAACATAAAATGTATATATCTATATGTACACAGAGCGGTGACGCGTAATAGCATGTAAGAGCGGTGACGATGATGTACGTTTCCGAGAAAGAAGCCACCAATAGGCCATGGGCACACAACGAAGCCCCGAAGCGAACAAAGAGCATCAGCGGGGACAGATTCGGAGGGGGATGGGGGAGGAAAAGAAGAGACCGGAAGTAGGCTTTAGTTTAAGTTTTCTTCAAATTACACAAGCCATAGTATTTCGGGGATTTAAGAAAAATAAGCGACGTGACGTATAATTTATGAAATATATTGTCGAGAGCAGTCCTCGTCCTCGTCCTCGTCCTCGTCCTCGGTGCTCCTCCACGCTAGCCGCGGCGGCGGCGGACGTGGGTGGATTTTGAAGGGGGTGACGTCGGATCGATACCGGAGCGGCGGCCTTGCAGCGGGAGTGGGTGGGGGCGCCGCAGGGGGTGTTACCATGACTACCCGAATTAACTCTCCCTTTCTCTCTTTCTCCTCCGCACGCGCGTCGTTTTATAGCCGCGGCTACGCTTCTCTCGCGTGATGGTGTGTGCGGGCCACGGTACCCCCTGCCGCTTTTTTCTATCCGCAATTCCGCAGTAATCTATAGCGCGGTGCGTGCGATGGCTTTGGCTCTACCCACCCACCCCCACCCGCACTTGCTCCTAGCTGGCTTAAATTACAAGAAAAAGTGAGAGAGAGAGCGCCGGGGTCGAGAGCCTCGACGTCGTTACGAAATTGGAGTTGCCGCCGCTACCGCGCCACGGCGCGCCGTAGCCGCTCGAGCGCTAAAGAGTATGAAAGAAAGAGAGAGAGAGAGGATTGAGAAAGTCACCGCCTGATATACAGCCGATGGGCTTACTTTCCAAATGCGAAGGAGTCTCGCGCTTCGCCTACCTGTGAGAGTTGGGAAAAACTTATTCGTCTTTAAAAATTACCATTCGCGACTATTCTTGTTTTTTCAGGACATTTTTTTACCCCACTTGGTCGAACCAACGCTCACGAGATAATTTTAGTTTGGTATGAGCCCACGCTAGTTGAGGCGCCGCGGCCGGAGTTTCGAGCGCCTCGGGAAACACGAGACACGAAAGAATGCCTTTAAAGCGACGCGTCCCGCGCGCCACTACGAACCAGGAGGCAACTTTAGATCTTCTCGTCATATGCGCTCAACTTGTCGTTGGTTCGTCTTTGAGACGAGCTTTTCAACTAAATTAAAGATTAATTTCATTTTAAAAATTCAGCTAAGTTTTATCGAGAGTTTTGTCAAATTGGCAACGTTGGTTTGCACACCGAGGAAGTTTTTTCTTTTTAAATGCACCTTGAGACACTTCAAAACTTGATTATACTTTAAGTAGTATTTATTTTACCTGATTCGCAAGTTTTTTATGATATCATTTATCAGAATAAAATTTTTAAAACCCTCGGTATCAAGTTTTAGTGGTAATTTGTTCGGATTTTCAAAAAGTTTTTAATTTTAAATAACGAGTTTTTTTGAAAATAACATCAAACTTTCATGAAAAAAATCGCTTAAAAATTTTAAAAGAACCCAGTTATTAAAATGGATTAAGTTAATAACAATAATTAAATTTTTGTAAGTTACGTTTTCTCAAGTCTTCAATGAAACAGTACTCTATCGTATCTTTTTGTTTACAAAACATAATTCAACTTAAGATGTTTAAGCTTAGGGATCTTCTTTTTTAACGGAAAACATTTAAAAGCTATAAATTAGTATTTAGTAAGGTTTAGATTAGATAGATAGGCAAACATTCGACGTCAGATGCATTAAATATTTTCGAATACCCGAAGTCGAATGTTCTTAAGCTTCAAAAACATCTCTTGAAGCTTAAAACCATCTTACTTCGGATACTCGAAAAAATCAAAAGCATCGAAGGTCCGAAGTCAAATGTTAGCCACCAAATGTTCTCTGGTTGAGATTATAAACAACTAAAAACTCGCTTTACTGCCGTTAACACTCGCGGTATTGAGTAACCTGCAAGCTAGTAACCCGTAAATCACGAAAAAAAAACTCTTTAATGCCTCAAAACTTGATTAAACATTAAAAATGCAAAGATTAACTACTTTCAAAACTTTCCTGAAAGTTTATAACAAAAAATTATATTTACTTGGGTATATTCAACCGACATTAAACAAAAACAAGCCCGTCATACGCTGGCGTTCGCCATTATAACTTATTCATTTTCTCTTTGCCTTGCTGCATACACTGAAGAAAATTTAAATTAAATATCCGTTATACTAACAACTAATCAAACAAAAATTTTATTTAACACATAAATATTTTTTAGGTATCAAAGTAAAAATTTTGATTAAACGTCTAGCAGTTTGAAAATTTCTCCGATGGTTAAGGGTCATTCCGTATGCTAAAGTGAACCTCAGTGAAACACAGTTTTTTTAAAATATCGTAAGTATATTTAATATTTTATACTAACCGTTTAGTATACAATAAAGACAAAAGTAAGATGTACATCTATTGGCCCAAAATTGGTTTAAAAAGTTTACTAGTCTTTGATATTTTAATTTTTTCTTGGTTTTCGACCGCATTTTGCGGAAAAAAGGCCTTGACAAAAAGGTTGTGAAAGTTGTATAAATTATACTTTTTATTTATAATTGCCGTGATAAGTTAATAATTCGATAATAGTGCAACACATGAAATAAAATTTTGAAAAATTTTGAAGTCTTTTAAAAGGATTTGTCAGACTTCAAAAATCGTCTTTTCATACGTAAACGTGTCCCACTGATCACGCTAGTCTTTCATTTTGTCTAGAAATTCATTATTATTCAAAGAAAATCAATTATTGGAGGATTATATTAAAGGTAAGAATTTGAGCTAATTCATGACATTTTTTATAAATTTTTTTGTTTTAAAGAATTGGTAGATTTTTTCAATCGTTGAGAGCAAAAAAAAAAAAATCAGTTCTATTTCATGTCCCAACGGTCATGGCCCCATTTTGTTGAAAATCTCTCTGAAAATTTGGAGTAATTTAAAAAGGCAATAGTGAAAATTAATCTACGTGCTAACAGCTTTCTAATAATCACATAACTATTGGTAAATAATCTTTTTTAATTGGTTAAAATTTGTTTGGAAGGTGTACTAATGTCCCGCCGGTCAAAATGGAATGACCCTTAAGTCAATCAAACAGGAATTTATATACGACTGTGAAGTTTTGGAAGATAATCTCTAAATTATACCTCCTGCTTTGTACATAGGCTTTTTTTTATTTAAACCCTTTTTTTTTCAATCGAAAAAAAAAAAGTTTTAGTTAAACCTTAAAAAAAAAATAATAATAATAAATATTCAAGAAATATATGTAATTAAAAGAAATTAAATATGATTAAAAATATTTGTGTTAAAAATATATGTTATTGAAGGTTAAGGGTCATTTCATTGTGACCGGCGGAACATTTTTACCCCTTTCAAACTAATTGAAAACAATTAAAAAAGATTATTTATCAATAATTATGTGATGATTAGAAAGCTGTTAACGCGTAGATTAATTTTCATTATTGATTTTTTGAATTATTCCAAATTTTCAGAGAGATTTTTCAACAAATTGGGGCCGTGACCGTTGGGACACGAAATAAAACTGATTTTTATTTTGCTCTCAACAATCGAAAAAATCTACCAATTCTTTAAAACAAAAAAATTTATAAAAAATTTCATGCGTTAGCTCAAATTCTTACCTTTAATATAATCCTTCAATAATTGCTTTTCTTCAAATAATAATAAAATTCTAGACAAAATGAAAGACTAGCGTGATACGAGTTCACGTATGAAAAGACGATTTTTGAAGTCTGATAAATCCTTTCAAAAGACTTCAAAATTTTTCAAAATTTTATTTCGCGTGTTTCTCTATTATCGAATTATTGATTTATCGCAGAAATTATCAATCAAAAGTATAACTTATACAACTTTCATATCCTTTTTGACAAGGCCTTTTTCATGGTATCCTTGATGGCTATTTTGCACGCAGAATTTTCATTTATCAAAACTATCAGTGTATTGCTTCATTAAATTTTATGATTAACTGTTACTAATTTGTTTAATAATTCTATAAATTTTATTTTTAACTGTTCATATTTTGAATGTTTTTGATGAAAAAACACTGCTTTAGAAGATCTAGTCGAGTAGCGATCGGAAGCGCTATTTGCATAATAAAATTTATAAGGCAACGAAACAAATACTTAAACTCTTCATTTTTTAATGAAATCATTGAGTTATAAGAGTGATTTGATTTCATGGTTTATAAATAATTTAATTAGCAAGTAAAATATTCAAAGAAATACAATTTCACACTTTTACTTTTCAGATCATTTCAGTTCGAAAGCGCCGCAAACTTGTATTTTTATTTAAAAAATTTTTATTTTAAATAAAAAATTGTAATTGCTCTAGTCAATATAAAGTTTAAGTTTTTGTCTCTATTCTAGATTATAAAATATATTGTTTTACACTTCTTACCATAATCATTCAACATTTTCTTTACAAAAATTTCGACGCAGGTATCTTCATCCTCTAAAATTATTGAATTGATATTCGACATTGTACTTTTTTGTTGTGGTATCTATTTCTGTACAGAGACTGAATATAAGTCTTTTTGACTATAGCAACTTTTTTTTTTACTTATTTAATTATCAAAAAATTCAACCTTGATAACTCTCACAAACACGTAAAAAGTAAATCCACATTACTCATACATTTTATTACAGTTTTATATTAAAAAATGGTATTGATATTTGCTGTAACTATAAAAACTTTTTAAAAACAAATTGTTTCTGTTTTTTAAATTTTGAAACAATAAATAATAGAACAAAAAAAGTCATCGGATAATTAAAAAAAAAAAAAAAAATAGAAAAGATGCCGCTGCTTTTAGAGTCTAACAAAGAAAGTTTTTATTGCAACAAAAAGATATCTAAAGAATTTTTTCATGAAAATCGTCAGTTCGTCCTATAATATTTACCGAATTTCGTAGCTTCTTTGCGTAATCTGTGCATGTGTAGCTTATTTTTTCTAAGAACCAGATGCACTTGACAAAGTTTTATCAATAGCAACACACACTGTTATTTTTTACTTAATAATAAAAACGCTGATCTCGGAACAATTGTGAAAATATTAGATCTTCTTTGACTTTCTCGATTCTACGATGCATTTATGTTTCCTCATACTTTACTAATTAGTAAATTGAAAATTTGGGCGAAGTATATTTGTGTTAAAAAGTATGTTTTATTTTAAATTTTGAGATTTTTCCCACGTGAAATTCATATTCAATTTTAGTTTGTAAAATTTATACAATACATGAATTTTAATTATTGTTACTTGTAAGAACTTTCAAATCTGAAAATTACTTAAACTACAGAGTTAATAGCGTTCGTAGACTATAAGTTGTAAAAGAAAAACCTCCCACGGCTATAATTATCCCGGCATGTTCCTGTCCTCCTCAACGATGTTTAATAATAGATAAAAGGGAAAAATTAACGTAAAAATTGTCCTTAGTAGCATTGTTATGTAGTGAAGAGACGAGAAAGAAGAAGATAAAAAGCAGCTAAGTTTGTCATTATACCTAAAGAATAAAAATAAAAAACATATTATGTTGGAGCGAGAACGAAAATATAGTTAATTCCGGCGAGTACGAGCGAGCGAACTAGCGCTGGCGCGCGAGCAAGCAAAGCAAGCAACGACGAGGAGAGAAAAGAGCGGCGCAATCCGTCTCGATCCGGCGAGCTCGACCTCGTAGTCAGCAACACGCGCGGGCCGCGGCTCCAATACAAACACGCTCGCGCTCACCCATAAACCCACACAAATTTACCGTCCGCCGGTCGACGCTCGGTAAAAAAGTCGATGAGCGAGTGAACGAGAGGGAGAAACCGAGAACGGAAAGTTTCCAGCTCGGCTTGCCGGAGAGAATAACAGCAGGCAACGTTCGAGCCAGAGAAAGGCTGCGCTTAAATCAACGCGTTTTCGTCTCGCCCCGCGCAGACCAAAAACCCACCTCTCGTATATCAGCCCCTAATTAGTTTAGAGATATCATTCTTTTGGCATAATCATCCAGACCATTTCGCAGTCTTAACTTTCGAGTCTCGTTCAAATCCGATCAAAACTCAATGAGTTACGGAGGTTTTTCGGATAGCTCGTTTAAGCCCACGCGCGGCCTATTTTTCATACAATTTTTCTATTTAAATGGTCTAAAAACACTTTTAAAAGTTCAAAATGGCTCTCTCACGATAATCATTGGTTTCCTTTTTGATTTCTATGATTTTTCTTTTCTTTTAATCAAGTGCTTTTAAGAGTATTTTCATAAGAGAACAAATTCCTGTCTTTTTCATAGAGAGTTGACCAAATTTTCATTGTCAGCAAGGCTAAAACTTTCACCAAAACAATCAGTTAAATGAATTGATAAATTTTCATCAATAATTACCATTAATTTGAACGGTTGAAAAAATGAAAATTCAAAGCGGTAGCCAGCTGCGGCGTATTTCAATTTAATCCGGAGGAGCTACGCCATTTTTTAAAATTTCGAAAAAAAGGTTGTCTGGTTATTTCCTGGCAAACATAATTATATTATGAAAACAAGAAGATCTATAGTCCAGGCATGACATTATTTAAGATTCTAATTAATCAGAAATTTTTACAACAAAATTTTCTCGCTCTCTGAAGCGTCTTCAAAACTCAAAATACTTGTTCTTTTATTTTATGAATATTTTAATAGTTTTTGGTTATTGAAATATGACGATTCATCTTAGTTCGATAGTAGGCAGGTCTTAAGAATACCATTTACTTATAAGTAATCAAAAAATTTACCGGTTTTCTAGTTAAAACAATATAACTTACAGTCCACCATCGGAATGGTTTATCATATATTTCTAGGTTCTCAAAAAACATACAAAACTTTAAGACAAATCGAAGGGTGGTGTTATTTTCCTATTTAAAAGAGAGTTTGCGAATTTAGACATAAGACTCGGGCATTTTATTCGTGACCCTATTGTAATAGTCAACTGCAGAATGCAGATTGAACAATGCTATAAAACAAAACTAAATAATTACAAACAAGACAACTTTATGACTACTTTGTTAAAGAAAATAGTATATTTCACGCCGGGCGCTGGAAAGCATTAGCAAGCTAATAATAAAGCCGAGCCGAAGGCGAGGGCGTCAATTTGGGTTTGCTAATTCTTTTCCAGTGTCGTGTGAAACTGCCTGTAGCGCTTCCCGGACGGAGTACGGAATGATATATTGTTAAACAAAAGGGCAAAGTTTGACATGGCCGTCTCGAGTGAAGTTTGCCCCACGAGGCGAAGCCGAGATGAAAAACTTTGTCCTTATGTTTAACAATAAATTTTATTCCTCTCGGTCATGTAAATTGGCACTTTGAGATAACCAAATCAATAGTGATCTTTTTATAAAAAAGTTACAATAATATTATTTACCTGTAAATGTAATAAATAAATAAAATTACGGTTTATCAAGAAGCTTCCTTGTAAAAATACATTTTATTTAAAGAATTTTAACTTTTAAGAGAATAAAAAAGGCATTTTTATCACAAAAAAAATTATCAATTTATAGTTTGGATCAAAAAAGATATCATAGTTGGAATTAAATACTCGCACGAGATGTTAAGAATAAAATTTTGAAATTTAAAAATTGCTTGAAAAAAGAAAAATTAAGAAGTCATCTCTGTACGAGATCATAAATTTTAAAAGCGAGTACTGATTACACAAAAAAATGGTACTTTAGTTTTGAGAAAAATTTGACGCTGTACTAAGAATTCGATTTTCTAATTTTTTTATTTTAAGGTATAAATTTAATTCTCGCTTTTTCGGCTAATTTGGCATTGTTTACTTGCTGTTTAAAATTATTTGTTACACGCACAGTAGTGATGATGATCCAGATGATGATCATAAAAGAGTGAGGTTACAAATTTAAAAAAAACTCTCACTGACGAACAAAAAAAGGAACAGCAATGCGTCCAAATCTATCGATCGAGGTGGAATTTTCACATTCTCATCTTATTTTTTAACGTAGTAGGAATGTAAAACTTTGTCCACAGAACTGACACATCGAAAAGTGCTAATTACATGGCTGAGAGGAATAAAATTTATTTTTTTCCTGCCCCAACGCCAATCATATAAATAATATACTCTTTATTAACCTCCCACATTATCCCCCGAGCTATGAATAAACTAATGCACTTCGCTACGACGTTTAAACTTTCGGTATTTATTTTTACCAAGATTTTCTAGATTTTTGTGATTTTAAAGACTCAATTAAAAAAAAAAGTTTAACCATATCATTAATAAAACCGAAAAAACAGTGAAAAATCGTGTGTGATTTATTGGCACGGTAAATTCAATGAATTGCACGGTAACTATATAGAAAATTCACAGTATTCAAATAAAATGCACGGTAAAATAATGAAATCACGGTAAAAAAAAAAAAAGAATGCACTGTAATAAAAATAATTTTATGTTAACTAAATTCATTTTGACGAGAAAAAAAATAATGAACGGTAAATAAATATCATTCGTCACGGAAAAAATTTTTAAGTTACACGGTATTTTGAGTTTAGTTAGGCAAATACAAAATACATTTTTACTATTACTAATGTGTTGATAAAAAGTATAAATTTTACATAATTATAACAGAAGATTATTGACGTAGTAAAGCTCTTTTGGCCTTTGATGGTCGGCCTCTTTTTCGATTTTGCCCCAAAGGAATATTTTGAGCTTCTGCTGGCACTTCTAATTCTTTACGCTTGATACGCATACCAATAGAGTGCTTGCACTAATTCTTTTTAATGAAAATAGGGTTGGCAACTTTTTGAAATTTATAATATTTTTTTGCTTATTTAGTTAAAAAATCAAAAAATAATCGACAAGTAAATTCAATATATATAGATATACTTCTAATGGGATTTCGGGTCAATGATGTAATCAGCCCGTAGTTTCAAAAACTTTTCTTAAATTTTTTCTAACTCAATTTTGATTTAAAAATTCTAAAAAAAATGTTAAAATTCATTAAAAATCAAGTACTTTAAAAAAAATATATTTTTAAAGTACTGGTTGCCAACCCTTTTGGGCAAGTACAAGTTACATGGGCCGAATATACCTCAAATTTCCAAATTTTCGAACGCCAATTTCAGTAATTATTTATTAGCGTTGCACGCAATTATCAGGGTCACGTTCGAGCACAGGAACCTTTTTGGCGACCCACTGGTAGGCTTCTGTCCACAGTGGTAGCGAAATTGTAGGAGTTTCATCAAAAAACACACAGTTAATGGATTTTGAATCCCTGACTTCTGACAGGGTATTAGATTATTTTGCAGTGCGTTCAAATATTATTTAGCCGTGAAAACGCTATTTTTTACCGTGAATTCAGATACTGTTCGAACGTCGGTTTTTTACTGAGCAAATGCTTTTTTTTACGGTGAAATTGATTTTTTTATAGTGTACTCAGATACCGTGCAAATGCCTTTTTTTTACCGTACATTTTATTTCTTCCCAAATTCTTCTAGCTTAACTACAACAAATTACAGAGAATAATGTTGTAACTATCAAATTTTGACTGTTAATAATAATAATGTGAGATTTTGGTGAAAAGTAATAACTAGAATATTTGTAATATAAATGTAAACACTTTGTTTTGATCACTTTTATTGTAGGCGGGGGCATTGATAATTGATATTTATACTTATATGAATTATAAATAGTCAAATTTTTATTGATTAGAGTATTGCAATAAAAATACTTTGAAATTTCTGCTTTTAACTATAAGACTACTTATTTTAAAACAGACGTGAATTTCACAAAATGACTTTCCGACGCCAGTAAGGTCCAAAAATGCGGGTGCAGGAATGTAGAAGAATGATATACGGCATGAGGTAAAAATTTATCATAACTTCAATTTTAATGCTGGGAAATCAAAGTACAGTTGTAATAAAAGTATGCTTCAAAATTAATTTTCAAAAAAATCATGTTTGCAGTTTACATTTAAGGGTCAATCCATTGTGACGGATGGGACATTTGTACATCTTCAAAGTAAATTTAGACTTAATAAAAAGGTTTAAATATGAAAACTTATATTGTACATATGAATAGGTAGCTCTTGGCTTATAAATTAATTTTTACTATCGACCTTTTAAATTGTTTTGAATTTTATAGTAGTTATTCATAAAAAGATGGCCATATAGGTGGGATCGTAAAACGGAGGTGGTCTTATTTTTTTGCCTCTAATTTTCAAAATATTTTGTCAAACATCAAAGATTTACTTAAAAAGTACATCAACTAAATCGCTGATTCAATATCATTTTTTTTAATTTTTTAAGATTTTTCAATTGCAACCGGAAACTCCGCAGCACTTTTCTCGGAACAATTCTTTTTATCGTAATATTGTTGAACAGTTAACTTGAGATTAAATTTGATTAACACTTGCAATTTGCCAATTGCACTGTATTATAAATAATTTCCAGAAAAAATTTACAAAAATCAGGGAAAATACCATAATAGCATGAATTTTCTTTATCGGATTTCGGGGCCGGGGACACATTCAAATCATCTATTAGGGTTTTGTTGTGATAAAAAATAAGTTTAAAAATTTTATTTACTGTTAATCAGCTCGTGATAAGTTTATATTTATTTTAAGACAGAATGGTTAGTGGTCAGAATAAAAGTTGATAATTTAGTAAAGTTACAAAAATTATCTCTCTACGTTCCGCGATACGGAGACCTACAATCTTGCTCATTTTAAAAGATAGTATTTGAAAACCTTTAGATACTTTTGAACCATAATTCAGTTTTAGATTAACTTTAGTTACGTTTAAGCTAATGATGATAATCAGCCCGCATAATGTAGCTTGTTTTGTATATACTTTATAGTTGTTCCGACCGATCGATGAAAAAAGCCAGCTTACTGCGCACAATCTGTCATTTTCAACTGTAATCGTTGAAAAATTAATAGTTTCCGGTTGTTCATTGACCTTAATTTAGATTGCAACTGTTCCATTGAAAATTTTCTTCGTTTATTTCGCTTACCAGGAATTAAAAACGCACATATGAACTTTGCTGCTGCGCTACGACTATTTCTTTGTCCTTTGTCAGGTGCAAAGCGTTCATAATATATACGGTTTTACAACTCTCTTGAACAGTTTTTGAAGAAACCATACATACAAAAAAACATCCCTGCTAGAAAAGAGTGAAAAATTTCAGCAGATTTTGGGCAGATCCAATCAAATTTTTCGCCTTCTGGTGATATTCTGCTGAAATTTCTAGCAGGGATAACTTAATATAATTCCACTTCTTTATCTGATTTTTTTCCAATAAAAATTGAACATCCAATAAAAAATTCTTTTCATTTTTAAATTACAGAAACGCCAAATAATGTAATATCTTATGTAGACCCTTTTTTTTGTACAATCACCTAATAAATTATGATGACATTGTATTATTTAGAAACGGAAGTCTTTGAAAAATAAATTTTTGCCAAATAAAAATTAATTTCCATCCAAGTTTGAATAATCAATTAAAACTTCTGCAGTAAGCCAGTCAATATCAGATAGAGTTCGAAAAGGAATAGAAAAAATAGAAAAACTACGTCCTCCAATCGATGCCTCTGGAATATCACTGGTATCCAATCATCAATCTCTCTGAGTGAAGAACTAAAAATAAAGAAAATAAAAAGAATGAAGAATATAGCAGCAACATATAACGCATGGTTGGGTTCAAGTAGTTTGTAGTGGTGGGTAATATTGTACCCTCGGGGGAATAGATTGTGTATCTTTGTCTTTCTCCGTTCTGTATCATCAATACACACACACACACACGCACATGGAGAGAGTCGCATCCTGCACAAAGAAGACGAAAACGGAGATGAAGAAGAAGAAGAAGAAAGAAGGGGGACGAGCGAGTAGCAAGTAAGCGCAAGCAAGCGAAAGAAGAACGTTCGAGGCAGGCAAGGCAGCATTTGTTAATTCCTGCAGGACGGGTTTTGTGCAGCACTCGAAAGCGGAGGGGACCGGATTACAAAATGGTCGTGTCGGGGACTAGCAGCACCCAAAAATCATCACGCGCCGCTCCGGTGCTGGGGGGTGGGGTGAGGAGCTGTTTTTCGGGAATGAAGAAAGGGACCTGCTGCAAAGCAGCACCAGGCCAAGGGCCCAAGCCGCTACCAGTGCGCCCCGCGCTTTGCGGCCAGCATTCCCGAACCTTCGCCGTAATTGTGCTCCTGGCGCTGCGCTCCTTTGAAACCTGTAACTTGCACTTCGCACGCACATGCTGGCATCTTGATCCGCGGGGAGATTTTTCCCAACTCTTGAACCCAATATTTGGTGGCGACTTCTCGAATTTTTACATGCGATTTTTCATGCAAGAGCCTACAATTTCCCCTTCTGCGAGATGACAATGTAATGCATAATTTACGTTCTTTATTGACCGTTTTTTCCGATGGAAGAAAGTTGTGTTCATAAGGTTTTGGAGAAACTTCTAAATTCGTGCAAATAATTAAAATTTTAGTAGCCCTCCATTATTACCAAATAATTGTCGGATCGTGGGTCTCCTCTTTATTTCCCCTAAAAGAATTTTAGATCGAAGACTCTAGTACCTTAAAATTTCTAATATATCGATCTAAAAGACTCAATGCGGTAACGTTGTGCAAAACAGTAAACATCTTTGGCGTCTCTATTCATATTAAACCATTGTAAGCCTGTGACTAGAATCAAATTTTACCGAAAAAAAAAAAAAAGAAAAATAACCTTCCGAACTGTTTCAATAACCCTTTATTACGGTTCATGGGCCAATTCAAGGTGCGAGAGGTGTGTTTGCGAAAAAAGTAAAAGACAATTTTTGTATAGAATAAATTCCTCGACATTTCAACTTTTGTTGACTATAGAATTTGCCAACCTCTTCAACGGGACTTTATTCACCAAAAAAAGCAATCAAACAAAAAACTTGTTTTTATACATTGATTTAATGAGAACCATAATAATAATTTAAATTCCAAACGTACTCTTCAACTTACTTAGAATTAAAATACGAATTACATTCATGAAAATAATGCATTAACAAAGACATCTAATGCAGACATTTGCCGTGAAATGTGTATATCAATAACAAGTCAATTCAATATTTTTACCTTCAAGTTTTTTTATCCAAAAAATTAATTGCACACAAATTGTAATGTCCAAAAAATACGAAAACAGTCAAGTTGCAAGACAACACGATCGCGAAAATTCTCAAAAAAACTCATTAACTTTGATAACAATTACAATTGACACAATAAGTGCAGTAGAATCGGGTTCTAATGTTCTATTGATCTTGGTCATAACGAAACTTCGGTTATTACGAATATACTTTCACCCTAACTTAATGAACAAACTAAAGTTTCGAAAGTTTTGCACCTAGGTTTGAGTTCGCAGATAAATGTCTAATGGCGTATTCAAAACAAAAATGTCATTAGTAGTATGATACGCAAAGCCACAAATTTAATTGACAAATTTTAATTTTATTGAATCATGTCGAAAAAATTCGAAGTTCAGAGACCTTATAAGCTTTTAAAACTTTGTTCAAGTATTTCAATACCAATCCTGTGATCGCGAGTGAAGAATTTTTTTCATTCATTTATCTTCCCTGAAGAACACTGTTCTTAATTATCATTTGAAAAATCAAGAACAGCGAATGAAACAAACGAGTACAACCAATTTTTTCACATAATGTAGTAAGTTCATCTTTATACTTATAATGATATATATATATTGGTACGTTTCGAAGTGTTGTTTATGTTTATAATTGAATAAAATAAAAAAATTTTCGTCCCTCTAACCTCAAAATCGGAACTTCGTCCCTTGTTTTCGGTTAGAAGGACGAAAAATAGTATATTTCCCTTAGGCTCGAGGGTTCGATTTAGCCTCCTCGCAAACCTCTCGGAGGCCAAATCGAACCATCTTGCCTGCGGGAATAATATACTATTCGTATGAGTATAATAAAATAATTAGTGTATATATTTTACCGGCTGGTGAAATTTTTTTCAGTAGACTCCGGTTGTAACGAACTTCTACTATAGACTACAGATTTAAAACCGCAATATCTGCATTTTTATAAAAAATGAGATCTTTATACTGCTTTGATCAATAAATAAATCATCAACGATTACGAGTATTTTATAAAACGATGAAAAATAAAAGATTTGCTTGAAGTATATTATTTTATACAGATATTGCATTTTTCCCTGGTAGATGTGTTCAAAATTACAAAGTCGTACAGGAAAATATTGCATATGCTAATGTTGCATTTTTCAATCTGTAAAAATGGGCTGATTAAATCTGATTAAAAAGGGCGTCCTCGAGATACTTTAGAAGCAACTCCAGAATCACAGAAAACTTCAATGTATTGATGTACAAATAAAAAAGACTTTTTGATTCATGCTTTATCCAGCTATTGCGGTTTTAATTCTGTAGGGTCAATCTGTTATAATGAACATTTTTTTGGCCCCTTGAAGTTCGTTATAAACCGATTCTACTGTATATAAATAAATTCAATTCATGTAATTTTCGAAAATCTTGATTGCACAAACAATAAACTGCAGCTCGTTTATTTGAAACCGACGGCCTCCCTCAGTTTCTCTCAGTGCGTGGATACAAGTGAAAAACGCGTAATCTTTCTTCTGCACCCCGGACACATCGCCCACAAGTTTTTTTTTTTTTTTTTTTTTTAAACCAGCATCAAATTCGAGAAAAAGTCGTAGATCCAGGACTGAGGCCGAGGTTGTGCTGAGTGTAGTAGTGTCTTTGTGAAAATTAGTAAAGTCATTAAAGAAGAATTTTGAAAAAAATATCAAATTAACTAGAGTAACGGACCCAAATTCTGCGTATTTTTTGTTGTCAGAAGGTGGAATAACTGTAGAATTTTTTGTACTTAATATTTTCCTACAACTTATAGCCGTTGCTTGAACATCCTAATTGGTTCTCGTTCACACATACTGAATTGGCTTGGTGCCTGATTCTGTAGGTATAATTGTTTGACAGAAAAGCTACATAAAAAAAGGTCCTTAAATTAGATATTAAAAAAAATTTAGAGTACCATAACTTTTTTAAGATTATTTAATCACTAAAACCTTAGAATTGGAGCCTCCGTAGCAGTGGGTGCCGTTTCCCTTAAAGGACATATCTGAGAAGCCGCGGAATTTTCGTGTTAATCTGGCTCAAATTTTTAATTTCATGTTTCATATGTCAATTATATGGGTTTAAATTTAGCATGTAAGAAATATTACGTTTGTAACATAAGTATTTTTTTCGCATCTATATAAATGGGTTTTTGTTTGAAATTATACGTTTAAACTCAAATCATCTGTCAACTCCTTCGCTAGAGCTAAAAGTGGTCCAAAAAATGTCTATTTTAAAAATCGTAACATATTTACCCGCACATTTATAATTTTTAACCTGAATAATAACTTGGCCTTTTTTCAAAAAATAAAATTTAAGCTGCGAAAGTTAATGAAAACTCTTATGGAGTTTTCGTCATTTTATAAACACGGGGAATTTTTTATTTTTGAATATTTAATTAATGACTCTTTCATAACTTTAAAAAGTTTTAAAACATCATAAATCGAGAGACGGGTGTTCGATAACTGTGGAAGGAAAGTTGTTGTCTTATCACAATATCAACAACGTGATTCAAGCAGAGTTAATCAAGTATCCGAGATCTAGATTTTCGGATACTTTCCGAATTTTTAAAAGTATATATCCGGAGAAAGTACCTTCGCATGATTTTTATAAATCGTGATGTATCCGAAAAAGTATCATTGGATACTTTTTGATCCAAGGGACTTTAAAAGCACGTTTTTCCGATTTTTTGGTTACACCCGAAAACATGTATAGGTAAGCCGGGAAAAAATATGAAAAACGTCAAATTTTTATCTGATTTTTACTGATTCAGAAGCAATATCTGATTCAATTAAGTATTTTGCTTTACAATAAATTTACAAAAAAATAAGTAGAAAAAAAAATGAATAATTAATATTGAATCCATCTGCAGCTATTAAAAACACATTTTATGGTTGAATAAAAAAAGGTAACAGTTTCATTGAAATCACTTTTAATAAAAATATTTTGCAAAGTTTTCATGAAAAAAGCAAACCAAGGCTGAATCGTTTTCCGAAATAAATAATTTCTTGATCTGACTTTTTTACAAGTAATGACGTATTACTAAACTGGTGCACCATCTTCACCAGGGTGATTTTGAGACAGCGAGGATAGAGCAAAGCGGAACTTGAGGTTCTTGAAAAAGCCCTGGTGAGGAGCAGTAATGTATTTTCATGCATGATAACCGAAAGTAAGAAACAAAGTTTTGATTCTCAGTTTAGAATGCAGGAAAATACTTATTTAAATCACAAGATAATATATAAGATAAAAACAATCTTCCTCTATCGTACTTTCAATATTTCTGCTTGTTACCAACCTGTTGTTTTCTGCTTCTTGTTCCTAAATGTTCCCAACCGGTATTGGTAAATTACATGGGGTCAAATATTTAATAAGCCCATTTTGCATTTAATCTAAAGATTAAATTCAAAAGCTAGATACTTTCAAATTATATTGATGCAATAAATCAAAACAACGTAACCGGCAGTATCAGAGGGCATTTTAGCACCCACGGCAAACAACGCATCCGTGCGTACGTGAATAATTTTTTTCGGAAAACATTGACAAACCTGCTAAAAGTTTCTGTAAGCTTAAAACTTAATTTTTTTAGCGAGAAAATTTACCCCTTTTACAGCAAAATAAACCATAAAGTAAGCAGAAAAGTTTATAGAAATGAAAAAACTACGAATGAATCAGAAGTTTTTTATCATTTTGCTCAAGTATACACAAAAGACTTCGATAGGCTTCTGAAAAAATTCAGTCGACCTTACGAAAGTTTTTACGGCGTAACTTCTCCCTGATTTTTCTCCGGTACACTGTACCGCCTGTTCGAGCCTGCCACGTCCTTATGGTAAGTCATTAACCAAAACATCTCGATTTCAGTCACGTGGTTTGGTGGAGAAACTACATCTCTGAACTTTATCTCGAAATCAAGCTTTACATTAATTCGAATGGCCTTATCATTTGACGTTAAATTTGGTATTTTTGGGATGATCTTGGAATCATAAGATAACATTTTTTTATTTCAACGATTTTTCGCGGTTTTTAAATAAGTAACGACAGTCAAATGACTCTAGCGCTAGACAAATGGTTGCAAAGTTTTTTTGACTCCTGTCATGGAAATGTGGCAATTAACAAAAAAAAAAAAAAAAATTAGAGTTTGAAAATTAGAACTCATCAACTCAATATATATACAAGAATTTTTATTTGCTTTTGGAACAGCGTTTTTAAAAAACCACGGACATATCTATACAGCAGGCACTACATTCATTCAAACTTTATCAAGCTCGACAGTGGCGCAGCCAGCCAGCTTGTAATCTGCGCGGTTGTATATTCCAAAAGATCATAAAAAAAAGGGATCGTAAAAAAGAGCGCACACGGCAGCACCAACAGTGCTTGTAAAGTGCACCGTTTTTTTTTTCTTCCTCTCCTTCCTTATGAGCTGCACTCCTGCTGCATATGCGCGAGCGCAAATAAAATCAATTTCCCTGCTCTACCATATCGCTTTTACTGCGTTTATGTGTACACACGTAACCAGTTATTTAAAACTGACCAAAAATCTTTAAGAAATAACCTATACTCTCTAAAATGCAACCAGTGAAAATCACTTTGAAGTTTGAACCAGTGCATATGTACTGTAAACCAGTGAAAACAGTGCCACTGGATGAAACAGTTGCACAGTTTTCACTGGAAACCAGTGCATATGCAGTGGTTCAAAGTGATTTTCACTGGTTTGTAGGTTATGTGTACATAGCCTAAAAAAGAGAGATTATTCAAGGTAACCATTCGTATATACATACTATAGATAACACATAGGCAAAAGTCGTTGCTATGCCTAGGCCCTAGCCTCAACAATATGTTTTGACAAGCAAGATCTTATTTTAAAACTTTAAGTAAGAGCTTCAAAATAAATTTTTACTTAGTTAATTCCGATAGATTGGTTCAAAACCCCAATAAAATAACGAGAAAGTCCTTATAAATTTTACACTTATTTCAAGAATGCAATAGAATGAAGCATAAACACCGAGTTAGTCTCTAACTGCACAAGATCTTACTTTAGAAAGAATTATACGCAAAAAGTTTTGTATCAATATATTATTTATTATTATTAACTCGATCAACAAACATATAAATCACTCTCAAAAATTGTAAGAGTGAGGTTAGCTCGAAATCACTTTTTATTGGGACAATTTTCACTATTATGGAGTGATTTTTCACTCTTCCAGATTTAGTCAGGCTTATTGAATCAGCTGATTTAGTTCGAGTATTGATGCGCGCGCATTTCAGGGCTGATGACGGTAAAATCGAGCGAGCTTGCTAAGGATAGCAAGAATAGCTCAGAGTTTTATAATTATAGTTTTTGACCTCTTTTGGTCCGGCAGAAGTATCTCTTAGTGCATACATTGTACTTATTGAGTACACTTACCTCATCATCAAAAAAGGGATTGATACCACATAACGATAATTTATCCTTTGAGTTGCAGAATAATTTTAAAGATAACCTGAATTTGAAAAAATAAAAATATGTATTATTAATTGTGGTTGTGAAATTCTTCAAATCAAAACTTACAAAAATTTGGGGGGGAAATCAAGTGCCAACTGAGTAATGTGCAGACGACCTATTATTGGAATAATTATTACAGAAAAGTAAATACAAACCTCAGGAATTGTCCCTGTAAAACCTCGGACATTGTCCAATAATCAAAGGAGCCGCCCTGTACAATTCTCGTGATTCTCGGTCCCGACAGGTGGACAATGAGCGAGGTCCTACTGTATATTAAGTATTATAGAGTTATTAAAAACGAAAAGATGGTACAGTAGGACCTCGTGCATTATCCAAACCTCAGGAATGTTAACCTTTAAAACCTCGGACATTGTCCAAAAATCAAAGGAGCCGCCATGGACAATTCTCGAGATTCTCGGTTCCGATGGGTGGAAAATGCGCGATGTCCTACTTTATTATACATTAGTATTTTATTTATCGAATTTGAGTAATTCATCATAAAAGTTATCGGAAATAGTTTTAAGAAGATTCTTATCGACACAAAAAAATTTTTGCGAGAAACAAAACATTTAAAAAAAAGACTTTAAATGTGAAAAAGCTGTAGTTGGAAATAAGATAAAAATCTTTGGTACGGTGTAAGCCAAAATAGAAAAAAGTAAAAAAAAATGCGTAAACTCATGGAAAAATCTATATCCACAAAGTGCAAAATATACTTATAACACCCGCATTGCGAGTACAGCACGTGTGCGCAGGCAGGCAAGAAGGCGATAACGCAAGCGTCGCGTTCGATAACGACGGCTCTGTGTGTATTATACATGAAACCTCACACGCACACGCGGAATTATGTGCAATAAAAGCAGCACTGCAGCGCAGCATTATAGTTAAAAGCCACGCTGCCGAGCGTCGCCGACAAAGAGAAAGTTAAATGTATGGTATGTATGTATTTTACGCCTGAGCCTCGCCGCGTATGAACGTACCGCGAGGGAAAAAGAGACAGGTGCAATTGCAGCAGTGCCAGCGGTGTTAAATTAATAATTTAGCCACCCCATTCTCTACTACTGCCCCCCCCCCCTCTCCCCTCAACATTATCAAACGCATCTTATATTATATACAATAACATTATATTTTCATGATTTAAATTTTTCGAAGAAAATTTACTACTATTATAAATTCAATCAATATCAACAAGTTTATACATAGCTGTCTAATAAATTCGAAACAGTAGTACCAGGACATTTTATGGGAAAAAATATTTTTTCACTTGAAGACTTTTGTTAAAATCTTTCTTGTTAAATTTTACATTTTATTCAATCAAGCGCTGACTGAGTAATGGGTAGATGCCTCATTATTAGAATAGTTATTATAGAAAGAAAATACTATACTTTAGTTTTAAAACTATTTCCGATAATTTTTATGATGAATTCATTAATTTCGATAAATAAAATACTATCTAAAGTATAGTATTTACTTCGCTTTTGAGACTCTTTGTTAAAATAATTTCTATTCTACTTATACTTTGAGAGCGTCAACTACTTGTTTAATTAAGACTTATTCCGAGTAATATGCGTTAGTAGATTGAATCGTAATATTCATTGTATCGATTAGGCCAATATAGCCCGTACTCTTATCTTTTCGTTTTTTCCATAATCTCGCATGGAAAAAGCAAAACATTAAGATTTCAAGATGTCTATAAAATATAGTATGAATAAAAAAAAAATGAATAAAAAAAAAATAATAAATTCATCCAAACTAAATTAATTTAGCCTTCACTTGAAGACCACAGTTTAAACTTTAACTTTCGAAGTAACTGTCAAAAAGTTACATCACATGAATTTCAGGTTTGCACAGGAACGAGTTTACATCATATGCAGAGAAGTGTTTCATTCTCATCAATTCTTTCGGTAGTGCTTCATGTATTTCTTGATGTAAAGAGCACTGACTGAGTGCATTGTTTAGGTTCTGCGGGTCACATTCTTTCTTGCTCACATCTTGATGACTCCAAATCGCTGAGTTTAATGAGAGATTCATTAACCTCAACATGATTGTTATGCGGCACCTGAGCATCAAAACTATTGCAGATCTCCCAATTCTACACTAAAAATACCAAAGATTAGCTGCAGGGTTGTAAAATTTCTCAAAATATACTATAAAGACTGTGGAAGTCGATTTGACCAACTTTTTGCCCTTTACTCATATGTACATAAATTTTTACATTTGAAATATTACGGAAGTGATTCAAAACTCGTTGGAGAGGTTTCAAAATAGATCATTACCTCGTTAAAAAATTATTAAAAAAAAAAAATTCATTTATAATTATTAGAGAGTTACTTCAAAAACCACTTTTATCCTTTCAATTCATCCATAAAAGCCTAGTCGAATAGTATATTCCCGCGGGCGAGATAGTTCGATTTGGCCTAAAGGAAGTATTATTTTTCGTCCTTCTAACCGAAAACATTCCAATTTTGAGGTTAGAAGGACAAAAAAGTTCATTTTTTAATAAATTTATTCGAAATCTAAGTCCGAATAATGCCCACCTCTGGTCTAGAATATATATAGTGTGGTACTATTGAAAATCACTCCGATGTATGGCATATATAGCTTTCAGCGATTTTCAATTACCCGATTAGTATTTTTTTTATTACTGATTAAACGCACTTTTCTATATGATTCCAACTATTTTTTAAATCGACTATACGCTTTAGGGGGTACTTTGCCGTTACAAAAACCATATTTTTCTCATTTTTACATATAGAAAGAATTTAAATTTATTCAATATTTTTTACTGCACATTAAAAAGTACTTTTTACAGAACATCCAGTAAGATTTTTGAAGCAGAATACTAAAAATGAAGCCGATGACGGTAGATCTTTGGAGACACCTTAAAAGTGATTTTTTTTACGATGTCCATCGTGATTTCTCGTGGGATTATTAAAAATGACAAATTCAACGTGCGTTCGATCAACGATTAATTTTTTGGCAGCTTCAGCAGAGGATTTATTTTAAATTTTTGCAACTTTGGCAACGTTTTAAAAACGAAATAACAATTTTTGCTCTCAACGTCCGCCATTTTATCTAAATTGAAAAAAAATCCTCTTCTGAAAGCCTTGTAATTTAAGGATAGGAGAAGTATGTCAAATTTCGAAACGATCAGCGCAATAGTTTTTAAATGACAATGGGCACGGCAGATAAAAAAATAATGATTTCGAGAAAACGGCAAGTTTTAGACTAAGAAAATTCAAAGTTATACTGTTTTTTCTTAACTAAACA
Source organism: Encarsia formosa (assembly GCA_038277355.1). Taxonomy (NCBI): domain Eukaryota; kingdom Metazoa; phylum Arthropoda; class Insecta; order Hymenoptera; family Aphelinidae; genus Encarsia; species Encarsia formosa. Next base: position 109,962,578 of record CM076184.1, read on the forward strand.
GAATTATTGGTTCCAGTTCCGTTAAGTAGAGTGTCAGTAGCTATTTTATTTTCTAAAAACTCTTTTTGTTGTTGCCTGTTCTGAATTCTGGCCACTTTAGACTGAATTTGAGCTTTATCAATCCGTTCGAGATCTACGTACTTACGTATACATACTCATGCGCGCGTGTGCCGGCAACGATTCCCATCTCTAGAAAAAAAGCTAGTAGAGTAATATTATCTTCATTGAAAGTATAAGAGTATGCAGATAAACTTGCTTCTCTATATGTAAGCTGGTTTAGGCTTTTGTTGTTATTTTGCGTAAAACCACCACGGTACCGTTTTAAAAAACTCGTCCTTGCTTAAGTTTTCATACATGAGCTTTTTATCATAGTTGCAAGCGCGATTTTATAGTGAAAAATGATTGCTCAACGAACACTGAGCAAAAAATAAAAGTGTAAAAAACAGTAGTTTTAAAGCTGATTGGTAAGTTGCTCGAAGGCCTTGGAGATGCTGCAAAGCAGCGCGAGGTAAAAAATTACTGTTCACAAATATGATTAAAAAAAATGTTCGTTACACGGGTGTACAAAATTAGAACCTCGTGTAATCGTTTTTTTTGGCTAGTCCAAAATAATTTCAAAAATCGTCGCGCAAAGTATACTTTTGCTCCAGTTTTCAATCGTCGGATGCGCGGGATAGGTCATTTATTTCATCGTCATTTTTATTAATTACTTTTTGATTGCAAAACAAATGATAAAAAAAGTCAAGTTTTATACTTTTTTTAATAAAAGAGATTTTATTAAAACCCCGTTTGAGGTTAGCGTGCGTAAAATCGAGCCTCCACGAATTAGTGTAATAAAAGTTTTTAACCGATTTACTTGAAATTTTGAGAGTATATTTGCAATGTTTCAAGGTAGATTTTAAAACCTGCAACTGCAGATCTATAACTTTATTAGAAAAAAAAAAACCATAAAACGTAAAATTTAATTTTTACCAAAACCATCTACGCGTATGTTTACGCCGAGGTTTACGCATAACTAAAAAGATTTTTAACCAATATACTTAAAACTTCAAGGAATTGTTTGTTACCGGAAAAGTAAGGTTTCAAGTCTAACCAGAGGAGTGTAACTTTTTTAGAACAAAAGTTATGAGCCGAAAACACAATAGTTAATTTTGCGTATATATTTGACTTTTGTAAGAACGGTTCACTACACGTGATTTTAAACAACTCTATAGATACATAATTTTATATTCGGACAACACGTTTGTGCATTTTTATTTTTTAAATACATTTTTCTAAAAATGTTTACATGATACGTCCACTCTAGTCCCGTAGCATAGCAATACCGGAGTTCTGTAGTCAAAATATTGCGAATGAGCTGACGGCAATCGATTTTTTTACAATACTTTTTTTTTTATTAACTTTTCGGCAATAAGCTTTCAGATACTAAAAGCTTGTTAAGAAATAAATAAAAAAACCACTTTGAAAGTAGAGATAGACAAAATTAGTACACGACTTTTGACTTTGATAAGGTAACTTTTCATAAATTAAATGGTACTTCGACACAAATTATTGAAATTTAATATGGCCAGGCTAATTTTGAAGTTTTTGGTTTAGGCATTAAAATGCAAACAACCACGCTAAAAAAATATCAAACTAGTGAGCTACAGCATCGATTTGCAGTTTGATGGCCGCAATTGAGTTAGCTTAGCTTATATACTTTTTAAACAGCATTAAGAGCATGACACTAAAATTTCAAATAATGAATTTTGAATTTGTACAACAATTAACAATACCAAGTGCTTTGGTAAAAAATTTTTATGTAGAAAAATGTAAGTAAGCGACATGCGTGTACGTAGTAAATTGCAGAAAGCAAGAAATTAAATGCGGGACAAAAAGTAATAAAAAGTCCAAAAAATTCCCACGCAATCATTAAAGTTAAAATCCCTCACAAGGCGAGGCACGATGTTTCTGCTGCGGTTTAGAACTCCGTGCGCTACGGATTTCTCTCAAACAGAAAAGAGCATGAGAAAGAGAGAGAGAGAGAGAGAGAAAGACAAAAAAGAACGAAGCCGCAGAAAGAGCCGCTGCAGCAGCGAGAAGAACATACCTCGCCAAAAGGAGGAAGAAGAAGAAGCGGAGGCAGAGGAATAATCGCATCGCCTCGTAATTCAGAGCCGTTCGCCGGCCGCCTGTGTAGGCCGGCCGCATCCACCGAGTGGGAAGAAAAGCTGCAACTCCTTGATTATACATCTTTCTGCAGTATATACTATACAGTATACATTCATGTATACTTCTTTCTCTTTTTATCCTCTCATAAGATTCAAATCGTATCAGACATACATATACGCAAACGAACTTTTCCATCGTCTCACCTCAAAATCGGATCTTCGCCCCTTTGTTTTCGGTTATCGGACGGAAAAGAAAAATACAAAACTTGGTCGGGAAGGGTTTTTTTGACTCCTCGCCTTCGGCTCGGCTTGCAAACCCTTCGAAGGCCAAATAAACCCTTGCCCGATCAGGCTGGTAATTTACTATTGGTCAAATTTTTTGTAAGTTTTTGTGCTTATGGAAGAGCAAATAGAATAAAATGAGAGATTTTTAACCACTAGTAAGCCGGTATATTTTACGATCTACTTTATCATTCAGCGATGCAAATTTGCGGTCAGATGTCTTTTTGAGCTTTAGTTATACAGCGACACTCATTATGTTGTTTCAACAGCGAGACTATATACATTAACGCCATATAATGGGGGCAAAGGGGCGAGGCTTTCGGGCTGAGCACGGCTTTTATAGCTTTTATATAGTAAAACTAAACGTTCGCGATGAACGCGCAAAATCGAAGCGCAAGATTTTACTTTTTGTCAATTGAATTAAACGCGATGAACAACCTCTTGGAAGTTAAAAAATTGATAAAGTTTTTAAAAACTTAACTATTATATCGCATTTTCATCTGTTCAAATAAGTACGTTTTAGAGATAAATTTTTCCTTTTCTGAACTAAACTTGCATGTGCAATTTTTAAAAGCTAACGAAGTTTTTTCATAAACTATACACCTTAAGAGTTTTATTTTTAGTTGATTTCGCAATCTAAGAAGAAAAAAAAAAAAACCTTGAATCTACCTTTAATATTTTAAAAACCTAGATAAAAAGGTACAGCTCGGGGGAATTCATAGATTTTTAGAAATAATTTTCAAAAAAAATTCGAATGGCCGCAATTATATTCATTCAAATATAAAAGTTACAGCTAAAAAATCCCTTAATACTGTGATAAAATCCTGTGTGCGGGGAAGCGCTAACTTAAGTTTCCAATCATTTCCAGACCATTTGTCAGAATTAATATTTTTCTGTAATCCAAATTTTGTAAGCGTTTGAAGCGTAAAAGACCAGGCCTCCTCCTATATGCAGCAAGGCTCTAGGCCAGCTAACTAAAAAACCTTCATATCTCGTGACCAAATGACCCCACAACCATGAGACTTGGATCAATTTTCATGACAAAACCTAAGGAATCTCTTGGAAAAAACCTCATGTCTGTATCTATAATGGTTTCCGAGATATGAAGTGCTCGTTTTTGGTCGAAAACAGAATGCTCGAAAAGCGCATGCGTGCGACCTCGGCACGCGCGTCGTTCATGCAATAACTCTCGGGCCTTCGTGCCTTCGTGCCGCTCGCTGTGTTTTATGTAACTGCGCCGCAGCAAAATTGGACGCGCTCATCGAGTTTCTCGACTTTTCTATGTCGTCGTCGCGAATACAACACTCGTCTGCAGTTCTGCACTTACAAGTGCTTTTATTGCATGATTTCTAATTTTTCACGCTCGGGCTTCCCGCGTAAAGCTATAAGCTCGCTTCTTTTGACCAACATAAATCATATCAATGTTGCTTATATTAATACCATTTAACACACGTTATTGAGATCCAATAAAATTCGCACTTAAATCATGGAATTTATCGAGCAGAACCATAGGAGTTTGAAACACTGACGCGTGTGGAAGATCCAAATGGCTGATTACATAATCCCCGCGTGTTATCTACTGCCTATTTTCATGCTCACGCGCACTTGAAAAATAATTGAAATGAAAATAAAGAAAAAAAAAAAAAAATGATGTTAATTAATCTGTACGCACATATGATGTGCAGCGTACACATGTGTCTATGGTTCTCAAAGAAGCTCAAACGTGCGATGAAAAAGTATAAAATAAATGATGGCTAGAAACCGGCTGCTCAAGCGTCGCGCGACAAATTTAGAACGATAGAACGCGCGCCTTTGGTACGGTGTACGTATGAATGATGTTTACACAGAGATTACCGCGGTGCTGTGCTTGCTCGTAAGACAGTGAATTTATATTCATAAGTGAAAACTACTTTGCGCTCGCGAACTAACTGTTTTCTTTTTTTTTTTGAGACTTTTGAATTTCAAAATTTTTACCCGCCTTTTTTAATTTATATTTTTCTAAAACTCTGCTTACTTCAAATTGAAAAATTCGAATAAATGGCTTCTCTATAGTAGAAGATGACGTAGATTTTCATTTTTCCGATCGTCATCGGCTATTTTTATGAGTGTTTTTGCATCTCAATTCTGATTACCTAATCGGGGATGTAAAAACCTTAACGTCCAAGCCCTCGCAATCACGCTTTTTAATCGTTTGATACTACTACTACTACTACTTTTTTTCCGCATTTCTTAAACCCGTTCTACGTTTAGCTCTTAAAAAGCATAAATTTCTTAACTTATTAATAATATTAGAACTACTTCGAGCATTCTTGGAGAATAGTAGGTTTTAGTGAATGAGTATACGAAATTTTTACTAAAAAACTCTACTTGTTTAATCAATCAAACTAGCTTTGAAGACAGAAGGTTTTGTACCACTGCGCGTGATTTGGAATTTAACGAAGGAAAAAAGTTATTTAAAATCAGATCCATTGGGCAGTTTACCACAGAGCCTGAAATTTGTAGACAGGTAGCCATTTATAAATCATCAAAAGTTGTGATTTACCTATTAGATCAATTCGGCCCCTGTGAGGTAGAAATCCAATAGCCACGCTCTTTGTCTTTACCGCCGAGGCTTGAGTTCATCGCCCAGAAAACAGCCTTAACTCAATCAGTAAAAACTTTACAGCTTTGACCTTTTGAAATGAGAGGAACAAACAACAGGCCAAACATACTTAAAATTTTCAGACAAATCGGGGTTCACGAAATAGCTCAAAATCATAAAAAACGATTGAATAATATAATAGAGCGCGAGCGACAGATAAGACTATCCTTGGTAAAAATTCAAAATCTAGCCCAAAATAAATTGGATGAATTAGTGCTCTTAGAGTCATAAGCACAAATAGAAGATCAAGCCAGTGTAGAAGTTTGATGTAAATCGGAGATTAAATAGTATGAAAAAACGGTATAAAACGGTACGAACTTCTGGATACATAGAAGCTCCGTGCAGCACAAAGGCAAAAACAGCGTTGCTGTCTGCGCCAAGCGGCAGGAGAGAAACGCGGCGCCACGCCCTGCCTGGCGACGTTGCCACATGTCGCGGCAATGGACGCGGAGCCGGCTGCCTACCCGGCTTTCTTCTTGCTACGTGCAGCTCTTGGGCTGTGTGCGTGCGGCCGAGCTATAGATATACCTATCGCGTTGCGGAGCTGCATCGGTGCTGGCGTCGATTTATACTTTTGGGCTTTGTGGGGGTTGCTGCCCGCGTTGAGCTTGGGGGAGCGACAGGAGGGGAGGAGGGGTGAGCGATGGTGTCTTTTTATCGAGGAACCTCCACGCGGGCATACTTTCCCCGTGGTATACCTACTCCTGGACTAACTATTTTCGTCAATATTCTCGCGAGCCGCAAATCATTCGTTATTTATATACGCACTGGGCTTTTTCTTCCGACTTTGCCGATACCAGTTTCGTTTTTTCATCCTGCAAAGTCAGTTTCGGGTAACTTTTTTTTTAACCTCTAATTAAAATTTTCTTATTTACTATTAAGTAAACTAATAAAACATTCAATTTTTCGGGTAAACTTGTACTGATAGCTAATTTTATTTATTATATTTCATCAACAATGTTACTCCAATATCTGTAATCTTGCAACATTCGCCTCGAAAAAACGTTTTATCATTACATATAATAGGAACGAGTGGCTGTACCCCTGAAATTGAAAACTTTAAATTATCCGTAAAAATCTTAACATATTTATATCATTATTCCTTAAAAACTGATTTATAGTTTGGAGTTATTTACAAGATAAAATATATATTCATGGATAATCCCGTTTTTTTTATAGCGAATCTTTTTGACAATATTTTGGACAAAAGGGCTTATTTCAAGGTCTATGCAAAAACCTATAGAGCTTTTCAGCAACATATTATTTTATTCAAAAACTATTTTTATATATAAAATTATGGCCATTGAAAGCTTTATCTGGTCATTTGAGACCGCAAGAGACAATTTTTACATTGATAAAATTATATTTTAAGTGATGCAACATTTAAACACCAGCAGTCAGGGTAAAACATATAATTTTGAGGGCTTATTTTGCCTTAAAAGAGCTAGACTCAGTATTTTTCGAAAAAAGGTCATTTTCAAACAGTTGAATATAGGAATCGGAAAGTCAAAAAAAGATCTGAGCAAAATTTTCTTTTTTTTTTTTACGTAGAAAATTTAGCAATTTTAAAGATACATTTAGAAAGAGATACAGTCATCTAGAGTTAAAAAAAAAAAGATAGAAACGGAATTTATTTATGCGGCAAAAGTACAGTAAAATCTCGCGCATTGTTCATTCATTGGGACCAAGAACCTTGCGAATTGTCTTATGCAGCTACTTTGATGTTTAAAGAGTGTTGAAGGCGAGGTTGAAGGTTTTTCGAGGACAATGCGCAAAGTCTTACTGTACCTCCTATATTCTTCTTTACACAGAATTTTGCTATTCAAAACTATCATTCCTCATAACGAATTTAAATTACAACTTTGTTATGTACATCGTTTTTATTACTAAATTAAATAGTATTCATAAATACTACTGTGAATAAGCCTACAAAAAAGACAGTTAGATTCCTAAAATAGATATTATTCAATAGTTATTTTATTATTGTCAACTGTGTAAGAGTTCACCAAAAAAAAAATTGAATTGTTTATTTGGAGCAAGCACCTGCGACGCTCTCGGGAAAAGTTCAGCCGACTTAACGCTCGTTTTTTCGGCGTAACTTCTCCCTGATTTTTCCCCGGTATACCATACCACCTGTTCATAAACGTATACCGCGTCCTATCCATGTAGTAACATTAAAAGAAAGCCAGCGCTTATTTTGAAATCATACAAGAAATTACTAGAAAACAAAATCTATAGATCGAAGCATAACATAACTTTTTTTAAATCTACCTGAAACAAGTTTATTTCAACTTTGGTATCGCAAAATTAAAAAATGAATATTTTATCTGCACCATCAAAAACCCCTACTATCAAATTTCCGAGGAATCAGATGGTATGTAGTCATTTTTTTTTTTTTTTTTAAAGAAGGAAACTTATAAACAGGAGCAACTATCTTATAAAAAAGAAAGATTTATAATTATATCCGTTTAGTTTGAAATTTGGGTTCGGCGGTTTCCATGAATCTTGATAATGAATTTAACCTTACTTTTTGAATTCAAACTATGTAAGGTCTACTTAATCAAAAGAAAAATTATTTTTCAAACAAATTTTATTGAATTAACTGTATGAGCGTTTTCGAATACGCAGCTGATTACGAATTTAATGAATTATTTCCAACGAAAAAACAGAAAATATCAACTATAATAAACATGATTCATCTAACGAAATAATGGATCCTTATCTTAAGGAAGTACAACGTGTAAACACAGGCCTTACGGTGTGTCGATCTCGACCCGTTAGACCCGGGCGCATCGGGTCGGAGAAAGTCATCGGCAACAATTTTTCAAGGAAATTCGGATATTATTTTTTTATTCATGATGGTACAGTTTTCTTTTTTTTTTTTTAAATAGTCAAAAATAAAAATTCAGAACAATAATTACGGATTCAATTTCAAACTGTCCCCTTTGCACTTACCGACTTGAAGCTACAGGGTACGCTTCCATATTAACCGTTCCGGTTATATTTCCCCTCCGGTCTCGGTACATCCTGGAGAAATCATCTACTGGGAGAAGTTACTACTTCTTTCCCCAACTGCCCCCCGTAAACGGTCCGGCGTGAAAACTTCCTGGAGAAATCATCCACACGGAGAGATTACCACCCTTTGCACCAGGTGCCCGCCCTAACCACTCCGGTTTCGAATCTTCCTGGAGAAATCATCCACTGAGAGTAGTCACCACTGCTTGCACCAAGTACCCGATATCTAAAAACAATCTGCTATTTTTAGTTTTAAATCACAATAAAAGTTGTATCCAGGTCGTTCCGGACTGTTGTATCCGGATTGTCCACGTCTATAGAATCATTCGACATAACATTTGTCTTTCTAGAGTACCCTGGGTACATCCCCGGAGCAGATCACCTTTTTGTCTAGGTTGTTAAAGATTATCAAATGATATTAACCTTTTTTATGCATTCTATTGAATTTCTATTGAGTTTCTACAGATTCTATATGCCCAATTTACTACAGTATTTCTGTAGAAATTCTACAGAACAGTTTTACATGGGATATGACAGGTAAGCTTTTTTTTTTTTTTTTTTTAATGAATTTGAACCAAACGATATAATTATTTTGTTTAATAATTTTAATTGTAAAAAATATTATTTTTAATTTTTCAAAGAACTAAACCGAGGACAAAGGATTTTCGGAGACTCCTAAAGGAGAAAGTTATATTACGATGAACAACGGCATTTGAAAGCTATTGCACCGATCCTTTTGAAACTTCCCATACTTCTTCTACAAATATAGTTCGAAAAATTCAGCAGAGGATTTTTTTTCAATCCAAATTGACATGTTTGGTGACATTCTGCAGTCAATATACTGATATTTGCAGCAGTAAAAATTTGCCATTTTATTTCTAGATGAAAAAAAAATCATCCCCTAAATTCCTCGTACTATATGTGCAACGTTGAAGAAGTGTGGAAAGTTTCTAAACGATTGGTTTAATAGTATTTAAATGCCGAAGTAATCGTTAGTTAATCTACTCAAAAGTATCCCTATCTAATTTAATTCAAAAATATTGAAAATTGAATTTTTGGTGAATATTTGAATATTCGAAAACATGTAAGTCGTTTTTAATTGTAACAAACTTATATTGTAACTAGGGCCTTATTTATGTTTCTGTATGAATTTTTTTAACTGTTTTATTAAATATAATTCTAAAATTTATTATTGTTCTATAATATTTTGTAATATCAAAACTCTTGTTCAATTTTAATTATAGATCCCAGAAGATGGTTACTTAGTTAACCGAAACGTTGGATATAATAAAAAGTAGCAATTGCTTGAAAAGGGTGTTTGATAATTTATCCTCATCATATTTTAACAACACAAGCGCACGAAAATTACACACATTTATTCGAAGTTCCCTCGGAAGTTCCCGTCTGAACGAATGAACTTTCAGTACTTCAAATCGTGTTTTTTCACTTAGTTCTAGCAGTGAAGAGTTCATGTGTGAAATTGTTGGAAAATATTTATCCACGTAATGTTAGAATAGTACATACATTTCGATACAGGTCGAAGAGGGTTGATTTTCCCAACCCTCTCGAGAAGTTATCAAAGAGCCTCTCGAGAAATTAGAAACGAGATTGGGCATCAACCCTCTATGACCGCATTTCTAGAATTCTCGCATTCTAAATATAACTAGGATAAGTGTGCCTAATATGGCCACCCCAGATATTTTGAATGCATGCATTTCGTGGCCACTTTACACGGCAAGAAGAAGTCCAAAACAATAAATTATGAAGTTTTAAGTGGTTTGAACATTTAAAAATGACTTGCGTTTGCCCCATGACCAAAAGTGGTTTTTAACACCTCTGTTCTTATTTTTATCGGTGAATATCAATACAGTTTATGCTTTACCAATAAAACTGAATGCACCCGATCGAAATAACAATTTATAGGTTCTATTTCATTTCCTTTTACGTTTCAAACCTGTATTTATTTTTTGGCCAACGCATTTTCTATCAAATTTGACACTAAAGTAAAAAATTGTTACTTTGCATCAACTTTTTTGCCTAATACGGGCACCCCCTTCAATTTGAACTGTATATTCCGCATATTGGTACTAAGTGATCAAACGGCTCGAGCACTTTAAATTATTTATCATTTTGAGTACAGCGTGTTCGACAAAATTTTTTTACTTTATTTTATGAATATAATATGAATATGAAAAAAAAATTTAGTTAGTTGGTACAACTCATTGAAAAGTATATAGTCACAGAATTGTCGTCTTTTTCATTAATTTTCAGTAAAAATTATTCCAGGGCCAGTAATGAACCAAAAGATCAAAATAAAAGTTATCGCTGAGGAGGTGGCCATATTAGGAACCCTAATTTTAGGTATCTCAAAAAATGACATTTCAGTATATTCAATGGTGCTTTGGCCCTACTAGTTGAAATCAACCGAGGGCCGTGTAATATGGTACTTTGAGATAATTTTGATAGCTTTTATTTAAACTTGATGTAAATGTACCATATTATTCAACGCCGCGATGAAAAGAAATCAAGATGTAAAAGTATCACGTGGAGCCCACGATGTCTCAAAATCGCGCTGGTGAACATGATGCACCGGTAGTAAATACATAGCAGGGGCGGACTGGCCATTGGGAGGTTTGGGAGGTTTCCCCTCAGGCCACGAGCTTTGGGTCTCCCGGGGTCGGTAAGTACAGGCCACAGGGCCACAGATTGTTCTCAAACATCAAACCGCCGTAACCCTGGGGGCCCGAGTTCTTTTAATAATTAATAAATAATTCCCCAAGCGGCCCAAGCTTTAGACCCCCAGTAACCCTGGGGGCCCGAGTTCTTTAATAATTAATAAATAATTCCCCAAGCGACCCAAGCTTTAGACCCCCAGTAACTCTGGGGGCCCGAGTTCTTTTAATAATTAATAAATAATTAATAATAATTAATGAACTTCAACTGTTGATGAGTACACAGATAATAATTTTGAAGGAGATGTACACATTATTTCAGAAGAGACCTGTGATGAAGAAATGAATAATAATTTAAAAACTAAGTCATGTAAAGATTGTGCCATTTGTTGCTACAGAATTTTGAATAAATATAATTTATTGGCAAAAGCTTTCCCAACGATCGGCCTAGCTTACAGATATATGTTGACGCTCTCATGTACATAAGTAGCTTATGAACGGTCGTTTAATTTTTTAAAATTTAATAAAGATTGTCTGAGAAATTCAATGGCACGAGAAAGGTTGGAAGCATTCATGTTGATGATACTGAATAGAGACATTTTACAAAAAATAAAAGTTGACGACGTAATTGAAATATTGTGCACAAAAAGTGCTACATTTAAAAAAATGTTTGCTTAATAGCTTTTATAATTTATTTTTGCCTCAATATCTGGAATATCGATTGTATTTTGTAAAATAGATCTAAAATCTTGATCAAAAATTATTTTTTTCTCTTTGACGTTAAAGTCTTTTTTTTTTTTTTTTTTGCTGTTTTTCGGGCCGCTGCCGCTGGTTTGTAGGGCCGCTTGGTTCGAAAGTCCCGGGCCGCTTAAATTCCCAGTCCGCCCCTGATACATAGTATCATTAAAAAAGCAAAGTAGCGTAACTAATTATGTACAATGTAAATTTTTGTGAAAAGTAAAAGAATCGTTTTACCCCCAATTATGTTAAGAAACATTTTTGCACTTTTAGCCCGGATATTGAACAAGCTTTTTCAAAAGGATAAAGCGAAAGTAGAGTAACTTTACCCAATATTGACACCCAAAGCGAGAATAGATGGAAAATTGATTATTTTAGTAACTTTTTTTATAATTTTTTTTTTATTGCAAAGAATTTTTTGATTCTAGAAAATAAATAAATTTATTTTCTAGAAGTTTGTAAACAATTAAAAAGCTAAAAAAAAGTTAACTACCTAATATAAATCCAGCAACGTAGCAGAAACTATTCGTGCTGGAAGAGTAAGCAGTTCTTACAGTCGCGCGCCTTTACTTTCGAGGTCATCGTATGCATTGTGGCGTGACGATTCGGATATTAAGCGCCGATATTCCGCTGCTATTTTGAGATATCCAAGCCCGTGAATCTTCAGCAAAGAGTATTTTTAAGCGGAAAGAGACTCAGTTTTTTTATAAAATTTTTTGTTTTATGAAATTTTTTTTTGCGTGAAATCTCTTTGTTGTCATGATTCACACGCATTTGAGTGAGGAGAACTGAAAAGTTGCAAACTTTAAAAAAATGTTAAGTATAGAACGCGATGATTATAATAATAATTATTTTGTTAAAATCATAATTAAAACACTGGTACAATAATTTAATGAAAAAAACTTAAACCTATAGATGAAAAAATGTTTTCAACCAATTAAATGGTTTTAAAAGAAAATTTTTGATTTTATGCAGTTTAATGTATTCAATTTTAAATTTAAAAATATAAACTCGAAAAATATTCAAAAATAAGTGTAGAACTGTACTTTGACTGTTTAATGTAATAAGATCAATCCCAAACGTGTTATGCAATAACGTACCTCATTGAGCTACCGATTTAATAGTACATATCGACACTATCAGTGCTTAAAACAAGAAAAACTTTTTTCGAACGGCGCAAAGTATAGAGAGCGTTCAGAGCCCTTTTTTTTGGAAGTTTTTGATCCCTCCCCTGCCTTTCCCTTTGGAGGTAGAACGTAGTTTTTTTTTTTAGAATTTTTTTTAAATCAAGTAATTAAATTGTAGTTTGATTAAAAAAAATATTTCAATAAGATTATTTTTGCATTATTTATAGCAGAAGTTGGTCATAAAAATGAAGATATTTTAAAAAAATTACATTCTTAAAAACTCTAAAAATTAAATTATTAATAATTTCTTAAGAAGATACAAATTATTCGAATAATTAATCTAATTTAATTTTAATAGCTTTAGTGAATAACGGTGAAAGCCAATGATTTAAATCTTTGATAATGGAAAAAGAATTTTCTTCTTTAATATTTATTTCAATTTAAGAATAAAATTCTGTATCTTCCTTTTCACGCCTCTTACTTTCCGTAATATCATTGAGCTCACAAAGTACTTGATCAGTTTCTCTTCTTAGTAAAACTGTTTTTACTTTTAGGTTTTTGTTTTGTAAAATCAGGCCGAACGTAGAATTTTTTTGGCGCTACATTCAAATTCTAATTTAATTTAAAAATTAAAAAACCTCGTAGCAAAAACTCTTACCCCTCCCTCTTATCAGTGGCCTACGGTAGCACTTTGTAAGTTTCCCTGAAAGGGGAACGTGTTTTCTGAAGGCTCCCTTATCGTACGAGCAAGGCAAGTGTGCGATAGCGCGCCGTTCCAAAAAAAACTTTTCATACCTCCGGGACGAAAACACCAAATTCCCTCCCTGGGTTGGAGCGGGATTTTGGGTTTTCCTCCCGTCGTAATGAAATAGTATATTACACACGACGCACGAAATTAATTAGCCAACTCCTAGCAAACCCAAAATGAAACCCGGCGAGGGTGTCAATTAGGGTTTGCTAGGGCTGGCTAATACTTTTCCAGCGCCCGGTGTGTAAAATACTATTCGTCTTGTTTAAGCATAATCCGATTAGGCTTATAATTATAGCATAGTACCGTCATTTTATACTCCTCCGCAATATTTTTTATTTGCTAATTCATAGATTACCTAAAATGGAGCATGTGTTTATCAGGTGAGTAACCTTTTTAGACCAAGCACATACAATCGTCACGAATGATCAATTATTCGCATACCTACTTGATAAATAATTGAAATAGGGAGTTTACAAGTTTGAAACCGCAATAAAAAAAAAAATTTCACCCATTGAAATACATTTCACGGTGTTCGTATATATTAATATATTTCAGCATGCATGCGCGCATTAGCAGCTGCCGTAGTACCATTTAACGCCTTTTTATTAGCTCTGTAATGCAGTTGTCGTGAATCACAACCATTGTTTGGATGATTCATGAGCTGAGTGCTGGTTACTTATACAATATTAAGAATGAGTTTTGTTTACTTGCATGTATGAGTTACAAAGATTTTAAAATTATTTTCAAATCATTCAAATTTCATAGACAGTAGTGGTCAAAAGTTTAGTCCACCCCCAAATTTCATCTTTTTATTGTTTGATTTTTGATTTTATAAGTGACCGCAAACATTGTTATCTCTAAAACTTTTTTCAACTAGCGCACCCTCAGGCCTACGCTCAAATGGCCAGACAGCTTACCTGCTCCTTACCCTGTTTTCGCCCAAAATTTTTTATAGTTTTGGTGCGTTTCTGAACTTGTTACTTTAAAAAATATTTGGGCAGAAACACCCCCACACCATACATCACCATGCCCGACTAACTTCTTGCATATATAAGGCACTCGTGCTTCGCGCTCTACGGCCTCGTTTATAGTGGTACCAAAAAAAAATTAATTTGTTTTTTATAAACTAGTCTCTCTCAGCGCGCAAGCGCGCGTAATTGTATTACACTATCTAAAACAAATTTTGTCGAAGCTTTATCTAATTATCTAAATTAACCTACAATAAGTTATATATACCGTTTACCTTTGCGCTATACGTTCAGAATTCAGAGTTCATTTAAACTTTTGTGGTTATAGATTCATTGGTTTTTTTTATTTACTAATTATTATTATTTTCATGATTTTAATCGAATAATTTCGAACACTTGATTACATCATTGTTTTTTATCAAATCTATTCTCTAGATGTTTCAATAAAAATTAAAAATAAAAATTCAAATTTTAAATTTTGTTCTTCAACCAATCACATCACGAATAAAATGCTGACATTCTTTTATCTTAGGATTATTTTGTATTGATTTTTTTTAAAACTACCAATTTTTCGCTATTTTTCACTAGAAACATTTTTTCAATATTCTTTAATATATATATATATATATATATATCATTTAAATTGCTAAGTTGCAGTGAGCGCGCGTGCACACGCACGATGATGAAGCTTCGAAAATCCTGCGGCCGTGTGTTTCATGCTGAGTTATCGGAAACGCCCCCACTTTGCTAGGTCAAACGTTTCGTCGCTAAGAAAAGGTCCATCCGCTTTGAAACTGTCCAAAAACTTTCTTGAAAGCATAATGAAAAGATTTAATTTTTATAGACTTAATTTTTATACCTGCTTTTTAGGCACGACCGACCCCGAAGGAATCGGGGAGGCCTTATAAATTCGGTAGAACAAAAAATGCAACCAAAATTTGTGCACAGGATTTCTCGCGACCTAATGGATAAAATTGAACGGGGTGAACGGGAAAATGTTCGTTTTAGTGTCCCATAGTTCCAGTTTCATTTTGAGTATGATCGGACCACAAGGGCACAAATGGCGCATACCAACACTTTTTACTCGACATTTACGTCACATTTTACTCGATTCTAGCGCTATTAAAAAATTGTGCACAGGATTTCTCGCGATCTAATGGACAAAATTGGAACGGATAAGCGGGAAAATGTTTGTATTGGTATTCTATTGTTCTAGTCCGAGAATAAAAAAAAAAAAAAAAAAACAAGATTGTCGAGCGCGAATGTCGGTCGGTCGGGCCTTTTATGCATTGCGCGAAGCAATACCGGGGCATGGCAATGCATACCTTGCATATTAAATGATCCAGTTGAATAAAAAAAATTAAATTTGGAAACATTTGTTGATCCTTAAATTACTAATTTAATCCTATATTATACCTAGTTTCGGAAACCCATGAATAATTTATAAAATAGAGGCGTTCTTCGTGAGATCGAAAGCGATCTGACGTGACATCTCCGATCTTGATGAAAATTAGCATAAAGTTAGTGTTTGGCATATACATGAACGTGGTAAAATGATTTTTCATAAATCCGCTTATTTTCAAAATGGCGGCCATTTGAAAATTTGGCAAAGAAAAAAAAGCTTGTTTTTTGAAATCTCATAACTTCTCGGGGTTTTAATCGATTTTGATGAAATTTGGTGGGTGATCGGAAAAAAACCTAAAGTTTCTGAAAAAATTATAATAAAAAAAATTCCCATTATGTATGCCAAAAAAAAGGAATTTTTTTTTTCAGCCAAAATTTGACCCCCGGGCACCCTTTTTATTTTTTTTGAAATATTTTTAATTAAAAGTAAATTTAATTAAGAAAATTTTAAGACCTTCCAAATGATGGTATGTCTTTTAGTTTCTGAGATATAATTTTTTGAAGTTGAGGTTACCGAGAATGGAGCTCGCGCGCGCTGCTGCTGCCAAGAGCACCATACTACTAAAGCCTTTCCAGCATAGAGTTTAACCATTGTATCTCAAAAAATATTAATTTTTGTGTTTTAAAATTGTTTAAATATACGACTTTGTTAATTGTTCAAATTTACAGTATTTTGAACATTTTTAGTTTCTGCAGTTTTTATACAAAGCGAAATGAAAAATCTGTTGCTAAAGTAAGTTTTTTATAATTTATGTCAAATTTTGTTTACAGAGTTCATTCGTCAGGCTTCCATCAACATTTATAATACAAAAATGGCTTCACATGTTAAATAAAATTAGGGTTGAGTGCGTCTTGATCGTTTTTTTCCGTTGCCTGCTGCGGTTTTTTGAGACGCGGCGGATTTTCGCCCACGTTTTCCATTAAAAGCTTTTGTTTTCAATCGAGGGGTCACCTTTTTTTTCTTTCTGAATTTCAAATTCTTGAGATTGATCTGAGATTGAAACAGATTTACAAGAAATTCTCGTTTTATTCATAGGAATAAAGCAGTGGAAATTTCTTGATCCAGGCAAAGGTTTGGCTTTGTCAAAACGTGGTTTCAAATATTTTGTGTGATTTTCATACTCGGCTTCAGTACTATAGATAAAAGTCATATTAGGTAGCGCTTCTTTGGCCCATTCGTAAAAAGATAACGGAGTAGTTAACTGATTACCAACAGGACGTTGTAGGCTAGCTTTAGTAGCTGATCTCTTAACTGTACCACCGATTCCGTCACATGGACTTTTGCCATGTGAAGTAGCAAAAAAATGCCACTCAGCTTTAATTTTGAAGTCTTTATAATGATGAGTAAGATTAATGAAATTTGATTTGTTTTTATACTGTGAACCCGCTCCATCACTAAAATATTTAATTTTGTTAATGAGTGTATGTTTTAACTTGAGCTGTTCAATAAACTTTTTTATAAATAAATTTACAGTGATAGCATCATGTTGCAAGCAATCAGAAATCACGACGTATGATTCGTGAAGTAACTGGTCATCTTTTTTATAATAAACCACTATGGGATGAAGCGTTGCTTGAGCATTATTCCAATGATAACTTTGGATTGCATTTTGAATAACAAATGTAAAGTTTTCCGCAAAATCACCAAGTACTAAGAATTCTCCTGGTTCCAAATTCGCTTTAAGTTCACCCAAGTATTGGCTTTGTGACTTTGCAACGAAGTCGTGTAGTAAAAGTTTTAATAATTCAACACAAAATTTTTCAATAAATTCATCAATACTATCTATTTGCGTTTCTAAATTAGAGCGGTCTGTTGACGTCCACTTTTTGTAGGTCACAGTGTCAATAAAATTTTTATCAAATAACTCCCTTAAAACATTTTTTATGCAAGTTACTCCGGGGCAATTTGAACACTCATTTGAGTAACAAGAAAGAGTGGTAGGATTGCATACAATTTTTGGAAGAATTGATTTATAATCTTGTAAAAAAGAGATTTCATCATCGTTTTTTGTTAATTCTTTGAACTGAGCTCCAGCAATCATAAGTTTCACATTTTGGTGAATTTTGCAAACGCAAACAGAATGAGTGCCTTTGCCTCCAGCTAAAATACATTCCGATGGTCGAAGTTCAGCAAATTTAGAAAAACTTATTTTAATATCAGAGTTATTTTGTTTAAAAGCATAACACAGTTCTTTCAAATTTCCTAATAATAAACGCTTCTGCAAGTGCACTCGAACTCCATCTTTTTTTTACCGACACATAATCTTTCTGACCAGGCATCACACGGCTGTAGTCATCATTATAATAAAATTGCTTTATCAAATTATCAGTAGCAGTGTCGAGCTTTTTACCGGGTCTCGGAGTTGAAGTGGTACCAATGCCCTCTTCTTCATGTAATTTTTTTGCTTTTACCGCCATGTGATAGCTTACTGAGAAGCGTGATTTTAACTTAGAAGGACTCCAAGTAATTGGTGCCATAGTCAAATATTTAATTTTTTCTGATGATTTATTTGTTTGACTAATTTTAGATTCAATTTCATTAACAAGTGATTGTAAATCTTGTGGATCATCAGTTTGAAATTCAAAAATTTCTTTCAATTTTTCGTTTAATGCATTTTGAATTTCACGCACTTTAGACAGTTGATTTTTTTTTGTTTAACGATCATTTGCGCAAATTGGAGTAACTTTTAAAAGCTCAAGAATCTTATTTATTTCTAAAATTAAAGTTTCAGACACCATTTCTTTTTCAAAAAGCTCATCATCCGTGACTGGTTCAGCAACTTCATTTTCGTTTTCTAAATCATACTGAGTCGTTTGCATTTCTAAATTTTCGCTATTGTCGTCAGGGTTTGGTAAGTTCGTCAAACTTGAAACACTTAAAGAAACACCACGCTTGCCGTTCGTGAGATATATTCTACAAGTATTACAAACTAAAATATTATTCACACCATTTTTAACCAATCGAAGAGTATCGCCATATTTTTTATGATTCTTCATGTTAAAAGGGTTACTACAGCACGTACGACTTTTTTTACGAGCTTGCGAACTCATTTCAAAAACTGAAAAATTCACTGTTAAAGTTAAAATTCAAAGATTTGCACGCTGAAACGTTTTAGTACTCAAGGTTAATCGCAAGGTTTTGTTTATCATCACCTATTTTAGTAAAGGCCCCCTATCGGTTGCATAATAAAGAAGAAATAAATATAAACAAAACACGAAACCGAGTGTGGTGCTCTTGGCAGCAGCAGCGCGCGCGAGCTCCATTCTCGGTAACCTCAACTTCAAAAAATTATATCTCAGAAACTAAAAGACATACCATCATTTGGAAGGTCTTAAAATTTTCTTAATTAAATTTACTTTTAATTAAAAATATTTCAAAAAAAATAAAAAGGGTGCCCGGGGGTCAAATTTTGGCTGAAAAAAAAAATTCCTTTTTTTTGGCATACATAATGGGAATTTTTTTTATTATAATTTTTTCAGAAACTTTAGGTTTTTTTCCGATCACCCACCAAATTTCATCAAAATCGATTAAAACCCCGAGAAGTTATGAGATTTCAAAAAACAAGCTTTTTTTTCTTTGCCAAATTTTCAAATGGCCGCCATTTTGAAAATAAGCGGATTTATGAAAAATCATTTTACCACGTTCATGTATATGCCAAACACTAACTTTATGCTAATTTTCATCAAGATCGGAGATGTCACGTCAGATCGCTTTCGATCTCACGAAGAACGCCTCAATACCCAGCAAAGTATCCTTCATCGAGTTTTCCACGGTCAGAAAACTTGTTAAATGCGTGACAAATCGAGTTCGTATCTAGACGACAAAATAAATTTTGAGTGAGTAAAATTTTATTAATTTTAAAAACAAATGTTAAAAAATGTAAATTTCTATCACAGGATATAGTTTTCAAATATGTTTCATAAAAAATGATAGAAAAAACTTGTAAATTTGATGTGGGTTTCATATAGTAGGAAGTCTTCAGGTAAGTATTGTTAAGAAAAAAAAATAATGAAAAAAAAAACTTTAAAATTAGGTGTCCTACATTAGGTACACAATTTTTTGTCTCTTCAATAAAATAATGTACCGGTAGAACATCAGGCCGGCTAATGAAATTTTAGATCAGATATTTTCGAGCTCGGATATTTTAAATTTTACAGAACTCTTCGTAAAAATTACAGAACTCGCTGCATGAATTTTTATACTAAATTTAAGTTTGAGTCATGAATTTTAAGTAATGAAACGAATTGTTGTTTATAAAAATAAAAATCGAGAAAAGAAGAGTTCTTGGACTCATAACTTTTTAGTATTTTAAAGTTTTGAAGGTTTAAAAAACAAGTTTCTTTAAAAATAAGTTAAAAAAAATAATGATATAAAATGGTGACAGCTTTCTGTTTATAATTATTTTAGAACTTACTTTTAAAATTTATAAATTCTCGAATAAAAAATAGTTTTTTACATTATTCGTGGTACAGGAATTCATGCTCAATTATATATTTTATCCGATTTACAATTATTACTAATGCTATAAAGTAGAATCATCAAGATTGTAACACAAAGTCCAAATTCCAAAGTATGATCCCATTGTTTGATTTTTTATAGTTTCAATTTTTAAAAGATTTATTTTATGTAAGTCCGCAAAAACGGAACGTGGATTAATTTTGAGGTCAGACTACAGTAAAAGTAATTTAAAATTTTACGCAGCAATTTAATAAAGTCCTTGCAAGTTAAATAATCCTTTTTTTCTTGATTTTCATTTTTACAAACAATTCGTTTCATTACTTAAAAATTCATGACCTCAAACTCAAATTTAGCATCAAAATTTATACAGCGAGTTCTGTAATTTTTACGGAGAGTTCTGTAAAAATTAAAGCACCTGACCTAAAATTTCATTAGCCGGTCAGATGTCCAACCGGTACAGAGAGTTCTGTAATTTTTACTCAACTTTTCTATCCGTGTAATAGAAAAAGTAATACGTGGACTCTACTCCTTGTTTTTTTCGATATGCGCACTTCGAGTTCAACTTGCAAGAGTATATAAAAGATTAAATATTTTTTTATAAAATTTTAGGACCACATTCTTGAATCTTTTCCGCTGCTAATAAAACAATCCAGGTATTTTTAAAGTTTTAATGAACCACGTAATTAACTATTCAAGTAGAAAAAACTTCGTAAAATGATGTTCTAAAAAAGTAAAAAATGACATTTTTTTTCCAAAAAGCAGTTGGCACTGCCTGGGCCGACTTTCAAGTGCTCAGGCGGTTCTGGCATTCGCGGGTCCTCTATTATTCGATCGGCAATTTCATACTACTACGCACATGCAAGTTATTAGCATTAAATTTTTAATACTACTTTATGGAATTAAAGAAAAAATGCAGAATTTAGTGACACTGCGGTAGTTAATTTTTTTTTATAAATAAAACCAAAACTTTTTTAGTAAAGCCTATAATGTTTTAATGTCCACTTTCTCGGGGTCTAAGACCTCGTTTAAAACTACTATGAGAGCAAGTGATAATAAATGTAAGTCGTTCCTTCATTTTTTTCCTCCTCTTAAGTCTATTTCATCCCTCAATACTGCTTTTTGTACTGGTCCCGAAAACTTATCATAACCCAGTGCTGTGTGTGCGCGCCCCGTTGCAAGTGTATTCGTCGCTTTATACTGTGCTACAGATTTGCATCAACGCTACCTTCACGTAGAATATAATAATAAGTCGTTGAGCAAAAATTCGTGAAAAAAAGAGATAAGAAAAACTAGCATCGGCAGCGATGAGTTAAAAAACGTTGATCCACCGTACCTGTCCGATCGCAGTAGGGAGAGAGAAACTGGTAGCACCGCGGTATCACCATACAGGTATACAGTCGATCATAACCGTCCGTCTATCTCCAAGACCGTCGCAATGGGAAATCGTGCGCGTACAGTAGAACCGCCGTTCAAGTCAGCCGCGGTCGCCTTGGTCGAGCTACTGTGTAGCAAAGCCACGCCTATCGTGTTGCAGAGGGGCTGAAGTAGGTGGAGTCTAGCGTTTTAATTGGGAGATCGGCTCCCCAGGCGACCAATAACGTTCGAGCGCCGTGCCGGTGGCCAATCGCAGCAGCTCGCGCTTTTTTATTTAAGACAACAGGGCTTCTCATCGCTGTGCTCAAGAGAGAGGACACACATTCCCGTTCCGAAGTCGGACGAGGCTGCACATGGCTACAACGGCAGCTCTGTACAGCCACTGCAGTATCAAGTACTCGAGGTCATTTTTTTCTAACACGATCGACGGTGGAACGAGAAGAAGTGGCAACAGTGTTTACGTGCAGCACACTTATCAGTTGCATTTATAGTAAAACCCGTGTAAAAACCCGGCGACGGTGTTGGTGAGCGCGTGTGTTACAGTGCGACTCAATTTAATGTAGCGGTTGGTGCAACGTTGCCGCTCCAACGACACCAAAACGGTACTGCGGGGCTCTAGAAAATTCCTATTCCGAAGATTAATCCGTAATCGGATAAAGGCTTCTCTTCGCAACCGAAAACGCGAGCAGTCCGCGGTACGCCGGTAGAATAAGGAGTTTATTCGAGGTGGAAACAGTAGAGGCACTTTGTGTGTATAAACCACTCGGAGCGAGAGAATTGGCAACGCCGCGCTATCTCCTACATCCATCTTCGTCGCTCGCTCACACAAACACACTCGGGTAGAGCGAAGCCCGAAAGGCAAAACCGCTGTGCTTGCTGCTGCTGCCACCGCCGTCGCCGCGCGCAGCACTTGGGGTGGCAAAGTCGACGGGAATTCACACTCACGGCTACCACTACAGGAGCAGAGAAGCCTCATCCACGAGGATTTGGCTTTGGTTGTGTCGTTCGCGAGCGGCGCTGCTGTACACCTAAAGGCACCACACGGGTTCTCCCTCTCCTCCCCCTCTTTTCCCCTTTGGTGTCTCCCACCCGAGCTAGCCGGACGAGTCCAAGGGGAGAGCGAACGGAACACCCGGTCCTCGCGTAACTTGCTCGCGGGTGAGACAAGGACAAGACGACTTTGTGGAGGGGATAACCGAGCAAAAGCGGAGAGACAGAGAGAGCGCGCGCGCGCGCGCGCCTTCAGTCGGCCTCGAACCAGAGAATGTGACGGACGACGTAACGTGTTTTCGTCCCATATTTAGCTTCTGCTAGGAGCCGCTGCTCCGAAATCAACGAGACGGCAGCAGCAGTCCTACTTGTGTGCGCTCGCGCCCGCAAACGACTTGTAGCTGTGTGTGAGTTACCGTTCTGCTCCGGGTGTCATAACCTCAAACATAATCAATCTCAACCAACATCTTGTTCCTGAATTTGAAGCCTGTAGTTTCAAAACTACTAACGACGAATCGCTGATCGCTCTCCGCTGTAAACCACCGCGGACCAAAGCACCCGCGCGGAACAAACGGAGTGTGCTCAGTGTACAGAGCAGCAGCAGCGCACGACGGCCATGTTTGGTGTTTTTACCACTGAATCGGGATAGACTGCAGAGAAGACGGAGATAGTCGTATGCGGTGAAATTTGTGAGTGCGACCGGGAGAAAGTTTTAAAGTGTTGATTTTTTCGCTATTCTCCGTACGGTGACTTGGTGAAAAAAATTTGTGTTAACTTGGCGACTGCCTGTTTTTTCAAAGTGTAAGTTTTTAAAAAATTCAATAGTGCGAAGAAAATCAATAATTAAAAAAGCAACAGTTAAGGTGATATTTAAATCAAGAGTGAGAAATAGTGCAGGTGATCCGATGGGCCGTGAGCAGCAGCAGCCGACGACTTGTGTGTCGCGAGCAGCCGGTGAACATCGGTGCACTACTAACCCATCGGAAAACGTTGGTCTCAAATAGCGGCCTCGTGTCTGTGTTTGTTCTAATAATAGATTCAAAAATAAAAATTAAACAAATTCAAAAGTGTAAAAACCGGTGTTTTTGTGCCATTAATAAATTAGTGGTTACAACACGTGATAGTTTAGTGTCAACCCTTCCCTCCCGGAAAGGGTAATAATTAATACACTTTGTGTGAGCAAAGTTTAAAGTGTGTGCATTGAAAAAAAAAAATCGTTCCGTAGTTGAGGAACGGAGATATCTACTCGTGCAGTAGTTGAGAAAAATAGTTGTGTTCGAAACTCCCGGCGTGTACGGTGCTCGTGCACCAGGGAGCTTTCGAAACATCGTTTAAAATCACCGCAACGACGATTTCGTTAAAACGCACTGACAAGCGTGTGGCCTCGTCGTCGTCGTTAAGCAGCATTTACGACGAGTACGACGTTGCCCATAGGTCGTCCGAGAGGATCAAGGTTAAGCGAGCCTGCGAGGAGTCAGTACAGCTGCTGTTCCAGGAGACGTCACAAAACAACAACAACAACATACCTTCATCAACCATTTCCACTACTTCCGGCTCGATCAATCAAATTAAGAGAAAGATCATAGCCAAACTATTCTCTAACAGCAAACCATCCTCCTCCTCCTCCTCCTCCAATTCCTCCAGTTCATCATTATCCTACCAAAACAATAACAACAATCATAGCAACGACTCTAACAACATGGATCTGGGCGACCGAGTTTACGCAGCCGAGAGGATCACCAAGAAACGCGAAAAGAGGGTGAGTTTATTGTACTAGATTTTTCTAGACATTTGAACTTTGAATAACTGCACCGAGAACGTCTTTATTCAATTAAGAAACTAATAGTTTCACTATTTCAAAAGATAAACGTGATCGGTGTGTTAATTCAAAAATATAAGTTTATAATTTGTAGTAAAGTATTGTAGTATCCTTACTTAATTAATTATCTGATTAGTGAATTAATTAATTAAGTAATAATTGAAGCAACATCAAGGTAGTAAAAAAAAAAAAATAAAGGTAAGCTTGGAATAACGTGAGTATTTCACGACGAAAAGAAACGGAAATGCAGGAAAAAGCCGAAAGAAGAAAAACAAGCAGCAGTCCCTTTAAAAGCAAGATGCCAGGGATAGGGGGCAGCACCTCTCAGACAGCGGCTGGTAGGCGTAGGCTTCGCGCGCACGCGCCACTCACACAAACGGAGCCAGAACGGCGCCCCCTTCCCTTCCCCTCCGATTTCCCTTGGGCCGCAGCAGACTCATGACTTCTTCACCCGGCCGCTCTCTACCGACGCGGATGGGATAACTAGCGAGAAGGTTGCCTACGCCCCCTTCCTTCTTCGCCCCTCCTACGATACTTATTTCGCTGCCACGGTTGCTGTCCCATCGACCGGATAAACTCGTTTGGGATTACTTATGTGTATACTTCGTAGGGATGTTGAGACTTTTTTTTTTTTTTTAACGCGGCACAAGTTTTTTTGTGTTTTTCGCGACGACGATTCTTTGTGCAACCGCGAGCGAGGGGAACAAGAGGGAGGGGGGGCTTTCTCGCAAATGAAAAGGATGAGATTTTGCTGTGATTCTCGTTTGACGAGATAAGTAACTTGTTTTTTTTTTTCTCCAACTTATCCCTCTCTTTCGAAATGCACCGCTCATGAAATTATTATTCCAATATCTGGCTGTAAGGTGCGTTACTCACCACATTTTATATGTATAACTATATATATAGTTGTGACTGGACTAACAGGCTGACACTTTTTAACTTGTTCGAAAACTTCTATCTGAAATTGAGTTAAAAACTTTTATTCTCACTTTTATCAAGCTCTTACTTGCTATAATTAGTTTTCTTATCTGTTTGGGCGAAAATTTTAATCTTTTTCTTCTCTTTTCAGAACATTTGCGAGTAAATTAATAATTATTCGTTGAAATTATGCTAATGCCACGCTGTGAGGCACGATGAGATCACACCAGCAAAAAATAGACATTATTTCAATGCCGTTTTTCCAGGAACATTATTCTTGTGACCTCTCCCCCCCCCCCCCCTCAACAGTATACATACTCATTTATCTTGTGTACTACCACGTATTCAACCTGAATTCAAGCGATCTTGAGAATATCACGTACTGGAAACAGCGAACAATCCAGTCTGTAAATTTAGATTTCATTTGTAATATAAACTGAATCTTGGTTTCTATTCTATCACCACCAACACAGTTTATTTATTCGTTGAAACTGGAGATTAATTTTTTAATTAAACTATGTTTAATCAATATTTTGACGAGCGCATTATTACAATAATTTATAAGTACATTCTTACGCTTCAGAGTTTTTCATTACAAGAACTAATGTTGAGATCTTTTTTAGTTTTAAATCTGCATAATTAAAAGTCAAAAAGTCATACGAACTTCATCTTGGATGTATGGCCCATCTCAGGTACCCTGCCTACATGGGAAATGCTATTTCTAGCAGAAAAATTTCTAGACTTTCTTCAAAAGATGAAAATCTGAAGTGAAGTACAGTTTCTCCGTAATAAAAAAAAAAAAAAAAAAAAAAAAATCAGGTTAAATTTACCTACTGGGGAGGTGTTGAACTCTTCAAAATCGCGATACTTAATTACCTAAATCACTGTCATTTTAATACTATATTTAATTATTGTACTGGTTAAAATTGACGTCTATATTACATTAAAAGGCGCGAGTTGTTCCGCGCTGAGAATTAGAGTGTGAGCGAAAAATTATTTCTTGAATCGAATAGAGACTTTGGATATCGACTGTCAATCGACAGGATCAGTAGGGGTACATTTAATATAACAGCGCGAAAGATAGGCGGAACAACTTACCACACGCATACTTCCCCGTGCAGGAGCGTACATAACAAGACAAACGCACAGTAAAAAAAAAAAAAAAAAAAAAAAAAAAAAAAAATTTAAGGATTAAGACGAACGCAGAACCAAAGAAAGGGAACACTTATTATAGAAAAACGGATGTGCTGCTGTTGCTGCTGCTTGGTAACGCAGCTACGATGGGACCCCTGCTCTTTTTTTTCGCCGACGTTCCTCGTGAGAAGACGAGCGCGGCGGTCGGTCAACGGTTCCGCGAAAAAGGGATCCGCAAGAGTGGGAAAGAGAGAGAGAGAGAGAGAAAGATAGGTAGAAAGATATTTCTCCTGAGCCTACAGGATGGTGGTTCATTTTTTGATCGAACTCTCTTGGAATTTTTCTGTTTTGTCACCTTATTCAAGCACATCGTCTGATTGATTGGTTGATTTATATGTAGTTTATATTGGAAAATGTGCATTCAACGCAATTTTTGTAACCAAACGATGACGTCAGATGAAAATTGAAAAGGTTACACAACCTAAACACTGCGCAAATATTTATTTGTCCAACACCTGACAAGGGAGTCTTTTTAATCACGCGGACATTAGACTTATTCGATTCAACTTTCGGAACTGCCCCGAGGTAACTCGGGTTAACCCACATGCGAATCGAACGCGCGTTCGTTTCGAGTTTTTTTGCTTTGAGTTAACCCCGAGCTGCCCCAAACCAATCAAACGCGCGTTCGATTCAACTTTTGGGTTAGCTCGGGTTAACTCGAGTTACCTCGGGGCAGTTCCGAAAGTTGAATCGAATAAGTCTATTGATGCCAACTTTGAGCGAATATAAAAAAACCAGCGTAAAGTATACAAAAGTGCACCTCGCGGTGTCTGACTGCTGCTATAACTTGGACGTTGGCCAATGGACACTTGCATGCAGCTGTGTTTTATTGAGCGTGTCGACACGCAGCGGCACCACCAGATTCCGTTTGCGGTTGACACTGCGACTCTTACCGCAGACTTCGATTTTTATTATTGTACTATATTTCCTCCACTATCTGCCTGGAATTTACACCCTCGGTACGATCGTAATTAACTTTTCTTAACCCCTCTGCGACATCTATACCGGCGAGTTGAGTCTTGAACAGTCTAAAATGCCCGCACTTTTCAATATGCTTTCTAGTTTGTTTTTTCAAAAACAAGAAAATTTAAACCGGTAGCGATCGCAAGACGCGGTTTAATTTTAGCGTCATTATGGCAACTTTCTTGCATTAAAAAAAAAATAATAACAATAAAAGAGTAAAAACGCAGATTTGAAGACAAGAAATACGCAGCTTAACTAAACTCATGACCACTTCACACTTCTGCTTGACTGCATTTATGTTATTGAGCTATGAGCAAGATTTTTTCTATTCTTATGATACGCGCCGCTAATAGAAACTTTGCTAAAACATCGTGGGACAGGTAGTACCAAGTAAAACAAAGTAAAATCGATAAAAAGTTAACACTTTAGCCAATCAATAATATTGGTATTCTATAAGAAAAAGATAAAACGCGACTTCAAATTCGATGGTATACTTAATAAATTGCATCTGCATCGATGCGATAAACACCGTAAAAAGGACTAACCTATAAAACTTAAATGCATATTGCATACGCACATGCGATATGTAATATTAGGGTGGGTACCTGCAACGAAACCGCTGCACGGCTTGTGTCAGTAAGATTTACAAGTTTAGCCTGCGTCGCACTTTACTCCCCTCAATAAAAATACGGACCACCACCTTTTACGACTTAACAGTCTCGGTCCGGGGAAAAGTTTTATTGAAAGCTGGCGATCCCCTCTTTGACGCCTGTCAACGATCCGCGGGCCCAGCGCCACTGCAATTTCGTAGAATATACCCCTCATTACTTAAACCTGCATTTGTACCATCCAAAGTACTACGAATTTTTTAATTACTATCTCTGATGTTACTTTGATTTTTATTATTCTTATTGTAACTTTTTCAAGTTTCTTGACACTGTATTTAATGGTTACGTATTCTTGTTTGTTACAGGGCAAGATTGAATATTACGTCAAATGGAAAGGCTGGAGTAAAAAGTGAGTACATTAACAGTCAAAGCTTATGTAACAACTTTTTTCCGGCAATGCATTTCTTGCCATACTTCCTATTTTACTGGGGGAGGAGAGGGGGGCTCAAGTGCAGACTGGATAATGTGCACGCGACTTATTATCTGAATATTTATTACAGAAAAGCAAATACTAAACTGTAATAATATTTTTATCGGATTTTCATAAATAGAATAAAATGTTTTATAAAACAGTTATAAGAAGTTGATGTGACCGAGAGTAGTACTAAAGAAAATTAACGAGAACAGATGTAAGTTTTGAAATTGTACTTTAGTTATTTCCATTTTCTTTTAATAATTTTCTGAAACATTTAATTCTATCCCTTTAAATTTGGTAATAAAAATACTACATAGTGCTATTTACTTTTCTGTAACAATAAGTCTAGTAAAGAGACGTCTGCACATTACCCAGACTGTAATTGAGGTCCTCCCATTTTACTCCTATTGCATAAAGTAACTACCGCCATTTAATAATATTCATTATTTTTTTAACCCTTAAAGGCCACACCCAAATCCAGAACTGCCACACTGACAGTTATGTGGGGTCTTTTGGACCCCGTGTGGCCTTTAAGGGTTAAATATAATTTTTTGCAACATAAAAATTTCTTGTTAAACACGATAAAAGTCAAAAGAATAAATACAAAAACTATTTTTTTTTTTTTTGTTCATTTAGATACAACACATGGGAACCAGAAG
This sequence comes from Encarsia formosa, assembly GCA_038277355.1. Lineage (NCBI taxonomy): Eukaryota > Metazoa > Arthropoda > Insecta > Hymenoptera > Aphelinidae > Encarsia > Encarsia formosa. The sequence continues at coordinate 109,991,785 of CM076184.1, forward strand.
AAAACATTTTGGACGTAAGATTAATCGAACTTTACGAAGAGAGTCAAAAAAGTGGAAGCGATGTTGCAACTAGAAGACCAAGGCGAAGGGATACAAGATACAGCGTAAGTTTTCAATTAATATTACTACCTGTCGTAGATTTAAAAAAAAAAAAAAAAAAAAAAAAAAAAGAAAGAAAAAAACTATAAAAAAATTTTTAGGAGCAGGTACTTGCTAATCTGGTTGTTGAAGAGGAACCTGGTGGAGACGAACGCATCGGCGAAGATAGTCAGGACGAATCGGCCACGGAAGCTCCGACCCCTGCTTCCGTGACAAACAACAACCTCGACACTGTCGACGAGGACACACTGGCGAGTTCCATAGACGGTCGCGAGTCCCCGGTAACGGTCGCAGGTGGTGAAACCTCGGCTTTGAGCGCGGCTGAATCTGAAAGCTCGAATGACAGCATAGACATGCCCCTGTTGGCCGCACGACAGGAACCAGCTGGTACCAAAAGGAAAGCCGAACTCTTGAGCAAGGATTCTGGAAAGATCGGCGTCACTATCACCACTAGTCCCAGCAGTATCAGTGGCAACTCGCCACCACCGGTCAAAATCCCCAAGTTATTGCCTCTCAAGGGAACCTCTCCCACTTATCACGTAAATTTCTTTTTCTTTTTCTTTTTTTTTTTTTTTCTTTCAACAATTTTAAAATACTGTTTAACTAACTGTTGGAACTTTTTAATTTACAGAGCCACAAAATAAACGGCAGACGGCCGTCCTCCTCGAGCGTGAAGTCCACGCCAGAGGATCCTCTACCAGTCGTACCGACGACGCCAACTCCTGCGGTCCAGGAGAAGAAAGGCTCGGAGGCCGATGTTCCACGAGGACCACCGCCTTCCCTACCTCGAGCTCAAAACGCGCCGCCCTCTCCAAAACTTGACACTCCGGTTGAGCCAACGCAGCCCGGTCAACAGCAACAAACAACCAAAAAGAAGCAACACCATCACCACCATCACCATCACCATGACAAATCTGCCAGCAAAAATGCGGAAAAAGAAAAATTGCAGCAGCAGCAGCAGCAACAGCAACAGAACGGACCACTAAACGTTGACCTCAACGGACACAAGTCGACTAGTCCCACAGACGCTTATACCAATAACAATAGGTTAATCATAGGATTACTCAACGGACACCACAACAATAACAATAACATTACCAACAACAATATCAACAAAACTAAATCACCAACACATAAACAGTCGTCGGATATGGTTAAAGCGGGAGAAATGACGGCTTATGTTCCACTTACAAGTCCAGATACGGATTATTGGCACGCGCGCAACCCCGTGGCCGATCAAGTTTTTATCACAGACGTAACAGTTAATCTCAAGACCGTTACAATCAGGGAATGCAAGACTGAGAAGGGATTTTTCCGTGAGAGAGATCCCAAGAGTGACGTTTATTATCAATGAGAAGAATAATAAAAAGATAAACTTGATACGTGTTTTAACGTTAGAAGAAAAAGGAAAAAAAGAAAGAAGGAAAAAAAAAACCAACTTAAATATAAGCTGTAAATATAAATTATTTTCGCACTAAAGCACATAAAATTGTAGGGGAAGATTTTTTGATGAGGACAGAAGTCAGAAAACATTGTTACAAAGTAACAAACTTTTAAAAAGTGACCTCAATGATGCGCACTTTGATTTATGAATTGAAGTAGCCAGCTAATTAGTTTTTATTGAGTGGCGGCTAACGCATATGATTAACTAAAAAGTAGAAAGAAAGAGTGCAGAGTGAAGTTGCAATGTAAGATAATATATACATAATAATATGTAAATCACCACTGCTTTTTGTCTCCATCGATAATTAATTAAAGAAAACGCTTTGGTAGTTATTAGATTTGCTAAAAGTAACTTCATATTTAGTATATGAGTACAAACGGAGATTGAAAATATCGTTAATTATTACTTTCAAATAAATCACGTGGATACAAGTTAAAATTAGTAGTGAGACTATGAAAATTCATTTATAAATTGTGCTAGATTTTATTTATATATTTATATTGTAAATTTTGCTTGTCAAGTAACTAAAACATGAAATTTTTTCACTTATAAAAATTCCAAAACTAAAAATTTTTCACAAACATTTTTTACTTTTAATTTTTTTTAATGGTCTGATGATAGCCAATATTTTATTTGCCATTTATTAAGTTGAATTGAGGCAAATAGTAAATTACCAGCCTGGTCGGGCAAGGGTTTATTTTGCCTCCGAAAGTTTAGCGAGCCGAACCGAAGATGAGGCATGTAAAGAGGAGCCAAAAAACCCTTCCCGACCAAGTTTGTATTTTCTTTTTCCATCCGATAACCGAAAACAATAGGGAAAAGGTCCGATTTTGAGGTTAGAGGATGAAAAACTATTTTTTTTTTATAAATAAAATTTAATGCATTTTTTACAACGTTAAGTATTGAATGATGAATCTTTGTAAGTTCTTAGTTAGTCTTTGAACATATTTTCAAGTTTTGATCACTTTTTTATTGATGAAATAATTCATCAAATTCATTATCGAAGAGACTAAAAGAAATTTAGATTTAATAAAACTGTATGACCAAATTTCTTTTCTTAAGAAGCAGAGAATACTAATTCAATTTAATTGTTTGTTTTTTTATTAAATGCTTAAATTGTGCATTTCTCCGTATGCACTTTCTGAACCAGTAAATCCGTGATAAATAGTGAATAGAATACATATTTCTTAAACATAACAACTAATTGTATTTGTTGCTTATTTATTAGATCAGTTTCATTACAATAATTTATAGATTTTTCAATTCTAAGTATTATAGTATTAATTGAATGAATAAGTATGTAAGATGTTCCAATGATCTATCATTCACATATTTTTCATTTAAAAGTTAATTGTGCTACATTCAAGAATCATAATATAAAAAAATTTTTAGATGAAAAAAACTTATATTTTCCTAAAAATTGTTATTTTTCAAGGGACAACTTGCATACTTAATATGAATTAGCTCTTTTTGAGCTTTAAACTTTTAGAAGTTACAAATAAAATTGTAATAAGTGTACATTAAAATAAATTAAAAAATTCAAATTTGAAGAAAAGAACTAATTAAAAGGCTTGTATCTTATATGAATTGTGAAGATAAAAATTTGTAAATAGAATTTTAGTTGTGTGAGAAAGACAGTGAATGAATGTAAAAGTTTTGTGAGCTGTAGATTATAATATTATGTAAATAGAAACTTGCATCCCTGGTGTTGTGAATGTTCCATCAAACGCTCAAAAAATAATTAATTGTAAGCACTAATAAACAATGAGTTAAAAAATATATCAAAAATAGAAGAATGATCCTTTTTAGGTTTTAACTTCTGAGATAGACTGTTTGGATTTTTTTCTGTACTTATACATAGATGATCAATTTACCTTAATTATGTTAAGATGGTAGAATTGTAATCTTGAGCATATAAGATATGTGAACCCCGGTAGTACCAAATTTAACAATAATTTTAGTTCTGTCTGGTACAGATTCCTTATATTTCAATAAAATCTATACTTGAAATTAGTCTTTGAATTTTTATCATCAGCCCATCACTTTTTTATCTATTGAGTTACCTAATCACTAAAAAAGAAAATATTTATGTATGATGTACCATACTAAACTGTAAATGTTCCAAGTAATTACTGTTCAATTTAAGATGAAAGTTACATTTAATTTTATCATCAAATTTAATGAATAAAATTTTTAATTTGGGATCTTGAAATTTTAGAATACTATTTATTTATGCAGCTAAAGCTATGTGTACTTTACATGTACTTTACTTACATGTTTCAAAAATTTCCTCAAACTTTTTTGATCATAACTGAAATGGAAGTGTTTTTGTGTTTAAAATATTTAGTTAAACTAATCCTATTTTATAAATATTTTAAAAACATATTTTCTCATTATGTTTTATATATTTTTTCATTAATCAGTATCAGACGGATTATCAACGATCTTCTACGATTTCAAAATGATTGCTTTTAAAAATCAACGAATAAATAAACTAAACAAAACTTAGCAGATTTTATGTTTACTAACCTCGATCGGTAAAGTCGCGTTGGTACTGCGAAAAGCAACATAGCGAGTTTGAACTTTGAGTCTTGCTTGAGCCCAGCTGACAGGATTTGGGAGGAGGGCAGCACGCGTGCTTGCTATTTACGTAGTAAAGTACCTTATTATCTGCATTTGTGCATCATCTCCTGGACGAACCCCTGTTTTCTTTGTCGTCAGTAGAGTGCCTTGCGAAGTGCGGACTTTTGCTTGGCTTAGAGGTTACACTTTACAACTTTGGATCGCTAGTGTTCAACCAAGCGCAGTGTGTTTTTTTTTTTCTCGCAGAAGAGGAGCTTGGCCTCTCTCGAAAGTGCTGGTATGCCATATGCGCAATTCCGTGACGACGCCGACCAAATATGTGGGTGAAGCCGGAGGAGGTTTTGTTGGCCAACGCTTTTTGGTAAATACCAAAATTTTCTCAAACTTTATAGATTTTTCAAGAAAATATTTCTAAAGTCTTTTTAGTCTTCAGAGCATTGTAGAAATAACCCACTTGTTAAGACTTTATTAAGAAATCAAATAATTCATTGTTTACATTGACGAAAAAATGTAGAGTTGATTTGTTTTGGAAGGGCACGGGTTTTTATCATATTGGACCACTCAGCTGTTTTTTTCACATCGGTCCTTTTCTTTTATTATGCCTATACCTATAGTGATAGTACGGAACTGTAAATAAAGTATGTTAGGTCGCGTCAGATTTTTCTTCGACCTGAAGAGTACTTATTTATTACCATTTACTGCTGCGCTGTTTATTTTATCAACATTTTTTTATTTGTCCGTGACTTGTAAGTTGGTGTAAAATATTTCTCTTTTTCTTTGTGGTAATATCGTGATGTTTGTGCAAGTTCGATTTATTTAAATAAATAATAATTTAAATAAAAGTTCATGGTTTTTCTCAAGTTTTTTTTAAAACGAACTGCGGTTTATCTGAAATTTGATGGATAGTTCACTTTGACATTGATTTTATTTATTAATTATTTTATTTCTTTCAACTACAATGAATAATAATACTTATTAATATGATCTTATTTGTAAATTTATTTGCTGCTCAAGTGATTATTTTAAAAATTTATTTGGTAGGCATAAAAAATTTTTAATTTATAGATTTTTATTTTTTTTTATAGGATTACTGAAGAAGCTAGTCTCTACTTTGTTAGGCAGCGACGAAAGGGTCATGGAAAAACTAAGGGTCTTACATCTATTATCGTGGGGACACTTGACAGTGTTTTTGACACAAAACCTCCACCTTTCAGAATCTTACATCAAACACCTTCATCTGAAGTATATTGGAGTAAGTTTCATGTATTTGATAATTGGAAAAATAACTCAAAGAAAACATTCAAATTTTTACTTTAAATTTAATTTTACATATACTTTAAAAAAAAAGTAAAATAAAAATGAGCTAATATTTAATTTAATGTGTGTAATTTTAAATCACTGATAAAAACTGATAGGTATACTCTCTAAAGGGTATAAATATCAGCTGCATTTACATTAGTTATATTGTGTGTAGCTGTATCTGTTTTTTAACTACTTTGCAGCATCAAAAAAATCTTTTATGCATAATTGAAAATTCAATTTTTATGATTCAACAATTTTGTCAGTTATTTTTTTTTTTTTCCTTTATATTAGGCGTAAAATAAAATTATGATCTCATTGATAATGAAAAAATATAATTTCAGTGGTTGCATGTTCTTTGACACATGCAGAAATAGTAAAAGACTGGGAATGGTTACATGTTAATCTACAGAGTACATTACAATCATTTGATACTGAAGATGAAATTACTGATTTTGTTTGCTGTAAAATACAATCCATAATAGCTAACAATATTTCTGACAGTCAATTAACTGAAGGTAAATGCTCAAAGTTTTTAAAAAATATTTGTACATATTTGTTGTGTTGTGAATAATCAATAATGATTAAATTTTTTTAGATGAAGACTCACAGTCATTCAAAAGAGTTTCATGCAAATTTCATCAACTTTTTAATTTATCAATAGATGAAAAACTTGTAAATTATTATTCATGCAGGTAATTCTGTTTTCAAAATAAATTAGTATCAAATTGAAAATAAACAAAGGATTAGTAATTTATTATGCTATTTTTATAGTTATTGGAAATCACGGTTGCCTAGACAAGGTTGGCTGTACTTGTCTATGAATCAAATGTGTTTTTATGCATACATTTTGTCAAAAGAAACAAAATTAATTATTAGATGGGCTGACATCACTGAACTGGATAAAACAAATTCAATTTTATTTCCTGATAGTATTCGGATTGTAACTCGCGATGGGAAAGAGGTGATAAAATTCATTAATTATAACATTAAACTTTTTTTTTTTTTACAATTGTCTAGTTGAAATTACCAATTCATTTGTATTTCTTTCTTTTAAAGCATTATTTTTCAATGTTTCTCCATAAGTCAGAAACTTTTGCTTTGATGGAGCAATTAACAAATTTTGCTATGAAAAGGTATACCTCAAATTTTTAAATTAAATAAATTTTTTTTTAATATTTAAAACTTGATATGATTTTATTTCAGACTAATAGATGAAAAAAGTGGTTTTAATGAAGATAGAGATCTTCTTAATAAGTTAAGGTACTGTTAAAAATTATATTTTTGTAAATTACAAAACTTTAAACTCAAATATAGATTTTTTAACTTCTTATTTTCTTTTACAGTAAAAATGTGCCTAAAAAACCATCATTTTTGAAGAGAGATCTCGATGCGCGAGCACACTCTGAAGCTTATAGGCTTCAATTTAGGCTACCAGTGAGCGAAAAATTAGATGGTTGCGTTGACGCAACTTTGTGGACTCCCTATAACAAAAGATATAACTGGGGAAAAATTTATCTTTCTCAAAATTATTTATGCTTTGAAAGCAGAGTAAGTAGCTTACATAATATAAGATAAATATATAAACTAAGTTGAGAAATCAACGATAAACTTTGTTAAAAAATTAATTTTTTTTTTTCTTGTTCAGGTCAAACAGTTGGTAAGTTTAGTTATTCCTCTGAGGGAAGTGCGGCAAGTTGAATCAGCTGAGAATCAGGCTTCCAATGCATCTATTGATAAATCAATTTTAGTAACTACCGCAAGAACTTCATTTCTTTTTGCTCAAATACATGACAGAGACTTTGTGGTGCAAAAAATATCTGAATTGTTAGCTAAAACAAAAATTCCCACATTGTATGAGTTATTAATTTATTTTAAATAACTCAAAAATATAATAATTCAATTTCATGATTAAAGAAAGTATGTATATTTAATTTTTTAAGATGTACAGTTGATACCCTCAATGGGAAATCTCATAGTGGAGAACTGAAGCAAGTTGGATCCTGGAGTCCTCAGCCTCCTTTAATGAAATTATTTAAAGCTCCTCTCAGTCCTGAAGCAACTTTAAAGCAAGAAACAAAAGAAAAACAATGGGAGATGCATTTTACTGAGTATGGAAGGGGGATGACAATTTACAGAACTGTAGAAACCGCGAAACTTGTTATTGGTGGTATACCTCAAACACTTAGAGGCGAAGTTTGGCTAACTTTTTCAGGTTAGACTTTAAAAAAAAAATAGATCCTTAAAACACAAAAACTTATTAATATTTTTCTCTCTTTGAACAGGTGCATTTAATGAAATGGCAATGAATCCAGGACTTTACAAATCGTTGGTTAATAAGTCACTTGGAAAATCCTGCCAAGCAAATGAAGAAATTGAAAGAGACTTGCACAGATCTTTACCAGAGCACCCTGCTTTTCAGTCAGAAACAGGTATCAATGCTCTAAGACGTATTCTTTCGGCTTATGCTTACAGAAATCCTCAAATTGGTAAAAATATCTTTCAATTTTGGTATTTTTCATGATGAAAATTTTGTAAAAACATAAAATTTAAAAATTTAATTTTTGTAGGCTACTGCCAAGCCATGAACATAGTTGCATCGGTACTTCTCATTTATTGCTCTGAAGAATCTGCATTCTGGCAGTTGTGTAACGTTTGCGAATCATTACTTCCGGACTATTATGATAGAAGAGTTGTTGGTGCTTTGGTTGATCAGGGTCTTTTAGAGGAACTTGCAGCTGAGCATTTACCTACTTTATATGCTAAATTACAAGATCTAGGCTTAATCAGAGTGATTTCCCTTTCGTGGTTTTTAACTATTTTTTTGAGTGTGATGCCAACCAGTAGTGCTGTTAATATTATAGACTGTTTCTTTTATGACGGAGCTAAAGTCATTTTTCAAGTAAAATACTTTTTTTATGTAAAAATTTGATTATTTTAACTTAATCAAATATTTTGTAAACAAAATTATTATTTTAATGGTAATAGGTTGCATTGACAGTTCTGGAATGGAACCAGGAGAAGCTTTTAAAGTGTCATGACGATGGTGAGGCTATGCAACTTCTGACAGATTACCTTGGAGGAGTGTATAACGACGAAGGTCCTGTGTTACCAAGACCTATTGACAGTGCACCTCCAAACAAAGTAAGTTTATTATATAAAATTAGTGTACATTTTTAATATTTTAACAGAACTTAAAAATAAATTGCAGTTTAATTCTTTACAATATTGACTCATTGAAATAATTTTTTTTTTTTTCAGAGTATTTCCATACAGACATTAATTTTTGAGTCTTATGTCAGGTATGGATCTCTGACAACTGGAGGAATTGAAAGATTGCGATTGAAACATAGACTAAGAGTAGTTCAGAGTTTGGAAGAGGGCATAGAAAAAAATGTGATAAGAAGCGTAATCAATGAGAAACTTATGACAGCAGAAGAATTGCAGGTAAAATCTCATTTTTTAATTTTTAAAAATTTGTAAAAATACAAATTACTAAAGTTAAACTTTTTTAATAATTTATATAAATTTTTACAAATTTAGGATTTGATAAATTTGATTAGAGAAGAATTAATGACTCAGCGAAATAATGAATCAGACAGATATGATCCTACCCAACCACCATACGAAGTTTATAAAGTGGATTATGAATTATTCAGAATATTATTTGCTGGTTTATCCCCATGGGGACAATGTACTCAAGCTGAATCTCTTGCTGCAAGATTATTTCGAGTGAGATTTTGTTTTTTAAATTAATATAAATTAAAGTTATCTTTCATCATTTACAAATAAAATTTTTTCCAGTTAATGGATAGAAACCACGACGGTCTTTTAAACTTTAGAGAAGTAGTTCGTGCGATTGCAATGACAGCTACCGTTGATTCATCTCAAAGATTGAAACTCTTGTACACGTTACATTTGCCTCCACTATTAACACCCGTAGATTTTGAATCTTTTACACAACCAGGTAATGTTTTATACAAATACAATATATCAAAAATTAAAGTTACAAGATTTTTTAAACGCTAAATTTTGTTTTTTTTTTTAAATTGTTATATCAATTATTTTACCCCTTCATTAAAGTTTAATAACTTTTTTTAGCTATTGTATTGACTAGTATTGGGATTAAGTTAAATTACTTTTTAAGTTCAACCCTGTATATTTAGTTTTCAAATTAATACTTTTGAACAAAACAAATTAAACGTTTTAAATATCATACAGATGGAGCAGAAATAGCTGCTGAAGCAACAGATTTTTTTGACAGTATGGAGCAAAGTGCAGCTGCTCTCGAAATAACACCGAGTGCGACAGAGGAACTAACTCACTGCATGTCACGATCAACTAGCTCGAACAGTCAACAGGATCAATCCTGGGAGGAGCAAAGTATGGGCAGTTTGAGATCTATGATTGTATCTAGGGATAGTCCATTAGATTTGAAGACAGTGCCAAAAATGTCTCAGCTTCACTTTATTGCTTTATGGAAAACTTTGTATGATATGTTTCCAACACAAGTGGAAGATCAAGATACATATCACTGTATAGCTGAAATTGGTAAGATTGTATCTGTTAAAAATTAAAATTGTTAATAAAAAAACTTTTTTGTAAGGTATTGATCAGGCTGTCCACTTTTTTAAACCGTAAAATGGGGTTAATTTACCCACTAGGGTAGAGGGGGGTACCCTGTTGAATGTCCACACGTGTGGCACACGTGTGTCACACGTGTGGCACACGTAACGTTATTTTCAAGTAGATGATTATAAAAAGGAATAAAATATGGATATAGTTAATTATTTAATGATTTTATAGCCTCTTATGTCATAAATAATCAAAAAATTGTTTTTTTTTTTTATTTTACGTGCTTTTCTTTAACTCACAATGTTTCGTCGTTGTCGTCGTACGTTCAAAACTGCCAAGCTCTAGAACTTGGAGCTTGTAAGACCTGGAGGTCTAAAATTTTGCAGAGAGTCTAGGTTCGGATGACAATACATGAATCCGTAGTCACTTATCGACCTGGACCTCCAGGTCGCCGATGACGGGGGTACTTGAGGGAGTCATCTCCGAGAATTTGGGATAAATTCTTCGGGGATGACTTTGAGGAAAGTTCTAGAGTATTTATCGAGGCAATTTGAACCTAAGTACAAAGGTCACCGACGATGGGGTTACCCGGGGTACCTGGGGGTCATCTCCGAGAATTCGAATCAAATTCTTGGGATATGACTTAGGATAGATTTCGGGGGTGTTTCACAGCATATGAGGAAGAAGTTTGAACCTGGAGAGCCAGGTCGACGATAACGGGTGTACCTAGGGAACCTGGAGGTCATCTTCGAGAGTTAGAAACAATTTCTGCGGAAATGACTTTAAGAGGTGTTATAGAGTATTTATCGAGGCAACTTAAACCTAGGTACCCAGGTCGCCGATGACGGTTGTTCCTGAGGAACCTGGAGGTCATCTTCGACAGTTTGGGCCAATTTCTGCGGGGATGACTTAAAAGTTCTGCATTTTTGTTCAACTAAACTATACTTCTCGGAGATGACCCCCAGGTACCCCAGGTACCCCCATCATCGGTGACCTTGGTACTAATGTTCAAATTGCCTCGATAAATACTCTATATTACCTCTTAAAGTCATTTCCGCAGAAATTGTCCCTAACTCTCGAAGATGACCTCCAGGTTCCCTAGGTACACTCGTCATCGTCGACCTGGCTCTCCAGGTTCAAACTTCTTCCTCATATGCTCTCAAACACCCCCGAAATCTATCCTAAGTCATATCCCAAGAATTCGACCCGAATTCTCGGAGATGACCCCCAGGTACCCCGGGTACCCCTATCATCGGTGACCTTGGTACTAATGTTCAAATTGCCTCGGTAAATACTCTATATTACCTCTTAAAGTCATTTCCGCAGAAATTGTCCCTAACTCTCGAAGATGACCTCCAGGTTCCCTAGGTACACTCGTCATCGTCGACCTGATTCTCCAGGTTCAAACTTCTTCCTCATATGCTCTCAAACACCCCCGAAATCTATCCTAAGTCATATCCCAAGAATTCGACCCGAATTCTCGGAGATGACCCCCAGGTACCCCGGGTACCCCTATCATCAGTGACCTTGGTACTTTGGTTCAAATTGCCTCGATAAATACTCTAGAACTTTCAAAGTCATCCCCGAAAAATTTAGCCCAAATTCTCGGAGATGACTCCCTCAGGTACCCCCGTCATCGGCGACCTGGAGGTCCAGGTCGATAAGTGACTACGGATTCATGTATTGTCATCCGAACCTAGACCCTCTGCAAAATTTCAGACCTCCAGGTCTTACAAGCTCCAAGTTCTAGAGCTTGGCAGTTTTGAACGTACGATGACAACGACGAAACATTGTGAGTTAAAGAAAAGCACGTAAAATAAAAAAAAAAAACAATTTTTTTGATTATTTATGACATAAGAGGCTATAAAATCATTAAATAATTAACTATATCCATATTTTATTCCTTTTTATAATCATCTACTTGAAAATAACGTTACGTGTGCCACACGTGTGGCTCACACGTGTGGACATTCAACAGGGTAATCTGGGCGCTTTTTGCTGTCTTTTTTTTAGCGAACATAAATCGTGAAATAGTATAGTTATTATATAAAAAAAAATTTTAATAAATAAGTTAATGTTTCAAGAATGTGTAAAAAATATTTTAATGACACCTATATAATTTGTAATATTTAAAAAATTTTCAAAACCAAACGAGTGTCAAGTTTAAGAAAAACGGGGTAATCTGAGCGCTTTGCGAAGGGTAATCTGGGCGCTTAAATATTCTTAAATTAAACCCAGTAAAAATATAATTATTAGTTTTTAGTTATTTTAATAAGAAGAAAAATGTATATATTTTACAAAACAGTAACTATTTGTTACCTAAAACACAAGTTTTTATTCATTATCGGTGGTTTTGTTCAGACGATGACTGCATCTAGTGTTTGAGGTTAGTAGCAGACCATAGCAGACAGCCTAGCTGTTCAGCACGTGAAAAAGCGCTCAGATTACCCCCGAAAAAGCGCTCACATTACCCGTCTTCATTTTTTATCTTTCAATGATCGATTATTTAACAAATAATTATAATTTTATAAAAATTCCTGGACAGAAATGAAGTTAAATGTCTAAAGTTTTAAAATAACATAAGAAGTTTTAAATTTTTTATTAACTTCATGTAGTTTATAGAACATAATGCATAGCTGAAAAACCATTTTTTGTTCCGAAAAACAAACCTCTCAATTTAATGATCTTTTTTGAAAAATTCATAAATTTTTGTGTAATTATTTCTGCCCTAAAAAACGCGCTGAAGCAAGTACTTTCTGACAGTATTTTTTTTTTTTTTTTGATTTCAATAAAATTTAAAATTAGTATCCTCAAACGCTCAGATTACCCCTCCGCCCAGATTACCCCCCTTTACCCTATATAAAACAATATTCAATAATGAAACTTGAATAATTAAAACTGAGATACACTTGCATTAAAATTTTTTCTAGTAATGAGATATGAACTTTAAATTTCTATTGATGCGGTCTTAAAAGCTAAAACGAGCTCGTAGAAAACGGTTGAGCGTAACTACATTTTTTTTATTTAACCAAATAACGCATCAATTCTAAAATTTAGACTCAAAACCAATACTTTTGCTTCAAAATTATGATACATTGATTATAATTTAACTACACTAATTATAATTTTAAAAAGTATGTCAGCCATAAATTAAAGCTCGAATTGTCAGCTTTTCAATTTTTATGAAAAAAAGTGAATGGTTTATTTAGAATACTTTTTCAATTCATGGAAGAGTGACCGCAAAAATCAAATTTTAGCCCGTTTGGAAGAATCGTGAATTTCAATGAATTTTCACAAAAAATCGGTGAGATAAAAAAAAAAAAAAAAAAAAAAAAAAAAAAAAAAACCAAGTATACTGTCGTCTTAAAATTTCACTAAAAATACGATAGTTTTTTTGTGTTTCTAAAAATTAAAATTTTTTGAACAGTCTCCTTAAATGTCTGCATAAAAATACTGCTTTGACATGCCAAATCTTATAAATAAAAAAGTTTTCCTACTTGAAACTTTACGGGGAGTTTTTTTTTTATACGAAAAACCACCCCGTTTGCACCATAAATTGAATTAAATTTCTTTGACTCCCAAATGGGCTATTTTTGCGGTCACTGTTTAATTAACTAGTATAATTTTTTTTTTTTGAAGAAATAATTTTATCTTTTTTAAATATCAAAGAAAATAAAATAACAAACCTCTACTTAAAACTAATCAGTATGAATTTTGAAAATCTTTTGATATATAATCTTTTATACCCAATATAAAAAGTTTAAAAAATTAAAAAATAAATACTAAATATAATTTTGTTAGGAACTTTACTATTCCAACTGGGCGACGTAGGAAAAAAATTTGTTGTTGAAAAAGAAGAATCGTCAGATAGTTCTGACCCAGTTTCAGCGCTTAAAAATACATCTCAGATGGTAATAAATTAAAAATTTTTTTAATTTTTACTGTCATTTCTTAAAATAATCATTTCACATGGTTTTAGTCGCCAGATCGCAATGGTAATCCAACAACTCAATTATCTTCGGATTCTAGCTGGTCGATTACGGTTGAACAATTTTTGGCCTCGGCGCTAAACGGGCAACCTATTGTGGACTTCTTCAGTAAACGAGCAGACCTCCGCAAAGCAATAGCTTCATTGAGAAATCGCAGATTCAACCGCACACATTCTCTTTTGGATACCCCAATACTGCACATGTGATATCCAGTGACATGATCATTGAAAAATTAAATAATTTATTATTATTATTATTATTATTATTATTATTATTATTATTATTATTATTATTATTATTATTATCATTACTATTATTATTATTTCTAAGAGATTTATACACAAAAAATCATTGAATAATATCTTTTAATAATTTTTTTTTGCGATCATATGAAGCGTTATGCATGATCATTAAATTATATTCAAAATTATCTTTTACTATTTGTGGCCTAAATTTTTTTTATTGTTATTAATATCTTTTAAAATGTTCTATATTTTAGTAGAATACTTACTTTAAACTGCTAATTGTTAATAAAGTTTTCAAATTTAGAGCCCAGTAAAAGATTCCTGTAATTATATAAAAAAGTACGTTTTTGTACTGTGAGCATAAATTGTGATTATGAATTAAAATAATTAGTGGTAAGAAATCACTAAAATTATCATTTGAAAATAAGTGAATTGCCCTCTATTTGAAATGTATTTTTTAATCTTATGTAGCATAAAATGTACAGACAGGGCTTCAAAATTTAAATGAAATCTCAAGTCATAACTCTACAAAATGTATACTCTTTATGTTGTTTATTATAAAATTAAGAATGACAGTTTAAAAACTGTTATTTTTTGTTTCAGTTATAAATTTCTGTTATCAGAGTTTTTAATAATAATAATATTTTGTTAACAAATGCTATTTTCCAATAATGTTTTGAAAGTGATACAATTATATTTTATAGAGATGATTTTTATTTTTATATGTCATTAATATTGAAAGGTATTTTGCATCTGAAATTTGTGAATAAATGTGTCAAAAAAGAAGTTGAAACATTTATACATTGAATGTACCATACATGTATATAATATTTATCAAATAATTTTTAAAATATACTTGAAAATATATAATGTTACACTTAATCAGAGTTATCATTTTTTGTATTGATTTAAGGAAAAGACTGAAAGATATTAAATTTTAATATCTGCTGAGAATAGTATTAAAAAATTCAAGAGAGTATTATTATTTACTACATATTTATTGATTAACTTCAAAAATCAGACTTTAAAACTTTTTTATTAGAAAAAATTTATAAACCAACTATAAAATGTACAAACATAAAATCATGATTTATAAGATTTTTTAAATCTCGTGCTTTATTCAATTTATTTTATGCAATTACTTCAATATTTACATTAATGATATGATATATCTTAAACTTTTTTTTGAGAATTCAGATTCAGATTTTTAAAGTTTCTAATTTTTTTTATATAATGCCTCATCAAACCGTTTTTGGCTTACTCAAAAAACCTGCATATACTGTAATAAACATAATTCAATACAATTTAACTTTTTAAAATTAATGATATAGATATTAGTTAAAACATTCGGTAACCTTGTCAAACACGTGTGAATTATTTGTCGGAGCGACCTAAGGTAGTGTTTGTATTTGAAATGAAAAAATAAAGCAAAATAAAACAACTGAGGTCACTTGAGAGAAAAAGCGCATGCATTCACCCGCGAATTGCGGGCCGCAGCCCGCAATGGACGTTGTAGGAGAGAGCCCCTATACCTACATACCTTACCTAATCCTACAAGTTTCGAGCAGTCGCACTGATCACTGCAAATAAAATTGTTGGAATTTTTTTTGGTAAATCAATGTTCTTTTTTAAATAAATAAAAACAGTTAATTTATTTAGCGTTTGATTATTAACAGCTAAATAATTCGACGCGTTTTAATTAATAATTTTTAAAACACGGGTATACATGTATATACGAGAAACATTCGCTCACGTGTTTCAAAATAAATCACCTTGGCATTCGAAATTGCAAGGGAGATTTCCTTGGACTATTTTTTCTGACCCTGCTCGGCGGCGGGTGCGGTTTGATGTCGGGAAGAAAATTGTAACAAGTGATTAAACTTTAAGAGTTAAATAATACAATTATTAAATCCGTAGCTATATAGAACGTAAGTCTTAATTATTGTACAAGATTACTAATCGATAATGTTGCACAATACTTAATAAACATTTTTTAAATAAAAGATATTTACGGAATTTTAATCAGTACCTGGTTAATCAAGTTTTCTCAGTTAGTTATTTGTATTAACGTTAAAAACTTATTATTTTTTTGTCCAAATTTGAAACTTTTAATTAGAATAAATTTATTATGACTATTAAATCGCACAACTTCTTTATTTATGATTGATATGAATTGATTAATTAAGTATTACATACTCTGTACAGATTTTTCCATGAAATTTGAAATTTGCTGTAACCTAACATTAAACAACTTTTTTTAAATGTATTTTTTTCAAAATGATTTTCTAAAATTATTATAACTAATAATTCCAAAATAATTTTTGTAGTGAAAAATGGCCTGTGTTTTAATGAAAAAACCTGCAAATATTAATTTTGTCAATTTTTTACTTCACCGACCATTTGCTGTATTACAAATGCAATTCTGCAATTATTCTGAAAGTGTAAAACCAATTGATTCAAATAGTCCATTAGAAGTTTTAAAAAGAAAAATATCAAAAGGAGAACTGATGAATGATGAACATCAACAGAAAGTGATGGAACACCTGGAAACAGTTTATCAAAATTTAAAGGGCTACAAACCACCAGAAGAAGAAAATTTATTAACTAAATTGATCAGTAATGGAAAAAAAAAGAAAAAAGTAGTGAAAGGACTGTACATTTATGGAGCAGTCGGGGGAGGTAAAACTATGATGATGGACCTTTTCTATAATTGTTGTCAGGTATCACCATACTCAATCTTAACTGTATTGCAAATAGGAATTAATTAGTAACAACTTAATAAATTAATTTCTTCTGCAATACATTATTTACTTCTTTTCAGTAATAATTCATTTTATTCTTTTTTAAATAAAATTTAATTTTAAGTATAGATGGATAATAAAAAAAGAGTTCACTTTCACTCTTTCATGTTGGATGTTCATAGTAGAATTCATGAAGTAAAAAAAGGAGTTGTTAAAGATCCCAGTTCTACTAAGCTTGAACCATTTGATCCAATTCCTCCTGTGGCTTCTTCAATCACTAAGAACACATGGCTTCTTTGTTTTGATGAATTTCAAGTAAGTATAAACCAAAATGGTTTTTTTCTTTTTTTATATAATTTTGGCATTATTTGTCTTTATTAACTCTTGGACTCTGCTAAATTTAATTGCCAGATTTTAAAAAATTTGTGTGCATACATACATAAAGTAATTTAAAAAAAGTACCTAATACATAAATTAAACAAAAATTTTATTTTTTCAAATCAGGTCACAGATATTGCAGATGCAATGATTCTCAAAAGATTATTTACTGAGCTTTTCAATCAAGGAGTAGTTGTTGTTGCAACAAGTAACAGAAGCCCAGATGATTTATATAAAAATGGGCTGCAAAGAAGTAATTTTGTACCTTTCATACAAGTTTTGAAAGACCATTGTAACACGGTTACATTAGACTCTGGAATTGATTACCGCACAAGAGCTATTTCAGGCAGTGAAAAACATTACTTCATGTAAGTTAAAATTATTGTAATAAAACAAAAAATCTTCAAAAAGTTTTCTCAATCATCAGATGATTGTCATTTCAGTGAAGGAGAAGAGGCAGAAAAAGGCATTAATCAAATTTTTAAATACTTATGTTCAATGGAAAACGATGTTGTTAGATCTCGAGTTTTGAGTATAAAAGGTCGAAATGTTACTTTTAATAAAACTTGTGGTCAAGTATTAGACTCTACCTTTGAAGAGTTATGTGACAGACCACTTGGAGCAAGTGACTATATTGAAATTTGTCAAGCATTTCATACTGTAATTATTCGTCATGTGCCTATACTAAATTTAAAGATAAAATCCCAAACAAGGAGATTTATTACACTCATTGATACATTATATGATAATAGGGTAAAGTATATGTTCATTTTTATGCAAGGAAGTAGAAAAAAATATTTTTTAATAAACATATTTTTTAGGTGAGAGTAGTAATATCTGCTGCTGCTCCTTACAACAAATTATTTATATCAGATGCAGAAGATGAATACACAGATGAAAAACGACATTTAATGGATGATTTACAGATTTCACATGGAACTGTAAGATTTTTTTTCACTTTATTGGTTGAATATAATTTTTTATTGTTATTATATTGTTATTATTATTATTGTGTACATACATATACATTCATTTTTTTTTTAAATTATTTCTTTTTATGAAATTTACAACTTTACACATTTATTTTTAAGGATGATCATATACCAAATATTTACTCTGGGGAGGAAGAAATTTTTGCTTTTGATCGCACAGTGTCAAGATTAGCTGAAATGCAAACCGCTGCATATTGGGAAGAATGGGAAAAACACAGATAACGATGAAAAATTCTAGTCATAATCAATAAGCTCACTGTAGACGTCAATAATTTTTCAATATAAATTTTTGTTCACATGTCATTTGGAATATTATACTATAATATCAAATAATTTTATGAAAGCTTGTATACTTAAAAATCATTTTAAGATTTCACATAAATACTGTAAAATATTATTTATTTTATTTTTATACATGTTTCTTTCATTTATTTAATTTTAGAAATGTTACTTACATGTAAATATGTACATTACAGTTTATAGATGCTATTATATATGTGTTGAAAATAAAGATTATTTTTGTTTCAATTATAATGAGTTTTTATTGAACACTCTGTTTAAAATTCCCGCTCTTAGTTTATCACGTTCCTGCAGTTTACACGGTTTCATTTTTCATTTGGAAATTGGAAAAAGAAATACTTTGATTATTTTACAACTTTTAGATTATTTTTATAAATGATGATTGCTTGCCTCTGTCGACACAGTAGACAGAAGATAAAGGTGTTGATAAAACGACCGAGAGAATTTTTTTCCTCAATTTAACCTTTTGATAGTTTAAAAACACCGAAAAAATGACAGACAATTTTGTGGATTTACAATTAGGTAAACTATTAAAATAATTATTCACATAATCACATGTAAACATTGAGTAAATAAAAAAAAATTTTTTTAGAGAAGGCAAACGGAGTTATAATTGACGAATCTGATATCAATAAAAAAACAGAAAATATAATTGCTGAAGCAAATACAATTAATAACGATGATAAAGTTGCTTTATTACTGCAGGCTATAACTCACTTAGACTTAACTAGTTTAAAAGGAGGAGAAACACATGAAGAAATTTATGATTTATGTAAAAAGGTAATCTTAAAAAATTTTTTTTACGGCAATAGTTGAGATAAAATAATAATAAATCATATTTAGGCTGCCGATTCAATTGACATTAATTTTGAGTGGGAAAAGCCTGTCCGAACAGCAGCGGTTTGTGTTTTTCCAGCAAATGCTCTTGATGCAATTAGAGCTCTGAAAGATTTAAATGCAAGAGATAAAGTTGAAGTTGCAAGTGGTATGAATCTTTACAAAGAATATATTTGAAAATATGTAAATAAACTCAAAAGAGTACAAATTTTTTTTTGCACAGTGGCAGCAGATTTTCCAGCAGCTCAATTACCATTACAGCAACGAGTTGAAGAGATTAAGCAAGTAGTTAATTATGGAGTGGATGAGGTTGATATTGTCATTAATAGAAAACTAGCTCAAACTCATGAGTGGAAAAAACTTTATGAGGAACTTAAAATTATGAGAGAAGCTTGTGGTAATAAAAAAATGAAAACAATTCTTGCTACTGGAGATCTCCCAACTCTTAAAGATGTATATGTTGCATCAATAGTTGCCATGGTAGCTGGTTCTGATTTTGTTAAGACTTCTACAGGAAAAGAAAATGTAAATGCTACTCTACCAGTAGGAGTTGTAATGTCTAAAGCCATAAAAGATTATTACAATATTAGTGGGAAAAAGGTTAAAATATAAATCTAAAAATATTTTTTATTTCTTTCATCAATAGAAATTAAATTTATATTTATTTTTTATTTTAGATTGGTTTGAAACCTGCTGGTGGAATCAAAACTGCAGAAGATTCTATTCAATGGATGACTCTTGTTCGTAAAGAATTGGGCAAGGAATGGTTGAATAAGAATTTATTTAGAATTGGCGCTTCTAGTGTTCTAGACAATATAATCAAGAATGTCCATAGCTTAAAACCATAATAAGCTTATTTATCAAGCATTGTTATTCATTCAAAAAGAATTATATTTAAATGTAACCATAAAAATCAAAATAAGTTAAATTTTAATATAAATTGTTTTTAATACTTTTATACAAACAAAAATTATATTTTTAAATCAAATCTGTTGGTCATTATATATCATTGATTATAAAATAATATATGTATGTACATACTTTCGATTTTATCAATAACATTTTTAACCAAAAACTATCAATTTTTCTTATTATTTAGTTACTCATAACACCTGATGAAAAAGTAAATTTTAATTATTCATGAATGTATCGTTTTTTATTGCTCTATTAAAGTAACTGGAAATCTTTGAATAAGTATAAGATGTCGGAATAGAAAAATTAAAACTTAAAAAATTTAAATTCGCTGCCATTTTTACTAAATTGGCGCCTGGTGCTGTTCCGTTCCCTTCCCCCACACTTTGATGTCAGTGCTCCCACGGAGTCTTTTCCGTAAGATCGGCTAAAAAGATGGTAGGTCGAGTCCTCATTTTAAGCTTTAAATCCATTTGCATCGGCAAATTATTAGTTTAATTAAATTATTTTTTTTCAAATAAAGATCGCTGATTCTATAAAGTGTCCTTTCGCGAGTGTATTTTCCGTCGAAGACTCTTTAAAAATTACAAAAAGTGTTCAAACAGTACTCCGGTCATAGAGCTAGTTCTACATATTTTTTAATAACTATTGACAGTCTTTACAAAAATAATTGTTAATATATCTTATAAGTCAATCTTAAATCGATTATTTTTATTGTAAGGCCGTTTATGTGACTTTGTTTATTTACTCAACCATCGTATAAACAACGTGGTATCTTAACCTTAAAATTAGATCCCGGTACAATCATCATTGTTGTTAAATTTTTTTAATAAAAAAAAGATAAAAGAAAAATTTATTATTTTCAATATTTTTAGTTTTGCTTAAAGTTGTAAGAGTTTAAGTAGAGTGTACGAAAACAGGGTTTTTTAAAGTTAAAAACCATTACAGTAACAAATAACCAGTAATTTATTTATATTTTTTAATTAACTTTTATAACAGGCTCGTGGACCTAAAAAGCATTTGAAGCGTCTTAATGCGCCTAAAGCATGGATGTTGGACAAATTGGGGGGTGTCTATGCCCCTCGTCCATCCACTGGGCCACACAAACTAAGGGAATCACTGCCCTTGGTTATCTTCCTCCGTAACAGGCTAAAGTATGCCTTAACTAACAGCGAAGTTACAAAAATTGTTATGCAACGTCTTATCAAAGTAGATGGCAAAGTACGCACTGACCCCAACTATCCAGCTGGTTTTATGGGTATGTTCTTTACTTTTCAAACATTTTATTTATCATTCATTGATTATTTGTAGATTTTTTAAATTCAATTCAAATCTATAAAGTGTTATTGCTTTGGTTCAATTTAAAAAGTTTTGCAAAAATAGATTGTAACATACTAATATTATTACAAAATACATATAATTTAAAAAAGTCTATATTTTTAGTATTAAATTACTTTGTTTTTAAAAATGGTCCTGATTAATAGTCTTATTTTTAATTAAATATGATAAGATTAATCTACTTGTTCATATTTTGTTTTGTCATTTATGCAGTTTTTTATATTATCTTCAAAATAATTTTATCATTAACACAAAAACTTTAATTGCTTAAATCTTGTTTTATGCTGGGTTTTATCCATAAATGTAGAGAAATGATTAATCTGTGCTTAATGGAAATATTTAAATTGTTATTAAAGAACAAATAATAAATGAATCCAATTAAAATTAAAACTTTTTGCAATTTAAAAAATTCATTTGTTAATATGTAACTAAATATATATATATTCATTTCAAAAGTAAGTTTCTCTTAATTTTAGGGCCTAAATCGAAGCCATAATAATTTTTATTATTTTTATGGTCAAAATTTGGCCTATACTAATACAAATCCTTTCTTTGGTCACTGATTTAATTTTTTTTATATTCCTTCAGTATTACCCAGATAGGATACAATTATTCAATAACAATTTAAAAATTTATCTATTATGATTCAATAACAAGTGTTAAGTTAATTATTTTTTATTCTAGATGTTGTAAGCATTGAGAAGACAAATGAGTTCTTCCGATTGATCTATGATGTAAAGGGTCGTTTTACCATTCACCGCATCACTGCTGTTGAAGCTAAAGTAAGTTTTTATTCTAACTTGCTGATTTTACTTTATACCTTTTAATTATTTTTAATCTCCTTTTTATTTAATTATTTGTAAAAGTGTATTGTTAAAACATTAACAACATTAAAATTAATTAATAACTGAACAAATACATTTGCAAAATTTTTTAACAAAATAAGAATTATTTGTGTATTTCTAAATAATATGTTATTTCTAGTACAAGCTCTGCAAAGTAAGGCGAGTCCAGACAGGTCCCAAAGGAGTTCCATTTCTTGTTACACATGATGGCAGAACTATCAGATACTATGATCCGGTGATTAAAGTAAATGACACTATTCAATTGGAAATTGCCACTGGAAAAATCTTAGATTCTATTCGTTTTGACAATGGTATGTACTGTTTTTGAATTTGTAAAAAAAACTTTGTATTCATTGCAGTAAATTTTTTCACAAAAAAAAAATTTGTTTTGACAGTTTCTAATTAAATCTAAATACTTATTATAACTAGTTGAAATTTATCAATAGTTTTATTTTAACTTCAATACATAGTTTTTAATTGCAATCCTTTTGTTTGTTTTTTTTTTTTTTTTCAGGAAATTTGTGCATGATTACTGGTGGAAGAAATTTGGGTCGTGTAGGTACAGTTGTCAACCGTGAACGTCATCAAGGATCGTTCGATATTTGTCATGTTAAGGATGCTCAAGGCCACACATTTGCCACGAGGTAAAAATTTCTTTATTATGATTAGGGTCTAATTTGGCTGTATCGAAGCTGAATTTTCAATTTATTTTGAAAATTCAGTCAAAAATTAGCCAAGATTAAAGCTGTCTTTCATTTTGGTCACTGATTAACTAACAAAGAGTTTCTCAGTATTACCCTAGAGAGATACATCAATTTATTAAAGAAAATTCTATACATTTATTTATATCTAAATTGAGGTTCAATATAATTTATTATCATTTTCTTACAGGCTGCATAATGTATTTATAATTGGTAAGGGTACCAAGCCTTATGTCAGTTTACCAAGAGGCGGTGGTGTTAAGCTGTCCATTGCCGAAGAGAGGGACAAGAGGTTAGCAGCCAAAGGAGTTAACTAATGTAAATTTTTCAACAAAAAAAAACTAAATAAATCAAGATTCTTGATACAAATATTGTTTTTGTTTTTTTTAATTTAATTTTTTTTGTTTTTCTATACATGAAGCCTTTTATCACTTAGTAACCTTTATCTACAATAAGTAAAATGTATTTAAATTGAACACTTCATCGCGATGGTCAAATTTTTCTTTTGACATTTGTGTATTTTTATTATTTATTTGGAAGCCAAACATCTGATTCAAATTCTAAAGCTGCTTTCAACATATTATTACATCTTTCGTCTCCTTGTTTTCCGAATTTTCGATGAATTTCTTTGGCAGTTTTTAAAAATCTATAAATAATAAAATTGATTTATTTCAAGTACAACATTTGCAAAGAGTAATTTAATTACGAATTTTTCAAACTTACTTTTGAACACAAAGAACTGTATTTTTTATTTCTTTTTCAATATATTTTGGAGCCTCTGATAGACCGTCCTTAAGTTTCATTGATTCTGGTTGTTCTTGCCACAACGGACATATACGAACCCACGAACCTTCTTTTTTGCTTGGTTTTCTCCAATCTCTTCCATTGTCCCAAGTCGAAACCATGTATTCTTTGCTCAATTGGCTTTTGATTGCTCGACGAAGATTCTTTTCACCAGACGATGAATTGCACCGAGTCACCTCTGAACACAAACCTGAAGCGTCAGCCTATTAATAAGTGTTTAATTAATAAGTGTTCAAAATATCGAATTAATTTATTATTTCGTTTAAAATATGTGCATCAGTTAATTTTTTATGTACAAGGTTCATTAATTTTTGAGTTTCAAATGTAAGTAATTTCATTAATAAAAAATACATGTTGTGATTTTTAATTCAATTACCATTAACTTTGTTTCGGAACAAAAGTTTACAACTTTCATAGGTTCTCTCCCAATTTTGCATCGTTTTTTCAAGCATTTGTTGTGATAAAACCTACTTGATTCATCCTCTTCTTCAATATCGGCAGAATCCCATATTGTAAATAATGAAAGTCCAGTGTTGCAAACAGGAAGACCGAGTAAGTCAAACAAATCGTGTAGCAGTGGTTTTTTAACTTCTGAGTCGACTTCGCAGTCGTTACTTAAAGCTGGACTAACGTTGACCTTGTTATTGAAAAACAAAATAATAAAACTGTGGCTTCTCTGAATAATTTAAACATAATTGTTGTGGTCTATCAAATAAAATCATTGGATGTTGAGACTTATAAATTAATTTTCAGGCTTGATTGATTTTTTCAAAAATGTTTTTTTTAAATTAGGAAAAAATTTCATGCGTAACGCAATTTTACGTAATTTGAGAGCAAAGGATTCGTTCAGCAAACAGTAATCGATGATTTTATATTTTATGTGTGGAATTTTCATCTTTATTTCTTACGATTGATTATTTTCAAGGAAAAATTATATACCGATATTATAGGGAAAATGTACACTTTCTAAATTACATTTTTTTTCTGAAAGCTTCTGACTTTTAATGAAATTAGAGTTCTCTTATACAATAGCTGGTATTGGATTCCGTTGTTCAGAATCAAATAATTCAAATTTCGTTTGAGAGTTTTCAAGTTCCGAACTGACAATTACAATTTGAATGACCTTTTTAATTATTAAATTAATTAAAATAAAAATGTATTTAAATTACTTCCAACAACCATGGCTTCAAATGATCATCAATAAGAATATCAAAGCCGAAAAACTCGAAGCAGTTTGACGATTTTGGAATGCCGGAAGCCTGACTAAGGATTGTTAGAGTGACGATGCACGCTATCCGCTGCCACAAAAGCCAGTCTGAGTGACCGGCTTGTTCAAGATACCTCCGCAACTGTCTAAAAGTCCATTTACATCCTGATGAAAAATATAAAAAAGCAAAAGTATAAATGTATATATTAAAAAACTCAATCTGTAGAGTGTAATTATGAAAAATAAAAGTTTTACCGGCCCCGACCCTCTCCTTCTTCTCGTAATATCCCGGTCCGAATTTGTTCAAAGAGAAGTTGGTGAGGTGCCGGAAGGGGTCGTCAATGCTGTCAAGGGAGAACTTCTCCGTGGCGAAGCGGGTTATACCGTCCCGGTAAAGGTAAATTGCGAGGGGACGATACGAGGGCACGCACACGTACAACCGCAGGTCGAACTTGTAGCCTCCGATGAGCAATGGATTTTCTATGTACCTCTGAACCACCGCAACGCTGTCGTAGTTCAAGTCGCTCAGTTTCTGAATTGCATTTTCATTTTAAATTTTATAGTACAAATATCAACTTTCCGAATCTTTAAATATGAGCGACTTACGCGAAACAGAAAAATTCCCTTTCCCTGACTCTGGCCAACTGGTTTGCAAATCCATACTCTTTCGTCCTTTTCCAACTTGCTGCAGTCTGCGGCCAACTTTGTGTATTCCAGAGGAAGGTTATAACCCAATGGACTATTAATGCAACCAATTACATCATTATGAAATTTCATCTTCTTATAATATCAAAAATTAAAAATAAATAAAAATAATAAACCAAAAATAAATATTCTACCTAAAATCGTATATGCTACCGTACACTTTTTTCATGCACTTCAAGTGTCTCACAAGATTATCCTTCCGACAGATCGAATTTCCTTTTGGTATGCGATTTATAAACTGTTAAAAGTACTACTTTTAATTAAAAGTTTAATCAAATCATCCCTTTTTTTTCACTATTTTACCTGCCATGGAAGCAACGATTTGTAATGTGTTTGAGAAAACCCACCAGATTTCCACCACAAGTTCCATTTTCCGTCTTTTAAAATATTGTTATCACCTGTGTATTCTCGCCATCCTCTTTCTGTGCAGACCTTCATAACATCAAAATATCAAGTTGGAAAAGTTAATATTATTATTAATTTTTCAATTAATATTATCATTTATTAATCTCTGAGAGAGTAAAAATAGTTACGATTTTATTTCAGAAAAAATATTTTTCTTATGGCGCATAAGGAAAAAAAATGTTAAATGATAAATTTTTTGAAACTGTCAATAAATTTTCAATTTTGGTACTTTTTTATCTTGCTTTCAAACTTTATAAAAAAAACTCGCTTTTACTTCAACAATTTTTGAAATACCTAAAAAAACTCTTTAAGATTTCAATTTTATTAGACTTGAAATTGTCAACATTTTTTTTGAAAACTAGAAATGGCTACGTAGGTATGTATACATAAAGTAAAAAAAAAAAATTAATAGACTGTATGATGACTTCGTGAACCAAGAAGTAAAATAATTAAGTTTAAAAATTAAAGTTAAAGTTAAAAAGCAAAATCCACAAAAAAACTATCGGGCTAACCAACAGTGTAACTCTCTGACCGAGGACTACCTGAACACTCTACAATTTCTTGAAACACAAGGAATTACAATAAAAAAAAAATAATATCGTTAGTTTGATTGATAAAGTTTTCAAAAACTTAGAGATTGTAAGTATTTTAATTGTTATTTTTACTTTGTTCATTTGTCCAATATGAAAACCTCAAACTCCAAGCGCTAATCGCGTTGCTATAATATTATTTAACGCGAAAGGGCTCATTTTATAGCTAAATTTAAAATGAGATCTTGCTTCAATTACATGAAATGTAATTTTTTTAAATATAAAAAATAGTTATCTAATAAGATGTCCCTTAATTTACCAATCTGTTCTCAGTGCTCCCCTCTTCCTTACTCCCCTGAAACTTTTTGTTTACGATCAAAAAGTAACTTTACCGCTTAAGGAAATACCTTATTGCCTATTTTGCAATGCCAGAAGAGCCCTGAATGTATAAAAAGTAATAATAATGTGATTACAGAATAAAGTTGGGTAGCGTGTCAACAATTATCTGCTGTGACACTAGGTGTTTAGTTTACGTGGAGATTTGACTGCACTATAAAAAGAGTTTTTAACATTTAGATTTACTCAATGATTAATTAGTTTTAAATATAATTATTTATTATCAATAAACTATTTTTATTATAGCTTTATCGTTTGCTTTTACTAGGATTGATCACGATAATTTCCAAATAAATTTTTTACGTTCGAAGTACATCTAACAAAGCTCTACTCTTTGGCTCAAAATATGTTTCTAAAAAAAAAAAAAACTAACACATTGAGTAAGAGAAAGTAAGTCAAATTGAGTAAAAATTAATATATAAATATTTTATTGAATGGTGGTTACATATTTTTTAAAATTAATTATACAGTGAAACCACCATTTTATATTAATTAATTAACTAGCATCTATACCTCGCTGCGCTAACGCTTGCGAGGTTGAAAATTATTTTGAATTTCTTTTTCGAATTTAAAATTATGTTTTAAATTAAATATTATTTTTTGACGACCTAAATTTTGAGAAATCACATTTACAAAATTTTCATTTTTAACATGTGCTCTTATGGGAATTTGACGATTTCTCGATCGCATTAAAAAGTGATGAGGGAAATTTTTCTAAAAAAATTCACGATTAAAACTTTCAAATAACGCAGATTAATTTTTTTTAAATGAATTTAGAACATTTAATTTGCACAGTTGAAAATCTTCTTTAAAAAAGTTTGTTCTATGGTAATGAAAGAAAAAATTTACTTTTAACAACTATAGTCATGCAGAATACATTCGAAAATTAATGTCTACTAAGTGATTGAAACTTTCAATTAACATATACTATCCCAACTTTGACAAAAATTTAATTAAAAAATGAATTTTGACCTCATTAAGGTTCTAATTTAAAAATGAGAATGAAATTCCGAGCCTAATTTATTATCGGCATCAGCAGAAAGCTTTCTGTAAAATTTTTTAATAAATTTTTTAATAATGTTTTTTCATAAAAATAAAAAGCCTTGCCGAAGTCAAATCGAGAGTCGCATTCAAAAAAAAAAAAAAAATGAATTCGTAATCGGCATCATCAAAAACCTCTAAATTAAGTTTGACATAAAATCTCAAACATTCAATCTTAAACAATAATTTTTTACCTTACAAAAAATGAATTGTTATCTCAAATCAGTAGGACTTGCGTAGGCCAAATTAAAAAATGAATGTTTGTAATAGGCATTCTCAAAAACCCCACTACACCAAATTAAAAATTTTTTTTTCAAATTAAAACATAAAGCTTGGATTCGTAATCGACAAGCTTAAAGATCCACATTTACCGAATTTGAAAAAAATCTAATGAAAAATAAATTCTTACCTTCAATAAATAGACCTAACGTAGGTCGAATTCAAATATAAAATTTATTGTTGTAATCTGTACCCTAAAAACCCCATGTAATGAGTTTGAAAAAAATCTTATTAAAAAAAATTTTTACCTTAAATAAGTAGACTTTACATAGTTCGAATTCAAAAATGATATTTATATTCGTAATCAGCACCCTCACAGACATAAAGTTTGAAAAAAAATTGTATTAAAAAATTTTTTACCTTAAATAAGTAGACCTTACCCAGGTTCAAAAATGAAATTTATTTTTGTAATCAGCACCTTCACAGACCCCAGTATATTAAGTTTGAAAAAAAATCTAATGAAAAATAAATTTTTACCTTAAATAAGTAGACCTTACGTAGGTCAAATTTTAATTCAAACTTTCGATTCGTAATCGGCACGCTTAAAGACCCCCGTACACCGAGTTTGAAAAAAATCTAATGAAAAATAAATTTCTACCTTAAATAAGTAGACCTTAAGTAGGTCGAGATCAAATATAAAATTTATATTCGTAATCAGCACCCTCAAAAACACCTATAAACCAAGTTTGAAAAAAAATCTTGTTAAAAAATTTTTTTACTTTAAATAGACCTGAGTTAGGTCGAATTCAAAAATAAAACTTTGATTCGTAATTGGCAATCTCTAAAACCCCCCAGTACCAAATTTGTACTAACCCGACATGCAAAAGTCACTTTTCTTTATTCAACCTAAACCAAGTTAAATCCAACCTGAATATTATACTTATTTATAAATAAGTATAATATTCCTATTAATAAATAGGAAATAAAATATAATATAATATTCCTTCTAAGGTCAAATAGAAAAATGGATGTTAAATTCGTAATTATCGCCATCTAGAATCCCTACCTACCAAATTTCTAACGAATCGGTCGGATGAAAGTCACTTTTTTTAAAAGAAGAAAGTTTAATTTGCGACGCCGACGACAAATAACAAAAAAAAAAGTGGAAACTTATTAATATAGTAGAGGATTTTAAGAAGCCGTCCAGCATAGCGAGCAGAGGGACCCCAACCAACTACAACGGTTAATCTATTAATATTGTGCAACAAAAACTTTAAACTAATACAAAGAAGTTAAAAAGTAGAGTATAAAAATATTTTGGTTTCCATTACCATCAACGACAATTGAGCTGCGGTAAGAACTATTTATAATAAATTAAAAGAAAAAAAAATTTTGAAACTTTTGTCGCGTAAAGTGGATATAAATCTGAAATAAACTCTTGTAGTCTGCGTGCTTTTAATGAATCCGCAATACCGCAATGATAACATGAAAACGACGTCTCATGTTCCTCTCGCGAGCTGCATGAATGCTGATGGTTTTAAAAAGCACACATTTTATGATTTATTGTTCCGTTAAATGACAAAGAGTTTATAATCCTACTTACTCGATCATAATTAAAATTGAGCGTCACGACATGACGTGATGGACAACTCGAGTACAAAGTATAAGAGAATCTTTTTCTTACACAGTTGTAAATATATATATCTACTACGCAAAAGAGGTTGGACTTGGGGAATACAAATTTTTTTATTGACCTGGTTCAAACTTCAAAGTATCATCTCAATTTAAGAATTACAGTATTTAATTGTAGGGTAGGTGTGCCTAATATGGCCCCTTGCCTAATATGACCCCCCCTTTTATTTTGAATATGCTCGATATGCGGCATCTCTACAAGGTAGGAAGAAGTCAAAAACACTGAATTATGAAGTTTTCAGTTGTTTAGAACATTTTAAAATTATTTTTGCGCACGCCTAATAGCTAAAACTCGTTTTGTATACCTCCGTTATTATTTTACGTTGTAATTAAATGGTCTGCCAAAAGATTTAGACGCATCTGACCAAAATTTGAATGAGTAGCTTCGATTTGTTATTGTTTCAGCTTTAAAACGCGACCTTAGTTTTTGTTCAACTCGTTTTCTAACGGGTTTTATTCTTAAATAACTTATTATTCTCCAGTGTTCCTAATATGGCCCCCCGCGAATTAGTAGAAATACCGATATTAAGAGTCCTTAGTTTCATGTTTACTTTTTAGAAAATCCTATCCTAATTTTATTTAAGAAAAATAAATTTAATTGTTTCAAAGCTTTTTTTCATTTTATAACTAAAAAAGCATTCTAGCTCAAAAATCAAACTTTGATAAAAATTTAAAGTTGTAATTTTTCTACTGGTTGCAAAGCTTTCAAAAAAATTGCAAAAAAGGCTCAATTTTTAAATAAATTATTTTTAAAATGTTAAAAATTTTGAAGTTTTTTTAAATCTCATATTCTGATTGATTTAAAAAATCGCAATGAATAAAATAGTTCAGGGGGGAGAGGGGGGCCATATTAGGACACAAATTTTATGTGTCTTAAAAAACCGTGTTTCGGTAAATCCTCTGGCATTTGAATCTCATTGATCAAAATCAAACGTGTAAGGTCTCATTTTAAAGCTCTTGAATTAAGCTTTAAAATGAGACCTTACCTGTCAAAAAATGTTGATTTGATTGGCCACAACGTCGATTCTCGCTTAGGGGGGCCATATTAGGTACAGGTACCTTATTTTAAAGTTGTACGGTACTTAAATTAACTCATCAAGTGCACGCTCCGTTGTTTCACTTGAAGTTAGTTTTTACCAAAAAAAGACTTTATACAAAAAAGTAAATAAAAACATCAATAGAATTTAGTCACAATACTCTTTTTTTTTATACTCAAAGTTTTAATTTTTTTTTTTAATTACTTTTTTTCAAAATTATCAATTTTAGATTTTTTTTGAAAATGAAAACTCCAGGATAGATTTTTCAAGTTGTTAAATTATTTTTTCCTCATTTCAAGGGGTTACGCACTTGATCCTGTTTGGACAGGACTATGACAGGACTGTCTCAGGACTATTCACAGGACTATCAGATAAAAATATTATATCAAACTCTCGTAGTCCTGTCCCGTTCAAAATAGGCTGCCCAGGACTATTTAGGACTATTCAGGACTTTTTAACAGGGCTAAGTGGGTAACCCCTTGCCTCATTTTTACATAGTCTTGCGATAATTTCATGGATTTTTTATTCGAATCAAAACTGCGTTATCTATTTTATCTTCATCTGTTAAAATTGAAAAAAAAATTTTTTAATTTCAATAATGAATCTACGATTAAATGTCGTCGAGTACTGTTCAACGGAGTAAATAAAGTATTTCGACGGTCTCAGCGAAGAAAAACCTTAGTCGAAAATGTACAGATTTAAAATTATCGATAAAAGACTGAAATGAATTTAAAAAATTAGATAAAATTAAAAATCTGTTTCATTTTGTGCTAAATTATTGAAATTCTTTATTTTTTATGATTTTTTAATTTATTTCAGCTTTTTACAATTATTTGAAAACTGGTAAATTATTATTTTATTATTATTTTTACAAACGAACAATGTTTGTAAAAAATAGCTATTGCAAATGGCCATGATTTTGTATTAAATACTCTAGAAGAGTTACTTTTGCTTAAAGTTTGCAGTCTGAAACCCAAGAGAAATATAAAATTCAATGTTTTTAAAATATCGATCCCTGCATTTAGGATATAAACACTTAAAATCATCCAGAACTGATAATCATAAAAAATTAAGAAACAATCCTTTTATAAAAGAGATCATTTTAAGGTTTTACTATTATTGCTATTTCCAAGGGGCTACCCACTTAGTCCTGTTATAAAAGTCCTGAATAGTGCTGAATAATCGTGGCCAGCCTATTTTGAACGGGACAGGACTACAAGTGCTTGATATAGTATTTTTATTTGATAGTGCTATGATAGTTCTGCCATAGTCCTGTCCAAACAGGACCAAGCGCGTAAACCCGTGGCTATTTCCTATGCGCGTATATTTAACGAGATTCAAAAATAACTTCATCCATAATACAAATTTCTAAGTTTTTTAACATAATTATAAATTTTCAAAAAATTTGAATGCTTTTACAACTAAAAAATAAAGTTGGCTAATTTTGAAACTAATTGAGCACATGTTAAAAAATAAATGAATATAATTTTGTTAGTTTGAAAGCAAGAGTATTTTTTTATTTACTAGAAAACTCTATTTCCGTCAAAACAGGACTGCGCCTTTTTTGTGGCTGAAAATCTTTTACTTTTATCTCTATGAAATGATACATTTTATCAATTAAAAAATTTTAAGTTTTCAACTATCAAACAATACTATCTTAATCATTATAAATTAAGATTTCGAAATTATTTTGATTTATTTTTGTAAGCTAAGATTCTTATTTATTAGTAATCACGATTTACGATTTTTATGGAACAAGTGCGGAGATGTGTCCAAATAAAACGCCTAAACCAATTAAAATTGATCGACGTTTAGGATATTATCCACCAGAAATCATTAGGATGTTTATATAATTAAAATTAACAAATTTTTTCGAAATATACTTGAGTTCTCAGCATAGAGTTAGTGCAAGATGAGTATCCAACAATAATGTTAAATAGTGCATTTTTTTTTTAAATCAAAAGAACGTGTAATTATGGGTGTATTATATGTGAAAAATCTTTAAGAAAAGTAACTTAAATGTAAAATTAATCTAAGATACCTGAGTGAGCAGATGAGGTCCAGTACCGTTGTCGTTGAGTCGAAACACAAAGGGTCCGTCGAGGGTCGACGTCGTAGTCGTCATGGCCAAGATGAATCAGCCGTCCTCTTGGTCTCTCCTGTACCCCAAAAAACGTTTTTTGATTGATTATCGATCTTCCAAAGCTTTGAATTGCACTGGTGCTGTTCACAGATCAAAACCCAGACCGTGAATAAATAAATTGATATTTCAACGCTACTCGTAAAGTCGCGCCGAGGTAACGGCACGCGAGCACCGCTTAGCACCGTGTTTGTTTTATCATACACGAAAAAAGCAAATGTGATTTTTTAAAGAGACTACCAAGGTGTTCGCGTACACGACATTCGTACATATTTTGTGACCGAGTGTCAGGCAACACGAATCTCAAGACTCAAGTGGGTGTTACGTTATTCGTTTGTTCCCCTGTTCGTGTAATACTCGTATGAGTGTTCGGCATTATCAAAACAAGCAAGTTTGCGTGAAAACTGGTTTCGTTCT
This sequence comes from Encarsia formosa, assembly GCA_038277355.1. NCBI lineage: Eukaryota > Metazoa > Arthropoda > Insecta > Hymenoptera > Aphelinidae > Encarsia > Encarsia formosa. Next base: position 110,025,656 of record CM076184.1, read on the forward strand.
TCTTACCCAACTACAACTCCATCCCTTCCATGATAACGTTTATTTCTTTCAACTTTTGTCATTTTTCAGTCGCTCCGCGAGTTTCAAAGTTTTTATAACAAGACCAAAAGTTTCGTACTTTTAAATTTAATTCGTCCACAAATAATCTTTCTTTTATCAAAAACAAAAAAAATTCTTCAGTTTTACTTTAGGGAACACATTTATTTTTAATAACGAGTTTATTCAAGTTTGGTTTGTGGTTAATTGAAAAATTTTTCACGAAATGAACTTAAAAATGTATTTAACTTGAACTTCGTTTTAATCTTCAAATGAATAAAATATGAAGCTGAAAAGTAATAAGATCTTAAAATTACTTGCCGAAAACGAAGTCTTTAATCATAAAAAATTGACTTTTGACACGCGAAAAATATTTATATCAACAAAAAATCACTGTGGCATTGAAAAATTTATGATGAAAAATCCTTAACTTTTAAAATAGAAATATTGATCAAAACAGATCTATCGTTTTAAGTAGAATCGTAAATTTAAATAGAAGAAAATAGTTTAAATTATCATTTGACGATTAATACTCTTCTGGCATATCAAAAAATAGTTGCTCGAAGTGCCCATGTCATAATTCAAATTTCTATTTTTAAAACTGTAGTCCTCAAGTTTGATTTGACGTGTTTACCAGCCATTATTTAACTTTATCAAAAAGTTGTCAAAAGTTACGCCATGATTAATGTTTGCAGCACCCAAAAGAACTTAAGTTGTAATTATATTAAACGGTTTTATTTTGATATTTAATAATTTAAAAATCTAAAATTAATCTAAAATTGAGTAAAAATAAATTAAAAATGTAATCAAAAAATTTCTGAAATTTGATCCTTGAAAAACGCAATCCGATATTCTCAAATTTGCATTAAGTAACAGAAAAATTGGAAAAAAAAAAAAAGAAAGTTTATAGGATTTAAGGTACGAGTAAACAACTAGCTAAGCCAGTATATGTAAAATTTATTTTAATCATCGGAAACTGTTACTCAGAGCCAGCAAGAAAATCATTTCCTAAGAAATATTATATTCGAAGCGCGTTACTCTAGTTTACTCAAAAAAACTGCTTTTTTTTGAGAATCTCGAAATTATAAAAATAAAAAAAGCTCATAAAAGTATACATGGTAATTGTTTCTGAAAAAAAAAAAAAAAACAAAACAAAACAGCTAGAAAAATAACAATTTAGGCAAGCATAAATTACTTGAAGTTATTCGAATTAAACTGTAAAACGATTTAATCTTAAAAAAATTGCCGGATAAGTACTAAAAATTAAAACTGTTGCTCGCGCCACATGCCAAACGCGTGCAGCAATAGAGAGAGTTTTACTTTTTAATTCGCAGTAAACGTCAGTGAATAAGTCGCATCAATTAAGGGATGAAGAAAATGGAGAAGAGTGTCGATAAAAATAGTAAAGTAGAAAAAAAAGAGCAGGGTGGGGTTAAAGTGTCATATTTGATCGGTGAGATACAAGATAAAAGATAGAAAAAGCTTGAGCAGTACCCGTCCATCGTGAGGGCGTTGACGGCAGAGTCCCTTCCGAGGATGAATTGTCCTTTGTCGGGGATGTCAAGGGTTGAAGCGATGGTGTCTGAAACGGTGGTCTCATCGTCGCCAAAAGTTTGAGTTGGTGCACGCGCGACGGCGGCCCGATACCCACTGAGCCATCGTGCCGACGCGACGGGCCGGCCGCGGCGCGAAAGGAAAACACGCAAGCCGCACCAAGACACCAGCAGGCATCCAGCAGGTCGCATGAGCTTTAGGCATTTTCGGAGACTACACCTAGTTAACTTTATATACATACAACTGTTTCTCTTTCGCCCGGGAGTTTTTTATTACAGCAGGAGGCCTATGATTTTCTGCATGTAGCGGTGTATTTGGAGTCAAATGTCTCGACCAGAACATTGCTCCCATCGTGGTTCTATGGCTTTTTTCCTAACTCTTGTCCTTTTCGGTTTGATTGTTACATGCAAGCTGCTTTTCTATACACAGTGGGCGAAAATAACCCCTGCTTGTAGGCTGGCGTGCTGCCGCTTTCACGTAGGTGACCCCGTAAAAGTTTCTTTTTTCCTTTTTTTTTTTTTTATACTTTGTTTTACTTGTGTTTTCATGGTACGATGAAGTTGTATTGCGTGATGAGCTGGATAAGAAAAACTAACAATGAAGCTTCGGGAACAAAGAATTAGAGCTATTTTATTATAGATTGCTTGAAGGATAAATTGTTTCCACAACAGAATTAATTATTATTATTTTTTAATTTATATTTATTTTAAATTAAATCAGAATATTTAAATTTCAAATTTTACAATTATTTAGCAACGAATTTTGCAGCCTAGGGACATAAAAAATCGTTCGCATCTCTGAGTAATAATTCCTGAAATAATTGAGCCCTTTAAAATTTTGCTGCACGTTTGAAAAATAGACTCTTTTCAAATTTTCCTGAAATCGGAGTATAAAACTCACTGAAACTGGTGTATTTTCCTGTGTAACTCTGGTTACTAATTTGGCCAATTTGACAGCTGATTCATTGCCTCGAATTCCCATCTGTGCAGGTTCCCAAACAAGAGATAAAGGTTAATTGACTGAGCTGTTCAAGGTTTCATATAATATATGAATCATAAAAATTAAATATGATAAGGTTTAACGTATTATTAGTAATTATTACTAGTAAATTTGAGTCTTCACAATTTTTCATCATTTTTCTGAATTTGAGAATGTTTATGGGTCGATGGTGAAATGCGTTACATTATGACAGTACGGAGTATCTTATAGGTCATATTTGACACTTGGTGATATTTAAAAATAGATTTGATGAAACATTTCATGTTATCTTCGAGAGTAACATTTTCGGGAATGGACATTCGATATTAAATGATGGTCCTCAATACAGCGTACTAATAAAATTTCTCGCTTTGGTTTTTGAAAAATATATGAATGCACCACAATCCAATATGACTCAAACATAGCTCTTATAGGTATATCAGCAGTGTTCCATGACGAGGGTTGGCTCACGAAAAGCCGTAAGAAAATTCGTCTGATTTTACATTTACAATATTTGAAAATCCGCTTCCATGAATTAGATTTTAATAGTTGAATATTAATACATTTGAAAATTTCGTTTTTACACAACGAGAAACTGTTTTTTTTAAGTATTATTTTAGTGTGAGTAGCCTTCTTGTCAGCCCTCAATAGCTGAATTGAATTGAATGAGTGCTTATTTTATAATAACATAATTATAATTTAGTTTTATAACTAATAATTTATTATAAATATTAATAAATCAATTGTTGCGAATGCAAGGTTAAAGTTCGTATTGAACGTATCAATTCGATATTGAGAAAAATATTTAATTTTTTAGTTACAACTCGGTCATAGTTATACTTTTCAAAATTTATTTTATTAAATCAGGAAAACTTTTTTTCCTTCATTTGTACAAAAAAAAAAATTCTTATTAATATTGTAAAACTGCTCTTTTGACAGGAAATTCTAGACAAAACTAGAAAAAAAAAAATTCGTGCACCGAGAGATCGGGTACTCTATGAGAAATTCATTTTAGTTTATGTTTTTAAACTCTTATTTATGAAAAAATAGTCAGAATATAAAATTGTTGAAAGTAAGCCAATAAAAAAGGTAATTATTAGAAGAAAAATAAACTTTTATTATTTGAGATTAAAAGAGCAATTGAAATTGACGAATAAAAAAAGCCACAACGAGTCGGTTAAACAAACAACCTCGGCTCATCAGTGGTAAAGACTAAAGAGAGTGATCCTGCAATCGAAAAAGATTCAAGCAGCTCGAGCAGGTCAGAGGTAATAACCGTCTGTTTCTACGTAGACATACGAGCGACGTCAGAATCAATATCGTGCAGGAGCAGCGGGCAAAGGGTTTTTGGATACCACACGCGAGTAACTACGATAATGACAAATCGATTTTAATCCTTCCTACTGCTCCTCTAAGGATCGTCATTCGCTTCGGCGCCCTTGTGTACGTCGATCGTCTCGCAATGTGGGTTAACGCCATCCTAACATGAATTGCGTGTTTTACATACATACTCATTTTATCTTTTTTTCTTTTAATCTTTTACATGCGTTACTAACAAGTGGCTGTGCAATTTATGTTTATTTTTACCGATTCTCTCGCGTTACAACTGACTTAAAGCTTTTTATACTCGCCGATTATTAAGAACTTGTATTTTAATTAACTGCACTAGATCTTTTCTAAACTACTTTATCATCCACTCGTTTCGATAATTGAAATATTGAGCTGGATGCGTTCATCTTTACAACAATAAATAAATACTATAAAAGTAACTTTTAACGATGGAAAAGAATGTATTGTCAAATTTTTGCTAATCAAGTTTAGATAATTCTAATTGAATTTTATTCAGGGGATCACATTTTTTGTTCTCTACAACGCCTGTATGGATCCAAATAGTCATTTTTCAACTTTTATTGCCATCATCAAGGAAGAAAAAGAATATCTCAAAACCTATGATGACTAGAGAGACGTGGTTTGCGGCAAAATTTCATTCACAAATAATATAATTCAGCCATATCGATAATTTTTAATATTTACAAATATGCGCTTGCTCGGTAGCGATTAATATAAAAAATTTTAACAAATCTGTCAGAAAAGTACAGTACACTAAAAAATTTTGAGCTAAAATTTGAATTATTTTTTAGTAAGGTGTTAGTCTCGAAATTTTTTTATCGTAATTTTTACGTTAAAAATGGCTCAAAACATTTGAATTTGTCGGCAAAAATAATTTTGAAAAACAAAATTTTGCCGCAAACTTTATGTCTATATCCCTTTTAGATACTGAGTTATAAATAAACGTTGTAATTTGAAAAATCAATATTTTGCTTCGTGAATGCGCATTAAATGGAATAAAAATTTGCGGGTGGCTCCACAAGTTTTCTTTTTTTATTTTTTTTTCGAATGATATACATATATATATGTATATGGGTCAAAATAATACTTTTCGGTCCGCACGTGGCTCACGGATTTTTTTGAATTTTTTTTTTTTTTTTTTTTTTTAAAGCATTATTTAATGTAGGACCGCACCTACGGCTCTAGTCAAGATATATTTTCGGTTAAACATTTGACTAGCTTCACGCGTATATAGATATAGAAGTGCATTAGCAGCAGAAGCTTTTTTAACCTAAAACACATATTTTTGTTTTTTATTAATACTTAGAGGAACTGAATGGAATTCTTGTACACTCTAGTTAAACTGACAAATATTCTGAAAACGTGATCACATTTAATTATGTAAAAATTGTATAAAAAATGTGCTCTCCCATAAGACTACGGGTTAAATCGACGCGATGTTAATATTCAATTACTCAAAAACGAAAAACCCTCAGGTTCTGAAAATTTAGTGGCATCATTTTTTAATATTTATCTTCGACTTCCTAAAGTTTTAGATTTTTAACACATCTCTTTCTAGTTTGTGCGGTCCTACCTTAATAGAATACTTTTGCCGGAAACTAGAGGTCTCCATCTTATTTCTGCTTGGTGCTAGATTTTTTCAAAGATATAAAAGATAAGAACAATTGTGACAAATGATGAGACCCATAAAAAAATTTTAATTTCAGTACCTTTGCGATTCCTACACGGACAGAAAAAATACAGAAATTTACTGTGGAGGACACGAGAAACTTGTGTGCTGCTAAAGCACGTAAATTTTCTGCGAGCGCCACACATAAAAATCGTGTGTTAGCTTTACGCAGAAAAAATCTTAAGCGCACTGTATTGGAGCCAATCAAAATCACTCCGGTCGCACCTGATTGGTTCCGCTACAGTGCCGCTTAAGATTTTTTCTGCGTAAAGCTAACACACGATTTTTATGTGTGGCGCTCGCAGAAAATTTACGTGTTAGCTTAACACAGTAAATTCCTGTTTTTTTTCTGTCCATGTAGTTTTTGAGGGCTTCGAGAGAGGAGTTATAACACCGAAAAATATGGTACAATAGTACATGATCTATTTTTAGATAAAAATTTTTTAATTTTATTAATAATTATGTTTGATTTATTAAATTCACAGATTAAATATATTTTGCCCTTATAAGCACCCAACGATTGAGTCTTCTGAATAAAACTGAATTGAGTATTTTTTATGACGTAATATTTCATCTTGTTGTACATATTTCTTGATTAAAAGATTTGTGAAAAAAATTTTTCTGGAGTTTATTTTTATACTGGGGAAATTAATAATTTATAATAAGTTTTTATTCTTAGAATAGATAGATTCAACATAGATTAATTTGATCTGTATTTAATAAATATTGAAAATAAAAAAATAACTTTATTGATTTTACTTTCATGATGATAAAAGAGAATATTGACAATTATTATTGAATGAAAATAAGTCATAGTTCTTGGGAGGTTGAAAGACTTTTGAACTATTAAAAATTGTTTATGGGCCATTTTAAAAAACTGATTTTTTGATACACAGCGCTAAGTTTTTTGACTTTAAAAACTTATACCCTTTAAACAAAAAATTTTTGTCAATTCTAAGTGACTTATGTTTGGATGCATTTATTTTCTGAATGTAAAAAAACACATGAGGATGAGAAAGAACAAAAGATCATTTTTCATGATTAATTTTATTTGAAGCAATACATAACACTGACGCTCAAGTTTTACTGACGTCGGACACAATAACTACATGTATATGATGTTGAACTTTTTCCTAAATAAAATAATTTTTTATATTAAAATTTCGATAAGTTTATCAAAAAGAACATTCAAAGTAAAAAAAAAAAAAATTTGTTTATAGAAGTAAAAAGTTTTTTTTTTCATGCGTTTATAAAGATACTTTTTGATAGACTCCTAACACAATTATTTATTTATTTGCTTATTATTTAAAATTATTTTCTATTTTCTTATAATTAAACATACATTAATTAATAGCAAAAAACCAGTTTTCGCAAATTCACTCTGTTACTAATTCACTCATACCTTTTTGCCTATATTTTAGGCGCACAATTAATTTTAATTAACTTTTAAAGTATTATATATTTTTTTTTTTCACCAACGCCATTGTTTTTTTTTCATTTTTCAGTCATATTATAATAATAATAATGAAGCCATTAAGCTAATCAAAAAAATTTTTTACAGCTTTCAAGAGTCATGAAAATTCTTGGTGCAAATAAACTGTCAACAACCTGCAAATGGCTAGAGTATTGATTATAACATTTTTTCCCTTATTTTTTAACTGCATTGACATTAAAATAGATTTGAGGAAGCGATGCCAACAAATTTCATTTAGAAGCTAACCCATAATTTGAGGTTTAAATTTGCTTTGTCTATAGATCTATGTTGAGAAACGATAATACCTATTAAAACTTCTCACGAAAAAGCAAAGAGTCAAATGAAGAAATTTCATTAGGTTATATTCGATGAATACATTATAGTTAGTTTATATAGTTAATACGTATATATTCACGATCATCGTTTTAAGTTGCTCTCTTAACGAGCTGATTTTTCATCTTTAAATTGACTTGCTTTAAAACTTTTCTTTTATCACAAAGCAAATCTTTCAAATCTATATTTTTTCACATTAGATAAGAGTTAACACCAATTTCAAAACTTTTAAGACTATCTTTTATTTGCTTTATTTGCTTGATTTCTTAAAATGTTAGATAAAATTTTAAAAAGAAAAATTACTAACAAAAGAATTAAGTGAAAGTCTTAACAAAATTTGGGAAAAAAACATGGAAAAATAAATCTTAAACTTCTAAGTAGTATACATTAATTTTTGGTATGATATTTCTGCTTTTTATTTAACCTAATTTAATGTAATTTAATGTTGACATGGAAACATAACTTTTTTCTAATTAGTAAATGAATTTTTTTTTTCTCAGTTTTTATCTCTTACGGATCATGAGAAAAGGCAAAGAAAAAAAGATTTTGAGGGTGAGTGACGATTCAATTTAAATTGCGTCGATCATGACAGTGCTCACAGGAATCATTAGGTTTATTTTTGTGTAATATTAAACATATTTCAAAATAAGCTTAAATAATAGATTAATAATAATAATGGTGCTATTATAAATATTTCGTTTGATTTAGTTGTGATTTTTTAGCTTTATGTTCGTAGTTTAAAGTTTCGTTTTATTGTTTACTGTTATTATTTTCGTTGCATCGTTGTATTCTAGCGCGCATGATTTTTGCAGTAGGGGCGTCCACCCTTAGCATAAAAGCTCTGTCCTTCAAGGTTTTGTTTGCACATCTGCAATAAATCAATTTAAAAACTTAACTGTAATATTAAACTCATTACTAATGATACATTGGTTTTAAACAATTAAAAAAATTATCAACTGAAATTAATTAAATTAAATAATTATAAAGTAAAGGATCCGAGTAGAGCTATTGAAGCTCATATAAAACATTAAAGATGTAGTGTGTTTAGAATCTATAGATATGCTCGTTCTCCTGATAAAGATTTACTCTTGAAAGGCCACAATAAATTCTAAACTTCAATTAGCCCGAACGATTAAAAATAAAAAAAAATAAAGAGAAAAATATTTTAAATGAATCAAAAATTTACCGTGCAGTTGAAACATTGACTGTGGTAATTGTTATTAAGCGCCTCTACCCAACGATCACCAGCCTCTACTGGAAATCCACAGGCAAAGCACTTCGTTGTGAACAGGTCATTCCAGTCTGTAAAAAAAACAAATAGCTAGTAAAAAAAAAGACATTGTTTATACAAAATCTAATAAAGCGATTGTTTTTAAACACTATGATTTTAATGTTTTCAAAATTAATAATGATGAAATGAATGACGCTGTAATGAAAATTAATACAAATGTAAATAGCAAAATTGTTAAAATATTAAATTCATTTGATTAGATTAGATTGATATATTTACTTTCAGTTTAAGAAATTATTTTTTATATAAAAGCAAAAGATTTTAAGCCAAATTGAAATTTGAGTATACTTATTCTGATTCTTTTACAAACTTTAAGCATAAATAACAATAGGTAAAATAAATTCGATCTTGTACGGACCAATAATATGATTATTAAAAAGACGACACCTCGGCGATACATCCTGCTCTTCTCAAGTCACTAATTAAGATGTCAATCAATTTATAAGAGTTTATTTATGAGTACACAAATAACCGATCAACTATTTCTTATTACTCATTAGATACTTGTGCACTTACGACTAAACTCTCATGAGTTAATTGACATTTTAATTATTGTCTCGAAAAGGGCAAGATATTCTACCAAGATGTCGTCTTTTTAATAAACATGATATTATTGGTTCATATTAGACAGATTTTATTTTAAATGCAGTTATTAAATGTGGGTGATTGAACCAATTATTATTTAAGCATAAAAAAGCTGTTACAAGATTGAAAAAATAAATCAGCATTTTAAAAAGTAATTTGCGTAATTTTTATAAAGCATTATTTAACAATTTGCTAAATGAACCTCTTTCGCAATATGGAAGTCCTTCTTCAAGGAAGAAAGGACGGTTGCCAAAAAGTTTTCCGCAATGCGTGCAGTTGAAACATTCAGGGTGGAAGTGTTTTCCAATGGCATTCAAGCAATCCTAAAAAAATTCAAGGATCAATTATATAAAATGATTCATTGCAGTACGCACTGAATATATGATTAAAGGATGTACTTAAAGTGTTTATAACACATAATGTACTTATATTTATTTATTTTTATTTTTAAAAAAACGGAAGGGTACGCACTCCTTTGATTTTGTTATTGCATTTATTACACGGTGGGGCAATGAATTTTTCGAAACAATATTCGCAGTAAAGTTGTCCTTTCTCCTCTACGAAGCCAATGTCCTGTAGATGACGTCGACATTGAGCATTCACGCAGACGAAATGCTCAGGGCACCATATTTGTCCCAGCGCAGAAATAAATGGACCCCTAACGAGTTTCATACATTAAATACAGTTTTAAAAAAATGATCCTGTACCAACAGGATTTGGTTTTGTACTGGTATAAATAAATGACACGTGATTAAGTAGTTACTAGATGAAATTATTGATTTTCTTGTTTATAAATTTAACATTAAGAATGATCATGATTTACGATATTTTTAAAATGCAGTTGAAAATTTTCTTTTATTGATTGGTTTAAAAATAAATCAGGTATTAAATTTAATTTAGAAACTCTCAAACAATTAGCTCAAAATTTAATTAAATCTAAATTTAAAATTTAAAGCAAGTACAAACCTTGTAATTTCAACGTTGCAGCGACAACAAACTGGTTTAATGTTAAGACCATTCAGCTTATTGTTAGTATCTCCATTAACTGCGCAAAAACCATGCAATGAGGAATAAGGTATTAACAATTAGTTAAAAAAAAAATAAATAAATAAATAAAAAATTATGGAAGTAAAAAAAAGTATGTGATAATATTAATCAAACTTCAAACAGATTACTCATATTTCGAAGAAGTAGGTTTGTATCTGTAGTCACTAGAAATAACGTCTTAAGTCAATTAAAAAAAAATTACATGAAATGGTTTTTATGATGAAGAGTAAAATATAGATTAACTTTATTTTGAAATCATTCAATTCAATTGTCAAAAACTGCTTAAAATCGTGTTTAATATTAACATAAATAGTAACAATTAATTACAGTACTTCACAATCTTTAATTCACTGAAAAATTTTTTGTAACTTTTTTTTTAAATGACTTATGACCACAGATAAAATCAATATGGCTTTCAGTTAAATAAATAAACGAATAAAAATAAGCATGCATCTTAGATTAACTGAAAAAAAATAAATAACAAAATTATAGCACGGCATTTTGGTGAAATCACTGAAAAAAGTTCACAATATAAAGAAAAGCGCATATCCTGTTAATAGATGTCACATCCACGAGACTCAATGTTTGTACCTGACTTGAGAATTACAAGCTGCGCAAAGTGGAACGCGTACACCTGATCCAGCTTGATTCAGAATACCATGACCTCGGTTGGGAGCGCTGCTACCGGCAAAAGTACCTCCTTTGTTGCCACCGAATCCGCCTCCAGGACCTAGATTTGGTGGGTCTACTGAACTCTGGGTTTTACTAGACAGGCAGTGGGTTTGGGTTTGGGACTGATTACAATCCAAGGATTGGGAACAGCTGGTAGTCTGGGTAGTTTCACGTCGGAACCGATTTTGTTTTTGAATGGTCTGGGTCTTGATCTGGGAACTACTGGTTCGACAAGGTGGAGGTGGGGGGACTGGTTTGTAAAGCTGCACCGTCGGCACAGGTGAGGAAGTACAAGGAGGCTTAGTGGTTTCACGCTTGCAAAGCGTTAGCGTGGTTATTTGATTGCAAAGATTAGTGCGTGGTTGCTGCTGAGGGGTGTGAATTGGCTGAAAACCACAATCACGGCTCTCTGAAGTCGAGCTAAAGCTTGTTATCGTGCTAGTACGTTTTGGAGGAGGTGGAGGAGCTAATGGACAATTTTTACAGGCATTTGAATCCTCAGGTTCTTCATCTGGAAGAGGTATTTGAGGAAAAGGAAGTTTTGCTTTCGAAGCACCTAGGCATTTTAAAATTGGCTTAGGACACTGAACAGATCGAACGCCGGGAATACCGGATCCACAGCTTGTACTTGTGGTGGTTGTACTTGCATTATAAGTGCAAACAGTCTTTTCATTTCCAAGATTAGTCGTACATTTTCCTGAGCTAGAACCACAGTAGCATGAAGGTTTTTCACAAACTCCACCGGTCTCAGCAGGACAAGGAGTTACATTAACTCCTTGGTGGTCAGGTGTTGGTGTAATACAAACTCCCCGAGTTCCAATACCATCACAAGGCACAACGACGACCCCTGATTTGCAAGAAGTATCCCCATGAGCTCTAACTGGAAGAACAGTTACACCGGTCATTGGACAAGGAGGTTTGGGTTTTGGTGGTGGCACTTCATGACAAATTCTTCGAACTTCTGGAGTACCAACTGGAGCAAAAACGCGAACGCCAGTTTTCTGTATTCTATCCATAACTTTTTTTTGGGCAGTGGGACAACGTAGAGTTGTCTCAGTGTGGCAATTTTCAGTTATGTAACAGTTACTTTCTGGTTCTGGGGATTCTGATGGTTGCTCGGGATCATCATATTCTCTAACCGTATGTTCCATTCTCTTGACATGTTGACTGCCGTCGCATTCTTCAGTAACAGTATCATCATGTACTTGATAATGAGCATGTTTAGTATCTCCTTGACCAACCCAGGAAACAATTTTTGATGATACGGTATCTTTAGTCTTGTGTCCTTGTGGTGTATCTTCTTCAAAATGATAACAAGATGTTTCTGTTTTGTCTGGAGTAATAGTATCTCTCTGAGATCGTTTGCACGGTGGTATATCTTCCACATTTCTTGGTGCTTGTGCTCTTGCAAAACAAGGTGGTGGCTCTGGTGGGCCAGCAGCAGGAGATTTACAGCAAACTCTTGTAGTTGAAGTACTGCTGGCAGAGTATTCTTGACTTTGCACTGGTGCTTGTTCTTCACAGACTAGATATTTTTGATAATCTGGAATTGCATCTGGTCTTTTGAGCCCACAAGATGAAACTCTACCGCTTGGGGTTTGTGATCGACAAGGTGTTTGAGATCTCGATCGGCAAGAGGGAGACACAGATCGATTCCGGAATTTGAAATCCGGAGGTGGAGTTGGAAGAGGTCGAGGCCCATCAGGTTTTTTTGGTGGATCTTTTGGTGGGTTGCGGAAAAGAATTTCTGAAGGAGCTGCGTAACCTTCGTAGGTGTTTTTCATTTCTGGAGTTTTTGATCGGCACTTGCATGTACCTGGCACGGGATTTACTTGTCGACCCAAAGGTGAGTAGGGTCGATCAGATGCAGTAGTTAAAGCTTGTACAAATGGTGATGCCGGTCTTGGCGGACAATTACAAATTGGACAAACACTCGTTTCTTCATATTTTACTTCATGAGTGTAAACTTCTTTTGTCCCTCCACATGAAGATGAAGCTTTGTTAGAAAGTTGTAATGGTGTATAAGGACGATCTGAAGCTGTTGTTAGAGCCTTGCACATCTCCGATTGCCAAGCTTTTGGTTTTGAATTTTGGACAGGGGTTTGAGGAAGTGAGCATATACCACTTTCAGTTTGTTGTACAAACTGCACATGTTTTTTAGTACAGGTTGGCTGTTGCTGATTTGGTGATTGCTGAGTTAATCTAGAACACAGCCGACGCTCTTGAAGTGTTGGTTGGCGCTTTACAGGCTGCTGTTCTCTTAAACTTTTGTGTACCTCGACTTGTTCACGTATACTTCTTCTACGTTGTTCTTCATAGTCTTGCTGTTTTATATTAACTTCTTCATTAAATTCTCTGACCTCTGTTTTACAAGGACAAGGTTCATCTCCTTCCATTTTAACAGGTATAATTCTTTCTCGAGATGGTGGTTGTTGATCACTTGAACACACAGAACATGGTGGTTTCTCAAGTTGAATGTCAATTATTCGTTCGCGTGGACACGAGTACTCTTTTACTTCAGTCCTCGATTCTCTGCGACAAGCTTTTGGTCCAGATCTTGAAGCTTCTTCTTCTCTTATTCGACATTCTTCTTCTTCTCTTCTTTGCCTGTCTTGGGCTTCCTTTTGCCTTCTGCGCTCTTCTTCTCTTCTATGCATTTCAGCTATTTGACTTTCTTCCTCTTGTCTCTTCCGTTCTTCTTCCTCTTGGAATCTTCTCTCTTCTTCTGCTCTACGCAATCTTTCTTCTTCTTCCTGTTTTTTAGCTTGTTCAATCATCTGGGCTGTATCAATTGTTTTTGTTAATGATTCGGAATTTCCTGCCAAGTGTCTTCTACCAGAGATATCTTCAACTTCTCGATCCACAGTAGAAGACCTATGAGAGTATTCTTCCTGTACAAAGTCAGTTTGATTTTCTGATTTTCCGAAAGGAGTACCTAATTCTTGATCTGGAGACACAAGCTCAACAGTTTTTTCATAAGTTGTGGTTTTTTTAATATGTAAATTACCTTTGTCTTCCTCTTCTGTTTCTGTGTACAGATCATGTTCAGCGTCGATTCCTTTAGGACAAATAGCCACGTCTGGAGGTACTATTTTTGAATAATCCACTCTATCTTTTTGCTGGGGAGGTTCTGGTTCTGGTTCTGGTTCAGGCTCAGGTTCTGGTTCTGGTTCTGGTTCACATATAAATTTACACACTTGAGAGGTGGTATGCTCGTGTCGATGGGTCTCGCCTTCAGTCTTGCAAGTATCTTCTTCACTGTGGTAGTGTTCTTCTCTATGACGACGTTCAGGAGCTGGCGATGGTTCGCGTTGGCAAACTTTTTCGCGCTGACACACCTCTTTAGTGCAGTATGAATTACAAATGTTACTAGGCTGAGGAGCTTGAACTGATTGATACAAATTAGTACCGGTAGTCACAGTGGCTGTCCATGGTCGTGGAGTAGGCTGAAGAATTCTCGTTGGTGTTAATGATCTTCGCATGCTGTCACATGAGCTTGCTCTGGATGTAGTAAGCTCACAACGACTGTGATGGGTTTCTGTTGAGTTCAATAGTTCAACACTATTGAAATTCTGCCCTGAACAGCTGTACTGATCCATTTCTTTATGTTGCCGTTGTCCAGTAAAACTGTTACGTCTCTTTATGACAGATTCAACAGTTGCTCGACGCTTTTGAGTCTCTTGGCGAGTTCGTTTATCGATTGAGGGATTAGGATCAATGTAAAGGGGGCTGGCAGTAGGGTAAGTTATATCCTCGATAGGCTTTACAGGTGGCCACTTGGGAATATTTTTCGGTGCTGGTGGTTTTTCGATAGCTTTGGGTCGGCAAACTTCACGAACTAATGTGTAAGAGTTGTACTTTTCATGACAGACTGGGGATATTAATTCCCTTTGTTTCCTCTCACGGCACTCTTCGTAATAAGACGAGGTTTCTGTCTTATCAATAGGTTTTTCAGTTGGGATGGGCGATTTATATTTTAAGGATCAAGGAAAAGATTTTTTGGAATAGGTTAACAAGTTAGAATTGATCAAAGTGACAGTTTAATAAGCAAAAGTGACACATGAAATTGAAACATTTGGAAATAAAGCGATTAAAGGTAGGCATCAGACAGTTAGTTTGAGTTAAAAAGAAAAAAAAAAAAAAGAGAAAATTTAGGTAAGTTGAAGCAAGTTAAAGGTTTAATTGCTAAAATTCGCTCAAATTTTAATAGATTAATCAAAGGTATAGATAAGTTGTGCATCATTAAAATTAGCAAATAATATAAGTAACTAAAATCTATTGAGCGACGTAAGTAGGGTTTTGGAAGTTTGCTTAATAGATAACGCACTAAGACATTTTAATCGACAGGTTTAATGGCGCTATCAGTAATGATAGTAATAAATACTGTGGTTGCAATAAGATCAAATTTTAAATGCAGCAGAAAACTTTGATCAATGTTAAAGCTTGAAAATTGTAAAATTAGCTATTACAAAACAATTATCACAGAATTAACTTATAAAAATTTTAACTTTTGATCAAAATTTTCATTTAAATGATAAAATAATAAAAATATAATTAAATAAAAAATATTTAAATAAAATAAAAAGCAGCAGTTATTTTCAAAGTAACACTTGAAAATCATACTTTATGATAAAAAAATTCAAAACCAGTTTAGAATTTTAAAATATTTACTTCAGATCAGCACACTCGAAATTTCAAACCTAAATTATTAAATTAGAGCTCAGGAAATAAAGCAGCCAAAATTCTCACTCGTCAAACGAAAAAGCGATTGTGATATTGTGTGAAGAAACTCAACAACCAATTAAACATTTTTTCTCAATCGCGAGAATATTTATTGTATACTTATGAATATCACAATATTATCAACCGCCCAAAAGAAAGTACACAGAAACCAACGATTTTCAGATATTAAATTAATAAGTTAGACAAGATGTCACTTGAAAGTGTATACATCCACTGTGAGCTTTGCGCTGACAAAAGTAGTCCATAATAAAATAAACACATCCTATGAATAAAAGTGATTGCGCGTAGGTGCAGTTGAGAGCTGCCACGTTCACGCGATCAGGGAAAAAGGTCGAGGTTTTGGATTGAATGATGTGGCTGCTGAAAATAAAAAAACACAAGACAATATGTTCAAAATTATTCTGAATGAATGAGTTTTCTGTATCGGAATCATATAAACAAATAATAATAATAATAATAATAATAATAATGATAACAATAATAATTATTGTAATAAAAAAATTACACACAATCGAGGACCATACAATAATCGTAATTTGAAACAAAATATCTTCGATTAGATTAAGTGCTGCATATGCTTTTATTCAGTAAGAAGTTAGGCTTTGTTTTTATAACTAATTTTTAATAAGTTCTAGTTATATAAATATAAATTATAAACTGATATTTTTGCTGAGCTCGAATTTCAGGTTATAATGTAAAAAAAATGTTGCCGAGTTAAACGAGTAGAAATATTCCAGCAGATGACTAATTTAAAATGAATGTGAATATTTTTAAATCTCTGAAAAAATAAGAGTTTTATACTTTAAAAGTAAAAAAGTTTTACTTCAATTCTTAAAAAAAAAAAAATAAATAAAAAAAAAGTAATTATGTATAAGAACTGAACAAATTGGTACTGGTAGTATTGAACAAACTAATTTTAAAAGAATTGTCAAAATTAGTTACAAAATATTTTACTATAGACTGAAATACATATTGATTAAATTTTAAATAATTAAAATATTAATATTTCTGAACTTTTTTCGAAAAAAGTAATAAAAATAAATTGTCATACTAATTTTGTTACAATTACATTCATTTTTAGATATAATTTATTTCAAGTTACATCAGTGCTGGTCTTTGATAGTAGAAAAAAAAAAATTTGAGTAGAAGAATCATATTAGGTCAAGCGCAAGTGTAAGCAGATTTAGGTAAAAAGTTTCGACACAGCGACGATTTGATGAGAAGTGTTCAACTCAAAGAATAAAGATTGGTGTGACGTATGTACGAATTGGCATATATTACGGCGAAAAAAAGTAATGTTTTGAAATCTACGTTAGCTAATAGAAGGAACGAAAGAGAAAAAAAATTATTGCTAATGCTGACGTTATCGAAACGAGATCATCGTAAATTAAAAAGTAGGATATGAGAGGATGTTCTGGTTCTTTTCGCTCGTGTATATACCATCGACGGCGGCGACTGGCAGCTCTCAATGTACCAATATACGTCACACCGACTGATTGATTATAAATGCCCGTGACACCGCGTCGTCGCTTAGGCGTCATTGTAAAAAAAAACTATTATTTTCACTAATAACGATACGAAATTTACAAAATTCGATCTGAATTTACTTTTTGAGAGTACATAAATTTTCTTGGTTAAAGTTTTCTTCGATTATGAGAGTAATCAGGCAGATTGCGGCGACAGCTGTAATTAATTATTAATAATAGCTGGAAATTAGTGGATCGACTGGCTTGAAATTTTCTTGTAGTTATATATTTTTTTCTTTATGTAAGTTTACACCATCATGAAATTTAATTACAAAATAGTTTTCATAATCATTCAAATTCAAATGATGGTTGTATTTTTTTTTAAACTTATTATCGAGATGGTGATAAAACGAAATGATAAATCAAATTTTTTGGCTAGAAAAATGCTGTGAAATTAAAAAATCTAACTTTTTATAATAAGTATAGGGGAAAATTAATAGAAGAAAATTTCAATTATGAAAGAACGGTAAAAAAAGTAATCGCAGACGTTAAAAATTATATGTACACTTGTGCTGACGGCGCTAAAGCAAATAATTTTATTTGGCCAAAAAAAATCGACGGGAATTCGTAGTAACAGCGCGAATAAAAATTTATGTGGGCGTCGTCGTACCTTTGAACGAAGAGCTTTTTGGCTTTGGCAGGGTTGAGAAACGACCTATTTGCAAGAATCGAATTCAAGGTTGAATGAGACGTAGATTAAAAATTGCTCGAGTTTGACAACCTCGATCGATTTCGAAATAGACGGATTAATTGTTCTTTTTTTCGATGTATACTTTTCAGATTAATTTTAAAATTCAGTGTGTCATATATAAAAAAATATTTAAAAATCGATTCAAGTAAATATTATGCACAAGTAACAAATAGATTCAATGTGTCATGAATAAATTCATTGGCAAATTGCTGATCTATTCATTTTTAAATTACATTGCATAACAATATAATTACTATTAGTGAATCATAGTGTTATAATAAGCATGTAATGTTATTCAAATAGATCTTCAATTATAAAAAATGTTTAATTGAACATTAATTTTAAATAAAAATCACACTTTGTCGATGATAATAATATTTGCAAAGGTTTTCATGGACATTTATAGGTACTTTGACAATGAAATACTGCTGCTCTATAAATTGATCTTAATTTAAGATAAAATTACTACTAATTAAAATAAATCCAAGAGTAAGAACTATTATCTTTGAAACAAATGAAAAACTCACCAGTTACGGATTGACTCTGAGGGCGAGGTAAGGTGCTGCTTCCGGTGTTGATAATCGGCGAGGAGTAATTTTGGTTCGTGATGCTAGACCCGATGAATGGCTTGGGACCACCGAAGTTGTTCGTTGACGGTGCCTGCGAGAAAACACATCATATAATTTATATTCTTACACGATTAAACTTCTAAACCAACTTCTAAATATAGTACAGTTCAAAATTGCGGTATGTATAACACAATGATTTGAAATTTGAGAAAAATTTATGAACTGATCTTAAAAAACTTTCAATCATCAAAAATCCTAAAAACTGCATAAAAAATTATCATTTAAAATAAAAAAATTGATCACAGAGTGTGTATGCAAGATGAGATGTTTACGTAGCGATTCAAAATTAAATAAAATTAGTAATTATTGAACGAAACCACATAAAAATTAATAAAAACAAATGATTGGTTACGCACATCCTGGTACAATCTGAATCGACCCATGTCACTTAAATCAAAAAACGATGTCAAAAAAATCCAAAGATGACCGTAGATGAGAAAAAAAAGTGTCAAGAATGACCGTCTAAAAAATTGATGTAGCCACAAAAAAGAACGCCCGCTCAAATTCGCGGTATTATGATGTGAAAAAAAAAAAAAAAAAAAAGCTCCCGTACGATGATCGATCACAGTCCGAGTCGTTACCTGAACTGGCCGAAACCCGTGGTGGCGGGGTCGATCGAGGGGCGAGCTGCCAAACCAGGTTCTAATGGGCTGCAAATGAAGAAACGATGATGACAGTAGACTGTATAGAAGACAATACTACTTCGGAGTTGTGGTAGGGGATGACGGTCGTATCTGCTTCATCGGTGGCACATAGTGTACTTTCGCAAGAGCAGCCTACCCTTAACCTCGGCTCCTTTTATCGGTCGAAGCGTCTCGCCTTTCAGTGGCGCTCTTTCTCTCGATGCCCCAACTTTTTGATTGATTCCCCCACCCGCTAACCACCTAATCGTTAATCACGCGCCAGTGTGCCGAAAATAATGAGGAACCGATGACTGACACGTCGGGAAGGAGGAAGCGGATCTTGTTTTTTTGGCATCGGAGGTCTATCGGCCGGTAGTACTACCTAACTGCTAAATTGACTTTTCTATCATCTAATGATTGATGAAATATTCCAAGTGACTCAAAGCTCTTTGCTTTCGTACACTCGGAGGTATTTGTTTGAATTATATATAAAACTTACGTAACTCGTTACCCAGTGCGATAGTAAATTAACGAGATTTGTCAATACTGACATACAATGTAATCGATGTCGTAGGGAAATTTGTTATTTTTCTCGAGATTTACTTCTTCTAACTTTGATCGAAAACTACAAATATTTCATAAGCTTTTTTTGAGTTACACTTAAAAGTACATATCTACAAGGCATTACTTGCGTAAAAGCAAAAACAAAAACAATCATTTCAAATAGTTTTGCTGGATGCAATCTTGTTTTGCGTTTGACAATTTGCAAAGCATTATAAAGAAAGCTATTATTGTAAACAGACTAAAAGTTCTTTGAATTTTCTTAAAATCAAGTAAAAAAAGTCCCCTCAGAAAAAAAAAGAAAAGAAAAAGAAAATAAAAATAATCACCTTGAAAGCGCGCAAATGCGAGCTGGAATCCGCGTTTTTAACGCAAAAATCAGTCCGATCGTTGTTCTTGTGATCAAAAGCGAAATCGCGTATGTCATCGGTTAGCTTGTGGAGCTTGTTGTCGATGTTGTTAAAGTGTTCGTTATTAGTAGGATTGCGGTTATAATCAAGCTGCTGCTGCTGGTGGTGATAGTTCTTGTCGTAAAACGACTTTTGAGGCTGAAAATCTTCGTCTCCATTCTGCTGGTTCGTTTGGATGGTCAGTGTACTCGTGTAAGTCTTTGACTCGTACTTGGAGGTATCCGGGCTCGTTCGGTTAGAGTTGTTAATGCTGCTGACGTAGCTGTTGTAGCCATTACGGTACGAAGTATCCGGACTGTATGACCGATTACATCTCTGCTGCTGTAAAAGCATATTAGTGCAGGGGGCAACACACGTCACACGCACAAGTTAAGCTTTGTATTATTCGAGCTTTGCATTACTTTTTTTTTTCTATTTCTATCTTATTATATGTTTATGGTGTTTTTAAAGAAAAAATTTTTTTTATGGAATTATTGAGTAAAATTTTAAATTTTAAGTAGGTTCAAGGTTGGTATTCGGTTAAATAAATATTATAAATGTGTAAAACTTTGAAAAAGTTAGAGTTAAACAAGAATTTTTACTTAATTTTATCATGGACGATTTTTTTATTCAAACAATTTTTGATTAAAAAGCGATTTTAAATCTAAGAACGTCTCAATAAAAAGACAAAAGCTAAATAGAAAAATCTGCAGTGACGTACGTACAAAGGCAGCATGATTGTGAATACCGAGCAACGCGTTATGTACAATCAAGTGCAGAGAGGGTACGTACCGAAAACGGCTGAGGTGAAGAGCTTCCGTGATTGCTTAGCAATGGCGAAAGAGGACTTGCCTGCGATAAGGCTGCTGAAATTGTGTTAGCCGGGGCTCTATGACCACTGTTTGAAAAAAAAAATTCCAATTATATATCATAAATATCGAAATATTTTATATAAAAAAATAATAATTCAA
Source organism: Encarsia formosa (assembly GCA_038277355.1). Taxonomy (NCBI): domain Eukaryota; kingdom Metazoa; phylum Arthropoda; class Insecta; order Hymenoptera; family Aphelinidae; genus Encarsia; species Encarsia formosa. Next base: position 110,046,778 of record CM076184.1, read on the forward strand.
TTGAACGTACGGAGCAACTGTTACTGGTGCGAGTCCGCCTGGTGCATTTTGCCTGGCGGCTAATTTAGCATGTATGTCGCAGTAAAGCTTGTTGTTGATGTTGTAGTAGCCGACATTCTTCAAAGATGTTCCACAGGTGGAGCATTTGAAGCACTCGACGTGAAGATTTTTCTCCTTTATTCGAACGAATACACCACTAAAATTTATTAAAAATATATTTTTAACATGTTTTTTAATCGTAAATTTTTATATTAAGTACATTACATGCTGACAGATGAAATTAAGCAGGCTTGGAAAAAAATGAATCGAATTAAAAATAGTCAAAATGCTACATTGCACGACAAAAATACACGGAACAAACTTGAGTTTATGAAAAAGTGAGATAACCCATGCACATAAGTATGAAAAATATGAATTATTGGGAAAAAAAATGAAATTTGAAATTTAAAATATGTTGAATTTCAAGAATAAATTGTAATCGTAAAATCTTTAACTCATGCTAAAAACATACTAATCAAAAACATTTTTTGAAAAGTCTAATTAATTTCATCTATGAATTATTAAAATGAGATAAAACTAAAGTTATGTAATTATAATAATTTATTATAAGTACAATATGGTTTGGATTAGGTGATTTCGTATCGGTCACAAACTATAGCCTCGATTAATGAGGTTTTTACGATGATTATTTTATGATTTTAAATAAAGTTATATTTAATTTTTTGGAAATTTATTGGGATCGATTCAAAATCACCCGCAGCAGTGAACAACGTCCAGCTCGTCTAAAAAGAGAATTTACGAATAAATGAATAGAATGTCTCGGAAAAAAGCTGCAAGTTGACAGATAAAATAAATTATTGTTCAATTATTACTTATGATAGAATAAAAAAAATAATAATAATAATGAAATAAAATAAGCAATAAATTTGTTCTTTCATCAAAAGCAATGAAAGAGTAAAAGTATTGAAAGGTACTGCGATGCAAAAGCTTATAAAATTAAAAGGTATCAATCGTAGTTTAAAAAAAGGGAGGGAGGGGGGGGCAAAAATAATTATTAGAAGAGGCATGAGTCATACACGATCATCCCAATGAATTATTTGTAAATCATTGTCCACCGATCATGACTCATTGAAACCCCGAAATAAATAATGAATGAGGGTTTAAAGTAGTTAGAGATCAGTTTTTTTTTGTTTATACTGCGGAAAGATTAATACGGAGGGGTGTACCTTGGGCGCGAGAAGGTCTCGAACGCTAACTGTTTTTTTACACTTACAGTGAGACCAACTTGTAGGCACGTAAAGCAACTTGAGAGAGAGAAAACACACTTGATTTGATTAAAAGGAGATTTTGATAATTAACTATGAATTTTGACGTAGAAATCGATGGATACGATTTGACGATGCAAGTGATTTTTAATTGATGACTGTAAAGCCCATCATTTTAATGACTCCACCTGAGTACTCGATTTATCAAGCTTTGTGGATTTCATATTTTTAAACTTTATAAGTTAATTTTGTATAAGTAGTGAAAAAAAAAAAAAAATGCAAAATGAAATTTTTATGGAGTTTTGAAGTTGGTCAATCAATATTTGAACATAGAAAAAATCACAATTTTTTTACAACTTAAATGTAATTGTCATTTGACGAATACATAACATAAAAAGACTGCACGAATAAATTACTTAAAATAGTCATTACCTTATTGTTTAAATAAATTGATACCGTTAGTCTAGGCACAAACTCATATAGTGAAAAATAGGAGTAAATTTTTTAAGTCTGCGTTTCAACAAGTTATTTTAAAAATAGGAGAGAATAAAGTAATAAAATAGCACATCAACATAATCATACGAAAACAACATTGAACATTAGCGCATACCCAAGAGAGTATAAATTAGAAAGAAGAGGCTCGGTATAGATGACGAAAAGATAAAAAAAAAGCTCTGTTGGCGTAAGGAGTTTGCATATATTTCTGTAACATCTTGACGAATAAGAATAGTAATAGCTAGCAGGAGTATAAATAAATAAAAAGTGCGTCATAAAGAAAAGAGTCGAGGTAAAAAGTGGCTTCAGATGATTGTAATTTGAAAAATTACACGATCGGGCTGTCGCAGTTGGTGCAGATGACGACTCCGGGCGGGTAGAGAGAGTCGGAGCAAGTCTTCCTAGGTTGGAACGGCGAGTGGGACCCTGGCAGCGGGGACGAAGGTCCGCGGCCGAGCTCGGCGCTCAGGGGCGTTGGAGACCTCGGCGATATCGGACGGCCGCCCACCGCGTGGCTCACCGACGAGTAGTACTCGGTCCGCGCAGGAACTACAAATACCATTCAACATTTTTTCCACTTTCAACTTTTTTTTTTAAAACCAACTTATAACTATATGATAATAACGTTGTTCATTAGCTGCTGTTTCGATCTCCAAAGTGTAGTAGTCACCTGTTGGAAGGAATAAATAAAGACTTACACAATGAGCCTCTCGCATTCGGCGCATATGTTCTGACCGGGAGGAAGATTGTTCTGGGAGCCACCGCTGCAGGTAGGCTGGGCTCTGGTTTCGGGCGCCTGTACCGCTCGCAGACTTGCGAGCGCCGGTGACGTCGGTGTCACTACTCCGCTTCCTGACATTGGCTCGGCTGATTTTTTTTATTTTTTTTTTTTAATAATAATTTAGTGTGTCTGACCATAGCCAGAATTACAGTACTTGGGAGCGATAGCGAAATTTTTTATATGTCACTCTTATGTGGACGAAAATTACCGCCCACCGGGCAACAATTTCAGATTTTTCTATTGCTTGGCAACGAAATTTTTACCCTCGTGACATAAAAAACCGTTCACACCTCGGACGATGTATAAAAGAATGTGTTGCTTTTTTATATAGTTTTACTTTTGTTTTTTATGCAAAATCAATATTCATAAATTGTTTGAACCAAATTTTGATTCACATAAAATGTTATCGATTTTTCTGACAATACGAAGAAACAAAATTTTTAATTTTACAATCCAAGCAGCGAAAATAATTCATAAATGTCATAGTTTCAATACAAATTTATACAAAAACAAATATTTTTAATTTCAAACTGCTGGAAAACCAAATTTCATTCAAAAACTTACTCTGAAGTAACTTAATTTAATCATGCAGCAAATCAAAAAATTCGAGGGGCTGTGCACTCCAGCGTCACCAAAAAATTAGCCGTATGAAATATGTACTTAAAACCGTTTAAAGACTTCCCAAAGTACTTTTTTTTACAAAACCTTTTAGTCTAAGATAATTTTCAAGGTCCATGACCCCCCCCCCTTATTTAAAATAATTTTTAAAAAATCAAAAAGGCACTGATTTTGCCTCTGGAATGCACAGCCTCTCGTACTTCGGTTACGATTTTTTTCTACGCGCGCTCACAGGAGCTCTAGTTTAATTAAACAATGCAACACATTCTTTTAATATAAAGATAACGTGATATAGATTCAATCAAATTAATTTTTTAAATTTCAAAAATGACAATCATCAATTGTAATAAACAACTAACCAGGCTCAGGACTCCTGGGTTCTTTGTCTGCCTCCTGTACCATCTTAAAAACTTCGCTATTTTGAGCATTGTAATTTTTTTCATTCTTTTTGAAATTTACTCTGTAAAGGTAATTAATAATAATTAATTGATTTTAATACAATAAAATAAAAGCAATATACTCGGTCATATAAAAATTTATCAATTTACCCTAGCACGCCTCCAGCTAAAACTTCAGCTTGAGCTGATAAAGTCTCAGCAATCGTTTCTTCACTGTATATGCCCACTGGACTATTGTACTGCTTGTTTACGATTGATTTTATCGAACCATCGCTTGTTCCATTGAGCTGAAATGATTTTAAAAAATTATAAAATTACATTTTTAAGTAGCTTGCTTCGATTAAGATAAAATTATAGAGAAATCTTGTAAAAAAAACAAATGAATACTTGAATCATCATTCTATAAAGTTTTGAGTATAGTTTTTAGTAATTCATATCTGTTTTAGATCTTTAGTCTATTTGTAATCTTCAAACGTAAAAAAATTTTCAATTAACGTTGACAGTTTTTTTTTTGTAATCTGACGGATAAATAAGTAATCCTCTCCAAAAAAGGAAGAGTTTTTTAAAGTAAAATTTATAACATGCTTTAGTTTCCGGTGAGCTATAATCATCAAATAAGAACATTAACTCGCGTTAGAAAAATATTATCCTTGAAATGATAGAATGAAAACAGTGTTTCGTAAGTTAAAAATAAATTTCTATGAAAAATTTAAAGCGTGCGCGCGGGGTAAACATGGTAGCTATTTTAGTAGCATCCCTAGTCATAACAAAGCCTCAGTCCCGTAATTTGTGGAGTTGCGCGCTAAATCAAGGGAAATAATAGTTATAGACTTACGAAAGGCTTGGGACTGAAATTGTGTCCGCAGCCAATGTGGTTGGAGTCCTGCTTCTTGTGGGCCAGTGAGGTCCTGGTGACCGGGGATATGTTACCGACCGGAGCAGAGGGCTGAGGAGATGGTATCGAAGTGGTTACAGGAGATACCGACGGCCTCCAAGTGCTGCCTCCTCTGTAAAATTTTCATACATTTTAAAATTTCATTCTTTCTCTATTTGAATAAATTTTAAAAATTCAGTAAATGAGCTTGTTTTTTTGTTAAGTGGGTGCTTGCTTAAATTTTACCTCTGAATAATTAACTCAAAGTTGTTGCCAGCTCCTCGGATGACTTCCTGGGCATCCTTGTGCCTGAGATTGAAGACATCAGTGTTGTTGACTTTGATGACCGAGTCTCCGGCGCGTAGACCCGCTGCCTCAGCGGGAGAGCCGTTATTCACCTAAAAAAAAGAAATACATGCATAAGTTAAAATGTAACTATAGATCAAAGATAGATTCATCGAATTAAATAAAAGAGATTGCAACCCGCATAAGAATTATTTGAATAAAAAAATAACAAGTTGCAGGTCATAAAATATGATTTATATCGATAACTTGATAAGAAAAATTTAATTTTAATCGGTTTTCGAGTCATATGTTGTTTCGTGGCTATGAGAAAATTATGATTAGAATGTTAAGGTGTTACAAGCTTTTATATTGCAGAGTCATTGGTTCTAATTTCTTGTGTGATCGAACGTTAGAAAATTTTTAAAATGCAGTACCTATAAAAAATAAATTGATTAATTATCGTGTTTCGCTCCTTTTTTTGAAGTGGAACTTCTATGGTGATTTGATCAAGCAGAATAAAGAGAAAACAGAAGAGAATATGAACGTACGTTTCTCATAAATCAAAATTTTGATTTTACTATTCATTTTACTTTTATTGATCATTTTATTGATCTATGAACCGTTAAACATTTTTTAAACTCAATATAAAAAATTCATCAACTTTGAAAAAATTAAAGTTGGAAGTTCCATTTTTGCCAAGAAAGACCCTCACGTTTTATTTTATTTTCATCTTCGTCATCGTACGTGGGTCTTTCTTTCTTTCTTTTTTTAAGTGACTTCCACGTATTTGTTTCTCCAGAAATTTGGTACATAGGAGTTTTTGATGGCGCAGATTACGAACTTAACATCTATTTTTTAATTTGACTATAAAAAAGTACGTTAAATTACATTAAAAATTAATTTCACTTGTTTTAAGTCAAATTAAAAAAGGTGACTTTGACTTATTGGATCGGATCAGAATCCGGTGCTTGCATATTGATTTTCATAAAATCTGATTGCGAATTCGAACAAATAAGATACGTAACAAATATCAATTTAATATTTATCCTCTCAAACTTTATTGATCTCAAAATTCAATAAACATTAGCTTAAAAAAAAAAATAAAAAAATAAAAAATTAAACTATAACATACTCCTATTTCAACCTTTTAATTTGTGAAAAAAAAATTCGATAAATTTACGTTCAATCGAGCAAGCGTTAGTTGCTATTGCTCAGAAAATCTCATAATTTGAATAGTACAGGTATTATTTAGTATAGTATAGTACATGTTCGAGGGAGTAAAAAATGAGTTAGCCCTTAGCAAAACCAAATTGACGTCCAACCCGAAGGCGAGGTCATCAAGAGTTTGCTAAAGGTTGGCTCATTATTGTACTTCGAAGGCGTGTACATATTATTTTTCACGCTGGTAGACTAAAAGTGAAAAATTCATACTAGCCCAAAAGTACATCCAGTGCTACTATAGAGCAATTCGGGCCTTACAACTATTTTTTGTTTTGTATAAAAAAAGGTAAAATAATAAACGTAGAAAACTATAAAAAGCTCGAGTCAGTACACTGAGAGAAGGATTTGGTTCACGCAACCAAATTTGGTTGTGTGAACCAAGATTTGGTTATTTTTGGTTTCTCCCAAGCTATGGTTCATGTGACGAATGATTTGGTTACAGGAACCAAATGTATAGATCACAGTCATGTCAAACAGTTCGCTGTTATAACCTCAAAAAATTTTTTGAGGTAATTCAGAAAATTACGAACTCACGAAAAATTTATTAAAATGATCAGTGCTATATTAGATTGAAAACGATTAGTAATTTGATTTAACTTCGTAGAGAAAAATAATTTTGTTGTCAAGAGAAAACTCATATTTAAATAAACTTAGTTAATTTTTCGAAATTTATTGCTGAAATTTGAAATTAAAATATATTCTTATACATTTAACAAGAATAAAGGTAACTGATTTAAGCAAATTATTACAACAATAAACAATAAAATAATACAATAATAAATAAAATTTGTTTTTAAAATAAAAAATAAAAGCTCGATTTTTACGCATGGAATGTGGACCAAACATTTGGTTCCCACAACCAAATTATCTGATTTCTTTTCAACCAAATATATTTGGTTCCTTGAACCAAATACTTCTCTCAGTGTAACCATTTATTCTTGATTTTTCCGTTTAAGCTAGGTATGACAGGCAGTGAAAGATTCAAATGGGCTGTAATTTTCGAAAGAGTGATTTGTTTCAGTTTTATGTCCCAGAAAAAAAAAACATTTTTTTTACAATGTTTTACTTTATTATCAAGTCTTTGGGTGCGTATGAAAATACATGAATACTTAATAAGAATGAAAATATTTCGTCAAACTATGGATAATGATCAAAAAATATTATTTGTGGCCGCGTTCATCGAAAATAGGTAATTTCGAGATAATTAATCGAGCTGAGGGAGGAGGGATCGGGCCAAGCGGTTATAAATATAACGACGAGTTGATCGGAGCTTTATTTTCGATAACCGTCCGCATCCCGGTTAATGTCTTTGACACGAATCGTCGCTCGTAGCGGGAAAGAGACACCCTGCAGAGTTTTACGATTTACTCGAAAACATCGTGCTTGCAATTCGTATCGTTAAAAAAACCCGTATAAATTAAATTAAAACATATTTTCTTTTTTCAAAACCCATAAATTTATACAATATTTTGAATTAGTAAATAATCAAGTATTGATTTTACTTTTACTTTTACTTTCATGCTCACACATCTCAGGAAGAAAATTCGATTTCAAAAGGGTATAGCCGGTTAAGGGGGGGTAAAGTGCCCCCGGTGCAAACCCCTACAAAACCTATAAAAAAAGAAAATTTTTGGTGCCAACCAGAAATTTTTTCCCCCTATAGTGCGCATGCGCGGTCCAAAATAGTGATTTTTCAACTTTTATTTATTACTCAGAATCTAAGAGGACTAGCGAGATGCGGTTTACGGGAAAATTTTGTTTGAAAAAAATGTAGTTCAAAAAAATTTTTTAAAATTTTTGGCGCCAAATTCATATTGTTAAAGTGGTTTTAAACTTTTAAATTGCGATTTAAAAATATCTTGGATAGGTGGTGGTTCAAAAAAGTTTTTTTTATTTGTATTTTAACGTAAATTTTTCGTGGAAATTTCTTCAAATTTTTTAAAGGGGTGGAAAGTATGAAAACACTCAAAAAACCACTTTTTTCCAACTTTTTTGGCCTTTTTACTACTGATAATTGGTTTGAAAATTAATAAAACAATGAAATTTCATAGTTTCTACAACTTTACATGAAAATATACAATATACGATGTTAAAGTACTGTTATAGGCTTTTTAAGACCATAAAATCGATTTTTAAGATTTTTTTTGGCCTATAATAAAGGTACAAATGCCTCATTCAAACATCAAAATCGTTGAAATACTTGCTAGCGGCTGCATACTGCGTTAAAATATAACAACATTTATATCGCTGAACTACATTTTTTGTAAAAAAAATTTTGCCGCAAACCGCGTTTCTCTAGCCCTCTTCGATTTCGAGATAAAAATTATAGTTGAAAAATCACTCTTTCACCCCGCGCATGCGCAGTTCAGGGAATAAAAAATTGCGGTTGGCGCCAAAAGCTTCCTTTTTTCAAGACCTTTCAAATGATATATATATTGTAGGGGTTTCTGCAAAAAAAATTTTTAATACCTCCAACGATATTAGTTCAACCATGTTCATCACTAAAAAATTGTATAAATTAGTTATTTTCAATCTAGGTCAGGTAGGCCAAATTTTTTTATGCAGAAACCCCTACAATATATATATCATTTGAAAGGTCTTGAAAAAAGGAAGCTTTTAGCGCAAACCGCAATTTTTTATTCCTTGAACTGCGCATGCGCGGTCCAAAATAGTGATTTTTCAACTATAATTTTTATCTCGAAATCGAAGAGGGCTAGAAAAACGCGGTTTGCGGCAAAATTTTGTTTACAAAAAATGTAGTTCAGCGATATAAATGTTGTTATATCTTAACGCAGTATGCAGCCGCTAGCAAGTATTTCAACGATTTTGATGTTTGAATGAGGCATTTGTACCTTTATTATAGGCAAAAAAAATCTTAAAAATCGATTTTATGGTCTTTAAAAAGCCTAAAACAGTACTTTAACATCGTATATTGTATATTTTCATGTAAAGTTGTAGAAACTATGAAATTTCATTGTTTTATTAATTTTCAAACCAATTATCAGTAGTAAAAAGGCCAAAAAAGTTGGAAAAAAGTGGTTTTTTGAGTGTTTTCATACTTTCCACCCCTTTAAAAAATTTGAAGAAATTTCCACGAAAAATTTACGTTAAAATACAAATAAAAAAAACTTTTTTGAACCACCACCTATCCAAGATATTTTTAAATCGCAATTTAAAAGTTTAAAACCACTTTAACAATATGAATTTGGCGCCAAAAATTTTTGAAATTTTTTTTTCTGAACTACATTTTTTTCAAACAAAATTTTCCTGCAAAGCGCATCTCGCTAGTCCTCTTAGATTCTGAGTAATAAATAAAAGTGGAAAAATCACTATTTTGGACCGCGCATGCGCACTATAGGGGGAAAAAATTTCTGGTTGGCACCAAAAATTTTCTTTTTTTATGTTCTTTCGAATGGTATAGGTTTTGTAGGGGTTTGCACCGGGGGCACTTTACCCCCCCTTAACCGGCTATACCCTTTATCCAGAGTCAAAATTTTATTTCGTAATTGAAAAAAAAGTAAAGATTTTTTTCTATAGAATCAATATTTTTTAGTTCGTCTTAAGTGGTATTTCAATAACAAAGCAGAAGATAAAGTTTCGACGAAGACCTATTTAAAAAAATATAGAAAAAAAGTTAAAAATCAAAGACGCAGCTAATGAACGAGCAATATTTTCCTTGACTAGTTTTCCATATGCACACGGATAGTGGTACAAAAGCTTTGGCTATTTACGTCTGCACATAAGAGAAACACGATATTGCGTCAGCAACGATTTCGGAGACGTAGAATACTTACTTACTACAACTTCCGATCGATTTTCGTCTCGTTGCATGCATAGTGCACCACCGCAGCTACACTCTTGTCTCGTCTCGCGTGAGCCCGCCCGCGTAACTACTTACTTATTTCCTTGCAGACGGCCATTATTATTACGACTGCTCAAAGCGGTTTTATTATAATTTTTTAACAAGAATCATTCCATCTTTTTTATTTCACTCGAGTATTTAAAAACCTTTTTAACTTAAATTTTATTTTATTCATTATGAACGCAACTCTCAGAGCGGAATTATACTTATATGAAAATTTTTCTGCTGTTCAAGGGTACTTGTATGTTTTCGTAATTTTTTAAGAAATAATTGTTTTTGAAGCTTTTTATATGGTAAAATTAATAAAAAAGTAATTAAACTAAACTTTTGAATAAAAACTCAACAAGCAGTTAGTTCCATTTATTTAAAAAAAAAAAGCAAATTAATCTTTGATGAATTTCTTCCCAGGCATAAAACAAACGAACTTAAAAAGTTCTAACAAAAATATTTAAGAAAGACAACTAAGAATTAGATCATTTTTTTAAAAATATTTTGTTTGTTACAAGGTCAAAAACAGTTTTGATGTTTTGAAAAACTGAAATAAATGGACTGGAAAGTGTAACAACTTCAGACCACTGATGATGCGTTAAAAACCGTTGCTCAGATAGACTTTACAATCATTATAATGAACACCTGACTTGCCTCTCTTTTTGACATTCATAACTCACCATTGAAGCTTTTAGAAATTTTTATTTACTAAAAAAAAAGTTTAAATATATTTAATAAAAAAAAAAATTTTTTTTATTAAATATATTATGTATTTTAGAATACATAATATTACATTTAAAAAAAAAAAAAAAAAAAAAAAAAAAAAAAAAAAAAAAAAAAAAAAAGTTATTGTGGTGTATAAGTCAGGGTTAAACCTGTCGCGGCAGCGGGCGCACCGTGAAAGCAAAGGCTAAAAGTAGTATCCAACCGGTATAAAAATAACCCTACATCGCGAGCCTCCTCCCGGTAGCTTATCTCTCCTCATTTTTCTTTATTTTCATTGCTTTTATTTTATTTCACATCTCTCGCTCGTAGTTTACTTGGCTGCAAGACTCGTGAGCGAGAATATCAGTTTTTTTTTTCCATTATTCTATTTCAATTCCTAGTTTGACACGTATTTGTTAACTAACTCGGGGGTTTTTCGTTCGGATTTTTAACTTTCAACTTTAAGTAAAACTTGTGATTCTAACAGTAGAAAAATCATAAAAAATGAGATGTTTAGCGATCTTTGAGCTCAAATCTAATAAGTTTTTGAAGAACAGGTAAAAGTTAATTAAGTACGCATTGAAATCAATAATATTGAGACTCTACTATTGATATTGAAACTCAATAGTAATCTTTGATATTGTATTGATATTGACCACCAATACAATACAATATTAATACTACTATTGTACTATTGTGAAACCCTAATCACAAGTTTTGTTAAGAAAATTTGAAACAAATATAAAAAAGTGTAAAAAAACTTTTTAAGTTTTAAAAAATTGTCAAGCGAGAATAGTAAAAAAAACTTCAGCAACTTGAGTCTCGACAATCCAAGACCTCAGGAATAAAGCGTCCTAAGTATTATAAATAGGTAAATTATCAATCATGATAGTTTGAATATAATATAGTAATTTAAGTGAGCCCCCGTCTCTAACAATCCTTAAAAGTGCAATCAAGCATATCTTAGCTCATAACAATTTTTGAGCGTGTGCAGCACTTTCTCCTCTCTTCGTTGGTGCTCTCTCTTTCTCTTAACAAAGGATAAGAAGCCGTTTCGGCCATCGGTACGAAGTCAAGGTGATTCCGGTAATGAGATAAGAAAGAGATGTTCAAAAAGGTAAAGAAAATCACTTGAAGCAACGATGCAGTTTAAGATAAAAAGGAACGAGGAGAGGAGGGAATTCGTGTCCCGCTTCACGCGACTTATCAGACGATCCTTCATACCCTTGCCTGCATTCCACGCGCGCACCAATTTATGCACGCTACCACTTTTTTTTAAAAATACCCCGTGCAGACCTCAACTGAAGGTCATCCGTCTGCTAATTTCACATTTTATTCTAGGGTTCTTTACAAATTTACGCCTCCTGATAATCTGAAGCAATATGCTTACAGTTTTTTTTTCTTTAAACTAATGAGAGAATGATTATTCAAGTATTATTGCTAAAAAAAAACTCTGTGTTTCTACAGAACTATCAATTTTTAATCTGATAAACTTGGTTTTTCGTAATATTCTTTTAAGTATCAATTCATCCACCTGTTTGTTTAAATTAGTACAAATTTTTATTTGTTTGAATAATAAATTGTTGTACTATGGATTGCTTGCATTAAAGCTAAAGGGTTGCAAAAATATAAATTATTTTTTATTTTTTCAAGTCATGATTATCGATTCATAACAAATCAATCATTATCAAAATTTCAAGCAAGCAATTAATAAATTTATAAAATTTATCCTGTTTATTACTTGACTTTAAATCCAGTAAGATTTTTAGTGGATCTTAATTATCAAAGTCACACGATCAAAATTTGGTTTAAACTGTAATTACGAAATGCATGAATCGCACATTGCATGTAATTACTCAAACACCACAAAGAAAACAATGAACTTGTATGCATTAATTTTGATTTACGTAGCGGCTTTGTTTAAGATTTAAATCTCCTGTCGTACCTAATTTTTATGTTTATAGTCTTGTGAATGGTTGTTAAAAAAATATCTTGGTAAAAAAATATAAACTTCCTTACTTAATTTCCATCAAAGTACCAAAGGTAAAAGCAAAAAAATTGTCGAATTCAACAACTCAGGTCGCACTGGTAAAAAATGTAATTGTTAGTAAAAAGTAAAAAAAGTCGTTAATCATTTTAATTATGAATTCAATTTGGTGAAACTCCTGGTACGGTCCGTCAAAGCCATGTATTCATTACGCACGAAAGTTTGATTGACGTGTAGTTAAATTATCGGTTCGTTTAAAAAGCTAAAAGCCAAAGAGGAAATCGAGCTCCTGCGTCAAAGAAGCTGGGATGGGTTAAACAGCGCATCCTTAAAACAAGCAAGAAAGAAGGTCGCTTAATAATTACGGCCACCCAAAATTAATGCCCCTGTTTATCGTCGCTCACTGCACAGTTTATGATGCGATGCAAGCTTTCGTTCGTGGAACTTTGCCTCCGCTGTAGTTTCTTTTTATATCCCTGCACCTGCAGTTAAATACATTTTTGGTTTTTTTCTTTGAAAAAGGTGACACCAATTGAAGTTTATCGAGAATAAACGGATAAGATTGTCTAAAAATCATTGTGGAATTCGTGAAATAATAATTTGAATCCTAGATATACAAACTACGACTAGCTTGGCTTAACATCTTATCCAGAGTGGAAGGTGAGCGCGATAAAACAACAGAAACAACAGCGAGTATCAACGACACGGTTCTTATCTCCTCTCAGAGATACGCGTTAGCCTATAATAACACGCTGCAGGTCAGAGGGGAGTGATTGATTGTTCGCTGCAACTTAAGCATGCCTTGGGATTTTGGCCCAGCAGCACTTTATGATTAATAGACATCGTACGCGAGAATAATGGTCATCAAGGTGTGAAAGATCATCCCCCTCTCAATCTTCATTCTTCGAATACATTTTATGTTTTTTTCATCTTGCTTTTAACAATACGATGAATTATTATTTATTCTTTGAAATGCGAATCATCGTCGGTTTATTTTCAATTAGTATCAACTGGTAGGATTGGTAGGATTATTTTATATTAACCGTTATCCATCATCGAGTGATCTTGATTCTTGAATGACTTATCACCGTTCACGGGTATCAAAATATAGCTGCATATGACAGTACACTTTACAAGTCTGCACTATGAATTATAGATTTTAATAAAAAAATCAAAGTTCAGCCTGAAATTACCTGCTCAAACTCAGAGAATGACTTGGGTTGCCATAAAGTCAGTTTGATGAAGTAATTGAGTTACAGAGAGAAGCCACTTATTAGGCGGCCGCTTAGGCTGACCATGGCTTAAACAAAGTGCACGTAAGGTACCATGCATGCGCCGACGACGGAACGGGTGAAAGGGACTACGATTGAGAAGTCACCAGGTACCAGCCGCAGAAACCAAAGAATCGAATTTAAAATCAAACGTTGTAGGAGAAGGGGGCCCAAGCATACTTTGTTTGCTGATGCTATTGTTGCCCTGCAGCCTTTGACGAGCACGTGTTTACTTTCGTGAGTATCTTAACGAAGACGTGCGGTTTCACGGGTCAATTAGTTTAATTTATTTCGAATAACCGAAGAAAATATGTACGATCTCGGTTTAGCTCAGACCCGGAAGCTTCGTCCCTCTTCTCCCTGCATTACGTATTCGCGCGTGCTCACGCTTCCCCTTGGCCAGCCCCAGCCGGGGTGCACGTGCTTTCTTTATTCATTTTCATGATCTTAAACCGGCATCGATTGTCTATTGTGCTGGCTTTAGCGTTTATTAAACATTTATGCTCAATATTTTTAACCCACTCGACACGGTGCTTACTTCCCCGAGAGTTAGCAATTATTATCGAGGATGCGAGGATGCGACTCGCATTTAAATACCGGCGAGCGCCGCGCCGACCGAAGAAAGTCATGTCGCAGGTACGAGCTACCGATACTTGTAAGCTGATAAACTCTGCGGTATCATGAAAATTGAGTAAGAGCGGGAGGATAACAATCACGATTAAGCATCACGCCAGCCGACTCCCACATGGAGCCTTGGGTGGCTAGTGCATAACATAATCGAAAGTACATATCATGCTAATGCTTTGGAAGGATCCATCTACGTTCGCTAACTGGCACTGTGATGCGTGCTTACAAGTGACACTGAATCAGATAAACTTTCCTGGAATTTTCCTAACCGCGTCACTTTCCGCGCGTCCGGAATGCGTCAGATTTCGGGGATTTTAAAATTACGAAATGATCGCATCCATCGTCGTATTTTAAATCTGCGGAGAGAGAGAAAGTCTTGCTGAATCCACGCACCCAGAGTATAATACATGATTAATCAGCGTTATTAATCCTGCGGGGAAGCGCGCACGCGTGTCAACTTTCTAGGAATTATCACTTGAATTTTTCATTCGAACAAGAGAGTACCGTTTGAAAAATCTTGGAAATTCCCAGTCTCGTCTCATTTTCCCTCTCATCGATAGCTTTTGATTTTATTTAAACTGTTATACAGATCAATTCTCTCGGCGTTTGGTGCGCATTCCCAACCCTAAATTAAGGTCAGCTGTCAGGAATCAAAATCTGTTATTTATCGAGGTAAAACGAGACTATTGGAGCGTGCGGGAACCAACGTTTTTTTTGTTTTTTTGTTTTTTTTTTTTCATTTTATTCGACCGTTAGCTCTCATAGACCGACCAACGCAGTGCATTCCTCCAATCGTTACGATTTTACAATTTTAAGCTGTCGATCAGCGCTGTTTGATGCAAATGCAATTAAATCAACTCTCGTTACTTTTATGATGATTTAATTTTCTCGTACTATCGAACAATTAACAAAATCAGAATATTCAATCGATCAATTTGACAAGCCCAGAGGAAAACGACGCAGATTAAGTAGTGACGCAAGAGAAATTTATTGCAAATACGCAAGTAGAAATTGAAGTTTAGTGAAACTCCGAGAATACTCGATCAACCAGAGCCTGGACGAGGTAACATATATATATAACGAAAAAAAAAAAACCCGAAAACTCTCGTTTGTGTCTAAATTTATCGGTGTGACTTCGTAAATAACGCGTAAAATTTTATTTTTACACGTGATGTAAAGCAGCTCTGTTGGATCACCTCTGCGCTCACTTTTGTCATCAAACGCTAACAAGATCAAAGAGCTGTGTTGCAAATTTTTCATTAACCATTAATTCTATAGAATACCGTTCGCTGCAACTTAATTTGAAGGGGTGCAACTGAGATAATATTGACGAGGCTTTTTTTAATCCTCGAGCAGCACCAAAAAACAAATTATGATTTCGCGAAAAAGAATGTATTTATCTATCACCAAGTCGATAAATTAAAAGTGGTATATAGTTTTTCAATGACTAAAGCGCGATAAGTAATTATTCATCTTTGGCAAGAGAAAAAAATTGCGGAAAAGTTTTATTATCGAAGCTTCTTTCGTTCATTGACCTTGTCGGGTAAAGAAAAAAAGTATCGTGGTGCGAGTTTGCGAAAGTTTCCTCGTCTCCGACCAGTTCGGCTACTCGTATACAATAAACTTTCGGCTTAATTCAATCTTACGCCAAAGAGTTTAATACATTGACCAACAAATGATGTTTAACCGATAAGCTTCTGTGCAGTGCCAAAAGCCTAAATCACTGTCAATGCGAATGAAAAAAAAAGGTAAATTTAGAGTCAAAAACGAATTTATGGCCGCAGATTGAAAACACACAGACGGCGCAGTGTAGCCGATTCATTGTGAAGTTTGCTTTTTGTCCCGAAGCCCGCAAACGAGAATAGATCGTTTGTGATGATGATCCGGCGGCATCCGAACCCTTTCTTTTTTTAGCACCAATCTGGCGCTCAAATTTTTTCAAATCTTCCACGCTTCGAGTCTCTTGGTTTTTTCACCTTACTAAAAATTGCTTTCAGGAAAAAAAAAAATAAAAAAATAAAAAAGGTTGAGCGGGAGAGAATAAATTTGGAGGTAGTTTTTGTTTAAGAAAGAGTTTAACAGAGCTCGCTTGTTGTGGAGGATCTCGAGGTGGGGGATTTTTTCGATTCTATAAATATTTGGGTCGAAGATTTCGTAATGGGCGCGTGGCCGAGGCAAGAGAGAGAGAGAGAGAGAGAGAGAGTATTTTCTGGTAACAGCTCTCTCGTATTATGTGTTCTCTACGATCGTCGTTCAGGCAGCATGTAGCTCGTTTTTCGTTTCGAAAAACGTTCACCCAAAAACACCGCGGCATGCTTGCGTCACGTATACACGTCTGTATGCTGCATTGCTGCACGTTGTAGTTTTAATCGTCGTTTGTGTTACAAGCTTCGGCAGGGGTCAGAGTGCATGCAGATTTATGAGACTCGACGATCTTATTGTTGTATATTAATCATGCCCTTTTTCAGATTTAATCCCTCATACATTATTTATTCGTAGAAAATTTAGATTGCGCCAAAAGGATACAACTTCAGCTTTGACTGAGTAGCTTCAATTAAGTGGCGATCTCTCCGACAGCATTGCCATGACGAACAAGAGGAAGAAGAAGAAGAAGAAAAAGAAGAGGGTAATAAAAAGAAAGCAAGGGTGATCTTAGCAGGTACGGCAACGTGAAAGTTCGAGCGCATCGAGCGCGTGGCATAGCTAGTAACGGCTAATACAGGGATGCTGCGGTGCTACATCGCCCGTGAACTTCGTCAGTTTAAATTATCTGCAGAACTTGAGCAGTCGGTACCTACCATTACACGTTGAAATTTTTATGCGTTTTCATTTTTTTTTCTACATCTTTTTTTATTGAGAACTAAGAGTGTTTTATCCACAGCTTTGTAAAAAAGCGTTTGAAACTTGCCGACTTTCTACCTAACACGACGCGACGCGCGGGTGTGTAATTACAATCCTCGATCTTTGGAAGAGAGCTTTAAGAGCGAAACATCATTGACAAACTCTAAGTGCTTTTAATCCATGTAAACTCCTGGGTCTATCCTGAGCCCAAGAGTAAGCTCTTGAAGATTCTGCTCGAATGGTTTTTACTCTTATTACTCGTATATCAAGTTGTTTTTTTGTCAGAGAGCTAAAATAAAGCTCTGAGGAAAAAAAAAATAATAAGAAAAGATTATTTTTCGAGTCGTGAATTCCCCGAAAAATATTTACGACGGAAAAAAAGCTCATTTGATCGAATATTATAAGCGTTTAAGAAGTATATAAAGTCGAAAAAGAAGTTGGGTTTGCACGCGCCACTCAACTCCAAAGTTTGGCTTCGTGCCCGCTACAGAAAACACACCGATCCCGCATCGACGTTTCGTTCAAACCGCTAAACTATCGCCGCCCTCGAATTTTCGAGAACAACATCTAATTCGCTCGAGTTCTCTACCGAGAAAAATCTTCCATGTGTCGTTCATTCAAGCTTAGCACTTTGCCTAATTTTCAAAAAATTATGAACCACACCATACTCGTTTATGCAGGTAGGTGTAACTCTGTGTGAAACAGGATGTCCTCTAAGGTCGATAAGTGAGTAATAATCGACGTTAGAGGAAAATTTAAATTTATATAATGAAAAAAAAACCAATAAAATGAGATAAAGTATGGCCGACGCCTTCGTAGGTGACGGTCGTGTGTTTTCGGAACTCTGTAATAACACGTGTTCCAAGCGTAGTGCTGCGTTTTCTTTGTTCTTTTTCTTTGCACAACTAGGCCCTTGGCCGTGCTGCAAGTGTAAACAGTGCAATTTGCAGTTTTCGGTTGTACGACCGAAAACTGTAGCGTAATTTTGGTTTTCGCTGGGCTTGCTCCAGGCAAGTCGATCGCTTAACCTAAAATGGCTGCCGCTACAGCTGTATACTACGTCTCTCCTCAAGAATACAACGATCCTGCCGAACCGCGACCCAAGGACGATCAAGTGATTGTATTTGATGCTAGGAAAGATGTTCAGATCAAGGATTACATCGAAGAGTTGAATAAAATCATCGTTGATCCTAAAAGTTTCTTGTATGGCTCACGCATCTCTAACGATCGCATTTGTGTGGTTTTAGCATCAGCTGATCAAGCGAAGCTGCTCGTCGAGGATGTGGGAAAAATCGTAGTGAACAGTGAAGTTGTTATTTTGAAATACTTTGTTGCCAAGGCGGTCAAGGTTATTATCTCGAACGCGCTACACGACATTTCTAATTCATTATTGAAAAAATATTTAGTCAAAAACTGCGGCATTCGTACTCTGTCCAGCGTGGCCGAATTCAAAACAAACATGGGCCCGGAGAAAAATGACACTTGGAGCATGAAAAGTTATCGTCGTTTTGTTTATATTCACCCAGAAGACGTCGGTAAGATTCCAAAAGGCCCTGTCAAATTTGTAACTCCGCAAGCAGCGTATAACGTCTTTTTCGAACTTGACACCCCGAAGTGTTTTATTTGTTCGCAGTCTGGACATTTTAGAGCTAACTGCCCTAAAAATCTAGAAGTTTCAGGGAAAGTTGAAGTAACTAGAGGTAACAACATTAATAGCGATCTATTATTGGAGAAGCACGAAAGCGGTACTGCTACAGTGATGAACGGAGGTGCAGATGTTAACGCTCATGTCTCTTACGCTTCTGTTTCTTCCAAATCGGTCGCAGTGCAGCAAAATCTAACCGAGTCCCAGCTAAGTCCGGCGGTGCCCTACGTGCTCCCAACTCCTCCTATAAGCTTGCAATCCCCTGACTCATTGCTACTCAAATGTCCAGCCTCCAATCAGGACGTTGGGCATAAAAACCCGCAAATTTTCAAAAGGCCGCGTTCTATTACATCCAGTGAAAAATCAGAGACCACTGACTCTCCGAAAAACATAAATTCACCTGGTCAAATGTCAAATACAGCAATTAAGGAAGAGAAAGTTAATAAGAAAAGACGCCTGACAGGGGAGAAAGAAATCCAGGAGCGTATTTCCTCAGTGACTTCTAGTCTTGAGTCTGCCCGTGCACACATAGAGGCTTCTAAGGCTTATAACAATATTGGTTACGATAAATTCCTCGAACTTCTTATTAAGTCATGTACCAGTGAACCCACAGAAAGGAGGGCTGTTGTTTTATCGTATCACCTGGACTCCAATGAATTATTGAAATTGACTTCTGAAGTTCATAGCATCGTTTCGGGTAGAGGAATTAGGAAGAAGTTAACTGCCCTCAAAAAGGCGATTGAGAACTCTTCCTCAGAATGTTCTGAGGAATCTGGGTCTGATACTTCACAAGTATCAGACTTTTATCCATTGATGGAAAAATAGACTTAAGTTTTCTAGCTGAAGATGGCAACACAGTCAAAGGTAAATTCTGGGCTTGTTGACAGTGATCTTCGTGTTTTGTTCTGGAACGCTAGAAGTCTTGAAAGTAAAAGTGCCGAGTTGGGTAAAATTTTGGAAGGCTTTGACGTTCTGGTGGTCGTGGAATCCTGGCTTAAACCTGGCTCCACCTTTTCGATTCCTGGGTTTAACATTTACAGGAAGGACCGTGTAACCAGAGGAGGTGGAATCTTGTTTGCTGTAAGGCGTGGGCTTAGCTTCAGATTCATTGATGTACAAGTTGATATTGACCAAACGGTTGAAGTAGCAGCAATCAAAATTCTTGGATTTTCAAAACTTGTTAACCTTGTGGCTGTTTACAGAGCTCCTTCGATAGATGGGCGAAGCGTAACGCTTTTGCAAGAGCAGTGGAACCAAATTGCAAATCTAACATCTAGTTTTGAAGGGGTATCCTATTTACTCGGAGATTTCAACGCCCATAGTATGCAATGGAATTGTGAAAATGATGATGTGAACGGTAAAAGGTTTCTCGACTCACTCACGGAAGCTAATCTGATGGTTCTAAATCACGATGGTTTCACGCATTTAAACTCCAGCAACGGTAAGACTTCCAATATTGACCTAATTATTTCCAATGCTTATTCTGCCTCCCTAGTCAACCATAATGTCTACGATGAGCTCTACGATTCAGATCATTTTCCGATCGAGTTTATAGTTTCTCTGACTAAATTCATTTATAGAAGAAAGTCCTTTAAAATAAGATCTTCACAAACTAAATGGGACGAAGTCAACAAAACGCTGGAAGGAAGATATACAGAATTCTTCGACCTCTCATATGACATCGCTCCAGCCTCTGAAAAATACAATACTTTTGTAGAGATAGTCAGGAACTCTATTAAAATACACACCCCAAAGAAAAGAATCGTCGCTGATAATATCCATAGAAATCCCGTCGAGTGGTGGGACGAGGACTGTTCGAGACTGAAAAGGTTAAGAAGAGCCGCTTTTAAAAAATGGATGTTTTCGGAAAGCCTAGAGGATAGAGTTGCTTATAAAAAAAAGTCGTGCTGTCTTGAAAAGGACCATCAAGAAGAAAAAAAAGGCTTGCTATGTAAAATTTACTGAGTCCCTTGATCTGAGGAAAAACCCTACTTATGTTTGGAACAAAATGAGAATCTTTAAAAATAGATGGCAGAAAGTTAATCATGGTTTTGGTGCCGATCATGAAAAGAGTTTCAATGTAATGGCTAACGAAGTAATTGACAAATTATCAGCTCCATCCAGTGTAAATCAAACTCAAAGTCCATGTCAAGCTCATTCAAACCCTTTTTTTGATGTCCCGTTTACGTTTGCCGAACTAAATTTCGCCATTAACTCAAGAAATACAAGCTCTGGTTCTGGCCTGGATGGCATCGACTACTTCACCATCACGAAACTTCCAATTAAGTTTAAGCTTATTCTTTTGGATATATATAATGAAATGTATCTCACAAGTGATTTCCCAACTGATTGGAAATTTGCATTTGTTCATCTTATCAAGAAACAAGATAATAGTGGCCTACGACCTATCACAATGACTCAGTGCTTATGCAAGATCCTGGAAATCATGATAAAAGATAGACTTCAATGGTGGTGCGAGAGGAATGATGTTATTTCGGCCGATCAAAGTGGTTTTCGCAAGGGTCGTTCTTGCATCGATAACGTTCTTAACCTGTCTTTGTGTATTCAGGATGGTTTCAGATCCAACTGTGACACGGTTGCTGTTTTACTTGATATCAAAGGTGCATTTGACAACGTCGTTCCTTCAATTCTGTTGCAGCAGTTGGTTGAAATTGGTTGCTCTCGGAAGATTATTAACTTTGTTGCGCATCTGTGCATGGAGCGTTACATCACTAGTATCATTAACTTAAATGACCCGAGGTGTGTTACCAAAGGGGTTCCTCAAGGTGGGGTTCTCAGTCCCTTGCTTTTTAACATTTATGTTAGAAATGTTACAGCAGGGATCTGTTAGAACTTCAAAGTTTGCTGATGACTTAGGTTTGTACTGCAGTGGGGATAATCTCAATGGTTGTATTGCTCGGTTACAAAGTGCATGTGAAACTATCCAAATCAACTTGAGCAAACTTGGACTCGAACTCAACGTTGAGAAAACGAAAATTTTACACTTTAACAAAAGGGGAGTAGTCCCGGGCAGCATTGAAGTCAGGATTGGGGATTCTGCTATAAAGTCCACTGAACAGGCCAGATTTTTAGGGATTCAGTTTGATTATGAGTTCTCTTTTGAAAAGCACGTGAGAAAGATGGCCTCAAAAACCAGGAACATTCTCAACGTAATGAAGCTCTTAGCTGGAACGTGGTGGGGAGCTCATCCTGCTACTCTACTTAACTTGTACAAAAGCTTCATTCGATCATCCATAGACTACGGACTCTTTGTTTACTGGCCAAAATGGAAGAAATACTCCAACCTGTTGGAAAGTGTTCAGCTAGCTGCCATTAGGGTTGCTCTTGGATACAGATTGTCTACTCCTAAAAACATCATTCTCGAAGAGTCCAAGCTCTTGTCTTTAAGCGATAGAGCAGAAGAACAAGGCAACAAATTTATAACGAAGGTTCTGTCAAATCAAGATAGCTCTTGCTTTAGCTCTATTATACGATACTACAATAATCACAGGAAATGCAAGGCCAAGAAAAGGATCTTTGAAAAATCTATAGCTAGAGCAATCAATCTAGTTCTTCCGATTATTTTTCAATCTGCTCGGGACCCCGAATACCAGCTTAACTACGAAGACAAATTCACCCAAGTACCAGTAGATTTGGATTCTACAGTGATGCTCTCGGATTCTCCACTAATCAATGCAGAATTTCAAGCTCTATTTGGTCATCCTGACATTACTCATATTTATACTGATGCCAGTAAAACGCAAGATCAACCTGTTGGATGGGCTTTCTACGTTCCGAGTGTTAACTTGGATAGGAAAGGTTCGCTTATGAAGTATGCTTCGATTTTTACCGGGGAGGCAGTTGCCATTTCTTCAGCTCTTGACTGGATTAGTCTTAATCCTGACAGGAAATATCATCTATTCTCCGACTCTAGGAGTGTTTTGATGGCCCTGAAAACTGGTCGTAGCAACAAGAATCCGTACATTGCCGAAATCAAGAGTAAATTGGCAAAGATTAAGAAAGTCAGCATACTGGAAGAGCCCTTAAAGTTGGTTTGGGTGCCAGCTCATTGTGGCTTGGAGGGTAATGAAATTGTCGATCTCAAAGCCAAGGAGGCTGCTTCGCTGTTTGCTCCTGCTGGAGCCATTCCCAGCTCTGACTTCAATGCCACCTGGTCAATGGAGGCTAGGGACAGGACCTTTAGTACCAACATTGAAGAGGGGGATAGCAAGGGTGTTTTCTATTTTGGCAACTATCTATCGGTTGGGAGAAAACCGTGGTTCGATGGCACTGGTCTGAATAGATGGGAAATTACCACCATTAATAGACTACGGGCTGATCATTACAGTGCAGCTGCCTCCTTGTTCAGGAAAAGCATCATTTCATCGCCTGTGTGTAAGTGTGGGTACGCAAGTCAAGATGCCAATCATTTGCTTTGGCGCTGCAGTGAACATAACCAAGAAAGGAAAAATCTAGTGAGTGAAATGGTCAAGTTGGGGAATAAAGTGCCTTACTCGATTGAGAATATTTTGTCTGAAATGAACCTTGACTCTTTGAAAGCAGTGTTGAAATTCCTCAAATCTTGTAAACTAAATCTGTAACTTTTTTGTGTTTGTGATATTATTTAAAATATTCTGTATGGGATATTAAATTACACTTGCTGTATGGATCGTAAGATCTAAGTAGGCATTAAATAAATAAAAAAAAAAAAAAAAATGAGATAATGTATAAGTTTGTATAGTATAGTACGGGTGAGTGGGCCAGTGTTGCTGTGTACTAACCGGACTAGCTTGGCTCGATCTCTATTAATATCTACTCTCCGGGTCTGCTTAATCTTGTTCCTCTTTCTACTCTTGTTCGCGCGCGGTCAGCGATAGCCTCGTCTTCTCCTCGCCACCCTCTCGACGATCATCATCGCCGTCGTCGTCGCCGACGTTTTTTAGATTTTTTTCTCTACCCGCCCCCGTTTTTCTCCGAGATCGTTTTAATTGGAACCTATTTTAATTTCATCGGTGCTAAGATTTTTAGTTGTTGTTTCATTATTGACGAAGTTAGTACCACGTAAATCAATGACTGGTTCGGAGCTTTGGAGTTGGATAAACATTGGTTCAAGACACATTTATAACATTTTCCAGAGATAATAATTTGAGTTGGACAGAGCTTGCAAGCTCTGTAGTGTCGCATAAAAACGAGCGGGTTTCATTTTCCGCGACCCTGGTCAGGGTCAGTTTGATGATCTTTCGAAAGCTCAACCTTCGCCGTAACGGCCAGCTAAAATAATGCGAAAACCGCGACGTCTTCGGAAGACCACAGCAGACTCACGTTTGAACCACGGCCTTGCGACCGTTCTCGAGTAGAAGGTAAATAATACCTCTGACATGGCCGATGTCAAATTTGTCACTTTTTTTGACAGTCCTGAAATAAATAAACTCAAACTCGAATGGTTTCTAGATTTTGTTTCCAAGCTCATTGTTTTTCTTTTTACGCTTACGTTACTTTTCATTGAAGAGAAAAAAAATTTTCTAACCAAAAAAGTAATTTTTTTAAGCGTTAACTTCTTTAACGATTTGAGGAACATGGTTTTATTTAAAGAGGTTAAATCTCATATAAACATTGAAATTTTTTTCATGTACTCGATTTAAAATATACTTTTTAAACTTGTAACATACATTTTTATTAGATTCAACTGGTAAAAAAAAAAAAAACTGTTTCATATTTTCCTGAATAAGAAAATATGAAACTGTTCGCTCTGACTTAATTAATAAAGGTATGAAATGAATAGAGTCAAATCCAACCACGCTTTATTCGGTTGAAATATAAGAGTGGGTCCAAAACATTTCTTGTTGTTATAAGTTGTCATTAAAAAACATTTAAAAATGTTTATGTACCAATGTTTATGTGCCAGTGTTGCAGTATTAATAATATCGAGAAAAATATCTAAATAGAAGTACGAAATTATTTTTTTCAACGTAAGCTCATAGAAAGATTACTTTATTCAAAATAAATTTTTAAACGTCAGTTTTTTATTAAAAACAAAAAAGAAATTTTTTTGAAAAAGCATCTATTTATATCTTATATTCAAATTTTTGATGTTGATGTACGTAACTTTTAGGATTTATTTCCATATTTTATCTGAAATTATTTGTAAAAATAAGGAATCTCAGGACTTCTTGTATTGTATATAGTTGAATCAAATATTTAAGAGTTCAAAAACCCAGTAAATTGAAAGCTAGCTGAAAGTCAAGTAACATTTAAATTGATCATACGGAATTTGAATGTATCACGCTTCTTTTTTTTTTTTCAGGGAATTTTTCGATGTTAAAATCGTAATGACTGAACGCGTCTGATAAATTCTAAATTTAATCGGCAAAATAAAATTGAGACAATATCGAATAACAAACGCACCCCGGGGAACGTTGTGGGGTAACTCGATAGTAGTCGTCCAATGTCAACGGTTTATTTTTCAATTCATCCAACTAAGATTCCGTAGGGTACCGTGCGCAAAATGTATCTTCTTCTCCTGCGTACAAAAATAATTCTTACTAGCGGAGGGCCGCGCGCGTGATTAATGGCCTCTGCAAGAATTTATTTATTAATTTTTTTTTTCTTTTTTTTTTCGAGCCCTTGACTTGTCGTTTTGGTACACCTTTTCGTGCATACTTTGATTTAGAGGTAGCGTTGGAATTTTGGGGAGCCGCAAATTAAGGATGAGTATTTCATATTTTTACGACCACCTTCATTTTCGGGAGTTACGAGCGCCTGCTCTTTTTTTACACCCTGCGTGCGGAAAAATTTCTCTCCCCCCCTCTCATTTGACGCTCGAAATTCACGAGGATTTTTCGTTTACTCCGAACATGTTTTTTTTAATTACCTAATCACGCGTAAATTTTTTTTTCTCTGTTTTTTTTTACACAATCAACTTTTAAAAAACACAAAAACTATTTTATTTTTCTATTAATTATTTCTATTAAAATAAAAATTCAAGCTCAAATTTAAATTAAAAAGCTAATTAAAACTTTAAATTAACTTTTCAATTTAAATTTGAGCTTGAATTTTTGTTTTGAAATTCGTACCTGACTTCCGGCTCAAGTTTTGTTTAATTACAGGTTTTGATATTATCAGTGTTTTCAGTATTAAGTTTGCATAAAAAAAAAAAAAATAAATAAATAAATTCTTATTATATCCTAGAGAAAATTTTTTCAACACTTAATTCTTAACAATCAAAGCCAAACCATTTCAGCAAATAGTACAGAAACAAATCACTGTTTTTAGAAAATCGTTTGAAGAAAGAAAGAAAACTCGCCGACAACTTGTCCTAATCCCTTGTTACTTATTCGGATGTTATTATGATTTGCCAGTGTCGGTCAGTGCAGGGTGATAAGCGAGCTTTTTGCAATCTTTAGTCGAAATCTTAACTGGGTGCGTTCCTCATAGTTTTGCACTTCCCGATATTTGGAACTTGTGAAAAGCCTTATTCTTTATTTTCTGCCCTTGCAAGTTGACGAATTCGTAAAGTTATACAACTTTATTTCTTTAAAATATTAATTAGTTCGGTTTTGATGTATTAATCCATATCCATTTACCCCCCCCCCTTTTTTTTTCTTTAGTATAATATATAAATTTATGATTATTAGCGGGAAAACTCCAAAGCCGCATATTTATGTGATCTGGCGTTAGTGCTTCCGATAGTACGAGCCATTAAAATCATAAAGTTGGATTAATCATTGATGAAAGCGCGGTAAACAAACGAATGATTTTCCAGTTGCAGTGTGTTATCGAAATGGGCTGTCCAGGGACATAAGTCATAACGAGTGGGCTCGACAAGAAACGGATCGCACACACTCGCTGCCGCCTTACAGCCACGCGAACGGAATAATTTATCGCGTGACAGTTGGAGCCAGCCTGCACTCAACTGCATCGCTTACCACCGCGCTAACACGGAAATATCCCCAACTTTTCCTTTTATTTTGCATTAGTCCAATGTTCGATTTCAATTTTTTTTTACCTAGACAAAGCTCTTTCCACCGGACCAACTTGCACTCAT
This sequence comes from Encarsia formosa, assembly GCA_038277355.1. Lineage (NCBI taxonomy): Eukaryota > Metazoa > Arthropoda > Insecta > Hymenoptera > Aphelinidae > Encarsia > Encarsia formosa. The sequence goes on from CM076184.1 coordinate 110,073,685, forward strand.
CCTTGCATATTTCTCTGAATTAACGCTGTCAAATAAATTTTATTACGATTCATCAATTTTTCAAATCTTTCTTTGTTTATTATTCGCTCATTTGAAAAAAATTTTTAATTTATTCATCGTTTCGCATAGCTTCTTCATGAGTCTCTTTTCGATAGCGGTAGTTTATAATTTTACGGAAAATAAAATACTTCCAGGTTGAACTTTTTTTTTTCACGAATGCGCTTAAGTAGAATTAATATTTAACTTATTTTAGGAATGAAAACTTAAAATGCTTTGAATTTGTTTAGTGCAAATGCGGGTGCATTATCGCTTAAATATATGCTGACTTTTAGCATGAATCTTTTAAAAATCATTCGTCCAGTCACTACTCCCGGTATCTGGCTACTTAGCCGTGCGTAAAATACTCTACCTCTGGCCTATGTAAATAAACTCCCAGTCAAACGGAAGAAATAAAGTTTAAAACTTCACCAATCAAAATCAATAAGTTTAACTTTCTAGGTGTGCTGCATCGTTACGCAAGCCGCATATACTCGAGGAAGTTTAAAAAAATAAAAATATTTTAAATTACGCGAAGAGTGAAAGAAACTCATCGAATTGATTAAGACGTCAAAGTGCATGAATTCAATATCCAGCAGCGAGAATATGCCGGGTAAAAGTGAAGTTGGCTGTACTAATTGATACCTCAAGTAAGGCGGCGCGCACACAAACGCGCGACGATAAGAGATAACGCGCCCGCGGTGCAGCCTTCGGGAAGTAGGGACTTTAAGTGCATACCAAAGCGCGTGTCGTCGCTCTTTCTCCGATTCTTTTATTTCCCCCGTCTTTGACCATAAATAACCATAGGTCAAAGACCAAATTTTTCTCTACTTAAACGAAAATTTCATAGTTTATTGTTTTAAGTTTTTATTTAGCGGAATAGCAATTTTCGATTAACTAAACTGAGGAAGATTGGAAAAAATTTACAAAATGCTAAATAAGTCATAGATTTATTTTTTTATGAATCACTGACCGATAGATCGAAAATACAATAATAATTTTATCTGCTCCGACATTATTCACTCGCTGAGCAACGACGATAATTTACTCAACCAATAATCTGCATATTTCCAGATTAAGCGCACTATATTTTGACAAATGTAAAAAAAAAAAATTTACGACACTGTATTCCAAACAGATATTATAAGACTGCCCCGTTTGAACGCGCTGCAGATTCTTTTTTTTTTTTTGCACTTCTGCTTTTCCGCATACTTGACTGCAGACGAATCGATGCAATACGTGTTGATTGACTTAATTCCGTGTTTACCTTTTTTTTTCATGAAAGACAAACTTGTCGGGTTTCGTGTTTACCTAATCGTTAGTTACTTATTCAAACATTGTCTACTCATTTACTTGTATATAGCTACTTGCAAATATAATGTTTAAATACCTGGTGACCTTAAAAAAGATTAAAGAGCTTGATTATCGTTTCCCTTATTTTACTCATGCAGCCAGTAAAATAAATAAATACTTATTATGTGAGTTTTAAATACCAAGAAAAACTTGAAGGTTTTAGAGATACATTTAGCTTATCAGTCATGATCCTCATGAGTAACTACATTTGGTTAATTTGCATAAGCCAATGAAGTTGAATTCGCATATTATCGAGCTATTGTTTTAATTTCTTATCTTTTGTCGGTAAAAATTTATTTATGAGATGCACTACCGTACAGGATCAAAACCACACTGACTGGTATGGGTTTCTTACGATAAATTACATTACTTTTTCAAACGGTATCTTTATGTTCAAAATAAGACCTTTTCACATTTATATCAGATAAATATTGTTTATTTTTTCTCTAGACCATGTAAAAAAATTGTAATAATAATTTTAAAACTATTATAATAATAAAGTCTTGAATCTCACCATGCGTTGCTAAAATCGAATAAACAAGTTATTTTATGGCTGAATTTTTCAATAAATTAAACTGAAACTTATAAAACTGTCTTGATTGTCTGCCGTTTTTATTTTAAGGTAATAAAAATCCTTTTGCTGTACTATCAATCTAGAGTATAATGATCATAATATTTGATCTGTACGCTCAAATCTTAGAAACTTTGTGTTGAAAGCCTACGCATTAGTTTTTATTAACTTAAAAAAATACTACCAGTTGTGAGTTTTTGAAAACTAACTTCAATAAAACAAATTGGGCACTTGAGATTGGATATACTAGCTCACTGGTATTTCTTAGATATTAAATCTAAAATCACTAATCAAGCATTTAATATAGAATCCCAATTTTTTTATATCTACAGACTAGTAGATATTTTCAAGATGACATTAAAGTTTTATATCTTATTCTTTTCGATTTCCTCGAGCCATTAAAGTTATTGACTGCACTGCAGCTTTTTTTTAACAATTCGATAATTTGGGACAAAAATTTAATACTGTAATACTGTAAGTGTACTGGTGTACTATAGGGAAAATTGTCAGGACTAGCAATTGACTTGGATTCAATGAAAATGAGTTCTGGAAAAATGTACCCAGTTATGAGTATTTTATTCCATTCTCTACAGGTAACACGAAACAATCACTTACGTGGTTTTGAAAATAAAAAAATATAATAATAAAAATAATAAATAAATAATGATGAAAATGAAAAAAAGTTGTGTATTGTGATACAGATGTAGAATAAAAACGTAAAGATCAGATGACGATAGAGCGTAGAGCGTAGAGTCGTTTTTATTTAGGATATAGCATGGGGAAGCGCCGCGCGCACAGCAGCGGTAGCCAGAAGCAGCAGACGTTTCGCAAAGGCACCTTCTCGAAATAGAACGCCCAAATAATTTGCCTCGGATTACCCAGAGCAGTCGAGTCTACTGGTTCTACGGCATCCCGAAACTCGGCGATTAAACATCACTGACCACTCTTCAATTTTAACCTATTGTTCATTTATCCACCCGAACCACGTCTCTTACTTGTTTGGCGAAACCAATAATTACCATGAGAAATTTTTTAAATCATGAATCTATCTCGTCATAGCTATTAACATGAATTGTCGCCGGTTGGCACCCAGCTCGAGCGCTTGTCGCAAACTTTACATGCTTTATTGATTGGAACGTCCTGGTGGGTGATCAAAAACAAAATTTTATCTTAATTCGCCCGAAGTTTCCCTCTTCATGAAATTACGATCATTTTTAAACCCAATGAGAGTGAATAACGTTACTTTTCATTTAAGCAGATTGGTTTGACGTAAAAATCTTCTATTTTTATCAAGCGAGCTTGCAGAATTAAACTCTTTCTTCTCATCAATAAGTGTCATCTACGTCCAATAATTTGGTCGAAATAAAAGAAGCTAGCTGTGCAAATTTAAGAAGTGGAGGGCCCGAGGATGTGCGTCCGTTTACCTCAAAAGTGGGTCAAGCGGCGCCTTCGTACCATCTGCAGCGCCGTGCATCGGCCGCTTTTTTAATGGCTATCGTTATTATTATTATTATTTTCCGTGACTACAACGTTCGTAAATCTTCCCCCTCTTTTCGGATGGAAATTCCGGTTGAAGGTGGCACAAAAAATTTTAATTGTTCGCGTTCATAAATTATCCAAGCGCGTTTGAAGTATTAGTCGCTAAAAAATAATATAATTGGCCCATTTCACACTAGGTATGACAACAATTCGCGCGAATCCTCACTAAAGTTTTCTCCTCCGCAACGTCTCGCGGCAGGTAATTAAACGCGCACTCTCAGGTCTCCAATTAACCCATAAACGCTTTTGCGCAGGGAAAAAACACGCGCTCCGACCTTGCACTCCCTGCGCCCAAACAAACAAACAAACGATCTTCGCGGAGATTTTGGCTCGCGAGTCGGTTTTTTCTGGCAATTACATAACCCAAAGCTCTTCCTTGAGAGCGACGTCCTCGCCGCAAGCTCTACCGATTGTTTCTAATTTTTTTTTCTTTTTCATCTTTTGGTTGGTCGATGCTAACTTATGAGCCGGGTGTGCGGGACAGCTATTTAAAGATTATTTTGGAAGCCGCAGCCACCAGTGCGATAAAGTATTTAAAAACATAAATGTTAAATATACAAGGTGGCGCGAGAATCATCAACGGAGCGACCCGCGCGCACGAGCTTTCATTTTATTTTTAACTATTATAAATTTTCCCGACTGCGGTACGGTTCAGCGAGTCCGTGTAAACAAGAACACAATTTCAAGTTCTATTAAAAATTTTCCATCTAATTGCAAGTATTTAAAAAGGTTTTTTCCGCGAACATACATAAACATCTCAAAGTTAGCCAGTTAAAGTCGTGCGCGTGTAAAGTTTTACCTCTTTGCGAGTCGACGATAAGGGAATTAACGAGACAACAAGAAAGAGGTGAGTAAGTAAAAAGTGAAAAAAGGGACTTTTAATTTCGGTCACGTTGTTACGGAGAGCGGCACGCGACGATTCCCGTCAAAGATACCTCAACACGCTCTATATTTAAAACTTGGGAGGAGAAGAAGAAGACGAAGGAAGTGCAGGCGCGCCGTGGCGGTTGAATTAAAAAAAGAAGTATTCGGCCGGTCTTATCGATAAAACGCGATCGCACGCAGCATTAAACTGACCTTCTGCACGATGAGCGGGGTGCCAAAGTCCTTGCCTCCCTGCAGCCGGAAGCCCCAAGGCGAACCGTCGAACCGGGACAACTTGACGCTTATTAGCTGCGCCATTATCTCAAAATCCTTCTCTTTTTCTCGTAGCCAAAGATCTGACAAACACAAAACACCTTGCGGCTCTCACTTAAAAGGTAAACAACACAACACCGATGAGCTATTTCAAAAACTTGGAATTAATTTAAATATTTTCGCGCGAGAGAGGAAATATAAGAAAGTATAAAAAAAAAAAAAAAAATGTAAATTAAAATGAGTTATCCTCGTGCTCTCTCGGTTTGGGGTCGTACTGGCCGCGTGCACGCGCCTCGAGTATCCGTGTCGGTCTGAGCGGTCTGCTTCCATGCGGCCGCCCCGCGAGTTGGCCAAAGCAGATCAGAGCGCCTGCGTGACACTAGCCAGCCAACCAGTCATGAGCCAGCCAGAGACTTTTGGAGGTGGAGGAATTCCTGGCATTTCGAACACGAGTGTGGGCGACTTTTCAGGAGGGGGCTTGCTTACTTCCGAGCCAAGGAGGATATCCTGGCCGTCGTCGTCGCGGACTTTCTCCTCCTCCCCTCCCCTCCTCCTCCCGCTCCTGCTTCTTCGAGGGTCCGATCTGTTGGAGGAAAGTAGGCTAGGGCTTTTTTTTCTTACCCTCGTAATTTACCAACAAAGGAATTCTTTTATAAAAACCAAATCCAAGCTATGCCCAACATCGGTTCAATTAATATTTTGGACCTAGCTGGGGGAAGTAGAACAACTTTGAAAGACTTCAATCTGTATCGTTTTAAACAAAATAATCTTAGATAGTCATCAATGAAAAAAAAAACTTTTTTATTAAGAAATTTTTTAAAAATTTTATCATCTTTTAGTAGTTCTATAAATTTTTATAACAATTATATCTGTTGTTTGTCTGAGAGTTTGCGCAATAACAAAATATTTCAAAATCGTTCGATTTTTTAATGTATATTTGTCCGAGCACCACTTTTCATGCAAAATGTAAGAGGAAAGCCATGAAAACATCACTTACCGATGAATTACATAAATTCATCACATATCTATTCATATTAGAATATCTTCGTTCATGATAGTTTTGAAGAAAACACAGATTAACATATAATTTTTATTAATAAAATTTCTAGACCACTTGGCTGGTAAAAAAAAACTTCTCTCAAAAATTGTAGTTTATTTATGGTTAATTTATTACCAGAATTAAAATTTAAAATCTTATGAATCTCATCTTTCTTACAAAATAAATTGTTCTTTTCTCCGGTAAAAATTTTTGAGATTGAATAATCAATATATATTCAGTTAAATTACGTCACTTTTTATCAGTTTACATCATTTTTGAGGATTTAAAAAAAGCCTAAAAATTGTAAAAGTTGACTTTTTATATTAGGGTATGGGCCTGCACTAGTGCTCTTCACTCGAATATAGCTCAGCTTCAGCATAAAATAAAAAATATTTAAAAGCAAAAATTATTATTTTGGCATGAAATTAAAGTTAAAGCTCTCATCTTTAAATTAATCAAAAATTTGAATATTCACCTTCAAATCTCAAGTTAAAATAAAAATCGTAAAAGGACGCATTACCACGGACTGTTCACCTTACTGAGGGCGCGGGCGTAATTACTGCACTTGTCATATGTATATCATGATAACGTCTCATTTTTAAGCATCTTTAACTAAATAAAAAATAAATTTTTGTTATTCTGAGCTAGAAATTTTTTTTCAGTTTTATTTAGGAATATTAGCAATGATTAAACTCACTAAGTCTCTTATCCTATATTAATGAAGTTTCAATTGTTTGAGCAAGCTTCTTAGAGTTCATAATTATCGAAATTCAAGAATTACAAAAGAAAAAAGTTTTTTTTTTTTTTTTTTTTTTTTTTAAATAAAAAATTTTCTAGTTGAGTATTTGAAAATAACCGTTGCAGTTAAATTTGAGATAGGTGTTAGACTGAGTTTGTATGATTCACACACTTCATGTTTCTAGAAAAATAAAAAATTACCCTCTATTGCAAAATAGCTGGGACATTATGTTTACAATTTATTTAAAAAAATTTTTATGTTTTACTAGAGATTGCTCGACATTTTCTAAAATATTTTCGTAGAAGGATATTATGTTTGGTAAAATTGTTTATCAGAATCTTGAAATTCCTCAAAGCTAAAGAAAGAAATATAGCAAAATCCACGCATACAACGAGAGGATTTTAATTTTTATTTAATTTTGGCATCATTTCTTTATTCAAAGATATTTCACGATCAATCATTAGATAAATAATTGAATTAAAAACTTTTAACACTTAACAACAACAACAATATGTGTTTAATTTTTGTTCTTTTGTACATATGTGTGGGGTTAGGTGCGCCGGGTTTTGGTGAAATAATAACTCGAAGTTTAATATTTTTAGACTAGAAAATTTATTTGAACAAGCTCGATGCGAACAGCTCGCAGAGCAAAACTAGACTGTTGTTCTTGGCCTGCCGGCTCGTTACCGCAGGTCAAAAGGGCCCTGAGGTACTTAGTGAATCATCACACTGAAGTATTTCAGGTATAATTAAGGCATCGGGTGTTGGAGCCTTCGTTCGGCTCTGCAGGAATCGTACCTGCGTCAAAATAGAGCCTGAACGGAAAATTCCATCACTCGATCGCCACATACTCCCTTACCAGTGATAACGTTAAAGTAAAAAAATTATATGACATAATTACAAATTGGAGTATTAAAAAAAATAGTACTTGATAATTTAATTGATATTAATTATAACAAATTACATATTAAAAAAATTTTCAATGACATTCGGTCGTTTGCTTAAAAAAATTTGAGAAAGAAAATTTGTAAAAAAAATAATCATACACATTTTATCGAAGATATTCGGTAGTCGATTCATTCGTTGTTTCAAAACATACAATTTCACAAAATACAATTTTGCATTCAATATGTCACTGAAACTTTCATTTAAAAAAATCACAACACTGCACTACACTATGAAAAACCAGCCTGAAGACGATCGGCAAAGCGTACTCGCCTGCCAGATCGCGTTTTGAACCGCGATTCTTCAGCTGTGCCAGTCAGCTCGCGTGCGTTGTCATTTTCATCGTTGTTTGGAGTAGTGATAACTGGTGGACATTTGTCCTCGCTGCTGTTTTCGTTGTTGTTATTGTTGTTTGCCTGTGATAGTTGCTCACCGGTGTCGTTTAATACAAAAGCAGGCTTGAGTCTATCGATCGTGACTCTTGTATTCTTGCCACTTTTCAAAATAACGAAAGTTTTGTCGTTTCTTTCGATTACTTCGAAAGGGCCGTCATACGGGTTTTGCAGCGGTCTTTTTACAGTGTCGTTTCGTAAAAACACATGCGAACATGTTGCCAAATCTTTGAAAACAAATGGCTTTGTTGTACCGTGGCGAGTCGCTGCCACAGGCTTTAAATTCTCGATAGTTTTGCGAAGTCTTGCCACGAAATCTGTGTGAATTTGCGTTGCACTTGGTGCGAAAAATTCTCCAGGCAAGCGAATTGATTCTCCGTACGTGAGTTCAGCAGGTGTTGACTTCAGATCTTCTTTAAAAGCAGTTCGCATGCCCAACAGTACGATAGGAAGTACGTCGCTCCAAGATACTGTCTCGTGGCATTTTATTGATGCTTTTAATTGCCGATGAACTCGCTCAACCATACCATTTGCTTGAGCGTGAAAAGATGTTGTACGGAGATGAGTGATGCCAAGAAGTTTTCTGAGCTCGTTGAACAGGTCCGATTCGAACTGGCGTCCTTGGTCCGTCGTGACCTTGAGTGGAACACCAAATCGCGAGATCCAGTCCAAGAGTGCTCTCGCCACAGTCTCAGCAGTCATGTCGACCAGTGGTGTGGCCTCAATCCATCTTGTGTATCGGTCGATGCAGGTCAGGATGTACCGGAAATCTCGTGACGGTTCCAGCGGTCCGACCAAGTCGCAGTGAACGTGAAGAAATCTTTCGCTGACACCTTCAAATTCACCAAGAGGAGAGTGTACGTGCCTTGAAGTCTTTGCTCGCTGACACGGTAAACAAGTTCTGGCCCAAGATTTACAATCTTTCACAATGGACGGCCAAATGAACCTTTGCGTAATGAGTTTCTGAGTAGCTCGTACACCTGGATGAGATAAATTATGAAGATTATTGAATACTCTCCGTCGAAGAGATTTTGGCACAAAAGGTCGGATGTTTTTCGTCGAAACATCACAATAGATGCCTAATTGCGTCTCGGGCAATCGAACCATCTTCAATTGCAGGGAGTGGTCGTTGTTATTCAGCATCTGCACTAATTCTTCATCATTAGACTGTGCAGCTGCAATTTCTTCGGTGTTTACTGCTAAACTTACCTCACCGATTCTCGACAGGAGGTCGGCGACGACATTGTCTTTGCCTGCAATGTGCCTAATATCGGTCGTAAATTGTCCGATATAATCCAGGTGTCGGGTTGCTCGTGGTGTGCTTTTGTCCAGGCCTTGCTCGAATGCGTAAGTTAAAGCGGCATGATCGGTGAAGATAATAAAATATCTGCCCTCGACGGCCCACCTGAACTTTTTTACTGCTGCGTATGCACCGTACAATTCGCGATCGTATGCACTGTACTTACGCTGTGCTGGATTTAGCGCCTTGTTGAAGAATGCCAATGGTTGCCAAATTTTGTTGACAAACTGTTGCAACGTTCCACCAACAGCGAAATCCGAAGCATCGACGGTGATTGAAAGTAACGCGCCCGGGACAGGGTGAACCAGCAGCGTGGCGCTCGAGAGTGCGTTCTTTATTTCCTCGAATGCATTTTTGTCTTCGTCAGTCCACTCGATAGGCGTGCTGCCCTTCCTTTTACCTTTCAAAAGATCGTTGAGCGGTTGTTGCAGATGAGCGGCACGAGGGATGAATCTGCGATAAAAATTTATCGCACCGTTGAAACTGCGCAGGTCTTTCGCGGTCGCCGGAAGGGGGATCTTTTTGATCGCCTCTACACGCTCCTCGAGCGGGCGTATTCCCTCGGCGTTGACCTTGTAGCCAAGGTACTCCACTTCCGGTTGACCAAACACACACTTCGCGGGATTTATCACCACACCGTATTTGCTCAATCTTTCGAACAGGAGCCTTAAATGTTGCAAATGTTGCTCCGCGTTTTCACTCGCGACTAGATAATCATCCGTATAAGGGAATACAAAGTCAAGACCTTCAGTTATTTCATCGCTGAATGCCTGAAAGGTTTGACCCGCGCCCCGTAAACCAAACGGAGTGCGCAAAAACTCGAAGAGTCCGAACGGCGTAGTCACTGTTGTCTTGTGAATATCCTCCTCGGCGACGGGGATTTGATGATAAGCTCGGACTAAATCGATCTTCGAGAAAACACGTTTTCCGCTGAGGTTATGCGTGAAATCTTCGATGTGACGCATTGGATATCGGTTCGGTTTAGTGCGTTTATTAACGTGCCTGTAGTCTCCGACCGGGCGTATCCCGTTATCTTTCTTGAAGACAACGTGTATCGGGGAGGCCCACTGGCTGTTTTTTACGCGTCGCACTATTCCGAGTCGCTCCATTTCTTCAAATTCGGCTTTTACGATTTTCAGCCGATCTTCGGTTAAGCGACGAGGACGGCTGAACACTGGTGGTCCGGGTGTAGTTTCGATGTAGTGCCTTACGTTGTGTTTTACATCGTGGCCAATCTCAGCTACAGGGCGAACGATGTCCGGGAACTCAGCTAGCAGTCGATGGTAAGGTGAGTCGCCGTGGATTGCGCGTACTGTCGGGAAGTCGTCACCAACGGCATGTCCTGCAGCACATAGTTCGGTCGCGTTGTCGATCAGTCGATTATTGCGTGGATCAACAAGTAATCCGTAGTGGGCGAGAAAATCATAGCCAATAATCGGTTGTTCAACGTCTGCGATAATAAATCGCCAGGTGAACTGCCGTCGTAGGCCAAAATCGAGCATTATAAGTTCATTACCGTATGTACTTATCGGCGTACCGTTCGCCGCGAATAACGTGCACTTTGATTTTTCGCGTTGGCCACGGAACAACACTCGCGGAAAAACACACAACTCGGCACCTGTGTCCACCATAAAGGTCTTTTTCGAGTAATTGTCTTTCACATACAAACGGCGAACACTGGGGTCGTTTTTAATTGCCGCAATTAAAGACGCCCCAACTAGTTTTTTTTAAACTTGCACGGATCACGACACTTGGTAGCCTTTTCGGCATAATTTTCGTGGTACCAGCAGAGATCTGGGTTTCGAGGAGCTGATGGACTTCGCCCACGCGAACTGCCGCGCGATTGTGAACGGCCGCGGTACTTTTGCTGTTTCTCAAGACGACTGAGACGCGAAGTCACCTCGTCTAACTTCTTTAATACCGCCTGCAGCTCGCTGCCATCACTTTTGCTTACTGCAGCTATCTTGGCGGGTTCGTGTGCCACTGCTGCTATCCTCGGTCCACGGGCTGCATCGATTACATGGATCGAGTCCGCTGTTTCTGCAAGCTGCTCCAGCGACTTCTCTTTTATTGTCGCCAGGATCCGTTGGGTGTCCACTGGCAGTCGTTTTAGCCAGAAATTTCGGAGTAAGTCGTCCGTTACTGGCAGATCTTTGGCCAACGTTTTCATCTTGCGCAGCATCTGCACAGGAGTGTAGTCGCCCAGTTGCACGGGTTCGAGCAGTTTGCCTAACCGTGTCTCAGTCGAATCCGATGTCCTCTCAATTATTTTATTTTTCACATCGGTATATTTTCCGTCATACACCGGGTCGTCGAGCACATCGTCCATCATGCTCGAGTACTTCTGGTCAAGCGCGCCAACCAGGTACGTGAACTTCGAAGCTTCCGAAGTAACACGCGACGACTTGAAATTCGCTTCAAGCCTCCTGAACCACCCCCTCGGATTTTCAGGCCAAAAGGGTGGTGCGCTCATTCCGATGCCATTTACACTCCCTTCGGCTGCAGCAGCCAAAGCTGCTGCGGCAGCCTTGATTGCGTCATCCGTGACTTGGGTCGTCCCAGAGCCGGATTCGTTGACGCTGACAATTCCGTCCTCGTTCACCATTTTTCACCAACAAAATCGCACAAATATATGCCCACAAACACAAAACACTAATCACGTCGGGGTCACCAATTTGTGGGGTTAGGTGCGCCGGGTTTTGGTGAAATAATAACTCGAAGTTTAATATTTTTAGACTAGAAAATTTATTTGAACAAGCTCGATGCGAACAGCTCGCAGAGCAAAACTAGACTGTTGTTCTTGGCCTGCCGGCTCGTTACCGCAGGTCAAAAGGGCCCTGAGGTACTTAGTGAATCATCACACTGAAGTATTTCAGGTATAATTAAGGCATCGGGTGTTGGAGCCTTCGTTCGGCTCTGCAGGAATCGTACCTGCGTCAAAATAGAGCCTGAACGGAAAATTCCATCACTCGATCGCCACATATGAATTGTCAATTGTGTAAATGTTTTCAAGAAGCGTAACGAATAAATTGAATATTATGTGTTGTACGTTTGTTAGAGAATTTTTGGCAATGAATCAAATATTTTTCTTGACCGTCATAATGTTGAGTATTACATGAACGGAAATTAAGAGTATTTTTTGGAAGTGGCACAAGGATTGAATAATGTTGCGGGTAATTTAAAAGATTACATATTTAATATTTTTAAAAATATTTTTTTTTACTATTCTGTTTTTTCTTCAGACTTTGACGTCATTGAGATTATTTATTTATACAATTTCACCTATGTTTTTTTTTTTTTTTTTTTTCTAAATTCGTTTTTCATAGTCAGCCACTGTTGAAAATTATTTTTAAAAGTGGAAATTTTTATTTTTATTTACATCTATTGGGAATAATTTAAACGCGAAGTATCAAATAAGACACAAACATGAGTTACTAAAAATAATTTTAAACGCAAAGAGCGAAGTGTATAATATTACCTACTGCTAAGTAATTGAAGAAAGAAACCAAGAAAATTCACGTACAAAATATAAAAGCAATTTACATCACAGTAAAGAGAAAGAAAGTATTTCATTCTCACGGCTGCACTTTTAGTTGTATCTCTAAACCTGTCACTTGTCTCTTAGGCGCAGTAAAAGTACATCGAAAGAGAGAAACATCTAATAAATTTTACCGCCGTCTTTATTAAATGATACAGTTATTTTGGTGAAAAAATCTCTTTCTCTCGTTCACTCATGAGAACAAATTTCCTAAATTAATATTTTACCTCGATAAGTTACAAAAAATCTCCAGTCTCTGGTGATTGCATAATTTATAATCTTACTTTGAACATGTATAACTAGCTCAATAAAATTTTTTAAATAGCGGAGTAATTCTTAGCGGTACAATTTTTTTCACATCTGTTACTCAAATTTCAAAGTTAAGTTTATTTTTGGCTTCGAGGGAATTCTAAAATGTGATAATAAATAGGAAAAAGTCCTAAAAAAATCATTGAGTTTGACGCAATTAATCAAAGTTTAGCCAAGATTCCAACTCGAAAAAATTTAAGCGGTTGTTAAAATTTTTTTACTCTGACATCATTTAGTAGTAGAGGAAAGTTTTGAGAAATTAAGACGTCATAAAAAATTATTTAAAAAATTTTAATATAATGCTGAAGGTATAAAACTTTAATATAACAAACAAACGATTGACTGATTTTTCAATTAAACATAACCAGTTAATTAAACAACCTCGTACATATTGCGGAAGCTTATTGGGATATTGATTTTTTTACTAAAATTATATTTAAATGTGCTTGGTTGATTTATAATATTTATAACGCAGTTTCCCGCACTTAAATATAGAGATGGTCAAAAACTATTGAAATGACAAGCCACTCGAACGATGACAGCTTGAGATTTTAATCGTCTCTAAGAAAGAGATAATAAAGGTGTGAACTGAGTCGAAATACTTAATCCTATCCTAAAAACCAATAACAACCCACTTAAAGAGGGTGAGAGAGAGTACGACATTATTTTTAGAAGCGAACAACACCTTGCAGCTAAGCGATGCCATTCCCCAAAAGGGAATAAAGAAAAAGGTCATCCACCCGCAGGACCTAACTCCGGAGTCCGGGCCCGTTGAGCCGCATATCTTATGCACAGTCAGGCAGACGCGCTGGGCATTCCAGGTGAATCATCAGCCCGCCCGCGGTATAATATCTACTACCTGCAGACATGAATCGGGCCCGCTGGTGGAAAAACGTGACTCATATCTTTGAATCCTAAGGTTATTTACTTCCTATACCTACAGTTAAATCTACTGTCTTCGGTACGCATCTTCCTCTCTCTTCATGGAAAAGAACATCGTAAATTAGACCACCACCCTCCGGCTCGAACGTGCCCATGCATTTTTTGCACTCCGCAGCAGCATCCTTCGTTTTCTGCCTTCACGATTTTGGTAACTAACTCGAAAATTTTTAAAACTACTATCGCAGCTGTAATGGCATTTTTACAATGCACAATAAAAGGGGACTTACTTTTGAGAACTCTTTGTATACAAAAATCACTACATTTTTGTCAATAAAGAGCTATGAATCTTATAAATTTTTTTTCCGCACTCCGGCCGGGAAGCGCTACTTCCCTGCCGCTGCCGCTACAGTCAGTAGCGCTTCCCGGCGCCGTCGTGCGGAAAAATAGCATACTCAACTAGGCACCTGAATGGGAAGGTCTCAGATCACATGTTTGTCACACTCGGCTACGCCTCGGATGACAATTTCATGCGATCTGAGACGTTTCCCATTCATACTGCCTAGTTAAGTAATATACTATTACTAGGAATTTTTTTTCTTAAAAATTTTTTCGGAAATTTTTCTACACTAAAATATTTTTGTCTACAAAAATGAGTTTTTTTTTTTTCTGTCTACAAAAACTTAAAATTGATTTTTTTTTTCAATCCTTTTAAAAAATTTTAGTAGACGAAAATAAATAAATAATTTCTAAAACGTAATATTTAGAGTGAATGATTAATAAACAAGTATCATACTCTGAATATTACAATGTTTTTTTTTTTACATGCTCACAAAAATTCTTAGTCGTCATCGTCGCGGTCGTAAGTGAGAGTCGGACAAACTTTAGGCCCACATGACACCTAGAGGTCTGGATTTTTGCATAAGGTCCAACATCGGATGAGAATACATTAATCTGTAGTCACTTTTAGTCCTGGGCATCGATGACAGGGGTACTTGGAGGTCATCTTCAAGAGTTCAGGTCTAATTCTTCGGGGATGACTTTGAGAGGTGCTTAGAGTATTTGAGTAGCGATAGGTGAGAATCATAAGCTCAGAATTCTAGATGACCAGGTCGTCGATAATGGAGGTTTCTGGATTGCCTGAGGATCGTCTCCGAGAGTCTAAGAATAATTTTTGAGAGTTTCTGAGAAAGGCAGTTTAGAGCTGAATGTCTAGATATGCAGGTTGCCGATGACGGAACAGCTGAGAATCATCTATGAGAGTCAAATTCTTCGGGGAATCGAGGATGATTTTAGGGTTTGTTTTTGAGTATTTGAGGTCAAGTGTATGACTAAATTTTGCAAAGTCTACGTAAAAACGGAAAATTATAATATTACTGGTATCACCGCACCCTAAATATCTAGTAACAAAAATTTTATTCTGATTTTCTGACGATAAAGTAAAAGGAGTAGTTCTATCGATGTCCGCAAAAAAAAAAATATTTTTGTCCACAAAAATTTTCCGTTAATTGTTGTAAAAAAAAAAAGAAAAAAAAAAGTATGATTATTGTATATAAAAACACCTGAAATGTAAGTCCCTAATAAAAATTTATTGATCAAAAACTTCTGTTTGAAAGAATAGTTTTTTTGCAGAGTAGATTACATTCATAACTCTGTTTGTAAAGATCCTAGTATCTAGCTGTCAAAGTATACCTCGAAAACTAGGTTTGAAGAAAGCGCAAACGATTGCAGTATTTACTCTTTATTATTTTAACAGTTGATTAATAAACTGAAAAAAGTAGTTTTTTCTTTTTTTAATATTTCACTACCGCACTGGCTCTCCACTCGAATATTTCGATTTTTCAGGACTATCATGATTTTTTATATCTGAGTATTATTAATATTAAACTGTTAAAAATTAGTTTCTTAATCTCTTAGTTGCTCGGTTGAAAGTGCTTTTTATAAGCTGAACCTTAGATTAAAAAGATTAATTATACTAAGCTTATTTTCACTAAAAAACATCTTGCCATCAGGAAGTTTTCACTGAAATTTATCTAATTATCTAATTATTCAAACTGAATATAGCTTATTTTTAGCTAAGTTTCAAACTTAAGGATTTTCTTTGGCATACGAAGTAAGGGTGCGGCGACACTAGACGAAATTTTCGGCCTTGTCTCTGGAGTCTCGTCGAGACTCTATATGTTAATCATCTATTGACTAGATCTAATTTTCCTGGTAGAAAATGAATTCGAAAACAGTAAATTCTTTTAAGCTAACCAGGTATTAACTATTTTTTTTATAAATAATTCGAATAATTTTTATATTTTAATTATTATTATTAGTAAATTAAAATTAATTTTTTTTAAAGTTTAAAAATAGTTTTATTTTTAATTTTTAAAAGAGTATAAATGACATAGGCGTCTTTGCGCATTTTTTAATTATTTCCGACATCAATACCTATTGTCTGCACTAAAACAACACTAAAGCTTAGAGAAAAACTATATGTTTGTAGCAAGAAAATTGATTTCAACGCTTATTAACGTCCTATTTATTATCAAAAAAGCAATGGGCTTTGCTTTCATAACGAAGCTCAGATTTGATGAAAACTGATTACTTTTCTTGAATTATACAAGTTGTATTAGAATTAGACCTTAAAGAAATCGATAATATTTCTCAGATTTGATATTTAAGGTAAAGATGCCAATTATGATCACATAAATCGCTACTTTTCAGCATTTTGAATTTTATTGAAAAAACTAAGCATGTTAGAGTAAATCTTTTTTTACATACTGAAATATTAGGTTCTTAGGAACTTAAATAAATTTTTTTTATATGAAAATTGTATTTTTTTATTGAATACTTAATGTTCAAAGACAAGACCTTTTGACCCCAGTTTATTAGACAACTTCAGCTTTGGCCCCAGTTTTTTTTTTTTTTTTTTAATATTAGCATTTATTAACCTTTATTACAGATTTTTATGCTTAGTAATTACAAAATTTTATATTGTACATAAAAAAAATAATAATAAATAAATAAAAATAAAAATAATTAGTATAAAAAGTAATTACTATACTACATTATAGCGATAGTTGGTTTACATTAGATTTTGAGATCACATCGTTTCAAATAGTTCGCAAAGATCTTACATAATTGAGTCGTAGGTTGATACAGAAAAATAGTGTCAATAAACGGCGGGAATATTTTAATGTTGGCGAGGTCCGTGACCATTTTGCCGCGCCACTTTTCATAAAGTGGGCACTGCCATAGTATGTGATTTAAATCTTGGTCACTCGCTCCATGTGTGCACTTGGCATCGGTAACTACTCCTATCTTGGCCAGTGAAGCTGCCAGACTGTAATGGCCAACCCTACACCTGTTGACAGTTGTTATAATTTCTCTCGATAGTTTTAATTGATGGAACCAAGGCTTTTTTTCCGAATTAAAGTACTTACGCATGTACTGGGTCCCCTTATTGGTTCCCTCTACAATTATATGAATAAGTGTATCGATGTAGGCATTGTTTCTGCTAATCAAATTAAGGTCAGAGCGAGGGATTAACATCGAGAGGTCTGGTTCACGGGTGGATGCTTCTTTCGCTAAGCGATCGACCTCCTCATTCCCCCCTATATTTTTATGAGCTGGTACCCAGTAAATTTTAACGTTAAATCCAGTCTTTTTATGGAACCGGTAGGCCAAATTTTTTATTTCAAGTATGTACGGGCTCACTTTAACATCAAGAGCTCGAGATTTGAGGGCCATTATCGCGCTTAAGGAATCGGAAAGAACAATGACGTCTCGATCCTCGTTTTCTACTCCCATCTTCACTGCATCGAGCATTGCAATGCATTCTGCCGTGAAGATGGAAGAACGGGGATCAATACTCCTTGTCACCGTGATGTCATAGCCGGGTGATCTACAAGCACACCCTACAGAGGGATTGAGTGATTTACTTCCATCGCTAAACCAAACCCGCTTGTCCCCATGGAGAAAGTTGTCCAGAAGTTGGTCGGGGAAGTCATGTCCAACAAGCAAGCCACCCAACTGTGTATCAGTAAAAATTTCAAAAATTAAGGCATGATAAGGGACGGTATACAAACTATAACGATCGGCTATGTGTACGCCATCATCAAAAACATCCACACTCCGAATACATCGAAAGAGAAGTCTGCTTTGGAATTTGTTGGCATTTCTTTTCAACCCAATTTTCCTGCTTACTCTCTGTACTGAAGTGTGAATTGTGAGACTAGAGTTCGACAAAATTTTATGAAGGTATTTACTCCCTAAGTACATAGCCCTATCAGAAAGTCGGGTAAGTTTGGATTCGGCTAATAATAAATTTTTGGGTGTGCTTGTTCTAAAACCTAAAGCTAACCTGATGGCGGTATTTTGTATGCTTTCTAGCTTGTCGAGAGCCTTTTTTTTAGTGGGAAAGTAAATAAAGGAGCCATAATCAATAATGGAACGTACGAAACTTTTATACAAAATTAGTAAAGTACTTGGGTCAGCCCCCCACCATGTACCCCTAAGAAACTTAATGATGTTTAAAGCTCTAAAGCACCTTTTATGTACCTCCCTAACGTGCAAATCAAAGTCAAGTTTAGTTTGAGTGATGAAACCTTTGAATTTTGACGATTCCGTTCATTCAACTGGGGTACGTAAGTCACAGACGGGATTTTACATGTAAAAGTGTTCCATAAACTGGGGCCAAAGCTGAAGTTGTCTAATAAACTGGGGCCTTGACTTTAAAGACTTTCGATCGTGGCGTCGTGGTGAGGGAGATGCCAATTATGATCACATAAAATGCTACTTTTCAGCATTTCGAATTTAATTTAAAAAACAAAGCATGTTAGAGTAAATCTTTTTTTACAAACTTAAATTTTAGGTTCTTAGGAACTCAAATAAATTTTTTTTATATGAAAATTGAATTTATTTATTGAATAATTAATGTTTAATGTCAAGACCTTTTATGCCCCTTTTTAAAGTCAAAGCCCCAGTTTATTAGACAACTTCAGCTTTGGCCCCAGTTTATGGAACACTTTTACACGTAAAATCTTGTCTGTGACTTAAGTACCCCAGTTGATGGAACGGTTTATCTGATTTTCAGATTAGATTTGTAATTTTTTCGTGTTTGGGAGTGATGAAACCCTCGAATTTTGACGATTCCGTTCCATCAACCGGGGTACTTAAGTTACATACGGGATTTTACGCGTAAAAGTGTTCCATAAACTGGGGCCAAAGCTGAAGTTGTCTGATAAACTGGGGCCTTGACTTTAAAAAGGAGCATAAAAGGTCTTGACTTTAAACATTAACTATTCAATAAATAAATACAATTTTCATATAAAAAAAATTTATTGGAGTTCCTAAGAACCTAATGTTTAAGTATGTAAAAAAATATTTACTCTAACATGCTTTGTTTTTTCAATAAAATTCGAAATGCTGAAAAGTAGCATTTTATGTGATCATAATTGGCATCTTTACCTTACCTTAAACGAAAAATATTTGAATAACCCAATAATAACAGTGAAAATGAGTAAAATAAAATTTTTTTTGCTTGAATTTTAACCTTGGTTTGTAAGTTTTTGTCATAAATTTTCTCTTTGCCTTCATAAATCCATCGACAGTAAACCACTTTTCGTCATAACGCGAAGCTTCTCACGCTCCTCTTATCTTAGTACCGTTTCGTCCTTCTTCGGCATTTTTCTTTGGACTAAAAAAATAGGGGAAAAAATTGATAACTTATGGATTGGTTTTAAAGCCAGTGTAATAATATAAATAAAAATAACTTAGTTCAAGAACATAAATCTGTTACCCATAAATTCGCCTTCGACTGATGACCTTTTTGTTGCAGACGGACCAGATTTTTTTTTATATACTCTTGGACGATTGAAGTTTGGTTGCAGAATCACTTATCGTCTTCCGAATTCTTCTTTTTCTTGTTCTTCTTTTTTATCTTCTTCTTCTGCGAAAGAATGAGAAAGTATAAAAAAAATAGTGACGAAGATAAGTTGCGGTTATCTGGGAGCTGGATCTTTCAGCAAACGGACACAATAAAGATTTTATTTTTCAGAGAAAAAGCATCTTCTCTTGCCCGTCTATGTTTTTTGCTAAATTTTTTGCCGACAATATAAATGTGACTTTGGAATTCTAATTGACTTCCTGTGGCTTTTCAGAATCAGATTAATAACTGTATATACACATTTTCGATAATTTTTTTTTTTTTTTTCTGAATACATTTGTCAAAGTCATCCTTTTTGTTCAAATTTGCGAAAAATTTAGAGGATGCAGAATATAGGTCAATTTTTTGTTTACAAATTAAAAAAAAAAAAATTTTGTTTTTTTTTGACCATACTGAAAGCTTTCTAATTAAGGCAATAATTCCTAAAGGTTCGTAACATGTTCTAAAAAATAGCCACTTTTTTTACAACTTATTATATTTTTACATTAAATTAAATAACTTTTCATACACGATTCATTAAAACTCAATGCATCGTAATAATTAAAAAAATTTTTTTTAACTTTTACTCTTAAACTCGTTTTCTTAAATTAGTTAATTTTTATTAGGCCTTGCAGTGACTTCCAACTATAAAGGCAAATTATAAAACCTATAGTTTGTATGGTTATTATGTTATATTTTCCTACTTTCTTTTCCATCAAATAAATAATAATTTGCATGAAATTTTATCATCACTTAATTTTAATACAATCTTCGTAAAATCTTTATTACCATTATAACTATTATTATAATGTGGCATATATTACATGTTTACGAGAAAAGTGACTTCCAATTAGAAAGTATAAGAGTATTTATATACATGTTAGAAAATAAAAGAGAGTCTTGTCATCCCTTAGTGTCCGTACTCGGTCGGAGGTCATCAATAGACGACGGAACCTCTTGAAATTCGCGGTAGCCTGGGGCTGCAGCTGGAAACGCTGGCATCCGCTTTCTCCCTTAGAACAATGATCAAGGAGTTCACGAATCCTATAAGCAGCAGAGTTACGAGGATCGTGAGATAATGCCTGTAAACCTCGGTCACACTTTCATTTGCGGTTCATTATTGGCTTCATGGGAAAGTACACTTGCGTATTTTTATTTTATTTAAAATTTTGCTTTAATTTTCACTTTAGATTATTTGAAGGGTCTAAATTGCCGTCAAAAATATTTAAGCTTGGGACTGTTGACTCGAGCGCCTGTACAATCTGCAAACCTCCAAGCATTGGTGCTGTGAGGGTTTCATACTGTGAAGTTAAAAATTTTTATTTTACTTTATTTAAATTTATTTCTCGGTCATCATTCAGATTTTTCAATAATGTTTTTAAAAATCATACTAATATTTATTATGAATGATACTTTTCTTCTGAGAGATAGTACAAAAATAAGTGTACCCAATTTAGGCATCCCTGGTATTTTAAATGTGCACACTGAGAGATATTTGTGCAGGTTCAGAAAAAGTCGAAAAATTATGAAATTCCGAAGTGTTCCTGATCTATTCCATAGCATGAAGTGATTTTCAATGGATGTTTTCTTACCTTTTTTGCTGAAATTGATACATAAAATGTTTTACTAACGAAATTTAATTTACCCGATCTAAAAAAATAATTAACAGGGTCAATTTTTCATCACTTATATACATTTTTAAAGCCCACTTTTATTTTTTCCAATTCGATTTTCAACTCATTTTACAATATTAAAACCAATTTTTTGGTGCACCGAATTATTTTATTTAAAAAATTTCTGTTGATGTATTCCAATTTTGTTGATTTTGGGCTATAATAATTGGAAAAGTTTAATCCATAAAATTAATTTTAGAACATTTTATACTTTATTTTACTAAAAAAAATTTTTAACTAGTCGATACTACTTAGAAGGAAGTATTGTTCCGGACTTTTTCTTTTTTTTATTGATTTTAAGTAAAAGTTTGTCCAAAGCCCGAAATGTATCTGTAGATTGAAATATAAGTCATATAGCGAAAGAAGTGGCCATATTAGATAAAGAAATTTTTATTGTCTCAAAAAAAATTTTTCGATAAGCCTTCTGCCATTATAAACCAAGTCACTGCAATCGGACGTGTAAGGTCTCATATGAAAGTTCGTAATTCAAGCTTTAATTCAGTTGAAAATCTCTTTTTATCGCATTCGTGGCTAAAACATTTTTCTACGCACGACCTGAAGTTGTCATGTTTTAGCCACTCGATTTGATAAAGCACATATCGACACTGGAGCCTAAAAAAGACAAAGGTTTTTTCACGCGACGCATGCGCTATCACACTCGCTTCGCTCGTGCGATAACTTCGCGCCGTGTGAAAAAACTTTGCCTTGTTTTAGGCACTAGTGTCAATATGTACTATTTGTTTTTTTTTTTTTTTTTTTTTAATTTTTAAAAATGTATTGAAGAATGCTGTTATGCATAAGCTGTACTGGTAAAAATTATACATTTCAAAAAATATATATACAACGGGGGTACCCCCTACTCGCTCCGCTCGTCAACCCCCGACTTAGATTAAAATTAAAATTTGAATTTTTGAAATGAAAAAATTTTTTTATTAAGTGATCCTATAAATTTTTATTACAATAAGTTTTCAAATGTATTTTTAAAAGTTCTTCTGAATAAAAATGATTTTGACAATTAGAACAAACAAAAATAATCTGTTTTTGATGAATTTTTTTCTAAATCTGCTTTATTTTGAAAATTTTCGTTAAAATTCTCTTCTGTGCACTTATAGTCGGATAACAATTTCATTTTAAAATAAAAGTTATAGTCTTACTACAACAAATTTTATTAAAGCGCCTATCTAAATTATCTTTTCTTGAACAAAAATTTTTCAAACACTTAGAAGAACTGAAGGTTTTTTTTTAGTATAAAGTAATAGAATGTTGGTTTAGTTTGAGAAGGTTACAAATCAGCACATTCGATTAAAAAGGTGGCAACTCAAAGTTTCAAATTAAAAAGGTTGCAACTCAACATTTCATTTTTAAAAGGTGACAACTCAGAGCTGAAATGAAAATGAAGAGGTCAGTGAAGACACACGGTATAGCAGGCACCGCCTCCGACTTAGCAGGACTAAAAAGTACTATCCCCCAAGCTTCAAACCCACAATACACTGGGCGTCCGAGTTCAATTTTTAAATAAAAGAACAATCCCCCAAACTTCAAACCCACGATACCCTGGGCGTCCAAGTTCAATTTTTTAATAAATAAATGATCCCCCAAGCTTCAAACCCACAGTACCCTGGGCGTCCGGGTTTAATTTTTAAATAAATAAATGATCCCCTAAGCTTCAAACCCATAGTACCCTGGACGCCCGAATTCAATTTTAAAATAAATAAATGATCCCCCAAGCTTCAAACCCACGATACCCTGGGCGTCCGAGTTCAATTTTTGAATAAATAAATGATTCCCCAAGCTTCGAACCCACGATACCCTGGGCGTCCCAGTTCAATTTTTAAATAAATAAATGATCCCACAAGCTTCAAACCCACAATACCCTGGGCGCCCGAATTCAATTTTTGAATAAATAAATGATCCCCCAAGCTTCAAACCCACAGTACCCTAGACGTCCGAGTTTAATTTTTAAATAAATAAATGATCCCCGAAGCTTCAAACCCACAATACCCTGGGCGTCCGAGTTCAATTTTTAAATAAATAAATGATCCCATAAGCTTCAAACCCACAGTACCTTGAACGTCCGAGTTCAATTTTTGAATAAATAAATGATCCCCCAAGCTTCAAACCCACGATACCCTGGGCGTCCGAGTTCAATTTTTAAATAAATTAATGATCCCACAAGCTTCAAACCCACAATACCCTTGGCGCCCGAATTCAATTTTTAAATTAATCAATGATCACGCAATCTTCAAACCCATAGTACCCTGGGCGTCCAAATTCAATTTTTGAATAAATAAATGATCCCCCAAGCTTCAAACCCACAGTACCCTAGACGTCCGAGTTTAATTTTTAAATAAATAAATGATCCCACAAGCTTCAAACCTACAATACCCTGGGCGTCTGAAATCAATTTTTCAATAAATAAATGATCCCCCAAGCTTCAAACCCGCAGTACCCTGAACTTCCGAGTTCAATTTTTAAATAAATAAATGATCCCCCAAGGTTCAAACCCACAATACCCTGGGTGCCCGAGTTCAATTTCTAAATAAACGAACAATCCCCCAAGCTTTGAACCCACAGTACCCTTGGTGTCCGAGTTCAATTTTTAAATAAATAAATGATCCCGCAAGCTTCAAACCCACAATACCCTCGGCGTCTGAGTTCAATTTTTGAATAAATAAATGATCTCGCAAGCTCAAAACCCACAATACCCTGAGCGCCTGAATTCAATTTTTAATAAATAAATGATCCCCCAAGCTTCAAACCTAAAATATCTTTGGCCTCTAAGTTGAATTTTTTAATTTAAATTTGAATTTTTTAATTTTGTTGATAATTTTTAATTTTGTTGATTTTAAAAATTCAATTCGAAAGCCCAGGGTCTCGTGTGTTTAGAGCTTGAGAAATCATTTATTTATTTGAAAATTTTAATAAATAAATGATTTCCCAATTATTTAAAAATTTTAATAAATAAATGATTAGAGGACTGTCTGTTTATTTAAAAATTGAACTTAGGCGCCCAGAGTATTGTGGGTATGAAGCTTGAGGGATTGTTTGTTTATTTAAAAATTGAATTCGTGCACCAAGGGTATTGAGGGTTTGAAGCTTGGGGGATCATTATTTATTTAAAAATTGAACTTGGACGCCAGAGTATTGTGGGTCTGAAGCTTGAGGGATTGTTTGTTTAGGGGTCATTCACAAAGTACGTCACCAATTTTTTAGACACTTCTGACGCCCCCCCCCCCCTGTAACAAATAGTCACATCTTCGCAAACCCCTCCCCCTAAAAGTACGTCACCATTTTATCATTAACCCCCCCTTTTTCTGGGAAACGAACTATTATAACTTTTCATAAGTGTTTAAAAAATTAACAGTAATAATAAATGAAAACAAAAACTTTTAGATGGTATGTTTAGTTTTAGTCATAATTATAACGTTACCTATTTTATTATTACTTTCATTTTTATTTTAATACTTGGTGCATTAGAGTTAAATCAATAGTTAATTAAGGATATTTGGTACTTACAAAAAAATGCAACCGTTTTGTCAATTTGAATCGAATCTTCTAATAATTTATATCAAAATAATCGTTGGCGTTGTTCCCTATTTTTGTCCATCTTAGTTTTTAGAAAAATCGAATTATTTGTTTAAACAATTGAAGAGGTGGTCTAAAAAAATCAAGCATTTTTTTTTCCTAATCACTTGTGATTGTCTCAAAAATGCAGAGATCGCTGAAAAAACTGTGAGGTAGTTTCGGTGACACTTCAAAGAAAATTTTAATATTTTTAAAATATTGAATTTAAAATTTTTTTTATTTAATAAAATTTTTCATAAGATTATAATCTATTGTATTGAATTATAATCTTATGTATTACGTATACGTGTTCAATTATTTAAACAACAATTTCAATTTTTGAAAAACCAAAACGGAGAAAAATAGGAGAAAAATCCAACGTTTATTTTAACATAAATTATTAGAAGATTCAATTAAAATTGACAAAATGGATGCATTTTTTTGTAAGTACCAAACATCCTTAAAGTAAATTAAAACTATAATACTTTTTAGCAGGGGCGCAACAACTCCTTCCGGCTAGGGGGTGTCCTGAGGTCCAACCCTCCCCCCTCTCCCCAATGAAACTGACGTCTAAAAAAAAAAATGTGAGTTTAATAAATAGACTAGTGAATCATCCCCCAAGCTCTAAACAACCAAGACCCTGGGCGCCAGAGGTCAACGAAAAAATTGGTCAGCTATCCCCCAAGCTCTAAACCCCCAAAAGCCCTGGGCGCCCGAGGTCAACGAAAAAACTGATCAGCTATCCCCCAAGCTTTAAACCTCCCAAAACTCTGGGCGCCCAAGTTCAACAAAAAAACTGGTGGGCTATCCCCCAAGCATTAAACCCCCAAATGCCTTGGGCGCCCGAGTTCAACAAAAAAACTTGTCGGCTATCTCCCAAGCTCTAAACCCTCAAAAGCCCTGGGCCCATGGTATTTGGGGGCTTAGAGCTTGGAGGATAGCCCACCAGTCTTTTTGTTGAACTCGGACGCCCAGAGTATCTGGGGGTTTAAGACTTGGGGGATAGCTGACCAGTTTTTTCGTTGACCTCGGGCGCCCAGGGTAATTGGGGGTTTAGAGCTTGGGGAATAGCCGACCAGTTTTTTCGTTGACCTCTGGCGCCCAGGGTATTTGGGGGTTTAGAGCTTGGGGGATAGCCGACCAGTTTTTTTGTTGAACTTGGGCACCCAGAGTCTTGGACACCCCTAAGTAATTGCAAAGGGTGTCCTCTACTAGCTTAGGGGGTGTCAGGACACCTCCACCCCACCCCCGTTGTTGCGCGCCTGCTTTTTAGTAATACTGAAAAATTTTGACGGTAACATACAAAACCAATTTTTATCTTTCTTCTACATCTTGCCAAGTATTTTCCATACAATTTTCAATAGATTCTATTACAGGAATATTATTTGATGGATCAGTTTTATCTATATTTGAAGAATCATACTTAACATCGGATTCTTCGATCCATTCAGTATCTTCTGCTCCTGTTTCTTGATTTTTTTTTTAATAATCATTCATTCGCGTGCTCGTTGAGCTGCAATTTTAACGGGTCGAATTTTGGTTGCACGAGCCGATGTTTTTTTGTGCGTTTCTTTAATATGCTTTTTAGAAGAGCTCAATTCATTTTGGTGCGATTAAATCTTGAGAAAGAAAAAGAAAAAAAAAAAATTGTATGCATGTGCAATTTTACTTAGTTTCAAATTTTCATCAACGAGATTCATGTAAGTATGATTTTTTTATTTAACTTTTTAGTAAAAAAAATATTTATTTTTTTTCAACAGAAATCATTTCTAAAAAAAACTTTTGTTTCTTAAAAAAAAAAAATTTTTTGTGACGTAACAATCATATTAACCCCTCCCCCTCCCCAAGTCACCAATAGTAACATCTCAAAAACCCCTCCCCCCCTCCCCTGTGGTGTCGTACTTTGTGAATGACCCCTATAGATCGAATGATAAATTTTTAAAATTGATAGAGGAAAAAAACAAAATTTTGAAAGAAAAATTTATTTACTTTGTGAAAATTTTCATCCAAACGACATTATTAATTTCATCAGAATTTTTGCTTTCTGTAAATATTCGATTTGAAGATGTGCATCTTGATAGAGCGACATACAATTGACCATGAGAATGATGAAAAAATTGGTTTATCAATATATATACTGGCAGAATCAAAACTTTGTCCTTGGGACAAAGTTTTGATTTGTTTTGATCTGTTTTGATATCTATATTCGATTTAATTGAAGATAATTCAATTGTAGAACAATTTTTTAATTGTTTTTAAAAACATCGATGAGATTAAATTCAATCTATACTTATGATTGAATTTAATCTTTAATTTCCTTTTTTAATATTTTGTGTGTTAACAAAACATTAATTTGGCTGCACCTAAGGCTCTCCAAATGTAAGTCTGAGGCGCAACTGAAAAAAATGCTTATAATTTTGACTAAAATAACACATATTTAAGGTACTTTTGGCTGCGCCTCAGGCCCTTCAAATGAAAGTCTGAGGCGCAGCGAGGCGCAGAGAGGCACAGCCAAAAAAAAAGTGCTTAAGTTCCGATATTTTTGACTAAAATAACGCATATTAAAGGTACTTTTGGTTGCGCCTCGCTGCGACTCACGAAAAAAAAAAAATAAAAAAAAATAAAAATAAAAAATAAAAAAATAAAACCCTTCAACTATATTATTTAGTAAGATATTTTTTAATTTTTATTAACAATTTCAGTTTTTAACATCTGTAGGTAAAAACCCATTACAAGGAGGTCTCCAACCGCATGTGTGATGAACCCCTCGCCAGCTACTTCAAGTTGTTTTATAAATTGAATACATCTTAGGGCAAATAATCAACTACCAAAATACTGATATTGTTTTATAAAGTTCTCTTTGTTTGCCTCTCTTATGTTTTTAATGCGGTAACTGCTCAATTCTCGTTCACTGTATAAGCTGCAAGCGCACCGGGATACTCAAGCCAAACTCGGCAAAGTGGTCAACCTATAAATGCACTTTTTCCGCTCTGGCATTAGTCGAGTTTATTCCTCTGATCTGGACTCGCGGCTGGTTAATATTTTCAGAGAGAATTAAGTGGCCCTCAGAGGGCATCCTACTTGACCTTTAAAAAACATTCGCCAAAATTGCTGAACCCACGATCCTGAGTTTGGGAGTCGAGCGGCAAAACTTTGAATAATCAAGCAAAACTTTGAATGACTTTTTATCTCGCGACAAATTTTGCATTTACTTGTAAATCAGTTGCATGATTAAATCTTTAAATTTTGTTCCTAATCAACTGTTATTAAAGAATCGAATGTGTCCAAAGATCTTTTTTTGGACACTTTCAAAAATTGAAAAGTATCTGAAGATTCTTTGTCAATATGTAAAAAGTATCCAAAGTTCCTATTTTAGGGTATTTTTTGAAAATTTCAGAAACAGAAGAAAAAATTAATTTGCTTAAAAGTTATAAAAATAAATACGTAAAAATGGTTATTATAAAGAGTTAATTATAAAATGGGAAAAAGTTGATTCTACATTGAAAATATGAAAAAATTGAATAGTCTGCCCAGTGTCTTATGTAAGAACTCTTCTATTTACGAATGATATTTATTACTTTTTTTTGCAAAGCTTAATTTCGAGTCCATAGCTTTCGCAAAGTAGGCTTTAAAACAATGGTGGACTGTCACTATGTAGTTTTAATAAATTAAAAACAATCTTTTAAGTATTCAAGATAATGTTTTATTTTTTAAAATATTTTATGTATATTTTTTAAACTTAACTTGATCATATATACGGTTATATATAAAATAAATGATCACCTGTTGAAACAAATATAAATACATTCTTTTATGTATGAAATTTCGCTTGTTGTCTTGATCGTGTCAGCTCTAATTTTTTTATACTTCTTCAGTTAACATCGATATGCATTATTTTTATGAGCAAATGGCTTTAACAATTGATTTAGCTAAGATGATTCACAGAAATTTAAAATAGTTATATAGATGCAAATAAGTTACAATATTGCAAAAAAAAACCTTTCGTAAAAAAATCGGTTAAATTTTGCTCATAAATTTCACTGGTATCTTATTATGATTCCCATGAGATATAAATGATGTTAAATCAATGACTGACACTTCTTATGCTTCTGCTATCTTCTGCCATACAACATACCGGCGTATTCTTAAAAAAAGAAAAAAAAAATTTAATTTGAGTTCATAAAACTTTTTACCAAAATAATTTTATTCATAAGTATAATATAATTACTCACCACCCTTTCGAGTATGTCTTCAGCTGCAACAACTATTGGTGGTCGGGCCGGTATTCCTTTCTTTGGTTCGGCTTCAATCTTGTGAATAAGTTTGTAAACGCTTGAGTTGGCCAAGTGATCAAAATTTGGCAGAGATTTTTTCTCGAATTTTTTAAAGTTTACCCTAGAGAAAACAAAGTTTATTTTTTCAAATTTTCACAGTTAAATGTTAAAAATTAAAAAAATTATAAAACTCAAAATTTAATTTTAATACTTGAGTGAAAAATACAGAAAATAAAGAAATATTTTTATCAAAAGTAAAGTAACTCGGAATAAATTATATTTTTTAGTTAAACAAACACAAAATCATCAATATTGAATTTAGATTTAATTTAGATGCTATTAATGTGTAAAATTCATAAAAATAGTAAAATTTATTACCCCATGGCTCTTCCACGAATGACTTCAGCCTGGGAGCAAAGGGCGTCAGCGATCATCTCGTCGTTGAAGAAGTCATTTGGACACCGCCACTTTCTTCCGTAAGTCAGCTCCAGTTGCTTAGCCTGGGGTTGCCACAGCAGATCGCGACCACCTCGTTTTTTCCCTTTCCTGTGCTGCGACCGTGCAAAATAATCACAAAATTTTTTATAAATTTATTTATACTTATTAGAGTATGTACGTCGAACAAGAAATAATTTTTCATTTTTTTTATACCTTAAGTTCTTGAACGAGCTGATCTTGTAGGGTCAAATTTGGGTCAGCCTCGAAGTCATCTGAAACTTTGAGAAAAAATATAAATAAAACTAGCTGATTTCCACGGAATTTAGGGAGCAACGAGATAAACTAACTGTGCGAAACTGCAGGACTGGGTTCCCTCGGTTGGAGCTTTTCGACATCTTTTGATTCCTTAGGGACCGACTCGACCTTTGATTCGTAAGAAACAATGTATTTCTTAACTTTCTTGCCATCATCCTCGTTGCTCTTGACCGATATTTCAAGCTCCTTCGAATCGCACCAGGTATCGTCTTCCGTAGAAATAAGGTGAGGTGCCCAACTCGACGACTCATCCTGTGAGTGAGTCGAGTGCCTGTCGTCGTTGTCATCCAAATATTGCTGCTGCTCCTGATGTTCTTGTTGCCACTGATTTTTTTCTCCCTCTGCTGAAATTTTTTATTTTCATTTACTTTTTACTCAATAAATTCTTTCTAGGCTCTTCAAGAGTTTGATGCTTTTATTTTAAAACTTAATAAAAATAAATGATTAAAATAAAATTTGGAAAAATTAATAAAAACTTCTACTAAGGTAAGTGTGCCTAATATGGCCCTGTGCCTAATATGGCCCCCCCTGTTATTTTGAATATGCTAGGTATGCGGCATCTCTGCAAGGTAGGAAGAAGTCAAAAACACTGAATTATGAAGTTTTCAGTTGTTTAGAACATTTTAAAATTATTTTTGCGCACGCCTGATAGCTAAAACTCGTTTCGTATACCTCCGTTATTATTTTACGTTGTAATTGAGTGGTCTGCCAAAATATTTAGACGCACCTGATCAAAATTTGAATAAGTAGCTTCGATTCGTTATTGTTTCAGCTTTAAAACGCGACCTTAGTTTTTGTTCAACTCGTTTTCTAACGGGTTTTATTCTTAAATAACTTTTCATTATGCAGTGTACCTAATATGGCCCCCCACGAATTAGTAGAAATACCGATATTAAGAGTCCTTAGTTTCATGTTTACTTTTTAGAAAATCCTATCCTAATGTTATTTAAGAAAAATAAATTTAATTGTTTCAAAGCTTTTTATCATTTTATAACTAAAAAAGCATTCTAGCTAAAAAAAAAAACTTTGACCAAAATTTAAAGTTGAAATTTTTCTACTGATTACAAAGCTTTCAAAAACATTGTAAAAAAGGCTCAATTTTTAAATAAATCATTTTTAAAATAATAACAATTTTGAAGTTTTTAAAATCTTATATCCTGATTGATTTAAAAAGTAGGAACAAATTGCAATTAATTAATTACTTCAAGGGGGGCCATATTAGGACCCAAATTTTAGGTGTCTTAAAAAACCGTGTTTTGGTAAATCCTCTGGCATTTGAAGCTCATTGATCAAAATCGAACGTGTAATGTCTCATTTTAAAGCTCTTGAATTAAGCTTTAAAATGAGACCTTACCCGTCAAAAAATATTGATTTGATTGGCCACAACGTCGATTCTCGCTTAGGGGGGCCATATTAGGTACAGGTACCTTATTTATAAAAGACTATCAGATGGATAACCGATAAATTTTAATGTTAAAAAAAAAACATATTTTTTTATACAAAATTTGATGAATGATAAGTGCTAAGAATTTGATGAAAAACCCAAGTATTTATTTGGCATTACAGCTTTACTAAATATTATTAATTAAAAGTTATAAAATTAATGAAGTCTTCTTTGTAACTATATAAATTAAACAGGAAGATAATAATAAAAATTCCACTTCAGCAATGATGATCTTTGATAATATGAAGACAAAAGAAATTAATGAATGTAAGGAGAAAAAAAAAGTGAGGGTAAACAGAACAAAGCACACATGTTTATTCAAAAAATATTTATTATTCAAGAATAACTATAATATTACAATTTTTTATGACATGAAACTTTATGAAACAAAATATTAGTTTGTCGCGAAACATTCAATGAATATTGATTGACTGCGTTTGAATGAATAAACAATGTTAGCAGAAATAAGCGGTCTTACTGTGAACTGAATAATTTTGTATCAAAAAAACAATCAACTAATATAGATGGTTAATCAAAGAAAATTTACAATCCTAAACACGATACAGTGGATAACTGATAAAAATTTGATTTTTTAAATCATTATTTTGTGAATAAAGTGTGTCATGATTCTGTGATCCTCATCTTAAATAGAATTCACAAAGTATTTTCAACTTTAGCTCAGAAATGATTGAATGATTGATTAGCCGAAGAAAAAAAAAATGAATAAATTAAAAATTGAAGAAAAAATGGAAAAGAATTAAGGATTTCTCGCATCTCCTCGGGAATTAACTCTTAAAATGCGGCCGTTAGGTCTAAGTCCTTTGCGCTCACCCTTGACCTGAGCTGCGTTGGGATCCTCGACCTGTTGCGAGTCAACACCACTCAGTTCCATGATTTTGTGCAGTTGCTCGGATACGATTTTAAGGTGTTTCTCTATCTCGCTGGGTAATTGTTTTAAGGCCAACAGTTGACTCTGAACGCTCTCCAGTTGGCGTTCTAGACTTATCTCGGTGGTTACCAACTCCTTGATTTTATCCCGGTCCATAGTAACCGCAACTTCGACTTCAACCTCGGCAGATGGCCGTTTGATAGTTAGTTGAGGAGCTGCTTCTCCCTTTACTTCTGCAACTTCTTCCTCAGCTGGTTCTTCGATGCGAGGCTGCGCCTGTTTGCAAGACAGTTGCATTCAATGAATAAATCATTTTATTTATTTATTTTTTAAGTTTACATTACGTATAATTAAAATTTTAATAATAAAATAGTTTCAAGTTGAAAAAAAAAAAAAAAAACAAACAAAAAATTTTGGTTTTTGACATGAATCTTGCTTAATTTTTTTTTACATATCTAATAAATGAATATTTTTTTCTATCAAAATATTAAGTGAAAGTGATTTTCATTAATTTAAATTAACTATTTGAAATAAGTAATATAGGTAAATCAATAACAAAAAAAATAACGATTGAGCTCTAGGATCGCTCCCAAACGTTCATAACTCGTTTCTGTACTATGAAGTATGAGCCTTTGTCATATTTGATTCAAAATGTTTTTTTTTTAACTTTTTGTGGCCACAAGATGATTTCAAACAATGACTTCTATTCCTTTAAAAGCGTCAGAGTTTTTTTTTCATAAAATCGTGTGTCATTCCCAGATTATTTTTAAGAATTTAAAATAGACCATTAGAAGCGGAAAGAGTTAAATAATCGTTGTGTTCAAACCCTGTAAGAAAATATTCACCTGTTCCCAAGATATCGTGAGTTAAAAACGAATTCTTTTAGTTTTTAAGGTTAGAAAAAAAACTAGGTTTATGATTTTTAACTCAAAAACTAAAAAAAATTTCTGATGACTTTATATGTAAAAAAGATGCGCAATGTGATTCTACATAAAATGGTATTTTTTTAATTTTAGTTCATCAAAATTTAAAAAACACTTAAAAATCGACTTCGGCAATCTTTGGCTGAAGGATTCGGCCGGCCGAGCGCTAAGCCCATTATTGCACCGAGCTATTCAAATGAGAAAACTTGAAAAACCATCAATTGTAAAATGTGGTTTTGAAATTAAAAAAATAAATAAAAAGAAGTTTTTGGATATAAAAATTAAATTTTAAATATGACAGTTTTTTCTAGAAGGATTAAAAATATAAAAACGGACAAATCAGTAGAGTTTTGAGTGGCCGTGATTGTAACGATATTGACCCGTTACTCTTCAATTTTTGCAATTTTCGCAGAAATCTGTTTTAGGCGCAAAATAATTTCTTGGAAGTCTAGAATATAACATAGTCTTCAAATTTAACAGAAATGAGTCATAAGCAAACAGAGCGGTTCCATAGGTCTATGCGTCAATTGTTATTAGCTTCTCAAGTTTTACTATTCCAACCCGTAGAAAATTTTTTTAATTTAGTTATGAAACTTATAAATTAATGTTCGAGTTTCTTTTGAGGACTCTGATGGCGATTTTCACCATTTATATATACTATTATATAGTATTATAGCCGAAAAAGTCAAAATCAATTGTGAGACTAGAGAGTACTATAAATTTTTTTCTTATCTTACATAGGTAGGATGTTAATCTCACCGTTGGTTCTTCAGTTTCTTCTTTAGTGGCTTCGCCCGGAGTCTCCGATGTTTCGGTGATTTCGACAATTTCAGCTTGCGACTGAGGTCGCGATTCAGTGTCAGAAGCTCGACCTGTGGGTTCTGGTGTAGCAGCTGGGGTTGTTTTCTATATTTTATAAAAGCAAAAAAGCTTGCGTCAGGTTGTTAATAAGCTTTAGCAAAGCTGGATTGAGTGACGACCTAATTCATTTAAAATTCAGTTTGATAACTAAAATATAATATAATAAATATATATATTAAAAAAAAAGATAAATTTTTTTTATTTGATCGTCACCCTGCATGCAATATGGATATCAAAATGTAGGGTAATTTGTCTTAAACAATGGATGTACGGTTAGCCTCGATTCATTTATCTTAACAATTTATGATGAAATGATTCAATCAACAATCATACAAATGTATTTGAGTTTTATTTCACTCGGGCAGTTTTACTCGAGTTTCTTGATACATGATCTTGAAAAAAAATAAATGGGAGTATGTATGTAGTTTATCAAATCTTTTATGTAACTTAATGCGATCGATTGATTGGACTTTACCAATTTTAAATGAATGAAATGTTTTTGAATACGTCTGTATCGGTTTCAACGCATTGTCGAAATTTGAGATTACAATTTTTTACAATATTTTTCATACTTACGTCGACTTTGATGGTAAATAACTTATTTAAAATACTTGATACAACAAAAAGTTTAATTATATCATTCATTGCTTTATGAAAAAAAGTTTTTATGTTAACGGCGTAAGCTACAGTACTTTATTAAGAATCAGATAATAAAATATCAGATAACGTAAAATTGCTCTTAATTTTGTTAATATTTTAAGGGATCGTCCATAAACCAAATTTTTTTTTAGAGGCAGGGAGGAGGGAGTTTATACTAAAAGCTACGCCAGGTCTCATTAAGGTAGGAATTAGGGGTTGATGTTTGAATTCGTGACTTTTTGTAACTAATAAAATTTTTTTTTCAATGATATATTTTGTTGAAAAATTATAAACTTATGAAATAGTGATTTTACTGTAAGCAGAAAACATCGGAAAAGAATTAAACAGTAAAAGAAAAAACATGATTGCTAAATCAATGCATAGATATATAGTTTTGAGACTTAAATTACGCGCAGTTTAATAACATTTATCTCGAGGCTGATTTAGATGTCGACCGAAAAGCTTCATTAGACCACTTGAGAGAAGGGGAGGGGGCTTGAAATTTGAAAACTGTTTCCAAAAAGACTATGAGGTTTATGAACGCTCCTAAGCATTTTTTTACTGCAAAGCGTTATTTAGTCTTAGCGAACAAAGCAAGAAAACTGAACTGGTTCATAATAAAATTCAACCGAATTTAACTATATATAGTTTTAATTTTTTTGTTTCTTCTTTATTTGATAATAAGTACATAAATGGTTCTCCTTAACAATAATTTTATGCTCACCGAACATCTAACATATAATGATTAAATACATGTTCAAAACTCTATAGTAATGATAAATAAAACCTAATTGATATTTATGGAATAATTTTATAGAATAATTTTTAACCAAAATACTTTAAAATCCATACTGCATTTCCAGTATTAATTTCTCTTTGACTCATGCATGTGAAATGATTGAATCCATGAAAAATCGATCACGTTTATTCGTATAAAATTCGCAAAAGTAATTTTTAAATTTTTATCGTATTTAATTTTCAATTGAATTCGTTCGTATAAATTCGTATGGATTTGAAAATGAAAAAGAAGCTAAATTACGCAAAAGTTTGACGAGAAACGTAAGACTAGCAGTCTAATGAACATTCTAATCAACTACAAGGTAAAGATAATAATGCGGTCGAGAGCGAGCGTGGCGTTAAGCAGACTCACTCGTTGGCATTGTTGTTAAATCGCTTGGTGTAATTGAAGAGATAAAAGGCGAGAGCCGAGGCGCAGGGAACGAGGGCGAAGGCTATACCCCTGGCCAGGTCGGTCCTCAAGGCGTTACCGAATTTGTCCGCGATGGCCAGAGAAACGACGGAAAGCCGTCGCCTGCCCTCCGCGTACCTGCTCTGCAACGTGTTGGGACTCGTGATGCCGGCGAAAAGATCGTAAGCGTTGGACTCGCGTCGGCTGCCGCACGTGGTGGAGCTTCTGCGGGAATTCCTACGACTCGAGCCGCGGTGGAGGATCTCGGTGTCGTAGGTATCCCGGAGGCTGTTGGCCAGCGAGGCCAGCATGAGGACGCGCAGCAGGTTGTCCTCGGGGGAGCTCTCCTTGGTGAAGGATCGGCTCGCGTCGCGAACTATTCTCTCGAAGTAGTGGGCTCTAGGCAGTAGACGAGGCCTGCTTTTCCCGGAGCCGCTCGAGCTCGACGCTTTGGGTTTTATGGACTCCAGGGCTTGCTCTAGACAGCGCTTCGCGTATCTGCCCCGTCTGCAGAGCCTCGTTTTCTTAATCGGCCTCGTCATCGTTTGTGCCTTTTCAACGTCGGCGCGAGGCTCGTAGTTCGTCCGATTCCCGGTGGGGGTGGGGTCGTGAGTGGATATAACCCGGGTAGCGCGGGGAAGGACCACGGTTGCGTAGGTCGATACGTAGGTCGTCTCCTCCTCGTCGATGGGCAGCATGACGATGCTCGTGGGCTCGCTAGTCGATTGGGGGTCGTCGATCGGGTAGGGTTCGATTTCGCAAACGACGCACGAGCTGAAAGACCAGACTCCTCGTAGAGGGCTCGGCGGCTTTATTACCTCTGACGCCTGGGCGGTGGAACTTGGCTCCGGAGTCTTTATCCGCGACGGTTCGATCAGCCCCTTGGCCAAGAGTCGCTCGGTCACGGTTCTTTTTGGCTGCTTTTTAATCACCACCTTGTAGCCCTCGACCTCGGACTCGGACTTTTGATCCTCGGATTGGGAGGTTCGACGGGGCTTCGGAACCGGTCGTTCGGGCTTTTGCAAAAAGGTCGACTGAAGCGAGAGCTCGTGAATCTGTCTTGGTTTCTCCAGCAATTCCTGCTGTATTTCCCTTAGCACCTTAGACTGCTTCAAAAGTGGTAGTCTCGGCCGGAGCTTTTTGAAGTTCACTCTGTCGAATGTTAATGAAAGAATTATTTTTTAAAATTCCAGGGTGTAAAGAAAAATTTTTTTCTCATTAAGGTGATGGAAGATGTACAAAAATTATAAATTTCATGTGATTTTTCATAAGTGAAAATTTGGGTTCAGATATATCATACGCGATACAAAACAAATGAGACAGTTACCCCAACACTCCTTTTTCGTCAAGAACCTCTTCTTCTTCGACTATAAGTTGCGCTATCTCCTCGTCAGTCAAATTTGTGTTGGCTATTTTTTCGCTGTTCTCGTCGCGAGGCTTCTCAGGGTAAACCTCAGCTGGTACCTGCTCTTGGCCAGGCTGTTGACTCTGCTGACTGGTACAATCGTCTTTAATCTCAGAAACTTCGTCCGGTGTGCCGTCACGTTTTTCTTCAATAGGCTCGAATAATATATTTTCGATCTAAAAAAAATTTTTTTTTATACGAAATTCTTATGTCAATTGTATCTTAACATCTAATAATTAAATTTTTCGGTGAGATAAAATCAATTTTTTTATAGTTTTTTTATCGATAGATTGTTTAAAGTACGGTATTGATTTAAAATGAAGTTTTGTAATATTTTATCGATAAATGGTTGCCCCTGAGTGTCACCGCAATTTCACGCACAAATAATTATGCACGAGAAAGAAATTAGATAAAGAGCATATCTTAAAGAGCCTGTAGCAATTACTCTCTCAATAATTATTCCAGTCTAAATACAAAAGATCAAATAATGACTTTGAATGGTACAAACTTTACTTGCGAGTTGGTGCCAATGAGTCATTTTTTGATTTTTTGAATTTTGAGTGTAATAACTAACAAAATTTTTGGGTAAGAAAAACTTTTTTTCGTGATCACTGTGTTTACTTATAATTTTCATGACATTGAAAAATACAATATTTATTATAAAATAATAACCTTTAAAATAACCATAATCTGTAAAAAAACCATTTCAACTATTTAAAAAAAAAAAAAGTTAAATTTCTTCAAATTGAGAGCTACATTTTTATATATAATTGTAATTGATGTCAGTAAGTAGCTAAACGAATTATTAAAATTGTTTTAAATTTATTCACGCCTAGTCATAATTAATTATTCTTACGTGCTATATAAAACATTTCAACTGAAATACAAAGTCACATTTATGATTTAACTAATAAACTGAAATAAATAAGGTAATTGTGACAAATACTACCCACCACCATCTTACTATTGCCAAACCAACATTTATAACCTTAGATCTAACAGGTGGTTCATAGTACATTTTTGCGTCCAAGGGCGAGAAAAAAATGTTCGCGCGACCTCAAAATGCGTCTGTCGCGGCAGGTGCATTTTATAATTTGAGAAAAAAAAAGCTTTTTTCCATAAATAAGTTCTTGTTTAAAATAATTTTTTTACTCTAGTAGCTCCGAAAGTACTTTCAAGCTCGAATGAATCTTGTGTTGTTGGACTATTAGCGTAAAATAGTATATTACAGTCCCGAGGGAGTCCAAAATGAGTTAGCCTTTAGCAAACCCAAATTGATGTCCGAGCCGAAGGCGAGGTCATCAAAGGTTTGCTAAAGGTTAGCTCATTTTTGCACTCCCAAGGGCTGTATACTATTTTTCACGCTAGTAGTCGGAAAGTACAATATTCGTTTCCGGTACGGGCCCGAAAATAGTACTTTCGGGCTACTAGCGTGAAAAATAGTAAACGCGCTTTGGAAATGAAAAAATCTGTAGCAAACCCTTGAAGACCTCGCCTTTGGTTCGGATAGGGTCAAAATAAACTTGCGTTGGTTTTCGACTTAAAAATTTAGGACTTAAAACCAAGGTGTTAAAAACCACCCTTTGCCATCGAGCGAGGGCAACAGACATTTTTAAATAGTCGGAATTGCTCTAAACTTCTTAATTTTAAATTTTTTATATTTTCATACTCTACAAAGTAGCTACGGAGCAACGAATTTAAAATTTCATGAAAGTTCATACCAAGTACAATTACATTATAATCTAATTTTAGGGTTTTCATCGATCAGTTTAGTATTTCAAAATAATTGTTAAATTAATGCAAGTTCTTTTAAGAAATCAGGGCCCTAAAAGAATGTTTTACCTAAGGACTTTAGCTTTTGATTCTAATCAAATTTTTAAGAAATAAATTTGAAAAGTTGAACTTACAGGTAGCATATACGGCTCAACGTTGTCCTCGATTTTCTCTACCAGTTTGTTTGGATCTTCTGCTCTGAGACAAAAGAAAAAAAAAAAAATGACTTATAAAAAAATGAATAAATGTACATTTATTGAACTTTGGCATAGTGGGTCATTGCAGGTTTAAGCGTAAGCAGCAGTAGTAGCATATAAGTAAGCATTTTGAAAGAATCGAATTCGTATCAATGACAAAGCCTTAACCGAGAAACAAAAAGAAAAGGTTTCCCAATCGATTTGTGTTAATAAGCCTTGCTAAAGCAGTAAGCAACGGCACAACTGAAAAAACAGCGCTCGATCGAGCCTAAAAATACTTCATTCATATGAGTCCCGAGGTGTCGTGTGTGACATTCACCCCCAAGTGTTTAAAATTAGCTAGCCGCGCACACCACACAGGAGTAAATATTCGCGAAGGGAAATAAAAAGTCACGACCGTGACTGCGAGACAAGAGCATAAAAAAAATTTCGAATGCGACATGATAAATCATCTGTGAGATATTCAGGCCGGCCGGTTAGGTGTCGTTCGCTTGCTCGAAAATACATTTTCCCCCCGTGTTAATCGTCGAAGGGAGGAGAAGCAGAAGCAGAAGTAGAAGCTAAAGAAGAAGAAGCAGTAGCTGAAGAAAATTTCTTGCTTTGTTAACTGGGGCGAAGCCGAGGGCGCGTACAATGCTTGCCAAACTCTGGGCACTTCGCGACGATTAAGATCGATACGTTGAAAGAGTGCGTCTCTTTTTCTCTCGACTTATTCTAATTGAGATTAACTTTTGGGTTCACATTTTTTTCTCAACTTCAATTTTATCTTTCATTATTTATATCGTTCAATCTAATAAAGTATAAACTTGCAACGACTCTTACGTTTATCAATTATTACTAACACAGAATACAATGTGTTTCTTTCATCAAAATTTCTCATCGAATGAGAACTTGATGATAGTTTCTGAAATTAAAAATATCTCAAGCTATTTGCTCAAAAATTTAGGATTTTCGCAACAATTCAATTATAACTATTACTCTGAGTTTATTATACATTCATGAACTTTCAAGCAACAATTAAAATTTAATTTGAAAAATCCACTTACGAAAATTTGAGTTGTAGGCCCGGATTGAGCATAAAATATAAGAAGAGTGTTTTATCTTTGGCTTTCAAAATAAAATGGAAATCAAAGGCAAACTTTGTTTACATGCAAAGTTTTCAATGTCATCGGAAAACTTACTTTTATTGTACGGAAATTTATATCTTTTTAAAGTTGTGAAACATCAATAGTTCATATAAAAACCTGTTTAGCAGAATAGGGAATTTTGATAAAATGAATTTTTTTTTGGGGGGGAAACTGTTGAAAAATGTTTAAAATATAATCTTTTAGTATTTTAAGCTCTAATATTGTGTAAAGTATAGCTAGAAGTAATAGAAATGAGTATTTTTTTTAAGTTTTTTTGGCTTCTCATTAGGGGGGGACCTCAAGTGCAGACTGGGTAATGTGCAGACGTCTCATTATTAGACTAATTGTTACAGAAAAGTAAATACCACAATGTAGTATTTTTTTTACCGAATTTTTCACGTATAGGATTAAAAGTTTCAGAAAATTGTTAAAAGAAAATGAAAATAACTAAAGTACAATTTCAAAACTTACATCTGTTCTCATTAGTTTTCTTCAGTTCTACTTGCGGTTATATCAACTTCTTATAACTATTTTATAAAACATTTTATTCTATTTATGAAAATTCGATAAAAATATTACTATATTCTAGTATTTGCTTATCTATAATAAATATTTTGATAATGGGTTGTCTACACATTATCCAGTCTACACTTGAGGTCCCCACACGAAAAAAAAAATGAAAAAATTTGGAGGGGGGGGGGCTCTGGTGCAGACTCGATGATGTGCAAATGAGTCTTTAACATAATAATTATTACAAAAAAGTGAATACTACCTATACTGTGGTATTTTATTCATCAAATTATAAAAATTCATCATAAAATTTATCGAAATTAGTTTAAAGAAGATTCTAATTATAAAAAGCTTAATATCAGAGATCACTTTATTTTTGTTGCATTGGATAATAGAACTCTCGGTACTTTTTACTTTGTAATAAAAATATTTGAAAATTTTTAACTCTATTATTTTATTATTATAATTAAAAATATTATAATTATATTATATTATATTATATTATAATTAAAAAAAAAAAAAAAAAAAAAGTATACAATAAAATATAATATAAAAGTAATAATGAATGCAATTAAGTTTACAAGTAAATCAACAATAATCCATTTTTTAAGTTTATTCTTAATTGTAGTTTAGAGGATTTGATTGAGGTTAGAAGGTAGGCTATTAAATAATTTGATGGCAACGATGTAGCTGTTATTTTTACTGTTTTCTAATCTAAATTTAGGTAAAAGTAAAGGAAATTTAAATTTGATAAATAAAATAATAAAGTATTGTAGGATTGACTTTTCTATGATAATTATTTTAAAAAAGAGTCTTATGCGAGTTACTCAGTCGGCACTTGATGGGGGGACCTCGGGTGCAGACTGGATAGTGCGCAGATCAAAATATTTATTATAGAAAAGCAAATACTAGACTGTAGTAACATTTTTATTGAATTTTCATAAATTGAATAAAATGTTTTATAAAACAGTTATAAGAAGTTGATGTGACCGAAAGTAGTACTAAAGAAAACTAACGAGAACAGATGTAAGTTTTGAAATTTTACTTTGGTTATTTTCATTTTCTTTTTATAATTTTCTGAAACATTTAATTCTATCCCTGTAAAATTCGGTAATAAAAATACTACATAGTGCTATTTACATTTCTGTAAAAATTAGTTTAATAATGAGACGGTTGCACATTACCCACTCGGCACTTGATGTGCCCCTCCGCGAGCACTCTCGATTTTGCTAACATCAGCCCCGAAATACGCACGCCTCCATAGTTGAACCAAACCAGCTGATTAAATTAAATCGGTTTTTTGTCTAAAGAATTTTTTGAATAAAATAAATATCTTTGAAAAATATTGATACAAAACTTTTTATCAATAATTTTTTATAAATAAAATTCTCATGCAGTTAGAAACCACCCCGGTGTTTATTACTTCATTCTTGGAAGAAGTTTAGTATTTTTTTAAAGTTTTAGGGAAGTGTTTCTGCTATAAATTTTTATTTTGAATGAAAAATCGTTGTAATAAATCTATCTCTTAAATTTTTTTATAATATTTCAATAATTTGGTGGGCATAGCTCGGTGTGTTCGCTAGTGATAATAAATAACGTTCCATAACCGAGTGCAGTGGTCAAGCGGTGCGCGGTGTAGTATAGTAAATGTAAGTACACGAAACGAGGAACGAGACGAGCAGTAAATTATCATGAGCAGGTGCGCGGCGGAGTACGTAAGTAACAGTTGAGTCCGGGCGAAAAATAATTCGCGGCTCGATTCTGGGTTAGCTATTTATGTTGGACCTGCACCCCGCGGTCCTCGCTTCACGTTGCTTTTTCTTCTTCTTATTCGCCTTGTTTCAAGGCAACTACAAACGTATCGTAAAATAATTTTTCATAAGTACGTATCTTTTGTCGCTGTTGCTATTTTATACTCGCGAATCATCATTTTTAGATCATCAACATCACGCTCTTTCGGCGACTGGCTTGTTTACCCAGACGGCACTATGTTATTATCCTACTTTTGTGTTGGTTTCCTAGTTTTTCCTGTTTACCGAGACATTGCTATTTTTTTTTTCCTTAAGGTTCTAAAAAATTAATCAGTACAATTTTGTTAAAAAAAAATTTTTTTTGTATTTTATTACTAATGAAAGAAGTGAAATCAAAAATTTATTACGGACGACTTTGACTAAAATTACTTATTATTTAAGAATAACTTTCTCTAATCCAAGAACATATTATGTTGAATCACTGTAAATATACGTAAAATTAACAATTTTTCAAATCAAGTAATTTTCAATATGGATAACCACCATTCGAAATTGACGGAGCTGTTTTCGAGGAACAACTTCGGTCAAAGTAAAAAGCATAAATGTTTATGACACGCATGTATGCTCATACACAATAACATTAATTAAACTCAGTCTAATTTTTTTTTTCTATTATAAATTTATTTTAAAGTTTTAGAGCTTTTTATTTTTTTTGAAAGATTTTTAAGTCTTTAAATACGCAGTAACTAACTTTTTTGAAATTTAAATTTACAAAATGGTGATAGCTTTTTTATGAATTTACTTTTTCGGCTTGAAAAACTTAGTTAAAGTTAAAGCAGCTCCGTCAATTTCGAATGGTGGTTATCGATATTGAAAATTACTTGATTTGAAAAATTGTTAATTCTACGTATATTTACAGTGATTCAACATAATATGTTCTTGGATTAGAGAAAGTTATTCTTAAATAATAAGTAATTTTAGTCAAAGTCGTCCGTAATAAATTTTTGATTTCACTTCTT
Organism: Encarsia formosa; assembly: GCA_038277355.1. NCBI lineage: Eukaryota > Metazoa > Arthropoda > Insecta > Hymenoptera > Aphelinidae > Encarsia > Encarsia formosa. Next base: position 110,117,367 of record CM076184.1, read on the forward strand.
TCATTAGTTCATTTTCAAAAAAAAATATTAGCACATTCAGCGTATACTTTTTTATTTATGGACTCCGTTTAAAAAAACTAATCGCCGTTAAAGTACTTTATAGTACTCCTGGTCACTCTAACCTCAAAATCAAATCTTTGATGCGTGTTTTCGGTTACTCGTACTATAAAATAGTATATAGCACTGGTGCAGCACGTCACCAGGGCTCTTTAAGGACCTCGTGCTCCGCTTCGCTACGCACTCGAGTCCTTAAAACCGCCCTGGTGACGATGCTGCACCCGTACTATAATATACTATTTTGAAAAGTTTTTTTTTTTTTAGATTTCATTGCGTAGATTCGGTAAATTTAAATGTATCTCCTTTTTGTCAACAGATTCAAAAAAACCAACCTCCATAAATAAATCATTTATATTTTTAAAAAATATATCTGAACAAATGATTTCACATTCTTAATAATTTCATACTAGCTAAGTCCTAGGTAAGTCAATAATCATACATATAAAAAAAAATTAATTTAACATTTTAACCTGATTTTTAAATGACAAAAAAAAAGATATAAATTTTCATCAATTGATTCACGCTAACCTAGATATATATCTTATTCTTCTAATTAAAATTTCTTACATATAATTTTATCATCAGCCAGAACACATAAAAATCATTAATAAATTTAATTGAAAAATTTATAATTTACTGTTATTATACTTTTGAATGCACTTTGCATATAATAGATGGACAAACTTTATTGTAAATCCAATTAGAAAATAATAGAGCAAATGCTCATCCGTACTCAAAAAATCTATGCTAAATAGAAATTTATAATAACAGCTGGCCCATTTGATATCTAGACCTGTAACTATCTATTTTTTTTTTTTTTTTGTACATGTAGTTCTTGGTTCTTATCACAAAAAACTAACCAATTTTGAACTTTAAAATCACTTTGACCAAAAAACTTTAGCTTGCTTACAGAAAACAAAAAAGACTAAAATTTTCAATAATTGATCTATGCTGACCTAAATATTCTTAGTTCTTCTGATTCAAATTTCTGAAATATAATTTTATTAATCATTGATAAATTTTATTGAAAATTGAAAAATATATAATTTACTGTTTTATCACCTACTTTTGAATGCACTTTGCATATAATATATGGAAAAACTTTATTGTAAATCCAATTAGAAAATAATAGAGCGAATGCTCATCCGTACTCAAAAAATCTATGCTAAATAGAAATTTATAATAACAGCTGGCCCATTGGATGTCTAGACCTGAAACTATCTATTTTTTTTTTTTTTTTTGTACATATAGTTCCTTGATTCTTATCTCAAAAAACTAACCAATTTTGAACTTTGACTGTATAACTTTAGCTTGCTTACAGAAAACAAAAAAGACTAAAATTTTCAATAATTGACTTATGCTGACCTAAATATGCTTAGTTTTTCTGATTCAAATTTCTGAAATATAATTTTATCATCAGACAGAACACAAATCATTGATAAAATTTTATTGAAAATGTATAATCTAGTATTATGCCTCTATATTATCCCTCTTTTTTTAATACATAGGAACTTTAATGTAAATTAACTTAGAAAATAATAGAGCAAATGTTTATCCGTACCTAGAAAATCCATGCTAAATGTAATTACTGGTCCATTGGATATCTAGACCTGAAACTATCTATTTTTTTTTTGTACATGTAGTTCTTAGCTCTTATCTCAAAAAACTAGCACTGTAACCAATAATTATGAACTTTAAAATCACTTTGACCGTATAACTTAAGCTTGCTTAGAGAGAACAAAAAAGACTAAAATTTTCAGAAAACATAAAAATCATTGATAAATTTTATTGAAAATGTATAATCTAGTATAATTATGATAGGCCCTCTTTTTTTAATGCACTTAAATATAAATTACACAGAAAATAAAGGAGAAAATACTCATCCGTATTTTAAAATACATGCTTAAGAGGATTTGCAGTTCATTCAATTTATACATAGGTATTCGTTTGAATAAAAACTTAGTTCAAATCCGCAGTAGAAAAACCAAAAAAATGTGATAGTAAAATTACTTTTTCCACTAAAAAAAAAAAAAAAAAACATTTATTTCAAGAAATTCTTTTTTACATGACCCAATTCATTTTTTGTTATGCATGATTACTCAAAAATATGTTGCTAGAAAAAATTTTATCCAATGTTTACACATTAAATAATAAAAATCGATTAATAGATTAGAAACATAGGTTATATTATGGTTTAAAGTGGCTGCTATAATAATTGTGCTAGTCTGCTATACTCACAAGGAGAGGTCACACTCTCCGGGTCACCGATCTTGACGAAACTTTGGGGATCGTTTTCTTATACCAAAAGATGAAGAAATCTACCAATCATCCCGTCTAATGGGCCTTTTATACCTAGTTCCTACATAGCTTATATCGTATTTTTAGCTCTTTTTGGGTTTTTTTGCGAATTTTCAAAAAATTCCTGTTCGAAGCCTATTACACTTACAAAATTCTGCAACCCCGCATTCTCTTTATTTTTTCATCTTCTTTTGAGAAAAAATATTTTTAAATCTATTTTTGAAGAAATAGTCCATGTAAAATTAAGGTGATCAAAAGCATTTTTTTACTGTTTTTTTTGGTATTATGAACTTAAACTGTAAGTCGTCAGCCTTATCAAAATTATGTCTAAAAATATTTTTTCTAAAAAATTCATATAAAAACAAAGAAAATGCGGGGTTGCAGAATTGTGTAAGTGCAATAGGCTTTGAGCAGGAATTTTTTGAAAATTGTTACAATTAAACACAAAAGTCGCACAAAAGTGTTAAAAGTGTCAAAACAAGCTGATTTTCAAAAAATTCCTGCTCAAAGCCTATTGCACCTACAGAATTCTGCAACCCCGAATTTTCTTTGTTTTTATATGAATTTTTTAAAAAAAATATTTTTAGACATAATTTTGATAAGGCTGACGACATACAGTTTAAGTTCATAAAACCAAAAAAACAGTAAAAAATGCTTTTGATTACTTTAATTTTACATGGACTATTTCTTCAAAATTAGATTTTAAAATATTTTTTCTCAAAAGAAGATGAAAAAATAAAGAGAATGCGGGGTTGCAGAATTTTGTAAGTGTAATAGGCTTCGAACAGGAATTTTTTGAAAATTCGCAAAAAAACCCAAAAAGAGCTAAAAATACGATATAAGCTATGTAGGAACTAGGTATAAAAGGCCCATTAGACGGGATGATTGGTAGATTTCTTCATCTTTTGGTATAAGAAAACGATTCCCAAAGTTTCGTCAAGATCGGTGACCCGGAGGGTGTGACCTCTCCTTGTCAGTAGTACTGTAGACAGCCGCATCGCGCGCTACTTCCAAAATGTCTCGCTGGGCATTGGGAGTGAGAGAGACAGCGATACACGTTTTCCTGTTTAACCGGATGCTCTCGACTGAAATCCAAAATCGCCTGACTTTTTATCGAGATGATTTTGGCACTTTCAAAATTGAAACGGCGATAACTTTATAACGAGAGAATGTTTTGTGACAATTTTTTTTTAATTACTCGGGGGATCATCAGCTATGTAGGAAGTACATAATAAACTTGTAATAACCCTCGCAACATAGTTTTTTACATGACCAACCTAACCTCTAACCGTGAATTCAAAGTATATAAAGCGTACGCTTTGACGGCAGTTTTTTTCGTTGTGATTGTTGTTAAAAAAAACTCAATCGCCGTCAAGCGCTACCGCGCTTTAGGATTTTTAAAAACTTACATTTTAATATAAATTTCGTTTCAACCTGTACTTTAATTAAAATTTGAATGTTAAACTAAATAAAATTTTACGATATTTTAAGATTAAAATTTTGCATGTTAAACTACTTTTGAATAATGGTTCTACTCATACGAATTTGAAAGCAGAATATTTTTAAAGAAAATACCTAGTTTGAAACATTGTTTAAGTTATGTTCTCGTTGACTGACAAATGCGTTTAGAAAAACTTTGAGATAAGTCTTAGCGATTATATTGAATTATGGTTTTCAACAGAAATTTGAACTCGCAACTTTCTTGAAAGAATTTAATATTATTTTATCTTTGCTAATACTTTGGATAACTATTGCACACGAGTTATACTATTAACTACTACATCTAGTTAAAAACTCATTTAAATTGATGAGTTAAGAGTAAAAAATAAAAAAAATAAAAAAGATATTATATAAATTTTATTTTAGATTGATTCGACTAAATTTAGCTCAAGAGATAATTAAATCCACTCACAGTTTATTTACCTGGCTAATATTTTGATTACAATAAATGCAAGTTAGAAATAAGTTTGTAAACTGACTTTTGGCAAACTGGCCATTGACGCAAAAAAATAAGTAAACAAAAATTTCAGTCTGTTTTATCTGATGTTATTAACTCCGAATTGATTGATGAAAATAAATAAATAAATAAATAAATTTATTTTTTGATTCTTGCCTGCTTACGCTCATGGAATGTATTGAGATAAATAAATAATAAATTATTTATTCGAAGGGTAAAAATTCTTACCTTCGAACTCCTAAAACGAAGTTGTTACCGGCAAGAGTAAGCGCTTCATGGGCCTGACCATGGGTCAGTTCGTGAATCGGCTGATCGTTTAAAGAAACGATTACATCACCGACTTTTAGACCCATGCATTCAGCAAGACTTTCCTCTGATACCTGAAAATTTCACTTCTCTATCGTACAAACAAACCTTCGACTTTGCGCATCATCATTAATAATATTTACTTTAATGAAATTTAATTACTTATAAAAACATAAAAGAGTTCATTATAAGTTGATTACATTAAAAATAGCCGTCAATACTTTTTACTTTGACGAAATCAACACTAAAAAAAATCATATTTTTAAACTTAAGAACTATAATAAATTTTCGCTATTGGTAGTTCTGTATGTACATTAAAAGTTTTAACCAAAGAATTAATAGTTACATAAAAATAATAAAATAAAAGAACTAGAAGATATTTACCCTAATGACAGTCAGGGGCTCAGGGAAGTCATAACCTCCCGCCAGACGAAAGCCCCATGGCCGATTGTCGAACTTGGTAAATTTTATGTTAAGAGTTTCCATGGTGCTCTACATCTACAAAAGCATTATCTTTTTTTTTTTTTTCATTTTCCCAAAATTTTATGCTGTTGCTCTCACACTAATCTCATCCCGTTTGCACTTTATAGTACATGGTAAAACCAAGTAGCGAAAAAAAAATTCAACGGACCATTGTCCTTTTTATCCAAATTGAATGTATTGCGCTTCGCTCATTATTTGCAATTTCTTACTTCAAATAAATTTTTTAGAATTAAAATTTTAAATCATCTATTTTTATAAATAATAAAATTTAAAAAATCAAGGTAGTCGATTTCATGTAGCAGATTTCAAATTTTTGACACTATAATTTTAAAATGAACTAGTTTGAACTGGCCATAATCTGAAGTCTTAAGGCTACCAAGACGTTTCACTGTTTTAGAAAATTTCACGACTCATTCTGTAATATGTTACTTTTAGAAAAAAAAATCTCTCATTGATCCAGAAAAAATCGCTTGTTAGCAACAGCAAGTACAAAATGCGATATTAAAAATTTAATTTTCCAATTATTTTTAAATCCACGAGACGCAAAGTTAATGAGACGTGCTGGACTGCTTCTTTATAAGAAAAAAAACCCCGAGATGTCGTAAAAAAATCCATTTTTATCGTCTTTCTAATTAGTTTTATTGATTTTGGACTCGTTTGAAATTTGGCGCTCTAGTCAAAGATCTAAAATAGTAGAATATTCTTGCACAAAAATTATCTTTATTAATTGACATTAATTCGAATTCCGGTAGAATACCGTGACTTAAAACTGTTTTTTATTAAAGTACAATTAAATAAAACAGAATATGTGGCTAATTACCAGAAAGAAAAAATGTATTCTGTGAGTAAGTAGTGAATAAAGTTCGTTCGGGAATAGATCAGTTAAGCTACGGCTCTGGTGCAGTAAAGTTAGATTACATAAGAGACTCTGTTCACATAACAAAAAAGCTTACGAGAAAACTAAGTCATAGCGGAATGCTCGAGACGAACGAAAGAGAATAATGGAGGAGAAGAGCGAAAGAGAGCTCGAGGCTCTAGCGTACCAGTAAATTTTAACTCTTTATTTGCCGGTTCGGTACCAACGCGCATACCTGTCGCAAAAACGCGACCGTACAGTTATAATAAAATCATCTATGCGGTCTCTTGTTTTTTCCTTACCTCCTCTCTTCGGTCAGCCCCATATATAAATATCTGTTCTGACAACGCGGAAGTTTAAATATGAAGTCTTTAAATTCCACGAGTCTAAAACTGTTTTTAAGCTACAATATTTACAATATATTAATATTTATAATATAAATCTATAAACTTTTTCTGATCAAATTCTTTTTCACGCTTGGCCCAATGTTTTTAACTACTTCAATCAAAAATGTAACTGAAAAAAAAATAAATAAAAAAGCAAATCTTGTATTATACTGTCACATGTACAATTCATAACAATGTTTGGGTTGATACTTCAGGCGCCGGACCATGGGATGGATGAGGAAAGGTCCGATCGAAAAAGAAACCGGAGCAGTCTCGATACAATTATAGAAAATCTCTTTAGGAGTCCTAGCTTGGCGCTTTTTTAAATAAAATAAGACGGATATCACTTTCGATTGCTTGAATTCTTGAACTAAATTTTCTTTTTTCTCATTGACAGTATTAAATATATATATGTACACCAAATACAACTGCAAATTTTTTTTTTTCTCGTTCGTAAGTTAATTTTATTTTAATTTTTTTTTTTTTGTTTATTTTTTTTTTTTTTTTAAAGTTGTGAAAAATGTGAACTTTTTAATGTGATAAGCTGATTTAACTGAAATTATTTAACAAAACAGTACTTTTAAAAATGTGCTTGTGGTACTGAAGTTGTGTTACTAAAGCTGATCACGCAATAAAAAAAGTCTTGTTTACACTTTTACATGGCAAAACAAAAGCAATACTTTTTTATTCTAAAAAACAGAACAACAGATCAAAGCAAGCTTGTGGCGATGGCGAGATGTGAGCGCAAAAAAAAGGCTAAGCTTGGTGAATTTCTGAGTAAAAATGCAAAAATGAGCGAAGATATAAATTATGCGATAGATAAAGTGCACAAGAGACATAGAATGAAAATATTAAAAAGAAAAAAAAAAAAAAAGGTTACGGAACAGCTTTTTATTGCAGGAATCTGATTCTTCAGATATGCCCTATAAGCTCTTTTCCAAGACATACTTTTTTTTTTTTTTTTTTTTTTTTTTTTTTCTTTTTTTTTTTAGAAAATTAAAAATAAAAAAAAATGTAAATTTCACTAAAAAAAAGCACAAAATGGTCGATGTCAGTTGTTGGCGGGGTGGTCGGCACAAATTGATTATGATAATATGAATCTCGGAACGTAATCTCACTGCAAAACCAGATCACAAAAAAAGCTCCTTGGTCAGCTGCTCTGTTGGAGAAGGCTCGGTCGTACCGGCTCTCATTAGAACACCAGCGAAGTTAAACAACAATCAATCCGCACCAGTGGCACCGTACTACAGGAGGTAAAAAAAAAGTGAGCAAAGTAAAAAAAAGGTTTTCTCCTGGCCGAATCACCAGCCGAATCGCAACTGCAAGCTTGATTAACGAACGGAGCTTTTTTGCGCGCGTACTCATTCTCCTTCTCTCTCATTTTCCCGCAAGAGAGGAAGGAGAGGGCTGAAAGGGAAAATGTGTCACGATACACCGGTGCGCGTGCGCCGGTGCCCTCGCTGCAAATATTCCCTGCGGTAGCAGCTGCTCGAGGCCGGGGATCTATTTACTGATCGATCTATTTGGATCGAGGCGAGACTTTACCGATACTTCTTGTACCACCACCAAGGAACGTGGGTCCTTTACGAGGGTTACACTGCACGCGTAGCGGATTATTTGGACTACCAATACTTGCGCCATTAATCCCTGCAGCGAGCTTGCGACAAGTACTCAAAACATACCACTACCCAATTGCATTTTTAAGCTATATTTTTTTTTCACCTAAGTGATCGATCAATGCCACATTGACATAAATTGTTTATATTTTTTTATACTCTGTTTTAAGCTCTTGCAACAATATATGAATCAGTCGATGATTATTTCAATAGATCGAAGAAATAATCTTAATAACTAGCCATTCAAATTATAATTAAAATGATAATAAGTATAATTTTTAATCAAACTGAAAATAACTCTGATCTCATTGTATGTGCGGTATAATATTTTTCATAAACTAATTACGTCTACGTATTTAGGATTTATTTTGAATATCGCTGACGCTGGCAAAAAGATCACATGCACTCGAAAAAACATCCGGTGTTTTCCAAGAGATCAAGACTCAAAATTTGTGATTTTATTTTATTGTAAGTCAAGTTGATAAACATTGGTATATGTTTATTATGACGTACTTGAATTGTCTTTGAGTGAGCAGAATAAAAACCAAAATTTACTCTTGATGTTTTTACATAATAAAAAAAAAACTCATGTTAATAATGAATAATAATTATAAGATTGATATTTTTGTTTTTAAATATGAAAAGTTTTTCAATTTTAATATTAAAAAAAAATTTCGTAAATAAAATTCAAAGTTTCAATTCACAATCAATTCAAGTAGCTTTTGTTTACTTAAAAAATTTGCATTTTTATACCAACGTGCATAATTTGTATTTTCAAAATTTATTTACACAATTCACTACGAATTATCGGGGTGAAAATAATAAGTTAAAAAAACTAATTGAATTTGTCAAAGTATTACTGAATTCAGTAACAACGACCATTTACTTTATGAAACGTAATATATAATCTTTGTCGTGGCATTTTCTTTTATTGACAAAAACAACAACAGGTATTGTTAAAGCGCGCAAAAAAGCTCCATTCGTTAATCAAAAACACATGTTCTTGATCGTGTTTGATTTAAAGCTCGCAACAAATGATGCTTAATTCAGAAATTTGTCGAACAGATGGCCTTCCTTATCGCTAAATTTTCAGGAAAAGATTTCAAATTGAAACTGTCAGACTTATTTATTTTGTTGAGTTTGAGCTTAACGCCAAAAAAGTGTAATTCTTCAAGTCTTAGCATGTCTATCAGGAATAAGAAAAAAAATAACTAAAAATAACCATTTTTTACGTAATAAAAAAATGCTTTAATTTTATTCTGTACATTTATTAAATTTTTCTTCATTTTAAACTGTTGTTAAAAATGAAAAAAAAGGAAACTAAAATTAAAAAAGCATGCTGGTATGTATTAAATAATAAATTTTTTTTTCTAAATAACAATTTATTAAGTTTTTTTTTTTTTTTTTTTTTTTTTTTTTTGAGTTTACAATATTAAAATTATGCCGAAAAAAGGTATCAAGGGTTTATTAGTGTGTACTTATTAAAGAATTTAAGCAACCTATAAAAAACGAAAACGATTATATCACTTTCTACATGACTATACATTGCATAGTCTTTGTAAGCTTAAGTCTGCTCTATTACTATCCTTTTCATACATAAGCACTCAGAAAATTAAACTAAATTAATTAATTCATTAAGAATTCATTTTATTTAAACAAATTATTTGTAAAATTATCAAAACTCTTTGCAAACTAATTGAGTTTATATAAAACGACGTATAAAAGTGTGAATTTAAAAAGATTTGAAATTGTTACTGCGAAAAAACTCGGTTTGCCTCGTCAAAAATTTCAGTGATAGTGTCTTTTAACAATTTCTTATAAGCTGGATTTTTATTCATTCCAACTGTAATAAAGTCTATTCTTTCTTTGAAATACCATTTCTCTAGTTTAGTCAAATCGTTCATTATATCAGATAGATCTTCTGGGTCCAGATGAATTCCAGGTGAATACAAAGAAGCGTACGTCATACCGACCAACCTATATTTATTATAATCCATCAAAATTTGTTCATACGTTGGAATTTCAAAGTTTTTGTTTTGTGCTGAGGTATCATAGAGTACAGAATAATAATGTTTCAAAAAACTGTATTCCAACTTTTTTCTGTCTTCTGGAGTAGTATGCAGATATAAAAGCATTCCAATGTCAATGGCAACAGATGCGTATCGTAAAAACTGAAAGTCCACCAAAACACACATTTGTTCTTTATCGTTAAATAGAAGATTATTTTTCCAGAGATCACCGTGACATATTACATTACACTCGCCATCTCTAGCCCTAACACTTTCGTACACTCTGTCATAAATTTTAGGTACTAAGGCTGCATCAAAACCAAATTTTTCTGCTAGCAAAATGATTGTTTTGTAGCCAACTAAGATGTTTTTTCCAAATTTATTTGATTTACAGTACATTTTTTCGACAAAAGCTTTGGGAAAAGCATCGTTTAATTTTTTACCAAGCTTTGCTTCCATAGTAAAAGATGCTGCATGAAATCGAGCTAAAGCCGCTGAAGCTAATTTCAAAGACTCTTGGTTAAAATGAGAATTTTCTCTTAAAACATATCCTTGAATTTGCAGATCTTCATAAACCAAGACGTCATCTTTAGCCAAGAAACATTGAGGTAACCACTTTTCACCTGTGTAGTTCTCCATCAAAATTGGATATATTTTTGAATAAAAATGTACCTCTTCTTGAAACGTATTGTCATCCATCAGCAGATCTTTCAATAGTGGTGAGTCTGGTTGAATTTTAACAAAAAAATTTTTATTTTCGATAGAGTTACTTTCATTTTGAGATTTTTTTTGCACTTTAACTCTTAGGGATAGATGAGTACCCAAATTACCAGTTTTTAATTTTGAAAAAGGTTTTAGCTCATAATGAAGTATGTTAAAATCCGAACCCATGTTGCACAAAATTATAGTTTCAACATCTTCTTCTGACAAAGGTGACAGTTTGTTTGGAGCCATTTCAAATGTACAAGTTTTTCAATTGACCAACTCTACTAAACTGAAACTTTTATATGTAAACGAAAAACAATTTTATATCATTACTGATGTTTGCAAGATAAGATAATTTAGAAAATTATCTCCATCTCATTGACTACTCAAATAATAAATAATTGTAAAATGTTATCAACTCAAGATAGCTGTTGGATTTGGGTATATTAATAAAAGAAAATACGGTAGTTATGCTAAGAATAAAATTTTGATCGGTTGCTTTGACTCTTCGCATGGCGCTTGATAATCATCGACTGGCTCCAAGCTGGCCCACAGCGCCTGTACTACAGGCCCTGTTAGAGGTGCTCGATTATTGCTTAGAGGTGCACCGCGCACCCTAGATGTTCGCATACACACATGTGCGCTCAACCTCTGACAATAACACTAATTAAATAATTATAGTTAGTTTTATGTTTCTTTCGTATTATAAAATAGTTTTTATCATTTTATTTAATCAGTGAAAAACTCTGCTATCATACGTGAACCTCGGTGAAACTAGTTTCACAATACTTAACATCATTCATATTCATTGGGATAGGCAATACTGTTTGACTCACAATCAAAAAATGGATTTGAGGAATAGTTTCTCTAAAACTAACCTTCAAACATAAAATTTTTTTGTTCGTTAAAGTAAACATTTATTAATATGAGTACCAAAATGCCGTACAATTCGGTAGACTAGAAAACTGAATAAAAAGTGTTGAAAAAATTATTAAAAATATTATATATTTGTTAGTAATGATTATAAGAGTTCAGAAAACGCTATTAACCGTAATATAGTTTATAAATAATCGTTGTTTAGAAAAGTTTATAACAAAATCGCCTTTCTCAAAAATTTGAGGACGAAAATTATTTTCAGCTTGAGAACTGATCGTTTCTTGATTATTTATTATGCTTGTAGGAGGCATTTTGACGCTACTTAAGTGTTTGAGGCCACCCCAAATATTTTGAATGTGTGCATTTTGTGGTCACTCTACAGGGTAAGAATAATTCAAAAACAATATATTATGAAGTTTTGAGTAGTTTTTAACACTTAAAAATGACTGTCACGTATACATAGTGGCAGAACTTTTGTCTTTTTCATTAATTTTTAATAAAAATTATTCCAGGGCCTGAAATGAACAAATAAATCAAAATAAAATGAGGAGGTGTCCATGTTAGGTACACTAATTTTTGATATATTAAAAAATTAAGTTTTAGTAAATTCAATGTTACTTAAAAATAAATTTTTACTTTAAATAAGTAACTCTTACGTAGAATAGATTAAAAATAAAGCTCAGATTTGTAATCAGCAACCCCCAAATTCTCCGAGTACTCAATTTATAATTAATCACAGACGTCGAACTCTGAAAAAACCTTTGAAAAAAGAATTCCAACCTTGCATATGTGGACGGTGCTGTGAAATGGAAAAATAAGTTTATAAATTTTAAACTGTCGGTGTGAATTTGAATCTACTAATCTGTTCAATTATGTCTGATGATCATTTTCTTGAAGCATAAATTGTTTTGTTTTTTATCTTCAAACACAAAAATCAACCAAAAGAAACATATGAGATTAATTTTTGGTGCACTTTGGTCGATTGAAAAACTCATTTCCCGCATTCCAAACTGGAAATCGAAATTTTATTTCTTATTTTTAATTATCTTGCGTGAAAATACATTATTACACTGATGCACCACAACAATAATTACTCGCAGCATCTTCGCCAGTGCAGTATATCATTGTCTTCCGAACTCCAAACTTCAGAGAATGCCTATTCGAAACTCGCCACGATTATAATATTTCTCGTTCATTTTATCGCGAATAGAATAGCAAATTTCATTTTCACAAAAAAAAAAAAAATAATTATAATAATTTGATTCTGTCTGAAAAAAAATATTTCTAATGAAGAAGTTAATAAAAGTTCACATAAACTTATAGCTGTGATAAAAACATCTTCAAATCTCTACGAGTTACAAATAAAAAAACCCTTTGATCTATAAGTAAAAAAATGAATCAGCCAAAATTAGAATTTTTTAAAATTTAGTTTTAACTGTTTTATACTTTTTTTTTAAGGTCTCATTTTTACTTTCACATCTTAATATTTTCGCATTTTTAAGCAGGAATGCATTGTTGTTTAAATTGGCTTGTGAAGTCGTAGCAAATACACAGAGAAATAAGTATCTTATTTTACAGAAATAAATTTATTTCACAGAACACTATTTATTGATTGAACATACAAAATTATTTCACGATACCTTTCATAATTACTTGTTTTTAAAAAAAATTCATCGGTATTAAAAAAAAAAAAAAAAAAAAAAGTTGAAATTTAGCTTTTACTTACATATAAGTAACTATATTAATAAGTATTTTTAATATTTTATAATAATAAGTATTTTTTTTTAAAGTAAATATAAAATAATGAAATAATGAGGTAAAAGCCTGTATGAAAAGATAGCTGTTGTCAATAAAGAATTTTTTTTAATAATAAATTCTGATGTAAAAGAAAAAGAAAAAATCAGTCGAAGTTTAAAATTTTAGAAAGTATAAAAAAGTTTTAAATGATTAACATCTTTTATTTATTAGAAATTTTTTAATAAGTTACGATATCATTTTGATTTAAAATTTCAATTTTCAAATATGAGAGGAAGTTTTTCAAATTTTCAGCTGTTTGTGACTGTAAATTTTTAAATTAAAATTTCATCTTGACTCTTGAGCAGTAAAATTTAATCATCAATCTAACCTAAAAATATTTGTAAAAAATTTCATAAAGTCATAAGCGTATTCACCGCTGACTAGAAAAAATTTTATTTGACTCTGCCAAAAGTTCTGTCATAATATCTTTTAACAATTTTTCATAATCTGAGTTTTTACTGATGCCAGCTATAATAAAGTCAATTCTTTCTTTCACAAACCACTTTTCTAATTTCACTGGATCATTCATTATATCAGCAAGATCAGCTGGATTTAGATGAATTCCAGGTGAATACAAGGAAGCGTACGCTATACCGACCAATCGGTGTTCGTTAAATTCTTTTAAAATGGTTTCATACTTCGGAATTTCTAATAGTGGTACATTATTAAACATAAGTGTATCATAAAGTACTGAATAGTAATGTTTAAGCAGACTGGATTCAAATCTTTTTCTATCTTCCGCCGTTGTGTGTAGATATAAAAGCATTCCAATGTCAACTGTAACAGATGCGTATCTCAACAATTGAAAATCTACCAAAATACAGTCTTGTTCAATATCGTTAAATAAAAGGTTGTTTTTCCAAAGGTCACCGTGACACACGACATTACATTCGCCGTCCCTAGCTCTGATCTTTTCGTACACTTTGTCATAAATTTTTGGTATCAAAGTTGCGTCGAGACCAAATTTTTCAGCTAGTAAAACATTTGTCTCGTATCCAACCACAGTACCTCGTCCAAATTTGTTTGATTTGCAATACATTTTTTCAGTAAAAACGTCTGGAAATGCATGGTTTAATTTTTTACCAAGCTTTGCTTTGACAGTAAGTGATGATGCATGAAATCGAGCTAAGGCTGTCAATGCTAACCTTAGCGATAACTCATCTAAGTGACAATTTTCTCTCAGAATATAACCTTGAGCTTTCAAGTCTTCAAAAATCAGAACGTTATCTGCCGCTAAAAAACAACGGGGAGACCATCTTTTGCTTTCACAAATTTGCGTCATAAGTGGTTGTATTTTTGAATAAAAATGTACCTCTTCCGAAAACATATTGTCATCCATGAATACATTCTTAACTATCGGAGAATCTGGTTGAACTTTGACGAAGAAACTTTGAAAAATAGGGTTTTCACACTGTGATTCACGTTGCACTTTAACTGTTAAAGATAGATGTGTACCCAAAATTCCTTTTTTTATTTTACTAAAAGGTTTGACTTCGTAACATAATATTTTCCAATCGGAACCCATGGTGTGCGAAATTATAGTTTTTACATTTTCTTCAGTCACAGGTAACGTTGTGCTTGATGTTGGAGTCATTTAAATTCACAAGTTTTGTAATGTAATAACTAAAGAAAACTAAATATTTTTCTAATTAAAAACTATTTATAATAACAGTTTTCGCGTGGAATAATATCAGTAGACTGAGACTTTTCCAATTTAATGCACTGGTTTTATTTATAAACGCTTCCCCTGAGATAAGATAATTGAAGAGGACATGCTCATCATATTACTTTGAATAAGTTAATGGTCATACAATCTCGTAAATTGGTGGTAAGTATATGTAAGCTCTGGAGAATTAATTTTTTAAAGACTCTTTATGCTGAGTAATATTTTCGTATCGTAAAATAAATAAATAATAATTGAATACGATTTCATTTTACTTATAAATGTACTTTTCATTAATCTGCAAATATTGAGAAAAGTAAAACCCGTAAATTTTATAACAGTAAGTAAAAATTTCTACGATTTCAAGTTAAAAAAATTCTTAAATTTTAAAATTAAAATAATGATGAACAACTAATTTTGATTCAGGTTATGGGTACGAAACTATAGTTTCAAATAAAGTAACTGTACCTACGCTTCGCCTTGCCCTTGATGCCTTCAAAAGGCCCAGGTGACTTTTGCGCACCAGTATATGCGCTCGCATATATGCGGGCGAGTTCAACGACAATTTTTTAATTTCCAAAACATTTTTGGACTCCATAATTTAGTGATGTTGACCTTTTTTACCCTTTAGAGTGACCAAGCATTAAGCAAGCATAATTAAAATACCAGGGGTGACCGTATTAGGTACATGGCTAATTCAGATACATTTACTTTAATTTGAATACTCATATTCTTTTTAATAGATTTCTAAAGTCGTTTAAAACAAGAATTTTTAGCATGCCTAGCCTGTTTTCTCATTAAAAAAGTTTTTGATTCTATGAAAAACTGGTTTTCAATTTGTATACAAGTACAAGTATTCTCAACCGAATCTGACTGTGAAACAACGATAGACTATCTAAACTATTTAAATCCTTGATTTTTTGCCTTAGGTGTGCTCCGGATGCCCATGATTAGTCTCAGCACACTTTATATAAAATATTTTATTAAGTTACAAAATGCATTAAAATTAATATATTAATATTTAAATTTATAGCACATACATTTTCAACTACTTTCAATCCCGAAAACTTTTAGAATACTTAGTAATATCTAGTATTAGTCACGCTAAGAGTAAAAAACTTATTGTCAGAAAGGATCATTGCAAAAATGTGTAGCAGCTAATTTGGAATTTTTTCAGATTCTGTCAACTATGTTAAAATTAAGAAGGGCTAACAAAAGAAAATTAAATGTACGAAACAAAAACTTTCACCCTGGAAAAGCATTGTTTATGTAAGCTACTGGCACCTTAAGTTATGTAAATAAAAAAAAAAGTTTCTTAAATTTCACACAATTCATTGAATGCTAATTTAAACATTTCCTATAAAATGCGTACGAACTTAATCTGTTAAGCATTATTTATTGCTCATCTTATGTGTCTATAAATCATTCTTATTTTAAAAGTATGAACAGACTTTGTGGTTATCTTGTTTCTATTTTTGAATTTTATTATACATTGTACTTAAATGATCATTATCAATGAATTAAACGAACTTTCAATTCCACGTATCAAGCTTCAATAGTTAGAGTCACAAAATATAGATTTCCTTTTATCCATAATTATAAAATAAAAATTTATGGTACATTTCCTAATTATAGTTAATGATGGTTTGTATAATTCAAAATATATTATGCATTAAAAAAAAAATTAATAATACGCTTTTATTTTATTTTTTATTGGAATTTTTCCAGATTTACTAGAAATAAAATACATCAAATATAAAATTTATTTTAATTTAACACTAGGTCATTGCATTTACATCCGAAAAATACAAGAAAAAGATTTCAAACAAAAATTTAAAAAATTAATTGGTAGTTTCATTTTTAGCATTCTTACTCGTTTCATTCATATAATACATGAATTTTTTTCAATTACAACTTATTTCTAATTCACTCGACGTAGTCCAAAAATAATTGTCAGATAAGCAATTCCAATGATTCCGCTTGGAAAAATGATTACTTAAATTAACTTTGTGACGAGGGGCTCTGCGCTTCGGTCACTAAAAAATTAGTCGAATGAAATACATATAATCGTTTTAAAAATTTGCAAAGCACTTTTTCTTAAAAACCTTTTCAGTAAGATAATTTTCACAGTCTTTGTCTATTTAAAAAAGTAAAAATAAACATAGAAAAATCCCAAAAAAATTAAAAAATCACTGATTTTGACTCTGGAGTCCACAGCACCTCGCTTTATTTTATTGAATAAAAAAAATTTTCCATAATGTGTTACAGAGAGTTAAAATTTTACTTTTTTGCCAATCCAAAATAAATTTCTACTGCAATGTGTATTTTGAGAAATTAAAAGTTTCAGAAAAAGATTACAAATTAAAAAACCCAAATTTAACTGTTTAAAATAAATATTGTTTCGTAAAAAGCATTACTCTAAAATCACCTTTAAGTTGTTTTCATTTTAACCATTGTATACGATAAAAAAAAAAATTTTCAGTAAAATTTTTAAATTATTTTAAATTTCAGATTATTTTGAAACTAATATTAAATTTTTTTTTATATCGATTCCTCATGTAAAAAAAAAAAAAACTAGTGGACAAATTTCTTTGAAAAAATTGTACATAATTACTAGAATGGGTGACGAATTGACCACGTTTTTAATGTTCTTATCCCGACAAAAATGGTTAAGACGTTATTTTTATAAAAATCGTTAATTTGACGCTTAACATATTAACAAACTAACCCTACTGGCTTTGATATCGTACGAGGTATCTATGGAATTATAAGTTTTTATTATTATAAAAGAATTGTTAGAAATTTACTTGTCTACAAACTTTAAATTTTTTACAATAATCATCACACTAACCTATTTTAAAGTTTGATTTATAATTCTTATGTAGAAAACGGAATTACGATCAATTATAAAAAAAAATTCATTAATAATCGTTTTAATTAAATTGAAAATAAATCGACAAACCATAAAATTCATACTTATTTACACGCATTCTTTAAATAATTAATTCGTTGAATATTAAAACACACTTTATTGAAATTAAAAAATTAAAAAACTATTATATGATTGATATTTTTTCACGTTTTAAAATTATTTATACACATAAATCATCAGTTTTATTAAAAAAAAAAAAACAAAAAAACAAAAAAAAAATCAATGTCACTGCTGAAAAACTCGACTTGCCTCTTCTAAAAATTCAATAACAATATCCTTCATGAGTTTGTCATAAGCCGGATTCTCCTCCATGTTTTTTTTGATAGTGTCAATTCTGTTTTCATAAAACCATTCTTCCAATTTAACTGGATCGTTCATTATTTGAGCAAGATCTTCGGGAAACAAATAAATTCCTGGCATAAACAACAATGCATAAGACATGCCAACCAACCTGTGTTCATTGAACTCTTTAACAATATTCTCGTACTTGGGAATTTTAACATTTGGTATTTTAGTTTGTACGAGTGTATCGTACAGTGCGGAATAATAATGTTTAAGCAGACTGGGCTCGAGTTTTTTTCGAGTTTCCGGGGTGGTGTGCAAGTACAAAAGTATTCCAATATCACTGGCTAGGGATGCGTAACGCAACATTTGAAAATCCACTAAAATACACTTTTGTTCACTGTCATTGAATAATAAATTATTTTTCCACAAATCACCGTGACACACGACATTGCACTCGCCCTCTTGGGCTTTGACACTATTACACACTTTTTCGTAAATTTTCGGCACTAAACTCGAGTCCAAATTGTACTTTTCGGCCATAAGAACAATCGTGTCATAGCCGACAACGGTGCTTTGTCCAAATTTATTGTACTTTGAGTAAAATTTTTCAGTGAATGCCCCAGGGAAGGCGTCCTTCAAGGTCTTGCCGAGTTGCGCTTCCACGATGATCGACAACGCGTGAAATCGAGCCAAAACCTTTAGAGCTGACCTGAGAGCGGACTCGTCCAAGAGGGGATCCTGTCGTAAATTGTATCCCTGAATTCGGAGGTCTTCGAAAATCAAAACGTCATCTTTGGCCAAAAAACATCTCGGCGACCATTTGACTCCCTCGTAATTCTCTATCATGAGCGGATATATTTTCGTGTAGAAATTTACTTCCTCCAAAAAAATATTCTCGTCCATCATAATCTCTTGAATAATCGGCGAGTCCGATTGGATTTTAACGAAAAACTTTTGTGTTTTGACGGTGTCCAGTTCATTTTGAGATTTTTTTTGCACTTTCACGTTCAGCGACAAGTGTGTGCCCAAAAAGCCAGTTTTAGATTTTGAAAACGGCTCGACCTCGTAGCTAAGGATCTTGCAGTGCGAGCCCAACGATTGGAAAACCACGTTTTCAACGTCTTCCTCGGTTATGGGCAAGGTCGAGGTCGATGTCGGTGCCATGGCTAAATGAAAATACCTAATGTTTCGATGGAAGCACAGATTTATTATTATTTTTTTAATTTTAATTATTTTTTAAGTATGCCACTTTGATCGTATGAACTAAGAACAGTTGAATTTATTAACACTTGAGGAACAAGACCTCGGTAGAACACTGTAGATGATCACAAATTCAACTCTAAAGGAATGAGTATTCTGTTGGGCTTGTTTACCGAAAAAATACTGAAATACTGGATGAACCAAGCCTTATAATGTACATTCTGGGGGCGCTTCCCGTTCACTGCGGTGAGTTCCCGCCAATTTCTCCTCTCACGCACACCAAGCCGATTTCAGACATGTAGGTGTAAGCAGCTGATACTCGAGGCAGAAACGTTTATTTATCCCTTTAGTTCAATAGCTATCCTACCAAATTCATCACTATTTAATTTTTTATTTTATTTTATTTTTTGTAATGTAAAAGTTCTTTAAATTTGTTTCTCAACACTGCACTCTCCACTTTTAAAATACAAATTTTCTTTCTTTTTCGCGTTCATCACACTGCACGCTCGAAATTTCGTTCTCGGGTAATTATTTGTATTCTTTCGAAACACGATCCTTTTGAGATGCACTAAAAAACTTGAATATTGCGAAAATGGTTTCCGTCAAATTTTTTGAACTTATAAACTAAATACTTATTCAAATAATACTCTTCAAACGAATCAAGAAAGAAAATATTGATGAGTTGTCAGCCGGTCACGCGTAAAGTATCTAACTAACTCGATCGCGCGCGCAAAAAAAAGTGAGCTGCTCCATGGCCCGCTCAAAATATAGATGGAGTTAGTCACCACATATTACATGCTGCTAACGCACACTTACTAATACATACTAAAATAGTGTGAGTTTCGATAGTATGTAAAACGCAGGCGACTGAATTAATATGCAGTATACATAAAATATTATATTATATCAATATAATTTACTTTATACAAGTGGTTAAACAATATATCAAAACATTAAATGAGTTAAACTTCAATAATACAGTATACATAAAATGTATCATTTTTAATTTAAAAATTTTAGTTACATAAAATGTATTGTATTACAGTAATATAAAATTGTTTTCTTTAAAACTTGAATTTTAGCGACTAGTACGACTTATTACATAATATGACGGAAGCAGCTGTTTTTATCTAGTAAACTCAACAGTTTGCTCCCACACTAGCAAGTATCATTACTATTTGATCAAGTAATCTTATCGGTGTAATGACTTTTAAAAATTTCATTGAAATTGAAAGAAAAAAAAAATAATTTTCAAAATTTTTTAAGGTTTATTTCTATGATTAAATTAAAACAGCTAAAAAATATTTCGTTTGTAAAACAAAATTCTTGGAGCATTTTTATTTTAATTTAATCTTAGAGCAAAAACTTTTACTTCACGGAGAGAAAAAATATGGCTTTTTACCATGGAAGTAATTTTTTAGAAATTGTAACTGAAAGGTCTGTGAAAAAAAATCATTCAGCCGTGGCAAAAAACCATGGAACACTACTGTGGTAAAATTGCAAAGCGCTATGGTTTTTAAGCCAATTAAAATCTGTCTGATAGAAAAAGCCACGCCTTCGCGCGAGTGTAAAATTTTTTCGCAGTTTTTGGTTTCTCAACAAGGGTTACTTCTTTACCGACAGTGTCTAACCTTAAAATTTTTTGATCTCGCACCTAAAAATCGGTGCAAAGCACCGGAATTTCAGTGCATGACATCCAGAAAATAGTGACGGTAACTCATTTTTAGCTCTCTAATAAGCCATCACTTTTGAAGAGCGCCCTTCTTTCCGTGATATTAATCTTTGAATCAGTGAGAAGGTAGGCGGGGCCTAAATGCGAAAAACCACAGCTCCACAGCTTTTTGTCATGTGCTCATGGTTTTTTGCCACTGAGTCAAGCTGTGGTATTCTGCCACAGCGCCGTGACAATTTTACATGCTAGCTTTTAGTTACATTTTCTCATAAGCCTTCTATGGTAAAAAACCATATTTTTTCTCTCCGTGTTGCTAAGCATATAATTTTTTTATTATTATTTCATTATTAACGGACTTAAGTCCTTTTACAATACTTTTTTATAATATTCATTGCAGTTACAACGACGGGCTGTGTACTTCTGAGTCACCAAAAATTAGCTATACATATATAATTAGTATTTTTCGTAACAAGAGTGTAAAAAAATTTTCACGCACCGAGATGTGATCGTAGCGCCCGACTTTTTTACATCCGTGTTACGAACTTTTTTTTTATCATAGTGGCGAGCACTGAGCAGCAATTTTTTACGTCACTTGACGAACACTGAGCAAAAAGTAAAAGTTAAAAAACAGTGGTTTTAAAGCTGATTGGGCTGCTCGAAGTCCTTGGGGGTGCTTGCCCTCAAGACCCTCGAGAAGTCCAATAGGGTCAAATACTGTTTTTTACATTTTTTACTTTTTTCTAGGTGTTCTTGAATCGACCATTTTACGCACTTAAATCGATGCGTAAAAAATGACTGTACGCATACTATGATAAAAAATACTTATAATCGTTTAAAAAGTTTATAAAGCACTTTTTTTCAATACTTTTTAATCTAAGATAATTTTTTAGGTCTACGTCGCCAGTGATGTTTAAAAAATGAAAAATACAAAAAAATTGAAAAATTATGAAAAAATCACTGATTTTGACTTTGGAGTGCACAGCCCCAAGAGTTAAATCAACTATTAGTACAACTAAAAAATTTATACGTATAAGTATGCAGTTTAATTATTGAAAACATTATAAAAAAAATTTTTTTTTTGTTGGTACGATTAATTTCTTGATGTATTTAATTTTCAAATGACCTTGGAATTCATCTTGTCGAACGCCGATCTTGACGAAACTTTAGGGGTCTTTTTCTTATGCCAAAAGATGATCGAAATCACCAATAACTCTTGTACTGGGCCTTTTTACGCCTGCTACCATGATAAAGCCAACTTAGCATTTTTTGCATATTTTTCGAAGAAACGGTTTTTTAGCTTATTTTTTAATAATTCGTGCTCTAAGCCGAGAGATTTGCAACATTGCATTTTCTTTATTTTTCCATGAATTTTCAGAGAAAATTTTTTTGAAACAAACTAACTGATTTTGACCAATAAAGATGTCTATAACTCAAAAAACGTTAAAAAGCGATATTGAAAATCTCAATATGGTCAAAATCGTTAAAGTTTGATCTAAAAATATTTTTCTCTAAAAGTTAGAAAAAAAAAAAAAAAATGTGAAGTTTCAGAACTTTTTAAGTGTCATAGCTTTCGAGCAAGAATTTTTTAAAAATAAGCTAGACACCGTTTTTTTCGAAAAATGTCCAAAAAAGTGATAGGTAGAAGGCGTAAAAAGGCCCAATGGCAAAAGTTATTGGTGGTTTCGTTTTTTTTTGGCATCAGAAAACTATCCCTCAAAGTTTTGTCAAGATTGGCTTCGACAAATGATAATCTCTCCTGGTTAGTGATGATCATTTTTAACAAATAATTAACTTCTCAGTATTGATTTTTATTTATTTATTTATTCATTCATTTATTTAAAATACAATTTAAATCTTGAACATCTATTTAAAATGAAAATTTTTTTCATTGATCATAAAATAGTAATTTTTATTAGAAAATTTACAATCATAAAATATTAATTACTAATTACATTAATTTTTTTTTTCACTCGCTTTAATCGTTGGCAATACACATTATTATTAATGATCATTGAAAATTTAGAATTTCGTGGTAAAAAATAAGAAAAAATAAAACATATTCGGCTAAAAGAGGTGTGAATTTACGAAAAAAGTAACTTATTTGATCTCTGAACCAACTCGGTAATAATATCCGAGATTTGACTATTGTACAGAGGGTTATCGCGCATCATTTTCAAAGTCATGTCCACTCGATCACCGAACATGATTTTTGAAAAACCATCCGCATCTTTGGTAAGGTCAGCGCAGAGTTTGCCTTCTATAAGATGTATAGGAAAGTACAGAACAGCAGTGACCAAGCCAAAGAGTCTTAGTTCCTCATACTCCTGGAAAATTTCTTTGAAACTCGGCAATTCAATTTCCTGATCGTTGTCCCTCAAGGTCTCGCAAAAAATCTCGTGGTAGTGCCTCAACAAGTCCTCCTCATTTTCATCCCGAAACTTTCGGCTCGAGACGTTAAGGTATAACATTTGGAGCAAGTCCGTTACTGCTGGAACGTAGCGAACCAGTTGGAAATCTACGAGAATGCAATTAGGCGTCGGTTTGGAATCGTCGAACATTAAGTTAAAGGACTTCGCGTCGCCGTGGCAAACGACGTTGCGTCTTTTTTTTGAGGCAACGACTAGATCAAAAATTTTGTCAACGACCTTGGGTATATTGCGGTAATCGAGTCCAATACTCTTTGCTACTGCTACCGCGACCTTGGTGCCATTTATTATCCACTGCTCAAATTTTTTACCCCGCACAAACAGGGACTCTTGGAGAAAGTCCGGGTAGAGCTCGTTCAACTTTTTTCCAAGTCTCTTCTCAGCCAAGATTGACGATGCGTGCAATTTAGCCAATCCGGTCAAACCGGACTGCAGAATTGAAATATCTAGAACTTTTCCCTTTACACTAAAATTGCGTGACTTTAAGTCTTCGAAGACTAGCACGTCCTTTTTAACCAAATAGCACTTGGCTACCCAAGACTTATCCTTAACACTTTTTAACAGTTCTGGAAGAATTTTTTCGTAAAAATTAATCTCTTTATGAAAGGCACCGCAATCTTCGATAGTCGATGCCAGTGACTCGATCTCGTGAGGAACGCACTTTAAAAAAAAAGCCTTGAGTTCTTTGTTCAAGCTGTCTTGCTTTTTAAGAGTTATTAAAAGATAAAAATGCGCACCTAAAAAACCTAGCTTCTCCTCCGAATAACTTTTTACATGGTAGTTTAAAACCTTTGATCCAGATCCAAAGGCCCGTTCAACCACAACTTCCACATCTTGTTGGCTTATGGGACTGCTGGTAAGTTTACGATGAATCTTTGGACACGAGGAGTCACTTTGTTGGTGCTGCATTGTCAAATCGTCAGCGTAGTTATGTAGGGATGTATCAGAGTGGATTTTGATTTTATTGGTAGCTTTCAACTTCTAGCTCGTTTTAAATCATAAATATTCTGCTGTCTTCGGAGATCACGATAAGTTATGAAAGCTCAAATGACTCAACTCATTAATTATACTTATCACTTTAAATGATTTATTTACACCACACTTCGCGTGTTAATGTAGAACAAGTCTAAAAAATTGCGATAAACGTAAAAATTTGCATTTTTTTGTAATACAAGGACATAAATCTAATGTCAGATGATAGTTTGAAAATAATGGAAGGTATTTCTTGGACGAAATTTTACTGCATCTGAACTTTACAGAGTAACTTTATGAGCTTTAGCTGTTTTAATATCGAATTCGGTTTTTATAAGCTTTTATAAAAAAAAGCGAAGTTAACATAAATTTTTTAACAAACAATACTACCTTTCTTTAAGTTTGTGACAGATACTTTTTTAAATTAAAAAAATTATAACAATAAAAAACCGAGGTAAAAAAAAAATAATGATAAAGAAATGAAAGTAAAAAGTCAATTTTGGTTAAATTATTGATTTATTTTAATAAATTAAAAATGAGCTTTCATACTTTTAAAATGCAAAGGGGAAAAAAATAATGCTTAGATACCTTACACAATGAAGAATCGGAAGAAAAAAGCTGTAAAATGAAGTATCATAGAAGTAATTGTTTTGATCTTTGAGACATTTCTTTAATTACTTCGGTTATTCTATCTTTGTAATTTTGATCTTTTTTCATTAAATGAAGAACCAGATCGACGCGATCTTGGAAAAACAGCTTAGAAAAACCATCCGAGTCTTTGGTCATCTCAGCGCACAATTTTCCCTCAATCTGGTTGATTGGAAAGTAGAGGGCTGCCGTAACAATTCCAACCAATCTCATTTCCTCGTATTCCTGTCGAACTTCGTTAAAGTTTTCTGTTTCGATTCCTAAACAGTTTTCTTTCAAAGTTTTGCTAAAAATTTCGTAGTAGTGCATTAAAAGCTCTTCCTCGTGAATCTCTCTGTATGATCTCCTTGTAGTAAGGTAGAGCAGTTGGGCAACGTCAACCATTGCAGGAGCATACCTGATCAGCTGATAATCAACCAAGATACAGGTAGGTACAGGTTTTGAATCATCGAACATGAGATTGTATGACCAGGCGTCTCCATGGCAAACGACATTGCGCCTTTTCTTTGAGGCGGAGATAAGCTCAAATACCCGGTGACATATCTTGGGTATGCTGGTAAGGTCTTGCAAGCCCAAGCTTTTGGCCACGGCCACGGCAACCTCGACCCCGGTGCGAAACCACTCACTGAATCTATTGTTAAGATTAAACAAACCTTCCTCTAAGACCTTTGGATAAATCTCTATAAAGCTTTTGCCAAGCCTCTTTTCAGCAAGGATCGACGAAGCGTGCAGCTTCGCTAGTCCAGTGAGAGCGGACTTGAGGATCACTGTATCAAGAATTTTTTCCTTGATTCCAAAGTTTCGAGACTTAAGGTCTTCAAAGATCAACAGATCTTTTTTTATCAAGTAACACTCGGCAATCCAGGATTTATCCTTGAGGTTGATCATCAATTCAGGCATAATCAGCTGATAAAAGTTTTCCTCCTTGTAGAAGACCTTGGTTTCCTCTATTATCGCTGCTTGCTCCTCGATGTCATGAGGAATTGACTTTAAAAAAAAAGTATGCAGTTCCGTATCTGTTGAGCCATCATTTTTTTGGATGGTCACGACCAGGTGCCGATGAGCCCCCATGAAACCAAGCTTTTCTTCTGAGTATGTCCTCACGTGAAAACTTATAACCTTTGATCCCGGTCCAAGAGAGCGTTGCACCACCATTTCGACATCCTCGCGTGAAACTCCATCCTTAAACAGCTTTGTGTCACGTTTTTCGTACTTGCGGCTTTTGCTCATGGTGACGTCGGCTTCCATCTCAAAGCAATCAACTAAAGCATATACGTGCGAATAATAAAGCGTAAGTTTAGTAAAACCGACTAATTGGAGCGCATTACCTGTAAATTTATAGCAAAATTTTCATGCTTAAAATTTTAAAATGTGTGTTAAGCTCAACAAATTTCCAATATTATCAAAAAGTTGCACGTGCGAAGCCATGCGGCTCATAAATATCCGAGCAAAGCTATGTAAGCAATCTAAAGCTTTTTAAATACGCTTTATCGTACAGATAGCGCAATTTGAAGATGGATTTTTTTTTTCTTTTTCAAAATTGCCTCGAAACGTCTGATAACCACCTATTTTAATACAATAACGCAATAAATTTTATTCTTGGTATTTTTTTTCTTTTTTAAGTAAGGCATGCATGTAGATAATCATTGATCTTCTTTGTCACATTCAATTTGATTAATTGCTCGTGAAAAAAGCTTTTAAGTTAATAATTTTGTCAAATAAAACAGTAACAAGTAGTTGATACAGCTAAATTAAACTTATGAGTAATTCCATTCGTGATGTACGTTTCATTTTGATACTTTCAAGATTTTATTTCTCATCGAAAAAAAGTAAACAAATTTTTTTTTAATTATAAATATAGTATTTTACACACCTGAGGGAATCTAAAATTAGCTAGCTCTTAGCAAACGAAAATCGTCGCCCGAACCGAAGGTGAGGGTGCCAAAGGTTTGCTAAGGGCTAGCTCATTTTTACACTCCCTCGTATGTAATACATTTTTCCGCAGGAGGCAAGGAAAGTGCAAACTCCCTGCTAGGGATAAGGAGGAAAGTTTGCACTTTCTGCGCTTTGTGATGAAAAAGTTTTTGTGCATAAATTCACCACCTAAAATTCTAAGTCAATTGAACTGGTTTTAAAAAAATGAGAATTGAAAAAGGAGCAGTGACGTTGTACGTTTCAAAAATCGAAACACATTTTTGAAAAGCCTTGGTCTGTCAAAGTTTTTGGGAAAAGTTGTTGTTTTTTTGAATTGGGATTTAAGAGGTTCATTTAAGACATACAAAACCAGATTCGTACAAAATTCTGAATAAAAATAATTTGTCATTTTTTATTTTAAGTAATGCTTATCATATTTGAGTTATTGCAAATCATCTTACGTGACGTGCGTTTCACTGTTAACTCTAAGGTTAGAAATTTTAATGAAAATATTTTTAAAGACTCTAAAAAAAACCTTTTTTTAAGTTTTTAATTGTACTCTAAAAGTTGTGATAATTACATTAGCCCAAAAATTATATTTAAAAATATTGATTAACAAATGAAAAAATGTCTTTTTTTTTAACGTTTTTTTTTACCATTTTTTCTGAAACATAGAGTTTTCTTAAATAAAAATTTTTCTTACTGATGAAACTAGGATTGAGTATTGACTAAATGTATTTTTAATAAAGTATCTTTTTTGACAAAATCGTGTCCAAAAAACTGTGTAATTGCTGTTATACTCTTATTTTCATAATTTATTTGTGAGAGTTACTAATGGCACACACATTACTTTAATTTGAGTTATAAAAAGTAACAAACTTATTTAAAAATTCTTTGAAAGTGAGTACATCCGTTTATTTTTATTCATTCAAGCTAATCGTTATTTGAAGAATTTATTTAATTTATATATTTATCATTAATTTGTTAGACCAGTCACAGTTTTTTATATTTAATGAACTAAAATCAAATTAACTAAATTAAAAATAAAATAGACAACCATGAAATTCTACTAATTTATTTACTTGCACTCAATTAGCTTTTTTGTTTAACTTTATCCATGAACTCAACCATAACTTCCGAAATCCTATCATCGAACTCTGGATGTTTTTTAAACAAATTCATGACAATGTCAATCCGATCATCGTACAAAAGTGCATCAATACCGTTGCATTCTTTTACAAAATCTTCACTCAATATTTCACAAGCGAGGGGAGTTGGAAAATATAACAAGACCGTGATCATTCCGACGATTTTCAAGTCCTCGTACTCCAGCAGCAGCTCTTCAAAACTCTGCAAGCCCTGGCCGCCAGGTTGATTATCTTGAATAATTCCACAGAAGACCTGGTGGTAATGCCTCAAAAGCGTTTCCTCGTTCTTTTTCCGGTAGGCTTGTCTCGTAGTCAAGTAAAACAATTGCGCCACATCGGTCATTGCGGGCGCGTATCGGATCATCTGGTAGTCCACCATGTTACAAATCGGCAGTGGTTCTGAGTCGTCGAACATGAGATTATTGGACCAAGCGTCGCCGTGGCAAATGACATTTCGCCATTTTTTCGAGGCCGACACGGCCTCGAACAAACCGTTGAATATTTCGGGAATCCGCTCGACTCCGTCGGTGTAGCCGCATTTCTTGGCAATGGCAACACTCGACTCGACGCCACGGGTAAACCACTCGAACACTCTAGTTTTTTTCGTAAACAACGATTCTTCCATGATAAGAGGGTAAAGCTCGTTGAAGGTCTTTCCCAGCCGAGTTTCCGCGAGAACCGACGATGCGTGTAGCTTCGCCAGTCCCGTGAGCGCCGACTTCAAATGTCTCGTATCCAGTATACCGCTTTCGAGCTTGAAATTTTTATCCTTCAAATCCTCGAAGACCAGTATTTCGTCTGTCATCATGAAACAGCGTGCGCACCACGAACTGTTTTTAACATAGGGCGTCAATGTGGGCACGATGTGTTTGTAGAAATTGGTCTCTTTGTAGAAAAGTAGTCTGTTTGTCGGGTTCATAGCGGGTTGCTCGTGGTCGTTATCGGGATCGTAGGGTATTGTTTTGATGAAAAATTTTTTATTTTTCACTTGACTGGACTTTTTGTTTTTGACGATGACGACCAGGCCCCAATGGGACCCTAAAAAACCCTTTTTTTCCTCCGAATATCTTTGAAAATAATGATCTAAAAGAGTGAACTCAGACCCGAGTACAGTTTTGACCAAATCCTTGATGTCTTCTTCGGATAAAAAATAAAAGTTCTTAAGCTTCGACATCTTCGCATTTGTAACATCCAAGTGGGTAAAAAAGAATAAAATTACTCGACGTTCGCTGTACTGGACGTATCTTTGAACTGAAGAATAAATCAATATTTCACTTTGGAAAAATGATCGTACATTGAAATGACTTTGAAGCTGATATTAAACCGCTACGATTTATTGACTCATCGGCAGAAAAAATTAAAAATTGACACTTGGGTGTTGCATGTGTCGATCACTAGTGTCACTGGTATTAATGGTACTCCCCCCCCCCCTCCTCCCAACTCAAAAAATATTAAAAAATTGGTATCCGCAATAAAAACAGTGTTTCCAAATCATCTGCGAAAATACTAACCGGTTATAAACTCCCACGCGTACAGTTTTTAAATGTGCAGCTACAAGTTTTTTTTTTCCTTTTTTTCAACAAGAAAATTACTTGAGTAAAGAATCAACTACGTCTCATGTATAAAAAGGAAAAACAAGTAACTTATTTAATCGTCCAGTAACATTGCAGTAATTAAAAAAGATGAGTATCATGCTTGAACAAAAAATGACTTACAATTTAAAGTGTTAGATCTTGACTCAGTAGTATTTTTCCAAATTACTTTCCGCTACTCCCTAAATTTATAAAAAGACATAGTGACAAAAATCTTATTATTTTAAGCACTTATTTTATTACCATGAAGTTTTTATTTTCATTTGACGTCAATGAAAAATACTATCGTTCGATATTGACCCTGAATGTTTAAAAATCAGTAGCAATCAGTTTACTCCTTCCAAAGGATCACAATAACTCCTTAAATTTCAAAACTCCAACTAAACAGGCATAATAATCTTTGTATTTATCCTAACTTGCTTATGACCATTAATTTGTATTTACTTTATAAAGTTTGAATCAGTTGTCGATGTTAAAAGTGATTCTTTATACATTATCAATTTTTAATTTGAAGACATATATCGTTGTGAACTCAAAATGATATTTCGTAAATTTTAATTTTTTTTAATCTTTTCAAGCTTTTACATTTGTTTTTTTACAATTTATATTGATTTTACCACAATTTTACGAAGACTTTATTTTACGAATTTCAACTTTTTTCATATTCTATTGTCGATAAAAATCTTTGTTGTTTCCCTCGTATCACAGCACGAGCTTAAAAGTTATTTAAAATATTAAAAATCGATTCAAATAAAAAATGTAATCAATATTTCGGTAAAACCGACACATATCAACAATTTTTTTTTCAAAGCAAATAAAAAGTAATGGAATTCGTCTGCTCATAAAAAAGCCTTATAACTTGCACGATTATGGAGAATTGAACACATGGATCTTCAACCTACGTGGTCGTAAGTAGTTCGGTGAGAATTTACAAAAAAAATTATGACAATTATATATTATCTCATAAATTTTAAAGATTATAAATAAAAGAAAAAGAGTTAGAAGAAGTTTGTCTTTCCCGATCATCTCCTCCTGCAAAAGCAATTCCTTGCTGAGCTTCGAATTGCTACATCGATGAACACTGTGCACTTAAAGGGCATTGTAATCTGTCCCCTGTTTGAATTTCGCGCCAGCAAAAAAAGTTATCAGGAGGAAGAAAAATATAACTGGCAAAAGTTATAATTATCAACTAACAGCTAATTTTTTAAACAACTTACAAGTAAATTTAAACTAAGTGAAAAAAAATATATACCACTAATTATGAGATGATTAGAAAGCTGCTAGCGCGTAGATTAATTTTCACTCTTGACTTTTTAGATTATTCCAAATAATTTTCAGAGATCTTCAACAAAATAGAGACTATGACCGGTGGGACACGAAATAGAACTGATTTTTTTTTTTGCTCTCAACAATGGAGAAAAATGTACTTATAGTTAAGAGCTAGAAATTTATAAAAAATACTATGCTAAAGCCTAAATTCTTAACTTTGAGGTCCAATGATTGCTTTTTTTAAAATAAAGATTAGTTTTAAGGAAAAAATCAAAGACTAGGGTGACCGGTGGGGCACATACCTGTGACCAGCACGACACATGCGATAAACTGCTGATAACTTCTTCAAATAAAGTTTAAAATTCGATCTGACTTTATAGATCACTGTTAATACAATCCAGTTCTTCGTTTAGTGAGTTATTTTAAACAAAAATGTTTAAATTTCACCATTTTTTAACACTTTTAGTAAAAAGTAGTCTAGTGTAAAATCATTTTTTCAATGAAAATTTTATTTTTTTTCGATAAAATTTGGTGAATAAAAAGTTTTTTGAACGTTTTTGCTTTTACACTACAGACTAATATTTTTCTGCTAATTTGATAAATTAGCAGAATTATAATTAAATTAAAATTTCAAAATTATAAATAGTTTTCAAAACTAATTAATGAAAAAAGTTGTTAAAAAATTAGCAGTTAAATGATAAACTTTTTTTGCTGGCATGAAATTCAAACAGGGGACGTATATGATGCTTACCAAGTGTACCCAGTGTACATTCAAGTCTTATTTTTGGCTTTAATAGGTGTTATACACAGTTTTTGTAACTACACTTTCTTAGAAATCCCTAAAAAGTAAAAAATCTTGCTAAGTACTTCCCCGGGAATACCGATTATCTAGATATATAAATTTTTTCAGTGACTTATCTGAAGTGCACTTAGATTTTTTATAATAATGCGAAAGAGAATAACAAATTAAATAGTTTTCAGTTGCTTATTGCTCAAAAATTTCCATTTTTGCATTTTGTTACCGACACACGGTAACTGACGCAAATAAACTATATATATATATTTAACAGCTGTGATATTATTCTCGTCTGCAAGCCGCACGGCCCGCACTCCGCAGCCGCGGCATGCAGCACTGCAGCAGTCGCGAAAACTGAAAAGTGTTCTGCTCTGGGCTGTAGGTACTTGGACTTCAGTGGTGTTCAGTGCAGTTCAACTTTTCTGGGTGACACCGGAAAAAATTCGTTAATTCTATTTTTTAAATTGTCTTGCAACGCGCGGGAATCACACACTCTTGTTCTGACGCAAAATACGTAAGTTATTCATTATAGCCGCAAATCGCAATCAATCATAATAAAATTACGCAGGATGTGCTTTCGCTTACACCTGCGCGAAAACCTACCCTTGTATTTACTCTGTATCTATCTAGCAGCTACTTTATCTTTATATATATGCAGGCAGTAGTGCCCACTCAGCCCAGCGCCAGCGCGGTGCCGACGAGCCCAGCCAGGCCTAAATCCAGTGCAGAGGAAGTCAAGTGAGAAGCACCCATTTATCCTTGGCATTGGCTCATATAGGTATCGCAAAAACGCGTGACCCGCTTTATTAAGTCAATTATATAATACCAATTATTGTTGCCGCCATTAGACGAGCTTTCTTTCTATAAGTTGTCTCCTTTTCACCTTTATTATTATATATACTTTGCTTTGCTTTGCGTATCGACGTTTTCCTCTCCCCCAATCCCCAGTCCCTACGATTCGTCACTTCGCGCGTATGTGTAGTGGTGAGATTTTTTTTCTCTTTTACCTATTTTTCCTTGCAAAGTGCGCTCGTCTGCAGCCCCCAACCTAAACTTACTTAGCTCATTTCGACATTCGGTGCCTGGGCTCCGTTGCTTTTAACTTTTGCTTACGTTTCGGTCGTTCATTGCAGATCAACAGAGCTACTATGGTCGCGCACACCGTGCTTCTGGACTTCACGGTCCCATCCAGTCAGATTTTAGACGTAGACAAAAGGGCGAATTTGAAGGCCAACATCACCAATGTTCTTAAGGAACATTTTATTGGGCTGAAGCACCTTACAGAATCTAATGTAGACGGTAATTTGCTTATTTTGTTTACTGGACCTAGGAGCAGTATAATCACCGTCCGTGGGTACCCTGAAGGATTGGTCACTATTAACATTGAGTATTTCAAACAAGATGATGATGAAGCTTTGTTATCTTTTGAGGTAATTTTTTTTAACTAAAAACAGTTATTTTTTATACTTTATTACATTTCAATTAAAATCGTTTTTAAATTTAAGCAAATCTGCAGTGTGTCAAATTGAGCTATCTAAATTTAGAAATCATTTTCTTGTTATGTTTATATACAATGTATATTTGATATTTTGAACATTGTGTGCTTAAGGGGATATTAAAAGGCACCAATGTTTAATAAAAAAAAAAAAAAGAAGTTTTTTCACTTATATTTCTTAATTATATTGTTGTGAATAACTTGTTTTTAACATAAAATAATGATTTAGAAATATTATAACTTATGAAATATTGTTTGATTTAAATTTATTTCATAATAAAAATTACTTTAATTTAAATTTTATCAAATATTTATAAAAAGATAAAATAAGTACTATTAAATAGAGGGTAAGATTCCAAAAATAATTGATTTATGCTAACAAATTTTTACAGGATTTTCCTAAAACTGATGCTCTTGTAAGTAGAGTCCCTGAATTTACGCTTTACAGTAGAAATATCCTGTTGATGCTTATATTAAAAAAGCACTACTTCAGTTTAAAATTAATTTTTCTACTTTTAGTTTGTTGTTGGCATTAAACCTATTTTTATGAAAATTTTTAAATAATTTTTTAGAAATCCTAGCTTTTTACTTTTTAGTAAAAAGTTGCAAATCTTTAACTATGAAATTGCTCTAAAAGAACTTCAAAGTTACTTTCCAAATTGATCAAAAGTTAATGCTTATTGCTTTTTTGTACACATTTAACATGTATGTACATACTGCTAAATGCTAAGCTTATCAAGAGAGACTTATTTATTTTGCTTTAGAAACTAAAATTTAGTGCTAAACAATTATGAAAAAAATACATACATTTATGTATAATTTTCTTTTTTTATCACTCTTTAATATGATGAAACAATAAACATGCTAAAGCAGAATTAAATTTTTGATTATTGGAGAATAATATTTTTTCTGCGATGATATCTAAATAAATAGTCAGTTGAAAATTTTTATGTAAAATGGATTTACTTGATATTCTTATTTTTTTCTTTTGGAATCATACCCTACTCATGTTTTATAAGTATTTTATACTGCACAGAAATATATTTCAAGTTCAATTATCTCTCATAATCATTATTTTTATCAAATTTTAAGTATAAATTAAGATTTTCAAATGTGTATAAGACAATGAAAAAGTTATATTATTTCAATATCAAGTTAGCAAAAGTTTAATTATTAATTTTTTAAATTTTTAAACCATGCAGAATTTATAGAATACAAGTTGATGAATAAACCTCTTTTTAATTATATTTATTGATAAAATATTTATTATTATAATATCAAGTTAGCAAAAGTTTAATTATTAATTTTTTAAATTTTTAAACCATGCAGAATTTATAGAATACAAGTTGATGAATAAACCTCTTTTTAATTATATTTATTGATAAAATATTTTCAATGCTGTTTTTGCGTCATTGAAAAATAAAGAAAAAAATTATTGTAAAAAAATTTAAATAACATGGCACAGTATAATAAAGAAAATATTATAGCAACTGCGGTATTTGGAAGTTGACGTTGCCATGGCTTTGAATAGCCAACGCAGCAAGCATTTGCCACCTATAAGACGAGGGACCATTTACGATCTCTATCTGACCTTATCAGGTAGAAAAAGTTTTACCTCGATCAAATTTTTTCATCATTTACTTAATCATAAATATTCAATATTATTAGATTTTTATATTACTTTCATTTTTATAGATTACTAATTATCATCATACCAATTCACATATTAACCCTCAAATGCATGGAGTCATTTGATCTACTGACAGTTTTATTGTGTACTTCCCTGTTTTTTTTGGAGTGAATATTAACAATAAACTTCAGTTTTTTAAATAAGTTTAAAATTTTAATAGAATTCTTCAAAAAATTTTGTAAACTAAAGTTATTGCAATTTTTTATTAAAAATTTCATTTTACAGGCATAAACATCAAATTCTTTTGAAAGAAAGTAAGATGTTTACAGTACACTATGCACCTAAAAAATAAATGATATTCAATAAGTCATAGACATAACTTTTTTTTAAAAGTTGGAGAATTTTTTTTTTTTTTTTTTTTTTTTTTTTTTTAATTGCATTTGAGGATTAATTTTTGATTTATTTGAGTATGTATCGCTTGTTTAAGAATGCAAATTTAGTTTGTATCCTTGCACCTCAGTTATACAACATACAGTTTAATATTTCCAGTTTAACATTTGTAGCACTTGATTTTTGAAATATTTTTATGAAAACGACATCAATAGTGCACGCTGCACTTAACATAAATTTAGCAAATATTTATATTCATACTTTGATTTATCTCGATTTATTATTAGTTTCATTACTTTTCCTACAGTTAGTTTCAAAAAGTATTGACCTTTAAACTTTGGCCTTGCTTGTTCTCAATAATATGTTAAATTAAAAAAATTTTTAAGGTATTTTTTCTAAACATCAATAAGTTAAAAAAAAGATATACAGTAAAATTTTTTTCAAAAATTTTTTTGATGATTGTTTTTTTTTATTTCCATTTATGTTTTCATGATACTTATTTTTTTAATTTATACTGATATTTTGATGGTAGCAAGTCTTGAAATATAATAATAATACTTGAATAATATCCAATTCTTGTTTCTAAAGTTATTTTGAGGTGACATTGATAACTAATGATCAGAATGCTCATTATTTACTTTACTTACGCAAAAATACAAGTATTGAATAATGATTAATCAAATAGTCCAAATATAACTGAATTAACAAAGAGATCTTAGTATGAAATGTGAAACGTCAATCTTGAGGGTTCTTATTCTTTTTTCAAATCCAAACTAAACTATTAATATTTTAAAGCTGTAAGCCTTTTTAATAAATTTGAAAAAGAGAGGAGGGGAGGGTGGGAACAAAAAAAAAACAATATTTAAGATAATTTTTTAGTACATACAAAACTATACTATACTTATTACGTATTCCGTTTGAATGGAACCCGTTTCTTCGTATCGTGCGTAAAATGAAGTCGGTTCCTACGAATAAGTTTAAAAAAATTTGTCTAAAGCTACTGCAGAGTTTCATATAACTCATACTTTGTTTTTTTTTTAATTTTTTAAAAATTTCAAAATTCTGAAAAGTGCAAAAGAAAATTTTTTCTAAAATTAGCTAAAAACCCATTTTTTGAAAAATGGATACAATATTCTATGGGCTACATCTTAAATTATTTAAAAATGCCCACTAGCAAGCTATACTGATAATTCGGTTCATCACTTGGCATAGAACCATTCGGAAAAATAACATGATAAATTTTTTAGGAGCTTTTGGTTAAAAAAAAAAGTTATAATACACGTATGAAAAAGCTCTAAAAATCAAGTAAAAAGGGCACTTTAAATTAAAAAGAAAAAGTTTTAAGTATTTTTTGAATAATAAAAGTTACACAAAAGGAAATTTGATGACTCTGATAAATAACTAATATTAACTTGATTATCAATTACGACCTATCCGGACAATTAAAATTCTAAATCGAATTCAAATAAAATTCAAATCATCGATTTGATGCGATTGTCAGTGACCATCGGTCCACATGAACAATCTTTCTTTGTGAAAAATAAATAAAATTTGAGAAGAAAAAATTATCCCAGGTGAGGATCGAACCCACGACCATCATCACGAAATTGTTTTCTTATACCACAAAGTTCTTAGTATACTCAGTGATTAACTATTGATTTATTTTGTGAAAACAATTAAATCTATCACTTCTGAATTGTTATTGTCATCTGTTACGTAAATTAATACAGTTGCGTACTTAAAAAATCATATAAAATGTTTCAGTATCCAACACATATGTTTAATCTATTTTAAAGAGTGAAAAATAATAACTGTCTTGATTCATGATGAGTTATTTATTTTTAACTATAAAAAAAAAAAAAAAAATTATTTTACTATTTTAAAGGCGCACCCGGACCTAAAAAAGGTTCATACAGCTATAAATAAATTTTTTACTCAAATTATTTTGT
This sequence comes from Encarsia formosa, assembly GCA_038277355.1. Lineage (NCBI taxonomy): Eukaryota > Metazoa > Arthropoda > Insecta > Hymenoptera > Aphelinidae > Encarsia > Encarsia formosa. Next base: position 110,154,694 of record CM076184.1, read on the forward strand.
GAAAACATGGTTGTTTAAAAAAAAAAAAAAAAAAAATCAAGCATGCAAAAAAGATTTTTGAGTGACATTATTGCTGTATATTTTACCAAACAATAAATTAAAAAAAAAAAAAAAAAGAAATAATTTGAAAAATAAGCTTTTCACTAAAATTACTGATTCGATCAATGGCTGTAATAATGATATAGACGGCCAGAGACTTGGAGACAGCGTTACAGGCAGCGACATCAGCCACTCGATCGCACTCTCTAACTCCTATAAAACGCGGTGGCCCATTTGAGAGATACTTTCCTACCGCTGGTGAGTTTTTTTTTTTTTTTTTTTTTTTTCATGTTTCCGGTGAAAACTGAAAACATTTTTGTAACACAATAAACTATACTTGTCAATAAATTGATTATATTCAGCTGATACTCGCACCATAGACATTACAATAATCACAGTATAAAAAATAAACTTTTATCAATTACACAACTTACTATTAAGACATAAAATCATTGTTTATCGGTATTAAGAGTTAAAAAATGCAATAGACAAATTCTTCCTTTATTTTGTACCTATCTGTGACTTATAAGCCATTTACATCTTGGGCTCTTATAAAAATGCTTAAAAACCTAATTAATTTTCATAAAATTGTAGTTTGTAACTATGAATTTAATACTTGTCACTTAACAATGGATTGATTGCTTTTAACGCAGCTCCGTTAATTTGTCAGGGAAGATGGATGATTTAACGCATTGTGTTGCTGCCATGTATGCGCATAACAGTTAAGGTCTTTAGTTTTATGAATTAGAATGTTGTTTAGTTTCATTTCAAGCGCCTCTATTTATACATATATGTATACATTATGCATTATTATTATTATTATTATTATTATTGTTGTTGTTTTTGCTGCTGTTATTATTATTATTAACACTATTATAAATTTTTCATTTCGTTTTATTTTATTTTTTTCAAAGCATGATAAAAAAATTTCATCTCGATCAAAAAATCATACCTTTCTTGTACTAACATTCTTGATTTTTTAATTTTGATATTTTCTAGTTTAAAATCGTGAGAATGTTATTTTCTGTTTTAAATATTTAAAAATAAATCTCCACCGAGTATTCATATATTTGTATGCAACCACTATGATTGTGTATCGTGAATGAACTTTTCTAGTGTGGTACAAACCGTACCTATTTAAAAAAAAATTTTTAATTCACATTCACAGCATGTTACCAATAAATAAAAGTGTTCAAAAAATACAACCATTCGTAACAGAGTTTGTGTAAACAAATTTATGATTAAAAAATATTATATATTTAAACGAAAAATTTTTTTAAGATGAAAGATTGCTCGAGTATGATATTGACAAGTTAGTCTTCGAAGCTCGGTCACCGTACCAGAAAGTTCAAATTGTCCACTCCAAATCTCTTGGCAACATGCTAATTCTTGATGAATTGCAAAGTATGTACTTTTCAAATTTTTTATCAACGTTATATTGTATGTTTTTTGACGTTTAAATTGTTGATATTTAGATATGTCAGAGGCTGATCTTATCTATACAGAAACTCTTATGCAGCGAGGCAAAGAAAATTACGAAGGCAAAGAAATAGTTATTCTTGGTGGAGGAGATGGAGGTTTACTGTGGGAATTACTTAAAGAAAATCCAAAACATATTACTATGTTGGAGGTATAATTAATTAGCATTATTTTTCATATTTTTTAAAATTATTTGTAATTATTACTAATGATAGAAATGATGGTTTCTTCAAATATCTTTTTTTACTTTTTAGATCGATGATGTTGTAATGAAAGCTTGCAGTCAATACATGAGAAGCGTTTGCGGAGATTGTTTGGATAAAAGAAAGACTTCGCACTATGAGGTGAGTAAAAGTGAAAAAGTGAATGAAATGAATAATAATCACAACAATAATACTCATACCCTTATATAACTATAGAAGACAAAAAATTTTTCACTAAATTTTAACAGTTAACTTAATATATTATGCTCAGGTCCTTCTAATTTATTATGAAGATTTTGTTCCTTCGAACTTCTTAGTAGAACTAAACCTGGAGAGTTTTTTTGGATGCTCTGAGATTTTTGGCTTTAATTTTCCGCAGAAAATGCATAAAAAAATATCTTGAATTTTGTTAAGCCATTGTTATTATTTTGAGGTACTTGAAAGGTTAATTAAATTTTAGTCCAATTGATTTAATGGTTTTTAATTATTATTAAGATACAATTATTTTTAATTAAATATATCGATTATCTCATTTTATTTTCTGAAACCAAAAATAAATTTTTTTTTATTTAAAATTCATAATTCAATTTAAGTTTTAAACAACATTGAATATTAGACCAAATATTTTTAAAAAATTAAGAATTGTATGCAAAAAATACCAATAATATAAAAAAAGAAAAAAAAAAAAATTTGATAATGGATTTTAACGAACATAATTTGTTAGCCCCGTTATAGCGACCGATGTATAATCTGGATGATATTAAAAATACAATTAGAAGATTAAAAAATGTTTTGAAGTAGAACAAATTTTTTTTTATGGGACTCGAACTACTGACCTTTTGCACAAGAGGTAAGCATCTTATAGGTACACTAAGTGCAAGCTTATAGATTGGTCATTATAACCGCTGATAAATTATGTTCGTTGAAATCAATCACCAAAAATTAATTCTTTATAATTGATTACGAACAATCTCTAAATTTAATAAATTTAAATCCGAATATATGGATAAAAAATGATTAATAAAGAAAAAAATAACTATACCTTATGAAAATTTTATACAGATAATTGTTGGTGACTGTGTCAAAGCCTTGGCCCACATGATAGAGGAAGGTCATCAATATGATTACGTTTTCGGAGATTTGACTGATATTCCAATCAGTACAACACCGCATGGAGACGCTTGGGATTTCATTAGACTCATTTTAAACTCGTCCATGAAAGTGCTGAAACCAACTGGAAAGTACATGACTCACGTAAGTTTTGAATGACGTTTTGAAACGATAAAACTATGTTATAGAAAAAGTTAGATTTCATAATTTTCATTTAATCTAATTTAGGGAAACGGAGCATCTTGTCCAGAATCATTGAAAATGTATGAAGAAGTATTGTCTCAGCTATCTGTACCAGTCAAATTTACAAAGGATAGCGCATTCATCCCGTCTTTCTTTGAGGACTGGATCTTTTATCAAGTATCACTCAAATGATGGATTGGTAAGAAGCTGACTGCATTGAAAATTTTGATCAACTACAGTCACATTATATTACCCTTCTTATGACCCCAGCTAAGGTCTAGTTTTAATTCAAAGCAAAATATATACATCAGTTCCTTATTTGAATTCAGATAGCACTCTTTAAATATGTTGGATAGCCTTTAAAAATCAAACTGATTGTAAATATCCATACCTATTTCAACTTCATAAGCAAAGTATTATTCTATTAAATAGAAAGAAAAAATAAATAAATAATGCTTAAAAATAATTAGTTGCAGCAATCAGGATCATTAGAAAATGATAAATTCATTTTCTTAGTAAAATTTTAAAATAAATTAGAGATTGTCTTTTTTTCATTACAAACGTTTTAATGCCAAAGTGCAATGTTATTGTTGAAATAACGTTATTAATAGCTAAACTATAGTTTTATTTTATACAGTTAGTTCATATATTGTTGAAAGTATTTAATTAATTTTACTTTTTTTTATCTTAAAGTATTTTTTCGCTTTTTCGGATTTCAATAAATACATAGTAAACTAAATAATTATGATACTATGATGGAATTGAAAAAGTGTATTAGATATGGTTGTTGCTTGAAAAAGTCAAGTATGAATGAATCATTATAACAAAAGCGTATAAAGTTATTGAATAAACTTTTTGTTCAATGACGGTTTGAATTTACCTGTTGATAATAACTGTCATCGCCAGCTGAAGCAGTAATGCAAAGAAATAGTATTCATATTTTATAAAATAATCTAAGTTTATCCTGTAAAATGAATTTGTATCTACTCATAATCAATCCAATTTTAACGATTTTACAAATGCTTATTTGCTCTGGTAGGATATATGATGCGTATTTGATGATAGATTTTCAATTTACTATGACTAAAAAAATTTTGTAATATTTTCATAGAAAAATAACGATGATCAAGTAAAATATAATCTTTGATTTTATTTTTTAAAAACACTGTGTATTGTAATTTTTACGTATCTTTCTTTAAACGTTTACTTATTACAAAAAAATAATAAAATAAAATAAATATTTGAAATCAGACTATTCTTTATTATCTTTAATAAATTTGCGAAAAATGTATCAATCAGACTGCTTAAATTTTATCGTTGTTTTGTAAATGCTATTTCTATTACGCAAACGTTCAGATACATCTATTTTTCTTCGTTACGATTGAAATGCGAAAAATATACTGAGTAGACCGCGTATATCTATGTCACTGTCAAATTTCGATCGTTAAGAAGAAAAATTGGGACATAAAAAGCTTGATTATTCCTGTATTAACAATAAAGAGAATTAAAAACTATATTTCAACCATTAATGTGTTTTTATTATTATTATTATTATACATACATTTTTTTTTAATTCATAGAAGCATACATAATTGATTTAAACTATGATTTCAATGCAATTAAATATATGCTTTATACTAATAAAAAGTACAATTTGATTGAACTGAATTTTTCTAAACAAAAAATAGATAAAACATAAATAATTAACAACGTTACCAGATCTAAAAGTTAGACAAGTTTTCATTAGAATTGGAAAATCAGACTTCATGATTCATATTCCATGTTTTAATCGTGAATGGAATTTTGGCCCCTTAAAGGACTTGGTATTATTATTATTATTTTTCAATTATACAGTTACTTGTAAACAAAAACGTCCAATGTATGATTTATTCGTTTTATCAGACGATTTAAGACTTAGAGCAATTCCTCGGTGGTTTCGTCTATATTTATTTTACATCAATCGTGAGAAATATTTTCTCCGTTGCTATCAGACTTTTAAGTTTCTACTCCAGGAAATTCCCGGTACAGTCGCGGCTTTGGTGGTGGTATTTTTGAAATAATTTGACCAAACTCGTGCATGATAGGTTCTGTCTCAGACTCGGCCAAAATTTGCTGTAGCCACTGCTGAATGTTCCCATCTGTAGCTGCTCCTGGACCATCTTGGGCATTGATTTTTGCACTAGTGTTGTCGTTCATCAATTTGGAAGCCTCGTTTTTTTCTGACTCGCAATTTCCGTTACTACTGTCATTATCTTCGATACTAAATTTCTCCATTTGCGGTGTCAATTCATTAGTCGATGGAGCATCGTTGTCGTCGTTTTCATCATCATCTTCTTCTTCTTCTTCCTCATTAGATGAAACGTCGTTTTCATTTTTTTTTACAATATACTTATCGTAATTGTAGCTGCAACTGCTACTGCTTCTGGATTCTGGAGAAGCTGGGCTATCCTCGATTTTTTTTTTCGAAGATGCTGTCGTAATAAAGTAAAATAGAAATTTTAATATTTTTTATAATATACTATATCTATAAAAAAATAAAAATAGAAAATAAATATATATATTTCATTAAAAAAAAATAAAAAAAATGTACGAAGTTAAGTACAGAAGAAACTAACCGGACGCAATGTTATCAGTAACAGTAGCAGCTTCCTGCAACCTAAAATTGATCCTATTTGTGGTCGAGGTACGGCAGTTCGAGCAATTCAAATTGATACTAACAATTGGCTCGGTCAAGCCTCCCCGTTTTCTCTTTCGTATAACACTACTGACATCGAACTCGTCGGCTTCAGTCTTAAGGCTCTTGTCGAAGTTGACTACGTCCTCTCCTGCCTCGATGTACTCCTCGGCCTTGTAAGGCTCGGAGTTATTTACGGCTAGAGCGTTTGATAAATTAATTTGTCCAAAACTCGCGATTTGCTCTAGTAAGTCCCGTTCCAAATTTAGATCTACCTCGAGATTGACCGAACCATCGGTCGCCGGATGCACCAAGTGCTCCGAGCTCGACTGAACGAGGGAAAGTTGTTGACGGTTAACCGCCTCGACCTGGCGTAATAGTTGCTTTTCTCGGTCGCGAAGTCCCAAGTGCAGCCGCTCAAAGCAACTTTTTATTTGTTCCTGAACCTGCAATCATTCATTTTAATTATTATCGTATCTAAAAATTTGTTTTTTTTTTTTTTTGTTTTTTACAAAAGAACCCGTCAATAGAAGTCTCTAATTTTTAATTTTCTGCAATGCGAATTGTTGTATCCATCGATACCCGCAATAAATGAGATTATATTTATTCTTTGATTTTAATTTAAAAAATAAATGTAGGCTTTAATTTATTTTTATTTGCTTGTACCGCTTTATGGTGCAAGCGAGAATAAAAAAAAAAAGAACGAAACAAGCAGTTTTTTTCGAACCGGAGTTTTTGCTTTAAGTTCAGCACACTTCTCGTCATGCCTATGTTTTATCGATTATGGAGTATTGTCGTTTCGTCTATATATAGGTTTGCCCTTTCATCGACCCACTTTTTAACAATTCTCTATGACTTTAAACCTTCGAATTATATTTTATTGAAACTTATTTGTTAATTTTTTACTGTACCTGATTCATAATAAACACATAAAAACAATAATTTTTGTGAAAAAACTCACATAACTCTGATGAAAAATAAACTTAGTCTATTTTAATGTTAAATTATAATAAATAATAATAATTTTACTTGACATACTTAATACAAAAATGGCTTACTTTTATAGAATTACACACGTTATTATTATTTAGAAAACTTGTATTTTTTAATGAATTCTTAAGTGAGAATCGAAATATGCAGATATTTCTTTCATGACTATTTTAGCCAAATCAAACGCGCTTTCAAATCAAATACCCTTATAACACCAGTTGTAATGATAATTTGTCAAGCAGAAAAATGCGTCTTTCAATTAGTTTATTTAAAAGTGGAATTATTTCTTTTGATCGATACTTAAAAAATCAACTTAGCGCAAATCAAGAAGAGGATTTTAAAAAATAACATAATTAATCAACCATAACATTATAATTAATGTTTGAACGTAAACGATCAGCAACGAAATTAATACAGTAAATTTTGCAAAGTATATAGAAAAAATGAAAATCCCCTCGTGATATAGCAAATGAATACCATTATTTTAATGATGACGTATCCAACTAATGAAATTAACTTGTATATATAAAATTGAAACTTTAAATTTAACATCTTTTAAGTAATTAGTTTAAAATAACACGAGGCGTTCCGATAATTTTCGATTGAAACTAACGAATAAAATCTGAAAAACTGATAATAATTATAAACAAAAACAGGTGTAAAGCATATAAACCGTACCTATTTTTTCTCTCGCAGGATTTCATGTGTACTCGTTAAAGAATGAAGTGAAATTTATCTGATAAAAGAAGATAAAAAAAAGTCTCCCACGCACAAAAAAAAAAAAACAAAAAACAAATAAACAAATAAAAACAGGCAACTCACCATCTCAGCAGTTTTTTCGAGGTGTTTCTTGTTGTCGGTAATCAACCTGACTCTTGCCAAGCCCTCGTCGTCGAGCTGCTGTTGATTCCCCTCATCCTTGCCCACCATAATGATAAGGCAATCCTGGTTTACCAAAGAAAACTTGGCAGAAAACTCATGTAGACGGTAAGTACGTTGGGTTAAAACGTACACCGCAGAGGACTCAGAAGATTCTTTGCGACAGCTGGGGCTGCCAGTGTGTGAGTCCTGCAATTGCTATGCAGCAAGCGGCAACAGCAGTTTTTGTGGTGGTGGCAGCAACCAGAGTACAGACTACAGACCAGCAGCTGCAGCTGAAAACGCTGATCGATGCGCGCGCGCGTGGATATATATATAAAATTTACTTATGGGAGAATTGTGCGAACTGCGGCGTGCGCACTTATATCGAATAGTTAATTAGTCCAGTAGCCAAAGGGGGTTTCCGTAGGATCTCGAAATTTTCAACTACACCCAACTTTCTCTGACATATTTTGGTTTTCTAAAACGGTAGATCTTGGGTGTAGCAAGAAATTTTTGTTTAGTAATTTTTTACAAGAATTTGTTTAAATAAATGTTTATAAAAATAAACTTTTTTCTAAAAAAAAAAATTTTTCAAGTTCTTTGATCGAAAATGAAGTAAAATTGTTAAGAAGAGTTTTTCTGATAAATTGAAAATTGAAAAAATGTTTAGGTCACGTATAGTAAGTCGAAATCTATAAATTTTATTGATTTTTTTCTCAAAAACAATTAGTTTTCCAGAAAATTTTTTCAGAACAATTTTATTTCGCTCCACGAACGCGAAAAAAGTTTTTTTTTTTAGAAATAAGTTGATTAAAAAGAAAAAATTCTAATTAATAATTCCTACAAAAAAAAATTTTTAATATACCCAGGATAAATCGATTTAGAAAACCAAAATATGTTAGAAAAACTTGGGTGTAGTTAAAAAATCTCGAAATCCTAAGGAAACCCCTTTGGCCACTGGAATAATACTCATGTATCGTCTATTTAATGCATTTAACCCGACGACCAGTTATTTTTCTATTTACTCCCCTCTCTATAGCGCGTATAGAACGGGTTGAGGGAAGAATATTTTTTTTTTACAGATGGTATGCAATATGATCCCTTACTTCCTTTTCTTTATTTTTCAATTTGTCGTTTTTATATTTTATTTAAATTTAGTTGAGCCTGAAAAAATTTGTAACAACTGATTTTTTTAAACGGCGATAGTTATAACGGATTTGTTACATCTTTTGTAACACTAAATTTTTTGAATTAATCTCGAATTTGTATGCATCTAGAACTACACTAATTTAATAAAGTGTAACAAAAACTGTTAACCATTTGTAGCTCAAAGGTTCAATCTCCGTAGTTGATTGTATATAAATATCGAAGAATATTGATCATGTCGTTTTAAAAAAATGATCGATAAAAATAAACATAAATGTCTCAAACCTTCATTCAAATTTTATGCTGCACGCGCGCTAGTTAAATTTTAAAATCACCGATTGGAGAAAAGCAAGGAATCTATTGAATCGAGTGAGCACAAGCCACAACGAGCCGCATCATCCGCGCAGCGACGGCGGTGACGGCAGTTCGGAGCTGCTCGGAGCTCGTTTGTAACTCGTAAGTTCATAGTCGCTGCTGGCTGGTCTGGTGGCTTATTCGCGTCCTTTGACACGCTTTTTTCCTGTAGGTAGGTATATACCTAAGTAAGTACACAGAACTTTCGTTTCTATCGTGCGGACGGACGGAGGCCGCCGCCGCTGTGTTGCTGTAGCTGGCCCATTCTGAGGAGAGACGATCTCAGCCTATGCATTCAAACAAACATCTCTTCTGTTTAACGAACTGCATAATTTGAAGAATAATCTCGAGGAGTTAAGGAAGTTGTAGCAACATGCTAAGATTCGACTGTGGCGCGGATCAACCTATGGGAGAAGAAGCCGCCGGAGTGTTCAGCATCAACAATTGCCGCTGTCCGGATGCACCTCGCATTTAGCAAGATTTTGTGGACTAGAACCATTGTCTGGTTAAGTACCTGGGTTGTTCAGGTATACTTTGCTTGACCGTACATTCTGCGAACGTGTTGTTTGAGTGCTGCAACAGCAGGTGCAGAGCCATCGTCATACTTCAGAAAAAATTGTGTACACTTAATGCATGTCCTAAGGTAAGCTGCTTTTTTGTATTCCCTTCCGAAAAATTTTGAATAAAATTTTTTTTATTTTTCACTTAGTTCACATGTACACTTCAAGTATCTTCTTTTTGACAAATAATAATTTTTATCGATGCTGCTTTGAATCACATAACCTCTAGCTTGACTCTCTTCATTCTTACTCTTGTTCTCCCGGTTCTCTGACGCCACTGTATACTCTCTTCTGCATGTATACAGAACAGTTTCAAAGCTTTTTTAAACTTTTTTTTTTTTTTTTTTTTTTTTTTTTAGAGAGTAGACTTAAAATTTTTGCACTGTTCAGACTAAAATAAAGTTGAAAAAGAACATTAGCTTTTTGTTTACAGAAACATTGGGGTGGTTGTTTTATAATTCTTTTCAAAACTAAAATTTGTTTGGGAAATATAAAAATTTAGCTGGCTACCAAGATATTGCTTATTTATCTGTTACTTATTTTTTATAAATTTTGTAACTTGTTTATTTCAAATTTTCTTACAACCAATATCAAAGAGCAATAAAAGTGCATGCGATAAACTTGCATACACTTTTAGTAGGACTAAAAATTTTGTTAAACTGCAACATTGACCTGTTTTTTTTTTTTTTTTTGGACTTGTTAATAATTTCAACCTTTTTTGTTTTTGTTACAGAGTTTGGAAAGTTTTTTAACATAATACTTTGATAATTTTATAATACTGTAAACTGGTATCACTCAACTGCCAAGATGTCAGAAATTGTTTATCCTCAGGGGTGCAGACCTGTTACAGATGATCTTGGACCAGATGAACTTATTAGACGTTTGAAGGTAGTTATTAGATTGATTGTTCCAAATTTTAAATTATTTTTATAATGAAGAATATATTCTAAAATGTAATTCAAAATTAAATAGAATTTTAAAAGGTTTTGATTTAATTTTTTTATATTTCAACATTAATATGAAATGAAAAAATTATTTGCTTGTACAAATAATATTAATAATAATAATTACAAAAATAATTAATTGTACATGATCTAAAAAATTTTAGAAACTAATTTTCTTTCTTCTCTAAATAAATTGTAATCCTTAAAAACAAAATAATAACAAAATGTAATTATTAATGTTATTTTAAACAGACTTTAGCTCATACACTGCAAGCCATGGGACAAGATGAAGGTATGTATCAGCAATACATTCCACTAGCCCTACATTTGGCAGAAGACTGCTTTCTTATGCATCAAAGCAAAGATGTGCAGCTTTTGATTGCATGCTGCATTGCTGATGTTTTACGTGTATATGCTCCAGAAGCACCATACAAAGACCCTGATCAGGTAAATCCTTTTTTTTTAGTTAAAAAAAATCAATAAATAAATTTAGAATTATTTTGTTGAAAACTAAATAATTTCTTTCAATTTTCAAACATTTTGATATATTTTTTGCAATGAATTTCTGAAAAAAATTCCATGAATTAGAAAAGAAAATAATGATGCTAAATTTATCTAATGATTCTTGATATTCCAGCTTAACTTACTGTTTTCACACTAAAATCTAAGTAATTTGGAAGAATTTCCAATTTCAAACTATTTAAAGTAATATACTACTAACTTTATTAGATAAAGTCATAAAAATGATGTGTTATCAAATAGTTAGCAAGAAAGTTTTTGTAATGTCCAAAGTATTGTTATTATTTGTTGCAGGTCAAAACTATATTTCTTTTTTTGATCAAACAGTTAGCTGGTCTAAAAGACCCAAAAGATCCAGCTTTTAAAAGATACTTTTATCTTCTTGAAAATTTGGCTTATGTAAAGTCTTTCAACATGTGTTTTGAACTGGAAGACTGTCAAGAAATATTTTGTGCTCTATTCTCACTGATGTTCAAAATTGTAAAGTAAGTAAAAAATTTAAATTACTAAAAAGTGAAAATGTACTCAATATAATTTGATATTTCAGTGATGAACACTCAGGCAAAGTCAAGAGTTTTATGCTTGATGTATTGTGTCCTCTTATTACTGAATCTGACATTGTCAGTAATGAACTTTTAGACATAATTCTTATAAATATTGTTGAACCTCACAAAACTCAGAGAAAAAATGCTTATGCTCTTGCTAAAGAACTTGTCATAAAATGCAGTGATACATTGGAAACATACATCCAAGCAGTAAGTAATTTTACAATTTATATATTTTTAATAAAATTATCATTATTGAAAATTGTTACCATTTTATATTATTTTTCATTTATTTTATTTTATTTGTTTTATCAGTTTTTTAATCATGTACTCATATTGGGTAAAGAAGAGAAAGGTTTGCAAATTTGCAATAAGGTTTATGATTTGATTTATGAGTTGAATCATATATGTCCAAGTGTCCTGCTGTCCGTCCTGCCGCAACTCGAATGCAAATTAAAGTCGTCGAACGAACAAGAACGTCTTGGAGCGGTAGCCCTGTTAGCACGAATGTTTTCAGAAAAAGGCTCACAACTAGCTGTACAACACCCGCAACTTTGGCGGGCTTTTCTCGGAAGATTCAATGATATTAGCGTGGCAATACGTACAAAATGTGTACAGTATTCAATGCATTTCCTTTTGAATCATCCAGAATTAAGAAAGGACATTACCGACACACTTAAAATGCGTCAGCACGACGCCGATGAGACCGTTCGGTATGTTAAACTTGAATTGTTTTTTATTTTTTAATCGTTTATGATTAATTTTTAATTTTGAATGCTTTAAATTTTACTCATTATTATAAATTTTTTTAAAAGTTATGAAGTTGTAATGGCTATAGTAACAACGGCGCGAAAAGATTTCGAAGTAGTATCTGATAGTGAAGATTTGTTGGAATTTGTAAAAGAAAGAACTTTGGACAAAAAATTCAAAATCAGAAAAGAAGCTATGTCTGGCTTAGCAATGATTTATAAAAAACATTTGAATGATGCTGACGTTCCACAGGCAACCAAAAAAGCTGTTACATGGATCAAAGATAAGATTTTACATGGATATTATATGTCTGGAATGGAAGATAGATTGCTGGTAGAGAGACTGTTAAATACATGTCTAGTGCCTTATCAATCACCAGCAGAAGATAGAATGAAAAAATTGTATCATTTACTTGGCACTATAGATGATCATGCATCAAAAGCATTTGTAGAATTACAAAAGCATCAGTTAGCGTAAGTCTTGTTTTCTATTGCAAATAATTAATTATGTACTCTGATAATGTACCATATTTTTTACTTGATAATTTGCATGTAAAAAATATTTTTTTATTGTAGTAGCTCTCTCTCTCTCGACGTTTTCCAGACCTATTTTCGAAGACGAAAAACTCACCTTCTGTCGCACTGAGACAGTAAGAGATCAGCTGTTTTTCACTGCTTAATCTGTATGTAGAAAGTTCGCACAGCTGATTTCTTTAGTGCCGCAGTGCGACAGAAAGAGTTTTCATCGAATACAAGTCTGAAGAACGTCTCGAAAGCGTTGCTACAATAAAAAATATTATTGATAACATGAGTATTCGGCTCTTGTCAAAAGTATTATTATTTTTTTTTAAATTATAAATTAATTTTATCAGTTTATATCATCAAAGATTTTTTATTTAGTGTTAGGAGGTCAGTTTCTGAATGGATTGAAATGATAAAAAGATCTGAAGCTGGAAACAATTCTGAAAACTCGCAAAAAATTCTTCAAATTTCTCGATTTTTGCCTGAGCCAATGAAAGTACAAGAATTTCTTCAAAAGTTCAGTGCCCACTTGAAGAAAGATTCAAGCTTATTGAGTAGTATGGAAACAATATTGCAGCCTACCGTTTCATGTAAAGATTGCACAGATGCGATCAGTGCAGTGCTGAAAAAATTGGGTCAACCTGTTATGACAAATCTTTACTACAATACTATCAAGATGTTGTTAGAAAGAGTGAGTTCAGTAATGATTGATGAAGAAGCAATCAGAGTAAGTTTTTTTTATTTTCAGAAAAAATTGTTTTGCTGAGATTGCTATTGTTCAAAGTTTAAGTTAATATATTTTTTGTTATTAGGTATTGATAGGATATGTTATGGATTGTTTAAAAGGTGGTAATGTTATAGAGGAAGTTGGTTTAAATCCAAATAATGCTGGAGAAAAAGGGCTGCGGTTATTACTGGCAAGTCATAATATAAATTTATTAAAAGCTCAACAATTTTTTTGCAGATTATTTTCTCAATTGTTTGTGTAACTAAATTATTTTTCCACAGATGCTTTCGTTTGTGTTTGCTCCTCACTTTCTTCATCGCGATATTCTTATGGAACTTTTGCAATTTTTGGTTTTAGAAGATGACATGGTTGCTCCTTTGGTTCTTTCAATATTTACCTTTTTAGGAAAATATAAACCACTGTGTGACGTTGACAAAGAAATCGTCAGTCAGTTACTACCGATTTGTAAAGATTTTGCAGAAGTGGGAACACCTAAACAAGCTAAACAAGCTGTCAGATGTTTGTTTGTAAATATGATCGATAATCATGATGCAATTTTTCCGGAACTTATTGAAAAAATAAAAAATGCACTTACACCTGCTTCCGAAAACTATCGCACAGCAATTGTTGCGCTTGGTCACATTGCTTATAATTTGCCAGAAAAATATCATCTTCAAATTAAAAATATGGTATCTAGAAAGGTAACCAAAAGATTTAAATATTATATATTTTATTTGATGCTGGATACTATTAAGAATTTCTTTATAATTTTTTATCTTTGAACTCTTTATTTGACCGAGGTAAGATGTACATTCGGGGGAATATATATCTTCCTATATTATATAGTCATATCCTGCAGGAGCAGTAATTTTAAAAGCTCCTCCCCGAAGGAGCACCTCAAAACAGTCAAAAAACCTTATATATAACATGTTTGACAGGATCTTTTCCCGGAACAGCTGTAATTTTAACAGCTCCTCCTGGAGAAGTATTGTTTGAACTCATTATTTAACTTTTTTATGCATTGTTTTAAAATTTGGTTTAACTCTAACGAAAAATCTAGTGTCCATACAAATCGAGTAGGGTTATTCGATTCAAGGTTAATACTTAGAGTTCACTCAAATCTAGGAGGGTTATTTTGAATTTTATCAAAAAATAAATTGATTTAATTTAAACCTACATATGTACAGTGTATAAACAATTATTCACTGAATACTAGAACGCATGTTTAGAAAAATGCTTACAATTGAAAAGTTTTGCAATAGAAAAAATAAAATAAATAAAAAATAAGCGTACATTTTAATCCGGTAAACGTTTTCAAAAAATTGGACGTACGTGCATAAATTTTTTACTTGAAAAGTGGAAATAAAAAAATGGATTGACCCGAATGTACAAATAGCAGACGTGCGTACCATTGGGCGAACAAAAAGACTTACCTTTATTTTTTGTTGTTTGAAGATTAGAAAAATTAGTTAATGTTTATTTTATTCTATTTTTTGCTTTTACAGATTGTTAAAGAGCTTTTAGTCAAAGAAAGTAGCGAGCAACAAAATGAAAATGAAGTTGAATGGTGTAGAGAAGAAGAATTACCCGAGGAAACTCGCTGCAGACTCGAAGGATTAAAGTGCATGGCTCGGTGGCTTTTGGGACTTAAAAACGATGTTCTATCTGCGCAAAAAACATTTAGAATGCTAAATGCATTTGTGTTAAACAAAGGTGATTTACTTCAGCAAAATCGACTTTCGAAAGCAGAAATGAGTTGGCTACGTTTACAAGCAGGCTGTTCTATGTTAAAAATATGTGAGCAAAAAGGAGTCGGTGATCAATATACTGCTGAGCAATTTTACAATTTATCTCAACTCATGCAAGTAAGTTAATTGCAGTGTTAAAAAAATTCTATGAAATCTTTTTTTTATCCAATTCCATTGCGCACCAGTTGTAAACGATAGTTTTACCACAACGGTGCGTTGAGAATTTAAACTTTATTTTAATGCATAAGATGGGTAAAAGTATTTTAAAACAAAATTTATTTAATATATTTAAACTCAAGTTCATTTTTATGTTTTGTTTTTGTTTTTTTTTTTTTTTTTGTTTTTTTTTTTTTTCATACCACTTTTATCAAACTATATTACACTTATAAAATTTCTAAGTACCATTGCTAAAATTCTTAGGATGAAGTTTATCAAGTAAGAGAAGTTTTTAGCAATAAACTACACAAAGGACTTGGTCGAGGAATACCAAATAAGTGTTTGCCCTTAGATTTTATGGGTTATTATGCTTTAGGAGGAAAGGAACAAAATAAAAAATTAAAACAACTATTGAAAAATTATATGCAAACCGACATTAACAAGAGAAGAGAATATGTTAAAACACTATCTGCTGGAACAGTAGAACGAGCAATGGGTAAAGTTTTAAATAATATTTTAGGCCTAAAATATTGAATTATTTTATTCATTTATTTTTTTTTAGGTAAACTTCCCAATATTTTGCCAGACTACATGTTAGTTTTTGCTGTTCCTATTCTTGCACATGATCCAGAATTCACTAGTCATACTTCAGTGACTCATTTAAAAGTTGTGCAAACTTGTCTAACATTCATTTTAGAACCATTAATCACTAAAAATGAATATTATTGTTATGGTTTTTACAAGAATCTTGTGGAAAGAATGAAAAATCATAAAGACGCTTTGAGGCCAGATGATGATGCCATGAATTATGTATGATAATAGTTTTTTAATTAACAAATTTTTGTTTCTGTAAAATTTGTATTTCTAATTTTTTTTCATTCAAATTTAGAAATTATGGGCAGTTTGTGATTTGGCTATGAATGTAATTTTTACAAAGACAACAAATTATGATATGAAAGAATTTCCGAGCGAAACACGAATTCCAACTATGTATTTTAAAAGAGCTGATGAATTGGTTTCTAATACTAAAAACTACCTACCTGCAGAGTTGCAAATTAACATGAATAATCCTAAAGGGAAAGGTGTCAATTTAAACTCGATTACAAATGAAAGACCAGCGCGAAAAACAAAAGGTAAACGAAGCCAAGAAACAGGAATCGGACCAAATGAAACTGACGCAAGGGTAAGACTGAACTTTTTTTATGTCTTTAAAGATTTAGTAGAATAGAGTGAACTAATCAATGAATAAATGAATTACTTGAGTTCATGCTTTACAGCACTTGCAATAATTTTTTTAACTTGACTCAGATAAGGAAATTTTCTTTTCTTTTCTTTTTACTGTGTTGTTTTTTTCTTTGATTATTTTTAGATTATTTTAAAGCTCGCTTAATTGTATTCACATAAATACCATCCTTATTTTTTGATTGTGCAAAAAGATTTTTTTTCTTCAAATGCTAGACTTAATTATTAATTTTTATTTTTTTTTATTTTTTTTTTAAGTTTAATGAGTTTGCTTAGTGTTATTAGTTATGTATTTATTTATTTGTCATTATTATTTTTTCATAAAAACATCTATCTAAATTCCAAGATTTCTATGCATTTTAATTTAATTATAATAATAGAACTCATTTATAAGTATGTTTTTGCCCTACTTATACTAAAAAAATTCATTGATCGGTTTTTGCCCTGTAATCTATTGCAATCATAAAATATCACTTAAAACTTTAAGAAAATACTGTAAAATTGAAAATCCCTTGAGCAATCATAACTGTTATTTCAAGCTGCATGACGGTGAGGTGGAACATATTGATGCTCAGGTAAAAGCGTTAACGATTTTGTTTATAATGTCGACGTCTGTTTTTGATACTGTGAATGTTCTTCACATAATTGCATGTTTAAAAAATTCAATTTAATGTTTTTGAGTGTATTTTACTTTTTTTTTCAGCCGTCAGAAGCATCCGAAACCAGAATTCATCTTCCAGGAATAGTGGATGATGTGAGTAATAATAAAATCAAAGTTACCTGAACATTTAACTTCAGATTTTACAGTTACATAGCTTTTAAAAAATAAAATTAACATTAATTTTAGTTTTCTTGTACAGTAGAACAAAAATATTGTTGCTTCTTTGAGTAATTTAATAATATTATTTAATTTATAAATATTATTTAATTTTTTAAAAATTTTCATATTTTTACTTTCTATCATTCTCTTCATTCTTTTTTTTTTTTTTTTCAGGATGAAGAACCACCTTTGAAAAAAGTCCATCATGATGCTGATAAAAACAACAAGTAATTTACTGTTAGTGACCTAGAAAAAAGATAAAACCCGAAAGTGTATGAATAATTCTCAAATGATATAAAAAGTTACATCTATTTATGAACAATAAGTGAATTTCATACATATTAGAAACACATTATTTTGGTTATGTATGTAAAACAATAAAGAAATGTAGTGGGTCTTACGTGTGAATTGAACTTAGTTGTTAAGATTGCGGTGATATGAAATTTTTTGGGTAATGTTGAAGAGACTATGGAGACAGAAGAAAAAAAATGTGTTGCTGCCTAAAAACTTGGACTATCATGAAAAATTCTACGTCAGTTCTTAAAATTTGTATAAATTAAATGGCGTTAAATTTTTACCTTTCACAAAGCTATTGGTAATAAATTTACTTCAGTCAAAAAAGTGAGATCCTTGTAACAGCTAAAATCATTAAATTTTCACAATTAAAGCTATTATAATTTTCTGATAACTTTGTTATGACGCCTGATTGTTTAGCTGTTTTGATTTATTTTTTTAGTAGCAAAACCGTTTCATGGATTACATTTTCTAATTAGAAAATTGTCACGCTACAAATTTTATTAATGCTCAAGCTTATTTGGTTTATCAACTAACAAAGAGATGACCGGACATTTGAGTAACCGATTTTGATGAAATTTTCTCGTTTTCTTATGCAAAAAGATGAAAAAAGGCACCAATAATTTTTCTATAAAAGTCTTCTTACTTGTTTGCGTGAAACTTATATATGTTCTTTTTTTAGGCACTTTTAAAAGTTATTTATCAAATTTTTAAATAATTCGTGTTAGAATCCTATTGCATTGAACTCGCGTATTTTTTTTTTTTTTTTTTTTTTTTTTTTCGTCTTTTCATGAGCTTTAAGGAAATAATATTTTTGAACGTTTACATGAAATTTAATGAAGAATAATTTATGTTTCTGGAAGTACCTTTTAAATAATTTCTGAGTTTTGAAGTATAAATTATTCATATTCCAATTATTTGAGTTGAGATTAAAAAAATATTTTTCCAAAAGAAACGCAAAGTTCGGCATCTCGATAAATGTACTCTGCTCCGAAGACAAATTTTCCTAGAAATTGTTGAAAAAATTTAAAAGGGCCTAGAGCTTGGCCTTTTTTTAAGGGGGTATAGATCAGACATTGAAATCACCAATCTTATTCAAACTTTGAGGATCATTTTCTTGTATCTAATGATGAGCGAAACTATAACCATCTTCTCTAAATGGATCTTTTTACCGATTATTAATGTACCTATGTGTTTTTTTTTTTTTTTTGTTTACATTCATGTTCTAGCACTTTTTTGGTTTTTCAGCAAATTTTCGAAAAATTTGTCTTTAGGGCCTATTTAATTTAATTAAGATGCGGAACTTTGCATTTTTTGTCTTTTCATGAACTGAAAGGAAAAAATATTTATAAATCTCAACTCAAATAATTGGACTATGAATAATTTATACTTCAAAATATAAATTATTTATGGTCAAATTGTTCAAGTTAAGGTTCAAAAAAATTTTTTTTTTTAAGTTCATGAAAAGAAGAAAAAAACGCGAGATTTCGCAGTAAGAAAAATTCATTGAAATCGGTGACGCAATTGTCTGGTCATTTCCTTGCAAATTAGGAGCTTCGAAACACGGTTTTTATATGATGAATTTGTGAAATATTTATGTGTAATTTCACTTAATTCAAAACTTACACTCTCCAAGCAAAGTTTGTTTACCTAATATTAAATCATTTGTATGTTATTTGATAATAATTTTTAAAAATTGATTAAACTACTACATAGTAATGAATTGAAAGAAGTAGTATGTGCAACCTATATCAGACTCCCCCCAAAAACATAAATTTTTTATTCTAGCTCTTATTTATGCTACTTCATTTTCTTTATTTTAAAAGTCTAAGTTGTTGTGAACAACTTTTTATAAATACTGATAACTACCTTGAATAGTGTTAAAAAACAATAACTTATACATATAGATTTTTATCTTTATTTAAATATTTTTTATTTTTACGTTAAAAAAACACCATTCAATTTAATTATCGAACGGCATAATTAAAATTTGCATCCCTTTTTTATATTGACCTGTTTTTTAAACCCTTTCAATTTTAATCAATGCTATCAATTACTTTTAGTATTCATGCCAAATCATTTTTGTCGTTCGATAGCTGATTTAGAAGTATTATTATTTAATAGTTTTATCATAAACTGTTTTTGTGTTGACTTTAAAATAGTTTTCAACTTAAATTCTTCTTATCTATACTGCAGAAAGAGAATTAAGATTGTTAAGATTGGTTTTATACAACTTATTTTTTAATCTTCTGTACTCACTCACTGTGAGAGAAAAAAAAAATTATAATTACTGTTTTGAATATAACTCAAATATTTTTGTGCGGGTCTAACTATAACATTTCTTTTGTGGTATCATTCTAGTTTAATTTTTAATTGAGTGTATGCTTTAGTATGCAATTTGTAAAGAATATGCGAGCTTTATGTGAATGGAAAATGTGATTGAAGATGTTTGATTGAGATTATATATATATATATAATATAAATATAATTAATATAAAAAATAGTCTTTCTTACTTTTCCTTTTTCAAATTATAAATTAATTGCTAATTACTTTTTAAAGCAAAAAGAATTTCTTGAACTTGGCAAAAAATTTATTGAAATGAAAAAACTAAAAATTTTGAAATAAGTTAAATTTATTATAGTGTTCTAATTGGTTTGAATTTATTCTTGAAGAGTATCTGCTTTAAATAATGATAGTATTCTTGTTAGGCTAACTAAAAAAAAAAAAAAAAAAAATTAATCTCAAATTTAATACCAGGTTCTTTATCAACATTATGCTGAATGTACATACATACATACAAAAACAGCTGGAGCAATTTTTTTATACACACAAAATCGCACAGAAATGTCAATATTATTAATACTCCGGGGCTCTGAAAGAATTTTTTGCTTTTTATTTAATTTTAATTTTTTAAAACTATTAAAAAACTACTAAAATTACTAAAGTTATTTTCTCGGGACATGCTTCGTCCTTTGGACTCTCCGTACAATTCTCGTAAACCCGGCTTGTACTTTCTTGTATGAAAATAATTATTACTTGAACTAATAAAATAAAAATAAGAAGAGCAAAATATTTTTTATCATTTCAGTATAAATTTTTTAAAAGAGCACATGTTACTATATTCATCTTTTATTTTTTATTATTTTCATGCACTACACATTCTGGTACAAAATTTTTAAATGAATCGTAATGATCAGTAATTTAATCACTAATTTAATTATATTGTAATATTTTAAATTAAAATTTCGTCATAGTTTAATCACCAATAACTTTACTATGGTATATTGTTTCATTTCAAAAAATATCAATTATAGTATATTTCACACCGGGCGCTGGAAAGTATTAGCTAAGCCCTAGCAAACCCAAATTGACGCCCGAGCCGAAGGCGAGTTTCCCAGTGTCGTGTGAAATATTTTTTTCGTACGACGGGTCCGGGAAGTGCTACTGCCTGTAGCACTTCCCGGTCGGAGTACGGAAAAAGATATTAAATTACTTGTATCGTAATTGACCTGTGTTAACATTTTTTTTTTTTTTTCAATGTATAGCTATAGTTATTAAAAAAAATTTCATACTGGTATATGATTTCATTCTTTCTTGTCAGAAAACAACCTAGATCATAGATTATTTTATTTTACTTGTAATAAAATAACTGATGGTACTGATTTTGAAAATTTTCAGGCATATTTAAAATACTTAATAGGCTTCAAAATTTTAATCATTATACTAATTAATTATTTATTAAAAATTATACGTTTGTAAGTGCCCGTGGTAAATTAACCAAAATAATTATTAATAATATAATTCTAGATAAAATTTGAAATGTATATGCAGTTTTTTTTTATCCAAAACTTCCAGTAAATACAAAATTTTCGTGACTTTAGTTTCAATCTATGTGCATACATACTTCAAGATCGACGTAGCATACATGTCAAGAGATTTGTAGGTAATTTGAATTTATTTTTTATCAAAAATAATTAAAAAAAATTTCGTAGTTATTTACATGAATATTTACAAGTAATTAAGTTACATATTATATTCAAGCCGTGTCACATAAGATATAAATATATAAAAGTTTATACATATACGATTTTAACAGTCTGTGACAAAGTACAAAATTTCCACTTCCAAGTATGTCAAGTCAAGAATTTTAAGATTCCTTTCGTCGGGATGATAATATACACTATTTTGAAATTTTGACATTAGAAAAAATGTTGAAAATTTTTTTTTCATTTGTCTTTGATTATTTTATTATTTAAAAATAGTTGAATGAACATTTTTATTTTATATTATTTTTTATCTTTTTTTGAAAGATTTTTTTTGGCCAGGTTTTCCATTATTCGTTTTTTTGAAAGATTTGCCGGGTTTGTGTTTTCTTTTATCATTTGCTCTAAAATTTTATAAAGTTCCAATTTTAATATCAAGAAAATTATCATATGTAAAAAAAAAAAAAAAAAAAATGCAGAGCTCATACTTACTCAAATCTCATTTTTTTAATTCCTTTTTTACTTGTATCAGTTAAATCATTTGCAAAAGAAGATTTACGTTTCTTGGATACTAGAAATAATATTTAAGCATAAAATATTTAGATGAAAAACATTAATGTAATATGTGAATGTTTTTTACCTTTTTGCCCTGCATTATATTTAAAATTTTCTTCAGTAATTTGCCTAATTTTTTTTTGTCTATTATTTTTTTTGGTTATTCTAGCTTGATATGCTGCCACTTTTTCTAACTCTTTCATGGCCCTTTCCTCCGCAGCATCCATTTTCGGAGTTGGTTTTTTTTGTTTCTTTACTTTTTCTTCTACAATATTCAAAGCTTGTTTTTGTTTGTTCTGATTTTTGTTTCCTTTCTCTTGTTTAACTGAGAGTTTTAAGTTATCTAAACAAAATTATTAAAAAAAAAATTATTGGTAAGTTTTTTGGAAAATAGTAGGTATTTTTAGCAATCAAAAACTGATAAAAATTTTTATGCAACGAGTTGTACCAGCCCCAAAGCGTATAGAGGACGAGGTCATAAATTAACACCCGTGTCATAGGATTTATATCGGTGTATTATCACCCCCCCCCCCCTAATTTTCTTCCGAAAATTTAGAATTTTGAAGTTTCGGTGCATAACCCTTGATTTATAAATTCAGGAACAGTTCAAAATCCATTGTGCTATTATCATGAAACCCGCTTGATAAAGATTTAAACATGAAGTTACTTATGAGAAAAAAGCTATCTCTCTGGCTTATAAGCAATAACTGCATGTGAACATATATTTTAATCATGTGTTAAAGTTAAAATGAAAAATTTATTATTCAAAAGTTAAAAAAAAAAAAGTTTGTAATAATTCAGTCAGAAAACGGCATTTTTGCGCGGAAAGCTTAGCAATGCGCTAAGCTTGCGTTGGAAAGTCTTAGAAGTCAAACGGTATGGCTTGCACTACCATTTGGCCTACACACGTAAAAGAAATTCATATTATGATAAAAACCCTTATTTTAAAATTCACTTACCTTTTTCTTGTTTTCTTTCATTTTTTGTTTGGAACCAGTTTCGATCATTTTTAGAGTCTTCCGACTCTTTCAGCATGTTTTCTACTCTATTTGTTTGATTTTCTAGCTTTGCTATTTGCCTTTCCTGTTTTTCTTCTTCTAATATCTGTTCCACGTCGCTTTCTAATGATTTAAGTTTTTTGCTATATTTTTCTATAATATCTGGTGGAATTATTCGATGTTGCGGAGGATTCTTAGCATGTTTAATAACATCTTTGACCAATACACGCTCTTGTTCTCCAGCTAAGGATACAGAGACACCACCACGACCAGCTCTTGCTGTTCGGCCAACTCTAAAAGAAAAATTAAAATTAAAAAATTAAATAAAAAATAAACTTTATTTTAACGTAATTTGGATAACACATCATGCATCTAGTGCTACAGAACAGTTTAATATCCTGGCCTTGTGTAACCAACTGCTTGATGTATTTCATAACAGTAGAGATTTATTGAGCACTCAAAGTTTGAAATAATTGTCCTAATGTCGTCATACAAATAGTATATTACACCTCGGGCACTGGAATAGTATTGGCCGGCCCAGCAAACCCAAATTAACACCCTCACCTTCGGCTCGGTCGTCAAGGGGTTTGCTAGGGGTTGGCTAATTCTTTTCCTGCGTCGTGTTTTTTTTCATTACGACAGGAGGAAAACCTAAAGTTCCGCTCCGACCCATGAAGGGAATTTGGTGTTTTAATTTGGTCCCGGAGGTATGAAAAAAAATACAATTTCATTTTTAATGTTACTTGTTACCTGTGTATGTAATGCTGTAAAGTTGCCGGCATTACAAAATTTATAACAGTTTTTACTCCACTTATGTCTAAACCTCTAGCAGCTACGTCAGTAGCCAAAAGTACATCAATTTCTTCATCCTTAAATTTTCTTAAATTTTCGAGACGTTGAGGTTGACTTAAATTTCCATGAAGTTCTCCAACCTGAAGTTAACAAATTTAAATAATTATTCTTGTATTAATCATAAGATCAGAGTTGTTATTATACTTACTTTAATACCCAATAAACCCAATAAAATATGAAGTCTGTGAGCTTGCTTTTTGGTTTGAACAAACACCATTGCATGGTCGTGAAATGTTCGACATAGTAAGGCAGCCAATATAGCTTCACGATCACCCTCTCTTTCTTTTCGAATTCTGTTACGGATACAAATTTTTATGTCGAAATTTTATAATATACAGTAGTGATCAAAATTATAAGGCACCCCCTAAAATTCGCCTGTTTCAAGTTAATATTTTGACTTTGTGCATGCCTGCACGTGTTTAAATATTTTAGTATTCATCTCTAATAAGGCTTTTTACCAAGCAGACGATTTTTCATAACCCTTTTCTCGCTTATGATGAAAAATTGATTTTTTTGGTAGTATTATCGAGGAAATAATTAAAATTTGTTTGTTGATTAAATCTTGAAAATCATCAGATAAAAAAAAAACTTGTTCAAAAAAAATTTGAAAAGTTTAAAAGATTAAATGATGTGTATAACGTTTTTAGCTTGGGGTAGAATGCCTGGGGTACAACAAAGATTATAACTTGTGCTTTTAAGAAGGAACAAAATGAATTTTTCTTTAATAAAGTATCTAGAAATACATAATAATTCATAGAAATCCAAAATATTAAGTAAACTAGGGGGGGTACCCCCCTGCTCGCTCTGCTCGCCAACCCCCTAATTATAATTGATGACTATAAAAATTAATCGAAACAATACGTAAGCTCTATGTTTGGTAAAATAATAAAAAGACTTAAGTGCTTAAAACCAATAAAAATTAGACACGAGAGTTAAGTTTGAACTTTACTTACTCATCATAATCTTACCAAATTATGTTACTAAAAGATTCATAACCCTACCAACCCTACTTGTCAGGGTGGGCAGTTTAAGCTAGAGATCTAAGATGAGTCAGGTCCAAAATGAATAAGGTGAGTAGGGTTTGTTGGTAGAGTGTGTGAGAGATGAGTTGGGGATTAAGTGCGGTATTTGAAGTAAGTGAAATTAGTAAGGTCTGTAATGTGGCTGAGATTAAAATATGTTAGGTGGTTAAAGATGAAAAATCAAGTAATTAGCACCTACTCGAGTAATTAGCGAAATAATAAAAAAATCACGATTATTTTCAAATTTTGCAATCTCGTATAAGCAAGCCTCGATTTTCAGTCGTAATACCCTTAGTGCTTCAAAATTGTCGATAATTTTCCGACTGTGTTTTGCGGGGCAAGTTTGACAAAAAATCACTCGCGCTTCGCGCTCGTGATTTTTAACCTGTCAAACTTGCCCCCCTCGTTGCTGTGCAAAAAAACTGGAGGAAAATTATCTAAAATTTTGAAGCACGAAGGGTTATTCGGCTGGATTATACAAAATTTTTTTACAGATTCTTCTTGAGATGAACTTACTTCCTGCATAGTACCAGCTCGCAAAATTGCGTTTAAGCCGATTTATGATTTTGTGGGGAAAGGGCTGAATTTAAAATGATAAACGGCTTTGTTCAGCACCCTCTCATGACAACAAAAAGGATTTAATAAAAATTTCAATGACATAAAATGACATAATTAGAAAGCTGCTGAGCTCAAGACCTTTTTAATGATATATGATTTTATATGAAAATTCTAATTAGAGCCAAAGTTATAATTTTAATATCTGATCTACCAGCCCACAACCACCTTACCTACACTCTACCCTCCACACAGACTCGCCTTATCTAACCCGATTTACTATTCTCACCCATATTAAGAACCCTACTAACTATACTTGCTTTTTTATCTTCAACTACCTGATCTAATACAATCTTAGCTACATTACTGACCTCACTAATTTGATTTACTTCAAATACCGTATTTTATCCCCCAAACTTATCTCACCCAATCTACGAACAAATCTTATTCACTTTATTCATCAACTCAGTCACTAACTTTAAAGTTTTGTTGAAGTACTTTAAATTTTGAAAAAGCTCTATTAACATTTTTAAGTGCAATAACAAACCCTTCCCACCTCATCTTCCCTTCCACGCTCCTCCCTACAACCTCCGCCTAACCAACCTCATCTACCTTACCAACCTGTAGTATTTTTCTTGTTTTTTTACATGTAGCTTCAATATTATGTTCATATAAATTTGTTATTTTCAATCTAGTTCCATTGCATACACCATCTTTTTTACTTAGATTTCTAATTAACATACCACTGCATTTTTTTTTTAATTTTAGTTCATGGGTAGAAAGCCCGTCATTTACTGAATTTAAGTATTCAATTGGATAATCTAAACATATATTTGAATCAGTTTGATCTACTCCCTTATGAATGGCTTTGTCTATACTGTAATATGTTTTACTTGGTCCATTTAATATGTTTAATACTTTTCTGTTAAACATTGCAACATTTTCATTTTTCGATTCTAAAATAACTTTGTTTAAATTATTATTTTCATTTATATCTCCAAAAATTTAATAACCAACATCTTTACTTTTCCATTTCATAGGTATTTTAAAATTTTCAATTTCTCCTATTTTTAGTAATAATTTAGAAAAGTTTTTATCTTTACATCTCATATTTTCAGTGAGTTTAAGAATTTTGAAATTTGACAGAGAGATGAGTTAATTATTAGTTTTGTAAAAGTTAGGATGATTAAGAAATTTAAAATTGTTTTTCATTACAGGGTTATTCCCATTTCTAATTATTTAAAATGTTTTGATTGTTTAAAACTCAGATATAATATAGAAAAGTTAAAACTCAGATGTAATATAAAACTCAGAAGTATTATTCATTATATGTTAGATTCCAAAAGGAGGGAGTGTTGGCGTGTTCGATTTTGGAATCCAACCGACAACGTGAAGTTGCAGCAGTCGCCTTGACGACTGGCTGTAGCTCTCTCTTCACTTAATTACACCGACACCATCAGTGTCTGATAATTAAGTGAAGAGAGAGCTACAGCCAGTCGTCAAGGCGACTGCTGCAACTTCACGTTGTCGGTTGGATTCCAAAATCGAACACGCCAACACTCCCTCCTTTTGGAATCTAACATATAATGAATAATACTTCTGAGTTTTATATTACATCTGAGTTTTAACTTTTCTATATTATATCTGAGTTTTAAACA
This sequence comes from Encarsia formosa, assembly GCA_038277355.1. NCBI lineage: Eukaryota > Metazoa > Arthropoda > Insecta > Hymenoptera > Aphelinidae > Encarsia > Encarsia formosa. The sequence goes on from CM076184.1 coordinate 110,182,183, forward strand.
ATCAAAACATTTTAAATAATTAGAAATGGGAATAACCCTGTAATGAAAAACAATTTTAAATTTCTTAATCATCCTAACTTTTACAAAACTAATAATTAACTCATCTCTCTGTCAAATTCGGATACATAAAAATGAATATTTTAGCAATTTGTTTTGATTCACATCTTCTGAGTCTATAATAACTGGCAATATTTTATTGACCACCTCGTCCTCTATTTCCACGACTACATGGATTAATCTGTGGAATTATTGATGGATCTGTCTTACGTTGTTTCTCCGAAGCATGTTCATAATATATTCCTGACTGAAACACAAAATAAAATTTCATTAAAAAAATATTCATACCACTGAGTTAAATTGAATTCTTTACTAGTTTGCTTTCAAAATTAAATTTTTGAGACTATTATGAGTTTGAAATTCTAACGGTTTAGTGAATATATCAGCAGGATTAGTTTTAGTATGAACCCATTTAACTTTAGCCTTTCCCTCAAATACCAGTTGTTTAACATAATCCCCATGAACATTTGATAATTTCGAAATTTTACCCGTGGACTCTCTGAATTTCAAATTTGCATGAATAGTTGAAAGATCTTCATCAAAATCACTAAGCTTATGGCAACCTTCCTTCTGAGTATTCTTACAAGCTCCTGAGTTATCACACCAGATTGTAAAAGGTAAAAATGTTTTGTTACTAATGTACCTTATTGACTTATCTAATGAAACAAGTTCACGACAAGCATCACTCATAGCTAGTTGCTCTGCTTTTGATGTAGACCCATTTACAAATTTTTGCTTGTAACTACGCCAAGCTATCGAATCACCATATAAAGAAATTAAAAACCCACCAGTAGAAGTAGAATCTGTCCAATCACAATAACTTGAATCAGAATAAGCGTGTAACTCATCTGATTCAGCTTTAAAAGTTAAACCTAAATTCATAGTACCCCGCAGATATCTAAAAATTCGTTTTACGTCTTCCCAGTCTCGCGCTGTAGGAGAAATCTGAAATCTAGACATGACATTCACAGCATATGTGATATCTGGTCTAGTGCAACCTGAAGCATACAATAAACAACCGATGGCTTCTCTGTAAGGAACTCTGGGTTTATATACAACCTTCTGAGTCTCTGAGTTAATTTCATCTGTCTTCCTTCTTTGAACCTGTCGTGATTCCATAGGTGTTTTTACTGGTGCACAATCAATCATGTTGAAACGTTTCAAAACATTTTCAATGTACTCAGACTGTTCAAGCTTAATTATTTTGTTTTCTCTATTCCTATGAATTTTCATACCTAGAAAACATTTTGGTTCGCCAAGATCTTTCATAGCAAACACCTCACTGAGTTTAGCCTTTATTTCATTGATTCTCTGAATATTATTTGAGGCAATAATCATGTCATCTACATAAAGTAAAATAACATCATACTGACCCATTTTACCTCTTGTAAAAAGACAAGGCTCGTGTGTAGTGGCCTCAAAACCAAGTTTCTTCACTTCTTTAGTAAATTTCTTATTCCACTTTCTTGGACTAACTTTCAAACCATACAGAGCCTTAATTAATTTACAAGTTTTCGTTCTGAGTTCTTCAGTCATCTTTATACCTTTTGGAATTTTCATATAAATATCCTCATCCAGTTCTCCATTAAGAAAAGCTGTTTTGACGTCCATTTGACATAATTCCAAATTATCACGATTTGCAATTGCCAAAAGTGCTCTAATTAATTGAAGTCTGGAAACAGGTGCATAAGTCTCCATAAGCTCATATTGATTTGTATCTTTAAACCCCCTAATTACCAACCTAGCTTTATATTTTACCTTACCACATTCATCAATCTTTCTTTTGAATACCCACTTTGAATCAATAACATTTATTTTATTCATCTGAGTCTTTGAAGTTGGTCTTTCCACATATGTCCAGACGTTATTCAGACGCATAGAATTCAACTCTTCATCCACTGCGCCCTGCCATAACTCTCTTTCTGGAGAAGCCATGGCTTCTTCATAAGACGTAGGATCTTTATTGACAGTAGCTAGTACACAATATTTAATTTCATCCTCCTCAAGTTTAACCTCATCTGAGTAATGATTATCATCCTCAAAAATTACTTTAGATTTATCAAAAGTAGTAGAAGTGTAAAAAGAAAAACTCGTATCTTCAACAATTACTTTCTCACCTGTCTTAGCAAAAGTTGAATAGTCTTTTCTCTTACTAGCTGAACGTGGAGGTTGAAACCTTTTACAAGGTACAGATTTCTCTGTTCCATCAGTCTCATTAAATTTTCTTTTCCTACCTTTTGTTATCTTAAGAACATTATCTTGTTCCGAATTCAAATCTGACAATATAACTTCTGAGTCTGTTTTTGCATCATCAATTTCATGTTCAGTTTGCATACTTTCAAAAACTTCTGAGTTAATCTTATATAAATCTTTATACACCAATTCTTCATCAAATTCTACCTCCCTAGAATTTATAAATTTACCCGTAATAGGATGCCACAATAAATAACCCGTTCGAGTATAACCCACAAGAATTGTTTTTAACGCTCGCGGTGAAAATTTACTTTCCGGCTTTGGAATACGAACATAAGCCCTACAACCAAATCTCCTGAGTCTATTTAAATGTAATTTAACCCTAGGTGCAAATAAATTTAAAGGTGCTTTAAAATTAATTGTCTTATGAGGTGATCTATTGTAAAGATGAACTGCAGCTTCAGCTGCAAGAACCCACATAGAAGCTGGAAGCCCTGAGTCAAATAATAATGATCTTATTTTAAATTCTAACGTCTTATTTATTCTTTCTGAAGTGCCATTGTGTTGTGGTGTGAAAGGTGGAGAGAAATCACTATCAATTTTCTCATCCTCCATAACTTTAAAAAAATCTCCACCAAGATTTTCTCTCCCACAATCTGCCCTTATAAAACAAACTTTGGCATTGTGACCTAGAAGATTTCTTGCTCTGCGCAAGAAATCTTCCAAACATTCACCAGCCTGACTTTTAAGTCTTATTGAATAAACTTTTGCATACCTTGAAAAATCGTCAATAAACGTTATCAAATATCTATTCCCACCAGGAAATGATACTGGTTTTATAGGTCCCATTATATCAGTATGTAATTCTTGCATTGGCCTCTCAGCCCTAACTCTAGTTTCATTGTATGGCTTCTTTTGCATTTTTGCTAATATACAAACCTCACAATTTTTAATATCATCACAAAATTTCACATTTCTTAATACATCAACTCCGTTTTTCATTTTACGTAAATAGTCAAGTGAAGGATGACCTAACCTTCTATGCCACTTCATACCTTCTGAGTCATTTTTAACACTCTTCTCATTTATCCCTGATTTTTCACTAAATTTAAACTCTGAGTTATTAATTTGTAAATCAGTAATCAAATCATGTATTCTTCTATTTAATTTATCAGAATCTAAATCTGAGTCACCAAATAATTCTGAGTTTATGTTTTCAGTTTGGTTGATATTATTTAGATTCTCCCTCCCAATCGCTAACCTTTCTCCTGAGTTATTTACTCCCTCCAACACTGACAATTCCACAACATCAGTTTGCGATTGTTCAATAATATCATCCAAAGAAATCATTCTTGCCATGCATTCATAATTTTGAAATTTATTCCCTGAATTCATAGTTTGAAAAGTAATAACCCAGTTTGGTTTTATATATAAACCGGTAATATAGTCTTTATTTGTTAATTTATCATAAACTCTGATTTTCTCATTATCCAAAAATATAGCTAAACCCATGTCAGCAAATTTTCTTAAAGAAAGTAAATTCCCAGCTATTTTATCTGCTACCACAACATTAGTTAATTCAATCATTTCCCCTGAATCATTTCTCAAAATCAAATCACCCTTACCATTTATCTTTATATCTGCATTTTTACTTTTATTGGCACTTTTAATAACACCCTTTATACATTTCCTGTAATTTGACAAAATCAACCCTTTACCCATAATATGTTCCGAAGCACCTGAGTCTGCTATAAAACCTATTTTATCACCTGAGTTATTATTCAATAAAGAATTTAAATTTACCTCATTTGCCATTTTTGCCGTAGCATTTCTCTGGTAGGATGTCTTAAATTTTCTTGCTGCTTTATTAAATTTTCCCCTTGACATTTTACCACCACCACCACCACCACCATTTTTAAACCCACTTTTATACCCATAATTTTCATGCAACTTATTTTTATATTTAATAAAGTCTAACCTTGGATTTGGACATGTGTCACTTTTATGATCTGCAATCTTTTCACACGCTCCACAAAAATAAAGACCCATGTCTTTCAAAAGACAGCTTTCTGCAATGTGTCCCCACTGCCAGCAAATATTACATTTTTTACCAGCCAAAAATGATTTATAAATACTTGACCACTCTAGGTCCTTTGTACGAGGGTCTGAAAAAATTGCAGATTTTCCTCTTTGTTTTAATTGATTGTTTGTGTTGTTATGTTGTCTCTCGTTGTAATAATTGTTTGAGTGTCCTCTCTGTTGTCCTCTACCTCTAGGCTGACTACTTCTGATGTTTTGATTTGTGTATTGTTGTTTCTCATGGTATCGTGCCTCTAGCTGTAACATAGTTTGTTTTAATTTCTCATACGACATTTCACAATTATTATTACATTTAAAGTACTCCCAGTGATCATCCAATTTAGGCATAGCCTCTAATACACCATTAAGTAAAATTGAAGTTAACTCATTTTTCGAAATTTTATCATCACTATCAACAATCAGAGCCTCATAATCACAAACAAGACTTTCAAATTTCTCAATATAATCTGCTACTGATTCACTACGTATCATACGCATATTTTTCAGTCTAGATCTTACTGTGTTATGAGTCAAATTAGCCTGCAGCTTTCTCTGATTCTTTATAAACTCTATAATCTCACAAGGATCATTCATTAATAAAATCTGTTTATGATAATAAGGCTCTATATGATTTATAATAATCATTTTAACCTGTTTTTGTCTATTTAATTTTTGTTGTTCATTGTAAAATTCTAGTGGTTTAGCATTTGGTTCGATAACATCCAACAAATCTTCAACTGTTAATTCATTAGTTAAATTATCAAACCAAATCCTAAAATCACTTGTTTTTGTTAGCATGTATTTTGATTTTACTCTTATCTTATTTCTCTGTTTATCAAGTGTATTATTTAAACGTATAAGTGTAGAATTAAGACCCACCTGATTTATCGTATTGTCATTATAAAAATCACCCTCATAATCAAGCTGATCTTCATCAAACCTGTGCCAGTTTTGTTCTCCTGAGTTATTGTTATTTGTGTTGTCTTCTGAGTTTGTGTTGATGTTTGAGTTTTCATTTTCTGTCTGTGTCTCATTTTGTACATTTCCATCTGTTTGTGTTGTACTTTGCATATTTTGTATCATAAAATTTTGTTCAACTGAGTTTACATTATCTTCTACTATTGTTCCTCTCTGGGTTTGTGTAAGTTTATTGGAAAAATTTAACCCCTGACTTTGGTGGTTGACGGTGGAATGGCTCTCTTGTGCTCTCTTCATTTCAGCTAATCTCTTTTGCTGTTCACAAAACTTTATTGACCTTTCATTTGACTCTTTTGCCAAATTTGACATAGTATTAGCTAAAATTTCACTCATTCGTGCTTTGTCTTCTGCAATCTTCAGATGTTCTTTTAATCTTTGAATTTCTATCAAAGCTTTTTGATGCTCCGACAATAATACAACTTTAACTTTATGTGTGTACTGATCATTATTCTGCTCAACCGTATTATTATGTAATTCACCACCTGATATTGCCACACCTGATTTAGTGGGTAAAATTCCAGGAACCATAGTTATACCAGTAAAATGTTCTATCTTCTTATCTTTCTGAGTCAATTCTTCGTTTTTATTTTCAGCAATTTCATTCTGCTCTCGATTTTGTTTTTCTACACTGGAGTTTTCCATGTCAACATCTGAGTTCAACTCTTTATCTTGTCCACTGGCCTCTCTGTCCATGGTTTCAATCTGAGTCATAAACAAAATAAATTAAATTTTGTTCCCAAAACATCAAAAAAAAATTTTGACAGAGAGTCCTTATTTTCTTCATCTCAAGTTTTACTGAAGACAAAGAAAACAATGGCACAAAGCGTCATCAACGTCATGCCCCCCCACGAAGACAGTTGTGCCATACCGAAGTTAGTGGAGAATATAAAAATATAAATGAGAAAAAAAACTTCTCCCCCCAGTCTGTGGCCATGCACAATGCCCCCGCAGAAGAACCCTCAGCTGACCGCCTGAGCAAACGAAAATGGCTTAAATTTGCCTGAATCGTCACTCGCCAGTGGTGTGATCTCGATGCTTTTATTAACTTCATCTTTATTCATTCAATTTTTTTTTTTTTTTTTTTTTAATATCATTTGATGATTCCCATCAAGATAAAAAAAAAAATTCTCAAATAAAACAATTTATTGATCAACTGAGTTAAAAAAACTTTAAAAAAAAATAAACACTCAAAAATTGCATTTCGAGATCACTAACCATGATGACATGCCGCGGTCATGTCGTTGTCCCTGTGTGTACAGCTCGCACAATGAAAAAAAATGAAGATGCCGGAATAATCTCATATACTATAGCCTTACTCATAATAATCATAATAAACATGATATAATAACCTCAAAACAAATAAAATACGATCGATAAAACAAAATAAAAATAAAAGAGTTTCATCAACACGTTCACGTTTATTATAAACACATTCCCATGACAACAACAAAAATAACCTATAAATTCAGGCTTTTCATAAAAAACGATTTTCCTCGTACCGATCCTCGCCACGTATGAGACCCTGCACCCCCTTTCCACCGTACCCACCGCACACACATGACAATTCAACATTTTTATTAAAATTTTAGTTATTATCATGATCACCTTCTGAATTTTAATCAACTTTTTTTTAATAAAGCTGAAATTCAACTAACACCATTGCGACGTCGCATGTACATACCTTGATCCTTGCTATTCAACAATTCACAACTCTTGAAGAATTCTCCTTACACACTGCACTCTTCAAAATCCAAACCAAAAGAAAGAAAAAAAATGTAGCAAGAGCCACAGCTCTTCGCGTGCTGTTGCCCAAAACCTGTTAGGATTTCCTCTCTTTTGATATTTAAATTAAGTGCAGTTTTATAAATAAGTTTTAGACACGTTCTTTATTATTATTAGAAATACTTTATTTATTAAACATTAATTATTAATAGACAAAGAGAGGACTAGTTTTAACTTTTAGGTTAATTACACCGACACCATCAGTGTCTGATAATTAAGTGAAGAGAGAGCTACAGCCAGTCGTCAAGGCGACTGCTGCAACTTCACGTTGTCGGTTGGATTCCAAAATCGAACACGCCAACATTTTTCCACAATTTACTGTATTTAATCGTATCTTCTACAATAATTTTTTCATTGCCTCTTTTGACTACAGGAAGGATTTGTCTAAAATCGTCACCTAAAATTATTAATTTTCCTACAAAAGGAAAAACTGTTTTACCTGTACCACCTGCCCATCTTTTAAGTACATATTATTTTTGTTTTTTGTTATTGTATTAAATATATTTTTTTCATCATTATTAAATTTTTCAAACATTTTTTCACACTCTTCTTTTCAGTTTATTTTGCAGTCATAATTTTCAGAAATATTAGAAATATTTTCTAAGCATGGTTCTGGTAAACCAAAATTAGAATCTTCGCTAGATAGAAATTTGATTATTTCATTCAAACCTCTATCTTCTGCATTATCTTTGAAATCTTTTATAAAATGTAATTTATATTTATTCCAAATTAAATTACCAAGAATTTTTTCAGACAATAAAAATAATCCGAAAAATTCTTGTAATTTTGTCGGAGTTAAATAGTTTATAGATTCTTCAAAAATGGCATATACATTTTTATCATTTACTATTAGACCCATTTAAATAGCTCCTTCTCTATATGTTTATAAATAATTTTATTATGAGTTCTTAAGTATTCGTGAGAAGTACCACCTTTTACTTTATCTGATATTAATTTTAAGTGAAAACTCTGAATTTTTAGAAGAAACAACGTTTATTCTACCTATAGTTTGAAATTTTTTTTAATTTTTCTACCTAACAAAAGTTTTATCATCTAGAAATCTATAGTAATTTGGTATATTGGCATTTTTAATATTTCTAACAGATCAATTTTATTTAATTCAAACCAAGTTGCTAAAGTTGTTTTCCAATTTTTTAACTATTTAATTTTTTAACTATATTATGTTTTGTTGATTTTCTGTATGAATTTCTAAACGTTGTTCTGAATGACTACATTTACACAATTCAAATCTTTCTATACACCAAGCTGCTTCTATAGAAAATATTACATGAGAATCTAAAAAGCACCGTTTCGAGAAAAGGAGGACTCAACTTTCCCATCGTAGACTCAACTTTGAGGACTCATAAGTATCTTTTTTATGTGTCTTTTGACCGTGTTTTTATTGATTTTCAATTTTGAGGACTCAACTTTGAGGATCATAAAAAAAACCAGATTATAATATAAAAAAAATTCAAGTTGCTACATAATGGAAATTGGAATAAAATCAGAATTAGATTTTTATTCCTCTTAAAAAATTTTAATAATTCTTATACAGAAGTACATTTCATTTTAGAATTTAATAATTTTTTCTTTTAATTGAAAAGTAACAATCAAATTTATTAACTTTAGTAAATTTAAGCATAAACTTATATTAATATAATTTTTTTAAATAATTTTTTTTAAACAAATTTATTGTTATAAAAATTATAAAGAATTTTAATGGTAACATTTTATATTTTAAAACAACGAAAAGGAGGACTCAGTTTTCACGACGCAGAGCAAGTTTTGCGGACTCAGTTTTGCGGAGCAAAAAAAGTCAAAATTTAACTTTCTTTTGACCGTGTTTTCAAGATTTTCGTCACAACAATGACCAAGTTTTGCGGACTCAGTTTTGCGGAGCAAAAAAAAAAAAGGGATTATAATATAGGGAGATAAAATCAAAAAGTTCAAAAAATTAAATAAAACCATAGAATATCGTTTTGTGTATACTATTATAATTTAAAAATTATAATAGTATACACAAAAATTTTTTCCCACAAAAAACCTTACAAAGGTAAACAAACGTGGGGAGATTTTTTTAATGAATTGATTTAACAAAAAATAGTGATATCATTAGATAGATTTTATAAGGTAGAATTTTTGATAACATGTCATATTAATAACAGAATTTAAAAATTAATTGCTGTAACAAATTTAAGAAAAAAAAATAATTATTTCAAAAAGTAGTAAAAAAATTATTTTAATGAGTTGTGTATTTAAATTTAAAAAATAAATTGAAATCAATATTCATAAAATCTGCCCACGAAGTTCATATTCAGAAGAAAATTTATTAACTTTATCTTTATTTTTAAAAAAAATAAAATTAATTAACGTTTATGAAAACTTGTTTTCATAAATAAAAAAATGAAAAAAAAAAAAAAAAATTAAATGATAATTAATAAAAATTAGAATTAACCTTTGAACGATAAAAGACACTGGTAACTGGCTTGGTTAGAGAACAATCATCAGTGTCGCAGTAAAATCAGAGAGCAAAAGAAAATATGTATTTTAAAAGAGGTAGTTGTAATTGTACTACCAGATTTTGAATTTGGCAGCTATGCGCTCTCGATAAAGCTGATTTTATACGCGATTCTAGAAAGTACTTATTGTTTAGAAAAAAAAATTTTTCTATATACATAATATCGCATTATGTATACTATTTTATATTACGAGTACTCGAAAATGCGTCAAAAGTGTGAATTTATTGACAGAATTTGGCTAAACTTTTAAATTTTTAGATTGATAGGTTAGATCCTGCTAGCAGACCGTCATAGTTGTTCTTGCTAGCACGGGTACTTTGGTTTTAGCTGTACACTATATAATATACATGGGTTTGCTATAGTGTACGTTTTTTACCGCGGCCTCGAACTCGAACTCACAACAGCGCGTTGTAAACTTGTAAGGAGAAAAGATTTCACGATTTAGCGTCGCTTGATTTGTTTACTTAGGAATGCTAACGTTGAAACTGATGCACAAAAATGATCCCGAAATAATCATTAATATAAGTATAAGCTCGGTCATCAAAACACAGCTGCTGCCAGTGTCGTCTGCTTTCTCCACGCTGCCGCCGCCGGCCGCTGTCTCGGTGTTGTGTTTACTGTTTATGTAAGTACCTACACCTAATTTTTCCCGACGTTAATTTTTTGAAGTCGCGGTCTCCGCCGGTGCTCAAGCCAAAAACTGAGGTAGTTGCTCGTGTTTAAAAACATTTGATCCTTCGTAATATAGTCTAATGTGTTTTAAAATAAAATATATTTTTGAAATCAAACACACTGTTCTTCCTAAGTTAACTTCAACTTACAGTTTAATAGTATATTACTTAACTAGGCAGTATGAATGGGAAACGTCTCAGATCGCATGAAATTGTCGTCCGAGGCGTAGCCGAGTGTGACAAACATGTGATCTGAGACCTTCCCATTCAGGTGCCTAGTTGAGTATGCTATTTTTCCGCACGACGGCGCCGGGAAGCGCTACTGACTGTAGCGGCAGCGGCTGGGAAGTAGCGCTTCCCGGCCGGAGTGCGGAAAACACTTTTTATAACATTTGATACTATTATTATTACACTTTTAACTATAAGCAGATTTTTATTTAAGTAAATATATTTCAACTGCTGATTATTATTTTGTAAAATATGATTAGCAAAATCTACGTAGCCTCACCGCTGCACGCCACACAACTTGATGGCCGAGGTTATGTACGTTTTCTTTTTAACTAAGTAGACTTTTTATAAAAAGAAAAAAATAAAACTTTTAATAACTACCTATACTTGACGTTTGATTTTTATAAAAAAGTATTATTCTGTAAAATACACGGACGATTAATGATATGAGCCGTAGGCCGCAGCAAGACACTTGCAACAAGCAAAAGCAGCTAAAACCAAATGTGCCTGCTGCTCAGCTTTGAATTTAAATCAATAGATGGCAGCTCTATTAACATGAGCACAATCATAATGTGCGATTTTACACACTCAAAATAGCTCTTTTGAATGCGTAAAATACGCATTTTAGAGTACGGGTAATATAAAATTTTTTTTGTTCAAAACAAGTTCCGTACTTGAAAAAAAACGTTTACTTTATATTAATTCGTCTTTCCAATCAATTTTTATCCTCTTTTAAGCTTAAAATGACTTTTTTTTAAAAACAGCTAAATTTAGTTCTTTTATGATCTAGATAGTGTTTTGTAAAATTTCTATAAACACCTAAGTGAATAATATTTTTTTTTTCGCGTTTCTCCGATGTTCAAGTTTATCGAAAAAAATTTTCAAGCTGATTAATAGAAAAATGTTCAAGCCACAAAGAAAAAATACATTTTTTTAAACTTGAAAAAACATTGATTTTTTGTACTTTTACATTGTTTTTCGCTTAAATTTGCTTTTTTTTATTAATTTGGGAGGTAAAAATTATATTAAACTGATATTTGATGAATTTTAAACTAATTCAATTTATTATGAATCAAAATCTTACAGAGAATTTTAAAAAAATATGTTAAAAAACAGTTTTTCTAATACAGTTAAATTTCACAAAAATAACTTCTATTTGTATTTAATTGATTGCAAGCAATATATTTATCGAATTGACTTTTTCATTAATTTTAATATTCAGTTAGAAGTTTCAGAGAGTTTATTCAACAAGAAGTAATTTTTCAAATTCGTAGAATTCGAATGCCAGTAGCGATAATTGTTCGATCGGTAAAGAATTTGTCTACATTACCGACCGAGCCGTCATTATTGATAAATTAGTTTTTTAAATGTTTATAAGCTTGCATAACTTTCATCATGGGAAGAAAAGCAGTTTCTGATAAAATTAAGTGGCAGATTATAGGATTGTTGAAAGGAGGAAAAAATCAGAGTCAAATTTCAAAAATATTAAAAGTTAGTAGGTGTTGCGTTCAAAACACCATTAAGACGTATGAAAGCACGAAATCCGTAAAAGTGAAAAGTGGCGCTGGCAGGCCAAGAATAACAAGTAACCGGATTGATCGAATTATTATTAAAAAGGCAAAGAATAATCGTGCAGTTACAGCAAACAATATCAAAAATCATATAAATGAAGAACTTAATGTAAAAGTGTCTCGAGTAACAGTCAATAGACGTTTGCTTGAGAAGAACATGAAATCTGCTGTCGCAACTCGTAAGCCTCTTCTAACTGCAAAAAACCGAAAAGCTAGGTATGAATGGTGCAAAGACAAGCTATCATGGACAGTTGAAAAATGGAATTTAGTTCTTTTTAGCGATGAATCTAGCTTCCAACTTTTTTCAAACAGACCAAAGCGAATAAGACGTACCAGCAGTGAAAAATACAATCCTGATTGCCTTGCTCCAAGAGTGCAGAAAGGTGGTGGATCAATTATGGTTTGGGGTTGTCTGTCAGGAAAAGGAAAAGGAGAACTTCAATTTGTGCAAGGTACAGTGAACAGCGAAAAATACATCGAGACTATGGAAAATTTTATGCTTCCATCAAAAACAAAGGTTTATGGACGTCAAAAAATTTGGTATTACCAACAAGACAACGCTCCGTGTCACAAATCAAAGAAAACGATGCAATGGTTTAATGATAATAAAATACCTATACTAGATTGGCCAGCACGTTCTCCAGATTTGAATATAATTGAGAATGCTTGGGATCAAATAGAGATAATGATCAAAGACAAACACCTGAGAAATTTGGAAGATTTAAAACGAGAGATTGCTGTAGCCTGGCAAAAATTGAGTCCGAGTTACTGTAAAAAACTTGCAGAATCTATGGTCCGAAGAGTTTGCGCTTGCTTTGAGGCTAAAGGAGGATCAACAAGTACTAAAAAAGGGTAAACTAATTAATAAATATATAAAAAACATATTATATTAAATAATAAAAATGAATATAATAATTATTTCTAAAAATAAATTAATACTATTACTTGTAATCAATTAAATACAAATTGAAGTTATTTTTGTGAAATTTAACTGTATTAGAAAAACTGTTTTTTAACATATTTTTTTAAAATTCTCTGTAAGATTTTGATTCATAATAAATTGAATTAGTTTAAAATTCATCAAATATCAGTTTAATATAATTTTTACCTCCCAAATTAATAAAAAAAAGCAAATTTAAGCGAAAAACAATGTAAAAGTACAAAAAATCAATGTTTTTTCAAGTTTAAAAAAATGTATTTTTTCTTTGTGGCTTGAACATTTTTCTATTAATCAGCTTGAAAATTTTTTTCGATAAACTTGAACATCGGAGAAACGCGAAAAAAAATATATTATTCACTTAGGTGTTTATAGAAATTTTACAAAACACTATCTAGATCATAAAAGAACTAAATTTAGCTGTTTTTTAAAAAAAGTCATTTTAAGCTTAAAAGAGGATAAAAATTGATTGGAAAGACGAATTAATATAAAGTAAACGTTTTTTTTTCAAGTACTGAACTTGTTTTGAACAAAAAAAATTTTAGAGATGATTACTAAAATATTTAAACACGTGCAGGCATGCACAAAGTCAAAATATTAACTTGAAACAGACGAATTTTAAGGGGTGCCTTATAATTTTGATCACTACTGTATATCAATGTTAGGTCAATAGGTGGTTTTTCTAATAAGTATGATTGATCTTACCTAATAAATTCTTGACGCAAATTAAATGCGACATCTTGATTACTATCAACAAAAACTTTAACGGGTTTATTGAGAGAAACTGTAGCTAAATCTTTTACTTCTTCTGTCATCGTAGCAGAGAACAAGATTGTTTGACGAGTTCGTGCACATTGCTTAACAATGTGTTTCATTTGCTCCGCAAAATACTCATCCAACATTCTGTAAAAATGTTACAAAAGTCATTTTTTGTAAAATTGATATTTTAATTAAATTTATTGTACCTGTCTGCTTCGTCTAAAATTAAAACTTCAATAGTGTCTAAAGTAAATGTAGGCGCATTTGCCAAGTGATCGATCAATCGTCCTGGTGTGGCAATGACGATGTCTGGATTTTTTCTTAACACACTTTCCTGTTTGAGAAATTTTTTTAATTAAATCTTAAAGCAATTTTTTTATACTCATTTTTTCTATTTTATTTTAATTTTTAAGAATGAATACTTTACATCTAAAATTGATCAATTGAAGTCTTTATTTTTAAACAAATTTGTAAAACAAGAATGTTGTAAATCAAATTATGGACATAAAGTATACGTTCGTTATTGCATCAACGTAAATTTAATTACGTAAAAAAATGTTGTCAACTGAAGCTGTTTTGAACAATGATAGTAAAAAAATTGCTGTAATGAATATATTACAAAAATTGAAACTCACTTTTGCAAAGCTCTTAATTGTGGAGGTTATTTTGAAAAACGCTTTTTGTACAAATTTGAAATTTCAATAATCAAATCGATGTACATAAGTTTATAAAAAAGTCTAATTTTTGTTAAAAATAAGAATGTTTCAACTTTTCTTAGTGACAAAAGCAATGCGTTATTTTAATTACACATTACGCAGGCAACTTTGAACTTAAAAATTTTAATGATAATCTCATAAGAAGTCTATCTTTAAAAAATAATGTTTAATCCTTATAAGAATGCTATATTAGATCAGATGTGTACATTAAAATAATCTAAATTTTATTTTAAAATATTATTATCCTTTATTATATTAAAAAATTTAAATTCTTCGTCGTCGTCTTTCTTTCTTTAAAAAAAAGTGACTCTAAGTGTCTCGGATTCATTAAAAATTTGGTATACAGGGGTTTTCGAGGTCTCTGATCAAGATTTTGACATCTATTTTTGAATTCTACGATTATTTAGACTCATATTTGGGTTTTTTTATCATTTTGAATTCGTCGTCGTCTAAATTCTGAAAAAAAGTTTCTTTCGCGTTCATAGCATCTGTTTGAAATTTGGTACCTGGGGGTTTTCGAGGATGCAGATTACAAACCTGACTCTAATTTTTCAATTTAACCTTTGCAAGGTCTCTACTTAATTAAGATAAAATTTATTTTTTTCAATAGTTTTGTTGAACTCCATAAATATTGGAATTTTCGAGGACGCTCATTACGAATCTGATTTTAATTTTTAAATTTAATCAATGAAAGGTCTACTTTAATAAGGCAAAATTCATTATTCTTTATAATTTTGTTTAAACTCCCGATTCGCGGATTTTTAAAAACGCTGATTTCAAATCAAACTATTATTTTTAAATTTGGTTGATTAAATGTCTTTTTTATTGAACTAAAATTATTAAATTTATAATCTACTTTATTAAGGTAAAATTCAGTTTTTCATTATTACACGAAGAGAAAAAATACACGATTTTAGTGTGGACGCTGCACGAGAAACTTGTGTGCTGAAGTCGCGCATAAATTTTATGCGAGCGCTACAAAAAAACTGTGCTCTGTCACAGAATTTTTTCGTGTACGGCGCAGCGTTTTTGTGTACAATTCACGCAGAATTCTGTAGTGTTAACTTATCACACTAAAATCGTGTATTTTTTCTCTCCGTGTACTTTCTATATTTATCTTAAAAATAAATTGATAATGTTCATCATACATTAATTATAATTTGAAAAAATACTGTTGTAGGATACATTTAATAATTGTTAGTTTTCAGAATTAATTAGGAAAGTATTATTTCTGTTTGGAATGCTATACATTTAATTTACAAAGAAACTTAAGTACACTAGGAATATTTATAAAAATTTTTTCTGATGTACAGATTTTGTGTTACATAATTTTTATTAAAAAATTTGACTTGATTGAGCTTAAAATAAAGGTTTTAAATTCATTCATAGATTAAATTTTGTCGTTTTTAATAAATTTCGAAAAAGAAATTCAATTTATGATTGGACCTCGCAAATGTTAGCGCAGCGAGGTATAGAAGCTAGTTATTATTGTTATTTTTTTTTTTTTTTTTACAAAGTTGTAATTAAAAAAATGTTTTGTTGAAAATTTAACTGAATAGCAAATGCTTTAGTTCAGAATGGCTTATTTTCACATATTGGTGTATGGAAAAAAAAAAAATTGTTTAGAAAATATATGTAGAAGTTATACACTAAATTTTTGATGGATAATATGTATGTTCTCCATAATTATGTGTACAAATAAATATTGTAATATGTTAGAGAAAAGGGCAAGTAAGTTGAAGTTTTTTACAGAATAAATCAATTACTTGTTTACTTATTAAAGTACTTGTAGGAAAGTAAATTTTGACCTTACCTGAATTTTAACATCTAAACCACCAACTGAAAGTCCCACTTCAATTGAAGTAAATTGACACAACTGCTTAGTAACTTGGTAAACTTGTACACCTAATTCTCTTGTTGGTACTAAAACTAAAACTCTTGTTACAGCACTACCGTCAGTTGGCTTGTAAAGTAATCTTTCTAATGTTGGCAACATGTAAGCTGCTGTTTTACCAGTACCAGTTGCTGCACATCCACATATATCTCTCCCCAACAATGCTACAGGAATAGTAGCAGCTTGAATTGGAGTTGGGCTTACAAAATTCATAGCAGTTATTGCCTAAAAATTGTATTTAGTATGATAAATATAATTATTCCCTGAATTCATTTAAGTAATTTATATAGTAATACTCACTTTTAATAAAGGTCTAGATAAGTTTATATGATAAAATGACGCTACAACATCATAACTAGAGCAATCTTCGAAATCAACTAATTCTTTTTCTTCGGGTTTAACTAACTTTCCTTTCTTCACTTTTTTCTCTTTTGTTTTGATTGCATCTACAAAAAATTTAATTTTATATCATTCTTAATTTTATGCTATTTAAATACTTGATTATAACTTATTAAGAATAAAAAGAATATGTGCATTAAATTTATTTAATATACCTTTTTTTAAATCTTCTTCTGAAACAAAGAGTTCTGTATCTTTTTCATCTTCTTTTTCTTCCTCTAAAGCAACTTGATTATCAGCAGATCCATTCTGAAATTAATGTACATTTTTAAACTCAAAAGTTAATCAAAAAATTAAGCAGTTATTTATTTTCAAAATTAATAAACTCACTTCTTCATTACGTATATTTCTAAATTTTTTAATTTTGTCGTCTAATTTTGTTTTGACTTTTCTTTTGATATATTTACTCAAATCATTCCAAGAATCCCTATTGTAATCTTCAATACTGGAGATAAATTGAAAATCACTGTCAGTTTTATCTTTTTTCTTTTCCTTTTTTCGAGGTTGAAACTGAAATTATAAAATACATTTTTGATACTTGAAACAATAATAGTAAAATTTTTTAAAAACTAATTGGATTATTAGTGATAAGTTATTGAAACGCACGTCATCTTCTTCATCCGAAGGCTCTGAAAAATCAGGTACTTCTTCATCATCTTCTATTGTTTTTATTAAATCAGCCATATTTTTAATTCAATCAACAAGTAGAAAATATCGTTTAAAATAAATTTTTAAATAATGACAAAAAAATAGGTTATGTTCAATATAAACACGTGAGTTTATCTACACGTGAAGAAATCAAGGAATAAGGAAATGTGGGAACTGGGGTCCCAAACTAAGGAATTGGGATTAGGATCGCTCTGTAGTCCGGAGTCCGCTGTCCGGTACTCACTACTCCGGTCGGCGGTCACCGATGCGCCCAGCGCCGGAACACATGTATAATTTGGCGGGAAAACAGCTGATGGAAGAAAAAAGTGTTTGTTCTGACTTTGTACGTTTAATTAAATGTTCGAAAGAACTTAGAAGTTGATAATTATAAATTTTAAAAAATAGTTGATTCTTTAATTTTATTCTAATATGGGTATTTTGGGATTATCTAAATTAATAGCAGATGTAGCTCCTGAAGCCATAAAAGAATGTGAACTGAAGAACCTTTTTGGTAAACTTTGATTGATCATCTATTTTTAGTTGTTATTTATTCTCCTAGTTTTCTTTTTCTTTGGCTCTGCCAAAGAAAAAAAATCACCAGGAGAATAAACTCTTTTTAGTCCTGAAGGTGCTATCCAAGGTCAAAAAAGCCTGAAGGACTTAAAAGTATTTTAATTGTACTTGATTATAATTGAAACAATTTTTAATTTTTAGGTCGTAAGATAGCTATTGATGCTTCTATGTGCTTGTATCAGTTTCTAATTGCTGTCAGATCTGAAGGAGCACAACTGACTTCTGTTGATGGTGAAACAACAAGGTGTTTAAATAAATTATGGAGATTATATTACTTAAATTTTTAAAAAAACCATAAAATGTATGGATCTGCATTATAAATTTTTTTATCTATAGCAATAAATAATAATTTTGTTTCAGTCACCTGATGGGTACATTTTATCGTACAATAAGACTTGTTGAAAATGGAATCAAGCCAGTGTATGTTTTTGATGGTAAACCTCCAACTCTAAAAGGTGGAGAGTTGGCAAAACGAGCAGAGAGAAGAGAAGAAGCACAAAAACAGTTACAAGCAGCTGAAGAAGCAGGTAAAAGATACATATTTTTCAATTCTATTATGAAATCAACAGTTTTTCTTAAACCTTGATTTATTTTTGTAACCATGAATTGATATTTATCCTTCACATCTTTTAACAATTATAGGGAATGTAGAAGATGTTGATAAATTCAATCGGAGATTAGTAAAAGTGACAAAGCATCATGCAGAAGAGGCCAAACAATTATTGACTCTTATGGGTATTCCATTTGTTGAAGTAAGAGTTAATTTTTTTTTACCAATTTTATATTACTCTTTGTCAATACAATACAATTTTAGGCTCCTTGTGAAGCAGAAGCACAATGTGCAGCATTAGTTAAAGGAGGAAAAGTTTACGCTACAGCAACTGAGGATATGGATGCTCTTACATTTGGATGTAATGTTTTGTTGAGGCGTTTAACATTCAGTGAAGCTAGAAAAATGCCTATTCAGGAAATTCAATATGATAAAGTGTTGAATGGACTCGGGTTGAACAAAGATGAAGTAATTATGACTTAATTTTATTATTGAAAGAAGTAAAAAAAAAAAATTGCTAAATTTCTTCAAATTTTAGTTTATAGATTTATGCATCATGTTGGGCTGTGACTACACAACAAGTATCAAAGGAGTAGGTCCTAAAAGAGCTATAGAATTAATTAAAACTCACAAGTCCTTGGAAAAAATTTTGGAAAATCTGGACATTAAAAAATTTCCAGTTCCAGAGGATTGGAATTATAAAGATGCAAGGCAATTATTTGTTGAACCAGATGTACAAAATCCAGAAGAAATTGATGTAAGACTTACTACATTTATTAATTTTGAAAAATAATGATAAATATTTAACTTAAATTAAAAATTTTTACATTTTAATTGCAGTTAAAATGGAATGATCCTGATGAAGATGGTTTAGTAAAATTTCTATGTGGAGATAAACAATTCAATGAAGAAAGAGTGAGAAATGGAGCAAAAAAACTATTGAAAGCTAGACACTCGGGAACTCAAGGAAGAATAGATTCGTTTTTTAAAGTTGTGCCCAATAATAATTCAACTCCAAATAAAAGAAAGGTAAACAGATTCTATTTTTTTTAAAATTATTATTTTAATTAATGAATTTTTGACTTGACTGTAGGCTGATGACAAAAGAGGAAACGCCAAGAAATTAAAAACGTCCGGAGGAGGTAGAGGCCGAAAGCCAAAGTAATCAAATTTTTGAAAATTTTTTTTTTTTTTTTCTATTAAATTAAGAAAATCAACATTTATTGTAATTACCAATACTTTTATGTTTTCACTTGATTTTTCATAAATTGAGAAAAGTAATATTTTTTAAATTAAATTTATTTTGTTTTGTGAGTGCTAGGTGTGAAATTAATTGATCAGTAGTATATTTTTTATATTTATTTTTTACAATGATTAAATTACAAAATTTTCAAATTTAAAAATAAGTATTTCTCAATAAAAACAAATATTTATCCAAACATTAACCTTTTAACAATAGTTGCTTCAGCAAAAGGGTTTTTATTTATTGCACTTTGAAAAAAATTTAAGGCCTTTTTATTTCTAAAGTATTGAACATACTCAGTCTTTATAAATATGATATGAAATAATTTGAAAAACTTGACTTTAATAAAAAATAATATAACAAGTGCAGCGACAAAATAAAGTGTTTATAAATATACTTAGATAATCATAAAATTTAATATTTTATCTAACAATTAATAAACCTAAAAAAACTTAGAGTATTAAATTTATAAAAAAATAACAAGTTATCTATTCAAAAAAATATCTACCTTATTTTATGTATGTACAACACGCCACTATTCTGTACAAATTTTAAAAATACATTGTCCTCAGCCAATTTAATTAAACCAAGTAAGTATTATTTATTAAAATTTAATAACTGTACTACCAATTGCATTTGAATCTAATGCATGTAGCAGTGCTTGGTCTATGCCGTGGGGAGCATAAACTCTGTCTAAAATAGGTTGAAGCTGATCTGCATCAGACAGTTCTTGCAAAGATTGCAAATGAGCGATATTCAATTTTGAACCCTCTTTCCAGTGATCAGTACTTCCACTAAAGATATACTAGAATTGAAATATATATATATATATATATACAATTATGATATAATTAATATTGGTCAGTTTTTTTAACATATTCAGATAAAATTTTACCTGTAAAAGTAATCTAACTCTTATATACCCTGAAAACAAACTACCACTTAGGTATCCTAAAGAATCTGATATTAAATATTCAGGAACTGTAGATGTATAAGATCCATTTGATACTAAAAATTTCTTTAATATTCTCTCATCTATAAGATTTCCTCCCGTGTAAAAAATAGCGTCAAATCTATTTTTAAATGATAATATATTATTCTTACAACCACTCTAATACTCAAAGTATAAAACTTACTTATCACGAAGTTCAAGTTCTTTAAATATATCTGATTCATTTGAAAGTATAATATCATGTGCTCCGAGTGCTTTAACAACAGCTGCAGCAGAGGATCTGCATATTGTTGTAACATGTCCATTCCAGAGTTTGATTAATTGCATCAGAATACAGCCAACAGATGTGTTTCCTCCGTATATTAACACCCTAATATTTAGTTAATTAATTCAAAAACTGTTTAGAAATTCTTTTACCAAAATACTCTTAACATTAACAAAGGTCATTGGTACCTTTTTCCTTTAGCATTTCCCTCTTTAATTACTGAATTATTAATTAATGCATCAAGTGCTATACAACCACTGTAAGGTAAGCTTGCAGAAGCTTCGAAAGGTAAATTTTTTGGCATTTTAAAAACTCGCGATTCAGGTACTACAATATATTCTGACATAGTTCCAATAGACCATGATGGTACTGCTAAAAAAACTTTATCTCCAATGTCAAAATCAATCACATTTCGACCTATATTTATAACTATACCAGCACAGTCTCTTCCCAATATAACAGGTAAACTTTTGTGCCTCTAAAAATCATATAAATATTTTTAATTACAATGTTATCTAATCTTTGATAATTTTTTAATTTAATAAACCAAACCAAAGCATTTATAAATCAATTCTGTACTTCTTAATGTAAAATAGATAAAAAATTATTAATGATAATTTTGGCTGGTATTCCAAAACTTACTCCATTGTTCAAAAGTCTTCTGTAAGCTTTTGAATACCCAGAACATATTTTTATATCAACATCATGGATTGAAGCTGCTTTAACTTGAATCAAAAGCTCATTCGACTTTTGTATTGTTGGCATTTCAGCATCTTCAATCATAGAAACACCCTAAAAATAAATTTAAGGTAGAGTTAAAAATTTTTTTTAAATTATTTTGTGTACAAACAATTTATTATACTATTTACTTCAATACCAATATAATGGTGGCAAACAATTGCCTTCATATTATGCAAATGCCGAGGAGTGTACCAATTTAAAGCTATGGAATATCCTATTAAACTTCCAGCTGTTAAGCCCATAAAAAAATATAAAAATTCTCTTTTTGACACTAAAATAAAAAAACAATGTAAACAATACTATTTTCACAACTGTCTAAAATTTTAATAATTGAATATGTATACCTTCCAATGTTAACAAGTTTTCAAAAATATATTTTGAATTAAATCTAATCGAAGACAAATTAAAACTAATAATTTGTATTTGCTTTTGAAGCCATACTAATATTTGTGATAAAAATTCTTTAATTTCCTCTCCATGCAATTTTTTTGCTAAGTCTTGTAATAGTTGTTGTCCTTGTAAGAGCCATTCTCTAAACAAATGCTGACCTTGTTGAACACTTACTGATGTTTGAATCTATCAAAAAATTTCTCTTTGTAATAACTAAATCAACAAAATTTATTAATTGTTCTAGATTATAAAATCATCAAAGTATTTCGACTAGTGACTATCTATGTTCTTCAAAATTATTTCTTTATGTGTGGGTGTGTGTTGTAACTGTACCACAAAATATTACTATTAACTATTTGATTGAATTTTATTGTGAACTATAATGATTTTTTGTAATAATTTTGTATTAAGACTTTATAAATATTTAAATATATATATATATATATATATAATTATTGTGAAAATTCCTTTTTAATCTATATTCACATCTGATTAAATTTAATACTTTTATTCTTTTAAATCTAACAAGTTTTTTTTTTTTTGGAAAGTTTCCCAATTTTACTCAATCAAGGCCAATGATTCCTTCAGATTGACCTTTACTACCTCTACTACTCTATTACAAAACGCTTAGTAACCTTATTAAATTAAAAATACTATAAAAAATAAAGTAAAAATGTTTACCTGAAGCATTTCAATCTGGTTAGAAAGCCGAAACAAAATTTCATCCATTTTAAAAAATTTTTATTGAATGAATTAATTTTCATTGAGTTCTCATGAAAAAGTCAACACAAATATTTTGACGTTTCTGTAAGTTTTGTAAAAATTCAAAAGGCACGTAGTTTTTTTTTAATCGGCTCAAAAGCATCGTTCGTAAATAACTAATAACTAATACCTTATCTTTAATGACAATACACAATGCACTAAACTCAAAATAGACACCCCATACTTATAAGCTTTTTGTCTCCGGATGCTAACTTGTCAATGACATTTTTATTTTTGGCAACCTTATCCACAGTGCTCTAGCACTGTGAGTTGTGACCTTATCTAACTCTCCACGATGAGACAAAATAAAAGAGAACGAGAACGGAGAAAACGAGAGAGAGAGAGAGAGTTGGGGAGATTTTTTTCCTATAATCGTATAAATAATTTAAAAAATATATATACATTCATTTTCACTAATTAATTTTGCTTTTTGGAACAGAGACCCTATAAAATTCTCGGCTAAATTATACACAATAAATTATCTATTAGGTCATTTAGAGCACACAGCAGAGCTGCATGGACAAGGCGAATTGAAATTCGAAGGAAAAAGGGTTTTTTAAACTTCTGCTGACGTAATAATTTCAAGTCATGTGGTTGCACAAGGAGGGGCAGACTGCAGATTTAAAAGGCCGGTGCTAAGCGTCGGTCAGAATATCGAAAATCGAATTTTTTTTTTCATTAAAATTAAGGCCGAAAATGCTAAAAAAATTTTATCACGTGTTCTTGTCTTTAAAAAGTTAGTGTTAAAAATTGATGAAAAATAAAATAAAAACCTTCCCTTTGCAGTTACAAAGGAATAAAATCAAGAAAAAAGGGCTCGTAAAAAGGTTATAAACAAAAAAATTGATGAAGTTAAAATTTATTTTCGCAAAATTTTTAAACTTGTTTTCAATTCTGTAAAATGACTTTTTTTAGTAATCAAAGATAATAAAATTAAAAATTTTGAAAATTCAGATAAAAAAAAAAGTTTTCTAAGTTAGTATATAGAGCTCGTGCACACATAATATACTTCTTTATAATTTAAAAATAAAAGATCACTAATAAATTTTTAATCTTTGAAACATGTTTATAAAAAATTTTATTGAAATTGGCCTTGAATAAGTGATATCAGTTCAATTCAATTCAAAAGTTATTTTTCACGGCCAAATTCAAAATATTTTTGAACTTAAAATTTCTCGCTACACCGGCCATGGTCTCGATCCGATTCCCGCGTCCAGAAATGGCAGAAATGTGAAATATGAAATATTTGAGTCAAATAATTATTTGACCGACGTTTAGCGTTTCCCGATTTAAAAATCACAATAAAAAAACCTAACCTTTAAGTTTTGTTACCATAGTAACGACTAACGAGTACATCATCCCGGCATTTTATTGGATCTTAAAAATTCGTTTTGTTTTCATGATTGTTTAAATTAGAATTCATCGATAATGCTAAAATTTGTTGTATTTTGTTTTTTAGCAATCATTTTTGATGATGTACTGTGCGATGATATAAATGGTTATATTGCATTTTGTCCTTGCATGGGTAACTGTAATTTAGAAAATCAAATTTATTAAAGGAAAAAAAGATTTGTTTATTCATAAGTATTGTTATTTATTTTTTAAGGCCGATTTGGAAACCAAGCTGATCATTACTTAGGTTCTTTAGGTTTTTCTAAAGCATTAAATCGAACATTAGTTTTGCCCCCATGGGTAGAATACAGAACAGGAGAACTAAAATCAGTAACTTTTTCTACACATTATTTTTTAAAATATGTTTATGATGCTTATTTGTAATACAATTAAATAATTGCAGATTCAAGTTCCTTTTGATGCATATTTTAATGTATCGGAAATGAGAAAATGCCATTCAGTAATTTTAATGGAAGATTTTATGAAAAATATAGCTCCTGATTTATGGCCTCCATCTGAAAGGATTGGTAAATTATCTGAACTATTGGAAAAATAAAATAAAACTGAAAGAATTTTTTAATTTTAGCTTTTTGTTACACTGCTCGGGGAGGTGCTTACTCATGTAATGCTAAAGATGGAAATCCTTTTGGTCCATTTTGGGACACATTCAATGTAGATTTTACAGGATCTGAATTTTATGGACCTTTGCATTATGATGTTCATCATTCTGATATGGCATATCAATGGAGACAAAAATATACTTCAGCTCAATGGCCAGTTTTAGCATTTACTGGAGCTCCTGCCAGTTTTCCTGTACAACAAGAAAATAAAAAATTTCAAAAATGTTTTGTTTGGAATGATAAGATAATTAATAAAGCTAAATCATTTATTAAAAACCATCTTCCTACTGGAGCATTTATCGGAATACATTTAAGAAATGGAATAGACTGGGTAAAAAACACTGGTTTATGTAAAACTGTATTGATTTTTGAAGTATTTTATAAAAATCTTTATTGTAGGTAAAAGCTTGTGAATATGTTCAAACTTCTCCAAGCCTTTTTGCTGCTCCACAATGCTTGGGTTATAGAAATGAAAGAGGTAAAGCCACACATTCAATGTGCTTACCTCCTTTTGAATTAATTGTCCGTCATATTAAAAGAGTGATTCGTAATGGAAAAAATATAAAATCTATATTTGTTGCATCTGATAACAACTACATGATTCCAGAACTGAATAAAGCTTTAGAAAGAATGGATGTAAGTATTGTTAATTGCAAAAATTTTATTTTTATTCTTTTCATTTAAATTTTTTCAATAATTTAATTTCTTTTTGTTCAACAGGTACAAGTGTTTAGGCAAAAAGAAAATATTTCTTCTCACTTAGACTTAGCAATACTGGGTCAAGCCAACTATTTTATTGGTAATTGTATTTCTTCTTTTTCATCTTTTGTTGCAAGAGAAAGAGAAGTTAAAGGATATCCCACATATTTTTTTGGTTTTCCACCAGAAAAAAATTCATCACCTTCTCTTTCAAAGCATGAAGAATTATGAAAAAAAAACTATATTTTTATAAAAATGTGATATATTTACATGTATAAACAAATTATTTAATATTTTTATCTTGGTTACAAATTAGTAAAAACTTTTAAAAATTGTTACAATAATTTTTGTAAATGTGACTTAAAATAGATAAGCGAATAAAAAATATAATTTTTTATATTAATATAAAATTTGTTAAAATCCTTCTAACAAAAATAATACAAAAGTATACAATTATAATTGTAAAATTAAAAATAAAATTTTAAAATATACTCTCATAAATTAACAACTTAAAACTAAATTTCGGCAAGTTTTTTCATAAGGCACAGTGATTTTTTTAAAGTTTCAGCAAACTTTTTAGTATTAGTATCAGAACAAGTTTTAAAAGAAGAGCATCCAAAAAATATATCATTTGGTCGAGGGTTATAACAACACCCATAACCATCCGGAACAACTGGTCCATAACACATAAATGAAGCTGTTTTGTATGCCACTTGACTTGAAGTTAAGCCAAAATAAGTACTTCGGCGGTATCCAATATCAGAGTAAAATTTGGGCAATTCAATATTTTCTTCTTTTGCTATCATTTTTAGTCCAAAAAATAAACGGTCCACTCCTTCACCACTTGCAGCCTTTAAATGTTCATGATTATTTGCATATATAATATTAAAAATTAAACAAATTTATCTAAAAAACAAAAACATTAAATGCAGATTGTTTCTAACTAACAAGGGGAGGACCACAAGTGTGAAGCGCCGATCTTTACCAAACTTTGCAGGGACGTTAGTTTGTATGTAAAAATCGGAATCCTGCGTATTAAAATGACATTTACTCAGACATGAAGATAGATCAAAATATTCGGTCTTAGGCATTTAAATGCTGAGGCAAAAACCTCCCCAAAACACTACTAATTTTTTCAATTTCCTTTATTTTCAACGTTTATACAATGAAAAACATTTTGAGTTTTAAAGCAGCTTATCAATTCCTTCAGCGGCCAGGGAAAGTGTCAAAATGTATTTTAAATCACACTATCAAAAAGCTGAACTCAAGAGCTTTTCAACCATATACAATTATGTATAGAAATTCCTATTGAACCAAAGTTATGAGCACTCAAAGATAAAAAAAAGTAGTGTTTGTTGTATAAACTGCAGAATCACAAGTTGAAATTGGTTGGCACCACGCTACTTTATTCGGCGGTTTATGGGGCAAGCATAAGTTTTTGTTTTAACGCTCATAACTTTGGTTCAAATAAGAATTTCTACACATAATTGTATATGATTGAAAAGCTCTTGAGTTCAGCTTTTTGTTAGTGTGATTTAAAATACATTTTGACACTTTCCCTGGCCGCTGAAGGAATTGATAAGCTGCTTTAAAACTCAAAATGTTTTTCATTGTATAAACGTTGAAAATAAAGGAAATTGAAAAAATCAGAAGTGTTTTGGGGAGGTTTTTGCCTCAGCATTTAAATGCCTAAGACCGAATATTTTTATCTATCGTTACTCAGAGAGGAACTTTTTAAAAAAGTTATCAAATTTTTTAACGATTTGGATTTTAAACAAATCTATTTCAGAAATTAAAACCAAGTATAAAATAATTATTTTTATAGTACTCCTGGTCACTCTAACCTCAAAATCAAATCTTTGATGCGTGTTTTCGGTTACTCGTACTATAAAATAGTATATAGCACTGGTGCAGCACGTCACCAGGGCTCTTTAAGGACCTCGTGCTCCGCTTCGCTACGCACTCGGGTCCTTAAAACCGCCCCGGTGACGATGCTGCACCCGTACTATAATATACTAATAGTTTCAACTATCCATTATTTTTATGTAAATATGCCGGCCAGTGTACCAGCTGAACAAATTGTTAATATTTTTCCAAGCAAGGTAGGTGTACCTAATATGGCCCTGTGCCTAATATGGCCCCTCCTGTTATTTTGAATATGCTCGATATGCTGCATCTCTACAAGGTAGAAAGAAGTCAAAAACACTGAATTATGAAGTTTTGAGTTTTTTAGAACATTTGAAAATTATTTTTGCGCGCGCCTTATAGCTAAAACTCGTTTCGTATACTTTCGTTATTATTTTACGTTGTAATTAAATGGTCTGCGAAAAGATTTAGACACACCTGATAAAATTTTCATAAGTAGTATTCGTTATTGTTTCAGCTTTAAAACGCGACTTTAGTTTTTTTTCAACTCGTTTTCTAACGGGTTTTATTCTTAAATAACTTTTTATTCTGCAGTGTACCTAATATGGCCCCCGCGAATGAGTAGAAATACTGATATTTCAAAGTGTATTTCCTAAGTTTACTTTTTAGAAAATCCTATCCTAATGTTATTTAAGAAAAATAAATTTAATTGTTTCAAAGCTTTTTTTATTTTATAACTAAAAAAACATTCTAGCTCAAAAAACAAACTTTGATAAAAATTTAAAGTTGAAATTTTCCTACTGGTTGAAAAGCTTTCAAAAACATTGTAAAAGAGGCTCAATTTTTAAATAAATCATTTTTAAAATAAAAAAATTTTGAAGTTTTTTAAATCTCATATCCTGATTGATTTAAAAAATAGGAACAAATCGCAATTAATAAATTACTTCAGGGGGGCCATATTAGGTACACAAATTTTGGTGTCTTAAAAAAACGTGTTTTGGTAAATCCTCTGTAATTTCAAGCTCATTGATCAAAATCGAACGCGTAAGGTCTCATTTTAAAGCTCTTGAATTAACCTTTAAAATGAAACCTTACACGTCAAAAATATTGATTTGATTCGCCACAACGTCAATTTTCGCTTAGGGGGGCCATAGTAGGTACACGTACCTACCTTATATTTTCAGTTAAAAACTTAATTATTCATAGAATACAGTGTCATCGTTTACCTCATTTGCAAGAACTTTGTGTGCATCTATTGCTTTTATCATAGCTTTCTTTTTTTCTTCCAAGGATCCGGATTGATCATCATCAGCCATCAATTTAGCGAAGTAGATTGATTCAGAAGATGTAGATCTTATGCATTCAGTTCTGGCATTTTGAAAACGCCGTAAAGCTGCTGATTCGTAATGAGCGACGGGCCTTTGATGAATTTTGTAATAAGTAATCTGCATTGCAATTTGAATAAAACTGTCAGGGCTGAGCTTACATTTTTTTATTTCATTAGAACCAAAATCATTAAACACAAAACATTCCATATCGATATCTTCAGCCAATCTAAATGTTTATAAAGTTATAAATTATCAATTTTTTAAAAGAATTACATATCAGGGGTTCAATACAATAAAGTTTATCCTAATTAGTTAGTGCAATGATATAAGCTATTTATTGAAATGCATGTGCAATATAATAAGCTATTGAATCGGTAGATACAATATTGAAACGCTAGTTTAATTAGATACTTTATTGAGCTATGAATTAAACTTTGCTTTATCTTAAATTATGTTATGCATCTGTAGTGAATCACTTATCAAATTTTTAATGGTTTCAGTCACTTTTGACTTATTTTTTAACTTTTTCAAACTTTTAGGCAAAAGTTAATAAACTTCATCGCAAATATTATGAATCAGTGAGATTTTCTCTGCATAATTTTTAGCTAATAAATAAGTCTAAAATTGATCTTTAAAAATTCGATAAAAGTGATTCACACATTCATAACACAATTTTAGATAAGACAAAGCTGAATCAATATATTCAATAGTTCAATGACGTATCTTATAGCACTACTGATTCAATAGCGTATTACATATATTGCACATGCATTTCAATAACTTGAATTATTGCACTGACCGATTAGGGTAGACCGCATTACATTGAACCTTTGGTATGACATAACTTACTTATTTACGGAATCGGCTGCTTTTTCTATTGAAAATTCCATTGCTTTGTCAACAGCAAATTTTAAATGTTCAGCTTTTGGAAAATTACTACTGGCAAAAAAATTTTCATTTTCCTTTTTTTTCCTGTAAATTATTATATTTGTCCATCAATATGAAAAAGATTTTTTTGAAAAATTAATTATTTATGTATACAAACTTAATAATTTGAATAAGCATAAATTTACACAATAGCCGAAGAATTAGGATCGAACATCCGGTTTTGAGATTAGAGTACTATAAAGTAGTTTTCTTTTTAAAAAAAAAACAGTCACACGAAAAGAAAATCACTTTGAGGCGCCGCACTTAAGTGAATTGAAAAGAGAACCGAAATCAATGAGGCCGACGTTGTATTGGTTGAGTCAAATCTAAGAATTCATGCGATTGGTTAGATTATGATACGCAGTAACTTATAAAATTTTTTTTAATTAAAAAAACTATTTATTACTTAATAAAAAGGCATTCTTTATAATAAGAAGTTTCCATGATTTTGTAAAATTTTAGTCTATTATTTTTTAGACTAAATAAGTTTGGATCTAATTTAATTCATTTCTTTCACATTGCATTTGATTTGATTAAAAACTTGACAATCCTAGTAAATAATTACTTAATGAATCCCATGATCTCAGTATAAACATAGCGCACAATTCCTTATTCTAAAAATATCTTATTTCGTAGATTACTATTTTTTATTACGAGTTTGACCTTTATTTGAAAGAGCAAATTCAAATAAAATCTTACATGTTTTACTTTTACAATAATAATTCTAATGCATTTTTCAACTTACGCATAATTCACAACGTGATCAGTTAGCACTGATATAGGAAGACCTTCACAAGGGCTGTGCTCATATTGCATTCCAACAAACCCATCGCAAGAAAGAATAAACTGAAAAAAATCAAACATTAAAATTCTTTAAATGGTGACTTTTTTAAAATTTTTTTTAAACTATTAATTAACCTGAACAGTTTTGTCATGCCATCTGTTTGCTGCATTTAAAGCTGAAGTGTGTCCAGTAAGACTTTGAACAGCTCTAACTGATTCAGTGTTTTTTTCAGAAAAAATTTTATTTGGTAATGCTTTATCTAAACAAAGAATAAATAATGCAGTTTCGATTTCATTTATAATCAACTGGTTAGCCCCAAGACCTAAAAATTAATAATATTATAAACAATTTGTAACAAAAATTAAGCTTTACTTTAACCCTTAACTTCCTGAAATGACGATTTTTTTTTATTTCAAGCTTAAGACGTTAACTGAAAATATTAAAAATTGATTAATTAAATACCCTAGTCGATTAAATACTATGGTATTAGGCTTTTGCACTTATGACGTCACAAGAGCAGTTTGCATTATGTTTGTTTTGACTCCAGTGATACGTCACAAGAGCCAATTGCATTGACAGTGTTTTTGCTCCAGTGAAAATGAAAAAATCGATTTTCAATTGTTAAAAAACAATTAAAAAAAAAAACAGCTGAAAAATTAGTAGTTTTTTTTTTTTTTTTTTTTTTTTTAACCTTAATAGAAGTGGTAAAAAATTTTTTTCATTTAATTTTATATTAAACATGTTTTTAGACTTCAAGTTTTGATTCTTTTTTTGAATCGTCTCTACGATTTTTCCGTCAAAGTTCAACAAAATCATTAGCTTCAGTACAGATACTTTTTTGACGGTTTATGCAATTTATTCTAATTTGAATCATATTCTGGTAATAAATTAGACTTTTAATTACAAACTGTACTGATCAAAACTAAAAATTTTGTTGAACTTTGAACAGCCACCATTTTGACGGAAAAAATCCAAGAGAGACGATTAAAAAAAAGAATCAAAATTCTTAGTCTAAAAACAAGTTTAGTATAGAATATTAAATGAAAAAAATATATTTTTCCCACTTTTATCTAAGTTAAAAAAACAAAACTGCTAATTTTTCAGCTGTTTTTTTTTTAAATTGTTATTTAACAATTGAAAATCAATTTTTTCATTAATTTGAACTATACCATAGTATAGAGCATACCTTATAATAGTCGACTAGGGTATTTATTTATTCAGTTTTTGATGTTTTCAGTTAAGCTCTTGAGCTTGAAATCAAGAAAAAAAAATTGTCATTTTGTCGTTTCAGGAAGTAAAAAGTTAAAAAAAAAAGAAATAAATAAAAATGAAAGAAAGAAGAAAAACCAATTAATTTTTTATGAACTTCTGCCCATGTGTCTCTATCAGTTCCTGTTAAAATTCCGACTGGTTTTGCAGGTAACTTAGATCTTTCTGCAATATCTTTTATGGTTCCCATCAGCAGTTCTTCATTTAAACCATCTTCTATTTTAACTTTAAAAAACTAAAAAAAATTGTTATAAAAATTAACTATACATTCACTAAGAAAAAATAGTTTTAAACTAATATATAAACAGCTTAATAAATTTTTTTTACATGATTATTACTGATGACAATCATATGTTCAGAATCATCTGTATGAAGTAATTTATCAACTGATGGAGCTGGTTGTCGATGAGTTCCCAAAATCATAGCATAAGGTTGCATATCTAGAGGAGTTGTCCCACGAATAGTTTCTTGCTTTATACTTCCACTAGAATTTTTATTTTTCCTTATTATTAATAAACTTTAAAATAAAAATTTTAATGTAACTTAGAGAATAAATCTGAATATACCTTTTTATCATTTTATTGTAATTGCAAATGCCACCAATAACACAGGCTGCATATTTATAAAAATCATCAACCTTGTCAAACTTTTGAATTGGGCCAACTGTGCCAGGACTAGAGTGAACTATGACTGGTGATCTGTAACCCAAGTAAGCTTCTTGAAGCCACCATTCACTCATCTGAAAAATATCAATTTTTCAATTTTACTTTCATGAATATAAATTGAAAATTATAAACTTGATTTATTTAAATTTAAACAAAAGATACCCAATTATCTTTGTTTTCATATCTTTCTTGTAACTTTTTATGTAAATTTTTTGCAACTCCTCCTTCTTTAATAAAGTCAAATACAATTTTTTTTGTATTTTCAAATTCATCATCTCTGAGTAGTGGTCGAACTGATCTAGATAAAAATTATAAAACTAAATTATATTTTTTGAATAAAATAATAATATAACTCAGATTAAAAATAATAATATAATTAAAATTTTTTTTTTTAATAAAATATTTATTTTACTTCAACACTTATAAAAGTCTATTTATCAAGAATGTATTCAAAAATAAAAATATAAAAAGTATATGTGCTTATTAAAACTATTTTTGCTTACTTTAAATATTTTTCGGCAGTTTTTTCTAAACTAGGTACTGGCTGTTTTGGAAGAGGCTGTGTATTTAACTGAATTGATGTTATACCAGCAATCTGATAATTGTTAAATGCTTTTTTGAATCTTCCATGACTCTGTAAAATAACAAAATAATTTTAAGATAATTGAATCAAATATAAGTAATTACTCTAAAAAACAAAAACAAACAGGTGGTTTATTGATGTATGATAAATTTGAGAATAGTCGCTGCATATTTTTTTTATCTGTGTGTATTATAGTTGAGTCCAAGTCATGCCTGTAATAAAAAAACATTCAAAGCTTTGTTAAAGTTCAGTGAGCCAAAGTTAAAGCCTCAATTCCTACTAAATTATTGTATGTGAAGAGTGTAGTAGAGAAGGCAATTGATACAATTTAACTGAATTAGCCATGATAAAACAATCTCACATGAAGACTTGTGCCTAGTTGCTTTATTTGCTATTTGATCTATTTACAATATTGTCAGTGCCCTGCAGAAAACTTTTCATGTTTGTTTTTTAGTTCTAAAAACTTGAAATTTTTTCAACATATTAAAGATCTAATGTGTAATTTTTTATAAAATTATGTATGACTTTTTCTATTTAAAAAAAAAAAAAAGCATTAAATAATTCAAATATATGTGTACTCACATCATTTAAAATCAGAAATATATCTGTTGCACATTTGTTAAGAAATTTATAAAATCAGCTAAAAAAATTTTTTTTTAACTTTTTAGAAAGTACCATAAAAATAATTTTTAGACGGAATAAATGATTTATTAAAAACACGTAACTTAGATAATAGTTAAAGGGAACTGCAGCAAAGTAAAACAAAAATAAAGAGAGAGAGAGAGAAAAAAACTGTCTTTCTGAAAGGAAAAAGTGGCTACTGCTGAGTGCCGACGTGGATCATGTCACATGTGCAAGTCACTTGAAAGACTCATATCATTCGCAAACTCGGTAGATTTGTGAAAATTTTTTTTTTTAATTTTTATCATAATTAATATAAGTAGGTAATGACCAGGTTTTATTTATTATTACTAAACTCCGTTAACTGCAGACAAACATTTTGAATTAGTAGCATCAGATGGCGCAAGTAAAGTCTTTTTTTTCTCGTTTGCATTACTTTCATGGATTGGTCAACCTGGAAAAATGGAAAGCTAACTTCGTCCGCGGTCCGATCTCTTCTTTGCTTTGCTTTAAGATTCAGTTTTTAATGAAAAAAAGTCCATAAAATACGACCACGCGCGAGTGTAAGTTTTGCAGTAAGCCTTGGGAAGTGATAATGAACAATTATAGATAATGGGGCAATGGACAACGTAGATTCATCGAAGAGACTTGTTTAGAAAGAAAAAGGCATACAGAGAGGAGCGCGTGGGGCAAGACGCTCTTCGTATTTTGATAAAAACCACCTAAATTGCGTTATCAAACAGCACAGCTTGAATCGGCAAGTAAATAACTCTCGTGATTCGTAAACGGCATTTTAGGCTTGCGAACTGGCCGGTCGGGTCGGTAAACTTTTTACTTTTTAAACTTTTTTCTTCTTTTACTCTTAGTGGAATGCTGTACAATACATTGAAACCTTTGTAATAGTGCGCGACGTGAATATTACGAGGGCAAGGACAAACGTACAACGATAACAGAAAATACAAACCACTTAAGTCTTCTCTTCCTCCCACCCCGCTACTAACTGAGTAGGTGCCTAAGCAGCCTACCTGTGTATCATCATCAACAGCATCAGTACTGTGTCGAACTTTATTTATTTTTTTTTGCATTCTTCTTTCTTCGTCTTGCTCAAGGAAAAAAAAGACATCCTCCTCTCTCCTCATATAGCCCAACTATTGCTTGCAGAAGCAACACGGCTCCATCATTGCCCCAAGCAGCAAAGAAGTGGCAGCTACAGCAGTCACACCGTATCTCTCTGCTAAGCTCTCTAATAGGTATATACTTATTACAAACTCTCATAAGCAAAGGATTATTATTTTGCTGTCCGGTTTATCATTTCTCACAAAACAGCAACAGTTTTCGTGCAGTGAATCATAAATTTGTTAGTAGTGTGTACAGTGAGTGAGTTGTCTCGTGCCCAGGGGGGGGCTCGTCAAGACTGAACAACAGATTTGAGAAGAATAAAGATTTAAAAAAACAAATAGCAGTTGTTGAAGTTTTCGCATCGTACACCCACATACGCACATACAGTATCGTATTCTTTTGGCAATTGGCAGTGACAGCTATTTAAGAGGTTACACAGGGCTTACATTTCGTAAGACAACTGAGAATATACGACAAAAATGGCTCGAGACTATGATCACTTATTTAAGCTACTAATCATCGGGGACAGTGGTAAGTGTTATCCTCATTGTCGTCGACGATTTCGCAGTCATCCGTCATTTCCGTGTAGCTGTGTGCGTGTTTTTGTTTGGGTTATGCGTGGCGTACGTGAGATCCACCCACTTCAAGAATTTTTTTTCGGAGCACCGCGTTTTGTTTGATTGCGCGAGAACAGAACAGTTTTTTCTCTTTGTTGCATTTTTATACCCGCAGAGTTAATGAGTAACTAAGTATTGGAAGGTCATAAAGAAGTCGCGAAATAAGAATTAGAAAAAAAAAATAAGAATAATTATGCTGACCCAAGTTTGACTGTTTCTTTTTGTTGCTGTTACGACCCTGAACTTTGAATTTTTTTTTTTCTTTTACGTTACGTGTAAATTATTTTCGAAGTAAACAATTTGTTTTATAATGTATGAAAAAAGAGAAAATTCGACGGTAGTCGATTTTTTAAACTAATTAACCTCTGTAATACGGCAACGTGAATACGTGATTGCATTTATCCTTTTAAAAGACTATTTCTAAATTTATTAAAATTATTTACTCAATTAGAATAAGATTCAAAATATACAAATAAATTCGATAATTTTTATATATTTGTTGTAACTGCAAAAATTTCAAAAAAAAATTTATTTCAAAATCAGCTAGTTGTGGCTATTTATTTTTGAAGGACGTGGCTAAACAGGTGATTTTGTATACAAAAACTTTTTTGTACAAAAAAAAGTTTTTGTACAAAAAAGATCTAGTGACTTTTGTAGAATATTTATAACCAGGAAAAGTTTTTCTTACAAAAATTTTTTCAGCACATTGTGTAAAAATAATTGTTGATCAAAAAACTAAAAAAAAAAAAAATTTTGTACAAAAAAAAATACTTTTCTGCCTTAATTGAAAATATTTTTTTCTTCAAAATATTTTTTGTAAAAAAAGTTATATGTATAAAGTGATTTTTTCTGCCTATATTCAATTGAAAATTTTTATACAAAAAACAATAAACATACTATTCTTTACTTTGAATCCAATAACTCCCCTAGCTTTACTTGGATCTTTTCACCCTCATTCCAATAACCCATGCCAAATAACCCTCCTAGGTTTAGTTGGATCTAGCTGCAAATCAAATCCAATAACCCTCCTAGCTATTACCCTCATTCCAATAACCCTTCTAGATTCACTTAATTATTGCTTTTACCTTAAATCACCTTTTTAATTTTACTTCGATACTACCTTTTACCTTAAATCCCATGCCCATCCCAAGTAACCCTTGGTTTTTTTATCTAGACACTGTCTTCTATTTTTCAATTAGTTACTAATTGGAAAGGAAAAAGTTATAAGATTTTTGGAAAAAGCTACTATCTAGGAGGGTTATTTGGGATGGACTATTGGATTTAAGTTAAAAGCTAGATCCAATTAAACCTAGGAGGGTTATTTGGGTTGGATTATTGGATTTAAGATTAAAGCTAGATCCAAGTAAACCTAGAAAGGTTATTTGGTTTGGGTTATTGGATTTAAGTTAAAAGCTTAATCCAAGTAAACCTAGAAGTGTTATTTGATTTGGGTTATTATTGGGTAAAAGCTAGAACCAAGTAGACCTAGGAGGGTTATTTGGGATGGATTATATCATTATTGTTTTTTTGTACAAAAACTGTTTTTCTACAAAAACTTTTCCTGGTGATAAATATTCTACAAAAGTCACTAGATCTTTTTTGTACAAAAAAGTTTTTGTATACAAAATCACCTGTTTAGCCACGTCCATTTTTGAAAAGCCAATATATGATATTTCCAAAATATTAAAAACTTTTTTTCAATAATTTTTATTGTGTTAGTGGCTTGTTTAAATCAATTTTTTTAACCCTATTTCCTCACAAAATATTTATCAAAAATAATTGAATAAAAGTTTTAAAAATAAATAATTGTTGAATAATCTATAAATAATTGAAAATATATCTAAAATTAGATAAAAAAATTAACAAACTTATTTATGAAATTAAAAAATATGTATAATTTATACAATCTTTGATGGTTATTTATCAAAAATTTTACTCTAAAAATTTTAAATTACTTAGAGTTATCAAAGCTTTTCTGTAAAGATATTGCAGCTAATTGATTTTAATTATTCAAAAATTAAAAAATTAAATTTTTTAACAATTACTATTTATTAATAGCATGCTTAAAAGAGAAAGTTTTTAAAAATTGTTTTCAGTTTAAATTATACACTTATACTACCAAAATTTTTTTTAAATACTGTTTTTGTAATGAAAGCATAGTAAATGAGCTTGAAAATTAAAAAAGTAATTTACATCTTTAGTAAC
This sequence comes from Encarsia formosa, assembly GCA_038277355.1. Taxonomy (NCBI): domain Eukaryota; kingdom Metazoa; phylum Arthropoda; class Insecta; order Hymenoptera; family Aphelinidae; genus Encarsia; species Encarsia formosa. Next base: position 110,219,785 of record CM076184.1, read on the forward strand.
ATAGTAAAGTTTAAATATTTTTAAATGAAATGTTATTAAATTAAAAGTAAATACACTTTAGTTTTATTTAATCTTGTTATTAAATATTATTTATTTTTATTTTTGTAGTACTCCTACACGCAGTTATCTTTTGAATTCATGTAAACTATACAATGTGAAATGTAAAAACCATTTTCTTGTATTTTTTAAAATTATTCTGTAAAGATTTAACAACTTTGTAGAGTATTATTATTTTATAATAATTTGTCAATTAATTAATTAATATTACTTTTTATTGTAATTAAATAATATATAAGAATATTTTTGTTAATTAAATTGAACAATTTTTGTGTTTCATTCAAGGTGTAGGTAAAAGTTCACTGCTACTACGATTTGCTGATAATACATTCAATGGAAATTACATAACCACAATAGGCGTTGACTTCAAGATTCGCACTGTTGATGTCAATGGAGAGCGAGTAAAGCTACAAATTTGGGACACAGCTGGGCAAGAACGATTTCGAACAATAACTTCGACTTATTACAGAGGAACACATGGTGTTATTGTTGTATATGATGTAACGAGTGGAGACTCTTTTGCAAATGTTAAAAGATGGCTTCATGAGATTGAGCACAATTGTGATGTTGTAGTGAACAGGATTTTAGTTGGCAATAAAAATGATGCTCCAAATCAAAAAGTTGTTTTGACAGAAGATGCTCAAAGATTTGCTAATCAAATGGGAATTAAATTGTTTGAAACTTCTGCTAAAGATAATACAAACGTTGAAGAAGTAAGTGAAAAAATTTATTACAAAAAACAGCATCCACACCTGTGTTGATATTGACTCCAGATGTGTTGTTCTTGCTTAGAACTTAATTTTTAAATTTTCCACTAATTTTGTTTTATTTATTTTAAAATTTTTTTCACAGATGTTTATGGCAATAACACGAGAAGTTTTAAGAACAAAAAAAGAAAGTAAAGAACGGCAAGCAACAGAGAGTAACGATAAATTTAATCTAAGAAACCCTAAACCAGGAAACAGAAAACAAGGAAAAGGAAAAGGAAGTTGTTGTTAGCAACTTGATTGTATACTAGACAGAATTTAAAAAGTAATATTTTCTGCATAAAAATCTAGCAGAATAAGACAGAGTGTTTTCGGTGGTGTGGACATAGAGCACCATGAAATTCTTCAACGTTACCAAGGGACACCATTTAATTACCATTGATGCATTTCTAACCCTCGTTATAATTTATTATCTTAATACCTTTACCTCAAAGGTAAAAAACTGCATAATTATGGCACATTGATTTATTCAATTGAAAAACCATTTTATCTTCTTCCATCATTCTGTAAAATATTGATTTTTACTACAATTAATAATGAGAACTCTTTTTAAAATCATTAAAAGAGTAAAAAAATTGCTTACAAGACTTTTGAATGTTTTGAAATCTTTACAAAATTCAAACCTATTAATATTTTTTATTTTAGATATAATTGTTATTATGTTGTGCTATTTGAAAAATGTTATAGTATTCTTTTATTATTATAATTATTACTATTATTATCATCATTATTATTAATATTAATAATATTATTATCATCAAAAAAAAAAGTCAAGTTTTAACAAAATATACCTTACAAAGACTTCTATACAACGATCAATTATTGTTAACAAAAAACGCACAAATTTTATTTATAATGTAGGTTTTGAATTGATTCTTATTTTTAGCCTCGTAATTTAATGCCAATTAGTTGAAAAAAGTGTAAATACACAATTGCATAAAAAAAACATTTTACAAGTAGGGTGCTATATTTATATTATCAAACTGTCTGTACAAATATTAGACTAATTTATCAACGGGGTTCCTGGAAATGGTGAACATGTTTACTGCAACCTGTATAAAACTTTATTTTGTGAGTGAAAAATTGGTAGATACGATTCATCTAGACTAAATCAAGGAATGTTTTAATTTTTACGTTTCTTGTTAATGCTTGAAAACCTTTGAAAAATAAACTTTTTATAAGCATATAATCTGTATACAGGTATGTATGTAGTTTTTTGTAAGCAGATTTGTAATAATAATCAATCCAGTCCTTGAAAATGACAAGAAGCTAGCAGACAAGGTCATATATTCATATGTCCAACCATGACAGAAGCTGTCTGTGTTAATCTGTGATAATAGTTGAATTGTGTCTTCTGTATCAATAATTTCTACTCGTGAAGAAATTCTCTTAAAAAAAAATTTTTTTAAAGAAAAATCATTTACAAGTAGTTGTTTTGTAATACAACCATTATTTTCTGAAAATTCTTAAAAAATCTGAGTCAAAATAAAAAAATATTTTATTGAATGCGAATTAAAAAATAACCTGGTAGAAGTAATCTAACAAGTATTTAAAAATGAGCTTTAACAAATTTTGGGTTAAATCTGTATAATGTTATTTATTTAATAACTGTAATATTTGGGTAAAAGTAATTTTTGCTTTGACATTAAAAAAAAGCTCATCAATATTAAAAATTTAAGTTTGATTTTTAAATGTGTACATTTATTCATTTTTAATCATAAAAAGTCTTAGTATGTAAATAAATTAAAAAAAAAAAGATGTTTCTAGAAAATTTTTCAAGTTTTTTTTCTTTTTTTATTTAACATTAATGTAAATGTCGCACTTGAACATATTTTTTAACGCGATAAATTAAAAAAATTTTTTTAATTTTTTTTACTTAGCTCATTGTAATAGTTATATAATGACTTTTAATTCTACTGCTAAATTTATTTAGAAGTAAATCAATTTTTATAAAAAAATAATTTCGTTTTCAATAAAATATTCTTTGCAAAGTAATAATTTCAACGGTAAAAATACTCAATTATAGTTATTAAAAAAAAAAAAAAAAAAAAAAAAAAAAAAAAAAAAAAAAAATTGAAATTTTTTGAATATAGCTGTTGGGATGATATTATCTCAGTAAAAAAACTGCTGTTGCTTTGACTTTTATATGTATTTTATATACATATGTACGTAAAAAATAATAAAGTGTATTTGTGTGTGTACACATGTATTATACACATATAAAATAAACTCTTACTGAAAATTATCAAAAGGTCGTGCTCTTAAATTATGTATATAAATTGCAAAAATCATTGTATGGTGAAAATTGAAGTATTTCGATATGGTCATAATCTCATTTATATATAAAATAAATAATAGCTCATTTTATATATAATTATTGTATATTTACTTTTATAAATATCGTAAATAACACTGCATGCTCTAATTGAAAAATATAAAAATAAGATTATTCAATATGTTGTTTAAAAAATTCTTATTTTTAATACCCTCATATTTGCATCAATTAAATTTTTTTTATAAATTCATAGTAACATTCTTCGACTTTGTGGTCAACTAATTGGTCGTATCTTTTCTAGAAGTGACTTATTAATAAGTAAGTAAGAATTCCTTTTTGTGAAAAAATAGTATTTTTCAGCACGAGGCAAGGCTATGTGAAAACTCCCGCCTAGGGTCAACGAGGAAAGTTGCACTTTCTGCACCTTGTATTGAAATTATTGCAAAAATAGTCAAATATATTTTAAAATTGCGGTAATGAGAACAAAATATAAAGAAAAAAAAATATCTATGATAATTATTAAATTCAATATTATGAAAAAATTTCTAAAGACTCGCAGACGAATCCGCGATTTTGCAGATTCGATGTTCTCAATTTACTTTAATTTGTGGAAGGTTTGAATATGCCTAAATATAATTTAGTTATACAAATAGTAACGTATAGTTTACATTTAATAATATCGGCGCAATGATTAAGTCGAGGATTAAGTTAAATACATTTACACAATAGTCAATAAAAAGAAACAGCTGATTCTTCCAAAAATTTTTTGCGATTACAACTTAATACGCAGTAATTTTTACAAGCATTCTTAAAAATTAAAGTTTTTAAATTTATTATAAAATGTTTGACTTTATTCAAAATTTTATTTAAAAAAAGTAAGTAAACTCAAAGCAACAAAATAAATGAAAAGAAAAAAAAATCTAAATTATATTGTATCATCCGTTTACGACCGACACCGAAAGATACAAATTAACCTCTTTAATTGATACACACATAAAAGTTGAGCAGTAAACCTAAAATTTAACAATGAATTAAAAAAAATAGTCAAAAAGTATTTCGTAATTTATATGCATATAAATGTATATGTTTAATAGATTAAATGTAAGAATTCAAGTGTACAATGTATTATTTCTTGCTATTAAAAAAGAATAATAAACAAAGTGTATTTTAGGTAAATAAAAATAATTAATTTTTATTAGATTCTAAATTAATATTTTCTATACGTTAAATGTTACCACTTGAAAAAATATTTACAACGCTTTCTTGATTATAAAATCTACCCATCATATTCTCGCAGTACAACTCTGCACAGCTATAACAATTTGCATCCACCATCCACAGAAAAATCTTTGGTGTTAAGAATAGATTTGTCAGTACTATGCTGCCCTACAGATTTAAAAAATCTACATAGGAAACCCATAACAGACGTGCATTAAAAATCTATAGGACAGTATGTTACCTACCAATATTCAAAAAATCTATTGAGAGAGCGGCTGACGGATCATTTACAGAAACACAAACTCCAGGATTCGCTAGGTCGTCGAAGAACTGACCGCACTGACTCGATAAAGACCTCGTCAAGACCTTCTTGCATCTTGGCCGAGCACTCCATGTATTTGCAAGCTTTGATTCTTTTCTTCATTTTCTTACACTCACGTGGAGTTATGATGTCACTACTATCTGATATTCTCAGATCACTTTTCGTACCTAAAAAGCATAAAAATAAAAATAAATAAATTAAAAAGAAACTGTCGCAAATATTTTTAATTTTATATAAAATAAAATAGTACATTTCAACACTGGAGCGACGTCGTCACTGGGGCGACTTGAAAGCACCGAAGGCGAATTGTCTAAGCGAGAGCGAAGCCCGAGGTTCGTCAAAGAGCCCTGGTAACGATGCGCAACAGTTTCGAAATATATTTTTTTACCCGTGTGCGTAGAATCATTTTAAAGTTCATTTTTCACGCACAAGTGTCGAAAAAAATGATACGAAAATTACTCGATTAACTTACCAATTAACAAAATCGGCACGTTTGGACAATGGTTTTTTAGTTCCGGATACCATTTACTGGCTACGTTTTCAAATGAACTGCGAGCGTTTATGGAGAAGCATAATAAGAAACAGTCAGTCTGGAAAAAAATTTCTTTTAACAGTTGCTCGCTTTTTATGATAAATCATCATTTTTTCAAATCTTTATTATTTTAATTAAAAAAGTTTCATGAAGCTCCAAACATAATCTTTGGCAACTTGCTAAGTTAAAAAATATATTATGATTTTATGAAAAGAAACCACTCACATTTGGGTAGGACAGAGGCCTCAGTCTTTCGTAATCTTCCTGTCCAGCAGTGTCCCAAAGGGTGACGTTGTATTCTTGACCGTCGACCTCAATCATTTTTGGATAATTTTCAAAGCTAAAAAAATTTTTTTAATCACAAGATATTTTTAAGAAAATTTTTTTTATCTCATTATGTTCTTTGATTGTATGAAAAATGTATTATTATGCTGTCAAATCGATCTTCAAGGATTACCATCGTAGATTAAAAATAATCACGAAAATTGTATTGTTCTTTGATTGTATGAAAAATGTATTATTATGCTGTCATATCGATCTTCAAGGATTACCATCGTAGATTAAAAATAATCACGAAAATTGTATTCACTTATAATTCATAACTACTTCGTAAGCTCTCTCGATAAATATATTTGATATTTTGGTAATTATAAATTTTTTACTTTAATTTTATGTACATACTTGATGAAAAAAATGAAGGATGATGATGAATAAAAACTGAACTAAATTACTTACACAGTGGGTATATATTCCATAGGAAACTTTTTTTCTGTATACGTGATGAGCATGCACGTCTTTCCAACCATACCGTCGCCAACTGCCGTGATTTTTATTGGCCTCAATCGCGAAGTTGCATTTTTGTCTATTAAAATAAAAGCGTTGTGAACATTAAAAATTAAACATTTGTTACATAAATAATAAAGTTCTATTTTCTTAGTCAACTAAAAAAAAAAAAAACAATTTTTTTCATAAGTTTTGATACATTGCAAATTTTAAAAGAGACAATTTTTACATTATTTTTAATACGATTATTATTAATATACTATAAAATACGCTAAGAGTTTATATTAATAAAAACTTCGATTAAAATAATATGAGAAAACTGCGAAAAATTACACCAATATTGTAATTCAAAAATATTATTGTATATAAAAACTTTTTATAATTTTTATAGTAATTCTTTCATTTTATTTGGAAAATGGTATTACCAACATCCAGCTTCCAATCCCAAATGAAATTACTAATCGAAATACAATTACCAACTAAAACTTAATTTTATTATCTTTTACATATTATCTTAAGCTATCCGTTTATATACAGATAGATATCTGTTGATAAGTTTGAAGGAATCAAATTTCTGCAACAGCAATATTTATAGTAGTTGTTTATATTATTATAATCTTCTATTGTATATTATTAAGAAGTTTATTTTCGTCGTCGTCGCCGTCGACTTTCTTTTTCAAAAAAAAAGTGACTTAGACGTCTCAGATCAATTGAAATTTGGTCCTCGGAGGTTTTCGGGGGTGCTGATCACGAATCTAACATTCATTTTTAAATTTGACTTGTATAAGGTCTAGTTATTCAAGGCAGAAATTTATTTTTTCAAAGGCTCTTTTCAGACTTCGACGTTTACTATTAATACGTAAATTAGAAATTGAGTTATGTCAGCGGTTTTTGGGGTTGCTGAGTACGAATCTGACATTTATTTTTTAATTGGCCTATGTAAGGGCTATTTGACTTATTTAAGTTACAAAATTAATTAATAACAGTAATACATATATTATAATCAATAATTTTTTAAAATATTTATTACAAAATTTTTACAATTTACAATATTTAATATTAAATATACTTAACTAATATAAAGTGTACGGTACACAAAATGATGTGCTTTAATATTAATACACAATAACGCAATGAAAACTTAATTTTGGAGTATTTACCAACGAGAGCACTAGATAATTTCTGCACTATCTTTTTACTTATCAAACTCCCTACAAGAAAAAAAAAAAAAAAAGAAACGAAGAGTTCGCAGTGGCAAAGGAAATACAAAATTTTTTTTACGCAATTTTTAATTTCCCTGAATTTCATCCTCTCTGCGTATTTTAAAAGAAATTTTGACACGTATTCTAACCGTAATTAGTTCGAAAATTATACATTAAAAAAATAAACAATCAACTAATTAATTTTTCAAAAACTGTATGAAGGATATTGTTGTATTTGAAGAATAGGCAAAAAAACTTGATTTTCATGATTTTTACTAAAAACGGTGTACTCACTTCACGAATTTTCACTCTGATTTTTTTCTTGCAATTTAAAAAAAATATTAAACCTGTAAAAATAATCTTTGGCTAAGAAAAATGAATAAACTCAAGTTGACAATTCGACAAGGCATACAAAGTTGACTTCGCCACGCATGTATGCTAAACATTGCGCTTTAACATCAAACAATGCGAGCAGGCTCATCATTTTGCTTTCTTTAATAAGTTTGAATTCATTATAAATTAAAACTTTTGTAACCGTGATATATTTTAATTTAAATTTTATGATTTTTTCTTTAAAATTTTTTTTGAACTGACGATTAAATATTAATAAGGTCCTCATCTAAGGTACGCATCAATTTCTTATGAAATTATTTTTTAAATCTATATTTGACAGTTTTTCTTTTTTTGAAGAGACTATCTTTTACTTAGTATTCGCGCTGCTCATTCCATTTGGTGAAATTCTAACGCATTGATGATTTTAATTCGAAGAGTTGGCATCATTCGCCGTGATACAAACAATTTATGCGCAATTCAGACACCGTATGTTCGTTCTTACCAATACTTTTCAATAAATTCTTTTGAATAACTTTGTTGATACTTTTAGAAACTTTTAATTCAAAACTTTTCAAAGTTTTTAGATCAGATTTGTGATTTTGTAAATTAAATTTATCACAGTTTATTTGTGAATATAAAAAACTATATTATGTATTACTATAAAAGTTTTGTGAAAAAAAAACTGAAAGATTTTTTTCAAGTCTTTACGAATCGAGTACATAATTTTTTTTAATATTGTATGTTAATTCTAATTTTCAAAACCATCTTAAATAAAATTGTCTTCATTACAAATGTGTTGTCCAACAAAAGTCATCATGAACTATAATAAACTACTACTTATTTACCAGATTGTGCGAAATTAGCTCACACACCATAACTAGAGTAGTCCTTTCTTGAAAAAAGAATAGCCTGGTCAATGAAGCCGATCCAGAATTAGGATTCTATTCTATTCATGCATGCTATTGGCTGATCTGAATGAATGATTGTCGCATACTCGCATGCACGACATATCTAGTAGTATGTTTAACGGGGTAATTTTTGAATCCCCACAACTCAACTCTTTAAAGCATAATATGCTTTCAATTTGGAATCTCATAATTTTTTGATTATAGTTTTATTGTTTATTTGGCTTAGCTTTTGAATCAGTTAATCAGATATTATTCAAAAATTAATTCATGTTTATTATAGTTCCACAATCACATAAATATGTGAAAAGCTATAAAATTCAGCAATAACCTGACGTTACTGAAAATTGTATATGGAGTCTTCCGTACCGACAAATTACGTCAATGTCCTTAAACTAATAAGTGCAAAAAATAAAAAAATGCTTGCAACCACTGGAAAATTTTAGGCAGACCTTTCATAAAATATTGCTTATAAGTTTACCTATTTGTATTATGTATTCAAAAATTTTCTAAAATAACAAAAGGTGGGCATTTTTTGAATTGAAAAACTTTATTTTCTAAAAAACATCATCTATTTTGCACAAAATTTTTTGTATATAATACAAAGATGAAAGATTATTAGCAATATTTTCCGAAAGGTCTGGTCTGCGCTAAAACTTTCCAGTGGTTGCAGGAATTTTTTTATTTTTTGCCCTTATTAGTTTAAGAACATTGACGCCATTTTGTCGGCGTGGAAGGCTCCACATATATTTTTCAGTAACGTCAGGTGATTGCTGAATTTTATAGCTTTTCAGAAAAAAGTTTTCACATATTTATGTGATTACAGAACTATGGTAAACATGAATAAATTTTTAAATAATATCTGGTTAACTGATTTAAAAGCAAAGCCAACTTCACAGGAATGTAGCTTAACCAAAGCCAAGTTCACAAGAAATGTAGTTTAATCGTATATATAATTTTTAATTTTGACTAAAAATGCGCTCTTTAGGTTTTATGTAAAAATTTTTGATAAATCGGTCAGAAAAGTGAAAATACTTATGAAAAAATAAGAGCAGCTATTTGATTTTTGTTAAAATACGTCACATATTTTTTTTCTAGCTGTTTGTCTCAGATTTTTATTAATCGCAAATTTAAGGCTTAAAAATTTGAAAAATGGCTCAAACCGTTTAAATATGGTGCCAAAAAGAATTTTCAAAAATATGTGTTTTCAAAAAGGTGCAAAAATTAGACTTTGCATGGAGAGTTTTGAGTCTCCGACAGTCTCTTTTGAAATTTAGTCCTTAGCAGTATTGAAAAGAGTAGATTTTTGTCATTTACATTACAATTAGTATTGTTGTAATTATTAAAATTGTAAATGATTAAAAAACTAAATATATTCAATTAAATATCTGACGAGCTTTTTTTAGCTTTTCATTATCGAATGACCATTTTTTTTTGTTTTTTTTTGTTTTTTTTTTTTTTTGTTACTAACCAAGTTAAGTAAGCATAAAAAAGTTTACCTGGGGAATAAAAAAATCTTTTTAAAACAATTTAATCCAGGAAGTTATTCAATCAATAGAAAACATACTTATTAATTTCAAACATAAAATATATCACTTAAAAGTTAATCAGTTTCATTAATACGACACGAATTGAATGACTTAGGTCGATACTATATCTTGCATAAAAATGAGTTTATAACTCCAGTTAAACAGTATGAATTATTATAATAATTTTCAGAACTTTGAAAAAATGCGTTTGTTTAAAATTTTATCAGCAAGATAAAAAAAATTAATTAAACCAACTAAAAAATATGCTGTTGTAGCCATAAATTTAAGATTCAATGTTTGCAAAAGGAATCGCGTCGCATCCGGCCGTGATGATTATCCTTCCTGCATATAAAACAGATATCTTATGCATATAATGATGCATTGGAATTAAACTGAACTTATTGTTAGTTTTTAGTTTTTTTTTACTGTATAGATGCTTAAAGCCATTAATTAAAAAAAAATCTATACATCAAAAATTATTAATTATTTTATTATTCAATTACTATTCAAAAATAATTATTCAATATAAATCTCTTTATTTAAATTACGTAAAACTTTCACTGAACTTTTTTTTACAATTTTAATTTGGCAAGACATTTTCGCAGTTTTTATTTAAAGTCGGCTGCCATTTTGAGCAAACGAAACAACGATTGTATTGAATACGAGATTACGTAGTAGTTAGTACGTATAGGAAGATGGCAATGACGTCCTGACAAGGTTAATGCTCTTGAAAAAGTTTCACATTGCATCGTAGGTGGGAGACAGGAATGTTTTTTAACGTAAACAATATTATACTACTTTAACAATATTTTTTTCAAAGTTACATTTTTTTAAATTTGTATTCCGAACAAACTTGAATAAAAATTTAAAAAAATGTAATAATAATGATAATAATCACAAAGATACAGCTTAAAAACAATTCAAGAAGTGATTTTCACGTTGGAAATTCCTGACTGCTTCGTGTCAAGTCTTACAGCAGCTTATTTTCATCTCGTAAAAGATCGAGTGATGAGTCATGCATTTCCTGCGCTAAATAACTAAATTACCGTGTATTGAAAAGTCGTAAATTTTTATGCTCGATTATAAAGTTTACACTCGACTATATTGGCATTGATGAAAAAATTTTAATTATTGTACAGTAATTGTATGCAGCATCGCTAAAATGAGCTGACCCAAGCCCAAATTCGAAATTTTGACGAGCTGTCTTCAAATTCGTACACTAGAATATTTTTCTAACAGTGCCTTTAACTAATCCGACTAAATTTTTTATTATGATTGAGCTAGGATTACACATTCGATCGATCTCATAAAATTTTTAGAATGCAAATCATTGCCGTTTCTACTTTCAGGGCGGCAGGAAACAATAATCGCCTACTCAAGTGTGGCGTGCTAAATGTAGAAAAGCTTTTGAAGTCATTGAAAAATTAACGCAATGGTGCATTTCAGATAACCACGCATATATATAATGCTATAGTTTAAAAACTCTTTGGAATGCTATGATGTCACTGTTCTTGTTATTTATATTTATAATCATTGGACACTAGTGACTAGGTCGTGTTTTATAATATTCATTGTCGCATTAACTTTATTTAACAATAGAAAAAATTCATTTTTTTAATTCAATCGAAATTTTTTCAATTTATCATTATTAGGATAAAAAATTGTGATAAACAAAAAATTGTTTACTTTAAACTCAAAATAAAAATTATCAGGAGTTTTTTTTTACTATAAAGTCTCATGTAATGTGCGATCGATACAATTTAAGGACATAAAAAATTATTTCGATTTATAAGTCATCACATCTTTTAAAATTTTTTAAATTTCGATACATTTTTTTTTAACACCTCAAATTATGTAAAATAGTAAAACATAGGGTAAAAATAAAAAAATAAAATTTTAATTACCTTTGCCTCTCGTACCAGTCCCCATTATCAAGATTTTCAGCTTCAATACTCAATACAGCTTTTTTATTAATTTTTTTCTCTGCAAGAATAAAAAAAACTGTAACAATTTATTGATACTAGTAAAAAATATTTATAAAAAAACTTTTAAAAATAACACTCACAATTGAAAGAAAAATTAAAAGAGAACTCGAACGTTGTCGAGCTCAGCGAGTTGAGTCAAGCGTCTGTATTATCAGCAGCGTTGTCCTGCTGCAACAGCTTATCAATTTCAGTAGCGTCCATCCCTATAATTCTCCATCGTCATCTCTGAAAAAGGAAACAAAAAAGATAAAATATCATTGTTTTGATAATTTAAATACATACTTTCAAATTTTTTAAACTCCAACACGTACAGAAATTTTTTTTTATTTGATAAGTTCTGAACAACGCGGAAAGTAGAGTTTTTTAAAATATAATATTAAATCGTATTCATGTATTCTTTTTATTTTGTCAAAAAACCGACTAAATTTGTGGGCCTCTTACTTGGAATGAAAACAACACGAATAGCGCACCAAGAATGGACCATAGTATGAAAACTCGTCGTTTACTCGCATTATTTGTTTCGAATAATTATTTTTGAAAATTACGCTTTAATTTAAGTTTAGCTTGTATAATCCTTATTTCACATTTTAAACACACTAAAATTATGTTCAAGTAAAATGTGTCTACATAGTATAAATTTTGGATAAAATATTATGTATTATCATTTTAATATATCATTGAATTTTACTTTAAATTAAATTTCCTTTTTATGTATGAACTCGATTTTGAGATCCATTATGCCAAACATCTAGCAGTATACATAGAAACTGTATTTTCAATAATATTATAAAAAATGCATTTGAGAATCACTTTCATCAAATTTCTAGCGGTTATTAAAAACTTTTAGGCATAAGTTGATCAAGTCGCAAATGTTATGAATCAGAGTGAATATTATATCTGAATAATTTTTAGCTCATTAGCTACCACTCAGCCTTTTATTTGGTTTAAAAGTTTTATAAAAATATACTGAATAAGTTAAAAATTTGATAAAATCGATCCTGACATGCAAAAAACAATTTTAGTTGAATTAACGTTAACTTAGTATATAAAAATATCGAGTTTTGGAAAAGCTAAGGTGGGAAAAGTGTCCTACAATCGTAAATAAGTAAATACAAAAAAATACAATTTAAAAATTGAATTTCAGTACATTTATACTAGCTTTATTATCGTTATTCACAGACAATGTAAAGAAAAAATAAACGTCATAAATAAAATTGATAGAAAGTTCATAGTGCTACTTATTTCGAATAATACAAGAATTATTAAGTACTTGAGACGTGTAAGTAAACGTAGGTATACATGCATCCTCCACACCAGAGGGTGTGTCTCCATTATTCAAAGTCCGATCACCACACCCTACTCCCTTCCTGATAATCATCGTCGCAGACACCGTGCCGACAGCGTTGTTGACACGAATTCTCGTGTAGCTAATAATCCAATGTAATAATATATGTATGCATATATCATTAAAATACTTATAAAATTATTATTGTATACATATTTTCGTTATCATGGAAATTCAAAGTACCTGAAAATTTCCGCTGGATATTTAAACTCTCGCTTAAACTTTGCCTGTAGCCTCTGTTAATTTTGGATTAATAAGACTTGTGGTGGTTCAAGGTTTAGAGCACGCGATTCCCAAACATAAGGAGTTGCGCGTTCGAACTTTTAAAATGATTAGGTGAGGTAGGATGCCCCCCCCTCCCCCTCCAAGGCCGACTAATTCTCTCCGATAACATTGACCAGTCGCGAGTCTGGATAGAAGGAATAAATATGTTTGGGTAAATTCCCAAGCTTTATTTACTCTTCAACAAAAAAATCTGTTGGCCTTGAAGCGCAAACAATCCTGTGGAGACGTTACAGTACTCCTTCAAGATTTCGGTCAAACGATAACTATACGTTTCAGTGTTTTGCCTAAAAAATGAAGTTTTCAAAAATATTTTGAATATCTTTTTCATTCTTTTATGTAACTTTAAATATACCATTTCTAGGTTGCTTTAGTGAGTTGGGGGCTCATAAATTATTTAATAAATAAATAAATTGGAATGAAGAAGTGGTGCTTTTGAAAAAATATTAAGTGAACACTTTCCGGTGACTTCAATGAATCTTATAAAAGAATAATTATACCACAATAAAACTTGTATAAATTTTAGATCTAAAAATCACTTTTCTACGGAGAGGGTTGAGAGGAGTTACCCAAAAAGCTTTATTGAGCCTCAAAGGGGGTAGGAGTTCAAAATTGACTAAAAAAAGGCTCTGACGTTTATGGGCTCTCTCATTCCATAAAAATGTACAAGGAGAAATTTTTTTAAATAAACTTTGAACCCGTACCTTATATTTAACTAAAATAACCAAAAAGTAATTAAAATTATATCTGTGAAATTATAAAAAAGACAATTTAGAAACAATTCATCGACTGGACAGCACAAAGTTTTCATAAGTACAGCATAACATTTAATTATTTATATACACTAGAATTCAAATACCCTGTTGAGCGCAGCTGAGAGTGGATTTTGTATCATTTTGGTCTATTATTTTTTAAACAGAAAAAAAAAAATTTTTGTCCATTTTAATTAATTTTTTTCACAATATATTTTTGGTTAATTAAAAATTTGAATACCTTAGTAAATCATAAGTGAATGCCATGATTCAGTTCTAAACATAGCCCACAATTGTTTATGACTATAAGTATTTCTTTACTTATACCTATTACTATTTCTAAAAGTTTAACTTGGAAATTTTTTCGAAGCAGTAAATTTACACTTTATTTATCTATTTTTTGTAATTAATCTCTGTAATTTTTTCAATTCTAAGCGTTCACGAATAAAATAAAGTAAACCGCTTATACTTAAAAACTTGACAAAGTGTCTTTTTTAAAAAAATATAAAGAGGGTTGTTGAAACTGTGCAAAGATAATAATCCTTGAAATGAGTCATTACATCATCATATGTTGTTGTTTTTCTTTTTCTCCTATCGAATCTATTAAGAACTATCTTTACTGAGATTGGTTCTTCGTATCTTTTTTTTTTTCATTCTTTAAATTCTAAATATCAAAAATTTGGCAGATACACTAATGTAGATTGTAAACGATAAAGTAAACCGGTTTTGGTACAAGTATTCGGAGATATTTTTAAAAAGCGCTTCAATGTAGTTTTATTTTAATTTATACTTTTTTCTTAAAACTAATTCATTCGTTTTTTTTTTTTTTTTTTCACGTTAGCTTAATTGTAAAAACTAAAAAATTTCACAATAACTATACTTCCTGTGAGACAATAAAAATAATTTAAAGTCATTTGATGAACAATTTTTTTATTGAACGAATCTGTATTTGCGGGAGTTGATTCATTTTTCTAGATATAAAAAATAATAAACTTCGAACAATTTTTTGACGAGGTAAAAGATAAAACTTAAAAAATTGAAATATAATGAGATTTTGATTAGATGGCTTGTGAAAAAAAACAGTCGGTAAGCTTTGTCAATAAACTAAATACTTTTTCGAACCGTATTCTTAATCACAATAAAATTTATTCGGCTTTTAAACTAAAAAGGTTAGAATTTTTCAAGGATAGTTTTTGTAAATAGTACATTTTTTAAAATTATGGTTGATTAGTTTTTAATTTTATTAATTACGTTAAAAATATAAACAATTTCTTAATTCAAGCACGTCACGTATTATAAAGTAAGTACGATTTTTGAAATGTACGCTGAGTACTTGTGATGAAGGAGTTTCGAGTTTTAACTTTTAACACCGGAAACACGATTCGTATTTCGCTAGTCAGGCGCGTCTTCTTATCGTCCCTCGTCCTGCACGTACCAAAAGGAGTGGAGAACTCAAGTGAAGGAAACGACGACGCCCGCCTTCAGTCTTTGAATTTTAATTGAAGTTTAAATTTTTCTTTCACGTTTTTTATTCTTCGTTTTTTTTTTAGTCATTCGAATTGTAATTTAGGGAATTTTTTTAATGCGATTAAGTATCAAGTTTACTCGTGAAAAGTCTTGTCCAACTTTTTTATTTTCAAATTATCGGACTAATTTTACTGAGTTGTATATTTTAAAACTAGCTCCAAGAAGCCTGGCCAGAAAATAAGTATGACTCTTGAATAATAATCCGTGAAATCTTTGCACCGATAAGACCTTACAGATAAGATAAAAAAGTACATTATCAGTTTTGCGCTTAAGACGGCAGTTTGTCTTGTGTTATCATCAATTAACTAATCGTTTTTTTTTTTTTTTTTATTATAAGATCCTTAATATCATTGTTAATTTTCGGAATTTCAAAATTTTGCTCAGTAAATAACTGTTTATAATTATTGAAAGTTCGAATTCTTAAAATAATATAGTATACTAGATACCTCGGGTAGGCATCTTCACCGAAGCAAACCCAGGACCCTGAGGACGTGCGAAGCACGTCACCAGGGATCCTTGGTGCCTGTGCGAGCTGTCGACATACTTGCTCTTGAGAGGGAGCGGAACTAGTAATTTTGTCCCGTAGTGATGAAAAAAATTAAAAAAACAATACCCATTCGAACTTGCGAATAATGTTTTCATCATTTAAGATAACGTGAATCAATTGTAAAACTGAAAAAATTAGGCTTACCCTATGAGTCACTAAATTTACGTTGTTGTTTCATTGAAAAAAAAAATTCAGCACTGATGACTGTGGAACCAAAAATACACTTTTACCTTGGTCACTGTGTGCTACCTGGCGTTTTAATATTCTTTTTATTTTATCTTTATCGCGCTGCTACTTTGAGCGTGCGAGTCTCACGGGTGACTGGCATCGACTGGAAGCGCCTTCGTCCACAAACTGCTGGAAACATGCCTAGTGTAGCTTGCCCCTTCTCCGCATCTTGAAAATAGATTAAGTCGCACGATTTCAAAGCAAGGTATAACTTTTCCCGTCAAAATATTCTGACAAATTGGTACCTTGTTTAAAAAAAGAGCAACATTAATTTTGTACAATTTTTTGAAGATTTGAGCAGAGTACAAAATCTTCTGCTGATTTAAATTATAAAAACTTTCAAATTTTGAAATTAAATTTTCAACTTTTTATTCGAGTCAACTTTTAAATGAAACAACTAATAGTCAACAAAAGTTAGTCGTGAAAAATTTGTTTAAATTTTCTTAAAACGTTTTTTTCACGTACTACCACTTTTGATAAAAAAAAAATCAGTATTAATTATAAAAATTAAAAAATGTTAAGATTAAAAATGGAATAAACCAAAATTTTTACTTGTTTTTTCAAAACCAAGAAAAATTTCACAGCGGGGAACATTGAGTTAATAATTTAGCTTGAACACTGGAAAACATGTATTTATCATAGTATACACTTATTAGAACATGTTTACAATTTATAATATTAAAGTTCTTAGTGGTGTATTTATTTTATTTTTTAATAATATCTGATGGACGTAAAAACGTAATTTTAGTTGGTCATTAATTACTCATTGCTATGGAATTTGTACAAAAAATAATTTTCTAACCATGTAACGTCATCATCTGTGAAATAATTTTTAAACTGTTTATAAATATAAATTAAAACTAGCGCGCCCTCAGACCATTTTGCTTCGCTCAATTGGCCAGATGGCTTGACGGCTCCAATGTTTTTGCCCAAAATTTTTAAAAGGACCGTGTCTTGCTGCGCCAAACCCGTTACTTTAAAAAATATTTGGGCAAAAACAGCTCCGCTACCGCTGCGCACGATGCAAGGTATGCAAGAAGCTTTACTTCTTGCATGGAAGGCACGACTTACGACACTCGTGCTTCGCGCTCGACAGCCTCGTTTATTATACTAAAATTAAAAAATAAATTTTGTTTTAAATTTTTTTTTTAACATTAATTTTGTATCAATTTTTTTTTTTTTATTTGTTTACGATCTTTTTTGCCCATGAATGGACAAAAAAAGTTGTAGAATGAAAATTTTATGTTTTGAATAAATGTATTTTTTCCGATCTATATTTGATGTGATTAGTTTTTTAATTATTATTTTTTATCAACACATTGAAAAAAATAGCGTAAAAAGTCGCTTTTCGTTTCTAAAAATCGTTTTTGGCCATAAATCGACAAAAAAAAATCGTAGGTTTGAATTTTTATATGACACGTATTTTTTTCCGATCTACGCTTTGGTATGGTTAAGTTTCCTTATTGAGTTTCATTTTATATCAATTTCTGAAAAAAAAAAACAAACAACGATTTATAGTAATTTTAGATGGTTTTTTTGCCCGCAAAAATTATTATGAAAAACGATCATACTGGAAATAGGACCTTAACTTCTTTAAATAGTAACAAAACTTTTGCCGTTCACCACGTTAAAATCGGATAGTTGGACGTCGAGATATTCATGGAACAAATTGTAATTTGTATTACACAGACACGCACGCGCACACACATTTAATTGCAGGGTTGAATACGATATTCCTTCGTGGGGACGGTGAGCTGTGTTCAGGGCGTACAATCGTACCAAGAAACAAACGGTCTATATATATTGAGCGGTTTATAGGCTATGAGTTTCGAACGTTATCGACATTGCAGATTCGTAAAGTTATTAAAAAAAAAAAAAATTATTTATTCATTTTTATAAACTAAATAACTCTTTAAGATTGGAAAAAAAATTAAAAAATAACCTCCGAGAAATAATAATTGATGATTAAGGGAATTATCCACCAAACATTTAAAATAAAATACCCTGAGCATCGAACTAAAAAAGAAAAAAAAAAATTAGTAATCGTTTATCCCCAAGCCTTTAAACCCGAATACCCTGGGCGTCGAGTTGAATAAAAAAAAACGAATTGTTTTTTTCAGAGGCTTTATACTAAAAAACCCAGGGCATAAGTAAAATTAAAAAAGTAATTGTTGATTTTTAAACAAAAAAATTATGTGCGTAAGTTGATTAAAAAAAGTAATTGATATCCCCCAAGCTTTAAAACTTAAATACCCTGGGCGTCGATTTGAAAAAAGAAAGTAATTGTTTAACCCCGAATCCTTTGAACCTGAATACCCTGGGAGTAGACTTGAATAAAAAAGCGAATTGTTCATCTCAGAAGTTTTATACTAAAAAACCTGGGCATGAGTTGAATAAAAGAATTTATTGTTTACACCCCAAGTATTTAAACCTAAATGCCTTGGGCGTAGAGTTGAATAAAAAAACGAAGTGTTCATCTCAGAGGCTTTATACTAAAATACCCAGGGCATGAGAAAAATTAAAAAAGTAATTGTTGTTTTTTTAAAGCTTTATACTAAAAAAACCTGTGCGTAAGTTGATTAAAAAAAGTAATTGTTTATCCCCCAAGCTTTGAAACTTAAATACCCTGGAGGTCGATTTGAAAAATTTGGCGTATAGTACTGTATATTTTAACGGGTACCTCTAACTAAAAGGATAGTTTTTAATGAAATATGGGTACTTCTGAAAGTCGAATTGGGTAGTTGATACATATAAATATTTAAGTACGACAGCGGGATGGATATATACATATTTTTTAATGTTATGCTCTATACCTCCAAAATCCTGAGCGCCCGAGTTCAACAAAAAACTGATTAGCTAACCCCCAAGCTCTAAACCCCCAAAACCCTGGGCGCCCGAATTCAACAAAAAAACTGATTAGCTATCCCCCAAGTTGTAAACCTCCAAATACCCTGGGCGTTGAGTTAAATAAATAAACTGATCAGCTATCCCTCAAGCTCTAGACCCCAAAACTCTTGGCACCCGAGTTCAACAAAAAAACTGATCAGCTATCCCCCAAGCTCCAAACCCCCAAAACCCTGGGAACCCGAGTTCAACAAAAAAACTTATCGGCTATCCCCCAACCTGTAAACCCCCAAATACCCTGGGCGACGAGTTAAATAAATAAACTGATCAGCTATCCCTCAAGCTCTAGACCCCAAAACTCTTGGCACCCGAGTTCAACAAAAAAACTTATTGGCTATCCCCCAAGCTCCAAACCCCCATAAACCTTAGGAGCCCGAGTTCAATAAATAAACTGATCAGCTATCCCTCAAGCTCTATTGCACCAGCGCAGCATGATTAGGTACCATGCTTAGGTTAACTAAAATGTACTCATATTTTTGAAATGATTCAACTCGGGCTCACAAGGTTTTTGGGGGTTTAGAGCTTGGGGGACAGCTGATCAGTTTTTTTGTTGAGCTCGGGCGCCCAGGGTATTTGGAGATTTACAGCTTGGGAGATAGCTGGTCAGTTTATTTATTGAACCCGGGCGCCCAGGGTATTTGGGGGTTTGGAGCTTGGGAGATAGCTGATCAGTTTTTTTGTTGAACTCAGGCACTCAAAGTTTTGGGGGTTTAGAGCTTGGGGGATAGCTGATCAGTTTATTTATTGAACCTGGGCGCCGAGGGTTTTTGGGGGGTTTGGAGCTTGGGGGATAGCTGATCAGTTTTTTTGTTGAACTCAGGCGCCCAGGGTTTTGCGGGCGAACAGCTTGGGGAATAGCTGATCAGTTTTTTTGTTGAACTCGGGCGCCCAGGATTTTGGGGGTTTAGAGCATAACATTAAAAAATATGTATATATCCATCCCGCTGTCGTACTTAAATATTTATATATATCAACTACCCAATTCGACTTTTAGAAGTACCCATATTTCAGTAAAAACTATCCTTTTGGTTAGAGGTACCCGTTAAAATATACACTACTATACGCCAAGGGTATTTGGGTTCAAAGGCTTCGGGGTTAAACAATTACTTTCTTTTTTCAAATCGACGCCCAGGGTATTTAAGTTTTAAAGCTTGGGGGATAAACAGTTACTTTTTTTAATCAACTTACGCACATAATTTTTTTGTTTAAAAATAAAGAATTACTTTTTTAATTTTACTTATGCCCTGGGTTTTTTAGTATAAAGCCTCTGAAAAAAACAATTCGTTTTTTTTTATTCAACTCGACGCCCAGGGTATTCGGGTTTAAAGGCTTGGGGATAAACGATTACTAATTTTTTTTTTTTTTTTTAGTTCGATGCTCAGGGTATTTTATTTTAAATGTTTGGTGGATAATTCCCTTAATCATCAATTATTATTTCTCGGAGGTTATTTTTTAATTTTTTTTCCAATCTTAAAGAGTTATTTAGTTTATAAAAATGAATAAATAATTTTTTTTTTTTTTTTTAATAACTTTACGAATCTGCAATGTCGATAACGTTCGAAACTCATAGCCTATAAACCGCTCAATATATATAGACCGTTTGTTTCTTGGTACGATTGTACGCCCTGAACACAGCTCACCGTCCCCACGAAGGAATATCGTATTCAACCCTGTTTAATTGTGAGTGTTCAGTGTAAACAATTTTTTTCATGATAAAAATTTTTTTATGGCTTGTATTTTTGTTTAATTACACTTTTTACCAAAGTGAAATTATTAGGCTTTTCCGAGCCCTGAAGGGTCGGTCGTGCCTAAAAAGGAGTAAAAATAAAATTATATACTTATTAAATAATATTTATTTCAAAACAATAATTACAGTCACAATATGTATATAAGTTTAAATCACAGTTTTCATAATTATTATTATAAATGAATTTGGTTAAAAACAAAAATGAGCAAATAAAATTGAAAAAATAAAGAAAATAGATTTTGTAGTATCTTTTTTAAATTTTTTTAAAAAATCATCAACTAACAGTAATTTAAAGCATAAATTTTATTCTTGAAAAATTTTATTAAAATCGCAACTTAGAATGAAATATTAATTATTTAGTATTTTTGCACTATAAAAATGTGTTTTTGATTAAACAGAGATTTTGACCAAAGAATCGACTTTGGTCAGTCAAAAGTTTTATTGCTCAAAAAAATATATATATATATATTTAAAAATATATATATATTTTAATAGAAAAGGCTGATAATTTTTTTTTGAAATGGCGTGTAGTTGACGCACGAGTCGAACAAGTTTACAATAGTTTTCCAGACTTATTCTATTAAAATGTATTTTTTTTAGTTCAATCAGTGGATATGAGTAAAATAATGGAATCAGTCATACGTAAAAACAAATTTTAGCTGAAATTTATAAATAAAAGTTTTTTTTATAAAGGTCCCAATAAAGTAGGTAGAACTTGACTTGCACAAAGGCCTTTTCAAGAATAAAACATAAGGCACTTGAAATAAAAAAATGACTCAAAATTTGTAACACTGATAAATAGATACCAAACAATTTATCCTTTGGATAGTGCATAAAAAATTGTTTTTTCATATTTAAACTTGAAAATCGTAAAAATCAAATGTTTAAACTTTGACAACGTTCAACTACAAAACTACACATTTTGAAAAAAAAAGTTCATGAAATATTACCTCTGATTTGATTCAAAGAATCCAAAATTGCAGTTGAGCAAAAATGCGTGAAAATCCAATTTTATTTACAATTTGTTAATTAAAAATAATTAATTTATAGTTTTCACGCCTTAATTTTCGAGATTTTAAAAGAGTAATAATTTCAATTTTATATTATATCAAAATATAAAAAGTTACTAAAAATAAAAATTCACATAAAAAGTTTGTCGGTTAAAAAATAAAACGGTTCTAAAAGTATAAAATAATATATAATAATATATATTATTAATGTCCACTTAAAAAAAAGATGAATAACCTGAAATGAAAACAAGAAATAACGTTGAACGTTTACATTATAATTTCAACTTTTGTAGTTTTGTAAATGAAATAATTTAACTAATACTCACCACCTCTTGAAGGCTTTTGACTTGATCCTCTATTTTTTTTACCACTTCCTCTTCCTGAAAATAATAATTTTTTTGTAAGCTATGTTTTATTTTAAAATTAAAAAATTTAAAAAAAATTTCATTACTGACCAAGAGCTGGGAAATTATCTTCATGTAAATTCGGGCTGTTGCCGAAACCTTCATAAGATATGGCTGAAATAAATAGAAAATACTAAATAAACAAACAGTTTTTATAATTAAAAAAGTTATGATGAGGTTAATATAATCTTACGTTTTGTTGATGGGCGACGCAAGGATTTTTCAAAAACATCTAGATTTTCAGATTTTTCATTTTTTTCACTATAATCTATTATAGTAAAGCTTGCACAGTTTTCTTGATTTCGTGATTTTTCGGAGTTATTGCTGTTAGCTATTGGAGTAAATGAAACTTCATCATAAGTAAATGGTTTTGAGTTTTTAGACCTCTTATTTTTTGTCCGGTCGACCATGGTGAACGAGTCATTCATTAATTTATCTTCTTCATGAAAACTTCTATTTTTTGGTTCACGTGATACTTCTTTTCGAATAGCCTTTGGAAACAAAATAATAAAATAATGATAATAATAATAATAATAATAATAATAATAATAATTGATTTTTAAGTATAAATTTAACTTACCCCACCGCTGATGGGATTATTTCTGTTAGTTCGAGTGATATTTAAGTTACCAAATGCCGCATCTACAATTGCCAATGGTTCTTGTTTAAGTTCGTATTCTTTTGGCAAATGCAATCCTGATACGAGTTTTATTTCATACACTTCATGAATTTGATCAATTAACGTAAAAATCCATCTTTGAACAATTGATTTGCTGCAAAAATTGATTGATCCCAATTCACTGTGAAACTGGAAAAAATTTAATGTTACTATCAAATTTTTTTTTTTAAATTATATATATACATATATTCAAGCATTTGTTTGAGTATTAGTAACTGTACTTGTACTCCACTGAAAAGAGTTATACAAACTAAATGTTTAGGGAATAATCATAGATAATCAGATGAAATGATTACAAGCATATTGAAGATTTAACAATGACAATAAAACTTACATTTCTATTTTATAGAATTACGAAAATTTTGAAATATAAAGATTTAATAACAATATACCATGCACTTTTTAATATAGTTGCTATTTATGGAATCATAGCATAAAGTA
This sequence comes from Encarsia formosa, assembly GCA_038277355.1. Lineage (NCBI taxonomy): Eukaryota > Metazoa > Arthropoda > Insecta > Hymenoptera > Aphelinidae > Encarsia > Encarsia formosa. The sequence goes on from CM076184.1 coordinate 110,243,559, forward strand.
ATCTGACGGAAACTTAGGAAAGGTATTCGGATAATGCAAAATAGATTAGTTAGAATAATCTATGATAGAGGTAAATATAAAAGTAATATAATAGCAGATGAAATTCACAAAAAAATTGTTTACTATACATGGATGACTGTTACAAAGTCCTATCCTTATCGCTTTACTAGTGTTTTTTTTTTTTTTTTTTTCTATCGGCAATCTCGTTTATAGGTTTACGAGGAGGATGTCAATGTTGAGAATCGTGCGCTCTAAGCCCTAAATCACTGTGGCTTCCACTTTACTAGTTTAAAGTTATATGAATTTCACGATTAAAAATTTTTTAAATAAAACATCCATTCAGAGAGAAAGAAATTGGAACAAGAATACATATATTAGGCATAAAAGAAACCACAGAAAATTAATTGCGGAATACATTGCAAAAAATTTATGAATATATATACACACATATCGAACTAAATAAATGTAATTACAGGACAGTACACACTTTAGTGTGTAAGGCTGTACTTATCTTATTCTAACACAACGTTTAACGATACGTTTTCCTAGAAAATTCCGAGTAAGAGAGGGTCACCTGTATACAATATTTACCTCACAAGCTGTACTCTTCTTAAAATCGTAACGATCTTTTGAAAGTAAAATTTTGAAAAATTCATTAGGCTCTTTTTGTTTTTTTAAGTTGTTCAAACAGGCAAAAAGTTCTTCGAATGAATATATTAGAAAATTTTCTTCACCTGAAACAGTTAATCAAGTTTAAATTATATATATATATAATAAGCTATCAATGAAAAATATAACATCAGTACTAATGTTTTTTTGATAGCAAAATGAAATTTTACAAAAAAATAAAATTGTATAATAAGTATGAATACAAACTAAAGAATGCTCAAGCAGATTTGTGGTGGCCAGGAAAAAGGCCATAAGTCACTTTTAAGGAGCTGACGTTTTACTGTTGCACCAATACAATGGTTTGAAATTTTTTTTCAATTGTTGTATCAAAAGCTTTAGATATTACATTGAAAAAAGTGCGTGGCAGTAAAAAATAATTTACAAACTTAAAAGAGAAATCAGGATTGTGTTTACAAACAAAGTCATATGTATATTATGAGACTGATAACTTTTTACCAATATAAGAATTAAAAATAGTGTAAATATAAATTAGAAAAATAGCAATAGAAGTACATTGAGATTTATTTCTAAAAGATTCATCAAATTTTAGTCCATGACAAAGTGCACTGCGATTACTTTTTTTTTTACGACTTTTTTTTAGTAACAAATCCATGTCACCTACAATAACAAGCAATAACTATACTTTGTTTAAAAGTTTTTTTTTTTAGATCATCAGTGGACAAATTTGAGCGTAAATCAAGTTTTTTTTTCATTTTATAAAAAATGTAAAGTTAAAATAGAGTATTTGAAAAAAAATTATTCATTTGCAATCTCTAAAAATTATTTTTTGAATAAAAAAAAAATTCGTAATCTAAAAACTTATTAATCAACAAATACTTCTACTTAATTGGGCATCTTTCAATGGCAATGATCTTTTCCAGGCCACAACAGAAATAAGTAAAAATAGTAAAAATTCTTAACTAACATCCGGAACAGAAAGCAAGTCCGAAAATCCAACGTTTAGCAGGATTTGGCCAAGCTTAGCAAAGTTTGTCAAAGAAAGTCGTTTCGGCAAAGTTTGGCAAGATTTGGTAAAGTTTAGAAATGTTTGGCAAAGTTAAATTTAGAATATTTACCTCAAATCTTAACAAACCTTGCCAAACGTTGCCTTATCGTTGCTAAACATATAACAAATCTTGCTAAATTTTAACAAACGTTGGATTTTTGGACAGATCATTTTCATTTGGCTAATATTATATATTATAAAATTGAATTTTATTTACCACCACTTAGTATTTGCAAGACTGAGATCACAGGAAACTTAGCACCTTCTACTGTATATAAAGGTGGGAGTTTTCCATTTTCACTGCTATGATTAAGAAAATCAATAATTTCTTCATACACATCTTCATAACTTTTTTCATTCAAATTATCTGTTGTAGGTATCTGATGACTCTGTGAAGATTGTATCTGGGCTTCACATGCATAGCCTAATTTTATTATAGGATTTATAATTTGATGATAGGTTCTGATGACACCATTTTCCAATGAAAATTCTGCTAAAGCGACTTCAGCTGGACAATATTCAAATAAATTTTCTTGTAATGATCGTCGATAATAATAATTAACATGAATCACAATGAACTTTAAATTTTTGATACCTAAAAAAAAAAAAAAAAACTAGTTATTTTTGAGAAACATTTTAAGATTAATAAATTTAACACAAAATTTTACTATTGTTTTCGTTTGCTTTGTTGATCAACGTCGACAAAAACGTTTTCATATTGTCCTGAAATTCTTCTTCTTTTTTGGCAGCTTGCTGCATTAAAATTAGTGATTCTCCAAGAGAGTTCTTCTTATCCATTTCTTCTTTCTGATTTTTTTCTTTTTCTTGATAAAATTTTTTTTGTTCTTTAGTTAAATCCTATTAAAAAAAAATATTATATAACATTACCAGCGATACCCGGATTGTCAATATAAAGTCAACATTTAAGAAAAAAAGATTGATCGATTAAACAATATGTGTGATTTACATATAAAGTAGCAATAAATATTTCTCCATTACATACTTTCCAAGCTTTATGTATCTCGGGACTTTTTTGAACATCACTCATTCCCCCAGGAAATCTTTGTCCTTCTTTTTCTTTTTTAATTTTCCAATCTTCCATGAAAAAATAAAAAGCATTTTTCTTTTTATGTTTTGGCATTGCAAGGAACTGAAAGAATTAGCAAATAAGTAATTAATGAATTTATTGCTATGAACATGAATAGATGTTGATGTTAACAGAATAAAAAAGATGGCATCAGAATAGAGAAGACATCAAACCGTTTAATGTTTTAAGAAGAACTACATATTTTATTGATAACTTAATCATCTATTTCGTCTTCTCTACACCTTATCCAACTAGTAGAGAGTAAATGAGACATTAGAAAAACAGTTTACGCTTGATATTTGTTTTATGTCAACCCATTAAATAGGGAATTATATTCAAAAAAGTTATCTCATAAAATATTTATTTGAGAAGCTTACTAAAGAACAATTGTTTGTAATGGTACCACAATTCAGCAAATAAAAAATATTTATAGCAACTTTGTAAGGTTAGATAATTTTTTTTGTAAAAAAAAAAAAAAAAAAAATTCAAATAATGTATACCTCAACAATTATAAAAAAAAATTTCAAGCAGTATTAAAATTACCTTTATAATTTGTGATTAGCAACTTGTTGGATTTTACCACGACTCCAAATTGGAAATGAACGCCGTCTGCTACAAGCTCCGAGGTATCGATGTATCGTTCGACGATCTACTTTTAGTTATATATGTATGTTGTGCTGAGAGTTATGAGGACCTGTAGAAATGTACGGCACTGGAGGGCGCCACTGGCAATAGCCTCCTCTCCCAGCAGTTTAGCACGCAGCAGACGTTTGTTTGTGTGCACGTGCGTGTGACGACACACACACACTGAAACATATGCTCCATGCCGAACTGCTGGGAGAGAGGAGGCTATTGCCAGTGGCGCCCTCCAGTGCCGCACATTTCTACAGGTCCTCATATATTACACGTTGTATTCTGCCACTCGTATGTTCTCAATTGATTAATTTTTAAGTATTAAATAAATTATTTTGCTACATAATATAAAATCTATTAAACAGCAATTCTTTTGCAAGTATGAAATTAGATTAAAAAGTAATAATAATAATAATAATAATAATAAAATAAAATGATGTAGGTACAAACCTAATGTATAAAGTTAAAAGTATAAAATTTCCATTTTAATATTTTAATTATACCGAAAGAACAACCTTCTTCGGTAACGTCAGAAAGAGAAGTGAGAAAAAGAGTGCTGAAACGCAATTAAGTATAAGTAGTAGGTATATAAGAATATGGACAGCCAGATTCCTAGATGTAAACAAAGTGTCAGGAGAGGGGATCAAGTCGTATTTGAGATTGGTTAACTTATATTAATATTTTATTTACTATGTTAATATAATCGCTGTTTGCAAGTAAAAAGCGCCATCTGCGTACAAACTAAGCGAAGAACTTTTCGTAGGTAAACAGAAGAGTCTGTGATAGATAGAACCATAGAAGTCGGTTATATCATTAAAAATAAAAAAATAAAAAAGACAGATGAAAAACTACTTTAATTAATGATTATTGTGAATAAAGCTGAGACTAGTTTCAACTAAAAAAATTACAACTGATTATTAAAATTTAAAAATTCATAATATAAAACATTTGTAAACTTTCAAAGTTGCGTTACCGATATAACAATGTTTATTATGATAAATTTCAATGAAGTTGATTCCAAAATTGTAAAATACAAGATGTTTTTCTTAATTCATAATGTAGAAACAGTTTAAAAATATTGTTTAATCTAAGCAAAATGTTCTTCACTTAGTTCACTTTTTCGCCACCATGACTTACACGATCGAATGCGTTATCCCCTCCCTTGACATGAAAATAGCGAATACTTCAAAATTTTTTAAAATAAATTTATGTGAACAAAAGATAAACTGATTAACAGGTATAATTATTTCGATAAAATAATGCAAAATTCCCAACCCCAGTCGATGACGCTTCGTAAGTGTGATAGAATGCGACTAAACATATAATTTGTTCTTCAAAGTAAACAAGTGAATAAAATTGTACTTAAATGCCTCAACAGTCAGGTGCCTGTATAGACATATATGTACTTTAAGGTGCCATTTCATGGGCGAGAATACCGAGCGATATTAGCGAGCGAGAATAGGAGAGCGATATTACAAAAAATATATATAGGTATATTTGGCATGTAGAAGCAGACGATTTTAACGGTTTCAGTTAATATGGTAAAAAAGTAGACCGGGGTTCTACTTTTTTACTATAATTCGTCAAATTGAGGAAAGTTGTAAATCTTTAATAAATAACAACAATCGAGTATAAATACACCTTGGTCGTTCTCTCTGTAGGAAAAATTGATTTCATTTATTTCTATACAGATTTGCATTAATTAAATTATAAATATATCAAAAATTTTCAATCACTTCAAACTAAAAAGTTTTTTTTATACGTAAATTTTAAGATCCATCTTCAATAAAAAAAATGTTGTCAACTACCTGACATTAGATAAAAATAATCAGTTTTGTAAACAATAAAACCATCTGAGAATATTTCTAAGTAGAGGTTATAAAAGACTCTTACAAACTTTTTAAAGTTATGAAAAATTTTTAAATAAAATCTAAAAACTTTACTGCAGGGTATGCAAGAAACAATATACCTATATATATTTTTTGTAATATCGCTCTCCTATTCTCGCTCGCTAATATCGCTCGGTATTCTCGCCCATGAAATGGCACCTTTAGAGTGGAGTTTGGAGTTATCAAGCCCTAAGCAAACTTTTCAAAAAAAGAAACTTAATTTTTTTCAGGCAAATCTAGATTCCAGATGATCATCTCTATAGATGACGAAAAAGTATTAAATGTTAAACTTTAAAAGTGTTTTCTTTTTCAAAATTTACAAAAGCGAAAATTCCTCAATTGTGATAATAGAATAATAAACAACAAGTACCTATAGCAACATAATTTCAGGTCGGCCAAATAAGTCGTTGAACCGTATTTTGTAAGTCAAATACGTCACATAAGTAATATACCGCACACAAATGGAAATCACGCTTAAAGCAATAGGGTAGAGGGGGGTAATCTGGGCGCTTTTTTGCTGTCTTTTTTTTAGCGAACATAAATCGTGAAATAGTATAGTTATTATATAAAAAAAAATTTTAATAAATAAGTTAATGTTTCAAGAATGTGTAAAAAATATTTTAATGACACCTATATAATTTGTAATATTTAAAAAATTTTCAAAACCAAACGAGTGTCAAGTTTAAGAAAAACGGGGTAATCTGAGCGCTTTGCGAAGGGTAATCTGGGCGCTTAAATATTCTTAAATTAAACCCAGTAAAAATATAATTATTAGTTTTTAGTTATTTTAATAAGAAGAAAAATGTATATATTTTACAAAACAGTAACTATTTGTTACCTACAACACAAGTTTTTATTCATTATCGGTGGTTTTGTTCAGACGATGACTGCATCTAGTGTTTGAGGTTAGTAGCAGACCATAGCAGACAGCCTAGCTGTTCAGCACGTGAAAAAGCGCTCAGATTACCCCCGAAAAAGCGCTCACATTACCCGTCTTCATTTTTTATCTTTCAATGATCGATTATTTAACAAATAATTATAATTTTATAAAAATTCCTGGACAGAAATGAAGTTAAATGTCTAAAGTTTTAAAATAACATAAGAAGTTTTAAATTTTTTATTAACTTCATGTAGTTTATAGAACATAATGCATAGCTGAAAAACCATTTTTTGTTCCGAAAAACAAACCTCTCAATTTAATGATCTTTTTTGAAAAATTCATAAATTTTTGTGTAATTATTTCTGCCCTAAAAAACGCGCTGAAGCAAGTACTTTCTGACAGTATTTTTTTTTTTTAATTTCAATAAAATTTAAAATTAGTATCCTCAAACGCTCAGATTACCCCTCCGCCCAGATTACCCCCCTCTACCCAAGTTATTCCCAGAATTTTATGATTATAAAGTAATTTTTCTCCTTACCCAAAATTCAAAAGTGTCTTATTGTTTTAAATTTTACGACATTTTTATAAACATTTTTTTCTTTAGTTTTTTGTTTGTTTATTCCTGGTAAATCCTTAATAAAGAGGATGATCGATTTATTAATTATCAGTTTAATGATAATTAATAAATCGATTTTGCTGATATAGTAGAGTTTACCGTATTTACCTAATTCTAAGACGCACCTTTTAGACGACTTTAAGATTTCAACAAGGGGCATGGTGGAATATATTCCACCATGACAAGGGGGCACCCTCTCAGTCAAATTGGAAATGCTGCACGAGTATTTTATATTTTATGGGACAAAGTAAGCGAAGGTACGCAATCATCCTCTGATGAAGAAAACTGTTTGAAAGTGCGTCTAAAAATTGGGTCAAAAAAAAAAAAAAAATTTCTAAATTGACCTCTTCAAAATCGAGGTAAGTCTTAGATTCGGTTGCGTCTTAGAATTGGGTAAATACGGTATATATATTCACATAACACTCAAAACGTTAATTAATTTTTATTTTATTTATTTGTTTGCTAATAACTTTTTTTTTAGAACTTGAGTTGGGTCTTATTGGCTACAAAACTTTGGTTTGAAACAGTTCTTATTCATAAAATTAGAAAGACTTTTTTTTCAAAATTTTGAAATCCATAAAATGTTACATATGGGATATAAATCTACCGGAGCACAGTGTAAATAGTTCTTATAAGGAATTTTAATAGCATTATAATAATCATTGTCAATCTTTAAATACATGTTTATTGATTGAAAATTTTTACACTTTGTAATATTATTACTAAATTAGTAAATTAATAAATTTTTGACCATGAACAAAGTCTTAACATCTTCAAATCAGTACTTAAACATTATTTTTGTATTAAGAAATTTTTAATCGACAAACTTTCTTAAAATCTTGAAATAAAAAATAATAAAAACTTTTTTTTTACTATTGAATAACTAATTGAAAATAGAATGTTTAAGTAAATGTTGTACCTTCATTACTGTTTTACTATAAAAATCTGTCGTAACCTGAAACAAGCCAAAAGAAACCACGAAAGCTTAATATGAAGGTTTAAATTTTTTCTGAAAATTCTGTAATTGGAAATCTAATTATTGAACTACGAGTTTACTGGGTTCTGCAAAAAAAAAAAAAAAAAAAAAAAAAAAAAAGTTTCCGTACAAATTAGCAAAAATTGGGCAATAGCTTAAAAATTTTTCAAATTAACATTGACAATTTAATAAGTTTTATCATTAGATTGTACATATTTTTCAAAATCAATGAGTTGTGGAGAATCTTAACGACTTTTTAACTTTTTGGCAAAAATGAATTTCGCCGCATTCGAAACTGATATTTTTTTATCGACTTTGAAACGATTTTTTGAAAAATCATAATTATTAAATCAAGACAACAATATTTACAAAAATTAAAGACGAAATAGAAAACGAGCTTAGTGTTTGAAGCTTGGAAAATTTAAATAATTTAGTAAACACTCGAGTAAAAAGATCTTGTTCAAAACGAAACAATCCTTCAGTATAATAAATCCAAAATAAACACATTCGACAATTTTTAATAAAAATTTAAGTGGTCATTAAATTAATTTAAAATACTGTCATGAACATTTTTTAATAATTTTTTTTTTTTTTTTTTCGGTGATACCATGGATAATTTTTGAAAGTCGTGCGTTGAATGTTAAAGTGTGATAAAAAGTGTTGCTTTTCAAAGAATGTGCGATAAGTCTTGGTGCTTTACAAACATAAAATATCACCTTGTTATTGCTATGATAAATTTTTGCTTGTAAGAACAAAAAATATGTGTTTGTATTTATTACTCTGTGTAGAAAATAAAACCTTAAACAATTTTAATCAATTAAAATCATAATTTTTTAAAGCATTTGTTTTTTTCTAACACAATATTATTGAAGGTAAAGTATCGACTATAAGTGTCAGAAAAAAAGAAATTATTGTTTAAGTGCAAAGAATATGCATACTTTATTTTGCTTTACAATGAGGTCCTTATTGCAGAATGTAATAAATTGTTTGTTCTATTGTAGAATATGTAAGTTTTGAGTTACTTACCACCTGGTTTGGCAACATTTTTTTCTGAGAATTTTTTGTTTATAGCTGCACCCCGACCTATATATACAAAGTTTAATGGTGAATTATGTAATAAATATAGAATATATTAAAAATAATAACTAACCAATTGAAGGGAAGCTACAATCACTGAAATCTAAGCTTTCTGTATCAGTTGAGTCAAAGACAGCATCAATAACAGCACCTAAAGAGTAAAAATAGGGGTTTTAAATAATTGTAGGCTTCATACAAATTTAATGCTGAAATTCAAAATTATCAATACTTGTAAAAAAACTTACTTTTGGTGAATGGAGTCCTAAGTGGCCTCTCTACTGGTTCTTGCACCTAAAAATATATAATATGAATGATTTGTTTCAAAAACATTTTAACTTTGAAAAATTATAAAAATAATATTATTATTCACTTTTTTTAAAGTTTGACTGTAATTAACTATTTCAATTGGGCTCTTGGTTGATTCAGCTCTGCGACGTTTTTCATCTTCATAACTTCTTTGAGAAACACGTTCCCGATGTTCATTGCTGACCTTTAAAGCATTAAAGCATTAACATAGATAAAATTAATGTTAACTATTTAATTTATTTTATTTATTTATTTAGTACACAATATTTATAGAGTTGAGGTACTCAATTTTTACAATAGTATAGTTTACTATAATATCCTAATATTGGATAAAATTTTTGAAATAAGTTTTATTAGAGCATACTTTATTAGTTTAAAAGATCAATTTGAAAGTACAAAAAAAAGATTTGGACATACCCCAGTCATTGATACGGTGGATCTAACTCTTTTACTTTCAGAAACATACATCGAACTAACACTTGAGTTTAACGATTTAAAACTCATAGAATTTTCCAGCATAAATGTGTTATCTTGAGGTTTATGAGCTCCTGGAATAAGTTCAATGTCAAAAGCTTCACAACAGTGACTGCAAAGCACATAAATCCATCGCTGTATAATTGACTGACTGCAATATTCTTGACCAGCTTCTAAGCTGGTATGATACTAGAAATTAAATATATATGTAAATAAAATATTTTGATTCGGTGCTACAAATTTTTACAAAATACTATACCTCACAAGTCAGACCTTTTTTGAATGCAAAAGGGTCTTTTTTTATTGCTATAGTTGCAACAAGAGGTTCAATTTGTTTGTCTCCAGTAAACTCTATAATGGCATTATGGATCATTGAAAAAATTTCTTCGAATGAATATAAAACAAAAAAGTTTTTTACTCTTCCTGTAAATAATGAAATTTTCAAATTAAAAAAAATGTAATCAAAATAAATAATGAATTTCAAACTCTTTCATGAATACAAGCTTTTTTACAAATTTTTATGAATACTCACCGTCTGCTGCAGCTAATCTTTCCAACACTGATTTGGCTGGTTCATAAACATCTTCTCTTGAATGCATTGTATAAATAGGTGGAAGTTTTCCATTCTTACAACCAGGTTTTATAAATTCATAAATATCTCTAAATAATTCTGTGTAATTATTTTTACCAATAGGTGAATTTAAAGGGATCTGATGAGTGGCACAACTCTTTTCCTGAGCTGCACCAGTGTACCCCAGTCTAATTTTTTCATTTATTATCTGATTGTAAATACGGGTTACTCCTTTTTCTAACGAGAACTCTGCAATTGCAATTTCTGCTGGATGAAACTTTGCTTCAGTTGCATTATTTTCTTTGTAACTGTAGAAAAAATTAACATGAATGACATAAAATTGCAGTTTTTGAATTCCTGTGGAAAATAAAGAAAATATAAATATTTAGTGGAATAATAACAGTGCAAGAAGTGTACAATCAGCAAACCATTTGTTTCCTTTGCTTTATTCACTAAAGTTGTTATCTCTTCTGTCATAGTGTCTTTGAACTGCTGTTGTTCCAATTTTTTTCTTTCTACTGATTCTAGTTCTTCCCCAATTCCTGTTTTCTTGCTCACAGTTTTTTTTGATGCATTATGCAAGGTCATATTTTTGTAATAATTTTTTTCATCTTGAGAACACTTCTACAAATATTTATGATTTTTTTTATATTAACATATAGTATCTAAAAGATGTATTGAATCTATTTATACAAAATTTTACTGACCTTCCAGGCATTGTTGCATTCTGGATCAGCCTGAACATCTCTTATACCATTAGGAAACTTACGACCTAATTTCTCTTGCTGTTGTTTCCAACAGATCATAAAATTTAAAAAACCATTTGGCTTGCTAGCTTTAGGCATTTTAGCTAAAATTAAAAAAAGTCTCATCAAAAAATGTTTTTATACTTATGAACTAAAATTTGAGAGCTTCATGAACAACTTAAATGAAATTTACTTATTTTCGAACTGTACTTCTAAAAAAAAAAAGAAAAAACAAGCAATAAAAAAACATTAGAAAAAATTTGTTTTGGTTGAAATTTTGTTTTTTATTTGTATTAATTGATACTTTGAAAATAACTTTGTGGATTGTTTGATCAAGAATTTGCATAGAAAGAAAAAAATTGTCAGAAATTTAGAAGGAATTGAAGAAAATTAAATATAATTTTTTCTGTTAGACTATAAGTATAAGTTTATTTCATTGTTTTTGTGAGGTTTTTTTAGAAAAAAAAGATTAGCTTATCATGATAGACAGTAAGAAAGGGTAATTATACTCTCTTTATTCGACGTAGTATATGTAACTAACGTTAAACAAAGCAGCAGAGAAAAAACAAAAATGTAATCAAAATATGAATGGTTGAGAAATATTAATTAATTGTATATTTTAACATGTATTCTAAGTGTTACCTTGGTTAAACTTTTTTTTCTTAGTCTTTGAACACAACTTTCTTTATTCGCCGTTTTTTTCGTTTTACCTCTCTTTGACTGTTAATCAGAAATTGTACTAGTCACAAAAGCCGTAAAAATAAGCTAAAATGAAAGTGATAAAACGACCATGGCGACGTGAAAATTACTTAAATAGTACGATTATTAAATTCAATGCTTGATCTTCAACAATTTTCAAGAGAAAAAAGACGATAATAGACTTAATAGATATGAAGTTAAAAAGCCGGCCGGCATGGTGGGAGGGAGAACAAAAGTGAACTAAAACCGTAGCATGCCTTTGCCTGCATTCGACTGCTACGAATTGTATACGTATACATATACTGATACGTAAGAACAAACAAGGATTTGATTACAGCGCCACCCTTTTCTTTTCTGACAAATTTCTAGGAAACTCTGTTAACTGTTTGGATTCAGCAAAGACAAAAGATTTCTTGTTCAGTGTAGCTCAGTGTCTTCACTTTGTCAATAAAAAGTAAGTATAAAATATTTAATTTTTCTATGTATTTGACTTTGTGTTAATAATATTGAACTTGATAATTTTTTAATGAATCAGTAATTTTTCACGTCAACAGTGTACGGTATACCTACCTACTGTGTAAATTAAAATATTAAAATAATGATGTAACTATAAAAGCCTTCTTATTTTTGATCATTCGAAAACTGTACTGTTTTTTGAGATTAAGGTATAATACTGAAATCGTTAAAATTTATCATCAACCATGATAAATTTTTCATTTATTAATTTATTTTCGTACTTACGAGACATGTCTTTCGACTCCTTTGACGTGCGAGGGACGTTCCGAGGGTTCTTTGGTAGAGATGTATCACACGGAGAATATAATAAGTAATTACTTTAGGTTCTGAAAGCACTATCCGGAGTCAAAAAAATTTAAAGGACTTTAAAAAAATTTTCTGTGTTTCGCCAGGGACGAAAAAGACGGTAACACGATCAAGAATCTACGATGTAAAAATCTACGAATAATATAAATCAACTACGAAAAATCTACGAATTTGGTTATGTTATATAAAAAATAAATAAAAATTTATTATTAATAAATAAAAAATTAAATAATGAAAAAATGTCTTTGAAAATAAATAATATTCGTCATTATAAATTTACGCTAACGATTATGATCGCGATGACGTAATGGCCGAGTATTTAAGAAGTAATATAATCGATAATTGTATTAACAGTATTTGTAAAAAAATTTTAAATAATAGTGTGTTTTGATAAAACTTTGTAATATAGAGTGAATAATAATATTGTTTATATGTTGATTTAACATTCCGTCTTATTTATTTACATTATTTTCTTATTTTTTATATATTACTTTATTTTAAGTAGCATAAATTTCAAATAATTTTATGAAGTATTCTTTGTTTTACCTTTTTTGTTAACATTTTTTGTAAAATTTTTTAGTTATTTAATTTATTATTTTTTAATTTTTACTGTAGATTTTTTCGTTTGTAGATTCATGTTTCGTAGATTTTTTCGACTAGATTCTTTCGTCGTAGATTTTTTCATGGAATAATTTTTTTTTTTTTTTTTTCAATTAAGTAATTTAACACTTACATTAATAAAATAAAATAATAATTTCATTTCTCGCATTGCAAAAAAATGTAAGGTAACCGAATGATTTTATTAATTATATTATTTCAAAGAAAATTTAATTTATAGTAACATTGCAAATCATATCTCCGCATGTCAGAAATCAATAAATTTTTTTTTTAATACTGAAAATTAATTATTAAAAATAGCTAAAAATTAAAAAAATTGTTTTTCATTAAAATTTTTTTTAAATTGGTTGGATCGTAAAAAATGGAAAATAATTTTTTTTTTTTTTTTTATCCAAGACGAATAATTAAATTAAACATGCAAGAAATTTCATTTGAAGACAACGGATCAACTCACAGCAATGATTCATCAGATAGTGTTTCGATTGCAGAAGTTAGTGTATATATATATATATATATATATTTAATAATTTAAATTACGATTATAAAATCAATTGAAAATACAAATCAAAACATTTTTTAAGGACAAACTTAAAGAACTAGTAAATATGGAATTAAAACATTCTGGAGTGTACTACGACTTGCATTCAAAAGATAATTTATTAAAAGTAGACTTTGAAAATTTGTGTACTTCATCGCAACGTTTCGAAACTCAAAAAAAAAAGAAAAATGAATCGCTTGAAAACTATTATGAAGAATTGCTTGGAATTCAAAAGTATAACAAAAACGAAATGGAAAAAAAATTGTAACTATTATATAAAAAAAATATTTTAAACTTATAGGCACGTGGATATACATTTTTTATTTACAGGTCTCAAATTAGAAAAAGAATAGAAATATCCAACTCAATATTTTGTGAAGCCTTTTATAAGTATGTGAGTATTAAACAAATTATTTTATAGCTAAGAATCAACTTTGTATTGCGTAGCAGTGATTACAAATTAAAATTCTGCAGACTTTGTATTGACGATCCATGGCACAAAAAAATACAAACAAGATGTAGTAAGTTTGTTATTTTATGACACAACGTTTCGAGGGAACACCTCTCCTCTTCAGGTGACACGAATATAAATAAAATCACAAATACATCACAGTGGTATGCGCTGTTTTTGTGATTTTATTTATATGAATGCCGCCTGAATAGGGGGAATGTTCTCTTGAATCGTTGTGTAATAAAATATCAAACTAACTACATCTTGTTTGTATTATTTCGTGCCTGGATCATCAATATAAAGTCTACATAATCTTAAACAAATTATTTTAGTTTTCGACAGAGACCAGAATAAAACGTTTTGTTACTTTTGTTATATTGTGTCATTTGAAAATCAATATTATATAGCAAAAACTGATTTTTCTGTATACTTGATAGCACAATCATGGCATAAAAAAAGTAACAAAACACATTTACTCTGCTGTTAAAGCTCAGATGAGAATCAACTGAGAAGCAGATGAGATTTGTGCCAATTTCACAGCAGATTCTCACTTGAATCTCATCAGGTCTTTATTTGCTGGAACAAGCATATGAATAGTATTTTTTCATTTTGTTTTTCATTTGGAATGGTAAAAATTAAAAAACTATTAATTTACAATTTATTTACCATGATCGGTTTAAGTGAAGATGACCTCCAGGTTCCCGAACAGATCGAGAACTTGATAATGCATAAAATAAATATATGTAAATAGCAATACTTGAAGTTAGGATTTTCGACTCTCAAAGGTTTCATGAAAAAATAAGAGCTTGAATAGTTTTCGTGACGATCATCCTGAAAACTTAGTCATAATTAATAAAGATATCGACCTGAACTCAAACCAGGTCACCGATGACGAGAGCACCTGGGGACCATCCTCGAGAAGAAAAAAATTTCTTTTTATTAACTTTTGAGATTAATTTAAAGTGTTCTTACGTGAATTTAAACCTGGACCAGGTGCACCGTATACGGAGGCACCTGATTTGCGCATAATTCTCAGCTGATTCTCGCTTGAATCTCATCAGAGCTCCAGGTTCAGTTGTGATTCGTGCCTGATGATACATTGCCCTGAAGAGATTCAAGAGAAAATCAGCTGATATTCTCTTGAAACCATGCACAAATCAGGTGCCTCCGTATTATGTGACCTGGTTCAGGTTCAAATCAAGTGTGAAATTAGCACGAATCTCAACTGAACCTGGAGGTCATCTCCACGTAAAATGATTTTGAATTAGAAATAAAGAATAGTTATTTCATTTTTACTTTCTTTATTAAAAAAACTAAATCAAAACGTACGATTCATATGCTTATCCCAGCAGAAAAAGATCTGATGATCAGATTCAAGTGATAGTGAATCAGCTGAGAATCATGCGCAAATCAGGTGCCACCGTATTATGTAACCTGGTCCAGGTTCAAACCAATGTAACAACAGTTTACATTAATCTCAAAAGTTAAAAAAAAAAAAATTTTCTTCGGGATGATCCCCAGGTGCCCTCGTCATCGGTGACCTGGTTTGAGTTTAGGTTGACATCTTCATAACTATCTCTTCAGGATCATCGTCACGAAAACTATTCGAGTTCTTAATTTTTCTCCCGAAATTTAAGTGATTAAAAATCTTGCCTGCATGTATAGAAGCTTATACATACATTTATTTTTATTTTGGGTATTAAGGCGAAGTCATAGGTGAGTTTCAGAATTTGCGTAAAAAATTAGTTAAAGTGAAACTAAAACGAAAATAAAAAAAGGAGCTCAAGCTATTACCTTAAGCTATATTTTAAGCCCGATCCCATCAATATCGGATCAAAATTAACGTCAGAATATGGAGTAATGTTTTGTACATTTTTGTATCTTAGTAAAATTTACTTTATATCTATATATAAATTTTTTTAGGAAGGATTTCCCATATTCTGACGTTAATTTTGATCCGATTTTGATGGGGTTGGGCTTAAAAGATAGATTAAGATAGTAACTTGAGCGCTACAGAGCCCTTTTTTCATTTTCATTTTTAAGTTTACTGAATTTCAATTTTTTGTTGAAATGGCCCCTTTGACTTCAAGTTCTTGACCTATTCAGGAACCTGGCTGCCATTTCTATGTGAACTGATTATTTTAAATAAATTGTGATTAATAGTTTTTTAATTTTTACCATTTTGAGTGAGAAACAAAATCAAAAAATACTATTTATATGCTTATTCCAGCAAAAAAAGACCTGATGAGATTTAAGTAAGAATCAGTTGCGAAATTGCACAGATATCTCATGTGCTTCTCAGCTGATTCTCATCTGAGCTTTAACAGCAGAGAAATATTATTATTTTAATTGAAATTAGAGTTGAATTATTATTTTATTCAGAACAAAGATTTTACAAGAGTTTTAAAATAATGTCCTTAAAAATAAACTTTTTATCAGAGCTCTGAAGTATTAAAGAACACGATTCATTTACTGAGTTGTCAAATGCAAGCAGTTGACAAAAACGTAAAAGAAGTATCAATAGATTTCAATTCTCAGTATAAAGAAGAAATGACTAAAGTTTTAATGAAGCCAAAGTTTAAGCAAGAAACTGAAGTACAAAATGTAAAAAATTTATTGTACGACAATTAATTATTAAATACTTTTAAATTAATAAAAAAATTTGAAACTTGATATTTTATTTATTTTTATTTTGCATTGCAGATTTCAAACTTTAATGAAACGATCGGAAGTCGATATTGAAGAAAGTATCAATAAATTAACTAGTGACATTCAAAGTCTAGAATTAAAAAAAAAAGAAATTCAATCGTGGATAAATCAGTAATTGATGCAAATTTCTTTAATATTATTGTTAAAAAATGTATAGTTTTTTCAAGCAGTAAACATCAGTGTATAGTATAATACATATGTAGGGAGCGAAAGTAAAGAGTGTCTCAGAGCACGTTTAATTATCACCCGAGTCGCAGGCGAGGGTGATAAAAATTTGCTCTGATGGATCCTTTTTTCGCTCCCTTGGTGTGTATTGTGCTTTTCGTCATATCTTAGGCAGAAAGTAGCAATTTCCAAAACCGCGCAGAGAGGAAAGTTGCTACTTTCGGCCAAGGTAAGATGAAAAAATTTTAAATTTTAAAAAGTTTTATTTTAGAGTTTTAACCAAAACATTCAAATTATTAAAAGGTTCAAAATAAATAAAATATTCCATTAATATTTCATTTTTATTTTTAAACCCTGTGATCTGAAAAAATAATTAGTAACAGTTTCATTTTTTACATAATTAGGTATAAGTAAATTACTACAATTACGGGAACCCTTCGCTTTATTGATTATTATAAAATATTATACACCTATATAATAAAAAAAAAAAACTTTTGAATGAGATTAATAAAAACTTTAACGCAAATGTTTTAACATTTAAAGTTTATATCTGGAAAAGTTCGGGAACACTGTAAACTATGATGATTTTTAAGATGACATTGCCTAAAATATGTAATTATTAATTTGGAGTGAACCAAACAATTTTAATTTTCGTGCCATGTTATTGAGATTATCGTACAATAATCGCGTAAAAACCGAAAAAAGGTAACTTTTTTTTTAAATTGAAACAATGAATTCTTTTGATGACTTTTAGGTGCATTCTATTGAATTTCATTAAAAAAATTTACATAAATTTTATTTACAGTAACTTCTATCCAAAGAAATCGTTATTTTTTGGATGTTTTTTTGTCATTTTACTAGAATTTTATAAAGATAACTTTAAAAAAATACTTTTTTGTTTACCTTTGTCTAAGAATAATGTAAAAATTGCTTTTACTTTTTAAGCCTGTTTTATTTTTTCGTCAAAAATTGTTTTTTTGAAATTTTTGCAAAAAAGCCGTAATTCTGCGATTTAACTTTTCGAAAAACTCCTTCTCATTAGAGTCTCGTATTGTCCAGTGAGCTATGATGCCATCGGATCTTCAAGACTGTGTTCACGAACGAAACGATCTATACAAATTATCTGTTATGTTTTTCGATATCAAATAAAAAAAATAAAATATTAAAGGGTACATATGTGATAAAGAAAATAGCAACCATTTTTTATATAAACTAGTCTCAATCAGCGCGCAAGCGCACTCAATTTTTTAACATGCACTATAAAATTTTTAATCTTGAAAGTAAATAAACGATAATTTTTACTTTCAAAAAAAAGAAGTTGAAAACAATTTTTTCTGAGAATTTTCTCAATTAACCTGTAAATAGTAATAACACTTAATTCATTATATAAACGTTTGCAAACTGCAACTAAGTTCACTTCGGTATTTTTGTGGTTATAGCTTAAAAAAGTTGTTTTTAAAATAATGAAGATTCTCATTTTATTTTATAGAATTACAAAGAAATTTAATTTTATTGAAACAATGTATTCAATTATTCAAAAAATTATTGCAAAAATTCTAAATAACAAAGTATTGAATTATTCAACTTAAACGCAATTCAAATTTTGAATTTAACGTTCTCAACCAATCAAATCAATTATAAAACG
This sequence comes from Encarsia formosa, assembly GCA_038277355.1. NCBI lineage: Eukaryota > Metazoa > Arthropoda > Insecta > Hymenoptera > Aphelinidae > Encarsia > Encarsia formosa. The sequence goes on from CM076184.1 coordinate 110,262,136, forward strand.
AAGACATGTGGTATTTTAGGGTTCAGGCACGTCAAGTTACCAGCTTGACGGGCGGTTGAATTTGACTTAGGCGTGTTCTATATCAGTGAGTGAGAAAAGGGATTGATAAATAATAAAAGCACTTGTATGGTTAACTGTATTTTAATTATAAATAAAAATCACTATTGACAATGTTAAGAAAGAATTTAGTTTAAATGAATATAATAATTATGTTGACAAAGCTACTCGGTTGAGTGTGGCTTGAGATGTGCACGGTGTGGTTGACGGTGCAAGACTGACTAGGGGGGCCCCCTGCGAACAGGGACGCTCAGGCCCAAAAGGGCCGCCTTGCTGCATCGGTGTTGGTGTGTGCGCTGTCCATGAGCGCCGCACAGTACACAGCGCGCGGTGCCAGGTTCTGCTTGCGCGGTTGCCGCTGTGCTTGTTGTGGCGGGTTTCCACGGGTCGCCACAGCTACCCCCTCTCCAGAGAGCTTCGCAGGACGAAGGAGCGAAGGGAGCGAAAAATGAACTTTCCGTGGTGGCTTTTGCTGTTGCTGAGGAGCTTGTTGTTGTTGCTGTTGCTGCTGAGGAACTGAAAAGAGTTGTTGAAGTTCGTGGCCAAGGTTCCACTGGAAAGGTTCTTGCTGAGATGACGAAGGAGTAGATGTTTGTTGTGGCTCAGACTCCGCGCTTGGTTGTTGTTGTCGATGAGGGGTAGTTTGATGCTGTGTCTTAGATTGTTTTGTTTGTTTTTGTTGAGGAGCAGCTTGTTGCCGTGGCTCAGACTCGTTGTTGCCCTGGGTTGAGGTTGAGGGCTGAGGTTCAGGATTTTGGCTGTGCTCCACCTGTGGTAACCTGACATGATCCAGACGTTCCAGGTATGCAGGCTTAAGTTGGTCAGTGGAGACAGTTTTTTCTGCACCATCCTGGTCGATGACGTAGCGTTTTTCGTCTAACCTCCGAATGACCTTATGTGGTCCTGTGTACGGAGGTGTCAGCATGGGCTTGACTCCGTCGACACGACGAAAAACGTGTGTGCTGGTGGCCAAGTCCTTGAAGACGAACTGCTTGTCCGGCTTTATGTGATGTGCCGAGGGTACAGGCTGCAAGGCTTGGAAATGTGCACGGATTTTCTGCAAGAAAGTGACTGGGTTTACTGGTAAGTCACGAGTGATAAAAAACTCACCAGGAATGCGGATGGTTGCTCCATATAGCATTTCAGCTGGTGACGCGCCGAGGTCCGGCTTGTAAGATGTTCGTAGACCAAGCAGAACTGTCGGAAGGATCTGGGTCCACGGGAATTTGTCAGAGTGACACATGAGGGCGGCTTTCAGTGTCCTGTGCATCCGCTCACACATGCCATTTGATTGTGGGTGCCAAGAAGTCGTTCTGATTTTGTTGGAAAGTCCCACTAGACGGCCAAGGGACTTGAAAAGATCTGACTCGAACTGACTTCCTTGATCTGATGTTATGGTGATGGGGGTACCGTATTGACAGATCCAGTGTCGGTACAGCTCCCAGGCGACTGTTTCGGCCAGCATGTCCTTCATGGGTACTGCTTGTGGCCATCTGGTGAAGCGATCCACGATGGTGAGACAGTATTTGTAACCGTCGGCGGGTGGTTGCAGAATAATGTCGATGTGGATGTGGTTGAATCTCGTGCCAGGAACAAGGATGTGTTGTGGTGTTGTCCTGTTGTGCCGAGATATTTTTGATTTTTGGCATGGAACGCATTCGCGCGACCATCGGATGGCGTCTTTGCGAATACCAGGCCAGACGAATTTTTGTGTCAGCGCTCGAGCTGTCACTCGACCGCTGGGATGAGCTTGACCGTGGATGACGTCGAATGCAACCCTGCGCAAAGATGCGGGCAGGTAGGGTCGCACGACGCCAGTGGAGACGTCACAAATGACGGGGTTGTCCTCCAGGTCCAGTAGTTGCAGGTTCAGCGAAGTTTGTCCGATCACTTGCTCCAACTCGTTGTCCAGTTGCTGTGCTGCACGGATGGTGGCGGCGTCGAGTAAGGTGGGCATCGTGATTGCATTGATGCGGGAGAGAGTATCCGCTGGAACGTTGTCCTCACCTTTGATGTGTTCAAGCTTGGTGTTGAACTGCGATATGAAGTCGAGCTGGTGCAGGACTCTTGGTGACAAGTCTTCGCTGGGTCGTCTGTGGCTGTTTTGTACCAGTGGTTTGTGGTCGGTCCGGGTTCGGAACTCACGACCGTCAAGTATGTGTCTAAAGAACTTGATGGCAGCGAAAACTGCAAGTAGTTCTCTATCGTAAGGGCTGTACTTCTTCTCTGTGCTCGTGAGTTTGCGAGAGAAGAAACCCAACGGCTGGATGATGTTGCCTTCGTGTTGCTCAAGTGTTCCACCGATGGCGACGTCTGAAGCATCTGTTGTTAGCACCAGCTGTCCAGTTGGTGAAATATAAGCGAGTTTTGTGGCTGTGATGAGTGCTTGCTTGCACTGTTCAAAGGCTTCAAGTGTTTGCGGAGTGTGAATGATGCGTTTCATGTCACGTTTCTTGGTGGAGCCTTTGAGACAGTCATTGAGGACGGCTTGGTGCTGTGCTGCATGCGGCATGCTCGATCTGAAATAATTTATGGTGCCTAGGAAGGCGCGCATGGCATGACAAGTTTCAGGCAAGGGAAAATTTTTTATTATTTCAACCTTGGCATCTGGGGCTGAGTAGCCAGTGCTAGTGATCTTATGACCTAGGAATATTACCTCTTCTTGACCGAAAGAGCACTTACTGGCGTTCATTGTCAGACCGTATTTTGCTAGTCTCTCGAAGATGATTCGCAGGTGTTCGAGGTGTTCTTCGTGCGTCTTTGACATTACCATAATGTCATCTATATACCAGACGACGAAGTCCAGGTCTTGAAAAATTAAGTCTGCGAAACGTTGAAAGGTCTGGGTGGCGTTTTTGAGACCTGGTGGCATTCTCAAGAAGACCCAGTTCCCGAAGGGCGTCGAGACGGCTGTCTTTGGTACGTCCTCTGGCGCCACAGGGATCTGGTAGAAGGCTTTCTCGAGATCGATGACGCTGAAAATTTTGTTACCGTGAACTTTAGTGGCAAGCAGGTCTTCGATCCGAGGAATGCTGTATTTGTCCGGTATGGTCTGGTTGTTGAGCCATCGGTAGTCTCCGGTTATGCGCCAAGAACCATTTTTTTTCTGCACCAGGTGGATGGGGCTGGCGTATGGACTGTTGCAGCGCCTGATGATGCCGTGGTGTTCAAGTAGCTTGAACTCTCGCTTCGCAGCTTCCAGTTTTTCGCCAGTCAGTCGCCGGGCTCGTTGAAAAACTGGTGGTCCCTTAGTTTCAATGTGGTGCATGGTGTCCGAGTTGAAAGCCATGTTGGGTGCTGCTCTGGGAAGAGAAAGGTGTTCGAATTCCCTGAGAAGGCTGTGGTACTGCTTGGGTGCGTCCGTAACGTAGGAAGCTGCAACCACTGAGAATCCGTGGAGGTTAGTTGGTTTTGTGAAGCCTCCAGACGAAACCGTGGTTTCTGGGTCCTGTAGTCGTTGTTGTTTCAGATCTATGACCAGACCGTAGTGGGTCAGTAGATCTGCGCCAATGATGGGTCTGTCAACGTCAGCAACGGTGAAGGCCCACCTGATCGGCCTTCGGATGCCCAGGTTAAGCTCCAGGTACTGCTGACCGTAGGTGTTGATGGTGGTCCCGTTTGCGGCGTGCAGCTTGAGACCAGCGGGCTGTGGAGTGTTTTTTAGAGCTGTAACAGGTAATATAGATAAAACTGAGCCGGAATCCACTAAGAAGGTGTTGTTTGAGTTCCGGTCCCAGATGAAGAGGCGGCTTTCTTGAGGTGTTTTAACTGGTTGCCTGTCGTCTACCGCCGAAACAGACGACAGTGGCCTTAGTTTTCCCTCTGCTGCAGAGGCTGGCCGTTATTGAAGTTGCAGGGCTGCAGGCATCTGTTGGCAGCCGAGCCAAATTTTGAATGGTAAAAGCATACTCCCGGTATGCCAGGTCCAGGGCTGTGAGGACGGCTGCGGCTGCGGCTGCGGCCACGTGGTGCACCACCGTTGTTGTTGAAGTTGTTGTTGTGGCGCTGCTGACCTGCAACCAGCGCGCGTACCTCAGCTAAAAGTTGAAGATTTGCAGCAAGCATTTGACCCATTGTATTGGCGATGGCGTTAAGCTGGCTGTTGTCCTGGTGACTTGCTGCAGCTACAGAAGAGCCTCGAGGAAGTTGTGGCTCAGGCTGGACGGCGAAAACTCCCGCTGAGGGGCTGCTGCGGATGAGTACCAGTAGTTCATCGGCCGCCTCGGTGAGCTCGTCTATGCTGCTTTTTTTAAGTGGCTGAAGTATCATCTGAGCCTTGCTTGGGAGGGCCTTGAACCACTTCACTCGTAGCGCCTTGTCGTCCAATGTACCCTGAGCTAATTCCCTCATACGTTTCATCAGAGTGGACGGTTTGTCATCTCCAAGGGTGAGGTCACCAAAAAGTTTTTCCAGTTTTTGGTCAGGAGGATCTGAAAAGTTTGCGATTAATTTCTCCTTCAAATTTTTATACTTATCCTGGGTTGGTGGGTTCGCCAGGATGTCGGAAACCTCCATCAATGCTTTCGGGTCAATGTGTGTCAGCACTGCGTTATAAAGTTCTAAGTCATCGGTGATGCCAGCGGCCGACAGGATGGCTTCGACCGTTTTGAACCAGATTTCTGGCATCGCGGATATGAATTGAGGCAGTTTGACGTCTTTGTTCGTTGACATTTTGAGATTGGTTCGTGGAGATAGAACGTTGTCGAGGACGTGCAGCTCCAAGCCAGAAGAAGAGTCTGTGGGCGACTGCTCAGAAAAGTTTGGCGATGATGGAGGTGACGCTGGAGGAGAGATTGACTCCACCGTGTCGTTGGTAGCAGGGAAGTCGTCGTCTGGAGTAGGAGTGACAGCGTCAACGGCCACAAAAAAGGTAGTAGATTTCTTACTGGTTGTTTGTACGGCAAGCTCTTCCTCTGGAGCAGGTGGAGGCGTACCGGCTGGTTGTTCTCCCTGCAGCTCGCTGGTGTCACGGTGTTCCTCTTCCACTTGGCGCTTAGCAGCAGCACGTGTTTGTCGGGGTGTATGGTACATGACACATCATGTGCCACATTTATGCAACCAAAACCCAAAGTTATTTTTAAAAAATGTACAGCACAGTTAAAATTTTGCACTGTTTGTTAAATGTTCACGCGCGTACTTCAGTAAGCGTAGCCAAGCCACTTTGAGCGCGTCGGTGCAGTGGCGGGAAACTGAAGTGGGGGCGGTAGCGTCTTGTGGGGGAGGGAGAGAGACGCTCTAATGGCGTGGAAAATTCCAGAAAACCGACGCCGTAATGGCGGCAACTGACGCGGCGTCACTTTCACTTTCGAATTTTCACAAAGTTTATTGTTTTTTAAAATCACGCTTTTTTCACTCACAAAATGTTTCAAAACTCGGGGTCACCAATGTGGTATTTTAGGGTTCAGGCACGTCAAGTTACCAGCTTGACGGGCGGTTGAATTTGACTTAGGCGTGTTCTATATCAGTGAGTGAGAAAAGGGATTGATAAATAATAAAAGCACTTGTATGGTTAACTGTATTTTAATTATAAATAAAAATCACTATTGACAATGTTAAGAAAGAATTTAGTTTAAATGAATATAATAATTATGTTGACAAAGCTACTCGGTTGAGTGTGGCTTGAGATGTGCACGGTGTGGTTGACGGTGCAAGACTGACTAGGGGGGCCCCCTGCGAACAGGGACGCTCAGGCCCAAAAGGGCCGCCTTGCTGCATCGGTGTTGGTGTGTGCGCTGTCCATGAGCGCCGCACAGTACACAGCGCGCGGTGCCAGGTTCTGCTTGCGCGGTTGCCGCTGTGCTTGTTGTGGCGGGTTTCCACGGGTCGCCACAGACATTCGAACAGGCTTCATCATTATAAAGAGGGAAAACGCAATTCAAATTTGAAAGCTTTTCAACCAGTAGAAAAATTTCAACTTTAAATTTTTATCAAAGTTTGTTTTTTGAGCTAGAATGTTTTTTTAGTTATAAAATGAAAAAAAGCTATGAAACAATTAAATTTATTTTTCTTAAATAACATTAGGATAGGATTTTCTAAAAAGTAAATATGAAACTAAGGACTCTTAATCGGTATTTCTACTAATTCGCGGGGGGGCCATATTAGGTACACTACAGTATAAAAAGTTATTTAAGAATAAAACCCGTTAGAAAACGAGTTGAACAAAAACTAAGATCGCATTTTAAAGCTGAAACAATAACAAATCGAAGCTACTTATGAAAATTTTGGTCAGCTGCGTCTAAATCTTTTGGCAGACCATTTAATTACAACGTAAAATAATAACGAAGGTATACGAAACGAGTTTTAGCTATAAAGCGCGCGCAAAAATAATTTTCAAATGTTCTAAACAACTCAAAACTTCATAATTTAGTGTTTTTGACTTCTTCCTACCTTGTAGAGATGCCCCAAATCGAGCATATTCAAAATAACATTGGGGGGGGGGGCATATACGGCACAGGGCCATATTAGGTTTTTCCACTTTTTTAATATCAGTCAAATGAAATCGTTTTACAGCTAAAGGATCGTTTCAGAAAAAAAATTTTCATTCAATTATTTTTAAAGGAAATCCTTTCACCATATCAGCTATTCATATCTGTAAGAGGATTTTAATTTTACGCCAAATACCATTGATTATTGGGATACATTATTCTTCGAACAAAAAGAATTCGTAGTCAAAATGAAAATAATTTTGCCTTACATATAGACCTCTTTTGTCAGTGAGGTTCTACAGCTAACGTGTGACGTGGTGAGTGTAAAAATTTTTTAAAATCAATACCCCGGTCCTAAGCCTTCAAGTCCCAAAATTTGTCTTTTTACATTTGAAAAAAATACGATGTCTCAAATACCTCAATTATTAAAAAAAAAAAAAAAAAAAAATAGTAAGAATAAGAAACACGATTAAAGAAGAGAAATATCACTAATTTTTTGAGCGGGCCTCCGCAAGTATTTTTTTCAAAAAAAATAATAATAGAAATAATAATAAATAAATAAATAAAAGAAGAATAAACTTTTTACTGTTTACGTTTTTCTATAAAATCCTGTAAATATTTGTTACAAACTCAAACAAATTTTATATTATTATTATTTTGTTAATTTAATCTCATTTTGTTGTTATTTTGTTGTTTAATCTCATTTTCATAAAGTGGAACTATGCTATTTTGACTGTAAATCATTAAAGAAATTTTTTTTCTTTTATATGTATTATAGGTAACTTTTCTATTCTAACAAATTCAAATAAACCCTCTACTTAAATTCGATACTTCGAGCCATCTCGAACTTGGAAACTTGCAATGGTTTTCCCGCGCCCTACCGAGTGCCGAGTGCCGACTGGCGACTGCCTTACCGAATTTAGATCGTTTTACCGATTAATTGAGAGGTTAGAAACTTAAATCCTTAATAGACAACCAGTGTAAACGGTCATGCCGACAATTTTCCTATAAAAAGAATTAAATAATTTAATTCTTGTAATAGTGGTGTAAATAAAAGATTAAACATGGCTTTCACTGACGACCACCTTTTAATGTTAAGCGAATATTTGAAAAAAACTTTGAACCCTGATGTCCAAGTGAGACGTCCTGGTAAGATCATAAACAATTCATACATTTCGATTAAAATAAATATTATTTGTTTTTTTTTTGTTTGTTTTTTTTTTTTTTTAATAATATACTTAAAAATCTCTCTTTAAATTGATCGCTTCTCAAAATTTGTAATTCATATTCATAGAGATTGATTAAATTTTTTTAAAATTAAGTATGAACAAACAGTTAATCCATCAATAGTTCTTTAAAACTCTTTGGTTTTGATATTCAATTGAATATTAAAAAGTAATCACAATCTATTTTGGGCAAAATTTTATAAGTAACTTTGAACTATTTAATAATGTACAATTTTTCAGTTTTATTTAATTATTTAAAATAAAATAAAATAAAACTGTGGTTATTAAGTATTATAATGTTTTAGCCGAAAAGTATTTAGAATCCGTAGAAGGGACTCAAAACTATCCATTACTTCTTCTGCATCTTGTAGACAAAGCTGATGTTGACATGACTATCAGAATAGCTGGTGCTATTGCTTTTAAAAATTATATTAAAAGGAATTGGAAAATAGTAAGTATTATATTTCATAAAGATTTTAATTTTCAATTTTACAATAGTTAAAATATGTCTAAATTTAAAAAAAAATTCATTATTTTTAGGAAGAAGATTCAGTGGACAAGATACATAGTGAAGATAGGATTGCTATTAAAAGACTTATTATAAATCTGATGCTTCATTCTCCTGAAGCAATACAGAAGCAACTGTCAGATGCAGTCTCAGTGATTGGCAAAAATGATTTTCCAAAGCTATGGCCAGAACTCATAGATCAAATGGTAGAAAAATTTACTACAGGAGATTTTCATGTTATAAATGGAGTTTTACACACAGCTCATTCTTTATTTAAAAGATATAGATATGAATTTAAAAGTCAAGAGTTATGGACAGAAATAAAATATGTCTTAGAAAAGTTTGCAAAACCTTTAACAGATCTTTTTTTGGTAAAAAAAATTTAATTTTTTTTCTTCTAATAATTTATATATTAAAATTAGTTAACTTTGGTATTTTTTTCTTTAGGCTACAATGGAACTCACTAGAGAGCATGCCAATAATGTTGAGGCATTAAAAGTTATTTACAATTCTTTAGTCATTCTGTGTAAAGTGTTTTATTCATTAAATTTTCAGGTGAATTTCAATTTTTATTAATAAAAATAATTTTTAAACTTGAGTTAAAATGATAAATGATCTGATTGAAAACTTTCAAGGATTTGCCAGAATTTTTTGAAGATAACATGGCAACATGGATGAGTAATTTTCATGCGTTACTTACAGTGGAAGTTCCATCATTAAAAACTGGGGTAAAAATAAAAACATCAATTTTATTAATAAATCAAAGTAATTGACTGGTTATGATTTCATATTTTTAAAATTGAATTTAGGATGATGAAGAAGCAGGTGTCATTGAGCAATTAAAATCTCAAGTGTGTGATAATGTTTGCTTGTATGCTCAAAAGTATGATGAAGAGTTCCAACAGTTTTTACCACAATTTGTAACAGCAATATGGAATTTACTAACTTCTACTAGCCAGGAGCCCAAATATGATTCGGTATTTTTCTTCAATCTAATAAAATTTATCTTGTTAATTCATATGGTGTTCTTATATAAAAATATTATCTGATACTTTTAATAATTTATTTCTAGTTGGTTTCAAATGCTCTTCAGTTCTTAGCCACTGTTGCAGATCGGGTGCAGTACAAACATCTTTTTGAAGATCCAAATACTCTCAGTAGTATTTGTGAAAAAGTCATTATTCCAAACATGGAATTCAGAGGTAAGGTTCAATTGATTGGACTTATATATTTCAAAATTAAGTTTTTCAACAAAATCTTAAAAATTAAAAACTGTGTTACAGAATCAGATAACGAAATATTTGAGGATAATCCTGAAGAATATATCAGGCGCGATATTGAAGGTAGTGATGTAGATACTCGTAGAAGAGCTGCTTGTGATTTGGTTAAAGTACTTTCAAAATCGTTTGAATCCAAGATTATGGAAATATTTGGTGCTTACATTCAAGTAGGACATTTTATCAAAAATAAATTTTTTTTTTTAGTTTATAAACAGGCTTCTTAAAAAATTTGCAAATTTTTTTAGGCTATGCTGCAAAATTATGCGGATAAACCAGCTGAAAATTGGAGAAGTAAAGATGCCGCCATTTATCTAATAACAAGCAGTACCAGTAAAGGACAAACTCAAAAGCATGGAGTGACTCAAAGCAGTGATCTTGTCAATCTTCCTCAATTTGCAGCCCAGCATATTGAATCTGAACTTGCAAAAATAGATGGTTGGAATTATTTTATGTTTTATTTAAACTTTAATTTTTATAATTGATTAATTTAAGATTCTTATTTTTATGTTTAGTAAATGAATTTCCTGTTTTAAAAGCTGATGCAATCAAATTTATCATGATATTTAGATCTATTTTACCAAGAGAACAAGTGGTTCGAAGCATCCCACAAATGATAAGGCATTTATCTGCTACCAGTCCTGTGGTTCATAGTTACGCTGCTTGTGCGATAGAAAAAATTTTTGCCCTAAAAATAGATAATGCTCCTATGTAAGTAATAAATGTATACTTTTAATTCAAAGTTTAACAAATTTTTTCTAATAAGTTTTATTTTAGAGTTAAAGGAGAAGACATTGCTCCATTGGCTGGAAATTTATTACAATATTTATTCGCAGTTCTTGATAAACCTGGATCAGAAGAAAATGAGTACATTATGAAAGCCATTATGAGAAGTTTTGCCACACTGCAAGAAGCGATTTTACCACTTTTAGCAGACTTATTGCCAAAATTAACGGATAAACTCTCTGTAGTTGCTAGGAATCCTAGTCGGCCTAATTTCAATCATTGTCTCTTTGAAACACTTAGTATATCAATAAAGTAAATATATCAATTTGTAATGCAAAAACATAATAATTTGATGATACTAAAAAAACATATTTTGATTTAGAATCGTTTGCAAATCAAATCCCACTGCAGTTTCATCATTTGAACAAGCTCTTTTTCCTACTTTTCAAGGAATATTGCAACAAGACATCTCAGGTTAGTTTTAATTTAAATAAAATTTTAATATTAAGCTAAATTCATTTTAAATTTTATTAATAAGCTAAAATTATTTGTAGAATTTATTCCATATGTATTTCAAATTTTGGCTTTGCTTCTTGAACTACAAACTGGACCTGATGTACCCGAGTCATACATGGCATTATTTCCTTGTTTATTGGCTCCGGTTCTATTTGAAAAAAAAGGAAACATCCATCCCCTTAATCGTTTATTACAAGCTTTTGTTCGCCATGGATCTCATCAAATTATAGCTCAAGACAAAATAAGTGGTTTGTTGGGAGTATTTCAAAAGTTGATGGCATCGAAAGCTAATGATCATGAAGGATTTTTGTTGATGCAAGCAATCATTGAACATTTTCCTCCGTAAGTAAATTGAAAAATGCATATTTGTAAAGGAATTTTCCACTGCTACAAAATCTTGTATGCTTAGAATTTTCTTACTTATACATTAAATATATATAATTATTGACTAAATCCATAAATCGACTTGACTTTAGGAACGCTTTGGAACCATACATAAAGCAGATATTTATACTTCTTTTTCAAAGGCTGTCATCAAGCAAAACTCCGAAATTAATTAAAAATCTCATTGTTTTCTTTTCGTTTTATATCATCCGATATGGAGCAACTAATTTGATTACTCTAATTGACTCCATTCAACAAAAGTAAGTTTGTTTGATTATATTAAAATTGTTTGCTTTTTATGAAAAGATTTTTTTACGTAAAGCAATGTGTTTTGTACGATTTAAATACAAAATTTGACTCAAATTGAATTTTGTGTAAAAAAAAAAAAACTGGTAAATCTATTAAAGATTAGAGATTAACATATTTGGGATCTATTCTAAAATGTGTAAAGGTTTTTTTTTTTTTTTTTTTTTTCTTTATTATAGTAGTGTATATTTTTGTTGTTGACAACTTTGTGTGTAGGTGAAGACCTATTATAAGGAGGGTATCAACCACATATTCGTAAATGACCCACGCCGCCCTACTCTAAATTGTTTATTAATTTACAGTTTTCTCTGTTTTTTCTAATCCTTTTTAACGTAGTTACACCAATGCTCGTATTTTTCTCTACTTTAAAGTATAAACCCCCCTTATAGATAACTTCAAGTTGAGCGAATCTCTAACGAGTCGGTATTGCATGCATATGGTTTTCGGGGATTCAGTTGATTCTACTACCCTCCGCGTAGCCGCAAACGCATCGATATACTCAAAACTAATCCGGTAAAGTAGTAAGCCTTTTCCCGGCCTGGCATCAGTTGATTTTATCCTCTGATTCAGACTTGCGGTCGTTCAATGTTTTCGGAGAGAATATAGTCGGCCTTTAGGAAGATAACTTGGAAAAAATAATATTTTATTATTAATAATAACTTACCTCACATAAGCCACCGTTAATTCAGTTTCAAGAATTTTCACGAGTGAAAGAACACTCGGGCTCGAAGTTCGAACGCGCGACCCCAAGGTTGAGAGTCAAGCGCTCTAAGCCCTGAGCAACCGCGGCTGTTGACACTAGTGTATATTTACAACAAGCATCAACATTTATTTAACCTATGATCTAATATTTTTTGAATTTTGGTATAATTATTACTATTGATGATATTTTATTAAACAATTCAATTTTTTTATATACTATTTTTTAGCATGTTTGGTATGGTCATTGAAAGAGTAATATTGACAGATTTAAAAAATGTAACTGATCCAATCGAACGAAAAATCACTGCTATTGGATTGTCAAATATTTTAATTGATTGCGGAATCATGTTAACAACTCCTTACTATTCCTATTATCCTCAACTTCTTGCTTGTTTGGTGGAATTTTTTGAACTGCCTTCAAATGGAACTCAATATTTAGAAGAAGAGCCGGACGATGATGCTGCATCTGGTTATCAAGCAGCTTACAGTCAATTAATTTTTGCTAAGAATCCTAGGCCAGACCCTTTACCTGGTTAGTTTATATATTATTTATTATTATTATATTTCATTTCTCAGTAATGAATATATATTTTTTTTAAATTATAATGATTAAAAATTTTTGTTTAACAAACGTATTTACTAGATTTTTCATTGTTTAACTGAAATTATTTTCTTAGGTTTATTTGGTTCTTTTCAATTTGGTTTTTTCAAACATTTGATTGTTTAAAAAAAAAGTTTACATTTTCTAAACAATTTTTTGTGATAAGTCTTTTATTATTAACTAAAAACTAGTTTTTAATCAGTAAAAACAGTAAATTGTCTTAAAAAAATTATTCTAGTTCTTTTAAAATTTTTTATTTTCTCTTTTAAGAAGATCCTAGCGAAGTTAGTCTTTGCTACAATTAAAAATTATATCTAACAACTTGATTGATACACAATTGTGATCAAACACAGATCACAAAAATAAATTTGAATTTAAATTAATAGGATTTAATATTTCAGCCATTACCGACGTACGCTTACATCTTACAAAGGGGCTGCAAAGGCTGCCACCAGATGAATTGAAATTAGAATCTATTCTCGCCCAAATGCCAGAACCAAACTCTAATCAGATAAGAACATACTTACAAACATTTAATTTTAATTGAAAATTGAGCATCTCAGCTTAGTAGTGGCAATTTAAATTGAATCAGGTATTCCTTTTCAAATTGCTGTACTGATGTGCCATCTTAGGCCAGCTTTAACAAGTTATGTAAATTGTGAAATAGATTTTCTACATGTAATTTTATACACTACTTAAAATTGTAAATAATTGAATTGAAAAATTCAATTAATTTTGTCTTAAATTTTAAAAAGATACTTTTAATTTTGTAAAATGAACATTCTTAATTGAATATCAACTGTTGTGAAATGCAATAAAATGAAGGTATTTTAATTTATAATGGTATTCTAATTTAACTCATATTCAAAGATATATAAAATAAAAAAAGAATCAAGAATTCTTTAGCCTATGAATAGGTCATCCATAAAATGATGACGAAACGTCAGGTTTTTACTAATTAAAAAAAGAATCAGTTAAATCAATTGAATCTTTACCTGTAATGGGGGTATAAGAAAATTTTCATCAATATTTTTGGCTTAAAAATTTTTTTGTATTACTTAATCTCTACAAGTAAATTTAATGTTGTTAAAATTTCAGATAAAATTGGAATTTTTTGAACAAAATGATCTAAAGTATCAATTTCAAATTTAGTTGTTTGAATCACTAAAATCTTTTTAATCTTTATAACTCAAGTGTATTAAAATAATGCCGACTAACCCCATTTTTTTAAAATTATATTCTACAAAAATGCTACTGAAGTGGTAAATAAAATTTAAAATTGATTAATCTAATTATGAGCATTTTTTTTAAATTGAACGTTTAATCAAATCGTATAATAGAGCGCTTCTGCGCGTTGCGCTTGCGCTACTCTCTCTCGTTCGCGGTTCCTCTTCCTAGTTCCTACTTGTTCCTACTCCTTCCTCACCCGCGGGTTTGTCCGAGGGAATTAAGTAATTCTAAAAATTCAACTTGAAATCAGACAAAAACAATTACACGCTTCACGATTTGTTCTAAAAATTATGGCAATTATTGTTACAATTAGATACAGTAAGACATTAATTTTTTTAAATTTAATTTCAAATTAATCAAACATGGTAACCGACTGATTGTATTAAAATTAATTCAATTAAAATAAGGCACTCATAACCTTTTGATTCGTTAAAAAAGTAAATAATATAAGGAAACATGAAAGTATTTTCAAGATAAAAGTTTGTTTTTCATTAAATTTTAGTAACATTTTAATTAAAATAATTAGCACAGTAAGTCACTTGAATCACAAGTTTTCTGTTATAAATGACGAATAATTAAACATTAGATATAATCTCGTAGACTGTTCATCTAATCAAGACATCAGAATGGATTCCACAGTAAAAAATGGAAATTTAAATATTTCAGTATCAGATATAAACAATGCTAGTGATTTACATCCAACATCTTTAATAGTTATTAATGGAAAGTCATCCATAGCTGTTGAATTATTAGTTTGCTTTCCAAACTCTAATGTTATGCATAGGTATTATCGACGAATAGCTCTTGCTAATAACCAAGAATGTCATTCAATTGATTTTGCTAATGTAGTTTATCACATAAGTGTTTGATAGTTGAAGTAAGTTTAATTTAATTTTAGAGTTATTAATTCACATTTAAGTTTAAAAATGGTAGACAAAATTTATAAAAAAAAGTGATTTTAAGATATTCAAGTATTTTTATTAATTATAAATTTAAGTTTTGCAATAAAACAAGTGATCAGCATTAAAATTAATTACATATATATGTATTGAATTTTTTTTATTTAAATTGAAAGCTCAACTTAAAAACTAAGAAAAAAAAAATATTTGAAGCTTGCCCTAGGTTTAAGGTAGATATATTTTTTAATGATTTTTAAAAACACCAATTATTGTATGAAGAATTTTTAAAATTTCTAAAATTGTTTTGCAGTAAAACTCAAAAATAAAATTATGAACTTTCAGGACAAATCAAAAGTTTGATTAAATTTAATATATATAAATATACACAGACACTTAAATATTAAGTTATATAAATGAAATGGGTTACATCCCATTGTTGGACTAAAAAAATCCTGTATTTACTTACTTACTTCTCTTTGCCAAAAAATTCAAAGTATATTAGATTAAACCATGTAATATACCAAGACTGAAGAATGCTGACTATTGAATTGTAATGGAAAAAACTTAAAGACTTATATACAAGGTAACAGGTCTTGCGTGATTATTGACAGTTTATAATTGCATGAAAAATAATAAGTAAAAAGTTTTTTTTTTTTTTAATGAGTAAAGAGTAAAAAAATATATATATATTTTTTTTTCTTTTAGCAGTAACTGTAAACATGCTTAGCTGTTCTAAAGTTATTTAAAAATTAATTTTATGAGTATGAAAATTTATAAAATTAAAAGTTCTTATTTTTAAATATTATATTTTATAGTTCATCAAATTAAGGAAATTCCAATAAATGATATAAAAATTGATTAAATTAGTTTCCTTTCGTGGATCCTAAATTCTGTAATAAGGTTTTGATCAAAATATTGATGCATTGTTGTAATCACAACTTGATCCGTGGAGAGGTAAAGAAAAAAATAAAGATGCAAATTTGCAAATTTTTTATAATTTTTTCAAAATTTATTTGCGACGTTTCGTCCACCTGGTTTGTGGACCTCTTCAGGCTATAAATATATTTTAACGTAATACAATTGAAATTGAATATTAATATACATAAATATTACAAAGAAATAGGAACAAATAAGTTTACCTATGTTATCAGTTATTACTCGAGTCGAGAAAATCGTCTAATGAGTTAAAATGTGAGAGATACAGAACATTTATACTTAGGAGAAAATAAGCGTGTTTTAATTTCGAGTACATAATAGATGAGCTTCAAAATAATTCATTCACAATCAGATAATTTATTAAATAAAGGTTTATAAGATCTACTAAGTTTCTGTGTATCTTCCCTTTTATTTATAGTATTCTTAGAGCTTTTTATAAACAACATTTCGGAAACTAGCCGCTTTTCATAATTATGTTCCGTATCTAAAATTTTCACGTCATTAAAATTAAAATTATGGTTAAAATCTAAATTATGTTTGTAAACAACTGACTCCGGGTCAATGTTTTTCTCGTGTTCCGACATTCTTTTTTTCAAGGCTCTCTTTGTTTGACCAACATATGATAGAATGTCGGAACACGAGAAAAACATTGACCCGGAGTCAGTTGTTTACAAACATAATTTAGATTTTAACCATAATTTTAATTTTAATGACGTGAAAATTTTAGATACGGAACATAATTATGAAAAGCGGCTAGTTTCCGAAATGTTGTTTATAAAAAGCTCTAAGAATACTATAAATAAAAGGGAAGATACACAGAAACTTAGTAGATCTTGTAAACCTTTATTTAATAAATTATCGGATTGAGAATGAATTATTTTGAAGCTCATCTATTATGTACTCAAAATTAAAACACGCCTATTTTCTCCTAAGTATAAATGTTCTGTATCTCTCACATTTTAACTCATTAGACGATTTGCTCGACTCGAGTAATAACTGATTACATAGGTAAACTTATTTGTTTCTATTTCTTTGTAATATTTATGTATATTAATATTCAATTTCAATTGTATTACGTTAAAATATATTTATAGCCTGAACAGGTCCTCAAACCAGGTGGACGAAACGTCGCAAATAAATTTTGAAAAAATTAAAAAAAATTTGCAATTTTGCATCTTTATTTTTTTTTTTACCTCTCCACGGATCAAGTTGTGATTACAACAATGGATCCATATTTTGGAACAATCAGAGAGGAAAATCGAGAATTCGATCAACAACAACAAAGGTTTTGATCAGTTTTATATCAAAAATTTATTAAATAAAAATATAATTTTTGCTAAAGTAAATATTTTTTATATAAAATAAAAAAAACATACAATTTTTTTTTTTCAATACACATTTTACTGTTTACAGTCAAAAATATAGCACAGAGATATGTTTTTGTAATATGAAGAAATTTGTTTATACTAACTATGTATAAATGCGCAACATGAGTCCCGGTAGCCAATGCCTCATCCAATATGACCCAAGTAGAGATTTTTAGTATCATTATAAATTATGAGGCTCCTAATGCTAATCAGTGAGTTCTCGAGATTGACGCAGACAGTATACTGTCAATTCAGACGTCCTTATGTATATTCACTTTTTAAAAAAAAATCTGTCATTATTATGTTTTAAAAATATCATCTTGAAACTTTTCAAAAAGCTTTTTCATATAAAAAACTTTATTGTTAAAAATTTTTTCGACTTTAAACCGATAGGTTTACTTTTTTAATCCAAAGTCAGAGCTAAAAGTGTTAAAATTTTTTTTTCAAAAATTATTTGGACAGCTTTAAATTTTAAATCCCTTCAAAAATATCTAAATAATAGCAGCTCGAATAAAGTTTGATAACAAATTGCCAAGATTTCGTAAAAAAATATTCAGCAGTTTCCAGGTTCTTGTGAGTTAAACTCAAAACTCAAACGTTTTTCGATGTACAAAATTTGAGTTCAATTTGCAAGAACTCGGAAACCTCTATTTATATAAAATTAATATACATAGCTATAACTGTACCTTAAGTCCCCATAATACAGTACTGGTCAAAAGTTCAGCACACCCCCTCATTTCATAGTTTTCAAACTTTGAGCTTTTATGTAACCGTGATCATGTAAATCTTTAAGTCCACGTCTTTAACTTTTTTTTCACTTACAAGACGTATAAAGTATGAATAAAAACCGTAACTTCATATAAATATGTTTAAAAAATTAATTTTTACTCTCATTTTGTTTAAAAAGGATATTTTTCGAAAAATAGCAATTTTTGGTCATTTTCTGATCTTAGCATTACTTGTAAAGCTTTTTAGAATCGTCTATATGCATAATTCTTTTTTGTTCTTGTCAATTTGATGTTCAATTTTAACGAAAAAAAATTTCAAGTTGATACATAAAAAAATGTTCAAGCCACGACCACATAACGTATTTTTTGAAACATGATAAAAACATCGATTTTTTATAATTTCACATTATTTTTAACTTAAAAACGTGTTTTAGATGACTTTACTAGTTCAAAAACAAATTAAAAACGCATCATTAATTTAATTTTAACTAATTTATTCAAAAAAATACAAAGAACCTTTTGGGTAACTCGCAAAACGATAATTTTATACAATTTATTTACAGTCATGTGTTTAAAGGAAAAACGCTTATTTTTAACAATGAATGCTGATAAAATTAAAACAGGAATTTTTTAATAATTTTTAATGTAAATCTATTTTTTAATTGTTACATTATTTAAATTTTTGATCTTTTTAATACATGGTCACTCCTCATTTAGCTTTATAGCAAGCCTGAACTTTGCGTACCTTTGATTCTGCAAGATTTTTGCCATATTTTACAGTCAAGCAATAGCAATTTCTTGTTTCAAGTCTTGAAGATTTTTACATTTTTTGTCCTTTATCATCCTTTCGATTTGATACCAAGCATTTTCAATTATGTTGAGATCAGGAGATTTGGCCGGGCAATGGACGATTCTTAAAAGCTTTACAAGTAATGCTAAGATCAGAAAATGACCAAAAATTGCTATTTTTCGAAAAATATCCTTTTAAAACAAAATGTGAGTAAAAATTAATTTTTTAAACATATTTATATGAAGTTAAGATTTTTTTTTATAGTTTCTATGTCTTGTAAGTGAAAAAAAAGTTAAAGACGTGGACTTAAAGATTTACATGTTCACGGTTACATAAAAGCTCAAAGTTTGAACTTGAAAACTATGAATTTGGGATTGTGCTAAACTTTTGACCTGTACTGTAACTGTACCTAAACTCTCCATTTTTCATAATATTGTTGTAATTGTGGAAGATAAATTAATTAGATTAATTCTAAAATAATAATCGAACACAATATTTATAAAAAAGAAACTTGAAAAACTCCGCTTTTATTCGTAGCAAAACCAATTCAACAAATTCAAACCTTAAACTCTTTATTTTATTTTATTTCATTATTTTTTAAATTCCTTTTCACGGGTTATCCTCCGCTAGGAGATGTATCCGTACCTCACGCCGCGCCAACAGTACAGAGATTTAAGTATTGTGGGACCAAAATGATGTCTGAATGGAGTGTCTGTAAAATAAATCTGGCTGAGTAACTAATCCAGGGTAATTCCAAAAAAGATGCTCAAGAGACTGTGCGCCGGTTTCACAATCGCATTGATCATCCGGCAAAATGTTCTTCCGATGTAAGTGTGCTCTGGTTCTGGTATATGGTCAATTTTTTTTTTTTTTTTTTTTTTTTTAACTCCTTTCAACACGGGTAATCCTCCTGTGAGAGATGTACCCGTACCTATCACCACCAGTGCAGAATAGTATTTTACATACCTGAGGGAGTCAAAAATTAGTTAGCCCTTAGCAAACCGAAATTGATGCCCGAGCCGAAGGCGAGGGTGTCAAAGGTTTGCTGAGGGTTAGCTCATTTTTGCACTTCCTCGTATGTAATATATTTTTCAACAGGAGGCAAGGAAAGTTCAAACTCCCTGTTTGGGATAAATCAGAAAGTTTGAACTTTCTGCGCCGTGTGTTGAAAAGTAAATTTAATCTAGCACTGGGGGACCGTTGTAGAATCCAAAAACCAGAAAATCCATTATTACAACTAATGTACGTCAATTACAAGAGTTGAGTAGATTGATTATGTTGAGTGTATGATTGAGCTGTACAATTTAAATAACAAATTCATTAGAAATAAAAAATCACATATTACCTTACCAATGAGAATATTATGTGTATTGACAAAAGTTGACACATCTGTGCCCGCCCGGACTCCAGCCCTATTCAATGCAGTAATAACGCTCCCCCTTCAAGGGGCAGTCCCACAACAAATGTTCCAAAGTTTGATCACCCGATTCGCAGCTGCTCTCGCTGTCACTAACGATATTCTTGCGGTACAAGTGGACTCTGGTACGAGTATGGTCACTCTTGATCCTATTCATCATGCCCAGCAAGGCCCTATCAAACTCATAACCGTAGAACCATGGGTTTTTTCGAAAGTCAGACTGAACAGAAAAATACTTAACCCCCTTGTTCCCCATGGAATAGTCCATGCAAAATTGGAAAGCTTCGCTCCTAGCTCGCTCGCTCAATAAGACAGAGTAATCTCTAAACCAAACACCATAGAAACAAATGTCAATCAAATGCCGAGAGAATCTCGCAGCCTCATCCGCCCTCTTGCACCCAGGAATATTCAACGCGGAGGATATCCAAACGATTTTTACAGAGTGGCCGGTCTCAACGAGTTTGCCTATGATAACTCGAATCTGAAGAATGTATGGATGAACATTGTTGGCCAAACCATCAACTTTCAAAGCGTTAATTAACTCAAGTGAATTGGTAAAAATCAAAAAGTCTCTGCTGTCAAAATTGAATGAGACGATGGAGTAGAGTGTATGGACCACGGCAAAGGCTTCGCAAGCCAAAACTGAATAGTCATGGTTAAGTCTATAGGACCTGATAGATTCGAGATTCTGCCAGTACACACCAGCACCTGCATAACCGACACCCTTGGTCCCATCAGCATAAATGAATGCCGAGCTGCCATAATCCCTGGACAGGATTCTTTCGAAGGCGAGTACTCTGTCTTGTTGACTATTGATGTGGACCATAAATTCAAGATCAATACAGTCCGAGATGAAGAAATCACGGCATGGGATTGAAAAACAACTCGCGAATTTGGTTGCAATTGTCAGGGTACGAGTTTGGAACAGGTCTGTCCATATATGATAAAGTAGGTCGAGCTTCAATAGAGTGTGATGACTGATGGTATTAAGACCAGAGAGTTCCCTAATGAGCTGAAATTTAGGAAGCAGACCGTTGGTGGTAACGGACGACAATCTGAGGATAAACCTCCTAGCCAAAGCCTGCCTCCTGATTTTCAAGGGCAATATTGCTGCAAGATGGTGAAGAACATTGATTGGAGTCGTTGAAATGCAGTTCAAGATCTTTCTGATGGCCGAGTTTTGAAGAATGTCCAACTTACTCAATAATTTCAAAGAGGCGTTGTGGTATAAAAAGGAATCCCAGTCCAACTTGGGTCTCACCAAAGCAAGATAAATGGTACTCAGGGTGGTAGGGTGAACTCCCCATTTGAATCCAGCAATCGAACTAACCATACCAACCCCCGCCTTGATCTTCGGTAAAATACTGAAGACATGATTGGACCATTCTCTACCTTGGTTGAAGTGGACACCCAGAAACTTAAATGAATATGAGTTTCTCAACGCCGATTCTCCAAAAGAAACTGAATATTCCCCTACAGGAAGTGATTTGGACCCGAAGATAACGAAGCTGCATTTCTGAAACGCTATAGACAAGTCAAGATTAGACAAAAACGAATTGATTCTCCAGAGAGTCTCTTCAATAAGAAGGATTCCGTCAGCAATGCATTTGCATCTACACAAAACAATAACGTCATCCGCGAAGCTAATCAATTTGACGTTTTCTGCCAAGCACCCAATAATATTCCTAATGTACAGATTGAACAGTAAGGGGCTCAAACAGGAACTCTGAGGGAGGCCTTTATTTGTTCTACCAGAAGCGAAAGACTTGCGGTCGAAAATGCCGGTTACATTCCTGTCGCTCATGACATTGAAGATGAATCTGACTATATGTCCAGGAACACTCAGAGCTGTCAAAATTTGGACTAAAGATTCTAGGTTGACATTGTCATAGGCACTAGCAATATCCAAGGAGAAGACAAGTAAGTACTCTTTCTTCAATTCAGCCAAACGAATCCCAGTGTCCAAACTGGCAAGACAGTCTTGGCAAGATTTGCCTCTCCTGAATCCGTAAAATGATGATGGGATAAAATGATTGAACTCCGCCCACCATTGCATCCTATCATTGACTATCCTCTCCAGAATTTTCAAAAAGGTACAGGCTAGAGCAATCGGTCTAAACTTGTCCGAGCCAGATTTAGGGATAAAGACAACTTTGAAATTCTTCCAAAAATCGGGAATAGAACCAAAACCCAGGACCAAATTATAAAATCTAGTCAACCAAACAACTGCTGACGCAGGCAACTTTTTGATAAGCGAATAGGGAATATCAGCAGGACCTGCAGCCGAGAATTGATTAGCTCTATGGACCGCAGCTGAAACCTTGCCAAACGTGATGTCAGCGGAAAGAACATTGTCGTATGCGTCCAAGTTAATATCCGATAAAGGTTCGATTTCGATTTGCTGGGGAGGGAGTGGGGGGGGGGGGTGTAGAAACTGTTTTTTTCACCTTTTAAAGAAAGCAAAATTTTCCCTAACTGGCTTCGATGGGTTTAGAGTCGAAACTTTTGCCCTAAAAGAAGATCTACATGCCGTAGCCAGGACCTTGGAGTTGGCTTTCTTGGCCGCTACATATAACCTCTCGTTCTCTTCCGATGTCTCATGTTTGAAGTTTTCGAACGCCTCAGCTCTCAATTGTACAGCCTTGGTGCACTTCTCATTCCACCAAATGGCGTTAGGAGGAGAACGTCTGGACTTCTTAGACCCAGTATCAACAATCTTACCACCGGAATTCTCAATGGCCGACATAATAGACAAAATGAAGTCGTTGTACTGGTCAATATACGTATCAGCCTCAAGAGGAGACTGGGCTTCAACCCAGGAATCAACATAACCCCTAAATTTAACCCACTCTACCTTGGATAATTGAATATGGGAGCCTGTGTTGTTACGAAAAATTGCTGGAATGTTCAGAGACTGGAGACCGGGAAATGATCGCTACCCTTGGGATCGTCCATAACATTCCATGACACATCAAAAGCAAAAGGGTTGATAGTGAAGGAAATATCGGGGCAACTAACCTTATCAAAGACTCTAGTGGTAGAACCATCATTAAGTATTACCATCTGTCGAGCAACATCAAGACACTTAACCAGATTGCGACCATTCGTATTCACCAGCTCGCTACCCCAATTGGAGTGCTGGGCATATGTCAGGGCGCTGCACAGTGAACGGATCCGGAAATCGTTGGAAAGAATCTATTTAAATGAAGGAAAATAAAGCTAGAGAGATGTGGTCAACGACAATCAAAAGCTAATTTAATAACAATCATAGGAAAAATATAAAAATTATAGGTTTTCCATTCCTAACCTGAAAAAAATGCAGAAAAAAAAAAAATCACGAATGTGTCATTTTCGTCCAAAATCTGAAAAGAACGAATACGATTGTAAAATCAATTTTTTTTAGTTTATGGCAAAAATAAATGATTTTATAAACATTTCTTCTACTGTTTTTAATTAAACATGTTTAAATCGTAATTATCGATAAAACAAACTATTTTTTAAACATAAAATTCATGTAACTTCATAAAATATACTATGTAATTAAAATATATTACGTGAAAAATGTAAAAAATCATACAACCCCATAACTGAATTCGTCAGACTTCTACAACCCAATAATCGAAATTATCAGGCTCTTACAACCCTATAACTGAATTCGTCAGACTTCTACAACCCAAAAACCGAATTCATCAGGCTCTTACAACCCTATAACTGAATTCGTCAGACTTCTACAACCCAATAATCGAAATTATCAGGCTCTTACAACCCTATAACTGAATTCGTCAGACTTCTACAACCCAAAAACCGAATTCATCAGGCTCTTACAACCCTATAACTGAATTCGTCAGACTTCTACAACCCAATAACCGAATTCATCAGGCTCTTCCAACTCCATAACCAATTTCGTCAATTTCCTACAACCCTATAACTTAATTCATCAACCTTCAATCCTTCAAACATACAACTCCATAACCAAATTGATCAGATACTTACAACCCCATAACCAAATTGATCAGACTCCTACAACCTATAACTGAATTCGTCAAATACCCACAATCCTATAACCATGTTCGTCAAACTCCTACACAACCCCATAATAGAATTTGTCATACTTCTACAACCCTAACTTCGAAATCATCAGACTTCTATAACCTATAAATGAATTCATTAGACTTCTACAATCCCATAACCGAATTAATAAAGCTTCTGAAACCAATAAACAAACTTGTTAGACTTCTACACACTCATAACTAAATTCTTTAGACTTCTATTTATTCTTCAAGCCTACAACTCCTTAACCGAATCGTCAGACTTTTACAACCTATAATTAAATTCATGAGACTTCTGCATATTCCTTAAGCCTAAAACCCCATAACCAGGACTTCTAAAACTCCATATCTTTATTCGTTAGATTTCTCAGTATTTCTCAAGTCTACAACCCCGTTAACTGAAATAGTTTTAATTTTACAACCATATTCATCAAGCCCCTACAATCTTGCAACCAAATTTATCAGACTTCTACAACCCCATACTTGAACTTGTCGTATTTGTAGAACCTAACGGATTTCCCTTTACTTCTACAACCCCATAACCGAACTCATCTGACAAAAAAATATGATTAAAATCAACAAAATTCGTAAAGAATTATCAATGATCCAAATCATTGGTTTTTGGACTTATGGTAAAAAAAAAAAAAAAAAAAAAAAAAAATGATAAAAATGAGCCTTATGATCATTTTATGAATCTTTGGGATCTTTAAAAATGATTATAAGGATCATTTTGTGATACTCACAAATTCATCGGATCATTCCGAAAATTTCACAATCTTTTAAAATAATTCGTACAATTATCAACTAGGATCAAAACTTTGTTTTCCATGTATTATCTTTCTAAAATAATTGTTCATTGCTATTATCTTTTAAATACATTTTTACTGCGTAAACTTTATAATTAGAATCAGCAATAAATGGAAGTTTTCTATCATTGGAATTTTTTTTGTCTACCGAAAGAAAATTTATTTTCTCTCTATGTAAAATATATTCGGCAATTGAAATTTCGATTGTTGGAAGTTTTCAATACTTGGTAACATTTCAAAAATTCTTAAGGACAATTTTTAACCACTTTAATTCGAAGTGATTTAGCTTGTCCTGACCATCTTTTGTTACGAAAAGTATGGCATACTCGGAAATTATTGAACTTGTGGACGCGTTAAATCTGATAAAGAAGATGATTGTAAAAATATAATCGAAATAAATTGTAGAAATAAAACGAATTAGGTTATAGAGTTTTTAGCTTGAGGAATAGAAGGTTGGTGAATTCAGGCATGTAATTGGAGTTTGCTGAGTCGAGTTATAAAGTTGTTGAAGTCTGATCAATTCGGTTAGGGGCCATCCATTAATGATGTCACGTTTTTATGATATAGTCTGCTAATACTGTAGCGCTACGAGACTATACCAAATTAGTGTGACATCATTAATGGATGACTCCTTATAGAGTTGCAGGAGTATAAAAAATTCAATTATGAGGTTGTAGGCTTGAAGAATGGATTGTTGTTGGATTTGCGATCACTTATAGGGTTGTAGAATATTGACGGACTCAGTTATGGGGTTGTAGAATTCTGACGAATTTGGTTATGGGTTTGCAGACTTTAGGAATAGAAGTCTAAATAGGACTTCTAAAACCCCATAGCTTAATTCGTTAGACTTCTATGTATTCCTCTATCCTACAACCCTGTTGAATGGATTTGTCATAATTTTACAACCCTATAGAAATTTTTGATATACTCCTACAACCCCGCAATCAAATTCATCAGACTTTAATAACCCTATACTTGATTTTGTAATACTTCTACAACCAAGCAGAATTAGTTGAACTTCTGCAACCCCATGACCGAATTCTTTGAACTCTAATTCTACTCTAACAACCCTATAGCCGAATTCATCAGACTCTTACAACCCGTCTAGCTCCTGCAATCTCATAATTAACTTTATATGCCTTTGCAACCCCATAACTAGATTCGGTAGACCTTTACAACTACATATCCAAATTCATCAAGCTCCTATAACTCCATAACTGAAATCGTCAAACACCCACAACCATATAATCATATTCATCAGATTCCTACACAACCCCATCATAGAATTTGTCTGAATTCTTCAACCCTATACTCAAACTT
Organism: Encarsia formosa; assembly: GCA_038277355.1. Taxonomy (NCBI): domain Eukaryota; kingdom Metazoa; phylum Arthropoda; class Insecta; order Hymenoptera; family Aphelinidae; genus Encarsia; species Encarsia formosa. The sequence continues at coordinate 110,288,406 of CM076184.1, forward strand.
ATCTAACTTCTACAACCTATAAAAGAATTCGTCAGACTTCTACAACCCCATAACTGAATTAGCCGAATTCCTTTAACTCCATAACCGAATTCATCAGCCTTTTATTCCTCAAACTTGCAATCCCATTACCATTTTGATCAGGCTCTTACAACCTCATAACTTAATTGATCAGATTCCTACAACTACATAACTGAATTTGTTAAACGCTCAAAATCTTATAACCAAATACGTCCTTTATATGTAATTCTCAAGCCTATAATCCCATAAATGAATTCGTCAGAATTATATAACCCTAGAAGTATATTTGTCACATTTTCATTAAGTCTAAAAATCTATGATTTGGTGGATCATTGATAATTCTTGTTACACAGCAAATAATTATAAAAAAAAAGTTGAATGAATTCCACGATAAAGTGCAAAAAGAATGCAATAGTAATACAAAGTGCACAACAATCAAAATGACATGAGATATCGTTGTTTTACGAATTTTGTTGATTTCAATCAATTTTTTTTTGTCAGATGAGTTCGGTTATGGGGTTGTAGAAATAAAGGGAATTCTGTTAGGTTCTACAAGTACGATAAGTACAAGTATAGGGTTTTAAAAGTCTGATAAATTTGGTTGCAGGGTTGTAGGAGCTTGATGAATATGGTTGTAGAATTTAAACGATTTCAGTTAACGGGGTTATAGACTTGAGGAATACTTAGAAATCTAACGAATTAAGATATGGAGTTTTAGAAGTCCTGGTTATAGGGTTTTAGGCTTAAGGAATATGCAGAAGTCTCATGAATTTAATTATGGGTTGTAAAAGTCTGACGAATTCGGTTAAGGAGTTGTAGGCTTGAAGAATAAATAGAAGTCTAAAGAATTTAGTTATGAGTGTGTAGAAGTCTAACAAGTTTGATTATTGGTTTCAGAAGCTTTATTTATTCGGTTATGGGGTTGTAGAAGTCTAATGAATTCTTTTATAGGTTATAAAAGTCTGATGATTTCGAAGTTAGGGTTGTAGAAGTATGACAAATTCTATTATGGAGTAGTGTAGGAGTTTGACGAATATGGTTATAGGATTGTAAGTATTTGACGAATTCAGTTATGGATTGTAGGAGTCTGATCAATTCGGTTATGGGGTTGAAAGAATCTGATCAATTTGGTTATGGAGTTGTATGTTTAAAGGATAGAAGGTTGATGAATGAAGTTATAGGGTTGTAGGAAATTGACGAAATTGGTTATGGAGTTGGAAGAGCCTGATGATTTCGGTTATTGGGTTGTAGAGGTCTGACGAATTCAGTTATGGGGTTGTATGATTTTTTATCATTTTTTACGTAATATATTTTAATTACATAGTATATTTTATGAAGTTACATGAATTTTATGTAACTTCAATAAATAATTCATGAAAAGCGCGCGATTTTTGTACGCTTTTGCTGGCTTGAAGTACTCAAATTTTAAACTCCAGCAAAAGCGCGCGATTTTCGTACGCTTTTGCTGGCTTGAATGTAGAGACTTATAAAATATTTATCAAATTGCTCTTCAAGTGTGATCTAAATTAATTTTTTGATTAGCTACGTTTGATCTAGCGTTATAATAGTACTTTATCAATTACTTTTTAGGTTAATTACTTTGAAGGCTTACTTACTCAAATACGTAGGCCATGGCTGCGATTTTTGTGACCACGAGCCAAGAAGGTAACTCCATAATATTAGAAAGACCTCCTAATTCAAGTAAAACTTGGCCAAACGGTAAGTTGCTTGATCGTCTAGCTGGCCGGTGAAGATATTCTTCAACGAGTTGGTCGAGTTTCATCGTGTTGACTTGGTTCGCGGCGTACGTAAATTCCTTTGTGTCTACATCTTTCAGCTTGAATAGACATTTACTAATTTTTTCGGTTTTAGAGAATTCTTTTGTAGCGAAAAATAAAAAGTCCAACATCACTTGAGGTGCGCGCTCAAAGTATTTCAAGTCTAGTCGACCTTCCGTCCCAACCGTTGGGAACTCGACGGAAGGATAGACGGGTTTAAACAAACCGGCACTCATTATATGCACTTAACACAATGATATCGCGATCACTAACGTACGATACGATGAGCAGCAGAACGATCCGACATCGATGCCGGCGAACGACTGAGTGTGCAGCGCAGGCAGCGGCAGCGGCAGCGGTGGCGACACTGGCGGAGGCGGCCATGTTTTTAAAATGGCGGATCTTTCCGGTGCAGTGATAACAAAGAAAGCTCACGCGCAAAAAGTTCGTTGTCTAGTTAGCACGTAAATAAACATGGTCAGATACTGGAAAACTCGCCGTGGGCTTAAAAAGCCGAGTGTAAGCCTTAAGAAAGAAAAAAAAATAAAAGAGGCGCGCCATAAGGGCGTATATTCATTTATAAAATCGGTTAATCCTCAGTACGTGGAGAAGATCGACAAAGAAGCACAGAAGATAATAAGTGTAACTGAAGACTTGATTAAGAATATCGTACCCGAGAGTGAGATACTAATTAATACCGAAAATGCAGCGGTAAGTATTGAAAAATAAACAAATATACTTTTCTATCAAAGCTGATCATATTGTTATAGAGTTTGAGCACTATTCAACTCGAACGATCTACGCCAATAATAACATTAACATGTTGTTAGATCGATCATAATAAATTTAAAATTTTTCTCGCAGGTTAAAGATTCACTACTAGCCCCGGTTGTAGCTTCGATAGAAAGATCGAATAAATTCCAACTAAAAAAAGTTAAAGAAGTTGAACCGATTTTAACCGTGAGTTTTCTTATAATATTTTATAAAATAATTTAAATAATTGTTTATTTATTTATTTATTAATTTTTTTATTTTTATTTTAGGTTAAAGAGTTAGTTAAACAGTTCGAGGAAATCATTCACCAATAGGAAGTCGAAAAGGAAAAAAAAGAAGAAGCCGAGAGAAAAAAAAAGAAACTCGAAACGGAAAAAAGAAATGCCGAGAGAATAAAAAGTTTAGAAGAGTTGAAAAAAAAAGAAGCCGAGAGAAAAAAAAGGAAGCCGAAAAAAGAGACTAATCTATCATTATAATCGAAAAAGGAGAAAAGGCGGCCGAGAAAAATGTAAAACCAACTGGACAGGTTGAACTAGGATCCGAAAGTGCATCAAAATGGTTGGAACCGCATGAAATTACTTCAAATTCTCTGTTGCGACGAAGAAACTACAAAGACTAAAAATATATCGACTAGACCGATCTTAACTGTCAAAAGATCTAACGACATAACTCGGATGAAGAGTTGCGGCGATTCCGCATTCAGTGATATTGAAAATATCAGTTGCGGTGATTCCGCCGTAGGCGAATCCATCGTTGGCGACTCAGCCATAGGCGAATCCATCGTCGGCGACTCCGCCGTAGGCGGAGATTTTGATTGGAGCACTTGCTCATCGGAAGCGGAATCGTATACGGATACTGATGACGATTCAATGGACTTGGTTGATTTACTTAGAATAGAAAAGCCGAACATGAAGAGCGATGGAGCAGATGTTCCTCTTTTTATGATTCCGGGGGAATTGGATGAGTGTATAGTTAAGAGAGACTTATACCATTGCATACTCTCGACGGACAATACGGACGAGAGATTTGTCAAGTTGGGTCTGGTAAACATTCAATAGCTCTATTAACATCTTATATCTATTATAATGTTAGATTGATATAAATAATTTTTTTTTTTTTCAGTCGATGAAAGATGACATGAAAACGGCCTTTATTAAAAACTTTAATAACGCGAAAGACGTCGAAATGGACGTGCTGGAGTCAAGGCTAAAGGAAAAATTTCATTTAAGTGCTATTGAAGCGAAAGATCTCCATACGAAAATTGAAGAACTAACGAAAAACAATAATGATGAAACTTTGAAAAACTTATTTTATGGAGACGAATCAATCGATAAAATAATTAATGATTTATCCAAGTATATGTCGTCGATAAATGCTCCACCACCTCCACTTCCGGCAGTAAAGGTCTTCAACGAACCGTACAGTAGTATTTGTAGCCAACCTTCGACGTCAGTCTTAGTACCTGAAACAAAAAAAAATAACATAAAACAAGATAGAAGCGATTTTTACAAAACGTATATTTTTGAAAATGATGTAAATAAAATAAAAAAATTGGAAAAATATGAACATGCTGCAAATAAACCAAAAAAAATCCAGCAAGGGTTACCGACATCTTTCACCGCTAACTGGAAAACGCTAAAATCGTTACGGCTTCAACCAGAAGAAAAAGTTCCGTTAAATATACATTATTCTGACGAAGAAAAAGAGGAGTTCAAAACAATGCGAACAATAATAACGATAAACATTATGAAAAAAATTTGTTTAGAGGCTATAGAAAATAACACTGCGATATCTAGCAATATTCCCTCAACAATTGTGGAAAAAGCAAAAAAAGAACATCAGGTAAAATTACAAAAAGAGATAATGGAAAGAGAAAGAGTTTTGGCGGAACAAATGACAGAAAAGATCAAACTTCCCCAACTGGCTTTGAAGAATCGTTATCTAGTGAGTCGATAGCTCTATCCTCATATATTATTAATAAAACAAATTAATCCCAATATTTTTTAAATTTTAGGCATGCGCCAATATAAAGTGCAAATTAAAGACAGCGCTCAATCGAGATGAAGCAGGACATATTGCTATTAAAACAATTAATGATTTTAATATGTCCCTACCGCGTCCACAAAAAAATCACGCTCAATTGATAACCGGTGCAAACCGAGACAGAATTCATGTTTACGTGAGTAGATGTTGATGTTCATCAATATAGCTCTATTAACCCTTAAACTACACACCGGGGTGTAAACAACCCCAGAGCTGTTTAAGGTAATATATTTCTACTACCCGTTTAAAAACCAACTCTAGCGCGTCACCTCGTGTTAGTTAAATGGTCCGATTACCTGCCTGTGCCTAGACACTAGGTTAGTAGTGCGTCAGCTGCCGTTGAGAGCACGCCAAAGCCACGTGTGCTGCGCCGTGGGGTGTAGACCACCCCGTGTGTAGTTAACGTCGTATTTTTTTTAAATTGGAGAAAAATTTTGTATCTTGTTTTTGTGTGGAAAGAGTGGTATTGAGACGTAAGTAAACGTGTGTGAAGTTGAGATATGCCTCAGTAAATTTTGGTTAAAATATATTGAATCATAAACAAAAGTTATAAACAATTTAACGCTCTGGGGTGTAAACCACCCCGTGTGTAGTTTGTGTAATTTTTTTGAGGTGTGTAGTTTAAGGGTTAAAATCATCGAAAATATTCAATTATTTTATATTTTTTTCTTGTAAAGTTACATTATCTAATGTAAAAATATTTTGTTGTAGTTTTTATGATTTTTTATAACCAATCAAACAGTGCTATTTGAACAATAATATTACTTTGTTTTTACCCTCATTTTTCCCTATTCAATCTTCAAAATAAATATATTTTTTAGACGGAACGCGAATAAACATATGTTTGTCTTAAAGTATAATACTTAAAGGGTGCATTGCTACAAATTTCATTAAAAAATATTAAAAATTTAAAAAGTTATGAATTTAAAAAAAAAAAAGTCCAAATTTTCACTTTTTTCTTACATTTTCTTTTTTATAACAAAATAAAAAAATGTTTTAGCGCTAAATATCATGCTATTCTTTAGACAAGCTATTGAGATATGCCTCAGTAAATTTTGGTTAAAATATATTGAATTAAGCAAAAGTTATAAACAATTTAACGCTCTGGGGTGTAAACCACCCCGTGTGTAGTTTGTGTAATTTTTTTGAGGTGTGTAGTTTAAGGGTTAATATAACATAATCTATGAACAATATAACTCTATTAATAATATTAACTCTATTTCCTCTACAGCTGCAACGGTTTGAGAGATTTTTCCTAAAATTCGTAAAAAAATTGCCAATGGTCAATACGAAGCCGGTTTCCTGCATCTTTTTGTCGAAGTGCCTATTAACGCCGCATCTCGTTGCAGGATTATTGTTAAAGTACAAAACTTCAACCATTAAAAACGTTTTGAATCGTGTGTTTTGTCATAATACGATGAAATACTTTATGCTGTTACGCCCGGTTGCGAAGATGATACGTATAGTATTATTGAAATACGTAAATACAAGTTTGAAAAAACTTCCTAAATCTTTTGACGCAATAGTACTAAGTGGGATCAAGAAAGGATTACCGGCTGAGGACCATGACAAATTCGAAAGGTACAAAACAAGAATTTTGGGAGAGTTGCACAAATTGTTCAGCTCGAAAAGTTTTGCTTTGGGATTTTTATCTCAAAGTAATCCTTTTGGAGTGATAAAAACATTTTTAGTATGCTTATACCACATATCTCAGAATAGCTATTACGATGTAAGAATTATTTATAGATCGTTAACAATCATTTGAACCTTAATATAAACTAAAATTTATTGTTTCAGTTAAAGTTGACAGAGACGATCGGTAACAATGATGCATCGACAGCAATGAAAGTCTTAAATAAAAAAGTAAGAGATAGCGCTATCTTCATAATCGATCTATCTAGAACTATCTAACCTTTCTTAATGACGCCTTTTCAGAAACCCGAAACCACATTGCTTGAACTCAAATACAAAAAGAAAAAGAATCATACAGCTATCATTGAAAATGACAGGGTGATCAACGAAGAGGGTCTGTTCCCTTCACAACCACAATTACGATCTATCGATAGCTTGACTTTCTATGGTAACCAGAATTTGAATATAATTAATAAGAATCCTTTGATGGTTCCTTGGAATCCAAGTAAGAGATCATCTAAAGAGATCGTGACAGAATCAAAGGCTAATGAAGCAAAAAGCTCTAAAGAGGTATTAAACTTATTAAAGAGATAGCTCTATCAGTATATAAATAATAAATTACATTGTTTCAGCCTGCAAACAATTGACCACAGTTGAATACAGAGATGAAAAAATCAAAATAACTTTACGCAATCAGTCAAGATTTGATCAATTGACGGCATACGACTTTTATTGCTATAGATTAGATTACTTCATGATTAATTGTAAAAATTACAATGATTTGATGGTGCCGATTAATTACGACGGCTATTGCGAACTGCCAAAATCTATTAAACTAACCAAATAGTTTATTAAAAACAAAGTTGATAATAAATGATATAAATAAATTGAATTATAAAATATAATTTATATATATCTTCCTATATTATATAGTTATATCCAGGAGGAGCTCTTTTTTTTTTGGCTCCTCCGGGAGGAGCTCTGAAAATTACGGCTCCTCCGGGAGGAGCCCCTTAAAACATGTTAAATATAAGGTTTTTTGAAGGTTTTGAGGTGCTCCTCCGGGAGGAGCTCTTAATTTTAAAAGCTCCTCCCGGAGGAGCCAATTTTAGTAGCTCCTCCCGGAGGAGCACCTTAAAACGTCAAAAACCCTTATATTTAACATGTTTTAAGGGGCTCCTCCCGGAGGAGCCAAAAAAAAAAGAGCTCCTCCCGGAGGAGCACCTCAAAACCTTCAAAAAACCTTATATTTAACATGTTTTAAGGGGCTCCTCCCGGAGGAGCCGTAATATTCAGAGCTCCTCCCGGAGGAGCCCCTTAAAACGTCAAAAAACCTTATATTTATTATGTTTGAAGTGGGCTCCTCCCGGAGGAGCCGTAGTTTAAAGAGCTCCTCCCGGAGGAGCACCTCAAAACCTTCAAAAAACCTTATATTTAACATGTTTTAAGGGGCTCCTCCCGGAGGAGCCGTAGTTTAAAGAGCTCCTCCCGGAGGAGCACCTCAAAACCTTCAAAAAACCTTATATTCAACATATTTTAAGGGGCTCCTTCTGGAGGAGCCGTTATTTTCAGAGCTCCTCCCGGAGGAGCCCCTTAAAACGTCAAAAAACCTTATATTTATTATGTTTGAAGTGGGGTCCTCCCGGAGGAGCCGTAGTTTAAAGAGCTCCTCCCGGAGGAGCACCTCAAAACCTTCAAAAAACCTTATATTTAACATGTTTTAAGGGGCTCCTCCCGGAGGAGCCAATTTTAGTAGCTCCTCCCGGAGGAGCACCTCAAAACGTCAATAAACCTTATATTCAACATGTTTTAAGGAACTCCTCCCGGAGGAGTTGATTTTAAATTATAGGAGCTTCTCGTGTACGAGCACCTTAACTGTCAAAAAACTCCATATTTAACCTCTTTGAAGGGCGCTTTTCCTAGAGGAGTCGTAATTTTAAAAGACCTTTTTAAAGGAGTACTTCAAAACGGTTAAAAAATATTATATTTTACATGTTTCAAGTACTTGAAGTATTTTAACTTACTATTTAATTTTTATAACTATTTTTTTAGACTCACCATAATAAAATTTTCTTGTTTCAATTTAAATCATATTCAACAATTTTACCTAAACATGTTTGAACTTTTATTCAATACACAAACTCAACTCAAAAAACATGTTAAATATTAACTGTGAAGGGGGCCGGGGGCCTAGTGTATATATATATATATATACACTAGGCCTAGTATATATATATATATATATATATATATATATATATATACTAGGGGGTACCCCCCTGCTCGCTTCGCTCGCCAACCCCCATAAAAATAGTTATAAAATATGGAGTTTTTTGAGTTGAGTTTGTGTATTGAATAAAAGTTCAAACATTTTTAGGTAAAATTGTTGAATATGATTTAAATTGAAAAAAGAAAATTTTATTCTAAAAAATCTAAAAAAATAGTTATAAAAATTAAATAGTAAGTTAAAATACTTCAAGTACTTGAAACATGTAAAATATAATATTTTTTAACCGTTTTGAAGTACTCCTTTAAAAAGGGCTTTTAAAATTACGACTCCTCTAGGAAAAGGGCCCTTCAAAGAGGTTAAATATGGAGTTTTTTGACAGTTAAGGTGCTCGTACAGGAGAAGCTCCTATAATTTAAAATCAACTCCTCCGGGAGGAGCCCCTTAAAACATCTTGAATATAAGGTTTATTGACGTTTTGAGGTGCTCCTCCGGGAGGAGCTCTGGAAATTACGGCTCCTCCGGGAGGAGCCTCTTAAAACATGTTAAATATAAGGTTTTTTGAAGGTTTTGAGGTGCTCCTCCGGGAGGAGCTCTTTAAAGTACGGCTCCTCCGGGAGGAGCCCACTTCAAACATAATAAATATAAGGTTTTTTGACGTTTTAAGGGGCTCCTCCCGGAGGAGCCGTAATTTTCAGAGCTCCTCCCGGAGGAGCCAAAAAAAAGAAGAGCTCCTCCTGGATATAACTATATAATATAGGAAGATATATGTATATATATAACATATGTACATACATTAATGCTCAGTAAACATTTTATTAAACAAGATACCACATGGACCTTTTATTTACCTTATCATCTCAAAAAATCTTAGCTCTTTTATGTCGTTAAATCGTTTCAGCTTTATCATCTTAAAAGATACTAGCTCTTTTATGCCGTTAGATCGTTTTAAAGTCGTTAACATAACATAAAATCTTAGCTCTTTTATGCCGTTAGATCGTTTAAAAAAAAAGATCGCAAAACAATTCAGTCTAGTTTGTTATATATACCTGGCAACCAACCAACCAACTTCATCGACAACAAATTGATTAAACAGTTAGTTCATATCAGTTCATACGAGATGTGGGTTAGCGCGGACGTTGAATTTGTTAAAAAAAATCCGAAGCAACCTCCTTTCGATGATCAGTATTATTTAAATAATACTGATCAATTGTTAAAATTGCTTACAAAATTAAGAAAGTGCAGTGAGGAAGAAATTATACAGTGGGAAAATAAAATTATCCGGGAAGTTCATTTTGACCCCGACGAATTTAGCTTCAAAAATTATGAGATCAATCTCGTCGGAATCAAAGAATTCCGACAGAGATTTATAGTTGCGAAGAGAGAAACATCAGATGTGCCCTTGGCACAAATGATAATCCCATACAGGAGTGTACAAAAATTCATCGATGCGCCTATCATCATTTTATCGGGTAAACTTTGCGCGATGGCATACTTCTACGAGTAAGTAGTAAAAAACATTTTTTTCGCAAACCTTGTCATCTCATAAAATAAACATTTTTTTCGCAAACCTTATCATCTCATAAAATTGAAAAAGCAAAAGAACGCTGATAGAAAAAATTAGTTATATAACAAAATGGCCGCTTACAAAATCGAAAAAACTTGACTCTACCTGAAAATCACCCTTCAATAAAGTCCAATTGCAGTGGAATCAAAAAAGTCCGACGAAAATAATCCAAGCTGCAATTCAAAAATGATAGTCAAGCGGCCAAAAGAAAAAGTTCCAAGCAGCGTGGCGTGAGGTTAAGAGGAAGGCTGAGTTCGAACAGAAGCGATGCGTACTCTACGACGGTTGCGAACGGAATCCAAAAAAAACTCTTCAGTTGCATTATAAACAATTCATGTTTCTTCAATTATTTCTTCAATATTTACTCTTGATTTGCTTCAGTACGTAAAAATTTCAATAATTTTCTTCATGTAAAGTAGGTCTCTTGAATTATAAAAATTTCAAATACAAGTAATATTTCAATAAAATAGTTGTTTAATCAATATCTGTATAAAAAAAAAAAATTTAATAGTAGGGATTTAATAGTATCTCCGAACAAGCATTCATATAATTATGATTGAACATCACTTACCGGTAAGTTTGTTTAATCAACAATTATATTTCATTTCGCTTGTTCAGAGATATTAAATGTAGATGTTTAGAGTGAAGGAAAAAAAAATCTCTCTTGTTTTATTCAAATATTCATTCATCATCATATTTTACTTTATTTTCCAACATTCTCAAATTCTTCTTTTTATTACATTGAATCTTAATGAATATCAATCTATTCCGGATACAATCTTAGTCCAATTAAAAAAAAATTTTCAAATACAAAAACATCAAAACAATATGAAATGAAAACTAAGTTACTATCAAAATTATTAATAGCGAACGATATAAAAGTCATAAAATCTAAAACTCTTTAAGTTAAAATCTAAAAAGGCATGAAAGAGGTACACCTCAAGAACATAAAATTACGAAATTATATAAAATAAATATAGTCAGGAAAACACCACAGCGGAAAAATTCTCTTGGGGTTCTTTGACTGGCCTATCGTAAAATTTGGCAAAGACGCGCGAGTTGTCCGACCAAGACGCTGCATCTTTGATGGTGCGGATGTCCAGGCCTCTAGATTTCGCTTTCGAAGTCGAGGCGTGCCTCGTCGAATGAGCTGTGAAATGTTCGTCGATGCCCGCCGATATCATTACGCTCTTAAGCCACCTCCCAACTGTGCAGGGTTTTATACGTAAGTGCAGTTGCGTAAAAGAGACCAGCAATGCTTCTTCCTTCTCTCTGAGAGTCTTCGTCCTGTCTATGTATTCCACCAGAGTTCTAGCGATGCAGATGTCCGTCTGAGCGAAGAAAGGAAAAAAGTCTTGATCCTTTCTGTGATGCTTATCTCTACGCCTCTCGTGGATAGCCTGACGTTGTCCACCTTAATTGACGCAATCGACTGTGTCCTGTAGGCCGATCCGAGGGCAAGCAGCATTACCACTTTTTTAGACAGCAGCTCCAGAGTAAGATCAGCGTTCTTTCCCCACGCTTGAATCTCTTGCAGGACCAGGTTAACGTCCCAAGTTGTTTTAAACTTCCCTGTCACCGGGTGGATATGGAAAGAAGCCTTAAAGAATCGTTGCAGAATTTTGCTGTCCGAGTTATCCACAGTGTTTATAAGGGCAATGGCCGATCTTAGGGTGTTAAGGGAGCTGGTCGAGCTACTCTCTTTGAATTTCTTGGTTAGGACTCCTGGCACCGCTAAGTCGTCTGCCCTGTATGGATTCAAGGACTTCTGAGTACAGTAATTCCACCAGTAGATTAAAGATGAGTTATACTGCTTCAAGGTACTTTCCGTGTTTGCCTGCTCCAAAATCTTCAAGGAGTCTTCTTCTAATACTCCTCTGCTCACATATGATTGCCTGAAAGCACTCCTGACGCCAGGAAAAGCGAGTGGCTCAGGGGATGTTTTGTTTTCCTGCAAGGTGATAGTAGCAATGAGTCTGATGGACTAAAGATCAGCATGTTAGAGGAGAGTAATTCTAAGACGGTGGGGAACCAAGGCTGACCAGGCCAATAAGGGACAACTATAGTTCCCCTCGAATTCTCCTCTCTAATTTTTTTGAGGACTTTGGATATCAAGGCAAAGGGTGGGAAAGCGTACCAGAAGCAATCCTTCCAACTGAGAGTCAGGGCGTTGATAACAAATGCCTCTGGATCTCTCCCCCAGGAACGAAAAAGTTTACACTTTCTGTTGATCCTGGAGGCAAAGAGATCTATTGCCGGATGACCAAAGTTTTGACAGATCTGATTGAAGGCTTCTGGCGCCAACTCCCACTCTGTATCAATGTTGGTCAGCCTTGATCCCTCATCAGCTGGGTTATTCTTAGAGGCTACATATTCGGCAAATACCCAGATTCTCCTCTCCTTACACCATTCCCACAGCTCCCTAGCTAAGGAATTTAAATTTTCAAATCTGGTGCCACCCATCTTGTTGATGTAGGCAATAGCTGTGCAGTTATCAATTCCGAGGAGAATCTGAGAATCTTGCCGGTTTGCTGCAAAGCATTGAAGGCCCATGAAGGCGGCTTTAATCTCTAGAGAGTTGATGTGTAGAGACCTTTCCAGAGTATCCCAAAAACCATGAGACCGGTCTCCCCCGCAGGTTGTCCCCCAACCTGACGGAGAGGCATCTAAAAAGATCTCTAGATCAAAGTTGAGATCTCTTATTTTATTGAAGGAGTCCTTAATGTTTTCCTTCCACCAAACCAGATCTGATCTGGCAGACTCGGGGAGAGAAACATAGTTGTTGAAATTGTTGTTGCAAGAGGCTAGGGCAGCAGTCTTGGTGCGCCCGAGGGACTTCATGAAAAGTCAGCCATACGCCACAGCAGGACAAGCAGCTACCAAAACACCAATAAGTTCTGCCAGCTTTTCAATCTTAATTTTTTCTTTAGACAAAACCCTATCAATTAAGTTAGAGATTTTTGTTTTCTTTTCCAAGGGTAACTCAATAATCATGCTAGAAGAGTCTATAAGGACACCAAAAAATTTGCATCTCTGGTTTGGTCTCAGGTCACTCTTCTCCCAATTAATCACAAAACCCAAACTCTCAAGAAGTTGAATAATCAAATTGAGGGCTCGGAGGCATTCCTCCCTCGACCTGCCAAAAATCAGGAAGTCGTCCGGGTACAACACAATCCTTAACCCTCTGCCTCTTAGCCAGGCAATAACAGGCTTAAGGAGTTTGGTGAAAACGAAGGGAGCTGAGGACAAGCCAAAGGGAAGCAATGTGAATTGAAAGAGGTTATTTTTAAAAGAAAATCAAAGATATTTTTTATGACTGAGTGATATGGGGACAGTCCAATAAGCGTCTTTGAGGTCTAGCCTCGCCAAGAAATCACCCCTCTCTAATAAATTCAATGCGGTCCTCAGATCCTCTATTTGAAAGTGATTCCTGTATACAAACAGGTTGAGACTTTTTAGGTTAATCTGGCTTCGATGCTAGATAGGAGCCATCTGGCTTAGGAACAAGGAAAACTGGAGGGACAAACTGTCCCGCTGTAGGTTGGCAAGGTTCAATAGCACCAATTTTTAAAAGTTTATTGACCGCCTCTTCCAACAACAAATCAACCTGCCTCGAATGATGATGTGGAGTTAGTATTACCTCTTGAAGGGGTTCCGCGAAAAAGGCTATCTCATAGCCCCTTAAAAGGTCTAGGACAAATTTGTCGCTAGTGATTTTACGCCATTCGTTAATAAAATGTCTTAAACGACCACCAAAGCTTAGCTGCGGCATTAAGAGCGGTTCCGCTGAGGGCGAGTCCGGGAGTAGGGCTTCCTGGCATGGCTGTCATGTCCAGTGAAGTAGAGATCTCCATTGGATGTTCATTCCAATGGAGATAACATATATATGTATAGCATGAGCAAGCGGCGTAGCAGGGCACAAAAAAATTAAATTAAAAAAACACTACTTAGAGATGATTTCCCCCGAAAGCTTTTACGCTGGAGGGGTCAGTGGCATTAAAAATCATTTTGCCCAGGGGCGTCATTGACCCTCAAGCCGGCTCTGCTCTGGAGTCAAAACTTCCTGGGAAAATCCCCTCTAAGGCGTACATACCACCAAGTGCACCAGGTGTTTGCTCGGATCCCTCTGGAGTCAAAACTTCCTGGGGAAATCATTTCCGAGGCGTACGTATCACCAGGGGCACCAGGTGTCCGTCCTGATCCCTCCGGAGTCGAAACTTCCTGGGGAAATTATCTCCAAGGCGTACGTATCACCAAGTGCACCAGGTGTCCACCCTGACCCATCTGGAGTCAAAATTTCCTGGGGAAATCATCTCCAAAGCGTACGAATCACCAGGAGCACCAGGTGTCCGCCCTGACCCATCCGGAGTCAAAATTTCCTGGGGAAATCATCTCCAAAGCGTACGAATCACCAGGGGCACCAGGTGTCCGCCCTGATCCATCCGGAGTCAAAACTTCCTGGGGAAATCATCTCCAAGGCGTACGTATCACCATGTGCACCAGGTGTCCGCCCTGATCCATCCAGAGTCAAAACTTCCTGGGGAAATCATCTCCAAGGCGTACGTATCACCATGTGCACCAGGTGTCTGTCCTGACCCCTCCAGCGTAAAAGCTTTCGGGGGAAATCATCTCTAGGTAGTGTTTTTTTAATTAAATTTTTTTGTGCCCAGCTACGCTGCTATGCTCATGCTATACATATATATGTTATCTCCATTGGAATGAACATCCAATGGAGATCTCCACTCCACTGGATATGACAACCATGCTTCCTGGCTGAGGAAGGCTTCGCTCTGTTCTGTGGATTGGACCAGGGCTTTGGTTGATTGTTGCCTGCTGGAGCCGTCTTCGTTCTGCTCAACCAGCTTGGCTCTCTTCGGCTGGAAAAGCTCTTTCTGTTTCCCTAGACCGGGGCTTTACGCATCAAGGGCTGCAATCTCTTCGGCTTCATTTCTCTAGAGGACTTATCCATGGCCTTCTTGGTCTCGATGATGGACTTTATCTTGCCATCAAAAAGCAGCTCTTGAAGTTCAGTCTTTCTGAGTAACTTCTGGTAAGGTTCGTCATAAGTTTGAATTATTTTGTAGCGTGTGGCGTGAGTTAACTCAAAAAGGAGGTGGGATAGAAGCTTAGTGGCGGCCCCAAGACGAGCCAAGACGCTCTCTCTGCTTGGTTCCTTTTTATCAAAATTCTTGACGTCGTTGAGGACGTCGAGAATAGAAGCTAGGGCACCCGAGGCTAAGTTGGAATAATCCTACAAAAAATTATCGCTGGTAACTAGCTTCTGGATCGAAACCTCTTCATCCAAGCTCGGAGGCACTAGGCTGAAAGATTTCCCTCTTCTGGGAATGCTCTCTATAATCTTAGCCTTCTCTTTTTTGTCCTCCTTGTTGAGACCCTCCTTCATCCAGACCTTTATTCTTTGAATCAGCTCCGGGTCGAGAGCTAACAAGTCCGAGTCGGACTTGGCCGGGTTAGTCCCCAAAAAGTCATCGTATTCGTCGACCACTTCCTCCTCCTCTTGTACGCTAGGGCCGTCCTGCGTGTCTTGCTGGGGTTGACCCCGAGCCTGCTCCTGGTCCGAGAGTGAAGGCACCTCCTCCATAAGTTGATCTGGGTCTGGGTCTTGATGTACCTCAGCCTCTGTGACGATGCGGTCAACGTCTGAAAAATTATAAATGGAAGGTACCTTAATAAACAGGTGAACCACCATTTTTTTTTTTGTGTTTGTCTCATCATCGGGTGTCTAATTACATTTACCGATAAGAGTTCTCTCAAATACAAATTTGTAAGAGAAAAGATATGAATTTAACGAGAAATTCAGTGATCTGAACAAATATGTTCTAATCTATCTTACTAGATGGGGAGACAAAGGGGGCGATTATCCGGATGGGTGCCTCCCGCTAAAAAAGAAAAGGGAAAACTGGTTAGCGAGAAACATAAAATTATGAGGCTTACCCTCAAGCGTGAGTTCGCCCTGCTGCTCTGCTTCCTCTCTCATCTCGTGGAGCTTGATCCATGCTCTTCCAAGCGCCTGTCGATTTCTCTCACGGTAAACGACATTTTTTCTTAATCGGTGTGCGTCGTTGGGCGCCAAAAAACGTTATGAGGACGAGGGAGACAGCGCTAGGTAAGCAAGGGAGTAGAGGGGGGAAGGGCGGCCGTTGGTTAGTTGTTTCCTTGTCTTTTCTTTTGCTCTAAAGGTGGCGTGGTTGGCAGCCGAGCTGCGTATACTTTATTTGATATCTCCGAGCAAATGAAATATAATTATAAATCCTTTTAAAATGCTTTTGAAGGTTACAAAACACCTGTTGCTGTAGTGAGCATTTTTATTTATTTATTTATTTATTTATGTAGAGGCCGAGGCCCAAAAATACATTTTAATATAACAACTTAAATTTAAGGTGGTGTACGGGTAGCTCTCGCACATCATAGAGTTATAGTAGACTCAACTACGATCATTTAAAGTGCATAGTATCTCAGTATTTAACGAATAGATTTTTAACAAAGAGGGATTCTTTCGTTACGGACGGGACATTTTTGCACAAATTTTTGACTGTAAGTCGTAACAATTCTGAAAGAGTAAACATTTAAACTATTTAAAACTCCTAGATCTTTAGATCTAAGTATGTTTTATTTATTGCCAAATTTTTGTAAAGTTTTATTCATTGGTTTAATATTTATGATTTTTCTTAAATTCGTTACGGACGGGACAAAAAAAAGACATCAATTCTAAATGCTCTGATTAAAGTTCATTTTCGTCGAAAAAAAAAAAAATTAATAAAAATTCTGTTATCCCTCGTCGATTTTTAAAAGTATGTTTTATTTAAAAACGTAGTTATTAGAAGCAAGGTTTATTACTTTTTTTAAAGATATTCCCTGTTTTTGAACGTTACGGACGGGACAAGTTGGATATAATCATAAAAGCTGATCATTTTCTTCATCTTTTTTTCATCAAGTCAGTATGTTTTGTTGTAGAAAAAAATTTTCTAATAGTTTTTGTTCAGTAAAAAAAATTTGTTGAAAGATTTTATTTTTAAATTGCAAAATTTTAGTTCTATTATGAAATATTGTTGGTGGTTGATTATTGTGTTGTACAAAAAACTAAACAAATTCACCTACAAAAAAGTTACATAAGTTTTCAGATAAAATACATAAATAAGAAATTTTTTATTATTATATTCACGAAATGTTGGGAAAAAAGAGAATCAAGTAACTGATTCTGAACACTTGTCAATGTATCAACTGTACAAAAATAAAATAACGTAAAGTTAAAATAGAGAGCTCTTTCATATATTTTATAATTTTTTCATATCATTTATGCCTTAAAAAATAAGATAAAATATTGAATCTATGATTTTTTTAATTTTCTTGGCAGTCTCGCCTTTGGACGTGATTCATCTTGAAGTACACTTTCTGAAAAATCCGAATAAACCTCATCTACGTCTAATTTTTGCTTTTGTTGCAAGCGTTTTTTAGTTTTTTTGGCGGAGGATTTAGTGATTTTGTAAAATTTTTTCTCAGATTTAAAAGTGAAAGCAGCTGCTACTCTCTTCTGGTCAACTCTTTCGAAATGATGAAAATCGAGCAATCCCTTCATATCCTTAATTCTGTCCCATCTTTCATCTAAAAATTCTGATGAGTTCTTAACATCCTCTTCGGATACATAGAGAACATTGATCTTTTTTGCTTCTTTTATGGCGCATAAATAAAATTCTTCAGCAGAAGAGACTTTTTCTTTTCTTGACTTCACAGCTAACCATACTTGGCGTTTGATTGTCCCTCCGATTGCATCTACAGCTCCCTTCCCATGGCCAGCGGCAAATGTATCCCATGTAAGTACCTTCACACATAAGTCATTCGCTAAAAAACGTAAATTTGATACAGTAAATTTACTACGGAATTGAGAAGCGCAGTTGTCCGAGAACATGAAAAGTTTATGCAAATCAAAGTTTTTCTCCCTAATAAAATCACTAATTAAAGCTTTTAAAAAAACCCATGATGAGTATTTAGAATGAGTAATATCGTCACTTATAACAACATAAGAAAAAACATCATTTTTGGTCCAAATTACTCCAGTAAATACTGTCACTTGTTTATGACCCCAATGGGCACTTTGAATTTCATCTTGAGATATAAGAGATGCATTTTCTGAGTAATCAACTTGACAAACAGCCTCATTTTCTTGCAAAGACTCCTTTTTGTACTCAAAATAAGCCGACTGTGAGTTTTTGACATAACTATGGCGTTTGAAATCTGTAAATTTACTATTGAATGCATCAAAAACAGAATCGAGAGACTGCAAGTTAATAATAACTTGCAACCTTCCATCAACTTTTGTCCACTGTTCCAACTTAATCATTTTATCCGAAGCACTTTTTCTTGATTCTACGTTTATCAATTCTCGAATATCAAATTTATTTCATTTATTACAATCATCTAACATACATTTCTCATTCGTCTTGTCACAGCAAGCTTCGCGCAACAATGTTTTCATGGAATCTATAGAAACTAAATGTGGTAGAATCGCATCAACAATGTATTGAAAATTTGCATGTAAAACACAAACACAAACATTATGTGGCATTTTTTGAAAAGATAACACATGATCAGGTTTTAAGCTGTAAAAAAGTGACGAAGAAATTAAATTATCTCCATTCTCCTGATCAAATATAGTTTTAGCTTCTCCTACGCTAGAAAGAAGATAACGTTTTTGTTTCAATTCGCGCTGATTTGTTTCTGGATCTTTTATTGAAACTGCATCACTAAGTCCAGGAGCCTGCCACGAAATGTCATCTCTGACGTAGAAGTTCAGGACTTTCTGACGAATATCATCGGATAAAGCAGTTGAACCACGCTTTTTTTTAACTTCAAACATATCTTTTCCGAAATTTTCTTTCACCAGTCGACCTATAACAGCCATTTTTTTTGTAGGACTTGTAGGGAGATTTTTTTTTTACTCTATTAACTGCTTTTGATAATGAACTTTGAATTTGATAGCTGCCCATGGATGTAATATTTGGAGTCGTTTTTAGATTTTTCTTCATTCTGTACTTGCGTTTTTGTAATTTTTCTGATTCTCTAAATTTTAATAAATCACTTCTTTCACGAGATTTATCGTTCAATCTTTGTTGTTTTTTTCTTTCTCTATCTCTTTGTAAATAAATCTTATATAGGGCAGGATTTGATTTTAATTTTTTTCTATGAGTTGCCGCTCGTTCTTTTATTGTTTTAACCATGATTCAGGATAAGAATCTGTTCATCAACCAAAAAAAAAAAATAAATAAATAAACAGTTTTCATCATATACGCAAAATGACAACTTAAATCGATTATTGAAAACACTAACGGTTAAAAATAAAATTTCTAAGAAAATATTATATCTAGATATATTTTGTCCCGTCCGAAACGTTACGGACGGGAAAAAATACATATTTCAATTAAATTAAAAATAAAATTATTTTGTAAAAAAGAATAGGCTATGTTACATGATGATGTCCTTACCTTTACTTTTATGTACTTTTGATCTATTTAAAATTAATACAATCAGAATAATAACAATGTTAAGTACTTTCCCGTTACGGACGGGACATTTATGAAAGCTATCGTAAAGTACAAAAAAAATAAATTAATTTAATTCCTAGCTTATTGTAACTAGCAGCTTCGTAAACATTGGTCTTCTAACCTCTCGAGAAACTCATAGTTGATCTCTGAATAATAAAATAACACCAAAAAATCGGAGTTGCCAACTATGCCATAAAATCGTAAGAAAAACATGATAACAAAAATGGTTCAATTCGAAAATAAAAAAATTGAAATTTAAAAAAACTGCATTAGTTCTTTAAAATTCAGATGATTAGAAAGCTTATTAAGTATTTTATTTACCGAAAAAATGAAAAAAAAAATTCAAACGCAATTCAACTTTCGCGTGGAATCCCTCCAAAACATAATTCATAAATCGATAAATTATCAGTACTTAAAAAACAACTCTCTCGCTTTTGGTTTAAAACTAGATATAGAATAACTAACAAAGTCGTATATGCTTAATTCAGAGTTATTAAGGGTACGAACTGCTCTATCAAGGACTGACCTGTTCGAAATGGTAACCCGATTCAACCTGGCGACTGCCGAAATTCCTGAAGGTCTCAGAACTCTCGGTGGCACCTTAAAACGTACCAAGGCAAGGAGATCAGGAGAATCAATATAACCCCTCGTAACTTTAAAAAGATACAAGATGTCCTGATAATCATAAAACGACATCAGAGTACAGATATCGAATCTACGTGAAATCGCCTCAAAATCATGATCATAAATACTCATCGGGTTACCAGCACGAAAGGCCAAAACACGCAACAATTTATGTTGGACACTCTCGAGCATGGAACAAGAGTTTACATTCAGAGGTGCCCATATAACAGACGCATACAGTAACATTGGTCTTACCAGAGTAAGATACAGAGTCCGCAGAGTGTTTACATTTCTAAAATTACGTGATTGTCGAAGAATATAATCTCATTGACTTATTTCGAGTAAATTTAACATGATATGCAAAAGACAATCGCTCATCAAAATAAACTCCCAAATCCTTCACTGTTGCTTGTCTTTGCAAATATTGATTGCACAATAAATAATTATAATATACCGGACTAGATGAATAGAATGAGATCACCGAACATTTTGGAATACTAAATTCAAGACAATTTTTCGCACACCAGAGCTCAATCGCATGTAGATATTCTTGTAACAAGAAAGAGTCATACGCTGACTTTATACTAATAAAGATCTTAAAATCATCCGCATATAACAAATAGAAACAGTATTTAATAACTAATATCAGGTCATTTATAAACACATTAAAAAATAACGGACCACAGTATGATCCTTGAGGACCACCTGATGTCGCAAAAAAAGCATGGGATATAAAGCCATTATAATTAACAAACAGCCTGCGATCAAGCAAGTAGGACTCGATCCAACGGAGTAGTGCACCATTTAACCCATATCCGGCTAATTTATTAATCAACAGACGATGATTCACAGAATCAAATGCCGCACTGAAATCCGTGTAAACCGAATCCACCTGATATCCAAGATCTATCTGACTAAGAATAAATTCAGTATATTGCGAAAGGTTTGACACCGTAGAACGCTGAGGCATAAAGCCATGTTGATAAGGTGAAATATAACGATTCAAGTACGATGATAGCTCACGATGTACAATACTGTCGAATATCTTGGCGAACAAAGATAATTTAGCAATTGGTCGATAATTATTCACGGCGGATTTATTACCACGCTTATGAATAGGTGTTATGAAAGTGTCTTTCCAAGCATCTGGAAACTTGCCAGTGGATAACGACTTGTTAAAGATAAGATACAAGGGCTCAACAAGGTATGGAGCCAGGGTCTTTATAAAAGCTACAGGAATACCATCCGGGCCTGGGGCGAGATTGTCACTCAGCATATTCAGTTCAGCCTTTATAACGGCACTGGTCACAGACAAGCAGGACAATGGCGGGGATGTCATCGACCCAGTATTACAATCACCAGGGGAAGCAATAAAATCATCAACCCTAAATACCGACCCAAAGTGATCGGCAAAGAGATCAACGACAGCCTGGCCACCATCCGCAGTACTATGACCACTGAACACCGAGCAAGGAACACCAGAGGCCTTGGATTTTCCATTGATAAATCTCCAGAAACTTTTACAATTTTTCTTTATATTAGTCTCAATTTTTTATATATAAACTAATTAGGCAGACTTAGCTAATCTCTTACACTTGGCACGCTGTTTGCTGAATAAGTCATAAAAAACATCTGTAGAAAATTCCTTCCACTGTTGATGATGATGAATTTGACACAAAATTGACGTCAATTCCCAACGTCAATTTGACGTTAATTTTATGTTAATTTTACGTAAAATTAACGTTAAAATGATAGTATGTTTTGTTCCAAAACTTCCCTTTTTTTTGACGTCAATTTTTTGTAAAATTTACGTCAAAAAAAGGGAACCCTTGTCAACAAAAAATGATGTCAATTTAATGCAAAATTGACGTCAATTCCTTTTGAAATTTTGCATCGATTTTTGTGAAATTTTTTCGTAAAATTTACCTAAAATTGATGGTTTAGATTGTTCCAAAACTTTCCTATTTTTAACGTCGATTTTTTAAAATAGTTTCAATATAAAATATATGTATAACTTACATAAGATTGAGATCAATTTTTTGTAAAATTAACACTAAATTTATTCAGATATTGATAAAAATGCATTCTGTTAAATATATTTAATTGACGTCAATTTAATGTGAATTTGATATCAATTTTTTTTTTTAATTTTTAATAAGATTTCTTGCATTTTTAAGACGTTTATTTTCAGTTCAGTATTTGATTTAGATAAATTATATTTATTTTTTTTTACAAGCGCACTTACAAATATTGTTTTACAATGAAAAAAGTTAAAATTTTATAAAAAAATATTTTTAATTGTATCCCATTATTACAATTATTTGGTAAAAATGAATTTATTTAAAAAAAAAATAGTTGATCGAAGGTCTTCTTATTGAACGCTTAGATACTTCAAACATGCTTCCAAATCAAAAGTCTTTTGAATTCGAAGAAGCTATCCAGATGTTTGGCAGAGGTAAAGCAGGGTAAGTGCAGGGCATCAAACATTCATGGAATTACCTGTAAATTAAATAAAAAAAAAAAAGTTGAATTACTTCACAATTTTCTGAATGTTTGTATTAAAACTATTATTAACTTTAAACCAAGTCTTTAAAGAATGAACAAGTATTATAGATCAGCGTATACTGACTGTCAGAGCTTAGGACATTGTTAAATATGATTCTGTGTCGTGATTTTAAAAAGAGGGACGTGGTTCGAAATAGGACCGACCACGGAAGATGAAAAAAATAATACTAATGAAAAAAAAAAAGAAAAATTTCTGTAGAAAATCATATGATAAACAGTTTCTCGCTTTGAACGTCAGTATTAATTTATCAGATTTTTTTTACTTGATTGCATTTGGATTTACTCAAAATTCATTTTACTTTTGACAAAAAAAAAAAAAAAAAAAAAAATTGATAAGAAGGTGAAATGAAGACTACATTTCCTCAGACAGTTTAAAAAACCTCGTAAAATAAGCATCTCTGTCAATTTTATTTTGCACCCATCATTCTTCACAATAGGAACTACTGCAATTTTTGTTAAAAATTTTTAACACAAAGTATCGATTCAATTTTAAGAAAGGTTTTCTAAAACGAAAAATTAAAAAAAAAAAAAAAAAACTTATCTGACTGTTGACGTTGATCCTTGACGTAGTTTCATCACATCTTATACCGACAAGAGTAGTAATTAAATTACACCAGTTACATGTGTAATGTAAAACGTGTAACTTACTCGTGTTTATTTTCGAGAAACTGTTTATCATATGATTTTGTACAGAAATTTTTTTTTTTTTTTTTATTAGTATTATTTTTTTTATCTTCCGTGGTCAGTCCTATTTCGAACCACGTCCCTCTTTCTAAAATCACGACAGAATCATATTTAACAATGTCCTAAGCTCTGACAGTCAGTATACACTGATCTATAATATTTGTTCATTCTTTAAAAACTTGGTTTAAAGTTAATCATAGTTTTAATACAAACATTCAGAAAATTATGAAGCAATTCAACTTTTTTTTTTTTTATTTAATTTACAGGTAATTCCATGAATGTTTGAGGCCCTGCACTTACCCTGCTTTACCTCTGCCAAACATCTGGATAGCTTCTTCGAATTCAAAAGACTTTTGATTTGGAAGCATGTTTGAAGTATCTAAGCGTTCAATAAGAAGACCTTCGGCCAACTATTTTTTTAAAATTAATTCATTTTTACCAAATAATTGTAATAATGAGATACAATTAAAAATATTTTTTTATAAAATTTTAACTTTTTTCATTGTAAAACAATATTTGTAAGTATTTTATATTATAATAATAACAATATTTATAAGTGCGCTTGTAAAAAAAAATAAATATAATTTATCTAAATCAAATACTGAACTAAAAATAAACGTCTTAAAAATGCAAGAAATCTTATTAAAAATTAAAAAAAAAATTCATATCAAATTCACATTAAATTGACGTCAATTATTAAACATATTTTATTTGAATGCATTTTCATCAATATCTGAGTAAATTAAGTGTTAATTTTACAAAAAATTGATCTCAATCTAATGCAAGTTATACATATATTTTACATTGAAACTATTTTAAAAAATCGACGTCAAAAATAGGAAAGTTTTGGAACAATCTAAACCATCAATTTTAGGTAAATTTTACTTAAAAATTTCACAAAAATCGATGCAAAATTTACGTAAGGAATTGACGTCAATTTTGCATTAAATTGACATCATTTTTTGTTGACAAGGGTTCCCTTTTTTTGACGTAAATTTTACAAAAAATTGACGTCAAAAAAAAGGGAAGTTTTGGAACAAAACATACTATCAATTTAACCTTTAGCTGGCACCGTGGGGTACTATAGTACCCCACTGTCTTCTTTACCTATCTTCGGTACCTAAAATTTCGTAAACCGGGTTTATAGCGACATCTACCTACACTTGAGGGATGAGGCTTGCCTTTCCCGCCATAATTAGTGCTCGATGACCGTTAGTCTGCACGTAGCAGTTGTCGAAAGCGGTTTGGGGTACTGCAGGACCCCACGGTGCTATCAACGTTGATACAAGTAAAATTGGAGCATTTTTTTTTTCTTTTATTAATGCGTTAAAACACGTTTGAAAGGTAAGTAATTATTAAATCAGTCACTAAAAATTTTTTTTTCTCGATGCCATGAGTCCTACGACGTTTTATGTATATTCTCAGCATAGCGTATAATTTGCGGCCACGACTTTTGCGAGAGCACTTACTAGAAGTTGACAACAATGATGAAGAAGTTGAAAGCGATGGTCAGGATGAACCGTCTTGCTCTGAATATTCTTCAGAAGAATCTTCTGAAGAAGAAGGAGAAATGGACGTCGATATGGAAGTCCCGAGTGAGAATCAACGGCTTTTGCAGAGTCGAGAAAATCCACAGCGTGGTCGCCCGTCATCGAAACTTTATGGAAAAAATGGTTTCCAGTGGAATGTAAAATGTCCTTCTCGTAGATCAGGTAAGCAGCACACCAGGGGTTTTTTTCATATGCGCGCTGGGCTGGGATTGAGCGCTTCTCTCTGTCTCTTTTTCTCTTTTTCTCTCTCTGTTTTTCTCTTTTGCTTGTACGCGTATTTTTGTAAAATGTTCACAAACTAACTTCAAGTTTTTTTTCTCGTTATAAAATTTATTCAGCCGAAATAATTTAAATATTATGAATTTTTATTTACAACAATTTTATTACTATAAAATTTTTATGGTTGAGGAACGACAACAATCGTGGCATTATCACACTGATCCAGTTGAAGTAAAAGCTTTCATTGGAATTTTATATTACTCTGGTTTATGGAAATCGGCTGATGTTGATGTGAATAGATTATGGGACAAAACTAATGGCTTATCTATGTATCGTAGTGCTTTTTTAAGGCACAGATTTACGTTTTTATCATCGTGTTTGCGCTTTGACAATGCAGATGAAAGAGAACAAGATGATAGATTTGCTCCTATCCGAAATTTATGGAACATGTTCATCGGAAACTGCGAAAAGAATTACACTCCAGGTCGTCAATGCACCGTGGACGAGCAGTTGTTAAGTTTCAGAGGACGTTGTAAATTTAGAGTTTACATGAAAGATAAGCCCGATAAATATGGCCTCAAAATTATAAGTTTGAATGACTCTCAAACAGCTTATATGGTAAATATGAATAAGTTTTTATTTTTTAATTTATGAAACCAATACTTGAAAAAAAAAAAAAAAAAAAAAAAAACTAAATTTTATTTTTATTACAGATTAATGCTATTCCTTACTTAGGAAAGAATACTGAAATCTTGGAAGATAATGAAAGTGTTCCTGAATACTATTTTAGACTGGTAACTGTGCCAATTTACAACACTAACCGTGAAGTGACTGGCGATAATTGGTACACCTCGATTCCCTTACTTCACAGAATGCTGAAGGATCCGTATAATTTAAAAATTACGGGTACTATCCGAAAAAATAAACGAGCAATACCAGTTGATTTCGTGGTCAAAGTTCCCAAAAAAGATCGTCCCATGACTAAATTTTGTCATACTGAAAACATTACGCTTTTAACTTATGCGCCAAAGAAAAAAAAATCTGATTAGATAGTTCTAATTGCTTCGTCACTTTTGAAAACTGAAGAAATGACAGGTGACAAATCGAATATTGTCCTTCATTATAACAAAAATAAAGGAGGAACGGATACTTTCGACAAGTTATGCCATTCCTACAGTGTGCGTAAAAGATCTAATAGGTGGCCTGTTCGATATTTTTATGGGATCTTGGATCAAGCGATCGTTAATGCGAGAATTTTATTAGCTTGCAAAGAAGAACAGAGTGAAAATATTGAAAAAATCACTGCTATTTCTTGCTTGGAAACCCTTTCTTTTTATTTAATAAAGCCGCTTTTGGAGCAGCGACTTTCAATTTTAAAACTTTCAAAAGAGCTAAAGTTTGGAATCCGATCTATTCTAAAAATATCTGAAACATCGGTACGCTCTATAACTCAAGTTAATCTTGTAATTAAAAAAAGATGTAGTTTTTGCACTAGGGGAAAAGACAAAAAAACTGATAAAGCCTGTGGCGTTTATTCACGTCCGATTTGCCCGGACCATAGATTTTTAATTTGCCAAGACTGCGCTGGCACTTGAATAAAATGTTTTTTTTACAGTTTTTAACTTCTTCATGTAATATTTTATTAAAATGTACAGTTTTTTTGTATGAATTAAATAAAAAAATTGAATAACATTAAATTTTCTAAAAATACCTAATGGTTTTTTTTTCGTAAACCTCAGATGGTAATTTCTGAGAATAAATACCTTTTTTAAATAGCCCATATAAACTATTATTTTTCCTTTATAGTCCACTACTTGGAGATAACCCAGCTAAAGTTTTTGACCTTTTTATGAAAAAACAAAAAAGTTATGATTTTTTGAATAAAAATGGTTTTTTTTCTATTTTTTTCGACTTGTTGGATTTTTTTTAGGACCGACTTTAGGTTATCGTTATTTAAACTATTACACTCTTTGATAGAACCTCTAAAGATCATGTCTGAATTTTTTTTAGTTCAAATAATGCATGTAACCTCTATTTTTTTCAACTTTTGTCCGTGGGGTACTATAGCACCCCACGGTGCCAGCTATGTTACACCACAGAAGCATGCCAGCTAAAGGTTAACGTTAATTTTACGTAAAATTAACATAAAATTAACGTCAAATTGACGTTGAGAATTGACGTCAATTTTGTGTCAAATTGACATCATTTTTTTTGACTGGGTGAGATCTCTCTTTATTTTTATATTCTCTAGGTTAAGTAACTTTTGATTCATTACTAACCAATTTGGTACATCAGGTGAATTAAAGCAGACCTTTAATAATCTAGGCTTTGTTGGCGACATCTTCCCAACTCTAAAGGCTTTAAATTTACCTAAGGGTATAGGGACAGTAGAAAAATAAGTATTTAGAAGAGCTAAATCACTCTGGTCACTACCAGTTTCTTTAAGTTGAGTAAAAATTATATTAGATTCTTTCTTCTTTCTATCAATGAGTTCAGCTACACAGTCTTGAACACAAGAGGATGCTAGCGTATCCACCTTCTTTTCCAGATCAACTAACTGCTCTTGAGCAAGATCAAGACGACAATCCAAAACTTCAAATTGGGCTATTAGATCTTGAAATTCAGAGGAGAGCTTTTTGTATTTTCCTCGGCCTGTTTATGAATCATAGCCCATAGCTCAGCTAAATTAGTAGGTGAATCTTCAACAGAGATTGGGTGAGGGATATTTTTATTGCCATCAACCAGAGAATTATTGATGACTTGAGAGTTATTATGATTATTCTGAGTGGATACACTGCTGTTATTGGAGACAGAAATAGACCTGGATAGAGTTGAAGACACATTTGAGGAAAGAGATTCATTTGAACTTCTATTAGATTTTTCAAATTTGTTTATACTACAGCACTTGTCAAATGAACCATTGCTTTGTTTACCAGCTCTGCCAGCACAGCTTTTGTGGTAGTAAACCTTGCACTTCCTACACTGTACTGCATCAGAAACTACCAAAGGGCGTTTTTTAGGGCAAGAATAACAGTAGTGTTGCATTATAAAAAAGAAAAAAGAATATAAAGTCAAACACATGGTCTATGCAAAGTAAGGTTAGGTGAATGAAAAACACTACCACCACTGAACTAATGAAGTAAATAGTCAAGATCACTAAATAAAGTTTAAAGAAGAGAAAAAACTATCCAAATGAACAATAAGAATCATTTGTTTAACACTAGTTTATGATCAGTTTTGACTTAATTTATTGTATTGCAAGAGCAGCAACCCGCATGCCACCACGCGCACGCGTCTATATACTTTTAATTAATCTGCTACCTACCGGTGGTCGGCTTGGGTTGTATAAGTTGCGATCCGGCCGAGCAGCCAGCTTCCGATGTTCTCGTTGCGGGATCTGCGCTCTGGCCAACCAGCCAATTCGTAGTCCGATGAGGTGGTCCGTCGATACGAAATAATTAAATGATAAATTAAAAAATTATTGAAAAGAGTCAAAACTTTGAAGTACTTACTTAATTTTCTCTGCCAAAAACAGCACTTAAAAAAAGTTCACCGTCCACTGCATTTTCATGACCGACCTTTACCTGAACTATTGTGCACTTTTTTAATAATAACAGTCCTTCTTTTTTCACTTTTAACATTATTTTAAACCATCACACTCGAACACGCGCAAAGGTAAGACTTTTGGTTATGTTTATGTTACCGATTCATAATAACATATACATTGAAATTTTCCATTCTATTTTCCGTTCCTTTATTTATGAACATTTTTATTATTTTCAATCGTCGATCACATAAAATATAAATATTTTAGACCCATAGTGTTATAATAATTAGGAATCAGCGAAAAATAATTAATCTGAAACTTCTCTGCCGTCAAATAGGGATGAATCACCGTCTATGTATAGTTTGTTTTGGCTCCAGTGTTCGAGGTCTATCAGGCCAAGTTCATGCTCTCTCAATAAAAATGAAAATAAAAATGTAAAAATCAAATTGAAAATAAAAATTATGACGTCCGAATTAATTAATTTATTGGTTCGAATATATTAAAAAAAAATTGTCTAGGTTTAAAATTTATCCTTTTTCAAGCCGAAGCTTGGGGAAAAGGTTTTGAATCAACTAGAGGTTTAATTAATGCGATTTTATAATTTAAACTCAGACCCCCTATCTGGGTGGGGTTCCAGAAGGAATGGCGCACGCACGGGCAGAGCCAGCACGGTGCACCGGGAAAAGTTATTCGGGGCCTCACCCTCTATAAACTCGAACACGCTTATTCTGACTGAGCTCGAATCCTTTTATCGAGCTCTATCAGCAGGACCTCTTAATTTTGGGTTCGAACTGCACGGGGCAGACCAAACAAAACCGAACTGCCAGAGACAGCCCAGTTCCAGAATTAAGCGGGGTGAAAAGACAGAAATAAAAAGAGGAAAAAAATTAAATTTTTTTTACTCACTTTTTATTTAATACATTTTTTTACTGGATTTTCTGACCAGCCTCTTGGACTAGTGATGAGCTTGACCCGCCAGTTACTCCTTCTGGACGACAGTTCCTCGACCGAGTTTTGGATGCTGCTACTGAGTTCTGGATGCTGCTGGGCTGGGCCTCGGATGTTGAACCGACGCGGTGTAATAGAACGGTGTTTCTATGTTTGCGACGGCGGAGTAACTGAGGCGGCAGGGTCAAGTTCGCCAATTTATACCTGAGGTCCTGATCGGAAAATCCTACAAGGAGGGAAACTGTTCCCCCTCCCTTAAGGCATGCAAGCCTAAAACTTATTTTTTTAAATTACTAAAATAATATTAATGCGCTCGGGAATTTTAATTGACAAAAGTTTTTGAAATAATTTTACAATTAATTTGATACCTCGAACGGTATACTTAAAACTATTTTCACAAAAAATAATATTAAATTAATTAGTGAACAATGAATAATTAATTAAAGGAAAATTACAAAAATAAATCAATCAAACCAAAATTTCAGAAATATTAAATACAATAAAGTCTCATCCTCGTTCGGGTAAAAATTTCATTATTTATTGTTTACTTCTTATTATCTAGCTGAAAAATAAGGTTTTCCTAACCATAGCTAATTTACTTATACCTATGAATATTTGTTTGTTTTTTTTTTAATTTTACTTATTATTACTTTTTTATTCTACAAAAAAACGAATGAATGAATGATTTTAAACTATAAGTAATTAATTAAATGTACTTACTTCGCACTAACTTTCCTCGAAATAATAAACTTGCATTTTCATAAAATTCATTAACACAGGGAGTAGAAAAAAGCGTTGCCAGTGTTTAACCAACAATACTCCGCGTTTTAACAATAATTTAAAGAAAAGAACAGTTTAATTTATCTTCGATTCATTTATTAAGCTGGTTCGAAGTTCGTGATTTGTGTTATCTGTTTAATTTTAGTTTAGATTTAATTTTATGTGTGTTTAATATGTTTTTTTTTTTTTTTTTTTTTTTATTAATCTGGATTATTTATTGATTCAATCGATCATTCGAATTCATTTGTTTTTACGTAAAATGATTTTTTTTTCTTATTTTTATATATTTTTTTATTTTCTTCTTTTTTCAACAATACATTTTTCTTTCGCATATTTATTTATTCTAACAAGTGAGTAAATTTTCTTAAACTAGTAATCAATTTATTCAGTCACGTTAACCTTTTAATTGTCTATTTTAATTCTTTAAATATTTATTTGGTCTTGTTCGAATATTCTAGCCTTTATTTTACTTATTTTGGTTCAATCATAAGTTTTTCTTTCGTTTGTGTTTAATTATCATGATTCTCGTTATTTTTAATGTTATATAAAAAAAGGTGACTGATTAATATTTAAAATTAATAGTAAATATTACAAATAAACAAAAAAATTATTAAATCAATTCTACTTCTAATTTCGATCTCAAAAGGGGGTGGTTATATATTTTTATAATTTCTTTGATTGTCAGGACTAATATTTGAATTTTTATCCTTAGAACTCTCCCCGGGAGATGCTGCCCCCGCGCGAAACGCTGTTGAACTTAGCTGTGGCAAATAATTTTATTTTGCCTAAAATTACACATTTATTCATTTTATTTTACATTTTTTTAAATTATTGGTTCATGAATTGGTTTTTGTGTATAAATTAAATTTCTTTTATCGATAATTAAACAATATTCATAATTTTTACGCGTTAACAAACTAAACAATCGCATAACCTAGGTTTAAATAATTATATCTTTCGGAGTTTAAAAATTTATTGATAAATTTCCATTTTTTGCATTAGCCAAAATTTCAAAATTAGTGATTAATTATTCAAAAAGATTAATGCAGGTTTATTATTTTTCTTACATTTCGGTGAGTTTTTCTAATTTTCTTTCATTTCTATTTTATTTTTATCGAGTAACATATAATTTTAATATTATTTAATCACAAATATAAATCGAATGTTTAAACAGTTATTCAAATCTAGTTTTCTTTAAAATATTATTTTTGAAAATTTCCCACAACATTTTTCGGGGCGATAGTTTCGGTAGTTGTCCCAAATTACCTTTTTCAGGTAATCGGTTTTCGAGGAGAGGATTTACGGCTTGTTATTGTCCTAATCGGTGTACGTGACTTAGCGAACTTTCTCGAGACGAATCTTTAAAAGAGCGGAGCGATTTGGTTTATTGACGGGACGGAATTTTGACGGAAACATTGTGGATTTTTGGGATTTAGATGTTGAAGTCCTGTAAATCTTAGAAATAGTTTATGGGGGTGCAGATAATTTTCTGTTCCAGGGCAGTAAAATAGAAACTCGGCGATGCCTCGAGTCTCACCTCCCGAGCCCAAATTATCCTGCCTAGATAGTGTTTTCGGACTTACTATCAGTCCCACGAATTTAGATCCGCGCATCGTGACTCAGCGAGTTGAGAGTCACGGCGGTTTTGAATGTTGGGTTGGGGTTTAAAATTCGATGATTGGTCGATCATCGAATTGGTTAAATTTAATTTATTCATTTTGCGAATCATGGAGGGGGTGTGTTTACGTAATACAATCACGTTTTAAATAAGGGAAAAGAGTGGTCTGCATAGACTGGCTACTCGTCAAAGTTTCGGAGCGAGGCATGACGTCCTACCGGCTCGCGTACCGCCGTATGGGGTTGGGCGGCCTTTGATTCAGACCGCGAGTGTTACTCGCGGTTTTTCGCGGGAGTGGTTTGGGCAAAATCATATCTTTTTTTTTAAACGGTTTTTTTTTTTTTGTTTACCTAAGAATCATTTGCTGGTTATTATTTGATTATTTTAGAACAGAAAATTTAAATAATTAATTAAATGAATTGATTTTAAAATGAAAAAAGCGAAAAATTTTCGTGACATCACAAAATGAAAGTGAAAGGGAAAACCTGCCTAAGAAATGCCACCACAGGTCATAAAATAAGAAAGGAGAAAAGTAAAATAAATAAAATATGAATATTCTTCCCCTCGTTTCCTAAAACCCTTTCTTTCCTCTTCTACCTTTCTTTTTTCTCTCTTCTTTTTTGCTTTTTTTTTTCTTTCCTTTTCTTTCTCTCTCTTCCCTATACTATGAACACCAAAAGATTAAAGTTACCTACTATGTCTGCCGCGGCGGTATTTCCCTCCGTTGCCGCTGTTGGAATTAGTAGAATGCCTCTTGAGTGAGGGTTAAGAACTCTGCAAACCTTTACTACCCTGACTGACCTGACTGTGTTGTGTCTGATTATGTACAACACCCTCCTGCCCTACTCGCGCTGACCAGCCTGGAGAGATTGCACCCGATCTTCTCTCAGGAACTTCTATATCACTAAACCAGTTGTGAACCGTGTGGGATGAATCCTCATCGGCTTCCTTGCCATCATTCGATGGAGACCCGGGTTCGATAACCTCATCACTTGCGAGAGCAGCTGAACGTTTGTGGAGAATTCTCGAGGCCGAGTCAAAGTCGAAATTACCAGCCCCGTCCCTATTCACAAAGTCGTCCAGACCACTAATATCCTGACTATCAGCCGGAGACTGGCTGGTTCTAAATTTAGACACGAACAAAATTCAAGCCTGTCTGTGAATTCACGGGCAATGAATCGGCCAAATCCAACCCAGCTTGGTTAGTCCGGAGGGACTTATTCCCATCGGGTTTAGCAGTTGCGAGGTCAACGAGCTGTGAATAATCACCGACGGTAAGAAGTTGTTCAGCCCTGCTCTCCATTAATTCGCGAGAATCAATAAAAGGATTCCGGCAGTCAGGGACGCCGGAGACATTGAACTCTTCCGGGTGTTCCTCAAACCTCTGTTGGACTAGAAAAATGGCGACACCTCTAGGAATGCCTAATAGGGCCATGGTAACGTTTACCTCCCTATTGAATTGAAAGAATGGGCGATCTCGGCTAGTCACAAAGTGGGGAAGACCGCAGTTACAACAGGCTAGATTTAATTGGCTGTCTTCACCATAGGGGCAAAGGTTAGAAGGATGAGCACAAAAGCTGCATTTGGTAGGGTTGTCGCAACGGTGACTCTCATGACCGTATGCCTGGCAATTCTTGCACCTCATAATAAGTTGAATAAAAAGTCGAACAGAGCAGACAATGCCAAACAAAGACACAAATCTTGGTAAGTATCCCTTTG
This sequence comes from Encarsia formosa, assembly GCA_038277355.1. Classification (NCBI taxonomy): domain Eukaryota; kingdom Metazoa; phylum Arthropoda; class Insecta; order Hymenoptera; family Aphelinidae; genus Encarsia; species Encarsia formosa. The sequence continues at coordinate 110,322,259 of CM076184.1, forward strand.
CCAACACTTTAGCATCATGCGAATTGAAAGAAAATTCATCCCCATCTCCTAAAGTCGACTTTCTCACAATCCTCTCAAATCTCTCGATGAACTGTCTCGCTCTCGGGTTTAAATTATCCAGCAATTCAGACTCAGAAATAACGTTCGGGATGTCCCTAATAATACCAATACGAAAGATCAAGTCATCCGGGATATAATCCCTCCAGTGAGGGTCAACAGTCTTTACACCGCCTAAGACGAAAGAATTCGCCTCCTCCCAAGTCGAAAAAGAAATTGAAAACCGAACATTAATGTTATGGACAATAGTCAGAAACTTAACCCCGGACAGTCTGACTTTTTTGCCACCGACAACAAGTGCACATTACCCAGGTTCTCCCCAGGTCTAGAGTCATACATGAATACACTAAAAGGCACCTCACAACTACTCATACCTGTTGGTTTGTTGCTTCGCAAAGGATTCCAACTCTAATGACTCGCCAATCAGTTGCTGACGGGTATTGTGACTGGGACCCTGCATAGGGCCCTTGCTGGACAAAGCCTGACAGTGGTCTATACTCGTAGAGTGACACCAAAACTGCAAGAATCTAAAAGAAAAAAATATACATCAGATAACAAGCTCAAAAAGGAAGCCCACCCAAAAAAGATTGCAAACAAATAAGCTGGATACTGAGAATTGAAGTCCACCCAATCAAAAAGCCCTGTCGAAGGAACCAGACCAGGGAGCGTCAACAGCAAAACAGCAATGAGGCATAAAGGTATCTCATTTGTAAGGTAGATGTTTACACATGTAGTAAGCGTGAATTCTGAAATTTAATGAAGAAAATCAGTGACATGCAATGTCTACAATGCCTTAACCTAAGACTTAAATCTAGACCTATAGCATGTATAAATAATTTAAAGTAATATAATAATGATAGTACAATACAGATAAAGCAGATTATAAAGTAAAGGATTTAATATAATCTAAATGCAAACAGCAGAAACGCACTAAGCTTGATAAGAGTACAAAGGTTGTATAAACAAATAAATAAATTCTAATCAAGATAAAAGAAATTAGCATAAATAAAGAACTTAACTATCCCGCCAAAGAATTTCATTTTGCAGCGAAAGGAATCCTTTTCCCGCCAGAGTACTTTCCTTTTACCCCGAAAGGAATCCTTTTCACGCCAGAGGACTTTCCTTTTACCCCGAAAGGAATCCTTTTCCGGCCAGAGGATCTTTCTTTTGCCTCGAAAAGAATCCTTTTCTCGTCTGAGGATTTTCCTTTTGCTTTGAAAGGAATCCTTTTCCCGCCAGAGGATTTTCCTTTTACCTTGAGAGGAATCCTTTTCCCGCCAGAGGATATCCTTTTGCCTCGAAAGGAAACCTTTCGCCTCGAAAGGTATCCTTTTTCCGCCAGAGAATTTCCCTTTTGCCTCGAAAGGAATCCTTTTCTCGCCAGAGGATTATCCTTTTGCCTCGAGAGGAATCCTTTTCCCGCCAGATGATATCCTTTTGCCTCGAAAGGAAACCTCTCGCCTCGAAAGGAATCCTTTTCCCGCCAGAGGATTTTCCTTTTGCCTCGATAAGAATCTTTTTCCCGTCAGAGGATTTGCCTTTTGTAGCGAAAGGAATCCTTTTCCAGCCAGAGGATTTTCCTTTTCCTCGAAAGGAATCCTCTTCCCGCCAGTGGATTTTTCTTTTGCCTTGAAAGGAATCCTCTTCCTGCCAGAGGAGGTCTCTGAGCCAGAGGATTTCATTTTGCAGCGAAAGGAATCCTTTTGCCTCGAAAGGAAACCTTTTGCCTCGGACGGAATCCTTTTCCTACCAGAGGATATTTCTTTTGCCTCGAAAGGAATCCTTTTCCCGCCAGAGGATTTTCCTTTTGCCTCGAAAGGAATCCTTTTTCTGCCATAGGATTTTCGTTTTGCCTCAAGAGGAATCCTTTTCCCGCCAGAGGATATCCTTTTGCCTTGAAAGGGATCCTTTTCCCGCCAGAGGATTTTCCTTTTGCCTCGAAAGGAATTCTCTTCCTGCCAGAGGAGGTCTCTGAGCCAGAGGATTTCATTTTGCAGCGAAAGGAATCCTTTTGCCTCGAAAGGAAACCTTTTGCCTCGGACGGAATCCTTTTCCTACCAGAGGATATTTCTTTTGCCTCGAAAGGAAACCTTATGCCTCAAGACGAATCCTTTTCCCGCCAGAGGATATCCTTTTGCCTTGAAAGGGATCCTTTTCCCGCCAGAGGATTTTCCTTTTGCCTCGAAAGGAATTCTCTTCCTGCCAGAGGAGGTCTCTGAGCCAGAGGATTTCATTTTGCAGCGAAAGGAATCCTTTTGCCTCGAAAGGAAACCTTTTGCCTCGGACGGAATCCTTTTCCTACCAGAGGATATTTCTTTTGCCTCGAAAGGAAACCTTATGCCTCAAGACGAATCCTTTTCCCGCCAGAGTATATCCTTTTGCCTCGAAAGGGATCCCTTTCCCGCCAGAGGATTTTCCTTTTGCCTCGAAAGGAATTCTCTTCCTGCCAGAGGAGGTCTCTGAGCCAGAGGATTTCATTTTGCAGCGAAAGGAATCCTTTTGCCTCGAAAGGAAACCTTTTGCCTCGGACGGAATCCTTTTCTTACCAGAGGATATTTCTTTTGCCTCGAAAGGAAACCTTTTGCCTCAAGACGAATCCTTTTCCCGCCAGAGTATATCCTTTTGCCTCGAAAGGATATAGAATTCTCTTCCCGCCAGAGGAGGTCTCTGAGAGGTTCCAGAAACCTTGAGACTTTTGCTTACCACATTTGGCTCCCCAGCCAGATAGGGAGGCATCTGAGAAGATCTCCATGTCGTATCAGGACTTTCTGATCTTGTTCACAGACCCCAGGATGTTTTCCTTCCCCCAAAGCAGTTCATCTAGAGCAGGACTGGTTAATGACACGACTTCTCCCAGGTTATTTTTGTCGGGGGACAAATAGTGATTTTTGATCCCTTCCAAGTGTTTGTGCCACTAAAACCCCAATTAATTCCAGCAGCTTCTCCAGTTTGATCTTCTTACTTTCCAGCGGCTGAGACACCAGTGCCAAAATTTTGAGTTTTCTCTCTCTTGGTAGTTCCAGGAGCATTCTCTTAGTATCAATCATTACCCCTAGGAACCTGCAGATATGACCTGGGGTTGTTTGGCTCTTTCGCCAGTTCATAACAAAACCTAACCTATCAAGTAGCTCAACATCCAGACGCAAGGCTCTTAGACACTCTCTCAGGGATTTGCCAAGAATCAGGAAATCATCAAGGTAAGCTACTAGTCTTAACCCTTTCTTTCTGAGCTTAGTTGGGATTGGCTTCAAAAGTTTTGTGAAGATGAACGGGGCTGAGGAGAGACCAAACGGCAATGACTTAAATTGAAAGAGCTGATCATCGAAAAATAACCTCAGATATTTTCTGCTTTCCCTGTGTATGGGGACAGTAAGGTAGGCATTCTTAAGATCCAGCCTACACATGAGGTCTTCCTGAGACATGATACTCAGTGCTGACCTGAGGTCTTCTAATTTAAAGTACTCTCTCTTTACAAAAAAGTTCAGCTCCTTCAAATTTAGGATGAACCTGGATGATCCGCCAGGTTTAGGAACCAAAAAGACTGGAGAGATCAATTGATCCTAAGAGGTGAGGCACTTTTCCACAGCACCAACTCCCAAGAGTTTATCAATTGAAGCTCTCAGATCCGACATAACCTGTTTAGAAAAAATGTGTGGTCTGGGAGGGTTCAACTGAATTGGATGTCCAACAAAATCAATTCTGTAACCTCTCACGATTCCCAGGATGAATTCATCTCTCGTGAACTCTGACCATTCATTGATAAAAATTTTTAAACGAGCACCAAGTTGTCTTCTTCGACTGGTACGGCTTGCTCCTGTTGTTCACCATCCATGACCTTGGCGCGTTTTGCTTGAGAGTTGACCTCGAGGTTGCTTGTACCACCTGACTCTCTTCGGCTGGACGAGGAAGGTAAGTTTAAAAGCCCCTGAGACTTTTGGAGAAAGTTCTTCCTGGGCTTGAATTCCTTCACGGACTTCTCCAATTTTTTTCTGGACTCAATTATAGATTTAATTTTCCCGTTGAAGAGAAATTCTTCGGGTTCAACCTTCTTGAGGGATTTATGATATTTGTCATCATATGTGTTGATGACCTTGTGAGCTCTGGCCCTGAGAAACTTAAAAATCTGGTGCGCCGATAATTTTGCTGCATCCGACAGGTGATGTAGGATACTGTCCTTCGGGGCTGGATTGTCCGGGGAGGCGTTCTTGACTTCGTTGAAAACAATCAAAATAGAGCACAAGACACCGGAGGCAAGGTTCTGGTAGTCCTTCAGGTAGTTGTCCTCCGTGATAACTTTCTGAATGGTTATTTCCTCGTCCAGGAGAGCCGGTATCAAATTGAGGTTAGAACCCATCCTGGGAATTTTTTCCAGAATTGCTAACTTCTCCTCGTTGTCGTCCTTGTTTAGACCCTGTCTGATCCAGGTCTGTACTTTCTGGACTAAGGCCTCCTCTAGGACCAGTTCTCCGGCATCGGACTTAGCCGGATTGATTCCAAAAAATTTATCGTAATATTCCTCTTCCTGTTCTGCTTGCATGTTCACTTGGGCGTCTGCTTCCTGCGCCAATGAATGATTGTCGCCATCTGCTGGCTGATCCTCCAACTCGGGTTGCTCCGATTCCTCCACGGTGTGATCTGGACTCTTGTTCTAATTAAACAAGGCCACCGCTTGTACCGACTCTGGAAACATAAAGAAGTCCGCCACTTTAGAAAGGGAATGTGACTCCTTCCTCCAAGCAGTGGAGGTAGTCTGGGAAAAACATGACCATGAAGAGGCTCCTACCGTAAACTGGGCACAAAGGGCACAAAGTCTCTCCGTATAGACGACTCCTCCCGAATTTCGGGCACAAAGAGTGGACAAAGGTCGGGTAAATGAACTTTCCTCTAGGAAAGGTGTGAACGGTAAAGAGAAAGAAAAAGTTAACGACTAACTCCGAAAAAGAAAAAGAAAAACTTTCTTCCACTTTCTAACTTGTGTGCGACTACCTCTTTCGGGTAGCCGCGTCAAGAGGGGCGAGAGGCTAAACAGAAAATAAGAGACGTTATTGAGAGAATAAGGAAAAATCTATATATCTTCGTATGTGAGTTCCTCTCCCTCCTCGGACTTGTTCCTTAATCTACAGAGGAAATTCCATTGCTTTTCTTGCTCTTCCAGCAAATTATCAAGGCACTTGAGCTCTTAAATTTTCGACGACATTTTGACGTGCGACGTTGACGGCCCTAAAAACGTTAATGAGACAACAGGGGGGCTACCGGAGGGCAGGGAGGGGTCGGAGTGGGGGTATCCTAGGGTCCTACTATAGTTTCTTTTTTCAGTTCTGAAAAGTGTGGCGTTGACGACAGCTGAGCTGCGTGTACTACATATAAATATCTCTGAACAAGTGAATAAAATATAATGGAACACCGAAGTAGAATCACAGCTGCAAAATGCGTGTAAGACAGTTATGACATTTCTCAAGTTTTTAATTTGAAAAGAATCTGGGCCGTATCATGTTCTGTCGCCACCCTGACCAATTGAAAAAAAAAAAAACTTCATCTTGTTTACTTGTTAGCTTGGTCATTAAAACAACCAAATCTCCGACCACCCAGGTGAAACTGGCTCAGATAGTATATCAGGATCTTCCACGTCAGCGTACCAGTCAATCTTGCGACCAGGAAAACCCTCGGGGCTAAAACTAATATGACCGTCACTAGACAATCCCAATCCCGCGCCACCCTCATCGTAATTACCTGTATTAACCACAGAATTATCATGAAGAAGCTTGGAAATCTAGTCAAAATCAAGGAGGGGAGCGGGTGGCTGGAGTTCATGAAAAACGTTGTTGACTCCATTGACTTCAAGACCAAGGTTGACATCAAGGGTCGAAGAACCACCTGCATCTTGAATGTTTTGACCAAATTTGGATTTATCACTGTACTGTACGGTGGGAAGGGCCTTACTAATATACAAAAAATTGTCTTGAAGGACTTGCTTGGTTTTAAGAACATGTATGAGATTATTGTTATCAACTGCCTTACAGCCGGGGTTACTAGAGCTCAACAACTGCGATTGTCCACCCTTCCTATGCCTCCAATTGTCGATACCCTTACTGCTGGAATGACCACCCACAACATTGGAACTACAAAAAAACTTTACTTTTTTGTCTTCAAAATCAAGTTTCTCACAGAAAAATTAAGTCGTTCTTTCAAATATTAACAGATTTGAAAAATGAAAATTACATTCAAGAGAGTGGTCTAATGGGTTGTGCTCTCTAATGGCATATGTACTAGCAGATCGCGGGCACAAATAGTTATCGGTAAACATATTTCTTCCCTCACCTTGACTGCATTCTTAAACTATCGACATTCTTAGAATAATCTCTATGATAAGGTAAGTTTAAGAAGTTAGATAAGTAATTAAAGTAGAAAAAGTAGGCTATGTTCAGAAAATATGAATCAGATAAATCTTTATATTGACTGTCCTACAACAAATGATCACAAAATATTTATATAGGTCTTGCACTAACTACATATGCGAATCATTAGATGATCCTTACTTAAAATCACCCATGAAGAACCTAAAATATTAATTAGTAATCAATATTACAAAACCCACAATATGTGCAAATTCTGGGTTTTGCAACAATGGAACATCTAATGATCCTCCGCAGCACCACCTTCGAAGCAACCCCAGAAATCTGCAAAGAAACCTGAAAAATATTATTATTATTCCCTATCGATCTTAGCTGTCCAAAGTTTCGAGCTCGCTTCGGCTTCTCATCAGATACTCCAGGTTGCTTCGAAGGTGGTGCTGCGGAGGATCATTAGATGTTCCTTTGTTGCAAAACCCAGAAGTTGCACATATTGTGGGTTTTTTGTAATATTGATTACTAATCAATATTTTCGATTTTTTGGGGGTGATTTTTGTTGGAAATTACAACGAAACACCACCACAAGCAAGGGCGTTTTTCCTTCTGACGTCATCAGCCGTAAGGCCCAGACTCCCCACAGCCGGAAAGAAGCAGCTAAGCTCTAAGTTTGCAGCGTCCTGCAGTCTGCATCGATTCCCACACTTTTTATAACTCAAAATATAATCTTATTACTTACAACGCAAATTATTTACAAAATAGGTTGCCTACGAGAGTATTGGATAAGACTCCTTATGAGTTGTGGTGTGGTCAAGGAAACCCGATTTAAAAAACCAAAGCTCCAACAGCTAAGTGAAATTGGGTGTTCTCAGAAATTTATTAACTTTGTCTCGCATCTCTGCTTGGAGAGATACATACTAAGCTTCGTTGACTTGGAAGAGCCTAGACGTGTCACCAAAGGAGTTCCTCAGGGCGGGGTCCTTAGCCCAATTCTGTTTAATATCTATGTTAGAAATGTTGCAGCCGGGGTTAGTGCACGCGTCTCAGTTTGCAGATGACTTAGGCCTGTATTGCAGTGCCGAAGACGTCAGCACCTGCACTGAGTTGTTACAGCGTGCTTGCGAAATAATTCAGGAAAATTTGAAAAAACTTGAACTTGAGCTCAATGTTGCAAAAACTAAGATACTGCACTTCAATAAAAGAAAAGTTCCACCTGGTAGCATCGAAATAAAAATTGGTGATTCTGGGATTATGTCCACGGACCATGCTAGATTCCTGGGAATTCACTTTGACTTCGAGCTTTCTTTCGAGCACCACGTCAAGAAGGTTTCAATAAAAACAAGAAACATTCTCAACGTCATGAAACTCCTTGTAACAACCTGGTGGGGTGCTCATCCAGGTACGGTGCTCAACTTATATAAAAGTTTTGCCCGGTCAGTCATAGACTATGGATTGTTTGTCTATTGGCCAAATTGGAAGAAATTTTCAAACCTCTTGGACAGTGTACAATTGGCCGCCATCAGAATTGCACTTGGGTACAGGTTGTCTACTCCAAAAAACATAATTCTAGAAGAATCAAAACTGTTGGCTTTATGTGACAGAGCTCAAGAACAGGCAGATAAATTCATAACGAAAGTCTTATCTAACATTGATAGTTCTTCTTATAATTCTGTCACCGCTTACTACGAAAACCACAAAAAGTGTAAAGCCAAGAAAAGGGTCTTCGAAAAGGCTATAATTAAGGTTAGTAACTTTACACATCCTCTTCTTTATCGATCCAGCAAGGACCCAGAATACCGACGCGACTATTTAGACAAGTTCCCCAAGGTTCCAATCGACCTTGCCTCTTCCAGCATGTTTTTTGATTCTCCAATCATCAACGCTGAATTTCAGGCTATTTTTGGTCAACCAGACATCACGCACATTTTCACTGATACCAGCAAGACCCAGGATCAACCAGTTGGATGGGCTTTTTCCGTTCCAAGTGTCAAGTTCAGCAAGAAAGGCTCTACGCACAAATATGCTTCAATTTTCACTGGCGAGGCACTGGCCATTAGGTCGGCTCTTGAATGGGTTAGCCTAGATCCAGACCGGAAGTACATCATATTTTCGGACTCCAGGAGTGTTTTGTTGGCAATTTCATCGAGCAAGAACAACAAAAACCCGTACATCAAGGAAATCAAGAGTAAACTGGCAAAAATCCTGAAAGTGAGCATCCTGGAAGAGCCCATAAAACTGGTCTGGGTTCCAGCGCACTGTGGTCTTGAAGGCAATGAAGAGGCTGATCTCAAGGCAAAAGAGGCAACTCTTACAATGTTTCCCGTTGACTTCATTCCTCACTCAGACTTCTGTCGCATCTGGACTTTAGAGGCGAGAGAGAAAACTTTTGAGACAAACATCAATGAAGGGGACTTCAAAGGTAGTATCTACTTTAGAACCTACTTAAATCTCAAAAGTAAACCCTGGTTCCACAACTCTGGTCTCAACAGAGGAGAGATAGTCACAATCAACAGATTAAGGGCCAATCACTATAACGCAGCAGCCTCTTTACACAGAAAGAACATCATCTCTTCGCCGGTGTGCTCTTGTGGTTGCGCATCTCAAGATGCTAATCACTTGTTGTGGGAGTGTAGTGAGATGGGTCAGAATAGAATTCTGCTATTGAGTGAACTTTCTAAGTTGAAAATCAAGACTCCTTACTCTATTGAAAACATTTTGTCTGAAATGAACTTGAACTCTTTAAAAGTGATTCTGAACTTCTTCGAAAGCTGTAACTTAAAATTGTAGAGTGAAATTGTAGTGTGATGAAGTGTGAATTTAAATCAATTTGTATGAATTATTTAAATTAATTATATATTTGCTGTATGGACCGTAAGGTCTAGGTAAGCATTAAATAAATAAAAAAAAAAAAAAAAAATTGTTAGTAAAGTTGTCAAATGATTATTACAATAAAAATCTTAAGTTCCAGTCGTTAAAAAAGTTTTTATAATGACGGGACAAAAATATAAAAATATTACACATCAACACATCTGCTACAGGTCTACAAATTGAAAACTGTGCACTCGCTTTACCTGGGATCATCGTAAATTGTAAAAGTAAAAAATTTGTGCACAAATCTGTCGAAATTCCAACCACCAAGAAATTTGTGCACAAAAACGTGCTCGAGTTGTCAAAAAATAATTTGCACAATTTGTGCACAAAAACATGCACAAATAATCTGAAAACCATCAGCAAAAACTTGTGCACAAACGTCCGAATTTTGTACACAATATTCATTCAATATTATGTACAATATTGTGCACATACTTGTGCAGAACCCGACTGAACTCTCTGCACAAACTTATGCACAAACTTATGCACAGGCTTATGCACAGACTTGTGCAAGAGTTTGTGCATGCACTTGTACACAACTTTTTCGTAAGGGTAGGTACGACCCCTACGCTGCCAAGCCTCCTTAATATTGCAGAAAATGTATGCTAATATATGACGAGATATATGAGTACCTTCCTGCGTAACTAAATATTAGGAATCAAAGTTACCATTTATAAAAATATAATTTATTTAACTCGTAATATCGTATCATAAAAGACACCTGCCAAATAAACCAAGAAAAAGGTAAGGAGCTACAAATTCCAAAAAAAAAACGAAGCCACTTTATTTTTCAAAATGACAAACAGTATGTATTTTTTGTCGGGCGGAGAGCAAGGTGGAACGGTTCAGGACCTTCTAATCAGATGTGGAATTTTAGAAGGAAAAAAAATCTGATGGGAATTTTTGCTGAAAAAAAAAAGTGTAAAATACCTAAGATTTAGAAAAGCTTTAGTCTGAAATAAAATCTTATGACGATTATTGTAACAACGACTTTTCGAGCAAATGCTTTTTTGTACTTAAAAAAGGTAAGGTTTCGGTGGTATAAACTTCAAAAAAGCTCCAGCTATCTCATTGACTCTTAAAATATTCTACTGCAATTATAGATTCTCAATAATTTTACTTCGGTCTGATCATCCCTTCGTCATTTTTCTGAAAGAAGTTCACTGAATCTTTTTTGAGTTTAATAAACCGACAACCCAACCATTTTCCAAAAAAATTTCCCTGAAATTTTTTTAATTGAAAAAATCAACTAACTCAGAGAAGTTCTTTTTCCCGGAAAAAAGTTCATACAAGATTTTTTCATTTGATAAAATCGATTAGCTTGCATTTTTCCGGTTAAAATTTACCGAAGCTTTTTTTAAGCCAAAAGGATTGCCTACTTTTAATCGCCTTTTTCTCGGAAAAAGTTCCCTACATTTTTCCTAGTTGATAGAATCGACCATCTTGAATTTTTGATTACAAAAGTTGCCTTAAGCTTTTTTTACTTAAAAGAATATCTATCTTGCCCATTTGCTGGAAAATGGTTTCTGAAGCAATAGACATAACCGATTTTCCGAAAAGAACCACCCAGACCTTTTTTTATTCGGGAGGACACTATCCTTGCCTTTTTCCTAAGGAAAAATTTGTATAATTATGTATTTACGAGATTTTTTAGTTATTCTTTTCCCCGGGAAAACGTTGACTTGGAAGACTTGCCAAGTTTTACCTTCTTCAAGTATTTATGGAATAGTATATTCCTGTACAAGTAAGGGAAACGCGTCGTTTCCACGAGAGTTGGATTTTTTCAGCACTCGACTTCGTCTCGTGCTGAAAAAATCCAACTCGACTTCGTCTCGTGCTGAAAAAATCCAACTCGAGTGGGAACGACAAGTTTCCCTTACTTGTACAGGATGGTGCTTTCTCAAATTTGATGGATATTCATTATTTAAGCATTTAAAGTATTCTCACATTCGATTGTGGTGCTGTGTTTTTTGTTTCTCAATTTTGTTGGTTATAAGTTCGAAAGTTTTGGTCTGCTTAGCTTAATGTGTTGGTTAGTTGATTGAATCTGAGTGTCTTGCTTTAATCATTACTTTTGCTTTAAACAGCATTTTTTTATGTATTAAATAGTTTTTTTTTAATTGCATTTTATAAAACATTTGCTAATTTATTTTTGAGTTCTGTTGAAAAAGCCTCTTTGATAGGCACCTATGTATGTATACCTCAAGCTGTCATTTCTACCAGTAAATTTTTAACATTAAAGTTTCATTAGTTTTTAATAAATAACAGTTGTTCAAATTTGTTTTTCATCACTCTTTTACTGCGTAGCACACAGTGTGTTATGCTTAATGTTATTATGCTACTGGTTGTTTTTTTTTACCCACCTGCGCGTTTTTTCTGTATGTATGAATTATTTTTAAAATTTTAGTATTTATTCTGATTCCCACGCGCGTAGTGCACTAAATTTTTTGTGAATAACCATATTATTTCATTTTTTTAAATCCAACCTCAAAATTGAAAAAAGTAATTTTTTAATCTGAAAAATTATTGAATTTAAAAAAAAAAAAAATTTTGTTTTGATTGTTTTATACAATAATTTAAAGTATATTTTTATTGAAATTATTGACAAACGTTTTTACCAAAATCATTTAATTTTTAATCATTATGTTTTTGAGGTTGTTGATTAGAAAATCTGTTAACAGCATCGTTCATGTTATTTCCATGGGAACAAAAACTATGGTGGAAAAGGCCCGTTTCCACCCGTGTTTTGAGTGTGGAAACGTGCCGTTTCCATGATCAGATTTGAGAAAAGTTCATACTGTCTGTTCTCTCGGAAAATAATAGAACCTGCTTTCATTTTTTGTGTAAAAAATGTATTGTTTAAAAAAAAAAAAAAAAATTCATCTAGATTTTCTAGGCTCAAGTGTCCTTTTTCGTCTGATATGAGTAGTAAATCTACTAGTTAAACTCTAATATAAATTTCTAGTTTACGGTTTTAATAATATTTTAAAAAGATTTTTGTAATACCTAGGTAATGGTGTTTTTTAAAGTAATTAATGTACTTAAAAAAACTTGATTTTATTTTGTAGAAAAGTTAAATATTTTAAAATAATTATGGAATTATAGCATTGTAATGACCATTTTGAAATATTTTAGAAATTTGAAATAAAACAAATATGGAACCAAAAATAAACAAACCTTCTTAAAATCCAGAAACTTCGTAAAGAAATTTTCCAATATCCCACTCTTTCATGTTTTTTCCATGCTGCTTTCAAGCTGAGATTTCTTTTTGAAACATGACAATGAATTTTCATCACCAGCGTTATCCATGGTGAACATCTTAAACCATGATTCAATTTGAAGATGAATTATTCGGTCTGAACGTTTTTCATAATTTGATAAGAAAGAACAAAATCAAAACGTTATTGCTGATAATTTATGGAAGCAATAATAAGGTAAATGTCCAGGATTATTGGACAGTACCGTAAATGTCCACCACAGTGGCACCCCCTCTCATTTATTATAAAATCACACTTTAGAACCCGAAAAAATATTCTAAATTTAGTTTTACCACTAAAGTTTACTGTAGTATAAAAAAAAGACCTAAAAATTAGCTCAAAAATCACTTCCAATTAAGCCCTTCAAAACCTCTAAAAGTTGTTTGGCACCCCCAGGAAAATCTCGAATTATCATTAAAAGATGCACTTTTGTTTTATCGATTGTAAAGCGTAAAATTCATTGAAAAATTTAAAAACTTTTTTTTCTATCACTTAACACCTTAAACAAAATATTTATATCAATTTTTACCATGAATTTATCTCTTTCCATTATTTATTGGGGGGGTGCCATTCAGGGGGACAATTGAGACTACTTGTCCCCGTGGTGGCACCCGGACAAGCTCAAGTTTAAAGTTTGTCCCCTAGATGGCACCTTCTTTATTTACTATTTTTTCGTGTTTACCTTGATAATTTTACCAGTGTTTATGCATAAAAATGCTTGAATATCATCTTTACACACTTTAAAAAAATTTTGATGAGTTGAAACATGGAGAATATTTATATCTGAGCTTTCAAAGTTAACCTAATTTATACGAAAAACCACTCGACGGCCGGACCGGAGAAGATAACCTCAGTTGAGTTTTTCGTTTGCGATCTCCTGCTGTGGAGCTGATGTTGAGTGTATTTTTTAGTCATACTGAACTAAAATAAAATGATTTCAACTATGTACAGTGGTGAACAAGTGATTTTGATCAGTTTTCAATCAAAGTAAGTAAGTTGAATACGAAAAATATGCGTAAAACGAGAAATTTAGGAGTGCCATTCTAAGGGACGCGCGACGGTTGGGGGGGGGGGGGGACATTTCTGAAAATTCCTTTTTTAGGGGTGCCAACTTCGTGGACATGACTTTTGAGTTAGTTTATAGCAAATTTAATAGTTTTTCGATGAATAATTGATGAAAAAAATGATTGAACACTATTCCTGACTTATTTTTTTCAGCTTCCTGTGAAAAAATTATAGATTTTCATGCAGTATTAGTGTAGTAATCGAGCTTAAACCAAAAATTCCCCCTTGAAAAGTTTCCCTTAATCCCGGACATTTATTTAATAAACTTATTTTAATAAAAATAAAAAAATAAAAAATGGAAACTTTGAAAATTTACCTAAGAAGTGAGTGATCTTTGGGCTTTTACTCAATAGACTGTTCAGGGTTCTGTGATAACTTTCAAGATAGTTATTTGTTCTATCTTGCAGCCCGTATACACAAAACGACTGAGGATTGCTCAGCCATTGTTTCTCATAGTACAGAAAAAATGGCTGAGCGCAGTCTGAAAAGTATTCCATTGCTTCTGTTTTTATGATGTTGTAACCTGTAGGGATGTCATCTACCCTGGACGTGCCCAAAGCAATTAATTTTCTAATGGTTTTGTGTTTGTAAGGCGATTTTTTTTTTTATTTATAGCCGCTTCTATTATTTTCAGTGTTTTTTATAAAAAAAAGCCCTTTTCCCAGGCGTTTGTTTCTCTCCAAAGCCTAGTAAAATAATTGTTTTAATTTTAAATTACGTGAAAAATTTCAAGTGATCGTAATATTATGAATCATGTAAATATATATCAACTTGTATTTACCGAGCAGTTTTTAAGCTAAATAGTTGATTTGCTAATATTAAGTTAATGGTCGAAAATTAAAAAGTCGGCCACGTTTGTAAAGTTATGTCATGTAATTCTGCGCGGAAAAAGGGTACTTAGAAATGAGATACCATGACAAAAATTTGACAGCATCTATTTTTCAATGGGATCAGAAAGCTATCAAAATTTTTGTAATGATATCTTATTTCTAAGTCCTTTTTTTCCGTGCAGAATTACATGACATGACTTTACAAATGTGGTCGACTTTTTGACTTTTGACCTATTCTAAAAGAAATTTCTGAAAATTTGTTTCTTATTAGCGATTTAGTTGTCCCAGGAGCTCGCAACTTATCAAAATAATTATGAAATCATTCGTATTATTTTTTACGTGGCTGGTCCGATTTTTGGTGATTTCTCACGGGTAGTGTTACTATAATCGTCGCTAGCCTTGAAATAAGCGATAAAGTTGTCCCAAGAGCTCGCAACTTATCGAAATAATGATAAAATCATTCGTGTTATTTATTACGCAGCTATAGTCAGATTCTTGGTGATTCATCACAGCTGGTGTTACTTTTATCGTCGCTAGCCTTGAGATCACCGGGTTAGTTGTCTCAAGAGCTCGGAACTTATCAAAATAATGATGGCATCATTCGTGTTATTTTTTACGTGGCTCGTCCGATTTTTAGTGGTTTTACATAGCTGGTGTTACATTTATCGTCGTTACCCTTGAAGATAGCGATTTAGTTGTCTCAAGAGCTCGCAACTTATCAAAAAAATGATAAAATCATTCGTTTTACTTGTTACGCGGCTGGTCCGATTATTGGTGGTCTTAAACAGCTGGTGTTACTTTTATCGTCAATACCGTTGAAATTAGCGATTTAGTCGTCTCAAGAGCTCGCAACTTATCAAAATAATGATAGCATCATTCGTGTTATTTGTTACGCGGCTGGTACGATTTTTGGTGGTTTTACACAGCTGGTGTTACTGTTATCGTCGTTACCCTTGAAATTAGCGATTGAGTTGTCCCAAGAGCTGGGAACTTATCAAAATAATGATAGCATCAATCGTGTTATTTGTTACGCGGCTGGTCTGATTTTTGGTGGTCTTACACAGCTGGTGTTACTTTTATCGTTGCTAGCCTTGAAATTAGCAATTTAGTTGTCCCAAGAGCTTGCAACTTATCAAAATAATGATAGCAACATTCATGTTATTTTTTACGCAGCCTGTCCGATTTTTGGTGGTTTTACATAGTTGGTGTTACTTTTATCGTCGTTACCCTTGAAGATAGCGATTGAGTTGTCTCGAGGGCTCGCAACTTATCAAAATAATGATAGCATCATTCGTGTTATTTGTTACGCGGCTGGTACGATTTTTGGTGGTTTTACACAGCTGGTGTTACTGTTATCGTAATTACCCTTGAAATTAGCGATTGAGTTGCCCCAAGAGCTCAGAACTTATGAAAATAATGATAGCATCATTCATGTTATTTTTTACGTGGTTGTCCGATTTTTGGTGGTTTTACATAGCTGGTGTTACTTTTATCGTCGTTACCCTTCAAGATAGCGATTTAGTTTTCTCAAGAGCTCGCAACTTATCAAAGTAATGATAGCATCATTCGTGTTATTTGTTACGCGGCTGGTCCGATTTTTGGTGGTCCTACACAGCTGGTGTTACTTTTATCGCCGTTACCCTTGAAATTAGCGATTGAGTTGTCCCAAGAGCTCGCAACTTATCAAAATAATGATAAAATCTTCGTGTTATTTGTTACGCGATTGGTCCGATTTTTGGTGGTTTTACACAGCTGGTGTTACTGTTATCGTAATTACCCTTGAAATTAGCGATTGAGTTGCCCCAAGAGCTCAGAACTTATGAAAATAATGATAGCATCATTCATGTTATTTTTTACGTGGTTGTCCGATTTTTGGTGGTTTTACATAGCTGGTGTTACTTTTATCGTCGTTACCCTTCAAGATAGCGATTTAGTTTTCTCAAGAGCTCGCAACTTATCAAAGTAATGATAGCATCATTCGTGTTATTTGTTACGCGGCTGGTCCGATTTTTGGTGGTCCTACACAGCTGGTGTTACTTTTATCGCCATTACCCTTGAAATTAGCGATTTAGTTGTCCCAAGAGCTCGCAACTTATCAAAATAATGATAAAATCTTCGTGTTATTTGTTACGTGGCTGGTCTGATTTTTGGTGATTTTTCACGGGTAGTGTTACTTTAATCGTCGCTAGCCTTGAAATTAGCGACTTAGTTGTCCCAAGAGCTCACACCTTTTGAAATAATGATAGCATCATTCGTGTTATTTTTAACGCGGCTATAGTCAGATTTTTGGTGATTTATCACAGCTGGTGTTACTTTTATCGTCGCTCGCCTTGAAATCACCGAGTTAATGTCCCAAGAGCTCGCGACTTATCAAAATAATGATAGCATCATTCATGTTATTTTTTACGCGGCTTGTCCGATTTTTTGTGGTTTTACATAGCTGGTGTTACTTTTATCGTTAGTAGCCTTGAAATTAGCGATTTAGTTGTCTCAAGAGCTCGCAACTTATCAAAGTAATGATAGCATCATTCGTGTTATTTGTTACGCGGCTGGTCCGATTTTTGGTGGTCCTATGCAGCTGGTGTTACTTTTATCGCCGTTACCCTTGAAATTAGCGATTGAGTTGTCCCAAGAGCTCGCAACTTATCAAAATAATGATAAAATCTTCGTGTTATTTGTTACGCGGCTGGTCCGATTTTTGGTGGTCCTACACAGCTGGTGTTACTTTTATCGCCATTACCCTTGAAATTAGCGATTTAGTTGTCCCAAGAGCTCGCAACTTATCAAAATAATGATAAAATCTTCGTGTTATTTGTTACGTGGCTGGTCTGATTTTTGGTGATTTTTCACGGGTAGTGTTACTTTAATCGTCGCTAGCCTTGAAATTAGCGACTTAGTTGTCCCAAGAGCTCACACCTTTTGAAATAATGATAGCATCATTCGTGTTATTTTTAACGCGGCTATAGTCAGATTTTTGGTGATTTATCACAGCTGGTGTTACTTTTATCGTCGCTCGCCTTGAAATCACCGAGTTAATGTCCCAAGAGCTCGCGACTTATCAAAATAATGATAGCATCATTCGTGTTATTTTTTACGCGGCTTGTCCGATTTTTGGTGGTTTTACACAGCTGGTGTTACTTTTATCGTCGTTACCTTTGAAATTACCGATTTAGTTGACCCAAGAGCTCGCAACTTATCAAAATAATGATAGCATCATTCGTGTTATTTGTTACGCGGCTGGTACGATTTTTGGTGGTTTTACACAGCTGGTGTTACTGTTATCGTCGTTACCCTTGAAATTAGCGATTGAGTTGTCCCAAGAGCTGGGAACTTATCAAAATAATGATAGCATCAATCGTGTTATTTGTTACGCGGCTGGTCTGATTTTTGGTGGTCTTACACAGCTGGTGTTACTTTTATCGTTGCTAGCCTTGAAATTAGCAATTTAGTTGTCCCAAGAGCTCGCAACTTGTCAAAATAATGATAAAATCATTCGTGTTATTTTTTACGTGGCTGGTCTGATTTTTGGTGATTTTTCACGGGTAAAGTTAATTTAATCGTCGCTAGCCTTGAAATTAGCGATTTAGTTGTCCCAAGAGCTCACATCTTTTGAAATAATGATAGCATCATTCGTGTTATTTTTAACGCGGCTATAGTCAGATTTTTGGTGATTTATCACAGCTGGTGTTACTTTTATCGTCGCTCACCTTGAAATCACCGAGTTAATGTCCCAAGAGCTCGCGACTTATCAAAATAATAATAGCATCATTCATGTTATTTTTTACGCGGCTTGTCCGATTTTTGGTGGTTTTACATAGCTGGTGTTACTTTTATCGTCGTTTCCCTTGAAATTAGCGATTTAGTTGTCTTAAGAGCTCGCAACTTATCAAAATAATGATAAAATCTTCGTGTTATTTGTTACGCGGCTGGTCCGATTTTTGGTGGTCTTACACAGCTGGTGTTACTTTTATCGTTGCTAGCCTTGAAATTAGCGATTTAGTTGTCCCAAGAGCTTGCAACATATCAAAATAATGATAGCAACATTCATGTTATTTTTTACGCGGCCTGTCCGATTTTTGGTGGTTTTACATAGTTGGTGTTACTTTTATCGTCGTTACCCTTGAAGATAGCGATTAAGTTGTCTCGAGAGCTCGCAACTTATCAAAATAATGATAGCATCATTCGTGTTATTTGTTACGCGGCTGGTACGATTTTTGGTGGTTTTACACAGCTGGTGTTACTGTTATCGTTGTTACCCTCGAAATTAGCGATTGAGTTGTCCCACGAGCTCGGAACTTATGAAAATAATGATAGCATCATTCGTGTTATTTTTTACGTGGTTGTCCGATTTTTGGTGGTTTTACATAGCTGGTGTTACTTTTATCGTCGTTTCCCTTGAAATTAGCGATTTAGTTGTCTTAAGAGCTCGCAACTTATCAAAATAATGATAAAATCTTCGTGTTATTTGTTACGCGGCTGGTCTGATTTTTGGTGATTTTTCACGGGTAGTGTTACTTTAATCGTCGCTAGCCTTGAAATTAGCGATTTAGTTGTCCCAAGAGCTTGCAACTTATCAAAATAATGATAGCAACATTCATGTTATTTTTTACGCGGCCTGTCCGATTTTTGGTGGTCCTACACAGCTGGTGTTACTTTTATCGTTAGTAGCCTTGTAATTAGCGATTTAGCTGTCCCAAGAGCTCGCAACTTACAAAATAATGATAGCATCATTCGTGTTATTTGTAACGCGGCTGGTCCGATTTTTGGTGGTCCTACACAGCTGGTGTTACTTTTATCGCCGTTACCCTTGAAATTACCGTTTTAGTTGACCCAAGAGATCGCAACTTATCAAAAGAATGATAACATCATTCGTGTTATAAGTTACGCAACTGGTCCGATTTTTGGTGGTCTTACACAGCTGGTGTTACTTTTATCGTTGCCAGCCTTGAAATTAGCGATTTAGCTGTCCCAAGAGCTTGCAACTTATCAAAATAATGATAAAATAATTCTTGTTATTTTTAACGCAGCTATAGTTGTTGGGGTAGTGGGTATAATAAATAAAGGTAGACACAGTATTAGGTAAAAGTAAGGTTTATTCAGTTACTCGAGCACACAGACTTTCGGGACGTTCTTAAATCTACGACCTAGCCGCGCGGGCAACGCGGACGAAATGCCCCAAATCCTAATGGCGGGCAGATAGCAAGAACTCGCAAGTCCCGTAATAGAGGGAGCTGCGGAGCGGCTTCCTCTATGCTTACAGAATAGTACGAGACTCGAGAGTCAATGAGTAGCTGTTGACGCTATAAGTCTAACACTCCCTCCCGTCAACAGCCTACTCATTATTAATCCAGAATAATCGCAAAATGAAAAAACAATCCAGTTTTTATTATTAAAGTATAAGCAATTCTGACATAAACAGCAATAATCATCACAAAATATACACATAAATAAACAGAAAGAAAGTTAGGCAAGCTTAGGCATGCGCACCGTTGTACAAGGACCTGTAACATAAGAAAATCATCCGAACAACTCATCAAACAGACTTTAAGTTCAACGGTCAGTATTGTTTACTTCAGTCCAGATAACGTTATAAACCTTATCTCAGTTTTTCTCCTTCAATCATTATGTCTTTCTTTCTATCTCCAATCAATAAATACCACTGCAGTGATTATAGTTCTAACAGTTTCAGCATACGAATTAGTAATTTGTTTTCATCTGAGAAAATTCACAATTTCACAGCAAAATTCTCAATCTAAGTTTTCCGACCAGTACCAACCAACGGTCCGTCCTGAATTTGATTCAACATTTCAATCAGTTGGTTTCTCAATTAGTTGAGTAAGTTCACAGACTTTGTCCAATTGGTCATCGTTCAGTAAATATTCAATCCACATTTTTTTTACCAGCATCCAGGCGAAAATCTTACTGTCAGTAGAATTTGTCAGTAGAATCTGAAGTATTAATTCAAAATTCAGTTTCCTTCCGGTTCAGGTCTAATCATAATTATTTTTCGTAGTGCATTTTCTCAATCACCAAGCAGTGCAGTCATGAATAAAATATTTTTCAGCTTTATCGTACCATTCTTGTACGTAGCTTCACCCGCAGCCTTGAAAATAAATACTACTCAACTGATTTTAAAATAAATGTTTCAAGTAATAGACGTAATTAATTTCAGTTTCAACCAATCCTCAAGTCATAAAACAGTTTCTCATTCGTCTATAAAGCTCACTGTTATCTACTAGAATCCCTGAAAACATCACCAAAATAATAAAAGCTTAGAGCTAAGTTCACATTTTTCCACACTCAGAAATAAGTTCTGCAGTATCATCTCACAAAATATCAGGGCTCTAGCAGTTTTAGAATTTCAGGCTTGCAATTCATTCTCCTTTAATCTATAAAAATTCATAGATAAGAGAATATAAGAATTCACAGACTCTTTCAGTTTTAATGTCGTCCCTAAATCCAGTAATATCCAGCACAGTATTGTTCATAAACAAATTCATATCTTTTCAGTCGGTATCTTCCAGTGTATAAAGTCTTTGTTCAAGTAAATTTATACATGCCGTTATACGTCCAGTTACATCAATAAGGATCCTACAAATCCGTCATTTTCGTCCACCGTGAAAGTACGATTCAAAGATGCAGTTTTAACTATCAGTTGCAATAAAAATAAGAAAATGGAATTTTCGGTTTAACCCGTGGATTTGTACTTCAACAAGTCCAAAACTCTGTCAACATATCCATGGCCTCAATGAATCAGTTTAAGTTCAGTATTTGATTTCAGTCATGGCCGCACAATTTAATTCTTCGTCCTCGCAGTTTTAAAATTCCGGGCAGAAACTCTCCCTCCGTTTCCGAGTTTCCCAATAATCGAATTAATTAATCGAAATTTTTCAGAGAGTAAAATCCATCTGTAGATGTCTAACACGATGATTAACTCTCGAATCTTCACGAGCTGTCCGTTCATCAATTCTGCCGAAATTCGATTTAATTTAGAAAATTAACAAACGCAACTTTCCATCTTCCGTTCGATTAAAATCATAATCGAAATTTGGTTCTAGATTTTCACACTTGAAAATATAATGATAAGTCCAGTCTCACAAGTTACCGGATTTAATTTTCGTACGGTTCAAATCGAGGTTTAAATCATAATAAAAATCGGGCTTATCAGTTTCACACTTACAAGTATAACGATAAGTTCAGTTTCATCTCATGACGACCATTACTAATGCGGTCAGTCAGTAACATTTCCGAAGTAAGTTTAATCACATCTAGACTTTCAACCTTTTAATCACAACAAACTTGCCCGCCATATGTAGTCTTCAGAGCCTATTGCTGCTACCTCACAAACAATAGAAAATCATCAAAAGTCATTTTGTCCGGTCATGATTTGATGATTCGTCAAACAAGTCATCGGACTCATCGCTCACTCATTACAGTCTAGAATACAATTTCCTAACAGTTTTGTCGAATTGTCAACAATAAACATAATTTGAATCCCAAAAGATCAAGCAATCACTAACAATTCGCTCACAACACAGTGGTAAGAGAATAGACATTGATCATCTTACTGGCACTCAGCGTTCGTCATTCAGTTTAGCACAAGTAAAGTTAACGCCGCACTGCAAGCGTAAACGTACTATTACATCAGATAATTTTGACAGTTGAATTTATATTTTTGGTTACCAACCAAAATTCAAATTGTTCCCGTTCAGTTTTACCACTCTCAAAATTCGAACAGCTTAAATCGTTCCATCGATTGATAACGAATTTCATTCCTTACAGTTTCCTTCAGTCTGATCTCAGTCAGAGTCTGAATATTTTATTTCATTACAGTTTTAACATTCTACAATGACAATTTTCAGTACCGTAAACGAAAACTTAAATAAATACTTCACGGTTTCCTTCAATCATGGTTACACAATTTCGAAGGATTTATTTAGCTAAACTTCACAGTTACTACTCAAACTGAGTAAACTTCATTTTATTACATCACTCAAAATATACTTCTATTATTTCAGTCGGTCTCATTATTAAGAATTCTCCAATGAATCAATAATCAATGCAGTATTACTTTAAATTTGCTTCGAGGTACAACACTCAAGCAACACAGGACCAAGTCCTCCTACTCCTCAGAGAAGTTTCAGTTTTCAGTCAATTTTTGAAAGTCAACAAGCAATAATTATCAGCATAAGCAACGAACTCATGCTTGGATGTACACTCATCAGCTACACTCTGAATGAGAACTGTCGGTTTAGTCCCTCCGTTTTCGGGCTGAAATGAAAATTCTGTAAAGATCACAGATAATCTTTCAAACTGTCACTTTCAAAACATCCAAATTCTCATAATTAGATTCATCCTGCCACGCAAGTGTAACTTGCTCTTACAGTAAATACCTACCCGATTACCAAACAAAGAGAGAATCTTTTGTATCTTCAGCGAAGAATTTTCGGTTTGACTTGTCAGTTTTCAAACTCAAATAAACCAGGTTTACTGAGATAGATTATTAAAGTGGATATCCGTGACCTCCTACGAAGTCACCACTTTCTAGAAAATTCTGGCATTTTAACTTCAAAGCATTCGATCGGTCACCTCTGTGAGTAATTCTCTATCAAAATCACAAACCCGACTCAGCTGTGAATCAAATATTTCCCTGTAAAATTAATATATGCAGTGAGTCGAAGACTCAATACAGTAAAAATTTCAAAGGACAGATTAATGAATAATAAATTATTCATCAATCAACAACATCCACCTCTTCTGTTTTCTGTCAAAACTTACTTTAACTCACCGGTTTGCAAAATCAAAATCAACTTGGTCTAATCATTACAAAAATAGAGCCAATTCAGCAACTAGCATAAAATTCAAAAACGAGCAATCCATAAATAAACAACGTTCAATATAATAGGCCTACTTGACTTTAAATAAAAATCCCAAACAGTCTTTCCTTCCTTCCTTTCCCTTTTTTTTTTTTTTTTTTTTTTTTTTTTTTTGATGGGCAGTCAAGTCATACAAAGCATTAGTCGAAAATACACTCAACTGTCTACATTCCGTGTTAGAGTGAATTTTTTTTTTTTTTTTTTTTTTTTCAACTTAATTTTTCATATAATTATTCAAATTTCCACTCATAAAAACACCTTTCTGTACAACCATCCGTATCGCATCTCGGTATAATAAAGTCAAGTAATCAACATATAACTACGTCCAGTATTAAGTTTGTATTAAATATCGGTCGGGATAAATGAGTTTTATACTAGTGCTATCAATTCGCCATAAAATCATTAAAGCAGTCAGTCTAATCCATTTGATCATGATTTTCAACCAATCTCAACCTTCCGTTACGAATTTTAATTTCAAAGTAACTCACATGAATTACTTATAAAATCGACAGAAATTACAAAATTCAACAGCTATCGACAGTCAATGATCCCTTAGCGTTAATTAACCAATCGAAAATTCACTGATTTTTCACGTCCTACGGCATTTGAAATAACAGTCTAATCAATCCTTCCGTGAGTTCAACAGAGGCAATTTTAATAGATTAAATTTCACTGCAATTTTGACAATAAAATAATCTTTCTTCGGTTAGCGTTCAGTTCATTTATGTAACAAAATCTCTCAGTTTAGAAAGAAGATTGGCTCCTGTTTCAACTCTAGAATTTCGGTCGGCTTTTCAGATTAAGAATTTAACACGTTCGCGGTTTACCTGAAAATTAGACACCTTATAATTTTCAGCTTCGTTGTTTGTGGACTTTATTCACACGGTCAGACGTTCACACGTTCAGAACAAACGGTCACGTAGTCAAACAATGACTGGGCGACGCTAGCGTCTATCTTACCTCCTTCAGTTTATTAATAACTTTCCAGTAAAGCGTTTCAGCGTTTCAGCGTTTAAATTGAGGGCCTTTTAAACTCTTTGATAAAAGAGGAGTTGAAACGGCCTAAATATCTTCAAGTATTATAGTAGGTCAGACACTTTCCGTTTTTCGTGCGGGTTACGGTCTAATCAGAAAAATAAATATTAAATAATTGCTGTCAGTCGATATTAAATGATTACCGTCAGTTAATATCAAATAAATACTGCCCGTTAATATTAATTATTTACTGTCAGTTCACGGCACCTCAGGTTTTTATCTTCTGGATTTAATGATTCTGGTTTGACCAAAAATCATTCTTCCCTTTCATTTACTTTCAAATATATTCAATAAATTTTGAATGTCAGTCGCTCGAATTTCCAAAGCTTTCCGTCCGGTTTCTTTCCGTATTTTCAAGATTGCAGTTAAAACCTTTACTTCAAGGTCACTGAAACTTTCACGACTTTTCTAAGGGGAATTTTCCACTCATTCAGTTGAATACCCATACACGCACCATCAACGCACTGCGCTGAATGCTACGTGCACAAGTGACTTTTACGTCATAAGTGACACACCGACCAATTCAACTGAAGATAAGGAAATGCACTGAAACGAGCAGACCATACCAAATGCAAGCTATCAAGTGCTAGCAAGTACGTGTACCACCGAACTTCAAGTTTGCACACGCATTCACTCACGTACATGCAGTACCACAACGAACTTCGTGTAAATACTACATTCCGTACCAGAAGATAAGGTGTCAATTTGAATTTATTGATTTGTACCAAAAAGTCAGCCGACTCATTCCGAGCGTCCACACACATACACAACAACAGAGCGCGAACTTCAACGATGCTGCCACACAAGTGCGATTGCGCGTCCAGGAATTGTCATAAACCAAACGAACAAGTATGCCACACAACCAGTACCCTGACTATTTGATTCAATAAATCCAAACTATTTTATTTTATAATTCAAATTTATTTTTACAAGGCCTTGATATAAAAATTGGAGTTCGACATGTCGTATTTTCATTCCATCCCGTTCCGTTTACACTTGCTAAAATCGCTATCAGCTGATGCAGTCAACGTTGACTCAATAAACGAGATAACTCCAAAATCTCAGTTTATTCCGTTTATTCCGACCTTACGGCAGTCCGTGTTTTAGTTTAAACAATTTCAATCCAGATCAGCAGTTTCATTTTGATCAGCTGTAATTTATTTCAAGTCATCAATTTTTCACTCACACTTTCTAACAAAGCAAATTAATCAAAATATGATTTCAATCAAAAACCTTCCGTTGCCAGTAACCTAGAAATGGCATAGTTTTAAGTCACAACAAAAATAATTTTTATTCACTTAACTTAAATTTCATTCCGTAACTTGAGTTTATTTTTATCGTTACGCAACAAATAGAAATTACAATTCCGGGTACTAGTACATAAGAACTTAGCGGTGTACAACTAAAATCAAAAACACAAAGATATTTGTATACATATATATTCACATTCAGTATTTACATTCGTGATCACCGTAAGAAACACTCAATGTATGATTATCGTTCCGTTTGTGCACACATACATATGAAGTATTATCACAGTAAATAAATTTGATTTCAAAAACATTCAGTAAAACACGATATTGTTCGGAGTCAAGTTCCGAGCCACGGATTGTCACCCGTGCATGTACAAATACATGACGCTCGCGTGAACTAGCCCGAAGCAAAAACCGAGCGGTGACAAGAAAGTGTACGGTTGTCGATCAGCCGGCATCTGCAGTGCGGCTGCAAGCACAGCGCTCTCTGGGACCAGGCGGCGCGCGCATCCATCAGCACGAAGCAGATAGATACAAAGAGAAAGAGGGAGAGAGAGAGAGAGAGAACACCTACGCGTCTTTTCTTTCTTCCCGGCAAGACGCCAAATACCGCTTTAACAGCGTGAATCAACTTGCAAGTACTGCACCGGCTGACTTTTCTCCCTCCTTTCTTATGCATCCACAACTCGGTCAGTTTATTCAGAAGCAATAATCCAGCTTTCAGTTTGTTCAATAACTACAGTTCAGCCTTCGTTCACTTGATTAAAATTCCTTCTTTCATCTCTATCTTCCGCCATAGTCGTTCTTAATAATCGGCCCGTTTTAGCAATCACTCGTTGCAGCGGTCGGTTATGAATTTCATTACCCCTTCTCGCACACTTCCATCACATACTAAATTAGTCATCTCACCTGCGCTCAGTTGGCTTGCATTTCAGCCATGAGCTAAACCGTTGGTAAATTAAAACAAAACTCACACCTTCGAAGATTATTGCGCGAATGTCGCTCAGCAGTACCGACAGCCATTTTGATCTTCCGTCGATTCCGTCCTCGCACGCCCGTAAAATACAAACTCGGTCGGCGTCTTCTTGTCTCTCATGTGCAGGACACGACAAGTATCAAAATTTCACAAAAGCAATCAATCTCCCCCGTAAACAATAATAAAATTCAGAATCACAGTCACTGCACACTCAAAGTAAAACTGCCGCGAGATCAAGCACCGACCGTTAAAACAAAGGCAAGATGGCTGCCGCGCGAAGAATCTTCACCGGACCGAAAACCGAAAACTTTTCCTGAATTACTGTGTCTTAATTCGCGCAGTGGAAGCGTGCTGGGCCCATAACCTGTTGGGGTAGTGGGTATAATAAATAAAGGTAGACACAGTATTAGGTAAAAGTAAGGTTTATTCAGTTACTCGAGCACACAGACTTTCGGGACGTTCTTAAATCTACGACCTAGCCGCGCGGGCAACGCGGACGAAATGCCCCAAATCCTAATGGCGGGCAGATAGCAAGGACTCGCAAGTCCCGTAATAGAGGGAGCTGCGGAGCGGCTTCCTCTATGCTTACAGAATAGTACGAGACTCGAGAGTCAATGAGTAGCTGTTGACGCTATAAGTCTAACAATAGTCATACTTTTGGTGATTTATCACAGCTGGTGTTACTTTTATCGTTGCTTGCCTTGAAATCACCGAGTTAATGTCCCAAGAGCTCGCGACTTATTAAAATAATGATAGCATCATTAATGTTATTTTTTACGCGGCTTGTCCGATTTTTGTTGGTTTTACATAGCTGGTGTTACTTTTATCGTCGTTTCCCTTGAAATTACCGATTTAGTTGACCCAAGAGCTCGAAACTTATCAAAATAATGATAGCATCATTCATGTTATTTTTAACGCAGCTATAGTCACATTTTTGGTGATTTATCACAGCTGGTGTTACTTTTATCGTCGCTAGCCTTGAAATTAGCGATTTAGTTGTCCCAAGAGCTCACGTCTTTTGAAATAATGATAGCATCATTCGTGTTATTTTTAACGCGGCTTGTCCGATTTTTGGTGGTTTTACATAGCTGGTCTTAATTTTATCGTCGTTTCCCTTGAAATTAGCGATTTAGTTGTCTTAAGAGCTCGCAACTTATCAAAATAATGATAAAATCTTCGTGTTATTTGTTACGCGGCTGGTCTGATTTTTGGTGATTTTTCACGGGTAGTGTTACTTTAATCGTCGCTAGCCTTGAAATTAGCGATTTAGTTGTCCCAAGAGCTTGCAACTTATCAAAATAATGATAGCAACATTCATGTTATTTTTTACGCGGCCTGTCCGATTTTTGGTGGTTTTACATAGTTGGTGTTACTTTTATCGTCGTTACCCTTGAAGATAGCGATTAAGTTGTCTCGAGAGCTCGCAACTTATCAAAATAATGATAGCATCATTCGTGTTATTTTTTACGCGGCTTGTCCGATTTTTGGTGGTTTTACACAGCTGGTGTTACTTTTATCGTCGTTACCTTTGAAATTACCGATTTAGTTGACCCAAGAGCTCGCAACTTATCAAAATAATGATAGCATCATTCGTGTTATTTGTTACGCGGCTGGTACGATTTTTGGTGGTTTTACACAGCTGGTGTTACTGTTATCGTCGTTACCCTTGAAATTAGCGATTGAGTTGTCCCAAGAGCTCGGAACTCATCAAAGTAACGATAGCATCATTCGTGTTATTTGTAACGCGGCTGGTCCGATTTTTGGTGGTCCTACACAGCTGGTGTTACTTTTATCGCCGTTACCCTTGAAATTACCGTTTTAGTTGACCCAAGAGATCGCAACTTATCAAAAGAGTGATAACATCATTCGTGTTATATGTTACGCAACTGGTCCGATTTTTGGTGGTCTTACACAGCTGGTGTTACTTTTATCGTTGCCAGCCTTGAAATTAGAGATTTAGCTGTCCCAAGAGCTTGCAACTTATCAAAATAATGATAAAATAATTCTTATTATTTTTAACGCAGCTATAGTCATACTTTTGGTGATTTATCACAGCTGGTGTTACTTTTATCGTTGCTTGCCTTGAAATCACCGAGTTAATGTCCCAAGAGCTCGCGACTTATTAAAATAATGATAGCATCATTCATGTTATTTTTTACGTGGTTGTCCGATTTTTGGTGGTTTTACATAGCTGGTGTTACTTTTATTGTCGTTACCCTTCAAGATAGCGATTAAGTTGTCTCGAGTGCTCGCAACTTATCAAAATAATGATAGCATCATTCGTGTTATTTTTTACGCGGCTTGTCCGATTTTTGGTGGTTTTACACAGCTGGTGTTACTTTTATCGTCGTTACCTTTGAAATTACCGATTTAGTTGACCCAAGAGCTCGCAACTTATCAAAATAATGATAGCATCATTCGTGTTATTTGTTACGTGGCTGGTACGATTTTTGGTGGTTTTACACAGCTGGTGTTACTGTTATCGTCGTTACCCTTGAAATTAGCGATTGAGTTGTCCCAAGAGCTCGGAACTCATCAAAGTAACGATAGCATCATTCGTGTTATTTGTAACGCGGCTGGTCCGATTTTTGGTGGTCCTACACAGCTGGTGTTACTTTTATCGCCGTTACCCTTGAAATTACCGTTTTAGTTGACCCAAGAGATCGCAACTTATCAAAAGAATGATAACATCATTCGTGTTATATGTTACGCAACTGGTCCGATTTTTGGTGGTCTTACACAGCTGGTGTTACTTTTATCGTTGCCAGCCTTGAAATTAGAGATTTAGCTGTCCCAAGAGCTTGCAACTTATCAAAATAATGATAAAATAATTCTTATTATTTTTAACGCAGCTATAGTCATACTTTTGGTGATTTATCACAGCTGGTGTTACTTTTATCGTTGCTTGCCTTGAAATCACCGAGTTAATGTCCCAAGAGCTCGCGACTTATTAAAATAATGATAGCATCATTCATGTTATTTTTTACGTGGTTGTCCGATTTTTGGTGGTTTTACATAGCTGGTGTTACTTTTATTGTCGTTACCCTTCAAGATAGCGATTTAGTTGTCTCAAGAGCTCGCAACTTACAAAATAATGATAGCATCATTCGTGTTATTTTTTACGCGGCTGGTCCGGTTTTTGGTGGTCCTACACAGCTGGTGTTACTTTTATCGTTAGTAGCCTTGTAATTAGCGATTTAGCTGTCCCAAGAGCTCGCAACTTACAAAATAATGATAGCATCATTCGTGTTATTTGTCTCGCAACTGGTCCGATTTTTGGTGGTCTTACGCAGCTGGTGTTACTTTTGTCGTTGCTAGCCTTGAAATTAGCGATTTAGCTGTCTCAAGAGCTCGCAACTCATCAAAGTAACGATAGCATCATTCGTGTTATTTGTAACGCGGCTGGTCCGATTTTTGGTGGTCCTACACAGCTGGTGTTACTTTTATCGCCGTTACCCTTGAAATTACCGTTTTAGTTGACCCAAGAGATCGCAACTTATCAAAAGAATGATAACATCATTCGTGTTATAAGTTACGCAACTGGTCCGATTTTTGGTGGTCTTACACAGCTGGTGTTACTTTTATCGTTGCCAGCCTTGAAATTAGCGATTTAGCTGTCCCAAGAGCTTGCAACTTATCAAAATAATGATAAAATAATTCTTATTATTTTTAACGCAGCTATAGTCATACTTTTGGTGATTTATCACAGCTGGTGTTACTTTTATCGTTGCTTGCCTTGAAATCACCGAGTTAATGTCCCAAGAGCTCGCGACTTATTAAAATAATGATAGCATCATTAATGTTATTTTTTACGCGGCTTGTCCGATTTTTGTTGGTTTTACATAGCTGGTGTTACTTTTATCGTCGTTTCCCTTGAAATTACCGATTTAGTTGACCCAAGAGCTCGAAACTTATCAAAATAATGATAGCATCATTCATGTTATTTTTAACGCAGCTATAGTCACATTTTTGGTGATTTATCACAGCTGGTGTTACTTTTATCGTCGCTAGCCTTGAAATTAGCGATTTAGTTGTCCCAAGAGCTCACGTCTTTTGAAATAATGATAGCATCATTCGTGTTATTTTTAACGCGGCTTGTCCGATTTTTGGTGGTTTTACATAGCTGGTGTTACTTTTATCGTCGTTTCCCTTGAAATTAGCGATTTAGTTGTCTTAAGAGCTCGCAACTTATCAAAATAATGATAAAATCTTCGTGTTATTTGTTACGCGGCTGGTCTGATTTTTGGTGATTTTTCACGGGTAGTGTTACTTTAATCGTCGCTAGCCTTGAAATTAGCGATTAAGTTGTCTCGAGAGCTCGCAACTTATCAAAATAATGATAGCATCATTCGTGTTATTTTTTACGCGGCTTGTCCGATTTTTGGTGGTTTTACACAGCTGGTGTTACTTTTATCGTCGTTACCTTTGAAATTACCGATTTAGTTGACCCAAGAGCTCGCAACTTATCAAAATAATGATAGCATCATTCGTGTTATTTGTTACGCGGCTGGTACGATTTTTGGTGGTTTTACACAGCTGGTGTTACTGTTATCGTCGTTACCCTTGAAATTAGCGATTGAGTTGTCCCAAGAGCTCGGAACTCATCAAAGTAACGATAGCCTCATTCGTGTTATTTGTAACGCGGCTGGTCCGATTTTTGGTGGTCCTACACAGCTGGTGTTACTTTTATCGCCGTTACCCTTGAAATTACCGTTTTAGTTGACCCAAGAGATCGCAACTTATCAAAAGAATGATAACATCATTCGTGTTATATGTTACGCAACTGGTCCGATTTTTGGTGGTCTTACACAGCTGGTGTTACTTTTATCGTTGCCAGCCTTGAAATTAGAGATTTAGCTGTCCCAAGAGCTTGCAACTTATCAAAATAATGATAAAATAATTCTTATTATTTTTAACGCAGCTATAGTCATACTTTTGGTGATTTATCACAGCTGGTGTTACTTTTATCGTTGCTTGCCTTGAAATCACCGAGTTAATGTCCCAAGAGCTCGCGACTTATTAAAATAATGATAGCATCATTCATGTTATTTTTTACGTGGTTGTCCGATTTTTGGTGGTTTTACATAGCTGGTGTTACTTTTATTGTCGTTACCCTTCAAGATAGCGATTAAGTTGTCTCGAGTGCTCGCAACTTATCAAAATAATGATAGCATCATTCGTGTTATTTTTTACGCGGCTTGTCCGATTTTTGGTGGTTTTACACAGCTGGTGTTACTTTTATCGTCGTTACCTTTGAAATTACCGATTTAGTTGACCCAAGAGCTCGCAACTTATCAAAATAATGATAGCATCATTCGTGTTATTTGTTACGTGGCTGGTACGATTTTTGGTGGTTTTACACAGCTGGTGTTACTGTTATCGTCGTTACCCTTGAAATTAGCGATTGAGTTGTCCCAAGAGCTCGGAACTCATCAAAGTAACGATAGCATCATTCGTGTTATTTGTAACGCGGCTGGTCCGATTTTTGGTGGTCCTACACAGCTGGTGTTACTTTTATCGCCGTTACCCTTGAAATTACCGTTTTAGTTGACCCAAGAGATCGCAACTTATCAAAAGAATGATAACATCATTCGTGTTATATGTTACGCAACTGGTCCGATTTTTGGTGGTCTTACACAGCTGGTGTTACTTTTATCGTTGCCAGCCTTGAAATTAGAGATTTAGCTGTCCCAAGAGCTTGCAACTTATCAAAATAATGATAAAATAATTCTTATTATTTTTAACGCAGCTATAGTCATACTTTTGGTGATTTATCACAGCTGGTGTTACTTTTATCGTTGCTTGCCTTGAAATCACCGAGTTAATGTCCCAAGAGCTCGCGACTTATTAAAATAATGATAGCATCATTCATGTTATTTTTTACGTGGTTGTCCGATTTTTGGTGGTTTTACATAGCTGGTGTTACTTTTATTGTCGTTACCCTTCAAGATAGCGATTTAGTTGTCTCAAGAGCTCGCAACTTACAAAATAATGATAGCATCATTCGTGTTATTTTTTACGCGGCTGGTCCGGTTTTTGGTGGTCCTACACAGCTGGTGTTACTTTTATCGTTAGTAGCCTTGTAATTAGCGATTTAGCTGTCCCAAGAGCTCGCAACTTACAAAATAATGATAGCATCATTCGTGTTATTTGTCTCGCAACTGGTCCGATTTTTGGTGGTCTTACGCAGCTGGTGTTACTTTTGTCGTTGCTAGCCTTGAAATTAGCGATTTAGCTGTCTCAAGAGCTCGCAACTCATCAAAGTAACGATAGCATCATTCGTGTTATTTGTAACGCGGCTGGTCCGATTTTTGGTGGTCCTACACAGCTGGTGTTACTTTTATCGCCGTTACCCTTGAAATTACCGTTTTAGTTGACCCAAGAGATCGCAACTTATCAAAAGAATGATAACATCATTCGTGTTATAAGTTACGCAACTGGTCCGATTTTTGGTGGTCTTACACAGCTGGTGTTACTTTTATCGTTGCCAGCCTTGAAATTAGCGATTTAGCTGTCCCAAGAGCTTGCAACTTATCAAAATAATGATAAAATAATTCTTATTATTTTTAACGCAGCTATAGTCATACTTTTGGTGATTTATCACAGCTGGTGTTACTTTTATCGTTGCTTGCCTTGAAATCACCGAGTTAATGTCCCAAGAGCTCGCGACTTATTAAAATAATGATAGCATCATTAATGTTATTTTTTACGCGGCTTGTCCGATTTTTGTTGGTTTTACATAGCTGGTGTTACTTTTATCGTCGTTTCCCTTGAAATTACCGATTTAGTTGACCCAAGAGCTCGAAACTTATCAAAATAATGATAGCATCATTCATGTTATTTTTAACGCAGCTATAGTCACATTTTTGGTGATTTATCACAGCTGGTGTTACTTTTATCGTCGCTAGCCTTGAAATTAGCGATTTAGTTGTCCCAAGAGCTCACGTCTTTTGAAATAATGATAGCATCATTCGTGTTATTTTTAACGCGGCTTGTCCGATTTTTGGTGGTTTTACATAGCTGGTGTTACTTTTATCGTCGTTTCCCTTGAAATTAGCGATTTAGTTGTCTTAAGAGCTCGCAACTTATCAAAATAATGATAAAATCTTCGTGTTATTTGTTACGCGGCTGGTCTGATTTTTGGTGATTTTTCACGGGTAGTGTTACTTTAATCGTCGCTAGCCTTGAAATTAGCGATTAAGTTGTCTCGAGAGCTCGCAACTTATCAAAATAATGATAGCATCATTCGTGTTATTTTTTACGCGGCTTGTCCGATTTTTGGTGGTTTTACACAGCTGGTGTTACTTTTATCGTCGTTACCTTTGAAATTACCGATTTAGTTGACCCAAGAGCTCGCAACTTATCAAAATAATGATAGCATCATTCGTGTTATTTGTTACGCGGCTGGTACGATTTTTGGTGGTTTTACACAGCTGGTGTTACTGTTATCGTCGTTACCCTTGAAATTAGCGATTGAGTTGTCCCAAGAGCTCGGAACTCATCAAAGTAACGATAGCCTCATTCGTGTTATTTGTAACGCGGCTGGTCCGATTTTTGGTGGTCCTACACAGCTGGTGTTACTTTTATCGCCGTTACCCTTGAAATTACCGTTTTAGTTGACCCAAGAGATCGCAACTTATCAAAAGAATGATAACATCATTCGTGTTATATGTTACGCAACTGGTCCGATTTTTGGTGGTCTTACACAGCTGGTGTTACTTTTATCGTTGCCAGCCTTGAAATTAGAGATTTAGCTGTCCCAAGAGCTTGCAACTTATCAAAATAATGATAAAATAATTCTTATTATTTTTAACGCAGCTATAGTCATACTTTTGGTGATTTATCACAGCTGGTGTTACTTTTATCGTTGCTTGCCTTGAAATCACCGAGTTAATGTCCCAAGAGCTCGCGACTTATTAAAATAATGATAGCATCATTCATGTTATTTTTTACGTGGTTGTCCGATTTTTGGTGGTTTTACATAGCTGGTGTTACTTTTATTGTCGTTACCCTTCAAGATAGCGATTAAGTTGTCTCGAGAGCTCGCAACTTATCAAAATAATGATAGCATCATTCGTGTTATTTTTTACGCGGCTTGTCCGATTTTTGGTGGTTTTACACAGCTGGTGTTACTTTTATCGTCGTTACCTTTGAAATTACCGATTTAGTTGACCCAAGAGCTCGCAACTTATCAAAATAATGATAGCATCATTCGTGTTATTTGTTACGCGGCTGGTACGATTTTTGGTGGTTTTACACAGCTGGTGTTACTGTTATCGTCGTTACCCTTGAAATTAGCGATTGAGTTGTCCCAAGAGCTCGGAACTCATCAAAGTAACGATAGCATCATTCGTGTTATTTGTAACGCGGCTGGTCCGATTTTTGGTGGTCCTACACAGCTGGTGTTACTTTTATCGCCGTTACCCTTGAAATTACCGTTTTAGTTGACCCAAGAGATCGCAACTTATCAAAAGAATGATAACATCATTCGTGTTATATGTTACGCAACTGGTCCGATTTTTGGTGGTCTTACACAGCTGGTGTTACTTTTATCGTTGCCAGCCTTGAAATTAGAGATTTAGCTGTCCCAAGAGCTTGCAACTTATCAAAATAATGATAAAATAATTCTTATTATTTTTAACGCAGCTATAGTCATACTTTTGGTGATTTATCACAGCTGGTGTTACTTTTATCGTTGCTTGCCTTGAAATCACCGAGTTAATGTCCCAAGAGCTCGCGACTTATTAAAATAATGATAGCATCATTCATGTTATTTTTTACGTGGTTGTCCGATTTTTGGTGGTTTTACATAGCTGGTGTTACTTTTATTGTCGTTACCCTTCAAGATAGCGATTTAGTTGTCTTAAGAGCTCGCAACTTATCAAAATAATGATAAAATCTTCGTGTTATTTGTTACGCGGCTGGTCTGATTTTTGGTGATTTTTCACGGGTAGTGTTACTTTAATCGTCGCTAGCCTTGAAATTAGCGATTTAGTTGTCCCAAGAGCTTGCAACTTATCAAAATAATGATAGCATCATTCGTGTTATTTTTTACGCGGCTGGTCCGATTTTTGGTGGTCTTACACAGCTGGTGTTACTTTTATCGTTGCCAGCCTTGAAATTAGAGATTTAGCTGTCCCAAGAGCTTGCAACTTATCAAAATAATGATAGCATCATTCGTGTTATTTGTTACGCGGCTGGTACGATTTTTGGTGGTTTTACATAGTTGGTGTTACTTTTATCGTCGTTACCCTTGAAGATAGCGATTAAGTTGTCTCGAGAGCTCGCAACTTATCAAAATAATGATAGCATCATTCGTGTTATTTTTTACGCGGCTTGTCCGATTTTTGGTGGTTTTACATAGCTGGTGTTACTTTTATTGTCGTTACCCTTCAAGATAGCGATTTAGTTGTCTTAAGAGCTCGCAACTTATCAAAATAATGATAGAATCTTCGTGTTATTTGTTACGCGGCTGGTCTGATTTTTGGTGATTTTTCACGGGTAGTGTTACTTTAATCGTCGCTAGCCTTGAAATTAGCGATTTAGTTGTCCCAAGAGCTTGCAACTTATCAAAATAATGATAGCATCATTCGTGTTATTTTTTACGCGGCTGGTCCGGTTTTTGGTGGTCCTACACAGCTGGTGTTACTTTTATCGTTAGTAGCCTTGTAATTAGCGATTTAGCTGTCCCAAGAGCTCGCAACTTACAATATAATGATAGCATCATTCGTGTTATTTGTCTCGCAACTGGTCCGATTTTTGGTGGTCTTACGCAGCTGGTGTTACTTTTGTCGTTGCTAGCCTTGAAATTAGCGATTTAGCTGTCTCAAGAGCTCGCAACTCATCAAAGTAACGATAGCATCATTCGTGTTATTTGTAACGCGGCTGGTCCGATTTTTGGTGGTACTACACAGCTGGTGTTACTTTTATCGCCGTTACCCTTGAAATTACCGTTTTAGTTGACCCAAGAGATCGCAACTTATCAAAAGAATGATAACATCATTCGTGTTATAAGTTACGCAACTGGTCCGATTTTTGGTGGTCTTACACAGCTGGTGTTACTTTTATCGTTGCCAGCCTTGAAATTAGCGATTTAGCTGTCCCAAGAGCTTGCAACTTATCAAAATAATGATAAAATCTTCGTGTTATTTGTTACGCGGCTGGTCTGATTTTTGGTGATTTTTCACGGGTAGTGTTACTTTAATCGTCGCTAGCCTTGAAATTAGCGATTTAGTTGTCCCAAGAGCTTGCAACTTATCAAAATAATGATAAAATCATTCGTGTTATTTTTTACGTGGCTGGTCTGATTTTTGGTGGTTTTACACAACTGGTGTTACTTTTATCGTCGTTACCTTTGAAATTACCGATTTAGTTGACCCAAGAGCTCGCAACTTATCAAAATAATGATAGCATC
Organism: Encarsia formosa; assembly: GCA_038277355.1. Classification (NCBI taxonomy): domain Eukaryota; kingdom Metazoa; phylum Arthropoda; class Insecta; order Hymenoptera; family Aphelinidae; genus Encarsia; species Encarsia formosa. The sequence continues at coordinate 110,359,240 of CM076184.1, forward strand.
ATTCGTGTTATTTGTTACGCGGCTGGTACGATTTTTGGTGGTTTTACACAGCTGGTGTTACTTTTATCGTCGTTACCTTTGAAATTACCGATTTAGTTGACCCAAGAGCTCGCAACTTATCAAAATAATGATAGCATCATTCGTGTTATTTGTTACGCGGCTGGTACGATTTTTGGTGGTTTTACATAGTTGGTGTTACTTTTATCGTCGTTACCCTTGAAGATAGCGATTAAGTTGTCTCGAGAGCTCGCAACTTATCAAAATAATGATAGCATCATTCGTGTTATTTTTTACGCGGCTTGTCCGATTTTTGGTGGTTTTACACAGCTGGTGTTACTTTTATCGTCGTTACCTTTGAAATTACCGATTTAGTTGACCCAAGAGCTCGCAACTTATCAAAATAATGATAGCATCATTCGTGTTATTTGTTACGCGGCTGGTACGATTTTTGGTGGTTTTACACAGCTGGTGTTACTGTTATCGTCGTTACCCTTGAAATTAGCGATTGAGTTGTCCCAAGAGCTCGGAACTCATCAAAGTAACGATAGCATCATTCGTGTTATTTGTAACGCGGCTGGTCCGATTTTTGGTGGTCCTACACAGCTGGTGTTACTTTTATCGCCGTTACCCTTGAAATTCCCGTTTTAGTTGACCCAAGAGATCGCAACTTATCAAAAGAATAATAACATCATTCGTGTTATATGTTACGCAACTGGTCCGATTTTTGGTGGTCTTACACAGCTGGTGTTACTTTTATCGTTGCCAGCCTTGAAATTAGAGATTTAGCTGTCCCAACAGCTTGCAACTTATCAAAATAATGATAAAATAATTCTTATTATTTTTAACGCAGCTATAGTCATACTTTTGGTGATTTATCACAGCTGGTGTTACTTTTATCGTTGCTTGCCTTGAAATCACCGAGTTAATGTCCCAAGAGCTCGCGACTTATTAAAATAATGATAGCATCATTCATGTTATTTTTTACGTGGTTGTCCGATTTTTGGTGGTTTTACATAGCTGGTGTTACTTTTATTGTCGTTACCCTTCAAGATAGCGATTAAGTTGTCTCGAGAGCTCGCAACTTATCAAAATAATGATAGCATCATTCGTGTTATTTTTTACGCGGCTTGTCCGATTTTTGGTGGTTTTACACAGCTGGTGTTACTTTTATCGTCGTTACCTTTGAAATTACCGATTTAGTTGACCCAAGAGCTCGCAACTTATCAAAATAATGATAGCATCATTCGTGTTATTTGTTACGCGGCTGGTACGATTTTTGGTGGTTTTACACAGCTGGTGTTACTGTTATCGTCGTTACCCTTGAAATTAGCGATTGAGTTGTCCCAAGAGCTCGGAACTCATCAAAGTAACGATAGCATCATTCGTGTTATTTGTAACGCGGCTGGTCCGATTTTTGGTGGTCCTACACAGCTGGTGTTACTTTTATCGCCGTTACCCTTGAAATTACCGTTTTAGTTGACCCAAGAGATCGCAACTTATCAAAAGAATGATAACATCATTCGTGTTATATGTTACGCAACTGGTCCGATTTTTGGTGGTCTTACACAGCTGGTGTTACTTTTATCGTTGCCAGCCTTGAAATTAGAGATTTAGCTGTCCCAAGAGCTTGCAACTTATCAAAATAATGATAAAATAATTCTTATTATTTTTAACGCAGCTATAGTCATACTTTTGGTGATTTATCACAGCTGGTGTTACTTTTATCGTTGCTTGCCTTGAAATCACCGAGTTAATGTCCCAAGAGCTCGCGACTTATTAAAATAATGATAGCATCATTCATGTTATTTTTTACGTGGTTGTCCGATTTTTGGTGGTTTTACATAGCTGGTGTTACTTTTATTGTCGTTACCCTTCAAGATAGCGATTTAGTTGTCTTAAGAGCTCGCAACTTATCAAAATAATGATAAAATCTTCGTGTTATTTGTTACGCGGCTGGTCTGATTTTTGGTGATTTTTCACGGGTAGTGTTACTTTAATCGTCGCTAGCCTTGAAATTAGCGATTTAGTTGTCCCAAGAGCTTGCAACTTATCAAAATAATGATAGCATCATTCGTGTTATTTTTTACGCGGCTGGTCCGATTTTTGGTGGTCTTACACAGCTGGTGTTACTTTTATCGTTGCCAGCCTTGAAATTAGAGATTTAGCTGTCCCAAGAGCTTGCAACTTATCAAAATAATGATAGCATCATTCGTGTTATTTGTTACGCGGCTGGTACGATTTTTGGTGGTTTTACATAGTTGGTGTTACTTTTATCGTCGTTACCCTTGAAGATAGCGATTAAGTTGTCTCGAGAGCTCGCAACTTATCAAAATAATGATAGCATCATTCGTGTTATTTTTTACGCGGCTTGTCCGATTTTTGGTGGTTTTACATAGCTGGTGTTACTTTTATTGTCGTTACCCTTCAAGATAGCGATTTAGTTGTCTTAAGAGCTCGCAACTTATCAAAATAATGATAGAATCTTCGTGTTATTTGTTACGCGGCTGGTCTGATTTTTGGTGATTTTTCACGGGTAGTGTTACTTTAATCGTCGCTAGCCTTGAAATTAGCGATTTAGTTGTCCCAAGAGCTTGCAACTTATCAAAATAATGATAGCATCATTCGTGTTATTTTTTACGCGGCTGGTCCGGTTTTTGGTGGTCCTACACAGCTGGTGTTACTTTTATCGTTAGTAGCCTTGTAATTAGCGATTTAGCTGTCCCAAGAGCTCGCAACTTACAATATAATGATAGCATCATTCGTGTTATTTGTCTCGCAACTGGTCCGATTTTTGGTGGTCTTACGCAGCTGGTGTTACTTTTGTCGTTGCTAGCCTTGAAATTAGCGATTTAGCTGTCTCAAGAGCTCGCAACTCATCAAAGTAACGATAGCATCATTCGTGTTATTTGTAACGCGGCTGGTCCGATTTTTGGTGGTACTACACAGCTGGTGTTACTTTTATCGCCGTTACCCTTGAAATTACCGTTTTAGTTGACCCAAGAGATCGCAACTTATCAAAAGAATGATAACATCATTCGTGTTATAAGTTACGCAACTGGTCCGATTTTTGGTGGTCTTACACAGCTGGTGTTACTTTTATCGTTGCCAGCCTTGAAATTAGCGATTTAGCTGTCCCAAGAGCTTGCAACTTATCAAAATAATGATAAAATCTTCGTGTTATTTGTTACGCGGCTGGTCTGATTTTTGGTGATTTTTCACGGGTAGTGTTACTTTAATCGTCGCTAGCCTTGAAATTAGCGATTTAGTTGTCCCAAGAGCTTGCAACTTATCAAAATAATGATAAAATCATTCGTGTTATTTTTTACGTGGCTGGTCTGATTTTTGGTGGTTTTACACAACTGGTGTTACTTTTATCGTCGTTACCTTTGAAATTACCGATTTAGTTGACCCAAGAGCTCGCAACTTATCAAAATAATGATAGCATCATTCGTGTTATTTGTTACGCGGCTGGTACGATTTTTGGTGGTTTTACACAGCTGGTGTTACTTTTATCGTCGTTACCTTTGAAATTACCGATTTAGTTGACCCAAGAGCTCGCAACTTATCAAAATAATGATAGCATCATTCGTGTTATTTGTTACGCGGCTGGTACGATTTTTGGTGGTTTTACATAGTTGGTGTTACTTTTATCGTCGTTACCCTTGAAGATAGCGATTAAGTTGTCTCGAGAGCTCGCAACTTATCAAAATAATGATAGCATCATTCGTGTTATTTTTTACGCGGCTTGTCCGATTTTTGGTGGTTTTACACAGCTGGTGTTACTTTTATCGTCGTTACCTTTGAAATTACCGATTTAGTTGACCCAAGAGCTCGCAACTTATCAAAATAATGATAGCATCATTCGTGTTATTTGTTACGCGGCTGGTACGATTTTTGGTGGTTTTACACAGCTGGTGTTACTGTTATCGTCGTTACCCTTGAAATTAGCGATTGAGTTGTCCCAAGAGCTCGGAACTCATCAAAGTAACGATAGCATCATTCGTGTTATTTGTAACGCGGCTGGTCCGATTTTTGGTGGTCCTACACAGCTGGTGTTACTTTTATCGCCGTTACCCTTGAAATTACCGTTTTAGTTGACCCAAGAGATCGCAACTTATCAAAAGAATAATAATATCATTCGTGTTATATGTTACGCAACTGGTCCGATTTTTGGTGGTCTTACACAGCTGGTGTTACTTTTATCGTTGCCAGCCTTGAAATTAGAGATTTAGCTGTCCCAACAGCTTGCAACTTATCAAAATAATGATAAAATAATTCTTATTATTTTTAACGCAGCTATAGTCATACTTTTGGTGATTTATCACAGCTGGTGTTACTTTTATCGTTGCTTGCCTTGAAATCACCGAGTTAATGTCCCAAGAGCTCGCGACTTATTAAAATAATGATAGCATCATTCATGTTATTTTTTACGTGGTTGTCCGATTTTTGGTGGTTTTACATAGCTGGTGTTACTTTTATTGTCGTTACCCTTCAAGATAGCGATTAAGTTGTCTCGAGAGCTCGCAACTTATCAAAATAATGATAGCATCATTCGTGTTATTTTTTACGCGGCTTGTCCGATTTTTGGTGGTTTTACACAGCTGGTGTTACTTTTATCGTCGTTACCTTTGAAATTACCGATTTAGTTGACCCAAGAGCTCGCAACTTATCAAAATAATGATAGCATCATTCGTGTTATTTGTTACGCGGCTGGTACGATTTTTGGTGGTTTTACACAGCTGGTGTTACTGTTATCGTCGTTACCCTTGAAATTAGCGATTGAGTTGTCCCAAGAGCTCGGAACTCATCAAAGTAACGATAGCATCATTCGTGTTATTTGTAACGCGGCTGGTCCGATTTTTGGTGGTCCTACACAGCTGGTGTTACTTTTATCGCCGTTACCCTTGAAATTACCGTTTTAGTTGACCCAAGAGATCGCAACTTATCAAAAGAATGATAACATCATTCGTGTTATATGTTACGCAACTGGTCCGATTTTTGGTGGTCTTACACAGCTGGTGTTACTTTTATCGTTGCCAGCCTTGAAATTAGAGATTTAGCTGTCCCAAGAGCTTGCAACTTATCAAAATAATGATAAAATAATTCTTATTATTTTTAACGCAGCTATAGTCATACTTTTGGTGATTTATCACAGCTGGTGTTACTTTTATCGTTGCTTGCCTTGAAATCACCGAGTTAATGTCCCAAGAGCTCGCGACTCATTAAAATAATGATAGCATCATTCGTGTTATTTTTTACGCGGCTTGTCCGATTTTTGGTGGTTTTACACAGCTGGTGTTACTTTTATCGTCGTTACCTTTGAAATTACCGATTTAGTTGACCCAAGAGCTCGCAACTTATCAAAATAATGATAGCATCATTCGTGTTATTTGTTACGCGGCTGGTACGATTTTTGGTGGTTTTACACAGCTGGTGTTACTGTTATCGTCGTTACCCTTGAAATTAGCGATTGAGTTGTCCCAAGAGGTCGGAACTCATCAAAGTAACGATAGCATCATTCGTGTTATTTGTAACGCGGCTGGTCCGATTTTTGGTGGTCCTACACAGCTGGTGTTACTTTTTTCGCCGTTACCCTTGAAATTACCGTTTTAGTTGACCCAAGAGATCGCAACTTATCAAAAGAATGATAACATCATTCGTGTTATATGTTACGCAACTGGTCCGATTTTTGGTGGTCTTACACAGCTGGTGTTACTTTTGTCGTTGCTAGCCTTGAAATTAGCGATTTAGCTGTCTCAAGAGCTCGCAACTCATCAAAGTAACGATAGCATCATTCGTGTTATTTGTAACGCGGCTGGTCCGATTTTTGGTGGTCCTACACAGCTGGTGTTACTGTTATCGTCGTTACCCTTGAAATTAGCGATTGAGTTGTCCCAAGAGCTCGGAACTCATCAAAGTAACGATAGCATCATTCGTGTTATTTGTAACGCGGCTGGTCCGATTTTTGGTGGTCCTACACAGCTGGTGTTACTTTTATCGCCGTTACCCTTGAAATTACCGTTTTAGTTGACCCAAGAGATCGCAACTTATCAAAAGAATGATAACATCATTCGTGTTATATGTTACGCAACTGGTCCGATTTTTGGTGGTCTTACACAGCTGGTGTTACTTTTATCGTTGCCAGCCTTGAAATTAGAGATTTAGCTGTCCCAAGAGCTTGCAACTTATCAAAATAATGATAAAATAATTCTTATTATTTTTAACGCAGCTATAGTCATACTTTTGGTGATTTATCACAGCTGGTGTTACTTTTATCGTTGCTTGCCTTGAAATCACCGAGTTAATGTCCCAAGAGCTCGCGACTTATTAAAATAATGATAGCATCATTCATGTTATTTTTTACGTGGTTGTCCGATTTTTGGTGGTTTTACATAGCTGGTGTTACTTTTATTGTCGTTACCCTTCAAGATAGCGATTAAGTTGTCTCGAGAGCTCGCAACTTATCAAAATAATGATAGCATCATTCGTGTTATTTTTTACGCGGCTTGTCCGATTTTTGGTGGTTTTACACAGCTGGTGTTACTTTTATCGTCGTTACCTTTGAAATTACCGATTTAGTTGACCCAAGAGCTCGCAACTTATCAAAATAATGATAGCATCATTCGTGTTATTTGTTACGCGGCTGGTACGATTTTTGGTGGTTTTACACAGCTGGTGTTACTGTTATCGTCGTTACCCTTGAAATTAGCGATTGAGTTGTCCCAAGAGCTCGGAACTCATCAAAGTAACGATAGCATCATTCGTGTTATTTGTAACGCGGCTGGTCCGATTTTTGGTGGTCCTACACAGCTGGTGTTACTTTTTTCGCCGTTACCCTTGAAATTACCGTTTTAGTTGACCCAAGAGATCGCAACTTATCAAAAGAATGATAACATCATTCGTGTTATATGTTACGCAACTGGTCCGATTTTTGGTGGTCTTACACAGCTGGTGTTACTTTTATCGTTGCCAGCCTTGAAATTAGAGATTTAGCTGTCCCAAGAGCTTGCAACTTATCAAAATAATGATAAAATAATTCTTATTATTTTTAACGCAGCTATAGTCATACTTTTGGTGATTTATCACAGCTGGTGTTACTTTTATCGTTGCTTGCCTTGAAATCACCGAGTTAATGTCCCAAGAGCTCGCGACTTATTAAAATAATGATAGCATCATTCATGTTATTTTTTACGTGGTTGTCCGATTTTTGGTGGTTTTACATAGCTGGTGTTACTTTTATTGTCGTTACCCTTCAAGATAGCGATTTAGTTGTCTCAAGAGCTCGCAACTTACAAAATAATGATAGCATCATTCGTGTTATTTTTTACGCGGCTGGTCCGGTTTTTGGTGGTCCTACACAGCTGGTGTTACTTTTATCGTTAGTAGCCTTGTAATTAGCGATTTAGCTGTCCCAAGAGCTCGCAACTTACAAAATAATGATAGCATCATTCGTGTTATTTGTCTCGCAACTGGTCCGATTTTTGGTGGTCTTACGCAGCTGGTGTTACTTTTGTCGTTGCTAGCCTTGAAATTAGCGATTTAGCTGTCTCAAGAGCTCGCAACTCATCAAAGTAACGATAGCATCATTCGTGTTATTTGTAACGCGGCTGGTCCGATTTTGGGTGGTCCTACACAGCTGGTGTTACTTTTATCGCCGTTACCCTTGAAATTACCGTTTTAGTTGACCCAAGAGATCGCAACTTATCAAAAGAATGATAACATCATTCGTGTTATAAGTTACGCAACTGGTCCGATTTTTGGTGGTCCTACACAGCTGGTGTTACTTTTATCGCCGTTACCCTTGAAATTACCGTTTTAGTTGACCCAAGAGATCGCAACTTATCAAAAGAATGATAACATCATTCGTGTTATATGTTACGCAACTGGTCCGATTTTTGGTGGTCTTACACAGCTGGTGTTACTTTTATCGTTGCCAGCCTTGAAATTAGAGATTTAGCTGTCCCAAGAGCTTGCAACTTATCAAAATAATGATAAAATAATTCTTATTATTTTTAACGCAGCTATAGTCATACTTTTGGTGATTTATCACAGCTGGTGTTACTTTTATCGTTGCTTGCCTTGAAATCACCGAGTTAATGTCCCAAGAGCTCGCGACTTATTAAAATAATGATAGCATCATTCATGTTATTTTTTACGTGGTTGTCCGATTTTTGGTGGTTTTACATAGCTGGTGTTACTTTTATTGTCGTTACCCTTCAAGATAGCGATTAAGTTGTCTCGAGAGCTCGCAACTTATCAAAATAATGATAGCATCATTCGTGTTATTTTTTACGCGGCTTGTCCGATTTTTGGTGGTTTTACACAGCTGGTGTTACTTTTATCGTCGTTACCTTTGAAATTACCGATTTAGTTGACCCAAGAGCTCGCAACTTATCAAAATAATGATAGCATCATTCGTGTTATTTGTTACGCGGCTGGTACGATTTTTGGTGGTTTTACACAGCTGGTGTTACTGTTATCGTCGTTACCCTTGAAATTAGCGATTGAGTTGTCCCAAGAGCTCGGAACTCATCAAAGTAACGATAGCATCATTCGTGTTATTTGTAACGCGGCTGGTCCGATTTTGGGTGGTCCTACACAGCTGGTGTTACTTTTATCGCCGTTACCCTTGAAATTACCGTTTTAGTTGACCCAAGAGATCGCAACTTATCAAAAGAATGATAACATCATTCGTGTTATAAGTTACGCAACTGGTCCGATTTTTGGTGGTCCTACACAGCTGGTGTTACTTTTATCGCCGTTACCCTTGAAATTACCGTTTTAGTTGACCCAAGAGATCGCAACTTATCAAAAGAATGATAACATCATTCGTGTTATATGTTACGCAACTGGTCCGATTTTTGGTGGTCTTACACAGCTGGTGTTACTTTTATCGTTGCCAGCCTTGAAATTAGAGATTTAGCTGTCCCAAGAGCTTGCAACTTATCAAAATAATGATAAAATAATTCTTATTATTTTTAACGCAGCTATAGTCATACTTTTGGTGATTTATCACAGCTGGTGTTACTTTTATCGTTGCTTGCCTTGAAATCACCGAGTTAATGTCCCAAGAGCTCGCGACTTATTAAAATAATGATAGCATCATTCATGTTATTTTTTACGTGGTTGTCCGATTTTTGGTGGTTTTACATAGCTGGTGTTACTTTTATTGTCGTTACCCTTCAAGATAGCGATTAAGTTGTCTCGAGAGCTCGCAACTTATCAAAATAATGATAGCATCATTCGTGTTATTTTTTACGCGGCTTGTCCGATTTTTGGTGGTTTTACACAGCTGGTGTTACTTTTATCGTCGTTACCTTTGAAATTACCGATTTAGTTGACCCAAGAGCTCGCAACTTATCAAAATAATGATAGCATCATTCGTGTTATTTGTTACGCGGCTGGTACGATTTTTGGTGGTTTTACACAGCTGGTGTTACTGTTATCGTCGTTACCCTTGAAATTAGCGATTGAGTTGTCCCAAGAGCTCGGAACTCATCAAAGTAACGATAGCATCATTCGTGTTATTTGTAACGCGGCTGGTCCGATTTTTGGTGGTCCTACACAGCTGGTGTTACTTTTATCGCCGTTACCCTTGAAATTACCGTTTTAGTTGACCCAAGAGATCGCAACTTATCAAAAGAATGATAACATCATTCGTGTTATATGTTACGCAACTGGTCCGATTTTTGGTGGTCTTACACAGCTGGTGTTACTTTTATCGTTGCCAGCCTTGAAATTAGAGATTTAGCTGTCCCAAGAGCTTGCAACTTATCAAAATAATGATAAAATAATTCTTATTATTTTTAACGCAGCTATAGTCATACTTTTGGTGATTTATCACAGCTGGTGTTACTTTTATCGTTGCTTGCCTTGAAATCACCGAGTTAATGTCCCAAGAGCTCGCGACTCATTAAAATAATGATAGCATCATTCGTGTTATTTTTTACGCGGCTTGTCCGATTTTTGGTGGTTTTACACAGCTGGTGTTACTTTTATCGTCGTTACCTTTGAAATTACCGATTTAGTTGACCCAAGAGCTCGCAACTTATCAAAATAATGATAGCATCATTCGTGTTATTTGTTACGCGGCTGGTACGATTTTTGGTGGTTTTACACAGCTGGTGTTACTGTTATCGTCGTTACCCTTGAAATTAGCGATTGAGTTGTCCCAAGAGGTCGGAACTCATCAAAGTAACGATAGCATCATTCGTGTTATTTGTAACGCGGCTGGTCCGATTTTTGGTGGTCCTACACAGCTGGTGTTACTTTTTTCGCCGTTACCCTTGAAATTACCGTTTTAGTTGACCCAAGAGATCGCAACTTATCAAAAGAATGATAACATCATTCGTGTTATATGTTACGCAACTGGTCCGATTTTTGGTGGTCTTACACAGCTGGTGTTACTTTTATCGTTGCCAGCCTTGAAATTAGAGATTTAGCTGTCCCAAGAGCTTGCAACTTATCAAAATAATGATAAAATAATTCTTATTATTTTTAACGCAGCTATAGTCATACTTTTGGTGATTTATCACAGCTGGTGTTACTTTTATCGTTGCTTGCCTTGAAATCACCGAGTTAATGTCCCAAGAGCTCGCGACTTATTAAAATAATGATAGCATCATTCATGTTATTTTTTACGTGGTTGTCCGATTTTTGGTGGTTTTACATAGCTGGTGTTACTTTTATTGTCGTTACCCTTCAAGATAGCGATTTAGTTGTCTCAAGAGCTCGCAACTTACAAAATAATGATAGCATCATTCGTGTTATTTTTTACGCGGCTGGTCCGGTTTTTGGTGGTCCTACACAGCTGGTGTTACTTTTATCGTTAGTAGCCTTGTAATTAGCGATTTAGCTGTCCCAAGAGCTCGCAACTTACAAAATAATGATAGCATCATTCGTGTTATTTGTCTCGCAACTGGTCCGATTTTTGGTGGTCTTACGCAGCTGGTGTTACTTTTGTCGTTGCTAGCCTTGAAATTAGCGATTTAGCTGTCTCAAGAGCTCGCAACTCATCAAAGTAACGATAGCATCATTCGTGTTATTTGTAACGCGGCTGGTCCGATTTTTGGTGGTCCTACACAGCTGGTGTTACTTTTATCGCCGTTACCCTTGAAATTACCGTTTTAGTTGACCCAAGAGATCGCAACTTATCAAAAGAATGATAACATCATTCGTGTTATAAGTTACGCAACTGGTCCGATTTTTGGTGGTCTTACACAGCTGGTGTTACTTTTATCGTTGCCAGCCTTGAAATTAGCGATTTAGCTGTCCCAAGAGCTTGCAACTTATCAAAATAATGATAAAATAATTCTTAATATTTTTAACGCAGCTATAGTCATACTTTTGGTGATTTATCACAGCTGGTGTTACTTTTATCGTTGCTTGCCTTGAAATCACCGAGTTAATGTCCCAAGAGCTCGCGACTTATTAAAATAATGATAGCATCATTAATGTTATTTTTTACGCGGCTTGTCCGATTTTTGTTGGTTTTACATAGCTGGTGTTACTTTTATCGTCGTTTCCCTTGAAATTACCGATTTAGTTGACCCAAGAGCTCGAAACTTATCAAAATAATGATAGCATCATTCATGTTATTTTTAACGCAGCTATAGTCACATTTTTGGTGATTTATCACAGCTGGTGTTACTTTTATCGTCGCTAGCCTTGAAATTAGCGATTTAGTTGTCCCAAGAGCTCACGTCTTTTGAAATAATGATAGCATCATTCGTGTTATTTGTAACGCGGCTGGTCCGATTTTTGGTGGTCCTACACAGCTGGTGTTACTTTTATCGCCGTTACCCTTGAAATTACCGTTTTAGTTGACCCAAGAGATCGCAACTTATCAAAATAATGATAAAATCTTCGTGTTATTTGTTACGCGGCTGGTCTGATTTTTGGTGATTTTTCACGGGTAGTGTTACTTTAATCGTCGCTAGCCTTGAAATTAGCGATTAAGTTGTCCCAAGAGCTTGCAACTTATCAAAATAATGATAGCAACATTCATGTTATTTTTTACGCGGCCTGTCCGATTTTTGGTGGTTTTACATAGTTGGTGTTACTTTTATCGTCGTTACCCTTGAAGATAGCGATTAAGTTGTCTCGAGAGCTTGCAACTTATCAAAATAATGATAGCATCATTCGTGTTATTTTTTACGCGGCTTGTCCGATTTTTGGTGGTTTTACACAGCTGGTGTTACTTTTATTGTCGTTACCCTTCAAGATAGCGATTTAGTTGTCTCAAGAGCTCGCAACTTACAAAATAATGATAGCATCATTCGTGTTATTTTTTACGCGGCTGGTCCGGTTTTTGGTGGTCCTACACAGCTGGTGTTACTTTTATCGTTAGTAGCCTTGTAATTAGCGATTTAGCTGTCCCAAGAGCTCGCAACTTACAAAATAATGATAGCATCATTCGTGTTATTTGTCTCGCAACTGGTCCGATTTTTGGTGGTCTTACGCAGCTGGTGTTACTTTTGTCGTTGCTAGCCTTGAAATTAGCGATTTAGCTGTCTCAAGAGCTCGCAACTCATCAAAGTAACGATAGCATCATTCGTGTTATTTGTAACGCGGCTGGTCCGATTTTTGGTGGTCCTACACAGCTGGTGTTACTTTTATCGCCGTTACCCTTGAAATTACCGTTTTAGTTGACCCAAGAGATCGCAACTTATCAAAATAATGATAAAATCTTCGTGTTATTTGTTACGCGGCTAATCTGATTTTTGGTGATTTTTCACGGGTAGTGTTACTTTAATCGTCGCTAGCCTTGAAATTAGCGATTTAGTTGTCCCAAGAGCTTGCAACTTATCAAAATAATGATAGCAACATTCATGTTATTTTTTACGCGGCCTGTCCGATTTTTGGTGGTTTTACATAGTTGGTGTTACTTTTATCGTCGTTACCCTTGAAGATAGCGATTAAGTTGTCTCGAGAGCTCGCAACTTATCAAAATAATGATAGCATCATTCGTGTTATTTTTTACGCGGCTTGTCCGATTTTTGGTGGTTTTACACAGCTGGTGTTACTTTTATTGTCGTTACCCTTCAAGATAGCGATTTAGTTGTCTCAAGAGCTCGCAACTTACAAAATAATGATAGCATCATTCGTGTTATTTTTTACGCGGCTGGTCCGGTTTTTGGTGGTCCTACACAGCTGGTGTTACTTTTATCGTTAGTAGCCTTGTAATTAGCGATTTAGCTGTCCCAAGAGCTCGCAACTTACAAAATAATGATAGCATCATTCGTGTTATTTGTCTCGCAACTGGTCCGATTTTTGGTGGTCTTACGCAGCTGGTGTTACTTTTGTCGTTGCTAGCCTTGAAATTAGCGATTTAGCTGTCTCAAGAGCTCGCAACTCATCAAAGTAACGATAGCATCATTCGTGTTATTTGTAACGCGGCTGGTCCGATTTTTGGTGGTCCTACACAGCTGGTGTTACTTTTATCGCCGTTACCCTTGAAATTACCGTTTTAGTTGACCCAAGAGATCGCAACTTATCAAAAGAATGATAACATCATTCGTGTTATTTGTTACGCAACTGGTCCGATTTTTGGTGGTTTTACACAGCTGGTGTTACTGTTATCGTCGTTACCCTTGAAATTAGCGATTGAGTTGTCCCAAGAGCTCGGAACTCATCAAAGTAACGATAGCATCATTCGTGTTATTTGTAACGCGGCTGGTCCGATTTTTGGTGGTCCTACACAGCTGGTGTTACTTTTATCGCCGTTACCCTTGAAATTACCGTTTTAGTTGACCCAAGAGATCGCAACTTATCAAAAGAATGATAACATCATTCGTGTTATATGTTACGCAACTGGTCCGATTTTTGGTGGTCTTACACAGCTGGTGTTACTTTTATCGTTGCCAGCCTTGAAATTAGAGATTTAGCTGTCCCAAGAGCTTGCAACTTATCAAAATAATGATAAAATAATTCTTATTATTTTTAACGCAGCTATAGTCATACTTTTGGTGATTTATCACAGCTGGTGTTACTTTTATCGTTGCTTGCCTTGAAATCACCGAGTTAATGTCCCAAGAGCTCGCGACTTATTAAAATAATGATAGCATCATTCATGTTATTTTTTACGTGGTTGTCCGATTTTTGGTGGTTTTACATAGCTGGTGTTACTTTTATTGTCGTTACCCTTCAAGATAGCGATTAAGTTGTCTCGAGAGCTCGCAACTTATCAAAATAATGATAGCATCATTCGTGTTATTTTTTACGCGGCTTGTCCGATTTTTGGTGGTTTTACACAGCTGGTGTTACTTTTATCGTCGTTACCTTTGAAATTACCGATTTAGTTGACCCAAGAGCTCGCAACTTATCAAAATAATGATAGCATCATTCGTGTTATTTGTTACGCGGCTGGTACGATTTTTGGTGGTTTTACACAGCTGGTGTTACTGTTATCGTCGTTACCCTTGAAATTAGCGATTGAGTTGTCCCAAGAGCTCGGAACTCATCAAAGTAACGATAGCATCATTCGTGTTATTTGTAACGCGGCTGGTCCGATTTTTGGTGGTCCTACACAGCTGGTGTTACTTTTTTCGCCGTTACCCTTGAAATTACCGTTTTAGTTGACCCAAGAGATCGCAACTTATCAAAAGAATGATAACATCATTCGTGTTATATGTTACGCAACTGGTCCGATTTTTGGTGGTCTTACACAGCTGGTGTTACTTTTATCGTTGCCAGCCTTGAAATTAGAGATTTAGCTGTCCCAAGAGCTTGCAACTTATCAAAATAATGATAAAATAATTCTTATTATTTTTAACGCAGCTATAGTCATACTTTTGGTGATTTATCACAGCTGGTGTTACTTTTATCGTTGCTTGCCTTGAAATCACCGAGTTAATGTCCCAAGAGCTCGCGACTTATTAAAATAATGATAGCATCATTCATGTTATTTTTTACGTGGTTGTCCGATTTTTGGTGGTTTTACATAGCTGGTGTTACTTTTATTGTCGTTACCCTTCAAGATAGCGATTTAGTTGTCTCAAGAGCTCGCAACTTACAAAATAATGATAGCATCATTCGTGTTATTTTTTACGCGGCTGGTCCGGTTTTTGGTGGTCCTACACAGCTGGTGTTACTTTTATCGTTAGTAGCCTTGTAATTAGCGATTTAGCTGTCCCAAGAGCTCGCAACTTACAAAATAATGATAGCATCATTCGTGTTATTTGTCTCGCAACTGGTCCGATTTTTGGTGGTCTTACGCAGCTGGTGTTACTTTTGTCGTTGCTAGCCTTGAAATTAGCGATTTAGCTGTCTCAAGAGCTCGCAACTCATCAAAGTAACGATAGCATCATTCGTGTTATTTGTAACGCGGCTGGTCCGATTTTTGGTGGTCCTACACAGCTGGTGTTACTTTTATCGCCGTTACCCTTGAAATTACCGTTTTAGTTGACCCAAGAGATCGCAACTTATCAAAAGAATGATAACATCATTCGTGTTATAAGTTACGCAACTGGTCCGATTTTTGGTGGTCTTACACAGCTGGTGTTACTTTTATCGTTGCCAGCCTTGAAATTAGCGATTTAGCTGTCCCAAGAGCTTGCAACTTATCAAAATAATGATAAAATAATTCTTAATATTTTTAACGCAGCTATAGTCATACTTTTGGTGATTTATCACAGCTGGTGTTACTTTTATCGTTGCTTGCCTTGAAATCACCGAGTTAATGTCCCAAGAGCTCGCGACTTATTAAAATAATGATAGCATCATTAATGTTATTTTTTACGCGGCTTGTCCGATTTTTGTTGGTTTTACATAGCTGGTGTTACTTTTATCGTCGTTTCCCTTGAAATTACCGATTTAGTTGACCCAAGAGCTCGAAACTTATCAAAATAATGATAGCATCATTCATGTTATTTTTAACGCAGCTATAGTCACATTTTTGGTGATTTATCACAGCTGGTGTTACTTTTATCGTCGCTAGCCTTGAAATTAGCGATTTAGTTGTCCCAAGAGCTCACGTCTTTTGAAATAATGATAGCATCATTCGTGTTATTTGTAACGCGGCTGGTCCGATTTTTGGTGGTCCTACACAGCTGGTGTTACTTTTATCGCCGTTACCCTTGAAATTACCGTTTTAGTTGACCCAAGAGATCGCAACTTATCAAAATAATGATAAAATCTTCGTGTTATTTGTTACGCGGCTGGTCTGATTTTTGGTGATTTTTCACGGGTAGTGTTACTTTAATCGTCGCTAGCCTTGAAATTAGCGATTAAGTTGTCTCGAGAGCTTGCAACTTATCAAAATAATGATAGCATCATTCGTGTTATTTTTTACGCGGCTTGTCCGATTTTTGGTGGTTTTACACAGCTGGTGTTACTTTTATTGTCGTTACCCTTCAAGATAGCGATTTAGTTGTCTCAAGAGCTCGCAACTTACAAAATAATGATAGCATCATTCGTGTTATTTTTTACGCGGCTGGTCCGGTTTTTGGTGGTCCTACACAGCTGGTGTTACTTTTATCGTTAGTAGCCTTGTTATTAGCGATTTAGCTGTCCCAAGAGCTCGCAACTTACAAAATAATGATAGCATCATTCGTGTTATTTGTCTCGCAACTGGTCCGATTTTTGGTGGTCTTACGCAGCTGGTGTTACTTTTGTCGTTGCTAGCCTTGAAATTAGCGATTTAGCTGTCTCAAGAGCTCGCAACTCATCAAAGTAACGATAGCATCATTCGTGTTATTTGTAACGCGGCTGGTCCGATTTTTGGTGGTCCTACACAGCTGGTGTTACTTTTATCGCCGTTACCCTTGAAATTACCGTTTTAGTTGACCCAAGAGATCGCAACTTATCAAAATAATGATAAAATCTTCGTGTTATTTGTTACGCGGCTGGTCTGATTTTTGGTGATTTTTCACGGGTAGTGTTACTTTAATCGTCGCTAGCCTTGAAATTAGCGATTTAGTTGTCCCAAGAGCTTGCAACTTACAAAATAATGATAGCATCATTCGTGTTATTTTTTACGCGGCTGGTCCGGTTTTTGGTGGTCCTACACAGCTGGTGTTACTTTTATCGTTAGTAGCCTTGTAATTAGCGATTTAGCTGTCCCAAGAGCTCGCAACTTACAAAATAATGATAGCATCATTCGTGTTATTTGTCTCGCAACTGGTCCGATTTTTGGTGGTCTTACGCAGCTGGTGTTACTTTTGTCGTTGCTAGCCTTGAAATTAGCGATTTAGCTGTCTCAAGAGCTCGCAACTCATCAAAGTAACGATAGCATCATTCGTGTTATTTGTAACGCGGCTGGTCCGATTTTTGGTGGTCCTACACAGCTGGTGTTACTTTTATCGCCGTTACCCTTGAAATTACCGTTTTAGTTGACCCAAGAGATCGCAACTTATCAAAAGAATGATAACATCATTCGTGTTATTTGTTACGCAACTGGTCCGATTTTTGGTGGTCTTACACAGCTGGTGTTACTTTTATCGTTGCCAGCCTTGAAATTAGTGATTTAGCTGTCCCAAGAGCTTGCAACTTATCAAAATAATGATAGCATCATTCATGTTATTTTTTACGTGGTTGTCCGATTTTTGGTGGTTTTACATAGCTGGTGTTACTTTTATTGTCGTTACCCTTCAAGATAGCGATTTAGTTGTCTCAAGAGCTCGCAACTTACAAAATAATGATAGCATCATTCGTGTTATTTTTTACGTGGTTGTCCGATTTTTGGTGGTTTTACATAGCTGGTGTTACTTTTATCGTCGTTTCCCTTGAAATTAGCGATTTAGTTGTCTTAAGAGCTCGCAACTTATCAAAATAATGATAAAATCTTCGTGTTATTTGTTACGCGGCTGGTCTGATTTTTGGTGATTTTTCACGGGTAGTGTTACTTTAATCGTCGCTAGCCTTGTAATAAGCGATTTAGCTGTCCCAAGAGCTCGCAACTTACAAAATAATGATAGCATCATTCGTGTTATTTGTAACGCGGCTGGTCCGATTTTGGGTGGTCCTACACAGCTGGTGTTACTTTTATCGCCGTTACCCTTGAAATTACCGTTTTAGTTGACCCAAGAGATCGCAACTTATCAAAAGAATGATAACATCATTCGTGTTATAAGTTACGCAACTGGTCCGATTTTTGGTGGTCCTACACAGCTGGTGTTACTTTTATCGCCGTTACCCTTGAAATTACCGTTTTAGTTGACCCAAGAGATCGCAACTTATCAAAAGAATGATAACATCATTCGTGTTATATGTTACGCAACTGGTCCGATTTTTGGTGGTCTTACACAGCTGGTGTTACTTTTATCGTTGCCAGCCTTGAAATTAGAGATTTAGCTGTCCCAAGAGCTTGCAACTTATCAAAATAATGATAAAATAATTCTTATTATTTTTAACGCAGCTATAGTCATACTTTTGGTGATTTATCACAGCTGGTGTTACTTTTATCGTTGCTTGCCTTGAAATCACCGAGTTAATGTCCCAAGAGCTCGCGACTTATTAAAATAATGATAGCATCATTCATGTTATTTTTTACGTGGTTGTCCGATTTTTGGTGGTTTTACATAGCTGGTGTTACTTTTATTGTCGTTACCCTTCAAGATAGCGATTAAGTTGTCTCGAGAGCTCGCAACTTATCAAAATAATGATAGCATCATTCGTGTTATTTTTTACGCGGCTTGTCCGATTTTTGGTGGTTTTACACAGCTGGTGTTACTTTTATCGTCGTTACCTTTGAAATTACCGATTTAGTTGACCCAAGAGCTCGCAACTTATCAAAATAATGATAGCATCATTCGTGTTATTTGTTACGCGGCTGGTACGATTTTTGGTGGTTTTACACAGCTGGTGTTACTGTTATCGTCGTTACCCTTGAAATTAGCGATTGAGTTGTCCCAAGAGCTCGGAACTCATCAAAGTAACGATAGCATCATTCGTGTTATTTGTAACGCGGCTGGTCCGATTTTGGGTGGTCCTACACAGCTGGTGTTACTTTTATCGCCGTTACCCTTGAAATTACCGTTTTAGTTGACCCAAGAGATCGCAACTTATCAAAAGAATGATAACATCATTCGTGTTATAAGTTACGCAACTGGTCCGATTTTTGGTGGTCCTACACAGCTGGTGTTACTTTTATCGCCGTTACCCTTGAAATTACCGTTTTAGTTGACCCAAGAGATCGCAACTTATCAAAAGAATGATAACATCATTCGTGTTATATGTTACGCAACTGGTCCGATTTTTGGTGGTCTTACACAGCTGGTGTTACTTTTATCGTTGCCAGCCTTGAAATTAGAGATTTAGCTGTCCCAAGAGCTTGCAACTTATCAAAATAATGATAAAATAATTCTTATTATTTTTAACGCAGCTATAGTCATACTTTTGGTGATTTATCACAGCTGGTGTTACTTTTATCGTTGCTTGCCTTGAAATCACCGAGTTAATGTCCCAAGAGCTCGCGACTTATTAAAATAATGATAGCATCATTCATGTTATTTTTTACGTGGTTGTCCGATTTTTGGTGGTTTTACATAGCTGGTGTTACTTTTATTGTCGTTACCCTTCAAGATAGCGATTAAGTTGTCTCGAGAGCTCGCAACTTATCAAAATAATGATAGCATCATTCGTGTTATTTTTTACGCGGCTTGTCCGATTTTTGGTGGTTTTACACAGCTGGTGTTACTTTTATCGTCGTTACCTTTGAAATTACCGATTTAGTTGACCCAAGAGCTCGCAACTTATCAAAATAATGATAGCATCATTCGTGTTATTTGTTACGCGGCTGGTACGATTTTTGGTGGTTTTACACAGCTGGTGTTACTGTTATCGTCGTTACCCTTGAAATTAGCGATTGAGTTGTCCCAAGAGCTCGGAACTCATCAAAGTAACGATAGCATCATTCGTGTTATTTGTAACGCGGCTGGTCCGATTTTTGGTGGTCCTACACAGCTGGTGTTACTTTTATCGCCGTTACCCTTGAAATTACCGTTTTAGTTGACCCAAGAGATCGCAACTTATCAAAAGAATGATAACATCATTCGTGTTATATGTTACGCAACTGGTCCGATTTTTGGTGGTCTTACACAGCTGGTGTTACTTTTATCGTTGCCAGCCTTGAAATTAGAGATTTAGCTGTCCCAAGAGCTTGCAACTTATCAAAATAATGATAAAATAATTCTTATTATTTTTAACGCAGCTATAGTCATACTTTTGGTGATTTATCACAGCTGGTGTTACTTTTATCGTTGCTTGCCTTGAAATCACCGAGTTAATGTCCCAAGAGCTCGCGACTCATTAAAATAATGATAGCATCATTCATGTTATTTTTTACGTGGTTGTCCGATTTTTGGTGGTTTTACATAGCTGGTGTTACTTTTATTGTCGTTACCCTTCAAGATAGCGATTTAGTTGTCTCAAGAGCTCGCAACTTACAAAATAATGATAGCATCATTCGTGTTATTTTTTACGCGGCTGGTCCGGTTTTTGGTGGTCCTACACAGCTGGTGTTACTTTTATCGTTAGTAGCCTTGTAATTAGCGATTTAGCTGTCCCAAGAGCTCGCAACTTACAAAAAAATGATAGCATCATTCGTGTTATTTGTCTCGCAACTGGTCCGATTTTTGGTGTTCTTACGCAGCTGGTGTTACTTTTGTCGTTGCTAGCCTTGAAATTAGCGATTTAGCTGTCTCAAGAGCTCGCAACTCATCAAAGTAACGATAGCATCATTCGTGTTATTTGTAACGCGGCTGGTCCGATTTTTGGTGGTCCTACACAGCTGGTGTTACTTTTATCGCCGTTACCCTTGAAATTACCGTTTTAGTTGACCCAAGAGATCGCAACTTATCAAAATAATGATAAAATCTTCGTGTTATTTGTTACGCGGCTGGTCTGATTTTTGGTGATTTTTCACGGGTAGTGTTACTTTTATCGTTGCTTGCCTTGAAATCACCGAGTTAATGTCCCAAGAGCTCGCGACTTATTAAAATAATGATAGCATCATTCATGTTATTTTTTACGTGGTTGTCCGATTTTTGGTGGTTTTACATAGCTGGTGTTACTTTTATTGTCGTTACCCTTCAAGATAGCGATTAAGTTGTCTCGAGAGCTCGCAACTTATCAAAATAATGATAGCATCATTCGTGTTATTTTTTACGCGGCTTGTCCGATTTTTGGTGGTTTTACACAGCTGGTGTTACTTTTATCGTCGTTACCTTTGAAATTACCGATTTAGTTGACCCAAGAGCTCGCAACTTATCAAAATAATGATAGCATCATTCGTGTTATTTGTTACGCGGCTGGTACGATTTTTGGTGGTTTTACACAGCTGGTGTTACTGTTATCGTCGTTACCCTTGAAATTAGCGATTGAGTTGTCCCAAGAGCTCGGAACTCATCAAAGTAACGATAGCATCATTCGTGTTATTTGTAACGCGGCTGGTCCGATTTTTGGTGGTCCTACACAGCTGGTGTTACTTTTATCGCCGTTACCCTTGAAATTACCGTTTTAGTTGACCCAAGAGATCGCAACTTATCAAAAGAATGATAACATCATTCGTGTTATATGTTACGCAACTGGTCCGATTTTTGGTGGTCTTACACAGCTGGTGTTACTTTTATCGTTGCCAGCCTTGAAATTAGAGATTTAGCTGTCCCAAGAGCTTGCAACTTATCAAAATAATGATAAAATAATTCTTATTATTTTTAACGCAGCTATAGTCATACTTTTGGTGATTTATCACAGCTGGTGTTACTTTTATCGTTGCTTGCCTTGAAATCACCGAGTTAATGTCCCAAGAGCTCGCGACTTATTAAAATAATGATAGCATCATTCATGTTATTTTTTACGTGGTTGTCCGATTTTTGGTGGTTTTACATAGCTGGTGTTACTTTTATTGTCGTTACCCTTCAAGATAGCGATTAAGTTGTCTCGAGAGCTCGCAACTTATCAAAATAATGATAGCATCATTCGTGTTATTTTTTACGCGGCTTGTCCGATTTTTGGTGGTTTTACACAGCTGGTGTTACTTTTATCGTCGTTACCTTTGAAATTACCGATTTAGTTGACCCAAGAGCTCGCAACTTATCAAAATAATGATAGCATCATTCGTGTTATTTGTTACGCGGCTGGTACGATTTTTGGTGGTTTTACACAGCTGGTGTTACTGTTATCGTCGTTACCCTTGAAATTAGCGATTGAGTTGTCCCAAGAGGTCGGAACTCATCAAAGTAACGATAGCATCATTCGTGTTATTTGTAACGCGGCTGGTCCGATTTTTGGTGGTCCTACACAGCTGGTGTTACTTTTATCGCCGTTACCCTTGAAATTACCGTTTTAGTTGACCCAAGAGATCGCAACTTATCAAAATAATGATAAAATCTTCGTGTTATTTGTTACGCGGCTGGTCTGATTTTTGGTGATTTTTCACGGGTAGTGTTACTTTAATCGTCGCTAGCCTTGAAATTAGCGATTTAGTTGTCCCAAGAGCTTGCAACTTACAAAATAATGATAGCATCATTCGTGTTATTTTTTACGCGGCTGGTCCGGTTTTTGGTGGTCCTACACAGCTGGTGTTACTTTTATCGTTAGTAGCCTTGTAATTAGCGATTTAGCTGTCCCAAGAGCTCGCAACTTACAAAATAATGATAGCATCATTCGTGTTATTTGTCTCGCAACTGGTCCGATTTTTGGTGGTCTTACGCAGCTGGTGTTACTTTTGTCGTTGCTAGCCTTGAAATTAGCGATTTAGCTGTCTCAAGAGCTCGCAACTCATCAAAGTAACGATAGCATCATTCGTGTTATTTGTAACGCGGCTGGTCCGATTTTTGGTGGTCCTACACAGCTGGTGTTACTTTTATCGCCGTTACCCTTGAAATTACCGTTTTAGTTGACCCAAGAGATCGCAACTTATCAAAAGAATGATAACATCATTCGTGTTATTTGTTACGCAACTGGTCCGATTTTTGGTGGTCTTACACAGCTGGTGTTACTTTTATCGTTGCCAGCCTTGAAATTAGTGATTTAGCTGTCCCAAGAGCTTGCAACTTATCAAAATAATGATAGCATCATTCATGTTATTTTTTACGTGGTTGTCCGATTTTTGGTGGTTTTACATAGCTGGTGTTACTTTTATTGTCGTTACCCTTCAAGATAGCGATTTAGTTGTCTCAAGAGCTCGCAACTTACAAAATAATGATAGCATCATTCGTGTTATTTTTTACGTGGTTGTCCGATTTTTGGTGGTTTTACATAGCTGGTGTTACTTTTATCGTCGTTTCCCTTGAAATTAGCGATTTAGTTGTCTTAAGAGCTCGCAACTTATCAAAATAATGATAAAATCTTCGTGTTATTTGTTACGCGGCTGGTCTGATTTTTGGTGATTTTTCACGGGTAGTGTTACTTTAATCGTCGCTAGCCTTGTAATTAGCGATTTAGCTGTCCCAAGAGCTCGCAACTTACAAAATAATGATAGCATCATTCGTGTTATTTGTAACGCGGCTGGTCCGATTTTGGGTGGTCCTACACAGCTGGTGTTACTTTTATCGCCGTTACCCTTGAAATTACCGTTTTAGTTGACCCAAGAGATCGCAACTTATCAAAAGAATGATAACATCATTCGTGTTATAAGTTACGCAACTGGTCCGATTTTTGGTGGTCCTACACAGCTGGTGTTACTTTTATCGCCGTTACCCTTGAAATTACCGTTTTAGTTGACCCAAGAGATCGCAACTTATCAAAAGAATGATAACATCATTCGTGTTATATGTTACGCAACTGGTCCGATTTTTGGTGGTCTTACACAGCTGGTGTTACTTTTATCGTTGCCAGCCTTGAAATTAGAGATTTAGCTGTCCCAAGAGCTTGCAACTTATCAAAATAATGATAAAATAATTCTTATTATTTTTAACGCAGCTATAGTCATACTTTTGGTGATTTATCACAGCTGGTGTTACTTTTATCGTTGCTTGCCTTGAAATCACCGAGTTAATGTCCCAAGAGCTCGCGACTTATTAAAATAATGATAGCATCATTCATGTTATTTTTTACGTGGTTGTCCGATTTTTGGTGGTTTTACATAGCTGGTGTTACTTTTATTGTCGTTACCCTTCAAGATAGCGATTAAGTTGTCTCGAGAGCTCGCAACTTATCAAAATAATGATAGCATCATTCGTGTTATTTTTTACGCGGCTTGTCCGATTTTTGGTGGTTTTACACAGCTGGTGTTACTTTTATCGTCGTTACCTTTGAAATTACCGATTTAGTTGACCCAAGAGCTCGCAACTTATCAAAATAATGATAGCATCATTCGTGTTATTTGTTACGCGGCTGGTACGATTTTTGGTGGTTTTACACAGCTGGTGTTACTGTTATCGTCGTTACCCTTGAAATTAGCGATTGAGTTGTCCCAAGAGCTCGGAACTCATCAAAGTAACGATAGCATCATTCGTGTTATTTGTAACGCGGCTGGTCCGATTTTGGGTGGTCCTACACAGCTGGTGTTACTTTTATCGCCGTTACCCTTGAAATTACCGTTTTAGTTGACCCAAGAGATCGCAACTTATCAAAAGAATGATAACATCATTCGTGTTATAAGTTACGCAACTGGTCCGATTTTTGGTGGTCCTACACAGCTGGTGTTACTTTTATCGCCGTTACCCTTGAAATTACCGTTTTAGTTGACCCAAGAGATCGCAACTTATCAAAAGAATGATAACATCATTCGTGTTATATGTTACGCAACTGGTCCGATTTTTGGTGGTCTTACACAGCTGGTGTTACTTTTATCGTTGCCAGCCTTGAAATTAGAGATTTAGCTGTCCCAAGAGCTTGCAACTTATCAAAATAATGATAAAATAATTCTTATTATTTTTAACGCAGCTATAGTCATACTTTTGGTGATTTATCACAGCTGGTGTTACTTTTATCGTTGCTTGCCTTGAAATCACCGAGTTAATGTCCCAAGAGCTCGCGACTTATTAAAATAATGATAGCATCATTCATGTTATTTTTTACGTGGTTGTCCGATTTTTGGTGGTTTTACATAGCTGGTGTTACTTTTATTGTCGTTACCCTTCAAGATAGCGATTAAGTTGTCTCGAGAGCTCGCAACTTATCAAAATAATGATAGCATCATTCGTGTTATTTTTTACGCGGCTTGTCCGATTTTTGGTGGTTTTACACAGCTGGTGTTACTTTTATCGTCGTTACCTTTGAAATTACCGATTTAGTTGACCCAAGAGCTCGCAACTTATCAAAATAATGATAGCATCATTCGTGTTATTTGTTACGCGGCTGGTACGATTTTTGGTGGTTTTACACAGCTGGTGTTACTGTTATCGTCGTTACCCTTGAAATTAGCGATTGAGTTGTCCCAAGAGCTCGGAACTCATCAAAGTAACGATAGCATCATTCGTGTTATTTGTAACGCGGCTGGTCCGATTTTTGGTGGTCCTACACAGCTGGTGTTACTTTTATCGCCGTTACCCTTGAAATTACCGTTTTAGTTGACCCAAGAGATCGCAACTTATCAAAAGAATGATAACATCATTCGTGTTATATGTTACGCAACTGGTCCGATTTTTGGTGGTCTTACACAGCTGGTGTTACTTTTATCGTTGCCAGCCTTGAAATTAGAGATTTAGCTGTCCCAAGAGCTTGCAACTTATCAAAATAATGATAAAATAATTCTTATTATTTTTAACGCAGCTATAGTCATACTTTTGGTGATTTATCACAGCTGGTGTTACTTTTATCGTTGCTTGCCTTGAAATCACCGAGTTAATGTCCCAAGAGCTCGCGACTCATTAAAATAATGATAGCATCATTCGTGTTATTTTTTACGCGGCTTGTCCGATTTTTGGTGGTTTTACACAGCTGGTGTTACTTTTATCGTCGTTACCTTTGAAATTACCGATTTAGTTGACCCAAGAGCTCGCAACTTATCAAAATAATGATAGCATCATTCGTGTTATTTGTTACGCGGCTGGTACGATTTTTGGTGGTTTTACACAGCTGGTGTTACTGTTATCGTCGTTACCCTTGAAATTAGCGATTGAGTTGTCCCAAGAGGTCGGAACTCATCAAAGTAACGATAGCATCATTCGTGTTATTTGTAACGCGGCTGGTCCGATTTTTGGTGGTCCTACACAGCTGGTGTTACTTTTTTCGCCGTAACCCTTGAAATTACCGTTTTAGTTGACCCAAGAGATCGCAACTTATCAAAAGAATGATAACATCATTCGTGTTATATGTTACGCAACTGGTCCGATTTTTGGTGGTCTTACACAGCTGGTGTTACTTTTATCGTTGCCAGCCTTGAAATTAGAGATTTAGCTGTCCCAAGAGCTTGCAACTTATCAAAATAATGATAAAATAATTCTTATTATTTTTAACGCAGCTATAGTCATACTTTTGGTGATTTATCACAGCTGGTGTTACTTTTATCGTTGCTTGCCTTGAAATCACCGAGTTAATGTCCCAAGAGCTCGCGACTTATTAAAATAATGATAGCATCATTCATGTTATTTTTTACGTGGTTGTCCGATTTTTGGTGGTTTTACATAGCTGGTGTTACTTTTATTGTCGTTACCCTTCAAGATAGCGATTTAGTTGTCTCAAGAGCTCGCAACTTACAAAATAATGATAGCATCATTCGTGTTATTTTTTACGCGGCTGGTCCGGTTTTTGGTGGTCCTACACAGCTGGTGTTACTTTTATCGTTAGTAGCCTTGTAATTAGCGATTTAGCTGTCCCAAGAGCTCGCAACTTACAAAATAATGATAGCATCATTCGTGTTATTTGTCTCGCAACTGGTCCGATTTTTGGTGGTCTTACGCAGCTGGTGTTACTTTTGTCGTTGCTAGCCTTGAAATTAGCGATTTAGCTGTCTCAAGAGCTCGCAACTCATCAAAGTAACGATAGCATCATTCGTGTTATTTGTAACGCGGCTGGTCCGATTTTTGGTGGTCCTACACAGCTGGTGTTACTTTTATCGCCGTTACCCTTGAAATTACCGTTTTAGTTGACCCAAGAGATCGCAACTTATCAAAAGAATGATAACATCATTCGTGTTATAAGTTACGCAACTGGTCCGATTTTTGGTGGTCTTACACAGCTGGTGTTACTTTTATCGTTGCCAGCCTTGAAATTAGCGATTTAGCTGTCCCAAGAGCTTGCAACTTATCAAAATAATGATAAAATAATTCTTAATATTTTTAACGCAGCTATAGTCATACTTTTGGTGATTTATCACAGCTGGTGTTACTTTTATCGTTGCTTGCCTTGAAATCACCGAGTTAATGTCCCAAGAGCTCGCGACTTATTAAAATAATGATAGCATCATTAATGTTATTTTTTACGCGGCTTGTCCGATTTTTGTTGGTTTTACATAGCTGGTGTTACTTTTATCGTCGTTTCCCTTGAAATTACCGATTTAGTTGACCCAAGAGCTCGAAACTTATCAAAATAATGATAGCATCATTCATGTTATTTTTAACGCAGCTATAGTCACATTTTTGGTGATTTATCACAGCTGGTGTTACTTTTATCGTCGCTAGCCTTGAAATTAGCGATTTAGTTGTCCCAAGAGCTCACGTCTTTTGAAATAATGATAGCATCATTCGTGTTATTTGTAACGCGGCTGGTCCGATTTTTGGTGGTCCTACACAGCTGGTGTTACTTTTATCGCCGTTACCCTTGAAATTACCGTTTTAGTTGACCCAAGAGATCGCAACTTATCAAAATAATGATAAAATCTTCGTGTTATTTGTTACGCGGCTGGTCTGATTTTTGGTGATTTTTCACGGGTAGTGTTACTTTAATCGTCGCTAGCCTTGAAATTAGCGATTAAGTTGTCCCAAGAGCTTGCAACTTATCAAAATAATGATAGCAACATTCATGTTATTTTTTACGCGGCCTGTCCGATTTTTGGTGGTTTTACATAGTTGGTGTTACTTTTATCGTCGTTACCCTTGAAGATAGCGATTAAGTTGTCTCGAGAGCTTGCAACTTATCAAAATAATGATAGCATCATTCGTGTTATTTTTTACGCGGCTTGTCCGATTTTTGGTGGTTTTACACAGCTGGTGTTACTTTTATTGTCGTTACCCTTCAAGATAGCGATTTAGTTGTCTCAAGAGCTCGCAACTTACAAAATAATGATAGCATCATTCGTGTTATTTTTTACGCGGCTGGTCCGGTTTTTGGTGGTCCTACACAGCTGGTGTTACTTTTATCGTTAGTAGCCTTGTAATTAGCGATTTAGCTGTCCCAAGAGCTCGCAACTTACAAAATAATGATAGCATCATTCGTGTTATTTGTCTCGCAACTGGTCCGATTTTTGGTGGTCTTACGCAGCTGGTGTTACTTTTGTCGTTGCTAGCCTTGAAATTAGCGATTTAGCTGTCTCAAGAGCTCGCAACTCATCAAAGTAACGATAGCATCATTCGTGTTATTTGTAACGCGGCTGGTCCGATTTTTGGTGGTCCTACACAGCTGGTGTTACTTTTATCGCCGTTACCCTTGAAATTACCGTTTTAGTTGACCCAAGAGATCGCAACTTATCAAAATAATGATAAAATCTTCGTGTTATTTGTTACGCGGCTAATCTGATTTTTGGTGATTTTTCACGGGTAGTGTTACTTTAATCGTCGCTAGCCTTGAAATTAGCGATTTAGTTGTCCCAAGAGCTTGCAACTTATCAAAATAATGATAGCAACATTCATGTTATTTTTTACGCGGCCTGTCCGATTTTTGGTGGTTTTACATAGTTGGTGTTACTTTTATCGTCGTTACCCTTGAAGATAGCGATTAAGTTGTCTCGAGAGCTCGCAACTTATCAAAATAATGATAGCATCATTCGTGTTATTTTTTACGCGGCTTGTCCGATTTTTGGTGGTTTTACACAGCTGGTGTTACTTTTATTGTCGTTACCCTTCAAGATAGCGATTTAGTTGTCTCAAGAGCTCGCAACTTACAAAATAATGATAGCATCATTCGTGTTATTTTTTACGCGGCTGGTCCGGTTTTTGGTGGTCCTACACAGCTGGTGTTACTTTTATCGTTAGTAGCCTTGTAATTAGCGATTTAGCTGTCCCAAGAGCTCGCAACTTACAAAATAATGATAGCATCATTCGTGTTATTTGTCTCGCAACTGGTCCGATTTTTGGTGGTCTTACGCAGCTGGTGTTACTTTTGTCGTTGCTAGCCTTGAAATTAGCGATTTAGCTGTCTCAAGAGCTCGCAACTCATCAAAGTAACGATAGCATCATTCGTGTTATTTGTAACGCGGCTGGTCCGATTTTTGGTGGTCCTACACAGCTGGTGTTACTTTTATCGCCGTTACCCTTGAAATTACCGTTTTAGTTGACCCAAGAGATCGCAACTTATCAAAAGAATGATAACATCATTCGTGTTATTTGTTACGCAACTGGTCCGATTTTTGGTGGTCTTACACAGCTGGTGTTACTGTTATCGTCGTTACCCTTGAAATTAGCGATTGAGTTGTCCCAAGAGCTCGGAACTCATCAAAGTAACGATAGCATCATTCGTGTTATTTGTAACGCGGCTGGTCCGATTTTTGGTGGTCCTACACAGCTGGTGTTACTTTTATCGCCGTTACCCTTGAAATTACCGTTTTAGTTGACCCAAGAGATCGCAACTTATCAAAAGAATGATAACATCATTCGTGTTATATGTTACGCAACTGGTCCGATTTTTGGTGGTCTTACACAGCTGGTGTTACTTTTATCGTTGCCAGCCTTGAAATTAGAGATTTAGCTGTCCCAAGAGCTTGCAACTTATCAAAATAATGATAAAATAATTCTTATTATTTTTAACGCAGCTATAGTCATACTTTTGGTGATTTATCACAGCTGGTGTTACTTTTATCGTTGCTTGCCTTGAAATCACCGAGTTAATGTCCCAAGAGCTCGCGACTCATTAAAATAATGATAGCATCATTCATGTTATTTTTTACGTGGTTGTCCGATTTTTGGTGGTTTTACATAGCTGGTGTTACTTTTATTGTCGTTACCCTTCAAGATAGCGATTTAGTTGTCTCAAGAGCTCGCAACTTACAAAATAATGATAGCATCATTCGTGTTATTTTTTACGCGGCTGGTCCGGTTTTTGGTGGTCCTACACAGCTGGTGTTACTTTTATCGTTAGTAGCCTTGTAATTAGCGATTTAGCTGTCCCAAGAGCTCGCAACTTACAAAATAATGATAGCATCATTCGTGTTATTTGTCTCGCAACTGGTCCGATTTTTGGTGGTCTTACGCAGCTGGTGTTACTTTTGTCGTTGCTAGCCTTGAAATTAGCGATTTAGCTGTCTCAAGAGCTCGCAACTCATCAAAGTAACGATAGCATCATTCGTGTTATTTGTAACGCGGCTGGTCCGATTTTTGGTGGTCCTACACAGCTGGTGTTACTTTTATCGCCGTTACCCTTGAAATTACCGTTTTAGTTGACCCAAGAGATCGCAACTTATCAAAATAATGATAAAATCTTCGTGTTATTTGTTACGCGGCTGGTCTGATTTTTGGTGATTTTTCACGGGTAGTGTTACTTTAATCGTCGCTAGCCTTGAAATTAGCGATTTAGTTGTCCCAAGAGCTTGCAACTTATCAAAATAATGATAGCAACATTCATGTTATTTTTTACGCGGCCTGTCCGATTTTTGGTGGTTTTACATAGTTGGTGTTACTTTTATCGTCGTTACCCTTGAAGATAGCGATTAAGTTGTCTCGAGAGCTCGCAACTTATCAAAATAATGATAGCATCATTCGTGTTATTTTTTACGCGGCTTGTCCGATTTTTGGTGGTTTTACACAGCTGGTGTTACTTTTATTGTCGTTACCCTTCAAGATAGCGATTTAGTTGTCTCAAGAGCTCGCAACTTACAAAATAATGATAGCATCATTCGTGTTATTTTTTACGCGGCTGGTCCGGTTTTTGGTGGTCCTACACAGCTGGTGTTACTTTTATCGTTAGTAGCCTTGTTATTAGCGATTTAGCTGTCCCAAGAGCTCGCATCTTACAAAATAATGATAGCATCATTCGTGTTATTTGTCTCGCAACTGGTCCGATTTTTGGTGGTCTTACGCAGCTGGTGTTACTTTTGTCGTTGCTAGCCTTGAAATTAGCGATTTAGCTGTCTCAAGAGCTCGCAACTCATCAAAGTAACGATAGCATCATTCGTGTTATTTGTAACGCGGCTGGTCCGATTTTTGGTGGTCCTACACAGCTGGTGTTACTTTTATCGCCGTTACCCTTGAAATTACCGTTTTAGTTGACCCAAGAGATCGCAACTTATCAAAAGAATGATAACATCATTCGTGTTATTTGTTACGCAACTGGTCCGATTTTTGGTGGTCTTACACAGCTGGTGTTACTTTTATCGTTGCCAGCCTTGAAATTAGTGATTTAGCTGTCCCAAGAGCTTGCAACTTATCAAAATAATGATAGCATCATTCATGTTATTTTTTACGTGGTTGTCCGATTTTTGGTGGTTTTACATAGCTGGTGTTACTTTTATTGTCGTTACCCTTCAAGATAGCGATTTAGTTGTCTCAAGAGCTCGCAACTTACAAAATAATGAAAGCATCATTCGTGTTATTTTTTACGTGGCTGGTCCGGTTTTTGGTGGTCCTACACAGCTGGTGTTACTTTTATCGTTAGTAGCCTTGTAATTAGCGATTTAGCTGTCCCAAGAGCTCGCAACTTACAAAATAATGATAGCATCATTCGTGTTATTTGTCTCGCAACTAGTCCGATTTTTGGTGGTCTTACGCAGCTGGTGTTACTTTTGTCGTTGCTAGCCTTGAAATTAGCGATTTAGCTGTCTCAAGAGCTCGCAACTCATCAAAGTAACGATAGCATCATTCGTGTTATTTGTAACGCGGCTGGTCCGATTTTTGGTGGTCCTACACAGCTGGTGTTACTTTTATCGCCGTTACCCTTGAAATTACCGTTTTAGTTGACCCAAGAGATCGCAACTTATCAAAAGAATGATAACATCATTCGTGTTATAAGTTACGCAACTGGTCCGATTTTTGGTGGTCTTACACAGCTGGTGTTACTTTTATCGTTGCCAGCCTTGAAATTAGCGATTTAGCTGTCCCAAGAGCTTGCAACTTATCAAAATAATGATAAAATAATTCTTAATATTTTTAACGCAGCTATAGTCATACTTTTGGTGATTTATCACAGCTGGTGTTACTTTTATCGTTGCTTGCCTTGAAATCACCGAGTTAATGTCCCAAGAGCTCGCGACTTATTAAAATAATGATAGCATCATTAATGTTATTTTTTACGCGGCTTGTCCGATTTTTGTTGGTTTTACATAGCTGGTGTTACTTTTATCGTCGTTTCCCTTGAAATTACCGATTTAGTTGACCCAAGAGCTCGAAACTTATCAAAATAATGATAGCATCATTCATGTTATTTTTAACGCAGCTATAGTCACATTTTTGGTGATTTATCACAGCTGGTATTACTTTTATCGTCGCTAGCCTTGAAATTAGCGATTTAGTTGTCCCAAGAGCTCACGTCTTTTGAAATAATGATAGCATCATTCGTGTTATTTTTAACGCGGCTTGTCCGATTTTTGGTGGTTTTACATAGCTGGTGTTACTTTTATCGTCGTTTCCCTTGAAATTAGCGATTTAGTTGTCTTAAGAGCTCGCAACTTATCAAAATAATGATAAAATCTTCGTGTTATTTGTTACGCGGCTGGTCTGATTTTTGGTGATTTTTCACGGGTAGTGTTACTTTAATCGTCGCTAGCCTTGAAATTAGCGATTTGGTTGTCCCAAGAGCTTGCAACTTATCAAAATAATGGTAGCAACATTCATGTTATTTTTTACGCGGCCTGTCCGATTTTTGGTGGTTTTACATAGTTGGTGTTACTTTTATCGTCGTTACCCTTGAAGATAGCGATTAAGTTGTCTCGAGAGCTCGCAACTTATCAAAATAATGATAGCATCATTCGTGTTATTTTTTACGCGGCTTGTCCGATTTTTGGTGGTTTTACACAGCTGGTGTTACTGTTATCGTCGTTACCCTTGAAATTAGCGATTGAGTTGTCCCAAGAGCTCGGAACTTATGAAAATAATGATTGCATCATTCATGTTATTTTTTACGTGGTTGTCCGATTTTTGGTGGTTTTACATAGTTGGTGTTACTTTTATCGTCGTTACCCTTCAAGATAGCGATTTAGTTGTCTCAAGAGCTCACAACTTACAAAATAATGATAGCATCATTCGTGTTATTTGTTACGCAACTGGTCCGATTTTTGGTGGTCTTATACAGCTGGTGTTACTTTTATCGTTGCTAGCCTTGAAATTAGCGATTTAGCTGTCTCAAGAGCTTGCAACTTATCAAAATAATGATAAAATAATTCTTATTATTTTTAACGCAGCTATAGTCATACTTTTGGTGATTTATCACAGCTGGTGTTACTTTTATCGTTGCTTGCCTTGAAATCACCGAGTTAATGTCCCAAGAGCTCGCGACTTATTAAAATAATGATAGCATCATTAATGTTATTTTTTACGCGGCTTGTCCGATTTTTGTTGGTTTTACATAGCTGGTGTTACTTTTATCGTCGTTTCCCTTGAAATTAGCGATTTAGTTGTCTTAAGAGCTCGCAACTTATCAAAATAATGATAAAATCTTCGTGTTATTTGTTACGCGGCTGGTCTGATTTTTGGTGATTTTTCACGGGTAGTGTTACTTTAATCGTCGCTAGCCTTGTAATTAGCGATTTAGCTGTCCCAAGAGCTCGCAACTTACAAAATAATGATAGCATCATTCGTGTTATTTGTAACGCGGCTGGTCCGATTTTGGGTGGTCCTACACAGCTGGTGTTACTTTTATCGCCGTTACCCTTGAAATTACCGTTTTAGTTGACCCAAGAGATCGCAACTTATCAAAAGAATGATAACATCATTCGTGTTATAAGTTACGCAACTGGTCCGATTTTTGGTGGTCTTACACAGCTGGTGTTACTTTTATCGTTGCCAGCCTTGAAATTAGCGATTTAGCTGTCCCAAGAGCTTGCAACTTATCAAAATAATGATAAAATAATTCTTATTATTTTTAACGCAGCTATAGTCATACTTTTGGTGATTTATCACAGCTGGTGTTACTTTTATCGTTGCTTGCCTTGAAATCACCGAGTTAATGTCCCAAGAGCTCGCGACTTATTAAAATAATGATAGCATCATTAATGTTATTTTTTACGCGGCTTGTCCGATTTTTGTTGGTTTTACATAGCTGGTGTTACTTTTATCGTCGTTTCCCTTGAAATTACCGATTTAGTTGACCCAAGAGCTCGAAACTTATCAAAATAATGATAGCATCATTCATGTTATTTTTAACGCAGCTATAGTCACATTTTTGGTGATTTATCACAGCTGGTGTTACTTTTATCGTCGCTAGCCTTGAAATTAGCGATTTAGTTGTCCCAAGAGCTCACGTCTTTTGAAATAATGATAGCATCATTCGTGTTATTTGTAACGCGGCTGGTCCGATTTTTGGTGGTCCTACACAGCTGGTGTTACTTTTATCGCCGTTACCCTTGAAATTACCGTTTTAGTTGACCCAAGAGATCGCAACTTATCAAAATAATGATAAAATCTTCGTGTTATTTGTTATGCGGCTGGTACGATTTTTGGTGGTCTTACACAGCTGGTGTTACTTTTATCGTTGCTAGCCTTGAAATTAGCGATTTAGTTGTCCCAAGAGCTTGCAACTTATCAAAATAATGATAGCAACATTCATGTTATTTTTTACGCGGCCTGTCCGATTTTTGGTGGTTTTACATAGTTGGTGTTACTTTTATCGTCGTTACCCTTGAAGATAGCGATTAAGTTGTCTCGAGAGCTCGCAACTTATCAAAATAATGATAGCATCATTCGTGTTATTTTTTACGCGGCTTGTCCGATTTTTGGTGGTTTTACACAGCTGGTGTTACTTTTATCGTCGTTACCTTTGAAATTACCGATTTAGTTGACCCAAGAGCTCGCAACTTATCAAAATAATGATAGCATCATTCGTGTTATTTGTTACGCGGCTGGTACGATTTTTGGTGGTCTTACACAGCTGGTGTTACTTTTATCGTTGCTAGCCTTGAAATTAGCGATTTAGTTGTCCCACGAGCTCGGAACTTATGAAAATAATGATAGCATCATTCATGTTATTTTTTACGTGGTTGTCCGATTTTTGGTGGTTTTACATAGCTGGTGTTACTTTTATCGTCGTTACCCTTCAAGATAGCAATTTAGTTGTCTCAAGAGCTCGCAACTTATCAAAGTAATGATAGCATCATTCATGTTATTTTTTACGTGGTTGTCCGATTTTTGGTGGTTTTACATAGCTGGTGTTACTTTTATCGTCGTTACCCTTCAAGATAGCGATTTAGTTGTTTCAAGAGCTCGCAACTTACAAAATAATGATAAAATCTTCGTGTTATTTGTTACGCGGCTGGTCTGATTTTTGGTGGTCCTACACAGCTGGTGTTACTTTTATCGTTAGTAGCCTTGTAATTAGCGATTTAGCTGTCCCAAGAGCTCGCAACTTACAAAATAATGATAGCATCATTCGTGTTATTTGTCTCGCAACTAGTCCGATTTTTGGTGGTCTTACGCAGCTGGTGTTACTTTTGTCGTTGCTAGCCTTGAAATTAGCGATTTAGCTGTCTCAAGAGCTCGCAACTCATCAAAGTAACGATAGCATCATTCGTGTTATTTGTAACGCGGCTGGTCCGATTTTTGGTGGTCCTACACAGCTGGTGTTACTTTTATCGCCGTTACCCTTGAAATTACCGTTTTAGTTGACCCAAGAGATCGCAACTTATCAAAAGAATGATAACATCATTCGTGTTATAAGTTACGCAACTGGTCCGATTTTTGGTGGTCTTACACAGCTGGTGTTACTTTTATCGTTGCCAGCCTTGAAATTAGCGATTTAGCTGTCCCAAGAGCTTGCAACTTATCAAAATAATGATAAAATAATTCTTAATATTTTTAACGCAGCTATAGTCATACTTTTGGTGATTTATCACAGCTGGTGTTACTTTTATCGTTGCTTGCCTTGAAATCACCGAGTTAATGTCCCAAGAGCTCGCGACTTATTAAAATAATGATAGCATCATTAATGTTATTTTTTACGCGGCTTGTCCGATTTTTGTTGGTTTTACATATCTGGTGTTACTTTTATCGTCGTTTCCCTTGAAATTACCGATTTAGTTGACCCAAGAGCTCGAAACTTATCAAAATAATGATAGCATCATTCATGTTATTTTTAACGCAGCTATAGTCACATTTTTGGTGATTTATCACAGCTGGTATTACTTTTATCGTCGCTAGCCTTGAAATTAGCGATTTAGTTGTCCCAAGAGCTCACGTCTTTTGAAATAATGATAGCATCATTCGTGTTATTTTTAACGCGGCTTGTCCGATTTTTGGTGGTTTTACATAGCTGGTGTTACTTTTATCGTCGTTTCCCTTGAAATTAGCGATTTAGTTGTCTTAAGAGCTCGCAACTTATCAAAATAATGATAAAATCTTCGTGTTATTTGTTACGCGGCTGGTCTGATTTTTGGTGATTTTTCACGGGTAGTGTTACTTTAATCGTCGCTAGCCTTGAAATTAGCGATTTAGTTGTCCCAAGAGCTTGCAACTTATCAAAATAATGGTAGCAACATTCATGTTATTTTTTACGCGGCCTGTCCGATTTTTGGTGGTTTTACATAGTTGGTGTTACTTTTATCGTCGTTACCCTTGAAGATAGCGATTAAGTTGTCTCGAGAGCTCGCAACTTATCAAAATAATGATAGCATCATTCGTGTTATTTTTTACGCGGCTTGTCCGATTTTTGGTGGTTTTACACAGCTGGTGTTACTGTTATCGTCGTTACCCTTGAAATTAGCGATTGAGTTGTCCCAAGAGCTCGGAACTTATGAAAATAATGATTGCATCATTCATGTTATTTTTTACGTGGTTGTCCGATTTTTGGTGGTTTTACATAGTTGGTGTTACTTTTATCGTCGTTACCCTTCAAGATAGCGATTTAGTTGTCTCAAGAGCTCGCAACTTACAAAATAATGATAGCATCATTCGTGTTATTTGTTACGCAACTGGTCCGATTTTTGGTGGTCTTATACAGCTGGTGTTACTTTTATCGTTGCTAGCCTTGAAATTAGCGATTTAGCTGTCTCAAGAGCTGACAACTCATCAAAGTAACGATAGCATCATTCGTGTTATTTGTAACGCGGCTGGTCCGATTTTTGGTGGTCCTAAACAGCTGGTTTTACTTTTATCGCCGTTACCCTTGAAATTACCGTTTTAGTTGACCCAAGAGATCGCAACTTATCAAAAGAATGATAACATCATTCGTGTTATTTGTTACGCAACTGGTCCGATTTTTGGTGGTCTTACACAGCTGGTGTTACTTTTATCGTTGCCAGCCTTGAAATTAGTGATTTAGCTGTCCCAAGAGCTTGCAACTTATCAAAATAATGATAGCATCATTCATGTTATTTTTAACGCAGCTATAGTCAAATTTTTGGTGATTTATCACAGCTGGTGTAACTTTTATCGTCGCTAGCCTTGAAATTAGCGATTTAGTTGTCCCAAGAGCTCACATCTTTTGAAATAATGATAGCATCATTCGTGTTATTTTTAACGCGGGTATAGTCAGATTTTTGGTGATTTATCACAGCTGGTGTTACTTTTATCGTCGCTCGCCTTGAAATCACCGAGTTAATGTCCCAAGAGCTCGCGACTTATCAAAATAATGATAGCATCATTCATGTTATTTTTTACGCGGCTTGTCCGATTTTTGGTGGTTTTACACAGCTGGTGTTACTGTTATCGTCGTTACCCTCGAAATTAGCGATTGAGTTGTCCCACGAGCTCGGAACTTATGAAAATAATGATAGCATCATTCGTGTTATTTTTTACGTGGTTGTCCGATTTTTGGTGGTTTTACATAGCTGGTGTTACTTTTATCGTCGTTTCCCTTGAAATTAGCGATTTAGTTGTCTTAAGAGCTCGCAACTTATCAAAATAATGATAAAATCTTCGTGTTATTTGTTACGCGGCTGGTCTGATTTTTGGTGATTTTTCACGGGTAGTGTTACTTTAATCGTCGCTAGCCTTGTAATTAGCGATTTAGCTGTCCCAAGAGCTCGCAACTTACAAAATAATGATAGCATCATTCGTGTTATTTGTAACGCGGCTGGTCCGATTTTGGGTGGTCCTACACAGCTGGTGTTACTTTTATCGCCGTTACCCTTGAAATTACCGTTTTAGTTGACCCAAGAGATCGCAACTTATCAAAAGAATGATAACATCATTCGTGTTATAAGTTACGCAACTGGTCCGATTTTTGGTGGTCTTACACAGCTGGTGTTACTTTTATCGTTGCCAGCCTTGAAATTAGCGATTTAGCTGTCCCAAGAGCTTGCAACTTATCAAAATAATGATAAAATAATTCTTATTATTTTTAACGCAGCTATAGTCATACTTTTGGTGATTTATCACAGCTGGTGTTACTTTTATCGTTGCTTGCCTTGAAATCACCGAGTTAATGTCCCAAGAGCTCGCGACTTATTAAAATAATGATAGCATCATTAATGTTATTTTTTACGCGGCTTGTCCGATTTTTGTTGGTTTTACATAGCTGGTGTTACTTTTATCGTCGTTTCCCTTGAAATTACCGATTTAGTTGACCCAAGAGCTCGAAACTTATCAAAATAATGATAGCATCATTCATGTTATTTTTAACGCAGCTATAGTCACATTTTTGGTGATTTATCACAGCTGGTGTTACTTTTATCGTCGCTAGCCTTGAAATTAGCGATTTAGTTGTCCCAAGAGCTCACGTCTTTTGAAATAATGATAGCATCATTCGTGTTATTTGTAACGCGGCTGGTCCGATTTTTGGTGGTCCTACACAGCTGGTGTTACTTTTATCGCCGTTACCCTTGAAATTACCGTTTTAGTTGACCCAAGAGATCGCAACTTATCAAAATAATGATAAAATCTTCGTGTTATTTGTTATGCGGCTGGTACGATTTTTGGTGGTCTTACACAGCTGGTGTTACTTTTATCGTTGCTAGCCTTGAAATTAGCGATTTAGTTGTCCCAAGAGCTTGCAACTTATCAAAATAATGATAGCAACATTCATGTTATTTTTTACGCGGCCTGTCCGATTTTTGGTGGTTTTACATAGTTGGTGTTACTTTTATCGTCGTTACCCTTGAAGATAGCGATTAAGTTGTCTCGAGAGCTCGCAACTTATCAAAATAATGATAGCATCATTCGTGTTATTTTTTACGCGGCTTGTCCGATTTTTGGTGGTTTTACACAGCTGGTGTTACTTTTATCGTCGTTACCTTTGAAATTACCGATTTAGTTGACCCAAGAGCTCGCAACTTATCAAAATAATGATAGCATCATTCGTGTTATTTGTTACGCGGCTGGTACGATTTTTGGTGGTCTTACACAGCTGGTGTTACTTTTATCGTTGCTAGCCTTGAAATTAGCGATTTAGTTGTCCCACGAGCTCGGAACTTATGAAAATAATGATAGCATCATTCATGTTATTTTTTACGTGGTTGTCCGATTTTTGGTGGTTTTACATAGCTGGTGTTACTTTTATCGTCGTTACCCTTCAAGATAGCAATTTAGTTGTCTCAAGAGCTCGCAACTTATCAAAGTAATGATAGCATCATTCATGTTATTTTTTACGTGGTTGTCCGATTTTTGGTGGTTTTACATAGCTGGTGTTACTTTTATCGTCGTTACCCTTCAAGATAGCGATTTAGTTGTTTCAAGAGCTCGCAACTTACAAAATAATGATAGCATCATTCGTGTTATTTTTTACGCGGCTGGTCCGATTTTTGGTGGTCCTACACAGCTGGTGTTACTTTTATCGTTAGTAGCCTTGTAATTAGCGATTTAGCTGTCCCAAGAGCTCGCAACTTACAAAATAATGATAGCATCATTCGTGTTATTTGTCTCGCAACTGGTCCGATTTTTGGGGGTCTTACACAGCTGGTGTTACTTTTGTCGTTGCTAGCCTTGAAATTAGCGATTTAGCTGTCTCAAGAGCTCGCAACTCATCAAAGTAACGATAGCATCATTCGTGTTATTTGTAACGCGGCTTGTCCGATTTTTGGTGGTCCTAAACAGCTGGTGTTACTTTTATCGCCGTTACCCTTGAAATTACCGTTTTAGTTGACCCAAGAGATCGCAACTTATCAAAAGAATGATAGTATCATTCGTGTTATATGTTACGCAACTGGTCCGATTTTTGGTGGTCTTACACAGCTGGTGTTACTTTTATCGTTGCCAGCCTTGAAATTAGCGATTTAGCTGTCCCAAGAGCTTGCAACTTATCAAAATAATGATAAAATAATTCTTAATATTTTTAACGCAGCTATAGTCATACTTTTGGTGATTTATCACAGCTGGTGTTACTTTTATCGTTGCTTGCCTTGAAATCACCGAGTTAATGTCCCAAGAGCTCGCGACTTATTAAAATAATGATAGCATCATTAATGTTATTTTTTACGCGGCTTGTCCGATTTTTGTTGGTTTTACATAGCTGGTGTTACTTTTATCGTCGTTTCCCTTGAAATTACCGATTTAGTTGACCCAAGAGCTCGAAACTTATCAAAATAATGATAGCATCATTCATGTTATTTTTAACGGAGCTATAGTCACATTTTTGGTGATTTATCACAGCTGGTGTTACTTTTATCGTCGCTAGCCTTGAAATTAGCGATTTAGTTGTCCCAAGAGCTCACGTCTTTTGAAATAATGATAGCATCATTCGTGTTATTTTTAACGCGGCTTGTCCGATTTTTGGTGGTTTTACATAGCTGGTGTTACTTTTATCGTCGTTTCCCTTGAAATTAGCGATTTAGTTGTCTTAAGAGCTCGCAACTTATCAAAATAATGATAAAATCTTCGTGTTATTTGTTACGCGGCTGGTCCGATTTTTGGTGGTTTTACATAGTTGGTGTTACTTTTATCGTCGTTACCCTTGAAGATAGCGATTAAGTTGTCTCGAGAGCTCGCAACTTATCAAAATAATGATAGCATCATTCATGTTATTTTTTACGTGGTTGTCCGATTTTTGGTGGTTTTACATAGTTGGTGTTACTTTTATCGTCGTTACCCTTGAAGATAGCGATTAAGTTGTCTCAAGAGCTCGCAACTCATCAAAGTAACGATAGCATTATTCCTGTTTTTTGTTACGCGGCTTGTCCGATTTTTTGTGGTCCTACACAGCTGGTGTTACTTTTATCGCCGTTACCCTTGAAATTACCGATTTAGTTGACCCAAGAGCTCGCAACTTATCAAAATAATGATAGCATCATTCGTGTTATTTGTTACGTGGCTTGTCCAATTTTTGTTAGTTTTACACAGCTGGTGTTATTTTTATCGTCGCTAACCTCGTAGTTGTCAGAATTTCTTTTACGCGCCTGAAGCGATAAATAGTAAGCACCACACAGTTGATCATGCTCCGTGTTACTGTTTACGTGGCCAGTATAAAGTTCGTGTTATTCCTTACGTCGCTAGAAGATAGCGTGTTATCTTTTACTCCTCTGCTGGATTACGAATTTTTTAAATATTTTTTGGATTTTTTTTTTTTCGCCGCTAACGAGAAAACT
Organism: Encarsia formosa; assembly: GCA_038277355.1. Taxonomy (NCBI): domain Eukaryota; kingdom Metazoa; phylum Arthropoda; class Insecta; order Hymenoptera; family Aphelinidae; genus Encarsia; species Encarsia formosa. The sequence continues at coordinate 110,400,878 of CM076184.1, forward strand.
CATCATTTGAGGAGCTTGTCCTGTTATTTTGTTGTTATTGTTATCGCGGCATGATAATTTTTGCCAAAACGCTAAAAACAGCCATTTCAGCTTTTTTTACTCGCGGCACCCCCTTGTTGTTACTTTTTTTTTCGCTAATTTTTTCAAAGTGCCCTTTTTCGTATCGATCGTCGATGTATTTAGTATATAAAATGAAAAAAAAATCTATGAGTTGAAGGAAGCCTCAGTTGATCGTTTGATTCACACTATTGTAGATTGGTCGCGCGAGTTTATTCTTGGCATTCGCCGCAGGTAAAACGTGCGCTTATAGCTCATCGAGGAGACATGTCTTGTTTTCCTCGTGAGTACGATGATGATGCTGATTAAGTTGCCGAATGCGTCAGGTGGCGTCTGCTGTCTATACAGAAGGACCCGGCAATTGCCTCACGGTGCAGTCCGCACGCTAGCCGTGGTGAGACTCTGAATTCCGGCTCGGTGAATCTTCACTAAAATACGGAGTGAGATCACACCGAGCCGCAGTTTACGAGTGCACTCGAATCCGTGATCCGTCCCTGCGCTCTGGCAGTCCAATCCGCTTTTTCAAAAGTTCTGTTATTTTTTACTTCTTAAAAATACCTATTGCATTGGAGCTTTCCAGAATGCTTTATCAACACCTTATGAAAAAGTTTCTCGCTGAAAGTTTTCTTAATTCTAAATATTTATGCTTACTTTTTTAATCCAAAGTTTGAGATTAAAAAATGTTAATTTTTTATTTTTAACAGCTAATTACTCGGCTTTAAAACACTTTAAAAATATTTGGTTCACTCTATTGGTAGCGAAAAGTGTTCAAGAGTGTGCTGCTAAAGTTTCATCGAAAAATATTCAGTAGTTAAAAACAAAACTCGTACATCAAGAAAAATTCTATTAAACTCGCGTGAACTCGGTAGCTACTGAATATTTTTCAATGAAACTTTAGAAGCACACTCTTGAACCGTTTCCGCTGCCAATAGAGTGAACCACGGCTAGCGTGCGGGCTGCATCGTAGGGCAATTACCAAATCCTTCTTTCCGTGTAACAAACGCTACATGTACGCTCGGTTGTCGGTTATTTCCATCCCTTTAGGCTAATTTACACATCGGTCGTAAAACATTCAAGTGCTAATTTTTTTTTTTTTTTTTTTTTTTAACTAGAAAATTTCTTTTTGATGTTTTTTATCTTCTATAATCAAAATTTATTCATTAAAAATTTTTTTTTCACAATTATCTGCTTAGTTAATAATTGTCAACTTTTTGTATCGATATATGATTTAATTTTGATGTTTATTGGTTAATTTTCACGGGCATAGCGTTATTTTTACTAATGTATATTGATTTATGTGTATTCTCAAACCGTAGTTCCTAGTATCAAGTCTTTATGCTTTCTTTCTTATCTTTTTATTATACAAGCATAAATACATCTATCTATAACTAATCACATGAGGTCAAAGACGTGATTCTATTATAATTAACAGATTATTTCTTTAAATTATTATTTTTAAATTTATTTGAATGATTCATTAGTACTGCGTAAGATAAAAAATATAAACTATCAGAGTTTTTTCATTTCGTTTAAATCTTTTCCATTCAAAGACATCATATTAACAAATAATATTAATAATAATAATGATAATTTTAAAGAGAAAATAAAATAATCATATTAATGTCAGCTCAAATCGTTGAATCGCGTTAAGGAGATTTTAATTTAAAATTATATCTTTACTGACACTTTTTTCAATTATTGATTAATTTTCTCAAATATTTCATTACATTTTTCTGAAGGTAAAATTTTTTTGTCGGCTAGACATAAAATAAAAATTATTTTTCAAATTAAAAATCATTTTTATGACGTCGATATTACTGTCTTTTGCGTTAACTATTATTTTTAAAATTAATTTTTTTTTTTTTTTTTTTTTACGATTTGAATAGTGCTTGCCGAGACTCAAGATTTTTTCTTGGTTTTGTCTTGAAATCAAGACAAGACCAAGACAAGACTTCTTATTATTTTTCAAGACCAAGACAATACCAAGACTTAAGTTAGTCTTGTTTTGATGTCTTGATATTTTTTTTTTTTTCAAATAAATGAGTATTTTTCAACAAAAAAAGCTCGAAAAGATGTGAATATTTTAGAGTGGTGGAAGATACATTCCGGAATTCATCCCAATCTCTCAAAAATGGCCAAAACATTTTCAGTATTCAGGCGACCTCTGTGCGTAGAGCGTTTATTTTCTCGAAGTGCTCTCGTTATGACTGAAAAACGCAACTGATGTTTGATAATAAAATTAAATTCTTGACAAAAAATTGAGTTTACTATATTTAAATCATTTATTATTTTGTTTGAATGATTCTCATAAGTTTATTGAATGTTTTTTTTAGTCTTGTCTTGGTGTCAAGAATTGAATTTTTACCTTTTTTCAAGACCAAGACAAGACTTTGCCAAATCTTGGTCTTTTCTTGGTCTCGGCAAGCACTAGATTTGAATAATAGAACGTACACAAAAAATTATTTAACTTATCAAACTGACGCACACATAATTGATTATGAAAATGAATAAATTATTTAAAAAACTGATTTACAAAAATTTGTTAGTGTAGAAAGCTTATAAAGACTTCCAAATAAACTACATTTTTAGTCATTAATAAAGGTATCAATGAAAAAATCATTTTGATGAATCAATTTTTTATCAGGACACAGAAAGAAATTGATCATTAGAAAAGCACAGATCTCTTATGATTTACGTATGCAATGACAAAAATCAAATATATTTAAGTTTTTGGGACATAATTTTTTGTTTTAAGGAGGCTTGGCAGTTTTTTCAAAATCCAAAAGTAAGAACCCAAAAAATTCCTGTAGATTCCTTGAAGTAAGACAAACAACTTTCCTATTTAACACAACAATGGTTGTCGGACTCGTTTTAGAGAAAAAAATCAGTTTAGAATTTTTTTTTTAACACGGGCTCTTATGGAAAAAAACATTTAAAAATTTGGCAAATCATCAAAATCCACAAGTTTACTACGAGTCAGGTGTCATTTTAAAGATAAAAATTTGAAGATTATTTTAAAATTATAAAAATTTGAGATTATCGGACTAATTTACAAGAAAAATAGAAAATTGCGGTACATAACTTTCAAAACATGCAATTTTTCAACGTTTTTAAAAATTTTTTATCTTAAATTTTGTTTTAATATGTTTAAAAATGATAAATAATCACTTACTAATAAAAATAAATAAAAAAAATACTTTTTTTCTTATTTTCAATTTCATGCACCCGCAACGGCCCCCGCTAGGTACGTACGACCCCTACGCTGCCAAGCCTCCTTAAGTATGATCTCTGAAAAATTTACCCGAATCAATTGAAAGTTGTGAAAGTTATGCACGAACAGGCGTTCTCATTCATAACTGCAATAATCAAATAAGTATATGAACTTTACAACGTTATTAATAAATTTTTGTGTAATTTGCCCAACTCTGTCTAGGTATAATAATTAGTAATTTGGATGTGGTGAGCACAATAAATTGAAAACGTTGTTATTGTTTCAATTAATTTTTATTTTCAACGTTTCAACATCAGATCAATGTTCTCTTCAGGAATTTAATATAATATTTAAATACGGAGCTACTTTTGGCCAATAATATTTCTCTACACTACTTTATTTATTATTTTAGCTTTTTCAGATTGGTAGAAAATGACCATTGCTATACAATACCGTTGATATATAAAAAAAAAAAAAAAAAAATTCGACACACCAGCCGCGAATAAAATGACTCTAAGTTTTCAGTTTATAAAACATCGCAAGAAGTGATTTTATTCGTGGCTGGTGTGTCAAATATTTTTTTTTTTTTTACTATAATATATTATCGGTATGATAGCAAAGGTGATTTTAACATTTTTTTCCGCAAGTTAAAATAATAAATACAGTGATTGAGGAACATTTTAGTAACTAAAGGTCACCTCATTGTAACTTTATTCGTGGCAAATTTTTAACCTATAAAAATCGCAAGTAGTCATTTTATTCGCGGCAGGTGTTGAACTTTTTTTTTCTAATAATATTTCAACCGATTGATAGCAAACGTAATTTTAACATTTTTGCCGTAGGCCAAAAAAAAAAAAAAAAAATACAGCTGTTAAGAGACATATTACTGGTCAAAAATACCTCCGTTGCTACTTTATTCGTGGCAAATTTTGGGCTAAGGTTTTTTTTCGTACGGACAATCGAAATATGTTTCAGCTAGATGAAAACAAAAAGTGCAATAGAAAGCTTGAAGAATGAAGTTTTTAGTTGATTACAAAAAAAAAAAAACAAACAAAATTTACGAATGTATGTACCGAGAATACTTGAAACAAAATAAGACACATAAAAATCAAGGCAATCTTGTGAAAGGTAGATGAAAATTTTTGTTTGAAATTTTTGAAGCTGTATTCAGTGAAACGATTAGTTCAATTTATTTATATACACGGACAGAAAAAAAACAGGAATTTACTGTGGTAAGCTAACACGAAAAAATCGTGTGTTAACCTTACGCAGAAAAAATCCTAAGCGCTACTGTAAGAGAGCCAATCAAAATCACTCTGGTGACACCTGATTGCCTGATTGGTTCGGCTACAGTAGCGCTTAGGATTTTTTCTGCGTAAGGTTAACACACGATTTTTTCGTGTTAGCAATTACCACAGTAAATTCCTGTTTTTTTTCTGTCCGTGTATATATATTAAATTTTTTTTCAACAAGAAACGAGGATAAATATACGAAGTTTTAGTCAGGAAAAATTTGTGTATCGGCTACTTATCAATAATTGCTAACTAATTAGGGATAAAAAGCGTGCATTTCAACGTTATACATTATAATACAATGTTAGATTACGCTTTTATAGCGTCACTATTGGCTTATAAATTGTTGGTTTCACTATAAATTTAAAAAGAAATAATAATAATAATAATGATAATAAATATGTTAACCAAAAAAACCTTATTGAGAAGAGATGCATACTTTGTTTATAAATTATCATTTTAATGAGTTTCTTTGTTTAAACTTAAATCCAAACTATTACACAAAATTCATTTGAAATTTCCAATATTTAAGACATAATATATGAATAATATCATCATAGTCCGTTTTTATGACTAGGATGTTGAAATTGATTTGAACTTTATTAGCTCGATACAAAAAAATTATTTGATTTTATTAGTATTTATCAAATTTTTTACGGTATGAATGATACTTAAAAAAGTGATAATAAGAAAGATAATAATAAGAAATGAATCATCGACGGATCATAAACATTTTTTAATTAACCTGAGATTGTTTGTCATTATAGACGTATTATTACGTGCGGTTAGACACAGGCCACAGTGAAACGCAATATTTGTATTGATCGAAAGTTTCCATTCTTTAATCACTGCAGTTCTCAATAGTTAAATTCTGCTTATTCACTTGCGCCTGTTCCTGTTAAAATCGCATTTTAAATATGAAAAATTCACTCGGAACCCAACAATGTATGTGCATATACATAACAATCACTTTTGATTACATTTTTTTCTTCCAACTTGTTTTATAGTTCAATTTCGAATTAAACATAGTATTTTTTGCCCAGAATTATACTAGACATTCATTTTCAAATTGAAACTTAACGAAAAAAAACTGGCAAAATTTAACTCCTTAGAGTTATTTTTTGAAGTTTTTCTAAAAGTAAAAAAAATTTCTTTATTTTTTCGGAAATATTTTTTTTTATTTTTAGAAAACTATAAAGTAATTTAAATTAATTTGATTATTTCCCCGAGCTGAATTTCAACCAATAGAAACGCCGCATTTGACATTTGGCGGAGGGGTGTGGGTAAAATTATTTCGATAATTTTTCGGTTATTTCCAATTCGAACGTTTCGAGTCGCATAGCAACTCGAATTGTTAGACTTACTCGATTCAGCTTTTGGGTTAGACCCGAGTCACTGCGGTGTATACTTATATATGAGTATTCATAGGTATATTCATAGTAAAAAAATAGTAATAGAACTATGACCGCAAAAATATAAAGTACAGCATTTCTATGAGTTGAAATGCAGCTGGGGAAAATAACCCAGCCGAATACCTCTCGTGCATCAAAATTTTAGATAATTTTCCTCCAGTTTTTTTGCACAGCAACTCGCTGGGCAAGTTTGACAAAAAATCACGAGCGCTTCGCGCTCGTGATTTTTAACCTGCCAAACTTGCCCCCCTCGTTGCTGTGCAACAAAACACAGTCGGAAAATTATCGACAATTTTGAAGCACTAGGGGTATTACGACTGAAAATTTCCTATAAATTTTTCGTACAATTTGTTTATTGGGTGTAAGCATGATATAAAGACTTAGTCTTTATACCATGGGTGTAAAGATAGATTTTGCAGATGGAAAATTTTTGAATTTTATCATAGTTGTAACAGTATAAAAAATAAAAATAAAAATAAAAATATTTTTGTAAATAATTTGATACTATACGGAAAATTACTAGCTTCAAAGATTAGAAAATTGATAATTTGGAACCAAAATATTTTTATAATGAAGAGAGGGAAAAATCTGGAAAATTATCAAGAAAAAAATAAATAAATTAAGAGAAGTGGGTTTGTCACCGGCAATCAACTCAACACTCAGTACTCAGTAGTTAATTTTTAATTTTTAATCTTACTTGCACCTATGAAATTTAAAAAATTTGAATAAATCAAGTGATTTTACAAAATTTTATGTAAAAAAAAAAAAAAAAAGAAAAAACGTCGTTAGAGATTTAAACGTACATACATATTAAGAAAAAATGACGTCACTAGATGCGAAAAAAAGTGATTTATCATAGAATTTGTGAAGAAAATATTTGTTCGAAAACAAGATCAGCTGTTTTGTACACTTTGCGTCATAAACGCTTACAATTTTTCACCTTCAAGGAATGCAGAGTTTTTCGCGTGACTATTTTCAATATTGATCACGCATTGGTTGCATACTTAGTTTTGTAAACAAATCGGGGAATTGGACGAAATTATAATCGTAGCGATAGCCCGAGCAAATTTAACGCCGCACTAGAAGCTAGGTAGCTTAACTCACCTCTCGCGAAATATATCCATAAAAAAAGAGTTACGTGGTCCGCGGCGTGCATGTGTGAAATTCATCGAATCGCACGGCGCTATAATTCGCCAAAAGCCGGGTGGCGTGACTCGCGGCATACCTAGCAGACAGCCTCGGTCATCCCCTCTATGGAGGTGTGTGGAGCAACGTCACCACGACCAAGGCACCAAGGCGTTGGTGACTCAACCGCGGACACGGTGTAGCGCGGCCGAGCCTTCTGCAGCGTACTTACATGCCTGGCTGCTAGCAATCTGCAGGCAGTCGGCAGACGGCAGTTGCTTCGTGCTAGTCGGTTTTTAATGTACGCGCGGATCAACAATTACTTACCTATTTTTTACGCTAAAGCCGCATGATGCTGTGACCCAAGATTATTGTTGTTGCCACTGGCAGTGTGTATTACTCAGTTTTGGTGTTTTGTTTCTTTATAAAGAACGAAAACGGTGATTGTGACTGTTTTTTTTTTTTTTTTTTTTTGTGGAACAAAGGTTAGAGTATTATTAATATGGATGATACCAGAATAACACCCAACGCATCCCAGCAGTACCTTATGGACAACCAGGATAATCAACAACCTGCTAGCTCAAGTGTTAGCCTGTCCGAATGGACAATCGTCTTTATTCTCTGTTTTGTAAACCTTATCAATTACATGGATAGGTTTACTCCTGCTGGTGAGTTTGTGATTACGCCCTGTTTATATATATAGATGTATATTAATTTATTTATTTATTTATTTTTTTTTTTTCATCATGCTTCAGGTCAAAATAAAAAAAAGTTGTTTTTAACTGAATCATTTGAAACGAAAAATAAATCATTTTAATTAATTTTTCATTCAAGTTCTATTAAAGCAAATTAGACTACTTTATTATGTGACCTGATTTAAGGTTTTAAGATTAAGAAAGTTAACACAGTCATTTGAGGTTACTTTGGTCACTACAAAAAACGATTGCCTATAACCTCAGTTTTTCATTTTGAGTTTAGCAAAAAATTATAAAAATTTTTATTTTTTACCCAAAGCACGTTGTTTACTGTTATATCGTAAGAACATGGGTCAGGGAATCATTTGCATTGGACAAAGTAGCCCCGCCATGCCAAAGTAGCGCCGTGTAATGGTATCCTTTTTCAATTTTAATTATATGTTCTTAGACCTTGAAGTCTTGAGTTCAAGTCAAATTCTTCTATCTATCAAAAGCAGAATTAATTTAATGCCAAAAACAAATAATGCATATATAAAATTATATAAATAAATATTTTAAACATTTTCTCATGAATGAATATCAATGATTGAATCCAGATTTAAACAGTTTAAATTTAAAAAAATAAAAAAATAATTGTAATTAGTATTAGGTAAAATTTCAAATTATCAATAAAACAGATTTATTTTAAAAAAAAATTTTTGTCGTGGACCATGTATCAAAAATAAGGTAGCTGTTACCGTTTGCAGTTTATCAAATTTAGAATAATTTTATTCTGATTATTAATTATATTAATTATATACTTAAATTTAAATATTAGTTTTATTGCAAGTTTTAAATGAAATAAAAAAAAAATTGTTTAAAATATTTTTGTCTCTTTTGCTCATATACTTTCTAAAGCTTAAAAATAACACTAATAAAAGTTGATAAGTTTTTTACTTACATACGCTGCATTCAAATACTTATTGGGGAGTAAAAAATATTTATTGGGAACTATTATCTGATATAAAAATTAATCTTTACAGGTGTACTCTCATCAATACAGGCTGAGTTTAAAATTAATGATAGTGAAGCTGGTCTTCTTCAAACGGCATTTATAGTTAGTTATATGGTCTTTGCACCTTTCTTTGGATATTTAGGGGATAGATATAATAGAAAAGTAATTATGAGCTTTGGAATTTTTCTCTGGTGTTTAACCACATTTATTGGTTCATTCATGCTGGTAATATTGATTACTTTTTGGCAGTTACTAAATTAATAATTTCATTTATATTTATTTAAATATCCATTTGTTTAGACCTATGGATATTTCCTTTTCTTTAGAACATTAGTTGGTATTGGAGAAGCAAGTTATTCAACAATTGCACCAACAATTATTAGTGATTTATTTGTCAAAAATATACGTTCTAAGATGCTTGCAATGTTTTACTTTGCAATTCCTGTAGGCAGGTAATAAATTAACAACAGTTTTTTCAATTATATATAATTAAAAATTTTCTCTTCTGAGTAAATGAAAGCAATATATCTAATTATTTAAATTTATATTATTATTATAATTGTTTATTTTTTTTTTTTAGTGGGCTAGGATACATAACAGGAGGAGAAATGTCAAGAATTATGAATGACTGGAGATGGGGATTGCGAGTAACACCTATTCTTGGAGCAGTGGCAATTGTGTTAATAATATTTTTTGTACGAGATCCAGCTCGAGGAGAAAAAGAAGGTGGATCACACATGAGCAATACTTCATGGTCGAGTGATATAAGTGCATTATTAAAAAAGTAAATTAAAAGTTTTTTAAGAAAATATTTAGAAGAAAAAAAAGTTATTTTTAATCTAATTAATAAATTTTTTTAGTCGTAGCTTTATGCTGTCTACAGCAGGGTTTACCTGTGTTTCATTCATCACTGGAGCTTTAGCATTTTGGGGACCTACATTTATCGAATATGGTCTTAAACTGCAATCTAAAAATGTTGAATTGGAAGAGTAAGATATGTTTATAACTTGCAAGCATGAATTTTTGTTTATATAGAAAAAAAAAAAAAAAAAAAAAAGTAATCATTTCTAAATTTAAGTGAGATTTGTAAACAAGAATTATATAACCATCTCAGGCTGAAAAAATTTTATAAGATAGTTAAACTGTTTGTAAAAAAAAATTTTACATACAACTAATGTAAAAAAAACATATTTAATATTTAAAGTTACATAATTTTATAAAAAAAAATAACTAAAACTTTACTTATATTTTATTTGTTTCAGTGTGGCTTATAAGTTTGGTGTAATAGCAATGACTGCTGGGTTGATTGGAGTACCTTCTGGTGCAATATTAGCACAAAAGTTGAAAGTACGATGGCCAAATGCTGATCCATTAATTTGTGCATTTGGCCTCTTAATTAGTGCTCCACTATTATTTTTTGGTGCAGTTTATGCTGATTCTAATTCTTTAGCTTGTTATACTTTAATTTTTTTTGGTCAATTGGCAATAAACTTAAACTGGTCTATAGTTGCTGACATGTTATTAGTGAGTATCGTTGAACAAATTTCATTATATAATTAAAAAAAAAATTTTCAATTCAATAATATGCTTAAATCTCAGAGTAAACAAAAAAATTATTATTTTGAAGTATACATATTCCTTGAAAAATAATCTATATTTTTTAAAAATTTTATGAGAATTTTTATCAATTTTATTTCAAAGTAATAAATAAACAATAGCGTCCCATAAAAACCTGTGTTAAATGATCTAATTTTAGATTTGTCATAATTTTTAGAATATAGAATAATATTTTTTTTAATAGAAAAAAGATAATTTATTGCAGATTTCATCATCAAAACATTATAAATAACAATATAATGCAAAAGCCGTAAAAAAACTGTCAGTACGGGTACCAAAAACTTTGTTAAACTTTAAACGGCCCCCATTTTGACGCGAAAAATTGTAGAGAGATGGTTGAAAAAAAAAATTTTTCTTACTTTATTTAAGTTAAAAAAAAAGGGGGACTTTTTTTTTTTTTTTTTTTTTTTTTAAATTGTTATCAAATTATAGAAAATAAATTATTCATTAATTTAAACTACACCATCATATAGAGCATACCTGAAAATAGTAGATAAGGGTATTTTCTTATTCATTTTTTATACGTCTCTACAGTTGGAAATCGACAAAAAAAACTGTCATTTCAGGTTTTAAAAGGTTAAAAAAATATGCGTTATAGTGAAAAACTTAACGGAATATTCTCTCTTTGCTTTGATCCAATAAATCTAAAAATATTTATTTTTTATTTGATAAAAATATACGATTTTTAGAATTTTTATAATAATTTTTTAATGGAAAATTATCTGAAAACATTTGACACTTCTATCCTAGATATTCGTGTTTAGCGGGCTAAAATTCATTGGTATCACTTGAAAAAGTGAGGTGACCTCGAAACCCTTACCTACGGAATCGGCCCTAGCACTCACACTAATATATTGTGGCATGTAAAAAAATTTTTCGAAACGCATTTTTACTCATTACAAATGCAAATATTTATTTCAATATGCATTCATGTAAAATTATGCCTATTATACAGTAAACTTTGTGGTAATAATTTCATACTATACATTTTGAAGTATATAAAAAAAAATCATAGCATCAAACGTAAAGCGTGGGTATCAGTCAGTCGACACATTGCGTACAACATAACGATGCAAAGGCGGATTCGCCCAATTTTTTTTATTTTTTATTTTTGGGCAAAAACACCGGAGCTGGCCAATTAGTGTGGCCATTTGAGCGATAGCGAAAGGGTTAGAAAGCGCGTTAGTTAATGATTTATTACTGATATTCAAATTTTATGCTTTTTTTTCATCCAAAAATATTTTGGTGCAGCATACAAGAATTTTTCTTTTCGGGTATAAAAAAAAAAAAAAAAAAAATCGACCAAACTTCAGAATATGTTACGTTTTTATTAACCGATTTTATTTAAAAATAAAACTAAATTAACAAATTTTTTTTCAGTATGTTGTGATACCAACGAGGCGATCGACTGCAGAGGCGTTTCAAATTCTGATCGCTCACGCGTTTGGAGATGCAGGCAGTCCCTACCTTGTTGGCGTTGTAAGTTTTGAAATATATTCCATCCGTTTTAATTTTTTAAATTTAAATTAATTTTTAAACACTTTTTTTTTTTAGATGTCAGATTCTCTGAAGAAAGTATTATTACCTAACTTTACGTTAGGGTTTTTTGAGACGCATATAGAATCGATGGATGTATCCGAAGATAACTTAATTAATTTTAGAAGCTTACAATACGCTTTGTTTGCCACTATTTTTATACAAGTATTGGGTAGTTTATTCTTTTTCTTCACAGCGCTATACATTGAAAACGACAAGGCACAGGTTGACCTCGCAGTTGCAGGTAGGCACTTATTAACTCTATTAGTGAATTTTAAGTTTAATTCTGAGATTAGAGAACTCATTGTAAAATATATGAAAATGAGTTAAAATATTATTGATCGCATAAAATTTTAATAAATTTTATTTTTATCAAAGTACAGAATATGAAGCTATTAAATCATGGGTAACTGGTAACAAAGCAAATTTTTTTAAGTACAGTAATATCACATTAAAAATAATTCTAATAATTGCATGCTCAGTAATATATATTTGACGATTAATTAGCATGCTTAACAACTAACTTTTTTCTATGATAATAATTTTCTAATAATTTTAGGTGTCATTGATTGATATTTAAATTAGAAAATCAAATAAAAGAAAAAGTATAATAAACATGTTTCCACTAAAATTTTATAAAAAAAATATTTTCATACTCTTTACATGCGTTTTTCCATCAAAGAAAAGCTCATATTTTAAAATTTTATAAATGATTTCTGCGTAATAAAATTTTTAATAGCCTATCATCTACAACACAAAGAATATTCTAAAAGTTCTCTTTTTCTATTAGCTTAAAAAAATTGTCAGATGGTGTATGCAATATCTATTATTGATTTCTTTGGTCTAAAAACTTATATCGAATCTATATGTTAGGAACACCAGCCGGTCATCATTTCGTTCCGTTTTTTCTATTTAACCTAATGTTGAAATCGGAAATATTATGGTGCCCGGCTGCTTTACATACTTAATTTTTTTATAGTTAAAGAATCAAGCATTCACAAATTCTCTCATAAGTTTCATGCAACTAATGGCAGAAGAATTTATCTGAATACCTTCGCTTAACCAAATAATTTACAACGGCTATTATTAAAGCAAATCCAAGAGTAATAAAGAATATCCCTTGAAAAATGGTTTAAAACTATCAAAGCTTTAAATTATTAAAATTTAAATTATATCTTAACAAAATTTTCATGTACCATAAAAATTGCGTTAATAATGAATACAATAATTCATTTTTCCGGTGTATCTACTTTGGGTAATCCTCCTAGATACGATCCTTAAGTTTCTTTGATTTCAATAAAACTCTAAAGACTATCTCCCGAACAGAAAGTTTAGCCGGGCGCTAGCAGGGGCCTCGCCAGTTGCCCCGATATTCTAGGTTGGCCCCGGCAGGGCTGAACGGTAAATGTAATGCGGCGCTAGCGGGGGCCCGGCAGGGCGGATTGATTTTGCCAAGAAAAGGAAATTTAGGGATGCTAGGTTAGGTTCGGAAAAGTAATTTTTTTTACTTTTATATTAGTTATTTTTGATTTATAATAATTAAAAAATTGACAATAGGAAAAAAAAAAAAAAAAAAAAACAAATAAGTATTCATATTTATTAAAATTTTTATAAATATATATTACACGGAGAAAAATAAATAGGAGTTTCTCCTATTTTTTACAGTACTCTTCGCCGGCAGTCACCTTCTTAATAAATTTTATGTAGGACTCACCCATACTTTTCTCATAGGTACTTAGAAATAACTCCTGGTGCACCCACTCGACTTCTCTTAGAACTTTTCTCGTAGCTAGTGCTTGGAACCAAGAATACCGGGTGCTTCAGGTCGACTTCTGGTGCACCCGGTCAACTTCTCCTGAAACTTTTCCTCGTGATTTAGAATAAGGTATGGGGTGCCCTGGGTCGAACCCAAGATATGTCCCAGGAAAAGCCAACCGGGTACCCCGGGTCGACTCCTGGTGCACCTGGTCAGCTTTTCCTAGGATATTTCCTTGTTTCGACCCAGAATAACAGGTACCTTATTCTTGGTTTCGATTACCGATTACGAGAAAAAATTCCAGGAGAAGTCGATTTGGTGCACCAGGAGTCGACCTGAAGCACCCGGTATTCTTGGTTCCAAGCGCTAGCTACGACAAAAAGTTCTAAGAGAAGTCGAGTCGGTGCACCAGGAGTTATTTCTAAGTACCTATGAGAAAAGTATGGGTGAGTCCTACATAAACTTAAGAAGGTAACTGCCGGCGAAGAGTACTGTAAAAAATAGGAGAAACTCGTATTTATTTTTCTCCGCGTATATATTTATAAAAATTTTAATAAATATGAATACTTATTTGTTTTGTTTTTTTTTTTTTTTCCTATTGTCAATTTTTTAATTATTATAAATCAAAAATTACCAATATGAAAGTAAAAAAAATTACTTTTCCGAACCTAACCTAGCATCCCTAAATTTCCTTTTCTTGGCAAAATAAATCCGCCCTGCCGGGCCCCCGCTAGCGCCGCATTACATTTTAAGCTGAGCCCTGCGAGGCCCCCGTCGGGCGTGACGTTTTTGTCTAGCAAGGGCCCTCAAGTCAATCGGGGCTCCGGTGGGGCGGCGCTTGTTCGGGCTGTTCCCTGAAAAAAATAAATAAATAAATAAATAAAAAAAATAAAAAACTTTTAAACAAGCAGGTCTGTTATATATGTTCCGCTTAAAAAAAAAAAAAAAAAAAAAAAAAACTTGGAAAAACTTTTGGGGGAACTATAAAAGAAACTCATTAAAAACACTCTCGAATAACACACATTAAAAAAATAAAATTTAGTTCTAGCATTAAATTTAGTTTCAGCGTCAGCCCATTAACACTTATTTTTTTAATATTTTGAAAATCAGCTAATTAACAAATTCAGCATATGGCTTATTATAACACTAAAATAAATACAAACACTTTTACACATCATTCATACAGATGACCACATTAATAAAATTTTACGTTTCGCGTTTGAAATGCGCGCAAATGAATACCGAGGTATTAAATAATGATGTGTAACCAAAAAATGCGTATTTTTACAGAAAATACTCTAGATACTATGAAAAATGGTCAAGCAGAATCGACGCGTTTATAGATCATCAGCAAGGGAATCACCCGAATAGTATGCTGTGCATATCTGGTATCTAATTTTATTTCACACAATTTCATCTTCATCAGACAGTGTTTCAGTTGTATAATCAATTTAATTTTTTTTTTTCATACTTCAGCCTTGAATAATAAATTTTAATATTAATTTTACTTTTCTTATAGATAAAAAGAAAAAAATCATCTACACAATGATTTCTTTCAGCATTAATTATTTTCAATTTTTGCAAAAGTTTTTTTGCATAACTTGATTTTTCTGAAGGTGTCATAGCTACTCAACAGTTAATTTTTAATATCAGATACTAAGTTTGTTCTTATGTCTCAAAAAATCTTGACCTGACCAGTTGTGCTCTCTCTTTACGCAAATTATAATTTTTTGCTATTAAACAGTCATTTAAAATAGATGAAATTACGATTCGGTCTGATTTAGTTACAAAATTATACGGCATAAGTTTAAGTTTAAAAAAAAAAAAAAAAAATTCTTTTTGACGGTCACAAAGCTGCCATAACTGGACTTATTTTTTCTGAAGAAACAGTGAAAAAAAAAACTATATTACTTTTTTAAGAAAATTAAAAATTTTTTATGCGTCCTTGCGACAAAAATTTTCATAACTTGTCAATTTGCGATGAGGGAGACTTGTAGGATAAAAAATTTCCATGGCATTGTCATCCCACATCACTCTTTGTGCTTTAAATTACGCAGAACTTAAAAAACTAAATGCAAAGCAGAAGTAGTGTAGTATAAATTGTTTGACCTCTGGGGGGAAAAAGTAAAATTTTAGTTTTGTTTTATTGAAAAAAAGAAAAGAAATCTTTTCTAAGTAGACAATGTTTTTTTTTTTTTTTTTTTTTTTTATATTAATTTTTTAAATATTTAACTATTATAAATTAAAATATATTTATTAAAACTTCGTTCACACCAGGAAGCTTAGATACCTATAATTTTTTTTTATTAGTTCGCGGTAACGAATTTCGGATTGCTCATAAATAAATTATAAAATTAGTTAAATATTTTTTTAACTTTAATGATTCAATCATCATACGTTGCGTCATAATTTTTTTTTTTTTTTTAAATTTAATTAAATAGATCGTTTATTGTCCAAACCTCATGAATTATCCCTGAAAAACCTTTGACATTGTCCAAAATTCTAAGGAACCGCCAAGGGCAATTCACGAGGTCCTACTGTAATTTCAAAGTTTTTAAAATATGATTCTTCAAAATCTGTTATTTTTTTTTTTTGTTAGTTCTAAAAAATTTCTGTAATCATTCGATTAAACAAGCTAACTAGTTTGGTTTTTATTTTTTTCGAAAAAATTTTAAATTATATGCTCATAAGTTTTTTTTTTTTAATTTTCAATAAAAATTAAATTGATTGTGCACTGGTCTCTAATAATTTAAAATTTTTCACATCGTTTATTAATTTTTTGTTTTCTGTGTGATCTATGTTGATTTTTGTTTGATAATTCATTCTTTTGTTAAAATTTTGAATTAATTAATTTTTTTTATTAATTTTTTTTTTTAAATAAAGGATTTGGATGCAATAGCCGCCTTAGCGGGCGAGACGCTCAAAAATCGGCTCAGGCAGACCCATCCCCTGTCTCAAAAATGTCATTTTTACCAATTTGAGTATCTATCTATTAGCCTCTGTCCTGGCGTTCGTAGAGAATTTTCCATTATAAGGAACGCTAATCTGTTAAAATAAATGTTTCTCATACAAATAAAGCAATGATGGTTATAAGTTTATACAAGTAAATTTTGTTTGGTAGGTAAAAAATAAAATTAGCATGAAGTAATAGAAGGTTAAATTATTAATGTATAAAGAAAATTTTTTTTTTTCAAAACCATGCAGTTTAACACTTTTTAAGTTAATTATTTCTTTTACTTTGAGTTTTCCTAAAAGTTTATCTTTTACTTTTCTATTTGACTTATTTAAATGAAATTTTAAATGAGACAACCATAAATGAGATTTCGGAAAAATTTTCTATTTTAGGACCTGTCTGAGCCGATTTTTAAGCGTCTCGACCGCAAATAAGGCGGTTATTGCATTCAAGTCCTCAATTGTGTCCGATCATCATAATCCTATCCATTGCTTAATTCACAACCTAAATCCTGCTATGGGTATGTTAACTGAAAAAGATGTACAGTTTTGAAATAATCAAAATATTTATTACATATCATTAAAGACGTTTACTAGATTAACGTTAAATAATGCGGTACTGTGAATTCCAAGCGAGCGATTACTGAATAGTGCAAAGAAATATTGTCTTATTCTATTTATATTTATCAAAAGTATTCAAAATTGCTTGCTTGGAGACGAAACAACTTATATCATTATTTAACATTGCATATTTCTGTTCTCTCTTTTTGACTAATGTACATAAAACTTGATCTACTTACTTATTGTTAGTATACTATTGCTTAAAGAGGAATAAACTTATTTGCTAGATTGTTCAATAAGTCTTTAGAGGAAGACAAAAATAAAGCTCTGAGCTCAAAATAAAAATTACTAAAATTACTCCCTGAAGTAGTGAATACTTTCAGAGTGGTTCAGTAAATTTATATTTATTTGCTTACTGGTTAACTTATTTACAAATAAATAATTTTAAATATGACGTCATTTTCACTGGAGTCAATGCAATTGGTTTTTTGTGACATATCACTGGAGTAATTGCAAACTGCTCTTATGACGTCAAAGTTTAAATAACCTTTGCTACTATTTAAGTGAAGAATCACTTTTTAAATAAACAAATAAATAAAATCAATGATCAAATCATTTACTTAAAATTTTTGTATCTTCCTAAATGTAGTTGAACTTGAGTATGTTTATTAGTTTTGAAAAAACGCAGCCAGTTTGTCAATTTGGATCACATCTTATAATTTGTAATTTATATTTGATTTATCAAGTCATGAAGAATGTTAATCCGCAAAATTTATAAAAATTTGAGACTTTTAGTATTTTGGATGAACTGCCTTAAAAGAATTATGGAGAATTATAAATGATACTTTCAAGAAAAATTTTAAGATTTTTTTTCCTATCTCCGGCAATTTTAAAAAGATAACAAACAAAAACAAGCGCGCAGGGATGAAAATCTCTCGTATTTTCATGCACGTTTAATATAAGGTAAAAGAAAATGAATATTTTTGAACTTTGGTCACAGAGTTTCGTCGATTGAAAAATAGGATATGTTTTCGTGATTTTTCTTAATTTTCTGTAACATTTTTTTAAATATAAGACTGATACTGTAATAAAGTATAGATGTTAAATTGTGATTTGTAAAATTTTCAAAATGGTTTATTGATCAGCCAGTACTGACGAGTTGAAAATAAAATCGTCCAGTCGGGCGCTGTGATGCCCAGGGGCTTTATGGAGGTAAGGATATCGAACTCGAATATCGAAATTTTTTTTATTTTTCTCCATAGGTGCTAATGGTAAAAAAAAGAAAAATTTCGAGATTCGAGTTCGATATCTGTTACCTCCATAAGGCCCCCAGCTCCCACACAAAACTAATAAAAATCCTTAATTTTAACAATTTTTATTTTGAGCTTAATGCACAATTTGTTTTTTTTTTTTTTTTTTTTTTTTTTAAGTTGCACTAAATTTACCGAGTAGGTTCTTTCAACCATGACTTTCCGTAACTCAAGCTCACTCTACTAATAATAAACTAGCCATTCATAATATTTCCTTAAAACTGTATTGATTTTTCACGAATAACATTTTGGCTAGGGAAAATTATCAATTTCACTGCCGCTTTATTTTTGTATAAGTGGTGTGATCGTTAAAGGTTGTTTAATAGCTAATGAATGAAAAGTAATTCAACCTTTGTCACCTTGATCGATGTATGTGAACATTTCATTAACGATAAACAAGAACACCGAAGCGTCAATTGTGCGATGCGCATGCATGGCTTTAACGAAAGGTAACAGCGAAACTAACTTTTTTATGCGTCTAAGATTGTTTGTTTAAATAATCCGTTAACTATAACAGTGGAAATTACGTACTTAAAACTATAAGGCTTTCGTTTATTTTTGGTTGTGTTGGGTTTTTACTAGCAGGTCTATTCTTTATAGCAGAGATGGAGTCTTACGTTGCAAGTAACATTTAAAAAGTTGTTGTGCCGATCCTGAAATAGATTATCAAAACATACAATTATATATATATATATATTGCTTCTTACATTTATTCTTTCCTTGTGATGGGCAAATTTCGGTTTTATTTTACCCCAACTCCTATCATCCTGACGTACTCGTTACATTGAAATTGTAGTAATAATGATTACAATAATAAAATTATGATGAAATGAAATAATAAAAATTAAAAATGTTTATATTTATACTTTATATTATAATAAAATGGTATAAACCCTTAATTATCGAACAGTTTGAATTTATGATAAAGGACTCTCTACCATGTTATTTTCTACAATATATTTAGTTTAATCGAGTACGCCAGATAAATAATTGGTATAACTTACAAGTGTATTACCAGGGTGATGGTTTTATGTGTATTTGAATTCTCGCATACGAGAATTCACGCATACTCACCTATCATCAAAATTCCACGTTATCTCCTGTAAAACTTTCCAACGCTATCCTACAAAGTTTATCCAAACCTGTTCCATCAACTAGTTTCACGTAGCCAAACTAAACTAATCACGAAATTTATGTCGCCTGTTGCAGATGCTGTACACTCGGAGATTTTGTCCAGTAGCTTCGACGAGGAGCCTGAAGGCTCAGCCTCCGCAAATAACGCTCTTATCAGGCCTGACTGATCAACTATAAAAAAAATAAAAAAGAATAATTTATTAATTCTTGACTGCCCTAGTCGTCTTGGCTCTGGAGTTGAGCTTTGCAAATGTTAAACTAAGGATTGTGTATCTCTCGAGTTGGTGTACGATAGTTAGAACATGGATTTGTTTTTCTTTTTAAGCAAGATTGAAAATATAATTCCTTTCAATTGTAAATCTTTAGAATTTAAAAACTTGTGCAAAGGCTTTTTCTATATAAATATACATTTGTAAATGTTTAAGTATCATATATTTAATTATATGTATGTACAGATATTTGTTAGAGAAGTAAGTTTTACTTCTTTTTTTATTCTCAATTTTTTATTTATAAATGTTTTCGGTGCGTAATAACATTATTAATTTCATTACTAACAAAGCTTTTACTTTCTTTTTTACTTTCAACTGAATTCTCTGAAGATGAATTGTATGAAAAAATGAAATAATTTCCTAAATTGATGTCTTATTATATTTTCATCTCGATAGTTTTCATTAATAATATTTTAAATCGAAATATGTAAAAAGTGTATACATACTACTGTACAGTGCATACATAATCAATTTCTACTTAAAAACAATCACGCATTGTATTATTATTATTGTTATTTTTATTATTATTATTTCATCACTTTGTTTATGCAAATTTAAAGTAAATATTCCTAATGAGTATTTTATTAGGAGTAAATTATAGTAACAAATTTTTCCAATTCAAGTCACTCAGAAGCAAAAAACTCGAACGATAGAGTTAGAGATCTATACATGGAAGAGTTAGGAAATAAGTCGATTTGCAAATGGTAAAATCTTAGTTTGTTGAATGTACTGCTTATCCTCGCAATTTTACATTTTTGTAGACAATTTAAAAAAAAAAATCATATTTTTATAATTATTTTTATAATAATAATAATGAATGTGATTATGCCAAAAATATTTGACTGAAACTCAAAAGTTGAAGAGCAATTATACACCGTAGAGATCTTAAGAAAAATTTTAAATTTATATATTATAAAATATAAATTAGTTTTAAAAAGGATTAACAAATATTTCAAGGTATAACTTTAGTTTACATTACAGTCGTTACATTTTGTCGCATTTTGATTAAAAAAAAACTTATATTTTGTATCATAAATTATCTATACGATGTAAAACATAAAAGCTTTGAAGAAAACTACCTTTTTAAAGTAATTTTTCTTTATTAAACAGTTATTTAAATAAATTTTGTTAATTACACTTTATTGATGCAAAAATTGCCAGTATTCAAGAAAAGTAAAGACAAAACCTCACATATGTTATTAGTTTTTTGTAGATTCATAGTTAAATGTGTCCTTCAGTTTGGTTGTAGTTTTTTTAGAGTGGGAACATGTAAAATAAAATGAAATTTATATAAATGTAAGTGGTATTAAAAAGCGTGAAAGTTTTGTTAAGTGTTATTCACTTAAAATTATTCAGTTTGTTGCGGGAAGAACTTTATTATAAGTTCCTTGAAGTAGAAAACATGTTGATTAGTTGCCTTTGCGTAAACTGACCGGTGATGCAGTTTTAGAGCGTGATATATATATACTATAATTTTTAAAAAATCGATGTATTATTTTGTTTAATGTTGATGAATAATCGAAATTATATATATACCACCTCAAATTTTCGTTTGTAACAACATGTAATTATGTTTATGCAAAATCTGTCATTTCGAGGACTTAAAATAAAATAGAACAGATCTAATATAAGTTTTTGGATGAAATAAATTCTACTCTACTTTTGATTTAATAAAGACCAGCATAAAAATTAAACTTCTCTTGTAAAATTTAATAAGTTTCTTCTTAATTTAATAACTTCTTTTTTTTATAAGATTCGCTTTCTTTTGTCTCGAATCTATTACCTGTTACTCTGAACTGAAATTGAAAATTTTTTTCCTCCTTCTAACCTATGAATCGGACCTTCACTCCTTGTTTTCGGTATCTCTGGAGGAAAAACATTTTATTACACTAGTGCGTGAAGGCTCGATTTTACGCACGCTAACCTGAAACGGGGTACGTAAAATCTCGCCTCCAAGCAATAGTGTAATAAAATAAAGTATTGTACATGTGAGTTAAAATCATTTCCTCCTCGTGTGAGCATTTTGCTCGTGTGAGCAAAAACAACTCCTCGAGGAGGAAATCATTTTAACGCACTTGTATAATAATATACTATTTCAAAACATGGTCGAGAAAGGTTCTTTGGCCACCTCGTTGCACCCCTCGGCACGGGTCACAAACCTTTCAGAGGCCAAATAAACCCTTCCCCGACCGCGTATGAAAAATACTATTAAAAGTACATATAACGGAAGTGAGCAACGAAAAAATATTTTCGTCCCTCTAACCTCAAAATCGGAACTTCGCCCCTTGTTTTCGGTTAGAAGGACGAAAAATAGTATATTTCCCTTAGGCTCGAGGGTTCGATTTAGCCTCCTCGTTGCAACCCTCACCTTCGGCTCGCGTCGCAAACCTCTCGGAGGCCAAATCGAACTATCTCGCCGGAATAATATACTATTTCACAGATAAGAATTCTATAGCTATATATATATATATATCTTCCTATATTATATAGTTATATCCAGGAGGAGCTCTGAAAATTACGGCTCCTCTGGGAAGAGCCCCTTAAAACATGTTAAATATAAGGTTTTTTGAAGGTTTTGAGGTGCTCCTCCAGGAGGAGCTCTTAATTTTAAAAGCTCCTCCCAGAGGAGCCAATTTTAGTAGCTCCTCCCGGAGGAGCACCTTAAAACGTCAAAAACCCTTATATTTAACATGTTTTAAGGGGCTCCTCCGGTAGGAGCCAAAAAAAAAAAGAGCTCCTCCCGGAGGAGCACCTCAAAACCTTCAAAAAACCTTATATTCAACATATTTTAAGGGGCTCCTCCCGGAGGAGCCGTAATTTTCAGAGCTCCTCCCGGAGGAGCCCCTTAAAACGTCAAAAAACCTTATATTTATTATGTTTGAAGTGGGCTCCTCCCGGAGGAGCCGTAGTTTAAAGAGCTCCTCCCGGAGGAGCACCTCAAAACCTTCAAAAAACCTTATATTTAACATGTTTTAAGGGGCTCCTCCCGGAGGAGCCGTAATTTCGAGAGCTCCTCCCGGAGGAGCACCTCAAAACGTCAATAAATCTTATATTCAACATGTTTTAAGGGGCTCCTCCCGGAGGAGTTGATTTTAAATTATAGGAGCTTCTCCTGTACGAGCACCTTAACTGTCAAAAAACTCCATATTTAACCTCTTTGAAGGGCGCTTTTCCTAGAGGAGTCGTAATTTTAAAAACCCTTTTTAAAGGAGTACTTCAAAACGGTTAAAAAATATTATATTTAACATGTTTCAAGTACTTGAAGTATTTTAACTTACTATTTAATTTTTATAACTATTTTTTTTAGACTCACCATAATATAAAATTTTCTTTTTTCAATTTAAATCATATTCAACAATTTTACCTAAACATGTTTGAACTTTTATTCAATACACAAACTCAACTCAAAAAATATGTTAAATATTAACTGTCAAAAAACTCCATATTTTATAACTATTTTTATGGGGGTTGGCGAGCGAAGCGAGCAGGGGGGTACCCCCTAGTTTATATATATTTCTAAACACGATTTTTGAAGTGATTCTTCGACACCTTCCGCTTGAGCTACGAAGTTGAAAGTTTTAGGGGTTATTGGGTAAATTTGGCAAAATTTAATTTTCTTAAAAACTTTCCCCATGTTAGTTGTTTTTTAAATTTATAATTTAACCATATGAACCTAAATAAAGTATATACATTGTTTCCATTACTTTAAACTATGAAAAAAAATTTATGTTCAAGTTTTATTTCCTTTATTTGCGGCATATTTACTACTAAGACCGAATCCATCTCAATTCAAACCTACCTAGTCGACGATCATCGCCAATTAACTTTATAATAATTTTTTTGTGTTCTTTAATATATGTAATGAGAAACTCCATATGATGCCAAAATTAATATTTTACACACCTGAGGGAGTCCAGAACTAGCAAGCTCTTAGCAAACCCAAATTGACGCTCGTGCCGAAGGCGAGGATGCCTGTGATCTAGGCATCGGTTTTTTTGATTAAATTGAAACGTTTTTGTAACTGAACCAAAGGACTCTTTGAAGTATTTAAAATACTGAAAACACTTTATTTTTATTTAATATAGTAATTTAGATTAGGAAAAAAAAAAAAAAAAAAATTAAGGTCCAATCATGACAATATTGCGTGTCGATATATGTAACAAGTTATCCAGTGGTCTCGGATTTGGGGATCGCTTTGACACTGTACGACTGTCAAAGTCAATTCCAATATAAAACTTGTATTTACTATAAACTTCCTTTTGCAAAAAAGGAGATATTATTGACCGTAATATTCCAGATTAAAAAAAAAAAAAATGTGTAAGGGTTCCCGGACGATAAAAATCAGCTGCTAAATCAGATGCCGATTTGAAACACTTTATCAGCTGATTCGGAAGCTGCTAAAGCAGCTCATTTAGCAGCTGCCAAATGAACTGATTAAGCAGCTGTTTCATAAATTTTGGCAAAATAAATATTTAGCTTGCAGCATTTCTCAATATTTAACAACAAAAAATAAAAAAGAATAATGATTAAATAATAAGTAATAAATACGCAATATATTGATTGATATATATTTCTTGATTTTACTGTACTTTATTTTCCAAATTAAATTGAAATTTGAAATAAAGCAAATTTCGAAATGGAGTATCATTACAAATCTCGAGAAACGAATTAAACGTTGAATGATAACGAAAAGTTTCTCTTCGATGTCTTCAATTGAACTTCAGGTATTAATTATTAAAGGCCACATCACCAATTCAACCTGATAACGCTAGCAGTAACATATATGGGGTCCCTGGAATCCCTGCATATTTTGATACAGTACCAAAATAGAACTTTATATTACGAGTAACCAAAAACACGAATCAAAGATTTAATTTTGAGGTTAGAGTGACTAGCAGTACTATAAAATTTTTTCAATGACAAGATTCCTGCTTTGAGATAAGAAAACGAGAAATTGTAAATTTATTAAAAATTTTAATTTATACTAGTTACAAACATTATTTTTTTTTCTTAAGAAAACAGCTGCTAGAAAGCACAAAAATTTACGTATAAATATTTCTGAAAAATAGTTTGTATACTAGTAAACAGTTGAATAGTAAGCCCAAAATTAAGTGAAGTCAAAAGTTTTTGGACGTGCAGGGTCAGAAATGTTTTACAATTATCTTTCCCATACATACATGCTATGAAAAAGATGCATACTTATTGAAAATATCGTTCCTTGAAGAGAACAAATTTTTTTATGCCTTATAAGTTCGTGTAAGACACCATTTTTTTGCTAGACACCCAAATGTACAATAACCGCTCTTTCTGAATCAAGGGTCTAAACATAAGGGTCCCATTTAAAAAACTTGGGATTTGGGTCCATAGGGCCCAAAGTAAGGCCAAACAATATATTTTTAACAAAAACTTATAAAGCAGCTGCTTTATAAATTACAATAACCGCTCTTTCTGAACCTAGGGTCAAACAATAAGGGTCCCACTTAAAAACCCGGGATTTGGTTCCATAGGGCCCAAAGTAAGGCCAAACAATATATTTTTAACAAAAACTTATGAAGCAGCTGATAAAGTGTTTCAAATCGGCAGCTGCTTTTTCAGCTTTTTTTGCCCGAGTTGTAGAAAAACTTACTAAAAATTCATAAAACAGTGAGTGGTGGGTATTCTTTTACTTGCATTAAATTACCATTTTTATATATTCTATTTCACAATTCGTACTCAAATTTTAGATATAAAATTTACCGTAGTTAAAAATAATGAATTATTTCGGTTTCTCTGTTAACTTTGAGATCAAAAAAACTAAAGTTGATGAAAGTTTATATTCAAACAAAAATATAAAAAGTCATATACAGGAATTTTTCAAACTAATTTATTTTTGTAAAAAATACTTTTTATTCATACAATATAAAGTATACGTTAAGGATTTTGATTGATTTTTGATTTAAGTTTATTATTTCAAGCAGAGGGTTGCACCCTGTGCTGCTCGTTCAGGTTTTACATTGGTGTACATTAGATGTAATTTATATATGAATTAAATAAAAGAGTTAACATAAAGTTTTGACATAAGATAAGGTACAGTAGATAAGATAAAGTGATTTAATTTTCATTCTTGCACTGTCATAATTTCCAGTGGAAGGTATGTGCTGGCGAGCTGTTTAACAGTGCACTAATGGAGGGGTGTTAGAGTCGGGCTAAAGGGGGATGCAGTATAAGTGTTAAGAGGCAGGAGAGGTGAGGGGGGATGATGGTGAGGTTTTCCGCACTTGCTCTTTGGACCCAATCTGCACAGTCGATCATAAAAAGGGCGGTTTTGAGGGAGGTTTTGTAGGTTTGGAGCGAGTTGCTATTGGAACAGGACCGGTGTTTGTTGATAGTGCGTGAGGTTTGAATGGTGAAGGAGAAGTTGTATATGGATGTGCGGGGTGTGGAGTAAATTAGGGGTGGTCTAGGCCGTCGGTTCGAGCGTCTGATGTTTGGTACTTACAAAAAAATGCAGCCATTTTGTCAATTTTAATTGAATCTTCTAATAATTTATACTAAAATAAACATTGGGTTTTTCTCCGTTTTGGTTTTTCAAAAATCGAAATAGTTGTTTAAATAATTGAACACGTAATCTTATGAAAATTAAACATTTTTTTTATTTAATAAAAAAAATTTTGAATTCAATATTTTAAAAAATATTAAAATTTTCTTTGAAGTGTCACCGAAACTACCTCACAGTTTTTGCAACGATCTCTGAATTTTTGAGAGAGTTACAAGTGATAAAGAAAAAAAAATGCTTGATTTTTTTTAGGCACAAATGATTAGATTTTTCTAAAAACTAAGTCGGACAAAAAAAGGGAAAAACTCCTACGATTATTGTGATATAAATTATTAGAAGATTCGATTAAAATTGACAAAATGGCTGCATTTTTCTGTAAGTACCAAACATCCTTAAACGTAAGAAAATACTCAGCACGGGAAAAAAAAAAAAAAAAAAAAAAAAATTGAAGTGTTTCTTGAAGATCGAACAAAGTCATTTTTAAATTGAGTGAAAGCAAGAATAGAGTTTCCAGGAATATGATATATGAGCCCCACTTTTCTTTCCACCCTCTAAATCCCAACAAGTCAGAAAAGTTTAATAAATTTTCTTTTCGCTTCTTTTTTCTTTCGCCTCCTTTTCTTCTAAATGAATGAATACTTGAATAAAGAAATTCGTGTATACAGGCTTCATTGATAAGAAAAAGTAAAATGGCGTTCTATCGTCCGTGAACCATACTATAATACAAAATCAGCTTTGAATTCATAAATTTTGGTAGTAGAACAAGAATCTAAATAAAAATAATTTCATAAATTTTAGTTATATTAAAATCATGTCACCACAGAACTATCATTATAAAAACAATCATTAAAAATAATAATTCTTTATTTCAAACATCGCAGGTTAATTTTAGGAATAAGTATTTATCTCTTAAACAAACATTTTTTATTGAAATGAATATTTTATTTTTGTCTTCTTATTTCGTCGGCTCGAACAAAAAAAAAAAACACCTGTCAAAAAATTTGGTAAAACAGTAACGATAAGTACCAGTTTTTGAGGAAAAACGTTACAAAGCAAGTCAAGTATTTTTCGAGATAACTGTATAACGTCAAAATAATTGGCCAATAAAAACTACATTTTTCTGACAAGAGGGTAACTAGTATATTTTTTTCGTGATAACAATAACGACCAATAAAATAGGAGAAATTCCCGAAAAAAAACGTATCATTAAAGCCCACAATGCAAAAATTTTTTTGGTTAACTTTGAGATAAAAAATGTTTGGGTTAAATTTGAAAAATTATTCAGAAAAGATTCCCATTTCTACTATTTTTGAGTACGCTCTACAAGATATTGCAGTTAAAAATACCGTATAAATTTTTTTTCAATTGTTTATTGACAAGATGCATTTTTTTCAATCGAATTTGACGCAGGGTAGAATTTTTTTTTTTACCGTCGTAAAGTAGATGAAAAGACACTATAGGTTTGAAGTTTTCGAATTTTTTTTTAAATTGTTGTTGCAATTTTTTTTTACAAAATGGTGGCCAAAAAACTTGCGCATAAATTATCGCACTGTGGCTAATGACAGAACCGACATAAAAAAATAAAGTTTTTCTTCGAGCTAAATAAAACTTGAGGATGAAAAGTATATAACATAAGGTCCAATACCGCAAGGGCCCAAAGTAAAAATAGAGTTTTCGAAAAATAAAAAATACTACTGATTTGTACTCAAAATTTCAAGAGTAATGTATACTTGGCTTTTTTTCGAATGATCATACCGTTTTTGCATAAAAATTCATCTAAGCTGAGCCCGTCTCGATAGAACCGCAGCAATTCATTCCCCCGAGCCTTCACCGAACTTACAAGGAGAGGTCACACCCTCCGGGTCACCGATCTTGACGAAACTTTGGGGATCGTTTTCTTATACCAAAAGATGAAGAAATCTATCAATCATCCCGTCTAATGGGCCTTTTATACCTAGTTCCTACATAGCTTATATCGTATTTTTAGCTCTTTTTGGGTTTTTTTGCGAATTTTCAAAAAATTCCTGCTCGAAGCCTATTGCACTTACAAAATTCTGCAACCCCGCATTCTCTTTATTTTTTCATCTTCTTTTAAGAAAAAATATTTTTAAATCTAATTTTGAAGAAATAGTATATGTAAAATTAAGGTAATCAAAAGCATTTTTTTACTGTTTTTTTGGTTTTATGAACTTAAGGTAGTTCCGAAGCGTATATATAGCTAACCTAAAATATAGTTATAGACGCTCGTTGCCCCACTCTGACGCCACGCGCCGCCGTCGCCACCGCTGCTCGAAATCGTGCTAAAATCATGCATTTTTCATTCTTTTTGATTGTATATCTCATAAGTTAATATCGCTTGCTATGTTTATCTTTGAACGATACGATTTCTAAGATCTTGCCCTACAAGAAAACCTGTTTTTAAAAAATATTTTAAGAAAATTGAGTTTGCAATGAGAGAATAACCTTCAAAATAAATATGAATTCACGCGCTCAGCATAGGAATCCCATGTAAAAAATTGAAACTTCTGAGCCCAATATCTCAAAATTAAGTATGGCTTGGGGGTTTAAGAAAAATACCAGCGTGTACAGGACTCAAAAATCTACCTCTGTGCAAAATTCTAGAGATTTTTTAAGGAACTCAATTTTTTTGGGAACTACCTTAACCTGTACGTCGTCAGCCTTATCAAAATTATGTCTCAAAATATTTTTTCTAAAAAATTCATAAAAAAACAAAGAAAATGCGGGGTTGCAGAATTCTGTAAGTGCAATAGGCTACGAACAGGAATTTTTTGAAAATTCGCAAAAAAACCCAAAAAGAGCTAAAAATACGATATAAGCTATGTAGGAACTAGGTATAAAAGGCCTATTAGACGGGATGATTGGTAGATTTCTTCATCTTTTGGTATAAGAAAACGATCCCCAAAGTTTCGTCAAGATCGGTGACCCTGAGGGTGTGACCTCTCCTTGTTAGTAAGTATTTAGTATGAACAATTGAACTGGATAGGACTGGCGGGGTTGCTGATCAATAATTTTAGGTCAAACCTTCAAAATTTCAATAATCATACCCAATACCGTAAGGACCCAAAAATAAAAATAGAGTTTTTGAAAAAAAATACCACTGTAATTTACTAAAAATTTGAAGAATAAAATATACCAGGCATTTTTTTGATTGAGCATCCCATTTTTGCATAAAAATTCATCGAAGTTAGGCTCATCACGATTGAAGTTTTTTTGGGATTTTTTGTTTATTAATATTTTTTGTGCTTTTTGTTTTCTTATTATTATTGAAATTTCGAAAGTTTGACCTCAAATTTTTTATCGGAAACCCCACCATCCGTTTTCGATACTATTTTTATACTTAAAAAACTTACTAATTTCAGTGAAGACTCAGGGATATGAATTGCTGTGGTACTATCGAGGTGGATGAATTTTTATGTAAAAATGGTATGTCCAGTGTCGAAAAAGTGCCGAGTATACATATACTCTGCATAAAAAAACGGGATTTTTTTTATCTTGTTAATAAATAATAGAAACAGTATTATTACACAACTAAGCCGCTGGAATAGGAAATGTCTCACGTGTGATCTGACAGAGGCCTTCCTGTTCGGCGGTCGTGGTGTGTATTAGTATTTTTCTCTTGCTAACAAGAGGGTTCGATTTGGCCACCCGAGAGGTTTGGCCAAAGCCGAAGGCGGGGGTCGCAACAAGGTGGCCAAAGAACCTCTCTCGCCCAAGGGATGAATTTAACTTTTCACCCTTCTAACCGAAAACAAGGGGCAAAATTATCAAATTATGAGGTTAAAGGGGCAAAAACTATTTTACTGTTCGACGGAGCCAGAAAGCGGAAATTTCGTTTTGGGCCGCGCCCCAAAAATGCAGTTTTCTGGCAATTTTTGGGTCAATAATTTTGTCGGTATTTTGAACTACAAGATCTTCTAGAGTATACTTGAAAATAGTTGGATTTTCTGAATTATTTTTCAAGTTTAACTCAAACATTTTTTAGCCCAAAGTTAACCGAAAATTTTTTGCATTCCAGGCGTTTATGGGTTAAAGTAATATTTTTCCAGGTTAAAAGTTACAAGATCAGAGCCAACTTATTTAATATAAACCAGGGAGCTTTTCCCAAGCAAATCGAAACATGAGGATTTTTTTTTCGGCTAAAGTGTAACGTTGAGGTAATCAACAATTACAGTAATATTTTCCGAGATATTTTCCCAGGTATACGTAAACTGAAAAAAGTACATAAAAAATTTTCAATTCTAATTAGCTTCATGAGTCAAAGCAGAGTTAGGGGAGCATTACTTTAATCTCAAATGAAGTAGAATACTCTCATACAAACAAACAAAAATTTTTTTTAAATAACGATCGACATTCATCTCTAGTTTTTTTTTTTTTATACTTATTTATAGTCGCGACTTTTTATGCTCCGTATGGGCTTATTGACGACTTTGTCCCTACACTGCTTCGCATTAGCCCATGGCCCATATGGACCATGTGGAGTACGGGAAAGCCAGGGTATGTGCCTCATTCGAGTTAATCGTAAGACCAGCGCTGAACCGGCAGGCTCATTGGGACTTTTTATCCCACATATCGCCCCCAATCAGATAGTCTTGGATTAGACCAGTGCCGAAGCGGGTAAGGCTCATTGGGAAGGTATGCCCCAAATATTGCCCCCGGTCGAGATAAACTTACGACCAGCGCTGAAATGATGGCCCCCGGTAAAACCGACTCCAAAGCAGTCGGGGTGAACGTAGGGATCGACATAACCGACGCAACGAACGAAGAAAATAATTCCGAGTTAGTTGCGCGGAGAATCGAACCCAAGACCCCTCGAACGACGTTGTTTCAGAAGCGAGCACGCTAACCACTGACCCAACGACCGCTTTCATCTCTAGTTACTAGAGTCTAGTATCGATTTTAAAAGTTCATGACTTGTTTCTATGTTACTAAATATTTGAGCATTTGCCATATTCTAGAGTTCCTAAAAATTATTTTGCTCCTAAGACAGTGGCAGATTATATGTTCATCACAGTAATTTTTGGACAATATAAAGAACAGTTGAGGTCGTATGCTCCCGACGTTGCCTCCCCATCTGAAAAATAGGGTACTTTAATAATATGTGGTTGAAGTCTTGAGAATCATAACCGCAGTCACAAGTTGTTGAATCTAATAGATTATTTCTTTTAGTGTCTCTTTAAGAGCAATGTGGTTGCTCTGACATCTCCAAATAACAACTATTTTTTCTCTGTAGAGATTGTGTTCATTGATCCAAGGTTTCGCTGTAGGCTCGTAAAATTTTTCGAAACAAGTCTTCCCTTTAAAAGACCCTTTAAATAGACTTTCATTGTCAAGATACGCCAAGAGCTTTAGTGTTTTGTTTGATTTTGTACTTGCAAAGTTACTTTCGCGTGAAGTCACGCCAAAACAATGACAAAATTACTTTTAAAAGGGCCTATTTTCGAAACAGGACTGTCCATCGACTCAATTTTTCGTGAGGGTATGTATAACAAAAAGTATTCACTCTGCACTTTAGGTCATATAAAATCAACGAGGAAAAAAAGTTTTACTTGATGTTATCATTACTCAGTGTTGCGAATATCAAATTTTGGTAATGAAACCGTTATCGGTGTGCAGACTACAAAGACAATAAAATTAAAGTTAACGAAGAATAATTCAGCATTTAAAAAACCATCCGCAGTTTTTTAAACAATTTTTTAAATAAATGGACCGATCCATATGTACAACCGTACCGTAATGTTCGTATATCACGTTAGATCGTAAAACAACAAAATTGTCAATTTATGTATGCATGTGCATCGAAAGGCTTACGTTACTGCATTTATGTCACCTCGAAAGATTTGCAGC
This sequence comes from Encarsia formosa, assembly GCA_038277355.1. Lineage (NCBI taxonomy): Eukaryota > Metazoa > Arthropoda > Insecta > Hymenoptera > Aphelinidae > Encarsia > Encarsia formosa. The sequence continues at coordinate 110,433,199 of CM076184.1, forward strand.
GGGCGCAGCTTCGTCGGCCGGACTACTACATTAACGACCCTTTTTAATGCTTACCTTGGTGAAACGTTATACCTATGGTCTGCAGTTTCCGTAATGTTATTTTTGTATAAACGTCTGCTTATACATTTTCACTGGACCTATAAACGCTCTATTTTGAAAAATAATTTCCAACCTTCCTTTCAACGATCATTGCAAATTTTTCAGTGTTGAAAATAGTTATTATTATTTACTTAAACATTGCTTACACGTACAAATATTTTGATCTTGACTTTTTTTTTTTTTTTTTAAACAAAAATGAGTTCTTTGAGTTAAAAAAAAAGGATACAAATATTTACATATAAATTTTATTTAAAGAAACTTTTTTTAATTATTTGGATAAAAGTGTTTGATATATAATGAAAATTAAAACAGTCTATAAATAACTAATTTTTTTAAGTTGCTAGATTGAACTTTGTAAAATTTTACTGAGAGTAAAAGAAAAAAGCATGTTTTTATATTTTGCTCCCACTGTACTAGATCTACAAAGCTTTTCTAAACTAGTAGAATTATATTCAAAATGTTATAATCATAAAAAACAGTTATGATCATTTTGATTAAATCAATTGTGAAAAAATGTAAAAACAACGAATCCATAAAAAAAGATCGATTACTCTCAAAAGTTTTATTTATAAATTTTACTATTTCAATAATAATATACTAAATATTAAAAAATAATATTCTCTTGAAAAGATAAAGAAATAACCTTATGGATAAAGGGAAAAAACTAATTTTTTGTTTTTAGAATGAAAATCATGGTTTTATCAGAAATGAGTTTTTGTTTTGCTTATTCTCAACAGCAGCATTATATTCCTTATCTTTATTTTTTCGGATTTCCTAAAGCTGCTTTGTAAGAATGTATTCTGAATGCAAAGTAAAATAAATATTTTTAAAAATTGTAACTAGCGGTCTTTATCTATCTACCTGTTTTCAATAGACAAGTTATTTTACACAATTTAATTTAGGTAAAGTAATAAATAAAGTATTCAGACTAAATATTAGATTATAAATCATCTATTAGCATAAAACGTATTTTACGCTCGGGTAATAAAATTCAACCTCGTCTGACATTATCGTAATAAAAGTGTAATTTTTCGGTACACGAATCCATGTTCGTCTGAAGCTATAAATTTCGTCGCCACTGGCACTGTATTAACCCAACGCTGTTTTTCTCTCTCTGTTTTTTTCTTGCCTTTTTTGATAAAGTCACGTTTGTCAAAACTAAAATGGATTATCTACTAAAATTTTCTGACTTAAATGTCTTTTGTGGGTTAATTTGGACAGCTGGGTGATTCAGACAGTAGTTATAATTTAAAGTAATTTCTAGAAACTGAGAAAAAATTCATATTAAGTGAAAGTACAAAATTCATTGAATTCTTTTACAAAAAAAAACTAAAACAAATAATTAAAAGTACAGAGTTCGGCAAACGCAAAAATCAAATGAGTAGTATGGAAATACTCTATAGTTTTAGAATTTTTTTTGTCGCTCTGGACGAAAATTACCTCCCGTGAATTTTGAGTCCGGAGCTAGGTCTTTGTCTTGCCTTAGAACACAAAATTTCAAATTTAAAAACTGTTAAACGACAAATTTTGTATGGAAATTTTCACCCTCGTGACATATGGTTTGCACCTTGGGGGCTCGGTTTTCTGACCCTTGTGTGATCGCTCATCCTCGGGTCGGCTTCCTAGGTACGAAATGTAAGTTGTGTGTGCCCAATGTGGCAATGTGGCATTGCTAAGCGAGAATCATATATGGGCAAAAGTCAAAAAGTCAGCCACGTTTGTAAAGCCATGTCCTGTAATTCCGCAAAAAAAAGGTACTTAGAAATAAGATATCGTTACAAAAATTTGACAGCATCTATTTTTCAATGGAATAAGAAAGCTATCAAATTTTTGTAACGATATCTTATTTCTATAAGTACCTTTTTTTTGTGCGGGATTACAGGATATGACTTTACAAACGAGGCCGACTTTTTGACTTTTGACCATATAACGATTACACACTTAATTCAGCGCTTAAATTGAATCAATCTAAACGCCTTCAAAAAAATTTAATTAAATTTCGTGAGTTGCCCTACTATTGAGTTATTGATTAATCAAGGAAATTCCAACTAAAAAGTTTAATTCTAAAGACTTATTTTTTCTCAAAAACCAGCTGAAAGCTACAAAAGTTTAAAATTCTAAGATAGAAAAAAAATTTTCCAAGCCATATTAGAGACAAGACTTTTACTTTTTTCTTTAATTACCTCTTCTGCAGCAGATTAGTATGAAATATAAAGTTCATTTATTATACTAATAAAAACTATTTTCACTCTAGCCTACAATGACCCTTTATAGAGTAAAATAAGAAAAAATACGTTGCATTTAGTTTTTTTGGAAAAACGTTAAAAAAATCGGTAATCGACCATGAAATTTTTAAAATTTTTACTTTTAATTTAATTCAGGTTTAATATGAAAAATAAAACGTGATTTTTTCAGTAGATCTACAGTTAAATATTGTTTTTATAAGATAACCTTATTTAAAAAAATTTTTTAGTATGAAAACTTAGTACGATAATAATTTAACTTACAGTTTAAACTGTAAGAAAAAGTACATTAAAAATGAAAAATTTTGGTGGGTTTCTTCAAGATGAAGAAAATTTTTTGCTCTACGTATAGCCTAGATTCAAAATTAATCAACTACAGCCACGATAAAAAGAACGCTCTTACAATCGGACGAAAAAAACTAATTCTCTACTTCCTGCTTCTGCACCCTCTCCTATGACTTTCTTTCGAACTAAACTCCAGGCATTCAATTAAATTCAAAGATCTTTGTCTCGCTCTTCCTGTCTGCTTCTTCCGCCCCACTACTACACTGAGAAAACGATCCTCTTAAGACAAAAGGAATCCTTTTGTCGCAAAAGGAAAATAATCTCAAAATAGACCCCTAAATGAAATCCTTTTGTTTCAAAAGGAAAATCCTTTTCTAGAGAAATCCTTTAGCGAGAAAAGGAATTCCTTTTGAGGTAATTTCGTTCAGCGAATAATTAAAAATGCTTAAAATAAAAAAAAAAAATTATTTTTTCATCTTAATATTAGCTAAGCATGCTAACATTAATTTTTGAATGCTGAAAAAATACTAGTGCACACTTAAAAAGTCCTAGTCAAATTCTACATGACCTGGAATCGAACCCGGGACCTTTAAGATAGAAGTCTCGTACTCTGCCGCTGAGCCATCGCACCTTCGTAATATGTTAATAATAAATGGTCCTATAAATAAAAAGCGGCTTACAAATAAATAAATGAAGTGTTAAAGGGATGCAATGTCACCGATTCAGAAAATCAACTATTTTTTTTATATTACTTCTGTCTTTTTTTTTTTTTTTTTTTTTTTTTTACTTATTATTAAAATAAAATTTAAGAAAGAGATTTTGTCAGTTGCCGAGTAAGGAAATGTATTTTTACATTTCAAATCTCAAAAGTTATAGACTGTTTTTAAATTCAATTTTTTTTTTTTTTTTTTTTTTTTTTCTTTTGAAATAAGAAAATGTTTAATCCTTGCGAATAAATATTTTTAACTTAAATATTATTAAAATTAAGTTTAAAATTATAATGAACTTTACTTCTATTATTTATTCTAATTTTTTTATTTCGTACGAAATAAAAAAATTTATTTCATTTTTTAAAAATCGCAGTCAAAAGGAAATCCTTTTTTCAGCAAAAGGAAATCGTTTAGAAAAAAAAAAAAAATTTTGAAAAATTTTCACAAAATTATATCAAAAAGAAATCCTTTAACGGTAAATGCAAATATGCATTACTGCAAAAGGATCCTACTAAAAGGATTTTAATTTTACGTCAAATACAACGGATTTTACGGCGAAATTATTTTACTTTTGCAATAGAAGGAATTCAACTTCCCGCAAAAGATTGATAGTCAAAAGGAAAGTAATTTTGTCGTAAATAGACCATTTTTCTCAGTGTACGGACTTCCGGATTCAACGAGGTTGGTTCCAAGTTATACTTACTATAATTCATTTCTTGATTAATATAAATAAAATTCTTAAAATTTAAATAACGAAACTTTTCAATAATTGTTTGTTTTAACAATAAATTATATTATTTTAAACTAATTCACGAGAATGCAATGAAAAACTTGATAAATTACTAATTTTCAGTGTAATTATTATCCTTCTGAGCACGCTGCAAGCACGCATAGGAAATAACAATAATAGTAAATTTAAAATGCAATTTTTTAAAATTTTAAAAACTTCTCCATCAATCAGCTCACGAATAAAAATCTTATGCTTACGCAAGATGTCGAGAGCTCTCTTTTATAAAGGGGTATCTCCTTAAGTTACTTAATTCTAAAAATTTACTTTATCGCTCTTAAAATTATTCATTTAAACCCATTAAAACTTATTAACGTTAAAAAAACATAAGTCATCACAAAAAAAGAAAAAAACAATATTGTATTGGAGCTGATTATTAATGGGATGGAATTTAAGCTCGGGATTTTCAATAAAATAAAATTATTGTAAGTAAACATTTACATTAAGAAATGTAAGTACCTACATATTTATTCTTAATTTTTACCAACGTAAAAAATAAATTTTAATATACTAAAAGATAAATAAAATGAAAAAAAAGACAAAGATGAAAGAACTGATTGTTAGAAATTTTTTTAAAGTTTTTTCCTCAGAATTAAGCTATATAAGGTTGGGCAAAAGTTTCACATGTTCAAAAAAATTCCAATTCGAATTTAAAAACTTTTTTTATTCTATTTTAAGTGCTTTTAGAACAGAAAAGATTGTCGTGTCTTTTTTTTTTTTTTAGAATTATAAGAGGCTACATAACATAAGGAAAAAAAAAATTCTTTAAGTTCGATAAACTTGAAAAATTAAAATTCGAAAATTGTATGTTTTTTATTAAATTTTAAATAACTTTTGAACAAATAAATATTTTGTTCTGTTTTTCAGTCTTCTCTTCCATAATTAAAATAATTTTTTTACAGTAGAATAGTTAACAGTTTTTTTTATTCAAAATATAACCAGACTGTATGAGTTTAATTGAAAAAATTAATAAAATTTCAAAAACTTAAGGATATTTGCTACCTACGAAAAAATGCAGCCGTTTTGTCAATTTTGATCGGATCGATTTACGATTAATATCAAAGTAATCGTTGAATTTTTTGCCTTTTTTGTTTGATTTAGTTTTTTCAAAAATTAAAGTATTTTTTTAAAAATAATTTAACTCAGAGTCTTATGGAAATCAAGCAATTTTCAATCTTTGTTCATATGCAGAGATCGTTAAAATAATTATGATGAGTAATAGGTCTCAGCTAAACGAAGACTTTAAGATTTTTATAATACTTTTCTGACCATTTTGAAAAGATAACAAAGAAAAACAAGCGCGCAGCGGTGAAATTATTCCATGCACGTCTGAACAAAAAATGTTCTAACTTTTTTTCTACTGCATGTTTTGATTTGAAAATTTGTACACAATATCTCGAGGTCTTAATTTTTAATGTGAGATTAAAAAAGTTAACGTTTTAAACTTTTATCGCAGAGTTCTGTCAATTGAAAAATAGGCTACGTTTTCGTGATTTTTATAAATTTTTCAAAATATTTTTTAAACATGTAAATAATACTAAATAAAACCAGAGAATTTTAACTATGCTGTGTAGAATTTTCAAAATGATACATTTATTAGGGCTAGAGTACTGATGAGTTGAAAATAAAATCTTCTAGTCGGGCGCTGCGGTGCCCGTCCCCTCCCCTCTTTTCCCCTTACAAAAGTACTAAACATCCTTAAATGATTGATTTCTGTACTGGTAGAGCGCGAAAAACGGCAAAAGACTCTCTATATAGATTAAAAATTTAGCTTAAATTGATTCAGAGATACATATTTTTTAATTCGGATTATTATGTAAATGCATTTTTTTAAAAATATACACTTCTTTATAAGAATCGCAGTCGAAGACGCGGGTACTTGCTAGAGTTGCATGAAGCTTTCACTGGTTTTTATTTGAAACTGCATTAAAAGGAAATGTTTTATAAAATTGCTGCTGGTAATAAACAAAAAAATTTGTGAGAGCTCTTATAAGCTTAATCTAATTAAGTTTCAAGTATTTTTGAATTTAATAATGTGTTACGGCAGTGATGGATCCAGGGGGAGAGAAATTCCGATAATTTTTTTCCAACGGTTTTTTTGGTACAGTAAATTTTTTAGCTGTAAAACAGTTGAATAATAAACATTTAATTGAGAAAGAATATTATTAAAAGTGCACTTCATTACGATTTGCCAAAAATGTGCAAGGATAAGTATAAGCATCAGCTGTAGAAGCGTCAAGCGGGAGGGCTTCCGAAACGTTAGCACAAACGTTTTGTATACTTAAGTATTTTCTTTTCTCGAAGTTGTAAATGGTCTGATGGATTAAAAATTGGCAAATTAGGTCTGCTTTTTCAAAATTTTAGCTATCAGATTTACCAAATCATTTAAAAAAATTGTTGCAGTTCTTGGTAAAATATAATAACCAGTTGCAAAAATTAAAAACTATTAATACAACATCAATAATAATAATTATTATTATGATTATTTACCATAAAGTTAATAATAATCAGTAGGATTTTTATTTTTATTTTTGCTTTAATCCTAGAATGAGGAGGGGAAGGGGAAGCAAATTTGCATGACCCTTTTCCGCCCACAAATCTGATTGCCCGGTCTGTTACTGTGGATCGATTAAAAAAAAGTGTGGTTCTATAAATTCAACCAATGAAGTAATGACAAAAAGTTGTGTGTATTTTGTTGTAAATCAATGATAAATTGTCCAGATCAGTTTTTGTTCAGATTTGTACGCATTTGATTAAAGCTTGTCAATCAAACTTGACTGTGCGATCAGATTTAGACTCTTCATTGTATCTCTGGATTAAGCTTGCGGTTTCATTAATTACTATGAAAATTGGGTTCGGGAAATCGTTGATTATCACGCTTAAATTAACAGCAATGACTAATTAAATCTATTACTTCGATGAAGATCAAATTTTTGCTTTCAATTATCTGACTAACTTTTAGTAACTTACAAAAAAAAGTAACTTGTTATACTTTATAGTTTTTTCATGTTCAACTTCATAAATAAGTATAAAAATGAGTAAATCTAAGTTAAAAGCTTTCAAAGAATTAATTTTTTTAAGCCATTAAAATTATCTAAAGTAGAAACTTGTTAAAAAACTTATCTAAACTTATGTCACGTTCCGGCAATCCTTTGGACTCCAGAACGTAAGTGTACCAAGGGCGAATGTGCCGCGCTTCGCAGGCTCTCGTAGCCGAGGTAACTCATGTTGGGTAATATACCATTACCCAACATGAGTGAGAAGTTCTACATGGCCGTCGAGACTTTGATGTGCTGCAGGTCGGCTACGGGGACCAGCGCTTCACGCAGCACATAAAAACTCGAGATGGCTAGTAGAACTTCTGGATCAGGTACCATACTTTTTTCAATATTACATGTTCAATAGGACATTAGGATACTTTGAGAAAAAATAGAAGATTCTCAGAATGCAACGCCTAGGTACATTTTCAAGTGGAAACGAGGGCTAGGAGTCATCAAATTTTTATGGGTTTTTTTTAACGAGTTGCACTTGTCTCTCACACACCCAAATGACTCGACGACCTTTTTTACTTTCCCATCTTCCGTGGAAAAAAATATACAAGGCCGTCTAGCTGATGCACTCAACGTACATGCTCCTATTGAAAAATATACCATGACGGCCTAATTATTTCAACGCACTACGAATAACAGCAAAGCGTGGGCCTCGGATCGCTGCGCCGGCCGACTACCTCGTGTAAGACACTCTAATTAAGCTGCATCGTCGCACTTTCGAGTCGTATGATTTGGATGACCCCATTCGAGAAGTCAGCTGACGACCTCATCTGGTCACGAAAACCTCAAACTAGGCGCTGATGGCATATGATTACCCATGTATGTGATATGCGGAACTACTACGTCTTAATAAGGTATGTTATTAGCATATACTTCAAATTAATCTTATTGATCCAACCCGTCGAATTTCATTCAACTTATTATAGGTAATCTAGTTTCTCATTAGATAGGTAATTTTTTTAACTCGTGATTTCCCTCGATAAATTTAAAAAAGCAACTTATAAAAAAGACAGAGCGCAATAGAGTATAACGATGGCAGTAAAATGTAACCATTAGAGTTAAAAGTCGTGAACGATGATCAGATTTATCAGGAAAATGTCTCTCGTGCAGTCTTTTACGTAAGTGGCTCTACTTTTTCTTTTGATGGATCAATTTATTACACCCGCTCTTAAGAACATGTTTTTAATTTCATAAAAATGTGAGAATGAATTTTATTTTAAAACGCTCGCGAGGTTAAAACGTCTTTTGAATTTTTTTTTTTTCTTTAATTTCGGATTTGAAAGAATAATCTTTTATTTTTATCGAAAAATTGAATTAAAATTATACTTACAGGAAAGCATATTTTGAAAGTAATGTAAAAAGAGATTATATTTAAGTATTCTATTTGAAATTAAATTATTTTAAATTTTTCATTTAATATTTTAGAAATAAATTCAATCAATAGATTCTTTATTAAAGTCAAACTGAAAAAAGGAGTATGATTTCTCAATTTGCTTAAGACTCTCTCTAAAACTTTTTAACTTAACTAAATTTAAAAAATTTTCTTCAAAATGCAGGCATACGTTTTTTAACTTTTCCTTTCCATTCCTTTCATTTTAAGAAGTTGATAAACATTTGCGTGCTCTATTTTTTTTGTCAAGCTTAGTAAAATACCATGAAAATACCTAAAAATGAAATTGTAAATGCCCTTCTCTCGGAGTGTAAATTGTAGCTGTGGATGATGAAATTAAGTTTGTTTGAGCTCAATTTAAAGATTTAATTAAGAACTGCAAAATGATTTTTTACGCATTTTTTATTATTAACCGACTCAAAATAATAGCGGATTCATTACTATTTTATATATACCTGTTTGAATTTTGACCATATTTTATGAAAGAATTTAATCTGAAGCTTACTTCAAGCTTTAAAACAAGGCCTTACATGTTCAAAAAGACTGTTTTATTGTTTCGCAACAACAGTTTTTGTGAAGAATCCTGTTTTTAACATTTTTTGAAAAATGGCAACTGTCTCGAGAACCACAGTAGACTAAGATTAACAAAAATATCTAAACAAAATTAAGTTTTACCTTATAAAACAAGTTCACCTTGCGTAGGCCAAATTAAAAAGTAAAGGTCAGATTCGTAATTAGCAAACCCGAAAACCCCAAAGTACAAAATTTTTGATGTTAATTCACTTTTCCTGTAAAAATAATATATTACAAATTTTTCAAAGGTTTGCTAGGAGTTGGCTAATTCTTTTTCATACCTCCGGAACGAAAACACAAAATTCCCTCCCCGGTTTGGAGCGGGACTTAAGGTTTTCCTCCCGTTGTAATGAAAAAAACATTACACACGACTCAGGAAAAGAATGAGCCAAAATAGTATATTACACACCGGGCGCTGGAAGAGTATTGGCCAGCCTTAGTAAACCCAAATCGATGCACGAACCAAAGGCGAGGGCTTGCTAAGAGCTAGCTAATTATGGACTCCTTCAGGTGTGTAAAAGTCGGCTATTTACTTAAATAAGTAAAACTTGTCAAACTATATGGCAAAACTTGTCGCAGAAAGCAATTGAAGCCATTCGCAGCAATTGACAGGAATTAGAATTGACTCTAAACGTTAAAAAGACTAAGTTTGTTCACTTTAGGAACACGGAAACCCGTTTTACCCACCAGGCAAGTGAAAACTTTTATTTTCAGTCGTAAGACCACGAGTGGTCCTAAATTATCGAAAATTTTTGACTGTTTTTTGTCATAACAACGAGGGGGGCAAGTTTGGTAGGTTAAAAATCACGAGCACGAGTGATTTTTTGCCAAACTTGCCCCGAAAGTTGTAAGAGAGAAAGTTGTTGCCTTCTCAACTTCCCTTTTGAAGTCTTGCAGCGTATCCTTTCCATCCTTCAGGGGCTTTCCTCTTCTTTGCCCTGTTGAAGCTTTTGCTCACGCTCACCCTCAGCTCCTCTAGTTTCTTAGCCCACCAGGGGGTGCTGTTATGGAGTTTATCAGGCTTCAAGAGGCAATTGTTCTCAAAAGCCCTGGTAATAGCTGTACAGACTTGCTGTCTAGTCCATTCCAGTCCTTCCACCTTGTTATACTTACCTTTAATATGAGCAAGCGCTTCTACAAGCTCTTTGCTAAGGTCTCCCCAGTTCATGTCGCTAGTGCTTCTTTTAGGTTCAAATCTTGGTCTCAGTGTTTCGGTCCCAAAGACTATTTCCTATGATCTGATAGATGGTTTTTTGTCCAACATCCATCTATGTATGTCTCTCTTGATATTCATTGATGCCAGGGCGAGGTTTAGAACCTCCCTTCTACTGGTGATGATGAAGGTCGGTTCGCGGTCCCTTGATTGACGATATCCACATGTGTGTGCGCGTGAGAAATAAAGGGATAGGGGGTGAAGGAAGTAAGAGGGTAGAGAAAAGGCGTGTAGTAGAAGAAAAGTAAGAGAGAAAGACTGAAAGCGTTGGGGGTTGGTGGTCCTGTCTAGCCCCGTAAAGGACGGAGGTAGTGGACACTCGCGCACAAGTGCGAAGCCCGTGGGGACCCATCGATGTGGGTGTTAAAAGTGATCGAGTAGTATAAAAAAAAAAAAAAAGGTTAACTAACCCAGATTTTCCGTGAGCAGGGCGCACGGTCTGCGTACCCAGTCTATCGGCCTGGGGTTGTACTCTGACAGAGCGTAGATGCTGGGATTCTCGTGCGTGATGACGGACTTCCGGAGTCTCCTCGCAGCCTCGAGAGTGATCTGGTCAGGCGCTTTGACTGACGTCTCTTTCAGGAGCTGCCTATTCGTGATGCACCAATGTGTGCCAAGGGCAGATCGAAGCAGCCTCATGTATCTTCTCCGTATCTTCTCCAGGCGATTTGGCTGGGTTGAACCCTAGATTGCGATAGCGTAGGTCGATATACTCTTGATAATGGCCTGGAAATAGCCCTCAGTTTTGTGCGGTTGTGCACTCTCTTGCTGCGGAAGAACGGTCTGAGCGCGAACGACGCCGCAGTTGCCTTCTTGCAGGTGTTCCTGATATGCGGGATCCAGGTAAGCCGGCGGTCAAGAGTAACACCCAAGTATTTCGCCTCCTTACTCCACTCGACGCAGTGTGAGCCTACGATGATGGGCGGTGGGTTAGATCTCTTCCTGGTGAAGCAGACGGCCACCGATTTGGCTTCGTTGAGTTTGATTCTCCATCTGTCGTACCAGTCGTAAAGCGCCGCCACGAAGTTGTTCAGGTGGTGTGTGCAATGGGAGAGCTGTTTCATGGAGTATAACTGTGCGACGTCATCTGCGTACTGTGCAATCTTGACCGTGTTCTTCCTCTTCCTCTTGGAGTCCAGGTCTTGCGGTATATCGTAGCAGTAGATATTGAAAAGGACCGGTGAGAGTTTCGAGCCCTGAGGGACACCTGCCGAGATCTTGTAAGGAGCCGAGATCGATGTGCTGACCTTGACGCGAAGGGACCTCCCCGACAGAAAGTCTCTTAGCACATTCACGAGATAGTGAGAGTTCGATCAGCTTGTAGATCAAGCCATCGTGCCACACTCTACCGAAAGCTTGCTGAGCGTCTAGGAGAAGCATAGCCGTGCTGTTCTTGACGTTGAGTCTGTCGGCTATATACTCGGTTACTCTGAGTAGCTGGTGCTCGCCTCGGTGCCGTGCTTCTTAAGGACGTTGCCTCGTCGCGGAAGTAGTGAGGGAAGCCGCCCATAGGTTAGGCACGGAAACAGCTGACATTCGCCTCGAGTCTACCCGGTCGATTAACAAAATTATTTTATTTTCAACTCGTTGGTACTCGAGACTGAATTAATAAAACTTTCTGAAATTTTTACATAGTATTACTGAAGACTTCTCGTTTTTAACAGTGTGAATCAAAAGTCTAGAAAACTTTTTTAAAAATAAGGAAAAATCAGCAAACTTTTTACTGATTTTTTAATAACAAAACAATGCCGAAATTGTTTAAAAATCCATAAGAAGTTTTCCAAAAACATAGCAATTTGTTCTTTAAAGCTCTAGGAATGACATATCCAAATTTCAAGATGATTGCCAACCTGGTTCGAAAACTACAGCAAAATGAAAACAGCATGGTTTTCCCATAAGAGCCTATGTTAAATCACCCGATTTGGAACGATTTTAGCCCAACTTTGAATTAAAATTTCTCAACAACTGTATTGTAAATCCTCTTGAAATTTTGACAAGTTATTCCTTAAGCCTAAACTTAAAGATTGCAATAATTTTCAAACGATTCTTATGGATTTTATTTCACGAGGCAACGTCCTTAAGAAAGCCATGTTGAAATTTTGGGATTTCGCCGCATTCTAGAAGGTGGGCTTTTATCCTTGCGAGAAGCACTGCCTCAGCCAGCTTACTAATCGAGGGCAGCAGGCTGATGGGCCTGTGGGACGATGGGTTGGAGAGTGGCTTCCCTTTTTTGGGCAGGCAGATCACGGTGGCTTCCTTCCACGCCACTGGGAAGTATTGTAGTCTCATCATGGCATTGACCACGTTACATATGGCGACAATGTAGATCATTGGCAGGGTTTTAAGGTTGTTGGGTCGGTGCGAGAGAGAAAGAGATACTAGTGCGAGTCGAACGGAGAGATTCTCGGCGCTCTCTATCTCTCTCGCACTCGTGGCACAACATAGCACCTAACCTAAGATTTTAGTGTTTGATTATTTTTTTCTCAGCTCATAAGGTCCACTGGTAATTGCTTTTAATTGATAAGTGTATCAAAAAAATTTTTCTTTTATCCTGAATTTCTTTAAAATATACTTGTCAGGTCCTATTAAACTTTCAAGAAAACAGTGATTCCCATAAGCTTACGTTAAACAAATTTGGCAATATCTTTTCTCCCAAGGTTCATTTTGCCCTAAAAATTTAGTGACATCAATAAGAAGCAATTACCTACAAAAAGAATACTTTTTTGTTAGAATCTACTTGTCAGATCATGGACCGACCCAACAACCTTAAGTGTCTTGTTTTTGATGCCGTCGCCGCCGGGCGCTTTCTTGTTTGTCAGGGCTTTGATCAGCTGCCGTATCTCTCCCGGCGTGGTCGGTTCTGTAGCGACAAACTCCCGGACCCGTCCTTGCAATCCTGGCGTGATCTTCCCTGTGTTCCTCCGAGCTGGGGTTCGGAGAGCACTGCTGCTGGAGAGATTTCGCGAAGATATCCGCCTTCTCGTGGTCGAGGGAGTACTTGACCACGTTTACCTCCAGGGGGGAAGGGGGGGGGGGGTATGGGTTGTCGGTTTCTGAGTGCCTTGGTCACCTTCCAAACACTATTTGGGTGTCTCTCTGCCTCGGCTATAAATTCTCCGAAGTTGTCGCTGCTGACCTCAAGCACACGTGCCTTGATATCCCTCTGCAGAGAGTTTCTGAGACTCCTATTCTCCGGGCTGTTGCCGCCGGGGCGATGGAGGAGCCTAAGCACTTTATTTTTCCTCCTTATGAGAGCTTTCAGGTCTTCGGGGAGATCGACATAAGGCATGTCCTGAGGGACTGGTATTGTCGCTTTCGCCGTAGCCGTGTTGATCGCGCTGGTGAGATTCTCTACCGCGTCATCGATGTCTGACTTCGACCTGATCTGGGTGCATCTGAAAGCAGATGTTTCCAGATGATATCTGAGTGCAAGCCAGTCTATCCGAGTGCCAACCGGGAAAGAGCGGGAGACGTGGAGGGGGATCTCGACGAGGACCGGAAGATGGTCCGATGAGAGTTCGGTCTCGACCCATGGATCTTTGACCAACGGCAGCTTATCTGTGATAAAAATATCCAAGGTCTCCTCCCTGTGTCCACGAGACGGTGGGATTCGGGTAGGAGCAGCGGGGGCTTCCACGTTGAGCGAGCATTGGCGGGCAATCTTCAAGAGGGCCTTGCCTTTCCCGTTTGTCTGTACACATCCCCAGGCACCATGCTTAGCGTTCAGGTCGCCGGCCACTACGGTGGGGACGCCGGAGGTGAAGAGAGACTTGATCCCACTGATGTCGAAGGGAAAGAGTAAAGGGAGAAGACGTTCACGCGGCTGCCCGTGACCATGGTAATCTGTACGCCTACCTCCTCGCATGCAGGGGCGTCTGCTCGGATGGCTGTCGCCTGGATGTCCTTCCTGACGAGCAGTGTTACGCCTCCTCCCCTTGTGTCACGGTCGTGGCGAAATACCCGGTAGTTCCTAAAAGGTATATCTTCACGTCCGGCCCCAGCTTGGTCTCTGTGATGCATGCTACGTCAACTTTCCTGTCCTCCAAGAATTGCTGCAACTCCAGGGTTTGGCCGCGAACTCCGTTTGCGTTCCAGTATAAATTTTTGCGCTTTTTATGAATAAAATCAATATTAATAAATAAAATAAAATAAATAAATTTTTCTTGAAACTTTCCATTAAAACGCATACTTATTCAAAAAAAAAAAAAAAACCATCCGAATCCGATCAATTTCTCCACAGTAACGAGTTTTTAAAAATATTAACCCTCAAAACGCTTCAAGGGCTGTTAATTCGTAGGTGTTGAAGGTAATTATTTTATATTTGTCCAATGTACTTACTTTGAACACCCAATGCATGAGCTTAATTTTATAAAGAGTCATATTCTGCTCCGAAACGTGATAATTTTTAGTTAAAACGTCTCTTATATTCGAGGATCAATCGAAGGTAAGATATTATCTGGTTTAACATTGAATACCAAGGATATTAAACTTTTTTTTGTATAATTGATGGAGGAAATTTAAGCTCGATCGACTCGTGCGCGCGCTGCATTTCTCGATAGTAATCATAGTAATGGTTTGTAAACCAACTTCCAATGCTTATCTCGGAGCAATCGACTTTGTGATTTACTGCTTATACAAAAGTGAGAATTCGGGGATGCGCATTTTTGGGTGGTTTGTGCGTGCTTGTTTTATGTACATTTCGAATTGAATTTAACGATCGACTTTTAATTAAATTGTAATATTTATATTTAAATCGAAAAACTGCTATTTTGTATTACGTTGAAAGGGCTGTGGAAGTTTTTGAAGTTACCGTATCTCTTGTATAATATTTCTATATTTATATATTCTAAGTATTTTCTTGGTATAAATCTTTGATAAATAACAAAAATTATTTTGAGCAATTTTTTATAATACAAATTTTTTTTACCATAAGTACATAGTTTCTATTGAAGATATAAATTAAAAAGTTTATATTTTTCAGAGGTTCTGGTCTGTATAAAACATGTACAAGCATGCTGGAAAATGTGTTCTATAAAGTATTGAATTCTGACGAAAATATGAAAAATTCGGTTATCAAGATATTTCTGAATAAATAAATTATGACTTTACTAAAAATGTAATTTATAAAATATTTAAAGCATGTTTTATCATTAAAAATTATTAATTTATGTACATGTTTTTGGAATTCATGAAAAAAAAATTAAAAACATTTTGAATTTATAAGGTGATAAAATTATCGCCTTGTATAGTTATAAAAACGACGTATCTTGAAAGATATTGCTTTTAAATTTATAAGCACTAGATTTTTCAAATGTAGTCTCTGTTTGCTCTCAACAAATATAATGACACGCATGAAATTTGAATTACTTCAAGTTATCTTACGAAACTCGAAAATAAGATATTATTTATTTTGAATATTTTTAACCGAAATTACAAACTGTCGAGTTATAAAACAAATTAATTTTAATAAAATTTTGGGTAATAAATTGTTTTACCTCTAAACAATCAAATGACTTTTAAATTGTTATTAATATGGCCTCGAAAAAGCATTATGTACTTTGGGGGGAAAAAAAGATAGGGAAACAACGGAGATGATACTCATGATATTACTTTGCCCGCGCTAAGCGAATGATGACATCGAGATAAACAAATTTTATGTGTCTTACAGATGTCTTTGAATATTAATCAGGCCTTATTTCAGCAACCAATGAATTTAAATGAAAAATTTTGATTAAACGAATGATGTCGACAAAAAAGTCGCATTTAAAATTAAAAAAAGTATTGTTGATTTTAAAAGGGATTAGTTAGCGCACAACATTTAATGTAAAAATCCTACTCTAAGGTGAAAGAGTTAAGCTTATCATATGAAATGAAAAATAACAGAAGCTTCAAAAGTTAATAGAGAAAGGGAATATATTAGCAATGGGTCGGTTATGAATAATTCAGAGAAGTTATGATGAAGCATCATCCCCTCGGATCAAGGGCGCGTACAGTATATGTGGATATACAGCAACCTGTAGAGGGTGCGGCGACGGTGGTTCGCAGAATATAGGTGGTGGGTTTTGATGTTATTGCGCAAGCGCTCGCACTATAACGCACGCTAGCAGGGGAGAGAAAATACATTTCTGCGGGAGTAGCGCACCGGCGGCGCTTTCGTTCACAACTCCGTCCGTAGCTGTGCGTTTTTCTTCTTCGTTGACTACCCCCGCCAATGGTACTTCAAATTTTGGTTGCATTTAATCGATTAAGCGTGTACTAAATTAAAATTTAACAATCCTTCAAAATACTCTTATTGGTGTAAATCATTATAGTTTTTTTTTTTTTTTTGTTCAGTGTTTTTTTTTCTATTTTTAGCCCAAAAGAATAGACCCAGGAGTTAAATGTCGTTTTGTAAACATTTTTTTACCATTCTTTATTAACATTGGTTAAAATGATTTTTTTTCACGAAATTTTTCTTATATGTTCAAAACGTGATGGATAATCTATTAGTGATTAGCACCCCTATTTATTTATTTATTTATTTATTTATTCAGCGCTTTTAGAAAAAGGAAAAAAAAAAACAATTTTCTCACGTAAACTCTCGATTGAATTCTGGCCAAGGAAGAAGCAATTATCTTGATCCTTGTTATTATGAGTAGTCACTTTTTTCATTAAGACTTAATTTTTTTTTGTCAGTAACTCATGTTTTCATTAAAGAGATTCTTAAAATTTAAATAAAATATTTAAAAGTTTGCTTTTTTATTTTGTAATAGTTTTTTTCGCTTACATCTTGATTAAATTCAACTTTGCAGTAGCGACAAAAGTTTCACGTACAATTTCTAATTATAAGTTCCTAATTAAGTGCAGGTATCAATTTAGATCAATAATCGTGGAAACTATTGAAAGTAAAAATTTTAAAAATAAAACGGTTAAATAATTGTTTTTCATATTGTTTTTCATTTGAATGATTTAAATAAAAGAAAACATCATGTTTTTTATAATTTATTATTAATAATTGATATTATCTCAGTTACCTAATTAATTAGGTTTTTATGAACTTTTTTTGTTGCAGCTATTAATAAATAATGCTTCCAAATGAGAGATGATTACAAACGAATAATATCGCTGTTGAGCGGCACGTCCACTGGCATGAAAATATTAATGCACGTCGATTGATACCCAAGTTTCGATGGCATTAACAAAGTGTTTTCAGCTTAGAAAATTATTTCATTCAATGATGAATGATGCGATTTAGTTCAAAGCTATTTATTTGAAATACCAGTAAACAGTATTAGATTTGATTATTTAAAGAATAAAAAAAAAAAAAAAAAATTGTAATATATAAATGAAATGAATTTTGAAGAATAGTGTGAAGTGTATTAAAAATGATTTAATGTGATTTAAGAAATGAAAAAATTGTGATTAAATAAGAAAAAAAAAAGTAGTTCTTGAAAATTCAATAAAACATGAACGGATGAACGACACGGGGTGGGTAAACTTGGTGCCGCCGGCGGAGTGCAACCGGACGGTCAACGACGAGGATAAATCTCACTGTGGTCCAATTTGGGACTCTCTTATGTGCTGGCCACGTACCAGGTTGGGTGAAACAGCCGTGCAGCCCTGTTTTTCCGAGTTTCGAGGCGTTAAATACGATCCAACTGGTAAGTTGTGTTCTTCATTTTTTAATAATTTTTCTCTAACTTGCTACAGTGACTTTTTGTATAAAAAATTAACTGAAAATTATGTTTTAAGGCGTGTTTGATATTACTATTTTCATGCGCGTTAAATATGAACTACAATTTTTTTTTTACTTTGAAATAATCAATATTTGATAATAATACACTTTTTAAAGATGCTAATAAATGTATAAAATAACCAATTTTTAATAATATTAAGAAATAAACATTAGGATCTTTATTGACTCATTCGTTATATTGATTTTTTGACTTATTCGCGAAATTAATTTGAAATTTAGAGAAGTATTCGAAGAAAAAAATTTCTCTGAATAGCTATTGCAGCACCAGAAAAAAAAAAAAAAACCATTGAAGCTGAGAATTTTTCACTGTTAACTTTTCAATTTTATGGCTTCTACAGCAAATATTTTATTTAGCGAGCTAAACTTTTTTTACTTTTCATCAAGTGCAGACAAAAGCACGTATTAAAAGCAGTGAAAATTTTAATTAATTTTTATTTTCAAAAGTTTCAAATGTTTTCGAAGTAAAAATTATAGCCTAACTACATTTTTAGTTGAGATTATGAAATTTTTTATCTTGTCACACTTGTGTCTACAACACTTTTGACTACTCGTTTTGTCGTTACTTTTGACGTCTCGCTTGTTCATTGGATTCGACACAATTGTTCAAACAGACCCAAATAGTCTCAACTCAAAAATAATTATCTCTTCGGCAAAACATATTTTTATGGTAACTGTTATATGTATATTGTCATTAATATTTTCTATATATCTTATTTAGTATCCTAAGATAAAAAAGAGAACCCAAAAAGAATGTCAGCATTTTATTCGTGATGTGATTGGTTGAAGAACAAAATTTAAAATTTGAATTTTTATGTTTAATTTTTATATTACTATTCAATTAAAACATTTAGAGAATAGATCCTAAGATAAAAAAGAGAACCCAAAAAGAATGTCAGCATTTTATTCGTGATGTGATCGGTTGAAGAACAAAATTTAAAATTTGAATTTTTATGTTTAATTTTTATATTACTATTCAATTAAAACATTTAGAGAATAGATCCTAAGATAAAAGAGAGAACCCAAAAAGAATGTCAGCATTTTATTCGTGATGTGATCGGTTGAAGAACAAAATTTAAAATTTGAATTTTTATGTTTAATTTTTATATTACTATTCAATTAAAACATTTAGAGAATAGATTTGATAAAAAGTAATTTTGTAATCAAGCGTTCGAAATTAACCGATTAAAATCATGAAAATATCAATAATTAGTAAATAAACAAAACCAATGAATCTATAACCACAAAAGTTTAACTGAACTCTGAACGTAGCGCAAAGGTAAAGGGTGTATATAAGTATATAACTTATTGTAGGTTAATTTAGATGAAGCTTCGACAAAATTTGTTTTAGATAATGTAATATGCTTGCGCGCTGAGAGAGACTAGTTGATTAAATGTTTGAAAATGAAGAAAAACACTTTGAACATAATTTTTTAATTTTGTATTTTTTTTTAACCACAAATAAAAGTCTCGTTAAAATTAAAAAAATTAAACTTTTTGTTATTTCAGTAAGTTTAAAAAATTAAAAGTACTCAATTTTAAAAACTACGATTAATTTTCATTATTCATGAACTAAATTCGAATGAAATTCATCTCTACATCATTGAACGGTCTATCTCTGCTTTGTCAAAAAGTCTAAAATTTTTTATTTTTAAATTAAATTTTACAGCAAAATAGTCCACACAGTATAATAGTCCAAAGGAATGAAAAAGCTAATTTTCTTTCTTCTAGCAGTCTCTAAAGCAAAGTCATAATTCTTTGTTAAAAGTACCCTACAGAAAGAAAATTTTTTGTAGAAACTGCAAAGGCAATTTTCAAAGATGCCTCACAATTAATTTTATAAATTAAATTAAATTTTTCAACGATTTGGTTCAGTTTTTAACTTTTTTTTAATTAAGTAAATGAATAAATTGTAGCCGATCACCGACGTCGAGTTAATTGTGATCTAGAATAAAATTTCAACCAACATAATCGATATTACATAATTAGAAAGTTCTTACTTCTACAATTAACTGAAACAATTTTCAGGCTATTCCTCGGTATGTGAAATAATCTCCACGAAGATTTAAATTCAGTTATCATATGTCATTGATACTAACCCAGCCATCATGTTTAAAAACTCGTATTATATAATATATATTACAAAAGCTCGTTAAAGTATAATGTAGAAAAAAGTATCATTCACTCCAAATATTGAATTATGGAAAACATTAATCTTCGCACCCTTATTGGATGAAGGTTATCAAATACCAAGAAGTTTTGACTAAAACTTAAATCCTGTAATAATCAAGCAATAATTTTGAGTACGATAATAAAATGGGATTAGATAAAAAAAATTTTTTTTTTAATTTGAATCGTTGAAAGTGAAAATATGTTGTGACATGCTAGTTTTTAAAATTTATTTAAGAAATGATCTATGTTATAATAAAACAAGTGCATTGAAATAACATTCTTTTTGCTCTTTTGACTCGCCAGTTCGTTCAAAAACGGTTACACGAGGAGAAAACTTACACATTTGTCCAATACCGTGTTATATGATATAGTCCCTGCATAGGACCCGATTTTACGTACATCGTTATTTCGTTTCGTGCGTAAAATCAGCTTAAATACCTAGATAACGGAACAGTTATTTCTGGTTAATTCGGAAATGATAGATTTTTAAAAAGATAATGATATTTTTTGGAAATTTTTTTTTTCTTTTTTCGGTAGCTGGGCCTTCAGCCATTAATTTTCATACAAATATTTGCTCAATAGTAGCAAAATAAGTAAATAATATATTTTAGTATACAAAAAAGTTTAAAACCCTCAGGATCTGAACAAAAGTTAGGAAAAGGGAACAAAATTTGATTTTCATTGCGCATGCGCCGAAAGCGCAAACTTTTCTCCCGCCAGGTTAGGAGGAAGTTTGCATTTTCGAGGCTTTTGCAATGAAAAGTACAGTACACATCATGGGAGCGATTAAAGAATCCCTCAGAGCACATTTTAATCACCCTCGCTTGCGGCTCGGGTGATGATTAAACGTGCTCTGAGACATTCTTTACTTTCGCTCTCTAAATGTGTAATACTATGCAAACTGAGACCAATAAACTAAACGTACAAAACAGATGGGAAAAAATTAGATGACTCAATATCCAAACGATTCTTAATATACTACAAATTATTTCGTTTAGTTAGCAATTATCAATGACGTTAATGCGTTTAAAAAATCTTTGCAAACAAATTATAGTTGAGTCATTTGCATGTGTTATTACTTATTTTTGTAAAATGTAACTTGAAAAAATAAAATAATTGTCATAAAAATTTTGTAACCTTTTTGTAAAATAAAATAGTTAAATTGTTATGGAGATTTTACTTTGAAGCTTTTAAAAATAATTGTTTAAAAATTGTATGAAAAAAAAAAAAATACAATAATGACCCGGATTAAGATTATTACATTCACAGTTTGCATTTCGCAAGTCGAACTTGCTTGAAATACACGTAGAAAAATAACGCTGGGGTGTTAATTATAATCGGACTATGTTGACTTATTCGCTTGGTTTACGATGCAGACGCGCCACTGCTGGTGTTGCTACTGCAATAAATAAGCCTTTTTCGTTGCAGTTTACCTGCCAGTTCTCTTATTTGGTTAATGATAATATATCACCTACACGATCTAAATGTAGCGTTTTCAAAATTTCATTAATTTTTTTTAACAGTCTAACAAAACAATAGAAACTGCTTGAGCAAAAAAGGTTGGTGGTACTATAAATAGTCTCTATTTACCCGATATAAATATCACTGTATTTATTATGTAATAAAAAAATTATAATTTTTTACTAAAACTTTATGAATTAGTCAATGTATTCATGCATTTATTATTTGCAACGATTTCTTTATAAAAAAGTATGATTTTTCTCTTTTGTTATAGTTTTAATCAAAATTAAAAATCAAAAAGAGCTACGAAAATTGTATGCAGCATCATGCAATCCAGACAAATAACTCTGTGCTGTAAATAAAAATGAAAAATTTTCTACGTATTTCCCTGTTGTATTATATGCAGAGTTGGTCAAAAAATAAAACAAATCCGACTTTGGATCGTTGTCCAACCCTGACTATTTGTTATGGTTTTAACTTGAAGATTTGTCATTTGATAAATAATTAAGGAAAACATTGATCTGATTCAATTAAAGTAACTTAAAACAAAAACAGTTGTGAATTTTTGATTTTATTAGGTCAATTTTTGAAGAGCATAATCAAATTAAAGTCACCTGCGTCTCTGTCGTTTAAACGTAGCTTCTGTTTCTTGAAATTTATCAAAAAGAAATTATTATCTGCTTTTTTGTCGATAACATTAAGGAAGAATTGAATTGTAAGAACTAACCATATAAAATTACTTATATCTATAAAATTAGTGAATACAGTCAATTAAAAAACATTCCTATTTTAAATTTATAAACTATGGACTTTGAAAAATACAGAAACTTTTTACATTATTAGTTTGAGAAACTGAAAACTGTAACTTAAAATTAAAATTTACTGTAAATTTTATTTTATTTTTCACAACAAATAAATTAATTTCATTTTTCAAAATGTAGATTGTTTTGTTTTAATGTCATTCAAAATGTAAATTGTCTTGAGAAAATATTACCAAGGCAAAAATTTTTTTATTTATTAATAATAAAATCTACTAAAGTACTGTAATATCTTATAAGCTTTTGTTCCATACAACAATGAAAGCCTTTCTTAGAACAAAAGGTTATTTATCTTGTTCACGTATACTATTTATTTAAATAAATTAAAAAAAAAATGTATTTTGAGTTTTTGCATTTTTTAAAATTTAAATATAGTTTTATATAACCAAATAAGACACCCAATAAAGTTTTTAATTTAAAAATGAAAGATGAGAATAAAGGTAATATTAATAAATAATTGAAAATATGTATTCCGAAAATAAAAAAATTTAATCGATTTACAATATAATTGAAATTGATTAGTAATTTGGTAAATTAATAAGCTTGAATGAATAGTTTCATCAGATTTTAAATATTTTTTTAGAAATATATATTTTAATTCAAAATTAAAAAAAATTTTTTAAATAAATTCTTTTAAAGTGTAACATAATCCTTTATTCAAAACATTCCCCATGATCATAAAATATTCTCCACTGTATAAAAACTTTGCAAAAAATGAAATGTAAGTACACAAAACATTTATAAATAGAAATAAATATTTAACCGATGATCTTTGCTTGTAAACAAAACTTAGGATTTATTGTTGTACTTGCATATCATATAAATTCATTTCTTATTTTTTTCAAACATCTTGCCCAAACCAATTTTTACAGCAGATGCCATTTCAGTTTTAACAGGTTTATTTTAGCTGAAGATTGTTTAAGAGTTCATCAACTGTTGTTGTATTGTAAAATAATGTCGATTTTAATCACCTAAACCTGTAAAGAGAATTCTTTTAAAAATTTTTGAAAGATTCAAAATGATATCAAATAATTATTGATGTAAATGACAATTTAATTTTTCAAATCTTACTTATAAACTTGTTAAAAAAAAAAGAGTTGCTTATTTATTTTCGGAAGAATCTTGATCGTTTGGTTCTCCTCTTGTTTGACGTCGAAGTGAATCAATTAATTCTGGATTTGAAGTGTGCATTTGCTCAGCTAATCGTTGTCCTGCTTCAATCAAAGCACTCATTTGGTCCATGTTTCCGCCTCCTTCGTTTGCTGCACCACTCATGAACGAGCTCATCATGTTTTGCATAGCTGGGTTTGCCAGCATTTGCGTTGCCATGTTTATAAACGTTGGATTACTTAAAAATGATTGAAGGTTTATGTTTGAAAAACCTGCAGCCGCACCTACGCCTTCGGCGCTTTGCCGGTTGAGACTTTCTTCAGCAATTAATAAATTATTCTTTAAACTTTCATTATCAGGATCTAATTCTAATGCCTTTTCATAACATTCTTTTGCTTCTTTGAATCTATTTAAGCTCGAATAAGCCAGTCCCAATCTACTGTAGGCCTTACAGTAACTAGAATCGATAGATAATGCAGCATTACAATCTTTTATTGCTTGCTGATGATTACCGAGTTTACTATAGACCGCGGCTCTGTTACAATAAAAAACAGGATTTTTTCCGTCTAGTTCTATGGCCTTTGTGTATTTAATAAGAGCTTCATCAAGTTTGTCGGCTTTCGTTAAAGAGTTTCCCTCATTTTTTAGTTTTTCAGCTTCTGCTTTCATTTCTGGAGTTATCTCAACTGTAGCAGGTTCGGGTTGGGTTTTTTTAAATAATTCCAAAATATCAAAATTTTTTAAGGCATCTGAGTCGCTCACACCGTAGGCACTTCCTAGACATTGAATTGAAACTTCTAAACTTTCTCGAGAATCAGCTGACAAATCATCTTCTTCTAGTATTTGTGTTAAGCACTTAATTATTGATGCTGCTAAAGCTTTATAGATCATTGTCACGAATAATGTAATTATTAAATCAAGTTTTATAGATTAAGTAATGACTTATTAAATTAAGTTTTGTTTTTGTTTTTGTTTTTGTTTGTTTTTTTTTTTTTATCAATTCACTTTACTTTTATAACCTAAAAAAAGCCGCAAACCACTTATAGTAACTGTGTTTTATAAGGAAAAGTTATAAAGTTTGGGACTTAAATATTTAGTTTTATCACTGCTTCAGTATGAAAAACTTCAAACTTAAAATATGATTAAAGCTGATGCTAATTTTACCACTTTTCATTGAAGTATCATACTGCAACGAAAACGTTCTAATCCGAATAAGATGCCGCACTAATTATTGCTTGATTTTCACTGACTAGATTTGCGGCACTTAAATTTACTCAACACTTTTCTTAAATTAAATTAAAGTGAGGAAATTAGTTTATTACACGTGTACTCTTATTACTTGAGAATTGCGATCGACTTGCTTCCGCGACTTCACCTGTCCTAACCTCACATAATAAAAACAGACACTGCCTATATGAAAATGACTTCGCCGATTACGATTTACGATACCAGTGCCTCTATTGAAGAAAAGAAGAGATACATAAGTCGGTTTTTATTTCACTGGGTAATCAGGGTACAACGTACCGCTCCAACGGTAAATCACGAACATTATAAACTGCGTTTATATATAAATGTTGTCATAGGAAATTTATATTAATTAATTGTCACATACATTAAAAAATTCAAAATCAAATTTAATTCATGTACATTGAAATCATAAAATAAATCTATATATATATATATTTAGCAATTTGTTTTTAGATATATATATATATATCGCAAAGAAACCTGTAAAATTTTTGTTTAAATAAATTTTTTTTTACTTTAGGATGTGGAATTCAACTTTCAAGGCGTCGTCTGTAGATACTCCAACCTGGTTTAAAATTTTATTTAAAATAATTGTCCGTGTATGCTAATGAATTTTAAAATAAAAATTTTGTTTATAAAAAACAATTGCCAAGAATTTCGTTTAAAATCTTGAAAAACATCATAATTTTCAAAGAAATTTTCCAATATTTTGGCTTGTTCTTGGTGAAAATTCATATTGATGGGTAAAGAAAATAATTAATTAACAATTTTCTGAAATTTTCACTTTATTTTTCAATTTTTAGCATTACATCTGTTTCGATACTAACGTATCATCCTCAGATGCGAGGTGAGTTCTGACTTCTGACTGGTAGGATTTGTACGATTCGTCGGTGTATCGGTGTATATAATCATAACAAGTTAGTTTTCACAAAAGTTAAGTTAAAATTGGTTTTTATTATTATTATTTTTTTTAATTTTAATCAAACAAATTTTTTGATCTTATAATTATCCACCATTGCTGGCTGAGTATTTTTTCTAATAGTAACAAAAGAATATTTACTGTAAAAAAATGATTGTATCATTTTTAATGAAAATTTTGTGTATGTATATTTTTAAATTTATACCCTCGTTTATACCTTTTTTAATGTAAAGTTTAGTAAAAATCACTTTTTATACTTTGATTGTCAATTTATCTTCTGAAAAATACTAGTTTATGGTTCGATTATTGACAGCTATTAGGGCTTCCCGATAATATAGAGAAAAATATCAATATCGTCTCGATGATTGAATATAAAAATTTTGTAAAGAACTTACGTCGGCAAAAGTTCATCATTACAAAAATTAAACTTTAAAAAACTTTTAAAAATCAAAAAAGTAAAAAAATTAATTATTTCTCAAAACAAACAAATTGTATACTTAGCTACACTGGACACGTACAGGAGCAGTGGTAGACTATTTGTATGTCATCTTTGCGATTTATGCTTATCTCATAAAATGAGATAAACATAACCCGGATATTAAGTTTTTAAATGTTGAAACAACCTGCTCGCTATGGTGAATAAAAATATTATATCAGTGGTAAATTTTATAGTTGTCTGTAAAAAATTTTCATTTTAGAATAGTAATAAGCAAAACGTGTTAAAAATTTTTTAACGGGAAATTTTTTAAAATAAATCCTGAAAATATCGTATAATGTTGCTTTGACCATAAATCAAGATTTTGGTGATTCAAAAATTTTTTTCTTGCCAGTAGTAATTGCTTTGAATAATGAATATTAATAAACGTACTTTAATATCCATTTCGAATTTTTTGATACATTATTTTGAGTTTGTAAATTTAGATTTGTATCACGCTCAATGATGTAAATTTATCTCGCTGAGCAATTTTCTCGATTTTTACATCATCGAGCGATGTCATTTTACTAAAATCTTTTTTACATTTCAATTGGAAAGTGACAAATTGTCGAAAGTTTCGATCAGATTTGAAAATTCAATGTTTATTTGGGGAGAAAATTTTACTTTCATATGTTGAAATTAAATGCAGCAGAGACTAAATTATAATTTAAATTGACGTATTCATTGTATGACTCATGTAGACTTCCATATTACAATAATAATATTTTTCATTGGCTCAGTCATCTAAGGCACACGTCTTAGATGGTTGAAAAATTATCGTGCAGAGGGATGTCGATTCGTATCTTCGGTTGGTAGATTTTTCGAGCTGAGTGACGAAGTGGACTGCGACTCAAGATAAGAATTCTTGTAGAATACTGATGCATTTTGGGGAACAAAGAGGATAGCCACCGATGAATGGATCAGTGCTCATCATATTTTAAATTGAAACTATGATTATTATTCTGAATTCTTCTTTATTCATTTAAACAAAAAATAACGGTCAAATAAAAAATTAAAAACCGAATTTCCTTAAAAAGTCGTTGCTAAAGAGTAATTTAGACCTAGTGCACCAGGGTATATCAGGTCGATGTTGACACTCTTGTGGGCTTGTGCGTGTACTTGCAAAATATTCATTTTAAAAGGAACTTTCTGGGGAAATTGTTGCTGATGAGTTTTTTTGACACGAGAACACGAATTTCAGGTCTACCTAAAAGTAGACAGAGATAGATTTCCTTGGACGGCTTCATTGAATTTCGTCCCCAGATCAGATACGTCGTCGAATCGCAAAGTATGTCTCCCTCAATCGTCTTGCTTACCTCGGTCACGGCTTTCGCATCCTCCGGTGCTTTTATTTCCTGCTTTGCCACTACTCCAGTGTAGTGGCGTAAGCAGACCATCAGAGTACTGGCTGTATGTGTAAGTTAATACATATTAATTGTTATTTATCGCTACAGAACAAAATTTTTTTTTTTAGGATTTATTGTTTTGTTCAGACTTTACAGTTACATCAAACAAAAAAAGTGGGCCTGTAAGTTTAATTATTACAATTAAATTAGATTGTATCCCTCCCTCAAGAATGGTCTCTCTGTCCGCTTTCTAGTTGTAAGAGATCATACTAGAATTTCTACTAAACCTAATATCACTAATAACAATACAATAGACTACAATTCACGTACAGTAAAGACTATAAGCATCATAAAACACAGGTGAGTAATTAGTTCTCAAACTTCTCTCATGGTAGTAAAAATGTGTGTTGATGAGTTGTTTAAAACATAGTGGTAAGCATATCTAAACATAAGTATAAGTATAAGTTGATACATGTTATAGGAGCGTCTCAAAGACTCCGTGCGGAAGCCGGGCGATTCACTCCCCTTATTGGACATTACCTGTGCTTCTCAATAAATATCATATTGCATCACAAGGGCAAATGTTTATTGCAAGATTAATTTTTATAAACAAATTATTTTTTTCATGAAATGACAACGTTTTTCGGTTCTTTGATTATTTTTGTTCTCACCACAAAAAATTTTGTGAACTTTTAACAAATTTTTTCCAAGTTATCACTAATTTAAAAAAAAGATGATCTTTAAATTGATATGTTTATAACTTTTATAAAAATTGAAATTTTTCAAAATATTTTAGGGAGTTCATTTTTGCATACAAACCTATTCTATGCAAAAAAGTATGAAATTCAAATAATTGATTTTTAGTGGCCCACTTCAGGAATTTTGGCTCGCGAGTTAAAATATTATAAACAATTTTAAAAAAATTCTCGCCTAACAGATTGAGTTTTTTGGTAAAATACGTATGAAAACAAAATCCAAGTTACAGATTTTTTTACAGATTTTTTTGTTAACGACAGGTGCTTTCAACATCAAAAAACCAATCGTAAATAAAAATAACAATTTATAGGAATGTGAGAATTGCAAGAGAGAAATGGATTTTACTGTTTGGTTCCCTATTGCACATAAAAGTTTGCAAGCTTTCGTTATCACCCGCGCACATATAACATGTAAACTCGTACCTTTTATTTTGTTTTTGTCGCTAACCCTGTTTTGATGTGAAAAAATAAAGTGAGTGACATTTCAGAATCGCTAAAGCTATCTTTAACAAAAAAAATTATGAAAAAACAAAAAAAAAGCGATGTTTCAAAACTCTCTATTCGTAATAGGCTTTGATTAAAATTTTTTTTAAAATAGGCTAAAAAATAAAAAAATTTGGTGTAAGAAAACGATTTCCAAAGTTTTGTTAAGATCGGCGAGCCGGAGGGTGCGTGGTGTAGCCTTTTCACGTACCTAAGTGAAAACATTTAAAATACCAAGGGTGTCTACCGAAGTGCCCACATTAGGTACACTTACATTAATTCATTTAAATTATGCTCTATGAAAAAAATTTCTTTTTTGTTAAATCACCCCATCTCTATTATTGGCAACTATACTTCAACTTTGAAAGGCATCTACATCATTACATAGTGTTACAGTTAATACTGATAGTTAATTAGTTGGATAATAATTTATTATTACATAAATCTATACGAGCGGAAAAGGAAAATCTAATAATTTAATGTCAAAACAGTATAGTACCGAAAAATACCTATTTAATAAGTCATGAAAACAGGTGCTCTCATGTAGTCCTGTGTCTGCTGAACATCAAACCTCACACTCGGTAATAAACCTTTTGAAGTTGTTCCGATTCCTCGTTATAACCTACATACGTAACATCCACAGTCACAGTTTTAACTTCTGTTATCGTATCTAATCTTGTTATAGATGTAGGTGCGTACACTATACTATTTTATCAACGCCTATACTAGTGCAGCAGTAAAAAAAAAGGCTAATTGCAATTTGTTTGCTAGTTTCATTTTTTGGATAACTTTTTTTGAACCCTTGTTTTGCATCGGTATAATTAGATCTACCCGCTCTATAGGTACACTACAAAAAAAAAAAAAATTAAATTTTTCATTATAAAGTTTTTATAACACATTCTTATGAATTTTTGGATTCATGATAAGATAATGTATTAACTTGCTTTACAGTTTCTCATTATAGTACGTACACCAAAAAACTCAATTAATCGAACTATTCTAATCAGAAGATTCTCGGTTCGCTTTGACTTTACATAAATGAGTATAATTGTGGATGCGTATAAAAAGAATTTCAAACTTATAAATATTATAAAATAAATTGATTTTAATTTTTTGATTTATATTTTGTTTAAAAATAGCCTTACTTCAAACTTTTTTTTCCCCACCTTACATATGTATATATATATTAAATGTGTATGGAATAATTTAATTAATTTACATTTTTTGTTTTCAATGCATGCAAAAATTTTCAAATTTCTTTTTCAAATAAAAATAGTAAGGTAGGTGTACCTAACATGGCCTCCCTAAGCGAGAATCGACGTTGTGGCGAATCAAATCAATATTTTTTGACGTGTAAGGTCTCATTTTAAAGGTTAATTCAAGAGCTTTAAAATGATACCTTACGCGTTCGATTTTGATCAATAAGCTTGAAATGCCAGAGGATTTACCAAAATCCGTTTTTTTAAGACACCAGATATTTGTGCACCTAAATATGGCCCCCTTGAAGTAATTTGTTTCTATTTTTTAAATCAATCATCGATATGAGATTAAAAAAACTTCAAAATTTTTATTATTTTAAAAATTGAGTCTTTTTTACAATGTTTTTGAAAGCTTTGCAACCAGTAGAAAAATTACAACTTTAAATTTTTATCAAAGTTTGTTTTTTGAGCTAGAATGTTTTTTTAGTTATAAAATGATAAAATGCTTTAAAACAATTTAATTTATTTTTCTTAAATAACATTAGGATAGGATTTTCTAAAAAGTAAATATGAAACTAAGCACTCTTAATATCGGTATTTCTACTTATTCGCGGGGGCCCTATTAGGTACACTGCAGTATAAAAAGTTATTTAAGAATAAAACCCGTTAGAAAACGAGTTGAACAAACACTATAATCGCGTTTCAAAGCTGAAACAAAAACGAATTGAAGCCACTTATGAAAATTTTGGTCAGGTGTGTCTAAATCTTTTGACAGACCATTTAATTACAACGTAAAATAATAATGAAGGTATACGAAACAAGTTTTAGCTATAAGGCGTGAGCAAAAATAATTTTCAATTAATTTAAACAACTTAAAACTTCATAATTCAGTGTTTTTGACTTCTTCCTACCTTGTAGAGATGCCGCGTATCGATCATATTCAAAATAACAGGGCCCATATTGGGTACCGGACCATATTAGGCACACCTACCTGATTCTACTTAACTAGGCAAAAGGGAAAAGGGAAAAGTCCCAGATCACATGAAATTGTCGTCCGAGGTGAAGCCTAGTTGAGTATACTATTTTTCCGCTCGACTACTGACTGAACCAGGCCGCAGCGACACGGAACAAGTGCTTCCCGGCCGGAGTGAGGAAAAATTATTTTCCTGGTAAACATAGATTTATATTTTTACAGTACTTATTGTTAAACCTTTGTTTTGAAATGCTGATGTAAACATTAATTCATTTTTTAATCAATAGTACTTGAATAAAGAGATTCATGGACTTCTTGAATAACTGTTTGTGCGAGTTGAAAATGTAAATATTGACTTACAGTCACCTTTTTCCGTAGCTTTGAATTAAAAAAGAAAAAAAACCTTTGCAAGAGTGTTGAGTTTACTTTGTAATTTTTCTTCTTTTTATACATTAAGCTTTTTATACATTATTTTTTACTTTCAATCTCGAGTGTTTATCGCGAAGCATCCTACGATTATACAACTCGCCCGTATTGTATGCAAAAATCGATTCGTATTAAATTACTCGAGTGTATTGTTTTTTTAACTCCGGCGGAAAATCCAATATTTGTGAGTATTTTTCTTCTGCGGCCTTCTATTTGTTGAATTTGTTTTGAAAGTTGATCATTTAAATCTGAGAGCGCAATTTTCCAACACCAAATAAAACCGTTTATTCTTGAAACTATTTAGATAAAAAAATTTATTTTTAGTACTGGTTTAAACAAAATTTTAGTAACTGTTCTACAATCATAGAGATCAAATTATTTTATACTTTTTATAAATTTTATCCTACTGAGAATTTCAAAGAATTATATTTTTTTATGAAATTTGAGGAAAAAATATATAAGGTAGGTGTACCTAGTATGGCCCCCCTAAGCGAGAATCGACGTTGTGGCGAATCAAATCAACATTTTTTGACGTGTAAGGTCTCATTTTAAAGGTTAATTCAAGAGCTTTAAAATGATACCTTACGCGTTCGATTTTGATCAATGAGCTTGAAATGCCAGAGGATTTACCAAAACACGTTCTTTTAAGACACCTAAAATTTGTGTACCTAATATGGCCCCCTTGAAGTTATTTATTAATTGCGATTTATTCCTATTTTTTAAATCAATCATCGATATGAGATTAAAAAAACTTCAAAATTTTTATTATTTTAAAAATGATATATTTAAAAATTGAGTCTTTTTTACAATGTTTTTGAAAGCTTTGCAACCAGTAGAAAAATTACAACTTTAAATTTTTATCAAAGTTTGTTTTTTGAGCTAGAATGTTTTTTTAGTTATAAAATGATAAAACGCTTTGAAACAATTAAATTTATTATTCTTAAATAACATTAGGACAGGATTTTCTAAAAAGTAAATTAGGAAATACACTTTGAAATATCGATATTTCTACTAATTCGCGGGGGGCCATATTAGGTACACTGCAGTATAAAAAGTTATTTAAGAATAAAACCCGTTAGAAAACGAGTTGAACAAACACTAAAATCGCGTTTTAAAGCTGAAACAAAAACGAATCGAAGCTACTTATGAAAATTTTGGTCAGGTGTGTCAAAAATAATTTTCAAATGTTCAAAACAACTAAAAACTTCATAATTCAGTGTTTTTGACTTCTTCCTACCTCATAGAGATGCCCATATCGAGCATATAAAAAATAACAGGGGGGGCCATATTAGGCACAGGGCCATATTAGGTACACCTACCTTATATATAAATCTTACCTCGAAAAATTGTATGAGTACTATAGATCTCTAATAGTATATTATAGTACGGGTGCAGCATCGTCACCGGCGTGGTTTTAAGGACCCGAGTGCGTAGCGAAGCGGAGCACGAGGTCCTTAAAGAGCCCTGGTGACGTGCTGCACCAGTGCTATATACTATTTTATAGTACGAGTAACCAAAAACACGCATCAAAGATTTGATTTTGAGGTTAAAGTGACCAGGAGTACTATAAAAGTACTTTTTAGCTTTTTTTTAGATTTTAGAAATCTAAAAAATTTATAGTAAAATTCGCTGCATCTCTGTACGTGTAGTATGCTTGGAATTTTGTTTAAACTAGCGAAAAAATCGTTTTTTTTTTTGCTAAAAAGCATCAAAAGGCCCATTGGCAATTGATACTGGTATTTTCTTTCATCTTAAGGTGTATCAAAATTATTCCTAAAGTTTAATTAATTTGGGCGTTCCGGATGATGTGACTTCCCCTTGTAAGATTCATTAATTTTACTAATGTGGAAAAACATTCGTTTTTTAGTAAAATTATTTTTTATTTTCTGAACAAATTTTTACCCTTATGATTGACGCCTAAGCCGAAGGCGAGGGATTCAAAAGTTTGCTAGGAGTTGGCTCATTCTTTTCCTGCGTCGTGTGTATTTTTTTTTTCATTACGACGGGAGGAAAACCCAAAGTCCCGCTCCGACTCAGGCAGGGAATTTGTTGTTTCGTCCCGGAGGTATGAAAAAATCATTTAAGGGTTTGACAAGTGGAGAAAGCAGTTACCTTCTCTCCCTGATTTCGGTATAATTTTGCTTCTAAAACTAAAGAGCGTTTTTTAAAGAAAAAAATATATTATAAAATAGGCTACTTTTCACGTTATGATCATATATATATATATATATATAGGTCATTCCAACATCTTTCAGCAAGATCGTGAGCACGAGGTCAACCGATTTTAAAAATTTTTTAGTATGTTAAAGTACCACTATTTTTAGGAGCTTTGCCAAAATTTTAGCCCAAAATATTCCATAGAACCCAAATGGCAGCTATTTAAAAATAAAAAATAGGCCTTTTTTCTAGTTATTTTTACCATATTTTCATCCTAACTTCTTATATTCGCCAAAAATAGAGTTTTAATCCGATTTTTATGCTTTACCTCTTAAAATTTTCGTATTTTGACAAAAATTTTGAAAAAATTTTTGTTGATGTAATTACGATCACTTTGAGTGAGGTGCAGCCACAAATATAAATTTTTCTAAATTTATCAAATTTTGCGATATTTAGCTATATTCAAAAAGCTGTCATTTAGTGGGGTATGAATATTTTTTTTTTCTTTAAACGGCAATTAAATTGTCTGTTTAAGACTTTTAATTCCTTTTTTGAAACGTTCAAAAATCTTTAAAAATGTCAAAGTTACAACTATTTCAAATTATCTAAAAAATGAAAAAAACGCGAAAATCGCATTTTTGCCAATATTGAAACTGCTGCCACTTTTTTCTCTGAGTCTTTTTTTTTCTGAAATTTTAAGGAAATATTCTTCATAGCTTGTTGAACAAAGCCTCATATTTTTGATAAACTTTTTCGGCTATTTTTCTACTGTTCCAAGCAACTGATTTTTGTCATTTTTATCGTTTTTTAACAAAAAATTTATACTAAAAGAGAGGTGGAAAAGTATCCAATAACGCTACTTACGTATTCTGGAACGCTTTTTATGATTTTTTAGAGAATATTTATTGAAATTAATTTCAATAACTGTTGATCAGTAGCGTTGCTTTTAAAAAAATTATGAAGAACTGATAGAATCTCAATCATTTAAAAATATTTATGACGTATAAATTTGTTTTAAAAACATTTTTTTTAATTTTTCATAACAAACTTAAAGAAATATAAATTTTTCTTAAAAATTTTATTTTTACATTTACCATATAACATAATAAAGTTAAAAATCACCAGATAGTTTATAGGAAATGAATTTTCCATTTAATGTTTAACTGGTTTTGGGTAATTTATTAACAATTTTTTCTTCTATTGCTGCTAATACTATAATGACTTTCGTTATTATTACTGCTAATCTTAGGTTTGGAATAATTATTAATTGAATAATTATTAATAATTAAACAATTAAAATTTTTAATTGTTTAATCTACGTATTGATGTCAAATATAAAAAAACTTTCATGAACAAAAAAAAAATGGAAAAATATTCAATGACGAATTTTCGAATAACTTTTGTTTTAAATCATTTTAACACTTTTAGACGTAACGTCCTCAGAATATAATTTGAAACGCATTGTTGTGTCATTAATAGGCTCAATGCAATGATATTTTTTAGTATTTTGCACGGTTTTGACGAGTTCAAATCTTCTTTCTAATTTTTGCTTACTAAGTTTTACTTCTCCATTGGAAACATAAAGGAACCTAAAAGTTTAATTAATGAATCAATCATTAACATAAGTCTGAAAGCTGTCAATTTATGAGGAACATTTCGAACATATAAATACCTGATTCCTTGGACATTTTTTTTAAGATATTCACACATTTGTTCAGCATTTAGAATTTGTTCGTGTTGAAGTGAAGCTCTTCTTGCTGCTCTCTTAGCTACGGCACCTATTCCATCGCAAGAAGTTTTTCCGTGAGATGTCCCAAAAAAGTTATAAGATTTAAGCTCCAACTTATAATCTTTTTTATGAAATAACAGATTAATAAAGTGGTTTCTGCAAAAAATATTTTATTGCAATTTTAGTACTATAACTATTAATTAAGTTCTTTCAGATGAATCTTTTTTTTTTTTTTTTTTTTTTAAATAAGCTCATATTTAAAATTGTTAGGAGTCATGCGAGAAACACGCATGAGGTCTAGTATGAATTTGTGTGTGTGCTGTGTGCATGAGCGCCACCAGCTCCACAGACGCATGTATAAGTATCCGCGCTGTCGTTGCATCAGACATACGTGTATCACAAGCTCCTTAGTAATAATTAAATTGAGTTAATAACACCTGCCTTCTTATTTCGTTGCAACTTAACTCTACAAAAATAGATTCATAAACAAACTCATAGATTTCGTAGACTCGTATTAAAAAAAAAAAAAGAATTTTAGAAATAATCTCTAACAATAATAATTATTTTCAATATTTATATCAAATAAATAATAAAATATGTGCAGTATCGATAAAAGATCCAATATTTTACTTTGTGAAAAATATTGTGAAATAATGAATTCAATTTTTTTGTTATACCAATAAATTAAATACTCCGAAGATAGATAAAACTGTCGTTAAACCTTAATTATTTAACATACTCTAAACTGAAAATTTAATAATTTTTTTTTAACTCACTTGTTTTTAAATTGTTGTGGAGCACCATCTGAATAGTAGATTAGACTTTTTATAAATGTGTATTCTTGTTTAATGGAATCAAGTACCGTTTTTAAAAAAAGGTGTATTGCTCCAGCCGAATGATCTTTACCATCAGAAATAACACAGTAGCTAGCTACTTTTAAAAGCTCATCTTTTGGATCTTTATAGTGCAACGTAAGAGTAAATAATGAGGCATGTGTATTATTAAAGTAAAAAGCCTGAACTGAATTTTGACAAATGAACGGATAATTTTCTGCGAAATCCATGGTTATGAGTCCAGTTTTTTCATCTAAATTTTTTTTTGACTTAGAGTAAAATTCTTTTTGTTCATTTGAAATGAAGTGATGCTCTGATAAGCTCCAGACGTCGTTTGATAATTCCTCAATAATGTCTAGCATAGGTTTTTCCAAATTAAGTAGCGTGGTTCTTGTTATTTCTTTCCCATCTTCATCTTGTATTTTTTCAGCACCCCAGCTTGAGTATTTGACCATCTTGTTCGGATTAGAGATATTTTGAGTTAAAAATTTATAAACTTCTTGTTTATTTGGACAATCTTGACACTTATGCAGCATACAATCTTTGTTCTCTACGGAACACACAGAAACATCAAGTAATTCGTGATAATTCATTTTAGGTTGAACTGCTGATAGTTTTAATTTTACATTCTGATGTGTAGGGCAAATACAGATATTATGTGAGCCAGAACTTCCAGCTGATACACATTGTTCAGGTTTCTGTGCAAAGAAAAAGGCTAAACAAGGAATTTTTTCAGAGCTATTTTCTGAGACCCAGTTTTTATATAAAAGTTTAATGTCATATAGTAAATATCTCTTTTGTAGCAATTGCCTTTCCCCTTCGATTCTTACACTGATTTTTTCTTTAGTGCCACTGCACATAGCACTATTGGCGTCATCCAAATAATAGTTTTTTATATTTTCTCTTACTTCAAGCGAAATGCGATGATAGTTTTTTTTTACGCGATGAGTTGAACCTATATGGAGAGGTTATATAGTAAATTTAGAACATGTTTTGAATAATAAACGGATTTATGTATACTAAGAGGAATAAAAAATTTATGAACTTAACCCGCCAGCGCCGAGTGGCAAATTAACTCATCAAAATAAAATTTGTCAAAAATGCCGAAGG
Organism: Encarsia formosa; assembly: GCA_038277355.1. NCBI lineage: Eukaryota > Metazoa > Arthropoda > Insecta > Hymenoptera > Aphelinidae > Encarsia > Encarsia formosa. The sequence goes on from CM076184.1 coordinate 110,470,495, forward strand.
ACAAGATAATTTGTCCAAATTACAGGCATGTAAAAAAAAACGGGTATTAATACAAAGTCAAGAAAATTAATGCACTAATCTTCAAAAAGTTGTAATTTAAATTTTTGTTAGTTGGAGTTTCTTTTAAAAAATTATATAAATTTAATAAATAAAAAACTACTCGATTAACTATTCATGAATTAAGTTGGACTAATTAAAAAAAAAAAAAAACTTTATTCAAAAATATCTTATAATTCTAGTTAATATAAAATTCATTTATTCTTACCAGATTCTTTCAATTTTTTCATCTCTTCAAATTGATATCGAGTACATTTTAAATAAATATTAACCGTGTTCAAGTTCCATTCATCTGGTAAAAATGTCAGGAGCTCAATTTTTTCATTATAACTAGTTTCAGGTGAGTTATATTTGATTTGAATATTTGAAATCATTGATAAAAACCAAGAACTTTCATTATTAATTTTCTGTAAATTATTAAATTTTGGCAATTCAACTTTCAGAGCAATTTCGAAGGTTTCCGAAGTTTTGTCGACAACACTTTGTAAAATTTCAACACCTTTTTTTTTAATACTTGATTCATTCAGCTTTTGTCTTTTGAAAGTCGGTAAGTCAAAAGCATCAAAAATATGTTCAAGTTTTCTTTTTTCTTGACTCTCTGTAGTAAATTCTGGGGTGTTTTTAATCTCTTCGCTTGGTTCAGACGAAGCCTCGCCTGATAAATTTTCATAGTTGAGACTTTTGTCTGTTTTAAAATTGTTTTCATAATGTAAGATATCTGATTTTAGTTTTATATCACAATTGTCACACACTTTTTGACCTGCAATAATTTTTAAATCTAATACTTCCTTTAAGTAAGAAATAGCTTGATTATCTAAAGTCACTAATTCAGTATCAGTTTTGACTCTATGTTTTTGAAACGCATCAACACAGTATTTAAAATGTAAGTCTTTATAAATATCAATATCATTCCGGATTTTAGTTGAGCAATTTGCACAAATTTTTTTTCCAGGTATAATCTCAAGAGACAAACAATTTTTCATTTCTTCATAAAAATCTAGGGTAACAGAAACTAAATTTTTTGTAATATTTTTAGAATGCTTTTGAAAAGGATTGCAACACTTTGTTTCTAGAGACGAGTAGTAGGTATAAAAATTGTCATAATGATAATTACATATCTTTTCATTTTCAATATTTTTGATCCCAGGCACTCTTAAGTAAAGTAGTTTGACATCTTTTTCTGAAAAGTCACTTATTGCATGGTAAAATTTTTTGGAAGAAAATCTTGTGGAGTGACAACTATCGTTTAAAAAGTTTCCTACACAGCAATTAAAACTTGCAACTTCATTCATTTTATTAAACAAACTCTTTTTACGGGCTGAAATTGCTATTAACGCGACTTCCACGGTGAAAGCAGACTGGTTACTGATTGTTGACACTAGTAGTAGTTAAAAAATTGCTGCAGGTGGCGCCGCAGTCTACATTTATAATGATTTTTGATAGGATGATACAAATAAAATATTAGGCATTTTTCCAGATTAATAAGTTTGGTTTAATTGTTGTTGAATACTATGTATTATTTAAAAAAATATAAAAATAAACTAGATTAAACATTGTAACAGTTTTTTTCTTTTTTTCTGTAATTAACGTACTTATTGATACATTAGTCCAAAAAAAATTATGAATGATCAAACAGGATTAATAACTGCAAAGTTCTTGATTCATTTATAAAATATTAGCAGCAATAGAAGAAAAAATTGTTAATAAATTACCCAAAACCAGTTAAACATTAAATGGAAAATTCATTTCCTATAAACTATCTGGTGATTTTTAACTTTATTATGTTATATGGTAAATGTAAAAATAAAATTTTTTAGAAAAATTTATATTTCTTTAAGTTTGTTATGAAAAATTAAAAAAAAATGTTTTTAAAACAAATTTATACGTCATAAATATTTTTAAATGATTGAGATTCTATCAGTTCTTCATCATTTTTTTAAAAGCAACGCTACTGATCAACAGTTATTGAAATTAATTTCAATAAATATTCTCTAAAAAATCATAAAAAGCGTTCCAGAATACGTAAGTAGCGTTATTGGATACTTTTCCACCTCTCTTTTAGTATAAATTTTTTGTTAAAAAACGATAAAAATGACAAAAATCAGTTGCTTGGAACAGTAGAAAAATAGCCGAAAAAGTTTATCAAAAATATGAGGCTTTGTTCAACAAGCTATGAAGAATATTTCCTTAAAATTTCAGAAAAAAAAAGACTCAGAGAAAAAAGTGGCAGCAGTTTCAATATTGGCAAAAATGCGATTTTCGCGTTTTTTTCATTTTTTAGATAATTTGAAATAGTTGTAACTTTGACATTTTTAAAGATTTTTGAACGTTTCAAAAAAGGAATTAAAAGTCTTAAACAGACAATTTAATTGCCGTTTAAAGAAAAAAAAAATATTCATACCCCACTAAATGACAGCTTTTTGAATATAGCTAAATATCGCAAAATTTGATAAATTTAGAAAAATTTATATTTGTGGCTGCACCTCACTCAAAGTGATCGTAATTACATCAACAAAAATTTTTTCAAAATTTTTGTCAAAATACGAAAATTTTAAGAGGTAAAGCATAAAAATCGGATTAAAACTCTATTTTTGGCGAATATAAGAAGTTAGGATGAAAATATGGTAAAAATAACTAGAAAAAAGGCCTATTTTTTATTTTTAAATAGCTGCCATTTGGGTTCTACGGAATATTTTGGGCTAAAATTTTGGCAAAGCTCCTAAAAATAGTGGTACTTTAACATACTAAAATTTTTTTAAAATCGGTTGACCTCTTGCTCACGATCTTGCTGAAAGATGTTGGAATGACCCATATATACTAGGGGGTACCCCCCTGCTCGCTTCGCTCGCCAACCCCCATAAAAATAGTTATAAAATATGGAGTTTTTTGACAGTTAATATTTAACATGTTTTTTGAGTTGAGTTTGTGTATTGAATGAAAGTTCAAACATGTTTAGGTAAAATTGTTGAATATGATTTAAATTGAAAAAAGAAAATTTTATTATGGTGAGTCTAAAAAAATAGTTATAAAAATTAAATAGTAAGTTAAAATACTTCAAGTACTTGAAACATGTTAAATATAATATTTTTTAACCGTTTTGAAGTACTGCTTTAAAAAGGGCTTTAAAAATTACGACTCTTCTAGGAAAAGCGCCCTTCAAAGAGGTTAAATATAGAGTTTTTTTACAGTTAAGGTGCTCGTACAGGAGAAGCTCCTATAATTTAAAATCAACTCCTCCGGGAGGAGCCCCTTAAAACATGTTGAATATAAGGTTTATTGACGTTTTGAGGTGCTCCTCCGGGAGGAGCTCTAGAAATTACGGCTCCTCCGGGAGGAGCCCCTTAAAACATGTTAAATATAAGGTTTTTTGAAGGTTTTGAGGTGCTCCTCCGGGAGGAGCTCTTTAAACTACGGCTCCTCCGGGAGGAGCCCACTTCAAACATAATAAATATAAGGTTTTTTGACGTTTTAAGGGGCTCCTCCAGGAGGAGCCCCTTAAAACATGTTAAATATAAGGTTTTTTGAAGGTTTTGAGGTGCTCCTCCGAGAGGAGCTCTTTTTTTTTTTTTGCTCCTCCCGGAGGAGCCCCTTAAAACATGTTGAATATAAGGGTTTTTGACGTTTCAAGGTGCTCCTCTGGGAGGAGTTACTAAAATTGGTTCCTCCCGGAGGAGCACCTCAAAACCTTCAAAAAACCTTATATTTAACATGTTTTAAGGGGCTCCTCCTGGAGGAGCCGTAATTTTCAGAGCTCCTCCCGGAGGAGCCAAAAAAAAAGAGCTCCTCCTGGATATAACTATATAATATAGGAAGATATATATATATATATATACTAGGGGGTACCCCCCTGCTCGCTTCGCTCGCCAACCCCCATAAAAATAGTTATAAAATATGGAGTTTTTTGACAGTTAATATTTAACATGTTTTTTGAGTTGAGTTTGTGTATCGAATAAAAGTTCAAACATGTTTAGGTAAAATTGTTGAATATGATTTAAATTAAAAAAAGAAAATTTTATTATGGTGAGTCTAAAAAAATAGTTATAAAAATTAAATAGTAAGTTAAAATACTTCTAGTACTTGAAACATGTTAAATATAATATTTTTTAACCGTTTTGAAGTACTCCTTTAAAAAGGGCTTTTATAATTACGACTCCTCTAGGAAAAGCGCCCTTCAAAGAGGTTAAATATGGAGTTTTTTGACAGTTAAACTGCTCGTACAGGAGAAGCTCCTATAATTTAAAATCAACTCCTCCGGGAGGAGCCCCTTAAAACATGTTGAATATAAGGTTTATTGACGTTTTGAGGTGCTCCTCCGGGAGGAGCTCTGGAAATTACGGCTCCTCCGGGAGGAGCCCCTTAAAACATGTTAAATATAAGGTTTATTGACGTTTTGAGGTGCTCCTCCGGGAGGAGCTCTGGAAATTACGGCTCCTCCGGGAGGAGCCCACTTCAAACATAATAAATATAAGGTTTTTTGACGTTTTAAGGGGCTCCTCCGGGAGGAGCTCTGAAAATAACGGCTCCTCCGGGAGCAGCCCCTAAAAATATGTTGAATATAAGGTTTTTTGAAGGTTTTGAGGTGCTCCTCCGGGAGGAGCTCTTTTTTTTTGGCTCCTCCCGGAGGAGCCCCTTAAAACATGTTAAATATAAGGGTTTTTGACGTTTTAAGGTGCTCCTCCGGGAGGAGCTACTAAAATTGGCTCCTCCGGGAGGAGCTTGTAAAATTAAGAGCTCCTCCCGGAGGAGCACCTCAAAACCTTCAAAAAACCTTATATTTAACATGTTTTAAGGGGCTCCTCCCGGAGGAGCCAAAAAAAAAAAAAGCTCCTCATATAATATAGGAAGATATATAGTATCGAGAGGTATTTTCTGACAGAAAAATTGAAAGTTAATAAATTAATAAAAGATACAAATATTAGTAAATAAATTGACTGCAATTTTAATGATCTATGATTTTAGAAAATGCAACGAAACAATGTTTTTCAAATGGCACGTGGCATCCCTATTCGGACTACTCGCAGTGCAAGGAGCTACCATTCTCTGGACTGCACCAAATGGATCCCTACGTTGAGCTTAAGTCCCAACTGTACATCGCGGGTTACGGAATATCCTTCTCGACACTCGTCATTGCTGTTATTATCTACTTATATTACAGGTAATAAGACTAGTGTACAAATTGTACAATTATGTTATGAATTAATTTTTTTACATGAGTAATCATCAATCAAATTTATCAGCAAAGCAAAATTTAGATTTAGATAAAAAATTATTTGAATCAAGAACTCAAATTTGAACCTCGGAGCTCAAATTCATCGAATAAAAAATATTATAGTCGTTGACCTAAAATTGCGGTCTTTTTTAGTATATTGAGACTTTATTATGCTTTAATAAGATAAAAAGTAATGAAATTTCACTCTTGGTAGCATCGCTTTATGTATTTATAACAATAATCAACTTTGTTGACAGCGTTTATTCAGCAGCAAGTTTAAATATTAAAAGCTATAAAATTAAGTTAAGCTATTTATACATAACTAGCCTGGCAAATTATTTTCAATTTCTTTTTAAAAATTAAATATAAAAAAAATTAAATTGATGGAAATGTTCAAATCAATTAAAATTTTCACGTCTAAAAGATTATATTTTGAAAGTAATGTAAAAATAGTTAATAAATAAATATTTTATTTATTAAAAATAAAACTATTTTTGAATTTAATATTTTAAAAATTAGTTTTGAATTCTTAATTTGCACAATCGAAAACATTATTAAACAAAGTTTCTTCTGAGAAAAAAAATGTAATGGAAGATTAATTTTACCTTTAATAAGTATAGTAATGCAGAATTCATTCAAAAATTAATGTCTAAAAAAAACAATGTTCAAATAAAATAATATTCTAAGTTTGACAAAAATTCGCCGTGGATTTGCAAGGATTTTTACAACCAGGAAATGACTTTGTTGTCAAAGAGCTTGCAATAATTTCATTGCATGATGGTTCTGATGCAAAAGTATTCATGTTCCAAGAACCGTTTTCTTGGTAGAGACTATCGAATAAGTATAAAAATATCAATCGTTAACTGGAAACCACCAAGCATGGTTTGTCATGGAGTTCGGGAAAAGTATCGTACACGCTGGTGGTCAACGTGCTCAAGGAATACTTATCAGATGCCAAAAAAAATTATGTAAGAGGTGAAATTAGAGGAACTGGTTAAAAAGGATTCAACTTACGTGTTTGTGAAGTGACATCTATTGATTATTTCGACAAACCAACTAAAGTTACCACGATTTGCTTGAGTTACAAATTTCTCAGAAAAACTACATGCGCACTGCAAAACGCTTGAATCATGAAAAAAGTAATCCTAGGTAGAGTGGGAAGAGATTCAGTCATAATCTATCCTTCGCACGAGCAAGATGGATCAGAGAAAATAACGTTACAATAAATATAACGTGCAACACCCGTCCGAAAAAGAATCATTTATTCTGAAACATGATGATAAAAAATATAAACAGATGGATCATTATAAGATAATTATAAGTCATCAAGTACCAAAAAAGATGAAAGTAAAAAAGTTATACTTAGAAGAAGATGAAGGAGGGGGGAACCTCAAGTGCAGACTGGGTAATGTGCAGACATCTCATTATTAGACTAATTGTTACAGAAAAGTAAATACCACAATGTAGTATTTTTTTTTTACCGAATTTTACACGTATAGGATTAAAATTTTCAGAAAATTATTTAAAAAAAATGAAAATAACTTAAGTACAATTTCAAAACTTACATCTGTTATCATTAGTTTTTGTCAGTTCTACTTGCGGTTATATCGACTTCTTATAACTATTTTATAAAACATTTTATTTTATTTTTGAAAATTCGATAAAAATATTACTACAGTCTAGTATTTGCTTTTCTGTTGTAAATATTCTGATAATGGGTCGTCTGCACATTACCCAGTCTGCACTTGAGCCCCCCCCCCCCCAAAACTAGCGCGCCCTCTGGCTCTTTCGTTACGCTAAAGCGACCAGATGCTTTTTACAAAAACATTTCAGCCCTTGCATCGCTCCGCGCAATGCATAAAAGGCACGACCGACCGACACTCGCGCTTCGCGCTCGACAATCATTGTTTGTTTTTTTGTTTTTTTTTTTTTTTTTTTGATTCTCGGACTAGAACTATAGAATACCAATACCATCATTTTCTCCCTTACCCTGTTAAATTTTGTACATTAGGTCGCGAAAAATCCTATGCTCAATTTTGTAATAGCGCGAAAATCGAGTATATTGTGACTGTAAAAAGTATTGGTATGCGCCATTTTTACCCATGTGGTCCGATCGTTTTCAAAATGAAACTGGAACCAGAGAATACCAATACAAACATTTTCCCATCGACCCCGTTCAATTTTGTCCATTAGGTCGTGAAAAATCCTGTGCACAAGTTTATTGTCTTGTTTAGCTACGTAAGCATGAAAAAATGGACATTCTTAATATTGCTCGGACCGACCTCGGAATATGTTCAAAAGTTGTTTTGTGACCTGAATATTCGATTTCCGATGGGTTGCATTTTTTGTTCTGGCGAACTTGTGAGGCCTCCCTGACCCCTTTGGGGTCGGTCGTGCCTAAAAATTTACATGAATTATAAGAAATAATAATAATGAAAAATTTTGTATTTTTTTAAATAAATTGGACACCCTCTGGTGGTGGCTACAGTAGTTAGTAGTTGCTCAAAAAGGTACGAGACTACGAGTTTTAGACTCTCGACTGTAGGAGAGTGCGAGCTCAGGCTAGAAGTGTACGAGAGAACTGGCTTGTGAGACAGTTACTTCTTAGCTATAAGTACTACAACCTTAGATCATGTAGAAATCAGCACCTCCGTATACACGTATACACCTCCTTACTCCAAATTTTTGAAAAATTGAATAAAAAATTATTTTTCACCTTAAATAAGTAGATCTTAGGTAAATCAAATTCAAAAATAAAGCTTAGATTAGTAATCAGCACTCTCTATAACAGTACTAAATTTCTAATTAATCCGATAAGTCAATATTACTTTTCTTTATTTTACCGAAAACAATTTCAATCCAATCTTAAAATCATACTTTTTTAAGATTATATTTAAAAATGGATATTAAATTCATAACCTGCTCTACAGTCGCGTCCTGGACGCCGAGCAGTGAAGTCGTGGGTAGAGAACGCTCCTTCGAGCGTTTGTTGTTATTTACATTCTCACTGTGCCGTGCGTGCTTGGTTTTGACATTCCTTTCCATCACAACTTCAAGCCGTACGCGGCTTGAAGCGTGTGAATAGGTATGGCTGACCTTACTCAAGGCCAAAATGATGCATTGGTTGACGGTGTCGTCAATATTGCATCAAATAATCAGATCTCGCAGATCAACAATGCACAGGCTGTCGGTGTCGACAGCAGTCTTCAGTTGTTAGTCAATGAAAAAAATAGTGAAAAAAGTGAAAAATGTGATTTAAGCAACTCCGAGCAGGAAAAAATTTACTCGGAAAACCTAACTAAAAAACAAAGCTCATCGTATGCCAAAGCTGCAGCTCTTGCGGGATTGCCTTCCTTCGATCAATCTGTAGTTACGGACTTCATCGAAGGAACAACGAACGATCAATATATGGATCAGTTCGAAAAAATAATGAATATAAATAAACTTATAAGCTTTTCAAGAATCAGTGAAAAAAGAGTGTGTTTCACGTTAAATTCCGTCGAGGCAGCAAATCAGCTAATTAATAAGAAAATAAAAATCGAAGAAAATGAATTTGTAATTCGACCATTAAGGCCAGGACGAGCGGAACATGTTTACAATAGGTTTGTCATTTCAAACGTTCTACCGCAGATCCCAAATTATTTAATTAACGACCGATTAAAAGAACTTAAAGTCGAAACAAAAAATGGCATTACGAACATACGGTGCTCCTCGTCAGTGGAGAAAAGGCGGCACGTACAGTCACATCGGCGGCAGTTTTATGTTAAAGAAGAAGATGCAAATAAACTACCAAATAAAATGAAAATCACCTTCCAAGGTATAAACTTTTGGCTTTTCCTTGGAGCGGATGATATCAAGTGTCATGTCTGTAAAAATACAGGTCACATAGCAAAGTACTGTCCTGAATTACTAGCTTCCTTGAACACGCAAACCCAAGGACAAAACGGAAGTCAACTCGAACAGATTGACGAAGTTCCAAATGTGGATCTCGAGCTCGCAGTAGAAGTCGAAAAGGACACTCTCCTCTCGGAAAGCACGGCCAAGTGCTAAATAAGCTATGTACTCCTCCACACTGGGTTGACCCCGAGTGGATGCCTGAATATGAGATAAATGAGTTTCTTGACTCACCCTTTGGTTTTCTTGAGTTAAATGTTGCCTTGGAAAGCAAAAACGAGGGGTCAGCCTGTGGCATGGATGGTATTGACTACTGTGTGCTTAAGAATATGCCCATTAAATTTAAACTAATTTTGGTGGACATATTCAATGAGCTGTACAGCACCGGTACTTATCCTGAGGAGTGGAATAAATCCTATGTACATTTTATCAGCAAAGCTGATGGAGTTGGAGTCAGACCCATAAGTCTTATCAGTTGTACATGTAAAGTTTTTGAAACAATTTTAAAGAACAAGTTGCAGTGGTGGCTCGAACGTGAGGGCAAACTACCTAAAAATCAATCGGGTTTCAGGAAGGGTCAGTCCACAGCTGATAGCCTTGTGGGTCTGACTGTCAACATAGAGGAAGCCTTTAGCGTCGGTAAGGGTCTTTTGGCTGCTTTCCTTGACATTGAGGCTGCCTTTAATAATGTAGTACCATGTATACTCTTGCAAAAACTAGCTGACTTAGGTATCTCGAGATGCATCTTGCAGTATGTTAAATTTTCCACGACCATGCGTAGACTGTACAATGAGACTCTAGGAGAAGGGTTTAGGACTCTGCTCAAGGGTGTCCCCCAGGGCGGAGTGCTTAGCCCTCTTCTTTTTATTCTGTATATCAAAAACATTGGTAAAGGCATCCCCAGGTCTGTGACCATGTCCAACTTTGCTGACGACGCTGCGGTTTTTTGTAAATGGGGTGATTTGAGTACCTGCGTGAGATTGATAGCTAGAGCCATAGAAATCATAGATCACAATTTGATTGAATTGGGACTCAGTCTTCAACCGGGAAAGACTGTCCTTATGTATTTTAATCGGCTTGGGATCAAACCTGGGCAGATCTCCATCGTTGTCAGAGGCACTGAAGTCACAAACAGCGACACGGTCAAATTCCTGGGGATCACCTTCGATTACAGGTTGTACTTTAACCAGCACATTCAGGAGGTTCAGAGGAGGTGCTCCAGGGCCCTAAACATTGTTAAATTTTTGAGAGGCACCTGGTGGGGAGCCGATCCTGGCACTTTTTTGATATTATACAAGAGCTTCGTGAGGTCCAAATTGGATTATGGTCTCTTTGTTTATTTTCCCACTCGCAAAACTGCTCAGGGTAAATTGGAGTCGATCCAAAACGCGGCTGTTAGAGCAGCACTGGGTCTTCGGATCAGTACTCCTCTGAACCTTCTCCTTGCGGAGTCCAAATTGACTCGTGTGATTGATAGGGCCGCGTATCTGGGTAACAAATACCTTAATAAAATATTTTCAAACTCGGAAATACTTGTTTATGGCACCCTGGACAGATTGGTTAAAAAAATGAGTCTCGGAAGAAACCGGCACAAATTTCATGGCAGATTTTTTTTTGGTGTTTTACGTGAGGCCGTTAGGTCCTCAAGGGAGGTGATCACGACTCCTGGTTATTATATTTATTTGAATGATTATGAGACTTTATTCTTTGATGTGTCAGTGGACACTGACTTGGGGCACGTCCTCAGAGGCTCCGTAAATCCGAACCAGGAACTCATCGATCGCCTCCTTCGAAACACTGATCTATCCAGGGTGTGGTATACTGATGGTAGTAAATCTCTGGCTCCCTCAGTTGGAACAGCCTCGCACTGTCCGGCCACGGGAATCACCGTACAGAGAAGTATTGATAGTCGTGCATCCATATTCACGGCCGAAAGCATCGCCTTGCTTGATGCCGTGGAAATGGGAGTAAGAAATGGGGGTGAGGATGACCTGCTTATTCTCTCTGATTCTCTAAGTGCACTTCTGGCTTTGAAGTCTAAGAATATTGATATCAGGGTGAGCCCGTACATTTTAAGATTGAAGAGTTTGGTACGTGAATACTTAGGCAACACGGGCCACCATATTAGGTTTTTCTGGGTACCATCGCATGTGGGAATCACGGGGAATGAGGAGGCTGACCTCTTGGCGGTTCGGGCCAGCAAAGAACTTCCTGATCTGTCCATGCCCATTCCATTTACTGATCTGAACCAATATTGTAAGTCAGACAGCTTTGTAAATACCTTGATTTATGTTATGGACGAGGGTCTCCAGAAAGGGAAATTTTATGTTGAAAATTATTTGAATGACAGGAGGAGACCCTGGTTCCATGGATTAAATCTGCCAAGGAATGTTGTGACCACTGTAACCAGATGTAGGGTTGGACATTACGGTCTTGCGGCTTCGCTGGCTAAGATCGGAGTCGTTGAAAGCGCAGATTGTCAATGTGGACTCGGCGAGCAAGACCTTAACCATGTCCTTTGGCAATGCCCGTTATTCGATGATCAGCGGCTCCGACTGGTCAGCGGACTTAGTCGGATCGGGATCCGATCCCCATATATTGATCTCGTTTTGCTACATAATCCGACCACACAAATATGTAATTTGTTAGCTGTGTTTTTCAAAGAATGCAATTTGAATGTATGAAAACGAATATGAAAAAATATGTATATAAACATGTATATTTATCATTATACTTATAATTATTAATTTATGTAGCATAAAAAACTTATTATGGTTAATAAATGCTTTATATTAAAAAAAAAAAAAAAAAAAATAACCTGCTCTATCAAAAACCCCTACTATCAAAATTTTCAACAAATCGGATAGATAGAAGTCACTTTTTGAAAAAAAAATAAGTCTACTGTACAACGACGACGATAAAAAACAAAAAAAAAGTGGGAACTTATGAATGTAATAGAGGATATTCCTTAATTCATATTGAATTCAAATTATCATAAAGCTACTGAAGTTTAGATTAATTTATAATTATCATTTTTATTTTAAAAACTTAGACACCTTTGAGCTAAAACTTTACCATCGGAAAAAATTTGTAACTGTACTCTTAAACACCACTATTTAAATTAAAATTTTACAAACTACACAAATTTTTTATTATTAAACTCTTATATTATTTATTATTTTTTTTTTTTCTTGTGATTGAGTAGTATCCGGATGCGAGTAAGCACAAATAATTTTTAAACCCAAAAAAATTTTTTTATAAAATTTCTTTATTGTTTAATACGACGTTTCGATAAGCTTTGCCAGTTTCTTATAACATTTATTATTTTAGGGAACTAAGATGTCTTCGTAACGTCATACATACAAATTTAATGGTAACATACATTTTAGCTGATTTTTTATGGATTATAACAACTGAACTACAGGTTTGTATAATTGTTTACATCTAATTACTGTGAAATAATTTTTAACAAATTTTTAATAATTTTAACTTATAATATTTACAGTTATCATCAACGAATATACCATTATGCATAATATCTTATTCATTAACTCGTTACTTCCAACTAACAAACTTTTTCTGGATGTTTGTCGAAGGTATTATAATTGTTTCGTCGTAAATAAATTTTAAAATAACAGAGTCTTTTAGACTAAAAATTTTTGAAATCAATACATACATCTTTTTCAGGTCTATACCTTTATATGCTGGTCGTTAAAACTTTTTCTGGAGATACCATCAAACTTAAGATGTGTCTTTTCATCGGTTGGGGTTAGTAATTATATTAAAGGTTTAACGCGTTTGCCAAGTCATAAAAAAGAGGCCAAACATTGGAAAAAACAGCCTTTAAATTGATGAACTCATTTTTTTCAGGTTTACCTCTTCTCATTACAGGTGTTTGGACAGTTGCTAAATCTTCGATTGAAAATAATTTAACAAAACAGAAAAATGAGGTATATAAATTTCAAAGTTAAGATATATTATACCATCATCAATAGATTGGAATTTTTTCTGACTTCTTGGTTTGAGAATGACGAATTAACGTGATTAAATAGTACTTACACTCAATTTGCCGAAGAGAATATCGAGCGATATATATATAGTGCGCACAGTATTGCGCGGTTACGAGTCATAATTGAATTACCTTGACGTCATCTGGTTGAAATATCACAGTTAATTTCAAAATAATTTAATTTTCTGGTCTATAATGTTTGAACAGTAATTTTAAATTTGACTAAATATAATTTACACTATCATTTAACGTTTGATTAACTTTTCAACAAAAACATAAAAGCATTGAAAGATACCCGATACAAAATTCAAGATTAATTAATATTTGATTGCGTGTCGTTGCAAAATTCTTTACTAATATTTATTAGTCACAGCGTGTACTAACTCTTTAAATTAAGGAACATAGGCTTTAGACAATTTTTTTGCAATCAATTTTTTTTTTATTTCATGTTTTATGTATATATATATATATATATATATGGGTCAAAATAATACTTTTTTAAAAAACCGTCCGCACGAGGTTCACCGATTTTGTTGCAATTTTTTTTGGCAAAAGTACTATTTAATAGAAGACTGTTGCCACAAACTAGAGGTCTCTATCTTATTTCTGCTTGGTGCTAGATTTTTTCAAAGATTGAAAAATGGCCTATTTTTAAGCTGTTTTAAGCAATTTTAAGGTATTTTTCGAAAAATTCTAACTTTTGATCAAAATGAGATAGAAACCTCTAGTTTGCGGCAAAATTTTGTTCAAAATAAGTTCTTTTTTGTAAAAATATTTTGACAACATAGTTTGGTTATTTTTATAATAATACAGTCCTACACAGATATTGCTATTTTTGCTCATATGCAGGTATCTTCAAACGACCGTAGCTTTTTCTAGGCTAAATGTTTGTGTATATTAAAAAATTGTTAAATTTTTTTTATGAAAAAACAAAAATTTTGCGACCAACCGGAACGCTGTACGATCTTCCACTTCCAAGATACAGTTGTTTAAAGTTGTCAAAAAACACAAAAAACGCGTTTTTTACGATTTTCACACGCATTTTTGAACGGTTTCGACCTTTTTTTTTCTCTCAAAAATATGTGGAGTCTTCTCTTCATATGTTTCCAAACAAGCTCCCATAGTAATTGTAGTGCGGATTTGGGGTTTTAGTTGATTCCAAAGCATACACTTTTGACACATTTTATGTGCTAAACTAGTGTTTTTTTAACAATATACACGCTACATTTAACTTTTTCGTTCATTATAGATGTTTGGAAATTATTTTTTGACTAAAAACTATTCAAATTCCAGCCAAAATTAGGTCCTCTGCTTTGAAAAAATTGATACTCAACGAAATATTGATCTCAATATCAAAATGATATACTACTTCTATTCAGTTTTTTAGTTTTTTGATTCGTTAAAAATCTATGTTCAAATATTGTAAATAATATACCACTTGTTTATTTATTTTTCTCTATTTTTGAAATGACAAATAATTGATCATAGTTTATCAATTATTCTGATAAAACAATCATGGATTACTATTGCTTACTCTGAAAAAAATGAGTCCAAATTAAAAATGTTATTTTTTGAATTCTATGAAGCATGCAACAATCTACCATAAGCTACAACCCCATGACGATTGGCGTAAAGAATGAAAAATAATTAATTTTTTTAATAAACAAATAAGCTGATGAGCCACAGCCCCATAACATTGGGCGTAGGGGATGAAAAATAATTAATTTTTTTAATAAACAAATGAGCCGATGAGCTACAACACCATAACCTAGCGCATGGCTGAAAAAAATGTTAATATTTTTAATAAACCAATAAGGTGACAAGCTACAACCCCATAACTTTGGGCATGGCTAAAGAAAATGTTAATATTTTTAATAAACCAATAAGGTGACAAGCTACAACCCCATAACTTTGGGCATGGCTTTGGGCGCAGCGAATATAAAATATGTGAATATTTAAGTAAACAACTAAGCAAACAAGTTTACCACCCCATAACCTTGGACATGGATAAAAAAAATTTTTGAGCCATGCCCAATGTTATGGGGTTATAGCTAATCGGCTTATTTGTTTATTAAAAAATTTAATTATTTCTCATTCACTCCGCCCAGTGTTATGGGGTTGTAGCTCATCGCCTTATTTGTTTATTAAAAATATTTACATTTTTTTTAGCCATGCCCAAGGTTATGAGGTTGTAGCTCATCGCCTTATTTGTTTATTAAAAATGTTCACATTTTTTTAGACATGCCCAAGGCTATGGGGTTGTAGCTTATCACCTTATTTGTTTATTAAAAATATTAACATTTTTTTCAGCCATGCGCTAGGTTATGGTGTTGTAGCTCATCGGCTTATTTGTTTATTAAAAAAAATTAATTATCTTTACTAAGTACGCCCAGTGTTTTGGAGTTGTAGCTTATCGGCTTATTTGTTTATTACAAAAGTTAATTATTTGTTATTCACAACGCCTAGGGTTATGGGGTTGTAAGCTTGTCCGCTTATTTGTCAATTAAAAATTTAAATTTCGTTACTCACTTTATTAATTAAAAAAAAAAACAAAAAATTCAAATCAAGCATGCCTGAAGATTTTAAATTTGGCGCGTCTGGCTGGTTCACACTTTTGAGAGGCCTTTAATACGGCGCTCTTGCTCCAAGAATCAAAGATCAAGTTTCCATTCGATATATCGACTCGACTATCTAATCGAATCTCTTATTCTCTTTTTCATAAGTGGACATAATTATAAGTAGAATGTAGATTGGTAGATTGTTGCATGCTTCACAGAATTCAAAAAATAACATTTTTAATTTGGACTCATTTTTTTCAGAGTAAGCAATAGTAATCCATGATTGTTTTATCAGAATAATTGATAAACTATGATCAATTATTTGTCATTTCAAAAATAGAGAAAAATAAATAAACAAGTGGTATATTATTTACAATATTTGAACATAGATTTTTAACGAATCAAAAAACTAAAAAACTGAATAAAAGTAGTATATCATTTTGATATTGAGATCAATATTTCGTTGAGTATCAATTTTTTCAAAGCAAAGGACCTAATTTTGGCTGGAATTTGAATAGTTTTTAGTCAAAAAATAATTTCAAAACATCTATAATGAACGAAAAAGTTAAATGTAGCGTGTATATTGTTAAAAAAACACTAGTTTAGCACATAAAATGTGTCAAAAGTGTATGCTTTGGAATCAACTAAAACCCCAAATCCGCACTACAATTACTATGGGAGCTTATTTGGAAACACATGAAGAGAAGACTCCACATATTTTTGAGAGAAAAAAAAAGGTCGAAACCGTTCAAAAATGCGTGTGAAAATCGTAAAAAACGCGTTTTTTGTGTTTTTTGACAACTTTAAACAACTGTATCTTGGAAGTGGAAGATCGTACAGCGTTCCGGTTGGTCGCAAAATTTTTGTTTTTCCATAAAAAAAATTTAACAATTTTTTAATATACACAAACATTTAGCCTAGAAAAAGCTACGGTCGTTTGAAGATACCTGCAAATGAGCAAAAATAGCAATATCTGTGTAGGACTGTATTATTATAAAAATAACCAAACTATGTTGTCAAAATAGTTTTACAAAAAAGAAATTATTTTGAACAAAATTTTGCCGCAAACTAGAGGTTTCTATCTCATTTTGAAAGTTAGAATTTTTCGAAAAATACCTTAAAATTGCTTAAAACAGCTTAAAAATAGGCCATTTTTCAATCTTTGAAAAAATCTAGCACCAAGCAGAAATAAGATAGAGACCTCTAGTTTGTGGCAAAAGTCTTCTATTAAATAGTACTTTTGCCAAAAAAAATTGCAACAAAATCGGTGAACCTCGTGCGGACGGTTTTTTAAAAAAGTATTATTTTGACCCATATATATATATATATATATATTTCTGGAATTAGCGAGTTTCGTAACCACTCATTACATTTAAATAATAAATTTACGCTATTTTTCCGGAATGCGTTCCAAAATGCCGGTCCGTGCACAAGTTGATCATTTTTGAAGGAGCATTATATCGCGATTCAAGTTCATGACATTTACAGTAATTTTTTAAACGTTTTTCTGTTCCTGCATTTTCCTAAAGTTAATTCTTTTATTCCAGGAAAAAGATTTGTTGGAGGAGCATTGTGCGTTGATGATGAAGCACCAGTATGACTGGGTTTACGAACTTTCCGCAATTTCTGTTCTCTGTATAAATGTAGTTTTTCTTTTTGCCATCATGTGGGTGAGTATAATTTTTTTTTTTTTCCAATCCACTCACAAAAATTTCTTCTAGATTTAAGAGGATTCCTCTTGATTCAAGAGGATTTTCAGCTTAATATAGCGTCAATCGGATTGGGTTTTAAAATTAAGAAAAAAATATTCTTGAATCAAAAGGAAAATCCGCTAGATTTTATAGAAAATCTTATTAATTCAAATGGAAATCCTTTTGAATAAAATTGATAAAAATACGGATAATTGACACATTTAAAAACAAATTGTTTTTCATTATAAAAAAAAATTTTTGGTGAACAATAATGACTAATTGACAATACCAAGATGAATTTAACACACAAAATGCTTAACATGCTCGAACAAAAAGATTATAATTGATTTTTTAGGCATAAAATTAGTTTTATGTATTTATAACATAATAATATAAAAATTATGAAAATATTATCCGTCTATAAGTGCACATATGAATACATCAAAATTCAAATCGTATTTCTAGATTCAAAAAAAGATGTAAAGTGAGGATTAAAGAGTAAAAAACAGATAAAATTGTGAATGAAATTTTTTTATATATTTTTTATTTATACAAAAAAATAAAATGTTCATGTACATTGTACATAACATATAATTAATTTAAAATTTGATTTATCTTGTGAAGCGCTTTTGTAGAGAGCGAGACGATAATTTAAATTTTTAATGAATACACCAATACAACTATGATAGTGATTTCTACGTATTAATTCATGTACAAAGAAAATTAAATCATAAGTAAGAATTAATGAGAAAATTATTCGTAACACATTACTAAACTATCTCCATTAATAACATACTTCTTTAATGGCTTGGATCTTTTAAAATTTTCTATGGGATATGATACCCATTGATAAGTACAATTTATTCTAAAAGCATGTAAATGTTCTATAAATCCGTCGGCTTTCCATAATTTTCCTAATAAAAAAATTTTTTTATTTTCAATTAAATGTACTATTTCTATGAACTCTGGGAACACGTCGTCATTTTTATATAACAACAAAAAAGTGCCTTCGTATCGCCTACCATTAATTTGAAGCCATTTTATAAGTTTCACAGTGTCATCATTGAACTCTTTCATAGATATATGAGTACTAAAGTACTTATAGTCTGCGAGACTGGTCAATGATCTCTCTTTTATTGGGCCATATTTTATAGAATCTTTGAGAGGTTCATTTTCCATAAAAAATGAGATCATTGACAACTGATATTTAGATGCAAGCGAAACTGGCAGATTAATACGATTTTTCGAGTTTTTTGCATATTGCATCAAGACTCGATGCTGGGCCTCAAAGCGCATGCACCAATTTCCTACAAACGGACCGGTGCTTAAAAAAATGTCCGAATAATGTAACAAATAGTGATGCTTTGGCTTAAGAGTTTCTTTTGGAAATAGCTCTAGTCTTATGCGCAAAAATTCTTCGACTAAACGTTCTATTTCAACTGACAGTTCGATCTGCAAACTTTGACTAAATAATACATCGAAAAGTTGTCGTAAAATTAAAAACCATTGCCAATACTTATTATCGGTTGGTATGGAATTTCCAAGAATCAATGGCAAAAATTTAACTAAAGTGAGCATTTGACTTGCATATAAATTTATACTTTTATTTTTCAATTGTTTGATTGATATTTCAACGGGTTTATCTTTTTCATTCATACCATAATCAAAACATTTAATTTTTTCATTCAGTTTTTCTAAAGTGATTACTCTTTCTTCTATTAACTTAATGAAAAGTAAAGCTAAATCATAACGGCATGTGCCAAGTAGAAGAGTATGCATAATATCATTTGATATATTAATGGACGAATGAAAACTTTTTAAACAATTAAAAATACAATTATTTTTTACGCCAGTTGATTTTGAATTATTCAGTAAAATGTCATTTGAATAGTTCTGCACGGTTCTTTTTAATTCCGGTCTCAAGTTCCAGTCTTTCTCAATGAAATTCTTGTGCGCTTTACAAAAGTGACAAGGGTAATTACAAGAAAAACTTTCGTTGTAGCCGTACAGAGAATGTACAGCGAGATTATCACCAACAAATAGAGCTAAGGCAAAAAAAATTTTATATGTAATACCCTCGACAATTATATCGAGTCCTTCGGTTTCTAAGTCTTTTAACTCGTCGTATAAATGTTGAAAAATTCGTTGTATACTATGAAAATCGCGGTCATTTGTATTAAACAAATATGCTATAAAAATAGAACTGAGTCTAGCCAAAAATTCAGGGGGAAAAAGTGGTATTGTATAATATACCGCCCCAATTTTATTAAAACCACTATGTGGCCCGTATGGCAAATCAGGGTTAAAGTCATCGTAGTAAAAAATTAACGGAAAGACTAATTTGCCTAAAAAATGCTTTTTTATGGAATCCCACAATTTGCATTGAATTAAATTTATTTTTAATCTAGGATCTGAAGATTCTAAGTAACGTTTATAATCAAGCAACAACTTTAAATTTCCAGGAATTTCCAAAAACCATTTCAAAAGATTTTTTATTGATATATATTGTCCTGAAACCGATAAATTTTCAAAAATTTTTTTCCCACTTTTCCTATCCCTAATAATACATAATTCTTCACCTATTAAATCATTTTCAATACCGAGCAAATAATTTTTATCTTTAAAATATGAAAAACGTTTGTACTCTGAATTAAGAGATTCAAAAGTACTAAAATAACTGATAAACAAAGATTTGACACTTTCAATCGGTTCAGCATAATGCTGCTCTTGTTTTAAATTTGATATTAGTTTATTTTGTAATTCCGGTAGAATCTGAAAATTAATCAATTTATCAACTTCTTTGAAAACGAGATCAACTGTAGACCTTGTTAAGGACGGAATTTTGTATAGTTTTGCGATGAATTTTGCAGTTACAAACTTTAAGTTGTCTTCATCACTATCAAAACTATCATCATTTTTATCATTTTTATTTTTCTCTTCACAAGTCTCTACGTTTTCTACCATTAATTTTTCGGCGTTTTCTATTACAGAAATAGAATTAGTACAATTAAAGTTCAATTGTTTCGAATCATTTAATTTATTTACGTCAGGAAATACTTTATTTTTGATATGACATCGAGTCAAATGATCTCTGAAGGCTTTTTTTGAAGAAAATAATTGATTACAATCATTTTGAAAACAAATGTAAGTACTTGACTCTGTGAACCCATGAAAGAACTCTAAATGTAAAAGTAGTGCTTTAACAGTTGATAAAGTTGTAGTGCACTCGCTACAATTAAGCATTTTTTATAAATAATATTTACAAACTTATAATCAAATATCAAACTTTTATAATTATTTTGTCAAATAATATTTATATTAACAAAATAATAATAAAAAAGAAAAAATCTATTTTTATACCACTTTTTTTTAATAGGTACTTATTTTATTCTTTCAACAGTTGAGAAGAAAATACTTCGACGTTCTATTACATATGCAAATAAATTTTTTTTTTTAAAGTTAAACTGTTATATCTAATGAAAAAAATTGAACATTAAAAATTTTAACTATCTTCTACTTTTGCCTCTTATCTGCTAAATTTTTCAACAAAGCTTCAATACACAAAGAAACAGGAATTTTTTTGTCTGATTTAAGATGTATACCATAAACTCTGTGTTGTACAACAACCCAAAAATGTTCGCAGTCTTTTTGGTATTCTAAGTCAAAAACCATAAGAAGTTTAAACAATATATCAAAAGCATGTAATCCTGATTTCGTACGCCATAATAATTTGTTCATACTAATATAAACTTGCTCTATCTCATAACTTTCTTTTGGCCCAATAAAAAGTAGGCAAGGTTGAACTGGTTGTTTGAATGTTTTGTAATACTCCGCTCTTCTTCTTATCGCTGAGACTGCTTCGTCTAATGTCTGTCATAATAAAAATAACAACATTATAATATACAAATTTAAAATTTAATTATTAAAAAAATTAAAATGTTCAGTACAAGTAAAGTTAAATCTGTTTTTTTTTTTTTTTTTTTTTGTTAATAATTAAGTCAACTTAAAAAGAATATTTAATTTACTTCAATAGTTACTTCACTAGTTAATGTTAATATCAATAATATATTTTTTTTATTATTCTTAATTTATTTTTCATTTTTTCAAGTAGATAAGCTGTGAGGATTCCAACATCTTTTTATCTCAAGAATCCCCAGTAACATTCCTACTTATTTATTACGGGAAAAATTTATTAATTTATCTCGAATAAAGTTTCAATAAAATCGGTATTTTCTATCAGAATCAAAGTCATAGCCCAGACTTTTGACCTATGAAAGCTCGGTTTATCGGTTAAATTACTGATCTCACAACTGCAGGTCGAAACAATTTTGATAATAAATTTTAGATATTTTATTGAAAAAAATAAAACTATAATTTAGCAAGAGGAGCAATGATTTTACTGCTACTTTTACTTACAAAAACGAGTGGAGGAAAACTTAGATTAAATTTATTATATTATAAGACACCCATGACAAACTTTATTTTTAAAATGAATATTATTATGGAAAAGTATACATTAGTATAGACTAATATTTTTAAACTAACTAAAAAGCGTTATTTTTCAAAAATGAATAGTTTAAAAGCAGATAAAAAATTAATGGATTATCATTTTGGTTCAACAGGAAATCCTCTTGATTGACGTATAAATAATTTTGATTAAAAAAAGAATATTTCAAGAGGAATTCCTTTAAAATGAATAGTACTCCTTTTCATTTGAGATTATTTTTTTAAAAGGATTTTCCTTGATAATGAAACGGATATCCGATTGACGCTATATTAAGCTGAAATCATCTTAAATCAAGCAGATTCCTCTCAATCCAACAAGAAATACTGTTGAAATTTTTTTTTTTTTAATGATGTTAAAATTTGTTAATTTTTGAATAAAAAATATTTTTTTTTCTTCAGCACTTTTAACACTTTCAGTTTTTTATGTAATGTCTAGTAATGAAATTAACTTAAACAAATTTAAATTTTTGTGATATTAGTAGATACAATTTTCAAGAAACTTATTATTTTCTTCAACAGAAGAAAATAATAAAAATGATTAGGCTTAAAACTTGTCTATCTAATCTTTGTTAAAAAAAAAAAAAAAAAACTGATCAGTTATCCCCCGAGCTCTAAACCCCCAAAACCCTGGGTGCCCAAGTTCTACGAAAAAACTGATCAGCTATCCCCCAAGCTCTGAACCCCCAAATACCCTGGGCGCCCGAGTTCAACAAATAAATTGATCTTCTAAACCCCCAAATACCTTGGGCGCCTGAGTTCAACAAAAAAACTTGTCAGCTATCCCCTAAGTTGTAAACCCCCAAATACCCTGGAAGTCCGAGTTCAATAAAAAGAACTGATCAGTTATCTTTCAAGCTCTAAACCTCCCAAAATTCTGGTTACCGAGTGGAATAATTTTACAAGCGTAGTTTATATTTGAATATCTAGTCCATAAAAAATTTTTTTTTTTTTTTTTTTTTTTTTGTTCCACAAAAAGGTTGTGGTGTACTTTTAATTACATCACTTGAAAGTACTACAAAATAATATAAAATCAATATAAAATAATAAAATAAATAACCAATAAACAAACGAAAATTTTTACGCTTTTCTTGAAATAATTTACAGTGATGATTTATTAGATTTAAAATTTAATAATTCTTTTAAAGTACCTGAGACCAGACGTACAATCCCTCGACAGATGATCTCACTGATGGTTTTTTACTCCCTTTGTTGCCTATTGCAACCCTACTGGTTGGTGGTATGAGATATGGCAACAACAAAACACTTAAATTGTCCACAGTTTCTTGATCTTTTTCTTCAACTGCTTTTTCAAACTTTTCTTTCAAGATCAAGCCATGACTGCCTGTTATTAAGTTATGGCGTAGAGAATAGAGATCGTTTAAAAAATACTCCCAATTTTTCTCAATAGCATAGCGTGAGTTCTTATAAGCTTGAATAAAATCTAATTCTATCTAAGAAAAAAGAAATAATAATAATTATAAATTTTTTTTGTTGAAGATAACTATTTACTATCAATATACAAAATAATCAGTCGCTGTATATTTACAGTTGTATTATTTACTCTTCAAGACTAAAAATTTCCAATACTTCACTAATTGATGTTATGAGAAAAAAAAAAAAAAAAAAACTAGAAAATTTTTACATACTTTAACTCTTGAATTCATGTTAAAAAAATTTATTAACGATTAAAGAGCATTTGATTATATATAAAAAATGAGTCGACCACAATTTTAAATGAAAATATAAAATAAAATTTACTCACTAATGGAGGACCCAATTTGGACTTAAAAATTGGCCATTCATTGTCGATAAAATGCATTAAATTTTGGTCTATACATTTTAATTGGGAGCTTCTGTAGGCAAAAGTAGCATTCCAATTTTCCTTGACAAAATCCCATGGTTCCCTATTTCTACTTAGCCACTTTTGTCTATTTTTTATTTCTTCTGCAATTCGATAAAAGTTTGAAACAATTTGTAGCTGTTATTAAAAAAAAAAACATTGCACAAAAGTATATAAACTTTTATATCAAACTTACCAGTAGCCTCGAGTGGCACAGCCTTATTCTTTTCAGGTCCTTTATTCAAAGTACTAATGACTTGATTTTTTTTTAATACAGTCATTAAATTTCTCCATTTGCTGATAAGTAACCCTTTAGGGTTTTTACTGTTATTGCCGTCCGAAAAAGCTTTGATATAGTAATGATCCTAAAATAAAATAAAATAATTGAATAAATTCTAAAGTAGCATTAGAGTAAGTAAAAAATTCAATAAATTCTTTTTAAACCTACAATGTTTTCTAACTTAAAATGATCAGTAATAGCAACTGCAACTTTAAAAAAAAATTTGACAGCACTGGAAAAATATCAAATTTATTTGTTGTAATTATAGTAAAAACATGATAAAAAAAAATTTCATGAAAATTACCTATCTATTTCTAAAGTGCAACGGTTTACAATAAGGGCTACTAATTTTTTTCTCGATGAATTTGTTAATAATTGTTTGTCTTTATATTCTTTAAGGATTGATCTACCTTCCAAAGAATCATTTAATATACTTACTATCGCCTGAAAAAAATGAACAGTAAAAATTAAATCACCAAAAAAAAATTATGCCTTGTATTAGTTAAGATGAATACTATAAAAAATTATAAAATAGCAAACGTGTAACTTACCTCTGCTGAAACATTATTTTCAGTAAGTCTAAATGACTGAGTGTAGCGCGAAGAATTATTCGATTTATTACTGGATTCTGCTTCAGTTGGAATTTTGTTTTGGACTGGCTTATTACAACTGGCCGACCTGATGCTTCTGTCACTCAATGCAACTTCAGAGGTTGATGCACCTCCAGAGTGTACATTTTTCAGTTTCTTAGCCAAAGATGCGCTATTTTCTTCAATTTTTCTTTTGTCACTTAAATTTTTACTCTTTTCTATAAACATGTGACTGAAATCAACAGAGCATCCACTTTCGGTATCTGGTTTTTCCTTTTTAATTTCGGCGTCAAAGTTATCTTCCTCCGAAGATGACAACTGTTTGAAAAAAAAAGTTAGCACTGTTAACGTATGATGCATGAGCTGTGGTTGTAAAAACTTTATCAAAGTGAAATAAAAAACTTCCACTTGCCGAAATTATTTCTACATCCATCACACCTTGAATTTCGAAACCTCAAATAAGGTAATAACTTTTCGGCTTAGCACTTCAATAACACTTGGGGGGACTGCAGGATAAGTGTTGGCCGCAGCACTGTCGCGTACACACTGAAAAATATATGTCGACCAAAGGCCGGCGGACGTGTCGGGCTTTTCACAGATAGGTGGTGTGTTAGCTCGAGCTCTCTCACTCTCATATACGGTAGCCGTAAGCCGACGCGAGTGTCGGCCTGTGACCGACACAAATTTCTCAGTGTAAGAATGCTAGATCGAGGCGCTGAAGTGAATTCCGAGAATCGGACATAGTTTACACTAACCAGTACAGCCACTACAATAATAATATTCCAACGTACAATTCCGAGGATCGGACATTGTTTACACCAGTTGTTTACTCACCAGTATAGTCGCGTTACTACCACAATAATAATATTTCAACCATTATTTATAAATATAGTTACTGACATGACACAAATTAATCTTACCTCATTTATCAATAGCATGGGATAGTCTCCGGTGCTATCTGCGTTATATGCTATAAATACACACGATGCAAAAGATAAATATTAGTCATATCAAGCACGTATATTTAATTCGTAGCTTTTAGCAGGCCCTTGATATTATGTAAAATTACCATCAAAATTTTACAAGATAAAATCTTAAAAAATAATAAAAAAGAAAAACAGGAAAAAATGGAAAAGACATCCTCTTGATTTTAAATGATTTCCTTTGAAATTAAGATTACTTTATTCTTAATTCAAGATTTCGTCATCTTGAATCAACAGAGACTTCTCTTGATTCAAGATGAAAACCCCTTTAATTTAGATGAAAAACTCAAGCGGATTCTTCCTCTTGTTTCTAAACGACATTTTTGTGAGTGTCTCAGAACAAAAAATTAAATTTTTTGCTAGCCAAACCCCTTAGTGAGCAAAAAAATAGTATTTCCAGCATGGATTTAATAATTCATGGTTTTTTTCACATTTTTATCTGTACTAGCATAAAACGCTCATCCGCGCTTGTAAAAAAAATTGGTAATTATATTTTCAATACCGTAATTTTAATTTTTTTTTAATTTAACTTTCAAATCACTTTTTGAACTTAAATAATTGATGTTGTCGGTAGTACTTTATAGTATTTATTCAGTTTTAAGTATAAACTATTCATGATCAAAGTTCATGAAGAAACGAAAAAAACTCGAGGCAACTTATAAGTAAGTGGGCTTCGAATACGAACTTTTTGAAAATTAGCTGAAAAACCAAAAAGTAACCTAAATGTCTGGTCCTCCTGTTGGGGTTGGGCCAGATATTGGATCGCCTAGTTCAATGACACTTTGAGAATCGTCTTCTGGTACCAAATTATAAGTAAAACTATGAGGTGGGACAAAAATGCGTCACTCCAAGCGAGGATTATTTTTTTAATGTTAATCAAAATTTAACTCAATGCAAGAAACAAGTGATAAAATTTATTGTTATTTGTGACATTCTCTAACAGTTGTTTACTACCTTAAATTTCTTTAAAAAAAGTTTTCATTAATGGCTTTGCTATAAAAAAATATAGTTTATTATTTATAGCCTTTAAATAATGATTCTTACCCTGACAATTATCAATTGTTTTTCAATGTTCATAAATAACTTTTAATTACGAATTCAGGTACTAATTACAAAATTACGTTCGGCCAATACCGTAGAGACTCAGCAGTACCGGAAAGCTGCAAAAGCGCTGCTCGTTCTCATACCACTGTTGGGTGTTTCTTATATACTAACATTGTACGGACCAACTGAAGGCCGAGCTGGAAAAGTCTTTCAATGTTTTAGGGCTATATTGCTTTCGAGTCAGGTAAGATTATAGATTTATTTTTTTAATTTCAAAAATTTTTAGTTTTAAAACTTTAATATAAAATAAATATTTATTTTTTCTAAAGTGTCTGACTATTTGTAGTTATCTTCTACTTAAAATTAGCTTTAGTTTTAATAGCTTACTCTAAAGTGAAAATTTCATTAAAAATTTCTTTTTTTTATTGTTTGCCTGGATAGCCCCGGATAGTCTGGTAGAGAGTAATCTTATATTGATTATCTTGAGGATTATTTTGATGTCATAATAAAAGTTTATGACCCGTTCAATCATTCACTTACTGTATCTTTTGGCACTTTTTTCAATTTCATTTCATTTATTTTTTTTCTTTTTTGGTAAACAACTTAAGATAAAAAAAATTTTTTTTATCATTCTCGACTTTAATATAATATATAAATTCCTGTTTCATTAATTTTTATTTATTTATTTACTAATATTTTTTATTTTAGTAAATAATATGATTGTAACGTAGAATTTTTTAAGTTCTTCAAAAAAAGTCAATGGGGAATATTATATGAAATGTATAGATTTTGTGAATATATAATTATAAACATTAGAAGATTTGAATTCTAAAGTTTAAGTAAAGAAATTATTAACAGGAAGTACTGATTATTAAATTGTAAAAATATATTTGCTTTTTATTTGTTATCAGGGTTTGTCAGTGGCGTTATTTTATTGTTTTCTAAACAGTGAGGTCCGGAACGCACTGAGACACCACTGGGAGCGTTGGAGGACAGAGAGAAGCCTTGGCACTGGCCAGCGCTACCACGCCCAGCTTTTCGCCCCCTGTTCCCGCACTGAGTCCATGAGGTAATTCAAACCAAAACCATGACTGTAGCCGTGCTGTATCTATCCGTCTTATAACAAATAATTTCCACTTTTCGTTTTTTGACATCAGTTTATAACCATCTTTTTGCTTGGACATCAGAACTTTTTTTTTTTTTTTTAAACTAACATGAATATGTTTACTTATTTTTTCAAAATCATTATAAAAACTAATAAAATGTTGAGATAAGAAAAAATCGTCATCTGGTTCAACTTAAAGCAGAAAAAAAAGAAATTGAAATAAAACTTTTTAAATTTCTTTTTTATTGACGGTTGTTAAAACTTGATCGCAGTAAAAAAATTTTTTTTTTTATTTCAGTTAAATCATTCAATTAAAATTCCGCTTCCAGTTGAAGTATTCATAATTAATTCTAAATAATAAAATTTATTGAGTTCAGACTGAGATGAATCTGGTACTATTTGTTAATAAAGTCGATAGACCAGCCGGAGGGGGGTGTGGGGTTCCCAACTCCGCAGATACATAATCAATAAAAAAATAATTTATTGAAGCCTGTATTACCTTTCAGATTGTACAGTCGACCAACCGCTACAATCGCAGCATCAAACAACCATACTAAAGAAGCCGCATTAAACGATTCGACCACAACCACCACTGTTTTTACTCCTTATCCAAACTCCCAAAACAGACACAATTTCTTTGCTAGGTTTCATACAAAATAATATTCAATTTCCGAAAAAACCGCATCTTTCTCAGAATTTTCATTACATTGGTATAGCGAGTACGGATGTATTTTTTCTTGTTAATTCGTGTATAAGACAATATGTTTCTGGAACTTTCTTGGTGCTGAGTTTGGTGCAAGCTTTTTTCAATCTTCATTCGGACCACGTAGTACATAATTTTTAGGTACGTATACGTACGGTATACCGTACATAAATATATGACGATCTTTGTCATAAATGTGTTTTTTTTTCTTAACCAAAAAAACACGTGTATACCGTGTTTTTCCTATTATAAGACATGTCTTATATTCTTTTTGGGTCACCAGATATGTCTTATTTTCGAGGGATGTCTTGTATAAAAAAAATCAAGCGATACATATACATTTTTTTCTCATCCTGAAATTTAACTTTAATAGGTGTTAAAAATCAGATATACAAATGATAAAACTAGTCTTTAAATAATTATGAACAATTGATAAAAATATGATTATTCGACAATATTATATACTTCATCTTCTTCTGATATGTCACCATACATATTAAGATTCTCAGAAACTTCAGCAATTTGCAATCGGTAATCTAAATTTTTTTCTTTGCAAAAAGTCACTAAATTTTTATTTTTAGGCTCTTTGACTATTGCAGTTTTAAATTCAACAGAATAAGACTTCCTTTTTCCAGACATGATGCTGCAATAGTATTCAAAAATAAAAATAGCAGTTGCTGTTTCAACTTCCGTAATACACTGCCGTGTCTTGTATTCGGGGGATGTCTTATTTTCAGGGTGTGTCTTATAATAGGAAAAACACGGTATATATATTAAAAATTATAAATAGAAAGTACATGTTTCATCAAAATACGAAAGTATTCACGAATAATGAAAAACAATTCAAAAATATCATTAAATGTAATGAATATCACATGATGTCATAACGAGTTTCGCCATAAAAAATTAAAGTGTTCAATGTAAAATTTTGAAATTATTTGACAAAGTATTTTTCAATAATTTTGAAACACATAAGCGTTATAAATTTTCAAATTAAAAATTGTAAATACTAAGTTGTATTATGGAAAAGTACAATTATATATTTGTACATACATACATAATTTTACTATTCATCATCATAATTTTGATGATAGTATTTTTTAAAGATATAAATATTTATTTTGTATAAAAAAAATGTTCTAATACTCGTTAAAGCATGATCTATTTTTTCGAAGAAGAAAGTAATGGGTTCACTTGGGAACAAATTAAGACATATAGATCAGAAAAAAAATTTCTTAAAGCTATGTACATAAATAAATAAATAATTACGTATCGGCCTTTAAAAACTGAAAATATTAACACTAATGACTCTAAATATTAATTGTATGATCTAAATTTTGGAAATTTTTTAAGTTATGAAAAAGCAAAAAAGTTATCAACGAAGTTTACAAAGGACTTCATTTTGGCAGTATACTGTCATTTATTTGATTGTACTTCACATTCGACGTACCCTGTTAATGATTATTATATATTTATTATGAAGAAAAGTTTAAATTTAATTTGACTTTACGTATTGATAAAAATAACGAGTACTAAGAATGAGTTTTTTATACTACTTGCTCTAATTAGATAGTCGATAACAATTTCGATAAATAAATCAATTAATTGATTAATAATTTAATTGAAGAAGCCAATAAATTATATTTTCTACTTGTATTAAAAAAGTTAATATTTATTTTATGAGCTTGTTAAATTTTTAAATATATTTTATTTTATTTTTTGTTGAAAATTAAAAGCAATAAAATAATTATTATAATATGAAACAAATAATTCTATAGTTTTCATAGTTTTATATATTAAATATATTTTAGTTTTGACTTTGTAACGTTATATTAGCAGTGTAATGTATAATTTTACTTTTCATATTTTTATTACATTGTTTTAATACAATAAAACTGTATCATTTACACTGTTTGATTTGTATCATCTCCCTTTATTATATTTCCGTTTTTTTTTCTTCTAAATACTACTCTCACAATTGTCCTCATTTAAAAATCTGACCCACATGGTTAAAATGAATAAAAAAATCAGAAAAAATCTAAAATCTTATGAAGTAGATGCCCAATAAATTAGGTTTTTTATTATTTCTGATTTTTGCAGTCAACTTTATTCCTCCGATTCGAATTCGCAGCTAGTCAATGTTTTCGGAGAGAATTTAGTCGGCCTTTACGGGGCGTCGTACCTTACCTAAGCCTTCAGCCCCGAAAACTTTATCGCGTAAAAAAATACTCGTCAAAATTGCCGAGACTCGAGCTCGAACTCACAATCCCAAGGTTCGGGATTGGGAGACGAGCGCTCTAAATCCTGAACCAAGCTCAGCTCTACTAGATTTTATATAAATAAAAATAAAATTGACTTTATTCATAATTTAAATAATTTATACATTAAAGAACACACATCTTGTTCTAACTATATTCGTCAGTGTAAACGATTGTTTACACTTTTTTTTGCATTAGTTACTGCATTTTTTTTTTTAAGTGTACTTGAGTCATATAAAAGGTATAGCAAGATAGGATAGTCGAATCGGCCCCCACGGAATACTCCTACAAATTTATATATTGCCACCCCAATTCAGAAACATGCTAACTCAGAAATCGTGAAACGTGCCAACTCAAGGAAAACATATTTTATCGGGCTTTACAAGTGCTTCAAAAATTTCGTTCGGCACCCAACTTTAATTGTTAGTTAAAAAAAAAAATATTGTTTGCGATGAAAAAACTCCAAGAATACTTTCAATTTATTTTCAATATCGCTATCGATTTCATAAAAAAAATATGAAAATTTCACTACATGGGTGCGCACTTTACACACCTAACTCAGATTCCGTTTAGAAATATGCTAACTCAATTCCGGTTAGAAAAGTGCTATCTCAGGTTAGATATCATTTTACATTGATCAAATCAGTGTAAAATTAAAAAAAAAAAAAAAAATGGAATTCAGATTTTAGCCTTTTCTAACCAAAATTGAGTTTGAGTTAGCACGTTTCTAAACAAAATCTGAATTAGCACGTTTCTTGAGTTAGCATGTTTCTGAACTGACTGTTAGCTAACATGTTTCACGCGCGATACCTGAGTTAGCATGTTTCTGAATTGGAACAACGATATTATTTTAAAGAGCATAAAAAAAGAAAATTTTTGGCACCAACCGCAACTCTATTCTTTCCACAGGAAATAGTGATTTTTTAACTTTTATTCGTATTTTGGAACGTAAGAGAGGCTAGAGACATGCAGTTTGAGGCAAAATTTTTTTTACAAAAAATTTAATTTGACCATTATTTTAAAAATTATATTTTGTGCCTGAATATGCAAAACGATAAATCATTAGCTTAATTTAACCTCAAGTCTTTCGAGGTAAAATTTCAAAATCAAGTGTTGACCAAAAATTTATGAACCTTATATGGCCACCTGCTCCGGTATCGATTCCATGACAGAATATCCGAAGGATAAAATAACACGACAAAATATCCGTAAATAAAATATCCCAACGACAAAATATCCGACAAAAAAAAAGAATTTTAATGTAAAAAAAATATGTATAACTTTTCAAATAAAAAAATTAATTAATTAATAACACATTTACAAAATCAAATAATTTACAAACCAATAAGTAAGGAAATGTTTTTCAGAAATTCAATAACATCATTTTTTTCATAAGTAGATGCAAAATTTTTTAGCAATAAAGCAATTTTTTTAATGTTTTAAATCGAAAATCAACACTTCAGAAATATTTTGTTCAGTTTTTATAGCATTTATCATTTTATTCATTTGAGAATTCGTTTTTTCTATAATATTAGCAAACCTGTTGTGCCATCCTTCAACAAAATTATTTATGCAAGATAAATCGTTAATAACATCATTATAATTATTCCACAAATCGATAGAAAACATTGGTTGGCCTCTTACTTTATGAAGCTTTAATGCAAATTTTTAATAAATCAGTTTAGTCGTGCAAGCTCTTTTCTTTTAGCTAAAAATTTTGGGCTGCATGGGAAGAAACTGGTGATAATAACTAAATTTCTCAAGAGTTCTGCACAGCTAGCTCTTAAATAAGAAATTGTAAAACTTGAAATGTGCATTATTTTAAAGCTTTAAATGTTCTTTACAGAAAGTGATAAACGGATGAAATGTTTGCGAGGTAACTTTATAGTGTCATTTTACTTCTATAGGTTATTTTTACAGTAAATTTTATGAAACTTAATTAAGTAAACTTTGTTACGCGTGAGGAAAACTTTTCACTGAGTTTGATACTGATTTACGGAGAGTTTACTTCTCATGAAAATATTCAAATAATTTTGTTTGCTTAAAAAAATTAGTTCCCTTAATTTTTGAATTTTAAAATATTGTTAACGTGATTGAAAAACTAATCAGTCAACAGTTTCAAATTTTAAAAGCCGCAAAATTAAGCTGTATATTAAGGAAAACTTTTTCATTTCAACCAAAAGTTGTGATAAAAAAAAATTGTTTTGAGTGTCAGTTTTACTTACAAAAAAAAATGAAATTCTTAACAAGTAATTCGATGCTCAAAAATTTAATTTTTATCACAGTTTTGTAAAGTAATTTTTATCACAGTTAAGTAAAAATTTGATTACAGCTGGTGGAATAAAGGACATAAGTAAAAGCAGAATGATCGAAAAAATTGCCCATCTAAGAGCCCATCATTTTTGGTATTATTTTTTGTTTGAAAGGTAGTTTATAATCTAAGAAAAATCCCTAAAAAGTTTCAAAAAGGGAAACCTTTTATGGGACATGACATCTTAAGTAGTTGTTTTTGGCCCTTGCGTTTTAGACTATCCGTATTACACCCTAAATGAAATTTAATGGTTTACATTATAAAACTAATACAATTCCGATCAGACTTTAATATTCACGAGATAAATTGTAAAAACTAAATTTCATTTTTTACTCCTCAGATTCAAAATAATACCAAATTTTTTTCGCTTTTAGATAGGCGATTTTATTTCAATTTTTTTTGGTATATTTTCAAATTAAAGGTTTTTTTTTTATGGTTAATATCGTGCTCGTAAAGTTTAATCAATATTAACAGGACTTATGGGAATAAATACGATAGGGAAACTGTATAATTCACTTAGAAAAGGCATTCAGTTTGCATGTAAGCTCTAATTTCAGCGTGTCACCGCCCTACGTACGAAGTGAATAAGGAAAATTTGCATTTTAGGGTTTTCATTTGATTTTGTCGAGAATTTATAATGAAAATCTTCATTTTTCTTTCTTTTTTTTTTTCAACTATGAGCTTAATTTTTTTACTTTTCTAAAAATAAAGTTTTTATCTTTATGACAAAATTCAAATGCTTTTGTAATGGGGGAAAAAGTTGTATATTCAAGAGTTTGTATATTGAGTATCACGCGAGAAAGACGCTTTGGAACATTTATGAAAATGATAAAGATTAGTATGTGAGATGAATACAAGAACTAATGCTTGTAGAAACTCGTATCAATAGTCATAAATTTCTAGACCGTTAAAATTTATTAGATATATTACTGCGTATTCAAAAGTAAATAATAAAATTTAAACGAATGACTAATACTTTACTTATCTTTTTTGTTGTAATGAAAATATTAATAATTTGATAAACTATCACTACAGATGAGAAAAATTGGAATTATTTATGGAGAGGAACATGATACATCATGCATTATACCGTTGCTAATCATGCACGATGACACATGAAAAAAAAATACTACACTTATCACTATGTTGGACAACCTTGGCATTCATCGAGCCGCACAACTAAATTGACCGTATATTTGGGAAAAAAATGTCGGTGTCTTCGGATCTTTTTTTATCTTTCTAGTCGTTTTCCAAGACAACAACATAAAAAAGAAGGGAATTAAAAGTATAAAAAAAGAGAAGACAGGGGTCAGTTTTGTTGCTGAGCAATCTTGAAATCTGATTAGATAAAGAAAGTAATTTTCACAATCCTCCGGTATCGTCGAGGCGGGACAATATAGACGAAATTAAAAGGGTTGTGGTTTTATTTATCATTATAGTTATTTTCAAATTAGTATTAATTTTTATCGGGAGAATATTTTTTTGTTTTGTGAAACCGAAATTGGTAACATAAAACTTTTTGTGGTACTCAGAGCGCAAAATTTGTTTTTATGGATCCGTAAAAAGGCTGTTTCGCTTCCGCCAAGATTATTTTTGCCAGAAAAATGTTCCATTGTCTAAACAAATGCCAGATTGAGTATCACTGATACTCCAGTTTGAAGTTATATTTTTTTCTTTTAAAACTTTCAAAATTTACATGCAATTGGTTTTTTTTTCCAAATTTATGGTTACCATAATTAAGCCCCGACAAAGAAATCCCCGAAGTAAAAATTTTTTTTTTTCAATCAGGAAGACCGGGAGGGAAGGGATCAGGGGGCTCTGCCCCTGTTAATATTTCGGCTGCGAGTGTGACGACGCTGAAGACACCTTCTTCGTTTACGAGAATTGACGAGCGGAGTGAGAGGCGATATAGGTAAAGGTAAGTGCGGAGCATCATGGTGGACAATATCGTTAGCCTGATGGTCTACGGACAACACTGGGGGAAGCGTATTTCCATCTACGTTAGGAAGATTCTGATTGCGAAGATGTTACATGAGTTTCTCGAATAGACAGCTTTAGATGAATCTTGCACGAAGGTAGTATTTGGTTTACAAACAACATTTATAGCGAGTGCCATTTTATTTTTGAATTACTTTTGAATTGACTTATCATTTTACAAAACTCATCTTTAATTGAAATTTTTTAAAGGTTAAATACATTTTTTTAAATTTGTATAAGTAAGGATATTTAACAAATAGTAAAATTTAAAAGTTAATAACGATGTTATTAAATATTTTAGCGAATGTTTGTAAATTATGAAATTATTTACAGTAGAAGAACTAGCATGCCCTCTAGCCCTATCACTACGCTCAAGTGGCCAGATGACTTGCCTGACTGCGGTTTTTTTGCCCAAAATTTTTTAAAGTCCTAGGCTTGCTGCTTGCCAGGCCTGAGACTTTAAAGAAAATTTGAGCCAAAACACCTCCGCCCTTGCATCGCTACCGCTCCGCGCGATGCAAGGTATGCATTGCCATGCTCCGCTATCGCTCCGGGCGATGCATAAAAGGCACGACCGACCGACACTCGCGCTTCGCGCTCGTCAACCTTGTTTTTTTTTTTTTTTTTTTTTTTTTTTTATTCTTGTACCGGAGCTATGGAATACCAATATTTTTCCTCTTCGGGGTTGCCTAAAAATGACTAAAACAATTAATAATCTTCTGTGTGAGCAATCGGAAAATTTTTTTCTTATCCGATGATTGGTTTTTATAATTGCTCATAAATTTCAACGGTCAATATTTCTTTTTCAATCACAAAAAATAAATTTTGACTCAACACTTTTTCTAAATGGATGTAAGTCTTAGTAACTTAGCATTCCTAAAAATTATTGGAACTGAAACTGCATTCACGGTGGGGATGAAAACATGGCTGCCGTTGGGGGAGTTTCTATCTGAATTGCACGTAATTCACTAAATCCAACATTGCCGCCGTTGGGGGAGCTTTACCTGGAGTCAGCATAGGCAGCGCTCCCCACCATAACCTCAGTTTCAGTCCCAATAATGTCATTTGTTATTTATTTATTCTGAATGCTTTTCCTAAAGTAATTTTTCAACACATGGTGTAGAAAGTGCCAACTTTCCTCCTTATCCCAAGCAGGGAGTTTGTACTTTCTTTGTCTCCTGTTGAAAAATATATGACACACGAGGGAGTGCAAAAATGAGCTAACCTCTAGCAAACCCAGCTAATTTTGGACTCCCTCAGGTGTGCAAAATACTATTGCATGATTTGAATTTAATTTAACAGTTACAATATTTTCAAGTAACATTTACTCGAATTTTTTGCATAAGGTGTATTACATGATAAATTAGATGAAGATATTATATTGATCAATATACTTATCCTCATCCAAAGGATACTGGGTTTCAACTCATGGATCAATGTAACCCCTGAATTTAACCCAATCGACCTTGGACAGCTGAATGCATGAACCTGTGTTGTTGTGAAAAATAGCGGGAATATTTAAAGACATAGAAATCGATAAATGATCACTACCCATGGGATCATCCATGACATTCCATGAAACATCAAAAGCGAAGGGGTTGAGAATGAAGGAAATATCAGGCCAGCTAATCTTATCATAAGCCCTGGTGGCGGAGCCATCATCAAGAATTGCTATCTGTCGAGAAACATCCAGACACTTAAATAGATTAAGCCCGTTCGTGTTGACCAACTCGCTACCCCAGCTATAGAATGTTGGGCATTGAGGTCGCTTGAAACGAGAAGATTACGACGAGCAGATAATTCGTCAACAAAACCGACAAACTCAGAATTACTCAAATTGTTACTAGGAGGTTTTTATACCCCAACAAACGTGAAAACCTGCTCATCAATCAGGATCTCAATGCCCAAGATTTCGAATATAACGAAACTCAATTTGACTATAACAAAGGAGGTCCCTAATGTAAGCAATAAACCCACCACCAAGACCGTCGGGCTTGTCCACACCAACAAGGTTAAGGCCATTAAAATGTCTGGAAGGGATCTCGTCTAACAGCAGCGACTCGCAGACGAAAAGGATATCCCACTGGCCAGATGCAGCAATATTTTAAAATCCACCCCATTTACCCCTGATACCTCTAATATTCCATGAAAAGATTTTCAGCGACTGCGTGTCAAATGAGTAAAATTAAAGGGAATGATATAATAAAACAAAACAAATAGCTGTTAAAAATAAGTCAATAGAAGTAAAAATATGAATGTCAATGGCAAGAAAAAGGCGAATAGAAAAATAAAAGAATGACCTGTTATCAATACAAAAGTAATATGAGCCTAATAATCACTTTGCATTCTTGAAAGGACAAATACGAATGACCGAGATCCACAGTAGCAACTGTAAGATCATTGCAGCATTCAGATGTGATATGCTTTAACAATCACATCAAAATCCAGGAATGATACAATGTACAATTAACAGGTCTCCGTACAAAGGAGAGAAAAAATTGGAAAAAAACTGTAGGGCCAGAAAATATGAGTAAGTATGAGAGAAACATGAACCTTAGGCCTAATAGAACCCAGTCTATCAGGCCAAGTTCATGCTCTTTCAATACAATATGAATATGAAAGAGAAGAAGAGAAGTTTGCCTAAAAAATGCCATCATTAGATATAAAAACGATTAAGGTAAAAACTTTAAAAAAATATATCAGTATATTTTTTTAGAGACTAAAAAAAAGGATTAAAACTATCTGCTAAATTTGCCGCCGCGGTGCTTGCCTCCATTGCCGCTAATAGTATTGGTTGAAAGCCTTTTAAGTGAAGACTTAGTATTCCCAGAACCTGCACTACCCTGATTAACCTGATTGTGTTGAGATTGACTGTGTATCTCCCCCTCCTTCCCTGCTTACCCTGACCAGCCCGGGGAAATTGTGCCTGGCCTACTCTCGGGAACCTCTACATTGCTAAACCAATCATAAACTCTGTACATTGCATCATCATTGACTACCTTGCCATCCTCCAGTGAAGACCCGGGCTCTATGTCCTCACCATCTGCGTGTGTGGCTGAACGTTCGTTGAGTATTTTTGAAGTTAAGTCAAAATCAAAATTCCGGACCCCCTCACTAATCTCAATATTGCCCTGACCTCTAACAGACTGACTATCGACCGGAGATCGACAAGGCCAGATACAAAAGGGTTGGAGTTGTTCACCATCTCCGGATTCAAACTGACTTTATTCAAGTTGACTGGGTATTCACAGATAGTCCAGCATTTGTCTGGAGTCTTATAATCGTTGTCCGGAGAGACTTATTGTCCGGAGAGACTTATTATAGTTGAATTTAGCACCAGTAAGATCAGCAAGCTGAGACTGTCCACCACCAGTCAGGAGTTGCTCAGCCCAGCTCTCCACCAGTTCACGAGTGTTTACAAACGGATTACGACAATCTGAGACACCGGAGACATTGAAGTCCTCAGGATGCTCCTCGAACCTCTGTTGAACCAGAAAGATGGCGGCGCCTCTGGCAATGCCCAATAATGCCAAGGTAGCATTAACCTCCCTATTAAATTGAAAAAATGGGCAGTCCCGACTGGTGGCGAAGTGAGGAAGGCCACAGTTGCAACAAGCCAAATTCAAGTTACTATGTTCACCGTGGGCGCAAAGAGTAGAGAGATGAGAACCACCGCAGAAGCTGCACCTGGTGGGGTTTACACACTTATTGCTCCCATGGCCGTACGACTGACAATTTCTACACCTCATGACGGGCTGGGTGAAAAGACGAAGTGGAGAGATAATACCGAACAGAGACACGAATCTCGGCATGTACCCCTTAGCCAGAACTTTGACGTCATAGGAATTAAAAAAAAACTCGTCACCATATCCCAAAGTCGATTTCTTGACAACCCACTCGAACCTCTTAATAAACTGCTTCGCTCTCTGGTTAAAGTTGTTCCACAATTTAATTTCAGAGATGTCGTTCGGAATATCTCTGATAAGACTGATACGGAAAATCAAATCGTCCGGAATGAACGCCGTCCAGTGAGGGTCAACAGACTTGACACCATCCGAGACAAATAAATTAGTCTCTTCTCAGGTCGAGAAGGTGATTGAGAAGCGGATATTACTCTTATGTACCATAGTTAAAAATCTAACCCCGGATACTCTGACTTTCCTAGCCACCGATAACAAATATAAATTCCCCAGGTCTAGGGTCGTATATAGAACCACTGAAAGGAGCTTCGCAACTCCGATCATACCTGTTAGCCTGTTGCT
Source organism: Encarsia formosa (assembly GCA_038277355.1). Taxonomy (NCBI): domain Eukaryota; kingdom Metazoa; phylum Arthropoda; class Insecta; order Hymenoptera; family Aphelinidae; genus Encarsia; species Encarsia formosa. The sequence goes on from CM076184.1 coordinate 110,509,772, forward strand.
TTGTAAAGGGCTCTATCTCCAATCAGCGGCTGGCGGCTATTGCGACTAACTCCCTTAGTAGGGCCCTTGCTGGACAAGGCCTGAGAAAAATCCATACTCGTGCAATGGCACCAAAACCACAAGAATCTTAAAAGGAAAAAATAAAGATCAGGCAGCAAGCCCAAAAACAGAAAGCCTGCCTACCAAAAATAAATTACGCAAATAAGCCAGATACTAAGCAACGAAGAATCCACTCAATCAAATGACCACCTCGAGGGCACCAGACTTGGGAGCGTCTGCAGCAAAACCACAATGTGGCATCAAGAAAACTCATTGGTAAGGTAGATGTTTACAAATTGAAGATAGCGTGTATTCTGGAATTTAAAAAGGTAAAACAGTGACAGGCAATATAATTGTTTAAATTACAAACTTAAATCTAAAGCTATAACATGTACAGATAAAATCTGAATAATTTAATTAATGAGTAGTACAATATTTATATAACTGAATGTAAAATAAAAGAAATCTGATCAAATCAAAATACCAAGCAGTAGCATAGAACTTAGATTAATGAATGTCTCAATATAAACACTAAAGATTATAAAATCAAAACTAAACAACTAATCAAGATATGAAGCAATGACATAAGTGGTAAACATTACTAAAAGATTAAATAAGTGAAAGAATGTCAAAAGTAGGCAACGCCCAAATGAAAGTAAACAATCAATAAGCACATAATGAAATACTTATGTGAAGGCTGTATTATATAAACCAAAATGTATAGTATGGTTATTATATAATTTTCAATAAAACTTACAATATCTGCAGTTCTGTGAGAAAATTTAAAATTAGGTCTGGAATTAAAGCATTAATAAGTATAGCCATGAATAAAAACATAGAAGTGCGTGAAAGTAAAATCAAGCAACAACGTTTGAGTTAGACACGCCAGGCATTAATTAGTTGAGTAAAAAAAAAAAAAGAAGAAAAAACAGGGAGTCAAAAAAGAATGCCATCGGGGAAGATTACACACAGGAGGCAAAAACTGTGAAAAAGCGAAGGAACAATATAAATTCCCCTGTGTGTCACCCCCAACCCGACTAATAAAAGAAAACAAAAAATGCCAAAAAACACAGCCAGGAATGAAACCCAACAACTAGAAATGCCGGGCTTGACTACTTCGTGCGCAGCAGTTGACAATAGTAGTATCGCAAATTAAAAAAGGATTTTTATCTCGTACGCAAAAAGTTATAACTATTATATTAACAATAAAAGCCTGTCGAGCTACTAGAAAAAAAAAAACTAAAGTTAAAACAATATACTATTAAATTGCTATGGGCTTGACGTACCTTACGTGGTGATAGTGATAAGAACAAAATAGCGTCTAACAAGGACGGTTGGTCGTGCAGATGAAAAGGTTGATATGACGATAACCTTCAGAACTTCCAGACTGAGATGAAGCGATAAAAGCAGAATCCAATTGCAATGCTGTAGAAAAAACCAGAAGCTGCGACATGATAGAGCTGCCAAAAACGAAGCCACGCCGCGAAGCGCCGGTATCAACTGATATATAAATAAACACAGTATAAACCAACACGAGCGATGTTACCCGTTTGGTGTCCAAACCAAGAATCCTTTTTTATTATATTGTTACCAAAAATTTATGAAATTTGTAAAAATGAATCCAAATGTCATTTAAAAGAGGTTATTGCTGAGATTTACTTTGAGGCACACAATTTTCGTGTTTTTTAAAAAATCACATTATGGTAAAATACTTTGAGATAATACTGAACCTACACTCATTGGTATGGGAAAAATAAGGAGCTATTTTTTCAAACCTTAAAATAAAATTTTATTTATTTATAAGTAAAATTTTCAAAATTTAGGGGAACAATTTTTTCTAATTTCATAGGATTGTGCATTTTTTAATTTCCAATGGTTTTTTTTAATTTTTCGTAATTTATTTTTATTTTTCATAGTTGTATAGAATATACTACTTAAAATTATCCTTGTACTGCCTAAAATATCATGTAGTTTGCTGATAAATTGTTTACAACAAAAGCAAAAACTATGAATATTTACAATGTAGTCAATAAATCAATTACTAATTTGTTATAAAACTGACAACTTTTTTTTAAAGCACATTCTCATAGTTCTTCAAGGCTATCGGGAAAAATGACGAGCTTTTCATTTTTATTTTTCTCACTATCAAGTGGCAGGTGCTATTACTTGCGGCGGTAACTTACCTCTCAAGACTTAAAAGAGAAAAATTTCTCAAAGAAAATAAATGCATCTTCAAAGTATTTTTTCTCATTTTTTACTTTTTTTTTGTACTGTCAATTACCAAGCTCTGGCTTGCATTATAGAGATTTTATTATTATTATTTTTTTTTCTTTTACCAAGCCTAGAAACCTCACTTTTTACTTTATTTTTAACACCTATATATTCAAAGCTTTTTTCATGAATCTTTGGTGAATACTCTCAAGGAAACCGAATGAAAAAAGGCTTGCAAAGCTTTAAATTCGAGATTTTCAAATTGGCTATATTAAAGAACTTTTGTAAACATGAAAACTAACAAGTGAAGCTACTTTTTTTACTGCTTGTTATTGATGTCCTATATTTATTTCTGAAAAAGTTTCGATTACAATAAATCTTATGAAAAAAAATAATAAATTTTTTTAAGAAAAAAAAAAAAAAAAAACAATTGAATCAGACGCATTAAAAATTGTCTCCGAGACAGCTTGTTTGAACACGAGTACATTGAAAGGGTTGATCGGGCTAACGCCTTGGGTCTTGATGCGGCCCCACCACAAGTACGCCAATGTCTTCAACCCATCCTGGATAGCCTGATCACGCAAGCGTACCCCTCCCCCCTATTCAGACCATTATTTTCCACTCCCGCCTCCCCGGCCTTTCTCCCCGTTCTCCTTCCCAAGCACGTTACACTTCACCGAAGCAGACTCACCTCGTGGCTCGTGTTACTTGAATATTAATTTTTGGTAAAAATTATTCCAGGGAAATGAACCTACGGATCAAAGTCAAATGTGATAGCGGCAAAGGTGGCCATATACGGTACATAAATTTTTGGTGTCTCAAAAAACTACGGTTTCGTGCATTTCAACCTTATTTATAATCAAACGTGTAAAGTCTTGTTTTAAAGCTCTTTTAATTTGAGCTTTAAAATGAGAGATCGAAGTTTAAAAAAATATTAATGTAGTGAACCACATTCTCAGCATCCATTCTCACTTGAGGTCGGTTTTACTAGGGTGTCTGCCGAACAGTGCTGATCATTTGATAATCTCGACTGGGAGCAATATTTAGGATAACTTCCCTATGAGCCAGCCGGTTCAGCACTGTCAAATTTATTATCTCGTAGGGGGCCGAAACTAGAGATCATGTCTAGTGACACTCATGACACTCTTGCCAAAAATGGCTTAGGTGGACGTAATATATAAAAAAAACTTTTTATTTAAAATTTTACTTGACAGAAAATGTCAAAAATTCTCAGACTTACTCTTATGATTAGTGTTGTATGCTATATTAATTAAAGTGGTAAAAAAAATCATTCTTATTCCAGCAACCACGCTATGAGCCATACGTTTGACAAACGTACGATTATGGAAATTTATTTTCCTCGGATATTGCTGAAAATTTATGGATCTTGGACTCATCATTTTGGTCGAGCCCTTCAGGGCCATTTCGTTTATAAAATTCAAATTATTTCAGCTTCAATTTTATTCTTGCTCTTTATATTTCCAGTGACTTTACATATTTTTAATCAGTTGCTCAGTACTAAAAAAAAAAAAAATTGTTTATTAAAAAAAAAAAAATTTCTTTTTCCAGCTCTTGACTTGTTTTGTTTTTTTATTGAAAAAAAAAAAAGTATTACATATCTACCATTTTTTAATTTTTTTTCATACGCTTGTTCAAAAAATTTAAAACTATTTTTGAAATTTTTATAAAAATATTATTTTTCTAATTTTTTAGATAAGTTAGCCTAATAAAAAAAAAAAAAAAAAAAAAAACAAATAATTATTTATGTTTATTTAATTTACTTGTAAACCATTTTATTGATTGAATGTTCGATGGTTATTCGATCAAAGTTTTTATAAATAATTTATACTAATTTATACTAGGTAGATAATTATTAGATAATTATTGTCTGATAATAACAATTTAAATTATTGTTTTGGAAGCAACCATTTTCATTTTAGTCGTAAATTTAATAGAACTATTCAACTTAAGTAATAACTTTAAAGTATTTCTTTCGAGTTTCGAAATTTTTTTTTATTATAAAAAATGCTTTATCCCTGCTAGAAGTTTCAACAGAACGTCTGGGGTGCCCGCCAGATAGTGGGCAGAAAATTCTGTCAAGCTTATTATTTTATGGTTTGTCTATATATATACATATATGTATATGTACCTAGATGCGTTGATAAGAGGTTAGTTTACAAATCGGAGCAGCAGCATGCAGCTCCGATGTTACAAAATTGATAAAAAATAATCAAATAATTTTATAGAAATATAATTTTAATTTTTAATCGATGAATTATGCTTGCTGTTTGAAAATCCTAACCTCTCCCTGCTGTATAGCCACACGTACAATGGACTTGAACAAATTTTTTTTCTTTTGCTAAATATTTTAACACCTATGGAGTCAGGGCAGTGACCTAGCGCATAGGATAGCGATTACAACCTGGAGATGATTTCCCCAGGAAGTTTTGACTCCGGAGAGGCCAGGGCGTATACCTGGTGCACCTGGTGATACTTACGCCAGGGAGATGATTTCCTCAGGAAGTTTGGACCTCGGAGGGGCCAGGGCAGATACCTGGTGCACCTGGTTATACTGAAACCTTGGAGATGATTTCCCCAGGAAGTTTGGACTCCGGAGGGGTCAGGCTGAACACCTGGTGCACCTGGTGATATTTACGCCTTGGAGATGATTTTCCCAGGAAGTTTCGACTCCGGAGGGGTCAGGGCGGACACCTGGTGCACCTGGTGATACTTACGAATTGGAGATGATTTCCCTTAGAAGTTTTGACTCCGGAGGGGCCAGGGCGGATACCTGGTGCACCTGGTAATACTTACGCCTTGGAGATAATTTCCCCAGAAGGCCAGGGCGGATACCTGGTGCACCTGGTGATACTTACGCCTTGGAGATGATTTCCTCAGGAAGTTTGGACCCCGGAGGGGCCAGGGCGGACACCTGGTGCCCCTGGCGATACTTACGCCTTGGAGATGATTTTATCAAGAAATTTTGACCCTGGATGGGCCAAGGAAAATACTTGGTGTACCCGGTAATAACCCAACTCTGAAGATGCTATCCTAATAGTAAACTTGATGATGTGAACCCACTGGGATCAAAACTTTCTGAGAAAATCATCTCCAAGGCGAAAGTATCACCAGGTGCACCGGGTGTACGCCCTAACCCCTCCGGAGTCCAAACTTCCTGAGGAAATCATCTCCGAGGCGTAAGTATCACCAGGTGCACCAGGTGTTCAGCCTGACCTCTCCGGAGTCCAAACTTCCTGGGGAAATTATCTCCAAGGCGTAAGTATTACCAGGTGCACCAGGTATCCGCCCTGGCCCCTCCGGAGTCCAAACTTCCTGAGGAAATCATCTCCAAGGCGTAAGTATCATCAGGTGCACCAGGTGTCCGCCCTGACCCCCCCGGAGTCCTAACTTCCTGGGGAAATCATCTCCAAGGCGTAATTAATACCAGGTGCACCAGGTGTTCAGCCTGACCCCTCCGGAGTCGAAACTTCCTGGGGAAATCATCTCCAAGGCCTCAGTATAACCAGGTGCACCAGGTATTCGCCCTGGCCCCTCCGGAGTCCAAACTTCCTGAGGAAATCATCTCCAAGGCGTAAGTATCACCAGGTGCACCAGGTGTTCAGCCTGACCCCTCCGGAGTCCAAGCTTCCTGGGGAAATCATCTCCAAGGCGTCAATATCACCAGGTGCACCAGGTATCCGCCCTGGCCCCTCCGGAGTCAAAACTTCCTGGGGAAATCATGTCCAGGTTGTAATCGCTATCCTATGCACTAGGTCTCCGCCCTGACTCCATAGGTGTTAAAATATTTAGAAAAAGAAAAAAAATTTGTTCAAGTCCATTGTACGTGTGGCACACGTATGCCACACGTGTGGCTATACAGCAGGGCTGGTATTGTGTGAATAATATTTTAAAATTACATCAAAATGGATGAGAAAAATGTTCAACATAAGGAAAAAAAAAAAAGAAAAATTTCAGAGTCAAGTTATGAAACTGAACATATTTTTGTTAGTAATCAATGTTACAATTTAAAATAAAAAGGTTTAGGCTATAGCTCGCCAGAATCCCTATGCGTAAAGCATTGGCCTTCTGTCAAGAATCTGGCAATTAACCCTACTAAATTTCTGCCCAATTTCGCTAAATCTGCCCACTGTCTGGCAATATTCTGGCGGAAATTTCTCGCAGGGATTGAATTTTTTTTAAATCTCCATGAAAACTTACGGTTTTTTGTGAAATTAATTATGCATGAGTTATTATTATTATTCTGCTAAGCTTACACTTAAAGAGTAGTACAAAGCAATGATTCCGAGAAAAGGCAGCTAGGAATAACGACTGTACTGGTGTAACTACAAACGCATGCCTGTAAAAAAAAAAATACTTACTTTTGTTTACTGTTTTTTATCTCTTTTAAATTATTCTACTAAAAGTTTTTAGATAAAAGTTACTTTCATCTTTAAATAATGAAAAAAAAATTGACGAGTGAGATTTTTGTAATACATTCATAAAACATTTCAACTTTCATACTTTATTGGAGTTATGAATTATCAAGCACAAAAAGCCAAGTTTTTGTGGTAATTTCAGAAAGCAGTTGCAATTTTCTTTTTAAATTAGAAAATTTGTATTCAACACGTTTCTAGCTTTGAAAAATAACAACCCAAAGTACGATCGAATAATAAACCAATTTAAAAGAAGGTAATCTTTTTTTTAACTTACTTCTATCATTTATTTTTTTCATCTCCAAAGTAGTAAAAATATAATAACTGTATTATGAAAATCTTGATTACTACTTTTTATACGAGAATTTTCTTCCCCTCATTTTTTATGCTGCTTCGAGACACAAGCCACTAAAAACTTCACCCTTACTTAGTTTCATATGGGTCAATTTTTATTTTTATTTTTTTCTGAAGGTCATGCGATTGTATTTTAAATCTAAATATTTTTCAAACATCACGAAAAAACGTTCATGACAGAACTTTTGAACAACTGTTATCTAAACTCGTACATTACAATTTATCAATATTTTACTTCTCATTGATGTGAACCTTTACTGTACTATAGATATGCTACAAATTTTGACATGCTTTAGATTTATTGAATTTGTATTTTATAATTTACTTTTGTTTTACACAAAAAGATTTATACGATCTCTTACAATCGCTTTTGTAATAACATGAATTTTCATATTAATCACTTCGAATTATATGTGTTTTCAGAAACGAAAAATCATCAGATAAATTTTTGAACGTTCAATTTTTTGTTGAAAAAATTTTATTTTCATTTCTTTAATTCCAAACAATTAGAAAAATTTTAATAATACACATTAAGGTGCAGAGAAAAAAGAGACAATAAAAAAATTTTGATAAATTTTCAAAAAACAGTAATTGGTTAGTTTTGTTTTTCGGGGTTCTGAAATCTTGTTCATATCATGATGCTTTATGCTAAGCGATGATTTGAGATAAAATCAAGATACCAGAGCTCAAAGCAAACGAATTATACTTCCATGAAAAGTTGTCATAAAATTACTATCCTCATTTCTCCCTTAAGTCCTTCCTATGGAGAAGAAATATAAAAAAAAAAAAAAAAAAAAAAAAAACTTGCTACAGGAAAACATAATGAGAATAACTTATCTTTGTATTACATTCGTAATCTAAAAAAAAGTAGTAAAAAAATTAAACAAAAATGAGGTCTTTTAAAAGAAAAAGAATTATGTAGGTTTTAATACGGTAATAATAATTGTTCCAGGAGTTGTAAAAAAGACTATCAATTTCTGATTCGGATGTTAATTTGCACGCACTCGACAGATCGTGAACAGTGGGAGCAGCTCTATAAATACCTCTCTTTCTCCTACTAGAGTTTGATCTACCGCTGCAAGGGGAAAATTTCTATACCGTCGGCAACAAATAAAAAAGGTAAAAAATAGTCGGAGTTTTCGGTAAAATATGTCTTTTTTCTACAAGCACGGACGCGCATACTATAGTGTATATTAAAGTTTTCCTGTTTAATCCATTTTTTTTTTTTTTTTTTTTTTAACCGAGAGATTTTGGGAATTTTTAATCTATTGTACCAAAAATTCGACTATATATTACAAGTCAACGTGAAAAAATTTTGAATTTTTTTTACATTCTACACGTGTTAGCTACTAATTTTGATTATTAACATGAAGAATATTTTATTTATATATATTCAATTTTGAGAAATTCTTAACATAGACTTAAGAAAAACCGTAAATAACCTATATCTAGTTTATTATAATTTCAATACATATAAAAAACATTTAGTTCGTTTTTGGATCAAAGTTTGCATTGTCTCGGAGTAGGACTAATAAAAAAAAAACTTTATTTTTTCCGAGTTCACAATAGTATAAAGTAAAAGTTTAAACAAATCAAAAGTTTAAATAATACATCGTAGGATGGAAATCTTTAGAACAATCAATTTTGTGAGCTTTCTTATCAGAAAATCACCACCTTGGTATTAAATAAATTTTATTTTTAATTTCTCACGTTAAAAGTAAAGGTACTTAAAAATATAAAACAGTTATAAAATCCTTATCTTCTTTTACGTATTATTATACATTAAAATTATAAATTTCTTCATCTCAAGTAAGGAGAAGTAAAAATCTAAACTGTCGTTCATTATAAATTTCTTTCACTACGACATCGCCCTTTTTAACACCTTCCCCTTACATTCATTTCCGTCTGTTTTTTTCTCTGATCTACATTCAAGTCTCGTCTAGCGAAAATCCTTGGTTTAACGCCCGAGCTACAGTAATAAACTTAGCTGGACAAACTTTCGTGCGTGACGAGAGGAGTTGTCTCGTTTTTTTAAAGGGCCGAGTATCTGTTCTGTTTTTTAATCAATGAAGCGACTCAGATAGTAGATAGTGATTTTCATCGAACCTGCTAAATTTTTTGCTTCTTCACAATTTAAATTTTTCTATCGATAGATGTAGAGCATTTCTTTTGACTGATGGAATTCAAATAAACACTTTTTACAATTTTTACGATGATTAAATTGAATTAAATATTCAAAAATAACTGTCAGTTTTAAATTATAATAAAACAATAATATGAGTTGCAACCATTTGTAAATACATAAGGAAAAAATTATTTTTTTTATTATTTGTACGCATTGTTTTAAAAACAAAATGTAGTTGTTGAAATATTGAAATATATTAATAAAACTATTTAAGTATGACAATTATGATTGTATATTTACAATTATTTGTATAACGCTGTATGGAAAGAAAAAACTAACCACTTTTAGAAAGTAAATCAAAATATAGAGAAATTATAATAGAATAAGTGTTCGAGAAACGTAACGAATAATTCATAATGCGTTCTGACCTTGACATCGATGGAAATAAATTATGTAAAAATTCGATTCCAATTTGATAGTTTACCTTACTTACCTTATTTACTGTCAATTCATTATAATCTATAATTTTTTTTTAATAAAACGGTAGTCGAAAAACTGATTTCATCAAAATTCCCGTTTTTGCCGAACATGCTGCTATAAACTAGTAAAAAGTTTCAGGTCAGAAAATAGAAAATAGTAAGGAAAATAGCGCTCATTTTATTAATCTGTTTATAATCAGAAAATCAAATCGTCTTCCTCTTCCTCTATCCTCTATTATATTAATAAGTTTCCACTTTTTTTTGTGTTCATCGTCGTCGTCTAACGAGTCGTCTAATATATTAAAAAATAAAATAATATATTCAAATATTAATAATTTAATTTTAAATAAAATATTTATTTATTATCTATTTTTACTTTAATTTCAAAATATAATCTTCTGTACGTGTAAACTTTAATTTAATTCAATATTTCCATTGAAACTAATTTTTTTGAATTTGAAATCGGAAAAAGAAATTCAAAATAATTTTCTACCTTGCAAGCGTTAGCGCAGCGAGGTATGAAGGCTAGCCAGTAATTAAGTGTGTTTACGCATTCACAAAATACGACTGACCTGTCATTGACTCATACTACTTGACATAATTCAAAAATATTTTTTTACTCCACAATGCACGAGATAATGAAAATTTTATTAAATATGTATCTGTTATGACAACTCAACACTCGTTATATTTTCAAGCTAATGTTGATGTCTACCAAAATAAAATATTGCTTATTGTTAAAGGTAAATTCTCCATCAATTACAGAGAGTTTATAAAAATTGAGGGCAATAAATTTGGCATATTTTATATAAGTTTTGTCCTTTTTTTGTTTTTTTTTTTTTTTTCATTTTTTTTTTTCGTCGCCGTTGTTGAAGTACGTTGGTCCTTCTTAAAAAAATAAAATGAAAAAAAATAATAATTATTTTTGAAAAGAATTTTATTAAACTTAATTAAAGGAGGATTTTGAGAATTTGATCTTACTTTTTGAATTATATGATGATTGTACTATCACAGTGATATAAGAATGGTATTATGATGATATTTTAAAAAGTAGTATTTACTGCGATTGGTTTTTTTAAATGAAGTCTATAAATAAAAAAAGTATTTACTCTAAATATGCCAGTATAATTTTTTTGAAAATGAACTAATGAAAGTATTTCCAGGTTTCAATAAAAGGTTAGACATTAATTATTGAATGTATATTCTAAATTATTTACATTTTTTAAGGTAAAAATTGATTTTTCGTTTGATTCCGAATAAAGAATTCTATTGAATGAACTTATTTCTAAAATATTAAATGATGAAAATTTTATTTCAAATAAGATACTTATTTATTAATAATAAATTATTATCTTTTTTACGTTACTTTCAAAATAAGTTCTTCTGTCTCAGTCTCTTTTTCTCTCTCTCTCTCTCTCTCTCTCTCTCTCTCTCTCTCTCTCTCTCTGTGTGTGTGTGCGTGCGTGTGTGCGCATGTGTGTGTGAGTGTGTAATTTTAATTCAATATTTTAGTGAAAATAAAATATCATTTTTTTTATCTAAAATTTAAAATGCCTAGTTTTCAACCTCGCAAGCATTAGTGTAGGTATAGAAGCAATTATTTTTTAATAGAGTAAAGATCAATATATTTAAGATCTGTATGAAAAAAAGTGCAAAAGAAAAATTTTTCTCAAGACACTTCTAGTGGAATTTTCCTCTTTTTGCCGCTCTAGCGTTTGAATACTGTTCAGTAAATGTGTTCTAATCGATATTCATTGGAAAAGTCCGATAACATAATTAAGGTAAAAAAATTGAGCTTCACCATTTACTCGATAATTTAAAGCTTATGAAATTTTTTTTATTGACTTAAAGTACCAAATGTTTTTTTATTTACTCTTTTACTACTTTTCAAATACTCGCTAATTAAAAAGTATGAGCTTTTTCTTTCTTTAATAGGTCTAGATTTTAATCAAAAATTATTCATTTCTGTTAAAAATTTGAAACAAATTAAAAATCTTAGATTTGTAAATATCAACAAGTCAAAAAGATTTTTTCTTATTTTTCAGTTAATTTAAAATTCTTTATAATTTTTAATTAAAACAAAGTTTACGAATAAAGAGATCACGTTAGGATCAGGTAGTAAGTTTAAATTTATTTGATATTTTACAAATACTGTTTAAAATTATTTTATAAATACGTTGGGGGAATTACTGTTTTTATAATATAAACAATCCAAAAAAAAAAAAAAAAAAAGGGAAGCGAGAAATATTTGGAAAAAAGTGAAGAAGTCTCACTTTTCTTGTTGATTTTTACTTTTCTCTGCTTTGTTTGACTTTAATTAATACAAATTTGAAAACTCGAAATTCGTATAATAATGAAACCTGATTTTTGACAAGCGGCCAGTTTAGGGCTTTGAAGGTCAAGTTGGTGATTGTTATTGAAGCATACTATTGAAATGTTAAAAATAAAAAAATAAAAAAATGAAACAGAGTAAATAAGAATTTCAATGTTATTAAAACAACTTTTAAAATATTTTCAAATCGCTTTCCAATTATTCAATTTTTGATCATTATAAATTTCAAGTTTCAAAGAAAAAAAAACAAGGTCCGTAAATTTAATGATAAGCCAGATGATATTTCGACACCATTTTTTATATGCTTGTCATAAAGATGATAACGAGTACCCGTAAAAGGAAAATCATATCTGATCTGTTGGACACAGCTCTATATAGTATTATTGTCCTTGAAAGATTCCTATTCGTTTGTTTTGGTCAACTCTTGAACAGTTCTTTTTCTAACATTATAATCATGTAAATTTCTACATTGCACCGTACGTAAATTCAAAATGATCTTTTAAATTATTTATGTTAGAAGTATTGCAATTTAACATTATTTTCTATTTAATTATTATTACTTTTGATAATTATAGATTCATTTTTCAAAAAGAAAGTAACCAGCATTCCCTAAAATAATGATAAAAAGCAATCAAACGAGTTTTGGAATAATCAGCATAGAAATTAATCTCTATTCTCACCTTCATTTATTTCGATGACAAAGCCAGGGGATGTGTGAAGGCGCGGGTAAAGCCACAAAGCCGATGAGTGACATGTGGTACTTAACTGCGCCTAATGAGGGTCAGGTTTGCCAATATGTTTACCAAGAACCAACAAGCTTTTTTCGTATATCTTGTGTCGTTAATGCATTATTTTGACACCCTCACGTAATTACCGCACTGGATTTTCAAAATACTTTCACAATCAACCTAAAATAACTTTGAAAACTTATTTTCAATCTATCTCATAAATAATCTTGTAAACTTGTAGTTTTCTAAGCATATGATAATTTATATTTAGAAATAAAAATATCACAATACAAAAATACCATCATATATAAATATAAAAATATATTGTTTGAGTGAACAATAAATACTTATATAAATTTTTTTTTTTAAATTCAAATCATATTCTTTCTAAGCGACTTACTTGAGCTCCGTAAAAATATCCTTCATGAAGCAATGGCCTTAAGCGCGTACTTTTCCAAGATTATCGAGCGAGAGTTTAATGAAAGACTATCTCAACGGGCACCAATTACTGAGATAAATATAAATTCTCTTTTTTCTCTGTTCTAGTGTTTACTTTCTATTTAATATTATACTTTAATAAATGTATTTGTGCTCCACTCATTTTGGATTTAAAAGGCTCAGTTTTTGGTGGAAAACTTGACTCTTATCTTACATATTAAACTTATACTACTTATATACTCAGCGTATAAAATAAAAACTACTAATTAAAAATATAAAACTAATTAAGGATGAATTATTGAAAATTTTAACTAAGATGGTTGCAGTTGTTATACATAAAAACTTTAAAAATACTAATAAAATTATTATGATTAGCAAGATTTTTTATAGTTTATGAAAGGATTGGCATTTTTATTTTTATTGACTGAATATTTTTTCAACTTGTATTTATTTATTCACGTTTTATTGGTAAATCAATAAAGATAAAGTATTTTGTGCAAGGTGAAGCAGCTCCCATGAGAATATGTGGTTTCTGTGAGCAACGATTCACCAAGTAAACAAGATGGATTATCTCTTCTTTTTTTTATACAATCCAATAAATTATCAATTAATTTTATATAAGTGTAGAAAATACTAAAAATCATATTGATTACACTCGAAAAGTTTTTAAAATAAATTAATGTGTTAATAAATAATTAAATAAATAATCCAATTTTGAATTTATTCAACTTACCTAATATCATGGTTTTCACAATGATTAACGACCGAAAAACTCAAATGACTGTTGAAAAGTTGTTTTTGATTATTAAAACTTCGAACATGTCATTTCATTACTCTGATTCTAAATTGTATGAATATTACTTTTTTAAACATGAATAAATGCTTTTGTAGCATTGGATTGATAATAGCAGCTGACATAAATGACTGTAAGATCTCTGGTTTTCTCGAGATCTCGTGCAGTCGTCTAACAAGACCGAAAAAAACTCCTTTCAATTTCATTAAAATTTATTTTCAGTTGAATAAAAAAAATAACAGAATCAAGAAATATTTATAGAAAAATTGCTAATTATAAAATAAAACTGTCTTTGGAAATATATTGTAGTAATTATAATTACTGCAAAAACTTGATGGCTAGCCGCTACCATAAAATGAATGGTAAAAATTTTTTTTTTACGCTTAGTACTGTAGTGATTCATCAAATACCGTGAAATAAATTGTCAAGCATCATTTCATATCTTTGACATGAGTTCATTCTTCTTATTATTATTGTTTATTTTTTTAATCATCATCAACTGATACCAAGTATTTTTTTTCATAATGGATTTTTTCTTTTTAATTATAAAAATTTCCTAGTTTATGTAGGTGATAAGAAAGAAAAATATGAAACGAAACTAAGTTGAAGTTTGTGATGAGATCGATAATTTTATCATCTTTTTTTCTCACATTTTCTTTGGGTGGATGGCAGCAATGATAAATTGGTATGAATATAAGGTATGAAACTTTTTAAATTCTATCTCATTAAATTTTTTAATCATTTCTCACATACTTCAATTCCTAGAAATTTTTTTTTTGCATCAAATTCTAGACTCAAAATAATTTTAAAGAAGGGTTTTCATACCGGACTCATTGGGTGCTTATAAATAATGAAATACAACGAACCTATAAAATATAAAAAAGAACTTAGGAAAACAATGAAAAATAAAGTTAAAAAATCTATTTGAAATTTATGTTCTCAATAATCTTGAAACAACTTCAAACCAGTTAAAGTTCTTCAACAATCAATATAGTGATACTATTGTAAGCTCTCTGGCATTAATTTTAATTCCGAGTCTGAGATGAAGGTATTCATAAATAAAGCTATTCAGCAGAAATAAAAATTAAAAGGTAATAATTTAACTAGAGCAATTATAAGTACTATGAATTATTAAGTGCGTTTTTATTAAATTTTTTTTCCACGATGAAGAATATATACTTTAAATGTTATTAAATTTCAAGAACGTATGTACATAATTTGAAGAAAGTTGGATATTAAAAAAATGAAAAATCCTACTGTACCCAATACCTGTCCAGTCGTTACAACTTTTTAGTAGAAAATTTGTGGTAAAAGCTATTTTATTGGTTTCTCAGGTTTATCGAAGTCTAATAATGAACTTCTAAAAATTCTCTCTTTTAGGTCCTTCCGCAACCTTTCATGTTTCGTTCTTTTTAAACCTACACTTTTACGCTAATCCTCTGATTTTTTAAGAATTAAATATTACCAAGATTATCGATATTAAAAATGTTTCTGCGAATACATTTATATTATTTAATTCTTTTTTTATGAAATTCAACGTTTTTCATGATTTAATTATGTACCATTCATAAAATACTCACATAGTACCAGATATTTTCTGACATATTTGACTTACGTAAATTACTTTCTTTTTTAATTAATATTAGTCATTTTATTGGTATCTATATTAAAAATGAAATAAGGCGGAAATTTTCATAATTTTATTTAATTTAAAACAAAAAATTTAGTGTTAGAACATAAACGAGTAAACTATATTTAAAAAGGGACAAAAATAAAGGGTTATGGAAGGACCCGAGAGCATGAACTTTTAGGAGTTTTTTATGAACGCACAATGAACTCAAAAACCAATCAAACAGTCTCTACCATTCGTCAAATTTAGCACTTGAAGCTCCACTGGCTGGACTAATGGTGGACCTCCTTCAAAGTAAAAGTATATTTTCGATATGGTATTTATAAATGATTGAAAAGTATTGTAGGTTCAAATATATAAAAAATTGAGCCTGAAAAACTGCTTGAGTATAAATGTAGCTTTTAAAATTAACTTTTCAGAATATTTTTATTTATTTTTATCAGAACAGTTTCAAATTAGTCGGAATTATCTCGGTAGCACCGTAGAGTCGCTTTCTGGAACTCGTCTACGTGTTGGTAATGCCCAGGCGCGCAACAACGGGGGGGGGGGGGGCAGAGGTGTCAGGACACCCCCTGGGCTAGTAGACGACACCCTCTACAGTTTCTTGGGGGTGTCCACGGAATTTGAAATCTCAAGCCTTAAACCTACAAAACCCTGGGCGCCCGAGTTAAACAAAATAACTAATCAGATATCCCTCAAGCTCTGAGTCCCCAAATACCCTGGGCGCCCGAGTTCAACAAAAAAAAAAAAAAATTAGCTATCCCCTAGGCTCTAAACCCTCAAATATCCTGGGCGACCGAGTTCAACAAAAAAACTGATCGGCTATCCCCCAAGCTCTAAACCCGCAAAACCCTGGGCATCGAGTTCGAAAAAAAAAACTGATCAGCTATCCCCCAAGCTCTAAACCCCCAAATATCCTGGGCACCCGAGTTCAACAATAAAACTGATCAGCTATCCCCTAAGCTCTAAACCCCCAAATACCCTGGGCGACCGAGTTCAACAAAAAAACTGATCGGCTATCCCCCAAGCTCTAAACCCGCAAAACCCTGGGCATCGAGTTAAAAAAAAAAAACTGGTCAGCTATCCCCCAAGCTCTAAACCCCCAAATATCCTGGGCGCCCGAGTTTAACGAAAAAACTAATCAGCTATCCCCCAAGCTCTAAACCCTCAAAACCCTGGGCACCCGAGTTCAACAATAAAACTGATCAGCTATCCCCTAAGCTCTAAACCCCCAAATACCCTGGGCGACCGAGTTCAACAAAAAAACTGATCGGCTATCCCCCAAGCTCTAAACCCGCAAAACCCTGGGCATCGAGTTAAAAAAAAAAAACTGGTCAGCTATCCCCCAAGCTCTAAACCCCCAAATATCCTGGGCGCCCGAGTTTAACGAAAAAACTAATCAGCTATCCCCCAAGCTCTAAACCCTCAAAACCCTGGGCACCCGAGTTCAACAATAAAACTGATCAGCTATCCCCTAAGCTCTAAACCCCCAAATACCCTGGGCGACCGAGTTCAACAAAAAAACTGATCGGCTATCCCCCAAGCTCTAGACCCGCAAAACCCTGGGCATCGAGTTAAAAAAAAAAAAACTGATCAGCTATCCCCCAAGCTCTAAACCCCCAAATACCCTGGGCGCCCGAGTTCAATAAATAAACTGATC
This sequence comes from Encarsia formosa, assembly GCA_038277355.1. Taxonomy (NCBI): domain Eukaryota; kingdom Metazoa; phylum Arthropoda; class Insecta; order Hymenoptera; family Aphelinidae; genus Encarsia; species Encarsia formosa. The sequence continues at coordinate 110,526,994 of CM076184.1, forward strand.
AGCTATCCAACAAGATGTAATCATCCAAATACCCTAGACGCCCGAGTTCAATAAATAAACTGATCAGCTATCCCCCAAGCCCTAAACCCCCAAATATCCTGGGCGCCCGAGTTTAACGAAAAAACTAATCAGCTATCCCCCAAGCTCTAAACCCTCAAAACCCTGGACGCCCGAGTTCAACAAAAAAACTAATAGCTATCCCCCAAGCTCTAAACCCTCAAAACCCTGGGCACCCGAGTTCAACAATAAAACTGATCAGCTATCCCCCAAGCTCTAAACCCCCAAATATCCTGGGCGCCCGAGTTTAACGAAAAAACTAATCAGCTATCCCCCAAGCTCTAAACCCTCAAAACCCTGGACGCCCGAGTTCAACAAAAAAACTAATCAGCTATCCCCCAAGCTCTAAACCCTCAAAACCCTGGGCACCCGAGTTCAACAATAAAACTGATCAGCTATCCCCTAAGCTCTAAACCACCAAATACCCTGGGCGACCGAGTTCAACAAAAAAACTGATCGGCTATCCCCCAAGCTCTAAACCCGCAAAACCCTGGGCATCGAGTTAAAAAAAAAAAACTGATCAGCTATCCCCCAAGCTCTAAACCCCCAAATATCCTGGGCGCCCGAGTTTAACGAAAAAACTAATCAGCTATCCCCCAAGCTCTAAACCCTCAAAACCCTGGACGCCCGAGTTCAACAAAAAAACTAATCAGCTATCCCCCAAGCTCTAAACCCTCAAAACCCTGGGCACCCGAGTTCAACAATAAAACTGATCAGCTATCCCCTAAGCTCTAAACCCCCAAATACCCTGGGCGACCGAGTTCAACAAAAAAACTGATCGGCTATCCCCCAAGCTCTAGACCCGCAAAACCCTGGGCATCGAGTTAAAAAAAAAAAAACTGATCAGCTATCCCCCAAGCTCTAAACCCCCAAATACCCTGGGCGACCGAGTTCAACAATAAAACTGATCAGCTATCCCCTAAGCTCTAAACCCCCAAATACCCTGGACGCCCGAGTTCAACAATAAAACTGATCAGCTATCCCCCAAGCTCTAAACCCTCAAAACCCTGGACGCCCGAGTTCAACAAAAAAACTAATCAGCTATCCCCCAAGCTCTAAACCCTCAAAACCCTGGGCACCCGAGTTCAACAATAAAACTGATCAGCTATCCCCTAAGCTCTAAACCCCCAAATACCCTGGGCGACCGAGTTCAACAAAAAAACTGATCGGCTATCCCCCAAGCTCTAGACCCGCAAAACCCTGGGCATCGAGTTAAAAAAAAAAAAACTGATCAGCTATCCCCCAAGCTCTAAACCCCCAAATACCCTGGGCGACCGAGTTCAACAATAAAACTGATCAGCTATCCCCTAAGCTCTAAACCCCCAAATACCCTGGGCGACCGAGTTCAACAAAAAAACTGATCGGCTATCCCCCAAGCTCTAAACCCGCAAAACCCTGGGCATCGAGTTAAAAAAAAAAAACTGATCAGCTATCCCCCAAGCTCTAAACCCCCAAATATCCTGGGCGCCCGAGTTTAACGAAAAAACTAATCAGCTATCCCCCAAGCTCTAAACCCTCAAAACCCTGGACACCCGAGTTCAACAAAAAAACTAATCAGCTATCCCCCAAGCTCTAAACCCTCAAAACCCTGGGCACCCGAGTTCAACAATAAAACTGATCAGCTATCCCCTAAGCTCTAAACCCCCAAATACCCTGGGCGACCGAGTTCAACAAAAAAACTGATCGGCTATCCCCCAAGCTCTAGACCCGCAAAACCCTGGGCATCGAGTTAAAAAAAAAAAAACTGATCAGCTATCCCCCAAGCTCTAAACCCCCAAATACCCTGGGCGCCCGAGTTCAATAAATAAAACTGATCAGCTATCCCCCAAGCTCTAAACCCTCAAAACCCTGGACGCCCGAGTTCAACAAAAAAACTAATCAGCTATCCCCCAAGCTCTAAACCCTCAAAACCCTGGGCACCCGAGTTCAACAATAAAACTGATCAGCTATCCCCTAAGCTCTAAACCCCCAAATACCCTGGGCGACCGAGTTCAACAAAAAAACTGATCGGCTATCCCCCAAGCTCTAGACCCGCAAAACCCTGGGCATCGAGTTAAAAAAAAAAAAACTGATCAGCTATCCCCCAAGCTCTAAACCCCCAAATACCCTGGGCGACCGAGTTCAACAATAAAACTGATCAGCTATCCCCCAAGCTCTAAACCCTCAAAACCCTGGACGCCCGAGTTCAACAAAAAAACTAATCAGCTATCCCCCAAGCTCTAAACCCTCAAAACCCTGGGCACCCGAGTTCAACAATAAAACTGATCAGCTATCCCCTAAGCTCTAAACCCCCAAATACCCTGGGCGACCGAGTTCAACAAAAAAACTGATCGGCTATCCCCCAAGCTCTAGACCCGCAAAACCCTGGGCATCGAGTTAAAAAAAAAAAAACTGATCAGCTATCCCCCAAGCTCTAAACCCCCAAATACCCTGGACGCCCGAGTTCAACAATAAAACTGATCAGCTATCCCCCAAGCTCTAAACCCTCAAAACCCTGGACGCCCGAGTTCAACAAAAAAACTAATCAGCTATCCCCCAAGCTCTAAACCCTCAAAACCCTGGGCACCCGAGTTCAACAATAAAACTGATCAGCTATCCCCTAAGCTCTAAACCCCCAAATACCCTGGGCGACCGAGTTCAACAAAAAAACTGATCGGCTATCCCCCAAGCTCTAGACCCGCAAAACCCTGGGCATCGAGTTAAAAAAAAAAAAACTGATCAGCTATCCCCCAAGCTCTAAACCCCCAAATACCCTGGGCGACCGAGTTCAACAATAAAACTGATCAGCTATCCCCTAAGCTCTAAACCCCCAAATACCCTGGGCGACCGAGTTCAACAAAAAAACTGATCGGCTATCCCCCAAGCTCTAAACCCGCAAAACCCTGGGCATCGAGTTAAAAAAAAAAAACTGATCAGCTATCCCCCAAGCTCTAAACCCCCAAATATCCTGGGCGCCCGAGTTTAACGAAAAAACTAATCAGCTATCCCCCAAGCTCTAAACCCTCAAAACCCTGGACGCCCGAGTTCAACAAAAAAACTAATCAGCTATCCCCCAAGCTCTAAACCCTCAAAACCCTGGGCACCCGAGTTCAACAATAAAACTGATCAGCTATCCCCTAAGCTCTAAACCCCCAAATACCCTGGGCGACCGAGTTCAACAAAAAAACTGATCGGCTATCCCCCAAGCTCTAGACCCGCAAAACCCTGGGCATCGAGTTAAAAAAAAAAAAACTGATCAGCTATCCCCCAAGCTCTAAACCCCCAAATATCCTGGGCGCCCGAGTTTAACGAAAAAACTAATCAGCTATCCCCCAAGCTCTAAACCCTCAAAACCCTGGACGCCCGAGTTCAACAAAAAAACTAATCAGCTATCCCCCAAGCTCTAAACCCTCAAAACCCTGGGCACCCGAGTTCAACAATAAAACTGATCAGCTATCCCCCAAGCTCTAAACCCTCAAAACCCTGGGCACCCGAGTTCAACAATAAAACTGATCAGCTATCCCCTAAGCTCTAAACCCCCAAATACCCTGGGCGACCGAGTTCAACAAAAAAACTGATCGGCTATCCCCCAAGCTCTAAGCCCCCAAAACCCTGGGCGTCCGAGTTCAGCAAAAAAACTTATCGGCTATCCCCCAAGCTCTAAACCCCCAAATACCCTGGGCGACCGAGTTCAACAATAAAACTGATCAGCTATCCCCTAAGCTCTAAACCCCCAAATACCCTGGGCGACCGAGTTCAACAAAAAAACTGATCGGCTATCCCCCAAGCTCTAGACCCGCAAAACCCTGGGCATCGAGTTAAAAAAAAAAAAACTGATCAGCTATCCCCCAAGCTCTAAACCCCCAAATACCCTGGGCGCCCGAGTTCAATAAATAAACTGATCAGCTATCCAACAAGATGTAATCATCCAAATACCCTAGACGCCCGAGTTCAATAAATAAACTGATCAGCTATCCCCCAAGCCCTAAACCCCCAAATATCCTGGGCGCCCGAGTTTAACGAAAAAACTAATCAGCTATCCCCCAAGCTCTAAACCCTCAAAACCCTGGACGCCCGAGTTCAACAAAAAAACTAATAGCTATCCCCCAAGCTCTAAACCCTCAAAACCCTGGGCACCCGAGTTCAACAATAAAACTGATCAGCTATCCCCCAAGCTCTAAACCCCCAAATATCCTGGGCGCCCGAGTTTAACGAAAAAACTAATCAGCTATCCCCCAAGCTCTAAACCCTCAAAACCCTGGACGCCCGAGTTCAACAAAAAAACTAATCAGCTATCCCCCAAGCTCTAAACCCTCAAAGCCCTGGGCACCCGAGTTCAACAATAAAACTGATCAGCTATCCCCTAAGCTCTAAACCACCAAATACCCTGGGCGACCGAGTTCAACAAAAAAACTGATCGGCTATCCCCCAAGCTCTAAACCCGCAAAACCCTGGGCATCGAGTTAAAAAAAAAAAACTGATCAGCTATCCCCCAAGCTCTAAACCCCCAAATATCCTGGGCGCCCGAGTTTAACGAAAAAACTAATCAGCTATCCCCCAAGCTCTAAACCCTCAAAACCCTGGACGCCCGAGTTCAACAAAAAAACTAATCAGCTATCCCCCAAGCTCTAAACCCTCAAAACCCTGGGCACCCGAGTTCAACAATAAAACTGATCAGCTATCCCCTAAGCTCTAAACCCCCAAATACCCTGGGCGACCGAGTTCAACAAAAAAACTGATCGGCTATCCCCCAAGCTCTAGACCCGCAAAACCCTGGGCATCGAGTTAAAAAAAAAAAAACTGATCAGCTATCCCCCAAGCTCTAAACCCCCAAATACCCTGGGCGACCGAGTTCAACAATAAAACTGATCAGCTATCCCCTAAGCTCTAAACCCCCAAATACCCTGGGCGACCGAGTTCAACAAAAAAACTGATCGGCTATCCCCCAAGCTCTAGACCCGCAAAACCCTGGGCATCGAGTTAAAAAAAAAAAACTGATCAGCTATCCCCCAAGCTCTAAACCCCCAAATATCCTGGGCGCCCGAGTTTAACGAAAAAACTAATCAGCTATCCCCCAAGCTCTAAGCCCTCAAAACCCTGGACGCCCGAGTTCAACAATAAAACTGATCAGCTATCCCCCAAGCTCTAAACCCTCAAAACCCTGGACGCCCGAGTTCAACAAAAAAACTAATCAGCTATCCCCCAAGCTCTAAACCCTCAAAACCCTGGGCACCCGAGTTCAACAATCAAACTGATCAGCTATCCCCTAAGCTCTAAACCCCCAAATACCCTGGGCGACCGAGTTCAACAAAAAAACTGATCGGCTATCCCCCAAGCTCTAGACCCGCAAAACCCTGGGCATCGAGTTAAAAAAAAAAAAACTGATCAGCTATCCCCCAAGCTCTAAACCCCCAAATACCCTGGGCGACCGAGTTCAACAATAAAACTGATCAGCTATCCCCTAAGCTCTAAACCCCCAAATACCCTGGGCGACCGAGTTCAACAAAAAAACTGATCGGCTATCCCCCAAGCTCTAAACCCGCAAAACCCTGGGCATCGAGTTAAAAAAAAAAAACTGATCAGCTATCCCCCAAGCTCTAAACCCCCAAATATCCTGGGCGCCCGAGTTTAACGAAAAAACTAATCAGCTATCCCCCAAGCTCTAAACCCTCAAAACCCTGGACGCCCGAGTTCAACAAAAAAACTAATCAGCTATCCCCCAAGCTCTAAACCCTCAAAACCCTGGGCACCCGAGTTCAACAATAAAACTGATCAGCTATCCCCTAAGCTCTAAACCCCCAAATACCCTGGGCGACCGAGTTCAACAAAAAAACTGATCGGCTATCCCCCAAGCTCTAGACCCGCAAAACCCTGGGCATCGAGTTAAAAAAAAAAAAACTGATCAGCTATCCCCCAAGCTCTAAACCCCCAAATACCCTGGGCGCCCGAGTTCAATAAATAAAACTGATCAGCTATCCCCCAAGCTCTAAACCCTCAAAACCCTGGACGCCCGAGTTCAACAAAAAAACTAATCAGCTATCCCCCAAGCTCTAAACCCTCAAAACCCTGGGCACCCGAGTTCAACAATAAAACTGATCAGCTATCCCCTAAGCTCTAAACCCCCAAATACCCTGGGCGACCGAGTTCAACAAAAAAACTGATCGGCTATCCCCCAAGCTCTAGACCCGCAAAACCCTGGGCATCGAGTTAAAAAAAAAAAAACTGATCAGCTATCCCCCAAGCTCTAAACCCCCAAATACCCTGGGCGACCGAGTTCAACAATAAAACTGATCAGCTATCCCCCAAGCTCTAAACCCTCAAAACCCTGGACGCCCGAGTTCAACAAAAAAACTAATCAGCTATCCCCCAAGCTCTAAACCCTCAAAACCCTGGGCACCCGAGTTCAACAATAAAACTGATCAGCTATCCCCTAAGCTCTAAACCCCCAAATACCCTGGGCGACCGAGTTCAACAAAAAAACTGATCGGCTATCCCCCAAGCTCTAGACCCGCAAAACCCTGGGCATCGAGTTAAAAAAAAAAAAACTGATCAGCTATCCCCCAAGCTCTAAACCCCCAAATACCCTGGACGCCCGAGTTCAACAATAAAACTGATCAGCTATCCCCCAAGCTCTAAACCCCCAAATATCCTGGGCGACCGAGTTCAACAATAAAACTGATCAGCTATCCCCCAAGCTCTAAACCCCCAAATACCCTGGGCGACCGAGTTCAACAAAAAAACTGATCGGCTATCCCCCAAGCTCTAGACCCGCAAAACCCTGGGCATCGAGTTAAAAAAAAAAAACTGATCAGCTATCCCCCAAGCTCTAAACCCCCAAATATCCTGGGCGCCCGAGTTTAACGAAAAAACTAATCAGCTATCCCCCAAGCTCTAAGCCCTCAAAACCCTAGACGCCCGAGTTCAACAATAAAACTGATCAGCTATCCCCCAAGCTCTAAACCCTCAAAACCCTGGACGCCCGAGTTCAACAAAAAAACTAATCAGCTATCCCCCAAGCTCTAAACCCTCAAAACCCTGGGCACCCGAGTTCAACAATAAAACTGATCAGCTATCCCCTAAGCTCTAAACCCCCAAATACCCTGGGCGACCGAGTTCAACAAAAAAACTGATCGGCTATCCCCCAAGCTCTAGACCCGCAAAACCCTGGGCATCGAGTTAAAAAAAAAAAAACTGATCAGCTATCCCCCAAGCTCTAAACCCCCAAATACCCTGGGCGACCGAGTTCAACAATAAAACTGATCAGCTATCCCCTAAGCTCTAAACCCCCAAATACCCTGGGCGACCGAGTTCAACAAAAAAACTGATCGGCTATCCCCCAAGCTCTAAACCCGCAAAACCCTGGGCATCGAGTTAAAAAAAAAAAACTGATCAGCTATCCCCCAAGCTCTAAACCCCCAAATATCCTGGGCGCCCGAGTTTAACGAAAAAACTAATCAGCTATCCCCCAAGCTCTAAACCCTCAAAACCCTGGACGCCCGAGTTCAACAAAAAAACTAATCAGCTATCCCCCAAGCTCTAAACCCTCAAAACCCTGGGCACCCGAGTTCAACAATAAAACTGATCAGCTATCCCCTAAGCTCTAAACCCCCAAATACCCTGGGCGACCGAGTTCAACAAAAAAACTGATCGGCTATCCCCCAAGCTCTAGACCCGCAAAACCCTGGGCATCGAGTTAAAAAAAAAAAAACTGATCAGCTATCCCCCAAGCTCTAAACCCCCAAATACCCTGGGCGCCCGAGTTCAATAAATAAAACTGATCAGCTATCCCCCAAGCTCTAAACCCTCAAAACCCTGGACGCCCGAGTTCAACAAAAAAACTAATCAGCTATCCCCCAAGCTCTAAACCCTCAAAACCCTGGGCACCCGAGTTCAACAATAAAACTGATCAGCTATCCCCTAAGCTCTAAACCCCCAAATACCCTGGGCGACCGAGTTCAACAAAAAAACTGATCGGCTATCCCCCAAGCTCTAGACCCGCAAAACCCTGGGCATCGAGTTAAAAAAAAAAAAACTGATCAGCTATCCCCCAAGCTCTAAACCCCCAAATACCCTGGGCGACCGAGTTCAACAATAAAACTGATCAGCTATCCCCCAAGCTCTAAACCCTCAAAACCCTGGACGCCCGAGTTCAACAAAAAAACTAATCAGCTATCCCCCAAGCTCTAAACCCTCAAAACCCTGGGCACCCGAGTTCAACAATAAAACTGATCAGCTATCCCCTAAGCTCTAAACCCCCAAATACCCTGGGCGACCGAGTTCAACAAAAAAACTGATCGGCTATCCCCCAAGCTCTAGACCCGCAAAACCCTGGGCATCGAGTTAAAAAAAAAAAAACTGATCAGCTATCCCCCAAGCTCTAAACCCCCAAATACCCTGGACGCCCGAGTTCAACAATAAAACTGATCAGCTATCCCCCAAGCTCTAAACCCTCAAAACCCTGGACGCCCGAGTTCAACAAAAAAACTAATCAGCTATCCCCCAAGCTCTAAACCCTCAAAACCCTGGGCACCCGAGTTCAACAATAAAACTGATCAGCTATCCCCTAAGCTCTAAACCCCCAAATACCCTGGGCGACCGAGTTCAACAAAAAAACTGATCGGCTATCCCCCAAGCTCTAGACCCGCAAAACCCTGGGCATCGAGTTAAAAAAAAAAAAACTGATCAGCTATCCCCCAAGCTCTAAACCCCCAAATACCCTGGGCGACCGAGTTCAACAATAAAACTGATCAGCTATCCCCCAAGCTCTAAACCCCCAAATACCCTGGGCGACCGAGTTCAACAAAAAAACTGATCGGCTATCCCCCAAGCTCTAGACCCGCAAAACCCTGGGCATCGAGTTAAAAAAAAAAAACTGATCAGCTATCCCCCAAGCTCTAAACCCCCAAATATCCTGGGCGCCCGAGTTTAACGAAAAAACTAATCAGCTATCCCCCAAGCTCTAAACCCTCAAAACCCTGGACGCCCGAGTTCAACAAAAAAACTAATCAGCTATCCCCCAAGCTCTAAACCCTCAAAACCCTGGGCACCCGAGTTCAACAATAAAACTGATCAGCTATCCCCTAAGCTCTAAACCCCCAAATACCCTGGGCGACCGAGTTCAACAAAAAAACTGATCGGCTATCCCCCAAGCTCTAGACCCGCAAAACCCTGGGCATCGAGTTAAAAAAAAAAAAACTGATCAGCTATCCCCCAAGCTCTAAACCCCCAAATATCCTGGGCGCCCGAGTTTAACGAAAAAACTAATCAGCTATCCCCCAAGCTCTAAACCCTCAAAACCCTGGACGCCCGAGTTCAACAAAAAAACTAATCAGCTATCCCCCAAGCTCTAAACCCTCAAAACCCTGGGCACCCGAGTTCAACAATAAAACTGATCAGCTATCCCCCAAGCTCTAAACCCTCAAAACCCTGGGCACCCGAGTTCAACAATAAAACTGATCAGCTATCCCCTAAGCTCTAAACCCCCAAATACCCTGGGCGACCGAGTTCAACAAAAAAACTGATCGGCTATCCCCCAAGCTCTAAGCCCCCAAAACCCTGGGCGTCCGAGTTCAGCAAAAAAACTTATCGGCTATCCCCCAAGCTCTAAACCCCCAAATACCCTGGGCGACCGAGTTCAACAATAAAACTGATCAGCTATCCCCTAAGCTCTAAACCCCCAAATACCCTGGGCGACCGAGTTCAACAAAAAAACTGATCGGCTATCCCACAAGCTCTAGACCCGCAAAACCCTGGGCATCGAGTTAAAAAAAAAAAAACTGATCAGCTATCCCCCAAGCTCTAAACCCCCAAATACCCTGGGCGCCCGAGTTCAATAAATAAACTGATCAGCTATCCAACAAGATGTAATCATCCAAATACCCTAGACGCCCGAGTTCAATAAATAAACTGATCAGCTATCCCCCAAGCCCTAAACCCCCAAATATCCTGGGCGCCCGAGTTTAACGAAAAAACTAATCAGCTATCCCCCAAGCTCTAAACCCTCAAAACCCTGGACGCCCGAGTTCAACAAAAAAACTGATCAGCTATCCCCCAAGCTCTAAACCCCCAAATACCCTGGGCGACCGAGTTCAACAATAAAACTGATCAGCTATCCCCTAAGCTCTAAACCCCCAAATACCCTGGGCGACCGAGTTCAACAAAAAAACTGATCGGCTATCCCCCAAGCTCTAAACCCGCAAAACCCTGGGCATCGAGTTAAAAAAAAAAAACTGATCAGCTATCCCCCAAGCTCTAAACCCCCAAATATCCTGGGCGCCCGAGTTTAACGAAAAAACTAATCAGCTATCCCCCAAGCTCTAAACCCTCAAAACCCTGGACGCCCGAGTTCAACAAAAAAACTAATCAGCTATCCCCCAAGCTCTAAACCCTCAAAACCCTGGGCACCCGAGTTCAACAATAAAACTGATCAGCTATCTCCTAAGCTCTAAACCCCCAAATACCCTGGGCGACCGAGTTCAACAAAAAAACTGATCGGCTATCCCCCAAGCTCTAGACCCGCAAAACCCTGGGCATCGAGTTAAAAAAAAAAAAACTGATCAGCTATCCCCCAAGCTCTAAACCCCCAAATACCCTGGGCGACCGAGTTCAACAATAAAACTGATCAGCTATCCCCTAAGCTCTAAACCCCCAAATACCCTGGGCGACCGAGTTCAACAAAAAAACTGATCGGCTATCCCCCAAGCTCTAGACCCGCAAAACCCTGGGCATCGAGTTAAAAAAAAAAAACTGATCAGCTATCCCCCAAGCTCTAAACCCCCAAATATCCTGGGCGCCCGAGTTTAACGAAAAAACTAATCAGCTATCCCCCAAGCTCTAAGCCCTCAAAACCCTGGACGCCCGAGTTCAACAATAAAACTGATCAGCTATCCCCCAAGCTCTAAACCCTCAAAACCCTGGGCACCCGAGTTCAACAATAAAACTGATCAGCTATCCCCCAAGCTCTAAACCCCCCAAAACCCTGGACATCGAGTTCAATAAAAAAAAAAAACTGATCATTTATCCCCCAAGCTCTAAACCTCCTAAAACTCTGGTTACCGAGTGGAATAATTTTAGATGTTAAGCTCGAAGTTAAGCGTACTTTATATAATTAAATATCAAATCCATAAAAAAGTGGTTTTTTTTTTTTTTTTTTTTTTTTTGTTCCACAATAAGGTTGTGGATTTTATTTTCCAGTTGGAAAAAAAAATTTGTTGATAATTTTTTTTGTTGCAACAAAAAAAATTTCGTTCAATTGAACTCGGGTGCCCAGGGATTCTGGGGGGCTTGGAGCTTGGGGTATAGCTGATCAGTTTTTTTTATTGAACACGGGCGCCCTCGCTATTTGGGGATTCAGAGCTTGGGGGATAGCTGATAAGTTTTTTTGCTGAACTCGGGTGCCCAGGGTTTTGAGGGTTTAGAGCTTGGGGGATAAATGATCAGTTTTTTTTTTTTTTATTGAACTCGATGTCCAGGGTTTTGGGTGCTTAGAGCTTGGGGGATAGCTGATTAGTTTTTTTGCTGAACTCGGACGCCCAGGGTTTTGGGGGCTTAGAGCTTGGGGGATAGCTGATTAGTTTTTTAGTTTAACTCGGGCGCCCTGGCTATTTGGGGATTCAGAGCTTGGGGGATAGCCGATAAGTTTTTTTGCTGAACTCGGACGCCCAGGGTTTTGGGGGCTTAGAGCTTGGGGGATAGCCGATAAGTTTTTTTGCTGAACTCGGACGCCCAGGGTTTTGGGGGCTTAGAGCTTGGGGGATAGCTGATTAGTTTTTTTGCTGAACTCGGACGCCCAGGGTTTTGGGGGCTTAGAGCTTGGGGGATAGCTGATTAGTTTTATTGCTGAACTCGGATGCTGAAAAAAAAAAACTGATCAGCTATCCCCCAAGCTCTAAACCCCCAAATATCCTGGGCGCCCGAGTTTAACGAAAAAACTAATCAGCTATCCCCCAAGCTCTAAACCCTCAAAACCCTGGACGCCCGAGTTCAACAAAAAAACTAATCAGCTATCCCCCAAGCTCTAAACCCTCAAAACCCTGGGCACCCGAGTTCAACAATAAAACTGATCAGCTATCCCCTAAGCTCTAAACCCCCAAATACCCTGGGCGACCGAGTTCAACAAAAAAACTGATCGGCTATCCCCCAAGCTCTAGACCCGCAAAACCCTGGGCATCGAGTTAAAAAAAAAAAACTGATCAGCTATCCCCCAAGCTCTAAACCCCCAAATACCCTGGGCGACCGAGTTCAACAAAAAAACTGATCGGCTATCCCCCAAGCTCTAAACCCGCAAAACCCTGGGCATCGAGTTCGAAAAAAAAAACTGATCAGCTATCCCCCAAGCTCTAAACCCCCAAATATCCTGGGCGCCCGAGTTTAACGAAAAAACTAATCAGCTATCCCCCAAGCTCTAAACCCTCAAAACCCTGGACGCCCGAGTTCAACAAAAAAACTGATCAGCTATCCCCCAACCTATAAACCCCCAAATACCCAGAGCGCCCGAGTTCAACAAAAAAATAATCAGCTATCCCCCAGGATCTAAACCCCCAAATACCGTGGGCGCCCGAGTTCAGCAAAAAAACTAATCAGCTATCCTCCAAGCTCTAAGCCCCCAAAACCCTGGGCGTCCGAGTTCAGCAAAAAAACTAATCAGCTATCCCCCAAGCTCTAAACCCTCAAAACCCTGGGCACCCGAGTTCAACAATAAAACTGATCAGCTATCCCCCAAGCTCTAAACCCCCAAATATCCTGGGCGCCCGAGTTTAACGAAAAAACTAATCAGCTATCCCCCAAGCTCTAAACCCTCAAAACCCTGGACGCCCGAGTTCAACAAAAAAACTGATCAGCTATCCCCCAACCTATAAACCCCCAAATACCCAGAGCGCCCGAGTTCAACAAAAAAATAATCAGCTATCCCCCAGGATCTAAACCCCCAAATACCGTGGGCGCCCGAGTTCAGCAAAAAAACTAATCAGCTATCCTCCAAGCTCTAAGCCCCCAAAACCCTGGGCGTCCGAGTTCAGCAAAAAAACTAATCAGCTATCCCCCAAGCTCTAAACCCTCAAAACCCTGGGCACCCGAGTTCAACAATAAAACTGATCAGCTATCCCCTAAGCTCTAAACCCCCAAATACCCTGGGCGACCGAGTTCAACAAAAAAACTGATCGGCTATCCCCCAAGCTCTAGACCCGCAAAACCCTGGGCATCGAGTTAAAAAAAAAAAACTGATCAGCTATCCCCCAAGCTCTAAACCCCCAAATATCCTGGGCGCCCGAGTTTAACGAAAAAACTAATCAGCTATCCCCCAAGCTCTAAGCCCTCAAAACCCTGGACGCCCGAGTTCAACAATAAAACTGATCAGCTATCCCCCAAGCTCTAAACCCTCAAAACCCTGGGCACCCGAGTTCAACAATAAAACTGATCAGCTATCCCCCAAGCTCTAAACCCCCCAAAACCCTGGACATCGAGTTCAATAAAAAAAAAAAACTGATCATTTATCCCCCAAGCTCTAAACCTCCTAAAACTCTGGTTACCGAGTGGAATAATTTTAGAAGTTAAGCTCGAAGTTAAGCGTACTTTATATAATTAAATATCAAATCCATAAAAAAGTGGTTTTTTTTTTTTTTTTTTTTTTTTTGTTCCACAATAAGGTTGTGGATTTTATTTTCCAGTTGGAAAAAAAAATTTGTTGATAATTTTTTTTGTTGCAACAAAAAAAATTTCGTTCAATTGAACTCGGGTGCCCAGGGATTCTGGGGGGCTTGGAGCTTGGGGTATAGCTGATCAGTTTTTTTTATTGAACACGGGCGCCCTCGCTATTTGGGGATTCAGAGCTTGGGGGATAGCTGATAAGTTTTTTTGCTGAACTCGGACGCCCAGGGTTTTGGGGGCTTAGAGCTTGGGGGATAAATGATCAGTTTTTTTTTTTTTTTATTGAACTCGATGTCCAGGGTTTTGGGTGCTTAGAGCTTGGGGGATAGCTGATTAGTTTTTTTGCTGAACTCGGACGCCCAGGGTTTTGGGGGCTTAGAGCTTGGGGGATAGCTGATTAGTTTTTTAGTTTAACTCGGGCGCCCTGGCTATTTGGGGATTCAGAGCTTGGGGGATAGCCGATAAGTTTTTTTGCTGAACTCGGACGCCCAGGGTTTTGGGGGCTTAGAGCTTGGGGGATAGCCGATAAGTTTTTTTGCTGAACTCGGACGCCCAGGGTTTTGGGGGCTTAGAGCTTGGGGGATAGCTAATTAGTTTTTTAGTTTAACTCGAAAGCCCTGGCTATTTGGGGATTCAGAGCTTGGGGGAAAGCCGATAAGTTTTTTAGCTGAACTCGGACGCCCAGGGTTTTGGGGGTTTAGAGCTTGGGGGATAGCCGATAAGTTTTTTTGCTGAACTCGGACGCCCAGAGTTTTGGGGGCTTAGAGCTTGGGGGATAGCTGATTAGTTTTTTTGCTGAACTCGGACGCCCAGGGTTTTGGGGGCTTAGAGCTTGGGGGATAGCTGATTAGTTTTTTTGCTGAACTCGGACGCCCAGGGTTTTGGGGGCTTAGAGCTTGGAGGATAGCTGATTAGTTTTTTTGCTGAACTCGGGCGCCCACGGTATTTGGGGGTTTAGATCCTGGGGGATAGCTGATTATTTTTTTGTTGAACTCGGGCGCTCTGGGTATTTGGGGGTTTATAGGTTGGGGGATAGCTGATCAGTTTTTTGGTTTAACTCGGGCGCCCTGGCTATTTGGGGATTCAGAGCTTGGGGGATAGCCAATAAGTTTTTTTGCTGAACTCGGACGCCCAGGGTTTTGGGGGTTTAGAGCTTGGGGGATAGCTGATCATTGTTTTGTTGAACTCGGTCGCCCAGTGTATTTGGGGATTCAGAGCTTGGGAGATAACTGATTAGTTTTTTTGTTGAATTCAGGCGCCCAGGGCGCTTAGGCATATTTAGATTTAAGGCTTGATTTAGGATTGTACAATTTCGTTGACACCCCCTGAAAATACTAGGGGGTGTCAGGAAAAAAATTGATCAGGACACCCCCTAGCTTACATGGGTTGTTGCGCCCCTGGTAATACCTGATACTTGATAGGCTCGCAACCGTGCTTGCGACTTGCGAGGCCATCGCATGGATATATACCATGGGCCATCGCAAGTCATCTGTCAAATACAAGGTCAAATATGATGATTTCGTTGCTGTCGCTTTTGGCGCAGTATATTATATATCGTCTTTTCACCTGAGGCACTATGTTTAGCGACCTGTGGTCAGCTGTCCCAATCTCCTGGTTCAATTACATCGTTCTCATCTGAAATCATTTAGCTAGAGTATTTTTGCTCAGCATGGGATCAAGCAATCAGGATGGCCAACAAAAATTTTCATAGTAAACTATGTCATAATCGGTTTGAAAAACTTACACGAGTAGTTTTATGAGATGCGGTCAGAAAACTACGCTTTCGGGCCACGGCCCTTCTCCGCTTCCCTCCGCACGATATTGGTAAACACCCTTAAAGGACTTCGAATCATAATTAAATAGAAAAAGCTAGTAGGACTCTAATGCAGTGGTTCAGTCGTGCTAAACATGTAGTTTTGAACTAAAAAATATCTGGTCCCACAGTGCTACACGGCATCTGCGCTGATGAGATTTACGGGTCCAGTGACTTCAATTTATTATTGGAAAGTCCGTGTAAAAAAATAAAGAAATGAAAAATAAAAAAATTAATTCAGAATTGCCAAAAATAACCTTCTGCTGTGCGTAAGTCTAATAAAGCAAACTATAATTTAAATGTTTGAAATAATTGATTCTGTTAAAAATTTTAGAAACTTAATTTAGCTTTGAATTAATGAATTTAACGTAGCAAGTACATTAAGGAAGTTGAAAATCTCATTCTGGAAAATTAGATGCGAGTAAAATATTTTTACTTAAAAGTAAAATATTATTTCATGCTGAAGTATTAAAAATAATTAAAGAAAGGGGCTTGTTTGTACATACATATAGTGTCACATATTGCACAAGAATTTTGTTCAAATTTTCATGAAATGAATTCATAACCAAGTACAATAAGGTTTTAAATATTTTATTTAGTATGAGATCTTTTTTACTATTAAATTTATTGTAAACTTGAATAAAATTCACGAAATTGAATAAATCGATTCTTGAAGTTGATTTGTTTCATAATTTATTATGTATAACTGCATATTTATCATATTAATACTTTTATTAGTCAATAAATAAGCCTATAATGTAACATGAATGATCAAAAATATAATTTTTCCTATTGATCATATAGTACAAAATTGTTTTTTATTTTTTTGTATTTATTGAGACTTTTTAAATGTAATTTATTCATCATGTAGATATTTCATGTATAACTAAAATATTAACAAAAGAAATTTATATCAAAAACGTTTAATTTTACTCTCTGGACTAGGCATTGAGTTACGCAAGTTAATTAATTTAACTGCTACAATTTTTCATTGTTACCCCTAGCAAAAAGGAAAAATTTTTCTTATACCCTATTGGCACAAGATTTGCAACTGCTGACAAAAATTTTTGGAATGAATTTTGCCTGTTTGCATTCTTTCATGCAAAAATACATCAATACATGGCTATATATAAATACAGCTATCGCAAGATCTTTAATGTGAACTGTAAATTAATATTTTTATTCATTTAAATATGTCTCATTGTAAATTTAGTATTTATGAATTACAGTTACGATTCTGTTTGATATAAAAGATTAGGATTTTTTAAAAGTGAATAAATAAATTGATTTTCTGAATTCCTTGAAATATTTAATAAAAAATTTATCCATTTTTTATATTCTTGGAGAAATTAATTCAACATATTAACAATTGTTGTTTTTCTTGTTTTTTTTTTTTTTTCTTCATTCATTCAGATACTTTGTTCACAATAGTATAAGATCTAACAATATTTTGTACAATATTTATGTTACAAACCTACTAAGATATTTCAGTTTTATCGTGCACAAAACAATGCACCAAAAAGTTCACTTTACAAAACAATTTATACATACCCACTACTTCTCATTTTTTTTTTTTACTTTAATTTCATTGAATAACGCAACGAGTTTATTTGCACAAATTCAGTCAACAAAAAGAATTACATTCATTATTTTGTAAACAAAATGACTCATTGTCAACTCAAAACATTACAAAAAAAAAAAAAAAAAAAAAAAAAAAAAAAAAAATGAAAAAAAAACGTTTACATAGAATTTTACGCACATATACGCATTTGCATCACCAGCATACACACTTCCACTTCATTCAAATTGTAGTGATTATTTTACAGAATCCGTGTGATTTTGGTACTTAGGTTTACCATGTGTAAAAGGCAAGTATCTATACTTGATCATGTGCTGAAATAAATTGTTTTTTTTAGAGTAAGCTGAAGTATTCACTTTATATTTTTGACAAAATTTTCAAGTTACCTTAATTTGGCGTCTCATTGTTATACACATTAAAGTGATGAAATACATAACCAAAATTGGCCAAAATACTGGGATGTTGAAAAAATCAAACATTGTGCATATTAAAGATATAATAGTTGATTTACAAAATGAATACCAAAACTTAAACTCGGGTAATCTGCGAATAAATGGCCTAAACTCTTCATTTGATCTTGTGGGTAACTGTGGCCCATCTGAGTCTATAATTTAAAATTGTTAATTTTTACTTAATGTGCTCAAATATTTATATATAATTAATAACAATTACAATAATCAAAAAGTAACAAAATTTAAATATTTGTTTGAATTTTCAGAAAATTAAATCATTTTACAAATATTAATCAGAGATATATACTAGTTATTTTTTAAACTTTGATTAACTTTGAATTTTTACCATCAAAATCCATTGCCGGATCATTTTTTGGTGTGAGAAATGCTATAAATAGATTAAGATGATAAATTCCCAAGGCATAAGTAATAATATACCAACCCTAAAAAAATAAATATTTATTTAGCTACAGCCATAAGAATCTCTAAAAATAAAAAATATTGTACTTCTTACCTGTGCTAATAATATTCGAAGAATAAATAAGAGCATTAAAAATACTGCAAAAGCCCATCTAGATATCACATGTGGCGTCCATTGATCTAGCCAACTTTGGTAAACCTATAATTATGATAAAAATAAAAAAATTACTTTAAATATTTTGTTTTGTTTGTAAATTATTAATTTTACCAATTTGTTATAATTATCGAGTTTATCTAAGTAAAAAATACTAACATTACCAACCTGTGAAATTCTTGAAAATGTTTTACTAAACACATTCCCTCTTGCAGGTCCACCAAGATCTTCATCTTGCATCATTTTTTGTTATACTGGAACAAAAAAAAAGAATACCTTCAAATCTAACTTATTTGACAGCAATTTTTTATCAAGAGTTAGATAAATATTTATTTATTCATTTTTTGATAATACATCTGCAGTTATTTTATTTTAATTGAAAATTTTGTTTATAAAAAAAAATCATAAAATTTTCACCCGAGCAGACAGCCATATTTGTACCTTATGAAATCATCTTTCTTGGAGCTTTTGCTAATTAAATTCCTTCTATTTAGAATACAAGCCAATTATGATCATGGAGTTTACAATTGATGAGTTGTCATTTCTCTCACAATCATATAAAAATTTTTTTTAAATTAAAAAAAAAAAACAAATAATTATAAATAAAAAATAAAAATAGAAAATGTACTTATGATTTGAATCATGATATACTAAAGTTTTTCTTGATAAATTACAAATATTTGCACTTATATTTTTTAAACACATAAAAGAAACTTAAAAAATGGAGTTATTTCTAACCTATAAAACCACCGTGGGATTTTAACCTCTTCTATCTTATTAACTGATACTAGGAAAACAATCAAAAAGTACAAATTACCTGAATTTAGTCTAGCCGTTTTTTTTTCAGAGATTTCGACTGGTACAGTTTTAAAATAAAAAAAAAATGAATCTGTCGGAGATAAAAAAAATAATTTTTACACGTCACAAATCTACCACAACAGACAACACTAATCGGCATACATAAACGATCGACCAATGAGATAATGAGAAGACAGCTGCGCTCTTTTTAGATCCGAACTACAAGTACGCCTGCTCCGTAAAAATTTTCAAAATCATAAATTATATTTAATTTTTTATAACTGTTATAACTTTAAAAAAATCAATATACATCATTAATGTCACTTTAATTTGAGGCAATTATCTTCGTAACAATATATAAAAAATGGGAAGAACTAAAACACTTAAAACTCTTTATGTACAGTTTTTTTATTTTCAAATTGCGGTTTACAGTAAATATGTTTTTAGGAATTTAAAAAACTGAATGTAAATAGCATAAAATTTTAAAATTTAATATAGTATAACTGATTAGAAAATTTATATTTAGCATTTAATTTATCACCTACAGTATAATACTTTAGGTGATAGCAATTAAAAAAAAAAAAAAAAAAAAAGTACAAAAATAGAGCTATAAAGCTATAAATAATTTATTTTGATGCAGATTAATTTTTTATGTAAATTTTTTTGCTCTATGAAATTTTTTTTTAAGTTTTGAAGTATATAATTAAATATATATAATATATATAATTTGAAGTGTACAATTAAATAGAAAGACAAAAGTTTAAACTATTTACAAATAACGTTTTGTTTATTGATGTTTCAATTAGTCACTTTGGAGTTGGGTGAAATTTTTTACTTCAAGCTGTAGACTTTATTGCTCTAAATTTTTAAAATATTCAAAATTTTTTTATTAATTTTACAAACGTCAAAAATTTTTTAAAAGTTATAAAATTCATTTTAATTTCTTTCTTAAAATTAAATATTAAAAAAAAAGGGTTACTGCAGAACAGCAGCATTGGCAGCTATGCTTGGATTAAGTACTATTTCTCCTAAACTTTCAAGCAATTCTTTTCGGTAATCGTCAAAGTCACCATCAATTTCATTAATAGTTTGATCCTCAATTACATATAAACAACATTCAGTGTCCCTTATAAGTCGTTCATCGTGAGAAACGATAACGACACCACCTTTATATCTAGTAATGGCTTCACCCAAGGCATCAATAGATTCAATATCTAAATTATTTGTAGGTTCATCCAAAATGAGCACATCAGGCGCGTTTAGGCAAAGTTCGGCTAAAGCAACTCTAGCTTTTTGTCCTCCAGATAGATCTTTCATTTTAATTGTATGTGCATGAGAACTTAATCCAAAAGTTCCCAACTGTTTTCTAGCTTTTTCATAAGGAAGATCAAAGAGTCGTTGTAAATATTCAGTTGGGGTTTCTTCAGCTGTAAGGTGTTCTCCAGAATGTTGATCAAATCTTCCTATTCTCTATTGGATAAAAAAAAAAAAAAAGAAAGATTGTTAATCTTTTGTTTGTAAAAGAATTATAACATTTGATAATGCCTTACCAATCTGTGATTTCTAATAAGTTCTCCTTTATTTGGGGTAATCTCTCCAACCAGTAGTTTTAAAAATGTTGTTTTACCAACCCCATTAGGACCAACAATAGCTACTCTTGAACTCAAATCTATACCAAAGTTAGCTTCAATGAGTAGAGGTTTTTGGCCTTCATAAGCAAATGTAACATCTAAAAATTTGGCAAAATTTTTCAAATTAAACATAAAAATCTTACATTATAAAGTATTAATAAATTTTATTGTGTAGGTTTCTATATAGTACCATGAAGTCCAAGGATTGGAGGCTGAAGAGGTGGGGGATCTGGAAAACTAAATTTGACAATGTATTCTCTTGGTTTTTGTAATAGTTCAACAGGCCCTTCATCTTCTTCTTGTTGTTTCTGTAACTTGGTCTTATTTTTTTCTTGTTTACGTGTTAATGTTTCTTTTTGTTTTTTCTCAGCTTGTTTACTACTCTTACCCTGGGATTTTAAAGTTTTGAGACGTTTCTCTTGTTGTTCATATGCTTTGATCATCTCTTTACACTTTTGGCTGTACATTTTTTTAAACATACTATAATTACCTTTGTAGTAAAATAATTTTTGCTGATCTAAATGCATAATATCTGTACAAACATTGTCTAAGAAACTTTGATCGTGAGATACAACCAAAAGAGTTTTTTTCCAGCCTTGTAAATAATTGTCTAACCAAATAACAGCATTCAGATCTAAATGATTAGTGGGTTCATCCAGTAACAGTAAAGTTGGCTCTAAAAATAGTGCTCTAGCTAATGAAACTCTCATCCGCCAACCACCAGAAAAATTTTTTGTTGCCCTTCCTTGCATTTCTTTACTGAATCCTAAACCAGCAAGGATTCTGCGAGCTCTGGGTTCTGCAGAATCAGCACCAATGGCTTTTAATTCTTCATAAACCTGGTTAATTAGAAATTATTCATTATATTTTATTTTATATTATGCAAAACTAAATTAAGTAGAAAAAGTGAAAGAACCTCTTGCAGTCTATCTTGCACAGAACTATCTCCTTGCTCCATTTTATCTTCTAATTTTTTACATTCTTCCTTTAATGAATGACACTTAACATCTGCTTTCAAAACTACTTCTACAGCTGGTGTATCATCAGCAACAACTTCTTGTTCACAGTACAGAATATCAATATTAGGTGGAATATTAAATGCTCTTTTTGCAATGTGACGCAATAGGGTGGTTTTTCCATGTCTGTTGATTTAAAGAAAAAGATGTATTGAATGACTATAATTATTTAAGTATTAAAAGCTAATCAAACGGAGAAAAATATATATATATTTTTTAAATATGATCTTACCCATTTGGGCCAACAAGACCATATCGTCTGCCTTGAGCTATAAGAAGGCTTGCGTTTGTAAACAGTTCTTTGCCCTTAGCAGCAATGCTAAAGTTATCAACTTTGATATCAACAGCATTTTCTAGTTGCTGAGTGTTCCGATTTTGATTTTGACTCTGAGATACGGTAAAATTGGATTCCAATTCACTGTGCCCTTGGCCACCAGTTTTGGTTAACATTTCAATAGTCTTTTCATATTCCTGCTGTTTTTTTAATTTCTTTTTCTCTTTGTGTGTTAATTTTTTCTTACCAGTCTCTTCGATTTTTAAATCTTCAATGTTTTGTTCAAGATCAGACATAATTGCTTAGTTTTTAATTTAATCAATTTTAAAGTAAAAAACCCTTTTAATTTTCTAGTTTCACAAGTTGTGTTACAGTGCCACGCGTTGCACGTTTTTTCTGTCTGCAACTTACAAGTCTAGCACACTACATAACCTATAATATTTCTGTGCTGACTGCTGAGTGCTAAGTGCTGACCACGGACGATTTACGTGGTGCTGACTGCCGAGTGCCGAGTGCCGAGTGCCGACTGTGGTGGCTAGTTCAGTGGTATACATACATGGTAATGGCTTCAGACTGCAGACAGAAACACCCTATACACAAATATAACTAGACAAATTATACCTATATCTATGTCAAAAAAAAAAAAAAAAAATTATAAGAATCTAGCATATATAAAGAAAAATAAATAAAAAGATGATCCAAAATAACAGCAAGTGTTAAATTATGATATAAATAAAATTTAGAGTATTATTTTTTATAAAATTTATTCATTATTTATTTACATGTATTATTTATAATCTTATTATTAGTAATATTAAAAAATGTTTAAGATCAAATCTTTTTGTGCAGTTGTTGATGGTAACAAGTTTGATGTGTCTTGAATTTTATTAGATGTTTTTGATTCTGCTGCTGATAAAATCATTTCAATCGATCCTTGTATTTTTAATAGAGATAATATTAAACTATGTTCAATTTCTAACTTTTGAACCAAAAGCTTAAATGTTGTTTGAGCTTCCAAACTTAATTCTTCTAATTTACTTCCATAGATGTCCATCAAAATGTTTGCCACATCCAATAAAACTCTTCCAAATTTAATGTTTCCAATGTGACGATTGATAAATTTCAATATATTGATCAAGGATTTTCCATCACGGCCAGCTAAAGCTTGTTTCAGCCCTTGACGGCGAATTAGTTCCTGTAATAATGCAACTGTAACATGAGGAGTCTTATTAACTACATATTTCATCATTACATGATCAAGTGCTTTGGAGTATTGAAATTTTCTTAAACAAACATCATGTTTTGCAATTATTTCTTTATTTACTTCTGGAACATAAGAATCAACAAGTGGAGAATGTAAATTTTTACCAGCATTTTTATAAGAAACTTTTTTACGACTGAAAGAGTTTTCTTTAACATCTTCTTTTTGTTTTATCGATATTAACCCATCAACCATTCCGACAGCTAAAGTTTTATCATTTTTGCTGATTCCTAAACTGAGAACTGAATTGGGATAATCTAAAGTATGAACTGTTTTATATGTTCCAGAATCATATATTTTAACATTTTTATCTAGAGAACCAGATATTATTCTTTGACCATTACTGGCTATTTGTAAACATGTTATTGTTTTATGATGCTGTGAAATTTTGGCCAAAAGTCTGCCGTTAACCAAACAGTCCCATACTCTAATTTCAGTTCCTCCTGCCGATAAAAATATACCTCCGCTTGGTAAAAATAAAACACTTTCAACTGGAGCATCATGACTAACACTGAAAACTTTTTTGTTAGTTCTTGTATCATACATGTTAACAATTTTGTCATAGCCACCAGATATAAAAATGTCAGGAGAAACTGGGCTTACACTACCAGCTCTAACATAATCTTGATGTTCTTCATATGAGACTAATTTTTTTTCATTGCCAATATCCCAAATTGCAGTCGACTTATCATCAGAAAAAGATGCAATGTGCATTCCATCTGAAGTAAAAAATGTTCTATGAACTGCCGCTTTATGACCAGAAAATATTCTTAATACATTTCTTGAATTAACTTCGAATAACTTAACGACAGCTTCATCCCCACCTGCACAAAGTAATCGACCATCCTTACGAAATGTACCACCATAGGCAACACCTTTGAACCTATTTAAGTTTTTAGTCACTAATTTAGTTATTGGATTAAAAACTTGGACCCTACAGGAACAAGTTGTAGCGAAATGATAAGGTTCTACAGGAGAAAAATCTATGTAGTCAATTGCTCCAAATTCTTTGACGAGAACTGGAGGACTGTAATTTTTCCAGTATATCGTATCTGGTGTCAACTCTGCGTTCGATTTTGACAAGATTTTCGTGTTTGTTTTTTTGAAACTAGACATGTTTTCAAAATCTACGTTATACACAAAAAATAAAAACCAAACGAACACGTGCTTCTGCTGACGACGGCATGCCGGAATCAACTAAAAACTGTAGGCCGTTCATAGCGCCATCTACAAAAAATTGAAAAATCTCGGCCGGCCGCCCGCGCCCGGCTGTGTTGGTTTCGAGTTTTCTTTTTGCGCCGAGTAGCTATGTTCAGGTCCGATATCGAAGTGTCTGCGGCTACGTTCAGGCTGCGCCGTGCATGGTTAAAATTTGAATAGGTCGGTTCCGCAATCGTGAAAGCGAAATTGTACTTTTAGATTCAGCTAGCACACTTTCTGCATTATTTATTATTATTTATTGTAGTTAATGCATAATGGCCCAGGTGGTAAATATTTTGTGGAAATATATCAAAATATTAACATATCAAATAAAAATTTTTTTTTTATTTAAAAAAGTAATCTGAAATTATAAAAAAAATTGACGATAGGTTATTAAAAATCGAGTATTTGTTTTATTTATTTATTTTTTTTATTTAATTTTAATTTTTCAAAAAGCTATAAAAATGAAAAAATTGATGCTTTTTGTAAAAAAAAAAAAAAAAAAAAAATGTAGCTACCTTACTTTTTTTCTGCATTATTTTGAATTATTTATTTATCAAACAGTTAATTCAAAACTATTTACGAGTTAAATGTTTTATAAAGCATTATATTAAAATATTAATTTATCAAATGAAATTTCTTTTTTTATTCCTATGAAAATTATAAAAAAGTGATTTTGGATTTCATGAAAAATTTAGGATAAATAATTTAGAATCAGTAATTTTGTTTATGTTTTTATAATCAAAAGCATATTTTGAACAATAAACTTTTGAATAGTTAAAATTATTTATTTCCCAAAATAAGATAAATGGTATCCCAGCTGAAAAAATCTATATGGAAATCCGTAAGGAAACCCGTACGGGGACCCATAAGGGTTCCCGTAAAGGACCCCATACGGGTTTCCGATACTGATATTTGGTTAGGGTCCCAGTACGGGTTTCCATGCAGTTTTTTTTTTCTTTTATATTTTATTTTCACACAATTTTTGAATTTATTTAATATTATTATTAAATATTTATATATTATTCTTTATTAGATTTAATTATTAATAATAAAATTATCGAAGAAAAAAATTTTGTTTGACTGAGATTCGATTTTTTTTTTTTAAATAGATCTTTATTTGCTCAAAATATATATTGCAAGTATATACGAGCAGAGCCGGCCTTAGGGTCGTTAGCGCCCCTGGGCAAAATGATTTTTGGTGCCCCTAATAAAAATTGAGTTTGCCGTTTCTTGGTAGTTAATAATTGATTTTGTCAGACTTTAATTGAAAACGAATTTCATTTTATTTAAAATATTTACATTTTTTCTACGTAAAAAAATACAAATTATATTTATTATAATCAATCGTTGATCCACAGGTGTAAAAAAACATCGGCTATTCCCCAAGCTCTAAACCCCCAAAACCCTGGGCGCCCGAGGTCAACGAAAAAACTGATCAGTTATCCCCCAAGCTCTAAACCCCCAAAACCCTGGGCGCTCGAGGTCAATAAATGAACTGATCAGCTATCCCCCAAGCTCTAAACCCCCAAGACCCTGGGCGCCCTGGTCAACGAAAAAACTGATCAGTTATCCCCCAAGCTCTAAACCCCCAAAACCCTGGGCGCTCGAGGTCAATAAATGAACTGATCAGCTATCCCCCAAGCTCTAAACCCCCAAGACCCTGGGCGCCCTGGTCAACGAAAAAACTGATCAGTTATCCCCCAAGCTCTAAACCCCCAAAACCCTGGGCGCTCGAGGTCAATAAATGAACTGATCAGCTATCCCCCAAGCTCTAAACCCCCAAGACCCTGGGCGCCCTGGTCAACGAAAAAACTGATCAGTTATCCCCCAAGCTCTAAACTCCCAAGACCCTGGGCGCCCTGGTCAACGAAAAAATTGATCAGTTATCCCCCAAGCTCTAAACCCCCAAAACCCTGGCAGTGGGCGCCCGAGGTCAATAAATGAACTGATCAGTTATCCCCCAAGCTCTGAACCCTCAAAACCCTGGGCGCCCGAGGTCAACGAAAAAACTGATTAGTTACCAAGCTCTAAACCTCATCAAACTCTTTACCGAGTGGAATAATTTTAGAAGTTAAGCGTACTTTATATTTGAATATCAAGTCCATAAAAAATTGTTTTTTATTTTTGTTCCCCAAAAAGGTTGTGGTGTACTTTTATTTACAATACTTGAAAATATTACAAAATGATAAGAAAAAATATATGACATAAAAAAAATAAATAACCAATAAACAAACGAAAATTTTTACACTTTTCTCGAAATGTGTCTCATTCTTAGATGCATTTCATTTATAGTTAAGAAAAAAAAATTTGTTGATAATGTTGCAAATGAAGAGTTAAACAATAAGTAAAAACTTATAGCTTTTTTCTAATTAACCACGCCATTTTTGAGTTAAAAGTTTCAGATTTACAACTTTATGATATGATTGCACCAGTGCAGCATAATTAGGTATCGTAACAAAATATTTTATTTCGTTAACTAAAATGCACTCATATTTTTGGAACTCGGGCACCCAGGGTTTTGGGAGTTTAGAGCTTGGGGGACAGCCCATAA
Organism: Encarsia formosa; assembly: GCA_038277355.1. Classification (NCBI taxonomy): domain Eukaryota; kingdom Metazoa; phylum Arthropoda; class Insecta; order Hymenoptera; family Aphelinidae; genus Encarsia; species Encarsia formosa. Next base: position 110,553,826 of record CM076184.1, read on the forward strand.
GTTTTTTTGTTGAACTCGGGCACCCAGGGTTTCGGGGGTTTAGAGCTTGGGGGATAGCTGATCTGTTTTTTTGTTGACCAGGGCGCCCAGGGTCTTGGGGGTTTAGAGCTTGGGGAATAGCTGATCAGTTCATTTATTGACCTCGGGCGCCGAGGGTTTTGGGGGTTTAGAGCTTGGGGAATAGCCGATCTGTTTTTTTACACCTGTGGATCAACGATTGATTATAATAAATATAATTTGTATTTTTTACGTAGAAAAAATGTAAATATTTTAAATAAAATGAAATTCGTTTTCAATTAAAGTCTGACAAAATCAATTATTAACTACCAAGAAACTGCAAACTCAATTTTTATTAGGGGCGCCAAAAATCATTTTGCCCAGGGGCGCTAACGACCCTAAGGCCGGCTCTGCTCGTACATACTTTTGAATTAACTGTTTGATAAATAAAATATTCAAAATAATGCAGAAAAAAAGTAAGGTAGCTACATTTTTTTTTTTTTTTTTTTTTTTTACAAAAAGCATCAATTTTTTTCATTTTTATTGCTTTTTGAAAAATTAAAATTAAATAAAAAAAATAAATAAATAAAACAAATACTCGCTTTTTAATAACCTATCGTCAATTTTTTTTATAATTTCAGATTACTTTTTTAAATAAAAAAAAAATTTTATTTGATGTGTTAATATTTTGATATATTTCCACAAAATATTTACCACCTGGGCCATTATGCATTAACTACAATAAATAATAATAAATAATGCAGAAAGTGTGCTAGCTGAATTTAAAAGTACAATTTCACTTTCACGATTGTGGAACCGACCTATTCGAATTTTAACCATGCACAGCGCAGCCTGAACGTAGCCGCAGACACTTCGATATCGGACCTGAACATAGCTACTCGGCGCAAAAAGAAAACTCGAAACCAACACTGGCGCCCGGTAGGTGATAATTTAATATTTATAGATAATATATATTTGTAGCTAGCAGAAACCCGCATCTTACATTGCTATTTATATATATATATATATTTTTATAAAGTTGCCTTGAGTTGATATTCCAACTTAAAAATATCTCATGAATTGAATATGAACACATTTTTTTTAGATTTCTGAAAATCCCTATTATAAAGAAAATGTGTGTTTCCTTTGTCGCCCTTACTGCAAAAACTACTGAGCCAATTCTGCTAAAATTCCTCAGAGTAACTTCATATTTTAGTATTATTTTTATTAACTTAAACCATGTTGATAAATTGATTTTTCAGAGGATAAATTAATTTTTCAGGAGCCTGTTTGAGGTCAACGTTCGGGTTCTACCTTACCGATCATCTCGGGCCGCCAGCGGCCAGACTCCAGAGACCAGAGTCCAGACTCGGACGAATCGGGATTCGGGAAAACGAGATCCCGCAACGAGAATATCGGACATCTAAGGAATAGCTACAGGTTTACAAATTACACGTGAAATTTGGTATATTGTAAAGTAACTGTCTCTCTCGCACTCGTGCAAGAGATAGGATTTTGGTATAATGGCCTTTATAGAGCGCCCTGTGTCGGGGCGCTTGGACATGCGTGTTTTATGTAAGTGTAAATTTAAAATAAATGTTTGGGTATGGACTACAATTCAAACAGGCGCAGCATACCGAAAAATGATGAAAGTTGGATCCCTGAAGTCCTAAAATATAGGTGCTGCAGTACCTTTAATTTGAGTATAAAATAAATTTGATTAATATTTCACTATGCAACAGTGGTTTAAAAATTTTAGTCTGAAAATACGTAGTTTTGATGTCTTTAGTTTGTATGAGGCATAAGTATCTTAAAATCTTAAAAAATTCTTAACTGCGCAACTAATTAATATTATGTCATTGAAAAGCTAATTGGATTTCAACTATAATTTGATAAAATTAATTAATTTTAAAGCTTTTCAAGATGACCAATGGATGACGAAGGTCATTGTCAATCGTCATACTGGCCAAAAGTCACCCCAGCATTTTTCGAAAACCGAAAAAAATTATTTTAAAATTTTTAGAGGAAAAGAAAAAATTTACTCTCGTTTTTTTAGTTAGAAGTCTTTAACATGGATTTTTAACGTTTTTATTCTGCTACTTTCGAAGCGTGAAAAAAAAACTTTTTTGGCATAAAAATTAGAAAAAATCTCTTAATTTATTAGTAAAAATATAAATCTATAAACAAAAATTTTATTGTAAAATAATTAGACTTCTGGAATTATTTTTGGATAGATTTTTTATCTAAAAAATCTATTTCTGTACGAAGTCACCCCAGTTTACGGTATATCATAAAATAAATGTCAAGTAGGCAATAAAATTTGTAATATTAAATATTTGTTTTACAAAAATTATTTTTGCTCTAGCTTCTTCTTTTAAATTAGTATTTTCTTCGCGTTATGAAAATTAGAAAAAAAAAAAAAAAAAAAAAAAAATCCCAACGGACCTACTCCTACCGATTTTTTTTTTTGGTAGGAGTCCAATATAAACATAACCAAAAATTTATATATGGATTATTAAAATTAGTAACAATTAATGTTTCTAAATTTCTTACTTATAATATTAATATGTCTACTCCTTCGAAATCGAGCAACAGTAATCCATTCATACTGTCACAACGATTCACTTCATACATCGAAAAGCACAGAATTTTTCAATTACTTCAGGTAACTAAAAAAAATGTAACCATGCATTATTCGAAAGTAATACAATTGTCAGATTTTTTTGGCTTAAAAAAGGAGTTATCTTCAATGCTGCTCATAAAAAGACCCGATGATCATGTTCTTTTTTTAAAACAAAGTCTTCATCATGCTGCTAGAAGACTTGATGTCCCAAGAATAATTATCATAGCTCCTCCAAATTACGGTATGACAATTTTTTTTTATTTTAGCAATTTCTTTTTAAATAATAATTTCACGCTTGTCATAAATAGACAAGCTTCAGTTAGCTTGCAAGTTACAAAAAAAATTGGATATTCCATTGATAACTCTGAATGAAATTCACGATGATCCTAAAAGTGTAAGTAAATGTTAGATTTTTTATAAATACTGAAATAATTAAGTGTTACACAATTTATTGTTTTTAGATAATTTTATCAGCTACGAATAATGCAATAGACAATTTGAGATCGATCTTAATTGGTTACATGAAAATGAAATGTGATGGATGGCTCTTTCTCGGTAAAAAAAATAATAAAATCGTTAATTTATTCGTAAGAATAAAAGAACTTTGTTATTAATTTAAAATCATACATTTAATTTTTCAAAACTAGATTTCCCTAGAAATGAAAAAGAAGCTCGATTTCTTTTACGTTCAGGAATCCTCCCGACGCATGTCATTGAAATTACCACAGCGGGTACGTTAGAAGAATTTGATCTAAAGTTACAAAAAAAGAAAATCATTTTAACGCATTTGTATAAAAATATATTATTTTTTTAGACCTTCCACTGCCGTGCGAGGTTTCTTTAATAAATAATTACTACAGAGAGTTAAGGGGACTGAGGCATGTTTTTTCAAATTTTTTAATGGTAACATAGTCTAACGGGTCTAATAAATTTTTTTATTAAATTAATCATTTTTATAGTTAAAATGAATTTAAATTAATTTTATAGAAAATCGATGTTGATAACTGCAGCTTAGAAGATGTCTTTCAAAGGTGTTTAAAACTGATTAAATGCAGAAAATATTCACGCCCACCATCAGTAATGCGCATTCTTATAATCGATGGAAATGACTTTGTTCGGTGCAGGGATTTAGGTCGTCATATCGCAGAAACATTTAACGTTGTTTGCAGTAAGACAAAATTTTTTAAAACATTGTGAAATAAAATGTATAGACTGATTTTTAATAAAATATTAAATATATTTAGTTCATTTCTCTGACATCGCGGAGCAAGTCTCTTTACAAGACTCAGTTATAGGTAACAAAACACGAGAAATATTAGATGGAGATCAACCTATCCTACCACCTCAGCTTAAAATTGAAATTTTTGAGGTAAAATTTTAATGGACTTTGACTTTTTTATGAGAGTTTTTCTACTGTTTCACAAATACTTGTGATAGGATAGTAATGTCTGGATGAAAATTAATAATATAAAAAAAAAAAAAATTCTAAAATGATTTTTCGAGTAATTTTCTTTGGCAAATTAATAATAACAACAATAATAATAATAATAATAATAATAATAATAATAATAATAATAATAATAATAAGTAAAATAAAAGTAACTACAATTTTTAACCAAGCGCTTTGTTATCCTGCTCTTTTTTAAGTATGCCTGTACATCTTGTTAAGTAGTAATAAGTACATAGCAAAACAATTACATTTTAACTTCATTATCCTTAACAATTGAGTATTTATGGTGTAGGATTTTTTATCTCGATCGACGGCTGTGAAGCAAGGTTGGGTATTGACTGATTTTCCGTGTAGTGTTGAAGATTTTAAACATCTTGATATGACCGACTCCCCACCAAATAGGTAATTTTTTAAAATAACACATTTGCGTTCTTAATCAATGTAAATTTTCGATTCAATTTTATATTTCAGGGTAATTATAATAGTGAATGATGATCAACTTGTAGAAGAAGAAACAATTGAAAACTCAATAGAGGAAGATGGTTTAAAACAAATTTCGCTCTCTCGGATTGTAAGTCTTTCGAGAAATTACGTTACAGCTATGTGATGTGTCTGAAATTGAAAACAATTTTTTTATTTTTTGTATTTATATATCTCAGCTTGGTTGTAGAAAAGAACAAGAAGAAGGAGAACATGTTGATGTAGAGGGAATAATAAAATACGCTGGAAAAACTGCATTAATTATAAAGGAATCAGATGATTTAAAAATAATGAAAGAAAGAATTGATTATAATTTAATGCAGCCACCAGCGAATGCTCCTCCCAGAGTACCCCGATCACCATCTGAAATCAACTTTAGAAACATTGAGTATGATCCAGATGATAAACCGTCTACTGATAAACTTAGTAAGATTCGAAAGCCGGAACCGGAACTTACTTTAATTTGAGTTCGGCTTGAATATTCGAATTTTTTAATTATCTCTTTGATATCATAAAGTAATGTTAGTTTGTAGTGCAATATATTTTCAATAATCATATTCTGTGTCAAAAAATATTTTTTATACAACTTGTACAATATTAAAAATTTATGTATAAAATACTGGTAAGGTTTTGTACTCGTATACTGTGTACTTTTTTGATACAACCAAAAATAATTGAGGGCGTGGATGCAATGAGTAACCCCGAATGGAGCTCACCGGCTTATTGCATCCACACTCTCAATTACTTACAGCAATACGAAAAAAAACTATAATTATTTTCAATTTTTTTTATGTTTAGAAAAATTCAATTTTTTGAAAAAAAAAAACTCGAGCTAAGATATTTTAGTTAATAAATAACTAAAATAAATATTACCATGGTTTTTTGTCTCCCCCTTACAAACAAAACAAAGATTTTGTAAAATGTGATTCTAAAAATCACTTTATTTGAATAAAATTATCATTATTTATTAATATTCAGAAAATACTCTGAAAAGATTATTAATTTACTAAAAATATTAATACATAGTAAAATAAAAAATGAGCTCACAATTTTCTTTTAATTTAAAAATGCTGCTAATAATTAAAATACGTATCATACTTTGTTAAAAAATTTTTGATAAAAATATTATTAAAATTACAGAGTAATAAAATTTATGACTGTTGAATTATCGCGTGTGATCTTAGTGACACGCACGAAGAAGCTGACCCGAGTGTGTGAATTATCACACTTCGGCCGGAAATCGAGCATCCGAGGTGTGAACTATATTTATGTCCCATAGGTGAAAAATTGAATGAAAAATTTGTTGCTAAATTGGTTGTAAAATTTAAAATTTTTCGTTTGGTAGGCATTTTGACGCCTTGAGAGACATAAAAAATATAGTGAACGTAAACTATAAATATTCAAAGTTTATTTTCTTTACGATCTGACAGAGATTATTCACCTAGTCAGCGATCAATTCCTATTTATTCAACTGAAAAATACTAAACAAGAGGATGAAAAACCATGTTAATAAAATGTGTCGAATTGTCAAAGCAGAACGGTCGATAGAAGATACGGCTGTAGAGGTGGTAGAACTGGAACGGCAGCGCGCAAGTTGAATTAAAGCCGCAGAGACGCCCAAGCTAATGCGCGTAATTGCCTCAAACGCGAAGAATATTTCGGGATCAAGGACGCATGCGGGCTCGTAGGTGGCGGTTGCAGCACGTCGCTCGTGCGCGGCTGCAAGGGGATGAGGCACGCGATCATAGACGCCTGGGCAACGCGCCCTCCAAAGAGCAGGGTAGGGTGCCGGCACGTCCTGAGCCCCCCACCCCCGCTTCTTCGACGACCGCCTCCACCCTAACCCCCGCTAGCGTTGTTTTTTCTCTCATGCAGCTGATTCCAAGGGTAGTTTTAACTCCACCGCTCTTTACTTTCTGTGAAGTATTAATCGATTCCGAATATTTAATTTTCTTTTTCAATAGTCAATGTTATGGAACACTTTAACATTAATGAAATGACAAAAGTTTTATTTATACATTAATTTTTTTTCTTGTTTTGTCAAAATTATTGAGAGGAGTTTATTAATACATCATGATGATTACTCTGAAACGCAAAAATGAAAATATATTAAAAATTCACGCATACAGCAGTAGCAGAATACTAAAGCAAAATGGGTCACGTGTCCCACCTTAATTTCTCCTACTCCGCGGTCGTGTGCCAAGAGACACCTCCGCACCCCTTCGTTAACAGGATACCAGGAAAATAGAAAAAGTTGATTGTTTAAGGCGTAGTCTTCACTTATATCTGTTTTTTACCAGAGTTTCATAACACTAGAAAGGATGGTTTGCGAGATTAAAGCATAAATTCTTTTCTGTCGCTGTTTAAAAAATTAATTTTTTTAAATGTTATTTGTTTCAACTGGTATTGTATTAATTTGTACTATATTTTATTTAATCAAGTAATTTTCCTAATTTTGTTAGTTGCAATTTTAGATTGATTGAAATCACAAAATCTAGATTCTAGTAAAATTAACAAATGATTCGTAATGATAAGATAGTATGAAAAAAATTAAAAGCCAAGAAAACTTTTGTTGTACATATTTCCCCGCTCACTATGTCGAAATGTGTGTCGAGAAAAGTACTAGTGCCACGAGACTAATAGAATAACATAATCATCTGGTGTTATATTTTATCTATGGCTTATTTCAAAATATTTTTTCAAGAATGAGAAAAATCAAGTAATGTTTATTATTTGTGAAATAAAGTCGTTAATAAATTTATGTTTGCTTTACAATAATTATGGTTAAAGAGACAAACCACAATTATTCACAGAATTGCTAAAGAAACTTTTTTGTGAGAAACTTGCTCGTACTAAGATTTGATGGATCAAATAAAAAATTACAGAAGCTTTTATCTTGAAAAAAAAAAAAAAAAAAAAAAAAAAAATTACTAAAGACTATAATTTAAATTTTTGTTTTTTTAATTTAGATCAATTTTTAAATTTTACGTTGGAATTGAATTTAGCATTATAATCCAATAAATATACCCTCAATAAACATCCAATGATCAAGATAGGATAAATAATGACATTCAAAAGATAATAAAAAAGAAAAAATAAAATTAATATTTGTTAAATATTTTCACTGACTCGATTCGATTTTTAAAATAGTCGTTTCAAATTCTTATTGCTCAATATTGTTTTAATTAAACAAAGACATCTATACAAATAAATTAAATAAGGTAAGTGTGCCTAATATGGCCCCCCCTGTTATTTTGAATATGCTAGGTATGCGGCATCTCTGCAAGGTAGGAAGAAGTCAAAAACACTGAATTATGAAGTTTTCAGTTGTTTAGAACATTTTAAAATTATTTTTGCGCACGCCTAATAGCTAAAACTCGTTTCGTATACCTCCGTTATTATTTTACGTTGTAATTAAGTGGTCTGCCAAAATATTTAGACGCACCTGATCAAAATTTGAATAAATAGCTTCGATTCGTTATTGTTTCAGCCTTAAAACGCGACCTTAGTTTTTGTTCAACTCGTTTTCTAACGGGTTTTATTCTTAAATAACTTTTTATTATGCAGTGTACCTAATATGGCCCCCCACGAATTAGTAGAAATACCGATATTAAGAGTCCTTAGTTTCATGTTTACTTTTTAGAAAATCCTATCCTAATGTTATTTAAGAAAAATAAATTTAATTGTTTCAAAGCTTTTTTTCATTTTATAACTAAAAAAGCATTCTAGCTCAAAAAAAAAGTTTGACCAAAATTTAAAGTTGAAATTTTTCTACTGGTTGCAAAGCTTTCAAAAACATTGTAAAAAAGGCTCAGTTTTTAAATAAATCATTTTTAAAATAATAACAATTTTGAAGTTTTTAAAATCTTATATCCTGATTGATTTAAAAAGTAGGAACAAATTGCAATTAATTAATTACTTCAAGGGGGGCCATATTAGGACACAAATTTTAGGTGTCTTAAAAAACCGTGTTTTGGTAAATCCTCTGGCATTTGAAGCTCATTGATCAAAATCGAACGTGTAATGTCTCATTTTAAAGCTCTTGAATTAAGCTTTGAAATGAGACCTTACCCGTCAAAAAATATTGATTTGATTGGCCACAACGTCGATTCTCGCTTAGGGGGACCATATTAGGTACAGGTACCTTACATCAGTTCTTAGTAAAGCTGCCTCTCGAATATTTTAATTTTTATTTATTTAAGTATAAATTAAGAATTTTGTTGTTACGATTATTAATACAGATTGAGTTTAAAAAACTAACGAGAAAGAAAATAAGATGAATGAAAAGTTATTACAACAAAAGACAATATCCGGCCTCACCGGATGTAAACAGGAAACGGAAACTTAGGACAGTAGAGGGTGGTAGAGGTCTGCAGTTTCAGCTCCCTCGTGCTGGGAGAATCACCAAAAACGACAGCGGATTTCCCAACTTCCATATAAAGTAGCACGTGACACAAGGATATCATGAGCGAGTCGTGGGTAACAAAAAGCTCGCAAGCTCCCACAGGACACCGACAAAGTGCGCACGCTCGTCGTTGGGCGCACTTTCGGAGCTGAAGCGTGCAAACACGTAGGGCTGAGCTTGCGGATGCCAGGACATCAGGACGCTCGTACTCGGTCGAGCTTGAGCTTTTCTGCTCACCTGATCGCAGAGGGTTCGGCCCGGTTCAACGCGTTCCCTCACCTACGTCGCCGCTTTATCCTGGAATGGACGCGGAGCTTTCGGAAAACCGTAGCACTTCCCGAGAATTGGTTAGGGGTACGTTCAGGTGAAAGTCCCCGCAGGTGAGAGAGCTTGTCTGACTTGACGCGCGGCCGTTCTCCTAACATATTTACCTTTACGCATATTCTCCCGACCAGGACGTCATGTGCCGACACCATGCCCTTAACCTGTGAAGCCTGCTTTTCCCGCTCGCGGATTCGCGGGAGGGAAGACAGAGGCGAGCCTCCACCAAAATGGACAACCTTCGGCCCACCAGGATTCCAGGAGCGTTCAGGACGCGAGCTTGCTTGCACCCGTCAACGTCGCGTCACGCGTCAAAAGAACAGCGCCAGAAACATTCCCGCCACCAGGAAGTCATAATTATCCGCGACAAAGCCGGCTACGGGGTGGAAGGTAGATAGCTTTTTTCCTACTTTGCAAGGAATACCCCTCGACTTCCAAAGAAGGAAGGAAGCTTGGCTCCTCGTGGCATAGGACAGCAGGAGTTCGTGGTTGGTAGACCTTCTTTTACTCGCGGGGGTATTCAACAAATTTTTTAGTCAACACTAGTCGAAATTTCATTCTTTATCATTGGAGTTTACGCTTCTAATATAACAATACAAAAATTTTTGTCATTAATTTTGTCTTCGATTAATTATGTGCACATTTAAATGGCATACTTCGTTTATTTTTTCTATTTTAATCGTAAAATGTAAGACTAAATTTTTTTTTAAACAAAAAATATAGAATATTTAATTTTAGATATTAATGTCTTTTTAAAATGTTTTATTTTTGTTGTCTATGAATAATTTAGTCACGCAAGCCGGAAAGCTTCGTTCCGCTCTGTCGCCCATGCGCTAAAACCAACCCTCCTGCGCGATAGGAGAACATAAAGTAAAAGGGTGTTAACTTTTCTTGCACATCCTTCTAAAGCATATTATTTTTCTGAAAGATTTGAAGCTCACATTATCTTATGTCCTTTGAGTTACTTTAAGATCGAAGCAATTAGAGTGTCTCGGATCAGATACATTATTTTATCCTATGACTTGTGTCATGATTCGCTACTGTCATAAAAAGGAAAGATTGTGATAATAATAATGATATCAACAAATTAAAATAAGACGAAATCAAACTTTTGGATGCGGATGGACAAAATTTTGGAAATTACATTTTTGTAGGATGGAAAAAAGTATAAAAAAAAAAGAGAGAGAGAAAAAAAATTAAAAATTGGATGAGTCAAACCTTTGATCGGTAAAAAAAAGTCCGAAACGAGGTAAAGCTTGGTAAAAAAGTTTTGAAAGCACGCACGGGGTATTACAGGAGTGGGTAGCTGGTGCAGGGTTCAAAGGAACTGTTTGCGGTTAGGTAAGTAGATAAGTGCATCGTCGAGGGCGAGCGCTTCTCCCCTTTTGCAGGCCACATCAAAAAGAGGGAGGGGTCGGGGGTGAGGTTTGCAGGATTTCCCACAAAGGAGCAGCGGCGCGTGCAATTGCAGTAGCGGGGGTAACAGGATTGACCTAAAATCGAGCTTCAAAGCACCGAGTTGTTTTTCTAACAGGGCGACATGCCGAGCGCGAAGCTGGCACGCGTCATCGTCCTCTTCTATATATCTCCTATCAAGTGGCTTAATGTTTGAGAAAATAGAAGAACAAAAGTCTCCTGCAACGGTCACTACCTAAAGCCAGCCCAGCTACAACTGGGGGATGTTTTGGAAGTCGAGCTTGAAGACGATATGAACGTCGGACCGACAGGAGAGCAGCACGATTCCGGGGGTAAGGACGCTGATAAGGCGCCTGCGCGTTACACTTTATTTTGTAGAGATATCCTGCCACTCATAAATTGCAATCAGCATTGTTATCGTGAACCCTAATTAATACGATACTCCTTATGCAATCAGTTTATAAATTATTATTTTGTGATGATCATCAGAGATTTTAGTCACTTGTAATTTTTTTAAATATTTTTATTTTCTCATTATCGTTTTATTTACATATAATGTTTATAATACTTCATTAACTAAATTTGTCATTTGGCTTATGCATAACAAAGTAAGTTTTAAACTAGATATGGGAATAAGTAGACATTTACAATCAATCTAAGGAAAGTTAAGCAAGTAGTACGACTGCCAAATGGTCAGCCGGTTTTTCAAACTCTAAAAATGTAATGAAACTTGAACATAAATTGTGGTGAAGCAATAATTTAAGCTACTAGGATAATACTATTTAAAAAATGAAAAAAAATCATGGCAGGGCAATACGAGATTAGATAGGTTACACCTAAACACGCTGCACAGGGTGAGCGACTCGAATAAGCGTAACCCCCTGTCGCGCTTCCGGCGTTGAGAGACACCTTTGTACCCCTTTAATACCAGGATAGCATCCAACAATCGAGGCGTTTCATATCCTTTAAGTGACTTGCTCACCCGTACTCTCTTTTTACATTTTATCAAATGATATCACTTTATTTGTTAAACTAAATATTTTCAATCAATCGGGTAATTTTTTTTTTTTTAATTTGAAAGTTAATTGATTTCATTTTTTTTTCCACTTTAGTGTTTTAAGTTGTTTGTATTGATTTTTACCTATTTAATTGTTCGTGAAACAGTAACGATTTTAAGAAAATAATTTTAAAACTTTACAGTCAGCTTACTTTTGATATATATAAGTCACTATTTGATTAATGCGATAAACATTTATACATTTTTTTTTTATTCACCAAATGGTAAATTCAATTAATTTGAACAAAGATTGCAAAGCCAAGCGATAAAAATAGTCGTTCCTGTGCTTACGTAGTGCTACACATCTTTTGTCCGCTTTGGAAAGTTGAAAAAAAGCCCTTGAAAATTTCTCTGAAAGGGTTAGCCTCTGGGCCTTTAAGTCCTTAAAGCGCTCTAATTGAGGTTACTCCTCGTTACCGCGATAATAAGAGTTACCAGAAACAATAGCGGGGACAATGCCTCTCCCTCGCTACAACAAACAAAAACAATAATAAAAATGTAAAGTAAAAACCTCTTGCCACCCCAAGCGCTATTCTTTGTTTTCTTAGTTTTGATGCAAAAAAAGTGCTGTGTAATGAAGTGCAGACGTCTTAACGGCGCAAGTCTGCAAAAATGCGACATGACATATTAATTGAGACGTATACGTGCAAAAAAAAAATTCATTTTGATCGAGCAATTAACCAAACTAATTAAGTATAAATCTGAGCTTTTTTCAGCTTTTTCTAAACACTATTAGAAACTTAAAGCGCTTTTAATTAGTATTAACTCGACAAATGTTGTTTTCATACAAAAAAGTAAGCTCCGTCTCAGTAAAAAATATTAAAAAAAAAAAAAAAAACAAACAAAATAACACAGATAAAATCTTTTGGAGTAGTTTCACTGGTCCAAATAATTTTTGCAATGTTATCTTATAAAAAAATTAAAATGGAAACAAAATTTAATGCAACCATACGAAAAATTATGATAAAAAATATTTCTTTTTTTTTTTTTCAAGTATAGTTTTTTAAATATAAGTAGATCAACTTGACGACTGTAATTAAATTTTGCACTTCCCGAATGAAATTGGATTATGGACGAATTATTTTTCTGGTAAAGTCTACATAAAGCGAGTGAAAAAAACTGAAAATCAAGGACGTAAGAGATGATTAAGACGATTATACATGCGCTCCAAAAAATCTTGGTATCTCATTTTGCTCGAGCTAGTAAATGTAAAAGTAGTCATTATTTCGCATCAATCAACACGTATGAAGGCCGCAAATTTTGTATATAAAATATAAACTTTAATACCAACGAATTATAAGTTTGGATTTTGCGTGTGCTTGCGTCCCTCTTGTAAAAGCCTCCAAGCTTACTTTAATTACGTAATTCAATCCGTCGTAATATGCATGAATAGCTTTCAATCTTTATAATTACTTGAATATTTAATGAATTTAACTGCATCTGCTCTAACAGTACTGATTCAATCACATAATAATAATAATAATAATAATATAGGGCCTTTCCACAAATTACATCACGCTTTTTTGGAGATTCTCGGCCCCTGCTCGTTTTCTTTCGGAGTTTTAAATAAAAATAACTGTTTGATATTTACGCAGGGTACCACTAAAGTAAAAAAAAAATTATTCCACCTTCCCCCCCCCCCCTCAAAACGTGACGTAATTTATGAATGGTCCTCTATTGAATTCAAATCAATAATTTTTTCTTTTTTAATAATAAAAGTTTCTCGAATTTAAGTAATCCTTGATCATACATAAATGAGAATTGATAATAATTAAAATCTAGAAATAAAATTTTGTTCCCACGAAATAAAATAATAAAAACAAGCACTTGTAACTATTAAACTGATTTGAATTTTTGTGAAAAAAAAATAAAAATAAAAGAAATAAAGGCGACGAAAAAAAATTTTACGTTACTAATTGAAGAGCGTATACGCATGAGAGTAAGTGCATATAAAATTTTTTCGTTAAAGTTTCAGTAAAAACAAATAGAGAAACATAAACAGCCTGAAATACGGGAGATATGATAAGAGCAGGTCGGTGAAATTAATTATACACGTGTCAAGAGATGCGTAAAGTTGAGTTTTTAGTTGGAGGAGTAGCGTAGTCGACGCATGTATGCATTAACATTTTTCATTTTTGCTTGACCCAACTCCAACTACTTCAAAGCTAATGCGCGTTTCATTCATACTCGTTGCGCAAAGTGTTTTTTATGCTCGCGTCTTAAAATTTTATTTAGAAATATTAGATTATTTTTTATTAAATTTAATTTATTCAATTTTAATTGTTTATTTATTTCTCTATCAAATTACAAAAACTATGATTTTGATACAAGTTTTTAAATCATTAATTATAAGTGGTTATCTTCGAGAGTAACTACATCTGAAAATCAGGTTTGGGCTAATTTGAAATAATTATTTTCAACAAAAATATTTACTATTCTGGTAGAAGTGACAGCCATTCTATTATAATTTAATAATCCATCATACTTCGACTTCATGATAATTTGTTTTATAGTTACACCATCCGCAGTAGAAAAATAATTATTTCTAGTCGTAGCCTTGTCAATAATCATGAGTGAGTAATAAAAATTTCTTTTTGCAATTGATTGTTATACTTTAAAATAAGAATAAAAATATTTCAAATCGGCTAATGTAATGATATGTTACTCAACTACTGTGATGGATTATACTTTGCTGTCAACAGTTCAATTTGATGCACGATGCACAGCTGGCTATCACACTACTCATAATTCAAAATTTTAAATTTTAAATACAAAAATATCTGAACTATAATTATGAGTGTAGAAAAATTAAAGTATTTGATCTGAAATATCAAGACGATATTAGAACCCACAAAATACTTTCATTTTTCTTATCCTTGATACCATCCTGAAAATCTGTAAAATCGAAAACTTGAAAATCTTTATTGTGTCTCATAAGACGCATCTTTGAAAATTTATGAAATTTTAATGTATGTGTATCACATGTATGTTTCTTTATATGTACAGGTAAAAAATGATGTTTTCACTTATTTTAATAATAATTATCAATGTGCGCCGTTATCAGTTATTTATCAGTTTTTAAACATCTGTTACAAGTAGTTTCAAACTTTTAAAAGTTCATTTATAATATTTTTTGTTTAGCAGGAAATAATAATCGATTGAAAAAAAAAAAAAAAATAGCGTTGGAATGAAGTTTGAAGCCGGGATTCTGAGATTTAACGGACCCTCTCTCGGTTGCGTAATGGATATGAACGTATAGGTATCAAGCGCTAACTTTTCAATTTCGGAGTTGAAGAGTAACAGGAGCAGGAGCAGGCGAATGGGCAGGCGGGGTGTAATGTAACCCGGGGCAACCGCTAGAGCACCGATTGGCTGGCTGGCTCCACCCCGCCCGGGCAGCCACTTAACTCGGCTGCAGGTTAACTTCAATGAGCGGATAACGAGTTGATGGCTCCGTGCCTATACAAATACATCAAATATCTGGTTATATCTCGAAGCGAGCTTGCGGATGTTGTTTCTTGAACGTGATGTTAGACCTTCCCTCTCCACTCGACTTATAACTCTGCGGTGGAGGCGGCATTACGACAGCGCATCGTCAAATCAAGCACCGTTTGTGTACCGCAACCTAGCCCTCTTTTGAGCCTCACCCTCCTGTTTCCTCTAAAACTACGTGTTTACGTATGTATCCCGTACCCGCGTTATAACTTCAGAAATTGAGATGCAAAGTATCTACACAGAATTGAAATATGATTGATACTTTTCTAATTTGTTCGTACAGGACTCTTTTTTTTCGATTTATTACTTTTATTATTTATTATGTTTACATTTTCATGTAGTTTATAGTTGAAGCGAAATCAGTCAGGTTTCGCTACATTAATTTAGATAACTTCATACTTAAACACAGTGGCGGATTTAGGGACAGGCTGAGTAGGCTGTAGCCTAGGGCGGCAATTTTTGGGGGGCGGAAATTTTAGATGGAGAGTTTAAAATTATTTGCAGAAAAAAATGATAAAAATGATTAGGCTTAAAACTTGTATATCTAATCTTTGTTATCCCTCGAGCTCTAAACCCCCATAACCCTGGGTGCCCG
Organism: Encarsia formosa; assembly: GCA_038277355.1. Lineage (NCBI taxonomy): Eukaryota > Metazoa > Arthropoda > Insecta > Hymenoptera > Aphelinidae > Encarsia > Encarsia formosa. The sequence continues at coordinate 110,569,665 of CM076184.1, forward strand.
AGTTCTACGATAAAACTGATCAGCTATCCCCCAAGCTCTGAACCCCCAAATACCCTGGGCGCCCGAGTTCAACAAAAAAACTCATCGGTTATCCCCTAAGCTGTAAATCCCCAAATACCCTGAGCGCCCGAGTTCAACAAATAAATTGATCTTCTAAACCCCCAAAAACCCTAGGGGCCCGAGTTTAACAAAAAAACTTATTGGCTATACTCCAACCTCTAAACCCCCGAATACCCTGGGCGCCCGAGTTCAACAAAAAAACTTATCGGCTATCCCCCAAGCTCGAAACCCCCAAATACTCTGGGCGCCCGAGTTCAATAAATAAACTGATCAGCTATCCCTCAAGCTCTAAACCCCCAAAACCCTGGAAGTCCGAGTTCAATAAAAAGAACTGATCAGTTATCTTTCAAGCTCTAGACCTCCCAAAATTCTGGTTACTGAGTGGAATAATTTTACAAGCGTACTTTGTATTTGAATATCAAGTCCATAAAAAAGTTTTTTTTTTTTTTTTTTTTTTTTTTTTATTCCACAAAAAGGTTGTGGTGTACTTTTATTTACATCACTTGAAAGTACTACAAAATAATTAAAATTATAAAATAATAAAATAAATAACCAATAAACAAACGAAAATTTTTACGCTTCTCTCGAAATGTGTCTCATTCGTAGAAGCATTTAATTTATAGTTAAAAAATAAAATTTGTTGATAATGTTGCAAATAAAGAGTTACTATAAGCGAAAACTTATAGTATTTTCCTAGTCAACCACGCCATTTTGGAGTTAAAAATTTCAGATTTATAACTTTATGGTATTATTGCACCAGTGCAGCTTAATTAGGTATTGTACACTCAGAGAAAGGTTTGATTGGGTCAACAATATATAGTAACATCTAAGATGCCATAGTTGATATAGAGACAATGATGCAAATAGAAAATAAAATCCACAACCTGATTGCGGAACAAAAAAAAAAAAAAAAAAAACACTTCTCATGGACTTCATATTCAAATACTATATAAAGTACGCTTAACTTCTAAAATTATTCTACTCGGTAACCAGAGTTTTGGGAGGTTTAGAGCTTGGGGGATAGCTGATCAGTTTATTTATTGAACTCGGGCGTCTAGGGTATTTGGATGATTACATCTTGTTGGATAGCTGATCAGTTTATTTATTGAACTCGGGCGCCCAGGGTATTTGGGGGTTTAGAGCTTGGGGGATAGCTGATCAGTCTTTTTGTTGAACTCGGACGCCCAGGGTTTTGGGGGCTTAGAGCTTGGGGGATAGCTGATCAGTTTATTTATTGAACTCGGGCGCCCAGGGTATTTGGGGGTTCAGAGCTTGGGGGATAACTGATCAGTTTTTTTGTAGAACTCGGGCACCCAGGGTATTTGGGGGTTTAGAGCTTGGAGGATAGCTGATCAGTTTATTTATTGAACTCGGGCGCCCAGGGTATTTGGGGGTTTAGAGCTTGGGGGATAGCTGATCAGTCTTTTTGTTGAACTCGGACGCCCAGGGTTTTGGGGGCTTAGAGCTTGGGGGATAGCTGATCAGTTTATTTATTGAACTCGGGCGCCCAGGGCATTTGGGGGTTCAGAGCTTGGGGGATAACTGATCAGTTTTTTTGTAGAACTCGGGCACCCAGGGTATTTGGGGGTTTAGAGCTTGGAGGATAGCTGATCAGTTTATTTATTGAACTCGGGTGCCCAGGGTATTTTGGGGGTTTAGAGCTTGGCGTATAGCCGATAAGTTTTTTTTGTTGAACTTGGGCGCCCAGAGTATTTGGGGGTTCAGAGCTTGGGGGATAGCTGATCAGTTTTTTTTATTGATCTCGGGTGCCCGAATTTTTGAAAATTTGAAGGGCGGCAAAAACTGGATAGCCTAGGGCGCCAAAATCTTTAATCCGCCACTGCTTAAACAAAAATTTTTTTCTAAATTCATTCAAAGGAAATCAAGTTTTTCAAAACATTAAATAATTGCAGTACACTCATTTTTTTTTGTAACTGTAATCTATTAGCATTTTTAAAAATGGTTACATTTATTCTTAGAAGAAACGAGAGCAGAATATGAAAATAAGAGAAAAAAAAACGTGCAATTGAACTGATACAAAAATTTTATCATCGATCGAGAAGCTTGTCGAGTGGAATGCTCTCGTTTCTTTCCTTTTTTTTTTTTTTATATTTGTTTCATCGTACTTTAGGGCAAAATAATCGAGCCAATCAAGTTGCTTTGTAGCATCAATCATCTCTTGATTACTGTGCTGTTAAAATAAAAGCATATATTCACAGCGCTCTTTGTAATCCATCCGAGTGTGTAAGAGACATGAAAATTGTACGTAATTACGTTGCTTTTCAAACATAAAAAGTGGAAATTTTTCAGAGGGAAAAAAACTTGTATTAATTCGTTATAATTTAACGACTCTACATTCAAACTCTCTTTTTTTTTAACCGAAGTATTTTCTAACATTGCTATTTCACAAATTTGTTAGCTCGATAATAAAATTTGATTTTCAAGGATCCTAAGTGAAAATAATAGCTCGCAGACAATTGAGAAATTCATTCGTAAAAAATTTCACACATTAAAAATATTTTTTTAAAAAGTAACGATTATAGTTATTTTTTGGAATACCTTTTGTTGGTTATTCTTGTTTTATTAAAAAATCAAAAGAAAATAAAAAACATGTACGTGCGAGACATAATAGTAACCGTTATTTTTATTCACCAACATTATAAAAACAATTTGCAATATTTAAACATAAAATGATAAATCGAAACGTTGAAATAATCTAATTTTACAATTTCACATGTAGAATTAGTATGAACGTTTGACTTTTTTATCTAGAATAATCATTAAGAATTTGGAGATTTGAGCAGGTAATGTTAGATGATAAATAAGGAACGAAATTTTACAATTTTGATGAAACTTTGAGGATTAAAAAAAAATTAAGTTTGAGCAATAAAATTCAATGCATACGCGAGTGCGAAGGGTGTAGAAAAATCGACACACGCGTCTGCATGGCAGTCGCACAACATGGGAAATAAAAGCCAAAACTATAGACATCACGCAGAGAGACGTACGTGCGAACGTGACTCGCGAAGCCACTTCAATTATCCACCAGTGATGGTAGTGCAAGGAAAGAAAGAAGCCACCGAAGAATTTTTCGGTTTGCCTTGCGTAATCGCTCGGTATGGGGCCAACTCTTCAAAAGTCTTCCTCAGAAGGAAAAAAAAGGGATAACTGTCTTTGTCTATGTTGCTACCACGACAACTTTCGTCTAATTGGAAGGAACCCTCTGACCAAAGTCCGTGTTCAAGCACTCTTTTTCCATAAATTCTGAAAGGTCCTTTGGTTTCCAAAACTTTTCTATGAGAAGTTTTTTCTTTCACTGAGAATGCTTGAAAATTTTTTTATTTTGGTCTGATCATGATTCATAAGCTTTCGCATTAAAAACGATTATCTAAACAGAAATAAAGTTTCTAGATCGGAAAATTGAACTGGGATATTAAAAAATGCACAGACTGATTAAATCATGCAGAAAGTGTGCCGATCCAATCCCAATCGTTTTGGGTAACTATGAGATATTGTCCTCAATCGGAAGTAAGTAGACACTTATTTTTTAATTTTTGTTAAAAGTGTATAATGCACCCACAGAAATGAAATTTCAAAAAACCGGATTTTTAAAGATAATGAATGTTTATGAAATTTTTTTTTTCAAAAAGGAAGCATATATAAAATTATTTTTTAATATTTTTATTAATAATTATTTTATTATCAAACAATTTTGTAAATGCACCGGAATGCAGTTTTCAAAAAAAACTTCAAATGCATTTTTTTCAAAAAAGTCACCTTATTTTGGCTGTCGTTTATGTGATAGTACTCTTTGAGCTACACAAATCCGCTCTATAGGGATTTACTGAAAAAAAAATACAATAAAAGGTCGTATTAATATACTTTTCTGATATTTGGTTAGTTTTCAGCACTAGTTCAAAATTGAAAGTCTGTTTGATTATACCGTTGCATTGAACGCGTACTTGTTTCAAAAAATTTTTCAATAATGAATCAAAAGATAGTTAATTTCAAAATAACTTAGTAATTTGCTCATCATGTTCTATTTGAAAAAGGTCGTAACTTGGATGCAAAGAGCACAAGTAAAGATAGCTAATTATGCTTCATTTTTCGAAAAAAAAATTTTAATACTAATATCCTAAGAAACTTTTTTCTGAAAATCAAGTATTAAGTTAAAAATTCGAAAGTGCGCATATTGGTTGCAAAAAATAAAAAATACGTTTCATCTTATTTTCGCGTGGTTCCCAAAACAATCGGCCCCAGTACAATTTCTGCATTAATAATTTTATATGAATTCGATTGGCTTCTAAAAAAAAAAGTTAGAACTGCAAAAATCTCATTTTGTGTCATTTCAATAGCACCTCTATTAAGTAATAATTTTTTTTTTTTTTTTTTTATATTTCATAAAGAAACTATAGATTTCAACATACTTATATTTCTGAACGAATTTTTGAAAAAAATTATTTTTGAAAGCTTGCACGATATTGTAACAAAAAGCGTATAAAATATATTCAATTTTTTTAAACAGTTCGTCGAAGCCTACCAACGAATCGATAAAAAAATTGAGAGAAAAAAATGAAAAGAAACAAGAATCAATAAAGTTAAAAAAAAAAATCGTAAATCAATGCCAGAGTTACGAAAACTTTGTTGCAGCGTTCGTAAAAATTGGTAAATGCGAAAAATGGATCCTTACGCGAGAGTGATTTGGAACAGAAGAGAGAGATGAAAAAAAAAAAAAAAAACGAAATGAAAAAACGTGAACGCGGAGGTGAAGGAGTAGGAGGAGGTAGGAGGAGCAAAAAAGCTGAAGGAGTTTCAAAATCGCTAACAATCGCGGATCCATTGAGGAGCGACCGTGCGTGTGAATATAACTGCCGGGGAACGAAGAAAATCCGACGAATGAAAAGCGAGCTGAAAACGAGATACTCTGAGCGGGAAAAGAGAAAAAACATCATCATCCGAGGCGATCTTTTTTTTTTTTTTTTTCGACGATTTATGCCTTCTGCAATGCTTGACGCTCTTACTCCCCTTGCCATGGCTTTTATTTTATATCTTTTTTAACCGCAAGCTTTCACTGTACACCATCTTTTTCGCTTTATTGATACGTGAATGCGCCCAGTTTCTCTTTTATATTGCTGCTTTTGCCTGGGTATTTGCAACTGGATAATAGCGACGTCAAAAAAGCAAAAGCCGCAATATCAAAAGCAGATACGACGAGGGGAAATTTACGCACCACAGCGTACTTTATTTATTTATTTATTTTTTTTATAATGATCAAAATTTATTTTTACGTTAAGAAAAAGATAAATAAATCAAAAAAGAATAAAACAATAACTCACCAGTCAAAAATGCTTTATAAAATTTTAATGTAAAATTGAAGTCATAGGAACTATATACACACCGCAGGAGAAAAACTATGTATATACTCAAAGAAATTCCTTAAAAAGTTTATAATCGATTTTGTGATGACTTAAAAAATTATGTGAAAATATTGCAGTGCACAGGTAAAAAATGTTGAAAAAAAAGAGAGGGATTAAAAATCTGATTATTTATTTTATAGGAGAAATTTTTCGAAAAATACTGCTAATCAATTAAGTCAACTTTAAGAACACTGAAATTAATGCATTTTGATACAGGTCGGAGAGGGTTGGGTATCAACTTAGGTATTTTTCCGCATGAGACACCGAAAACAAGGGGTAAGGTCCGATTTTGAGGTTTTAATGCGGAAAAAGGTTTTTAAAATCATCTGCCAATTCGATTTAATTTTTTTAAGAAAATATAAATATGTTGAAAGCAAATCCAAATGTTAAAGAGAGATGATCTTTAAATGTGAACTTTGTAGCCTTTGCAATTTTCAATATTTATTTTTAGTTGATTGTTTAACTCAATCTGATATACAACTGTTGGCTTTCCAAAGTTATTACGAATGAAAACAAAATTTTTTATCATCAAAAATACATTAGTGCATAAAACTTCATTTAGACAAAAGTATATGTACTTGGTTAATTTCAATGTTATGTTCCTTTTTTAAAAACTTATTAAGAAAAGGAATATTTCAGATTAATAAGCGTCAGATAAAAATATAGTTTTTCTGTCAAAATGATCGTTATCTCAATCAAGTTTTGATTTACTCGGACAGAGCGGACAGATCTATCCGTCAGATAATACATCGACAAGTGCACACTGTCCCACAGGGATCATTACGCTCCATTAAAATTCGAATGGGTCATAAACGAGATAAAGAGAAAGTATCAAGCAAGAAGAAAAAAAAAAAAAAAAAAAAAACAAACCCGATTTAAAAAGCCCTAGTGACGGTGGAAATAATAATAGACGTACCACTGAGATCAGAAGGGGAGGGGTTAGAATAGCTTGATTTCTGCGTGTTCGTCCCTTTATACGCACATGTGTACGAATCTCCGATTAGCCCCTCGTTATCGTCAATTTGTCGGCATTGGTTGCAGCATCCCCTACGCTCGAAATCAGACTAACAAGACCCGAACTGTATGTCATCTGTAACTCCTGTAGGCCTGCTATGTATATGTACTGTAGTATTTGTAGACTTAGGGAATAGGGAGTCCTACAGCATAAGATAATCTCATTTCGGCAGGGTGTCAACCGAAAACCATTCACTATACAATTGACCGTCGGCGTTCTGAAATCGATCGAGCCCGCAAGCAAATTATTAGAGTTAGTAACGTTTGATTTTTATATGTGGAGCTTATTTTTTTAATTAATTTATTTATTTATGCAACAATGATCAACTTCATTTATTTTAAACATAAATTTTCTGTAGTCTGAAAGTATAAAAAATTAATGTATTTAGATTTTTGTACGAATTATTTTTACAAAAGAATTCAATTGGTAGTACATATATATAAATAAAAAGGTACCTCAATAGTCATAATCAAAATCAGATTCTCAAAATTGAAAGCCTTTGAAAGAGTAAATATATAAACATAATTTTTTTTTTTACCTCACTTTTTTTAATTCACAAAAATTGAATCATATTGCAGATGTATAGCAAGCAAAGTTGATATAAACTCTCGAATTGGTAAAAAATTCAAAACTTGCATTTTTGCTATCTGAGCTATAGTCAATATTTTTGAAAGTTAAAAGTCTCATCGTAAAGGTGAAACAAAAGTTTTAAAATCAGACTCTACACTACCAACTTAGTAATTCTGGTTCAACGCACCAACTGATTTACTAAATATATGACAAGTGTGATAAGCACTTTGTATAACCGTAGCAAAGTTCTGGGACTTATAATTTTAAATTCTTGACCTTCTTTAATAGGGTTGGCAACTTTTTGAAATTTATAATATTTTTTTGCTTATTTATTTAAAATATCAAAAAATAATCGACACGTATTTTTTCTTTTAAAAAAAAAACTAAAATTAAAGGAACTACAAGTGTTTAAATTATTTAAAATTTCAATATATATAGATATACTTTTAATGGAATTTCGGGTTAATGACGTCATCAACCCGTAGTTTTAAAAACTTTTCTTAATTTTCTTCTTGCTTAATTTTGATTTAAAAATTATAAAAAAAATGTTAAAATTCATTAAAAATCGAGTACTTTAAAAAAAATATATTTTTAAAGCACCGGTTGCCAACCCTATTATTAAAAAGTGTAACAGAGTGTAATTTGAGATACTGAGAGGAGAATGGGCACTTTAGGTACAGTTACCTTCAACGAATTACAATAATATAACATTTTTTAAATATCTTGGAATCTTTGTTTAACTTTTTTGAGAATTCTTTCCAAAACAAGTATATTTTCTGAGAAAAAAAGCTAAGGTTGGAAATGAAAATAGCACGATATGATATAGTTGAAGAAACAATAATTTTTCTATTGTTAGTTTTAATAATACTACTATTACTAGTGAAATAGTAACTATTATATATAAATTAATATTATAAAATAATAACTTAAGTAACAGATCATGAGTAATAATGTTACTCTCTTGTAATAGTCAATTGAATACCACAAAATTTTTTCGAATTTAACTTGCAATTAGATTAGAACATTATATGAAATTAAAATAACTTCGGGAAAAAATTGTTTCATCCGATGACGAATAAATAAAATAAAACTGTACTTTACATCTCCGAATATTCGCACAACGTAGTTTCCCAAAGGCACAAAAAATTCATGAATATTCAAGTCAACGTTTTCGAAGAGAATAATATTTTTTGCAACCCCTCGTATAATTAATGGTAAAAATCGTGTCCCAGAATATTAAAAAAAAAAAAAGAAGACTGCCATCATCGCTGGCAACTCGGTCAACTCGCGTGGTAATTTAATCCGTAGCGTCACTGGCTGCAATTAATCCTCCTCATCCTGATAAATCGTGGTATCGCATAACAAAAAAGTGTCGTCAACTTGTACACGTAGGCCTGTTTAAGAAAAAAAAAGACAGGCAAACTCAAGTACAGGTCTTTGTTTACAGGGAGAAGGAGAGAAAATTAATGTTATGCGTATTAAGATTCAAGGAGCAAAGCGCCGAGGTCGGGGGTGGCTGCAAAGCGGCGAGCGAGCTAGAATAAGCGGAAAGCTGCAGCCGGAAAGCAAAGTGCTGAGTTTGAATACCATTTGAATGGCTAACGAGCTAACGCGTGAGTAGCTGCCACGAATATTTTCTTGCCATTTTACTCCCCAAATTGCCTGTGGAGCCGGGTGCGAGCTTAATTTTAAATTTTAAAATTTAATTCGTAAGTATTTGTATATAAGTTGTAGGTTGTTCGTTGAATGCTTAAATATCAAACACCAATCGAATTAAATTTCTTGGATCTGAAAGTTAATTAAGAGGGAGAGAGACATTCTAATGACGAATTGGTATTGGAAGGATACAGCTTCCGGTTGATATGTTCATTTTGATTCTCACCACTCTATACAGATTAAAAAATTTATCATTTACATGTCGGTTGATGAAGCTGTAAAGCTTTCAGATACTAGATTTCAGAATTTGAATTTGATAAGAAACTTGATAAGAAGAAAATGGCTACTCCACTTAAATAAATCGTCAAAATATTTGCAATCGTGATGTTTTTCATGATTTATTGAAAAAAACCTATAGGTAAACATATTCATGTATTGCAAGTTATTGTAACTTATAATTTACAAATTTTATGATTGCGATCCATGTAAAAATTTAATTGTTCAGCCTTGAAAAGGTCATTATATATCGATGACGAAACGTTGGCAACAATAATATAAAACTAAATTTAAATAAACGTTCGTGATACCAACCAAACACTGTACATTTATTTAATTCGGAAGGTAACTATTTCATCATCAAAATCTTACTTCTTTTAAGCTAATTTCTAATTTTGTGTGTGCGTTTCGCTATATTTAAATTTTGTAGAGTCCAAACTGTATAAGATTTATGTGAATTTATATTATTGTTGAGTCAAACCGCTAAACTTCATCTCTATACTATTAAATAAACTATACTTTTACCCTAAGCTTCGAGAGCCAATAAAATCGTGAAACCCTTTGTAAACAGTATCTTACTTTTATTTAATATACGTGCGTATATTATACTTATTCCTCAACCCACCGCGGCAGTATCGTTACATCGCAGTACTTATTCTCGAGGATCAGTCTGAAGTTGAAGAACCAGTGCCACTCCTGCCAGCGTTTATACCTGTCTGTGCATGTGTCATTGCTGTTTAAAATATGGACCTAAATTATATATCATTATAAACACAGTATGAGATTAAAGGCTTGAAGAGCTTTTGAAATTAACCTGGGCGCGTACTTCAAAAGTTTGCCACAACTCGAAACCAAAACTTGGTTCGATCCAAATTCCACCCATGATGTGACGTACATAAGAATATTTATATATTTTATTCTTCTCAATCAATCAAATTGATATAGTAGCTCAAACAGTTGTTAAGTGTAACTTGTTTAGTTTTGACAGTTCAGTTGAAATATGTAATCGATAGATTGTTATATCGTTAGATAAGAAACAATTTCTGATGCGAAAAAAATTTCACTTCAGCTGAGCTATGACTGCCAAGAAAAGAAAACTTCGAAGACTAATTACCCATAGAAAAATACAGCTTTAGAAGAGGGCAAAGCTTGCAATCTTTGTTCAAGCGTATCTCCACTGAATAGTATAGATATTAAAAGCAGCAAACGAACAAAAGTTCGGGGTAAAAAGAAGTTGAGGAGGAGGAGGAGGGGGGGGGGGGGGTAAGGGTAAAGGGAGGGGTGGGAGGTAGTAAAGTAAAAAGAGATAAAGATTCCTACAGCTGCACGGGATGATGATTACACATTCAATTTGTTCTCCACTCAGATCATAATCGTCGAGCAGCGGCAACAGAACTGATTCAAAGGGGAGGAGCGCAGCGGGAAACGCGAGTGGTCGAGGCCATGGACCAATCGGAAAGGCGCTCCCACCCTCAAAATGGCTGCCCCTTGTGCTCTCTCGCTGCATAAACGGGTCTTAATTCGAGCTGCAAAAGAGCGTTTTTACTTTATCTACAGCTCACCTCGCGGCTGCTGCTGCTGCAGTTGACAGGAACGAAACAGACCTGAGCCAAGAGCAGCGCATGACAGTCGGTCGCGATGTCGCGCGGAGTGAGTGACCAAGAGTTTAATTGTTTCTTGTTTCCAGTACACAAATCTGTTTGATCAACCAATAAGCTGGATTACTGGACGGCTTACTGGACCGCTGCCGCCGCTGCTGCTGGTATCAGCATGATGCAGGAACACAAATCTTTCCTCATAAGAGATCTCCTCGGTGACGTCCTAGATCATCATCGGGTTCAAGGTTTTTATTCCTTTTTTTATTTAAACCCAACAAAAAAAATTTTTTTAATCATACGATTTTTAATGCATATAAATTTTATATGAACAAACATGTTATTGAGTGAATTAGACTGATTAACTGATAATTGAATTATATGTTAAAATTAGACATTTGTTAGTTACTACATTCGCACAACAAAATACAAAAATCTTTTACTAAATAAATGATTTATATTTTATCGTTGTATAGATTTTTTTGAAACTATAATTTTTTTTGAATGCATTGTTAATAAATTTCATTGACTCTATGTTTGTAACGGGGTGTAAATACTTTTCTTTAATTTCATTTTTTTTTTTTTTTTTTACTTGTGACCAAAAAATTACTAAGTAATTTGATTTTGTTTAAATTAAAATCATTTTTCAGTTGATAAAAAGGCCCAGAAATATTGGGGACCGTGAACTTAACGTTAAATTTGGATTTAATACATTCAATACAGGAAATCGAATTTGTTAAAAACTAAAAACGCATTATCAACTTTTGATGCAAATAAATTAAAAAAAAATCCTTTGAATTCCAATTCAAAATTGCGCTTGAATGCATCATCCGTTTACGCTTTGAACACGTTACTTCCGAGTGAATGAAGCCGTTACACCTGTCCCACGGTTCCCACAGCTTTTCGAGATAAAAATCGCCACACCACAAAAAGTAAAGAAAAAAAAAAAAATCAGATGTATGCATGAGCTTAGAAACTATACGTATAGTACGTCACATAGTCACGTGCGTCACCGGCTGGGGGTCAGCCATTAGCATCGACCAGATGGCACGACGACGAATTTTGCCTCGTTAACCCCAAAGCCACCCACGGGGCTTTTATTTGTATCGTTCCCTGTGCCGCGCTGAGAGAAAAGCCAATTTTCGTCCAAAAACTCTCCTACACGCAAACCTTTGTAATACCCACACGTTACAGATTTACAAGCCTTTTTCCATGCATACGGATGCTAATCGAACGTTTAATTGTATTTTGATTGACATGTGTGATTGATTCAACTAAAAACATTTAATCACTTACCAATTTAATCTTAACAATTTTTTCATTTTTTTTTAATGCTTATCTTCGAGCAAATGAAATACTATTTATCATTACAGTTTTTTCCCTTCTTTAGAGTCGCTTACTGACTATTACTAACAAAATTTTTTATTTATCTTTAATTGAATGAATTCCGATCGTACATTATAATTTGCCCGTAAAACACTCCAATTATATTTTTCATCTTCTTCATATACTTAATGCGGATGCGATGCACACCTCTCAACTCTGCAAGTACAATTTATTTCTGTACCGATCGTGTCTGCAGTTTTAAAGGACATTATATTAATTATGAGTAATTAAATTCACCAACCACCGATGCTTCTATTAATTATGATTTTTTTAACTGTTATTTTAACTTATTAAATTTGTTGAATAAATTAATTGATATAATTTAGTAGCAATAGACCATAGGTATTTAAAAATCAACAAATGGCTCTTGAGAAAAGCTAAAATAGTAATCTCTTTATACTCGTTCGTTTCATAATACCTACCCATTCGGTAAATACAGTATTGCACTAAATTCAAAATAAAATTTTTTGAAAATAAATAGAAATTTTACTTAAAAACAACAGAAAGTGCATGTAATTACGCTAAATAAAAATAATTACTTGAATTTAAAAAAATTTATTCATAAATGTTGTCATTTATGATTCGATACTTCGATTTACGGTTAATCTATAATATCACTATAATAAAAACAATGAACAGTCAAAAGATTAAAATATTCATTTCACTAATATGATTATTATTCAACTTAATTTACTTGTTTAGTTTAATTTCTTTAGATTAATTTATTTATTAATAAAATATTTTAAGACTTTAAATATAATTATGACCGTAGTAAACGTTTACGTAAACGTTCGTATAAAATAAATTGCTACAATCTTATTGAATCCTTGAAGGATTTGGGGAAAATAAGAGGGAGAAAATAATAAAACTCTGTATTTTTTCTTTTTTTATATTAAACATTGAAGTGATTCTTTACTATTAAAAATACATCAAACTAAACATTTAAAGTAACCTCGTACGGAGCGAAAACAAGTTTTAGTAAGATTTTTTGTTGCAAGAAAAGCAATAAAATAATATGAAAAAAAAGCAAAATGAACACACAGAGAAGCAATTTCTTGCTGCAAGAACTTTGTGTTCGGGCCGCAAGAACACTGAGTTTGCATAAGACTAATGGATTTACATTTTTGCGGAAAAAAACATTTAAGATGCTTTTTTTGACCCGTGAGATCGGAAACGTAACCTGTAAAATACATAAAATAATAAATAATTATTTTGATGATTTAAATTAAAATCTTCGAAAAAGTATTTATTATCACAGGCTTCCGGGACAGAAAAGATCACACGTGTTCTTGCCGCAAGAACATATGCGATAAGTTGCATGCAAAATCGATGTTCTAGTCCCAAGAACATCAAGTTCTTGCTACAAGAGCGCAGTCTTTATCGCGAGAAATTACTTCTCTGCTGTGAAAAGGTAAACTCTATTTCGAGATTAAAATATACTTTAAGGTTCAAATATTTTTAAATATTTTTTAACTTAAGGTTGATAACCAACTGTAACTATAATTCAATAAACCCATGCATTTGTAAAACGCAAAGGTGCGGTTTATCTTTATTAGAAGGGTCGTAACTTCTACTTAGAAGCTTGTAAACATCTTAAAATTTATAATATTTTGTTGCATATTTAGTTAAAAAGGAGTAGTTTAAAAAAAGTCGTTGTATGGTTCCAGTGATAATTCATTAAAACCTCTTTTTTCTTTGGCCTGAACACTGAACATATAATAGTAGTTCTTCGGCTATGACCAGGTGGCGATATATCAAAATCAAATCTAAAGTCGAAAAATAGTGGAGAAAAATTTTTTTTAAAATACTTTAAAATGATAAAAAAAAAAAATTGCATTATTACAGATGACTCGGAGGACGACTCGGCCCTGCATTCGGACTCTGAAGACACGATAGACCCGGGAAGCAGTCCATCTCCGGGCTCGGCGACATCCGGGGGCGGCAAAATTGTTCATCCCGGAGGCGGCTTAGGCAGCGGCACAAGCGTCAACAATGCCAGCGGCGGCGGAAGGAAGCCTCGTAGAAGGCGCACCGCGTTCACGCACGCCCAACTGGCCTACCTTGAGAGGAAGTTTAGGTGTCAGAAATATCTGAGCGTGGCTGACAGAAGCGACGTCGCCGACGCTTTATCTCTATCAGAAACACAAGTCAAAACTTGGTACCAGAATCGAAGGTAAACCACAGTAGAGCCGTTTTTTTTTCACTATTCAGGAATTTTCGTTTTTCAGTTCAAACTTTTATATATTACAGTATTCGGCCGTTTACGAAAATCGCTTAAAATAAATAAAGGAAGGAATCTTACGGTCGAAATAGTTGCATTATCAAAAAAATTGTATTTAAAAACTTTTCGAATTTCTATCTTGAACCGTGAAGTTAAAATTTTTTATGTTACACTTCAAACAAATTTTGTGTTACATATCATGTATAGTAGTAGTAGTAGTGGTAGGGATAAGTAAAGTAGAAAATTTTATTGGTTGGATTGAAATATTTTAATTAAAAGCTTAATTTGATTGTTTTAATTTAATATTTTAAAATTATAAAAATGGTTAAAAATTTAGAAAAATTGAAAAATAAACTTTTGTACCACAGTTTTATTTCGAAGTAGATATTGTTTTTAATGAATTTATTTATAAACCATGAAAACATAATAACAATAAAACATAAGCTCGTATTAAATGTTAAAAAATACTATTTTTATAATAAAATTTACATGTTTGAACGTGGATATAAACTCAAATTCTGTACCATTTTATAAAATTGGTTACAATCAACTATTTATAGAGCATGCCAGAGGTTAAATAAGATGTTAAAAGAGAAATATGATATTTTCTATAATTTGTTTTATTTTATTTTTTAAATATAATGTTCTATACAACTAATAAATATTATAACTTTTAATAATATTTTTTTTAATACCTTGATAGGGCCTCATGGTCTGTTTATTTCATAAAAATGAAATGAAATAAAATACATATGTATATGTGGGTAAACATTGAATGTTTTTCATCTTTATTTAAAAATTTTAAAAAAATTTCAAAGAAATATTTTTTTTCATTTTACTGTAGTAAGGTAAACTAACTTCGGGACACGTTAGACGGTATTCACAAATACACGGCTACCTCAGTATATGGAGCATTCAAAGTGTCCCAAAATAAGTTTACTTTAAATAAACAAAATTATTTATTATATTTTTAATATTTGAAAAAATAAAAATGATACTAAAAAAAAAAAAAAACCGACTGAAATTGCCTTAATTAGTATACAAAGGATGATGTCGAGTATGTCGTAGTTGTTCTTTTCGATAGCCGACGCTCGTGAAAGTTAAGCATATTGTTTCGGATGAATATCCGGATGGGTGAGAATGGCACCGAACATTTTTCCAGCAGCAACTCCGGTTTTACTCGCTATAGTCTCTTCTATATAAATAATATATATAACAATCATAAACAATACTATAGAGCCCCCCTCGCTTTTACACCACTTGTCTTTATTTATAATTTATATTGACAATAACATTGACGAGGAAGATCAAAAGTCGGCAGGTCCACATTATATTGCTCTTTCTCTGGTGATAACATGTACTAAGACTGCTGAACAAATTTTTTTTAATTTTTTTATATTTTTTTTTAGAATAGTCTTTACTGAAAAATTTTTAATATTTTTTAGAAGAAATGAATGAATTGAATTCTGGTCTACTTCTAACACGATAAAAAAAAAAGTTTTCAAGTTTTTTTTTTTTAATTTTAGCTAAATACCTAGCAACATAGTCGATTTATAAATGTAGATTGAGGATTGTAATATTTGTTAATTAGGACCAAGTGGAAGCGTCAGAACCAGTTACGATTAGAGCAGCTCCGTCACCAGGCGACGGTTGAGAAGGAGCTGCTGGTGCGAGGGCTGCACCATGGGGCTGGTCTCGAAGCCTACTGCCCGTATCCCACGAGTTCGGGTCTACAACAGCAGCAGCAGCAACAGCAGCAACCACCCTCGACTGCGACTACGCCCCAGCCCGCGACGACAGCCTCAACCGCGGCGTTTCTCTCGACGGCCGCGGCGCTCTTCCGTAACGTCACTTACGTCCACGGGTGCCCCCTTTAACCGGAGACCTTTGGCTATCCCACAGTACCGGGACAGCTTTAAAATATTTTTTTCGGCTTCGTCGAACAGAAAAATAGGATCTTGATCAGTTCGTAAGAAAGGTTTATCAACCTCCGCTTTGCCTCGGTCGACATTTCCATGTGGTCTGAGACATTTCTTACTTTACTGGTTTGAGTCTGTATAATTACCTACTATTTTGAAAATTTTAATGACTAATTTTTTTTAAACCATTCAACCCATTGCTGAAGATTTAAAAAACAAAAAACAAAAAAAAATTTATTTATTCATTTATTTTTATTTTTGATTTTACATTCAAGATCACAATAAATAATACAATAACTTATTAAAGGTATATTGTAGGTTTATAAAATTTAAAAATTTTACCAAAGAACTTCCAAATCAAATATTTATATTATCAAATACTAAATATTTATAATAAAAAATTTTGATTTTTTTATTCATGAACTTTATTATTCAACCATGACGCAGTTTTCTTTTATTGTCAATGCAGTTAATTTTAAATTACAGCTGTATAGCTTGTTTCGTATAAAAAATTCATACAATTACAATTAATTTTCAATTTACTGTATTAAAATAGAAAAAATTCACCGTAAAAGTATTATTATAAATAAGTTATGTACTTTCCTCAATATTTTTTGTTTATTACCTAGTTGTACAGCATCCATGAGGTACGTGTGAAAATAAAACGAGTAGAGTTAATTTTAATATAAATAAACTTTAATTCTTGAATATTTACTCTTAAGGTTCAATTACTTAAAATACAATCATAAAAAGAAACCATTGATAAATATATTATGATATGTATATTGTTACCTCACTAAACGATTTTATTGTTATTAAAATATTTCTCCCAATTAAGAAGTTATCGTTGTAAATATGTAATTATACAAAAATGTTTAATATGGTCAAAATACTTGACTCTTTTAACCATGCTAGTAATTTTTATTGATTGATTCTTGTGCATTTTCTCGATTGTCAAAATAAGTAAATAATATTTAAATTTAAAAATATATATAATTAGTAAAATAAAGGGTTTAAACTTTAAAAAACAATTTATTATATTACATAATTTTTGATTTTTTTTTTTTTTAATCTAAACTTCAACAATGGTGAAGATGCATACAAAAAATCATTAAGTTTGCTTGACTTTATCGGGTAGTATATCAAAAAATAATCGTTTTTGAAAAAAAAAAAAAAAAAAAAAATGAAAATTGAAGGAGACTTTGGAAGTTTCCGAAATAATTATATACAGATATACTTTCAATGTAAAATGGTATTGATGACGTCAATAAAGTGTGCATCTTCCCTTTTAATTTTACGATTTATTCTATCATTAAGTTCTAAAGCACTGATCACTTTAGCGGCTTTTATAATTTTTTTTTTTTTTTTTTTTTTTTTTTTTTTAATCCACGCTTGAAATTTGTAAACTTACAGTACATACCTGAGTCTATTAACTAAATTTTTTCAGTTTCAACCCTTTGTGCATTGTAAAATATTTACTTTTCAGATTATAATACACTTATAATTATATAATATGAAATAAACTGTAACTATAGTCAAAGTATCGTAGTCTTTATTTCAAAAGACGTATGTGCAATTTTTGATTAATATTATTATTAAATCGTCGTTACATTATATAAATCGATATGATAAAATCAACGCGAAAATAGTGAAGCCTTGATGAAATGATGATTAATTGGCAAGAACGTGCGAACTGAAGCCTTTGTATAGAAAACTATAATGAAAATATATGCTGCATAAAAAAAAGAAATTATTGTTGTTTTGAATCAATTGTCCGTAGCCTTTGAAATCCAAACGTATGTACATTCACGCGCGATTGGGGTGTGCATGCACAATAATACTTGATATCGATAGGATACATATGCATGTAAGCGGAAGGGGAGTTGCTGACTTGGCGTGGCGCTCACATTAAAACTGACACGTGTTATTGCATGAAGTGTATTATTTATACTCTTCGAAGTTAATTAACTGAAACTTACAACACGGTGCAATTTGAAAACCTATACGATACGCATGTGATCATGGTCAATCAATATTGGTTTGAGATGTGGCTAAACTCAAGTGGTTTTTGAGTATGTTTACTTTGGGATTCTCACTGGACACTGCTACCAGACACGTGTTTATTATTCATTTTCTATAGAAGTATGACCATTGTAAAAAAATTATTACGAAAATTTTTTGCATAACAAGGGTACCAAATAATTATAAACTTACTAAATTATAAAACATCTTGTCATTTAAATTTATTTCAATCCATGAAATTTTATTAAAATTATTTATGTATTAAATAAAAATTTGATATCAGTTTTTACTTTATTTCCTGAAAAAAGTATGAGAAGTTGAAAAGTCGGAACTAGAGAGTCAAATTGTGGCAGGAGGCTTCCGGGTTACTTGCGTGCACACTCTACGTTTTTTTATTTTTCCAATATATTTACGCACGTATGAAACAACGTGAGTACCAGTACAATAAGATTCAGTGCTCACCAATTCTGTTTTATTCCTTTTTTTTTCGCTGTAGAGCCGTATGTTTCTGTCATGCTTATACGTGCGTACACATCTTTTTCTCTCTGCTGGAAGGCAAGGCTTCGGCACTTGGGCACGCGCCTCTAATACAAGTAGCTGCGCCCCGAAAAGTCCTACTACATACCAAGTCATAAACCTGGCTTCGCCACGGGGCTTATTAAATTTTACGGATCGGGAAAAAAATTAAAAAACACATTTTATTTATTAAAGTGTTTTACAATACAAGAAATCTATAAGGTAATTTATAAGGTATAGATACGTTGATTGTTATAATTAATTAATTCTAACCGTATGAATCTATAAAATATATGTATAAATATTGAAACTTTAAAAACTCGTTTAAAAAGTCATTACATTATCGACAAATTTAAATTAATAAAATTATCGTTAATACCTTTAAAATTCTTTCTCGTTACAAGATCGAGAAAAAAAATTGAAATTATCTTGTTATGCATAATTTTTTTCTAATCAGCGAATAACTGTAAGATTCAAGACAAGGACTCTGCATCTCTATATGAACTGGAATATGTAGTTTCAACATTTGAATAAGGTATATTTTAAGTCCATTTTCAATTCCTAAAGTGTTTAAGGCCTGGATAAAAAAATTGTGATAATTTGTTAAAAATACATAATTACACTAGTGCAGATATAAGATCAGGTAAAAATTCATGAAACGTGAAATTATTATAAGCGTCAAAAATAAGGTAAATGAATTATCAATGAATCAACTTCATTCAAACAGCAAGATAAATAAATATTGATGTTAAATTCGGGTGTTCTTGTGAAATAAACCGCAATCATGCGACGCAGTATGCGAAACGTCAGCGTCACTGCGGGATGTCTTGTATTTATAGGAAGGTATACAAGGGTGGTACACTGCGACCGTGTCGATGAAAGGAGGAGGGAAAGACGTGTAACGAAGCTCAGACTTTTTAATTGGGATCGGCACACAGTCGACATAAAACGCCTTTTCACGTATTTTAGTCTCGCTCGCTTTTTCATTCAGCTTTAGTACATGATATGCCGGTTACTCCTTTTTTTTTTTATCTCGCTGACTTGTCGTTTGATCGAAGCGATTCTTTGTTACGTATCTCGAAAAATTTTTGAATGTGATTTCTACTATGGATTTTAACCAATAACAAAAATTAAATAGACTTAAATTTTTGCTAGAATTAAAAATTATCTATGAATTCGCATGATATTGTTCTGTTTATGTAGGTAATCGTAATACATTTGAAAGATATATAGTCAAACTGGAAGATTAAGTATGAGAAGTTCATGTATACACGAGTCCCTTGCTATTTGCCATTACTGAAATAAAATGTGATCATCTCTTAGTATTCACGGATGTAAATCGCACGGATTCGGAAGCTATTTCCTCTTATCGAAAAAAAATTTTGATTGCAGTTATTGGTTGAATCTAAAATTTTTTTGATACATTAAATTAAAATGGATTCCGTAATAAAAAAATAAATCTCAGAAAAATAGTGTATGTTGATCGAATTCTCGATCTCCCTCTCATTCTTGTTCATAATATTGGTACATTGTTGTAATCACAACTTGATCCGTGAAGAGGTAAAGAAATAAAATGCAATAATTGCAAATTTTATCATTAATTTTTTGCGACGATTCATCCACCTGTTTTGTGGACCTCTTAAGGCTATAAAATTAAATTAAAACACAGTGAAAATATACATAAACATTTTATTCAACTCGATCATGTAATCGGTTTTTTTTTTGACGTGTGAAATACGCGGTAGAAGTAATACTTTTTTATCTTGATTTCTTTTCACCGCAGCGTTGAATAATAGGGTACATTTACAGCCGCATTTTTATCAAAATGCCAAATTACATGATCTTGTTGAATAAAATATGATACTCAATTTGTGTCCGAAGTTGTACACTTACATCTCGAGTTGCTGATGCTCTCGATGTAAATGTACAACTTCACACACAAGTTGAGTAACATATTGTTAACGAAAGAAAACGAATTTTACAAAAATTTTTTTTATCAAGGTATAATTAGTCTTTACTTCATCAGAGCAAATCGTCTACTGAGTTAGAAATATTAGAGGTACATAAATCAGTGCTCAAAACTAAAGTAGATCTGTCTCATACATTGAGTGTACCATAAATTCAGCTTACATAGTTTTCTTTAACTAGATAACTTTTTAAATAAAGGTTTTTTAGATCCACTTCTTTTTTGTTTATTGTATTTTTTTTTATTTTTAATAAATAACATTTAAAAAAAAAGAGTATCAGAACATGGAAAAATGCCAACCCAGACTCTAACATAATCTTGATTATAACCATAATTTTAATTTTAATGACATCAAAATTCTTGATACGGAACAAAATTGTAGAAAGCGATTAATTTCTTATTTATTAAAAATACAAAACATACCATAAACAAAAAGAAGACGCCCAAAAACTCAGTACATCTTACAAACCTTTATTTAAAAAATTTATCTAGTTAAGGAAAATTATGTAAGATATTATGTACATTCAACGTATGAGACACATTTACTTTAGTTTTGAGCACTGATTTATGTACCTCTAATATTTCTAACTCAGTAGACGATTTGCTCTGATGGACTGAAGACTGATTATACCTTGATACAAAAAATTTTTTCATCATACCTTGGCCGAAAGTATCAACTTTCCTCCCTGCGTGGTTTTGGAAATTGCTACTTTCTACCTAAGGTATGACGAAAAGCACAATACACACCAAGCAGCGAAAAAAGAATCCCTCAGAGCACATTTTTATCGTGCTCTGAGACATTCTTTAGTTTCGCTCCCTTATAGATGTGTAATATACTATTGTGAAATTTGATTTTTTTTTGTTTTTGTTTTTGTTAAAATATTTACGTATATTTTCATTGTGTTTTAATTCAATTTTATACACGGAAAGACGGTGCTAGTCAAAAAAGTAGCGTATTTATTCCACCATGGCTTCAGATAGCACAAAAAATATGAGTGACCGTCCACTATTTTTTTAGTGCCAAGAAGCCCTGATTTTTGATGCCGTGCACCGATTTTGGGATGCAAGGTCAAAATTTTTCCAGGTTCATGCGATACAAAATAAGAACTATTTCTTTATAGTAGATTTTTATTTTCGTAGATCAGAATCACTTACTTATTTGAATAAAATTCAGATGGCTCTACTTAAAAATTATGCCGTGGTTTAATCAGGTAAATAATAAATACTCTAATGATAGCTGATATCTATAACAATAAAAAAAAATTTTTTTTAATGAAAATTGGTAGTAAATATTTGAAAAAAAACCTCATAATATTTTAATACAATAAGTTAGAAACAATGCTTTTGAAAAATTAGTAACAGAAGTTAGGAAAAAATGTATAAATCAGTTGCTATTTTATTCAGTTGAAAAAATTAAAAACATTAAAATAATAGTAATTGTTTTTATGCTACAATATAGATAACTTTTAAATCATTTATATAGACTTATTTATATATGTGTATATATTTTTTCCATATATTAGAATTAGAATTAGAATTTATTACCAATAAATAATTACAATCATATAGTAAGTACTACAAATTGTACCTATAGTGTTAAACAAGTTAACAGTACATAGGATTGGCTGTAGCTTCATTTACAAAAAATTTTTATATCACTATAGATAATTCACTCAATATTAAATTCATTTTTATATATAGAAATTGATTTTAAACTCCAGCAGAACATTGTTTTCAACATGTATCAGAATTTTTTGAAGTTTTTATATCAAGGTAGAAAAAACAATAAAAACAAAGAAATATTTTTTACTTAGTAATTAGAATTAAGTTAAGTTTAGTTTAAAATTTGTGATTATTATTTTTTTCTTCTTTTTTTTTTTTTATTGCCCGGATCTATTGATCAGAGAGGTTTTCGTATTCGTCAGTTCGGATTTTCGAAGGATGAATCTAAATTTTTTTAGCAACATTAGAATTCTATCATTCATTGAAAAAAAAATTATAAAAACTTTTATATTAAAGTATAGAAAATTTTTAAACTTCTCCAAACATGTAGTAACATGTATTTTTTTAATCTTATTTAAAAAATTTCACTCGAAATTTCAGGCTGGAGAAGTTTGGTTTAGTTTTTCCTTGACTAAAAAATAAAATTTTGATTGCTGGACTTGTTTATTGCTGGTTTAGGGCTTTACTGTTTTAAAAAAATGTAAATTTGTGTTGATTTAAAAAAAAAAAAAAAAAATTTAGTAAACGTTAACAACACTTGCGCACGTATGTTCATACGCATCATATATATATTTTCACTAGGGCTACTTATATAGGTATATATATGAGTGAGATTTTCGTTAAACGAACCTCAGTAACAGCACGTAGCAAGTGAAGCAGGCTCGACTCTAATGGCTCTGTTTGCTTGCAAATTGCCGTACTGCCTTAGGGCGTAAAACAATTCGCTTGGCGTGTTTTTCAAAGCAACAGCACATTTCTCAATTTCTACAGTACCTATCCTACCTCTGCCAACCACCGCAGACAGGAAGAAACGTGCTATTTTGCATAATTCGTTGTCTTCGTAATCACCAGTTTGCTTCTTTCATTAGCGTTATTCAGTATTTCATAGTCATCATTTGCAAACTGCTTCCACTTTGATATTGCGAGTCAAAATACCCATTGACTGAACTAATTTCTCACTAAACCCTAATTACTTTGAATAAATAATACTTACTAGGGAGGTACCCCCTGATCGCTCCGCTCATCAAACCCCAACTTGCGTTTTTGATAAAAAATTTTATCAAACCCGGTGCGAGGCGCTCGATTTTACGCACGCTAAGAAAAGTGAAATCGAGCCCTATTCGCTCGTCGTACGATAAAATGCAGTATGCAGATGCTGAACTCGTTGTATTATATTCTTTATGAGGTACCTAATCTGCCTATTCTTGCATGGTATTTTTATTCTTATAATTATTTTTTAATTTAATAAAGAATGAAGCGGAATTAAAATAAAAAATCCAAAATCTTTTAGAATATAATGTAAAATTGGCATGTATTCATACTGTCAAGAACAACAACAACAAACCGGTGGTACAAAAAAATTTTGAAAACTGTTAAAACGTTATTTTGGAACTCATAAACCAAATCTGCCTCTAAAAAAAAGAAAAAAAAAGAGCTTTATTTTACAAAAGTGCATAGTACACTGAATGTACTCGTTAGTCGTTATGCGTTTTATTTAACGCAGTAAAAACTTAACTTACAAAAAATTTAGGTATTGCTCTCAACTTTGAAGCCTCTTATATTTTTCCACAAACAAACAATGATTTAAAAAACACTTAACAACCTAGAATCAAATTTTTTGTTAGTGATTTCGCAGAGCTTATAAGTAGTATTATTATTTATTGCTCAGTATTCACCCACAAAAAACAGGTAGAGAACGATGCGCATTTAAAGGTTGTTCAAAAAACCAATATTCAGTGCCTTTTTGAAAAAATTAAGAATGTGAAATTTCTACAAGTCACAATGAAAATTTTCACTCGCTACTTTTACAGAGAAGTACATACTAAGTGCAGTGCTCGAAAAAAAAAAAAAATTACGTTTTTTTTATAGAAAAACATTTGATAGTTTTGGAAATGATTACAGATGAGTCAGACAACGACCCGAATTATTTGAGATGGATTCGATCTTTACTTGCTCTTGGAATTTTTTTTAGTTTATTGAAATTTTGTGCTTTAACAAAATGATACTTTGGCCGTGCTTCAGGCCCTCAAAATGGAAGTCTGTGGTACAGTAAAAAAAAAAAATTGCAAAAGTTTAGATGTTTGACTAAAATACCGAGTATTTAAGAAATTTTTGGCTGCGCTTCCCGTTCAATTTTGTCCATTAGGTCGCGAGAAATTCTGTGTACAATTTTATTGTTTTGTTTATCCGTAAGAATACGTAAGCATGAAAAAGTGGATATTCTTAATATTGCTCAGACAGACCTCGGAATTTGTTTAAGTTATGTTGACCTGAATAATCGATTTCTGCAGTGGGTTGCATTTTTTGTTCTGGCGAACTCATATGGCCTCCCTGACCTCTTCGGGGTCGGTAGTATATTTAATTCCCGAGTATATATTAAATAAATAATTGACATACAAACTTTAATTAATCTTTCTACTTTTAAATTATAAATTTTTCGTTTTAAGTATGTTTGAAATATTTTATATTACAATTTTTTAATTTATAATTTTAACAATTGTTTTAGAATATTAATAGTATAAAGGCAAATTAGCGGATAATTAAAAAAAAAAAAAGTATGGAGTGTCAGTTTATTCTATATTTATAATAGGTACTATTTAATAAAGTTTATATAGTCTATACTCTTGAACACTCTAATCTCAAAATTGGATCTTTGAGATAATATTAGATATTTAAGGGTTATTAAAAATAAACATTATTTGTAAAAATAAATCATAAAATAATCTTTTATTGAAATTTCATGTACAGTTTTTTACCTATTTTAAGAAAGCCTAGATTAAGTTGATAATGAAGCAAATCTGGAAAAAAAAAAAATAAAAAAATAAATTAGTAATCGTCAATGAATATTAAAACGAAATTATTATGTAAAAAATAAACTTCAGGTAAAAATTAGAATCATAATTTTTCATAATCCTTTTGGCTATAATTTAATAAGTCATCATAGTAAAATAATAGCTAAATATTTAATAAAAAATAAAAAAATAATAAAAATATTTACCTAAAGTCTCTTTTATCAAAGTATGAAACTTGTGTAAGGGTGACTGTGGTTCCACTTGATGTAACCATTCAAGCTGTTGCAGTAGTTAATTTTTTGCGGTTATGATCTTTTTTCCACTGGCCCATAACTAATACTTTCTTGCTTGCAGTATGGAAACGTCGATGATTAAATTTGGAACTTGAATCATTGAGCTTAATTTCGATCTTGTTTGCAGCAGATCGTTTTGTCAACAAGTAAGGAGTGACTGAAATAAAACATGTGAATTTTATTAATTTATTCTTGAATAATTATAAGTTTGAATTTAAAATGTTAATTTTTTGTCAGTCCTATCATTCAGAATCATATCGTTTTCATAATCCTTTTGGCTCTAAAATATCTCATCATTTATAAATTAATTTTTTTTTCTTCAAATAAAAATTTAATACTACAAATCACACACCTTTTTGATTGTAATAGGCTGTTTTTTTTTTTATCCCATACAACATGCTTTTATCATTAGAAAACCGTTGTTGACTTCTTGATGAGGAAAACCGTGGCAAGGGTGTGATACTCTTTTCAGTTGAATTGTACTCTGTTGAATCATGATTCTTGGAGATCTAATAAAATTAAAGTTAATAATATTATTAACAATTGAAGATAGTTGAAATATTTATATTTTTATAACTGATAATATGAAAAATTCAAGTGTTGCTTGATTGGGAATCTTTAAAGTATAAAATAGCACTTCAAAGAACTATGACACAGCTTTAATATAGCCTCATCGAATGGTTCATACTTCAAACTTGTTATAAACTACAAGTTTAATTATGTAGAGGCTAAAGGCATGAAATAATTAAGAAATCATACCTTTCCATCTTTGATGTGAATTTCTTGTCCTATCCAGTAAATTCTTTTGTTTATTTCAGTACACTGATGGTACACTTCTAACCATCATGAGTAAAACTGAAGGAAACTGCTAGGATGCCATGCACCAATACATGTAACTCTTCTGAGAACTTTTTAGGTATGCCAATATAGAATTCACCTAAAGAAAATTAATTTGATTTTAGAGTTAAATTTTAAATTAAATATTTTTGTTTGAAAAAACAAAAAAACTGTATTCAGAATGGTTTGTCTCTCTGTCTAAGCTCAATGGGCTACATCAAGATTATGGAATATTTTGAACCTCCGCCAACTCCTATTAATATAGGGAGCAGAATTGATTTATGACGCCGCAGTTGAAATGTACTGCACAAAATCAAACAGCTTCTAACTGCTATCCAATAACCAGAGAATACATTTCTGTACTCATCTGATTAATGAATAAAGGCATCAATATAAAATCTTTCAAGCTAAAAATACCTAAAGGCTGCTCACATACTGTCATTCTTATATAATGTACTGTTTTTTTGAAAAAAAAAAAAAAAAAAAAAAAAAGTGTATAAATTTTGATAAAAGTTAAAATTGTCCTTACCTTGAACCAGGACGATTGGCCTCACGAGCAACGTGGGTCATGCCGGCTTTATAACCGATGTATGAATTAGTAGGTCTGGTATGGTCATCTTTGGGAAAGGTCTTCACCTCTTTCAACGATGACAACGTGATTTTTTTCTGGAGTTGGGAGAACCCCATTGAACCATGCCGCGGCTCACTAAATTTTCTGTGCAACTGTGAAATAAAAATTCATTCAACTTTTGGAGCAAACATGAGATTACGCGAGAGTGAAATCTTAAGACAAGTCAGACCGCCCTAGAATACTTTCATCAAATTTTGGTCAGTTAAAAAACCATAAACATTAATAATCTAAATCATCATTAAAAACAATAATCTTACTTAGAAGTCAAAATTATCAAAACTATCTGTCCACCGCTTTGAGCACATTCAAGGTTAAGTTTCAGTAGATTCATGCTACAAGTAATGATCAAGTGAAATTTAATTATCTTTTAAGTTAATAATAAATAAGTAAGTAATAATCATCGAAAAAACTATTTAGCCTGTGACTATTTCTAGTTTGATGAACTAAATGATACTTTTTTTATACAGAACAAGAATGTTAAATTTCGAGAGGTACTTTAAATGTTAATAAGAATTAATTTTAAAAAAATACACCAGCAGCAGCAAAACTTAACTACTAATATAAGATTATGTTTAATTTTTTTTTCAACTATTGCGATGATGAATTAGTTAAAAGAAGATTAACAAAATGATCTTACCATAACGACAGTCGGGAAGAGAATGGAGAATGTGAAATTGTGAAATTGACTGGTGAGAAATGGGAATGGGAATTAGGAAGTTCGGGAAGGGGCCACGAAGAAGCAAGATGAATAGCAGCGCTTTAAAGATAATATTCCTTAGATGATATAATCTGGTCATCTGTGATCATCATAAGTTCAGTTTAACTTGTGTTGTTTTTAGTTACAATGTAGTTTTAATAAGATATAAGGTTTATTAGTCTTTAAAAATAAACTACAGATGTTATAGAAAGTTAAAAGTTTTTACAAATAAAGTCCATCATGGATGACGTACACGAAACACTTCGGCAATATAAAGAACAGGTAAATAAATATTGCATTTTCATAATAAATACACTATCTCTTTTTTATCTCACTTTTATAGATATATTTTTTAAATTATTTAGTAAATTTTTTATTCAATTTTTAGTTGCTGCAGGTTCAACAAGCGTTAGAGAGTGCTGATGACACAGAAAAAGAAGGTCTTTTAAGTTTACAGTCTGATATTCAGGAATTAATAGAGCTTACTAAAGAGAGTTTGCCAACTCCTGATAATATATCTTATTCAAATAAATCTAATGAAAATTCAAAGAATTCTTTGGATGATGAATATGATTTATTCAAGGTGAGCAAAAAGTATTAATTATAAAAATTTTTTTAATTATTAAATAGTATATAAATGTGTACAAAATTTTTTCATGTACTTATAATTGTAGGCTGAAATGGCAAAACTGAGTGATCCAACCCATGAAGTTGTAGAAAGCTCTGGATCTGTTGATCAGTTATCACAAAGTATCAAAGTCAGTATAATAATATTTATGCAATTAATAAGAAATTAATTGGAATACAATTACATTTAGAGAGTAATTTTAATAATCTGCCATAGGACGATTTGAAAGCTCTTGAAGGAACCAAGTGTAGAGCTCCACATGGTAGCAGTTGGGGTGGAACAGGGTACCATAATGCCATGGTTTGTTCTGTGTATAAAAATGATGATGAACTATCAAGTTTGAATGACATTTTAGTAATTATTTCATTGATGATAATTTTATTTGTGATTCCTTAATCTTTTTGTTGAATATTCATCAATTTTTTAGGTAAAAGTACTTTTTATTAATCCAACACACAAAGAAATGATTCCCTGCCCATATTTTTTGGATGGAACTTGTAAATTTTCTGAAGATCAATGTCATTTTTCCCATGGGGAAATTGTTCCATTTACAAGTATACAAGAATATAAGTACTGTTATTTGAATTCTCAAATTCATGTCTTAAAATATTTTTTTAAATTTTATTAAATACTTTTTTTTTTTTTTTTTTTCAAACAGAGAACCAGATTACTCAGGTTTAAAAATGGGCAGCAGAGTTTTAGCTCAACAAAAAAATAAATTATGGCATAGGTGTGTTATTTTAAAGACTCCCAATGATAAAAGTGATCAATATGAAGTGAAATTTGAGGCAAGTGGTACTGTGACAGAAGTTAAAATTGATGATTTACTTCCTCTAGGTATTATTATTTTTATAACTAAATTTTTTAGACTAAAATGTAATTATATACAATTATTTTAATTATAAAAATAATTTATTAGATGATGCAGGTTTAGAAATGTCAGATTCTTCTGATGAAAGTGACTATGAACAGGAACTAAAAACTCCCAAAAATGAAGAATTAGTGCATACAGCACTTTTAACTAATGAGTCCAATCAATGTCTTGGCAGTTGGGAAATTTATACACGTGGAATGGGTAGTAAATTAATGGCTCAAATGGGATACATCACAGGTACAGGATTAGGCAAAAGGTCTGATGGTAGAGTTGATCCAGTAGAAGCTACTGTTCTCCCTGCGGGGAAATCATTAGGTTGGTCATAAAAAAATTAATTTTAGCAAATATTTGTATTAATTTTATTTCATTTTGTTTAGACCACTGCATGATTTTGAAAGAAAATGCTGGAGGAGATAAAGACTTATTTAGTGTTGAAAGAAAGATGCAAAAACAAAAAAGAAAATTAGAACATCAAAGACAAAAAGAATATTTAAGAGAAAAACAGAAGGATAAAAATGATGTGTTTAGCTTCTTGAATTCTACCTTTGGAAGTAACAGTGAGTTGTTTATAACAAATTTTTTTTCAAATATGTCCTTAAAAAAAAAAAAATTATTATTATTATTACATCAGCTGAATATTTACATGAAATACCCTATCAGGAGGTTTCATAAAAACTTGTGTGATGTATGTAAAATTTGAGTATAATTTAAACAAAATTAGTTAATAAGATATATAAAATTTGTTCAATATAAAATCTACATTTGTGAGAAAAAAAAAATTGATTCTAAAAATATAAAATTAAAATATGAAAACAATATTACTAGACATATCCACTGCTTTGTCAACCTGTGCTCTTTGTTTTGTTTCAAGTCAAGTAGAATTGTTTTTAAAAGTTAATATGACAAAAATTTAATGAAAATTGAACTGAAATCTGTTTTTGTAGACTGAATTTCATTGTTTATTTAAAAAGTCATTTTGAATATTTAAAAAAATATTTGATTACATCATCATAAAAAACTGTTTTCTTTTTTCAGCTTCAGAATCTAAGCCTAGTAGCTCAAAAATTTATAAAGAATTAAAAAAAGAATCTAATAAAAATTTAACCTTGGCATCCATTCAAATTGAAAATGATGTTCAAAAACTTGAAAAAGAATCTTCAAAATTAAAAAAAATTTTGACTCAGTGCCCTGAAGGAGGAATCCACTACAATAATGCGATTTCTAAATATAATGAAGTCCAAACTCAAATTTCAAAATTAAAAGCTTCAGAAAAAAGGATTTCAGCAGAGCAAAATCAAAGGAAGCTCAGAGCAAAAATGACAGAGTTTTAATTGTGTAGGACTCTTAATTATTTTCAAGTAATATTTTTTTATCAACCTTTGGTGCGGATGAAAAAATAAATTATGTTTGATAAAATTTTATTGTCATCAAATGTGTTTGTGTATATTTGTTATATTTAATTTTATTCGATAATTTTTTTAAATAAAAACATTGTAAATGTTTTACTTAATTATCATTTACCAAAAAAAAATTATTACTTTCACATAGGAACACATAGAGTAGTCTGTAATAATTGTAAATCTGTACATACATACATTGCCAGTTGGCTACTTTTAAAAAATTGCTAGTTATTTTTATTATTACCCAAAAGACTTCTTGAAAAATCACCAAAATCTGATGCTTAGGTTCCCAAAAAATATATTGTGAAATTTCATGAAATTTTAATGTTTTCTTGGTTTTATTAATTAATATTCTGATACTGGGACAGACTCGACAACGATAAACAGATCCCTTTTTTAGCTTGTTGAAAATTAAATATTATGGGCATTTTTAGGAGAAAAATTAAAGTGATTTTTTGACTGTAACTGTATGAATTAAAAACCGGCATATCTCCAGAATCGATTTAATCACCTTTTTAGGAGTGTCCATTTTAAAGATGGGTTATTTGGGTCCTAAAGCAAAAAAATCTATCATATACACGGATAAGACGAAAAAAAAAAAAAAAAAAAAAATTATTTAGTATAAATTGTGCACCCGTGTACAAAATTGCTTACTCCGTACTTACTAAATCTCTTACTGTAACTAGAAATGCGGGAAGAATTCCAAATTTTTAACTTTGGTTTGGAATATAAATAAAATTAAAAAAAAAAAAAAAAGATTAAAGCTGTGCAAAAAACACAATTGAATTAATTAATAAATAGTAAAAACCTAAAAATATAAAAAGCATTGTGGATGAATTTAGACATCGACTTTTAAAACAATAATTATATTTTTATTTGTTTAATTTGTCTCATAAAATTTGGAAAAATTGTCGAATATTTTTTCGAATAGGTATGTAATTTAGGATCCCCTTGCGAGCCCTGCAGGCAGTTATAAAACAATATCTGCAGGGTTTCGTACGAGTGGTAGAGTAAATTATATAAGTAGTACCATGTTCATTGTTCGTAGACTTTCCTAATGTAAAGTAACACAATTGTGTTAGTTTAATATTCTAAAAATAAGTGAATTTTCATAAATTATTTTAGATAATTACTTTATTTTCAAGTTTTTTACTTAACTCTTATTTTAGTATAGTCGCATACTTTTACTCACCCACGCAACTCTCGTAACGTGTAATACGTATATGCAGTATGTACAGAAAAATTAGATATAAATATACACTCCGAATTTTATTTTTAAATAATTATTAAAATGAAATGTTTTTTGAATAAAAATTTATAATAGTATAAATTTTTTTGAATGTTTCTGTCAACTTGTAAATGTTAATATAAAATATCTAGTGGACCGAGGTGGCATCCAATTTTCATAACGCCGCTCATTGCCGCTCATTCTCCAGAACTACAACCTGAAATTACAGCCTGGTCGAAGAAGTGCCTAGTTTAGTTTCATGGATATGTAGGTACTACTGCAATACTGTCAGCTACTGTTTTTTGTTGCGTTGATTGTTGTGGAGGCCTTACAAGACGTCAAGACCATATCACTAATAAAAAGTTTTAGTTAGAGTTTTTTATTTTTATTTTATTCAAATTTTTTAAAGAAAATATTTAAATCATCTACATTTATTTTAAATGAGTGAGTTTTATACGTGAAAATTTTTTTGTCATGGGAAATACAGATACAAAACTAAACTTCCGGAAAGCTGTTGTTCAGTTAACATCTGAGACACAAGTAAGTTTTAATTGCAATATTTTTATTTATTTTTTAAATTTTAGATAATATTATTTTAAAATAACATTACTGGGAATAACACTCAAGTTTGTTTAATAATGTGTAAAAATATGTATCTTAATTTTTGTTTAAAAAAATTTCTAAAATAATGTATGATTATTTATTTATATTTATTAATTTTGAGAATTCATTCTTTTATATCAGGTTGTAGATGCATCAGATGATGTGTTCTGGAATCAATTTTGGTCTGAAAATATTTCAAATGTCCAAGATGTTTTTACTCTTATACCAGCTTCAGAAATTCGTATTCTCAGAGAAGAGTCTCCATCAAATCTTGCAACATTGTGTTACAAAGCAGTAGAGAAACTTGTAAAAGCGGTTGATAGTAGTTGCAGAACACAGAGTGAACAGCAAACAGTCTTAAATTGTTGCAGACTATTAACAAGACTTTTACCGTATATTTTTGAAGATCCAGACTGGAAAGGATTTTTTTGGACAAAGTTACCTGGCAATGAAAGTAAAGACAATGTTCCACTTGCGCATTCCTTAATAAATGCTATAAGTGTAAGTTAATTCATATTAATTGTTATTTATTGCTCCAATACTGAACAAACTTATATTTTTAGGATTTATTGTTTTGTCCAGACTTTACAGTTACATCAAACAAAAAAAGTGGGCCTGTAAGTTAAATTATCATAATTAAATTAGATTTTTTTTTAATATTTAAAGTTTGTCAATAATTGCTACCTGCATCAAAGACACTTATTTGAACCTTTAACAGTTAAATATGTAATAAAGTAATAGGTACAGGATAAGAAAGTTTTTTTTGCCAAGATTGATATGCACTTAGTCTTTCATAAGGCAGAAAATAGTTTTTGTTTTTGTTTTTTTTTTTTTTTTTTTTTTTTCTGAACAGTTTATTTAAAAATGGTTTCAATTTCTAGGAGAAAGCAGAAGAGCTACAATCCATTGATAGCTGTGAATACATATGGGAGGCTGGAGTAGGTTTTGCCCAGTCTCAATCTAAAAATCCTTTTTTAGACATGAATAGAACTGAATTGCTGAAAGTATTACTAACATGTTTTAGTGAAACTATGTATGATCCCCCAGTAGATCTTTTAGTTTCTCCAAACAAGTGGATTCAATATGTAACCAGTGCAGACAACAGGTAAATTTATTACATAGTTAATTTTAATTTGTCACTCATCTCTCAAAATATTTTAGACATGCTCTGCCAATGTTTACTTCACTATTAAATACTGTGTGTGCATATGATCCAGTGGGTCTTGGAGTACCGTATAATCATTTATTATTCACCGACACAGAAGAACCTTTAGTTGATGTAGCATTGCAAATTCTCATTGTAACATTAGATCATGATAAAAGTTGGGACACAAGTATGGAAGAAGGTCCCCAAGGAGAAAATCTTTTCATTAATTATTTAAGTAGAATCCATCGAGATGAAGGTATCATTTAGTTTACAATTATTTTTTAAATTGACATAATTTTTTGTTGTTGAATATGTAAAATTTTTTTGGGTCCACTGCAAGTTCCGGGGCATTGGGTTTTGAGTTTCATTAATTATTTATCAATTTATAAATTATATTTAAAAAATACTTTTCAATTGAAAAATATCTTTTTGATAACAAATTGAATTAAGCCCATTTTCAGTTGAAAATTATAATCTCACTTTAAAGTTTTCTCTCTTTTCCTCTTCACTAACTACCAGAAGTTAGCTGTTGAGAATGTCATGAAAATAGTCGAATTTTATTTATTTGAAATACGTTTTCAATGAATAAATTTATCTCTATACCTGTCTGAATCAAGCTGTTAATTCTTGAGGAGGCTTTTAGAAACTCAATTAATACCCAAAAGCCAAGTTTCTTCAGGATGCTCTCATGTATAATCGCGGCCTAATTCAGACGAATCATTATTCAATTTTCAAAAAGAAAAAAAAAACTTCATTTTAATGTACTTGTTCTAAATAGATTCTGTGAATGTGACCATACAAACCAAATTAAATCTGTCTAATTTCAGATTTTCAGTTCATCCTTAAAGGTATCACCAGATTGTTGAATAATCCATTACTGCAAACATATTTACCTAATTCAACAAAAAAAGTGCATTTTCATCAAGAATTACTTGTTTTTTTTTGGAAGTTGTGTGATTATAATAAAAAATTTTTATACTATGTTCTTAAAAGTTCAGATGTATTAGAAGTGTTAGTTCCAATTTTGTATTATTTAAATGATTCTAGAGCAGATCAATGTAAGTTGATATGAGAATATTTTATTGAAATGAAATAATTATTAGAAAGTAACGTCCAATTTTATTTTGCAGCCAGAGTTGGTTTAATGCATATTGGTGTATTTATTCTTTTGCTATTAAGCGGAGAACGTAATTTTGGAGTTAGATTAAATAAGCCTTACAGTGCGACTGTGCCAATGGATATTCCAGTGTTCACAGGTAGGTTTAACTAATATTTTTGTGTTTTTACGGAAAAATACGCGATGATTCGTCAAAAATGAGAAGCAAAAATTTTCCGATTTGTTATTCCAAAAAAATTTAATTTTTTTTCTACAAGCTTTGAAGTTAATTAACTAGAAGAGTTCATAGCTTGCAGAACACTAATTTTGACAACATTTTGGGGATCATCATGTTGTGAACGAAACAATCAACATTCTTGCCATGGCCTTTTTTAGTGATTGCCATTTAGTCAAAACATTTTTTAGCCCATCCCTGCTACAAAAAATTCATTCAGATCCATTCAAATTCAATAGTTTTTAATGGTTCCGAATGGTTTTGAATGGTTTCAATTGGCACACAAATTTTTAATTGATATAAGTCGATTTCTATGGCACTCATTGGTATGAAAAAAAAATCAATGGAAATGAGTTGATTTGAATGAGATTTTCAATAAATATGAATAGAATTTAATAACCTTTTCACCCAATAGAATTGAGTAGTCCCAAAATTTATGAAGCTCAATAAAAATGAATCGATTTCAATGGTTTTTTAAGTCCATTAAAGTCCATTGGAATCCATTGGAAAACTGTTTAAATTCTTTGATTTTTATTGAATTTTATTGATTCTATGCATTAAAATCATTGAATTCTATTAAAAAATTATTTAAATTCATTGATTTCGATTCAATTAGTCATTTGAAATCAGTATAATTCTAATAAATTTGAATAGTTTTGAATGGTTCTCTACTTATAGTGGATCAATGAATTTCAATCGAATTCGATAGATTCCATGCCTGATAAATTTCAATTGTCAATTCGTCGATTAAAAGTACCGATTGAAGTACCGATTGGAACTCATTGAACTTTTAATCGATCTCAATGGATTTTATTACACTAATGCGTGGAGGCTCGATTTTACGCACGCTAACCTCCAACGGGGTACGTAAAATCTCGCCTCCAAGCAATAGTGTAATAAAATATAGTATTGTACATGTGAGTTAAAATGATTTCCTCCTCGTGTGAGCCGAAACAGCTCCACGAGGAGGAAATCATTATAACGCACTTGTATAATAATTTACTATTATGTAACAGG
Organism: Encarsia formosa; assembly: GCA_038277355.1. Lineage (NCBI taxonomy): Eukaryota > Metazoa > Arthropoda > Insecta > Hymenoptera > Aphelinidae > Encarsia > Encarsia formosa. Next base: position 110,605,484 of record CM076184.1, read on the forward strand.
GATAATTCAAAAAAATGGTTTGCACTTAATTTTCAAAATTTCATGCCACAATCTGTAGGTATTAAAAAGCTGTAACCTCGCATTCTTTTTGTTTATTGGTTTTGTGGCTGAACAAGTAAATTTTGTACACAAAAAACTGGTGATTTTTTGACTCTAAAAAATTTTATTAAAAAATTTTTGTGCCCAAAAATATTCTTACTGCGCTTTTGAATTCTGGAAAATTTTTGTGTACAAAAAGTTTTTATGTAAATTAATTTGATACTCTGATTTATTGTGCACAATTAAAAGAATATACTGATTTGCTTGCTAAAATTTTCTTTGTATAAAAATTTTGAAATTTGTATTTTGGTATTGGGAATGAAAATTTAAATTTTTTTGGGGATGATATTTTTTAAATTGATAAACCAGCCTCAAATAACCCTCCTAGTTTTACATGGACTCTGGTTTTTATCTTTGATCCAATAATCAATCTCAAATAATCAACCTTGGTTTACATTGGCTCTAGGAATACTTTATCAAAGGTAAAAACTTGAATCCACATAAACCTAGAAGGGTTATTTTGGATAGCTCATTGGATCAAAGGTAAAGGACCATAGTCCATGAAACCTAGGAGGGTTATTTGGGTTATTAATTGATTGATGGCAATAACTTGAATCTATGTGAACCTAAAAGAGTTATTTGAATGGGTTATTGGAGTAAAAATAAAAACTAGGTAAAGGACCATAGTCCATGAAACCTAGGAGGGTTATTTGGGTTATTAATTGATTGATGGCAATAACTTGAATCTATGTGAACCTAAAAGAGTTATTTGAATGGGTTATTGGAGTAAAAATAAAAACTAGAGCGTTATTATAGATGGATTAATTGATTTAGAAAAACGCCTTCTCCAAAAAAATGTAAATTTTTATGCACCAAAACAAAAGAAAAAATTAAAAAAAAAAAAAAAAATATTTAGAAATTTAGTGAATTCGAGTTCAGTGTTCCTCAAAGTTTTGTTAAAATCAGCGTTCTGCAATCCATGAAAGATTATGGTAAGATTTCAATTATCAGTAACCGTAGTTTTCAAATAATTTGTTAAATAGTTAACTAAAAAAAAAATTACTATTAATTGCTTATTCACATGCCCTACTAAAATGCAACTTCTTTTGAATATATCACCATTTACACCATGGGAGTTTTTGGATGCATATCGACGGTCCCAGCGAAAAAAAAACCTTAGGCCAAAAGCTGCCAGGTAAAGAGCTAGAAGGAGGGCTTGCCCCGATTAAAAAAATCCGAAACCCCTATTTTACCCAAAATTTTCATGCCACGATAAGAATTCAAGCTAATCACCCTCAGCCAAGAAAAAAGCAACAATACCCCCCGTAGCCACGAATAAAAAAATCTTAAAATTACTAAATTCAAAAATGCTTTTATGCCAAGATAAAAGTACGCGGACAGTTTCATGCCACGTTAAGTATTCGAGCTTGTCGCATGCTTAATCACCACGATAATAAACAATGAAATTATCGACCACGTGCCAAGTTAAAAACGTGACTAGTGGTTCCCACTATTTTTGACCTATCCCTTGCCAAGAAAAAAGTACCTCTTTGTTATGACGAATACCTGCCACGAAGAGAATTAAAACTAACATTAAAAACTTTATTTTATGTTTCACAGCCACGTTAAAAGAATCAACGCGTGTTTTGTGATGTTTCAACGCGCGCGCACTCGTGCCACGAAAAGGGTACTGCCGAACATTACTGACTGACACGAAGAACAAGACACGAACATTCTAAGCTCTTCGTTTCGAAGTTGAGCCACGAAAAAAAGCGAAACAGTTTTTTAATTATTTTTGGCAAGGCACTTGCCAGGAAAAAGGCTCAAGCTGCGTCTCTGACAGCCGGCCAGGAAGAAGAAAACACAGACGTTCACAAATTATAGTTTGTGATTCAGGCCACGAAAAAAAAGCAAAGTAGCTTTTGAGCATTGTTGAAGCAGGTCCTGCCAAGAAAAAGGCTCAAGCTGTATCTCCGACACCGAGCCACGAAGAATAAGACACGGGTTATCAAAAAAATAAAGCTGCGGTTTCGGACCACGAATAAAGATCGAACGATTATTAAAGCATTGCTGGAACAGGTCTTGCCAGGAAAAAGGCTCAAGCTGTGTCTCCAACACCTAGCCATGAAGAACGAGGCACAGACTTATAAAAATTATAGTTTTGTGAATTGGATCACGAAAAAAAGATGAAAGAGCTTTTCAGCAATGTTTGGCCATGCCTGCCAGGAAAAAGGCTCAAGCTGTGCTCTTCGACACCCTGTCACGAAGAACGAGATACACACTTACAAGAATTATAGTTTTGTGAATTAGACCACGAAAAAAAGACGTGAGAGCTTATCAGCATTATTTGAGCTAGCACTTGCCAAGAAAAAGACTTGAGCTGCGTCCCCGACACCCAGCCACAAAGAATGAGACAAGGGTTGTCAAAAAAATAAAGCTCTGGTTTCGGGCCATGGATAAAGCGCAAAAGAGCTTTTCAGCATTGTTGGGCCAAGCCCTGCCAGGAAAAAGACTCAAGCTGTGTGTTCAACACCCAGCCACGAAGAACGAGACATAGACTTGTAAAAATTATAGTTTTGTGAATCCGACCACGAAAAAAAGTTGAAAGAGCTTATCAGCATTATTTGAGCTAGCACTTGCCAAGAAAAAGACTTGAGCTGCGTCCCCGGCATCTGTATTTTGAGTACACGCTACGCAAAAAAACACATCAAATTTTTTAATGGTCTTATATCAACCAGTAGCCAATAAATGATTTTTTATGGATTGTTGATTTTAACTATGGAACGAACGAACATTAGACGACCTGAATTAAACATGATTTTCATCCATGATTCTGTTTTCGTGCCGAGTGGACGGAGCTAAAACTCGAGCTGTTTTCGTGTCAAACTCAGTGGGAGGCAGCTGAAAAGCAGTCTCGCAATTCTTTTGTAACCCAAAACTGAATGGACATGCTAAGAAGATTCGTGTTTCTTTCTTCGTGGCAGAGTGTTGGGGATACAGCCTTAGCCTTTTTCTTGGCAGGGCCTGGTCCAATAACGCTTTCATGTTCTATGTTCTTTATTCGTGGCCCGAAACCGCAGCTTTATTTTATTAATAACCCGTGTCTCATTTTTCGTGGCTTGGTACCGGAGAGACAGCTTGAGCCTTTCTTTTGGCAAGCCCAGGTCAAATAACGCTCAAAAACTCGTTTGACTTTTTTTCGTCGCCCGAGTCACAAGCTTAAATTTTTTTCAAGCTTGTCTTTTTTTCGTGGTCTAATTCACAAAACTATAATTTTTACAAGTCTATGTCTCGTTCTTCGTGGCTGGGTGTTGAACACACAGCTTGAGTCTTTTTCCTGGCAGGGCTTGGCCCAACAATGCTGAAAAGCTCTTTTGCGCTTTATCCATGGCTCGAAACCAGAGCTTTATTTTTTTGACAACCCTTGTCTCATTCTTTGTGGCTGGGTGTCGGGGACGCAGCTCAAGTCTTTTTCTTGGCAAGTGCTAGCTCAAATAATGCTGATAAGCTCTCACGTCTTTTTTTCGTGGTCTAATTCACAAAACTATAATTCTTGTAAGTGTGTATCTCGTTCTTCGTGACAGGGTGTCGAAGAGCACAGCTTGAGCCTTTTTCCTGGCAGGCATGGCCAAACATTGCTGAAAAGCTCTTTCATCTTTTTTTCGTGATCCAATTCACAAAACTATAATTTTTATAAGTCTGTGCCTCGTTCTTCATGGCTAGGTGTTGGAGACACAGCTTGAGCCTTTTTCCTGGCAAGACCTGTTCCAGCAATGCTTTAATAATCGTTCGATCTTTATTCGTGGTCCGAAACCGCAGCTTTATTTTTTTGATAACCCGTGTCTTATTCTTCGTGGCTCGGTGTCGGAGACACAGCTTGAGCCTTTTTCTTGGCAGGACCTGCTTCAACAATGCTCAAAAGCTACTTTGCTTTTTTTTCGTGGCCTGAATCACAAACTATAATTTGTGAACGTCTGTGTTTTCTTCTTCCTGGCCGGCTGTCAGAGACGCAGCTTGAGCCTTTTTCCTGGCAAGTGCCTTGCCAAAAATAATTAAAAAACTGTTTCGCTTTTTTTCGTGGCTCAACTTCGAAACGAAGAGCTTAGAATGTTCGTGTCTTGTTCTTCGTGTCAGTCAGTAATGTTCGGCAGTACCCTTTTCGTGGCACGAGTGCGCGCGCGTTGAAACATCACAAAACACGCGTTTGTTTCTTTTAACGTGGCTGTGAAACATAAAATAAAGTTTTTAATGTTAGTTTTAATTCTCTTCGTGGCAGGTATTCGTCATAACAAAGAGGTAATTTTTTCTTGGCAAGGGATAGGTCAAAAATAGTGGGAACCACTAGTCGCGTTTTTAACTTGGCACGTGGTCGATAATTTCATTGTTTATTATCGTGGTGATTAAGCATGCGACAAGCTCGAATACTTAACGTGGCATGAAACTGTCCGCGTACTTTTATCTTGGCATAAAAGCATTTTTGAATTTAGTAATTTTAAGATTTTTTTATTCGTGGCTACGGGGGGTATTGTTGCTTTTTTCTTGGCTGAGGGTGATTAGCTTGAATTCTTATCGTGGCATGAAAATTTTGGGTAAAATAGGGGTTTCGGATTTTTTTAATCGGGGCAAGCCCTCCTTCTAGCTCTTTACCTGGCAGCTTTTGGCCTAAGGTTTTTTTTTCGCTGGGACCGTCGATATGCATCCAAAAACTCCCATGGTGTAAATGGTGATATAAGGTAAAACACCTAATAGTGGAACGGGGTCAAAAATAGCCCAATAGTGGAACGGTTTATAAAAGTTATAATAGCTTTTTTATAAATAATTTTTGTTAAAAAAAAAAAAATCATTTGGTAATCCTGGATGTTTTATCTATAGGTTGTAATCATTTCAAAATTGTTTTATGACTTTGTTGCTTAACCGAGGGTGTAGACGAGGCAGTAGGCATTTAAGATTAATTTTGTTTTATTTAAAGTATATAACTAAGCTGAGTAGGTAAAACTAAAATATCCTTGAATACTCATATATAATGTACATACATAAAAAGAAATTTCAATTTAATAGTGTTTTAAAAATAATTTTTACATTTTTTTAGGAACACATGCTGATTTTCTAATAACTGTATTCTATAAAATTATCACTACTGGTCATCAAAGATTGCAGCCTCTTTTTGATTGTTTACTTACGATTTTAGTCAATGTATCACCATATCTGAAAACTCTATCGATGGTGGCTAGTACAAAGCTTCTTCATTTATTGGAAGCTTTTAGTACACCCTGGTTTTTATTTTCTGCTCCAACAAATCATCACTTAGTTTTCTTTTTACTCGAAATATTTAATAACATTATTCAAGTAAGTATTACCATAATACGTGAACAATTTTTTTTACGAGTTATCTGATATAAGCAAACTATTTAATTTATCTGTTCATAATTTAGTATCAGTTTGATGGTAACAGTAATTTGGTTTATACAATCATAAGAAAAAGACAAGTCTTTCATACATTAGCTAATTTGCCTAGTGATTGTAATAATATTTTAAAGTCGCTCAATAAAAGACAAAAAAAGCACGTTCCAGCAAGCAAATCAATTGAAAACGTAAATGAAATTTTGATGGAGGGTTCACATCCTGCTCAGCCTGCAGAACCTGGTACTCTCAAAGCATCTTTACTGGAAATACCTTGTATAGAAAAAATGACAGAGAAAGAATCTGCTCATCCCTTAACGTCTTCAGACATCAGTGTTAATGATGATCCTGAGGATAAAGAAGATCAATCATCAAACTGTTTACCAAAAGTAAGTATGTAATAAAAAAAAAAAATTTTCTAGAAAAAATACTAGTCCAGGGGCAGAAGCCGATTTTGTAGGATTTAAAGTTTGGCTCACTTTTTCCATGAATATATTGGCAAGAATATCGAGGTTAGAATTGTCGAAAGTTGTCAGATAAGAAAAAAACGGTTTTTTTCTAAATAAATTTTTTTTTCGAGTTTTTTGGATCAAAACAAAGAGAAAATATTCTATAGAATTTTTCTTTAAAATGCGTAGTTTTTGCGGTAAAAATCGTCAAAGTTTTAAAAAATCCGACTTTTACGATTTTTAACTTAGAAAAACTTTAAGAAAAAGTGTCTTTCGTTCAAAAAAAATATTCCTTCTCCTTAAATAAACATAAATGAATAAAAGTAAATTATTTGTTACTATTGAATAGCATTAATAAAAAAACTAGGAAGATTCGGAAAATAACCAAGTTGCTAAAGTCAGGCGATGGCTTCGTCGTAGTGACTAGGTATTTTAGATTTCAAATGTTTTAAATATCGAGTGTAATTGTCAAATTTAATCTTTAAAAAATTTATGGAGTTCGTGAGAAGTTTACAGATCGACCTTTCGTTAGAAATCCTGGTATACTGTTGTCGTTTACAAGTTACATGTTTTCAAAATCTTGTCTTTGATTTAAAAAGAGCTTGTCAAGACGTTTGTTTTTTCAAGTTTACTCACAGCTGCCATCACTACTTTCAAAACATTTTAGAAAATTTGCCGTAAAACATATTATGACACTATATTTGGGGATATTGAAGTTAAAAAATTTAACCGTTTAAATTATGTGATTATAGAAAAAGAGTCAGTTGATTGAATCATCAAATTCAAATCACAATAGTAATCAATGGCAGCCTTCCTCCGAGTGGGTGCATCAGTGGAAAAATAAACTTCCGTTGCAAACCATTATGAGATTATTACAAGTGCTAGTACCTCAAGTTGAAAAAATTTGTATTGATAAGTATGTTTTAAATCTATTTGCTGTTGTAAGAAGAATAAGTTTAAAATTACAACATGCATATGTATATTTTTTTCAGAGGGCTGACGGATGAAAGTGAAATTTTGAAGTTTTTACAGCACGGAACACTTGTTGGTTTATTGCCAGTACCACATCCTATACTTATTCGTAGATATCAAGCAAATGCCGGCACAACTGCTTGGTTTAGAACTTATATGTGGGGTGTTATATATTTACGAAATGTAGAACCTCCAATTTGGTATGATACAAATGTCAAACTTTTTGAAATCCAAAAAGTTTAAAAATTAGTATAAATATAAAAAAATTTTCAATTTTAAGAAAATCTTGAATTGATATAACTATATATATTCGTCGGTCAAAGGTTATTTAAATTTATCGTTACGTGTCCACCGCTTAAGAATAAAAATATTTCGCGCTCGTTATTTGAACGTAAGATTTATTTTAAACTTAGGATTTTATTATTTTTTTTATTTATTTTCATTGTATGAGAAAGTGATAAAATATAATTTATTTCGTAAGAAAAAAAAAAAAAAAAGTAATAAATAAAACGATTTTTATTGCTCTCTCTGAATTTAAAACGAATCTGTAACTTAAAAAGAATATTTTAGCCTTAAGCAAGAATTATTCTGAGGTTAATTTTTATTTTTGTCATAGCAATATACGTCTGTAAATGTACATTAAAAATTAATTATGAAATATTTGGTTTACTTGGTGTCACTTGTAAAACGCCACAGAGCGTGTATGATTTCATTTATTAGTAAAAATTGATGCATACTGAATGATGGTATCTAAACAGCAGATTGAAACAAAAATTTTCGGGGTTTATTAAATGGTAGAAGAAGTACTTTTTTCATGAAAAAAGTAAAATTTTTACTAACAGAATCATATAATAATCCAGAAAAGTGTGAATAGAAAAATATTTAAATATATCCTTGTTTGCGTAAATACATCCGTTTAAAAAGTTTCTAAAATCATAAATTATCAGATAAATACATTACAATTTACATTAAAAAATTATTTGAATTTGTTTGTTTTTTATTTTATTTAAAGGGTTTTAAATATTCATTATTCAGGACATTAAATTGAGAACGAAAAATTATACATATAAGTAAGTTTAGAAACAATGATTGATGATTAGTGACCAAACAACTTTTAATGTTGCACATAAAAAAGTGTGATGAAATTGTTTTAGAAAATGTTTTTGAAATTTATGGTGGTTATTATTAGTTTAGAATTTAATCATTTGTTGTTTATATAATATAATTAATTTACTTATTTTTTAGTGTTAAATAAAGTGCAATATTTATGATTAAAAAGTAAGCTTGAAAAAAAATAACGTTATTTTTTTCAAGATTACAACAACTTAACCATATTATAAAAAACTTTGAATTCAACTTGTAAGTCCAAATTTTTAATTCCTTGCTCTCAGCTATATTATTGATGAACATATTTTAAACTATCAATAGATGGCACTGTTTCGAACTCGTAAAATATGCTTCAGTGTTTATTATTTTTGACTTAAAATAAAATTAAAATCATTATTAATATGAAAATCGTGTTTTTACTAAACTGTTTTTACGGTAAACAATTCAGTAATGTTTTTTGCTACCTACCTACTCAAATATATAGGTCTACACCCACACGGCCATATAAATCAATATCTCTCTAAAAACCCAAAAATCTTTCATATGTCGTGTAAAAACTTTGAATTATATGCTTTCAGCCGATACACGGCATCCTAGTGAGAGAAGCTATTAAGTACTCACCAAATTTTCTCAAACTTTTGCTATTTTACTTGCTATTCTTACCGTTCGTCTTTCAGATTTCAAATATTTAGTAGAACATCTAATAGGTATGGCTGACTTCATCGCATTTAGTATTTTTACTGAGTAAATACGTTTAAGGTGGTTTTCTACCAAATGCATGACAATAGAGAATCAGCTCAAATTTTCTGGAGGTGTTTATTAGATATTAATAAACATTTTTCCGAAGTCTGATCAAAATTGACCATATAGTTTAAAAGTTACAGCAAATTAAAAATTGAATTTTTTTCATTACGCGTACGGACGCTACGCTGAAAAAGTGTACTAAATTATTGATATTTGTCTTCTTACAATAGAGATCCTTTTGAAAAACCACATACATATAGTTTCACTATCGAAGAATTCATTCCTTGAAACTGCAAAAAATTGACCTTTTAAGAATTTTACAATAATTTTACGAAAATAATTTTCACGTGAATAACCTCCAAAACTGCGGTATTCAAAGGTGAGGTTAAAAGTTTTAAAAAAAGTTTTGTTGTGATTGTCAATGTTTTTTTGGTAGAAAATAATTTCAGAAGCCATAAAAAGTTAAAAATTAAATTTTAACAAACAATTTTTACTAATTTGGTGAAATAATTTTTTTTTAGTCTTGAACTTGACTAGCTCTGGTAGAAAACCACCTTAAAATATTTATTTCAAAAAATATAATAATATTTTAATAATTTTCAATCATTTAATATCAGTAGTACTGTCAAAATGAGCTTGCTAAGTATCCTCCTTCTCGCTATGATAATACTGGCGCTTCTCCGTCATCTGCGCAAGTTCCTAACGGTACAGACTTTTTAACGCAACGCAACCAAGAGAGCAGAGGATTTTGCACTTTGGAGAATTAAAAACCACTGTTGATAAAAAGAGAGTTATCAAAGCAGCTGATAAAGATCGTTTGGTCGAAATTAAAAAATTACAGCGTTTTTGTTCGAATGATTGGAAAGAGGTTAGATATATTTCTTATCTTAAAAATTATTTAGCCAATCCTGGATTTGTAGATTTGAAAATAAATGATGAACTTTTTCATTTTAATAAAAACAAAGATCCTGTCGCCCCTACTGAAAGAGCTTTGGCTGGCTTGACTAATGTTGTTTTGGAGCATAAAATTTTTTAAGATCTAATCTTCAAAGTCTTTCAGACTGGGCTTATTTAAAACCTAATGAGTTAAATTCACAAAATTTGTTCGAAAATTTAGTTTCAACGTTTGGCCCTGAATCGGAAATTTTTAAGAGTTACAAAAATATTTTGCAAATTATTTAAGGTAAGAGAGCTGAGTCCATCGAGACGAGACGAGATCGATTATGGTCCGAAGTTCAAGATAAAAATATTTCTCATGCTCTTCGCAACATTCCTCCGAGTAGTGAACATTTATTTTCAAAGGAAAGTTTAGCCCCTTTAATTCTTTAGGTGGCGTTCACAATTGGTTGAATGCTCCTTCTCATTTGGTAGAAAGATTTACCAAAAAATTTCCTGATCAAAATAATTCGAAAAATTCTTTTAAATTTGGTAAGACGAATTGGTCTAGAGATAATCGGTTGCTGACCGTTTACCCGAACATCCATTCGCCCGAATACCGTTTTTCCCGAATGTCGTTTTGTCCGAACATCGACTGACCCGAAAAGAAGGCCCCGAATAATCGCCCGAAAAGTTTAGAATTAATTAATCAACAAAAGTTATGTTTACTGTACAAATTTATTTTAATTTAGGGTATAAATGTTTGACCAGCAGCTTCTAAATACTTTAACAATGTATAGTTTTCATAATTTAGCGCGATCCTTTGTAATTTAGTTTGAGTATCCAACCATTTCTTCTTAGGTGCTGCTTTAACTTTGTGTCCAAGAGAGAGTTCAATGACCGCGATTTCGGTATCTCCCTGCTCTTTCTGCAATTCTTTTATAAGGCAAAATAAATCAGGGTGATTTTTACCAACTAAAAGACGAAACCGATTATGCCAGCCCTCTGACACGTTATTAGTTTTGGCCTGGCCGGACACAGTTGTATCGAACTGGTTCCATACGTGTATCGGGTAACGTGGAGCGACTGCGCGGAGCTTACCTCTTGTTGGTTTACCGGAAACATAGGTCGTGTCAAAGTACTCTAAAAAACCTTTCATTTCCGGTGGTGCTACCTCTTTCAACGCCAAAAAATAGCTTTCCACGTCGCTGATAGGAACTAGTGATAAGGCTGCAACCATGTGGGTGCAGTTTTTTATGGTTCTGTCGTCGCTATCATTGTAAGCTTTTTGCAGTCCTTCTTCTTGAATTCGGCGATACAGACTTTGCCAGAGATGAAAAAAGCACCCGGATAGAGCAACATCCGGGAAAACATTTTTCGATGCATTTAAAATTGCTAGCTCATAATCGCTCATCACTAACTCTGGCTTGCATCGGTTGATGCCGTACTCCGCTGCAGCTGCAACGATTGCTTCCAGAAATAATTGGTACTGGCACGTTTCTTTTGAAGAGAGAAGAGCGTAGACGAACGGCAAGGCGACAACTTCTGGACTTTTTTCTGAGTACCTTGTAACCTTCCCCATTACAGTGAAGAGCTGAGTAAAAATATGCGGCGCGACCTGAGAGCAACGACAATTTCGTTACTGAAATTTAATAATTTTCATTAGGAACATTTATTAGGTAATTACCTTAAAAGTTCCATCGAGGAATCAAATGGAACTTGCTGCAAGTAACTCGATATTTCTACGCGTCGCGAAGACTATATGACTCGGCCATCGACCTCGTTCTCACCATCACTTATCTAGTCGTATATTAAAAATTTATCACCTGCCGCAGTTTTCTTAAATTTTTCTGGAAGCTCGCCTGCATCTTCAAGTGAGGTACGTAGGATTTTTTGGTAAATTTTTGTTTCGAACCGACCGAATGGATTTTTTTAAATTTTCCCTTTCGGGAAGTTGGCCTACGACTCCTGACGAGACTCCGGCAAGTTCATTTCGCAAGAGGTAAAAAAGGTGAATAAGAATAAAAAATTTCAATTGGTTCTGTCTTGGATAAAAAAGAATGATTCTACCTTTTAGGTCCATTTGGCCTAGGAATGCAATTAATTATGAATAACAAAAAAAATATTTTACTATCACAAGGGAAGAACCTGAGCCCAACAGTGTTGGCAAGGATAGATAAATTACGACTGTTATTACAGCCAGGAAGTATCTTTGAGGCTTTATTCGTAAAAGAGGAATGGTGTTTGAAATTTTTTTTTCATTTTTTTCTTCAATACAATACCTTAAAAGCTGTATTAAGGTCTGAATTTTAATGTACACTGTACTAATACTAGTTTTTTGAATTTCAATTTTTTAAATTCTTTTTTTGTCACCATTGTTTTTCTTATGTTTCAATGACATAGTTGGAAACATTTTTTGGTGTTATTTAATTATTCAGAAAGCAGCCCTGAGTTTGTTGAGAGGTTAGAAGGCCAATGTTTACGTAGCCCTACTTTAAAGAGAGCCAGCACGTGTTTATCATTCTCTTTACAACAGCTCTGATAAATGACCCGTCCGAAACGAGGAAGTAGGAAATCTTGAAATTTATTAACTATAATAATTCCGAAATAACTAAGAAGTACTTAAGAGTAAAGGTAAGCTCATCAAAATGTAACATAACCTACTTTTTTTTTTTTAATTATTTTGGTTTCGTATTTTTTATTAAAATTTATTTTGTCCCTTCCGAAACGTTTTTTTTAATTTTTTTTTTTTTAGATTTTACCTAGTCAATTTTTACCAAAGATCATAGTTAAAACAGTAAAAGAACGAATTACCACTTATAAAAGTAAATTAAAATTAGACCCCGCCAAATAATTTTATCTTGTTTAATTAACTCATAAATGAAAAAAAAAATTCAGAAGATCGTTGTATCGAGCACTCTTTTTAAATTTTAAATTATTTAATGCATTTACTGTTTTCTCTAACCAACCCGTTTTTCAAATCGTTTACTCAACTCTTCACTTTTCAACTTTTAATCGCAAAAAGTGATTTTTTTATTCATTGTATCTTAAAACTAATGTGAAGTTCAAAAAATTATTTTTTAGCTTTTGAATTGATGTAATTTTTGTAGAATTTAATAATAAACCACACACGATAATGAATATTGCTACAAATTTTGCTTTTTACAAGAAAATTATACTAAAAATTGTTTCTACTGAAAAGATATATTAAAAATTTTCTTCCTGTAAAAAAATTTATTGATTTAATAAAGAGGAGGCGAAAAAACGATTGGTTTTTACATCCCTCTCCGTACGTGTCCCGTCAGAAACGTTAAAAATAAGTAAATATCTTTAAAAAATTAAATTAATTAGTTTTTAAAAACGTGGTTTTTAAATAATACATATATCTTCACGAATCGATAATGGTTCATAGGATATTAAAAACTATTTTATTTTTTTACGAAAACGCAGTTGAATGAGTGCATTTGAAAGTGACTTCACAATTTTGTCCCGTTCGAAACGATTTTTAAAAAAATCGTAGTTATTGAACCAATAAAGAAAATATTACAAAAATTTAGGATTTATTTAAGCAAACCTAGATTGAAAAACCTGCAGGTTTTAAACAATTTGGATGCTTACAGTAACTGTAATACAGGTACCGAGCTATCACTACTCCAAGAGTGATATCTTGAGTGAAAGTGTCCTGTCCGAAATGAAATAATCCCTCCTTTGAGGTAATGGAGTTATAAATTGTTTCTAATTTATTTTTTCTCTCGAAAGTTAATTCGCCACCGTATGGCTTTTTTATGCCAAAGTATTCAAAATGAAATAAACTAGTACAAATTTTTTCAGAGAAATTGTCCATGTCAGATTTCATAATCGCAATTTCTCGAAATTCCGGTCGCCAACCTGCATATTTTTTTTAGAATCGTAATCTACTTTTTAAAAACTATGTCTCTACAGAATTTTAGGAATATTGTCCACGTAGAAAAAAGTCGCGTGAGCCTCCTTAATCTAATTTTACATTAAATTATCTCTTTTAAATTTTAAATTGAGTCTGGAAACCATAACCAGATTTAGTTTTAACAAAAAAAAACGTTGAATATGGCATTATTACTTCACAAAAGGGGTGACCCGAAAGCAGCCGAAAAAATATTTCGGCTGCTAATACATTAGACTTTATCAGTAAAAATTTTATAATAAAAGTTGTATCTTTTTTTTTTTTTAATTTAATTTGTTTGATTTTTTTTTTTTTAATTTAATTAAGTATAAAAAAAAGAAATTATACTTAAAAATGGAAGAGAACAAAAGAAAAAATCCTCGATCTATTTTTAAAAAAAATTTTGATAGTGTCGGCGTGGAATATAAAATGTACGGTATTCTAAAGCTTAAAGTTTTTACAAAATACCTTAATCTTTGTAACATTTGTGCATTTTAAATTAACGTAAATGTTTCGAAATGTAATAAATTGTTTAAGACCTAAAAATACCATTTCATTACTTTTATTTTGATTTTTCAGTATTTAAAATTGCAAAGATGAAGACAAATACTGATTCTGAAGAAACTGTATCGATTTGGCCTTCAAAATCTAAAAATTTTGAGTAATTTAGATAGAATAATTCCTGAAGAGGAGACTTTAACTCAAGGTAAGTATATAAATTAGAAAATTTTTTTTTAATTTTATAATTACTAATAAATTATTGCTATTCATATTTATTTGAAATTTATGCATCTAGTATTTAACTATAAACAATTAAAAAAAACATTGTATAAGAATATACACTGAGAAAAATGTTGCATTAACTAATGATTTTTGTTTAAGTTTAAAGTTTTAAAGTTTTTGTATTTCTTGGGATGCACAAGAATCGAGATTTTATACTCCCTTTCGGTCTGAATGCAGATCGAGATTTTTTTTTTTTTTAATAACAAAACTAAATATTTTAAAGTTTTTCTTTGAATCGACTGATAAATAAATAAGTAATTCAAAAATAACTATTTTCAAATAAGTTCAAATTAACGTAGTGTATAATATAGAAAAAATTTTAAATGAGGAAAAAAATATTTCAATAATATTCAGATCGAAACCTAGACTAAAACCGAGACTAAGCCCTGAGGTAAAACCTTATCTCGTCTAGTATTGTGCATCCCTATTCTATAGATAAAAAAATATTAGTTGGAACTAATATTTTGTTACTAATATGAAAAAAAAGTTAATACTTTCAACTAGTATTTACTCATGTTTCAGTTGCAGATGAAAGCTTGAATTATGATCTGAACGCGGTATCCGATGCCGTTGTAATTGAATCTGAAAGATCGTACATAGATGAATCCTTTAATCAACAACAAAAAAGTAATTGCTGATTATGTTATTTATTTTTTTAATTTTAAGAATTTTAACTTGCTGGATGTGAAAATTTTTTTTTTTTAATAATCACTTATACCATATTATACCGTTTTTAAATTATTTAAAAAACCTGATTTTTATATATATTTTAGACATAGAATTAGCTACAATAAAGGATTATCATGATACTGGACTAGCAGATAATTCTAATTTCAAGAACCCACGGACGTGGACGAACCCAACAATAGATTGGAGCAGACAAATTCTCAAAAATTACAAAGGATCGCGCTAAATTATTAAAACTATACATTGTTAAAGTATTTAGAAGCTGCTTTCTCAAAATCGAGTAACAAAGTACTGGGATTTAGTTTGCCACCAGTTAAACGTTGAATCACTTGAAACATTTTAATATAAGTCTGCGTCGGTTTATTTGGCAAAAAACAAAAACCCAATTGATTGTAAGAGCCATCGCGGAACCTATGAATTGTGTACAGCTATTTTGAATCAAGCGGACATACATAAAAGTCCCATCGCTGAGTAGTGTTTTACTATTGTCAATAAGGAATTTTAAATATATGTTTTTTATTTTTTTATTATTGTTTATTGTAGGTTTTTCAAAGACAAACAAAAATGAGACTTGGTCGAGCTTTTAATATTGGTGTTTTGCTCAAAAACAAAACACTTATTATATGCGAAACCGATACATGGCATCCTTACAAGAGAAGCTATCAAGTACTCACCGAATTATCTTAAACTTTTGCTATTTTTCTTGTCTTTCTTACCATTCTTCTTTCAGATTTCAAATATTTAGTAGAACATATATTGTGTCTGACTTCATTGTCTTCTCATACAGTAAGAAACTTACCAGGATGCCGTGTATCGGATTCGTTGGTATCGGTTTCGCATATAATAAGTGTTTTGTTTTTGTGCAAAACACTTAAACACCAATATTATATGCTTTCTGCCGATACACGGCATCCTTATAAGAGACGTGTTTGTAATCTACCGGATGAAATATACTGCAGATTATTATATACTCAATGTTATGTGACTGAAATAAATAATTAAAGGATTTTTTAACTAATCCGACTTCAAAGAAATAATATTTTATTTCAAATTAACAATGGTTAAATTAATATATATATTAAATACATGAAAAATTATTTGAAGGCAAACTTGAATTTTCATTAATTGAGTCAAAATTAATCTCCCGGTACTCTACAATAATGATTTCGAAAGGTTTCAACACATTTCCAATTTCCATTATCTAAAATATCCTGAACTGGAAGATTATCTAACCAGGAACGTGAAGCAACTGCAGACCTAATGCTACCAGGAGGAGTGTCAATTCCCGCGTCTCTGAATACTGATCGAAGCCAATCCCCAATTATAGTTTTAGAGGCTGCCTTAAGAACCTTTCCAGTGACTGTGATAAAAAACGCATCACTGTTGACTTGACCTCTTCTTTGTTTTGACAACTTTAAGTAGTTTCGAATCATAAAAACAGGGCATAATCATTTATTAGAATTTTGAGAGAGTTTCCAACCAGATTGTCTAAATGAAGCACGATCAGTTTTTGAACCAAATGCAGGCCAGAAAATTATCTCATTATTGGTATCGATGTGGTGATCTCGAGAAACTCTTAATAAGGTAAGGTCGTGAACTCTTCTACCAGAAGCAAGAAGAAGAATGGCTGCTGTTCTTCTTGAAATCTCAAATAATGTAAGAGATCTAGGTGCTAAAAAAAGCCAATCGTAGAGAATCTTTGCATCCCAAATAAATTTCTTGTTTTCTGGAGGATTGAAAACTGAAATAGCTTTTAGTACTTGTCATAAGTTAGATAAGTTTGTAGCTGGACCACCAGTACAAAAAGTTGCCACTGCTGATTTGTATATAAGAATTATTTTGTGAATAACTTATCTACAATGAAGAGATTGGCTAAAAATCTAGCTAGATCACTAGGTGTAGGATTACCAGGAGTAATATTATTTGACTTGCACCAGTTCGGTCCCCTCTTTATAGGAGCTTTGTAAGTGTTACTTGGCGACTCACGCCAACTTTTCTTGATTAAATCAATCTCTGCTTGGGACCAATCTTTCGTCAAACTTGACCACATCCAATTTTCCACGCTTGCAAGGTGAGAACTCCCACTTGTCTGGGAGCCTTCCCTGTCGATAAATCGATTAAGTATCGATCGAGTTCGGTTATCTTTATTGTAGTATCTTTGCTTCTGCTGATTGAATCTAACATCAAAAATAAAAATGTTTGTTCGCACCTGGGTGCTATCAAAATAAACTGACCTCGACATTTGTTGAGATGCGACAAGACTCTCGGGATTAGATTCGGGGGGGGGGGGATATCAGATTAATTGGATTAACTCACAATTTCGACTGAATGCATTGATGAACTGTACTTTTTGATCTCTGCAGTTCAAGGAGATATAATGTTCGGTAATTTTCAATCTTGCTGAAGCAAACAGATCTATTTCCGGTACACGCCCCATCTGTCGAAGATTTTTTCCTGGCTTCGGGCTACAGGTGCCCTTTGGTGTAGTTTGATGTGCTAACCAAGGAATTGCAGAAGCTTCATAACCTCGATCACTTGCTCGATCAATTTGGTTCTGATTTAAGAGACCAAAAGAAAGTCATCGAGGTACACAATCACCCTCAGTCCTCGCAAACGAAGGATCTCTACAATCCAGTTCGTTACTTTTGCAAGGGTCTGAGGGGCAGATGAGAGGTCGAAGGGCAAGCTCGTCATCTGAAGTAACTCCTCGTTGTAGATCAGACGGAGAAGATTGCGATGAGACTCGGCAATGGGGATGTGAAAATAAACTTGAGAAAGGTCTATTTTAACCATCCAATCCTGATCCTGTAAAAAATCTGGAATCTGGTGATGTGAAATTAGGCGAAATTTCGTTACCTGAATATGTTTGTTTAGGCCTCTGAAATCGAAAATAGAGTGAATCCCTCCTGAACACTTTATAAAAAACATTCTCGAAATGTGACTGTAAATTTGACTGCTTGGTTTTTCCAAAATCTTTTGCTTTTTTAACAACTGAATTTGGTCTGACACCGTTGCGGAAAATTTGGTCTTGAATCTGGATAGATGTCAATTGCGGATCAAAGGTGGTTTTGAAGTTTAAGAAATTCGTGTCCCTGATATAATTTTGAGAGTGTCGGGAGGAGCTGATCCTACTTCCTTTCAACGATCCGCAAGAAAAGCATGAGCTGATCTCCTGTAAAACTCTGATTCATTAAATAGTCATTTTTCAAAACGTCCCTTACGAAACGAATTATTTTGTTTAGCCTTGGATTGATCCTTCTTCAACGCAAACTGAGGTTTGGGTGGGACTCTTTTGACAGAGCGATGATCTCTCGACGAGTTAGTTTTATCTGATCTAAAAGAATTTTTTGATTGATTTTGATCAGGAAATTTCTGTGCAGTAAATCTTTTTACCGAATGAGAAGGAACATTCAACCAGTTTTGAACGCTACCTAAGGGGCTATACGTTCCTTCAAGAATAAATGTTCGCTACTGGGAGGAACGTTCCGAAGAGCATGAGAAATATTTTTATCATAAACTTCGGACAATAATCGATCTCGTCTCATCTCGATGCAGTCGGCTCTCGAAACGCGGTTGAACTGCCAGTGTAGACGGGGCATTACCACAAATAATTTGCAAAATATTTTCATAACTTTTCAATTTCAGAATCAGGGCCAAATATTGAAACTAAATTTGGGGATACTTAGCGAGTATTAAATTTGACAAGAACCCAATGTTTCTTTCGATCTTATCCATTCTCTTTCCACTTAGAGTATTTTTTGGTATTTTGACAGGAGGAGGTTGGGTTTCCTCATCAGTCGAACTTGCCTCATCTCCCATATTTTCCGAGGATAGAAGATTCATCTTTTGTATGATACGAATCACTTTGGTTCATTTTTATGGAGTTCACAGTATCAATTGATTGAAAATTATCAAATATTATTAAATTTTTTGAAATAAATATTTTTAACGTGTTTACTTGGTAAAATACTCAATGCTATGAAGTCAGACACAATACATATATGTTCTACTAAATATTTGAAATCTGAAAGAAGAATGGTAAGAAAGACATGAAAAATATTAGCAAAAGTTTGAGATAATTCGGTGAGTACTTGATAGCTTATCTCTCATAAGGATTCCGTGTATCGGCAGAAACCATATAATATTTATTTTCTGTACTCCGGCCGGGAAGTAGCATTTCCTGGCCGCTGCGCGCCCTGGCCTTTGCTACTTCCCGGCTCCGTCGTGCAGAAAAATAGTATACACACCTTGGCCACGAATAAGAAATGTCTCAAATCACGTGTTTCTGTTTGAAAAATGTTTGAAAAATACATGTGATTTGAGACATTTCTTACTTTCGTGCCATAGGTATGTAATCTACTATATTTCATGAGTTATATAGCAACTTTTTTAACCGAAGAATTTTTTTTTAACAATCAATAAGTTATTAGGATGCTAACTAATACTTTCATTTGCTATTAATAAGAAATCGATTTTTCAAAAAATTATTTATTTTTATCTGGGGTGCGATTCTATACTAAGGTTAACGAAGGTTAACGCTAACTTACAATAAAAGCTAACCAAGATTTTTGGTTTGGACACCGGACAGGCAACAGCTCTTGTCTGCTCGCTCCACTTGGTTTTGGTTATGGCTTATTGATCCGTACCTATTTGGTCCAACACTTGGGTTTTCTTCGACCGATGCAGACGTTTTGTTTTTGTCGAGGACCGTGCCTTAATCTTCGCAGTGCAGTTTGTTTTTTGTCACGCAAGCACGAGGTTTCAAGTTCACAGGCAGCCATAACTGTTGGAGATTGCTGGTCAATTTTTTATGCACATGGTCGTGGTGAGGTACGGTTTCGATTTTGATAATTATTGTTAATCTGCTTGGTACTTTGGATTAATGCGTTGTATTATAACCTATTTTTTGCGAGTACGTGATAGAAATTAAAATTGCGAGTCATTTGTGTGAGTGTGTGCGTGCTTTCTTTTATGATTAGTTTTTAAGTAAATTATTTCTATTTCTTTTTACATTTGAATCAAGCAGGAAGTGGGGGTTTCATTTTCTTTCTTTCGGTGATTTTTGGCGGTTTCGCGCGGCGGGGACTTTGATTGCTCCTTTGCTTTTTCACAATAGGCCTCCCTTGCGCGGCTTCGTCATTATTCGCCTGTTGGAGATTTTTGCTTTCTGCCTTTTTTTCTTCGGCTTTTTGCTTGATTTAAAGTAATTTATTCCTAATAGTTTTAAGGTAGTAATATGAACTGTGAATATAATTTTTGATTTTCTTTTTAGGTGTTCGAATATTCTTGTGTTGAGCACCCTTTTGACCTTGACTTTTATCTTTTCGTTGGGTCATTTTGTGTGTGTTTGTTGTGCTATTTGGATGACTTTGTTTTGGTTACATTATATTCATATTTCATGTTAGACAAGGATTTTTGAAATTCCTTTTGATTATTATTATTATTCTGTTTATCTTTATTATGAATTCTGTTGTATGATTATTTGTTTGCCAGCTACTTTAATTATTGCCTTCGCTAGATATAAGCTTTGGATACTGTGACTTTATAATATTTACTGTCTATTATTTTGCTCTTATATATATATATATATCTATTTTTTCGCCTTCTCAGTTAGTTTTATTTGCAATTTTTTTTTATTCTTGCTTTTTCATTTTATTCTGATTTAATTCTGATCTAGTTTGATCATGCTGGCCCTTATTGTTTGCACTGTAACTATACGTTAGTCTGATTTGGCCTATTACTTATTTTATTCTATGCTGAGACTTATTAATTTAATTTATTAACGCCATTTTATGTACCTCACATGCTACTTGCTTTGTACTACTTAAACATTACTTGTGTATTTTATACTTATAACTGTAATTAAATTTCAATGTAATATTGTTCATCAACTTGTGAACATCTGACCCTCTGAGAGTATACTTCTGATTTTTGTGCTGTGGCTGGCCTTTGGAATTGTGTCGACTGTTGGTGGTGCCTGGAGGGACATCTCGCTAGTGTTGGGTGCAGACTAGTACCAAGTTCATTTTTTGATTTTGGGTTGACTTTGCGTTTGTTTTCAATTTTTTCTTTCTCTCACGACTGTGCTTCTTGCAGGTTCTTGTGGATTTGGAGACTCTTGGTGCGAGTATGGATCATTCCCAGGCTTCAGCAACCATTGATTCTGGTGTGCGGGTGCGGGGAGAGGCCCTGGAGCTAGGGGCTTTTTGGAGTCAACAGAGTAACAGGTATGATTATAATTATGAGGCCCCTTTTAGCGTTTGTTTATATGATAGTAGGCCTGGTGAATCCCTTGGCAACTTGCACATCATTTCCATTGCTAGAAAGATCAGGGCTGCAGGTGTGGGATTTCTGACGATAGTCCCCAAGAGTGATGTTTGTTGTGTGGTTACCTTTACTTCCTGGGAGAAGGCCAATGATTTTGTTGCTGAAGGAGTTTCATCGGTTGACCCCAGTTAGAGCGCGTTTATTCCTGATGATCTGATATATCGCATTGGTATTATTAGAGATATCCCTAGCGACATTCCGGTTGAAGAACTTTGGCATAATCTTAACCCCAGGGCCCAGAAGTTAGTTAACAGGTTAGAAAGGGTGGTCAAAACAACCACGCCTGGTGATGCTAGTCCGGTCCATTTTTCTTCCCATGATATCAAGGTTTTTTCTAGAGGTTACCTTCCACGTTTTGTGTCTTTTGCAAGGTGGAGGACTGGAGCGAGGATATTGAAGATCCTGAGAAAGTGTCGGATCTTGCTTCCCAGGGGTGGATGGAGGATCTTAACCGTGTGAACCCAGCTGGTTTGCCTTCTCTGGATAGACTCAACAAACTTTCGTCCAAATCTCGTCTCTCCATGAAAAGGTTGTCAGGTGGTCCTAGAGGCGGTCACGGGGGAAAAACTCGCCGAGGTAATTTTTCTAGATAAGTTAGGCTTTTTAGTTTTTTAGACTTTAAATTTTTAGATAGGTTACTTTCATTTTATTTAAGTTTATATTTATTTTACTGCTTTGGTTGATTATTTTTGGGCAGTTTTTCCGATAGCTTTACCTTCATTTTAGACAGAGGGTGATATGATCTTGCTCTTGTATTTACTGGGTTTAAGATTATTCCCTGTCTCTTTCTATTTTTCTCTTTCTTGTATTTTTTATTTTATAGCCTGTTCATGAACGTAGTTTGTTTCTGGGAATACATAGTAATTGCTTTTGCGCATATTGCTTTTATATTTTCATACTTTCCGGCGTTTCATGTGTGGACTATTCTTTTCGTCTCTTCATTTTTGACCTTTTGTTTATCCATACTTTTTTGATTTTACTGCCTATTTTAGTCAGCCACTTTTACACTCTTATTGCATTATCTTGTTTATTTATTTAGTTTATTCTCTTTAGCTTTTACTTTTTGATACTGGTTGTTTGTATTTTAATTTTTACGTCATTTACTATGCAGTCTTTTAATATATTGTCCTGGAACATTCGGGGTGTAAGAAGTAAGTGGAAGGAGCTTGAAAACGTCGCTGCTTCGAGTCGATTTGATGTTTTGTTTGTCTGTGAATCTTTATTGTCTGGAGTGGTTGATTCTCGTCATTTTAATCGTTTTAATACTATTCGTGTAGACAGACCCAACGGTCAGGGTGGTGGTCTTCTGGCATATGTCAGTTCGTCTGTTAGGTACAGTCAAATTTTTTTCCGTTCTGTTCCCCCAGGCTTTGAGGATTTGGGTTTGAATATTCTGGTTGGTGGTTCTGAACTTACTTTTTTAGGAGTGTACAATCCACCCAGCAATACTTTTGGCTTGGCTCAGTTCGCTGATTTTATTGAGGAATTGTCTGAATACAAGAATGTCCTTATATCTGGTGACTTTAATGCACAACACTCTGTTTGGGGGAGTGACAGGGATAACCAGAATGGCCGCAGTCTTTTGAGATGTACAGATCTATACAGGCATCTTTATGTGTTGAATGATGGGTCTGCCACTAGGGTCCATGACGGGAATAGTTGTCCTGATGTTTCATTTGTATTCAGACCTTTTGCTTTTGATGTTTCTTGGTCCGTCGACCCTGACCCTTGGGGCAGAGACCACTTTCCTATCATTTTGTCGTTGGATATTCCTTCTATTTACCGTGATAACACTGGATCTCATATTCAGCTTTCCAAGGTTGATTGGTCTATCTTTCGTGATGGCGTAGATTCCTGGCTGGGCTCGCAACCCCCATTGAATGCTAGTAATTATATTCCCATGTACAGCGAATTTATTAATGCTCTGATGCAGTCAGTTGAACGTTCTGGTGGCAAGGTTGTGACGTTGAATGGTCGTAAACCTAGATTCACTCCCCCTTATGCCATTTGGTGGAGTGAGAAGTGTACGACGGCTTTGCTTGATAGGTCTGAGGCTTTTCGGATATATAAGAGGGATCCTTCTTCTGTAAATGAGGGCTCGTATTTGACGGTCAAGAAGCTCACTTCCAGGATTTTGTCTAGGACAGCTAGGTTTTCTTTTAGAGACAAGGTGTCGACTTTAAACCCTTCCAAACCCATTCGCGAGAATTTCAATTTTTTTAAGAGGTATAAGCACCGCTTTTATTCTCCTCCTGCTAATTCAAAGTCCTCCAATGACCCTCGTAATCTCACGAACTTGCAATCCGCTTTTGAGAATATTTCCAAATCTTATGTCTATTCGGATCACCTTTTTGCTGGTATTGATTTCGGTTGTCTCGATGATTTGCTTTCGACTGACTTACCCGTTAGTGAAGTTTCCATTGCCATTTCGAATTCCAAACTTTTTTCAGCCGCTGGTGCCGACGATATCACATACCGTTTGCTTAAGAATTTGCCTGGTTCTGCCATTCATTGGTTGACCGATTTCTACAATCTTGTTCTAAGGGTTGGTTCTATTCCAGATACGTGGAGGGAATTTAAGGTTGTGTTCATTCCTAAGCCGGGTTCGGACAAGTTTCGCTCCATCGCTCTGGCTTGTACTTTGCTGAAGATTGTTGAGAGGGTAATCAATGATAGGTTGCAATGGTGGGCAGAGTCTAGACATATTATTCCGGAAAATTTCTATGGTTTTCGAAGGGGCAAGTCGTGTCAAGACTGCCTAGCTAAGTTGGACGCTGAGATTAGAAAAGGCTGAACTTTCGGGCGAACACCTTTAAATGTTCTCTTTTGATATTGCCAGCGCTTACGATAATGTCAATATTGAGCAGCTTGTTCGCATTCTTTCCTCGTATAAAATTCCTGGACACTTGATTAGGTTTATTGTTAATGTCATGGGCGATAGGTATTTGACTGGCATTTTTGATCGGAACTCATTTGCTTTCGGAAAGATCAACAAGGGTCTCCCACAAGGGTCTTGTCTTAGTCCACTTCTTTTCAACCTATATATTGTGGGTTTGCTTGGATATCTTGTTGGTGATGTCAGGTTGATTAGTTTTGCGGATGATGTTATTATATACCTTCGATGCAAATGTATCTTGGATGGAATCCGTTTCATTGAAGAAACAATTGCCAGGATAAGCAGATTCCTGTTGTCTTTGAACTTGTCTATCTCCTTTCTGAAGTGTTCTTTCGTCATCTTTGGTTCCAAGTCTCTGGCACCGGGAGAGTATTTTGTCAATTTTGACGGTCAGAGTCTGTCTAACTCGGATTCTTTTAAATACCTCGGAGTTTATTTTGGTCAGGACAGGGACTGGGTTAGACATGTTAGTCATATTCTACCCAAAGTTAGGGCTGGAGTTTCCATGATTAGCTCGGTCGTTGGATTTGGATGGGGAGTACATCCGGAGATTGTAAGGACTATATATTTAGCTCTGGTCAGACCCAAGCTCGATTGAGGCTCCTTCTTGTATCACAATGCCTCGACCCAAATTTTATCTAGACTTGACATTCTTCAGAACAGAGCCATGAGGAAAATTCTTTGCTGTATATCCACTACTCCGATTAACGTTCTTCATCATCTATCTGCTGTGGTGCCATTGAAAGTTAGAAGGGTTGCCTTGGCTAGGAGATTTATTCTAAGACTATCATCTGTTGCTTCGAATGGTTTTCTCCCTAAATTTAAGTTGGTTAGAGAGCTTTTTGACAGTAATCCTGTTGGCAGCAATCATGCCCGTAAGTTTGGTCTTCTTTACTCTGTTTGGTTTGATTTAGACCAAGTTCGTTCGATTACTATATCAACTCAGTCTACTCCTTGCTTTTCGATTCCTTTTCGTGACTTTTTCATCTCTGAGTACATTGACCTTGATATTATGAAACATTTGAACAGCCAGGAGGACAGTGTTTCCGCTTTTCAGTCTTTAATTTTGTCTGACTTTTATGACTTTTCTCAGATATATGTCGACGGTGCCAAGGGTAAGGGGTATGCTAGGTCTGGGGTTTTTTGGATGTCCACTAATTCCACTTATGCCTTTCGTCTTCATGAAGAATCTTCTGTTGTGGCCTGTAAGGCCTTCGCGATGGTCCAGGCTCTATATTCCATTATTGTAGGTAAGATAGTTGGTGATAAGTTTCTTGTAATTTCTGACTGCTTGGAATTGGTTAACTCTCTTGCCATTGATGGTTTAACCAATGATGCACATCCTTTTATTTTACAGATTAGACTGATGCTAGGTAGGTTAAATTCTCGGGGTACTGTAGTTAGAATTGTTTGGATTTCATCTGCTATTGGCCTTTCAGGTTGTGCCAAGGCTGATGAGGCTGCTAAGTTTTCTCAACATCTTATTGACATTTGTTTCTTTGGTATCTGGTTTAGGGACTTCTCTTCTCTTCTTAGTGCCAGGACTTGTCGGGAGGCATTTGATTATTGTATAGGTTATTCTAGGAACAATAAGGGGGTGAGATATTTTTCACATCAGATGGAGTTTCCCGGAAAACCCTGGTTTCATGGCTACGATTTTGATAGGTCTTTGATTGGCATGCTCAACAGGATCAAATGTGACCATACTCGCACTAGGGCTCACCTCTTCCGCAAGAACATAGTCGATAGTGGGCAGTGTGACTGTGGCTTGGATTCTCAAACGCTGGAACACCTGCTATGGAACTGTCCTCTAGGCGCCACGAATAGGGAGACTACGGTTCGGGCATTGGCTAAAGCAGGTGCCCCTGAGGGCACTGATTTGTCTTCTTTTTTTAATACTCTTAGTATACTCACGGGTAAGGTCTTTTGTGATTATATAACGACTAATAAATTTGTAATTTGATAGGTTGTACCAAGCAGACGGATTATCTTATGTATACAACGTACCTTACACATGTTTAGGCATAATATTTTATTATTTGGATTCTCTCGGTCCTCCAGTTAGCTGCAGCGCTGGGGCGAATAGGTACGGGTACGTCTCCCACAGGAGGATAACCCGTGAAAAAGGATTAAAAAAAAAAAAAAAAAAAACAGCTAACCAAAAAATACTATGCCTGAGCATGAAATTAACCTCAAACTTGTTAATCTTAGTTAATGTTAGTTAGCGTTAACCTTAGTATAGAATCGCACCCCTGAATGAAAGGTTTATTTAGCTTATAAACAAATAAATCTGGAACCTCGGATAGTTATTTTTCAAACTCAACAGATTGAAAGAGTGTATTTTTCAACAGTTTTTAATGAAATTGTTATCAACAAATATCCCATGATTTACCGTTGTTTTTTTGGGAAAAACATTTAAGTGTACCTATTAATTATTAAAGTTTGAAGTGAAAATATTGTTGTCTAAATATTTTTTTATTATTAAAAATTTTTAAATTAAAATAATTACCAATTAGTACATTCGGTTTTATACATTTAATTAGGTGGTGCTTATGGCTTGGCAGCCAACTCTACATAAGTATATCTACCTGCAAGCATTTGCACTTATAATTAAAATTGAATTCACATAACAGGTAAGTTGGTTTAAGGATGTTTGGTATACCATGAAAAAGTATACTTTTATAAAGAAAAAGAGGGAAGGGGGGAACAAATTGCTTGATTTTTGTAAGATTGTAGCCCTGCTGTATAGCCACACGTAAAGTTTAAATAAAAATTTTTTGGTCTACAATAAATATTTCAATCAAATAATAAATGAATAAATAAATAAATCAATAAATAAATAAATTATCAAAGTTACAACAATAATATTTTCCCAAATATCTACGTATATAACTGTTGGGTGCTCGGGTCGATCACCGGAGCCCCTGAGCGACTTCTCCAGGAACTTTTTCCCGTAGCTGGTGCTCGGGACCTTGGGTGATTTACGGAGGGGGGGGGGGCTCCGGTGGTCGACAGTTATATACGTAGATATTTGGGAAAATATTACTGTCGTAACTTTGATAATTTATTTATTTATTGATTTATTTATTTATTCATTTATTATTTGATTGAAATATTTATTGTAGACCAAAAAATTTTTAATTAAACTTTACGTGTGGCACACGTGTGGCTATACAGCAGGGAGGTTAAATTATTTAATAAAATAATACTTCGATTTTTTTTAAAACTAAATCGGACAAAAAAGTGAAAAATTCAATGATTACTTTGATATTAATCATAAATTGATCCGATCAAAATTGACAAAACAGCTGCATTTTTTGGTAGGTTCCAACGATTGCTGTTATAGAAAAAATCATCATGGGGGCTGGGGTGGAATTCTATATCTAAGGTAGTGTAGTGTAGCGTATTAAGAAAAGGGTTAACGTAGGTTAAGGTAAGGAGTAAAATACGTCAAGTAGAAAACGATATATGGCGCGATTAAAAAAAAAATTAATTAATTAAATTCGGTTAAAAAAGAAAATTTAACTGTGATTATGTAATGAAATGATATTTAGAAATATAAAAATATGATGTAATTAATCAAATTTAACCTAAAAATTTTTCTCGATTTTGCAAATAATTTCAAAAAGGTATAACGACGTGATAAAATCTTGTTTGTAAAAAATTTGTAGCTGTGAGGCAATATTATTTGCTGAAATTAATGATTAATCAATGAAGAAAATATTGAAGAAATTTTAGATTAATTTATTTAAAAAAGTTTATAGTACTATTTTTTGAACAAATATTATAAAAAAACAAATTATATTTTTAATGTTAAACATTAATATTAATCCATAATTACTAGATATAAATTCTATTTATTTAGCTCCGTAGCTTGTGATATTAATTTTCATTTTTTAAACTTATGAATTAATATAAATGTTTACCCACGCAAAAAAGTTTATGTATGTTTCATATAAATTTTACGTAAATTTTTGTGTTTATTTTACGTGTATTTGATGAAAAATATTGTTAAAATTTATGTGAAATTTACATGTTTTTTTAGTTTATTGATGGGCGAATTTCAGCCTAAATTTCTATCATTTTTTCATTGTAAATTTGATGTAAATTTACCCGAAATTTACGTGAATAATACATGTAATATAATTATAATAATTTTAAGGATAAAAATTTTTTTTTTAATTTTTTTTTCAAACGTATGAAATTTACGTGAATTTTATATAAATTAAATTTCAAACTTCTTTGCAAAATTAATGTCAAATTAATTTAAATTTTGATGAAAATTTACTTGAAATGTACGTGAAAAATACATATAATATATTTTTGAAAATTTTTTGAAAAAATTTTTTTTTAATTTTTGTTGAAAATAAATTAAATTTACGTGAGTTTCGTATAAATTTTATTTAATAAATTTTTGCAAATTTTATGTAAAATTTATGTAAAAAACGTGAAAAATACATGTAATATTTTTTTAATAATTATATGAAATTTTTTTTTTTTGTTAAATACGAATGAAATTTTTGTGTATTTTATTTAAATTTTATTAAAAAATTTTGTATAAATATCACATAATTTTCATGTCAAATTTTTGAAAATTTTTATTATTTAATATAATTATTTATGCAAACAATATTTTAAATATTTCATTTTATTGAATGAACAATTAAAAAAAAATTAATTAAACTTCATAATTTTTTTTTTTTTTTAATTATTAAAAAAAATTAATAATAAAAATTGAAATACGATATAATTTTTATTTGTTTTTTTTTATTTTATTCATAATATAAACCAAATTTAAATTGAAATAATTTCAAAAATAAAATTCAAAATTAATCAGTTGACTGCTTGAATAACTGTCTAACGGTATTGATTTCCGAAGACAGGTACCTCCCAATTTGTTTTTTGTAATGAGGGAACTTCTTGTTGTCCAGCTTCGCCTGGTTTTCCTCAAGTCCACAGAAGTACTTCAGTGTCGCTGTAATTTTAACAATATTAATGAATTGAAATTTTTATTTTTTATAATTTTTACATGTTTTTAGTTTTATATTAATAATAGTATATATTTTTAAATATTACATTATGGTACGAGTGTAGTATTGCTATCAAGGCTTATTTAGAAAGCCCTTGTGATGAGCTCAATACACTCAGTAAAATAAAAGGGGACTATTACTCTTTAGAATTTACTTTTATTGAATATTCGTTAACGAGATGTCCAAATAAGACTAGTTTGTTAACAATTAACATTTAATAATCGGTAATAGTCACCTCGTAATCGTTAACTGATGATTTAAAAAAAAAAAAAAAAAAAAAAAAATTAAAGTACTGATTTTAAGGTTAAAGAGACCAGGAGTAATATAAGCAATTTTAATACTATTTAAAAGAAAAAGTATCTAAACAATTAATAGCTTCATCAACATGATATCCAGCTGAAATTAAAAATGTTATATTATGTAATTCCAATTTAAAATTTTTTAAATCTCACAGCCAAACAACGTCTAAAATCTCCGAGGTATGTATCTTATTAAGTTTTATAAAAAAATTTTTTTATCCCCCATTGAGTAGCCATTAGATTAATACCTAATTATGGGCGAATATCATATGAATTTGAAGTATATTTCATGTATATTACACGTGTGAATATTTAGTGAAATATATAAAAAATATTTTAAACATTTAGGTCGAATATCATATAAATTTAAGGTATATTTCATGTAAATTTTAAGTGAAATATACGTTGAGTAATTTCTGCTAGTGAATAAGTACTCTTAACAAAAGACGGATTGGAAGATTGTTTCCTAATTATTTGCGGGCACTTAAAAATCTCAACAAGTTGAGATTTAAGAATTACATTTGTCAAATTCAAAAATTAACGTCGTAATAGAATTCATTTACCTCGTCATCAGTAAACTAAATAATTGTTAAAAAATTTTTTTTTTCATTTTCCTTTTATCATAAGTGTAATTCAAAGGTAATTTTTTCCTAAAATTATCAAACGATGTCGAAGACTTTGAAAAAAAAAAAAAAAAATCATATTTTTGGAATATTATAATAAAAGAGTTTTATTATTTTACACACCTGAGGGTGACAAAAATTAGTTTATCATTGGCAACTTCGCTTGTGAGTAAACACCCATTACGAAGGGGGTATCAACCACAAATGAGTGAGGGACTCACGCCTCCTACTCTAAGGTGATTTTCAACAGTTGTCTCTGCCTCGGTAACTCTAAGAAACTTTTTAAGGTGGCTTTATCTCACGCATCCCTACTCTAAAAACCCCCCTTAAAGAACCCCAAATTGAGCGAATTTCTCGAGCGAAGCTTGCATATGGTTTTCGGGGACTCAGTCGACCCTACAAGCTGCAAGCGCATCGGGATATATTAAAGCCCAACCCAGCAAACTAGTCAGCCTTACACACTTTTCTCCAATCTGGCATCAGTCGACTTTATTCCTCCGATTCGGACCCACTGCCCAAAAGTCAATGTTTTCGGAGAGTATTTAGTCGGCTTTTATGATGTCCGAGTTTGAATAAGTGATATACGGCACCTACCTCACCTAAGCCACAGTGAATTCAATCCCAACAATTTTAACGAGTGAAAAAACACTCGAAAAAATTGCCGTGATCTGGGCTCGAACCCACGACCTCAGAGTTGGGAGACGCGTGCTCTATGCCCTGAGCCACTGCGGCTCTGACAAAAATTAGTTAGCCCTCAGCAAATCCATAATAACGTCCGAGCCCAAAGCGAGGGTGCCAAGGGTTTGCTAAGGGTTAGCTTATTTTTGCATTCCCTCAATTGTGAAATATATTTATTTCGACCCGAGGCAAGGAAGGGGCAAACTCTATACTTTGGACAAATAGGAAAATTTGCACTTTCATCGCCGCGAGTTGAAAAATAATTTTGGACGTATATCATATGAATTTGAAGTATGTTTCGTGTATATTGGATGTTAATTTTAAGTGAAATATATTAAAATTATTTTGAACATTCAGGTAGAATATCATATGAATTTGAAGAATATATTATGTAAATTTTGAGCACTCAGAGAAAGGTTTGATTGGGTCAACAATATATTGTAACATCTAAGATGCCATAGTTGATATAGAGACAATGATGCACATTTTAGTAGTAACAATATCATGGTAGCGCTGACTAAATGCGTATTAAGGGTTAACATGTTTCTAGTTACACTGGTATAGCACAACTTAATTTTAAAAAATTTCTTTTTTGTGATTTTGGTATAATTAATGTATTTAATGAATAGTTTTAATCTTAAAAAATATACAAATGATTATAAAAATCACAATATTTAAGAAATAATGACTTCAACTGAGATTTTAAAAAATAGCTAGGTTAGGTTAGATTTTTTGAATATTTGCTTGGGAAATGCTAGCGGTCGGTCAGATATTTCATTTTTCACGTTTCTGTATTCTCACATCTCGGCTGGCGCGGAGCATCATGGCCGGTCATATGCGCGGGAAATTTTGAATTGAAAATTATTTTGAACTCGGGAGAACTATGAAAGATGAATTTTCATTACTCGAACTGATATACTTAGAGTCATTTTTAACATTATTTATGGGATAAAAATTATTCAAAAATTTATTTAAATAAGAAATGTTTTTTGTTTGGAAAAGATGATTGTCAAATATTTTCTCATTTTTGTTTATTAAATATTTTTTGTTAAATACATGACAAAACATAACTTAATAGCTAGATAAATCTATTTTTTAACTAATATTTCTTTAATTTTTTTTGTTTTTTTTTTTATCTGAGTTTACACACAAATTTTCAATATTTTTTGTTAATATCATTATTCGACCTTTACAAAACATAACTTAATAGCTAGATAAATATATTTTTTAACTACTATTTCTTTTTTTTTTTTTTTTTTTGATCTGAGTTTACACACAAATTTTTAATATTTTTTGTTAATATCATTATTCTGCCTTTACAAAACATAACTTAATAGCTAGATAAATCTATTTTTTAACTAATATTTCTTTAATTTTTTTTTTTTTTTTTTTTTTGATCTGAATTTACAAACAAATTTTCAATATTTTTTGTTAATATCATTATTCGACCTTTACAAAACATAACTTAATAGCTAGATAAATATATTTTTTAACTACTATTTCTTTCTTTTTTTTTTTTTTTTTTTTTTTTTTGATCTGAGTTTACAAACAAATTTTTAATATTTTTTGTTAATATCATTATTCTGCCTTTACAAAACATAACTTAATAGCTAGATAAATATATTTGTTAACTAATATTTTTTTTTTTTTTTTTATCTGAATTTACAAAAAACATTTTGCATTGAAGTTTGAATTAACGTAATTCGATTTTTTTCACAACCTTTATTTTTACTTAATAAACACAGTGGTGACAGAAGAATTGCGAGTTCTCCGGAGGAGGTTTTTTCAAACAAACACATTTAAAATGCAACCAATCAAGACATCTATCACACTGGATACTTGCACGATTTGCCAACAATTGTTTGCAATACTCGCAAAACCAATCCAAAGTTTCTGTATTAGTGTTTTCAATTTTATTTTTTAAATAATCAAAGGCTTCAGTTTCCATGTCTGGTTTTATTATGTCGATATCAAGTTTCTCATCACATATCCAGAAAATATCTGAAAAATTTTTTAAATCGTTTAAGCAGAAACGATTTGAGTTAATTGCTTTGTTCTTCAATGCAGCACTTTTGATAATTTTTTTAATAATTAAAACTTTTTTTTCTATGTCAGACAAAAATTCGTATTTTCGAGGAATTACTACAGACACTTTTTTTGTTCCAACGGCTGTAAACACTTTTCCTTTTGGTCGTCCTTTTTTCATTATATTCGGCTGCATTAATACATTACTTAAGTCATCTTCAATATTTTCTTCTTTCTCTAATTCATCATCTTTTTCTTTTTCCATCAATAACTCAATCTGACTGTTTTCATGACTGGCTTCTTTTTCATCTTCGCAATTTTTTTCAAACACGTCCACAGTTTCTGTTGTATCCATTTGTAAATCTTCACTTCTTACAATGTTTATATTTTCTAATTTCTCTTCAAGCTCTTTGTTTCCTTTTTTTTTCTTCATCTCAGCGGGCTTTGAATTTTCATCCTGTTGAGTTTGATGACAGTCACTTTCATCGATTAATTTACGTTTTAAACTTAAAATTTTTTGATCTTTTTTTACATTTTCTAAAATTACATCATCTTGCTGCTGATTATTTTTTTCAAAAATCAGATGACCGAAAATTCTCTGCAACCCTCTTTTTTCTTTGATTTCTCCTTTTTTTTTATCTACATTCAACGGTTTAGAAACTTTATTTGCTTGAAAAAACCTGCTAGACAAACTTAATCGTGCTTCAGTTTTTTCTACAAAATTTTCTTTTTCTTTCTCTGCAGCATATTTTTTAAAAGTAACTCTTCTTTTCTTGATCTGAGTTCTTGCAAAATCTGGAATACATTTTTCATAATAATCTTTTTGCCATCGTTCAGCAGTTAAATTGTTATCAAATAAACTTAAGTTTTCCATTGTTCTAATTTTAAAAATATGTCTGCAAGGCAACTGCATGGATAGGCTTTCAGGGCAAGTACACGTTGTAGAGGTAACAGTATACTTTACTTTTTCTGTAACGCTAGACACGATAGAGTAACTATTATCACAGACTTTGGAAACACATATATAATTATCTATTTTCTCGGCTTCTTTTATGACATGTAAAAAACCGTATAATGTAAGTAAATCATAATAACTTCTCATATCTGTAAGTAGTGGCCAATTTGGAACTTTAAAAAACATCTTCACAGCTTCGATATTTTTGTGATCTTGTAAAATATCATAAAACTCAAAAAAGTTTTTCAAAAAATTCGATAATGATACTCTTAGCGGGAAAAATAATTTTAATTTTTGATTTAAAGACTCCAGACGATTATTAGTCCATTCTTTAAAGTTACCGCTGGTCATGTACATGACGACCCATTCATCAACTATTGGTAACCAATTTTTGTCAAAGTAATCCAATAGAGAAGTAGGAGCTTCATTACAAAATTCTTCATAGAATTGGTCAAAGTCTTCTTTTTTCCGAGAATAGAGCATACTTCTCATCAATTTTAAGCAAACTTTTACCTGTTCTTTATCTAAAATATTTAAATCTTCTGACACCGCCTTGTGAAAAATTTGCTGCGCATGCCATGAGCATACATACATCGGTACTCTGAATTTATTTTTAAAAACCTTACGGACCGTTTTTTCTTTGTCACCTAAAAAGCATTGTACATTAGAAGTAGTTTCAGGAAAATGCTTTTCTAGTTTTTCTGAAATCCACTGATAAGTTTCTTCAGTTTCGTTCTTGACAATACTGACGTTAATAATTCTTGTTGCTCCGTTTCCATCAATTATCGCCATAATAATAACAGGATATTCTAATTGTAAAAGTGAATAAGTGCCATCGATTACTATGATTTCTGGCCACGATTTTGCGTATTGCGCCATTTCTGGAGTGTAAAAAAACATCGCTTCAAAGTTACCAGAACCGTCTACTTTGTGTTCGAAAATTCCACCTAGAAATAGAAAAAAATTATTTTTATATTAAAAAAAAATTTATGTATTATTTTTTAATGATTTTTAGTTATAAGAGTGTAATTATTTAAACAAACAAAATTAAGATTTTTGTACATTTTTTTTTTTAACTTTTTCAATACGTTTCAAACTTACCATTTTGTTCAATAACTTCGCAAGCTACTTTCAAGTCATTGGTGCCTTTTTCATCTGATCTGATTTTTTGTTGAGCGTTGGATACATCTTTAAATGATACAAACTTTGCCGCGCCTTTTAATTTCTTGATCAATTCCAATTTGCTTCCACCAATATCTTCAAAATCTTTAATTATTTTGTAATCTTGTGAGGACAAACCCCGGCGCCTGACATCCAAATTTGCAGCTTTCTGTAAAGAGATTTTCTTTTAATTTATTTCCGTTCATTTTTTCGATGTCAATCAATTTCAATTTTTTTGTGGTTTATTTATTTTATTTTATCAAAGAAATTTTTTGAGGTAAATTTTTGATATAATACGTTACCTGAATTTTTTTTAACCAAACAAAAGCATTTTTTAACGTTTTTATTATGAAAAATTGCTTATTTAGACCGTCAATTTTTAATAATATATACAATAAATTTAAAACTTACTTTCATCACTTTTATGTTGTGCCTTTTGTGCTCGAGAACTGCTTCTTTGATGTAGTAGTTGCTCCCATTTGCAGATAGATTAAATTCAAATTTTACAGGGCATCCACATCTTCTTGAACTACAAAAAAGAATTTTTTTCAATATATTTGAAAAAATTTACTTTTAACTTACATGAACAATTATTTCGTTTAAAAAAATAAAAAAATAAACTTACAAAGTCTTTTTGACTCCTTTGCCGCGACACTTTCGAATTTTTCCACTAACGCACGAATAAGTAATCGATCTACTCTTTACGTTATCATTTTCAACAGTTCTTTGACTTGGATTAAGAGTTGATTTTGAATTACGGTTAGATATATAAAAGAATTCATTATTTTCTATTTCATATTTTCTAACGAATGCATCAACTTCTTCATCAGAATAAAATGTCAGGCCCACGTATTTATTCTTCAAGGTACGAGATTCAGGTAACTGTTTTGACAACACCTTTTTATTTTGATAAAAATTTTCGTTACTAGCTTCTGTAAATTCATTATCACTATTTCTATACGCTGCAGCTTTGTAAACCTCGAGCTCTTCGATGGACATTTTTTTTTTAACAAATGAAAAAATATTTTTCCGAAAGGCTGTACACCAACACTTGTACAATGCTCTGATAAGTTAAACACTTACACATAAAAACTTTACACGGTTTTGATTTAGAAAAATTCGATCGCGAATCGATTTTCAGAAAAATATTGAACTTCCCTCTAAAGACAATTTTTAGAAACTGAAAGCTTCTATTGCAGATATAACTTGTACGCCCGCGCGCTTCCCGGGCTTCCCCTTCTTCAGCCTGCATCCCCGACTCGGAACCAATCAGAGTGAGTCCCGAAAAATCCTGCCGGACGCGTCACACGGGCCTTCTGCAGAAAACCACGGATGTACTCTAGCGTCCGTGCAGAAAACGTATGAAAACCGTATTTTATCGATACTTCGTGTGAAAAAATTGATTCGAGTCAGGTTTTTATATTGCAAAGCGACAAATAATAACATTACGTGGAGAGCAAATGGTTGAATTAAACTTATAATTTAATTTAGCATAAATAATATATATATCGAAATTAATACTTTTTTTTCAACCAAGAGCGCATTTTTTACCAAAAATTACTAAAATTAATGAAATTCAATATGTTATTTCAATTTCATTCATAATATTTTAAGTAACAAATATTTATAATTTTTGACGATGAAAAGTTTAAAAAATATAAATTTGAAGAGCATCGAGCTTTCAAGGTTTTTTTTTAAATTTTGTAAATATAAACATTGGCACTCTTTAATTACATTATAATATATCTTTAATTGCGTTATGGCGCAAATAGCCCTGTAGCAATTTTTTGAAATTAAAACTTCTAGAAAAATCCACGGCGGCTAGACTTAGAAAAATCAAAGAAGAAAATTTTATCTCAGTTTTTCGAAAGAGTGAAAAACAACACGTGGACCGCATGTGCCAACAAACCCCGGGAAAAGATTTTACAAGCCGTTTATGGTCATCCTCCCATTAGCGAAAGTAGACTCTGGGTTCGAATACTTCGTGAGATGTTTTGGCCTGCCCGTATTAAATCCGAGGCCGAGAGCTTAGTGAGGGTAGTTTTATTGGGGCCTTATTTGCACAGCAGCGCAACACCAGTGCAACAGGCAGACGCCTCGGCTAGCGCGCGGCGCGGGCGAGTTGCTGCCGGCACGCGGTCGCCACGCGCAAACTTTCTCTCTCTTTTTTTTTTTTAAATCCTTTTTCACGGGTTATCCTCCTGTGGGAGACGTACCCGACCTATTCACCCCAGCAAGCTGGACCAGAAGTAAACTTTCGCTTCCTCTTATTCTCTCCTGTTCTCTTCTTCATGTTTTGGGTAAATTGTATATTCTGGTCTCAATATTTATTTATCATCTATAGAATATATTTACGCAGAGTGCTCGGGTGCCTTGCGCAAGAGTAAAATCAAATTAAAATCAAGTGTTTTTTTAATAATAATGACACTTTAAATTATGATTTTAGTTTTATTAAACAAGTTTAAATTTATTTTTACAATGTAAATTAAAACATCGATAAAAAATTAATTTTTTACTTTCTATCACATGAAAATAACCATTTTCCGTCTTATGCATTGGTGCACCACCTTTGAATGGGCAGTAATGACAAAGTAAATTCACCATATAACTACCGTCTGGTTTCGGATCGACGCATCTTATCTTGATTTTGCTGTCGTAATTAGACATATACTCAATGTACGATTTTATTTTTTTTTGTGAATCATTGGATAAAATTGACAAGTTTTCAAACTTGTGGCGTGGCAAAATTTTTCGGCCACAACTTATTTTTGCCTC
The DNA here is from genome assembly GCA_038277355.1 of Encarsia formosa. NCBI lineage: Eukaryota > Metazoa > Arthropoda > Insecta > Hymenoptera > Aphelinidae > Encarsia > Encarsia formosa. The sequence continues at coordinate 110,643,229 of CM076184.1, forward strand.
AGAAGTAAATATTACAAACTGTTTGTCTTTAATTGAATTCGTAACAAGTGTAGAAGCCAAACCTCTGACCAATAAGTCACTGTATAAAAACTTTAGAGGTTTTTTTATTTTTTTTTTTGCTGATCCCATAATGCGAAATTGTTGGTGTCTATTGTAAGCAGCAAAATCGATTGCGAAATCTGCAAATAATTAAGTATTATTGAATAAATTTAATACAATTGAATCACCATTTTTTTAAACAATTTTACACACCTTTCGAATCAAATTTATGTTGAAGTTTTGTTTCATCTAACTCATCATCAAAATATCCTTCAACTAATTCGGGTGGAATTTGAAGTGAATTATTTAATGTTCCAACAAAATTGTTAAACATAGAATCATCTACATATTCTTGAAAACATTCAGGGGGAACTTGATCAGCATCGGTTTCCATTTTTTCTTCAGATTCTGTATAGCAAATAAAAAAAAAACCAATAACAATTATATTAATTTATATAGATAAAATAAAATAAAATAATTTACCAATATCAAAAAATGGTTTTTTAAAAACATCTTCAATGTCAATTAATTTTAAAATATTATATTCTTCTTTGCTAATGAAGTTTTCTTTATTACAGAATAAACTAACTTTAAAACTTTGCATGATAATATTGATAGGATTTTTTTCCAAATTATAAAACATAATTTCTTCATGTCTTTCGCTGAAAAATCGAATTATTACGTGCTGGGACCATTTAGAGTTAGTAGAAGAATCCAAAACTGTAAAATTGCTTTTAAAAATTATTCCTGGGTATTTCATTTTGCAGAATCTAGTTATAATGTCAACATAAGTCTGAACCATTAACTTTTCATCGTAGCATACATACTTAGATCTGTCAAATTCCAAATCCAAATAAACAACCGATCGTTCAACAATAATCTACACATTCAATTTTGTATCAGAACAACAGAAATACATTAAATAATTATATTTACTAAATAAACAGTACCTCGTACATATACTTTTCAAGAATATTATCGTATTGCTTCAAAAATGTTTTTTTATCTGCTAAATGAAAAGTGCGACGATCTTCCAAGCACTCATTAGCAAATACTATCATCTCATTTTTATTATCTATTTTGTTATAAACTTCCAGGGCGGTTTTTAATCTTACAAAACCTTGTTTAAGCATTTCTGAAACTAACTTTAAATTTTTAATTTTAAACTGATCACTTTCACTGAACCTTGTACTTTGAAAACTCACAGTCAACTAAACTTGTTCCTCTGACCACTGGGGTTGTAAATTTTTTCTCGTTCAAAATGAGTGTTGGGGAGCAGCGAGAAAAGGTTATAGTATTTTACACGGGCTTCAATTTGGGTTTGCTCAAGGCTTGCTAATTTTTGACTCCCTCAGGTGTGTAAAATACTATGTTTTTTATTTTTTAACGCAACAATAAATATCTTTGATTGATTAATATTTTTTATTACATAATTGGAATAAAAAAATTCTATACTTTTAGTTATAACTTTGTTATTTGATAAAATGATTTCAGAATTCAAAAAATAACAATAATAGATAAAATATTAGTTCAATATTTTAAAAGTACATAGTTTTTAATGATGCACCAATCTTTAAAACTTGAAATATATTGATTTATTTCTTTTAAAAATTACAGCATTATGATATATACCTAAATGAGTATTTATTGCGATGTATAGTTAAAATATTGTTTTATTATAAATAAAAGTATATCAGTCGAGTTCGAATTTTCTCATTCAAAATTTAGCGCTGTTTTTGCTCACGCAGCCGTCGGCCGTCAGCGCTCTTTGGAATAGCGGATTCGGTGGAACTGTATATATAGTTAGAGTACCATGCATAACCTTTTTTCGTGCCTTTTTTCCTTCAATTTAACCCTTTTTTAAATGCAAAACAGAGTTTTCACATGATTTTCCAATAATTTTTAAAAGTGGCTTTTTATTGACTTTCACGCGAAAAAAATTTTTAGCGTTTTCGGACGCCTTTTTGAACAAAAAAAAAGTTCGATTTTCGATATATCTGACCGACCTCTAGCATCGGCCTATTTGCTTTGCTAGTCGCAACGATATGTATTATTATCCTTACCATACGTATTGTAACTGCTACAATGTTTAGACTATTGAGGGAACAAAGAATATTTAATTGGTCCAATCAAATCTTTCTCTGAGTGAGTGAAATATACGTTGAGTAATTTCTGTTACTGAATAAGTATGCTTAATAAAAGAGTATTTTGAAGGTTATTTCCTAATTATTTTTGGGCATTTAAAAATATCAACAAGTTGAGATTTAACAATTACATGTCTCAAATTCTAGAAGTAACGTCGAAATAGAATTCATTCGCCTCGACAACCGTATACAGTCAACTTAATAATTATTTTAAAAATTTTTTAATTTTCCTTCTTATCATAAGTGTAACACAAAGATATTTTTTTACTAAAACCATAAGACGTTATCTACGATTAAAAAAAAAATAAAAAAATAAATAAAATCATATTTTTAAAATATTATACTAAAAGAGTTTTTGGTATTTTACACACCTGAGAAAGTTAATATTTAGTCATCCCTTAGTAAATCCAAAATAACGCCCGAGCCAAAAAAGAGAGTGCTAAGGGTTTGTTAAGGGTTAGCTCATTTTTGCACTCCCTCAATTGTGAAATATAATTCACAGCCCGAGGCAAGGAAGGGGCAAATTCTATACTTTGGACAAGGAGGAAAATTTGCACTTTCAGCACCGTGTGTTGAAAAATAATTTTGGAATTATATCATTTGAATTTGAGGTATATTTCATATATATTAGATGTGAATTTTTAATGAAATATATTAAAAATATTTCGAACATTAGGTCGAATATCATATGAATTTTGAGTGTATTTTATGTAAATTTTGAGTGAAATATACGTTGAGTAATTTCTGCTACTGGATAAGTACGCTTAATAAAAGAGTATTTTGAAGGTATTTCCTAATTATTTTTGGGAACTTAAATATCTCAACACGTTCAGATTTAACAATTACATGTGTCAAATTCTGGAAGTAACGTCGAAGTAGAATTCATTTATCTCGTCAACCCTATACAGTCAACTTAAAAATTGTTGAAAAAAATTTTTTTTAGTTTCCCTTACTTATCATAAGTGTAATTCAAAGGTATTTTATTTTCCTAAAACCATCAAACGTTGTCTAGGACTTCAAAAAAAAAATAATAATAAAATAAATAAATAAAAATGATAATAAAAATAAAAAACATCAAATTATAAATTATAATTTGATTATAATAATAGTCTTAAAATATTGTATTTTTTTTCTAAGTCCAGCAAACGTTGTAGACGATAAATAAAAAAAAATTATCTTTAAAATATAAATTTTTACGCGCAAACGCTGCCATCTTCTCCGGTGTTAATTCCTTCCTGTTCGGCTCGCTAGCCTTCATTTCGCTAGAAAGATTTAAACACCTGTTAAACAACTCTTGTTTGGTGTAAATCTTTCTAGCGAAATTTTTTACCAACATCGAACAGTTTCGTGAATCCTCGTGCAAGTCGTCCCACTCACTCCTGGTCATATGAACAATGTTCGACACCGTGACCATCTCGGTAGTCTGCATATATAAAATACATTGTGTATTGGAAATGATTATAAACCTTTAATACGGCAACTATTGAGCTGGTAAATAAAATAAAAAAATATTTAAATTATTTGATTACCGTCCCGTCTTTGTGGTCCGTCCAAAATTTTATTTTAGACTCGTCGTACGTGATGGAATTGATCCTTTCCTATTTCTTGAACGAGCACGATGGCTTTGCGTCATTTTTGTTTTCTGAAATTAATTAAAAAATTTTTTTAATTTAAAATATTTATTGTACTCATGCATAATTTTAACAATAAAATTTATTTTTAATAATATAATTAAAAACTTGTCGCACCTTCCTGTCTGTATCTTAAACCTTTTTCAGTCATTACTTTATCCAGTTGTTTTTTCTCTTCTAGTAGCCTTGTTATTCTTTCAATTTCTTTTTCTCTCTGTCTTAACTTTTGTAATAATTTTTCATCACTTTCCTTCATTAATTCTCTAAAATTTTTCTTTACTTCTTTCTTTTTTTTTTCTTTGTTTGAGTCTTCTTCCAAAGATGATTCGTCGCTTACGTCAGTTATTTTAAAGATTTCTGTTTTTAAAAATTTTATACAATAAATAATTATTTTAATTAAAAGTTTTCATTAATATTAAATTTTTTTTTAAGAATATAATAAAGGTTCTTTAAGTAATATATTTTAAAAATTGAGGCACCCGGTGAGCGCTCGTGACAGCTCGACACGCATTTTCAAAAGTTCTTGAAACGATACAGTGTGAAACTTCAACGAAGCCTCATGAAAAACTTCAACAGTAATCAATTATTAAGAATCAAAAATTCATAGGTTTCAATCACAAACTTTTGATTATAAAATTAAGTATCAAAGTTCAGAGTTGAAAAAACTTTTTGCGATAAAGTTTTTCATAAGACTTCGCTGAAGTTTAACACTGTAAATTTTCAAGGCGATATTCATAAAATGTAAAAATGACATCACTTTTTAAAAATCGGCTTGAGCTGTCTGCGTCAGTCTCGAGCTGTCACTAGCGTCTACCGGATTACTGTCTAAGGTGTCTTAATTTATTTATTTAATTTTTAACTTCTTTTTTCGGGTTAACATTCCTGTGGGAGACGTACACGAAACTCTCACCATCAGTGCAGAAAGTAAACTTAATCTGACGCTGGGGGAACAGTAATAAAAAAAATTTCAAGCAGGGATGGCAAAAGTCCCATAATAAAATTGAATTTTAATTTTGGTTACTGAAATTAATTTTGATCTTTATTTTGCTCCCCAAATAAAAACCAAAACAAATTTTGACCTTCAATTTGTTCTCAAAGTAAAGACCAAAACTAATTTTGATCATTATTTTGTTCTCAAACTAAAGACCAAATTAATTTTGATCTTCCTTTTGTTCCCAAATTAATTTTGGTTTTTTAATTTTACGTCTAGAATGCTTGGTAATTGAAGAAAAATTTTATTTAATTTTGATATTCATTTTGATCTCAAACAAATTATTATTAACAAAATTATATTTTGAATGTTAAAACATTCAAAATATAATTTTTTTTTCATATTTGTTCAAAAAATAGTACAATAGTATTATAAATTTTTTAAAATAAATTAATCTAAAATTTCTTCAATATTTTTTTCAGCAAATAATATTGCCTTACAGCTACAAATTTTTTACAAACAAGATTTTATCACGTCGTTACCTTTTTGAAATTATTTGCAAAATCGAGAAAAATTTTTAGGTTAAATTTGATTAATTACAACATATTTTTATATTTCTAAATATTATTTCATTACATAATCACAGTTAAATTTTCTTTTTTAACCTAATTTAATTGATTAATTTTGTTTTTTAATCGCGCCATATATCGTTTTCTACTTGACGTATTTTACTCCTTACCTTAACCTACGTTAACCCTTCCTTAAATATAGAATTCCACCCCTGGGGCGGCATTTTGTATTGAGTTAGGTAGGTTAAGTAAGTAAGTAGTAAGTTAGGGAGGTATATTACACGCGTATAAAAATAATTGGCGTGAAATTAAAAAAAAAAGAAAGTACCAGTAACAATTGTAAAATTAAAGCTTTTAGTATTAATAAAATAATTTTAATTTAAATATTTTTTTAGTTAAAAGTGAAAAGTTATAAAATTAAAGGTTTTGATAGCAGCTGGTAATCAAATCAGACGTCTGCACCAGTCTGCACTCTGCACGTTGTTGTGTTTTGGAGTTTGTCGGTCAGCTGTTGAAACTGAATAGAAAATGCAGATGAATGACGAAGATGAACGATTTCGTGTTCAACAAATAAATAAACGGAATCTTGAAAAAAGGTTGATGAGGGATTACTTTAACCCATTTCAAGAAAATCCAGAGGTTTTTCAAAGTTACTACAGGACAGTTCATGACATTTTTTTTTTTTACAATTGATTTGCATTAAACAAATAATATAATGCATGTTTAATACAAAAATGAACATGTGAATTGTGAATAAATTTTATTTATTTAAATTTGTGTATTCATGTAATTTTTCTAAAAATAGTGTAGAAAAAATGAAAAATTATCAGCATGGTTTTTATTTTTCCAGGATGTTTCCTGATGTTGCCCTCAGGCTCTGCAATCTCCTAAATCCTGATAATTTTTCATTCAAATTGTAAAAACTTTGAAAGATTTATGTAGTATGTGTTTTCTAATTTGCTAAATCTACTTTTTTCATAGTATGTTTTTTTCTCAAGTATTTTTTCTACACTATTTTTAGAAAAATTACATGAATACACAAATTTAAATAAATAAAATTTATTCACAATTCACATGTTCATTTTTGTATTAAACATGCATTATATTATTTGTTTAATGCAAATCAATTGTAAAAAAAAAAAATGTTATGAACTGTCCTGTAGTAACTTTGAAAAACCTCTGGATTTTCTTGAAATGGGTTAAAGTAATCCCTCATCAACCTTTTTTCAAGATTCCGTTTATTTATTTGTTGAACACGAAATCGTTCATCTTCGTCATTCATCTGCATTTTCTATTCAGTTTCAACAGCTGACCGACAAACTCCAAAACACAACAACGTGCAGAGTGCAGAGTGCAGACTGGTGCAGACGTCTGATTTGATTACCAGCTGCTATCAAAACCTTTAATTTTATAACTTTTCACTTTTAACTAAAAAAATATTTAAATTAAAATTATTTTATTAATACTAAAAGCTTTAATTTTACAATTATTACTGGTACTTTCTTTTTTTTTTAATTTCATAATTTTTTTTTTTTAATTTCACGCCAATTATTTTTATACGCGTGTAATATACCTTCTGCTCCCTAACTTACTACTTACTTACTTAACCTGCCTAACTCAATACAAAATGCCGCCCCTGAGGCCTGAACACTGCGAGATTTCAGATTTAAAATTCAACCTTCGACTTTCGAGATTGTGTGATACGGATTACCTACGGCCTACGGGACACGGGCTACAGGCTACGGGCTACGTCTACGGTCTACGGAGTTCATAATAAAAATTCAAAGTTGTCTGCTAAACACGTGCGCTCATTGAGCTGAGAGCTCACTCGTTGTTTCAGTGCAATTATGTACACCTTGGTGCTCTACCTACACATGCTGTTTCCCTGCAGGATATTGCAGTAGGTACATCTGTGCATGTCTCGTAGATTGTCGTAGATAGGGCCGTCAAATACCTGCACCAGCCGAAATCAACTTTCTACGAGAAAAAACATTTTATATTTACTTACGATGGAATCAAGCATAAAAAAGTTTGTTTTCTAGGGGTTTTTTATTGTTTAATCATGAAACTGTTTCTTGAATTCCAAAAAATATTTATTTTCAATTAATTTTTTTAGATTGGATGTATGTGAAGTGTGCAAAGCAAATGAGGCTAAGTTTACATGCCCAAAATGTGAAGTTAGAACGTGCAGTTTGCATTGTGTAAAAATTCACAAAAAAGAACTAGAATGTGATGGAATTCGTGACAAAACAAAATATATTCCAATACAATATTTTACTGATTTGGATTTTTTGAGTGGTAAGGGCAGCCATTATCTGTAGTCAAATTAAGATTAAGAAAGTGTTTCTTGTACAATAAAGAGTTTTAAAAATGTAATTGATTTATTTACAGACTATCGCCTATTAGAAGACATAGGAAAATACACTGAAACGATACAAAAAAAACACCTCAACAAATTTAGAAGACAAGATCAACTTCCCAATGTATGTAACTTAATTTTTTTTTTTTTTTTTTTTTTTATACATAAAACCTTTATAACATATTTAAATTACTTATGTTCGTACAAATTTTATTTCAGCACTTGCTTATTTTGAAAAACTCTGCTCAAAAAAGAGGAATTAATTTAGAATTCATGCCAAAAGATTCTAGCAGACATCGTGAAAACAATACATTCTGTAACTGGAAAACCAATATTTTATTTTGGACTTTAAAATTTATTTTTCCTCATGCAAATAGTCAATGGATTGTAAAAAGGTAAAAAAATAATTTGTATATAAGTTGTTGGTTGTTCGTTGGATGGATAAATAAATATAAATTGTTTGGTTTTATTTCAATTCTTTATTATTGTTGCCAACGTAAAAAAGAAATTTTTATGCATAAACTTTATTTTTCTAAATTTCAAAATATTGCAGAGTAGAGGAATCTAAAAGAATGTCTACTGTTTTGGAAGAAATTTTAAATCCTGGAGTACTGGATTTAAAGAATGAAGAATCAAACATGCTATCAGTTCTTCAAAATAAATTGAAGTTTTACCAGGCATGTGGGCTACCTGGCTTAAAAGTTTTATTAAAGGCTGAAAAAGTTAACAAATCAGATTCTAGGTAAATATTATTTTTTTCCATTAATTTTAATTTTTACACCAATGTTTATAAAATAATTCATATTTTTTTATATCAACTGTCTCTAGGTTTTATGAATTAGACTTGACTCTATCATTACAAGAAAATTTAAAAAATAAAACAATTATAGAGTTTCCCATTATTTATGTTGTGTTGAAGAATCACTCTGATATGTTTGAAATAATAGATAGTGGTAAGAATTTGATCAAATTATGTCAATTAATAAAAAATCCTTATCGATTGTTATGAATGATTTAAATTTTTTTTTAGATAATGAAGAATCTGCAATTGACAAAATTGAAAACAACTCAGATCTCGATCGAAGCTTTAAACCATGGCGCCAAAAAAGGAAACATGGTTTAAATGAAAAAGTTGAAAGTCGGCCAAGGTTATCTTCAAAATCTTCATCGACAAAAAAAAACAAAGTAGTAAATTATTTTTTTAGTGAATCAACAGATTCTGAAAATGAAGAGAAAGTTTTTAAAAACAAAAAAAGTCAAGAATTGAATATTCCAGAATACGATAAGCTTGTTAAGATGGATCATCATAATTAAAATTGTTAAAATTTATGAATCTTGTTTATTATAAATACATTTTTTTACCAATAAAGATCGAACTTTTTATATAAATACATTAACATCAATAAATTTATTATATTACATAAATCATTGACATTCCTCTCTGACATTTTCATCATTTATCCTTCAAAATAAAAAATTACTTATACTTTATCATAAAATCTAGGATAATCTAATTTACGGTCCTTTTAAAAAATTTATTTCCAGATTTCCATGAGAACTGTAATTTATGACTGAAGTATTGTCATCTGGTAGAAAAAGCAATAAAAAAACTCAACAATTTTTTTATTTTAAAAAAGATTTGTAAATTATACCCTAAAGTCTAAATATTTTAAAACTAACCCTTCACAGAATAACAATGCACAAGTTTATGAAAGTATTTACTAAAGTATGAAAAAGTATAAAACAAAAACAGAAAATGCTACAAGCCCAGCTACTGCTTTAATATACATAGATTTACTATTCAAATAAGCTGCATCCTTTCTATATCTCTGAGATAACATTGACAAGTTTTGTGTTTTTGTATCTAATTCTGAAAAGAAAAAAATTTTAATATTTTATTAACTTTTATATGCCTTAAAAATTTTCAATATCAGGATCTTACCAGAAAGAACAGCCCCCCTTTGCAGGACATCATCAATATTTTGTACCATTATTCTTTGAACATCCTGAAGTTGATTATTCAAAGCACTCATATTGCGTCGTGACCTATTGTCAGAAAATATTTTTTTTGCTTTTTGTAAGTATGTATCTAAAATAAAAAATAGTTTAAGTATTTGTTCCATACTTAAATCTTTATAAACAATACAAAAAAATTATAAATACCAAATTCAATAAATGTATAAGGCCTGGTGACTGAATTTACTCTTTTACCATATTGAACATGAAACTCTTGAGCTATGTCTTCTAAATAGCTATAAGCAGTTCTTTTACTGTAATGGGTTTCACATAAAACTAAGTAACAAACATCATTTTCTATAAGATAGCTGAAAAAAAAAAATAGTATTGATTAGATAGTTGTTGATTTATAATAAAAATCAACATAAATTTTTAAATTTACTGGAAGAAAAATGGTCCAGTTTCAATGGTACATCTAGCTGGCGACTGAGGTCCAAGTTTTCTAAATAACATTTTGGCTTGGTTTTGATATTCCAAAATACTTCTTCCAGTCTGCACAAAATAATTTTTAAAATATGAAATTAAAAGACTTTATAATCAAATAAAATGCTAGTTTCTAAATTAAATGCTTATGGATTACATCCCTCAAGTTATTAATAAAAAATTAAGTGCTTAAATATTATGTTGGTGAATATTGCTTTGCCATGTATACTTGAGGTATTTAATTTATTGAATTATAAAGTTTGTTTAAAAAATTTTACTTTAATAAATGAGTATTTAAAAAGTGATTTTTTAAATAAGTAGTTAAAAATGTTTATGACATATGGGTGTTCACCATTAACTGATGTTTTGCAACTGATTGCACCCTTGCATCATTTAAATATTAGTTTTAGAACTTGATCTTACCATAAAAAATTTACGTTTAAGAAAGAATTTGTATTGTGACTAATTATATACTAATCATAAAAAATTAAATTATTTTTTTTAAAATAGTATTTTTATGTACAATACTTGTAAAATGTTCTAACCTGTTCGTCATCTTGCATCGCAGCTGCGAGCGGTAATCCGTCGCTTATTCTTGCAATCATTGTTAAGAGAATCATTTTGACACTTCTTATTAAAACAAATATTATTTCACAAATTAATTGGCATTCATAAATTTAAATTAATCATTTGGTCCGAATCAACTTGGAACCAGTAGTCGATTCAGTCGATTGAGCAAATGAGCAAAGTTATGCTCATCACACGCAGCAGACACCACCTGAAGGTATTAGGTACGTCGGACGCCAGTGCAAAACCACCACGTCAGTAAATTTTGGATGACCAAAAACAATAGTATCAAATAAGTTTATTAAAAAAAATAAAAATGAGTCATTTTCATGTTATGATTTTAAATATTTTGAAAGTATTAAATTTATTCAAGAAATTTTATTTTCTTTCATTTTTTTCTAATATCGCGATTCGCGAGTCTGATATTTATATATAAATAATATACATGGAATTACGACTTTAAAACTAAATTTAATTAATATCTTACTAACATGAAACTTACAACTGCAGAACGAATGTTGATGATTACTAAATATTACAGCAATAATCAACAAATCAATTTTTACAATAATTTTTTTCTTCAAATACAAATTTTTATTATTTAATTTTTAAGAATGATAATCATGTTTTGATTGTATTCAACAAAGAATATTTTAAATTATTTAAAAATTTAAAAATTAAATTCACAACAAAATAAACAATTTTTGACGTTTATAATATATACTATACCGTCTATTTAAATCAGTAATAAAAGTTTTTATTTATATCATAATATGTATTCATTTTATTCAAAAAAACAAAACTTTATTGAGTACATTGTAATCATTGTTTTAATTTTTTTAAATTAGTATATGAATTTTATTCTCAATTTTCTATCTGCATGCGCGCCTCTCGGTGAATGTAGGAATTTCTCAGACAAAACATTATATATAGTTATACATCCGCAATTCCACGTATACAGATTACAGACAGTCTGCGAAGCACAACGAAGCACGCTCCTGGATGGTTGCAGCCCGCAGTTGACGTAGGTGTGCGGCGATATTGGACGGGTGACTTTCGAGAGGAGAAAAAAAAAAAAAATTCTCGCGAGTGACGTACGGTTATCCCTTTCCCCGTCCCGCGTGTTTGTGCAATGTTCTCCTGTAATTTTCCTTAGTATAAGTCTCGAAATCCTGTAACTAAAAGTCAGGAGAATAACCACGAAAAAGTCAAGGACTCTGAATTATGTGCCCGCAATCATCTTCATGAATGCAGCGAGCCACCGAGTCGAGTGAGTAACATCAAAGCACAATATAGGCCTAAACACAGTCTGAACGCCAAAGCGGAGCTTTCCTCACAGCTGGTGTGAATTTTCTCGACTTCGCGAATCTTGGGGATCGTTTTTTAGATGTTTGAGACCACGATTACCAGTTATAGTACCTTTTCCGGTTTTATTATATAAGTTGTTGTAGAAATTTTTATTTTCTATCATATCACGTAAACCAGACACTTTCTCTGTGTACTCGATATTTTTTCTATCTTTGAGAATATTTTACCATTTATCTTACCCTATGTAAAGTGTATAAGAGACTTTTGTTTATACACGACCGTGTTGGCTATTGCAAAACATGCTTTGTCATTGGATATATGCTTTATTTTTCGTTTTTTTTTTTTTTTTTTCATGTAGTCAAATTTTTTTACTCAAAATGAACAAATGATCATGGATTTTTTTAATTTGAATTAAAATTTTTATTTTAATATTGATTTATTCTATAAGTATGTAAATTTTTAATGCAAAAGAAATAATTGTGACTAATTTTTATAATATTTATTTATTTATTCACAGATTTTGTACAGAATTTTTTATGTAAAGGTGCTTTTTTCATAAGATTATGAGTGTAAGTAACCAATAAAAATTTAATATACTGCACAAGTTTAGGTAAATTAATGATTATCTACAATTTAAAATAAAATTTTCAGAATCCTTACCGTGGTCGGCCAACTAGATCAAGAGTTGATCCTACTCTTGGAGGATATAGCATAAGTCAAAAACCATGGAACCCAGGACCTGCTCCAAAACCTCCAAATATCGATTCAAATGCACCTCTTCAAGCTCCACCACCATGTGTTCCTAATCAAACAAAAACAAATGATTCTTGGGATTGGCCTGAAGATAATGGAAATAATGGAAATGATTCCTGGAATTGGTCTGTTGATCAATCAGAAATCCAGAAAAATCACCAACCGCAAATACAACCACAGCATCAACAGCATCAACAGCATCAACAGCAGCAGTTCCCACAGCAGAACCAATTTATTCCTACTTTTTCAAATCAAAACCAATCCGTTCCACCTCTTGTTGGACAAGAAAATTATTATCAAAGTTTGAATGGAAATGATAATAGAGGCAGCAGTATTAATCAACCTAATACTTCAGAAAGAGTAACATCACAAACTGCTCCACCTGCGAGAGAACCTACTTCTAAACAGTCTGAACCATATTCTCAGATTAATAATTACAGCCACAATCAACAGTATGCAACAGCTCCTCAACCTAGTTCTATTAGATCAACTTATTCTGGCTCTATTGATCAGTCTCAATGGCCGACAGAACAGCACCTTCATAATTTGCCATATTCATCAAATCAAATTAGCCACCAAAAACAACAAGTGCATCAACCAGCTTCTGCAAATAATTATACATTGGGTAGCACAGACCAGCAAAATGTTTCAACTAATAACTGGCAAAACCAAGTTGAAAGTTCTACGCAAAGTTTTTGGCATGAATCAAGTTCTACAAAACCAGAAAATTTTTCAAATAACATGAGCAATAGTTTTTTGCAAGCAGTATGTATATTTTTTATGACTATATAAAGAATAATTTTAATTGAGCTTTATCTTTAAAATTCATTTTCTTAAGCACAGCTATTTTTTTTCAATATAAGAAAACATACTCAATAAATTCAAAACTTGAAATATTAGAATATCAGCAGATTGATTATATAACCTAAATCCAACAAATTTATAAATTAAATTTATGGTTTCAGAATATATCAAGTTAAAGTCAAAAGTAAAATTCAAATATTTTTGATTTTTAAATAAATTTTATTTTATAATTTTTTTTCAAAATTTTCATATCTTTTGAACTTAAGTAATATTTTCTGCTCTTAATTTTTCTAATATAGATTTTTTTTTTTTTTTTTTTTTTTTAATTAGACTCAGCAAGCATCTCATCAACTTCAACAAAGAATTCCAAATGCTTTTCCACCATCTAATGTAATTAAGAGTGAATCATCTAAAATTTATAACCCCCATGAATCATTGCAAGAAAATTCAATTCACACACATAATTGGCCACCTCAAAATACTTTGATGTCTAATCAATGGCAAAAAAATAATTCTGAAAATGTTACAAATGTTTTGCCTCGACAGCAGTCCCTACCTTCTAACAATTCATGGCCACCAGAAGAACCAAATTTAATGAATTGGCAACAAGCAGGTGCTGGTAACATTCCAACTAGTCAATGGAGACAGCCAAAACTTCAACCAGGCGGTTCTCTAGAAGAGTCGGCATTGTCGGAAAACAATAAAAGCGACTGGCAGCCAGTTCATGCATTACCATCGCATTTTAATTCATCTACCACTTCTACAACCTCGGGTTCCCTAGCAAACATGTCTAGTAGCACTGAGCAATTAGAAGATCGAAAAAGATCTTTGACGCCAACTACGAGTTGTACATCTCTCAATGAATTTCAAATACAAGTAAACTTTTTATTTATTTCATTTTTGTTTTAAATCAATTTAAAAGATTATATATTAGTAAAAAGAACTCATAGTATAAATTTTATAAAAGAGTACCATTTTTGTACAATTGAAAAATATCTGCTTTTATTTTAAGATTAACCGTTTATTTATTTATTGTTTTAGGCATCCAATTCTATTCAGAATAATGTAGAAACTAATTCTGTATCAAATATAGAAAGTTTCAACACTCAAAACAATGTTGATTTAAATTTTGGTGCTGACCCAGAATGGAGTTTAATATCTAATAATATTAATAATGTCAGTCTTGATTCTAAGTATGAACGCGTTGAAAATATATCTGCTCCCAAGGAAGAGAGTTTAATTCGAGGAGCTGAAGATTGGCCAGTTCACTCTGTACCAAGTTTAAAATCGCTCCCTGTAGAAAATAAGCCCGAAACTGTACCGGTTGTAGCAGCAAAGCACGTAAGTTAGTTTTGAATTAGTTTTTTTTTTTTATATGTTTTGATAATTTCATTTTGAACTTATCTTTTATAGAAAAATTTGGAAAGTCCGTCTGTGGTTTCGCAGCAGCAATTTGATTTACAACACCAAAATATTTCTATGTCCTCTGAAGATGTTGCTCAAGATAACAGTGATCAAAGATTTAAACTGAGTAAATGCGCCCAACCTGAAAACAACTTTTTTGGTAGTAATTCTTCAAAACAATGGTCTATTGATCAGAATGTAGAAAATTATGAAAATGTTCAGCAACAGTCGGAATTTGTTAATTTGGAAGTCGTCGCCCCTGAATCTCAAGGAAGAGATTTATACGGTTCGCGTGAATCAATCAACAGAGAAACCTTAGATAATGATCAAGGTGTCCGACAGACTAGTCCTCCTAAGGAAACAGTTGTTCAGAATTTTAGGCAAGAAACTAATAATGTGGAAGTGCCTTCTGTCCAACAGATTCAACAACCTCTTCAAACTGAGCAGGTAGTTATGTTATCATGCATTAAATATAAAAAAATCATTTGTTACGGTATTCATTATAAATAAGATCTTAAAAATTGTAAATTTGAACTTTTATAAAAAAATTTGCAGGCACCGGACAATTACGAATTTGCATCTAATGACAGAAACACGTTTCTTGAAACTGGTGAGCTGACGGATCCTCACTCACAGGAACCCGAGTCTGCACCGCCGTGTCAAGATGACGAAAATGATGAAGTGCCGAATGATATACCATTTTTACGAGAAGTACCAGGCCAATCAAGTAGTATAGATCCACGGCGTAATGATCCTACTGGCCAAGAGCAGTATGCACAGGGAGTTGTCGGGACCATGGCCCCTCGCATGTCTGATCCTCGAAGAAATAATCCTTCAGGCCAAGAGCAACAGCAACATGCAGTTCAGAATCGCACTGTCATGCAAGGTAAAAAGATCTTTTAATCTTTTAGAAAACTTCTTCAAAAATGTATGTTAATGTTTTATTACTCAGCAGATAGATCTGCAGATAGAAGAGACGTACCTTCTGGCCAAGAGCGAACAAAATCTGTACAGCCGCAACAGCAACAGCCTCGAAGCGGTGAATTGGACAACGTTGAAAGACGTAATGATCCGTCTGGACGCGAGCGGTCTCTGCCTCTACTTCAGCAATCGCGTAATGAGCCGTCTGGCGAAGAGCAGCCAGTTACTTCTTTGATTATTCAAACAAATCAACTCGAGTCCAGTGTAGTGAGAGAGATACCAGGTAGAGGGAATGAGACAGAAGAAATAATTTCTCAGAGTGACAGTGGCCTGAGACAAATACCAGGAGGTGCATCTTCTAATGAATCTGTACAAAATGTTCCCGACGATAGGGTTTCAGCTGGTGCGAGAGTGGTCACCGGATCTCAACAAGTTAATCGTTCACCTGGTTAGTACAAAAGGTTTTTTTTCAATTTTTTAAAAAGTTCCTAGTATATAGTCTAATTATGATTTATTTTTTTAGCTTCAAGCGCAATCCAAGACTCGGCCAATGACAATAGAATTAAAAGAGAAGAAGCTGTGGGCGCACCAATAGCCGAAAACCAAGCTGGGTCTGGCACCTCTAATCGCAGAGATTCTTATGAAGATGGAGATGATGAAGGTTCTGGAAACAGTCGAGAAGGCAGTAGAGATCGTCGAAGAGAACCCAGTCCTAAATCAAGACATCCTCGATATGATTACAATAGAAAAACTCCTTAGTAAGTTTGTTTAATGTATAAGATAAAATTAATTTTCCAGTTTCTGTTTTAATTTCTTTGTTATTGTAATTTTTTCTCAGCTACGACCGAGACCGTGATTTCGAAGAGGATTACTTCTATGATCGTCGTAGACCAGCTGATTTCGAAAGAGGTTTAGATTCACGGGAAGAAATATTTGGGCGAGATTATTCAAACAACTATAGAGAAGAAGACCGACGTCATGCAAGCCGTGATGACTTAGATAGGGATAGGGATCGCGATCGAGAGCGAGATCGCCATTCTCGAAATGATTTAGACAGAAGGTCTAGAATGAAGGAAGAAATTGATGATAGGGATGGTAGACGAAGAGCTGATGATCTTAGACGCGATAGATCATCTGATCCAAGACATTTGGATAGAGATAATAGAGAATTTGATCCACGATATCGAGGTGAGCGGGACTTCATCGATCGTGGACGAGATAGAAGAGTTGAGAATGGAAGACCTAGAAAATATCCTGAATACGATTCTCGTGATTCTAGAGAAAATTACAGGAGAGATTACTATGAAGACTCTTATGGAAGAAAGTAAGCAATATAAAGTTGTTACGAAAATGATATATCGTTACTAGAATTTCTACAACAAAATGTTTTGTAGTTCCAGGCCATCAAGCAGGTCGTCTTATAATGATAGAGATAGGGACTACTATATGCGGTCGAGAGATATGTATTCTTCATATAATTACAGCAGTAAGTACCTAAAGATCTTTTTATTAAAAAACTATTGAAATTTTAAAAATAAATTTATAGTACTCTAACCTTGAAACCGGGCGTTCAATCTTAATTTTTCGGCTATCGTACTATAAATTATTGTATAGTATAGCACTGGTGCAGCTTGTCACTAGGGCCTTTAAAGTAACTCGTGCATTAGTTCGTCCTTTCAATAAGTCTGCCTTAATAAATTCGTCCTTCAACAAATAATATACTTTTATACTATAATATACGTTTTTGCATGTAATATTCTTTCATTTTTTTAGATTACCCAGGTTACGATTACGGACCAAATTATAGCAGGGATTACTATGCGTACTTGGAAAATCTTCGGAGAACTGATCCAGCAGCCTATGCTGAATGGTATCATAAATACTATCAACATCAACAACAAATTTCAAGAGGTGTTGCTAGCAATTACCCAGAAGACAGAGCCAGCGTTCATTCAGGCCGAAGTTCGTGTGATGACAGGTAAAAAAAAACTGTATAATTATATATTTGTTAGTTGTAATTGTTTTTATTTTATTTTTTCATTTTTTTTTAACTCTTTTTTTACTAAAACTGTATGCGCCAACTTGACTCTCGATAAAACTATTTATCATTTAACGATGCACTTCCGCTTATTTAATTTGCATGTCAGAATGTTCACCAACACGAACATTTACTTCGGCTCAACAAATAAAGCATTATACTCTCCTTGTTTCGGATGTTCTGGATGGGCCCGAAGTCCTTCACGGAGACGAAATATCTTTTATCGAAATTTATCTAGGTGATTCTTCAGATGAAAATTAGAATGCTAGAAAAATGCTTTATTTATTAATAATTTTTTAAATCCATTTTAAGTAAAAAATTTAAATTTCTGTTTTAAACTACAAAGGTTTCATTCAATTTATTATTTAAAGTTGATAAAAATAACTTTAAAATTTCTTCCAGAAATTCTAGTGATAAGCGAAATTTGACGGATGTGTCGTTACTTGAAGATCAAACATCTGCTTCTTCAAGATTAACTCCCACAAAGTTTTCAACTGCTCATACAAAAGGTATTGATTTTGTCTCCGCCTATTTTTTAAGAATGGTAAAGTATGTTAGATAATGATAAATAATATTTAATCATTATAAATTTTAGGTATATTTTCAATTGGTGAACTTTTACATATACATGCAACTTACCCATCTGACGGAGAGAGAGCCAGGATTGATGTTTTGAAAATTGATCAAATTTTACAGCATGATAATACGTTACGGGAATTACGTACTTACCCTGGTCCCTTTATAAAGTAAGTTTTTTCAATAATAAATTTGACTAGAAAATATAGAATATAACAATAATAATTGTTTTCAATTCACAGAGGTGTTACTCATAAAAAAACTATTATAGAATATTGTGAAAACAAGATAAAGAAAGCTTCATTAAATGATGAAATTGCAGAAGTTTCATCTTACGTTCTTTTGTATGAACTAATGATTATGTTGATTCAACAAAATGGGGTAAGAAAATAATAATTTTTTTTTTTTTTTTTTTTTTAAATCAATTTTCTTGAATTAATAACTTTTTTTTCTAGAATGTAGTTGGTGTAGATATTGCTTCCTTATTATTAAGAAATAAAGATGCCTATCCTTATGAAGCGAATAAGCCTATTAGAGAAAGTAATCGTAGAGAATCTACAGTATCTCAGCGATCTAGTGCTTCGGGTGGTGATAAAAGTACTCCCGAAGTTTCACAATCTCGTGAAATAGAAGAACCAATCAAACCTCAAAAAACAATTGAAGAATTAACAAATGAATTTAGAAACACTTTACTTTATGGTTTAGTTCAGGAAGCTTTAGGTAACGTGAATAAGTAATAAATTACATATTTAATTTTTTATAATTTTTATAAATAAATGATTAATTTTTCAACAGAATTTGCAATGGTGGAGGGTTTATGGGGTCATGCTCTGTTCTTAGCTAGTAAACTTGATAAACGTACCCATGCGTCAGTGATGACTCGTTTTGCCAATAGTTTGCCATCGCAAGATCCTTTGCAAACTCTTTATCAACTTCATTCTGGCCGTGTTCCTGCTAGTGTAACTGTAAGTATTTTATAAAAAATTTGATCAAAACGTGTTGATCAAAATGAAAAAATTATTCAATATTTTTTATTGTCCTATAGTGTTTGTCTGATGCTAAATGGGATGATTGGAGACCTCATCTAGCAATGATTATTTCCAATACATCAGCTAATCCTGAAATTAATAGACGCTCAATTTCTAATCTTGGTGATACACTTGGTGCTCGAGGTGATATTTACGCTGCACATTTTTGCTACATTTTGTCCCAAGTTGATTTTGGAGCATATGGATTGAGTAATGTAAAACTTGTATTAATTGGTGCCAACCATCACAAGCCGTATTCTGAGTTCATTAGTTCAGAAGCTATTTTATTAACGGAAATCTACGAGTACGCACGAAAGTTAAGTGAACCTTTTACTTTGATTGAACTTCAGACCTTCAAGTTTAATATGGCTGTAAAAATGGTTGATTATGGACTCATAGAAAAAGCTCTTCTTTACATTGAGCAAGTGGCAATTAATATAGTCAATGAACCTGAGAAATATAAGCAATCATTTATTAATGATGTGTACGTTCTTGGTGACAGACTTAAATTTCATGATCCCGTTTGCAAAGACTCCGACGATGATGTAGAAAATCTTCTATGGCTTAAAAATTTAGCCGAAATCGTTGGCAAGTGTCAAAAAGGCGAAATTGTGGAGGAAAGCAATTTTTCAATAAATAAATCGCATGCTACGGAATCAAATTTGGAAACATCTGATGCTCACCCTCAACAAAATAAATTGAATGTTTCTCAAGCTGAGTATAGCACTGATAATATTTCTTCAATGATGGGAAATTTGGATATTAATGCTCATGCAGGTTGGCAGTCTAAAACTGTGGCTTCAAGTGTCTTAAGTAGTCCTTATAACCCATCTTCTGAACGTGAAGTTCAGTACACTAATGAAACCGCTTCTGAGGCCCAAACGCAATATCTGACTTACCAGCAAGATTATTGGACGCAACAGCAGCAGCAGCAGCAGCAGCAGCAGCAGCAGCAATCATCGTTTGATCAGCAAGACTATTTGTCACCTGATTATACTCAGTCAGAGTGGCAAAAATCTACCAAAGTGCAATATACTTCGGAACAGGAAGATACAAACCACTCAGAACTTCAAAATAAATGGACTTATGAGGTAAGTTATTATACATACTTATGCTTTTATAAGATTTCTTTGTGTGAAATTAATAACTTCTAGTTACTAATTTACAAAATAATAAAAAGACATTTAATTATTATTGATAAAATTTATTCTACTAATTAAATAAATTTTTTGAAGAACCAAAAGAATAAAGAAAGTAATTATTGCAATGCATAGTTTTTAAAATGCTTAATTTGCTTAGTCAATTTGCGGGTTTTTGAAACTCTGGTGTGGGTTGCTTAAATTTTTTTTTTTATTAATTTAACATTAAGTGTAAAAATACTTATTAGATTTTTACAGACTAAGAAGGTGGAAATTAAAAAGTCAATTTTTGAATTTTTTATATTAAAAAGTATCATGTGGTTTTTCTACATTAACTATTTAAGTCTTTTGCAAAAAAAAAAAAAAAAAAAAAAAAAAACTTAGGATTAACTATTAATTTAATAACACGTCACATCTTTCTTTAACGCTCTCGCTCTGGGTGTGCATGGGTTTGCAGTCAGAAAAATCGGAAGAAAAACCAGTGGAGAAAGAAAGTACTGTAGAAGTAAGTAGTCCCGCTTGTCATCTAATTAATACTCCCAAACTCATCTGTCACGAGTCGCAATCGCTGCGTCAGCGTCGTCGCCTTCAAAATCCACCAGACAACGCTCAAAATTTGACTTCCAGTAAAAAAGATTGTGCATCAATTATTCGAGATCCGGATGACAAACTATCACTATCAAAATTAAAATCTCCACGTTTTAACGCAAGATACTCGATTACTACGCCTATAAATGATAAAATCCAATTTAATGAACCTATAAAGTCAAGAACAATCAATTGTGCAACTCCGCGTCAACACTCAATGGTATTTCTGAAAGGTTCCTCTAAACGAGAAAGTACTACTGAAAAAGAAGCATTGGAAAGAAATAAAAAAACAACAGATTTAGATATTCAATTTCAACAAATGAGACTCGAAAATTTAACTACCATAACGGAAGAAAATCCGAAAAAGAATCTTGACAATAGTGGCAGTCAATCTTTGATACAATACTGCAGTTTTGAAGAAAAAAAAGTTGTAAAAGTGGCTCCTCACATTAGAAGGAAAGATGTCATTTGTGATACCGTAGATGCGTGGAGTCGTCAAAGTGACGCAAGTCAAAGCACGAGATATAGACCTCTTATTTTTGGTGGCACATATCCGATTGATGCGCCTTTTACCACGAACGCGATTAGCGAGAGCGACAGAAAGCTATTTTCCAAACGGCAGACTCCCAAAACTTTTAATATTGACTCACCGACGAGTTTATAATAAGCCAAAGTTGTGATAGTTGTTTATTTTTTAATTATTTTTTTTCAAGTTCTGTGTGCTTGATATTTATCGTTTACAATTATTATTGTTAAAGACTTTAGTGTTACTGCTTTCTATTGAAAAAGAACTTTTGTATTTTTAAACTTAGTGTACATAGATTTACCTCTTATGATTTTAAAATTAATTGAACTTGAATTATTTTACCTAAAAAGTAATTTTACTTTGATGAGAATTTTACATTAAGCTTGGAAAAATTATTTAATCATAATGTCACTGTTACAATATTGATAACGATTTTTATGTTATTCATTTTTATTTTATACAAGAAATGTTAAAATAAATTGAAATAAATTATACAGTATCAAAACTACTGCTTTTTTACTTCTGCTTAGAAAAGATAGTTTAAAAATCACGTAACTTTAATTCTTACTGGTGTTGGAGTATTGCTAAATATTTTAAATATATATCGAAATATGCAAAGTCTATCTTTGATTGCTTCTTGTTTGAAATCCGTGCCTTATCCTCATGTCAGATTTAGATTAGCAGAAGCAACCAAGGATAGATTTTGCATGAACAAATTTGCGATCATCAATCTTTTCTTTTATTTTTAGCAGCAGTCACAACAACAACAGCAGCCAAACATTTCTATGGGTCCAAGTGGTGGCAAACAGTATGATCCACTAGAGGAGCTTGAATTTTTAGAACCCACAAAACCAGGTGCACCAGGGAAATCAGGAACTGACGCAAAAAAGCAAACTGACAAGCCTTCCGTGAAAAAGTCTCCAAACAGCAGCAGTGGTGGTGGATGGTTTGGTGGATTGATTAGCAAACTTGTGCCCCAGCCAAAGAATCAGATGATTCTCCCAGATGATAGCAATCCATCGGTTGGTTTAAATTCATTTGTGTTTTAACACTGATTACATGTAATTTTTCGAATATGACTAAACTAAAAATCGAATAATTACATGTAATAATCACGATTATTTTGATTGAGATTTTTGATGAAATACTTTGGAAAGTTTTATGTTTTGTATGATTAAGGGTTCACGTGGATACTTTTGGTAGTTTATAATTGACAGCAAATGCAGACCACTACATTGTCAGTAAAATTTGAAAATTTTATCTGATTCTAATAATATACTAATGAATTTTTTCCTAAAATGTCACATTAATTAACACCTTTAGAGATTTTAATAACATATTAAAATATTTGCTTGAAGCTTTTTATGAGTCATACTATTTTTACCAAAATGAAGATGTTTCATGATCTTCTCTTAGAAAAAAGTACTAAATGTTGGTTATAACATGTTGAATTAAAATTTTCCTCCTTTTTTTTATTTTTTTCTCTTGAAAAGATCGTGTGGGACCCGGTGACCGAGAAGTGGTTGAATAAAGACGATGAAGACGCTGGAAGTACTGCTACTCTTGCGCCGCCTCCTAAGATGTCGGAATTACCTGGTTTCAAGTCAACTCAAAAACCAGCAATAGTACCACCGATTTCCACACACTCGTCATCTGTTGGTGCTGCTATTCCAACGGTTCCTGTGACCGCTGGTCTTTCCGTTACCGATGAAACGATAAATAGTTCAAAAATGATTACAGGCGGTGGCAACATGTATAAATTGTCTAGGAGTAGAAACATGCGCGCTAATTACGTGGATGTGATGAATCCTGGAGGTACAAAGACCACTAGCTCTATTACAACACCAGCAGGGATGACTGTACCAACCCCAGTTGGATCACCGGCCATGCCAATCGCTGCCTCCTCACCTCAGCTCTTTATTCCTGCACCTGGTATAAATTGACAGTTATTTTTAAATTTAATTAAAATTTAATATTATTTCATTTTATTGATTAATATTAGACAATGTAATTTGTTGATTGTAAATTAATCTCAGTCAAAGAAAAAATACTAAATTCAAATATTTTTTTTTATTTAGTTAACGATCCAAATGCACCTGTAGACTTTTTAACTCCAGTGTCTGCCGCTGCTCTGCAAACAAGTGAAAATCCTCAAACGGTAAGTTTATCGTGAAAAAAGTTGTATTTATCTGATTAAAAATTTTATTCAATTATTAGTTAACACAACTTTTTATATTTTTTAATATATTAGTAGATACATGTTAATTATCTTTATTTTGCACATAATATTTTCACTGAATGCAAATTTGTAAACCTTTTTACAAATGGTTTTAATTGTTGATAATTTTTGTTTTGGTGTGAATGTAAAAATAGTAGGCAATCCAAATAAAAAAAGAAAAATCAGAAAATTTCGGAAATTGTTTTGCTTGGCCTTTAAAGTGGTTTGGAGTGCGTAAATCGCACGAGTTAATATTCTTGTATGCATTTTTTTCAAAATATTGTAAATCTTAAAATTTTCATTTGGATTGTTTTCTATTTATAAACTTTCCCGTAGTTACATTTTTTCTATTTGTATACTCATACCATAAATCAATTTTAGTTAATTTGCTCTCATTGCAATTTATAATTTACAACTCATTAAAAACACATCTATCGGTTTAGTGTGTATTTTTATCGTTTTTTGAAACTTTAAATATTTTTTTGTTTTATTATTATTTTTTTTTTTTTTTATTGATTAATAGTTCTAATGACACCGAAAAGTGAAATTTTAATTCATTTGTTCATTGTTATATGTCAGTAATATTCATTTAATTATCAGATTTTTAATTGAACATTCCGTTGCATGTAAATCATTTAAAAACAATTAGGGTTAAAGAATTAGGTAAAGCCATAGTTTTCAAATTAAAAGTTTATTTGAAAAATTTAAGTGTTGTAAAAAGTAATTTTGTGATGTATATTATTTGTATAAAATTTATATTTAAGGTTTTATGTAAAATTAATTATTTTGTTACATATATTAATCGTACGAGATTTGTAATATAATTATTAACTGTTAATTGATCATGATTGGAGTAAAAATGAAATTTATATTAAAAAATTCAGCGAGTCTAATTTACTAGTAACATTCATAAAAATATAATTCACCCTTCTTTTCATGTCTTCTATTTTCAAGCAGTTGGGGAAGCAGAATGACTTAGCCAAATAACAATTATTACCAATAGTAAGAATAAACAATACTTTTCAAATAATTTCAAGATTAATATCTTTTTGGACTACTATAAAATAAATAGCATATGCTACAAAAAAATTTAGTTATTTAGAGAAAAGAAGTATTCCTAAACTTCACCTTCAGTAGGTAACATCTCAAAGCTTTTTCTTAAAAAGTTGACATCTCAAAAGTCCTTTCAAAAATAGTAATATTGAGATGTAATCATTTTTGTCCAAGTTAGTTAAAAGTAAAATCTTGAGGTCAAACTTTGAAATCGAATTTCTAATAGATATTAATTTATTTAATAATGGTAATATTGAGACAGTGGTAAAATTGTCGAACACATGAAACATAGAACAAAAAAATTTAGTGGGTAAACTTGGGATAGCTTTAAAGCAATTTTTATATTGAAAATACTTATTTTTTTAATGTAATTAAGTCTAGAATTTATTTTCATGAAACCAATTTTTTCTTTTTTTTTTTGCACAATCCCTACAATTATTTCTCTTACAACTTTGTACTCCTGAAAATTCAAAATTTACCAAGCAAGTTTTTCTTTATCAAGAATTGCAAGAATTTCATTAAAACTCCCTCTTATGAGATTTATCAAAGAAAAAAAAGATTATTTTCAAAATAAAAAAAAAAAAAAAAAAAAAAAAAAAAAGAACACTACAGTGGTAGATGCATACATTGATAACGCAAAAATATTTTGAAATAAAATAATGAAAATTAGAAAAACTGCATTCATTACCAAAGTTTTCCAAACTAGCGCTGAAAATTTTCAAAAGAACATTGAGATATACTATATTAAGCAAGAGCCTTGAGATGCTACCATTTTACTTTAAACCGATGTTTGAATCATATTTGAAGAGAACTGAAATTAAGTATTTACTTAAGAACCACTTTGCTGTATTAGTAGCCAATAAGATGTAATCTTAAAAAGATTGCTTTGTAATGCTTCATCTTTTGCACGGTTTCTTTGTATTTTTATGTTGTAATTTTACTTTCAAATAGTGATCGTTATTTGTGCTAGTTTTGATGCTTTTTTATAAATAAAAATTGACTGAATTAAAAAATAAAGGTCTAGTTTACTGTACATACTTTAAATTTATAAAAATATAATTTTAATACTGTATGAAAATTTTTTATACAAGCTACTGGCACTTCTTTTACATTTTAAATAACCAAACCAAGTTTCAAGTTTTTTAAATAAAAATAAATATTTACAAAAAAATATAAATAATAATACGTGGTAGTGAATAAACCGCATGAAAAAGAACTCCAAAAGCAAAAATAATCAATGTGTGTCCTAACAATGGGTGTGTGGTATCAAAAAATTGCACAAATACTTATTAACCACATACTGAACTGTTTCGTGATTTTTTCTAGCATGGTATATTATTTTAATTTTTCATTTAAAAATACTATTAATCAAATCAACGATTAAAATGTTACTTTATTTAAATAAAAAAAAAAAAAAATTATCACTTAAAATTGAAGTAAATAAAAATCAATGTGATTTAAAAAAATTTTGCACATATAAATCACAGCTCTCGCGGTGGAGCTCAACCAGCTCACTATCACGTGAAGTGCAGAGTTACACAATGAGGGATCCGCGACTTCTTCAACGGGACAAGGTAAAAGCATTGCACATTAAGTTCACTCCTTCTCCTAAATAACATTTATCCAAAATAGATAACTTTAATCCTGAAAGGAAATTAAATCGTGAATTAATTATTCACTGCTTAAATTGAATAACGGTAAAGCGAAACAGTGATATCTCATTCATCAAATCAGCTTTATTCATTTATTTACAAAACAAAAAATTCATGAGCAAACTATGGGAAAGCTTGGTGTGGATATTTTAAATTTAAACACAAGATCTACTGTTCAGCTTGTTATTTGTTTGAAACGTATTATTTACTTTTCAATATCATTTGATTTATTCATTATTATTTTTAAACTAATAGATTTATAAAAAATATAAATTACTATTTAGATTGATTGGCGTAGTGTGTAGTTAGTTTTTATGAAAGTAAAATTGAAAATCTAAAACAGAGTTTAAAAAAACCTTTTAAAAAATAAATGCAGTTTGTAAAAGCATAAAAAAATTCTATCTAAAATAGATTTAAAATTTTTGATTCATTAATATTTACCGTTTATAATTATATTTTTAATTATATTTTCATAAAGTATTTGAAGAAATTATTTTATTCTTAGAATTTGTTATTGTTAAATTATTTATCAAGTAAACCAACTAAATTTTGTATCTTAATTCAAAGGTATTTTAATAATTTTAAAAAAATTCAGGGACCAATGATGTACAACCCCATGGATTTGAAGGACCGATCGTCAAAAAATCAAGCCCGCAACAGGTATCCACCAAGATAAACACACTAAAAATCGAGTCAATCGAGTAATTACAAGCTCACATGATAGCAAGAGGTAGTGCGATCAATGCAGCTGGCAGCATCTACTGCAAGCTCGCACATGCGTTTATAAAAAATATTTTTACTTAGCTCTAAATTTATGCGGGGTTTCAAGTGTCTGCATAGAATTAATTTTTTGCGAAGAAAAAATTATAAATATATCATAAGTGAGGAGCTAACAATTTTTTTTTATAATAATTGTAGATAAGATAAGAACTTGTCAGGATAGTAACGTTTGAATTATTTGTATTTACGTTTTTTGTTGGATTGTTTGGTTAAAAAAAAATTCAAAAGAATTTTATATTTTTGTGTCAACACTTTTTTTTTTTTTTTTTTTAATTGCATGTTTGCGCGACAATTAAATCGCGAGAATAATTTTGGACTGTTCACGTTTGTTTTTGTCAATCTTATCCTCGATTTGTCGGTCTTTATTTTCATTCCTGTAACTGAAAGTACAACTTTTTTTATTTGACACGCTGGTAAGATAGGAAGCAAGCTTATAAAATAAATAGTGTTCGTATTTGATATTTTTTACAATAAATCGAAAGTTTTTCACACCTAGCAAATGGACTGTAACCGTAAGATAGAGTTTTCATAATTTTGGTGGGACGAATTTACAATTATGAATCGGGGTTTATAATTAACAAGATTTTACAGATTTGTTATTCACTGATGTAGTGTGTGTTCCGTGTAAAAGTCTGATTTTGTAAGTGTGAATGTGATGAACGGATGTATAGTAATTCATTGTGCAATTATCATTATAATTTGCAAAGTTATTGATGTTGATTCTTAGAAAATTGAATTATTTATAGTACGAGAAAATTAAGTCTTTAAAGATATAATTGCGAGTTTATTGATACCAATTGTTCTGACAGGTGCAGTAGAAATTTGTATAATTTGAGAATCGAGTTCTTCAAATTTGATCCTTTAAAAAAATATTTTTTTTGTCAGTCTTGCATGTTATAATCGTGTTTATTATAATTTTTTAGTTTATACCATACTCATTCATTTCCAAAATATTTTTTTATTGTTTTATCAGTAAAATTTAATTTTTACTTTTATAAATAAAAAAATTCATAGCTTCGATTTAATTGATTCAAAAAATATTCATAAAGTTAAATAACTTTAAGTATCTTCAATCGAATAATAAAAAAAATAAAATAATAATAATAATAAAAAAAAAATTATGACCCGAAGTTATTTACAACAAAATTTGAAATGTGTTTTTATATGAATGAAACATAACAAATGAATCACCAATCATTAAGAAAACAATTATTCACACATATGCATTTTTTGATTAAATATTAATGTTTCATGATAATCATTAAGAAGAACATTACCTTTAATAATATATAATCATGTATAACAAACAAGTTTTTTAAGTTCAATAGTTAATTTGTTATTTCTTCTTTTTCTATGCAGTTATTGAAGTACAAGGAGCTTATTTTTTAGAGTATAAAAAAATTAAATTTTATATATATATATTGTATATTAGGTAAAAAAATAAAACAAAAGAAAAGGTAAATAAATAAAGAATTTAAAAAATAAGAAATGTAAGGAAAGCACTTGTAATCGAAATGGTACATTCATAGACACAGTTTTATGGTTCCACTAATTTTTTTCTAATTTGTATATTATTCTACGCAAATAGCGTTATTTGTAAATATTTAGATAGACTCATTTTAAATTTTTTCAGCGTACCGAAAATTTAAAGTAACTGAAAACAATTGAAATAAATCCATATTTTTAATTCTGATGTTATTACATATATGTTTGTAAAAATTTAAAAGTATAATTTTGGATGTTGATTTTTAGAGGGCTTGACCTGCTTGAAATTGTTATGAAAAGTGAAACAATTTAATTGTGTAATTTTTTGTTATAATAAATTGTATAATATTACTAATTTATTTTTTGCTTATTTTGTACCGAGAAAATTGAAGTTAAAAAAAAAATTTATTTGTGTCGTTTACATTTCATGAAAAAAATCATATGATAAAAAAAAAATGAATTATGAAGTACACTTAAAAAGTATTATAAAATTTTGGACTAAAATCATTAACATTTACTTACTCTTAAACCTGAGTGTTAATCTACAAGAAAGATTGCAAACATATTTTGAATTAAAAATCAGTAATTCAAATTCATGCGACGAGAAACACTAAAAGTTCTTTAACGGAAAGACTTTAAACAAGAAAAGATATTACAGTCAAATTTTAAGCATAAGTAAATGGAGAAATTTGTAAAAAAAAAAAGAACAACCAAGAATTTTTTTCTAAAAATGATTGAAAAAATTTCAATATTTTGTAACATTGAAATTAAACAGAAATATTGTATTGAAGTATGTGCGTTATGCATAGGAGTGGTTTTTTATGAACGATATACTTCAGCTTAAAATTTATCCTATTATGCATAATGTTACACATAAACTTATTTTGTAGCTGTTTCACCGACATCCAGAGAACTTTCAAGAGTGCTATGAATATCATGTTAAAATGATTATATATATCCATGATTTCTGAATAAAAGCTACATTAAAACAAATATATTGATGTTGAATACTTTTATTGTTGAACATACTTAACTACTCTATGTTAGCAGTAATTCTATTGACAATTTTGATCTTTACGTAGTTAAAAATATTTAGTATAGTACAGAAAATGCCTGCATAATTTAAAAACAGATTTCTTATCATTAAAAAAAATTTTATTCTAAAAAATTATGTTTTGTAAAACCTGCTCTTTTTATCAAAGGTAGTTCTCCCCTGAATAACGTTTATTCGAGAAAATTCTGGAATTTTGGAAATGATTAGTTTATACGTTCATACATACACTCACGAAAAATTGAACCGATTTACAATACCGTTTTTTTCCTAGGCTCTTTCAAAAGTAACTGATTTGGCAAAATTTTAAGAAAAAGTAACCTTTCAAGCACAAAATAAAACAAAACGTCAAAACTGCATTCGAGATATGTCTAAAAAAACATTATATCATAGTTCAAGTATTCATTTATGTAAATACGCAAATTTAAAAAAGTTTACAATATAGTTACGGAAAAATTGCGATTAGAAATTAATAATTTTTGTAATTTTTTTAAAAACATGAGTCAAGTTGTAATAATGCTCGAATATATATATAACAAGAATAATTGTAATATAACCTGTTCAATATGATGGATGATTTGGAACAAAGTGATTGTGTTCATCATAATTTTTTTATTTTTATTTTTACATATCGCCAAAGAAAACTTCATTTTATATAATAACATAAAAATAAACAGTCGTATTTAACAAATTCTCTAATTATCTCGTAAATTAAAATTATTTAAAAATAACTATAATTCGAGCTATAATTTGAAACTGATCATATTTTAGAAGAGATTCAAAAAACTAATTTTATTTTAAAAAATTATTTATTGGAATTATGAAAATACATTTTTATGTTGTTAAAAAATTACAATCATCAATTACGCTGAGCATTTGATAAAGAGAATGCAATGTCTCGTTTTTCATTCAAAAGTTTATTCCTAAATTCTTGGCGTTTTTTTTTCAAGAGCTTCTTTGCATTTAAATCTTTTATTTAAAACCGTTTTTAAATAAAACGACCATTATGTGTCGATTTTGAATACTTCATTATACAATAGTTAATTAACACAAAAACTACTCCGACATAACCTTTGAAAATATTTAAGAACAATTTTTAAACGAAATATGAACGAACATCAACGTTGTCAAATTCAAAAAATTCTTTTCAAAAAATATAAAATCGAGTCAGCCAATTTTTAAAGAAAATTTTATTGAATAAGACATTTTTCAACCATTCATAAAAGAATTATTGTATATTATACCTGTAAGTTTATAGAGAATCTAGGAGAGAGCTTTCAAAGATGTATGATGAGTTTCAGAGAAAGATATTTTCAATTTGGGACTGGTAGAGCTGGTTGAAACTTGTTTTCGCGATAACTCGCTAACAAATGCGCTTTAGAGGGTTGCCGACCGTTTGCCCGAATCGGTTCCCTCGAACACCCATTAGCCCGAATATCTATTTGCCCGAATACCCACTTGCCCGAATATCTATTTGCCCGAATGCTCTTATACCCGAACAGCAGAACTCAAATTCGCCCGAATTAGTTACTACTACTGTTCCAATTCATTTGCAGAAGTTTATTTAGTAAACAACAGAATAAAATAAATACAAAATAAATCACTACAAAATACAATGCACAATAAAAAAGGTATAAAAAATACAAAATACAAAATAAATTATCTATCCACAAATTCAAATAATTTAATTTGAAGATCAATTGATTATAATGGAAAAATCTTTCAGAACATTGAACTACTGTTATATCGATCTAATAATATTCCATGTATTTGCTATGTAGAATCAATAATCACTTACTCAGTGACTTTGAAATTGGCAGCAACAAAGACAGCTCAATTGTTAAACTCTAAAAGGGTCTTTTTCGAAGAAATGAAATTAGCCTTAAAATAATCCACAAGTCCTAAAAACAATATTAAATGTGAAATTTTCCTGATACATTCAGAAGTTCAAAATTATTAAAAAAATATAAAATCGAGACAACCAATTTTCGAAGAAAATTTTATTGAATAAGACATTTTTCAACCATTCATAAAAGAATTATTGTATATTATACCTGTAACTTCATAGAGAATCTAGGAGAGAGCTTTCAAAGATGTATGATGAGTTTCAGAGAAAGATATATTCAATTGGGGCCTGGTAGAGCTGGATCAAACTTGTTTTTGCGATAACTCGCCAACAAATAATCTAGAAGTCTTAAAAGCTGTCACAAAATTCAATGTGAAGTTTTTAAGACTTATTCCGAAGTTTAGAACGGTAAATAAAATATATTATCGAGTCAGCCCAATTCTTACAAAATTTCTCATTAATCGGACATTATTAGACTATCCATCGAAGAATGACTTTATATTTGACCTGTCACTTCATCGTGACTCAAAGTGAGAGCTCTGAAAGACGTATGCTGAGTTTCATTGAATTCTTTCATCCTTCCAGCCTTCCAGGATGCTTCAAGCGGAGCTTTCGGGAGTGTCATCAGGAGTGCTGAGCCAACTACCAGAACGTGAGAGTTTGAAGAAATCGTTGCGGACGGTGAAGCGGAAAAATATGCCTGTAAGCCCTACATCGCTAGTGGACTTAGGCGAGCTGCCTGATCTCTATACGAAAACTACAACCGGAGACCAGTTCCTCACGACTCCAAAAATGACGAGGATGAAGAGTTGGATGGAAGAATTATCGTCTTCGCGACAAAGAGAAACTTGGAACTGCTGTCATCAAGTACCATCTGGTTTCTTGATGGCTCGTTTAAGGTAGGGCTGTTTGTGTAGTTATTTTATTACGTTCGGTAATTGTTTTAATCTTTTCTAGGTGGCGCCTCATATTTTTACGCAGGTGTTCACCATATTGGGCAGCGTCCGAAGAAATAATGAAAATAAGGCGAGCAGGAAGTTGTTGCTCTGCCGTTTGTCTACGCTCTTCTGTCATCGAAGGAGACCTACCAGTATGAGATAGTACTCCGAGCAGTAACATCCACTTCCGAGAAGTATGGAATCAGGCGATACTATGAAAAAGTTGCAGCGAATCATACTAAATTATGAAAGTTATTCAATGTTACAGGACCTGGAACTTGGAAGCGATCGGCGATACAATGTAGCACTTCTAACCTTTTTATATCCATATATTTTGTTTTTATATTCTTATATTGTTGTTATACCGTTGAATTTG
This sequence comes from Encarsia formosa, assembly GCA_038277355.1. NCBI lineage: Eukaryota > Metazoa > Arthropoda > Insecta > Hymenoptera > Aphelinidae > Encarsia > Encarsia formosa. Next base: position 110,676,392 of record CM076184.1, read on the forward strand.
TATAAATATATTTTGTGTTTTTATAAGTATATTGGTATTTAATTATTACAAGTGTGTGTGTGTAAACGTATAAGATTCAATTCGGGGGATTCTCTTCGGGGGAACAGTATTTCGGGTAAATAGGGATTCGGGGGAGTAGTCATTCGGGGTAATAGTTACTCGGGGGAATAGTCATTTGGGCGAATAGGGATTCGGGGGAGTAGTCATTCGGGGTAATAGTTACTCGGGGGAATAGTCATTTGGGCGAATAGGGATTCGGGGGAATGGACGTTCGGGGGATTCGAATCGAGGGAATGGTCGGCAACCGAGTTTCGGAGAAAGATATATTAAATTATGGCCTGGTAAAACTAGTTCAAACTTGTTTTTGCGATAACTCGCCAACAAATGCGTTTTACAGGGTCTTTTGCGATGTCAAAAATTGAGCCAAAAAATAGTCTAGAAGTTTTCAAAGATGTCATAAAATTAAATGAGAAGTTTCCAAGACTTATTACAAGTTTAGAAGGGTAAAAAAAATATATTATCGAGTCAGCTCAATTTTTACAAAAATTTTATTCAAACAGACATTTTGGGACTGTTTTTCAAAAAAAGATCGTATATTGGCCCTGTCACTCCAAGGTGACTCTCGCAAAAATCGACTTGAAACTATCCCACTGCACCCTCTGAATCTCTAAAATGCACTTTTCGAAATTTTTTAAGAATCGGTATTTCAAAATTTCAGGACATTTTAGGACTGTTTTTTAAAATAAGATCGTATATTTGATCTGTCGCTCCAAGGTGACTCTAAGTTAAAGCTTTGAAAGACGTTTGCCGACCGTTTTCCCGAATCAATTTGCCCAATCGCCCGAATGTCCAATCCCCCGAATACCCATTCGCCCGAATGCCGAAACCCCCGAATACAAATCGCCCGAATACCAGTCGCCCGAACAGCATCCCCCGAATTTTCCCCGAATGAAAAGTTTGTAATTAATGCATCAATATAATATAATGTTACAAAATAAGCTAATACAAATGTAAAATAAATATCAAGAACATGTATATAAAAAACGATAACAAAATATTAAATATAAGCTCATACATATGTAAAAAGATAACAAAATATAAAAATTCAGGTCGACATGGTGTCGCCAATCGCCTCTAAATAGGCTAAAATTTCATAGGACTCATAATTTAAAACGATGTTCTGTAGCCTTTTCTGCACGTCCAGCCATCTCTTCTTGGGGGCTGCCTTTATTTTACGCCCAAGCGAAAGTTCTACCACCGATATCTCTGTATCGCCTTGCTCTTTCTGTATTTCCTTTATGAACGAGTATATATCGGGGTGGTTCTTTCCCATAAGGAATCGAAAGCGATTATGCCACCCCTCCGATACATTATTTGTTTTGGATTCGCCTGTTTTTGCCGCATCAGGATGGTTCCAAAACTGAATTTTGTATCGGGGGGCGACCGCTTTCCGTCTGCCAACCTTCAGCTTGCCTACAAGTTATAACAGCTACGTATTAAGTTCATATTGACTTAGGTACAGTAAACTGAAAGAATAAGCTCACCAAGCACATAAGTTCGTTCAAAGTATTCGACGAAATCTTCCAACTCTTCTGGAGCCTCGTTCTTGACCGCGTTAAAATAACATTCGACATCCGAGATCGGAACAAACGCCAGTGCTGCTATCATATGAGTGAATTTCTTCACCGACCTGTCCGTCGGATCATTATAAGCACTAGCCAAGCCACGCTCCTGAATGTTTCTGTAGAGAGTCTGCCATAAATGAAAGAAACATCCAGACAGGGCCACGTACGGGAATACCAAAGAGCAGGCATTAATTATGCCCAACTCGTAGTCACTCATAATTAATGGCGGCTCGCAGTTTCTTATGCCATAGTCATGAGCTGCTACAGTAATCGAACGAAGGACGATCTCGTACTGACAGCTTTCTTTCGACGTAAGGAGAGCATATACAAACGGTAGGGCATTAATTTCGGGGGCTTTCTCTGAGTTTCTGTGCACCGTTCCCAAAACAGTAAAGACTTGGGTAAAAATGTGCGGCGCGACCTGTACAAATAATAATGTAAATAATGTAAATAAATAATGTACATAATACTGCATGATGCAAACCTTAAAGGTTCCGTCAAGGTACCAGATTGAGCTGCTAGCAAGAAGTTCTAAATTTCTTCGAGTTGCAAAGACAATAATACGCCCTTCCAACTCATCATCTTCATCATTCCTTGAATCATAAATTACAAACTGATCTCTGGTCACCGTTCTTGTGAACTCTTCTGGCAGATCACCCAAAAGTTCAAGCGAAGTGGGGCTTTTGAGAGCATTTTTTTTCTAACCGTACGCATCGTTTTTTTAAGGTTTTCGTTCTGGCATCTGACTAACTACGCCAGATGGCAGACCAGCTAGTTCGGTCCGAAGGATCCTCGATAGAGGTTCTTCCGGATGTTCGGCAGCTTGACGTTTCATTCTTAGTTTTCTCTTCTCTGCCTCTGCATACTCGCGGTTTGGTGGATAAGCATGCTCCGATTTTTCCCTGTCTTCTCCAGCCTCCGGACCTTTGGTCACGACAAATGTACCAGGACCAGTGGCCACAGTAATAGCACGCGCTTTACACTGCTTTGGCCTTAAGATGACAGTCCCAATGGGTTGTATTGCCCCGCAATTTTGACCTAATATACACGAATCCGTCAATAAAAAGCCTGGTATTGTTTATTATTTCCGGTTCTGAATTCATTATTTACAAATAAAATTAACTACAAAACAGTTGTAAAAGGTTAAAAAAATGTTTATTGGTTATAAACATTCAAAAGCTACTACATTCATGGTTATTAAAATTCGAATTCCGGGTTAGTTGGTATTCGGGTGACTGGTATTCGGTCGATTTGTATTCGGGGGTTTCGGCATTCGGGTGAAGAGTATTCGGGCGATTGGGCGTTCGGGCAGATCGATTCGGGAAAATGGTAGGTAATCTTGAAAGACGTATGCTGAGTTTCGGAGTAAGGTATATTCAATTATGGCCTGGTACAACTGGTTCAAACTTGTTTTTGCGATAACTCACCAACAATTGCGTTTTAGAGGGCCTTTTTCGATGTCTAAAATTGAGCCTTATACTATAGTCTAGAAGTCTTCAAAGCTGTCATTAAATTCAATGTGAAGTTTTCAAGACTTATTGCGAAGTCTAGAACGGCAAATAAAATATATTATCGAGTCAGCCAAATTCTTACAAAAATTTCATTTAAACAGACATTTTAGGACTGTTTTAGCCAGCAAATGCAGCAGCAAGCCAATGGCCCAGCTGGGGGAGCTGGTGTTCACCAGCCTGTGTATTAGTAGCAGCCTATGCTCATGTCAGCTTTGTAGATCTGAGGGATCTCTAAGTTTGAGTTTGCTGCTTTGATAACAAAACTATTTTATTTTAAATTTTTACTTTTTTTTTTTTAAGTATGACATAAATAAATGAAAGATTATTCAAGTTGTAATATTAGTATGAAGAAAAATGATTTATAACAAAAAGTTTCTTTATATAGTTTTTTTATTAGTTTTTGAAACAATAGTAAAAATTTGTAGTCACAAGTTAGTCTATAAAAATCGGAAAATATATGCATAAATGTATAAAAATTATTATTAGGTTGTGCTGTAAAAATCAAGTATAAATGTTGATTGATCTAAAAAAATAATATTAAAATATTGTAAGCTTAAAAATTAGGCGTACCAGCACAAGTTTTTTTTCAATACAGTATATTAGTAGTAAATTTGCATGTTAACTTAAAAAATTTTTGAAAATGTGAACTGTCAAAAAAAAAATTGTAATACAGGTATATTACGAATGTACAAAAAAAATAAAAATAATTACCCAAAAAATATCAAGTGAAAAATTATTATTATTTTTAATTTCAACTTGAAAAACATTTTTACTTCAGTATTAAAATTAAAAAAAAAAAAATAAATAAATAGTATTTCACATCACAAAATTCAATCAATACAAAAAATCAATGAATTCTCAAGATTGTTTATATTTTTTTCTATGAATATAAAAATCTTGATTCTATATGAATATTAAAAAATTTGCTTTTCTACCAGTAAGATTTAGAAACCAAGTCAACTTGCGATATAAAGAGAAAGTGATAAAAACAAAGAAAAAATGTAGTTTTCAATTGAACTTTTATTTATTAAAACAACTTTTTTTAGTTAAAATTTATAAATAAAATTATTTGATTTACACACAAACTAAATTATATCATCACACTTCACTTTGAAAACTCAATTATTAATTTTAATTATAAAAACAACACTTTAAGTAGGTTTCTCGGCATGGGTGTAAAAAACCCCCCCACTCGCCGTTGCGCGCTACCGCGCTTTAGGATAAATGAGTTGGTTGTTTTGAATACGGTGGATTGTTGATTATTTGAAAGTTTTATAAAAACCTCAATAACGATTTAATTTATAAATACGAAGATATATTATAATTTGAAAAAACCAAATTTTTCATTATTTATTTTAGGTTATGATGTCTAATTAAAGTTTTATTAAAAAACAAAACTGAGGAGTACATGAGGCAGATCTCGTAACTCGAAAACTAAAGCGAATTTTATTAAGTTAAAACACCCTATTGTGGTCCTCAAAAAGAGAGGTGTGGGACCGTATTTTTGAGATTTGTGTTCATAGGTACCCCGAATGTGGACCATGCAAATCTCATGCACGAAGCGTGGATACCCCGATTAATAGACCCATCAATCAATTGTTTTATTCGACGGTCCATTAATCGGGGTACCTACGCTCCTTGCATGGGATTTGCATGTTCCACATTCATGGTACCTTTGAACTAAAGTCTCAAAAAATACGGTCCAAGAGGGGACCACAATTGGGTGTTTTACCTTATGATTCAGCTTCTTAAAGCAAGTAAACTGCGAAAAAAGCGGTTTTTTGAAAAATGTGCTGCTTATCAAGATATTGTATAGGGAGATACCGTAGATATTTGCCATAGGGGCATATTTGACTCTATCTTAATCGGCTGTATATCTTTAAAAATAAAGATTAAAATCGTCATCAGCGTCCTCAAAAACCTCCATAAACTGAGTTCAATAAATTTTTTCACAAATTAATTTTTTACCTTAAATAAGTAGACCTTACATAGGTCAAACTCAAAAACTAATATTGAATCCGTTGATGAATTAAATTATTTTATTCATAGAGGGCTTTAAACTTAATTGGAAAATACTTAAATCTAAAATGAGGTAATTTTACCCAATATGGGTACCTTAAGAGAAAATGTTTTCTGTGCCTGAATAAAACAATGTTTTTTGAGGTGATAGGCCTGGTTTTAAAGCTATCTTGAATCAATTTGTAAAATTTTCACTTAAAGGGAGCCTTCTCAACCTGTAACATTTCTCATCCCACCAAAAGTGACTTTTGAAAAGTCCGAATTTCGATGCGCAAAATATTATTTGGAAAAAGAAAACGATTCTTACAGTTTTATGAAAATCTGTTTCACAAAGACAGGTCATCTTCTCGTCAGTAACCAGAGTCTTGTAGTTTTGAAGCTGGGATAATAATTGATTAATAGTTTAGTGAACTCAGTTCCAAGGATTTTGGAAATTTGGGATTGGGAGATGATTTCTCAATAATTATTAATTAAAATCGAAGGCCAAAATGTCGGGGTTTTAAAGTTAATTAATCAAACATTTATTCAATTCGGTGCCCAGAGTTTGGGGGGGAGGGGGTCAAAACTTGAGGGATAATTTTTTAATAAAATATTGAACTCAACACCCAGGGTTTCTGAGGATTTCAAACTTGGTAGGTTTAATTTATTGAACTTGGTATCGAGGGTTATAGCTTATATAGGGATGTATAGAATCGAAATTTTTTAAATCGTCCGCAATATAATTTATCCCCTCCTCTTGGTGTACGTATTCTGGACTGCCATGGTATTTTGATTTTTGAATGTGCATTATGGTTACTGTATTGGGTCAGAAGAACTCAAAAACTTTGAGTTTTAAAGTTTGAAGTCTCGCACGATAGAAAAAAATACCATTGTAAAAATTTATATGCAAACCAGCTCATGGAAATCGGTTGGGTAAAGTTTTAGTTTAAAAATAAATGTGAGATAAAAGTACTTTCTTAATTTATATTGATTGACAAAATATTTTCACCAAATTTTTATTTTTGTTGCTCTAACAATTCATTTTAAAGTTAAAAATTAATTGAACAAATTAACTTTGAAAAAATTTGTGGTTATTTTAAAATTGTTATCGAATAGTTTAACTACGGTAGGTCGCTGTTTAAATGTAAATGCACGAAGGGAATTGCATATAGTGTGGTAGTTGTCGCCAACCAGCCGTGCCAGTGCAGTCTTGACAACGCAGTGTGCGGCATCTTTATCATTTTTACGCTCAATTGCGGCTATCAAAAACAAGGCAACTGCTTTTGTATCTTTAAAGCGGCAAGCTTATTCATTTTTAAACCCTTATTTCGTTTAAATATAGCCAGTAATAACACTTTAGAACTGGATACATTCGGTTAAAACGGATCCTTTCAAAACTAAAAAACTGATTACATTTTAAATAATGCTGAAGAAATATAATAATAAATGGACATTAATAAGCAAATTTAATTTTCATAACAATCATTTCTGTAAGTAGTGACTATTTTTTTAAATTTATCTATAAAGAAAACTAAAAGAGTGTAACAAACACGAGAATAAAAAAGCAGTGGTAATGGATGTGACAAAAATCAAAACACACATTTGAAAAGATACAGTGTGTCAAAATTTAATTGAAAAATAATTACAATATAGAATCAAAATTTTATTTAGTCTTAAGAGTTAATTTTGACGACATCTCCTAGCGCGAATTCATACCAATGAACTTAATGAAAAGCTTTTTTCATCTTGACAAAATACTTTTTTATTTAAAAAATATATAAAACTGTCGCTTGAACATCGAGGTCGCTGGATTACAGATTGGCGGCCAAAGCGAATCTGGGATTTGAAGTTGGAATCGATTTATACATAATGATGAATTTCAGAAGCTCGTTAAACATTGATAATGCATGATCAGGCTGGAGCTTACGGGAGTTAAGAGATAAATAAGTTGCCGCGATAACAAAGCTTATCGAGGGGCTCGTAAAACCAGGGGATGAGGGATCATCGCTGATCATTGGCGAGCGCGTGCGCAAGATGATAGGACTTTGGAGTTCGGATTGGTCGTTGGTCTGCGGCGCGCTGAAATTCAATTGCCCAGCGCGCGGGTGGAGGGAGAGCAGGCTGCAGGGCAGCGTCGTCGTGGCTCGGTAAGGCTGAGGGGGTTAGTGTAGCGAGAGGAGCCGACGAGCGCGCGATGCTCGTACCAGTGCATCAAACCGGCTACCTATCAACGCGCTTCTTTAACCACTTTCGCTTTATTATCTTCCTTTATTTATCTTTTTTATTTTACACTCTTTTGCTTCTTTAATTCCTCGAATATATCGCGATGTGCAGTGCTTTTATCATCATTAGTTCCATTGTTATCAGTGAGTTGTGATTGTGCTGGTGGTGTGCGGTTATGGTGAACAAGGACCTTTTCCTTCGACCGGCCTGCTTAATTCCACAGGTAATTTTACTATCGCGTGACTGTGGTCTTTCTCTCTCTCTCTCTTTTTTTATTTACTCACACCATTACAAAGCTTAACTGAGCTTTTTAAGTACTTCTCAAAGTCCAGCTATTTCCATGGTTATCAGATTTTTTTATTTTATTTTATATTTTAAAGCTTTTAAATCGTTACCTCTGAAATATATCTTTTTGATTTCAAATTTTTTAATTGTTCATAACAAAAACGATAACAAAAACGAAGAAATCAATTTTTTATATATAATTTTCTTCTAATGTTCATAAATTAAAAATTTTATGAAATACATAATAGATACTATTAGTTTTACTACTCTCATTTGATTGAATTTTTGTTTACAAATTTCATTTTTTTACTGCATCAAATGTAAAAAAAAAAAAAAAACTGGTAAAAATTGCAACCCAGTATAGACGAGAGTAGTTTTCCTTTTCGAAAATTTTTTTTTTATAGGAAGTAAATATGTTTTTCGCACTCACTTAAATTTTAAACGCAGCTCAGATTTTTCAAAATTAAGTATAATAATCACATTGTGCAATATTTGTAAGAAATTTGAGTTTTGAAAGTTGAATAGTTTGCAATTTACTGGTTGTACGTACCGTGCGCGCGTGATCTTGTCCAACCTGTTGCAATAGCTGCGTCGGGTTTTATCCACGGATTAAAGGATTCACCCAGAAAACCAGCTGGGATGATAGTCGTTGACTTATTGATTCACTTTGGTTCGTTCGCAAATAACCTTTACACATTGACTTATAACAACAATTCTTATCCTTGAGCATTAAAATTTTTTATTTTTTATTAAAATCATTCCAACACACCTATAAGCAAATTTGCTAGAGACAACGTATCTAAAAAAAACCTTACATGAGTCTCAGAAAAGGAAAAAAACCTTCAAATACGATCGAGAGATTGCTTACAAGTATTAATGAATTCACGCAAATGCGAGTCCAGGAAAAAAATATCGGGTCCAGACAGTAAAAGCAGCTCACGAATTTAAGCCTAAGTGAAAAACGCAATGAGAATTAATTAGTTAAAAGTGATTTCTCACTGAAGCTTTAATACAATCCGACGTAAAATCCGACGACGATAAAAACTCTGATGTCCATAAAACTGGAAGAAATGGCGGGATGGGTAAAAAGAGCCGCGGGCATTAAAAGTGGACACCGAAATATTCAGACAGCTCAAATCGTCTATAAAAATGAATCATGGAAAAAAAAAGTTAACGTAAAAAGTTCAAGGAGTCCAATTCAAAATTTATCCAACGTGAACTAATCACTTATATTTTAAATAATTTTCATATAGTATTTAAAAGTTGAAAACTTTATCTTACAAGTCGATAACGCTTTCGTTAAGTCGTGTAAACGAAAATCATATCAGTTGATTGTTACTTTTATGTTTGAACAGGATTAAAAAAAAAAAAAAAAAAAAAAAAAAAACCCATGATTTTAAATCAATTTAACGCACATTTGTATTCATGGTATATACTTGACTTAATTAAACATGCGCTATAGCCGTAAAACTCGATGGAGAAAGAATTCGCGAACGAAGTAAACAATCATTAAATTTGAATGAGTTCAGCCGAAAGTGCAAGCTGGCTCCGCTGCGTTTATGTTTGCACCATAAAATTTGAAATCGTCAAAGGAGGAACTTACGCGTTTCGCATGAAAAGCTCGGCCCACATTGGTGTGAGAGAATTGCATTTCTCTTTTTGTTGCATATGTTTTTAAAGAATTCGAAGTTAAGCTCGATTGATTTTTAAAATGATTCGAATTTATGTTTGTGGACTGAAAATTTTTAATTATTATTTGTTGCACGTATGAAACGCATCACTGGAAACTTATTCAATATTCAGTTTATTTAAATCAAAGAAATTCTCTTCGGTTTGAGTCAATGATTGCAGATGAAAAATTCAAACGTTTAAGGTTGTTGGGTCGGTACTAGAATAAAAAAGACGATTTGCTCGACACTTGGCCAAAACGTAGGTAATCATTAGTTATTAACTCAGTTAAATTTATAGACCATCGGGACATATAGAAAAAAAGATACAAACAAATTAGGTTTAACACGCAATCAAATGAAAAATCACTGAATTTCACGGTTTTTATCAAAATTCATGAAAACGAAAAGAACGATTGTAATAAAAAAAATGTAAGAGATAGAACAAAAAATAATTCACAAATACCTTCGTTAATTATTCTTGATAGACATATGTAAGTTATAATAAAAAATCAGTGAACGCTAAAATTTTAGGTTAGTCGCCATGTTTTACACGAGTGCGAGAGAGACAGAGAGTACCGTTACTACTCGCAAATGTATAGCGTTCTCTCTCTCACCGACCCAACAACCTTAATTTCTCTTTTATCATTTTTTACAGAGGAATGCTTCCAATACAATAACTACATGTTATTTATAATATTTTCATATAGTTTTTTATAAAGCTCATAAAAAAATAGTTTTTTTTTTTTTTTTAATGAATTTTTAGTAAAAAATAACTGGTAGGTGCAAGTAAAGATCAAGCGAAGAGTCATATAAGTTACGCATTTGAAAATGTCTCAAAAAAGTGCGTATCACTGAATCTAGTAGCCTTTCGAACGAATTCTTTGTTGCAGTTTGACCTCTGATTGAGTAAGATTCCAGTTTAAAAAACTTGAGAAATGCACGAAAATCCTCTTACGCTAGTTCATATTTTTGAAAGAAGCAAGCTTTCTTTGTAAATTCAGTCGAATTTCAGTACGCCTGTGGTTGAAAGTTTTTCATCATATGCGAGAGCATATAACTTGCATGCAACACATTGATGTACCGGAAACTCGATAGAGTTTCTCTGAATTTTTTCAAAATAAAGTTTGGTCCGAAAGCTCGTTAGCAGGCTTGGATGCAGCAGTGGTTTCGAGAAAAAAGCGTTTGTAGCCGCACGCGAGAGCAACAAGTTTAAAAATTAAACTCTCGTCCGCGTGACCTCGAAGTTCCTTTAATCACTTTAAATGAGCCCTGCAGTTTTGTTTGTCCCTTGAATGTAATTCATTTTGAGTGAATAATTTGTTTAAAAAAGCTGTTGAGGTTTCGATACTTTTTTTTCTGATTCAATTTAATTGATGCTGGAATTTCTTGATAACATTTGTTTTTTCGTCTAGTTAGTATAAAAAATAAAATAAGTTGCTCGAAATCAACCAAATATTTAAAAAATATGGAGCGTGAAAATTTAAAAAAATTATATTTTTATTTTACAAAGAAATTAGAAATTCATAAAAAAAATTTTATTCAGATAAAACTTGACTTTATTTTAAGTCGAGTGGGCGCGTTCTACACGTCACAGAATTCGTCAAAAGTACAACTTCAAATTTAATTTAATTTATAGGTATCTAAGTTTACGATGAATAATTTAAGATCAAAAATTAAAAGAGTGCAAAAGAATTTTTTTTAATTCAATTTTCATGCATAATTTACATAACAATACTTCCGAATTTTTTAGAACTTCTTTACTTAAGATTTCTTTTGATAAATTTTTACTCACATCTCTGATAATTGCTTGATCAGCTGATTACTTACGCTCTTACTAGAGTGGCACTGAACCAAAAAAAAAAATTAAAATAAACTCTTGAAATATAAACTTTCATCATAAAACAATTTTTTTTCCATCAAGCGTGATTTCATTTTTTACAGGCATAAACTCTTGCTAGTTTTAAGTATAGATTTTAACTACTTTCATCAAACTTTGGAGTTGACCAAACTTTGGTAACTCTTGAAGTCTATCTTAATTGTATAACAAAATTGATTAAATTTTTTTTCATTTGAAATTAAAATATTAGTCAGCGGCGCCCTGACTATATGCAGACTCAGTCTTCATCGAAACAATATCATGAAACCTCTGAAAAATTAGTTATCTTCAACTTTGGGACAAGGTTAAAAATGTGATTATTATTATTGTTGCCGTTTACGATTAAAATAGATAAAAATAATCATAATTACCTACTCAGGTGAGCGCATAAAATTTTTGCGAAAATAAATTATTGCTGAGAAGTAAACAACTAGCCGTTTGAAATTTTTTTACTAAAATATTAAAATTTTTGCAAAGTAAAAAAATAGAAAAAATTAAGACAGCTCCATAGACGAACGAAATATATAAAAATTGATTTGTCCTCCCCCTAAATTTTTACACCCTTTTAGGAGCTCAGTAAGCTTTATTTCCGGAGATGCGGGTTCAAGATATACACTTTGTTTTCCTACTTTTGCCCCTCGCAACAAGCCGATTACATCTCGTTTCCCTCCAAAGTCCCCTTTTTCTTTCAAAATAGGCCTGCCCCATTCATCATTTTCGCTTTAATTAAGCCAATCTTGACGTACTGATCTTCAAGCCGTTCTACTTTCGATGCTTCTACTTCTACCATTTTTTCTTTTCTTTTTTGCTTTTGTTGCTCTTTTTATGTAGCTTTTGGGTCTTTAATTTAATTTTTTTTCTTAATCAATAATTTTTTTCTTTTGTATTGGAAAATAACACTCATTACCATAATAACTTGAGTTAAAAGATTTTGAGTGACTGCTTTTAAACGTTATAATATATGCTAAGCCAAAAACGAAAAAATTTTTTAAAAATGAAACGTTTATTTCAGAAAATTTAATGTAATATTTATTTACCAGAGAAATTAATTTAAAAAAAAGTTAGTTTGTTAAATTAATTTTAATAAAAAATTTTGAATTTTAAAGATGAAAAAATCAATTTTATTTGTTTTAAATTTTTGATTTCATGCATTTATTCATTTTTATTTCAACTCTTCTTGTTACTGTATTTTTTATATCTACTAAATTTTTAATTAAAAAACAACATCTATAAGTTTGATTGGCTCACTCCAAACTAACGCTTAGTAATTTAATTTTTGGTGTTCAGAAATTTTTTCAACACCAAAAGTTGTTATTACTAATATTAATTAGAGGAACTTATATTATATTATTTTATAGATTAAATACATTAACAATGATTAAAAAATTATTAATTATTTTTGAGGTAAAGTTAAAGTAATGCTGCTTCATTGTTGGTCTAATATTACGCAGAAATTACTATCAAAAAACTGAAAATTATTTTAAAACTTGTTGGTAGATCAAAGTAGATAGTTCACTGGTGGATCGATAGATAAGCCAAAGAGAGCGTAAATTATCTGTGAGCCGAAAACATACGTGTGTAATTACCATGTCGTAGATCGAGAAACTACCTCTGGAAAATAAAGTGCTATTTACCCTAAATCACAAGCCAACAACTCGTGCTTTAGATGTTTAAATGCTTCAGATCCAAATTTTTCGCAATAACTTTATTTTTGAGTAAATAACTAGGAACCAATTTTTTTTTTCTTGACAATTTTTGATTTGATTTTAACTCATATTCGCTCTTTATTTCGTTTTAATTACTCATATGTAAATCACATTTTTATGGTTCATTCCATTGCAAGCCGTCCAGTGACCTTGGAACTTTTTCTCCGATATGCTTGAAAATTTTTTCCAGTTTCCTGACAATGTTTTAAGAGATACATATCCGAGAAATTTTGTTCTAAGCTGTCTTTTCGATTGCCCAAGCCATGAAGTTTTTGATAAGAAATATTTTTTTTTAAGAAACAAGAAATCCCTATGTTTAAACTACTTTAAATTGGACTTGCTTCAACATTTTTGGACATTTGTTTTTTTAATTTCCTTATATTTCCATGCTTTTATTAGTTTTTATGTCAGAGCCCTTAATTTTATCCTAAAATTAAAATTCGAAAAAGTAATAATTTTTTCAAACTACTATTTTTCTTAAAAGTTTATCATCAGTATTCAGAAAGTTTAGTATGTTTTTGTACTTGACCTGTTAAAATTTGTAAATTTTAAAGTATTATTATAAAAGTTATTATAAAAGTAGGTATTTTTTGAGTAGGAGGGGTATATTTTATTCGAAAAAGCTTTTTTCGAAATTAGAGTAGTAATAATACGTTAAGTAACTAAAGAAACGAATAAAAATTCATCATGTATCCATCAATTTTTTTAAAAGGTGATTGCATTATGCACTTAAGTTTGAACTTGTTCATTGTTTATTTTTATTAAACAAAAAAATAATTATCATGTGAGAGTATTTCAATTAAAGTCAAATTTGATTTTTTGTACACGTGAGTATTCATTTTCAAAATACTGTCAAAAAATTGTACTTACCATGAAGGTCTAAAGTTACCCACTACAACAGTTTAAAAAATTAAACTCTATGAGCTATGTCAAAAAAGTAATAATTTTTAGTTGAGTATTAAAATTGTTCACTAATTTCTCAATTTTTAATTATTTTTTCATATATTTTTATAACTTTATTTTTATAGAAAAATGGTACAGTATTTTAAATGAAATTCCAGTGGTAAACTTGATAATTCGTTTTGAGTCTTTTCATAAAAGCATTGTTTGAAACAATTTGTTTCAAATAGTGAAAAATTGGTGCATGCTCAAGAAGATGCACAATAAAGTGTGAACAATAACTTGAATTAGACTTCATTGATGCGTGATAATGATTTGTTCAGTCACTGTAAGAGAGCTTAAGAAACTGTGCTTGCAGATATAGTCAAAGTTGAAAGCCAATAAATGAATGGCCATTACGATACTATAATATTATGTTGTATGTACATAGTTGTATTTATCATTAAAAATACTATAAAAATAAAAAAATGACGTGTAGTCATGAATTTTTTAGCTTCAATAAATTAAAACTCAAGATTTGTATTGGTGGTTTATTTTCGATTTCGACTTTCTCTGCACGTGTATGATATGGCTGGATTGAAAGTTTATAATAAACTTGTTGACAATGTGAAACATTGAAAAATCAATAACTCTATTTAAAACACATCGTTGAATGCAGCTTTATCACGAGACAAATTTCACAATTATTTTTTTTTAACGGAAGTTATTTGATTTTCTGCAAAGAGAAGAAAAAAAGTTTACTTTTTCTTAAAGTAAAATTGTTATACCCGGTTTTTTTTAAATAAAAAATAAAACCAACGAATCTAAAAAAAGAAAAAAGAAAAACTTGATGTTACTCAACCACGCGCTCGTTAAAAATTAAAACGGCTCACAGCTTCACATAACGAATTCGTAATTACTTACGCTGCAGCGATTTAACGTATTAATTACAAAATAATGGTTGCAACGTGATTATTAAATTACGGTATCGTCTTAAACTTTGGAATCTCATTATACTGTTCCATTTTCATTTAGTCGGAAAATTATCGATTCGGTTATAAGCTATTAAGTTAATCAGTCGCCTGTACAATTAACGCGCTTTAGTTTCACGGCTTATTATAACAGTTAGGTGTTCTTTCTTGTTGGTTATAGTCGAATATTTTTTCTCTTTTTGTAACTACTGGTGTCAAGCTTGAAATTTTTTTCGTTCGTTTAGTTCACAATTTCTGCAAGACCACTTGACTTTTGGGCTGACTTTTTAATTATGTTATAAATTGCGCAGAAAAAAGTAGCCCATTGAAATCTCGTCTTGCGCAATAACGCTTGAAAAAATGTAATTATATACAAAACTTGAAACAATTTTTGAGAGGAATGGTTCATTTTAATTAAAATTAATGCTTTGCAATCAATTAATGCAAAATTCCGTGTCAGAGTCATTTTTTTAAGTAAATTTTTCCGGGTCATATCTGCAGCTAGCTTTATACGAATTGTCGATTCAACGAAATACGTATTTGCCCCTTTTAACTGTCACTCACAAAAATTTCATTACAGTGAAATTTGATTGCAAATTTATAAAACGATCAACGCATTGACTTTGAAAATATCGAATTTTCAACTGCTTTATGCCTGAACTTATGAGGAGGTCTTTAATCAAGCTGTACTTTATGCTTTTTTATAATTTGACATCCACCTTATAAAAGATTTAATGATATTAATTGGGAAAAAAAAGGTAATTATTTTATTTTATTTAAAATACCTAATGTGGATGCCATGCTAAGAGTGAATTGATGCTGGGGCCAACCAAATCAATATTTTTCAACAATCAAGGCTCTTCTCAAAATATTTTAAATGAGATCTTATAGGTCTAGCTACAATCACCAGGGTTGGAATTCTAGGTTTACTAAAGCGTAGTTTTTTGAGACACCGAAAATTTACGTACCAATATGTTCACCTCCTCCGCTATGTTAATTCCAAGTACTCAAAGTTAATTCCGATCATTTAGTACCATTATACCGAGTAAACAGTTTAAATCAAAGAGGGTGACAGTACTAGCTACAGTAGGGCTGATATCAAGTAAAATTTTTTAATATTATGTAAAATTTGATATAAACAGTGTAGGAAAAAAAAAATAAATAAAAACAGATCTGAAAGATGGAGGGATAAGGAACCGAGCTGATTAATTATTATTTCAATCGAATGCAGAAGGTCTTATTGATAAAGTATGAAATGTATTGATTTCACCGATAAAAATAAGAAAAGAGGCTTTAAAAACCACTTTTTGCCATGGGGGGAGAATGCAACATTAATTTTTAAATGTTCGAAACTACTCAAAATTTCATAATGTATTTTTTTTGACTTCTTACCACCGAACGGACACATTCAAAATATCTGGGGTAGCCATATTAGGCACACCTACCGTATAGTTATTTTCTAGAGTATAAATTTTCCTACCGCAATGATTACAACTTTAAAAAGACTGTTATCCTCGGTAGACGCTTACTTTGATTTTTAAAAGCTGCAGCTGCACACCTAGTAATTAAATATTTCAAAACCCTTGCAGCATGAAAAAATAAAAAACTTCACTTTTGAATGAAGATTTTTATTTGTAAATAACAAAATTAAATAACAATTGTAAACGTTTAAAAAATTATTTTTTCCAAAGTTTTTGCAGCTGAAAAGTAATAAAGAACGATGATGAAAAAAAAGTTGCAAGCTAGGAAAAAATGTACTACGAAGCGAATAAAGTAACTTCGTAATTGCTCGGAAAAATTAAGCAAGGGATCCTCAAGAATAAACGATCCGGGAGGATGCAGTCTACCTGTTGCTAGGCACAGCTTGATGCATACAGAGCGCAGACTCAAGTTTTCACCACGTTTTTGGCTCATCTCTTCCCCACGCGCGTAGCTGAAGTTTTATTTTATAGAACTATTTTATGTGCCTTTTGATCTTCTCACCCTTTTCTTCTCTTTTTTCCGCCAAGTTCGATAATAATTATGTTACCCGTCTTACGTAAGTTTTAAATGAAAATTTTTAATTATTTATTTAGTTATAATTTTAAAAAATCATAAAAAATAATAACAAAATATTAAACAAACAAGTTAGTTGGTACCTGGATACTTACTTGTAATAACAAGCAAGCCCATAAAATGGTTTAAGTTCTAATTAGAAGCTGGAAAAATTATTTTCAGTCACTAATACTTTGTACCACAAGTTTTTTTTAAGATCCAGCTTTTCTAGTTTAAGGCAGGCTGAAAAATGTAATAAGCGGGTTACTTTACGAGAACGGCTTTTGCAAAAAAAAAATGTGTATTCTTTTGACGTATTTTTTATTGTGATTATTTCAGCTCGTTAGAGCGTAAGAAGTGAGGGTCTTTATGAATTTTTGAAATAGTTTTATTAATATTTTAATCTGACCAGTAATTAAAAAAAAATCAATGAACTAGTCGAAACAAAACTCAAGTTATCAAACTCAGCAAAATTAATGCAGCCAAGATTTTGAGTTTTAGATATGCAATTAAGATGAGCCCGATTGAATTTAGTTATCTCCGGTTAAGTGCTTTGTAGCGTCTCATTACTATTTCTGTTTACGCCGTGCAATCCCAGCGCCACTTCTGCTGCATATATGTATATAGCGAGCGTTTGAGTTTAACTGCGTCCCTATTGTATTACAAGAGCAAAGGGACCTCAATCTCTTCATAATGTCCTCAAACATTGCTCGAATATGCCAATTTCATTCATTAATTGGTCGTTTGAAAACCACTTTGAAACTTACATCGTTATTTCATTCGCCAGATACTCGTCAAACTAAGTATAATAAAAATTTGAAAATATTAACTTCGGTTCTATCAAACTTTTGATATCGAAAAAACTCAATTCACTATTTGATATTCAATCGACGGTAAAATTAGCTAGCCAAATTGATAGCCAGATTTTGATGATCTTTCATAAATGCTTTTACTTATATTAAAAAAGAAACTTTTATAGAAATTTTAAATATTCAAGTAGAGAGAGATAATTTGAATAAACTATTTGAATCTCTTGGAAATCGCAGCTTAATTAAAGAAAATGAGTTAGAAAGGTAGTACATGCACTCGTGAATGAAGTGGCAATCAAGTGGAAAAGAGTAATAGTCATTCAGTATATCTCAGATTGGACTCGAGTCAGATGAAGGAGCGGTGAGTGATGTGATAATCGATTTCTCAAAGCACCAAATTAACACTTGCTGTAAGGTGGTCCGTCTTAAAAAGGCCGATAAAAGCTACCACACTGATAACTTCTTCCCATATACAGGCTGAGAATTTTTACCCTTATTCCATCATTCTCTTATCGTGATGTTTGACGCTGCTAGGATAGAAGGTTCTTTGGCTGGAGAACAACTGGTTTGAATAATTAGCTCGTCCGCTTCTTTGAAAGTTTGATGATCAAACGAACATAATTTTTTTAATTCAAAATTTGATTTAGGTTTTCTTTAAACGATGTATCTCGAGCAAATTTTTTCTCTGTTGAACTTTTTCTGAAATTGCCTGTAATGGAAGTAGCTGTGCGCTCCAAGACAAATACATGGCAGCGGTTGTCTTACTGATGATATCTTTTATTTGTTACCAATCAAGTATAAAAATTTTTTAGTTTTAATATATTCAATAAAAAATAAAGAATAAAGATTTTCTGGCCATTGCAGTCAATTAAATGTAAAATTTACAAAAGTGGGCCGAAACCGACACGATGAACAGAACGTGTGCTCTGCGTGATTAGATATTAACGATCGATTCGGTAGTGATAAACGAGCGAGCGTGAGCCCGTTGATTAGATTACTTTGTAATAATACGCTCAATAGTTGAATTATACGGAGTTAAGATTTTGGCATTCACAATTATTTCTTATATCATCCACGTCTGAATACATTCAAAAACTACGCATGCAACGGACTCCACCATATTTATCAATACTAACTTATGCCGTGAAAAATAAATCATAATATGATCACATGGTGGCACAACAGTTGTACCTGAGATACGTTTTCTTCTTTGTTTTGTTTTGTTTTTCTTTTTTTTTCTTTTCAACAATAAAAGCTCATCTTTTTTTCGTCTCGCTCGAGCTACACTATCACTGAACAGCAAGTGTATTGAACTGATGCCGTGTCTCAGTGAGGCTTCGATTTTACGCGCACTCCTTCCTAGCTTAGAAACTCGAATATATGTTCAAATTCGAACAAACTTTAGTGAATTAATATATTTGAGACATGATGCTTTGAGCTCAGATGAATATCCACTTTAAGTTAATGTACTCAGAGCTGCTATCATGAGATATTATACCGATCAATACATTTGCTTTTATCATAAAAATTTAAGCTGTAACTCATGCTTGGACGCCAATTGAACTAGATTTTTATTTATGTAATTATAAAAAAAAAATAGTCAATTAGTAAACATGCAAACTTAAAATAAAATAATAATAATAGATTTACCACGGTAAGGAGGATATTATACAACAGCTTGAAACAAAGTTTTACGAAGGAAAGAAGTAGTCTCAATCAATCTTCGGGGTACCCGTAGCAAAAACAGCCAAAAGTAAATCGTGTGAATTGCTTTTTTACGCCTACCAGTTTACGACGAACGTTTATACGAACACTGTGTCTGATTCCAACTTTATCATGTGAGGTTCACGCTATGTGAAGAAACAAACTCTCTGTAACTATTTGCTCTCAACAATGCTCCTTACCAAGTTTTCTTGATCACAGATTAAAAATTATTACACATTTTTGAATATTTTATTTGATAATATTTTTTCTTACCAATGAAAAATTACTTGTAAAAAAGTGAAAAATATTTCGTGTTTACAGCGTTAGATTTACTGGGAGAATCTAGAAAATTTATCAAAAGTAAATGGTCTGCTGAAATAAGCGATTAATTAAAATTACTTGTTCGTGCAATGAAACCAGATTTTAAGGTAAAGGATATCCTGAGGTAAAAGAGGTAAAATATTGAAGTAAGAAATTTTAACGAACAGGATTTTCGAGTAAAGACTTTTGATTTATGAAGTTCTTCCCTTTGAATATAATTGTTCAGAAGTATTTCCCAAAAAGTTTCTTCTCGTCGATCGAATTCCACTCGAGACGCTTTATTATAGTTACGTGATGAACCATGGGAGGAAGAAGTTCTTCATGGCAAGGAATCGATCTGCATTGTACTCAAGCTACGAACTTGCGTTGTATAAAACCATGAAAAGTACTACTTGAGTTTCACTTTTTTAATAACTTTTCTAAGGTACTCCCCGAGGTACCCCCCCCCCCCCTCCTCCCGGGAGTACGGATTTTTTGTTTGATAAGAATCAAAAAGATGTATTTTACAAAACTAAAATATTAACTTTGCTTTTACTTACATAATGAAAAATGTAAGATTTAAAATTTTTTAATCTGTTTCCTATATATTTTTCTAAACTAAAAGAATTGTTTTTTTTTGTTGCAAAATTTGTCAGACATTTATTCTATCGTATTTAGAACAAATTTTGTATATTAACTGAGGACTTTTTGAACTAGACGTACTGCGTGCAGACGTTGGTTGAAAATTGTTGAATATGGTAAATTACAATTCCATGCAGCGATAGTAAGAAATGTCTTAGATCATACTTATATGATCTAAGACATTTTTTTTAACGGCCAAGGTGTGTATACTATTTTTCTAAACCAGGGCTCAAATAGCACTATTTCTGCACGACCCAGCTGGGACGCGCCGTTTTCGTTTGCGGCAGTAGCAATGGAAAAAGCGCTTCTCGCGGTCGGAGTACAGAGAAAAAATATTACGAAGTTAATTGATGAAACTTTGCGCATGATGCATATTCTGCAAAAATAATGTTGAACGTGTTCATTTGGAGAAATGGAAAACGTGAATGATTTTACGTCGATGTATCTACCAGATGTTTTTTAATAATTTTGTTGTTTCCTCTGTTGTTTGCTCGGGAAATTAAATTGACTTTAGTGATGCTGATGAAAAGGTAATATAAAATGAAAAAATAAAAAAATATTTATGTTGAAAACGCATGTTGAATAAACTATTAATTTTAGTTATATTGATTAGACAAACTATAGTAAAGCTGAATTTTTCTTGGTCGCTCATGGATTCATCGATCTTGTATTGCAGGCTCTTATAAGAGCCGACAATACACTCACTTTTATTAAAGCGAAAAAAGACGTTATTTTTTTTTCATTTTATTCAATTCAGAAAGTAAAAAACGAGCGCAGGTAACGACGTGGTGTGTTTATCTGAGCGGAGTCATCCGTCAACCCGGGTGATCCTGATAAGGTGACGTTCTTTTTTCTTCGCGTTGGCTACGTGAGTTATAGATCCAAACCGTCGCTTATTAAAAAAAAATTTAAAGCTGCTTATTTTTTACCTAAATGATGGATAATCTGGGCCAAATTAATTTATCATTCAATTTTCAGCTTTGATAAATATATAATATTTAAATTTTTAATCATTATTCATTTAAAAATAGAGCCATTGGTCTTCATGGCATTCTTCAACATAACGTTAAAAATTAAGTTATTTTTTACCGGAGCATCAGAAGGAAATATACACAATAATTAACAATAAACAATTTTTATGAATCATTAAAAATATAGAATTAAAAAATGTATTTAATGCAACCATGATTCACATAAATAACTGCACGAAAATTAATAAATATAAACTAAGGTAAGTGTGCCTAATATGGCCCCCCTGTTATTTTGAATATGCTAGGTATGCGGCATCTCTGCAAGGTAGGAAGAAGTCAAAAACACTGAATTATGAAGTTTTCAGTTGTTTAGAACATTTTTAAATTATTTTTGCGCACGCCTAATAGCTAAAACTCGTTTCGTATACCTCCGTTATTATTTTACGTTGTAATTAAGTGGTCTGCCAAAATATTTAGACGCACCTGATCAAAATTTGAATACGTAGCTTCGATTCGTTATTGTTTCAGCTTTAAAACGCGACCTTAGTTTTTGTTCAACTCGTTTTCTAACGGGTTTTATTCTTAAATAACTTTTTATTATGCAGTGTACCTAATATGGCCCCCCACGAATTAGTAGAAATACCGATATTAAGAGTCCTTAGTTTCATGTTTACTTTTTAGAAAATCCTATCCTAATGTTATTTAAGAAAAATAAATTTAATTGTTTCAAAGCTTTTTTTCATTTTATAACTAAAAAAGCATTCTAGCTCAAAAAAAAACTTTGACCAAAATTTAAAGTTGAAATTTTTCTACTGGTTGCAAAGCTTTCAAAAACATTGTAAAAAAGGCTCAATTTTTAAATAAATCATTTTTAAAATAATAACGAATAAATAATAATTTGAAGTTTTTAAAATCTTATATCCTGATTGATTTAAAAAGTGGGAACAAATTGCAATTAATTAATTACTTCAAGGGGGGCCATATTAGGACACAAATTTTAGGTGTCTTAAAAAACCGTGTTTTGGTAAATCCTCTGGCATTTGAAGCTCATTGATCAAAATCGAACGTGTAATGTGTCATTTTAAAGCTCTTGAATTAAGCTTTAAAATGAGACCTTAACCGTCAAAAAATATTGATTTGATTGACCACAACGTCGATTCTCGCTTAGGGGGGCCATATTAGGTACAGGTACCTTATGTACGATTCGCAGTAGTATAAACTATATTCAGTCAGACTCTAAACGAATCATTGAAAATATAAAATTGAAAAATGTATTTAATGCAACTAAGATTCACATAAATAACTGCATGAAAATTAACAAGCATAAACTATGTACGATTCGCAGTAGTATAAACTGTATTCAGTCAGACTCTAAATGAATATTAAATAATCCGCATTTGAAATTGATACATTTTCGAGTTATCTGCAAATAAACTAATATGAAGTAGGTTAACGGAGTAGTTTAAACGCTCTTAAAACGCCGATGTTAAATTAATGTAACATTATTATAATTACCATAAAATTAGTCGAGCGGCACAGTAAAATTTCCGAAATTACCGAGCAATTAATCTAATTTTCGGAGTGGCACACACTCTTCCGAAACTAAATTAACTCGATATTTAACAAGTGATCGAATCAATTACCGCGGCGCACAGTAGGTAAAACATGGATATATTTATGGGAGAGTGTGGTAGTGCACCATTATGAATGGAAAGTTGGTTCAGCCGCTATCTGCAAGAACATTCACGCTTGCGTTCGTTTTATGAAACCACAGTGTTTGACATCGCACGTGACGGTTCATCGACCAGCCATCGCTTGCTTCCCGTAATTCGATAACCCGGGGGGTAATAACGCTTGACGGATCTCTCCTGTGGAGCGGCGGCGCACCCGTGCAGCTTGCACCGCACAGAGACGTGTCGAAAAACATCTATGAAATTTCTCAAACTGACTTGCCTTTTCATTCATTCTGGCGGTATTTCAAAAACTCTATTCTTTTCTCGCGTGGATCAAACTCGACTTTTAATCCCTCTGCCTGCAGCTCGGCACGATGTTTGAATAAAATATTTTTATACAATCTTTCAATTTATTTTTTATTTTTTTTTTAGTAAATAAAAATTTACTCCGCCATCCCGGTGTGAGAAAATTATAATTTATCTTCTTACTGTGTTATCAAAAGCGCAAGTCGGTACAAGGAAAAAAGAACGTCAATAAACAAATAAATTAAATTGAAAGGAAAGCAGCACCCGATCGATTCTTAATAAAGCTGGATAATGAAAAAAGCCCGAGGTGGAAGGATATATTTTTCTTCTTCGAAGGGTGCGGAGGTAACTTATAGGAGACAGATGAGCCAGGAGGCTTAATAACACAATTTCACCTCTAGAGAAGAGACAGCCCGTCGATGGATACTCACGGGGGGCCATTATTGACATCGCCAACAGCGCCATCGATGCAACATCGCAATGGCATCGAATTTCCCTCGAGTTGCTCAAATTATTTCTATTAAATACATGCCGCCATCATATTCATAACTATTTTTCCCTCGACCTTAATCATTCTTATCATTCTTTATTCACAATAATGAATACCATAAAAAATTGATAATCTCTTTTTACATTATAAAATTTTGCATCAAAGACTAAACTAGGAGTCGAGTGGGCGCCCGCCAAAGTATTTGAAAAAATTACAACCTCTGCAATTTATTCTTGATGAAGAATTCGATAGATGACGACATTCTTAACCAATAGAATCAATAATAAGAGTCTTGAACTCGAAAATCGAAACCACTTACTCAATTTTAAGAGTGGACAAACTATGGCAAAAACTCTCTCAGGATTGTTTACCTTGACAAGATTTTTTGGGGAATATTACTCATTTTTGTTAAAAAATTTTAATTTTGAAATGTTTTAAATATTTCAATACCATTGCACCAGGTGTCAATCGTGACCCCTTAGCACTTGTAATCGCCGTCTGGTGGTAGGGCCTACACCGGGCGGCGACTCAATCTTGAACACCTCGTAAGAATAATGGTCATTATTTAATTGGTTTATACTGATTTGACGTAAATTTTGTCGGCAAAATTTGCATTCAATGAAACGCTTTGAACCCATTATATCTAAACTGACTTAAATTGAAAATAGATAAATTGAAATTTATATATTTTAATTATTTTATGAAAAATGCCGCTCGGGGCCCATCGGAGATAAGTCCGTATTATGAACAATGTCACAATGTCTGTTTTTATATAAACCGAGTTTTTCACAAAAAATATACGCAAAAAAGCGAATTTTATAATGTGGACGGATCAAGAGGGCATTTCTGAAAATCTAATTTCCGAAAGAGCCGTAATCTCAGACGTAAATTTGATGGTAGCTTTTAGTAAATAATACAATTTTTTTTTTAAATAATTAATTAAAAAATGATTCAACATCATTTCTAATTTCATTTCTGCGGATCCTCGTGTAATAAAACCATCGTGAAAATCTTTGTTCGATAATCCCAAACATTAACCTTGTAATTTGGCGTTTTTATACCCAAGTAAGTCATAGTGCAGACCTTTTAAAAGTAAAAAAATTTTATAGATTTTTTTGTTTTTAAATGCGTTAAATCTTCAAAGTATTACTTTAGTATTGTAAAACTTACACACAATTAGAAAATAAAAATAAAAACAATTTAGATGAAGTAATGCTGTATTAGTATTACGAAATTGATTGAGAAAAAAATTCGAGAAAAGCCCATGATGACAACGATTAACATTTCTCTCAGAGTTTGTAAATTGGCATTAATAATTAAAGGAACGTTGTGGTGGTACTAGAAACATATTATTTTCAGTTGCGTGATTGATGCACCGTATCGAAACAAAATTTAATACCCGACTCTTGTCACGTATATTCCACACGTGTTAGAGGTGAAAGCTGCTGCTTCTACCGCAGATGCATTAATCAAAACACATTGAATTCTCCTGGCTCTGCGTGGTTTCGCACATTACTTTTTTTTTCCCTCCTCACCCTATCATGAACGTCTGCTTTTGTCTGCTCGTGCGAGGAGAAAAGCCGGATGTAATTTTCGTCTATCATAATGGAGATTGATAATTGTTTTTGTTCCTTGATTAATACGATTCGTCACGTAAATGATGTTTCATTCAAAATTTATGGTAGCTCATTTCTAACATACCACTAAATAATAATGTCAAGTAGAATATTTTTTCTTCATTTGGGAGGCCAAAACTACCAATTAAAATAATTGATTTTAAATAAGAATGAATTGAAATGAAAAAATATAATGAGATTAGTAAGATTAAAGCACTTTAACTGGTTAAAACAGTTAGCGCGATTACCTTATATTTTTCAATTCCGTTGCTCAATCATCAAAGTGCAATAAGAGTGATTTTATCCGTCGAGAGCCTACCATTGAAAAAGCGTGAAAAATAGAAGTAACACGTTCAATTTCCCTGGCGATACAAGACGGAACTATGCTGCCGGAACGACTGCATGCTGCTGAGCAACAAGTTTATCGATCTGCGTGACTCACATTCGCGAACGGATTGAAACTGCCTCATACTAACAATGTGATTCCGTAACACCCCGTATATTCCAAAATATTTTTCTCTTAAGCTCAAAAGCTTAAACTTAAATAGATTTATTTTTTTTTTTTCTCAACCTATTTTTCCTACTCAAACTCGTTTGTTTTTTATTGTTTTTCTCTAAATTTTAACTTTGCGAGCATCTATAAAATTTGCCGAACCTTTTCTAATAATTAGTTTTGAATATAATTTTACCATTTTCTTTTTAAATACTTTCATTGGCAAAACAAAAAACAAAAAAAAGTCAAAAACTGTAAAACTTCCTTTTAATTTGTAAATAAATTTCACGAAATTAGCAGAAAATAAGCAATTATCATGATAAGGAACCTTATCAAAAGGTGCTTTGTTTTTATAGCGAGATAAATTAGTAAATTAAGCTTTTGAGGATTAATATAAAAATGGTATAAGAAGCTTTTGTATCAGATCAAAGACTAGCACGTTAGATGAGAATGTAATTTTTTCGTATGCGTATGTTAGATCGTTTAATAGGGCATAAAATAGGACACTTATGAGTAGCAAGAGAGTATGGGGAGAGAAAGGTGGTAGCTGCTGGTGGTGGGGGAGGGGATGGCGGTTGTATACACACCGTGGTGGTAGCTGGGGAAGGGGGAGCAGGAAAACCCCCTACAGAGTTGAAAATCGATCGAGGCCTCTCTCCGGGGTTGCTGCTACCGCTGGCCTGCGTAGAAAGATGAATTGCCAAACCTGCTGCGTGTGTTTTTTTTTTTTTTTTTTTTTTTCTTTTTCTTTCTTTTGAATCAGCTCAAAGTATCGTTACAAACTTTCTTGACCAATAAGTTTTGTTCCAAGGTTTTAACTAAGTTCAATATTTTTCTTGTTTGAATCTCCGATGGATCTAGGATGGTCGAGAATTTAAGATTTTCAGGGAATTTTTTCCATAGAAAAAAGCAAAAATCTTTCAATTTTTTTTTTTTTTTTTAATTTAAAAAATATAGATTTTTACGTTCGTACGTCAAATGAAGTGAAAAATTCTCTCTTTCGTAAAAATTTCAAAAAATTTCAATGATCAAAGAAAACCAATTTTTGATAAACTGAACAAAAAATATAAATAAAATGGGTCGGAAAAGTGATATTGAGAATGGGGGAATCGGAGTCTGGTTGCATTAGTAGAGATAATGTTTCTTGAAAATCGACAGTTACGCGTCAAAATCGCTCATTTATAATAGTTGTTTTATTATAAAAATAAAAAATAATTAATAAATTCAGCAGCTGCAATGTGGTAAAAAAAATTTTTTTTTAACAAATTCATGTTTAAGTCCCAAATTAGATTACAAATATTTTTTAAACTATAAGCTAGCATCACTTTATTCACCATGAAATTATCAAACAAATTTTTATTAGTTATCTTAACGGATCGTAATTAGCTTAATCAATTTTTAACAGTCGTCGCTCCACATATATCGTAAGACTTTGACGGAAGATATTAAGTATTTACCACAAGAGAGACATAAATTTTTAATGTAGTCACCGTGAGAATGAAAGTGATATATGATGCTACTATAGTAGCTAACAAAAAAAAAAAAAAAAAAAAAAAAGTAAGAATAAGTGGCTGATTTTAATAATAAATACAACCAACGATTTTGAATAATTAATTTGACTTGCGAGTTCTGCACAAAAATCTTTATAATAACCAAGTTATTAATAAGACTTCTGTACAGAGTTAAATTTTTTTTATAATTCACTAACCGTGACTGTCTATTTACATAGTATGTGTATACTATTTACGAAGCTACTTCGTGATGCATGATTTCAGAGCGGCAAGCTATAAAAACAGTTTTCAGAAGTTTTAATCGCTCGAGAAAGTTGAAAATCTCTGGATGATTCTGCATGCATAATAGATTATTCGTGCTTTAACAGCACTTTATTTTCTCTGTGTGAATCATAATTAGATAAATAAACTTTTCGAATAACTTTTACTTTGGTTGACTTTTGATTGACTCGTACTACTTAAAATTGCATTCGGACTCCCTTTTAAAAACGTCTGTGTAAATTTGTCGAAATTCAGTCGAATAATTTTTTTTTTTTTTTTTTTTTTTTTTTTTTACTCATTTTATCTTACAATCATTGACTCTTGTCGTCATAATAATTAACAAAATATACAGTTCTCGTTTAAAATAATAAAAGAAAAAATTTTCGATTGACAAATAATTTGGAATCAAAAACACAAAAGCAATTTTTAACCATTATTTATATCAAGAATAATAATAAGTTAAATTAAATAAAAGGCTGTTCCGAATCATCATTGAAAAAAATCATAAATAAGTTATAAAAAAAGTAAAAAGAGTATTAATGAGCCTACATCAAAGTTGATCAGCTGTAAGTTGGTCATAAATAAAACTGTAAAAAAGAAGAAGAATAAAATAAAAGCGGGTAAAATAAATGTGCCAAAGTGAAAGCGATTTTAGCTGCACGTGATTAACTAACAAGTAAGCACTCACGCGAAGCCCGATACAAATCGAAACTCGAGCGTGACCACGCGCGAGCTTTTTCGGCGATCGATCTCTGGTGAGAAGTTGCTCGGGTCAGAGCTTATGCAGTTCGAGATTTCCTCGAAATTACGTCGCCTACAATAGCGAGCAGCGACTCCTCCGGCTTTCTGCTTCTGCTGTGTTACTGCCGCCCCGCTGATGCGAGGAAATATCATCGTTATTCATCACCGAGAGAAATACCATTAAAGTTCAGCTTCGATCCAAGTTATTTCACGCTAACGATAATATTGTGATTTCTCTGTGGCTTTTATTTATTCATTGCCGTCGCGCTTTTGAATTCAAGAGCCTCCAATTTTTACTAACAGTGAATAACATCAATTTATTTTCGAAGATATTTGTTTCATCGAGCCTCACTCTTGCTAAATGCGAAATGCAGATTTTTCATTTTTTTATTCCAAGTTGTGAATTAACAGTTTAATGATCCATTTGAAAGCTACGGTAAATTCATAATATTTTTTGTGCTCAGAGGAGCTAGCGAAAATTAAAAATCCTGTGCAGTTTAAAACTCAATTTGAATAATGGCTGTCAGATGAAAAGAACTTTTTTTACAGTGCAGTGAAAAAATTTAAAAATTCTTTAACTTGCGAATGAACATGGGTCATTCCATGGTTGCGGGTGGAACATTTGTACGACTTTACATCTAATTTTTACTAGGAAAAAAAGGTTGAATTCTCAAGACTATGCCATCAGCAGAAAGCGCTTGATATAGACAAAATTTTCCTGCAAGAATTTTTTAAAAATTTTAATTTTTAAGGAAGTTATGATGCAAATAAGGGCCGTTGCGGGTGGGACGAAAAACGGAAGTGGTTTTTATTTTCGTCGAAAGCATCCAAAAAATCTGCGAATTGCGCTGCAACAAAAATTAAAAAAAAATCTATGGTAAAACCAATACCCTAAGCTTCAATGATCAATAATTGTTTTAATGAAATTGTTCATTAGTTCCAAGAAAAAAATCAGAGTGTAGCGTTGCAGGTGGGACACGTACGAATTGGTAATTTTGAAGGCTATATTTTTTCATTTAATACAAATGAAAATTCTTCTTTATTGTTGATAACGTGTTGTATCACTCCTCAACTGCTGATTTCATGCAAAAATTACAACCAAAAAGTTAAATTTATACCTTTTTTTAAATCTTTTTGACATGATGTTTTTGCCTAAAAATGTCGTCTGCTAACCTCAAAAAACCGAAAAAGTTGAAATTTAAAGAGATAAATGACTTTTTCAGTGTAATTTTTGGATCAAATCATAGCTGGGACTCTTATCTTATGTTTACAACTGTTAATTAATACAAATTTTAAAGAATAAAAAAGATTCCGATGAAAAACGATTTTTCGAGATTTTTAGCCCGGTTTCAGTTACGCTGGAATGACCCATATATGTGTATCATACATGGACCGAGGCCATAATGAAAATAAGAATCCTACTTACAAACTCTCTCGTTGGATAAAACGGAAGCTATTGTTAACGCAGTCAAATTCACTTCGAAGCTCGGTGCACTAACTTTCCTTCCCACTGTGGAGCTGCTAATGGCATTTTACGCATAATTGCCCTGTGCTCTGCCCGTTTACAAAGTCATTGTGATAGAAAAAAAGAAAGAGGAGGAAGTGGGACAAGTGCAGACACTTGGAGGATTCCAATTCGCAACAGGTTGCTTTTTCCTCTTCCTCTTCTTCCTCCTCTATGATTATTTGTTTTCAAAGTGCGCTGAAGCTGCGTATCACCTTGCGCACAGCAGAAGTGCGAGCATGTAAATAACAGACTCATGCTTTTACATTCGGGTACTAATTATGAATTGAAGCTGATGTATTAGAAACAGTAATTGTGCGACTAATTGGAGAGGGGGAAGGAATAATTTTATCACTTCAATGGGAATTTTTAAGATAAAATTTACAGCTACTGGCAAAGTATACTTACAAAAATTCTTATAACAAACTGAAAGGCAGAGTACATATATTTTTTAAATTTAATATTAAAAATTATTAATCATAACTAAGTGTAGTTTCAAAATTATTTAAGCAATGCTTTACTGTTAGCTACAGGCTTTTAACCCTTTTGTGTCGAAGATAAAATTTTTCGAAAATTTCAAGCATAAAATTTTTGAAAGCCATATCAAAAATTTCTCGAATACCCTTGAAAGTAATCGCTGTTTTCAAACTAACGCTTTCTCTTAAGCACTAGAAAATGAAATTTCTGACAAAGTGCCTTTCTATGGAAATTCAGTTTTATAGGTTCTTTTTCTTTGCATTTTCAGTAAATCGATTATTATCTAGTCATTGCTTAGAAAAAAAAAAAAAAAATATCGTTTTCATTTTTTTAATAGTATTATAAAATTTATGGTAATTATAAACTAACTCGGAAGGGTGAGAGCAAAAAAAAAATTATTATTTTCAAAATTTTTTTTCAAGAAATGTAGTTTTAATGTAAATAAATTTGAAACAATCTTTAGTAAGAATTTAATAATAAAAGCTGTATTAGAATAAAAAAATAAGTTATAATTTTTCTGCGCAATAGAACTAAACGATTTTTACATCACGCAGATAGTTGTTTGATTTTTTTGTTACGTGAAAATTTACGATTCATCGGGAGTTGACATATCTTTCGTGTGGTATGTCCGTTTCTTTCTCTTTTATCGTTTGTGTGTTGTTCAAACCCTGGTCACATTCAGTATAACCCGTTCCCTTATAATCACGTATAACCCGTTCCCTTATTATCTTTTATTACCCAGGTTATCCCCCTCACTACTTCCGAAATTTCAGAAGTACTGAGGGGAGTCCACGCTTGTGGAATGGAAAAATAATGCCAAGCCAAGAATCGTAAGAAATATAGTCACTACCAGCCTTATTCTGGCATGGGTTCCAATTCGAGCTTGCGACTTGTTTTTATTAGAAAAATTAAGTCATACTAATTTTAACTAAAAAAATACTCATTGATTTCAATAAAGTCATCATCGTGAAATTCAAGCCTCGAAAAATTAATAAACTAGCCAAAAAAATAACTAAAATAATGAAATGATTTTTAAAAAATTATGATCCGTATGTCTTAAAAAAAAGCACATTTTAGTTATTTAAGAAATTCATGTATATTCTGATAACATAAAAATCTGATTCGTCGTTTTCCAGAAACTATTATATTCTCTCATTCCTTACTTTCACGAATTTATTTCTTTCGCCTGTTTATCACCCTGTTTTGATTTCTAGCGCTTTTCCTTGCTCTCGGCCAAGGGGGGAGAATTCTCTTTTTGCCTCGGGTGAAACCGGAGTTTCTGAGAAACGAAATTTCGAAGTAGTTAACTTTATTGCCACGAAAGTTGTCTCGAAGGACCCTTGGTTCACAATGTAATTCTTGTTATGCAAGCCATAAAATAATTCATTAAATTGTATATTTCTGATAAACTACCACATTATTTGGTTATGCAAAGCTTTATTTAATCCTGATAAGATTTTGTAAATTCACATGAAGTTGAGAAAATAATTTAGAGGCAACTAAACAAGTTAATTGAGAAGCCGGATGCAAGGACCACCTTAACGTTCGAGACCCTATAAAATCAGTCCAGGCAGCCCCATTAGATTTTTTATAAATGCTGTCAATCTTTACCTACTCGGAATGTTGTTTGAAATCTTTTCCGAAAACTTTTTCAAAACCTAATGAAAACTTACGCTCCCCATAATAAAATGGCTTGGATAAATTTTTAAAGTGTTTAAAGGAGACATAATTAACTAGTAAAAATCAAAAATTAATAGATTTAACTTTTTTTTTTTTAATACTTATTTATAGTCGCGACTTTTTATGCTCCGTATGGGCTTATTGACAACTTTGTCCCTACACTGCTTCGCATTAGCCCATGGCCCATATGGAATAGATTTAACTTAAAACTTTGGATT
Organism: Encarsia formosa; assembly: GCA_038277355.1. Taxonomy (NCBI): domain Eukaryota; kingdom Metazoa; phylum Arthropoda; class Insecta; order Hymenoptera; family Aphelinidae; genus Encarsia; species Encarsia formosa. The sequence goes on from CM076184.1 coordinate 110,708,566, forward strand.
AAAAAAAAGAAGCTTAAAACTTTTAATTTAAAAAAAGTTTGAGCAAGGAAGTTTTGATTAAGTTTGAAAAAATTTTCGGAAAAGCAACATCTCGAATAGATAAAAAATTTGCAGTATTTTTATAAAATTGGGTTGGTTGCCTGCGTTGATTTTCGAGCATTTCGAATGCTCAGCCAGGCATCCGGCTAATTTTTTGTAATAAATTTTTTTTCAGTTTTTTTCAGCCTATACTTGTGTTAATTAAGAGTATAAGGTACAGCCATAAGGCAATGCAAGTAAGAAAAAAATATAATAAATAAAATTTTTAATTTTTAGTTTTATAAATATTAAAATAATTTATGAAAAACCGAGATGCTATCGCTCATAAAATTCAGGTTATCGTAAGTAATTTTAATTAAAAAATTTTGTGTCTTTTTCGAAAAATTCATTTAAAATTTTAACTTTTATTTATAATCAAATAGTAGCATTAACCAGGTTTAACAAAAACTTATCATTTCCTTAGAAGCGCAGTTCAAATTTTATCATACATCTCTAATTTTATTGAAGCTTTCATGTTTTAACGTTACAAGCTGACGCCCCAGGGAGTTGCGTACGGTTATATTCGTCGAAAGTTTTTTATCTCATCGATGGATGATGGTAGTAACAGAAGTTTGGTTTTTCCAGAAGTCTTTGATCATATAGTATTGATTGCTGGTCGACTTTGCATGTTATAAAAAGCAGTTCAATCAGCCGGTGAATCGATGCGGTATTCTCAGCTTTAACATGACGGATCCTTAATCTCTAAAAAACATTTTATCATCATAGTTGAACTCTAAATTTTTTGGTATGGTTCAAAAGTAGTTCTTATTAGTACGAGAAAAATATTTTTTTAACTCTAGAAATTTTTTTGAATTTCTACTTACGTGGGATGTTGTAAAAACTTACCGTACTCATACCTGTCAACGATGCACCCAGTGTTGGGGTAAAATTTTATTTTTCATCTTCCGAAAGACTCTGTTTTGACGGATAAGATTTCTTGCACAGCTGTCTTATGTAAAAAAAAGGCTTGGTAGCCACTTTACTTGCATATCAAGTGAAACGAAAAAAAATCCAATTCTTTTGTAATTATTTATGCTTTAATTAATTATAAGAATTTTGTTAAAAATGTTGTTGATATTTGCATAGTTTATACGTTAAGTGAATAAAACATTGTTAAGGTGAATTACTCGAGTGCTGTGTTTTACAGCTCATTCTGAATTCTAATCAAGTTTAGAAGCTGAAATTATTTTATTCTTTACCGCAATTTCGTATGACAACTCATTCCATAGAAATGCAAAGTAGTTTAGTTTCCACAAACTTTGGAAGAAAATAGAACATGGCATGAATTGAAAAGTGAAGTTTTTGTTTTAAATCAACAAATTAAAAGCTTTTGAAAAAGGAAAAAATAAATAAAAAAATAATTTAACGACTCAAAATTCTAAATAAGTACCAATGAAAATAAGGGATGATAGAAAGAAGGATAAAAAACGACGGTACTCGAGTAAAAAGTAGAGCTCGCTAGTATGTATGAGATTTCGCGTAATTGCAAAGCCACGGGGGGTTTCTCCCATAGGCCAGTATAGATGCAGGTGCTTGCACCGGGCTGGCCTATATTGCTGTACCGTATGCTAGAACGCCCGCGACGTCCACGCGTCAACGACTTAATTGCAACTTGTCCCTAAGCTCATGTCTTTCGCGTTGCGTGAACTAACTCTACTGTGATGTAGATCGAGCCAGATCCTAAAACACTATGCCTACTCCTATTTTCATATTATAAATTATGTTACGTAGCGCTACACTAAAATACGTAAAAATGATAAGGTTAGTAATAAATTACTCTCTGGATTTTCCAAGTCAAAATTTGTTTTAAAATTTATTTAAACATATAAATTGCGGACGTTTCGAAGTCTAGTTTGACTTCCTTTTCAAGCTAAAAAAAAAAAAAAAATTATAAAATTTGTTTAAAATGATTTGAACAAAATATGATTCTTACAAATTAATTTATAATTATTCACAATAATAAAGTTAAGGAAATATTATACCTAGTTACATTTTTATCACAGATTTTTATACAAATTTTTTATCATACAAAATCTTTTACGCAGACCTTAAAATTTGTGAATATACCTATATTTCTGCTTTGCCTGTAATATTACCTTTATAATGATGATGTTATTTTCTTGTATAGTGAATATTGATAATGTGATTATTGACTGACTAAACCAGAATTTACTCTGGCTAAAATCTGTGATAAAAATGTTTATCCAAGTGGTGCTTTGCACATTAGATATGTAAAATACGTAATCCTTAATATTTGATTCTACAACGTTTAATATTGAGATCTGGTAACTTTGAGTGTGAGTTTCGGTGAAGAGGGACGAGAGTCTTTGGGTATGATTACTATGGGGAATGGAGGGATTTAGAGAACAGAAGGACTCAGCTACGAAAGCTTTTATATAAGTCTATGAAGCTAAGAAAATCCCCTGTCCTAAAAGAGTGAGCATGAGTGATAAATCCTGTTATAACGTTTTTAAAGACCATCCTATAGTATGTAATAAATGTCTGTTTTACAATAATTAATATTTAAATTTTACTTGTTTTAGAGTTGCTATTCGGAATTTTTTATACTCTTTAACATTTAAAAATCAGTCTGAAAGAAAAAAAGCTCGACATTAAATATCAACTGAAAAAATGGTTTTAATTTCTGAGGTTATGCATGCAAAACGCACGTCCAAAGATTATGCAAATAAACCAAGCGTTTAATTGTTGTCGGATAGCCGCAAACGTATTTTAGATTCGAATGTGCACGTTCAACAAGCGCTTGTTAATCTAACGTCAGTTCAAATTAAACGACGCGGCGCTGCTTTCGCCGAACTGTGAATATACATAATCTTTTCACAGCTATTGCCCTGCGTTCAAAAATAAACGTTTTGTTACGCAAGGTTTACCTGCACACCACAAAAACTGATTATTTCAAGATAAGAAATTTATATACATTTCAAAGTTAAAGTTTATCGAAAATGGAATATAATAAATTTTTTTTTATACATTAAATAAAAAAAAAATTTTTACTAGTTGTAAATAAGTTTATTGAAAACTTCTAAGATTCTTCTTAATATAACACAAAGTATTTACACACACAATGAAGTCACTCAGAAACAAGGAAGGACTAAAACCTTGATATAAGTTTCCAAAGCTTTCATCTTCTTGTACGGAAATTGCTGTCGCAGATGCGAAGATTCACGACTTTAAGAGCTTATAGCTCGGGGTCTTCAATCGATTTTTATTTTTCCTGCTCGAAAATTTTTTCGAAAAATAATAAATATTGAATACATTGTTGATGCTACAATTTGCTGGGTGGTAAAGCATGAATTCACGGATTGTCTTTTTTTCTTGCGTACTATGAAATGAAATTGGAGTTTTACAACTCACTTTGCGTGTTTGTAAAAAATTTTTCATCGCGCTGGCTTCCATTGAAATGTCCCCCTTGCACGCGACCTCATTCATTGTTTTACTTATGAGCACTTTGGTTATTTATTATCAGATTTTATTAAAACAAATGTTCATTATTAATTCAGCCGAATAAATCATGTAAAATTCGTGATTTAAAATTTAACTGAGGACGTTTGAAATTTGTAAAATTTAATATTTAAAGCTTTTGCAATCTGATGAATCATTGCACAAACACCTTGAACATATTTTAACGAGGGGCTATGCACTCCAGAATCACTAAAAGAATCACATACAAAAATCAATATAATCAATAAAATACAAATTTCATTTCAAGTAAAAATCGTCAAAAAATATTATTTTTAACAAAATATCAACTGAAATTGATTCGAAGGCTCTAAACTTTAAATTTGCCAAAAGAATCACGAAAGAATCGCAAAAGAATCAAAAAGAATCAAAAGAATCATCAATGATTCTAGAGTGCATAGCCCCTCGTATTTTAATCTTTTAATGTTAAGCAATATTATTTAAAAATTATCGTAATGACTTGCTTTTTATTGTTTTAGGATGCTAAGAAAAGTGGACTGCCTACATGTGAATGTAATCAGATGGAAAAAAATATAAGACTTTAAGCGAATCGTCAATCTTGACATTTCAGGTAAATATTTGATGCATTTAAATAAAATTTAAAATTATTTTTGAAAATGAGGCTAGCGTATGGTTTTAAAGTTAACACACATTCGAAGTATTTATCTATAATTATTATTCATAATGAAATACTTGTTTCTTAACTTGCATGATTTAATTGTGATCGTGTAGAGAGAGGGAATGTGCTTACAGTAAGATGAGCGCATATTTGCGTAAGTGAACACATAACTTTTAGTGCGTGCGTAATCTTGCTTATGAGTTAATAACAAGGGGTTACGCACTTGCTCCTGTTTGATAGAACTATGACAGCAGAAAAAAATATTATATCGAATTCTCGTCGTCCTGTCCCGTTCAAAATGGTCTAGCCAGGACTATTCAGGACTACTCGAGACTTTTATAGCAGGAATAAGTGGGTAGCCCCTCGTTTGATAACTTATTGCTTAAAGCCATCTTTGATTTAAAAAATTTTTTAAATTGTTTTAAGCGAAAAAAATTATTTACTTTATGGATTTCGTGATCTGGTATCAAATCATGCGGTACAGATATAATTACCGAATGAATTGATGTACCTTTATTTGCTAATGATGAAAGCGCTGATTTTAAAAATATTTTTATGTTACTCGGGGCGCAAATCACCTCGTTACCGCCAGTCTGTCAGAATTTGGGCCCGGAGGGCTTTTTCTCGCCTTAGGGCGTAAAATTTCAATTTTTACGACTTTTTCTATCGTAGTAAACTCATAGAAATTTGTGACAAAAAAAATCATACGCATCTCGAGCGTTCGGTTGTCTACCCTTGTGTGATCGCACGACCCTGGGACGTGTGACGATCCTACGCGGGCGCGAAAATCCCTTTCAAGCCCTAGATATGTAATATACATTATTGAAAAGAAATTCTGCAACAAATCATATTTATAAGCAAGATTTATAAATGAATATCCGGTTTTTTAAAAATCGTGCATAATAATTGTATCTAGTTAAAGTCTAGCTACTTTCTAGTTGATTACGCATAAAGCAGTTTTGAATCATGCCGAGATCATAGTTCCTCCTGACCAAAAATACCTATTACTGCAGAGACGTAACAAAAGAAAAACTATGAGTAAGAATGCCCTAGATTAAACAAAGCCAGTAAATTGTATTAGTATGGTTCTGAATTGAATTAGGGGGCCATGTAATACGAGGAAGCAGTGTCAGAGCACTGTGACATGATTACCCGGGCGGTTTCTCCTCGAATACCGTTATATGTGTGTGTAATCAAGACGCTTTTTGATGCCCGTGCAGTCCGAGAGAATCACGCTAATTACGTTTCAGAAGTACTCGCCTTGTTCTCGAGAGCAGCTATGTACGTTGCCCCACACAAAAGCTGATACAGAGACAAAAGAGCGCGGTATCAGAGCCGTTCCATCGTCAGGATCATCTTCGTCGAAGTTCGCTAGCTTCCCCTCTTGTGGATTTCGTTTGTTCAATTTTGCTTTCAACTCCTTTCGCAAGAAGAGAAAAATTTCTTGCGAAAGCTCTTTGTACTTATTTATATTAATATTGCTAGGCACATTTTTTTTGAGTTGAATTTCGAAAAAATCCAAAATCACCTCATCTTTTTTTTTCATGGTAAATCAATAGGACAAAAAAATTTCCTACTTCCCCATAGTAAAGATTATATGTGCACGGTGGGTGTAGAAACTGTAAACATGACATTGGTTCAGGCTCCGAATTTCAGAGGCCTGAAAAATTAATTAAGAATGATAATTTCAGGCATAGTAAATGAGAAAAGAACTTGTTAGGAGCTCATGAAAAAAATTGTTTACGCCAATAAAGTTAAATTTACTCACAAATAATTTTATACGAGTCGAAGATAAATCCTTATAAACAATTCTGCTTTACTCGGACTGTAGTATCAACCGCTACGTATACACACTGAAAACTGATTATTCACTTATTTATTTACAGTTAAGGCTTATAGAAAGGGAAAGATTGTTCTGAAAAACTCAGGTGTAAATTTTGTAAGGACTTTGAAAACTCGAAGCTTGAGTATAGTTCTCATAATTATTATCACATTGGCATCGAAACCGCACTAGAAAAACGTTGAGCAAATACAATAAATAGCCTGAATCTAACTTGACCAACGATTGTGAGTGTACAGCAAGCATAATATGAGTTCGTTAGTGACGGACCCTATACTTCCACACTGAACATACAAAAGCTCAAAATTATAATATGTCAACTCCTATACTAATTATATTGTTCTTCTTAAATTTTAAGTCATTTAAAATTCTTTTGAGAAATTGAGACTCTAGCAAAGAATTAGTGTTTTGAAGCTTGGAAGATGAGGATTTTTTAAAACTTTTTCGGCATTGTCTCATCTCGTTAATTTTCATTTCAATAATTTTTATCCTAAAAAGATTTCGAGGCTTTTATACAATATGTATAGTTTTTGAAACAATTTCATTTTTTCAAATCTTAGAATGCAATGATTTATAAAAAATAAGCAAGTAATTTATCCTACTTAAAAATTAATGAGATGATAGTTGAGGTAAAATAATGTTCAGCTTATCTTATCGAGAAATCTATGAACAAAAATTTTAGGAACTTTTGAGAAAGGCTTTTTATCAAAAGGAGGAATTATAAAAGTTTGGTTTCACTCAAAGTACATACAACTTTGTAGGATGAACATACTCTTTCTTCGCTAAAAAAAAGTGTATTGGAATTTTTTACCGATAACTGAGTTATCATGCATTCTGCTGAAATAAAGTGAAGTTAGATGAAATTACAAGAAAATTTGTGAGCTTGCGTGTGTCGTTATGCTATTTTGGATCGTAATAAATTTTAACTGTAAACCGTAATTGGAAAATTGCGTGATTCATCATAAACTTTTTTTGCAAATTTTTTGCGTAAGTACTCAATATTTCTAGCTAAAACTAAAACATTTTTTTTTCTTCTTTCATTTTCAATAAGCAATAAATAGTTAGATATTTAATAATAGAAGTAAAGCAATAGGGCGCTCAGCTCAAAAAAATTGTGATAGAAGTAAACGAAGAAAGACAACATGACCTAGTATTGAGTAAAATAAGAGCTTTATAAAAATGTAAATTTTAAACAGGAGCTTCAGGGAGGGAAAAAGAACGCAGGGTCGTTTAATTTGAACTGACGTTGGTCTAACACTCTGCAGTTACGGTCGCATCAAAAAATAAATTGAATGAATCATTTGCATAATCTTTTGGCATTTTTCTGACTGATACGATTTTTGAAACAATTTTTCCAACTTTAAGCTTTGAAAATTTATCGAAAACTAAATTTTTTTTAAAACAATCTTTGTTTTTTAGAACGAGGTTTTTTCACATTCATATGACGTTAATTTATCACACAACGTAAAATATTTGAAAAAAAAACATCATTCTTAATAGAAACGATTGGTTTAAATTGCTATTGTCTTCACTAGGCACCACTATTTTTTTTTTTTTTTTTTTTTTTTTTTAATCATAGATAGTTTTAATTACAATTTTTAACTAGGGTGCCAAGCGGGTCTTCGCTTCACTTTACCCTGGTGACGTAGTGGACAGGTGTCGAACTCTACTTTTCGTAACAATGTAACAAAATTGACCACATGGTTCCTTTTTTGTCACAGTGTGACGAAAAGTCGATTTTGCGATGTGACCTGACATTAGTAAAGTTACGGTAAAAAGATAAATAAGAAAAAAAAAAGAAATGGAATCAGAAAAAGGAAAGAGAAAATTATTTTAGGAAAAAAGAAGAGAAAAAAATTATAGAATGGGTTGGAAAAAACAAAAGTCCAAACAGGAATGAGAAAGACCTAACACGTTTGATCGCGACGACCGTCAAAGCACGTATCTTACTTCTTTTTCTTCTTTAAGTATAATGTAGGCACTAAATTCAATTGTACGGTCATCAACAGTTGGGTTTTGAGAGTTAAACTAACGAAGTAGAAAATAATTAGCCACGACAAAGACAGGCCATTAACAACCCATTTTACGATTTGATCGGACACCCGTACATGTCGATAAAAAGGTAAATTAGAGAAATAGGAATTATTTTATGAAAAAAGAAAGGAAAAAAATGTACGTAGAAAGGGTTAGAAAAAATAAAAGAAGTGAGAGAACTCCTAACGTGTCAGATCGCGACGACTGTAAAATCCCACAAAAGATCAGCTGGATCGAGTCGGGATGTGCGCGCATTTCAGTGCTGATGATGACACGTTCTCGTTTATGATAGGATTAAATAACATAAAGTAAAGTACCCGATTCCGGACCCTTTCGAACCGTATTTATTGATATTCGGTTTCAAAATACCCCACTTTATGAAACATTCAAATCTTATGCGTTCTGGGTAACCCAATTGATGGATATTGTCGTTATTACTCCCTACTATATTTACACTATTCAGCCTCGTTCGGAGAAAAATAAAAAAAGAAGCAGCATTGTGAGAAGACTGAAATGTAATGAGTTCACAGCCAGCTGGAAGGTTTAGTTCAATACTTTTTCAAAATCTTGAGCCTTCTACAGACCAATTTTTCACAAAAAACTTCGATTTTCATACAGTGGATCGGGATACAATCACATGAATTATTCTGCATGAAAATAAATTAAAGAATATTAAAAGTATTTTTATAAAAAAATTTCAACTGAACTATTACTTTCAAAGAAACGAAAAGATAGTGTAAAAATTGTGAAGAATTTTTGTAATTTTTATTCACAAGAATATAGAGAACACTTTACGTTTAAGATGTACTCATTAAAATGTAATGCGTCTATGAACTTAATGTGAAAACATGTGTTCACTGTACAGTTGTCTATACACTTTAATGCCTTCGTACTTTCTATACGTTCTGTCAAATTAATTTTTAGGATAACAACTATTTTTAACTTTCATTTTATACTAATTTGACTAAAAAAAAAAAAGTCTTTATAATGTTAACCAGAGTAATATTTAATTTTTAATCTTGAAAGTAAATATAATTTTTACTTTCATTTAAAAAAAAAAATTTTTTTTTAAAGTTAAATTAAATTTTTTTTTTTTTTTTTAAGTTAAATTTTTTCATTTCAGTAAAAATTATAAGTCACTAGAACTTCTAAAATTAAAAAATTAAAAACTACTTTTTTAGAAAAAAAATCTTGAAGCTGATGCGTAACGCGTCATTTGACTACCCAAAGGCTTTTATGCAGTGAAGTTCTGCCCAGACTGGAAAGACTTTTTGCATACGACTTCTAACATGTGTGCATTTTTAAAAAGCGGGAAAAAAGTCTCAGACGGATTCTTTTTCACTTGTAAGTAGCACGCTTGAGCAGAAGTTACACGGACAATAATCTGTATCGCTTAGTGCTTACCATGAATTTTTCGAAAGCAGGGACTGTTGAGACGATCAGAGCTAAAGTCTCAAATAAAGTACCGTAACTTTGAAGTGAAAAATTTTAAAACATGCAATAATTTTATTTATAGACTATGCTTTTAAAAGAAAATTCACTTTTTTCATTAATTTAATTGATTCTTTGAAATATTGAAATTTTCTGAATTTTTTATAACTTACCATTTTGGTAAAATAAACTTACAGTTGTTTTTTATTCATTGAATTAATTTTTAAGATCGTTTATTCTTATAAATGATTAGGTATTTTATAATTTATACATGAATGTAAATTAAAATAATTAATGGGTCGTGCTCAAAAAATTTTCCACATTTTGTCCCACCATTTCCACATGTCATACTACTTTTTAACAGTAAAAGTAATTATTTATGAAAAAAAAATATATTTACTGTTTCTTAGTAGAAAGCACGCTTAATACTCCAACCATCTTACCCTGTGGACTGTAGAGTAGAGACGGAATGCACACATTGAAATACAGTGTAAAGCTACACCTTTTAAAGAATACATGCATAGTTTCTAATCTTCAATTAAAAAAAAAAGCAAACAAACAAAAAATGGCGTTCGCAAATTGTTAATTTTTAAAAAATTGATTACTTAGAAATTTTTAGAAATTTTAAGATTATAAAAATAATAATTATACATAAATTTCAAGATATAAATTTTCACTCTTTTCAATAGAGGCCAATTAGAACGACCGCAATTTTTTTTAGTCTGGCCGTTGATTCTTTAACCAAGAATAACTTTTTTGTGGGAACTTGCTTATTGTGAAGACTTCAAAGAAAATATTAAAAATAGATAGAGTTTGTTTCTTTCAGGTACATTTTACAGAAATTTATGAAATTTTTAATTAGAAGTTAAAAAAAAAATCAGATTAAAATCATATAATTCAAATTATGATCTAATGTGTAAAAAACTTGTAAAGAATTGCTCGTACTCGATTGCGATCAAAAAGAGGAATGCCCAACTTTGGGTACTTATCTTTTATATAATTAATAACGATCAACATAAGAACCAATCGAGTTTATGAAGACGAGCGCAAGTTTCGTCAATTTTGACGAGAGTTTTTTCACGCGTTTTTTCCTGTTTGGACAGGACTATCACAGGACTATCAAATAAAATTACTCTATCAAGATCTAGTAGTCCTGTCCCGTTCAAAATAGGCTGCCCAGGACTATTCAGAGCTATTCAGGACTTTTATAACAGGACTAAGTGGGTAGCCCCTTGGTTGAAGCTGAATTAACCAAGACCTAGGTAAGATAGGATGTCTCCTATATCACTTAATCCTCGACTTTATCTGATTGGATAACCTAAAGGTCGACTAAATTCTTTCCAAAAACGTTGACCAGCAACTAGTCCAAATCGAAGGAATGAAGTCGACTGATGTCAGATCGGAAAAATTGTGTCGAAGGTTGACTACTTTAGGGAGGTTGGGGTAAACATAGTCTACTGCTTAACCGCGTTAAAATGTGTGTCGACGCAAACCAACTAGAAAAATTAGTTTCAATTGATAATTTTTTTTTTCCTGATTCTGGAGTTGCTTGCACGTTAAAATTTATTTTAAGTAAAACAGTAATTATTCACGTTGAAAAAAATCACTTTTTACTAAAAAAGTTGAAAAATGGTATATAAGTTAAAAATTTTTGTTAAAAATAGCTCATTAAACAGAGAACTGAATTATATTAACAGTGATTGATAAAGTCAGTTTGAATTTTAAACTTTTTTTGATGAAATTATCAGCAATTTATCGCACGTGTCCCACCGGTCACACTAGTCTTTGATTTTTTTCTTAAAATTTATTATTATTTTTGAAAAAGCAATCATTGGAACTTCAAGTGAGGGATCATGGTATTTTGTATACATTTTTAGCTTTTAACAATAAGTACATTATTCTCCATTGTTGAGAGCAAAAAAAAATCAGTTCTATTTCGTGTCCCACCGGTTAAGGTCTCTATTTTGTTGAAAATCTCTTTGAAAATTATTTGGAATAATCTAAAAAGTCAAGAGTGAAAATTAATCTACGTGCTAGCAGCTTTATAATCATCACACATATTGTAATGAATTTTTTTACCTGAAAACTACTATTTTAAAATTATGTGCTGTAAAAATATTTTTTTAGTAATCGGTTTGAATTAATTTACAATATTTTAAACTATTTCTATAAGAATTGAGTATCTATGAGTAGGTTAATGCTTTGGCCAGAAGCTTTCGAGCGTGTCTTTGAACTTTACTTTACTTGCTTCAAATCCAATCTGCGAGGTTACGGATTTTGCAGAAGCGAAACGTTCGTACAATTGCAAGCTGACGGAATTCTCACTTGGTCAAAAGTTTTTTGTAAGAAAGTACGATATAGCATTCTTTTATTTAAGCTGCTGAGCAACAAAGTCTCATTGGGAAAACTTATACAACAAAAAAATTTATATCGCCAATTTATTTATTTAAGTACCTGTGAGGTGTACCTTTCGAGGGTGTCTTAGGCTCTAAAGGCCCTCGAAATCAACCTTGTTCCCATGGGCTGCTCTCAGGTCTAAACGCGGCTTAGTCCCCCTAGATACATAAATAACTATTGTTATTGTTACATTTTCAAAGTTACAGCTACGGTGGAACTCTGATAAGAAATTTTTCGATAATTAGAAGTTTTTTTCACCTTTTCTTCACTTTTTACGAAAAATATGTGTTATCTGTGCGATAACTAATATATTCGAAATTTAATCACTCGAAGTTTTGATAAGAGAAAGTTTTTTCAATTTCTCCTGGCGCTTCCCCTTATACTGTATGTTCTTGAATACATACGTCTTTCCTAGCAATCTTATTTAAAAAAACTACTTCCAATTTGAAAAATTGAATCGATTAAAATTTTATAAAACTCATAAAAATTTCACATCAACTTTTTTACAGACGATTTTTTCATTCAAAGAGAATAAATAAATATTGAAAAGCTGATGATTAAATCAAAAAGCTTGAATCATTATGAATAGTGTGTGAATTTGAGAAAACAAAAATAGTTTGAGTGAAATATGTATTATTATAAATCTATAGAAACAGATTCATTATTTCGGTAACTGATAGTTGATAATTGAGCTTAAAAGGTATTTGAAACAAATGATTTTTCAATGGACTGCAATCAAGATTTTTCACCGGAAAAAATTAAAAACATTTATAGCTAACACGGAAGGTAATACATTGAAAATTTAACAGCCTGAATTCGATTAAGCATGAATAATGTAGCCTCTATTTCAATAGAGCCTTTTATCTTATAAATTTCATATTATGATCAGCTTAGAGAGATCGTATCATGATAGGCTTCATATGCGCTGCGAAATTGATTAAATAACTTTGGGAATATTGATTTCATGTGATTAGACTCGTGATAATGAGATCGTCGATGACTTGCGAATGAATTACAAGTTCACAAATTTAAGCTTTAAAACTTTCGCATTTTAATAAAACGTGTTAATGAAACTATTTAATACTTACGGAAATATTCTGTGATGAATAGCAGGAGATAAAATCTGCAAAACAAAATAATTTTTAATTAAGAATGACGTTAAATTACTATTGAAGTGCATTTAAAATTTTCATGCTGCATTATTAAAAATTCAAACAATAAGATTCTCCCTTGAGGAGCTTCTTCGAACAAAAAATATTTCTCTTAGTATTTTTAACGGTCGCATTTGAGAGAAATTAAATGAAAAGAGAACTTCTTTAAAGGTATTTACTTCTATACTGTGAGAGGGTTCAATTGTTTTAAAAAATTATTATAAAAGTTTCATTATGTTAGAAAATCAAATGTATTTAAAAAAAAAGTAGGGTCATGCACTTTAGTGTCCTAAAATTAATGTTCAAACGCATACCATTGTAAGATAATTGTTTGCGTTTAAGAATTCTTGGCATTTTTTTTTCTTTCGAAAAAAAACTTTTATTCTAAAGTTGCGTCCTAAATCTTGTTTGCCGAGACAAGGTCGTAACATCTGGGGTATTTGGTGTACAAATTTTAATTTCGCCGAGTTGTGCTTTTACAAGAGCACGGCAGAAAATCGATTTCCGTGTCAGTCACAGTCCGGACATTAGCCTTACTTCGGGAGGGGTACATTCAAATTAGCCGCTTCTCCTTTTATTCACAACTTTTTTGACCATAATGCCAAAATGAGTACGTTTACTCTTTCTTTAATTTTTTCCTGGGAAACTTCAGGTTGAGGTTTAAAAATGTAGCAATTTGAATTTTTTTTTTTTTTTTTTTACTTTTTTGAAATTTTATAATAAAAATTAGACTTTGGTACAGCTATATATATGTTCAAAATTACTACGTTTAAAAATTTTCTTATAACTGAAATAATTTCACAGAATACAATTTTTTGAATAGATTAAATTTCTTTACGTATTTTTACAATAGTAAACTTTTTTATTTCTCAAAGATAAATGCAGTTATTTCAAAAATATAAAAGTCTATATTTTGATAATTATATAAAATAATGTAAGTACAAAAGTATAAACTCAATTTATGACAAGAAATCACGAAAAAATTTAATGAAAAATAATTTTACTTCACAAAATTTTGTGATTTTCAAATCTGATTAGCGCAAAAGTAATGAATTAATAAATGATCATTAAAAGTGGAAATCATTTAAGTGTATGTTTATCAATCAATTTCACAATTAATACTGTACAAAAAAAAAAAAAAAAAAAAAAAAACTAGCAGTACCTCACATAAAATTCATGAGTTAAAAAGTTAGCTCATGAACATTAAATTGACCTGAATTTATGACTTTCAAAACGCTCTATTTTCGAATAATAGAAGAATATTTAAAAACTAGTTTTATGAATTTTATTCATTTTTTTTCTTTTTTATGATTTCAGGATGCCGACGAGTGTGGGTTTTTGGCAAATTTTCATAAGCTGACTGATAAGCTCCGAGAGCTCACGAGCAATCGTCACAGCTTAAAATCAAGTAGGACCATCGAATATATAATTTCAGTACTTAGAAAAAATTAATTTTAGTTTTGTAAAGATAAAATTGAATCAATAAAATGTATGTTTCGCGTTCGATTGAACCAGACAACTGTTTAGAAGCAAGCATTGAATAAACTCATTGAAAACAAAATTCGATCATAGCAGTAAAGCTCTATGAAGCTCCTCAAGTTCCTGAGCCAACCTGTTGGTGCAGTCGCTGCTGCATCGATTGGCTCTTGATACCGCGGATTAAAGGATATTTGGCTCGGCCAAGTAAGAGAGCCACTGATTCTCCTGTTTCGTTCTTAATACCCTGCGTCCTATATTTAATGGATTAATCTCCCCTTTTTTAATTTAGTGCAGGTCAATTTATTTTATAAACGCTTTAATTTTTTATTTTATTATTATAATTTTGTTTATTTGCTTAGTACGATAAAGAGACATTAAAAATTTTAGTTTTTACCTCAGATTGCTCCGGTTCAAGATCTTGAAGGCTTTCATTTGATTCAATCAGATTAATTAAAACGGAAGAAATTCTACACTTAAAAAAATACGAGTAAATTGCGCGAGAAAATTGAAGGATTTTCATCGAAGTACTGGTTTACTCAATTAAATTGTCGTACGGAGTAAAATGACTTCTATCTAAAAGTTATTACGTCTCCTCTTGCCCAATCGGAACTTCATGATAATTCAAGATAATGGTTTTAAAAGCACTAAAAAAATAGTTTATTTGATTTAGAATTTTAAGTCATATGAAGTTGTGAGACGTTGGTTACGCACAAAGTACAAAGCTTTCAATAAACACCCATTAGTTGCTTCTTAGAGAATGCGCTTGCTTGCACTTTGACCCGCAAGCTCGCCTTGATGCTTGTAAGCGGGTAAATCAAACGCAGAGTCTTATGCCGTGCCACCTAAATGTACCCAAAGGCAACTTGGCCAAAGCAGGAACTAATGGACGGCTGCGTGTGATTTCTCCACATTATAGAGCTTCAATCGAGTTTACGCTAGCTCTTTCCTTTGCGTTGTTTAGTGCAAAGTTCAAAATGGAAAAGTTTTGATTCAAAAACTCCTACGTCTGAATACTTTATTTTGAGGTTTTCACTACTATATAATCCGTAACCTATAGGACAACATAAAACTAGAGATAGTTTGAAAATGATTTAAATCCAAGATTTTTTTTCACTTTTAATAAAATTTCTGTGACAAAAGTTTTTCAACACACACCAAAAGTACCCAAACACAAGACATACCGAATCTTTGGTGACTTTCCAAACAAAGTTTCAACTCTACGAACATTGTCAGTTTCTGCAGTCTACGAATTTCTTGAAAACTTATTTTCAAATGCTACGTTGTTTTCATCATTGAAATGAATTCGATGATAAAAAAAGTTGTACGGCTGAAGCCTAATTTTCTACATAAGCCGGGTTATTTTAATTTTTTTATTTTTTTTTTTATTATTTTTTTATTGGAGCTTTTAGTTTCTATTCTGAATTTTTTTAACGCAATTACTAGAGACAGTTATTTTTAGTTTTACAGTTTTAAATTACGAATCTAAAATTTTACGATCTATAATTATATTAATAGAAAATATTAGAAATTTTCTAAAAATATTTACTTAATTTGTTTTTTTAATATTCCATATTTAATTATTTTTTTTTTTTTTTTTTTTTTTTTTTTTTTTTTTTAATTATTACATGTCATTTTAATTTGCTAAAAAGAGCAAGCTTTCATATTAACAAAAGTTCCAATTAATACGATCATTAAACTTTTTTTTAATGAACTAATTATCTATTCATTAAAGACAAAGTCTATCAAGCAAGACAAAGACATCTCGCATTTTAAAATCTGTAAAGTATTTCATAATATTTTTATTGCTTTTAAATTCATTAAATTGAAATACTAACATTAAATTTAGAGTTATCTACCTTTCTTTTTTATTATTTAAATTTGAATTTAAATAGTAGATTTCGATACAAGTCCGATCATAATTGCTTATTTATCACTTGTGTACCAAACATAGTTTTATGATTGTGCGAGCCAAAGAATTGTATTTAGCGGACAAGCTGGTCCGGCGAATAATTGCGGATTTATTGCACGCAATGTCATAAAATCAATTTTTGGCAAGTTTTATATTAGCTATTGAGTTTCTAGCATTTTTGATTGAATTTTTCATTTTGAAACGATATTTTATTTCTTTTCATTAAAGCTGGAGCCTGGAAAATTTTCAAAAATTGACTATAATAAAGAAAAGAGCATCACATACAAGTAAAGTAACGGAAAATTTAATTAAGTTAGCTGAAAAAGTTTCATAAAATCGAATTTTTCCATGTCCTATCCCAAAATTTTTGTGTTGTTCCATACCATTTTGCCTTTTCGAGTTTTTTCCTTACACACACCTTTTTTTCAAAATAAATTACAATATAAAGTGACCTCTTCAAACTGTTTTAGACTGTAGCTATTAGTTTTTAAAAATTTTGAATAAATAAAGCCGGATGATTAATACTTATTCCTAGATAGGAATGATAATAATAAGCCTTAATAAGTGAAGATTTGAACTGAATATACTTGTATAGAGGCGACTGTGCATGAAAGAAATATACACTGCGAATCAAATTATTAACTTTTCCCCAGCGCCAGAATTTTATAGCTGACATTAGCGTTAAGATCAAAGTTTGAGTTCAAGAGGTTTTTGATTATTTTTCGGATTAATTAATAACCATAATGAAAAATTCAATAAATATGATTTTCCGTACTCCGGCCGGGAAGCGCTGCTTCCCAGCCGCTGCCACTACAGCGCTTCCCGGGGCCGTCGTGCGGAAAAATAGTATACTCAAATAGGCAGCTGAATAGGAAGGCCTCAAATCACAGGTTTGTCAACCTCGGCTTCGCCTCGGACGACAATTTCATGTGATCTGAGACATTTTCCATTCCAACTGCCTAGTTAAGTAATATACTATTTATTATTTTTAAGTTTAGCAATATAAAATTTATCGACCTATCATTTAAAATTTTAGATACATTAAATAAACACTATGAAAAATTATTTCATAGTTTTATCTAAAATTATGTCCAACGAATCTAATCGATTGGTTTAATTATTATCTAATCTATAAGTTTTTGAGTTTAGGTAATTGCTACACACATATGCTGCTTATTAAATGAATTAGCTACGATAAAGTTTTCGGGAACGTATGGCGACAAATTTATTAGATTGCTTCTGAGTTAATTAAAATTTTTTTGAAACTCTGATAGGCTGAACTAATTGATTATTTCAGCACTGTTTAGATTTTGATTTATAATGACATCAATAAAATGTACCCATATTTTTAAAAAGCACTTAGTGTTCTAAAAATTTTATAAAAATAACCATGCAAAATTAAAATTTTTAAAATATTAATTTACTTTGAAAAACTAAAAATTAATAAAAAACAAACAAAATTTAAATAGGAAAAATAGGCTAAATTTTTAGAAAAATGAATTCATAGTTTTTAAAATTTACATGTATGGCATAGAAGGCTCGTTAACATCGGTACTTTTTTTTACATTTTAATCGCCGATAACCCAGTTTTCCAAATTTCAGTATGTTATAGCTGATTAAATAGCTTCCTCACTTACATATTCGCCTAAGCGGAACTAGTTTTCGAGATATTTTAATCCAAAGACAAAAAATTGAGTTTTGACTATGGAATGGCGGGAGATGTACGTGTGCGTGCACATGGATACGCAAGTAGACATCGAAGGGTACTAAAGAGATACTGAAAATCTTACATCGAGCAAAATAATCTCTTATAAATAACCAAATTTCCTTAAAGGGCTTGAGTAAGGTTTCAAAATGAGGTTTTTAAACGATTTGTGCACAGCCCCTTTCAAAAATTATTTTATGCACGCACGCGGACGAACGAGCAATTTTAGAGTGGTCAATTTTAATTATTAAAATATTCTATTAGATTCTCATTTTTAATATCTTAAATTTAAAAAGTTGGATTGAGAAAATCATTTTCCAAATTTTTAAAATAATCAACTATAAACGTTTATGCTTGGTGTAAGTATAATAATTTAATTTCAATAAGCAAAAAAAGGTCATTTTTTTCACACCTACAATGTAGTTAGCTAAAACGAGATCCGTTTATTACATTTCCCACCCAAGGTTATTAGAAAAAATTGCTAAAGAAATGTAAGCTGTGCTCATTAAAATGTTATGAGTATCGCTGTAGCGTGTACAATTTTTTTTTTTTACATAAAATTTCAAAAAAATTTTCTTAGATGATGAGAAGCTATGATAAAAATATGAGAGATTTAAAAAAATTACTGCACAGATTTTATTTTCCAGACGCGATTGAATATGCGGACAAGTACAGGCCATAAATCCTGGTTGTAAAATTTTATTTATTGTTAATGCTCTGTCTACACTGGTGATTCAACCGCGTCTTGACTCAACTTGGTTCAGAGAATTTTGCAATGTTGTCGTTGGAATCGAGGTTCAAGATGTAATCAACTTAATCTGTTAAATTATTTTATATTTTTAAAGTACAAATTAAACTTCTAATCATACGGAAACATTGAGAAATTCTATAAACAAAGTTAAGCCGAGACGCGATTGAACCGCGAGTGTAGACCGGGCACAAAGAATCTTTTCATAATTACTATTCATGATACGATGTGTACTAATTAATGGAAATATTGTACCTGAAATTTCTGGCAATTGAAATAAGATAATTATATTTTTCAGTCGCTGATTAGCACTGAAGTAGCGTAAACGTAGCGACTTTAAATAAATAAAAATAATAATGGTAATTATATTTTGATGATAATTAAGATAATAATTAATATACTTTGATACGTTGAAGTACATGCAATTTTTTCCTTCTAGCGTTTAAAAAAACTTGCGACTTTTAAAGCCATTAGAAAGCACATGATTGTTCTTTTTAAACAATTTCAACAAAATATTAATTTAATATATGATTAGACAGCTATGTTCTGTAATTAAGACAAAGCGTCGTTCAGTCGCATTCCCATCGTAAAGTTGAGCCAAGAGTCTTCCATATCGAATCAATAGTTACGGTTGGATCTAATCGCCTGAAAATTAGAAAGTCAAATGTTCAAGCCATCGTGGCCCGGAAACTAAAGTACCCCGAAAACTGAGGGACGGGAGCCACGTTTCGTTATTTTCAGCTGCCCAGATGAATAGCAAAAGCTTGAGAAAGAATAAAAAAAAAAAAATTCTCTCTCCTTCCCAGTCTCTATCTCGGTACTGATTTATTCCCTCGGAAAAGAACTATTTTTTAATTAAACTTGTTTAACAGCTTTGAGGAAAATTAGTTAGTTTGAACAAGCAAAAGGTTTTCTATCTTTAATTAAACTTTTACCCCGCATCGTAAAAGTAAAAGAAAAAATGAATTGAGTATTACGAATTAATTGTACAATGAGAATGTAAATTAATAGAATGAATTGTATGATACAAACTAATCCAATATGTTGCTAAACTCTTATGAATAACAGAAACGGTATATTCTAGATAACTTCAATATATGTAATAATTTACCCTCTAGCGATTCACGGGAGAAATCAGAATATATTTTACTGTGTAAGACCTCTGTAAATATTCGGTACACGTAACAGACGAATAAACTTGTTTCATAGAAATTCTCCCACCGTTGTGCATGAAAATTATTATCTAAAACCATCAAAGCATACACTGCTTATTATTAAGTTGATCAAATTTTGATAGATTTCAATTCAAAGTTACATCAAAATAGATTTTATTAGTAGTACTAATTTTTATTGGCAAGGAAACTTTAAACTAGATTTTTCTTTGTTATCATTTAAAGTTAAGCAGAAAAATAACAATATTGAAATTTCATTACAACAATAAATCGTATGAAAAAAAAAATTTTGTTTTCGCTTAAATATTTGAAGGGAATTTTAATAATATTAAAATTTCTATTTTTCAGGATGCTGTGGCACTCTAAAGAACCGTTGGCAGATATCCATCAGCTGACGGATAACATAGGTATAAGATAAGGCTTTAGCGCAATTGACAATCAAAGAAAAAAAGGTAGGAAAAATAATTTATGTGAATAGATAAATAAAAAATTCAAAACATTATTTTTGATTTTTGGGTTAATACACCTTCGGGTAACGACTAACGACCTAGTATGGCAAATGACTAAAACAGAGTTCTCACTTTTACATGGATATCTTCCCTTTACATTTTCAGTCTGTCCCGTGGACTTCGCATGCGTGTGTGTGTGTGTATGTGTGTGCGTGCGTGCGTGTGGATCAGCAAAAGGTGGAACCGACAAGTGAACGTTCAATTTCCTACAACTCTACGTCGAAAAATAGTATAAAAAGTTCTTTCAGTGAACAAGTCTTCATTGAATTGTTTGTTATAAAAAATTCTTTGTTTTATCAAAAAATATTGAATTTTTTTGTTGAATTGCATGTTTAAAATTCAGGGTGTAGTCTTCGGAAGCCCTCAAAAACTTTAAATCAACGAATCCTGCCATATAATTTAATCACACAGACTTTTTTAAATTTATGATGTAAAAATTACCCTTATAATTATTAATAAATAGTCTTTATAATATTAATTATTATTGTTTTATTTTGGTTGAATTTTTGTGAAATACAGAAATTAAATGTTTTTACGTAAAGGTTGCTATAGCCCTGCTAGAAGTTTCAACAGAACGTCTGGGGTGCTCGCCAGATAGTGGGCAGAAAATTCTGTCAAGCTTATTATTTTATGTATATGTCTATATATATACATATATGTATATGTACCTAGATGCGTTGATGAGAGGTTAGTTTACAAATCGGAGCAGCAGCATGCAGCTCCGATGTTACAAAATTGATAAAAAATAATCAAATAATTTTATAGAAATATAATTTTAATTTTTAATCGATGAATTATGCTTGCTGTTTGAAAATCCTAACCTCTCCCTGCTGTATAGCCACACGTACAATGGACTTGAACAAATTTTTTTTCTTTTGCTAAATATTTTAACACCTATGGAGTCAGGGCAGTGACCTAGCGCATAGGATAGCGATTACAACCTGGAGATGATTTCCCCAGGAAGTTTTGACTCCGGAGAGGCCAGGGCGTATACCTGGTGCACCTGGTGATACTTACGCCAGGGAGATGATTTCCTCAGGAAGTTTGGACCTCGGAGGGGCCAAGGCAGATACCTGGTGCACCTGGTTATACTGAAACCTTGGAGATGATTTCCCCAGGAAGTTTGGACTCCGGAGGGGTCAGGCTGAACACCTGGTGCACCTGGTGATATTTACGCCTTGGAGATGATTTTCCCAGGAAGTTTCGACTCCGGAGGGGTCAGGGCGGACACCTGGTGCCCCTGGTGATACTTACGCCTTGGAGATGATTTTATCAAGAAATTTTGACCCTGGATGGGCCAGGGAAAATACTTGGTGTACCCGGTAATAACCCAACTCTGAAGATGCTATCCTAATAGTAAACTTGATGATGTGAACCCACTGGGATCAAAACTTTCTGGGAAAATCATCTCCAAGGCGTAAGTATCACCAGGTGCACCGGGTGTACGCCCTAACCCCTTCGGAGTCCAAACTTCCTGAGGAAATCATCTCCGAGGCGTAAGTATCATCAGGTGCACCAGGTGTCCGCCCTGACCCCCCCGGAGTCCTAACTTCCTGGGGAAATCATCTCCAAGGCGTAATTAATACCAGGTGCACCAGGTGTTCAGCCTGACCCCTCCGGAGTGCAAACTTCCTGGGGAAATCATCTCCAAGGCCTCAGTATAACCAGGTGCACCAGGTATTCGCCCTGGCCCCTCCGGAGTCCAAACTTCCTGAGGAAATCATCTCCAAGGCGTAAGTATCACCAGGTGCACCAGGTGTTCAGCCTGACCCCTCCGGAGTCCAAACTTCCTGGGGAAATCATCTCCAAGGCGTCAATATCACCAGGTGCACCAGGTATCCGCCCTGGCCCCTCCGGAGTCAAAACTTCCTGGGGAAATCATGTCCAGGTTGTAATCGCTATCCTATGCACTAGGTCTCCGCCCTGACTCCATAGGTGTTAAAATATTTAGAAAAAGAAAAAAAATTTGTTCAAGTCCATTGTACGTGTGGCACACGTATGCCACACGTGTGGCTATACAGCAGGGCTGATATTGTGTGAATAATATTTTTCGTCCCTCTAACCTCAAAATCGGAACTTCGCCCCTTCTTTTCGGTTAGAAGGACGAAAAATAGTATATTTCCCTTAGGCTCGAGGGTTCGATTTAGCCTCCTCGTTGCAACCCTCGCCTTCGGCTCGGGTCGCAAACCTCTCGGAGGCCAAATCGAACCATCTCGCCTGCGGGAATAATATACTATTAAAATTACATCAAAATGGATGAGAAAAATGTTCAACATAAGGAAAAAAAAAAAAAGAAAAATTTCAGAGTCAAGTTATGAAACTGAACATATTTTTGTTAGTAATCAATGTTACAATTTAAAATAAAAAGGTTTAGGCTATAGCTCGCCAGAATCCCTATGCGTAAAGCATTGGCCTTCTGTCAAGAATCTGGCGATTAACCCTACTAAATTTCTGCCCAATTTCGCTAAATCTGCCCACTGTCTGGCAATATTCTGGCGAAAATTTCTCGCAGGGAGTATTTACCCAAGTATATCGATCTTTTCCACAACTGGTTTGAGTTTACAGTTTAAATTTTCTTTTTTTTTAAATTACTTACAAGCTTTATTTACCCCATCAACCTTCGTAAATCGTAAAATTAAGTTCATAACAAGACAAGTACAAAAAAAGTTTTTTTTTTTTTAATTTGTATACGATGTAACGAATTTCCAACGTGAAATAAATGTAAACCACTTAGTCTCCAGCTGCAGACTGAGTGATTACGTTTGATTTGCACGAGGTATGCAAATTGAGTCCCTGGCGATTGATGCTTTTTTCCTGCACGTTACAAAGTTGACTTTTTTTTAAAGTTCAAATTTATGAGTTTTCGCATTTAAAAAAATAAAATAAAATATTTTGAATTTATTTATAAATTTCGTAATTAAATAAAAAAATATTGCAACAAATTCCACTGGAATGAATACTTTGATAGCGTACAGATATTCGTTTGAAAGAAATTAAAAAAATTAAAACTTTTTATTAAAAAGAGTTCATTTTCATATTTGATTTTCAAAAGAAATTAATCTTTTTTTTTTATAAATAGAAAAACTTAATTCGAAACTGTTACAACTTACATTGTGTTTGGGAAAAGGTAAAGAGCTGCATGCAAACAACTCGCGATACAAGCTCCAGATCAGCTTATCTGTAACGAGACCGAGATTGAGAGTTGCTTACTCGGCTCGGGCTCCGCATCGGTGAATAAACGATTCGAGCTGGTTAATCAGACATCAGATGACATAATTAGATGGGTTAAACAAAGTCAATTTTAATTAGGAGAAAGCTTTATTCTTAGAAGTACATTTATCCAAATGAAGTTTATTTCTTGTGAATGTATTTATTTTACATCTTTTATTTGTTTGTTAGAAAACTCAATAAGGGTGTCGTGCATAAAATATTCACCCTAAATGCGAATACATAGATCCAAATATAATTTTTAACAGTTAGGTTACATTTTGAAGATTTTATTTGTATGATTTAAATGAATTGCTTTGAAATGTCGGTAAATTTACTGAAACTTACTTCAATGAGATACCAAAAAACTGTGTACCTGCTACGGTCACTCTTTTCGATTTTACGTTTGGCCCATTTCATTTCAAATGGTACAACGCTCTTAGAACTTTTTCTCTAAATCACCTGAAAATTTTTCCAGGTTATGCGCGATATTTTAAGCCTTGTCTCAGGAATTTTTTTCAAACCCTTGTTTATAATATCCCAAGCTATCACCCAAGCAATTTTGGATAATATTGGCTTTTTTTAAGTAAAAAAGAGTCTGTCAAGGAGATAATCTGTTCTTTAGATCATTTTTTTCTCGATTTTTTTGCATTTTTAGCCCAATTTTCAAAAAACTCTTGTTCAAAGCCTATTGCAGTTACAGAATTCTGGAACCTCTCATTTCTTTTGTTTTTTAAGAGTCTTAAAGAAAAAATATTTTCTGCCCTCCGGCCAGAAAAATAGTATACACACCTAGACCAGTAATTTAGACAGCCTCAGAACATACGTTTGTCAACCTTGGCTTCACCTCAGCCGACAATTACGTGTGTTCTGGGACATTTCTTATTTTGCTGGCCTTGGTATGTAATCTACTAATGCTGTATTTTTGAAAAACTAAAGAGCCAAAATGTTTCGATAAATTATTTATTTAATTTAAAATAATTAATGAATTTTCAATATTTATTCTTGAAAAAAAAATTGATTTTTAGAATTTTTGTTAAGACTAAAAGTAGACTTTTAGAATACTACTGTTCAGACGAAATTCGCATAAGGTCTAACTACAGCTCTCAAGGGATTTGAATTTCTGAGCCTAGATTTGCTCGCGGATTAGTTTTTTAATCTTAAGTTAGTCTCGCTGCATTTCCATAAACTTGAGGATTTGTATTTAAATGAGTATTCATAGCACACCTTCAATCTACGGATAGATAATTTTTTCTTACATATTCTGTCATATTTTTGCATGTTTAATCAACAGTATATTATACCAAAAGGTTAATTAAAAATCATTTGACGCTTCGGAGGGTTGGTAAACGGATCGAGCAGCGGGAACCCTAGTATTTTATTCTTGGGTTTTCCGTGCGGTCCATTTTGACTTACTCGGCTGTGCGCTTTAATTTTTTGATTAGCACAAACTAAATTTTTTAGATTACTCTGGTAAAGCAAAAAGTATTTTAATTGGGTTTTCATTATTTATTTAATTATTTTTATTTTTATTTTTTTTTAATAATAATTTACAATTTAAATCTTTGATGAGATACAATTATACGTGTATGTCATAAGACATAAATTGAAAAAAAGCATTGAAGCTGAAAATTTTTTCTTGCTGTCTAATCAGTTTTACAAAGTAAAATGTTCATTAGAGAAACAAAAATAATAGACCAGACATTAAATCGACGGTCCCAACGAAGAAAAACTTTAGCCGAAAAGCTGCAGATTTAAAATTACCAATGAGAGGCTGAAATAAATAAATAAATAAATCACAGTAAAATTGAGAATATAATAAGTCTGCACCCAATTAATCTGATTTTTATATTGTCTTAAATTTTTTAAATCTTTTCAGCCTCTCATTGATACTTTCAAATCTGCAAATTTTCGGCTAAGGTTTTCCTTCGCTGGGACCATCCAAATATAAGGATTAGATGTTTCATTATCATAACTAACAAAACTTCCAATACTGTAACATAAATCTTTCATTAGTAACTTCAAAAAGTAATTTTGAAGGTAAGTGACCTAAAAAAAATTTATTTTAATACATTTTTAAAAATTAAGTTCAAATATTTTTCATCAATTTTTTCAAACAAAATTGTAATGATTGTAAAAAAATTCAAAGTTGATTAGGTAAAACTCCGTTCAATCTTATTTCTGATAAGTTAACTGAAACTGACAACAAACTAGCAACGTTAATTATCGTTATTTTAATCAAGGTAAAAGCACTCTACCACAAATACAAATTTTTTATTGATAAACAAAAAAAATCTACTTTTTAATTAATTTAATCATGAAAAATTACGGCTCTTCAGTTAAAACCTAAAAGAAACTTTTTAAAAATAATTAAAGTGTACCGTCAGTTTTATTTTTTTAATTTTTCACAAGTGGCATTAAAACCATAACTTGGCGTAGAATTTTCTCGGCGCGCTCGTCTTAGCAACGAGACGAGATTTCCTTCTACGCGCGATTGAGGAACGTGACAATGGACACTTTCAACTTTCATCGCCCCAAGCGAGGGGTGAAAAAATCTCCCTCTGTTCTGAGAGAAAAAAAAAAAACACAACGGTAAAAGAAAGCCGAGTCGTTGCCGTCGCCGTCGCCGCCCGCGCCGGAAGAGGGAAATTAAAGACGAGATGGAAAGATAAATTGAGGTGGATGCTAAAGGGAAATGGATGAAAACGAAGGAGAATTTTTTTCGTAATCGCACTAGAGTTAGCAGCGTATCATAATCACTGCTGCCTTTTTTCTTATTTTTAATGAACTTTACTAAAAACTTTTCCAAGAGGAGAGTTAGTTTAACGTCTAGACCATAAATTTGTTGCTAAATTGGAAAGTTCAAGTTATAAAGCTCATTCCTCGTTAAATATTTTTTATGCCTTGATACTTCCTTAAGAAGTACCACGTATGCATTCACTAGCTTAATATTCTCAGGAATCTCATATAATAAAGTTTTTTCTTCAAAAGAATGACGAGTATATTTTTTGTTGTCAAAATGAGCTACCATTTTTTTATGGTACACGTTTTAATTTCTTAGTCTGTTGGTTTTCTTAACAAAATTTTCTTTCCAAAAAAAATGATTAGAGTACACTTGCATTCAAATTATATAAAAATCTTTTTAAATGCAATTTTTTTTTTTGTTAAATTGAAAATCAAAACTTAAGAGATAAAAAAAAGCTTGTGAGATAGGAATAAAACTACGGAAATGTAGACAAAACGACACTCGCGCTTCCACCTGTTGCAACCTCGTCGAGCGTTGATCTCTAGTACGTAAACTTTCGTACGGTTTACTTATTTTTATTCAACCTTTATGCTTTTATTTTCCCTCAGCATGTGATTATACACTAACACTTGTCAATGATAATAAAATTAGAAATTGAATGTTGTTTAAGTTGATCATTTCATTGAAAAAATTGTTTTAGTTTATTTATTCATCCCTTCAGGTCTATTTGAGCAAAATGTGAAGGATGTTTCATTTCCTATGCTGCTGTTGAAAATTCTCTTTTAATATTCCATGGATGTTCATAATTTATATGCACCCCTTAAAACTCGTGCCTGTCTTGGGAAAAAAAATCGTTGATCGATTTTTATTCTCTTAGTGCCTCGAGCATCTTTGGATTTTTCTCTCTTGAAAAACTCGCAACAGAAATAAATTCATTTAGCAACTCATATTTATTGCTACAATAAACTGATTTCGAACTGTATCAATTTTGTAAGATTACTGGGATGAAATGATTATATTTGAAAATTTTGTTTTAGACCGTTTTGTTTTATTTTTTATAACCTACAGTTTGAAATGTTGATTTTAAATTTTTAACTTTTTTTTTAACTTGAAAAATTATACAAATTATTTACAAATCATCCTTGTTAAAAATTGAACTAACCTAATTTAACTCCCCAAGCGAGAAACTTCTTATAAGATTGTTCTTGGTAAACGTTCTTTCGATCCGCATTAGGGTTTAATTCGTGAAAGTTTGTCGCGCCATCGTAAACTAGTGGAGTCTCTGAAGTTTCAATTAATTAATTAGGTTATACCCCGATTGAAAACTGATATTCGATTAGTGCATCTCTAATCTCTATATAAGACTGTTTTTCTTTGAAATAATATTTCATCGTAATTTTCTTGGATTTTATTTTTATTTAACAAAACCAATAACTTACTGAGGTTTTTTTCCGTACATATACCTAAAAAGTCTTCATTGATAGAAATTAAATACAAGCAAGAAAAGAAAAAATTACGAGCAACAAATATTCATTAAGCAGGTACACAGTCTGAAGTCCATCAATTTATCTTATACCAACTCCTGGATAAAGGCCTCGATCGATTTTCAACTCGTGGGGTTTACTCCCCCATTCATCTCAAAACCACTTCGTGTTGTATTCGTAACGGTATGTCTCTGGATTCATATTCTGAAAGTTATACGCATTGTAATGTACGGAAATAATTTCGGATCAAATTTGCCTCAGAATACTAGAGAGAATAATCAAAATTCATTAAAATTGGATTCTTCTTTTATTATTATCATTACTTTGATATTTTATTTTGTTTTTTTGTTTTTCCGGTAAAAGCTACCATGTATTTTTTTTCTGTACGTATAATACTTGAGTAGTTGATTCGCAGAATTCTCATAAAAATTATTTGTTTTTAAAAATACATTATACCGAAAATAAAAGTTGGTAGCTAATCTCATCTACGATGCCACTTCCCCTGGCTCGGTAGATTATGTTTACCATTGCAGGTTCGTGTCACGGCCATCCTGCGAATGGAGGTCGGAGCGACTGGTCGATAAACTTGTTGCTCTGTGCTCTCTGTAACGTCAATCTCAAATTAGGAATAAATGTAAATGCCACTATCTCAAAGGTTTCAAAAAAATATAAACAAATTACAAAAAAAATCAATATGCTGTCTCTAAAAATAGCAGGAAGCAAATAACCCATGGTCAAAGTGTAAGTTTTTCCAAGAGTATTTCGCTAAAAAAGCTCTACTGCGAGAATTTCCTTTAAAAGCTCAAGTTCTCGAAGTGCAGAATTTTTTATGGTTCCAAACAGAAAATTTATTTTTCTAAAACTCTTGTGGTATTCTCAAAGAGTTTTAAGAGAAGTAAATTTCATTTTTTTTAGGAAATATAACTTTTTGATGTTGTACCTAGTTTTGAGTTTAAAAACGGCTTTCCAAAAATAAAAACCTCTCGCATAGCGTTATACCAGAAAAATGAAATACAATCTCTCGTCAAAAAAAGCGTCATTCAATCTCCGCGTGCGATTTTCTCATAGACAATTTTCACTTGTAGCGCACTTCAATTTTTCACAGTTGCCCACGAGCAGGAAAAATGACTTCCTGGAAGAGAAAATATATTTTCGCAGTGTCAATCACTACACGTTATTTTTCTTACTCCATAATTTTCAAAATATAACCCAAATTCTAGTCTAGTCACGCTCTCTGTATTCTAGTTCCTCATATTTGAATATTCTACTCTGCGAGTTTTCATTCCTCTGAGATTTTATCACCGTAAAGATACAATTTTCGAGTTTACAATACAACTATAGTTATGAAAATAAAAAAAATTAAAAACTTTAATAATCAATTGTATAAAAAATATAAAAGTAAGTATACATTGAGTAAATGGGGATATTTACTCGTGGTTATATACTGATAAAAATATTGACTGTATTAAAAAAATAAGTATGTATATAGAAAAAAAAAAGAAAAAATTCAAAATTTTTTATTTCGGACATGGCTTTGTCTTCATAAAACTGGGAGTAAAAATATTTGTAGTTCACTCATGCACGTTTATTACATAGACGTACTCAAACTTTACTATCCTCATTCCAATTTCCATTAGTACTCCGTGAATGTGCACATTTGCGTCCATAATCTTGCACTATATCTTTTCATTCTCCTATCTCAAACACATACAAGCCATTAGAACATCGACAAGATTGACATGGTTTTTCTATTTTTTATTTGTTTTCGGACGAAAGTGGGTTTACTAATCTCTTCTGTTAATGCTTCCGTCGTTAGAAATGTTGACGATTCTGAAGAGTAATGACACTAACAACGATATAAACGTGAACTATATTTTTTATTTACGACTTTACTTGCTGCTTCAAAAAGTTAAAAAAAAAAAAAGCCTTCTCTCTAAAACTGTTCGAGTGAATTTTCACTCCAAGCGCAAGTAAAAAGTGAGACAGTCCGCTTCGAGTGAAAACCCACTATAGCATCGAGTGAAGTTCGATCACTCGAACAAGAGTGACTTTTAATTTTACAAAAACTACCAAAAACATTAACAAATTTTTCAACTATTGAGATTTTCAGTAATGTTAAATGATTATTTTAAACTTATTATTCAAGAAAAAAAAAAAAAAATTTTAACTGCAGTTAAAATCCCATGGGATTTGAACTTACGTCATTGAGAGAAAAAAAATCAATAATAAAGTAACCGTAGTATTTTAACCACTCGACTATTCGATTTTTACATTACAAAAATTTAAATAAAATTTCAAATTGCTAAGAATTTATGAAGTTCTTGATGACTTAACTCTTCATTATTTTTATGATTCAATTAAAAAGGACACGGATAAATCAACAAAAAGATAATTAAGTGTTAAAAAAATTTTTTTTTAGGAATAATTTAATAAACAACAAATTTTTGTTAACAATTTTTTTTTATCAACATTTTACTGAAAAAATTTACAAAAAATAAATTAATTAAATGGAAACAAAATTATACAGAAACTGTCGAATAAATAAATTAACGAAACAATGGCATGAATAATTTACAAATGATTTTATAATCATTTGTTCATTAATTTTTACAACAAATTAATGATTCAATGAGTAAAAATTATTTTCCATGACTCGATATTTAATTATCAAAAATATTTTTAATAAATTAAAAAAAAATTAATATTTTTTTAGTTTTTTATTTCAATAAGCTACCAAAACAAATATAATTGTTTAATTTATTAAAAAATTTGTTTGATGCTTAATTTATTCATTTTTAGTCATCTTTAGCTTATTGACCGCAAAAAATTTTTGTAATAAAAAATGATAAACAATAATTTAATTTTGAATAATAAAAAATTCGGCGATTATAATTAAAAATTCTGACATTATATAGAAAATAAATGGTAGATATACAGTAAGTTGACAAATCTCGAGAAATCCACTCTAAGAATGAGTGAAATAAGATGATTGTAGGTTATGTTATCTTATTCACTCTTAAGTATCGAGGGATTTATTCACTCTTTTCTCAAGAGTGGCCCAAACCACTTTATTAAGAGTGAAAAATGACTATTAGAGTGATCAGGGCAATTTAAGGAAATCACTATTTCTTCGAGTGAATTTTTCACTCGAACAGTTTTAGAGAGTTATTTTTGTTGTACGGTAATGATAATTGATAACATTGCTAAATGATAAATATCGACACCAGGAAATAACAAGAATGTTCACTATAAATTCAATAAAGAAAAAAAACTCTCACAGGATTTAAAGTTTACAGCAGCTCCTCGTCGCCTTCTTCTCTCGTTGTCACCAATAAAATGTAGGAAAAGAATTTTCCAGTCTTCATATCCTGCAGCGACTTCATATTGTTGTTGATCCTCTTATATGACGACGTTACTCTTTTACTTTCAAATATATATATACATATTTTCTTTTCTTTGTTTTCTCCCCTTTTCAAGCCTTGATTCCTTATCATGTACTGCGCACTCTCTTAGAGAGGAGTATAAAAAGGTTCTAAGAAACTTTCTTTTCGAGTAAATGAATTATTTTTTAGATTTACGTGCTTGAGTTTTAATTAAAAGCTATACGTTTAACAATCAGTAGATAAATGTTGAAAAGTTATCGAGAAAGTTTTTACGATTGATTCAATTTGAACCTCAATAAACTGATACGAAATAATCGGAATGGCTCGAGTACTTTAAACTAACATGAAATAAAGCACATTTTTGGGTCATGTTTGGAAAAATGTATTTTATCAAGTTAATTTTTTGACGTTTATTTGCTTTATAGTAGTGAAAAAAAATATTTAGTTGGAACAACTAATGAGATAGTATTTAGTCACAGAATTACAAGACCAATATCATTCACCTCTACCATCATCCTGACCATCTGACTCGACCCACTGTGCCCAATATTTTTACCTTGGTACTTTACCAACCTTACTCACCTCATCTACCTCTCTCACCTTACCTATATCACCCACCGCCTTATCCTCGTTCTTCCTTTCAACCCCTTTAACCTCACTCACATGACCATTCTTATTCACCTCAGTCCTTACCAACCTGCTCTACCAAGCTCATCCATCCTGGTATCTTCACCTAATAAATTTACTTACCTCGTCTACCATACCAACTGCAAACAGTTTTTTATTTATTTGATATTTGTGGTGTATGGAATAAAAACTAAGGATTAATTTATTAATTTGTTTTTCGAATGATTTTTAGTAAATTATTGATATTAGGGAAATATGTAGTTTGTAGAAGATGAAAAAAAAAAAACAGATTATTATATATAGAGAGATTAGAATTCCCAGTTAAGTAACGTAGTTAACTCAAAATATAAAAAGATAATTTTCAAATCACGTTGGCTACTCATTAACTTTATTTGATTGCCTCTGCGCCAAACAAGATTTTAAAGTAAAAGTCACGCGACTCTTGGCACCTAGTTGAATTTTTCATTAATTCCACCTTGACGCTCAAACGAAAGAATTATATCGCGTGCTCTACAGCTCAGAATCAATGCTGTGAAAAGAAAAGGGTTTTTTTTTTTTTTTTTAACTTTTATTGATATGTCTTAAGGAAAAGAGAACTACTTTTAATTAAACTTGCTTAACAGCTTTTACGATTTTAAGGATAATGAATTCGTTGAGGAATTCTTGAACAAACTGCTTAGAATTTAATACTGTTTCAATCTTTAAAAGTGACTGAAACAAATTAGTATTACTTATTAATTAAATAATTACCATTAGAAACAAAAATAAATCCATTACCGATTATTTGACTTCTACAAGGACTTACTTATTAATAAATAAAAACAAGTCTGTTTGACGTTTTTCACAAAGTTGTGTAAAAATCGAAGTATATGTGTATCTTAAGATTTGTACTGAATTCAGTTAAGAAAAATTATATGTAAACTATAATTTGATAGAAACTGCAACGTATCCTCTCTTCTTAGCAATCGATTCAAAGCAGTTTTTCATTCTAAAACAATATTTTGGAATATGAAGTCATATATCTAATTTTAAAACAAAAGCATGAGCGTTTTTAATTAGACTCTCATTATAAATAACTTGAAAAATTAGTTGAAATAAAAGAAATAGCGAGAAAATTCCAGGTTACAAACTTTTGTACTTTTCAGAGGCTAAAACTTGAAATTTATTCGTTTAAATGAATAAAAAAATAATTTAAGTAAATGTCTAAATTCAAATTAGGGTTGTTTAAGAAACCTTTTCAGACTCGAAACTCCAGCTTTCATAAATCGAATTTTCACAGTTTTGCATCAATATTACCGATATAAACAATTTAAAGGTTCATTAAACATAAAAGTGATGAATTGATAAACTGTTTTCAGGATGCTGGGCGGTGTGGTCGGCCGGCACGTGTCGACTCGTCGCCGTGGGAGCAGTCCGATGGTACGAGCTGGCGTGGGGGCGGCCAACTCGAAAAACGAGATGCCTTCGTCGGACGCCCCCAGGTATGCCAGACGGAGGACGGCAGTCACCACCAGCGACCACAAGAACATTGCCGTCGTACACACTAGACTCAAACTCGGCGATCTATCCTCCATGTAAGTCCCACCTAATTTCAATCTTGCGAGCCTAACTTTAATGAACCAACCGCGACCTGACGCGAAACTCATTGTTGATCGAATTCTCCATAATTTACCACTGATCGCGCTTGTCTATTTTTCAAACTATTGGAAAATTGGATCGACGATGAAATTTGATGGGAACAGAACTCTCTCCGATAGTGACTGAAATTTCCGAGCTTTTCACAAAGTCACAACTTTAGTCGCTAAAAACTTCAATTTAATATTTTATACGAATTGTCGTTTACTGATTGACGAACTAGATGAAAGAGACTTTTAAACTTTGGAAATTTTATCGTATTAAAGCTTAGAAAAAAATATATTTTCAAGATAGCTTGAAAATGAAAAATGATTTCATTGAAAACTTCAACGCTGAGTTTGAAAAAGCTTCAGACACATTTTTACGCCATCAGAATTAAACATCAAAAATATCGAGAAAAGATGAGTCTAACATCTGTTTGTAAAATGTGACGTGAGACCAGATTTTCGAAGGATTGGTAAACACTCGGTTTGTGATTTTAGACAAGTGTGCTTGACGTTTTTCGTTTAAAATTTTGCTCGCCTTCCATGGCCGATCAAATCGAACCATCGTTTCATTCAATCGCCCATCATATTGCCTATCGACTATCAGCACCGAGCGCTAAAAGCTCTCAACTCAAATTATTCGTGGTACGCGTGATTTGCGCCATTACTCTGATATCAAAACAAACAAAACTCGTAATCAACAAGTGTTTGCCCGGGGGCAACTTGAGCTCGCCTTGATATCACTCGAATTTCCGTATCCACCTAGGGTCGGTAAAAGCGATCTACCTCACCCACTATCGGAGCTTGCAAGCTCCCTCGGTAAATTTACCGACCGTAGACCAACGCTGACAAGTTACCCTTGGATGCACTGAACAGACGAGAAATGTAAACAATGGAATTCTCTGTACTATCTCATGGTACATGAATTACTGGCATTTGGAAAAACCATTATATATATTTTCAAAGAAGAAAGAACATTATTGGCACAATGAAAAAAAATTACTTCACCCATTTAATAATAAAATTTTCTTCTTTGAAAAAAAAAAAAAAAGAAAAACATGAGAAAAAGAAGAAAAATCTCTTGGTAAAAAATTATGAAAATAAACGAACTAATCGATCGAATGAAAAAATTGTAGGGAGTATAGAAACGTCGAAGTTATAAAAATACATAGAGGTTGGGGTCTGACCAAATAGCGAGTCGTACCACTGGGATGGTTTATCAGTGGAAGCGCAAGTGTCGGCGTCGGATAATGCAATCAGCCGGTCTTTGGTCGATCGGTATCGCGCGTATTAATAGCAGTCCTGTCGTTGGCCGGAGATACGGTAGGTGTTTGTTGTGAAGCAGCAGCACCAGCAGCTCGAAAAATCAATTCGCATCTCCTCGGTGGGCTCGGGGTGGCAGCTTTTTTCAGATAGTGGCGTGCTAAAGCGCCGGAGGGGAGGGAACCGGGAGTAGGGGGAGGGGCGCCGACGCCGTGAATCAATACCCGCATTGCGCGTGCCACCGTCGCCGCCGCCTGCCCGACTCGAGGAAGCTAGCGCACCAGCAAAGAGCTGATCTTTCTTTTTCCCTTAGAGAATAGGCACGGATGGAAAGAGAGAGAATCCGAGAGGCTGTTAAGGTTATGCGTGTGAAGAGCCCCTACGTCTGCGAGCTTGGATTTATTTTTCTCCCGCTCATTAACGTGATACTCGCTCGTTTCAGTAGACTGACTTTCTTTTCAACGAGCTTTCATTTTTCTCAAAAATTACTCATCGTTTTACTTCGCTTTGTTTTTTTTTTCTTTATAAACTTGGGTTTTTTGTCTCATCGTTTTTAAAGATTCACTCCCCTAGATTTTTTCAACTCTCCATCAATATTTTGCAAAAACTTGCGCTATTTCATGTTTTATTCAAGTTTGCGAAAGGTTACTGCAGCGACCATAATAGAAAAAAAAAAAAAAAAAAAAGGAGGAAGAAGAGAATAATTATCGACGGCCATCGACCAACTTGCGCGAATACCTTTTTGTCAATACTCCGAAACGATGTTTGTCACAATCGATGCTCAATATAAAATAAGACTATACGTTAACCTTTGTTTTTTGTTTTTCTTTATATTTTCTTTTTTTTCCTACGCATATCAATATTCTGAAGTTGAAAATATATATTAATTAATACGCAAAACTTTATATTCATAAATATTTTACCATGATTTTTTATTAAATTCCTTTAATTGTACTTAATTTTCAACGAGATTAAAAATTTAACTCTTACTAGTGTTTTTTATCTACCGATAATTGCAAAGACCTTGAAGAAAATCAAAGCAACAAAAGAAGAAAGGCCGCGAATAGAAACCCTACGGGTCTCCTTACGAGCGGATAACATGGATTCGTGAAACGTGTGCACCGACGCGCACGTGCGTTGCAAGCTCGATGTTTACGAGAAATAAATTGAAGTGTTTGCACTCAAGTGAACCAAAGCTACCTTTCCTTTGCGATCAAATTTTTCTTTTTTTTTTTTTTTTTTTGATAATTCGTCTGTACTCAGTCTTATTAGATTGATGCGCCCTTTCATGTATTTAGCTACTGTATTCAGTCTAAATTTTGCTTATTTTGGATATCAGCATTTTGATAAAAATTAGTTTTTTTTTTCTTTGGAAAACTAATGAATCAACCTTAAGCTACCCTTGGCTAAAAAAGCTTTGCTCTATCTATGTATCATGCATAAGATGCAGAGACAAAATTTTTGTTTTCAAAAAGTACAAACTTTTATCGAGAATCAAATATTTTTGTTTGTTTTTATTTACCTTTCTTACTCTACTCTCAAACTCGTAACAAGATTTCAACGGGTATAAAGGTCAGTTACAACTAACTAACACTGAAAAAATAGACCGATTACTGCACTGAAATTTCAATGCTGCATGCTTTCGCACCGAAAGCACATCTTGTTTCACAGCTACGGGGCTTCGTAAGTCGTTGTGTTGTTCGAAATCTGAGGTCACTTTTTTTTTTCTTTCTTTTTTTTCACTGTTATTGGTTTAAATTAATTTTTGTTTGTTTAAATCAATGAGTATTTAAATTCTATCGTAAAAAAACTTCGGCTATGACTTTGGTGTAGTTTATAAATCTTTTTAAAACTTTTTCCTACAAAAATTAAAAAAAAAATTTTTTTTAATTTTTTTTGTATAACTTCTCCATAATTTGACTGTAAAACTTTTTAACTGTCCAACTGAGTTAAACTAATGACGGTATTGCATTGGTAAGTTAAAATTAAACTAATGACTGTATTGCATTTATTTAGTTTGTTTAAAAAAAAAAAATCACAAACTTTTTTTTTTCTCGAAATAGCATTTTTTAATGAATTTTTTTGTTGCACCGATGCAGTGTGTTTGTTCTTGTGTTTTTTTGCTTGTACTATTTATAGAACGATGAATTGGCAAAACTGATAGTACCATTCGATTCAAGAGACAAAAATACATTGATCTATGTAGTTTTAAAAAAGGAAATACACAGTTTCCAGGATATTTTGGCGCTTTAGTCATTATTCCTTTTTTTTTTTTTTTTTTTACTTATTAGTCCCATAAAAAATGTCAGAGGCCTTAAAACATAGAAAATTTTTTTTTCAGTATGAGCATGAGGTATTAGCAATTTTCACACAGCGCTCAAGAAAAAAAAATATACATAAAAACTACAAGGGTACCCCCCTGCTTGCTCCGCTTCTCAACCCCAACTAACGTTTTTGATAAAAAATATTCTATAAGAGATAACTCTACCTAATCTGTCTGTTCTTGTATGGTGTTTTAAATTTTGAAAAATATTGTTTTGTTTATCTGCATCCACAACTTTTGATTACAGAATCCGTACCAAGTACAATTTTTTATTTTTGTGTTTAATTTAAAATAAAATCAAACGAAATACAAAATAAAAGCATAAAACCAGAATCTTTTAAAATATAATGTAAAAAATTCGTATTTATACATACTGTCACAACAATAAACAAGTGGAAGAAAAAATTAAAAAAAAAATGTTAATAACGTTATTTTGAAACTCTTGACTATAAATCTGTCTCAGATCACCTAAGACGGTCACCGACTTATCTCTTAGTAGTCTTAAAAACAATAAAATATTATTAAAAAATAAATAAATAAATAACGCGTATTAAAGGAGTTTTTTGTTGTGCCTCGCTGCGCCTCATGGAAAAAAAAAATTTTTCTCCGTTTAACTATATTATATATAAATCAAGGAGCTACTCATTTAATCCTGTTTATAAAAGTCCTGAATAGCCCTGGTCAGCCTATTTTGAACAGTATAGAACTACGAGAGCTTGATATAATATTTTTAGCAATGATAGTCCTGTGATAGTCCTGTCAAACAGGATCAAGCGATATTTTTGTTACCTATATGATAATGCTATTAACAGTTTCAAACGTAATACATGACTTTGTAAGATAACGTGTATCTTCAAGGAAACTTTTTGGGAAAGTATTCAAAACATTTTTCAAAAGTTAAAAGGGTTAGAGAACTTGAATTTTGCCATGAAAAATGATAGTTAAAAACGAGTAAAATGAAAAAAAAAAACTTTTTTTTATCATTCCTCCCCACTTGAGAGTCAAAAAATAGTAATCGCTTTTTCAGTTTGCAAGGTTTGAATAGCAATTTGATTGCCCGAAAACTGTTCGATACTCGTTATAACAGCTTGCGTTTTTTCTACCAGAGAGGGTATAAAAAGAAAAATAAATCTCTAAATCCGCCGAGACTGACTTCTCCAATCCTGCGCTCGGAAGCATTTGAAAGCGTTTTAGTGCTAAGCATTTTTAGCAAAAAATCACGCTCCGCATCTTTTAAAATACTTAAAAAAATTTTTTTTTTGATATCATAATTATGAAAAAATACCAACGCTTGCGGTAATTTGATACCGTAATATTTTTTCTTTTATTCTTTTACCGCTTCACTTTTAGCAAACCTTTATCTTTTTAGTCACTCCTCTAAACGTGATCAAAACAAAGAAAGCCGCGCAGAGCCGGAACGAACTCGCTACGTCACCCTGAGAAGTTCCGCCTTGGGTTTTCGGGGTCTCTCTACAGAGGAAGCGGCGCACGGCGACTTTTCGGACAGTTCAAGTGAATGCATCATTTTTTGAATTTTTTTTCAAAGTGTTAGACGTCACTTTTTTCCAAGCTTACAAATACAGTTACTAACGAGGTTACTAAGTAACTTCTTTTCGTATGAAGCACACTCGAGAAGAGGGGACATAAATAATTTTTTGAGTTGATGATAGATGAATATTTTTTGAGTTTACTTCTTTTACATTTTTTACAATCAAAAGTATACAAATTTCTTTTCGACTTATTAACCTATATCAGAGTAATTTTAAATTTCCAGCGAATAACTTTTTAAAAATATTTTATTTTTAATAACTTTAAGATTGCGCAGTCTCCAGATTTATACAGTTAAAAATAGATGAGATTACAGGATTTTTATGAAATTTTAGTCTTTTAAAAAATTAGATAATCTACTGCATTGCAATCTCTCCGACTCATATTTTTCCCCGCTTCCCTCTTATTATTGTTTTTTTTTTTTCCTGTTTCTTTGCACTACGGTTAATAAAACATGTTTTGTATGCATTTCCAGCTTATCTCAAGAATTTTTTTTATTCTTAATGGTTTTTTAAATCACATTTTAGGTCACATCTTAAAATTTTTTGTGAATATAACTATAAAACTATTACATAGTTTTTTTAATACCTTTTCAGTTATTTTCAAAATGAGTTAGTTTTTACTGTTTTCTTCTTTGAGATATCAGATCTGCATATTTATACTATTTAGAGCTCTTGCAAGTGAATAAAAACAAATAATTATCTTCAATACTCAAAATTAATAAATATTTGACTTTTCATTGAGATAAAATTTTATACTTTTTTTTTTTTTTTACTTCATATACTTTTTTTACTTTCATCTTTGAATTTATAAGATCCAGAAACATGTCAAAAAAATGGGGGGGACCTGAAGTGCAGACTGGTTAATGTGCAGACGTCTCATTATTAGACTAATTCTTACAGAAAAGTAAATACCACAATGTAGTATTTTTTTTACCGAATTTTACACGTATAGGATTAAAAGTTTCAGAAAATTATTAAAAGAAAATGAAAATAACCAAAGTACAATTTCAAAACTTACATCTGTTCTCATTAGTTTTCTTCAGTTCTACTTGCGGTTATATCAACTTCTTATAACTATTTTATAAAACATTTAATTTTATTTTTTAAAATTCGATAAAAATATTACTACAGTCTAGTATTTGCTTTTCTGTTATAAATATTCTGATAATGGGCCGTCTGCACATTACCCAGTCTGCACTTGAGGTCCCCCCCAAAAAAATAGTAGCTTACTTAAACAGTAAAAAGGGAAATAAGGTTAACAAAAACAAAATTATGATATTAAATTATGATAAAAAAAAGTTAACTAGATATATTTACTTTGTAGAGAAAAAAATGTATTTTTATACTGTTTGAGATTTTAGACAACTGTTACAATTTCCATTAAGATAAGGTCAGTGACACGGTATAATTGACATTTTGCATCATTGCTAATATTCTTTTGACCACCGACAAAAACTATGTACGTACTTCTAAAAAGCTTTTTCATTGGAGGCAATTGCAATATAATGTATTGAAAGAGACTTTTTAAAAAATCATTATAAAATATATAAGATCTTCACTTTCAAAAAAATGCTTTTCAACGGTCTTTTTTAAGTATAGTCGGCTTTCACCAGTACTAGATTCTTAATTACTAGGGTATCTATATTACCAGCGGGCTACACACGGGTAGCTGAAAATTGGGTTTTTTTGAAAAATCAACTTGAAAGAGCTTGAAAGTTCGTTTTCAAGACTTCATAATTTAAAGCTTTAGATCTTTTACAACTTTATTGAGGTGCCGTGGAATGCACAAATTCCATATACACCTGGATTTCCGAAATTAGGTACAGATAACTTATTATGTCCTTGGCAGGACGTAAATAAAACGCCTGCGGCTCAGGGGCGCATTTTGAGCTTGCAGGGTTTTTCTCACCTTAGGGGCAAAGTTTAAAATTTTACCACTGATTTTTTGCTTACAATTTTTCACCTTCGGGGCATAAAATGTGGTTTGCACCTCGGGCGCTCGGTTTCCAGTCCATGTGTGTCGCACACCTTACAGTCGGCTTCGCCGGCCCTCGTGGAAAACACAAATCGCGCTCCAGGTATGACACATACAAATATTAAATTCTTCCTAACTTTGGGGAAAAAATCTTAGGGACACCAGCACTAAACTAATTTGAAGACTTTTGTTTAGAGTTTCTTTTAACGGGCAGTTTCCAGAGGAAGAACAATGGATACAGGTATACAAACTCATAACAACTGCTCGCTTACAATATTTTCTGTTTTTGATTGTTATGTTAATTCCCGTGGTTTGCGGAACCTTAATTTAAAAATTTGTCATTTAAAGATTTTGATTACAATGTGAAATCTTAAAAAACTAATTAAAATTTAACTAGTTTGATCACTTTGTTTTCAAAGAGTTCCAAAAACAATTAGAAAACGAATTACAATAAAAAAATTAATTAAAAAAAAAACTGTAAATTTTCAATTTTTTAGATATAAAGTTGAGTATGAATAGCCACAGTAATTATAAAAATTTTTAATAACCCATAAATAACTGATGAAAATTAATTAATTCTAAAAAATCAATACAATAAAGTCCAAAAATTTTCCTGCTTGTGAGCCGTGGTATAAAAGTGTCGTTGGGTACACGCAAGAGAGCAGGAAAAAAGGCAGGAGGTGGGAGACGAGAGCGAAGCATAAATGGGCCAAGCGCGCAGAGCAGCCGGATAAATCCGGTAACCGGGCACGAGGAGGAGTAGGAGGAAAAAGAGAGGGAGAGAGAGAGAGAGGCCAGCCCAGGCAGCCATGGGGTGGCTCGGCCCAGAGACGTCGCTGCCGCCGACGCGGAAATGGGGTCGGCTGGAGCAACAACCCCTCTCTACTGCTGCAGAAACTGGGAAAATGAGGAGGAAGGACCCCTGCAGATCAGGATACGCCAAAGGAACGAAGAACCATTTGTCGAACCAACGAATAAACACTTGTCAACCGAACCTGTTACTTTCATTCTCCTTCCCATACTTTTTGTCCTAATTTTTTTTTTTTTTTTTTTTTTTTTTTATGCTTTGTCTTTGTTGAGGCAGCTTTTTTACACTGTGAAATTTTGCTCACGAACAAGTTTAGGGGAGTATTTGAATTTTTTAATCTCTTGATATAGAATTTATATGTCAAAACAGTTATTTTAATTTCGTTCAAACTTAATTACGTTAATTTTTTTTTTCTAGTTATGTAATTTTTTTTTTTAATAAAATATTATATATTTTGGCATAACTTTTTAAATTTACAGAATAAACATAACGC
This sequence comes from Encarsia formosa, assembly GCA_038277355.1. NCBI lineage: Eukaryota > Metazoa > Arthropoda > Insecta > Hymenoptera > Aphelinidae > Encarsia > Encarsia formosa. Next base: position 110,750,593 of record CM076184.1, read on the forward strand.
AAAGTGTACCCACAGTACATGCATAATGCATATGAATGAAGCTTGGGTACGCATGCGCTGATATATAGGATGGTATGCAAAGGTATGCACTATGTAGGTATGAAAAGTTGAGTGGAGCGTGAAAAACAGACCCAAGTGCGCATGATTTAAGCTCAATTTCAAGTTCAGTTTTAAGAGTCGAAAATTTTTTTTATCACGTCTTTTTTTTTACAAAAAATACATCTGTTTGAAAAGAAACGATGCTAATTTCTTAAACCAAATTTTTTTGTATTATTTAAAACTTACAATGTGCATGAAATATTTCTGATTTATAACATGTAACAATAAAAGATATGATTTTAAAATACGGATGTATTTATACATAAGATTATAAATAAGATCAAGCGTTATTCAATATGATAATCAAATTATGTATTTGTCAACTAAGCAAACGAATAATTACTGTAACAATTGATCATGGCAAGATGATTCCATTTAATTCCAAGCACCAAACATCTGAATGATATAAAGTTAATGTATGAAATTTCCAAGCAGTATTTCATTAAAAAATAATCTTATAAGATGACTATAGGCAGTATAAAAATGATAAACTCACATACACTAGTACCGAAATTTAAAAAAACTTCCCACCAACTACTACAAAAATTTTCAGAGCTTTTTTCATCGCTTATACGATTTACAATAGTTATTACTGCTTATTATTTTTATTGATAATAATCATGATTGATATTATTTTTATAAAACTATCGACATATTAATGAGAACAGCGTGATCGGAGAAAAAATAAATTGGAGTGAATTTTCTTTTTGAGGATGAACTGTCTAGACTCGACCTTTTCAGATCAATGGAAAAGTCTACATCTTTCTTATCTAGAACTTAACAACTTTTGACTTGACAGCCTGTCAAAATCCACGCGTATTGGTTCACAGATTGCTCCAGCAAGTAAAATAAAATCTTATTTCCAGTAACCCTAGGTTGAAACAATCATGAAAATTGTTTAAGTAATAGAGTTTCAGATTTATATATTTTTTGATTGAAATGCGTTAAAAAAAATTATTGAAATACTACTTGAAAAGAGAATCACGTGTGTCACTAAAGTCTACGTGGTTAGGAATAACGCCCAATTACTATAAGTCAAAACAATTATTTATAATTTTTTTTTTACAAAAACCTTGCAGTTAAACTTATTTTGGCTTATGATAATGGTACGTATAAAGTGGCGAAAATGAGCGTACAAAAGATTTTTGGGGCTGCCATAAAGGCCGAGGATGCCCGTTGTAAGTATATCTCTAAAGAAAAATGCATTCAATCATCAGGGTTGTTTAAAAAAAATAGTTTAAAAATAGTTTAAAAAAATTCAATAATTGTTGATTTTAGTAGATTTTTTAAAAATTTTATAAGTGATTTAATATAAAATGTTTAAACAATCCAAAATATTTTTAAAAGCTCATTTTTGAAATAAATACTATTTTTTCTAATGTTTTTGAGGACTAATCAAGTTTTTGGTCAAAGTAATTTATCAATTGGATAATACGATAGATTTTAATCGAACAAAGATGTCAGTGTTATCAAAAATAGGTAATTAGTACAGGAAGTTCAGCGAAGACAAAAAGGAAACTAAGCTATGATAACGCGATTTTTTCCAAGGCTTTCAATTACACCAACTGAGTAATTATTAAAAGTTCAATGATGGGCCGAGTGAAAAGGAAGATAAAGTAGAGCAAGATGGATTCACGCTCGGGTATCGGAGACTCTGTACCAGTCCGTATTATAATGCAGCCGCGCGTTTTTCTATCTTTTCACAATTTTTTTTCTTTTTCTTTTTTTTTTCTTCTTGTTCTTCTTATTCTTCTCCTTCCCTGCGGAGGGAAATATAAAAGCCCGCCGTTCAACTTTCAAAGAAATTTTTTCCTTCTTTTTCATGGCAGGCACTTAGCACGCTTTTTCTTTTTTACTACAAATGAAAAACGAGAATAAAAAAAAAAAAAATTTTGTGCAACGATAAGATTAGAATTTTAAACTTTTGAATATTATTACAAATTTTAATTTCAATTATTTCCCAACATTTCTCGAATAACGTAAACAGTTATTTTTTTTATTACAAAAAGTTTTTTTATAGGGAAAGTGAATTTTTATGCACTAAATAAAAAATGCAGAGCTTTCGCATATCTTTTGATAGAGTACTTCTAAATTTTGTTTATAATTTAAAAACTGTAGTAACCTAGTGTAATAGTTGGCAAGTGAATCTTGTGGATAAAAGTGAAAGCTCTGTCCATGTCAAAACACATTTTTTACTCAACTGAAAAAGCTTCACTTAGCTTCAAAATTTTAAGCCTAGATTTAAAAAAATAATTTTGTTGAGTATTTTAATACTTTTTGTTGTTGAAAAAAAATTTCAAAACTGAAATTTTTCACTCTTTGAAGATTTAATTCGATAACTCTTTAAATAGGATAGATCGATACTTCTTAATCTGGTAAAACAGACTTACTCCGATGAGTCAAGCTTACCACCATGTGTGTTGTCGACAATGACAAACTTTCAAAACAATCAAAATTCAGCATATAGGTATTTACATTAACTATTATAGAAAGACCTTTGGAAAAATAACATAAATTAATTCAAAGAGTAGTAATAAGGAAAATGTAGTTACAAATTTTCGAAAAAGATTTTTTTTAAATCAGTTCAAAGTTTGTTTTTCATGCCCTAGTGTAGAAAATTTTCAAATGTGCACAGAAAAAATATAATCGTTGGTAACAATTTGTCACAACTTAAAAGTACGAAAATGTCGAAAGTCACCTTTGCCGTTTACGGTAATTTGAAAACTTTAAGAACTACAAAATTTCTGGGTCATCATTTAACAAAAGGGTAACGAGAATTTGCGCATAACTTTGAAAATTTTAATTACAAGTAGCGAGAGTATAATAAGCCAACAATCGTCCATAATGCGAAGCTGATTAAAACGTCGAAGAAGTTTTAGTTTGCCCACACGTATAAAAAAGGGTCGAATTATGCATAATAGCCTTGACAACGCAGTTTGCACCGACACGCAGAATTCTCCGCAGTGCTGGATCGTGTCAACACTAATATATATACACGGACACAATATGCCAATGGATATTACAATATACCTATATATACACATGTACTTCTTAGTTTCTTGTAAAATTACTACAGCTTTTGATGTGGTAGCAGTACGCGAACCTTACCAAACAAATAATGGTTTCAAAAAAATGATTGCAATCAGCCATTTGAAGGCAACGCACACATGAATATCTTAATCTGGAAAAACTTTTTTTTTTTTTATCAAAATAAAAAAAAAATTCTTTAAATGTTGTAAAAGTCAAAATCATTGAATATAATCATCAATGAGTTGCAGCAAACTTTATTAATTTATAGTTTGGTAAGAAATCTTTGTTTATGGTTCAGTCACTTTAACTAATTTTTTAAGTTATGTAGTTTAAGAAAGTGAAAAAAGTTGTTAGAGGATTTCCTTGTTTATTTAACAAAATTTTGTTAAAAATGTGATTTAAAAATCAGAAGTTTAAACTTCTGATTTTTAAATAACATACTCGCATAAGTTTTTAGGAAGAAAATAATAGTAATAAAAGGTATTTTAAAAAGCTTATTGTATCTAGCTATATTTTAATTTATTGAGATGTTAAATTAAAAAAAAAAAAAAAAAAAAAAAAAAAACAGATAAATAATAGACCGTTTTGAGAGTTTGACAGATGTGTATACAATGTACTTTCAAAATATTGCTTAATACGTAACAGTTAGAGCGAATATGTGGAACTGTAGGATGGCAAGGACAGAAATGCCACAGAAAACAGGAATTATTCAAGAAAATTAAGGTTGGTTATGATCGTAAATTTATTCAACGGCTAATTTTTATCGAGCCCCCTCATCAACCAATCAGCTAATGAATATACAACTGTTATTATGAAATTAACGATTACAAACGAGCGTATAAACCTTTTTACGTTGATAAGGGCTTATTATGCGACGATAAAAAATATCAACAGCCACGGTCGCTTCATTTTTTAAACAGCTTATTGACATTGTCGCAACCGACAATGTAATCACGTATTTTGATATATAAATTACGAGCATCATCAATTAATAAAAGTGCAAACGCAATTGTCGAAATTTGAAAATCTTGAAAATATCTGAACTTAAAATTTACGATCGAAAATAAAGCTGAAAAAACATTTAAGGATGATGTAAGGTTTATTAACGATAGCAACGGTAACTATCAATTAGCCATAGAAAAATTTTAAACTGAAAGTATTGATAAAAAGCTTGGTTAAAACACGATTCAAGAGAGCTTGCAGAGTTAAGAAACGTCAGATGCTTTGAGCTTGCATATTTAGAGGTCATCGTAAGAAAAAAAAAAAAGAAAACAAGAGTAACGTAATTAAACGAGTACACTCCATCAGATGGCGGGAATAATAATCTTCGAGGGGGCATTTCCCCGGCCCCAGAAGCGCCAGCACACATAGAGCATGCAGGCAGGCAGGGGGTAAGGGGAGACAGCCGCATCAGGTTGCGCGCGCAGCTCTCGGGTGCGCTGACCTACTGTTCCACATTCGCCTGCCGCTGCTCGGTCGTGTCCCGCAAGTTCGAAAACGGCCAGGCGAACCCAGAAACCCAGAAGTCAACCCTTCCCCTTCCTCCCCGTACTCGCAACCAACAACTCCCTCTCGATATCGCACCGCTCGCATCTCTCTTTCTTTATTTCTTTCTTTGACTGTAGCTGCTGTTGCCGAGGTGAAGGAACACCATGCAACTGCGACTCTGATCAACAATATATTGTCAACCGGGCCTCACTTTTTTATTGGAAAAACCCCTTTGAATGATTGAAAATAAAATTTAATACGCCTTCGGAACCTTACGAACGATAGTTATAAAACAATTTTAATCGGAAAAGTCGATGAGCGTTTTGATTGTCGCGTCGGTTTTCTAAAAATAACTGTACCAACCAAATGACGAGTGGCCGACGCATGATCGATGGAAAAGTACGGACGGCTTTATTCCTCGAAACCTCGTAACGTAGCACTTTGGCGACAATAATATCATCGCGTTCGTTAAATTGGTGGCCCGATTAAAATCGTCACCCCCCCCCCCCCCACCAACTGATTTCGAAGAAATTTTACAAAGTTATTCGGTTATTACCGTAAATTTAAAGTCGTAACCAAGATAAACGTCGTCGTTCTTTAATTCACGGAGCCCGAAAATTTAAGCACGCACACATACACAAGTCAAACTAAATGTGACGAATTTACATAATTTTCTCTGTATGTAAATGTTGACTCATCCCTACGGCCGGATGGCGTAAGGCGTAAGCTTGCACCTCGTCGAAAACAAGGCTTTAAAAGCCCTTGCAGCTTCTTGCTAATTGCAGTGGATCTTGGCGCATGCGGTGTAATTTTTCTCCTACTTTGGATTAATTAACGCAAAATCCTTTCAATTAAATGTATATATTTAGCTCATTTTCTAAAATTTAATTTACCGCATAAGAATTTTCGACATTATTTTTAAATCGAATCTTTATCAGCTGGAGATATTTTATTACACAACTGAGTGCACGATATTGGTAAACAGATCTTGATCCATTAGGTACAACTGTCTGAAAGTAAATTGGACCTATAGATTAAAAATTGCATGGTTAGAAAAAGTCGAATACACAATGGATGTTTTGAAAGAAGGGGCTCCGAGTACCCAGAGCTACGCACCTATGTTTCAAAGCGAGGGAGTTGAGAAGCATGCGCCCTCTTCGCCGAGCCTCTCTAACCCTCTCATTTCTCTCGCAAACAACAAGAGCCGCCGACGCTAGCTGTCTGGCTGGCTGCTTACTCGCACCCTCGGCTGACATCTGCTGACGATACGTGCGGGGGCGAGATCATCTTTTTTTTAAACTTACTCTCTTATTATTGCTTATTACCGCTTAAACCAGCAGAGGAGTTTTTCCAATTTTAAAAAACAAGATCAATAGCAAGCTTTAGGTTAGAGGATGTATTTTAAGATTTTTACATAAAACATACAGTTATTTGGGGATTTATCAGACTCTGAATTTGGTTCTTAAAACAGTCACTGTAATTGAAAGTTGGTGGTTGTATTAAAATTTTTGTACGGTTCTCGAAACGTGGATTTGACGATCAAGCGATTTTAATAAACCTGCTTCCTTATTGATTCGTTTATGAATAATAGTTTTTGCTGACATTAAAGATTTATGGTATCCGAGATTTGGTAAAAAATATTGATGAATCAGCTGTTGTAGTCTTTCAGAATTGAATGGAAAATTATCTTTAGCTAACCAAGAACATGATTTGGTCCAGAATCGAGGTGTAGCTCTCGCTCCACCACCTGATTGAATGCACCAAGGAGGAGAGGCCGCAGGAGATAAAAGGTGCAAAAGTCGCGACGTCATTTGAGTTGATACGGCCCTGGGGAGGGGTAGCAAAGTAAGGGAGGCAAGCGCGCGCACGGCCAGAGTTCGGTTCGAGGGGAAGTGGCACCAGCACCAGCAGTCGTCGAGCGTCCGCTGCTGGGCGAGAGGCCTGCTTGATGCTGCTGCCTCGGTGCCGAAAAAAAAAAGATAAACCAGGAGGATAGAAGAAGAAGAAGAAGGATGGTGACGATGATTACGATTAAATAGTGTGCCAATGATAGGCTTTAAGCTGAGTGCGGTGTGTTGCAGCGGCTGAGTGCGCGGGTGTTGGACTTGCTCCCTCTACGTGTTGTTATTGTTGTTTGTTGCCGCTGCTGTAGCCACTGCTGCTATTTTTTTAATTCCTTGATCCTCGATACTCGTTTATTGTGCTGTGGTGTGTCGCTGCTGCAGCCGCATGTAGCACCATGGCCTCATCCCGCAGCCCCTGCCTCCTCCTACTAGCGGTAAGTTCTTTTCAACGTTCGCTCGCATACACGTAACTGGCGCTGCTGGCACTGCTGGCTGGTGGTGTGTAACCCACGACCTGATTACCCGCATCCTCCGAGACAGCCCCCTGTCCCGACCAACCTGAGGGATTGCTGTTAGCCAACTTGATCGCTCCATCTTCGGTTCGGTCCTTTTATCCATAGCTTATCCTCTCGTGGGTCGCTTTATCGCTTTATTAAGTGGATTTAGCTGCAGCTACGAGACGACGACGCCTCTGCTGCCACGGCTAGGGTGGTGCGATCGAACGGCTGGCTTGCCAGCTCGAGTCCCTTCACCCCTGTGCAGACTCTGGCTTACTTTTTCTCGGCACTCCGAAAATCCATTATTTTACACTGTTTCGTAATCTTCTCCCTTGCTTTATTATTATCATCTCTCCGTAATCCTATTTAAGGTACAACTTGTAACTTTAAACTTTGTAAGCGGTTTTTTATTCAATTGCTTATTTAATGTTACTTTGGGTCAGCTTTCAATACGGTTCGTCAGAGACTGATAAAAAAAGTTCCTTCCCCTTTTGTGAAAACCTCTACTAAATTTTTTTTTTATTTCCAGTAGATTGTTCTTTACGTGAATGCGTGACTTTAAAAGCAATAAACAAGAAAATAAATAAGGCAGAGTATGGTAAAAGATCTTTTTAATACTATAAAAGTAGGTCGAACAATAAATTATTTTCATCTAATTTTTGCCCGCCACTGTTAAATTTTTGGAGCGAAAAAATTGTTTTGATATTTCATGCATAAGACAGTGTAGGATAAAAATAAAACTTTAAACAACGTTTTAAAGCGAAATTTATGCAATATTTATTTCAGACAGTTTTTTTTTTCCTTTCAGATTCAAAAACGTCTTGGGTTTTTCTTAGTAACTGCATATTTTAATTCTTTAAAACTAACAGCAATGATGAAATAAATGTAAACACACTGTTAAATAGCTAATATTTTGCTTTGATTTTTCCATATTCGTACTTTAAGTTACATCGTCTATAGAACTAAATCCGAAAATCCAAATACATTAACATCACCACCTAACCAGCCACATGCGTGATGTAACACGCTCAATTTGAGAATGTATGGGTAGCTATTTCGGATACATACTTAAAATTCGAATGAAATGGGAATCGATTTTTTGGGTGGTTTATGTTTTCTATGTTTGTAACAGTTCTATATTGCAAACTTTTGTTTAACTTAATGTAGCTATTGACTTGACTTGGTTTATTTTTTTTCAAAACCTCTGAATTTAATTTTAACAAATCTATTACTATTTTTCTAGAATTTTAAGAAACATATGTTTTGAAATCCGGATACCCAAAAGTTCTCCAGATCTAGTACCGGATATTTTGTGTGTTCGGGTAGTCGGCCTCAGATATAAAGACAAACGACGTATAAAATTTGATTACACTCAGTAGGACAGTCGAAATTATTTTATAAACACGGATAACTTTAGGTATCTTCATAAACAAGACACTCGTACACCTGTATTGAAGCTCGGGTTCGTTGACACATTCCAGTGTACCTCAGTTCGGTTCTCTCGCGTAAACTGAATTTTCAGTGTCTTTCGGCTATCGAATCGTAATACAGTGTTTCATAAATTTTTACCAAGTTATTAGCGTTCCTTTTTACTTTCCTGACATTGATCATAAAGTTTTTTATCTTCGCTTCGACTCTTTTGTTTTATAAAAAATAACAACGTTTTATTATTTTTGCTTGTACTTGAGTTTTAAAAACGTATACTGTATACTTGGTGCTTTTTATTAAGAGTGAGTTTTCATTATTATTTATTTAATCATTTAATAAAAATTATCGTTATCATTTTAAAGTTCGGAAAGTGATAGGTAAAAGTTTTTTATTAGCTTAAATCAACAAACTCTTCTGTGAAGCGAACTTTCAAACAAAAAATTTAATTAGATTAAAATTACATATTTTGTTGATGAAATAATTAATTGTTAAAATTAGATTGTAAATGTTAAAGTTAAATTTTCGATAATTATTTAAAACTTTTCTCAAAAGTACTGTTTGAATTAAACATAAATTGATTAAAATTAATTGTATGCTCTCGTTTCATGTGACTCTTATGAGCAGTGCGGGGGTTTAAAAAAATTTTTTTAGGCTTTCATCAAATACAAATAAAAATTGACAGTGTAATCCACTTATTACATAAATACCCTTTCCATTTTATAACAGATCACTTTATTGTGTTTGTTTTCAATAAACTTGATAACTATCTGTTTGATACGTTATTATTCAATCAAATTCGATACATTTTTTGACACATCTTTATCAGTATTTTGCATAGAATAATTGTTTACATGTAATAAACATTTTTTTATACCCAGGAAATTTTTACTTTGCCACTGTTTATTTTACAGTTCTGAGTTCCTACGATTTTGTACAGATTAACTAAACTTGAAATTCGATGGTTTGTTTGTTTACTATACTTTTCAGTCTACCTCGAAAAACCTATAATTGATAATGTGAATTTATCGCTTGAAGCTTCGATTCGATATTTTTGAGTAATTTTTGAAATGTTAAAAAATTCTTGGTCTTATAAAATTAATATCTTTTTTTTTTAATTTTATTTGAATTTCCGATTTCATAATTAGCTAAAAAATTTAAGAGAAACAGAAATTTTTTTAATTTTTCCAAAAATTAACAAAAATATTTATTAAATTTTTTTTCTAAATTTTGATTTAATTAAGAGAAAAGTTAAAATAAACTGTAAAACAATAATTCAAAATCAATCAAAGATTTAAGAATTCAAGTCATATGTTTTTGATCTGAATTTCAATTATAAAAACAGACTTTGTTGGAATTTCTTACAGTTTTTTTAGTTAATTTTACACTCCAAGTTTGTTTAATAACAAATATCATAATTGGCTTTATTTGAACTTTTATTCAATTTCAATAAAATTATATTACCATCGATTTCTTTGGACGGGAAATTAAATAAAAGTATTTTTTGTCGTCAAGAGCTCTCGAAATGGGGGATTCTGGAATTAAAAAAAAAATATATTTTTTTAATCTTCAAATATTTTTTAGGTGCTTACTGAAGTTAAACTTAACTTGTATAAAGGCAAAACTTTCATAATCAGGTGAATTTTGATGTTAAAATTTTAATTATGTTTCAACATACTGAAACTTATTGATAATATGCTATTTGATACATTGAAGTCACAAAACTTATTTGTAAAAATAAAAATAATGCTTATTAAAAAACGTAAATAGTAATTTGCAAAAAAGGTTTTTCGAGGCGACCATTGATTACTTTCAAACACGTGAAAAAACGATTGCTCTGGAAAAATTGAAATGTTTTGTGAGACAATTTTCTGTTAACCCACTCAGACTTAATGTATGTACACTGTAGTGTTGATAATTTTCAAAATTTGTGTGAAGAAAACTGTTGCAGTAATAGCTTTGCTGTAATTAGGCAGGGTTGTTTTCAATATTTTAACTTTTTAGCATTTCTTACTTTCTAAATTATATATTTAATGTGACGGGAAATTTTCAGATTTTATATAAATTTTGATGAAAATAAGTTAAAACCCCACGGAGAAGAGGTAGATGCGTATAAAATTGATTTCTCAAGCTATGTTCACGTATGCTGCAGATAATAACTTTTTAAGTTTCACCATTGGAACAAATTTTTAAGCAATCTAAAAAAGGCCGCGTTCTAAAATCAATAAAAATCGATCGAAGCCTTACAAAATTTAAGAGTCCTGACTTTTTCTCCTGTAAACCCGTCGGATGACCCAATTATAACGTTGAAGTCGAGCGGCGCAACGTATGTATTAGGTACGTTTATCTCGTTCATGAGTGTGACTGCTGACTCCCATCGTAAATCAATTCTCGGGCATGCGTGTTATTGTTCTGAGTCATCGTTGGAAGGGATTGTGTTTTGGGATTTCACTTGTTTACCACAGTCTGGAAATTTCTTTCAATACTTATTTCGTTTCTGTTACCAATTTAATTATTTTTTCCACATATATACCGGGAAAAGATGGTAGTCAAAAGTTTGATTCGAAATTTTTCAATTTTTTTTTTCTTTTTATCTTTAATGCTCATTCAATACATTAGATAAGTTTCAGATCATCAAAATGTTCATCAGAAAATTTGAAACATTTTTAAATCTGAATGTTAAAGAAAATCTGACACTTTCTGACAAAAAGTTACTTTTTGTATCTGTGTTAGGATTAACATTTTTATTTACTTGCTTATTTCATTTTATTTTAATTATCTTTTTTTTTAATTGAAAGGTAAATAATTAATTGGCAATTACTAAAATCTAAAGCTAAATGAATTTTTCCTTCACTTCACTGTCTGTATTTTGAAAATTTTCGTCTTTTCGAAATTTGAAATTTTATTAAAAAGAAAGCTCTCCGAGGGTTCGGGTCTTTTTTATCGGTAAAACGGGATTATCGTTTACTATACTTGTAATGTTTTTTGCCAGAAAATCACTTGTGTGAAAATAAAAAAGCTGGCTTAAGCTAATAATGTGAAAAAAAAAAAATAGAGAAATTATTGAAGGTGTAAAGCATGGGGTAAGAATTGAATGGAGAGGAGGGATATAGCGCGGTGCAAAGAAAAAAGCCACGTGTGCTAGTACTAATGTCGTCAGGCACTGTGCGTGTACGGTGTACCTATTTAGAGAGTCGGTTGGCAGGACTGCGCCCCGGCGCTCGTTGCCCGGCCCTGGAGTAGGTTAGAAGAGCAATAAGCCAAAGGAAGGAAGGCACCGCCGCTATTCCAACGGCGGGGAGGGCGGTATAGGTGCATTCACAGTGGCCGTGGACTTGAAAAATTCTGATAATTAAGTCAAGCTACCGTGTAGTCATCGGCTAATAGGAATATAGATTAAAATAATATTCCAAGGTAACCATAAAATTCGCAACACGTTGCGTCGGAATGTACGCGACACGCATGAAAACGATGAAGAAGTAAATCGAAAAGTCAATTACTTCTCAAACTCCTCTTCTTTTTTACTCAAAACTATTATATAGAGTTTGGACTTACCGTGCCGCACCTAACAGTTGATGTTGCATTAATCACAACTCGACTACCCGAACGAAGATAAATTTTAGCCCAAAATTTGTCTCGAATAAAGTAACAACCGGAGCATTTGCGGTGAGAATTATGAATTTTGGCTACGGCAATATTTGTGTAAATGACCTTTGTTACTCGGGGGTAGAATCCACGGGGTTGGAAAAATATTTCTCGACACACCAGCCTCGAATAAAATGACCCCTGCAACGTTTTATTAGCTAAATATTTTTACTTTTTTTATTCGCGGCAGAAGCGTCATGAAATTTTTTTTTCGCCCCCGTGGATCAACGCTTTGGTAGTTTAAGTCATTTTTACTTCTATTGCCGCAGGTTAAAATCATAAAAAAAGTTTTTGTTGAGCTAAAAAAATCGAGCAAGCTGAGCCGTGAGCTTCGAACTAGCCGAAACGATTCTCGGTTGAGCCGATCTAACCGAGCAACTTAGGTACACGCGGCCTGGTTCAAACGAGAATCGTTTGGCGTTCTCGGTTTGCTCGGCTCGACCATGAACCATCTCGGCCGCCACGGCGTACTCGGCTCGACCAAGAACCGTCTCGTCTCGGCGCGGCTCGACCGTGGCTTGTTCGGTGCGGCGCGGCTTGGCTCGGCCGCGGCTCGGTTCGTCTTGGCTCGTCCGCGGCTCGGCTCGGCTTGGCTCGTCCGCGGCTCGGCTCGGCTTGGCTCGTCCGCGGCTCGGCTCGGCTTGGCTCGTCCACGGCTCGGCTCGTCTTGGCTCGACCGCGGCTCGGCTCGGCTTAGCTCGTCCACGGCTCGGCTCGTCTTGGCTCGACCGCGGCTCGGCTCGGCTTGGCTCGTCCGCGGCTCGGCTCGTCTTGGCTCGGCCGCCGCGGCATACTCGGTCACTCGGCTCGGCGCGCCGCGGCATACTCGGTCTCTCGGCTCGGCGCGCCGCGGCATACTCGGTTTCTCGGCTCGGCTGCCGCGGCATACTCGGTCTTTCGGCTAGAATACCGTATGTAGTGATAATTACGCATTGGAGATGATTTCCCCAGGAAGTTTTGATTCCGGAGGGGTCAGGGCGGACACCTGGTGCACCTGGTGGAAATTACGCCTTGGGGATGACTTCCCCAGGAAGTTTTGACTCCGGAGAAGTCAGGGCGGAAACCTGGTGCACCTGGTGGTAATTACGCCTTGGGGATGACTTCCCCAGGTAGTTTTGACTCCAGAGGGGTCAGGGCGGACACCTGATGCACCTGGTGGTAATTACGCCTTGGAGATGATTTCCCCAGGAAGTTTTGACTCCGGAGAAGTCAGGGCGGAAACCTGATGCACCTGGTGGTAATTACGCCTTGGGGATGACTTCCCCAGGAAGTTTTGACTCCGGAGAAGTCAGGGCGGAAACCTGGTGCACCTGGTGGTAATTACGCCTTGGGGATGACTTCCCCAGGTAGTTTTGACTCCAGAGGGGTCAGGGCGGACACCTGATGCACCTGGTGGTAATTACGCCTTGGAGATGATTTCCCCAGGATGTTTTGATTCCGGAGGGGTCAGGGAAGACATTTGGTGCACCTGGTGGTAATAACGCCTTGGAGATGATTTCCCCAGGAAGTTTTGACTCCGGAGGGGTCAGGGCGGACATCTGATGCGTCTGGTGGTAATTACGCCTTGGAGATGATTTCCCCAGGAAGTTTTGACTCCAGAGGGGTCAGGGTGGACACCTGATGCGTCTGGTGGTAATTACGCCTTGGAGATGATTTTCCCAGGAAGTTTTGATTCCGGAGGGGTCAGGGAGGACATCTGGTGGTAATTACGCCTTGGAGATGATTTCCCCAGGAAGTTTTGACTCCGGAGGGGTCAGGGAGGACACCTGGTGCACCTGGTGGTAATTACGCCTTGGGGATGACTTCCCTAGGAAGTTTTGACTCCGGAGGGGTCAGGGCGGAAACCTGATGCGTCTGGTGGTAATTACGCCTTGGAGATGATTTCCCCAAGAAGTTTTGACTCCGGAGGGTTAGGATAAATAGTTGGCGTGCTTGGTAATAACTACACTCCAAAGATGCTCTTCTTACCGAATAGAAAAGGAAGCTCAACTGTACGACGGCCCTCGCTAGTTCCCCCGTAATTCTTGCCAGGTCCTAGCAGGGCTGAGCAAGAATTGTAATGTGGCACCACTGCGAGCCTAGCAGGCAGACTTATTTTAGTAATAAAATGAATTTTTTTTTTATTATTTAGTTTTATCATAGTAATTAAATGAATTTTTTTCGTTATTACTCCAGTCGGTGAAGCTGAAAGTGCACTTAAATAAAGTGAAATTATTATTCTCTCCTAATATATTGGATTTGTACGAAAATTTGTTTTCGATGTCTTTTGAGGGTCCAGATTACGAATCTGATTTTCAATTTTAAATTTGATGACTCTAATAAGGTCTCTACTCAAATAAAGTTAATTTGAAATTTTTGCCCCATACATCTGACTCGTAATAAGTTTTGTGCAGAGGTGGGCACTATTCGGACGCTAAGAATTTCGAATAAATTTTCGAATAACGGAAGTATTCGAAAATTTATTCGACGAATAAAATTTCGAATACTTCCGGTTTTTGATGCAGTTGAGTTAGAAAAGTTCTAAAACGGATTTATCCATGAAAATCCGGTCGAAAAATTCATTTTTTAAAAAATTTATTCGAAATTCTTAGCGTCCGAATAGTGCCCACCTCTGGTTTTGTGTATTGGGATCTCTAATGCTCCTCATTTTGAATATGACCGTAGTTTTTTATTTTACCCTGAATGAAGTTTACTTATATTAGGTTAAATTTTTCTTTGTTCTCAATCTATATTAGAACAATCAGAAATTTTGTATACACCTGTTTTCAGGGGGGCTGATTACAAGTATTACTTTGAATTTTTAATTTACCTCAATATTTAACAACACTTAAATAAGGTGAAATTATAATTCGCACCTAATACATTGGATTTGTTCGAAAATTTCTATTCTTTTGCTTTTGAGGGTCCAGATCATGAATCTGACCTTCAATTTGAATCTAATGACTCTAATAAGGCCTATAGTTAAATAAAGTTAATTTGAAATTTTTGCTCCATAAATCGAACCGTAATAAGTTTTTTGTACTGGGATGTCTAAGGTTGCTCATTTTGGCTATGTATGTATCTGTATTCGAATAAGCCCAGACATTTGGACGACTTTTTTTTTTTTTTCATCAGTTATATGGTTGTAGATTTTTGTTTTAAAATATTTTAGATTAAATTTATACTCTAAATAAAGTTTAATCATTTACGTAATATCATAATATCATAATATTTGATATTATTGAATATATTTGTCTATGCGCGAGTGAGCGAAGCGAGCGAGCGTTTTATGCTAGTTAACATTTACTTAAATAAAATGCTCAAGAACATACATACTTATGACATATATAGGTATACTACAAGCAGGCGCAGAGTCGAGAGTCAGGTGCTTGCAAAGATATTCGTGGTTACGTCAGCTGATAGTTGATGCCGTACTATATATCAATATATGTATTACAATATTATAGTACTTTTACCTTCTATTTTTTTCAAAAATCCTGCAACAGTAAGTTTTTATTTAAAAAACCGACTACTAAGATTCTTAGCTACCGGCTCATATTTTTTTTCTAAACTCTCTGCATATTTGAGTTGGTTAACGTAAAGCAACAAATATTTATTATTTCGTCTCGGCGGAAATGTCCTTCAATTATCACCAAATGTCCCCCCTGACCCCTCCGTACGCAAAACTTCCTGGGGAAATCATCTCCAAGGCGTAATTACCACCAGGTGTCCTCCCTGACCCCTCCGGAGTCTAAACTTCCTGGGGAAATCATCTCCAAGGCGTAATTACCACCAGACGCATCAGGTGTCCGCCCTGACCCCTCTGGAGTCAAAACATCCTGGGGAAATCATCTCCAAGGCGTAATTACCACCAGGTGTCCTCCCTGACCCCTCCGGAATCAAAACTTCCTGGGAAAATCATCTCCAAGGCGTAATTACCACCAGACGCATCAGGTGTCCACCCTGACCCCTCTGGAGTCAAAACTTCCTGGGGAAATCATCTCCAAGGCGTAATTACCACCAGACGCATCAGATGTCCGCCCTGACCCCTCCGGAGTCAAAACTTCCTGGGGAAATCATCTCCAAGGCGTTATTACCACCAGGTGCACCAAATGTCTTCCCTGACCCCTCCGGAATCAAAACATCCTGGGGAAATCATCTCCAAGGCGTAATTACCACCAGGTGCATCAGGTGTCCGCCCTGACCCCTCTGGAGTCAAAACTACCTGGGGAAGTCATCCCCAAGGCGTAATTACCACCAGGTGCACCAGGTTTCCGCCCTGACTTCTCCGGAGTCAAAACTTCCTGGGGAAGTCATCCCCAAGGCGTAATTACCACCAGGTGCATCAGGTTTCCGCCCTGACTTCTCCGGAGTCAAAACTTCCTGGGGAAATCATCTCCAAGGCGTAATTACCACCAGGTGCATCAGGTGTCCGCCCTGACCCCTCTGGAGTCAAAACTACCTGGGGAAGTCATCCCCAAGGCGTAATTACCACCAGGTGCACCAGGTTTCCGCCCTGACTTCTCCGGAGTCAAAACTTCCTGGGGAAGTCATCCCCAAGGCGTAATTACCACCAGGTGTCCTCCCTGACCCCTCCGGAATCAAAACTTCCTGGGAAAATCATCTCCAAGGCGTAATTACCACCAGACGCATCAGGTGTCCACCCTGACCCCTCCCTGACCCCTCCGGAGTCTAAACTTCCTGGGGAAATCATCTCCAAGGCGTAATTACCACCAGACGCATCAGGTGTCCGCCCTGACCCCTCTGGAGTCAAAACTTCCTGGGGAAATCATCTCCAAGGCGTAATTACCACCAGGTGTCCTCCCTGACCCCTCCGGAATCAAAACTTCCTGGGAAAATCATCTCCAAGGCGTAATTACCACCAGACGCATCAGATGTCCGCCCTGACCCCTCCGGAGTCAAAACTTCCTGGGGAAATCATCTCCAAGGCGTTATTACCACCAGGTGCACCAAATGTCTTCCCTGACCCCTCCGGAATCAAAACATCCTGGGGAAATCATCTCCAAGGCGTAATTACCACCAGGTGCATCAGGTGTCCGCCCTGACCCCTCTGGAGTCAAAACTACCTGGGGAAGTCATCCCCAAGGCGTAATTACCACCAGGTGCACCAGGTTTCCGCCCTGACTTCTCCAGAGTCAAAACTTCCTGGGGAAGTCATCCCCAAGGCGTAATTACCACCAGGTGCATCAGGTTTCCGCCCTGACTTCTCCGGAGTCAAAACTTCCTGGGGAAATCATCTCCAAGGCGTAATTACCACCAGGTGCATCAGGTGTCCGCCCTGACCCCTCTGGAGTCAAAACTACCTGGGGAAGTCATCCCCAAGGCGTAATTACCACCAGGTGCACCAGGTTTCCGCCCTGACTTCTCCGGAGTCAAAACTTCCTGGGGAAGTCATCCCCAAGGCGTAATTTCCACCAGGTGCACCAGGTGTCCGCCCTGACCCCTCCGAAATCAAAACTTCCTGGGGAAATCATCTCCAATGCGTAATTATCACTACATACGGTATTCTAGCCGAAAGACCGAGTATGCCGCGGCAGCCGAGCCGAGAAACCGAGTATGCCGCGGCGCGCCGAGCCGAGAGACCGAGTATGCCGCGGCGCGCCGAGCCGAGTGACCGAGTATGCCGCGGCGGCCGAGCCAAGACGAGCCGAGCCGCGGACGAGCCAAGCCGAGCCGAGCCGCGGTCGAGCCAAGACGAGCCGAGCCGTGGACGAGCCAAGCCGAGCCGAGCCGCGGTCGAGCCAAGACGAGCCGAGCCGTGGACGAGCCAAGCCAAGCCGAGCCGCGGACGAGCCAAGCCGAGCCGAGCCGCGGACGAGCCAAGCCGAGCCGAGCCGCGGACGAGCCAAGCCGAGCCGAGCCGCGGACGAGCCAAGACGAACCGAGCCGCGGCCGAGCCAAGCCGCGCCGCACCGAACAAGCCACGGTCGAGCCGCGCCGAGACGAGACGGTTCTTGGTCGAGCCGAGTACGCCGTGGCGGCCGAGATGGTTCATGGTCGAGCCGAGCAAACCGAGAACGCCAAACGATTCTCGTTTGAACCAGGCCGCGTGTACCTAAGTTGCTCGGTTAGATCGGCTCAACCGAGAATCGTTTCGGCTAGTTCGAAGCTCACGGCTCAGCTTGCTCGATTTTTTTAGCTCAACAAAAACTTTTTTTATGATTTTAACCTGCGGCAATAGAAGTAAAAATGACTTAAACTACCAAAGCGTTGATCCACGGGGGCGAAAAAAAAATTTCATGACGCTTCTGCCGCGAATAAAAAAAGTAAAAATATTTAGCTAATAAAACGTTGCAGGGGTCATTTTATTCGAGGCTGGTGTGTCGAGAAATATTTTTCCAACCCCGTGGATTCTACCCCCGAGTAACAAAGGTCATTTACACAAATATTGCCGTAGCCAAAATTCATAATTCTCACCGCAAATGCTCCGGTTGTTACTTTATTCGAGACAAATTTTGGGCTAAAATTTATCTTCGTTCGGGTAGTCGAGTTGTGATTAATGCAACATCAACTGTTAGGTGCGGCACGGTAAGTCCAAACTCTATATAATAGTTTTGAGTAAAAAAGAAGAGGAGTTCGAGAAGTAATTGACTTTTCGATTTACTTCTTCATCGTTTTCATGCGTGTCGCGTACATTCCGACGCAACGTGTTGCGAATTTTATGGTTACCTTGGAATATTATTTTAATCTATATTCCTATTAGCCGATGACTACACGGTAGCTTGACTTAATTATCAGAATTTTTCAAGTCCACGGCCACTGTGAATGCACCTTATGAATGAACGATCGATAGCTATACATAAGCCCCTTACCTCCTCCTACTCTCTGTGTTCTTTTTCATCTTCTTCTTCTTTGGGTGCCGCCGCGTGTACTTACACAGCAGCCCTTTTTTTCTCTCTCTCCGCCTCCCCTATGATCGTCTTTCGTTTGACTCATCAGGTTTCATTGATTCTACTCATTCTTGGCATTTTCAATTTATATTGATTTCATCATTAAATCCACTTGCGTACTAACCTTAAATTTACTTGATTATCTTAAAATTGCAATTTGACCATGTTCCGGACGGAGAACACGATTCTTTGTCTACCATGGCGTACGTTTAAAAACTACATTAATGACGTGCTTTATTTTAAGTTGTAAACTCCTGTGAAAATCGTTTCAACAGTATTTAAATTATATTTTTAATCGTTCAAACCGTAGCAAAATCTTCTTTATAGTTTTCAAGAATGATTCAATAGTTATTTTTCCTAGTCAGTCCTGATACGCGATTGGAATAGACTACCTTAAGAACATTGAAAGGAAAGTGGCTCATTTCGAGGATTTTTGCCAAACACATTCGCATTACACACGTATCTAATAATGATCTACTCACGCTATAAGATTGTGGACTGAATAAAAAATCGGTAAAGTTGAAATGTATCAATTTCATAACGAAACTTAGATTGATAAATTTTCAGAACAGATATTACAATTTTAAAAGATTTACAATTTTATAAAATTCCATAACCACAAATAAATGTTTTCATAAAAAAAATAGTTTTGTCACTTTTTATACAACACACAATTGAACTGTTGTTTTTAAATTAAAATTTGTTTTATTATTTTTCTTTTAACCAGGAAATTTAAGCTTAATCATGATATTCAGCACGCACAAGGTGCTTACTTGGGCACTCCTTTACATTAGCTTTTTATCGTCTCAATCGTTGTGTGACATTGCCACCAGTATGTTTGCTTTCTGAAACTCTTAATAATAAATGTACTTTCGATACAGAAATTAGAACAAATAATTTTTACGAATGTGTTTAGTTTTTACTACTTAAGTTAAGAAATAAATTTAATTGAAAAAAAAATGGACTTTGATCAATTTAACTGTAATTGAATTCATTAATCAATAATTTGAAGCAATAAATCCATATATTTTGTAATTGCTTTTTTTCGAACTAAGTTAAAAGATATTTTTCATATTAGCAAGTAAACAGTAAAAACCTTTCCTGATCTCTAACCCGAAAATCTGAACTTTGTTCCTTACTTTCGGTTATCATGCGTGACTGGTGCACAAATGTATTAATAGATCATATTTCTCACTTGATAAAATTCTTAATCTTTTTAAGACTGGAAAATCATATTTTACCTAGATAGCATAAAAAGCCCAAGCCGTATTGATACCTCACGAGTACGACATTTTACAAGAGTAAAAAAAATTGACGACTCGGACGTTTAGAATGCTGGTAACTGCAACTTTTGGCATCTTTGCTAATGCTGATTTGGCCAGACACACAGTTGCCAAAAGCATCACTGGTCAAGGCCAATAAGACGACTTTCTTGTGTGAAACATCTTAATTAAAAAAATTTTGGGTGATGAGCTTCGGTGATTCAGGGTGATCTTTACAGAGTTGAGCTTAAATTTTTATATGATACATTTTGAGAAAACTTGGATCAATCCAAGTTCTCTCTTGTAATAATTACTTACTTGACTCGAAAATTTAGTTGAACCGCAAAGGTCATGGCTTGAGGAACGCTGATTTTGATGAGACTGAAAATTATTTTCTAAACAAAATGATGAACCAAATGACCAATTTGAGATTGGGCTTTTTTAAGCGATATTACGTACAGTCAAAATGGTATTTTTAGATCATTTTTCGAAAAATTGTAAAAAAATTCGGGATCAAACCCTTAGATATATATATATAGCTGTTAAAGTGTTCTACAAGTTAACATTCTCTTTTTTTTCATAAATTTTATAGGCTTTAAAGACAAATTATTTTTAAATTAGCTGAAAAACGGGTTTTTCCGAAAAATGGGCTAAAAATATCATTTTGACTCTATGACAAATGGCTTAAAAATTTATGAATAATATGTGGTACTAAAAATCCTTATATAATATATAAACAACATATCACATAGAATAAAAAAGCGAGAGCGAGAGATATAGTAAAAAAATTTAACAATAATGATAACGACTGTAACCGGGCTTTTGCAGTATATTTAATCAATACCTCAAAAAAATGTCAATAATATTTAGTAGTCTAAAAATTTAAAATTTAATTTGCTATAAAGGTTCATCTGGCATAAGTGTGACGAGACAGTACAGTGCTCTCATTCAACATGCACGCGATCATTCGACAGTAAATTGGGCTATACATTTCGTATACTCGTGTATTTTATATTTCAATCTCATTTAGTTTGCAGACTGCAGAGTTTATCGAACCTTTGAGTTGCTCAGTTTTTTTCATATTGCTTCTTTTCATGTTTCTCGCATGTTCTCTAGAAGTAATCACAGATTTATGTTGTAATTTAATTTTGAAAAAGTTTTTTTTTTAATTTTCATACGAATAATAAAAAAAAAAAATTAAATTATTTTGAATTCAACTTACCCCCGAGAGAATAATTTTTTCAGTCAACTTATTTCATTTTTTTATGTTTGTATTGTGAATAGCAAGCGTTTCTGTTGTTATTAAACAAGTAAAAGTTTTAATAATAATATTAAATTATCAATATTAGTAAAATTAACTGTTAAACAGTAGTAAAAATTTTATATCACCAATCAATTAAATTCTGTGAAAAATATTTCCCTGGAAAAAAAATTGAGGTAAAATGAACACTTTTTGTTTGCTCAGGTACGAGAAAGAACGAGAAAGAAATAAGAGAGCATGTCAAAATTCAACGACCTGTAATCGGCCTGAATCACCAGACCCGGCTCAGAGTTCGTAGTACAACCAACTCGCGTTTCCACGCTTTAAAATCTTGCTGGAGGCGTGCCAGCCTGCAGCAAGGCTAGTACTTTTTTCCGTAACCCTACTGCAGAAACTATTCAGGAGATCAGTCTCAGACAGATTCTAGAGTCATGCTTTTGGACCCTGACGATAAAGTTTTAGGAAAATCAGCCTATTATATTCGATTTCTGCGCACCCCACAATGTGATGATAAAAGGATTGAATTAGGAATAGCCTTTGGAAAGTTGAACCTAAAAACATTTGACACTAGTTTCATTATAATTGATTTTCCAATTTGGGAAACTTTTGTAATGATTCAGATTGTTTTTTCATGAATATTATTAACCTTTTTAATTTTGTAAATTCTCGTTTTTTTATAAAAATTTTTTTCTGAAATGTCAATGAGTTCTTGTTGTTAATCCATTTTACCATAAATTATTTATGACATACCCATACATTTAAAAGGCTTCATCTGAATTTAGGAAATTCCTGATTGATTCTCACTAATTACAACATAAAAACCATTAAGTTTCTAAAAATATTTCGTAGTTGTATTCAAAAGATTATAAAAAGTATTCTTTTTTAAATTATATAATTAAATAAGTCAAATAATTTTTATTTTAGTCCTGCTGTTTAAAAATGTAAAAATATAGAATTGATTTTTTATATAGTAGATTTAACCCGAGGGGCTATGCACTTCAGAATCACTAAAGGAATCACACATAGAAATCAATATAATCAATAAAATATTAATTTCATTTCAAGTAAAAATCTTCGAAAAATATTATTTTTAACAAAATATCAATTTAAATTGATTCCAAGGCTCTAAACACTTCAAATTTGCCAAAAGAATCACAAAAGAATCACAAAAGAATCACAAAAGAATCAAAAAGAATCAAAAGTGATCAGAAAAAGAATCATCAGTGATTCTGGAGTGCATAGCCCCTCGATTTAACCACAGTTAAACGATTAAGTAATTTTTTTCTACGTTGAGGCTTGATTACATTAGTATACTACAGTATATTAGATTTAGTATGTTCAAAATTATAGAAATTATTCTTAAAATTCATGAAAATTATAAATATGATATTATCTTTAATTTTCCTAATTTTTTTATCGTTAGTATACTGAAAACTAAAGAGGTTGAGCTGAAAATGTTGATGAATTACTTATTAATCAACTATTAATCAAATGAGTGAATATTAATGAACTATAAAAACCAAGTAAAGAATAATCAGGCAATCACAGTTACATATTTTATCATGAAAAATATCCAACCAAACAAAGACTCCTCTATCTAATGAAACAAGTAGTAATATCAATGTATGGTCAGACAAGCACGCCGTAAGTCTCTTTCCAGTAATGGAAAAATGATTACGTTTACCTGTGAAGAAAATCAACCTTCAGAGTATGACTAAGATTTAATCAATAATTAAAAGTAGTAACTTAAGCCAGTATTATCGTTACCGCTATATAAATATGCCAACGATCCACGGCAATAATGATCCCACTGTGATCAGTCCTCATACATAGAAAAAGGAAAAAAAAAAAAAAAAACTTCAATGTCGTCTGATGGTCGGTCGCAGAGCAGCTAGCCGCAAATTCACTCACACACACATACACACAGACACACACACTCTCGCTAGTACGTAAGCCCTTCATTGCTCTCGCAGTAGCGGTAACGACGGTGGCCTCCGTTCCGTACACCGACTCGCCAAACGTCAGGCGAGCTCTGACGTCACGAAAGTAAAATGGCGGCACTTCACGGATGACGTCACGCGACCGAGCGTGAAAGCCAGAGAGGATGACGAGGTCGTACGAGAAAGTGCGCGAGCGGGTTCGCGGGGTTAATTCGCGCTTCGAGCTTAGTTGTTTCCTAAGACTAAGATCTTTCGTTTTCTTCTTTTCATCCTATGATCTCTACTTTCTTACAATTTTCTCTATTATTTCTTATGAAATGTAGGGTTGCAACTATATAGGTGTTTATGCACAAAAAAGTCAGCGTTTTACAGAAAAAAAAAAAAAAATCGAGAAAAGGTTTCTTAGTGCCCAGCTTATAGCTGTTTTTTTCTAAGGCGCTATAAGGTCCTTTTTTCGGTTTTAACTTTTGCTCTTAAATGAACGCTGATTAGTTCTCCAACCAGCCCAGTGGTAACCACTGCACCTTGATATTTTAAGACAGAGTCTTATTTATATAATTGGCAACCTTGCCTCTGGGGAAAAACTCCCATTGGAAGGACGGGGCGGGGGGGGGGGGGGGCTTCAACCTCATATGAGTTGAACCCCAGGCCAGTTTATAGATACTTTTTAACTTGGCTTCGTCTCACTCGATGCTTTCTGTGTTCATAATCTAAAAACCTTAATTTGCGCTAATTTCTCAGCTGACTAACAGCCGCAAACGCATCCGGATACTGTAAGCCTCTAGATTTTCAATATACCTATATGAAATTTCAACAAAGTATTTTACTCTAAAGTTCTAATTTATTACAGAAAAATATAAACTTTTATGGGTATGTATCTCTAGATACCAGAAAATTTTTACTTTTTTTTATAATTGAAAAAATAGCCGAGAAGTATGAAAAATAATATCTGATGGTAAACTCGAATCATTGATCCTATATGCTCACGGTAAAGATGCCAATTATGATTACAAAAATCGCTACTTTTCAGCATTTTGAATTTTATTGAAAAAACAAAGCATATTAGACTAAATATTTTTTTACATACTTAAATTTTAGGTTCTTAGGAACTTAAATAAATTTTTTTTTATATGATAATTGTATTTATTTATTGAATAATTAATGTTTAAAGTCAAGACCTTTTATGACTCCGTTTAAAGTCAAGGCCCCAGTTTATTAGACAACTTCAGCTTTGGCCCCAGTTTATGGAACACTTTTACACGTAAAATCCCGTCTGTGACTCAAGTGCCCCAGTTGATGGAAAGGAATCGTCAAAATTCTAGGGTTTCATCATTCTCAAACACGAACAAATTAAAAATCTAACATGAAAATTAGATAAACCGTTCCATCAGCTGGGGTATGTAAGTCACAGACGGAATTTTACGTGTAAAAGTGTTTCATAAACTGGGGCCAAAGCTGAACTTGTCTAATAAACTGGGGTCAAAAGGTCTTGTCTTTAAATATTAATTATTCAATAAATAAATAAAATTTTCATATAAAAAAAATTTATTTAAGTTCCAAAGACCCTAAAATTTAAGTATGTAAAAAAAGATTTACTCTAACATGCTTTGTTTTTTCAATAAAATTCAAAATGCTGAAAAGTAGCGATTTTTGTGATCATAATTGGCATAATTACCTTACTTCCCGTAATACAAAAAGATTTTAAAATAACTGTAAACTTCTAAGTTTATATTTTAAACTATTTTTTATTCTTTATTGATACGAATAATTTGTATGTGTTAAATAAATTGTGACTCATGTCAAAGGCTTTCAAAATAATTACAATAAATTATAAGCATAAACAATTTTTTAAAGAATTAAAGGGAGTTATTTCAGTCATTAAAGCCTTACTGTGACCGGTAATTGTGAATAATTTAAAAGTATTCCACTAATAATGACTAATTTTTATTGAATAATTAACCTAAAAAATCAAATTTAAAATAAATGAAATAAAATACTGTACATCAGTAGCAATTATAAATATAGCTCGCGTATTATAAAAACTATATCCATTAATCATTCTTCAGAATTCCCAACGTACATTAACACCACTTCGACAAAATCAATATCACTAATGCCACGAACAGAGACAGTGTTAAGCTCATACAGTTTGTCTTTAAAAACAAAAAGAGTATACTAGGTTAACGAGGCCTTTTTAATAATTACATTTGGAAAAAAAAAACAACTAAATAAATCTTTTAACTTTTGTTACTACAGCTGTCATAGGAAGCTTTATTCTTAAGTCTTCACAAATTTTTTCCTATTCTTGGTTGACTTTCAATAAAATTGTTTATTTTTATTAAATAATAGTTATTTTATATGTAATAAATATTTTTATAGTATGCACAAAAACCAATGCCTAAGAATTTTAGATATTTCATTTTGAGACAAGTCGGAGACCCCAACTGCAGATTTTGAAAATTTGAGATAAAATCAGTCATGGAGCATTGTCTTATTGGTGCCTTCCAAAAACTTTTTTTTTCGACGGAATAATGGTATTTTTCATCATTTGAAAGTACTTATCGCTATTGACTATGCCCGCGACGAAATAAAGCTATCGCCTCCTTTTCCCGACAGGCATTCACAGACCATTATGGACCCACCGCTGTTCTGAACTTTGAAGGCAAGACAATTAGAATTGTATTTTTCGTTTATTGCCCGTACTACTCTTTTTGACCTATTTGAAAAAATTTGATAGGAGGACTCGTCGCTAAAGAATACAGTTTTTCTACTTTTTTGCGGTCCATGGCAATTTGTCTTTATACCAGTCGTAACGAGATCTACGATTCTTAGCAGTCAAAAGTGGTTTACGAACCGCAACTTCTGAGATACAACCCTCTTCCTTCAAACTAACGAAAAACTCTCTTGAAATTCTGGTAAAAATATGGTTAAAAAGTAATTTTTAACTAAAAAAATTAAAGGTATTGCTTAGATAAAAGATAAATTCAAAAATTTAAGTCCAATTTGCGATTCAAGATCTTTAAAAAATGTATTAAAAGTAGCAAAATTGAAAAAAACGGTGGAAAAGCTAAAATGATTCTTTCCCCACTTAATTTAAAGGAGGAAAACTGGATTTTCAAGATTTTCAGCAGGTTATTACTTTTATATTTTTCCCAAAATGCTACAAGTTATTGAAAAACTGCGTTTTTTGAAAAAATTCAAAAACTTTTTACTAATTGACGTAATGATCACATTGTAACTGTGAGTAGCCTATTAACCAGTAAGTACTC
The DNA here is from genome assembly GCA_038277355.1 of Encarsia formosa. NCBI lineage: Eukaryota > Metazoa > Arthropoda > Insecta > Hymenoptera > Aphelinidae > Encarsia > Encarsia formosa. The sequence continues at coordinate 110,777,243 of CM076184.1, forward strand.
ATTTTAAAGCTTGAATCAAAAGTTTTCAAACGAGGCCTTAGGCGTTATTGAATTTTGATCATTTGGTTTGAAATGCTGGTCAAATTACGAAAATTTTGTTTTTTTGATCGCTTACACCATAAGATAAACAATTCTTGTATAAAAACAACACGATTTTTTTAACGAAACATTGGAAAGAAAATTTTGAACTTTTTTATTTGCCCTCCACTGATCGACATAAAGAATTGACATTTATTACTCAGACTTGAGGTGGCGCAAATATTTAGTTAATTTAATAATAAAAAATTGCATGTTTTTCATCAGAAAAGCATGGATCACGTGTACATGTACATTTCATAAAACTGATCTCTATCGCAATCGCTGCATTTGTATCCAAGTTATTAGTATGTAATAGTTAATGCTTAACTGATTAGTAAAATAGTAGTTTTATAACACTCCAAACTTAGTTTCTATAAGCAATAGTTTCATTATTGAATTAAGCCAGTAAAGTGAGAAATGTACTAGATCACCTGTCGACCGAGGCGAAACCGACGTTGACAAATATGATCTATGGAATTCTTACTTTCTGGCCAAGGTGTGTATACTGCATACTATTTTTCTTTTTATGGAGCTAGCAACTATTTGTTTATGGCCACTCCTAGAAAGTGCCGGTTTCAGCTACTGAACATTTGCTAATAATTAATCAAGAACTTGGCTTACATAACAAATGAAACATAAACAAATAAACATAAAGAGTGCTTAAAATTCAGGTTTTGAAATCGAGACAGTTATTCAAGAGTTTTTGCATTGTTATCCATTGTAGATTACTTTCTTCCGAAACTTTTTGTAACTGTTATTTTAAAACTACTGACCAGAAGAAATTCTTGTTCACGGTTGCAAGCTTTAGCAAATGACTTTTTTTGTAATTTTAATTAGCCACTCGATTGTATTGGCGATGATGAAATATATTTGAAGAGAGAAATGTAAAAGAGCTTTCAGTGAAAAGATGCCGCACAACAAAAAGTAGATATCGATCGGTTTTGTTCAAATTCGAGTAGGGGGGACAAACGTTTGAAAAGATACCTCTTTGATGTTCATGTACTTTTTGAATAGTTTGAAAATTTCTAAAAATGTTTAAAAAAAACTTGATGGCACAAAATTGTGTTTCTAATCGCCATTATTTTGATGTGACTTATTTTCCTTTTTATTGAATCAATAAATGTTTGCCGTTTTTTATTTTATTTTAATTAAATTAACTATTTATATTTTTGATTCATATTTTTAATTTATACATTTCATGTTAATGAACTTTCATTTTTCTTTTTGAACGAATCTAATAATAACTATTTTAAAAAAGTTTGATTTGTAAATTAATTAAGGCTGTAGTTCCGCTATACATAGCAATTGCATAGGAAAAACCATACAATCAGCACATAACTCAAACATTTTCTGAAATTAAAAAATGCTGTAAATAACACCTAATTCAAAATATCATTTTCAAAATAGAGGAATCCATGCTTTTTTTAGGTAATGAAGTGCAAAGAATGTTAAATTTTACATGTAAACTATTTACTATTTTGTGATTGCGTTGATACTATTATGATTAAATTGATTTATAACTCAATAATCTCGAAAAAAAAAGCATGGACACCTATATTTTAGTAAATAGTCTTCTGAGCGTGCTGCAAGCGTGTGTAAATGTAGCGTCTAACAATGACCGTAACCTCAAAATGCACTTTTCGAAAATTTCAAATACTTCTCCGCCAATCAGCTCACGAATAAAAATCTTGCACTTACGCAAGATAGAGATGGCTCTCTTTTAATAAAGGATATTCTGAAAGATCAGACGTTTATTTACAACATATTTTAATTTCAGAATTAGTTTGAGTTTTGCACTGAGGCGGAACTACTACCATAAAACAATCTAAATATTTCTTTCAATTTTATGCAGTTGACACTTATTTTTTCATTACGCTGAAGTTTTCAATACTCTTAATCATTTATCTTTCAAGTGTAATAGCGATAAATTTTTAAATGTCATGGTTCTTAAAACGCATTTTAATGATAGTTATAGATCAAGCGTGTGGGAAAAACAAAAAAAGCACAACAACTGGATTTGATGAACGCAAAGCTTACTTTTGATGTTTTTATATCATTGGATTGACCTACTCCAATTAAAGTGAATTCTCATTTTCAAAGGAGTGATTAGGGTCAATAACAGTTGACTAAGCCTTAACTTCTCGAATTTCATTAAGTGTTCAACGATGTAAAAACCTTTCTTCTTTTGAATTAAACCAAACTAATTAAATAGTTTTAAATCTATTTTATGATGATTTATTATAAATTATACTGTGGTCAGCAACAATTTTGTATTGAGAAGTTATACCTAATGTGTTGATGTACAAAAACATAGAACAATATTTACATGAATTTTTCCCCTCAAATTCATACAATTTTTGGTAAAAATAACACATGTTTAGAGAAATTTAGTTTTATTAGCTGAAGTCACGCTACCATAGCAATGAAAATTTTATGCAATTGGATTAAGTTAATTCAATGGTGTGAAGAATCAAAATCATTACACTCAACATGCAACAACTCATCTAACTATCATAGTAACAATATAAACACTATAGTCAAACAATCCCAACAGAAAAAATTTACCGATGAAATAATCAAGAGTCAATGAATAAAAGAATTTATGTAACACTCAGTCTTTTTCTTGGAGATGAAAAAAAATTAAAGCACATCAAGGTACAAGAGGTCACGCATACCACCGATTTCCCCTTGTTTCTAGTTTGTATCGATTTTCCATGGGCACCACTCCCGGGGCAATCTAGATTAATTGAATTTCCTTGGGGAAATTTTGCACTGTTTTTCGCTCGACGTTATGCTTTTACTCGTTATACGTTACTTTTTTTCGTGCGCTTTTACTTACTAGAGCTTTTTTTCCTGCACTATGCTTACTCTTCAAAAATGAATTTTCGACGAACTGAAATTTGTTTGAAAAAATGAATAAATAAATTAGAGTCTTAGATAACGAAAAAAAATTTTCGGTCCTAAATGCTATACTTCCTGTTATGTGTAAATTAAATAAAAAAAAAACCATGGATGCTTACTCGTATTATGGAAGAATGGCTTTGTCGTTTCAGTTTGAAAATGAAAATTCCAGGCAGAAGTGTCTTGCTTTTCCTAGACGATGCATCATGACATCCAAATATTCAGTTATCAAATGTAACACTGTTATTTTTTCCGGCGAATACAAATGCCATGTTGCAGCCAATGTTTCAAAAGATGATTTATAATTTTAAATTTATACTTATAAAGTTTATTTTGCGCAAGCTTTTATCAGAAATCGTCGAGTTTTGTACGGTTTTGGAGTTGATCCCAAATATTTCTCCAAAAGATGCATTTTTCTGGATAACTCGAGCTTACACTAATAACAGAGAGACGGTAAAAATTAGCATAGCTGTATTAAAGTCCATAAATATTTTCAAAAATCAAAGGAAAAACTACTAAAAACTATAGTATACTAAGTTAAGTAAAGGTTCAATTTAATTGAAAAGATTAATAATATCAAATTTTAAATCATCTCCTTTTTATTATTATAATAGTTCAATTTTCGATCCCTACTACCAAAGAAAGTAAAAAATGACCATGTTATTCATACCAAATAATAGTTTTTAGTCATATAATGAGAAAAAAATGGCCATAGATAAAATTTTATTCTCGTTTCTTTTTATTAGTATTATCTGCTTCATGCTTTGCTGCAAATTGATCTATTCTAAAATTTTGCATCAGTATTTCAAAAAGTATTCTTTTGATATATTTGCTATAAATGAGTCTTGTTTCTTTATTCAAAATATTATTTTATTCATTTAAATGTATAACAATACTTAAAATGTACTTTCGGCGCTACTGACGTGAAAAAAAAGATAGATCTTTGACTCTAGGACGAAAAAATATTGTACCTAAGTTAGTCGGCAAGGGTTCTTTCACCTTAATTGTAAGCTTTGACTCGCAAACCTCTTGGACTCAACATATAAACCCTTCCGTGACCACGCAGGTAATCTTTTATTTTTTGGTTCTCATTTTGTGGATTTAAATAATTTACTTTGATATCCACACTCGGTAGCTTTTTTATTTAGGCTCAACTCCGGCACAGTCCAGTACTTTAACTAATCGATAGAATAATCGATGTCTAAATATTCAAAAAAATAATTTCCAAGAGGAAAAAATTACGCCTACCGAAACCATTTTTTGGCTTTTACGCTACAGTGCTTCGCAAATTCCTCACATTGTTCCAAATGAGCCACGTGGAGTACAGTAAACTAAATTTAGTCCTCGGTGAGATAATCAATTGACAACAGTTAGACTCATTGAAAGTTATCCAAAATATTGCCTCTAGTTGAGATTAACAAATTATCAGCGTTGTTCAGCAAGCCTCTCGTAAAATCGACCCCAAAACAGTCCGAGTGAATGTACCGAGAAAAAATTCCAAGTTGGTTGTGTCAAGAATTGAACCCAAGACCCCTCGAGCGAAGGTGTTTCTGAGGCTATCGCGCTAACCATACTGAGCCATCACCGCTCATATTTTAAATTTTTAAAAATTAGAATTAAAAATTTTACTTCATTTTTTTTTTTTAAATAAACTTAGAACTCTTTCACAAGGTAGAATTTTAATCATAGAAATAAAATGATCAAAGTTTTATGCTAAAAGTTAAGAAGGTACGTTGAGTACTATGAAGAAAAAACTACGGTTTCTATGAATTTTTGAAAAAGAAACCGTTTAATTTTAATTGATATTTTTATTGCATTTATACAGTATTTCCTTATTTAAAACTCTGTAAAAAGTTTTACTGTAAAATAAATAAGACAATGACAGAAAATTCTGAGAGATATTTTCGAAAAAAGGTCTTAGCCAATTCTGGTTCTTCAAGAACAAAATAAAGATAATGATAACACCTGTGATAGTCGTATCTCACTAAGTTATTGTGAGCTTCTGGATTGAATAAAAAATCATGTATATTTTTTGAAATCAATTTAAAAAACTATGAACTTAAGATTGAACTGAAGATTTTTTCTTAAATTTTACTCCTAAAAACATTGAAGCAAATTACCCGAGGGGCTATGCACTCAAGAATCACTGATGATTCTTTTGATTCTTTTTGATTCTTTTGTGATTCTTTTGTGATTCTTTTGGCAAATTTGAAGTGTTTAGAGCCTTGGAATCAATTTAAATTGATATTTTGTTAAAAATAATATTTTTCGAAGATTTTTACTTGAAATGAAATTAATATTTTATTGATTATATTGATTTCTATGTGTGATTCTTTTAGTGATTCTGAAGTGCATAGCCCCTCGAAATTACCCGTTACGTGTATGAAATAAATAATTTATTATAAAAGTAATTTCCCCATAAAGTAATCTAAATTTCATTTGAATTTTTTAGGTTGGTAGCGCAAGAGGCGGCATCAAGGTACCCTGGATCCAGTCCGTACAAAAGAAGGCAGAGGGGAACCGGTCTCAACGGTCCCGGTGACTGGGCTGGCGCTGGAGGGGAGGTAACGATAAATAATATTTCTTATTTTTTCCGTACATTTATTACATTTGACTACGTGCAGTCAGCGGACATATACGTTGACATTGATGATCTAAGCAAGTTTTTTTTTAAACCATTTTTAATCAGAAACTGAACTTTCACATTCGTTGTCAATTCTTTTATTATTATTATTATTATTATTTTTGCAGTTATTGTTATCATAAATTTCACAATGGATTTTATTGACAATATTTTGAGCTAAAAATAGAATTTCCTATTTTCATTGCAAAATAAAACTAAATTTTTTTTCCAATATGAAGTATTCTTAGCAGCTGAAGGATGCAAATCTAACGATTTAAATTTCAAAGAATTCTCAACTTTCTAAAGTTTCGTCCGCTGCTCTCTGAATGCAAAAGATCAAAAGTCGTACCGTTATTTTATTTAACTAGTATCTTTCAACGAGATCATTTAATTATTATGAAATAATGTCAAAGTTTTCATAAAAAAAATAAAGTTTTATTGTAACTTATTAAGAAGCCATTCGGTTTAGCCAATAAATAAAACTTCGTTTCTTTGACGATTCATTCCTAGTAGTGTTAAAAAAAATGACTGTTTTTTAGTGGTTAAGGTAGTTCCCAAAAAAATTGAGTTTCTTAAAAAATCTCTAGAATTTTGCACAGAGGTAGATTTTTGAGTCCTGTACACGCTGGTATTTTTCTGAAACCCCCAAGCCACACTTAATTTTGAGATATTGGGCTAAGAAGTTTCAATTTTTTACATGGGATTCCTATGCTGAGCGCGTGAATTCATATTTATTTTGAAGGTTATTCTCTCATTGCAAACTCAATTTTCTTAAAATATTTTTTAAAAACAGGTTTTCTTGTAGGGCAAGATCTTAGAAATCGAATCGTACAAAGATAAACATAGCAAGCGATATTAACTTATGAGATATACAATCAAAAAGAATGAAAAATGCATGATTTTAGCATGATTTCGAGCAGCGGTGGCGACCGAGGGGATATGCACTCCAGAATCACTGATGATTCTTTTGATTCTTTTTGATTCTTTAGTGATTCTTTCGTGATTCTTTTAGCAAATTTAAAATATTTAGAGCCTTGGATCCAATTTCAATCAATATTTTGTTAAAAATATTATTTTTTGAAGATTTTTACTTGAAATAAAATCGATATTTTATTGATTATATTGATTTTTATGTCTGATTCTTTTTGTGATTCTGGACTGCATAGCCCCTCGGTGGCGACGGCGGCGCGTGGCGTCAGAGTGGGGGCAACGAGCGTCTATAACTATATTTTAGGTTAGCTATATATACGCTTCGTAACTACCTTAAAATGTTTAGTTCTTATTTTTTGTAAAATGTTAAACAATATATCATTTTAAAAAATCATACAAATGAATCCTTTATTCGCATCAAACATTTTATTTTTCAGTTAAATTATCAAAATTCTTAATATTAAAGCCCAAATTTTAAATTTTATATTTTGAACCAATTACAATTATTTTAAATTGATTACATTCCAACATGGTTCATATTTATATACAATAATTTCATCTTTTTAAAAAGCCAAGGTAACTTCATCAATTGTTTTCAGTAGCATACTAATTTCTAAATCAACTAGCTTCAAGTGCTCTTGACAACCCTCGAAAACTCTTTGAGAACCCATAAGAACTTCTTATGATCCTTCGTAAACCCTTAAAAACCCCTTAAGAACTCCGTAGGAACTTTTTGAGAATCTCTTAATAATCCTTGGTGGCAAATCCTAAAAAAACACTTGGGAACCACGGAAGACCTTGAGAATTCCTTAGGAACCCTTTGGGAAACTACCTCGAACCCCTTAGGAATTACTCGCGAAGTCCTTAGCAAACCTATAAGAACCCCTTAAGAAACTCTTGGAAACCCCTCGAGAACTCCTTTAGTACACCGTAGGAACTTCCAGGGAAAACTTTGGGAAACTCATGAAAACCCCTTAGAAATTTTTTCAGAAACTCTTGGGAAACTTACTCTTTGGTACCTCTTAGGAACTCTTTGGCAAACCCTTTGAGAATTTCTTGCAGGGAACTCCTTGGGAACCTTTTGGGAAACTCTTGGGAATCTGTAGAGAACCTGTCAGGAACGCCTTGATAAGCTCTTGAAAAGTTTTTAAGAAATCCTAGAAATTCTCGTCAAATCCCTGAGAAACTCTTCAAAACCTTTCAGGAACTTCTCGACAAACCCTTTTAAGCCCTTAAATAGAAACCTCTTCAAGAGCTTCCTGCAGGGAACCTTTTAGGATCCCTTTAACAACTCCTTGAAAAATCCTTGGGGAACGAAGTTGGTTCTATGAGCCGGAATCGGTAGAGTAATCAACCTCTTTTGTATTTAAATGCAGCTTAGTCCCAACAATCGTGTGTGCGTTTGCTTTTAGAATAACTGATTATATTTATTTTTTAGGCTTTACTTTTATTTGAAAATTATTCGATTTTATTCCAGTTAAATTCTGTTCAAATCATTTTTTTTTATTTTGAAAAGTACATGTTGACATAATAGGGTAGACGCAAGTTTTCTTTAAAAATTTTTTACTGAAAGGTCTTAATTTTTTTGTTCCAGTCTCTACTTGAAAATTAGTTGTGTAGTTTTTATGTGTCCTCTATACTTTTGAACCATTTTTAAATACCGCATATCGTAAAATATAAGGAAGTTCGAGGGGCTATGCACTCCAGAGTCACCAAAATATTAGTCATATAAAATACTTATATGATTGTTTAAAAATTTTAGAGAGCATTTTTTTCAAACCCTTTTAGTCTAAGATAATTTTTAATGTCTATTTCCCCAGTAATGTTTAAAAGAATGAAAAAAAAATACAGAAAAAATAAAAAAAAATTACTGATTTCGACTCCAGAGTGCACATCCCCTCGGAAAGTCATGTTAGGTACAGTATGCGCAATTAAGTTGAATATTAGTTTTTCAATGGCAAATTTGCTGATATGAAAAAAAAAAAAAAAATTAGTTTTTGCAGAGAATATGATAACGAATCAAGCTTTTTAATTTTTTTTCCATTAAAGGCATTAAATTTAATTGTCAAACCTCGAGCAAAACCTCAAATTTATTACTTTTCAACTTGAACATAAAAAACCGAGTTGTTGAAAACATTTTTTTCGAGTTGTGGGATAAGTGTATCACTTTTTTACAGGTATCAGGAGGTGGCATAGGGACGATGGCGCCGGGTCGGGATAGAGGAGGAGGGGGCGAGGAAGGCGCAAACAAGGGCCCTTCCTCCCTCTTTATACTGAGCGAGGACAACTGCATAAGAAAACACACGAGGTTCATCATAGAATGGCCGCCCTTCGAGTACGCCGTCCTCCTGACCATCATAGCCAACTGCGTGGTACTCGCCCTCGAGGAACATCTGCCGTGCCAGGACAAGACTTTGCTAGCCAAGAAGCTCGAGACTACCGAGATCTACTTCCTCGCGATTTTTTGCGTCGAGGCAAGCCTCAAAATCCTTGCTCTTGGCTTCGTTTTGCATCGGGGATCCTACCTCCGCAACATCTGGAACATCATGGATTTTTTTGTTGTTGTCACCGGGTCAGTATTTACTTTTTCTTATTTTTTCTCTTCTTTTTTAATCAGCAAACGCGACAAATTTTTTCAAATACATTACTATAATTTTTTATTAACTATTTATTGCAAAAGGCAATAAAATATTAATTCGAAAACGTAAGTACACTATCAACTCATGCCTCATTCACATCTGTCAAACCTCATTTTTTGCTGGAATCTTCAATTAAGAAAATAAGCTTTTGACTCTAATCTTTCATCAGTGCACCAGCTATTTTTCCATTATTTGAAAATTAAAAGTGTAGAAATGTAAATACATTTCCCATCCGGTTGAGTGTTCATCTGAGAATCTGGTGCATCGACGTTCGCCTCTGAGACAAAAGCTTAAAGTATACACGAGAGACAAAAAAAAAAAAAAAAAAAAAATTCATAAAAAGCTGCTGTTGCACCACCAGAGAAAAAGCTTTAGTACCAGTCGCGATGGCAACGGCCGACTCTCTCGAAATTCGATATACTCTCGGTTCGTCGACTCTCAATCGAATTAACATAATTGAGCTTTTTCTCCTCGGGACACCTGCGGCAACCACAGCAGCACTTTAAAAACCGTGAATTAACCAAGGGTGATGGTTATATGTATGATTAGATCGATGACCGTCCTAGCCGAAACGAACGTGGACTTCGACCTGAGAATGCTTCGTTCTTTCAGAGTGCTCAGACCCTTGAAGTTGGTTTCAAAAATTCCAAGTGAGTCTCTTATCTAGAGCCAGAGTATACACATTACTTATTGTCCTGTAATCACATTGTTATTATACACTTAGGCCAGACAGTTGTAACTTATTTTTGATAATAAAAGTCCCGTTCTAGATCTACTAGTATGTGGTACGTCTACATAGAGACTTTATTAGATCTACGTCGTGTATCAAACTTAGGATTACTTGGAATATCATTACATCAATGATTTAAATGTTTACGCGATAAATAAATAATATTTTTGAATAGCTTATATGTATGTACCTATAGGCACAGGAAAAAATGAACAATGCTTTGAAAAAAAAGTCTTTCAATAACAATAACTTATTTGTTTTTTTTTTTTTTTCCAAATGTTACTTTTTTTTCTTGACATTGTTTATTCTTAAACTTTTGTTGAATAATAATAATAGACATTCGTGTTTTAGCTTAAACATAGTGTTATTTTTAAGTAATTATTTATTATACACTTAAATAAAAAAATTGTCATAGATGCAACTTTATCTTTATTTATTTAAAGATATAGCATAGGTCACTTTTTGAAAAATATTAAAATTTATTATTAGTTAAAACTTAAAAAAAAAAAAAAAAAAAAAAAAAAAAAAAAAAAAAAAAAAACAAAAAACAGTAATTCTACTAGAGGATTATTGCGCACAAATGAGAATATTAATTTAGTAAAACTTTAATGTATAGCAGTATATATAATCCATTTAATATTTATAGCTTATAGAAAAAATTTAGTCTTTTTTCATACATGTTTATGCAGTGTAATGTACCTGTTATAAAAGATTAAAATTAGCGTAAGAGCCAGAGTTAGAAAGTCAAAACTAATTTTACAATTATTTTATTCCGTCATGTGGTCTGTAGGTATAACTGTATAATAAATATCTGTGTCCAATAGCTGTAAATGAAAATTTTTCAATGTTATGTAGTAATTAATTTAAACAGTAGCTTTTAAAATAAATGGATAAGTATACAATTTGCAAATATAAAAAAAAAGAAATTGAAAAATTTTTGAGCAGCAAATTAAGCCTTTACATGACTACAGTGATACAGTTTAGGTATATTTTAAAATTAAAACTGAAATTTTATTTGATTTGTTTTAATTTCAATAAAATAATATCGTAGCAAATTATAACAAATTAATCAACGTTCTCTTGTTTATAAAATGAATATAATATATAAAAGAAATGAAATTCAAAGAAAAATGTTTGCTACGATATTTTTTTGACGAAATTTCCGAAGCACTCAAGTTTAAATGAGTGCAGTATACGCATACGTGAGCAGTAAATAAATAGGACAGCGATTTCGTGTCTTGAGGATCGACAAAGTTCACTAAAACATGATTTCTGGAAACTTTTTGTGGAAAAATCATTCTTGGTAAGACTGTGTGCGTGCAACTACTCTTCTAGTCAGTGTCTATTCTAATTTTTTCACTTAAAATGTGAGTATTTTACCAAGCAATGTGTAGAACGCCTTTAAACTACAGCTTAATTTAGAGAAGCTTAAATAGATTGATGAACCATAGAGAAATATTTCGTCTAAAATTGTACATCTATAGTTAGGTAGAAACTGTTTCAAAGCTAATTAAAGTTTCCACTTACTGTGAGTGAAGTTCACATAATATTATCAGTTTGATAACAGATTTTTTTTTTAATTTATCAATTTTTATTCCATCTACTGTTGTTTTTTTTTTTTTTTTTTTTTAATTAATTGATTATAATTATTAAATATTTGATTTTTATCTGCAAAAAAAAAAAAATCAGTTTTGAATAATGCATATGAAAAAAATTTGAATCACTACTTTTTTAAAAATAATCCAATCAAAATTATATATTGTTCTTCTAATATAATAAAATTTAAAAAAACTAATTGAAAATTTTCTTCTTAAAGTTGGTAAATATTAAATCTAGTGTCTACTTTATTTTAACCCTTAAATGCCACACGGGGTCAGAATGACCCCACATAACTGTCAGTGTGGCAGTTCTGGATTTGGGTGTGGCCTTTAAGGGTTAATGGACAGATCTACTTGTAATTTTTTTTTTTTTTTTTCTTTTATACAACGTTGTAGTTTATAGGTAGTAAATTTAATAGGGGTAAATTTAGATGGTTAGAAAATCTTTGTTTTTTTACAATGCGCAAAAAATGTTCAAAAATTCAATTTTATGTCACATTAAAAACTCCAAGCTGAATATTTATATTATGTTGTATTCATTAAGGTCTCTAAATCGTTTGAAAAATTTCTGTCATTAATAAAACTTGAATTTTCACAATTATTTTCTTACAATTTTAATTAATTTTTTACTACATTTCAGGGTGTTTCGATGTCAATTCGAACAAATCTTTTTTATTTATATTTCAAATGATTATACACTGTTGGAAATAGTGTTTTTCCCGTGTGTAATATATTTTTAACGCGAGGCAAGAAAAGTGCAAACTTCTGTCTTGGAACAAGGAGGAAAGTTTGCACTTTCTGCACCGTGTGTTGAAAGAAACCCTTTATTTGCTTACAGTTTTGAAATTTTTTCAATACTGTAAGTAGTAAGAAGAAATTCTTTCAGATATTTATACTTTTTTTTACTTATTAATAAACAAGATATACTTGTTATTATCGTTTATACAATTATTAATTTCCTTTTTTTTTTGTTAAAGTATATTTTTATTAATACTTAGCATTATCTCGAAAAAAAAATGTTATACTAAAATTTCCAAACATAACAGTGGTTTTTTATTTAAAAATTGTGGTTTTTTGGTGTGTGTAAAAAATAACAATACAAATTGCGATTATTCTTGGAGACTACAATGTTAAAAGTTATAATATTGTTGCAGTTATGTGTAAATTAAAAGTCTACATATGTTACTTATGATTTAATAGTTTTAGAATATTACGTACAGCTAGAATAGTCATACTCGCCCTCATGTCACTCCATTTCATCAAAACAACATTTCAACAAACTTTCATTATTAACAACAATTAGTGAATCGAATAGATTTAATAAGTGTAACAAATCACTAAAAAAATATGGTTAATTTATATTTATTTTGAATAGATACACACAGAGAACTGTGCTATGACGGTAATAGCGGCGCTATAACCGTTATAGCGGATCGCATTAACTATTATGTCGTCGACGACTGCTGTATCAGTCAATGCATCCGTCTTAACAGTTAATGCGAGACGCATTCAATATATATTTTAACGATATGCTAACATATATACATTAATAGACTAATGCTTCATCGCTCTAATTTAAAATTTAATTCATGCTATATATATATATATATAGTACGGTGTTTTAAAAATTTTTAAAAAGGTATATCTCATTTTAAAATCTTTTGTTCAAAGATGCAATCACCATAACAATTCAAAATTTATCTCGGACGTTAAACAAAGACAAAAATAGTTTGAGCTTAATGTTTTATTTATTACAAAACATGCTCGGTTATGTATATTGTTTTAAAACCAAAATTATTCGTGTGTCTTTTTACATCGATAACCTAACCTTAAAACAAAAATTTTTTTATAAAACTATACGTAACAAATTTTTAATTTTAAAATGAGATATACCTTTTTAAAAATTTTTAAAACACCGTACTATATAATTTATATAGTATGAATTAAATTTTAAATTAGAGCGATGAAGCATTAGTCTATTAATGTATATATGTTAGCATATCGTTAAAATATATATTGAATGCGTCTCGCATTAACTGTTAAGACGGGTGCATTAACTGTTAAGACGGATGCATTGACTGATACAGCAGTCGTTGACGACATAATAGTTAATGCGATCCGCTATAAAGGTTATAGCGCCGCTATTACCGTCATAGCGCAGTTCTCTGTGTGTAGGAACAGAAAATAATTTTTTTTTATCATGAAAAAAATAGATTAGAGAAGCTAGTTGCTAGATTTACTAATAAATATTCTTTCTAAACAATTGATATCATTAACATAGCTAGTAGTAAGTAGTAACAAGTGTGTTGGTTGTGTGGCGTATGTTTGGTACAGGTTCATCACGGCGTTTCCTCAAGGCATAAGCTTGGACATGGATTTGCGGACGTTGCGAGCGATTCGCGTGTTGCGACCGCTAAAACTAGTTTCCGGCATACCAAGTAAGTTTGATTGAAATATTTTTTATTCAAATGAGCTGACGGAATATAATTTAAATTACAATTAATTATCAAAACTTACTTATATTTGTATTAAACTTTAGTTAGTTAATTAGTTACAGAGCTTTTATTACTTATTGCTATTGATAACTCGTATTAGATTCTCTTTTGGAATCAATGTAAAAAAACCAAATAGATATATTTGAATTGAAATATCAATTCGTGATATGTTTCTGTAGTTACCTTAAACATAACAGTTATTTTGCTTTATAAAAAATACTTATTTAAAAAAAATTTCAATTTACATTGATTCGTTTTAGTCAAATGCTTTTAGAAAAGAGGTAGTTAAAAATATTTGTAGCTATCTTTGTACAAACATAATTATTTAAAATATATAAGTAGTGCGTAGAGAAAAAAAAATAAGTATTAAAAAAAAATATTATAATAATTATTTATTTAAAACAGGAAAACATAATTGTGTGAAATAAATTTTTTTTCTCTTTATAAAAAAAGAATGAAATTAATTATGCACTCGATCGGCTCATACAGGTCTTCAGGTGGTGCTCAAGTCTATCATCAAGGCAATGGCGCCGCTCTTACAGATTGGCTTGCTCGTCTTGTTTGCTATTGTGATATTTGCCATCATTGGGCTCGAATTTTATTCGGGTACTTTGCACAAGACATGTTACAGCATTGAAAACACTGGTGAGAATATTTTCTTCATGTATAATAGTTAATAGTCCCCTTCAATACTTAAAAGTTGAGCAATCCATTTCTAAAAGAGACCACGCCAGTTTCGACCTGAAAGTTGGTCGGAGTATCAAATTGAACCGTGCCTGTAATGTAAGACTTAATAGTGTTCCTATTGGTTAACTCATGACACTAACCAAAGCAGCGTAGTGAGCATTGCTAAAAACCAATAGTAAACAATATAGTATTAACCTCAAGATCAGGTGCGCTTATGCGCGCTGGAGTTATAGTCAAATTCAAAAATGCATGTTTCGCTTGTTCTGAATTTATGATCGCTATGATTACAGATCTGATAGTTAAGGATGGAGAACAACCAAATCCATGCAACACGGATAACGAGAGCGAGGCGCCACTAGGTTCACACGTATGCAACTCGAATATATCAAAGTGCTCGGATCGTTGGGAGGGACCAAACAGCGGGATAACCAGCTTCGACAACATTGGATTCGCCATGCTCACTGTTTTTCAGTGTATCACCATGGAGGGCTGGACTGCCATATTGTACTGGGTAACGAGCAAGAAATGTGTTCATCAGTGTTAAGAAAGAACAAAAAAAACTTATATAAGAAAGAACTGTCGTCAAGAGTTGTGCGCAAGCTCCTATTCATGAGCTTGCATCGCACTCTTTACACTTTTCTTTCCGTTTTTTATGTCCATTTTTCTCTCCGACGTTTATTTTAGGCCTCTCTAAAACAATAAAAACTGTTAATATTAGATGTTTTTCGAATATTAAATTTAAAACCAATTAAAATTAATTAATAGTAAAACGTGGGAGAAAAAAATGCATCAATGTTTCATGACTCTCAATGTTGTGCACTTAATTTACTTTGAAAATTTTCATTTATTTAATTATAAATTTTATTTAAGTATATTTGTTTTCTTTTGTGTTTATATGTATTTTATTCTTTGATGTCATAGATTTTTATCTTATTTTTAATGTAATTTGTACTTTCATTTATTCATCTATAGTTTTGTTATCATTTTCATATACGCAGGAGAATTCGTGCCTGGCGCTTTCAAGATTTGATCACTGCACTATTAATCCATACAGTTTTTTACTTGAGTTCAAGAATTAAAATGGATTGCATGTAAACTATAGTCATTGACGATTTGCATGTACATGATAAATTTTTCATAGTTTTGCTATGTGTTCAGCTATTGAATATGTTAAAATTAGAAGTATTATTTTTTATTGCGTAATACTATTAAAAACATGTATCTCTATAGGTTTTTAAGTAAATAAAGATTAATTCAATAGCCGTAATTTGATTTTTATAAAAAGTTAATAATGTTTATTTGAAATTATTTGAGAATTTAAGTTGGCACGAATAAATTCTCATGACAACAATCAGATTTACTGAAATATTTAAATACACATATATTGTAAAAAAAAGAGAACTCATTTATTTTTTTTACATCCTTCAGGATTTTTGACCTTACAACTATCGCTCAAAGGACTTGAAATAGTTTATTTTTCTGGTGATACTTCTCAACGAAGCACGAAAGCCCTTTTGTCAGAGCTCCGAAGAAAATTTAAACCAGGAAAATAAATGACTATTAAATTTTGTATACTCTTATAATACGAGTATATACGTATATGTACATTTTTTTAGATAAGTTCGTAATAGAAATAGAAATACATGTTAATCTAAAATAAAACAAAAAAACAAAAGTAAGTAATTTGTTCGAGTTACAGCAATTAAAAAAAGATAAATCTAATTTTAATAGTATTCAACAGCTGCCCTCACGTCTTCACGTGTACAAAAAAACACACGCACACAATACATTAATAATCCAAGGATTATTCCTTTCAATAAAGTACAATCCCTCATATATCGATTCATATGTATACCGTACTCTTTGTGTAAAGAAAACTTTCAATTAATCGAGGCGGTCAGGTACTATTTCTAGAAATAGGAAGCTCAACAGGCACGATTTCTCATTTACAATACATACATTTTTTTTCGTTCATATCAGTATTTCATTTTGTTTGTTTTTTTTTTTTTCTTCTATTTAGTTTCTCTTCTCTCAGTAAGCTCAATGTAATTATTTCTATCGATTGGAGCTGCTAAACAAATTTTTAAAGAACTTCATGACTAACAAGCATGTACGTCGAGTTTTCCAATCGAATCTCTGCTAACACTGACGTATATATTCACTTTGCTCAGTATGACACTGTCAGTTTCAGTCCTCACTTTTATAATGTACATATAACATACATCGCCTAATCATCTACAGGGCAAACCGGTTGAGATATCTCTGTTGCAATTTTTTTCTTTCTAAGAAAATACGTTTTATCTGAAAGAAAAATCTTTACTTCAAGCGATATTTTAGTACGGTTTAGGGGGTGTGAATACATCATCAATCATGTATATTTCAAATTATTACTTTAGACAATCATTTCAGACAGAATTTCAAGCTGATTTTTTTTTTACGTACTCATGTGAACAAGGAAAACTATTGATTCCACAGCAGTGGGTAAAATATTAATCGCTTGAATACTTTGTCAGGTGATAGATAAATTTGTAAAAATAAAAAGGTATGATAGTAAACTAATCTTTAGCACTTTGTATAGCTCTGAAGTTTATTAAGCTAGACTATTCATCATCAAAACCTATTTTTCACACCTCCTGATGTATAGATAAATCATCTGTAAATGTATACTTTTCTCAAATAAGAATAATGCTGTTAAAGAAAAAAAAATTTTTTTTCAATTTAAATTTATCAAAAAATATTCAATGATACGATACATCATTATTCTTAACACCTCTACTAATTACTATATTATTACTATACTATTATTCTTTAAGTGTAAACTTTTCTCGCATTGTTGCTGATCAGTTATGCGCGTTTGATGCTGTGTGCTTCTCACACTGATTATGATCTGTCAATTGTTGATGATAAATTTGTTTTCATTGATTAACGATACTTATTTTCATGAAATTTATGATAAAATTTTGTAGACAAATGACGCTCTTGGTAGCACGTTCAACTGGATATACTTTATACCACTGATCGTCATTGGATCTTTCTTCATGCTGAATTTAGTTCTCGGAGTGTTGAGCGGGTAAGTCGAAAACTTAACTTCTTTTATCGAATCTACATTCTTCATCTGAATCAATCTCAGCTTAATCATCCTGAAAATTGTGGCAGTAAAATAAAAAAAAAAAAAAAAAAAAAAAACGAAAAAAAAGAACTGAAAAAAAAGAAAGACTTGATGATTTTTCCCAGGGAGTTTTCAAATGAAAGAACGCGCGTGGAAAGGCGAGCTGCATATCAAAAAGCTAAAATGAAGCGTCTTTTCACAACTGCCTTCAGTTCATATTTAGACTGGATCACTCAAGCAGGTTTAAAATTATGAAATAAATTTGATTCCCCCGTAAAAAATAATTTTTTGTAGTAAGTGTCCTTGTCATAAATTTGTACTCAGAGTATAATCAAAACTTTTGGTTGTTATCGGGACAAAAAATGTCATAAACACTTATGTAAGCAATAATATAAAATGTAAGCTAGAACACTGCTTTATTAAACATGTAACTTCCATAAAGTAACGTAATATCCGATAAGTCAACAGCCAGCTATAAAATTAATCTACCACGCACATTTGTATTAGCTAGTGATCATTATTATATTTAAATTAATGAACATTTAACTGCATACTGGTGAGAAGCGGAGAATATACGGAGCTCTTGA
This sequence comes from Encarsia formosa, assembly GCA_038277355.1. Lineage (NCBI taxonomy): Eukaryota > Metazoa > Arthropoda > Insecta > Hymenoptera > Aphelinidae > Encarsia > Encarsia formosa. Next base: position 110,795,620 of record CM076184.1, read on the forward strand.
AACATCAAGCTTGCCAACGTCATTTTATCATATATTATTTGTAACGCTTTGTAGAGAGTTCGCGAAGGAAAGAGAAAAGGTGGAAAATCGACAGATCTTTCTCAAAATGCGAAGACATCAACAGCTTGAGCGCGAACTAAACGGCTACGTCGAGTGGATTTGCAAAGCAGGTTAGATGCCGCTAGATTTTTACCATTATTACATCATTACATTATATTTTATATTAATATCGTTCCCTTTTTAAATTTTTTTTCTATTTATTTATCTTTTTGGGCTTCATATTATGGAATTTCTCAATACCAATCATAGTAACGTTTATTTATTTTCATTTTTTTTTTTTTTTTTTTTTTTTTAAGCTAATCAACTATTAGTAATTTAATTTTTTTAATAATTTTTTCAAAATAGTGAAAAACTGATTAACGTATACAGGAAAACTACGTTAAATTTGTAAATCTGCTTTTTACTAAACAGGTATTTTAAAAATAGAAGTTTAGAAAGTAAATAATACTTCGCAGTACCTTACGTGTATACGTAGGCACTACAAAAGTACTCGTATTTTTCAATCATTTCTCGATTTCGTGTAGTCTATATAGTAAGATAAATGTAACCCGCTGAGCTGAACTCAACTGCCCACCAACGTTTCCAATTTTAGAGATAATTGAACTGTCAATTTCATTTTCCACAGAGGAAGTTATACTGGCAGAAGAGCGTACTACGGAGGAGGAAAAAATGCACATAATCGAAGGTAATAATAGTCCAGGACTTTTATCTCTTTCTTAATGAGAAAAGTTTATATTACATCTGTGATTGCTAAAATGATTAAAAACTGATATTTAATTTTTTTCTCTTTTTTTAGCGAGAAGAAGAGCAGCGGCAAAGAGAAAAAAGCTGAAAAACCTCGGGAAAAGCAAGAGTACCGATACAGAAGAGGAGGATGCAGAAGACGATCCAGACGATGGTGAGTTGTATTTTTCCCGTTCGTCTCCAATTTAAAAATCTAGATAATTATTCTTATTGAAGTTCGTTTATCTTATCTATCTTTTTAATTAATTCTACTGTTGATTAATGTGATGATCTAATAAGTATTTTTGTTCATTATACTATAACTATTATCATCATTATATATACACTTTTATATTATAACTAAGTAAAAGTTACAATATTATAATAAAAAGTTAAGAGTTACTGCACTTTAGTGTAAATTAATCAATCGTTTAAGTTACTACTACTCATCTACATTATAAGTATCACTATAATTAGAATCAGAGAGATCGTTCATTTTTATTATTTTATATATAAAAACCCTGTTCATGATAGTTTTATCATTAATATTGGAATAATTACTCTGCAAGATAATCCTGCATTAAAATTATTATAACTATTATTTATATAATTATATTATTGAAAATAAACATGTAAACAATTTATTTTTTTTTTAATCATAAACGCGAACAAAATCATATCCCTACAAATTTGTCAAGAAACATTCTAAACACACGCTATCAGATGATCCTCTTGTTTCAGAGCCTAAGAAAAAACTGAAAGGTAACTACAATCCAGGTCATACTACAGTAAATCTATATCTATATATTATTAACGTTAAAAAGTAAAAGCTACATTGTTTCTTTTTTAACTGTTTGTGTTGAAACCGAGTACTGTACGGTACTGTTATGCGTATTTTCATTACAAAAACATTTGCTAATTACACACTTGAAACTATACTCGCACACATGTGGCAGCTTTAAAACAGAGCCAAATTAGCCCTCGTAAATTTTTATGAAAACTGCATTCAGCTGGCAGTTTTTTCAAGTTACCTCTCAAAAAGCCTTGATAACCATAACCAAAGAGTTTTCAAAAATTAGTAATTAAAACTTCAAGAAATATTATTAATTAAAGAATTCAATTTTAATAAAACCAATGAATTTTCAATGAAAAAAATTTTTATATTATTAAAAAATACAAAACATATAAAAAAAAAATAACGAATTTCCACACGTGTGCGAGAACATGCATTAAACTTGCCAAAATCCTTATACTCACAGATCCGTCACCCCCAGCGCAGTAAGCTGCAGTCATTGTTGTACATTACTACTTAACTGTGTGCGATATTGAAACCCGCCAGTTGATTTTACTGCGAATTTAACTTCGCTGAAGTTGTCCAGCTGCAGTAGATAGCATAGTACTGTCGTCTTTTTCATTATTGTTACTGTTTAAACGAAAAAAAAAAAAAATTAATTTTTTTTATAAAAGTTATTGTTTTACAAGTTTACGGATCAACGAACTCAAAGTCTAAACATTCGTATTCATTCAATCTGTAAGCAGACACATTATTCATGCAATCATTTTCATTTGCGTTCATAATTCATTAAATTATTCTTTTTTCTGATTTTTGATTTTTTCATCGATAAAGTTCTAGAGACCATTTTAAAAAAACTTCATAACTTTTTTTTAACTTAGTTTCATTATGCTTTTTATTTTAAATGAAACGTTAATTACTTTCATTATTCATTATTCTAAATAAAAAAATTTAGTCTTATTTTAATACCGTATCAGTGGCAATAGTGTGCGCGCTAAAAGTATGCATTTATTTATATACTTTTTTTAATTAGTTAAAAGTCATTATTAAAATAGCTATAAAATGAATACATACATGCAGTATCCATCCCATAATATAGAAAATAGCGAGCTCGATATTATAAGCAGTAGAAACTTAGTAGAAGTTTTATTTCAAAAATTTAGATTTATTATTGTACTATAGAGTCATTATCCTACTATAGGTAGCAGCTTTGAGATAATTCTATAGTTGCATTTCATTATCTAAAAATCATTTATTAATAAAGTATATCTAAAACTGATCGTAGCGAACGAGTTAAGCAGTTTGTCGCAAAAGGCGAGTGTATATAATTTAGTTTTTCCTCATTTAGTTCTACTTAATCCCAGATATTACAAAATTAATAGCGTAAATTGAAGATATTTAGTTTCACTCTAATCTGCTTTCAAATTAGTGACATATATTTGAGTATTCGCCTAGTGAATAATTATTGTGATGAAATAGTTAAATACTTTTTGTAAGATGTATAAGCTAAACATAAATAAACTTAAATGCTGTCTACTATGGTTTACATATAATTTATAGAAAAATATTATAATTAAAATTAAAAGCTTGGTAAAATAAAGCTAATTTGATATTAGACTAGTATGGTTCAAGAAATTATTTATTGCATACTATATTCATGCATAATATCATCTAGTGATTATTTCCTGTAAAATTGATGCAAAAGCTACCAGTAGAAAGCCTGGTCCTTTTAAAAAAAGTCTTATAGATATGCAGTCAAATAACTATGTTAAATGTAAATACCATTCATACTATCTAAGGCATATCCACGAGACTTTTCTCCATAAAAAGCGCTGAAGTTCCATTTGTAATAGTTTAGATTCGACAAATACCCTCGCAGCTCTAAATACGACAATTTTTTTTTTAATTTATTGATTTATTAATGATTATATTGTTTTATATTCAAAAGTCAGCGCTTTGCGCCAGGCATTCGGCAATTTGCATAAATGAAGCAAACAGAACATTGATTTAGAGAACACAATTTTTTGATACAATTTTAATTTTTTTAGGATTTTCGAGAGCTTCCTACCTCAAGTCAAAAGTTAAAAATCAAGGTGCCTGTGCGGAATTCTGGCGGAACGAAAAGAGGTTTAGGTTTTGGATAAGGCACACAGTCAAGACCCAGACTTTTTATTGGACCGTGATCGTCCTTGTATTTTTCAATACCGTTTGCGTAGCCGTTGAGCACTATGGTCAGCCCGCCTGGCTCACAGATTTTCTTTGTAAGTTATTTTACATATTTTACTTAATTAGATAGTATTTTTCTCCCGCAGCCGAGAGGGTTCGATTTGGCCACCCGAGAGGTTTGCAACTCGAGGTGAAAGTTGCAAGAAGGTGGCCACAGAACCATTCTCGCCTAAGGGATGAATTCAATTTTTCGCCCTTCTAACCGATAAAAAAGGGTGAAGTTCTGATTTTGAGGTTAGAGGAGCGAAAATTTTTTTTTTTTTTCAAGATTTCTAAGAAAAATTTTTCAGTTAAATAAAGGGTATATCCATGTAAGATAGTTGAATCGACCCCCGCAGAAAATCCCAACAATATACACTATTCGAAAAGGAATAAAAAAAAATATATATGTGCCGCAAATTTTTTCAGATTTTTAAAAAGAGAAGAATGCACTCTTTCGATCGATTCATCAAAATTTTTAATATAAATCACTACCGAATTTCTCGTGCCATCTAAGTTTTTTAGATATTAATAAAAATTGAAAAACTATTATTCTAGACCCAGGGAAAAAGTGTAGGGTTCATAAAAAGGGAAAAGAGAGTTTCGGTTTGCTCCAAAAAGGATTGTTGGGATGTTTGTAGGGATTTTATGCGGGAGCCGATTCGACTATCTTACCCGGCTATACCCTTTTGAGTCTTCAAGCTAATTTTCTGTTGGTTAGCCAGATTACACAATAAATTGTTTATATTTTATATATAAGGTACCTGTACCTAATATGGCCCCCCTAAGCGAGAATCGACGTTGTGGCCAATCAAATCAATATTTTTTGACGGGTAAGGTCTCATTTTAAAGCTTAATTCAAGAGCTTTAAAATGAGACAGTACACGTTCGATTTTGATCAATGAGCTTCAAATGCCAGAGGATTTACCAAAACACGGTTTTTTAAGACACCTAAAATTTGTGTCCTAATATGGCCGCCCTTGAAGTAATTAATTAATTGCAATTTGTTCCTACTTTTTAAATCAATCAGGATATAAGATTTTAAAAACTTCAAAATTGTTATTATTTTAAAAATGATTTATTTAAAAACTGAGCCTTTTTTACAATGTTTTTGAAAGCTTTGCAACCAGTAGAAAAATTTCAACTTTAAATTTTGGTCAAAGTTTTTTTTTTGAGCTAGAATGCTTTTTTAGTTATAAAATGAAAAAAAGCTTTGAAACAATTAAATTTATTTTTCTTAAATAACATTAGGATAGGATTTTCTAAAAAGTAAACATGAAACTAAGGACTCTTAATATCGGTATTTCTACTAATTCGTGGGGGGCCATATTAGGTACACTGCATAATAAAAAGTTATTTAAGAATAAAACCCGTTAGAAAACGAGTTGAACAAAAACTAAGGTCGCGTTTTAAAGCTGAAACAATAACGAATCGAAGCTACTTATTCAAATTTTGATCAGGTGCGTCTAAATATTTTGGCAGACCACTTAATTACAACGTAAAATAATAACGGAGGTATACGAAACGAGTTTTAGCTATTAGGCGTGCGCAAAAATAATTTTAAAATGTTCTAAACAACTGAAAACTTCATAATTCAGTGTTTTTGACTTCTTCCTACCTTGCAGAGATGCCGCATACCTAGCATATTCAAAATAACAGGGGGGGCCATATTAGGCACAGGGCCATATTAGGCACACTTACCTTATATTTTTTAGACTTGATTAACACATTTTTTTGCGGGATTAAATCATAAACAAACTCCTATTCGACCTACTAAATTTTTAAGTATAAAGTTTGTTTTAATTTCTGAAATGTAGTATTTTTATAAAAACCACAAAAATTATTGAATAGTAGAATTGTTTTAGTGCTTTTTAACATTGAACATGAAATAAAGCTTGAAAATTTCTTTTGTTCTTACAGTTGTCACCGAGTTCGTGTTCCTAGGGCTTTTCATGTCCGAGATGATCTTAAAAATGTACGCCCTCGGACCAAGGATATACTTTGAGTCAAGTTTCAATCGTTTTGACTGTGTGGTTATATCGGGCTCAATATTCGAGGTCATTTGGTCGGCGGTTAAGTCCGGCTCCTTCGGATTTTCCGTCCTGCGTGCCCTTCGCTTACTACGAATCTTTAAGGTCACCAAATACTGGTCAAGCTTGAGGAATCTTGTAATTTCACTGCTTAACTCAATGCGCAGCATCATTTCGCTCCTCTTCCTGCTCTTCCTGTTCATTCTCATATTTGCCCTACTCGGCATGCAACTATTCGGCGGTCAGTTTAACTTTGAAGCTGGTACGCCACCCACGAACTTCAACACCTTTCCCATCGCACTACTCACTGTCTTCCAAGTAAGTTCATTAAGATAATTTTTAAAATCTAGATTTTAGTCAAGATTATAAAAATTAATTTTATCGTTTTCGTTGACATATAGATATTGACTGGCGAGGATTGGAACGAAGTTATGTATCAAGGTATTCAATCTCAAGGTGGTCACAAAAAAGGTATGATATATTCCCTGTACTTCATCGTCCTGGTGCTTTTCGGTAACTACACACTGCTAAACGTATTCTTGGCTATCGCCGTCGATAATTTGGCGAATGCTCAAGAACTTACGGCTGCCGAAGAGGAACAGGAAGAAGAAGACAAGGAGAAGCAGCAACAGGAGCTTGAAAAAGAGATGGAATCCTTGCAAAAGCCTACCGATGATAAAACACCCAACCTCGATTCAAGTCCATCCTCAAAATTGTTAGTTTATTTGATTAAAAGATTTGATAAAATCGTTAATCAGTCGCTAAAACGCTTATTATTTTTAACGTTACAGCAAAGATGGAAAGGGCGGTAAGCAAGAGTCTGAAGATAAAAAGACAGACGACGAAGATGATTCGGGACCAAAACCAATGCTGCCATATTCGTCTATGTTTATATTGTCCCCTACAAATCCGTAAGTTTGTTTAAAAACAGAGTGAGAGATTGTTACTAAAGTGTTTTTTGTTTATCTTTGATTGCAGAGTGAGAAGAGGCGCTCACTGGGTGGTAAACCTGCGCTACTTCGACTTCTTTATAATGGTGGTTATATCACTGTCGAGTATAGCCTTGGCAGCTGAGGATCCGGTAAACGACTCGAATCCTCGGAACACGATACTGAACTACTTCGACTACGCATTTACGTGCGTCTTTGCGATAGAGCTCGTGCTCAAGGTCATAGATCTGGGTGTGATACTCCATCCGGGGTCGTATTTGCGTGAGTTCTGGAACTTCATGGACGCCATAGTGGTTGTGTGCGCGGCCGTGTCTTTCGCGTTCGACATGACTAGCGGCGAGGGAGGTGGCTCGGCCAGCAAGAACCTCTCGACTATAAAGTCGCTCAGGGTTCTTAGAGTCTTAAGACCTCTCAAAACAATCAAACGAGTGCCCAAACTTAAAGCTGTCTTCGATTGTGTCGTTAACAGTTTGAAGAACGTCATTAACATTCTCATTGTGTATATATTGTTTCAATTCATTTTCGCCGTTATCGCGGTCCAGCTTTTCAACGGTAAATTCTTCTTCTGCACGGACGAAAGCAAGTACACGAAAGAAGATTGCCAGTGAGTAATAGTGTCTTTATTTTTAGTGAGAGTGAAAGCATCATTTTTAAGTTTTTTTATTTGAAATGGTAAATACTTATGGCTCCTTCATTTTTAATAAAAACTGCTTTTTAGGGGCTACTTTTTCGTTTTCGAAGAAAACGAGTTACATCCCGAAGCCAAGGAAAGAAGATGGGAGTCACAGTCCTTTCACTACGACAACGTAATGGTTGCCATGTTAACGTTGTTTGCCGTACAGACGGGTGAGGGGTGGCCTCAGATTTTACAAAATTCAATGGCTGCTACTTACGAGGACAAGGGTCCCATACAAAACTTTCGAATCGAAATGTCCATATTCTACATAATATACTTCATCGTGTTTCCATTCTTCTTCGTAAACATCTTCGTGGCCTTGATTATCATCACCTTCCAAGAGCAAGGCGAAGCCGAGCTGCAGGACGGGGAGATTGATAAAAACCAAGTAATTATAAAGGATTTATAATCAATCGGGGTATTCATTGTTTTACTCATCAATATTCATTTTATTTTCAGAAATCCTGTATAGACTTTACGATACAAGCGAGGCCGCTCGAAAGGTACATGCCAAAGGAACGAAACAGCTTCAAGTACAAAATTTGGAAAATAGTCATGTCTACGCCGTTCGAATATTTCATCATGATTCTTATCGTTCTAAATACATTATTACTCATGATGAAGGTAAGCATACTTTAAACATTTATTTGATAGATAAGCAATTGATTCTTCATAGTTTTGAAATAACAATAAATTTAAAATTAAAATGTTTTTCTAATTTCTTTTCATAAATTTCTTTTAATTATAGTATAAGTCAGATACTTAAAGCCTAAAAATTAACTAATTTTTTATCAGGTTCTTATGTTGCTTTCTTTGATTATTATTATATTTTAATTTATTATCTAAGCAAATAATTTCATAAGATCGAGCATATTGTTTGCAATTTTATTTGAAAAAAAAAATGAGAGCTTTCTCTAAAATACTAATACAATATTAATCAAAGTGATTATAGGTGAGAGTAAAAATTGAATAATCACGAACTTTGCTTTAAAAAAATAACAGTAAAAACTTCGTGTATACTTGCTTGCCAACGTATTTGTTCCATAGTAATATTTGTGGTCCTTGTTTGTTACCAACGAATTTTAAGTGTAGAGTTTGTTTTTTGTCTAAAACTTTTTTCCTCTTGGTATTTTTTGTAATAATCGAATAATCTTAATACTTTTTCAAATGGTGACTAACTGAGTTTAAATATTAATAGATTTTGACATTATTTTATTCAATTTAAATTACATAAAACTCTATTTTGTTCATATAAATCTATTAAGAAAAAAATCCTTTTCATCCATTTCCCACAGCCCCTAATTAAACAAAAAAGTTTTATTAATTATATTTTGCCGTTGTTATTGAGCTAAAAATCTTCTTTCTACAGAAAATATTTTCACTAATTGACTAACAAATCTATTTTTTTACTTTTGATTAATTTAACTGAATAAGACTCTCTTTAATGATCGCGTAATGCAGCTGATTTTTTCCATTTTAGTATACTTTAATAAAATTTATTTACTTTTTTTCATGACCTATTGAAAAAGCATGATTTTTCCAGTGCCTCTCTATTGAATATTATAGTAAAAACTCACTTAGAATTTCCACAGAACTAATTAGCTTTTGCACCCTATAAAACATTAAATTTTCAAAAATCTATAATTAAACTCTTCTAACATGCCTTTTTCGACTGGATAAATTCAATGTTTTTTTTCTAAAATAAAAAAAAAAAAAAACTAAACTTTTCTATAGACAAAAAAGGCCACAGGAATTAAAAAATTTTAATTGTGCTAATTGAACTCACGGTAATCTGTATAAACGTAACTTTTTTTTTAAATATATTTTGAAGTTAGCTCACTATTATATACCTTGGCATTTAAATTTAAGAAAGAAAATTTAGTATCAATTTTTAATTGTTGATAAGAATATTCGTTTTAAACATTTATATAATGTTTTTTTGTTTCTACAGTTATTTTGATGTTGAATCAAAAACATGTTGGTAAATTTTCTAACCTGCTTGACAAATATATTGCCTTTCACCTGTATATAATATGCCTGAAAAAATTCGTCCAAGTCTATACCATTATACACTTGCACTTACTATTAATTAACAATAACAATTATTTAATCTTTCATAGAAATTCGAGTCCGAATTTAATTCAAAAAGAAAATTTTTTTTACTCCAATCAAAACAATAAAATTTAATTATTTTTTAACATTTAAAAAGATTTAAGACATAAGAAGATTCGACTACTCTATAAAATGAGTTTTTTATTTGATTTTTCTCAATAATTTGTAATGACTTGAAAAAAAAATTTTGAAATTTAATGTTGATTTTGAACAAGTTTTTTTCGGAATCGAATTATTGAATTATAAAGCATCTCATTTCTATCAGTGCACATAAACACATAAAATACGTGTTGCATGATGGCTGTAGCACTTAAATTAAAAATTTCTACTGTTTTTACGGAATGTCATCTTATATATTTTATACGCTGTATTGCACAGAGCGGTTACAAAATGTGAAATTTTCATACTAATAATAATATTTCTTACTTTATTCACCAAAATATTAAAAAAAAATTAAATTCACTTTCCTCTTTTTTCTTACATTTTCCTGAATCACCTTTCTTTACATCTTGATTACTTTTTTTTTTTTTTTTTAATTATTATTCGGTTAATAACATTGTTCTTTCTTTTATTTTATTTTTTTTTTATTAACCAGCGTCGGATTTGTTGATTATTTTGAAGTGACTCACGCTCATGATATTTATCAAACACTAACAATCATTTAAAAATCATGAAGATATATTAGAAATTATGTGTTTACGATAAAGAAATTTAATTCGATTGGATTTCTTTGCACTATCTACAAATAAAAATTTTTTAATTTTTTAATCCAAGAATTAATTTTTCCTTTTAATTTTTTTCCTCTCTTTCTTACTCCGCATTCGAGATTTCATTGTCGTATAGTTCATAAACATTTGAGAATCTTTCAAAAAATAATCATGAGTTCATTTGAAGGATCAAAATAATATACGACTCAAAACACGTATATGATACAAATCCCTGTAGAGTATTGAAATTTTCTAGCAATTATTAGACTGTTGATCGTTAATAAGACAATTGAAGTCCTGAAATAATTATATGTTTTTAGCTATGATCCATTAGATTATTTAAAATAGAATTCAAATAATAACATTGTGACCCATGTGTTGTCCATATATACTTACATAGATTTACCTTAAGATTAAAATTTTTCCATTTAGAATAATTCTTTGGTAAGCAAAGTTAATTAATAATAATAAATGATGAATCTTTGGACACAGAAATCAAACAAAGAGAAGAGCACTTGTTTTTAAAGTACTGATAAATAATATGTAATAACTAAAAAAAAAAAAAAAAAAAAAAAAAAAAAACTCGATCTATCAATTTGAGTCAATTGAATCAGAGGCATAAGCAATTATGTCCAAATGTCTATTGTGTCGGCCGTGTATTTGTCAGTGTGTGCATTGCAGTACCACCGGCAGAGCGAGCTGTACAAGAATACACTGAAGTACATGAACATGTGCTTCACGGCAATGTTCACCGTCGAGTGCACTATGAAGATCGCCGCGTTCGGCGTCAAGGTAAAATTTCCTCAACAAAGCTTGCCCTATTAATCCATCCTTGTATTACCTTTCCCTTTCACACCTGCTGATCCAACTGCAATTCACAGTAAAGATTCAAACATCAGTGACGCTTTTGGTGATCAAATTTATCAACACTAACTTGCATTTAAAATTCTTATATATAATAAAAATTAAAAAAATAATACTCAATGTCAAGATGTTTGTTTCTTTTATTTTCCAATCTGGTAAGTTCCGCTTCATAGATAAATCTTAGAGCGTACTAGCTTAAAATGAGTCGATCAAAAGTTATTTTTAAAAAATTGGTAACTAGAAATAAGTTTTCAAAAGTAATTTTATCAATATGAGAGTATCAAACTTCAACGTGTACACAATCTTATTAGCAGCAAACAAAGCTTGATATAATATTATTATACGTGTCTATGGAATCTCGGTATGAAAAAAAGGTTTGAAATAATATAAAACGAAAAAAATCATATCATTACATTAATATGTGTCAAACAAAACATCTACAAATTAATAAACAAAATACATTCATCCACACAATATAAAAACACACGCTCGACACAAATAATGCACACATTAAATATATGTATATGAAAGACAATTTACACTTATGTATTATCGTACATATATAAAATTTATTCTGTCATCTTTTTTTATCTTCTATCTATCAGTATCTTATCTGCTGTCAGATAATGGCCACATAGATTTTTCTCTTTCTAATTCATTCATTTATTTATTTTTATTTAATCGCATTATCCATTAAAAAATGAACTGGTAAACAAACCAAAAAACCTTGATGCCTTCAAATCCCATGAGCATGAAAAAAAAAACATTCTGCTAATGCATGAGCATGCAACACTTGCACAATTTTTACATCCTATGTATTTTTATATAAACACTACGTGGAAATATCGATATTATATGACTACTAACACGTTGGTGTCTGCAGTTTCATTCATTTTTGTTTTCGCATGAGTGATTTATTGTGTAGTATGTGATGCTAATGTTTTATTTTTATTTTCAAAGTAAATTTCAATTAATAGATATTTTTTTTTTACAAAAAGTAAAGAGATGGCTGAAGTCACCTGCATATATAGGTTTTTTTTTAGGCTCAATGATGAAAAAGACGTACTTAAAATTGAGTTGATACAAAAATCACGGTGCTTTTTAGATGTAGCTTTTAATTATTTTGAAAAATTGAAGCTTTTTTTATAATTTTATTTGATCTTATGAGACCCAGCTCGTCCACAAATAACTGGGTAAAATAGATGAGTGAAAGTTATTTATTTATTGTTTTAAAATGTTGATACAACAACCTCATGAAAAATATAGGATTTAAAAGTTAATCATGGCTTTATCAAAGCCTACATATATAAAAAAAAAAATCACACAGTTCGCACAGCTTTGCGAAAATACGTTTTGTTTGAAGTCAAATAAATAAAATAGAAAAACTATGAAAAAAGTATACCTAAGCATATGAATGAAGACAGAATAAGAAATAAGTTCGAGTGTGTTACGTCTGTGTGTTGGGTGTATTTTGTAGTATCACAACGCGCCGGAAGTTCTATTGGACAGCTTGACTTACGTGAACTTGGTTGTCACCCTTCTATTCTTCATTGAGTGCATCCTAAAACTCGTCGCCTTCGGACCCAAGGTACAACTAATCATCACATCATATTATCACACATCGATGTATTATAATAATGAAATTTATAAATAATTATTTTCGTCTTATTATCATCTTTCACAATTTAATATATCACTTTAAATAGTGTTACAACCTACAAAAGATTAATTTAAGAATAAACATGATTTACCTGTGAAGAAAGAAATTTCTGGATCGTAACTCAACGAGTGGAGGTTTTCAGATACTAAAATAAGATCATTGATGCATCATGTAACATTTAAAAACTATGTAGACGTGCACGATATAATTTTTCGCGTTCAAAGTTATACAATTTTTCAAAGATACGGAATTTACATCTGTCAGATTAAACTAGATCGATTCATAGAGCTTAGAATTTAAAAGCTATTCCTGCGTCTCGCGGTTTCTAAAATTTTTAATATACTGTTTCTAGAATGCTTGCAAAGACCGGCATGCTCCCGTAGATTTTTTATTTTTTTTATTTTTTTCATCCCATTTTAATAGATAAGATCCTCATACTCGTACTTTAATTATACATATATAAATATTACTATCTAGTAAAGTGTTCGACATGACTTTTTAGACACTCATTATATGACCTTTAAGTATACGATTATAGCAGTATACCTTTGAAATCAACCTATTATTATTATTATTATCATTATTATATATTTTTGACTTTTTTGGTCTACACATGTAAGTTGAAAACGCACTAATTCACATATTTACGCGAGATCACGAGCGGAAGAAACAACGCTACTTAAAACATAGTTCTGTTCGCTCTTATTATTAATTATAACACCATATAGCACATGCATTTAAAATTTATTTTCATTATTTATGTCACTTATAAATGACGCGTCTTACACATTATATATTGATTACACACTCTTATACAGAAAGCCACAAATACACATATCGACGAACGAATGTTTATTTTCGCGAAATTATATATAGTACCGAAATTTTCAAATGACACTTTTGGTATAAGCCTAACTAATTTAAAATCATTGTGTATAAATGTAGTTATCATTGTAAAATTAAAAAAAAAAAAAAAAAAAACTAATAGTCGCTCTACATGAAGAAAATTTTTTTTCCAAAACAAACTTTTATGCAATGATTTTTTTTTTATGATGTTTTTGAAAAAAAATTTTGACTGGCTGTAGATATATATCTACAGAAAAGATAATTTATTGAAAATATTTAACTTTTTTATGTTGTTTTTGGTGTAGAACTTCTTCAAAGATCCCTGGAATACGTTTGACTTCATCACGGTCATCGGTAGCATCGTGGACGCGCTGGTCATCGAATTCGGGGTATGTAAAGTCCAAGAGTGTTTATCTTCTTTAAAAAACCTTACACATGCATACTCAGTTTATTTTATTTTTTACTTCAAAATAATTATTTATTTTAATCCAAAGCGTCTTGAAAACCAACAAAAAAAAAAAAAAAAAAAAAAAATCCCTCAAAGGCGGTCTGCGAAATTGTCCTCGATCGAGCATATGAACGAAAGAGCTTTTGGTATAAAAATTTAAAGCAATTGTAAATTATTTTGAATTGTATTATTATTTTGAATGGATTTTTTTTTTAAAGATTACCATAAAGTACAGTCGTAAGCTAGATTTTACGAATATTATAAGTAAAATAAATATTGGAATAAAGCTCTTTCGAATGGTTAGTCGAAGCCAAATAGAGTCACACGGATATTGAATAGTTTCTCTTTTCTAACCTTAGGACACGATGTCGCGACTATTACAAAGCGAGAAAGAGAACGTGCGACGGGTAAGTTATATACTGGAGACACACAAACACGTGAAGATTATCTTACGTATGATAGCGCCGTAGTTTTGTACATTAGTTTTTTTAAATATAATCTTCTTTCTTTAATATTCTATTGATATCATTTGAATTCAGATTAGGTAAGGCTGCTTTAGTGGAAGCTGCAGTTCGTTGGCGCTCAGATTCTAAATCCACCTTCTTTCCCGTCTGAATATTAGTTAGACCCGATCGATGTTGTTCTTATAAGATTGAGCATATTATTTTTATGACGGCTAAATGCTCTTGTAATACATATGTCTCTATTTATATTTTTTTCTTAGAAAATGTAGATGGTGTATTCTCATAAACTACTTATATGCCTTTACAGATTAATATGTTGATCTCTAGACTTTGACTCTATAAAATCTGATTTGTAGTAAGTTGACAATTTTTTAGTCGAACTAGACAGAAAGGTATCGAACAACAAGGTTTCAAATTAATTTTATTTTTGTATTCGTTTACAATGAAATGTTAAATTAAAACAGTGTTGCCAAAATCAAACATTTCGCACCACACATAAGTCACACATATCTCAAACATCTAAATCGTGACATACAATTTATCCAAAAATTAACTTATACAATGTGATGCAATCGTTAATATTTGTGGTGTTTGTCTAAATGTTTGTCACAACAAAAAGTCAAATATTTATTAATTTAGTTAGATTTTTTTATTATAAATACCGTTACAGTTACTCAAGTTCTATTAGTGTGAATGTCAACATTGTGACTCAAAAATAAACATAACATCTACATTTATACCAGTTTAAAATCATACTTGTGTTAGTCTAGACAAAAAATTAATGTTTTAAATGTTTCAGTTCATCACAATTTTATAACTGTTATGTATCAGCACCTGCACTTTTAGATGTCAAGTATAACACATAATAACGCTTGATAAAACCATATAAACTTTTTTTTTTATTTATTTTTTTATTTTGTGCTCCTTGCACATTAGTTTTATGTTCTAAATCATTAATTTCAAACAAAAATTCCTGCACAAAATAAACAATTTCATGACGAGTATGTTCCACAATTTAAAAATATTCATCTTCTCGATCTGCAAATCTAATTGGTACTCCAAAATGCAAAATTTAAAGAAAAGGATTTAAAATTTCAGAGGGATATGAATTTAATCTCCTATAAAAGTAGAAAGGTGAGAAATTTTTGCATACTCCTCATATTAATATGCACAATACATTCGTTTTTTCGTTTATGCATTATACATTTGTGAGAGTGATATATACATTAAAAACTAAGTGTTTTTATATAACTGTTTCTACTGTTTTTTTTCAGTTTTAGCTTAAAGAAATAATGATTTGCTGTTTACTTTTATTGTTTTTTAGTTTATTTTTTTCATTCGTGTTGTTTTTTCCTCTCTCTCTCTCTCTCTCTCTCTATCTGTCCTCCTTCTTTCTTCCTGTCTTTTGCTTTATTGTCAGCACGACACAAATGAACGCCGACACACAACCAGACAAAATTTTTAAGTCATCGACATAACACATGAGTCTTAATATTTTCACAATCTTTTTATGTGAAATCACGATCCTTTTTCAGATAACTCAACACGAAATCTTCACAGACGCAAGATAAATCACCGACTTGGCAACACTGAGACTTAATAATATCTTCGCTTTCATTGTAAAAGTTCACTTGATATTGTGAACTTTTTGTTATATTACACATGGTTTACGCTCGCGCTTTGCCAATAATATAAATAAATGAATTTTGCTTTAGCGAAATATTATTATTATTATTTTTTTTTTTTACTTTTCGATATGTGAGGTTTATAGACTGATAAATTCCAGTAATAAATGTTGGACATTAAACTAAAAATTGTTCGATAATTCTGTAATACAAAAGAAACTATCTTATTATAGAAATTTTATAATTATTAAAATAATGTTCCTATAGTTCATTCAAAAATTTTATAACCTTGAATAGTAGGTAGTATATAAACACATACTATTGTCTTTTGTGAAATTTAGATTAGTAAAAAAGTTCTTAATATGAAGACAGCTGCAGAAGTCTGTAGTTGTAGATAGTATATTAGATTTTTCTGTAGCTGTTTTACAATAAGAAAAGATATCTTTTTACAATAAGAAAAGATACAATCGTAGTAATGGAAGTTTTTCTTTTTCCTTTTCATAGAATCTAATCTAAATTTTATTTATCTTATTACATCGATACCTATCTTATTGCTTTAAAATAGGCTGACAATGTCGTTGTGTTTTTAATAATATTAATTAAAATGAATTTTTTTTTGTAACTAAAATTTGACTAAATGAATTTTGTAACAAAATTCACGTTGGACACAACGATTTTGCTGAAATGTTCTAAATCGCTATGTGTGTTAATATTCTTATTTTTAGAAATATAAGCCATTGGACCATGCGTTTGATCAGCGGCTTTACTTTGAGTAATTTTCATTCTAACACTGCCTCTTCGTATATTTTTAATTGCTCGAAATAAATGTGGCATCTTGCGCCTTTTACTGTGACATTACGCAAATTTATTTGCTGATCTACAGCAACCTCAATTAATTTCCAGTGCAATATTATTTTACGCTTGAACGCATGGTCAACTACCAATGAGTTTTCATTTAGGTATACCCGTAACAAATTTGAAAACCCATTATCATTATATTGAAGGTATACAATAGTTTAATTCAATTACATAATACCTGAGTAGACACTGCTTGAAAAAACCCTCTGAACGAAAAACCACTGTTTTCCTGTAAGATTTCTACTAAAATTATATGATTAAAAAAAAATTTCCAAGTTCAAAACCTTTTGATTTTAATGTAGGCTTTTAAATTTAATGAATTAAATTTAAAAAAAAAATTAAAAATTAAATTTTTTTATAAAAATATTTACAATTCTTTAATACAGTTGATCACCAATAATTTGAGATCTAACATAACAAAAAAAATTTCGAATTACTGGAGCATAGTCTCGTTCCTTTCATAAAATTATCAATTAAATTTTTTAAATATAATTTACATTTCAAAATCAATTACATCTATTAATTTAAAACATTATTAAAATAATTAGTAACATTTTTTAAAACTTTCATTGATTTGTTCAAATTATATAAGACTCATGTTTTTAGATTCCAGCTGACACCGATTCATCGACGTTTTATTTACAATTTTACACTTTGCAATTATAAACGATTTAATTTTAGCAAGCACTCTTGAAGTATTGCCTATGTAACCATACACAAAGTCTCAACATTTGTTTTCAAGTGAAATGTTTTGTATTTTCTATATGCCATTGCGAAGTTTACAACTCGAAATCAAATTAAAGTCTGCAGAGGAAACTCATCTTGCAGCTCTTATTTTACGAAGAATGAAAATAAGTAGAGAGTGTATAGTTGAGCAATTAAGAGAGTAAACAAAGAATCTGTAGAGCTACGCTAGAATTTCAATTAAAAATTAAAGATTATATGTATTTTTCTTAAATTGTGATTTTGAATTATGGAAGTTCGGATTATCGGTGCTCGACTGTAATAGAAAATAATAATAATAATAAATTAGTAATAATATCCAAAATTCTTCTGAAAATAAAAATGACAAATATTGTTGATAAAAAGAAAAATGGTGTTTTATCGTTCACAATAATAACGGCAGTGTTTTGATCCAGAATTGAAAACTCCACCCCAAAAAAAATTATTAGTAGCAAAAAAAAAAAAAAAAAAAAAAATGTAGTTAATTAAAATGTCACTTTTTACAAAAGAAAAATGTGACACTTGTCCCTCCCTAAGAAAAAAAAAAAAAACAAAACAAAAAAATTATACTGGAACAGAGATTTTGATAGCTTCGAACGGGCAAAAGTTTGTGACCAGGCCATCTGCGGTTGTTTGTAATGGGTCATAACTTGGCGATACAGATGACTGTGCGCGGCTACTGGACCTTAACTATATTGCTCGCGCGAAGCCAAACCTTCTTGTCCAGCTTCGTGACCGACAATTCTTTGGGGTTTAAGTGCAATTTTATCTGTCCTCTGCAGGAGAACTTCATCAACGTTGGATTCCTGAGGTTGTTTCGGGCGGCCAGACTCATCAAACTTCTCAGACAGGGTTACACCATACGAATATTACTTTGGACCTTTGTGCAATCATTTAAGGTTTGAATTTACCTGTTTTATTAATTTAAAATTAAAATTATAAAAAACTTAAACTACTTCAATTAATTCGTAAGTTTCAACACATTTTTTATAATAGTTTATGATAACGCTGTCGTAGCCATAATTTCTATCTGCTTCAAAGCACTTATCTAAAGATCACATTTAAAAAAAAACTACATTGACTTTGGTTAAAAATTTCGTGGTCTTTATTGCTTACAAATCTTGTACAAAATATATTTTTAGCTAATTAACTCATTAAACATTTTATTTCAGGCGCTGCCCTACGTATGTTTACTCATAGCGATGCTTTTCTTCATTTATGCCATCATTGGTATGCAGGTAAGAAACGTAGTTTTTAAAATTTTTCATTTATCAAATTTAAAAAAAAAAAAAAAAAAATGAAAAAACCAATACACAAGTCACATTAACCATAATCATCCAATGTTCGAGTGGGAATTTACGAAACCGTAAATATAATTATAAAAAAAGTGGAAATATTTTGAAAAATTTTAGTTTTGAAATTAAAAAATGTTTAATTGTTAGGTTTTTGGAAATCTGAAGAATGATCCAACAACAGCTATTGAACCGCACAACAACTTTCAGTCATTTTTTGGCGGTCTAATGTTGCTCTTTCGGTGAGTCGAGCAGCACATGATGGGCCCCATGAATTTTTATGATTGCCAATTATTTTTACTGCTAACTTTATCAAAAAAATTTTATAATAGTTAGAAAGCGCTTTAACATTTTTTATTATCTTTTTTTTTTTTTTTTTTTTGAGTCTGCTCGAGTCTGCTTTGATAGTCGTACGAGTCGTTTTTTAACTTACTTTTTTAAAATCCTTTTTTAACATTATCCATCGTATTTATAGCCAGTTTAAAATCTTTTAGTAATGCAATGATTCGAATTAAAGGAAAATTTTTTTAATTCTTACATAAAAAGCTTATAAAGTTGCGTTAAGACAGTACTTTTAAGCTACAAAAAGAATTTATTGGTATTAAACTATGAACGTATCAATACCATACATTATCTTAGTCATAGATTGCGAGTGTAGAATTAGAAATAAGCTGCTCGACGAATTCTTTAGGTAATCTACTTAAACTTATTTTTTAATTGGAGTAATAGTCTTTAGTTAGTATTAAAAATTTTTTATACTCGTCACAGTCGTAGATACTTAATACTTTTACCTTAATTTTATAAAAATCAAGTAAAATAACTAGTGCTGATAGTTACACCTTTAGTCGCCCTAAGTACATCAAAAACAGTTAGTTCAAATTGACCCAGCAAAAAAGAGAGGAAAAGAGTACGCGAATTGTTTTCAAAAGACATCATCAAACATTGAAATCATCCAAAAAAAAAAAAAAAAAAAAAAAAAATTTCTTGAAAGTTCAAAAATTATAAGAATTAGCAATTCTCTAATGATCCTTTCGCTCTGTTTTCGCTGCGGTCTTTACTTCGCTCAGGTGTTCGGTAACATCGCATTGGTGGAGAAAAATTCGATCAACAAACACAATAATTTTCAGAGTTTTATTCAAGCTCTGATGTTACTATTTCGGTAAGTGCTGCCACCTGAGGACTAGATGTGCAGGAAAGCTATTTCGTGTTTTTTATTATTATTTGTAAAAATCTGTCTTTTTTGTTTAATTAATATCTAAAACAAAAGAATGATTTAGTTTTCTTGCACACAACGTCACTCTTAGAATAAATAATAACTGTTATAAGCCGTGAAAGTGTCAACCTCTGCTTGCTTGAAAGAATTTTTGTTTAACTTACTATTATATTAAGCTGTAGTTATATCTTTTTAATGCATTTAAATTACTAAATCCAGCCATACCTAGCATCATGCAGCGATTAAATTTTAGTTTTAAACAATGTCATTAGTTGAAAAGCTTCAGTATTCCTTTGAAGCAGATTTAAATGACGTTACTTTCATGGCTTTTTTAGATAAATTATCGCATGGCTTTATAGCAATCCTTTTTGCCCTGCACGTTTTTTAGTTTTTTCTTACAGTATCAAACATTAATTTTTGTTAATTTAATTTTTCTATAAAATTAAAAAGTTAAATAAATAAATGTTTTACAAAAATAGTTCTTTTGAGAAACAGGTGATTTTTTTTTTAAGTAAAACATAGTTGTTTTATTTTCGGATAATGTTTACACAACTTTTCGTATTATCTCTTGGATGTTATAATCACCGTACACTACTGGACAGTTCGTACTTATCACTTAAGCCTTATTCCTGAAATTGAAGTTACAAAATTACAAAAAATTTCAATTGTCTCATTACCAGTGAAAAATTATTGAATTGAAACTACTTAGTATGATAAAAAAACTATTTTTCTTAGAAAGCAGAGAAAATAGAAAAACTTCAGATTGAACGTTAAGTCCTTAACGTAAATTTCATCCCTAGTTAATACATAATTTTTTAATCTTTACTACATGTTTGAATTTATTTGTTTTAAAAAATTCTGACTTGAAAATTTTTATGAATTTTATGGAACCTCCCCTTTTTACGTCCTTCGTCAATAATAAATTTGTAAAAAAATCACCTGAGTTTTCATGAAAAATTTGTTGGACAATAATGACTTTGTAAACAAAAATGTTGTACACATTTTCTCTTTCGATGATAATTTGAAAATTTAAAAAACATAGGTGCGCAACGGGCGAGGCATGGCCAAATATAATGTTGGCCTGCATAGCTGATCAACCATGCGATCCTAGGTCCAAGGAATCTGGCGACAAGTGTGGTTCAAATCTGGCCTACGCGTACTTTGTAAGCTTCATTTTCTTCTGCTCGTTTCTTATGTTGAATCTCTTCGTCGCTGTTATCATGGACAACTTCGACTACTTGACTCGTGATTCTTCAATTCTGGGTGCCCATCACCTTGACGAATTTGTAAGAATTTGGGCCGAATATGATCCCAATGCCACCGGTAAGATACTTTATTCTGAGATGTACGAAATGCTCAAAAACATGGATCCGCCCTTGGGATTCGGGAACAAGTGTCCAAACAGACTAGCTTACAAGAAGTTGATCAGAATGAACATGCCCGTTGACGTGGACGGAAAAGTCAACTTTACCACCACTCTCTTTGCTCTTATTCGAGAAAATCTCAGCATTAAAATGAGGACTGGTGAGTTCGTTTGATTACCTACCCACTCTTTTTTATAAATTTATAATAATGAGGTCAATAGTGCAGTATTACTGATGAAACGATTTTAATTTATTTTCTATCTTTTATTTTTTTTTATAGTATTCAGTAATGCTTAAATTTTTACCTCTTACGAGTTTTGCACAACAATCATTTTTTGGTAATTTTTGCTTCAAATTTGCCGCAACTTCTTTCGTATCTAATTTTTTTTTTTAATTTATAAAAATTTTAAAAATAATTTTTTTTTTAAGTATCTTGATAAGCCAAACTGATTTGACCTTTAACCGTACAAAATTATTTCTTAATTTTTAAAAACGCTTTTTTGGCTTTATTGGCTTTGAGCATTTTAAAATTATTGATGATATTTTTAGTAGTCTTAAAAAATTTATTATAAATTCTAAATATTTATGAATAATTTTTCATAAAATAATAATTTTTTCAGAAAAAAATTTGTGTAACGGTTTTTCAAACCTGCCCAATGTTTTTATATCAGAGGTTTCTATGATGATGAATAACTTTTAAGATTTTCAAAATTCAACATAACGGAATACGTCTAAACATTGAAATTATCTTGAAAAATACTAAAAAAATTAATCTATTATATTGAATTTGAAAAATCTTAAATTTCACATAGAACCTATTGTGTAAAAGATGATTGTTCCTCTAAGCTCTGTGTATAGGAATATGCCCTTTAGTATTGCTTACGAAATAATTTTTTTTTTTTTTAATATTTTTTGAATAGCTGATGAAATGGATCGAGCAGATGAAGAGCTAAGAGATACCATCAAAAACATTTGGCCGCTTCAGGCTAAGAAAATGTTAGATCTGTTGGTACCTAAGTCGGAAGGTAATGAATCTGGGGTACTTTTTAGCCCCGAAAATCTAACACTTTTTTTATACCTGAGGTGTAGTTTTAAAAAAAAAATTTTATTCATCTTTTTGTTTCATTAAACATTTCTTTAGTGGTGAGAAAAGATAAGCTATCGGTGGGTAAGATTTATGCTGGACTACTAATTCTCGAGAGTTGGAAAACCACGAGGTTTGGTCAGAAAGAGTCGACTCAGGTGAGTTTTTTTCTTAATCTCCCTGTTGTTTACTATACGCGATGTATAAAAGTTACCATTTAAAACTAATCAATGTTTAAAGAGCAAAATGTTTGATTACCCAGTTACCATGAAAGGTTCTCTTTGATTTTTTATTTTACATTTAAATTTATCATTGCCAAGATAATTTTTTTAATGATTAGTAAATTTATTGATCGTAATTTAAAGAATTCAAAAATCAGAGAGAACAAAAACTAAAGATGAAAGTTACGTTCATGTCCGAATGAGTGTTTGTCGTTGGCTTCTTCATCGTAGGAGTTGACGGCCAATGTGTGAATATTGTGAAACCCATTTAGCAAACCCAGATGTTAGGCAGCAGCTTTTAGATGACTGTTTTTACGTTTATTTTATTAAAGAATAATAATTTTTGTTCAAGTCTCCATCTATGTATAAAAAATATGTACCATAAATTTGTAAATGACTTGTTTCAATATACTTAGTTCTTAGATAGACAATATGAATTGAGAAAAAAAAACCAAAAAACAAAAAGAAAACAATAAAAAATGAATGGAGGCTAACTAAGTTTTTGTGTTCAGTAGTGCTACTTTATCTTGTGAAAGTGTGCCCACCATCCTAACAATTATTATGAAAATAATAATTAAAAGTTAAATTAGCTTAAGATAATTAGCTTGGTCAACATCGTCATTTCATCGAGCTTTTTTGCATTCATTTGTGATTGTCCTTCGAAAACATGATAATTAGACTTTTTACATAATCAAGAAAAATTAATCGGATCAATGGGATGAAGTGACGAAATAACCAATTTTTCCAATGTTGCGATCAAGCATTTGTACTAAACCACGGACATTTAAATCAGTCAGATTGGAAGTAGAAAAGAATAATTTATTTGCCTCTTAATTCCAAAATACCTACAAAATTTTAATAAACTTATAGTGGATAATAGTTTTTTCTATAAACTTATCTTAGATATTAGAAAATTTAATGAAATTTTATCACTGTTAGAAAAACTGACCTGTTAAACTTTTTGTATAGCTTTTTTTTAAATAGTAAAGAATTAATATTTGTCAATTCTCGTTTTATATTATAAATTAATACATATATATAGTTAGAAATCGAGATTTTTAGCGTGCTGTAGTAACACAAAGTGTGAATCTCTAAATTTTAGAAACTTTAGAACCATTTTAAAATAAATTATAGATGGCACTTTGAAGACTGAGTGTTGACTGGCATTTACTAAAAAACTTTCTTCTGTAAGGATATAAATATAATAGACAACCCGAACTTTATTTACTCAGAAAATAACTCGACATCGTCGAGTCTTTAGTAATAAATTATAGAATCTTTTACATTTTAGATTAGAAACTATCTTTAACACTGGCTAAAAAAAAAATAAAATAAAAAAAAATAAAAATGATTGAATTTAACCCTAAAAAAAGATAAATAAACAAGCTCTCAATCATCTATTTATGATTTTTCTTTATTTTGCAGAAAGATAACGATCTTATCGATAAAGATAATGCTGGGCAAAGTGCTGCAGCCCAGGCGGTAGTACTTACTCTTTTCTTCTCTTAACTTTACTTCTTTCGCAACACTATCATTTTTGCATCACCATTTTTATTTTTTAGCTGATTTTTTATCATCATAAAATTCATTCTCATCACAATGCTTTGTTAAATAAATTTTTTTTCCATTTTTCTTTATCTTTCATTTGATTAATTTTTAGATTTTTTTATCATGCAATATCGTTCATTTTAACGTTAAAAAAAGGTGAACGTTTGCGGTTAGCTATTATTGTTTTTAACTGAGTAATCTTTAGTTATTCAGTTGAGCTTTTGGCTTGAAAATTTTTCCTTTAGTTAAGCATTTTATTAATATTATTTTTTTAAACTTTAACATTGAGAGCAGCACAGTTTTCGATGTATCACCACAAAGAAACAATCTATTGCTGTTCCGATATCAACATCGATTACTGTGCTTTCTTTTAAAGCAGTACCACTTTAACACTAGTAATTATTTTTTACAACAAAACACTTAGAACAAAATAGAAGTTATCAATAGTATGCCAATTAAATTAATATAGTGAGCTTTTAGTGCCTTAATAAATAACACTCGAAATAAAAAAAATAATAATCATAATAATAATAGTAAGAAGAAAAAACAGGTTCTGTTTTCTGGAGAGCACGCACAGATAATATTTAGTTAGTCATATAGATAATCTAGTTTAGCAAACGCTTCAATCTTAAACATATATACATATGTAACTTTTAATTATTAAATTAAATAAACTTACTGAAAATCAATGTAGTTATTGTTTTAAATAAAAGGATTGTGGCGTTTTTAGTCTTAAAAAAAAGCACTTTGAAGGTACTCACTCAGATGAAAATACATTCAAGGTGTTTTTGGAAAGAGCACTTAGATAGATACTTTTATTTAATATAAATAGAACTCGTTAAATAAATTAAGTGCAAATACTGCGAGCGATGAATTTACATGAAAAAAAAAATTGCTAAGCAAGTATTTGCGCGTAGGCTCGTTATTCATCAACGTTTTATAGAATGATTATGCGTAAGTAAAAAATCAGAGCTTAAATTTAAAAATCCAAAAAAAGTTTTCTTAAAGCAGTATTTTTAAATTAGAAATGACGTTAAATACTACATAGTTTTGTTGGTAAAATTAGCTCGCCTTTTGCCTCAAAAACATTTAATATACTCTCCAGTAACTAGGCACGATATATACTCAAGACATCGTTCTTATTCACTTAACACACTTTGAACAATTTTTTGATCATTTAAATAAAACTATAACTCTATTATATGAACTATTTTTACTATCTCTTTGTGACTGTCCTTTTATTATCGCAGACACATGTATCACACTTACAATAGACGAATATTTTTTACGTATTGTGTATTCATCGTAACAACCTTGTCTTTCGACAATGCTAGAGGAAAAAAATGTTGAAAATAAAATTTTTTCGATTTAAAAATTCCTCCAGCTTTGGTATGCTTTGTTTTCGATAAAAACTCAATTACAAAATACACCGTACGATCTTTAGTTTCAAATTTTTTACTATAGCATCTTGTAGAATAGTCATAAAACTGTGATTTTAGAGAAAAATTCATTTTTATAAGTGTAGAAAGTTTACCTATTCTGCTTGTTTTAAAACATGTTTTAGATATAGTAATTTTGTGATTGTCTCAGTAAGATCTTTAAAATCGCTTCATTTTTTTTTTTATAATTAGTTTCCCAAGAAAATGATAAAATTCTATTTTTGTCACTTTCAAAAAGAAAAATTACTATATCCTGAAATGGTATCCCGAGCATGCACAAAAATATTATAAAAGTACTATAAACTTTCAGTATTAGGTTATTAAAACAAAATTTTGTGATTAAAAGTTTGACCCTGATAATCCTAAAGTCAATTTAATTTATAACATTTTCAGATTTAAATTCATGTTATCATTTAACATAAGCGCAAATGTTCATTGACAATGAATTTTTAATTTCATATATTATATCTGATTCTCCATCTAGAAGGCAAAAATTCATCGTCGATTAGTTTGCTTTGCATGTTTTATTTTTAATTACAAAATAACAACTAAAAAATATATCACAATACTTCTGATTGTCTTGTGGTATATCAATGATAATATTTTATTAAAAGTAATAAAATTAATTACTAACCACCATCACTGATCGTGCCATATGAGCAGCATCCAATTTAGAAGTTTATGTGACTTAATTAACATATACAGGCTTTAATTGATAATTCAGAATTGAATATTTAAACAGAATAACATTTTTTAAGGATCAGACATCAATGATTAAATTATTCGAGATCATTACAAATTGATCTTTCAGTTTTTAATCATTCTAAAAATCACTAATTGAAGTACATTAACAGCACAGATCTCGAAACACTATGAAATAATCACGGATAAAATAAACAAAAAAGCAAAAAAAATTTCGCAATTTGTGCATGTAACTTTTTCTTACAATATACTCATGATTAAAACACTCTGCACTTGATCCACGAAAACACTATTTTTTCTGGCATGGTTTTTAAGCATTTTTTTCTAATAATCAATGGAACTTATAGCAAAGTTATTCTGCTCTCGTGCTCTTATTTTCTCTGAGTGTTACTTATTCATACATATTTTTTCATCGTTAAATAATATGTCTTAAAATTTTTTTATACTTGAGAATAATTTGAAATAGGGCAAAGAGAGTAGAAAACTATTAAAAAAAAAAAAATTAAACAACAATAAATGAAGAAGTTAAAATGGAAAACAGTGCAAGAGAAGGATCGTTTCGAAGGAAAAGCCTGTATGTGATATATACGTAGTGGATTCTGCCGGTGCGCAAAAAATTTAAATGATTAAAATATAAAAAGATGGTTAAAAAAAAAAAAAAAAAATGATAACAAAATTATGAGAGACTTTTGGAGACTCTGATCGTAAATGGGTGTTGATTATTTCGCTTGCACTCACAATACAGCACACGTTCTTCGGTGCTATACTGGATGCTGCTGGAGTCAACCACACGGGTAATAATCACCACGCTGGCAGCAGGACCAATAGTTTGGAACCACCAGGTACGACCGCTCACGATACCAAGGATCATCCTGGAACGCATCTTCTACACCGAGGATCCAAGGATCATCACGAGCCAGAAGGAGCCTTCGACATATTCGCAGCGGCTGAACAAAGACGTCAGCGAAGCATCAGGTTCGTATTGATTTGTTTTAAAGACTATTTTAATTACAGTGTTGTGAATATTTGTTTATTCATCTGATTTCAGAAACAAAAAGGTGAACTGGAAGGTGTCAAATCAACAGTATGATAAGCTTGACAGCAGCAAAGAGAGTAGCAAGGGGGAGGGTGGGGGGCTGGGGTTTATTGACGGGGTAGGCGTCGAGGGCGGCGGCAACGGTATGGTCGAGATAAACGGATTCAAGGATCAGCTCGAGCCACTGCTGCTGAAAGAACAGTACCCCGTTGACATGAGCCCCCCGTCCCCAAAAGTCTTCTTATCACCCGACGATCTTCATCACTATTGCGAGTATCATCGAAATAGACGTCACCTACTTAATCTATCATACCACGATATCTACGACTATAACGATTATTACGATAGACATGATAGTCGACGATACAGGCCACGCCACCGTCGAAATCACCATCATCACCACCATCACCATCATCAACATCACCAACACAGACATCATTATAATCATCATCGACCATACTCGTCTAATCATCATCACCTGATTAATCATACCAACGTCTACGCGCCTCGATCCTCGATCCGTTATAGCAAGGTGTCGCTTAACTTAAAATCACGGTTTTTCAATTTTATAATCAAGTCTGTGACACCCCTTTAGCTTTTTTTTTTTCTAGAGTACATTTTTACTATAGTTTGTACATTTTCAAATAAATTTTAGTTTACAGCTTTCTCGAGTTTTTAGCAATCGTATACTCAGAGATTGACGTCAAAATCGTTTAAGTTATGCTCTTAGTAAGTCCCACTAGTATTAATAATTTAATAGAATACATTTTCAACGATATTTTGATTTTTAGGTTCCTTTACAAGAAAAATAATTAGTATTTTTCAAAGTACGTGATCAGCAAGGTCGATTTAGACTCCATTGTAAAAAGAGTGATTCATTAATTATTGATTTTTTTTTATCTGCAGATGACTAATCATAAGACTTCATGATTGTTTAAAAATTTAATTTAAGTGCAAAGTGGTAATTTAGAGGCTCGTGTGATTAATTTGATTTAACACTTGAGGGCGAATTTCCAACTTTGAGCACAAATTAAATACAGATGAGTCTGAATGATAATCCTAATTTTTGATACTAATAAAGTAGTGAAGTTTTTAGATTTTTTGAACTAGAACCTTAATTTTATATCAGCCGCCGTTTATTATAGGCCGTAGTTTTCTCCGTCCTAACATTCCTTAACCAATGATACCATTTTTTTTTTAAATGCATCTCATTTATCACAAAACATAGATGACATCTTTTTT
Source organism: Encarsia formosa (assembly GCA_038277355.1). NCBI lineage: Eukaryota > Metazoa > Arthropoda > Insecta > Hymenoptera > Aphelinidae > Encarsia > Encarsia formosa. The sequence continues at coordinate 110,824,505 of CM076184.1, forward strand.
TTGAAACATGACTAATTAAATGACTTTAATACGAAACATTAGAAAACTCCACCCTTCCCTAGCTGCTTTCGATATCAAGAAATTAGTTTAAAATTAATAATGTTTTATGACCATCTGCATATATATGTTGTGTTGAAAAAAAAAAAATAGTGATACTAAATTAATTTGTTGTGTTTATCGCGGTAAAAATTAGATAATTTGTCCTGACTTTAATGATTATTTTGTGTACACCGGTAAGTACATTGAGTGTTGGATATTTGTTTGAAAAAAAAATTGCAGCAAATCACATTCAAGAAAAAAGGGTAAACGAAGATAAATATAAAAGAAAGAAAATAAAAAATGTACTCCTTGCAACGCATGGGCATGTTTAACAAATAATAACGTACTTACTCTACTAAAGCATGAAATCTTAATCACTTTTTAATGCAAGCTGTACAACTTCTTTTTTTCTGCTTCACCTGGAACAATCTCACTTTGAAAACGTTTATAAACAGATCACGTTTTCGATCATAATATTCAATACTTTTTTTCGAATTCTCACTTTTTACTTTAGACAATAGTCTGCAAAAAAATTCAATCACTGAAGATTCATAACATTCATTTAATTTGGTGCCAGCTCCTTCAGTGTAAAATTTAAAAAAACTACCGATAGTACAACTTAATTACTATGTTATAGCATGGCTGCAGCATCGTCAGTGCTATACATATAATATATTTAATAGTAAGATTGCCAAAAAATTAGGATTTAACATCTGATTTTAAAATACTGTAAAGTACTCAATTTTTATAATAACGTCAAATAAAAATTTAATGTGAAAAAAGAAATCTACTTTTACAACACATCGATAGGAGAAATTTGAAAAATTAAAAAGATTGTTAAATTTTGAGTTGAACGGTATCAATAATAAGTTTATTAAAATGCTGAATGGAGCTTTGCACCGGCACATGTCGTATGCATCGACAGAGGCAAAAGGCGTACTTGCCGAATTATCGATGATAATAATTGTTTAAAATAACTTTTTTATTCAGAGAAATTCAAAAATATTATCATAAATTTAAATTTTATTTAAAAAAATAACATTAAAAAGTTTATCAGGTTTGCCAATCTCTTGGATGTGTTACCTTAGAAACAAAGAGGAAAACCCTTCAAGCGGATAAATTTTATATTATATGACCGAAAACGACCTTGATTTATTGAATGCAGTCTAATTTGACCCAAGACTTAAAAAATTATTTCCTGGGTTCTGTTACAACTTAAAAAAACAAATAAGTTGATAATTTAAAAAAAATTTATACTAAAAAATTTTTTAATCTTACTCGTGTATTTTTTTTTTTTTTTATTTTTTTTTATTTCGAATCTTCGATTTAGATGGATATGCAAGACGTCCCCATGATTGACTCAAGAGCCGGAAGTCTCGAGAGCCTCACACAACAGGGAGATCAAAGACTTCATCCTCATCACACACCGCATGCAGCAAGACACTCTAGATCTCCCAGCTTGAGGTAAGTTCTGCTAATCATTAGGGTTTATTTTAAATATTTTGTTACAACGTTTTTTATTTTAAAGATCTCCATCGCCGAGACAAAGGTACGATCATCGTTATCAAGACGGTCCAGGTTTCAGCGAGACAGTCAACAACGTTGTTGAGATCCAGAGGCATCATCCGGTGCACGGAGGTCCACATTATGCACACAAAGGACGACACAGAGGTTCGTATCTTGCATTTTCAAGTTTTTCTAATTTTTTATGTTCTACTTTTTTTTGAAAAAATTAAAGTACAATCAAAAGATTTCAAGCTGCAGGTGTTATTGATTTATTTTATTCTTCTTTTCTTTTTCACTAAAATACATTTGGCAAACCTTGCAGCAAGAATTATGTTAAATTATTTGAATGTTACTCTCATATTATATAGATAATACGCAAACAATAAAAAATAAAAATAAATAAAACAAGCTCAGTGTCTCAATCGATGTAATAAGTTTTCTTCGTTTTGTTCTGTTATGCGCTACACAGACTATTACGACCACTGCGACTATTACGACGATGGTAATTTTTTTTCACCAATGCATTTTATCATAATTATAAAAAGTTTTTTTTTTTTTTTTTTTAATTTTATCATCTATATCCTGCAAGAGTGGCTTTTTGCAATAGTTTTAATTTTTTAATTATTATTGATTTTTTTCTTTTGTTCATGCACCAACTGTCTTACACCCACACAAACACATTTTATGAATTAACAACACAAACAGAACTTCTAATCCTGGAGTAAAATATCCAGAGATTTAGTTCAAGTCAACACACTTGAAAGGAAGTAATCAGAGTTGCGGGTATTGATTTGATATTAAAAATTTGATATTATATAGTGTTTCAATTTTTCAAAATAAGCCATTTCCATTTTCTGTATGATAAAGTTCAATCTAGTGCAAATGCAAGAATCTCTTTTGAAGGATATAAAAACTAATACAATAAGTTTTCCAATTTAGTCTCCAAAAATCAATAACTGAAACTCTGGTAAAATTAGTGACCAAAAAATATTGAAGTCTCCTCTATAATCATATTTGATATTTTCGTAGTGTGTATGTACACTCACGATTAATTGTATTATATTTAAATAATGTGCACTATAAATTTTGGGTAAATTGCACGTGATAAAACAATAATTTTTAGATATGAATTCTGCATCGTGAAGTAATACTTAAAGATATAACTTGATTACGAGTAAATTAACGCTAAAGTTGATGTAAAAAATTGACTAACAAATGATGTTTCTCTGAATTTCAAGTCAATGTTTTTTCATCATTGTACTATAGATAGTTATTTTTAACATTAACATAACTGCATGCAAATAGTAAAAACCATACAATAACTGTTGAGTTATATAAAATGCTTCATAACACACAAGTAGAAGATAGAGATTAAATAAACCAAATACAAATTCTACTCGTTTTTAACTAAAATTTTCGAAGCTTCGCCAGGCTGCTTAAAATAAAGTTGATCTACATTTCAAAAAATCTTGTATTTTTGATTACCAACGTAAATTAATCTTTTATAAAAAAAAAAAAAGTATTTATATTATTTTATAAGTCTCGAGAAAAAATGTGATGAATTAAAATTTTTTTTGTCTGCAGAGCATTCTTTCTTGAGTAGGTAGAATGAGCTAGAAAAAAACATATATATATATATTTATAAAGTAACAGCGATACTCGCTGCAGTAATGAAATTATTGAACAGACGATAAAAATAAGGACATTAATCAACGACGTTATCGTCAGCCAGAATGTGAAATGATACGATGGTATTAACGAACCCATGTTTAGGTCCATGGAGCGCCTCGACTTCGCCGGCCCGATCTCCGAGCCCGGTGCACCGCATGGACCACCTGGAGCACCCACATCACCGGTACGGGACGACGTCGCTGGACCAGCGCTCCAGGTCCCCCTCGCCGATGACTGCCCGTATGCGGGGAGGTCCGCACCCTCCCCACTACTACCACCAGCCGGCTCAGCACAGCTACCCGCTGCTGGTGACGCGTAGAATAGGCCCGGTCAGGAGGTTACCGCCGACCCCGAACAAGCCCTCGAGCCTGCAGCTGAAAGCGCCGGCGAACATAAACTTCCCGAAGCTGAACGCGTCGCCAACGCACGGTTCGTTGGCGGCTGCGGCCGCGGTGCAGGCGGCCGGATCGCTCCTGGGCCCGGTGGTACAGGCGAACGGCCTCGGAACCCAGGCGCTCGCGGTCGGTCCGCCCCCCTGCCCCATCAGCTTCGAGCAGGCCGTGGTCATGGGACGAGGCGGCAGAATGCTGCCCAGCCCCGTGCCCAACGGCTACAAACCACAGGTTATTTTTTTTTTTTATTTATCTTTTCACAGCTAAACTGTAACTCATTTTTTTCCATTTGATTATTTCAGACAAAACACCGAGCGCCGCGCTCCAGGCACTCGGACAGTGACGACGACGACTGGTGCTAGCCCCGGTAGAATCCGGGACGACTACACTGCCAACAGCCGCAAGTAACTACCCGAAGCAGCAGTAGCAGCGGCGGCACCGGCATCAAGTCCTCCTCATCGTCCGTTTCGCTTTAAGGGCGGCGTCAATCTGTAACTATCTACTTACAGCGCAACACCTCCTGAACCACGACTTTTTGCGCTTCTCTTTTTTTGAGGAACAATTAAGCTAACGTCTTTTAATCCTTTGATAAACACGTTTGCCATATAAATACGATTTTAATTTAATAATTATTATTATTATAATTAATAATATTCATATATAATTACAAATATAATCCTCAGTGAGAAATGATTTAGCTATTAGCCTGCGTGCGCTTGCTGTAAGACAATTTTACTGTAAAACCTACGACGATTAATTTTTTTTTTTTTCTTTTTTTTTTTTTTCTACACTTAAGTTAACTATAATTTTTTTTTATTCATACGACGGAGTGAGATATACTTAAGTATGCATTCTAAAATTTTATTAAATGCACGACCGGTTGTACATACACGTTTAATAATATTTTTCGTTAATTTATTTCTATTGATTTGTTATTTTGAACAATTAAAAATACTTATATAAAAGTGTATAAAAAAAAAAATGTGTAAGATGTATACTGAAAGAAAATTTACGAAAAATAAAACGTTGTTACCGACTTATTTTATTAAATGGTAATACTCTCAGCATCGTAACACAAGCGGCACAATCGTCGAGGTTTTTCATATTTTTTCCATTTTCGCTGTACGATAATTACACACGTGATTAACACTCAAACTCGTAACATAGTAATAATAGTAGTAGTAATAATAATAATAAAAATAATAATAGTAAATAAATAACAATAATAATGATAATTAATATTTAACAATAATAGTAATAAATAATAGCATTAAAAGTCATAATCATTGTAATAATAAAGTAATTTGAATAATTCACTCCCTTTTTATACGGATTATCAAAATAAAATATCGCAAAACTCATTAATGCTCAAGTAAGTGAATGATTAAAGGTTGAAGAAATAGCAAGTCTTTCGAAAGCTTATTAGAATTTTAGCGTCAACAGTGAATTTCGCATTGCATTTTTTTGCGTTCCTTTTGAACTGCCAAAATTATGAAATTTATATAAAAAATACTAAAAGTAAATCAAAGTATTGAATGCTAATGAAAAATGCTATAACACTGTAAGAAAGTTCATCCAATTAAAATAAGATTCAGTTAAATAATGAGTTTTAACAAAATTTAGCCTTCGAATGGAATAATGTACTGATTTTAAAGAAAGTTTAATAAAATCAGATAATTGACATATTTTTGATGAGATGAAATAATAAATGTAAGTTGTTGAAGCCCATTCAAGTTCAAATCATCAGGACATTACACGATGAAAGTCTGAAAATTAATTAAAAAAATTTAAGTAAAAGAAAAATTTATTTATTGAAAACGTATCCGATATTAATATTAATTGAAAAAATCCGACTTTGATATATATCTTCTCGAATAATAAACTATATGATCCTAAAGTCGTGGAATAAAGCTATAAATAAAACATAATGTTGAAAAAACTCCTTGTATGTTTATAATTATATGCAACAACAAAAATTATTATTGTTATGCTTACATAATGCTATTAAAAAGTTCAATTTATCCATGTAAAAAAAATGCTTTAAAGGAAGAATTGTTAACCCGTGAAGTCGAAAACATTAAAAACTGAATGTTTTTATTATAAAAGATTGTATACGTAAAATTTGATATTTGTTTTTGAGTTGAATATAGTTTTTTAGTAAACCCGAGAGTTTACAAAATTTTAAGTCTGCGTTGTATAATTTTAAATTGTTTATTTTTGTTATGTATTGACAACTACCACGCATACATTATGAATTTTATGACGCGTTATATAGCTATGCAAGTGATTTTTGCAATAATTAATTTTTGAAAACAATATATTTTAAAAAAATAAGTCAAATATTTGTTTTTGTTGATATACAAACATGGTATGAAACTTAATTAAAATAAATTTACATAACTGCCAATGTCTACACAAAGTGTTAATAACTGTAAAAGAAAATAAAAATAATAAAAAAACAAAAAAAAAAAAAAAAAGAAACCTTAACATTAGGTAAGATTACATAGCGAATATAAATTGTTTGCGTGATAAAAATATATACCTACCATAAATTTCTCATGAATCCATTCATCGATGTCATTCATGAAATGAAATTAACCATCGAAATTTTTTACTCTCTTTTTTATTGGTACGGATAATTTTTATTAGGTTATATCACTCTACTTCTCTTCATCTACACTCGATTAAATTTAAATTCTTGAAATAATTTTTTTTCTAATCTCAGTCAACCAAATCGGTCAAACTTCGGATATTTGGAATAAAATACTCTTAAAAAAAAATTAACAAGAAATGGTTGTGCTAAGTCCTAATATTTTGTTTGTCGAAAATTTGATAATTTAGCATAAGTGCAAGATGCGATTATTAAAAAAAGAAAAGAAAAGCATTTAAAGTACAAGCAAAAAAATTGAAAAATTAAAAATATTTTAAAACTATTATGTAATAATAATAATTCTAATAAATAAAAAGTAATCAATGGATCAGAAAGCCTCGAGAGAATTTTGCATCTTTTTAATCGGGTTCGCATGGTTTTTTCCCTTAAGTGCTTTAAAAAAACTCAAACTTGTATCTTGTATCAAAGTATAGTATACCGGCCATGTTAAATTTAAACTTTTTGAGAAAAAAAAGAAAATTAAATAAATTTATCTAATTTGAGCATTAAAAAGAATACAATAAAAAGAAACTTTACGAAATGTCGATAAAATTAAAATAAATTTATGGGAATAAAAAATTGACATTTGATAATTATTCAACGTTGAATTCAATTTAAAAAAAAAAAAGAAGTCGGGAGAGTTCAATGTATTATGTTACAGAATAGTTTAATAAATGATACAACAGTAGGTTTAAACGTACTATCATACAATGTTTTTCTGTGATAAATCCGATCGTAATGAGTATATTATAAAAAGAAAGACAAAAACGATGGAAAAAACCTTATAAATAATTTAACTTAATATTATTCACGCAACCGTTTCTATTATAAAATAGAATTCCTAAAGTATTTGTATGCTGTCCAAACTTTGCGGCATTTCAAATAGATTTAGAAATGATATGTAAAACAAAAAAAAAAAAAACAAAAAAAAAAAAAAATATTGAAGTAAAAGCGCGATTGTGAGATTGAATGTTGCTATGTAAAAAATATAATTCATTCGTTATACAAAAAAATTAATAAAAATTATAATATTTGAAAATCAGTAAGTTGCTGTACGTATTATTATAAAAATATAGTCTTAGTGACCTCGCGTAGCCAATCTTTAACCTTTAAAAAAAATTTAAAAGGCTTGTAATGTAAATTCAATAACAAAAGAAATGAATAAAAAAATTATCGATACGACCAAAACTTAGATCGCTTACGACGCTATATTGGATAGTGACAGGATTATTCTTGTATATAAAAAAAAGAAAACTATAAAAATAAATAAATGGATAAGTTCACTAAAAATTTTTTAAATACTTAATTACGTGATGTAAAAACAGCTGAATCAACCCAATTCATAGATAATCGTATTGAATTTTAGATGGCGATTTAAAAAAAAAAAAAAAAAATTATAATAATAATAAAATAAGCAAGATTTCACACCATTACAAACTTTTGAACTTTATCATTACAATTTTTCACTTCATTCATATTTTTCAATTTAAATTAATATGAATATAAAGTATTGCAAATCTATTTCTTATTTATTTTACAGATAATTTTACCTAGAAAAATTCTGGAAAGTTTAGTTTATGAAATTTTGAAACTTTCGAATTTTTATTTAGAAAACTACTCGAAAAAAGCTGCTCGTAAAATTTATTTGATCCTTTTTTTGTAATCTTCAACTTTAAAATAATAGAAAACATGGCCAAACGTTAAATATTTATAAAATATTAATAATAATGTTAAATATTTGTGAACTTAAAATTTAAATCTGCACATAAAATACCTACGAGGAAAGAGTTATAAAAAATTTATAAGTTCTTTAATAATCGCATTATTACTAGACTCGCCAATTTGTCAAATCGATCATTTATATAGATATTCATTATCTGTAATTTAATAACATTATGACGTGTAGGTACATACAATGATAAAAATACTTAGAATTATTAAATGTGTAAAAAATATGAAAGAACTCACGCAAATCATGTGAAATGTGTAAAATATAATATACAATATTAATATTAAAAAAAAATTTTCTACTTATTCTATACAAATTTGCGCGTCTGAAAAAAAAACATTCAAATATCAACATCATAGACCTCTTGAATATGATTTCTCAATTTTCCTCGACTCGATAACATAAGTTTTCTCAGCAATGATTAAAAAGCGTATAATATTGCAAACAATCGAATCGAGAGAAAATTAAGTGGGTTAAACATAAGTTATTCCGTATGATGCAAATTAAATAAATATTTACTTACAGTAGCGTATAATAATATTGTTCATTAGAGAATGAATGTATCGTTATTTATTTTTGCCTTGATTTAAAAATAGTATAAAAATAATTACTTCAATAATTGAAAAATTTGGTGAAATAATAAAAGCTTATCTAAACCTTGATTCTGATAATCGTATTTTGAATTATTTCTTAGTGAATAGAACTTTATTAAATTATATCAAAATAAAAATCTAATTAAAAGTGATTGAACAAATATAAATAGGCTTATTAATTTTATGAATTGAATATTTACTTCGCTATTGTCAACATATTTTTATCCAATTGTAAACAATCAAGAGCTCCTATAAATTTTCATACTTTTGCAAAATATTAATCTAGATTGTTGAAATTTCTCTATTCCAATAAAAACTATAGTTTAAAAATACAGTTATGTCTCCAGGTGAAAGTTCGGTTAACAATTTAAAATAAAAAACCAGCTGAAATTAAAAGAAAATAACATTTATGAAAACAATCAATTTGAGTATATTCATAAAGAAATCCAGCTAAATTTCAATTCAGAAAAAAAGAAAAGTAAAAACACTTTGTACCTGTGAAAATTACTAATATTTATTCATAAATTTGAAATAAAACTTTTTATAATCTAGTGAAAATTTGAACTGGGTACATAATTTATTATTTTTTTTTTTTTCTGAATTCAGAGACCAAAAAATTTTTATGGATTTGGATTTAGAATTGACCTTGGGGTTTTAACGGCTAAATCTTATTGGGAATCCAAGTAAGGGTTTCATTTAGGATTTCAATTTTATAATAATTTTAATGAAAAAATTAATATTTCTACTGTGAGTATAAAAATTGAATACCGTGATCAATAATCTATAAATACATGGCTAGAATGAGTAAAATATTTAAAAAATGTAAATCCAGATTCACTAGTTAGCTTCTGTGTTACTTGAAAAGTGATTTGATGTATTTAATAATTCTGTTGAATCTTTTTGCTTTTATTACTTCATAAATATCAAAATTTTTTAAATAAAATTTTTGATTTATTAAACTTACTTCATTTTTCATAGATCTAATTAAAAATTTTATTCATTAAGAAAATTAATTTATTGAAATTATATAGATTTTGACTTATATAAAAAAGTTTCTGTTGACGTCGAAAAGTTGCGTCATCTTTTTAATAATTTAAAAGTTTTACTATCAACGATAAAAAGTAAAAAGATTCTATTCGGCAAATTGCAGTGACATATGTCAATGTAATTGACCTTTGTTATTGTAAGTTGCATCATCACAACGAAAATGCTAGAATTTTTTTTTATCATAATTATATGTATGAACTTTATACAAATGTTGTCTACATGACCATGAACTTGTATGAATGGTTAACCAATAATCACTGTATCCTTGTTGCGAGAATTTAAAGATTACCTTATTATAATTAATACAAATAATTAAAATTTTACTAGGAAAAATGACTGAAGACATTACAGATCGAGAAGCTCTCTCGACTTATTGTTATAAATCTTAAATTATAAAAAAAAAATTTAATTAACAAAAAATTTTATGAAAAAAATCTGAGCATGTGCAATAAAGAATACGTGGAAAAATGAAAATTAATCTTTGTTTCTAAATATTTTATAAAGAAAAAACAAATAATCGATAATTTAATTTAACTTTTAAGCAAATATATTTTTTATCTTATAAATAAAACTGCATTGAACGCAATTCAGTAATAAAAATTATTTAACAAACGGTTTCAGATTTAAAAAATTAACTTGAGCCCGAATTGAGGAAATTTTTAGGAAAAAATATAACCTTTTTTTCTTATTACAATAGTGACCATTTGAAGTTTATTCAGAGCTTTTTCCGCGTATTCATTAGATAAATTTAAATTCAACTCTTACTGTAAGTGCGACTGAGACTCTATGAAGCACGAGGCTATTAAAAAAAATACATTCTTTATAAATTTTGCGCAAATGGTAAGATGCAGCGAAAACTGTGCTGCGAGTAATTATGTAATTTTAGCTCAAAAAGTTAAAATAATTTTCTCTTTGATTTTTTTTATAATTTCTCACTTGCAGATAGAAATAAAATTACAATAAATTTTGTAGTATTAAAAAGAATCATTTAAATTGAAACTACAATTTGTAAATTATAAAAATAAGTACTGTATTTATGAAAGCTCTGATATAAATGTGTGACGATGCAAAATACATTTTTGTTTGTATCAATAAAGAAGCAGATCATTTATCTTATACATAATATAAATATAAATATTATATATATGATGAAAACTAGTTAGCTCAATTTGCAAACTTAGTAAGTATCGTCGCTTCAAAATGCCCAATCATAACTCGCAAATTTCAAACCAAAAAACCAATTAAAAGTTCATTTTTTTTAAAAAGAAAAATAAATAATGTACTAAAAGTTATTAAAAATATGTTTTTTATTTAAACCTAATCTATCCAATCTAGATTAAGTGACAATTATTTAAAACAAAATTTTTTAATGTTTTTCATATAATATAAAAAACAGGTTTTTTTCTTAAACGTTAACTATTTATTTACATTAAAAAATATTAACAATTTTTGACACATTTTAAGTTTTTGAGAACTATAATAATTAAACTTATTTAGCAATGACTGCACATATAAAGTTTTTTTTTTTTTTCTATAAAAACAAACTTTAATAATTAACAAATAACTGTACAAAAGAAAAAAAAAAAGGTGTACTGTATTAATCACTTCCATTATCACTTTCTCCAGAGTCTTCAACTTCAACATCGTTATATCCAGGTAAAGATCGTGGATCAAATGTTGTTTGGAAACACTTTTGAAAAATATGCTTTGCTGTTTTAGATTGTTTTCTAGGAGGAGAATTTTGAACAAGATCTTCATTATCATCTTCAGGCTTTCTTTTCAGCAATGATGAAGAGTTTTCTTTAGATTTACTGTCTTTAACTATTTTACTAGTACTGAAAGAAGTCCCATTTCGAGAAGAGTCAGGAGTATTTTTTTGATTATTTTCAAATGGTGTATCAGGAAAGTCACTTATTCTTTCAACTGATTCAGTATTAATAATTTCTGTTGAGTTTGCAGAAATTGTATTTATTTTATTGTTGTCTTTAAAATATTTTTTGCTAAGTGATTTGATGCATCCTTTTGTTTTGGATGGTCGTTTAACCGGTACTTTTTTAGGGATATTTGGTCTAGTTGAAACTGTACTTTGAGATGCTGTATCGGACACAGGATTTAAAGTGGCAAGCACTAAATTACATTCTATTGATGATGACTTAGTAATAAATACAATTGGTCTGAAATTATATTAAATTATCTTTTAAATATTGACAATATAAAAAGAATGTTTTAAATATTTTTTTATTATATTTACCTTCCTGGTCTTTCAAAACAAATTTCAATAGGTTGTGTAAGAGCTTCTGCAAAATGCATTACTGCCCTTAATTCTTTTAGACAAAATGTAAGAGAAGCATCAGAATCAATTTGGTATTCATCAAATTCACCTGCGCCAAAAACAAGCTGTGTACGAGTTTCATTAGAAATATCTGAAATTAATCAATTATTTCACTTTTTTTTTCATTTTCAGTCTTAAGGCGAAGTCATAAGGGTCATTTTAACAAAAAATTGAAGATTCAGTAAAATTAAAGATGAAAATAAAAAAAGGGCTCTGTAGCGCTCAAGCTACTACCTTAATATATCTTTTAAGCCCAACCCCATCAAAATCGGATCAAAATTAGCGTCAGAATATGGGAAAAACTTCCTTAAGATTCAATAAATATAGATATATAGCAAATGCTATTAAGATAAAAAAATTTACAAAACTGTTTCCCATTTTCTGACGTTAACTTTGATCCGATTTTGATGGGATTAGGCTTAAAACATAGTTGAAGGTAGTAGCTTAGGCACTACAGAGCCCTTTTTTTATTTTCGTTTTAGTTTAATTTAAAATGATTTTTTTCGCAAATTCTGCAACTCCCCTTATGACTTCGCCTTAATTACTTACTTACACTAATTTTTTTGAATTAAAAAAAAAATAATATCTATAGTCAAGCTTTTTTTTAAAATTGTATTTATTTATTCATTAGTAAGTGGGCCAGAGCCCTTTGCAAAGCATAGAACGTAACACAACAGTGTACTGTAGATATTGTATTAATAGTATAATTGACAAGAATAAAATAACAAATTTGATTTTAATAAATGCAATAGAATATTTGTATATAGAGATTGTAACTATGACAATTTTTCAATAATCTCAAGGTTTAATAATTATTAAAATAAAAGCTATATTAGTAAATAAAGATCAATTTTTATATTCTCAAAAAAAAATTTTTTTGCTTCTTAGAACATTTTCCTGATTGGTAGTATATTTTCTTAAGTAAATGAATTGTATAAAGTTAAAGGAAAACTTACTAGAAGATTCTTCAATATAGTTTCGAATAAGAACTTTTTCTTTTAATACTTCAATTGTAATTTCTAATATGTTTGGTGAAAAATTTTGAACAACATCACTCATGACTTTAGGTTGAATTTTTAAATGATTTGGAGCTCCTTCTTTCCTGTAATTAGCCTAAAAAAATTGTTTGAATTAAAATTAAAAAGTCACATTTAAACATAATTACTGAAAAAACTTACTTTAATTGTTTCAGTATCTAGTATTGGTAACAAATGAGTTTTCATAACGCTGTTTTTATACTTTAATATCAAACAAAGTTGCTCATCATTTTCTTGTAAATTTATATGACAAGATTCAACTTGTTTATCAAGTATACTTGGAGTTTTAAAAACTGCTAAGGCACTCTAAAAAATATATGTACATTGTTTTAAGAAATAATTTTCAAATAATAACATCATTCAAATTAAATTAAATTCAACTTAGTTATAACTTACTCTGATAAGAATCTTACACCTCAAAGAATCTGATTCTTCAGAACTTTCATAAGCATAATATGAAAAAAAATTTTCTTGAAACGTTATGTCGGAAAATGCTGAATTTGATCCATTGACTGATCGAAAAGACAAATAATTTTTTAGTGGTTGAACAAACATTTCATCGCCAATTTTTGAAAGCATTTGTATTGCTTTGGCAAATACTGAAACGTGAAAACGAACAATAAAAAATATATTATACTGAAAAATGTATGGGTTTAATTTATTTTTTAATCTTTTTTTCAGTAATTTTAGTATAAAAAAAAATAATAATAAATATAACCTAGAAATTTATATTTATTAGACGACTTACGTTTTATATTTCCACCTACTATGATACATTTCATGATTATTGAACATATATTTATGAAATTTTTTTCTTTTAATATATAATTTTTTTGAGTGACATTCAACAAGTTTTGTTTAATAATAAAATCATTTTTTATTGTTTTTCCCGCCCGCGTAAACAAAATTGTGAAGAACCGGAGCGGTCGGAGTCGGAGTGAAATGAACCAACTCACTCAGTTGAGGCAACGAATATAGACGCGTAACAATTCATCTATATACGCGTCTATATTCGTTGGTTGAGGTTGAGATTCCATATCCATTCCAGGTGGTTGTTACTCCCACATCTCTAGCTGATCTATTCGTAAAGTTTTTATCGATTAAAAATAATTTTTTTACCAGCTTCAGATTAAAGAGGGCAAATTTTTGTTTACTGATCATCTTCATAAAAATTTATTATCATGGTAAATTTTATATTTAATTTAATAAAAACTACCAGAAACAGCGAAAAATTTAAAGTTTCAAACATAACCCTGTACCTAAAAATTTTATTTTTTTTATAAGTTTATTCATTAGAGTTTTTTAAACAATGTGGTGATGATGAAAATTTTGAATAATTTTTATTTTTTTAAATAATTCAAATCTTTCAAAATAAGTTTTAAGTTTTTAGTTTCCTTTGGATTATCAGAATCATTTTCTACAAAAATAAGCATAAAACTAAAATTGTACAAAGTTTTTAAGTCGAACTAAATAAATTTAATTTATTAAAGCTGGTGTTAGTCTTGGGTGATTTGCACATTCCACATCGATGCAGCAGCTTACCAAGCAAATTTAAAAAGCTTCTTGTGCCGGGTAGAATACAGCATATACTTTGCACTGGAAATCTTTGTACCAAAGAATCTTATGACTATCTGAAAACCCTAGCAAGTGATGTTCATATAGTCAGAGGTGACTTTGATGAGGTAAATTTACTCATTTTGTTTGAATAGTTCAAATGCATATTTGTAGAATATAACTTGAAATCATTGTATTTTTCTTTTTTAGAATCTAAACTATCCAGAACAAAAAGTAGTAACAGTAGGTCAATTCAGAATAGGTTTATCCCATGGTCACCAAGTTGTTCCATGGGGTGATCCAGAAGCTTTAGCATTAATTCAAAGGCAATTAGATGTTGATATATTAATAACTGGCCATACACATAAATTTGAAGCTTATGAGCATGAAAATAAGTTTTATATAAATCCAGGATCAGCAACTGGAGCTTACAACCCTCTTGATACGTGAGTACTGTGACTGAACATATATATATATATATATATATAATGTAATTAAAACTTAATTTATGTATTGTTTAAACTGATTTTGTATTGGAGTAAATCAAAATTAAGACACATTACAATAAAGCAATGTTGTGGTATTCAATTTACTTTTGTAATGAGCTTTGATCAGATTTTATAACAGCCTCTGTAAAAAAAATTGCACATCCTTATTAAAAATAATTTCATTCTTGTGAAATAAAAAAAGTTATTCCCTTTTTAAATTATTCTAATTTTTTTTCTTTAATATTAAAATTATCAAATATTTTTGTTAATTTAATTAAAAATTTTAGGTCTGTGATTCCTTCATTTGTTTTGATGGACATTCAAAGTTCTACAGTGGTGACATATGTGTATCAGTTAGTTGGTGATGAAGTTAAAGTTGAAAGAATTGAGTATAAGAAAAGTTAACCATCATAGAAGAATTCAGAATCTTGATTCCATAAGTTTTTATTTGGCCTGTCTGCAGATTTATTATATGTTTACTTTTGTAATAATAGAAAAAATTAAGGTATTTATACACACATATATATATAATGTATTTTAAAACTAGCAAATAATGATATTTTAAATGTGCTTTGCACAAAAATTGTATATATAACATCCATTTATAAATGTATACAAAAAATTGTTTTTTGTAATTAAATTTTTGTTCAATTTTTATAAAGTAAAATACATTTGTGTTTCATTTTAAATTAAAAAAAAATATATATTCATGAATCATCAATTACTGCGAATAACAAAAAAGAAAAAAGTTTAACAACTCAGTTAATTGATGAAAATCAGTTTTTATTTGTACAACAGTTTCTTATAAGTAACATATTATTTACAGAAATAAGGTAAAAGGTTTTTTCTTCTCGTAGTACACTTTTTTTTTCAACTCTAACTTTGTTTACATTTCCTAAAAATTAGCAGAACTACTTTTTATGTCAATAAATATTAAATTATTTTCTAATTAAAACTATGAAAAATCTTCATTTGAAAAATACTAATTACAGTAACATAACTTTAAGAAAAAAAAAGAAACCAGCAATAAGAAGGGTTATATAGAAAACATTCCTATGATCTCTATAACTTAAAAAACTACAAAATTTGCTTGGTAAAAATTGTTGCTATATATATTTTCAATATCACTACAAACCTGCACATCTCTAGTACTTTCTTATGCCCAGGCTTGATAGTTTTTCAGATGACAAATCCTATTTGTAAAAATATAAAACTATTTTTCTAAGATTGTTTAATATGAATATTATTAGTTAAAGTTTAAATTCAAATTTTAAACTATTTTTAAAATTATTTATTACTGAATAAACGACTTGATATATTTTTAAGTATTAATCTGTCTTCAAATCTCTCTCACTACTCAACAATATAAAAGTATATAAAAAATTATTTTTTAGCTTTGGTAAAAAAAAAAAAAAAAAAAATTATAGCTACTGTAGAAAAAAAAAGAAAAAAAAAAAAGAGAAGGAAAAACTCTTTAAAGAGTTTGCAATGCGCGAATTTTTTTCTTTTCCAACTCAAATTTTTGTTCTTTTAATATTAATAATCTTTCTTGGACCTTTAATTTTGTTTTATGCAATGACATTTTTTCCAAATGTCTTCTTTCTTTATTTTTTTCCGAGATTTCAAAATGTTTTTTAATTTCTTTTAAAAATTCATTAAACTGGACAGAGACTGTATTTTTTATCAATCTTTCTACTCTTTTGTCCAAATCATCAGAATCTATATCAGATGACTGAGTTTCTTTAGCGCCGTCCAAGTTTAAAGAATTATCAATACTAGTTTGCTCTTTTGTTGTATTTAAATTTGTGCCTTCTTCAGGTTTTTTTGCTAGTATTATCGAATATTGTGTAGATGTTACTCCTGCGTTAGGATACTCACTTTCTTTCAAATAAATCGATTTTTTTTTTTCATTAAAAATTTCATCTAATGCTCTTTTATGCTCCCAATGACCATAATGTTTTATTCTTCCAGGTTTTTTCATCATTTCTCTGATAACTAAATTTTTGTATTTCCGTTCTAAGACTCTCCATTTATTTTCACATTTTTGAGCATTGAAATAAAAACCATGCTTTTGCATTTCAAAAGAAATTTTTTCAAACATATCTCTAAGACTTCTAAATTGATTAGTTTGTCCAACCATTGAGCGATATTTTTTATAATTACTTATCAAACAAGACGTAGCTTTAGATGTCCATAAGTTGTAGGTAGGGTTTTGCATCATCAAATTTTGCTGCTCTATTAGTCTTGCGTCTTCTATTGCCGTGGCATCGTTAGTGGAATCTTCGGTATCTGGGTATTCCAATTTGATCTCTACTTCATCTAAATCTTTAATTCCATAAAAAAATCATCTAATTAGTTTTAATATTTAAGAAATATAAACATCAGTAATTTGTTGTTCTTACATTAATAATTAAACATCCACCAGAATTAAAAATTTTGGAATATTTTACCGAAGCAGTATAGTTTTATTTTATGTATTAGGTAGTAAAAAAGATTTTTTTTACCCAATATCAATTATTATTACATAAGAAATTTTATTTTTTCAACTAATATTTCTATCAGAAGTATAATTAGATGATAAATAGACCAGCAGGAAGTTATTATGATTATTATTAGACTTGCATAAGTTTTATAAAGACAAAATTTTTAAAACATAGTAGATTCATGATTGTACTAACTGCAAACTTAATTCTCTGATTGATCTAAGTACTCTACCAAAGAAACTGTCAAATTAGTTTAACATTTTCAGATACTATAAAAAAATTCGAGTTGAAGTTTATAAAACTTACAGCTACTTTATTCTATAATATTTATTAATATCCTTAAAGAAACTTTTGACATTTGATCCTCTAGATCGTGTGCACAGAAAAAATATTGAAAAAAAAGGTTTTAATCTTTTGTATACACATTTATATACATACTTTATGCGATTTCGATGTTTGTGAATTAAAAATTACTCTGAACATTTTGTTTGTTCCAAACACGCTTTAAACAATATACAATTTAAAATCATACATAATTATGTATTTCAAACATTAAAATAATTTGAATTTTAAAACAAGGCTAACAACAAATCCGATTTTTTCAGCCATATCTCATAAAAAGTAGAAATCAATTTATTCAAATCATTAATTTAACCTTTTTTTTTTTAATTTCAATATATTTTCCTAAAAATACATATGACACGCGCTAACCGTATCTTATGTATCTAATTTTTCAGGGCTTGTATCAACTTTTCTAAAAAATTTCCTTTTCCAGATTTTTGTAATTTTTTCAGAGTTAATTATTTCTAGTCTTTAAACGATAATTTAGATAAAAATATTTTACAGCGGGGTAAAAAAATTTAAATCTTTTTTTACTTTTGATACTATATAAAATTTTGCATGACTAATTCGAAAAGATTTTTGTATTCATACTTAACTACACACTGTAAAATAAAAAAAAAGTAATAGAAAACAGAAAAAAAGTTTTTCTCAAAATGATTTGTGCGAATTTTTTAATTACCAAAACCTACAGAATATTATAGAAATATAAAAACGCATTGTATGTCTCAATGACTTTTAAATTAAAAATAGTTCATTTAACATCGATATTACAAGTTTAAAAAAAAAAATCGTCAGGTATAATTTTATTTTGTTTATAATCAATCAAAAAATTTTCAAACATGGATGGATGGATGATAATCAACTTGAGTTTCGGTAAAAAGTAAAAATAAAAATGTCAATAAATGCTTTTAAAATAGAAGATTATTTTAAACTAAAAACTAGTCTAACCTAGTTTAGGCTTCTTACCTTCATCTAACGTTGCAGCCTGAGCGGTTTCCATTTGGGATATTACCCCTAGAATTTTTTGCCGTACTTTTTCCGTGTTAGACATTTCACGTATATAAGTATCTACGTTTTTAGTACTTAATTTAATATAATTTTACCGTACAAAATAAATTTATATTGATAAATCAATTTAATACATAAACAATATCAAAAACGTGCCTCAGAAAAATGCAAAAGAACTTGTTGTGACCGGTTCCACAAATCTTGTCAATCTGGTCTGGTTCGGTTCGGTTAGTACAATCCAGAAAAAAAGGCGGCAATTTTCAAAATCTGCTGGTTGATGTGCTATTTTAATTTTTTTGAACAAAAGTTGATAGTAGTGTTAAATACGTTTATTTATAAATGTATATATATAATACCTTAAGCTCTTTTCTTCTAGTTTTTTTCATTTATTATAATAATAATAATTATCATTATTATTAGAACATAAGATACAAAGTGCAATATTATTCTCAAAATAATTATCAGCGGTGGAATAAAAAAAATATTGCAATATTATTCTTATAACATAAGTAATGTATTCAATTAGCGTTACAGTTTATAAACTTTGAATTAATCGACTGTATGCATTAATTAATTGATGCAATTATCATCAATGTATAAAAATTTTTTAATTCTTCCTAAATGTTGGGAAGTATTGATAACAAATATTATTAACAATATTTACGGTTTTTAAATTAGTTTACACTTCCTTGATAACGATGAGTTTACAAAATCATAAAGCAGCATATATTATACCAACAGGAACCTGTTTCTTTGACTGTGATTCTTATGAATAAGGAAAAAAAAAATGCATTTAATTGATAATCTAAATTAAGAAATATTTATCTATAAAAAATTCAAGTGTTTGAATGGTGCAAAAAACTATTATTGGAATAAATTTTTCTGAAACCATAAGAAAAAATTGAGTATGAGCAATGAGCATGCCTACAAAATCTAATTATCAGTAGCTAATTTATTACATAGCTAATTGCTATTTTTTTTTATTATTTTTTTTTTTAATAACTTCAGCTGCAAAAATAAAAAATCCCAAAACTATTATAAGAAGATTTGCAAGATTTCCCTGTAATCAACGCAAGAGATCCGCAACTTTCTCATCATAGCATACAATACAACTACAAAGATTCTCTCAGCACTCAACAGAGTCAACGGCATAGAAGACAGACACTACACTGCAGGTGCCGCGAAAGGCAATGAAATTACTATTATTTTCGCTCTACAGCTCCACACAGTCAGTTCGTACGCATTTATTCTGTATACCTCTCGAGAAGTTGTGCCTATTGTGTTGTCACTCGGCAGACCAGGCTGTACCACTGCAGGCTGTACTCAGTACCTACTGTACATGAAGTTTGTCGGCAACGGTGCGCGAAAAAAGCGAGACGCTTCCAGCAGCGCGCAGGACCAGATAAGAAGATCGTGATTCGTGAACGTGAACATCCCTGCAGCAGTCTGTACTCTGTGATCGCGGCGATGGACCTGCAGCTGCAGCGACTTCGGGGGTCCAGCAGTTTCTCCTCATTGTGACTGAAGTTTTAACGATACATAAGTTTTTTACAATCCTCAATCCTCATTTTTGAAGAAGTGAGAAGTGTAGCAGTAAATAGCAGCCGACCGCATAGTTTTATTGTGTGTACACAGTAGGTAGTTGACCCTCCCCTCCCTAATCCTGATTGTCGCCGACTCGCCGCAGCCACAGCGACCAGCGACTCTTTTCAATGTTTGCATATCGGCGATGTTATGATGTTAATTGTACTTACGTTAATCATAAATTTATCATGTAATCGACGACGATCTGCTCTGGTGTAGATTTAAAACGTTGACGGCACACCGGCAGACGTCGTAGTCGTCGTTCTCTACCTGCTATGGAATTGAAATAGAAAGTTTTGCTGGATCAGCGCGAGCCAGGGGCACATATATATCTATATAGGTACCTAGGTGGTGTGTTGTTTTCGGGAGTCAGGAGAAGCAGCGGCCCGCGACTCGCGAGTGAGCGAGAGGAGAGATATACAGAGCAGCGGCCATAACACGCTTGGGAGAAAGGAGAGAAAGGGAGAGGCTCGCGAAGATGGCTTCCAGTCCAGGCGACAGCAGTACCGCCTCTCGAGGAGGAGATGTTCTGCTAACGAGCCCGACTTCTTCGGCGTCGATGAGCCTTTTCTGCAGTACAAGCCCCGGCTCCGAGAACAACGTTCCGCAGTGGAAGCGAGAACTGATACAGCGGCGCCGACAGCAGCACCAGCAGTCCGGCTTAGTTGCAGGCTCGACCGCCACCACCACTGGCGGCTGCAGCAGCGGCGGGCTTCGTGGTGGGGCTGTTAGTTCCACCGTCACCACCGTTGCGGCCGCCTCGGCAACCGCTCCAGAGTATAGAACGTCGTCAACTCCGGCGGGCGACTATGCTGTTGTAGTTGTTGGTGCAACGACTAACGGTGCCAGCAACAATATGCGTCTCGATACCTCGGCTGAATCCCCTGCCAAGGGCAGGCCCACTCCCAAAGACGTTCTGGAGCTCGTTGAGAAGATGAGGAATTCTCCTAGGAGTCCTAATAACATTAAGCAGGACAAGGAGGATTACTGTGAGAGCGACAGCTCCGAGGAGCTTCAGTATGGGCCCGGCATAGTGCACAAGCTTCGGAGCAAATACCTCAACATGACTCTCAGGGAGATGAACAAAAACAGACCGTCCGTGCAGTGCTTCAGAAGAGCCGCCAGTCTCGAAGATCTGCTCGATTGCAAGGATGAGACACCAGAAAAGGCGAGGAGATACGCAAAAAAAAATGTCACTGGTGCCGCTGCTAAGGTGGAAAGGTACAGAAACGCTGCCAGAGGAAACGAGTGCATCAAAAGGGCCAGGAGCGTCGAAACACTCATGAGGTACAATTCTGTTGCCTCTGAAGAAAACTCTCCTTTGCCTCAAAACAATCACACTAGCCGATATGTCTCCAATGTTCTAAAACAGGAAAACAATGATCATATTATTCTGGTTGATAAGACTACTGTTAAAATAGAAAATCGTCTTTTAGACAAAGATAGACTGAAACCTATTAATAAGCCCAAGAGAATAAAGCCTATGCTGGCTGAAACTGAAAGACCACCACCTGATCTAGTCAAAACTACTCTGAGAATTTTTGAAGGCACATCCATTAAAAAGTGCAAGCCTAAGGGTGAAGTTGCTTTGAAGGTTGCTACTTTTAAGACTATTAATGATACTTTTAAAGCCCAAAACCAAAAGAAAATCATTCCAAAGCCGCCTTTGCAACCAAAACCATTTACCAATGGTAACTCTAAAATTTGTACGTCCCCTAGGAAGATTGTAGTAACAAGAAAATCTACTGGTGAATTAATAGAACAAGTTAGTCAAGATTTGTATCACAACGATGGTGTAATCACTGAACCAATAATACATTCTGTTTCTTCGGTAGTTAGCAAATTTCAACAAATTGAAAAATCAAGTTCTCCGTCCTTGTCGCCTGAACCATCTTTTAACAAAGTGAAATTCTCACCTGCACCAAGTCCAGAGCCTTTTATTGGTAAAACAAAAGTGTCTTCTTTAGATTTAAAATCACCCACTATGACAACACCAATTCCATCGCCTAGAACTACACCACCAAAACCTCTGACTCCTGTTTCACCAAAATCAGATATGACCAAGCCTCCTCTACCTTTTATACCAAAATCAGTTTTAAACTCTACACCAATAATTTCTAAAATTGAATCACCAAAATTATTGACATCACCAGAATTAGTGATGGCTAAAGTTGATTTTGAACGTGATAAAAGTGATTCTAATGCAGAAAAAATTAAAGAAACAACATTAGAAGGTAATCATCAAAATGAGAAAATAAATAATGAAAAGTGTAAATTAAGTGAAACTTTGTTGCCTGAATCTTTAGATGAAACTGTACTTGTTGAAAATATGGATGATACTGCTGAAACAACCGATAGTCCTAGATCAGTTTCCAAATCTGCCTTGGATAATATAAGCAAAGCAAGTGTTACAGTACAGTTTAGTTTTAATGAGCACCCTTGCAATAAAACTTATTTGCCAAAATTAGATATTAATTTACAAAATCCAGATAGTACTTTAGAAAGTGAAGCTGATTTATCAAATTTAGAAGAATCAAATGACATTTCTTCTCATTCTGAAACTCAAAGTGTATCTACTCCTGATCTGTTACCAACAGCAGCTGAATCTCTCATTAATTTGCAGGAAAGACTTCAGGCAGACAGTTTTGATGAAATTATTTACAAAGAAGACCCAGCTAATGAAACAAAGTCTGTTGGTGCTATTTCAAGTTTAGCTCTTATAAAATCAACAATGACAACTAGTTATTCACAAGGTAATGAATCAAAAACAATTAGAAGTCAAAAATCAGATTCAAATTCTCCACCTCAAAAACAAATAGGTATAATAAGACCTTTGGTATCAACAAAGACTCAGTTGCCTCAACAAAATCTCAGCAACAGAGAAATTGAAAAAAATTTAATTAATAGAGTTAAGAGCATTGAACAGCATCAGCCTACAAAAGTAGTTGTGAGTTTGAAAAGTGCCGACGAAATACAGCCAGTGAAGAAAAATAACTCAAGTGGTGGCCTTTGGGATTCCAAACCATGGAATCAGCAAAATAATACAATGGTTTTCAACTTTAGTGACAGAAAAGATGTTCCAGACTACATCGAAAACGATGGACTAATCATACACAGGAAGCGAGAGGTAAATTTTACATATATTTTTATGTTATAATTTTGTTTTTTTAATTTTAAAATTCTATCTAACTTAATATTTACAATACAAAATTTTACTTGGTATTAAAGTTTGAGGAATATAAAAGCAATTTAGCATGACAACATTCAGAAACTATTTAAAAATTAGTTTAAAGCAGTATACATATAAATAGGTACTCAACAAAAAAGAAATAACTCGATAAAAAAAAAAAAAAAAAAAAAAAAAAATACGTTATAAATTTTTTGGGGCTGCTTCAGAATGAAAATGATTAAACATAATGAATTAAAAAGTACCATAATTTTTCCAATGGCTGGTTTAACTTTCGAATCGTCATATCTCCGCGCGAGCGCGTGTCGTGATGTTTTTGCAGTAGCGATGCCACACGGGAAAAGGAAATTGTCCTAAATTAATTTTATGAGCGAAGATTCGCACCGATGGAACAGATAAAACTTTGTGAGCGTTCGGCGTTGGCACAGTTTGCAATTTGTTGACATTAACGGAAAGTGGCACGGCTACAGTCGACAGCGTTACCGCTTTTTCAACCTCAAAACAACCTTTTTCCCGAGCTTTTTCTTCATCATTGAATCCATCTTTTGTCGTTACTCGATAGTATATTTGTGAAAATAATTCATTTTGTTCATAGTTTTCACGGTTATTTTAAATTTATTGGAATTTATTTTTAAACTTCAATAACATTCAAAATGATGAATAAATTTTAGTATTTCGTACATATTAATTTATACATGTAGGTACTTTCACTGAAAAATAATCAGTTTTATGTAGGATTTTACATGCATAAAGTAAAAAGTAAAAAACAAAATTAGATTCTGTTTTTGCTCTGATTTCTAAACATATAAAAAATTGAATATAAATCTTCAAACTTAAGTAAGAAGTAAAGTTCTAAAGTAATCAACTGAGAACGAGACTCAGAATGGGATTTATTAATTTTTTCAGGTAATTATTTCAATTAACCTTTTTTTTGTCATTAGCACGTTGGTTAATTCTAAGGGGTCGTAACCTGGGAGCGTGTAGGCAACTGAAGTAATTTTGTAAAAACACGATAACCAATTGCATAACGCAAACAATCAAGAGTATAATTCTATTTTCGCTGCGAAAAATTTAGAAATAATAAAACAAGTGGGTTTCTGAACATCTGTAACGCGGTGAAATATAAAATTAAGTGTAAGTAAATTGAGCGTGACAATTTAGCGCCGCTAGCTGAGACAAGGAAGTACTATTTTTGATATTCGATTCAACTTAATTTACACTAGTAAAAAAAAAAATAAAAAAATAAACAAACAAAAATTTTTCCTTTTGATTGTAAACGCGAGGCAAAGAGGTATCATAAGCGTCGTCATCGGCAAAATTTCTTTAGTCAAGCCGGTTGTTCGCCGAAAGCTGCTGTGATCGAAAAACCCGTATACTTAGCATCTGTAAATTATATCGATCAAAGTGAAATCGAAATGTTTGAATCGTCGTACCTACACTCCAAACTCGTTTGTCAACAGGCTTTGGTTCTAAAGAATTACTGTTCACGTAGTTTTCTCCCCCAAAAAGGAGACAAGGAGACACCCGCTAATCTACATTTGCGTCATGCAAAAACGCAACGCTCGAATATTTCTTAAATTAAAAAAAAAAAAAAAAAAAAATCCTAGCTTTTATGGATTTTCTCTGACTGATTCAAAGAATGAAGAAAATAAGTTTGACTTAAGTATTTACACGCGTTAAAAATCTCTCGTGTCTATACCAAATAAAAGAGTTTCTCAGGCTTTGAGAGCAGTAGCCTAATCAACCCTGAAAGCAACCTTTCAAAATCGTTCCCGTTTTAACTTTTGTGAATGAAATTATTTTATTATTGTATCATTGTCGGTTGATGTAGATTCTCGCTTCTAAACTCTTTCTCTTTTATTATACCTTGTTCCTTGTTTTCTATTTAATTTACCAGCTTGTTGCATGGATTATTGTTATTATTTTCATCATTCAAGGTTAAAACATTGTTTTTAATTGGTTTCAAATCAAACTTTTTTTAAATTGTTCAATTGTTTTATTTGATTCATTTAATGAGAACAAAAATAGACGATTTTTAAAGTTAATTTGATAAGATAGCATTCACCTGATCTGATTTTACGTACTATACCGAATTAACTTTTTGATTTCCACGAAATGTTGTATGATATAAAAATCTGTGTGCGCGCGTGTTTGTGTGTGTCAAAAAACTACGTACTTAAGTAAATATTGAAATTTTGATTTAAGAATTTCGTCGATTTTGTGGTAAAGCCCACGAACTCGTAAAAATTTACGCAGCTTGTACCTTCCTCCGTTTCCGTGCATATACTTTCATTTTATAAAAGTACTCGTTCCTGCTCGTGCAAGTAATTTTTATACCGCCTCGCAAACCGAGGATTATTTCAGTGCGCGAAGGAAACAAATCGTTTGAGCTATTACATTTTTATAGACCCGAGGTAAAATTATGCGCACGTGAAAAAAAAAAATAATAAAGAGAAAAATGCGATGAAAAATATTGCAGGCCGCTGTTTGCTAACTCGATTCGTTCGAAGTGTAGGTAAGTCGGTATGCGTCATTCCAGATAGGATATCAATTTTGAGCGAACGATTGAGTATCGATGATGTCTGAGATCACCAAATGTTTGTACACTTGTTAGTGTTATGGTATTTTCGTTGAAGGCTCGAAACTGATTTTGTATTTGGGAATTTTGTGTATACTCGTGCAAACTTCGGGAAAAATTTTGTTGAAAAACGAAATTTAACTTCACTTGGTTCAAATCGCTTGAGCTTGGTAGTAAATAACATTATTTACCAACAACATATTGTGAAGTTCTACGAAGAACTCAAACTTTGTCTTGACAGTTTAAAAAAAAAAAATTTTAATTATAATAAATAATTTAAGCAGAACACTAAAATATTTTAGATTATGTCAAACAACCACAAAATGTTTGTGTGAAATAATAAAAAAAAAAATTTAACTCGAATTTATAACAAATATTGTATAATATAAAATAACATTTCATTGACATTATCAGAGTGTTTATTTTCATACAAGCTGTAAAGTTGATAAAAGATTATCATCCATTAGTGACAGATAAATAAATAAAATCATATTTTATTCAGAAAATTAAGTTAAAAATTTTTTTTTTTCTCAACGTATTTAATAAACTTTTGCTTATCAATATATGTTTATTAAAATTCATTGAACTGTAAAAAACATTTTCTATTTTATATGTTGATTGGATGCAACAAATCTGCTGTTTCTTTGAAAATCAATTCTGCTATAAACATGAGCATGCTTATGTTTGCGGCGATTACAATATTATCTTAGAATTATCAGAATCTGAGGACAACGATGTATAATCATTTTAATCTATACTAATTAAAATAAAAAAAAAAGAGTGAAAAATACTCAATAATTATAAAGCTTATGTCTCGGCTTATGTTGCATTTGAAACCTTATAATAAAAAGTTTACGTTTACATTGTTACGCGTGACTTATTTGGTAATAAGAAAGAGTTACTTTTTATTTTTTATTTTTATATGCTATTTATATTGCTAAACTTTAATTTTACACTTTGTTTTTGAACTCAGCGTTTTTTGTCTCGTATCTGAACGCTTGCGTTCAAACATCCGATAGTAATTCTGATAATCGCGAATTCTTTCTTTTGTAAAGTTTTTAGCTAAATGCTCAATTTTTATTTTTAAGTCAATAAAAATAATTACTTGCTCTGGTCGTTTATATGTTCTATAATAAATTTATATAGTTCTTAATTATGGTCAGTAAAAAATGTTATGTATCAATACAATTAAATCTTTGTAAAAAGAGCATTTAAATCACGGTAACATTTTAATCATAGTTTTTTTTTTTTTTTTTTTTGTATCAAACTAATTATAGGAAAATTGTTTTACTAGGTAATATAATTAATTCGTTTTACTAGTTTTAATACAAATGTTTCGATTCTGGTGCACCATCAGGGTGATTTGAAGGCACCAAGGGCGCTGGGCTGGGCTTGCAAACCATACCCCGAGGTACTTTACCCTACTGATAGTACCCTACAGTCAGCGGACATTTCATTCAGTCGTTTGAATTTGCCGGAGAAGAAACATGTCCGCCATAGTCGAAATTTTTATGGCTGGCCAACTCGGCCAAAGAAAAAAAAATTCATCAACTTAGGCAAAAGTGAGGCTAATAAATACAAGTTTTTATAAAGATGTTTATCAATTATAAAATGCTACTTATTCAATAAATTGATACCGCATAATACATTTTACAATTGAGTAAGTTGATGGTCTTGGTCATAATGTGATGTAGTAAAAACACTGGACAGGAGAGGATGTTAATGCTTAATTTTGATGGTTACATTTTTCCAACATTCGATATCCTCTTCAGGAGCTATAATTAATCATAAGAATATAATTAGATTTATTATATTATAATTAAACTGTAAATAATTAAAAAAAGTCAACTGTCAGAAATTATTTGACTGGACAAAAATCAATATTGATCGTTATGTATATACAATGACGTTTGTTATATTCACATTAACATCGACTCTTTCAAAGTATTCACAATTTTATTCTTATTTTTAAAATATAGCTCATGAAGAGGATATCATACATTTACGGAAATGTTGAAAAAATATGACCATCACATCTTCTCCTGTCTAGTCTGTTTTTACTACGGCCAAACATCACATTTTGACCAAGACCTCTCTCTCATCAACTGTAAAATGTATAATGCGTTTATTAAATAAGTAGCATTTTAGTATTGATGAACATCTTTATTAAATCTTGTATTCATTAACCTTACTTTTGCCTCAGTTGATGAATTTTTATTTTTCCTTTGCCAAGTTGCAGGCAGGCTATAAAAATTTTGACTATGGTGGCCTCGATGGTGGCCATGTTTTTTCTCCGACAAATTCAAACGACTGAATGTTAAGATGTCCGCTTGTACAGTACCCGATAGTCGAAGTTTTCGTACCAATATCACAATTTTTTCACAGTTTGACGAAATATATTTGTATACAAGATTTTATTTTAACAAACGTGGCGTATCGGTATTGAATATTAAATGAAGTTTGAATTATTTTACGTAAATAATTCATCATGCCAATAGTTTTAACAATTTTGAATATTGCTTGTAGTTTATAAATAAAAAAGAATAGAAAAAAGTCGCTCGAAAAGTCGTAACAAATTCCATGAACGAATATTTTCTCCTCGTATATAAATTGGTATTTTAACAACTCAAATTTATTAAAATCATGAAATATCTTTCCGCTTGAATAAAAAAAGAATGTAAAAATTTCGACAGAGAATTTTGCTCAACATTTGCCAACGTAAAAATTTCAAGCTAGAGAAGATCTCGGAAAATCCTGCTGTTCACATGGTTAACAATCTTCATACACCGGCGCGTAAATTCGCAATCGCGCGTAAACTCGATCGTGTTTTTGTACACATTCATGTATTACGAAAATTCAAAATCCTGCGAAAGATTTAATCTTGGGATTTGTCTACTATAACAATTGAATTTACATATGTATACCGGTTTGAGAAATTCAATAACACAAATTGACTTAATCACACAATTTCATCTGACGATTTTCTAATCGTGATTGTTTTTTTCTTGTAAAGAGTTTCATGTATGGTCAAGGCGAAAATTTTTTTTTCACATGTTGATGCGAATAAATATTTCAACCCTACGTCACTGCAAACAGTCACTCGACGCAGAAAGACAGTAGTATTCTATAAAAGCCAGCTTGCAATAAAAAAAAAGATACAGAGAGGAAGAACCGAGCGGAAAGAGATAAGGAATAGTATAGGAGTAAATGCGGACAGGAAGCGGCCGAGAACAGTGCACGCTGCATATTGCTGCTACTGCGGCCAGAGCTATTACGGAAACCCGTGAGAATACGTATATATTATAGCAGAAGTCTACATATGGCAGGCTACTCCTCGAGGGCTTTTTATCCTACCTTACCTTCCATGTTACAAGTTCATTGCCGTCGTCTCTCTTGCCGGGAGCGCGTGCGTGTATTATGATGTACATGCTGTGTGCGTATGCGTACCGACATACGCGCGCGTGTGTATGTACATAACATGCCAGTCTATTGACGTCGCGCTGGACACCTGCGAGAGATCTTCTTGTCGATGCATCCGATCTACTCAATTGTTATGATTAAAAACTGCACATTCACAAAGTTCTGGAAAAAAAAAAAATTCTTCTTTAAAACATTTTTACAAAACTAGTCTATTTTCAGCTTTAGCAATTATTAATTTTATTAACTGTGCTTATTTTAGTGTGTCTTTGTGACCATGATTATCGAACATAACAAAGTGAAAGTAAATTGAGTCCACTTTTAAAATATCGTTTTCTATTTTTTATTAATATTATTATGTAAAAAAAAAACTTTTTACAAGCCTCGATTATATGCAGTAACTTACATAATTATTGACTTCAGTTTAATTTTTACGGCTTATTATCTATTACAGGCTTTGCGTCTTTTGCAAGCAACTTGAAATTTTTATAAACTCTTAAATTCATTGTTCTTATTTAATGATTCATAATTTTTTAAGCTTGTACCTACATAAAATATTAATTGTTACAATAGCCGCTCACAAAATTCACAATATTTATCCCATCAACTATAATAATCGTTCAAGTTTCATTCTATATATGTCGCGGTCGTTAAATTTTTATTTAGGTTTTTTAAATTCAAAGTCCTGTGATGTGATGATGAGATACAGTATAAGTTTTTAATAATAGATGAAACTTAATTTTTAAAAATTTTAGTGACCAACAGATTTTTTCAAGTTTGTCACGATCATTACAAGATTGGATATGGATTCTGATTTTTTTTTTTGTAAGTCGAAACTCTGCGAATCCTTAAAAGATGATCTTGTGCAAAAAATTTACGTTATAATCAAGTCAATAGTTAATAAGCTTTGATCCTAGTCGTCTGCTAGCCTCAAAAACTAAAAAAATTCAAAAATAGACCATGAAAAATTTGTACAAAAAAATAAAAGTTTTATTACGATGATAAATTTTTTGTTCGAAAAATTTTAATTTTTACGGTCTAAATATTGATATTATGTTCTACAATAAATATAATTACCAACATAGTATAATAATTATTTTTAATGATTGAAAAAAATGATAAAAAAGTACCGACATGACAAGTTATTCTGAAAAAAAAAAAAAAAAAAAAAAATAGTTGCATATAATTTTCCTGACTCTGTGTGATTCAATATATATGATGTGTTGTTGTGATTAAATGTATGATTCTACAATAGGGTTGGCAACCAATACTTTAAAAATATATTTTTTTAAAAGTACTTGATTTTTAATGAATTTTAACATTTTTTTTTAGAATTTTTAAATCAAAATTGAGCTAGAAAAAAATTAAGAAAAGTTTTTGAAACTACGGGCTGATGACGTCATTGATCCGAAATCCGATTAGAAGTACTTCTATATATATTGAAATTTAAAAAAATTTAAACACTTGTAGTTCCTTTAATTTTAGTTTTTTAAAAAAAAGAAAAAATACGTGTCGATTATTTTTCGATATTTTAACTAAATAAGCAAAAAAATATTATAAATTTCAAAAAGTTGCCAACCCTATTCTTAAACTACAAACACAAAATAAGTTATTATTAATAAAAACCAATGGATCGGATACAAATTAAACTGCATTAAATTTTGAATAAATCCAACGATCTGGAATTTAAAATTAATTTAGCCTCAATTGGACAGAGCTTTATCGAAAAAATTATCGTTTTAATTTATTCATTAGAAAGCTAAAACGTAAATGAATATTGATAAAAGTTATTTCAATTGGAAATCCCGTTACAATCAGATCGAACAATAAATAAAATTCAAACGCAAATACTAAAATAAAATAAATGTAACTTTAAAATATGTATTTTTTAATATAAATAATTCTTTATTGAATTTTCAGCAGTCGAACGACAACAACGTGATAGTGTCGAATATCGACAACGTCCAACTGACCGACGACTCGGATTCGGAGTACTCGGTGGGTCCTCCTTCGCCGTGCGACGTCGCCTTCTGCAACGATAACGTACTCATAAACGGACGCAGCAACCTCTCCAGGACACCGCGAAACCACAAGGTAATGGTCGAATTTTATTCTCTTCTCGCTGCTGCCTGGGATATTCCGAAGATATCACAAGTTTATCCCGCCCCGAGTAAATTTACGGTCGACATAACTGTACTCGTGCTGTAAAGACGGTATCTTATGACGTTTTCGCGTCGATGACTCCGAGATCCTCTTTTTTTTTTTTTCGGTCAATATTTTTTATAACCGAGCTGGTTTTCGAACCGCTGATTAAAAGTGCAATTTTGCTTTTACAATGTTGTTTTTTAAACCAGCAAGTTTCCGTGCACTCATTTTAATTTAAATTGAAGTGTTTCATTGTAGACACAAATATTCAAACTTATGAAATCTTTGATTTGCTTTTAGTACTTACTTGTACCTACCACGCAATTTTACGCTTTCTTATTTTGTCGATTTTCTTCAATTTAGGAAGACCATTTTATAAAAGGTAACTTACAAAAGAGAGAATCACTGGTCAAGTTATCTTTTTTATTAACATCACGTATAACTTATCAAAAGTATCGTGCACTAGAGTATCGACTTGTGCATCGTTCCACTTTCGACCGCGGAAATTCGATTGCAATATTTTACTTGAGTACTCAAAGCAGCCTATTCCGGAATGTCTTTATTTACGGAAATTTGCATGGCCATTTCACGCACTCCATTTTTACCCACGGTAATAAGACAAGCAATTTATGTGCGTTCTTACTTTCCCGATCTATCATTCTCATAAATCATTTAAAAAAAAATAATAGTGAAAGAAAAACTCTCGGAAAAACTTGCACAGTGAAAGGACAATTTTCCAAATTCATCCTTGCTTGCAGTCCCGCTTTCACGAACATTAGTTCGATCAATCGTAAATATACATTGAGATGAAATATCGTGCGGTTGTTGTTGGTGGAGTCATCTCGTTTCGCTTGTCTAAGTTTTACACCTGCCGGTGAGGCTACAGTGGGAGGCGAAAGATTTGCAAGTAAAAGTACGCTGCCAGAGCCCCGCGCGAAGTTTTCTTTTTCGCACGAACCAGAATCCAGATTAAATATATACTCTTTAGGGTTGCGCGGTTTTTCGGATTTTAGTAATCGCAACTTATTTATCCCTACGCAGATTCATTGATAAAAGCGCAAAGAAGAAAAAGTAAGGAATAACCGAAAAGAGGGAATAACATTATAAAAGAAGTTAATTTTAATAAATTCAAATTATTATTCGGTACTTTTTTTTGTTATCTTTCAATATTTGTGATCTTTGAAATTTGAATCATCGTTTGAAAAATTTTCGGTACTTCTATTTTTCTCTTTGTTTACTATTATTATTAATTTTTTTTTACCACGAGATTAGATAATTTTTACGGATAAGAGCTTCCGGCAAAGTAATTTAAAAGCTTGTGCATCGTCCAGGAAAGTTTCAGAATAAAACTTTTTTCAAATATTTTAATTTTTTAATATTTTTTTTTCATTGACGAGTTATAAGAATGCTGTCGGGTCTACCGAAGCAACTACAATCTTGCTCAAGAAGTGTTGAAAAAAATCTAGTCTCAAACTCTAATTTTCATTCGCCTGCGCTACAGCTATCCATTCGAAGATGTGCCATCTGCGCTGTTCTGCCATTCGTTATGCTCTCTTTATTTGTTGAAGTTTTTTTTTTACTTCTTCTCTCGGTACATCTGTGGTGCCGACTCACACGGCCTCTTCTTTTTCTTTTGTCTAAGCCTCGGATAATAACAGCATAGTTGAGGAAACCTGGAACGGTGCAATTTCGGCCGATGCGAGACTAAACGGTGCCACCGTGTTTGACTGATGGGTCGAAAGTTTAAACGAGAAATCGCTCAATGATGATTGAAGCTTTCCTGAATAAAACACGGCTGAGAAAGGAAAGCTCTCGATGAGCGCATCTTTTTATATTACCATACAGAAATCTCAAAAGACGCATTAATTTGTGAGGTTTCTAATTCTCGACACGTTCGACAACACTGTATTTTAGTCTGCTAATAGGTTCACACGTACTATGGATGATTGATTTTTTTTTTATTTTTAGGGTTCAAATATCAAATCGCGTTGACTGTTAACTTGCAGAAGATTATTAGCCTATTCTTAGGAAAAAACTTAATACTTATTCGAGCAAAAAGTCGGTCTGAAAAACATTTGGAGCGACAAAAAGGTTACAACGCCGGTGAACAGTAAATTTCGATCGTCCCGGTGCAGCAGCAGCATAAAAGCCCAGCTCGCGGTTGCAAGACTAATCCAATATCGGCAAGTGACAAACTAAGGGTGTCAGTCGGTCGTGGACACGACGAGTTCTTAGCGGCAGATAAAAACATCGTTCATGGCCCTTGCGACACGTACAGAGTCTACGGTGCAGCCAGGCAGGCACCTTTCGCCTGCAGCCTGCCATGCCTGAATCTGTCTTATCGCGAAATATTTCTCCAGCGCGCGCGCGCGCGCGTGTGAGCTGCAAGGCCGCCTTTCATTGCTAGCGCCCGCGGTGCACCTGTATAAATAATAACTACCGATGACGACGACGAGAGCTTTGAATTTTTCGAGTCAGGATTGATTTACAACCTTTTCGAATGATCGTGCCCGACTCGCAGCCCTCGAATTATTTTTCCTGGCCGTTTTTTATCATCTAGTGTGTCGCCTAGTTTTTTTCTCTTCAAACTCGATGTCGTTTCAACGCTGTTTACCTGCAGCTACAAAAATTTGTTTCTAGCAACATTTATTTATTTACTTTTTGTCGATAATTTTTTGTTTTGTTGCCTCTTTGTATGTTGACAATGGTAATTTTATTGTTTTGACTAGGGTCATCACTTTTGGTCTGCTTTCATACCATTCTGCGCTCCAGTTTTTTAATGCTCCAAAGGTAATCAAGTGACTTAACAAATAACAACTTCGATTCATTAGTATATTTCAATTTCATAAAAATAGACGGTTTCGTTCTGGTGAAAAATAAAATTTATCTTAATAACCGTATGTATACGCAACAGTGGTCAAGTTGAAAAGTCAAATAAATTACACGTTAGAACCAACTTCATGTCCAAGAAAAGAAAGAAAGAACTTCCAGAGTTAAATTATCTTAAAATCGTCCTCGGCCCTCGCGATTCACGCAATAAGCACGGAAGTTGGGGTTTTGTCTCGGGTTTTGTTCTCTCGCACGTTTATCGATTTTTCTTATTCTTAGTTGGTGAATTTTTTCGACGCAGTTCACGCATCGCGTGCTGCAGTAGTGGCTCCGTTTAAATGTACTCAGTAGAGGGAAAAAAAAGAAAGAAGTCTATGAGGCACCAACACCACCGACAGTAGTCTTTGTCTTTATTCTCGGAGCCATGCAAAAAGACTGGCCAAACACACTATATAATGATTCTCACGGCTTCTTTTCTCTTCGTCTTTTAGTATTTAAAGTAGCTCTACAGAAGGGAGAGAGAAACAAAAAGAATTAGGTAGAAAGAAAGGAAAATAAAAAGGAGAAAGAGGAGGAGAAGAAGGAGGAGCCAACTCGTGCAGTATACGGATGGCGCCCTGACGATTAACGGACGCAGCTTGGCGTTCGCCTACTTGAAATAATAAGCGGTACTGTTACCGACGTCCGACAC
This sequence comes from Encarsia formosa, assembly GCA_038277355.1. Taxonomy (NCBI): domain Eukaryota; kingdom Metazoa; phylum Arthropoda; class Insecta; order Hymenoptera; family Aphelinidae; genus Encarsia; species Encarsia formosa. The sequence continues at coordinate 110,859,807 of CM076184.1, forward strand.
GATGCTTAATTGTTAATCATCTTGTACTCTTATTCGCGTGCTTTTATAGCTTATCCCTACAGTAGACTAAATCCTTCTCTTTCTCTCTCTCTCTTTTTTATTTTTATTGACATGATACTTGCTTGTCGTTTATTTTTCATTCTCGCAATGTTTTAACACGGTAATTGAGCTGTAATTAATTTGCGCTGTAAATTATTTTATCCTCGCCATCATCAGGGTACTTTATTATAGTCATTATTATTTAATTTTTTTTTTTTGTCGAGGGTATTTCAAGCGAAATAATATAATTGTTCAAGATTACGGTTTATCTTTATTTTTTAATGAAAATTTAATGACGCCTTGATTAATAATTTTTTCAAAAATACAAAAAATCCTATTAGAAAAAAGCACAACCTAATTGGGTCGAAAAATGTATTTTCACCACGAGTGAAATCGAAGCATTTCGAAACCTCTGAAATTTCGTGGATAATTAACATGTGAAAACAAAAGGCTCCTTCCTTCCTGTCTAACCCGGCCACCCACGCAAAGAGCACCGGTTCGAAAAAAAAAAAAAAAAATCAGCTCGGGAAACGTCCGTATCTTTGTCCCGGCGTCATTCGTCCCCCTCCTCGAAAAAAAAATTAATCCAATTCAAGTGCGTGGAGCTCTGCAGCTCGGATAGCTTATATGTACATCAGGCCGATGCTCCCTCAGTTGAAAAAAAAGTCAGCGAGTGTGACGATTACTGTTACTTGTGTACACCGGAGGTAGGCTCGTATAAGGTACATACATGAATACCTGTAGTCGGTTTTCGTAAACCTCTGTACGAACATCGTGTTTAATCCTGGCTTGCCCACTTACGCTCTCTGTCGTGGTACCTACAACCTTCGCCCACTTCGGCAGTATAATCAGCTTCTATACAATAGAATGAAGAAATTTAACTTTTTTCGGACAACTTTTTTGCGTAGGCCTCTTTGAATATTAGCCATAAGTTACTGTTTCATGGATGACGTTTATAATGTCATCAGGCTCACCTTTAACTTGAATAAAAATAAAAAAGTTATTATAATTTGATCATTATACCAAATGATTTTTGAAGGGACTGATTGTTTTTTTTTTTTACTTTACAGCTACGGATAAAGTTCGACGACACAAAAACTCGGACTTTTGAGTATCCGAGCGAGGCGTCGATGCTTCTTGACGCAGCAGCCGAGAGCTACGCCAACGCAACGGCGGCAGCCAACAACATCATGCCGGACGCCGTGGACGCTTCCGACGAGGCAGCAGGAGCAGCATCCGCGACGATTCGCTCATCGTCGAGCGGGTCGAGCGGTACTTTGCCCTCCCTACTCGGTGAGAACTACATTCTACTCGCATGCTGCACCGGACGGAGACAGTAGTTACTTCGACTCTTCTTTTCTTTTTCTTTTTCTTACTCTTTGCCATTTCACATCAGGACTAATGAAAAAAAATAAAATAAAATAAAATAAAAAACACTTTTTTTTCAACTCGCATCAGTTGACTTTTACGGATTTTCAAGACTTGGGTATACCGGGAACGCGAGATTTTCCAGAGAAGGACGTGTTTTCTTTCTTTTTACCTCTCTTGATCGCACTTTTGTACATGATTAATGATTGTTTAAAATATGGTTATGTACAGTTACATAATTAAAAAGAAAATTTCAATTTTTTTTTTTTTAAGTAAGATAGACATAAAGTTTGAATTATTAATCCCTTAGCACCCGGCGGAACGAATTCATCCGACTCATTATCAGTATTTTTTTCTTTTTGAGTGGGGAAATCATGGAATAATATCGAATCACTCATGCTTAAACCGGACTTGTTTAAATTTTGGTAAGATATTTTTTCACCATTTAGGATTGAAATTAAAATAGTTGCATGTTTCACCTGGAAACGACCTTTTTTTTCCTTCATCAACTTATAAATGGTAAAGTATTTCAGTAGACATAAACATTAAATTTAATATGTTAACAAAGCTTCAAGTTGATGCTCATTTTAATTCAAAAGAACGTAAAATGTTTTTAATGGTCTATTTATTACGCTCAAGTCAATCTAATTTTATTTGAATTAAAAAATATGATAGAAACAGACTTAGTTATTAAAAAAAATTAATCTTCATCATTTTTAAGAAGTCAAACGACAATATTTTCACTTATTTCAGGATATGAAAAATACATTTATTAATAGTATTTTATCAAACATTCAAAACCATTTTTTCTTGATCTTTTTCATTCATCCATCATCTAAAAAGTACCCTTCTCAAAGTTATAAAGAATTGATGTTATTATTAATTATCTGAGTAATATTACATGCTTTTTTGTTTAGAGCAATTATTTTTATAAATGCTGTTCTCAACAAAAAAACAACTAGTTTAACGATATGACGATGTGTAGCATGAATTTATATTGCCTTGAAATGTTTTCTAAATTTATTTTATCGAAGAAAAAAAAATTTCTTTTGGTTATGTAAAAGCATTTTTATTTTTAGTGAATAGCAAGAATGAATATCCCGTTACACCAATCTGTAAACATACTTTAGAGTTTTTTATTTTATTTTATAAATTTTAGACATAGTATTATGGAAGCTTATGTAGTAATTTGGATAGTTTAATTTTTGAATAACTTGAAATTCAACAAGTATTATTAAAAATAAAATTGGTTTAATCATTTAATATGTAATAATAAAAAATAATAATTATTATTATAATGATAACAGTAGTAATCGTAATTTATTGTGTACAGGAGGAGGAGGACTGGCAAATTACACACCAAGCAAAGTCGATTTAGCATCCGAGGGATTCGAGCTCGGCGTAACGCGGGCGAGCGTGATGTCGTTAGCATCGCCGCAGTCGACGATACCGACGTCGCCGCAGCAAAAAGCCAACAACCTCGAGTCGGAATATCTTAAACCTTCAGATGATCCTGGTACGTGGGGACAGGAGACGGCTGCCGACATGCTGTACTGATATAAAAAAATTAAAGAGGGAGGAGATGTACTCATCGTTCTCAACGACGCATTTTGCAACATTTTCCCGTTTCCTACCTGCACCTTTAGCAACCCTATAATATAGTATATAAACTGTACCAACTGAACTTTTATTTAATTATTAAATAATTGTTTGCTAATAACTAGAGATCAAAAGACAAAAAAATTTCGAGGTAAACGTGTCAACAATTATGCTTGTCGGTATGAAAGATATACATATACATATGGAGTGTGAGAATAATACTGAGCGATAAACAAAATGAAATTAAATAAGTTTTTGCGCAGGGTGAATCTGTAGCATTCCATTATACAAGCATTTACAAATTAACTTAATTAATTCCTCGTATAGCTGCCAAATGCGAAAGACTTGCGAAAGTGTGCCACAGAGGTGCGCATTGTTTTGCTGTAAGCGAAAAAGATAGAGCAGTGGTGGCGCGCATTCTTTTTTGATTGAATGTACCTAACTTCCATTTCGCGCGCAAAGCTGGAGTGAGAGGCATTCTCTTTCTCTGCTTTTTTTTCGATGACTTTTCGCGCAACCGCATTTACGAGAGTTAGGAAATAAAATTTCGAAATTTTTTGAGATTATCTTAAGTTAGAATAAACGCTTTGAGCTACATGTAACTAAGTAAAAAAGCCAGAGTTTTAATATGAATTTTAAAGTTAGTATTTTAAGTGATTACTTATAACAAATTTAAAAGAAAAAAGAGGAGAGGGGTTAATTAAAATTTCGGAAAAAAAATTAAAATTTTGCCTGAAAAATGCGTAAAATAACTTATAATATTTCATGTATAGGTATTATTATGTATAATAAGCCACACTTTCTATAAAAATTGTAGATTTGTACATTTGATGAATTTTTTTATGCTGTCAAAGCATTAGTATTCACCAGAGGTGATGTTGATCGTCAAGAAAAAAAAATGTAAACAACAATGTTTTGCATGTTTTTATATTATTTGTGCGTGCTTTTTTGCTGTCCATGTACTGATCGAAATTGTTCAACTATTTGATTTTTCTAATTTGAATATTTTAAATGACTGGCGGTACTAGCCATACTATTTTTTTTTTTTTTTTTTTTTTTTTTTTTTTGCGGTATTAGCTTTTTTTTCATCAAGTTTATTTTATGAAAATATTTTTTTAAAGCATGTTAATTATCTCATACATCAAGTGGAAATAAGCTTCAATAGCACAATTGTTTAATTTAACTATGTATTTATTTTAAACTTACTACAGTTATATGTACAATCATTTGAGATAACTTAAAAATCCTTAAAAAATTGATGATTGTATAGATTTATTTGTTTTAAAAACAAATTGTTTTTGTCGTTAAACTTTAAAACTTTTTATTTTGTAAAGGTATTTTTCTTGCCTTTATTTTGAATGTTTTGTTTAATTGAAGAGACACATGCCATCTAATGTGCGAAAATGTAAAAAACGCCATTAAATTGACAAGCGATACATTTAATTTTAACTTATTGTGAGATCATGGACTGATCATAATTGTAAGTATAGGATTGAAAACTTTCCATTCATAAAAAAAAAATCTATTATTTTTGGTCAGGATGGTCATTGTTGAATTAAATCGCTGAGTTAAATGCATTCACGTGATGTCGTCTATTAATCATTGTGATATCACGATATTTTTTTTTTAATTAAATATATACAGTAGTGATAGTTTGTGTCATGGCATTAGTGTCTCGTATTGTGATAAACTTGTTAATTATTTTTTGTGGTAAAGAAAGTATGGGACCTTTTTAAATGAACTTTTTATTTAAAACAATTTAAGAAAATTAGAAAACTTCATCCTAGCAGAAATCTTTGTATTGGCGCTTTCTCATAGAGAAATTTATTTAAAATTGTTCAAATGTGTTGTAACATTAGTAAAGATTGATTACAGAACCGAAATTTTATTTCAACTGAAACATTTTTTTGCGGTACTTTTTTTATTTTGATTTATTCGGTATTAGTGACAAATGTGCATACAAATTGTGTATTTTGTGAGCTGAAATTATATAGTGTAAGATTGTAAGACCATAAAATTGGTATAATATTTGTTTCCCAATGCTGTTAAAATTTTATATGACTTTCTCTATGAAAAAGTATTATAAAAAATAAATGATGTACATGAAGTTTTTTAATAGTTTTTTATAAGTGATAAATTAATTTCATTCATAAATTGTAGTGGTTGTAGTAATTGTATAGCAATTGTCATTCTCCATTCTGCATATTACTGTCATTATCATATTTTTCATTTACACATAAAATTAGTATTACTCTGCTATAAACTACTATAATTATTCGTAAAATGTAATCATGCCAATAACTTATATACTTAAATAATAAATTAATAAACTAAAAACCATTAAAGATTCTGAATTTTTAATACATCATCATTTTCTTTCATTAAAATAATATTATTTTGAAAAAAAAAAAAAAAAGCTAATTTTATTTTGTAGGATTTCTTTTTAGATAGAAAGTATACTTAGAAAATTTTTTCTTGTTCACTTAATTAGGTTCTTTATCACGCTTTTCGGGAAAAATAAACAGTTATTAAAGTTTAATCATTAAATAATTAAAATGAAACTTATGGTAAAAAAAATACTTAATCATTGATTTAAATCGATTGTTCATCAAAATAGCAGATCAATAAGGGTATACCTAATTGAAAAATTTTTCAACAGTTTTTTTAACTTAGATACTGGAAATTCTTAAATTGTAATATCTATACAGTTTCTAAAATTGATAATTTTTCAAAATATTAAAGTTTTTGATTTAATAAAAAAAATTAAGTTGCCTTAGAATAAATCTAAAAAATTTTATTTCAACTTTTTCTTTTTTAGTACATTGACATAAGTTCCCAAACACTATTCAAATATCATTTTCAGTTAGCCAGAGTAGGCAACATTTAAGAAATAATTCAATTGAAGAATTTATAATTTTTGAAAAAAAAAAAGGAAAACTGAACTGGATAGTAAAAACTTTTATTCGTATAGTAGAATACAAGATGAAGGTATAAATAATAGAATATGAGGTACTATTTAAAAATATTTTACACCTTAAAATCTGAAGAGTTCAATAAACAAAAATTTACAAAAGTATATACAAACATTGACAAAAAAATTCATCAATCATTTAAAAAGAGCTGTATAATACTCTTCTTCTAAATCATACAAATCAGCAGCCATGTCATCACGCAATGAAGCTAATTTAGAATCACATTCTGCTTGTTTTCCTCTGAATAGTTTACTATTTTGGGTGATAGCTTCATTCACAGAAGGAAAATCGTTTAAAATGAGGTACTGCTTTATATCAGACACCAGTTTCATAAGAGATTCACCAGCTCTGACCATGTTTGCTGCTCGCACATGCATTTCATATGTATCTTGTTCACACTGAGTCATTTTGGAAAGTTGAGTGTCATTTTCTCCTCTGGCCAACTTCAAAATTTCTAATAAAAAAAGTTTATTATTATACAATATTTTAAAATTCTGAAATACAAAATACATTGTCTAATAGTTGATTCACTAACTATCAATAAACAAATACTTTTTGATATGCAATAATAAAGCATAAATGAAAAATCATAGTTATTTCTTGATCAATTTTAAAGTTCAAACAGGATTGTCATAAACAAGTTTAAAAAAATATATAAAAATGTATTTAGGTCGGTGAGGTTAGACTTACCTTCAAAGTTTTCCAACATCGATTTAACATCGTCTTTTAATCTTGTTGTGTAAGATTTTAAGAGAGCTTCTTTGCTTTGAGGTAAAGCACGCTGACTGGCCATTTTTGGTCAAAAATTTGTAAAAAATTCTTTATTTTTTGAATAGTTGCAAGTGTTACAAGCAAACTTGATCTGTTTTGTTTGGGTAAATAAAGGTAAACACAGTTCCACGGTCCGTTTTCTGTAAAAAGGACTACGGTTTAGGACCAAAGTACCGCATTGATATGTGAAACTCATCACGATTTTCGACTTGAAAGTTCGAAATTCGTAGATTACAAATCAAAGTATTTTGAAAATTAAAATAAATAAATCGACAAAAAAAATTTTAGTGTCATTTATCAGATTTAAAAATTGAAAGGACATTTAATTTTTCTATTCTAAAAGTAAATACATCAATTTTTTTTTATAATATTAAAATAAATAAAAATTTTTAATTTCGATGAAATTTTTAAACATAAGTTTTATTTTCATATGAGCTGAATTTGAGTATATCTCGGGTTAATGATTAAAATATTAAATCATTCTTCTTAGAAAAGAGACATAAATAACTCAAAATAAAAAAAGTGAAAAAATTATTTTATGAACTTTTTGAAAAAAAAAAAAGTTGTATTTTGTGTAGAATAAATATTAATTAAATTAATGAAAGATTCTTAAAGTGCATGAACGCATAAAATGATCGTAAAAAATAATTTATGACGACAGAACGGTCATCCCCAGCGCTTTACAATATTGATCGAGGCCGGGAGCTACTGAATCGTTGCGCGCGCGCTCGCATTGCTGCTAAGTAGTTGAGTTGCCGAGTAAGCTTGCGGCTGGTTGTCGTTCGATCGGTCTTCCTGAAGATGACTGACGAGGATATAGACGCCTCTCCCTCGTGAGACAAAATAACATTATTACTCACAATGATGATTTGGGGTCTGTTTTTCGTAGTTACGGCTGCTTCGGCAGCCCTCAGTCGCGAAGAAAATGTCCTTCATATTGGGGGCATCTTTCCTATTGCTGGCGAGGGAGGATGGCAGGGCGGGCAAGTAAGTTTTTCAAGACCTTTCTTATTTATCAGACTCACAATTTTCAACAATTACAACTAAAAAAAATATTTCTACTTATTTCGACACAATAGGCGTGCATGCCCGCTGCTAGGCTGGCCCTCGAGGACGTCAACAAGGAAAAGTATCTGCTGCCTGGTTTCACCCTCAAGCTACATGCTAACGATAGTGAGGTCAGATTAATCCATCTTGTCTTATTTTATCATTTTTTTAATAAAAAAAAAAAAAAAAAAAAAAAAAAAAAAAAAAAAAAAAGAATTTCTTGTGTCTTTTTTAATAAATAATTTAGCTTGTGAAATAATAAATCAATTTCTCGTTCTTGGAGAATTCAAACAACTTATTTAAGTTTGGTAGTCAATACAGTAAATAACGCGGTTGAGTAAGACAAAAAAAACCAACAATGTCGTTCGGAAAAAAAAAATTTGATTGAATTAGTATTTATTGTAAGAACTAGATATTAGCAAATTTTATTTTATTCATTAATCAAGTAAAATCATTATAATTATAATAATTTTTACTTTTGAAATTATTTTCAGTCATAATTTTTATAACTGATGAATATTTGAACAACGAATAAGTAAATAATTAAATGAATGAAATTACAGTGCGAACCTGGTCTGGGAGCAGCGGTAATGTATAATTTGTTGTACAACCCACCGCAAAAATTGATGCTACTAGCCGGTTGCAGCACCGTTTGCACAACCGTTGCTGAGGCCGCGAAAATGTGGAACCTCGTAGTGGTAAGTAACAATTATTGTAAGGTAAAAGGTTAATAAACCTAATTTAGCGCTGCTAATCCAAAACTGTTGCTTTGGCTAGCTAAGTTAATATTTTTAAACAATTAAAGTCTCATTGCAAAGCTTGAATCCAGAACTTTGAAATGAAATCTTACTGCGGTTCTATTCTGATCAATCGCCCACAAATAAAAGCGGTTTTATAAAAACTTAAAATTTGAAGATTGTATATTCATTATATCTAATTTTGCCCTCTGAAAGTTACTCTGCTTTGATCATAAAATTTGGTACAAAAAAATTAGTTTTTAGTTTACTTAGCTGTTTTTCTTGAATTTTTGATTAGAACTACACAGCCATCATAAAAAGTGAAGTTCAACTCTAGGCCCTGGTTTATTCAGTGTTGTACTTTACTTTGAAAGCATCGTAATTTTATGAAAAATAAAATTTTGACTTCTCCTTAATATGTCAATATTAGTACAATTTTAATTTTATTTATTTATTTTTAAATTATTATTAGACATGCAAGAAACTAGAAAGCATTTTAAAGCTCTTGTTTACTGCAGTGAAATGGAATAAAAGTAATTTAAAAAAAACTTCAAATAGCGTGAGGCATTTTTGATTGGTTCAAAATATAGCCATATTAAGTTCAAATGGGGTCATTGTAAAAATCGTAAAAAATTAATTATTTTTCCTAATAAAAATGTTATCAAACTAAACCTAGAATCAAGAAAAATCTAACGATATACATGTGAATTATAGAGGGTTAAACAAATAAAGTCCTACGCAAAGTTTAACCATTTTACTTAAATATTTTATTCATTTACAGCTATGTTACGGAGCCTCTTCTCCTGCCTTATCGGACCGGAATCGTTTTCCGACCCTTTTTAGAACGCATCCCTCGGCGACAGTACACAATCCAACGAGAATAAAATTACTTCAGAAATTTGGCTGGTCCCGAGTGGCTATTTTACAGCAGACCGAGGAAGTTTTTATTTCGGTAAAAAAATTTTTATTTAACTTCATTTATGTGTGATTTTACTTAAAAAATTCTTTTCTCGTAATACATCCCAGCGTTATTTAACATCCCGGATATTCATTTTGATAGACTGTAGAAGATTTGGAAGCTAGATGCAAAGAAGCAGGCATTGAGATTGTGACTAGGCAGAGCTTTCTCACAGACCCAGCGGACGCGGTGCGGAATTTACGTCGCCAGGACGCCCGAATAATATTCGGACTGTTTTACGTGGTTGCGGCGCGTCGAGTATTGTGCGAGATTTATCAAAACAACTTGTACGGCAAATCGTACGTATGGTTTTTTATTGGCTGGTATGAGGACAACTGGTTCGAGGTGAACCTCGACAAGGAGGGTATAACTTGCACCAAGGAGCAGATGCGTCTGGCCGCCGAAGGACACCTCACGACCGAGGCCCTCATGTGGAACCAGAACAACGACACTACCATCAGCGGCATGACTTCAGAAGATTTTCGACAGAGGCTTAACCAGATGCTAAAGAAGGACGGATACGACGTCGACAATAATCGATATCCTGAGGGCTACCAGGAAGCGCCTCTCGCCTACGATGCCGTTTGGTCTGTCGCTCTTGGTGGGTTCTTTTTTTATTATTAGGCATTCTATAAATTTTTTATGCATTAATAATCATTTTTTGTCTCACAGCATTCAACAAGTCCATGGACAGATTAAGTCGACAAGGCAGAAGCTTAAAGAACTTTACGTATACCGATAAGGAAACGGCGGATGAGATTTATTCGGCCATTAATTCGACGCAGTTTATCGGCGTGTCTGTAAGTCTACTAAGTTGATCGATAATATTGATTTATAAATTTTAATCATTTTTATGTGTGTTCGCTTGAAAAATTCATAATAGGGCTACGTGGCCTTCAGCTCACAAGGTGACAGGATAGCTTTGACCCAGATAGAGCAGGTGGTAGACGGAAAATATGTTAAGCTCGGTTATTACGACACTCAGATGGACAACCTTACTTGGCGCAACATGGAACGATGGATCGGTGGCAAAGTGCCGCAAGATCGCACTATTATCAAAAAGGTCCTTCGAACTGTATCACTACCCCTGTTCATCGCCATGTGTTCGGTCTCCACTGTAGGCATAGTTGTCTCATTGGGTCTTATTACATTCAACGTGTGCAACAGACATCGAAGGTCTGTACTACTGTGTCTTTCAAAACTATCCTCATCTCCTTATTGGTCTTTAAATTGTAATCGTAAAAAGTTTGATCATTTTCAATTTATAAAACTATTATTTTTAATTCCAATACAAAACTAAAACATTTATGAACGTTATAAATTACTAATTTTTTGTCTGACCATACGCGGGTACTATTCACTAGTCACACTGTAAAAATTGACAAGCGTTGAAATTTCAAGAGAGTAACATTTCAAAACATTTGCTTCAATCAAAAAATCATCTGTTAATGTATACAAATTGTGAATTTACAGAGTTATAGCCTTGTCGCATCCTGTGTGCAACACTATAATGCTTGCCGGGGTTATAGCATGCTTCGTGTCAGTATTTCTATTGGGCATAGATGGCCGTTTCGTCGAACCCTGGGAGTACCCAATAATCTGCCAAGCTAGAGCCTGGGTTCTGTCCATCGGTTTCACTCTTGCATTCGGAGCAATGTTCAGCAAAGTCTGGCGAGTTCATAGACTGAACACTAAAACCAAAGCTGACCATGCCAAAGTAATATATTTTGAAATTTGTAATATACCTTAGATAAGTCACTGCATTAACACTTAAATTTCAATTCAGCTATTCGTGGCCAAGCAAAAAATATCATCAATACAGAAAAAAGTCCAACCTTGGAAACTATACTCAATGGTAAGTGCCCTACTGATCATCGACATCTGCATACTGACCGTTTGGCAAATCGTCGACCCGCTGCAAAGGACAATAGAAGTTTTCACTCTGGAGGCCTCTACGCTGGGTGACGATGATGCCAGAATACAGCCAGAATTGGAGCACTGTGAAAGTCAACACAACAGCATTTGGCTAGGTATATTTTTTTACTTCAATTGGGTGCGAATGTAAAATTTTAATATTGTGATTGTTATGTTGCACAGGATTGATATATGGTTACAAGGGTATAATCTTAATGTTCGGTCTATTCTTGGCATACGAGACGCGCAGCATCAAAGTCAAACAGATAAATGACTCGCGCTACGTTGGCATGTCCATTTACAATGTTGTAATACTTTGCCTCATAACCGCTCCGGTGACCATGGTCATAGCCAATCAACAAGACGCGAGTTTCGTCTTTGTGTCGTTGGCCATTATATTCTGCTGCTTTCTCAGCTTAGCCTTGATCTTCATACCTAAAGTTATCGAGGTTATAAGACACCCCAAGGACAAAGCAGAGTCCAAATACAACCCTGATCAGGGTTCCAAAGAAGATGAGGAGAAGTATCAAAAGCTGGTCAATGAAAATGAGGATCTTCAGAAACTCATTGCTCAAGTAAGTTTAATGAAAGCTCCAAATCACGAAACGAGGCTTAAGTTGTTGCTATTGACTTTGTTTTACAGAAAGAAGAAAAGATCAGACAAGCAAAGGCTGAGCTGGCGGAGAAGCACGGACTAAAGGGTGGTGCGGGTGCTGGCGGCCTCTTACCCAAGGACTCGCTGATCGTGGCGGACTTTGTGACCGGCGAGGGAACTTCTGACAGTGCAATCGGTGGGGGTATATCCATTATAACGCGTTCCTCTCGAGCTTCCGGTTCTGATTTTGAATTTTCAGAGTCCTACTTGTAAACCGATGGCCGTCCTCCCATGCCCACCATTACCGATACACCTGATTACGCGCCTACTGCTACTTACTACCACTACTACTCGTTCAGCAACTACTTGTCCACGCGTGTTTGTGTGTTTTTCTCGATCCCGAGAGCCAGCTAGTACAAATATTTTGGGACCTACACGCTATTATTAAAAATTACAATTTACAAAAGTAGTATGAGACTAAACTATCGATACGTGGGTTATTCTTTTACTCTTTTTTTTTTTTTTTTTTTTTTTTTTTTTAATATTTTACATGTACAACAAACACATAATAGGATATATTAGACAGCACACCGGGAATTGTAAATATACAGCACAAATATACATGAAATAATAGTATACATTTTAAGTGCAAATTCTAAATTCCACTTTATTTTTTGTATACACTGTACATACAATCTGAAATGAAATGGGATTAGTAAATTATGTATATACATTTAAGCCACGCATGATTTAATTAAAATATCAAGTTTCACAAAACACTGTACACATTAAGTAATAAGCCTATAGGTGAAGTTGTATAAGAGTTAAATCTAAATTTTTTTTTATTTTATAAATTTTTATAAACAGAGAATGTTCCAATGCATAACTAACATTGCAAGAGTAAAAAATATTTATTCCTTACGTGCAATATTTCAAGATTCAAGACGAAAGAGTTAAGTTTTCAAACAAGTTTTAAAAAATAATTTGTAATTTATTCAGACATTCAAAAAAAATTTTGAAACATAGATAATTTAATCAAGCTAATACTCTATTTTTTTATACTTTACATTATATATTTTTTTTTTTTTTTTTTACTTACTTATTACGGATAATTATTTTTTAAACCACACACCAATACAGTATTTCAAATTTTCTAATAAAAAATCTCAGTTCAAAAGAAAAAAATAAATTTTTTTATCATTCTGGTACAAAAAAAAAATTCGAATGCTCGTGACACCCTTATGGTAAAAAAAATATAGTTTGCACCAGTGCACCACAGCAAGGTTTCGCGCTATTCTCCACTTATAAATTAATCCAGCTTTGGTGCAGAAATCGCCCTAAGTACAAAAAAATACTGTTTTTATTCACCTAAAATAAGAAATGAATACACAACCACCCATTGAAAAATTAATAATATACGCACTGTCAAAATGCAATAATAAATAAATTTGTTTTGCAGTTAAATCTCGTTAGACATTTCAAACTTTTTTTGTAGTGGAATTTTGTGTAAACCTCATGAAGTTTGCTCCCAAATTTTTTAATCTTAATTTTAAAAATAAAATTTTTTTAATACTGTACAAATTATAGTTTAATCACTTTTCTAACGAGATTTAAAGGCCATACATTCAACGGAGCCATTCTAACAGCTTAATTTGGGAGTCTTGATGAGGTATATGGTATTTATATACCTTTTTATTTGTAAGTTTTTATCTTATACATTTAATTTTTAAATAAATTATAATTAAAGACGTACTGATTAAAAAATGTTTTCTGCAGAATGCATTGTACCAAGTTTTTGATGTAATGATTTTATTTTATATGCGTTTGCGCACAAACTGGCGAATGACTCCGTTAGATCAACTGATTTTAAGATACATTAGAAAATGCAGTCTATTTAATAGTAGAATCTTTCGATATTTTTCTGATTCCAGACTCATCGCATAACATGGCAGGGTGACATTGGGACAGCTGAAAGCGCGTATTCTAAATAAAAGATACTACTTTCTTACTTACAATAAAACGAAGAATTCACGGGTGAATTAAAAGAAACCATAATTAAATGGAAAGCCAATAAAAAAATTTGCGTGCACATCCTCACCCACCTTAAGTACTGATTGAATGATGCACCGAACGTTCAAATCAAATTAGATAATTTTTACATAAATATAAATAAACGTCTCAAACTTTACTGTGATCTTTGTTTAAAAATTAAAAACTTCATTTCTTCAATTTCAGTATTACATGCAAATCGCACTAAGAAGTATCGTTGAATGTGTCAAAAGTATATACTGTACGTAGGGCGTAATAATAGAGTGTAAAAAAAATTTAAAAAAAATTAGTGAAAGTATGTTAATACTATTTATAATATAACTGTAAGAATAAAGTTAAGGTGTCGAGTGCATTAAATCATTTTTCGGTACTATTGAAAAAGTTAACGACTTGACTGCATCGATCTCATAGTTAAGTAATTAAAAAAGATAGGATTCGTTAAGTGTACTCACGAGTATAATTTGTAGCTTTGTTTTCTTCGTGTTTCATTTAAATGATTCCTTTCAGTTATAATTTTACTTGACATCGTCGAATTTTATGACAAAAAACATTATGTCTTAATATTGTACTTCTATTTATATTTGTATTTACATATTGTTAATTAATTTTTAAAGCATAAAATATTTTTTATCAATTTGTTGATGCACTGGGAATTATATACGTTAGATATTGAGAAATAGTTATTTCAAATATTTTCAAACGATTTGTTAATTGAAAAATATACATCTACAACACTTAATTCATAGTTTTCATTTTACCACTACCTCTTTTAAAAATAAATATTCAATGAACTTTACGAAAAATAATTGGCAAAGATACTTTTTTCGTGTTAATATTGCTTTATTCAAAAAATATATATAAATTATGTAATCATCCAAATTGTAACAAGTCAAAAAATGAAAAATCAATTTCTGTTATTAAAATTTTCTTATGATTAATACTGTAGTCGTTACGGTTAAAAGATAGATAAGAAAGATATCGCCATCTCGCGTAAACTTTTTATTCGTATGTTTATTCTGATTGATGGAGAAGTTTTAAAAATATTCGAATAGTGCATTTTGAAGTTTTCCTATGCGCGCTTGCAGCGCGCTTAGGGGGGCTAGTAGGAAAAAAAGTGGAAAAAGGAAATATTAGCTTATTTCAGGAAAACAGAAAGGAAAAAAAAATTTCTAAAATGGTTTAGAAAAAACAAAAATTTAAAGGACTGAGAAAGACTAAACACATCCCCGCGTTTTGACGCTGTCAAAGCGCGAATTTTTGAAAATTAAAATATTAAATTCGCGCTTGACAATGTGCGCATGTGCAAGCAGACGAACTCTTCACTCTTCAAGTCTTCAGGGTGCAGCTACACTAGACGCATATGATGCGTGCGTATAACGCGTGTGTATGATGCGTATGGCTCGAATCCAACAGAATAATCCAAAGAGAATCTCTACAAACACGCGATTGGAGGATTCCGATGGATTCGATTCATACGCATCATACGTACGCGTCATACGCACGCTTCATACGCGTCTAGTGTAGCTGCACCCTCAGGGGCGGCATTTTGTATTGAGTTAGGTAGGTTAAGTAAGTAAGTAGTAAGTTAGGGAGCAGAAGGTATATTACACGCGTATAAAAATAATTGGCGTGAAATTTAAAAAAAATTATTATGAAATTAAAAAAAAAAGAAAGTACCAGTAATAATTGTAAAATTAAAGCTTTTAGTATTAATAAAATAATTTTAATTTAAATATTTTTTTAGTTAAAAGTGAAAAGTTAAAAAATCAAAGGTTTTGATAGCAGCTGGTAATCAAATCAGACGTCTGCACCAGTCTGCACTCTGCACGTTGTTGTGTTTTGGAGTTTGTCGGTCAGCTGTTGAAACTGAATAGAAAATGCAGATGAATGACGAAGATGAACGATTTCGTGTTCAACAAATAAATAAACGGAATCTTGAAAAAAGGTTGATGAGGGATTACTTTAACCCATTTCAAGAAAATCCAGAGATTTTTCAAAGTTACTACAGGTCAGTTCATAACATTTTTTTTTTTTACAATTGATTTGCATTAAACAAATAATATAATGCATGTTTAATACAAAAATGAACATGTGAATTGTGAATAAATTTTATTTATTTAAATTTGTGTATTCATGTAATTTTTCTAAAAATAGTGTAGAAAAAATAAAAAATTATCAGCATGGTTTTTATTTTTCCCGGATGTTTCCTGATGTTGCCCTCAGGCTCTGCAATCTCCTAAATCCTGATAATTTTTCATTCAAATTGTAAAAACTTTGAAAGATTTATGTAGTATGTGTTTTCTAATTTGCTAAATCTACTTTTTTCATAGTATGTTTTTTTCTCAAGTATTTTTTCTACACTATTTTTAGAAAAATTACATGAATACACAAATTTAAATAAATAAAATGTATTCACAATTCACATGTTCATTTTTGTATTAAACATGCATTATATTATTTGTTTAATGCAAATCAATTGTAAAAAAAAAAAAATGTTATGAACTGTCCTGTAGTAACTTTGAAAAACCTCTGGATTTTCTTGAAATGGGTTAAAGTAATCCCTCATCAACCTTTTTTCAAGATTCTGTTTATTTATTTGTTGAACACGAAATCGTTCATCTTCGTCATTCATCTGCATTTTCTATTCAGTTTCAACAGCTGACCGACAAACTCCAAAACACAACAACGTGCAGAGTGCAGACTGGTGCAGACGTCTGATTTGACTACCAGCTGCTATCAAAACCTTTAATTTTTTAACTTTTTACTTTTAACTAAAAAAATATTTAAATTAAAATTATTTTATTAATACTAAAAGCTTTAATTTTACAATTATTACTATTACTTTCTTTTTTTTTTAATTTCATAATTTTTTTTTTTTAATTTCACGCCAATTATTTTTATACGCGTGTAATATACCTTCTGCTCCCTAACTTACTACTTACTTACTTAACCTACCTAACTCAATACAAAATGCCGCCCCAGTGATAATTGATATGGCAGCAGGCTGCAGGCAGCGGCAACCGGCGTTTTATGTGTATATAGGTATACTGTAACGCTGACGCATGTCTTCATGTTTTTTCTGAATACCCATATAAACATTTTTATAAATTTCTGAATATCTTTTATGTTTAGTTTAAATATAACTATGTGAACTTCAAATTTGATTCTTTGATTAAAACGAGTAAATTACATATAAGAAAATAATTCTATCATACTCGATTTTTTAGAAATGTTATCTTGACAGCGTAATTTTAATTATAATAGTTAACCTGTATCAAAACATTGTGGAATTTCATAAAAAAATTGAAATTATGATAATAGTGCTGTTGCACGCGATATACCTTTTGGGCAAGTTAGTTTACCGTCGATATAGTTCAACGGTGGAAGCCGACGATGGTATGGAACAACAAACTTTAATAAAGGAAATAGATTTTCATGATGAGTACAAAGATATGTGGTCTAATGCAATGTCAAAGACTGATGGAAGTCTCAAACGTCGATACTCTAACTGTGACAACGATGAGTCTAAGCCTACTATCAGATTTTCACCACCAGCTAGTATCCAACGCTATCAAGCGGTATTAGAAGTTTTAGCAAAGTACGGTGGCAAGTTAAACAAGGTAAAAATCAATGTTTAAAAAAAAACAAAACTTTTTTAAAATTACTTTATTCATGTGAAGATGCTAAAATTATTTCAATCATAGTTTTAACATGAATTTTTTTTTAAATCAAATCTGTTAAAAATAGAAATTTTTATCTAAAATGTTAATTTTTAAAGATTTTTCATTGTGTAATGATATTCATTTCAGGTTGTTGAATTTGGCTGTTCTGAACTTGCTTTTTGTGTTTATTTAAAAACTTTGGAAGGATTAGAAGAATTATTGTTTGTTGATGTTGATAGAGAAATTCTAGATATGTATAAGATGAGAGCCAAGCCACTGCACGTTGATTATTTACATAGAAGAAACAGACCATTAGTTATAAAGTTATTAGAAGGTAGTATTACTCAGCCTGACCAATCATTGGAAAATTGTGATGCAGTTATTAGTATAGAATTGTATGATTTTTTTTTCTTATTGTTTTATTTTTGGTAATAAAAAATTCTTAACAAGTTAATTTTTCAGAATTGAGCACCTGTATCCAGAGCCATTGACTCAATTCCCATATAATGTATTTGGTTTTATTAAACCCAAAGTTGCAATTATAACAACACCCAATATTGAATTTAATGTTCTGTTTACAAATCTGAAAGGTTTAAGGAATCCTGATCATAAATTTGAGTGGACTAGAAATCAGTTTCAAGATTGGTAATTGTTTTCATTTGACTTTTTTCACTTAATCAAAATTGTTACTATTATTATTTATTCATTTATTTTTTTTGCAATACTTATGAGCAGCTAATTTCAGAATAAAATTGACCTTAGAAATTTTATAATTGATTATTTAAATTCAATCCTTTGACAGTGAAGTTAGTGAATATCTTTGCAAAATTTTCACAATCAAAGTCATTTTGTATATTTTTGTGTACTATCTCAATTTATTTGTAAAATTCAAAATTTAGTATAAAAATACGTGAATTTAATGTTACAGGGCTTACAACATTACTACAAGATTTCCAGATTATGATGTGAGTTTTCATGGAATTTGTAATGGTCCACCAGGAACTGAACACCTTGGTTCTTGCAGTCAGATGGCTGTTTTTCATAAAAAAATTGATTTAAATCAAGAAAAAGTACACAGTGTTCCAGGTCTTTATCATACTGTAGAAGTTTATGAATATCCGTATGAAATAGACAACCGCTCGGATGAGCAAAAAATACTTGATGATGCTGCTTATTTCATCAGAAAATTTTCTTATGCTGGTGATGGAGAATACATAGAAGAAGTTCCACTGCATAAGCTATTATTTGTTTTGAGTAAATTTTTTGTCTCAATGGAACAGTTAAAAGAAATTTTAACAAATGGAAATTTTAGTGTTGTTGACAAAGAGGATGGACCAGTGGTTCTCGTTCCTCCTGAATCAGATTCATTTTCAGATCATAACACAGCTGATGATGACTTTTTAGATTATGATGTTCCTTCTGGTGAAAATAACTGGGAAACTACTCACATCCATGATATGATTGAAGATGATGATGGTTGGGACAGTGATCCAGAACCGCCAAGTAATTACTTTTGTCCTGAACAACATACAGAGACTTGGGACAATGAAACTAGTGAACCATCTGAAGCATTTGAGGCAGTAAGAAGTAGTAGCGCTAATAATTTTACTTCAGAAATGCAAGTTACAAATAGTACTGTATCAATATACCCAGATGATATGAGTTTAAACGATATAATACTTAAAAATCAGTCATCTGAACTAAGTAATTCTCAAATGAATTCATCAATAGCTATTTCTAGTTTTTCTGAAATTCAAGAATCTGATAATTCAGAAAATAGCCAAAATGAGACAGCTGCATTGAGCAGTTGTCATAATACCGATTTAAATAGTTCATTTTCACTCTACTTTCCAGATCAAAGAGTTCAGATCAATTCAGGTTTAAAAACTAATGACAATGTAGATTTACCTGAATGTGAAAATGACAGCATGTGCAGTATGTACTTAGAAACTTCAAATTTAAGCAGAGATAGATTTTCAAAAGAGGTCATAAATTCCTCATTAGACTCTACAGTCACTAGTCTAGAAAATAATGTTTATAAAGAGTCAAAACTGAACAAAACAGTTTTTATGAATGATTTGCATGAAAACACTTTTGAAGAACCTAACTGCACTAGTTCCCCTCATACGTTGTCCACTGTAACTTTAAATAGCAAGAAGAAGGTCCATACATTAACAGAACCTTCCAGTTTAAGTTTTACATTAAGTAAAGATCAAAATTTGTTTTATTCAAATGAGAGCAAATTTGATGCTACACATGCAGATTCTAATGAATCAATGAATGAAGAAAAATAACTTTAGGTAAATCGATATTATGGCTTTTTATACTGAATTATTCAAGTCGTTTTTCTGTATTACAAATTTTTATACTTTTAGCTTTTGTTTACAACTTAAAAACCAAAACCACTTAATTACAAATTCTATTTAGTCTATTTAGTTAAAAACCAAAACCACTTAATTACAAATTCTATTTAGTCTTTAGTATTTAAATGTCATCTGAAACAAGTGGTTTTTTTTAAGCCTAGAAAGAGGATCACATTAATACAATCTTCAAAATTTTAAATAAAAAAGTTATCAATCACAAAAGAAATGTACAAAGAAAGTAATAGAGTAGAAGTATTGATAGTAGATAACTCTTTTATCTACTACCAATTGTTGAAAATATCAGTTTGACAAAAAACAATCTTAACAAAACCAGGAATAATATAAAAGTTCAAGAAAATTTTAATGACTCATGCTTTCAAAAAATCAGAATAAGATTTTAAAAAATGATAATGGTACTCGGATTACTTAGTATGAACTTATTATGTAGTGGTAGAGAAATTTATAAACAATCTGTTTCAAATATCAATGAAATTTGGGGAACTGTAGAATGGATTTGCTGGTCAAAATTAAGTGTTTATGGTTATTTTTTCAAAAAAATATTAGTTACTGTAGTTTTATGAAGTTAATCATCAAACTTTTACTTTTATTGGAACTATAAAGTAGAAAGTTTTGTTGAAAAATAACTAATTTTTGAACATTCTTAATTTAAATTATTAGAAGTATATTCTCAAAATTTGATTGAAACTTAATCAAATTTTATTTACAGAGAAGTATTTAGAAAATATTTAAAACGACTTTATTAAACTTTGTAAAACTGTAATATTTTAATGTAAATAATATTTTGCAACTAATTACTCTCACAAAAGAGCTTATTAAATTAAAAAGAATTTTTTTTTTTTTTTTTAAGATAGTTGAATCTCGTAATATATAATATAAATAAAGTATTTAAAACAAATAGTATGAATGAGATTCAGAATTTAGAAGTTTTTCACAGCTATATTATTGATTATTAATATTAAAAATTTTAACAAATAATTGTTCTACAATGTTAAATTTTATATCTTGATTTTAAAAAATAATCATTTCAAACTAAACTTATGTATTTTGATTTCAAGTAAAAATTAAATTAAATATATGTTTGTCATACACTCATACAGAAATTTGAATAATTAAATAATTTCTATTCATAAAAACTTATTCAAATGAAGACGTTCAAATTTAAAATCTACGGTAAATATAAGAATAAATTTAAAGTAAAAAAAAAAAATACATAAATACAATTTATATTATGAAAAAAAATTTCTCTATTACTTTTTTTTAATGTTAATAAAAAAAAAAAAAAAAAAAAAAAATACATTTATAGCTTAATGGTTGTTTAAATAAAAACTCTGTTTATAGAGTAGTCAAATTTCCACTGATATTTTATTTCAAATTTGTTTTGAAACGACCAATGTCTGAAGAAGCTACTGTGTAGCAAAATACATGTAACGGTTAACTTTGTTTTATAAATTTGACTAAAAAAAAAAATAAAATATCAGTGGAAATTTGACTACTCTATAAACAGAATTTTATTTAAACAACCATTATGTTTATAAATTCCCATCAAGTAGAGGCAAAATCAATTGATACATTTATAGCTATTTAAAAAAACTTGTATCATAAAAATGAAAAGATTTGTAAAAAGTGAATAGTGAAGTTTTATTAAGGAGTAAAGTTATTACTAGAATAATCTCGAATTCAATTAAAGGGTACATTTTTCTATAAAATTTGTGGTTTGTATCAATTAAAAAAAATGTGTATTATAGTTATTGTAATTATGAAACCAAAAAATTTTCTTCTGTTGAGCAAAAAAAAATTTAATGTTTATGTATTTAAAATAAAGATTTGTGCCTTCATTCTGAAACTACAGAAAAATATTTATTTTTATTTAAAAGTTTCTATAATTTTCTAAAGTAGACATCATTTTTAGCAATCATTAAAACATAATTTAAACAAAGACTATTAGTTTCAATGATACCTTTGAATAGAAACAATTCTTTTTTAATTCAGAATAAGTTATAGTTTATTTTTAATTTAAATTAAAGCTTTACTAATTCAAAAATAACTAGGTATCTTGTAAAGAAAACCTGAATGAAACCAAAAGTAATGTTCTTAATTTTAAGCAAGTAAACATTCTTTTTACATGCTTATAGTTATAATACTTGTTAAAGATTGATTGCAAATCAATTTATTGTAAAAAGTTAAACTTTATTTAAATGAAGGTTTACTTTCTGAAAATGATTACTCATTAATAATAAAAAATATAATATTGTTAATTGTAATATTAAATATTATAAAAATAAAAATTTTCTGAACATACAACTGATAAAATACAAATTTTTTAGTAATGACTTTCTTTATTGATGAATTTTATACAGTTTTTTAAAAAAGTGCATGATACATACTTACATATGTATCAACATTTGTTTACAAACTGTATGATCTATGATATAAGTATAAACAAGTTACATTTTTGAAATTATTTAAAAACAAAATTTGATGACAACCTATAACTTAAAATTCTCTTTTGTTCTTTGTTGATATCAGGAAATAAAAAATTATGGCACAGGGTGCAATTTATAAATTTTTGTTACAATTTTTATGATTGAATTTTTTTTTTTTTAGGAAGTGTGAGACAATACAAGTTATTGCATAAAGCTCATATTATATATATTTATATATAATATTTACATAAAAAAATTCATGACTATAATTTTTGTAGACTATAATTTGTGTAAACTATTAAATTATACTTGTTTGATTTATTATAAAGATTTTTAATTTGTAACAATTTTTAAAGAAAAGCTGTAAAGTAAAAATAGCACTTTTACTATAACATTGGCAAGAGGTTTAAATATAAATTTTATTCTGTTTTATTTTATATATTCTCTTGCTTTTTTTTTAATCTCAAAAATACGTTCATTAAATGGGATTTTTCTCATTTTCAAATAATTTGATTTAAACCAGTTACTTACCAGAATTTAATTGAATGTTAGTTTTTTTCAAGTTACATTTAAAACAGTTAAATGAAAAAAAAAAACCTATGGAATGCAATGTTTAAAAAAAAAAAAAAAAAAGAAAAAACCATAAATTAATCAGCTTCAAATAATTAATTTGAAAGGAATGATGAACTTTTGCTTTTAATCCAAAAACGTATTTGTGTAATCATTTATGATTTAAAGAGAATAAATTCAATTTTATTTCATGCTTAATTTATCATTAAATGAGTTCTTTAGAATCCATGAAGTTTTTAAAATTGAATGCATGCTTGCTTAAATTCAATTTATAAAAATAATACTTTTTCATTCACATATTTTTGATTTAGTAATGCGAATTTGACTTTTGATTGCAAAACATATAAAACAAAAAAAAACAAAAACCATGATATCATCTCTTTTGTTATCATCATATTTAAATAACTTTTAAAAACTTTTAATTTCAATTTTTCGTTTGACGAAGAGTTCTCGACATTATAATACGGACTTTACATTTTATTGTTATTATTAGTTTCTATAATATTTCAATTCTTAAAAATAAATTTATTCTTAATACTAATTATAATCTCCTAATATATTAATAGAATGTTATTACCCTAGCGAGTTATTAGAAAACTTAAATTATTCATGTTACAAATTATGTAAAAAAACCATTAAAACTTTTTTTTTTTTTTTCATTATTTGTAATAAAATTTAATTATAGACTGATAAAAATTTTCTCTTTTTTACATTCAAAGTTTTTATTTTACTATATATTTATTTTCTTCAGTTTACAATGTAATATCAAGTATCGTTTTCAGTAAAGCAGGTGGACATCAAAGAAATGGATCAATTGTTATTTTGGTTCGATATTTTTTGAGATTACATGATATATGATTATGGGTTAATAAATAAGGATGAAGAACACTTGTAGTCATCATTATTAGTTAATTTTATAATTTTAAACATTACTGTCCATAATTATTACTGGACAGAAAAAGGAAAGATAATAGTTTAGTGAATTAAATAATTAAAACTGATCATTTCTTTTCTTACAAATCTTCATTTTGTTCATTTTAACTAATCATTAAGTAATAATAGTCTTCTACTATAGAATAAGCCCATAAAACACATAAAACATACAAAATGAAAAATTGACCAAATGTAAGTTTGAATCAATAATAGTTTTCATTTATAAAAAGCAGAAAAAAAGTAAATAAACAAAATAGATTTTTAAAACTCTTTACACTGCACCAAAATTTCCACTTCCGTGACTAGCGTCAAACTTTCGTCATTGTCGTATCACAAAGTCTCTTTAAGGAATGTCTTTTGAGTTACCGCAATAACTTTTCAGGTCAAAACAAGCATTTAATCGATGCTATTCGAAGTTAACGCACTTTCTTCAGCGTCGTAACTCTTGGAGTCATTCTTGGTATTGACGCGCTCTTCAGCGCTACTGCTAGTAGATAATTTTTGATCGTCGTTGTATCACATGGCCTCCTTGATACTGTCTCTAAAGCTGTCACGCCTTGTTTGTAACTGAGGATTAGTACTACTCCCTGGTGCACTCTCTCGCCTTAAAATATTTGTGACTGGACCGGTAGCAACTCCACCAATCATTTCACGTTTGTTTGCTGCTTCCTTGATGCTGGATAGTGTTTTGCTTAACCAACTGTTACGAGTGGTCTGCAGTTCCGAGTTTGCGGCATGTAATTGATGAGTCAGATCCTATAAAATAATAAATATTTCAACAATAACAAAAAATAATTATAAATGATAAAAAAGACTGTTCTGGGAGGGATATATTTTTACGTTTGAGTTAACAAACATTTTTTAACAGTGAATTTTTTTTACTACATATTGTGGTTGTAATTTCAACAAATTTGTATTGTCCTCGGTTATCAAATAAACTTTAAAAATTTATTTTAATGTTTTTTTAATTTTATCTTAATTTAAAATTGAATAAGTTTTAAATAATTGTTTTTTCAAAATACTGTCTTAACATTCAATATTAATGGATAATATTTAACTATCTGTATAACTGTCAATTATTTTTTACCCTTATCATACACATTTTTTCATTATTATTACGAAAAATACAAAAAAATATTAACGAATTAATCTGATAACATGTACTTGATAACACAGTTACAACTATTAAAAGTTGGTTATTTATGGTTTTATCCGATTTTATTGAGCAGAGAAAAAAAAACTAAACTACTGTGTGTTTCACTTGATATACACACATCGTACCCAAAAGTCAGTATAACCACATAAGTTTTCGATTTTGAGTTATTAATTTTTCACGCTAGTAGCCCGAAGGTACCGTGAAAAATAGTAATCAGCCACGGGATTAAAAAACAATTCTTTTTTCGCTCAAGCGTGTAATAATAGTTATATTTTCGAGTTTCCTTTGAATAATTTCTATGGTCAAAGTTGGAAAGCTTTTAATTTTAAAGAAAATTAATAATTCTTCGATCTTAACCTCATAACTTTGAAGGTAGATAATTTACAATATACTCATTTATTTAATTTTTATTGGCTCTAGTATTAAATTTTCTTAAAATTTTATTTAAAAAATAATTATTTAGTTTTGTTTATTTTTAATACATTCTGTTTTTAACTTCTTATTGCGTTGAAAAGTCGGCAAACTCAAAACTTTTGGTTCAAGATACTTGAAAAGTGACATATTGCAATTACCGACCTTGTTGCTTCAAACGTCAGTATACTAAATATTTTAATCATTAATGGTTTATAATTTTATGAAAAACTTAAAATTCATTACTTGATTTCTGCATTCAGCTTCAACGTGAGCCAATTTAGTTTGTGCCAGTTCTAATTCAAGTTCTCGAACTCTTTCCTGAGCTCTGTTTAATAACGGGTCGACGCGATTCTCCAGTGGGTGTGATATATTATTTGCAGTGTTACTACATAGCTCATTTGAATTTGTAGAACACTTATCGCATTGTGAGATCTTTGTCTGGAATAAAAATTTGAAAAATATAACAATTTACTTATCAGCCCTTCTCATAAAACAAAAAATATTAACGAGAAATAACTTACGCGCAAGTCGCCTAATGAAGCTTTGGCAGTGTTGTAATCATCCTCCAGACGTTGGCAGATCTTTTAAAAATAAACCATATGTGTAGAAAAGTACAAAGTAAAATTATAATTTTATAAAACAATTTCAAAAATTATTAATTAAAATAACCGCTATCAGTTTTTTAAAATGATTTATAATTTATTGAAAAATCTATTATTCGGAAACGTAGATAACTTATTAACACATCTACTATAATAAGTCAAGTTCACGGAGTTGTTAATGACCAACATCGGAGGTATAAATTTTTTTACTCAACAAGTTATTACGTACTAAGTTAGACTGAGAAAAATTTAGCTGGAAAAGTTTACTATAGTCCGCAATGGTAAATGCATTTTGCTTATTAAATTCATGTTTTACGATTTTTTGAATACTCCAAAGCTTAGCATATAATCTACTTTTTCGTTTGTGATGGACATAATTACACTTCAAATCATAGCTCTAGTGCAACCAACGCATAAACAATATAGGTTTATGCGTTCATCATTCCATATGAGACACTGTTCGGGTGAGCAGGACGTTTCGTCGTACTGCTTTAAACATTTTTTTTCAAATTCTACGTAAAATTTTAAGTTAAAAATTCTATTTTCAGAATTTTTAATTTTCTAGTGTTTCGGCTTATCCTTGGTGAAAATGGATATTGATGTGTTGGAGAGAAAATGATTGAACAACGTTCAAATTTTTAAGTGTAAACTCATCTCATAATTCTTTTAACGATCTCTGCGTTTTCAAAAAATGACAAGATAATAAAATAGAAAAAAATCATTGATTCCCATAAGAGCACGTGTTGAATTAAAAACAAATGCTCCAACTTTTAGAAAAACTAAAACCATCAAAAATTCAGTCAAATTCTTAATCTGCATCCTCGAAAACCCTTCCACACCAAGTTTAAATAAGACCCGATCAAAAAATGGCTGCGTTTTTTCAAAATAGTAAACATCCTTAATTTTATTTGTGCTTAACTTAAATAATTTAAAAAATAGTCAAACGCAAAATTTTCAGAAATTTTTGCTAGTACTATTAGTAATGTCTTTGATCAATAAAAAACCCAACAAGAAAAAGTTACAAAAAAAAAACCAACTAATACAGCGAGAGTATAATATTTATAGTTAAAAGTATGTTACAGTGAAATAAATAGATACTTATATTGACGAAATTTGCATAAATAAAAACTTAAATTTAGTGAACAATGGTACCGACAAAAGAAAGGAAGAAAAAAACTACAGACATATAGTCTTTCGGACTTCGGTTGAAAGACCACGTGAGAAAATATCTGAGACCTGCTATTGGTCGTTTACTCAGGAATTCAAAATCTAAAATCCGTTAGAGAGCGAGGAAAAGGATCGCGGTTGTACCTATATATATATATACAACTATTTAAAATAGCAAGGAGCTACCTGTTTGTACTCGGCGATGATGACTGCATTCCTGCGGCTCTCGGCATCGGCTCTACCGACCTCGCGCTGCAGCATCTCCTTGACTTGAGCAAGTTCTAGTTCTAGCCGCTGCTTTTCTTCCTCGGTCCTGGTGACAGTCGCTCTGAGCTGCTCCACCTCGTTTCCGAACTCGTCCGCATTTTCCTGAGCCTCTGAACAATACAATAACAAATTTGCGTTAGATATTAATTAAAAACCTTGTTGCACATATTTGTTAAGGTAAACCAGTGGCCACAGCTTATTTCATCGACACTCGCAAGCTAGTCAGCTGATTGAAAATTCCTTACTGTTGCTGATGGAGAAAAGAATCTTAGACATGGTGCAACCGCATCGAGCGACGGCTGATCACTGAGATTTTCTACTCTGAAGCCAACACGTTACACGAGCGGCAGCATCGTAGAATAGGTATGTATACATTTGAGGGGATAAAAGACAACAAGCGCGCCGTAATTGTTTATGTGCGTGCACGCGAGTGTTGGTGATGCAGCCTACCTGCTGTTGTTGCTTTCTCGTGTTACACTCACCAAAGCATTTTTTCAAATAGCCGTGATTTTTCTACAGCATTTACTTACAAATCTTATCTTGTCCCGCACGTGGCTCTTTTCTTTCTTATCGCGACCCGATTATTCCTCAATAATATTCATTTTAATTAACGTGTTAAAATTAATTTTCATGCTTATTACTTTAAGTTTTTAAACGATTCTTAACTACAAAAATTCTAAGAAATAAACTATAGAGTGCAAAAATTTTTTCTTTAATTTGACGATATATACTTAATAAAAATACTTGCTGTTTTTAAACGCGTTCAGAAAATGCATACAACTCAAATATTTACTTCTATTCATTTATTATTCTCACAGAGTGACGCTATGAAGCTTGGAAGACATTTTTTAAAATGAAAATTCTTGTTTTTACGTAAACGCTATTTTATGCCATCCATTTTATTAAATTTATATCTAAAACTATCTATCCCATTAAAATTTATAAAAATAAACACGCTGAACGTTTTATGTAAACGCTTGGGAGGCTTAATGACTGAAGATATTAATTCATCATTTAATACCAGAAAACAATATCAAAAGTTCATTAAGATTAGTTTTCAAATTGATCTAATTGAGAGTCAAAGCTTATACGAGAAAATTTAGAAAAATGTAAACACCTAAATAGTATTATGATTAAATATGAATTCATTGTTTAACTTTTATACAGAAATATAAAAAAAAAAAAAAAATCATGCAACCTTAAGTGGTGGTAGTAAATTATTCCATTACGTCTGGATAAAATTTTCAAAAAAATTTTAAATTTATGAACTAATTTTTTTGTTTGATATTTATCATTATATTTGAAATTGAAGTTAATTAGATGCTGAAGTTAAAAAGAGCATATCTAATCAGTTTGCAGTTCAGTGGCGCCGCTTGGAAACCCTAAAAGATATTATGTCCCTACTGGGGATACAGTTAAATAGTAACATTTGTTTGTTATTATTATCATTTGTTTTTAATTTTAAGGTATATTCGAAATATTTTACTTATTAAAACTAAGACGAAAATTTAACCCATTACCGCCCATGGAAAAATCAAAAATGATATAAAAAAACTAACTGTTGGAAAACCTGTCTCATGAAAAAATAGCAGATACGTATTTTTTCTTTTTTCAATTTTCATTGTTTAAACATTATTTATTTAAACAAATTCGGAAAAAATTTTAAATTTTTATAAACTAATAACGGCATTCGATTCTTTGACCAAAAATAAGGCGAAAGTCATCTAAGTAATTTTTTGATCAGACGCTTAGATCTTTTGCTACGAGCGCTCAAACATGTAAAAATATGGTTTTATAGTGGTGAGCTCTGACTCGTAAAAGTGTATCTTCGGTGCGGCGCCTCGGAGCTCACCACTATAAAACCATATTTTTACATGTTTGAGCGCTCGTAGCAAAAGATCTAAGCGTCTGATCAAAAAATTACTTGGATGACTTTCGCCTTATTTTTGGTCAAAGAATCGAATGCCGTTATTAGTTTATAAAAATTTAAATTTTTTTACGAATTTGTTTAAATAAATAATGTTTAAACAATGAAAATTGAAAAAAGAAAAAACACGTATCTACTATTTTTTCATAAGACAGGTTTTCCAACAGTTAGTTTTTTTATATCACTTTTGATTTTTCAATGGGCGGTAATGGGTTAATTTAATTTTCAAGCTTATTTGAAAAATATTTAGTTTATGAAAATTATTGATTACACGATTTATTTCAACATACACTGTTTTCTCAGCTTATACACAACAAATAGATTATTAAACATAATACTCTAGACAGTGCTGCAGATGCAGCTAGTAACTACTTGTACGTTCATACATAGTTAAATTACAAGGTAAAAAGCAGAATACAACTGTTTTCTTTTTTTTTTTTTTTTTTTTTTTTATTTCAACAGCGCTTGATC
Organism: Encarsia formosa; assembly: GCA_038277355.1. Taxonomy (NCBI): domain Eukaryota; kingdom Metazoa; phylum Arthropoda; class Insecta; order Hymenoptera; family Aphelinidae; genus Encarsia; species Encarsia formosa. The sequence continues at coordinate 110,889,832 of CM076184.1, forward strand.
TTGCGGAAGGAGTGGATTGGATATGGGATAATAAATATAAGGATAACAAATGAAAACTAAAAGACGTTGAGGGGATTTTTTATTGTCAACATATTTTAAAAAAATCGGTAATTCTATTTTAAAAACAAAGAAAACACATGTACAAGAATATATCGTGTAACAAAGAAATTTTCTCGCGTTTCATTCGTCCGCACAATATCGATTTATTCTCACTTTTATTCCTGCAGACTATAGCACAAAAAAAAAAAAAAAAAAAACAACAACAAAAAAAAAAACAAAACAACAAAAAATAATGAAACAAAACAAAAATACAACAAATGTGCTTCTGAGCAAATCGGACTTAAAGCAAATTCGTTTTGACTGCAACTACAAACATGAGTACAAATTTTACAGCCACATACAAGAAATTTAAAGCATTTTCAATACTTTTTTCAAATTCTCTTAGAGAGATTATTTGAATATACTCATTGGTAAAATAAATAAAATTGTCACGTTCCTCTGTACTAGTAAAAACTTAAAATCAAACCGTGTCGCACTCAAACGCGATGATATTATTAAACTCACAACTCTGCGATATATAAGAAGAAAAAAGAGAGGTGAATATTGAAAAAAGAAGAAAAAAATCAATCAATAAAATAAAAAAAAATGAAAAAAAATAAAAATTTGAAAAATTGAACTACCATTGAGGCAAAGAGAAAATAAACTCAACTCGGTAGACGTTCTAGACTTGGTCACTGAAATAATTGCAGCTCGTCGAGATACTGACTGGGGAGCTCGGTTAGACTGAAGTTTTTGCTTAGATATTCATTAAGTCTACTGCCGTATTTTTCGATTTTTTCTAACCGCTTTTTTACCGCCAGTCCTGCTCTCTTCTTGCCGTTTCCGGAATCGTCCTCTGTAAAATAGATATGCATACGATTTTTTTTCTTCTTTTACGCTCGATCTACTAAGGGGGAAAAATCAGAACCACTCGAACAAAATTTCAATCCGATAAAAAAAAAATATAATAATTAATGCTGATCACATTTACTATATGCATGTTGACGCGAATAATGTTTGCTTTACTAAACACTTTTTACATTTATTTTCGAGTACATATTCATGAGCAGAACCATCACCAACGAACACAAAACTACACACTACTTATATTAGATATGGCACAAGCTTTTCAATTCCTATTATCATTACTTACAAAAAGAACAAATGACTAATTTCCTACTTTAGGGACTGCGAGAAATAATACTGTACATGCAACATTCTTAACTAATTACTTTTTACATGTATCAATTTTTATAAAAGCAAATAATTTTAAAGATACAGCATATAATAAATTTACACCACGCAAATTTACCTTGCAAAAAAAAATTTGAACAGTTATAAGTTTTTAGATTTTTTCAAAGCCATATTTAAAGAAAAGAAAAAATGTATACTGAAGTTCTGTACAGCTGTATCGGTTGAAAGTTAAATATTCATTGAATCATCAGATTTCATAAGATGTGTACAATTAAAATGAATTTATTCTGCAAAACTTATACACCAAGTTCAACTTCTATCTACAGATTCTATATTATGTTTAAATAATAAATAATGAGTATTTGATAAGAGTTAATAACCCTGCAAATAATATTATAGTGAAATGTGAAAACTAAATGTTAGAGTCATCTCTGTAATTTCTATCGTCTTTTTTTAAACGACAAAGCAAATAAAACAAATTTATTGTCTTGAGAATGAAGATGACGTGGTACGTGCTACTTAGAGGTTATAACAAACAAAAAATTATTATTTTTTCATAACGAAAATTAACCACTCTCCGTTACATACACAAGAAAAAAAATCGGTATTATACATAGAATACGAAATTACCTTTTAAGGCCATGAATTCTGCTTCATACTTCTTCAATTTTTTTAACTGAATTGTACAGGCAAGCTTCATGACATATCGTGAAATATCTTCATTACGGCATCGTTTCGGCAGATGCACACGAAAGTATTTAAGAGTACTTTCAAAATCCAATTGTAATAAATCTTTTCTGCACAACTAGAAAAAAATATAATTTATTATTGTGGTTACAACTTTTATAAATTTTTTTGATTTATTCTAACTTTTTTTCATAAAACAAATTTTTGAAAAAGTTATAAGTTAGAACTTAAAAAAAATTATTTTCTTCCATTTCAACATTCTACATTAATTTGTATCCACTGTTATTTTAGCTTTAAATTAATTTCTTTTCAAAAAATTTAATAAGTAGTTTAAAAAATTTTGAAATAAACATAAAATTACCGATAAAAGGGCAAGGGCCACTTGGAATAACGTGTCAAGCCCTTGTAACAAAAAAACGTCTAATATGTGAAACACCAAGTATAATGGAAACCTAGCGGTAAACAACGTGAGAAACCATTGTGCGGCGAACATGTGCGTTTCTATACCGCGATCACAGAAGTGCTTATAGAGGTCAGGCAATTGATCCTATGAACAAAAAGAAATATGATTTTTTTTTTTCGTTCCTTTTATATTACTTAATGAATATTAAAGACATAAATTTTTACCTCCATTAGACGATTCAACTGATAAAATCTCATGTGAAGATTATCAAATCTGTCTTTGTACAAGTCACGTAAGCCATAGTCATACATTAGCTTAACCAAAACGCAAAATGCTTGTTCTTCAGGCATCTTCAAATAAAAAAATAATTAAAATAAATAATATAATCATCATTATAAATAAATTGTATCACATACATGTAAAAGTAAACTCGCAACTAGGAAACTAAGACCTTGACAATAGCCAATTTCTTCATCATAAACTGCATATGCTTTACTTATCCTGTACAAAGAATCTTGACCCAAACCACCAGCTTCTTTGAAAAAATCATGAGCAGGAAAGGTTCTGTTGATATCTCGTAATATAACTCCTTCACAAGAACTCTCCTGTTAACCAGATGTAATAGTTAGAATCAAATAAATTTAAATTTTATGTTTTTCACTTTATTTGCAGTTAAGCTATAATAGAAAAATTTATGAGTATGCTTTATTACCTTTGTGATCAGCATTCTATATCTATCCATCATTTCTTGAGAATTATCACAGTTGCTGAGCCTTTGCCATACTTCACCTCTAAGAGCTTCTGGTATACCTTGCTTAACTAATTTTGGAAGAAGTTTTGGACGCTGCTCATTAACTTGCCAACTATCTAACACTTCAGCCCAACTGGCAAGTTTATCTGCTGAGCACTCTTTTGAAACTTCTCCTGTTCCACTTAGCATTGGTTCATCTCCATCTAAAAGTAAAATAAAAATAAATTAAAGATATTATTATTTGGTAATTTTATTTAAATGTTTATTTTATACATCACCTGAATCCAAATCTTCTTTGGGAGTTAATGTATCTATACTAGTCAAAGAAGGTGACCTGATTAATGAGACTAGATTTAGTGGTAAATTTAATCTGTTTCTATCTATTTCACCAGAAGTATCAATACTTTGCACTTCATATTGAATTTCATTGTCATTTACAATTATCTGAAAACATTTAATCAATTTTTTGAATCCAATAATAGGAAAAGTTCACTATCTTAAGCATACAATTAATTTTCATATAGTACATTTCGAAACTCGTGTGACATCATCACCAGGGCGATTTGAAGGTACCAAGGGTGAAGCGAAGCGGAGCCCGAGGTTTGTCAAAGAGCCCTGCTGACGATGCGCACCAGTTTCGAAATGTACTATTTTACCCGAATGCGTAAAACCATTTCAAAATTCACCTTTTACTCACTATCGTCGAAAAATGTATAAAATAAAACTACATTTATTCATGCAAAACATATACAAAATAAAAATTACCAAATGATCACTAAAAATTTAAAATTAAGAACTTTAATTAAAATCTATTTATTAGATAATTTAATGAATTAGTTAACAATTCATCCAAGAAGACAGGAGTGAATAATTTTGTATAACTATTGGTTAAAGCAATACAAAACAAATTTTTTTACATTATTTCATTTAAATATCTTTACCTCTTTTGAATGAAGAAAAAACTGCTGTACAAGACCTCTCCTATTAAAATACCAAAAACTCGAATTTTGCGAGAAAATTTTAACAGGCGTCTCAATCACAAATCTAACAGGTTCTCTTATACCCCTCACAACTAAATCTACAGCAACTGTCATAAAAATTTTTCCTTCCTTTGGTGATTCCTTATTTAATTCCTCTAGAGCAGGATCTGCTGGATCCCATTGTCCAGAAACAGTGTAACAGTGTTTGTCAGTTGCAACTGGTGCAGAACTAATTTGCTACAGGTTTAAAATTAATCAATATTAAAATACCATTGTTATTGCCATTTACAATAATATTGCAATAAATGTATACACTTACCATTTCTAATAATCTCATATCACTTTGTTTAACATTACGTCCAGGACTGACTAAAACACCAAAACATCTTTCTATTTCTAATGTTATACCTCCTTCTTTTACTTGTTGTATATTTAAACAGACAAGCTTTGGTACATTACTTCGTAGCTTAAAGTAGTTTCTATCTTTTACAACAGCACTATATGAACCCTTTCCATCATCTTCTTTTATCTCCATAGTTACTTCAAAAATAAAAACCCTTGAGTTGGCTTTGTCACTAACAGGGTTAAAACCATTGTTAAAATCACTACCAGTCAATGAGTTGGTCATTGATCGAGGAAATCTTTGAAAGGCTTTAGCAAAACAAGATGATACTTGTCTTATCTGTGAATTACAAAATTTTTTAAGTTATTAAAATTTAATTAAATTATAAATTTTAGACCTACCGCTTCTGGTATATCACAACGAAAAGCATGGCATTGAAATATAGCAGATTCTTGTGTTTCTCCATGAGACCAGGTAAAAGCAAAACATGCTGAGCAAGGTCCAGTGCTTTCACCTCTGGCATAAAATAAAATTCTCTGCACTTCATAGTTCATAATAGGTTGTTGAGTTGTTGCATCATATAAACTGCAAATGAAAGATTGTAGGTAATTTCTAATGGTATAAATTAAATTAATGTCCAAAAAAATCTTGCACATACATTACACTTCCTGAAGAGCAGCTTGGAACTAGAAGCGAAACTTTAATGGGTACTGAGTGAAGAGACTGTTCTGCAAGAATTTTCATGTTTCTCTGAATTTCTGCTTCAGATTTTGGGGCATTTATCTGAGCAGCCCCCAGATAAGTTACTGCATCAAATTTTGTGTAATCTTGTTGTTCATTTGGTACAACACTTGGTTCTGAAAAAACCAGTCAAAAATTCATTCATAAAATTAAAAATCTGTTTTAAATAGATATTGATCTGTAAAGTTTTGACACCAACCTTCCTCTGAGTCATCAGGTTTCATCTCATCTTGTTTTTCACTTGTTACAGTGGTGATATCATAAAATTTGCTTTGACCAACTGTTTTTGTTTTTTGAATTGCAACATTTTTATTTGATATTAACTTTATTTCACTCCCTTCATTCATTTTTGATTCTTCTGATAATACCTGAAATTAAAAAACAAATAAGTTACTAATATTGAAAAAACTCTACAATTTTCATGAATAAATTCAAAACCCTTTTACCTCATGTAAATTATTTTGAAGATCTTCTAGATTACCATTATTAGCAATTTTAAGAGTTGGCGCTTCCAGCAATGACTGCTTTATTGTACCTTTATCACTCACAAATTCATATTCATCACTGGTTGCCACTGATTCTGTAGATTTAACACTCAAGCTATCCTCCATTACGGAGCCTACAATAAATGTGCAAAAATGTTTATGAATTATGAGAAGGAGTCATTGACTGCTCAGCAAAAGTCAAACATGCAGATAAGATACTAGAAGTACACAGAATGTAAAAAAAAAAAAAAAATCAAAACACAAATCTTTACACAGTACAGTCTTTGTTATTTTGCATCACAATTTACAATCTTGGATCGTTACATTAAATCAAACAATCAAACATGCTTGAATCTAATTACACACCATAAGAGTAAATAAAAGAAACTAAATGACGGTTCTCGGCACAATGTACGCCCAACCCATCCGGACCGAACATGCAAGCAAGTACAAAATAACTATATAATCGCGCGAAAAAAATGATAAAAATTCGTTAAGTTTTTAACCGTGAGTATTCATTAGGAAAAAAAAAAAGAAAAATAAAAAGAAAAACAAAACAATGATTAGTATGATATTGTGTATTCTTACTATTAGGGTCGCCGCAGGCTCGACCACAGTCTTCAGATCATCGCCCGGTGATTCAGATAATATCGCGGGTTTTCTCCAGGAGGGAAAAGCCACAGTAGCATTTGCAGGTACGACATCGAATTCTCCAGGGTAACACACCACTGCGGTTATAGCTCTTCTTCGTGGGGGAGTAGTCGGCGGTGCGCACGCACGTATTGTAGCAAGGATCTTATTACATTACAGCCGTAAATCACTTTTCTCACATGACTGAGGATACAGGTATCATACACCATTGCATGGTTGCTAGCTGAAAGAGGATTCTCGGTCGTCTCCGAAGCAACCCGTTTGTTGTGACTTGATAAGTGGGCTTACCTGGAACCGATGAAGGTATATAGATACAACATGCATAATATGCTTCTTGTACACTAGTATCTATAGGTACAGCGGTAGGCACTAGGCAGCTGCGCCAGATATTTTTTCAGACTTTCTGCAGCTCTCAGCTGCGCAGAGCTTGGCAGAGCTACATACACAAGTACTTAGCTCGTTTGCCGTGATTTTTATTACCGATGTCCAGACTTCAGAGTTTATAGACGTCCAGTGGGCGTGTAGAGAACTGTACATAAAAAAATTAGTTTCTTTTTTGAATCCATGAGTGAAACACACATATTTAAAAATATGCGTGTACAACAGATTTTATCTGACAATTCTCTTGATTCTAATTTTACTTTTAAACAACTATACAAAGATAATTGACTCAAAAATTTTGATTTTTATAAAGTATGTATAAGTATGTATACTTTATCCTCGCAACAAAGTCGTAAGAATTTAAGAAAATAAGAACAATCGTTTCCACTATGCTTGAATTCTACACGGTACGTTAATTGAAAAGTTGTCAGTACGTAATAAGTTTTAAACCTTTAAAAATTTTTTAATAATCTATATCTAGTAAAAAAATAAATATTACCTATTTTTTATTAAACTTTACAATTTGAGTTACTTAACTGTTTAAAATAAAAAATTTTTATTTGAAAATTTGCCGCGCAGGGTTCCAAGTTCCGCTCCGCATAGCGATTAATTTATTTCATGATTCTGAGGACCGAGCACGGAAAAAGGATCTTCTGCAGCACGAGACTCTTTTACGCGTGAGCGTCAAACGAAACAATGGTAAGGTTATAAAAAAAGATTTTTAAATCTTTTTTTTACAAAGTAATCCTTTAATATAATTTAGATGTTAGTTTAAAAATTGATTGGTGAATCTTTTGGCAAACTCAGTGTGATGAAAGTTCCTTATAAATATTCGTAATTAGTGTAAACAAATTCAAAAAAGTGGACATCTTTACGGCATTTCATACATTTTAAATGTGTTTAGTTTATAATTATTTATTATAGTTTCAGTGATTTTAAGTACAAGTGATTTGGTATAGTGACTGATAGTAGTTATGCAGTGCAAAATTCGTTTTATTAGTTATATAAATTAATCTTACAAATTTTTTTGGTTATGTTATGATAAATATTTTATTTGTTACAGGGTAAGGTCAAGTGCTCAGATCTTAGAACAAAAGACAAAAAAGAGCTGCTCAAGCAGCTGGATGAGCTGAAAACAGAGCTCACCAGCTTGCGAGTAGCCAAAGTTACTGGAGGGGCTGCTTCAAAGCTTTCCAAAATGTAAGAGAAGCTTTTATTATTGTCACTATTTCAGTTGCATATTTTGGTATTTATTACTTTTTATTTGTTGCAGTCGGGTAGTTCGAAAAGCAATTGCTCGCGTTTATATCATTATGCACCAGAAGCAGAAGGAAAATCTCCGATTGCTGTACAAAAATAAAAAGTACAAGCCTCTTGACTTGAGACCAAAAAAGACCAGGGCCATCCGTAGGAGGCTTACACCTCACCAAGCAAGCCGAAAAACACTTAAAGAAATCCGAAAGAGGTCAATCTACCCTCAGAGGAAGTACGCATTAAAAGTGTAAATAATTCTTAAATTTAATAAAAAAATTTCTTTAAATACATCTGAAATTTTTCATTGCATTTCCATAACATTACTGAATTAAGATGGAGCACATTTTTTTTTTTAAGCTTTGAGTTTTTCTGTAAATACCAGTACATTTTTGAAATATTTTACATTTTCTTTTTATAATTTTCACAAATTATTTATCTTACTAAAAACTACTAATTAACAATAACTTAGTTAAGTTATTATGTTGATAATTTAATTTTTTTTTATTAAGTGTTGATCCAAAAGTTTTTTCAATTTTATATTTTCACAATTGTTGAATGTTGAAATGGAAAGAAACCAAGTAGTAAAGATAAAGAAAAGATTTATATTCCTACTTGATACTAAATAAATTCTAAGTTGTATCCTATAATTGTACTAAAGAAGTTTACATTAATACTAAAATTCTTTAACTAGAAATTTAAATTAATTTAAAGTATAAAAGAATTGAAAAAAGTATAAACTGTAACATTCAGAAGTTTTTCAGATAATGTCTGAATTGTTTATATGAGATAGTGAGCAAGTTTTTGTTTTGATTGAAACCAATTTATTTGTACTACTATTAATTGAGAAAAATTCCTTAAAAATTAAAATTTATTTAAAGTATATTATTTATAAGCAACAGTGTGCAAGTTTTTGATTAAATTTCAAAAATTATACTTGCGCAATTAGTTACTTCACATACAGAAAATTTTAGAAACTATATATTTGAAAATTTTCATTTAGTAACAGTTAACTGATTTATTGGATAAATTTTGAATGTTTGTAAAAAAAAAAATATATAATTTATCAAGATAAAAATTATTAACATTTTTGCTTTGAACATACTGTATTTATTTCAAAAAGCGTTTAAAATAAATATTGTAGGCTGTACCTATAAATATAAACAAGTGATGTAAAAAATTTTAACTTCTAGTCAATTTAGTGTCGGACACTAATTTATAGATTTTTAAAATTGTTGCTTTAAGTCAAAAACATGCTAATTCAGATCTAGTTTTGAAAATTGCTAACTCAAGACTTATTCTTTTTTTTTTTTTTTTTTTTTTTTAATTTAATTAAGAATGAGTAGAGTTTTTTTATCATTTTTATTTTCGTAATAAAAATTATTCGAATTATTTAGTTATAAAGTTATTAAAAAAGTTTTATATAAGCTTGAAGGTTTATTACAGTCATTTTTGTCAAAAAACTAAATTTTTTATATATTCCCATGGTGCGGCGTAATGTTCCTGTATACGGCGCACCAAAAAACACGTTTAAAAAATCGTCTTGCTCTGAACTTTATAGAGACTTACGTAATCAAATTCTAGGCACTTTCGAGAACTTAATACCATAAAAAATTGGATAGCAGTTGGAAATAAAATTAAAATTTTTTAAGTTGCACTGAATTCGAGCAATTATTTCTGAAGGGTATGTACCTTGAGCGAAAAATTTCTGCATAAAATAATTGGAAATTATTATTTATGAATAATTTTTTCAAGGAACATTTTAATTTTACATATTATTTGATTAACCGCAATAAAAATATTCTCTAGTTTTTTATTTTGGATGTATGCATAGTTGTATACATATATATTTATACAAATATATATAAAATTTGTCTTTTTCACCTCTATAATTTTAATTTAAATAAATTTTCACGAAAACGACAACCAAGTTTTGTTACTACATACTGTGAAGATTCCAATAAATTCTTGAATTTATTATTCCATTGTACCAACTATGGAGAAATGTAAAAAGGAGGCTTTTTTGTGACGTTCACTTACTATAGATCTTTTTTCAAAGAAATTGAGTAAATTTTTACCCAAATAAAAGCTTTGAATAATTGAAAATTTGGGTTCTATTACCGAGTTCAGAATTTTCAATAAGCCGCAAACTTCGTAATTAATTTAAACCAAAGTTGTGAGTAAAAAAATGAGAGGCTTTTTCAGTAACGTCAGTGCGTGACATGTAATAAATAATTTAAGTATGAAATGTCACCTTTGAATCTTGAATACTTCTCATCAAGTTGCTTCTTACTACGTATCTATTTTTTTTTATTTTTCATTTATAGATGAATTTATAACAGTTTTAAGTCATACAGGTAACGTTCCGTGACAGAAATAATTGCTCGCACATACACCATGTATGTTTTTCTTTAAACTGCATTTTTTTTCTCACCCAGCGCAGTATAGAAAAAAAAAATTTCTAAAAAAACTTTCTTTGAAAATTTATTGATCGAAACTTTGTTCAAAAGTAATCGAGTGCTTTTTTAAGTATAAGCCAGCTAGAAAAAAAAAACCTTAAGAAGTGTTTTGGGATCCAAAAGCACTTTTAACTTTTTAGGGTTTTTTCGGTTTTAAGAATATCAATTTTCCATGGTCAATTTTGTCAAAGTTCGGCCTTAAAATATTTTTTCCCAAAAATTTATGAAAAAAAAAACGAACATTCAGAACCTTCTAGTACATTAGACAATGAGTCGGAGTTTTTTTAAAAAAAGGCTAAAAAAAGGTTTTTTTTCAAAAATTGACAAAAACTGCCTCTTGGGCTGTAGGGCAAACCGTTGTATATTGGCAAAAGATATTAGTAATTTGGCATAAGAAAATGATCCCCAAGGATTTGTCCAAATCGACGTTTCACATGTCATGAAATCTCCTTGTTATTATGTAGATGATATAAAAATTAATCAATATGAAAAAAGAAACGAAAAGGAGACATCAATTGTTAGTAAACAAATAAGCTAGACGACTCCAGCACCTTGACAAACAAAACAACACGATTGCATAAAGTTTGAAGGATTGTGCAGAATGCAATACGTTCGCATTATCACGTATGCAAAATGCTTACTGGTACTCGTTATTTGAATTTCATTATACATCGTTCGAATGATCGTCTGGCTAAAGCATCTTCTCTTTATAATAAGGCCGTAACTCAGCTCTTATCAATACAGATTACAGGCAGTTGCCCAAACATCGGGAGCTTTTTAATGTGTACAAACACTGCTACACTTTTTTTACGCGCATTTATTCATTATCATCATTGCTAAAAATTTCCTCGTCTGGAGTCAAACAACAAATAATAATCATCAAATTTTTTCGCTTTCGCTCGTGGAGCGCACGATATAAAAATCGCGTGGCTATAAATAATGTAATGATTCTGTAAAACGAGTGCGTGAGCTATGTTTAATGTTACATACACAATTCGAAACGAGGTCGCTTTTATATATAGGCGATCCTCCTTGTCGCGATCAGCGAAATCGGATAATACAACTTTTTTTACAAAAACCACATACGGATACCACTTGTGGCAGACTTTTAAATTTATTTTATTGTGAAAAAAAAAATCAATTTTGATGATCTATTTTTGACAGTTTTATTTACGATATAAAAACGAAATTTTTTAATAGTTTTAATAAAATAAGTAGTCTTAAAGTACCAACAGATTGCAAAAATGTAAATAAAAAAAGTGGTGTTAATTAATAATCAATTACACAAATTTCATCAATTTAAATGTTCAGTTATTTTTTTACTGTTTGAAATTTAACTTTGCTTGTCTGAAAAAATATATTATAATAGCTAATTATATATTTCCTTAAGCCATAAACATAAGTTTTACAGTATGACAATAAATTCACAAATTCATTCCATGCCTAAGTTAACAAAATGAATTCACAGCTTTAAAATACCAAAAAAAATTTATTTCTTACTCTTTGCAATCCCAATAAATTAGGTGTTAAAATAATGTAAACTTTCCTAAAAAATACTTGTGTTTTCGATAAAAATCAGGATAGAGCTGGTTAAGTTTAGTAAATTATTCGAGAAATTCATGAAAGTAAAAACAAATTAAAATAAAAAGTTCAAGTTGTTTCAATGGTTCAGGTATAAATTCTATTTAGTTTTTGCATTTACTTGGTGAAAATCCATGGTCAATTAATTAATTGATAAAACAAATGTTTTAGATTTTCACAAATAGTTAATGTAAAAGCCTCATTAATAAAAAATTTGTAAAAATCTAAAAAATTCGTTTTATTAATAAATTAATTAATTAAAGGTATAAATTTAAAAGGTGATTGAACTTGAGTTCATAAATCAAGCTAAAAGAACGTATGCGGTACTTGATCAACTTATCAAAATTTTGCGTCAATCTAAATTCTCAATTGTTATTAATTTAATCGAATCGTCGGCAGCAGCTGCGAACTTCTTAAAAGAGAATGAGGCCGCAGGACGTGCCGGAAATCGCACAGCCCCCTAATCTCTCTGTTACGCACTTACACAAAGAATTATGTTGGTCTCGTGCTGCACGTGCACTTATTTATGCGTAAGTCTGTGCCCGGAGATGCTATAAAAGATTCAGGCGACGCAATGAAAAAAACGAGGCAACCGACTGTATGTCAATGCACCCGCGTGCGTCCCTGCTCCGATTTTCCATTCAGGTGACTTCTAACATTTTCCAGTTGCATTTTTTTAATTCAACGAAGATTTTTAGGACATTCTTCGTAATTTATCGCTATTTTAAACTCTTTCTCTGCTATCTTTTTATGTAACCGATTATACGATAATAGCTAAAAAAGTGTGTATAAATACATAAAAGCATTTCAATTTTTTTTTTTTTCAGTTTCGCAAATTTCATCGGTAAAATTCTTAAACGTTATAATTCCCAAAATCAATATGGTAGAAAATTTACTTTAGATAACTTTTAGTCTCAAATATTTTTTACGATTTTATCACTACTTTAATCGAACATTTGGTAAGTTTTGTACAAAAAATTTCTGATTCATATTAATTAGAAAAAAAAAGTAGATGTAATAACGTTAATTATTCTAGGTATTTTTTGTAAAAAAATATCTATGTATCCAGTGAAGGGAACTTTTACTTGAAAAATAAAAACACCAGCTCGGTTTTCCGTAAAAACAGGACACAAGGGGTAAAAAAAGCATAGGTAGCTGGTCCAAAATTATGGCCAAGTTCAAATGAGACCAATAATCGAAGGTAATTTGTGATAACCGCTGCACGTGTTGCGAGCTTGCGGCGAAAGCGACTGCTGCGGAAATAAGTTTAAAAATTAGAAACGACATGAACGATTACAGGGGTGTTTTGATTGAGGCTCACTACTCAGCGATCGCAACAAAGTAGTATGAATGATAGGAAGTTTTGAAGGAGAGGGGCCGGGAAGGATGAAAACAAGCTACGCTGAGAAACTGCACGTCCACCACGTTTAAATGCAGGCTGCAAAACGACGGAGGGGAAAGGGTCTACCCGAGCCGAGCCGAGCCGAGCGCGAATCGAGTGTGGTGGGGACGCCGCGCCGGTCTTTGTTGTATATACAATAAGAGGCCCGCGCTATCCCGACAATCCAGTACAATCCTCGACTCCAGACTTCGAACACATCTTTTTTTTAAAGTCATTTTATAGCTTTATCTGAATTTCAAACTATATACATAACAGTTCTTGCGAAAGTTGTCTAGTGGAAAACCATTCTAACTACAAGATAACTGTTTAGAAGAAATAAGTTGTTAAGTGATCAAAGGTAGGGAAACATAAGTCAGGATGGCTGCTACAGTCCTCATACGACTGGGTGTGCGTCAAGCCCTCGTCGGCAAGAGCATCATCGAGAGGAAGCTGGTACCGAGTCTCTGCTGTAGCGGTAGCTTCCATGACAGCGAGACACTCGCAATCAGCCAGCCAAAGGTACGTATTTAAAAAAATTAAACTCGTGAAACCTTGGTAGTTTGCCATTTTTTTATTTCGATTTACTCCCACGGCATGGCTTCAAAAAAAAACTGTTCTTATTGGGCTGCTTTCGTGCGGGGCCTCGATTAATATAAGAAATATAAGAACACCATGGATAGTCGCGCTCCCTCAACCTTTTTTTTCCCCCTTGGTTCTACATGTGCGGAATTTTTTCGGAGCGGTTTGTTTACGAGCCTGTTACTGCCGCAGAAACTACCTATAGCGACCTTCGGTCTCCCACCTCCTGATTTTCTCAACCTCCTCTTCTCGATCGACAAGCTTATTCCTTGGCTGCCTGCGATTTTCCATTGTGAAAGTCTCCTGGTGGCTGGTTTCCTGTATCCCCTCCCCCCTCTGAAAATCATGATAATCAGATTCACACGCACTCCGAGGTCGGAGAAAGGTGCGCTCGGTTTTATGTTTTTTTTTCTTTTTGTACAAACCAAATGTATAATAAATAAGGAAAATCAACAGAATCACTGACTCATATTAATTTAAAATTTGGGAATCATCGTTTGTTTTTTTCATACAAATTTCATCAAGTATTTTTAAAATCAACTTTTTTTGTTGGAGAAAACGAGGCACGTTTTATACAAGTGCTTTCAGTTTCAAATCTCTCTCGACTGTACTAAATTAGCCATCACAAGAAGTCCATTGATAACACACATGTTGCGGACTTCTTATTTTACTCAAAATGATAAAATTATCTAATAAAATGAATTTGAAATATCTTCTCCAAATTTTCTGTAATATTCAAGCTTTATTCTTATTTTTTACAATCTTATTTCAATATTTAAATTTCATATTTCCATCTACTAAGAAGAAGAACAGGATTTTTCAAAATAAATCACGAAATGATTATTTGTTTGATAAGACAGATTATGCAGGCAATTGAGAAATTAAACTCTCGAATATATCGCTTGTTTTGATTGTAAAAATTATCAGTTGAAGTATATTTTTAATTTTTTTTTGGACTCAAAAGATAATTTTTGTGTTTTATCGTATACTCTCAAATTGTTTTGTAAATTTATACGGTTCGAAGGTGTTTTTTTGAATTAGCATAAATTTTCATAAATGCTTTCGTCATTCTATCAATGAAATTGTTACAACGCACAAGCGAAAGTACAGTAAAATATGTTTGGAAGTACATTTTAAATAATTGTTAGAGTCGATGGACTGAATTTCCAAGCCGTGACTACGTTAAGTTCTTTGCAAAATTTTAAAACTGGTTCACCTTGGTCCGCACGAGTGATGCTAATGATCAGTTAGCGGGTGAAATGGGATATTTTAAATTTTTGGTATACATGATTTATGACATGTTAATATAATTTTTTGAAAAAAATATACCAAACGAGTTAATTTTTTATCCATTTCATTATTGTAAACTAACATTGATTTAAAATTAAAAATAGGAATATTTTTTGAACTTTATGGATTAGTTCTTTAAAAACACTTTACAGTCAGCTAATTTTTAAATAATAAATGGTTCGATTTTTTCAGATAAAGTATTCCTTACGCCAAATGAGTAGCAACAAGCGAACTCTTCACCAAAGGAGAACGACAGCCACGTCTTTAGATGAGAAACGCCAGCTCGACACCGACTACGACAGTGGAAGCGACAGCGACAGCGACGACGAGCACGCGAAACGAGTACGTAATCTGCCAAAATTCTTTTTTTTTTTTTTTTTTTTTTTTTTTTTACACTTTGACTTTTACGTACAGTTCCGGTTTGTTGTTATCCTAGTTCATTGTAGTTACGTTAAATCGCCGATAAACACAGGCGCGTAAAAAGCGCACGTGTTTGGAAAATATACTCTGCTCCTGTAATGATTTGCCTATGTCTTTATTCACATCAATCTTGAACTTGATTTTCAAATAAATTAATACTTACTTTTTGTTTTGAATATATATTTAACTGTTTTGTTTTAACAAAATTATTTTTTTAAGCTGTAAGTCGATAAAAAAATTTTTATTCAAAGTAGGATTCAATGTAAGAAAAAAAAAATTGTTCCTAATCAGAAGAAAAATTTTTATTTTAACACTATTTAATCAAGGTTAATACTATATTTTTTTAAAACTGTAATTTTTGTAAAGGTCACCTAGATCTTGATGTGTTTGAAAAATAATGCAAAGGCATGTCAACAAAATATTTTTTTTTAATCTCAAAGTTAAAAACCAGAAAAATTTAATACAACTCTATCGGAAAAGCCTGTTTTAAAATAAATTTTAAATATTAGAGTTAAAAAAGCCCACTACAAAATAATATTCTACTCTATAATAAATAATATAATTTAATGATAAAATTTTTCTTATGAGCTTATTGTATTCAATAAAGTAAATTGAAAAAAAAATTTTTACCATTTCTCGTGTGGAAAGACAAAATCTCAGTATATCGGTTTAGAAACGTATCATCTCAGGATTGCACATTAGAAACGTATCATCTCGGAGCTAACTCATTTCCTCTAAAAATTTGTTCATAATATGTAAATTGAAAATAAATTTGATAAAAAGTTTTTAAACATCTAATTTTTGATAACTGTTATACTTATCAATCCAGTAGATCAGTAATCATGATTTAGATGCTTAAAAACTTTTTATCGAATTTATTTTCAATTTATTATGAACAAATTTTTAGCTCCGAGTTAGCTCCGAGATGATACGTTTCTAACCCGATATCCTGAGATGTTGTCTTTCCACACTAAAGCAATGATCTGTAATTTTCTCTTATACAAGAATTTTGAAAAAATAGTAAACAAGAAAAAAAAAATCATGATTGACCAGTTCCTTTCGAACAGAATGTTAAATTTATGTTACTAAAATTAGTTTGCATTTTGATTCTTTAAACCCTCGTACTGAATATCTTAAGTTCAAAAAATATATTTATCACCAAACTATGTGCACCCATAATACATAAGAGATAAAAAAGAAGTTTTTCATAAAATTTCTCGATTCTCTTGAAAATACTTATAGTTATAAATGTGCAGTTATCTACGTAAACTTTCATTATTTTTATTTAAGCGATGCCAGTTACGTATTTTTCTAAAAAATAATTGGTTTTGGCATACGTATTAATTTTATCTTTTTTTTTTCTAATTCTCATAGTCGGACTCTCACTTTTGGCGACGGAAAATGAGAACTCTTCATAGCCACCTGGACGTCAACAAAGACGGAGTCCTGAGCTACGACGATATTATGCTCTTAGGCGAAAGGTTTGCCAAACTTGGACACCTGACGCCTGCTCAAAAGGAAGAATTTCAAACAGTTCTTCGAGTAAGTTTATAACATAAGTTTCACAAATTATTGTTAAAGTTAAGACTCGATCAAGTTTCTTACTTTTGAGAGTATATTTGTCGATAGTACCTATCAACTTGCATATCGTTCTTTTAACTCAACGCAAAAACAAAAACTGCTATTTTACGTTTTATTTACTTATAATAGATAGAAATAAATTTGTTATCATTGAATCATTATTGTTATCGTCTTCTATTAGAAAAATAAAACGTTTTTTTTAGTCTTATACATAATTACGTTTATGTGAACGTACGTCCACGCATAACTCAGAAAGTTTTTAACCGATTCATTTAAAACTTCGAGAGTACATTTTTTATATAACAAGGAGAGTTTCAAGCCTAACTGCAGGTATTTAGCTTTATTAAAATTAAAGTTATGACCAAATACGTAAAATTTGAATTTTTATTGATTACTACTCCATTTATGCGAATGAGCGTAGAGAGAAAGCTAGCTTTTTTGAAAATTGCTTCGAGAAATTCTCTTTGAAACAAAATTAATAAAAATTATTTGAATGCTTAAAGAATATATATAATTTTTATGTATGTACAGAGAACTTATTTTTAGGGTTATTATAAAGATGTGTTAAGAATTTTTATTTTGGGTTGTAAAATTTAAAAAAAAAACAGTTTTACTTGGTTTATTTTTGAGAATAAATTAAATCAGACGTGATAATTCTGAGAGCTACCAAAATTAGCATTTATATTCATTGTCCTTAACAAGAAAAATGTTCAAAATTTTATTAAAAAATTTTACTCTTTCTTAATTTTAGTTATTTTAATTTTAATACATGTTAATTAGTTCAATTTTTTCGTTTTTTATTCGAATAGATTTTGATTTTTTGACATCACTGCTGACGAAGCTCAATTGAGAATCAATTGAGAATCAACTCAAAATAACAATTGATTCTCAATTGATTCTCAATGAAATATCAATAGAGTTTTGAACATAAAATTTATATTTATGATTTATTCGTTTTACAACCAATTATACCATCATTAAAAGAGTTTTTTTTAAATCTAATTTCAAGGATTAAATGAAAGGTTGAAAAATATTAAATTCTCGGTACATGAAATAGGAGGAAAAAGGATTTGTAGTGTATTATGTAGTGACGTTACAAAAAATATATTTTTTTTTTAACTTATATCTTTGAGATTAGAATAACCGCCTAAATAACTAATCCACGCCCTCGAGTTTTGACACCTATTGCACCAGGTCAAAAAAACTCACTCAGACGACTTCTCCAGGAACTTTTTAGTTAAAAATTTATGATAGATAAAGTCTAGATAGATAAACGGCGGTAGCTCTTTCACGGTGAGTTGGACATTTTTTACGTTATGATTTTATAGAGCATGAAAAGTTAAGTATCAATCAAATTTCGAAAGTTAGGAATTAAAAAATTTGTTTTTAATTAAAATTTTTCTAATTTTATCTACTTGGGCTACAGTGAAAAAGTATCCACTGATTTCTTGGAGCATCATAATTTACCTTAATCGGCAATATCTTACAAAAAATTAATAAAGAACAGATGTTATATGAATCTTGTTTTATCGAAAAAGAAAGAACAAACAATGCATTTGCAGAGTTAAATGACAGTAAGAAAACGCTGGTGAGAATTGTAAAATTTATTGTTGATGAAAAGCATAATCTTCATGTAACCGTTTGTAAAAAGCTCATGACAAAAAATTGTCCTTGGAATGAAAGTGGGAAGTTAAAAATTATTTATAATTTCAAAGAAGAATTTTCCATCATTCTGACTGAAAAAATATCGAAAATTTGTGTTTACGAGGAGTTACTTGGGGATAAATTTATCTGCCTGGTTCCTAATATGTTTCATTGTTGAAATAACTAAAATTTTTGTTTGTTTAACTAATTGATTTAACACAAATGTTATAAAATAATAAACATATCCTGGTGCACCAGGATTGACCGTGACAACGTCGAGACTTTATCTATCATAAATTTTTAACTAAAAACATCGAATTCACATGAAAGCTCCTGGAGAAGTCGTCTGAGTGAGTTTTTTTGACCTGGTGCAACAGGTGTCAAAACTCGAGTGCGTAGATTAGTTATTTAGGCGGTTATTCTATTCTCAAAGATGTAAGTTAAAAAATATATATATTTTTTGTAGCGTCACTACATAATACACTACAAATCCTTTTCCCTCCTATTTCATGTACCATAATTTAAAATTTTTCAACCTTTCATTTAATCCTTGAAATTAGATTTAAAAAAAAAAACTCTTTTAATGATGATATAATTGGTTGTAAAACGAATGAATCATAAATATAAATTTTATGTTCAAAACTCTATTGATATTTCGTTGAGAATCAATTGAGAATCAATTGAGAATCAATTGATTCTCAATTGAGCTTCGTCAGCAGTGATTCAAGAGCAATATTTAAAATGGGAAGAAGCTTGTCGAAATTTGAATTTAATTAAATTAATTTTACCGAGCTAAATAAGTTTTCGTTCTGAATTCAATGTGAATTATTTAAGCTCTTTTTGCAGTATTCCACTACAGAGGTGTTGACTTATTAAACAAATAAGGGTCAGTCCACGTAAAAGTAAATCTCGGCTCAAAAATGAATATTTGTGATAACTTTTTTTAAATTGAATTTTTATTTGAATTTATAAGTGCATGGGAGATAAAAGATAATAGTAAAAGCTATCTTTTAACTCTAATTTTGTTTTAAAAAGTTTTTTATGTTCCTTTGTATTTCAAAAAAACCTCTTCTTAAAGATGAAAAAAATCATATAAATTTAACTGTTTAGCTAAAATTATTTAATGAGAGAAAGATTCGGGTAGTCATTCTAAATGTTAGTAATGTCGAATAATGTTAAAAAAAATTTTTACAGAAACTATTGAATGTTTTTCATACACGTAACACCCGTGACATAAAGATAGATTTTTATTAAATAGAGAAAATGAAAAATCCAAAAACGTTTACATGAGCATAAAAGTTCAAAGACTCAACTTTAACATGGATTTTTTCCAGAACTAAGTACACCGTTTCATAATTTGCTGAGTTCTTGTCTCTTTGGCAGTATAGTATCAGAATCATTTCTGCTTTCAGTAATGCCCGTGACGGACTTTGCATTAAATTTTTAGGAAAATGAAAAATATAAAAAAATTTTGAATGACTTCAAAATTTTCAAAAAAAAAAAGTACCTCCCTTTAGTATAATCATATTTTTTTTTTAAATAATTTTACGTACATAAATTTTCGAAAAACTGTGTACGATGTAACACCCGTGACATACGGACAGACCCATAAGTAAATTGTAATAAAAATTTTTTTTTTTTTTTTTTTCAGCAAATGTGGGAAGAACAATGGGGTGAAATCAGTCAATACAATCTGGTTGATGTAGAGAAGTATCTTGTTGAAATGCATCATGTTCTTGAAGACAAATCTTTGAGGCGAAAAGTGCATCATTTTCTGCCTTATTTATTTAAAGTGAGTTTAAAAATTCAAAGTTTAATAAAATTTATAATAAATTACTTTGTATTTATTCATCTTTTTTTTATATTCATTTACAGGCAGTAGATAAAGATAACAGTGGAGAAATTTCAGTTCAAGAATTCAAACTTTTTTTTAAATGCTTAGGATTAGAAAATGATGTGAGTTAAATTTATTGAAAAATTTTTTATTGAAACAATTTCAAAATTTTACATGATATATATAATGTAATTTTTATTTTACAGGATGCAGTCGTTAGTTTTAGTTATATTGACACCAATGAAGATGGAAAAATCAGTCTGAAAGAGTTTATAAAACTTGGACGAGATTTTTTCTTGACTCAAGATCACACAAAGCCCAGCAAACATTTCTGGGGACCATTAATAGATTAAGATTTAGCTGATCATTAAGTTACAATGTTAGTCATTCTCAGTGATATTGTATACTCTTCATTTGTCGATATTCATCTGAACATTCTCATAACTTTCAAGTGACAAATACTTTGGAGATGTACTTCAAAATCTCACCGTATACATATTTTTATACTTAGGAGTACTGTATTTATATTTACACTATTAAAAAAAAATTTTTTTATACTGCTTATTTTAGACTAGCACCGAGAACGGAGTGCTTAATATTTAATGCCAGAATGTTACTTATAATGTTTTTTATAATAAAAATTAATATATAATGACCACTAATCTCATATTTTTCTCGACTTCCTTAAAGAAAATCCTTCTCCAGAAAATGCTTTGAATTCATCAACATCCTTTGCCTAAAAAATAAATTAAGTATTGTACTACAATATAAGAAGTTTAAACTACATTGTTGCTTTAAGTCAGAGATATGCTAGCTCAGATTCAATTTGGAAATTACTAACTCAAAAAGATTCTTTTTCGAATTTTGAGTCGTTGAAGGATCTTTTTTTTAAATTAGACTAAAATATATTATAACAAAATAAAACAAACTGGCCTAGCATGTTTCTGACTTGAACTAACAAAATTGTCTTCCGTAAGTAAAAAAAGAATGATTGTTAGGTAAAATATATAAACTATTTAAAGATAATTGATAAGTGCATGTAAATAACAAATTTGAATGGTTTCACTTGACATAAAAATTTATAAAATACAAAATTTTTTTAATTTTTGAAACATTTAAAAATTAAAAAAATAAATAAATGAATAAATAAACAAAGAGCTATGATAATAAATATATGACTCTAAATAGTCATTGTATGAATGTAAAATATAAAAAATGGCAGATATAAAAATTAAACCTATAAATGTAAAAAAATGAAAATTTTACCTCTTGAACATTTGTTTGCTTCATATTACGTAAAAATTTCAAAGTTCCTATTTGGTAATCATAATCTGGTATTCCTTTGATGTACACTGGTTTTTCAGCTGTTTTCTCAGTTGGAGATGCATCTTTTTTCTTTTTTCCATCTAATCTATTTCCTTCTCCTTTAAAAGCTACAAACCCTGTAGGTTCTGGCATTAAATCTGCTGGATCAACTTCATTTTCTGGCTTTCTTTCAACTTTTTGAGGTTCTTTATATCCAACTGGAGGAGCAAATTCAACATTCATGTCACATTCTATAATTGTGACAGCTGGGCCTGGTTTAGTTTCCAAAACACACATTTCATAAATGCGACTATTGTATTTTATTGCAATCATATCTCCAGTTGTCAAACAAGCAAAACTTCTAAGTCCATTTTCTAACACAGCTTTAGGATTCGTTATATCTAAAAAATCCTCCGATTGGGGCTGAAATCGAACATACTCTGCAACAGGAATTGAAACGCTTTCAATATTAAGCAGTTCCCCTTCTTGAAGAAGTAAATTGTGCATCATCTAAAAAATATTTGAAAAATAATTTATATTATATATATATATACATATATATATTATAAAATAAATATTTTTAGTTAAACTTACCCAGTATGGAAGATAAACTTTCCCTTCATCTGCAACAAATTCAAGTACACCACAGTGGGTGATTCTGTTTGTTTTTTTATTTGTTAATTTGAAAAGCATTGGGTAAACAATATTTAATCTTGTTAAAGTATCAAGCGCTGAAGGTGGCATAATAACTGAAAAATAATAATTTTAAATATAAATTAAAATAAGAAATTTGCAGACCCAAGTGGTTTGTTAATGAAGTCAAAATACTAAGAAGTATTGGTTGATCTCAAAGGTTCTGAATATCTAAGAGATTTGATTTTTAAATAATGTATTGTAAAATAATTATGAATTCAAGAAAGACTTTGATAATTAAAATTTGTAATTTTTATTGCATTAAAAAAATGATTCAAGTTTAATTTTCTAAGTTTAGAGTTATCGTGAAAGTAAATAATATAACTTGATAAAAAAGATTTTTAAACTTCAGTAAAAAAAATTTATTAGACAAAATAAATGAATGTAAAAAGACATAATTATTTTTATTACACTCTTTTAATATGTTGGGATAGTCAACAAAAATATTTTTAACAATTAACATAAATATACTTAATTACTTTTTCCTCCGCGTTCAACATCCTGACGCTCATTTCCAGGAAGCATAGAAACTGAAAAACATTTGTACTGAGTATTAAAAGGTCGAGGTATTTCTGCAAAAACGTTGAACCCAAACTAAAAAGAAAGTTACTATTATTTCCAAATATTTCTAAATCAGTAAAAAATTAAAAAAAAAAACTCAACCATTGTAGTCAAAAACTTTTTTAAAAAAGTCAATAAATTAGATGTAAATAAAGTATTAATACAATAAATTGAAAAATATTCTGACAACACACGATGACTATGCTTCTCTCATCAACAAAAACATTTTATGACAAGTGACAACACTGAACTGTAGGTAACCCAGTGCATCTGGTAACTGATTGGATGAGCCAACTTGGCTGCCGAGTGCTGACACATGCGCAGTGCGCACTGCACAAGCATGCAGATTGCAGCATGCTGTCTGCTTTTTTTATACCTAAAAAGCGCGTAATTTAAATTTGATAATTTTGTGTTCGAGTATATAGTATTTATCAAACTAGTTTTTAAAATCTTCTAAAATTTATCAATAAATACTTTTTCTTAAAAAGATTTTACCATACGATGAGCGTGGGGCTCGATTTCACTTTTAGTAGCGTGCATAAAATCGAGTGCCACGCACGGAGTGCGATAAAATACAGTATTGTACATGTGTGATATAAGTAAAATTATTTCCTCCTCAACTGTCCGTTTTTGCACGAGCGAAGCGAGTGTGTACTATTATTTAAGGAGTAATGACTATGTTTTTAATAAAAATCATGACACCGATTTCTAATAAAATCTTTATTTTTGCATTTGACTGATGTAAAGACTATTTTATTAATGTAAAAATTCGTTTTTTGTAAAATTTTTATAAAAATTGATGTACGTACCTAGTTGTTGAAGATATTGAACACGAATCAGACCTTAATTTTTGCATTTGACTTAAGTAAAAGAGTTATTTTTTAAAAGTTTTTTAATTTCTTAGTTGAACTTGGTTCTAGAAGTTTTCAAGGTTGCTGATCACGAATTAAATACTAATTTTAAAATTGGGAGTCTTAATAATAATTAGAGTAAAAAAATATTTTCTAAAGAATTTTATCGGATACAAGTCAAAACTTTACATAGGGACTTTTGAATTAAATTTATTTTTAAAATATTAAAAAAAAAAAAAAAAAAAAAATATTTAATTTTAAACGTAACATTAATTTTAATACTTTCAAAATATGTATGTTCTGTAAGTATAAATTTTGATTTGGTTCAATATTATTCGATAAATATAAAATTTCATGTTTTAGTTTACAAGCGTAAGAGCAGCGTGTCATAGATGCTTGTGTTTGAATTATAATATTCAGTAAAATTAATTTACAATAATCTGTACAGAGATAATGATACATCGATTATACCAACATAAAATATGTTTATTTCTTGTTAAGCTTAATTGAAGACTCTTTGAACAGCCAGAAGTTTGAGAAAAACTAGAAAATGCAACTTTGGTTGAAAAAAAAAGCGCTTACATATTTTTTGCAGTGTGAATTTATTGACTTCGCAGTTATAAAAGGTTTGCTAAAGGTTAGCTCATTTTTGCAAAGTTTGTAAAAAGCGCTACAAGCGCAACTAAAAAAAATTTTCAATATAAAGCGCAAAAGAGTATTAAATAAGTGTACTACTTCATTTACTAATTTTGATAGTTTTTATTTTAGCCAAAATAATTTTCCTACACAATAATAATATTTTTTTCTTTTTTCTGCAGATGAGGTTAAACAATATACACAGAGTATATATAAATTAGTTTCTAGTTCACAGTTTTTGTGTTTTGGAACGTAATCAATTTTTACACCTGACGAGCTCTTCAGAGCGAACCTGATTATTGGTGTATTGCTTTTGGTATAAAAATTCAATTTTTCACACAATATTTTCTAGCCAAGTTTAGTTGGTTAAGTTCTAGACATAATATTTTTTAAACAATTTTACTTAAGTTTAAATTATTTTGCACCATGAGGAGCTTACATCTGATAATTGTGGTTACGAAACGTGCCGTGTTAAAGTGTAAGAGTATACACAAACTTATCTTTAAACTTTTAAGACTGCACAACAGTTAACACATATTTTTTGACTAGCATCGTTAAATAAAGTTTGTACTTGACGTTTAGTTACGTATAGTCTCAACCTACACATTGATTTTATTCTCTTTGCAAATTTTTCGAAATTTTCTAATAATTTTTTAATGTATTTCGGTTTTTGTTTGTTTCGTATATTGTAAAATTAGTAATAAAAATTAAGAAATGTTTAAGTAGGTACAGCTGAACCTGTGATACGGTTTTCATTTACGAAATTCTTGATTGTTTTTAGCTTTTTTTCATTTATAACGTTAAGTGGAATGTACAATGTTCAAAGATTCTATTAATACATAATAGGGTTGGCAACCGGTTCTTTAAAAATATATTTTTTTAAAAGTACTTGATTTTCGATGAATTTTAACATTTTTTTTAGAATTTTTAAATCAAAATTAAGCAAGAAAAAAATTAAGAAAAGTTGTTGAAACTACGGGCTGATGACGTCATTGGCCCGAAATCCCATTAGAAGTATAAGTATATATATAGAAATTTTAAAAGATTTAATCACTTGTATAGTTCCTTTAATTTTAGTTTTTTCTTGAAAAGAAAAAATACGTGTCGATTATTTTTCGATATTTTAGCTAAATAAGCAAAAAAATATTATATATTTCAAAAAGTTGCCAACCCTATTTTCATCAAGATTTTAAAAAATACACTTAAAATATTAATTGTATACAAGTACATAAGGCCGCAGTTTCGTATTAATAAATAGTTTAGATTTGCAGCCTAGGAATCAGATATAATATATTCTCTTTCATTAAAAAATTTAAAGAATATACATTCTTTTCACCTCGCATGAGGTAAGAAATTTGAACATACAAATTTGTATATTATACTTACTTGCAGTAAAAATATTAATTAATTTTAATAAACCTCGACCTTGCCAAAATTTTCAAATTTTGCAAGATTATAATAATAAACTGGTAGAAATAATACTGCATTCAAGTAAATAAATATTAAATCTAATTATCATTTTATAATTAATCAACCGACGATTGAATTCAAAATATAATACTCAAGAATTTAATTTTTAAAAGTATAAGGGCAAGGCGCTTTTCATATAAACTAAATAATTCTTGTACATTTAATTTTTCATCGACTCTAGTTTTATATTTACTCTGGTATAATTTCAATATTCATAGAAGATTGAAAAAATTAACAATTATCGTAAAAGGTCGTTGATCACTTTGCCTAATTCGAATAACAAGCTTCGTTTACGAAGTCTTAAAATTCTAAAGAATAGTCACTAAGAACCTGTTGGAATGTCTCCACCAGGATAATCAAAAAATCTTTATATCCAAATCCAAGAAATATTTTGATCATTCGGGCGGACGTGAGCTATAGTTAAGTTTTTCTCTACTCATTTTTTTGTTTGATTTTTTCTAAATTTATTGATTAGATTAATTTAGAATAATTATTTATTAATTAATTTCATATCATAAAATATCGTCCAGAGTCTCTTCGAATAGCCTTGAAAATATTTTTTTTTACAGTCTACATGTTAATTTTAGTTGAAAAGACCATTCTTTGGTAATTTTTTCACTTTCTCATCACTTTTTTAATTATTGAAAGCATAATTTCTAGTTTTTATGTTTTTTTAAAAAATATGTTCTTATTATTGCAAATACATTTTTTTTTCTTTATATGCCTTCGTAAACCTTACAGAATGAACACGCCTTGAAAAAAAAAAAAAAACTTTTTCTGTTAATTTTTTTGCTAAACGAAGAAAAAAATATTTTTAAATACATTTAACATTTTTAAAAATCACTTTTATGTGATTATTTGATTATAAGAATAAAAAAAGATGACTAAAAAAGAGGGGATAATCACTTGGCCGACCTAAGTGTCCTCTTATCCTTTCGAGGCCCTATATTCTAAGCTTTACAGTTTTTTTTACTATTTAAAAGACTTCAGAAAATTTTCGAATAACTTTATTCATTTTCAAAGTGAAAATTCCGTATTTAAAATTAGTTTTGAACAACGTAATATTTATCTCTGGAAGAATACTACTTCATTCGATTTCACCGTATTCTTAATTTGACGTTAAATTTTAAATATTTAAGTGATTGTCGGCAACAAAAACAGGTCTTTGTAGGTTTTCGTTAAAGTAGCTTAAAAGATAAGCTAAAAAAATTAACTTCACATAACCTAGTTGGAGCGATTTATAGTTGAAAGAATGTGATGAGCTTGCGGAGTACTAATAAAATCATACTTATAATTGTAGTCTAAAAAATACTAAATTCATAATCTTAAAGTCAATTAATATACTTAAAAACCAATGTAAAAACTAAAAAAAATACGTAATTTTTGTCAAATTATAAACAAGTTACTTTCAACGAATTTTTTAGTATCGTAAAAAGGATTTTTCAACTTATTAAAAGGCGGTTCAAGTTCTGGACGGTTGGCTTTGTTAAAAATTTTACAAGAGTTGAAATTATCTCGTAAGTTACGTATTTAACCACATTGAAATACTATTCTTCACGTTTAAGGATAAAATAATTTTTTAACGAACACTGGAAATCAGCAGTGTGTAAAAAAATTCTATTCTTCTTCAGAAAAATTTTCATCTAAAACTTTAGGGTTTGATTTTTCTTAGGCATGATTATCGTTTAGAGTAAAATTGGATCGATTGGCGAAAATAATATCACAGTATTATTTGACTAGATTTCATTCAGAATGCTTGTGTTTTTTTTCACAACCTCTAACAACACCTTGATTTTTACAAATATTTAGTATTGAAACATCTTTTTCAAAAACATAATCAAGAGTTGGTTTGATTCGAGTTATAGGGAACTTTTTCAGAAAAAAATCTGAACTAAAGCAAAAAAGTTTATAAATTATAGGAATAGCCAGGAGTTGATGGCAAGTTGCCCAAATACGATAATTTTGTCCTTCAAAGGGATCCAAAACAGCAGGGCACAGCATGTGGCTTAGATTTACTTCCGACAGCTGTAAACAATTTGTTGTAAATTTTATTTTTGGAAATCAGTTAGTTGAGTTCATTATTATTTTTTTTTATTCTTAAGTCGGAACTTGAGGCCCCTTGGTACTACTAATTGATGCCGCCCTTTGGAGTCTCGATGGTTAGAGATCGAGCAACTCAATTGTTATTATTATTATAAAAATGGGATTTTTATCTAATTATAAATTAAGTTTTTTAAATATCTGAACAACTTGTGTAAAATCATTAACATTGTAAATATAATGTATTTACCATTCCAACAGTTTGAAGAATCCAAAAGTGATATGCTAAACTCAATGCGTATCCAAACACCGACCAGCTCATATCAAAAAATGGTTCTATGCTGTAAGCACCTATAAAAATTGTGATAAAATATGTATTTACATGCAATAAAAACTCTTTTGAAAATTATTAGTTAATATTTGCTGTTACTTCCAGAAAAGTAACAGTAAATTATGGGGTCATTAAAATTAAGTCTAAAAAAAAAAAATTCAAAAATTTCCGTTAATTTTTTTTCAAGTAAATATTTTTGAAGAGTATAAATAATAAAATTTATTATTTGACTAATTGATAAATCTTTATATTAACTGTCCTACAACAAATAATCACAAAATATTTATTTGACTAATTATCAACTTTTTTTAATGCATAAATTTTTTAAATTTTGATTGATTCGTAAATTATCATTCCCTTGTAGCAATGAGAATAGGGTTATGGCTAATAAATGACTAGTTTATAGTTTGCTCGCTAGCAACTAGCCAAAAACAGACCTGAAACTGGCATAATCTTCTCTCATTGCTACCAGGGTTATTATTGAATTTTTTTTTAATTTTTGAGCTATTAATTTTTTATACTTTTTAAAATTATTTCATTACAACATTTTTATTAATTTTTGAAAAAAAAATTAATAAGGTAAATGTATGTGTGTACCTAATAATGTGGCCACCCTTGATATTTTAAATGCCCTCGATCCGCGATATTTATACTGGGTAGGAAGAAGTAAAAAAAAATAAATTATGAAGTTTTGAGCAGTTTGGAAATGAATATTGCGTTCGCCCCACGGCAAAAATACACAAATTTTTGGTGTCTCAAAAAACTTACGTTTTAGTAAGTAAATTTGAATTTCAACTTTGATATACATAATTGGAAGTGTAAATTCTTGCGTTGAAGCTCTTGGATCAAGCTTTAAAATGAGACCTTACTTGTTAAAAAATATTTTTTAAGTGTATTACAGCATAAATTCGCGCTCAGCATGGTCACATTAGGTACACCTACCCTTAGTTAATAAAAATTTACGCATAAAAAAAATACATGTAAAAAATCACTCTTTAATATTAAAATAATACTGAGCAGTTTAAAATTTCCTCAATGAATGGTAACGAATATGGCACGTAGTTGGCAACCATAGTTTTTTGAAATACCGAAAAGAACATAAACTTGTTTGAGTTTGAATTCATAGCACATTAATAATTAATCTTCTTTGGATGAAAAATCAAAAATCTCAAAAGAAAATTATTTTAATGGAATTTTACAAAAATAAATGTCTGAAATATCATCAGTGCGCGAAAAACAAAAAAGAATATTTAGAATATTAAAAATAAATCAAGATTGCTAAGTAAGTAAACATTACCAAAACTTAGCATTTAAGTATATACTAAGCCACATGTTTAAAAAAAAAAAAAAAAAAAAAAAAAAAAACTACTCATATACGTGCGCGTGTGCATATACGCACTAACGCATGTGAGTGTGTACATATAATAAGAAATTTTTAGACAATCATACCTCCCAGTCGTATGAGATAATAAGGTATCACTGCCATTAGACCATGTTGGATATAATATACAGCTTTGTCTGCAAACATCTGTAATTTAAGATTATTAAATTAATTTCGTAATCACTTTTCGATATGTTAATGATTAATATTTACAGGTCTGCATTCAGTTTCGGGAAATGCATATGCTAAGACTGGTCCATTTAAACCTGATACAACTATTCTAAAAATTGCAGTTATAATTGGACTATTTGGTTCAGCTGCTAATAAATATATCTGTAAAAAGAATTTTATGGCAATTAAATAACGTATTAAAAGAATATATTTGAAACTATGAAAGTATTTTAAATTATTTATTACCTCAGCAATTGTAAATACATGGCACGGATTTAAAATGTATATAAAAGTTTTTCCTGATAATTTAAAACCAATCTCAATCCCAAATATAAGAGAAGTAAGTGTCAATAACCAAACTTTTCCTTGTCTTGCTTGAACCACATATGGGACAGATTTTGGCAGGTTTATTCTTTTCAGACTCCATACCAATAAAAAAGCGATGTATATTGAAACAAAAAAAGTTTCTATGACTCTTCTTTTCATTGAAAGATAACTGACGCATTCTGGCCCCACATTTCTTGGAATTGATGCATTAACTCCTGTGTAAGCCCACTCAAACATTTTAATATATTTACACTCAAAAGTTTTAAAAATCTGCTGTAACATACAATAAAATTAAAAACGTAAATAAATTTTTCAGAATCAATTTTAAATTTTTGTCAATTAAGATTAAAATTGAATATATCAAAACCGAACGCTATATCACACAGTGAAATACCTTAAAATTTTTTACGCATATTATGATATTCACAAGTTTAAAATCAATGCTGCTAATTTAATAATGTATTTTTACTATATACTGAGGTTAAGATTGCAGCTTTTACTAAAGTTTATTCTTTTTTAAAGTGAATTCAAGAGGTTCTTACCTTGATATTTACAAATGAGAAATTTTCAACATTAGAATAACTATTTTAAATAATCTATTTAACACAAATAACAACAGTAATTTACCTGTCTATTAATTACCTACGTCATGTTTTACTATTTTAAAGCGGGCATTATACGTAATGTACAAAAGTACTGTGTTTGCGGAGTTGAAAACAAAACTACCCTTACCTTGCCCGCTTGGCAGTGCAGGCAGCACGAGCACATATTATTGAGTCCAATGTTTTCGGAAAAGAGTTTCCAGATAATTAAATACTATATATACTATACTCACATTTTTTTTTATATACTAACTGTAAAGACTGCAACATGATAAGACTTAGTCTTTAGTAGGCAAAATTACAATATCGAATAAATTATTTTCATTTACAAGTTTACGAAAACTTATAATATTTCATAATTCGTAAATACACATTAACCAACGTTTATAAAAAAAAAAAAAAAAAAAAAAATTTGTTAAAACTACATATCTTTAATCTTTAATAGATTTTTGTATATTATAAATGAATAAACAGTAATAAATAAGAGGTTTCAAGAAATTTTGAGAACTTTAATATTCACGTAATTTGGCAAATTCAGTTCGTTAAATTTTTTTTAATTAATTAATAATAATACTAATAATTAAATCTTCTTGATTAAATTTAGAGGCAGTGGATGCAATAAACCAAGTGAGCGGCTTTTGGAGTTTCGAGCGCACACCTTGGTCTTTTATCCACTGCTTCAATAATTATAAAGTTAGTGATAAAATTAATTTTATGTATTATAAAATTCTGTTAAACAAAAAAGTTGCATTAAATTCAGCTTAAAGTACTCTTCATTAAATTCATAATTAATAAAGTGCAGTAAAAAATAGTTTGACCTACACTTTATTTAATAATTGACTTTGAAATTTAAGTGCGAATTTAAAAAAAATTTTAATATTATTTTCATGCTTAAGCATTAAAGCGCTGGAATATTTAAAAGTAGTTTTCAATCATCAATAAGATATTTACTGAAAAATAGACAGTTTATAACTTGTATTTTTAAAGATTTAATGTAATCAAGTTATGTATAAATCTGCCGTTTAATTGTTTTAATCATTGAAAAATTTGAAATGGATTAAAAATACTACGACCACAACAAAAATTTAACAGGAGAAATTTTTCTTAAAGAATTCTTTGATCTCTTGTAAAGTTTTAAATTTACAGGTGAGTAGAGAGAATTTGTTAGTTAAAATAATATATCGTCACGATATTTATTCGAAACGTCGAGAAGAGAGTAATTAATCGCAAAATTTTTTTTCTCGGCTAAAAAAACTAAAAGAAAAACATGAATTTTTTATTCCATCCAGGAAGGCGAGCATATATTATTGAATATAGCTGTCTTATGGACATTTCATAATTATATTGTATCGGGTTTAGGAATAAATGATCAAGCAAAATTAAAAGAAGGGTGAATAAAATATTATTATATATATATTAACATTTTTTATTGAAAATTGATAAGGACAGAATTTCTTCTATTAATTAACAATTTAATTTTTTTACAATAATAGTAGTTCTCTTTCATTTTCGAATAAAATGACAAACGCGAATTCAAAGTAACTCTAATATTAAAAATATAATCAGGCTTTAAGTTGAAGAATGAAAAATTGTTTCACACCAATTCGTAATACAAATTATAAAAAATAATTTAGCAGTATATTTACAATTATAACTTCAATACAATTACGTTTTAATTTTTTCTTTAAAAAAAACTTCACACGGTCAACATTGCCGACTCCATTGTCAGTCTTATGATAGTAATATATGTGAAGCAGCATGAATGTAAAACATTCATTTAATTCTTGCAATTTGAGAGAATTATAATTAAATTACCGAAGATTTTGATTGCAGAAAGTTTTTTTATAGAAATTCTAAAGTCTATTTAAGAAAAAATAATCAACTAAAATGGTAACATTAAATTGTTAAGTTATGTATATAAATGAATAGTAAATGAAGTAACTTTTATAGATACGTTAGTATAATCCAGTTGGGAATGTCGATAAATAGAGGAAAAGAATTTCTTTCATTGCAATAATTTTGACTGTCTTTATGACTAATGTGCATTTTCATATTAATAAAATTTTTGCTTAAAATGAAAGTACAAAAGTAAATAAAACATTAAAAAATTTATTTATTAAATCATAATTAAAATAAAACTTTCAAACTTTCATAATTTATAATCTTATTCCAATTAAATGTTTTTCAACCATAATTTTTTTATTACTTCTATATCAGTTATAGAAAGATTTGTATTCTTAAAGAGCAATTACAAATAACTGAAATTACTTAAAGTAATTTTATGTATTATTAAATTTTTTTATTTATTTTTTTTTATTAGGTACTTTTTTTAATGCATAGTAAAAAAGAGGTTACAATAATGTATAATTCATACTTTAAAAAATAACTAATTTTAACTTACATTTATTAATTCAAATTTTTAATTATAAAACTTTTGAAAAAAACTTTTTTTTAAACTCATCAAATTAAGTTTCAACACTTTGATTACAATATTGTACGAAAAATGTTAATTATAAAATTTATTATTACATGCTTACATATCCTCGAGCTTGACTACGTCTACGACTAATAAGATAGACAGCTAAAACAATTACAACTAATCCTGCTAAAACACATCCAACTGCAATGGGCACAGCATCAGATATTTCAAATTCACAATCTTGGGCTAAACAAAAGAAAAAAAAAAGTATTATAGTTTTGAACATTTACTTTTGTGTTTATAACATTCAAACCCTTCAATTAATAGCATATAAGTAAATCTTATATGCTATTAATTGAAGCTATATAAGCATATAAGTATCACTGTTTTTTCTTCAATGACTGAACAAAAAATTTATTTTTTCACTATCTGAAAATCGATGCTTTGTTTAATTTATTTATAGAAACATTTTAATTTTTTCTTTCTTGCCATGTACTCTTGGATAATATTTATCTATTTAGCTCTTTCAGAAAAACTGGCTCATTTAACTTATTAGCTGTAAATGTATATTGAGATAAGTCCCCAAACCGAGAAGGAAAACTGCTTTGAACGCTTCTGGACCTCGGTCTCGCGACATAAATCGCTGATAAATATTTCGAATAGACTCGCGGCTGGTCTCATTCTTGTTGAGAATTTTTAGCTAACTTTTTTTAACACTAACATTTTTTTTCTACCCCTGCTGTTCTTTAATTTCAAGAATCTGTACAGATAAAAAATTCGTCCGAAAAAAATTCGCCGAGACCTAGCGTTGAACCGCCGTGGCGAAGGTTGGAAATCTGACTCCTTAAATTAGCCTTTTAGCATTTATGGCTCCACTTTGTTTATATTTATTTATAAAAGATTTGTATAACAAGAACCCTTATTAATAGATGCAATAGAAGTGAAAATTATGTTTTGATTCAAGGATTAAGATCTAAAGATAAAAAAAATAGTTTAAATTAAAAATTAATAATAACTTACCAGCTCCAAAATCGTTTTTGTTATCAGTTATAAAAGCTTGAATTTGCAAATCAGATACTTGCATTTGCCCAGCAAATGTACTACTACTATCCATTGTCAAGTTATAAGTTTGGACTTTTGCACACCGATAAGATTTTCCAACTGGGACAGAGAAATTCTTTACTTGGTGAACAAGTTTTAGTGTCTCATCTGCAATTTGTATTAAATTATTAGTTTCAGTTTGTATAATTTGTCAGATTCTAAAAAAGAAGCAAAATGTACTTGGTTTAATATTTGGTACTTCTTCATTAACTATTGTAACTTCAATGTTATCTAGTGCATAAGACTTTGTATCATTCTTGAAATGAAGGGCTAGACTGTTTTCATTTAGATTACTAGAATTCCATGAAATTTTTATTGTTTCATCTGTCATGGTAAAAGTACCGGTCACGTTGGTATTATTAGTTGGAATGTATACTTTTTCTGACACACTCTGAATTAAAAAATTGAAGTATAAATTTTTTCACAATTTTTATGATAGTTAAAATGTATGAAAAAAAATTGTATTTATACCTGATTATTTGCACCATGATATATTATGGTAAATTCTACAGCCATTTGTACAATAGCAGTTCTATTATTGGAATTTAACATCCATCTTCCTTTTGTTGGACCATGAGCTGGTGAAGGAGTTGTAGTAATAGGGGCAGCAAAAGTGGTACTTGCAGTTGTACTTGTAGAAGGACTTGAAGTTGTAGTAGAAGAAGGAAGTTCAGTTGTAGACTCTGTTTTATTAAAAGTAATTTGCGATTTTGGCACGGTTGCACTGCATTCAACAACTTCTAGTTTACCTGGAAAAAATATTAATGAATCTTTAATATTTTTTCCAAAATTTTGACTTACTAGGACCCTTCAGCGCGCTGCAAGCGCGCATAGGAAAAAAACAACAATTGTAACCTTAAATTGCACTTTTCGAATATTTTAAAAAACCTTCTCCACCAATCAGCTCACGAATAAAAAGTTTACGCAATATGGCGCTAGCTCTTATTGAATAGTGGATAAAAAAATAAAATAAAGTTTTTGCAAATATTCTTTATTATTTAGATGTCTTTCAAAGTTTTTAATTTAGATAAAACAAATTTTTTTTTCATTGAGGCTGCCCCAAATGTACAACTTTTTTTCCCACTATATAGTAGGAAATTTTCATTTTGAAGGTATGTACTTGCAATAAAAAATAGTATAATCCACAGGAGTACTAATAAAGAATTTCTCCTTTGGATGTGGCTCAAATGATAATTAATTGTGTTGTAAGACATTCTTTAAGAGCTACCCAGATGTTTAATATACTATTATTTTAAAATCATGGAAACTAAATTAGTTCCTTTTTTTTAAATGACCAGTTTCATGATTCATGTTAATAATTTAATTTATTCAAATTTTATATATTACATAATCAAATTTTATTCACAGATCTAAAAGTTTTACAGTTTTGGACTAGTTTATTTGTTTAAAATTTTAAGATAATTTACTGTTCTACAGACTTAGGCTTGCACTTTAGACCATTTAATTAACACAATAAAAAACCAACTTTAAAAATATTTATACATTTTTAATATTAATAAGATAACCTGCTATATGACCTGTAAAGCAAAGATTATCTACAAAAATTTCCATTCTTGTTGTTGTTTTGTTAATATGACTTTATTTTATTTTTTTTTTTAATAATCATTGGCTAAGTTCATCATTCTTTTGTTTCTTGTTCACATGACTCATAATTGATAAAAAAAAAAAAAAAAAAAAAAAAAAAAAAGTAAAGTATAATTACTAAAAGTTATTCAATTAATTTGTAAACTGATTGTCAAAAATAACTGATACAATTTATAATATTTTAAAAATAAATTTAATTTAATATTAGTCAAATCAGCAGTTAAATTTTCAACAGAGATAAATGAAGAAATTTGCTGTGTTTGTACTTATACTTATCATCTTTGAACAGGATGTGTAATTCAATTCCTGTTTAAAAAATTGTTATGAAGCTCTCTTATGGCTTGATAAAGATTTATTTTTTAGTTATTCATAACAACTGAACATATTAAAGTAATATAAGAAAATACTTATAAGGCAATTTATAGTTTAAAAGTTTTAAATATGTACAATTAATTATAAAAAATAAATAAAAAATTTAGTCATTTTATGAATATTAATTTTTATTAGCTATTTTTATAATCGGATAAGTAAAATTTATGTTAAACACACAATAAAAAATTTGTCAAAAAAAAAAAAAAAAAAAAAATAGGTTAAAATTATAAAATCCCCCATGCGTTAAAATAGTTGAACATAAATAAATTTATTTACAACATAGATTTCAGAAATTCAATAAATGTTTGGAAAAATCGATCGTAAACTTAAGTACAAAAAAAAATTGTTTCCATTGATCACAGTAACCAATAATTTGCGTGTTTGAATCGTTTTATTAAAATGAAAATAAATCGTACATTTTTAAAACGAAGTTATAAATTATTATAATTAAGCGACGAAAGAAAATTTCATGACAACTCGCACAAATATTTAGTATAATATATAAATATGCATCGGAAGATTTTAGTTTAAGTGTATTGACGAGATTATTCATTGAATATAAAAAGCCGGAGTTGTAAAAAAATGAGATCAAGTCCGATTATGGGTGCAGTGTAATTATATCATTAAATATGAGTTAACTATAACTATAAGTCTATAATCTGCAAATATTGCAACGTCACGAGAATATTCTGTAAAAGTTTTCTGGTACTAGCAAACGTACATGGAAAGTCTAAAAAGACTAACAAGCATATAAGAACAATCCGACCCAATCTTTTTACATTATATCAAAAGTCTTATGAATCCAAAAATTGTTGCAGAAGAAAGTGAATAGTCGAATAAATAAAAATTTACTTACTAGATACTAAAATTAATGCAACACCAAAAATAAAAGCAGTTGTTTTCTTCATTTTGAAGTCAAATCCGTCGGAGACCAAATTTTTTGTTCTGTAACCTACTGCGCAATGACTTCTACTCTTCCACCGTGTTGAGGGAGAATGTTTTACTTCAACTCAGTCAGTTTGCTTCGAGATTAACACAAAAGTAAATTACGCAGATTATTATAGTCTACACATACACACCGCGCGTTACCTCGTATAAGTATACAAGACCAATTGATATAAAAATAGCAACAGAAGGCAGAACTGCAAAAGAATGTTGAATGCTCATTATTATTATTATTACTTGCGGAAATTTGCGGTGTTGTTGATTTAATTTCAGATGGCAGCACCTCTCGACAATCGAAGAGTTCGATCGAGCAGTCGATAACCTTATCGAGTGAAAAAAGTCGAAAAATTTTCAATTTCAAATCTACATAATAACTAACTAAATATCATTAAAAATTGGAGCAATTTAAAAACTAGAGATAGCTTTTATTAAAAAAATTTATTTATCTAAACTGAAAAGTTTAATTGAACAATACAGTGATGTACAAAAATACCGAAAATTAAGGTAAATCTAGTTCAATAAAATAATCCACCCAAATAATGTATTAATTAATAAAATTGATACAAAGTGGAGCAAAAAAATTTTAAACTAAGCTTAACTTGAAATTTTTTGAAAATACTAAAAGACTGTATTTACACATGTATAACCTGGTTTCAAAATGAATTAAGTAATCAAAAGAAATGAATTTAAAAAAATATTAAAATTATTTAATGATTTCTAACATATTAGGTTACTTATATATATACAAAATTTTTTAATGTTATTTTAATGTATACACATAAGACAGCAAATATACAAGTATATAATAATCGTACAAAATTTAACGATGTAGTTATCATGTATATGATTAGGCACAATAATTTACAAGCAAAAATAGACGCGTTTCTTTAACTAATATTATCTAAATCTATACTATCAAAAACATCGTCATCATCATCATTCAACAAGATTTTTAAACCTTCAGAGCTTGCACGGTGGTTGACATTGTCAGATGTATTTAGATTTGTACTAGCTAAAGAAACATCCATAAAATCTTCAAGTTTTTTTTGATAAATTAATGATTGATTAGATACATCAGCTTTGTTTAAATCAAAGTTTTGATCTAAACCAACTTCATTTAATACATCTATTTTTTTCTGAATAGCTGGCCAAAGATAGTCATCAGCGGTGCCTTTTGCTAGTAAATAACGAATAACAACACTGTCAGTTTGACCAATTCTGTGCACTCTATCTTCAGCCTGGCATAATATCTGCAAAATCAATTATTATTATTATTATTATTATTATTATTATTATTTTTTTTTTTTTAAATTTATTTATGACCCATTACAAAAGCAAAACTTACACCAGGGTTCCAAGATAACTCAGCAAAAAGTACAAGAGAAGCAGCTGTTAAAGTTATTCCTGCGTTTGCAGCCATAATTGACAATACAGCCACTAATATCTTTTCATCTTTTTGATAGCAATCAACAAAATGTTTCCGTTGCTCTGGATTAGTTTTTCCATCAATCCTAATAAATCTGCATGATATGTTTATTTAGTGATGCCATAAAAGAAAAATTTAACCCATTTGGTCCTACGCGGACATCAAAAGGACACTTCGTTTTGAGCTCTTAAAGAATGATAAAATTAAATACTATTTTTGATTTTCTATATAAAAATACATGCTTTTTTAGG
This sequence comes from Encarsia formosa, assembly GCA_038277355.1. Lineage (NCBI taxonomy): Eukaryota > Metazoa > Arthropoda > Insecta > Hymenoptera > Aphelinidae > Encarsia > Encarsia formosa. The sequence goes on from CM076184.1 coordinate 110,928,994, forward strand.
ATCCGCTCTCGAAATTCGAAAATTTTGAAACGGAAAATTAAATATGGCATCAAAATGAAGTGTCCTTTTGATGTCCGCATAGGACCAAATGGGTTAAGATTAAAAACTCACAAAATTTTTTTAGATGTTAATAGTTGACAAATAGCATCCATCATATTCTGGTGATGTGCAAAAACAAGAAACTTTTGTTCATTTTCGATTAAATCAGCAATATAATGACTGAAATATTCAAAGAATTAAAAAAATTTATTTTTAAAAATTGTTTATAAATTTAATTATAAAAATCATAATTCTTGCATTACCATACAGCTTTTTCTTTGGCTCTACTAGTTTCACTATAATACTCCAAAAGTGCACTGTGCTTTTGTATACCAGTAAGAGATTTTTTCTCCATATTCTCAGAAGCTGTTTGCATTTCTTTAGTTGATGCTTTTATTGTATTAGGATCAAGTATTATTTTCTGCCTATTAAATTAATAAAACCTTTTATTGCATTTTTATTTTTAGTGTAAGAAGTTTATTTTATTTTTTCCATTTTCTCTTTCTTACTTTAAAAAAAAGTTACTTGGATGTTTCAGATTATTTAGAAATTTGTTTTGTAGGGGATATCAATAGCACTGATTAAATTTTATTAATTTAAATATCATTATTTATTTTAGATATTAACATTGACTTGTACCTTATTTTTGATGGTAATTGTGTCATAACGTCCCTTTTAAGTCTTCGAATTAAACAAGACGCTTTTAAAAGTAAATCCAATTCTTTCAAATTTGAAGATCCTGAACAATTCAAACCAAAATTAGTTTGGACACCAGCACAATATCTCAATCCAAATTCTGTATAGCTGTAAAAGTAAATTTTATTATCATTTTTTTAAAATTTATTTAAAGTTATATTTTCTTTTACCTACTTCATGAAATTTGGTAGTAATAATTTTATCTGAGGATGCAATTCTACAGGCCTTGATAAGGCTGGAGTACCAGTTAATAAAATTATATTATGAGCTTTCATTGACAATTTCTGCACAGCTTTGGTTCTTTGAGTCTTAGAACTTTTTAAATAATGTGATTCATCCTAAGAAAAAAAAAAAAAAAAAATTCAATACAATACAGCTGTTAACATTTTATTTTTATCCTTACACAAATTATAACTCCAAATTTTTGGGCAGCAATTTCATCTATTCTTCTTGTAAGTAAATCATATGACACAATTGTAATTTGACTTTTTTCTATGTAATCTTTAGTTGATATAACATGCTGTATAGATTGAACTGGGACAGACGGTAGGTGTTCTATAACTGCTTCTGACCATTGATATCTGAAAAAAAAAAATTTTTGTTTTAATCATTTTTAATTACCAAAGATTTGAGAAAAATGTAACACTTTTGATTTGAATACTATTAACCTGACAGAGGAAGGACTTATAATAATGAGGGGCCAATTTTTTTTAAAATAACTTGCTATTCCCAGTGCCTGCCTGGTTTTACCAAGTCCCATGTCATCTGCTATCAAACATTTGCCATTCTTAGAAATTCCATACCTATAATTTCATAAGTTTTAATGCAAGTAAAAATTTCATTTAGTTTTTTCAGATGAATAATTTTTATACACACTCTATGCCTTCCTTTTGAAAAGGATATAATGAATTTAATAATGTTTCATCTATTGATGATAAATCTATTGATTTTTTTTGCTCTTTTTCTTCTTGCAACATATTTTCAAAGATCTGTAAATGATTTTACATTAAACACTGAAAAATATCGACATATATGGAAATAAGAAATTTTCTTACTTTTAAAACCATGCTGGGTATTGCTTTAAAAGCAATACTTTCTGCTTTTAACTCCCTAATCTTTTCTCTAAGTAAGTTATAGTCTCTTAAATGAAAATTCCATATTTTTGTATTTATATCTGAAAAGAATGATGTAACAAAAGTTTGAAAAATGGGAGTTACTAGTAACTATAAAATACAATCAAACTACCAATGTTAAAGAATAATCAGAAAAATTTTTATAAAAATTTAAAAATTAAAAAAAAATTTATTGAATTTAAATGTTTAGAACTAATATTATTGAAGAATTTATAAAACATTTTAGGAGGAATAATATGATTGATCATACTAACCATAAATTCTTGTTGGAATAGTTTTGAATAAGTCTATTAATTGTGTATTGAATTGGGTTATATCTGCTGAGAACCTATCATTACTTATCATAGAACAAATAACTTCACAAACTGGTTGAGAAGACTGAGAACCATAAAATTTTTGTGTAGACTTTTGCATAGGATTAAATCGATTATGTGATCCCAGGTTTTTAAGGGAGCTAGCAGATTTATTTTTGAAATTTCCATTTGATTGAGAATTATAGAAACTGGGCTTAGCATTTTGGTTAGAAAAACTGTTTGAATATTTTTGAAAACTCTGATTTCCAGAATAATGAGAAGTATTTTTATTTCCATGATTATTCAAAACATTTTTTGGTGTTCCAGGTAAGCCAGTATTTGAAGAGCTATTAGACAATTTTTCCTTCTCTTTTTTCTTTTGCAAAGCAAGCTGTCTTTTTTTTTCTATCTCTTCGGCAGAGTACATGCTAGTAAAAAACAGAAATTTAATTTAATATTATAGATATATAACATATTTTGATTTATTTATTTATTGATTTAATCATACCTTTTGATTTTTTGTTTTTGTTTTTTTTTAATACTTCAGTTTTAAAAAAATTAACTCATAATTTTTAATCAATTCGAAACAAAAAACTTCATGAATTTTATGCAATTATTAGGATCAATTGATCTAATTAAAAATATTCATTCTTTAAAGTAACAAGAACACAAAAACATAACCAACATTTTTAACTTCTATATGTTGTCTGCGATAAATTTGAGATTGCCAATAAAGCTGTTTTTTGGCAGTTAAAAGTCCTTTTTGATTTCATTATTTTAATTTAGATAAACTAATTAATTTTTAAATTTTTTTCAATAAATTTCAAAATATTTTGAACCAAAATCAGTATTTGAAAGTTATTTACATATACTAGTTACAACTGAATTTGGCAACGTCGCTGACAGAACTTGATTCTGATGAAAGTGAAGACACCGCTAAAACGTGCGCGCTGTGGCTTGAGACTTGAGGGCTCAGCTCGCACTGGTCTGCAGCCGTCTTACGGGTGGTTCAACTTTAACCGTTGATCGTTCACTAAACGCAAATTGTACGGATTAAGGCCCTTTATAATTTTGTCAAAATCGCAAACAATTTGATTGAAAAATTATTTATTGACTGTAACCCCAATTATCGAAACAATATAATATGGTCTATGATTATTTTTTGCGTATTGACACGGTTAAATCATTTAAACCAATACTTTTAATGTAGTTTTATTTTCTAAAACTTTTAATTAAGAGATTTACTTGAATTGACGCTTTCGATTATATTGAAATTCAGAATCATGTCCAGTGCTTCCGCAGAATCTTTCAAGCTATCTCGTAAGTAAAAACTATTTTTTTACATTTTGACTATAAATTATTAATTTCTGATTATTAATTTATATTTTTAGCTGACCATGAATTTGTTGAACCCAAAAAAGTAATAAAAAATTTTGGTGATATGACAGCATGGCAAAAATCAGAGGCTTATTTTGTGAGTTTAAGTAGTTAAAGCTTGAAATAATATTGCAAGAAATAATAAAAAATTAAAAATTTTAAGGAATATTTTGGATTTGTCATGGCCATAAACGATGCAGTCAAAGGAAAATCTATTGATTCAAATTATTTGTGTTCACCAACAGCAGAAAAAGTAATTAAAATGCTGGATAAATTTGATAATTGGATTGATGAAATTCCTCCTACAGACCAACCACAGCGCTTTGGCAATAAATCTTTTCGTACTTGGCATGAAAGACTGCACGAAGTAAGATTTAAAATTTTTTAATTTTGGTACAAATTTTAAATTGGAAAATTATTTCAGCATGCTGTTGATGAATTGAAAGAGATATTGTCTGAAAATTTATACAAAGCAATACCAGAGATAGTTCACTATTTATTGGAAAGTTTTGGAAATGCAACACGTATAGATTATGGAACCGGTCATGAAATGGCTTTTATCATGTTTTTATGTTCAATGTTTAAAATTAGTGCTTTTGATCTCACTGACAAGACAGCTGTTGGCATAAAAGTTTTTCAGAGGTACTAAATGTCTATATTATGTACCGAATTAAATAAGTTATGACTAAGTAAAATAATATATTTATGCAAGGTATCTTGAGGTTGTACGTAAACTTCAATTAACTTATCGCATGGAACCAGCTGGAAGCCATGGAGTATGGAGTCTCGATGATTATCAATTTATACCTTTTATCTGGGGCAGCTCTCAATTAATAGGTATGATGAATTTCATTTATACATCCCATGTAAAATTTACATAAAAAAATTTTAATTTTTAAATTATAGGTCACCCTCGAATTGAGCCTCAACATTTTGTAGATCATGGAATTGTTGAAGCAAACAGTAAACAGTATATGTTTCTCGGTTGTATTGAATTTATTTCAAAGGTTAATAAATATAATATAAATTTCATAAAGTTATTTTAATTTTTATATTTTTAATTATAAATTTTGTCACTTTTAAGGTAAAAACTGGGCCTTTTGCTGAACATTCCAATCAATTGTGGAATGTTAGTGCTGTAGGATCTTGGTCAAAAGTTAACAGTGGTTTGATCAGAATGTATAAAGCTGAAGTAAATACATTTATATTTTTTACACAAATAATTGAAATATTAAAATATTATTCATTATGAAACACAACTAAAGAATTTTATTAATTCTGTTTATTTATTTCTTTTAAGGTGTTAGCTAAGTTTCCTGTAATACAACATGTTTTGTTTGGATCTCTGTTTTCTATAAAGCCAGCCCCGGATAGTGTAAATTTTAAGATGCCTCAACCTCCAAGTTTATTATCAGCTCCTCACTCTCAACAATAAAAAGTATTATTTAAGTAAGATTAAAAATAAAAAAATATTTTCATAATTTAATTTACAGTCCAACATTTAATGTTGATTATATAATACTAATTAAAAATTAATTAATTAATTAGATTAATCGTTTTTGATTGTATATAATGTAAATAACGGACTTATCTTATAATTCAGAATTCGTCAGTTTAACTTTAAAAAAGTTGAGTATAATTATTTTTTACTGTATAAGTCATTTGAAATATTTCATTAAATGATATTAAAAAAATGATTGTATTATTTATTATAATATTCATTTGAAATAAACATATGTTTTTCATGTGTGTGTGTGTTTGAGTGAGTCAGTGCGTATATATAGTGAATAGTGATTAATGTGTGCATATGACGAATAAAAGTAAAGATTTCTGTTTTACCTTACGCAGAATTGAAAGGTGTCCAAAAATTTACCGTCTCTAGGCAATCTCAATCTCGTGCTCGAAAGGTAAATTTAAATTAGCAATGATTATATAGCAAATGATAAATATTGAAAGCTGACTTAATTTTAAAAATCAACCAATGAAAGATCGTATGAAAAAGAAGAAAAAATGTGAAAGTTTATAACTGTTGTTTATAACGTTTTCAATAAGTATGGGCAGAATAGATTCAGTTTTACGCAACGTTGCTAAAAAAAAATTTTGATTAAAAAAAAAAAAAAAATGAAAAATCTTCATTGCAGACTAAACTTGCCAAGATCTTGAAAAATTTTTGCAGTTCGTAAACTATTTTCTCTTTAAAAAAAATAAATAACTTCCAAAAAAGCGAGGTTCTAGAATTTTGTTCGTACCCAAATTATTTTTTTAATTCAGCTAAAAACCGTTTTTTTACTCAATTGCCATATGAGTCATGTGGCAAATTTTTTAGAAAAAAAAACTTTCAAAGATTGATTGAGATCTGTGTTCTGGAAAATATGACCGCCACTTGTAATACATAAGTATGCCTTACTAAAACGTTATTATAAAAATTTTGTAGACAACTTACATCAACATCTCGTAAACATAGTAAGAAATATTTAAAATACTTGAAGAAACATAAGGTACATAACCAAAAATATTCCGACCCAATTATTACCCCATTACGTCAAACTTTCACTACTTAATCTCACAAAATAAGCCTTTGATTTTTGCCATGCAGTCACATCACCAAAATTTTTTATTGCTTTTTTGGGTTCAGTTGAAAATATAAAATAATTTATAGTAGTAATGTAAAAAAATAGTTTAAAGAATTCTGCGAAAGCACTGCACATGATTCATATAATTGCAATATAATCAATAAAGCGTCGAGTCAAGTAAATCTCTTTCCATTTTAAAAATCTTTAGTGTACATTGCAAGTATCGGCTAGATAAGGAATAGTACAACTAAAAATTTTTTCAACTCTCTCTGTGATTTTTAAGATCAACAAATAAACTTAAAAATCATGAAGATCGTCTTTCCGTACAGAGCTAGTATCAACTGTTTGCAAAAAAATTTTTTATCTGATAAAATTTGACCTACTTCATCTAAATTTAAGAAAAATTAAATTTGTATTCAATAATCGTATCGGTTCAAAAAAACCCATTATTGTTTGTGGTTATCAGGCCGGCAGCGCAGGTATCTAGGTATACCTAAATGCAGCTTTTCCGAGTCACGTTCCAAGACATTCGACTTTGGCCGCGGCCGCGGTGGTGCACCTGTAACACACACGAGATATAGCTATATTAACATTACTGCGAGCGTGATACAACTACTCTCAGTGGTGCCTCGGCTGCAGCAGGAGAAATTCGATTTTTACGATATACCTGTGTAAAGGTACGTGCACCAAAGCGCTCGAGGCTCCTTTAACTTTACGGCTTTACTGCAGTCGAGTCGCGCTCGTTTCCAACAACTGCACTTGCGTCCTACTACCGCCGCGCTGTTCATCACTCGCCCCTTATAGCTGTATAGCGTATTAAGATTTCGGGACATTCACCGTGATAAATTAGGAATTTTCACATCTTATATTCACCAGCTGTTAAAGGCAAATACAAGATGTATCGTTATTAAATCAGGTAAAAAAGAAAAAAACGCGTCGGGAAATTCAGATTCGCACGCACGAACTCGACGAAGATAAAAAGCCGTAAAGCTTGAGCAGGACTGCTCCGCAGGGTGAGTATACGAAAAGAAAATAGAAGAGAAGAGGGAGACGACGGACGAAACTAGCTGCTGGCGTGGTGAACTGGTGAGTTGCAAAGAGCCGGAAAGTCGTCGCGGTCAGAGCTAAGTCGAGAGGTTTTCCGACTTTCCGGGTCCAGGGATCAGTTTAAAGGAAGCTCCGGCGGGTGCTATATATAGCGACGACAAGTGTCTGGCGGGCTCTCATTAATTCTCGGCTCTCCGCACAGTCCACTTGTTAGCCGCTCCGGTTCTCCCCCTTCCCCCTTTTTTATCTCATATTCTCCCCCTAATATATCAGGCTCGCTAATCTTCTTTCCTCCCCGTACCGCTAATACGTCTTATTGGTAACTTTCCTTCTAGCTCTTTTGGAATCCCTCAAGACCGGAAGCCAAATTCTACACGCTCTTGCACTAACTATCAAGCAAGAGATTCATCTCACCAGATTCCAAGCGGCAGCTTTGTTTTTTCGTTTCGTATCAACAATGAACAATGATCTTACTATTTTTAAAATGATGAGGACTAGATAGCAGCGTACATAAACAGCTAACAGTAAACCTAATTTGGGCAAAGTTCGCAGGATAAATTAAGGTATCTATTGCAATAAAAGTCTTGGACCTAATCAGGACCTTCTGCATACAGCATGATTCCTCTTGTACTTATTAAGCGCCACTCCTGATCTGCACTGGCGCGGCGAGGCAGTAATACAAGAGCATCAAGAAAGAGAGGAGATTTTATCGAGTTGGTTGCGCGTGTAACAGTTTCAGGTGGAGCAGCGATATACGAGAAGAAGAATTAAGCCTTTAAGAAGAAGATGATCGTTGTAACTGCAGCCGTAGCAGGGAGTTGAGATTTCCGTGAACGGAACTCTACAGCAGTAGTTTTGATTACACATGCTGCTCTTTCCTATCCTGACAAAATCTTGATCAAAATCTTTTACTCGTTAGTGCGCCTTCCGCACAGACCTCTTAAACATACAGAAGAAGTTCATTATGCGACGGATAAGTAGTCGTTGTTACGATGTCAAAAAGAGGGGACAATTGTTTTAGGATTTTCTAATTGGTCAGAAATAATATTACAATCAAAGCTCAAGCAACCAAAAGAAAAGCACAAAAAAAAAAACAGATGGGATCAGCGTTGACCAAAGTGCGGAGCGGAATAAGAAAAAGAAGAGAAAATCTCTCCCTATGCTCTTCGAGCGCCTATGCGAGTAGATAAGAAGCAGAGAAGATCGGAGGGTCTTATGTATGGGCATATGGCAAGCGCGGTGCGGTCGGTTTCCCGAGATAAGAAAGTATCCCCGTACAGTCTACGTAGGCTTAATTCGCCGCAGTCACCAAATAAAAAATCTCATTATTAGCCGATAGAAGAATAGCATAGATTTATCGTGGCTGTTCGAGGGAGAAGAAAAAAAAAGGTAAGGGGATGGATAAATTGCATAGCTAATATAAGGCATCCCGGTGCACCGGCCGGGCCATCACGAGGAGGCGGGGCTTAATGCCTCGATAAACGCATTCCCGCGTCAATTAGTCGCGCGCGGGGCACAGGCTCGCTCTTTCGATCGGCGGAGCTTTCTGCGTGTTAATTGATTTTCGTCGGTAGGCTCCCTCTGGCTTTTAGCAGATACTCTGGGAGTAAGGAAAAAATCATATGTGAAAGTGTAATTACTATTGATATTATTATTATTATTATTATTATTATAACAAGCCCGCGGCGTGGCTCGATAAACGAGCCGGGTTTTATGACTCTCGAATTGCTCGAGGCCCTTTTATCACCATCACCACTACCAGCAGCACCCTTTTATGTTATCGTTTCGACTGTACATGCACCGCTCCGGCTTTAGCTACCCTCGCTGCTGCAGATTTCCCACCGCCCACGCTGTCGGCTGCATGGCTTTTATTAACTCCTATGAATCATTTATGTTATACGTTCTTGCTCGTAGCTCTTGCACCGCGTACTTAGTCCATCGCTATACTTATGAGCTATATTATTGCTAAACAGTAAAAATTATCATGAAAACTGAGCTACTATGCTGCAGCTAATCTGGCGAAAGCTTTGACTTCAAAAGGGTGGGGAATAAATTAATCGGGCCTCGCACCACCACGCCCCAGGACTGTTTAATACACGAGTCATTGCAGCAGGGAAGCGCGCCCAATTTTCCTTATCGAGGACTGCTCATCTTACCGTTTTACGCTCTCGGTGCAATTAGTTGATTGAACGATAATTGACGAGCTTGGAGCGTTTCAGGGTAGGTGAGGCTACGAAGAGAGGAAGAGAATAACGACTGCGCGCTATACCTACCGAACAACCGAATGCTTACTTGCAGACGGCCGTGGTATATATACATATACATATATATGTGTGTTGGCCAGCGCGGTGGTTTAAAAGCTCTGCTGGCTCTCGCAGCTTAAATCCCAACCGACCGAGCGTCACAAAAGACCTTATAAGTACTATCGGATACGCGCCATCTCGAGATTAAGCGAACCGCTTACCGACAAATTACCCCTCCCTCCCGCTCTTTTTTCACTCTCTTTTATACGACCCGGCCCTCCCCACTCCGCGCACCGCCAATTCCATCGCCACCCGTCGCTCGGTCGATCGTAGTCATTATCATCCTCTTTTTTTTCCACGCTGCTCCAAATTTTTCTACCCTACCGTCCTCTTTCACCAACACCAACACCAGTGGCACTTTATTTCTTTTTAGTTTTTTACAACTTAGCCCTTGAGGTATTGATTCGCTTTCTTATACCTATTTTAGAATTGCTGTTAAACACATCGCGCTTGCGATTGAGAATCCTGTTGCCTGTAAAAATTATTGAAACTGCTTTTTTATTATAAAAAAACGATATACTACTTCCAACTTTCATTTTCGCTTTCTCTGCAACTGTGGAAAAAATTTTTCTACCACTTTTTTACCGATGCGACTTTTTGCCGAGAGATGTTTTTTTTTCCCCTGCAGGTATAACTCTGGATGGATGCGAGAACATAGGAGCTAGTTTTTGGTAAAGTTTAATCACAGCGAATGCGACGAGCTATATAACGATAAAATTGTGATGAATGTGAGCGTCTGCGGGCAAAGAAGATATCGGTTCACAAGTGAATTGATTGAAGAGGGTAATTATTGTTTGTACTAGTAAAGTAAATTGTCTAACAAAAATTAAATCATGAGATAAATACTTGGACGTTCAATCTTTACATGTAACGAAATAGGGATCCCGAAGTTGACGATACAGTACAAGGCACTTGAGGTAAGCTGTGCATACCGTGGTGTAATAGAGCTTAAATTTGTTCGATCCAGCACATAATGGATCAAATGGTCAATAGCCGATACGAGCCGGGTGGAGTAGTTACAGCAACTACTCAGCATCCAAATTGAAACGGGAGAGACCTGACTCCCCGCGATTAAATTGAGCGGCATGAAGTAACGAGCAGGGGAGAATTTCGTATTTTCGTGTAGTACCACTGGAAAAAAGAAAGAAAGAAAGAAAGAATGAAAAAAAAAAAGAGAGCTAGGAAAGCAACAACTCTTACCACACACGCGGTGACCGTGCGAGGGGAGAAAACTCGAGGAGAGAAACCGAAGATCGTGATTTCAGCAGGGTGTAAGAGTGTAGATAACTGTAGCCGCCCCGGGCCGGTAAGCGTATTGGGCGGCGAAGCTGCCTGACCCCGGCGTCCCCGCATGAATACGTTCGGAGCTGTGTGTATATGTATACATATGCGCGTCGCGCGTGATTCGATGAGATCGCCCGCTGCACCCCTTGACTCGCTCCCCGGAGAAATGCCGCCTTTTCGCCGTATGACGATTTTATTGTACTTCTTTCTTTATTCTCTCTCGGTTTAACCGAATCCATACCGGAGTAACTTTGATGATCGAGAACACAGGACGTCGGTAAAGCCAAAAATGAAAAAGGTCAAAAGCTGCATAGGAAAGCGATACTCTCGGTGCAGCTATGTAAAAGTTGGATTATTCGTTTTTGGCCCGGCTGGTGTAGCGACTATTTGTATGCCAGAGCCCGCGAGTGTATCGATATTCACGAGGCCGCCGCGGCGTTGCTGCTGGTTTTCCACCCTCCCTTCCTGATTACTAAATCCTTGTGACGCCGACCGATATTTACAAAGCCCCGATAAATGTTTAAGAATATTAAAAAACAGAGAGCGTGGAAGGTAAAGAAGGAAGGAAATAATAAAATAAGTTGATTAATCGAGCGAATCGCGGTCGCGACCGGGAAGCGTGAATAAGAAAGGAATAAGGCTCGTTAGTTATTCATGCCGGAGTGGAGAGCGAGGTGCGTGCGTGCCGGGGGTGGGTACGAGGTGTGCGTGGTGTACACAGCTTTAGCTTGTCGAGAGCTGAATCGGAAATTTCTTTTTATCCCCCTTCCCGGCACGCCGTTGGGGGAGGGGGGAGGGTATCATTTATCGAGGAGCTATTAATCCGGAAAGTAGAATTGATCGATCCCGAATGGAGAGAGATCGGAGCTTATCGAGAAATATCGAGGTTGCACGCGCGGGCGTTGATGGAGGCCGGGTTCGGTTTGGTTAAGCATCCACCCCAGCCCTAGCGTGAAAACGGGCGTCGGAGTCGGAGAGAAAAGTACGAGGACTTTACTTAGCGAGCCCGCCGGCGCGACGCATCGATCCTCTTTTCATCCTGCGCGCCGCCTGGCTGCCTGCTTATATTCACTCGGTAGCTTCTTCTTTCTTCTTACTTTTTAATTTAAGCTCAGCCGGCTTGGGAACGGAATAGGTAAGCAAACAGCGCGCGGTTACCCGCTTGTGTAACTGCCGGCGCGGCGCTAATGGCGCTAATTAAGATGTAATTAGCCGAGGCACGCGCTTATTGGATACCGATGTCTCCGAGGCTGTAGAGCCACCAGCCAACAAGTTAAAATTTGAAATTATCAGCAACTTCCCGCTTTTAAAACTTTCGCTGCAGTAGCAGGTGCCGCCGGGCGGGCTTCTTCTTCTTCTACTTCTCCGAAGTTATAGTTATTCCTTGCTTACAGCCGAAGCTGCGAGCACTTAATGATTCAAGGCTAACTCACAAAGAGCTTCGCAAATTTACTCAGCTAGTCGACTTGAAAGGCGCAAACAAACTGCTTCGGGTGCAGGTAAATTGCACCGAGGGAAACGGTAACAATGATGGACCGCATGCAGCTATTCGAGCGGCTACTTAATATTAATTTGAACGATTTCGAGGGGACTACGCCTGGTATAATACCCTGCGGAGGCACGGTGCTTTTCGTGATTCAAGCTCCCTAACGGGATTACGAGCTTTCGGCCTGCTCCTCCCCTCTCGACCCCACCGCGCGTCGGCCCAAACAAAGATATTGCCCGCTTGGGCGTATACCGTGCCTGGGACGCGTCCGACGCGACGGATTTAAATAAAGAAGAAAAAATTGGGCGCGAGGTGCTGATGCTGTTATTGTAAAACAGCTCTTCGTACAGCGGTTGCACCACGGCTAAACCGAGTGCCCGAAATATTGATCGAGCCTTCAACGCCGCCGCCACCACCACCACAACTGACCACCTGTCCCCGGACGTACACCTATTCCCATATGCATGCATGCGTGCACTATAAACTGCTTTGGCCTTTCAACGTACCCACGGTGGATTTGTTTGTCGTAAGAGATTATCTTGATAACACCTTTACTTTTTGTGCTTATGCAAGATAAGAAGCACAAATTGAAACTATACACAAGGGTATTGAGAATTTTTTGTTTATTTTACTAATAACTTCTTGTCTTTTTTCATGGACCAATGCTTTTTTATATCTTCCGTAAACTTGTTTTCTAAAATTACATTTTAAATCACCGTAATTAAATTTTAAAGCAGCTAATTCTATTGTATTGTATCAGTATTGATTACCGCAATAGATAGTCATGCAGTAGAGGATGAATCTAAAAGGGATTTAAGTCGAAGGGAAACAACCGTACTGACACTTGTTGTTATCAGCTTTTCAAGCTTCGCAAGCAATTATTGTTATCTATCCATTGATTAGATCGATACTTTCCAAATATATTTAAAAAAAACATTTATTCTTTTACAGTCGGTGTTTTTAAACATTTTTCAAATTCTAAAACCTTTAAACCCTTACCTTGAAAAATTTATGGTTGTCTCATAGATTCATGCGAACTACCTTTTCTCATTTTGTTTTTTTTTTAAATAAGAAATAAAAATTTTTTTAGATCCTACAAATTAAAATTGAATTTGAGCTCGAATTTTAAGTCTAGAAGAGATAATAACGCACCACGGTACGATTGGTGCAGGTGCAGGCTGCATAATATAAAACTAAAATCATATTTGGATATTTTTTGCCGATCCACTTCAAAGTGGCCTTTATCCAAGTGAAGATAAGGTTTTTTTAGTACAGTATTTTCAGCAGGTTCTCTAGTATGGTGGCAGTATATTCAGCGTACCACATCACTCGCCAGTGGTAGCGGCGCTTTTTTGCTCCATCGCAAAGGCGGACAGCTGGTTGGCTCAAAAAGCAGCACCAGACCGTGAAGCATAAGGAGGAGGAGGAGGAGGAGGAAAATAAACGATGTAGGAAATAGTCGCTCGTACTCTGGGGATGGCTGACTGTGCTTTCCTTCTCTCTTTCTTTTATTGTTGACACTCGCTGCTCGGCCCTCCGAGATGATAAAGGAGGAATAACTACGTCGCGGTTGATAATTTCTCTCCTTAGCACCTCTTTTGCCTCAATCGGGCGCTTCAAATTCGCATATCCTAAATCGCTTCCTTTGATTTACCCGTCATTTATTTTTACCAAGCTCATCCGGCTTGTCTTGAACAGCGGAGACTAATTAATCACGGATTGACGCAATTGCCCTCTTGATCGAGCTTGCTATAAAATTTAATTGAAATCTAATTGAATAAACTTTAGAATGTTACTAGAGCTAGCGATGGCGCGTTTGAAATCATCATCGCAATGACAAAGCTTGATCGGGGTGAGTTTTTATCTCGGTGCCGAGACAAAAGAGCAGCGGTGACAGTGGCGGAGAGGGGAAAAAGTAGGTGGCACGAAAAAAACGAGAGAGAGAGAGAGAGAGCACACGGCTCGGAGTGGAATATCGAAAAATCTTGGGCGCGGGGCGATGAAAAACGCGGGGGCGAGATAAAAAAAGAAGAAGAAAGAAACGGTGAGGAGCGCCCCGCAATAAGAAGCGGCTGGAGAAGGAGAAGAAGGTTGTTGACCAAGTTGTTGGCCACGAGTAGGAGGAGCTAGAGGGTCTTAGCTCTTCAATCTCCACTTTCTTCTTCGTTCGGTGCCCGGGGTGGCAAGTATATGACTGCACGGCCGCGGCTCGTCTTCTGATCAACGCGACGAAATGAAACTTCCCCTCACCCCCGAAACCGAATGATCCCGAAATATCTTCTACTTACCTATACTTATCGGGGTTATACCGCTTGAACGAACGACCGAGCAAGGATAGTGAGCACCGGAAGGAATCCGAGATTTAAAACGCTCGATAGCTGGGCTTACATGTGTACAAGCGCTTCGATTGATTTTTTTCGTTTCCCCATTTTCCGCAAAACCGAGGTAGCCCAACAGTCGGTGACGGACAACCCCGGGTTATCCGGTAGGACGGGCCGGATTACAACTAATCATTCTTGTTCGCGCAAGACGGATTCTCCTCGGAGAATCGAATTTTCGGGAGAAGCGTCTTTATCACGGCCTTCTTCCACTCCTTACTCCACTCGTCTCTTTGGGATTATTTACATTTATACCAGTGGAGGTACGCTTTTCAGCTACATAGGATTTTCCTCTCGAGCGAGTTTTCACTGATCAATATGGTAATCGGTAATTCAGCTCCTCTTTTATCGTAAAATATCAGTAGCTTTCTTGCGTATGTACCGCTTCGATCCCAAATGTTTTTTTCTCGGCCTACCGTTGCAATTAATCTTGGGTTGGATTATATTTGATGCAGGCTGCGTCAAAAAGAAATGTAAATATTAATAAAGTTGTGGAAAGTTTCAAGCTCGAGGCGTACAGCCGCAGCGTCACACGGTTACGCCGCAAAGAGCGCAGCACGCCAAGCAGAGATTTATTTGTCCGTGCGTCTGCAGCAGGGCGCATTATTTACATTGGTAAATACGCTGCCGCAGGAGCTTTAAAGCACCGGGACTTTGTAAAACGAATACCTTTCAAGTGTTTGGGTTAAAAAAAAAAAAAGTCGAATTTAAGCGCAGTGCACATGTATAACCACTTGATCATCGATCCTAAGCTAGTAATAATTAGACCAGCCGGGTAGACGAAATAATCGGTTAGTTGTAGGGAAGCAATTAGCAAGCGCTAATGGCGACGAGCGTACCCGGGGTCCCGCGCCGAAGTTAAGCTAGTCGTGATTAAGGAACGAATACCCACTCGGCCAGCCGTATCACTGTAGCGCGAGTCCACGACCGTCCGCGTCCGTTCGGGCCGTCGGGGTGCAGCTTGGATATAATAGTCGTGCACCGGGCGCGCGGCGGCGCGAACGGAAATCCTCCTCTCCCCCTCCCAACTCTGACCTGACTTGGGGCGGCGCTATAGCTATACTACTGTGTACCGCTGCGTCGCACCGACCCAAACAAAGATTAAGTTCAGCCAGCGGGCGATGATTTGTTTTTATTTGTTTGCTGTGCACCTTTCGCACGCACTCTTGTACTCGCGACTATTATCATTACACCCATTGGCTAACTATCCTCTTCTGTTCCTACCTGGATCCAGGATCACGTTCGTGTTAACTTTAACGAGTATCGTTAGTTCATAGGAGGATAGTGCAGTGGAGCGATAATATAGATAATAAAATCCGCGTGGGCTGCATGCATGCTCGTTCTTCGTATAAGTAATTAAGTTGGTCATCGTTACACCGTTCGAACGTGAATCCCAAATTGGGATGCAGATTAATCAAGCAGTGACAGAAAGTCCAATTAGCGCCGCGGTATGAAGAGCATCGGCTCGAAAGTACAGAGGAGGAAGAGAGACAGACTGTGCTTGCATGCGAAGCCACGATAGCAATCGCGAGAACGATCACGCGCTTAATTTCTCTTTCTCTCTCTCGTATCACTATATAATAGCTCCTTCTATGATTTAAGATTGGGATAAGCCTACCCTACCTGCCTAAAATCTTTTAAACATTTTTTTTTTTTTTTTTTTTTTTTTTTGCTGTGGGCGGTCGGTATCGGAGGCAAGGGGTTCGAGTCAGTTCGCCCGGAGGTAGTTAAGAGAAGTTTTAGCGCGGAAAGCTCGACTATTCGCCGCTGCTCCGATGTTGGCGGCGGGCGGCGGGAACTCTCGAGGCACTTTTGCAACCCAGAGCCGCAAGTTTTAGACGCTATAGGTATACAAGGTGGAAAAGCTGCCAACAGGCTGCCGACTGGAGAGCTGCTATAATACTACTGCAGGGGCGTCTGCGCGCGTTGCTCACACACAACTACACAACGTCTATACGCTCGAGCCGTTCCGGTAAATGTCCCTTCCTCGCTCGCTCGCTTTTCCCTTCTTTCTTTTTTGCGAAACTCGCTGCAGCAGTGGTTCACTACCTACTTCTTCTTCTCCTTTTTCTTTTTATTTTACCTTCTTTTTTTTTTTTTTCCTCTGCGCGCAGCTCGATGTCTCTACCGCGGCTCCTTTTTTCTTTTTATCCTGCACTCTTCGTGGGACGTCGTTTGTCGCTCTCTCGCCTATTTACCGGCTGAAAGTCTTCTTCTCCCTGTCAACCGAGCTTTCGTCACCCCTCAACGAGCTGGAGATTCTCTCGTACCACGCGAACGCGATGGATATATCTGTAGCTGCATTTATCACATATCTGTGGTACTCACACCAACTCGTGTGCAGGTATGCTTCCCTGTAGCGCACGTGTGTGCTTGCGCGCCTCGGATAATAATGGCCCGTCTGTTACTCGCTCGGACTTTGGCTCCCGCCGCTACCCACCGCGAGGGAAGCAAAAAGAGAAAATGCTGTGCCAACAAGCCGGCATAGTGGCACTTCTGTTCTATTGTAAATTACCTTAAACTCCGCGCGCTGCACGAACGGCTGCTTTATACTTATAACACTTATCATCTTGAAATCATTTATCACCGATGCTTACCGTCTTTTTTTATGATAATGTAATTTTCCAATCTGAAATCGGTATTGAGAATTTAATTACAGAGTATGCTTACGAAACTACAAAATGTAAAAATATCGCGTCAAAACCCATCTTACCCATCAATTTATCCGCCGACGGCTATCGAAAGTTCGTCTTTCATATTCACGCAAGGCTATCGTTTTTCTCGATTCTCGAGGAAAAATGAACCCTGCATGTATGGGCAAATGCGAGACTTAGTTGTAGTTCGAGAAAAAAAAGTTTGCTCCGGAGATTGTGCACTCCTTTGAAAATAAAGACAGTTTTACACGGTTGATTATTTAAAAAAAGAAAAAAAAAAAAGCAAACAGTGGCAGTTGAAAAAAAAAGTCCGGACGAGTACGATAATGACGATAATGATAATGATGAGGATAATAATCGGTCAATTTGAGTTGTCCCGCAAGCAGGCAGCGGTGGCGGTAGTGGCGGCAGTCGAGCATAATAATCATGAATTGGTGGTAGCGCAGGCCAGCGGGTGCATAATTGCTGTTCGACGAGCATTCGAATAATCCGGGGCTCGCCGCTGATGGGACGGTCTTTGTCACAAATATGTATTACACGATGGGAATGCCGATCGATTTGGCCTCCGCAGCACCGGCGCTAGTCGGGAAATAAAAGCTGCGGAGGATGAAAAAAGAAAGGGAGAGAAGAGGAGAGGAGAGATAATTTTGGCTTAAGCTTTTATTCCGGGGATTGGATTGGTCGGTGGTAGCTATAACGTACCGAGAAACGACTAGGATGGTGCGGGTGTTGGGTAGAATATCTCGGATTTAGCCGCCTCCGAGGCTGCCACTGTGGGAATATGAAGCTCGGAGAGTGGTAAGGGGAAGGGAGAAAGTGAGATTGAGCCGCAGCGCCGGCAGCTCTCGGGGCGCGCTTTATATACCTCTCCTCTACCTATAGCACTTTCTCGCAGGCTCTTCTCGAGGGGCTGAAATGAACACGCTCGCACCACCACCACCACCAGCTGTTTTATACCCGGCGCGGCGGTTTATATACCTATATTTATCACTGACATCCCGCTCCTTCTTCGCTTTGCGTCGGCTCCAAACCCAATGGGAGCCACCCCAAGGCGATCCCCACCCGCCGGCCTATTTTACGGCCCGAGGAAATCCTGTTAACTAATTAATAACCGGCCCGTAGCAGTCTTTTACGCGACCTCTATCTCCCGAGCTTGCAACGATTAATTGCTTCTACCGCGGCTGCTGATATTCTTTATTATACCCGGGACAGGGCTCACTCCATGTCCGCTACTTACTATGGCTCCCCCCGAGCTTTATTTCAACTATTTACAAGCTGTGGAGTTAATCGTTTCGGTTGTTCGCGAGGTTTATCTTGCCCTCCCGTTCAAGTATCAATCGCTTACATTATTCAAACGCTTTACTCTTGCCCGTCGAGTGGCCGTTTCATCCACCTCGAATCATTATTAACATTAGAAAATAATATAAAATAAGAAATATTCAAAATTAATTTAATGTATTGATTTACAACTGAAATTTATTCCCAAGTACAGCTGCAATAGCCCAGGTGGGAGTGAGAAAAATCAACGCGCTCGGGAGAGAAAAAGCTCGGGCCGGCGCGGCGCGTTTCAGAGAAGAAACAAAGCGAACGATTGGCGGGGAGGAGGGGGTATGGGTATGCCTCATTAAAATTGAGCAATCAGCGATTCGTAATTTACGGCGCGCGGTGGCTAAAGCAGCAGTCTCGAGAGTTTTTTTTTCGAACCCACTCGACGGAGGAAAAAACGTGTTGTAAAACACACGAAATTTTCGCTGTTGAGGTCGCTTACGCTGCTGCCGCGACGATCGATCGACGGGATCGTTAGCTGCAGGCCGCTGATTGCGCTGCCACTGGCTGCGACCAGGTGGCGAAAGATAAGTGCGCACATGTGTGACTGTGTGTGTGCGTAATAATTATTACACGCACCGGCTCGTTAATGCACCGAGCTACGAGCCATTTGTTCATTAATCCGCAGCGCATGAATCCTCCCGCGCTCTTCAAATTTTGATGTTTTCTCGCTCGCTTGCTGTGAATTTTGCTATGAATTGTAATTCACAATTTTTAAACTCGGTTGGGGCATAAACCGCTGCTGATGGACTATTCATTTTTATCACATAAACTTTGTCTTTTTACTCGCCCGTAGCGTGCCACGTGGCTATACTTATCTCTGCAGCTGCACTCGGGCCGAGCTCGCTGTTAAAGTTATCTTGCATGGTTATTAATACCTCTACCCCGATTCGGTTTATTTTCTCGAAAAGCTTCCACGTAATGCTTTTAATGCAGACTTGAAGTTTTTAGATCTCTTTACACTTGTTCAGAACAATTAATTGATACAGCTATTGATTTCTAATTTCTGAAAAAATATCTTAAAGTTGTTTTAGCAATCCATTATTTAATTTTTAATACATTTAAAATAGGTGAGATGCCCAAAGTTAAGTATTTACTGAAAAATAGTATAAAATTAATTCATCAAAGTTTTTTTTGGTAAATTTTAAAGGACTTTATAACATTTTAAAACTGCGCAATACTCACTTTAAAAAACAAAAGCCTTTTGAAGCTCTTATGAATTGATGGCATTGTCCTTTTACAGTCTAAATTACGACCCTTTGCCTTCTATAAGCCCAACAACATGAGTAAATTAGAAATATTTAAAGTCTGTAGATGAGAAGTATTGACTTGAAATTTGACTTGATTAGTCTCAGTTGCAGTTGAAAAAACGTTGACTGTAGACTTTGAAATAACATGCCAATAGG
This sequence comes from Encarsia formosa, assembly GCA_038277355.1. NCBI lineage: Eukaryota > Metazoa > Arthropoda > Insecta > Hymenoptera > Aphelinidae > Encarsia > Encarsia formosa. Next base: position 110,948,989 of record CM076184.1, read on the forward strand.
GCAAAATTTGATTTTGAAGGCGTGTCGATTGAATATTCACTTCTAGAGCGGCAATAGCAGCGTCGGTACAAGCGTTGTTCGACACCCTTTCAAAGACTTATTGACAAAATTAAATAACCAATCAAGTAGCTAGAAGATCAAAAATCGTGGACTTTGCGAAGAGTACATATTGCACGCGGTGGCCGAGTTCTTTTGATGATTTCATCAACCGGCATCAAATAGGGCTTTTTTAGCAGAAGTTGAAGGGAGTTGATGCTTCACTCATAACGGGAAAAGGGTCAAAGAATTTAGTGTTCGGGGCGCGCGTATCGCGGTATTCACTCTTTGTCGCGGGGATTTTTCGCCCTTTAGGACTAGCAGCTCATTAGCGAGTGATTAATGAAAAAAATGGCGCTTTTAAAAAAAAAAGTGAGCTTATATACACACACAGCCCGTTTAGCGCTGCCTTGCGCAAAAAAAAAGAAGAGCAAGCGGGCACATAAAAGGCAGCGCACGGGAGGGGGAGAGAAACTCGCGTGCGGACGGGGTGGCGGCGGTGGCGGTATAAGTAGGTAGCGTTAATTCGGGTAATAGCCTGCGCGCGCGCCGCCGCCCGCCCGTTTCCACCACCGCCACCCTTTTTCGGGTCCTTTGTTCGTCGGCTGCAGCCCTGGGACGGCACGACGTGTTCGGTTTCGCTGATCGAATTAACCATACTTCAGACAGCCTTTGGCTTGCTTGTCCCGAACGATTATTATCAAACCATTAGATCAAATCGGGCTTTATTCACCCTTGCTCTTTTCATAATTTATGTGCTAATTAAATTACCCCTCTTTTATTTATTGAATCCCACTGAAATTTAACAATTATAATTGTACACTTAATTTGCTGTGGATTTTCAAGTATAGTAACAGACAAATACAAGTCAGACAGGTGCGATGATCAATTTTGTTTTTTTTTTCGCTTGGACTGGTTTTAATTTTATTCGCTAATTTTAACGGCTAACAAGTAATAGTTTTATAGTTGATCTGATGTACTGAAGTTAGCTCACTGATTATAAATGCAGTAAGTTTGAAAATTTTTTGTATGATTGTGAAAAAAACTTAACTGCACAAAGTCATTCAAATTTAAAAGAGGATAAACGTAGGCATGTGAATATGTAAATGCAATGGGGTATTGATGAAACGATCAATAGCAGTCAGGAGCGAGCATAACACCAAAAGTAAATCAACACACCAAACGTAAAAAAAGATAAGCCACTATATGGATTTATTATGAATTGTAAGGGGGAAGGGGGAGAAAAAAAAAACAAAGCTATGTAATAGATGAAGTGAGTAAAAAAGCAGCATGCATCGAGGAGGGTTGTCTGAGCGAGCACCCTTCGAAGAGAGAGAGAAAGAAAGAAGGATAATCGAGGGATGTTGAAACACGGTACGTGACGTCGGTACGTCCCTGCTACTTTTAATCGGGATCGCACGCGCGCCTCGCCGTCGCGTTAATCGACCGGTTCATTGCCGCGTCCTCGTCTCGTACTCCCGTATACAACTCTGGTGTTGGCCAAAGGGTATTAGTTGAGTACGTAAGAGAAAGAAATGGAAGAAAAAAGGTACGAAGGGGTGCGGGTTTTATTGCCAGTCGGGCGGGATAAGAGACATAGCGACTGCGCAGACTGTTGGACGGAGAAGGGGAGGGAAGGGAAGAAAAAAATGAAGAGCCGGAGAAGCCCTAAAACTAGGCGTCCCTAATGACGTGCCACCCTCCGCGCGCGCGATCATTACAATCGATATGGCCCCCCGCGAGCAGCCCATGTCGTGTCGTCTTCCTTATATTCCTGTCTCTTTCTCTCTCTATATATATATATGCTCCTCCTCGTTTTATCGACGCCTTCGTCTTTTTTTCCTTTACCACGCTCGCATTACGATTCCATCCGTTCCACCGTTATTAAACTGTCGACGCTCGACCATTACGGAAGGTACACCTTTTTTTTCTTTCATTCATTCATTTTTTTTTTTTTTTTCCAAATAAAGCTTATTCATTTGTAAAATTGGACGGGAGACACGGTATTATTGACTCTTTGACCAACAACTGGCTTTCTCTTACGATTAGGCTTACGGACCGATGAATTAAGATGAAAGAGTGCAGTCGATCACACCGCTAACGTAATTAATGAAAGTTTCTGAGATATTTTTCGATACCGTCTCAATTACACCTCTGAACTGAACTTTAGTTTTTCTGCATCCATATTAATCGTACAGCCAGCTAGTTATCGAGAAAGAAGACAGCTACGAGCTCGAGTATCAGAAGTGGCGTTGCATAAAATACGAGAGGGTCACAATAAAGGAGCGTTGCAGCTCTTTACAAGCTCATAAGCAAGCCGCAAGCTCGCCTTTGGGCTTTGAGGAAAACCACTTTGTGGATTTGTCCGCATATATGAGATATACGTGTCGAAGGAACCGCCGCCAGTCGGCACCCACCGGTGTCACGTAGCATCGATCGCGTCCGCAGTGTACGCTCGGGACATCGGCTCGGTGCCAGGCGCTTCAAGGATATGCGTCCAACCAACTCTGTCTCTGACGTACCCACCTGACAACCTACTGCATTAGCCGAGCTGCTCAGCACAGGAACAAGTCTTCCGTGTCCGCGAACAAATATCAATAGCGTTAGTTTCGCAAATGTCTTTTTGATCAGCAAATTGATATTAAAAAAAAGCTAGTTAAGAGTGTGCATCAGGCGGGGAGAGATACGGTGTAAACGAGGGTCCGGGAGTCGCGCGCCGACTGCCGAGCGAGCGAGAGAGGAACAAATTAAATTTAATGGGGTGAATTAGTGGCGGCCAACGAAGCGGATAGGATAGCGGGCGGACAGCCGAGGAAATGGGAAACAAGCGTGTTTGGCATGCGCCATAAAACGCCACGCAGCACTCGAGAGCAATAATAATTTTATAACGCCTCCCCTTGCTCTCCATAATACGCGGATTATCGCGCGAGACCGAATCTGCATGTTGCATGTGTCCTGCTTACGTTACCCCGACGGCGGGGCAATGAGCCATGATGTATATACATATTCGCCTCGGTGACGCTCTTTATCTTCCGCTCCCGACGCCCCCGGCTGCCTACTCTTCGCTGCGGGATTAATTTGCTTACTGTGCGAAGCTCGGCTCGGGGGTCACGGAAATTATCATATTGCCTTGAGTTTATCGAGTCAGCCCGCTGCGATGGCACCGCACCAGATGCTGCTGCTGTATAACTGTTACCGCTTCTGATTTATGCTTCACTTTTTCTTTACCTTTTTTTATTCAAATAAATCCTGCAGTCTCGAAGCCAACGAAGCATTAGAAGTGATCAACCGGGAGCGAGAGAGAAAGCTGCCAGCTGATATAATGATCCAGAGCAAGCAAGGCATTGTGCATTCTCGTTCTCGTCAAAGTGGCATAGCAGCGTTAACCAGGTAAGCGTTAACCTGGGTACGCTGAATGACTGCTGCGTTTCCGGCGAGCCGTGTATGCACAGACGGGGGATCGAGTGTATAAGGGATGAGACAACCAAGAGCCTCTCGTGCATCCCCAGGGCTTAACAGCTGTCGCGTAAACATACTCCTGCACGCATCAGCTAGGACAACGTTGGACCTTCACGTGTGCTTTGTCATATATATTATTTGAGCTTTAATTTTTACGCGCTGAATTAAATGTACTTTAGCCTCGATTGAATATTTAAAGGTGCTGTAGGAGCCATTTGCTCTATCAATCCCTGCTCTTGTCACATATAGAGTTTTGTTTTCATTCTAAATTGATTTCCGTATTGTAAGAACAGTAAAGCTTTACAACATTCGAGACGTCTTGTATGATTTTCGCATATGAGAGCTCAACCGAGATTCTCAAAGTTTGAAAGCTCATACCGAGGATTCCGGAGTGTGGAGAGAGACTATAAGGACTAATCCTTCGAATTCAGTAGCTGACCGAGCCCTTCAGCAAGAGCGTTGCTAATGAAAATTTGAAATGGGAACTGGTGTCAGAGTTCAAAGTTGAAGCGTGGGCCACTGCTTCACGGTAGTCAAAATTAAGTGCAACAAAGCGAGGGCTAATCGATGAAGACGCGTAGTAGCAGGAGGAGCAGCAGCAGCAGATTGTCCGATAAGCACCGTAGCGTTAAATCCAGATAGCGCAAATCCACTTATCCGGTGTTATTGATATCACAAAGCCGTGTCACTCGAGCCTGCAGGCCGCCTGTTAAGTGTATAATAGCGGCCAAGGGGCAGCAAAACTCTCCATCAATCGGACTCACTTGCACGAGCGAGCGGTGCAGGGCGCGGAAAGAGCGTGCGTGTGTGTAAGTTCGAGGGAGGGAGGAAGGGGGACGATTTCGATCCCGCGGCAGTTAGTTCTCTTGGCCAGCCGGCCGCAAACGCTCCCCCCCGGGGGTGCTACAGCTCGTATCGGCGAGTACTCCTGCATACATATATACACGCATACTACGTCGTCGCTTCTCGTCACATGTTCCATACCCTGCAGGCTGTACTGGCTGGGACAGTGGGCGTTTAAGTTCGTGTGTGCACTACACCACAGCTGCAGGGGATTTCGTGTTTCTAGTTACTACTACATGATCCTCTGCATACGCATATACGTACATCCCCCGTATGGCCCGGGATTCGGAGAGGTAGGATTATTGGCTGAGGTATACGGCGTCAGTCCCGGGACTGACACGATATTTTTCGTAAAATAACTAAATTTAACGCTCGGGCCTGAAAATAAAGAGAACTCCTTTGAAAAGAACGCCGGCAAATTGGGGTCTCCGACTAGCCACTGCAGTTGTGTACAGTAAGAGGATGAAAAAAGAAAAAAAAAACTGTCCGAGCTGTACAGCTAGAGCTCTTTTACTTTTCTCCCTCTGCTAGTCGGCTCAGCTTATCCTCCTCCCTCTCTCTTTCCCTCCTTGGGGACGAGTCTGCGGCGTGGTACGCGCCGTGAATACGAAGAGGCCACATTAATTGAAGCTACCGGAATATCAATGCATATTATATGTATCCCGCAGGAGTCACCAGAAGCTATAATATCACTACCAAGATTGATCTTTACTCGTCCACTACTGTTTTCTTTTTTTTCTTACAGCTTCAGCTTACATCCCGTACCGTACTTACATTTATTTTTCTTATCTATAGATTAAATTTTTATTACGATTTAGAAAAATCAGATGAATCGTACTGTCCTGTAAAAAGATTTCTGGAAGTACATTATTTGTTTTTTGTATTGTTACAGTTAGGCGTATCGCGTACAATAGAAATCAAAGAGATATATTTAATCAAATACGTAATTACTAGAGCTTTGCATGCGCATAGAAAAAAGAAAAGGACAGTCTCAAACTAGAAATGCAGCGGGGGCGCACACAATGAGAGAGAGAGAGAAGGGAGAAGAGTATAGATACGATGTAGGGATACGGGGTGACGGTGGCATACGTATCCATTAGCCAAAATAGCTCTCGGTCTTTGCTCTCCCTTTTGCGGGTCCGCGACACAATTTACGTAAGCGGATATAGTTTATGCGCAGGTGGCTATGCGTGCGCGCCGTGATTTCGAGCTGATCCAATTTGGTGGCTCTCCAATTTCTACCTTCGAGATCGCTCCTGCATAATACGGTTAACGGCTTGTGGTTGCTTACTTTGTCACTTCCTCAACCCACAAACTCTAAAAATGCATTTTTCGAGGAGCGAGTCGTTGAGAATGATTAGTCCAATTCGATTTGACATCGAGACTGTAAGAGTCGGGAGTCTCGATGGGGTGTGAGATGTCGGGAATCTTCGGTAAGAGGGGGAGATAAAGCGCTCCGGCAACTAATGCTTAATCGCCTTATCCCCTAAAACCGTACGTGCTCGTTGCATATTCGCGGGTGGGCTCTAATCGTCAGTGGGCTTGTTGTCGAGCCTCCACCCACCCTTGTGTGTGCTATAGCGCGTGCATCGCCGCCGCACCGAACAAAGCACCGTGACACCCCAGCAATGACGATTACGAGAATTCGGGGGGACGGACGAGCCTCCGAGTAGAACGAACTCGATCGCGATTTGAATATGCATGTTCATATGCACGCGCCAGTGGGTGGATGCCAAGGGGAGTTAACCAGCTAACCGGAAAACAGTGATGTGCGAGATGCGAAGCTTGCGGGAGGGGGTGGAACTCCAAAAATACTCGGGCTATTGAACGCTTTATTTTCATTATTTCTCGGCAACTTACCGATTTTTTGTGACCACTTGCGAGTCCTTACAATTCCCTAACCTCGCTCCTTTTTTGGAGAGAATCCTGTAAAAAAAATGTGGCGACCTCTCCCGTTGTTTACTCGCAAGTACGGCTAAGCTTTAAAATTATCCATCCCCAGCTGTATAAGCGTTTTTTTTCATACGTATACTGATAAAAAAAGCTGCGTCGACGAGCAGCTTTTTTTCTCCTTTAATACCAAGTACTTTTTCTCCCGTACTTATATATATATACACTGGCTGTGTTTTTAGCCCAAAACACGGCTGCTTACTTGTTTAGACTGGTGTTTTCGTTTGCTTTTGACGACCTTCTCCAATGTTTCGAAAAAAATAGTTTGAAACCAGAGCACAACCCTTATATAACGACCAAACTAACTTTTTTTCTCACTCTCTTAATTTTACACATCGTTCGCATCTTACTCGCATTTTTTTTGTTCTTTAACGACGTCATCTGAATCCAAAGGGAGTTTAATTTTTTCCTGCTGATCGATACACTTGAAGTTTTATGGAAAAAAATCGATTATATTAATAAGCAATTGAGTCAAAACGTTTATTCGTGAAAGATTAAAACGAGAAAATTTAAAAAGTTTCTTCGAATGTCTTTAAAACTGCAAACTCGATCTGTATCAGACCGGTCGGTATACAGTTCGAATGAGATATATCAAGTTTTAAAAATTTTTCAACTATAAATTTTTTAAGTTTTTATTGTATACTGTTTAATCAATGCTCATCGTTGGTAGAATATGATCAGTTAAAAAGTGAAAAAAAAAGATGTTGCTAAAAAATTTTTCCGTTTGGCGTTCGTACATAAAATTAGTAATGCAGCCGGTACAGAATTCCGCTGACCAGTGGTCAGCAGCACGCAGTATGGGAAAGGTCGGGTGGGTCCAGGGGTGGTTAAACAATATAAACACAGAATCTTCGGCTTCCGGCGTACTGGTGCGCAGGTTTTTCTCACGCGAAAGCATTGCGTGCAGCTTCAGCATCCACATCCCCCTTCCAGTCCGCCCGAAACCAGAATCTCGAAGCAACCCCTTCGGTGGCCGTCCATATTCCTGATCTCGGAGAAAGCATCTCGCTTGACCGTTGTCCAGTTCTCAGCATCTCCCCGCCCGTGAGAGAATAACACTGACCATTGGAAGAACGGGCGGCGTGGCTCTTAAAAAAAAAAAAAAAAAAAAAAGCGGAACTGGTCCAGAAAGGATCGCGCGGATCTTTGACGATCGGGCGGTCCAGCGGAGTGGGGGTAAAAAAAATATCTTGCTATGCCCAATCAACATTTTTAACCTGGACCTCTCGGTCACTTTAGGTCTAACATTGGTTTTATTCACACGCGAAGACGGAGTTTACCGTCTTCGCGTACTAAACTTTATTAACGATTTTTTAATTTAACCAATTTCATCAATTAAGTTTTATTTATTTGATTCATAAGTGTGTGTTAGTGTGCGTGTGAGAGTGTGTGAATTTTTAAATTAAAAATATTTAATATTTTTAGTGCATGTTTTCTTTATATTTTTAGAATTATTTTTATTTTAAGCAGAAATATTAAGGTTATATATCTTAGTTTTGTTTAATTATTGTTTGAATTAAAATTTTTGTGACTAGAATTGTAAGTAATTAAAAAACATTTATTTCTATTGCATGTAATTAATTTTATTAAAAGTAAAAATTATTTTATGGTAATTTAATTGATTTTTGATAGAATAAACTCACTAAATTTTAATCATTTGGGCATTAGTAGTTTTATTTATATTTATAGTTACAAAAAAAGTTAATGTCAAAAACTTGTTAGACATTATTTATTAGATTATTGATTTATAATTTTAAAATTTTTTAAGTTCATTGAATCAAAAGCAAGACGATTTTAAAATAAAAAGACTTCCTAAAAACATCTCGGTTGAAAAATAATTTTTTCTCGCGTTGATTTTTAGTAAATTTTTAAATTTTGACGAAAAGTCGAGAAAGGTGAAAGAAGTCGTCTCGCTTTTGGCAGTACGTATTAATAATAAAAGTTAGAAAAAAAAAAAAAAAAGGAAAAAAGTATTGCTCTCGCGGGTTCCACGACGCACACGAGATACACGTCCGCCGGTGCTGCGGGGTGGTGAGTGGGCGTCGTGGCGTTTAGTGTTTCAGGTCTGTATCCAAACCGAGGAAGAAGAGGAGCAGGAGGAGGGGGAGGTGCGGGAATGGAGCCGCAGCAAGCTTTTGATCTGGCTTTGGAGCTTTGGAGCGGTGCCAAGAGCCAGCAGACACGGGATACAGGATATAGGATATCAACTGCCGTCGGCTGTCGTGCCCTGAAGGAGAGGACGACGCACCACCGCGACTAATCACCGGCCGCTTTTTTTTCCTCCACTCGGCGTCGTTATCATCGCGACAAGCATCGAGCGCGGCGATGCGAGGACTACCATGCGGTGAGTGCATTTACCCCAATGAGGGCTTTTTAAACTAGGTGTAAGAGAAACCGTCGCGGTGATAACGCCTTGTGTTTTGAGCTTTCCGGCGGATTGCGTGTACATGTATAGGTACATACCTTGCGGCTGGATCGAAGTACCTGCAGGATTTAGTCGAGACCAAGCGAGCCGTGCAGCTATTATCAGATGGTACAATACATGCGCATGCTACCTAACACCCAGCACACGTAACACTGTACCAGTGTAGCCCTCTACATGCTTCCGTGGTTTCCGCTAGCGACCAAGTTATATTGGTTTACGGTTAATTGTAATTGCCTATAAATTATTATATCCTCTGCTACTGTTACTGCTCCTGCTAGCCCAGCCTTGGGCGGCGTGGCATTAGGTAAACGCCCGGGATTATTAAGATAATCGATGCGCGTTTATTCATTTTACCGGGAATTGACGTTCAAACCTTTTTTTTCTTCACTTTTATTTTTCGTTCTTTGAGTATACCATACCATCTGTAATAATTACTCGTTTTTATTGTTTTAATTCATCATTTTTACTCTTAAAAAGACTTGAATCTATGCTTATTTAGTAATTAAAAGTTTATTATGACTGAATTATTTTTTGAAGCGAAGCTTTTTAGATGAGGAGTGAATCTGTAAAAATCCGACCCATAAAAGCGACCCAAAAATCCGACCCGAAATTCCGACTAAAAAAAGCGACACCAAGATATGTAGATATGTATATATACTATACAAATATGTGTATATATAGTATCTAATATGGCCTATATTAGATACATACATATCTACAGTAGAATGGTTGCTAGGCCATATCTAATATATACAATCTATAGTAAAAGAGTTGCTATATTTTAAGCCACATAAGGTATGTATATATACTAAGGTAAGTGTGCCTAATATGGCCCCTTGCCTAATATGGCCCCCCCTGTTATTTTGAATATACTCGATATGCGGCATCTCTACAAGGTAGGAAGAAGTCAAAAACACTGAATTATGAAGTTTTCAGTTGTTTAGAACATTTTAAAATTATTTTTGCGCACGCCTAATAGCTAAAATTCGTTTTGTATACCTCCGTTATTATTTTACGTTGTAATTAGATGGTCTGCCAAAAGATTTAGACGCATCTGGCAAAATTTGAATAAGTAGCTTCGATTCGTTATTGTTTCAGCTTTAAAACGCGACCTTAGTTTTTGTTCAACTCGTTTTCTAACGGGTTTTATTCTTAAATAACTTATTATTCTCCAGTGTTCCTAATATGGCCCCCCGCGAATTAGTAGAAATACCGATATTAAAAGTCCTTAGTTTCATGTTTACTTTTTAGAAAATCCTATCCTAATATTATTTAAGAAAAATAAATTTAATTGTTTCAAAGCTTTTTTTCATTTTATAACTAAAAAAGAATTCTAGCTCAAAAATCAAACTTTGATAAAAATTTAAAGTTGTAATTTTTCTACTGGTTGCAAAGCTTTCAAAAAAATTGTAAAAAAGGCTCAATTTTTAAATAAATTATTTTTAAAATGTTAAAAATTTTGAAGTTTTTTTTAATCTCATATTCTGATTGATTTAAAAAATCGCAATGAATAAAATACTTCAGGGGGGAGAGGGGGGCCATATTAGGACACAAATTTTATGTGCCTCAAAAAACCGTGTTTTGGTAAATCCTCTGGCATTTGAAGCTCATTGATCAAAACCAAACGTGTAAGGTCTCATTTTAAAGCTCTTGAATTAAGCTTTAAAATGAGACCTTACCCGTCAAAAAATAGTGATTTGATTCGCCACAACCTCGATTCTCGCTTAGGGGGGCCATATTAGGTACAGGTACCTTACATAAATATGTGTATAAAGTATCTAATAAGGCCGAGAATATAGCATCCTTTCTACTATAGATATGTATATATTAGACATTAGATATATGTATACATAGATATCTAATAAGCCAGATTATGGTAGATGTTATTTTACCAGTACAAAATTTGAAGTTGGAAAATTTTTTCTAAATTTTCAGTTTTATTTTATGTGTATAAATTTAATTATATACGTAATTTTTATATTGTCAAGATTTCAAATTTCAAATTAAAATTTTCAATTAAAAAATAATCATGCTTCGCTTCTAATAGGCGTCCAAGACACCTTTTTTTTTCTTACTAAGCTTTATTTTTCATCCCTGCCGAAATATTTTATGAAATTAACAGATTAGATATTGAATTGATAAAAATAAAAAACTTGAATTCCGAGAATAAACAAAAATTAGATGTTATTGAAAAGAGTTATACTTTGCACTGATCACAAACTTCAGCTCCAGACCCTATAGTTTTGCACATTCGAGTTGTCTCTCAGAAAAAAAATTCACTGCAACGTTTTAAACAATCGTCCGTCAACGATTGTCATCAATACACAGCGAAGTTAACTAAAATAACGATAGAGCACGGCAAGCGGAATAGCAGCAGATGGGACGATTTGATTCTCGGTACAATAGCCATTTACAAAAAAATAACGTTGCCGGGCAACAGAAATCGTACCGCGAGAGAAAAACATCATAGGAGGTGGCGTGGAGAGAAATAAAAAGGTCGTAAAAGTTTTAACTCACTAACCGATTAGTTAGTTCTTACAGCTTGTCAGCCAGCGCGCAGGAAGGAAATAAAAGAGAGATGTAGGAATAACATATAAAGGATGAGGAGGTGGAGTAGGATGATAAAAAAAAAAAAGAAAAAAAGAGAGAACACAGGGCGGGCCGTTGGTTCGGTGTCGGTGTCAGCAGCACCAGAAGCAGAGAAAGGTGCTATACCTATAGAGAGAAAGGAAAGGTCTCTCGGGGGGTCCCCCTTGAGCCCAGCCTCAGGTAGCCAAAGGCACGTGTTTCTTTAGCTGCTTCCTGACCGCGCTGCTGCATGCGTTACACCTTACCATCCTTTTTTTTTTTCCTTTCTTCTTTCGACCGAACTATCCTAACCCGCCTTGCTTCTCCGTCCAGCTTCTTCTTTTTTTTTCATACTGTTTTTGGTTAATTTTGCTTGCTTTTTTTTTTTTAGACTTCCTTCTCTCTTGTCCTGTTTCTCCTCTCGCACTTAATCCTGCATGCGAACATTTTTATTTTAACGACCTTCCTCCGCACGCATCCGCCCGTCTGTCGATCATTCGACTGATTCTCCTGAAAAAAAAGTTAAAAAACTTATCAATTATCAATTAATTTATCGAAGATAGTCAACTTAAGATGAACGCGAGACTGTAAGTCAGTAGGTAAATCCGAGAATAGTCAATAAATCATGGAGTGCGAGCACCGAACTGTCTAGTCAAACGCCGCGCGCCTGATAAAGTATAAGTGGCCCAGGTATAGTGCAACGCCGTTCGCGAATGCTTCCTAATTCCTGGCATTGCTGCGCAGACGTGCTCCGAGCTTTTGGAATTCCTTTGTGAGCGGATGCTGCAACGTCGCTTGCCTCTGTAACAGACGTGGACGAGGAGGACGAACTGCTTGTGTGGTGTAATTGGCACGTTAAGCCTTTTCAAAGCGTTTTATCATCAGGCGTACTTTACGCACGAAAATTTTTTTTAAATTATCAAGAATCATGTGCGCTCGGAGTTTTAATTTTTGAATAGTTCATCGTACTTAACTGCATCCAAGCGGACTAGACATCAATTTGACCATGAACGGTTTTTGAGTTTCGACCCGTGAATTAAGGTCACCGCCAGGTTTTGCAGTGACCTCGCTTCGGCAAGTAGTTCATCGCAAAATTTAAAAAAAAAAAACTGAAAACAAAAAAGATTTTTTTGCATAGCACTCCTAGACCATCCGAGTACAGAAACGAGTACGAAAACCAGATTGAAAAACGCTGAGCAGGTTGTTGCAGGCGAACCAGTTTTGCGCTTCAATATTTTCGACAACTTTGTAAGAAGTGCTTTGAAGTAAATGAGATTTGACTTTACTCAAAAGTTTACCAGTATTTATTCCGAAGTGTCGGAGTATATACGAATGTCAATAACCAGATAATTGTTTTGAATGAAAATTAATTTAGGCTGCAAAGTATGATAAAAATGCAGCGGATCGGTCTACCTGTAAAGTCCTTACTCAAGCAGCGACAATTAGCATGCACGCCCGCCGCGGGCTGGGTCGACCACCAAAAGAACTGCACCGACTGGATTGGCCAGGATAAACGTCTCTCTCCTCCGCCTCGGCTGACGGGGAAGCGAGGGAGCCTCGCCGCGGTAATCATTCGATGATTAGCCGCAGCTGCATCGCGCGACTATGTCTCGGGCATCTCGTTTTCTGGAGCATACATACCTCTCTTTGGTAGCGAATCGGTTTTATTGGCACGCACATAGTCGCACTAATGCATCAAACACGCGCCAATCGAGCGTCCAAAGAGAATAACTTTACGGCCAGGGGTAAAGAAGCGAATGAAGAATTATAAAAGAGGAGCTGCAGGCCAGGCTGCTGCACGGCGCACGCGACTGTGTGTGGCCGACAAGCAGGCCTGCTCCAATATACTTACCTCCTCTTTCTCTCTGCTGCGCTGCTGCTGCCGGTGCTGATGACGATGATGCACGTGCATCTGCAGCAGTTGCGGGCTTGCGGCCTCGGCGCGCGGGGGCCTGCAACAGAGGTATTAATAATGTGTGTTCTCCGCTTCTTCTTCCCCCTTTTTCTTTCTCACATCCACCAGCGCAGACGGCTGCGGCCAGCCAGAAACCGGGCGGGGTCTTCGGGCCCGGAACACTAATAATCGTGCCAGTATCGATACTCAAGGGCGTTGAAAGGGACTTACAGGGTCCGAAAAGTCAAAAGATTAGTTTTTCGGGAGCTCGTTGTAGTTGGTATTCGCGGCGGCGGCGGTGACGTTTCCGCAACAGCGGCAGCAGGCGGGCCGTCGATGATATAGGGGTCCCGGGCCGGTGAGCGGGGCGTCCCGTTCCGCGTTGGGCGCTAGCGGTAGCGGTGGCGGCGGCGGCGGCGGCGGCGTCGGCAGTATGGTAGAGTAGAGGGAGCAGCCAGCCTGCCAGCCACCCGCTATCCGACTCAGTGTCCCGTCGCACGCCGGGCCGCGCACGCCTGTCGAGTCTTCTCCTTCCGCCTTTTATTTTCATCCAAACTTTTGTCGTTTTATCCAAACCGTGATTATTCCCTGTTTGTGATTGGTTAACCGTGTGTTTGGGATTTGCAACCGGCCCGTTACCGCCGGGACCCCTCGGTAGCCGTGGCCTGTGGGAGGCATCCATCCGCTTGTGGGACCGTCTCTACTCTCTCCGGCCCAGTAAGTCCCAGTCCCATTATATTACTTTTATCTTGTTTTTTCATGTTTTATTATTATTTGTATATTCCATGCTTGCAATCCCAACAAGTTACATGAAAGTGCGTGTTCAGTAGCATTATAATTGCTCCGGCGTATGAATAATTCGGTATTATTACGCGAACGTTGAGATTTTCGTTGAATTTTCCATTGGGCCGCAGCAGCCTTCGCTAAATCTCGAATCTCGCTTTCGCACTTTTACTGCGGCTCGTTAAATTTTTACGGCGGAACGCGCCTTGTCGTTGCTGCCGCAGCCTTTAGCCCCCGCAACTTTTCGCCCGATGCACGCAGCTCGATCTTCTTCTTCTCCCCCTGTATAAGAGAAGAGGAGGAAGGTTTTTGAAGCCCAAAATGAAGTTGCAAGCTTCCGCGACGATTAAAGTGGTAAGCACATTCACGTGAAAAGAGCAATAAGTAGATTGTGTGGATTGTAAAAACTTAAAGCTGGCCACTCTCACGCTCGTTTGAGAACGTGCATACATGTGTGTTGGTATAAGTACTTGTTCGGTGGCCTCAGCCGCGGTGTCGGCTGCAACGAGCCTTCAACGCTTTTGACGGCCGTCCGCGTCGTTGGCTCGGTTTCGCCGCCGAGACGACTATATCGTTTAATCGTGACGGAATTGCGGAAATACTTGAGCAATTCATCGATTCTCCTTCGGTCCTGTCTACTTTTTTTTCTTTCTTTTGTTCGTTCCTTTTTTCTTCCTTCCCTTCTGAGGCTTCTTTCTTAACACGCATACGAGGAGCGAGCTTACGGAGCTGCTAGCCTTTTCTTTTCTTTTTTTTTTCACAAACACTTCTTTGTCAAACCTCGGTGTTTACCAAAGAAGCAGGAACGAATTAAAAATACGCCAGCCAAACTTCGGAACAAATAAGTCTATTGATATTTTATCAGAAAGTACTGAAAATACGGTGTTATCACTGTACTCGCAAGTACAGCGATCAGGCCTGATAAATTTAGAGACGCAAGGTGGGAAGTGATAGCAGGAAACCCGATCGCGTGCAGTAGCGAAAAAGGGCCACGAGGCACTTATTGTTAGTTAAAGTGGGTAGGACCGCCGGGTTATGCATCGCGATGACGGGTGCACGCGGGAAGCAGGGATAGCCGGCGAGTGGCGCGCGAAAGTATAGATTACGAATTGTGGGTGGGTGGGAGGATAAAACGTATGCCGCTGGCGGGCGGGAGGCGCGCGCGGGACGCTCACCACACCCGCCCGTTTGGGAATTTCAGGCTCCCGCGCCGCCAGACTTCGGTAGCCTGCGCGCGCGCCCGCAATTTTCGCTTTTTATATTACTCGCCTACGTCGCGTGTTGTCCGACTAAAAAACTTGACCCTGTTGCGGTTATTGTTTGACTGCTTTGGTAATAAGAGCTCGGAAACTCGGCTCCCTTCTTCCTTCCTTCCTTCCTTTCCTCCGTTCTTTCTTTCCCGAGGGCTAATTATCATCCCGGCGTTCGTCTCGTTACCAGCACCCGTTAATTATTATCCGCTATCGATCGCTGACTAAGGTCAACCTGACCTTTTGAACTATTCGTATTTGTTGCTCGGAAGAATTATTTACATTTAAGAGTTACAGCGACGTCGAGAAATTCAAGGTAAAAAGCTCAACTCGAGTTGCGATGTGTAAAAATAAATTCAAGTATATCCGTCGTGCCACGCAATACTCCGAAGGAGCATCATAAAAAAAACAGCCGCTCGTGATCGTAGAGTGCGTTTCCTGTCGATGGACACACGAGCGTCTTGCTTTAAAAAAAAAAAAAAAATTAAATTTTCGACCAACGGGTTACGTAAAAACGACACGAATCCTTAAAAACTGCAGCGGCACCAGCACGCGCGGAGCGTGACGCGTTCGAGCTGCTGCATTGTAACACTCGAGTCGAAGAATAACCACAGCACCGCCAGCGGAACTGCAGAGCTGCATAATACAACAATAGCCACGGGCCGATTGTTGGCGTCAGCTGTACCACAACACGCTCCCGGTGCTTTTTAACCACCGCGAGCGGGAGCGTGTCATGTGCAGCTACGCGGGTGCACCGGACGAATGAACGTCGCTACATCATCATACGCTTATTGTACGCACCCTACCTGCTGCTCTCTGCACCTTTTATTTTTCCGTGATCAGCGGTTATGTCGATGTTGTTTGTCATTTATCGACGGGCGTTATCTTCGAGAAGTAGCCCGGACCTCCCGCGGTGCGGGTCGTAATCGCGAGCGGCCAACCGAGCAGGAGGGTAGCTGGAAAAAGGGGTGCTTCCCCCCCCCTACACGAACACACACACACACACACACACAAGCCTGACAATGACGGGCCAGCTGCTGCTGCTCGTTCTGCCTGCATAAACTCACCTCCAGTCCTTTGGCCGGCCGCCCACTCGCTGGCTACCTACCTGCACGTGCCGCGGGGGCACACCTACGTCATTAGACTTGCACCACCGATCGGCGTCCCTCTTTTACTTTTTTACTTCCATCCTGGCCTGCGTTTAATACCCGGCGTCCATTATTCCGCGTATCAGCGCCACTTTCGTTATTATGCCTCTACCCGTGCTCTACCCTGGGCTATATACATTTTTCGTTATTCTCTCCCTAGCTGAGCTTTGCCCCGCTCGTTATTCATGTCAATACATTTGCTCGCCTCCCTTCTACCGACGCGCTTCGAAATTTCCCTTATCGACGCACAACAAAAAAAAAAAAGCTTCGTTGATCTAAGAATAACACGTCACTGTGCGAAAAATGATTTCACTTTACTTTTTTTTTGAGGACAGCGTTTATTGACTCGTACATATTTTATTTTACGTTTTAAGCTTTCAGTAGGCTAAAATACTAACTATTTTTTGTTTTGTTTTATGCTTACAGCAAAGAAATCAGAAGGAGATGATTACCCTTGATGGAAAGAAGAATTTTACTAGTAACGAAGATGAACCACTGATCATCTGGAGTTAGTAGTCAGTGAACGTTTTATAAGACGTTTGTAAAAAACAAAGAGTTTTTTTGTTTTTTTTTTTTTTTTTTTTTGTGGTTTGGTGCAAAGCTTTTCTCTGTAACGGGAAAAAAAAAAAAAAAAAACACAAGAGTAAGAACGCATTAGCAAATGGCAACCGCAACAATGGGTCTTCGACGACGGGTTCATCAAGTATCGTCGGGGGGTGGCAGCGGCGGCAGTGGAAACAAGCGCACTCGTTCAACGGAAAACAACAACAGTTTGTCCCAAGGCAACCTGAACTCCATGGGAAGCTCGGGCGACGGGCCAGCCCCGAAGAAGACGCGCAGCAGCAGTCAGCGACTGGCCAAGGCAAAGGAACTCGAAATGGCAAAGAAGGTGGCGCCGCCACTGTGGAACGATCCCCGGCCCTACGCCTCGATCGCCGGACTCAGCATCGAGGCCCAGCAGGCCCTCTGCGCCGAGGGAGCCTTGCCCTCGCCCATGTCCTATATGTCGGCGACCATGGCGACCTTCGTCGGGAACGCGGCCGCCGCGGCAGCCTCCCTCGGCAAGGCCTCGCCCGGTGGTAGCGGCGGAAGCACGGCCGGTCCGGGGATGTCCTACCTCGACATATCCAACATGACCGGGTCGAGGCCGCCGGGCTGGCCCACGGACGAGTTGGGCCTGCCTCCGGGTTTCGCTGCCCCCTTCGCCCCCGCCAAGACGACCGCGGCGTCGACCTGCACGAGTACGACGACGACCAACACCAGCGTGACCTCGGAACCCTCGAGCCCGACGCCAAGCTCCACGCAAGCACAGCCAGTTGCAACGAGCGAACAGCCGGTGCCGAAGCAGTTCCCGAACGACGCCATGTTCGGGGCGTACCAGCCCTGGGTGATCAAGACCTACGGCGACCTTGCCAAGACCAAGACCATAACGATAAAAAAATACGCGAGGATACTGAGGACCCTGAGGGGCGAGGAGGTCAACAGTGCCGAGAACAGCAAATTCAGATTTTGGGTTAAGAGCAAGGGATTTCACATTGGACAGCCCGAGGGGTACGACGCAAAGCCCGCGGACAGAATCGTCGGACGACACGCCGTCAGTAATCCCGGATTGGATCCCCCTCTCTACGTGCCTACTCAACCGCCCCACAACAAGGTCAGTCTCTTCTCAAAACTATCGTCAATATTTACTCAACACTTTTACATCACCTCTTATGATTATTAAACGCTGGTTGGGCTTTTTGGGGGTTCACAGCAGTGCAATTAATAAAGATTCGTGGTTTGTGGGTGTCCATCGGTCGGGCCGAGTTGAGTGCTGCGAGCAGTTTAACATTTACACGCTCGCTACAGAAGCTCGTGGCGCATATATAGAGCATTTAGAGAGGTGCACGTGACGAAATTCATACGTCGGCCCGTAAACGCGAAAAAAAATCGATGTCGGTCTCTTTGTGCCACCTATACCGAGCACTGTCCGTAGACTTTGGAGAGCGGTACACACATATACACAGAGAGAGGCAGAGAAGTCGACAGGCGCATATTTTATTACGCGCCCGCAGCGAGAGTCGCTTCAAAGAGGCCGTGCCGTGCCATACTTACCGGTAGGTGCTACACGCGCTGAATTAATCAGGTCCAAGCGGGGATAACATTTTTTTCTCTTGCATTAAGCTATAAAAGCTGACCCGCAGATAAGGTGTCGGGACGCTTAATCAAGCCTAATTATATGCACTGACTCTGTTTTATATACGCTACCGCGAGCGTTTAATGAACGAAAGCAACTTCTCTTTTGTCCCCTCAGCCGGCTCTCTCCTGTTCTTTCACCCCAAAGATGCAAGTATTATTCAATTATTATATCTTTTCGGGCATCGAGTACTTTCTCTATGCTATTTTTTTTTACGGCGCGACATAAAATTCAAGCGACAAAAATATCCGGTTCAACTTGATTAACTCGAAAGTCGCGCAGTTAATTTAAAAAAACTACCGAATTGTTGGGAAAAAAGACTTATTCAGACGTTAAGAGAGACGCGAGCGAGCGGGGGGTCGGTAATCGCCGGCACGGCATAATTTAAGAGCATGTGCCCGCAGCTCTCCTTATTAGCGCGCGAGGCGAAGGGTGGGATCGCGATAAATAGATAGATGATAGAGGGAGGAGCGAAAAAGATAAATAAAGTTGGAGCCGCGGTCATTTTTCACAGCCGAGCGTCGACGAGCTCCGCGAGATAAGAATGGCCGGTGTACGGCACGAACGAGAGGAGGCGCGGTCATTAGTCACTTCCCGAAGCACCGCAGCAGCCAGCAGCAATGTTGTCCGCCCGTACCAAAGTGGCTGCGGCCCGAGAGAGAAATAAAACGCCGAGCGTCGACGTCGTTTTTTATCTTTTTATTCCCTCTCGCCTCGCCGCTGCCACCGCTGCGTAAAACACGGGCGCCTCCTCGTCCCGTACAATACTCTACGACTATACGCGCGCGCGCACCCAACTCTCGGTCTCCTCTCTCTCTCAGCCAACTCCGCGGCCTCCTTTTCTTCTTCTTCTTCTTCATCTCCTCGATTCCACGGTGAACCTCTCGGGCGCTGCGAGAGAAATTCCAAAAGCCGCTGCTGCAAAGCTCCTGCGTTTATCTCTTTCTCCTTTTTTTTTTTTTTTATCTCCACCGACCTTCTCCTTCCTCTATGCATACACTCCTCCGCGAGCGACGAGCAGAAGCTACCGGCTTCTTTTTACCTCCTCCTCCTCCCCCTTTTACTTTATTATCCGATTCTCGTGGCAGTCCTCGGGCTCTTTTACACCACCGACCCGCGTGACGTCGTCTTTTTCAACTCTTTTAACTTTTTTTTTTTTCCCCAAGCTGCGCCGGGATTTTTTTCGCTTCGTCTGCGGACGTCAATCGGATGTATTACACACAAGCCATTGTTAAGACATCTGTATGATATCTCCATCGGGAAAGATAAGTCGTGGGCGGCTGAGTAACATCGTAAATTATCGCTTCGGTTTTATTGCGGATTCAATTACCCTGCACCAATGCAGCTTGCGGCTTGCGTTTATCGACCGCACGTAGCAGTGCTGCATATGTGCAAACGTACGGACGTCTAGTGTCGAGGCAGGATCGAGAAGGACGCCGAGTCGAGCGATGGAAGTTTGTCATTGATCGCGTCGCGCGCAAGCCAAAACGGGCCGCGTCCCGCGAGCTCAGCCATACACTGATTGATGTGTACCATCCCGTGGCTATTTGTAAACGGCGTCATACGTGATTCAAAGCGTCATTGTTACGGGATATAAACTCGTCGAAGTTTAAAAGTGAGAGCCGAAGCTCGCGCAATGGATGAAATAATCGTAGCAAGCCTACTTAGCGCTCTTAGCGATAGGCATCGCGGAGGAGTGGAGCCGTATTAGAGCGAGAAGGATACGTTCTCGGCAGCGGAGCTCGTCTGTCTTCATCAGTTACTTAACTCGGTACGATGTGCAGTAGGAGGTATGCAGCCCCCGTGCGTATATAGCCTGCAGTGCGGAGTGCGGATCCGTACGCTATTTGCTCTCGCTCTCTCGCTCCCCACCTCCTTCTCGTCGTCGTAGTCGGTAGTCGTTGTGCGACTGGAATTCACAACTATCCCATCCAACGCGACGACGGCGAGCGAATAATTTTGCAAGTGCTTAGCGCGAACTATTGCCCCGTTCTCTAACGCGAGCCTTTTTGCTTTGGGATAAAAAATTGGGCCGAAAACTAATTATCGGTACGACGGATCGTCTCGATGCATTATAGCGAACGCGCTCGGCCCGTCGTCGAAGAGGGGAATCAACTCTTAAAAAGGACAGGAACCGCGGACCGCCGCCTTGATCGTTACAGGACCAAAGAGGGAGGAGGAGGAGGAAGAAAAAAATGAAAGGCGTACAGCAGGTAAACGGGTTGAACCACCCCGTAGGTAGGACCCAGAGACGAGTTGATGGGGCTTGCGGTAGCGTAGGCTTATCGGACACCGGTGCTCGGAACGGTCCGCTGTCTTTTTTTCCACGGATATTCGGGGATACTCGACCGAAATCCCCTGGCACATAGTTTCGGCATTAGAGATCGACGTGCGATTGTGCGGAGCAGCAGCTTGGCCTAGATACGACAAAGGGCGTAGAGGAAGCGGCTTTGGCGATACTTTGGCCGACAAAAGAAGCTGCTGCTGCCGCTCCTCCTTCAGCTCGATCAAAGTCATCTTCCTCGAGTGTGGGACTTTGAAAACGTCAAAGCGCGACCTCCGATAAGAGGGCCAACTTCCTTTCTTCCTCCTCGTCTTTTGTTCCCGAAGCTAGCCGCTGCCTAATACCAACCCGTCCGACCGTCCGATTCTCGTCATTGGTAAACGCTGCGTGGAACTTGCGTAATGGTAATAACGTCTATGACCTTCCGTTGCAGAGCTCACCAGCGGCTGTAATTACTAGCGAGCATCGTCGCAAATCAAGCGTTCAACTGCTCCTAGCCAGTTGCCGGGCTCGTCTTAGGATTCGTCATATCCTGCTCCGGCTCTAAGTATCGTCATAAACTCGAGTTATAAGTTACAAACCAAAATGAACAAAGAAAGAAAGAAGAATAAAAAGTGACCACGGATTTATAAAACTAAAAGTTCCCAGGGAGTTTAATCGTCAGCGAGAAGAGAGCGCGGATCGATCTGGAAAAATTCGTCACGGATCGACTATCTTTTTGCGCAGCCAAGTAGCAGAGCTAAATGTACTTGTATTTATATAGAAAAGAGCAGGTACATATAAAAGCGACTTTGTCTCAGGGTCCGAGCGAGACGGAGCAAAAACAAGGCTAGATGATACAGCGGTGCAAAAAAAAACAGCTAATAGTGGCCGTAAAAAAAAAAAGGTATACACGAGGTACAACGACTCGGCGGCCGCAACAAGTAAATCTCCCGAGCGCCGTAGCCGTCCAAGGCTGGCCAGCTGGGCGACGACGACGACGACGACGACGACGCCGGGGCGTAGCATATAAGTAGGAGTTGGCGCAATAAAGCTGCCGCGCGCCGCCACCGTCGGCCTGCTGCTAAAGCGGCGAGCCCTCGGTAGCCGTGCTCGCGGCGTGCCACGGATTCCTGCGTAAATTTTCGCCCCGGCACGCTCGTTTTTACGACGCTCCTGCAGCGAAGTTTAAACGAGCGAGAATCGTGAGGACGCGCCGGCAATTAGTACCGTCCGGTGCTTTTCTCCCGTTCTCGGATTATTACCGCGACGAAGATGTTAGTCCTCCGTATAGAGTGAAGATCCACTTGCATACGGGACTGCGGTGGCAGGGTGCGGGCGGACAGCTCGGGGCGAGCATAAAGAGCGCCAACGTAAAAAGAGTCGCGCGCCCGAGCGAAAACGCGAGCAAAAAAGAGAGAGCCGCCCCAGGCTTTTTGTCCCCGTCGTCCCAGCCGGGGTGCTGATTCTCTCTCTTTGGAGCCATCAGCGCTTTGCGTTTTATACCCTGCGCCCATATTACACATATATCCTACAAAGCCAAAGCCACCAGAAGAGCAAAACCCCGACAAAAATAGATCCAAATACTCTCGTCGTGCAGCAGCAGCAGCAGCATCAGCCAGCCAAGCCTGGGTCTCGAGGAGGTCGTTAGGGTGCTAGGGAGCGCTGATCGGGCCGCGATACAACACGAGTCCTCCTCCTTGTGCTCCCGATCTCTATCTCTCCTCGCCGCTGCACCTTTTCGTTCTTACTTCGGAGCCACACGTAGCTTGCACCGCTCATCTTTGTACGTACGAAAAAAGACTGCGTGTCACTTCAATTTCTTCTCGTTTTTTCCTCCGCTAGATGCCCATTTAAAGATAATTTGATTCACAGCCGCTGTCAGCTGGTTTCATCTTTATTGATACCTACAGCCAGTTAGCGGCGAGCGCTGCAGTTATTGATGCACCTAAAAGGATAACGATGACGTCGCTTGGCGCTCTTGCCGCTTTCTCGGAAAAGCGCAAGCGGATCTGCTATGGAAATGATCTGACTTCGTCAAAATTATGCAATTCCGCTTCTTCTGCAGCTCGACCTCAAAACTCGTTTTACCTTTGGATGGACTAGAGGATAAGAGCCTAACAGGCCGTTAACTGTGACCAAGGCGCTCAACGGCTGTAATATCTAGTTGGTGCGATAAAAAGACTTCGGAGGTATAAATTTGGTCGTTCGTTCGTCATCGAGAGCGCCCAAGGTGTTGTCGCAAGGTGACGCAGTAGCAGCCGCACTGCTTAATTTAAGTTTATGGCCGCAGCCACACGCTCTCTTGAGTAGTTAAAACCCGAGTATATCCAGCCAATCGCGCACGTGCGTTACGTTTAAGATGTGTACGTGCAGATTGCGCGCTCTCCTTTTTACAAATTGCCACAAATTATATTTCCTTGAAATTCCGAGTTCAGGGACTCGTTAGAGCGATATTTGTTCGCGAATAGATGATAAAAAGACAAACGAGAGTTTAAAATCTCTGATCGGAAGAGAAAAACGAGTAAAAAGATAATAAAGGTTGAAGCGAGAAGGAGGAGGAAAAGGCAATATTCCAAATTAAAAACGAGCCGCACGAATTCACGTTCGGTTATAATTGGAGAGTTTTAGCGGTACGCCAGCAGGACTCCGCTGCAGCAGCAGCATCGCGATGTACATGTACATATATACCGCGCGTTTCTACGGGGAGAAAACGAATGGGCCACTGCGGACTACTCGCTCGACACTTTACCGTGGATGTACTCACTCCGTGCTTCTGCTGCTGCTGCTTCTGTTTGTGGAATGAAAAGAAGTATACAGATCATGTAGATTGCTCATCGAAACCGGTAATAAAACAGAGATGGTAATCAAGAGATTGTCGCTTGATATTAGCACACCTAAAGTGAGAGCTAGAAAGATATCTATTATCAAACAGGTTCACCCTCAAATAAAAATGAGGTTTTTACTAACTTTTCGTGCATTTTTCTTTGTAATATCACTTTTTTAGCGTTAATAATACTTGACTTGTCCACTCTCTTTTTTTTTCCACTCTCAACAACACGATTCAAATAAGCATGAGCTTACAAATTTAAACAAAAAGTCTTGTAGGAGAGGGTGACTGGGTTGCTGAAGATATTATTCACGATAAAGTTGCCTTCGCATTGTTGTTTGCAAAACGGGTGATGATAAAAGAGGCGCTCGATAAAGAAATATTCTCGGGTCGGGATCAAGCTTTACGAAAACATATAGTAGCCCGCCCTCGCAAGCTGAAAAAAAAGAGGAGAGGAGAAAAGAGGCGGCAATTCGTCTGACGGGGAAAGCTTATTATCTTCAGCAGCGGGCTGCTCTTGTTCCTCTTTTTTTTTCTTCGGTTTTTTATCTTGGCTACCGAGCGCGAGTGAAAGACGCGTTAAAAACCAAGGAAGGAAGCAGGCAAAGAAGGAGGGTGCGATGAGAAAGAGTGCGCGCGCGCGCGCAGGAGGGAGAAGTTGAGAAAAGTCGAATGAACAAGCGCTGCACCGAGCTTCGGAGCTGGGCGTGCAGAAATTACTTTCCCGTGCAACCAACAAACTGCAAACCTCTTCGTGTTTTTTTTTTTTTTTTTATCTTCGCTCTGCGTCATCGACGTCGTTCGGTCGCCTTTTAAACGCGCCGGCCGTACAAGAGCCGCAATGAGCATTTCCAACCAACTAACGAGAAGCCTATGCAGCTCGCATTAGCACCTTTTTTTTTTATCGCCTCGATTAATTTATTCAGATGGAAAAACTAGTTTTCGAAATAATCGATACGCAGCGCCTTTTAAATTTGAATGGGCTGCGCAGAACGCACGAGGTCGTCGAAAAAAAGTAGGTGCGGACGTATTTTTAGAACAAGACAGAGGGGGAGAGTGCGAAAAAGTGAAAAAAGCTGCAGGCTGCAGCTCCCGACAATAAAAGCTACGAGCTCGGGATCAGCAGATTTTTGGGGAGCGCCAGATGCAGATACGCTTTTTCCGCGTTCGGATGCACGAGTTCATATAGCCAGCCAAGTCTCCTCCGTGACGCGGTGAGCTCTTTTGTGTCTATATCAGCGCTCGAGCTGCGGGAAGCTGCGGAGAGCGAGAGATTATAATCGGCTCTCTCGCTCTCTCGAGGCTGACTACCGCGACGTAATGGCGAGCCGCCGTTGATCAATGAACCAGCCGGCCAGCCGATCGAGCTTCTCCTCTCTAAGTATTACCTCTATATCTCGCTCCTTTGGTGCTAATCCTTTCTCTTCTCTCCTCTTCCTCTCTGCGGGCTTAGCTCTACCCCCCCAAAGGCTCTCGTTTATTATTTCATCTTGGCTTCTGAGGCTCTGTCCCGAAAGTAAACATTCTTTTGATCGCTATCCGGCGTACTTTCAGTTTTTTTGAGGTACAACTCATCAAGTTGAGATTTTTTTTTTTCATCAAAATACTCGTTAATTGAGGAAATTAAATCATCCCGTACCAGCTAGCGCACTGGCGATTTGAACTCTACCCGTTTGCGAGTCACGTTTACGCGACTCCGTAACTCATCGTTCGGCTAGTTTAATTTCATAGTGTCATTTTTATTGCCAATTAACTCGAGTTGCAATCATTTGTCATCAATCATATTTCTATTAAAGAGAAAAAAAAAATGGCGATGGAGTGGAGAGGTGACAGTGGAAGCTGAGCGTCCGAGGTAATCTTAACCAAGACTATTCTCACACGGCAGTGGATAAGAAGCGAGTTTGATGCAACTGCAACATAAATTGATTAAATTTGAAAAAGCTAGCGCGTCCACGAGCTGCAGTACCTAAAAGCCCGACCGCGGCCGGCGGCATACAAGTTGGGTTGCGTAATAAAGTCCCGCGTGGCTTTGCTACACAGGATAATCTCGGTCGTATCTTTGACGGCGGCTGCTGCGGCGCGGCTGTTGTAGATTCGCGCGACGCAGCGATATATCAAGTCGGCGACAGCGCTGGTGTTGGTGGTGGCTGGGCTCGGCGGCCGGGCGGGCCAGAGTTTCCGACGCGTGTATTTAGCTTAACACCGCTGGCTGGATAGAGTTGGCTGCTCTCGACGACGAGCAAACTACCACGTACAACGCGTAAAGGACCAGAAGGGGAAAAGCCGAGCGATGTCTGGGAAGTTGGTATTAATCTACTAATGATATACAATCCCGAAGCGAGGAGGGCTGACGGCAGTCGAGGTAGGCTTATCTTAAATTAATGTAAATCGTTACTCGTTTCATACCCATGCAAAGTGCATAAAGCGACTCCTGTAACAATGAGCCGTGCGTTCACCTGCAGCGCCGAGCGGGAAGAATAATTGGAGATTGAGTTAAAGAGCGCAAGCCAATCGGCGACTGTAAATCATATTTTACGCGACGTTGCCCACGGGTCGTCGCTTATTTTAGATACGTTGGCCTGCCGGCTCGGGATGCACACCCACCTGTGCGCACTGGACTGGTCTGTAACGACCATTTTCCGGACTGCCGATTTAGCGCACGAAAGAGGTCAAAGCGCCAGCGACTGCGAATTCGAAGAAGATGATCATCGCGGCGCGGGCGTTCGCTTTGAAAAACAGCTCAAGCCGAGATCGCAGAGATCAAAGCCGGGTCGACGATTACGTGGGCTCAGATCGAGGAACTACAATCGGAAATTGACTTGATCCCCTCGCGACATTAAAGGGCCAACGTCATCCGCGGTAGGGGCTTGGAGCTTTTACAAACGGGCCGATGGTTGGGAGCAAACAGAAATCCGATACCGCCCATATATATAATGGGGAAAGCCTTTCGACAACTTACGTCCTGTGTGGTGCGAGACCGTCCCGTCGCGTGGCATCGAGAGATAAAAAAATAAATCTATCTCTCTCGAGCCGAGAGACGGTGAGCGATCACGACGACGATACGACGACGATGATGATGATGAGGCCGATCGTACGTGCCTCTTGCCGAGGGTATTCGTTATGCCGGTGCGGTTCACGCATGTATTTATTCATATCACGCGTGTACTGCGGGAGGAATTTTCGAGAAGAGAGGCCAGGATTCCCTCTCCCGGCTCTCTCCCCAGCGTCAACCGCTAATTTATGAGTGGCTTCGCGTTGCTGAACTTCCTGCAGGCTCATCTTTTACCCTGGTAATGCCTCTTTCCACTCGTATTATATCCTGCGGATCAATTAAGAGAGGGCAAATTTAGACGTACAAGGAGTATGAGGAATGTTGGATTCTTTCGTCGGATCTTTTCCTAGAACGATCCGAGCATATTTTTCGTGCAGTCGGGTGTCGGCGGCGGCGCTCTTTTTCTCCGTCTCCATTCTCCGTGTATAACACATACACGAACGCAGCACTTGAGAAAGTTTGAGATGCCGAAGTCTGCGGTGGCTGCCGTGCGAGCCCGAGGGAGGAGGGGGAGAGAGACCACCGGCATGCGCGAGGCTGGCGCAGGAGCAGCAGCAGGTTTCTCGCTCGCTTGGCCCACGGAGCTGCAGCTTGTGCGTCCCGTTCGCGCGGCCTAAACGGCGAAACTCAGATATACATCTGTCTCTCTTTTTATACTCCCGCACCGGATGCAGCGGGAGGAGGAAGCGAGCGAAAGAGGGAAAGAGCGATTAAAGCGAGTTGCGCGCGTGACAAAAAAGAGTTGAGTTGAGCCTGGCTTAGCACCGCCAGCGGCTTTGCGACAGATTACACCTCCTGAAGCTACGTAATCGTTAAAGGCCTCGATGAGGAGGACTATCTCCGAATTTTCGCGTTTCGGCTTTGTACCAGCGAAAAGAGCTGTCACCCACGGTCTACCTGCTATATAGCAAGAGCTGTATTGAAAGAATCGCAATAAAACGAGCCGAGCAGCGCCGTGGTGGAACGAAGGAGGATGGAACACGCTCGCCCGAAGCGATTCCCAGTATAAGCTTCTTCTTCTTCTTCTTCCTCTCTCCGTCTCCTCGATACGCGTCTGCAGGGATTCCGTGCGCGGCTGCCGCTATAATTTATTCAGTTTAGACCCGCTGTCAGAGCTGCTCGCTCCTTCTCGTCGTCGTGTTATGCGATTCTATATACATATTATACTTGGCGCTTGCTATTCGGACTTTACCCTTCGGATCGCCTTTGAAGAGCTGCTCGACGCTGCATGCTGCGACGGGACGGAAGTGGTCTACCTAATTTCACCGCCTTTACTTTAAACAGCCCTGACCTGCACTACCTAAGGTCGTTAATCCAGACGGAAAAAGTCAATAACTGATTTGATCCGATTGAGTAGAAAAAAAGGTTAAAAACTCGTAATGTAAGTCGGATCTATCGGACAACGGATGTCTCGGGCGATGTCCCCAGCGGCTCTACCCTACGGCATGGAATGGCTGCTTATGCCGCGGTCACCGGGCCATTGGATTCTGCGGCGCTCGCAGCTACTCGGTGCAACCGATAAGCGCTCCGGTACTCTCGACCCCCTCTCTGCTCTCCCCCAACATTATCGGTTGCCGATAATAGACTATCGGCCCCCTGCACCCTGAGAGTAGCCAGTCATGCTGCTGCCGCAGAAGCACTTTCCATATCGTCGTCGCTTGGGTGTGGGAGCGCATAAGTATATAACCGAAGCTTCGCCCCTCGGCCAGGCAGCGGAACCTCCTCGGCTAATTTACCTGCGATTAGTTGCGTGGCTACCGTTTCGCGCCCTTGAATAAAAAGTATCTCTCGATGAGAGAGAGAGTTCAAAGGTCATCGATAATGCGGAGGGATTGGCGGACGGTCGGTTTAATGTCATCGGAGCAGTAAAAGAATCGAAAGCACGGCTCGTCGAGTCGGTGGCAACCGGTTGACAACGAGATCCTCCGATGCACGTAAGAGCTTCGTAAGAGTACTTAGCGCTGTATCGCCTTTGGAGACGCTCGTTTATCTAAATGGCTACTGGGTGGTCTAACTCTTTTTTTTTCTCCGTCTTCTTCTTCTTCTTCTTCTTGTTCTTCTTTTTCTTACTCCGCTCCGCAATCCAGCTGGCGCAGCTACTGTTCGCAGCCTAGGCCGACACTCGACCAGTGCCGCTTCTCGGTACTCGCAATTGTGTACACTCGAGAGTCTGTACGTATATACCACGGCTAAGAGGTGTACAACGCCAGTTAGTTTCTCTTTGTCTTTTGTTAGCTACTCGCGCTCCACGACCGCACCGAGCATCAAAACTAACCCAATCAAGGCTTCTTGCTCCGCAATAGCACCGAGAAAGGAGGATCACTTAACTTTGAGAAACAAACGCGTTGATATCCCCCTCCCACGCGGGTCTGCCGAGAGGATTAAGCTACACGTTCCAAACTTCCTGCTCCCCACCCACGCTTTTATCCCCGCTTCAGCAGCTGCTCTCGGCAGTTGCCGCTATGCGCCAGAACGATTTTTCTTCCTCCTCTCGTTCTTTATCGCTTAATAAACGCACGGGCACTTCCTTCTTTTTTTTACTATGATGCGTCAGCCTCGAAATTAAAAAAAAAAGCTTTGTTTGATGATGACTAATAATCGTAATGACCGCAGCGTTTAGCTTCAAAAATACACGAGTGAAAAGAGGTCAGCGCCGCAGTTAGTCCAACTTACTCGCGCACACATAAGTAGGCATCGATAATGATGGCTTGAAAAAAAAAGACACGCTTGTCAGAAAGCACACACGCGTACGAGAACGTGCTTGCGAGTGGCATCGATTACATCGACAAGCGACGACGGTACCGCAGCCGGGCGACGGGCCAGCAGCTCCCAGCAGCTCCCCATCACCGATCGATGCGCACTTTCACGCGACAGCGGCAGTGTGGAGAGAGAGAGAGAGAGAGTAATGATTGTAATCTTGAATCGCTCGTCGGCAATCACTCCTGACTCGTGCTCGCGCCGCGTACTTATTATCCCTGCCCCGCCTGCCCTTCCCAGTTGGACAATACCGCGATCCTTATCTCCCCGACTCGGCGCTCATAGGATATGCGTGCGCCAGCTACCTAACCGGAAGAAGAGGAATCTCCGAACGAGCGAATCGGAGGTTCATCGATTGCCGCTGATTCTCGCACCTCTGGACATTTACGCGGGCTTCGGGCGTCCATAAATAAAATGCCATATGGTTTTATCGACTTCGATATTGCGAGTACGAGCCGGCTCGCGTTAAGACGTCAACCGTATAACTCACGGGACGTGCAGCGAACCGGAAAAATAAGATTGAGCAATCGAAGCGATACGATCAATCGCGTGAGTACGCCAAACTAAATTTAATAAGGAAAAAAAAAAGGAGAGGTACATAGCGAAGAGGATTAATATATTAATTAAGTAAGAGAGACGGGACGACAGGATGGGCGTCAGTCGGTGGCTCGTTAGACGTGCCATTTGAATTACAAGCTCATAAGCATCGCCCCGAGGTGCTGGCTGGCTGGCGTGTGGGTGATCGACGTCGCAGCTCGGTGGCAGATGTATTCATGCGCGCGAGCTCACTGCTGCAGAATTTGTTGGCTGGCTGGCTTGTCGAGCCCTCCGGCTGCTGCTGTGTAAGCCGTAAATAGGTACACGCGTACCACTGACGCCCTCCCTCCCTCCTTCCTTCTCTTTTTTCTTTCTTTTTTCTCCTGCACCCTTTTCTTCCCTCGTTGCTTTTTACATATGCTTAACTTTTATCCCGATACCACCTACACCGACGCTCCTGCTGCATCGTCAAAATACACCGCCTATCGATTTTTTTAGCGCCTTTTCAGCGGCCACTTTTCTCTTTTTTTTTTCACTTACTTCAGTCCCTGTAGCCGAGTTTTTTTAAGTCGCTAGTGATCCGGCAACACCTTGCTGTACGCTGAAAAAAATTTTTTGTTTGCTGACCTAATAATGTGAACATCAGGTCTGACCGCACCGGACTGTAACTACTTAAAACCACCTTGGGTCGCCCCATTCGGCTGCTCTCCGCAGGTACAACCAGGAGTAAACATCTTTTTTTTTTTTTCAATGAAAAATCTTCCCAGTAAAAAAGTGACATTAGCAGACCCGTCAGTTCAAAAAAAAGAGATAATAAAAAAAGCAAAAAGCATAAGAGAGGTACAGTGATAAAAGGCGATGACTGTAAAGGACAGTAAAATCAGCAACAACGGAGCAGGATTGAGCAATGGGACGAAGAACGGATGTATGCAGAGACGGGTAAAAGCAAAAGAGGATAGTGCACCGCGGGATAGCGCGGCGTGGCTAATGGGAACAATGCTTCGTTCGGCCACCGGCGCGGCGTATACACACGTACTCGCTCATACATAGGCAGAGAGGATCGGCGGCGTCGTCGTTGTCCCGCCTGACCACAATCCCCTAATCAAAGAGCAAGCAGCAGCTAGTTCCTGATGCGCCACCCACCCGCCCGTCTCTCACTCTCACTCTCGCGGTGGTGGCGCGCGCGCGCGACTCTCCGATCGGGGCCCTTCAACAGGTGTTTACGGGGGGGAAATACAATAAACTTGCGCATGCGCGCCAAACTCCCCGCGAAAGCTCCCCAAGAGCGGATTTGGAAGGACTCCCTCTCTCTTAGAACTCAAAGCCGCAAAGTTTGTGCCCACCGCACGGGAGCCCAATTTCACGGTACGCTAACTCGTTCGTCTGCGAGAGCTGCTGTTGCACCGGTAGTCTTTGGCGAGTTTCTGGTAGCTGGCGATTCTCGCATCGGTAACTTTGCACCGCTGCTTACTATCTGTCTTCTCTCTCTTTTTCTTTTTTTTTTCTTTTTTCCCTCGAGTCCCGCAAAAGCATTGCTGGAGAGAATATCTTATTCTATTTTATTTTTCTTTGCACTGATATCCCCCTCATTTACTTGATTTAAACATCAGTTATATGCTCAATACCACCGACTATTTATTAAATAATTTTGAATAGTAAAACTCAAAGCTCTAGTATTTGATGTTCAAAAAGAGAGACGGCAAAAGTAAATAGATAACGTAGAGAAGTAACTTATCGGCAGCACGCTCGTACGCGCTCCCTGCTCCATGTGCGGTAGCTTGCAGCGATATCCGTCTATGGTGGCGCCAGCGAAAAGGGAGAGATTTTCCAAGGTCGGTAACGCAGGAATTGCGGGTTAACGGGTGAAGTTACTTCAATAAGTTATCCTCGGGTTTTCGATTGAGCAACCCCCTACTAGATGGCATTCGAGTAGAACCACCCTCGGACTACCCCTTTTAAAATATACTTTGCAATGAATTTGATTACACAGATTATTCATAATATAATTAAATTTAGTGATTAAATTTTAAACAAAAAATTTTCTATGTGCATTTCAGGCTTTGAATGGAGCCGAGGGAACAGTACCACCAGGAAGAATTTACAAAAAGGTTGCAATCGTCGAAAATTTCTTCGACATCATCCACGCCGTTCACGTCGACCTAGAAGGTCGACCCGGAAAGCACGCTGGTCAAAAACGCACCTACAGAACTGTAAGTATTCTTTTAATTTTGAAAATCTTTCTGAATTCAATTTTATAAAAGTGCTAAAAAACGGTATAAACTAATTTCAAAGTAAAAGAGAGAAAGAGAGAGAGTCTAGAATGTATATTTCGCGTGTTTTCATTTAGCTCGATTATCCGCTTATCCAGGCACTTGCCTCGCTCTCGGTACATCTCAATCCTTCCCTCTTCTTTGCCCTCGATGTTACTCCTCTTTCTCTCTCTCTCGCTCTCCGTTCCACTTTCTCGCTGCTGGCGCGATCTGCTTGTGATTCAAAACCTCAGGACACTTGTTGCACATTCGCTTGCTTACTAGCGTATACACTCGCATCAGCGTGCCACCCACGCTAAAACCCGCTGACACGGGCACGCGCACCAACCGAACCGACGCGACGTCGTTCAAACTGTTTTAAGTCGCGCACGTTACGCGGACTATTCGCGATGATCGAGCTCAATCTCTTGAGAATCGAGAACGTACACTTTCAATTCTATTTATGTATCTGTATGCGATACCCATCATCACTCTTCACATAACAAGCGTTCGGTGTGCTGTATCCAATATTTTCCCAATTTATTGTTAACTTTTGAACAATATTATTGCAAGCTCTTGATGATCTGATCGAGCCCTTTGTCAACTGCAATATATTGTAAATCTATTGCCCGTGCGAAGAAAAACCTTAGACCAAAATTTGCCACGAATAAAGTAATAGTAAAATTTTCTATGATTTATTGCGTTATCTCAAATTTCTATCTTCACCGGCACGTCATGTAAAACTACATTGTCTGACCGTTCACTCTCATTTCTACTTAAAATTCTAACTCATCGTTCCACACATACTTCAAAAATTAATAAATCTCGTTTTGCTTCAACTTTAAATTTTCGCGTGTTTCAGATAACAGAGACGTATGCATTTCTACCACGCGAGGCTGTTACACGATTTCTTTTGGGATGCACGGAGTGTCAGCGTCGACCAAGAACACCAAGTCCTACGAGTTTGAGCGTAGCTTCTCCAACCCCAGCGTGCAGTACTCCGACGCCTTCCTCGACAACATCATCGACATCGGCAACAACGACAGCAACAACGAGCGCTGCGGTTGTGGCGGCGGCAATGACGGAAAAGCCTTCGAGCCCAAAACCAGCTACGACGCTTTCATCGAACGGCAATGAATCACAGCAATTACCACAATCCACTACCTCGAGTAGTGGTAACAACAGCACCGCGAATCCAAGTTGCGAAAGATCGAAAGAGGCTAGTTCGCCAGTTGAGAGCAATTGCAGCCCCACGGCACCACTGTCGGCGGTTTTGCAAGAGCAGACAAACTCGCCCACGAGCCCGATCACGGTAACGACAACAGCGACAACAGACTCAACTAATCAAACTCCCACAAACACGGTTGCAGGGATGGCTTTCAAAGAAACAGCGACCACCGGTAAAAACAACTTGATCAGCAACGTAACCACCAACGCCACTACCAGCATCAGCAGCAGTACAGTCAACAAAACCGATAACAGTAAGCTCAAGAACGAAAAGTATAATCCACTGAGCATAACGAATTTACTGAGGAAGGATCCCATTCCACCACGTCAGAGGGCTCCGATTGTCCCGATGCAGATCACTTCCATTCCACACGTTCCCGAGACAGCCGAAGCTATGCGGATGAACAGCAGTAGAAGCCCAACCACGACGCCACCGCACCAGCAGAGAGGTTCGCCGGTTCTTGGCGAGCAGAACGGCCACGGGTGCGTGCATCAAAAGTTGCGGGTTATATCCGAGGACAACCTCCGAGGAACGGTCAGGTCAACGCCCTCGCCTCGAGCCCCGGTACCCAGCAGACCCTGGAGCCCCGGTAATCCGGCAACCGAGCAGAAGTACGCGCCCCTCGACTACAGTAGAAGCTTGATGACGGCCTACCCGAGGCAGCCCCTGCAGCCGTCGCCCACGACCATAATCGAAGCGATCAGAAAGGAAAGCGAGGCCCTGCAACAGGCCGCTCTGACCAGGAAGATGATCAAACGCGCCGGCAGCACCCATACCAGTGAGAGCGAGGGCGAGGAAGCCGACGAAGTATTCTCCCCGGCGGCAGGCCTCATAGACACTAACCTCAACCTTCTGGCTACCATTCAGCAACTCCACTGTCAGGTCATGCTTGCCCTGACCCAGAGGCTACGTCCGGCCGTCTCCACGGGCAGTCCTCACCCCCAAAACAACGGACCACCCTCCACAGACGAGTCCTGAGGATCGCCCCAGCCGCCGACGAGCACGACGGCGCAACGCTGCAAATTTAGCATCGATTCTCTCTTGTAAATAATCTGCACAGCTGTATCATAGAAAGATGAAGAAGAAGAAGAAGAAAAATAACGATATGAAGCTCTTGTAATTAATTAAACTCGCACGTTATTTTAATTTAAGATTACATTATTCGTTGCTACTTGATTACATGATACATGGTTGTTTGCCGCTCAAATTTTTTGTGTAGTGTACTTGGTAGTTCACAGAGTTAATAATATCTGATGTCGTATTGTAAAATTAAACGTTATTGAATGTATTATATCAAGAGAGTTAAGCATAAAAATTTCCGCATTCCTCGTGTGGTTATGTACCATTGATTATTGAGTATAATTATAAATATAATAATAGTAACGATAAAAAAAAATATATATACGAATGCTATATATTTAATAAACCTGCGCATGGACCTCAGTAAGATGAAAATATATTAAAGTAAGATATAAGTAAAATATGCATTACTTTATTTATAAACCTTATTCACAAATTAAAACGAGACAGCGATAATTTGAGGGCAAAGACGATGATGGAGACGTAAATGCGCCTCGAGAAAGGACGAGAAGACTTTGAGATCAATTAAAGAGGCAGTTGTTGTACAGTAAACATCAGAAGCCGAATGACCATATTATCGGGGCGGATCGGGGTGTTAAAGCGTCGAGCGTAAATCCGTTGAGTGTCGATTAAGCACATTTAGCCCAGTGGCTTCGTTTAAACAGCCGATTAAATAGTCTTGACGCGGCGTAGTCGCGGCGAATGAGATTACGCGCGGGGTGGCCAAGGGAATGTAGAGTAAATCGTGGGCGGGGGTAAGACCGAAATAGTGCACCCGAGGGGGGTTGATACGCAATTCGTGACTCGGAAAAACGCGTGCCTGGGAATCTCTTATTTGAGCTCTCAGCCGACTAGCATGCCGCCGCCACTAGAATGTAGGGGATCATTTCGGAGATAGCTCGAGGTTCTCTTGCTCTCCCTCCTCGGCTGGCTCTACTACGCTACGTAGAAGTTGTCGGATGCTGTCGGGCGAAGGGAGTTGGGAGAAGAGGCGGAGGAGGAGGAGGAGGTTTTAGGTAAAGGCAGCCAGAGGTACGGGGGGAGTTAAGAGATGGAACGGGTTTCTGGCATCGAGTACAGCCGGCAGGGAGTAGGAGGTGAGTCTGCCGCTCTCAGGGGGTGGAGATGGGGGAGTGAGTTTGGCGCCAAGGTGTCGCGCTCCCGACAGTTTTCCTCTCCCTCTTGCACCCTCGGCCTGGCCGCCTTCCTTCCTCCCGGCTTTGCTCGCTCTGGCTTCTCTGCTGCCTTTACCACCCTCTCCGAGTTTTCGGATCCTCGTCTGTTTTATCCCTTTCACCCTCTGAGCGCCTGCCAGCCAGCCTGCCTGCCTGCCTGCCTGCCTGCCTGGCTGACTCGCTTTCTCTCTCCGTTAGCGCTCTTCGTACTCTCATACTGCGCACCCGTAACGACCAACCAACTATGAAGCTCTCCGAGTAAGCTGCCTTTTTTTTTTTCTTTGCCCCTCGTTCAATTTTATTCTCAGCGCGTATTTCATTAGTAATTATCATGCAGATCGTTAAAATCAGACTCGAGACCTTGTAAAATTGACCCTTTCTTTAAATTTTACCATCTAAAAATTTTATTTTTTTTCTAATCGTTAAAATAATTTAAAGTTTATTTTCAAGTTTAGTACTAAAATTATTCTCTATACCAGAAATATTAAAAATTGTCGCTTATGAAGGTTTAAAATTTAGCCATAGTTTTGGATACGACCAACTGATCTCATTATGAAATCATGGTCCCGTAAAACATGATCTATAGTGTACTGTGTTACCCACTCTACGCGCACGGCTACCTTCCTCCTTTACCGTTTCAAGGCATTATTTATTTAGCCAGCCAGGAAAGTTAAAACCATATTTTAGCTTAGAATAAATAAGATTTTAACCCGACAAAAATAGCGTTAATAAAATTATCAAATTATTATGGTGAAAAAAAGTAGTATCAATTAGGGGGATTTTATTTCGAGCGTAAGCCGCACAAGTGGCCACAATATAATTAGGAATGAAATAATGTGTGGATAAAAAGAGAAGCACAGAACTGAGAGAAAATCTACCGCACTAAATCGAACGGGGAGTGAAGGACTGAATGGGGTTACTAATTCCGGCATGATAAAAGGGATGAATCGCTCAGGGCAGACCGGCGCGAGCGTTTGTCAAAGAGTTTCCCCTATTGATGGACGCTTTGTTTGCCTTTTATTTCGTTCGGTCGCCGTCTGCGCCCACCTCGTGCCTCGATTGATGCAACACGCATGTGTGTGTACTCTGTTTAGTTTATACATGCGTTTTACCCACACTCGTGTAACTACGCCATCGCGCTTTCTGATTTGGGTTGATATTTACAAACAATTAAAAAAAAAAAAAAAAAAAATACATTTTTTACGAAAAATAAACTTTTTTTGTTTAAACAAATACACAATATTTTTTAACGATTTCATAAAAAATTAGGGCCTTAAAACTCTCGTTAAAACTCAATAGTTATAATAATAAAAACAACAAGAGAATAATAAAAAATGTCTTTGGGCGATCTAAAAGGACGTTTTGGAGAATGAAAAAAACTTAAATTAGAGAGTTTCCGCCTCCTTTTGTTTTTGCAGCTAAACGGACGATGAGAGGAAGGGAAGGAAGATAGGGGAGGACGTTCTTTTTTCCTTTCTCTCGTACTTAATCTTAAGCTTCCTTATTGTCGCAGCTTTATAAGGGCGGGCTATCAGACGTCGGACACGAGCTTCTTTGTACCTACTTTTCACTTTTACTAATTTCGCAGAGGATAGGGCTGGGTTGGTCGGTGGACAACGAGCGAGTTGCTCGTTTGATAAACGACCTCCCACCACCTTTGGACTCTCTCTCCCTTCTTTGCTTTTTAAAATCGTGCCTCCACTTCCGAGTGAACAAAAAAAGTTTTCCGGTTTGCAAAGTAACTGTGTTTAAATGAATATCACGTGAATCAATGAAATTTAATTTTCTCTTATTTCATCTTATCGATCTATCGAACCTATCAAAAACTTTTTAATGAATTTTACTATTTCAATATGAAAAAGTTTCATATTAATTTACCATTTTTTAAATAAACAGTAAAGTATGTAGTCCGATATATATATATATTTTTAGTTAAAGCCCTAGCTATATACGTCTAAGTTTATGTTTAAAGTTTCAACTACTTATACATAATATATTATGTGTATACACAATACTTAAAATTAAATTTTAAATGAAAATAAACAGTTTTTAAAAATTTAGGATTCATTAAACACATCCTTAAAAATTTCTGAAATTCTTTAATGTTGTTTAAACCATTGAAAAAAGGATATTGAACCAATTCAAACGTCCGGCTGATCTTTAATTTACGTAATTTTAGCCAAAAAACCGGTTTTTCGGGTACATACTTTTTTCTACTTCTTTTTTCTAATATCCAAAAATACTAATTTTTTAATTTTTATTGGCTTAAAAAAGAGTACAACTGTAACTAGTCCACTGTCAAATTGTGTTTAATCATTGTTTCTTGAGTGCCCAAAGAATATATTAAAACTTCTCGGATTATTAAGGGTGTGGTTATTGAGAACTTAAGGATCAGATATTAGCGATTTTGTCAGAGATTCTTCAGTCTTAGAAGCGTTAAAATAATTCATTTTTTCGCGTTAAGTGCAACATTAAATGTTTTTATTACATGAGATAAAATCAATTTTAACATCCAGAGAAAAATATAGTTATAAAACAGTCGTGAAAAATAAAGTGAAAGTCAAATAATACAATCTCACGGAATTCGAAAAATTGATTTTAAAATCAAAGTTATCTCATAAATAAAAGAGTACATTTTTAGATGAGATTGGTAATGACGCTACACTAGCAAATCAGTTATGCTTGAAAGTCGAGTAAGGGCTACTGCAACCACCAGTGTGTCACTGCTCTCCGGAAGGAAACCATATTTATTAAGAACCGAAGCCCCTAAGCTACGGCTCCCTTTCCTTTTCCTACATTCTAACCCCTAACCACCTCCAAAATACTCCCTTCGCTGCACTTGGCTTAACTTCGTTTTCAGAATCAATCTTTAGCTGTAAACACTTTGCGTCGATAGTATTTTGTCTGTATCGAACAATTTATCAAAATGTCTTCAAGTCCCGATATTCGTTAAATTCATAAAGTCAGTTTAAACATATTTGAATTTTTATTTTTCAATAAGTTTACAATTCCGTTTAAATTACCCGTACCTAAAACCGAAAATGTCCCACCAAGTCAACAAAAGACGCGTCAATGTGGGTCAATGTCAAATCAAAACTCAGTCGTACAGGAGAAAATAAAAATCCAGTTATTCAGATATTTTAATGAAGTAGCAGTTATAAGTGTGCAGGTGCGGTGTTTTACAAAAAAAAAAAAACCTCAGTAAACAACGTGGAGTAGGCTCTTTCTTCGTACCAACCTAGAGTTCTTTGAAGATAAGATAGAAAAATACGTTGGAGGATGAAAAGGGGGAAGGAGTCGAAGTTGGCCAGCACTCTTTCTCCTTCTGCTCGTATTACTTAGAGCTCGGAGCCGCTGGTGCTTGCCAGATATAGCTCCCAGCTATATCTCAGCAGGCAGCGAGAGCAGCAGGGTTGTTGCAGGAAAGGAAAGGGAGGCGGGGGGAGGAGGTTGTGCACGGTACGGTGGAAGCGAGACCGTAGGTATTATCCCCCTCTGGCGTGTTCCCTTTCCAACAGCAGCAGCAGCAGCAGCCACGAGAGCTTTTAGTGTGCGTGCAACGGCAACGTCCCTCCCAGCCACCCACTTTGCCACCCTCGAAGGTGGGTAGGTGGGTGCGCCCTACTGGCGCCTGAATCATTCCACCGTCGCTGTGCCGGGGGAGGTTGGAAGGCTTTCGGCTTTGGCACGTTCTCTCTGTCTGCCTGCACCAGCGTTCGTGGTTGGCCGGGAAACGCGGCCGCGGCTACGGGTCTGCTCCATATATACCACCACCAACCTCACAGTGATGCGTTCGTGCACACCACGTGATGAGCTTGAAAGCTCGAAAGCTCGCACTCGGGGAGCGAGAAAGAAAAAAATACCTACTGCTTTAGGGCTTCTCTAATTATTTTTTGTCCGCTCCTAGCTGGGGGTGCGCCGGCCGCCGCTGCGACTCAAATTAAATGAAATAACCTCCCGCTGTTGTTCCTCCTCCTGCTGGACATTCTCTATATTTATACCCTGCGCTGTCCACCTCTTCGTTTGAGCTTGCAGCCATCCTTCACGCTCCTAGCTATACCTATATCGCTCGTCTCTGCCCGAGCTTCATTCGAAAGTAGAGTAGAACTTTTTACCCCCCCCCCACCCATACCTCCTCCTCCTCTTCCTCCCGCTGCGCTGCTGGGCGTGCACGCTTCTTTTTTCCTCTTTTTCCACCCTCGACTCTTCTTTCTTATTTATTTTCAACCTACACTTTTACTTTTCTTTTGTTTCTTTCTCCAACTTCGGTCCTCAGTACGGTGGATGCCCCGGTCATCATTACATAATATTACGGTGGAATTTTGCGCGTTTATTTTTATTTTATTCAATCAACAGAAACCGATCAATTTTAGTTAACCTTTCAAGTAACTCAATTAACGAGAAATAAATAAACTTTATTAAAACATATTATTTCCAAAAAACCAAATTTTTTGAAACATTTGAGTTTACTTGAAAATTTCTCAGGATTTTAATAGTTTTAAGTGTGGAAACTATAATTACGATGAAACTTGGAAAGTGTCCGTAAACTGCGTTTCTTTATTGGAGCGAAGGAGAGGGAAGTAGGGGTAGCACCAAATTCTATGAGGAGGGGTCAAAGCTTTCGGCACGTGTCTTTTTATGAGTGAAATTTGTGTACTATTACAAAAAATTCAAATTCTTTGCATCAATAAGTTAAAAAATAAAAAAATTTGTCTGATACGTAAAACTCGAAAGGAAATCCGCACTAATAACCTTTTCGTATTACCACATACAACAATGAGAAATATTTGACGACAATCACCTTAAGTTCAAAGTATTGTAATTAGCTCTGAAATCAACTCAAACATCTTCTGTATCTGAAATACTAAAACGGTATAAAAAAAAATTCAATGAATTTTATTCGTGCAGTATAAATTTAAAAATTAAACTTGCATTGATAAAAGAGCTTCGGGGTCGTGGCAAAAACAGAAACAGAAGCGGTAGCAGGCAGCGGGTATGAAAAAGAGGAAAATTTTCCTCTCCCTAGCTTGTTCCCTTAAATTTTTCTCTGGGCAAAGTAAAGACGGTAGAAGCGAGCTTGGGAGCCGAAGGTAAAATGCTCGAGGGTTCGGGGGGGAAGAGAGGGAGGAAGAGGAGGAGGGAAGTGGGGGAGGTAGGTTTTGTGAAAGCAGTAGAGAGCGGGCGGGATAGAGGGGGGAGGAAGGTGGTTGGGTGGAAGTAAAAGGGAGCGAGAGAGGATGAGGCGCCAGGAGCTCCGACAAGGGTCGTGCAGGCTATGGAAGGATAAGGGAGAAAGGAGGGTGGCTGTTTGTTCGGGAGGATAGTGTAAGACGTTGACGTGAACCAAGTATATAGGCAAGACTCCCCGGCTTGCTGGCTGAGTACTGCCAGTTATCGAAACTATATACTTGGCGGCAGTATGGCGCGGCAAGGTTTAGGTGGAGATAAAGAAAAGAACGCGACGGCAGAGTAATGGCTGAGGGGGGATCATCTACACTAGCCACCCAGTCGAGCTAAGATGACTCAAACGAAGAGGGATGCTTTGTAATTCCCCCCCCCCCCCTTCTCATTTTCAGTGTGACCGTTCCCCAAGTTATCGGTATCTTTCCTATAGTCCCTACCGCCCATCGATATTTGTTGTTAATTAGATGATACGGGAAGTGATCTAGTATCGAGAGTAAGCAGGGATGAGATATAGAGAAATGAAATGAGATGCAGTGTCAAAGGTGAAAGGAATAATCGGGAATCACGAACCAAGGGGTTGGAGGCAAAAAAAAAAAAAAAAAAAAAAAAAAAAAAAAAAAAAAAAAAAAAAAAAAAGAGTTGGGTAAAAGATAAAACCGTGTGTAGCGTGCCTTCATTTTCGTCGTGTGCTGCACGGCTGCACGAGGCAAAGCAAGGAGAGAGGAGGGAGGCGAATTTCTGAATTTCTCGTTGACGAGTTCCGAGCGAGCAGCCTGCCGGTGGGTGGGGGAGAGTGGGAGAACGGGGGATGGAAATAGAAAGAGAACCCGAGAGCTACGAAGGCGCCGCTACTGCAGGAAGGTACGATGTCAGATGCGGGTGTATAGTCAGTGACACGTGAGAGAGAGAGAGAGAGAGATAGCGCGTCCCGGTACCGCCTGCTTGTCGTCATCGTCGTAGTCGTCGAGGGTGAAATGGCCGGGGGTTGGGGTTGGGG
The DNA here is from genome assembly GCA_038277355.1 of Encarsia formosa. Taxonomy (NCBI): domain Eukaryota; kingdom Metazoa; phylum Arthropoda; class Insecta; order Hymenoptera; family Aphelinidae; genus Encarsia; species Encarsia formosa. The sequence goes on from CM076184.1 coordinate 110,990,873, forward strand.
GGAGGGAGCGAGAGAGCGAAGGGATGGTAGGAGTCACCACCCGAGGACTACTCGGATACAGTCCTCTTTTCTGGACTCACACCAAGCCAGGCCAAGGCTTGAGTTCCGTTATCCGAGCGCAGCTCCTCGCTTTCGCTCTCACCCACACTATATCTACCTCGTAGCACGCTGCGTCGCCGCGTCGCTGCACGCTCTCGACTTTCCCACCCCGTTGGCCTCTATACCACCACTATATCGTCTTCCACCCCCTCCTCCTTTTCCTATCCTACCCACCGCCCGCCACCCCTCTCTCACTTTTTTTTCTTTTCTATTCTTCACCCAACCCAACCTGCTGCCGTCGCCGACCAGCGGTGGCTCTTCAATTTTTTATAAACCATGCCGCTTATGTTATTGCGCCGTGCGCCCTCACCCCTTCTCCTGATTATACTTCTTTCTTACTTTGTTTATAACCGTAAGCAACACTTTTTTATTTCTTCACGTTTTTAATATTAAACTTTATAATTACCGTCCTATAACGATTAACATATTCAATTCATAAATGTTCAATCGTAGTTTATAACTGTTTTCGATTAAGTATTATAATTTGTACCTGATAGTATACTTAATGCGGAGTTGCATGATAACTGTAATAATCGATATATATTATAAACTATGATGTTAGCGCATGGTTCAGTGAATAACCGCATTATTAAACTCAAATTTCTATAGTTTTTCATTGAGTTATAAAGGTAAGAAACGACCCACACTCAATCAAACTCTGATATCTTGGTTTTTACCATGAACCGACGTCGGTCCTTTCAAAAATAACAATCCTTTTTTTTTATACAAAGCATTTTATTAATCCTTTCATAATATTATACTACACTACATACTTGGAAAAATAATAAAAGTTTAAGAAAATAAATATTATATCTGTAAAATAATATAATAGTTGATTGAATTGTGTGATATAATAATTAACGGTGTTTCCCGGTGTTTAACAATGCTTAAACTTTAATCCTTTGAAAATTTGTGTATCTTTAATTTTCAAGATTCAATCACGGATAGATAAGTAAATATTCAAACGTTCGATGTTATCTTCGAAGTGAATATGGCAGAGTAAGATAAAAATGCCTGCTAGCCAACGAGTCGACAGATGTCGGGCTTATTGTGTGATCAAGTCCGCAAACATTCACCGCACAAGATACAATTGGACTGAAAAAAAACCAACGCATGTCTAAAAATGATAAAAAAAATCAAATTTCGAGCACCACCTGGGTTAAACAGCGAGCTTAATGCAGCGCAGTGGCAGCCCGTACACAAGAACAGAATCTAAAATTAGCATTGCAGCGATCGGATCAATTTCGAGATTCGCTCGCCTCTGGTGAAAATTCTCCAGATCCAGGGAGCGCGGTTGTAAAATATTAAGTACGTACCAGAGGTAAAGACAGAGAAGGAGAAAGCGAAAAGTCAACTTTGTAATGCACGCGAGGGATGAGTACATTTGCGTGCGCGACTGGCGGCTCTGTCTCTGGCAGACAGACAGACGGACAGTGGGTTCAGAAGGGAGAAGGCAAAGGGGGGGGGGGATGGGGAGTGGGTAGGCGCTCCTCTGCTGACAGTTAATCGATCGAACGGTATAATTTATACCACCCCCTGTGCCACCTCTGCCGCTCTGCTGCCGGTGGTGCTCTGGCGGCAGTGCACACACTAGACACCTCTCGGCCCACCCCCTCCCCCCCATCACATATACCACGTACGTAGGTTGGCGCCGGGCGGCCACCGCCCCAAATAGTCATTGCCAACTTGTGTCGCCGCGCATCGATTCTGGCCCCCGTGACGGCTGGCCGGCCTCGGATGGATAATGGCCTAGCGGGCTACCCTACCAATCTACCGCTCTCCTGCATAGGTGAGTGCGAGTATCATAATAAATGTAGGCACGCAGCTAGAGAGGATGCTACCCTCCCAAAGACTATTCCTTTCTTTTCCGACCGATTACCTGCTTTCTTTTATCTTTCTTTCATCTCGCGCCTGCGAGTCAACTTCCAACTCTCGACTCCCCCTACTCTCGCTACTTTACACTTAGGTATAAGAGCTTCTCTTCCTCTCCATTGCTGCCGTTGATCTCCGGTCTCCGGAGCCTGTCTGCATCACGCGGGCAACTGTGGTGGTGACGATGCGTCAGCTTTGTAAGCAATACCACCCCCCTCCCCCCTCCATCTGCGCTTATTAGATTGTCAGATGTAACGTGAATTTCGACTCCACGAGCATTGGTTGCGCAAGTTTTTTCGGGCTAAAGATTAATATTTTGGATTTTCAAGGATTTTTACACTCTTTTTTTTCAAGCTACCAATTATATTTGTTTTTGAGATTGTTCGCAATGTACACAGATTCATGGGATGTTTGCAATTAAATTTATTGACAAACAGGACATTATATTAAATGTTTGCATTTCGTTAGGAATGATAAATATTTTAGCTCTTACATCAAACAATTTGTATTGCAAAAAAAAAAAAAAAAAAAAAAAAAAAAAAAAAAAAAAAAAAAAATTAAAAATTCATACGGTAAGAAAATGAAAAAGAAAATAGAGGAAAAAACAAATAACTTTCTATGAAATAATAAAAATTACATCTGACGCGATAGCTTTAATGGAATGATGACACCAAGGTATAAAAAAAAAAAAAAAAAAAAAAAAAAAAAAAAAAACAAATAGAATGAAATAAAACCAAAAGTAGAGTTTACGTTATAATGTTGTTTCAAAATGATATTTTTTGAAAAAATGCTAGCTATAATCCCAGCACACAGTTTAATTTACAAATTTTAAAAACTAACATGGGTTATTGTTTTCAAATATTCATCTAATTACAGCTACGGTAACTTGAAAAAAAAAAAAGTAGAAAAAAGAGGGGGAAGGGAAGGAAAAAGAGTCAAGGCAGCAGTGAGGGAAAATCGGGTAAAAAGTTTTAGCACGAGGAAAAAGAAGAAAAAAGTTAGAGCAGCAGCAGGAGGAGGTGGAAAGGGAAGGAAGAAAATTAATGCACCGGCAAAACAGGTAGAGCGAGAGGAGGAAGGTAGAGGCTGAGGGTAGGTGAGGTTCGGGGGGAAAGAGGAAGCGGGAGTAAAGTTGCCTCGCTCAACTACCGGCTAATGGGTGCAAAGCTACCGGATCGAGAAGCAGCAGCAGCCTTCAAGGGGAAGCGACAGCGGTGGATGGAGAAACAGAGAGATGAGAAAAGAAGGTGGGGGTGGACTGTAATTATGAATATAAATCGATGGAAGGCTCGCCCTGGTGGTAAGTTTGCGGTGAAAAGTCTTGACGAGGAGACTCCCCTTCGCTCCTTCTACCGCAACCTCGACTTTCAGATAGAGAAATGGTTCGAGCCCAACGGACTCCCGGCCCGAGCCGTCTTTTAATTTTAATTAAACTAAGCTTACGAAGACAACCACTAGTTACGCCTTGCCACCGGAGGAATAAGTCAACTCGTTAAGCTGAGCCAATGTGCTTTTGCATACTTTTACCCATCTAAACCTACATTATGAGTTACATTTTCATCAAAAAATCATCACGCTTACTTTTTTTAACTCCACTCTAATTCTCATTTGGAAGGGGGTCAACAAATATCGTCGGGCTTCGAGTGCTCGAAATAATCAATCTACTTTTTTTTCCAACCCCTAAAGTATTGATCTGCCCACAGGTCAACGGAAAAAAGTTAAAAAGTATGGCAAGGAAAAACTTTTCCTCTCTTCCATCGAGTAAAAAAAAAAGGCTAAGGTTTTCGAAAAAAAAGGGGGGAGGGAGAAATGATTGGCAGAGGGAGAGAATTAAAGAAAGGAAGAAAGCGAGAAAGAAAAAAACTGACGTGTTTTTGCTGGGGGTTCGTTCGTCTTCGAATCAATAGCGCCGGAAAGGCACGTAAAAGAATAATTCTCGAAAATATCAAGCGCCCGGTGAGGGGGAAGAGGGCGGAGGACTAAGTATAACTCGGAAAAAAGGCGGTCAGAGGCAAACAGAGGAGATGGATGGTATTTAGGATTAGCGGCAAACTCTCGGGCACTTGCGACGATAATTTGACCAATTCGAGGGAGAAGTTTTGGAATCGCACGGGCCCTGACGCCCCTGAGTCATAGTTAGCCTCGGTTGGCACACTCTAATTTAGTCGAAAAAGTTATTCTGTACAATTCCCCTTGGTGCCCCTGTGCTTCGTTGTGCATCACAGGGAAGCCCCTCGGGGCACCGTTTGGGACGAATGATGATGATGATGACGCGCGCACGCGGTCGGCGCGGCCTGGGGGAGGGTGACTTTGCCGAAGGGGGTGACGATCCCTGACGCTTGAAAAGATGCTGGAGCCAGAAAGCCGAAGGACGACGACAATCCAAATTACCGATGATATACCAGCTGGAACGGGGGTGCATGCATTTAGCCAATTGCACTGCCATTGGAAGGTAGGTAGAAACGGTGGGAAGGGGGGAGGAAGGGAGGTCATTTGCCTGGGGGTCGCGCCATGAAAATTAATGTCACACCGAGCAGCGTTGGTGCCACGACCCGAGCTTCATTTTGCAAAGCTTGGTGAGCTTTTCCTGGCCGGCCGAGCGCTATTTAGTTAATGACGATTTTATCGAGGTTGCTGTTGCCGCTGCTGCAGCGCACCGCACCGCCAAATATAGCTTTTCTGCACCATCGCGTGGATGTGCCACTTTTTTTTTTTCAAATACTTTTTTTTTCTCGACCCTCCTGCTTGAAATTTTGATTGGAATATTTGTGACATAATTATTATCAATTGGGGGCGAGAGTGATTTGTTCGAGAGCAAGAGCTGCACTCGTCCGTCGTTGATTGCGATGCGATTCAGAATTTACGAGGTAAACTGCATTTTACGTTTTTTGGGGTTTTTTCTCCTACCGGATGAACAAAATTAAAATTGTCCAGTTGTAAATGATTATTAATTAAAAGTTTAATGTAAATGGAAAAAAGTCGGCGATCTGGTTCCAGGCGGTTCGTACACTACGGTGCAGCAGCAGCAGCAGCGTCAGCATCGGGAAAGAGGAAAAAAAAAAACGGGCACGAGAAAAAGAAGAGAAGGAGAGGCGATCGTGTATTATAGGAAAAGCCCTCGGAGGCCTTTCGAAAACTCCGGTAGGGAACCAGGAAGGGAGACGGGGAGGAGACGGGGAGGAGACGGTGGGGCAATATCTCTCTTGCAACTTTCTGCGAATACAAAAGAGAGAACGAGGAGCGAAGCGAGTAAGGTGGGGTGAGGTGGGTGCCGCGATTATAGGAAAAGGGAGCGAGAGAGCGAAAGCAGCCCCCCCTGCAAGTGATGGCGAGCCAAGCCGTGGCGGCAACAAAGCAAGGAAGCTAGGAACCCTCCATACGTGAACTTATCTCGAGCTATAGCTATATCAGCCGGTGTACACTGCTACGGTAGAGGGTGGTGACCGAGGAACGAAGAAAAGTAGTAAGGCTTGCCAGACTCGAGATATTACAGCTCCCCAACGCAGCAGCCCGACGTACAGGCGCCAGGAGATATATTCCAGCCGACCGACCCACCGTCCCGACGTGCGTTGGGGAAGGGGGTGCATCGTACTGTACGTACCTTACCAACTGTTCCTAACCCGGGCTCTTGTATGTTCTTGATCTATGTACCCGTACGTCTCCGCTCCCAAAATAAATACTGCAAGCTTTTCGTACCCGCGCTTCTTTGCTTCGGTGTTTATCATTAGCTTTTCGACTCTGGGCTCTAAGAATTTTTACATTCGTTTATGTTCATGATGATTTTTTTAGACGTCTGACTAGTTTGCGTATTTACTACTTGCTTAGTGCACAATTAACTCAAAACCTTTGATGATACACTCTTTCAGAACAAATCGTGATGTCTCACCTCTTTCCTCTCAAACATCTGGCCAAACAGGTATTGATGGCATTCTGAAGAACGAAGAAGATTAAACTATTTTAAAAAAATCTAATATTATCATGTTTTATAAAGATCAAAGTTATTGTTTAAAATGAATTTTTTTAGTCGTCTTGATACATTTTAATAGTAATGTCGTCGTTCAATCAGATCTCGTTACATCCTCTTAAAAAAATTATAGTTCTATCAATTCCTGGTGACAAACTAGAAGCAAGTTATGAAAATGAAAATTTTTTCAAATAATTTCATATTAAAATAATAAAATAAACTTTGTTGAAGTGCTTCTTGCATAGGAAATATTCGGTTTCCAGAATTATCAACTTATCAAAAAGTAAAAAAAAGCCGTAAATCTTCTTATTCAGTTGAAAACTTACGACAACTCCACCCACGTAATATTTCCCTGATTAAATCTTCAAAAAGTGAAACTACGAATATACTCAGTCAGATAATTCGGAAACAGCTAACTTTCAGACTTCATCAGATAAACGTAAATTAAATTGTATAAAAACATAGGAATTCTTCGAGGTGATTCCATAAACTAGTTTACGATGAAAATGGCCCTTGACCAATTGCAAAATTTAATTTTATGTTTAATCAACTGCTGTGTAGACTATACTAAAATCAGTAAAAAAAATTTACGATATCCGATCGCACGGTTATTTGTCCAACTCTGGTAAAAATTTATAACATCTGATCCGCAAAGGTAGACAATTGCGGTCGAAGACGAAAAAGGTAAGCAAGATCACCAAAGCGATAAGTGCAAGAGCCACCTTGTTAATTCAAAAATGTAAAATTTAAGTACAATCCGGAGGCACGCGTGGCTCGGTAAAAATTATCGAGCGAAAATACCGCAAGCGTGAAGTCAAGGAAGGCGAACAGCCGAAAAAAAAAGAGGAGGAGAGAACTCGTCGCGCGAGTTGTGGGTACGAGGAAGGTGGAGGTGAGGGGGGGGGAGTCATGAAAATGTATTTTGAAAGTCGGCCGGCGGCTGGCGCGCCTCGCGCACTTAAACCCGTCGTACCCGTGCGGGCGTCGCGTACACGCGAAAGAGGAGCCAGGGTGGGCTGGCTGGCTGCTCACCTTGGAGGTTTGCCGCCCACGTCGACGTTGCTAATACTCCCGGTGCTCCTCCCAGCGAGGCGAGGGAAGGGAAGCCAAGAGATAAAAAGAGAGGTTTACGCGTACATGCGTTCTCCTTCATACCGGCCGGCCCGACGAAAATAGATTTCCTCCTTCTATCTACCTCCTTTACCTAACAACTGCAAAAGAGCTTTTTCCCAAGTTTTTTTATGTATTCCTCGCAGACTTTCGTGGCGTGCCCTGTGTATCGACTGCTTATCAATACTGCAGCGGCCAGCCAAATAACGGACACGAACTTTTAGGAGGAACTGGAGGAGAGTGTTTTATGTACTTTTTTAATCCCTCTATTATTGAGCAGAGTCGACGCGGCGTGGCGTACCGAATGTATAATGGAATAAGTTGAGGTTAAAATTTCTCAAGAGCGCTGAGTATATGGAGAGGACGTTTTGTCACGCGCTCTTGAGTTCGCTGCATATATCTTCCGAGCCAAACAAAGCGCGAAGAGTTTTGCGCGCAGCTGTTTGGTTTGTGCGAGAAAGCTCTTAATCGCATTTCTTTATTTTACCTCTTCTTCTGTTCTTCTTTCCTTTCTTTTTTTTTTACTTTTGCCTCTTGCAAATTTCATTCAGTCGAGTGATTTAAAAAATAAATAACTTTTTTAATTATCGCGCCTTTCTTTTTCTTTATGATTTTCTTTGTGAATTATTTTGAAAACTAGTTTGACAAATCGACGTGATACCCAGATAGTAGATAGTCAGCTTGTTTGTAGCAGCTAGCGTGGCGAGTAATGGTATCGGAGATATATAGGTAGTAAGAAGGAGTGGGCTGGGGGTGAATCAGTGCACGAGAACGAGAAGTTGAAGACTCCCCCTTTCCTGCAGTAACAGCAGCTCTGGTTTAAAGTCCTTGGGTGTAGAAGCTGCAAGCTCCCAGAAGTATCTCGGCGTTCTGCCGGAGCCAAAGAGAGGAGAAGAAGAAGAGAGAGAGCAACTGGAAGGAAGGGACCTTCATCAAGACGCTCTCTCTCTTTCGCTCGCTTGGCCCCTTAAGCCGCGGCTTGGCTGGGCGGCCTGGCTTCACCTTTATCAAGAGCGCCCAGAGCTAGTTTACCACCTGCACCTCCCTCGCCCCCTTTGGGAATAGGCCCGGGCTGTCCCCTACCCCCTCCCCCCTCGCATCTGTCCTTCCTCTCTTCTCGTTCTTGTATCTTCTCTACCACCCTTCTGGCCTTCTCCGTAAATTAACAGATCCTTTCCTTCCTTCGCCCCCAGAGCCGAAGCTACGTTCTTCCGTCTTTTGTACCCCCTTCTCTATTCTACCGCAAGCTTTTTTTTTTCTTCTTACCATCACAATTTTACGCATTTTTCCGACCTGGCCACTGCTTCGTCCAAGGGATCACCCCCACGCTCCTCTATCATTTTTCAATCTACCCAGAGCTTGTCGCAATCAATGCTTTTTTTTTAGTCTCCTGCAAGGTTTTGGCCCTTCCACCTTCTCTTGAATTCACTGATTTCTGATATTTTCATTATTCACCTTAGCGCTACAACTCCTGCATACAAATTGTTGGACTGTTAGAATTACGCGGGTTCACAAGGGTTTTTTGGTGGTTGCCGTTTCAGCTGAGGAGCTTTTTAAATTTTGGAAATTTATTGGTACATGTGGCCTCAAAATAATTGATTTAGAAAATTTTTTAAAATATTTGTACTGGTAATTGTTTTAATGAGTTAACTAATTTAGATGCATCCTCATCACAACTAATTGTATTATTTGCGTTCTTTTTCCTATTATCAGTAAATCGATAATGTTACATAATGTGAACAGTAAACAAGTGAAAAAATAAGAATAAAAAAAAAAAAAAAAAAAACTTTGGGAGGAAGCTGTAAATTTGCGAAATTCTACTGCGGGTCTCATACTTACTATTGTCCGATGATTATTCTCAATAGTCTCAGAAGCGGTGGGTTTTCATTGCGCGATACCTCTTTCTTTGTCTGATAACATTGACATACAACACGCGAGCCAGCCGACACCACGGAGTTTTTTACGCAGCCGACCGTATGGAATCGATCGCGATGGCAATACTCCGTCGAGAATTTAGCAATGGCTTCGCGATCTCATCTAATTTTGTCACGCCAAATAAGCTTATCATTTCATTTTTTATAAATTTGTCTCAACGCAACCATTGAATTATTATTTTTTTATTTTCAAGTAGTTTTTATAAATGGTTAGACTACGTCAAGGAATATTATTTATCTTGTATAGGACTGATCACCAAAATGAAATTTGGGATAGGAAGCGTTTTTGTAATTACAACGAAGGACTCGATAGAAACTAATAACAAGATGCGGGTGAGTGTGTGCGATAAGAAAGAAAAAAAAAAAAAAAAAAAAAAAAGAAGAGGGAAGAAGGAAAAAAACATCGGACAAAGGTTAAGACGCGGGTGGATAGATCGCAGGGGGTGAAGGCAGCAGTAGTTTCGTTTGGGGGTCGGAGCCAAGAAAGCCGCAGCAATCGTATCACGGAATTATTTAGAAGCAGGCGGGTGTAGTTAGGTGAACCGTGCGGTGTCCAGCGAGGCGCAGCCCCTTACAAGCTCTCCCACCCACCTAGCCCACCCTATACTCTACCTATCTCCCAGCGGCAGTTTCGCAGCCGCTTTGGCCTTCGCCCCCCCTTGCCCCCTGTGCTCGGCTCAAAGCAAGCTCGCGTGCTCGCCTGCCTGCCACCCCCAACTTCTCTTCGCTGGCTACGACTCCACCTCACCCTACGACCCCCTTCTCCCTCTCTCTCTCTCTCTCTCTCTCCCTCTATACCGCAATCCTCCTCCTCCTCCTCTTTCAGAGCGGGAAAACGAGCGGTGGAAGCAGCTGAGCCAACCCATCCCGCTCCTCTGGTCCCTTTTTTTCCTCGTCATTTTCCTCCTCCTCCCCCGCCTCTTCTTTTTATACTTTTTTTTGCAGCGCGGGACTGTTTTGCTCGGAGCTGCTTCTTCCTAATAACCTGCACCACACCTGCCTTGGTTTTTCCCCGATACCAGTTTCAGCCTTGTACAATTTTTACCAACTACTTTTTAGCTCGTGCAGACGTGAATAATTTATTTACCAAGTCAATGAGAAATTCGATAAATTCCGACATCAATATTCTGATATATCTAATTTGGGAAAGTGACAGCGGGTCTGGAAAAGAAAAAAATAGCAGACAATCAAGGTAATAACGCTTTTCTCCCCTGAGTAAAGCGCGCATAAAAACCGCACGGCAGTAGGTATACGTTGTTGAAAAAAAAAAAAAAAAAAAAAAAAAAAAAAGGAGGGGGAAAAAGAAAGAAAGAAGGCTTGACTTTAACGTATTTGCCCTTGTATGTTTAAAAAGGCAAAAAAGAGGCAAGCTAGTGGGGTTGAAGAAAGGTAAAATATCAACGAAGCTTGCAGTAAGGTAGGTAGGAAGCTAGGTAAGTTGGGAAAGAAGAAGATAAAGAAGAAAAAGAAGAGAGAGTCGGAGTACTGCACAACGAAGGCAGGGAGGGATGGGGGTGGGTCGATGCCGCTCGGGCGGCTGGGTGGTAATCCTCCCGTTCTAGCTGCTGCTGCTGCTGCAGGGCTCGTTGGGATGAGAGTACCAGCAGCAGCAGCAGCAGCAGCAGAGAAAGTTGGATAGCTGAGAGGAGGAAAGGGTCCCAGCGCGTCTGACACACAAACAAACGCTCCAGCTTCCTTTCCTCTCTCTCGCTCTCCTCTGCTCCGGAGTTGCTTCCTCTGAGCTACTCAACCCTCCCTTCTCCCTCAGCTCCCACGCATTACCCGAGAGCTGAATTACTCTCCCGCTGCTGGAGCTTGCGTTTCCACGGCTGTATAAAACACCGGGAAAAGCGAACGAGCTTCTACAAAACGTCGACGACAAAGACTCCGACGGCGAATTCCAAAAAACATCCCACTCCCAACCTCAGCCAGCCGGGAGGTAACTAACACGTCGCAGCGCAGATGCCTGACGAGATACCGAGATAAAAATCGGCCGGGTTATTATTAGCGAACCACCGCTGCTACTGCTGCGCACTTTCGAGCTTTAGCTACCTTGCTGCCCGACGCCGCTGGAAACGTTCGTTTTTGGCTGTAGACTCAACACCGTGCTGCTTGTTCGTTCTGCGAAATTCCAGCTTTTACCTCGGACCACGCTTGCCAGCAATTTCTATTTTTAAACTCGACTCTTTTTTTTTTTTTTTTTTTTTTTTGTCACGCTTTACAAAGTTTTAAATTTGAACCCAAAACTTTTTTTTGCGTCGGTCGTTACCAATAGATCATAAGCGAATTCAATTCCCTCGATTAAACACTCAACAGGTTGCTCTTACTCGATTTTGATAACCTCCAACCAGATATTGTAGTTATTCAATAACACAATGGAAACTCTGGATTAGGTTGGAGCTTTTTATCGAAAACACCACTGAAATAATGAAAAGTAAAGTTTGGATTGTAATAAAAGCCTCGAGGTATCAGCTGAAGATTCCAGAAATAGTGAACCGAGGGACGGTGCAAGCTGAAAAAAGCTCGCAAGCGCGCGCGTATTTTTCCACTCGGGCGAGGGGCAGAAATGAAATGCGCGCAGCGTACATAAATCCTCGGCAGCGTAGCAGCAGCGGCGCGACGTACCCTATTTTGCGTGCAGATCTCTCGGCCAGTTGCAACAGCAGCGTGCAGAGGGAGAGGTGGAGGGGGGAGGGGAACAAGGCATGCAGCTGCAGTGCAGGATATAATGTCAAGCGGAGCTGGAGCCTACCTGGCTGGCTGGATGGCTGGGGTTCAATGCACCGTTAAAGCAACCGCACCTCCATCCCCTGGCGCCGCTCCCGTTGCACCTCCCCCTACGATGCACTCGCTCGCTTGGCCGTCCACCCGCGGTAATATACGTGTGCGGTGCAGCCCATAAACCAGGGGGACGATGCCCCTGTCAGCGGGGGCAAGCTTTCTTTGGCCCACTTGGCCTGAAAACCTAATGCGTGATTTTAACGCTCGTTTTTTCGACCGTAGCCCAGATAAGCCTAAGACCCGGCAGCGTTGGTGCCGGTGGCGCCTTGCTGTCGACGTCACGGCCGACAAAAGTTTCCTCCCTCCCGCTATACAGATATTTGCCCGTGCCCGGCGCTGCCAACGTCGTAGTCGAGGAGAACCTTGGGTGGAACGAGCTGCCGCTCCAATCCATCTCTCTCCACCCACCCACCGCCCGCTCTTTTCTCGTTTTCCCGATATCACCGCGCCGGAAACGAGCTACGCGAACATCCTCGCAAATCTGATCCGGTCGGGGCGTGTACGTGGGGATGAATTCCCCCCCCCCTCCCCATCACACAAGCCACAAGATTTTCTTCAAGTTTGATTTGAAGTCACTGCTGCAGCACCACCGTTGCACAAAGGAGGCGCCGGCGTGTGTGTCGAAAACTGACGATCCAAGCCACCCTTCCCCCTTTAATCTCTCTCCCTCTGCCTGCTAAAGCAGGAGCGTGCACAAATCTAGGGTTGAACAAAGTTCCAAATCCACCGGGGGGTTGATGCGGATTTTCTTTTACACGCTCAACCAATCTTTGCCAATTCGGTTCAAGCGGATTTGCCAATATTTTTATCATTGTCATTTTTCCCTAAAAGACACCTTTGTGCTCTGTGTAAGTACACAATCCTCGAACACGGGTGGTCTAAAAAAAAAAAAAGCTCTATATTAAGCTGTATATCGTTTGAATAAACTATACGTACAGGTTCTTTACAACACATACCTAAGCTCTATGAAATCTTATTTGAAAATTAAATTGTACTTTTTCGAATTTTCTTACAATGCAAATGTAAGTTGCTGTTTGTAGTTCTCAGGTGCTCCTTTTAAACTGTAAAAGATCGGTGACCCCCGTATCAGATTCCGAGGTCTTTGGATGAATTTAAAAGATTGAAGATTTTCGGGCAAGTCGTAGTAGCGCCAGAGGGTATCAGATGTAGGAGAGAAATAAGAATAAGGAAGGTATACGCGCGTCAAAGAAGGTGGCGCGGAATTCAGGTTGCGGTCTGCAGTACAGCTCGAATAGGCAGAAGACCGAAGCCAGCGAGCGGCGGCCTCCCACGCTCGCAGCTAGGTACACGGCAGAAGTTCCTTTAGCCTTTGGCGGCAGTGGCGGCGGCGGCTCTTTCCATGTCGAGCGAGCTTGAAAAAGGAAGCCCGCGTACGATATACGAGAGGCCAGTGTACCTATCTACGACCGTCTAGCGCGTACACTCTATATACTTGCCACGACTCGCGAGTCTAATACTCGCGACGAGACATGCGTTGTATGAAACTACTACCTATATGTATACTTACCACTTCCCAAGATACCTTAGCACTTTCAATAAAGTCATTTCTTGCCTTTTTCGGACTTCTTGGGAGCTTTTTTTTTTCTTATCTCGTGAAAAAGTCCATTTGCTCGATTTCAATAAAACTTGTTTATCAAGTGGAAGCATCTTGCAATTTCATCTTGTCAAGATATACCGACAATATCGGTGAGAATGAACGCTTGCTTCATGAAAATGAAGTTACGCGTAAAAGTTTGATGGTTCGAGAGAGACGCGAGGCGCTAATTGCCGTGTGCGTGGGCGTGTCTGCCGTTGAGCTCGCAGTCCTCCATATAATATGCATATGCATGCTGCACATTACGCATCAACTTGCATGAGGTTTAATCTTTATTAAACCAATTATAAGAACAGTGAAAAGGTAATTTTTAAAGTGAAAAGTTTCTCGAGCTTAACTCGCTTACTTCTGCATAAGTGCATACAATAACGATAATTTTATTATAAATATTACCTTCAAAGGATTTATACCAAATAATTAACCAAAAAAAATTTTTTTATTTATTTGCTTCATCTGGATTTAGAAAACCATCATCAAGTAAAAAAAAAAAAAAAAAAAAAAAGTAGAGCAGTTTATCTAGCACCATGCAACTGATAAAGAATCGTAGCGTATTCGTGGCGTTCTCATCGGAGCGGCCTTTTCCTGCACGGTTGTCAGCGCGAATGAAATTGTGTGTCGAGGGTAAAGAAGGAGAGGGAAACCGAGTGAGAAACCCGAGGAGAAAGAGAGAGGAGGAAATAAAGCGCTGCTGGGGGAAGTAAGGAGGAGATGCGCGCACGGAGATAAGAAGAAGGACGCACGCGGGGGGATCTTTCACGAAGAAGGAGGAGGAGGAGGAAAGCTGAGATTTATTAGATTTCAGCTGGACCCTTGTTTTTGCTTCTGATGCTGGCAGCCCGGCGCGGCGGTCTATGTAAACACACAATCCATAGCCGTAAGACCGTCATCGACCGACTTGACCCTAACTAAGTAACCGTCCCTCTTGCGTTATCTATATGACTCGGTGCCGCTGGAGGGAGAGGGGAGCATATAGAAAAATATGACTCAAAATTCCATCCCTTTTCACGGCCTTGTACTTCGAGGGGGGAAAAAGACAATACTTCGTTCGTTCTTGGTTGCTCAAAAAAAATATTTATTTATTCAACGCGAATAATAATAAAGATTGATTAGATGATTGGACCGGATGCATCTAGAGAATTAGTTAGGACTAGAGGCCAAGCAATAATGTGCAGTGTCAAAGTTGGCGACGACAAGCGCCAGTCCAGTACATTGTAATAATACGGCCACGAAATACAGACGGAGGCTCAATCCGATTGAAATCCAGCGAGCCTCTTCATCGGTGTGTTAGATATGTATTGTATTGGATTCCTCGCGTACAAGCACGTAACGCGTTCCAGCTCTGTCTCTGGAGACCTGAAATATGCAGGAGTTCGAAGCGGTCTGGGTGACGTGCATCAGAGCTTTTCCTCTCCTCCAACAGCTGAGATCACGTAGCTTATGACCAAGCCTCGTCGCTGCTTTAAGCTAGATTGTGCGTTACGATTTTGGATTGATATTGATTTCAGGTTGCTTCCACGAGTTTGAATTTCTTCCATATTCCAGACAAACGTAATTTTAATTGCTCGATAGTACAGAAAATAAAAACAGCTGTCTGACATGTAATTCCAATAACTTTAAAAATTATTTCACAAGATCTTTTTTATTTTAATCCTATCGTTTTTTACTACACTAACTATGTTGTACACAAAAAACGAACATGCAAGAGACAATACTTTTTTCGCTATGTTTTGTTGTAAATGAATAATAAATTTAAACTAAGGTAAGTGTGTCTAACATGGCATTGCAAAGCTATAATGGATTCTGTGGCTCATCAAATTTATATTTTTTAACGTTCAAAGTTTCATTCTAAAGCTTGATTCAAGAATTTTCAAATGAGACCTTATAACCGCTTGATTTTAATCAGTTGGGCCAAAGTACCATTGAATTTACTAAAACTTGATTTTTTGAATTACCAAAAGCGAGTGTTCCTGTTATGGCCACCTCCTATGACCTTTATTTTGATCTACTAATTCATTTGAGGTATGAAGTAATTTTTACTACAAATCAATGAAAAATGAAAAAAATTCTGTGAATATATATTTTATAATGAGTTGTACTAGCTAACTAAAAATTATTTCCCTTATTATTTTTATAAAATAAAATAAAAAATTTATAAAATCAACTTTATGGAATAAATTTTGCTGAACACGGCCAAAAATGTGCTACCAAACTTTATTTCTCGATAATTTAAAGTACTCGAGTCATTTTGATCATTTAGTACCAACATACCAAGTATATAGTTCAAATTAATGGAGGTGGCCATTTTAGGCATACTAGGGTTGATGCAAAGTAAATATTTTTAGTGTTAAATTTGATAGAAAATGCGTTGGCCAAAAAATAAAAACAGGTTTGAAACGTGAAAGGAAATGAAATAGAACCTATAAATTATTATTTCGATCGGGTGCATTCTGTTTTATTGGTAAAGCATTAAATGTATTGATATTCACCGATAAAAATAAGAACAGAGGTGTTAAAAACCACTTTTGCCAGTCGTTTTTAAGTGTTCAAAACTTCATAAAATATTGTTTTTGAATTCTTCTTAGCCTGTAAGCATGTCGTAAGTTGACCATGTTCAAAATATCAGGGGTGGCTATATTAAGCACACTTACCTTATTCAAAATGTCTGTGCCTAGGTGGACACTTTGATCTGGATATTTTAGCTTTTGTAGATATTTAATCTTTTTTTTTTTTTTTTTTTTTTCTTTTAGTTTGATATTTTGGCTACTTAAAAAATTTTTTTTCTAGACTAGGGTCACTCCGAAATCGTTGTGAGTACTTGTTTGACAAAGAATCGTTTCAAACTTAGAAATGCAAAGTAGCTTGAAAGTATTCTAATGATTGCAGCTTTTTCCGACTGATAGTAAAAGTTTTTATGCTATATAGATACATGTATTTTTACACATTATCAGGTAAATTATGACTCTTCCTGTAAGAATCAAATAAAATCGAAAATCAGAAAAACGCTTGGTTTTACTCTGATTTTTTTGTTAATTGCGGTGCAGTAAAAGAAAAATAAAATGTATCAAAGTATAGATCGAATATAAAAAGTTTAATTTAAATAAAAATATTCTTACTCTACCGACCTACTCAAAAAATTGAACTTGAATAAAATGAAAAAAATAAAAATAAAAATAAATAAAAAAAGTTTCAATACAGTTATTAAATAATGAATTATTAAGTTACAAGATTGAAAAGTTTTGGTTTAAGGAACTGCTGGAAGGCTGGAAGGGTCGCGTCACGACAGAGAGACAGCTCGTCGAGTGCAATGACTGCGGCTCGCGCCTCAGACATATCAAATTATCCTTCAGCGTGCAGCAGCGCGCGCGGTGTCTTCTCGCCGTATAAATATTCAAAGATCCAGCGCGCTCGATCGTTACAGTAGCCTGCAGGCTGCATCGGCCTCGCCGCGGTGGCAATGCAATTTGTATCAGGCAGTCAGGCGCAGTTAGCGTACCCAGCCAGGAGCCAAGAGAAATAAGAAATAACCCGAACGACGCGGCTTATATATAGTTATGGCTGAGCTTGCACCCCCTATATCTCCGACTTGAATTTGGCACCACGTTTGGCGAGGGTGCTGCACCGAGCCACCCCCCGAGGCCCCGAAACAACGACGCACCACTGGACTCGACTTCTGCTCACCTCCCCTCGACCACCCCTGCGACAAAGAAGCTGCAGCGGCGATAAAGCGTACCTAGTACCTTCTCTTTTCGTGCAACCCCTGTGGGCTCTCCAACGCACCCGCGCTCCGGCTCTATACCCACGGGGTGTCTCTCTCTCCCTCTTTCCTCTCGGGGGGCTTGGTTGCCGCGTACCTCGAGAAAGAACCAGCTACGTCGGCTACGAGGGGGGTAGAGAAACTTGCTTGGAACGGCCGGGGGATTACTTCGAGCTGTAAGGTGCCAGTGGTGGTCCGACACCCGTCCACCCGCTCCTATCGGTGGTCAAAGTGCTATTGTGCGTTTAAACATCACTTTTTTTCTCTCTCTCTTTCTACCGTACGGAACGCACTTGTCGTTGCTTTGAACACTGCTGTAGTATGTTGAGAGTATTAAAAGCACATTTTTTTTCCAAGTCCGAGGGTACCCCGCGGTGTGTCAGCGGCACCGGCGGATGCTTTGGAATAATCACCCGATACTCGTTTGACTTGATTGCGCATCGTAGTTAAGCTCACCCTCCATTCCGCCGCACGTGGAGACCGTACAATGCGTGACTCAGAGTGCCTGGAAAATTTGATCAATATAAGCCTGCGTCCAGTTTTTCCTCTCCGTCGTCTCCCTTACTCCTCGCCGGAAAATATATTCCAACCACTTTATGACAAAGGCGTCCATCGGCTGTACCTCGCTTATTATACGACCAAACTGTGAGTAAAGGCCAAACCTTTTATCAACGTAAATTAAAAAAAAAAAAAAAAAAAAAAGAGGAAACTTCATTTTTTTGCGTGCTTTGTATGTCGCATTTCTCTGTGCTCTCTAGGGCTACCGTCACACGGAGCGGAAAATGGACCATGTTTTCAGCTCTCTTTCCTGCACATGCAACGAGAACACACAGCCGGCGTTTCTTCGTTCGTCTGATCAATTTTAGTTCTCTTCACTCTGCGAGCTTTCGTGTGGCAAGTTCTGCATGCATTATCTCCCAAGTTTTGAACCGGCTTCTTGTACGACAAATCAAAGTTAATAAATTTTTAATTTTTCGAAAATAGAAATACTAAATTCATTTATTTATTTATTAGATTGAATCATAAAGTATAATTATCCGGACCTTGGGTGAATTGAATAATCAAAAAAGCTTTACACAACCATGGAACCGTCGATAAAGTGCCACCATATAAAGAAAAAAAAATATCATGATAAAAATGAAATAAAAGAGCAAAAGTCGACAACCCGACGGGCAAAAAGGGAGGAAAAAAAAAAAAAAGAAAAAATGAAGGATCTAAAAGCTCCGACACAAAAAAGTCAGTTCAGCAGCAGAGAGAAGATGAGGAGGTGGAGAAGGAGAGAGAAATAGATGGACGGGGGCGCAGATCGGGAAAGACGCGTGTTTGAGAAAACCGTCCACAGCCGGAAGGTAAAAAAAGCGAAAGGGGAATGAAGAGGGTGAAGATTGATCGGCTAAATTTGAGGTGCGTTAGATTTCTTTACAGTTACCGATTTTTTTCGATTTACCTTTTTTAGAGCATCGAAACACAAATTTTCTTTCAAATGTCCTCGCGATCAGAGTAGCAAAAGATAGTAACATGAATACGCACGAGGAAAAAAAAAGATATTCCAATAATAATATGATACGAGGTGCGAAAAAATAAAAAACAGAAGGCCCAGCAGATTAGAGACGTAAATACTCGGAAAGTTATTTGGTCGAGCCGATTTTGCTTGAAAGGGATGATGAAAAGGAGAATCAAGAAGGGGAAAGAAATAAGGGTTGCGCCCGTTCGCAAGAGAGGAGGAAAACAATAGCGAGAAGGAGTAAGATCGTAGGTGTAAAAATCCACACGATTAAAGTTGGGTTGGATGATAATAAAATGAAGAGCGCTTACAGTGTCGCTTCTTCAAAACAGGAGGGAAGGGGGAGGTATAAGGGGGGGGGGGTAAGATTATGGTCAGAGCTTCTAGCTCGCGAGCCGCTACCTAATATCATCAAGCGGGATCGTATTACCTCCGCCTCGGCCTGGCCCTACATATATTGTGTTACAGGATACAAGGATAACTCCAAAGGCGTTTGATGTTGTACCTGCATCAGCTATATACACACCCCTCTCACTTTCAGCCTCGAGCGTCTATCTCTGTGTAACTCATTATGCGCATTTTTTTTCAATAAAATTTGCTTTCAACGCAGGTTGTATGGAGAAAAATAAATATAAAAGATGTATTTCGCACCCGAAAATAAAATTCGGGAGGTAAGGATGTTTACAGGTACAATGAATACGCGTGCGTCACGTGAGAAAAGTTTAAAGCATATTTCTGAGGAAGCTTCCGGGCGAAAGCCGGCGCCGGGAGAAGGAGCGAAAGGGTGAGGAGGAAATAGAGGGAGGATCCCGTGCGTTGAAGCACTAGGTGCTCGTGCAGAGAAATTAATATCGAGCTGCAGGGGTCTACCGGGCTGTGGCGTACCCTCTCTCTCTCTCTCTCTTGTGCAATAGTGGGGTTGTACCGGTTATAGCTATAGACAGAAAGGCGCAGCTCGCGATACAAAAACTAATAGGTAGGTCAGTGTGCGTGTAAGTGCTTCTACCTCTTTCCCACCCAGGCCTTTCGCAGCTTTGCCCAAAGGACCACCTTTGGCTCCTCCGGTCCTCGGGTCCTCTGTGACTGCAAAGAGAGGAAGTTGGTTTCTATCTCGAGTCAGCCGCACCGACTGCCGGGGAAGCTTTCAGCGTAGCGGCCGAGTGGACCGAGTCCAAACGAGCTTTTGCCTTGGCCGGTGCCCTCTTTCCCCCCGGCCCTCCTCCACCTGTCTCCCCACGCTCGGTGCTTTCGTGTATAACTGCACCGAGGATGCACCAGCTTTGCCGCGGCGTAAGCCCCTTCCCCTTGTAGCCTCGAACAAAAAAGCCCCGGCTGCTTTTCTCTCTAAAGTTTGACTTTTTCCTTTCTCTCTCTTTCTCTCTCTCTCTCTCTCCCCTTCTACACACCAAGCTCATACTCCTGCCTTTTCAATCGTGTTCTTTTTCGAGCCGTTAAAGCTAAAGTGACCCCTTACCCACATTGTTGCTAAAGATTACCCCCTAAATTTTTTGATCCTATTTTAAACCAAGGTGACTGCACTCGACCTATCCTATTCCTCTTGTTTTTCAATTTAAATTTTGTAGCATACATTTTAACTCAATTAGTATTTTCATCTAGAAATTTTATCAACAAGAACTCTATTAGGGGATAGATAGAATTGGTATAGCACTAATGAAAAAAAAAATCCCAATTAGTTGGATTTAAAGAAAATTTTTACTTTTAATTCAAGGTATGTGTATTTAATTTCGACCAGCCAGGTATACGGAATATGCGCATTCCGCGTCACTTCTTCAAAGTTGGAAAAAGTCAGAAACTTCAAAATATGAAGTCTGAAGTAGTTTCGGATTATTTGAAACCGTTTCCGCAAATGTGGCTTCAAGTGATTTTAAACAACCCTACTTTTCATATTCTTTAAATGATTGGTCATAAATAAATAAATAAATTTGGAAACATTCGTTGGAAAAAGTAATATGTGAATTAAATTTTTCATCGTCTGAGCTTTAAATCATGCATTTATTTTTTTTTTTCCAACTTATTTTTTAAACCGATTTGACGCTTAAATTACTAATTTAACCCCATTGTACCTAATTTCGGACATCCATAAATAATTTAAAAAATACTGCGCAAAGCATCCTTACTTGAGTTTTCGACCATCAGAAAGCTTGTAAGATGTTTGGCATGGTTCGTGTTCATATCTAGATGACAAAAAAATGTTTTCAAAAATGAGTAAAAATTTAATTAACTACTTTTTATTGTAAAAAATGTAAAGTTGTATATTTTTCCAATAAATTTCATGAAAATTTAACACAAAATTTTATAAATTTTTCGTTGGTTTCCTGTAGCAAGTCTTTAGACAAGCACTACGCTTTAAAAGTAGGGGTGGCCGAAACTGTATAGGTACTCAGAATTTTGACTCTTTAAAAAAGTAAGTTCCAGTGAATGCAAACCTCCAACTACACGAGTACTTTAGACGTGTTGAGGCGATCTATTAAACTGAGGGCTTTGTAGTTTAAATCTCTCAACCCTTTTCTATCCAATGGTCCTAAAACCGCAAGCCAAATTATTTTTTCAGTTGATATGTGTTATTCAGAAATAAAATGGTGATAAAAAAAAAGCTTTAAACGCACGAAACGAAAAAAGGAAGAGGGTTACCGTGAAAAATGAAGCTTTCGAAGGGCGTCAGAACAGAGTTGTAATGCCTACAACGGTGTAAAACAATGCGCTTAGCAGAGAGAGGAGGGCGCGCAGACAGGGCGATAAATACGCAGTCGATTCATTGAGTTTTCGCATGCAGTCATTGTTTTGGCTGACGCTCATATACATTTGAGAGAGCGAGAGAGCGAGAAGAGCCCGAGGAGAGATACAGCAACAACGAACGGGTGGCATGACTGCAGGAGCGAGTGCACCCGCGGTCTTATCTTTGGGCCGGCGCGCGCGGACGGGCGCCGATACGAAAATCGCGTTGACATTGCTGCCTGCCTGCCTGGCTACGGCATAAATTGTATCGCTGTTTTGTGTCTCTGGTCTCTGGCTCGTTTCTTTTCAAACTTGCTTGCTGCACTTATCATCCTTCTTTATCGCATTTACGTCCGCTCTTTGTGCTCGCAGAGAGTCGACGAAAGTCGCCGCAGGGGCCTCTGCTGTTGTTGCAGCCAGCTACCCGATTACTCCCACCTTCTACTGTAATTACGTGCGTTACCAATGAATACGTTATTTAGTCTGCGCGATGAACTTTTATGAACTCGTCTGTTCCGTGCTCCCGGATAAGATGAAAAATTTCGAGATCGGGCTGCTGCGTAGGCCTATCGTAAAACGAAACAACGTTTACCTAATAGAAAGTAGCCCTGCAGGAAGGAGGAGTTTTAAAATAGACAAACAAATTTATACATCCGGTTTGTGGGGTGGCTACAGGGGGGCACCTCTGCGAGCCACGAGGCGCATTATAATATTAAACAGCGAGCGCGACGACGTACACCTATAAACTTGAACGTGGGTTACGTTTCGAGAACAACTTCCCGAGAATTATAGCCCGTTGGTTGTTCGAGGAAGCAATGACTAAATAAAAAAAAATTAAGTAAGATTAGGTACGCGAGTTCGGAGTCGTTTGAGCGGTATTGATTTCGCTACTTCGCGACGAATTCCAACGCAGTGCAGGTAATGCAAGAAGTAACACCGCAAGCCTGTATATATTCTCTCGGCTATATATAAAGACCGGAGGAGCGAGGCGAGGGAAGAGGAGTTTAAAAAGGTGCACCACATGTGTGCACCAGAAGCAGCAGCTCCTCTTTTTCCCGTACCTTCGGGCTTCGGTGGCGACTGGCGGCACCTATACACACGTGCACCCATTTCTGTTCCCATCCCATCGCACGTATAACGAGTAACGAAGAAAGGGAGGCTGGGGGTCACGTGTCCGTGACGGGAGGAAGAGACGCTGCCGCTGCGGTTATTTCGGTTATTGCTTTTATCGTTCGCGCCGCCCGCACCGGTGTGACCTTTCGTTCTCCTCCCAGACATTACTTATACCTACTGTCGGTTCTTTTATTTAACCCCGGCTCCGTTTTTAAACTCTCGAGTCTGCTTTGTCTCATCAGAGTTTATCCTCCGCGGCGTTTTACCTTGTCCGCTTAATCTAACTTGATATACCAAGAGTCGAGAGCCGAGAGAGATGAATGACCCCGGACGTGCTAATTTACTCCCACCTATACCTTCTCGAATTTTTTTCGGTTCCGCCGTACCGTGCCAAAATTACTCCAAAAATCAATAACGTCGTCGCGCTGACTAGTGGACCGAGTCAAAGTTGCTGCGATTTCCAAAAATATCCCCCGTAGCGAAACTTTTCGTTGTACCCCGTGGCGTATCAATAATTCACCTCGACACGATTCAACTCTTGATTTTTTACTTTTTTTTTTTATCATCGCGTTTATTTTGACGTAAAAGCTACGAATTTACATCCGCTGAACGTAGCTTAGCCAAAAAAAGGTACGTAAAGTATGATGTCAATAAAAGTGTAATGATTAAAGCGTAAGTTAGCGCAGATTGTCGGTACTTTTCCTATTTCGCAATACCTCTGAATCTACCGACTCCGGCCACAGATAAAGTACCTCCTTGCGGCGCGAGGCACATCGCGCATAAGTAATATGGCCAGTCCGATATAAAGGCTTAATCTTATCGCTTCTTGTACCTTAGCAATATTCTAAAAATGGTCGCACGTGGGTTATTGTTGAATTAGCAAAGACTTAGGGGGTTATCAAACTAGTTGGTAAGTATCTACCCACACACATGCGACGGACGCGGGGGGAATGCACCGGTGGCTGGCAAAAAGGGGGGAAGGAAGGGCAGTCGTCGCATCGCGAGGAGGAGGTGGCAACGTAGCCGACTGGCCGGTCGGTTGTGGTTACCTATGTACGCATAGCTTTGCCGGCGGTGCGGGTACATGCGTGGCGTGCATGTGTACGAGCTGGTCTTACGTTATGCGAAAAGAAGAAAAAGGGAGCAGCAGCGGGGGGCCGAAAGCTTCTCTCTTTGGCGTTGCCGCGCGTGGTACTTACTTACTTACTTACGGCCTCGCCAAAGTACGTTGCACCGTCGTCGTCGTCGCCACTACCCAACGACGACGACGTGTACCTTCTCCTCCTTCGTCTTCTTCTTCCTTCTCCTTTATTTCTTTTACGCACCGCCCGACTGCCGACCGTAATCTCTTCCCCCGTCCACAGTCAAAGTCGGGGGGTAAATTAAACTCGTTTACGAGCCGCACGTATTATAGCTCCACATTCGTATCCGTCACCACTACTCCTCTCGCTCGGCTCTTGGAAATCATTTGTTGATCTGGGACAAACCAGCCCGTCTAATTTTTTTTTTTTTTTTTTCATATTATAGGCCCACCTATTCACGGCGGACGATTGACGTGGCTACTGCTGCGGGTACGATAATAAATATAAAATACAGAAGAAAAAAAGAGTTATGGTAGTTGAGGTTCCACGAAAATCTCTCGGGCACTGTTGCTCCGCTGCTCCGCTGGCGATTCTCATTTATGAATGAAACATATTGTTCGGAGGCCGGGAAGCCTGGCAGGCCTGCTTATAGCCTCCGTCGATCTTTACGAGGAGCGGATGCACGATTACTCATACGTGTTAATAACTCTGAGTGCAGTCTCTCTGGCTCGCAAAGTTGCAGTGCATCATTAGCTATTCAAAATTTTATCGCACCGCAGCCTTCGTCCACGTGTAGGACGGGGAACAGGGGTTGACGAGGAAAAAGAAAGAGAGACAAGACAGCTCGATACCTATCTTTAGAAGTCATTAAGCGTCCTGAACGGAGAAAGCCCCTGGCAGACGTTCGCATGAAATACGAATTTGTCTACCTTCACGCTCAAAAAAAGAGAAACAGCGGCGCAAAAACTCGCGCGCGCCTGCTTGTCGGCAGCAGGAGAAGAAGAAGGAGAAGGAGGATAAAAAGTGATGTTGAAGCTGGTAAAAAAAGAATCGCGAAGGAGAGAAGAAGAAGAAGAAACAGAAGACGAAAACGTCTTACTGCGTCTGCGATCATCATCAGAAAGGCGGCCCCCCTTCCTCCCACTTTACTCCAGAGCGAGCTGGAAGATCCAAGAAAGAAAGACGCTGCCTGCAGAGGTAGCGAAGGAGATAAAAAAAAAAGAGAGAGAGAGATGGAATAAAAAGCCAGAGCCCAAGATAGATATATAGGATGCTGCATCAGGCAGAAGAGTGAGGTTTTTTGCGTCACGGGTCCAAGAGAAGCTAGGAAGAAGACGACGACTACGACGGTGATGACGAGGACGATAAGGGAGGAAGGTGGGTGGAGGGGGAGAAAATGGAGAAAAAGGTAGGTGGGGTGCCGCCGCTGGTGGTAGTGCGCGGGTATAAGTTGAGAGTCACTAGACAGAGAGGTGCGCCGTAGGAAAAGGTAGTGCCTGCTTGGGGGGTGGCCAGGAGGACGAGTAATGGGCAAAAGAGGGTGAAAGAAGAGTAGAACTGCTGGACTTGGCTGGTGGTGCCTCCTTTTTTCTCTCTTTCTCTACCGACCGACCCTCCTCCCCCTCTGTCAAGCTTTTTTTTTTTATACGTACGACCCGAGCTG
Source organism: Encarsia formosa (assembly GCA_038277355.1). Taxonomy (NCBI): domain Eukaryota; kingdom Metazoa; phylum Arthropoda; class Insecta; order Hymenoptera; family Aphelinidae; genus Encarsia; species Encarsia formosa. The sequence continues at coordinate 111,016,100 of CM076184.1, forward strand.
CCTGCACGAGAAATAAATATAATACGATGAACCTTGGTAAATTGTAATTATACCATCTCTCAAGTGGCGATCGTGGGTTGAAGAAACGTATCTAGCAGGTCCAGTGACGAGGAAAAACAAGGAGCCCAGGTGCCTTACCATTGTTAAAAGTAAATCCATACGATGTATGGGGTGCGTATACGCTAAGCTCACACATGCACGAGCACCTATAACAATTGTTGGCTTGCTTTGGACGCCTCACCGCATTTAGGGTTATCCGGGGAAGGGTGAGGAGAGCCCCTTTGACCAAATCGATGACCGAACCCTAAGTGGATCACGCAATGTTGACCGTCTGGCAAACCTTTGTACCGTGCCGTTCTCTCTATAGTGCCTACTGCCAAATCAAGGTCTTTTTTTTTTATTTTTTCGAGTTTATTATCAAATAGTTAAACACAGGTATGTATACACAATAAGCAAGAGTGGTGCCGTGACCCTGCAAACTTCAAAGAGCAAACTGTTGCTTGCTTACTTGTGACTGTTTAAAGTTGTTACGTTGGATTCCTTCCATGCACGAGTTTAGATTTAATTTAATTGCGGGGGAGATCCGCGTACGAATTCCGTCGAACGGAGTTTATTCATCCCAGCGATATGAACGAACAGATAACTTCAGCGAGTTGAATTTTTTCAGAAATTAGATGTAGTTGTATAAAAATCCGTGAAAAGCCTGGGTAAAAGGTATCAAACTTGACCCTTCGCGCGGGCATTTGCCTACATACGAGAGGGGTATGTAGGTCACGCGACAAAATTGAATTTTGAAACAGCGCCCCGTGGGTGAGAGTTCAAGTTTCGGAGCACGATTTAGACGTTCGTTGAAATTACACGCCTGCAGCGAGCCGCGTGGGACTGGTTTGATTTAAAAACCAGTAGCCTAAAAAAAAAACAACGCGGCCTTTTAATCCAGTGAGAAGTGCGGGGGGGAAGAAAAAAAGAGTCCGCACACGCGCCCAGCTCGGTGGGAGTGCGTGAAAGGGAAGATTAATCGAGCGAATCGGGTAATCCCGCGATTTAGCCAGCTTTGGGCTTTTCTTCCCGATAATAATGGTAAATAAAATAAATGAAAAAAGTGAGCAGGTATGTAGATCACAGGTGGGAGTGTTGGCGGTCTCAGTTTTTCAGCACTTCTCCGCGCGTCCCTCGGGAACGGCTGCAGGGGGGAGGGGAACGAAATGGGATGGGGTACACGTGCACAATGCAGCACACGCGAAAAGGAATAAGTGCAGCGTCCTTCTCTCTCTCCTGGCAGGCTGGGGTTCCCCCCTCGGCGTGGTACAGCGCCGCAGCGTCGCTCCCACCCACCCAACCACCCCCGTGACGCTGACACACGCGGGCGGGCGGGCGGGTACCTAGGTACCCAGTGTAGGTATAGCTATATAGGTACCTTTGCCAGCCGAGAGAGAGAGAACGGGAGGAGGGGAACGGCGAGGCGCGCGTGCGAGCGAGCCAAGCTGCTGCTCCCGCTGGCTGCGAGGGGAAACATCGCCTCGGTTAGGTGCTGCTGCTGCAGCGCTCGCCAGTTCGCCGTGAGCGCTCGTCACGCGAGGTCATCGATTGTCGCTGGCTCACCAAGAGCGCTTACCGCGCGTTATTAGCTTTATTACCTACCTACCTTTATGGCTAACTCCAAGTGTCCGTTGTGTTGGTGATCTTTGTGCTAATCAGCTGTGCATGCAGTCAGCTTCGCGCAGCGGCTCGAAAACTTTCGGGGAACATACCCCCACCCCGGTTCGCGCCGGATCACCACGTAAATATAAACATCGCGCGGTTGACGCTCCGCGCAATATGACCATGACGCGGAGATAAATCTTATCGACCTGGAAGTTTTAATAGTTACCGGTCAGAAGCAGTTTTTTTTTCATTTCTTTGGTACAATGTGTAGTGTCGTCGACTGACAAATAAAACTATTTTTTTTCCGAATTTTAAATCAAAACAAACGAGAGTCAGCCGGTCATCTGTACCCGCAGGATAGTTTTTAATAACAAAAGAAGATAGAAGGATCCGAATCATGTCGGCCAAACGAAAGGCCACCGCTATAATGCAGCATCACAAGGTGAGAGTCACAAAATTATTGTTAAAAAACCTACATAATTAGATTAAAAGCATGTATTACGCTCTTTCGGGGACAGTCGCAGACGATTTAGTTCCCCTCAGCAGCGGTCCGACACTCCTCTCCTGCTCGCTTCTTTAGAGCCTTCCCTTGTACGGTGCCGAAGCAGTCGTCGTTTCAACTTTTACTCCACCTCCTCGGCTGGCTGCCGCTCCCCTGGTGCAGTATCGCGAAGCGGCTATCGGCCTGCACCAGCTCTTTTCCTCTCTCGGCAGGCAGCGCGACCGCAAAGTCCTCTCTTTATCGCCCGGCCGCCGACTCATTCACACAACTCCCACATGATGCTGCGGAGGGCCTTGGATTTCTCTCTCTCTCTCTTTCCTTTTCCTCTCCCGCCGCCACTTATACTTACGTACTTACTTACTTACCTTCTTTTTGCTCAAAGCTGCCGTTGCATGCATGCGAGTGCAGCCGGGCGGCGACCGCAAAGGGATACGACAATTATCCTCTTATCGCGGGAGGAAATCTCCTCTCTCTCTCTTCCTTTTGAAATTATTATCGCTCCGGCAGCGCGGGCTTCGGGGAATCATCTTTCTTACCTTTATGTTTTCATCTTCCGGAGCGAGCTGGCGATATGATGCGTGACGCTCTGATCTAAAAAACTGCCGCCGCTGCTGCTGCTGCTCAAATTGAGCCATAAATTCAATTGATTTTAATCTATGCATGCATCCTTTTCTTATCCTGCCTCTCCTGATCCAAATACGCGACACGAACACGAGGAATTTTGAAGAAAGAAGAGGAGGATAAACAACGAAAAAATCAAGTTTTTTTTCTCTAACCGGTGAGCGAGGGAGACCGCGGACTTTAATCACCACTCCGCGCGCGCTCGTCGAACAAAAAAAAAACACACTTGTAACTGTGGGGGTCATCAAGAGAGAAAAGAAAAAAAAAAAAAAAAAAGGATGATGAAAAATTAAAAATGCAAAATGCGGAGTAATAATCGATGCAACAGTTGCGACTCGGCATCGATTTGATCGAGGGGAGTCGAGGGTGGGGTTGGCTGGAGCCGCGTGCTCCGTTATCGTCGCCGCCACGTGCACGCAGCAGCCGCTCTCTTACGTCACCCCCTTACAATGGTCCCCCCGCATCCATAATCGACAGAATCCTACCTCCGCATCACCGCACCTTGGTTTTTTTCTGCACACCCGAGTTCCCCCCCTCCAGCAGCCGTCTGCATTTGAATTAGAGGTGCCGCTGTTATCGTAGTTCGGAGCCAATGCCGCGCTGATGAAATCGATCGAGTGAGCTATCTGTGCTGCGGCTCCCCCACCGCCGCTGTTTATTCGTTTTTGTCGTCGATAAAGTAGAGGAGCAGCAGCGTCCAGCGATGAATAAAAAAAAAACAAAAAAAAACCACGCACACGCGAGGTTGACGTGGCCGGTTGGCTTTTGAATTTGTCGAGTTATAAAAATGTTCGTTCGTTCGTTTTTTTATCGTCGTCGGAGTCGACACTAGCGGTAGCAGCGAATGAGGTCACACCAGCCGCACGGCTTTTTTTTTTTCGCGGTACTTGTGCGTGAAAATTTTTTAAAATTTATAACTCTGAGAGAATGGCTCGCGAGGTCTCGGGTTTTTTTTTTTTTTTTTTTTTCAATTTAAAGCGACGCTTGGTCATTTAAGAGAAGACCATGAGTCGTGACAACCGGTGCGGCTACACACACGTGAATATAATTTATACCAATCAAAATTTTACAAGTAATTCAAAGGGAAGAAATAAAGGTTAATTTAAAAATCATTGAAAGGATAAAATAAGTAAGGAAGTTTGGGCGCGAGGATGGGAGATGGATGGATGAACGAGAGAGGTAGCAATAAAGATCCATTGAGCGTATAATTGGCGAAACGAATGAGGGACCCGCTTGCACGGGAGCGTTTACAGAACGCCTCTTCGAAAGCTGCCGTATAAATACCGACCGACAGCTCGTGAAGCCTAATTTGACTAATACCACAATTGGTCCACCATTTACCTCTAAATCCTTCAAATATATACATTCCAAAAAATTTTTCCAGCTGTGCCTGCATCTAAAGACATTAAATCTGGGTAATAAGTAAACACCTTTTGGTCTGGTAACACTCATCCGGCCACTTAAAAGCACTCGCTCTCGACTTATCGAACGATTAATATCTTCTTGGAACGCTTGAATTTGTCGTTCTCATATTCATTCGAATCGGGATTTATACATGTTTACCTTGTTTACCTACCTTTGATTTTCTTGCTTCCATTATAATTCAAAGTAAAAAAGTTTTTCCCCTCGCCTATTGGTTGAAATTATTGTTTGCCTGGTAAAATTTTCGAGAACATCATTATATATTTAGATCCCAAGTGGTGACTAATGCATTAACCAATATCGAGTAACCAATTTTCTAATGCGATCAAAAAATAAACGTCCCGCAAAGAGTTTAAAATTTATGAATTTAAACAAAGAACAATGAACGCTAAATTCAGGGTTCCCAGAAGAGCGGTGCTAATAATATACGTGTGGCAGAGTGTGCGCGCTCTCGTACGCCGGATTTGCAAAATTTCTGCCGCGGACTGTACATACTCGTTTCTATTCAGGGTCAGCCGCTCGAGGCGCAGCGGGATTGTTACTTGCAATTTATCAAAAAAAAAGAAAAAAAAAAAAAGTACAATGGTAACGTGGTTTCTCATTTGCACATCTGCAGACGCTCAAATTCTCTCATTGCAGACGTACCGAGATCACAACCGTTCGACAATTGATTGCATCGTTTGTTCATTAATTAACATTCGGGTTGAACGTTAATGTTTGTGGAATATGAAGCCCCCGGAACGGAAACGAAAAAAAAAGACAATCGCCCCTGGCTAATTTACCTTCGTGTGCTATACATATAGGTGCCAAGAGAAGCCGGTCCCATGGTCTCCCCTTCTGGTGTATCGACTAATGGAATCGTTTTGAATATTGATGCCGAGGTTTTTACAGAAGCGTTTTTTACCCCATCGGCAAACGAATATTAATATTTAATTGTGATTAGTGTTCAACAAAAGCAAAAAAATCACAAAGCAATTATGTATATATGTAGTAGTGTAAGGGTATCATCTGTTTATCGGGTATTTTAATTCGGTATTTCCCAGCTCTGTAAAATAAACTCTGCATAATCACGTTGGGGTAGCTGGGAGGTAGAGGATAAACGCATCTGTTGTTTTGATAATGTCGCGCGATTATCATTTTGACGATGATGATGATGATTTGTAAACGAGTTGCTAAAAGACACGAATTTAAATATTCATAACCGAGTGCCAGATCACGCGTGCGAATAATCCCAAATGAAATAATTCATTTGTGATTGAAACGAACACTGCGACAAGTGCGGAAACAATTACGTAATAAAAACAAAGGACCAAGAGATGGATAATAAATGAACAACGTGTACAGCGAGTACATATTAAAATAGCTGTAGTTGGTGGAGGGTGGTAAGACGGCGACGCTATTCCCCGGTGGTATAGGTGTGCATGTGCGTGTTCTTCATTAGCAAATTAATTTAAGATAGAGGAAGGAGCGCACCTCCGGCGGTGGCGTCTGAATACGATCTAATAAATTACGAGTTTCGTTAAACCTGCTAATTATTATATATTTCATTTTCAATATTTCTTTTTTTTTTTTTTTTTTTCTGTTGGTGCGATGGTATAGTTGGGAGAGAGGGGGGATCGCGTGGCCCGCGCAAGTGTATTACGCTCCCGCTGCGTGAGTGGGTCGGCTTCGCCCGGATTAAAGGGAATGAATTAAAGCCGAGGGGAGGTCGAGCGTTCTTTTTTTTTCTTTTTTTTTTTCATTTTCGACTGTTTGCACGAAAAATCCTTCACCAAGGCGTAAATTTATAGGCTTTTTTGTTGTTGTTGTTGTTGTTTGGTGCATAACTGAGCAATTTTCAATAGTTTTTTTTAGCGATGCGCAAGCACGTTAATAGTAAAAAATTAACGAGATGGCTGATGATGAAATTTGAATAGATTTTCGATCCAAGACACAGGTAGTGCACGTAGGTGTAATGACATCGACGGAAAAACTGATACTTTGACGGTGCTGAGGTTAGATTATACTAGGTTTGGGATTAATTGGATAGGGGTGAAAAAAAGTAAGCGAGTCAAGTTAGAAAGTATACGGGATGACAGGGGAGTAGTGTGGGTATTAACGATGACTCCAAATTCACAAATGCGGGGGGTCCGATCCTAGTGCACACATAACACGTGCAGCCTGCGCGTTATTAGGACCAGAAAGGGAGGAAGTGCGTCTGTTGCCGGAGAGAGAAATCCTCGTTTCATTCTTCTCGGCCCTTTTTTTATTCTTCTTCGCCCGTATAGGAACAAACTCGTGTGCAACACGTTTCCGAGTCGTGTACGCATGGCTGCAGTACGGGACGGACGAGTATCGTGGGGTCCGAGTTCGGGGGAATCAGGTATTTTTCCCCTCGCACCCGGTAACATACGGCGCGCACATGTGCCAGCCAGAGGTGCAGGCGTTAAAGGATCTTCTTTTGCGTGGACGATCCAAGTGACCTTCGAGACTAACGCCTGCATGTGTTTTAGATTTTTATTCATCCTCTCGATTTATACTATTTTGACGAATAAATTCAGTGGATTATTAATACGCCAGATAAAAGGATTGTAAGAATCCGGCTCGAGGCAGGTTAGCCGCCGCAGGGATCTTTGCCATCCGTGTCAAGGCGCACCGCATCGAACGAACCTCTGATGCATGCCCACACGCAACGTCCTGTACCTCTTTTTTTTTTTTTTCTTTTTTTTTTAGCGCTGCATGCAACTCCAGTACCGACCTCCAGTGCGCGCGAAGTAAGCGATTCATCGAGTATCCACCAAAATTAACCAAGTTTCACCTGTTAAAATTAAGCTTTTAATTCGCAAGGTGCTCGAATGAAGTCGGCAATTGAATAAGTGACAATCCTATGCGCGAGCGATTAAGATAGATCCGCAGATACGAGGCACGCAGCCCGCGGTTGTTCTATCTCTTTATCTGCGCGGCTCTTCGTTCGTGTGTCGTACGGTGTGCAACTCACCTGACGTGGCTCGTAATCATCATCGACATCGCATGCAACTGTTTAAAAAAAAAAAAAAAAAAAAAAACCCACCGATTTCGACGACCCCTGCAGCGGTGCATAATTGGAACGACAGGTCGCTTAAATTTTAATTTTTTTTACTCGATTTTGCTGCTCAACGCGGGAGGGGGGAGCTTTGTTTTAAACGCAAAGCTGATGTTTAAATTACTCGCAATTCAGCCTCTAGGCGGCCACTGCGGCGATAATTTTATGGGCGCCGGCTGTAATCACCGCGTCGCTATGGCCGCTGCACGGATCATAATACCCAGGGTAATTTTTAAGAGGCTATTCAATCGAATAATAAAAATATTGGTATTGAGCTAATTGTGTTATGGCTGCTAAGTTATCGAGTATTAGAGAAGAAAAAGAGAGAAAACGGGTTGCAGGATCCCGGGTGAAATAAAATTAGCATATCGAGTTAATCTAATTTCCGGTTTAAAAACGTGCGGGTTAGCCAGCCAGCAGCTTCCTGCAGTCGATTAATCTTTAACCGAGCGTAGCTATACAGTGCTATAGGCCAAGTTTATCTCGCGAAAGGCCGTTTGGTTGAGGCACTTTTATCACCTTGAGCATTGCCGCAGCTGATCGTTACCTGTCCAAACTGGGATCGAGAAGAAGAAGAAAAAAGATTCCACCGAGCAGTAATAGGTAGGACCGATAGTTTATTCAGCGGATTATCGACGGGCGGTGGGTCGGTACCTACATGTCGCTCACGCACACCCCGGTTGGCTCGCAACCGCCCACCTCTACGGCCGGCCTGGGCTAAAAATAGCTCGCTCCACCCCGTTCCACCAACCTCGGTACCGTGACCATTTCGAATTTGCTCGCAAACACACAGAGTTGCCCCCTTTGGGAGATCCATGGTGGCATTTCACCGTGCGGGCTCAATGATTCTCTCTCCACCCCCCTTTTTTTTTTTTTTTTTTTTTTTTTTTTCTCCCAAAATGTGCAATCCAAATGCGCCTTTGAGCCACTGCCATCGGAATATATTTTAAATTTCAGTTCCCGCACTGTTTGGCTGTCGAGCAAACTGCTGCTGATGGAATTTTAAAGCGACCCGCGCCGCTCTGATGACACTCGCTCCCCTGGCCCTGGATACAGGATCGATCGCTTTTTTTTTTTTATTAAATCGGCTTGCGCAGGGGTTTTTAGTGACGGTTTTCCCTCCCGTTGTCATCAAAACTTCTTTATGGCGATGATTTTACGTTTAAAATTTCACGGAACTCTTTTTTCAAAATTCGGCGTTTGAAAATTTTCAAAAAAAAATCCTTTTTTTTTTCAATTTTGAAAAAAAGCTTTGAAAAAAAAAAGTGAGGCCTGCACGTGGACAAAAGAAAAAAAAGCAGGGTAAAAAAATAAGTACCAGAGGGAAGAAGGTTTATTGAGTGAGGTGAGATTTTAAGGGGAATCGATAGGATAATAGACAGCCGGCTCGAGCGAGCGGACGTGGTGTAATTAATGCAACAAGTTGATGCCACCTAACACTTATCCCTTTATACGCTGGAGCTAGTGCGCGGCCAAAGTGAATATCGTACAACTAAATGCTTTCTTCTTCGACCTTTTTTTTTTTCATTTATTCATTCATTCACGACTGGTCGCGACACGAGGTTTGTTCACCTGTTCTCTGGTGTCTTTATCGATTTTTACGTTTTCTTCGTCGCGGTAGCCGTGCAACTCTTTAATTTATCATTTACCGGAGTTCTCGTATGATTCTCGTGGCTGAAACAAGGGCTTTCTTTCTCCCTTCCCCTTCATCAGCAGCATCTGTGACTCTAATTAACGTCCGTCAACCGGATTAATTTATAGTTTTGCTCCGGTTCTTCAGCTTATTTGTTTATTCATCCACTACAAGTAATTAAGTTGATTAAAAAAAAAAGCGATCCTTGCAACTGGATTTGGAGTGCAGGGGTTGGTAATATAAAAGTAGCTTGCATAGCCAGCCGTGGGAGCGTTTGGTCGTTCAATATTTCACCTCGATGATGACGTCGATGACGGCTGGACCAAACGAACGAACAAAAAAACGAACGGGCAAAGCGCGCGTCCGATGCAGCAGCAGCGAGCCGCTTCCGGGTAAAGGGGGAGAGGACACGCGGCAAAAATCGTTATTTCCTGCCCCCAACTACGCCCCGGCCCCTGACAACAGCGGCCCGCTGCCTGCAGAGAATTCACTCGCTGCACGGATTTTATTTCATTTGCCCTTTTCATAACTTTGGCCGCCCCGCACCCGCGCCGTGCTCCAAAAATGACGGTTCTACCAGCCACCCGCGCTCGCGCCTCCAGCCCGGGGCTTGATGAATTCCAAACCCTCTAGCGGATTATTTCAAAATATTCTCTCTCTCTCTTTCATTTTTTTTTTTTATCTGCGTGCAGATTAAAGGTTTTTCCCTTTTTTTTTCATCTTCATCATCGTTGATAAAGTCATCGTCGGTACCAGCAGTCAGTACTCGGTGTTGGAGTTTTTTTTTTTTTTTTTTTTTTTTTTATGAAACCTGAATGGAAGATTTATGCATTGTGTGCATCTGTAGTATTCATTTTCCGAAAAAACCATGTGACGAGTTTTCTCCAAAAAAGTTCAATTGTTAAAATTTTTATGAAAAAAAAAAAAAACATGTGGTGCTGACCGAGACTGCTTCCGGTGCTGGAACACAAGATAAGAGTCGGAATCTTTTATCCACCCACCTTCCCTCTCGACACGCGTGCCAAGATCTTCTTTAGCTCAAAAGATACAGTCCCCAGTTAAGTTTATAGACGGGACTTGGTAGCGCGACTGAAGTTTGTTGGAGCCTGCAGGCCGAATCAACGGCAAATTGCTTCTGCTCCTCGTTTATTTCCTTTTTTCCTTCTTCTGACGGCAACCTCCGCGTGCGTTATCACTGCGTTCTACGGAAATACCAAACGACTCGTATTTACCTTCTCGTGTAAAAATTCCATTCTGATTTTTTCCAACACTGATTATTCCATTAAAATTGACGTAGTTAATAACAAACTATTTTTTTACCGTTTCGGGTAAGAGAAACTTGTCTGCATGTATTTTCACACAATAGCAAGATGAGGCTGTATACCTCGCCGTATACGTATGTTGTTCAACGACTAACATTATTATTTTTTTTTTAAACAAGCTGTTGATAAACCTATCATGAAATTAAGCGTTGAATTATCGATGACCGATGCACATTTGCAAACATTTGCCCGAAAGAAAAAAATGAAAATAACGTTAACGCAGAGGAAAAATTATGCATGACAGATACTCTGCGGGGTAATATTAGTTGTCTAATTAAGCAAACTCGTTTGGCGGACAATTTTTTCCTTCCACCCGTAAAATCCCAAGAAACATCATTATGAGCATCGCAAATAAGACGACGGTGAGAATAAAAAAAGGTGCAAAGCAAACGTCTGCGAAATAAACAGGTTTACTTGGCGAATGGCGGTGCTGCTGCTGCTGCAGGAGCTGTAACATACATGCGAGTCGCCCCAAAGTTGCACAGATTTGCGTGGTCGGCTAATTGAAATCTACGACTTTGAACTTCGGGTCTTGCTTGCAATATGTAGCGTAAGGCCTGTCGAGCCGACTTATTAACGGCCAACACCACCTTTATGCATGTATTATACCTATAAAACTTTTGCTGATACTGCTGCTGCTGCTGCTTCTGGTACCGATTAATTGCGGATTACACGACTTCGGTGGGTGGACGCGACAATATTTTTGCTTTTATTTTTCCCAATCGCCGTATAAATAGATTAATTATTTCAAAAAAATTTCCGCGGATGCGGGATTTTTAATTTTTACCGTGACGCTTGTTTGTCCGAAATTCCCGTCAAGTATGAAAAATAATTTTGTATTATGTAATTTTATTAAAAAGTCATACTATTTGTTAATAGATAGTGAAAAAGTTTTTTGCCAAACTCATTTTCATGAACACGTAACTCGTTTTTCGCGATTTTAAATTATTTTCAACGAAACGCAGACACGACAAAGCTATAAATTTTTAATTTATGTTAATACGATTCTTTGCGATTTTTTGCTAGGCATAACAGCAAAAAGAGACCAGTTGTGCAAGTCAAAAATAAATAATCTTATAAATGATAAAAAAAGAAAAAAAAAAATTAGTAAAATAATGCACTTAAAAACAAAAAATAACATGTGAAAATACGATGGGTTCAAAAAGCATCCTCGATCTGTTTTTTATTTTTTCTCTCACGTCACACGGGCGAAGAAGGATATGAGAAGCATAATTACGCAGCGGGTAAAGGCTAAAAAAGTGGAGATCCGATCTTCCGAGTAGCGAAAAAGGTCCGTAGCTGGAAGAAAGAGAGCCAAAAAAAAGTTGAGCTAGCAAAAAGTCCGGAGAGGAGTCAAACGAGGCGCGCACACATGGTTGAGCCATTAGGCGCGCACGCGTGTGTTATTATAAAAGAACCCGCAGAAGTAAAAGCAACGGCTGGCCTCAATCGCTCCGCGTCCGGCGCGTTTCTTTTAGCCGTCGTCGTCGCGGAACACGTGTGCCCGGTACGTACAACAATTCACTTGTAAACTAATTACACTCATAAGTGCGATCGGAGCCGCTGATTTGAAGACCTCCCGAGAATGGGAATTTCTTTGATACGTACTGTACAATATAAAATTAATAGTCCTCTTTTGGTGAGGTTACTCGCACTGTCTTCCGTTCTCCCAGGGTAACGATACCCTAAAAAAAAAAAAAAAAAAAAAAGAAGAGATCCGCTTGAAAAACAGAGATGGGATAGGAAAAGGAGGTCGATCCCGCAGCGGCGGTGGCGGCTCCGCGCGAGCACGCAATTATTTCCCGAATGACCGACGACAGCAGCAGCGAATAGTGTGTCGAGGTCGGCGTCACGTAGTTTCTTGCGGCTTTTCTGGAATCGCGTTTAAGCTTTGCGCCCGATCGATCCTATCGTCGCCGAGATCTCCCCGAGCAGGCTGGAGGCATGGGGATGCCCCGCTATAGCTCGCTCGTGGGACCAGTTGGACCCGAAAACGAGTCACGGGGCTACTGGGTCATGCGAAAAAAAGGTTCCAAAGGCTGTTGTAAGGACTGACCGGTGCGTGAAAGCGGCCCGCTGCTGCTGCTGCACGAGAGGGGGACGAGCCCGAATTCGCGACCGATCGTCATTATTTTTACCTTTTTTCAACTCTGACGATTTCCTCGATCCTTTGTGAATGGTTACTTTAAATATCCGTCGCGTTCTTATTTTGTTTTCACGGCTGGCTGCAGCCGTCGCCTCACCTTTAAACCCGAAAGTGCATCGTCCCGAGGTAGGGAGACGAGATCAAAAAGAGAAGAGGAAGATTTTTCTGGTCCTCCCTCGTTTATATTATACCTACGCGTCTACGAGCTATCTTGGACGTTTTTTTTCCTGCCTTCAAACCGATCTTTTTTTTCCTCCTCAAAACATATAAATCTGAATCGGACGACGACCGCGGCTGAAAGGTGCGGGCGGTGGTACTGCTTTAACTCGCTCCCGTCTTTTCATCCGACTTTTCTTAAGCTACCTTTTTCAACTGTTTCATTTTATCCCACTGGATAACTTTTTTAAAAACCTATAAATCGTTAACCTCTCTATAGGTCAAATTATTACGTGAAATTAAAATGATAGTTTTCTACGAACAGATCGATTTTTAAAATCAGATCATTGATAGCTTTTATAAAAAATTCCAATTACATACACCTTTTTATCATGCGTTTTAAAAAATATTTTAAAATCATCCCGAGTATGATCGATGATCGAGAGATCAATAGTGACATGTTTTTCACTCGCGATTAAACAATAAAGCGCGGGTGATAAGTTAATCAGACGCGAAATGTACAGTAAAACGTCGATAGTCGGAAGCGCGCTTGAAAATAAGCACGAAGTGCAGCCCGAAAATAGTCACGATACGTTTACGTGAAAATGAGATACGCCGTCGGTCAATCTTCCAGAGCTATGCGATTTCGCGCGAGCTTACGTGCATGCGTGCAGCGGCTGGAAAATTTCTCAAGAGCGTCGATAAAATAAAATGCTGGAGGAGGAGGCGACGGCATCGCGTCAGCCAGGCTTACCGATCGGTGCCACCGAGGAGTTTGAGCAAAAAACCCCGCACCACCGATTCCCAAGAGCCGCCGACGAGCGAGAAGAGGGAGTAGGAAGAAAAAAAAGGGGCATTGCGAAAGTCTCGGTGTGTGTACGTATGTATGTGGCTATTTACCGCGACTGCTGCAGGCGGGCGGCGCTGTTTATGTAGGCCCCACCGCGTCGCTACCGCTGGTGCTGCCGAGAAGAAGAACCGTTTAAAATCAACCAACACCGTCTGTCTGTACGTTTGTCCCTTTCCCACGTTCTTTCAGACGACGCGTATAGCTGTAACAATCCAAATGATGCGCCTCCCGCATCGGCCGGGGGCTGGGGTGCTGATTGATCCTTACCTACCTCGAGAGTGACGGTCAATTTATATACTTCTTTAAACAGATGGACTAATTGCTATTGTCGTTGTTGCTAAAACTCCATAGCGGTCGATGCGGGTTCAGTGTCTCCTCTCCGGGTTTATGAAACGCGTCTGCCCTATGACAATGTGTATTAGTTCGCAACGACTCGTTGTGTTTCTCACTTTTCTATTATGACCAATCAAGCCTACTTGACCATACACCCGTTTGTTCGCGTCGGTACATGAAGCGATCCTACGAGTTGGGGATTAGTTCGAGGAAAAAAGAACACGAAAAAAACGCCACCACTTTAACGTCGTCACGAGTTTTATGATTCTAATTGTGCTTTGCTACCGCGAAGAGCGATGCCACGATAACGTGCTCGAATAGTACAACTTCAATTCATTGCCACGTATCTGTAAATTTTTTAAGTTTAATTCGCTATCGTGGATAAAATAATGAGCGAAAGCAATTATTCCCGACTGATCAATAGATAGTTAGTTAAGTACGCTCGAAAATTCAAAGAAACGCTCGTAACAAGCTCGACAATCAGGCAGGACGCGACACTCAATTGTAACTCGTTGTAGCTCGGTACGAATTACGGTGCAAGGTATAATAACGCGAGAGCTTGCAGCACCTCTTAATCGCTAAATGCATTATTCAATAAGCTACTTTGTTCAAACTCCTGGTCCTCCAAAATTAAGAAAAAGACTCGTTCGAGTGCAGGGGGAAGCTCGTGAAAAACAATCGACCGAAGGTTCCCCTCCCGCATCTTCTCGTTCTTCATCTGCCTCGGCTTCTCCCACGTGTTGCGGGCGGGAGGCGCTGCAGAGTGTTCTCGCCTCTGCAGCATGCACCGGCCTTGAACGAGAATGAATAATGGCAGAGGCTGCGCGAAGAAACAAAAGCCACTGCGGCACGGAGCGTCAGATAAGTGCGACGACCCGAGGCGACATCGAGGCAGGCATTAAATACGCAATAAGAATTACCTGAAGACACCATATGGCTTATCAATTCGATGGGAGAAGAGGAAAAGAGGGGAAGAAAGGGAGACTGTGGAATTCTCTGCTGGAGCGACAAACAATTGTCGCCAAGTGGCTTAATTGCTCCCAACTAAACAAATCCACCGGCATGCGTGTCTCCTCCATCAGCACTAGTTAACGGCAACGACCGACTACTCAGGTCAATCTACAGCTGCTGCCTGCTGCAGTGTGTCTCTTTTAATCATACCTTCCTTTCGTGGAATTGCCTTTGTCGCCTTTATCTGCGTATAACATAAGCGGGGAAAACGAAAATATGTTTTAGACTATCGCGAAAAAGCTACTGCACCGCCAGCAAGAGAGAGAAAGAGGGATATTCCTCCCATTTATCAGGGCACATCCGCCGGAAGCGACCACTGCGGTGCCTGGCTGCCCCGACTGTGCAACTGCACTCGGCGGCGGCGTCCCGTGAGGTGAGGAAGATGCAACGAGGAAAAATATCTACACCTACCGGCTACTGCGGATGCTACTCGAAACAGCTGCACGTAACCGCGCGAGCAACTTTGTCGAACGGCTCTCTATTATTTTTAAATTTTCAACTAAAAAGAACTGTGGACACGTATAACAAAAAAAAAAAAAAAAAAAAAAAGATGAATTTAATATGGGTTTTTTACATTTTTATATATATACGCTAGCTCACGCATACACTAACACTCTGGTCAATCATCTAGGATGCTATACCTGCTACTGCATACACTCATACACTCATACCCCACATATACGTCTGATAAAAAAGTGCAGCTACTTTTTTTTTAATCACGATGATATTTCTAGCTTTTGTCTCGGTGGTGATGGTGCTGCATCCAAGTATGCGCTGTTCCCCCCGAGTGTTTAGCGTCAGGCTGCTCTGCACCAGTCGACCTTCCGCGAAGTTGCGAAACACGCCGCTTATGTATATGCATACGTACGCTGCCGCTGCAGCTGCGCCCATTTAGTTTGAGATCAACCTCATCCTGTACATATAATCGAACGAGTGGTGGCGCTTTATTTACCCAGTCAACCACCTAAATTAACGCCTCCTCGTCTCTCTTTTTTATGTTTTTATAATGTTGCTAATTTCATGCCCTTTCTACTCCTCCCCCGAGTGATTTGTTTCAATTATTCAAATTTATTCTCGATGATTAATCAAGAGAATTTTTGTAAAAAAAAAAAAATTTTTGAAAAAGATTTTAAAATGCAGGTTTTAATGTGAAATATCAAATGAATGGATTATTAACCCGTCACGTGTGTTTACTTTCTGTTGCAGGAAAATATATCAGCTCCAGAGCCAGCTGACATATCGGAGGACGATCACTATTCGAGTGAGCACACCTTGCTTTATTATTATCATTATTATTATTCTCTCTTCGTCTTTAAATTCGTAATTAAATCTTTTTAATCAGTCTCTTTTTCTCGCGTTTTTTTTCTCGTCTAGCTCAAGGCCCGTCTCGGTAACCGATAATCCTCTGAATAGCCAAGTGATTTTTTTAACTCGAGAGCTATTATTTCACCTGGTATCGAAAAAAAAAAGCTTATTCAATTCTTTTTTCAATCGGTTGTTTTAAAAGTTTCCTGGAAATCAGGTGTAAAAATAACTTTAGAGATGAAAAAAAAAAAAAAGAGAGAGAGAAGAGTAAAAAAACACACGAAATTTATATCAACAGGAAACACGATTAGCCTTTTCCCGCGTCTGTCCTCAAACGTACAATCAGCACAAGTGCACACGCACCGCAATTTCGCCAGGCACAGATCAAAGATATTTCTTTTTTTTTTTTTTTTTTTTTTCGTACGGTTAAGATTGATACGTGGTGTGACTTAACGCTGCGCCGGACGATCTCCAGGTAGGTCACAGCTAAGCCGACATTAGCGCAACGAGACCTAAATACCGATGTCCATTATTGAATCTCCCAGCGGCGCATCTCATTTGATTCTGATAGCACGCCAAGATCGTGACTTTCTCGGACCCGTGCTTAAATAATTCAATGAATTTCACCTTTTTTACGCGCTGCTTAAGCCCTGCTTTGCCACCTACGAAATAAAATGACTGTTTTTAAAATATTATATGCGTTTCAAAATTCTTTTCTGCCTTTTGAAGATTCGGTCGTTTTTATCTTCTTTCATTCGATAAGTTCCACGTGGTTAAGTTTTTTTTCTCTTCCAAGAATTGGACACTCAATTGATAGTGTCACACTTTTATCCAACCTATTTTTTTTTTTTCCATTACCTTTTTTGACTTTTAAAATATATTTTTTTAAACCAAGGTTTTAGTATAAAAAAACATGTAAAAATGTTTTATTAAAAAGAAATTATTTTTGTAAGATGAGTTGAATCATTCATACATATCGCAGATAAATTTTGAATCATTGAGTACAAATTCAAACTAATCCACTAAAAATTTGTAAAACTAGAACCAAGTTGCTATTTTTTGCCCTTGTTAATTTTATCGTAGTGTGACAGAACAAAATTTTTGAAAATTTCCCACTGTCTTTGATTTTTGAAGTTATTTTAAACCAAACATCTTTTTTTTTTTTTTTTTTTTACGAGAATGTTAGCTCAAAATTTTATCTTTTCACAAAGACATATATTTTTAGAAAATCGTAAGAAAGTATTTTCTCGGTATATTAGGTAGATATTTCTTTCCAAAGCTCTCGAAGAAAAAAAACCCTTCGACCAGATGTGCGACTTTGTACCTGACTTTACGGGCTTCGTTCTGAAGGGTCGAAAGGTAGAAGCGCTCAACATCTTACTGCAATATGGGATGCAGATGTGAATTTTTCCGGATCTAGACTCGCTTGTTGAGAAACCTAAATTTTTGCCACTTTGCAGTATTTTCGTTACTAACCGTCAAAGCGGTGAAAAATCGTTCGAATCAGAAACAATTTGTTTATTCGTCTCTAATTGTTTAAATATTCACCTACTTCAAAAGAAAAAATCTAATAACATTGACTAAGGGTTAAAAAATTATCAATGGGTTATTGGAAAAAGTAAAAACTAATTAAGATGGTATTGACGTTTATCAACAGGGGCGTTGATGAAAGACGCGGACAAGTTGAAGCTGATGCTGCTGGCTTGGAACTACAGTTTGCAGCAGCAGGCGCAGGTGACGGGAGCCGGTGGAGTGCCCGGGCAGTTGCCCACAGCGGCCGACGCCTCGGGTCAAATGGCCCAGCCGTCGAGCCAGCAGCAGGTCCCGGTAAGCACGGCAGCGGTAGCCCTCAACTCGGCCCTGTCCCCGAGCAACGGTAACGTGGTCAATGTCGCGACGACGGCCTCCGCCATGCCTCCGGTAACTTCCGGTCAGTCCTGCACCGCGAACGGTGGGGTCTCGATCAACACCAGTACCGTCACACTCACAGGTAACCCTTGCCTTCTTCATTTAATTTTCTGACTTATTGAAACAGGATGAGATTTTTGTGGTTCGTGGTAGTACACGTGTGCTGGCTTATCTGCACTCCACTGTCGTTGACTCATTCTTATCGGCCGGTACTCAACCGCATAAATCTTCTTTAATCTCGGTAAAAAGATATCTTTTTTTTCTTTTTTTTCTGAATGCGAAGGGGAAACACTCATTATTCACAGGGTCATCGGGTAAACAGTTGACCAAATCAGTTTTAATCTTAGTGTAAATTTGTTTTTCCTTCAGAGTGGCAATGCATTTTCGTATTTCTTTGAACCATCAAAGAACTTTTTTTTTTTTTTTTTTCTATATTTATCGAGTAAACAGATGATCGATTGAAGCTTTAAAAGATAATGTGGATAATTTACAAAACGATACAAATAAGTCTACAGATACGAGCGATTTAGAAGTCTGTCAATTCATTCGATAACGATTTTAAAGAACCACTCACTATTGCGAATTGCACCTTGCGCTTGATTGATGAAAAAAAAAAAAAACAACAACAACAAAAAAACAAGAAAATTAAAAAACAAAAAAAATTTTAGAATCTCGGAACGGCAACGCCGACATGTCCGAGATGAACAGCCCGTCGGCTGGCGGCGTCGTTGGAGCCGCGGGTTCGACTCCCGTAGCAGGTGCCACAAACGAGGATATGGCCTCTCTCTGGGCCTCGTACACAATGGGCCTTAAGAAAACACCGTCCCCAGGTTCTAACACTCCGTCGAGGGAACGCGACAGAGACAGAGATCGGGACCGCGACCGAGACAGTCCGGCCGGTGAGGCTAGCAGCGCCCACGACGAAACCAGCAGCAGTGGAAACAAAGAGGACGAAGACGACGACGACGAGGACGTTGACGAGAGGCTAGATCCGCGACACCACGATCCAGAGCGACTCAAGGCTTTCAACGTGAGTATAAATAGAGCGTGATTTAAATTAAGCCATGATGTAGTGGCTAGATTATTAATGGGAATTGTTGTTGTTGCAGATGTTCGTGAGGTTGTTCGTAGACGAAAATCTCGACCGCATTGTACCGATCTCGAAGCAGCCGAAAGAAAAGATCCAGGCCATAATCGACAGCTGCACGAGACAATTTCCGGAGTTCGCGGAACGTGCGCGAAAACGCATTAGAACCTACTTGAAAAGCTGCCGAAGAAACAAGAGGGGTCGAGAGGGAGCTACTTGGGACGCGGTAAGTTTTACCTCCTATCTATCTATAAGAATCTTCAAAGAATAAAAAAAATCACGAATAAAAGCTCGACTACGAGAAAGGAAGATTTGTACACAAAGAACAAAGTTTAAGCTCGAACATTGTTTTGACTTATTGTTTGATGTTTAGGCGAGGCCAACACCGGCGCACTTGACCTCGGTGCAAGCGGAGCAAATTTTGGCGACGGCCTGCGAAAACGAGAGCGACAACGCCAAGCGCATGAGAGTCGGCCTGGAGCCTGTTTCCCAGCCGATGCCCACTCTACCTGCAGCCACGGTAAGTTATTATTATTATTATTTTTTTTTTAAGCTTATCGTTGACTCTTTTGACCAAGAGGTTTAAAAAAAAAAATGCAGCTAGAGAAAAGAATTGAAAGTCCGAGATACAAGGTTTGAAACGTTAATAGCACCGTGATGAACACGCAGAAGCAGCCAAAGGTCAGCCGATAAGCTTGGGGTCACCACACACACCTCGGGTATCGCGGCGCTCGAGTTAGCCTCTGCAGATCCCCAATCACGTAAATAAGAAAAGACACGAGGAGGCCAGCATCGAGGCTTAAAAAAAAATTAAAAGAAAGAGTAAAAAAAAATGTATAAGTAGATCAGTCGAGCTTAGTTATATCAAAGCTTTCGAAAAGAGAAAAAAAAAAATCCAAAAATATGGTCGAACCACGTCACGTTGTAATGAATTGATTGAGCGATACGAGAAATTTTTCTTCCCACGAGTAGCAGCAGCGGGGCCTAATTAACGCGCGAGCTTATCATTGAAAATTCTCGCTAGCGGCGGTGGCAGCTGCTTTGATAACCTCAGGACTCTGACCCTAATCTAATGCGTATAAATCGGTGAGAGCGAAGATTAAGAGTAAAAAGTGCTACCTAGGGTACCGCGGTGAGAAGTTAAAGTGACGTCAGCATTGAAACGAAAAATAATCAGAAGTAAGGAGGAGAAGAAGAAGAGGAAACGAAAGAAGAAGAAGAAGAAGAAGAAGAGTTCCACGCATGATCTCTCGGGTCTGCTCGGTCAATAAAGCACATCACAGTGTAAGCGTCGGCAACCACGAGGCGGTCCAGCACCACTGCAGCACGCGCTTTCGAGAGAGTATAGTTGGCGTTAAACGAAGTCACGGCGTCGCGTTCGTCGGATCGAAACTGAGGGGGAGGAGGAGGAGGACCGAACGAGGCAAAAACACACACCAAAGTTACTTTATCCTACAACCGAGACGCGAGCGACAATCGTCGTTGATGGGAATTCCTTCCCGCTGGCTCTTGGCTTCTTCTGTCTGACATCACTCAGTCGATCTTTCGCGCGCTAACCCATGTCGTTGACGCCGACGCGCCGTCAAACTCGTCGTTGTCGCCACCTTAATTTTCTTTGTTTACTACTTTTTTAATAACTCACGCCGGTAATATGATCGACAAGTGATACCTGACTTTAAAACGTGACAAGTTTTTTTACCAATTTCATTGACAATATGAGGAAGAAAAACCACAGGGTCGTGCACAAGCAGCTGTATCTGCGGAACAATGATCACCACAGATTTTATATTCGTGGAGAGGTGAGATAAATTTTTTTGCTTTTAGTATTTTTATATTTTGGTCACAATGACTTTGAGAGCTTTTGCATTGTTTATAATTTCAAACAAAGCTTGCGGCGACGCGTCTTCATTGTGCGAAACAAGACGCTTGGTAATGCGTTTCGTAGAAGCCTAGCGAAACGAGGGGAAAAAATTAGCCGTATCTGAGCTGCGTTGGTTAATCGGTGTCATCGTTCATACGCTGGCTGTTGGTTCAGGCACTTGCAATAAAGACCAACGATGTTGTGTAAATCATGTATAATTAAAAACTCTCTCGGTTACTATAATTTTTGAAAATACCTAGACAATCATGAAGAGTCAACGATGTAAAGAGTTTAATGATAAATAAATAAAATAATGAATAAATGTAATAATTGCTTGGACTGTTTCAGCAGACGGATGTGCGGGCGAATATGGAGCACTTTGGAGGTGGTGCTGGTGTGAGTGGAAGCACCCCGGTAAAATCCATAGGTGGTGCCAGTGGAATTGGTGTTGGTGGTATAAAACGCGAGGACACGCCTCCGTCGGCGTCAGCTTCGTCGTCGGCGACGGCGGCGGCCCTGACATCGCTGGCGCCGCTCACCAGTCTGGCTAATCTGCCGAACAGCGCGGCCAGCCTGGCCTCGACGCCTCTCTCTCTGGCTTCTGCGTCCAAGCTCCTCACTAACACCACAAACAACAACGAAAGTAAATCTCTCATGAGGTATTGCTTTTATTATTCTCTTCGATACTCCTACATTTGTACCTCGCTACTTTTTATTCGACCTTTTTATCCTTTTTTTTTTTTTTTTTTTTTTTTTTGGACCACACCAGTGTCCTGACTTCGAAATTACATAAATTGTTTTTATAAGTTCGAGCCACAAAGGCTCGCGCTTCGGCCATCTCACAACCGTTGGAGGACAAATAAATTTTTTAACCAAATTTTTAATTTGAAAATTGAAATTAAAATTTTTTAGTTTTAAAAAATCTCAACCTCGTCGAGCAATGATAAAAATTGAAATTCTTTCTTGATTACGACAAACGGAACAATAAAGAAATGTTATTGTTGTTATCATTCCAGCCAAGCAACTATAGTGAGCTCATCGACGGTAAACGGCATAGGAAACGCAGGTGGAAACGGTGGTGCCGCTCCTACGGCCATGTACAGGCCAAACTTCGGCCAGGCGTTCCAACGATCGGGTCCAACCACGGTGCCACCAACCCTCTCGGCTGGACTCTACCCCACCCAGAGCTTTACCTCCGGACTCCTCAGCAACGGTAAACAAAGTAATAAGTCCTCACATTTTACCTACTACACTTACAACATAAGCATTTTTTATTTTTTAAGACATCTAACACAACAATCAAACGTTTTTTAGTTTAAAAAATTTTTTTTGATTTTAATTTTTGTTTGATAAATTTCGGGAAAAGGTCTTACCGATATGTATGCTGGGATAAGAAGTCGCGTTAGTCATTTAGATAGTTTCAAAAATCTGTGGATAAAAAAAAAACTAACGAATTTTTTTTACTCATGTGTTTAGGACCCACCGACTTGAGTATGAAAAACTCGAAGCCACTGCTGAGCCACAAACTTAATGCAACAGAAATGACTGCGGTGCGACAGTTGATAACGGGATACCGGGAGTCAGCAGCCTTCCTCCTTAGGTCCGCCGACGAGCTTGAGCAACTCCTGCATCAGCAGCCCTAAGCCATCTCAAACCTAAATCATACTTAATAATTATTCAGCCACTCACATACACATACACCTCTATCTTAAATGTGTTTCGTTCAATCTCTTGCGGGCTGCAGTCGATGGACTAACGAGATTAATCGATCTTCTTAAACATTTTTCGCAAAGTATGCACCATATATTGTGTTAAACCATTCTTTAACAGGGTGTGAATATTTTATTACGATTATTATCATCAATATACACGGATATACCAATTATTTCGGTAACGTTTACTTAATTATTGAAAAAAATCTAGCTGTGTAAAATGTTTAACAGCCTGAATTGAAGTGAAGGCACAATGCGTACTATGTTGTATGTTTTAAAACGATCATTTTATTTTTCTTTGATTTTCTACCGTAAACTTTATTTTGAAGGTGAAACATTGTTTTTTAAAGATACCTTTAATTAATACTAATTTCAATAATTATAATTTAAACGGATTCTTTTTATCAGATGTCTGAATTTATAGATTTTAATTCTACTTTTTTTATAAACTAATTACTGATGGGCGTAAATTTGTGGAGAGAATTGATAAATATTTATTCCTATACAGTCTACGCAATGAAATATAAAAAATAAAAAATAATTCAAATGATGGACGCAGTCCCATCACACCAAGTCGTATATATAAAACTTTTTTTTAAATGATTTTTTATTGATACTGTCTTCGTTAATTTAGTGACTTTTTTTTATTACTTTATATTTTATGTTGAAAATATTCGAGATTTTTGAAGTTCAGAGCGTTGATAATTTATGAAAATAATATATTTCATGTAAAATTGTTTAAGTTTAATTAGATTTTTTTTTTTTTTTTTTTTTTTTTTTAATTAATTAATGAGTACATAGTTGTAGGGATTCTTGAATTCATTTTTAAATACATAATTTTATAATGGAGGCTCGAGCCTAATAAAAGATATTGTTTTAGCCTTGACGAGCTTGTAATAGTGAACTATTGTGTACATAACGAGTAATATAAATATATAAAAAATTATTATATGGCATAAAGTTAATTGTGCTCCAAATTAAAGCTGTATTTAGGATAAAGAATATGTACCACGAAGGAAAATTGAAACAATAACATAATTGAAAAATTAAGTAAAATAAAGATATATTACACATGAAAACGAATGTGACAGATGTATCTCAGCTTAAGCACTTGATTAAAGGTGCGACAAGATGGCACAAACATTATTAAAATTAAGAAATACAAAAGAAATTATTCTAAAAATTAAATTCCCTTTAATAAAACATTATATTGCTTGCTATGTAGTGTGTCAATCTTGATAAAAAAAAAAATTTAGATTTGAAGAACATTTTTGGGATTCATTCGGCATTTCGATATAATTACCGTTGGGACCATCTTGTCACGATCGATAATAATTAAAAAGAAGCAGCATATGCTTTATTGGTCTCTTAAGACATCACAATAATTCTACCAAAGAAACTCGCGATTTTATAAATTTAAATTTATTGTAGACATAAGTCGTTCGAGTTGAATCTTCTTCTGTTTCTATTTCCTACTGTAAATTTAGATTGTCACTTTTTTTCATAAAAGAGAAAAAAAAGTAGTTTTAATTCAGAAATTTTCTTCATATTATGGAATAAAATTTAACAAAAGAAGAGGATTAAGTGAAATATGCATTTATGCTCGTTCCTGTTCAATGTAAATTAGTACTTCCTTAACAGCCTTCATTACAACAATACGATAAAACTGTAAGAAAAGGCAGTTTCGATCGACATTAAGTAAGAGTTATTTTTTATTTCACATGTTGTTTTTTTGTACATAGTTTAAATGACGTGGAGTATATTTACTTTGTATATTGCTATTAATGCATAACATTAGTTATTTGCGTATGCATGATTAAAATTAATTGATAATAATCAAGTTATTAAGTTAAAAAAGGCAAAAGTACATATTTAAAGTATGTATGAATGAATATAAGCTTGTACATAGATATATATTATAGTGTATAAAATAGTTATATGGGAGAGTATGATGCTCGTAAACAAACAAAAATTTAAAAAAGAAAGAAAAAGCTGTAGAAGACATTCCACCGTGAGAAAAGAAGTGAGAAAAAAGGCTCGACAAAATAAAAGTAACTTTTTTTACGTTTAAAAGCATTGTCTATGATATTTCTAGTGATGAAAATTTTTTTGAGCTTAACACTTTCAAGATCTAATGATTTGAAGTTGAACAATACTAAAAATGATTTGATCAAAAGATTCTCAAAATTTAATCAAAGTATGTATGAATCGATGTCGAAAAAAAAAAAAAATTTACTCTTTTTGTGTAAGAATTGAAAGTGTTGAACTTATTTAATGAAAAAATAAACTAAGTACTATAATAAAGCAAGTTAATTTTTTCGTAACCTGTTGATATAAACTGCTTGACTACTTCGATTGCTGCAACGACTTTTTTAACGTTTTCTAGTACTGTTAATACCACTATTATGTATGCAATTCATAACAATCTAAAACATACTCACAGATAACAATAGTCTTAAAAGTATGTACCATAATCGCAGCTTCGAACATTGAAATTAAAAAAAAAAAAAGTCAACTCGATATAAACTTATTGACGCTTAATAACACGGCTGGTATCATTAGATTTTTACATTAAAATATCAACTTGACGATATGTTCAACATTCTTTCCATACTCAACGTCCATATATCAACCGCATTTGACACTGCATTTTTTATATCGTAATACCATGAAAAAATAATAGTAATAATAAACAATAGTAATAACAATAATTATATATAATATATATTTTTTTCACTTTTTATACTTTTGCTAAAAAGGTTTGATTCTGCCTAATTTTCAAAGTACATGAACTTAATTGATTAAAGTAAGCTTACTTCGAATTTACTACTTCATATTTATAGATGTATCTTTTTGATTTTTTTTACATAAATTTAAGTTTTTTTAACCACTGTTAAGGAACCATTGTCGAAATCTTACTTCTAATTTTTTTCATACTTCTTTGTAGCACGAGTGCCATTAGTGACGAGCGAAGCAAAAATACATTCATATAAAAATTGATAGTCATAAAAAAATTATAGCAACAAAAAAAAAATTTAATAAAAAAAGTTGTACCACTGTGATAAAAAGAAAGAAAAAATTTGAAAAAATATTCAATATAAACAATTAATTTCATTTTTAATGTGGCACAGTTTTTTGTGTGAAAATAAAAGAGATTTTTAATTAACGTTATGAATAACTTACATCATCTGAACTAAATGCATAAGAGCATTATTTTAGAGCCAAATTGAAATGTGATTATTTCACATTTTTTGCGCACAGAATTAACTAGAAGAAATTGATAATAATAATAATATGTAAGAAGTAAAACAAATATTTTTTTTTTAATTTTTGCATTTCATATTGTTGCGCCAAAAAAAAAATAAAATAAAAGAATAATACTGGAAAAAAAAGAAAGTTTTCGTTGTTTGCGAAGTATGTACCAATAAAAACTATAATAAGTACTTGCAAAAAAGTAAATGTAAGAAAAAAATCACTTTTACAAGTGTCACCGCGAATTGATGTAAATTAAAAAAAAAAAAAGACAAAAAGACAAAAAAAAATTAAAAAAAATACAAAAAACAAAAAAAATGTATTTGTTCCTGAGAAAAAAATATAATAAATAAAAGTAGGTATAATCAACCGTAATAATAAATGATTGAAATAAAAATGATTTGATGGTATATAATTTTCTTATCAGTAAGAATATTACATGAAATAGATAATTATTACGAAGTTGGTACGGTCTTTGACGATGCCTTGCCTGTAAATGTAGTACCATAAAAACACGTTGAACGATAAGAAATCTTATTATCTTGTAAATGTTTTACCAAATATAATCTCATTCATGCAATATAAAACTGGTTTTTTATTAAAATTTATTTACTTCCTAAATTTACTATAAATATTCATAGTAGGGCATTGAAATAAAAAAAATTATCAATTCAGTTGTTGATATTTAATATTATACTTTGAAGAATTACATCAAGTTTTTGACAATAAAAGTTTTTGAAATACTTTAAAATAGTGAGCTAACAACTTGGACTCAATTATTTGAAAATACATTCAATGTAAGTTCTTAATAACAACTTTTAAATATCATTTGTAAGAAGAAAAGTATAAATTATTTCAACATTACGGTATTACTTTGTAATATAACAATAATTTAAATCTAACGAGTAATGATTGTAATGAATGAGAAATGCGTTGTCTATTTCTAGTAAAACTTGTAAGGGTACAAGTTTGCAGCACCTTGCATTAATTTTTAGAGGATCCTGGAACCATGCTCATCAAAAATATGACGAATAAATAACTCTTTTTTCCATAAATTTATTTATATTCTTGTTTTTTTTTTTTTTTTTTTTTTTTTCTTTCTTATTTTCTTTTATAAAAAGTATATCACTATAAATAATACTCAAATTTGAAAAGTACACCTGGTAAAAACATTGCAAAAACGTAATCAATAAATAAAAAGTATGAAAATTTAATTATATTTGTACTTATATTTTAATCGGAATACTTTAACTGCGAGAGGCTACCTACAAATTTTCACTTTTTGTATATTTTACATCATCAATAATACTTCTTGTCATGATACAAAATATACAAGCAATTTAATTAGCTACGAGTTATGACTTCATTATAATTTATCATATATTAGATAATATTTTTACCAGGCTTTAATTTTTAGCTGTCAAAAATATTTTAATCTCACAAACAAAGTACTAAATAATTTTTGCAAGTTCGCTAAGAAAAGCTGATGACTATGAGTGTTGATTGTAGATGTTTCAGAGGGATGATAATGTATGAACGATGTTTTTTTTTATTTTCTTAATTAAGTGATATTTTAGACTAATAACATCGACATCGACATTGACTCTCTTTACTTAATATTATTATTATAATGAGTCGTATAATTTGAGGACATCTATTTCTTTTTGCTGCTACTGCAATTTAAAATCAGGGTTATTGTAAATTCTTTGGCCTTTATTTCATTTATTTTTATCAGACTTTTCTTGGCGATATCTATCCGAGTTCTTACGACAGAAAATACGGTGCACCATAGGTGTTTATATTCCAGATGAACAATTAAAACTACACCTTATTGCTCTAAACGCATAAATTTTTATCAGTACAATTCCTAAGTTTTGTCATCTGGAACATACAACACTTTTTTGCACCCAACGTTCTAGCAGATTTTTTTTTAATTATATTATCTTTTTTTTTTTTAATTTTATTTTAGTTTTGCCTGAAACATTTGACAATAAAAAATTCCTTTATTAACAGGTTCAGGGCACTGCCAGTCATGTACGAAAATTTGTACTTAAAAATACAAAATTTGAGCTTTATTTTCACGTTTATGCGTATCACTTTAAATTTATTACTTTCGGACGAATCGATGCCAACAGGCAAAAAGTAAGTAGTAGAAACGAATCACGGACTTTAGTATCTTGTGTAGCTGTACTTACTCAATAAAAACATTCAGCTTAATGCTAAACGTGACAATGGTACGATTAGGGGTGCTGCATGCTTCCAATTAAAAAACAAGTTTATAATTAAGTTATTGGTTTTCAACTACAGGAGATCATGTCTGACTGATTGTGTGATGTTGGATTAAAATCACAACTACAACGCTGGGTGCATAACTTTGAGATATTGAGATTATGACGACGACGGAATGACGTAACAATGACGGAAACCATAGATGATATCAAAAATATAAGTTTCGCATTCACTTATAATAAAAAACGTGACGACGTTAAAAAGACAATTAAAAAAAAAAAAAATTAAAATAATAAAAGATTGAAAAAGAATTGATGGCAATTCAATAACAAGGTGGAATGATATGGTCGTAGGTATGATCACTCTGTAATGATCGGTGATGCTGTGGTAGGCGCCTGGCAAGATCGAATTCGAGCCGTTTGGTCGCAGCGGTCGAGGTGGAGGAGGCCGTCGAGAGGGCCGGCGATCGACAGTACATGGCCGGGGTGCGGGGCCTCATGATACCAGACGAGTTACCACCGAATTGGTAGTGCCCCGACATGATCATCGCCGCGGCCGAGCTCGGCCGTTGCTGCTGGTGGTACATCGACGGCCGACACAGGTCGCTTCGAAACTTTGGCGTTCCTTGTGCACACAATCTTCTATCGCAGTAAAGTCGCATCTAAGCTATCTGCTCGTAATTGACCTTGTTAATGTAACTGGCCAAGCAGCAGGCCAAGACTACGCCCAGCATCGGGAATATGGCCACTCCGAACGCGCTACCAGCTACCAGACCGACGTTGCCTTGGATGAAGTATATTACACGGTTGTAACACCCCTGGTCAACACATTTTTTAATTATTTATCGCAATCATTAAAGCAATAATCAATACTTCTATTAAAAATACAAGCGAATATACTATTTTTTTAAATTTAATTTATTTTGATTTTTTAAAGAAAATTGTTGCGATAATTTAATTGTTTTATTAAACTGCAGAAATTCTTAATTTGATGGTTATTACGGTTAAATTACCGATTTATAAATAAAGTGCAATCAAAAAAGAAAAAATCAATACATTGAAAAAAAGATTACGAGAGAAAAAATTGCGACTCACTTCAGTAAAAATATCTTCAACGTCCGTGGTATCGCACTCGCCTTCCTGAACGCTACAACATGAGCTGGGTACGGGCTTTGGTGGTGACAAGCTCAGATAATCCGTATAAGCCCTGTTACCACAGCAGTGTAACTGAAAAATTTTTAAAAAATTTGATAAAGTGATAAAAAATTAAATATATAAAAGTAAAAAGTAATAATATATACCGTTTTCTGCATCAAGTCAAAGTGGAAGGTCTTGGACTTGTCAATTCCGTAGGTGTTGAGACTTTCATTGAGACCCCGATCAAAGCCCTCGATAAGGGTCGTGCGATACGTGTACATCGAGGCTCCAGCGGCCAACTCGAGGAGCGCGATCATCGCCAGGAAGGCTCCATACTGTGCAAAATCAGCTCTTTTAAAACAATACCACCCACCACCCTCTACCAATCAGTATTGCTGCCATTCATTAAGAAAAAAAAAAAAAATACTGTGACCCTTGTAGCTTGTTTTTTTGGCTCTTCAAATAAAGACCCGACAAAAGTCTAATGAGACACGAGATCTCACCAAACGAGCGAGCGAGCAAGAGGGAGAATGCCCCAGAGACACTGGTCCATTGGCCTCAAAAAACCGACCGCTTCCAGCTGCAGTGACCTACTTTATGCGGATTATTTCAGGTCTCTTAAGTTTAACTTTTTTTTTTTCTTTCAACAATATTTCGTAATAATTGAAATTAAGCTTCTTTACGATGGAAACAAATGTATATATTAAAGTTGAGACACAATTTTCATCGCTTGTCATCCGATTAGTTGATGACATAAGTTGTCCGCAGTAGAACAAGGCGCACTACGATCAGACGCGAGGCGCGTAAACAACGATCATCCTAATTGGTTTTAGCAGGATTTTGAGCCTCTAATTACCGACTACCGCCTTCAATTGGATAAAGATTTTAAGATTTAAACTTTTGCGTTAAAAATAAAAAATTGGATTTTGTTTTTGTAAGGATTTTCACCGACGAAAGATTGAAAATCGACGGGTTGTTCGCACGGTGCGTCGCAAAATGTATGTCAACAAGTCAGCGCAGCAGCAATAACAATCATAAAAATGAGGCAAACTTACGAGATAGAGAAGGGCTGGATGCTGTCGGGTGGTACAGCAGCAGGCGAGGATGCCGACGAGGGTAACCAGGGCGCCGAGGCAGGAGAGGGCGAGCAAAGTTGCCCCGCTGCTCTCGAGACCGAGGCTAGCGTAGTTTTGCAGCTCCAACTTCATCCACAAACCCGCGCAGAGCATCAGCAGGCCCGAGCACTACGCACATTAAAAAAACGGGGCAAGCGGGAGATGTAGAAGATGATGAAAACAAGGGATGCGATAATTTATAAAAATTAAAACTTACGGTAAAGGCTAAGTTGAAAAGCATCAGAAGAACCGTCATGCAGGCCATGGCCGCGACGGTCTCCAGCTTCCTCGCCATGGCTCGGACGACGACGAGGGAAGCTTTGGAGCAGCAGTTGCAGTAAGGGGCGAAACACGCACTAATACGTGCTCTAGGTTTCTAGGGGAGCTTATCTCGGGAGAGGAGACGGACTTGGACTTGGCTTGGGGTGTGCATGCGCCGCGCGAAATCGATGCGCACCACCACCGTCGACCCAGAGTGTTTTTCTGATGCCCCCGCCGCTGCGTCATCTTAGCGCACGCGCGAATTTTACGCACTACTTTCAAAATATCGAGTCTCTCGTCTGTATCGATGTCGTTGTTGAGTCCTAAGGCCTCTAAGGTACATGTACGAAGGCACTCGCAAAGGCTTAGGGTTATGTATATCTTGAATTTATTGCGTAGCCGCAGTAGCAGCAGTTGCGGCGTAATGCAGCGCTGTTGCGGAACTTTTAACGCTGGCCCAGCTTAAGCGTCTCACGTTGTTGTTTATCTCGTCCTCGTCGATCACGCTTCGGCATATTTGAATGACCTTGCCGGGCCGCGATGTCAGCAGCTCCTCTTCGTCACCGTCGGCCTCGGCCGCCAGCTGTTCGAGCTGTTCTCGTAGCACGTAGTCAACTGCGTCGAGTTCTCGGAACTCCTCGTCCGACCTGACACCGTCGTCCTCGTCGTCGTCAAAGTCCGAGGCCAAGAAATCTCCGCAATCGAGAGGTGTTCTGACCGGCTCATCCTCTGTTGTGCTCTGGTTACGATTCTTGGTGGCATTATTGTTATTGTTGTTGCTGGATTCGGACTTGAGGTCACCGATGGTTTTGAAGTATATGCTGTGGTCGAGGCTGTAAGTTTCAAGATAGTTCCTGTCCAAATTACCATTCGAGCGGTAGTCGTAGCCGCAGCACCTCAGACGAGCGCGCTCGTTCGCCGCAGGCCGCAGACTGGAGGACCAGCGACAACGTGGTTGCTCAGCCTCCTCGTAGAGGGTATCGTTCATGGTCATCCGACCAGCCGACAGACGAACGGGCCTCAGTCGATTGTAGCCCCGCGCGTAGGCGGCCCATCGTTCGATCCTTTGGAGAACATACTCGGTTTCCTCGTTCCACCACGTGGACAAGTTTTTGGGAAAGGAAAAGCCCCGCTGCTCGTCGTCGGAGCCAGTAGCCGTGGTCACCCCCATCGCGTGCGCGAGTGCACTTCACCGATCGGCTGCCTACGAGCGACTGTCTGCCAACCGCGATTACGAAGCACCGCGTGGCTGATGCAGGCCAGCTCGAAGCCACGTATGTGTGTTAATACCCAGTCGATGTAGATAGGGGTAGTAACTGCAGTGTAAGCCACCCTCCTCCTCCTTCTTTCCCTCGGTCTTCTTAGTGATCCTGACCTTCAGTGACGCGACCCCGGCGTGCGAACTTTGTTATTATGTCAGCGATTGTTGCTGATGCCTAGGTAACTTATGCGATCCCTATATCCGATTTTATAATACTGCCAACTGACGCGCAATACTTCGTATGCTTAATGCTTGCCCGGGACGATTTTACACTATGCCTCACTTCCTCTGTAAATTATACATATTTTATTTTGATCCAATCTGTGTGTTCAAAGCTAATTTTTCAACTTTTTTATACATACATATTTTTTTTGTTTTTTGTTTTTTTTTCGACTCAAAGTTCAGAGTTTCATATCGATTTGGTTAACTACAAACGTCCAAATTTATATTCAGCTTTGCCAGTAGTAGTGTCCTATAGATGGTCAGGCGCGGCTGTAACTTCACCAATTATAATATCGATTTATCGGGCATGTACACGTAATTGCTGACCCTAAATCTTTTACAACCGGTCTAACCCATGCATTTTTTGTTGTTGTTAATGTTATTATTATTATTATTATTAACGTATTTTTTTTTTTTTTTCAAAAAAATACGTTAATAATATTTTGTCGCCTTGGAATAGAAAGATACTATCTCAGAAATTTTAATAGAAAGGTACTATCTCAGAAATTTTAATAGAAAGATACTATCTTTCCATAAAAATTTTATAGAGATAGTATCTTTCTATAAAAATTTCTGAGATAGTACCTTTCTATTCCAAGGCGACGATTTTATAATATTAATACTTTAATTTAATAATATTAATACAAATTTTATTTACCACGAAAAAAAAAACATTGTTCATCAGTAAATTATTTCTTTAATTTAAACAGAACAAAGAAACAATTTACTGAAGATGAATGTTTTTTTTTTTCGTGAAAAATAAAATTCAATATCTCATAAAGTTGTACAGATAACTTAATCGACCAAAATTTAAATTACTAAATAATCAGATTACTCATGTTTGGAATTGATATTTTTTATTGATCCTTTTATTTTATTGTACTTATTTTAAGTTGATGTATTTCAAAGAATAGAGGTGTGATACCAGTGACGCGAATACATCGATTGAAATGAAGCTTTATAACGTCTTGTAAAGCGTAATAAGATCGACTTAGATTAAAAATTTTTTGCGAACCTATAAACTCAAGCTGTTTCATAAGTTTTTTTCCTCCTTTTTTACATATTATTCAATCACAACTAATCATATTAAAAGTTACATCATTTCTAATTTGAAAATATGATTTTAATAATTTGATATGATTTTTAACAAATGAGTCAGAAAAGTCAAAAGTTTCAAATCACGTGTTAAATAAAAAAACTTTTTATTTATTTATTTTTTTCTAAGTATAATTTTAGTATGTATAAATTTATAAAAGAATCAAAAAAATTTTAATAAAATAATAGTAATAGTAGCAAAAGAAGGTTTGATTAAATTGATAAACAGTAGGTTTGTTATTTAGTTATTTATTTATTAGGTAGCACAATATATGGTACATCAGTTTGAAGAAATAGGACCGCAATATAATTATGTATTGTGAAAGAGATTGATAGCTGCGTAAAGGCAAACAATAAATTTCAAAGAGAACCAGCTCGTACATTTTATCCAAATGGCATCAATTTTCCAGTAACTAATAATTCAGTTTGTATAGTAAAACTAATTAAAATTTTTAACAACAATCATTATAAGAAAATTTTTTTGACTCAAATATATTTACATAACTAAGTCACTCATTTTTTAAATGAATTAAAAACACAAAACATCAAGAAAATAACACGATTTAAAAAAATTTAGATTAAATCACAGAAAATTAATATTAAGCGCTAAAGAGTGATTCAGAAAAAACAGAAAACACTTTATGTGTACCATTCAGGTCACTCGATTTTAATTCAACTAAATCCAATTAATGTTCAAAATATCCCTACACAAAATGCACGCCAAAAATTAATAAGATATTTTTTACTTTATAAAAAAAATTATAAAATACAGTTTGTACAATATATAAGTAAAAAATTTTCAAATATATCTTCTTAATATAATAGGTAATTTATTGAATCAAATTATAACAATATAAATATTAACATGCACTTTTATCATTAATAATTAACATTTTTGAAAAACTATCTATTTTTAATCTTTGCTATACTATAATTTTTTCAGTGAGCATAGACTAGAGAAGATATCATACCAAATATTTAAATAATTTTATTTGAGGTTTTACTTATCATTAGTCGAATTAAAAATTCACAACTGGTTTCATAATGTACATACAGCCTAAATTGACGATCATATCAGTATCATCCTTGAATAGAATCTATAATAATTTGATAAGCTATAAAACGCTACGATGCAAAGGTCATTGAGCATCTATGATGTAATAAAAATTGTTTAGATTATTGTAGAATTTAACAACTTTAAGATGGGATGATCAGTCTCAATACTACATACATTCAGAATATAGAATTTGATTGAAAATCGTAACATTCAATATACTTTAAAGTTACGATTATATTTTTTTTCTTAATGATATAAAACATTACAAAAATAAAACTTGGTCAGCAGTAAAAATCAAATTGATTGGGTATAAAATGGTGTAAAATACTTTTTACATTGCCTCATTATTTACATTCCTAGATATTTTCTTTTATTCAATATAGTCAATTTTAAGAATTTGTTCATTGACGCTGTTACAGTAATAAATTTATATTATATTATTCCAAACTTGATACATTAACTGATAAATTTTTTTTCTTTTTTATTCAAAGCAGAAAATCTAGAAAATACGTGATTAAGTAACGAAAATATGTGTGTTTTTTGAAATTAAAGTAAATTAAGTTAATACAAAAATAATAATAAAAAAAGAACCAAAATATAACAAATCAATTATTACTTTTATAATAAACTTTTTTTTTTGAATGTAAATAATAAATAAAAATTCATTTTGTTTTGATCGTATTTACGACTTTTCCATCTTAATATTCTTAAATCAAGAGCACAAGATAAAATGTTTATAAGACCACCTCATCACACTTTTTTTTTTCAAGTAGGATAATATATATATTTAAAAAAACATCAATTTAGATTTAACATAAAACATTTGTAATTTATAATTATTAGAATAATAAAAACAGTAATACTTCATATAATTAAATTAATATATTATATATGTATAAAAATATAATTTTTAAATTATCACACATAATTCATATCTTTTTCAATTTAATGTGACAACTTTGAAAAACCTTAATAGAAATTACTACTGCATTGTCAGCACCAAATTCACAGTGATAATTTAAAGCATCAAATTGGAAAAAAGTTGAGTTCTTGTAAGATTTTCAATTAATATATAAAAATAAGTATTTGTTTTTTAACTTATAAAAATTAAATTTTAATCAAAAGTTGAAATTTTCGTAATTAAAATCAAAGATAATGTTACAAAAATTAAAAAAAAAAAAAAACTAAAAAAAGTAATGTATTTTAAACTTTTTTTTTAATCTATCTAAGTTTTAATATTTTAAAAACATTTGAGATTAAAGAAACCGGATTTCAAAAAATATTTATCAGTCAAGTCACCGTAAATCAGCCATTATTAGTTTATTTTTAGCTTAATTAGCACTAAAATGTTTAATTATTTATTATTATTTAAAGATAAATCTGCTTTGTAATAAATTCATTGTTGTTTTTCAACCTAGTTCTATTGTATTGTATTGTAAGCAAATAGTAAAATCAAAAATACAATTGAACAAAAGCAATATGGATAACAGATTAATTAATTATTGTTAAAAAAAAAAAAAAAAAATTCATATATTATTCTACGAAGAATAGGTACACAGAAACTTAGGAAGTACTTATTATCACACAAGGTAACTTGAGCATTAAAAGATTAAATCTTTTTAATGTACACACAAACAAATTTTTTTTTTTTCTTTTTTTTCTTTACGACTTTAAAATTGAACAAAATCTTTTTAAGACTTATCTTTTAAGTATTTTTGGTTTTAAATTAGTTAAAACAACTATGAAAAATTAAATTTCCATAATTCTAAGTAGTTTTATTATATTTTTAAAGCAATTACTTGCTCATAGTAAAAAAAAGTGGGTTTCAAGCTACATTTTGTCTTTTAAGATTTAAAAAAAAAAAAAAAACAAAATATTTTTGGAGTCAATTTTTTTGTTAAAGTTTTAATTGACAATCTGTAATCTGCATTTGATCTAAAAAATGTTTGAGTTGTTTTTTTCATGAGTTACCTGGTTGTATACTGTATACAGTGTTTAAACTTAAAGAGATAGAATTCTGAAGTTTGGGATACTAATTATAAAAACAGGTACTTTTACTTATCATCAGGTAGGTAATAGGTCAAGATTCATATATAAGACGCTGATAATGAGGAAATATTTCCCATGTAGGAAGGTGTAAGCCAAATTCAAGTGCTACTAAAACAGCAAATTCAGACGTCAAAAGATCTTTCCGACTAATACGCAGTACATTTCCCGTTCGCTGTAAAAAAAAAAAAATTAAAACCAGTTATCCGTAGAGGGCAGAAATAGATTTGAAAGCTGAATATCTTTTTTCATCAAAAGTTACGTTTTAATTACAATTATTCTTTTGACAATAATTTCAAAAAATGAAAAAAGGAATTTTTAACCATACGACTTATGATGCTTCCAAGGTATATTTAAATCGTGTCTTTTTTCTAGTAATATGACCTCGAAAAAGTTATTTTACAATAAATTTGAAATTAATTGAATGCATAAAATAATGCCATAAAATATTAGTAATTCAGATTTGCATTGATTATAGTTTTTTTTAAATATACAATAAAAATAATTTTTCGGCACTCTGTGGTTTATAAATTTATTTCAGACATTTCAAAGAAATTTTAAAATTAATTGAGTCGTATTATTTCCAAACAAATTAGGTTTTCAATTAAAAAAAAGGGGGGGGGGAATATTTAGTAAATATTTTAAATATTCATACCTCTATCAACGACTTCAACACCTGTCCCTTGACATCATTCAATTTGGCTGCAAGAAGTAAACAAGCTCCAGCGCATAGCTTTCGTGTTTGCTTGGTTACAACATTTCGTAATATTAATTTTTCAAAGTATACATAAGCCATCGCCACTGTCAATAAATCAACTCCATTTTCCATTTTAGCTATTTTTCTCATTTCTCTTTTTAAACTGAAAACATATCGAATTTATTTATTTTTTCTTAAATTTTTAATAGGTTTCTAAACGTACCTCCTTAGTTTACTGAGTGTGAGTTCGACATGAGGAAACTTTTCGTGAAATTTATCATTTAATTCTTTTTTCAGGTCAGTTGGTCGTACGTAATCAATAACAGATGCCTGGCAAACAATAAAATATATGTACAATAATTAGATGAGTTACTAAAAAAAATCAAATACAGCAGGACCTCTTGCCTGTCGAGCAATACATAGAAACTCGTGAATTGTCGGTTACTAACTACTTACAACATGAAAAAAGATAAGGCTTTTTTATGCTGTAGTTAGTCAATAGAGGGTCTTTTTAGACGATTCGCGAGAAGACAAATCAAGAGTTTGGACAATTAGTGAGGTCCTTATCTGTAAATAAATATTTGTTAAAAAAAAATTCGAATTTTATTAAATTACCATGTATGAGGTAAATGTAAGTAATGTTCTGTGTTTGCCAGCAATCAATTCGGGATCATCTAGTAAGTTAGGGTTGTAAGGAATTTGATCGTCCCACTCAAAACCTGAGAGATTGATTGTCATTAATTAATCAAATGGATTATTTTTTAAATAAAGAAATATTCTGCATAGCATATGTAAATTTGTGATCGTAAGGAAAAATGCCATTAAAGCTTAAAAAAAACGTTATTTTGATATTTTTAATATAACTGTTGTAAAATTTTTTAGCTTTGGTTGATGATGAATGATAAATTCTTGTTTTTCATCATTTTGGACTACCTTCAAAAAACTTTTAAGAGCTTTCGTGAGTGACTTATGGCTTTTTTTCTTGTGATCACAAAAATAGAATTGAAAAGCGAATAAAATATTACTCAAAAGCTTAAGTTTATTTAGTTGAATTAATTATTTTATTATTATTATTATTTTTTATGAAGCATTTATACTTGTATTTTACCTTGAGCTTCTAAAATCACTGGAGGAGATTCCGCAGAATGCAACATTCGATTGGTGGCTAGATCGTATGATAAACACCTAAAATTAAAATGATTTTAATTTTTTCAAACATTTTCTCATTTCTATTTATTATATGATGATATTTAAATAATTATTAACTCTAACGATAAATACTTGAAATGATGGTGAAATGATGGTGTTCAAATGTACTAAGTGAAAGCGTGATGCGAAAAAATGGAAAAAGAAATATCGGCTAATTACGATAAAAAATTGAATGAAATTTTTTATATATGCAATATATATATATATATATATAATATAAAACAATTATAAGAATCATAAATAAAGCTAAAACTTTTTCATATTAAGAAAGTTAAACTAGTAACAAAACTTATAATTTTAAACTTGGAAAAACATCATTCAATCTTGTTTATTTTTAAATTTACTGTACCACACACTGATAACTAATTTTTAGTGCTTTAAAACTGTGCCATTGCAATTACATAAAAGTTGATAGATCAAAATAAAAAATACAACTTTAACTGTACCAAACATTATCAATTGTGACATTGCAAAACAAATTATTCATCAATATTTTTAACTTATATCACATACTACTGCTTTCATACGAAACTTGCTATAGATAAATAAGAACATAAACCACACAGCTACATTTGGACAATTATTATTAAAACAAATGTTTTATGTATTTGAAAATAAAAATTTTTTTGGAATTAGATTAATACTGCATTAAAGTTACTTATGGCTCAAATACCTCACTAAAGATTTAGTGTTAAAAAAATCAATTTTTAATTAATTTCAAATTACTCAATTTAGACTAATCAGAGTAATAGCTTAGAATTAATTGTACATTTCGACGATTAAATACCGTAGATCATTTCTTATCGATCGGCAATAACGTACGCTATTGGATCGGTAAAAGTTTTTAAACGTTGACAAATAAGTCAAAAAATGACTTACGGCCGAATTAGATAAACCACCCATAAACAAATAGTAAATTTCATAATTATTATAATCAAAATAACTCGTTTTATTCATAAATTTTTAGATCCATTAAAAAAATCATTTGCATTTCCTCTGTTTTAAAAAAAGTTAAGCTGAATGCAGAAGTGAGATGACAACACTAGAACTGTAAACATATTTTGTTTATTTGTCTATTACATAATTTAATTGGATGTACATCTACACTCCTAACTAAATTTTAGTTTGTGCTCTGCAGTCGCTTTACGTTTTATGTCTTTTGAGATCTCTCCTAATTATAAATATTCGTAAATGCCCTAACTAAACTGCATCTTCGAAAAAATCCGATAAATAATTGAAAACTTTTTTTTAGTCTAAAAAGATAAAAAAATTTATTGAATTTATTTATAATAGGATGATAGTTTTATCTTTCTTTTATCTTCCAAAATACTCAAATTTATTTTTGCAAAAAAATTTCAATATTTATTACAATATTATTTTCTTCATTTATTATGAACTTCTACAGTGATACTATAGAAAATTTTAAATTTTCATGTTATAATTCACTTATTTCTTTCATTCTTTCTAGGTAGAAGAGCGCATTTTACAATTAAATCTAATTTTAATAAGTTAGGCATAATGAGAAATATTTTTAAAATATCAAGTTTCAATCAAAAAAACTTAGGTAAGTAAAAATAAAAAAAGAAACTAGTATAAAAGTGACCCATGTGCATGCGAAAATCGCTCATAATTGTGCGTACTGCAAGATTTTAGTATAAAAATTTGAATGACATCTCAGATTATTAAAAGAGTTAAACTATTTTTATTTCTGCTTGTTTTATTG
This sequence comes from Encarsia formosa, assembly GCA_038277355.1. NCBI lineage: Eukaryota > Metazoa > Arthropoda > Insecta > Hymenoptera > Aphelinidae > Encarsia > Encarsia formosa. The sequence continues at coordinate 111,055,977 of CM076184.1, forward strand.
TTAAATTTAATTCTTTTAGATTCTAAAAGGAGCATGTAAATTTTTTCGTAAACAGGTATAGCAATATCGTTATTATAATTTATTCAAGTATATATGAGTCGATCATGCTTCAATTTTTTTTGATGAATTAATAATTCTATTTTGAGTTAAATTAAATTGATCATCATTACTATTATTATTGCTATTGTTATTATTATTTTTACTATCATTATCACTAAAAACAAAGGAATAAATTAAAGAAACAAAAAAAAAGTAAAAGTTCATGCAAAATTTTATTATTACAGAGAATTAGAAAAAAGATTCTGCTTATTGATAGAGAGAAAATGTGTTTTTAAGCTCGGAAACTCGACCTCAAGAAAATAACTTTCTACTTTTAATAAAATACAAAGGTAAATTTAATTTTTAACTACTGATTTACCACTTAGAATGATCCTTATTCCATGTCAATGTTTTTGTCCTGTAATTATTAACAGATCGTTTGGGTAAATACTTATATTATAAAATTTTGTGTTAAGAAAAAAAAAAAAAAAAATTACTGAATATTAAAGAATTTAAAACTTAATCTTTTTTTAAATATCTGGTAGTTACTTTTAAATTATTATGAAAAAAATATTAATCTAATTTGAAAATTTTAATTATAGGGTCAATCCAATGTGACGAATGAGGCTATTTGTACACCTTTGGGGTCAATTTTGACACAATAAAATGATTTAAATATCAAAACTCATAGTACAAATAACGCTCTCAGCTTATCGATTAATTTTCATTATTGAAATTTCAAATTATTCCAAATTTTATGATAGTTATTCACAAAAAGACAGTTGTGACGCGTGGGACCGTAAAACGGAAGTGGCTTTTTTTTCTCTCAATTATCAAAAAAAACTCGTGATTTTTTTCATCTGAAGATGAAAGTTTTTTTAGTATTTTTGCCCCAATTCCAAGGAATAAAACTAAAAATTTCAATTATGTGAGAAAATAAAAAATTTTTTTAAACAAATTTGGGGTCAAAAAATCGGTGCTACTCGTATCTATTATTCACGATTATGAACTTTAATAAAACTTCAAAATTAAAAAAGATATCACAAATATTCATTTTTCCGCAAATGTTCGCTTTCATCCGGATTGACCTTGTAATCAAAAGAAAAGAAAAAAAGAAAAAACAAAGTGTGAGTTTTATTAATATTGGTGAATTTTCTTATTTCTACTGTAATATGATGCTGCACATTATTTTGTCGTCCTCTGAGATTCGCATTGCCTGTGTTTTGATTTTGTTAAAATATAGGTCTTATCGAAGATGCTAAAAATTCATTTAATTAGATCTTTCTGAGTAAAATGACTTTCGAATCATCGTTGAACGTACCAAGTTTTATATCTCTACGGAAGGTTCGATTTTTTGAATAAATGTTGTATTTATTATACGAATAATCATGTCGGGGAGAATTAAAAAGGTCTTGGGTCGAAGCGCCAACAAACCAGCGCACCTACACTCGACCCATTCGCGGCTCGAACTGACTAACTTATGTATGCCTTTTGATTCCTCGGTACAGTGTCGGATATCAGCAAGTCCCAGAATGAGATTCCTGATTTTGAATCTATTTTCGCGATTGTCATCCACGCATTTATATCAAGTTTATAATACCATTTTTGAAGTTTCACATTTAATACGTTAAATTATTTTTCTACTTTTCAAACTGCAAGATCAAAGCTTACATTCAAGAAATGCAGATAATGTGAATTTCAAAAAGAACGGTAGAATCAGTATCTAAATGTAGTCTTGGGCATATGGTAGTGGCTACACTCTACAGCCTAATGAAAGATAGGTCTATAATTTTCTTTAATTTTAAGACTATTAAAAAAAAAAAATTAACAAGCTGTTTAAAAAAATGAAGTGAAATTATGAACTCTTTTTTTTTTTTAATTTATTAAAGGTTTGTATAGAAGCAAATTAACGATTAAAATTTGTTCCTAGAGCGTAATCGTCGATACCAAGAGCGTAATAGTATGAACTTTTTGAATTATGAGTATCAACTTTGGATTTAAAATTAGACAAATTAATTAATGATTATTCATGAAAAAATGAGGTGAAGAAGAATACTTTAAGTATGCACTATACAAAAAAAATTTTTATTTATTTTTTTCTTAAAATTTTTAATTTTTTTAGTTTTTTTTTAGTTTTTTTTTTTTTTTTTTTTATGTAAAAGTTTTTGGATACATGTAGCTTTATTCAACCATAAAGTCTTGTGAATATAATTTTTTAATTTAATTGAATTCGGTATGTGTATGTGTATATTGATCTCAAAGTTGACCTCAAAAAAAATTAGTGTTGGCTAAATATTACAATTTGAGGTATTCATGGTTTATTACGAATTATTATTTTTATTTAATTGACTGTCAACAATGTATATTAAATAGAACCATTTTCTAAGTATCGTTAAATATTGCTAATTTTAAAAATTATTATAAAAAATGTGAAAAAAAAATGAAAAAGAAAGGAGGGGGATGGAGGTTAAATGCTATACACCGGTTCATACGGTAAATATTTTTCTTAGAAAAGTTGATAAAGTTTTTAATTTTAAATTAAAATAATATTCGAAAAATTTCGAAGAAAATTGACATAGATTTTATCATGGGTTAAAAATAAAAGAACAATACCATAGATGGATATTTATACGCCAAGCGCTTAATTCTAATAAACTTAACTGTTAGTCTTTGGCTTAAAATATAATTTTATACACACTGATAGTGAAGTACCTTGATACTACGTGATGTTTACTTCCGTTGGCAGTATGCATAAGCTCCACAGCATCACTATCACTTAAGTGTAGTTTTCGTTCTCTTTGAAATTGCCGAGAGGGTGTAAGTAATTGAGCATAAGAGATCTGTTGACCGTCTTTTGCGCGTTCAATTCCCAGCAAACCATAGGGATCAACATTGTCAGGGTTAGACGATGATAAAGGTCGTGATGTAATTGTGTTTTTTCTACGATTGGCATCTTTCCGATGATCTGACCTAAACAAATATAGAAATAAATCAATATTTTGAAAAATGCGGTTGTAAATACTATTACTGTGAAATATTTGCTGTGAAAATTAGTGTTGAGAAATTGTGATTATTTTTTTAAGCTTATGATTTTTGATAACTATAAAATAAAATAAAATTCTAATGAAATTATAAATCTAATGCATAAAGTGAACTACTACTACTACTAAACTGAAATATCCTACTAAATTAGCAAGATACCTTTTTAAAATTGGGTTGGAGACGGAGAGATTTTTGAAGACAGGTGAATTACTTGTAGTAATTTGTAAGCTAACATAATAATATTTAAAAGTTCAAATTTCTATTTTGATTAAGTTGTTTATATTCTATACATACACACATATTATTCAACACTTATGCAATTATAAGTACATAGGTATACTAAATATTTTTCTCATAAAGTTATATTTAATATTAAATTATTACAAACCAGCCTGAACGTTGTCCTTTTGTGTACGGAAGTGATGAAAATACCATAAATGGTACTTTTTTAGATGAAACTAGAATTACTCTGTCATCGGTAATTTTATTTTTATTATCAGGTTTTTTCATAAAACGTAATTCTTTTGTGACTTCTGGTATAACTCCACTGCTAGTGCATGTTGGCTGTGAATTACTTGAAGATTTATTTTTCAGTTTATATGATTGAGACACAGACTTTGATCTCAATGATCCAACACTTTCACTGCTGCTATTATACTGATTTTTAGTATCTTCTGATAAAGTTGAGTTTTGATGTGGGATTCGCCGTTTACAATGCAAAGATCCAAGCCGTCTCTTCTCAAAAGTATATTCACTACCAACAGTTCCAGCCCTATCAATACAGAAAAAAATAAATATAAGATAGTGAATCAATGAGAATACATAACATATGTAATTATGACTTTGTTCAAGGTGAATATGTAACAGGTTTTCAAGCAGGTAAAATCAGATTAGTTTAATTTGATTTACAAGAGTTTTGAATTGAATAGATTGAAAAAACAAATATTCAGAAATTGATATTTCAGAACTTTCTAATTTACAAATATAAAAATTTTTTTAAATAAAAATATAATCAGTTTTTAAGTTTTTTTTAAATATTGAATTCATTATTACAGCTTGAATTTTGTCTTTACATAACCATTCATTATTAATTTTATTAATTTGACCTGCTTCAAAGTATTTTATCTTCTTTTTAATTTATGAGAAAGATTTTGATTGTGATAGGGAAATAACTTTTTATCTGCAATGAATATTTACTGTGATGATAAGATAAACAAAATTTGTTATTTAAATACTTTACCGCTCTCGAAATGAACTATGATGAGATGAGCCTCTCAATTGAGGGCAATTATTTTCTTGTTCATTCAAAAAAATAACTCTTGCTGGAGTTGCAATTGTTTCAGAATCAGAACTAAATGAATGTTCTGTTATTTTATTTTTAAATACTGCTGGTTGAAATGAGTTATTTAATTTATCATTTTTATTAGGATTTTCAGTGCTTAAAGCATCTGAGCTATCATCCAAAGAATTTGTATTAATAGCTGAGTTATTTTTTGATTCTAGCTGAGCCTTCTCAGACTGGTTATTCAAAACTCCATTGCGAGGTGATAAGACTAGTCTTGTATCTCTATGACTTCCATCAAGCGAGATATTAGAAAGGAATGTAAATGCAGCTAATCGTCTTCGAGAATGATTTTTTTTTAAGGCTGCTGCCATTCCTTTATAACACTTGAGAGCCAATAACAATTTTTTTTTTTTTAATCTGAAAAAAAATTATATTTCATAGACTGTAATTATTTTTTATGCAGAAATTAAAAACAAGACTAAATAATTCAAGAAAGTGTTAAAAATTTAATTGAAGTTACAAACCAGAATTTTGAAATTTCATTTGATTTTGGTATCCAGCTTATTTAAAAATAAATGTCATGCTGCTAAAATAGATTACGAAATATTACTGCTATTTTAAGTTTACCTGAGAGATTATTCAGCAAAAGATTGGCAAAAAGGTTCCACTGAACTTTCAATAAAGAGTAAGGCTGGCTTTCATCTGCGTTCGTGGTAAGTACTTCGGCTTTTAATGAAACATCCAAGTAGCCGTCAGGTAAATATATCTGTATATTAACCTTGTGCAGCAACGTTATTTTGAAAAAAGAATGAGAACAAGCAAGCAAGTACTATGGTCAGGTTGTTAGAAAAAAATAAAAAAGAGCTCGAAACGACGTCGGGCTGAAGCACCCGCTGCCGAGGGAGATAAACTAAGATCACGATTCATGTTCACTAATAATGATCACGCACTTAGTTCTTGAGTTTATCAATAAAGGAATAAACCGTTCACACAATAGCGATCCCTTTAAACTTGATGCCATTGTAGCCTTTGTTTTCATAAGATATCAACGGCACCAGAGAATTTGTTATCAAATACACACGAGCGCGCTATATTATATCGCAATCCGATAAGCCTACATAGGTGTATGCAATAGCAGTGTCTCCAATGCCCGAAATTGTCAGTGCTGTGCTGCGCCTCGAGTAACCCGTGACGAGGTGGTGGTAATAATGTTGCAATACCAGGCCTGCGAGCGATGACCGCCCTCGGAGACTCCGAAATTGTCGTCGCCGTATCTGCTGTTTGTTGGAGCCACGATTACTTACTTATAAGCAGTTCCTCATCGGTTTCTAGTTTCTTCGAACTGCCTGCTTATTGCTGCGCTGCCCGGTTCGCGATGCACCCACAAGCACGAAAGTGGGGATAATTGCCGCTGCGCGCGCTGGCCTGGCTGCAGTACTTTTTTTTTTATTATATAGGTATTTAGGTAGGTACTTTTACTACGGCCTTCGATTTTGCTTAGGCAGCGCCACTGCCAAGACCTCTACGTAACCCCTTCTTCTTTAGTTCCTTTGATAAGTTTTGTTTTTGTAGGGGGCGTGTCAACTGGACGCGATTTAAATTTTCAATTAACTCTTCGGCCTTCCCCCTCCGATCTCCGAATGAGAGTTGATGTATCAACAAAAAACGCTAAACCGAAAAGTTTATGTACTTATAGTCGGACCGTCCGGTGCAAGACTCAACTTTAATCGAGTTTCATCCGCTTCGCTCGTACGGTGTAGTATGCCTGCCGGCGGAAAGTCTACGTGCTGGGGCACAGAGAATTACAATGGACTACAGGACTAGTCATTTATTTACTTGTGATCAGCCATCAGGGGTGGATCTAGAAATAAAAAAATTTAACTTGGAAATTATTTGATTTTATTTATTGTTTATTTTAAAACAATTCTTGATGATGATTTATTTTTTTATGTATCAAAATGATCATATTGATTACATAGCTAGTAATTACTCGATTAAAATTATTATTGCTTATTATTCAAATATTCAAGTGTCAAGCTTCATTCTTGCATTATTATTCGGAATTCAAAAATTCGTTTTCATTTTCTTAATATACCGTAAATTGGGGTGACTTTGTACAGAATTTGATTTTTTTATCAAATATACTCCACAATTCCAAAAAACACCAATTTTTTCACATTAAAATTTTTTTCATAGATTATATGTTTACAAATAATGAAGTAGAGAATTTTTTTTATCATAATTATCATACCAAAATAGTTTTTCTTTTACACTTTAAAGGTACAATAGTTGTATAAAAACTTTACAAATCCATTTTTTTTGGCATTTTCCCAAAGAAAACAAGAATATCTTTTCTATTGCAAAAAATTATTATTATTTTTTTTAAAGTTTTAACTTTTACGACCATACCTATGTTTACTTTAACAAGATTAAAAATTATATCAAATTATAACAAGTTATTTGACTAGAAAAGATCTCTGGGGGCGAAAAAACAATTAACAACACTTATTATTGAGTCATTACTTTATTAAAATTGGTGCAACGTTTCTTCCGCCGATGTGCGGACCTTTTCAAACACTGTTTAAAGTAAAATTAACAAAAATAGTTATGTACAGAGAAGTAATTTGATTACAAAAATTTTTTGATAAGATTTACGAACCTGATGTAAAAATTAAAGGTATACAATTTTCATTTCTATAATTTAACACCGAAGGAGTGATGTTCTTCGGTAACGTCAAAATGAGAAGTGAGAGGAAAAGGAGTATTGGAAATAAGATATACAAATCAGGGGGGTAATGAGTAAACAAGGTGTACGAAGAGCGGTGGGTCAAAACATAAATAACAAGTTATAAATTTTTGAACTATAATTTGATACTGATCGTACTGAATTTTTGAAAATATTTTGAGATACTTGTATCTATAAACTAAAGATTTAAAAAATACGCATTTTAGACTCAAATTCAAACTACTCTCCTGTAACGAAAAATAAAGCAAATTTACCATCCTGGTGTAAGCTTGAAACCATTTTAAAATCAAACACGCAGTGATAAAAAAAAAATTTTTTCTTCACTCCTAGATTAATTATTAACTTCTTATTTAATATTTTTTATCCCCGCAAATGTATATTGTAGTTTACTTGATGTGATAATTATGATTAGAAAAAAGAGTAATTTATGTCTTTTATTCAATCAAAAAACTTGATCTCAAGGGTACATACCTACTGAACTTTTTTTTGTTCAATCAATAATACATTGATAACAAAAACAATACCCGTAAAAATTTTAATCGAGTAACTACTATGTAATCAGTGTATTTGAACTATTTTAAATTATTTGTATCATCAAAAATAATTTTAAAATAAACAATAAAAATCAAGTAATTCCGACATTAAATTTTTTTATTGCCCTACCCTCCCGACGCCTTTCAGATCTGCTTCTGATAATGAAAAAATAAAAAAACCATTAGTCCATTGTGATTCCCTGTGCCTCTGCATGTATACAATACCTACGCAGACTTCCCTTGGTTACAGGAGTGGGATTTTATATTTATATTCGAGGGTCGAACATTTTTTAAACGCTCGAAAACAGATTCGACCGTCGATTAAAGATTCGACGATCGAAAACTGATTGGACCGTCGAAAACAGATAAGACGGTCGAAAGAAAAACAAATGAATGAATTTCTATAAAATTTACATGTACTTGAGGTGATGAAATTTTTTTTCGACCGTCTTATCTGTTTTCGACGGTCCAATCAGTTTTCGATCGTCGAATCTTTAATCGTCGGCCGAATCTGTTTTCGAGCGTTTAAAAAATGTTCGACCCTCGAATATAGATATAAAATCCCACTCCAGGTAGACTACACCGTTCGAGCTTATCAGCGTTCCCACATTGTACGTACCGCCTGCACACGGACGTACTCTAGCGTCCGTGCGCCTGCACAAACTTTTCGGTTTAGCGTTTAGCCGTGTAACATACATATAAACACGTGCTTCATCGGATGTAAAGTAAAATACTTGTTGATACTCGATGTTCTATGAACAATACTGTACGACGTACGTACGTAAGTCTGAAGAATTTGTCAAATATACTATTTTGTGAAACCTTCAATAAGATCCGATATTTTAGCTACATGAATAAAAGTGTTAAAGCCCAATTTTATTCATCAACATTGGCAAGGCTAGTCTCTGAAAAAGTCAATTCAAAAATTTTTTAGTATGTATATGTTATTCACAATTAAGTGGCTAAATACTAAAAAAATTTTAATTCATTTAAATTATAAAAAGAAAAACTGTTATGCTACACTTTTTACAAGACTGAATGAAACTTAACTCTTGATCTGAGAAAAATAAATTTAAGGTTTATGAAATATAGAATATACCTCAGCAACTTTGATTTTAAAAAATTATTATAACTTTTGAAATTTATAAACTAGTTTAAAGAAACTTGAAAATATTTAATAAAATTTTTAAACAATACTGAATGCTTATAATAGGAATAAGAATATCGTTTGTTTAAAATATTAAATTTTATCAAAAATTATTATTTTTTTTACTACTTTGTTGACGAAAAGAATTTTATTTTCAGGAAGTTCTTTTTTTAATTAAGGTGGTTTTCTACCAATTGCATGACAATAGAGATTCGCCCCAAATTTTTAGGAGATGTTAACTAAGTATTATTAAACATTTTCCCGAAATCTGCTCAAAATTGTCCATATAGTTTAAAAGATATGGGCATTTGAAAATTGCTTCTTTCACACGAGGCTTATGGTCGACGTATGAAAAAGCTTTGATAAAATGTTAATATCTACACTCTGACAATAGAGACCACTTAGAAAAACTACAAACATGGAGTTTAAATATTGAAAAATTCATTCCTTAAAACTGCAAAAAATTGACCATACAGAAAATTTTTAATGATTATTCGAAAAAAAAAAAATACTCTTATTTTGACCCTCTCGGGAAGTTCATCCATAACCTCCGAAGATGTGGCAACGCTGTAATCCGGAACGATTTACGATTAGTTTGCTTTCTGCCGCTCTGCAGTCAGCTGCTTCATTCTCAATTGTAGTTTCATATCAAAATCGTAATTAATTTATTGCTATAGACTCAATGTTTACTTTATTTATAATTAATAATTCTGAAATCATTTTTGAATAAATCACTTTTGATTTATTATAAAATAATTAATAGTGCGTTGTGTTTGTGTTTCGAAAGCTATTGTGTTTGTGTTTTCATAGTGAGAAGTGATTTATTCTTAGTTAATTAAAAAAACACTGATCAGAATTTTAATAAAAAGATTTTTATTTCGTTGTTCTAAATAATTTATTTTAATAAAAAAATTTTCTTACTGTAAAGCTTATTATTTAGATAATTTTTTTAAAAACCAACTATGCACATGAAATATAAATTTAATCAAAACCTAAGAAATATATTTTAACAAATTAACTTAGTTTATCTTATTAAATTTTATAAACATCATATTCTAGTAATTATTTTTGTACAAATTTTGGCGTATAAACTTTGGGTTTTCTTCTTTGAAAATTAATATTATTAATTTATAGAATTTTCAAAAATATTCACAACATCAGTTAAAGTTTTCTTTCTTTTAATTACTTCAGATAATACAGAGCTAACTTGATCTCGTCCTTTTTCTTTTATCATCTGTACTAAATCTTGATAACTATATCCGGCTTCAGCAAGTTTGTTAAGCATATAATCAGATACATGACTTTTTTTTAAAGCTGCAAAAGTAGCCTTTCTGATTGCTACTTTCTTCTCTTCTGTAGATTGATAAATTAATTTTTTGAATTTGATTGCAGCCTTAAAAATATCTTCAGTCTTGATAAATTTATTCAATAATGTTTCTAATAAAATAACATCATATAATGCTTCATGCAAATTATTTTTTGAAATATCCATGTCCAATAGGTCTTCTGCCAATTTGGATAAAGAAAAAGTTTTTTTTTCTTTTTTTCTCTCTGGGAACTTAAGTTTAAACAGAGGAATACTATCAGTAATGCCATATATTATTTTACTAAAATCTTTTGCCATAGCATATTTTTTTATTTCTCTAATAAGATAGAATGCATCGAAGGATGCCTTGTGAGCAATCAATACACAGCCTTTGCAGTTCTTTTTTAAAAAATTTAATAATGAAAGGAGAGCCTCATGCATGGACAAAGTATCACAAACTTCACCTTTGTACCTCAATATTCCATCATCAAATGTTAAGCCATTTATATCACTCGCATCTTTTGGAATAGGTTTAGTTGGTAGAATGTAAGTTGAAAATGTAGAGTCCTTGATTTTGCACGCTATCTGTAAAATTTCATCTTTTTTGCTTCGACCTGATGTTTCTAGGTCGAAACAGATGAAGGAACACTCTTGGCTGGTAATTTTGTTTAGTCTAGTGCTAAGAGAAGGGATGGGATCATTAACTATCTCGAATCCAACATTACTTTGATAAGAGACACCCTCTGTACTTTCCAATTTTTTTTTTAGATTTTCTCTTTTTTCAACTAAACTTAATCTTTGCTTTTTTGCCTCTACAGTAGCTGACTTTTCTGCACGTCTCACTCTACTCCAATTTTTTTTAATACAAAAAGTTATGAATGTTTTATAAACTGGCAGATCCAGATTTTTTTTAACATCTTGTAAGTATGTATCACCTTCATTTTTCAAAAGTATACCTGTGGCAACTCGTGCATCTGCTGAGGCACTAGTGCTATAACATTTGTTTTTTGGCAGCTGATAGGATATAATACTGTTCAACGATTCATTTGCCTGGCTCGATGCTGGAACACAGTATTTTGAAGCGTTTAGTGAGTACAGGATAAAAATCTTCTTCAGTTCTTCATACAATCCTTGATGTTTGATAATAAATTTTTGTCGATACTTGGTTTTGCCAGCACATGAATTATCAACTGGAGTTTGAGTCTTACTACCACACCAATTTCCACAGTTATTGTGAATATTGTATAGATGCTCTGGAATATTTCTAACAGCTTCTGCTAATTTTTTAGAATCTTGTTTACACTGTCCTAAAGCATAAGAAAAGCATTTTTTTATATGTGCAATCAAACCTTTCTGATTTAATTCTTTGAAAGTATTTCTAATACTATACAGTTTTTTTGATAAATTTTTTTTTACATGGTTTAAATCAGCCAGTTTATAGATTTTTCTTTTTACATTATTTTTTAGATTTTCATCATTTATTCTCGCCATTGTAGTACTATCTTCATCGCCCACTAATACTTTAACATTAATTTTTAAATCCCTGAAAATTTTGCTTCTGTTCACAAGTTCAGCTCCAATGTCTGCTTCCATTGATTTTGCACTACCATGAAAATTCAATTTACAATTATGATCATCAGGGTCATGATTCAAGTCACATTTGTGACACTTCCTGTTTCTGGTACTATATTCTAGAACTTTCCCCGTTAAAAACCCTATTAAAGCTCCGTATCCATTAAGGCTATCGTAGCTTCTTCCATTTCCTCTCTTGGACCAACCTAAGTCAAAGCTACTTATAATGTTGACCATTTTTTCCATAAGTTTTTCTAACTCTTTACAATACTGAAGCTCATTGCCAGAAAAATTTAATTTAGCTACTTCCTTAAATTGAACCATTTCTTGCATAAAATCTTCACGAATTTCTGGAGGCCTATCAGGATAAATTAATAATCAAATGAATAAAAGGTAATGATACTGGTAAGTTTTAAGATTTAAATAAATTTATGGAAGCCATTGAATTTAATTTATAAATTTAAGTAGTACTTCATATTTAAAAAAGGTATGACTAGGAATAGGAAAAAGATTGGATCATGAGTGGCCAAATAACAGCTCTGATAATAATATTTATGAGTGATCAAATTTTATTTTTAAACAAAAGACTTAATATTTAGTACATTCATTCATAAAGTACAAATACTTATAAAATTCTTATACTCTAAAATAAGTAATATCTTAAATCACTTTCTTATAAACTAGATTAATCTAATTTTATAATATAAAATAAAAAATAACTTTACTTGTTTATTTTATTAAACTAGATCCAGTCATCTCAAAGTAAAACGTATTTCACAAAAACTTTTATATGGAGCAACTGTAAAAAAATTTCTAATAAAATAGATTGGTCAATAAAAAATTGGATAGAATTTGCTGTAAAAATCTGTAAAATATTATTAAATATAAACTGACATACTTCAAACAATATTTGTCGCTGTGCATTCAGTAAGTCTTTCATGATAAAAAATATAAAAATAAACAAAAAAAATATTTCATTTCCAAAATAAAATTCTTTTAGCATTAATCATTATTAAACTTTCTTTCTGTTCATTTCATATTAGATTTTACTAAATTTGAAAATTAAAATGTTACAAAAGAAAATAAATTATCTTACAAATAATTTTCTAATTCATCAAGTTTTTTAATAACTTGCTCCCTTTCTTCCAACGCCCATTTTCTACAACTGTCCTTAGCAGCTTTTTCTAAAACAGGAATTATCTCTTGTTGATAATTATAATATGTTTTTGAGTGTAGCGTTGGGATATCTGCACATAATAAAACTTTGTTAATTTGAGTGAAACCTATACCACCATGAAAAGCACCTAAAAACAAAATATATTTCTCTTAAAATATGCATTCAATTTCACTAACATCTTCAAAACTAAAAAAAAAAATTTTACCAAGTACAATTTGTGTTGTGGTGTCATTATGATTTTTTGATTTCAAAAATGACTCTGCAAGTTCATTAACTTTATGACATCCACTACTTGGAACCAGCTGAATTGTAGAACACTTTTGGCATTTTATACTAAAAATTGAATGGAGTCCATTGATTTGTTCACTTTGAACATCACCGAGCCAGAGGACAGATTGGCATTTTTTACAAATTGTGTTCTCAGAAAGAATCTTTACATTAATAATTCTGTTTCCTTCGAGAGGATAGTTCGCAAGTTTTGTTGTGGGATTTACACTATTTTTCTTTTTATATTCAGCCCATAGTTTCTGTTTTAATTTTAAATTTTCACTACGCACTATTTTGTGCTGCAAAACAGTTTTTTTAATGAATCTGCCTTTATATCTTTCCATGGTAGTGATGAATAAGTTTTTAATTATTACACGAACTCTCCGCGAACAGTTTTCATTTCTCGCGAGTCAATCAGTCAACGAAATCATAACAAACACTGAGGTTATGAAGCAGTCCGAGTGCGATGTTGCCACGACGTGAATCGTAGTAGTCAAAAAAGTGTTAAATATTTTGACTTTTTGTTTATTTATAGCTATTTTAGAAAAATACCAGCTTCATAGACTTTAAAAAAATTGTATTTAAATATTCAAATACAGTTTTTAGCTTGAATTTCAAATTTTTTTAATCATAGATTTAATTTGACTAGCTCTGGTAGAAAACCACCTTAAAAGATCCCGCTGTTTCGTAGTTATCAAAATTACCGATGATTCCTTAGCGGCTATAGCGCTAGGCGCTAATCTAAGGATGATTAAAGTATTTAGCGACGCTCTAGGTCAGCTTCGGGCTTCGTGGTGCCGGTAACAACGCCGTCGCCGAATAATTTATAATAAAAATATCTAAATATCAAATTTTTAGTTATAATTATCGTAGAGATAAACAAATTCATCAAAATGTCGTACAAAGGACCACAAAAAGTGCAAAAAGTGATGGTGCAACCCATCAACTTAATCTTTCGATACTTACAAAACAGATCGAAAGTGCAAGTTTGGTTATTTGAGAATATCAATCTACGAATCGAGGGCCACATTGTTGGTTTTGACGAATATATGAATTTAGTTTTGGATGAAGCTGAAGAATATAATATTAAAACCAAGGCAAGAAAATCAATTGGCCGTATCATGCTCAAAGGAGACAATATTACGTTGATACAAAATACCAATCCCAATGGAAATTAAAATTGGATCATTTGCGTATTTTATTTGTAAACACTTACATTTCAATTCACATGAAAAAAAATTTTTGGGAATAAGTCATCCTCGTGAATTAAATATCACTGCAAAATGTAACCCAAACTTAAAAACGAAAACAATTGTGTAATGTATTTAATACTGAATGATGGATAATGTGTGAAGCAAATGTTTATATAATAAGAACCATTAGATTTAAGTTCTATCCAAAAGTGTAAGAAAAAATAGTCTCATTAATAAATAATTATAATCATTTTTTAAAAACTCTGTTTTTATTTAACATGCTTTAATTTTTAACAATTATGTCCCATTGTAGGTTATATTTCATTGGCCGTGGCTCTAGAACATCAGGTTGCCACTGCCCACTTGCCCCTTGCCTGTCAGTATCAGCTGTCTGGTTACTACAGTATTAATTAAAAAATGTGTTTTATAATGTTTTTTTCGTCGAATTCAGTCAAACTACTTGATAATATTTAAATTTTTTGTGATAATTTAATTTCTAAAATAATTAAAATTATGAATCATATTTTAAATATTCATTTAACATATTTACAAAACAGACATAACCTAAAGTGTCAATTACACCTTGTTTATTTATTATTAATTTAAAAAATATTTCTTTTTATAAACCAAACATAAACAATTATGGATGGTCATAAGATTCTGATATCTTTAATAGTATTTGAAGAGGGTAAGAAATAATTTTCTTTAAGCCATCTCAAAAATTATTAAATCAGTATTATTTAAACATTTTAGATACTTCAAAAGCTACCAATGAGGAACAATTACAAGAAGTTTTAGATTCAACTTTTTCTAGTTTATCAGAGGATATTAAAACAAAAATTGTATGTGAAAGAAACGATATAGTTAACTCTGAATGTGTTAGGTAGGTGAAAATTTGATCTAATAAATCTTTACTGAACAGAAATTATTAAGTATACTGTATTTCAGATGGAAATATCTTCATTTAATTTTATATGCAGTAAAAATTCTTCTTGACGGTGAATTAAGAAATGAAAATCCTTTATTAAATGTTGATCAGTTTCAAATAATTCAAAAAACTATCAATGTTATTGTTTCAATTGGAATTTTACCATCATTATCACCAAAAATTAAAATTTATGCAACAACTATGCTCTCTAAGAAGTATGAATTTAATTCTAATGATCTATCTATAGTAGAGGTAAGTTTTGAAAATTAACTTGAATAATTTTAAATAAATTCATTGAATTTTTGGTATTAAATAAATTGCTTTCTCTATTTGTATTTAAAAAAAATTTTAGAACCACAAAATACTGACTTACACAGTGGATATTCTCTTAGAATGTTTTGATAAAACTTTTCTCAGACCAGTTTTAATATCACACTTAGATTGCATGCTTGGAGCTTTATTACAACTAGCTCATGCACCCTTAAAAGAACCCGTAACACAAAACAGCCACAACAAAGAAATAGAATTTGAAATGACAGCTGAATTGTTCACTCAATTAAAACAAGAACAAGGACATTATACTAAAGAATTGTGTAAGTTTATAAATAACTGCCCTCAGTTGTTGTTATTCAAAGAATTTATGGTTATTTTGGGTATTAAGACAAATCCCAAATGGCTTCAAACTATTATTAAATATTACTTGACTGATAGAATTATGCAACCTGATGGTATCACAGCATTAGCCTTAGCTATTTGTGGTGACGTTTTTGATGTAGGTAGATGCTGGAATAAATTAGATATCACTTCACAACTGATAGCCACATCACATGGATCAAACGTAGAAAAATATTTTAATTCTATTTCTACTCAGGTAATACATTTGTTTGATATATTGTGTTATTGTGAAAGTTACACATGTGCAATTAAATAAATTTGAACCCATTTTATAGATTCTAGAAATGTTAAATTCAAAAGACAAACAAAAAACTATTATTGCAAATTCTTGCATAAGAGCCTTGTATGACAAAAATCCAGAAATATGCACTGAAAAATTCATTAATCCTGTCATAAGTCCATTTCTAGTTAAATATAGTCCTGAAAAAAAGTATCCAAATTTGATCAAAACTGAAGAAGAAGTGTCAAAAGCTATAGAGAATCTTTATGAACTGTATATTACTGCATTTCAACGACTACCTGGTTCTGAATTCAAATGTCTGCCTATAAAGTTTTTGATTTCAGTTGCAATGCCTATTTTTCAACTTCATATTAAATCATATCAAAGTATTTTTGTACTTCGCAATCAAGTCAGAGAGCTGTTACTTAAAATTTTAGCTGAAGATTCTAAAAGAAAATCAATTTTTTCTGCCTTTTTAAATTGTCAAGAATTAAATGATTATGAATTTGGTGAAAAGTTAAATTTTTGCTTTGGTAATAATGGAGGTTTCGAAATCATCTCTGAACCTTTGAACATTGAACATGAAAAAGTGGCAGACTGTCTTTATGATTTGGTTGAAAAAAATGAATGTCTGGCCTTTGATTTGTTTACTTGTTTGTTGAAGATAATGCCTGGAATGAATGAAATTGGTCAAAATGCTGATAAAGGTATTTTGATTGAAACACCAGCAGACACTGTTGACAGAATTGAAAAGCAATTGTCAGCTATGAAACTATTAACATTATTATCAAGTTCAACATCAGTGCAGAAAGCACAACTTGAAAATCCTAAACCATTTTTAAATTTCATCAAATTTTACTTTTCTAAAATCACTAGTAATAAAGGCTGTTCTGATCAGGGTACAGATTTACAAGAACAAGATGCATCAATTTTATATACTTGTTTGATGTTTATTAAAATAATTTTAACAGATGGTAACATAAAAAAAACTTGGGAAATATTTCAAGATTTTATTTTTGCAATTAAACAGGATTACGATTTTGAAAAAGTTCCCTCATTTATCACTGCTATTGTTGATGATATTGAAACTATAGTGAAAAAAAAAGGAAAGTCTTATTCAGTTAATACTTTTGATTTATCAACGGATGGCAAAAAGTTAAGTGAATTTGATAAAGCTGTAGCTGATCTAGCGGATCCTTTACTTCCAGTTCGAGCTCACGGTATTATAGTTTTAACAAAATTAATAGAACGTCGGCATCCTGAAGTTACTTTGAAAAAAGACTTTTTACTATGCGTTTTTCAAGTAAGAATTCTTTATGGTCTTTTGTGTACTTTTTATTTGTTATCAAAAACCAAAATTTACAATTGCAGGAAAATCTTAATGATGATGATTCCTTTATTTATTTGGCTGCTATTAATGGATTGTGTGCATTATCTTCAATGTTTCCAGATGCAGTGATAGAAATTCTTGTTCAAGAATTCATAGGAATGACGCAAGGAAACAAAAACAAAGAAATACCCCCTGAAACTCGAACTAAGCTTGGAGAAATTCTTGTTAAGACCACGCGAGCTCTAGGTACATCTACAGTTTTTATACATAATTATAAGTAAATAGTTTTTATATACTAAATCTTTTATTTTCAGGTGAGATGACGCCAAAATATAAAAATTTGTTGATAAATGGTTTTTTGTCTGGTTCAAGAGATCCTGATCCTTTAGTAAGAGCTTCAAGCTTATCCTGTTTAGGAGAATTTTGCAAAATAATGGGATTCAGACTTGGAAATTTAATAACTGAGGTAACTCTTCTATAATATATTTATATATATTGCGGGTGGGCAAGGAAAAAAATACAATAGTCACAAGATATTTGTTGTAGGACAGTCAATATAAAGATTTATCTAATTTTTTAAAAATACAATAGTATTTACCATAAGTTTTTTTCCAGATTTTGTATTGCATTGGATGCATTATAAAAACAGATAAAGACGACGGATGCCGAAGAGCCGGCGTGCTTGTTGCAACGCTTCTAGTTCAAGGTCTAGGAAAAGATGTTTTAACATCTCTGGGTGAAAATCTAATTACACTCTATCGAAGCTTAAAGCATTTGCGTGATAATGATAAAGATCCAACTTTGAAGTTACATGCTCAATTGGCCTTAGAAGAATTTGATGATATTGTTCAAAAGTTTTTATTTGAGAAACCAAAAATGGAGAAATCTATATTTTTACTTCCAAATAATAATTAAAATAAATGTATCACTAATATTTCTAAAAAAAACAACACTGTAAATATGTAAATAAATAATTTATTTATTAAATTTTTTACAAATAATATTTTTAAAAATTATTTGATCAAAAATTAAGTTGCAGTCATTTACCTCATTTATGAAAAAAAAAAAAAAAAAAAAAAAACGAATTTACCTGTCTGATAAATTTATTGAATACAAAAATATATTATTTTAGTTTAAAACATGATTCACAAAAAACTTTGATGGAGTCTCAATTTTTCTAAAAAATCACTTTAAAAATCATCTTGTTTTTTAAATGCAAGAAAGTTTTTTCTCATTGCAATTTAAAGAAAAGTAATAATAATTTGAAATTAAAATAAAATATTTGGGAAGTACATGAGAAAATTAAGAAGCATAATATTATGAGAATTATACACTTTTCATTGTAGAAAAAAATTTTTGTCCATTTAGAAGCATGAAAATCTTTTTAAGTAAAAATTTATGTTCAATTTTCTAAAACAGTAACAATTTTCTGAAGCAAATTTTTTTCTGATAGCCTCATCTGCAAAGCTAATTTTCTGCATGGTAACAAAGTCATATCACTTTTTATCAATTCCTCTTCATAAATTTGAGGACAGCTTGTTATTAAAAGTTTTAATCTTGTAGTTATGAATTTTAAAACCTTATCATCAAGATCTTTTTCTTCTAAATAATTATTATTTAAAATATTGCTTGTTTCATCTGAATTAATCCAATGATCAAGTTGGCTTTCATTCATATTGAATATTCTTAAAAATCCAAGCAAAGATCCAGAAAGAGGTTCAGGTTTTACAAAATATTCATTGACTGCTGATAAGCCAATTTTTGAGAGAAGCTGAACTCGTTTTTTTTCTAAAACATCTGACTTACTGACACCTAAATGAAGCTTGAAACTATCATTTTTATTTTCAGGATAAACAAAACCTGAATGTAAAAAAAATTCACTATTCGTTCTTGAACCATAGTAAATAAAAATTTGATTACCAGTATTGAAATCTTTCATGGCATAGCATTCGCAACAATTAGAAAGATCATTGAAGTCTGTAGTAATAATTCCTTCTTGATGATTACACATATCCCACATAGGTATCAAACTGTGAATCACTTGCGAGTTTTTTTTAATAGGTATTATATTTTGTCTAGTCATTACAGTTGAAACTGCCCATCGATATTCATCATAATGAAAATTATCTTTCAACAAAGATGAAACAGAATTTTCAGTTTGTTGAAAAAGTTTATAAAAATATGAATATTGTCGTACAATATTTTTACAATGTTTTAAAGTAGAATCTAAAACACTACTTCCTTTTAATACTTTGAGATCATCTATACTCATATATAAAACTGTTTGATATTTTTTTGGTAATATGTCCAAATATGGTTTCCACTTAGACTCAGCTTTATTTTTTTCAATTAAAAGTGCAATAGCTAATGCTACATGAGGCATATGCTGAATCAATGCATCATTCTCAATATCTTTTAATTCTGCAGCTGCTGTAAGAACATTAAATATAACTTTTTCAGGTATTTTTAAAATGAGATCATTTTCTTTAAAATTTTTTTCAGCTTGTAAACCCATTCCATAATCTGAATACTTATGAATTTTTACACCATCAATTTCTGCTTCATTTTTTTTTAACCACTGAACAAATTCTTCAATTGCATCAAATCTTTCTTTTGATGTTACTTCATTATATTTTTCTAATTTTTTAATTTTATCTAAAATATTTGTTATTTCTACATAATCTTCCCACAAATTTGTGGTTTGAAATGGATTGCTGCATATCTGTAGCAGTTTTTCACACTCAAAATTAATGTCTTTCCTTTTCTGTAAAATATTTTTTGATTTTAAAACTTCGCGTTTTGATCGACGATCATGTTCAGCATTTTTTTTCCCCATTGCTAAAAATTTCTAAAAGATAAAAACTTTTTTTTGATGAATGACTTTTAAAACTTACAAATAGGTATTTTAGTTTGAAAACTGAAGCAATTTCAATTCATGCACTGGAGAAAAATTTTCTGGTTTTTGGTTTAAAAATAACCGACTGAAGACTAAAATAAGCTCATCTGGACGGCTTCTCAAGTCTGCATTTCTCTAATTTTTAGATCAAATTTTGTAGACTCTTTATAGGGAAAAGTAGAAGCTGTTTGGTTACTTGATGACAAATTTTTATCATAATAACTGTCTGAAAAACCATAGAATTAATTCCCTTCAATCCTAAATTAATATACATGCAATGGCGGCCCGCATGGCTCTGTTTTTTTTTTTCCGCTTATAGGTATTTACCTCGGACTGCGGACAGCTGTCCGCACTGTCCGCGCACTCGGTGATATTGTTATGAGCGGAATGCGAAGGTTGGTAAGTTACACCAGGTGCATGGTATTCTACACCGGTGGGGCGGCGCGAACGTTTGAAATATTGATAGTGGGGTGCCGGTGCACATTTCTTAGGGAGTTTATACGGATAAGGATAATTAATATTTAGTTACTTTGGAATATCGATAGCGGTGTGCCGGGGCATGATGAATATTACTTAGTTTCAAATAATTTGCGAGAAGTATGAAGTGCGATATTAAGTATGGGTTACGAGTGTTGATAAGTAGGAGGAGCTGGGCGACTAAAGGTAACTCGATTCGCGAGCGATAGGGCACGTACGACAATATCGCGAGTTTTGTTATTTCCGGGGGAATTAATTACAAGATAATGGATTTGATCTCCGATCGAGGGGGCGAAGGGGTAGGTCTACTGGAAGGGAGACTTATCGCTTCGTCAAGGTGCTATAAAAGATGAGTGCGAGCCACGCTACGGGATCATTATTATAAATTCATTCGTTCATTCGAGTAGATTCATTCCGATTCTTTCCGACTTAGTTAGCGGAGCTACTTATCGGTAGTGCATTGTATTTCGAGTTAGCTAAGTGCCCAGCTCTATCAGTAGTTAGGGAAAGGCTAATAAAAAATACTTAGTGTGAAGCCTAAATTGACTTTGTGTTGTGAATCATTTAATCACCCTCAACGCGACTAACCCATCCTCTCCTAGTTCTCTCAAGGACACCCGAACCCTTAAAACATAGCTTGGAGTTCCGGTCTTCGCAGAGCTTACAGCGGCAGCGGCAGCAGCGCTCGCATGCGAGCCGCCGTGCAGCAGGTGCATCGGCACAGCGCGGAGCAAGGTGCTCCCACATCGTAGTCGATTCGAGCGAAGTACACCAGCTTCAGGTGAAACGACGAACGCGGGTCGGTTGTCGGGAGACGCGAGAACCAATCATAACAGTGGTGGCAGCGGTGTTCGCGGGGTGATTGTGATTCAAAACTTGACAAAAAAGGCAGTTAATTCATCGAAAATTTTTTTTTGTTGTGAAAAGTCGTTGGTTAAATTAAAAAAAAAAAACAACACTTTTCAAGAAAAAAAAAACACGAGTTTATGGTTGGCACCACATACTCTCGTGTCAACGTGGGCATCGCAGCAATTGCGCACCGAGGGAAAGCACACCTGTGCTTATAATTTTGGAGTTCGACGACGCGCAGACAGGAGCGAAGAGGTGACCAGAACAAACAGCAGGAAGGAGGCGATCAGCAGCACAGCGAGGCGAGCGTAGCAAAAAGTGTTAAGTAAACTAAAAAAAATTAAGGATTTAATTTTAATTTATTGTTAAGTAGAGCAATTGAAAGAGTGAATATTGATTTTTTTTTTTTGTGTGGCTGTTAAGAGCATTAAAATAACTAGTATTTATTTTTTTCTCTTTCCCTATTGATTAAGGCAGAATTTAAGAAAGAAAAAGGGAAGGATAATAATATATTTTTTTTTAATTGCTCTGCTATTCTTAAGGTATTATTTATTAAAGCAAAAAATACGAACGAATATAGATTTTAAGTGGGGACACAAATTCGGGGTTTAGCGCACTGACGAGTTGGGTCGAAGCATTTGTTTTTGGGGAAGCGTAATGGTATATTAATTTTTTTTTTGGAGATTTATTAATGAGCAGGAAATCTAAAAGTCAAATAATTCTGGCAATTTTGAAAAATTACCTATATTTAATTGAAAAAATTATTGAAAAGTTCAATTCATGGGAAAACGACGAGATCAAATCAGTAGTTAGAGTAAGGGCTTATCAGAAAAAAGTATCTGGCTTAATTAAAAAACTTAAAAATATTAATAAGGGTGCATACGCGACTAGAGTATATAGGAAATTCATAAATCACGAACTAATAACAAATTGGGAGATTGAAAAGTTAGAATTTTGTCTTGCCAACGACTTGAACACATTACAGAAAATATTAACAAAATTAAATAATCTTTTTATCGTGAGCTATAAAAAGGGAATTTGTGCAGGCTATATAAAGGTGATTTATTCATTAATTAACGCTCTCTTGAAAGATTTTCCTAACGGAAGGAGATTTTTTTTTAAGAAATAAGATAAGTTTTTCTTCTTTTCCAATAAAATAATATATATAAGTTATAAAAATGCCGAGACCTCGCGTAAGTAAAAGCAGGACAAACAGTGCGCCGCCGTGCAGCAGGTGCATCGGCACAGCGCGGAGCAAGGTGCTCCCACATCGTAGTCGATTCGAGCGAAGTACACCAGCTTCAGGTGAAACGACGAACGCGGGTCGGTTGTCGGGAGACGCGAGAACCAATCATAACAATATGCTACTTACATTATTTAAGCGGTAAATTTAAAAAAAAACTCAGACAATTCAAATAAATATCGATGTTACCTGATAAACTAATTTTCATATCATCTTTTGTCGTGACTACAAGTTTGTATGACATTATGATTTTTAACTTTGGTATTTCTGTTAGCAAAAATTTACATCACTCTTAGAATGAGAGGGCATTGACAAAATATGTCACGGTAAATTTTGGGATTTTTAACTCTTTCTCCTCAGCTTATTGCAAAAACCCATTCAAATTAATCAAATTCTAAATTCTCCGTAATATTTTTTAATAAAAATTCCACTTCCCAATAAAATATTTAAAACTTTCATGAAATCAAATAAACACTGAGCTTTGAACCTCATGATTGAAAGTCTTCAAAAATGTTATAATGAAAAAAAGAATATCTCGAAATTCAGCTGCCATTTTTAAATTAAAGTCGAGCCAATAAATGTTTTAAAAAGTTAAATTTCCGTAGATAATATATAAATTATTTTCGGATTATATAAATGAATGTAAATTAACTTCCGAATGAATAAATTAAGTTGAACAGAAAATTTAGCTTTTCTAATTAACGTGATGTAAGGACTAATTTCTGAAATTTGTTTGAAAAAATTTGTTATTTCACCTTGAAAATTTGAGAGCCAGAAAACTGGTTTTATTTACGCTATCGTAACCTTTTTATATTATAAGGTTTAACGTTTTTACTCAGGATTTATAGATTACATTCCAAATTTTGTTCGTTCATTATGTCTGTAAATTAATTTTTTCTATAGTAATTTTATGTTTTATAAAAATACATACAAATTTATACAACGTATTTAAATATTACATTTTTAAATAATTACCAATAGTTTCTTAATTATTGATTCAAATTTGTTTCCAGGTAAACACTAAATCTCTTTAAGAAAGCTTTCTTCCGATAAAATACTCAGCCAATCGCAAACTAATACATAAGTATTTCGAAATCGTTTTGCATTTTCTTCTTACAATCGGTAGAGTAATAAGATACGCTATTCAAACGTTATTGCAATAGGACACCTTCTTGAGTAATTAATTTAACGTCGCTTTATCTAAAATTGTGTTATAAATACCTATATCGAGTTTTGAAAAGTTTTAAGTCAATTTTTGAATTACTTATCAACTTTTTGAATTTTTATACCAAAAAAAGCTGAGAGGTTGCTAAATAGTTAAAACTTATGCTGAAAAAATGCTTTGATTTATAACATTTGCGATGAAGTTGATTAAAATGTGTCTAAAAGTTTTACAAAAGTTAATTGGGCGAAGGTAAAATGCACACCAAAATTTAATCCCCTTGCCCCTAACAGGAAAAGTGCACACCAAACTTTAACGACCTCTTCCCCCATAGGTAAAATGCGCACCAGGTTTTTCCTTAGTTTTTAAACAAGTGAAATTTGGCATCGCTGTAGGTTGAAAATGATTTAATCATGAATGATTTAATAATAAATGATTATGATACTTGGAACATATACATATTGTGTTAGTTGATTTTAATTTTTTTTATTATTTTATAATTATAAATAATTTTTTATTAACATTTTTTTCCAAAAAAATGTTTTATGAACAATTTAATTACTTTTTTTTTTTTATCTTTTATTTTTTTTTTGTTGTATAAATTTTGTTTGTTTTATAAAAAAGTGTCTAAGGTTACATGCAAAAACAATTTTTTCAATTTTTTTATTTTTATTTTTCGCTGTCATGAGGGTTACTTGGGATTTTTAAGAAAAAAATAAATAAATTTAATGAATTTTATTTAAAGTATTTTATCAATGATTTAGTTCATTATCGCAATTGAATTTTGCGATTTCGCGTACACGCAAAGCGGTTTTTGCGTTTGCGACTATCTTTGTTCACCTAGATTCATCAATGTAACAATTTCTTAAATCAACCAAGTATATTTGCAACGTTGCCGTTTAGTTGAAATTTCAAAATTTTAGTGCGCTTTTTACCCATGGGGTAGAGTCCATTAAAAGTTTGGTGCACATTTTTCCTATGAGGGGCGAGGGGATTAAATTTTAGTGCGCATTTTACCTATGCCCAGTTAATTACGCCCCGTCTACACTGGCGGTTAAACCGCGTGTCGGCTTAACTTTGTTTAAAGAATTTTGCTATGTTGTCATTGCAATCGAAGTTCAAGATGTAAACATCTTAATCTGATAAATTATTTCCTAGTTTTAAAGTACTTATTAATCCTTCAATCCAACGGCAACATTGCAAAATTCTTTAAACAAAGTTAAGCCGAGACGCGGTTGAACCGCCGGTGTAGACGGGGATAAGCTGGAAAGCGACTCAAGAACGTTAAACCTGGATGACTGTATTTCCCAGATTTTGGATAAAATAACGTTACATTACTCAATAACATATTTTTTTTTTTTTTTTTCACTATCGGCAACCTCACATATGTGCGAGGGTCCTATACGCCGCCCTACACTAGGGTGTTTTAAACAGTTGTGTCTCTGCTTCAGCTTGTACTTTTTAACGTGTTTTCTGCCCAATTCTCGTTTTTGTGTCTCTACTTGAAGACCCCCCTTAAAGAACCCCAAAGTTGAGCGAGTTCTGGAGCTAAGCTTGCGAGCGCATCGGGATACTCGAGCCCAACTCGGTAAAGTAGTCAGCCCGTTACACACTGTTACCATTCTGACATCAGTCGACTTTATTCCTCTGGATCGAAAATTTAGGCATTTAGGATGTCCGAGTTGGAATTAGTGATATAGGGCATCCTACCTCACCTGACCCTTAGATGATTTAGCCCTGAGAATTTTAACTCGTGAAAAAACACTATCGCTAAAATTGCCGAGACTCAAAACCACGACCCCAGGCTTGGGAGACGAGCGCTCTGGGTCCGGAACCATTGCGGCTCTCAATAACGTATCTTATTGCACTAGCGTTTCATTAGCGTATCTTATTACACTACCGATTTAATAGCAAACGTATTGCACTGACTGGTTTGGATTGACCTTTTTGTGTCGGAGCGTCGAAATGTTTGAAGCGTCTTAAGTTTAATTGCGATGTTAGGCCAGATTTTTCTTAATGATTTTGTTTTAAAGAATTCTTCTGCTTAATTGGACTATGTAATTTTTGAAGTTCTAGTTATTGTCGGCCACAAATTATTATCGAATCATTTTTTTAATAAAGGATTTTATCTCCGACTATATTCCTGGATTATTAATTTT
This sequence comes from Encarsia formosa, assembly GCA_038277355.1. Lineage (NCBI taxonomy): Eukaryota > Metazoa > Arthropoda > Insecta > Hymenoptera > Aphelinidae > Encarsia > Encarsia formosa. Next base: position 111,082,223 of record CM076184.1, read on the forward strand.
CATCTTAATTAAAACTGTAAAACGAATTTTAATTTATAAAAAACTCAGTTTGAGTTAATGTTTTATGAGTTCAAAGAAATTATTTTAATTTTCTTTATTAATATAATACATGAATTCAGTTCAAAAAGTTGAACATAAATGGCACAATGAAGTGAATTTTGTAAATTTTTAAATGTAAAAAACATCCATTTAATTTTACCAGGGTTTAGAGACTGAAAATCTAGTTCCCTGAATCAAAAAAATCCAAACTCCAGTCTTGGTAGATTAGACAAATTGTGAGTAAATCTTGCATTTTAACCAAGTTCGCTATTTCTTTATATGACGAATAAAAACAACATTTTTTTATATCAAATATTTTATTTTAAAGCTTAAATTAGCTAATTTTGATTTTTTCCAATAAAACAAAATCATAATTGCATTTAAATTGATTTTTTATACCTCTGCGCTTCCGCTTCCGTTGAAAGTTGCAGCCTTCCAACCTATTTTGATTATTTTCTGATCACATACTGAACCTACATTTCAAAATCAAAGGGATGGATATGTATTATGGTACACTTATCGAGTATGACTCTAAATTTTGCCAAAGTTTTGTGTTTTCAGTAAAATTGTTCAATATTTAAATTATACACTTGGTTATTTCATTAATATAAATTTATAATTCAAATTGTTTTTTGTCTATGCTTCATTTCAACTTTACCGTACCGTACTGTACTGAATTTGAGCCTCCTTTTTCTTTGCTTGGTTGCAATAAGTTAAAAATAATAGAGATTTAAAAACTGTGTGATTCGGAAACTCATGGAACTGATTCAGTTGATTTATAAGATGATATTCATTACATCATCTGAATAATTTAAATGAAATTATCAACTGTAAATTTAAAGGCACTTCCTGTTTGTTTTATAGTGAGTTTCAAGTACACACATTAAAAAAAAAAAAGATTTCAAAATTTTTAAAAAAGTTTGTTTGAAAAGGATCTCCGGGGGCGAAAAAACAATTAACAACACTTATTAATGAGTCATTAATTTATTAAAATTGGTGCAACGTTTCTTCCGCCGATGTGCGGACCTTTTTAAGCACTGATGTAAGAATCAAAGGTTTACAATTTTTATTTCTATAATTTAACACTGAAGGAGTGATGTTCTTCGGTAACGTCAAAATGTGAAGTGAAAGTAATCATCATTATTCAAAATTTTTAATCACATTTCAATGAATAACTAAAAAAGTACAAGATTGCAAAGAGTATTGAATGAAATTTGTAGCTCTTTTTATGCTAATCAGTAAATATAATTTTACTTATGTCTTAGTCTATTATAAAAGAAATATTGCAGTATCCATTTTTCGTAATTACTTATAAATGCAAAGATTTTTTTTTAAATAACCCTAGGAAAAACGTAATAACAAAATTTAATTGTTGCAGTAGTTAAATCACTTAAGATTTTCCTCGTCATGAGTAAAACGTTCGAGATTATTAAACGATAGACTTAGCACTGAGTATGCGCGCTGTTTGCGTGATTATCGAAACGCATAAAATTTTCCTGATTACAGAATGATTGGAAAAACTTGTATTGTTCTCTGCCCATTTGCTTGTGAGTACACATTTGATAACTCTAAAATTTTATCTGAAAACTTCAATTTTTGGTTAACTGTCTCCAAGACTGTTAATGGATTTATTATCTATACCTTTATGAAATTATATTAGATTTGAGTTTTTATTTTTTAGATATCTTATCTCCCTGTTGGAATTGCGAATATTAAAAATGGCTCTTGTCTATTTCCTAATTAGCGTTTCTTACAGGGCTAGAGCGACATAGTAAATAAATTGATTATCTGTATTTTCATGATGAAAAAAGTACTCTTGACCTATTTTTGTATATTTACGAGACCTGATTTTCAATAACTGAATTTAATTAATTAATTAATTGTTTTCATTGAAAAAATTTTGACTTCTAATGCACAAATTTTTATTAATATTATTGTTTTTTATTTTTGCAATGAATTTAATTTACAGTAATTTATAGTAACAATTTATATTTTTGCGTCAATCACATATCTGCTTTTTTCTACAATGAAAATAATTTGTACAGTTATATTTTCATAATAATTGTATTAGATATTCAAGTACCCAATAGAATAATTTAAGTTATTTATTTATTTGTTTACTTTTTCATATTGTTATTATAAAATTTAAATAATAAATGGAACATAAATTATTCAGTTTAAAATAAATCAGTTTAAGGACGGAAGTTTTATACTATAAGAAGAAATTACAAGGATTAAAGAGTGATGATGATGCATTTTAATTACTCAAAGATTACATTTATCTTTGAGCATTTTTTAAAATTTAAAATAACAAAATAAAGGAAAAATTAAATTTATCGAAAAAGAAATATTGAAATGGGCGTTTAAAAATACAGTAACCTATTTGCAGGTCGAATTGAGGGTACTTCCAAATAGTCCTAAAAACTCAAACGGGAAGGTTGCAAAAAAAAAAAAAAAAAAAAAAAAAAAAGAGAAAGGGGTCGTTAGGGGGCGGATAAAAAAAGAAAGAGAGAGAGCAATCATGAGTTAGGGAGATCGTCCTGCATCTGCGGCTGTTGCGCGCACACACGCAGGCAGGGGGGATGACGATGATAAAAGTGTATTTAGGGAGCAGAGGGTGGCTTGCAGGGGAAGGATGAGGAGGTGGTGTTGGTGCGCTGCTGCTGTGCTCCTTTATCGACCGAAATTCAGGCTCTCGGAGGCAGCAAGCGCGGGCGCACGCTGAATAATAACGCGGCATTCATTTGGGCCGCCACTGGATCAAGTGCGCTCCACCGGGACGGGTCACGGGGGTGAGTTTTATTCTCAGTAGCTGCTGGTGGCTGCTGGCTAGTTCCAGTAGAAGATGCTCTGCGCACCGACAATTTATCGCAGCATTCCGTGATGCACAAGTATCTGTTATCAGCTAGTTGGCAATAGTTGCAGATTCCAAAGTTTAATCTCGTACGGCAGCCGCTGAACCATGAGCCTGTCGTCATTTGCATGGAGATGAGCAAAAACTGCTGCTGTTATTGCTGGTTATTATTATTATTATTTTTTATACTCGATTCACATCCGTGTAAGCTCTTGTTGCACCCCGCCGGAACCCGCGTTCAGCGTGAGTGGGGAATGCTTTAAACTATCAGTAGCAGCAGCAGCAACAGCAGCGGACCTCACAAACGTTTAACGAGCAACAGTCGCAGCACGACATCGAGCAGAGCTTCAACCTTTGCGACAATCCTAATAAACAAATTATGGAAAAAATTAAACCACTTTGTAACATCAGGTAAGTACATTCTAATGCAATGTGTTAGATTAAGTCGTTAAAAATTTTTTTTATTTTACGAAAGAAAAACTGTAACCAATTTTATTTTTATTCTGTTGCTTTTTTTAATCTGCATTTTGTATGAGCGAAGGGGGCGTTTTGAACAGTTTTTCTAACAAAAGATTCAATCAACCAAACTTCAGTACTAGTAATCATTCATTATCTGCATATAATTTTTTTTTAATCCGACTGTAGAATTTAAGATTAATTGGTAAATGATAGTGGCTGCATTATTACAAAAAATAAGACCAGGTGTAAAATTGAAATTCAGAAAAACGGTTTGGTAAACAAAAATTAATCATTATTTCAATTAGTATTTTATGACCAGAAAGTTGAGACCGTAATATTAACGATATGAAATTATCGATAAAAAATACGTTAAATTTTTTTGAATGACTACAACTATTACACCCTACCTAGGTGTGATTAGAAGTGAGTGAGTATTTTGTTATATAGATCTAGTTTTTGATAAGAGTAATCATATTCAAAAACTTTTTCGTGTTTTTTATAAATCAGTTAGTTTTAATAAGATTTTCAACCTGCACGATAAAATAAGCATTTTTTTAATTTTACAGATTGCTATTTTCAAGCAAAAAAATTATTTACTTCTAAAAAATTCATGTGAAAATAAATTGAAGGATGATCTTATTTTTAATAAATCTTCAATTTGGCCTCTCATTTTTAGAAAGAACTATGAATCATTAATTAAAATAAATTTACAATAAACAATAAAATTATTCATTCATACTTTTTTTTTACATCTGAACCACGTTTTCTAAATACGTACATAAGTAGAATCTTTGCTAGGTTTAAAAAGAAAAAAACTTAATTAGATAATTAAAATTATATTTTTAAAATCTTGGGTTTGTTTACAAAAAAAATTTTTTTTTTGTAAACAAATTGGTATTTACAGATAAAATTGTTATTTACTGTAAGTTTTAGAATTTCACAGATACTGTGAAATTCTAAAATTGTGATTAAATAAAATTTAGAAAAATGGAAAAGGTGACAGTTTGTTTGTATTAAAAATTAATTAATAGTTAAATAAAATACTGTGAAATATTTTCGATGACACAGTAATAGTATTAAAAATTCGTTAACTAGAGTAAAAAAAAATGTAAGTCTATAATTACATTTTTCATTCGATTTTAATATCAGATTGAAATATCTTATCATTGAAAAAAACTAACAGTAAGGTAAAGATGCCAATTATGATTACAAAAATCGCTACTTTTCAGCATTTTGAATTTTATTGAAAAAACAAAGCATATTAGACTAAATCTTTTTTTACATACTTAAATTTTAGGTTCTTAGGAACTTAAATAAATTTTTTTTTTATGATAATTGTATTTATTTATTGAATAATTAATGTTTAAAGTCAAGATCTTTTATGCCTCCGTTTAAAGTCAAGGCCCCAGTTTATTAGACAAGTTCAGCTTTGGCCCCAGTTTATGGAACACTTTTTTACGTGAAATCCCGTCTGTGACTTAAGTGCCCCAGTTGATGGAACGGAATCGTCAAAATTCGAGGGTTTCATCACTCTCAAACACGAACAAATTAAAAATCTAACATGAAAATTAGATAAACCGTTCCATCAACTGGGGTATGTAAGTCACAGACGGAATTTTAGGTGTAAAAGTGTTTCATAAACTGGGGCCAAAGCTGAAGTTGTCTAATAAACTGGGGTCAAAAGGTCTTGTCTTTAAACATTAATTATTCAATAAATAAATACAATTTTCATATAAAAAAAATTTATTTAAGTTCCTAAGACCCTAAAATTTAAGTATGTAAAAAAAGATTTACTCTAACATGCTTTGTTTTTTCAATAAAATTCAAAATGCTGAAAAGTAGCGATTGTTGTGATCATAATTGGCATCTTTACCTTAAGTTCAATTTTTTCGAAATTATTGAAAAATGAATAATAACTTGATTTTAAGCCATATTAACCAAAAAAAATTTATTTACCAAGCTCTATATCAGATTCAGATCGGTTAGAATAGAACGCTAACTCAATATTTTTTTATAGTTAAAGTACTTTACGTAATTCCTACAAAACTTCAAACTATGCATTCTCATTTTTTATTTTTCTAAGCATGTTTAAAAGAATTATTTATATTGAGATGAAAAAAAAACTAAATTAAGTACTGGAGTTCAACATAACTAATTTATTAATAATTGATTTTATCATGAATTTTGATAAATTAAACGATAGCAGCAGATAACAAAATTCATGTTTACAGAAAAGAGGGCTGAAAAATAGCCTGTCGACAATGACCGAATGGCGAAAATGTCGTTTGAAGCATGGAATCTTACTCGAAATTTACGGCAAAGAAGATGGATTGTTGGATTACTTATATTTTTGCTGATATCTTTACTGGTTATTAACAGTTTTACCATAAATCAATTTCAAATTGTTCCTCTCGGAAATAACACGATTCAAGGTAAAAATTAATTTTTTCAAAGTAAAAATACTTACCTTTTTATTGAATTGCAGCGCTTTTTAACTGAAACATGCAGCGCGTGTACACAATGCGAAAATGTTTACTCATTATATCTGAAAAATGCTTTCAGAATAACCGGATAAAAAATTTTATTTACTGCACTTTTAAATTGAGAAATAAAATGATGAAAAAATATTCCAGGAAACTATGTCGAAGCACGAGAAGAACAAGTGCTGTCAATGCCCACGGCTGCACCAGTACAAAAGGGCTACGTCGTCAACAACAAGGGCTGCCGTATACCCGACCTCAGTCCGTTCGAGACATCGGCGATGCGGTATTTTAAAAAGCTCAACCCTATCGTCTGTGCACAGGGTACGCACTTACCGCTCGTTAATTCCAACTCCAGCGCGATTTTTGTCGACCCGGAGGCACTTCCGCACTACTACAACGAAAATGAGACCGCTGAGTGTTGCTGGCGCAGTTTTTGGAGGGTCTATAAAAAAGACAATAAAGTCAGGTAAGTTTTTAAGACTCTTAACTTGATTAAACTAGGTAGGTCAAGAAAACTCTTTTCATGCGTCGCAGACTATTCATGAGATTCATAGATAATGTTTAATCTGCTCATTTTTTATATTTTTTTCTTTTTTTAAAAAATTTATATTTGTGTCAACTTTTTGTTTAAATTTATTGCAGATATAGTAATGACTGTCATGCTTTTACGAGTTTCGCTTACATCAATGACGAGTTCGTGAAAGTGGAGTGTCAGGGTAAAAATGGAAGTGGGTTAGTCTACCAGGATTATTTTGCATTCGTGCCACGAAAGCTCCACGTCGAGGATCGCTGTCATAAGCTTGAACGGATGGAAAAGCTTTGGAATAAAAAAAAACCTGATCAGTCCAGCGAAAAAAAACTAAGCGTACTAATAGTAGGGATAGATTCCGTAAGTCGTTTGAACTTTCACAGACTGATGCCTCGTACTTTAGGTAAACTCAAAGAGCTTGGTGCTTTGGAATTGTACGGTTACAATAAAGTCGCTGACAATACTTATCCTAACATGGTTCCGGTGCTAAGCGGTTACTCGGTTACAGAGTTCGAGAAACTCTGCTGGACCAATCACGATAGACCTTTTGACAAGTGTCCTTTTATATGGAATAAGTTTAAGAGTCGAGGTTACAGAACTATTTTCGCAGAGGATGCCTGCTGGATGTCTATATTTAATTACTTAAAACCAGGTTTCAGGTAAAGACTACATACACCTACGTACTTACTTTCATCGCATTACCAAACTGTTCGCTTAAATTAAATTTAAAATTAAAACAGTGAACAACCAACCGATTACTATCTTCGTCCCTTCTGCCACGAAATGGAATCTGTAATCGGAAATACCCAAAAGTACAATGCAAAACTGTGCGTTGGCACCAGACTCACCTTCGATTACCTGCTGCACTATACTCGAAAGGTGGCGGAGCAATTCGCGGATGATCCTTACTTTGGGTTATTTTGGCAAGCTAGTCTCACTCATGACGACGTACAGTATCCGCAGTTTGGGGACGATTCGTACTATGAGTTTTTCCAGTATCTACAAAATCAGGAGTTGCTTCGTAACACAGCTCTGATATTCATGAGCGACCATGGAATGCGATGGGGAGGATTCAGACAGACTTATCAGGGCAGACTCGAAGACAGTCTGCCTTTTGTTTTTTTACTCTTTCCAGATTGGTGGAAACAACTGCATCCTCAAGCTTGGAAGAACCTGCAGACAAACGCGAGGAGTCTCACTTCGCCCTTCGATCTTCACGAGGTCCTCGAGAACATCCTTGAACCTAAAAAGATGAATTTATCTACTACTGGGGTTAGTTACAAGGTACTTTTTCTTTAACGTCATGTACTTCTATAATATCCTACGATGATTTTTTTTCTTTAAACTTTATTTTTCGACAATACTTAATTTTTTTTTTTTTTTTTTTTTTTTTTTATAATGACGATAGAAATTATTTAAGTCTATGAATCACGTTTCTGATTCATTTTAAATCATCAATGTTCCCTTGCATCACAAACTAGTTAGTCACTGATATGAGAGTGAACACTACTTAACAATACATTTTATTTTGAATAAATAACATTTAATTTTTACTTTACTCAAAAAATTTTTGAAAGAAATATAAAAATTTGAAAATGTATTTTTAAATCCATAATAAAAGCTTTCAAAGTGTATATAAACCGTCAATGATATTTAAAACTAACAGTAAACAAAAAAACAAAATTCATCCAGATACAAAGTAATAATTAATATAAAAGTTTCGCGGACCTTGGTAATCGTATTAATTTGAAATTCAGTATTTATAATTTTCTTGAACCAACATTTTTTCAAAAACAAAATTTCAAAATAAAAAAATAGTGAGTTAAAATGAACGTAAAATGTATATTAGCTGCGAGAAATAAATTTTTATTTTCTAACAGCAAAGACAAAGACAATTTGCGTGAGAACAAGCTTATATGCATTGTTAACGCGGTAAGCAGATAAAAAGCTTGTAATTTACCCAATGTCACGTACGTTGTCAAATAAATTTGGTTCGAGGGTAAACATAATTTTTTTTTCCTTGTCATCTGCAATTTTTATCATACATTTACAGAAATTTTTTTTTTTTTTTTTTTCAAACTGTCGTTAAAAAATAGAAATAACGTTGAACATAAATTCAACGGTTAATTAGCAAATTGATAAAATCAAAAAAGCAGGACCTCAAAAATTTTGATTGTTTTTTTCAGGATAAATCAATTAAGATACCAGGGGCGACAGATGAAAATAAGTCAGCAGTAACGAGAGGAATTAGTTTGTTCAAAGCGATACCAGTGGACCGAAGCTGCGACTCAGCCGGTATCCCGGAGCACTGGTGCATGTGTCAAACGCGTTACAACGTATCCGCGGATGACCCTGTGGTGATAAAGACTCTTAAGTTCTTTGAGAGCCAGATAAACCAGATGCTTTCGAAATACCCGCAATGCAGTAGGCTCGAGATTTCTAAGCTGATCGATGCCAAGGCTCTCAGTCACACTCCATCCATAAAACCTACAACGAGCGGTACAAACGTCAGCGCAAGCAACGAAAAGGGCTTTGAGCCGTACTGGACCGATTACTCGATCACGACGCAAATGTCGCCGGGTGGTGCCATTTTTGAGAGTTCCATACGTTACCATCCGGAGAACGATACGTTGAGCCTTGTCGATTCCATCAGCCGACTCAACTCCTACGGGAATCAAAGCGCCTGTGTCGATGATTTTCGCATGCGTCTCTACTGTTACTGCCCCCCGCACCTATCGTGATCTCTTTAATTATCTAGACAAAGCAAAGTATTTTTTTTTTTTTTTTTTTTTTTTTTTTTTTTCGCACATTCCTAACACTTGAGTGTTGTGATTGAGGGTTCAATTTCGTTCCTATTAATTACTCGTATCGTACAGTATAAGTACAATGATAATAATGATAATAAAGTATTAAGCCTTTAACTTAATTTTTATAGGTACATGTTATTTTTTAAACTATGCGATGATATTTTACCAATCACGTATTTCAGATGCAGGACGTCCAAGTGCCAAATGAATAAAATTTTAAGAATTACATTATTCTCTTGATTTAAGCTTGTGTAACTAATGAATTTATATAAGAAACGTCACATCGAACGCTGTTGCGTATATTGAAAAGTTGCCGCATAACTTACTTGTAATTATAATAAAGTCGAGAGAAATTGCATTTTAAAATTCGATAGGTTTCGCTAGTACAATATTCAGGGGGATTTGATTAGTTTTTACGAAACTCCAAGAGTTTTATTGACAAGTATTCAAATGTATTTTAAATAAAACATTTTTTAAGGAACTTAAATTTTAAGGGCGCTGCTCTATAGCCCATTGAAGTAAATAAATAAACCAATATTGAATGAAGAAAATATTAAAAAATTAGATTTATTAATGTCTTTAATAAAAAAAAAAAAAAAAAAAAAAAGAATGCTGTCAATATTAAAAAAAAAATTTTTTAAGTTTTAAGCAAATGGAATTCATAAATTATTTTTTAAGATACCCGGGACCATATTTGTCCCGATTTGATATACCTACTGCTTGTAAAAAAAATGTATACAATATAAGTGGCATTTAATATATGTTCTTCATTGTTAACTGTACAAAAGAAAATGTTACTGAATAATCCAAAATTGTGAAAATTATTTTTTTTTCTAATGCAATAGTTTCATTTAAGAAATGAAAGCTACAACTCATTTTGTATATAAAATATAAAGTAAATAAAATAAAAACATGCTTTTCTTGAGTAGGCAAATTCTCACTATTTTTTGTGATAAAAAATGCTACATAAGTTTCACTGTACAATACAAAAGAAACCATAGTTCAGTGAAACATAAGTAACAGCTTTGAACACTATAACTACATATTGAAGGTTTGACTAATTTATAAATATGTAGATCTTTATTTTATTATTTTATTGAAAAAAAATTTTATCTTTTTGAAGTGAGTGTTACATAAATTAATAATTTACAGCTAGAATTAAAAGATAATATTTTATTTTTAAATAAAACTTGCTTTACTTTCACGAATTTGTGGAGTATACGATCTAACAAATGATTTGCTACTACTAAGATCAATACTACTGTATGTATTCATTGAGTTTGAAATGCTATTTGTGATATTTTGTAGCTGTGTATAAAAATGTTAATAACATACTGTTACAAAGATATTTATTTTTTCATCACATTTATGGCAATCAAGGTTTACTCGTAAATTATTATAAAAAGATTACTGTAAAAATTATTCAATGATGTAATAAGTAGAATTTTGATTGTGTACTCTTGATATATCATACCGGCAACGGTAGCAATTTAAAACCTTGTTAAAAAAAAAATTAATAAACTAACAATGTGAAATAACATTTTCGTGACTAAAATATACAATTTTTAAATTCGATTTATAAAGCATACTTTGATGTTTAAAAACTTGTTGCCATATTCATCTTTTAATAAAAAAATTCTTCAATATTACAAAGTACGTCCAGCATTATTTATAAATTTTTTAAAACTTTTCAATTATTAAAATGAAATAATTATTTTTCATGTCCATACATAAATACAATCTACAATTGAACTATTAAGACTTCACAAAAACTTCAGTAAAAAAATTTTTCAATTTACTTTGCTTGTTTTTGTTATTAAATATTTTTTTAATTAATAAGTCAAATTTAGGTTTACATAGATAAAAAATGCAAAAACATTCTTCAAAAACCATTCATATATTTTACACACTTGTACTCATTCAAAAATAACTTAAATGTTTTGATCACACTTAATTCAACACTGCAGCACAAGGTAATTATAAATTAAACCTAAAATTTTCAGTCAATGTTCAGTTATTGCAGTTGTCACTGAATTATTTAGATTATTAACTCAACTCTTAAAGTCTTAGAGTCAAATTTTTGTATTATTTAACTTTTTCACATTATTTATGAGTTCAACACTCATTTAATTATAAGTCATCCTTGCTTTACAAAACTTTTTTTTTAGTTTATTTCAATCTATGGTTAATTTCCCCTAATTCCATTGTATATTCTATTTACAGAACTTTGACTAAGTAGTTTTCGAATATCTGTAAAAAATATTTAAAATATTTTTAGCATGTATAATTGTAAAAACTTTTAATTTCATATTGTTATTTATCTATAAAAGCAAGTTATTTATTTGTATAAAATTACCTTCTTTTTCTTCCTCCGATAAATCTGTTTCAGGGAAAGCAATGTCAAATGTGATAAATAAAGTTCCATGAAGATTATTATTGTCATAGTTTGGCATTCCTTCATTCTTTTTGCGCATTCGTGCACCAGGTTTTGTGATTTTGTCTCTCTGTACTGTTATTGTACGACCATCTAAGTGAGTAATCTCCAAAGAAAATCCAACTAAAGCATCTTGCAGTGAAATGGTAACATTTGTATAAAGATCATCGCCTCTTCGTTCAAAGATTGAGTGAGGCTGTGTTTTTATTCTACAAAAAAACAAATTTATTTCATCAAAATATATTCTTTTTAGAATTTTCAAAATTCATTACTGCACCAGTTATTTACCTTAGGATTAAGTCTCCTGGCTCTCCATCTAGATGAGGTTCTCCTTCAGCGGTAAATTTAGTTTCCTGACCATCAACCATACCAGGCTCTATTTCTACTTCAAGCACACGTTCTTCATTAACAAAAACAACATTAGGACATTCAGAACATACAGTTTGTTGCATCATTTGGAAACGACCATTTCCTAAATTACGAGTGACTAGTTCTTGCCTGCAATTGCATTTTCTAGTTCCTTTAGTAGTTTTCATTACAGGCTTATTTCTTGTAATCTGTATGTTAAAGTATATAAGACAGTATTAATAACAAATGATTACAATTATGTTGTACAATTTTCATCAAATTATCTATATATTTTATACTTGAAAAAAATTGTACCTCTACAAAATTTCCACTATATAATTCCTCTAGTGTGACATAAAGATCCATAACAATATTTGATCCTCTGGGAATTTCTTGTTGACGAGATTCTCCTCCACCAAAATGAAAATCAAAGTCCCCAAAGAAACTTGCAAAAGGATCAGCATTATTCATCATGCCATCTTTTTTTACACACTCCTCACCACATTTATCATACTGAGCTCTTTTGGTTGGATCTGAAAGAACTTCATAGGCTGCATTGAGATCTTGGAACTTTGTTGTAGCATCAGGATCATTTTGATTTTTATCAGGGTGTAAATCTTTTGCTAAGCTTCTGTAAGCTTTTTTAATTTGATGAGTGCTAGCACTTCTTTTTATTCCTAATATGGAATAAAAGTCTCTTCTGTAAAAATAAATTGTACAAGTTTAAAAAATCGTGTTTGTAATCAAAGAAAAATGAGTACAAAAACTTAATAGCCAAAAATTATTATAATAATCAATTAGCAGCACTAGCATACTATCAACCAGTCGTTAATATTGTTAATAGTTTACTTAGGAATGAAAGTCTTAAAATCAATATACACAATATGCAATAAAATATGAAAATTATGATTTATAAATTTATTAAAATGAAGGTTAAGTTAGAAAAAATTTGTAAATATGTGAATTTTTTTTTGATGAATAAAGATATTTTAGATAAAGAATTAATTAAAACTTACTCAGCACAACAAAAAATAAAAAATAACAATAAATTAAATAAAATCAAGCAAAAAAATTGAAATCCTGCCATTCTAGCAGAAGTTTGTGAAGACTTATGATTTTGGGTCGTGGTCGACGCCGATTGGACAGTTTCATCGGCGGCGTGTGTAATCGTCAATCCCTGCATACACATGGTCATATCATGTACATAGATACGTACAACGTATATGCTTTTTATGTCGGAAACTCGGATCGACGACCTCGCTTCAGGTAAAATACACGTTAGGCCCGCGAGTTTTAAAACTGATTAATTTGCTAATACATTAATAAAACAATTTAAAAATAAATAAATAAATCTATCAGACCCATGAATATTGCAAACAAAGTTTGCACGCTTGTGGTACCGATGGGCCATGAATGTCAAATTTTTTTTTTTTTTTTTTTATTTTATTTAACGTGACTATCGGTGTATATTGTATTCAATATTAAATTTAATGATTAAAAATTTTTTTTTCTACAGTACGGTTCTGCCTAACAACTATGGGGTATAATCTAAAAAGATACTAGGATTTCTACAATAAAATTTTTTAAAATTTATTTTTATCTGTAGATTATTATTTTAATGTTTCATTAAATAGCAGGAGTGTGAAAAATAAATCTAAACTATTAAAATATTAACAAGACTTGCAGTTTTGGGAAAAATCAAACTTATAATCAAATTTTTTCAATGATTTTTCATTTTATCGCATAATTAAACTGTGTTGTAAGGCTTTTTTTTCATTTAGAATAAATCTTTGTAATAATTCATCAAGTGGATCTATCCCATCTCGAGCTGCTTGTCGCCTCATTGTTTGTTTTACTTCTTCTCGTGCTCCTTTATCAGCTCCACGAGTAGAAATTCTACGATCTGCAATAAATCAATAAATTGGTAAAAAGTTAAACAGAATAAAAAAAGTTGTCAACCACTTTGCTAATTATGATTACTTTGTAAAATTCCAGTATTAACAGCAATATCTAATAGTACACCTCCTCCATGATCAGTCCATAAATAAGTTAGTTCTTCTAAAATGTCGACATTTATTACATAAGCTTGAAATAGAGGATAACCAAAACTTCTTCGGCTTAAAATTTTTTTAACAATAACATTTAAAAATGATGCTTCTTGTGGCCAGTCAATTTGCATTAACACTAAAGCATGACCTATAGCCAAATCACCACCTCCTCCAGGCCATGAAAAACTTTCCTAAAAAAAGTTTGATTTTATTAATTTTATCATTAAAAAATTTTTTTAGCATCTCAATTATTCAGTATTATATTTCTCAATCAAACCTTGATTGATGATAAGAGAAGTCTACAACAATACTGTAATACAGGAAATTTTGCCAAAGTCAGATAATGTAAATGCCTTACTGCTGGAACATTTAAATTATTTGATACTTTTCCTCCTGTACTTGGTAAAGAGTTTGCAACTAATGTAATGTACTCGATCATTGACTAGAATAAATAAAAAATAAAATGTAGTAAATGTGTAGCTCTTTTTGTTTTCTATCATCTATTGAACAATATGATACCTTATAATCTTTCACAGAAAAACAGGTACTTGCAAGTCTAAGTTGAGCACATAGAGTATTAGTTTCTTGTGGAAGTCTTAACATCAAATCATGATGCAACCCTTTATACATGGCAAGATCATTTAAAAATGGATTTAACCAAATTTCTAAGTGCATCTGTTGAACTAATTTTAAAGATTCTTGTTTCAGGTAATCACTGCTATGTATAAGATCATATAGTTTTACAGCTAAAGCTAATCCATTTCCACTATATTCTCCATCACAACTGATAACTGTTCCAAATGACTCCTCTCTTTTTCGTTTTTTTACCTTTGGCTCTCCAGCTGTCAAAGAAAAAAATAAAAAATAAAGCAACCTTATGAATTATTAAAAAATTAAACTAATTTAGTATTTTTTACTAACAAGGAATTGGATCCACAAATGCCTCCACAAGACAGTAAGATGTTTCATCATTGTTCATTAAAGTTGAGTGCTCATCAAGTATTCTTATTAAAACGACTACAGAGGAAATTAGTAATTGTCTCACAATAAGTTCATCATTCAACCCTACAATGTGTGCACTTGCATATTGTTGAAGTCTTTCACTGTACACTTCTTTATTCCATGGAGAAGCAAACAAACTGCTCAGCTCCCATCCTAACTTCTTTCCAATAAGTTCAATCACTTGAAATAATTTATCCCAGGGATGCAAAATTTGAGAATCTTGAGGTTGTTGTATATATGCAACATAAAATTCCACTGCTTTACAAAGTAATCTTAGACTCAGTCTTGTGTTCAATTCAACTGGAGATGTACCAAGAACTGGCAATGCTTCACAGACTAATAATTTTCTAAATCCATTAATGGTTACTCCAGGATGATATTGATTTTCAGCTGATAATAATACTTCCACTAATCGTGGCTGCAAATTAAAAATTTATTTAAAAAAAATTGATACTCAAATAAAAAAAAAATAAACTTTTGAGAAACTCACTCCATGAGTAGCAACTGTATGAGGAAATTTTCTGAACAACAGAAGTAGTATTTTACAATGTTCCATGGTGTCTTCGCTATGATCTGCTGTCATTAGCAATAAGCGATGTTGAAGCTCAGGAGGTATGTGTTGGAACATGCGACACAAAAACTCTGCCTCTTCATCACATTGCTCTGATCTAAGTGAATGTGTTATTCTTTCAATTTCTTTCCAAATATCTCGATCTTCAGGAAAATTTTGAAATCTATAAATTATAAGATATTTGATTCTTAATAACTTGCAACATTTTTATAATAAATCATAAATCAGTGTTTTTAAAAACTCACAATTCACTGAAACATTGAGCAGTTTCTTTGACATTTTTTGATAATTTTTCCACTCGATAAGCTTCAAACTAAAAGAGAATGATGATTAAAAAAATTATGACAAAAAACTTTATTTTATTAAATTATTAGACTCTTATACCTGAACTCGAACACTTTCCGGAAAAAGGGATTTTGCAGTTATTAACCAAGATTTAGCAGCGAAAATATCAGTTGCTAAAGCCTCATTTGCACGTCTTAGTAAATAATCTTCTTTTGATAAGTGTTGATTTTCTGTCATTTTTAATAGGTCTAACATAACTCGACGGGTAAAAATAACAATATTGCTTTAAATCTTATCACAAGTTTTATAAAGAAAGTATAAGAATTACATTTTATACATTTATTTTGCTAAAACTTAAACGATAATATAACCTAAAAGTTGCTTTAAATACATGTACTGTAACTGATGTACACAAACAGCAGTAAATAGCCGACCAGCCGACAACCCCGGTGAATTCGAATCTACTATCTAGGTATATAATGGACAAGTATCCTTTCAGTCTTCAGTTAACAACGGAGTTAGGTGCTCTAAACGGAGCCATCAGCGGATCAGCCAGTTCTCTCTAATTCTTCTTAATTTTCAAAGGTGGCAGCACCAAGCTATTTAAAAAGTTTTTTTTTTTTTATTTAATTAAGGTGGTTTTCTACCAGAGCTAGTCAAATTAAATCTATGATTAAAAAAATTTGAAATTCAAGCTAAAAACTGTATTTGAATATTTAAATACAATTTTTTTAAAGTCTATGAAGCTGGTATTTTTCTAAAATAGCTATAAATAAACAAAAAGTCAAAATATTTAACACTTTTTTGACTACTACGATTCACGTCGTGGCAACATCGCACTCGGACTGCTTCATAACCTCAGTGTTTGTTATGATTTCGTTGACTGATTGACTCGCGAGAAATGAAAACTGTTCGCGGAGAGTTCGTGTAATAATTAAAAACTTATTCATCACTACCATGGAAAGATATAAAGGCAGATTCATTAAAAAAACTGTTTTGCAGCACAAAATAGTGCGTAGTGAAAATTTAAAATTAAAACAGAAACTATGGGCTGAATATAAAAAGAAAAATAGTGTAAATCCCACAACAAAACTTGCGAACTATCCTCTCGAAGGAAACAGAATTATTAATGTAAAGATTCTTTCTGAGAACACAATTTGTAAAAAATGCCAATCTGTCCTCTGGCTCGGTGATGTTCAAAGTGAACAAATCAATGGACTCCATTCAATTTTTAGTATAAAATGCCAAAAGTGTTCTACAATTCAGCTGGTTCCAAGTAGTGGATGTCATAAAGTTAATGAACTTGCAGAGTCATTTTTGAAATCAAAAAATCATAATGACACCACAACACAAATTGTACTTGGTAAAATTTTTTTTTTTAGTTTTGAAGATGTTAGTGAAATTGAATGCATATTTTAAGAGAAATATATTTTGTTTTTAGGTGCTTTTCATGGTGGTATAGGTTTCACTCAAATTAACAAAGTTTTATTATGTGCAGATATCCCAACGCTACACTCAAAAACATATTATAATTATCAACAAGAGATAATTCCTGTTTTAGAAAAAGCTGCTAAGGACAGTTGTAGAAAATGGGCGTTGGAAGAAAGGGAGCAAGTTATTAAAAAACTTGATGAATTAGAAAATTATTTGTAAGATAATTTATTTTCTTTTGTAACATTTTAATTTTCAAATTTAGTAAAATCTAATATGAAATGAACAGAAAGAAAGTTTAATAATGATTAATGCTAAAAGAATTTTATTTTGGAAATGAAATATTTTTTTTGTTTATTTTTATATTTTTTATCATGAAAGACTTACTGAATGCACAGCGACAAATATTGTTTGAAGTATGTCAGTTTATATTTAATAATATTTTACAGATTTTTACAGCAAATTCTATCCAATTTTTTATTGACCAATCTATTTTATTAGAAATTTTTTTACAGTTGCTCCATATAAAAGTTTTTGTGAAATACGTTTTACTTTGAGATGACTGGATCTAGTTTAATAAAATAAACAAGTAAAGTTATTTTTTATTTTATATTATAAAATTAGATTAATCTAGTTTATAAGAAAGTGATTTAAGATATTACTTATTTTAGAGTATAAGAATTTTATAAGTATTTGTACTTTATGAATGAATGTACTAAATATTAAGTCTTTTGTTTAAAAATAAAATTTGATCACTCATAAATATTATTATCAGAGCTGTTATTTGGCCACTCATGATCCAATCTTTTTCCTATTCCTAGTCATACCTTTTTTAAATATGAAGTACTACTTAAATTTATAAATTAAATTCAATGGCTTCCATAAATTTATTTAAATCTTAAAACTTACCAGTATCATTACCTTTTATTCATTTGATTATTAATTTATCCTGATAGGCCTCCAGAAATTCGTGAAGATTTTATGCAAGAAATGGTTCAATTTAAGGAAGTAGCTAAATTAAATTTTTCTGGCAATGAGCTTCAGTATTGTAAAGAGTTAGAAAAACTTATGGAAAAAATGGTCAACATTATAAGTAGCTTTGACTTAGGTTGGTCCAAGAGAGGAAATGGAAGAAGCTACGATAGCCTTAATGGATACGGAGCTTTAATAGGGTTTTTAACAGGGAAAGTTCTAGAATATAGTACCAGAAACAGGAAGTGTCACAAATGTGACTTGAATCATGACCCTGATGATCATAATTGTAAATTGAATTTTCATGGTAGTGCAAAATCAATGGAAGCAGACATTGGAGCTGAACTTGTGAACAGAAGCAAAATTTTCAGGGATTTAAAAATTAATGTTAAAGTATTAGTGGGCGATGAAGATAGTACTACAATGGCGAGAATAAATGATGAAAATCTAAAAAATAATGTAAAAAGAAAAATCTATAAACTGGCTGATTTAAACCATGTAAAAAAAAATTTATCAAAAAAACTGTATAGTATTAGAAATACTTTCAAAGAATTAAATCAGAAAGGTTTGATTGCACATATAAAAAAATGCTTTTCTTATGCTTTAGGACAGTGTAAACAAGATTCTAAAAAATTAGCAGAAGCTGTTAGAAATATTCCAGAGCATCTATACAATATTCACAATAACTGTGGAAATTGGTGTGGTAGTAAGACTCAAACTCCAGTTGATAATTCATGTGCTGGCAAAACCAAGTATCGACAAAAATTTATTATCAAACATCAAGGATTGTATGAAGAACTGAAGAAGATTTTTATCCTGTACTCACTAAACGCTTCAAAATACTGTGTTCCAGCATCGAGCCAGGCAAATGAATCGTTGAACAGTATTATATCCTATCAGCTGCCAAAAAACAAATGTTATAGCACTAGTGCCTCAGCAGATGCACGAGTTGCCACAGGTATACTTTTGAAAAATGAAGGTGATACATACTTACAAGATGTTAAAAAAAATCTGGATCTGCCAGTTTATAAAACATTCATAACTTTTTGTATTAAAAAAAATTGGAGTAGAGTGAGACGTGCAGAAAAGTCAGCTACTGTAGAGGCAAAAAAGCAAAGATTAAGTTTAGTTGAAAAAAGAGAAAATCTAAAAAAAAAATTGGAAAGTACAGAGGGTGTCTCTTATCAAAGTAATGTTGGATTCGAGATAGTTAATGATCCCATCCCTTCTCTTAGCACTAGACTAAACAAAATTACCAGCCAAGAGTGTTCCTTCATCTGTTTCGACCTAGAAACATCAGGTCGAAGCAAAAAAGATGAAATTTTACAGATAGCGTGCAAAATCAAGGACTCTACATTTTCAACTTACATTCTACCAACTAAACCTATTCCAAAAGATGCGAGTGATATAAATGGCTTAACATTTGATGATGGAATATTGAGGTACAAAGGTGAAGTTTGTGATACTTTGTCCATGCATGAGGCTCTCCTTTCATTATTAAATTTTTTAAAAAAGAACTGCAAAGGCTGTGTATTGATTGCTCACAAGGCATCCTTCGATGCATTCTATCTTATTAGAGAAATAAAAAAATATGCTATGGCAAAAGATTTTAGTAAAATAATATATGGCATTACTGATAGTATTCCTCTGTTTAAACTTAAGTTCCCAGAGAGAAAAAAAGAAAAAAAAACTTTTTCTTTATCCAAATTGGCAGAAGACCTATTGGACATGGATATTTCAAAAAATAATTTGCATGAAGCATTATATGATGTTATTTTATTAGAAACATTATTGAATAAATTTATCAAGACTGAAGATATTTTTAAGGCTGCAATCAAATTCAAAAAATTAATTTATCAATCTACAGAAGAGAAGAAAGTAGCAATCAGAAAGGCTACTTTTGCAGCTTTAAAAAAAAGTCATGTATCTGATTATATGCTTAACAAACTTGCTGAAGCCGGATATAGTTATCAAGATTTAGTACAGATGATAAAAGAAAAAGGACGAGATCAAGTTAGCTCTGTATTATCTGAAGTAATTAAAAGAAAGAAAACTTTAACTGATGTTGTGAATATTTTTGAAAATTCTATAAATTAATAATATTAATTTTCAAAGAAGAAAACCCAAAGTTTATACGCCAAAATTTGTACAAAAATAATTACTAGAATATGATGTTTATAAAATTTAATAAGATAAACTAAGTTAATTTGTTAAAATATATTTCTTAGGTTTTGATTAAATTTATATTTCATGTGCATAGTTGGTTTTTAAAAAAATTATCTAAATAATAAGCTTTACAGTAAGAAAATTTTTTTATTAAAATAAATTATTTAGAACAACGAAATAAAAATCTTTTTATTAAAATTCTGATCAGTGTTTTTTTAATTAACTAAGAATAAATCACTTCTCACTATGAAAACACAAACACAATAGCTTTCGAAACACAAACACAACGCACTATTAATTATTTTATAATAAATCAAAAGTGATTTATTCAAAAATGATTTCAGAATTATTAATTATAAATAAAGTAAACATTGAGTCTATAGCAATAAATTAATTACGATTTTGATATGAAACTACAATTGAGAATGAAGCAGCTGACTGCAGAGCGGCAGAAAGCAAACTAATCGTAAATCGTTCCGGATTACAGCGTTGCCACATCTTCGGAGGTTATGGATGAACTTCCCGAGAGGGTCAAAATAAGAGTATTTTTTTTTTTTCGAATAATCATTAAAAATTTTCTGTATGGTCAATTTTTTGCAGTTTTAAGGAATGAATTTTTCAATATTTAAACTCCATGTTTGTAGTTTTTCTAAGTGGTCTCTATTGTCAGAGTGTAGATATTAACATTTTATCAAAGCTTTTTCATACGTCGACCATAAGCCTCGTGTGAAAGAAGCAATTTTCAAATGCCCATATCTTTTAAACTATATGGACAATTTTGAGCAGATTTCGGGAAAATGTTTAATAATACTTAGTTAACATCTCCTAAAAATTTGGGGCGAATCTCTATTGTCATGCAATTGGTAGAAAACCACCTTAATTTACAACTTTAAAAAAAATACTATTAATACTAAATTAGCGTCGTTCATAATATTCAATGTGTATTATCAGCAATTAAGATTTTTCAGTCAAAAATTTAGAATTTTCTTTTCAATTATTTTTTTTTTCTAAGATGTTTTTTCCAAGCTCTCAGTTTTTTATTGAAAAAAAAAAAATAATAATAAATTTTTCTGGCAGTTACAAAAAAATTTGAATATCATACTTATAATCTTAATTACAATTTGGAGATTGCGAAATAAGATTTCCTTTTCTTTGTGCTCGTCTATGCATCTGAATGATTTTTTCTTTTTTCCTTTATCGATTCAATTGGCAAAAAAAGACTTGTGAAACCTAGAAAAATTTTGTTTAGTTCTATTCAGACTCAGGGATTTTGTTTTTGTATATACTTTGAGTAAAAATGAACCTTGCATATTGTTCATTTTAGATTTCTAAACGTTTTTGAATGATTTTTTATCTTGAATATTTTCGTTTACTCTGTATGAGCAGATTCTGTGGTAAGTAACTTCTTTGTTCAAATTTGAATTTATAAAGTAATTACTGTGTCAACATATTAAAAAGTATATAATTGAATGAAATAAGATAATAAAGAAATAAAAAATAGTGCAAAAACTGTAAATATCATTCTGAACCATAAAAATTCTTTTATTCAACTCGACCATGTAATGGGTATATTTTGGCGTGTAAAATACGCGGTAGAAGTGATACTTTTAATCTTTATTTCTTTTCACCGCAGCGTTAAATAATAGGGTAGATTTACAGCCGCATTTTTATCAAAGTACCAAATTACATGATCTTGTTGAATAAAATATGATACCCAAATTGTGTCCGAAGTTTTACACTTACATCGAGATGTAAATGTACAACTTCACACACAAGTTGACATATCATTATTAAAATAAAAAAAAAAAAAAAAAAAAAAAAAAAAAAAAAAAAAAAAGGTTTTTAGAAAAATATAAAATTATTTTATTAATTGGTTTGAAAAATAACAACACATTAGAAATATAAGAAATAGAAAAAATTACGAGATTTTATTCTGTTTCAAAACTTTGATTTCTCAAATTTTTCGATAGTTCAAACAAAAGCACTTTAGCATGCTGCATGATAAAGTTAAAATTTTTCACTTAAAAGTACTACCTGTACCTACCTAAAATAAAAAATTTATAAATGGACATTAATATGAAAAGAAGAAAAAAAGTGCCGGCAAAAGCGATTTTTTAGTGGAAATAGTATGTAAATCCGAGAACCTGTCGGAATTCATCCTCCTTTATTTTAAAAGTCCGGTAAGTGATCGGATTTTTCATTATTTATTAATTTAAAAAAATAATTTTTCAAATCAAAATTAGGTTTACCATCTAACTTTCAAGTTATTCCAACTAGTATAGAAGTCTTCAAAATCACAGTTTTTAAATATTTTTATTGAATTATTTGTGGTGCAAATAAAAAATACGGAGGTTTTAGTTAAACGCGACTTTCTCGAACCTGGAGGTTTTTGGTTCTCGAAACTCAAATCAGCAAACTTTCCCATTAAAACTAATCTAACTTTAACAAAATGTTGTGAAGACTTCCAATTTAGTATTTGACACAAAATCTCTTGTAGATAAAAAAATGTTTTCATTTTTTACACTCTTTTCAAAAAAAAAAAGATTTATAAAATTTTTCTTAATCTTTTTATAGACAAAAAAAATTCTAATAAAACATTTCATCTTGTCTCTTTCGAGTGATCTCAAAGTAATCCGTCATCCATCGGTGGGGTAGTCATTCAGATTCTTATAGTGGTGTCTAAATTGAACTCACCGCTGGTTCAAGTTGAGGCCCTCATCCCTAAAGTCTTATATAGTATATTTCGTACCGATGATAAAAATGCTACTTCTCGACCCTTCAGTGAACGTCGTAAATGAGGCATATAGTTCGGAAAACTGAGTTCATTTTCAAACCGGGTGTACGAAATATTGTAAAATCTATTTTACTCGTGAGATTTTTAAACGTTAAAATAATATGTTTTAAAATTATTTGATTAATTATTGTTGTAAAATTTAATTAGTTGAGAAACTAATCACTATAAACTATAAAAACAATATTTCATCAAAATATTTTGTGCACATGATGCAGTCATGTGAAAAACTATACAGAGATTCAAAAAATTAAAACAAATTTTCATGTACTTTTTTTTTTTTAAACTAGATTATTTTTTTATCATTTATAATTAAAAAAAAAAAGAAGAAAAATTATTTTTCCCAGTAGAAAAGATTTTCGAAGTTTTCCTCGAGCACCCACACGCTCAAGCATCCGTACGTGATTCGAGTTTCCAGAATATGGTACCCAGGCAACAAAAGACGCATAATTTTGCAAATCCTATGAGCGATGTAGTCGTCGCGTCCATTTCGTGCGTATAAAGAGGGGCGTTGCCACCACGAGTGCTTCCATTTATAAAGATATAACCGCACTCTGCGATGTTAAATCGGCTTATATGTTCTCCGAGGACTCCTGAATCAGACGCTGCTTACTGATCTTTCTCTTTTTTTCCCTACGCTTTTCTCATTTTTTTTTATTCTTATTTCTAAATGGTTATTGCTGCTTAGTAGGCTTTGTTCTCATGACTTTTCATATACGATTGAGATCTTCCTTCTTTCTTTATTCACTTGATTTTATATTACAGGACAGAAAAAAATGATTTTAAAGGTACGTCTTTTTATAGCAATTTTATAATTGATTTTTAAAGTGGAATTGTTCTTGCAATTTGAATTTTATCAAAAGTCGAATTTTTTAAACATAGAGCTAATCAATCAGTAATAATCATATTGTTCAAATCGAGACTGTTAGAAACTTAACACAGAGAATAATCAAAGAGTTGGTACAGTAGTGTCAAAAGAGTTGACAAAGCCCTATTAAAATGATTGTGCAGCTATAGCAACATCCCAAACTTTCGCATTAAACCCGGTAGCTGGTAGCAAGTTTGCAGCTAAAGCGCACGTCTGCTCCGAAAGCTTGCAAGCTCGAAGCCGAGCAAAAAGACAGGCCTCGTCGAAGCGTGGCGAAGCGGCCGTAGAAGCAGGTAAGAAAGATAGTATTATACACCACTACTATACTGCGATAGCTACTACCTACGTGAACGTGACGCGCTTGGCAAACCCGCCGGCGGCTTTGTTAAGCTCGGATTCTGAGTGCCTTTGATACGTGTACTTGCACGCTAACTAACCAACCTAAGCTATCTCTTCTTCCCCTACACCCACTACGCGGATGTATAAGCTTTAATAGTAGTACGACCGCATCAACTAACTACCCTAGCTTTCCTACCACAGGCATAATTCAATTTGACGGATAATTTTAATGTCATTGCGGCGATAGATAGATATCTCCTCCTCATCTTCCAACTTCCAGTTCTCTCGTTCTCTAATTTATCTTTGCCTCCCCTCTGCACCATAACTGTATCAGCGGGAGCTCTTTTACGTCGACGACACGTTTGTCTTTTCCACCTCGATCGTGTCTCCCAAAGCTCCTCTCAATTCAATTTACTTATACTTAATGGCATTAAACTGTACTTACCTATGATAGCGAGCTCTAGATTAGAGAGTTACTTCAACTCTTTTATTGAAGGCGTTTTATATTCAGACAAAATAAGCCTGTAATCTAATTTATTTATTTAATTTGGGCTGGTTTTCTTTTTTGTTCTCTGTGCATCACTTCAAATAATTTTATTGAGAGTCGAAAGAAATTTGATTAGTTTATAATTTTGGTAAATGGGCTCAAGGAATTAATATCTAATTGATCAACGAAAGGTATTTTCTGGAGAAGGTTTTCGAGTCAAGCTATTGATAATTTATTAATATTGTTGATGTTTATAAATATAAAAATCATAGTGTTTTTAACTTTGTTCGAAATTTTTAGTTCAGTATTTTTTTAGACTAAAAGGATGACATTTTTTATTTCAGAGCTCAGCAATAATATATTTTTATTTCTTATGTTCTCCAAGTTTGCATTTATGCAAATAACCATTGCGAGTAACGAAAATGAATCAATATCCTCACAAAGTTAAAATTTTTTGTTCACTTGCAAGCATAGTAAACTTACGTTGTAATATTAACAGAAGACTTTTCGAAAACTATAAAGCAGCAAAGGTTACTAGCAGAATTTTTTCACTGATAACGAACTAAACCACTAATATCTCATGTCTTTTGAAGAGATCTGTCATACAGCCAATGTAGGTGCGACCCTACTGATTTCCAGATATTTTTCCGCTAAACGTCCCTCTTTTTCAGTTTAGTCGAAAATCTAAAAAAAAAAAAAAGCCATCAGTTTTCTCAGTTTCTCGGATTAGACCATGATTTTAAATGGGACCCTTAGAAAAAGGGTCAACGGATTTGAGCTGAAATAGAAAATTTTTTATTTTCTTTTTGAAAAATCACCGATCATAGTGGCTGACGAACTTTTTTTAGGGTATTATGTGAACATTAAGTCTGACTCACAAAACCGGGGTGACTGATGACCCTTTTTTGTAGCTTTTTAAACCGCGTATCACTTTTTCAAGCAACAAAGTTTGAAAATTATTGAGGGATATGCTTTTAATTTAATGAAAAAGTTTGTAAATATTCAAAAGTTCTTAGTTTTAGCATAAATACTCAATTACTATACCCCAACTTAATGTGATATAGTGATTTTTATAAGAAAAAAGGGTGAAGGTTTGATATTAAATTGTATTAAAATTTATTTAATTATCAGCAAAACTATTTTACGGTGAAAAACGTGGGTGTAATAATGTGTAAGTCTAAAATTTTACGAAGTAGTTTAGGACTGCTCGTTAGCAAGTCCTTTCCGTTTGACGAGTGCCGATCAACTGCCTTAGTCTCTGTCAGTCATATCAGTGGCAACAGGCAACGGTCATTATTTTGTCTGCAAATTCATCCCTTCTCCAGATTTTCCTCCCAATCGTCCCGGTTAAGTCACGGAAATCGGAAAAGAGAAATCGCGGGGCCCTATAGCCGGGAACGCGAGCATGCAACACGGTGCAACACATGTTACCGATTACATTTTGCACAAGGGCGTCGCAAAGAAGCTGCAATTCGAATTTTCCGGGATTCTTGGTTTGGACACCGGACAGGCAACAGCTCTTCTCTGCTCGCTCTACTTAGTTTTGGTTATGGCTTATTGATCCGTACCTATTTGGCCCAACACTTGGGTTTTCTTCGACCGAGGCAGACATTTCGTTTTAGTCGAGGACCGTGCCTTAATCTTCGCAGTGCAGTTGGTTTTTTGTCACGCAAGCACGAGGTTTCAAGTTCACAGGCAGCCATATCTGTTGGAGATTGCTGGTCAATTTTTTGTGCACATGGTCGTGGTGAGGTACGGTTTCGATTTTGATAATTATTGTTAATCTGCTTGGTACTTTGGATTAATGCGTTGTAATATAACCTATTTTTTGCGAGTACGTGATAGAAATTAAAATTGCGAGTTATTTGTGTGAGTGTGTGCGTGCTTTCTTTTATTATTAGTTTTTAAGTAATTTATTTTTATTTCTTTTTACATTTGAATCAAGCAGGAAGTGGGGTTTCATTTTCTTTTTTTTCGGTGATTTTTGGCGGTTTCGCGCGGCGGGGACTTTGATTGTTCCTTTGCTTTTTCACAATAGGTCTCCCTCGCGCGGCTTCGTCGATTATTCGCCTGTTGGAGATTTTTGCTTTTTGCCTTTTTTTCTTCGGCTTTTTGCTTGATTTAAAGTAATTTATTCCTAATAGTTTTAAGGTAGTAATATGAACTGTGAATATAATTTTTGATTTTCTTTTTCGGTGTTCGAATATTCTTGTGTTGAGTACCCTCTTGACCTTGACTTTTATCTTTTCGTTGGGTCATTTTGTGTGTGTTTGTTTGCTATTTGGATGCCTTTGTTTTGGTTACATTATACTCACAGTTCATGTTAGACAAGGATTTTTGAAATTCCTTTTGATTATTATTATTATTCTGTTTATCTTTATTATGAATTCTGTTGTATGATTATTTAATTTCAATAAAAACACACAAAAGTCGTGTTAGTTAAATTTTCACTTTATTATTATAAACAAGTCGTTACAATTGTTTCGCTACACTGTAGCTTCATCAGACGATTTTGGTCGACTAAATTAGTATTCG
The DNA here is from genome assembly GCA_038277355.1 of Encarsia formosa. Taxonomy (NCBI): domain Eukaryota; kingdom Metazoa; phylum Arthropoda; class Insecta; order Hymenoptera; family Aphelinidae; genus Encarsia; species Encarsia formosa. The sequence goes on from CM076184.1 coordinate 111,109,671, forward strand.
CTGTACAAAGTATTAATAGGTACAATACATCAATATACATTACAATCGGTCACATATACACAAATAAGTTTACAAGTATTGTATATACAAATAACATAAAGTCAGTCACGGATAATGAGGAGATATTTGAATTTCAGTCAGGTGGAAATCGGTTTTAAATTCAAATTTAAAAGAGGCGAACTATTTAAATCCAGCTGACTGTTTAATAAAATATTTGTGTTCCTATATTTATTAATTTCCATAGCTTCTAAAAAATCAAGTTTTTTACTTTTACTGCAAACATGTAGTATATTCATATTTTTATCAAAATTGTGATTATGATCTAACAGGTGTTTAGCATAATTAGACTTGTCAGGTTGGTATTTATCGAATGCTTTAAAATGGTCATCATTTCTAGCGCCAAAAGATCTACCAGTCTGTCCAATATATTTCTTATCGCAGTTACCACAGGATTTTATGTAAACACCAGATTTATTGTTGTTGTCTGTCTTATCTTTATTATTTTTTATTGATTTTTGAAAATTTTTATCTGTCTTAAAGGCAATATTCACATCGTATTTTTTGAAGATTTTAGTAATATTATCCGAAAGGTCCCCTATGTATGTGAAAACGTGAAAAACTCTATCATTCCGTTCAGTCAAGGGAAAAACCTCTCCTATAGTTTTCTTGGCGGAAACATTAGCTAACAGTTCATCGATAATTTTTGGGTTATATTTATTGTTAACAGCTAACTGTCTTATTATATTCATCTATAGAGAATATTGCAAAATTGAAAATAATTTTGTTCGAGAACTGTAGTAAGAATTTCCATAATACTCTCTCTCAACGAGTGCTCAACGTTGTTTTCAATCATTAAGTCATATATAATATCAAGCGGCTTGTTTACCGGTACACTAGGAAATAAGTTTTTAACATCTGATGATATTTGTTTGCCAGCTACTTTAATTATTGCCTTCGCTAGATATAAGCTTTGGATACAGTGAGTTTATAATATTTACTGTCTATTATTTTGCTCTTATATATATATATCTATTTTTGCGCCTTCTCAGCTAGTTTTATTTGCAATTTTTTTTATTCTTGCTTTTTCATTTTATTCTGATTTAATTTTGATCTAGTTTGATCATGCTGGCCTTTATTGTTTGCACTGTAACTATACGTTAGTCTGATTTGGCCTATTACTTATTTTATTCTATGCTGAGACTTGTTAATTTAATTTATTAACGCCATTTTATGTATCTCACATGCTACTTGCTTTGTGCTACTTAAACATTACTTGTGTTTTTTATACTTATAACTATAATTAAATTTCAGTGTAATCTTGTACATCAACTTGTGAACATCTGACCCCCTGAGAGTATACTTCTGGTTTTTGTGCTGTGGCTGGCCTTTGGAATTGTGTCGACTGTTGGTGGTGCCTGGAGGGACATCTCGCTAGTGTTGGGTGCAGACTAGTATCAAGTTCATTTTTTGATTTTGGGTTGACTTTACGTTTCTTTTCAATTTTTTCTTTCTCTCACGACTGTGCTTCTTGCAGGTTCTTATGGATTTGGAGACTCTTGGTGCGAGTATGGATCATTCCCAGGCTTCAGCAACCATTGATTCTGGTGTGCGGGTGCGGGGAGAGGCCCTGGAGCTAGGGGCTTTTCGGAGTCAACAGAGTAACAGGTATGATTCTAATTGTGAGGCCCCTTTTAGCGTTTGTTTATTTGATAGTAGGCCTGGTGAACCCCTTGGCAACTTGCACATCATTTCCATTGCTAGAAAGATCAGGGCTGCAGGTGTGGGATTTCTGACAATAGTCCCTAAGAGTGATGTTCGTTGTGTGGTTACCTTTTCTTCCTGGGAGAAGGCCAATGATTTTGTTGCTGAAGGAGTTTCATCGATTGACCCCAATTGGAGCGCGTTTATTCCTGATGATCTGATATATCGCATTGGTATTATTAGACATATCCCTAGCGACATTTCGGTTGAAGAACTTTAGAATAATCTTAACCCCAGGGCCCAGAAGTTCGTTAACAGCGTAGAATGGGTGGTCAAAACAACCACGCCTGGTGAAGCTAGTCCGGTCCATTTTTCTTCCCAAGATATCAAGGTTTTTTCTAGAGGTTACCTTCCACGTTTTGTGTCGTTTTATGGTATTGTCTGTGCTGTCCGTTTATTTATTCAACCTGTGATGAGATGTCACAATTGTCAGGGGTATGGTCATGGCAGTAGCAGATGCGAGAACCCTGTGCGTTGCAGTTGTTGCGGCGGTCCACATTTGTCCTCTTCATGTGTTAGCTCCGAAAACGCTAGTTTTATCCCGATTTGTAGTAACTGTGGTCTTAATCATGCTACCACTAGCAAGGTATGCCGTTTTTTCCAGTTCAATCGTGAGGTGAATGCCACGATGGCTGTCCTTGGCATATCTAGGGGCGCGGCAATTTTTTTGGTGCAGCAGCGATTTGAGGAACACCCGGAGGAGTACAATGTCGCTGGAGTTCCTGACTCACGCAATCCTTTTATTGACTCTAGGGAAGTGTTGGAGAATGCTGCGGCAGGGCTTCTTGGTGAGGGCCCTCGGGGCAGTGGTAGTGGATTGGGTAAGAGGTTTCCTGTTGATCTTAAATCGCTCCGGGTCGTTAACTCAAGGTTGGATTTGACTGGTGCTCTGACCGAAGGTTCTCATTCTCCAACTGAGGTTGTTTCGAATGGCGATGCCCCTCTTGTTCAGGCTTCGAATGGTCGGTCGTTGAATGAAGATTCATCCTCGGTCCAGTTCGACTTTGATTTGACTTCCAAGTTTTTGCATGAAAACTCAGCTGCTGCAGCAGGGGGTGGGGATGGTTCTGATAATTCTTTGGATGAGGTAGATTTGTCGGAGGCCACTGGCAAGGTGGAGGACTGGAGCGAGGATATTGAAGATCCTGAGAAAGTGTCGGATCCTACTTCCCAGGGGTGGATGGAGGATCTTAACCGTGTGAATCCAGCTGGTTTGCCTACTCTGGGTAGACTCAACAAACTTTCGTCCAAGTCTCGTCTCTCCGTGAAAAGGTTGTCAGGTGGTCCTAGAGGCGGTCACGGGGGAAAAACTCGCCGAGGTAATTTTTCTAGATAAATTAGGCTTTTTAGTTTTTAGACTTTAAATTTTTAGACAGGTTACTTTCATTTTATTTAAATCTATTTATTTTAGTTTATTTTTATTTTACTGCTTTGGTTGATTATTTTTGGGCAGTTTTTCCGATAGCTTTACCTTCATTTTAGACAGAGGGTGATCTTGCTCTTGTATTTACTGGGTTTAAGATTATTCCCTGTCTCTTTCCATTTTTCTCTTTCTTGTATTTTTTATTTTATAGCCTGTTCATGAACGTAGTTTGTTTCTGGGAATACATAGTAATTGCTTTTGCGCATATTGCTTACATATTTTCATACTTTCCTGCGTTTCATGTGTGGACTATTCTTTTCTTCTCTTCATTTTTGACCTTTTGTTTATCCATATTTTTTTGATTTTACTGCCTATTTTGATCATCCACTTTTACACTCTTATTGCATTATCTTGTTTATTTATTTAGTTTATTCTCTTTAGCTTTTACTTTTTGATACTGGTTGTTTGTATTTTAATTTTTACGTCATTTACTATGCAGTCTTTTCATATATTGTCCTGGAACATTCGGGGTGTAAGAAGTAAGTGGAGGGAGCTTGAAAACGTCGCTGCTTCGGGTCAATTTAATGTTTTGTTTGTCTGTGAATCTTTATTGTCTGGAGAGGTTGATTCTCGTCATTTTGATCGTTTTAATACTATTCGTGTAGACAGCCCACCCTGTTGAATGTCCACACGTGTGGTACACGTAACATTATTTTCAAGTCGATGATTATAAAAGGGAATAAAATATGGATATAGTTAGTTATTTAATGATTTTATAGCCTCTTATATCATAAATAATCAAAAAATTGGTTTTATTTTTTATTTTACGTGCTTTTCTTTAACTCACAATGTTTCGTCGTCGTCGTCGTACGTTCAAAACTGCCAAGCTCTAGAACTTGGAGCTTGTAAGACCTGGAGGTCTGAAATTTTGCAGGGTCTAGGTTCGGATGACAATACATGAATCCGTAGTCACTTATCGACCTGGACCTCCAGGTCGCCGATGACGGGGGTATTTGAGGGAGTCATCTCCGAGAATTTGGGATAAATTTTTCGGGGATGACTTTGAGGAAAGTTCTAGAGTATTTATCGAGGCAACTTGAACCTAAGTACCAATGTCACCGATGATGGGGTTACCCGGGGTACCTGGGGGTCATCTCCGAGAATTCGAATCAAATTCTTGGGATATGACTTAGGATATATTTCGGGGGTGTTTCAGAGCATATGAGGAAGAAGGAGAGCCGAATTCTCGGAGATGACCCCCAGGTACCCCGGGTACCCCCATCATCGGTGACCTTGGTACTTAGGTTCAAATTGCCTCGATAAATACTCTAGAACTTTCCTCAAAGTCATCCCCGAAAAATTTAGCCCAAATTCTTGGAGATGACTCCCTCAGGTACCCCCGTCATCGGCGACCTGGAGGTCCAGGTCGATAAGTGACTACGGATTCATGCATTGTCATCCGAACCTAGACCCTCTGCGAAATTTCAGACCTCCAGGTCTTACAAGCTCCAAGTTCTAGAGCTTGGCAGTTTTGAACGTACGACGACGACGACGAAACATTGTGAGTTAAAGAAAAGCACTTAAAATAAAAAATAAAACCAATTTTTTGATTATTTATGACATAAGAGGCTATAAAATCATTAAATAATTAACTATATCCATATTTTATTCCCTTTTATAATCATCGACTTGAAAATAATGTTACGTGTGCCACACGTGTGGACAATCAACAGGGCAACGGCCAGGGTGGTGGTCTTCTGGCATATGTCAGTTCGTCTGTTAGGTACAGTCAAATTTTTTTCCGTTTTGTTCCCCCAGGCTTTGAGGTTTTGGGTTTGAATATTCTTGTTGGTGGTTCTGAAATCACTTTTGTAGGAGTGTACAATCCACCCAGCAATACTTTTGGCTTGGCTCAGTTCGCTGATTTTATTGAGGAATTGTCTGAATACAAGAATGTCCTTATATCTGGTGACTTTAATGCACAGCACTCTGTTTGGGGGAGTGACAGGGATAACCAGAATGGCCGCAGTCTTTTGAGATGTACAGATCTATACACGCATCTTTATGTGTTGAATGATGGGTCTGCCACTAGGGTCCATGACGGGAATAGTTGTCCTGATATTTTATTTGTATTCAGACCTTTTGCTTTTGATGTTTCTTGGTCCGTCGACCCTGACCCTTGGGGCAGTGACCACTTTCCTATCATTTTGTCGTTGGATATTCCTTCTATTTACCGTGATAACACTGGATCTCATATTCAGCTTTCCAAGGTTTATTGGTCTATCTTTCGTGATGGCGTAGATTCCTGGCTGGGCTCGCAACCCCCATTGAATGCTAGTAATTATATTCTCATGTACAGCGAATTTATCAATGCTTTGATGCAGTCAGTTGAACGTTCTGGTGGCAAGGTTGTGACGTTGAATGGTCGTAAACCTAGATTCACTCCCCCTAATGCCATTTGGTGGAGTGAGAAGTGTACCAAGGCTTTGCTTGATAGGTCTGAGGCTTTTAGGATATATAAGAGGGATCCTTCTTCTGTAAAAGAGGACTCGTATTTGACGGTCAAGAAGCTCACTTCCAGGATTTTGTCTAGGACAGCTAGGCCTTCTTTTAGAGATAAGGTGTCGACTTTAAACCCTTCCAAACCCATTCGCGAGAATTTCAATTTTTTTAAGAGGTATAAGCACCGTTTTTATTCTCCTCCTGCTAATTCAAAGTCCTCCAATGACCCTCGTAATCTCACGAACTTGCAATCCGCTTTTGAGAATATTTCCAAATCTTATGTCTATTCGGATCACCTTTTTGCTGGTATTGATTTCGATTGTCACGATGATTTGCTTTCGACTGACTTGTCCGTTAGTGAAGTTTCCATTGCCATTTCGAACTCCAAACTTTTTTCAGCCGCTGGTGCCAACGATATCACATACCGTTTGCTTAAGAATTTGCCTGGTTCTGCCATTCATTGGTTGACCGATTTCTACAATCTTGTTCTAAGGGTTGGTTCTACTCCAGATACGTGGAGGGAATTTAAGGTTGTGTTCATTCCTAAGCCGGGTTCGGACAAGTTTCGCCCCATCGCTCTGGCTTGCACTTTGCTGAAGATTGTTGAGAGGGTAATCAATGATAGGTTGCAATGGTGGGCGGAGTCAAGACATATTATTCCGGCAAATTTCTATGGTTTTCGAAGGAGCAAGTCGTGTCAAGACTGCCTAGCTAAGTTGGACGCTAAGATTAGAATGGCTGAACTTTTAGTGTTCTCTTTGGATATTGCCAGCGCTTAAGATAATGTCAATATTGAGCAGCTTGTTCGCATTCTTTCCTCGTATAAAATTCCTGGTCACTTGATTAGGTTTATTGTTAATGTCATGGGCGATAGGTATTTGATTGGCATTTTTGATCGGAACTCATTTGCTTTCGGAAAGACCAACAAGGGTCTCCCACAAGGGTCTTGTCTTAGTCCACTTCTTTTCTACCTATATATTGTGGGTTTGCTTGGATGTCTTGTTGGTGATGTCAGGTTGATTAGTTTTGCGGATGATGTTATTATATACCTTCGATGCAAATGTATCTTGGATGGAATCCGTTTCATTGAAGAAACAATTGCCAGGATAAGCAGATTCCTGTTGTCTTTGAACTTGTCTATCTCCTTTCTGAAGTGTTCTTTCGTCATCTTTGGTTCCAAGTCTCTGGCACCGGGAGAGTATTTTGTCAATTTTGACGGTCAGAGTCTGTCTAACTCGGATTCTTTTAAATACCTTGGAGTTTATTTTGATCAGAACAGGGACTGTGTTAGACATGTTAGTCATATTCTACCCAAAGTTAGGGCTGGAGTTTCCATGGTTAGATCGGTCGTTGGATTTGGATGGGGAGTACATCCGGAGATTGTAAGGACAGACCCAAGCTCGATTGGGGCTCCTTCTTCTATCACAATGCCTCGACCCAAATTTTATCTAGACTTGACATTCTTCAGAACAGAGCCATGAGGAAAATTCTTTGCTGTATATCCACTACTCCGATTAACGTTCTTCATCATCTAGCTGCTGTGGTGCCATTGAAAGTTAGAAGGGTTGCCTTGAATGGTTTGCTCCCTAAATTTAAGTTGGTTAGAGAGCTTTTTGACAGCAATCCTGTTGGCAGCAATCATGCCCGTAAGTTTGGTCTTCTTTACTCTGTTTGGTTTGATTTAGACCAAGTTCGTTCGATTACTAAATCAACTCAGTCTACTCCTTGCTTTTCGATTCCTTTTCATGACTTTTTCATCTCTGAGTACATTGACCTTGATATTATGAAACATTTGAACAGCCAGGAGGCCAGAGTTTCCACTTTTCAGTCTTTAATTTTGTCTGACTTTTATGACTTTTCTCAGATATATGTCGACGGTGCCAAGGGTAAGGGGTATGCTGGGTCTGGGGTTTTTTGAATGTCCACTAATTCCACTTATGCCTTTCGTCTTCATGAAGAATCTTCTGTTTTGGCCTGTGAGGCCTTCGCGATGGTCCAGGCTCTATATTCCATTATTGTAGGTAAGATAGTTGGTGATAAGTTTCTTGTAATTTCTGACTGTTTGGAATTGGTTAACTCTCTTGCCACTGATGGTTTAACCAATGATGCACATCCTTTTATTTTACAGATAAGACTGATGCTAGGTAGGTTAAATTCTCGGGGTACTGTAGTTAGAATTGTTTGGATTTCATCTGCTGTTGGCCTTTCAGGTTGTGCCAAGGCTGATGAGGCTGCTAAGTTTTCTCAACATCTTATTGACATTTGTTTCTTTGGTATCTGGTTTAGGGACTTCTCTTCTCTTCTTAGTGACAGGACTTGTCGGGAGGCATTTGATTATTGCATAGGTTATTCTAGGAACAAAAAGGGGGTGAGATATTTTTCACATCAGGTGGAGTTTCCCGGAAAACCCTGGTTTCATGGCTACGATTTTGATAGGTCTTTGATTGGCATGCTCAACAGGATCAAATGTGACCATACTCGCACTAAGGCTCACCTCTTCCGCAAGAACATAGTCGATAGTGGGCAGTGTGATTGTGGCTTGGATTCTCAAACGCTGGAACACCTGCTATGGAACTGTCCTCTAGGCGCCATGAATAGGGAGACTACGGTTCGGGCATTGGCTAAAGCAGGTGCCCCTGAGGGCACTGATTTGTCTTCCTTTTTTAATACTCATAGTATACTCACGGGTAAGGTCTTTTGTGATTATATAACGACTAATAAATTTGTAATTTGACAGGTTGTACCAAGCAGACGGATTATCTTATGTATACAACGTACCTTACACATGTTTAGGCATAATATTTTATTATTTGGATTCTCTCGGTCCTCCAGTTAGCTGCAGCGCTGGGGCGAATAGGTACGGGTACGTCTCCCACAGGAGGATAACCCGTGAAAAAGGATTTAAAAAAAAAAAAAAACTCGAATTTTCCCGACAGAGAGGATTAAGACGCGCAGAAGGTTGTAATTTCTCTTCCGGTCGTTAAAATTCCGAAGTACAGAAAACTCAAAAATATTTTCATCCTGCATGTTTAGAATATTCTCACGGGAGAAAAATTACATTATAAATTTAACTTCAAAATTAAGTACATACAATGTTTTGATCAATAAAATTATGAATCAAATTAAACATATTTATCAATATAAAAGCAAACAAGTTACCAAATTTTAATCGATAAATCTAACTTATACATAACTATTTAAAAACAAAAAATTGATACTCAACAAAGTAAAATGCCTTATTTTTAGCTAATTAAAAAAAAAATTGTCTCAATCATTGCTATGTAAGTTTGAGATTTTCATTGTAAAGCATTATTGTTCAACGATTTTTGTGATTTAGAAATTTCATTTATCCAAAATCAAACTTTTCAAATTAAATCTAAAATATAAATTTTTTTTTTATTCTAGAAAGCGAAGTATATGTAAGTTTTCAGAAACATTGCCGTGCAATGGGCTTATAATACACGTTTTTTAAAAATTAGCGTATTTTTTCGAAAAATGGGATGCATTGCTACAATGTTTGCATACAATACTTTTCTTAAAAAGAACTTTTGGCAAGCGATATTAATAGTTTAGTACTTTATTTATAATCAGAAAACAATAATTGAAGTTTTGTCAAGATTAGCGAGTTATAATTTTTCATGGTAAATAAATAAATAATCCCTCGTACAGATCTATCTTAGTTGAAAAAATATGTTATTAATTTTTTTAATTGCAGCTATGTTAAATAAAGGATAAGAAAACTTCTTAAACAACCATTAAAATAATATTAAATTGAAAAAAAAATTCAACCAACTTGTAACTCTAAAAAATTTAAATAAGTTTTTTTTCAGAAAGAATAAGATCTCAGTGGATTTATGTAAACTGTGTTACGCAAAGAAAAATATAAAAAATTTTCTTTTACCAAATCTATTTTTCAGACGAATAATTCGATAAATTGAGAGAACCTTTTGAGATCCCTCGTGAATTTTGTTAGAGATGAAAAAGAAAGAAAGAGCGGCTATAAAAGGACCCCAATCAATATTTAACGGAGCTCGATCAGAGGGTTTTTATAAAAGAAAAATGGTTCTACACACAAGTACATGATATTTTCAGGTACATTAGACAAGCCGTTTGGTCCAGCTTGAAGATTTAGATGATAAAACTAGATAAAAGATTTAACCGAGTCGTAATACGTGTCATATGCAGCAGCTTCTTTTGGGCGTTATAAGGGCGGCTTTATGTAGCCAAATGTGCAACTAAGTACACCTAACTTAGATTACTTATCAGCAGGGGAGTTTTCATCTCGTTGGATTGAGCTATTGTTGCAGGCGTATTATGCTCGAGGATTTAATTCTTTGCCACCTAACCGGCTTTTTACACTTGGACTACCGATCAACGAGTCCTTCTATTGTGCGTCCTCCACTTATCTGAATGAATTCGTCTTTGCGGCCGGCTCAGCTACTCGACCTTTTCGTTGTCAATCGGCATCGCACTTACACTATAAGTGTTACAATAAATAATTTATCCACCATTGAACATTCAAGAGCACTTGAATTTTCTTTAGACGAAACTTTCAGTGATTTTTTATTTAACTTGGTTATACCGGATCTATGCCAGGGTGGCATTTAACGCAGTCATTTTTACAAAAAAAAAAAAAAAAAATTAAAAAACTCAAAGAAAGATTATTAGTAGATGATAATGATAGTAATAGAGCAAAGTTGAGTTATATGTGTATAATTTACACCTCACACGCCTTGAGGAAAATATAGCAGAGCACGCGTGTGCTGTGTCTTAGAGGAGGAGAAGAAAGAGGAAAGAGCAGGAGGAGGACTTATTTGGCACTTGGCGCTTTGTAAAACTAAACGCGTGCGTGGGCTCTTTTGTGAATGAAGACCCAGCGCCGTTTATTGTTTCTTCAGAGACGAGAAAAAGAATGAAATAAGTACATGGCGAAGCGAAGAAAGCCAAAATTAAAGCCTGCAGGTAAGAAGGACAAAAGAGAGTCGCGTGCGCGCTTCTTTAAGTACCATTCTGTTTATTTTCGCGCAACCTTTTCAATTAGAAGGCACTCGAGTGAGAATACATCTTCTAACATTCGCCTTTATTATTTATTTCTATTTTTTTTTTTTTTTTTTTTTACATGGCATTTTGTAGGCCGCACGCGCGCCCGCTCGCAGACATGGAAAAACAGCCACAGCTAAATTACGGGGTTCGAACTTACTATATGCAGCTGCGACTCGCTGTTTTTCGGTCGACTATTCTATTGTGTAAGATATTAGTTGTTGGACCACTAATATGTTTGAAATTTATACATGGTTTTTTTTTTTTTTTTATTCCAAAAGTATATCTCGGATATATAATTAGGGATGTTTTTACTTTTTTCCTCAAACGCTTGCTGCATTTCGAATTTGAAATTTATTTAATGCGAATAATGAGTGCACGAGTGTTCATATTTTTCCATTGTACAGTTTACTCGTGTGTAACTAAATTAAACATACATTTAGTATTTTGAATTCAGTGAATTTCGAGCAAATCTAAATTAGAGCTAGGCATTAGAAAAAAAAAAAAAAAAAAAATAGAATGCCCGTAGGAAGAAAGTCGATAGAATGGAGCTACCGAACGCGTTATTCCGCTAATAATACGAGCGCATTAACGGATCGACGGTTTTCTTTGATATTACATATTTGGCCCGAGGCTTACTGCCGCCCGACAAATTAAGTCAAACGAAAAACTGCCTACGTATGTATTTAACAAACGGCCTATATAAAAGACGAGGATCGAGGAGACGTCCAATAAAACGTGTAAAAGAAGAAGGAAAAAAGTGCGTTTCTCCGGTCCATGAAATTTTGAAAAGCCGCACGCACGCGCCAAAGTCGTTTCGTATAATGTGTAGCAAGATCTGGGAGAGGGAGAGAAAAAAGCATCCGTGGCCGGGGGTTTATTCGATGTTTTAGCGGCGCGTGACTCCCTTTCATGTGGATCCGACACGGCGTACTCTAATGCCGCACCCCATTCATCGAAATTATTTTGATTCTGTACCGATATTATTCATCCCCTCTTTAAACCCCACTCTCTACAGTTATTAATACGTGGGCACGCGCGAGACCTGAGGAGAGAAAATCTAGGGAAAAGAAAACTCGATTGACTTGTTTACGCGATAGATTATAGTTGGGTGTAACTGTGGGGGGAACTTTTGAGGTTTTTAAATCGTGGAATAACCGTGACGGCACGAGCGGCTTATTAGCGACTATTTTTTGGTAATCTGTTTCAAAGACAACTATTGAGGTTTTTTTTACCTTTTTCATCGTTAATCAATGGCGTTGCTACGCTAGAACATATGGCTCCCGATCCTGTCAAAGAGTGACGAAAATCGTAAGGATTTTACCTAATCTTCTCTTTCTTTACAAAAAAAAAAAATCTTTTTTTCCGAACTTTTATGTGTTTACCGTGCGCGTGAAGAAAAATTGATGCTCATCCGTCCCCTCTATAAAATTAAAGTTCCAACGTCCCGAGTTAACACTTTAATAAATGGTATGACTCAATTTAAAAGAATAAAAAAAATGATGTCGTTTCCAAGGATAGATTGATGAATATAAGATAATTACAACGACAGCAGAACTGATTTTCACAGCGTGATGACTTCTCCAAGAGAAACAACGGGTGTAATGGCAAAAGTGGCACTTGGGCTCGTTAAAACTACCTCGCTATTGAGCAAAAAAAAAAAAAAAAAAAAAAAAAAAGAAACCGAAAATATACACACGCGAAAGTCGGGCAGTGAGGAATAAGCACAGTGGGGGGGTGTCGGTGCGCTTTCGCACTTACGCCCCCATTGTCGGGGTGAAATTGAATCTGTCAATTATCGTTGCTCGGACGCCGTTAACGCTTGGTTAGCGCTAATTGTTAACAATGCCACCGCCCATCTGCACAGCGCTACTTGCGCTTAGGCGTGGCCTCGAGGCCACCATCGCACATGCTGCTGCTGCTGCGCCATACGTTTATTTACCCGGCTAGATTCGATGTTTTGCACGTATCCCCGTTACCGGATCCGATGATCCTTACCGAGGGACGGAATAATTAATCGAAAGCGTGCTTTACGATTTTAATTTTCAACCAAGTGATTTTATGTGAAAGTTCAATCTGCCGTTAGCTGCAACTGGGCAAATGTTAAAATTCAAATTGAATCTTGATGAGCGCGATTGCGTTGCAAAACTACTGTGTAGTCAAATTTATCATCGGGAACGGAGTTTTCAAAAGTCATCTCGACTTACTTGCTCAACTTTTCGTGGAGAATAATCGATTCTGACTCCAAAGGAGAACATTAACGTTAAATCAATTTAGCACGTTTATCGAGTAAAGAAAACGAAGATGGTGGGTATATTATAAAGTTTAAAGGTTGATTTTATTTTGTCGATAAGAAGGTTTTAGGAGTGCCGGCAGGTGGAGAAGTGATTGAGATGCGGGTCGTCGCTTTAGCCCCGTCGGTTTAATTAGCCTCAGACAAAAGGTGTTATTCTACCTCTGGCGAGCGTCGCTCGTTAAATTTGCTACCGGCACCGGCGCTGATAGAGACGAGAAGAAGTTTGCCGCTCCTGGAGCTGCGAGGGACGTCTTGGTTAATCACTATAATTGATATTCCGGGCCCGATATCAGCAGCCCGATAACAAAGTTACGTGATTAAATCCAGCCAGCCAGTTGGGGGCTGATGCTTTATTGACGACGAGCTAGCTAGCTCAGCTTCTTCAATCAAGTTATATTATTATCCTCTCTCTTCGGAGTTACTCTCTTAATTAATCCCCCCTCTGTTCGACTCCTCCGAAGTAACTCTTCTTTTGTGTAAATGACTAATTTTCAATTTCTTTACTTGCTTTCAAAACCACCAAACCTTTTTTTTCTCGCCGACTGTCCACTACGGTAGTTGGTTTCAATTGATCTATCATTAAGTTTTAATAACTCATAATAATTTCAACTTTAGAATCTCGTAAGGTTGCAGAATAATTCAAATCAAAAATACATTAATTGGCGCTTGAACAGTCATTAAAACTTTGGATGAAATACAAAATTGGTACAATGCCGTTTTTGTTTGCAAGAATGTTACAAGTACACTGATATTAAATTGCATTATGGAAGCGGATTGTCTGCAGTATAGGTTTCAATTTAAAATGTTGCACAATTCCAATTTAACTTTCTAAACGAGTCGTAGCAATATTAGTTTAATAAACTCAATAACCCATTCGTCGTAATTTAGTTACGCAAGCTTATTTGAAGAATTTACTTGGTTTATCTGTCGTGACATCATGTAATTCTTCACTTATTATCACAAGTCTTTTTGGTCATTTTTAGAGACTACCAAAATTAAAACAACAAAGGTCGGCGGACCTTTGAATAAAAGGGGGTTGAAAATTAAAGGACTTGAAAAAAAAAAAAAAAAAAAAAAGAGTGGATGTGAGATGAGTTATAAGGGAAAACAATGACGATACGTAGTCGTCGTCTCGTCGGACAGCGGTGTCCTTTTACGAGAGAGGGTTGCGTTCGGACTTCCGGCGACAATGACGTACACATCACAGCACGGGGGTCTACTTCCGGGCGAGCGCAGCGGAAAATTTAGCTAAAGGCGCTTTCTTGGTTGCTTGCTTGTTTGTCGCAGTCCTGCGTGCACCAGGCGGGATAAAAGGAGTTGCATGCAGTAACGAAGAGACGATTATTACTCCGTCAAGATGTAATGACGAATATTTGCGACAATAATGTACTGTGTAAACGAGCCTAACATTACGTAATGGAGTCGCGTCTGCTCACCCAGCCATATTATTACGATTATTTTGCGTATTTTTCCCTAATGTACTGCTTACACCGCTGCGCTAGGAAATAAAAATATAAGTTGTGAGTATATTTTTCTTTTGTTTCCAAGAAGTCGTTTGTCGCTGGTAGTTCGTCGTCGCGCAAGAAGGTCCCTAATTAGTTCGTGCTTAATTATTTCAAACGTAAAGCTACAGCTGATGATTGTGCGCCTTATAACATGATTATAGCCGTGTTCTTGTGTCAGTTCCTTGAAATCTTTATTTGAAAAAAAAAGGAATACACTGCAGACATACGTGAAGCATAATCGCGCGCAATTTTACCCACGAGTCAGTTGTAGCTGACAATAATTCCACGCACAACGCAGGCGTTTAATTATTGCCTTCTGCAAACTTTATTTCTTGTTTGTTGCGCACAATAAGAGTCGTCGCTGCGTAGGTACTTCTCATCGACGATACCACGGCACAATGCCTAATTGGGATTTTTGAGATTCGAAAAAAAAAAAAAAACCTGGTTCACCTACATTTATCTTTGCAGTTTGCAGGCTCGGCTCGCGTGGCACGAAAAAAAAAGTGAAATTTGAGTAAAAAAATAAAAAATAAAAGAATGTAAAAAACGAGATTGTCACGGTTGGTACTTGCGGTGCCGTGTAAGTTTTCGTGTGTATCCTGCGGATGAGGCGGAGGAGGAGAGAGAAGGGACTAGTAGGCTGTCATGGTCGCAGGAAACAGCGCATCATCGTAATAACCGTCATCAAAACGGCGGCCACTTAGACCTGCGGCCGGCTCACCACCGCATGGGTTAGCATGGGTTAGCATCATCATACCACGCCACTCTAATACCTTTCGTTGTTTAGTATGTAGGAGGAGATGGAAATTTGTAGTTTCGGAAAATCATCGTTAAACGCACCGCACACTTGGCACGACCCGACCATTAGCAGCGAATCTCCTTGCTTTAAACATTGACACTCGTCAATTTCCTCTATAGATACTACTTAACCATCTCGTTCTTTTCTTTTTCTAAGGACTAATTTTTTTCTATTTTCCTGTATCTACTATTTATAAAATTTATGAATTAACTAGCTTCTGTACCTCGCTGCTCCAAGCTTGCAAAATTAAAAACTATAATTTGGATTTTTTATTTTTATCGAAATTCCGAATTAAAATTATACATACAGAACATTTTTTGAAAGTAATGTAAAAAGGAATCATAAATAACAATTATACTTAAAATGAAAAAGGATGTGTACGGTTTTTTAATTTACCCAATCAAAAACCTTGTTAAACAAATTTTCAGCAAAAGTGAATAATAAAGATCAATTTTCATCTTCAACAAGTATAAATCGTACAGAAAACATGTAAAAATTAATAAGACTAATTTTTTATCAAAACCTTCAAATACCGCACTATACTGATTGTAAATTTGATAAAAGTTTGATGAAAAAATTAATTTTGATTTTAACACAGGTTTAATTTGAAAAATGATACCTAATATCGGTACCATCGAAAAGCCCCATGTACCTTTTTTATTTATATATTGCACTTGTCGAATTCAGAAATTAGGATCGAATTCGTAATTAGCTCCCTCAAAAACTTCTAAACCGAGTTAAACAAAAATATTTTAAAATCAAAAAATAATTTTTACCTTAAATAAGTTGGTTAGATTAAAAATTAATGTTTCATTCAAAGTCGGCATAGTTATCAAAAAGGCTTGAAGTCTGATGAAAACACGATGAAAAAATTAATTTTTACTTTATACAATGTTTGAAAAAACTTTTTTTTTTTCAAATGAACGCAATTCTTTAAATTCAATAATCATGGAAATTATTCAAACAAAGAATTTAAAAATGAATTTCAGAGCATTATTTTTTGTGGTGAATTTAGCTTACTAAAAAACTAAATTTTAATCTTAACAGTTAAAAAAAATATCTAAGTAAAATGCAGTATTGTTTTGAAGTTAAGTTTCAGTTTTTGTTAAATTTAAGCATTCTTAGTCTTGATATCCTCGTTCACCCTGTTTGAACTGATAAACAAAACTAGAAATTGTTAAGTGTAATTAGCAATATGGGTACAGAGTAACGTTACGCTGAATTCCGCAAACACAATCGGCGAGCGGTTGGCAATAACAACAAAAAGAGTAGCTCGCATACGATGTTGTTGTTGATGATGATGATGATCATCGCGTTGGTATAACGAAGAGAACGAAATTAAACTGTCCGCGATATCCGCAGTCCAAGCGCGGGGTCGCAAATTTCGAAATCAAAACGGTACAAACGAAAAATATACCCTAATTTCCACTCGGTTGCCGCGGACAGACGCGAAAAACGCGTGATGAGGCTTCGTTAAAATAAGCTTCGGTAGCAGTTAAATTACCGTCGCTCAGGAAACGGCGCATTCTATTGTGCGGCTTTTGTCATAGTTAAACTGTCAGGCCAATCTGCGACTGCAGTTATTGAATACGCCCGCCCGCGCCCGCCCGAGCTCGCTCGCGGGAGAAAGACCGCTTTTTTTCATATCACGCACCGCGCGTCAGTCTGCCGTCGAGAATTATTATTGCGGAGCGTGTGTCGTTATGATTCTCCTACTTTTTTCTTTTTTCAGTTTTTTTTTTTTTTTTTTTTTTTTTTTTAACGAGAGGAAATGTTGCCTGTTGTTTCGACCGTTACGTTGACTCTCATTTCGTCACTGCGAGGCCTGAATTAATTTCGTACGTCGAGGATTGTTTGCTGAAAAATTTTCTGTTTTGTAAAGAGAACAAATTCAAATTTTTTCCCCGGCTTATTTACTTCTCTTTTTTTTTCTTTTTTTTTTTTTTTTTAAGCGTCGGCTGTTATAAATCAAATGTCACGCTCTGCAGTTCAAATAATACGAGACGTTTATTTTCAAAGTAGCTGCCGTAATTCGTGTATATGTTGCGAGACTTATTTTATACTTTTTGATGATATTACCACGGATAAGTTTAATTTTGTAAAATGGAGGTCACTTTTTGCTTTTCATTCAGACTGACTTCTATTATTTGTAGATGTATACAATTATATGTATGAATATCATACAATTTATGTTATTACATTCATCGTGCCATCAGGTATACGTTAAATATGAGCTAGATTATAAAACTCGATAAATTTTTGTCATTCTTTAGAAACAATTGTCTTCACTCCGAGTTGATTGTTTCAATCTTTTTTCAGCGTTCCATTGTAATGAATATTTTTATAACGGCTAAAAAAATTTTATCTTCACTTTAATATAATTAAATTATTAAAATAACTGATAATTATAAAATTTTGAAAGTAAGTAGTACCCCTGACATAAATGTCTGAAAACTGTATCAATGATTTCCGGCAGAAATAAAAAATTAATAATAGCAAAATTCTTCATTTATTGAAACCTGTAAATATTGTTCACTTAATGCGACTATGGAAAAGAAAATTTTGAAAGAAATGTAATGTCTGCAAATTTTACAGTGCAAATCTTGGCATCCAAAATTGTAGTGTTTATTTCTGAAAAAAAAAAAAATGAATGTTACAAGCTATCACACAAGAGTGACAACAACTACCTACTGAAATTTGAAGAAAGCTGAAAGCATCAGAATGGTTATATCAAACCTGTCAGCAGGTAAGACGAGACCAAAGTTACAGTCAAGGCTGTGGATTAGAGGTGTTCTATATGTATAAATCAGAACTTAATAGGGAGTAGCAGACGTCTATTAGGGTAATTAAATAATAATTGGACCAGCTTGGTGCTTCCAGGCAGGCGGACGGAAAGGCAGAGAGGGAGATGCTTCAGTGGAGCCGTAGCGAGCGAGCGAGCGAGCGCGGGAAAGAAAGGAGGAAAGAGACCACGCCCTGGAGATGACGAGAACTCACGACCAATCGGCGGCTGCTCCTGCTCTTAGTCGGCTCGGAGTAGGTAATTTTATGCTCGATCTGTTATGCGTATTACCTGCAGCTACCTAAGCCTTTTTTATTTTATTTTTTTCAAATTTGCCGCGCCAAAGTTACGACGTGCGCTTGATTAATCGAGTTTTCGGTATCGTCGCCAGCCTGCATCGCTCGTGTCCCTTGGCCATTAATTTTGAAGGAGCTGTGCGCGAGAAGTAATTAATCCTCCCGGTCGAGTACATTCCAAAATGCTTCTTATTTTATTTGGTTCATTTTTTTTTTCCATGGCTCTTCGGAATGTAATGAAACAGGCTCTCCCACCGATCTCGTTATCGATTTTTTACATTTGCAATTGGCCAAGAGTTCGTTGAAACTAAGAAAAAGCTACACTCAGCAATTAGCCTGTTGTTTGCAGCCGTTAAAATATTCACTTCTCAAACTTTTTCCAACGCGTTGTTATGCACTGCTCCCCAAAAGTTGGCTTGTATTTTTGTGTTGCGCATAATCATCCACGGGTACAGTCGATGAATAAAACATCTAGTTGGTGTTGGTACAACCACTGCCACTCCACGTATTTAGGCTATCGTGCTTAATTACACGTATAAGGTTTAAAAGCAGTGAAAAGCTCTGGAAAGCTTTTGAAAGATGGAAATATGCAGCGTTGAATGTCCTCTATTTCAAACTAAAAATGTATTTTTTTATTTGAGAAATACTGACCTCAAAATCATGAAAAATAAGAAAATTGTAAGACAGGATTAGAAAGAATAAAAGGCTGTCACGATCCTGGCCATGATCGTATCTTAAAAGCTCTGGTGCAAGAGCTAGAGCGACATAATCTTCCAATGAAACTGGGAGGGGAGAAGCGTTCGCGCGCAGACGCGGAAGCTGCTCCTCGAGCTTCCCTCCCTTCTCGATGCCGTAGCCACCCCAGATTTATCTTTTCCATGCTGGTGAAGCACGGGGGTGTGAAAATCAGCTTGGTGGGTAGCTGTGCAGAGTATAAATTGCCAAAGAGCTGCCGAAAGAATAGAAACGAGCTACCGCCATTTTATACAGGAGGGAGACCGAATCTGCATAACGATCAACATGAAGAGTACTCTCCCGGTGTTTATCAAAGCTGCTCTTCTCGCACCGTACTTGTTTGCATAATTTTCTGTCTGTACCCTGTTCAAATCGAGGAAAAAGCCAATGGTGGTGCGAAGAGGAGGAGCCCGGGCACTTTGCTGTCGGTATCAACATATAAGAGCGCGTTTTACGTGCTCGACTTGTGAAAATTTAACAAGCCCGCTGTGCTAATAAATTACCCTGCCGTTTCTCATATATCCAGCTAATAAACAGAAACAAGCAAACATAAAATAATTTTTTTTTTCAGCTAACTCAGTATAATTTTATAACTTGCTGCACCTGTATGCATTAATTAAATAAATTCGAGTTTTTATATTACGTTGTTTTTGTACAAAATAAAATTCTATACATCATTTCGAGCATCATTTACTCTTTGGTTAACTCATAGTGAAACAAATTGTTAATAACATTTTTTTTAATAAACACTTGGCATGTTTCAGATATTTTTTAGGCAAATGCCACTTATCCCATATTTTTTATTTTTGAAAAAGGCAGTTACTCCTGCAATAAAGTCACATGCGCCCAGTTGCAAATTGTTTCGAAAATTTAGATACTTTCGTTATTTTTGAATTTGATGCGTTATGACCCTTGATAGAAAACTATTTAACAGAAAATTTTTTGGAAAAGGGTAATTAACGTACAAACGTGCGAATGGGATTTATTCTGATGCCATAATTTATTCTTATTGAAAAACTTTTAGTTTCAAACTACCTATATAAGTATTTTATTGATAAAGTATTTGTAAAAATTAAAAAAAAAAAATTATTATGAGATGAGTTTCATAGTATGAAACTATATAAACCCTATTTTAGAACGTTAAAATAAGTGTCGAGTGATGGTTTAATATATATGGCTAATATAGGTACTTAAAAACTCATCACGTTGTATAGCTGACGCAGTTATCGCACGCTCGAATTCCCAACGCGACCGTTGAAGAAGAAAAATATATTAAGTGACAGTCCCCTGCATGCAGCTAATACGAGGGGTTAATATTTTGTAGGGCTTTGTACAGCATATGGAGCAAGGGCGCGATTAGATAAGAATCGCGAATAGACCGCCACGATCACTTGTACTTATTTTCTTTCTCGCTGCTGCTGCTGCTGCAGGTCCTGTTTCACTGCGGGATTAGCTCCCAATTTTTATCTGCGATCACCATCTCTCGGATAACCCAAGACCATATAGTAAAGAACGTTGATGGCTCTTTTTTTCTTTCACCTCTCTTTTTACCATCAAATTTACAACAAGATTTTTAAATTCACCCTTCAGTCCTCAAAATTTTGAGGGAAAGTGTTTTCAATGTAAATCGATGTAATATTAGTCTAAAGATAAAACATGGCAGATTCCACAAAATTTTGCAATCTGATGAAATCTAATTTAAGAGAATCGGGACCTTTAATAAGGAAACTCGAAATGTCATTATCAGCTCAAAATAGATTTACGACTATTTTCATCAGCAGATAATCATATTGTAATCTTATCTGTGGTGAAATCTAATTTTACTTCAAACAATCGTTCTGCAGACTAATTGTAAGCACCGAACGAATGCACGTGCAGAGCAATAAAGTTGTAAATTCAAGTTAGATAAAGTGCGCGGTGACGTATCTTGAAACGACCAAGCGAGATTTCGTCAACGCTAATGAACGCCGCTGCAGCAGCGTACCTATACCCGTTCCGCAAAGTGATAACCCTGCAGCTTTTGAACTGGGAAGGATTGCTTAAAAGTCGTATCACGTTACGTGCGGGGCATTAAGCTTTGTCGTTTGGGTATTTGCATACGCCCTTGTTCTACGACCTCGACAGATTTTAAGATAAACATCGCTGTGAATGCGCCTGCACTTCACCAACTTTTATTGGCAGATGCTTTTTTAGATTAATAATCTCTTAGCTTCAACAGGTTGCTCAAACGTTACCAACTCTGAAAATGCCTCAAAAATTTTCTTTACATTTTTTTTGGTATTTTTATTTCAATGCATCTATGATTAATGAGCTCGTTTTTATAAAAATAATGTTAGAATCTTGACGATGCATGTGCTGTTTCCTGAATTATGGCAGGTATCAATAAGAGAAAGAAAATTTGATTCTTTAATAAATACTGATACCACACTTTATTTTTCTTTTCATTTCGATCTTTTTTTTTTTTTTTTTTTTTTTTTTTTCTTGTTCTTAAGAATAATATAAAATAAAAAAAATAAAAAATAATATAAATAGAGTATTTTTAAATTACACTGTTTAACTGGACCACAGTACAGCATAAACTTTATCTATTACATTATCAAAATAATGACAATGATATTATTATAAAGATCAATGAGTTCTTTTTATAGAAATTCATTTGAACATGAAAAAATTTTAAATATTTCATACTTAATAAAAAAGGAATACCTATTATCAAATAAACGTATTGTAAATAGAGAAATTTTACTTGTTATCAAAGATACGTACGGAGTAAAAGGTGCAAAAAACTTAGCCAACTCGCGTGATGCACTTGATTCGTTGCTCGTCTATTACGAGGGCTTAACGAGCTTGCTGACACGTGACGACAATTCGCGCGTCACCGCCCCTGCAAATTATCCAGCTGCAGTTCAATAATGCATAGCTCGTCCGCACAATACGTATATATGTCCGATGAAGAACTGGAGAATCCATCATCGGTCAGTCCGCTTACAGCAAATTGCTCACTATCTTTTTTTTGGGCCTTCATTTTGCCGGAAGGCTTTTTTAATTTTGAAATAAATCGATTATTTTAACGCTGCTAACAATTTTTATAATTACTATTTCAAAACACGTTAGTGTTACTTTATGTATCTACAAGGAACAAAAAAGAAATGTAGTGAACTAAAGGAAAAAGTATGAAATTTTTCAATGCCAGATTATTAAAAGCTCATTTAGTGTAGCCATGTATAAACCATGCAATTTTTTTCGCCTATCATAGAAGTAAGAATAACGAAAAGACTATTTTGTAATGATTCTTGTGCACGGTAGTTTAAACAATATTATAATATCGATGGATCGATTTATCTCAGCTTCAGACATAAGGTAGAAAATATCCCTCGCACGCTTCACCTTGGCAACGTCGTTCGCGAATATAATGCTTCGGCTTGAATCCGTTTGGCTGCTCGGGGTGGTAATAGATAGAGTTCTTTTGTACGACGCTCACGTGACGGCATCAAATCCTTAAAAAACACGGCTCTGTTTTATACAGACAGCCGGGGAGTTGAAATTCGCGCGAGGATGCTCCATCGCGACGTCGAGTCGCGTTGTCATACTGGGCGCGTATAGCATCAAAAGCAAAGCTCAGAGGCAATCATGAGCTTTCGAATGCAAAACAGCAGCAGCTTTCCCGGAGTTATGGTACCGCTTCTCTTCTCCTACTTCTCCTCTTCCATTTTCTCAGCAGCACTTTTACATTTAAATGTGTAAGCTCGGGCAAAGTGAGAATCTCGTTCCAAAATGATATTATATGTATGTGCCATCGTTCAAATGCACATGCAAATATCTTTCCAACGATAGAAAGATTATGACTTCATAATCTTATGAAAGCTCGAGAGCTTTTTAGGAAAAAACTTTACGTTTTTAAACATTCTTGAAAGCATGGAAAAAAGGAGCGAATGCTCTGGTTGTTATATAGAACGGTCAAAGCTTCCGAAAATACGCGACAGCCGTGGGGTTGCAAAAGCTTGCAAATGAAACGTATATAAAGAATACGTAAGAGCCGTCGGCAATATTAAACAGAACGAAGTGAGGAGAGGAAGAAAGTTAGAGAGAAGCGGTGGGCTTTAATATTTTATACCTCAAATGCGCGAGAAATGCAAATGAGCCTGCAAGCACCCAGCCAGGCGCGGATTGGATTTAAAACGCGGGCTAATTTGCTCGAGTGTACATTAACCCAACCAGAGAGCGGTACATTAATAAGGGAACGTTATACTTTTCGGAGTTTTCTGGCTGGACCTTTTTTTTTCTTCTTTTAATTATACTTCTTTGGACGCGGGCGTGAGCGCGATAAAAAGAGTTACGCCGTAACAAACGCCGCGGTGAGTACGACGATGATTATGCTAATGCGAAACTCTCGCCAAATTTTAATGCAAACCAGACAAATGCAACACTCGTTAATCAGACCGGCGTGCACTTTATTAATTTTTCACTGGTTTAACATCAGCTCATCTGATATTTAAATTACGCAATGTTGTACGTTGAAGTTTTGTGCGCGCAGGTGACAAACACCATAAGATACGCTTTACGCAGCAAGCTCACGTCATTATCGTTGACTTTTAAATTTTAAATTTTCTTCGAGTGATAATAAAAAGAAAAGTAACTCTCAAGTTAAAAGAATCTAGTTAGAGAGGTAAAAATCTACATTAGTTGTGCTTAATTGCACAAAGTGTGATCGGTGTTGTTCTCTCGTTAAGTAAAATAAAATAAAAAGAAGATAGTTTAAAAGCAAGAGCAGGTAGATTTTAGAGTGTCGACAACTTTGCAAGTAGACATGAATAATCAAGGAGACGCAAAGCGCGAGCTTTTACACAGTCGCGCGGGATAATTGAGCAAAATAAGAGAGGCAGGAGGTAGGCGCTGGAGGAGCAACGAGCCGGTTTGGGGAACCCAAAGGGGATTAGCACCCGGCCAGTGGTGGCGGCGGTGGCGCATCTGAATTTAAAATCTACTTTGCATAATTTCGTCTCTGCCAGTGGATGCTAGTGGGTGGCCTGAGGGAGGAGAGAGAGAGAGAGAGATGAAAACAGCAAGTACGTGTGGAAACCTAATTGCCGAGGAGCACCCGCACCGCACAGCTTCGACACCTCGCCTCGTAGTCGTCGCCGGGACGGCCATTTTATAAAAGCCGTCCTGTGCAGAGGCGCGCCTCCGACTTCCGCTCGATCGGCCAAACCGATGTTTTGCAAATGTTACTTCATCCAATATCCGTAAAGCAAAATGTTTTTTAAAAACAAGGGAATTTCTCTGATTGATTTACATATTTCAGCAGAGTTTCGTTTTTTGATGTTACGTACCAGTTTCCTTGATTTTCCATACCATCATCTGCAGGTGGTGAAACTAATTACGAGCAATCGCGCTTGCAGCACAACTTCAAAAGGCGCTTCGCACTGCGATTATTTCGTACGTTTGGTATAATAAATAGTTTATCAAATTTATGATGCAAGTAGAAATCATGCAGCCTCATTAGCTGCGCTTGGAAATCGTCTTAATTAAATCGTATGTTTTCAAGTGTATAAGGTAGACAATGGGCATCATCATCATCATCGTATTCATCATCTGCGTTGGTGCTTCGGGTGTTTTTTTTTTTTTTTCCGCGTACGCTACTCGTACGTAAACTTATTATGTACATTATACGTTTGACTGATGGATTTATAGTGTTTCAACTGATGGAGAATGACGTTTAAAATTATGATTGGACTTTTTTTTTCGTAAGAATTTTTGCACAATATGTGGACCGGAAGGTTATTAAATTTATTAGCTGGTATTTATTTCTTCACAGCTGGCTGATTCCGTGTATGCACGAAGGATCGCAGAGCGAGTGTTTATATTATAATATGTATATAAGCTTATAGCTGCACCGCGGGATGATTATGAAAACGCTGCAGTTATGCGTGGTGCAGTGCTTTCCTGTAGCCGCGTATGGTTATTATAATCATTAGGAGACTTTTTACATACGCAGCACCTAATTTCCATCTCGAGACCACATTAATTATTAACCATTTTCATATCAATAGCCGCACGCTTGATCATTTTTATTAATTTCGAAAGCAACCGCAAACTTTTGAGACTGTTAAGAATCAAATTTTATAAAACGACTAACTTTTACACAATGTATTAACGATTTGATAGTAAAATGCAGCTTTGTGAAAAATCATCGATCAAAAGTTACGGAACTGCATCAAATGTTATACACAAAGGTACATGGGTGTACCGTGACGAATTATTGGTGCATTTATGACGGTATTAATTCTTTCGTGTACATCTCGGTGGTTGACTTCCGCAAGCGCCGCTGCTGCCAGGCAGAGCTCTTCCAAATGACCGATCATCGTCCGAAGCTGCTCAATGTACTATTAAATCTGTTCATTGTGTGCTGCAGCGGTCCTTTAGTCGTGCAAATTCGCAACAATAAAAGTCGTCTTGCGCACGTGCCTAGTCGCGACCACCCCGATGAAATACAAGTTATCCCTTTAGCTCAGTACATTTTTTCAGTTTTATAGAAATCTGAGTTTTTCGATCAAATTTATTGCGACGACTTTATTTTATTTGCGTTGATACGGCTAAAAATTTGTACATATTTACAAACAAGTTGATTGAAATCATAGTCAAAAACATAATAGATGATTAAAATGTTTAAATTTTCATTACCTTAATTGAATATTCACGATGAAAACCAAATCGTTCTGCTTCTACAATACAAATGAGGCTATTAAAACTACAGGCTATTACCAATGGTTAGGGATTAATAGAAGCGTCCCATGAGAACAGCGCCAAGGATGCAGAATAATCGCGACAAAAGCGATTCTCATAGCGTGACACATAAAAAATCCTCCTCTCCCATAAACGATAAATTGATACACTGTGGGACTGCATTATATCGATAAACGACAAAACAAGAACTATTATAATACAAAATGTCCGGTCCGATGACGGTATGCATGGATTCATTAATCATCGGACCCTAAAAAGTCGAATCGAATCCGGGGCTGACCTTTTAGAACTACCATTACGAGCAGTTTCCTGGGGACAGTGGATCGAGGAAAAAGGACCGGGAGCTGCTCACATACACGCTGGCTCTTCCTCTTTTTTTCCCCGACGGACTATGCATGACAATGGATCGGCCCGAATTAGGCTCGGATACGGGCGGTGCGGCATGGGGGTGCCGGCCGTAAACGCACCACTTTTTGGAGGGGCGATCCATGTGGATCATATCCCAGCGGCGCCGTGGATATTAGCATTGGTTAGCTTTATGGTCCGTTCAGTTCCGGAGTCGCGGCTACGAAGATGCACCCTGAGATACCCCGGCTGATCAATAAAATCTGTGTCCCTTTTTCTATATGATTCTTTTTTTTACTTTTGATCAGGAGTTTTAACATCCCATAAATGTCTAATTAGGCTAAGATACATGGTTGAAGAAAGACCAATAAAGAGAAAAAAAATAGTGAAGTTGAAGGTAATTATTAATGCGCAGAAAGGTGCGGTTATCGATATATTCTCGGGTAAATTTGTCACATACGCGAAATTTGTCACAACAATTAATCTTCGACCTATGACGGTTTGGTTACACGCTTAGACATATAAGAGAGAAAGCTGCGGGCTGGGGGTCGGGCGCGGTTAACCGCGTCGTAACACAACATCCCACTTAGCTCGAGTGCGGAAAACAATTAATGCCAAAATCGATTAATAATTACGCTCCGATTCCGAGCCGAAGTCAGCAGTGGATCCCTTTCCGCGTGCGGCAGCACCACCACCAAAGTGTACCTAATACGCGTTTTCTCTTCTCGCGGTATACGTTATTTATAGCACCTAGCCGCCTACCAACTCTTGGCGTTTGATTCATCGACTTTGCTGTACTCGATGTTGGAGTCACGCTTTACGAGCTTTTATTCTTCCTTTAGACGTCTTTTTATTTTATTTATGAGAGAAAACTGCAGGTTTCGCAACCATGTATTCTTATTCTTTTGTTTCAATGATATGAAATTATTGAAATGAAAAAACACAGTTGATACGCGGCGCGTGCATACGTAAAATTTCGCAAAGAAGCAAAGTACCGCTGTCTTGAAAAAGTTTTATAGCGGTGGCGGTGGTGCTCGGTCTCGGTTGGTTGGTTCTGGAGGCGCTTTTAAAAAAGGGAGCGCTGAGCGAGCCAATTTGTAGGCTGTCGCAAACTTTTAAAAACACTAGTTGACAGCAGCTGTAAAGTCAACCCCTGACGCGGGATCGGAACATTCACGGCATGCCGGCGGACCCGATGAATTGTAAAATAAAACTAACTTGGCTCTTTCCCGTAAATACGCTCGCAAAGTCCCGGCTAAATCTCATTCCCCCGAGAGGAGGAAATTTTCTTTCTTCCATCTTCCCTGGAGCTTTTTTATCTCCTTCCCTGGTCTACTGATGCCGAGCTCTTATCTGTTTTTCCCGCCATCAACGCAAGCTCCGACTTTTTTTTTTTTTTCTTTTTCTCTGGTTTGTTTTCTGCAGGGCACTTTATTAGAGAGTTCTGATTGCCCAAGTTTTCTCTCTCTAATTATCGTGTTTAATTTAAAACTTTCGCAAGAAACTTTTATTGTTTTGGTAAAATGTTGTTATTTAGGTTTTTATATAAATTATTTCTTATCCACCTAAAAATTTACAAGTTGAAATATTTTAAAAGTTGTCCTTGGTCCAAGGGTCGCTCCATTATCGATGTCAGTAATGGAGCGACGTCGATAATACGTGTGTGGGTCGGACATAATTTTCTAACAAATCGTCGATTCGCATCAGCTCCTTCTTCTTCAACCCCCCTGTATTCGCCTAAAGCGTATAAAATAAGTAAAGAACCCAAGACCATCTCGGCTCGGCCAGAGTCCCGGGGGAGAAACGCCGATTCTCCCGATTGAAATTCAACGTAAAAAGTTTAAAAGTCCGAGGTGCTTATATTTTGACGTCGTCCATGCTTCAAGGTTTTATCTCGATTCTCGGATCATCCTCTCGATTGATACAGCCTGTTGGCGAAGCAGTCGCTTACTGATTTATCAGTCCTTTTATTGATGTACCGCGTCACCCATTTGAGCTCTTAACTTGGGGGCTGGTTTTTTTTTCAGGTCTTTTTTTGGATGAAAAATGTGTGTCTGGGCTTCGTCACGCGCGAATCGTTACCGCCATGTAAAAGCACTCAGCGGTCTTTGCTTAATAATGAATAACCGTTCTCGACTATGCACGGATTTCGAAACTTTATCTTTTTTTACCAGCTTTGATGATGTTCTCAATTTATCACTTAAACTCGTAAAATACTTACTTTACCATACTTTGAGGGCACGTACTTTTTTGATCGATCATGCAAATCTTACATTTTTACTAATTTATTGCTTCGAAAGATTATTTTTAAATTATCTGCTTTGTAGTGACCTTGCGCATAAGGTACGAATACCAGCTGCAGTTGTGTTTGTCAAAATAAACTGCTGCACTTGTCGTACCTAGTAGTATATTTAGAATCATCAAGGAGATAATATTATAAAAAGACACTGACGACTATGGAAAAAAGTTGATATTTTTACTAATAAATATAATAATTAAATGCAAAAAAAGAATCATTACAAAGATGATATTGAGTCGGTATAAAAATAAATAAATAGTGATAATAATACTAAGCAGCACACCTCTTCGTCACTGCAGGCAGCAGCACATGTGATAATAACCGGTATCGGTATGCAAATACACCACAAATTGTCGTTTGCGTAAAGTTCTCTTATGACATGTGTGCTTAATCATTGTTGTATATATACAATACACCCACACAAAAGTCAGTTCCGAAATACGCGATGACTCTGCACCTAGGTGCGTCGACCCGATGACTGCGTGATCGATTAAAAATCAATAAAGTGGAGTAACTCTTCTGTGCGTTACATAAGTTCATACAATGTCGTATTTTAGCGTCACAGGCAAGGGTTTTGAAAAATCATAGATGGGCGACAGAGTGCTGTTGTTGTTGGTGCAGTTGTTGCTCGACAGGAAGGACGGAGTTTTCGGCATATTGAAATCCGTAGCCTGAGCAGGTATCGAGCCGTTGGCCGCGAACTGATCGTTCTCGTTCTGTATCCACACTCGTCTGGCCGACGACACGACCATCCAAAAGTACGAGCTTATCACTGTAAACATCACAAACATGCGTATCAAAATTTATTCTCTTTTATTCTCAGCAAATAAACAAATAAAACGATCAGGATTTTGACGTAAATAAATTTTGTGCTTACATAAATAAATACTGCACGCCGGAACGTAAAAAATCGAATTCTCCTGGGGATCGTCGTTCGTCAGTTGCATTATTAACGAGATCGTCTGGTCGATTATGCTTATCATTTGTACGTACATCCATGGTAAAACGTAGTCGGGTTTTTTCTGAAAAAGTCACAAAAATATCATCGTTATTCCAAAAAAAAAAAAAAAAAAAAAAATTCATTCCTTATTCAGAGCGTTAGAATACTCGATCGCAATTCATCTCAAAATTTATTATCTTTTATAGGGATGCACAAAATATAAATTAAAAAATTGTATTCTCAATAAAATTTTACAAATAAATTGTATAATAAAGTGTAAAGTTAACTTTTTTTTATTTAATCTACATTAAAAAAAAAAAAAATTTCATTTTTCAGGAATGTAATAAATCTCAAAAATGATGTACAAAATCATTCAAGCATATAAAAAATTTAATTAGGCCATTAATTAATTTTTCCTACTTATCAGTGAAAAACCCCAAAAAAATAAAAAAGCAATAAAAAAAAAAAAAGAACGAATAAAGGAGTAATGACGGTACAAACGCAGACAGACACACGCTTACCAAAAGAGAGCCCAAGGCCAAGAGAGCATTCGCAATGAGAGAGAGTGCGGAGTAGATAAGAACACAAGTCAACAGTGTACGAGCTGTAAAAAAAATTTGTTTTCCTTGTTTAAACTTTTCACGTAAAATGCTTATTTTTATCTTCCTTTTCATTGTCATCCATCCTTTGGCATTCCAACCAAGAGTTTATTTTTCAAGACAGTTCACGATTTTTTCAATGTCTTCGAAACATCCGACGACTACCGCGTTCATACACGCGTATAATATGCCGATTGGTTTGGATGACATTGATGAGTCAATAAACGTGGGCTCACCTGTCTCGGCAACTTTCAAGCTCTTCATCACATAAGTCCAGTTTAGTCCAAAGAGCATCCAAGATTCCAGCGCTATTATGAATTTTTCTTCCTTTGGGGTCGAGAAAAAATTACTCACCAACATGTTTATCATCAAAATCGACAGCGACTGAAAATAATATAAAAGTAGCAACTAATTTATTTTCATTCTTTCAATAATAATTCACAATAAAGCTAAGGTTTCTTAAATTGAACTCTAAAAAAAAGTAGTTATCAGTTCTAACTGTTCAAATTGAATTTTAATTTTTAGTGTCAACTTTATAAGTTTGAATATTTTTAGTGCTGAAGGCAGAATTTTTTAAAAACATAATTGTCGTGAATTACTTACCAAACCATAAGTCGCTATTAGTTTCACAGCCAGGGTGTAGCTCATACAACATATTTGAGCCATTTTATTCGGTTTCTTAAATAGCTTACGCGACGTTTAAAAATATATCCAAACAGAAAATACACTTGCTACTTTTAGCCGATATTTTTGTTATCTCCTCACACTTGAATATGAAGTAGTTTGAAAATAATTTTTTTTTAACAAGCTTTAACTTAAAAAAGAAAATATAATGAAATGAAATGTTGATAAATAAAATGAGATCAGTTAACTTCCACACACTTTGAACTCGTGAAAGTTTACAATTATTTACCAATTACTTTCTTTGGTTGGATATTGTATATCACAAATTATCAAATAATTAGTTCACTTAAAACTGAAACACTTGTCACTTTGATTGCATAAAAAAAATTCAATAGCTTTTTTCAAATAATCACAAGTTCACAAAAGTCCAAAATTTTTGTAACCCCGGCATCAATAATCACAAAAACTTGATGGG
Source organism: Encarsia formosa (assembly GCA_038277355.1). Classification (NCBI taxonomy): domain Eukaryota; kingdom Metazoa; phylum Arthropoda; class Insecta; order Hymenoptera; family Aphelinidae; genus Encarsia; species Encarsia formosa. The sequence goes on from CM076184.1 coordinate 111,140,776, forward strand.
CGACCAGTGTTAAAATTGGATAAAACATATTACGCGTTCTCGACATTGAATTCTACTAAGACGACCCAAGGCATCACGCGACAAGTTGCTACTGCTCTTCTCTTGGCAGGTTTTCTCAATGAACGCCTCTTCGGTTCTAAACGTAAGAATAGATAAAAGGCCCGAATTTATAATGAGAGGCTAATGAATTTTAAACGCGAGATTCCGAGGAATGTGCGTATGCCAGCGCATGCGTCTACCGATTTACAACTCAACTTCGCGTTCGCGATATGCTGTGTCTTTGTTGAATCAGCTGCATGTGAAACGCGGCGAATGTTTTCTCTCTCCAGCATCGTGCGGCTGCTAGTTGCTCCTATCGTCGAACACGTGACTGTATTTTTGAGGTTATATTTACTCTTTGTGTACAGTGCACGTTGTGTTATTTAAATTTTATTTTTATTTATATTGTTCAATTCTGTTCATTTTTTAATATTAAAATGGCTGTGAAAGATGATGTTGATATTTGTTTAAACATAACTGGCAATGTTGATGACTCCAACAAGCAGGTAAGCCAAAGTCATGTTACAGTGCTACAAGTTTTTATAGTTTTGCTTTTTATTTATCATTTTTATAATGTTATAGGCTTCGAAAATTTTTAATGATACACGTATCAAAAGATTGCAAAAAAAAGCTAGTGAAAAAACAAAAAAAACTTTTCAGAAAACTCATTCTAATGAATCACCAAATAATTTTTCACTTGGTGCAAAAAAAAGAGTGAAACAAAAGTCTTTAGCCACAATAGTGGCTAAAAATTTAGAACGAGCAAAGTCTAAAGAATCTGCAGGAAAACCACTGGTGTCTATATTAAAAAAAACAAGCTTTTCTGATCCTTCGACATTGTCTGGTACAGTGTCAAAAGAAAATAAATCATTAGTCGACGGAAAAAAACAAAATGAGTTCAGTAATCCAGTAGTTTCTTTTTCAAAACTCACAAAGGATAATGAAGGTAAAGTCATTTTGGCAAGGAAAAGAAAAATTGATCCTGGAGACACAAAAAAATCACTTTCAAGTATTTTTAAATCAACTGATTCATCGGAAACAAAACTTTTGAAAGATAATGATGCGACTGTTAGTCAAGTGGATAATAGTTTTGGCTCTAGGAAACAAAATCTTCAATTACATAAGAGAAAATTGGAAACCAATAATACTTTTCAGGATAGAGAAAATAAATCAAAAAAGATTAAAAGCTTTAATCAAAAATTTGATAAAAACAAGAGTGACAATGAATCAAAGAAAAATACTAATCAATCACGTCATAGTGGTGGAAAAATTTCTTCATTGTTTGGAAATAATCCAGAGATACCAAACATTGGTCAAAGATTAGTAAAACCAGTTGATGAAAAGGTCTTTACAGCTGAAAAATTTAGTGATTTAAACGTGCATGCCTTCTCTGTCTCTAATTTAGAACAAAACATGAATATTACAACCATGACAACTGTTCAAAAAAAAGCTATTCCTGTAATATTAACTGGCCAAGATGTTTTAATTAGATCACAAACTGGATCTGGAAAAACTCTTGCATATGCTCTACCAATAATTGAAACTCTACACAGTATTCGACCAAAGCTAGCAAGAAACTGTGGTACCAAAGCACTTGTAATTGTACCAACAAGAGAACTTGCTTTGCAATCATACGAGTGTTTTTTAAAATTAATAAAAGTGAGTAAAGATTAAATTTGTTGTGAGGTAAAAAAAATTACTTACAAAATTTTTGTAAAAAAAAATTAATTATTTTCAGCCCTTCACTTGGATTGTGCCAGGTTATTTGGTTGGTGGAGAGAAGAGAAAAGCAGAAAAAGCTAGATTAAGAAAGGGTTGTACAATTTTAGTTACAACACCTGGGAGATTATTAGATCATATTAGACATACAAAAGCTTTAAGACTTGATACTATAAAATATTTTGTACTAGACGAGGCTGACAGAATGCTTGATATGGGATATGAAAAGGATATCTCAGAGTAAGTATACTTTTGGAATAGTTATGATTTCTATTGATATTTTTTCAAAAATGAGAAGGTTTAATTTATTTTTATTTTTATTTTTTTCAATAAATAGAATTGTTGCTGACCTTAAAAATTCTCAATCAGAATCAAATGGTTCAGGATATAATGCTCTACAAATGCTACGGCAACATAATATGAAAAGTAAAGACAATAGTGATGTAAATAATGCTGATGATGATGATGATTCTGAAGAAGAAAAAAGTATCAAAAAAGATGAATCTAATGATGATGAAAATGAAACCAAATTAGAAAATTCAGAATTAACTGAAAACAGCAAAGAAAAAAATTCAGATGAATCTAGCACCCAAAAAAGGCAAACAATTTTACTGTCAGCAACATTAACTCATGCAGTCGAAAAACTTGCAGGACTAACCATGCACGACCCTGTTGTTGTAGACGCTGCCAAAGATAATATTGAAGCTGCTGAAGGAAATCTTAGTGAAATAAATGAAGATTTTGTAGTTCCTCAAGGTGTGACACAAAGTTATATAGTGACTCCACCAAAATTAAGAATGGTTACACTAAGTGCTTATATAGCTGCAAAATGTCAGGTACGAAAGTCATGAGTAATATTAATTTTTTTAATTAAAAATTTTTTTTTTTAAATAAATATTTTACATATAATAATCTCCATTTTATATTTTTTGTTTAGATTCATGGAAACCACAAAACACTGGTTTTTATGGCTACTCAAGACATGGTAGATTATCATATAGATATATTATCATCAGTTCTGACAAAACCTCAAGATGAAGATGATGATGAATCAGACCCTTTAGTAGATGTTGAATTTTTTAAATTACACGGAAACATGTCACAAAAGGAGCGGACTGAAGTTTTCAAAACTTTTAGACAAACAAACAGCGGTGTTCTCCTGTGTACTGTAAGTTCTTTTTTTTTTTTCAAACCGAAAATTTATTTTAGTAATTAAGTTTTTCGCATAAAATATTTTTGTTATAACTTTTTACCGCAAAACGACGCGTTAAAAAAAATTTCGAAAAACAGAAAAATTATTGAGAAATAAATGAAAAACGTCGTATAAACATAGAAAAAACATCTACGTCGGCGCAACCACGTTGAAGTTGCAAATTAGCTCGAGTGTAGGCTTATTCTTTTAAAAGGAAATTAAATATTCACTCTGCAGTCTGCAGGACCCATGCTGTGCAGAACTGTCTCGCTGCTGGAGGTTAACGTCGAAAAATAGAAAAAAAGACAACTCGACGTCGGAACCGTTTCTAAAACCATCATAATTATTTTCATTATATTCTTACGATTTTAAAAACGATGATTGTTTTCTTGATGATGATACAGTTAACTAGATAAATTGTATCATTACTATAAAAATTTTACATCTTTGACAAAGTAAAAAAAGTAAAGTACAAATCCGCAACGATTTTTTATGATACGAGGCCCGTATGAAAAAACATAAGCTTCGAAAGAAAATTACAATAAATATTGATCTTGATTTTTTAAAAGTTTATTTTAAAAATGACGATTAATTTAAATTTGGTTTTCAATGTGGAAATTTGACAACTATACTGATACTTTGATCGTATTTATACAACCTCTACATTAAAAATAATGAACACCTAGTAGGCCCATTTGTTTTTTTCAAGCAAGGCACAACATGAATAAATATTTTAATAAAAAATATGTTTCGTTTTTTAATTTTAAGTATTTAAAAAATTTGTTGTATGAAAAAATGAAGATTAAAATTTTTTTTTGTTACTCGTAATGAATTTAACACTTTCTTTTTTCTAAAAGGTGCCATTACTTCAATGATTTACAAAATGATTTACTTCTCTTTAGCAATTGCTTCAATAAAAACGTCCATACATTATAAATTTTTTTATTATCGAAGTGTCAAAATCATTATATAATTGCACTGTTCTTATTATTACGATACAAAAAAAATGATGGATTGGACGACTCATAAATAATTTGACTCCTGGATATTCATTAAAATTTATTTAATTGGGTTTTTACAAGTTGAAAGCGATTATAACAAAACGACTTTTTTTTAAGTAGAAATTTCGAGTACATGAATTCTTAATTATTCAATTCGTTATCTCCGAATTTTTTTTTTTTTAGTTTGCAATAAATTTAATTTTAAAAGAAAAAAACAAAAATTTTTTTTTTACTCGCTATAAAAAGTGTGGGAAACATTAAACTACTCGGACGAAATAAATATACGCTCTCTATAAAGTACAAATTGGTGTGTAATATGTGTGATGAAAAAAAAGAGAATCCGTAATGTATTGGTCATATTCCAATCACTTTTTTAATTTAGTAACTTCACATGCTATTACGATACATCTCTGAACATTTTAAGCAGTTTCTCGTACATCATTCCACCTAATGACCGCAGGATCTACCATCGAAAATAATGATATTATTTGTTCCAATAAAATACTACGAAATAAGAGAAGATAAAAAAAAAAAAAAAAAAGAAAAAAAAATCTTCGTCTTTTAAGAGTGACAAAAATTCTTAAAGCTTTGAAGGAATAAGAAATTGGTTCCCAGGCTTCCATTAGAGAATGAAGCAACACATTGACGTTCAATAGTGTTTCTTCTGCTTTGTAATAGGGTTTGAAGTAAAATGATCATTACGTTTGTTCTTTAGAAAATAATTTGATTACATGAATATTTATTAGTCAAATTGCTTCGCAATGATTTTGAAAAAAAAAATCGTTTCCTTTACTTTGTTTTCAAACAATTTATTTTAACAACTTGTTTTTTACTTGATTGACAAAGATCAATTTCTTTCAAAGTTTGAAACATTTTTTTTGCGCAATCTAATTCCATTATGTAATTTGAATTTTTGCTGAATTATCAGTACAGAAATCGTAAAATTTTTACGTGATGGTTAATGTAATTTACAGAAGCTTATTTTCTCGCTTATTTTAATACAATTAGAATCGACATTAGTTTATAAAGTTTTCTAATGATATAAGTAAAGATTGTAGAAACAAGTAGATTAATTTGAAAATTGAAGGCTTATTAATAATATAAAAGGTTTTTTTTAATTTCTCACAATTAAATTTAGTTTTTTATGATGAATATACCCACAGGGGCGTGAAATCATCGTCTGAGTAATTCGAAAGCAAAGAAACGTGAGAAAGGTGCATAGGTGTGTAGCACTTTTTGAACGTAATTATTGTAGTTGGAAAAAAAAGTTACCGGTACATAATATTAGTTGAGTTAAGATTACGATGAGTAAAAAATTTTAATAGCAAATGTTTGAAATTTTGTTTAAAAAAATCTTTGTGAATAGTAGTAAAATTTAATTCATTTCACAAAAAATTCAAATTAATAATTAAGAGTCAGCGATACTGATCGATGGAGATTATTCACATAAAATCGTTTCAGTAAAACCTCTTCGAAACAAAACCGCCTTGAACCTAAAAAAATTAATCGGTCGCGCAGCTGCAGTCGCCTCAGCCTTAGTGCAAAAAAAAAAAAAAAAAAGAAAAAAAAAGAAATTAAAAGAAAAGAAAAATGATAAAAAACGCAGCAAAGTTTCAGCCGCCTACGTAATCGCAGGGGGCGCGATTATAAATGCTTTCGAGTGCCGGCGGCTCGTCGTATGATCTACGATCCGAGTGAAACGGTTTGAGGGACCATTCGTTCTCGATCGAAGTCTAATTCCGCGATCGCCGGTAACTTTTACTAATTACATTATTTTGTTAAATAAAATTATCTGTAACTTGTAAAAAATTTTCTAAAAAAACTAAACAAGTGCTCGGTAAAAAGTTGACCGAATAAAAATAAGTAACAGCTGATAGCTCGGAAGGTTTCGTGAAAGAATTCGTCGGGACGACGCCCCCCATGGTGCGCTGGCATCATCAGCAGAAGCAGCAGCCCTTTTTGCGTTTTATAAGGCAACACGGGGGCATTACAACGAATTGCCGCCGTCGTCGCGCCCGGGCCACTAAATCACGATACAAAATACCGCGAGCAGCCGGCCGCTAGCCAAACACAACCGGGAGACCACTGCTGCACGGCCTTTTGTAAGACATTTGTAAAGTCTGAAGTCGGCGATATCTCCTGGCTTTGTGGGGATATCGATGAGCGTCGCTGCTTGATATCGAATATTATTATCCGCTTCTCCCTCCTTGTTCTCTAAATGGCATTTATTTACTCAGCTCCTTGTAAGTCATTTTTCTCCGCTCAACCTCCTTCGGAACGATTTAAACAGTTCACCTTTACTTCCATCGCATTTGCCATTATGTCTACAAAATTACCGAATCTCGGAAATAAAAGAATTTTCCAAAATAAAAAAAAAATTTTTTGATTACAGGATGTCGCAGCTCGAGGGCTGGACTTGCCAAAGGTGGACTCTGTTGTGCAGTACACGGGACCGACGTCGTTGCGCGACTACGTTCATAGGATAGGACGCACGGCTAGGGCTGGTTCCTTGGGTACAGCGGTGATCTTCCTTACGCCACCGGAGGTTGAGTTCGTGCGATTGCTCGAGGCTCGCAGGATACGTATCAAGCAAGACGACATGGACGCGGTCCTCGGCAAACTCGTAGGGCCTCTTTCTAGACACAACTCCATCCAAGCCACGGCCACGGCACTTCAAAATGAATTCGAGGAGCTGGTACTGGAAAACAAAAAGTATTACGCCATGGCTTGCAAAGGTTTGTTTGTTTATTATCTCTTATTTTAGCAATAAATCATTCATAGATAAAACGACACAAGTCATCATTGGACAAAAATGACAATGATAGTCATTTAAAAAAAAAAAAAAATTGAATTCCAGTTATTAAAGCTTTAATTGTCGGAAAGATGTTTGATAGACGGGACGTTGATTCAATAATAAGCATCATCTCAAATACGTCAACGAAGAGTGGCGAGATAGGCGCAATTAAATCTTGATTTATATGCCGAGTTTGAAACAATCAGACGTACAGTCAAATTACGTTTAAGCATAAAGGAAAATAACTTCCCCTTCTTATTAACTATTACTGGCTCTTCAAAGCTCTTAAGGCGGGTCTTTGAACGTGAAGAACGGGCAACGAATTCAAAGTGTCCCCGACTCCCCTAATCTGGTCCTACAACTCTCACGCATAAAAGTCACCCCTGCCCTGCATACATACAGCGGCAGCGCACTTGAAATTATAGGATCTACATCGACTCACCCACCCCTATTTACATAGTCCATGAGGAGGGAGGGGGTTTGATCTTGTTTACCATGGCCCGTGGCTTACTCTATTAGGGTTATTACGGGGAAGGAATTTATTTTGCGCAATAATAAATCCATTACGATGCGCCTGCTGCTGCTGCTGCTAGGGTGACTACTGTCTGCTGGCCCCCTTCATTTTCTCTACATTTATGCTTGCTTGCGTATTATTATCCTCAAAATATATACACTTTTATATATTCTCGACTTCGCACTCGTTTCAGGATTTTTTCCAAGATTTATGGCTTTTGCCTTTTTCCGGATTTGTGACTCGAGCTTTTGTGTGAATTGATTTCTTTTTCCTCTTCTTTTCTTTTCTTTCATGCCTTTTATCGGGTGGTGATGATTTTGGAATTACAAATTTTTGTATCGAATTTGTTGGGAGGCTTATGAATGATATGAATGAGGAAGTCTTCATTTATCTTACTTAAGCTATTATTTAGTTTATCATACAATATTTTAATGTATTCTATACGATCTTTTTTCTTTAACTTGATAAAATCAAAATCCAATTATTTATAAATAATATAGTGTAAAATTTTATAATAATGTCAGGACATGAGTATAGTATTTCCAAGTAATTAATCCAATCATAATTTTATGAAAAAAGGCATATCGTGTAATGTGTATAACGGCATATTAGGTATTTTATGAAGGAAATAATTAAAATAATTACTTTAAATATTGCTATGTCGGGAATGTTTATTATATGGAGGGCAGCTGAATTTGCGTGCTAAAATAATCGTTGGTGCTGGTATCCTGCACTAGAAAGTACGGTAATGCAAGCCGAGAAGGGCTACATAATACACCTACACAGCAGCATGCATGTACACTACCGGAGCAGCTAATAGCAATTAATTTCATTTTAAAATCGAAACTATTTAACTATGAATAATGCATTTAAAAAAAAAAAAAAAAGCCGTATAAATTAAGTATACAATGTAGCTCTTATCTTGCTCGAGCAAATTTCTCAAGCAGCCACCAATTTAAAACAAAAATTGATCGAAGATAAAAATTATGTGACCGTTTCAATCATTTCAACCTCATTAAATGATTTACGCTGTACGGATTGCGAATAAAATTGATTTTATTAAAAACCAAGAGTCAAATTCGTATATAATAAAAATATAAGGCTCAAAAAGAAAAATGATGAAAAGAGATAGTTATACTCTCGTCGTCCATAAATCTTTCTAAAAGGTTTTTGCGGATAAATCGAAGGTTAGCAAAAACGATCCGCGAATTTGACTGGCGCTCGACACGCTTAGCCACTTGACCGCCACGCCGGGCTGTAGCCGTGATTGATGGAATAATTGTGCCGTCGCGGCTGCTGTAAAAGTACGAGGGAGAGTTGGCTTTTCTGTTGGGTGTGAAAAATTGGACGAATTAATTTATCAACTTTCGTACCGAGATCGATAGTTTACGGCTTGTGTTTAGACTCCATTTAATAGATTTTTTTTCCGTAGTGTGGTGAAGAGTTATTTTCAAAGACTTGTGATAGATCGTCACATAATAATAAAAAAAAAATTGTTAGTTATAAAATTTTTTTCCGCACTCCGGCCGGGAAGCGCTACTTCCCTGCCGCTGCCGCTACAGTCAGTAGCGCTTCCCGGCGCCGTCGTGCGGAAAAATAGCATACTCAACTAGGCACCTGAATGGGAAGGTCTCAGATCACATGTTTGTCACACTCGGCTACGCCTCGGATGACAATTTCATGCGATCTGAGACGTTTCCCATTCATACTGCCTAGTTAAGTAATATACTATTAATTTTGATTTATTTACGCGAATAGACGTAAATACATTAATCATAGAGTAGGCTTTTTTGGGATTTGAGTAAAATATGGCGAAATTCAAATGAAAAAAGGGGGACTGTAAAAAGTATTTTTTGATCCTTGAAATTTGACTAAATCCTTGATGACCTCGGGTCACACGACACGCGTCGAACAAAGCACACTCTCGAGAAAAGAGAGATATATTGTCGCGATGAAAGTGGAAATCTCGCTAATTCGCGGCATTATCACCCTACTTTTCTGACTCTTTCATGAATAGAGCCTGCTGATCGTATAAAGCTACCCCTCGTCAAGGGGGTAGACAGGGCACATATATCCCAGCCCCCTTCTCTAAACAGCAGCCATCTCTGTGTGCGTTCGCACGCACACGGCTAATTCTTGGCGTGAATTTGTCGGGTGGCATTGCGGTCGCTTTGAATCGATGAACTGAATGATTAAAACGCCTCGCTGATCAACATTGCTCATTCGTGTACCCCGCTTTATTTTATCTTGAGAATTGAGTTTGCTTTTACCGCCGAAGAGTTTTATTGACGGGGATGCGTTCTAGCTACGCATGTTTAATCACTATACCAAATTGTGATTCATTCTTTAAATTTGTTCCGCTTGTATCTTTTGCAATATAATTCATTTTAAAACTGAACAGCCTGTTTAATTTTTTTTTTTTTTTTTTTTTTTTTTTTAACTGTGACCTATTGATTCCATTGGTTAATAAATATTAACCTCAGAAACTTAAAATTGGTTGATAATTTTTCTCACTCAACTTAATTATATTTGTGCATAATTTTTTTTTATTTTTGTGGTAAAAAATTTTGATGACATTGATGAAAAAAAAAAAAACACAACTTTTTTTTATGTTAATTTTGACGTTACTAATGAAGCGTAAAACTCGCTGTAAATTATTAAAAACATTTATTATTGAGCCTTGATAACGAAAAATAAAAAAACAATTTCAAAATACTTGATTGACTGATTCCAGAACAAAAAATGACATTTCATGAAAGAGTAAAAAAATTACTCTACAGTAAACAGTCAATTTAGAGGGAGTAAGAAGAAAAACAATAAAAAGAGCAGGGGTGTAGGTTATTTTGGCAGGGTGGGGCGTCAATGTCGTCTACTACTCGACAATCGCAAACCACTGAATGTGGCTTCCGCTAAAACCACTTACGGTTACGGCTTTGTACTGCGAGGAGACTCTTCGCCCGACAATGCGATACAGGATACAAATACAATAAGACGCAGTTACATCACTTAGGAACAATGCTCCACCCACCCTGCAACCACCCCCTTTCTTTCTTTCTTTCCTTCCTTCCTTTTTTTACGTACGTACGTCTTTCTTCGCGCTTTCTCGCGTACAGATTTATGTGTTAAATGGAGAAAAACATTCCCGCCCTCTATTATTCTGAAGCACCGGTAGTCTTATACATCTATAGACATGACGACTTTAGTATGTGTCGTCGAGTGCTGCTGGCCGGTAGTTCTGAGAAGCCGGCACTGATGCAGCTTTCGAGCTTTTTTTATTTTTCTTGATTGTATTTTTAAGGTTTTGAGCTCTTGAGATTTTTCAATAAGTATACATTGATTTAAGTAGCTGTATTTAACATCTTTTTACTGAAAGTAAATAAAAAAGCAAACTTCTGGCTTAGTCGACGCCGAGTTTAATGTGAAACTCTCCTCGTGCATAATTGGGAAAACATACATAGGGCTACCCCCGGGCTCGGCTCGTAAAGACCACTCATTATTGTACTCATTCACGAGCGCGGTGGCGTTATGAACAGCAGACTTTCGCGCGTTATGCACGCGACATAACAGGCTAAACGGATGTATAAGTATACGAAGCGTTGCGGGCGGGCACATGTCAGCCTCCCCCTGGACTTTCTCAGGCTGCTACCACCACTTGACTCTTTACCGCGTAAGCTAATGCCCCCTAATAGCTAAGCGCGGGGTGGTAGTGGTTTTGGCTCTGTACCGTCATTATAAGAGCCCGGATACTTTATGGGGGATGATCATGCGTGGCGGAACAAGCGGCTATGAGTGCTCCCGAACCTTTTCATGCAGATATTTTATTACTACCTATAATAAAAAGCTCATAGTCACTGTGTGAATCACGTTTCCGATAAAATTAACCGTGCTCTCTGCAAGCTTACTCACGAATTACCAAATCTGTCTGTATTTAACGTTAACATGTAACCAATCATTTTCTGCTTCAATGAGCTTGTGGATAGTTTATAAAAATTTACTGCCGCAGTTTGATGATGTAAGAGCAAAAAGGCATAATTAATTCAATGTGAATTACAAAAATAAATACTTATATTTTTATTAAATGCACCGCTTACAACTTGGCAATGACATTTTTTATGTGATTATGTAGTATGAATATCGATGAATATTGTTAACTTTTTTTTTTTTACTTTCCATTTGTTTCAGCCTACACATCGTGGATAAGATTTTATTCAAGCTACCCACGTGAAATGCGGGAAGTTTTCAATCGTACGACTCTACATTTAGGACATTACGCAAAAAGCTTTGCTCTAAGAGACCCGCCCCAAAAAATTGGAACTTCTCGTAAAGTCATGCGTGAAAAAGAAGAAGCTGAACAGTCCAAGCCTAAGCACCAGAATCGTCTTTCCAATCAGCGGTAAGTTAAAAACTCTTATAAAATGTAAAAAAAAAATTCACTTTTTATAACATCCCTTTGAAGTTTATTACACTAGCTGAATATAAGTATATTCTTCAAGTTTTTTAGTTTACATATCAAAATTAATTATACAAAAAATGGAAAAAATCAAGTTATTTTAATATTTCTTAACTCAACTGCACAGAGTGGCGTAATTTAAAAAACTCATAATTTACTGGAAAAACAATGAAAATTAAGTACTGGAAAGATTTTCCTGTCCACTGTTGACAAATGAACAGCGGAATGATGACCGTGGAATTAAAAAAATGAGCGTTATTTACAAAGAGTTAAAGAGACACAAAGAGACATCGAGTCGAGGATCGTGGAAAAAAAGCGAGAGGTGGAAGGGGAGAAGAATAAACGGGCCGGCAGAAAACGGCACACGAAAATTGCCGGAGCTAAGTATGTTTACATAAACTCGTTCACAAATAACTCCGCCAATTAGCAGTCGAAACCGTCCATTGTCACGCACGGTGACCCCACCATGCTGTGTGCAGTGCATTACGAAACGGAAAACCACGAATCGCGCGCATAACAATGGCCAGGAGCACTGTCAGCAACGGAGGGGCTGCTAAAATGTGTAGTGGCTGCGTGTATCAGAATTAGAACTGACTAAAAAAACTGACCAAATAAAACCGGCTAACCGCCGGCCGCCACTCATTAATGACGGATTTACGCGTGGCTTCACGTACACCGTGTGCAGCCGCAATCACGCGAAGGGCATAATACGAGGGGCGACTCTTGGAAAATTCATTCTTTACCTGAAATAGTAAAACTTAAATCTGCCGAAGAAAAAAAAATTCTCGTAATTATTACCGCTTGCACAATTACTCTTTTTTTTTTACAAAACAACTTGTTTCACGCTTAAATTTTTACTAGAAAGATCGCGACTCTCTTAAGCCTCTTAATCTTAATCATAAACGCCGGAAACACTGCCCATCAACTTTGTCAAGGTAATTTTTATTTGACGTTAAGTATATTGTCGTTGATTGAGTTTGCAAAAGAGGTTAGCGAGTACAACTAGCTTAGAGTGCGTCAAGGCTCGTCAGATTACAAGCACTAATGAGTCTACGTGTTTCATTATTTTTTTATTGTTTTAATTATGTCTTCTTGATTTGATTTGAAACTGAGCTTGTAATGTTCTTGATGCGGTGAGCTTGGGTTCTGGTAAATTTTCCAATCAAATCGGCAATTAAAAAAAAAAAAAGTTTTTTCAATGAAAATATAAAATGAATAATCAATAGCTAAAGAAAAAACGAGAGATATTACGAAAGCCACGTAGTATGAGCGCAAGTAACGTACGTTATGCTCGAAAACCGTAACAGACTGCAGCAATCCATCGTGTTGAATTCACACAGTCGTGCACCGCCAACGGGGCTGATGCGTCCATACGTCACCCTGAAAGCTAGGATAAGCATCCTCGTCTTTGGGACATATCGTCAGGACATACAGCGGTAGTTGTTCTCCGAGACCTCTGATCTTGGGGGGTTATGAGCGGTGGCTCATACTCACTGCACACCTTCTCCTTCATTGTTCGTAATTACCACAATGCGGCTATTAAACAGACCGATCCGAGCGATGCTTCCGGCGTTTGCAGAATGTTGTCGCTCACAGTCCGGTACTGAGATACCGTCGTTTGTACATCACGTTTATACATGCGGACACAGGACGGAAACATTTCTGTATCAGACATTCTTATAGTATACCATTTTCAAAATTGTGAAAGAAATTTTTCATTCGAGAATTTGTGTCCAACTTTTTTTCACAAACTATAAAATTTATCCTTGTTATTCTACTATATGTATTTTATCTTTATTAAAAAGTATAATAGTTTGATCTTTTACAAAAAGTCAAGTTCAAAATTGAAAACGGTTATCATATCTAGCTTGGATCTGTACTTGTACTACCAAAGGTTGCGACAAAAATTTTGATCAAACACAAGAAATAACACGCTAAACTACTTTTTCACGATTTTTGTTTTACTTTTTTTTTTTCAGATCCGACGGAATTCATTCCAAGTGGCAGTCAGCAGCAGGTAAAGGCTCAATGCATCAACAGGACCGGCGGAGTAATATGTATAAACAATCTAAGATGCTGAACACATCTGAAAATGATAGTGGCCTTGAGCCAATTAAAAAATCTAAAAAACTTAAAATAAGTTAGTTACATAAATTTTACAGACTTTACTATTTTATTTTATAAGATAAATTTTTTATTGTTTTACAGAGTATTTATATTCTCTATCATCAAGTTTAGCTGAGTGGACTTTCTTCTATTATTACCACATCTTTTGCCACTCTATTCCCTTTTTTTTTTTTAACTTCTGATAAAAATTAAGAAAGTATTTTGTAAAAATATTGTGAAAAAAGAACTTTTGTTACAGTGCTCCTGTTCATAAAAACTGGCTTTCAAAAAAATTTTTTACAACTTTTGTATCATTAGTAATTAATTTAATTGTACTTAAAACAATTGTTGATTTCAGTAAAAAAAATTGGTGTTATTTAGAATCGTCGTACTTATAGACAAAAAAATTACAAGTAGCTTTTGAAAGGTTCCTGTTGTACAAGGTGCCCCGGTATTAACTATTTTAAAAACCAATAGCTTTTTGATAAATTTTCAGCATAATGCTTTACTCGTCCTCCTCAGAAAAACTCTGACTCTCCTCGTAAGGATTTTTCTCCCACTCCCGGTCGATGCTCTCGCGATCGTTCTCTTGCTCGCTCTCTCGCGATAAGTACCGGCGGGACTCGTAGCGCTGTCTCACTCGGTCTGCCGGTGGTTCTTTCTCGCTCCCCAGGGCTTTTAAAAATTACATAAAAAAATTCTTTAAATTATAATAAAAATATTAAAAAAGTATTAAAAATAAAAAATTGTTAAAAATTTAAAAATTTTAGAAATGCCGACGATGATAGTGATGGGATCTCCGATGATCCCAATCACTCTTTCAGTCTGTGTGTCGGATTCTGTCGTGATTATGGTCTCTCCTGTCGTTGCCGTTCTCCTCGCTGTCGAGGAGACCTTGATCGACGTCTCCTGTGCGGAGAGCGATGTCTTCGACTGGAAGTACGTCGGTCTCTGTTCCTTTTACCGTTGGGTGTCCGCTCATTCTTTGCATTTGACGCTTTGAAACCCATCTTTCCCGCAGATAACTCATTAGTTGATTGCTGCAATAAAAATTGTATTAAAAATTTGATAGATATAATTTTTGTTTTTTTTTTTTTTTATTAATCTTTATTACCACTAGGGTTATTAGATATAATTCAAATTAAAGATACATATAAAATAAAAAAAAAGGAAAAATAAATATAAATTAATTATTTAAAAGTTTCATAAAAAAAAAGTAGAGAAGTCCCTCTATTGAGGGTTACATTATGAACGGAGAGTAATTTAGAGTTTAATTTCACACTTTTTCAAATATTTCTCTATACACTTCATAGCTTCAATATCCGGTTTCTTTAGAAAGTCGGTGACATCATGCTGACCGGGAGGTTTGTAACAAGCAAAGATGGCTAGTGGGATTTCAAGGTTGGTAACTCTGATGCCACAGAGCTCAACAATTGAAGTGTCGTTCCCAACACAATCAATCAGCGAGTAATTTAAGGTGTTACGAACTAATATCGCTATACTAACTCTCATGGCATACTGTCTGCTTGATCTCGTTAAATCCATTGCAGTCGAAGTAGAAGTTATCACCATCCTTGAGCCAGGTTTCAACTAACAAAATGATGTCGTAGTATTGAGAAATAGCCTGAAGTTCATCCTTCTTACCGGCACATGTTTGCACTGAAAAAAATTAAATAGAGCCACTACATGAAATTCAATGCTGTGGTTCCATGCACGTCCTAATGTAGCGACTGCGTGAAATTTCATGCAACAGTTACATGTGAGAACTCAGGCGGCAGCAACAATTTTTTTTAACAATTGCATGCACTGCACTAGAGTACCATAATTCAATAAATAACCTCTAAAATCCCTTTTTTAGCAATTTATTAAAACAAAACTTAATCAACTGTCAACATTACACATCAAAAAAGACTTCACGCTATCGACGAGAACGATGATTTTTTAGGTTATGGTACTCGACTGCGCATTCAAAGACACGATGTCGGAGCGCTTACATGTAACTATTGCATGAAATTTCATGCACTCAGTGCATGGAATTTCACGCACTCGCTACATTTAGGTCTAGATAGAACGACTACATGGATTTCATACAGTGAGTGCATAGAATCCACGCAGTCGCTACATTTACACGTGCATGGAACTACTGTGTTGAGTTTCCTGCAGTGACTGCATTATATTTTTTTCAGTGTGGGCATTCCAGAATAAGATACGGACTTTGACATTAACATCAGCACTCCTTATTAAAAAAGTTCACATGTAAATTCACGTGAATATCCACGTGATTCATCCAATCTATAAATCCACTTGACCAAATTTAAAAAAAAACTAAGTTCTGCATGTAAACATTTTATAACTTATTTAATTTTTTTACTAACAAAAAAGTTTTTTCAGTTAAATGAAATATTCCAAGTTGAATTAAGTACTTTGATTTTTTTCTACACTTTTAGGAAATTAAAAATTTTGACACTTATAAATTCTTTGGGACTTGATAAAATTATGAGTTTCAAACTTTTTTTGGAAATTTTCAGCATTTAGGATTTTTTAGGAACTTGGAATTTTTTTAGGCTTATAATATTGTTGTTGACTTAGAAATTTTTCGGTCTGTGGGACTTTTTTTTGGTTCTTCCGGACTTAAAAGTTGTTCAGTCTTTGATACTTAGCAGATTATTAGCAGGAGTATAGTAGGTAAAATAGTAAGGCTAATTCTTCGAAATAGTACCTAAAACATCAAAATTAATAAAAAGAAGTTTCGATGAAGAAAAAAAAAAAAAAAAAAAAAAAAAAAAGCGGAACTCGGGTTCCGCGGAAGGAACGAAGTTCCCGACGCTCTACCCCTCCAGTAATGCGAATGAATTTTAGGTTAGATAAAAGAATTCAATTTACGGAAAAAATACAGATAAACTACACTTCATCCACGATCCACTCGCGTAACTGCAGGGGAAAAGCGTCGGGAACTTCGTTCCTTCCGCGGAACCCAAGTTTCGCTTTTTTTTTCTGTCATTTTTGGGCCATTTGGCTCTCGGTTTTATTTGTATTTCAAAATTTGTACGCACATTCATACTTTTTTTTTTTTTTTTTTTTTTTTTTAAGGATGTTAACACCTTTGTCAAAATGCACACAATTAGAGGAAACTTGGACACACGATTATATGATATTAAAAATTATTTTCAAGACTAAATTTTTATGTGTGTTTAAGGTCGGTTTTTAAACATATTTCAGTTAGAAGTTAAGAGGTGCTCTTAAAAAAACTCGAGCGACCGAATCGAAAAAACATCAGTTACCCGGCTGAAATATTCAAAGAAGTGAGAAAAAAAAATTTAAACGCAGATGAAGAGCCATTGTCGAAATAAATAAATTAAAAATTACAATATACTTGTGTACATTGTTATACTACGCGGGACTAAGCTAGCACTCGACGTAACCTCCAAAGGTTTCGTCGACTACTCGATTTAGGCCAATTTTCCTCTATTTGCATGCACGAATTTACAAAGGTGATGGCATCCTTAATTTTTTTTTTTTTTAGCTCCTTGACTCGGGTTATTCCGCTGAGCGTATGTACCCGAACCTCACACCTAACAGCGCGGCTGGCAAGCCTGACCAACGCTGCGGGACCTATCTGCGAAGGTGAATACACAGCAAAACAGAGTCATCTGACGGAAAAGAATTGAAAAAAGGGTGGCAAGTTTAAAAACTTTAATATTAGAGTGACAAAATGATTTAGCCTGAAGTATAGTAGAACAGATTGTATACTTAAATAGAATTGATGAAATAGAATAAAACTGTCTGTAAAATCCAAATTACTTATGGGAACGGAATTTAATATGAAATTCAAATTAGTTCTATTGTAATCACTGATAGTAATAATAAAAGAATGTAAAATTGAGAAGGTAATAACGGGTGGCTCTGAATGTCAAGATTATTTACATTGAAATCGGAATGTGTTATGACTCTTATAGTTATACTGGCTTACAAACTGTCAACAAAACAAAAGCGTAAAGTTAAATTAAGACTAAAATTTCGAAAGAATAACAAAACGGAATTCATGAAGGATGTATTAATGAAAATAAGGATACCTGTAAGAAGAAGAAAACCGTAAAAGAAGGTGTGTTAACACGTAGATAGAAACAAAATACTTGAATTCGATAAACATCATTTACCGAATTAAGATTTTGCTCTATCAAATTAAAATGCAAAGAAAATGAAAAAAAGAAATAAAAGCGCGTTGATTTAAGGAAAATGATTAAATTCAATGGAAAATAAGCGTGAAAGCTAAAGTAATTCAAAGAATTGAAATTTTCCTTCATCACTGCGAGAGCATAAAAGTCAGAAACAGAGTAATGTTAAATACGAAAATTGATAATAGCTATAATATGTGACCGAAAAAAGATTAGCCAAGCATAAAGAGTAAAAAATAAAAAATACTTCCCCTAATAAAATTGCCATATCCAAAGATTCTTAATGATGAACAGTGACTAGATTCTCCAGAAAAGCAACGAGAATAAAGCACATACTCTGAAAGATCTTCAAAAACAAAAAACACAACTGCATCCTTAAAAGACAATCTTAATTCTCAAAAACCAGCAACAAAAGAAAGCCAGAATTGTTCCTGAACTACACTGAATAAAGTAAAACTAAAAGGTGTCAAGAACCAACGGAGAAAAATAGAAAAAATTAGAGTCACATTCCGACCGCCGGGGTAATTGGCCACGCAGCCTTCGGGCTCCGAGGAGCCCGTGCTCGCCCAAGCCATTCGGCCCGACGGTCGGAACCGTGGCCAGAAACGATGCGTACTCTACGACGGTTGCAAACGGACTCCGGTATCCTTAATTGCACTTTTTCTTCTCTCATGCTCCGACAGATCGAAACCTAATTCTCGGAAATCCTCCAACGATGACTTTTCAATTTCCGTGTCGACTTTACGACGAACCGAGTCAACATTTTTCCCTGGGAATAGTTGCTTGCAATCCTCTTCAGACCACAACAATTTTTTATTGGGCGTTGTTTCAGGATTATAAGTTGCCATGACGTTTTCAGCAATTTTAGTTTTGATCTCGATAACATCTTTTCCGCCGTATACAATTTCTATCGCCGCGTGTTTCTTTTGTAGAGTTTGTCTAGTAGCACGAAATTTTCTCAAATGTTCAATCGTTGCACTGGTCTTTTCACCTTCAGCGGGCAGTGTATTTCCTTGGCCAACTTTGAATATCCGCCACCACTCGTATCTTGGTGCCATCGAACGTTTCAGCAAATTTAAAGGAAACACCTCGACATATTCTGCAATTATCTTTTCAAGTTTTACTTTCGTATCATCACATTCACGATCGATTTTTAAAGCCGAAAGCAACAGATTTCCTAAAATGGTATTAGATTTCAACACGGCATTCGCGAGATCTCTTGCAGTCATATGGCCGTTGATTCGGTTTTTTTTCAAAACACCATGTGTCAACCAGTAGTATTTTACATTGCTTTCTCGCAAAATTTTAGTAATATCAGTTACACTGAAGCAAAAATAATCGTTCGTTTGAAGGCGACGAGCAGCTACTCCTAAAAAAATTCAAATTAAAACATTATGTCAATAAGGTAAACAACCAGGATTATTGGACAGATACCGCAAATGTCCACCAGAGTGGCACCACTTCTTATTTATCATAAATCACACTTTAGAACCCGAATAAATATTCTAAATTTAGTTGTATCCACTACAGTTTACTGTGGTATTAAAAAAAACTTTGTTTATAAGCTTAAAACTAGCTCAAAAATCACTTCCAAGTGAGCCCTTCGAACGGCTCCAAAAGATGTTTGTCACCCCCAGTAAAATCTCGAATTATCATCAAAAGATGCTTTTTTTTTTTTTTTCTATTACAAATCGTAAAATTTATTGAAAAACTTAAAAACCTTTTTTTTCCACCGCTCAACACCTTTAATAAAATATTTCTATCAATTTTTACCATGAATTTATCTTTTTTCATTAATTAACGAGAGGGTGCCGATCACGGGGGACAATTGAGACTTCTTGTCCCCACGTTGGCACCCGGACAAGCTCAAGTTTAACGTTTGTCTCTTAGATGCCACCTTTTTTATTTACTGTCTTTTCGTGTTTACCTTGATAATTTTTCCGGTGTTTAGGCATAAAAATGTTTGAATATCATCTTTACAATGTTTAAAAAGAATTTACAAAGTTGTTGGCATCCTTAATTGCACTTTTTACTCTTATTCACTTTAGTATTAAAACACTTACAGTGTTCTTCGTATCTTTTTACGGAAACAAGCTACAATAAAGTTAAAATGTTCCTCCGACAGATTGAACCCTAATTCGCGAAAATTCTCCAACGATGACTTTGTAATATTCGTGTCGACTTTACGACGAATGGAGTCAACATTTTTTCCTGGAAATAGTTGCTTGCAATCATTTTCGGACCACAACAACTTTTTATTAGGCGCCGTTGTAACATTATAGTTTGCCAAGACGTTTTCAGCAATTCTAGTTTTTATCTTGTTAACATCCGATACCTTGTATATCAACTCGATGGGAGCATGTTTTTTTTGGAGAGTCTCCCTGGTAGCACGTATCTTCCTTAAATGTTCGATCGTTGTACTGGTCTTTTCACCTTCAGCGGGCAGTGCATTTCCTTGGCCAACTTTGAATATCCGCCACCACTCGTATCTTGGTGCCATCGAACGTTTCAGCAAATTTAAAGGAAACACCACGACGTATTCTGCTACTATTTTTTCAAGTTTTTCGTTACAAAACTGTTTAATGTACTATAAACTAACGGAAAAGTCATGTCCACTAAGTTGCCTCCCCCCAAAAAAGAATTTTCAGGAATGTCTCCCCGAACCGTCCCCCAGAATGGCACCCCTTAATTTTGCATTTTACGGATAATTTTCGTATTAAACTCACAAACTTTGATTGAAAATTGATCAAAATCACTTGTTTACCGCTGTGGATGATTAAAATCATTTGTTTTCAGTTAAATATAGCTTAATTGTACGCTCAACATCAAGCTCCTCGGTACAAGATAATGAACGAAAAACTCAACCGATGTTATCTTTGCCGACCCAGCCGTCGAGTGGTTTTTCGTAAAAATTTGGTTAACTTTGAAAGCTCGGATATAAATATTCTGCACATTTGAACTCGTCAAACTTTTTTTAAACATTGTAAAGATGATATTCAAACATTTTTATGCCTAAACTCCGGTAAAATCATCAAGGTAAACACGAAAAGACAGTAAATAAAAAAGGTGGCATCTAAGAGAGAAACGTTAAACTTGAGCTTGTCCGGGTGCCAACGTGGGGACAAGAAGTCTCAATTGATCGGCACCCTCTCGATAAATAATGAAAAAAGATAAATTCATGGTAAAAATTGATAGAAATCGGCTTCGCCTCGGCCTTACAATCACACAGGCACGGAAATCCAACCTCCCTGCCTAGTGAAGTAATATACTATTCAATATCATATAATATAAGGCATATAATATATATCATATAATATATCATATAATCTAATAAAAGGTGTTTACATCCTTAAAAAAAAAAAAAAATAAAAAAACAAAAAAAAAGTATGAATGTGCGTACGAATGGAACTTGGAATGATCGTTTCGTATGAATGGTGAGTGAATGGTAGCTCTCAAAGTCCCACCGCCACGTCCAAGTCGTGAGAGCTGGACGGATCCTTGCTTTGGATAATAAGTATCTATACGAAGGAAGGCTCCGGCTGACGGCAGGGGCAATGATGAAAATAAAAATTAAAATCATAACTTTAATGTAAAAAAAAAAAAAATAAATAATTATTATTGATGCTTATTTTTTGACTGGGTAATTTTACTCTTGGGTTATTTGACTCTCGGGTTATTGTTAAAAATTATTTAAATTGTTTTTAAAAAATTTCCGGCTTTTAAAATTAATTTGATACAAACATTCACAATTTTTTAAAAATGTCTATAGTAAAAATCATCCCGCTTTTATGAACCCTCCTGTAGTAAAAATCATCCCTCTTTTATTACCTCAAACTTTTTTTAAACATTGTAAAGATGATATTCAAACATTTTTATGCCTAAACACCGGTAAAATCATCAAGGTAAACACGAAAAGACAGTAAATAAAAAAGGTGGCATCTAAGAGACAAACGTTAAACTTGAGCTTGTCCGGGTGCCAACGTGGGGACAAGAAGTCTCAATTGTCCCCCGTGATCGGCACCCTCTCGATAAATAATGAAAAAAGATAAATTCATGGTAAAAATTGATAGAAATATTTTATTAAAGGTGTTGAGCGGTTGAAAAAAAAGGTTTTTAAGTTTTTCAATGAATTTTACGATTTGTAATAGAAAAAAAAAAAAAAAAGCATCTTTTGATGATAATTCGAGATTTTACTGGGGGTGACAAACATCTTTTGGAGCCGTTCGAAGGGCTCACTTGGAAGTGATTTTTGAGCTAGTTTTAAGCTTATAAACAAAGTTTTTTTTAATACCACAGTAAACTGTAGTGGATACAACTAAATTTAGAATATTTATTCGGGTTCTAAAGTGTGATTTATGATAAATAAGAAGTGGTGCCACTCTGGTGGACATTTGCGGTATCTGTCCAATAATCCTGGTTGTTTACCTTATTGACATAATGGTTTAATTTGAATTTTTTTAGGAGTAGCTGCTCGTCGCCCTCAAACGAACGATTATTTTTGCATCAGTGTAACTGATATTACTAAAATTTTGCGAGAAAGCAATGTAAAATACTACTGGTTGACACATGGTGTTTTGAAAAAAAACCGAATCAACGGCCATATGACTGCAAGAGATCTCGCGAATGCGGTATTGAAATCTAATACCATTTTAGGAAATCTGTTGCTTTCGGCTTTAAAAATCGATCGTGAATGTGATGATACGTAAGTAAAACTTGAAAAGATAATTGCAGAATATGTCGAGGTGTTTCCTTTAAATTTGCTGAAACGTTCGATGGCACCAAGATACGAGTGGTGGCGGATATTCAAAGTTGGCCAAGGAAATACTCTGCCCGCTGAAGGTGAAAAGACCAGTGCAACGATTGAACATTTGAGAAAATTTCGTGCTACTAGACAAACTCTACAAATAAACACGCGCCGATAGAAATTGTATACGGCGGAAAAGATGTTATCGAGATCAAAACTAAAATTGCTGAAAACGTCATGGCAACTTATAATCCTGAAACAACGCCCAATAAAAAATTGTTGTGGTCTGAAGAGGATTGCAAGCAACTATTCCCAGGGAAAAATGTTGACTCGGTTCGTCGTAAAGTCGACACGGAAATTGAAAAGTCATCGTTGGAGGATTTCCGAGAATTAGGTTTCGATCTGTCGGAGGAACATTTTCAATTTATTAAAGCTTGTTTCCGTAAAAAGAAAAAAAGAACTATGCGAGTGTTTCAATACTAAAGTGAGTAAGGGTAAAAAGTGCAATTAAGGATGCCAACACCTTTGTAAATTCGTGCATGCAAATAGAGGAAAATTGGCCTAAATCGAGTAGTCGACGAAACCTTTGGAGGTTACGTCGAGTGCTAGCTTAGTCCCGCGTAGTATAACAATGTACACAAGTATATTGTAATTTTTAATTTGTTTATTTCGACAATGGCTCTTCATCTGCGTTAAAATTTTTTTTTCTCACTTCTTTGCATATTTCAGCTAGGTAACTAATGTTTTTTCGATTCGGTCGCTCGAGTTTTTTTAAGAGCACCTCTTAACTTCTAACTGAAATATGTTTAAAAACCGACCTTAAACACACATAAGAATTTAGTCTTGAAAATAATTTTTAATATCATATAATCGTGTGTCCAAGTTTCCTCTAATTGTGTGCATTATGACAAAGGTGTTAACATCCTTAAAAAAAAAAAAAAACAAAAGAACAAAAAAAAAAGTATGAATCTGCGTACGAATGGAACTTGGAATGAACGTTTTGTATGAATGGGGAGTGAATGGTTGCTCTCAAAGTCCCACCGCCACGTCCAAGTCGTGAGAGCTGGACGGATCCTTGCTTTCGATAATAAGTATCTATACGAAGGAAGGCTCCGGCTGACGGCGGGGGCAATGATGAAAATAAAAATTAAAATCATGACTTTAATGTAAAAAAAAAAAATAATAATAATAATTATTATTATTGATGCTTATTTTTTCACTGGGTAATTTTATTCTTGGGTTATTTGACTCTCGGGTTATTGTTAAAAATTATTTAAATTGTTTTTAAAAAATTTCCGGCTTTTAAAATTAATTTAATACAAACATTCGCAATTTTTAAAAAATATCTATAGTAAAAATCATCCCGCTTTTATGAACCCTCCTATAGTTCAAGAAACATCCCTCTTTTATTACCTCCTAAAGTAATAATCATCCATTTGATAAGCCAACTAACATTTGACATATTCGTCGATCGAGAAAGGATAATATAAGTTTGATGAAAACATCCGTATAGCGTTAAAAAATTCGTTAAAAATTTGAAAAAATTTTGAAATACAAATAAAACCGAGAGTTAAATGGCCCAAAAATGACAGAAAAAAAAGCGAAACTCGGGTTCCGCGGAAGGAACGAAGTTCCCGACGCTTTTCCCCTGCAGTTACGCGAGTGGATCGTGGATGAAGTGTAGTTTATCTGTATTTTTTCCGTAAATTGAATTCTTTTATCTAACCTAAAATTCATTCGCATTACTGGAGGGGTAGAGCGTCGGGAACTTCGTTCCTTCCGCGGAACCCGAGTTCCGCTTTTTTTTTTTTTTTTTTTCTTCATCGAAACTTCTTTTTATTAATTTTGGTGTTTTAGGTACTATTTCGAAGAATTAGCCTTACTCTTTTACCTACTATACTCCTTCATATTTAAATAGATATCTTCAAATTTGATTAGTCGAATGAGGTCCATAAAATTCTATGATCTTAAAACCTCCTTGATTTTATTTATTTCTTTATTTGAATTAATGAAAGTGTTTTAAACTTTATTTATGACCATCGGCCATAAGGAGCTCAGCGTGCTTCAAGCCATGTAGGGCAAGAAGACGCGCGAGTAAGGAATTTCGAGTTTATGATACGCACGGCACAGCGAAATGTAAACAAAAACGAAGCGCGAGCGCTCTCTACCTGCGTCTTCACTGTTCGGCGTCCACGACGCAACTGTATACAATATATTATTTTTAAAATAAAAATTATGTTTTTTATTTTGTAATACGTCGTAGGTTAGATATCTAAGCTTCAACTATCGAGAAAACTTCAAACAATGCCTTGACTTGCTGCTCAATGTTAGCATCGTGTGACTGGACTACAGCTTCGACTTGTGACTTGATGATAATATGAGCAGCTTGATCAACACCTGGAGTAGCAGCTTGTTTGTCACCAGGAGGCATCACCATGACCAAAGGTTTTTCATTAAGTTGGATCTGCACGACTACAGGATCTAGTTCAAGAACAACACAAGGCGGCTGCATCATGACTAATGTTTCTTGAGTAGATCTGTACACTACATAAGAACCTTCAACAACATTATCAGCCATGGTGAATTCACGTTCAAAAAATTTTTGAGTCTCCACATCAAATACTAAATCTTGGCAGGCTTGTTGTTGCTGCTGCATCATAGGCTCTTTATCGTTTGCAAAGCAGTAAGGTTACGCGGCCTGTGGGCTAGAAGCCTTGCGGGCTAGAAACCTTACTCTTTTACCTACTATACTCCTTCATATTTAAATAGATATCTTCAAATTTGATTAGTCGAATAAGGTCCATAAAATTCTATGATCTTGAAACCTCCTTGATTTTATTTATTTCTTTATTTGAATTAATGAAAGTGTTTTAAACTTTCATTAATTCAAATTTCGTTGAATAAACGACTCCATAAACTTAATGATTATAAAAAATATTAAATGCTCTGTGCGTTATGCATATAAATTAGTGATCTCTATTTCCCGGAAACCCGAAACACACAGTACTAGATAAAGAAAAAAATAAATCAAATATACTCTATCTGGGTCGGGTAATCAGATTGTATACCAGTGTCTGCTTGTAAATTCGTTCCAACATCGTCGGTTTCGACTATATGTTTTTCATAAAGGTTCCAATCGTCCTGTGTCAAATCTAGACCCTCCTTACTTGTATGTAAATGTATTGTTTTTAAAGGAGAGTGAGGAGAGTTTATTATTAATGGCTAGTGAAAAAGAAAAAAAAAGAAAAATAATAGTATTTTTCGATACAAGGGTGTAAAACGTTACACCCGTGTCACGAACATTAAAATTTTTTAAACTTAATTAATAAATAGCATTTTGATAAAAAATGAGAGACTTCGTTTGATGCGAGGTTGTACAGCAGGGTCCAGAGGCGGCAGCCCCTGGTATGGTTGCAGCGGGCGAAGCCCCCTGCCAGGTCCAGGGCATAAGCTTTTGTACATAACTTTTAATATTTATGATACATGTTTGTAGACTGGCTTGCTGGATTCTTGATTAATAAAAATTATTTAAAGTTTTTAAATGAAATAACTAAAGACACTTATTTTAAACAAAAAACACTTGATCATTTAACACATTTTTGAACACTTTACATATTTACCCAACTACCACACTATTTTTGTTGATCTGATTCTAGTGAATATGGTTCTTTAATCACATTGACATCGGTATCTTCACATTAAAACTTCTATGATGACACTCTTACTCTAGCCAGTTAATAAGAGAAATTTTAATTTTGTCCAATCCTTGCTGCAGACACGTTTTTATTCTTGACACCACAGACTCTAAATAAACTGAAAAAAATTATTATTTTTTTTCACAAAGCAACAATACTTTTTTTTGAATAAAAAAAAACATGCATATTTTGAATGAAAAAAAAAAAATATACTTGAGTAATCACCCAATAGGGCGTATGGATCGGTTGAAGGCAGGAGGTGTGTTTGCAAAAAGAATTTTTCAAAAACAAATCTATAATCTGAATTCCTCGACGTTTCGTCGGCCAGGGTCTGCCGACCTCTTCAGGAGGACTTTATTGAACAAAAACAAAATTCACAATTAGTTTACAAACTTGAATAAAACCTTAACAGTCTAAGTTATACAAACATCAACCTCAACTTACTTATAATAAAAATTAGATGTACAGTATCATCGAAGGTGCAGTGTAAATCGCCAATGCAAAAGCAGTCGTCAATCGTGTGGCAAATTAAATACAGTCTCAAGTCAGTCTCACAGTTTAGGTAAAAAATTCAACACACTGCACACACAGTTCAGTCACTAAATTCTGTCAAAACTTCAAACTGCACAAAGAAAAGGTAAAAACTGCAATAATGCACCTGCAAGAAGTCACGTTCGCAAAAACTCAAAAAGCGCATTTACATTAATTAAACTTACAATTGACTAAAGTCAATTACAAATTTAATCAATGTATTTTTGAAAAACTATGTGGCATAACGGATTGAACAGCACGAGTGTTTAAAACAGACTGCTCCTCCCCCGCAGCTTCACGGTGAGCGAGGCGAGGGTTCAAGTGAAAAACGCATGACCAACGCTTGCACTCTGAACACGTGGGCCTCATGTTTTTCAAGCAGCGTCAAATTCGGGAAAAAGTCGTAAACGAGAACAAGAGCAGGTCCAGTGTGGTGGAGTCCGTGTGAAGGTCAATGAGTAGTTAAAATAGAAATCAGGAAAAAAGGGGGGAGAAAAAAAAAAAAAAAAATTTAAACTACAGGATTCATCTGAGTAGACGGGAAATATTTTTGTAAATGGAGTTCAAATTTTTTACTTCATGCTTTTTATTCAAATTATTGGGATTTGAATTTATAAAATGCACCTCAGAAATATTACGCTTATACGGGTTCCTCTCAGTGTCTAAAATTTCAGTCTTCCCCCAGTCAAACTCGTGGTCGTGAAATTGTCTGTGTAATGAAACTACCGAGGACGGGTCTTTAAATTCAGCGTGCTCCCTGACTCTGTCCTCAAGTGGTCTTTTTGTCTGCCCTACGTACTCAGCTGGGCAGTTCTTGCAAACCAACTTGTAAACAGAGCAGGTTTTACGCATCCTAGGTGTACTGTCTTTCCCCAGTTTAATAAGCCTTTTCAGTGGCTTCGACATCCGGGGCACTATCTTAACATTGTAGGAACTCAAGGATCTTGAAATTCTACTAAAGGAGCGTTTGTCATTGAGAGGAATAGGGATAATGAGAGTGTTATTTGAAGGATTATTATTTGTGTCGTCCGTAGTGTTGGAGTTTTGTGTTTGGAATTTAATGTTCCTCAGTCTAACTTTAATATGTTTATCAACAAAATCCCCGTCATAGTCGTTATCGGCAAGAATCTTCCTAACTAACCCATTAAGTCCGAGGATTTTTTGAATTTTTGGTTGTGTTTGAGCTGGGAAATCTTAGGGAAAACTGTGAAAAATGTATACCTGAATACCCTATCCCCCTATTTTCAAGTATGCCCTACACGATGGTATAGTTCAAAAAAGTCAAAAATTCGATTTTCATTTGTTTATAAACAAATTAAAAAAAAAAACAAGATTTTTTTTGCACTTTTTTTTTTTTAATCGAAAAATTGAGTGTTTAAAAAATTTTTTACACACTTTAGAATATCATCACGGGTGATCACTCATTTCAAAGTTTCCAAATCTTCTTGAAAATTGTAGCTGCGATTTTTGTAAACAAAATGGCGGCCAAAACACTGCGAAGAAAAAATTCGTAAAGCAGCCGAAGGCGGAACCAACATCGAAAAACTTATTTTGCTCAAAAATATTTATTGAAAAAGCATAAAAAGTCTTTGAAATGTTAATTGTTAATATTTTTATCATTTCAATTGCATATATGCGAGTATTGGGCCCAATAGGGAGGGACCCAAAAATAAACATTGAGAAATCGAAAAATAAAAAATACTAACTTATTCTACGTAAAATTATAAGAACAAAATATACTTGGTGTTTTTTTTATTGGGGCCACTATTTTTTCATAAAAATTCGTTGAAGTTGGGACTATCAACCAATTGAGTCCAAGGATTTTTTGAATTTTTGGTTGTGTTTGAGCTGGGAAATCTTGGGGAAATCTTGGGGAAAATGTATACCTGAATACCCTACCCCCCTATTTTCAAGTATGCCCTGCACGATGGTGTAGTTTAAAAAAGTCAAAAATTCGATTTTCATTTGTTTATAAACAAATTAAAAAAAAAAAACAAGATTTTTTTTGCACTTTTTTTTTCTAATCGAAAAATTGAGTGGTTAAAAAATTTTTTACACACTTTAGAATATCATCACGGGTGATCACGCATTTCAAAGTTTCCAAATCTTCTTGAAAATTGTAGCTGCGATTTTTCTAAACAAAGTGGCGGCCAAAAAACTACGACGTAAAAATTCGTAAAGCAGCCGAAGGCGGAACCAACATCGAAAAACTTATTTCGCTCAAAAACGAGGCCTTCAGATGTATTTATTTATTTATTTATTTATTTATTTATTTATGTTATTTATTTATTAGATTACTTGATTTTTCTTTAAAAAAAAAAAATAAATAAATAAATAAATACTTGAATTTTTATTTGTTTCCTTTTTTTGTTATGCAGTGTCAAACTGAATACGAAATATATGTTCAATAAAAATAGCCTGCGTATTTTATAATTATTAGAAATACAATTTTGTTATGCAGAAGAAGAGAAAGTAAGAAAGAACAACGGATTCATTGATGCTGTTAAAGCTTTTGCCAGGTGTATACGACTATAGCTGAAAGGCATAGAGTCTGCTTCGTAATCACAAGTCCATGGGTTCAAATCCCGCTTAGAGCAAAAAGTATCTCAAATACAGAAAAAAATTGTAAATCCAAAAAAAAAAAAAAAATTCGTCTTCCAATGACTTTAAATCTTTTTTTTTTTTCTACTTTCAAATACACCTTTTTGAAAGGATATACTTCACCAAATATTGGTCTGAACTGAATAAAAAACTATAAGAAAAATTAACTTTTAGTAAAAAGCGATCAGACTAAAATTATCATAGATGCAGGCTAGAAAAAATTACAAGAAAATTTTGTTCAATTATATCCATAAATCAAATATTTTATAAAGAAATATTTCATCAGATATAAAGAAAAATTGGCAGATTGAGAGTTGAAAAAAAAAAAAATTTTTTTATAGCCTAAGGATGAAATTTTTTTTTTCAATTACCACGAAGTCAACGCCTCTGAGAAATTTTTATTACGACTTTTACAGTTTACAACTGTATCTGCGCTTTTTCTGAATACTCGCCGTGAGCGGGATTCGAACAACGATCTAAGCATTGCTAAACTGGCTCTTTGCTGCTTTAGCCAACGGCCGTGTACAGATTTACAGATTTAGACTTCATTTATATGTAAAAATAATAAATTATGAATTTTCTGTAGCAATAATAGTCTTTACCAATCTCTCTCAATCAAAAATTATAAAAATGTATAGAAAATTTTTAAAAAGTAACAATAACTCGTCAAATTGTAAATTTCATCTCTTAGCCGTTACACTTATAAAATACAAAACATAACGTTGCCCAACACCTACCACGCGGAGGTTGATGAAACAAAGTGTCTTTTTTTTTTTTTTTTTTTTTTTATTACTTTTATACTTTTTTTGTGTTTTTCTAATTTTTTTTTTTTTTTTTTTTTTTTTATCAATTTTTTTATAAAAATAATTTTTTAGTTCAACAATGAAACTTTCTTAGAAATTATGAAAACTTTTAGACTACAATAAATTTAATGATTATTTTTAGGAACGCAATTTTGACAAATAGATAAGCTGCACTTTTCACAGTACAAACGTGTCCTAATGGGACAGAAGCAACATTTTCTTAGTTTTTCTTTAGTCAAAATTTGGTGATTGCCTCTAGTAGACTTTTCCTTTGAAAGATAATGCTTGGAAATTGCCATCATAAAGTCAAGCGAACTTGATTTTTTAGTTTCCTTGCCGTGAACATAGTTCGAAAGAACAACTGCATTAGCTATTGACGCTTGAATAAGACGAATAAAAACGATCCACGTCCACTTTTTAGACCTTATGCAAGGCATAGCGTAGTTACAACGTCCATCATGAACGTCAACGCCACCCATATTTTTATTATAAAGTTGGAATGCATTAGGGAAAGCAATTTCTTCTTTTTCTTTTTTTTCTTTGCTCCTCCTTTTCGCTGTGTATGTGGGTGTGACACCAGCAGCAGTAGAAACCATCGACACTGGTTTAGAGTCCTGCAATGTAATGTAATTTATACCACTACTTTTTTCGTATTTCACTGCAACTGTACCTTTCGGTGACTTTTTAGGAATAACATTTTTTTCCTTTACACGATTTTCTCGGATAGTACCAGTCGAACGAACCCCTAAGTTTTTTAAATGTAAAACAAGATCAAAACTAGTAAATAAATTGTCCATGTATAAATGATAAAGAGGCAGTTTCCTAAAAGTTACGTTTGAAAAAAAGTGCTGAAGCAAACTCATAACAACACGAGTACCTAAAGAACATTTTTCAAGTTTATTGTCAGCTATTGCAGAGTTTTTACCACAGTACAAATCAAACTCAAGTAAATAGCCATCAGGAGTGCAAAGACCCCAAAATTTCAAGCCAAATCTAATGGGCTTCCCTTTTATGAATTGTTTCAGAATAGTTCTACCATAAAACTTGGCCATCATCTCGTCAACGGCCATTGCAGCTTGAAAATATCCAAATTGCTGGATGTTTTCCCTGAATAAATCAATAATTGTACGTACACGCCATCCAAAATCATTTTCATTTTCATCTGCAGGTTTAGAATATTTGATGTTTGATTTTATTTGCTGAAATTTATCGCGAGCCATAGCCGCTTTTACTGGCTCAAATGACAAAAAAGGATCATTTGACCAGTAGTGTTTGTAAGATTTTCGCGAATTGTAGGCTGATGCAATTAAAATACCTATAAAAACGTTAAGTTCACCCATCGTTAGTTCATACCCGTTTGCTCGAGTACACATAATTATGTGATTTTTTATACTATCTGAAAAAAAAGTTTCAAATAGTTCAACACAATTCATACTTTTTATTTTTTTTTTGTTAGCATCAGACATTTGGCAACTATTTTCAACGTTTTGTGGATAAATTTGTTCTCCCTCGACCCACTCATAAACGTATTTATCCTCCAAACGACTGTTATTGCTAACATAATTTTTTGATGCTTGAGAATAAGTTTTTTGTGAAGTTTTATCATTTTGAGAATCGTTTGTACAGTCGTCGCTTTCTTCAGCTCCTGAGCCTTCGCTTTCATCTCCAGAATAATTTGGATCAGGTATGCAATATCGTTCGTCATCTTCATCAGAAATGAAATATTCTGATTCAGAATCAGTATCAGGAGGTTTAGCTGGTCTAGGTCGCTTTGGTCGCATATTGAAAAGTTTGAAATTATTCAATCACTAAAAATTGAACAGATTTCAAAATTTTTTCAATTTATTTATTTATTTGTAGTCTGGACTAGCTTGAAATTCGCTAAAATTATCAGCCACAGTCTTTGAGCAGCTCCCCTGGTGGAACTTATCATCTGCCAGGGTAAAAATGTCATCAAACCAACCATTGTTTATATTCTTTTTTCACCTAATTTATTAGTATGTTGTTTAAACGTGACGCCACCTAGCGGACTCTTTTCGTTATGAAGCATGTTTACCCTAGCAGATGATAAGAATTTTCACCATTGTCATTTATAAAAAATGTTTTTTCATTTTTATTTTTTTTTTCGAAATAAATTATTATTTTTTATAAATATATAAATTATTGGAAATATCTGCAAACATTAAAAATATTCTGTTCATTCAGTTTTCTCTTCAATTAGTTTTTGCCCAACTAGAATGACTACATTCAAAATTTTATTAATTTTTACAAAAACATAATGTAATAAAATGTAAAAAAATAAAATATATTGTACGTTACATTTCTTGTATTTTTTTTTTATTTATGGCAATAATTTTGAGTTTTTAATTTTCGTAAGCAAGGTTCGAACCCATGAAGTGGGGATTATGAAGCAGACTCTATGCCTTTCAGCTATACTCGTATACACCTGGCAAAAGCTTTAACAGCATCAATGAATCCGTTGTTCTTTCTTACTTTCTCTTCTTCTGCATAACAAAATTGTATTTCTAATAATTATAAAATACGCAGGCTATTTTTATTGAACATATATTTCGTATTCAGTTTGACACTGCATAACAAAAAAAGGAAATAAATAAAAATTCAAGTATTTATTTATTAATTTATTTTTTTAACAGAAAAATCAAATAATCTAATAAATAAATAACATAAATAAATAAATAAATAAATAAATAAATAAATAAATAAATACATCTGAAGGCCTCGTTTTTGAGCGAAATAAGTTTTTCGATGTTGGTTCCGCCTTCGGCTGCTTTACGAATTTTTACGTCGTAGTTTTTTGGCCGCCACTTTGTTTAGAAAAATCGCAGCTACAATTTTCAAGAAGATTTGGAAACTTTGAAATGCGTGATCACCCGTGATGATATTCTAAAGTGTGTAAAAAATTTTTTAACCACTCAATTTTTCGATTAGAAAAAAAAAGTGCAAAAAAAATCTTGTTTTTTTTTTTTAATTTGTTTATAAACAAATGAAAATCGAATTTTTGACTTTTTTAAACTACACCATCGTGCAGGGCATACTTGAAAATAGGGGGGTAGGGTATTCAGGTATACATTTTCCCCAAGATTTCCCCAAGATTTCCCAGCTCAAACACAACCAAAAATTCAAAAAATCCTTGGACTCAATTGGTTGATAGTCCCAACTTCAACGAATTTTTATGAAAAAATAGTGGCCCCAATAAAAAAAACACCAAGTATATTTTGTTCTTATAATTTTACGTAGAATAAGTTAGTATTTTTTATTTTTCGATTTCTCAATGTTTATTTTTGGGTCCCTCCCTATTGGGCCCAATACTCGCATATATGCAATTGAAATGATAAAAATATTAACAATTAACATTTCAAAGACTTTTTATGCTTTTTCAATAAATATTTTTGAGCAAAATAAGTTTTTCGATGTTGGTTCCGCCTTCGGCTGCTTTACGAATTTTTTCTTCGCAGTGTTTTGGCCGCCATTTTGTTTACAAAAATCGCAGCTACAATTTTCAAGAAGATTTGGAAACTTTGAAATGCGTGATCACCCGTGATGATATTCTAAAGTGTGTAAAAAATTTTTTAAACATTCAATTTTTCGATTAAAAAAAAAAAAGTGCAAAAAAAATCTTGTTTTTTTTTTTAATTTGTTTATAAACAAATGAAAATCGAATTTTTGACTTTTTTGAACTATACCATCGTGTAGGGCATACTTGAAAATAGGGGGATAGGGTATTCAGGTATACATTTTTCACAGTTTTCCCTAAGATTTCCCAGCTCAAACACAACCAAAAATTCAAAAAATCCTCGGACTTAATGGGCTAACGTAATGTTCGCGTCGTGAAACTGTGCGTCTGAGAGTTTGATAGCCCGATCAACCAAGTTATACACGATATTCTTTTTCTGTGAGTCTGTATGGTTTGAGTAAAAATTAATTGTCCTAGATGTGAATATGTCTTTCCTGTACCAATTGGTGATAATTCTGTCATTATCTCTAAAAAACGTCACGTCTAGAAAGTTTATCTTCCTATCCTGCTCTGTCTCAAATGTGAAAACTAAGTTTTCGTCATGACTGTTAAAAATCTCAACCACCCGGTTTAGGTGTGACCTGTCAATGCAAATAAAAATATCGTCAACGTATCTGTAATAAAAACGAGGTTGAATATCGTGGTCCCTTTGCAGTGTCTCGAGGCAGGATGATTCCAAATCACCGACCACTATATCAGTCAAAATCGGGGATATAGAGGAGCCCATAGGTGTACCCAAAATCTGGTGATAGCATGCATTATCAAATGTAAAGAAAGTGTGTTCAAAAAGAAACTGAATGCAAAAAATGAGATCATTAAAATTTATCATGCATTTAGAACTAATATCGTGGGCTCTCCTCGAAAGGCTGTCAGTCACCGACTGAAGAGAGATGTTAGTAAAAAGTGATACTACATCTAATGAGATTAAAATATAGTTAGGTGAAATGTGTATGTTCCTTAGGTTCTGGATGAGTACCAAACTATTGTCTATGTGGGATTTAGGAAGGTTGATTGCTTTCTTAAGTTCGCGCAAAATAATTTTTGATAAAAATTCAGTCGGAGTGTTAACCATCGATATAATCGGTCTCATCGGTGTATCAGTCTTATGAACTTTCGGGAGTCCGTAGCATTTGGGTAGTAGGGTGTCTGTCTGTGTAAGCTGTCTTTCATTAAAATTATCAGAAAATAATTTATAATTACTATTAAGAAAACATAAAATATTATATACGTTCCTTTGCAAAGTCGTCAAGAGATTATCAAAGTCATAGATCCGTTCGTAATATTTGTCATCGTCAAGCATTACTTTCATTTTAGTAAGATACTCATTCCTATCTATGCAAACTGTAAGGTTGCCTTTGTCGGCATTTGTAAAAAAGAGCTGGGGATTATTTTTCAAAAATTCTTTGGTTTTCCCGAGTTTAAAATAAAAGTCAGTCGTTGTTTGTGTCGAGTGTCTATCGTACTTAATCTCGTCATTGTATATATTAATAATAATCTCCCTGATTTTATTACAACTCTCCTCGGTCCGTTTTTTAAAAAGAAAAGAGTTCTCTACATTCTTAATCGTATTCAAAATATCAGTCTTAGAAACCGGAATATACTTATCTGACAGGCTGAATGACCCAAGTTAGTAAAATAAATGGCAATGAGTTGTTTTTTTCCACTTTTATGATAACTTTGCTTTATCTGTTGACAGCTAAGCTGGTTCCAAAACACAAGTGTCAAGTGCGTTCTGCAACTTCGTAGCTGCGGTTTAGGGTCCAGTCTAAAATGCATACATTTTGAAACAGATACTATTTACAATTTACAGAGTGGACCTTAAACCGCAGCTACAAAGTTGCAGAACGCACTTGACACTTGTATTTTGGAACCAGCTGAGCTGTCAACAGATAAAGCAAAGTTATCATAAAAGTGGAAAAAAACAACTCATTGCCAATTATTGTACTAACTTGGGTCATTCAGCCTGTCAGATAAGTATAATTTTTATTTTTATTAAAAATATGCATGTTTTTTTTATTCAAAAAAAAATATTGTTGCTTTGTGAAAAAAAAAAATAATTTTTTTCAGTTTATTTAGAGTATGTGGTGTCAAGAATAAAAACGTGTCTGGACGAAATTAAAATTTATTTTATTAGCTGGCTAGAGTAAGAGTGTCATCATAGAAGTTTTAATGTGAAGATACCGATGTCAATGTGATTAAAGAACCATATCAACTAGAATCAGATCAAAAAAAATAGTGTGGTAGTTGGGTAAATATGTAAAGTGTTCAAAAATGTGCTAAATGATCAAGTGTTTTTTGTTTAAAATAAGTGTTTTTAGTTATTTTATTTAAAAACTTTAAATAATTTTTATTAATCAAGAATCCGGAAAGCCAGTCTACAAACATGTATCATAAATATTAAAAGTTATGTACAAAAGCTAATAATCTTTAGTGAGTCTGTGGGTTAAGAAAGTTGAAAATATAACCCGGTCTTCATTCAAGGAAGTTTAAATTTCGATTTGTGTGTGTCAAAGTGTTAAGGTGTACAATCATTTTTATGTGCTTGTACTGCAGTTATGGATATAAGTGTGTAGTACATTGATAGCGCTGTTTGGAAAAGTTTTATTGTGATGTGATCAAGTTTTTAATGGGAATTTGCTCAAGGCAGTGTTATTTACAGTTTATTTTATTAAAAGAAATAAGATAAGTATAAAAATGTACCAACA
The DNA here is from genome assembly GCA_038277355.1 of Encarsia formosa. Taxonomy (NCBI): domain Eukaryota; kingdom Metazoa; phylum Arthropoda; class Insecta; order Hymenoptera; family Aphelinidae; genus Encarsia; species Encarsia formosa. Next base: position 111,177,380 of record CM076184.1, read on the forward strand.
AGTTGATTTAAATGTGTATAAAAATAATATCAAAAAGCTATAAAAAGTGTTATTTTTATAAAGTGGTCATAGAGGAGAAAACAATTAAAAATATTAATTAGGCTTTCTTAGTAGTTTTTTCAAGAGTGTTTAGGTATAAGAAATCATGAGCCAAAATTTGGTAATGATCCATCGAATGGGCTTGGAGTGAGCTAAATACTAAATATGTGTATTTTTAGATATTACGCTAAAAGTGGTGTTTTTTCAAAAGTACACATAGCCAGCGAACAGACTAAAAAGGCCCACTGGATGGAACTATTAATATTTTCCTACATCTTATGGTACAAGAAAACAATTCCCAAAGTTTGGTAGAGTTTGGTTCTCATGAGGGTGTAGCCTCTGCTTGTGAGTTTAACGGAATTTTCTTAGAAATCTTTTTCGAGTTGGTCTAATAAACAATATTATGAGTCGAAATTTGTGACTCTTCTCTGCTGACGTCATCGTTGCCTTCTTTGTGGACAGCAAAAGAGTTAGACTGCCCGGGATTTTGATCATCATCGCTATCGTTGAAATCCATCGAATCATCTTTGCAGTTTTTAGCTATAGATATTGTGATCAAATTTGAAATCTTTCTTTTGTTATTTATTGAATCTTCGATGTATTTTTGAGCAACGTTATCGGATTTCCAGCCACCATGTCTTTTAATATCGACCATATTTGCACCGGCGTTTGACAAGATAGTCGTTGATGTTCGACGAAAAGAATGGCCAGTGTACTCATTTGCGTTCGGCAGGTTCAACCATGTAGCAATTTCTCTGGGCATAGTACCGATTTTATTGATACCAATTACTTGCTTGAAACATCTAACTTTGCCCTAGCGAAGGAAAAATTTATGCGAGGTACATTTTGAAGGTCGTAACGCGACGTATTGTTGTAACAGGAATGTGTAGTCACCTTCAATTGTAAAAGTTCTTGTCACGTGTCTTTTTGTATTTCGAAGTCTGACAATATCTACGGCTCCCTCTTTTGTGACGTCCATTGTGGTTAAATTATAAAGTTCCATCCTCCGACACGCGCCAGCTAATCCAAATATTGTAACAATCTGTAATTAGAGAATAAAAATTAGTTAATTAACTAAATCAAACAATTAAATAAATAGTTTAATAGATCATTTTAAAATAAGAATTATGTTAGACAGACTTTAGTACTTGAATTTTCAATAAAACCACGTACCTTCATTGCCAAATAAACCGAGTTTTCAGCATTTTGCAGGAAATCTTGAATTTCCTCAGAAAAAAAAACCTTTGCTGTCTTTGCAGTGACACCAGTAGATTTCCGTTTTAAAAAAGCACGAACCCTCTTGTAAGTTTTAATATCATTTCCTGTTTCTTCGACGATCACTTTTGCAAGCATAGAAAACCGGGACCATAATGTTTGACTATTGTAATTTGTCGACAACTCATTTAAATAAGCTAATAAGTTCAGTTCGGAAATGGCGATTATACGTTTATCCCTCATCTACGCGCAAAACTCCGAATACACCTGGCGATAAATTTTTTCAGATTTTGCTGGAAGAGTATGATTTAAAGCATCCTGTGCCAAAGCAAGCACGTCCGGTGGCAAGTCTTCCATATTTTCAAAACGCAGGTTAATGTTTTCAATCGCGTGGTGTGATGCGTACTGGCTGCGAACTACGGTGAGTATCTGCAGCAGCGACGCTTTTGACTGAAGGGAAGGGGAATACTGAAACACATTCCAACTACTAGAGAGCATCGTATGTGCGCGCCGAAAATACGAATTTTTTTGTATTTTGCATTTTACGCATATTTTTTATTTTACGCACACTATGCGTAAACCGACTAAATTACGCACTAAAACCGGTGCGTAAAAAAAAATTTTACGCATACTATGATAAAAAATAGAATATGCAGTAAGGAAAGGAGGATAAGTGAAAGGGGTGAGGATAACATTTTCTTTTCCTATGGTTCAGCCTTACACTTCCGTTTTTATTTCGGCTTTTAATTGTTTGCACAAATGATGATATCAATTCTCTTGCTTACCCTCTCTGTCATCTCACAGCCTTCCCGCCGTCTACTCTTGATCCTGCCTTCTCCCCGTGGCCCCTTCCCCCTTGCTACCAGAAATCCACCATCTTTTCCAGAATCGTTAATCGCCTCCCTTGCCGGAAATCTCACAGCCTGGTATACTAATTTTTGTTACTCTGAATTAGGTTAAAGTTGTTAACGAGAAATTAGCGATTCAAAATTATTAATTTTTCAAAATACTATTTAATATAAATTATCACTATCAATTTAAATATTTTTAGAAATTTTTTACTTTTTAAGACGAATGTATGTAAATTTGAATGAAAACATTCTTTTATAAAATATATTTGTATCGTTTATGTATTTCATTAAAAATGAAAAAATTGATAATATTTTCAATTTTTTTCAAAATTTTATCAATTTATTAAATAGAACTCATTCTGCCTGTTTATATTATTATTATAACCTCATGAAAGAATTTGTATCTATACCATATGAGCTATTCCAAAATAGAAAAATAATAAAACCAAAATTTTTATGGCTTTGGTTAGATTCTTAGTTTGAGTTGTCACCACTTGATTAAAGTCTTGTTAATTTAATTTAAATCATAAGAAAACGTAAAATAATATTAAGTGAAATCTTGGATCAAACAAACTAATTTTTTTAACATCATAGTCTTATTTTTGTCCTTGAGTAAAATGTTAAACATGTATGTTAAATCTTTTTTTTTGTGTGTGTACCATATTTTTTAAATTTACTAAACTCTATGAATTTGAAAAATACGAAAATAATTAGGGTAAATAGAAAGACAATGATAATTGAGCAATAACAAATTATTAAAAAAATCTTTTGAAATTATATTTTTTGATGAAATAAATCTTATGTATAGCCTATGTTTCTTTTGGAGTAAAAAGAAAGATAATTGCAAAAACCTCATAAAAAAATGTATTTTAAGAAAAATTATGTTAAATAAAAGAAAAAAAAAATTGATTTCCATCGATAAAAATAAGAACAGAGGTGTTAAACCCTTTTTCATGATAGGACGAACCGAGGGACGAACGCAACAGTCGTTTTTAAATGTTCAAAAATACTCAAAACTTCATAATATATTGTGTTTGACTTCTTTTTACCCTGTAGAGTGGCCACAGAACGCACACATTCAAGATATTCAGGGGTGACCATATTAAGCAGACGTACCTTATATATAAATTTTTTTTTTCATTAATTTTCTCAAAAAATATGAAAGAAAGTGTTTAATGTCTAGACAATAGACATAAAAATGTGAGGTAAGAATTTTTATACAAAGTGCAAAGAATATTAAAAAAATTGAATAAACACAGACGTAATAGTACATTACACGCTCGGGGAGTCAAAAATGAGGTAGCCCTTAGCAAACCCAAATTGATGTCCGAGCCGAAGGCGAGGTCATCAAGGGTTTGCTAAAGGTTGACTCATTTTTGCCCTTGGGAGTGCAAAAATGAGCTAACCTTTAGCAAACCTTTGATGACCTCGCCTTCGGCTCGGACATCAATTTGGGTCTGCTAAAGGCTAACTCATTTTTGACTCCCTCAGTACTGTAATATACTGTATTTTTACATTTCGAAGAAGATTTTTGATTCTATACCAGGTTATTAACAGTGTATAGGAAAGAAAAAATAAGGAAACTCTATTTTTATGAGAGTTATTTTAACCGTTACCCATAAAAGAAATTATTTTTATTTTTTCACGATTAAAAGAAGTTAAGTGCCCTGCACTCAGCTTTAATTAAAGACTTAGTTAATTATTCAAAAAAGAAAAGTAGAAAAATCATTTTGTAAAAAACTCAAACCCAGATGATGATGCTCCTGGCTCCATTAACGGGTAGTTAACAATTTGTTCAATCGACTTGGCTGATTTTGAATTATCTTCGCTTACCTTATTTCTCCCGCACTGCATTACTGTGCACAATTTAGAGCGCATGAAAATCAGCATCGATCTTCAAATGTACTTTTTTATTCTGACTTATTCTCTTCTTCCCATGTGATCTCGCAAATTATTGTACGCGTAAAGAAAAGATTTCAGATAAAAAGGTGCGATGACTTTGCACAGGACCAAGTTTCTTTTGGCAATTATTGTCATTATCATTGCCGCTTTTATATACGTAAGCAATTTATTTGCTAAATTTTTGTTTCGCGATTTGCACACATAACCGTATATAATTACTTTATTAAAGCTTATTAATTTAGCTGCAGGGATGAAGGTCCGAAGATTGATCGTACAACGATTCACTGCAATTTCATGCTGTGAAGTAATGACGATTTAATGCGCGGAAATTGTTGCGGGGTATCAAAAAAAAGAAATAACGAACATCCCGTAGTTAAAAAAAAAAATCTGCAGTTTAAAGTTTCAAGCTGTGCATGCGTGTAATTTGGATATTATTTTGGACATTTTCTGATGGGGGTAGGGAATTTAAAGACAAAAAATTTTCGACAATGCTTCCTGAAGAAAAAAAAAAAAACCATTGCGATAGAACCCGAATGAGAAAGATTTTGCATCGAACTGCAGCAATTAAAGTCGGTATATTTCTCAGGATGGCACTTTAGACAGGATTCCGGAAAAGGATCGAGCGGAAACATTTCCGCGTCGGGCGGCGAGGTTTGATGATGGCGGCGTCAGAGTCAGAAATCGGGCTTTGCTGGTCTCCCCTTAAAATTAGCATTTTACACAGGCAGAACGCGCGTTGTTTTATTGGGCTGTCGTGCAAAGAAGCCATAGGAGCCGGGGAGGAGGAGGGACTTTTCGCGCTCGGTATTTTCTTCTGCTCCCTCTTTCTTTGATACGATACACATGCAAGCAAGAAGATATTGTTCCCTCCCTCACCGTTTCGTTTCGTTTTACTTATCGCTGCTACTGGTACGCTACTTAACTGGCGTTAGACGTGTTAATTCAGCCGGTCGTATCGCACCTTCGTATCATCGATCCCGATCCTCCGGACGTATTCAGGGTATACCCACTATAAAATACGAATCTCCATTCAGCTTTCGTGCCATTTTTTCAGTGTCTTAACTAACCTAACATTCAAATATTTCTGTGCTTTTTCCGTACATACTAGCTCATTTTTTTTTTTTTTTTTTGTCATTATCACATAAGCGTCTGACTGCAGTAAGAAGCATTTACGCGCTCATTAAATGCAATTTACCGCGTAGCTAACAAATTATAATTCATAATTCATAATATTTTGATGAGAAAAGTTACAGTTTAACTTACTGTTATTCGTTTTAATTGAGGAATACCCAAGTTTGGTACAATAAATAATCCTCACTTAATTAAGTTAAACTTTTTCATAAGTAGTGTGAGACAGACATTTTACGCAAGCGTTCATCACGACATAACGCTCTATCTACGTGAATTTAATGTATAATAAAGATTTAAAGAAAAAAAAGTTTTCCATCATTGTTTCGCTTGTTCTAGAGGTAAATAGTACGGTGGGTACTCGAGTGCAAGCCCTACCTGATGAATGAGCTAGCTACAGGAGCGACGCAACTTAAAAACTCGATCATTGGCGATCGCAACCAGTAAAAGCTGAAAAAAGCTTAATTAATTAATCGTCGTTACGAGGCGATTATTGGAATTTGCGAACGCGAGCGCGGTAGTCGCATTAGCCGCGCGCGATTCACTTAAGGAGCGAGGAGCTCATATACAGATTGCACTCGCGATAGGGGGAAGGAGCTGGAGTTTGAGGTGGTGGAAGGAGAAGTGCTAGGCAGCGATTACTTAACGTCCATTATAATTAGCGCCAACTTTCCCAGCAGCGGTAGTGGTAGGAGGTGTTGGAGGGGGAGAGGAAAGTGAGAGTTAGACTGCGGCATTTGTATAATCGGTGCAGGCAGCCAATGCACTTTTAATACGAGCAGCAGGCTTTATAATTTCCGGACGGCTGCCCTGGGACTTATCAACAGTCACATTTGAATTTAACAATGGGTCACACACAATGCTTTTGAATTAACCCCAAGGCTACCGATACCTTTACTTTTTTCCTGTCTGAATTTACTCTCGCTCGAGCTGGTTCATCATTATTTTTCCACGCGCGAGTCTAGGAAGAAGAGCGCCTCTTTGCAGCCACTGCACGCTTTAACGCTTATTAATTGAAAGTGTGAGCCGCTCGGGACTTCGTGTTAAATGTACGTAACTGATTTATTCATCGGATACTTCGTTCAATTAATCGAAATAATTGCACCCCGAGCTTCACCCCGGAAAAATTATCTTTTTCCACAGCTCGATAAGTTTTTAAAATCGAATATTTTTTACTCTTTTTTATCGTTTCTGTGCTTTATCATGACATTTATAAACAACAATTAATTTAATGGTTTTTTTCATGTTGTTGCTTGCGCTCAAGTTATAAAGTCGTAATCGCTCCTTCCATCTACCTCTTTTATAAGATTAAATACAGTGTAAATTAGTAACGGTGGAGTTAAGTTTTTTTTACTGTTACTATTTAAACTTTTTTGATAGGTCGACTAAAGGAGTGGCTCTAAAAGTTATTATATTTAGATAAAGTTTATCAGTATCAAATTTGAGGTATATTTGACAGCCGTAGAGAATCGTAAAATTTAAATGAAAAGTTGAGTAAATAATGAAACGTGTAAAATCAGTATGAGTAACAACAGAAAAAGCAGGAAGTTTGCCTGGGTGAAAGCAATAATAATAATTATCTCCTCTTCCAGAAATGCAATTCTCGGTTGAGCACGCGAACCCACCGGCACAATGCACAACCGCGAGATATAAACTCTCCCGCAGTAGCAGTCAACAATAACAATAACAACAAAAACAACAATTAACCGATGGCAATTAAGACATCCAAATTAATTCGTCCACACGCGAGCTGCGAAGCTGGTACGGTGAATCTGAATAGCACCAACGGCGTAATTGAGCGGGTTCTCACATCAGCCACCTCTCAGACTGCCGAACGTAATGGCAACAATTAAATTACTTTATAGGTATTTTACCTGCATCATCATCCCCTGAATTTCACATTTCCTCGCCAATTCGAGCGATTCAGATGCGAGATGCTATCTCGTCCGGTTGATCTCGCGTTTTGTTTCAAGAAAACAACTGCAGCTTTCTTCTTTTGTTTCTTGTTTGCGGAACTCGCTCTGTGACTATTGCGGGTTTCTGTAAAAAATCGGGAAGTTTTAGGACTCGCCTTGATATATAATGACATCGCTCGTACGCGCGATTGCGCTCTCATTATATACAAACAGTTCTCGCGTTTTCTTGAAAGGATGCAGTAATAATATATCATTTGTCTTGAGTTCAGTAACTTAATTTTTATTCTAATAAATTCAAATACATATACAATATAAGGTAAGTGTGCCTAATATGGCCCCCCTTGTTATTTTGAATATGCTAGGTATGCGGCATCTTTGCAAGGTAGGAATAAGTCAAAAACACTGAATTATAAAGTTTTCAGTTGTTTAGAAAATTTTAAAATTATTTTTGCGCACGCCTAATAGCTAAAACTCGTTTCGTATACCTCCGTTATTATTTTACGTTGTAATTAAGTGGTCTGCCAAAATATTTAGACGCACCTGATCAAAATTTGAATAAGTAGCTTCGATTCGTTATTGTTTCAGCTTTAAAACGCGACCTTTGTTTTTGTTCAACTCATTTTCCAAAGGGTTTTATTCTTAAATAACTTTTTATTTTGCAGTGTACCTAATATGGCCCCCCACGAATTAGTAGAAATACTGATATTAAGGGTCCTTAGTTTCATGTTTACTTTTTAGAAAATCCTACCCTAATGTTATTTAAGAAAAATAAATTTAATTGTTTCAAAGCTTTTTTTCATTTTATAACTAAAAAAGCATTCTGGCTTAAAAAAAAAACTTTGACCAAAATTTAAAGTTGAAATTTTTCTACTGGTTGCAAAGCTTTCAAAAACATTGTAAAAAAGGCTCAATTTTTAAATAAATCATTTTTAAAATAATAGCAATTTTGAAGTTTTTAAAATCTTATATCCTGATTGATTTAAAAAGTAGGAACAAATTGCAATTAATTAATTACTTCAAGGGGGGCCATATTAGGACACAAATTTTAGGTGTCTTAAAAAACCGTGTTTTGGTAAATCCTCTGGCATTTGAAGCTCATTGATCAAAATCGAACTTGTAATGTCTCATTTTAAAGCTCTTGAATTAAGCTTTAAAATGAGACCTTACCCGTCAAAAAATATTGATTTGATTGGCCACAACGTCGATTCTCGCTTAGGGGGACCATATTAGGTACAGGTACCTTACATATAATTTATTTAGTTAATCTATCCAAAATCTAAAGTTCTCTTCCTTTTAAAGAAGAACCCGAGACAAAATAATTTAGAAAAGTAATATTACAACGTGAATTAGAAATTTTGAATGAATATAGTATGAATCAAGGTTTTTTTATGCACTAATAAGTACTTACTAGTACATAAAATTCCAAAATTTGAGTGCCGGAGGTGCGGACAAAGTAGTTTTGTCTCGAGTTTTGTAAAATCCAACGTTAATTCAGGGCACTATATTTTATGGCAGCTTTTATGTTTCCGCAATTTATTATTCAGTTTTTTGAAAGTGTTGATTAATCATAACTGCATTTTACTTCAATTTTAAATTATTTCAAAATAATTTTTTATTTTTGTCGACAGATGTGCAGCTAAGTAAAGTAAAGTACCGTTAAGAACAATTTTTTCGTGGTTATAATTTGAAAAAGAAAAAAAAAGAAAGAAAAGAAAAATATTGACCTTTATAGTTTTATTATAGTGAATGAGCTAATTAAAATTGAACTTGAGTACTATTTTAATTAAAATGAATGAAATTAGAAAAAATGTCCAGCTGAATGTCATAACGAAGGCTTGAAACTTTAGTACCCTCATTAACAAGACTGCGCCAGACATAGCTAACAGATAACGAGGATGAAAAAAATGATTTAATCTCATTTAAAAAGGGCGTTTGATGGTTGGGTAAATTATTCCGATACGATGATTAAACTCATCCCTACAAGCCGCTGGATCTACTCTGGTACCATCAAAGGAGGCAATTTAAAAAAATCTCCCTCTCCCGAGATTACCGCAGCGACACAGCAAAGAAGAACGATGATGGCTGTGGAGAAGGTGCAAAAAAACCGGAAAGCATCACAGGTACGAATTGGTAAAGTTGTCAGTAATTCGTCCCAACTTGCTTTGAACTGCTCTTTAGATTTGCAGCCAAGAAAAAAAGTGCATGCCGGATTCAACGCGATGCTTAATACTTAGCTAAATTAAAGAAAAAAATAAAAATTTAGGTTGAGCTTCGTCGAATAAAGCATGGCCTCGAGCCATCGAAAATAGAAGATCTCAGGTCTGGAACTAAACTAAGTATTTTGTTACCCACTTATACAGTTTGCAGCTAAACAAAATGAGCCCTCTGACTCTGAGTCCGCGTCGTGAAAATAAAGGTGGATAAACGCTTTATGACATCCGTTTCTATGAACATTATTTGGTGAAAGAAGAACGAAAGAAAAAAAAGAGGGCGCGACACCTGGAGGGCCTACCGCTACAACACATCCGAGGCAGCCTACGCGAAGGTGTAAAACGTCCGCACTGCACTGCACCGCTGCTGCACTAAATCGTTTCCGCGCTGTAATGGCAATCAAACAATTTGCGCGCCCCGGACTCCTTTAGCGATAAACGAATTACGCGTGGCGCTGCACACTGTGAATTGTATAAGAAAAACGCTAAGCCGGGCTTGTGTTTTTATTGCATCCATGATGCTGCGCGCTTTCAAATTTTGTCTTATTTTCAAAATAATTTACTCTTCTCGTTTTTACAGCAATTATCGCACTCTTGAAGAAAGCAACTCAGTTGTTTGGTGACTAATCACTGTTTAAAAAGGTCAAAAGCTTAATTTTATTATTTAAAATTTAAAATGAAATTTTTTAACTCTAGGTAACGTAGTATATACTTTCAGCTGTACCTCAGAAAATATTTTTTTAAAGCTCGTATATGTAAAAAAATTTTAATTCAATGGTTTATCCCATTTAATTGCTTATACGCTAAAAATTTTCAAGATAAAAATTGCAGGAAAAGCTTTTTTTTACAAATACTAACTGTTGCTTTTAGTTTTAACATTCTTTTCAAAAACCAAAATGTTGTCTTGGTAACAGTGATTGAAATTAAATAAAACGAAAATTGGTTCAAAATAATCGTTTTTAAATGAGACTAAGAATTTAGTATAATATTTTCTGACTGACTCAATTTATGTAAGTATGCAATAATCAGTGCACTACTCGCCTGATCTGAAGAAAAAAAATCAATAAACTTTGGAAGAAAAAGTGGTAATATTTCAGATCTCGGTAAAACCTCTCATATTAACAAAGCAGACACGTCAAGAAAAAAAATGGTCTGTCACAAACCTCAAGACGGTTTAGCACGTTTACTTTAATTTGTTTTTCCACCGCATAAACATTTTTCCCGCGAGGCCGCGGTGGTGCAGGCCTGCAAGCGTCGCGTCGCAGGTAAACCGATCTCGTATTGCGCGCGCGACCGGTACAGATACACTCTCACACAAGCTTGATAATCGTGTGTAATTGCATCTGTGAATCGCGTAAGCACCCATACACGCACGCAAAGTGGCTCGGATTTTAAAATATAATAAGCGTTCGATCCCGCTGCTGGAGCAAAACCGCTCGACCATTACCAGACCGGGCATATCGATTGCACATCGCCAACGTAAGCCGAGATCGCCTTTTCTTGCGCTATTGAATGATCCTACCACCCTCTTAGATAATCTCGCCTTATTATATCATTTTTCTTACATCTGTCCCTTATTTATATACCTACTTGTCTTTGCGCTTCAATTCAAAAGACGACCTTACATTCGAAACATAATAGCCAATTTTTACTACTTAACGCTGCTACTGCGATAATGTAAGATTTACCATATCAATAACAAGTCGCATTGTTCTATCGTAACGTATCGTGTTTTGTGTAACGACGATCTCTGTGATCGAATTTGATTTAAAAACAAATCCCTTGATTTTTCTGAAAACTGCAATGATCGTCTCTGAGGTTGCGTCAAACAAAAACAACGCTTAGTTCATTTTACGTCTATTCGAGAACAGAAATGGAGAAAAAAAAAGGGTAATGAAACACGCGATGGTAAAATAATAAAGCCGCAGAAATGTAACGTTTTCGTGGTGCACCGACAAGATGAATTCAAATGATTAAGAGCGATTGGTTTGTACGTGTGCACGCCATTCTCTCGTTACGTCGCGAGTTTTTCCCGCGAACGTGGCAGCTTTAACGCGGTGTGAACCCTCCCTTTTTATGATAGTCCCGTGACCAATGAGCGCCCGATGGCATTAATCAAACGTCACCGAACGCCACCGCGAATTTACACTTTTACTTTTATTTATTTAGCGTAATGCATTTTATTTTATTGTTTTTTTTTTTCGAATGGAAAGCTTCTTCTCATGGTTGTGGATGATTAACAATCAAAGTACATACTTACATCCAATTTTGATCAACGCAGCCTAGTTTATAGTGAAAATACCCACATTATCCGAAGATAATATCGCAACAATGTAATTATTGATCAAACATTCCATGGAATATTATCTCGTTGGTACTCATTGGATGTGGCGTTTGTCTTGAAAAAGCCAGCAATTGTTGATGGTCATAATCATGAGCTCGTCTAATAAAACTTCTGAATCGCATTCCTGGTGGACGAGTCGTGCGTGATTCTATCAATCGGTCGGATGCCACAACGCGAAAGACGTGTGAAAGCTCTTGTCTTGGGATGTTTGTGCGAGTGTGGGTATTATAAGGATAATAAAGATCGAGTGGAAAAATATCCATCAAAGCTCGTTGAAAATTGCTCGAGGCAACGCGACTTTCTTCTTTCTCAGCTCTAGGTATATCAACAACGGTGGGACGAGCGTCATTACCGTTAATCAACGTGATTGTGAAATTAAATAGATTGATTTTAAAGTGAGGAGCAAAATGAGCAAGGAAACACACGCACTCGCATCAATATACTCCTATGTATGCTTCAAAGCGATGAACCTGCAATTTTTACCCTGAAAACGCAACCAATCTTCTCTGTCGAAGTCTTTTATTGGTTTCTTTGTTTGTTTCTTTTTTTTCAATCTGCGTATAGAAATGACGAGCTATCCAGCTATGTATGCGTATCGATTGGATAACATAAATTGAGTACTTACTACCGAAGTAATAACTCTACCTTTGATTGGGATCTTTCTTGCTTCCGTGAGTTCGAATTTGTACTTAACGTTTTATTTACAAACCTGAAATTGATTTGCGTGTACAAATATCCAATTCTTGGTAATACAAGCCATTTCCAACAGTATAAAATTTATTTTTTTCTACTAACAAGGAGTAGACAGTACATGAAAAACGAAAATTTTTAACTTTGGCGATTTTTTTCTTGTACTGAAAATTGAGGAATAAACTATGCTTGTGCACAAATCTTATATTCTTTGCCCTATTTAGATTTTTTAACTAATTTTTTTTTAATTTAAAAATTTTGGAAGCCTATTGCAGCTAATAATTCTGAAATCTTAAATTTTCTTGGTCTTTTTATGAATGGAAAAACATAGATATATTAATGAAATGATTCAAAAATCTACTATTAAGATTTCTTATTCTTAGATTTTTTTTGGAACAGTAAAGTTTTTGAAAAAATTGTCACAAAACGGTTTTTTTGAATACTGTTCTAAACAGGTCAGAATCTATATGACAAATTGCTCAGAGCTTGGCTCAGAGAAAAAGGTAATTTTATTATTTATCTCTGTAAAACTAACTCTAAACTTTTGTTACAATAATATATAATCGCTCTTAAAAGTTATCAACTTGTTTCGGTGCTAATAAACACGAGCCTTTGCTTTTTTCTGTACTTCCAAAAAACCATTTTGCGCCTAAAGCAGTCTAAAAATAGTTTATAGCAAATTTTTTGGAAATCTAGAAAAAAGCAAAGGCTCATATTTATTATTACATTTTTTTGTATATAAGGAATCACCCACATATCATGGTTGAAAAGAACTTAAAACACTTAGATTTTTATGACTAATGTTAAAAAAAAATTTAGAGCTTACAAAGCTGAACGCTCTAGAACAGAAATACCTAACGTTTGCATAAAACGAAAATGTCGGAGATTACGCGAAATTATGCAAATGGCGTTGGCGAAAAGTAGCTGGCAGTACAAAAGGTGCAGAGCTTTTTCGTTTTATCTGATAAAGAAACGGGGGAGGGGGGCTCGTATAACCGAGACAAAAGCTCGGCTAACGCAGAAACAAAAGCTCGGGGACCAGCGGAGATTTCTCTCGTGCTCTACACATGCATGCAGCGGATTTAACGGCTTCGCTGTACCAGCCTAGAATATTACTCTTTTCTTCTTTTATTCCACCGCCGACTTGTCGCTTCGTCTTTCTGGGCGTCGAGTCCACGTTTTTATTACATTTTTTTTTCTTTTTTCTTTTTCCGAAACCGCGAAGCTTTTTTGGAGCTTTTTCGTTTTAACGCGCGCTGGAGATATGTATACGGGAGAACGGTAAAGTCGGCCTTTTAAAACTGTGTAATTCCTATTCTTTGTATTACGTGCCGCTACTGCTGCGCGTGAGAGAGAAAGAGAGGATTCTTGCGCGCTGGTTATTGTTTTGAGGAAAGAAAAATTACCGTGAAATTCTCATTAATATAGCCCCCCCCCCCAGTGCTCCCAACGAAAGCCATTATATACAGTAATTTAGTAAAGGATTAGATGAACGATTTTTTATTTTTTATTATTCATTCAAAAGAGCAGTTCGGGGTATAAGAAAGCCATTAATACTCAAGTTCTTCCCCCTACCCGTTATAAAGAATGGTCTCACCTTTTTCTACCGCCTGCAGCTTAGCTCAAAAGGGTGGTAGGCTGGCTTTTAAAAGGTGACAAAATCCCTTTGACGGCTGACTTCGCGCACCGAACGAACTTTTGCTTAATTCATCCGCCCTGACTCCATCCCTTAATTCGCCCGGCGAGTCAAACTTAATTAATTACCACTCCCTCGTCGCTCACCCGGGCCGGGCAAAAAGGTCGCTCGCTCGCTCGCCTGGTTATACGCTGGAAACGATAAAGCAACACAAAATTCACTTTAACACCGTAACGCGCACATCCATTTTAACTTTTAAAATTTTCTCAACTATATACAAGCAATTGCGAGCCACGGATGATAAATAATGAAAATTGGGGTAGGGGGCTGAAAAAAAAAGAATTGAAATGCAATTAAAGCGATCAAAGACCAGCGAAATTAATATTTTTTCAAGCCCCGCTAAGGTGAATAATCAAGAGTCTTGATACGCGTGTGAGTAATAAGAGTTTCGGCGGGTTGAAAAAAGTGGTTGGCGCAGGTGCTTGATGGGCACTGGTACCAAAAAAAAAAGAAAAAAAGGAAGAAGAGAAGTGCACGCGGGTGCAAAGACAACGCCCTCTCGTTCCACGGGAAAAAAAGGAGGAGGAGCTAATGAAGCGCCAAGGAAGGAGTGCAGGAGCTCTAACGACCTCGCGCTCGAAGAAGCGACTCTGTAATTAATCAATATTAGCACCGACAATGGACCGAGCTACCTCTCACCCTCCCCCTTTCCTCCTGCCTTTCTTTCTTCGGACCATTGTTGCAGTTTACTACCGCCCGACGCTGCTGCACTTCGTATACGTTCATCGCGATTGGCCTATTGTGATCTTCCCTTAATTATTCTCGATCGATTATTCGAGACCCGTTAATCATTTTATTTTTAATCCGTCTTTAAAGCTTTATTAATCTGTCATTTTGTCGTTTTATTAACAAACGCTACTCTGTATCGTTGCAGAATCGTTTAGAAATCTTGTATAGAAACCATATTAATAAAGTGCAGTTTAATCGATTACTAACGGAAAATTTTTCCTTATAATCACCTCGCACCATCGTTAAGTATTCTCGACGGGACGTTTTATTTACCATAATTTTTTACCTACAACAAAATGACTGCACTTTTAATTTGCAGACAAGCTTCATGTCGGTGCATAATAATAATCCAAGAGTGAGTGGAGCAGCATCATTATGTTAGTGGCCCCTCCCCGGTCCATTGTCCTTGGGCGTTCGTCATCATCTCGGTTGGCCGAAGAGGAAAGTGCAACTTTGGTTGTGCGGACAGCTACTGCAGTTCGACCCGACCGTCAAAGGTGCCGCTCTGCATCGACGGCTCTCATTTGTTTCCCTCGAGGTCGATTATCCCCGATGTCTTAACCCACCCACTTTTCTTCCCGCTGTTCGAGGCATCTTTCGAAGATGACTTCGCGCGTACCTCGCTAATATACTGTGGCAAGCGGTGCCAAGGGACCCAGGGACTAATTTAGTGCTGTTCGGTATTCTTTCCTACAGCTTAGCTCAAGGTCACTCTCTATTCTTTCTTAACTTGTTCATTATTCGTTTTAGCAGCTATTTTTTAAATGCCCATAACCAACAAACAAACTAGCAAAACGTTAAGAAAATTTCATCTCAAAGTTGTCATATTAATTTCTCCATTCGATGTAACCAGATATCACATATTTTTTACATCAGAACCAATAAATGCAAATGTCGCGACTAATAAAATCGATAAGCACAGTTTAAACCACACGTGTGACTTTTATATCCAATAGCAAACCACAAAACAACAAAAGTACCCATGCAGTTATTAAAAATAATGATTTGTGATCTGTTGTGGAATAACTGCACGAGAGAATCTTTGATGGGAGCTGAAAAGTAAAAAAAAAAAGGTGGATGAGAGATCGAAGTGGTGAACGGGTATCGGCTGGCAAATTGCGCTTCTGTGCGGCTGGGCCACTTTGCATTCTCCTGGTTGTACGTGAGTCGATACGAGGGAATCGAAGCGATTGCTACCGAATGATTTTTCAGAAGGCTGGTGTACACGGGAGAACGAACGTTTTTGTTTGTTCTAGAGTGCAAGATTGGCGCTGGAGCTAAATTGAACTTGAAGATTATTGCGGCCGACTAAAGTTTGCTTTGTGTACCTCCGGATCGTGGGATGAATAAGAAACTTTATGCAGCACTATAGTTTTATTTAAATTGTCCTTCACCACTTTTTTTCTTTCTTACCACGGAACCACTGGCAATTTGTCAATTATTGAACTGTGAGAAGCAAATACCGATTTAGTTTTTTTTTTTATTTTATACGATCAGAAGCAAACCCCAACAGTTTCTTAAACAAATAATTATAATCTTTCTAAACTATGGTTGATACTTTTTTTACTTTTGAAGAAGAATCGTTAAAAAAGTTGGTAGAACTGACCGCGTCTTAAAGAATTAGAGCCGGTTCAAGGCACACGAGTTATGATAATCGTGCGAGAGTCACTCGGTCAGGACAATATTTCAGTTTTTGTAAAAAGAAAAAAAAAAAAAAAAAAAGATCCGTATTGGGTATATTGTTACCATCGATATTATTTAATATTTTAAGTACAATAGCTGGAGGTGGTTAGCTAATTCGCGTACGGGCTGTCGAGTCCGATCTTGAAATACGAGCAAGGAAAAGGCACCACCGCGACCAGGAGCAGCATCCTGGAAGTATCCCTTAGATAAGGTAAGCTCTTTTATAATGAGCTTACGCGCGCATCTTGAAGTGTGCGTTCATAGTTTTTCGGGTTCGCTGCACTGATGGCATCTCTTCGGGAACATTAAATCGATAATCGATACTCCCAAAACTCGACGGATTATAAGTGTCGATCGAGGGGGCCAGAGTTTTGACAGAATTTATGAGCGAGTGGATCATCGGGTATTCTTGGGAATCAGAAAAAAAAAAATAAGAGAAAAATTTGTCCCGCTTAAAAACTGAACCAGCAATATTAAAATATTTGAAAAATACCTTGACCAAAAATGATTTAAATTAACATTTATAATTATTGATTCTGTAAAGAAAAAGGGGATCAAAGTGTCTGTCATTGTAGTTATAGGTAAGTATGATAACATGAGTAAAAGTTACGCGGAATCGTTATTAATTTCGATTAATGTCATAATCGCATGCTTCCAGTTGAAGCGTTATACCGCAGCAGGCTGGCTGGCTGCAGTGGCTGTCGGTGATATAGCCATCGATCGGGTTACTCGCGCGTTCCCCGTATTATACCGACGACACGCATGATATGCATCGAATCGGTATATCGATTGCAAACCAAGCGAATACGTATCAAAATCGATCGAGCACCCTGTTAGGATCGTTGTAAAGGATGGATGTGGTTTCGCCCTGGACTCCCTCAGGATTTTTAGCAACGCATTTGTTAACGGATAATTATAACCAGTTTTTAGTTTAAAAGTTATTCCGGGAACTTGTAAAATCAATGATCGATGGGCTCGGCGAAGAGAAGTTAATGTTTTGGTAAACGTGTAAATGGGACGATAACGAATAATAGATGATTTGCATACGCGATTAGCAGCACTCAGAGAAGCAGAAGAATGAGAAGAAGGAGATTAGTTTTAGGAATAGGAGCCGTAAAGGTTGAACGATGGTGGGTGATAATCTCCGTCCAGCTGTCCCGGGTTGATCGCTTCCTCAACGCGTTCGCTCAGGCGTGCTTTGGGAAAGGAATAGGAGGCACGGATCTGCAGGTTGAGCGGACGGACGCGACAACACATGATACATATGGGAACGCTAGCTCCCTTGTGGTCAGAAGCCCGCGCGCGTTCTTGCCCTTGCGGCATGGGCGCTACTCCTCCGAGCTGATCCACGAAGCCCTCTTCTTCCACTTTTATTATTTAAAAAAGGAAGAGGGACTCGCTCCCGGAATAATGAATTCACGTTAAAATCGCAAAGCTGATTATTTACTTTGAAATTAAACAAAGCTTTATCAGATGCGATCGTTCTTCTCCGAAGACTCCTCACCGCCAGCCAGGAAGTGGTTTTAGTCCGAAGACTTATGCAAACTACTGCTGCAGCTGCGGTAGATGATAATCAAACGTCATCGCCGAGTCAAATGACACGTTCTGCCATCCGAAGAACCATCGTCATTACAAGTTCGATCGGACTTCCTCCGTCTCGTTTTTATAAAATCTCTGTAAACCAATCGCAAAATCAATGCGCGGCCTTAGACCGATCGGCCATTTCGAATACCGGTACCCGTAAAATCCCGCTAAAGGAATCGATCGATTTAACCTCGAGAGAGCACGGATTCGCGGAAATCTCGTGATACCAGTAGACGATTGGCCGATCGCTTTACCAAAGAGCTGCGTATCCACCGACTCCGGCCTTTTTCTTTTCCCTTCTCCCAACGGCGAACTCGTGGATCAAAAATCAGCTGCTTCATCGGTAATGCACAATTACCCGATCACGATGCTCCCCGAGCGATCATTCGTACTGCCTACCTTTAATTGCCGAACTCTGGCCGTCCGGTGTAAATAACTGGGATGTTGTTCGAAAGCCTTGTTTTTTTGCTCGGGCTAACATTTTGATTTTGAAAAGATAAGTACGAAAAAACTTTATTTCTGATTCAGGAAGCAAAGATGGTTGTTCTTCATTGAGTTTTCGTGGCTCAAATTTTTGATAATGGTAGACTTTCGTAACTACAAATTCACGATTGTAAAACTAGAAACGTGTGTATTTGAAGTTAAGCTAAAAGTGTAATCTGGTACGAAGCTTTTGTAATAATTCGTTAGTATTATTTAATTATGAAGAGGTATCGATAAATAGTGATGTAACATTGTTCTGGAATATTTCATGTAACAGTCAATCGAAAAGTTCATCTAATTCAAAAAGTAATTCCAAACCAGCGAGATTGGCCTCATCCGCGAGTTTAAAAATTTTGATTAAGAAAAGTGGGGAAGAGGGATATTACAAGGAACAAATAAAGGCAGCACGGCGTGGTTTCCTTTCCGAGATTACAGTTAGTTCGAATCAAGCATTGTGTCACATGCGCCTGCGTGCGCGAGTGTGTTCGAGGCTAATTTGATTTCCCTATAAAGCCCCAGAGCCGCTCGTTTATAACTCAGCTGCAGCGTCAGTATGCGGCAAAAGCACGGTGAAACAGTATCAATAAAATTAATGACTCTAAAGTTATTATGCGGGGCAAGACACAAAAGGGGGTTACTTTTGCGCGCATAAGCTTTTCCATCGGACGCATGGCAGCTCATAGCCACGGCAATAATTACCCGTGGGCGCGTAGCGTTAAAAAAAAAAGGGCTGCTTAATTGGCTGTACTCGCCTACCGTGCAGCAGCAACTTTTTACACCGGTTCTCTCGTATTAATCATCCTTCGCTTAAAATCTCGAGGGTAGCAGCTTCGAGGATGATGGATTCGCCGATGATCATCAGTCGCAAAGCTATCTCGAGCGCGGCCTTCTAAAGGGTCGACCAATCAAAATACTGCTGCCTGCTGCCAACGCAAAAACACAAAAAACCACATACCGAGGGCTAAATTTGTTCATCCGAACCTGTCCGACTAACTATTTTCGACCCGCTGCTGCTACTTGACTTCAGACCAGCCCGTTCGCATAAATCACAAAATCGCGGGAGGAGGTGTGATGCTCCGACGAGCAGAAAAACTTAATTACCTTCATTAAAGCCACTACTGCCGCTGCCATCTCAGCTTCTGCAGAAATTGCACGGTGTAAATAACGTTACGCGCCGATAATGGACTACCATACTTTGATTATCTTTTGAGCTTTCAATTCCATTATGATCAACAATTTTTAGGCCTCTTTTTTTGTTGGTTTTAAGTACGCCGTAGATTTAAGAGAAAAAGTTAACATAAAATTAAAAATTACTTCTGTCGATGCGATGACGGCATCGTTCTTTTCAACGATAAAGCGCATTACGCGAAAGAAATAACCACAAAACCTGCATCAGTCCGCCGCTTCTGCTGTGATGAAAATAATCGGGCGTTATTATTATACGGTGAGTCTGAGAATGGTAAATGGTCGGCAATCAACGTCGATTATGAATTTTATCATTTTTCCCCCGCGAGGATAACAACGCACCGACGAGTAAGAAGAGCCAAGAGAATTGAAGAAAGAGCAGGAGCAGCTGCGCCCATGCATAATATATGTACTCCCGCCCGATCATGATATTCCTGCTTGATGATTTCGCACCTGAGAACCGCCCGATTACTATTCGCCGACTCACCGTTATTGAATACCGACGGTTGGCAGCTTATTCTTATGGATATTCCGTTCGATCGCGTCGGAAGCTGCAAAATTTCCATCAACTTGATTTAATTATAAAACTCGAAATTTAGATAAATGACGGCGGTAAGGTGTCGGAGCGTGAAATTCATTCGTAAGTTTGACAAATAACGCTTAGATTAAGGTACGAAAAATCTTCCGAGAACTCGACGGGACTCGAAGTGTCAGCAGCTTCACGCCGCTTACGGTAAAGCGTCAAAAAATGAGGAGAGAAAGAGCAAATAAAGGAAAATAATGAGGACAGAATCCTGAGCGATTATGATTTCTCGGGGCGCGCGTCTCATCAGCGCCCCCCGCTGTTGCTCCACGGAAGCGAAATAAAAAGTCATCGGCGGGAACTTCTTTGGCGGCCCGAGTCATTAGGCTGCAGCCTTATTCCGGCCCGGTATTTCAAAGCTCCTATACGTTGTACCGCACGCGCGTATCTAACACCGCGAATCTATCAGCGGGAGTCCCTTTTTTTGTGACTATTACACAATGTCCGATCCTTGTAGCTATCATTGATTAACCGCTACCTTGTTCATTAATACCTCGGTGTGCATTCTTCGCATAGCTTGGACCAAATCGTTTGTCAATAACTTGCCAGTTTATGTGCTTTCAATGCGCGGGCTCTTTTTTCTTGAATAATATTAAATTATCTCATGTCAATGTACAAAAATATTTTGGCTTAAAGTAGCTATTTTGGTGAAATCGTTCTACGTGAGAGATAATTTGGAAAAGTTTTAATTTTGCATTTTTGCCAGCTTTGAATACGTTTTATGAATTTAAAAAATCAATCAAATAAATCTTTACATTGATTGTCCTACAATAAATGATCATACTCAGGTTTTATTTACAAGTTTATTTACACGTAATAGACTGTTGCATGATTTTTTATATTTTTTTGCAAAAAAATGCTTTGAATTTGAGATGAAGAATTTAGTTATACACGTGAATATTCGCTCGGAAAAAAGAAAAAAAAAAAAAGACCAGTAATTTTGAGAAAGTTAAAGGTGGAGTTGATAAAAGTAAGCGGTAAGTGCAGAATTAAAATGAAAAGAAGAGCTGATTTATCACCTGTAACGTACGCATTAAGCAAGGGAGCGGGATAGAAAGAGATAGAAAGAAAGAGAGAGAGAGAGAATGAAAATCTTGTAAACAACATTCTTCGCTTATGAGAGCTGTAGCAAGAAAGCGATACCCTGAACCTCCTTCGATCGCACCGCTGGTCGGTGCTCGCTGCATAATCCGACGACGATGGCTTCTCGCTCCTCGTTTATCTTTTTTACTCCTTCTTCCCACCCGAATCGACACATTAAGGCAGTTTTGCGTGACGCTGAACGAAGCAGAGCCTCTAAAGGAAAAAAAAGGGTTATGCATATTCAAGCTGGATCATGGCCAGCCTCGATTTCACACGTGCACCACCACCACCGTATCCAAAGCAACTACTTTGGCTCGTGTTACTCTACCCCTCCTCTCAGTTTATATATCATAAGTACGGGCTCAAGAGCTACTTCTTTTTCTTCTCGTTCTTTATTGTGTTAAAACGACGAGGCCGCTTCGATGTCCCTTCTTCCACTTGGTCGAAAGAGCTGAAGATTTTTCGCCTGATCGCGCCCGAACTCGAGCGTGATTCTGTCGAAAGTCTATGACACTCTCCGCTTTACCGCGGCGCGCGGCTCTTATCTTCTTCTCCTCCGTCGGCTAAATCCTTCGCGGGCACCGATTTTCACAATTTGCTCGTATTATATACGTCTTTATTTTAATTTACAACGCCCCCTTTGTTGCCCTCGTTTTCATTATTTGATTTATCTTTCGACACCTTTTATTTCGAATCGAGGCAAAAACCCGAAAATTCCCTGAACAAAAAGTTTTTAATGAAATATTAAGCCCCGAAAAATAAGTATTTCGGGTGTTTTTACATTATCGCGTGTTTTTAATTAACCAATCGCAATAACCGGGAATAAATTCAATAAAATACGAACGCGGAATAAAACACGGATCGTATCTGTTGGCTTGAATTTACATTCCCCCAAAGCTGTTATAATAAATTAAAGCCGGGGGGGGGCGAATTAAAATCGCTAATATATATATATTCGCACCGTCGCGGTAATATAAAGTGACGATAATTCGGAACACATTATTTTCGCTTTATTACCGCGAGAGTGCAGCATTAAAACCCAAAACAATGCGAGAGATTTCGTCGCGGTAGGGTTTTAAATGAAAGGGCGCGATGAAAATACACACGTCGGCTTAGCGTTAACGTTTCATTTACACATCGACGGTCGCAAGCCTCTGGAGGTGAAGCCCTAGAAATTATTTATATAATTAAGCACTGCACTGAAGCATTGAAAATCCATCGATTACCACCCAAGCCTCTTGATTTCTCGGGTCTTTTGTCGACTTCTCCTTGGTACTGCTGCGGCGTGGGCGACGCAGTTTCAGCCTACTGAGCATTCATCATTTTACACTGACGTGCTCTGGCGTATTTATTCTAATTTTAATGACATTTTCGAACCTAAATCAAATTTTTAGAGTACAAAGTAAATTTTGACTCGAAAATGGATGAATTATCGTGAATTAGTTTTTGGTTTGTTTCACAGAACAATCACGAGACGAATTTCTCAAACAAATAATGGATAAAGGAAGCATTATGGAAATCGATGATCGGTAGCAAAGGCAGCAGAGATGAAAATCGAGCGGTGAATGGTGAATAATCAAACAGCGAAAACGAAAGCGGCCGGGAGTAATAATATCGAGCTAATGGAGCCGATTGTTTCACGAGCTCATCTCGCGCGCCAACGTAATTCACCTAAAATATACACGCGCCGCAGAATGCAAACGCGGTAGCCAAAGCGCGTGAAATATCCTCCGCCGTGCGAATTACTCCTGGACTGATTGGATCGTTTATATACTTTTTTTTTCTTTTTTATCTTGCGCATGCGTGCTGCGTTTGAATTCTCGCGCCTTGCCGTTGTGGTTAGTGGGGGAGTCTGCGAATTACCGATATGATTGCTACCGAATAATATTATTCAGCCGACAAAGCTGCCTTCTTCTTCTTAGTATTTTTTGCTAGGGCTGCAGTTGTTGTTTGAACAAGTTGTGTAATGATTCCCGATGGAATTTCGCTAAAACAATCAATGCCCCGGCAGTGGTTATGCGGTGAGAATGATAATCTCGCGCAAAGATCCTCTGCGGCTTCGCGATGTATATATATACGCGAGGGAAGGATGCATTAACACCCTGACTCGCTTGAATTTATTTTCGATTTTGCCGCTGTCCTCTCTTTTTTACCGCACCGCGATATTTTTATGCCGACCGTGAGATCCGATGAAAAGTTTTTCCACATCGCGTAATCAAACCGTCAATCGGAGCACTGAAAAAACTGAATTTTATCTCGTGACGATTGAATTAAAAAAAAAAAAACGTAGCGATTCTCGCCTGAAAACGTATCTCTTAGCGGCATTGTTAATATCCGAAATAGCTCCCGCGCCTTATCGGCGAGTCTCGATCTTAATTTTTCGTAATTGATTTCAAGCTCGTTACCCACGCGGCCAAATGCAGTGTGTAAGCGTCGAGGGCAAGCTCCCCGAGAAGCGAACTCTTCCCTCATTAAGGCCCATTATAATATGAGTACGCTTATAATAATATGCATAGGATGAAGTTAGGTACCGTGGCGTCACGCCAATCCCTCGGCTCACCGTGGCGGAGCAATTTTTTACGTCATTAATTTTTATCAGTCGTCCCATTTATTTTTACGAGCCTTCATTTTCCGCAACCCTAATACGCTCTGTATATGCTACTGAGACTATGTTTTGTTGGCGGTGCAGCTCTATTATACGTATATCCCGCCTGCCGTTGCAGGCTCGAGGGCACAGGTGTCCTCGATATTTGATTAAACTCCATTTGGAAATCGTCGCTTTTTACCGTTCTAAATTTCTTCTTCCGGAAATTATTTTTAACTTCTAGGTTTTCAGGTAGAGTATCAATTATTTTAATTAAAAATTCACTTTATACAGGTTTTTCCACTCGCGAAGTCTACTCACATTCGAAGTTTTGAATTTAAAATGATTTAACGCACGCATAAAATTTAATTGCGTATTTAGCTACGTTTCACAATTATACTTCAAATTAATTTCAATTAGCATGTAATTATTAAAGAGAGCGTACGAGGATCAATTCTCTAGCGTGTTTGTACTTACAAATATGTGCACCTAATGACAGCCTAGACTTCGCGGTATCCCACCGTGAATATAAAAGATTTCTCACTCCAAAATTAAAAAATAATGAAGCAAATTATAACACGAACGAAGAGAAAGGAATTAAATAAAAGCGAGCTAATTTGCAATTTACGAGCAGAGATCGATTAAGCATATTTCCGGTCCCCTCGCGGATGATGGACGTTATCTTCATCGTCCCTTAGAGATACCCCGGGAACCTCTTCAATTATCATTGCTTTGAGTTTTCGTAGAGTTTTTTTTCTACCCGTCGCGCTGCCTATCGTTTTTTCCGTTAGAACGCGCTGCACGCACGCAAGCCACTTTGTTACAGCCCTTTGCTCTCGTTTAACGACAGCGATAATGAGCGCCGCCGCTGCGTGTAATAAGATGAGCAACTCTAATGTCGACCGCTGCAGTGCGCTCTTGCAATCAACGTTGCTGCTCCGATGCACGCGCATACCGACGCGCAACGCAAGAGAAAAAAAAAAAGAAGAAGAAATGTAAAAAAAAAAAAATATTATAAACGATCAGTTGCATTAGCACTGTTAACATTGTGTGCCGTCAGCTTATCGTGAGCGCACGCGCAGTCATTTAGTGCAATTAGAGCAGGCTATACGCGAGTATGTACATTAAGCATATTAAGCGAGGGCTGCGTGCATAACATTAGCAATTCCATCATTTTTAATGCCCAAAACAATCGCGATTTGATGGAACACGAGCTGATGCTACATCTTTATTTATGCCTTTCACGGCCGCTAATGGCTCATTGTTGGAACCCTCACCACGCAGGAACTCTCGGTTCTTTGATAAACTGATAAAAAAATTACAAGTGAATCGACATTGCTACGAAATAATGCTCCACATTATACGTTTGCCAGCAATATTTAATTACTTCTCTGTTGTAAAAGGGCGAGGATCATGATTATTCAAATAAATCTTTGTACGTTTGAATAGATCGGAATTAAGATATTAAGGTACGTACTAAGCACAATTCAAGTTGAAAAAAGGAAGGCTTTTCTTTTGTAACCCAATCCCATTGACGTGCACATAATAATGATAATAATTGCGAGCATGAATATTTTATAGAAAATTTGCGGTTGTTTCGTGCGGTTGACGACGAATTGCAACTCAATACCCCATTAGCGCGAGACTCGATGAAGGGAAAAATGATTAAAACTGAAGCAAAATTGGTAAAAAAAAATTCCTTCGATTTATAAGGTTTGAGGGAGCGAGTAAAGTGAGTAAGGACCTCGCGGTCGTCGTAGACGCTTATCGAGTGAAAAAACAAAGAAGAAGAAGAAGAAGAAGGTATTGGTTTAACCGAAAATCTGTACGGGGATAGAGGCGCTTAAAAAGGTAAATACAAACTTATCGCGGCAGCAAAAGATTGAGCGGGGTAGGGTATAAGGAAGCCTCTTATAGGAGTCTGAAGTTCCACGCGATCATCCTGATGGAAGCGATTCGACGACGGACCTCCCACGTCGCGTATCGCGAGTCCAACATGTAAGCAGGCCATCACGAGGTGGGCAGGGTAGGTAGATATAACCCGTAAGCCGATACTTTGCGCATTAAATGTATATAGCCGCCGCTCTTTGAATTCGCGCCCGCCGGGATCCTATGGTCCGCGAGAGCTAATTGAGCGTGCCGTGCTCACAACTCCTACATGTCCCTCAAGTAAACCCGCGTAATTAGCGGGGACGTCGAACACGCACTCTGTCGTTTAAATCTTACGGTGTGCTCGGTAAGCTGCATTAGCCTGTTCCCCTAATTTAATCAATCCCCTCTCGAGAGTTACAGCGCTAGTTCTTTATCGAGATGCGCGAGTATACAGTATCTCGAGTAGTGCACACTATTTTAGTAACGGTGCTGAGGATTTATTCATTTATAAAATACTTTTTTTTATTTTTTTTTACAAAAATTCATTTAAGTTGAATAATATTGAATTGTTTTTTAAGGAAAGTCGTCGACGATAAGAACGTTTGAAATGGTACTGGCTAGGGACACGTCTCCTAAGCAGGTCATAAATCTCCAAAATGGTTTCAAGAGTCATTGGTGAAAATGCATAAATTAGCAAGAGTAAAAGTCAAAAGAGGCGTTCACAACCGTTTACCCAGGAGCAGTAACAGCGAAACAATAGCTAAGTCAAAAGGATTATTATCGTAAACCTGCCGGAGTGTGTGCAACCCTCCGCGCCGCCAGTTTAGTCTGGTACCCGCCCAAGCACTTAGTTATTCTGTTCCTAGCTGATGCTTCTAATGATGGAAAAACTGCTACGTAGCGGCCGGTTCCGAACTTGTTGTGGCCAAATAAAGATCCGGACGAACTAAATTTCGGGGTGGGGCAGAACCTCTCGAGTCTGTCGGCGCTAATTTGTAACAGGGCTTTTCCACTAAAAGAGAAAGTTTACCCTCGAATCATTTGCTGACTCCCTCATTACTTACGCATACAAATATCCCAAGAGGGTGACAAGCCACCTTTCAAATTTTTATTATTGATGATTGAGTCTATGCGCCTTTCGTACTTTTTGCGTTCTTCTAAAACTCCTCTGCTGTAGCCATTTTCATTAGATAAGGTAATCTGTAAAACTTCTCTGGGGTAGGGATGTACACTTATTTTGTCTTAAACTTGAAATTTTTAAACACGCCACAGATCCCTAATTGAAATAATCGCAGTGTTATAGTAAAGTATTGTATAACTGTTTTCCTAGATTTTGGCGCAAGAAATTCATTTATTAGTAAAATTTTAAACTTTTTCTTTTAAAATAAGCTTTTTGATACATCTTCTTTTTGAGGTCAATAAATTTTATTATGCGTTTGCCATCGTGTAAAATAAAAAAATAAGATTAATAATTAAATCAACACGGAAAAAATTAAATCAATGCAGGATCGTAAGATTGGCGACGGGGCATCGCGAGCGGCCAGCGATGCTCCATCGCAGAGTTTGCCATGCTCGCATCGTAAACTCTGCGATGGCTCGTGGTTCGGTGGCCGGCGGTATCTGCTCTAATATTTTTTTTAAATAATTTTTATTGGAAAGATATCTACATAAATAATAGAAATATACATACTTGTTTGCCATCTTTTTATTTATATATAATTATATTAAATATAATATCCAGGTGTTATAAAATTTAGAATATTTGCATCATATATTTATAATAGAGCCGCGTGAGCGAGCGGCCGCACAGCTGTCGGTAGAGCAGATACCGCCGGCCATCTAACCACGAGCCATCGCAGAGTTTACGATGCGAGCATGGCAAACTCTGCGATGGAGCATCGCTGCCGCTCGCGATGCCCCGTCGCCAATCTTACGATCCTGCATTGATTTAATTTTTTCCGTGAATGTACATAAGATTTTAAAAAATTTTATACAAAAAATGTCCATATTTCTTTAAAATTTTTTTCCAAAATACTGAGTAAATAAAAAAAAAGTTTTTAATTATCTTTCGGTTTATCATAAAAAATAATCGCAGCAGTAATACAATTTTAAAAAACGTATACGTTGGTTCAACTTCGATTTGATCGACAAAAGCACGTAACACAATATAGAACAGCACGTACGTACATCGGTAGAAATTAATGCCTATGATCTTCGATCGTGCTTGAAAAAATGCAGTTTCGATCTCGTAGCGTCAAAGTCTTTGCAGGCACAGATTGTACATCGTTCTGTAATAGATAGACAAATTATATTGCATTTGATAGAGGGTAGAAATTTAATGCAATTTTTTCTCTTCCTTCCTTGCCAGAGAAAAGATTATCGCGCAAAATTACAGAGATCCGAAAGACTCGATTGGCTTACTTATACAGGGGAATCAAAGAGTTTCTTCTTCACTTTATTTATCCAGTTGTTCTCACAGTCGTAATAACGCGGCCTTTATAATTTCGTGATGCCACATTGCTACACCGTTGCCCGCTGAAGAACGATAATAAAAGACGTGTCTCGTTTTTCTTGTCTTTTTGTTTTAGATGCTTCGAATTAAGGATGAGAAACCATATACTCAAAGTAATCATAGAAATCTACTAGAGTGCTTTTAATCAAAGACAATCATAACGCCGTCTCTTATTAATTACTGTACCATTAAAACTTATCGATTTTATTGCTGCAGTTTATAGAATTACCGATGGCTGGGAAAATTTTTTTTTTTATATATATTTTTTAGATACATAAAAAAAATTATTGTTTAGATTTAAAATAAAAAGTAAAAAAAATTTACAGGTTGAACGGTATTTCTGATTGAATTTTTTACTTTTTTCACGAAATGAATCGTGGAAAATTTTACTTTGTACTATTACTATTTAATTTAAGACTTAAAAATATTTGAAAATTACTAAAACTAATGTATATTATATAATTACGACAAGACTTTTAGACTATATTATTTCCAAAAACATTAAAAGGTTGAAGCATACGAATTTTCCTCGGAATTTTCAGTTCCTGGAGATCAGGTTTTGGCAAATTTGCTGAAAATCCTTAGATATATTTTAAAAAACCATCTTGCTGAAATCTTGTCTTTTTATTCACCGACACAAATAGTTCAATCAAAAAATTCAATTTCACTAACTTTTGAACAATAAACTGCAGCTACAGATGTGTTATAAAAAAAAAAAAAAAAATTAAATAGTATGTATTTTAAAAAATAAGATGCTATTTTCGTACGTAATTGGCCAGTAATAAGCATCAGCGGCAGCAGGAGGATCTAATCCTGCATTCATCAATACTGAGGGATACGACCACAAAATGAAAAGAGAGCCGGAGGAGCATTTGGATGAGCGGTCGCGCGCGTGAATTCCCCCCACAGATGTCTCGGACCGGCTAATTAGGTTCGCGCATCAACAAACCTCCAAAGAGTATCATCTCTTCAAATTACACGTTTTGTGCATTGTGATACGACACGCTGGATGGCAATTCATTATAACATGCACACATCGGGCACATCGGGCAGACTGCATCTACAACATAAACACGGGTCTAATGCGAGGGCGCGATAATTATCACCACCCGAACCATACTGCGCAGCTGTCGTCAAGGATTTGGAGTCTTCAGTTACGGAAAACTCCTGAAAATCCAAGGGGCTGAGCGTTGAAAGCCATACCCACAGATGGTATGCAGAAGTCAATATCCTTAACTCGACTATTGTTCCTTTGAACAAAAAATGTTCAATCATTGAATAAAGTTTTCATCAACAATAAATGTGCATGTATCATTAATTTGATAAACTAGAGGAACAAATAAAGGAAAAAATTGTCCAGAGAAAGTTAATGAGAATTATGCTGTGGGCATTAACATACACGCATGCGATTCAAAATATGATTTGTGTGTACCGCAACCGAGATCCGAGATTTCATTCGATAAACATAGGCACTAATGATAGCTTTTTCATTACCCGAGTCTCGTAAACAGGAATAACACGTTTGAACTTTCTAAATAATCCCCAAGGATCATCAGCGCTAGTTCGTATTTTAATTGGCTTGAAAAAGAAAAAAAAAAAAAAAAAAAAAACTAAGAAGTCA
The DNA here is from genome assembly GCA_038277355.1 of Encarsia formosa. NCBI lineage: Eukaryota > Metazoa > Arthropoda > Insecta > Hymenoptera > Aphelinidae > Encarsia > Encarsia formosa. Next base: position 111,207,290 of record CM076184.1, read on the forward strand.
ATAATATTAGATCCCATTGCACCGATCAGAGCAATCACCGAGCTATGGGATAAGTATAGGAGCCCATGACCCCGCAACCGCAGCGTAATGAAGGGTTGCCGGGAGGATCTTTTGCAGCACGACACAGCCCGACTTTATTAATCTCATTAAAGAGCTGGTGCATCTGCAGCACGCGAGTTTACGAGGGTTAAAAAATTATTGGCCCGTACTACCATCGATCGATCGATCTTACGTGCGACCGTAGCATGACCACCATTGGTATATAATCAAGGCAGGACATTGGGTCAAGAGTGAGCCACCGTAATGACCGGGTGACGATTCGCAGCCCATTTAATTATTTCTCTGGATCATGGAGGTATGCAGATTGCTGCCCAAAGTGCAAGTCAAATCACAATGATACTCCTCCTCCTACCCCCGGAGAACACCTCGAAGATTATAGTCCGTCCTTTTGATAGCTTCAACTCGAGTTAGCCGATCGTTTCTTCTAACTTGGCAAAGTGCAAACTCCCTCGAATTTTATGTACGGCCATTCCGAAGATGATGATCCTTCGATTTATTTCATTTCTCTTATTCGCGATCATTGCTACGAGGGTTTTTCTTTTTCAGCGCAACTCGCTTGTCCGTATTATTATCTCCCTGAATTACCAGCAGCAGCAGCAGCGATACATATACGTGAATTATAACGACTCGGCATCGAATCCCATCCCATCATAAAACGACCGATAAAATTTTAACCACCCCTGAAATTGTCCGAATCTTCTTTTGCATCGCTCTCGTTTCGTATCGTCTTTCATTGCTACAGCGCTAATCATTTTTTCTCTTTTCTTTTTAAATCAGATTCCGAAAATAAAAAATTATAATATTAATTTTACAAAAAGACAAATTTGAATTAAATGCTTGTAGACGTGGTAGCTAAAGTGGCTTTATTTTACGATCATCACTCGAATGAAAAGCCGCATGCAAATAAACGCACACAACGGGTTGGCACCGCACCCCATGACTCGACTAAAGTCTAGCAAACAAGGAGGGAAGCAATCGTAAAAAGACTGGATGGGGTGCGATACCAATTGAATCGAGGAATAATATAATCTAGACCCCGCTGTCTTTACGATCGCTCCTTTAATTTATCGTTTTACAGCGGTCCGCTGAAGCAGCGGGAAAAAAGAGGTAAATGCAGGAGAACCGGCCGACCGACTACGACAAATGAACCGCGCGGTACAAAGCCAAAGGTGCAGGGGCGTGGCGGCCGGGCCAAGAGGGTACTCGCGACACCTACAAAGCAGTCGTCTTCGAGCGACCCACCGATCCTTTTTCCTCCAAATACCCCTTCGGCTAATTGGATTTGAGTCGAATTGTTTTGACTCGCTCCCCCTTTCTCTCGATCTTGGAAGAATTTTCCCAACCTTTTTCCTCCGTTAATTTACAAGTCCTTTAACGGGAGTCTCACGGGACTCTTTGACTTATTCTTCTTTTCATCGTTGCGACGACTTTGAGTTCTTTTCTCCATTACTTATCCCAAAAAAGTTGTGCCTCCAGGGATGTCGATACTCGGACTGCCTTCAAATTCCACAGCGAAGATCATCTTTTACTAAATTAGCATGTGCAAAATAAAAAAAAAAAAGATACCGTTAATTACAGTGTGTTTTAAAGTTTATGAAAGTAAATTAAGAGATCAAAGCCCGATGAAAATTGAATATAAATCATGACTCTTATTTATTGCCAAGAGACATTAATTTGCGATAAAAATATGGCATAAATATTGGATTTAAAAGCGTCAAGTGTAAGGTTCGGGTTATCTGTAAGACTTCCTGTCTCGAGAGGATCACGTGTAGCTTATCTTCTCCCGGCTGAACGCTCTCCGCGGTATAATTCGGTTATTAATCATTAAACTTTTTTACACTTTGAAATTAAAATTAATGCACCATAAATATCTAATTTAAAAACAGCTGCCAAACCAAAAGGACAAAAGTGAACGTGATAAATACCGTAATGACGATGAAAATTGGTCTCCGTCATGAATATTGCATAGTTTGTTATCCAAAAAAGCTCATGGATCATAATTTTAGCAGCTCCAGTGGAATAAAGTTTCCTGGAACAGATGTAATACAGCAAGTTTCCGTTTGTTAATGGGCACTGCACGCATAATGTGCAGAAGCAGTCAAAGAATCTTGCCGCTGCGAAGGTGTGGCCAGAGTGCAAACAAGCCCCATTTCGTAGGGTTCATACGCATTATAATAACGCTTTTGCATCATAAAAGCTGCGTTAAAACAATGCCGCCTCGCTTGTGTGTGTGTGTGTGTGTGTGTGTGTGTGTGTGTGTGTGTGTGTGTGTGTGTGTGTGTGATGTAAATATATATGTATAACTCACATTTGGGAAGTCGGAAAAACACGTGGTTTAGCACGCGAGCTGTGGGAGTTATAACAAGTTGCCAATGACGTTATGCCATCCGCACAGTGTGCAGCAACTAGCGGCGGCTGACTTCTTACAATGTTTCGACCAGCGTGTAATCATCTCTCTTTTCTTTCGGCCTTGTCACTTCCGCCACCGGACTGCTGCACCATCAAGCTTAATTTCATGTATTTTATGTATACGTTTCGTACACTGTTAACCGACTCGTAATTAGCCATTAGCTCTGCTTTAATATTTTTCTTTTTGAGATTTTTATGTCTTAATCAGTTGCTAAAAGTACATTTTTTAATACAAATTCACGTAACAGCTGGACGAAGGATAAAAACAAATTCAAAGTCATTAACATATTTGCTCGACCAAGTGGAGTCTTGTGCTCAACAGCGGAAAATGTCGTGAAAGGCGATACGAGTGAGACTTTTCTGAAGAAAAAAAAAGAGCATGTTTATCGAGAAAAACATTTAGATGTATATATAGATGGTAATCTCATAATGAGAAAGGAGCTCCAAATAATGCATTGGGAAAGGCTAATGTGCGAAAGAGTGGAAAAACCACGAGAAGTCGCTCACAGATGATGAGGCACGAGCTGCAGGGAGACAGGAATAATTTGTCAAACTTGTCAGAGGACATTGCGCGTCGTCCCGGCCGGCCTAATGAAGCGCGTCGCTTAAATTTTGCTTGCGCGCCAATTTATCCACTCGGCTGCACGCAAAATGATCGCCCTCCATGAGAAAGCAGCTTGTTCCTTGTTTCGCGCGTACTCGTACCATTCTTCCAAAGATTATCCCTCCGTACAGACTTATTTTCACGCAACTTTGATATGCTTTTTAAATTCCTCACCTCGGTGATTGATTAACCAAATTTTGAATCGTTCTTGATTAATTGCGACGATGATTACTCGATTCGATCGCCTCTGCTAATTTGTTTGGACACTTCATTACTCTCGGACCGACTTCAGCTGCCTTTTTCGAAAAAAACTAATTCGTATGCTAAATTAATAAGGAATAAAATTGTGTAATTAAGTTTGTAAAAAAGTGCACGGCCTTATCGGATGCGTGAAAGAAGAACTTATATATTTCTCGGTCATTTGGTTGCTTTCTCCCCGGCGCGGTGCCTGGGCCGAGCGTTCGCGGGCTTTTATTTTTTCGTTTCGGTTTATCACCTCGCACAAAAGAGAGGAGAGAGAGGCAGCAGTAGTTTAAGGACTTGCGGCCGGACTACCATCATCAATTAGTGTCACGGAGTTTATATGTATTCACCTCGATACACCACCGCGCCGGTGCGATATTTACAACGTAGTGCCTTAATTATCTCGCTAGCACTCTCTTTCAGATTATTTTTATTCCTTTTATTTTCATCCTGATTTCATGTTTATGTATATTTTATATTCTGTCTCATCTTAACGTTCGATCGATTAGCAGTCTATTTCTTATCTCACGGTCTCATATGTTTTAGTTATTTTATAAATCAAATCATCACGCATAACTGATCTGAAAAACCTTTCTTATTTTACACCCAAACATCAAATACGTCATTATGAAATTTTGAATATTTAATTAAATCACCAGCCGCCAGATGACTCATTTTTGCGTGCATAACTTACATTATCGTCTGTAAATGATGATTATTGATAACAATCGATTATTGATTAGTACTATTAATCAATCATTATGATAATTCGATAAATAATCAATAATTAAGTGCGATAAATTGAAAATTAATTTCAAATTAAATCCGCGTGCACGGTTAAGCGTGGTATGTAATGCACCCAAATGAAACATTCAGTTAAGTGAACGACAGTAGATTAAGGTATCAACGCGATACCAGATAAAATAAATTCCTCCCAGATTTTTGAAATCTCGAGCGGTACCAGTCCCATAAATCTAAATAAAGGTAAAATTATTCTCGTTTAAAATTAGATTTCGAACGAGTAACTCAGGTAAGGGGTAAGTAAATGGGTAGGGCTCGGTGGTAATGCGCGCGCGCGCGCGGATTGAGATATAAATGGTAAATCATGCGATAGAGCAAATAGGCCTCGATTAACACTCGAAACTTTAAATGCAGCAGCGACGGCGGCAGCGAGCAACTTGTCGCCGCTGGGGCCCGAGATTTATCGAGTGCGATAAAGCGAGCGTGTTTATTCAATGAGGTATCACGTTTTACTCGATATCGATTATTTATTGGTTTATCGCTGGGACTCGTAGGGTTTTGTAATAATCGTCGCTGTACGCTTAAACTGCACTCAATTGAGTTTTTGCCTGTTATGCTGCTGCGGTCTGCGCTTTCCCATGAAAATCCCTTGTCTGCGGTCTAAAGCTGTCGCAACGGCTTCCCCGTACCTGCTGCAGTACGACTATAATGGTCCGACCCGTAAGTGGAAGGGCTTTTATCGATACCCCCTGACTTTTGGAGCGGAAAATCGTCAAAACGCTTGGGGTGCAACCTCTTGCTGTTAATCAAGTCCCTTTTTTACCAGTTGAGCATTTTTTAAATTCAACATCCCTGATGATTTATAACGGGCCGGTATCGGAGTCAAAATTTTAATGGAGGACTCGGAAACTCTTGAACGAAATGGGAATTTTAGTTAATTACGGAGCTAAGAATCCGGTAGCCATGCAGGTACTGGGTGCAGTGATCTCTGCGGGGGAGCCGCACGCAGAGAAACGGGCAATAATTTATGCGACCCGTAATACATCGGGCTACCGCTCCACGTGATATTTCATTAACTTCAAAAATGATTTCTAGGACGAACGAACGAGAGCTGCTGCAGCAGGTTTTATCGTGCGGGAATTCGAATTAATATTCGGCGCTGACGCACCAAATTATATACGGCCCGAGGGCCTGTCTGACGAATGACTGATGCCGACCCTATAAAAAACGAGAATTGGTTTCTCACTTTTTTCACATGTTTTTTTTTTTTCTACTTAATTGGCAGACCCCGACATTTCCCTATTTTATTGAATCTCAGCGTCATTTTGATTGTCTACTATCTAAATCTGTAAGAGTGAGGTTAGCTCAAATCCACTCGAATTCTATTAAAAAGTCACTTTTGACTCGATTTGAGTGGATTTTCGCACTTTCCACTCGAACAACTTTAGAAGGTAAATTTTTATTTCCTCTTTATATCGTTTAAGATGCACTTGAGCACCTTTATGGAATGGATTAAAAGGATCTCAGTATCTTTGTACGGAACCGCTACTCTCAGGGGGAGTGGGGTGCGAGTGGGTATAATGCACGCAACAGCGAAACTTTGATTCCTCTCGATAATCATCTTAAACAGGACGGCGGCATCTCTGGAGTCGGACAAGCTCACGCTGTGATACAAAATCGCTCCTGATACTCACCCCCGCTGGTTAGATGAAATCGTTTCGATTATTCCTGAAGTATACAGCTGACCAGCACTAAACGACGTATTATGTATCGCTTGCGTATTGTGCTTTCTTCCAAGCCACCCACAATCGCGCGCTTCTTATCTTGATGATATATCTTTGTTGATCATTACGTACGAGTGCTGCAGAAACTGTAACGGTGGTGAAAAACAATTTTATAGTTGATCGGTAAAACTAAAAAAACATCAACTGTGGTAATACTAAGTTCACACCTCGAGAAAGAGTTCATTAGTGACGGTCTAAGAGAGAGAGAGAGAGAGAGGGAGAGAGAGAGAGAGAGAGAGTATATTTCTCAACTAAAAATTAAAAACTCTCCGCTACAGCGAAAGAGTTGAGAGAAGAAACCACTCACCTGCAGCCTCTGCCCTATTGTTCGTGGCAGGCATAATTTGGTCAAAGTAACTAATTGCCGCCAAAGCACCGGCGTCGGCTGACCCGGCCTTTGTTATAATTAATAGTCCTTCAACTCTCTTAAATAATTCACAATCCATCAGCTCGTCGGCCCTCCTGATCGCGTTCTCGCGGTTATTCATCTCTCTGATCGTTCGACCCGCACAAACATTTTACCTCTTCATTCTTTTCTTCTTTCATTACGCTCGACTTTTGGCGGCTGACCGATCCATTCATCGATCGGTTCGTATGCCCACTCTCAAAGAATACCGATAATACATTTAACAGTTTTATCTTTTATCCTGTTGTAAGATACGTCACCAGCATACGTATGTATGTGAACCGAACCGCAAGAAATTAAAGGTACCGAAATGAATGGACTATCCAATATCAACACAGGTCTATTTACTTACAATGATTTGACAGCCTGCAAGAATACGAACAATAAAACTGTTTTCTTTTCTCTTACCATTCTTTTTCATGTTTTTTTTTTATTTTTTATTTTTTTAATGAACTTAAATTAATCATCTTGAATTGAAAAGGAAAATTATCTTGAATATAATCCTGCACGATGTTACAAAAGATTGAAAAATTACATAATACCATTCTGGGGTAAGACAACAGTTAGCACTTGATTTAATTGTTCATTTGTGGGAAAAATGTCACTGATATACCAATAATCCGATTTCTTAATTTTTTATTAAACATAAATTCTTATTTAAAACAAAATCGTTTAGATGTTATAAAATTCAAAGTTATTACCGGTTTAATAAACGCTGAATTAACTTGTTTCTTACGGAGTTGAGCAGCTTTGAAAGTGTGATGCAATCAATTCAATTACCATAAAGATTAGACTTTATAAAAAAAAAAGGTTTCAAAGCACTCGTTATCATATCAACAAAGTGATTTTATAAATCTCCCTGCGAGAGTGTAAAGAAGACACCAAGCCGTTAAAAAACTCGATGTTTCCTCGTGATACCGCGAGAGCTAATAAAAATTATTCGCGATGTGCAGCTAAACGCATTGCATTACTCGTACCTCGCTCAATTTGAATGGAGAATTACGGCTACTTGTTACCTGAGCGTACCTTTTTTCGTTTTTTTTCTTCATTAGTCACATGCAGCATCATTCATCGAAGAAGACGTACGCGCGGCTACCGCGATGAAAATTGATGATCCACCGCGGCGCGCGGAGCGATCGAGATGCCGGCGATCGATAATATATGATGAGTTTTATGCGGTGCAATAGCAGCAGCTTTGTTGCTCTTCTTTTATCGGCACGCTGCTCGTATTTGACGAGCGCTCGACTTTACCGTTACCTTTAATTCCTTCACAGCCCGGCTAATAAATTTCCGTTAATGCTTCATTTATCGTTTCTTTAAATATTCGCGATGGTCCAAATGAACGCACTTTTTTTTTTTAATTTTTCGAGAGTTACCTGTTACTTTGTAAAAGTTCACGAGTGCATACTCTATATTTTATACCGTGAATGAATTAACTGTTTTGATGATTCAAAAAGATGATCACGAAAAAAGAAAAAAACACAATTTATGTTAAGCTGCTGATGGATCAGGGCTCAGATAATATCAAACGATTTAATTAAGCCCGTCCCGAACGATTTCGGCCGAGCCCTCTGTAAAAAATTGCAATAATTGTCGTAACAAAAAAAAAAAAAAAAAAAAAAGATGACTTCTGTTGCGTATTTGTAGCGATTCACATTCCCACGGCGAATCATACGCACGTGTTTTGTAAAACGCATCGGTCAGGCAGCAGCAGGCGCCTGTCAAAAAGCGAGCGCGCGCGCGCGCGCATCGGTTAATTAATTATGTGCATCGCGATAAGCCCCTGGGCCGCGGTCGTACCCCGAATGTTTAGCCAAACAGTTAAGGTACTTCCTCCTCTCTGTTTCTTTTTTTTGGAGCCAAAGCGCATGACCTCGTTTTTTTTCGGGGGAGGCCGGGCCCTTTATTGTACGTATACAGCTCAGCTGAAAATTTAAATATCCTAATTAGCACCAGCGTGCGCCGAGCGATCCTATCGCTGGGTAATTTTTGAAACGCTTCTCGGCCTTTTTTTATCGTTCGTAACGTCTCGGTGACCAGGCTTGTGACACTGCATATGGCTTTCCGAAGGAACGAACGTATCTGAGGCGAGTTGCGACTAAGTTTTGTTTGTATGAAAACGCTGGCTTTGGTACATTATTTTTCTTCAATGAACAATCAGCGAGCGCGGAGAACGAAAGAGGTATTGGAATAATTTTGGCTTCGTTGTGTGTAAACGCCGCTCATAAGTCAAAACATAAGCACAAAGATTGAAGATACTCACTTGTCTTAGTTTTTGTGCCGTTGTGGATGATGATAAAATAATGCTCTTTTGAATTTTTAAATAGTGGAAGCTATCAGCGGGGTACCTGTGCGTTATTGGGCAACGCCGAGTTCATAAACAGTCTATAACAGCCACGGGGTAGATAAATGATGCGAGTAATTGAGAGTTAATGCACCATTTGCGGCTTTAAAAAGTTTCTATCTGCATGCAATACTCCTTAATTAATCATTCTTTTGTGGTCTTCTCACCGATTGTGCCCAATGAAAAGTGCCGCGCTCTACTCTACGCGATACGCAATAGACTCCCATTTTAAACTTACCATCGTTACCAATTATTCTGGGGTAATTAATTTTTTCCATTCATCGATACAAATCATTTTTTTTACTCTTAAAAAAAAAAGTATATTCTTTCGTAAGCAAAAGTTTAATTTAATACATCGTAAACTCTGCCAAGGCAGTAAAATTAAAAAAAAAAATTCACGAAATCAATGGAAGATTCGAGCGATAATTTGTCCACAGAAAAAGAAACGCTTGTGTTGCGTGACGAAGAGAGTGATTATAGTGGCGACAAATTTCTCTCCTTCCAATAGGTACGAGGACAATCGTACGGAGAGGATCGATCGTCAGGGTCGGCGCGCCCGCGCCGCCTGGTGCGCATGCAAATGCATGGAAGGAACTCGCGTGACGACGGATTCTCGCTTGCTGTGGATCGTTTTTTTGGGCAAAACCTTTTTTTCAACCTCTTCGGCTGGTGATAAACGTAGGTTATTTATGAGCTTCTCAGGGAGCCGATACCGAGTTATATTGGCCGGCAAGCGAGCTGTCAGGTAATTACTCATATTTATATGAGCGTTATTCATATTTATCGAGTGGCGCGCGGCTTCCTTCCTTCTTTTTTTCTTTTCGTCTTTCTACATAAGGTGCATTGAAGTATTTATAAATTTTCATAACGAGCCCACGAGAAAAATGCTTGAAGAAAAGTCATATCGAGGTATGTGAAAGCCATTTGTTTGGCTATAGGAAATATAATTATGATATTGCGAAGCCTGGTGGAGCTGTTTTGAAACGCGTTTGTATTAATTAGGAGACCGGGTAATTACCCGCGCTTCTTAAATAACGCTCGCGTGAAAATTACAAATACTGCTCGGAAAAAAAGTTACGTTCTCTAACAGACCATTTTTTTTCATAATTTATGTCAATTTGGATTTCAAAAGAATTTCAAAAGGATTGATAATTTTCTCAACTGGCAAAGCGAGATTTGAAACGCACATAGGTACGCGCCGATTGTAACTTCTTAATCTCATCCACTAAATCTTGCAGTGCGAAAAGACATGCGCTGGCACTCGCGAGGTAAGTGTAAGCAGCGTGCGCTCGGCTACCGTACTGAGCCCATCATCGTCACCCGCTGCTGCTGCTGCATTCCTTGTTCTCGCAGGCGTGCCCGTACATCAGCCGGTAGCCCTGAACACAACATTTTATTTAACATTTATAAATGTCTCCGCGTCTCCTAGGGACTGGTTTACCTTCTCTCGCGAAAATCATCCCGATGATGAATTTGTTATTCGAGATACTGTTTTTTATATGCATATTCATGACTATCCTTTTTGTTCCTTCTTATATTACTCAGTTTTAATTATTTTTTCAAAATTTCTATCCGGAATACCCATACATCTGAATACTAAAGCCCTATCAAAAGTATAAATTCAAAAAAAGTATACGGAAATTTGTAAAGAGTGACGTTATCACGCTCGGAAATTTAATAAACTTGTCAAGATAACCATGTGGATAATGCAAGCTCAAAAAATCCACTTTGAAGGGTTTCGCACTTATTATGTATGTATTTGTACACCTCGATCACGTAATTAAAACATCACCTGCTCGCTAATTAGCATCAATATTTCGACAACGCCGTTGGGGTATAAGAAAAGTTCCCCTCTCCGGGGCGATACGCGCGATAATTAAGTGAGAAAATCCCCGAGAAAGCAAGGAAATAAGATAAACAGACGAGAGCCCAGCCACTCGCCTTCCTCTGCGACGTTATTCTCAAATAAAATAGTGTAAAACGAAAAAAAGTTCCTTAAATTTGAGAATATTTTTCCCTCGATTATCGATCTCGATTCCCATGTCCCGCGCCGAGTTTGCGTTACAAAAAAGAAAAATCCGCGTACCTTATCTGCTCGGTCGTGCGTGTGTGGTTTCGTCATGCTTACTCTATCCCACATTAAAATAAATAACAATAATTTAAGCGCCGATTGCTTTATGAACGCAAAGATGCCTTTGTTTAATTGTTTCGACACGTAGGTGCACATAACACCTTTTACATAAAGCCCCCCCAAAGCAATCAAATTTTGTTCAAAGAAGTAGCGTTTAAGCCGAGTTTAAAAGATCGTTGACTCGTCCCTTTCAAAGCCGCTGACTGCACTTTGGAGAATAAGTCGCGCTTTTAGTCCTGCAGTGCCGCAGCGGTGGCGCATAAACGGAAGTGAGAGCAATTAACGATATAAGCGCTCCGCGTGCCGTGATAAGATCTCGGAAAGGAGGAGGAGGAGAAGGTGACTACGCTCGGTGCTGCTGGCTCGACGATGCGCCAGGGAGATAGTAAGCAGGTGCCTACCTTTTGGGACTTTCTCCTTCTCTTTTTTTCGTACCCCCTCCTTAGTTCGTCGTTCGCACTTTATTTTAAAATTTTACGGACAAAGGTGAAGAAGAAGAAGGAGAAGAGGTAAGATAAAAAACGAGCGAGAGATGCTTGTCGGTGCTGGTACTTTAATTGAAAAATCACATTGATCCCTATTCGTTCCCAGCTCTTCATTGTTTAGTACATCCATCCTAATTCACGGAAGATGTGTTTGGTGTCGGGCTGTTGAGAGACGCAATTAAGCATCGGGTACAATAAAAGCCTCGCGAGCGAGCGAGCGTGCTGCTGATTGACAGATGTTCCGTTGGCTCGGCTCGCATTAAGGATCCAAACAAACGCTCGCGAGGCTCGCTCGCGTGAGGCAGGTGCGGACCCGAGAAATTAAATGTCCCAACCGATTCACGACTCTTGCGGTCTATCGAGCAGCTCCTCGACTTCCTGACTATCTTTGCTCTTTCCTACCCCCCCTCCCCCTTTTTTTTTTAATTTTTCAAAAGTATTCGGTTTGGCATGCGTGATTTACAAAATAAAAATCGCATTGTAACAAACGAAAGTATAATCCCTTTTACTTTTCAAAAGAAAACCCAAAAAAAAAACGGGAGGTCTGAGGTTTCAAGGGGTATTTTAAGTGATTTTGAAGCGATGTTTTTACAATGAAAGCTTTTTTAAAGAAAAAGTAAATTCATTTTTTTTCCTTCAAAAAAAATCCGCTCGGCACAAAGCTTTGAAACTTGTGCGTAGTGCGAGAAGGGGAGGTAATACCAAAGTTTAGTGGTTATTGTTATTTATATGGATATACCGCGAAGCCAGGCAAAAGCTACTGCGATTTTATGACCACATCCTTCTACCTTCCTCCCTCGTGGCTTTTGGGCCTTCTTCGATTTCCATGTGTACTTGCTTTTAAGAAGCAAAAAAAAAAAAAAAAAAAAAAAAGCAGGCTTCTCGGAGCAGGTGCAGGGTGTCCGAACATACCTCATGCGGGGCTTTTATTGACTAATTGATTGTTTGATTATGTATAAGGGGGAAATAAGATATCACGATCGAGCCGAGGATTATTTTTTACACTTGGGGTAATTGGGACGATACGTCCAAAATATTGATTGCTCGAGAAAAATTTATTTTCAATTACCAGCCGAGCCGGCAGCGCGGTGGTTATTAATATTTCAAGTCGGAGCGACTGCAGTGCAGAAGCTAAACTATACATGAAGGGGAGAGAGAGCGATAAATTAGGAATAAGTGAATCAGGAGCTGAGACCTTGAAATTATTATAGCGAATATTATTCCGTGCATCGGGGGTATTCACGCTCGGCTGGTCGACGTTGAGTGGATGGATGAAGAAGAAAAGGAAAGAAAGGATTGCTAGTGCTGAGGCTAACGTCGTTGTCGGAGTCCACTAATGGGACTCCCAAATTAATATACCGTAATTGGGGTTACCGCGTGGTCGGTGCGGGGTGCCTTACTATTACCGCCCGTTTTACCCTAATAGGAATAAAATAAGCCCTTCCTTACTCGCTCGCCTCTTCTCTTTGGTAATTGCGTGCCTTTTTTTTTTCTTTTTCCTCCTCCTTCTTCTTCTTCTTTCTCCTCGGAAATGAGCAAATACGATTAAGCCTTAAGTTGGCCTGTCACGCTTCGCTCTCCTTTTTCGTACCGAATCGCGTGTAAGTGCTGCTACTGCCCTTTTTTTTTGAGAATACTTTATATGCTCGCTTATTATAATGATACTCGCGCTACATTTGTAGGAAGTTTTAATTTGGGCCTCTATTATGTATAACGAAAATATTGTTGAAAGGGCAGATGCATCGCGATGATTTATACGCGTTTTCATAAATCCATCTTGCGCTCCCTCTTGAGGTTGTAAATAACAATAATTATAATCCTCCAAAAAATTAGTAGTACTTGGATCTCGGATCTTGATACGACTCAATCAGATAAATTTTCAAAAACGGAACCTTTATTTCGGTATTAAAAACACGAAAACATAAGTGCTGACAGACGTGCGCGCAGCTAAATTTGCGTGAGTATTTACGCGCTAGCACTTCCGTCATCCCTTTTTATTAATTCGCATTTCACGAGCGGGAGTTTTTGAAAACATTTGAAATACTCGAGCAAAGTGCCGCGTTCAAGCCGAGAAATGACAAATTAAAAGCCGAGTACAAGGGGAGGCGTAAAAAAAGATTGCCTTGGATTTCTTTTTTTTCGACGCACGCCGTAAGCGTGATTTAAGTCGCGTGAGACGTGAAATTTCAGTGCCGCTGTGAGGTACGGTAGCAGCGGTCCCGGGTTACACACACGTCGATCTTCCCCCGCCTCGGATGTCGTGTAAAGCTGCTAATCTCGGCGGCGAGATAAAAGCGCGATAAATGCGGAATTAAGTTCTCACTCTGACGCCGCCACTACAGCGTTTAATGGATTCTCGATCTCTTCCACTTTTGATGTGCGCCTGGTTACTTCTCTCCGCATTTCGAATGCGTCTTTAATTCTTATTTATGAACTTACCAGACCGAAGCTACGGCGTTAATGATGAAATATAGTCAAATTTCATTGATTTTTCAGGCTCTATTTGTGACTGGTGTACATTATTGAATTTTATCAATTGTTATAGATTTTACGAAAGTTCTGACTTCAAAATTTAAAAAAATCTTAAAATTAGTTATTTATTTTCATTGTAAGCTTTATTAGATCGAAAGTGAAATAAATAATATTGATTATGTTTAATAATGGGATAGAGTAAAGGATGGTTGGTAATTGATAAAAAAATTAAAAAATTTTCATGTAAATTCAGTATAATATATTTTCTATAATCTTTTGCTATACAGACATTATATTACAAAGCACGATTTACGATATACTTCTTGCTGCTTGGGAACGTTTTAACGTTTAATATCGAACCGGCTTGGAAAATGAATAAAAAGTGTTTAATCGATCGATCGGTCGAAAATCATTGCGACCAGTCAATCGATCGATCAATCAAACTCCCGAGAAGGGATATAAAAGAAAAATAAAAACACACGCTGCACATGTCGAAATAATGCCGGTTTTTTTTCTTTTTTTTTTTTTTTAATCTGTGCTTCACAATATCCGAGCATGTCATTTATGCATAATTAACGCATCCTCTTTTGTCGCTCACATATACTCATCGTCATCATCGTCACACACATTTACGCGCACAGCACATCGGCATCGTGGGTCATCGTCATTTTCAACGCTTCGATAAAATCTATAGGTTAATTTATACATTCATAATACTGGTATACTCCCGACTCCTATCGAACGCTCAGCGCAGCTTTTTTTTTTTATTCGATCAAATCCTTAATATTGTTGTCGATAACCCTCGATCATGAGACAACCTATACATTTTTTTCTGCAAACATCAATGTTATCTTTTTTTATTTCGGATTTGAGAATTGAGTTTTTACTACTTTTTAGTTTCGGTGTATCGACATGTCGGCTTACGGTATTCATTATTTTCTAGTTTCTTCACGATTTTATGAGAAATCTTTTAACTGGTACAGTGACAACAAATGAATATCTTAAATTGGTAAAGTGTGTTGACATTTGCATAAAAATATGTAGTTGCGCCTGTATCAGAGCAACTTATTTTTGCGTCCTGGGACGTCTACTCCTTTACATTAGTAATTCGCTAAACACAATAAATTATCATAATTTCTCTAATTTTTTTATTTTTTATTTATTTTTAAAATTTTTTTATTTTATCCCGTTTATAAATATTATTATTATTTTTTGTTCCTCTTTTATTTATATTTAAGTATGAACTCAATTAAAATCTACATACTCAACCGTTACATTCCTAAGCAATATTGTGTACAAACTTAAACGTTAAAAACCTACTTTTAGTCGGTGTCCGCAAGCGCAATTTAATTATATTTTATTCTCTTTATTGTTTAATCTCTTTCTTTTTTTACACAGAATATATAAAGAGTCAGGAAAGAGAAGTTTGACGATGCATATCGCATCGGTAGCATTATTTACACAGTTTTTTGGGGTCTTTAAGAACAGTCACACGACCGAATCTCAGCATTGCACATAATCGGTTTAATCAACGTGTACCAACAAACACTTTATCCTCGTAATAATTTATTTACTTGTGAGAAACAATTTAAAAAAATTAAAATATATGATTCAAGGTGAAAAACAGTTAATAAATTCCATAATAATTGCAGATAGTTTTTGTTTCTATCAATCGTATCTCTGTATTTGTGATGATTAAAAAGGAGATGTTAATAACAACATAAGTTCTATATAACTTGCGTTTGTGTTTATCGTACTTGCCACAAAATACAAATAATAAGTATCAATCCGTTTTCACTCCATTCGTTAAAAATTATCATTTCATTACCTTCAAAAGTAGTGGTTAAAGAAAATATAATAAGTTATGTACAAAAATTTGGAGTTAAACAATACTATAGCCCAGAGTCGTGATTGAATTCTTTACACATTAAAAATTAGACGATAATTGTTTACGTATGCGTAACTTTGCGAGTGAAAACAAAGTTGTGCACTCGGTCGACCGGATTTTGCATGAATTACCATGTCGTGGAACACTGGAACAGAGTAGGTGTCTTTGGTTAGATTATTCTTTGTTCCAAGGATCTCTCGTGACAAAGAGTTAGTGGATATTTTGATCAAAAATAAAAAGTGAGAGAAAGAGGGGACGCGCGGATGAAGGAAGAAAGAGCGAAATCAAAATCCAAGCACTCCGGCCCTGTACAGAACTCGTAACGCGGGTGCGTAAACCAGCGCAAAGTGAATGGCGCAAAACGTAACCCCTTCCGGTCGTTCCGTTCGATTCTCGAGACAATTGTAAACGATCCTCGGTCGGAAGTACGTGCTGCCCGCCACCTATATATATACGAGTGCTTTTTTTTTATTATCATCGTATACATCGGTTAACCGCACAACGCCGCATCCTTCTGGTGGTGGTAGTCACCGGTACAACCGGACACTTGCACTTCCTGCCTTGCTCGCATTGATTCTCTTTCTCGCACCCCCGAGCTCTCGGCCGCCGAGTCACTTCCGCCTCCCCTTGTTTTTGTTCTACAGCATCGAGCATCAGTCCCAGCCGATTAATTGCGGATTTCCACGCGTAATCGGGAGGACAGAAGCCCCAGAGGCTCAACTTCCGAGCTGTCCTTTATTCAAACCAATTCAAATACCGCGACACTGCTTTTGGCAACTTAGACGTCATGTATGCTCTCGTCGTCGCTGTCGGGCTGCTTGTTGCAGACGCTGCTCGGCGTGCCGGAGGACTCCCGGGCGGTCTGGGGCGGGGGCGACCTCTCGAGGCTCTTGCTGCGCTCCCGCTCCCGCTGGGCGAGCTCGAGCTCCCGGTTGCTCGCCGCCGCGGCCGCCGCCGCTCGATGCTGCTGCTCTCGCTCCATGGCCTCAGCCGAGGGACTGTCGCGGCTGCCGGCCGAGTAGTAGCCCCCGAGGGTGTTGAGCCCGGCCGACCCGGCCGCCGCCAGGGTGCCGAGGGGCGCGCTGGGCCCGGCGAGCATCATCGCCGGAGGGTACAGCCGGTAGGGCATCGGCTTCTGGAGCGTCACCGCCGCCGCGCTCGCCGCCTGACGGTACAGCAGGTCGTTCTGCGCGTGGTGAGCCGCCGCCGCTGCCGCGGCCGGGTAGGGCCAGTAGGGTCCGGCCGAGGGGTGCGCCGGGACTCCTGCCGCCGAGTACAAACGCTGGAACGCCGCGAAGTTGCCCGCCT
The DNA here is from genome assembly GCA_038277355.1 of Encarsia formosa. Lineage (NCBI taxonomy): Eukaryota > Metazoa > Arthropoda > Insecta > Hymenoptera > Aphelinidae > Encarsia > Encarsia formosa. The sequence goes on from CM076184.1 coordinate 111,224,165, forward strand.
CGGCCATTATTTCGTATCCAACTATCGTCTGGCGCTTCCACTTTGTTCTGAAACATAAATTTTGATAAAGGTTAGTCATTGTTTCTTTTCAAAAGTTTGAGTACATATTTTTGGAAAGCAGTTTGATTTTTTTGAAAAGAGTTAGGCGCTTTTCATTAATTTAACCGGAATAATTAGGCGTTTTGTTGGAATATAATTGTTTCACAAAAGACCATTTACTAAACGGCCTATATTCATAGGGAACACGCAGGAAAGTCATAAACTGATTTGTTGCCAGTTGGTGCGAGGCCCACATGTGCTGTACGAATAAATTTTGGTTTTGAAAGTTAATTTTTTCGGTTTTATTAGGCTTTATCGTTGAAAAAAATCGTTTAAACGCGGGTGGGCGTGTATTTTGTACTCGTAAAATAATTCAATGAGCTGCCCACTGCAGCAACAGCAGAGGTGATGATTCTTATCTTTGGGTAAAATTTATGAGAATTCGGCACGATTGCCATGCGTATAAAACGTTCCCCTAGCTTTCTCATAAATACAGCGGCAACAGATACGCAACAACTAACAAATCCCCCTTTTCCGTAAGACAAAACTACTAATTAAAAACTATTGTTCTCTTTATATTTTTCGATTTTTTTTTTTTACGCGTAATTATAAAGTCATCAGTGAATAAACTGTGGCCTAGTTTGAATTGTAATGGGTATCTATACTATCTATTAAATGAAATTAAATTACGTTCAATACGATCCAATTAAAAAGAACTAAACAACCAATGGTTTAGCACCGGGGTTAATCTTTGATACCACCGAAGTAATGCAGCTGTTAAACAACAGACGCAGCGATACAGCAGTTTATACGTTTGTCGGCGCAAGTACGCATATAAATTGATAGTCGTCGGATAACAGAGTTGAGTAGGCACTTGCATCGCGCTTAAAGCGGCAGCTGCATAAACTCGATTTGCGCGGGTGGATCCCGATACCTACTTGAGGGTCTTAACGGGGGTTGCACCAGAGTGACCAGAGTTGAGTTTGAGTTTATCGAAGAACTTTTATCACACGTCCGCAGTCGGAGAGGTGTATGTAAATGCCCAGGTATATCTGGGACAATTACGGGTGTGATGGCGTGCCGGCGAGCGGTTATGGAGCCGGCGCGTCCACCGCGGTGGTTACCATACGGCGGCCCTTATTATACTAACAAATAGCGAGTGCGCCCTAGGGCTAATCATCGCGTATCATGCCACCAGCAGCCAAAGGGGAAATGGACTTTGGAAGCGGCTTTTTTAGCCTCTTTTTTACTTTTCGGCTTCCACGTGAAAATTGCGCCATCGTCCGAGGTGTTACTCCGATCTTTAGAGGCGATATGGCCCTGTAGTAGGTGTATCGCGCGGCCTCTATTTTCGCGCCCTTTTCTCAACTCAATCAACGCTGGGGTCTATTACACGCTGAGGATTCTTATCTCACGTTACAGGGCTCGTTTGCAGTATCCTCCGCTTAATTTATAAGCCTTGCGGGGCTCTTTAATATTTCAAGTTGATTGTGCAGTTTAGTGTTATTGTAAGCAATGGTTTTTTTTAATTTTTACGTTACTAGAGAAAAAAATCATAAGAAAATGAAAGGAAAAAGGGATCTGGAAATTCCTGACGAAAAGGGAACGTTTAGTCGTTTCGAGCGTCGCGCTCGCAAACGGCCGCGGCTACAGGTATAAGGCAGGAGATATGCGCGTGTACAACCAATGATTATCCACGGTCTCGTGGCCATGCACGCATGTAAAGCCCATTCACAGGGGGTGTCCCTACTCTGTTTTTCCCGCGGCCGGAAGTCAGTTTGTTGCGCACTCGAACACACGCCCGTACCATTTTACTTTTTTACATTGAGTTTTCAATGATTTACTATTGGAATTGATTGATTAATTAAAAAGAGCTAAATAACTTTATAGGTTCGCTGGAAAATCAAGTTCAAATATGCAAGCACTTTAAATATACATAATAGTGTAACAATTCGATGGTCCATTTACATAATAAGTCTGGATGTCATCGGTTACATTTTTTAACACTGCAAATTTTGACTAATGACTCTGCATCCATTACTATTCGCAACAACCGCGGTCGAAGACAACAAATGAATGTAAAAGAACACGTTCACGACGCACGGAAGCGCGAAATTTGGCAATTAATAAATTTCGAAACGCGCAGCCATAAAGCAGCGGCAACCTCGATTCTTAACTAGAGTAGTGAATTACGCACTGAAAAAAGATGAATGAGGTGCATCGGGCAAATTTGGGCCACGATTATTGTGGTTGTAGAATAGCTGCGATTGTAAAAGCGTGTGGTGCGCGTATTGTACTCTACAAGCCATTCGACTACAACTGGAGTACGAGAGGGGAGGGGTAAAATAGTAGTAAAATCGTTCATGAATTTTAAACAGGGCCGCTATCATTTCTCATTTTTCGCTCGACGTTTAAGGCTGTGAATCCTCCCGAGTTGAGTAGGAGCTCACGATTATGTGATGAGTAATGCTTTTTAATACCCTCTCGAAAAACACCCCTAATTGCCGTGTTCGACCCCCGGACCGCTTTTGTACGGTGTCGCCATCCCTGGAACGTACGCGCGCATTGATTTATGGTTCGCAAGGGTTGTGCAGTCGCGAATTCAAAGATGGAAGATCCAAACGCTCACCAGAAGAATAACAGCTCTTGTGTATACACACAATTATACATCTCGATGAATAAGTCTGACTTTTGAAAAATGAAAATCACTCTCTAAGAGCGTTATTTATGTTAATACATCCCAGGGGAGTTGAGCGATTTTCAAGACCTGCAGCTGTTATGCGTCATCGAGGCTTCGCTACAACTTATTTTTGAGTGTTGGAAGCGATTTACTTTATGAGGACAATGAAATAAAAAAATATCGGTCTTTTATGTATAAACAAAGCAATAAACATTTCATAATTCGTTTGAAACTTTGGACAAGCTTCAAAACTATTTCCAGTAGTAAATATCGTTTCTCCAGTTTACACGAGGATAGTAGCCTGTAAAGAGTTTAAAAATTCATAAGCAGAACGAAAAGGGTCTGGAAAACTAGCTACTTCTAGGTCAAATATTTACTCGATCACCAGAATCAAAAGCACATAATAAATATCAACAACGAGCATTAAGGGTAGCAGCGGAGTTGCTAAAGGGTCGAGCGAAACATATAAGTTTTCCCAGGTCACGAAGTTCCAAATGATCAATCTTCGCCGCATGTGGGTTTTTCCCCTTTTTTCTCCATCGCCGCGGTGTAACGCACATACAAACAAATGTCAAAGCGACCTGTAGCCGTTACGGTTTCAACCCTCTCTTGAACAAACACGTATATTTTTCCCCAAATTCCTCGTGAATGTTTTAATAACGACTCTGGCGTTTATTATTTTTATAATCTCCGAACGATTAATCGTCTTGTATTATAGACCTAATATTTACCCTCGTATCGGACCCACCTGTGCTCTATTAAATAAAGCTTAAAATATTTATGTCCCTATAATAATCGGTACTTTAGTGGGAGTCAAACGAAACTTGGATTGTTTAATTTCAAAACTCGAATGAAAAATACATATGTCGCATGAGTGTCGTTAGAGAGGAAACAAACTTTTTTTTCCCAAACACGAGTATAATTATTTTTCCTCCCCAATAATATACGCTTAACGATTAATCACAAAAAAAACAACACACACTCGTGAAAGCAGTTTAATTACACGCGCGGGCTACCGGAAAATCCCACGTAATAACGAAAAAGCGCCGAGCGCTTTGACATGACGACGGCAGAATTTTCTCGTGAATGTGAATCGTCCAAGAGAAGTCATAAAAGCGGAAGTCGCTTATGACAGATCCATCCGTCCGTCCACTTAACCAAAAGATCAATCATCGGTGCTCCGGCTAATTTGGTCGGCTTGGACCCGCCCTCCCCTCTTTCCTACACATGAAAAACACCTGCACGACAAACCAACGAAAGGAAAAACAGCGCTTTCTCATCTGCGGCTGTGAACTAATGCATTTATAATGCCCCTACCCTTTACACGCCCCTTCGTTTGCGACACATTTTTTCCCCCCTGAAATTAGGTGCAAGTCGTCGTCACATGCCGTTTGATGTTTTCAAAAATTTTAAAATTTTTAAAACCATTTGGCCAGGAAGTTCGTGCGTTTCCCATAAACTCGATTCGATGAAAAAGTAATACATACGAACGTGCAGTAGGGCAGAACTCGTCTAATCTAATGGGAAAACAATCTCAGCGCGGTGCTGAAGAAAAAAGGAAGATAGAGAGAAGAAGCTTGCTCAACTTTGAATTACAATTGCAGTCTGTGCAGTGGGTAGGCAGTGTTCATTAAGAAATCACCCGAAAACATTCTCAGATCGTAAAAATAAACGAATCAAGACAAGACGAAATTTCCCCAGGCAGAAGGCGGGCACAATAGAATTGAACGATAAAGCAATAATCGCGCCCACAATGGGAGCACCCATGGCGGAGTCATCGCGTGACAGTCGCTACATAATATTCATAGGCCGCTGCAGCAGCAACAGCAGCACCGTTGTTGTTGTTCTTGTATTAGGCTGTATAATAAGCTCGCGGAAAATATAAACAATAACAATATTAGCTCTTATCTGCGTGCGCGTATCGCGGACCTCTCATTATTGCCGGTTCGCGCGCATAATTCCGCCTCCTTTTTACAATTAGCCTGGATCGTTACATTTTAACTCCTGTAATACGCAATATGCACCAGCTTCTTCTTCGCAGGTATTGCACTTCTCGTTTTCTCTTCCAGAGTAGTTGGATAAATCAGGGACTACTTTCCAAGTTTTTGAAATTTCAAAGCAAATGGTATTACTAACTATAAAGGGTAACAGTCAAATAACAGGGATTTTAAAAATGAAAAATCGCATCAACTACAAGTCGCACATGAATGATTCATCAAGGTGCGTGAGAACAAGCTTTGGCAACATCATAATTTGAAGCGTCATAAAATTTCATGAATTTGAGCAACGCACGCTTCGGTGCAGTTACCGAACCAAAATCCCACGTGCCAGGAGCGATTATTACCAAACCACGTGGAAAATTAGAACAATTACGAGGGTATTAGTTCTTCTCAAAATTTTTCCGCTAAAAGGGTTGCGAAACTTGCCCACCGCAGCAGTTAGTTCACCCCCTGAAGCGAGCGGGAGAAAAAAAAAAAAAAAAAAAACAGTAAAGTGCGGGAAAAAGCACCTTTAGAGGGACGACAATTTCGCGAGCCGTTATGATGGAGCGTGGGAAGCGGCGCGGCGTTGGAGACGAAGCACCTTCTTCCGGTGCGGGCGGCTTCGCATCTCGCCACCACTTCTCACGCGGTTTTAATATCACCGCTCGTCAGGTGGACTACTGTTGTGTCGCGCATGCGTGGCTAATCCCCTAAAGTGACTCGTCATTAGTGCACTTTTTTGGCTGACTCTATACATTGGCCAATGACCTTTTCATTACGATTTTACCCAAAACAGGGTTCTCAGGCCAAGGATGAGACAGTTTTTATGCTTTTTTGATTGATATCTTCATCGGGAGCCATTAGAGGTACATCTTAATTCCCTTTGGTCCGATGATGTCGTGCTGGAACGCACACTTCCGGCGGTCGGTCGGGTGTCTATTATGGATACCTTTGAGAGGGAGAGAAGCGTCGTCGCAGTGGCGCCCGGCGCCTTTCGAAAATCGACCTAGTCACCTGCGTGGCACCACCACCCAGGAGTCAAGAAGATAAAAAGCCCGATCTCACGATAATATAGATTTATTCGTGAGAGAGTTACTCTGAGAGACCGCTTAGCGCCGACACTAATTTCACCTCCACTCAATCCACGCGATGACGGTCCTTCTAATCTGGCTCTGAGATCTTTTGTTGACTCCGTCTTTGGATCTTACCGGGTTAATTATGTTTGGTTACTATTGCATTAAACCAATCCTAATGTATACAATTATTTCTCTCTCCTCCTCGTTCTCCTCCCCCCTCTCTATAAATATACTTTTAATTTGTGATTAATCATCCTTTAAAAAGGATCTCACCGACTCTACCACTTTAATCGGCACTTGATTATATGTTTCTACGAATTAAAAATAACAAAAAAAAAGTAATAATTCAGTCGTTAATTGATTTTGAAAAGATCACGAGGCTAGATAATCATTTATAATTCAATCGTATGATCGTCAATGATTCATCCCGGACGATCGAGAGATGATTTTGTTCTAAATCAGCTCAATTCCAGTCCATTAAGCTTGCCGAGCAAGGGATACGATTACGAATAAAGATAGAGGAATTTTCGAAAATAAGGAATCACTGAGAAGCCCTAAATGAACCCAAAAGGAATTTTCGAACGGGAGTGCCCTTCGACTTTATCTTTCTCTATCTTGTCCAAACAAATAAATTTAAAATTTTAAATATTTTCTGTCCGTACTGCTCAATTTTCAAGGGTCTCATTCCGTATCTCTGGACCAAAAAAATGTTTTCCAGCCAAGGTGGCTCATTTCATTTAAGATTTGAAGAAATAACTCGTGTCTCCAAGGTGTTTGCTTTAATGCATTCTTTTTGTTAAAAGTCGTAAATCGCTCCTCGATCGTTAGCGATAAACTGCGTTGGCTCTTTAACCGGTCGTCGTTAAAAAAAAATTAAGTAATCTTTGACTTCTTTTTTGGTATTATTTCCTTCGTTTTCCCCTTTATTCTCAGGACAAAGCTAACGACGCGGTGTCTTAATGCCTCAAAACCGAAATTAGTGCCACCGAAATTTACTTTCACACTGGTCGCAAACCGGATAAGTTTAATTAAGAGTTACATTTTTATTTCGTCATCGAAAGATACTCATCGTAACTACGCTTCGTTGCGTACAAAATTTACGAAATTTTTAAAAAGAATTTGATACACTTAATGAAAAGTCAAAGTATTCCTCGGATTGAATTAAACCGAAAGTTAATTTGAAATTGATGAAGGAGCTGACAAAAGGAGACGAAAAAGCGGTGTAAATTAAAAGCCGCTGATTCAGATGATGAGTAAGAAGCGGAGTAATTTAAGCCACAAAATTGTATCACTCCGAAGCGATGGTAAAGCGTTGGCCGTCCTATCATTACGGCTCGTCAAGCTCGCTTGGTTGCGCATATAATTGACACCTTAATGACAGTTTCCATGAGCGTCGGCGGCTAACGTTTGTGCACCGCGAAGACGCTTATTAGCGATTCCGGCTTGATTTATGTTTGAGAATGTTAAGGCGACAAGCCGAAAGCCGAGCCGAAAGCCCGAGTCACGCACGCGCGCGGAGGGCTCCTCGCGATTGTTCGAGCGCGCAAGTCGGCAAAGTTGAAAAACAATTAGCACGTACCAAAAAATTGAGTAAATCTTAATAAAGGAAAAAAGTTCGTGGTGGCGTGAAAGTCAATTAATGGCTGATTATTTGGCAACTCATCGCTAAACTGCAGGCTGCACCCGAAAAGTCTAATTACCGAGTAGGCGTGTATTTAAGAGAGTGGCGTTGGCGGGCGGCAATTGATTGCGCATCGCCTTAAGCTGCTGCACCGACGGTAGGGGGAGGGGGAGGAGGAGGAGGAGGGAAGGGATTTTACAGCGTCATCTCGTGGCGCCTGCGATTCGCTGGCTGCCTCTCGTTCGATTTTCTCCCGTTTCTCGTTTTCTCCGCCTCCCGTCCTCTCTCTCTCTCTCTACTCTAGTGCTGCGCCGCCGCGGTCGCGCCGGGGGTTAAACTCCGAGGGTGTTTGTTTGACGCCAGGAAGCACCTTTTTTTTCCTCCCGTCTCTTCTGCTCTTCGATTAGCTTAATCAATAGCTTTCATTTTCCCGACCTGCTTATCCGAGGCTCATCTCGGAGATGCACTAATGTCTTCATTGGGCTTCTTTTACTCAGCACTTTTTCAACGAGGAAGTTGGTAATTTTTCCTTAATTTTGTGTATATATATATGTTATTAGTTTTCATCGCGTGACCGCTCGGAACCAACTAAAAGCGGGCCAGACCTGCAATTTTTTACTCCCGGACTTTTAAAACTTTAAATTGATTTTTATCCGATACGGCATCGAAATCGATTTCGCCTTAGTTTTTGCTAGCCCACCGGTTGCAGCAAAAAAAGGGCCCCTGAAATTTTTCGCCTCGCATCCCATGTAAACTTCCTTTTTAACCAATCATCCCCGCGAGGTGTATAAGCAAAAAATTCACTTAGCAAACACGAGCCGATTAAAGCAGACGCCAAGAAAATCATCGATTTTATTTTATTTTTCTTCTTCTTCTTCATCTCGACAGCGCGGCGGCAATTTAAAGCCGCAAAAAATCAACGCCCGAATACGTCCGAGGCGTTTAAGCACGTAAACAAGGGCTTCTTTGTTGGACGCCAGGGAGCATTTCCATTTAAGGATTCGACACGCCATCAGCGGTAGCCAAAGTGACGCTGGCTTTTGGGACTACGCGCCGTCACGGGTTAATCGCGTCGTTCGACGAAACACAATGCTTTCCAAAAATACGCATTAAATTAAAGCAACTTTTTATTTGACAAATTAAGCTTACCTTCGATTTTGGTACCAGGTTTTGACTTGCGTGTCGGTAAGCTGCAATTTAGCCGCGAGCTCCATTCTGTCCTGTACGCTGAGGTACTTTTGTCGCTCGAAACTCTTTTCCAGGGTTTGCAGCTGGTGGTCCGTGAACGCCGTTCGTGCCTTCCTCTGCTTTTTACTTTGCGACGAACTCAGTGAATTCGATCCCTTTGGGTCGTCGTCTTTTCCTCCTAAAATTAAATACATCAGTCAGCTCATACATTTTTTTTTTATATATTTCTTAAGATTACATTTATTCAAAGAAGACTTTTACGTTGAAACTTTTATTCAGCTATATCATAGGGAGTTTAAGAATAAAACTGTGAATAAATCAGTTCGGTAATGGATAAAAGCATCAGTATTAAGCGGGAGTCTAAAGTGCTCCCAAATAAGGAATATCCGCAGGAGTTTGAGCAAAAGAGAAAAAAGTACAATCGCTCTTATTTCCCTTCCTTTCTAAAGTCGATGTGCATCGGGACAACTCGCGCACAAATATATAGAGTTGCATCACTCGGTGTTGGCAGTGATTCGCGCAGCCGCGACTGGTCTGCTAAAAGAGAGACTTTACATGCACTTCGTCCTCGCGGTTCTATTTTAGCCGATTCATTTACTTTCATTTACTTTGAGCGAATAACTTAAAGCCCAGAAAACTCTAATTCGGGGAATTACATATTTGCTTACAAACGTAAATATCTACAGGAGCTTGGAAGAAAGAACAGGACAACATCGATTGGGGTCCGGTGAGCCAAAGTGTCCTGACCCAATACATACATATAAGCAGGAAGCAGCGTGAAAAGGAAGCTCGAAAGCTCCGAATCCCAGCGGGAGGAGCGTCCAGGGGAGGATATATCGAGTTAACCCGGGCGAAAGCGCTGCTCTTAGTGCCCTCCTCCTCCTCCTTCAAGCACCCCGGCCCCCGTTTGATCACCGGCCAGATTCGCTTGAACGGTGGCGCCATCTTTTCCAGCATGGCCACCGCCCCAAAGCTCCCTACACCACCACATCCCGGGCTGGTAAAAGAAACTAAATTTACTATGTGATACACTTAGAGAAGAAAGCTCCTCTTTTTGACGGAGACACTTTCAAGATGTTACCAACTTTTTTCCTCCCTTGTTGTTTTCTTCCTTCGTCTTCCACTTTTATTCGACTCCACTACTGCGGCGATGCACTTCTAGCCCTGGCTATATTTTTCTTTTTTTTTTTTTTCTTTTTCTCTTAGTGGTTGGTCGCTAGTTGGAAAAACTAAAAAATAAAAGAGTTTTACCGAGCTTTTTGAGAGAGCGCGTGCAGCTGGAATCGTTTGGTAATAAACGACTACGCGTAGTTTTTTTTTTTTTTTTTTTTTTCTTTCATTCCTTTTTGCTTTTTCATTATTACGTAGCTACGAGGTTCTCATGCTCTGTTTTACAAGTTTCTGTAGTTTAAACGCTGTCGTGCCGTAACGAGACGGGACCGTTAATTGTCGGTCTTTTACGTTTATGCTGAATAACAAAATGAGTAGTTTTTTTATTATTATACGGAGTTTTCGAATCTACTTGGCATTCTTGTAGCTCATTGTCTTCCCCCTCTTTAGGCTAAATTTTTCATTTATCTTTTATTGTCTCGGTAGCCTGAGTTTTGAGTTAGGTTTTAAAATATGCTACCTGTCACTGTACTTGACGTTTTTTCTTATCCAGATTTTCCTTTTCGAATTATAGCAGGCTCTTGTTGCCATAAAAAAAGTAGAATGAGAAATTTTGTACTGTTATTATTATCATACAACTTGCAAGTAGTTGGACTGATGATGGCGATAGCGGAAACATTGTTACCCGTTGATGCTTCAATTTTTATTAATTGTTGAATAAATATCGGCGGTTTATTTGTGTTGAGTGTAATTTATCCACGTTATTGTATTATCTTTATTGGCACAGTGAGCTTGTTTAAGCTTGATTAAAACAACTATTACACAAAATTGAAGTTGATGAATTAGTCGGTAGAAACTAGGCTGATAAAATAATTATGAACTGTTAGAAAGTGTTGCAGGAGTTTTAATGGAATTAATTCGATATTAACGTCGATTGTCGCACGCGTGTGCCTCTTCCAATTACCGTATAGTTTGAGCACAAAGTAGTTCTCATGCCGCGAAGGGGAAAAAAACCAAGAGTATCGTTGAATTTTATAGGATCGTTCACAGCGTGCAAAGTTGGAATTACGTACTCATGAATGATTAATTTCATTTAATTTGGAGCAATTTCTTTTGATTGAATGTGTGTGTTTGCGCATGAGTTTTTATCGTTTGAAGCAAGGTATAAGTAAGTTGGAAAACAAACCTCTCCGTCAATCATAATTTCTCTTAACGACGATGCATTTAATTAATCCGGCATTACAATGCTCGTCTTAATCGGCCACAAATTGCCGTGATATTTCATGAAAGTTGGAAGATAATATCAAAGCTCAAAGTGCCTCAATATTCGAGCCGCAGCATTCGAGGTGTAAATAAACTTTCGCAAAGCGCTGTTTTGGGTTTTACAGCCACCCAAGCAAAATAGAGTATCCAGAAGGAGGGTGGGAGAGTTAAAAAAAAAACAAGTCTCTTCCTTTTTTTCTTTTTATTTACCACCAACTCCTCCTCTTTCATTGTGTGTGCGCGCGCGCAAGCCGGAATAAAGCAATAAGCAAATAAAATCGCGAGCGGGATTATATTATATGTATCTATGTATATATGTGTGTGTATATGTTTATAAATATGCCTCTTTCCAAGTAAGTTTTTTCCCCTAACTCGGCTTTGCTTCTTTTTTTAGTGGGACCATCCGCAGTACGTGCTGGCAATAAAAAATCGCAGCAAAAGGGCGTGTCCTTTTTTTATTTTATTTTTTCCTTAAGCAAAGATTCAAAATCAGTGCAATTTGCGCGTGAAGTATTAACGTTTTTGCGTGTTTTATTCGATTAGAAGTAATTACCGTGAGCTCCGCGGTATGTTACGTAAACACCGTGCCGGCTTTTTATGAATCGGAGCAATAATTTTTACGACGATTCTGAAAAGATTAAGTCTGCAGAGGAAGTCATCAAGTCTTTGAAGTCGTTTAGTTTTACGTAAAGAGTTTTGATACCGAAGTTTTGACGAAATACCCGGGAGTCGAGAGTTACAGTTTCCACGAGTTAACACGGTCATTTTCACATTCCGCGTGCGGTTGATATCGGCACACGAGCAGTTGTAAATCAAGCGAGCAAAGAGATGCGAAATGAGAAAAAGGAGAAAGGACAAAAGTGGAACGATTTAAACGCGGCGAGTATTTGCCCGGTGGTACTTTTTTTTTTTTTTTTTTTTTTTTTTTTCTTGCAGTGCATTTATAAGCGTAATTTCTGCTGCTGGAGGAGGAGCGACCCTTTGAAGTTTTATATTAGTACACGTGTAGTCCGAGCGATCGTTTGACTGCAGGACTGCTATCGCGCGCTGCAATTACAATCCGGTGCGCGGGATTATTTCTGCGAATCGACACTGCACCTTTTCATTAATTTTATGTTTCTCGCTCTTGTTCATTCCTCGTTCTCTCTTTTTGCTTTTTATGATTTTATTCAAACTGTTGTAACTTTAATTCGAGCTTTGAAAGGATATGACTTGGTATGCCGACGCGCTGGTTTTATTGCTCTACCGTAATTGTGGATTAGCGTTGATCGAAGATTTTCAAAATTAACGTTCTAATTAAATTTAATTACACGCACGCCCGAGACGTATGTATTTCTTACCGGTTCGAAATAAAAACACTTAAATTACCTTTGATTTATCGATGTGCACAAGATTTCTCAATCTATTATTTTCGTTTTTTTTTTTTTAAACAGATGGAAAAAAGAAAAACAGATCCATAATTGATAATCAATAGACAGATGAAGAAATCGAAGAAGGAAAAAGGCACTCAGAAGACAAAGTGCGAGCGAGGAAAGGGAAGAATTCGATCGCGCGACTGTCGGTTCGAATTAGGCACGAGCGCGCCGCCGTCTAGTTGGGTGCCCGCGTTTCTCGAATTTCACCGGAGTCCCGGAAAACCACGCGATTATCATTATTATTCATCGTTACGGGGGAGAAACACGTTTTACCATCGTATATCTTTTATTAGCTACGGGAAAGACACACAAGCCGAGTTGTTTTAAAATTTGCGCAAGGATTGTAAATTACCAGGTATCGGCGTACCGCAATGAAAAAAAAAAAGTGTGCGCGCATGCTCAAGCTCATTATTGTTAATGTGGCCATAGGCTCGTTATGCCATGAAATTGATAGTCCTATTAGGCTTTGTCGTCGACGACGACGGAGCTCGCGCGAGAGTACAATATTTAATAACCAGCTATTACTTTTCAATTTCGCTGTATTTTCCCGCCTCAAAGTCTGGACTCCCACCACTCGTCCAATTAAACGCGAAAGCTCGCGGCTTTCGTAATTCACCGAATGCGCCAATCATTTCTGTAAATGCGATCGCTACGGCTGTGTAAGTAAATTAATTTAGTTATTTTGATACGATGTAGTTCCTCTGTGTATCGCTGTAATACCGCTTCGTGTCCACTGCGATTTTACGCCGTAATGATTCCTATCAAACGTCGTCGTACTCGCTTCGCTCTATCTTCGTCTATTTATAACTTTTTTTTTCTTTTATGTTACTACGCTGTGTGTGTACTTGCGGTGGGGAATTACGGTGAGTTTTTGTAATTTTAGTCACGGTTCGTTAGAGAGTTAGACCGAGTCGTTATCCGTATGATGGATTTTATAATTATATTGTCTCAGGCTGCGTAATTATGTTAAATTAAATAAACCAATGTTGAAAAAGACCAATCGTATATATACGCGATGTTTACGTAACGAGATTGTTAAACAAACTTTTTACATTTAACGACCTCAAATTAGTTGATTCTTTATTCTTACGTACTTACGCACGCACAGAAACGGTGTCTCGAATGAAAAATATGTATTTCACGAAGTTAAAGCTGCTTGATTTTTCATGTACGTAGATTGTTTATGGGAGTAAACTGTGTATACGACGATTAAGCACTCGCGTGTTGACACCTGCCGATAGCTCCGTAATCGCGCATGCAAACGAAGAATAAAGATACGCATCCCAATAGCCAACAAACGATTAGGACAACACACACACACACACACACACATAACAGCAGAAAATGGTATTTCGTAACAGAGTACGTTGGTGCAGGGCGGCGGGGGGCAATTTGTCGACACGCAAATCCCTTCGGCCGTTAACAATCGTTTCGGGGTCGAAAAATCATCCGTGACGCTCAGCGAAAATGCGATGGACGAGCTAAATAATGCACTCGATTTTCTCGATAGCGGCTGAAGCCGCTTTGGTAAAGGCAAAATACCGCGCACGCGAAACTCGTGTTAACGGCTGGACGCGCGCGGTTATTCTTATTTTATTAGCATATCCTTGCGGCTATTCGTCGCGTGCCGATTGCCCGAGACTACAAATCTGCCGACTCCGCTGCTGCTGCTGCACAGTAGTCGCGCCGGGTAAATCGAATTCCCCCGAATTTGGTCTCGTGGGGAGAGCCGCACCGAACGAATTCTTTCTTTCTTTCTTTTTAAATTTTGTACCCTGCGGAATTTTTTTTAATTTATCGAAGCCAGTTTCATTATCAAAGACACTTCTTTTTTTTTCTGTTTTTAGTAACCGCTGTTTCTGCATCTGGTTAATCGAAATTTCTGCATTTTAATTGCGTTCAGACTGATGTATAAATCATTGAGATCTCGCGTTAATTACCGACAGAACAAATTAGAAAAACGCAAACGCTTGACTGACGCAAAAATTAAAAAAATCACCTTTGAGTTGACGTCTTGCGTAAGCCGGTCAAACTGTCGTGGTATAAAACAATAATACCGATCATTATCATGGGACGATGATTATCGATACAGAAGTAACGTGTCGCGTTAGTGCGAGGTCACGGATAAACGCCACTGCAGTGATTCACTGACGATCATTTGTCCACCAATTTAGAAAAAAAAAAGGAAAAAATAAAATGAAAAAAAGAAGAGGCGCCATTTTTAAGAGCATTTCGTAGAATCGACGAGGTCGAGCGTTGCAGCCAGGCAGACTGACTCTTATAAGAGGCTTTGGGTCGAGCCTCTATTACGCGTATTTTATACAGCAGGAGAGATCTCGTTAACGGGGGCGTCGAAAGCCAAACGAGTGAAACCCACCCGATGATTCTCTAATGCACTCGCCGTCGATACCTCTCACCCCTTCTCTAGCTCCGGGTGTTTTTTTACTCCCGCGATTAAGAAGATTATCTCTTTTGTTTATCCCGCATAGCTGATTTAAATGGATTTGATACCAATCATATAGACATTCTTTCGAGAATAAGTTACGAACAACACTTAATTGGGTTAGCGTTAACTAATGGTATTAACGGCTAAAAAATTATAAATATTCTGACCAACGGGAGTGCTGGACCTTTCATGGTTCTCACAAGACACTGTGTTTGATGCAAGGTCACTGCAACGAGCTCGAAAACTACAAAAGATTCAAACTACAATGTTAAATAATCCATAAAAGATAAATTTATTCACCGGCTGGGGTCACCTGAAAAAGGTAAGGGTAAGCTGCAGTAAAGAAACTACTGGAAAAGGCAAAGGAGCGAACGATTTATCTCGAGAAATTATCAGAGCTCTCAATGCCGGGTGCAAATACCTCGATCTTCCCGTACGCCGACGACGACTCAAAGGAGCCGAGCGGATATATAATAAGAGACACGACGAATTTTTTAGGTATACATCCAAAAGTCATAATCCCGGGGCTCCGCTAGATTGTTTCGTCAAAAAAGAAGCTGGCTGACAGCCCTAGCGGCGTCAATATGAAGAGAAAAAAAAAAGAAAAAAAAATACAATCCTAATCCGCACCGAGATCTAAACGGTTGCCAATCATTTCCGGTTTTCGGATTAGTCTCGTGCGAGAGCGAAAGTGGAAGTAAGGCCCAGGGCGTGAAACCTAAAAGGGCCCTACAATGGGAGCCCCAACGAGAAACTGCTTAAGCGGATTATACGCTGCTGCTGCTCATTCAAAAATCTAGTTTTCACGCTTTTTGACTTTTGATGCGAACGGTCGCGCGCGCTGCCTCGCGTGCAGCGGTGAAAAGTGACGAAGAGATTCGTAAACCCATAAACGCGCGAACGGAAGGTTATGGCACCTCGCATCACACTTTTGAAAGGAAGTGAAAGTTGACGCCTTAATTCGCCGTCACCACCACCACCACCACCACCAGTAAATGCGTTGTTGTAATTTTCCACTTTAATGCCGTTTGAATAGTTTTCCAAAGCTGCAGGGCTTTTTTGTGCTCGACAAATTATCTGATTTTTAAAAGCTGCTGCGTACCTAACGTGGGATTAAACTTCCACATTAAAATCAAGTCGACTCTTAGCGACAAATTAGTGATAAACACGGTTAAATGGCCACCATTAGAGTGCCTTGGTTATCGGGGAAGTGCCGGGAACTAATTTAGTCGGCGCAGGCGACAGTTTGATTACAAGCGCAACCGGCTGCATGCAGTAGATATCGACCGCGGGCCAATTATACGCTCGACGCGTGGTTCGCCTACCACCACCCCCGACGGTCTCGCTCTGCATAAATAAATGCCCGCACGCATATCCACTATAATCGCTCGAGCACGCTGGGCCGACTCCACACGTGGACGCTCCAAGGATTTCCTCCTCCCGAATCTTTTTAATAAAGACTTTTATCTAAATAATTGATGATTTAATCACGACACCGAGACGAAATCAGATAATCAAAGTTGCCGATTCATAGTGAGCCAAGTAATTAAGCAATGCAAATGCTCGAGCTGCTTACTTTTGAACGATTAAGAGAAATAAAAAGGGTTGGAAAAACGTTGGTGGTGAAAGCACAGTTCGAGCCCTTTTTAATCAAGTCCGGGGCATCATCTTCCGGGGCAGCGCGACGGCGATTGATGAGCGTAAACTCCCCGCTGGCCGTCGGCTAATGAAGACGATTGTTGTTCGCGACCTCGCCGGGCGCGCATTAAACCGTGTTCGAGATCCCGCCCGCCGATAATTTCATCGCTTTGCGTTTTAACTCGACCGACTCGAGTTGGCCATTAACGACACCGTCGGCCGCAGTACTACTTCCTCGCGTCCTCTAGCTTTAATCAAACAAGCAAAGGGCCGTAACTGGACACGTCATCAGATTGCGCTCGAATGTGGGCCACGCTTTGCCTGCTATAGGAGATTAACGCCCGCGTTCTTTCCCATCATCATCATCATCATCGTTGACGCCGTGACGCAATTCTATTCCGCAAAATCAGAAAACCGTAAATACACACCACGGCCATTTGATTCGGCTTAGCGGTCTCAATTTCTATAGAAAAAAATCCAGCCAAATTACATGGCTTAAACCAAATACGAAAAAGAGGCTCGACTCTTACACACAAATTCTGAAATTGCTTCCGCTCATTATAGGTCCAAACACAGAGAGAGAAAGAGAGATAAATAAAGAAAAAAGTAGCACCGGAATGATAGGAATAAATAAATCCCCGCTGACCAGGGGGAGGAGAGCGCGTTAGAAATCATTTTATAGTGGCCCGCTGGCGGTTGTGGAGTGGCGCTCTCTAAACTGGTGCCCTCCTGCTAACCTTTAATTATCGCCTCGCCGAATTCAGCTTTGTGTAAAAACCCACAGCTCTTAGCGGTAGCCTATAAAAAAAGGGCCGCGGGTTAGCTGAGATTAACGGAACAAACGAGATTTTGGCCCATTAAAAGTCAGCTAGGACAAGCATCGTCATCATCATCATCATCAACATCATGGGTGGTTGATGCTATCCACACTTTGACAGAAACATCCATGCGCCGCCGTCGCCATCCGCGCGAACATCCGGTTCGGTGTGCGAGTGTCGTTGACACCCGCTTCCACCCGGTTCCATCGTAATGGCCATCTCCCTTTCACACAATCGATTAACTCCGATGACTAATTTCTTTTCTTCTCTTTTCTTATACTCTAGTTCCCATTTACCTTTTTTTCTTCTTCTTTCGTATACCACCTAAGAGGAAGAGCCGATGCTAATCTTGCGCGGCTGATTGGCCGACCTGATATTAATTCGTGGCCTTTCCCCTCTTATTCTTCAACATCTTTTTTTTTTCCTCTTTTTTTCCCAAAGTTCGCACGCGTGTAGCCTCGGACGTTTAGTTTGATGGATTGAGAGATTCTAAATTAGTTTCGATTTCCTACTATGTTAGATGTAAATTTAATGTGTTCCTCAACGATTTTTTTCTCTCTTTTTCTTTTCTCTACTTCAGACTGGGATCGGGTTGTGTTTTGTAAAATTTTTCATAGTTGTTTTGGTTTTTAGTCTTGAGACAATCAAAATGTTTTGATTTTTTTTTTTTTAAATTCCTCAAACTAAAAACTAAAAATAGTGAGGTTTATTTTAAGAATCACAAAATTTTTTTAATTATTATTATTATTTTTTCCCAAAAATTTAAGAAAGGCTAAGTCAAAATAATTTTGAAATCAAATTGGTGTCATAACAAATTATTTCTGTAGTCACATCACAAATGACAAAAAAAGAATGATTGTACTAATTGCAAATTTTTCATTTAGAAAAATTAAAAATTGTGCTAATTTAATTAATATTTCAGGGGAATTATTGGTTGTATAAAAAAATATTATTGATGATTTTATATATGTTGATATTATCAACTTACCATTTGAGGAAACGGAAACGGTGTCGTGGTGACTGGCATCGCTGTCCTCGTCGACGGTGCTGTTATTGAGCGACGATCTCGACTGATGCCTGACACTGAGATCCCGCGGTGTCGAGGGTGGACTTCCGGGAGGTTCCTGACTCGAGGGACTCGACGCTCCAGCTAGGATATCGGTTATCATGAACCTCGACCTGTGGGGCATCGTCGTTGAGGCATCTCCTCGCTCTAGGCTGTTGTTGTTGTTGTTGTTGCCGCTACCGCCGTTGCTGCTGTGAATGTTTATGCCCAGACCAATGTGCGAGTTGTTTCCGTTCCGGGCATCGAGCCCGTTGGTGAGCCTGTCGAGGCCCAGGGCGGCTGCAGCGGCCGCGGCCGCGGCTCCGTTTCTCTCGACAAGGCCCTCGAGGCCCCGGTGGTGGTGGTGGTGATGTGCCTCCAGGTTGGCCGACATTCGGCTAAGGTTTAGTCCGTTGCCACCGTTGGCCAGTGCTATGCCACTGAGCGCGGCCACGTGGTGATTAGGCCGGTGATGGTGGACCGTCATCTCGGGGCTTATTGAGCCTCGGCGACCGTCACCTCCCCCTCTTCTTCCAGCAGCCTCGTTGTCTTCGTCGGCTGCCAATGATCTGCTTCGCTCTGGACTCGCTTCTGTCACCACCCGCCCAGGACTCGAGTTACGGTAACTAGGAGACAGAATTTTGCCGATGGCTCGCTTCCTTGGCACCGCGATATCTTCAAAGTCAGCTGACGCCAAATTTATTGCAGAGTTGGGTTAAAACACCGTGGTGACTTTGATTCAATAGGGTACAATCAGCTAATCGTTGGACGCGAAAGTACTGATTTTCGCATTAACATTTTGATGCACCAGCTGCTCCTCATGACGACACTTATCCACGAAGCACTATTATCAGCGATCAACTTAATGCTACACTCTCACACAATCCATAACAAATTTTATAATCGCCAGTTTATAGTACGGCTTGTACAGTTTCCCGCAAAAAATATCACGATAAAACCATGACGAGTTCTGCGAGTAAACAACGTTAACGCTATTGTAGCGCGATAAATTTTGTTTGTTCGTTTGTTTTTTTTTGTTTTTTTTTTTTTAATGAAAAAATGTATTCCACTGTAAGGATCAACTGCAACCACGCACAAAAAGCACAAAAAACAGTGATAAAAAAATAAAACAAAGGCTTCGTTGTTATCCAGTCAAAGTTGATACAGAAAGAGGCAAGGACATGGAGAACACGTAGAACGCGCGCACGCACCACGGCGTTGATCCTGCTCGGGCTGACTGCGCCACACAACTGAGCTCGCGGAGCAGCAGACCTCGCGCTCCTGCCAACTCGGAACAGCGGCAGTGATCAGCGGCCATGTCAAAGGAGCTTAGCCCCGCCCAGAGCTCTCCCCACCAGGGTGGCCCGCGAGCCAATGACGCGGCTCCGGTATCGCGAGCTCGACCAATTGTAGCGGGAGTGTGCGGGACGCCCGCCGCGACGAACCCTCCTACCTAATTTGAAACGTGCTTCAGCGGTAATTCGATATAAAATTGTTGTTAATATCTTTCATTATGGTCCGAAGTGAGCTAGGTGGGGGGGCTAGTGGTGGGGGAAGGAGAGAAGAATTAAGCTCCAGAGCAAGAAACGTACCCAGCGTACAGTATCATGTTTTTATCTTTGCCCCTCATCCTCCTCCTTCTCCTGCTCCTGCAGGCGATTTAACGAATCCCAAGTCGTGACTCCAAATCGACAATTTCTCTTCCTCCCCCTACTTTTTCTTTTCTCTTATTCCTCTTGTTTGTTTCATCCCACTGATGGACCAGCTTTTTGCTGCGCTGCCTAGAATCGAGTATCTCTTTAAAATCCATACTTCACATCACCTCGCAAATATAATTTGAGGGCGAGTTTTTTAAAAATAAATTAGTCATTATACTTTCGCATACGTTGTATTGACTCTGCTATTGTCGCGTATCTGACAAGCTGTCAAATTACCCGCGTCCTGGAGGTTTTTCGACACAATGACGACGTCATTAGCCGTGTATTAATAATTCGGAGCTAGTGCGGTGGTTATTTGGTGGTTATTGTCGAACTGCACTGAACTATAACCACGATTTTGACCATCTGTATATAAAACCTGCAGTGAGTCACGCTTCGCTCTATTGTTCGTGGTCTCTATTCGGCTCTCGTTTCATACAAAAAATTATTATACATTTTCCTCACTCTGGCTTACGTAAAAATTAAATATAAGGGAGTTTCGACTTGTGTAGAGCAGTTTGTAAATTTATTTTCTAAAAGCTTAATGCAGATGTGGGAGATAAAAACACCCCTCCTCTAAAAAATGTTCAATGCTCTCGAGTGAGCATGAATGGGTGAAAATAGAATTAAATTAGGCAAAAAAAGGTAAGGTAATAGGTGCAGAATTATGTATACGTAGATTAGGGGTGGCGACTTCATTTAATTTGAGGGCGTCCGATCTTACTCGTAGATATACGTAACAGCGGCACTAGCACTCATAGACTAGCATAGGACTGAGCCAGAGACAGGGGCCATATGGCACTTTGTAAAACCCAGTACACGCATCGTTGCGTTCTAATTAACATAAAATATCTTTTAGCACTTTGACTATTATGCTTGTTGTGCCTACAGATAACTGTATCAAAGCCTGCTATTTTAATATGACATAACGAAGATAACGCGTTGGCTGCTATTTTTAATTTACAGCATTGTAATGAGCTCGTATGTATACTGTGATCATGCTCAAAGTCCGAGAGCGCGTATTTTCAATAAAGTGACCGCATGCTTCTATAACTGTCAAGTGAAAGGTCTGCCGCTTGATCGTACCGGGAGTTATTAAATTCGATAATTTATTGTGAAAGGTAGTTTCACGACCTTTATGAATTAAAACGGGGAATTTTTGAATCAACTCATCAGACAATTATGCCTATCGAATTAACTCTGTTTTAAGGATAATGAGACTTTTTTCAAAGTCATTATCTCTTTTTTTTTTTTTGTCGACATTCAAAATATTTATGGTTAAAATAACTACGAATAAAATGATCATCTGGGCATGAGTAAAAAAATTAAAAATAATAAATAAAATATTCTTTGAAATCATATGAAAATCATAATTTAAACCGATATTAAAATTTGAAAACACTCAAATGTCTTGAAACTCTTATGAGATCCACATTTGAAAATTCAAATAAAAAACTAAATGAAAATTTTTGAATCCACTTTGCTATAAAAATTTGTAAGCTCTTAAATAAGGTAAATGTCCGAGATTATTGGACAGAAACGTAATCGTCCACCACAGTGGCACCCCCCCCCCCTTATTTATTATAAAATCACACTTTAGACCCCGAAAAAATATTCTAAATTTAGTTTAACCACTAAACTTTACTGTAGTATAAAAAAAACTTGAATTATAACCTTAAAAGTAGCTTAAAAATCACTTCCAAGTGAGCCCTTCAAAACCTCCAAAAGTTGTTTGGCACCCCCAGAAAAAACTCGAATTATCATCAAAAGATGCACTTTTGTTTTATCGGTTGCAAAGCGTAGAATTAATTTAAAAACTTGAAATTTTTTTTTTTTACTTAACACCTTAAACAAAATATTTAAATCAATTTTTACCGTGAATTTATCTTGATTCATTATTTATTGAGGGGGTGCCGCTCAGGGGGACATTTGAGACTACTTGTCCCCTCAATGGCACCCGGACAAGCTCAAGTTTAACGTTTGTCCCCTAGGTGGCACCTTTTTTATTTACGGTTTTTTGGTGTTTACCTTGATAATTTCACCGGTGTTTATGCATAAAAATACTTGAATATCATCTTTACACAGTTTAAAAAAAGTTTTGTGAGTTGAAACATGCAGAATATTTATATCGGAGCTTTCAAAGTTAACGTAGTTTTTACGAAAAACCGCTCGACGGCCGGACCGGTGATGATAACCTCAGTTGAATTTTTCGTTTACGATCTTCTGCTAAGGAGCTGATGTTGAGTGTAGTATTTAGTGATATTAAATTAAAATCAAGTGATTTTAACCATCCACAGCCGTAAATAAGTGATTTTGATCAATTTTTAATTAAGGTTAGGGAGTTTAATGCGAAAAATATGCGTGAATTGCGAAATTTAGGGGTGCCATTCTGGCAGACGGTTCGGGGGAACATTTCTGAAAATTCTTTTTTGGGTGGTGCCAACTTCGTGGATATGACTTTTGTGTTAGTTTATAGTAAATTAAACAGTTTTATGATGAACAAGTAATGAAAAAAATGATTGAATACTATTCCTGACTTATTTTTTCATCATCCCGTGAAAAAATTATAGATTTTCATGCAGTTTTAGTGTAATAATCTAGCATAAATCAAAAACCCCCCTTTGAAAAGTGTCCAATAATTCCGGATATTTACCTTACGTATAAGACCAAACTTTTTGATATGACAATTGATGCCCTACTGCTGAAAAAAACTAAGAGTTATTTACAAAATTTTAATAAGTGTAAAAAATTTTTTGGTACATACCTACTGAAAGATGGCTAATAATAACTAACAATATCAACACAATAAGTTTTATAACAACTTCTTATAATTAAAATTTTATGAGGATTTGGATCTAAAGACAACCTATATATAGGAATCCCAGAAGATCAGTTAAGTTGTTTTTAGATCCAAGTCCTCGTATGTTTTTTTTCATCACAGGAGAGTAGAATTATGTAAAAATATAGGGATGACCTTCATTATACTGTCACATATATACAAAGATGCTCATTGCTGGAAAAAAGCTGCATTTTCTTCATAAAGTAAAGAAAAAATTTTTTTAAGTTTTTTTAATTGAGTGAAACTTATTAATCGAGGCCTAGGTGAGGGCCACTTAAACATGAATCAAAGAAGGGTTTGTTTTTAGATAAGCGCGTGCAAAGCTTCACGGCGGCCCAGCAATTAGCCTCAGCGAGAGCTGTCCACCCGAGCGGGTGAGCAGTGGACTGGACATCGGCTCGTTACGTCGATTAGCATAGCGCCGTGTCATCGCGTGCGTGGGCGAACTGGACAAAGCTTCAAGCTGCAGGAATTCAGCGGTGACGCGCTTTGTGATAAAATACTTTCCCGTTTGATTACCACGCACCACGTTGCATCCGGAAATATTCTGCTTTTTCTCTCTCTTTTTTTTTTAATCATTCGTCTTATAGAACGAAAAAAAACTATTTGAATTAAATCAAGGATTTGTTTAACATTTTCTTAAACCAAGTAATATTTATTATGGATCATGTTTATTATTGAATATGCTCTTAATTAATTAGTAATTACTAAATTTCAAAATGTATCAAAATGTGTAACGGTTATATGACTCCTACAGGGTCATAAATAGTAAGTATACTAAACTTCATGAGGCAAATTTTTGAAAACCGACTGATGTAGAATAAAATCGATTAACATTATTTTTGTGCTTAAATGTGCCTCTGAATCGGTTCAATTACAACTGTTGGTATTAAAAATAGCCCTTGGTAGTCCAATTTTAAAAGAAAATATTTTTTTTCTAACTGTTACTATCCTTAAAATTTTACAAAATTTTAAGAATAACAGCATGGGTAGATCAGATTAAAAAAAAAATTGTTAGCAGGATCATTTTCCTTTGATTACCCATATGTTTTTTTAGCAAAAAATGAATAATTTGATATTTGATAATAATAAAATAAAACGAAACGGCTGTCTTGAGACTAATGTATTAACTAATGTTTATAAATAAATTGTGAAAATCGAAAACATTTTGTTTTTTATTATTATCAAATTGACAATGGATTTTCACCAAGTGAATGCAATAACTCTACAAAAAATGAATACTCAATATTTCTTCAAAGTTTAAGATAGTAATAAAAGTTGTAGAAACTAAAAGAAAATTCGAGAACTTTATTATTAATAATATGGGCACCTTGAAAAATGCACTTATAAACAAAATCAAGAATGTTGAAAAGCCTTAACACTACTCATATGGTGTTGCAAATTATATATCCCATCTTATCTGTAGCACTTAATTAAACATGGCAGCACAATATTTATTTTTTGTGGTGCAGTGTTATGATTTGTATGGTTGAAGTGCGTGGATGCACCACAGTGCAGCATTTGTAGAACGAGCGTGCAATACTGCAGAAGTGGAAACGTTATTCCGATCATTAAATAAACATGAGGGGTCGTATAGAAAGAGAAAGAGAGATAAGCAATTTCGAATTAAAGAGTGAGAGTGGGGCTATCGAAACTCTGGCCGGCAACCTAGTCAAACATACATGTCGTTTTTTACCGCAGTTGCGGGGTGCTAAATTCGCGGTTGTATCTTTTTAACTCTTACGTAACTTTTTTTTTATTTAACCCCCCTCCATTAATCTTATCCACGTCTGCTGATTAATTGCCGTTTGTGTTAATTAATAAAGGTCGTAATTCAACCGCCAGGTGATACGCACTCACACATCAGATATAAACGGAATTTAATTTTATTTAATTCATTTTCAATGCCAGGTTTATGGTAATCATAACTCGGGGAATTTCGTGATTCAAAGATTCGCGCGCGCACCGCGTACTTTCAAAAGTTAATTATCGTTTATACGTGCGAGTTAATTGCGTTTACACGCTTCTGTACGCTTCATGACTTTGCAACGTTGGCAGTTTTTTCTCTCTCTCCCTCGAGAGCATTTCAGAAATTATTTTCGCTCGCAATTGTATTTATGGGCGTGCACCTATGAATTTTTTAAATTCACAGCTCGTCTATTAAAAAAAATTATCGCGAGCGTAACTTGCATTTTTCTACCTACGAGCCGCGCGCTTTAATGAAACCTTTATCTATGCATAGCTGTAACGCGAGAAAAAAAAAAAAAAACAACCACAGCGCCTAACGATTATGGCACTCGTGCGATTGTGGCGTTTATCAAGAATTAAAATGTAATTGTAGGAAACAAGAGGTTAAGTGTTTATTAACATAAAAGGGCTCTAAGAAAATCATCGTCGAATACAAGTGTTACATAAAGTAGAAAAAATGCGCTCGCGTATGAATAACATTAAAGCTTGAACGCGTTTGAAAGCGGAATGAAAAAAAAAAAAAAAAAAATCACGAAAGCAAGATAAATGCGAGCATAAATGTTGCAAAAACAATGTTTCCCCTTTTGGTGTACGACCACCTCGATAATTACGGACAACTTCATATTGTTGCATGAATAATGGCTTGTAAAAATGAATTTTTTTTTTTTTTTTTTTTTTTTTCTTTTTAATAAAATATTGACTTGACAAAAAGTTTCTAAACTTATTTGAATATGAAAAAAAAAGTTAAAAAAAAATGCAGATTCTCGAAGGATGGATTACTAGGTTTGGCACCTCTTTCGAAATTAGACACGCTCCCTGCATGCATGGACACTTACAAAAGAGGGCATAAACGCTACAGCAGCGAACAGAGCACTTAAACCACCTCACTTTTCTCTCCCCTGCAGGAGTCCCCGCCGCCGCCGCCACCCGGTCGCAGCGTGTCCAATGCATATTCATACGACCATACATTACCACGGCCAGCGCCGTAAGAGCGATCTTAGATTAAGGTAAACGCCGGTTAAGTTAACGGCTGTACCCACCACCACCGTACGCGATAACTGCAAGGGCCAAAAGAATCTTTTTTTAAATCCTATAAACCGACCCCCTTTGACACCTGACAGTCAACATTTCAATATATTTCATCAGTTGAGCTTATCCGACCGAGACAATGCGCTAGTTTGTTGTACACCAGAAACTTAATTAGCCTCAAACTTTTGTAAATTTATGAGTTCATGATTTATGAGCATTATGCTAATAAAACTGTAACGTAATTTTGGAAAGATTCTATCTTCGACCATCGTATAGTAGACCCTGCATGCTCGAGCTCGTTAAACAGTCGTTTACTCAAATATAGCGTTTACATCGCTCATGAGTCGATTTAATTGTTGTTATTATTATTCAAATTTTTTATTTACTTATAAAATAAAAAAGATCGCTGGTGCGAATAGTGCTGCTATGCAAGAGAATGCAACAGAGCGGTCTATTCACCTATAAGCTCGCCTATGAGCCTTATACATTATGCATTATAGAGAGCGCAGTTATTCTATTCACTTTTAAACGAGCGTATCTTGCACAATTTTCAAGCTAATTAAAAATTGTTCGCCGTGTAAGTTCATTATCTGGTGCTGCTTTTGTTGGTGATGGTGCTGTTATGAAACGTTAAAAAAAGCCTGAATTTTCCATTTTACTGGTGTAAAACTGCAGCGGATCCAAGCGTGCGTGCAATGACAGCCAGGAAACAATGGAAAAATAGTTCGTTCAGCTGCATGCGACAACAAAAATAACTGCAGGGACTGAAGAATCCTGTAAAGGGGAAAATGAAAAAAAAAAAAAAAAAAAAAAAAAAATTAATTGTCTACCAAAACTACCCGAGTGAAACGCAGAACGCTTTTAGAAATTAGAATGATAACTTTTTGATAAAAATCTTCTCAATGTTCAGGCTTGAACGCTTCTGTTTTTTTATAAATAAAAATTAAACCATCATCAAGTATCTTTCTTTTAATTGAATCAATTAGATAATAAGCTTCTTTCGAAATCAAGTTGAATAAATTTTCGTTCCATCGTAACTTAATCAGCAAAGTTAAGTGATGCCACTGTCAGAATTTTTTAAATCTATTAAACTAATTTTTTTTTATCAAAATTTTTATTTTAATATAAACTATTGATGAATTGTAATGAAAACCAAGAGTTTTTATAGTCTTTAGCGGAGGTACAGTATGCACCGTTTGTCCTATGATTCGCTCAAACGCGGAAACGAGGAGAGAAAGGGGGATGGCAGAAAGCGCGAAAAAGAGTCAAGATCTGATCTTTAAAGCGTTTGTTATGCTAAGTGCTCATTAAGATTGTAATGCATTTTCCCGCTGGGTGTGTGTGTGCGCGTGCGCGAGAAAATTGGGAGCTCTCCAGAGTCTTCGGCCGGAAACATATTAGCCTATCTCTCCAAAAATCTTTCACCGCCATCCTTATTTTTCACAGCTTATCGTGTTTAATATTCATCGGAGTTTTTTAGAACAATGAAAAAATTTGTCGAGATCATTGAATAGAATGGTAACTAGGGTTACCCTACCTATAGCCCTTCTTACTTTATTTTACTTTTTATATGATTGTCCGAATTTTTAGAGAGTTTTTAATAAATGATGTATAATAAGAAAAATTGTGAAACAGGAGGAGCTTTAAGGCTACAAATCGAGCTTTTTTCCGCAAAGCCCACCGATGAATATTTGGCCAACGATGGTTTTTTTTTTCTTCTTCCTTTCGTGACTCCTTTTAAGACCCTAATAGCCCTTGCGCAATTTTACACTCTCACAGAGCCGTTTGGACAACGAGTCCAAGGCTTTTTACGAATCGATGCCGTTTTTGCTGCCACCCCGTTTTTATTCAGACTTTGTTTCTCTCTTTCTCTTTCTCCCTCTCTTAAATTGGCTATTTCTCTCATTCTAGAAAGCAAGCAACCAGGCGAGCGAGCAAGGCGAGGGTTGATAATCTAGCGCTGCCATCAACGATTAGAGCAGGTTACGCTACTCGAGGTTTCGTGAAACTAATGATACGTTTTGAGAGGGGGAGCGATCGATACGAAAAAAAGGTGAACTCCGTTATAGCTAATAAGGAAAAAGTATCATAAACGAGGCAAACTTAATTTACATAACGAGGGGAAAATTTCTTGGATATTTTTTTCATGTTTTTAAATTCTTGTGTGCAACACAGAGTCTTGATTTAGTCTTATGTGCTCACTCACTTAAAGTGTGTTACACGCGAAATTAACGTATCAACTCGAGGTAAAGCCATCAAGCAAAGGCCTCGGTAACTGCTTTTTTATCGGAATTTTTATGTCCACAGTCAGTTGATTAAGATTAAGCTTTTTTTATTCTCGAAATATGGATTAAGCTTCTATTTTTTCTTGTATTCTACAGCTCAAATTCAAGTATGATTTCCAAAATAATAATAATAAAATAAATTAAAGAATTTATGCTTGTGGAGTATTAAATCCTCAAAACAAGCAATCCAAAAAAATATGACAGGTTCCAAAGTGACTAATTTGAGGGTGGGTGAGAAAAAAAAATGTGCAAAGTGGTCAGCACCTCGGTCAATCATCACCACCTGGTGAATAACGGGAATTTTCGAAAGGGTCGAATTGCCACGTTTATCGACGATATAGCGAAAAAGCGCGCCAAATTGAGAAAATTCACGCGATTTCGGTATGAGGGGAATATGCGAGATCAGCGATAGTCTTGAGATCGCGTTACGGACTGCAAAGGAGGTGGAGAGCTCAATTACCGGCAATTTGCATTGATAGCGAGTAAGCGCCGCTGAAACTGATCTAAAAGCCACTTTGTTATCTCCTAGGGGGCGGACCCTGGCCGTTACGTGGCCTTACCTCCAGGAAGCGACCTTCGGACTAACCGGACATGACTACTTGACTTCTCGACTCTAAATTATGCAAGTCAATCTCAGAAGGAGAATCGTCTAAGTAGCTTATATTAAAAGAGCTTTATTTATTTGTTTAAAAAAAATATTTTTCAAACAAATAATAATTTAAAAAGTCCATATCAAGTTGAATGGTTCTACTCGGGTGAATCAATACTTTCGAATGTCGTCAAGAGTAGTTCAAAAAGTCACATTAAGGGATTTTAATAGCTTCGCTATCAGAGCCACAATCGAGATCTAAATCAGTGAGTTGGACTAGGAAATAAATCAAAAAGTCGTTTACGTTAAACCGTAGAGTCTCTTACGTCATTTCCTCCCACTGTCGTTTGACCGACACAGTTTTTCCAAAAAAAATTTTCAAGTATAACAAATAGTAGTTTTCTCAAGTAATTATGATAATAATTTGCATCAAGAGGGGGGGGGGTTGAGATTTCCTGCAGGTGTTAAGCCCTCTAGTCCAGCTCGTTAGTTACAACAGGCGGCATTTGCGTGTATGACACATCGCTTCAGGGTCGCGCGGAGAGATGGAGTGAGAATTAGCCGAGGGGGGCTCGTGCGCTGCTTTGGCCACTAGATCTTTCTCATGCTGATAAGAAGAGCCGGCCCAGAAGGGCCGTAATGGACTTAATCGTTTTTGCGGTGGTCGTCGTGGCTTAAATTTTTCGTTATTTTTCATGGCTCTCTGACCACCTCGACCACTACCGAACGACTTATCACAGTGATAAATCTCGCATGGCACACTCTTTCCTATACAACCATTAACTTACCCTTGCTCCCTTATATATGTATATATTGCTTTTTGGTCAGTACAACGTGCTTTACTGTTGGATAAACGAATTTCAATACCAATAAAGATTTATACACACTTTCATTTAACGATTTTTTAAACGATGCTGCTTACAGAAAATGTTTAATTTTGACTCGCTATTCACTAATAATATGCTAAATTTAAATTGAAATTTAACTGGAAATTTGTAGACAGAACCTTGGTACAATATTTTTCATTGAAAGAATTAAGAAACAAACAATTTCTGTGACTTTTTGAACAAATTTTTTATATTTTATGATTTAATCTATTTTATCATTTTATGAGTATATGTACATATTTAAATATTTGAGTTTCTTAATTCTTACTGGTATTGTTAAATACTTTATTCAAGAAAATTTTCTTCAATCTACAAACAATTATTTGAAGATTAAATTAAAAAATTATTTCAACAAACTCATTAATATCAAAACAGGCTCATTACCAAAATGAATCTACTAATTTAGAAAACCTACTCACAAATCTAAAAGGAGCCTCTATGTAACTAATTACGCAATTATTCTTAAAAGATATTGCAAACCATTTACAGTTTTTATTTACGATGCCATTCCAAAAATTTCGATTGTCTTCCGTAGTAGAGCTTTTATTTTCTCCATTTTCATCTATAAAATTATTTGAAATACTTTTGTCTGAAGATTGTTCACCTATAATATTAAATTTAAAATTAAAAATCTTTTTTGAAGTTTGCTTTTGCTTTTCAATTTTTTTAGTTTTTTATCTTCATTGTCTAAAGATTTTTAGTTCTTTTCCGTTAAAACCTTATCACAAATACGAGTAGATTTTTAATATCACTCACCCGAGGAACTGGAATCATTTTTTTCTAAATCTTCTGGCTTGACACTTACTTCGTCTTCAATGGAACCAGTATTTTCATTTTCATTTGTAAAAAATTCAGAATAATTTTCTACATTATTTCCTTCCCCAGAAGAACTGTTACTTTCGTCTTCCGATTGAGAAGTTTCAGCCGGTTCCATGTCATTAGAAGATTCCACAATGTTATCTTCATCAGATGATATTGGTTTTGATTCTATTTCAGTTTCTAAAGGATCTATATACTGATCAGAGGAATCGGTACTCTCTTGTTCTTTTTCTGATTCAAAGTCTTCTCCATCTGGAAAAATAACTTCATCTGGTTCACTAGATGTAATTTGAGATTCCAAATCATGATTTGAGAGGTCTTCAGATTGATCAGATTGATCATTATTATCTTTTGATTCCTCTAATTCATTATTTTGATCTGTTTCTCCAATTCCTGATTCATAATTTTCAGATTCAGCTTGCTCAAATCCCGAATTTGGAGGGGCTTCTTCTTGATTCGACGAATTGGTTTCATCCTCTACTTTTTCAGAACCATCAAGTGGTTCTGCATCTTCATCAATTGGTATAATTTTGTTGTCATCTGTAGCGGAGATAGCAACATCATCTGTATTTGACTGTCTCGTGTCAAGCGAGTTTAATAAAAAAACTTGGATTAAAAAATCAAAATGATAAACTTATTAACACAGTTCTAACATACACTGATTGTTTGAGCAAAAGACTTAAACTCTAGTTAAAACAAAGAAATTTTATTCACTCAATTTCTGATTGTATATATTCAATTGAAATAAATTAAGAAAGGATTTTTATGGTAAATTAAAAATCTTGAATTATGCTTAATTTAAAAATATACAAATTTCAGTGATTCAATTCATTCTAATAAAATAACTCTAATCAAACAACATTTTAAGTAATTTATAAATTAATAATTTAAATTTTCAATAAATTTAAGATAATTTATTCAATTAATTTCTAATTTTACATGTGTTTAAAATTGCACATTTTATGTACAATCCAGAACACAGTGCTATGAAAAATTAAGTTCAAGTACTCTTAAACTTTATCACTTATTTATAAACTTTATCTTTAAAACTAAAAAATTTTTTTATAATTATTCTAATTAGAAATTAAAAGCTTGGGGAGGTTCCCTACCTTACGACTTAAACAGGTTGATTAAGTTCAAAAAATTATTATTTATTATAATACGCATGAAAAAATAATCCTGCCTAAATTTCAAAACAATCCAAGGGGTTACGCACTTGGTCCTGTTTAGACAGGACTGTGGTAGGACTGCCCACAGGACTATCACAGGACTATCAAATAAAAATACTATATAAAGCTCTCGTAGTCCTGTCCCGTTCAAATTAGGCTGGCCAGGACTATTCAGGACTACTCAGGACTTTTATGACAGGATTAAGTGCGTAGCCCCTTGAGTCAATCTGGCAGGTACAAGTTGCGAAAAAAAAAAAAAAAATATTCAGATATATCTTATAAGAGCCCATGTTATCTCAGCTCTGAGTTACCCGATCGATTGGAAATTTTGACCAGACTTCGTTCTCTCAAAATATATAGTGAATAAATTTTTCAAATAAACCTTGACATTAAAATTTAGTTTTTTCATTAGAGCCCATGATAAAAAAAATTAATAATTTTTTTCAATTTTCAGCTCTGATATATATCTGATCGATTTAAAATTTTAACAACATTAAATTTAATTATTGTGAATAACATAGAAATTTTTTTCAAGCTGAAATATTGATGAAAATTTTTTTACCCCACCACAGGTAGGGAACCTCCTTGAAAATAATTTTTTTTATTTATAATCAAAATAAATTATGGATACCACTGATTCATAAGGCACTTCGGTAAATCCACCTGTACTGGCGCTCTGAGAAATATACAATAAAGACTTATGATTAGTCGTATTTTTGTGAAATAAACAGAGAATTAAAATTTTATATTTACCAAACCAAAATTTATTAAATGAAAAATAAACCACGTACACAAAATGTATATAACTTTAGTCATTTTCAACCGTGGCCGAAGAATTCTAAAACTGTAATAAATATATGAAAACAGTTAAATTTTTGCTTACGCTTGCAAGCAATTTTTTCTGTTGGTTAGACTTACTATTATTATCAATACTGCGATAAAAAAAAATTACTGAAGTATAAGGATAAATTTAATTTGTAAAATAAATTGGCTCATTTTCAACAACTTCTGCTTCTTAGTACAACATTTTTTCTTGAGGATTTTATTTTATTTCATCTTTTTTTACAAAAATAAATATAATCAGCTAAAAATTTCAGATAGAATCACACGTAGATAATAAAAATTTCGTACATTCCGGTAATATACACTCTTTAAGCAAGCTTGACTTAAAATAAGTTTCAGATATACTTATCTGCTAAAATAAATTAAAAATGCAACTTTGTATAATTTTATTATTTTTTTCTTTTCCTGTAAAGAAGTAGGCCAGCGCTCTCTTTTGAAATAAAGATATCAAGTTGGCAAAGCGTTTTACATTTGAAAGCTCGCACCCTAAGAGAAACAAGAACAACTAAGCAAAAGCAACAACGAGCGTACCTATCAAGCCAAAGTTAGGCACAAGAGTCGAAAAGTTGGCATCTCCTTGCTATAAGACTGCGTCTCGGTCATTAGCATAGAAACAGCGGTAAACTCGGCTAGCTTACCGAGCTAACAGCGTGTAAAATAACCGCTAAGTTGCCAAGACAATGCCCACCTCACGCGTCTTACCCACGCTTCTTCTTGGCGACATCGCCTTGCCCTGACTAGGCTGCCGCCCGCGCCGCGCGCATGCGGA
Organism: Encarsia formosa; assembly: GCA_038277355.1. Lineage (NCBI taxonomy): Eukaryota > Metazoa > Arthropoda > Insecta > Hymenoptera > Aphelinidae > Encarsia > Encarsia formosa. The sequence goes on from CM076184.1 coordinate 111,257,380, forward strand.
CTTTAAACCTGCTGCGAGATCTTTACTTCCTAGGGCCCCATTGTCTCGGGCTGCTTCCGGCGTACCGCTTTAGCAGCTACTTACGTCACTTTTACCTTTAGACAACAAAGCCCCGGCAAGCGGTGGCTTTTTTCGTTCATTCTTCTTCTTTTTTTTCCTCACAATTATTGCTATCATTATTATTACACAAATGCGCAATCGGGACTGTTTTTTAAAAAAAAGTTCGACGTTGTAGTTTTTGTTACGACACTCTTTTTCCCTCCAGTGATGGCTGCACGCACCAGATGTCACGCTTGCACACCAAAACGCAAAACTCCTTTCGAGAGATAAACTATGACGTTTAGAGTAAAATTACCCGCGACAATGAATTTCATTTTTTCTTTTTCCTCAAATTTTAATTGTGACGCTTGGACCTGTAAATTATGAGGTCATTACATGAATTTGAATTTTTTTTTAACACTCAAGTGCGGTTAATTTTAGTTTTTAAATTTTTAATCATTTTAACTGCTTTTGAACCAAAGTTTTGGTCAAAGCTCGTTGACCCCAAATACAATTAATTCTACTTTCACGGATGTTAAAGAGTTCATTGTAATTTATTTTGTTTCAAATATTCAGAAAATATGTTCAGTACCGAGACTGGTCAGTCAAGGAATGCAGGCAACATGCTCAAATGAAGTATTTTTTCTAATCGAGCTTCTGGAAAGCACACGATTTTCTTGCTGATAGCCTTATATGCCATTAAAATTGACGCAAACGTTACCCCTACTACGTGGAGGGCATTCGAATATTGCTATTTGATAGATACTCTAAGGTGGTTGCATTTACCGTTTACTTACGTGGTGAACATAATTATAACGTATAAATAATATTAAAAACGCATGTTTTCAATTTAAACAGTTACTGACAAAACCATACTTGACTTTTTAACTTTATAAACTTACAATGTCATCTTCACATGAATACATCTAATACTCAATTTTATAGATCTTCATTCGAAGAGCCCACAATTTCAATCATAAATTTACGATTTTACAAAAAGAATTATGAAAAAAATCAGATACAAAGGGTTTGAAAATAACGCCAAACTATACTTGAAGTCATGTACAATACATTTTTAAAATATTTTTTTCCATTGATTGGAGCATAATACATTGTCGCAAAAGCCAACAGGATTATGTGAAATCGGTCAATAAGTACAATGACTATTCCATATGGTTCGTTTGTAACTTTTTATATTTTGTAACGCATTCACGAAAAAATTGGCACAGATTCGGTCACATAATGGGCGGATGGACACCAGGAAGTGGTTCCCAAAACTGCGTTAAACGTGCACCGCTGTTAAAAAAAAAAAAATACGAACGCGTACTATATACCATTTGGTAAAATTAAAAATAAACCGTTAGCTTCGCGGAGGTGCTTCCGGTTTATGAAAAAATTTTTTTTATTTTTTTTGCTGATAACTTTAAGTGGAACTTTACCTGATTTTGTTAAAATACGAAAGATTTCTGTATAAATTTTTATAGTTTCAATTTTTTAATTTTAAATTGAAATTAAAAAATTGATTTAATTAAAATTTTTTTAGCGACTGCCAAAAAAATGCATACAAAACTGCATAATTGTAAAACTTGGATAATGTGAGCATAACATATTGTAAATTGCTCGTTGGTGTACCACGCTTTGACGTAATCGGTCGAACTATTTTTTATCATAATTACAGTTGTTCGTTTACATTGAAGATAAAGAACTGTAATAATAGTAATTATTAATTTGGTTTCCTGGTGGCAGATAGTTTGAAAAAAATGTCATGTCAAATCTTATACAGAAAAAAAAAACTGTAAATGGTAAATTTGCTCAAATTTAGGCAAAAACAAAAAAATATTATGATTGGTGAGAAAGTCATCAAATTAAGAAGTGAAAAAAGCCGTTATCACGGTAGGAAGAAAAACCCCGGAGACAATTAAATCGCGAACAGGAAGCGAGTTTTGGCGACACTGCGTAGAGAAGTACGGTCGATGGCAAAATTCCTCGAAGTCGATGGATTCTCGCTCAAAATCATAGCATCAGGTCTCATTGTGCGTAACATTACACGATCCTTTCACGATGATGATGATGATGCTCTTCGTGTTTTTTTTTAACACGAAACGCAATTAAACCAATTACGGCGCGAGGTGAAATGTGGGAGGGGGTTACGTAAAGTAATTGGACTCGCGGATTTCCTAAAACGATAATTAACGAGTTATTAAGCGAACTTGTTCTGTTCGACGCTTCGCGTCATTATATGGCAGGCTGCACGCGTTTCACACGATAGCGCGGGGGCCGCATAGTGTAGTGAAATCTTCCTGGGGCGCTGATTCTGGCTCGCGATAGAGCGCTCATAATCGCAATATAGTCCCTAGCTGCTGACAGAGTAGCAAGCTCTACGACTTTTTTTTTTGCCGTGGAGAGAGAGAGAGAGAGATTGTCGTCTTTATTGTTTATGAAATGTCGTAATAAAAACGCTCGCTTTGTTTTTAACGCCACGCACCCGCCGAGGGAAATTTCTCATCTAATTTAATCGCGTTTTTATTTGAATGATCATTATCGTCACGTCATAATGCAAAAACCGAAAGTACTTTTCGCAAAAGTATAAAATTATCCGACCAGATAAGCTCTTAATTACCCTTTACTGATAATGAAAGATTATGCAAAAAAATATATAACTGGAGATTGCGCAGAGCATTAGCATTAGATACGGCCAGACAATAGATAATAGGGTTGTTGTATGTTTTCCGGCTGCAGCAAGCGAAGGGATGTTTTCCTCGGTAAGGATTTTCGCTAATTGACTCGGTTATTCTTGGACACGGCATAATAATATCAATTGCCGGTGCGCGCGCGTGAGATATGCAAGGACTAGCAGGATGCAATTACACAGGCCCCGGGTGTATAAGTGTTATCGTTAAGGCTAAAACACTCTTATACCCTATTAGAGGGGCCGAGTGCGTGTTATAATTCGAGGTTCTCATCTGCCGCTGCTATCTTTCGCGGAAAGTTTAAGCTTTCAACCTCACCGGAAGAAGTCTACTTGGCGCCAGCAGCTATCGTGCGAAATTTTTCCTTCGCCTCTTCTTCTTTTTTTTTCTTTTTATAAATAAAATTTATAATATCGCGAGAGCATCAGTCTTTAGCTGAACAAATGGATTTCAAGAGAGCGCGCTGTTTATAATATATGTAATGCACGTACCGCACTTACGTGTTACTCGAGATATTCGATTGAGATAGAGAAAACGCGCGTTTCATGCAGCCGCGCGCGCGAGTGCATTCTATTTAACGTTTAAATTTATGGGAAGGGCGACGCCATCGTACTTCTGCTGACTTAAGAATAATATTGTTCCACTTTGTTCCACCAACTGATTTTTGTCTCATCACTGAAAAGCTCGAGACTACATTTATTATCATGGTGCTCGTTAATTTCTTACCTATTTATAGATCCTAACCATTAACAGTTTCACGATTCGCACGGAATATTTGAAAAAAAAGGTGCATTGTTATGTAAGTGCGAGGAGATAGTAAGTTTATCAGCTAAACAGTGTTAATTAATTTTGATTTATTTGGATTCATTAGTTATCTTCTTTCTTCTCAATTGTGAAGTATATTTTTGAAGAAATGTGTGAAACGTGAAAAAAGTACGACGAATTAAGTTTTGTTTCTGCATGATATCATCGAAAATTGGGGGGCAATATATTTTTATATTGTTTTAGGATGTTGGTAATGCTTTTTATAATACACACTCAGTATCTTTACATAATTTCGATTATGGCGTTGATTACTTCACGGCTGAAAAAACACGAAATAAAGTGGGGCAATTATGCTCGCGTATTACACCGCGAAGCTTCATCAAAATCTGTAAAGTTACGAAATAAAAGTAGAATTTAAAAAAACCAAGTTCGACGGCACTGTCAGCTGTGGTACGCGGAAAAAACAAAGCTTTGCTCCTGGTTTTATGAGATTTAATTACAGCAAAGAATAAAAAAAAATCCCAAGCACGGTCAGCTAATACACAGTGGAGTCGGTGACTGCAAACTGCTTGCGAGCATGCAAAAGGAGCTTACATAAAGAAAGAAAAATATAGATAAAGGTAAGTGGTGTATAATAATGGTGCGCCTTTAGCCGAAGGAAAATCGCGCGTGACTGTAATGGGTGGAAATTGGAAATGTAATGCCCACACACGGTAGCCATTCGTAAGTTGAGGCTGTACGACCGAGCCGGTGCTAAAAGGTTGAGAGCCCCTGGTCACGGTAATTAGCGTTATGAATCTCGTGCAAGCGCGCGAGCGAGCGCCGATGATGAAGCTCAGGATAAGCCGTTCCCCGAAGTGCACGAGCACGTGAAAGCGGCCATTATCCTCCAGTTTTTCCGTACGCCACCGTCGAGCCCGCAATATAATCCGCACTTATCCGCATGAGTTTGTTATTATTATTTTTTTCCTCCCCCCCCCCTTTTTATCCAGCGCTTTGCCCAAACCGCGTGAGATACTTCCACGCCAATTCAGGAAGAGGCGCTCGTAATAGGTACGCTTGAACGCGCGCTTTTAATCAGGAAAATTCTCTCAATCTCGAACCTAATCTTTCTGGAAGTGAAATTTTAACACTTTTAACTGATTTTTTTTCATTGTACTGTGAGGGGAGCGAGTTATTGTTCATTAATTCGTCGAAATTCAAGAGTTTACGCGTACTTTGTGATAGACTTATCTTAACTCATCCAATTTTTCTTCATTTACTCGTTTATCGAATTAGAATTTTATATAAGAATCTGAGATAAAAGATTAAAAGTTTAAAATTCTTTCAAAGAGTTATAGAGAGGAGTGCAATATAAGTACAAAGTCGCAACTCGGCGCGCCTTTGTACGTGAGCGGAGGATGATGATTGCTCGGCTGGCTGGACCTCGCGGCATCAACGCGATGGCCGCTCATGGCGCAGCTATTGGCCCGCGAAGTTTAATCACACGTTTCTCCGCCTATGTGAAACGGCCGACCGGACTGTTATTACCCTTCTCTCTCTCTCGCTGCAGCTCGCCTTCGTAACTCTCTGGACTTTAATTCCCTACGATATCCACCAACCTACTTGCAAAGATCGCTTGCTTTCCAAGCATCTCGAGATCTGTTGGGTCCAACTAAGACGCTCATTCTTTTTTTGTTCCTTTAATACAGTAGGACACCATGTCCACCCTTCGAGACCAAGAACCTCGCGAAATGTCCTTGGCGGTTCCTTCATTTTTGTACAATGTCCAATGTTTTTCGAGGACCTTTAGCGAGGTTTGGACAATTTGGACAATAATAAAAAATTAGTCAAATCAAATGCTTATAATTGTAATACTTCTCAAATCCTTTTAGTCTAAGATAATTCTCAAGGTCTATCTCCCCGGTAATGTTTCAAAGAGTTAAAAAATCACAAAATCACGAAAAAATTACTAATTCTAACTCTGGAGTGCATAGCCCCTCGATTTTATGTGACTCCCCGATATTTATCATTTGGGCCCTTAAAATAATATTGAAGCGTTAAACTTGCTTGATGATTCAGTTCAAAATACAAGCGTCACTCGCTATTCGTGGTACTCCGTATTCACAGATTCGCTCATTTCGTGGTTACCAAAATAAGATCACCTTTTAGTATTCGCTGATACTGGGCTGATCAATGACTTTTGATCAATGACGAGAGTTTAGGAGTCATTTTTGCTCGGACTCGAAGTTTGGAATCGGAAATCTGAGTCTGAGCTGCGGACTCTGACTCTCAGATACTCGAGTCCGACTCTACAGTTGACTTTGACTCTGGGCTCCGAGTCATTGCCCAGCCTTGCTTGGATACAACTCGCACATTTGGTTTCAAGAAGGTGAGAAAGTGCAATATCATAAAAATTAGAATTTGATCAATTACAATTTCATTAATCAGACTGGAAGAATACGCGAAGAATTAATTTAAAATTCTTACAATCAACACCCCATAGATGGTTCTGCAGACTCTCGATTCTGAGAAACAAATAAGACTCGAGAATTTAAAATAATTCTTCGCGCCGCATGCCTGTTCAACCTGACTAATGAGTTTAAAATCATAGTTTGTAAAATCAGTGAGGTGATTAAAGTTTAACAAATTTGCTTAATGATATTGATATATCCGAGGATTTATCGTACTTTGTTATAATCTATAAAATTAGTTGTAGGAGCAGTTACGATTGCTGATCCCATGAATGCAACAAGCTTGAAATTCAAACAGACTCAACTTATAAAGAAATAAAAATTCATACAAACTTCCCTGTAACTTTAACAAAAAAGAGCAAAGCATATACAAATCATTTTGAATTAATGTAAGTATTTAAATGTCTACACAGTCCGTATGTGCCCTGGTAAAGATGGTGCACCAGTGCAGTACAATAGCTAGTTTCACAAAAAATTACTCAATAATGAGTTAATTTGACAAAATACGATCAATCATCATTTCAGTTACGCCGTAAGAAAAAAATCATAGATACATGTTTGAAAGAATCCTATGGCTAGTTTTCAGTCCATTGTCAATAAAAAGATGTGAATTGATGAGAGTTTTTTTTACAAGGCACTGATCACTTATCTTAAATGATGAATAATTAAAATTTAAGTCAAAATGATTTTTTGGTATTTGATACTCTGAAATTATAAAGAAAGTGTCTAGGTACCATCGCCGTGTACCGTATTCGGTGCACGGTGCACGGTACACGGTACCAAATAAGAGTTACTTTAGACACTCTGTGAATTTAAGTGGGTTATTTAGGATGGATAATTGGATTTAAAGTAAAAACTAGTAGTTTTTTAAACTTAAGTGGGTTATTTGGGATAAATTATAGGATCTAAAGTAAAAAGCTGCCGTGTACCGTGTACCGTGTACGGTACACGGCAATGGTACCTAGACACAGCCAATTATAAAGAGAGGTCATGGTTTGCGGATATTGACGAAATTTTTGGGATCATTTCCTGGTACTAAATAATAAACGAAATCACCAAATCTCTTGCCATAGGGCTTTTTCGTGCAATCTGTCATACGTTTATAGTCAAATGACATTTTCAACCCATTTTTCAAAAAAAACGATTTTTGGATGATTTTTAAAAAATTCATGCTAGAAGCCTGCAGCTCTCAAAGAAATCTACAACCTCGCGTTCTCTTTGTTTTTTCATAAATTTTCAGAAAAAATTCTTTTTAATTCCGATTTTGATGATTTTGACCGAGTAAAATTGTGAATATATTAAATTTAATTAATTGTAAAATAGTTTTTGGCTTAAATTATTTTACGCATGTTAAAAATGATTGAATTTTAGTTTTCATGTACTCATATTATAGAGCAAAGAAAGAATCAGAAAAAGAGGTAAAGGAATAAAAAGAAAAAAAAAAAAAAAAAAAAAATTGAAAATTTAGGATTAGCAGAAACGAACGAAATGACACAGGCAATGATCATGTGAAAGACCTATTAAATATTATACTCGAGAAGTGTCATTATGACAAAGTATAGGAGGCACGCGATGATTTCAGTTTTATTTTGGGGTGCACTTTGAAAGACCACAGGAACGCAGGAGGACCTTCGCCGAGTCAGAGTGCAATTTTGCACGTAAAACGACTTAAGCCCAATCTGCTGATTTAATTTCAATAATCAATCGCATGAACGTCGTTTAATTTTTGTAATGATCGGTCATCTACCATGGGAACGGATCGCGACTCTTTTCGTTTCTTCTCTTCTTGTTCTTACTACGAATTGTGCGTGAGCCGTCCACAGCTAGAACAAAGAGAAGAGTTGAGAAACATTCGACCCGGGCTTGCAGATCTTTGTTTCAAGACAGATGATTAGTGTTTTCTTAAGTTTTTTGTATTTTTCAGCAGGTTATATTAAATATAAAAAATCTAATGAGAGAAATGAAAACTCAAATTGAACGAATGAGTTTTAATCTCCATATAAAAGTAAAGCTAGGGTTTATGTATGTTGGTAACAACGAAACGAATTACACGGCTCATCGATCAAACTTGATTGGAAATCCGAGTTCGAAAGCTGCGCTAATGCTGTCTGACTGCAGGTTCGCTGGGGCAAAATAAAAGTGCAATTTGCTGACCAAGAGCGCATCATACAGAAAGCAGGGAACGCGTAGCATCGGAGTTTTATTTTAAAAAATCGCCTTTCTCTCTCGATTGGTCGCTGCGACTGATGCAGGCTGCGTTATCTAAACACTAAAATAATGACCGTGTCTTATCGCCACCCCAAAGAAGCTACAACCTCTAATTATGTTGAAGTCTTCTCTTGGCTCTTGCCTGCCAGAAGCGTGTCCTCCCACTGTAGCAGTTTTTTCGGACTTTTACCTTTGCTCGAACGTTTTCTGCCTGAGTTTGCAGCTTACGTTCATCTTTCTTTCACCTTTATTCGATAAAAATAATGTCTTTTATCTGACTAATTTATAAGTGAGACAGGTAACTCTCCTTGATTATTAAAATTTATCATAACTCATTTTTTCTTCTGTTTTCTTTTAAATAGCACCGTTTGCAATTTCTTTTTTTTTTTTTTAAGTTACGTTAAGAAAAAAAAAGATTTACCTCTTTTGAAATACTTTTTTATTCAATCCAAAGTTTTTATTTTTATTCAAGCACATTTGACGAGTTATTTCTCAAAAAAAATTTCTGAAAAGTGCATCAAAAGCTATTCTTTATCAGGCATTCATTTTTCTTTTATAAATACTTAAACCTAAAATTTCTACCATATTGATTATGCATACTAATTATTATAAACATTTTAAGGTTTAAAAAAATTTTTTAAATAAAATAAAAACGAAAATTTTCTTAACTATGTTCTACTAAGTTTAATATTCAATTCAATCATAGTGTTAACTTTTTTTACCCTCATTGTTAAAATAAATAATGTATAGAGTAAAAAAAAGTCGCATTTTACCGCGGAATAGGTTTTTAACAAGCTGCGATAGACTAAAATCTGAGCTGTTCAAATAATTCATTAGCTTCATTCAAAGCTTCTCGCGTATCTGATCGAAACTAAAAAAAACTTTCCGTACGGTACGGTAGATAAAAAATCTCCAAGCCAAATATAATTATATTTAATAACTCGTTATGTCAGTTGCGATACAAAAGACCTCCCCTATCAGTACAATGTTCCACGAAAGCCGAGAATTCCACCTGAAAAAAGAGGGAAAGAAAAGAAAGCAAAAGCAAACACGGTATACCTACATGAAAAAAAAAAAAAAAAAAAAAGACAGAGAAAAAAGTTGGGGGGGGGGAATTTTGTTTTCCAAGTTAACTTCCGTTTTGTGGGATACTCGAAGTGGGGTCAGCGTCATTGTGTCGCGTACGCTTAGCGAAACAATTACGCGAACGATTTTATCGTGACCGTCACTCTTTCACCTTGATGGTGGTATGTCCCCCGCCGCAGGTTTATAAGCTCGCGACCGGAAGACTGCTCCGAGACACGCGGGGGAACCGCTTCCGGTGATTCTCATTAGCGCCCCTGGCTTGCCACGCCGCGGCGCACGGATTTGCTGCTTGGTAATTGTGCTCTCTGCACCACCAGTCTTGCCGGGTACCTGTACGCTACTACCTCCACTTGCTTTATTCGATTTGACTCAGTGCACTATTTCACTGTACGCGCAAAGTACCGTTGCTAATAATTTCATGTCCGTCAAGCCTGCTACTTGATATTATCGTCTTGTTTCAACTTTTTTTATTCGATAAGTTAATAATTTATTACTTTGTTTGCTTTATTAAAAATATTATTTTCAATAAATCAGGGAAGTGGATAGAATGAATAGGAATATTTTGTTGGTTCGAAAATAATACAATAAAATAAAACATTTTAATTATTCCATCAACCAAATGACTCATGACTCAAATTCCTTGTAGCAATAGCTCAAAAATTCAGTTTTTCCGTCGCAGTCCAATCAAAATATTGAATCTGATTATTTGAAAAGATTTAGGGGTAAAAAGAGTTAATAATTCGAACCAAGGGGAGCATTTGCGTTGGGCCGGAAATCGGTAAACACTTAACGTAAAATTCAAGCACGATTGAATAAATAATGCCGGGCACGCTTTTCATGGTCGAGATTCGGGGAGAAAAAATATATAAGTAAATTGTAACCGCTAGGACTCGACGCGGGAGCCTAATAACGCCGGCGCCTGCTGTCGGCGGTCGGCGTTAATTTATCGGTCGAAATCACAGGCCTAAAACTCCCGGCCGCGCGGCAAATTATTTTTAAGTGGTGGCGATACCTTCGTTTTAACACGTGAGAAAGCGCTTTTTTTGTTCTTTTTATTATTATTCCTCCTCTCACTCATGTCCTACATTGTGAACGTCATCGCCTAAGTCGCGTCGCCCTGGCTGTTTCCTGCTATCGAGTTTATTATTAATTTGCCCCCTACCGTCGATGGCCAGTCTAATTCATTATGTCCAGACTACGTGGTTCCAATATTAATCGAGCTTATTTGTTTCGTTTGATTTTAGGAATACTCGGTTTACTTTTTCTTTTTATTTTTATTTTTTTTTTATTTTTTTTTTTGTGATCGTGGCTACCTGCAATTATTTCAGTTTAATTTTATTAGATGTTAAATTTGTGAAATTACGACTAATAATTTTTTACTCGATAACAAAAAGACAACGCAAAATGCTTTTTATCGCTTAGGGACATTTTTTATGGTAAATATAATACCAGCCAAAAGGATTCTCACTTATCTTTCAATAAATCAGTTGTTATTTTTTATCAAAACGTGCATTAACCCTTAAATGCCACACGGGGTCAGAATGACCCCACATAACTGTCAGTGTGGCAGTTCTGGATTTGGGTGTGGCCTTTAAGGGTTAAGACTCAAAAAAAAATTCAGGAGAATTGTTTATTTGATAAGTTAATGTGTCTAAAACTGCACCTCAGTACATCATCCTCAAGAACTCGGTTTAGGAGATAAAAAAAAACCGATCTCGACATTTATAAACAACCACAAAACGATTAGGCTATTTTTTTTTTTTTCACCTTATTTAGGAGATTCATAATGGCTCCTTCAAACGGTACTTGATCAAAAACAATAATTGTCATCAAAAGATCCTCCTCTTTTCTCTCTCTCCGGATGTGAATGATTTTTTTTTCCCGAGAATCAGAAAAAGAGCACCTTATAGCAGAACGGCGGGAGGAATCGAAGAAGTCGAAAAAAATAGATGGGCGTCTATTAAAAAGTGATTTCTATCCCCATCGACCGTCGCGGGTCCATCAAAGAAGTACACACGCGCCTCTAAGTATCATCGTTTTGGTCGTTTCTTCGTTCAATGTAATCTTACGTAATTTGGGACGGTTTCACTCAAAAAAACTCAGCTGGTTTTCACTAATTTTATCCGGGTTCCAGAAAGTCCTCCCTTTTTTTTTTGTCACGTCTGTAATATTCCACAAAATATAAGTTCCAGAATGGATCCTAGTGTATGGTTTTAAGCCCACGCGCTAGTTTGATTCTGAAAAATTCTCAATGGATCATTTTTATAGTATAATAAATGCAAGTTTTTTAACTAGATTAAAAATTTTTTCAGTTTGCTAAAAAAAAAAGTACTGATTGGTAAAAACAGTAAAGCATCGCTCCAGCTTCATCTTTGTATTTTCCCAAAATCTAAGAAAGTATAAAGCCAGCAGTGCACCTAATTGATTGGAGAATAACTGTTGGATTTTTTAGCACCACTAAACGAGCAGCGAGTGGGTATTGAGTTTAGCGTTGGGACACACAATAACCAGCGCGTCGCCTGCGCCAGATGGTCAGGTGTGTACGTAACACTCGTGCGCCGGCACCACTGCGCTTTTTTTTTATTTCTTTCATTTTCTCTCCTTTTTTTAAGCGCGGCCCTAATTGACACGCTACCGTACCTGGCTTTTGTGGCGTTTCCTGGCTAGTTAGATCCTACTGACTTGATTGTCACCGTTTTTTTTTTTCAGAGCCCGCTGCGATCAAGTTTTCCGCACTTTGATCTTTTCAATCTCCAGTGATAAACAGTGCTTGTTACGTCTATTTGTTTAGTATCGACATTTCCTTCATCTCACATTAAACTTTTGTCATTCAAAATTGTGATTGATTTGTCATGATCAGCAAAATGATGCCTCAAAAAGACAATGAAGAACAAAACAGAAAAAACAATACTCGTATAGCTGCTATTATTTGGGATGTAATCGAATACTGTTTGGATTTTTTATTAAAGAGACGTATGTGCGTGGTACCGGATTGCATGAAGTACCAATCAAAAAGGTTTTGCAGCGACTTGACTGGTAATTGAATTTCTGAAAAGGCTAACCTTACCACATGGCCCCAGTGTGGCAATAAAAAGAAGTCAACAACCTAGACAACATGAAATCAAGCTACCCTCTTGCTTCGCGATTATTATTAATGGACATCAGCCACAACTCAATTGCTTTTTATCCTGCTTTTCTATTGTCTTTTTTTCTTATTATTTTCGCAACCTCTGATTTACTTTACTTTTATTCATATTTATTTGCACGCCTTTAGCATTGAGGACCTTAACCGAATAAATATACCTTGTCATGTCTGCTATTAGTACGAAAGTGGATTGAGTTGATTGTTGTCGAACATTTGCTGCTGCAAGCCACCAATGCTGTCATCGAAGCTCCTTGAAAATTCATTGCACCGCTGATTTTACGATCCGTCTTTTTTCCATTACACTCGATCGATGCGGTAGAAATACTCATTGTATTATTTAAAAACACTCTGTAAATATTTCGGTTCACTTTTGAAGTGTGTCATTGAATATTTTGTCAATATGAATACTGAATACTTTGTAACGATTTATATATAAGTATACTTAACTTGGCATTGAAAATCGAAACGAAGCAATATTGAAAAATTGCAAAAGATCGAATCATTTAAACATTTAAAAAAAATTTTTGGTTACCCTATTATAGTTTACTTTGAATTTAAGAACTAAAAAGTTCAAAACTTATTATTATCATTATTATTACTATTTTTTTATCAACAAATAATTAATGTCCAAACAAAAAAAAAAAAAAACAAATTTTCATGTCATTTTTTAAAGTTACGCATAAAAACTAAACTATATTTATAAAAAAGGTATGATTACATGTTACGATGACGACTGTGGCCCTTATATTTATCTACTTAAATTGACCTAACAAATTTAATAATTGTACAATTCAGCAAGAAAAGATCACACAAAACTTTTGACCACGAATGCGCTGAGCTTGATTGTTATTTAATTATACGCTCTTGCGATTTTAGCATCATCACGTGCCGACTTCACCAATATTATTACAATGACGCCCGCGCGGTACCAAGCCGATGGGCTTCAGTGCTCCCAGTGCAATTTTTTTTTTCTTTTTTTTTCTTCATAACGTTTTAAAACACTCGAGATTTCAATCTCATTAGTACCGCAGGCACTTTAATTCATATATTTTTACGAAGAACGTTTTTTTTTTTTTTTTTTATGAGAATCTTGAAATCAGATGTTCTGTAATTAGTACCAGGATTATTTGTTTTCTGTATAAGCTTTATAATTACTTAATTGTTCGAGGAAAAAAAAACTTTTGCGTGAGCTCTTATAAATACTCTGAGCAAAAGAAAAAAGATTGGTGATTTGAGCAAAAAGTTCACATACTTTTAAGGAACAATTACATATTTTTATTTATAAAAATTTGGAAGATCATTGTGGATTAAAAAATTATCTGGAAAAAATTTATCTTTCCTTTAAAAATGAAACTGTTTCTTAAAAAGCAAGAAAAATTTACTTTAGATACGCGCTGTTAAAACACAATAAAGTTGAAAAAAAATTACCCGACTCGGGAAGTAAAGAGTACAAGAGCGTGCATTATTGTATGAGAAAGCGGTGACGTTTTTCGAAGCAGCAGCAGTGGGTTCAATAAATAAATCGAGGGGGCCTTAATATACATGGCGGCAACAATCGAGGCGATAAAAATTAAATTGACTTTCAGTGTTTCGGTCCCGGCGCTAAATACTGCGAGAGTCTTATCGGGAGAGCCCGGTGCTAAAGCTTCAGCAACGGTAAGTAGCGTAAAGTAGACATCAACAGGGAAAAGAAAGATGAGAGCCAGATGTCGTATACAAGGGATGCGATCGGCATCAATCTCTGTACTCTCATTAATGCGAGATACTTGTTATTAATGACGCGGCCCACCTAATTAATAACTAACTCGGTCGCTAATATAAAGACACGCGTCTGTGTTTTGCGATACGAGTTTATCCCTTCGAAATCAAAAAAATATATCACCTTTTTTTTTTAATCTACAAGGCACATTTGTTTTTAGTAGAAAATTCTGAGAGCATAAAAAAAAAATGAAAATTAATATGCACAAAAGACAACTATAGATCGAGGATAGGTTGTGAGGTCCCGAACTGGAGTTAAATTCTTGGTCTCTTTATTACAGGGATATAGCTGGCTGTAAACGACCGGCCGGCGCCAAGGACGGACGAGTGGGGGATGATCGATGCCCAACGCTTATCGCCGGACACGCTCGACCCGTCGGAGTGACGCCTGTGCTGCTGAAGCTACGAGAGATCCTTTACGGAGACCCGAGAAACTCTCTCTTATTACGGGAATCCTCGTTGATCGCTCAAGTTTTTATTAACCATCCGCTTTTAAGAAGTCATTTGCTGCTCTCTTACCCGCCCCGGGACATTTATATTAATTCCAGCTCAAATTTTTCCATTTATTCCATATCTGCTGTGACCGGATTTGACTAATGACTTACTCAGTGGAATTGCTTATTAATAAACTTCTACCTTCTTTTTATTTGCAATTTAATGGTTGCAACTTTAAATTCAGTTTACAAATAATTCATCATAACAAGAGTAAAGGATAAAAGTCAATTAAAAAAAAAAAAAAAGGAAATTATTTTTCAACTTAAAATAGTATTGATTTTGAAAAATTTTTTTGTACAGGCACGGTATTCCGAAAGGTGCGTAATGAATGTGGCTTTTACTATCAAGTGCAAGGCCATAAAATTGATTACTCGCGAAATATCGTGACTCACTTTATGTACAAAAATTCAAGCGAACACTTTAAAGGAATTAAGAAACAGGACGAAAAGAGGGAAAAAAAAGGGTAAGAAAAAGAACGAGCCGAGAAAAACGTTTACTCAAGCTAAACAAATTTCGAACGATTAAAACGTCGTAAAGGAAGGCGTGAGGAAACCAGCAGGGACGTCTTAACATGGTTATCCTCTTAAAAGTGAGACGATAACCTGTCGGAGGTCTAAATAGAGTCATGATTAGGTGGGCGAACCTGCAGAGGAGAAAGAGAATGAGAATAAATAAAGTAGAAAAAGAAGAAGAAGGAACGAGACTCCCTGCCTCCCTCGTGAATGCTTGAGTCTCCTGTTAAGATAAGTCAAGTGCCTATACTAATTGTGTCCATTCAAAAGATAGAACATTTTTGTCCGAGATACCTTTTTTTTTTTTTTTTTTTACTTTTTTTTACTTTTTCCCCCTCATTTTCTCTGGCTCCGAAGCAAAATAAAATTTAACATATGAGATGCAACGTGGATAGTGCAGTCGAGGCACCAAATTTGAGTTTAGCCTCACATTTGTCTCCACTTTGTTCTTCACTCATTTTCATTTGCATTTTTATCTTTATACAATGATATTTAATTTTTTTAAGTTTCGCCAAATAATAAAATTGAATTAATATTACCATTACTATTATTTAAAATATTTTTTCTTTCATAAGAGTTCACAATAAGTTGGGCTCGAACTCACTGTAAACTCGAAGCCAAAAAATTGCTAGTCGCATATGCTATTTACTGAGACATCAGAGTTCTTTTTCCGTAAAATACTTTGAATATTTTTAATAAAATAGAAAAATTATTTAAACGTAATAGTTAAACCAATGATCAAAAGTAATTTCATTTTCTATGATTCAAAATTTATTATAATTTATTGAAAGTTATAGTATAATTATCAGCAGTCGCGTCAATGATTTATTATTTTTTAAAATTTATTTAAACTTGTTTACAACTTTTAAAAATTTAAAAGAGAGTAAAGAAATTCAATTAAATAAAATAAAAAATAAATAAAAACGGCTTTGACAACCATTACAGTCGTTATCAAAAGTATCCACAGCTTCCAGCAGTGAAAAAAAAAAAAAAAAGAAAAAAAAAAGAGGAATAAAGTGGTGTAAGGAGTTCCCAAAAGAATTTAATGACAACATTTAACGATAGCAGATATCTGTTCACCGCAAATATTTCTAAACTGTATTCTTTGTTAAATCTTGTTTGGATAAAATAAGCTTGAGATATCGTTGCCAATGGGCCGTAATCTCCAACACACCTTTTATATCTTTTTATCTTAAATTTATAAAGCTTTCTCTTGGTGCCTTAAAAACGGTGGATAAATTTAAAATTACACCTTCTTATGAAAATAAAATCGTCATAACTTCAGTCGAAAAAGAAAAAAAAAAAAAATTTAATTTAATTTTTGAAAAAACTACTTTGAAAAACCGAGTGAAAAAATTGTCCACTCATCGTAACGAGCGGGTAGAAAAAATAAACATCACCAAAAGCTGTTATTTGACGAAGAACAAAAAAAAAGGGGGCCGATACTCCGTGCGTGTGAACGCAGGTGTACGCCCGGTTGACTGCGCTCTTGATGCCAGTTACGCCGTACTTTGATTTACCATAGACAACGTTGATTTTTTTTTTTTTTCATTCTTTTTTGGCTTCTGTTTGCCGGCGTGCGTGTTTGTGCTTGGGGTGAATCGGTTGACCGCAATGCTAATGCGCCTAATTACATCCACGTTTGATTTTTCGTGTTACGAAAATAACTAAAATTAAGCGGGGGGGAATAGAGGAAGGAAGGAAGGAAATTACTTCTCGATGCGTAATTGACTTTTATTTTGGTTGTGCCGCAATTTCGCGTTATTCATTTTTCCTCAAGCATATTCGAGACACCGGTTGCACTGTTTTTTTTTTTCCTGTTTCTTTTTATTTTTAGTTTTTGGTGAATGTTATTGTAAATAAATCACACACATGTCCTTAGTTACAAGCAATTTTTTATTGTTTGCCGACGTATCAGATGTCTAAGCATCCATCATCAGGGATGTTTTTTGAAAAACAATGAGATTAGTACATCATTTAGCATCATCATCTAAAAGTAGTCGATAAAAAAGTAAATAATTCAAAATTTAATAATAATAAATAATTCAAAAATATTTCAGTCTCAATAGTAAATAATAAATATTGTAAAATTCTGGTACGAATTACGGAATTAGTTATAACGATAAATAGTTTTTAATGAGTAACAGTTGATGCATAACTTTGTCTGATTTAAAGCTTGTAAAATTACATTAAAAAAAAGGTTAACCTTGGAAATTGTCACGAAAATTTCCAAAGCCCGAGTAGGCTCATAAAAACAAAATGAAACCTCTCATGCTCTCAAACTAAAAACGACGACACGCAATTAAGTTTGTCAATGAGATTGCGTGCTGATCCGTTACCCTAAAAAGTACCCGAGCTATTGAAATCAGGAGTAGCGCTTCCGACAACGACAGTTGGAACCGGAATTTGTGTGTGGTCACAAAACGCGCTTTATTTGCCAATCTATAGGTATATCAAAAGGCCAGAAGAGGAATTGTCAAGCGACACGAGTACAGTTCGAGGGTGCATATGTCGGTTTCCAATAAGTCGAACACTTTGCGGTTTCGAGGACGACGAGAAAGAGATAATTTCAAAATAATGGAAAATCTGTTGCTGCACGCGTCGAAATCAATAAGCACTGTGGTGGAGCATTGAATTTTAAAAAGTCACAGCCACGTGGACACCTGTGCACTTCGTAATACACGGGCATTGTTAAAAGCGAAGAAAAGAAATTATTATTTCGGCACGGCACATATGCCAAACTCGCCTTCGGCTTCACTCTTTTTTTTTTTTTTTTTTTTTTTTCGCGAAATTATCGGAACCATTGTTCGCAGAGATGTAGATATTCCAAAAGCTAAGTAGGCGAAGCTTAGAAAACTTCTCCGGCAAATTATACGCTTTAGATAATGGCGCTGGCTACTTCAGTTCACACCCTTTTAAAATTGAGGCTCCATTAAAAAAAAAATTTTTTTTTGGTTCCTTTCAATGCTAATCGTTTCAAAAACTACAAAAAAATTTTTTTTTTATTCAGAAGTCAAGAGGAACTGCCTTTTCAAAGAATTGAATATCATGCAAACGAGCTAGAGAATTTTAATTTTTGTAATCTTCTATGGTGTGTGAAAAAAATTTTTTGAACTAATGTAACATTTTCAGACAGCGTTTATCTCTGCAAAAGGTCTAAGAATTCAAAAGTTTCAAGTCATATTGAAAAAACTAGTCTGTTTTTGAAAACAACGAGTTTGAGAGTCAGAAATTCACCCTATTCAAAAGTAAGCACAAAAATTTATGCGAAAAAAAAAAGAAATGAAAAAGTAGCTTCACAAAAAAGCAGAGAAAATGATTGATGGCATTAAAAGAAAAACCATAAAAAAGTGTACACGAGAATCATCTCGAGCGGGAAAAATTTGGAAAAGCAAATAAGAAGGGACAGAAGTGAGCGGTATTATAATATTGGAAGCATATGAGATTTATATCATGAGAAAGAGGCGATAAGTATGGAAATCTATTCATCGAGTCCCGGGATATCACAAAGCTCGCGGGGTCCTCGGGAGGAGAGAAAAATTGACACACATATATACTTTACCGTATTCAAATCAAATATGGTCTCAAGCCATGAATATCATGACTGACCGCTTTGTGAGCCAATACATAACCTATTCGATCATGCATTTTCCATTCGGCCTGGGCCTCGGATCTCTCCGGGGACTGTACTCTTACCATTTCTTTCTTTGCATTTTTATTCGTTTCCGTCCAACTCAAAGCTCCTACAATCTGAATTTAATCTTACTCTAATCATCGCACCCGAGCTGGTGTAACGGATTTCTTTTTTTTTAATTACGCCCGAGTAAATTAACCCGCATATAGTCATGTAGACTGTCACATTGTGTATCAAATTGTCCCCAGTAGCAAAGATTTAATAAATAACTTTATAAAAAGTATTAAGGTTTGCAAGGGACAAAAGACTAAGTACGCGCGGCTACCGAACGCACGGCAAAATTAATCGGCAGTATTAATGACGAATGCGTGTAAGAGATTATTCGGCTCGAGCAGATAAGCTTCCCGAGTGATTGATTCGACGAGAAATCCTCCGTCGCGAACGAGATAAGTGCAGCTGCAGAAAAACACAAAGAATTTGCAAATCGACCCGCCGGCAGCGACACTAAGTACCATGTTATTTATGATTTCGAAGGTGATTTTTCATCATTTATGGCAATTACCAGCCGCAAACCTCATTCGCTGATGATGATTGAGCTGAAAAAGACTCGAGTCATTTATCGATGAGCTCTGGTTGGTTGAAATTTTTCATGGCTTTTTTGTTTCATCAGACGCTTTAAAAAGTCAAGAAAAAAAAAACATTTTTTTATTTTCAATCAAGCGCTGTTGCGTAAGGTAGAACAGGAATAGGATCCATCGCAATGATTACGAAATAAACGAAATAAAGCTCGTGGCGCAGGACATCGTAAAATGTATGATTCCTTGGTTAGTGCAATGTTTATTCGTGACCGTAAAAAAAATAGCAACACAGGGAGTAGTAGTTCTAAATTTTATTGTTCGCAGCTCTTTACCGCAATGGTATTCTGACAGTGGAAAAACTATTATTTTCGGCACCATTGAAATTACGCAATCTGGGCATTTCCAACATCAAAAGACGAAGCTCTTGAAACGAGAGCTGCGTTAATTAAAGCAATGCAAGTAAAAGCTCACTAAAGCCATCGATTATCAGCGTGGCCGAGCGGAGAATGATTAACTGCGCAGAGGGCCTTTTGAAAAGGCAAAAGGACAAATAAATCGTCGGGTTGGGCGCGGATTATATATTATAGACATGATCGTGAAGTGTTGCACTTGGCGACACGTGTCGTCACGTGACCCGGGGGAACGGGGGGGTGGTTATTATGTGTGCGCCCATGTACTTGCTTGTCACGCACGATGCACAACTTTTATAAGTCGAAATCGTCAAAACTGCGGTGATGATTTTAATGGAGCGACGCTGTTGGATATTTTACGTGGTCAAGCGTGATTGATGACGCGTAACCATTTTTTTTTCTTTTTAAGTTTTTTTCCGCTCTTCTGAGGATTGTCGCACCTAATGAAGCACGTCAATCGGCTATTAAATGTATCGTTTCGAAGGAATTGTATTGGTTTGAAACACAGTGTTCCTTTTAGAGTGACAGCAAGAAATTTAATTTGATCGTTAAATTGCTTTCTAAGTTATTATTTTTATTTATTTTTATTTTTTTTTATTTTTTTTTTAGATATGAATATATGCAGTGCATTCACCTATCGTAAACAGCCACTGTGTGGTTAAAATTGTGTGAGTTAAAGAGTTTTTGTTAAGTTAACTCTAAATTTTAAATTAATTGTTTAAATCTACTCACATCAAGTAATACACTTAAGAAGAATCTTTTGTTTATTATTTTTATTATTTTATCTCTAATTTAAATAAATTAATAATGATCAAATTTATGTAAATTTTAGACACATTTTAGAATTCTATCATAACTGGTATTGCAATCACCAAAACTGAAGTTGTTATCGAATGAACGAACGAACAGCACACAAACTACGGCTGGCAAGGAGAGGAGAAAAGGCAATCGTGCGGTCCACTCGACGTTCGAAACGAGCAAGTTCACGCGTTTGAGATCGTCAGTTCTCATGTAGTAGTCATTGTTATTGGGGAGGGGGTCTGTTCTGTACGTGGGTTAGCCGCAATAACGTTGAAAAAAGCCAAGAGTTTGCTCCCTCTTTTTTCGATTTGTTGGATCTCGACACTACTCAAACTGGCTCTTGAGATTCTATGACCTGGCTTTTGAATTTTGCGCTTTTTGGTTGCGCCAGACAAAACCCACTGAAATTTTTCAATATTACCGTCAAGTATTTGTTGGTGAATTTTTTTTTACTGGATGGCTTTGGGAATTTTATGACCGCTCGGACACGTTATGCACTCAAAGTCTACATTTAAAAAAAAAGGTTGTAACTGTAAGTCAGTTTGAAGATATATTAAAAAAATTTTGACACAAATTAAAAACCATTATTTTCAATTTCTTCCCACACAAAACTTAAAATTATACTGATAAAATCATCGAAAGAGGGATAAAATTTTACAAAAAAAAAAAAAAAAAAAAAAAAAAAAAAAAAGTAAATGCGGACACTTTGGCCTCTTATTTTAGCAGCCAAATATTAAAATGCGATAAATCAAAAATGGCGGAAGAGACACATACCGCGGGGGTAAAATTGAAAAATAGCGTGTAACCAGGTGCGTTAATACATCCAATTTTGGGTAATTCAAACACGCTGCCGAGGTAGGACGGCGCATTTACGAGTGACGATTTTTTTTTCGTCACCATACACCGCAGGGTAATCAAAGTGGCATTATCCATGGGAAATTTTATCGTCCCCCTCGTCTAGCCTCTCTTGCCTCATACGTTCTTTTTCGCGCAGGCGAGCTTGTTCTTGCACCGGACACGACCAAATTCATGTTCCTGCTGTTTGAATTCAGGACGGACGCGATTACCCAGTTTGAGGTTTCGTCAAACCCTAACTCAGTTGTGCGGAAAAATTCCAAGTTTTCATAATTTTTTTTTTTTTTTTTTTTTTTTTTTTTTTTACTTAAAATTTCTCTATGGGTCGATGACAATAAATAAACCAAAACCAGAAGAATTTTCAACAGGTCTATTTTTAAAAAGTCTCTTCATAATCTTGCACACACGAAGTTCAAAAGCTACCTGGATCATTCGGTAAAGAAGAAATGTATTGACGCGTTAGAATTGCAAATTAGAATTTATCTTTCTTCGGATTCTTATTCTGTATTCTACCAGATGTAAAGAGTATTTGAATGCTATTGATTATTTTTTGTTTGAAGTACTACCGATGTAAATCACATTTACGTTCCCTGCGAGAAATTTCCGCCAGAATATTGCCAGACAGTGGGCAGATTTAGCGAAATTGGGCAGAAATTTAGTAGGGTTAATCGCCAGATTCTTGACAGAAGGCCAATGCTTTACGCATAGGGATTCTGGCGAGCTATAGCCTAAACCTTTTTATTTTAAATTGTAACATTGATTACTAACAAAAATATGTTCAGTTTCATAACTTGACTCTGAAATTTTTCTTTTTTTTTTTTCCTTATGTTGAACATTTTTCTCATCCATTTTGATGTAATTTTAAAATATTATTCACACAATACCAGCCCTGCTGTATAGCCACACGTGTGGCATACGTGTGCCACACGTACAATGGACTTGAACAAATTTTTTTTCTTTTTCTAAATATTTTAACACCTATGGAGTCAGGGCGGAGACCTAGTGCATAGGATAGCGATTACAACCTGGACATGATTTCCCCAGGAAGTTTTGACTCCGGAGGGGCCAGGGCGGATACCTGGTGCACCTGGTGATATTGACGCCTTGGAGATGATTTCCCCAGGAAGTTTGGACTCCGGAGGGGTCAGGCTGAACACCTGGTGCACCTGGTGATACTTACGCCTTGGAGATGATTTCCTCAGGAAGTTTGGACTCCGGAGGGGCCAGGGCGAATACCTGGTGCACCTGATTATACTGAGGCCTTGGAGATGATTTCCCCAGGAAGTTTGCACTCCGGAGGGGTCAGGCTGAACACCTGGTGTACCTGGTATTAATTACGCCTTGGAGATGATTTCCCCAGGAAGTTAGGACTCCGGGGGGGTCAGGGCGGACACCTGGTGCACCTGATGATACTTACGCCTTGGAGATGATTTCCTCAGGAAGTTTGGACTCCGGAGGGGCCAGGGCGGATACCTGGTGCACCTGGTAATACTTACAACTTGGAGATAATTTCCCCAGGAAGTTTGGACTCCGGAGAGGTCAGGCTGAACACCTGGTGCACCTGGTGATACTTACGCCTCGGAGATGATTTCCTCAGGAAGTTTGGACTCCGGAGGGGTTAGGGCGTACACCCGGTGCACCTGGTGATACTTACGCCTTGGAGATGATTTTCTCAGAAAGTTTTGATCCCAGTGGGTTCACATCATCAAGTTTACTATTAGGATAGCATCTTTAGAGTTGGGTTATTACCGGGTACACCAAGTATTTTCCCTGGCCCATCCAGGGTCAAAATTTCTTGATAAAATCATCTCCAAGGCGTAAGTATCACCAGGGGCACCAGGTGTCCGCCCTGGCCCCTCCGGAGTCCAAACTTCCTGAGGAAATCATCTCCAAGGCGTAAGTATCACCAGGTGCACCAGGTATCCGCCCTGGCCTTCTGGGGAAATTATCTCCAAGGCGTAAGTATTACCAGGTGCACCAGGTATCCGCCCTGGCCCCTCCGGAGTCAAAACTTCTAAGGGAAATCATCTCCAAGGCGTAAGTATCACCAGGTGGACCAGGTGTCCGCCCTGACCCCTCCGGAGTCGAAACTTCCTGGGAAAATCATCTCCAAGGCGTAAATATCACCAGGTGCACCAGGTGTTCAGCCTGACCCCTCCGGAGTCCAAACTTCCTGGGGAAATCATCTCCAAGGTTTCAGTATAACCAGGTGCACCAGGTATCTGCCCTGGCCCCTCCGAGGTCCAAACTTCCTGAGGAAATCATCTCCCTGGCGTAAGTATCACCAGGTGCACCAGGTATACGCCCTGGCCTCTCCGGAGTCAAAACTTCCTGGGGAAATCATCTCCAGGTTGTAATCGCTATCCTATGCGCTAGGTCACTGCCCTGACTACATAGGTGTTAAAATATTTAGCAAAAGAAAAAAAATTTGTTCAAGTCCATTGTACGTGTGGCTATACAGCAGGGAGAGGTTAGGATTTTCAAACAGCAAGCATAATTCATCGATTAAAAATTAAAATTATATTTCTATAAAATTATTTGATTATTTTTTATCAATTTTGTAACATCGGAGCTGCATGCTGCTGCTCCGATTTGTAAACTAACCTCTCATCAACGCATCTAGGTACATATACATATATGTATATATATAGAAATATACATAAAATAATAAGCTTGACAGAATTTTCTGCCCACTATCTGGCGGGCACCCCAGACGTTCTGTTGAAACTTCTAGCAGGGTTTGAATAATTTAAAAATTTTGAAACTTTCAGAAATATATGGGATTGTCGAAAAGATAGAGGATTTGAGAAAGCGCAGGGTGAGATAAATCGATGGAAAAGTTGGAGGGACCAGTGCGATGCGCGAGTAACAAGCGAATTGTCGCTAGTTGATCGGGTCGCCATTAACCCCTTGACACTTTCCCGCGGGTAATAACTTCTCTATTATAGGAGTGTCGATTTCCGGCGGGATTCACCCGGTGGAGCGGGGACTATTTTCTGATTAGCAGCCGCTTGCTTGTTGGAGTTGATGATCCAAGCGTGGAGCTTGGATGATTGCTATGCATGGGCTGGGACCAGCGACTGGGAGTAGACGGGATATTATTATTAGGAGCCGCATGATGGCTGAAATGGCTGCGAAGCTCTCGCCTGGGAACTACCCGGAGACGCGTTTATCACGGTTCCAACCTTAAGACTTTGCTTTTTTCTTCGAATCCCCCCCCCTTTTTTTTCAATATTGGAATGTTGAAAAAATTAAATAAAATTGAAAAAAAGCTCGCGTAGGTGCAGCTCTCTTAATTCGGCGTAACGGCATTCGAGTAGCTACTGCGTGAACGCAAGAGCAAACAGGCGGGGTACTTGTGGAAGGGAGAAAAAAAAATGAGGGGTGGGCTCGACCGCCCGTGGCTTTGATTTGCACACACAGCTCTCGACTGCTCTTTTTTCCCCCGCAGCAAGAAAACAATCGGCGATCGGTCGACTCTACCACCAGGAGTCAAACTCAAGTGGGTGGCTGCTGAACGAATTTGCGTGAGAAAAATTCTTGAATGCCCTTACCGCTCTAAGATCCTGTTTATTGTCGTAATCGATTTCGAGTACTCGCTACCTCGCTTTACATCTCAACATATTTTTTCAGTTAATTTATGAAAAAAATTAATATTATTTTGATTCATTTTAAAATCAGACGTTTGTAGGTTTACCGCTGCTGTGCTACTCAATTTTAAATCATTTTTCAAACGCATTTTAAGCATTTGGAATTTTTTTAAATTATATGCAAACTAAAAACTAATCTTCGTTGAAAAATGAATGAATAAATTTGTGTGAACTTAAAATTAAAGACGAAAAAAAAATTCGTTAGGCAAGGCATGGGCTCTCGAGGCTGCTCATTTCAAGGGGAGCATTAGAGTGGGAACAAACTTCTTTCCTCTCTCGAGTCAAATTGTTCAAGAGCTCAAAGTCGAGTTGGAGTAAGTTGCAATAAGTGGCGCGATGAAGAAAACAGATCTCGATGATTCGTTCGAGAGCTTGAAACGTGTGCTGGCTCTGCACGTGTGTGAAACACCGAGTTTTTCGTTTCGCTAACTTTACGAGTAGTTTCGACCTACGCGAGGGTTTACGTTTCTCCGCTGCTGTTTTCTACCACTTTAATTAAAAGGTTATTGAAAAGCCACTAAAGCTGACTCGCTTGCTCGTGAGAAGCTTTACACTACTTTTTTACGAGTGTTTTTTTAAACTACTCCAACACGTGAGAAAAATTTAGTAAGCTTCACGGAAAAAAAAAAAAATTTATTTTAAACGTCGATGCCTCAAGGCCAACTAAAATATTAAAAAAAAAAAAAACGAAAAAATTAGTAGAAAATTTATTCTTGCAAATGGGGGGGGGGCGTACGAGCTTAGGGCGGCTTTTGGCCAGCGGCTCGCCAAGGCGGTAAAAGAGCAAAGCCGAGATTTATCGCTCCGGATGCGCAAATACGGTAAGACTTCCTCTTTTCCTGGTTTGCGACAAACTTTTCTGCGTCGCATAACTTCTTTCTCTCCGCCCCTTTTTTACTTTTTTTTTTCTTCCGTCAGGCACATCCTAACAGCAGCCTAAAACGGACAGACCAGGATCCACCCCGATGGTCGTACAATATTGGCCCGGCCGACTGCTGCTTCGGTTCGAGACATCCTCGAATTTCGTATTCTGAATTTAATCGGAAGTTAAACCGTTGCTGCAGTTCTTCGATTGTAAAGGAAGAATTTTTACACTAAATTAACTCTATTCGTACGTACATGTATCTTACTTTTTTCTCTTTCTTTTTCTACGGATTATAAATTGTGCAAACAGTTATTTTCGACCTTGTAATAAATAAACAAATCAAGTTGTGTATATATTCATAGTTTATCACAAAATAGAAGTATCTATAATTTGTTAAACAAAAAATACGATTTTTTAGAAAAAAAAACTCGCACGGATATAAAATTGTTTATTGTTAAAAAAATAACTTAATATGTAGCTCTTATATTCATGATGGCTGATACGTTACAACATAATTACTCGAATGCGGTGGCCTGCGAGTGCAGGTTGACAAATTGAATCAATTATAATTTATTCTTTTCATGTTTGGCTCTACTTACTCTACTACATATAAGTATTGTATACCTAGTCTTGGACATTAATATTTCATGACTACGAGTCCGTGGAAAATCGCCAGAAAGTCGGCAGAAATAAAAAAAATGTGGAGTTGGAGGAGGTAATCTTTCATCAATCAGAATCAGAGCGACTCTCGGTGGGGTGGTGGTGATAATGATCATATTGCTAATCTTTTTTATTTTTTGTTCCGAAAGGAGTAAAAAGAAATCGTGAGTGGATAATGTGGGCTTATTTTCTCTCAAACTGTACCGAATCGAGCTGTTTTTTCCAACATCCCTGTACGGATCCTTGATGATTTAGGCGGGTACAATGGGGATTGGAATACGTTCGACGTTGCGTGAAGACGTCGTTGATCAAGATTTATGATGATTATCTGTTTATTGTGCGCTACGGATTAGCCGCATTACGTTGGCTCTGTGAAATCAGATATTAATTTTTCATCTCCATCTTTACGAGTGAATTATTATCTTTTTTTTTTTTTTTTTTTTTTTTTAAGTAAAAAATTTGACCATTAACTGCGGGTGAGAGAAAGGAATGAATATTAGGTAATGAAAGTGTTAAATTAAGCGTTCGGGATGTTATATTATTGGGGAAGGGGAGAAGGGGCGTGGAGTGGGGAAGTACGTAGGGGATGAATTCCCGGGTCTGTCGGACAAATCCGATCGTATTTTCATCGACGCCAAATTGGCAATATCCTCGCGAGTGACGATTCTTGAATTATGCATCAGTCCTCCTCCTCCTCCTGCTTCTCTTGCACGTTGTCACTACCCAGAGACAGTCGCTTCAAAGTTTGTCCCATCCCAGCTAGCCCGGACGAGCTTTGCGGTTGAGCTTACCCCCTCCCTCTTCTGATACGTCACTTGTTGCCCCCCACCCCCTCCCTGCCTTTTACTTCTACAATCAAAATAAAATTTAAATTTACGGAATGATAAATTTTTGAGAATATCATGCGAAAAAAAAAAACGATAATCGAATAAATTGAGGGGACCCTCGAAATGGTCCCAGCGAACAATGCTTCTCGACAAAAAGTACATCACGGTATAACACACACGAAAACGACGCTTTCGTGAAATAACCAAAGTTCGACTCCTCTTTTATTCCGATAAAACGATAACAACCTCCATTTTCCTGCGTCGCAAAGCTCGCTCCTTCCCCTTCTTACATCCTTTGTATATAAATGCTCTCATTACTACGCTCGAGCTTGAATTCACTTTTTTGGTTTATGCCTCTGTTTTCTTTCGCTCGTTGCAGAGCTTAAATCACTCAGACAATCGAATTTATGGTAAGCATTGAATAAATCATCAACTTCATTAAAATAAAAAAAAATTGCACAAATGTTTTTTATTTTCATAAACAAAAAAGGCAAAGAAAAAGATAAATATAAAAAGCTGTAGCCCAGATGAATCGATTAGCTTTTACGAGGAGAATCAGAGTTGGTTGGCGCGACTCCGGAAGCCTAGAGTAGCTCGATAGTGTACACTCGCATTTATCTGGCGATTACGATGCGGAGAATTCTTCTTCCTATCCCGGGCTCGGCCATAAATCTGCTCGTGAATTGTTACTGCTGAACAACTCACAAAGGTCCCCTCGGTTTCAAATCACTTTGCAAATTCGTTTCGCAGGAAAGACCTTTTTTTTAACGACATGTATAATTATTGAATAAATAATAATAACAGTTGGTTTGTTTTTTCAACGCTGTTCGACATTTTATTTTTCCAAAATCTTTTTTTTAACAATTTCAATAAGTACGAGAGTGATAAAATGCACAAATCAGTTCTGCAATTTATTACAAATATTGATTTTTCTATTTTTTTTTTTCTATTTCTGATCGAATACATTTTTTGGTTAGATGAAAAAAACGCGTCGCTGTTTTCCCTTAGCTTTTGTTCCGAAATATTTACCGAATTCACGCGAATATTTTTTCGGAGATTATTGTAACTTGATGAACTTGAAATTTATTTTTTTTATAGAATACTTTTTACTATCTTTTTTTATTACTTTTTATTAACGTATTTTTGATTTTTTTTTGTTTTTTGTTTTTTTTGGTTTTTTTTTTTCTTATTTTTTAACCCAAATAAATATTACCCTGCAGAATTGAGTAAATCGACTGATATAAAAAAAAGAGAAAATGAACGCGGACGGTGATTGAATTGTCTTTTCAAAATTTTAAAATTTAGCCATTTTTTTAATTTTTGCTTTTTTCATAGAGTTACTGTACTTTACTCGAAGTCACACTGTTTTTTAGGACACTCCTGTTTCATTGGGCATTCTAAGATTTTATGTTTGCACACTATAGGTTTTCGAACGCAAAGCGGTAGTTCGGTTGGCACCAGGAGCTTGACATCTCGAGCAATATTGTTAACGGGAGCAGGACCCGGTGCTAAGGTTGGTGGAGGAGCACAGTGTTGCAAAACTACTGGCGCACTTGGCGGTTTCGGGAGCGTCGGAATCGGCGGGCACACCGTCTCTTTCGGAGTTTCTGTCTAAAATATAAAATTACTATTATTTTTTTTTTTTCAAAGCAACTCTTGCTCGTTAACTTTATTTCGCTCTGACTAAAAGAAATCAGTGATAAACTAAAAAACCACTCTGATTATAATTTAAAAAAAATCTACCTTGTCTGCGTAATTGGGGCAGGGAGAACGTTGAATCTTCGTGGGCGTTGGGTAGTCCTGCTTCTCCGTATTGCGTGGTTTTACCGTTGGTTGGCACTTCGGCGGTCCTTCGCAGGTTGGACATTTGGCAGCTGCCTTTTCAGTCATCTTCATATCTTCTTTTAATTGTTTTAATCGCGCGCAACACGATCGATCCGGCAACTGGCACTTTTTTTGCCCTTCTGAGAAGTCCACTCCTTCAAGCATTAAGGTAATTTTAAGATTATATATATATTTTTAATTATTAATCTTTATTACCAAAAAGATTATTTGTAATATATTTTAATATGATTAAAAACTTACTGCACCTGGACAATTGTGTTTTGAATTTAAGTCATCGGTTTTATCTTTGGAAGCATATTGCGTACTAGACGTCACACTGAATTTTTTAGACACCACGCCATTATTGACATTTAATTGCTCTGTCTGAGCAATGGGACGTTCGAGAGCATAAGTTGACATCTTTCTGGAGAACCTTTTCCAAAAACTCTTTTTTTTCTTCTTGCCCTTGCCATTGTCGCCTCCTGCATCACTAGGTGGACAGCAGTTTGGTGGCGGTGGAGGACATTCTTGTTTCTGAAAAATTTTTTTATTTCATTCTCATAGTCAAACAGAAATAATACTGAAATCAAAAAGAAAGAAAAGGTTGGTTAGTTACCTTAGGTGGCACGCATCGAGGCATCATTGGGCATGGTGGCGGACAAGGCGGAGGGCATTTGGGTGGAGGGCATTTAGGCGGACACGGCGGAGGGCACGGTGGGGGACATGGTGGAGGGCATTTAGGCGGACACGGAGGAGGGCACTTAGGCGGAGACGGAGGAGGGCACTTAGGCGGAGACGGTGGAGGGCACTTAGGCGGAGACGGTGGAGGGCATTTAGGCGGAGACGGTGGAGGGCACTTAGGCGGAGGGCACGGTGGAGGGCACTTAGGCGGAGGGCACGGTGGAGGGCACTTAGGCGGAGGGCACGGTGGAGGGCACTTAGGCGGAGGGCTCGGTGGAGGGCACTTAGGCGGAGGGCACTTAGGCGGAGGGCACGGTGGAGGGCACTTAGGCGGAGGGCACGGTGGAGGGCACTTAGGCGGAGGGCACGGTGGAGGGCACTTAGGCGGAGGACACTTGGAGCATTTCAATGGGCCATCCGGTTTACTGATCATTTCTGGAGGGGAAGGAGGCGGTTTACTGATCATTTCTGGAGGGGAAGGAGGCGGTTTACGCGGTACACAAGTTAGTGGAGGCATCGGCATTGGATCTAACGGGCAGCCAGGAGGACAGTGTGGTGCGATGCAAGGACTAGGACATTTTGGACAAGGTATTTTTGGAATTGGGCGGGGAGGAAGTATACATAGAGGTGGTGGGCACGGTGGTGGAAAAGGTGATGGAGGTGGGCAGGGAGGTGGGGCTAATTTTTTTTGTATATTCAGAGAAGGTGCTGGACGGCATTTCGGCGGAGGTGGGGGTGGACAAGGTGGAGGACATGGTGGAGGGCATTTAGGCGGAGGACATTTAGGTGGAGGACATTTCGGTGGAGGGCACGGAGGTGGGCATGGTGGCGGACACTTTGCACTGGAGAAGACTATCTCTGGGATAAAAGAACAACCCTTGCTGACGAGACTACTTGAAAATTCGGATTTAGTTTTATTACATCGGTAGTCGCTGAAGTTGCGTTTGTTAATGCACAGATTAGAAAATAGGCTCCACAGATTCTGTATTGAAAAAAATAAAACCCACAATTAATAGTTTAATTCTACGAAAAATTATTTTAGCTATAAACTTTTTTTAATGCAAGCGACCAGAAAGAAATAAAATAAAAAATAATTTAATTATATAATAATTTTATCATTCAACTCAGAATTCAAGAACAAAAAGATTTTTTTTTCACTGTGACATTGAATAGGTTTAGACATTGTTAATCTGTTAACACAAATTAAGCATCAAGAAGAGAATATGATGCTTTAAATTAAACGATGACAAACTGTGGCTTTACCACTCCTCCTCCGGCCTCTACCACGCTACTAAATTAAATATTTAAAATTTGTTTAACGATAAGGGCTATTAGGTGCTTTTACAGGAAATTTTACGCAAATAACTTTTCGTTTTAATTTTGTTTTTGAAGGGTGTTCTGAGGGTCCGGTAGGCGTAATGGGTTTTTCTGTAGAAGTTCCACCAGATTTTTTTTGAACACCACGATTCGATTCAACCTTCCATTGCTTATTTGAAATCTTGAATTAAATTAATTTTTTAATTCAATCAACTTTTTATCAAAACGTGATGTAATTTTGCTGGTTTTTGGCCCTCACCTCACTTTAGCCCTCACCCTTTCAAATCTTTCATTAATTTATTTAGTAATCAATAATTTTTAAAACTTCAAGATTTTTTCACTTAATATTCTAATTAAAGAAATTTCAAACCTTCTAGTGCCAAGGTTGCTTTTTCTGTAATTCACTGGAACTAGTTCAATTTTATATAAAAAAAAAAATTTATTATTAGTAAAAAAAAGCCATTCTTACAATGTTGTAGCTGGATAGAGGCTGAAGGAAGGTGGAAAGCCACATAAATTTAATTTCTATAAATACGATAAATAAGACATCATTATTTAACTTACTTTATAGGGAATTGGTTCTATACTGCATCTGATGGGTGGTCCAAATTGCCTCAGCTGTAAATAAATGTGTCAAAAGTAGGTTTTATTAAATGAATATGGAATTTTTATGAACATTTTTTCATTATTGTTCGTTAATATTTTTCTTGTCAGGTTTTTAAAATTTAAGAAAACAATGAAATATTGCGAAAAAATTTTGGTGAACTTGATTTTAAAATTATTGAAGAAAAGATTAAAGATAAATCTTGACTTACGTTTTTTTCGGGGGTGTTTTTTTTTATTCGTTATCATTAGGTTTGAATTATTTTGAAGTGATTTTTTACCTAGTTCGAAAACTTTTTCGCCTTCCTGATTCTCTTTCATTGAAAGATTCTTTTTAGCTTCACTTTTTCCTTATGTTGCTGCCAAATGAACTTTTGATTCCGTGTTCATAGCCTTTTTTTTATCAATATCTCCTAATTTTATTTTACATTATTTTCATCATTTTTTATTTAATTTTTTAATTTATCGGTACCTTTTAAACAATCTTCTTTATTGCACCCACCATCTTTACAAACCCCATTTTCACATTTACCTTTAATTTTTTTTCCATCTTCTTCAACTTTTGGTTCAGAAGTTTTTTTATGCTTTTCTTTTAATACTTCCAACTTTTTTTGAAGCTTTTGTAGAACTTCTTTGAGTTTGTTAACCAATTCTTCAGTTTTTTCTTTTTTGTTAACATTTAATACATGCTCGTTCTTTATCTCATTTGTAATTTCTAAAAGTTTAGAAGCTCTCATATTTTCAGAAAATATGTGGCGAAACTTTTCATTTTCAATTTCCTCGAATTTTACATTAAATTTTGTAGATGAGCCGGCAGGAGTCAATTTCAGATCGATGATCCGTAACATAAGTAAAACTTCTTGAAGATTCCATGAATTTAATCGGTTCCAGAAACAATTCGTAACAGTTTTCCATAATGGGAAGATAGCTTGTCGATTTACCGCCTGAGGAGAGACGGATAGCTGGAATAAGGAACTTCTCTGATTCTTCACAAGTGAGAATGTGAAACTTTTTTTTCATTTTTATCGGAAACTTCTCATTTTTTACTTCATTAAATTAATTTTTTTTTTATGTATTTACAAAAATTGTGTTTCAAAAACGTTCACCAAAATTTTTTTCAATATTTTTAAGTTGCTTTTTAAAAAACTTTTTAAAACTAAAGTATCATTTAAATTTCTCTAACTTAAGCTTTGAAAATTAAATAAATTATTTTACCTGAGTTAAAGCAAATATCTTGGAGCCGCCTTCGGATAAACTTTTCTCAACGATTCGAGTGCCAAAGGTGCCCTTTGGAGGTGCCGAGCGAAAATAAAAAAACAAAACTTGTTATACTTAAATGTGTGCGTATCTATTTGCACACCTAAAAAATAAATAAAAAACAAATATAAATACTACATATAGTATTTATATTTATTTTTTTATTTTTTATTAACACTTACATTATGTAATTTTCTTAATGGAACAATACTTCGTGTGTTCGTCCATCCAACTGAAGCACTTTTCTTTAAATGTGGAGTCCCCGAGTTCTCAGCAAGTACAGCTCTTCTCTGAAAGTAAAGGTTATCATAAATAGGTTATTTTTTTTTATTTATTTTTTTTATTGAACACTTAGCTCTTGGGGTAATGGCTTATTTTTCAGTTTAAATTGAAAAAAACATCAAACTATAAATATGCTTTAAAAAAAATGTCTTGAAACTTTTTCTTGCCAATGTTTTTTCAACGTACCTTCAAAGTTCCTGGTGTTAAATGAAAACTTCGTTGATTTAGTGATTGCACGACAGATTTTGTTGCTCGGGAAAACATTATTGTGTTTGAAGATGATTAATACTTATTACTTTAAATTTTGCATACAAATAATTTTTTAATTACATATTGCCAAATTAATTTGAGAACCTGCACTCGTTGCCAAACAACGCGCTATTCAATTTTCATACCTCAACAACTTCTCATTGTTCGAGAGTTTTTGCTTTTAACTAAACAATTTTATTTTCTAGCACTTTTTAATTATTTATAGATTATAGATCTATAGATCGTTACTCTATGGTTTATTTATTTGTTTTTTTTTTTAAATTAGCTCGGGTATTACGAAATATTTTACTGTAACGTATCTTTTTCTGGTTGTCTAATTAAGAATAACTAGAATTTGAATATTCAAAAATTTAAATTATATTTATATTCTGCACTTGAACTTTAAATAAGGCTTTTTAACAAGCAGACGATGACAATTTAGCGGGGGGTACACGAAACAATATTTTATGGTTTTATTTAATTTTTTGAACTTTTTAACTTAATTCACTCGTCATTTTGGATTTTTATTAATTACTATGTAATCCTAAATACTTTCTTGAAGAAAAAATCATTTTGTTCTTTTATTAAAGCTCAAGTCAAAATCTTTGTTGTACCTCCCGCATTCTATCCCAAGCTGAAAAAGTTAAACACATTACTTTTCAAATTTTTTTTAAACAAGTTTTTTGTACTCTGATGATTTTTAACATTTAATTAATAAACAAATCCCCAAAAAAACCTCAAAGAGGTAAACAAACTTAGGGAGAGTTTTAGCACCAAAACATTAATTAAAGGATTTTTAACAAAAATTCGTGATATCAAACTATATGAATATTTTGATTTTACCCATGTTACAGTCAAAAAAATATCTTCATGTAGAGTTTGGTAGAGTTTAGTTAAATTAACAGATAAATGTCGTATTTTTAAAATCAAAATATTCATATAGTTTGAAACCTCGAATTTTTGTTAAAAATCCTTTATTTAATGTTTTGGTGCTAAAACTCTCCCTAAGTTAGTTTACCTCTTTGAGGTTTTTTCGGGGATATCACTATTTTTTGTTTGGTATAATGTTTAATTTAATACGTATTTTTTGTCTCTCCTTCAATTTTACTAATCGAAGTAAAATCAAAATTTAAAATAAGATACAAAAATTTTTTATTTAACTTTCTGTCATAAAATATTGATATCAATTTTCTTTCAAACTAATTCAAATTTAAAAATTAGTGTAAAAATTTGCAAAATTTTGCCATTGTTCCTACATTGAACTTTTTATGCTTTTTTATGAGGTACTAAAAATCAATTTAGGTTCTAATGAAATAGGGAAGTAGGCTCAATTTAAGGTCAAGCCAAGCCAGCTAGCGGTAAAAAAATTTTTAAAACGATGGATCAACTTAGCTTTTAAAGTTTTATCAATCTATTGATAGGTTATATAATCAATTTTTTTCATCATTAAATCTATTTCAATCCATAAAATATTAGAAAGAAATGTTTCAATCAAATCGAGTATATTTTTAAGTTTATTTTTAAAAAGAAATTAAAGGAAGAGGAAACAAATTTAAATTTATTTTTTTAATAAAAACCAATACTGCGCCATCTGGTGAAAATTCTGTGAAGTGCCGAATGTCGATCGGCGTTTGAATGTTTTTCGAACACTGTGGAAAGTCCGAAAAAAGGCCAAATTTAAAAACGCGAGTTAATAAATAAGGAAATTAAAAAAATATACGATGCGAAAACAATCCACGTCTTTTCGATTGTGAAAAATAGGCGTACTGTAGAGGTTTAAAGACGCAGGTAACTTATTTTCATTTTTAAATAATAAATTAATTATGGTTAGTAGGGTTAAAGTAGCTCCAGCAGCTGTAAATAAAGCACGGCAGCTGGCTACTATTTTGGCGCGAAAAACTCTCCCAAGCCAGCTACCGCTGGCTTTGATTTTAAGCATTTCATCGATTAAACCAACAAAAAAAAGCAATTTTTTATCATCAGCAAGTAAAAGGTTATAAAAAATCGTCTGCTTATTAAAAAGCCTTATTTAACGGCGACAAAAATTAAATAAATAATTTTTTATGACTAGACTAGGTAGTTTTGGCGTGCAGAGATTCTTATTTCTTTGACGGAAAGATTAGTTTACAGTTAAATTTTTTCCTATCAAAAATGAATCAACTAATATTATTCTCACTTAAAAAAAAATTAATTTTGTTAATAAATTTTTGATTAAAATTTTTTTTTCTCAATTTTAGTAAATGCTGTAAAACAAATTAAAGATAATTTAAAAATTAATTGTTCAACAATTTCAAAATAAAATAGATTTATCAATATTATTTTTAAAGAAAATAATTAATTAATAAGCAATCAACAAAAATTTTAAATGAACTCAATTCTACACTGAAGCGACGTTTGACTGGAGAAAAGTATATTATGGTTGTAAGCCAGTAGAGCAAAATATCGAATAACGGTATTGTACCTTCAACCGGTTACAGCAGAACACTACCTTATTGGCATTTCTTGCGGTTTATATATCTTCAGTCAATCCAGATGCAACTCTACTGGTAAGAGATTGGAAACAGAAAAATAGTAAAAATTTTACTAATTAATGTTTTCTATACTCTTAATTTTGTCTTTGTTGACTGGGAAGAAAGCTTCAAAATGTTGTAAAGATTTAAGGGGGGTAAACCCTGGAGGGCAAAAAAAAAGCAAATTTCATGATTTTTCTCGAGCAAACGGCAAAAGTTATTTAATTTATTAATAAAGTATATAATAAAGTAACATTTGAACTACTTTCTGTAATTTTTTTTAGTAAAAATATTAAAAAACAAGCCGATGTCAGTGCTTTTTCGGAGACGCCTTCGCTCGACGATTTTTTCCCGTGGTAAACGCCATTTTGTCCATAAACATCTGAAACAAAAATTTCTGTTAGAAGATAAGTTTTTCCTGGTAATAACACGAGGATTTTTTTTTTCACTTTTTGACGATTTGGCAAGTGACATTTTTAGTCGAAAAAACGACCTTTGACTTCAAACAGCCGCCAAATCGTTAAAAAGTGAAAAAAAAAAAATCCTCATGTTATTACCAGGAAAAACTAATCTTCTAACAGAATCTTCCTGAAATTTTTGTTTCAGATGTTTATGGACAAAATGGCGTTTACCACGGGAAAAAATCGTCGAGCGAAGGCGTCTCCGAAAAAGCACTGGCATCGGCTTGTTTTTTAATATTTTTGTTTAAAAAAATTACCGTAAGTAGTTCAAATGTTACTTTACTATGTACACTATTAATAAATTAAATAACTTTTGCCGTTTGCTCGAGAAAAATCATGAAAAATTTGCTTTTTTTTTGCCCTCCAGGGTTTACCCCCCCCCCCCCCCCCCCCCCAATTCAAATTGGAAGAAAATTAAAAGTCTACTGTACATTCAAACAAAAAAAAAACCTAAAAAAATTTGCATACAGGGTTTGTTTATTTGAAATCATGAGACATAATTAATTATTTTTACATTTTATTGACTGGTTTTCATGAAAAAATGATGAAATATAAATTAGATAAAAAACATGCCTGCAATTAAAACGATAAAATTCAGAATTATCTTATCATACGTTCATTATTCTTGATGAATTTAATACCCCTCGTCTGACCAAGTAATTTCATAATCCGGGTATCTTTTCTTCAAAATACTGACGCTGATCTCATGATCAGCCTTGCCAAATCCCTGTAATAGAAATTGCAGCATTATAAAAAAGTGAATACAAAATTAATTAATCTAAATTTATCACGAGTAAAATAATCATATAAATGCATGAAGCAAAATTAAAAAGAATTTTAATAAAAACATTGAAAACAAAAAGCTAATTTAATTCAGGATGACAAAATTTCACTTAAAATTCTGATTTTAAATAGTAGTAAATAGCAACCGAAGAAGTACAATCAATGCAAAATATATATTTTCAAATGTTATGAAAAATGTAATAAATGCATTTATGTAATCCATTCTTAAAATTTAGGTGAAATTTTGGCAAACACTCGAATGAAGATTTTCGGTGTATGAAAATCTTCTTTGCCAATCTTTTTTAATTCTTAACTGGATTTTTTTGTAACTTAAAAAAAAAAGAAAATAATAAAAAATGTTTGAAAATACCGTGTTAAATTTTTTTTTAATTTAAAATTGTTCATTATTCTCGATGCAATAAAATTTTGACCACGCATTCACCTGGGAATATCCATAAACATTAATCCTCTTTTCATCATCGACATGTTTGATTCTTCCACCGCCCAAACATTTGAATTTCAAACTCGAACTAATTTTTTTTAGAGCTTCCTGAGTTTCATCGAAGATGTCACCTGAAACAAAAATGGATAACCACGTGAATAAGTAAAAAATAAAAAAATAAAAAGATAATGATTCGATTTGATGTTGACATTTGCAACAGAAAATCTACTAAAATTAAAACCAGGATTATATGTATTTTAAATATAAATTGACGCTACGTGGCTACATGATAAGTTTATTTTAAAATAAGGTAAAAAAATAGCTCAAAATCTAAATAAATTGTACGATCAAATGCAGATCAAAAATGTTGTACATTTGACTTTTACACTCCTTTGATTTACGCTACAAAATATATCAGCAAGAAGCTCATTATTCGTCGTAATGTCAATCGTTTATCATGACTGCAATCCTGTGACAAACCTTCATGAAAAAGTTTCCTGTGCTGTGAAAATATGACGTCATATCTAGGGGAGGGTAGAATGGGTAGTATCACCTGGCTGACATGTAGTTTCATCGTCGACGGCTCAAATAAATGGCACTACATCCGCTCATTTTTATTCTTTTTACAATCATGATAAAATTACAAAGTTGTTTCCATTTTTTTCATGATAAATTACTGAATTTTCATGCGAATCTGCTTTCGTTTGAATTCAAGAAAATTTATTTTTAAAGCCTTATATCTTATAGTTACTTTTTTGCTTTTATTCAATAAGACTCGATTTTTGACCCCAGATTGAAACTTAATAAGTCGGATAATCCCGGAAATCTACTCTATTAGGGTATAATCTTTAAATTAAACTCTCAATCTAGACAGCGTCTTACACTTTATCCTTTCCGTGCAAAGTGAATATTAATTACACTCTCATTCCAGATGAACCATAAACAAAATTTTATTAAACTCTTTCTGTACAACTAAAATTTAAATCAGGGATATGTTTTAAGCATAATCTTGACACTTTAGTGCTTTAAATAATGAAAAATATGAATGCTACACTGAAAGGAGGATTCGAGTACGGATATCGAAGTTAGGTTATAATCCGCTTGCGTTTGACTGTTCGTGCGCGGGCCTCGAAATATTCCAGGCCTGATCCAGTCTTGGAAACGAGATTCTTCACATGGGGACA
The DNA here is from genome assembly GCA_038277355.1 of Encarsia formosa. NCBI lineage: Eukaryota > Metazoa > Arthropoda > Insecta > Hymenoptera > Aphelinidae > Encarsia > Encarsia formosa. The sequence goes on from CM076184.1 coordinate 111,296,404, forward strand.
AAGCGTTCCCTTCATAGTATACAATTTCGACCAAGCGTCGACTTCAGGTTGTATAATTTGAGTTTCGGGAAAAAAATAGGTATGTTCGGTCATACACAAGATAATATATACCCTACGCGGCCAAGTTAAATTTTTAAATAAATAAATAATCCCCCAAGCTTCAAATCCACAATACCCTGGGTGTCCCATTTAAATATTTTAATAAATAAATTATCCCCCAAGCTCTAAACCCACGAAACCCTGGGGGTCCGAGTTTCATTATTAAAAAAATGAAAGTAAAGAAATAAATAATCCCCCAAGCTCTAAACCCATGAAACCCTGGGCGTCCGAGTTTAATTTATGAAAAAAATATAAATAAATAAATAATCCCCCAAACTTTTAACCCACAAAACTTTGGGCGTCCGAGTTTGATTATTGAATATTATTATTATAAATAAATAAATGGAGTTACATTTTTAAATATTATTATCATAAATGAATAAATGATCCCCCAAGCTGTAAACCTACAAAACCCTGGGCTTCGGAGTTAAATTTATGAATAAGTTATCATGAATAAATAAATAATCTCCCAATCTCTAAACCCAAAATACCCTAAGCGTCAGCATGTAACTTTTTAAAACATCTATATAAATAGATGAATAATCCCCTAAGCTCTAAGCCCACGAAACCCAGGGCGTCGGAGTTGAATTTTTAAATAAATTATTATGAATAAATAAATAATCCCCCAAGCTTTAAACCTCCAAAACCCTGGGTGTCCAACTTTGAGCGTCCGAGTTTAATTATTAAATATTATTATTATAAATAAATAAATAATCTCCCAAGCTGTAAACCCACGAAACCCTGGGCGTCCGAGATTAATTTTTAAATATTATTATCATAAAAAATAAATAATCCCCCAAGCTTCAAAACTCCAAAACCCTGGGCGTCCAAGATAAATTTTTAAATAAGTCCTTATGAAAATAATAAATGATCCCCCAAGCTTTAAACCCCCAAAAGCCTGGGCGTCCAAGTTAAATTTTTAAATATTATTATTACAAATAAATAAACAATCTCCAAGCTGTAAACCCACAAAGCCGTGGGCGGCCGAGTTTAATTTTTAAATATTATTATTACAAATAAATAAATAAACCCCAAGCTGTAAACACACAAAACTTTAGGCGTAGGTGGTTAATTTTTTGATAAATAAATATTAATAAACAAATAATCCCCTAAGCTCTAAACCCACGAAACCTTGGGCGTCCGCATTGAATTTTTAAATATTATTATTACAAATAAAAAAATAATCCCCTAAGCTCTAAACCCACGAAACCTTGGGCGTCCGCATTGAATTTTTAAATATTATTATTACAAATAAAAAAATAATCCCCTAAGCTGTAAACCTACAAATCCGTTGGCGTCCGAGTTTAATTTTTATATATTAATATTATAAATAAATAAATAATCCCCCAAGCTCTAAGCCTACAATACCCTGGGCGTCCGAGTTTAATTTTTAATTATTATCATAAATAAATAATCCCCCAAGCTTTGAACCCCCAAAACCCTGGGCGTCAGCATGTAACTTTTTAATACATCAATATAAATAAATAAATAATCCCCCAAGCTCTAAACCCACAATATCCTGAGCTTCAGTACGTAATTTTTTAATAAACAAATATAAAAAAAGAAATAGTCCTCCAAACTCTAAACCCACCAAACCCTAAGTCATAGTTTAATTGTCTAGTAAATTAATAAGTACAACGTAAGGTAATAAAAATTTAAGGATGTTTTGTTTATTTAAAAATAAAACTTAGCCGTCCAGTATCATTGTTGGTCTATGACTTAAAGAATTTATTCATTTATTTATATTTATATCTTCATAATTGGAACTTGGGCGCCAAGTCTTTTGTCGTATCGCCAAGGGTTTACAGCTTGAGGGATTATTTATTTATAATAATTTATTTAAAAATTCAACTCGGACGCCCAGGGTATTGTAGGTTTAGAGCTTAGGAGATTATTTATTTATTCATAATAACTTATTTATAAATTTAACCTGGAAGCCCAGGATATTCTAGGATTAAAGCTTAGGGGATTATTTATTTATTTATATTAATTTATATTTATTTATTAAAAAAATTAGCCACATACGCCCAGGGTTTTGTGGGTTTACAGCTTGGGGGAATATTTATTTATTTGTAATAATAATATTTAAAAATTTAACTTGGACGCCCAGGGTTTTGGAGTTTTAAAGCTTGGGGGATTATTTATTTTTTATGATAATACAATTCAAAAATTAAACACGGACGCCCAGGGTTTCGTGGGTTTACGGCTTGGGGAAATATTTATTTATTTGTAATAATAATATTTAAAAATTTAACTTGGACGCCCAGGGTTTTGGGGGTTTAAAGCTTGGGGGATTGTTTATTTATTCACAATAATTTATTTAAAAATTCAACTCGGACGCCCAGGGTTTCGTGGGTTTAGAGCTTGGGGGATTATTTATCTATTTATATTGATGTATTAAAAAGTTACATGCTGACGCCCAGGATATTTTGGGTTTAGAGATTGGGAGATTATTTATTTATTCATGATAACTTATTTATAAATTTAACTCCGAAGCCCAGGGTTTTGTAGGTTTACAGCTTGGGGGATCATTTATTCATTTATGATAATAATATTTAAAAATTTAACTCCATTTATTTATTTATAATAATAATATTTAATAATCAAACTCGGACGCCCAAAGTTTTGTAGGTTAAAAGTTTGGGGGATTATTTATTTATTTATATTTTTTTCATAAATTAAACTCGGACGCCCAGGGTTTCATGGGTTTAGAGCTTGGGGGATTATTTATTTATTTACTTTCATTTTTTAAATAATGAAACTCGGACCCCCAGGGTTTCGTGGGTTTAGAGCTTGGGGGATAATTTATTTATTAAAATATTTAAATGGGACACCCAGGGTATTGTGGATTTGAAGCTTGGGAGGATTATTTATTTATTTAAAAATTTAACTTGGCCGCGTAGGGTATATATCGTCGCCTTGGAATAGAAAGGTACTATCTCAGAAATTTTTATAGAAAGATACTATCTCGTATCAATTTTATAGAGAGATAGTATCTTTCTATAAAAATTTCTGAGATAGTACCTTTTTATTCCAAGGCGACGATATTATCTTGTGTATGACCGAACATACCTATTTTTTTCCCGTTACTTAAACTTAAATTATACAACCTGAAGTCGACGCTTGGTCGAAATTGTATGCTATGAAGGGAACGCTTTGTCCCCATGTGAAGAATCTCGTTTCCAAGACTGGCCTGATCTCGACTGTTCGTGCGCAGGCCTCGAAAAGTTCGCAATTAGATTGCGAACTGTTCGAAGCCCACGAAATTAGAAATTCGATAAAATTCAATAACTAATAATTTTTTTATCATTTTAAAAAGTTTAGCAACTCAGTTTTACAAATTCTGAAAAGCGAATAATGAATTCACTTAAGGGAGACGACGTTGAATCCTTATCAAAAAATGAAAGTTTATAAATACGAAGTATTTCAAGGTATTCAATAAAATTTATTTTTAACGGAAGTAAATTTAACAAAAGTAAGTGTATCTGAGTAATAATTTTCACTAAAGAAGATTCTTGGTACAGTTGGCTCAAATTCTGGTATCATTAATGTCATTCTTGTTTATGAATCCGCTATATAGTTTGATAATGTTTTCACGAGATTTTTGTTTGCAAACATAATTTCGTGCATTCGTGTCAGTACAATGTTGCAGCCAGCCAAAATCTCACGTCCAAAGCGTGATATTAAAGAAGCTCAAATTTTAGGTAGCACACGATTTTGCCATTAGCAATATTCTTATTGATAATAAATTTTACTTTTCCGCAGCCACGCAACAGGAATTTTATTTTATTTTTTACTTGAATTTTAAGCTGCAATAAAGCTCTCGTGGAAAATAATAAGCAATTTAAATTATGGAAGTCAATTGATTTAAAAATAAAACAATTCAAAATAATTAATCAAAAAACTTATGAATTAAAAAACAAGTATTTCTAAAAAAAATGCTATTTTCAAAGCCACGGCGACTAATAATTTGTAGAAACATGAAATGAAAAATTTGATAAAACGCAATCTCGTACTTTACGATAATTAAAAGCTCGAACGAGTGTGCACTTTTTAACGACTCTGAGAGTAAAAGGGATGAGCCGATAAGCACGCGTGTTTAAATGAATAAAGCAAAACTGTACTTTCGCCTCTAACTGCTTGCCATTTAAGCGCACTCGAGAGCAGGAAACTGTTAATACAAAGAAAATAAGTTCACTGAGAGAGAAGCCTTTGTCAATATTTAACCGCAAGTGCAAAGCTCACACGGAAAACGGGACACTTTGATATTTGCTATCATTACAATGTGTATCTTACGATCACAAAAGGTTTTTTCAACAATTATTATTATTATTTTTTTAATATATCAGTTTTATAAATTTTGTCAACTCCTAATACTTACAAGCGAAAATGATAGGAAATTTCACACAGTTGCTTGGCGTGATGACGAGGATGATAAATCAAAAGTCCTCTACTCTTAATTACAAGTATCCCTTTATAAAAGAGAGCTATCGCCATCTTGCGTAAGATTTTTATTCGTGAGCTGATTGGTGAACAAGTTTTTAAAATCCCTTTATAAAAGAGAGCTATCGCCATCTTGCGTAAGATTTTTATTCGTGAGCTGATTGGTGAACAAGTTTTTAAAATATTCGAAAAAAGTACATTTTGAGGTTACTCTTATTGTTTTTTCCTATGCGTGCTCAGAAGAGCTAGTTTATTAAAGTTTCGACCGTATATACAAATCTCTTTCTTCAACTTCATCTCCAGGATGGTACAGGGTAATTTTACACCACGGGATGATAAATTGATTTTAATTATTTAATGTAGTCCAGCCAAAACTTTGGAAAAATTTAACTAATAAAATATACTTGTAATCAAAAAAGCAAGATTTTTAATTAATCATTCTCACAAGCAAGTTATTATTTTCATAAAAATCTAATGACAAAAAAAAATTGAGTCTAAAAAAGTTTATGCTTGTACCAAATTGCACGGGTTACATAGAAGATATAATTCGAACAAAACCCCCCTCGCTAAAGTACGCAAATACACAAACTGCAAATGAAAAATAAACCTCACTTTGACGCTTGAAAATGAAAATTTCATCCAGCCAACGTATCAATATTTGTACAAACAACACCTATACGAGACCGTAGAGAAAACACAAATTCCCTTATTTTTGCGAAAAAATTCATTTGAATTCCGACGTGTCTTTTTAAAAATTTTTTTTCCCAATAGACTCTTGTGCAGTCCGGTGCAACGCGATTACTCAACACCGGAGATTCACTGTAGCCGCGAATTTCCCCGGGCTGTAACGATATTTCGTTTTCAATCTTGTAAAGAGAGAGAAAAAAGTTTTTCCACGTTTTCATTTCCTTTTTAATTCTTTGGTATTATGTTTGAGCATTAAAAAGTTCACTCAAGGAATGTGTTTTCTCGTTCTTAAGCAAAACTTTTTTTTTTGGAATATTATTGGTAGAACAAAGAAGAGGATCCACGGGAAGGAAGGGATTATTTTGTGTAGGGATTATTGGTGGCTCTTGTTGAAATGAAACGGTGGGATATGCTGATTTGTTTTTATTAAAAGGTTGATTATTAAAAGAGAGTATGTCTCTGGCGAGACTTTTTAACCTGCACTGTCATGTAAATATTCTGGTTTCTAGATGTGTAAGCTGATACTTATCATACTAGTTAAACCCGATGGTAACGCTCTTCCATGTATTGAGCAGGGCGTTATTAGTCGACAAAACAAGTCTTCAACAACTGGGTACTTGAATTTAAAAAAAATTCTACATGAGGTCTATTCATAAATTCTCTATGTAAAGATGAATCAAGATCGAATATCATCGATTTCAAATAGCTGTGATTGATTCATAACATAAAATTAAAAATTTCGAATTTAATATTAAGAATTTTTATATTTTAAAGGGACATTTGTTGCAATTTCTTTTCTGCACTCCAGCCAGTAAGCGCTACTTCCTTGCCTGGCACCGTCGTACAGAAAAATAGTATACACACCTTGCCAGCTGAAAGTCTCAGATCTCATGTTTGCAAAGATAACCTCGTTTAAGAAGTATCTTATTTTTAACTGACAATTGACAAAAGATGTATGTACAGTCATTTTTAAATTGAAATTTCAATGAATAAAAGAAAAAAAAAATTGAAATCGCAAAGCATGAAGAAAATCGGAGTAATTTATGAGAGCTTAATACACGTGTAGAACAGGGGAGAAATATAAATTTACCCAGTGGGAGACTAAAGAGTCTTCCTCCTCCAAGTAGTCTATGCAAAGCGCGATAGCGAAATGGGTGTAATCTTAGACCGCCCGCGCGCGCTCAAAGTAGAAGGAGGTACCGCGACGTCACTTGCTATGATTAATTGGTGCATTAATGAATTTTCCAGGAGCAGCCAGCTCTGTATTCTCGCACTTTATTGCCGAGTACAGAAAATGAAGAAGCCGAGTGTAAAGAAATAAAAAAAATAAAACAAAAAAAACAACGATATATAGTAAGTATAATACGAGCGCACGTGCGGACCGGCTGAGAGAAAAGCCAGCTGGCTACACGTTAATGAAATTAGTCGGCATACGTATATAAAACCTACGGTGTGCGAAAAATTTTTCCTTGATTAAGGACTTTCTCGGAAAAAAAGGCATGAAGTGATTTATATTTAAGACGAGATTTTATTCAAGCACTTTGTTTGCTTTTTAAGCGGATAAAATTTATACGTCTTATCCTGCTGATGTAACACTGACATTCTCTATTTCGCACGAAGATCCCTAAAAATACTAGTTTCGATAAAAACTTTTCTCGTTAATTTTTCCGAGCAGAAATTCCGGACTTTATTTGATTTTCTTGCACGTTATACATACAAGCAATGCTTTTTTTTTTCCTTGTTGGGAAACTTTTTCATGGCTTCATTTATATGAGTACGCATTCCAACGAACCGGTGGAGCAAACAAGTACGAGTAAATAAATTTTCCAATTTTGTTTTTCTTTGATTAATAAAAAAGTTTAAGATTCTTGAAATAATTTAATTAATTTGTGAATGTGTTCCGAGAATTTTTCTTTTTAAATACTGTTATTTGCAAAACTTTTTAAAAAAACATCTCTATGGGCATTGTAAAAATCGTGGGTCTACGCACTCCAGAATCACTGATGATTCTTTTGATTCTTTTTGATTCTTTTGTGATTCTTTCGTGATTCTTTTGGCAAATTTCAAGTGTTTAGAGCCTTGGAATCAATTTCAATTGATATTTTGTTAAAAATAATATTTTTCGAAAATTTTTACTTGGAATTAAATAGATTTTTAATTGATTATATTAATTTTTATGTGTGATTCTTTTAGTGATTCTGAAGTGCATAGCCCCTCGGTAAAAATAAATGCAATGATATGGGCAGTCTTAAAATTTGAAGCATTCAATCAAGTGAAAAATGAAGATTGTTGCCAATGGTTATGCCACAACCGTTGATTATTGTAGAAACTTATACGAAAAAATTGTTAGATGTAGTAAATAGTATTAGAAAAATAGCTTCCCGGCGCGCGCTGATGTGCAGAAAGATAGTATATACTCCTTGGCAGCTGAATTGGAAGGCCTTAAGTTTGTCACTATCAGCTTCCCCTCAGCTGATAATTTCACGTTATCTAAGACACTTTCTATTCCAGCTGTCTAGGTATACTATTTAGATATATATTTTTCAAACAATAAACTTTTTAGTCAGAAATAAAAAAAAAAAAAAAGGAAATTTTGATAATTTGCTACAATTTCCGAGACAATTTCAGTATGAATTTGTTACTCCATTCAGTCGATAGACAAGTCAAAATAACTTCATTTGATTTTCATGTTAACGGTAATTGAAGTAAATAAAATGAAATATCTGCTGTAAAGTTAATCTAAACTTCCACGAATAAATAATAACTGTTAATAAAGCTAAAAAAAAAAACTCAGAAAGATCTAACTAAAATAACTGAAAAAGTGTTAGTTTTGACATATAAATCAATAAGCATTTTTCAAAATAAATCACATGAAATTTTCATGAAAGTTTGCAAGCTCATCGACTGGCAATCCCTGCAAATATTGATTGCTCATTAGAGTTTTCAGAAAATTATAATCGAAATTGATCGTAGATTGAGAGAGGACAGATGATGCATCAATTCCGTCAATTTCAGCAATCACCTGGGCTATATCCTGGAGCAGTACGTACACAGGCCGAGCGTAGCTTTGGAAATGCGAGCGTTTACGGTGATAACGCAGCTGCAGTTGCAGTGCCCCCACTACGATGTATCGACTCACAGTGAGTTTTGAATTACCTTTGATTCGATCGATCAACAGTGGCCGAGAGCCCGGAGAGACTGCGACGAATCGACTTGGGAAAATTAATCACTCTTTATCAAAGCTTTCCTAAGAGCTTTCGCATATCGTCGTCACTTAAAGCTAATTACTGATTACTCAACTTAACTACCCGTCGCTTCATTCAAATTCTCATCATTAGACAATGAGTATACATTCGATAAAATCGATACGTACATCAGAATTCAGATGATCCCGTCTTGAAATGTACGTGCAAAATTCTAAGCCCATGGCAAAGTATTGTAGAAGTTTAAATTACGTTTTCCAGCTTTGTTAACTTTTTTCCGGCTTTTTTAATTTAGCTTGTGGGAAAAAATCCACACAATTATTTTCAACTTTTCTTCTTTCTCTAGAGTATTAAACTCACATTATCTCCAAAGAAAGCTTTATGTATACAATTTCACGGACATTTTCTTTTTTGACTGAGAAATTAAAAAAAAAAAAAAAAAAAAACTTTATCACAAGGAATATCGTACCCAGAAATTCAAACTCGGAGTTTTTCCGGATTCTGATGAGATTTTCTTTACCGGAAAATATTCCGTTCTTCTTTATTCTTCTTCAAACTTCTTTTTTACTTTAAATAGGGAAGTTTTATTTCAGAAATGCAAAACGTATACTTTTACAACATAGATTATTGAGGGACTACGTACGGAAACAAACTATTGCTCAAAATAGTTAGTTGGTTAAAGTTGGTTGGTAAAATGATATTACACAGAATCGGAGATCCTCGGATTAAACCAAGTGTATAATTACCAATTTTAAAAAATTTTCTTAAAGTTATACCAAGCAAGTTTTTAGTGCAAATTTTAAAAACAAAAAAGTCGTATGAAATTAAAGAAAAATATTACAAAGTAACCAAGTTTTTTTATAACGCTAAAGCAACAGAATAATTTCAAAATATCGGATTTTTTTGGATTTACTTCGGATTAAAAAAAAAATTTTTTTATTTATTTTTTTTTTTTTACTAGTAAATTTGAAGAATCTTTCTTTAATTTAAAAAATGATATACTTTTAAACAAGGGTAATTTTTTCGAAAATGAGAAGTAAATGAAAAATATTTATTTACTGATAGGACTTAAATAAAAAATAATAAAAAATAAAATTAAGATTCACGTTCTTAGCAAACAATATCATCTTTCACCACAGCTCTTCAAAAGATTCATCAAGCTTGAAAAAAAAAAGTATTGTAAATTGTAAGTATTATAAAACAATAAATGAAAGAAATATTTGAGCTTGAAAGGATTAAAGCAGAAAAAAAAACCAAAAACCTGCCATTGAATCTTTGGAATCTTTAAAAATAAAAAAATTAATCAATTTTTTTAAATTCCGTTTAAAGTATCCGAGAGACTCTAGAAAATAAGCTTTGAAAGAGCATACCTGATGATAAAGTTGGTAAAGAGAGAATTTATTCCAATAAAATTTCAAGCTTTTCCGTGTTGTATGCACGTCAGTTTAATTCACGAGTAAAAAGCGTCGTTATTTGCGCCCTAGACCCGAGGGCGTAACTCTGCATCAAATTAATATTCCCCAAGTACAAATCAAAAAATACCAGGCATCGTTCGGTGAGGAAAATCTTTGCACAGCGTCGAAGCGATGTTGTTGCGTTTAAAATTTGTGCATCGCCAAGAATTTCTCATAAGCGAGTAATTTGCATCGTTCGGTGACGCTTCACAATTAGCGGCTTCCGTTACTCACAGCGCGAAAGCTCGTAGCAGAAGTAGCAGCACTTTGTTTCGCTGCACCCATTGCTATGATGAGTGACTTGTGTCTTCTAATAAACTACTCCTCTACAGACCATTTTCTTTTTGTTTTATTTTAATCGTGTCAACCTTTGAATTTCAACTGTGCTATCTTGAGATCACAAAATTATTTTTTAAATTTATTGCTAATAAGTTTTTTTCTATTCATTTATAATGCCTTTTATCAAAAGCTGCTTCAATACAATAATTTTTATTTTTTATTACAAGTGTGTAAATACAGTAGAGTGAACAAATTATATATGTAAGATATAGAAATATCCATATGTGCTCGCATATGTGTGTGTGTGATGTGCGGTCACCCTTGCTGTTGAAAAGAAAACTTTGGTAAATTATTTAATGAAATTTTACTTCGAAATTCCATTAGCAGGAAGCTTATAACTTCATTTAAGTTAAAACAAGGTCAAGACTTTTCTTCTATTCAAAGTTAATGCTTGGTTTAATTAGGCTATATTTGAAACTATAATCTTTGTATAGCTTTATAAAAAAAAGAATCCATCAAAAAGAATAACTAATTCAATCATGTCATTTTTTATGTAATTTTGGATATTTCTATGCCCTTTACAGTAAATTAAAAAAATAAAATATAATAATATCAGTTATGTCAATTATAAGTAGTAAAAAAAAAAAAAAAAAAAAAAAAAAAAGATTAGTCAAAGAAGCTTTTATTTGTCAAAAACAAAATCAAGTCTTACAAAATACGATGATACCTATAGACATTTAAAATATAAACAAAAATACCTTCTTTCTAGGAATGAAGGACCATACGTTTATAATATCGAGATTCGCTTTCGGAAATCGCGTTGCATATTCATGTATGTAAATCAAATAAAGTACATCGCCAGGGTCTCAACGAATTATTCATGCTTAATTTTTTCCCTTCTTGCATCCCATAGAAATAAAAGCGTGACTTTAAAGTCTGGGGAGAGTTTGACTTATCCATTGAGTCGGAGAGCTATTATTGTTTCCCTCAACATTGTCTTATTGGCATCTTGAATTGTAAAGCTTTGTAATTATGTATAAAAGAAAGAAAGAAGTCTCGAAGTCGTAAAAAACCTAGTAACGATAAATAAAAAGAATAAAAATGTCCTCGATCAATGCCTACTTGAGAGAAATAAAAAAACAAGGATTTTTTCTTCAATATCGGAGATGAAAAAGTTTATTAATTGATCAGGGTGTTTATTGTTCATTACCTAGATTGACCTAAGAGCTTGCATAACAGAGAAACCTGTGGAGATATTATTTGTAATTTTTTTAAACATATTTATTTAACTTTAACTGCAGAAACATGATAAATGGACCAACAATAAAAAAAATTACGTTGTTAATAAAAAAGTGTAATTAAAGAAATTTTTTTTATCATCAAACCATTTTTTTTCGAAGGTCTGAAATAGTGCATTGATCAATTGACAGGCTTAGAATTTTTTTAACTATTGCTACAGAACCAATCAGAAAATTAAAGTTTTTCTATCTAGCTGGTGATTAAATAAAAAAACTTTTACTTTTATTTTTTAATTAGTGGAAAAAGTTTTCGGTCCGCGGGAGTATTTCCCACGCGGTTTACACCAATATCCCCGGGTTTGACTTAGCGGCTGGGGTAATCGATAGATCGATTAGGTTTGTCCTTTTAAATGAGTCGAGTGAGCATTAGAGAAGTTTCATAATGCGATGATATTCCGAACTATCGTCAGCTTTTCTAACCTTATTCCTGCCAAGAATTTCCTCTCCGATAATTTGCGTAGGATTACTATCGAGGGATATCTTGACATTTAGTAAGCAAACTTCTTCAGTTACAGTTCAAATCTACTTTTATTGAAGGTTTGTTTAATTTTAATGATTGTTTTTCTTAGTTCAAGTCAAAAAACTTTGTTTTTTATTTTTTTTTTATTTTAAAATATCTAAATAAATAAAAACAAAATCTAAATTTTGCTTTTATTATGAAATTTTTCCAAAATATTTATTGGTAACATAAATGTGCTTCTATCCATTGGATCATATCAATTCAAGGCTGTAAGTAACGCAACGTTATTAGTTTATTTAACTCGGGAGTAACTAAGTTACAACTTTGGAAACAATCTTAAGTTAAGGTTTGTTTTTGTGGTATAATTCAATTTGAATCATAAACTTTTACTCAAGTTTTTTTTATAAATAACGCTTGAAAACTTGTTTTGTATTACTGTAATTACACTTACAATAAAGATATATATGTATTATGTACAGTGAACTTTAAAAAAAAAAAAAAAAAAAAAAAAAAAACTTTACAGGGCTTAATCCCTGGGCTGCAATTATTTTCAAAGCAAAAAGTTTATTTTTTAATAAAATCGTAAAGAAAACTTCAATGTTAACTTAATTGGAGTCAACTTTTTTTTTGTATTTTATTCTCTTTTTGATAACATGAGATGTAATAAACTGATATTTCAACTCGCATAAAGTCTGACGTAAAATTTAGATTAAAAACTTTTGTTCAAAAATTAATTTTTCTCTCAGTTAAAGTTTGATTTAACGAATTTTAAATATTATTAAATTAATCGTTTTTTTAATTGATAAATTAAATAGTTGTGTTCGATAAGAAAAAACTTGTAAACAATGTACGGACGTCGTTACGTAATAAAAACTTGAAAATAAAGACTTTTCAAGAATTAGAGATAAAGTTTTAGTAAGATGGTTGAAAGGTACGTTTATTACAAAAAGATCGTTAGGATATTTAAATGAAAAATATAACAAAATTATATAAATATCAATAGAATAGGTAAAGTTACACTTAACATCTTGTAACACAAAAAATAAAAAAAATAAAAATCTTTTTTTTTTTTTTTTTTTTTATTGATAGCGAAGGCATCGTTACAACCACGCGATAGTTTTTTCCATTCTACCCCGGCATTTAGTTCTTCTGGACTGATAGGAGAACCCCCAGGACATTTTGGAATATAGTTTAGCAATTTTATGGCTCTTCCTTTTTTGTGCGTCATGTATGTAGTCAATAAAATATATCAATCAATCAACCCCTGAGGAAGCTTCTCATCGTGCAGCCATGAAGTTCTTGGGAAAACTTATTTTTGAATCTGTGAAAGGGAAACATGTATTTTTTGTATTCATGAACTATTATCGTACTTTCAGTTTAATTAAATAGTTTATTCAAAAAATTCAGTTCAATTATATGAATTTATGATTTAAAATTTCACTTTAAAGCTTGAAAGAAAAACCAGAGGCTTAGAAAGTGCAGTGACAGGAAGTCAAGACGAAAGTTTATGATTAAAAACGCAGAAGAAAATCTTGGATCCTTATTGTGTTCAATTCTTTTTTCCAACATCCTCTTTTTTTTCATTTTAACCTAAGTTAGAAATTCGCGAGGGCGCTTTACTAAAAAGTGAATTTATTCATCCAACAGAGGTGACGAAGAGAAAAATGAATTGCTTTGTGATGTGCGCTTGCAAGTCAAGTTTAGAACAGAAAAACCACGATGCTGCTCTTTTTACCGTTCTTTTGAGTGTTTTAATTAAATTGTTCTGTACTTTGCTGATTCTTTGTCAACGTTAAAACTTTTCTACACTTTATTTTGATTTTATTCTTTGTAAATTCATTGTCATATATATTTGCCTTTTATTAACTTCTTTTTCATTTTCGTCATAAAATTGAGAAAAAAAACTGAAAACATTTTTGGTCAGTTAGATTACTTTTTGCGTAAATTTTCTTCTCGCGATCACAACTTTGTAAAAATTTTATTGGAAATACTTTTTTTTGTCGCACATTATAGCTTTGCTATGCTGGAATGAACTTTGGTGTTATATTTCTGTTGCAAGTGTTCTTTGCTAATAATGACTATTTTTAATTTGAAAAAGAATTACGCAAAAAACTATGAAATACAAAATTATTTAAAAAAAAAAAAACACTGAAGAAAGTGACAGAGTACAGATAAATTACGTTATACTTTAGTAGTTATATTGACGCGATTCAGCGGCATTGTGCAGTGCGAGAATAAATAGGTTTTCACGTATAACACAAACAATCTGTTTTCATGTGAGAGCTGCGCGCGCGACTGGAGGATTTGAGACTACACCAGACTAGGTACGTACATCGAGCAGTTATTTAAAGCGTATCTCGCGCCAAGACTACTGAATTTCAACATTGTGTTCCACGAGATCGAACCGTCAGTTAATTTCCTCGCGACTGCTTCTGTGTTTGCGCGCGATAAGCAAAAACCAAGTGGCATTGTTCAATGCTTCTGCTTTCTTGAGTTTATACCACGGCGAGAAGTACCTTTGTATACGTATTTTGAGTTTTCTTATAGCTCTGTTTGTACTTATTTCAACTTGGATATTGAAAATCATGAAATTTCGTCTAGATTTCATCTGAAAGAACTTGCAGAGGTACAGACAGTTTATTGACAGTGCTGCTCAGCGAACGAATTCACATTTAAAAACTTGAGAAAAAAAAAAAGAAGTTTGAAACTATCAAAGTCGTTTTATCAAAATTTGACAGGCGTCAAAGCTTCCTCGGGAAAAATGACGAGAGGAGCTTTTACCAGCAGTTGCACAGTCGCAATCCCTGTAAAACAGGAAATGAAAAGTACTGTTACTGCACGTGTCGAAAAGAAGAAGAAGAAAAAAGAGGGGGGGGTAGAGGAAAGCAATACGCGCGCATACATCAACAAGGATGAATCGAGGCGTGCGGGCTATTGTGGGCGCCGCACTCGGAGTATCGGAGCTCCAGGCAGGCGCGCAGTATTGTACTGTAGTACCGGTGTATACGTGTACGTACGTACTACAGAGAGCTGAAAGTTGGCAACTAGGCAGTGCGAATTCGCGAGATTCCAAGGCCGGCTGTATGTGTGTGTGTGTGTGTGTATGACTGGCTCGCGTGACGAGCAACAATATCCTGGCGCACGCGGCTCCAATATTGAAAACCGGAAGCAGGGAAGGTGGCTGGCTGCAACCTCCCTTCTTCCTTCCTCTTTTGGCATGCACCTTTTTCCCTTGATTACGCAGAGGAGGTTCATTTTTTATTTTATGTAAAATGAGGTAGTTTTTTTTTTTCTTTTCTTTTTTTATTTTCAAAGATAATTAAATCCTCTCTGGTTCATATCGGTTTTTTAGCCAGGGTTCGTTTACGTACCTTTTTTTTTTCTCTTTCGCTTTTCATTCAACCGGAAAAAATTTCGATTATCAGAAATTATCGAGGATAGGGAGGTTCAGGGTGATTTTTATTATCGAAAAACAATACTCTCTGCACCGAGGATATCAGAGATAAGAGAGAAGAGAAAACTCTGATCCGACAACTCAGCCATGCATAAAAAAATCCCGATGCCACGAAAAAAAAAAATCATTATTGTTATTAATAAACAACCAAGTTCCGTTGTTATTAAATCCAGTTGGTAAATATAAAAGAAAAGCCAAAGACAGGGTCGACGAACTTATTCAGCTCGTAATAATTCGAATCGACCCACGGAAGAGAGCAACCCTCGAGAGCAAAACAAAGGATCCCCCGCAGCAATCACTTTTCCCCAAAGTTGCTCGGTAAGATCTAAAATATTCGATAATACGTACACTTGCGACACGTAACGACTTAACTTTTCTCTTTTCCTCACAGTTTCACTTCGCAAAAGAGGAGCTTTTTTTCTTTTATTTGCCGTTGGTTCACGAGAGTAAACGAGCGCTCTCGAGTGATGTGTTGATTACTCGCGCCGGAGCCGGGATAATTTTTGTCTCCTTTTTTCGCGGGACCCGACTTTATTATGAGAGTAAACTTTTCCATCCCGTATTAACGTCTAAATATATTTAACCAGATGAATCTTTGCTTAAGTTCAATAAAAGTTCGTTTATTAAAACACGTGGAGGAGCTTTCGAGGAAAAAAAAAAAAAACTGTAATTAAAAATTTAATCCGGAAGGTAAATTTGCTCTTCGGAATACCTCCGTTTTAACACTCAAATTCTTTTTTTTTTTTTTTTAATTTCAGCGCGAGCCAACTTAGATGATTATAATTTATTAGCCGTTGTATTAAATTAACATGCGGACGCATTACGAGGACAGCATAATGTTCCCGAATCTGTGCTCGCAAAGCTTATTAAATTCAAATTTGCGCGGACTTAATGGCTTAATTTTATGCTGTTGCATAACTAGATTACGAATGCCGTTTATCCGTGACGTGAAAGCTCTTTCAAAGTTTTGCCGTTTTTAACAACTATTGAATAAAGTTATTAAATTTAGTTATCTCCCAACATAACTTATTTCCAAGATATTAAAAAAAAATAAACTCAAAGATAAAAAAAAGAATAAATGGATATCCGAGTTGTTTGAAACCTTTAAACTAAAAATTAAATTTACATCTCTTGTAATTGCATTGAAATAGCTAAACCGCGGTTAGTTTCTGGTTCCTATGACCCATTGACGTAACAAAGCGTCGTACGTTTAGTGATTATATGTCATCAAATATGTCTGATTGACTTAGTGAATAATTTTTTTAAAAAACTATTTCTAAGAAAATTTTTTCTTATTTTTAGAAAAGTAATATGGACGGATGAATTAATGAAAACGTAACGGAAAACCATCGTACAGTTTTTTCATATTTGCTCTCTACGTGCACTTTGACGAAGTACCCAAGTAAAATAGCTCCGGGCGATTTTTATCTAAATATATAAATGAACTCGATACAAGAACGGTGAGGAAATACTTGCGTACAAGGGCACATCTCAGCAGGGGGACGAGAGCGGAGAAAAAGCCTCGCTGGCAGGGCAGCCCGCTTGCTCCAGGGAAATACTACAGAGTTGATTGCGTTTATAAATTGCGCGCTTTTCTCTCTGGCCTGTTTTTCCTACTGTTCCTCGCACAAAAAAAAAACTACGTAAAAACGAGCACCGCTGAAATGTGTAATACTTCGGAGGGAAAAAAACCATGGAAAAGATAATGAGGTGATCCCTCTTACCCTTATTTACTGTGGCCTCTCCCCTCGCCCCAAAAAACCTATAATGTACGACTTCTAACTATAATTTCATCGTTTGACGATACGTTAATCCAAGTTTAAAATATACAAAAGATAACTATGAAATAAATAATAATCTTAATAAACCGGCGTTTCAACCTTGTTCATGGTTTTATTTTGAAGCTCTTGGATCAAGCTTTAAAACGAGACCTTACTTGTTAAAAAATATTGACTTGATGAGTCACTCCATATTTTCACATCAGGTTCAGCTACCTTATATTTTTGTAATGAATCAGACCAAGATTTACCTTTATTATTATCAGCAATAACAAGAAATAGTCTCCAATAAAAGCTACAGCAGGAGGCAAATCATACTGGCTGAGAGATAATACAAATAAAAATAAAATTAAACCACCCGTGCCGAGTAACGAATAAATTTTTTTAATGAGAGAGTTCGATGATTACTCCGAGATTTAGCTGAAATGATTGATTGAAGTAATAAATTAATTTAATCCATTTCCTAAATCAGAAATAATAACAAGATTAATTGGGATTTTTTAATTCTGTGCTTTTAAAAATTTTAGTTTATTACGAAATTTACTTAAAACATTTTTTTTTTTTTTTTTAAATACGATACTCGACAGTGAAATTAAAGTACTGGACTTTTTCACGTATAAAATGTCAAATGAATAAAGTACAAAAACAAAGCTTTTTTTTCTTTTTAAAGTAAAAGAATTTTTTAGTAATCAGAGTCACGTGAATTTCAAGCTTCTGCTCTCGGTTTAAGTGCTTAAAGAAAAACAGTATTATTAAAACAAAATGTTTTCTTCCCTCGTACTGTACAAATTAATTACGAAAAAAGCACAGAGCATAATAATAATAATAAAAAAAAAAAAAATAAATAAATAAAGTTGATTAATCACCCTTATTTGATAAAATGTCCTGTACGAGAGAATGACAGATAATACATCACAGAGCCCCGATAACACGTTGACATGATCAAGTTACCCGCAGCTCCTTCCCCTTATTTAATGCAAGCCGACAGTTGGGGATAGTTCGCTCCTTCCCGGTACAGAAATGCATGCTGGAGCTTATACTCAAATTGGGTAGACCAGCAAACATCCTTTGCTAAGCAACGCGACTTCCCTGGATTGCAGGGGAATTAATTTAGTTACACGTTTGTGTAACTTGATTAATTTTCACCTGCGATTTACTAGACCATTCAATGCACGTGACGTGTTATTTGAATTTGTTCCAATAATCATAACTAAATTACACGCTATTTTCTCAAATTGAAGTCGGGTAAAGTAGGTGATATAATTTATAATTAATTTTAGTAACATTATGAAAGATGTACTAGTACAGTTCGAATAGTTTTCGTGTAGTTATTCCTTCGTACTCACATTAATTAAATACTAATAAATCATGGTAAGTCGAGGAATAAAATTATGATGAATGACTCGGGATAGTATTTGGTGTAGGAGGAGTTGGCCAAAGACGCGAACGATTTTGCGTGCGCGCGCGCGCGTACCAAAAGGCAGGCTCGAGAGTCGAGCCACGCTTGTTGTTGCCTCGGTCGGGCGCGCTCAGTCGACGGTTAGCCGCGGCACTCGACGGTCGCCTGGCTGTTCACCGACCTATTCTACTTGTTCCTCGCGTATCCTGTTACTCTTCTCTTTGGCTTTTTTGTTTGTGATTCATACGGCAGGATGAAGTGAAGAAGAGCTTATGATGCTCGTGTGCTATTCGCGGTACAAAAGGTAATTTACATTCAATATTTACGTACCGCTGTTCGCTTGATTTTATTAATTTAAACCGAATCGGTTGAGTTTTACAATTAATTCTAAATCAGTTTTACATAATTTTGTTAATTGAAATTTGTTTTAAACGAGTGGATTGAAGCAAATTAGCTCGGTATGTAGCTTTGGAAAATTCCTTTAAACTTAAATGACAGACAGGCCCACGAAATGACGCATTAAAGGACAAAAAAAAAAAGAAGAAACTTCTCCAAGCCCTGGTTTTACGGAAATTTTACTATAAAATTCAACCACCCTTAAACGGAATGCCTTATAGCTTAATTGGGTAAAAAAAAAAGGAAAAAAATTTGTACTCCGCGAAAGGCTGTGCGGTAAAAAATTTCATTTTCATCGTAGTTTCTAATTTTAAACTTTTTAAAACTCTCGATTATTTTAGTTTCGAAGAATATTCCAGCACGAGACCCGATTTCATTAACTAAAAAAAGATTACCGTAGATCAGCGAGTATTTAAAAAACAGTAAGCTTCTTTCATCGTACCTTTTTTTTGTTGGAAAAAAGAAAGGGAGAAGGTAGAAAGGAAAAAAAATGTGCAAGGATAATATCGGTCGTTCGCGTAAAAAGGGCATTCGTTTGCAAACGAGCCTCTTGTGGCCCGTGAAAGGAGAGCTCGAAGCGTCAGAGGGAATCAGATAATGCTGCGTGGCGCTTGCATAAAATAAAATCCAAGGTGTCACGGTCGTCGTCGTCATTCACCGGAAAAAATCTCCAGCCAAATCGAATTCATATTCATTTAATTACGTACAACAATCGTAATTTCATTCAAACTTATGTATTATAGGCATTAACTCGAGGGAAAAATCACTTCTGACGTAGTGGTCAACAACTTTAAATAAAAATTTAATTAAATTTCAGCATGCAAATGATTTTGATAACTGCAAAAATATGTAAATAGTTTAAATGAAATTTTATTTTTATAAAACTAGTTGGCCGTAGAAAACGTAAGAAAATTTTCTATGAATTGAATTGTTTACCCAACTGGTTAGTTGTTCAATTTATAGAAAATTTGAATTGATTATCGTTTCTATAGTAAAAAGTGAGAAGCAAAAATACGCTCCTGAGTCATAAATAGTAAAGAGAGATTAAGATCAGGAAAAGAGAGATTCTTTAATTTCAGAAAAATAAATAGTACTACTCGAGAAACGTCATAAAAAGTTAAGTTTTTTTTTTTATAGCCAAGACTAGAGTTATTACTTTTTATCACGAAACATTTTATTTTTGTTGATTTTCGGAAAAGGAAGCAATTCCTTCTTTGGGAAATTAGAAAGCAACTGGTTTGGGAAAGATCAATTATTTACGACCGTTTCGTAGTCATAATAAATTTAAAGATACGAAGTCCAAAAAAAAAAAAAAAAAAAAAAAAACAAGCAAACAAACAAACAAACCGACACAAATCAGGATAAAGAGAGGAGATACTTTTCCATATTGGTAAAAAAAAAACTGAAAAAATACAACCCAAGCGTGAATAAGTGGCGGATTTACTTTAGGTTGAAAAAACCTGTTGCACAAATATTCTGGGTAAAGAAAAAACAAAACGTGGGTATCTATTCCAGATTCACTCTATCTCCTTTTGTTTTCATAATCTCTTCATTTATATCAAGGGCATGGTCAAAGCCGAGTGCTCGTTCATTACCAAACCAGTGACTACAGGCAACGCACGAGAAAAGTTTGTTCTCGAAAAATAAATAAAAGTAAATCGATTTTATCTAAATCTCTTGATTTTCGAGATAGATATCATCTGACTAGCGGTCTGGTTCGTTTAAATTTGTAGAATTGCACTTTCTGTTATTAAACGCTACATTCTTCCTGAAATTTTCAATTAAAGTTTTTGTAGAGCTTAATTTATTTTAGGTATTTAATTTATTTTAGCCACTTTACGCAATTACTCAAGGAGAAATATTTTAAAAAAGCTTTCTTTTTTAATAAAATTTTTCGTCCACTTAATCATGAGAGTGAATTTTTCGTTTAAGCAACCGAACACAAGAAATTTGTTGCTTGTCATGATTATGTCATACTAAAAAACTAAGCTTTATTTTGCTCCAATTTAGAAATCGTCAATTCAGTAACTAAAAAAGAAATAATTGAAAATTAAGTATGAGAGTTAAACTGTAACTCTGAAATTTCCAAGTACTGAGATTGAGAAAAGAAATCAATTTAAAATTTCATCATCGCTCTAGAAAAGAATCAGTGTATTGATTTCACTTTCGCTGGACAAGCTCTACAGAAATCAGATATAGATTCTGTGAGACGTTTAATTGACTTGTGACACTCAGTGAAATTAAATATTTGCTGGAAGAAGCTTGAAAACATCCCAGTTTGAAAGGTTAAAGCATTATTGATTATATACTTTAATCAAATTTGTTAAATTTAGGAAATACCTGTTTCTTTTTCTTTTTTTTTTTTTTCCTTGCCCAAAATAAACAAGCAAATTGAATTAGCTTAAGTAATAGTGTCCTGATACAACGCAAAAGCTCACAAAGAAGTTTCTTATTTTATGTTTAAAAGTTATAATATATATTTGATTTATAAAAAAAATGACCAGATTAAATTTCAAAATCACGTTATAACTATGGTTGATCCACCTAATTTTTTACACTTAATACAAGATGAATTATTCTTTAAATTTTTTTTGGAGCTGTTAATTAAAGATAAACAAATTACGTTGTTAAAAAATAGAGATTATATCGATTGCCCATGCAAAGAAAAACCCTAGCCCAAAATATCCCACGAATAAAGTAAAAACAGGCGTACTTTTGGCGAGTAAAATGTCTCTAAACCACTTTATTTGATATTTTAGCCTGCAGAAAAAGTTCGAAAATGACCTTAGCTGTCAATCTGTTGATACATTAAAATAATAAAATATTTCTCAACACGCCGGCCACGAATAAAATGACCCTTGCGAATTTTATAAGTTGAAAACTTAGAGTCATTTTATTCGCAGCTGGTGTGTCGAGAATTTTTTTATTTTTTTATTTTAATATATCAACAGATTTTCAGCAAAGGTCATTTTCAAATTTTTTTTCGCAAGCTAATATAATAAATAAAGTGTTTGGGAGACATTTTATTGGCCAAAAGTACCGCCGTGGTTACTTTATTCAAAACAGATTTAAGGCTAAGGTTTTTTTCGCACGAGCGATCGATACAACGATGTGAATGTATTTCAGAGAATATTTTTGAAAGAATAAATAAGTCCCTTATTTACTCATATATAAGCCACCCCCTCAGATAAGCAGTAGCACCTTCCGATTTTTCAACAGACTAAAGTTAAAAATGATAACTTTCTCATCACTTTCATCCTAGACCTTTGATACTTAATTAATAACAGTTTCCAAAGAAGGTTTCTTTTTTTTATTCATAAATAATTAAGAAAAAATAACTATATAAGAACCTCCAGACGAGCTGCATCTTTATTTTGTATGACCAAAAAATCGATTTTTTCTTGCGGCTTATCTATGAGTAAATCAGTACCAAAAAATGTTTGAAAAAAAGTTGCACCAATAATTTTCCGTAAAAGCAAATCTTTTTTTTGAGAAAACTTATTCAAACAAGATTTTAGAGTAATTCAAAACGAACAGTGATTTCTATTAAAAGCAAATTTTTCATTGTTCACGTATTTTCTTTCAACAAAAGAAAAAAAAAAAGATTTTAAATACTGAGAAAATACAATCACCCCAATTTTTTACATTGAAACAATAAGTGAATGAAATAAAATAAAAGGCGTGGCACAGCATATAAGAATTATATTGATCCATGAGAAAAATTTGTAGATTCGTTTTAATGATCTTAATAGAAATAAATTAAAATTAAATTCATCCTCTATCCTTTCGAATGTGTGGCTTATTTATTAATAAATAGTACTACGATGTTCAAAAATAATTTTTTTCTATATCTTGATTATATCAAACGTGCGGCATGGGCTGTGTTGGATCAAGGAAAAAAGCTCGGCTACACCCTTAACTTATAATGCTCATACTTTATCTTCTTTGTAGGATGCTCTTTTTTTCTTTCTTTATCGCACGATCAAATGATTTATTCCTCGTTTTATTGCTATACTATGTTTCATGTCGTGATAAATGCTTAAATGACATAACGTTTTTTATCAAAAAAAAAATTTTCATCTTGAGAAAAACATTGTTAAGATATTGTAACTTCACTACTCTTTTCTCAACTAAATATTCAACAGTTCATTCAAACCTGGAGAAAACATTTCACCAAAATTTAATCAAAATTCGATAATTTTCATGTTTTCATAATAAAATTTTAAATTAGTTGAATTTTTTCGCGATTTATGAATTTCGATACGATTACATACTTCAAATTCTTAGGAAAAATTAAATTATTAACATGCTAGCTACTAAACATTTCAATATTAAATCCTCGTAAAATTTTTAATGAAGTTATAAATTACTTTATTAAGTTTTAGGAGTAACAAGGCTAGCTTAGACACATGAAAATTTTAAAGAATAATTTATAATATCAAAAGCCTTTATACTTTGAATCATTATATTGCATCTGGAGCTTTATCATTTACTGAGAAAAGTCATAGGACCGGGAGAGCCTTCTTATATTTCAATCGAAGAAAAATTGCACTCACACTGCACTACAGAGAAAAAAGAAGAGAAAATAAGAAAAAAGTGAACCGAGGAAAAGGCAGAAAGGCCGCCTCTGTGGCTACGGACGGTCCTTCGGCCCAAAGCAATCAGTCTCGTAGTTTCCAAGGGACGGCAGCTCGGGTGGCTGTGTAATACTGCTCCCGATGCCGCTCAAAACGACGTAAAATAATGATGAAAGCTTGAATGCAGGTGGTGCCTTCAAATTTCAGTTTAAACCTAATAAACTTACTTGTAGGTTCTGTATCTTTTCGAAAAAATTGAAAGGTACACCATTTCTGAATCTTGGCATGTTGAATCTTGCCTGAATAAATTTTATTATTTTGATCTTTTGAATATTTTGTTTACTAATACTGGGGATTTGTTTCAAAAAGTTCGAAAAAATTTAAAGATAGCCTCGCTTCTCAAAAATTTTCTTTGATTTAATTGTATAAAATATACGGCGTTTAAAATTTTTTAATTGATCACGAGAGTGTATTCTTCGACTAAACCTTCGGCTGTAATTGTAAATGTCCAAATAAATATTATATATCCATAGAAATTATTACTCATTAATAACTTTAATTTTACAATGAAAATTTTGAAATTATTTTATAGTCAATGAATTAATGAGCGCACTAAAAGCTACTAGTATATATAAAACAATTGATGAACCATAAATTTGATAAGAGTTTTTATTTTCAATATTTTTCACTGTAAAAGAGTTTATAGAATTAAATTTTTCCAATAAAAAGCACAAAATTCTCAAATTATATTTTGAGAACAACAGCTATCATTAAGCATAATAATTGGCGCAAAAAATATTCACTGAAGTTAATTAACTTTATAAAAACAGTTTTTTCAGTCGGGTAATTTTTTGTGGCTTTAAAAAAAATCAACATAGTAACAAAACAACGTTCTCTCTGAGGTCAGCCCTTTTTATTTACTTATTCATAATTTGCACGCTTTTAATCAACCAAAGTTTTATGCTTAAAAAAAAAAAAAAAACCCAATTTAAAAATTTTACCTCTATACAATTATATAAAAAACCATAGTCCATAAGGTGGATTTATTTTCATAAATCACATCCAATTATAGTTTTGAGATTTTAAAAAATGATCACTTTCCGCATAGATTACATAATACATAAAAATACATTAAAATTTGTAAAAAAAAAAATGTTTTCCAAGTTAGATCAATAAGATAAATTTGAACACAAAAACTAACATAAGTAACACCAGTGCAATAACATGCCTTGTTTAATGATCAAGAATATAATTTCGGCTCTTCAATGAGGTAATTTATGCTATATTGCCCTGGCGCTTACCAATGCCTGTTATTGCACAGCATATTATAGATTTATCTTGCTGATCTAGTCTGTCAAATTAGTTGATAGCTATAGAGCATTTTAATTAGACGGTATTATCTCAAGCAGAGTTTGTGTCCAAAATTAGCTCATTAATGTTTTGCGGGGTGTACAAAGTACATCTTATTTGAAAAAAAGTAGTAATGCAAAAGAAAAGTAAAAAGAAATTTAATGTGAATTCAAGAAGTTGTAAAATTGAATCGAGAATCAAGAAGTTGTAAAATTGAATCGACACGACAGAAACGAGCACGCAAGGGCATATTTATGCGCAAAAACTGACGAAGGACTTATAAAATTTTTCCTCTTTTAAAGGTATAACATTTAGCAGCGGTCAAAAGCTTTTTTTTATATTTTTTTTTTTACATAAATAAAATTGACGTGCAAACTAGCTAGCTTGGTAACAAATCACAGCTTAAAACATTTAACACTGCTCATTACAACTGCTACAATCTTTCAAATTTAATAAGAAAAAGTTTTCATTCAATTTATCGTAGTCGCAAACCTTTTATATAATTTATCAGGAGATTAGTCAAAATAAAGGCAATTCTTAGGGTGTAGGCTCCCTTTTTTTTGTGATAATGGAAATTGTGTAGTATCAGTGTTCGACGTATGAGTAATCGCCCCAACGTTTACTTCTCCGCAGCATTGATCGGAAAAAACTCAGAATTTTTATTCTTAGTAACAGCATGATAAAAAAGTAAAGAACAAAAAAAGGCTATTTCTAAAACTGGAAGTTGGGCATTGTAGATCATTGAGTACATACTGAGAAGTAAAATTCCCCGATCAATACCTGATTGTGCGCAGTATTAAACAATCATTAATAAGTTATGAAGCCGTTGCTAGAAGTGATAAAATATTTAAGGGTATTTATAGGAAAACTAAAATATTGATTACAACCACTCTATCATTAAGGTGGTGTACTGGCGTTAGAGTTACAGGGACGGATATTAAAACTTTTATCATTTTTACAAGTTTGAAAGTGAAAATGACAAAATCCCCGCGTGGGATTTACGCATAAGGTATCTTTGGAGAGAGGTGCAAGGTTAATTAAGTTCATTAAAACTTGGGGCTACCGGGAGAGAGAGAGAGAGAGAGAGAGAGAGAGAGAGAAGGACACAAAGTTGGTACGCGCTTGTTACGCACCACTCGATCGTCAGCAGCTTCCTTTGGCAGCTAATACAAAATTCCATCATACGCGGCTCCGGCGTTGCGCACAAACAGTAGCTCCAAGACGTGTGGTGCGGTCGACCACTAATTCGATTCGCAAACTCAACTCCAACGCGTTACACCGCCGGCCTTTATTATTGATGCGCAAAACTTGCCCCCCGAACTTTTGATAACATGTGTTCTTATCGAGAAAGTTTTCAACCAAAGTTTTCAGTGAGCTACCGTGTTTACAAACTAAAAAAAAAATAAAATAAAATAAAAGGAGAACAAAATTTAACTCAAACATCAACGTGTTGAGTGAACTCGTCAACAACTGCAAACGACACTTACTTTTCGCTGTGTGAAAAATGATAAGCGGACCATGAAAACGTGGTAAAAAAAAGAGTAAAAAGTCGAGCGTAAAGCTACGGTGCAAGCAACAGTACCTTTTGATGAAAGCCGTAAAAAAATATTGATAGTATAAATAAAGTAGAAGAATGAACAAACAAATGAAAAGGTGGAAAAATAATCTTGAAATGAAAATAAACAGCTTTTTTATTTTATTCTTTGTTTCGCTTGTATTCAGTATAAGCTTTCGAATATTCAAAAATACTTTATTGATTGTGAAAAAATCGTGAATAATTTTTTCAAAATTTGTTGCTTCAACGGCTTAAAAAGCGAACACGCTTATTCATTACCGATAATCAGCTTACGAAAAATTTTCGAATTTTACGAAACCGTGAAAAATGAAGACTTTAGAACGGATTATTGCATCAATAATCATTCGCGAAAGCTCGAAATCCGCTGAGTAATCACGACAGCCAAAGTAGACTACAGATCGTATCCTCGATCAAAAAATCTGAATTAATATAAATGACACTTTAATTGAATCGAAAAAAAAAAAAAAGAAAAAGAAAACAATGGGCACTGGGCGTATAAGCGATGACTTTGAAAAAGAAAAATGATTGAATGAGGTCAACTTTGAACTCTCGCCTTTCAATTTGCTTCCTCGCAAAACAAAACAAAACGAATGAAAAAAAAAGGTGAACGGGAATGAGATACGAAAAAACACTGTAATAACGAGAAGGGGTCCAAAAAAAAATTGCACCAAAGACAAACCGTTGCCGTGAAAAAGAGGAAAGGGAGAAATCGTGAAACAGAAGGAAAATGAACAAGCATTCGTCTCCTCTGTCTAATCCCCAAGATTAATGGACGCGGCCAGCTTTTTGGAGGCTTGTGTACGTAGCCACCGGCACGAAATATAATTGCTGGCTCGTAACGTACGTGTACTTTTCCCGTTTAAACTCATCGAGCTAAGGTCGTACTACGGGCGGCTTTGTAAAACCCGGGCTTTTGCATGATGTTGTCTGGATAATTGTGCGTGTAATTATCGCGAAAGATCGATCTGCCACGAGGTCAAAGGGCGGTATCGTTCAATAAAGACTAATTTTTTCCCCTCGCTTTTTTTTTTCACCACTTTTCGAAGTGAATGACCTAGATCGAGTAGGGAGATAGTAATTACCAACAAGGATAACTCTGCAACGTACTTAACTTTTTTTAAATCTTTTCTTTTTCACGACGGTATCGGCACTTAATATCAAATTAATCTCAGATTAGTTTTTTTGCTACAGATTTTTCTTTGTAAGAGATTTTTCAAAAAATAAATTGACAATTTATGCTTTAAATACTGTTTCTATTTTGAGAGTAGAAGCTTTTATTCGCACAGCTTGATTAACTTTGACGTAATCATTGTTTCGTGTATTATAATACAGAACGGCATTATGAAAAGTCCAAACAAACGAAATTAAAACTTTAGTACCGAGGTAACAGAAAAAAAAAATATTTTTTTTTTGCAGCCCTCGAGCCATTGAAAATTTAAAATGATAAATCCTCTGTTCGCGAATATAATCAGGAGTTTATACAATGGCTTTACAATTGGAAAGCATGGAAGTTTGCTTGAAAGTTTAAAAGGGACCATAATAAAGGCAGCTACAGGTGCGTTCAAGACAAGCCGCACTGATTGTCCAGAAGTGCGTTTGAGATTCCTCCCGAACGAAAGTGAGGGGGGGAGAAGGTAATTTGGAAAGGATTTCGTCGGAATGCTTTATTTTAGCCCGCGCTTTGCCAAGGCTGAAATTGGCAAGTCCCATTGTGTCCTAGCTTTGAATGAGCTAACTTTAGTTGAGAATAATCGTGTTGATGCTTTTCGTTCTCGTTACGCCGCTGCAGCTCTGGTCCCCTGCGAGTGTGTTTTGCATTTGAATTTCGTCATACTCTCTCGGTTTCTCTCTTTTTTTTTCTTCTTCTTTCTTGCTTTTTCATTATTTGGATTACCCAACTCCTATCATCCAAAAACTACAAAACTTTAATGTTCCCCCAGCAAATTTTTGCATGCCTTTGATACGAAGCTTATTAAACTCACAGTTGTTAAACCAAAGAAATAATATATAGTTACCACTTACGGTACTAAAAAATAAACCACTTGAAAGTAGCAAGTTTACGTATGAACACATTATAAGCATGGTACAATGGTCTAACTTTCAAGTAGGTTGCGTGATCTAGTATAATTATACATTTTTTAACAAAAGACTTGTTTTTACAAATAAGTTGTGAAACGAAGGCGAGAGAAATTTTCAAGCCTACCATGCATTTATGTCGTTAAAGTCACATTGTTTATGAAAACTGTTTATTCAACGAATAATCATGTCGCTTGTTAAAATATTTTATAATTTTTAGTTCATTTGGTTTACTATTTTAATAACTTTATAACCGGGTTCAATCCGTTAATTATTTTTTCAATATTCTTTCAGTAGTAATAAAATTGACGAAATTGATTGATGCAGCCGCATCTTTACATATTTTCAAAAGCAATTTTTAAGGGCGATATTGAATAAACCACACGGAAAAATTCAGAGGCTACTTTAATATTGTATTTTTGAAAACATTGAAAAGCATGAGACTCTCCTGCACTCATGAGATTGCATGTCTATCATCTAACGTAAATCTCGAGACTGAAGCACTATTATTACTGAAAGAAAATACGATCTTTTTAAAATATCAAAAAAACAAAGTATACTTAGTTTTTATAATTTTCCACTTGAAGCTTGATCATTACCTTAGTCTGAAATAAAAAGTTTTAGCAAAAAACTAAAAAAATGACTCTTCTTAAAAAAATAATATGAGTGCTGTAAATTAAAAGCTTGTTAACTTAGGTAGTTTTTATTATTAACCTATCACTTATTAATTTAAACTCTCGTTTAAACTTATCCTAATTAATGATTACAATTAGTGATTTCAATTAATAATTATTTAATTAATTAATTACTCAACAAGTTAGAAAAATTAAATAAATTACCGTGGTCTGAATTTTGAACAGAAATTTATTTCATCACGTTTACATCTTATTTTCATGAATCCTGACAGACTTTGAAAAAAAAAATGGAGCGAGGCACGTTGCTTGATGGCCTTGCTCCGAGAAGCATACGAAAAATACAGGGGGAAAAAGGAATAAAGAATCTAAAAATTACTCACGCGAAGCAAAGATGAAAAAAAGAAAAATTACTTCATTATGCTTGACAAATCATTTGAACTGACTGACAGCACTATTCATGTCAGGAAAAATTAAATCGTATTACGTGGGTTTTTATTTTGTTACTGTTTTTTATTGTTATTAACTTGTTTACAATTAATTGTTATTTAAATAAATAATCTAATATCATTTTAGTAGAGCAGACCTGGCAATCGTTAATAATATTGTCATCTTAAATATTAACACACATAAATATTTTATAATGGCCATAAGAGGCATAAATTTGTTCAATAAATCAATTTGCAATACTTTGATAGCATTAATAAATGAGAATTTTAGAATAAACAAAATTTTATCGATACAGTTTTGTTTGCAGTTAACTATTAAGAGAAGATAACGAATTACAGAAAAATTAATAAAAAGACCTCAATTAATAAGATTCATAAGCGTGTTGAATCAGGTTAAGTATTACGAAGAGATTAACTTGACCCTTTTTTCCTCACTTTGATAGCAAGAGTTGAAGCGTGCGTATCCGAAAAACTTAGTCAACCTCCCTTATACTCCCGAAAAGCTTAAGCAGCCATTCGGGGCTGTACGTGCCACATTATCTTTAGCTCGTTTTCGCTTATATATCACCTAGTAAAATAGCCCGTTTACATTTCTATCCCCCACCGGCACTCCCATTCTTATTCCCCTGCGTGTCGGAAATCCGGCGCTTTATGGCCGAACTGAAGCTTCATATTTTTCCCGGAAAGCGGACTGCAATTGCTAATTCGCCCATTTAAATTCTTATATTGAAATTATGATTCATAACAACGCGAATGTTTATTCTTTCCTCCACAGGGGCCGAGATGGTTAATTATGACGATAAACAGAGAAAACTGTAAACTTTACCTAATAAAATCAGATTTATTTCGCTGTTCCAGCTTCTATGTTAAATCAGGATAACAACTAATTAACGTTTTTTATCTCCTCCGGATATTACGTCAGAAACGTTTAATAATACTCATGTGAGAAAAATGATGTCAGGGGGAATAAAAATACGTTAATAAAAGTTGAAAACACTGGTACTACAATGGCTCTTGAAAAAAAATTTTAATTAACTTTAAAAATTGAATACTTAATAACATTCCTGGTAAAAAGATTGAGAAAATAAAATTTTTTTTTGACAAGCTGTCGATAAATTGAACTTTTTTCTTGTAAAGATTAAACTGTTGTTTTATATTTGCAGCAAAAAAAGATATTTCATTCAATTAAAAAAAAATTTCTATTGAGCTAAGGGAGTTAGTAAAACCATTTTAGAAATCATGGGAACCACAACTAAAAACACTCGAAACTTAAAAAAAATCAAGCAAATAAATTTTTTAAAAACGAGCTATCGGTACAATCAAATTTACCGTTAGAGGCTAAAAAAATTTTTTTTTAATTTTAGACTCGTGGCAGGACGTCTGCAACGTCAACGAGCAAAGTCATCAGCGAGGGCGTGATCGTGAAGCGTCTGCTGGGCCGAGGTACCAGCGCTGCCGCGATGCAGCAGCAGCAGCCAGACAAAAACACCGAGGAATCGGCAGCAACAACGGCAACGGCGACGGCGTCGACAAGACTAGCACCTGTTGCCGGACCACCGAGGCTCACCAGGTCGACGACAAGCCCGTCTACTCCGCCATCGTCTTCGTCCACGAGTAACAGCCCGGCCGGCCGGGCCGGACGGTTCTTGTGCAAAGCCAACAGCGAGAAGTTCGCCAGAAGGGCTCTATCAGAGTCCACTTATCCAGACAGGTTTTTACTTTTTACCTACTTAAAGAAACATGAGCATTTTAAAAGCATGGTAAAAAAAAATTATAGGTAGTGTTGTCTTTTCCATTGACGCAGTTGAATCGGACAATTTTTATTGTCTTGCGTAAATCCTTTCGAACAATAGTTATTTTTTTTAAACTCACGCGAAGACTAAAAAACTATTTCAATGAATCAAAGTAACAACTTTTGAATGTGATCGTATCATTTGCATTTTCAATTAATATCGATCATAATCGTAAACTGAATTTACGAGTACGGTGCACATTAATAAGCAACCTTACATAAATCTTACCAAGCTAGAATGATCATCGATCGGTACCCGGCTTCGTATACACTCCTAGATTCGATTAAAAACGAAATTAGGTAAAGAAAGAGAAGGAAAAATAAAAGAAAGAAGGAGGATTACTTTTTAGTCAATCTTTAATGTCAAGCGAACTGATAACGACGAGCTTGGCAAAGAAATTACGAAATATAATCAGCCTCAAGGATTTTCTTTCGTTTTGG
The DNA here is from genome assembly GCA_038277355.1 of Encarsia formosa. Taxonomy (NCBI): domain Eukaryota; kingdom Metazoa; phylum Arthropoda; class Insecta; order Hymenoptera; family Aphelinidae; genus Encarsia; species Encarsia formosa. The sequence goes on from CM076184.1 coordinate 111,328,247, forward strand.
CTAAGTATACTTTTCCGCGCGTTTATATTTTGCTTTTTATATCTCTACTTTACAAGCGTCTTTGATGCTTTCAAGATGAAGTGGACGGAATTTTAATGGAGATCTTATAAAATAGTAGAAATTTATTTTGAAACGAAACTTGAAACATAAAAGAGCTCTTCTTTTGAGTGCATCTAACTCAAGCTTAAAAATAATTTCAATCTCAAATTTCACTTTCATATACTTAATTTTTAACTTGTATGGTATTAATGATACAAGATGTTTGTTTCAATTAATTTGTCTGTAATACTGTAACAGAAAAAAATACAAAAGAACAAAAAAGAATAAATCAAAAAATTTTAAATCAAATTTATAGCTAGTAAAAAGTACTACGTCTACCAAAATAAAGATCCTCTTAACCTACAAAAACAATAAAGCTTCATTTACAGCAAAGCTATGATCCATCCATATCTCACACAAAATTTATAACAAATCAGGTTTAAAATATGAACAAAATTGGAAAAAAAATTGATAGTTGAAACATTGTAGAGTTCTAAGGGAACTTTAGAAAAAAATTTTCAAATTTTTGGCTTTGTGAAATTAACACTATAAGTATTATTTATTTTTAAAATACGTCTTGTTAACGTATCGACAAAATATATTGAATTGCTTAAAAGTGTTTCAAGTAATGTTAAATTTTTGTATCACTTTAAGTCAATCGGACCAAAAACGTCAAGTTTTCTCAATTTTGAAAAAATAACGAAATATTATTTATTGCATGAAGAGATACAGAACACTACGATCAATCGTGATCAAGCAAATCTTTTCCTTCAAAAATTTTTCTGAATGATTTAAAAAAAAATTTCAATGCTTACGAGGTAGTGGTTTTTCGATGAAAAATATAAATAAAAATGCACTTGTGTTTGGTCTTATCGAACAAAATATTTTATTTATTTAAAAAAATTATTGGTGCCAACGTTTCGTTGCCGTTAATAAAGCAACCTTTTCAAGGCTAAAAAAACATATAAATTAATAAACATGAGAATGTTCAGATTAAATTTTTTACAAAAAAACTTTACAAATTATTTTATCGTATACCTAAGTAGATTGTAAATAATACAAATTCTCAATCATAAAGATTGAAGTCATCACAGTCGAGTTACATTAAATAAAATCACACTTTTACATAATTGCACAGTTATTAATTTCAAATTGATAAGTGTATTATTTTTATACACTTATAGAGCGTGCAAGTCATCATCGTAGACTAAAGTTTTAATTGGTGGGTAAAAAGTGCTAGAGAGTTAAGGGTGTTATTGAAGTCAAAAGGAACAGGAACAAGGAAAGGAAAGGAACAAGAACAAGAAAGCAAGAAGAGAATTGTAACCGAAGTTATTATACTATCTTATTTTTATTTTTATTTTCTGTTTTTTAAGGACAAATAATTAATTGGTTTTTTGTATGTGGTTTCAAAAATAGTGTATCTGTCTTTTTATTTATATTATCAGAAAAATATTGTATATTAAGCATCTCAAGGAATCTTCTCTTGTAAATATTTTTTTCATTTTCAATAATATCAGAATTAGCAAAATCGAAAAAGTGTTTATTTTGTGCACAATGTGTGGCAATAACAGATGAATTGGAATTCTTTTTGACGTAATTTTTGTGTTCGGAGATTCTCTTATTTAAACTACGACCGGTCTCTCCTATGTATAGAGCTTGGCAATTAGAGCATTTTATGCGGTAAACAACACCTGTATTATCAAATCTGTCTATCGGATCTTTCCCTAATGTGAATAAATTATTGAATTTGTTAATATTCCTGTAAACTATTTTAAGATTAAAACTATTGAAGATATATTGAATTTTTGGAATAAGGTATTTATGGAAGGGTAGAACTAAAAGTCCAAGTTGTTTATGATCTGGGGGTTTTTTCTGAAGTGAGCCGTTAATAATATTGAGTCTGTGTTCAATAAGAGAAGAGATGAGGTGGGATGGGTAACTATTTTGTAAAAGTAGAGTTTTTACTTTATTTATATTGTTGAGGTGGATTTCAGGGCTGGAAAGTTTAATTGCCTCGTCAACTAGGGAGTAAACTATAGCTTTTTTCTGATGATAAGGATGGTGTGAAAAAGAGTTTATGTAGCGACCAGAAGCAGTAGCTTTTTGGTACCAATTCGTGGAAATACTGTCCTTATTATTTATAATTGTAATGTCAAGAAAATTAAGTTCTCTCGCGTTATTCTCTGTCTCTAAGGTGAATTTAATCAATTCGTTAGAAGAATTAAAAACTTTATAGATTTTTTCCAATTCATCTTTGTGACAATTAATATTATTAAACGTCGTCGACGTACCTACGGTAAAAAATAGAACTGGATTTTAATTTTTCAAGGCAGTTTGCTTCTAAAATTTCGAGACATAAATCGGCAAACCAAGGGCTAAGACATCCACCCATGGGTGCACCTGTTTTTCGATGAAAACATCTGTTGTTGAATTTAAAGTACGTGGAGTTCAAGATGAAAATAATAATGTTTAAAAATTCAATCTTGCTACAATTTACGTGATTTTTTAAAAAATTCCATTTGGATTTAATAGCCTCAATAATTAAATTACGATCTATGTTTGTAAAAAGAGAGACTACGTCAAAAGAGGCACAAGTTTGTCCTTTTACATGATTATGTGAACTCAAGTCATCCAAAAATTCTGAACTATTGCGTGTGGTGTATTTTGGTTTAGGTATGTGGCTATTAAAAATACTAACTAATCTTTTTTCTAACTCATATAGTGGGCTGTCTATAGTGGAAACAATTATTCTAACTGGAAAGTCTTTTTCATGAACCTTAACTAAACCATGAGCCTTAGATAAAGAACAATAATAAACTTTCTTTAAAGGTGTTTTAAAAAAACCTGCAGTAGATTTTTTATGTTCATTAGTCGAATTAATTTTCTCAATTAGTTTATTGGAAGTTTTAATAAGATTAGGTAGGGGATCAATAAACAATTCCTTGTAATATGTGGTGTCAGAAAGAGCTAATTCTCTCTAGCACCTTTTACCCACCAATTAAAACTTTAATCTACGATGATGACTTGCAAGCTCTATAAGTGTATAAAAATAATACACTTATCAATTTGAAATTAATAACTGTGCAATTATGTAAAAGTGTGATTTTATTTAATGTAACTCGACTGTGATGACTTCAATCTTTATGATCGAGAATTTGTATTATTTTCAATCTACTTAGGTATACAATAAAATAATTTGTAAAATTTTTTGTAAAAAATTTAATCTGAACATTCTCATATTTATTAATTTATATGTTTTTTTAGCCTTGAAAAAGTTGCTTTGTTAACGGCAACGAAACGTTGGCACCAATAATTTTTTTAAATAAATAAAATATTTTGTTTGATAAGACCAAACAAAAGTGCATTTTTTTTTTTTTTTTAAATTGTACAAAGTTAGAGAGAATTTAAATAATCAAGTAAAAATAAAATAATTTTTTATCAAAGACGAATTTAATTTGAGTCACAAAGCAAGACAGTGTTTAAACGGTCTAATGAGTTTTAGTTTGAGAGTATCGAAATTTATCACGTTAGACAAAAAAAAGTTGTCCGGACTTCTTTATGGCATTCCTGCATGAGAACTTTTCTACTCTCAGTGCAGCCGTGGGCTACACAGTTTTGGCGAGTTTTTAACCAGGGAATTTGAACTCAAAGTAACACGAGATCAGAGGCACAACTTTCATCCGGTTTTGTGCGAGTGTAAAGTTAACGTTGACTTTCCGGAGTAGGCAATAACAAAAGGACAAGATAAAAAAACCTGAATCCCGACTGACCATTTTATTATTGGATCACGGCAATTACTCGACTTAGTCAAACTAAGACGAAACTAATCTTTTTCTTTTCCATTTTAAAAGATTAAATTTTTTACTTCACACTGAAAAGTTTTTATTTAAAAAGCTTTACACCATTATTTAGGGCAGCTTAAACAAACATAAGTAAATTTTAACGTTTTTTTATTTATTTATTTATTTTTTTTTTTATACTCAATTTTAACAACGCAAAGAATTTTTATTAGTTTGAAGTTAAAGAAGATCATGTTAAAAGGACAACTTAAAATTACAGTGTACCGCGTTTTTTTTTTCGATTTCATAAATTTTTGTATCATTTATTTTTAGTTGTAACTTCATTATGCACAGCAGTAAAAAAGTTGCTTTTTATAGTCAGAATACGAAAACAAATACAAATTTGTATTAAAGGCTGCAATAATAAAGTTAATTTAAAACTTTAGAGTTTCTTATTGGTTTTTTTAGTGAATAAAAGTCTTCTGGTTACAATGATCAAATAAAAAATAGGGGTCACCGGGCTTTTTGTTGAGGAAACAAAATTTGAACTTATGAATTTTTCAACATAAAAACATAGAATAATTGAGCATTTGAAGAAGTAAATGAGTTAACAGCACTATCACTGTAAAAATGCGTTCATAACCTCAATCTACACGAACCAACACAACTTATTTTTTTTTTCTCAAATTTGTTTTCATCAGAATCAAACAAAAAAGTTTTTGAAAAATAATTTTTTATGATCAAATGAATTTATATTATTATCAAATCAGTCACAAAAGAATATTAACGAAGTTTATTTGATTCAAGTGCTCAATTGACCTCACGGCCTTTCGAACCACTTTAACAAAAAGAATGCTTAGTTAAATTATTCAAAACCATGCTTGAGAATTTCCAATAAGAATCTAGAATTATTATTATTTCAGGCTTAAGAAAAAAAGCAAAAGAAAAATTTCAAAAACATACAAAATCTGCTCCAGTTTGTTTACTCCTTTCTTCATAAAAGATAATCTGAACTTAGTTCTAAACTATTATTTTACATTGACTAATAAGTAAAAATCACGCTTTGCGGAAAACTAAGTTTAACAAAAATTAAGTTTAGCAAATGTTCCGTTTAGGAAATTGTTCGTCCTTTCCTTGTGAGAAATTTTTAGTAGATTATGGGCAGAAATCTAGTAGGGTTTCTCGCCAGAATATCGCCAGAAAGTCAATGCTTTCAACATAGGGAAACTGGCGGACGATTTTGTGAAATACAGTTTAAAAAAATAAAACATGTAAATGTTGTTACTTAATGATTGTTTAAACAAAAATATTTTATATGAAATTTAGGGTATAATCAAACAAATCACTTGTAAAATCAGTTTCAATTATACTTTTTAATGTTATATGCATGGCACACGCTGCACAAAAAATAAGGTTTGGTTTATATGTTGCTCGCGTTATATATATATATTTATAACTATAGGCATATAGCTGAGTATACAGATTAAATGTAAGCAGTAAGCGTTCATCAGACTCTTATGGCCAGATTAACCTAGAAGATCTTTTGAAACCTCTAGCAGGGTTAAAACAATGAGATTCAGTTATCAGTAGAATATTTTATAAGATTCGGGGTGCTTTTTTTTGCTTCGTTAAACAACAAAGTTTTTTTAAGATAGTTTACAACGGTAAAGTAAATGTAAAAATACACATAGCTCACGACTCAGCAAAACAATACATAAGGAAATATTGTAAAGAAAAAAAAAATTGCTGGAGCAGAAAATATTCCGGGTGGCTTACACGAAAGAAACAATAATGCACACAACTCGAACGATCGATTTTTTCTTCCCTAGAGGAATATTCATACATCAAAAGGAGCGTACGTGGCTTCTCTTCTACTCCTAGTAGACGCTACCTCATACTCCAAGTACTACCGAACTTATCTTTTTCATCTGCAGTACGTTCGCCCAAATGACTGCCCCACACGAATGCCATATCTCAATCGATAAAAGTTCATCTGATTACTGATTTTTGCAATGTACTATCATTTTTCACTGTGAACTATTTAATCATTTGTTTTTTAACAAACTTTTTTATACGGTAATAATTCATAACAAGGTATAATTAATAACCCGCGCCATAATAATTGACACTGTCAATATCAATTTTTAAAAAGCGAACAAAGTTTTAATCTGTTTCGAACAAGAGATTTTATACATCATAAGAAGAAAACTTTGGCACCAGATTTTTGGCACGAATTCAGTAATTAATTTAAGCAAAATAGTTTAAAATAAGAAGTGGGTCAGCTATATAAAATTAATAAATGTAATTTAAAAATGTGATACCATAAAATTTTAATAAAATTTTTTGCATTGACACTTCAAACAAACTTTCATACTTTTATTAAAAAAAAAAAAAAAAAACCTTTGTCCGTACAAACTGATTGAATTTCAATTTAACTGAACGTTAAAAAGTATCAAATTTCATGATACGGTGGTAAAAAAATAAACCCAGACGGAATTGATGAAACAAAAGTATAAAGTACTAAATAAATTGAATTTTAATTTTCAGAAAATTTTTTTTATTAAAAACATTGATTAAATTTTATAATAAATTGCTTCAAAACTTTTATAATAATAAACTTACGATATATCTCAGTACTAATTTCATTAGAAAAATTGAAAGCTGGAATTTTACTAAAAATGTAAGTATGACACGGCCAATCCACATTTATTTTTATTGAGGCTTTTTATGAAGAACAATTATTGGAGCAAATATTCTGAGACATATATTGTACTTTATAAGTTTTATACTATAATTATAATATTATACTTTATTATGAAAGAAAAAAAAAAAAAAATTCAAGTCAAATCGTAGAAGTTATTAATCTCTACGATTTCTTCTCCAGTGAAGAAAAATTAGTTTAAGAATGAGTAAGAAAAATGAAGGCAGTACTTTTTAAAATTTACAATGTATTGGCTGAGAAGCTGATATCGGATAAATACTTAAAATATTTAAAAATGGCTTGCTAAGATGTAGCAAATCCACGAATGAAATTTTTATATCCAAAACGACAGTACGAGGGGGGTATATATGTAGGTTAAAGTAAAAGTCTCCTCGGAAGCAAAAAACAAAAACAAAATCGCACCGACGCATCGGCACGCGGGACGCAGGAGCTTTACGATGTCGTAAAAGAGCTTTTAGTGCTCGACTCGGCTAGACAGAGTGAGCTGATTGCGAGCCGGCGGAAGGAAAAAACGGCACAGTGGAATCCAGGTTGCAGGTTAAATTAGCAGTCTGAACACGCGATAATTAAAAAGACAGGTCGCTTATGTCCCTGGTCGTCCAAGCTCAATTACGAAGCTCGAGGTACAAGCTCCTTAATTGTATACGTAAGCTTCAGGCATTCATCATCTTCTTCTTCTTCTATTTTTTTTAATTTTTCTTTTTAACTGAAATTTAAATCGTCATTGCAAAACGCTATAATCTAACTATTATTAAACTTCCGACATTTAATTATTTTGAAAAGTAAATTAAAACCAAGGAATCTTGATTGTTGACCGGAGCTTACTCTATGAAATGAAAAGAGTTGTAAAAGTGCGCTATTGATTATCGATTATTTACACTTTAATTGAAAGCTTGAAATTCTTTGGAGTAAGCAATAAAAACTAATCTAATAAATGGACGCAAGATTAAAATTTTATCTAAACTCGAAAAACATTTTTTCAGTTTAAATCTTTACAAAGACACAAGGAGATTTATAGAAATAACGATCCTCTGAGGCGGTTCAGTTTAGTATATTTACTTTAATAAACCTGAGGTAAGAGACCAGACAGAGAAAAACTGTTTCCAACGCCTAGTTAATTGCCCAGCCGTAAGGCAATAAACCTTTAAAAGTAAATTGAGCCAACAATAAAGTTACGCGAGCAGGGTAGCGTTAATCGGACGCTTTATGCGAATCGAGAGTAAAGTTAAGCTACCGTCGAGCGAGCGGAAGGAGCCCGCAGGGGGGCGGGGCAAGACACTAATTAACCAAATTAATTAATTCACGCGTCGTAAGCTAAGCGGTTGGTGTTAGCTCGAGTCAGAGGGAATTTGTCACCAGCTAAAATACCACCAGCCGGAAATTGATGCAGGAAATTCACGTGCCCTGCAAGAGCTTGCAACAGTCGGACGTCGATAACACAAAGGAACTCCCTTAAAAAAACTCTCACCACCACCCACGTGACTCCATTATCGGCTCTGATTTATGTGACAATGTCGCTTTTTAAACTTTTTCCATTTTATCGGAACTCCAGCTTCAATGCGAATTTTTTTTCCATCTACTCTTGAAATCAACTTTTAATCGCATTTGTTATTTTTAGATTTGCCGATTACATGTATGACTTTGTTCGCAAGCTTAAGGATTTTCAACATTTTTGACTTCGCTTGAATTTTTCATTGTTTGGCCTTAACTATTGTCGATAACAGTAAATAAATTTTTATCACAGATTTTTTATTACGGTTTCAATTATTGAACTAATGTTGGCTTGCTTCAAGATACAAATAAAACATTTTATTGTTGTATAAAAATGCTCGTTTAAGTCTCAAAAGTGAACGAACTTAGGCTATCGATTGTCTCACTAAATAGTTCTTTTAGCAATCAAGGTTTGAATCCAATAAAAAAATTATATCTATAGAGTTCAATAGCACCGGGCAAGGATCGAATTCAAACATCGGAGGGGAAAATGGGTAAACATCAAGCGTACGCAGTTTGCTTCATTCCAAAAAAAAAAAACTTATAAAAAAAGCTTGCCGCTGCAGAAATGGAATATCGCAGCAGTCTCGACCCGAGCGAAGAAGAAGAAAAAAAAGAAATTAGACGAAGGAGTGAGAGAAAAAAGGGGCTAAGCGATATTCCAAGCGAGCTTTTTTTTCAAAGAAACACACTCCTCCAAAAGTAAATAAATCACCAAGGCGCAGAAGGTCAAAGTCGCGCGAGCAGCGTGGTTGGCCTTCGCGGCCGGCTACTAAATCCGCAGTTGTGTGCACGCGAGACGCAAAAAAAGTCTTGCCTATAATCTATTACCCTAAACGACCAGTCGAACGATACGAACAAACTGCAAAAGTAGATTAGATTAGATTTTTTTTTTCCAATCACGCATTGCTTCGCCCAGGGGATTAATTAACTTATGAACAACACTCTGTCGCTCAAAGTTAATTGGTCGTTGTAAGTTTTTACCAACTCACCCTGACTGCAGGAGTTAATTTAAGCAAGATAACCGCTTATCTTGCATTCTCTTTGAAACGTGGCTGCGAGAAAAGAAAAATTAGGTAAATTATCTACAGAGATAATTTACAAAGCTGCCCTTCTTGTGAAAACTTTGACCTTGCAGCGCTGAGTAACTTGCTATTATGCTAAAAATTCGAATCAGTATGCTAAGACGAAAGCTCGTCTACTCTCGACACTTTTTTTCCTTTCTCGGGTTCGACCCTAGGCTGTTTTTTATGAAGCTGGCGGCCCTAAAGTGAACGCTAAGAGATCAACGACCTGTAAATACACGACGCAAATTCAACCTGAAAAATTTCCACACAAAATAAAAGAGAGCGATCTAAGAAGGCGACAGGCTAACCCTCCGTTTTTTTTATCTTCCGTCAAGGGGAGCGAGTGATTTTAGAGTAAATGCATTTTATATGAGTATAAGATGTTGATACATTACAATTTATTTCGAAAAAAAAACAGTTACACTCAAAACTATTTGTTAAAGTTTTAAGTGCACGAATAAAATTGAGAGTAAATTTCAAATACGTTAAGCTGAGCCTCAAGTATAGATTTCCGAGGTAAAGAGCTTTTATCAGCTTGAAGAGGAATCTAGAGGGTTTGCTAATAAAATAACCATAAAATGAAATGTCATAAAACGCTGATAAAAGTCTATTAAACCGCGAATTTTCAGAATATTGCAGTCATTTCAACTAAAACTTAATATTAGATTTGATCACTATCAACTTTTTTTATGACTTTGGAACAATGAAAGATAAATGTTTTTAACGCTGAGTATTTTTATTAGTATTCGTTGAAAACTCCCTTTCCACCGGGCGACTTTTTACTCGTTATTCATTCGTCCAGACAACGAACACACCCAAATTTATTTACTTCGATGATAAACGAAGGTGTGGATTTCGAAATGTCTTGCTAATGTTAGCATGACTTTTTAACAAGCAGCTACAAGTTGTATACTACTTTTTTCCAATCAATTGATTTTCCCTTACTTTTATCTTAGCGTTGAAGAAAGTTTTATCCTTAATTTAGTTTTTTAGGAGATTTCTTTTTAATTAATTAAATTTAAAAAACTTTTGTTTTTTTAAAACAAATTAGAATTCATGCAAAAACTCCAATCTGGCATAAAGTTTATCAATATTTTAAGCTCTAAAGCCGGCTTATACAACATTAATCCTTAGAAATCAAGCTTAAGTTGGCGGCTTACAAACTTTTATGCAAATAATAAATAATAAATTTAGCTAATACTTTTGTAAACATGTCGTTCAATTTTGTAAAAGTCTTAAGATTCTTCTTTAAACGCACAGTAAATTGGAATTTATATAATGCACGACTAAGTACGTTTCCGGCTTTGAGCTACGTTTTTTCCGTTTCTCGTAATTCAACAGGTGCGCTTTTCATTTTTCACCAATTTTATTTAAAACATAATGGAAAAGTGCAGTAATTAATTTTTTAAATAAATGCTTTTTGTTATTTTAGATTCAGATGAACCCTTGAATGACACGTCGGGTTAAAATAGCCCACCTAATAACTTTGATAAGTAATTTTTCAAAGATTTTTCAAAACTAACTCTTAAATGCCATCTGGCAGAAGTAGAGTCTTTAAACAAGTCATTGGTACGAGAAGAATGGATCGGTTGATCTTCATTGCTCATAGGGAATTCTGAAAAGAGTCATTTCACAAGTTCTCTGTTGAAGTTTCATTAAAAAATTTAAAAACCACAAAAGTTATGTTTTTTTTTTTTTTTTTTTTTTTTTTTTTTTTTTTTTTAGTTTCAAAGTATAACTTTCAACTTTTTTCAAACTGTAAAATGTTTTTTAAATATTAATAACCGTTTCCAAATTCAAATACCATGAGATCCTCTGGCCAAGGCTTCAAATTTCACGTAAATAAATTTTTAAGTCATAATCTTGATATAAATAAAAAATTTTGTACGCTTTTCCTTTGTGACATTTACGTTACTATTCTGAAATAAAACATTTAAAGGTTAAAAAAAAATCATTATTTTACCGTAAAAATTGATACAAATACTTATAACGAAGAATTGATTTACAATAGTTACAGAACGTAGCATAATAAACTGTATTGACTTTAAAAAAATTTTTATTTTTTTTTATAATATGAGAGCAATTTCATTTGTGGTGGACGTTACATTTTGACTCATTCAAACTGTTATAATTCCGAAATTAATTCTCAAAAATATTGATTTTTCATCCAGAGATAAAGTTCAACATTAAAACTACCATCTACTAAAATTTCAAATTGATTAAAATCTTTTTGTCCAAATGTGGACAAAAACATTCCCGTTGTGGACGTTACAAAAATCGGAACTCATGCTAGAGGAGCTTCGGTAAACTAAAATTTTGTCAAAAACTGAAGGTTTCCCTGAGTCAGGATTTCACAGGTCGATTCTATGGATATAAAATCACTTATTGACCAAAATTTGAATCGAAATATAAATATGTTTTTTGAATTATTTAAATTTATCTGGTGTTGCGGACGTTACGTGCATTTGTGGTGGACGTTACATAGTCACTAGCTGATAGTAAAATTTACCCTTTTTCGTAATTTTTCTCGGCGCATTCTTTATGCAATCAATAAAACAAGTAATTCATAATCATAAACGTTTATTTCTGGCTTTTTTACATATAAAATACTATAATATACTATCTATTCATAAACTTTATTCTAATAAAACTTTATCGGCAGAACTCAATATTGTATCACTAAGTTTCGAACACATTTTATTTTTAATAAATTTTACTTTTATTTTTATTTAAAGTAAAATTTAAAAGCTTAATAAATAATTAATAAAATTAAAAACTACTTCAAAAGTAATACATAATTCTTCCACGTGACTTTTTAAAATTAGGTTGAGGTAAAACTTCAACAATCGTGTTAAAATGAATATATTTCTGGTTTTTACTATCATTTTGGTAGACAGATTCTTCAGCATTTATTAATTTAAGAAAAGACACATTTATGGTATCTTGCTTGTTTACCTGAGTTTTGCAAATACCTAAATAATCAGTTTCCTCGTTATTTTCAGATAGCCGAACTTTGACAAAAACTCCTTTAAAAATATTATCTCTCTGAACACAAACGATTGGCTCTTCATCAATTTCAGATTCAGAATCAGAATCAGATTCTGAATAGACATCAGAATATTGAACTCGTTCTTTCGGTGGCTTAAACATCTCAAAAACTTTATTTGAAGATTTTACAGTTTCTGCTGCTGTAATAAACTTTTCATCAGATTTTTCAAAATGATGAAAACTGTTAAGCCCCTTCAAATCTTGCACATTTTTCCAGCGTTCTTTAAGCATTTCGCTTGACCCTTGAACATCAGAGGCTGATACATACAAGACATGAACTTTTTCTGCTTTTTTAGCTGCAAAATTATAATAATCTTCAGCGTTGTTTATTTTGACTTGTCTGGCTTTAACAGCCAACCAAACCAAACGCTTGATTGTGCCCCCAAGAGCATCAACAGCTCCTTTTCCGTGTCCTGCCGCGAAAGTATCCCATGTAACTTTTTCGGTATCCAAATCGTCTGCTAAAAAACACAAATTTCCAATCGCCCATTTACTTCGAAATTGCGATGCGCAATTATCAGAAAAAAAATGCACTTTTTTAATATTTTCTTCTATCATTTTCATGGCAGAAAAGATTTTTTTTAAAAAAAGCCACACAGAATACTTTGAGTGAGAAAGATCATCGCTGATTACTACTAATGAATGAGTACCACTATTAGTCCAGATAACACAAGTAAATATCGTAACTAAGGTATGCGACCAGTGAGCTGATTGTATTTCATCTTGAAATACTATAGACGCATTTTCTGCAAAATCAACTTGACAGACCACTGCATCGCTTTCGAGATTATTCTTTTTCAGTTCAAATTCTGCAGATTGAATTTTTTTTATGTAAGAGTGAGCTTTAAATTTAGCAAGTATATTATCAAAAAGATTTGCTACATTAGAAATAGATTCACAATTTTCAGTTACTTGTTGTCTTTTGTCCACTGCTTCCCACTTTTTATACTTGATCAATGTATCCATATCAGTCGTTGGTTCAATCAGACTTAAAATACTATTAGTTTTACAAGAGTCACATGAATTTTTCAGCATGCAGTTTTCATTATCAACATCGCAAGTTAATTTTTCTATTACACTTTTATATGAGTTAACCGTTGCTTGTAGATAGGGTTGCAGGGCGTCGATCAAAAAATGAAAATTTGCATGTAATATACAGACACAAACATTGTGTGGAATTTTACTAAAATTCAAAACGTGTTTTGGTTTTAATTTAAAAAATGATGTCTGCTGTAAAAGTTCAGGCCCATACTCTTGATCAAATAATTCTTTGGCTTCACGAATACTCATTAATAAATACCTTCTTTGTACTAGTAATTTTTCTCCAGTCTCTTTATTTCTTACACTTTTAGCATCACGTTTTCCTGGAGCTTGCCAAGATATGTCATCGCGGTTATAAAAATCCACTACTTTTTGTTTTAAATCATCCGATAATCCGCGATTGAAAGTTTTTGGTGTCTCAATTAAATCTTTACCAAAGTTTTGAAATACTAATTGGTTCAAAACTGCTCGTTTTTTTGAAGGACTTGAGGGTAAAGATTTGTTAGTTTTGTTGACTGCTTTACTCAACGTAGTTTTGGAGTTGTAACTTCCACGCTTTTCACTTTCTATTAAATCATTGGCGCTTGCAGCTTGCAATTTTTTTTTCAATCTCCACCTTTTTACTCGTTCATTAGATTTTTTAGTCAATAGTTTCTTCTCAATTTCATCTAAACTTTTTTTTGCTTTAGCTCTTTCGATTTTTTTCCTCTTCTTATCTTTCTTCAAGAACTCCTTATATCGGTGATGATCTTTTTTTCGTTTTTGCCGAAATTTAGTTGATCTTTCATTGACTGTAGACGCCATTTCTGAAAAAATTCAATTAAACAATTAGATAAGCCTTTTCAGTAAATAATAATACTCTAATACAACTTTCAAAACCCAAAAATTTAATATCCAAAACAAGTTTTACTAATTAATCGTAGCGAGAGAAAGGTGCTGTTTTAATTAAAAAAAAACAACAAGACAAATGCAAAAATTTTTTCTGCGCGTCTATTATTTGTATTATTGAATCTTCAGATATTCGAAAAACGTATTATTTGTGAAACTAGTTTGTCTATTTGCTTTGTCATTTTTTCGTTGCGGACGTTACAATACTTATGAACTCGGAAAAATAGAAAATAAAACAATTTTTTCACTTATTATGTGGTCTACTCTTTCAATCTTTTTTTAAGGTTACTTTTATTGTTGTAGAATGGTTATACGAAATTTCGATCAAAAGTTATTACTTTCTCAAAACTTATTTGTTGTGGACGTTACATTCAAGCTTAAATTTCTGAAAAGGTACCGAAATACTATAAAAATACTTACTTTCAGGTAATAAATTGATTCCGGCAGATAGATGACACTTCTAACCTTCACCTGAGCACATGTTATGAAGTCAAACTTCGAAATAATTGCTTCAAATCAGTTTGGCAAACATAGCCTAAAAATAGATACCCTCGAATGGTCAACAAACAAAGCATGTAAAAACGTTAAAAAAAAAAAATTTGCTTTAAATAACCATGAGACAATAAAATATAGTTGTTCAGCTATCTAGAAAATATATATATACTTTGTTTACATTAATTTTAATTTTTTTTTCGAATTCAACCTGACGGCGAAATTGCTCATAATCGATTTGGCAGACTTTACATATTATTGTACATAAGTTTCTTTTTAATTTTAACACACCAACTTTATTTTTATTACAAATCATCAACTGCTAATAAATAAAAGATAGCTTGAAAAGAATGTTAAAAAGATTACAACAGATAGTAACATAAAAAGATAGTAACAGTTTAGGAATCTAAAATTATTCTGGACTTTAAGAGCTTCAATGCATGGTCTGATTTCTCATAAATATTCAAAAGTAAAGTTTTCATCGCATTGGAGAGGTTGTATAAATTATTCTGAAAGAACGCACGTGATTTTAAAAACATTCTAAAGTACAATGATGTAGTGATGACAAGATTATGATATACATAAACTGCTGCTGCTTTTAAATATTTTACTAATTTTTTTGAAGATTTAACAAAGTTTTCGATTATCTTGAACTGTAATTCGAAACTTTTTAAACACCGGAAATATAAAATATTTCGAACGATGAAAAATTCCTTATTCAATTAAAAGTGAGATATGTAAACCTTTTCTATAAAAAAAATTTGATAAATCGCGTTCTAGCGAAGAAGATTTTAATTGCATTTCAACTATGATTTTTATTAAATTTGGAATATGTTATAAAAAGTTTATAGAAAGTTCCTAGCTGATACGCAAACATTATACATGCTTTAGTTAAGCACAGCGTTGATTTTGCATGAAATAGCGATGGATTAAATAAAAGCTCCATTATTGATTTAACGTTCGCATCAATAAAAGTTAATTTTGAAGAATAATCACCGTTCAAATTTAAAATCATCAAGTGTCATTGATTGATGTAAAATATTGGATTAAATCGGAGATAATAAATTTTTTTTTTCTTTTACAGGAGGATAGATACAAAAAGACCGAGCGAGCCGGAAACTGGTTTCATACACAGTCAAAGGTACGAAAATTATTGAAATTAAAATAGTTTATAAATTGACTTTTAAAAAAGACGTCAGGTTAATGAGAGTGCTTTAATTAAAGTTGAAGTAATGAAGAATTAAAAGAAAAGTTTGAAAGACAGCCGGTAAGGAGGAGGGGGTAGAGGTGTATAATTTGTTAGTATCAAACGCGCAGAATTCAACCGTAAAACCTTGATGCGTGAGCGTGAGTCTGATGCTCAAACGATTAGACTTCAAAATCACGTTTTACAGAGAGAGCCTCCGGGCTGCACGAGGATATCGCGCTTCCGTGGCATGGCAGCCAGCAGTGAAGCGGTGGCAAGCTTCCGTAATCCTTACTGCTGCGTTTGCTTTTAACCCGCGTACATAAACTACTATGACCGCCGCGTCTTAACTTACTTATTTGTAGCCTCTTTGCTTCATAATTAACTACATCCAGTACTACTCTATGCTTATCCCTTTCACAAACTAAGCTGAGAGTAATTCGCTATTTTGAGTTAACTCTATTCACTAATTATTTACTTTCTGTTTCGATTAGGGGCTACTAAATATTCTTACTATTCATATTATTATTATTATTTTAAACATACTTTCAACTATATAATACGTTCACTGTTTCAATAAAAAAATAAAGTTTATTGTGATTCTATAAATGTTTTTTATACGTTTTTTTCCCACGTTACATCGCAACAAATGAAATGTAGCATCAAATTAGTGATACTTTTTGAATTAATTCATTCGCAATTATTCAAGCTCATTACGAAATGTAGTAATTTAATTATCAGAAAATTATTTCACAGGTTTTTAACTGATTAAATTTTGCTCATTAGTTAAAAATCAATTTCTCTAAAATGTCCAAACATTAATTACTAAGTAATTTTTACTTAAAAAACTTTTTTATTAAAACTTGATATGGTGTCCGAAAATAAAACTTGAAAAAAGAGTAAGTTTAAAAATAACTTTAATAAAAAATTTCAGAGCATTTAAAAAGTCATCACAAAACGGCAAACTCACTTTGTACTTAGCCAGTCGCGACTTATACGTCACTGCCGGAAAAATCGATAAACTTCAAGGCATTTTACTTATTGATCCGGAGATTCTTCAAGACAAAAAGGTAACTTTTTATTTGGTAAAAATTTTCTCTCTAGCACTCATTACACAAAAATTGATTAACTATATATGTTTTTAACAAAGGTGTATGGGCAGGTGACGCTGACGTTTCGTTACGGTCGAGAAGACGAAGAAGTGATGGGATTAAAATTCTGCAACGAAGCTATTATGTCACTTGCCCAACTTTATCCTCCCTATCATTCGGCCGAACGTCAAGAGCCTCTAACACCATTTCAGGTAGGGTAAAAACTTTTACAATGTGAACTTTTCTTAAGTTAAAATGCTTAAATTTTCACACGATTAAATCATTTACTAACTTTATTAAAATAAATTGAATTTATTATGTATTATTTTATAGATGTAAAAATACAAATGAAATCTGAAAAGTTGAAACTCACGATTTATCTCTCAAACATAGATTTAAAAAAAAAAAAAAATTACATTAAAATATCAAAATTAAAACTAGCGTAAAAATCACTTCCAAGTGAGCCCTTCAAAACGTTCAAAAGTGGTTTGGCAACTCTCGGAAAATCTCGAGTTATCATCAGAAGACGTACTTTTGTTTTGTCATTTACAAAGCGTAGAACTCATTGAAAAATTAAAAAACTTTTTTTATCACTTAAACCTTAAACAAAATATTTACATCAATTGTCACTATAAATTTATTTCTTTTCATTCACATTGAGGAGGTTGCGCTAATACCGTGTAAAAATATTTTTTAATAATGAATTTTTTCATAATCATTATGTGCATAAATTAAATTAAACTAATAAATAAAATCAAGAGCATGTTATTAAGTCATTTTGGGGTTAGTTATAGCCTCGAAATCTGAATTATAATATTACCATTGCCGACGGCCCTAATCCGTGACCGCGCCCCATTCATTCACCGTTACATTTCTAACAAGGCCTTGCTATGCTCTGAGGGCATCTACCGAAGTCCTAGCTTAAAGCTTTTGGGCTTTTCAAACTTTGCTGATCTGCCGCAAAACGCGCATATTACGTATAACTGGGTGGCCGAAATTAGGTACCCGGTCTAAATTAGATTACATTCACATACCTTATGTTGAAAATTGAAAAAAGTATTTCACTAACAAGAATAAATAAATAAGTAAAACTAAAATAAAGCAGGAGCAGCAGTAGTATGCCATTAAGAAATTTTCTTTAGAATGTCATAAAGTTAAGAAGATCAAGTGCAAGATCAATCAAGATGTAGCGCAAGGGCCACAGTAATTTCAACGAGAAGCACCTTCCTCAAGGGACACACTGCAGCTGCAACTATGATGATGGTCCTTTGATAACAGAGATCATAGCTGGTATGCAGATCTCAAAATCAAGCTCTTATAAATTAATGCTACATTTTTTGCCTACTGAATTAAGGTGTGTTTGTCCGATAGTACCCCTTTTCTCTTTCACAAAAGTACATGCTTAAATAGATTTTGGATCTCTGTATGGTACTTGATTGACCACCTCTAACACCACCCGCGCGCCGGTCGCAAGATGAATTAATACTAATGAAATGTAAAGGCAGTGCACGTTGCTCGAGATGATTTGAATTTGTAACTTCTGCACCCAATGAGTGATCTAATATAATATAAAAGTCTTCAATTCACTACAACCTTACAGATTCTTAAATGGTGCTTTAACTATTCCTTCGTTTTTCCAATAAAAAAATCAAATATATGAATTTAAAATTATAAAATTTTCAATAAGTTATTTCAAACAATTATTAGCTTACTTTTGCTGCATTACACACACAACATGCATTAGATTAGTTTTTGTTTAGATGAAATCGATTCGTAGCAGTAATTAGATTTGATTCGAGTGGACTGGAAAACTAATTTTCTCTTAAACCCCCAAGAATTAGATTTACCCACTGCACTCAGTGTACAATTAGATAATCTAATTATTTGCATCAATCAATTGATTACCAGATTAATTTAAAAAAGAAGAAAAAAAAAACATTAGGATTAATAATTATTTTGTATTATTTTAATAAACTTTCCAATATCATCACTTTAGATTCAGTATTATTAATTGAAACATTAAAATCATAAAGATAATTTTATGCATTTACAGTCGAAAAAACTTAAATAAAAATTTAATTAGAGTTTTTTATTTCTTGTGATGATTATGTACCTATAAATAAGTATTTATTTGCATAACCAAAAAATTTCTGTTTTTTTTATTTTTCAATCATGCCATGCACTCAAAATTCGAAAATTTTTCTTTTACTCATCAAAGAATCCAGTTATTTACATACATTATTACACAGTGACTTATAATTTACAGGTCAAAAACGGAATTGAGAAAAAATAAGGCAGTCCTTCAAAAAGCAAACAAACCCTTGCAATAAAATATTTTTTCATCGAATTCACGAGTACACATCATTTTTTTAACTAGAGTAAACACATATTGAACGATGATAGCGGTCAAAAAAATATAATGGAACCCTGAGAAGGTGAAACATAAGAAATGTAAAAACAAGAAAAACATAAAGGTATTCGTAACACTGACGTCACACATCCCTCCCGACCGACCCAACCTCGACCCTGACCTCGACGCCTATGCCGACTCGACGTTGCGGCCGGGCGGCGCGGCACGAACACTTATCGGTCCATTGCGAATTTATTCAGAGGGCCTAACTACCATTATTTATATGGAGGATCAAGTCGCTATTTAGAAGATCAATGACGCGCCCGAACCTGGCGTACCGCTGCTCGGCCAAGGATGAGATTATTTCGAAACTATCTGAAGTCTGTGCAGCCTCTCAAAATTCAAAGTAGTTAGAAACTGAAACTCGATATAATTATGTAAATGATACTATTATACAGTTGCATCGAGATGCAACGTCTTCCGATACTCGGATGAAACTCAATGACATTGTTCTCGAAAAACGAGCTACCTTATTATCGAATTCAAATTTCAGACAACCAAGCAGCTACTTTTTATAAAGTTCAATGTCTACGAGTCGTTCAAACTTTTGATTAAACCGAACTTTTTAAAGAATCATCTACAGACCGCAAAAGCATCATAAGAATCGGCTTGTTTACTCCTCAAGATCGAAACCGTACAAACTGAATCTTCCTCACACATCAATGATAAAGACGTTGGAAATCATCCACTAATAAAAAAAATCTTTTTTAAAATGGTTTTTCCTCTTTCTTTTTTTTTGAGCTCTCGTGCACCCACTCAAAAAAAATGGGAGGATATTCGAGACGGAAAAAAAGCTCTCGGAAAGGAAACAAGTGGCGAGGCATATTTATGAAGCCGCAAGTCGAAAGTTTGCACTTTCGTCATATCCGTCCGACCCTGGCCCACCTGTTTCCATCCGCCGCTCCCCGACTCGAAGCACGTGCCGTAGCACACTTGTGGAGCTTTCAGCGCGCAAGCTCAAAAGCAAGCACTTCTCTCTGTGTTTTAAACGCCCCGGTGCCGCCGCGCCGCCGCCACAGCCACCGACGCACCGTCGTGACCGAATGCTTTCAGCCTTTTCTCGCTCTCTTTCCGCATGTCGCGCGGCGGCTTTTCCATTGACGAGCTCAAAGTATTGCCTTTTGAGCTTTCATCCGACAAGCTTTCGGTCTTGTAATCGAAACGTGAAAGTCACCCCGACGAGGCATGAGCCTTTTCCCTTTTGATCGTTGACGTTATTACGAAAAGATGCTTGCTGTTATTTTTCTTTTTATTATTTTTTTTTTTTTTTGCGCTTACGAAACCATAATAATATATGCTAATTTGAATGATGATAAAAAAGCTTTTTACACTCAGTCATATTAGCCTCCAGGCTTTCCGCTCACTGTAAATTCAATTGCTCTTTTACATTATGGTTTCGAATAGCCGAAGCATGAATTTACCGCGCAAATTACTCGAGCGCGCTAATGAGAATTTACTAAGGACAATGCGAGTTTCACTTGAATTATGCATGTTTTAACAGCTAAAAGCAGTCTCATACTTGACAGTAGGATTATTAAAATTTTTTCGAATTTTTACGGAGTACTTCAAGTATTTGGGGTACTTTTGTCAAAAACATGAACGATGTCCTTAGTTTTATCTGAAACTATCATTTGTTACACGCAGTAACAATTATAAATGTAATTTTCAGAGCGTAATATCGAAAATTTGTGAGTCAATTAAGCTCACGATGAATTGCAAATACGCCAATTAAATTAATTGTAGCCATGCCTGTACCTACAATAATAATATCAACGTGCTAACGTGGCACATCACGTACTGACGTTAAACCGCTTCATAATTACCGAATAATTTTAGAATGATGTGTACTAAAGCTAATTGTTAACGCAGCTTTTGTTATGGACTCACTCTCATTGAATTAAATCGATATATGACTAGTGGTTAAAATTGTTTTGTGATTAATACCGTAAAACATGACTACGAAGCATCAAAATCAAGTTTGATGATAACGCGCAGACTAAAACGAATGAAGGTAGAAGGTTACAATTAAAATTTTTTTAGTTTAGTGGCAATTGATAAAAAGTTTCACACTTGATGATAAAATTTACGAGATTGGTCAAAGGTAATCCAGAGCTTTAGTCGCGGGATGAGAAACTGTTTTCAAAGTTTGGATACAAACTGGCTTAAAAATTTGAAAACAAAGAGCAGCGTTGAAGTCCATTTCAATAAAAACATCTATAAGACAGAAACACGCTCACTTTTTTTTTTTATAAAATGAGAACAACGCCTTTGTACTCGAGTAAGCTTCTATTATAAGCTTCTTTTAAGCTTTGGGGGGAAAGAGAAAGACAGCGGAGAGAGTAAAAAAGAAAGAAAAATAGAGGAAAAATATCAGCAGTGCATGAATTTCAGAAGAAAAAGACGGGGATGAAGGGGCGAAGGACTGGACGGCGTGTCGAGTGTAGTACCGCAAACAAAGATTTACTTTGAATCCTCTTTCCCGTCTTCGAGTCGTGGGCGGCCTAAATCCTGCAAGCTATACAGGTGACTGGAGCTACACAAGAATCGATAGATGCTTCTATGAGCCATCCAGCTCGTCTGTCCGAAGTTAATCCTACTGTGTTTATACCCTGATATATCTCTGCGCTTATTACAAAATCTTCATACTTTCATTTTATTATTTCATTTCTTTCCAATCGAATAAATCTATTTTTATTATTTTTTTTTTTTTATTTAAATCAGCTTCAAAATAACATTTCTTTTAAATTATTAAAATCTCAGAGGTATTTTAAAGGTCATATTAAGCGATTTTAAAAATCAATACCTAACAGAGCTTATCGCATTTAAAAATGTATTCAACGATCGGATGAATTTTGTGGTAAATATTCATCTCTAACACGTCATCCTTTTTCTTGAATAATTTTGATTCCAAACCTGAAAAAGAATAAAATTTAAAAAAAGAACTCAAAATTCTTATAAAAACAGAAAAAGTTTTCAAATGAATTTCGGTAGTATACATCAAGTGGACTGACAGCTTTTTTATTGGACACATTATTGATTGATAACGGACAGTCTCCCAAATATTCAGAATACGTAATTAATTAAATCTAATTTTCATGACCAAAAATTTTTACCATCAATAAAAAAAAAGGGTCGAAGTATGAAAATAGATCAAAGGCATTTACCACGATGAAAAAGATATATACATCAATCAAAATATTACATAAATCATACGCAGCTCAATTAATCATTCAGCGTATGAAAGCTCAGAATTAACTGAAAAAAGAAAAAATATTTATGACTTTTGTGTAACATATTCGATTAAACGAGAAATTTTTTTCAGCAAATTCAATTTATTCATCTTGTTTTTCGGAACAATTAAATTCGTTGAAATGAAAGCTCAGAGACAAAGTAATTTCAATAAGCAAACACAAACGAATTAAATATCACGAATTTGTTTGTACAAAATTTTATTTTTGTCAAAGAATTTCATCTGATTGTATGTCATTTTTCGTAATAAATAAAATTATTATCATTATTAAAAAAAGTTTGTCGTGTGTGTTTTCAGGAAGTTTTGGTGAAAAGGTTTCATCCAAACGCTCATCCATTTTCGATGTCAGTGACTCCTTTGGCGCCACCCTCTGTGCAATTAGTACCAGCTAAAGAATACAATGGAGCTCCCATTGGGACAAGTTACGACGTTCGAGTTTACGCAGGTATAATTAATCAACAAATACTTATAGTAATGGAAACCATCTAATTAAATCAAGTTATTCAAAATTGCATTTATGACAATAAAATTTTGAACTAATATATAAAAATTAATTTACAAATTTATTTATTTATTTACTTGACAGAGACACTTAAATTTATCCACTTTTACTGATTTTTACAAGAAAAAATTTAACTAATTCGAATAATCCGAGTAATTTGAAAAATCCAAACAGTTCAAAAGACTCGGAACTCTTGATCTCGGTGAGTCTAATTCGAGATATCCCTGGTATTTATTCCATCGCTTTGATTTGTTAAAAGTGGTAAATAAAAACTATATTGATGAATATAATATGCATTTCAAACTCACTTTGATGTGTAATGAAACATATCCACAAAAACTGTCGTAAAAAATCTACCCTTCAAGTGGAAAGTAGTGTTCATTTTGTAGTAAAAAAATTACTAATGAGTGAATGACGACGTTTCAGTCAATAGTTCCCATAAGTTAAGAATATACTTTGCTAAGATAAGTATAATTTTAATAATTTTTTTTTACTGGCAATCACGTTTAGCGGAAAAGACTCATTACAGGGAGGGGAGGTCCAACTGCATGTGTGATCCTACTCTAAAGTGTTCTATAAATTTATGTCTGTCACTGTTTTACCCAGTACTCTACTCCAGAGTTATAATCTTTCATACATGACCCCAAGTTGAGCGAAGCTCGAACGAAGCTATGGTTTTCAGGGACTTAGTCAACCATACTAACCGCAATTAGCGCATCGGGACACTCTAGCCCAACCCGGTGTAAGGTAGACATGCTTTTGAGCGTTTATATCTTTGTTTCTTATCAAGTCGATTCTTACTCCTCAGATTCGAATCCACTACCCCAAGTCAAAATTCTAGAAAGAGATTGATTGACTTTTAACCGGATGAAAGAAGACTTAGAAATAAATACTCAAAGCATTACTTGCCTACCTTAGTCGCGGTTGCCGGTTTGTTATCCCAACAAGTTTTTAAGCGTGGAAAAACATTCGAAATAATTTCCCGAGACCCCAAAGTTGGGAGTAGACTGCTCTGAGCTCTACGCCATGACGGCCCCCAATTTAAAGAATTTGAAAAATTTAATTTTATCTGATTAAAAAAAAAAGTTATAAAAGTGGACGGTTACTTCCTTTAAAGACTTTAAAAGTTTATCTTTTTAACTTAAGAATTCTAAAAGTGGTCAAAACTTTAGTAAACGTTCAAATGAGCAAATAAAACTTTGAATAAAAATATTTTAAGATTTAGTTGCATACTGAGCGGAAGGAGCGATAAATGTGTTATCGTTGCATAAAATATTAATTTTTTTTTTCGATGAATTCATTGAAAATTAAGAATGTTTCAATATTTTTTTTCAAAAACTCAAAAAATTGACTTTATTTTAGCTATCTAGTACGTTATTACAGCGACATTCAAATGAGCATCATTAAAAAAATAATAATAATAATAACATCAATTGCAAAGATTAAATGATAAAAAATATACCAACATTCAAAATGTTTCATAAAAATCCCTCTTTACCCCTCTTTATAATTATGAACGATGATCAAATTTCTTCGATTTATAATTGATGTGATTGGTCGAGAACGTCAAATTCAAAATTTGAATTCTGTTAAGCTTGAAATATTGAATATTTTGTTGTTAAAATGTTTTTTAACTCCCTTTTTTTTGAAATTGAAAGCGAAAATTGTTGTTGATTTCCTTTCAAGATTAATTTTATGGTATGGTATGTTAAAAATTGAACGCGCTTTAAAGAGTTATTTGTTAGATCCTGAGAATCGGATTTTAGCGAGGATTTTAGTGTGTGTTTAAGAGGTTAATTTTAGGTAATAAAAGTGTTTAATTTTACTTAATTAAATAAAAAATTCCATCATGTCATAAAAAATTCATTACCGATCTGTACAACTTCTAAAGAATTAAATTTGTTGATCACTGTCAAAATAAAAAACAAAAAGTTCCAAATACAACGTGTCATGAAAATTCAATCGGTACACCGAACATTCTTATCATTTGATTTATCTTTTTATTGTGAATATTAAGTTTAATTCAGAGTGATTAGTATTTTACAATTGATAAGGATTTAAATTTTAAAGTTTAAATCAAAGGTGAGGCTAAAATGAAAAATAAATGTATGTTATTCAGAGTATATTTTATTTTGACTATTTTACTCCATACTGAGATCAAAGTAAATTTTGAATATATCATACCTATTAAGATGACAAAATTTTTTTTTTTTTTTTTTTAATTTTATTTTAATTTTTTTTTGCTTCTTAATCGATTTGATCTAAAAAAATCGTCACAGCAAGCAAGAATATTACTTAAAAGCATACGTGTGTGGTCCAGTTTTAGCCAGGTATCTATTCTCAGGAAGATTGATCGAATTTTTGCATTGAGCCACCGTCCGCGACGCTCGCTCTCGCTGGAACATTCGTCATTTATGCAGCCTTACTCAACACGCACACACACACATTCGGTAGTGTAGAGATTGCATCGGTCACGAGGTCACATTACGATAGATACATTATACAATTATCTTTTTTTCCTTAAAATAGACCTCAGCTCAGTTGAAACGGGCGCTGAAAAATCAGTAGTGACAGGCCGGATTTGGTCAGACGTTCGTAGCGTATATCGAAATCAATCAATATTCAAGCAAGCACGGAGAGTAATGAATATATTGCTCTGGATACATTCAAAAATAAGATTTTATATCTTCTCTTTCTCTTTGAATGTTTACAGTTAAATGCGTAAAAAGCTCTTTTTTTTCAAAATTTTACAGATCGAAATTTTTTTTCAATCTTAAAAAATGAATTTCACAGTCAAAAGTTGGTTAAAGTGCATGTTTAACCCGGAGGATCTTTGAATGATGTGAACTCCAACAAGATAGACGACATCTCATAAAAGTTTACAACCACTGCTAACTTTTCGTTTATGTATACATTCTGTATGTGTGTGTGTGTGTATATGTAGAAGAAAAAAAATAATAGTAGAAAGACGTCTATAGCTAGAGCAGGGTAGGATCCAAGAATAAGGGAGCAGTATAGTGCAAAAAGTTGTCACTCGAACACTTTTAGCCGGAGTTTTATCGTGAATTGTATGTACTTGTAAACATTGGAGCTCTCGGTATCCCGCAAAGCCATGAAAAAAGTTTTTCCAAGTGACTTTGTAATAAAAATATGCGAAACCGCTCTAGTTTTTATGATCAGTAAAGGAAAAATAAAACAACTTGAATTTTGTAATGAGAAGTGTTCAAGAACTTTTAAGAACTGTACTTTTGCCAGAGCAGCATCATTTTGAAACAGTATAACGTTTTTTTGATAAAATTCATTCTTCACTTTTGTGTATTTATAAAAACTTGAAATGAACTTTGTAAGATTTTGTATCTGTAACGTTTATTTTTCTTCAAAAAACTGAATAATTTAAAGTTTAATAAGCAATGTTTCGCAAATAAAATAATTTTTTGTAATTAAATATTAAGAAAAGTGTTTAAACATTTTTATTTTCATTTATAAAGGCCGTATCGATTGAATACTCAAATAAAAAATTAAAAAGTACTGATATTTTCAAAATTACTGCAAGCAATTATGATAAATTAATGCTCCGTAATCCCGATGTATATAGTAAAAGTATAAAAGTCGGTCAATTTTAGATGTGCACAAGCACTTAAAAATGGTACAGCAGTGATCCATATCGTTAAAATTAACAATAAATCATAAATTTTAATTATCCCGAAAAAGGTTATATTAACGTTGAAATAAATGAATTTCACGTTAAAAATCAAGAAATTGACTATAAATCTTATTTTTCGATCCTTCCAGCTTAATATCTATCATTAAAAGTAAAAACATTATTATTTTTGAGTAATTTTCATTTTTAAGTCTGAATATTATAAAAAAAAAAGTTTTGAAAAGAACATAATTAATTCTTACTTCAGCATAAAATAAAACCGAAATTATTAACAGAGAATGCATATAGTTTAACCAAGGGTCCAACCTCGATTGACAGAAATAAAAAATTGTTTTATTTAAAAAATCAAATCAATATTGATATGATTGTTTCTCAACTTGTTTCAGCCGAAAGACCGGACGAGAAATTGACGCGAAAAATGCAGATCATAAGAATGGGAATACGCGTGATACAGGGATCAAATTACCCGTTGCCCTCCCCGCGTAACGTTTCTTCTTCCTCCGAATCTAAAGCGACGACTATGGTCACTCCGACGACGACTACGACGACAAGTCAGCTACCCGGAAAAACACCGATGGATAACAAGAACGCCAGCGTCGACAACGAAAACGAAATAAAATCGTCCGTCGAAGGTAGCTCATTTTTTTTTATTTCACCTTATACCTTATTCTTTACCCTTATTTTTTTTCTTCCTCCTACGCTCGAGTAAACATCATGGCAAATAAGGGATAAAACGACATCTCGCGAACGCATTTTTTTTTTTTTTTTTTCTTTCATTAAAATAAATTTGAGTCCTGAACTTATTACCTTTCTTATTATTCCGAATGATCACGCTGATTTTCCAAGTGCGAAAGAATAAAACTCACGATAAAGAAAGTCAGGACTAATTAAAATTTTCAAAGTTAGGTCACGAGATGGCTTAATATTTTCAAAAGTCACGCGATACGCTGGAAAGCCTTCCTTGTTAACCTTAACCAAGGAAATTCACTTTAAATTATCCTTTATACGATGTCTTGTCTCGAGATTACATTTCAAAATTTATACTTTTGTTTTAATTAAATTTTAACGAATTTAGTTTATCTTTTTGGACTTGAGTTGATCTTCTCGATCTCGATCATATTTTTAGTGATTTACAAAAAAAAAAAACATCATTTTAACAAAAAAAATCGTGGTTTTAAAGCTTGTTTAAAAAAGTAAATGAACTTTTTTTTTAATTCAAGAAGCGTGGAGATGAAAAAATTAATAGAACGGGGGAAAGCGATATTGTACGATAAAAAAAAAAGGCATGAATATTTATCTCGCATAGCCAGCAGAAGCAGAAGCTGATTGTGCTGTGAAACGGGCGTAATGCGGGAGTACATACGAGTATGAGCACTCGGGGCTCGCTCGAGCGAAAAATGCGATATCCTGAGATTTCTTCCTCTCTTTCGTCAAAATGAAATGAAGAAGTAAAGTTACAGTATTTATTTACAGATTCATCTTCGGTTCCGCCTCACGGGGTGGTTGAGAAGCAATTCCTCCTGAGCGACGGCAAAGTCAAGCTCGAGGCCAGCCTCGACCGGGCAAATTATGCTCACGGGGATCCTATTACCGTCACCGTCAACGTTACCAATAGCAGCGGCAAATCTGTTAAGAGGATCGAGGTAACCTGCCCATCCTTTTTTTTTCACTTTTTCTCTTACGCATCTCTCTTGACTGGTTACCATTTATCAACTCTCATTCCTGCTTGTGGAGCGTTTACGCGTGATTGATTAAACTCCTAGGTTTTTACTGCCATTGTTATTTGGTTTTCACATAAAGAATAGGTCATCGTAATATGCTTTACAATTTTTCATTTTCAAAATTCCTGTGAAAAATTAAAATTTAATGGAATGATACTTGTGTTTTCATTTTTTAACTTCAGAAAATAAAAATTATCACTTAGCTGTAAATTGTGCTCAAAGCCTTCTTTTTTCAATTTTCTTATAACTAAAATCCTCATGTTAATCTAGCTTATTTATACAATTAAAAGAATGAATTTTATACTTTAAATACAGATCATATTAAGTTTAAATATGCTCGAAAAAAATAATACCACAGCCTTAAAAGTGAAACATTTATAATTTCAACATGTAAATGTAAAGAAACTAAACACTTTCTAAAAATAATTTCAAAAAGAATATTTTTTGTTCTATAAATTGAATAAATATGTGTATAATTTTATAAATCTAACCATCACAAATCCACATCAGAAAACAAATTCGAGTAAAAAATAAAAATTAATTTAACTACCTCCCGAGAAAAACCCCGTAAATCTTTTCAAACATTTAATTAATTATAATTAATGCAAATAAAATATCTATCGTGATATAGATTGATTGAAAAAATTTAGATTAACAGCAAACAATAAAAATTTATATAATTAAGAATATCAGAATTTTAGGGTGTCGGACTTGTAAGTGCTAAACCTAATTACGAATCAAACTTCAATTTTTTTATTTTAGCTTTACTATAAAGTCTACTTACTTTAAGTAAAAAATTACAAATACAATTTTTATCAAACTATAAAAATTTATTTGATGAATTCCATTAAGTTAGCGTAGATATGAGCATTTTATCATATATTGTAACTAAATAATGTTTTAAGGGTGAATGCAGCTGAGGAAATATGCAATATGTACATACATTCGTATGCAGACTTAAGGCCGAACAGAGATAAAGTTATAAGCGCTTGTGCGTCTTCGTGTAGTTATAAGACTTACAAGTACACGAGTTATAACTACTAACACCAATCGACCCTCATGTGTGGCGGTTATAACTCGTGTATCTCTGTCCTGGCCTTTAGTAATATTGAACTTTTCTATATGCTTATTCAAAATAAGAGCTTTTTTCCACTAAATTGTTTTACAATTTAATAATTAATAAATTCTATTTTTTCACTACTAAATAGATATTTTTTATACTACACTGGTATGAAAGTCTTATTATTAATGAAAAATTTCAGATATTGCTGTTTTTATTTAAAAAGACTTTGAAAAAATATACCGGTTATATTAAGAATAAAATTTATCTTTATTTTCTGTGTGTATAATCGAAATGAATCTTATAAATTATAATGACCAGAAACTGTATGTTAACATAGTTCACGATCCAGTAGCTCTACCTTAATAGTAGCAAAACGCAAAGCCCTCCACAACTGTGTTATAAATTATGTTAAAAAATAAGCCAACGTCATGACGAGTCAGTCTTTTGGTATAATGCCAAGTTTTTCGCATAGACGATAAAGGTAATTGACTTTTTGGTAGAAACTTTTTTAAAAATTAAAAACTATTGGAAATACATTAAACAATCTAAATAAAATTATTACTCTAGTAGAGCCGAAAAAACTTTCGGGATGATGTGAATTTTGGACTTATGGTCTATGTTTGCGTAAAAAATAGTGCATACGCCTTGCCTTGGGAAAGCAAAAATGAGCCAACCTTTAGCAAACCCAAATTGATGTTCGAACCAATGGCTATAGGGGTTTGAGTTTCTAAAGGGCTAATTTATTTTTGACTCCCTCGAGAGTGTAACATACTATAGCTAATTCATAATTTGATTACTCTCATCGATTAAGTAATTAGTTTCAATTAATTGAAAATATAAACAAGTCTAAGAATTTTCTACGTTTCAACATTAAGGTGGTTTTTTACCAAATGCATGACAATAGAGAATGAGCTCGAATTTTCTGGAGGTGTTTATTAGATATTAATAAACATTTCTACGAAGTCTGATCAAAATTGACCATATAATTTAAAAGTTACAGCAAGTTAAAGATTGAATTTTTTTCATTACGTGTATGGCCGCTACGCTGAAAAAGTGTACTAAATCATTGATATTTGTTTTCTTACAATAGAGATCCTTTAGAAAAACCACATACATATAGTTTCACTATCAAAAAATTCATTTCTTGAAACTGCAAAAAATTGACCTTTTGCAAATTTTACAATAATTTTACAAAAATAATTTTCACGTGAATAACCACCAAAACTGCGGTATTCAAAGGTGAGGTTAAAAGTTTAAAAAAATGTTTTGTTGTGATTGTCAATGTTTTTTTGGTAGAAAATAATTTCAGATACCATAAAAAGTTAAAAAATAAATTTTAATAACCAATTGTTAGTAATTTGGTATAATAATTTTTTTTTAGTCTTTAATTTGACTAGCTCTGGTAGGAAACCACCTTAACAATTCAAAATAAAAAATTTTAAATTTACACGTGTTCGAATGCATGAATATAATAAAAAAGAAAATGAAAAAAGGAGTAAAAAAATGAAAAATCATTTCAATGGCCCTGAAAAACTCTCGAAAAAAAAAAGTACCCACACTTTCGATTTTCGTCCGATAGTGGAATAGTAGATGCGAAGCGAGGGTAAACATGCGTGACGCCAGATTGTATGAATCCATCTATACGTTTTATTCTTTTTTAACTCATTTTATTTCTAGGTTGTATTTTTTTCAAATGGCTTTCTTGAGCGACTGCTATGCATACCACAAAATTCTAAAAACGAATGCATCTCTGATACTTAACATGTAAAACGGAGATAAGAGAACCGTTATACTAAATGCTACACTTTTCGGGCAAGGTCGAATTAGTACCTTTTGATGTTTTAATTGATGCGGGCCTACGTATTGTCATCCGTTTGCTCCGCAACGTAGCCTTCACCAAATTTCGGGGACCTCGATTTTCTGTCTGACAGCGGGCTGTTTACTTTACTATCGCAGAGAGTCAAAGGAGTAACATACGATTGAACTAGCTCTATTTGATTAAAAAAAAAAAAAAACAAACAAACAAACAAAAACAAATTAGATTTATGCAGAAACATAATTCAACTTAAATTTTAATGAATATTATTTACTTTATTTAAATTTTATTGGTAAATATTTTAATTAGGCCAACCGATCCAGAAGGGCCTTACATTTTTTTCGATATTTTTCAGGAGAGCAAAAAATGTTACTTTTGAGGTACGTTTAGTTAGGTCATGAAACGCATTTTGAACCCTTTCCGAAGTTGATCTGGGCTAAAGGATCTCCCACTTTCCACTTGCGTTTACGTACTTCAAACAGTAAAAAAATTTTCAAAAGATCTCTGGGAAGCAAATTAACAAAATTAAACTGAGTTAGCAAGAAAATATTCATTTTATGGAGTCCGATAATAATATTTTTATTTACAGCATTATAAGTTCACAAGGGAAAAAATGACTCTCAGGAAAAATATTTTTGATATGCATTTTGGCTTGTAACGTTCATTTGCATATCTTTTTTTGAATACGAATTCAAATAAAATCATATGATAATAAACATTAACTACGCATGGTAATAATTTTAATCACGATTTTTTGTAATATGAAAAAATTATAGCAGTTTGTTGACTATCCTTGCATTGCGCGGAACAGGCAATGCATAAGGTAAAGATACCAGTTATGATCACAAAAATCGCTACTTTTCAGCATTTTGAATTTTATTGAAAAAACAAAGCATATTAGACTAAATCTTCTTTTACATACTTAAATTTTAGGTTCTTAGGAACTTAAATAAATTTTTTTTTATATGATAATTGTATTTATTTATTGAATAATTAATGTTTAAAGTCAAGACCTTTTATGCCTCCGTTTAAAGTCAAGGCCCCAGTTTATATTAAATAACTTCAGCTTTGGCCCCAGTTTATGGAACACTTTTACACGTAAAATCACGTCTGTGACTTAAGTACCCCAGTTGATGGAACGGAATCGTCAAAATTCGAGGGTTTCATCACTCCCAAATGAGAAAAAATTACAAATCTAACCAAAAATTAGATAAACCGTTCCATCAACTGTCACAGACAGGATTTTACGTGTAAAAGTGTTCCATAAACTGGGGCCAAAAGGTCTTGTCTTTAAACATTAATTATTCAATAAATAAATACAATTTCATATAAAAAAAATTTATTTAAGTTCCTAAAAACCTAAAATTTAAGTATGTAAAAAAAGATTTAGTCTAATATGCTTTGTTTTCTCAATAAAATTCAAAATGCTAAAAAGTAGCGATTTTTGTGATCATAACTGGTATCTTTACCTTACCTTGCATCACGCGGAGCATAGGGATGCAAGGGCAGAGATTTTTTTA
Organism: Encarsia formosa; assembly: GCA_038277355.1. NCBI lineage: Eukaryota > Metazoa > Arthropoda > Insecta > Hymenoptera > Aphelinidae > Encarsia > Encarsia formosa. The sequence goes on from CM076184.1 coordinate 111,361,037, forward strand.
TCAAAATTTTTTTTTAAGTCTGGAATTTCAAAAACACTGGAGCGAGGAAGTCGTCTGGCCACTTGAGCAACAGTGAAAGGGTCAGAGGACGCTCTAGTTAACATCATATTTCTAGTCCTAGTCGGTATTATGGTTCAAGTTATACAATTTTTTATTTTATTTTATTCAAATTCACGGTTACAACCGGTTTTATACAATATTATAAGTTTTAGTAGTAGTTGAATTCTAGTTTTTAATTTAAACAATTAATTTTGTTCATTTAAAATCCTTTTTTAATTTATATCATGCAATAAATTTTATTAAAATATATACAAATGTATTTATTTACTGCTCGATACTTTGAACAATATTTGAAGTTTTTTTTTTAATATTTTTAAAAGTCTTTGTTTTTTACGCTCTTTTTTATGGACCCTGATAGACCTGTCAGTGTACTTGTAAAGAATAAAAAATTAGAGTAAGAACGACCAATTAAAATACTCAGATTAAAGTGCATATGCAGAGTACTCTTTATCTTAACAACTTTGTTAGCCGTATTTCTGAAAAAAGTGATGAAATAAGATTTCTAGCCTTTACATTGTTTAAGATAAATTTTTAAAAACATTGTTTGTGGGCAACGACTTTTGTTTTCGTTCAAAAAATTTCTAAAACTATGCAGTCAGAGGAAAAACCCAAAGCACGTACTAACATTGCGACTGATTCCGTTTTCTTATCAGTTTTTGTACGTATAAATTGACGGTGCACCGTTGCTTAAACCACAGTTTCTCTTGGACTTTACCTGCAGCTAAAAAAATGAAGTTCATAGTTTTTTTTACTCTTTTGATTGCTTTCGTTTGCATCAATCGATGCGAGTCATTCGGAAATTTTGATCTTTTTAACGACGACGATGACGGTAAATTTCATTTTACATTTGGATTTATTATTTATAATAAATGAGAATATTGTTATTTTAAATTTGTAATTCTCTAAAACACTTTGCACGCTTTGAATGTAAAATTTTTTTCCAAGTAACTTTTAAAATATTGTAAATAAATAAAAAATTGTAACTTGGCTATTCATAGTTTGAAATTTTTTCGTTACGTTTTAAAAAAAATTTCTAAGAAATTTAATTTTGTGTCAAAGAACTCTAGTTTGTAAAAAAATAGTTTAACTAACAAGGAGATAATTTGTCCTTTGGGGCTTAGATTTTCATGGAACTTTGCACGCAGCTTTCATTCATTATAAAAAAAGCCCTTCTGTGGTTCTTTTTCACCTATACTTCCCATATAACCCCTAAGTTAAAAAGTTGACTGATTCTCATAAAAAGTCGTTTTTGACCTCATTTTCGTAAAATTCCTACTTGGACCGTATTGCACTTATAAATATCTGGAACCTCGCATTTTTTTCGTTTTATTAAGTATTTTTGGAAAAAAATTATTACAAATTTTTTTTGAATGATTGTCGATGTATAAGTATTGTAACTCAAATAGACTAAAAACTGGCTTTAGAAACCTTAATTTTACATGGACAAAATCATTCATATTTCTAAGTACAATACAGTCCAAGTATAGGAATTTTTTAAAAATTAGGTAAAAAAGGCTTTTTATGGGAATCAGTCTGGGCTATATGGGAAGTAGGTGAAAAAGAACACTGAAGGTTTTTTTTATTATGAATGAAAGCTGTGTGCAAAGTTTCATAAAAATCCAGGTCCCAAAGGACAAATTATCTCCTTGTAAGTTTTAAGCCGTTTTATTCACAAGATTACTTTTCAACACCTTATTATTTAAAAATTAAGCAACGTTGGTTTTTTTCCTTTTTTCTTTGCAAATAAAACTAAATAAATAAAATTTATAATATTCTGGTTTTGGATATAACTATAAAAAAGGCACTCGAAAATTATATTAATTTTTTTTCAAGGTATAAGCACTGAACAGTTGGTCAAATTATTAACAGCGCTACAAAAACTTGATGAACGAGTGGATCAAGTAATCAAATTTTGTAAACCGTAATAATTAAAGCTGGAATCAGGTGAAGATATAAATTTTAGAGCTAGATTAAGAGAACAGAAAAGACTTTTAACAATGTATCAAATTTTGTAGCTTTTGATAAAAAATAATAAAATTTTGTTAATAAATTTTGTTTGTTTTTGTTTTTTTATTTATAAAGGATCAACGGGCTCTTTAAATAAGGTACCTGTACCTAATATGGCCCCCCTAAGCGAGAATCGACGTTGTGGTCAATCAGATCAATATTTTTTGACGAGTAAGGTCTCATTTTAAAGCTTAATTCAAGAGCTTTAAAATGAGACATTACACGTTGGATTTTGATCAATGAGCTTCAAATGCCAGAGGATTTACCCAAACACGGTTTTTTAAGACACCTAAAATTTGTGTCTTAATATGGCCCCCCTTGAAGTAATTAATTAATAGCAATTTGTTCCTACTTTTTAAATCAATCAGGATATAAGATTTTAAAAACTTCAAAATTGTTATTATTTTAAAAATGATTTATTTAAAAATTGAGCCTTTTTTACAATGTTTTTGAAAGCTTTGCAACCAGTAGAAAAATTTCAACTTTAAATTTTGGTCAAAGTTTTTTTTTTGAGCTAGAATGCTTTTTTAGTTATAAAATGAAAAAAAGCTTTGAAACAATTAAATTTATTTTTATTAAATAACATTAGGATAGAATTTTCTAAAAAGTACACATGAAACTAAGGACTCTTAATATCGGTATTTCTACTAATTCGTGGGGGGCCATATTAGGTACACTGCATAATAAAAAGTTATTTAAGAATAAAACCCGTTAGAAAACGAGTTGAACAAAAACTAAGGTCGCGTTTTAAAGCTGAAACAATAACGAATCGAAGCTACTTATTCAAATTTTGATCAGGTGCGTCTAAATATTTTGGCAGACCACTTAATTACAACGTAAAATAATAACGGAGGTATACGAAACGAGTTTTAGCTATTAGGCGTGCGCAAAAATAATTTTAAAATGTTCTAAACAACTGAAAACTTCATACTTCAGTGTTTTTGACTTCTTCCTACCTTGCAGAGATGCCGCATACCTAGCATATTCAAAATAACAGGGGGGCCATATTAGGCACAGGGCCATATTAGGCACACTTACCTTACGAAAAATAAAATTATAGAATTTCAGAAAATTCCAATACTTTCACTCGAATGAAAAAATTTTAGTAAAATATCTTGTTATTAAATTAAATTATGTTGAGTATTTAAAAAGAAATTTCAACTGCAAGTATTAAATCTTAGTAAAAACAGAATTAGTAAAAAAAAAATAAATCAATAAAGTAATTGTAACCTACATTGAGAAGTAAAATAGCACGCCATAATATTTATTTAAAAAATTAAGTAAGTAAAAAAAAGTTATTGTAAGGTTAAAAAAAATAATAATAAAATAACCTTAGACTGGGTGATATAATAACACTCAGGTATTTATAATAATTTAACTAATTCGAATACCTTCTTTGTTATAAAAATATCTGTAAAACAACAACCTGCACTAAAAGATTAAAACTAAATCTAAAATTTTTTCAATGATAGTCTCATTTATTGACGTTCTTACGTAGAAGCAGAAGATCGCGTTTTTTCTTCTGTTAATTTAAACCTTCACTTCGCGCAATTCAAATAATGTTTTCTATTATTTTTTTCAACTGAAGATTGTCGTTCAAGTAAGATAAAATAACATTCAATATAACCAAGACTATTGATAGTAATAAATAATGCAGCAAGCGCGAACAAATATTAAAATTGATAGCTCAAAGTATCTGGAGGCTAAGAGATCTTCAGAAGCCTGCATATATGCAAATATGCCCGTCTACCTCGAAAATTTAAATTTCTCAATCTAATCAAGTAAGAGGGTAAAGGAGATAGGGGCCTTACAATCGGCAGCTCATGAGCTACAGTAAATCAGTGGGTCAATGTCGAAACTATGACGGAAATCTAATGCATTGCACGCGTTGACAAATAGCCCACTGTTGCACCTCCGTTAGAGCCAGAGAAATCAAACACGTACCTGACAAGCTTACGACCAACATTTCCTCTAGCCCGTTTCTATTAAAGGTACCCTCTGTACATCTGCCCTGTAACTTAACTAAGTGCACAAATTCTCACTACACCTCGAACCGAGTTTAAAGCATGTTTTGTACATGTGTTAAATTTATTATTACAATCTTTTTTTTTATTCAAAAATTTAAAAGATGTTGAATACTAATTTTGAGATGACAATAGATTTATTAAAACTTACTTTACGAGGAATTTAGTTGCTTTTTTTTTTTAGTATTGTTTAGCCAAAAAAAATTTATTTCCGTAAGAGCAAGCTCTTGTTAAATTTGCATGATCATAAAATATTTATTTAACAAATCGATACTGCTCTTTTTTCTACTTCCAATATTTATAAATATAATAATATTAACTTTCAAAATTCATTACAACCGAATATAAACTTGATAATAAATTTAGATTACTTAAAAAATTCAGTAAAGTGAAGCTGGAGAAGACACGCATATCGCTCACTTCCAAGAAATGAAATAAACTCTAATTAAAACAAGAGTGCTCTACAACCTGAGCGTTTTACTAATTAAGAATATCGATTTACATTGAAAATAGAGTAGTTTCAGTTTTGTCGTATTTCCCTTTCCCTGGGGAAATGAAATTCGACTCCAAATAAGCGACTTTTGAGATGAGAAAATCTCACCAAAGCTCTTCAAAAAACAATAAGCAAATCGGTCTTTGAGTAAAAAATTTGTTTAATCCTGTCAAAGTAAATTAAAAAATTTTTTCACTAGTTTAACTCAAAGTTTATAACAAAGAATAACCTAAGCTCGAGAGAATTTTCTATCAGTCGCGGACGAGTTTTCGTTTTAGCATGCACAAGCAGTGCATCAGTCGAGGATCGAAGTAGCGAATCAATTATTGACCCAGATAACTGACCGCTCTAATGGATTATTTAAGTTCTCGAGGTAGTACAGACATGTTAGATTTCTTGTAGATATAGTTCGACTTATCCCTTTGCATTGTTAAACCAGATTTTGTTTAGTTAATTACTTTCTACAAGAAAATTATATATAAAATCAAAATATTTCAAATTTTTTTATTTCTTATATCGGAATGCATCAATGAATTAAAAAAATTCATAAAGTACTCACAAATATCTCATAAGTCTTTATAAAAGGTCAAAAAATAAATTTGAATGTAGGCAGAAGCATAGGCGTTGCGGTGCCTATTATTTACATTAGGCATTGTTCTTGCCTCAGGAAAACAGTGACATCTAGGAATGAGTGATATCTGTGAGCTGGCAAGCCCACGTGCGAGGATAGCCGTAGTAATAAAAAATTCGAGCGATCCATCAAAAAAACGCAACACGTGACAACCGCGGCTTTTCGCTGCTGCTGGGTGCACTGTAAAATGGCACCACTATAAATTTGTTTTCGCGTACGTGCGTGTGAGCTCGTCACCCTTTCAGCGGTTCCATAAAAATCTCAAAAAATACATCGCAACTGTTCAAAAAGTCATAATAAAATCTTTTTTTTTTACTCTGCACGATTAATTTTGAACTTTTTTTTCTTTTTTTTTAACAAATATAAAGGGATAACAAACGTTTATCATCATTTATGTACTTACTAAGTTTTACGGGGAATAGTCATGGCAATAAAAGTTTGAATCAACAGAGAATAATGAAAAAAGTTTCAACCTCGCCAGTCACTCACTACTGCAGAACGTAACTACGTACAGAAGAGTTTTACCTGAGATGACTAAAAATTACGAAACTTTATCAAAATATTAATATTATCTTTTTCAGCAGTTCAGTTATTTTAATAATATTCAAGATTATCAAATGTGAATGAAAAAATTAAGTAAAAAATTAAATAAAGTATAATTATTAAAAAAATAGAATAATTACTGTATGCACTCATGTATAAGTCACGGCAAAAAGTCAATATTCTGTGTCCAAAAGTTATACAGAGAGTCTTAATTTTTATTCATTGTCAGTTCAACTTTTCCCATTAAAGTTTCAGTTAATTTTATTTAACTTTTTTAATGAAAGTGTTGTTATATACAAAGATTTTTTTACTTTGGAACCATTTTTTTCTAGCCTCCAAAAAAAGGATTTGATCTAAACAAAAGCGGCTTATACATCAGTATTTATTTATTTTTTCCGTTTTTTAGTTTTTAAAAATAGGATCGCGGCTAACACATGGTGCATACAGTAAAACAGAAAGAAGATATCGATTTTCTTATTCAATTTATTTGAAAACTGCGTTATTTTTTACGTCATTTTTTAAAGAGAAAATATTTTAATATAAAAAAAAGTATTTTGTCGAAATGATTTTCAATGAAATAAGGCCCATTCGTGTTTACGACTACTTTTATGAAATTAGAAAGATGACTAAACGTAAAGTGCTTCTATTAGTTGGACTGATATTTTGACTTTTTTATCTGACCGCAGTAATATAGCAAACTAAAATTTCAAAGCCGAAAGGAAACGTAAAAATTTTATATCAATGCTTTCAGAAATTTATTAATATAATGTACGCGAGTCGCTCATGTAGGAACTTTGGGACCAAGCTCCCGCAAAATTTGCTAAAGTGTACGAAGGTAAAATTCATAGCCGCACGTATAAGCTTAGGGCGTACTTTACAAGCTCGTTAAAATTTTATATACTCCGCACACATCGCATACTATCGAGTACCCAACATAAATACTTCCGCGAAACTCACCGGGCAGTGTCGGCGGCGTCGGATCAAATACATAAACGAGCATGTGCATTTCCCACAGAGGATTTTTAAGGATTATTGACAAGATTATCGAGCTGCACAACATAAAATTCACACTGAATTTGTCAGATTAAATCACTGGTCATGCACGGGGCATTGCGATTATCGCGATTTCATACTCAATGTATGGGATATTATTACCATCAGAACGGCGCCGCCGCCGCGGTCATCAACGCTGGGTCATTACTCGGTCGATCGATACCTCCCACCCCCCATGAATATTTTACCATCTTTTAACGATGATTGCAATAATCAACATTAATTACAAAGGTTTTTGATTTTTCTTTAATCGAAGATTCAAAAATTCATTCATGATTGTTAATTTCCCTGATTTTTTCACAGTTGCTTTATTGAGTTATTCAGGCACAATTGACATGATACATGCGAAAAAAAAATCAAAATTTTTGACTTCCTGAAAAATTAATTTTTTTTTTTTTTAATTTCGCAACCGATACTTTACTTAAATTTTTAATGAATAAAAAAATACATAAAGCAACGTCATATGAATGAAAAAAATCATAATAATAACAACAATAATAACTTTAGTTTATTTTTTTTAAGTATTTTGAAAATTTGATAAGTTTTTAGGTATATCTTATTGGTTTTGAAAACTGATGAATAACAAAATCAACCCACTCAGTTAACTTTTTGTTTTTTTTTTTTTTGTTTTTTTTTTTTTTTTTTCTTATTAATTACAAGTTTTACTTGTTTTATGAAACGTATTGAGTATTTTAGCATACATTTTTTGAATGACTCGCAACGTAATTAAATTTTTGATAACCTGTTTTCTTTGGTTTAAAGTAAGCACTACAAGTTTAAAATTTAGTTCTAATAATAAATTTTTAAGTTAAGTTGTCAAGACCAAAGGTATAAGATTCCAACCGAGTCTCGTTGTTTTTTTTTATACAACTGGGCCATGTGATAGCTATATTTTTCGACATGTAAAATACAAGTTATAAGTGATATACTTTTACAAATTGGTTACTTTTAATCATTTTATTATTATTATTTATTATTTTTTTTATTAAAGTATTTTGTACCTTGTACTGCATGCACAAAAAAAAAATCTTTTTTAAGTGAGAAATTTTGATTCTTCTTTTAACAAAGTGTACACATGTACTTTTGCAATAGTTCATTTAGACTAAATAATCCGTAAGAGCGCAAAATTAACGAAATTTTAAAATTTTTATGCATAAACTGAATTCACTTCAAACATACTTTCCCGTTTTGCTCGTATGCATTGATTTCACAGTTATTTGTTTTTTGTTATTTTTGTCGGGTTGAAGGACGTATTTTCTTTTCATTGACTTTTCAGGAAGTACAGAAGAAATATTTTTGTTCGATTTCACTTTGAAATGTATGCTGGGATGCAATTCTTTTATATCGAAAATATATATGCCTATGAAAATTAAATTTAACATAAAGGGTTTTAGTTTTCCAGTCAAAATAGACGATACAAATCATTTTTCGTATAAATTTTTTTTTATTTTCTCTATTTAAAAACATTATTAAATGTAGGGTTTATAAAATTTGCTATTCGTCAAAAAATTTTGACTTAAACAAAAAACTGCTGTCGAAAAATTTCAAATTTAAAAAAGCAAAAGTATTTTATGTCATTCTTATGAGAAAAGTAAAATATAACAAGAATTTATTTGTAAAATAATTTTGATTTTGATGACTAATATATAAAAATACTAATTTTTCTAACAATTTTTTTTTCTTTATTTGGCTTTATACTTACTCTTAAGATGCTTTATAAATATTGAAACAAGCAACAAGTACCCCTTTACTAAATATCTTAAAATAGATTTAGTAAGTGGAAAATGCATATAATTAGAAATCTATAATTTCCGATTATGGGATGAAAAAAAAATTACTGTGGATAAAATAGTGTTTTTAGTATATTTAAAGAATTAAAAAGTAAATTTAGCCTAACCATGAATAAATAATTTGACACTTGATGTTTGTCAAAGAGTAAAAGAGAATCGTACTGCTAATAAACCAGGGTGATTTGTGTACCAAATGCATAAATAATTGATTCATTATTCTAAATATAGTTTATTGAATGCTATTCTAAATTATTCTACGACAGAACAATGAAATTGAAGCATGTGTGAATCGAAGCATTTCTAGTTTCATACAAATTTGCGTGCATTTTTCTTATCGATTTATTAACTTATAATAGTCTGGACTGACTAAGTTAAAGCATCAGTTACCTCAAGAGAGTTGTCTAAGAAGCAACCTCAAAATTCTTAATTCTTGAAAGAATTAAAAGAAAAAATAAAAATGCTACTGAACAAGCACATTAATATAATAAAAATAGTAATGAAATTTATATTTAAAAATAAAGGCGGACATTGTGCAACACGTGGACGTGTGCATGTTCAGCAATGGAAAGTTCAAGAATGTCGTAGCACAGGTTTCGTCTCGGGAGGGCTGTCCAGTCGAGCCGGGATTCACCCTGTCACGGAGCTACATCCTTAGACCGGAGAAGAGTACGACCAAGAACTGGATTGCTCTCGAGGATGACCCTGGATATACCAAGTCCGGAGCTAATCTCGCCTCCACCGTTGTTTGCTCGGGCACCTCGCCCGAGGATCGCAACGTATTTGCCATCTACGTCTCGTACTATGTCAAGGTATTAAAATTCAATTTTCGTAATATTATTGCAAAAATGTTTTGTCGGAAAAAAGGAATGCAATTTTTTTTCTTTCTTCATCATAACCTTGATTAAATACCTCATATAAACTTACAGACTAAACTATTTTATAAACTGAAACTGAAATATCTTTTCATGGGGTAGGAAAAAAAAACCGACATACAATATCGTACAGTGCTTTTGTGTCTCAAAAAGCTAACTGATTCGACCGGACTTTTGTCGAATTTCAGGGCAGGACAGTTGTTTCGAACTTTATATTTGTTTCAGTAGTTAACACAAAAGGTGCATTTTTTCACAATAGCTAGAAACGAATATACATCGTTCATACTGCATGAGAGAGTATGAAAAAAGTTATCGGGTTTTCGCCGAAAAGTTTTTGATTGAAAGGACAAGTTCATTCGTTTAAATTATCGATACGCTGATTAAATAGAATTGCATTTTAAAGTAAAAATTTACATTGATCTCCGTTTTTACAATCTAAAGTGTATAATACTGTAACTACAAGACAATTTAAATTTTTATACTAACGTGAAATTTTGGCTGAAAATAATAAAATTTATTTTTCAATATTTTGACAATGATGAATAATTAACAGGTAAAAATAGTGGTTTCACCGATTGGGGAATGGATTGGCGGAGTGCTGTCGCTGAAGCTGCCCTTCACGCTCCTGCACACAAAGCCAGAATCAGATAACAGCGGATCGCCCTCGCCTCCTCCCACCCCGTCGCGTATCCTGGACAAGATTGAGACGCTCGACGATTCCAACGAGGACTCGTTACCGTACATCGACAAAGATACCACCAGCGATGAGGAGCAGAACGACTCATTAGGCAAAAAGAGCGACGAAGACGACCATCAAAACGATAATAAGTCGCCTGCAGAAGACAAGTTTAGGTGAATAAATTTTCGATAAGCAGCTCTGATTCATTCGATTACTTATTATTTAAAAATAAATAAACTTTGAGTGAAGCGGATTAAAATTTTATTATCGAATAAGTCCACATTTGTAAATTAATTCATATAAAGCAGATAATTTATTCGACCATTTCATTATAACGGTAAAGTTTGTAAATTGATCTAACGAAATAATTTAATTTTGATGAAAGCTCGTTACATCATGAAAATGAGCAATAAATTATCAATATATTAATGTCATAGCGCAGACAAAAATAGCTTTTTTTTAATTCAGCTAAATTTGTGATTTTGGTGTTTGATTTTTGAGTACGCATAATGCAACTTTTAAAATCGTAATATTTAATAACTATTGAAAAAAAAAAAAAAAAATTACAGAGTACATCCACGTAAGTCGAGCTGCGTCGTAGCCGAAGATGGGTCAACGGAAAAAAATACAGCGGCGGAATCAGTGGTGGAGCAAGAACGCGAACCGGCGTCGAACAACAACAAGCGACGCGAAAGTATGTCAAACGTGGATTTAATACAGAAGCTGGAAGAGGACAAGCAGCTCTGAGACGAGGAGCTGCCGGCGTCGGCTCAACTCCTGATTACCGATCACCCAACAACAACCAGGAGTTGCAAGCAGGAGGGTTTCAGCATCCAGCGGGCCTGGTGCTGTTTCAGACGCGCCTCCTAAAAACGCTTAAGAGTTAAGATTACACCTTGAAATCACGTCTCGTTATCAAATAAATACGAAAAGTAACAAGAAGTTTCGGATTTTCCTTTTTTAGGTCTGGCTGGCTGGATCCTACAAATCATATCGGAAAATCCGATGCTACCACGTTTATTTTTCATTATACTGTAATACTATTCATAGTACACATAGATGTATAGTTAGCTCAATTTAAACACTACAGTTTGTTTCATTTATTTATTTTTTTTTTCATTTACCTCTTTTAAAAATAGTTTTACAACAATCATAATTTTTGATTTTATTAACCCAGAGAAAAAACTGTAAATAATTATGTTATGAATTGAATTTTATGTAAAAAATCCAAAATTTTTTTTAAATTTTATCAATATGAAATCATCACTTCATTGTTTTAAATGCTAGATCTACAAAGTTTTGTATAATGTGTTAAATAAAACAAATCAATTGTAATATTACGAGTAAAAAATATCCAGTAACCTCTACCTAGTAAGTTAATAATTAAAAAAAAGTTCTGTTTCAACTGTCATCCTTAAAGCAAGTACTTAAAAATATTTCATTTTATAACAGATGGCTAACTAGGAAATATAATTTTTCTTTTACACCCAAGAATTTTAATTTGTAAATTAAATTATTTTCAGATTTTTCAAAAAAAGTTGAAATAAAATAGTAGTCTTTGTTTAAGAGGAATAAGAATCAATCATTTCAAATTTTAAACATAATGATTTAAGGTGTATTCATCAATAAATACTTAAATAATTTTTTTTTTAAGTTGTAATTTATTTCAAAAACTTTTTTTTTATTAAAGATACTGTTGAAAAACTTCTACTGCCACTTAACATAAATTCTAATTTAAAAAAATCAATGACTTGGAATAATACTAGAAAGTACAATTGTTTTAATATTAAATATTTTGAAAAAGTTTTAATTCAATATTTTTTGTATATATCAAAATCAAAATTATAATTTGTTTATCCTAGTTAGTAAAAATCAATGTTTGTAATAATCTAATGTAACATCTGTAATATTCAGTTTCTCAAATTTGTAATTTAAAATATGTATATAGATCAAATTAAAAAAGAAAAACCAGTTTCTTTTCTATTATTTTGTATAAATAATTTCAATATGTACCATAAAAGAACAATAAATTATATATGATCAATTTTCAATAAATAATCAATGAGCATGTACAAAAAGCAGCAATGATAAAAAATTGTTTCAATTTATGACTAAAAATTTATTTATTAACTTACCATGATATTCACATCTGGAGTAGCCTCGGACAATTTTTTTAGCACCACCTTTATCTTTGACTTCAATCAAAATATACTTGAAGACTCCGCAGGGATCAATATCAACATCTTGAATTTTATTTAAAGCTTCAGACATTATGGTAAAGTTCCGTTTCTTAACTTTATGAGCTAAAAATAAAACAGTAAGGACTAGTATACACTCATAATATGGAGTAAAAGAAATAGTGTGTATATATATATATATATATATATATATATATATATACTTGACCAGAAAAACTTAAATGAAAGAATTTAGCTAAGTTAAAACAAAAATGATAAACATTAAAATCAATAATAATTCTGTAATTAGAATCTATAACCAACAAAGTTTTACAAGAATTTAAACAAATCTTAAGTTTAATCATTAGACCAAGTTTTGAGCAAAAAATAAATCACTTACAGGTATTAGTAACAATATTAATAATTTGATCATAAATATGAACGATTTATACCTGAAATAACGGTTTGCCGGGTCAGAGTAGTCAAAACAACACACCACATGTGTTTGAAATCGCGTACCTAGCAGAAGAGAAAATATTATTTTCTTGCATGCATTGCATTTGCAAGTCTTTCGTTTGGAAGAAAATTCAGCTAGACTATTTATTGCAATTATAATCGTTCGTTGTTTAACAAATTGCTCGAATTAATATCACCAGAGTATATTCTTAACAGTTTACTTAAATGTTACAGAGTTCAAATAAATTTAATTAAATGGCATGCTCACGGAAAATTTTAAATGCAAATTGATTTTGGTTATAAATTTTACAGTTTATTTTTAATTTTTATTAAAAGTGTAAGCATTTGAAAATGTCTCAATGGATATCAGATGCAAGAATAGGCTGGAGTATACTAAATGGAGTGTTTTTAATATTTAAACCACCTGGGATCCATTATCTTAATGTCAGACAAACAATTATCCAAAACTTATGTAGAGGTTAGCTAATTAATTTTTTTTTCACTGCTTCTATTAATAACATTTTTTTAAACTAAACTAAATAACTTTTATTTAGATTTGAATAAAATGGAAGTACGGCCCCCAATCAAGCATGTTTCTATTGAAGGGCCAACAAATCAAGAAATGAAAATTGTTGTTAGAGATAGTTATGCTGATAATCCTTTGGTCACTGGGCCTAGATATCAGGAACAGGACTTTAAACTAGCTTCAGCAAATTTAATGAGCAAAGAATCTTCAGGGATTTTAGTATGTGGGATAAATTTAGGAACAAGACTTATTCACAAGATAAGAGAATCTAAGCTTACTAAATTCTACAGAATCAAAGGAATGTTAGGACAAGCAAAGGATAATGACTTTGCAACAGGAAAAATTATTGAAAAATCAACTTGGAAACATATTAAAAGACATCACATTGATCATATGTGTGCACAATTGCAAGCATCTCATCAACGAAAAATGTTTGAGTATGTTTCAAATAAGTATAACTAAAAATTTTAAAGTAAAATTACTTTTATTTATATATTAAATTTTTTTAGGCTTTGTGGACTAGACGTACAAAGTCAAGCTGCTTATGATCTAGCTGTAAAAGGTCCCATCAGGCCAGCAGACCCAAATGTTCCTATGGTATACAGTATTAAATGCATCAATTTTGAACCTCCACATTTCACTCTGGGTGAGTATTATTTTAAAAATTGGAGATTTGATTTTCTATTTAAAGTTTAATAATTGCTTATAATTTTACTTAGAAATTGTTGCTATCAATGAAGATGATACACATTTAAAAGCACTTGTGTCTGAAATAGGTTTTCGACTCAAAAGCACAGCTCATTGTACCCACATACAATGTGCACAATTTGGTCTATTTAATGTAACAGATGCATTATTGTCAAAACATTGGAATCTACAAAGTATCCTTCATAATATTAGTCATTGTCAAAAAATTCTTGCAGAACATCCATACATGTTACAACAAGATCACATTCATCTTGTAAGTCAAACGGCCAAACAATTAAGAGAAGCTTAATAATGTAAAAAAAACTTCTCATGTAAATAAGACTTGTAAAATAATTTTATATTAAACTTTTTAATGTTTTAACTGGTTAGCTGCAATTTTTTTATTAACAATTTTAGGCATCACTCAATTCAAATTTTTCTACTACTTTTTTTAAATCTTAAAGTTACTTTTACGAGTCAATCGTACTTTGCACACTTAGTTCTTCCGTTGAAGCGTGATTGCGCTTTAAGATCAACAGTTATTTTCATTAGAAGTGAGAAATCTAACAGTAAATTTTTTTTTTTTTAAACCGACAATCACTTTTTTTTTGTTTTAATATTTATCATTGAATAATAAAAACAATTTGATACTTCAATGACGCAAATCTACAGTTTATAAATTTATGAATGAATCCATTTGAGTGAATCATGTTCAACGAAGATAATAAAATACACCTCGTTTTCAATTATAAGGTGTAAATTACTAAACTGTAGTTGAATCTCAACTGTGTTTTCTGTAGAAGATTTAATTACATTCCTTTCGAGAATTATTATTGCTAAGTTCATCACTACTACTTGACGAAGACGAGTACTTTCTTTTTTTACTATTTCTAAATGTTTTATCACTCTGTAATTCAATTGATTGTGATGCACATTCGGTGTTGTAAAAAGAAGATTCTTCTAAATTATTAATTTTGCTGGCACTTTTATGTTTAAATGAGTCTCGAGAAGAACTGTTACTGTTATCTGTTTCTTTCAATCGGCGATCGGTACTATCGTAACGTTCCCGCGAACGACTTCTTCGGTGATCACGTTCTCGACTTCGACTTCGGCGTCTTCGGTAATCATCGCTTTCAGATTCGTCTGAGTAACGATTTCTGTGTTTTGAAGATGACATGGCTTTGTTCTTTGTTGCGTGTAAGTATTTCTGCAATTTCATACTCTTGGCTATCACTCGCTTTTGATGATCCAGTTGAGGAAATAAGCCTAAAAAAAAAAAAAAATTAATTAATTGTAACACTATATTCAATAGGCATGACATTGAGGAAAACTCGAAAAATTTCTATGATCATCAAATTTAAGTGAACAAAATTTATAAAACTTACTTTGTGATTTTTCGAGAGCTTCTTTTGCAGAATTCATTTCAGCTTCCTGAATACTGTGACCAGATGCTTTAGCCAAACGTTTTCCTTGAAAGTACACTGCGACTGTGTAAACTCGTGTATTTGTTGGGCCCTTGCACTCTATAACTCTATAAGTTGATAATAAAAATAAAATTCAAATTAGTATGCATGAACGTTTGTATGAACTGAAAAACTATTAACAAAAAAATTATTTAAAGTGACTGCTAAAACTTACTTATAAATAGGTATATCTGGTTCTCCTCCATCCATCGTTCTTAATGTTAAACAACATTGCTGCAATTTACTTTTAGGATCATTCCAGTCCTGATTCATAATAAAATCTTGGAGCCGTGGGAAGAAACAAACATTACAAAACACTTGACAATAATATAATCCTTTATCGACGTATAAAGCTCCTAAAAATGCTTCGAGCAAATCTGCTCGATCTTTTGTTTTTAATTCAGCCTTAGGATTGCCGTAAAGAGCAAATTTAGTCATACCGAGATCATCGCAAACAATTGCTTGAGTTTTGTTATTGACTAATGAACTTCGTAAAAGCTAAAATCAATCAATAAAGTTACAATGTATTATTCGAATGTTTTATCACATAATTATTTTAAATTTTTTATAAAAATGGTAAACTAACCGACAAATGACCTTCGTGGTGTTCTGGAAAAAATTTATACAAATATTCCGAAACAATTAATTGTAATACTGTATCTCCAAGAAATTCCAAACGCTGATTAGATCCAAGAGTTAAATTTGTGTACCCTATGCTGCGATCCGTAAATGCTCTGGCTAAAAGACGAATATGCGAAAATTCAACTCCAATCATTTCTTCAAACTTTGTTAGATTCTGCAAAAAATTGTTTGATCGAAATTAATATATATTTTATATAATAAAAAAGTTTTTTTTCATATTTATATTTAAAGCTTAGGTACATTTTTGTCAATAAACATAATTTTTAAAAAATTGATTAAAAACCAATAAGCTGGAATAATTAAATTGTCAAAATGAATTATTTAAGTAATACCTGAAGTAATTCAAAATTTTTAATCCATTGTCTGTCTCCTGTCGGTTCTTGTTCTTGTAACGGGTGTTTTGGATAATTAATCCACGTGTTTAGCAAATCTGACTCATCCTTAAATAATGTTTCCGCAAAAACAGTATCGGCTACTTTAATACCACCATCAAGAAATAAAGCACCCATCAAAGCCTCAAAACAATTGGCCATCGCATGTCGTAATTCTAAATCGTGGCACAAGTCACTTCCATGAGCGTAAAGCATGTACTGTTCTAAACATAGTTTTTTTGCTAATACAGCAAGGTGCTGATTCTGTACTATAGCTGCCCGATACGTTGCTAAACCGCCTTCTTCCAAATCAGGAAACATGTGAAACAGATGTATTGACGTAAGAAATTCAACCACCGCGTCCCCCAAGAATTCGAGTCTCTCATTATGTACTATAGACGATTCAGTTTCCTTTTTTGCTCCAAACCTTGACATTATATTTATAAGAGTATTAATGCCTCGTTTTCTCGTGTTCATGTAGTGAATCCTTCGATCACCGTATTCAGGTTGACGAATGCCGCAGTTTGTTAAAGAGTTTCTAGCGTGGTCAGGATTGGTGCCAAAATTTTCACGATAACTTGGATGCGTCAAAGCTAATTGAATATAAAAATTATGATTATGAAATATTTAAAAAAAAATATTAATAATATTTCGGTAAATAGGGTGAACAGTTAAAAAAAAAATTTTTTGTTTTCAATTGTATCTTTTGATAGACAATCTTAATAAAAAAAATAGCTTTAGTTTTCTTTAAAAACAGTTTTTCGGTCACGTTTCAGAAAAGAATTTTAAAAAGCAATTAAATTAAAGTATCTTACCTAATTGAAGAAGATATCTGTTGTTGAATTTATAATTGATCGTTTTTTCAAGATAATCCAATGATCTATGAAAGCGCAAGTGACAAACGAGAACAGGAATTAACATGGCATGCTGCACAATGTCACACATGATACCTGTTCGATAAAAACTTTCAGATGAGACAGCAACAGTAATGTCCCTTTTCATCTTACTTTGTGTACGAATTTCTTGTAACTTATTTTCTTTAGCCTCCAATTTACGTTTATCTTCATAAGATGGCTTCGGCATATTAGCTAATAAATGACGAAATTTAACATAATCTCTCCATGCTCTTTGATACCTATTTAAAAGTAAAATAAAATAAAATAATATTTTAAAGTTATATAGCATTGGTGATAATTAATTTATAAAAACTTACTCAGTATTACCAGCATAGCTAAGCTGAGGTGGCCGAATACCAAAGTGAACAATGTCAGGATGAATAACTACGCCGGGAGGTTGATCAGCCAGGTTTCGATCTAGCTGATCTACGCGAACACTACATGGCTTTTTTCCTGGATAAGTAACAACCATACCCTTGACTTCGTCTGCGAAATTTTGCCACTGGTATTGCGGCATTTCAATTAATTTGGGCAGTTCTTCAGGATCAATTAACATAATACTACTCTTTAAAAGATAATTTAAAACTTCATTCATAGATAATATTTCTTGTCCATTATCTGATAAATCACGAACAAATCTAGGCATAAAATGAAATTGAGCACAGCCATCTTTATCTTGTGCAGCTTGTAAATCAAAGTCTACAAGTTCTAATATCTCTCTAAATAAATAATCCTCTGCAAATATAAAAAAAATTTTAATATCAGCTAAAATTTAATAATTTAAATTAAACGAGAGATTCAACTTACTAAAATAATCTAATTCTCTTATAGTAAAATTTTCAGGTATTTTTTCTTCAATGTAAAGTATTGTATATTCAATATTAAAACGTATTACTTTACACGTTGGCAATTTCACAAGTGGAAAATGTGAAAACATAGAAAAACCTTCAAAAATAAATTCATGTTCATCATGTTTTATGATTGTGGGCGTTTTTGTTAAAAAATTTGTTGGCGGACTGATTGTAATCCGATAATGATATAATTTATCGGCATTATTAGTATCGGGATCACATTTTTCTATAGCTCCTTCACCAGCATAAATACCATGCCTGATGCCAGATCTACGTGATCTCGCACTACATCGACAAAGAGGTCCATCATTCATCTGAAAAAATTAACATCAAATATAAATTAATCGTTATAAAAATTTTAATATTTTATTAGATAGTATTTTTAGCAGGAAATCGTTAATACCTCGCCTGGATCATTAAACCACATTTCGGTATGGAGTCTTTGTGGATGCTGCAGTTTAGCATCTAACTCTTGCTTGCTTCTGTCTTCTACATCATCTGCTGAATCTTCACTGTCTGAAGAACTACTACATATTTCAGATTTATGTCTGCATATACGAGGTCTTATGTCTCTAGGAGGTGGTTCATAGGGTGGCTAAAAAAAGAAAAAAATTCTCTAAATTAAAAAAAAAATTTTTTATAATTAATTGATTGTCAAATTAAATCAGCCATTACTTGTAGTGATCGGGCAATAACAGCTCTATCAAGTAAATTTTCTTTAAAATTATTACAGAGTTCAAATAATTTATCGGTTCCTCTCATTATTTTATTGTTTTTTTCATCTCTAATATAATGTAAATCTGCTGGAGCTGATCTGGTCCAAATTTTTTTTTCCTGTCCTGCATCGCTTTCTAATTCTTTCATTTTTTTGTTCATGTTTCTCATCAAATCTTCACTTGTTTCACAAAAATTCCGTCTAAAATGTATGAATTAATTAAAATTAAATAAGTTATCATAACTTTAATAAAAGATAGTGTTTGCTCACCTGTATTTCTCTAATAAAATTTCTTTTTCAGATACAGTTTTACGTTTTCCTGAAACATTGTTTGTGCGGGTTGAGTGTACTACTAACAATCTATTTCTGCTACTTGATCTTCTACTCCTACTACTGGACCTTTTGCTTCGACTTCTAGTTCTAGATCTTCTACTTTGAGAAATTTTACTTCTACTTTTTGATCGTTCTCTTCTAGCTAAATGTGAATTATGAAAGTTTTTTGAAGAAGATTGTTTATCATAGCTTCTGCTTCTTCTTCTATAATAACGTTCTTTGGAGCTTCTCCTTTCTCTACTTCTTCCCCTGTACCTGTCCAAATGGTCATCACATTTTCTTCTACTGCTTGATTCATACCTATTATTTTCTGAGTTGTTAGACCAATACTTCTCATTGCTTGCAAATTTATCTTTAATTTCTAATGAATTGTTTGATGCTTGTGAAGTTGAAACGTAGTTCATACATGACATATTTGATCTTGATGAATTTTCAACTACCCATTGAGAACTATCAGTCTTTTTTTCACTTGAATAAAAGTTGTTGTGATTCCAATTATAAGAGTAACCAGATGAATAGCCTTGTGCATAAGAGGGATGACAGTTTTGATTTTCTGAATTTGATGTGGCAAATCCATAGCTACTGCTTGATTCGGTGGAACCCATAGGATATTGATTTTCAGTGGTACTTTGTGAAGGAACTTGATAATATGGGGATGCAGAGTAGTTATAATTTTTATGAGGCAGCGGTGGGACATTGTACGGGAGCTGAGGAGGTGGAACATTTGGATTATAATTAACATACTGGGTTGAATAATATGGATAATTTTGAGCTTGTGAAGTATCTGTTGGCCAGTATTGATGTTCTCCATTTAGTGGTGTGTTACTCATTGTGATATTAATAATGCTGAAATATATTTAATTGATTTAAAAATAAAATTATTAACTGTAAGTTCTATCATCAAAGGTAAAAAAAAATGAATGCATTAATTTCAATGATTTTGTTTAAAAAAATTTTATTGTTTGGTCATTTGAAAATTTATTTAAAAAAAAAATAAACCATAGTTTTGAACAAAACTTTGAAATCTGCATAAGTAATGAAAAGAATGGAAGCATTATTGTAGTAATAATTTGAAAGTATAAATTATAATTTGTTAAATATATCCTTTATATTCCATTAAATATTCCATATAAAATTAACAATCAAATTACTATTTTAGCATATAGTTAAGTCATTGAAAACTCACTCATTGTTTGATTCCTAAGTAATATTTGTTTTGAATTTTATAAAATGCAACCATTTTGTTGTTCTTTTTTTAATTTTGTGATCTAAATGATTCATCTAGGAACTAGAATTCATTTTTTTAAGCGGAAGTTCTCTTTGCACATGGGTTACACATTCATTGCAGACTTTTAAAATACAGTAAAACATTTTTTTTTAATTTAAAGTAAAACATCTAATGCTCTATTATGACATAATTATTTATCATTTTGTATTTGTATTAACCTTACATCTTACATTGTATTAATTACAATACATTGTTATTTTATAAATTATCACTTCAATTTTATTACTAGTTAAAAAAAAGAAATAATAAAATATAATTATTTAATAATAAATACAAATTAAAAGTTCAACAATAAGTACAAAATAAAATTGCAGAATCTATAATTGGTTACGTTTTTTACTGTGCACTGTGCACTGTGCAGTGTGCACACGACGAGTGACTATGCTGTGTAGCCGTGTAGGTAGTACCTACCTTATACGTGCGCCGTGCGTAGGTGGCGCAGCTCATAGTAGTAAATTAGTATAGAAGCGTACAGGTTATAATAGTTCGGTTTTAATACCTTATTTTATTTACAAAAGAGGTTTGTTTTGTATCAGGGGCATGGTTTTGCTTGGCTGCTGTGTTCTTAATTAATTGCTCTAATTTTTTATGTACAGCTGACTTCCTTATATGGGTGTGTTCTAGTGAAGTGATCATTTTTTTTCTAAATGTAAAAATGGCAGCTAATTCAGTCCATAAAATTGTTACATTCTTGGGATTTGTCTCAATATTTCACGCAGCGTACTCGGCAGTCCAACGTAAGTATAAATATATTTAAAAATTTTGAATAATTTTATTTTTAAAATTTTTGTTTGAAAAATAATAATTTTTTATAAATGTTTTTTGAATCGTATGTTTAATATTTACAAAAAATCATATGCTTTGAGTCAGTCAATAAATTGATTGTTTTCAGATCGCTCTTACTTGAGGATAACTGAACAGGAATTTACAACATTACCTATTGATGTGAGTTTTTTATTTTATTCTTATACATTTTTATTTTTACTCTTTATTGGTATGGTTTTAAGTAATGTCCAATAAGTATGTGTCTGTAAAAAATGATCTTTATTATTAATAATTTTTTGCATCACTTAATTTTTTACCTGATTTACATCTTCTTGAGCTTTCTCAAAACTTTTTAAAAAGCTCTTAAAGAGATACAGAAAGGAATTAAATTGTATTATTCTCTTAAGGTACAATCCCTATTTAAATAAGTATAAAGAATTAAAAACAAATATATTTTAAAAGTAAACAAAATATTTTAACTTGTCGTCAGTAAACAAAAAATGTTTGCCAAAGAATAGATAAAGTTATATTTTAAAAAAACCCTACTTTTTTAATAAATAGAAATATTTGTTAACCTAATTTTTTTTTCAGATAATTTTACAAAGTATTCTTAGTTTATTTGCTGTTATGTATGGTGTAATGCACATAGCAGGTGATTTTAAAGAAATAAGAGCTGTTGTGGATTTAGAAAATAAATCATGGGATACATTACGTAATCTACCATCATTTCAAGTATTTAGTCACAGAGGAAAGTCTTTATCACCAGAATATTTGGCAGAAGAAACTGATAGGAGAGAAAGAAGAGAAAAACGTCTTTAATTTTTTAACTATATTCTAAAATGTTTTTGCACCAAATGAATTTAGCTAATTGTTGTTAAATAGGTATTGAATGTATTTAATTAAAAAAATGAAATAGAATTGTAATTTATCTCCATTTTCAATTGATGAGTGCAACACCAAAATATGTATGTCTTGTTAAATATGAATAAAAGCAGCGTTGGTTTATTATATCAATTAAATAAATTTTTATCCAATCATTGTATGCATATAGAATGATTTTATTAAAATCAAAATTAAGGATAAATTTTTTACTCATAAAATATAATTTGGAGCATATTGTTTTATTTAGTACAAAATTTAACTTTCATACTTGCATTAATATAATTAAATATTTTGAAAAAATGCAGTTTAAAAGTATAGCCTTAGTTGTTAACATCTTCACGCACCCATTGATAACTGTTGTAAAAATTAAAAATCTGTGCATTATATTTTTAACAAAATGCAACTATTTTTTTTGTTTTTTCTTTTCTGCTTCATCTTCTTTTTCTTTTTCAATTTCTTTAACATATTCTCCAATTGTTTCCGAATCAAGCATCTGAAATATTTAAAAGAATGTTAGAAGATTTTAAAGACCAAA
This sequence comes from Encarsia formosa, assembly GCA_038277355.1. Lineage (NCBI taxonomy): Eukaryota > Metazoa > Arthropoda > Insecta > Hymenoptera > Aphelinidae > Encarsia > Encarsia formosa. Next base: position 111,383,776 of record CM076184.1, read on the forward strand.
TTTGAAAATGAAATATTTTTTACTAACTTGCATGGGTTGCCCTTTTCGCATGACAGCAATTTCCAAATTTTTCTGGCCAGACTGTACAACTTCAAGAAGTGCTCTGATAGCTAGCTTAATTGTACCCCTGTCAGTAGATACTTCTTCAGGAGTATAATATTTTTCTAAAAATTCTTTAACTGTTTTTGCGTTACGACCAGTAGCATTTGCCTATAAATTAAAACAATTACATTAAGTAAGTGATTGAAAAATTATAATTTATGAAATAAAGTATTCTTGTACCTTCCACTCATAATAAATTCCAGATGGTTCTGTTTGATATAAATGTGGTACACCATCATAATCAAAACCAGCTAAAAGACATGAAATTCCAAAAGGTCTTCTGCCATTACTTTGTGTATATTTTTGTTTTAGACCTAAAAATTTAGATGAATTTAATTTCAATTATTAATAGAATGTTTCATACTGTATCAACTCAATTTTTGATAACTTACTTGCCATATACCTAGTAATATATTCTAGTGTAACTGGATCTTCTACAGTCAATTTGTGACTTTGACATTCAATTTGTGCGCGATTAATCAGTACCCTAGCATCAGCTGTAAGTCCAGCAAACGCCATAACAACATGATCATCTAAAAGGCATATTTTACGAACAGTACGTTCTTCTTGTAACTTGGCGACAGATTTTTTTTCAACACCAAGTACGACAACATCTGCACCACGCACACCAACCTGAAATAACATATTGATGAATTTAATTTTGCAAAAAAGTAAGTTAGATTGCATATAAAAAATTTGAAAACTATAATAGTAATAATAATAATAATAATCGTAATATAATAATAATTTAATAATGATAATTATAGTCGTCTATGATGACTTTACATTTCTTCTATAAAAATTTTTACACAACTTTATTTTATAAATAACAATTGTTATCTTAGTCTTTATTAAAACAATTCTCTAATTAATTAAAAAATCTAAAAAAACAAATATTAAAAGATTATTTTGTACAATAGTTTTGAAGTAAGTGTTAAGGTTAGAAATTTGTTTTTATAACTACCGCAGTAGATCCTTTTCTGACGGCTTCCTGAGCATACTCTACTTGGAGTAAGTGACCATCTGGAGAAAATACTGTGATAGCTCGATCATAACGGGCCATTATTAATATATATAATTATTTTAAAACAATCACAAAGTTGAAAATGACTCCGCCGTTTTTCCGGTGAATGTCGGCGATCAGCAGATTTATACATGAATACCTCTACTATGCAACATGCGTACAGCTTACATTGTGTCCAACATAATGATAGAATGACAAAATAAATACCATAACTTTGTGATATTTTAAGCAATTCTAATAAATGTAGTAATTAATTTAAGATATTATTTATTTGAGGTATCTTGAGTAAAATTAAATTATCTGTCAATAAAATATAATTTGACATATTATCCATTTCCGCGGACTAAAAATTTTTTATCTAGAGATTTTCAGCACTGAGTTGGCGCGCTGATTTTTAAATTACAAATAATTGAAAATGTTATATCTAAAGCGTATTGTGGTAAATTATTATTATTATTTTTTTTTTTTTTTGTCGCAAAATAACAGTGACGAGTAGTTTTATTTAAATTTTTAAAATATTTACAATTTATATCAGATTCTTGCTTTTGAAAAATATATTTCTGTATTTACAATAAAATTTTTAATTACTTTATTTTCGAAACTAACACTTTTTATATTTCTTTTTATTTTTGACGCCGATGTTAAAAAAGTGCATTGACGGTACGTTTACCGTATTCATTTTTATAATTGTTGCAATTGCTGTTTTCTTCCGGTAATTTCGGTTTCTATTTGAAAGAATAATAAATTTAATTACAGCAGTTACACGCTTTGTCTGAAATTATTCACAATTCGTAAATTTTTTAAACCAGAGTCATACTTTAAATTTTAACATAATTAGTTGTAATTTGATATATACTGGTGCGAAAATAAAATAATGAAATTTATAATTTGGCATCGACATAATTTGGAGAACAATCAAATAACAATTAAAAATCTATGGATCTTTGAAGAAGAAAAAATCAAATCGGAAATTTATCTATTATTAGCTTTCTATTTAAAAACTTAATTAATTATTAAATTATGTTTGTACAAAATCAATTAATTGGTAATGAAGTAAACTTTTAAAAGTATCTACATTAGGTTTATAAATGTAAAATTAGATAATGTGCGATAAAATTTTTTAAAGAATAACGATTAACCACAAAGATAAGCAGGCTATAGTGAATGGTCTGTTGATTCTCAGGTGTCCTTTAAAAAAATCGTCCTTTATAAGCGCGAATTAAGCCTGTGCAAGTCTGCAGCAGCCCACACGCAGATTGTCTGCCCCACTTAAATGTACTCTGGATGGTGGTGGGAGCCGGGAGGGGATTGGGAATTGGGGAAGTGCACGTTTTATAAATATAGGTATAAAGAGTGTACAATGTACAAGTGTACAAGGTATCATACGAACATGGGTCGGATGGTGGGGATCAGCGGCAGTCAGAAGGAGCGAATGAGCGAGTAACTTCATACTACCTATATACTTAATCGGCAACACTTTACTCGCGCTCTCGCTCACTGATCCAAGGAGATCGACGAAGTTTTCTAGTCAATATTGCGAGTGCGTCGAGGAATAAGCTGCACTCGGTGCCTCCCGATCATCATGGGGTACGTACTCATTATATTTCTCCTTTTTTATTTTCTTGTCAATTTTAAATCACCTTACGTTTTTCCATTACTTTAGTTTGTTTCTTTGTTTTTGCCCTCAAATTCGATTATAGTTTCATTCAAAAAACACACTTTGAAAGGGGATAGAAAGGATTCAATTCCATTAACTCAAAATTAAAACTATTTAAATTTTATGAGAACATTATGAAGTTTATTTTTGTGGATGGCATATTCAAAATTATATACTTCATCTTTTTCCCTACCATTTTTTTTCTTTTCTTTTTTTTTTTTTTTTAAACGCTTCGAGAGATCAACCTTTCTAAGAAATTTCTTTATCTGATCCTGCAGTCAGTCGCCCAACACAAATACAACGTTTTTAAAATTTTTCTCTTTCTGACTCATTTCTCCTGCACATCACTGTCTTTTTTAAAAGTTATCCCAAACATCCTTGAGCTCAATTTTAAAAAATTTCAATACTTCTTTCAACGCAAATCAAATTTGCAAATATGAGGTTAATTTTTTCAACGTTTCTTCTCTTGAAATATTAAAAATTATTTTTTACCAATCTTATAGAACTGTGGTTAACGAAGCCATGAATTTCTGACTGTCAACTTTATAGTTTTTTTTAGAACAATGAAAACTATTCGTGATTAAAAAAAAAAGTTTTAACTCCTGTACCATGTCTGAATCGATTTAATTTTACAATACGTACAATCGTTTTGAATTACATAAAACAATCAATTGATTTTGCAATGTTGATCATTTTTACATTATGAATTGAAATCAGATATTTTTCAGAGTGAATTCGATTCAAAGGTTTGTTTAAGCATCTGATTTTTATTTTTCTTTCTGTGAAATATAAAATCAGGTAAAAGTCACAATAATTGGTTCAAGAATGTAAAAAACTGTTTTTAAAAACATTTTCTAAGTAATTTTGATTGAAAAAAAAAAAAAATTAATAGTTTAACTTATTTTTTTTTCGAAAAGATTATACATTAAAATTTTTGTACAAAACTTGAAAGATTTATTTGTTTTTTAATATTAAAAGTAAATAAATTATTAAAAAATTATGAATCTGTTTAATACCCAAATGAAAAAGCATTATTAGACTTCAATAAAAATAATTCAGTATAAAACGATTTTTAAATAACAAGTGATTGTTATTATTAGGTTGTGTCTAGGTACCATCGCCGTGTACCGTACACGGTACACGGTACACGGTAGCTTTTTACTTTAGATCCTATAATTTATTCCAAATAACCCACTTAAGTTTAAAAAACTACTAGTTTTTACTTTAAATCTAATTACCCATCCTAAATAACCCACTTAAATTCACAGAGTGTCTAAAGTAACTCTTATTTGGTACCGTGTACCGTGCACCGTGCACCGAATACGGTACACGGCGATGGTACCTAGACACTTTCTTATTATTATTATTTTTTTTTTTTCATTTTAAAAAAAATTAAACTAAACCCTTGTAGGATTAATGAATTTTTTACTTCCCGTATATATACGCATTCATTCGATACGGCCTTTCACACTACATTCTCTCAATTTAATTGAATCTTTCCAACAAATGTTGGTAGATACCTATATATATTTGAAGTTCATAAATAGTTACTGAAGTTGCAGGCTGAAAAAATAACAAATGAATAAATTTAAATAATTACACGTAGTAGCTTAAGTTTCTACATTCAATTTTTATTTTCAAACCTTCTACTTGTTAAATAGTAAATTTCTGAGCATTAAATCATTTTTTTACAATACATGTATGTATTATAAAAATGTCTAATATGTAGTATAAAAAATTAATTTTTACAATAATTTTTTTAATTTTTTTTGTAGCAGTATAAATATTCTAGGAAACTGATTCAAATAATACGGATGAATCTTTTTGCATTTCCTAAAGTATAAAAAAATCACTATTTCCTAAATAATTTTTGTATGTAAATGCTTACAAACAAGTCGCAGTGTTGATTTATTTATCCTGAATTTAAACAAGGTACGAGTTTGTTTTCTTTTACTTTTATTTTACGGCAGTCTTCAAAGCTTGCGTCTACTCGTCTACTTGGGGCAAGATAAGGATTTTGAAGAAGAGTAAAAGAAGTACTTTGTCGTTATGGTCCGCTTAATCTATAGATTATTCACAAGGAAACGTAGTACACATTTACAGTGAAGTTGCTTAATTTAATATTTTAAAACACGAATACTAATTAATTATATTTATGTATGTACCTTATGATGAAAATATTTTTGATCGTGTGGCCGTAACCACTGTTTTTTTGTCCTAGTTTTGAATTTGCAAATACTTTTCTCTAACCCAAAAAAACTGTTAAAATCCAAGTATTATTCACACAAGAGCAAGTAGAAAGTATTCAAAAAATATTTTAAAGTATTTTGCCAAAAAAAAAAAACTTTTTTCAGTAGGTTTTTTTAAAGGCGTTCAAAATGTTTTTTCAAGGTTCGGAAGTAAGGTAGTAACACTCCGATATTTCAAAATTTAGAAGAATAAAAAAATAATTGAAAAATATTTTTCAATGATTTTGATTACTTTTGTTCTTCAATAATAAACAAATTCAATCATATAAATTTATAAGGAGAAGTGATACCTCTTTAAAAAATGTGATTTCTTTAAGAATTTTAATTTATATTTTTTTAAACATTAAATTCAAAATTTTTTTGATTTTTCCGTGTTCGTACTGTATAATCGCAACTCGACTTTATTGCTCATTCTCTTGCTTCGTGACGAACTGTTACAACATTAAAAAGTGCCTTGTACAGTGAAAATTTATTTATTTTTTTTTTTTTTTAAAGTTTCATAATTATATTATTTTGTCATTTGTGTATCTTATAAGTACAATGGACCAAAGTCGAAGACGACACTGCTCTCGAGATTTTAGTACGGTTATAGATAAACAAAACCATTCAAATACAAAAAAACTACGTGAAAAAAAAGGGAAAGTATTGTAAGTCATTTTAATAGTATCCCGTGAACTGAATATTTATTGGTAAAAAAAAGTCATTTCAATATTAATAAATATTATCTACTTGTTGAATTTATTGACGTATTACTTATTATTAATAATCAACAAATAAAAATAAATATAGAAAATTTTTATAGTTATATTAGATTATCGCATGTAATTTTTAAAACTTGTCATGTAGTATAACATTGGTCAAATTAGATTTTACTCGAGGTTTTAACTACCATCATATTGGAAAATACTTCTTAAAAATTCCCTGAATACAGATCATTTAGCAAATATAAGTCGTACCTGAAGTTCAAAAAGAAGTATTAGTTTACTCTACGATAAGAATAAACATCGGAAATTCCGACTATTATAACATTATCACAAGGGATTTTAAAAATTTGTCATCGTTCAACAAATATGAGTTATACCTAAATTTCAAAGAGAAATATTAATTTAGTCTATAATAAGAATGAATATCGGAAATTCTGATTATTTAAAAAAAAGACGGGGTTTCAAAAATTTGTCACCAGTTTAAAAAATACGGCTCGAACATTCTATAAACACAAGTCGTTCGCCAAACTTAAGTTATGCCTAAAATTCGAAAAGAAATATTTGTTTCATCTTATTTTCTGTAAACAATGCGTCTGAATTTTGAAAATCGGGAAGCTGAATTTTTTGATTAAGGGGCCATTCTAGTAGATTCGATTTTTTTTTTTTTTAAGATTTTTTATTTGTAGTAAAATTGATACAATCGCTTTGAAATTTTAACACAATGAAGTCAAATAGTAAAAATACAAGAAAATTTTTTTTATTTTTTATTTTTAACAGTTTTTCTTGGTAAAGTCAAGCTCCAAAAAATCGTCCCGTTTTCAACTGATGGAAGTTCTAAAAAAAAAAAATAATGAACGGAATCACTCCAAATTTTAACTGAAGCCTCCTGACATGTACCCCTATCGCATGAACTAAAATTAAAAAAATTAAATAAATTGAAAATTCACAAAATGGGGGACTATTGAATTTTTAGACTATTTTTTTGCAATTTAAATGGTTTATTACTTTTGTAATTGTTTATAAAAATTAATTATTTTAGTTCATGCGATAAGGGTACATGTCAAGAGACTTCAGTTAAAATTTGGAGTGATTCCGTTCATTATTATTTTTTTTTTTTAGAACTTCCATCAGTTGAAAACGGGACGATTTTTTGGAGTTTAACTTTACCAAGAAAAACTGTTAAAAATAAAAAATAAAAAATTATTTCTTGTATTTTTACTATTTGACTTCATTGTGTAAAAATTTCAAAGCGATTGTATCAATTTCACTACAAATAAAAAATCTTTGAAAAAAAAAAAAAAATCGAATCTACTAGAATGGCCCCTTAATAATTAATCTACCTATAAAGGTGAAAATATAAAAGTTTTTAGCGATTCCGCTAAACAATATAGATGATTTTAGATGAAAAAATTTTAAATGTTTGAATTAAGTTCATTCATATATGTATGAGTAGGTTGTCATTGCTGTAAAATAATAAAGATAAAAAAAAAATTATAGGCAAATACCTGTTCAAGAAATGAATATACTTTAGTCAAATTGTACCTGTTCTGAAGTTTTCTTTAAACGGATAATCACGATTACAGTAATGAGAATTCAAAGAGTATTTTAATAATTCTTAAACTGTGTTAGCGCTCGGTATAAAAAGGGGCACTAGGTCATATTCTAACGTCAGTGACAAATTTTTCATGAATAAATTGATAAAAAAAACTGTTGTATTTACATGGATTGAGTAAGATTTTTTTGAAAAATAACTTTTACGATAAGAGTTCCTTTTTGTGCGAGGTAACATAAGGTTTAAATAAAAGTTTTCAAACCACGAAATTCGTCTATAGCATAAAAAACTACACCCTTGTCATGAAAATGGAGAATAATTGATTGAGTTTCCATTAAAGACTAATAAATGAGTTGAAAAACTTTACTTTAATATTATAGTGTAAAAAACTACATTAGTGACAAAAAATAGTTTATCGTTTTCCCTTGAGACAGACTAAAAAATTAGTTGAAAAACATTTAGACGTTAGACAAAATAATAACTTTTGTGACTCAAAAATCAAGAATAATTGATTATCCCCGAGTCAAAAAGGCTAATAAATAACTTAAATAGTTACGAAAGTCGTCGTGCATGCGTAGAAAATTTAAATCCGCAGCTTTGAAATCAATCGAAAACATTTTTATAAGTGATTACCTCAAAATTTATGAAAAAAAAAATCCTGGTTTTGTTATATTCGGAAGAATGTATACTCGTCCATCATAGGAAAATATCAGCTTAAAAAAAAAAAATAAATAAATTCCATCAAAATAATCTACTTAGTTAATGAAATCGTACACAGTAATTAAATAAAGAAATTTATAACTAATTAAAAATTGTAAAAGTTTCTAATTTGATAAAAAAAAATTTTTAATTAAATTTAAAAGTAAACATAAAGCCGTATTATGATAAGTTTTAATCATTTACTTTTTCAAATTTTAAATATTGTTCTCACTTTTGAAGAAATTTAAAAGCATATAATAAGAAGCTTTTTCTTACTTTGAAAATTCAGTCTAGAATTCAAAATAAACAAAACAATAGTGTTTCAATGAACTGTACTTTTCAAATTTGTAACTTTGTAACTTCTCTATATGCAAAAATTTGAGACAAAATACTGCAGAAAAAATCTCCGTATAAAAAAATTAAAATTATCGACAATATTTAATAATGTTACATTTTATTACATTTCATTACAGAAAAAATCTTATCAATAAAATTTAAAATTTTAAAAGCTTATAGACACTTGTAATTATGGTAAGGATCCTAAATTAATTCTAAAGTGGAAAATGATGACGTAATCTTTTAACTTCAATTGTAATCAATGAAGTTTCAGCGTCTTGAATGATTTAAGCTTACATGAAACACGTGGCTAAAAACTTCAAAGATCTGAAGAGAGTGTGAAAAAATAATAAATACATTCGATGAGAGTATTTTTTATTTTTGTAACTCTCTGTTAAAGGTGCATTTACAATTATTAGTTTAAGTGTCGCGTGTTTTAATCTCGTGCTATCTTGATTTTTATTGTTGTTCGAGAGCACTAAGTGGTAATCAGTGTGCAATAATTAAGAACGCTGCAAACGAAAAAAGAGAATTATTTCTATGAACTTTTTAAGTTCTGAAAATTTTTGGTCTTAAAATCAATTAATATATTTATCTAGTAATTTGAACTCAAAATTTTATTGTTGTTTTCTATACGTAAGCAAAAAACATACACTTTATTTTTTATCGTTCATTCAATTGGAAAATATTTAAATAATGTATCTTTTTTTTTTGTTAACCGAAATTTTGTGCCCTTTAAGAGCATGAAAAATAGATTAAAAGAAAGAAGTAAACTCGTGACTTTTAAGATCCCAGCCAGTGATAAGAAATCAAGCGTACAAGAGAAAATCTCACTCTTACAGTTCATTGCTCTGATAATTCTAATCCCCAAGTTTTTTTATGAAATTATTCAAAGTCACAAAAGTGTTTGAACTTAATGGTATAACAGTTTTTCTATACTTTAAAATGAAATATATTTTTTATATCTGTTTTGAAAAAAAATCCGTTAAGATCGCTGATACGGATATTGGCGAGGATATTCGGTGCTGTTGCATAAAATGTAATTGGTTTCAATAATGAGTGCTAGTAAAATTTACCTTGTCTAATGGACTGAAATTAATCAAGTGAAACGGTATATTCAAATGCGTCTCTATTCGCAATGCTATTTTTTGAATATTAGCTTATTAATCAAATGCAAAAGTTTCACAGATTCGTGCTTTTTAGTTTTTATAATACTTTATTAAAATCAAAAAATTTTAATAAATCTTCTTAAGTAAAATATTGACTTTTTTTTTATTCACTGCATCTGCAGATTTGATATATTAATCTTTAACTAAGATAATAAAAGATAATTAAATAAAATAAAAATTTTGCAATCGATGTATTAGTAAAAAGTCAGTCGAGGCGTGAAGCTCGTGAAGTAAAGTTGCTCTCTCGAGGGTGAATATTTTAAGAAAGATTATTGTAATTTTATTTAAAAATATGTATGCGAAAGACAAATCGCTGGAAGTGACATGTCATAACAATAACTTTTAAGGTAAATGAGAATTAGTTATTAAAATAAAAAAAAATTTTTTAGCCTTGACAAGGGCAAAGATTTTGTTGCGAAAACGAAAAAAAAAAGAAGAAATGTTGTGACATTAAAAATTAATTTCATTCTTTGCTGAGTGACAAATTAAAATTATAATTTAAAAAGTTTTGTGTTTTTTTTTTTTTTTTGTTTCAGATTCGGAAAGAAATTTTGTCTAGTAAGCATCCTTCTGATTCTTATAGTGACTGTTGGAATTTGTGTGAAGTTATGGGTATTTAATGGCGAAACAAGCAGTGAAAAAAAATCATCCAAATTTGTCAGTCCATCCCCCCTAGGAATTTACCAGCAGGTATTTGATATGAATTTCGTATTATAATGCAAAAGATTGAAATTTTTATAAATTGTATAATTTTTATTTTATAAATGCGTCATTTTTTATGCTTAACATTCTTTTTCAAATTTTTATTCAATTTATCAATTAATCTGGAAAACTTTAATTAGATTATTAAAAAAAATTTCTTTTACTTATGTAAAATTTATCATCAAATATGCATCAAATTATCAATTGTTTGTAAACCCAAAAGTTGTGGATTACTATATATATTTTGAAATTTATATGAATTAGGCTGGTGTGGCAACCAACGGTCCAGAATGCTCGAAAATTGGATCAGACATATTGAAAAAAAATGGTTCTGCTGTCGACGCAGCAATTGCAGCTCTTCTCTGCGAAGGAGTCGCTTCTTTGCACAGGTATAAAGCTTCGTGGATTTTTTTTATTGATTTCTTACGCAACAGTGCACAACTTTTTATACAATCTTATCAACCACGGCATTGTTTTATCCTTATGAACTATTTTTTTATGCAATAAATAAAGTAAAGCGTAATTTTAAAGTTCACTTGTATATGATTAATGCAGAAATGTATTAATTGACTCGTTAATCGTTAATGACAAATGAATAAATTCTACAGAACTAGTATTAACAAAATTAATTTGATCATTTTTTTAGAATTATTAAAAAAAAATTGTTTTCGTAGTATGGGCTTAGGAGGAGGATTTTTCATGACAATTTGGGATGCCAAAAAAAAAACAGCTGAGTTCTTGGATGCACGAGAAACTGCACCAGGCCTGGCTAACGAAACAATGTTTGAAAAAAATTCAAGCCAATCGCTTATAGGTAAGTCTTTGATTTTTCAAATCTTTATTGAAATCGAAGTTATCAACGATTGCTACCACACTACGAGACTGGTAAAAATATAAACTGAGAAAATTCAAAAAATAAAATATCAAATTTATCAGTCGCTTGTAATTGCACACAAATTTCTTTATTACAACGTGTCCCCTTCAGATTTTATTTATTTTACGTAAAATCAAACCAATAAAACCAAACATTTTTACCTTATTTTTCTTCTTCATGAATTTAATTTAACAAATGATTGAACAGGCGGAATGGCCGTAGCGGTACCCGGTGAACTCATGGGCTACTGGGAGGCCCATCAAAAGTACGGGAAATTAACCTGGAAAGAATTATTCGAACCAGCAATTGAACTTGCAGAAAAAGGAAATTTAATCAACAAGTACCTTGAAAACAGCCTCAGAGGCAAAGAGCACTACATCCTGGCCCAACCAACTCTTAAAGAAATACTCATCGATCCAAAAACCAACAGAACTTACATTGTAAGATAGTCTATGTTACTTTTAATAACTGATGAAAAAAAATTTTCTTAACCAGTAAAAGCATTTTTATATCATTCAAAGTTTAATTTAGTGATGAAAGTGTGAAAGTCATGTTTGTACATAAAAGGTAAAAAATTTCGCTGTGTAAACTTTACAACGATTCAAAAAATCAATAATATTTACTGTTACTGGATATGATGTTTACTGGAAAATATTTCTTGAAATTAAGGTTGAAGATAATTAGATACTTAAGAATAATGTTTTCTTCGTATATTACAAAGTCATCACTATTTTTGCAAACTTCGTTGGAAATAAATTTTTTTTTTTTTTTCAATTTAGGAAGGTGATAGATTAAAAAGAGGAGTATTGGCCAAAACTTTGAGGAAGCTTGCAGATTCTGAAGATCCAGTGGGACTATTTTACAAGGGTAGCATGGCTGAGGATCTTGCACGCGAGATCAAAGAGTTTGGAGGTATAATTACGAAGGACGACTTATCAAATTATAAGTAAAGAATTTTTATAGCTTACTCAAATTCAAATTCGTAAAAATAAGAAAAATTTAAAAACTTAAAAAAAATAAAAAATAAAAACAGAGTAAATTGGACGAAGCCGGTAGAGCTGAAAATAGAAAACAGGACGGTGTACTCGGCTCCAGCACCGGGGTCGGGTCCGACGCTGTTATTCATATTGAATGTCCTGAAAGGCCTTGTGTCAGTTGACGTTGACGAGAAAGTCTTGTGGCAGCGCTTCATCGAGACTTTCAAGTGGGGTTACGCCAAACGAACCAAACTCGGGGATCCAGCCTTCGTGGATATAAGTGAGTTTTTAAATCTTTATCACAATCATAATTGTTTGCACTTACACTCAACTGCAATCAAATATTTTTTATCGGAATTTTTTCATTGCTTAATTAAGCCTTTCGTCTCGGCTGATTAACCAAATTTCTTAGTTGCGATAAGACTTTTTTTTTTTATGTAACGTATACAAGAACTGCAGTAAATTTCAGTATTTACCTAAATATTTCTCTTCGACTTTTATCAACCTTATTTTTTAAGGTGTGTTTCCTGATAACAGGAAAATTTTGTAAATATTAATGGATCACTTTTGAAAGATCTAAATTTTATCAGGTTCGTTTATGCCTGATCTGAAGATAGAGGGACACGATATCGTGAGCCCTGGTGATAGGCATGTACTTTTGCTGAGTCATCGTTGATAGCTGAATGATAATATGATAATAATTTCTAAATCCTCGGGAGAAATCTTGACTTTTTTTACTTATTTTTAATTTTAAATAAATTAAAAAAGTGATTTTTATATTTCATTGATCTTGTGGTTTTCAGTATTATGGTATTAAGTACTATACGCATAAGTTTATTCTATTTTATTTAATGGCCAATTAATGTTGTGAACTAATAAATCTTGGCATTGATTACTAACAAGGTGTCTAACGTTTATTTTTTTCAATAAATAAAACTGACGGATTTCTATGTTCAATGATTTTTTAAATACATAAAACCTTTTTTAAGTAAAAACATAGAAATTTCAGAAATCACAATATACATACATACAATATTTTATTCAATAAATAAAACTTCAATAAATAAAACTAAGACGGATTTCTATGTTCAAAGATTTTTTTAATACATAAAACCTTTTTTAAGTAAAAACATAGAAATTTTAGAAATCACAATATACAACAAATAGTTCCAGTCAGTAATAAGACACATACAAGAATTGTTAATTAAAAAACCGAAACATTGTAGTAGTAAAAATCTTTGAACAGTGGAATTCGATAGTTTTATTTATTAAAAAAAAATTTATTTAGATCAGTGTAGGAAAAATCTTTTAAATATAACGTTTATCTTTATGAAATCTATAAGATCAAAATTTGTATTCTGGCGACCTTGAAACGCGAATGAAATTTAATCCCTGACGAGTTTTTCCGTATTGCTCACAACACAATTATATTTATTATTATACTTCTCTTCGACACGAGCTTAAATATAAAAAGAAAAATTTATTTATCGATCTGAGAAAAACTATTTTACTGTACCAAATCAATTGTAGTCAGGTTTCAAATATTTATAAACAAATAAAAAATAAAAAAAGGTTACGATAAATTAATTTGTATCAAGTTTTAAATCGTAACTTACAGACATGAAAACAAAGTACCAGAAAAATATTTACGATAAAAAACTGAAACCTTCAACGCAAAATTTTGTGTTGAAAACGAAATTCTGACTTGCGTGCTTCGACGATGCTGTAATATAATGTAGTTTGATTAATTTTCATGAATTGAGTATCCAGTACTGCAAAAGTATTGATATCCCCATTACAGAATAGTCAGGAAGTGAAAAAAAAAAAAAAAAAAAACTTTCATTACAAGAATGTAATTCTATTATTGAGTTATTAGGGGACTCTGCCGATAAGAAACAGCTTTTCAAATATTTTTGCCTTATATTTGAAGATAACTTAATTAAATTCGTAAATAACATAAGGTTTAATTAAATAATTGATACAAAAATTATTTTTTTTTTAATTTGAATGAAAACATTATTAAAAAAAGAAAATTTAATACCATTGTTTAGACGAAATGCTGGAAACAGAATTATTGTCTCATAAATATGCCGATAAGATCAGAAATTTAATAGAAGATGACAGGAGTCACTACGACCCAAAATATTACGGAGTCAATGTATCAATTCCAGAAGATCATGGAACAGCCCACGTATCGGTCTTGGCACCTGATGGAAGCGCGGTATCAGTAACGTCGACAATCAATCAAGTGTAACTAAAGATTTTGTTATAAGTTTTATCAAAAATTAATTCTTCTCCTATATTTTTTCAATAATTATTACATACAAATATTTATTCAAAAATTTGATTAACTTCAATTTTAAATTTCACTCCTTAAAAAAAAAAAAATAAATTTTAAAGTTATGAATTACAATCTTTATCTTGAAATTATGTTTCCAGGCTCGGAGCTAAGATTAGGTCACGTAGTACTGGCATTATTTTTAATGACGAAATGGACGATTTCAGTTCTCCAGGACAGAAAAATGAGTTTGGCTTGCCACCATCTCCTGAAAATTTCATAAGACCTTATAAAAGACCAATGAGCTCCATGGCACCAACGATTGTGGTTAGTATATTGAAATTTTTGTGAAAATCAGCCCAAGCTAGCGATACTTTCAGTTATTCTAAATTATTAAGTTAAATTTTATCATTTAATTTTACACTTAACGCCTTCTTCCGATTCATAAAAAATTTTTATTTAAAATTAAATAACTTTTTCTTTTCCTGTATAATCATAATTAATAAAATAAAGGTTACATAAAAAAAAAAAACTTTTTCTTTTAGTTGGGTTCGGACGAGAATGTGGAATTGGTCGTAGGTGCAGCGGGAGGTAGCAAAATAACAAGCGCTATAGCTGCAATCATGGCTTTTAATTTCTGGAAAGATTATGATATCAAAGAAGCAACTGACGCCTTCAGACTTCATCATCAGGTAAGAACAATATATCTATGCAATAAAAAATGTGCGTGCCAAAAAACTACACTATAAAATTGCAAAAATAATTTTTTTGTTTTTTAGTTGATCCCGATGATGATTCAATATGAGCATCATTTTCCGTCAGACATTTTGCATCATTTGTGGAGGATAGGACATAATGCAACACGGTTTGAAGGAATTGGAAGTGCGGTCACTGTTGTAAGCCACAGTAAGGGGCGAGTTACAGCCAACTCTGATTGGCGAAGGCTAGGAACAACTTCAGGATTTTAAATTGTTTTTTGTGTATCTAAACTCTCCTACCTGCAATAGCCGATTTCTGATCTCGCTATGTTTGGTCAAATGAAATTAAATAGAAAAATTGAGACATTAAATTTGATAAAGAGATATTATCTTTTGCCTTGACAAGACAAATTTTTATGAAATATCAGAATTATTTGTAATACAAGAGATAATTTTTTTTTTTTCTTCTTTCACCAATAGTGTTTTGTGTAAAGGTTAAAAAAAAATCCAGTGACGATGTAAATACTTGTTAGTGGTTATTTAATTACTTGTTAGTTTTTTGCAAGATGTACGTGTTAATAGATTTTTTTCAAGTGCAATTGACTTTATAAAATTGAAGGTTTAAAATAAATCTTCAAAAGTGTAAATATTATAAAATGAATGCATTTCTCCATACTTTGTACATACAATCTTTGTAACAAAATGTTTGCAACATAATATATACAATAAATAAACTATCTCTAGTTAAATCTAGTTTTTACAAAAATTTAATTACTATCACTGCTTTCTGAAAGTTCAGCATCTTTTTTCAGTTTTTTAACTATTTTTTTTGTCTTTTTCACTTTATTTAATCCTATTTTCGATTTACGGTAAATTTCAATAGCTTTAAGTTTTGTTTTTAAAGCATTAACTTTATCACGTTCCCTTTGAGGGATAATTTCATCAGCAGCATGCTCTACACATATTTTTCGGCGCTTAGCTACCGTACAATCGGATTGTTCAGTTTCTTCCAATGTATCAATTTTCTTACTTCTTTCAGATATTTCATCCAAATTTTGTTGACTAGTACTGGGTTTATCCGAGATTACTCCTGCATTATCATCAAAGTAAGAACTTACCTTTTCAGTTACAAATATTTCTTCTACATTTTTATTTAAATCAGCAGTTGATGATACATCATCAGAACTATCTTTAGTTTTTTTCCTTTTTCTAATTCCAATTTTTCTTGGTTTTTTCTTTGCTACTTCATCAATTTTTAATTTATTTTCAGTTGAATCATTGGAAATTCCTTCTGCACTTGTTTTTTCCTCTATTTCATTCAAACCAATAGTTTCAGATACATCATGAGTTTTTGGTTTTGTTTTATTTTGTTTTCCGATTCCAGTTTTTCTAGCTTTTTTAAGTTTTTCAATCTTTTTTTTTGTTTTTGTGATGGTTGACAATTTTTCATCATCAATGTCCTCCAGAGATTTACCAGACAATTTTTGAATAGCAGTTTGCACTCTTTTACTCATAGCAGACTCGATAGATTTTGGTACAATTTGAATTTTAAAATAGCTTTCAAGTACTTTTTGACTTTTGTTTTCACTCAATTTTTTCAAAATAGGATTCATAATTTCGTCAAATTTCAGTTTGGTCCAACCAAACTTTTGTTTAACATAATCTGCTAATAGGGTCAGATTTGGTTTTCCCCATGAAAAAGCTTCATTTGATTCATCAACCATGGGGCACATATATGCTTGAACAACAGCTTGACTGGGAAATCCTAAGGGAAAAAAAAATTGAAACAATATTTATTAAATTGAGTTGTTCAAATTGTTGCAGATTTTCTCTTACCTCTTTCAATTTGAACATTTTTTAATTTATTACGTAGAGATATTTTACTAGGAGCTTTTAATTGCCCAGCTTTTAACCAATAACAAAAAGTTCTCAAGCCTCTTAAAATATCTTCTCCTTCAATTGGAAATGAGGCAAGAATTTCTAAAGCTGTAACAGGACCAACACCTGCTAAACCATTGGTGTAATCACTACCAACCAATAATGCTAAAAGTATCATTTCTTTTCTTGTAAGATCTGTAAAAATGATAAACATGAAAAAAAAATTGAAATTTTGTAAAAAAAAAGTTGCAATGAATGAATTATTACTGTAATGATGCTCTATGTCTTCAGATAAAAATTGTAAAACTTTTTTATTATTGTCAAAAAAATTTTTATAAACACAATGTCCTCCAAAAAGCCATATGTCTGAATCGTCTGTAACAGTTCCATCAGTTAATTTTATTTGTTCTAAATAAGCACACTGGGCTTCAGCTTCCATAGGAGCCACAATATAAGGATATCCAAAGAGACGTAAAAGTTCTTGCGCTTCTAGTCTCATTTGATCAGTAACATCTACGGCTTGTCTTTCTAATTTTCCTAGAGAACCCGCTATTTGCTGCTGCTCCGTTTCTAATTGTTGCTAAAAAAAACAGTAGTTTTGATTATTCGGAACAGATTAGTAATTTGCTCATGTTTTATTTGTAGTTTTGATTAGTTTCAAGCAGGTTTATCTGTATATGAATCTTTCAGAATAAACTAAAATAAATATTCATTTATTCTTAAATTACAATAAATAATAAATATATTATCTAGTGTTTTTATCAATTTATTATTAAAATTTTTAAGCCCAGTAAAATAAAATTTGCAATTAGTACCTTCATGGATTCAAGTTCTTTTTCATCTTGAGGAAGTATTATACTAGTAGAGTCTTTTTCGATAACAGTTACTTCTTCAGCATCTTTACCAAAATCGTTATCTTTAAATAATTCTTCAATAACGTCTGGTTGGAGATTACTTTCTGGATTTTTATGAGTGTCATCAGAACTTATATCTTTGTTTTTTTCTAGTATCTGATGAATCTTCTCTTCAACCACTTCTTTTAAATTATCAATATGATGTTTTTGTTCTTCATCAACAATAAAATTTTCACTTTCTTTTTCATTGAAAGCTGTTTTAATATCTTGTAATGTTGATTTAATTTGTTTTAATATTTCTTCTGGTGTCATTTTTGTGGTTAAATTATCACAATCAGTGATGCAGGAATTTGTTTCTAAATCTTCATTTTTTTGAGGCCCAAATGTTGCAGACTCAGATGCAAATTGATCAAATTTAGATTTATTTTCTTCAAATATTGCATTTGTTACATGATTTAAAGGTGTTTCTATTTTTGATTCAAGCAATTTTTCATTTTTCTGAAAAATATCATGTGAAATTTTGTCTACTACTTCTGGATTATCTTTATCTATGACATTTTCTTTTTTTATAATTTCATGTTCAACAAAAATATCAGCAAATATATCGTTTTTCAATTCTTCATTGGGTTTTATTGTCACTTGAATGCAATTGCTTTCTTTTTTTTTAACAGTCAACAACTCAGGAATCGATACATCTTGAACTTCCACAAAATCATCTGATTCTGAATCTGAAAACTCTTTTGTGATTGTTTTGTGTAAATTATCACTGCTATTGTTTAGTTTTTTGTTTTCTGATTTGTCTAAAATTTCTATAAAATCATCATCCTCAGAATAGGATTCTGCATTATTTTGGGTAAGTGATTGACCAACCATTTTAGTTGGAATTTCTACACACTTTTCGGAATTTGAATTGGATTCTGCGGTACTCAAAATTTCCAAATCACAAACTTTTTCCTTTATTTTTGGAGAAGCACTCACGAGAGTACGAAATAAATTTTCTTTTTTATTTGACTTTGACTTTTTTAGAACTTTTTTTGAACCAGAAGAACTATTAGATTCAGATTTTTGTTTATTTTTTTTGGTAGTATCAACTATTTTAAGTACTTGATCACGAGTAAAGCCACTGTGTTCCAGCATGTAAGCTAAGGCAGGGTTCATAACTGACTTAGGAATGGAACTCTTAGGTAAAACATGTGATTCATTCATAATACTTTCGTTTATTGTACTGTCGTCAAAATCGCCATCTGAATTCCAGTCATCAAAATCGTAAGCATTAATATCATCTACTATAGCTATTGAATTATCCGAATGAACAGACATTGATTCTGCATCATTCAACAGCAGATTTTTCTCTAATGTCTCATTTTGAGCACCACCGTTTGAATCTTCAGAGCTCTCATTATTTTTTTTACTATTTTGTGATAATGGCTTATCTAATTGAGTAAAATAATTAATAAATTAATTAAGTTATTTATATTCAACTTTATTATTTCTATCTAGCTATTTACCTGATGCATAAAGAACTCTAGTGATACTGTCGGAAGCTATTCTGTAGGGTGCATCATCATGTTGAGTTGTATTGATTCCTTGATCGGTTAAAAGTTTGTCAAGTTCTTCTAGAGTAAGTGTTCTTCCACCCATTTCTTTTTCTGCCTTCTCAAGTGACTCTTGAACATATCTGCGTTTTAATAAACGCTTCATTTGAAAACCAGCATACTTATCAGAGCCCTGTAAATTTTGAAATAATACTATCAAAAGTTAACTTAAAATTACTCAGCCAAATTTAAGTGACTAGCAAAAAAGAAAATAATATTAATAATAGTAATAATAATGGTGCTTACAGCTGGTAGTTCATGTATTTTAGCCCAAGAACTTTGTTTTCTTGTTTCTTTTAGGTCCGTAAGAATGTCATACCTGACATCAGCAGGAAGACTTTGAAATTCACATGTATTAACATCAACACTATGTATGTTTCCCATCCATTTTGATTGTTTGTGAGGACTACGATTGAGATTTTCATTGTCAGAATCAATATAATCCTCTGAATTTGTTGGCTTTTGAGGACTTGTTAACATTGGTAATTTATAAATATCAATTTCATTTGATGAACTTGGAATGGCACTTGCATCCCTAAATTTTTGTGTTGCACTACCTTCAGCTTCTACATTGTCTTTGTTAAGAGCATCTTTTACTGCTGTATGCTTTATCAGGTTATTTATCAATTCATTCTTCAACTTTTGTGCTTTGCTGGATGCAGCAGACTTCAGCTTCCTGCGTGTAGCCTATAAACACAAAAGAATGAGGGGACTTCATTCTCACTACCTGATTCCCACACTAAGCTAATTATGTCTTGGAGATAGATTATCTAGATAGGAGGTATTTTTTTTAGATAAAGGAAAGTTTTCTATAAGTTATTCTTATCATTTATTAACTTAATTAAGTATAAATCATGCAGAACAAACCAAGATTAATTTTTCTAAAATAGTTAATAAAAAATCAAGTCAGATGCTTTTATTTAAAAAACTTTTTTTAAATTCATAAATTATTTATACTGTTAAAGTACTTACAATTGTATTCTTTTTTAATAACGGAACTCCTCCATCAAAAACAAAAATTGGCCTAATTTTAAAATACATTAACTTGCAAAGTCTGTTAAATAAACCAATAAGATGAGCATTAGGAAGTGCACTGCCTCTGCGATCTTGATAACCTTGGATAACTTGATGAATCCATATTGATATATCTAAAAGAAAAAAAAATTTTTAATATTTTTTTTTGTTTTATTATATTAAGTTTTTTTTGTTAATTTTAAATTTTTTAGTTAAATATCATTTTCTCAGTACCTATAGCCAATACTTTTCCTTCCAGTGTCTCCAATGGCACTGGCTTTCCTGTTGCATCCAGCAATCGCCATAATCCAAGTACTCCCATGATTCAATGAATATTATCTGAAATTTAATTCAAGACAAAACTATAAACATCTTTATTTCGATTTTTTTTATTTTGAATACTCTGATTTTAATATTGAAAAAGATGAAATAGGGAAACTAAAGTTAATTTAACTTGGCTTAACTTATTTAACACATTACCAACGAGATTAGAACAGGTAAATAGAATATTAATGATAATTTAAAATAGAAATTTCACCAAAAGAAAGTTACGAACACTTTTAATAGTTAAGAAGATGTGTTTATAATTTGTGATATTAAAAAAAAAAGATATCTTAACCTCAAATTTAATTATTTACGCGACGCTGTTAAATTAATTTACACTTTAAAAAACATAACTCATCGGATAATAAGTTTTATTAAAAGATAAAATTTTAAGTTACTTACTTTTTCTAACATTGAACCGAAACAATTAGGATAAAACTGGGTTTACTTAGTAATTCTTTTTCATACGCGGTACAAACGACAACATTAGAGAGGGAAGTACTCAGTGTTACATATACAGAGGACAGCTGATTTCGCGCAAACATCAGCGCTCGCCGCTCATTATGCCGGCTCGTATTTTAGTTTGAAAACATGTTTTGTTTTGTTCTGTTAAGTATAGCATGATTTATAGTTCGGTTTCGGTACTTAACATATCAGCATGTGAAATCTCCAAAGTTGCGGACAAATTGCAGTCCCAGAAGCGTTTATTACGAAAAAGTATGGGTGTATACGAGAGTCAAAGTCTAAAACTAGAATCAACTAATAGCAGAATTTTTGTTTGCATCATTTTATGCAAGTGTACTTATTGCAGAAGTATCCATAACGATTTCAAAATTAAAAAAAAAAAAAAAAAAAAAAAACTATTTTTGACTTGAATTTGTCGATGTCAAAATTAAATTGATAAGATTTTCTATGTTTTTATTCGAAATTTATATCTGATGGTAGAAACCAACAGTTTTTAATTCATGATGTATTAAATGTAATTTATTGTTACCAGTAATTTACACTAATAAAAAAAAATTGTATTCATCACCTAATATAATCATAAATTCATCATCCATGTTATGATCAATTTATAATCCTAAGAGGCAAAAAATTTTTTTTAAAATAAAATAAAAACAAAGTCCTGTGACTGTTAAGGCTTTTCGAAAAATTTAAGGAAAGAAACTTTCGAAAAAAGGGAGCGATACATATAAGGTGCGCGAACCGGTGGGAAAAAAGAGGAAAGAATTCTCCTTATTTTCTTCATAAAATAAACCTTGCTCAGATACAGCACGTCCGCTCGTTTACACCCGCGGTGCCGAGGCGGGCGGGCGAACGAACGCGTATTATATAGTTTCCCACATTTTTCTCTTGCCTCCCCCCCTTCTCTGGATAGTTGAGCGGCTCATCGTCCTGTGGTGTGGGATGCGTAATTAACGTACGCTATCCTTAATTGGCGTTTAAAATGGAGCAGTCGAAGCGCAATTAAAAGCTTCGGTAGCTCCGCAGTAGTACTACTGCTGTACTATTCCTATACTGCCTCATGGTATAACCTACCGTTGTTTCGTTTGGCTCTTCCTTATTTATAATGGTTTTTTTTTTTTTTTTTTTTTTTTTTTCTTCTTCGCTTGCTCAGAGTCTTGCGTGGAGTCTAGCTTATTGCGACCTTGTCTACTTACTAAAAATATTGCACCTTTTTTTTTCAAGCGCAAGATTTTACTCCACCGCTATCAGTTTGTCTTATCTTAATTACACATTTGTAATTATTAATTTTTTTTGTCGTGGCTTAATTTTCGAATTCGTCTTTCATATTTACGGTATTGTGTAAAATGACAAATGCTAAGTGTCAAATAGACATTTTTTTTTTTTTTCATGCGTGAAAACAAAATTATATGTACTATTAAAGCTGAACAACTACAAATCGTTGGGAATCAAACGTTGGACAATGAAATTTTCGGAATAGTAGAGGTGACATTGTACCAAAGAAATAATAATCAGTCAAATTAACATTGAATTTTTCTGCATATTATTGAATTTAAATGCGACGTTGCTTTTTTCGACTTCAATTTGAGTTTTATGTATAAAGTTGTAGCTGTTACATAAAAAAGTACATCTAAAGCAGTTTTTCGCATCCAAATTGACCATGTTTTCAACTTTATGAATCACTCCTCGATGTTTCCTCAATGCTTCCGGGGCTCAAGAGCGAACAGAACGTAATTAAATTCTGTGAGTTGATAATCAAAAGTGTAGCGCGCAAGTGGTATTAAAGTTGAATTGCAGTTTACTCCTTAAGTTAAAACACTTTATACGCTTCTACCTGCTGCTGCATCAACGATCAAAATTTTAATTTGAAATTTAAATGACCGATAAAGTGGATTCACGTTTAGGTATGCAAGTGAAGTTAAGTACTTGCTTTGTTTTATAAAGGTTTAATTAGACCTTGAACAAGTGTTTTTGAGATTAAAATTTAAAATTTATTAACTTTTGACAAAAATGAATCTGAATAAAATAAAAAAAATAAAAAATGAAATTTTGAAGGTGAAGTGAAAAGTTTCCTTTTTGATAAAAATACAAGACATGTTGAACTTCAAAAATGTGGATAATATAATTCCCAGACTATATAGTATATCTAGTGACATTGAAGTCTGAGAAAACTTCCAAAAATGATTATTCCAGCCGAGCCCAGATATGTGTATCGCCAAAAGAAAACAATGTAATTTTCAAAATTACATCGTGGGAGCCTCGAGCTCGAAAATTTGAGCACAATACTTCTTACCATCACTTCCATGTACGCGCTTGCTGATATATATAAGTATATACTTAACATAGCTAGAATGTCAAATCGTGCAGAGCTCCGTTCTCTTGGCTGCAGCGGCGCGGTTAGGTCGGGCTCACCTTTCGAGCAGCACCGGTAGGAGGGATCAGGGAATACTTAATCGCCACCGCCGATCGGATAAGAGGTCCACCTTCTCCTCTACTTATTACTATGTTCAACTGAATAAATGCATAAAAAGTGTATCCCGGATTTTTCGTGTTTATTACTCGTCCGCGCTTTTATACGGAGTGCAGACAGTCTGAGTAAATACCTGCACGCGAGATTTTGAACATTCAATGAGAAGTGAAGAAGTCCTACTCATTGCGGGCAATCCCAAAACTTTCTTTTATTCTTTGTTTTAAGTAAGTTTTTTTCGCTCGAAGCCCACCAGTCACTATTTTATACTGCATATTTTAATTAATACTCTGGTTACTGATGGTTTCTATAACCAATATAGAACTGTATTTTTTTCATTGCTTTAAAGAAACGCTCAAGGTAGGCTGTACAATGCTTTTTTGTGCATTTAAGTACACTTGGATTTTGATTTTGTAATTTACTGCGCATGTCCACATTCGAAAAAAAGGTGAAAATTTATTCGCGTACCTATACGGTCTTCATAGCTTGAATACCAAACTCTTTGACGCCAAGATATCAAACACAATAAAACTGTCACATAATGCATTCTCTGCAGCAGTACTATAATAACGCAAGGTTTAAGGACCATTACACGTTTCAAAAACACCAATCGTTGATTTGAAAAATGCATTGTAGTTTAAATGTATCTTTATAAATGATTTCCGCTGAGTTGTGCGAGATGAGCGCTTGCATTTTTATTATTTTTTCTTTTTTACATAAGTGTTCTTTGAATTTTATAGCCACCAATATACCTTTGCACGATTTTTTTCTTTTATCTTTGACCATCATCACCGTCATAAATCTTATTGAAATGATTAAAGTAATTTTAGTTCAGCGATTGCTTTGTGTAACTGCATCAGCATATTTAACTTACGGAGTATTGATATAAAGCGATTGAGATATTACGCAAGTTAAAAAAAAAATTATTCATTTGAAAACAAATTTATTTTTATTGTAATCGCGTGGATCTATGGAGAAATCACGATAGAGCTTGGAGTATACACTCTACTTATCAATTTGAGCGACTACTTTTTGATTTATTTGTGAAACTAATGAAAACTTATCAAATTATAAATGTTGAAAATAACATATTTTTAATTTAATTACAACTGAATTTTATCAGCCACTGTTTAAAATATCCTCTATACCCTCTGGCTAAAAAAAATTTTAAAAGGAAAATTTAATTTATAAAAATAAAAAAACGCTTTAACTTTAAATTCATTATGACTTGCCTGAACCTTAAAGATTAAAATAAAAGTTCTTAAAATAATAGTATTAACTTTTTTTGTCCAAAACCTACTCAAACGTATTTTTAATCAATTAATAATATAATAACAGCATAAATTTTTGTAAAAAAAAAAAAAAAAAAAATTAATTAATTAAAATAGTTTTTTTCTTTTACCTATCAAATGAATACATATAATGCAGATTCGTTGTGAATAGTACTTCGAAATAAAGTAAGACGATGTTGAATAGAAAAGATTAAACGATTCTTTTATAAAAATGAAAATCAATTTTCTCGCCTATCGCAGCTTACAATAAAATTATAGTTAAACCTATTTACGAGAATAAAAGTTAAAAACAAGTAGAATGAGAATTATCAATAAATAAAGCTATGTGTATAAAAAGGTTGCATCGCGAATCCGCTCCTACCTACAACAGTAACACCTGCACCAACAGAAAAGAATCACAGCAAGTAAGTAAATAAGTGAAGTAAGGGAGGTTGATCCTAAGAGCAAGAGCGGGAAGATATATATAGAAGGGAGTCTTTCCTGTATCATCTCTTGATCGGCGCACGATGGCGTGAAAATGGGATTGTTGAATCTACTCCCGACCGAACGATAAGAAGAATTAGAGGCTTTTCCCTGCAGCAGCGCGCCAACTTGCATTAAGCTTATACAGATATATAGTATCAATATATAGTTTGGTAGCTGGCAAATAGAATCATTCTTATGCACACGCTTAGGGCTTTACCCAAGTACAATTCAAGTGCCGATGCTTCTCCTGCCGCTGACATGCTGAGTGTATAACCCTGTTATAAGGCCTCTCAGTAGCTGCAGTATTATAGTGCTATTATGGCACGCCCTGCAGCTACTCAACCCAATAAAAACTTCAGTAATGTTTTGATTTATCTGCTATAGCAGCAACCTTTTTCATAACGTACTTATTTTTACTTAGCTCTCATACTTGTCTATTGCTCGCCTAAAAAGCAGTGTGAAAATTATTGGGTACGGCTGAGCATTCATCTCTTTAAATTCGTGCCCTGCCGCATTTTTATGAAAAAATCATCAGCTTTTGAAGTTTGGTTCATGGTTCAAGTAGTTGCATATGAGGAAACAAATAATACTTACTTAAACAAAGTTTAAAGGGTTTCAGTGTATATAGTGTATCACCATTCACGTTTGCTTCAACATTTACACTTATAAAAGGAAATAATTGAAAGAAAAATGATTAAATAACTAAATTTGTATTTGCATAAATATATTATTATAATGCGTAATTATCCAGACTTCAAAGAACTTTATACAAATGGCCTGAACAAATTTATCGTCAAAATGGATGAATTAAATCTTCAATAATGCTTCTAAAATTATAAATCATCAACACTTTGGTTGATATATAACAAAAAAAAAAATTTATTTATTTATTTATCGAGCAATGAAAAAGATAGCCTAGATTGTTAGAATTGCAAATTATAATTTCCATCTTAAAAGAAAATAGTTGAGTTTAAACAATTTCTTTCACGTGGCACATTACAATTGAAGGGTGCACCCCCGAGCATTATCGTGTCCCCCGCGTACTTTTAAGTACTTACGATGTACATTTTATAAAGTTGCAACTGTATCAACAGGGGAGAAAACAAAAAAGACCCTTAGGAAATAGGAAGCTTAGCCGAGCCTGTTCTTTGCTGCTTTAGCACTTCATGACAGTAAATAAAGTGAGCAAAGTTCTAATGGAAAAGCTCAAACTAAAATGGCAAATTAGTGAAAAAAAAAAGAATGGATATATTGATGCTACAAACATTCTGTTTCTCCCTTTATACACAGGCTTGCTCTTAATGACTCGCACCCTCGAATTCTCTTCAATTCGGATAATAATGTGACGCTGCAAACTATAGGCAACTATATTTTCTCACCCTATGTTATATTGTATTGAAAAAAAAAAATTTGTTTTCATTCCAAACTTTGCACGAAAAATAATCACAAATCAATTTTGTCTAAAAAAAGGAACCACAATAAAAAAAAAAATAATAAAAAGTTTAAAATATAATTGAAAAAAATTTTAAACTATGAAATCATACAGAGCATAAAAATTAGTAAAAACTAGTAATATTAAAATTTTATTTAGTATTTTTATTAAAGTTTTTAAATTCAAAGATGTCATGCCGTTCGTCAGGGCAGAATGTATGTATGTATGTACATACCATTGAGGCAATAAGTTCTAAAAAATTAAAAAATATAAGTATCTTTTCTTTTAATTAATTAGATTGGCTCAATTGAAAAATCTTGGTGTTTTCAAGTTTTTGAAAAGTCCTTTTTTGAACCAATCGTCCCAGTTTATTTTTCGAAAATATTTTCAAATGACTTGAAAGTTTAGAAGAGTAGTAAGGTAAGTGTGCCTAATATGGCCCTGTGCCTAATATGGCCCCTCCTGTTATTTTGAATATGCTAGGTATGCGGCATCTCTGCAAGGTAAAAAGAAGTCAAAAACACTGAATTATGAAGTTTTCAGTTGTTTAGAACATTTTAAAATTATTTTTGCGCATGCCGAATAGCTAAAACTCGTCTCGTATACCTCCGTTATTATTTTACGTTGTAATTAAGGAGGCTTGGCAGTTTTTTCAAAATCCAAAAGTAAGAACCCAAAAAATTCCTGTAGATTCCTTGAAGTAAGACAAACAACTTTCCTATTTAACACAACAATGGTTGTCGGACTCGTTTTCGAGAAAAAAATCAGTTTAGAATTTTTTTTTTAACAGGGGCTCTTATGGAAAAAAACATTTAAAAATTTGGCAAATCATCAAAATCCACAAGTTTACTACGAGTCAGGTGTCATTTTAAAGATAAAAATTTGAAGATTATTTTAAAATTACAAAAATTTGAGATTATCGGACTAATTTACAAGAAAAATAGAAAATTGCGGTACATAACCTTCAAAACATGCAATTTTTCAACGTTTTTAAAAAATTTTTATCTTAAATTTTGTTTTAATATGTTTAAAAATGATAAATAATCACTTACTAATAAAAATAAATAAAAAAAATACTTTTTTTCTTATTTTCAATTTCATGCACCCGCAAGGGCCCCCGCTAGTTACGACCCCTACGCTGCCAAGCCACCTTAAGTGGTCTGCCAAAATATTTAGACGCACCTGATCAAAATTTGAATAAGTAGCTTCGATTCGTTATTGTTTCAGCTTTAAAACGCGACCTTAGTTTTTGTTCAACTCGTTTTCTAACGGGTTTTATTCTTAAATAACTTTTTATTATGCAGTGTACCTAATATGGTCCCCCACGAATTAGTAGAAATACCGATATTAAAAGTCCTTAGTTTCATGTTTACTTTTTAGAAAATCCAATCCTAATGTTATTTAAGAAAAATAAATTTAATTGTTTCAAAGCTTTTTTTCATTTTATAACTAAAAAAGCATTCTAGCTCAAAAAAAAAACTTTGACCAAAATTTAAAGTTGAAATTTTTCTACTGGTTGCAAAGCTTTCAAAAACATTGTAAAAAAGGCTCAATTTTTAAATAAATCATTTTTAAAATAATAACAATTTTGAAGTTTTTAAAATCTTATATCCTGATTGATTTAAAAAGAAGGAACAAATTGCAATTAATTAATTACTTCAAGGGGGGCCATATTAGGACACAAATTTTAGGTGTCTTAAAAAACCGTGTTTTGGTAAATCCTCTGGCATTTGAAGCTCATTGATCAAAATCGAACGTGTAATGTCTCATTTTAAAGCTCTTGAATTAAGCTTTAAAATGAGACCTTACCCGTCAAAAAATATTGATTTGATTGGCCACAACGTCGATTCTCGCTTAGGGGGGCCATATTAGGTACAGGTACCTTATATAAATACGTTGAATATAATTTTTATACAAAATTTTTAAAATAATAAAAAACATAAATAATTAGAAATAGTCTCGGAAATAGTTCTGTTTCGATTATTTTTTAATGTTACATTTTAAATGTACAATCTCCCTCTAACAAACAGCCTCAACTAGTTTTAAAAAATTCAAACTTTGAATATGTTTACTACTGAGCAATTTTTTCTGAACGGTACCCTGGACCAAAACACTAATTTCTATTTAAATTAGAAATAAATTATTATTTACCAACAATTAGAATTAAATTATTATTTATCAACAATTTCTTTTAGAAACGTTTTAATTTGAAGCATTTTTCGGTTGACCACAGTAAGGGTACACGCAACTTTTTTATTTTCGAGATTATCGCATATACATAAAATCTATCATTTCATCTCGCATTTCATACCATTTTCATCATTTTTTTTTTTTAATTTAAAAATTCAAATGAAATTTAATAAAAACTAATTTAAACTTAAACCATAGCCAAAATTTAGTAAACGTGCTTTTTAATTCATTGACTACATTTAATTTAAATTAATATTTTAATAATTTTTACACTAAATTTAAAATAAAAATTTAATGTGAAATATGTATATCAGAGGAAAAAACTTGGTCCGAGGTGCAAGGGTAACTAGCATATACTTTGGTAATTAGAAAGTTATTAATAAGTTATTAATGTCACATTTAGTGGTCGTAAATAAATAACCAAAATGTGTTCCCCATAACACCTTCCCTGCTTATTTCGTCGTAGCGTGAGAAATCACTTGAGCGCATCAAGTGGCGTGTCAAAATACACACGCTGATCTATCATTCACTTCTCGTGTAAAATTTTGCTTCCATTTTTTTTTAATCCTAGCAATATACTATTATAAATTCGCGTTTGAAGTTTAAATTTTCATTATAATTAATAAAATTTACTTTAAAAAACTGTATGTAATTTTAAGTAATTTGAACTTGAGTAGAAAAATACGTATCACGTTAAAAATAAAAAAAAAGTATTACGCATGAAAGTTTTCACAATGCAGACTAAAATTCAACGGTAGCGCTGACAATGCTTTTTTCTTTTTATTACAGTAAATTTCTTGGTTGTGAAAGAAAAGAAAATTAGGCAAATCATAGACTGAAAAGACGTGGGAACTTTTTTCTTTCTTTTTTTTTTGTAACAAAAGTTGATCAACGAAAAAGTTTAGTTACGAAAAACAAAAAGAGTAACTTTTATCAAATTTTGAAAGTTGCTTACAGTTCATGTAGATAGGAAAAGAGATGAGCCATACTCTGTATCATATCTAATTGTTATTAAAAACGCATTTCGACTCCCCGGCCTAATCGTGGAGGCTATTCAAATGTTCCGTGGGAATCTTTTTTTTCTCACACGTACTTTATTAAATACCATTTTCAAAATAATAATGATTGACATGAATATCAATAAAAAAAAAAGGCTTATATAATTGTAAACAAAAATAATCTAGAGATTTAGGTACGCAACGCTCCCATAAAATAAGACTATTCCTTCAAAAAATAAGAAGAAGAAGTAAGTAAAAAAAGAGGAATTAGGAGAGGAGGGAAAAAAATAGAGACAGATTCTTAGGCCAGCCTCTTTAAATACCGTGGGAACTTTTTTCCCAGAGCTCCGCCGCGCCGCGCGGAGCACCGAGTTGATCTCCGCACGCCCGGACATAAGAGAGAGGGAGAGAGAGAAAATAAAAAAGATAATAGAGAAGAAAAAAATGTCTATGGGTTCGATGGAATAAGTATGAAAAAAATTCGTATTTTAAACGAAAAATTCCTCCGGTACCGTATAGCATAAGCTCTTTCGTATCTCAAGTCTAAAGAGCGCGAAGGGAAATAGAGTAAAAAATTCACACGCGGGCGGTGCGCTGTGAGTCTCAAGGAAGGTGGGAGGATAGATTTAAGTACACTTCCGAAACATCATCACGCACTGCGGACGGAGGGAAGGAGGTAAGGGAGGTTCTCATGGCGCTAGCTATAATACGCGTCTGATGATAAGTATATGTGAAGTTTTATCTGTGTGTATTGCGGTGCGGCCGCGTCGGTCCCCCCCGAAGAAGCCCAAAGTGCATTAGCAACAACACATTCACATGTACATTAAACTCATACAAACTCAGAATGAGAGAGAGAGAGAGAGCAGCTCCTCGTCATAATATCGCGAGAAAGAGAGAGAATCGAGCGGCGCAAGTAGCTGCGAGCAGAGGCCACCCACTCTTTCCCACAGCAGGTTTTTCCCACGCCCCCCGGGGTAACCCCAACCAACATCCTTTTGCGGCAGCAATTCCACGTGGAGAGGGGCTGTGGCGGCTCGGAGAGGGGGCACCAGAACTGTACAGACCCAGATAGTGGGGTCGACGGGCCATTCTAATAACATCATGCAGTACGGGGTAAAACAATAGAAACGAACTCGCGTTATACTCACGTAATAAACTTGCTGGCGTTTCGCGCGAGGCAGCCTACTGGCGGGGAGCACACGTGTGCTCGCTGGTGCTCGCCAGGGGCTTTGCAGTTCTGTGCGGCTCTGTCTACTGCCTGCATGCAGCAGCATCGGACCAACCAGTCAGTTTGACGTTGGGTGTCGCGCGGGCGAGGTTGCTGCTCCGCGAGCATCCCTCTTGCCTCACGACTCCGCTGTCAACCACCTAGTCAACCTGTGTGCAATACTAACTCCGAGTTCATAATCAACCTCTTTTTCAATCTACTATCGTTTTATCAAATATTTTGGTACTTTTTTTTTTTTTTCTTGCAAAACTCTGGGACATATGCAATAAAGGATAAATCCAAGTTCAACATTCCTTCGCCCCACCCCGACGAGCAAGTGAGAAAGAGAGAGAGCGAGAAAAGTGAACGCGAGAGCGAGACGAGCAGCCACATCGCGCAAAAGTTCTCACGCTCGTTTCGTTTCTCTCTCCTGCAGCACGCTGACTGCACTACCTAACAGCAGCAACTCGACAGCATCAGCATCAGCACCAACACCTCGCGATTCGAATTTCGCGCGCGCCGTTTGCGAAACTGTCTTATCATCATCTGCTGCTGCACCTGCACTGCATCTTCCGCCAGAAAATTCTTCGCTTTCGCGGAAATTCAAACAGGTGGTTTTTCACGCAGGATCAACTCACCGATCTTATCCAGAGCGCTGCATCACGATCCGGTTGATAAGAGTATTGTGACTTACAAAAGTGTTTATCTTACTACTCTAACCTGGTCACCCGAGTAAAGAGGCAAATAAAAAAAAGTTCGAACTGAAAAAAAAAAACGGAAAATTTTTTTTTCTCGCCGAAGGGCGAATTGCGAAGATTATGATGGGGCAAATCTGCAGTGGTGAACCGCGATCGGTAGCAGACACCAGTGTGACGCCGACGAGGACGATTTGTGCAAGTGCTGAAAAGAGGTAAGAAATATGACTTACACAGTTTTTGTTACGGTACTTTCAACTACACGCACTTCTTCCCTTTTTTTTCCCCAATTAGGAAAAAAAATTTTCTCATTATGTTTAGTAATTTCATTTTTGTTAAGGTACTTTATGGTTGGATTGTTGGTTGGTCGGTTAGTGTTGCTTTTGCTCCTTTTTTTGTGGCGACTGAGGTTTTACGAGAAGGAGATGCCGGTGTTTTTTTCTCTTTTGAGTAGGATATATACCAAGCAGTCTTGACTCTTGTCCTTTCTGGGAGAGAGAGAGAGAGAGAGTCAAAGAGAAAGAGCGAGAGACTTGCTCTGCTCTCTCGCGGAGATATTCGTTATGTTATGTACGCCCTGCATCATCAGACGGATCGTGGCACGCTTAACCTATGCATCTTACACGTCGGTTTTTAATGCGCGAGTTGTTTATCCTGAAAAGATGATTTTTTTGCTGTGTGAGTTGTTTAGAAATTTTTCATTCCCTACAATTCAATTGGTACTTCGTAATTAAATGTTTATTTCAACCTCTCTTTTTAGATTTTTTCTTGTGACAGAAATTTTTTATTTTTTACCTTCTATGATCTGCTTGATTTTAATTTGTAAACAAGCAATTGATTTATTTATCTAATTTTCTTATATTAGATTTTTTTATAAAAACTTTTTTGTTATCTTTTATTTGGATAAATAGTATTTTGTTCAATCAGAGTGTTTTTCTAGATTAGCATGCTATGTAGAGTTTACTTATACTTTAAACTCACTTAATTTTAATTTTTAAACTGGAAAAGAAGTTCAATCTAAAATACATTTGACTTTGTCTAATGTTTCCTATTTATAGTTTGGTGTCTATTGTTTAATACATCTATTTTCATAAATATGCATTAGATTAAGAGTTTAACAGAACTGGCATGTGTTTTAATTCTCCTACTTGAAAGCATTGAACATTTCTTGATGTATTCGAAATGATTTATCAGTCTCTGCTGCTTACTAACAATGCAAAGTCATTCTTTGACCTGACGTCATAATTGAATATTGAATGTATGTACCTGGTGCAAGTGTGTTTTCAAGAAGCGTTAACTTTTTAATGAAAAAATAATGTAAAATAATGCTCCTTTTGTGGAATATATCTTTTCAGTAGAAATCTGTTTATTTATTTATTTTTATTAAAAACAACAGTATACTAATTCATGCAAGAAAAATGAGATTGACTTTATTCCCACGGATTTAACGTGTTTCCTCCTTCCTGTGCAAAGAGCAGTAATTCTCAGCCTTTTAAAATGAAATATCTTAGGCTAATTGTGTGCAGTAGATAATAAAAAATCTTCCCACCCACTTCTGAAACAGTTACTCTGCTACAATTAAAGAATATGTTTTTACTGAAAAAATGTGATTGCTTGAATAATTTTTTATTCTAAAAATTTCTTATTTATCTTTAACAAACAGCTCATAGTGAACTTATTAAATTCAAGAATGAAATCAATTAATTAAATAATATTATTAACAGAATTTTTTAATTAAATTTAAACTCTTATATATTTTAAAAATTAAATATTTTTTTATTAAAAATTAATTTTTTATTTGATCATAATTATATACCTTGATAAAACATTTTACTTACAAACATTTGCACATATATATTTTTTGTTAACTTTCTTATATTATACTTTTGTCACCTATCAATTATTATTATAATTATATTTTTCTGTCAAAATGGGATTGTCCCATGTATAAATAAATAAATAAATTTTCATTAATATTAATTTTTAAAAAGTCAAAATTTCAAATTAAAAATTATTTACTAGTTCAATCACTCAGTTTTTAGAATTCGATTAAAATAATACAGCAAGAAATTATGATAATATTTATTAGATGAATTTTTAATACTTCAGAGGATAAATTATCAAAAGTTAATATAATCTTAGATTTTAAAATTATCTACATATATTTTGATTAGCTTTGTTACAACAACCAAGTTAATTTAATTTATCATTTGAATAATAAATAAAAATTTTTTTCAGATAAACAGGGAGAAATCCTCCAGAATGCTCAAGAAAATGATAAAAATACTTCATTCTGACAGTTTCAATGCCTAACAATCCTAGTCCTATTGAGGAGGGTTACTGTTGTGTCCAGCAATAATGCCACATAGCCAATACGGCTTGCCAACGATGGCACACGGATTGCAGTCACCTCCGTCACCGACGGCCGTCATGGCATATCCTCGATTCGGTAGTGTTTACCGACCTGACCATCCACAGGAACAACGGCTAACGCGCGATGCCATGAAGCATTACCTCTCAGAACATAAGCGCACTCAAGGAAAGGCCGACATGGTTGTGGTAATACTTCATGCCAAGGTTGCTCAAAAATCCTACGGTAACGAAAAGCGTTTCTTTTGCCCTCCACCCTGCATATATCTGAAAGGCAACGCCTGGTCTATGAGACAGGAACAAATGCGAAGGGACGGCGAGTCTGAACAGTCAACCCAACTGTGTGCCTTTATCGGAATCGGAAATTCCGATCAAGACATGCAACAGTTAGATCTCAACAATGGTAAACAATACTGCGCAGCCAAGACTTTGTACATATCGGACTCTGATAAAAGAAAACACTTCATGTTGTCAGTTAAAATGTTTTATGGCAGTGGTCATGACATTGGTGTATTTCACAGTAAACGAATCAAAGTTATATCAAAACCTTCAAAGAAAAAACAAAGTTTAAAAAATGCCGATTTATGTATAGCGTCTGGCACTAGAGTCGCTCTCTTCAACCGTCTCCGTTCTCAGACGGTGAGCACTCGGTATCTTCATGTGGACAACAACAATTTCCACGCGAGTTCCACTCAGTGGGGAGCTTTCACAATCCATCTTTTGGACGACAACGAGAGTGAATCTGAAGAGTTCCAAGTGAGAGATGGCTACGTCCACTACGGAAGCACTGTAAAACTTGTGTGCTCAGAAACAGGAATGGCACTGCCTCGGTTGGTTATTCGCAAAGTTGACAAACAAATGGCCAGTTTGGAGGCCGACGATCCTGTTTCACAACTGCACAAGTGTGCGTTCTACATGAAAGACACTGATCATATGTACCTCTGTCTGTCCCAAGAACGAATAATTCAATTTCAAGCTACGCCTTGTCCCAAAGAAGCCAATAAGGAAATGATAAACGACGGAGCTTGTTGGACAATCATCAGTACCGACAGAGCCGAGTACACATTCTTCGAAGGGATGGGACCCGTACGCTCACCAGTGACACCCGTTCCTTTGGTTCACAGTCTCAATTTAAACGGTGGCGGAGATGTAGCAATGCTGGAACTGACCGGTGATAACTTTACTCCTAATCTTCAGGTTTGGTTTGGTGATGTTGAAGCCGAAACAATGTACAGATGTCAAGAAAGCATGCTTTGCGTTGTTCCTGACATATCGCAATTCCGAGGCGAGTGGTTGTGGATTCACCAGCCCACGCAAGTTCCGGTTTCACTCGTGAGAAACGATGGGATCATCTACGCCACAGGTTTGACGTTTACTTACACACCTGAACCCGGACCCAGGCAGCACTGTTTGCCTGCTACTGAAATTATGAGAACACCGAGAGGAATGGGACACAATCCGACGGCTTTGCAACCAGCCATAGCTGACGTTCCGTGGAATCATCATCAGCCACCTCAACCGGGTCTTTGATATAGTCAAGAGTGTTGGAGTTCCAAAGAACATGAAGAAAACACTCATAAAGAACATATGAAAGCTGCTTTTATTGTTGAGAACTCATTGACTTTTTTTATGGATACCGATTGTGCAAACGACAGTTATGGTAACTTTTACCTTGTTAAAGAGACTTGTTCCTTCAAAGAACTTGCTCAAGTGTATTAAAAACTTTTGAACGTCTTTTTATAATTTAAATGATAATAACAATTATTATTGTTTTGTACATATGGTTTTTATGAACTGAGAAAAAAAAAGAATATTGAAAAATTTGGAGAAACTATTATTATAGAAATTTTAATTTTTTAAACACAAATATTTATTGATTTTTTTATCTAGAAAATTTTTGTGAAAAAATACTAAACAAGTGTCAAAGAGCTCTAGAGGCGAGAATAAAAGTGAGTAACTTGTGTTCAAAAGTTGGATTTACACTAATAGCAATTTTCTTTGAAAAAAAATTTATATCTCATTATTAAAAGTAAAAAACAATTCATAAATACAAATTTTAATGTAGATTTTAACGAAACAAATGAACTCTTGAGTGATGCGGACAATGCAATGCATTATATATGTGTAAAATATATATATGTAGATGATTCTAAAAATAAGTTGTTAATACAAATTTTATCAAATAATAATTTATCATAAAATAATTTTAGAATATATTTTTGTCTCTTTTTTGAGTGAGATGACGAACAAATGACTGGATATTACTTTTTTTTTTATCGTACCAACTCTTTTTTGAGGGTTTAAGGGAAATAAAGAGATGACAATTAGTAAAAAAAAAACACTATCAAAGAACAATTGTATTATATAAACTTATTTACTTAGTTGTTTTTTCAAACTGCTTTGCGCAAACGTATAATTAACTTAAATAAATTAAGTTTAATATTACATAATATACTTGCGCCAAACTACTGGTATGCTTTGAAATAATTATAAAGCAGAAAAGATGTATTAAAATTTAATTAGAAGCTGTAAATAAGTACAGTTTTTTATTTTATTTAAATTGACATAAAGTGTAAAAATAAATTTTTACATAAATTTTTACCAGTCAACTTAATTTAAGTATCAAAACTGAACGCGCGATAGTTTCGAAAGAAGCAATTACTTCATGACTGTTTAAGAATCTGTTTTTTTATAAATATTTTTTTATTGTACATAATAAATGTAAATTTATCTATTGCGCATACTATATTGTAGTTACTACTGTGATACAAAAATTCACATAATTTGAAAGTAGTAGTAACAATTCGAATTTTATATACGAAAAAAGTTCCAAGCTACATGATTTAAAAAGTGTTTCAATAATCATTTAGTATTCTTTAAAAAACATACATACTGCCGGAATGGGATTTTCATTTTTTTTTAAATTAATTACCAAAACAATTCTTCGTTTTCTTTTTCCTACTCAAAAAATAAAAACAGGTTAAGTAAGAATTTTTGTTAGTAGGATATGAATTGTTTCTGAACTTCAAATTAACCATAGGATTCCTAGTATTCATGTAAAAACTGGAATATAATCTTTTTGAACCGTATATCAATGCCCATGTAAACACATCTTAAAAGATTGAAAAATATTTGCCAAATTTTTGTGAGGGCAAACTGTATGATGTAAATTAAAAATTCAAAGATAATGTAAAAAAATTCCGTGTTCCCAACTTGCAGTTTTTAAATTTGCAAGTTAAAAATTTACTTCGAAAAAATATATATACATATATATTTTATAAATAAAAAAAAGCTTATACAATAAAACTTGAAATGATAATAAACGAGATTCAATTCATTTATCAACTACCTTTCAAAAAAAAATCTAATAAATTCAAGTTTTATAGAAAAAACTTACTTACTTTAATACATACTTCAGATACCTGGAAAAGTGCAAATCGATGCTGTTGCTCGCCTGTTTAATATTTTTTAATATAACTGGGCTCATTTTAAAGCTTGATCCAAGAGCTTTAAAACTAGCTCAAAGACGTTTGATTTTAATAATTTGGGCCAACGTACCATTGGATTTACTGAAACTTATTTTTTTGAAGAGTCAAAAAATGGTGTACCTAATTTCGAACACTTCTATTTTTAAACTGTTTTTTATTTCAACAATACTTATCTGAGGACTTGCTACAGGAAAGTAACGTAAAATTTACAAGTTTTTGATCGTTTTTTAATGAAATTTATTAAAAAATTACCCTGCGATAAACTTTACACTTATTATTATTTGTTTTTCAATTAAAAAATAATTAATAAATTTTATTCATTAAAAAAAAAAGCTTCATCCTTTTTTGTCATCTAGATATGAACACGAGTCATGCCACGCATTTTACAAAGTTTCTGACGATTAAAAACTCAACGAAGGGCGCAATACTTTTAATATTTTTTATGGGTATCTGAAATGGGATTAAATTAGTCATTTAAGCGTCAAATCGATTTAAAAAAAATGAGTTAGAAAAAAAGTGCGTTTTGAAGCTTAGATATAAAGAATATAATTTACATATTAATTTTTCAAACAAATCCTTCCAAATTAACTTTTATTTAACCAATCATTGGAATAAAAATTTTAAAAAATAGGGTAGTTGAAAATTACTCAAAGCTACGTGCCGTGAACGGAAGTAATTTTTAAGTCTCCAACTGTTGTAGACTTCATTTTTTAAAGTCTTTGACTTTTTTTTACAACCTTGTTGAGCTGCTAGGGATCGCGCATAACCCGTATACCTGGAAGTCCGAAATTAGGTACACGTACCTTATTTAGATCTATAAGAATCCATAATGACTAGGGAAATGGTCCCCCAAAGTTGGTCTGAAAAATAGTAAAATCTAAAAGAGGAGGTTTCTAATTCACGCGACCTCTTTAGCTCAACAACGACCGAGTCGAGTAAAATATTCTGCGTCTTCTTGACAAAAAAGTAATCAGAGGGAGTAATCTCAGAAGGGAAATGAGATAGTATCAACTTGAGAATGCCTTCCTTTAAGACATCTATTGTTACCCAGGAATGTCGGGAGCTATACCCTGGGAATTTACCCACAATTAACATCGGGATCGTACGTGCGTGGACGACTTCAAACGGGGTTACTTTTATTATTTCCCAACACTGCGCCGTGCAATCCCAAATTAATAACGATATAATTACAAGTTCCGTTACTTATGAATTATACTCATTAGATTTAACTTTTAAAGTAACACAAACACTTTGATTATTAGTAATACCAAATAAGTAGATTTATCAATTTTTAAAACTACCGTAAAATTTCAAAATTATTAAACACCAATATATTGGTCGAGTAAAATTTACAAAATTCGTTTCCCTTTTTTTCTTGTACAAAGTTTTCTCTTAGACGTATCTTTTTCGGTCCAAACTTTTAATTATTACAGCAAGAAGCGGTTGAAAAACGTGTCAAAATAAATAACATCGTTAAGAAATAACTATATTCATGTCTGCGCAGATAGAAAAATTTTAATTTTATAAGGTCTGATTTAATATCTATACTAATAATAACACTTTAGAAATTCTACTCTTTTCAAAGATTTAATTTTATATTACACAGTATACAATGGGTCCAATGATGGGTGTCTGAGTGACTTTTTCAATTGCTAATTTAGTATCGTGATAAATTACAATGCAAATCTCCGTATGGTGCTCTTTATTTCTAACTCACTAATGGATAAATTTACATTATTCAAGCTTTAAAACGTACTTTTATTTTTTCCCTTACTCCTCTTTAAACTGATTTGACTTTTAAATTACTGATTTAGACACCCATAAATAATATGATAAAAAAACTTATAAATTTTATATTACTCTCCTCAGATATTAATAAAAAAATATATTGTTAAGATAGAAATAAAAAACACTTTAAAAATAGGAGTGCCCGAAATTAGGTACACCATTTTTTTTTTTTTTTTTTTTTATACTTATTTATAGTCGCGACTTTTTATGCTCCGTATGGGCTTATTGACGACTTTGTCCCTACACTGCTTCGCATTAGCCCATGGCCCATATGGACCATGTGGAGTACGGGAAACCCAGGGTATGTGCCTCATTCGAGTTAATCGTAAGACCAGCGCTGAACCGGCAGGCTCATTGGGACTTTTTATCCCACATATCGCCCCCAATCAGATAGTCTTGGATTAGACCAGTGCCGAACCGAGTTTAGCTCATTGGGAAATTTTGCCCCAAATATTGCCCCCAGTCGAGATAAACTTACGACCAGCGCTGAAATGATGGCCCCCGGTAAAACCGACTCCAAAGCAGTCGGGGTGAACGTAGGGATCGACATAACCGACGCAACGAACGAAGAAAATAATTCCAAGTTAGTTGCGCGAAGAATCGAACCCAAGACCCCTCGAACGACGTTGTTTCAGAAGCGAGCACGCTAACCACTGACCCAACGACCGCTCTAGGTACACCATTTTATAATAGTACATTACTACAAGAGAAGCTATATATTTTTTCGTACAGTACATTATTATTCGATCGAATAAGTTTTATTAAATACAGAAACTCAGGTTGATAAATGTTTTTTTTTTTTTTTTTTAAATAATGACATTTCAGCAAAGTCAATTTTTGAAAGTTTTAAAAGACAATGTAATTAATTTAACCAAATGGTTGATTTAGCAGAGTCAATTTTTCATACAGCTTTAAATTACAATTTGATCAACAAACAAGTACACATACAAACAAGTAGTCAGATTAACCTGACTGCTTGTTTCATTTAACTATAAAAGCATTATTTTCCATAATTCCCCGTCTAGACCGGCGGTTGAACCGCGTCTCGGCTTAACTTTGTTTAATCAATTTTGCAATGTTTCCGTTGGATTAAAGGATTAATTTGTACTTTAAAAATATGAAATAATTTATAAGATTAAGATGGTTACATCTTGAACTTCGATTCCAATGGCAACATTGCAAAATTCTTTAAACAAAGTTAAGCCGAGACGCGGTTTAACCACCAGTGTAGACGGGGCATAATAGTCTCTATCGCAAGGCTTTTTTTTGGCTAGAACTATTTCATCGAATAAGTTTTATTAAATACAAAGACTCAGGTTGATTCAGCAAATTCAATTTTTGAAAGTTTTAAAAGACAATGTAATTATTTTATTCAAATGGTTGATCTAGCAGAGTCAATTTTTTACACAGCTTTAAAATACAATTGTAATCAGATTATCCTAACTGCTTGTTTCATTTAACTATAAAACTATAGTTTTCTATATTAATCTCTTTCGCAGGGCTTTTTTTGGCTAATATCATTCTATTGTATAAATTTTATTGAATACAGAGACTCAGGCTGGTAATTTTTTTTCCAAGCCATTAATATTATATAAAGGGCACTGCTCATTGAATTAGATTCAAATAAAATAAAAAGTAAAATTTGTTAAGTGAATTTTTTGAGTTTAAAAGAATGACTTTTTGTCAGTTTCACTATAAGTTTATGACTTTCATTTTGTAATTTCTGCTATTAGAAAACTAGTAACAATTAAGTTTAATGCCGCAATAAGTATAGTGCAAGCCTTAAGTATAGTAAAAAAATAAAAATTTTTTTGAATTATTTTTTATACTAGATGGCAAAATTTTGGTCAATCAAAACTATTTTTGAAAATTTTTGCTGACAAAAATTTATCCATACCACACACAGCTATTTTTGAGAATTTCAGGTTGATGTTAAAAATTTTTATATGTTTCTAATTTCAATAAAATTAAGTTTTTTTATAAAAAAAAAAATTCTTTCAATCACTAAAAAATACATTGTTTTGTTTAAAAAAAAAAAGTTTTTTAAGTATTTTTTTTTCAGTCGAGGCGGCTCCGGCCCCCCCAAACTCCCCGGGGGGGGGGTCCAGGGGCTACCGCTGAAACTTAGCATAGTCCCCTCATTAACGATTGAAAATTTATCAATTGTAACGAGATTACGTGCCCCAGATTATTTTCGACAAGTGGTTCGAATATCTGAATCAATTTGAGATTATTTCTAAACCTAATAATTGGGATGATTCATTAAAATACGCATTTTTGGCGTCTTATTTAAGGGGAAATGCAAAGTAATTTTTCCAGTACCAATATAGATTTTGATAAGTTGAGAGAGAAACTTGAGATGCGTTTCGGGGATGGACATTTATCAGCAACGAACTATGTTCTTTTTCAGAATAGAAGACATATGCCAGTAGCTCTTGCTTCTGATTTGGAACGAATGTCATCTTCAATTTATGCAGATTGTTCTTTTGAGGTCCAGGATAAAATTGCTTGCTCCCAATTTGTTGTTGCTTTGAATGATTTTTCTATTAAGAGGGTTCTTCAACTTGAAGGGGTAACTTCTTTGAAACAGGCTTAAGTAAGGGCGATAGAGGTCGAGGCAATTAATTATCACGGTGGGGTTTATTAAAATTTTATCAATGGGCATAGTTTCTTACACATAGGAAATGTACAATTTACACAACAAAGTCAAAATTTAAGTACAAGAATGAATACTCAAAAATTGAATAATACACATCCACAAAATTTTAATCAACAAAGATCGAGTAAGGAATGTTGGTTATGTAGTCAAGTGGGTCATTACAGGTCAAATTGTCCTTAGTCAGGT
This sequence comes from Encarsia formosa, assembly GCA_038277355.1. Taxonomy (NCBI): domain Eukaryota; kingdom Metazoa; phylum Arthropoda; class Insecta; order Hymenoptera; family Aphelinidae; genus Encarsia; species Encarsia formosa. Next base: position 111,426,164 of record CM076184.1, read on the forward strand.
CAGTCAAGGAAACTCATTTTTGTCAAATGTAATGGGGTAAGTTTGACCAATACTGAAAAACCCGTAGTGAGTTGAGACTAATTTTAAGACAGCCTACAACTATAATATCAAATTACCGAGTGGACATGAATTTGCTGAACAAAAATGCGACTATTATTATCAGCTCATGTTCTTGGCAAATTTTGTTCAAAACAGTGAGACTCAATCGACAAGCATCTGGAGCAATAAGAGGAGCAGCACAGCATCATCATCATCATCATCATTATCATCTCAGTCACCTAAATTTCTAAAACTTGATGACGCAACTGAGAGGGAAACTCAAGCAGCATCAGTCATGTGCCGACAAAGTTAGTCAGTGTTAAAAGGTGCGATGGAGGATCACACAAATGTTTTAATAAAAGTTACGGATAACAACCATGGAGATGTCAATTTTAATATATTCTACAGTGAATTTGAAATATTAATATTGTGTTTTATTATGATTGATTATTATTTAATTTATTTATTTTACGGTCATAACAATATTAAATGGTATTTTATTTTTATTATTTAAATAGATCCGCTGAGATGGTACCTTCTGACTACAAACTGACGATATTATTGATTTAAAAATTTTTCAATTGATCGCGTTACTTCAGCTGCGATGATTTAATTTTGAAATTGAAAAATCTGCAACGCTTTTTTCAACTTACTTACTAAAAAAAAACTAACAAACAAACAAAATTCTGTCGATTTCTTTAATTTTGAATATGATTATTATCTGTCGCATTGATCAATATTTACTATGAAAAATTGCAACAACTGCAAAAATAGATGTGCAAGCTCTCATCATCTAGAACAAAGTAAATTTTTTGATTTCATACAGTGTACTCAAGAAGTTTTTTTTTTGAAATCCCATTGAAATTAAAACTTACGGCTCCAAAAGTGCGCATGGAAAGCGGTATCATTTTTCCAGCAGTTAGCTTGCAGGGATCAAGCGTCCGACTCATTATTATTAAAATCGACTTACGTTTCTTTGGTGTCACGACATACCAGTCGCTGAAATATCTAAAATAAAAGTATTATGGAAATAGTACTTTAAAATTAAAATTCAATGATTTACTTACATGCTATTAAATACTTTATCACTACTGTTGATTATTTGCTAACCAACCCAATTTAGATAAAACAGCTGACTGAATATTTCCAATATTAATGTGATGGATTCACTTCTTTGGTACATGTCGTTAAATGCATAGAACTAATATTAGTTTTACATTAATCAGTATTTTAAAAAAATAAAGCATCTTTTGAATAAACTTTGAGCACTAATTTGGCATAATTAACTAAATTGAAATTAAAAATTTATCAACCAAATGATAGTGACAACATATTAACAAACCTTGTAAAATACTCCGGCTATACCAATTGGGCATAGTGCAAGTATGATAAATAAACAAATGGAAAAAGAATTTTCCAACAATCTACAGCATCTTGATTTTCCCCATTAAAAAAAGTTTAGTAAGGTAAGTTTGAGTCAACCGAGAAATAAAAGTTTTTCGAATTTAATTATAATTTCTTTTTACCTCACACATTTATTATACAGTTCAACGCTCGATTTTAACGCATCCATATCAACATTGTCGTCCATAGATTTGAATATATTCTTCATTCGATAACTGCAGTTGAGTTATAATTTAAGTTTTTAAAAACTAAGAAAAAAAAGAAAACTACTGTAATGTATCAACAGACCTGACAATTTCAAATAATCCAGAAACATGCTGAACCGTTGACAGATAAATAGTGTCAATGCCACCGAACATGCTGTTAAGACAAATATTCGTCACGAAAAAAAGCAAGTTCGTCAAAATTGGGAGATCAAATTGGTCGAGTATAATATATTCGCCATGTGCTAAAACACATCTGAAACATGTACCATTTTTTAATATAGAGCTTGCTTCGAGTACTGACACGGCCAAAGGCAACCCTGTGTTCAAAACTGCTCCGTTAAGTGCGAAAGCTGTAAAACATTATTTTAAAGTTATAAAACTACTTAAGCTGTACAAAGATAAAGTAATGATGACAAAAACTATCCATGAAAATAAAAAATAAACATCAAAAAAGCCAGATTGAGGCACCTGCCCAGCACGTAACGTTGGTTTGGTTTTCTCAATAGAGTGTTAAAAAAAAATTTTCAAAATCATATGGAACTCCTTTTTTACACGAACAAATAAAATTTGTTAAATCAATTAAGGTTATTTCTAATTGAATTTAACTTTAAAAAATCGTATTTAGATTTCCAAGGCTATATATGGATATCCTGCTAAGAAAAACCTTATCCCAAAATCTACCACGAATAAAGTTACAATGAGGCGACTTTCGGTTACTACATTGTCTTTAAACCGCTTTATTCATGATTTTAATTTTTGTAGATGAGAAAAAAGCTTTAAGTGATTCTTTTTTAAAGTGTCAGCCAAGTATTAATTATTATTATTCTATTAATTTTCAAGCTCATATCTTACAAGGGTTCAAAGCCAAATGATCTATTTTAGACTAAAAAATTAGCTTAAAATGCACTATATACATGGTTACCCAAATTATTAAATACTTTTCCAATAAAATTTGATACATTTTAAAATAATGAATATTGGTTTAATTACTTATCACTTCATCTGATAGCTCCATTTTGACTTTTGAGACAAATTGAGACACCCCTTACGCAAATAAAAATCTGCTTGTGCATCTTAAACTGTCTAAAGTCAATTAATCAAAATAATGACTATGAAAAAAAAAAATAAATCAGCTTTCTACACTAAAAAATATCAGTAATGAAAATTTTTCAGTAGTTTTTTTATGAAATGAAATTAAAATTGATTTTTAATTTACCAAGTACGTAATATTGAAATAATTAGTGTATGTATTGGCTACAAACAATATATATCAGGACTTTTTTTCTCACCTCAAATAACTACTTTTTTTGTGATTCAGCTGGAATTATGAACCAATTGATCAGAATCAAATTTGTGAGACTTACTTGTAAAAAATATTGTTCGGCTTTGTATGAAAACGAATCTTCACTTTAGCTGCCCATGTATAGTGTTTTAATTATTATAATGAAGATCTCGATAATATTGTCAATTTTTTTTATAAAAATCAGTTTAAAAATATGTGAGTCAGTTAATGAAAAAAACTAATCCGAGGTGCTACCCATTTAGTTCTGTTATAAGTCCTGAATAGTCCTAATTAGTCCTGGCCAGCCCATTTTGAACGGGACAGGACTATGAGAGTTTGATATAATATTTTTATCTGATAGTCCTGTGATAATACTATTATAGTCCCGTCAAACAGAACCAAGTGCGTAACCCCTTGAACTAATCGTAAAATTTTTTTAACTATGACTGGTTTCTTTATTTACATATATATTTTAGAGTAGACACTCAATATTTTCTCCATTAAAATTACTTTTGTAATAGCGTATTTATTTCTGATTTATAATATTTTATTACAAAATCTTGTTAACTTTTTAATTATTTTATATGACAAATATAACATTTTTTACAACTTTTCAATAAATTATAACCTTATAACTTAAAAATCATAACTATTTTTTTAATACAAAACTATTCTATTCTATAGACGTTTCAATTAATCGTCAAAATTTCGACAGTATAATCTATCATTTTAATCGAAAAATTTAATTTACGAAAAGTTTTGGTAAATCATAAGATTTTTTCATAAGTTTTATATTAATAAAAAAAAAAAAAAAAAAATTATAATGCTTTTTATACGCTAATAAATATGAACATTATAATTTTTTTTTTTTTTTTTTTTTTTTTTTTTTTTTTTTTTTTTTTCAACGAAGTAATTAACAAAAATAAAACTCTTCATAAGAGATCTTTTTTTGATTCAAGAGTATCAGTAAAATAATTTTTTTAAATGAGATTCATTTTTTTTTTTATTACATTACAAAATTTTTTGAGTTTAAAATTTGTTGTTACATTCATTAACTCATATCAACTGAATTTTTTATTTTACTCGACCAAAAAACGCAAATCGCACCTCAGTCACAAGATTTCCCAGTTTTTTAAAAATTACAAATGCCTAAAATTGATACTTTGACACGAAAACATTTACTTTATTCGTATCGTACGCTGCTTATTCATATTTGTAAGCATAAGCGAAATGTAAGATGTTAGTAGATCGTCCATTTTATATCCAAGTGATGTTTCGCAAAGTAATTTTGAACCACGAACTAAATTGCCTATAGTCATGTGGAAATATGTGTTCCCTGAAGACCAGTTTGAAATTCTCGTAAATGGATGTGTCACGAGAATATCCTGAAAAATTCAACTTGTAAGTTTTGTACGATAAAAAAAATAATTTTTGAGTAATAATTTTAAAACCTTTGATTGAGGATGAATTAAGCTAACACCGTGTTTATTTATAGCAATCAAAAGTAGTTCAGGATAGTCGGGCTCAGTAGTTTGTTTTACTTCGAAGAATGCAGATCCAAACGTTGGCCACCGATAAACAATTTTCAAAAATGTTATTTTTGCATCTTCTGGACTCATGCCTAATTTAAAATAATTTATTTATTTAAAAATGAAAATAATTCCAACTGTTGAATAAATTATTTTTAAAGACATGTAACATTTACCGGCATCATGATTGTATGCAGCAATTATTGAACGCTTCCAGTCGTTTGAACTTTGCGTTTTTACTAAATCACCAGGTATTAGTTCTCTTAACATTTGACTAAAAAATATTATTTTTTTATTATCAATCCAGTTCAAAGCAAAAAATTATGAAATAAATGCATATAATGCTATATGTTAATGTTCTTACGGAATAGCTTGTAGTTCTTGTTTACTTTCCCCGAATCTGACTCTGTACACTAAAGCTGCTAATTTCGCTGCTTCTTCTTTAGTACACTTGTGATATCCTAAAAAAAAAAAAAAAAATTATCAATGAAAACTTAATAAAGTACTAATATTTGACCGAATTTAAAGTTTTACCTCGTAAGAGCTTTGGAAGCTCTTGATGAAAATGGAATATCAAGTCTGCATTTCTATCTTTACCAGGTACAGTGTTGGTCCATAATTTTTTCATGAAAAATACTTGATACGTGAATTGTGGAGACAAACCTATAATGTGTAAAACATAAAAAATAAACCCAAAATCCGAGTGGTAATTGAAAATACAATAAAATAAAAAAATCAAAATTCACCATCTCTGGTAGGATGAGCCTTTCTCATCCAATCGGTTAAATGTCTAACAAAGTCGAAGAAAAAGTCTCCTTCCGGTACAGATATAACTTTGTCAGCGATTTTTACAAATAAACTAAAACCTTCCGAGGACCTTAAGTTCAAACGCTGAGCAATGTTTTGGCAGAAATCTTTAGCCCTTGTCGAAGAGTCTACCTCGAACGCTTCGTCAGTATCGTCAGGGAAATACACTTTGTGGAAAATCTGAGTGGTTTTGTGTTGTATCGCTTCAACTTCAACTTGGTGAGGAGGATACTTTCGTTGGCCATTTCGCAACGTTTTTTGTAGCCTTTGCAACGAATCTTGTGATATCCGGTGTCGTCGAGTTCGTAAAAATAACGTCAGTTCCTGCGTAAAGTTAAAAAAATAAGTATTACTTTCTAAACATAACAATGAAATTTAAAAATAAATGGTTACCTTTAAAAGACTTTGACTACAGGCGAAAAGTCCAGTGGCTAGCCACATCAATTCCCAACCTCGCTCTTCACTTAATCTGTTTCTATTATCCGTTAACTGTTTCATGATCTGACAATAAATTTCATCTCGAAGAATTTCATTTTTTAATGGTCCATCGAAAATTAGATCTGTATACTCGTTACCTAACCGTGGTCGTTTAGTAGGCAAATCACCCATGTATTTCAAAATAGCATTGAATGCAAAGCACGCTTCATCTGCTAATTCGTCTTTAGATACTAATTTCCTTAAAAGAGGTTGTTTTATTGGTTCTCGCGAGTGTCGCCAAAGTTCATCTGGATGTCCTCGTCGTGCTGTTGTTAACGTCAATGCTTTTGACATGGTTTTTTTTGGCGGTGGTCTGAAAAAAGAGAATAAGATTTTTTTATTATCTCAAGTTACTTCATTATGAAGAAGTACTCACCGAAAGTGATCAATCGCATACTCCATCAAAGTATGGGGTTTGTCTCGAGTTTCGACACCATTCATTTGTTGAGGATAAAGTCTTCGACCATTTTCACTGCCATTGACACTGAAGAGGGACTGAAAAGATAAGTAGTAAAATATCAATGTTATTCTTCTAATATATAAATATTCTTAGATAATTAATCTTAAGTATAAAAAAGTTTTTAATTACCAGAATTTCATTTGGTGGTTTTGAAAGAGTTGGTAAAACATATACCGTTTCAGCTGGAAAATCACCCTTTTCGCCGGTTCTCTCGCAAATACCAACGCACCATCCAGAATTGTAAACACTTTCATCACCCCCATCGTCTTCCAAAGTGATGAGATCACCTTTTTGAAAAGTGAGAAATGACGAATTTTCATTTGCACCCTTGTAATCTTGCAGGGCAATCGCGTATTTGCTTCGTTTCTTTAGACCTTCCAGGAAGTACACAACCAAATCCCTGATATCTTCGGCGCTTGGGCTTTGGAATGTAAACTCTTCTCCTCGTACCGTTGATAAACTAAATGTTTGCGTAAACATTTTGTTTGTTCTGAAAATAAGAATCAATTTGAGTATATAACCCTACAAGCAGAGGCAAAAGATACCTTGCTTCTACTTATAACATTTATGAAATTTCAAATTTACTTTTGACTAGATACGGTGGTTATTTCAGGGAACGATAGTTCCAGCAGCACTTGTTCTTGGTCATCTACCACGTAAACACCTGTCCAGTTAACGGCAATGATTACATCATTTTTGGGTAAATTTGGACCAGAGTTTCTGTAAGCTTCATAGAACCGCGAGAATAACAGAGGCCACTTAAACTTTGCATAACCAACTATGTCCTCTTTGACTCTAAGCGCGGGTACTTTCTCTTTTAAATAGTAACTCTGAAAATAAAACCTCAAAATTAGGATACTTTGAATCATTTCAGAAAAAGAAACGCAGAAAATTTTTTGGCATACTTTTTTGTAAGCTTGCAGAACAAGATGACCCCACCGCTCGATAGCATTGTCTACGTCCGTCAAACAATAATCAGGAATGTAATTTGGTAACAAAGTGAACAACCTCTCGACGTTCATGTCGGTTCCATACTCGATGTAATACTGCTGGGCGGCGATCATGGCAAGATCTTCTTCCTTGTCGCAACGGTACTCTCCGAACTTGACGCCTCTCACAACCTGCTGGTAGATCAGATTCGTTGCCACTTGATCTTCAGTGGGTTCATGCCAGGGGGCAAATATTTCTTTGCGGAAAAACAATCTCCAAGGTGCGTTTCTTTCCTGCGCTCCTTGCTCTTTTGCGTACTGCTCGCATTGAGATATGGCGTCCATTACGTGATCCCCACCACTACCTAGGGATGAAACTTTATCGAAAAGCGCGATGTACAACGAAAAACCAAACTGATCTCGGAGATTTATTCTGTCCGAAAGTTGATTGCAAAGTTCTCGGGCTGTCGTGGCTGAGTCTGCGAATAGAGTCTTGGTGTTGCCGTCCATGAACGTAATGGGCAGCATTATAGGCTTTTTTGATTTAGTCGCCTGCAGTTCGAGCCAACTTGGAGGTTGATTTCGTGTTCCGTTTTTAAATGTCTTTTTCAGCCTCTCCTCGCAATAGGGAGCGTATCCCGGTGGACCTTCGCGGATGAACGCTCTCAAGTAAGTGACGAATTTTTCAGACGGCGCAAAACAACCCACGCACAAGGACAGTAAAATCCACCCACGAGCGTGAGACGATTTTGAAGGATTGTTTGTAAGTTGTTTACATATTTGACAGTAAATTTCATCCCGTAGCTCAGCTCGAAGGATACCGTGGCCAATGATAAAGTGAAGTTTTTCAAGATTCGATGTGGGCCGGGCTTCCAACCACGACTGATAACTATCTGCCGTGTACTCCTCTTCTTGCAGTCTTCGTCTAACGTCCTCACCCAGTTTATTTTTACGTTTCAAGGTTAGAGATACGAGCTTATGCCTTATTGAACGAGGCTTTTGCTTCATGTAAGCTTCTTGCTGCAATAAAAATCAGAGGTAAGCATTTTATTTAGGGTTTAAAAAATATCGTAATTATAGAAGTTAGTTATTTTTCTTACATTATCCATTCCCATCAGCTGTGCCTCCTGAAATTCTTTACTTCTGATAAAATTTCGACCGAGAGTAGCAGTTACCTTTGACATTACAGAAGTGTTATCTCTGTCCATTGAATGAAAGCGGGGTTCGGGTAAGTCTCCAGTGAATCGCAAAATTGTAATCCATAAGGCTTGCGCTGCCTAAAGTTTCGAATCGTTAAGAAGTTTGTAAAAATTCTATTATGCAACTTGTTTTCAGCCTTATAAAATAATAAATAAACTTACCAACTGATCCCCTTGCGTATGCAACGGTAACAATGGATGTTTTAAGGGTTTTCTCGAATACTGATGGGTAATGTTTCCTTGAAAATAAGTAGCTGCAAACTTTTGGAACTTATACTCTTTCAAATCTTCTTCATCCTCCGAAGCCGTTTGCACAGGACTGATAATCTCTTGTTCATTAGCCTTTGGTGCTGGTAGATCCTGTAGAAATTCATTATTATGTGAGTTATTTATTGTAAGTAGATATGATTGACAAATCTGTGTGATTGCTTACGTTAAATACTGAAGTTTCTCTTGCCGGAGTTGGTGCTTCACTACTAGAATCTGGCAAGAAGTCAAACATAGCTTCAACTAATTTACTATCGTCCACGGGTTCGTCCTGCTTCTTCGCAGCGTCATTAATAATATTTTTCTTAATTTCCATTTTCCTCCTATCCTCCATTTCCATTTCAATCTCTTTTCTTTCTAGCTCTTGCATTCTTTCCTAAAAGACATTGGTAAAAGAAAATTTCATTGAGTTGTGGTTTTCTGATGGCATAAAGCAAAAAAAAAAAATAAATAAAGCTCACCTTAAAGTGCTGATCAGCTATTTCTTTGGCTCTCTTATTGCCTTGATCTTTGAGTTCTCTTTCTTCTTTCTTTCTCAGTCTCAAAGCTTCTATATGCAATCTATACTCGTACTTGAGTTTTTTATATCTTCTTTGAGCAATCATTCGTCGCACGTGAGCCTGAATTTTAACTATCGCCCACATTTTTTTTCTGAAAGCTTTTCTGACAAGATGACCTCTGGCGCGAGCTTGCAATGCAACGATGTGGCCGCGCAGGTGCCTGAACCTATGCGACAATACTCGAGACCTAATCAACGCCTGGAGTCTCATATAACCGATTCGCATTCGCTTGTACCGTTGTCGCTGGGCATAACCACGCCAGTACTTTTGAACCTTGATAGCGGCATCTCGCATACGAAGAAATCGTCGTCGATAAACCCATCCTCGAATGTTCTTCTGCAGAATGAGGATCTTCCGTGTAAGGACTCGATCTCGCTCTTGCTCGAGGAACAAATCGTGTGCGTCTTTGAGAAATACTTTTGTGTGACCGAGTTGATAATCTGATCTACCCAGCACAACATGACATATTTTTGTCGTTGCCCATCGGCAATCAGTCTGGAGAAAATGATATGTTTTTTTACTTTGTGATTTTTTAAAATTATTTATTTAAAAAATTAGAAAATGGATAACTTACTACCTTATGTGCGGGAGGTATACCAGGAATTAAAAAACGATATCTTTCGACGAATTCTGAAAACGAGTGACGTATAGGATAACCTGCTCTTCTTATTCTGATGGTCTCCATCATTCCAGAATATCTCAACTGTCTGCAGCAAAGTCCTCTATCAAACATCTGAAAAAAAATAGTTACTGATGTTAATAATTGAAAAAAACAACTTTCTGATACAAATTTTTTTAATTAAATGCTGATTCTGTACCATCGGTTTCTTGTATTCGTTAGGCTTTATACACCTAATGAAAAAAGGCTGGCAGTTAGCTAAAGTTTTCATTAATGAGTCTAAAGATTTTTTAAATTGAGTTGAAAGAGTGGGTGCTCTTTTTCGAGTCTCTGAACCCATTCCAATGTCATCTACAAAACAAGTTTGCAAAAACTTATTTGATGAAATGTGTATCAACTGCAGGAGATCAGCACTGAACGTGTCTCTATTCTTCTCGAGAAAACTTCTGGTATCATAAAAAACTACTCCCGCAAAATGATTTAAACCAAAAGAAGTATTAATGTCAGACTTTGGCTTCAAATAATTTCGGTGGGCTCCATGAGTCTTGTGTATTTTCGCAAGCATTGTTTGATCTGTTCCTTTGGGAAATTTCGATTCTTCGTCTATTAGAGCCATTATATTTAATTGTTTTACTGCAATCAAGTCTAACGCATCTTGGTTATCTACAAACTCTATGTGCTGCCAATTGATACCTTCATGGTTGTATTCTTCTTGTTCTAATTTAAATATATGCTGTACAAAAAATTGTTGCAAATTTTCATTTGCATAATTGATACAAAATTGCTCAAAGCTATTGTGATTGAAATTTTCAAAACCGAAAATGTCGAGTACTCCAATTGAGCTTCGAGACGTATTTTTCGGCCTGTATATGGCTTCATTAATTTTTTTGACTATGTGAATGAACAATCTTCCGTAAATGCCTTTAACAAATGCATCTCTTATATCTACTGACTGATCCCTTGATAAGGTAGATACCTAAATCAGAAGAGGAGAGAAATTAATTTTCTTATCTTATTTCAATTAAGAGATAATAAAATTCAATACATATTTAAAAATTAATATATTATTTAAGGATATAAGTTGAAACTTACAACTGTCTCGCCGCTTGCAAATATTGTTCTTCGAGTAAGTGCAGAGACAAGTGACTGCACCGGTACGCCAAGCAATTGCGCAACTTTTTTCACGTTTGTTTGCTCCGGTATTTCTGTTGCATCGAGATTATCTGTAAATAAAATAAAATCAATGTGCATTTCGTCTAGAGACAATTTAGTAATGTTAACTAATTGTTGATAAATATTTGTGAAAATCGAAAAACTACTTGTTTTTATTTCATATATTATAAATCTAAACTCTCACCTATGACTGTTGCTCTATATTTTACATTTCCCATGTGTAATACTGCCCCTAGAAGCTTTAAAATTTCCCAAATTTCACTGTCTGTGAAGAGTAAAACTTTCATTGCCGAACGAATATCTGCAAATTCAGCAGTATCATCCCGACCCTCACAGGTAATACTTCCTCCCTAAAAAATAATATAACTTTTAATCTAAAGTAAAAAAAAAAATTATTAAACTTATTGAAATGAGTATTATTAACTCACTCCCGTCAAATATTTATACGTTGACGCATCTTCCAATTCAAGTTTTTGTTTCTCTTCTTTCGATAGACCAGCCAGCATACAATAAAAAATGTGGTAATTTCGTTCATCTAAACTTTGATAAACTATCCGAGATTTTTCCAAAAGATACTGCTCTATTTTGGCCCCTTCTATCACACCTTGGTCGTTAAAGTGAATGTCTATATACTTTCCAAATCTCGAAGAGTTATCGTTTCTGACTGTTTTTGCATTTCCAAAAGCTAAAATTTATTTTTACGATTATTAAAAAGATGCATACAATTTTTATCATTGATCAAATAGGCTAGATAAAATACCTTCTAATATTGGGTTGGCCTCTAAAATTTGCTGCTCGATCCACGAGTGCTTTCCACTGATGGCTGCCAAATATTGAAGAATCAATTTTGTGCTCTCCGTTTTACCTGCTCCACTTTCACCACTATAAAGTGTCAACAAAAGTTTTGAATTAATTTTCAAGATGACATTAATAATGCGTCAAAAATGATTGTATATACGTTACCTGATGACGATGCACTGATCTTGTCCATAGCGATTCATGTGCGCGTAACTGTTGTCGCCTATGGCAAATATGTGAGGAGGAAGTTCGCCAATTTTACGATCCTTATAAAGTTTGATCTGCTCGGCCGTGTAGATTGGCAGAATCTGATATGGGTTGACAGCTACGAGTATCGAACCGGTGTAAGTCTGCGGGGAAAAAAAAATCATCATAAATTAAAGCAACAAGCGCTCGAGTACTTTGAAAAATTTTTGCTTCGTTTAATCATAACGGACTACTCACATATATAAGGTGCTCGTTGTACCGGATTAGCAGGTTTCTTAGAATTCCGGCTTCGTGTAGGTCGCCCAAGCTTATCATGTCCTCTACGCCTTGCACCGATGTAGCGTGCATCGCCTTTATTCTTCTTTCCGGGGTCAACCATTGCTCCTGCGTTATCAATAATCAATCATTATTTTCTTCGAAATAAAAAAATTTTTTTTTTTTTTTTAAACTATTTTTTTGTTTAAAACGATAATGTTTGTAAAGTTTTAATAAACTGTTATCAATGTTTTTTTATAGTCGTTAAGTAAAAGAACGTAAATACGATAAGTAGTTAAATTTTATTCATAGGTATGTACATTTGCGTAAAAAATTTTCGCTGACAAGTACTAGCTGTTATATATTCATAAATTTAAAAAATTTTAAAATTATTGTCATAAAATTAATTGAATTTAATTGATACTTTGATAAAAAAAACTGAAATAATGAATAAATAATTTATTTTAAGTGTAGTAAAGTTTTAAGAAAATATGATTTACTTTATTGTCGTCGTCTCTGACTTGAATGCGTCTCCCCTCGGCTGAGACTACTCGGGCGCCGATTGCAACATCAAACTCCTTGCCTGAGACAGGTTCGATCCATATGTAATCGCCCTAAAAGAAAAATTAATCCATCTTTTTAAAATTAATGAAATTACTTAATTTTTTTCATTCTAAAATGTGTCGAGCGAAAAAGAAACTTTCTTAAACTCTCAAAGATTATTCCCACGTCTGCAATTTTTTTTTTTTAAAGCTCTGAGAAAAATCGTAAATATCTTTATCAAGATATTATAAACCCGATCTATTTACCCACAATATTAAAAACTTAACTTTTACCGTCAGACAGGAAAATTTACGATGAGATTTTCTTCATATTATATTCAAAATTTGTGGCTCATAATGAAAGCGTTCACGCGATTGTTCGCATATAATCTGCCGATGCAACCTGTCAGCCTAAATAATTTATAGCTTTGTGCGAAAGTTCAACAAAAACCAATCAATTGACTATAGATTGAATTTATGATATGTATTACATAAGTCAACAAAAATTTAATGTTTCCATAAAGAGACAAGTCTGCTAGTTTAATAATTTATTTAGTCAGCAAAAAGACAAATAAAGTTTTTTTCAACCGACTACTAGGACAAATTTTAGTAAAAACTCAAGTTAAAAATTTGTGCCAGTTCGCAGAGGATAAATCAAGGAAGATAATGAATGCAGATAAGGGAAATAATCACGAACGGGGTGGTTAATCGGGCGATCGATGAGCTCGAAAAATTAGTCTCTGGATGCTGCGGTAGTTCCCCGGCTCGCTAACAAGACAAACAACCTACCTAAAGCAATTCAGAAAAATAAAAATCAGATAAAGAAGTGGCGGCAGTGGCTTGTAAGGTGGTAAAAGAGCATCCCGCGCGCCGCGAGCTCAAACCATTATGTTACAGAGTAGCGCGCGCGCGCCGCGCGTGTTCTCGGCTCTGAGTGACATAATCGCACGCGATTTTGTGATAAGGGGATGGTGTTGCTACTTGCTATCCTTATTTACCTAGTACCTACAGGAGTTAACTTTTCTATAGCGTCGAAATTAATTTTTTTACTTTAAGAACCACAGATCTCGTGTTTGATTGAACGTAATTATTTATTTAAAAAATTTGGATTCAGAATTTTCAGATGTCAACGCAGTTTACTAACGTCAAAACAATTCTTTGAGAAAATTGAATAAAAATAAAGTAAATAAATCTCAGTCGCCGGTAATTAACGAACAAAAACGGCACGCTATTGCCTACGGAGCCGAAGAAAAGTAGGAAGGAAGGAAAGAAGTGTTCGCGGGAGGGAGAGAACGCATAGCGCACACGCACACATTTTACACGATAAATACGTGTGTACATACTCTTGCCGTAGGGTATTTTTACACGGCGGCCCAATTGTTCACCTCACCGGAACACGCATCGGAAGAGAGGAGGAGCAGGAGCTCTTCCGGTCGGTCTTTGGCTGACGGCGCGGCGCCATCATCACAGGTGGATGAATACCGATCATATACCAGTTCTACCTTCATATTTCTTTTTATTTATTTAAAAACTCTCGATTTTATTGTTTGTTCATTGGACTAACGTCAAAAATTAAGATTTTTTACATCTGTTTTTTTCCTAGCAAAAGTTAGAGTTCGATTCGATATATAACTTTGAAAAGTCAATAAATGTTGTCTGCTGGTCTTTTGTTTTTTAAAATACAAATTTATCAAGATCGTAATTTAAAATATTTTAATTAATCATCATAGTACAAGAAAAAATAAATTTAATTAAGCTGAATCTGCATTACTGCTTTCTTTAATTGCATTCTCGCTTTCCTAATTAATTGGATATTTTAATCATTTAGACTCTTGGTAGCTGAAAACTTCATCGATAATTTATTGCCTTTCTTCTTTTTTTATTTATTATTATTATTATTATTTATTTTTTTTTTTGTAACTTTGCTTTTGCGGTAAAACTTCATCATCGCAACAGTAAAAATAACCGATGAATATTTCAAGAGAGAACATGTTTCAGCGCTCGGTGCCTGAAAAACTTTTAATGCGTTTATGCAAATCTTGTCCAACGAGTAAAAAGACTCGCGAAAAAATTCAACCTTAGAAATAACAGTTCACGTGCATTTAAAAAAACAGTTTTCTTTTTTATACTTTCTGCAAAAAAAAAAAAAAAAAAAAAAACGAAAAAACTGGATCCTTGACTTACAAGTATGATTAATTTTTTGCATTTCGTTGAATGATTGTCAATGAAAATTAGTCACTCGAGACTGATAGCTTTGAGTGTGTTCAAGCAAACAAATTATAACAGTTTAATCGTAACGTCAGTGTCGGCCCTTTTTCGGTCGCGTCTTTCGCTACGTTATACTAATAGCCGCACGCTCTACATCCGAGCTTCTTTCTTTCTTTCGCGGTTCGACAAGTGTAATTTTATTCGCGAAAAAGACTGTGGTTTAAATAGAAGATCGCTTCTATTTGAATGTCACCTTGTAAATTTCCCTCGATCCAAATAAATCTTACACTTTTGACAGCTTTCACCGTGACAATTCTAAATTTATTTGAAATCAAACTTTCGACTTTGAAAATTTTCTCTTCGATAAACAGTAATTTTTAAATAACATTTCAGATATTTTTTTTTTTTTTTTACTTTTATTTTTGAAACATCACAAACATTAATTAAGTGCCGTAACTTTTTTCATGGCGCTGTGCTCAGATAGTTCTGTTTTCTCTTTTATTGTCCTTCAAATTAGCGTTTTTATAAAACGTTGACTTGTGTCATAAAGAAATCTGCTATTAGTAGTACAAACTAATAATTATTATTCATTAAATTTGAGGTACTACATTTACTATTTTTATTTGATAATTAATTGAACTGTTTATTAAGCTGTACCCACTAAAATTTTAATAATTGTTTTTTACTTTATGAAACGTGTAGAAATTTTTTTCTAAAAAGAATATAGTCAATGTCGAAAATTCTTATAAAAACTTTTATTCATTAATTTTAATGATTAGTACTTTTTTTGAACTATAAGTGAGCTTGTATAAGCTTCTATGGCGAAGTTTGTTGAACTTCTTTTAAATTTAAATGTTTCTAAATATTTTCAATCCATACAACAATAAAAAGAAATTATCTTACATATTATTTTTGAATTCCAAAAAAGATTCATTTTTTTACAGAAAGTTAAAATTTAAAAACTTTTAGCTCTCACCAGTTTGTAAAAATACAATAGAACAAAAATTATAAAAATTCTTGAGCTAAAGTCGAAAAGGCTCCGGGAAACGTTAACAAATCTTGTAGAAAAAAAAAATGACTTAAAGAAATATTTCTCAAGACTTTCTAAAAAAAATTTTCTCTCCCTAGCCTAACATTCAGCACTCCACGAGTTCCGCAAACCATTTCAAACAAAAATAATTTTCACCAAATACATAAATTTCTTAATAAAAGTGCCTATAGTTGGAAGTCCTTGAAAACAATTTTAATCGCGTATTAGCGGCGATAAAGTCTCTTTCATTGGATCAATTAAAAAGTCGCACAGTCGGCGCGCGCGGATTTAATACGGTGGTTTGATTTTGTGCACGTAATTGCGGGAGGCATTTGTACCCGTATTTTCACCCGTCACAGATTCCTACTGACCGAGTTTGAAGCCGCGCGCCGGGTTCCACGTTTCGTCATCAGCAGCCTCAAAGTCGTGCTAAAGTTGTTATTTTTTTTTTTTTTTTAGTGGGTTATTATGATTGCGAATCCCACCAGCGGGTCCTGGTTATTAAGCTCAACGGCTAATGCTTGCTTAATTGCTAATGAAAAACAACACACTTACCCGAGTTACGATGACCATCTCTCAAGTCGCGATTCCGTCGGCTCGCTACCTGTAAAACACATTACAATCATCATTTTACTTTCACCATGTTAATCATCATTTTCACTAAAATAAATAATATGTACGCGTGATTTTCTGCGAAAAGTGTCTGGAATTGCTTGAAAGGAAAAGGAAAGAATTAAAGTGATTTATCTCAAAGATAAATTTAAAAAAGTCCTGCTAATGAACTTTACGAGATTCAAGAAACTTGCGGGACAATGTGATATATTTTAGCCAGGGGGGGTCTCCTAATTGCCAAGATAGTCAATCTCATCGCGTTTAATTTGATTTATTTTTTCTTAATTTTTGGAGAATGAAAAAATTTCTTTTAGTCATCATTCGTCTGATGTACAAGCTCTTAACTCTTCTAGACATCGCGACCCAAAGACAAAATACTAATCCAATGAGATTTTTATCAAGGCAGACGCGAGAGTTTTTTTATCAACAATCAAGAATTTTCTGGTAGCTGCATTCATTGTTTGAACGTATTTTAGAGTAAAAAAACTTATTTTGAAAGAGCTACTGCAGCTATGGACGACATAATGAACCGGTAAGTAGATTCGTACTAGGTATACGTCAAGGATTTATCGCTTCCTCGTGTCAGCGGGAAAAAAGAGTATAGGAGGGAATCCATCATCATGTAGGTGAAGACGAAGAAGAGCCAGAATGTGTTTACACGTAAGTCGAGGGGGACCGTTATAAGCCAAACCAGTTAGCGAAGTGGGCCAGCAGCAGCAGCATCCAGGAGACGCGCACGCGTGTCTTGGGAGCAGAGCAGATCCTCTCGTCTGTTTCTGCTGCTGGACTGTTTTAGCGACGATTGTTTGCGGGCACATGCCTAGGTGCAGTTATTGGGAACAGTCCTATTGCCTTCTGGGAATACCGTCTGACAGCCCCTCTTTTTTTTTACCCGCAGCACGGATGCTCTTCTTACACTACACTGTCATAGGTGGGTCCTGTACCGGCCCGCTATAAACTCAAGGCCGAACTCTAATTTTTCTGCTCAATTAAAATTCTATCAACTCTACTGACGTAGCTGAATTAACAAAAATTTATTAAATAATCGCCAGCTTAATGTACTCAACAATTAGAATAACTCTGAACGTAAACGCGCGATGAGCTGCGTGATCCCGATAGGTAGAACAATAACAGCTATTTGTAATTCAAACATGCATTTCAGTGTGGTAGAGAGAAAGAGATAGAGAGAGCGCCTTGATTGTAGGTTTTTAGATGGAAAGTAAAATTTCCGGATCATAAAAAATCTCTTTCTTATCAACTCCATGAACAAGAAAATGATAACTATTAATTACCTCAATAAATAGGAAAAAAAAAAGAAAGAAAAAGATAATCCATTTAAGTGCACTGCTCAGCTGGTTCGAGTTACGAGCATCAAATTGTACATCGCGCCGTGCAATTACCGGCACGCACCGTAGACTTAAGCTTAGACACTGCAGTCGGTGCAACAAATCCATTACAGCAGCCACGTGTACTTAGCAATCAACTTATCTGGTTCAATAGTACTTTCACCTCGAGTAATCCACGACGGCAAACGAGCCATTTTTATTCCCTGTGACAATAGACAAAAAGAGAAGAGTTTTAAATAAAAAAAGTAGTGCAAATTCTTACACGAGCAACGCGCCGTCGTCGTTAAACGCGACTCGCTTGAACAATGGCCTGGTGCTGCGAGCTGAGTCATATACTAATTCTTGGCTAACTATTATTCCCCTTGAACTTCAAAGCGCGTCGATTTCTTTCTGTTGTTTTCTTCTTTAAAAAAACATGCGCCCCGAGAAAGTCGAAAGGCCCCCGATTTTTTTATTGACCTCCCCTCTTCTCTTCAACTCTGAGTTTGTGTATACGGAAAGCGTAATTTTTACCGTTTACTTGACGACTTGTTTTGCATACCGAGCGTTTATTTCCTCCAGCGATTGTTTTTATTTATTTTTTTGCCTTTTTTTATGCTGCACTGCGGTATAAACGGATTGATTTTATGGAACCCTTCCCACTTCTGGCCAAAGACTTAATTTTTTTTTAAATGTTTTTTTTCATACGACTGGAGATGCCAGTTTATATTTTTTATTAAACCGTCAAATGAACTGCATACAAATAGTATTGGGATAAATGAGGGTAAAAACTTTAACAACTTGAAAATTATAGTTCTATAATAAACACCGTAAAGTTTTTTATCCAGATTGTCGATAAAACACTGAACCAAACAATTATAGTTTGCAAAAAGTTTTAGCAACTTATTTATTTTTGTAGGCGATAATTTGCGAAAATGACATTTTAATTAATACTTTGTTTTATAAATTATGATATTTATTTACAAAGTAATAGTCTAACTTTTTTTATACGTTAAAAATAAATTTGCCGAGTGTTGACTTCACGATACATATAACCATGAAAAATAATATCATTAACTCATGACTCCGCACCAGAACCCTCGCCGGAACCCGCATTTCTTTGACCTTTTGAAGATTTTAAAATGCTAATATTAATTCTTGAATTTTTGTGACGTTACCAATTTGCACCCGCGCACTAAGTAAAAATTATGAAATATTTAAAAAAATTCTGTCTTAAGTAATGTCAGCGGTTTGGAAAGAAAGTCTAGGCAATTTTCTAAATAACGTGCCAGGTTTGCGTCAACAAGGAGGTTTCAAATTATAGCAGCCATGTAATTACCAAGCGGTCGATTCAAGGCCGCATATGACAGAGGATCTAAAAAGTGCACTCGACGTGGAATTTTGTCTTATACAACAGTTCTCGACCTACCAAGACCTCATGATGCACGCGAGATTTATTGTAAGAGTGAAATAAGGATCTTTTTCTTTTTTTAGCTATTTTTCTGTGGCTTTTAATTGACCCTTACAAGTTCTCTTTTTTTTCACTCTTCTTCGTGTCAATAACGAAGGTACGGCTTTTAAGATAATGAAAAAATTTTTTTAAACTATCGCTGCTAGTTGGTAATTTTTTAGAGTGAATGAATTCCAAAATTACCTCCAGTAGCAGAAAAATTTTGTACAACTCTAAAATATGTAGGTATAAGACTTTGAAATAAATTCATTTCTGTGAACATTGCCTGAAGTTTTTGACAAAAAATTATTGTGCTCGTCGTTATGACCTCGTCCATTTAATAAAACACTAAAACCATACGAGGTACTAATTGAATATCTTCACTAATGCGATAGTAGAGAGTGTTACAACGCAAGCAGGAAAAAATTATTCTTTTTTTTAATAATATTACATCTTTTTTATATTTTTGAAAAAATTTTGTCAATTACTTTAAGTTATCATTCAAAAAATCTAACGTGATTTAAAATCATAAAATAACACCCTTAAATCTAATACTAAACAGTGATTACATTGAAAAAATTGAGTTTAAATGAAAAAATGTTTTGAGAGAATTGGCAGTCTTTGCTCATTGAAATATTTTATTTTCCCGCAATTTATTATAAAAGTTAAAAAATTATTTCCATTAAAGAAAGTAGTACAGTAGGAAGGAGAAGTTGTGCCATGTGGAATACCAATCTTCTACAGCAGCTTACAATTTATAGCCCATGTGACACTTTTTGCACATAAAAAAATGGTTTCTTAGGTTATTTTTTAAGAAATTCTTGCTCGAAGCTTTCATGAAGAGTTTTGTGACCGTGCATTTGTTTTTCTACTGTACAAGACCCTATGCAAGAGAATTGATAATTTATTTCATCATTTGGCATCAGATAACGATGCAAAAGTTTCGTCAAGATTGGGGTTCTACATGTCAAAACATCCATCTCTTTTTAAAAACAATGGTATATCGATTCTGTAGGTGTGAAAAATTTCAATTAAATCATATCAGTAAGTAGTTTTTGCAGTGAATGTTTCATGAGAAGCTCGACATCTCTTTTTATGTAGTTGAATATGTTTTTGTGAATGAATATTCGTTTCTAGAAGAATCAAAATAATAGAAAAGTTTTTAAATTACAATTATTTTCAATTACAGCTATTGGAATTTCGAGAGAACTCATCTATGCGAAATTTGGAGGGTAATTATTGAAAGTTATTAAATCTTTTAAATTAAATGGCACTTTATCCAACGCAATAATGAATTTGCCGTCAATTACCGAGCGGTTGCTTTCAGCATTAATAAAATGCAACGGCTTATTGAGCCTGATGGAAGATTTATCCAGCAGCGGCTGCCGATTCAATTCAAATCAAGACCTCCGTTTTTCGAGCTCCTCCTTCGACGGCACATTTTCCTTCGTCCCGATGCATGCATGAAGAGGCGATCAACGTAATGGACACGTAACTCGGCTTTCTTTTTTCTTTTCATTCTACCGCCTATCGCCTCTATCTTCTTTGCATGCACAGATGGTTTTATAGATCCCATATCACGTTTTCTGTACGCGTACTTATGTATTATGACTTGTTGCTGTTTGTATCGAGGAAAAAAGGGGAGGAAGAGGAACGTGCCCAGATTACATTAAGCGCGTTTACTTGATGACCTATACAAATCAAAAAGGCAGCGACCGGGTTAGCGTTCTTAACAACTACCTATTGCGGTGATGTCTTTAGTAAAGATCGTGACTACTGCACGATTTAGACGCGCGGTCAGGCATGACGGTCTACATATTATTTATACACGCGATGATACCATTGACGAAATGAATAAAGGGTATAACTTTGAGTGATCTCAAAAGCTGTACTCGGATTTTTCGCGGTTATCAAACTGACGAAAAAAGAGGAGTTGAGAGACGAGTCTTATGTGAGTTAATGAGACTGATTGATGTAACGAGGAAAAAGTAGACAATTGAAAAACAAGCGGTGCATCATAAGTGATGAAAAATAAGTCCTAATTCCTGATGTGCATCAGACCTTTGATGTTGCAAGATAGTGCAAATGCACGGGTATTAGTGGCAGGGGGGGAGGAGGAGAAAGACGCTGCTGCAGGCTGCCGCGGGACTCGCTTATTTAATCGCTTGCGCGCTGCAGTCATTGACTTTGAAAATATCCTGGGCAGCAACGAGCAAGTACTACGGTCAGTGCCAGCAAGCTGTTCTACCGCCAATGGGTAGGTAAACTGCATCGCAGCCGTCAAGGCTGCCGTATTCTGTTCGTGAGAGAAGCCTTTATTGTTATTGTTCGGGAGCTCCTGCTCTTTTGTGCGTACCTTACACAATATATCTATCGAACTACTGTGAGATTTTCTTTCAAGAATTTTTTACCCCGACTCGTTTGTTTAAATCAACCTCTCCACTTGTATCGAATTAAAATTATTCCTTTTTTTTTTCTAGACACCTAGGTATTTAAATTGAGCGTTACCCAACTAGTCAAACTAAACTGTATCGTCCAAAAATTACATAACAATTATTAAGTCCAAAAAAGTACCACTTCCTCAATATAATTAATGTAAATAAATTCAATTTTTTAAAAGAATTTTTTGTTAAAGAACTCTGATTTGGAAAAAAAAAATGAAAAAAAGACGAGTCATCTCCTTAGTACAAGATGTGTTATTGTGTTAATATGAAATACCTATGCAACAGGGAATAAGCATTAAATCGGTTATTACTCTCAAACTCTAACTAAAAAAGTTCTTTCTCTCAATTTCAGAATTGCGAAACAAAATAGGCTTAATCATTTCGCGATGTGCCACTTGATACTTTCGATTTCTCTTAGAATACAGTGTAAGTATTTCGACACCCCAGCCAAAACCCACATTCTATTCATACCTTTTAAACTTGCGATTTGAGTAATTTTCGATCAAGTCTTCTTGATAAGACTTCCTTCGATTCAAAGCTTATTTTCATAAAAACAATCAATGATTGTTGAGAAATTTTTCAAATCAGAAAAAAATACTATGGTACCGATTCTATTACTTTGTGAATTTATTAGTTGAAAAAAGCAAAAAATATAAATCCTACCATAAAGTTTGATTAAAAACTAAATTGTTTAAAATATTTAATACAAGTTTGATACAAGTCTTAATGTCTACATGATAAATTTTGCTGCAATTGGACAAAATAATCTATCTATCATTACAGCTCAAGCGTTTAAATAATTACTGCCATTAAAATACTTTGTTAAGACTAATTATAAAGTTGAAAAAAAAAAAAATTGTAAACTTGCAAACTACGGTTTTTAATAGTATTAGAATAAATGACAGTCGATTAAAAAATTATTATTTATGACTCTATATCAATTTTCAGATGGTTAAACATTTTAACAATTTTTCATGAGTGTATAATGTATATAATAAGACTTACACTTGAATTCAACGAATTTGAATAAAGTAATTTTCAATTAAATTAATAACTAGATTTTAATCATGATTCAGTTTAATACCGTGTACTCCAGTAAGACTTCCCTAGTAAGCATTACAGTTTTAATTGTAAATTCTGCCTTAAATCGTTAAATTTTAAAAGCTTATTAAATTTTGATCAAACTAGTAGATCGATTGATACCATAGTAAAAAAATTAGTTTTGTTTATATGTAAGAAGATAGAATTAAAATCAAAATTTTTTAAAATAAAAACCAATAAACCATGTAAAATGAGTTAAAGAGAAAAATTTAACTTTAAAAGAGTAAAATCAAAGAAGAAAACAAAGTAAAGAAGTCAATCAATGACACAGCTGATAAAACAGCGGCGGCGGCGTAGATAATCTCAAATTAATTATTATGCTTGCAAAAAACACGAGTAAAAATATAAGGAACGTAATTAAGAATTTTTCAATCAATAATCGCTTCCCAGAGATTATGAATCCGAGATTATCACAAATAGCGAGACAAATAGTTCACTGTTCTAAAAAACTCATCTCACTAAAAAGGGTGACGACGTTTTTCTTCCTTCAGTACAGCTGCAGGGACGAGAGAAAGAGAGAGAAAGAAAAAGAGATAAAGTCAAAGCTCGCCCGACAGGATTCCGTGCAACCGCATGGCGCGAGGTGAGATACGCTGCCACTGCATACGTTGCTTGGTATATAAGTAACGAACGTGATTCCTACACCGGACACTGGATTATTATAGCTGTATGAACCACCAGCAGCGGCTACGGCACGAATTTTATGACGGATTCCAAGGATGCTTTCTATTCGGCGCTACCAAGCGTTTTTTCCAGCTCTTTCTTATTCTCTAGTCCCTTTTAATTTTTCTTTCTTCCCTTTTGTCTATAAATTATCACTCTCAAATAATTAGAGAAACTTTTTTACCTTTCTGTCCTTTTGGCATTTGTTGAGAGAGCTCAATGCTTTTGTGTTTAAAGGCACAAAACAAGGCACCGAAAATGAAAAAAAGGATGCATGAGTAATAAATGCCCGGAAATTATAGTACCGTGACCACCAAATGCGTAGGTGTGCTGCTCGCTGTTACAAGCAAAAGCGACAACTTTTTTTTGGTTCATGACTTTTACTCTCATGACTTTGAAAAATATTTTTTCTTATACCCATGACAGATGATTTTTTTTTTACTTTTTTAGCACTAGAGCTTTATTTTTGTGAATGAGAATTTGGAAATTTTTTTTTGATAAAGTATTTAGAAAGCTATTATCGACAAAGGTCAAGCTCAACTGGTTCAAAACAACCATGTTAAAGTTCAAAAACTCGATATTAAATTTAAAAAAATTTTTAATTTCTTAGATTTGTTTCAATTTGATTTTTAATTTCTTAGATTTGTTTCAATTTGATTTGTCTACATTCTAAAAGTTGCATTTTTAAATTACCACAATTTTTTTTAAAAGTCTCTAAACAATAAAATTCATTGATATTTATTGTAATTAAGAGTATGTTTTAAACAGAGTTTACAAGTTGAAATTTATTAAAAATAAAAAAAAATTTAGGGTTTTTTTTCTTTTAATTGAAATCATAAATTAAAAAAACATCGTAAAAAACCAGCTTCGTTTTCTGGAATGACAATCCTTTTGACCGTAATAAATAAAAGCTTTAAAAAAAGGAATTTTTATGAAGCAAATTGATAAGAAATAAAATTTTGAACGCTGCAGAAGAAAGTTTATCGCGAAAAAAAAAAACGATAAGTACAGTGAGAGAAGGTAGGAGGAGAGACAGAGAGAAAGAAAAAAAAAAGTGGAATCGTTAAGGAATCGAGTTTAATTAGGCGGTTTCTTTAAACGTTTGTTCGTCCGTACCTAAGTAAGTAAGGATTGCGCATGAAAAACGCGCAATGGGATTTCTTATCGGTTCGGGGAAACGAGAGGATCTAAGTCTACTTGCTACATGGCTGTTGGTTACTTAATTGTTCTGTTCTGTTGAAAAAAAAACAAGAACCAGCGGTAAAATGCAGTGGTTCAGCTATTCTCTGCAAGATTTTTATGTACCATCAAAAAATTTGATGTAAATGTACAGTCAAAACAAACTCGAATAAGAATTATGCGTTTTCAATTTTTCATAAGACTATTTTCGTTGAACTGTATTGATTGACTGTTGGAAAAAAAAAAACAATCACTTGTAAGATACCAGGTACAATATGAATTGCAATAAGCGAACTACGAATATGTTGAAAAAAATTCCAGCTACGACTAAAAATTCAAGGGTTGTTTAAAAAATCGTAGATCTAACAGCACCAATGAATATGATTTTTCAATCCAGCAATTATATACTTGGCTCATAAAAGTAAAATCCCAGCTCTTCGAGTACTTCGAAGTACAAATCAAATGAGAAGTAAAAAAATTGGTAGTGGGTACGTAGATAGGACCGCAGCGATCGGAGTGCGGCTATAGGCGGTGCTCACGCTCGAGGTAACTCGGACGTTGCAAAAGGTGCAGAAGCAGAAGTAGCTAGGTAGGCACCTGCTAGTTTCCGGAAGCAGAGCGTCGGTGGCAGGGGAAAAACGGGAAAACGGGCGTACGTGCTTGCAAGACCCGCGCGTGCGTGTGTGTTTGCATGCGCGTATGTGCTGCTAAAACGCCGCGCCACGCCGATCTGCACCTGTTGCAGGCTACCGCGCGTCGCCCTTGGTGCAGCTGCACCACCGCGAGGATCGCTGATGCGGTCATCGAGCCTCTGCCCGCCGCACTTATAATCTGTACTCGTAGGTAGGTAACTCTGTCGAGGTTTTTAAATTAAATAGGGAGCGCTGTGCCTATACATTCTTTACTCGCTTCAGCTGATGGGTTGTTGACTCTTCCTCTCTCGATCGCGTGCTTTGTTTTTTGTGATAACTCATGGTGACTCAAATTTTTTTCCTTTTTTTTGTAGCTGTCTCCCCCCTTTCCCTCGTTACCCGAGAATTAATTAAATTAGCGTCCGGTTCCGAGGGGGACAAACTAACACATGATTCTATACATAACTACGTTGCTACCAGAATTTTACATAGTTTTAATTTTTTTCGACTTTTCTTGCATTACAGTAACTCATGAAATGGGATTGATATTAAAAATTTCGAACTTGAAAAACTAGTTATTACTCAAGTTGATTGGTAAGTTATAGTGAAAATTCAAATAAAAGGAAAAATAATGGTTTTCAACAGCAAGACAAAAAAAAGATAGGCTCTTCATAAAAAAGAATAACAGTGAACTATAGGCTGGTATGTACACTGCAGGGTCAAGGTATATAATAACAGCAGCGTATCCTCGAGACAGATCTATCCGGCATAGGGGCATTGCTCTTGTAATTAAACGAAAATCTCGCAGTTTCTATCGGTAGTCAAGGGTTAAAGTCGTTAAAGATAAAGTGTAGGATACCGGTGTACCACGCCGGGAATGCGATGAAGGACTCGAGGGAAAAGAGGAGTAGGTATGTGTTCTCCAAACGATAGTCGGAGCGGCGCTGAACCGTGGTGCAACAAGTACCTGTCAGGCAGCGAGTCCGACTCGTCGTCGTTTGAAAACGGCGTTACCGCGGTGCACCACCAGGGTCGGTCTCAACTCCACCAGCTTGCCTAGACGTCCATGATGATGGTATTGAACCTGAGGCACTGCACGTCACTGCACTGACTAAAGGCACTCTTTTAAAACTGAACACAACGAAGCACCAGCACCGAAACGCCGCGAGTATCCGCGCGCTCGGCCGCGGCTGCAGGTAGACTGGCAGCAACTGGCAGCGCCTTTCTCCTCGGCTGAAACTCTGGCAGCTAGCGCTACTCTCTAAAGCAGCACCACCGCATACGTGGTCCGGTCCGGTCCCCGCGAGGAGGAGGATGAGCCGCCGCTGCGCCGCTACCGGCACTTAACACGTTTGCCCGTATACGGCCTGTATCCTTACGTGGGGACCAGCGGCTCCCCTGCACCATGGGCGAGCTCAACCGAACCGAAACGCGACGTTGCGAGGATCTTTTTCCTTTATGCCTGTTGGCTATTAGATAGATATATGATTTTTCATCCTCGAGTCTCGCCTCGCTCGGCATTCGGGGTCTGCGTGTGAATGCACCTGTTGAGCTACTTTATCGACGGGTGTACTCACAATAACGGCTTATTTTGGTGAATTTTCTTATTTGGCTGGCTTTTTTCATATTTAAACTAATTTTAATGTTTATAATAAGTTATTAATTTTTCATTTCTTTTTTAAAACGTTTATTTATAAACTTTTTTCGCAGACTTACATATATTTTTTTTAATTACAGTTTGAGATGCAGCGTACACGATCACAACAGGCTATAGTAATGATTTCATAGGATTCGTAAAAGGTGTGTAAATATACGTTTTCGTGTTTAAATATTCGTTTTTTTTTTCAATTACAATGATTGTTTGCACACTAAATTTTTAGTTTTTTTTTTTTTTTTGCTTTACTTTTAGACAGATTGCATGTTTGGCAATTTTCGAATCCACAATTCATCGCATCCGATTAGTTCATGTTATACATATTGAAAGTATATCTTCATACATTCTCTAGTACTTAATATACGTCAGATTCTCTCCGTTAAAGAACGTATAGAAGATTTTAAAAATCTTTTTTTACAAGTGGCTTCGTGGAAGGCAACGAGTTTCATTCAACAAAACACAGACATAAAGCAAGCTTTAGCATAAGATATTCAATGACCATAAATCAAGTAGAAATATTTTGCAAAATTTGGTAACTAAGGCTACCAAATAATTTATTAAATTAAAGAGAAAAACCCATAAATCGGCGTAAAATTTGAAAAAAAAAAAAAAAGCTCGCTTTAATACAGTTTTTAAACTATTTCCTGTTACGAAAAAATGTATTTAAAAATTCATGAATTTAAACATGTATGTAAAAAGCATTAAAATATAAATAAATAAATTTTAAGTAACAGGAGCCAGAGTCTTTACATAATTTTCTATAAAAAATTGTATTTACCTTGCACAGCAAGTGAAAATTTATCTTTTTGACCAGTTTAAAAAAATACATTTTATCGTTGTTAAACGTTCAAAAATTGTATCTGTATTTACACGTGTTATAAAATTGAATTAAAAAAAAACGTAAAAATTTTTTTCGATGAATATTTTGATACATTGTCAACAAAGTACACATGTAAATACACATGATTTAACAGATAGAATGATTCGATTTGCAACTTAATAAACTAGATTGTTAACAATACAAGTGCTTATGTATCATTCATATTATAATAATTAGTAACATATGTATATTTTATTTATATATTTCCTTCTTTTTTTTATTTAGAAAACTAAATAACACTACAGCGTAACCAACAATTTACAGCCATTACCTTTCTCCTGCTTAATATAAAGGCATGGCAAAGTATATAGTACATTTAATTTCAATACTTAAATTTTTTTATTTTGGTACAAGATATGCAGTTCAAATTATTTTATTTAATAAATATTTATAGTTACTGGAACGACACTATCAATTTCAATAAATCGTTTCGTTTTCGGAAAATCATTAAATAACTGCTAAAAATGTATAGAATTTTTTAAATTTTTTGGAAGCGAAAATACATCAGTTTAAATTTTGTGTATAACTTGTACCTCAAATTAATTCTAAGGATTAATTTTATAATATATAATATAAAAACAATCATATTATAACAAGGACGACTAGGGAATAGTATAAAGTTTATCTTAGAAATCTACTTGTGTTTCATGCTCTCGAATGATTACTTTATTCCCTATAGAGAGCTTATTAAATAAGTTAATTTTTTAAAAATTATTTTTGTTTTTATTTCTTTTGACATTAAATGTACTAATGCAAAGTTAATATAATTTCTAGTTAAATTTTTGTGATAAAAAATATTGAAAATAGCATTTTTCTGAGAATAGAACAAATGACATCAAAAAGAGATTAAATTTTGTTTATGATACAGTATAGTCAATTTAAGTTGATACATAGCCCGTAGTTATAGAGAAACATCTATATAAAAATTTATTAAAATGCAGTTTCTCTTATGTTTTTGTGTATTTATGAGTAATTAACAGAATGTTGCCTTTAGTAGCATAACTGCATGCACAAAACATGCGGTTTTGTTACAAATAGAGGCTATGAGTATAAATTGTTTTTAATTTTGCTTAGTAATAAAACCATTTATGATAGCAGGGCAGAAACATCCCAAATTTTAATCATGCGATCTTGTCCAACCGTTAATAGCCTTCGTCGAGAAACATCGAGATCCATATAAACAATACTATGTTTCGCATCATGAAACGATGCTAGAGGTGTTTGGCTAAATTATAAAAAATATTTAATTTATTTAATTTTGACGAAAATATAACATTGAATGAAAATTACTTACTTGGCAGCTTTTAGCTGAATATGACAAGGATCACAAACTCTAACTTCAAATTCGAAACCCATCGAAGGAATGGGAATGCGTTGGGACGAACACCGAGCACATAAAGCGCCACCACAATTGCGGCAGTGATGTTGTCTCAAACCCAATTGACGTTGATCCATCATGGCTTTGATGTTCCAGAAAAATGGTCTTCCACAAGCCTAAAAATAAAAAATATTTTTAAAAAGTTTTTATCAAAAAAACTATTTTTTATAACAAGTTGAGACACTATTATCATATACTTCGTGCGTAAGACTCAATTTTATACACGCTTTAAAAAAGAAAAAAACATCCGTAGAAACTAGTGCTATATGCACAGACTACAATAATAATAACATATTACTGTACATACATATGCACGTTATCGCACTTACACGATAAAGTACTATCATTGTAATTGTGAAAATAATTTTTTACCTGACAAGAGTTTGATTCAATCCAATTTGCTGTTTCTTTTCGATTGGCTGACATATCCCAACAAACTATAACTCCGTCTTCCCCTCCAGAGAATAAGACTCGTTCTGCACTTGCATAACTCAAAGCAGTTACTTTGTTACTGTAAAAAGAGGTTTAAATGATGTTTATTAATAAGCAGATGACCACGTCTTTCACTGGGAATTAATTTAAATTTAACTCTATAAAACAATAGTATAATTTTGATATGATTGCAAGCATAAAAGTATCTATTTTTGGACTATATGACAATATATCATGTCTATATAATATAATGACCACTGATAAAAAAAAAAAAAAAAAAAAAAAAAAAAAACTTTTTGACATTTTTATAGCTCTTTTCTACAATCCAGTATCAAGTCGAAATTGATGAGTATAGTATCTTATTTATAAACAGAAATTTATTTGAACAAAAAAATTAACCGCTTATATTTTAAGAAATAATTATGGAACCTTTTTGGCTTAATTAGTAAATAGTTGCATTGACGTTACAATTTTCCCCAATAAATACATTTGAAAAATGTTTTATCAATATTTGGAATTTTTAAATTTGACTTAGTAAATAAAACTGTAGATTTGAAATATAGTATCAAGTTTTAAAATTTTTAATGAATCAGTAAATTAACTAACAGTAAAAAAGAAAAAGTCATTAAAAAATATTTAAATCTTAAACTATTTCAAAGAGTTTCCCTTTCTTTTTACGTTCACTTTTTTATAACAAAAAATTGTAAAAACACTTATATCTTAATATAAATTTAGTACCTAGGGCGTGATTCGGGTTTTCGCGCCCAGATAATAAAATTTCTGAAAAAAAAAAAAATGAAAATGGCCGCGTGAAAAAATATAGAAAAAATTCATTTTTGGAATCAAAATTTTAATGTTTTTTGAGCTCGTCACGATATTTTTTTTGTTTTTCATCTGTTTGTCAGTTTGAAATTTAATTAATAATAGAAATTTTTTTTTTACTTTTAAAACTAAACTAAACTTTTATGCTAGAATTGGTCAATTGATTATAAACTTTTTTCATTTCGTACTACAAAGCAATCATTTTGTGTTTAAAAAATTATATAAAGAAATCAACTTACTGGTGACCTTGCAGTTCATATGAGGTTCCTCTGTGACCACCAATATCCCACACAATGATACTTTGATCAAAACTTCCGGAAAACAAAAGTTGCTTTTCACTATCCCAAGCTAAAGACCTGATGCTACCAGTGTGAGTCTTAAAAGATGTCACAAAATTACAGCCATTATTATCAAGCTTCAACATTTGTATTTGTCCAGAGTAGTCACCAACAAAAGCATATTTAGCTTGAGCATCATATCTACTCATATTAAGAAAAATTTTTTTTCTCATTTATTTTGTTACTATTTATATGAATGAATTAATCAATTTTATTTCAGGAATTTAATGACAAAAAATTTTTGAGGATACTTAAATTTTACATAACTTTATTCTAACTATTATCCCTTAACTTTTTTTCGTCAGTTCAATGATCAAACTTTCTTAAGAATAGGCAAAAAAATTTATAAAAAATTTATGAAAAATTTTATAAAAAAGGATACTGCAATGCTGTATACCAAGCTTCTGTCTGAAACATTCCTATTCTTTGTCCAGTTTCAGTACTATGGTATTGAAAATATTTGTCACGTCCAATACTAAGTATCCACTCAGAGGTTAGTGAAAATATCACACCTGTAACTCTTCCTTGATGTGCAATATATTCACGCATGGATGTCATACGATTGTAGTCACTTTCCATTATGAATTCCTGCAAAGTAAAAAATTTTTGAATTTTGATTACAAATAATGATTTACATTGGATTTGTGAATATCTTCTGCAATAATGTAAACATACATAAACACTGCCATTTTCCAACCCAACAAATAGCTGTCTTGTTTCAGGACAAAAATCCATAGAAGTTGCAGATGCAACCATGTACTGACATACGCTGGGCCAGTATTGACCCGAATCACGTTTTAACCAAACTCTGACAGTTCTAAAATGAAAAAAATTTTCAATATTTCGTAAGTACGGCTCAATAATATAATAAAACATTAACTTTCAAAAGTACACCATTAATAGTACTACTAATATTTTAAAGTAATTTTTCCTAATTGAAACCTTCAAAAATCTTTTTCAAAAAGAGCATTATAGTGTATATACATCAATAAAGTTTTTTAAAGTTTTTAACAGAAATCAGAAACCAAAGGATAAAAACATAAAAATATAAACAAAGTATCTACCTGTCGTCACTGACACTAATAACGCCATCAACTCTAGGAATGATAACGGCTGCATTAATATCATCATTACAACCTTCGAGTTTGGAAAGGAGTATCGGTTTTCTGTTGCTGCTAAACTTGTCCTGGAGAAGACCTGGAGCTGGTTTGATTTCGGCTGCCATTTCTTAGTCCACCTACTACAATTCAGTCGGCATTAATGTGACAACTTGATTGTCATTTGACACTTCACCGTCTGGACGAGTCGCGAATTGAAGAAAAAACTAAACTTATAATATTCTGAAAACATTCGAATTAAAGTCACACTGGAAAAAATTATTGAAAACGTACGCTTAATTATAAAAGGATAACGCCCTTTTTCACAGTGCAAATATTTGCAGGGTATAAGAACTCTCGATCGAGTGATGCACCATTCTGAGCTCTAAAAAACGGAGCAGTGACGTCGACAAACTCGGAAACTCTCCTACTTTTGTTGTCATATACTCGGTGATATAGCTTTACTCAATCGATAACTGATTTCACGCTATAATAAATAATTATTTTTATTTGATGCAGCCCAATCTCAGCTGAGAATCAAAATCCAAATTTTTATTTCAACTTTTTTTTCGATAAAATAGATAGTTCAAAACAAAATTTATCATCAGCTGTTTTGAAAAAAAAAAAAAAAACTTATTTAGACTGCTCAAAAGTTGTGCATTTAAAATTTCCACAAAAATTAAATAAAAAATTTTATTTTTTTTATAACAGAAAGATTAAGATTTACCAAGTATAATTTTATAAATAAGTATATAATTATTGTATTAGTGAAAACTTTTTTACCCACTCAGCTGTTCAAATCTGTCCGTCTAGCGATCAGTGCCAGTCGTTGAACATTGCGACTCTGCAGCAAGGTATTTACGCCTTTGCTTTTTGATAACAATTATTTAATTATAAAAATATTTTGTAAGACCATCCATGTCTTTGAATATTTTAAAAAGTTTTAATTTTAATTTGACAAAAAAATGTTTTTTTTATGTACCAAAAGTTAAATGAGAATTATTTTTCACATAAACATAACCTGAAATGTGATAATTGATAAGCCGTCCTTAGATAAATATTTTTTAAATTTTAATCGAACAAGTGTAAAGCATGTAAAAAGTGTAAATTTATTTGTACCACAAATATGTCCGCAAATACTTCACTTTCTAACGTTAAGGTAATTTTTAATTGCAGTATTTAATTAAAATTTTGAATTCTTTATTAAGTAATTACTTAATTTTTTCATACATTAACTAATTTGATACAAATTTTCAGAGTGAAGGGGACTCTGAAGATGATTTGAAAAGGCAGGGATCATTCAGGAAGATATTAGCTGTCAATATTAATGGAGAGTCTCAACTTAGCAGTGCTGTTAAAATTATAGATCGACCAAATGCTTTGCAAAACAGTAAAGAATACACTGTTTATCTTCAAGAATATAACATTCTTGCAGAATAGTGAGTTTTAATTAACTTAATTACTGTTCTCATTGTTTTAATTGTTTACAAAACTTTTTTTTTTTTTTTTCAGTAATATGTTACGCAGTCAAGATTTGAGAGGAATTTATGTGATACCATCTGCTCAAAATTCTTTTAGTGAGTACATTTTAAAACATTCTAGAAAATTACTTTATTCCTAAGTGAACAAAATAAAGTCAAAAATTTCATAAATTTTGTTAATAATAACATTATTATTAATTCTAGTCTGGTTTGGAGTACAGTTTATTCGTCAAGGCATTTATCAAGGAGGAGTTTTTAGATTTACAATAACATTGCCACAAAATTTTCCAGACGGAAAGTGTCCGGTACAGTTTCAAACTTCATAAATTGATGATCTAGTTTAATGTTTTCATAACATAAATATTATTTTCAGATTGTAGTTTTTCAAACTAAGGTTTTTCACCCATTAATAAATTATGCCACTGGAGAACTTAACACTTTTTGGGGTTTTCCAGAATGGAAACGAAATAATAGAATTTGGCAACTAGTTCAATATATATCAAAAATTTTTACCAAACTTGACACCAAAATGATTCGAATAAATGAAGAGGCATCATTATTGTATGCAAAGTTAAATATCTCAATTTATGAAATTTTTATTTATTGTAATCAGTTTTTATTTTTTAACTATAGGTTAGAAACTAATTTTGAAATGTTTAAAGATCAAGCAAAAAAATGTGTAAAAGATAGTTTGAGTGTGGTCTATGATCCTCCCACAACAGATGATCCACATTATATTACTTTTAGTCCTTATGATAATGAATTGCATGATCCTGTAAAACAAGAAATTTATAAACCAAAGGTAAAGTTTATTTAAGATTATAAATTTTTTCATAATTCTTAATTAATAAGAATTAATTTTAAACAGTTTAATTATTTATTATCAGGATGACCATGAAAGCAAAGCTACTGGATATTCATGGGTACAACCAGGTTCTTTACAACCATTTTCAAAGCCAGAAGCAAGATAGCAAATAATTTTTGCTCTTCAACTTGTTTTGCTTTTGATTGTTTTTGACAATCAATTTACATTTTCTTGGATAAGATGTAGTGACAAGTGCGACTTATTTTTATACTATTAGCAAGAAAACGAAATTTATTCTAAAACAAATTTATAAGCTCGATTTTTCCTACAGAGATTTGTACCGATTATGAAATTATTTTGTTACAAAATGTTATAATAATACTCATTACTAAGATGATAATGAGACAATGTTTCGTCCTATACTACGATCAATTAGTCGCTGTTGGCGATCTAAAAATTTAATCTAATAAGTGCATTTTACAATAATAAAAAATATAGTGATAGTATTATGCTATTTAAGTTAAATTTTCTGTTGGTTACAGCCTGTTGAATCAGCAAAAGAGATTGTTATGTATTGAACAAAATAATTATGAAGTTATTTTTAGCAATTTTACAGTATGCAGAATAGTTATATTTAAGATACATACATATTTCCTTAAATTGTTTTCTATTTTAAATTTAAAAAGTAAAAAATTATATATTTGAAAAATTATTTCTTAGATTAAGATTGAAATATAAGTGCAATAAATAAAACGAATTTTTAACCTTGACGTGAAAATTCACTGTTTGATAATAATGTTAAGTATAGTGTGCCTAAACAATAAATGTTAAAAATTTAATTTTTTTAAATTAATAAATATTTGACTACAAATAATAACATCCTTTTCATTTAATTTCCTTGCTATTAGTGAAGGATTCTAAATGTTTTCTAAAAAAGACACATTTCTCATATTATATTTAAAAACAACTCGTCTAGGTTTTATTTCACACAAAAATAATCTTTCGCACGCAAAATTTTTCATTTCTAAAAACAAAAACCTCACACAATTCTTTAAAAATTATTTCTATTTCAACCATAAATGCAGGTACTTACTACACAGAATTTTAATTGGTTATTGTTATTTATCATTTTGAATCGATTATTGATTGAATAATACATGCGAATTGCGAAGTTGAAAATTATATCGACCGGGCTGAAAGAGAGAGTAAAAGGTGATACCGAGAGGTGCTGCCCTCTCGATATTAAGAAGCTTCGAACAGCGAACTTCAATGCTGAGTGCTGACTGCTGAGTGCTAGCTCAGCGAAAGCCGCTGAGTTGAGTGCTAAACTAGGTGCTCTAGCTAAACTGCTGTGAGTGCTGCTGCTGCGTCGTTTTTCGCTCCAGGAAAATTGTTGAATAAAATTTTTATTATTGTAAGATATTTTACGTCGTCAAAGGTAAAGTTTATTATTAAACTTACATAAATGAAAATTACGTTTAAGATTTGAAGTTTAGTAAAACATTTCACACCCGTTGTTTTGCGGTTTGGAATCCAGACTTCTGGAGTCTAAAATTAAATATGAGTCAGTCTCAGAGCTTTTTTAGGTTACTTTTAGGCGTAGACAATATTGCTCATCATTATCAATTTCTT
The DNA here is from genome assembly GCA_038277355.1 of Encarsia formosa. Taxonomy (NCBI): domain Eukaryota; kingdom Metazoa; phylum Arthropoda; class Insecta; order Hymenoptera; family Aphelinidae; genus Encarsia; species Encarsia formosa. The sequence continues at coordinate 111,462,080 of CM076184.1, forward strand.
TTAATAATAATAATGCGCGTAATTTTAGTGTTTTCATCTAATAATCAAATTGAATATAAACTGTAATGATTCTTCTTGCATGGCAGAAATGTTTATTGAATAAAATTTTAAGCCTAGTCAAAAATGAACTCTTATAATAATTAGTTATAAAATTGGTCAAATTTGAATACTTTTTAAAAAATTACAAGTTTACTTTTTTTTTTTAGCTAAGCAGTCGCATTGGAGATGCAAACAATTAAGTGTGTAGTTGTGGGAGATGGAGCAGTTGGTAAAACCTGCCTGCTAATCTCCTACACTACAAATAAATTTCCTTCTGAGTATGTACCTACTGTTTTTGATAATTATGCTGTAACAGTAATGATTGGAGGAGATCCCTACACTTTGGGATTGTTTGATACAGCTGGTAAATATTTGTTTGTTTCTTTGGCAAAATGATGAATATTATCAGATTATATGATAGTAAATTAATATATAACAAACTAAACTTTGTTTTATTAATTCTTTTAAATTTGTCTCAGGTCAGGAAGATTATGATAGACTTCGACCTCTAAGTTATCCTCAAACAGATGTCTTTTTGGTATGTTTTTCAGTTGTGTCACCTTCATCATTTGAAAATGTAAAAGAAAAGGTACGTCAATAATTCAAATCCAAATTCTAATACTACAACTTTTAATAAATTGAATGTAATGAATTTTTTAGTGGGTGCCAGAAATCACACACCATTGCCAGCGAACTCCATTTTTATTAGTAGGAACACAAATAGATCTGAGAGATGATGTTGCCACAGTTGAAAAACTAGCAAAAAATAAACAAAAACCAATATCTATTGAACAGGGAGAAAAGCTTGCGAAAGAATTAAAAGCTGTAAAATATGTTGAATGTAGTGCTTTAACTCAGGTAAACTTCATTGAATATTAATTTACTGAAAGTTATTTTTTGCAAAAAATTGCTGAAAAAATTCAAATGTATAAGTGCTTAGTGCCAAAAAAATAAATTTTAGATTGTTTTTTTTTTTCTTGTTTGTACACCCGGACATTAAATAACTCCAGGGAATATTCACAGGAGAAGTGAGAAATTCTGAAAAGACTCAAGTAATTTGTCTTTGCAAAATTGATAAAAACTTTGGTATAAAATCTTTTGTTTATTTATCAATTACTTAAACAGACAAATATTTTGGTTTTAATACAGATTACATTATTAAAATTCCAGGACATAATATGAATTTTTTTTTATATAATAAAAATACGTCATTGTCATTAGCTCTTTTTTCATTTAATTTTAATTTTAATTTTTTTTTTTCTCAGAAAGGGCTGAAAAATGTTTTTGATGAAGCAATTTTAGCAGCGCTAGAACCCCCGGAGCCTCCTAAGGGAAGAAAGTGTTTTATTTTGTAAAATGCACTAGTCTATTTATGCAGTAACGCGTGAGTATGTATATGTTTCTAATGTAAGACTATGTAAGTACCCATGTATTTTTTATTTAAGTAATAATGCTAAAATAAATTTTACAGAAACTCACTTGCAGCCGCTGTGCTTGGCGTCACAACAGCATCATCTTCACGTGGCCCATTTATAATAATGACATCGATGACAGATACATTCCACAATTTTGGAAAAATGTAGAAAAAACTTTCGAGACTAATTAATTATCTGATATTATTTGATGAATACTTCATCAGTTTTAATCGCAATTTCATATAAAATCTTAAGGGCATAAGCATATACTCATTTATAAATATTAAAAAGTGATTCTCTTTTTTTCTATCAAAGTTAATCAAACTTGTAGTAAGAATCACAGTAAATTTTTGGGACCTCATAGTTTTCTTGAAGTTGGCGAAGAGTTTAAAACATTCGCCTGCACAATGGACTGATTTTTAAAAAGTGATAGAATTGTTATTGCAAATTGCATGAAAATCTAAGTACTGTGCGATATCAAGTAACAAGACAGTTAAAATCATAGAGTTGTCAGCAATTCAGTAACTTTTAGATTTAGCTATTATTGAGATTTTATTTATAAAAGTTTTTAGACAGTATTTAATCATGTATTTTGATAGTTAAAAAAAAAATTGCAATTTTAAAGGATGATTTTATTATACTTGTTGATATAGAATATATCAATGCAATGGATTTTTTCAAGCATATATTATATTATATTCTTGAAATGAATTGAAATTTTTTGTATAGCCCTTGTATGGCACTGTTATGTATCTAATATTCTTGAGTAAACATTAGATTACATTTGTATAAATTTTGAGATTAATTTATTTCTTCCAACTTTGCTAAAACTTACCAATTTAAAAAAAAAATTAAGGGTACGCCACAAAAATACTTGGCTAAAAGTATAGGTAAAAACAGAAGTTATTAATAATTGGAAATCAAGTTTTGGTATTTTTTGTTAGAAATAATTTTCTGTACTCTAATACTAGATATATAATATTTTTGAAACAATAACATAAAAAAATTTGTATTAGGTAATACTTTATAATGTTTTAATATTAATGAGTTACTTATTCCAATTCAATGATTTCAATTTTTAAATTTAAAAGTATTTTTTTAAATGAGCTACTACATCTTAGAATATTTTTTATAAATAATCGTAAAAATGTGGAAATTTAACAATTATTTTTAACACTGATAAAAAAATTTTCTTATTTTAATTTCAACACTAAAAAAGAAAAGACTAGATATTTGGGTCACATATTTGGCTTTTTAGTTAATTTTCAAAAATTAATGCTGAAAGTCTGTTGCGCTAACAAAGTTTTAAAACATCTTATTTTCTTAATTTTTCAATTATTTAAAAAAAAATATATATTCTTAAATTTTTATCATAACAATAAAAATCTGTAAGTCCAAAAAAACTATAGAGTGCTAAAAAATATAAATTTAAATCGTACATTATAAAATTTATCCAAATGAGATTCCAAAGTCTTTTTCCTTAAAAATTAATGAAAAAGAAAAAATGCAAGGTGTACCTTTGCAGCTACAATAGTATCAAACAATTTATTTATCTATTTTTTTATTTTTTAAGTATTTATTTGCTTCAAATTAACAAAAGTATAATCTCTAAAATGTGGCGCAAATAAATCACAAAAAAGACTAAAAAAGTGGCTTACATGTACAGACACATGACCCAAAATTAAGGTAACTCGAAACACGAAGGGTATAAACCGGATAAGATAGTCGAATCAGCCCCCACGGCAAATTCCTACAACATAAGTTGGTGGACCCAACATGGGATCACTATATCATTCGAAAGGGTATAAAAAAAGAAAATTTTTGGCGCAAACCGCAGCTCTTTATTCCCTCTCTACAGACCCTAGGGGTCTAAAATAGTGATTTTTCAACTTTATTCATATTTCAGAACCTATAAGGGATACCGACAAAACTAAAAACTTGTTTTTTTATTTATTTATTTTTTTTTTTCAATTACGAGCAAATAAAAATCTCAAAATGATCTGCTGAGTTTTAACTCTGAAAAATTCATTTATTTATTTAATCATCAACGAACATTACGGCGTCCTTTAATATATAATTGATTTATATACATTTTATCAATAACATTCATTTTATTCAAATTTTAAATATTTTGACATATCTTTCTTAAAAAACTGATATAATTACAATTTCTTGTATCAACAGAGAAACTATTCTTATTTATTCTCAATCTGTTTGTAACAGAATAATATATCCGATTTGTTTTACAATTTTATTCAATTAATTCTCTGTAGTTTCTAATATTGTATTGTATATTTTTAATCGAAAAAAAAAAAAACATTTATAGAGTACCCTGAATAGAGTTTCAATTCCTATAAGCTTTAAAAGTAAAAGTATGATCATTAACATAATATAATGAATTAATAGATGCAACCGAATATTTTTTAGCTGGTAACACGAAAAAATCTATAAAAAATAATCTACGGCAAAAAAATTCCCGAAAATAATCAACGATGAAAAAATCTACGCGAAAAAAACTACGAAATTGAAAATCTACATGATATAATATGAAAATTCGATAATCAAATTCAAAAAAGTTATACTAAAATATAAAATTGAAATTTTATTTTGTTAAGAAAGAAAGAAAGAGAGAGAGAGTGAGATGTGTGATAATATACGAGGTAATAAGTATCGGATTATGATTAATTCTGTTGCCCAGTTAAAATTTGTTAGAGTTTGTAATGTTATCGTTGTTTGTACGTAAAGTACTTTAATGTTATTAATAATTATTCACGAAAAGTGTTATTTGTAATTATTTCCTAAAATGGTTTTGCAATTTATAACTAGTCAAAAAAATAAGCCCATGTTAAAATATTGAAAGGATTTATTTTAAATAAACTCTGGCCAAACAAAAATAGTATTCTTTGAAAATGTGTTAAATATAAATCGAACTATTGCCAAGGATCTGCCAAAACTCAAATGACAATGAAGATGGTAAATTAAAAACAACAAAAAAAGGTCATTATTAGTATTGTATTTTTTGTAGATTTTTTCGCGTGGATTTTTTCATAATTGTGTGGTATAAAAGCCAAATATTTCAATAAATTGTTACTTATCTTCTCAAGATTATAAATGTCAACATCATAATTTAATGTCCTTATAGGTAAACAGTATAATAGTATAGAAAGCACTAAAGTTTTATATAAATACAAAAACGTCTTAGGTTTTTTTGAAATTACTCGGTGATTATATAATAATAAATCCCAATGACTTCCTAACTTTTTTAGTAACATTAATAATTTTTGATGTTAAGAAAACCTATACAGTTGAAGGTTAATCAAAAATGCCTTCTTCTTTTTCATTCACCATCAAAATTGAGTATGCGAGTTTAATATATTTTTATTTCTTGATTTTATTGATTAAGCCCATCGTCATCTATCGAATTCTTTATCTGGTACTTGGTTATTTGTTTATAACGAAGGTTATTTCTTTTCATATTACAATTCATTTATTTACATATTACTGTTAAAATTTCCAACCCTTAAATGAAAATAAAGAAAATTATTTTCAAATTTCCTCCACAATGAATTCTTGAAATTGTTTTTAATAAAAAAAATTTTGAGTTTTTTTTTCTTTTTTCATAAGAATCAATTTATTTCAAGGATTTTTTTTTCAAATGTTTATTTCATTAGAATAGTTTGAACTCGAACGGATTAACAAAAAGAATAGTGCTACAGTTACTGAGATAAAAAAAAAAAAAAAAAAAAGATCGATCGAGTAAATCAATCATTATGAAACCTGGTTGAACCATTGATTCTCAGCACTTGAAAAACCACGACGACGCGACGACCACCAGTAGAAAAGCACTTATTTTTCACTCAATTACCACGAGTCGCGTGGTTAGCCGCCAGTGAAAAGCTTGTACGCTTGGATGATTACTCAAAGGACTTTTTTTTTTCAAAGAAGGCGTCAAAAAACCTCAGATCAAAATTCAGATTGTCCAACCCCGTTGCTTTAAAAGGAGCACAATAGGATCAGAGTCAACATATCTCTGCATCGTTCTCGAATCAATCATCCCCCTAGCAAGAGATTTTTTTTTTTTTTTTTTTTGAAAAAGCAGTTTTCACGCCGGGAGAGTCGCGTGGTCTGCGGGTAGGGTCCCGTCACTTCCCCGAACGCAGTGGGGAACGTATCTCTTTTGCTTTGGCACCTCGACTTTTAGAGGCACCACGGGATGTCATGGGGCTTCTTCTGCAAAAGGTGTGCACTTTTATTGTTCCTCGTACGAGGATGATCTATATTTTACTTTTTCCTCTCGCTCTCCGATTTATTGCCGATCGATGAGCTGTGTGCTCAGTGTGTTTTGGTGTTACGAACTCCTGCTGATCCTTAAGTGGAGGACACGCGACAGATTTTATAGATTAAATGATCTTTGGGCCTTAGAAAGATATTCTTTTCTTTGTTTGACCTCCAACTTCAAATCTTGAATTGTATAATCTTGTCTTTTCGTAGGCGTGTTAAACTGATTTATTTTCCACACAACAGCCCACCACTTTAAAGGTGAGCCTACAGACTTGTTTTTATTCATCCTGGAAAACACAGTTGGTTGCATTTTAAATTGAATTTATTTCATTTTTATTAAATTTTTAAGTAAACACAGTACCTGTACTAAATTTTTTTTTTAGAACACTTAAAGATTGCAATGGTACATTTTGTAAAACAATGTTAATATATGTTGCCCGAGGGTCGTCCGATCACACAAGGGTTGAAAACCGAGTGCCCGAGATGCGTACAATTTTTTATGCCTCGAGAGTGAAAATTTCTATGAGTTAAGAATTGAAATTTTCCGCCCTAGGGCTATTAAAAGCCCTCCATTTGCAATTTGCGTCCCGAGTGACATAAAATAATTTTTTGATTTTTAAGAAGGTATAAAAGGTTTTTAATCCAAACAGAAGTAAAAAATCTGTTTGCGATCCGTGAAGTTTGTCTTTAAACTTGAAAAATCTAAAAGTTATTTATATTTGTTGTCAGTCTGTATCTTACTCACTGAAATTTTTATTATATTTTTTTAATCTCCGAGTTTTCACTTAATATTATTGGATACTTTTAAAAATAAAAATTGTAATATCTAATGAGCCAGCCTTTACATAGAAAAAAAAAAACTTTTTTTCTCTCGGTAAAAGTCAGCCAAGCTCACGTAGATTCGTTAATTAACGAAAAGAAATCCAGCCTCTCCATTTCGTGCAGGACCAGGGTGTTTCCACAGTACTTGAATTAAAGTGCGGAGGAGGAGGGTTAATTCAGCTAGATCACGTACGTGATTTCGTAAAAAGCTTCTGGCAGTAGCTACGAACTCCCACGGGAAAAATCAAGCTTTAAGCAGGCATCACTTTTATCATTTCTATTGGCTACACGCGTCTTATATATTACTTACTGTAAGTCTTTGTAATTTAATCAAGTAAGGAGTGAGAAATTAACCAGACCTCATAACGCGGCTTTTGAAGTTGACAGCCGTGTACGCGTAAGTGCTCGAGAGGACACGTGTACCTAAGCCTGCACTCACACCCTTATTGTCGGCTTTTTTCGTTCCATAATTTATTAGAGGAAATATGCGCCCGCCTTTTTCTTCCCCACGGGCTACTTATACCATTCTTTTCGGATTTTTCTCAAGAATAATATAGGCTATTTTAAGCGATTTAACAGTGACAATTTTGAAAAGGAAAAAGGTTACAAGTCTGTTATACGCACGTACGAATAATCCGGATATGAATCGAAAAAGCAATCAGAAAGGTCTTCGGCGGCACCTTTTGCACGTTCCTCAATCAAGCTTCCTGGAGAGTTTTTACCCGATCTCCTACCCAGCCAGGGAAGCGTAATGACAGCTCGCGAGAGTCCGGCGCAATTTCCTGTTATTCTTACCCGCTGCTGATGCAGACACGTGATGCACGCGCGTGCGAGCGCGGCGACTTATTTGAAGAAACGATCACGACGACTACTTACTACTACACTACTTTGTTTTGTTCAATGCTGTTTTACCTCGATTAATGGTAATGCACCGAATAAAGGGGTTGCTTCGAAGCACGCGATCGTGCATTAACTCCGGTGTACCTGCCTACATTATCTTAATCCACACGTCGTGCAGATCTTTTTTTTCAGTTTCATTTTATAAGTTTTTTTTTTAAAGTTCAATAAAATTTTGGTTTTACATTTTTAATTGCAAAAATTTTAATAGTCTTCTTAAATTGATGCAAAAACTTAAAAATTAATGAAATATTTGGTTTGAACTTTTTTGAAACTTAACGATAAATCAGGAGACAGTAAAAATAAAATAATTTTGGATATGAATTACAAGTTTGATTTGAGAAAAGGGATTTAGTCTGAGAATCCGTCCGACTTAGTCGTTCATTCCGATGATTTTTTTTTCGGAGAAAGTTCACAGTCGAATCGATCGGTTTAATTGCCAAACGCAAGCTGCACGTAGTTGTAACGTGTTTTACCTGTGTTGGTACGAGCGTAGCCAAATAAATAAATCGAGCCAGGCTACTCGTAAATCGCTCCTCACACCCTTCCAGTGGAAGCAGACGCGCTCGTATGTGTGAAACGTGCGGATAAAGTGCACGCTCCGTCTGTCTGGATTTCACTCGAAAATCCCAAATCCCATGTAAATGTCGGCAATATTTAGAATTTTTGCTGTATTCTCATTTATTTATTCATTTCATTTACTATTAAACTGTGAACTTTTTTTATTTATTAGTTCGTACGAATGAATATAAAAACTATGAGTACTCACATAACGAGTCAATCTCAAAAAGATCTTTACATAAATATTTAATTAAGAAATAGATATGTCGGTGGCTACTCGAAGGTGCATAATACGCCACAGAGCATGTAAACAGAAAAACCAAATTAATTGATCGTAATTTTTGCTAACGCCTGTGCTGCAGGGATGAACACTTTACGATAAAAAAAAAAAAAAAAAAAAAAAAAAAAGAAAGATGGCAAGTGGAGTCGTTTAAATCACCCGCACCCCACAGCGCCATAAAATTTCCACGGCTGGTGTGCCGTCTGACGAATTCGCGGCAACTCTCCCACACTAATTTCAATATCCGCGTGTAAAACCACCGGCGAGAGCGCGCGCCGCAGGCGATTGAAAAAAAGCAAGAAATAAAAAAAAAAAGGTTTTAAAAGGAAGAAGAATCTTCGGCGCGAGGCTCGATGACGATCCTTATCGCGCCATTTATCACGCGGCGCGACGCTGGCGCTCGCGCGTAAAAATGACTGGTGTCAACGTCGCCCTGGCCCCGCTGCCTACTGCTGCGGGTGGGCCTTCTTCATTTATTATGGCCTGTCTGCTGCGTGCGTATAGGTGAAAAGAAATAAAAAAAAAAAAAACAAAAAAAACAAAAAAGAATAAGCGATGGTGGTCGTATCGCGCGATTTTTTCGATAAATACATATACGTATAATATAGTTGTGACCGATCCCTATCGCTGGCTCTGTTAAATTCTAAAACGACATGTATTTTAATTTTTATGGGGGAAGAGGAGGAGGAGCACCAGCAGGGATGACTTTATTCTTTGAGCTGAGGGGCTCGGGTTTCGAGAGGTAGGTAGCCGTTTTATGGGATGTCGAGGCGTTTCGTTTTTACTACTCAATTTTCATCGACCCTACGGTACATTAGGACTGGCTTTAAAAAAGATCATTAATAAAAAAAATATTGATCGTAGGGAGTCAATGTCTGTTTTATAATATTTTAACATCTACATCTGTGTACGCGGATAAGTATGTCAAATGCTGTGTTGGGAAGTTAGACTGACAAAGAAACGTGACTCGGCACTTTATTCATGTAAGCTCACTTACACGAAATAGTGTTTCAATACAAAAATTTACCAATCAACATTATCGAAAAAGAAAAGTTTCTTCCTGCAGCTTTTCAAAAGTTGACAATCTAAAAAATTGACAAATTAAAAAAAATGTTCAACCATCGTCCATCAATCCATGTTTTTTACCTTAAAAAAGTGCCAATTCAACATCAAAAGTATCAGTACAGTTTTAGTTTTTATAACACTCTAACTATATATTTTTATATAATAAAATAAAGATTGCTTATTGTACATTAAAAATCTAATGAAAACATGGTTGTTTGTTTATCCATTAGCTCTAAAAGTTGGAATGAACCCATATCCAAAATCATAAAATTATCTAACAAAGACATATACTCAAAAATTAATACACATCACGCTTTTTAAGTTATTACTAAACCAAAGTTTAATATATAAATAAACTCTGAGACATGTCAACCGAAAATTTCATGATACTGTACTTTAAACTATGCTCACACGATATTACTGTATGGGTACAGTGGTGGTGCCAAGAGCAATCAGTATCAGCGGGTCTGTCGATGAGAATTCATCGCCCGAGATGAAAAAAAAGTAAATAGATATCTGCTCCCAAAAAGTAAATCGATACGCTTGACGTCAGTAACGGTCTTTTTGATAATTCACAATCTTTGTTTTTTAAAACTACCGTGTATAAGATTTAAAATTTTAGAATTTTATTTTATTTTGACTATACATTTTTCGATTTACTTTGATGTTATGAAGATAAGACATTGAAAACTTTCCAGAAGAAGAATTTCACAATGATTCATTTTTCTGCCAGCCGAGAATGCGTAAAGACTGGAGTTTTAAGGTGGAACTTTTAAAAAAGAAAAAACTCAAATATTCATTAAATAGAAGTGAAAGAAACAAAGGATGTAAAACATGTGTAGAGTTATGCAAGTGCATTTTGTGGGTTGACTGCACATTTCATTTCTTAATTATGATTTGAAAAGCACTACATAGACCCATGACAGAACTGATACTCTTGGCACTTGAAAAGAGGAATCTGGGCGTAGCTTTTTTCATTCATATTAAGAACCCAGCAGACCTTTTATAAAATATTAGACTGAACCTTGTTACCGACACTTGACTGCACGAGCTACTTGAGATGCTTTTTCTCATTCATCTCAAATTAATTCTTAAATCTATGAACCGAAACGGAGAAAAAGAAAGTTTGATAAGACATGCACCAGCTTCAGAAAGGGGTGTGTAGCGTCGGTACTTTGAAGGCGGACCGCCAGAAAAGTCGAGTGAGAGTGCTGCGCGCAGTTATAAGGCAGGCGCCTGATTTTCTTTTCGCTTTTTGTACCAACGGTAAGGACTCTGTACACTTTCTCCCGTGGGAACGTTTTTCTCGTATTTATACGCGCACGTGAGCTTGGCTTATCTTCTGCCGCTGGACCAACGATTTACGCAAGTGGCAGACCCCGAGGCTTATTTCTTTTATAAAAGACTCCTGACTCTGTTGGTTACCCTTATTAAATTGATACGTGCCCTGCGAACTCTAAACCCGATGCTGTCTTTTTGGCAAGGGGTAGATCTAAAGCATGCAATTGATCGTTTTTACGCTAAGAGTTTGGTGCTTCCCAGTAAAGCACTAAACTAAAAAATTTATTGCCAAAATCTTTAAAAGTTTATTTAGGCAAGAAAAAAAACTTTCAATTAATCTATGCACGATTAGTGTTGATAAAAAATTATGTTTAAAAGTATAAATTGTATAAATCAAATAAAATTAAAATGACAATGGTACAGAGATATATTGATAAATACGAGCCGTTAAAAAAAAAAGAATATAAATGAATGTAAGTCTTGATCTCGGGGAAAGTCCTCACATAAATAAATAGGATTTTCCCATGGGAGGATTTAGATGACGACCACCTTAGAGTAGGTGCATCATTTATCCGACAGTGGCTCATTGACAAGTTGGTCTTGGCGCGGGAGTTACGAGGTGGTGTGGGTGACGCCATGCGGCAGCAGGTTTTTCAATGAGTTTAATAACCATCGATACCCGATCGGCCTCGTCGTTGGTGGTAACAATGGGACACAAAACGCCCGCCCGCCGCGCGCGGCACCATCGTGGATGATTGATTGAGACCCGGCTCCCGCCAACATTATCGCGACCACCAACTATTACCGCCGTTATTCGAGAACCAAATCTTACGTACAAAGAACTTTTACTCCGAGATCACAATCTATGTAAGCTTCCTTCACGCGTTGCAATGAAGTTTAACTTCACTGATTTTTTTTAAGACGTCAAAATAACCATCTTGATTATATACGTCAATTTTTGGTGACGTCCTTGCAGATTATGTTAAATAAACTTCAAAACGCAAAACTAGTAGCAAGATGTTAAAAAAAGATCATTGAAAAATTCATTCAGCACTCTGCGTAGGACTCTACGTACGAACTTTTAACCGAGAAGCAGAAAATATACAGTCAGAGAATAAATTATAAGCGAGATAGCTCGAGTTTAAAATAAAATGAAAAAGATAAAAAAAAGGGTAGGAAGGGAGGAAAAACACTCATTCGGTGGTCGTTACGTACGTAGAGTGCAGCACGACGAATTGCAAAGAGAGAGAGAGAGAAAGACAGAGAATATGTGTAGCTTTGCGAGATCACATCTCTCGTAAAGCGCGAGCTTAACGCTAAAAGCGCACGCTTCGTGTACTCTACTCGACCTTTCACCTCGCGACGTGGCAGCTGAGTTTGCTCGTTTGTTACTCCCACTTACTCTCCTGTGGAATAAAGTGGAAAATAAAATTTTCTCCTTCCACTCCTGCTACTTTTTTTCAAACAGTTGATAGTTAACTCCAGGGTAGTTTTAAACTTTTCTCAACGTTATTTATATAAATTTCAAATTTAAATTACCTTATGAAAATGTTAATTTTCACCCAGTTACAATCAAACCAAACACCTGTACACGATGCCGCTAATTATTGTAAAATTAAAAAACCATTTTCATCGGGGAATAATGACGGGGAGTCAAGATTGATTACCGAGAACTGAATAACTTCATAAAAGCAATACAGCGAGGGTTTTTTTTTTTTTTTTTTGGTTTACAACGCAGTGTGCGGTATCGGTGGATTCGATCTCAAAATGAAAATTACATGTACGCACCCCGAGTTTCTTCACGCCAATTTACCATATCGCGAATCGACACGGTTGCATCCTTAAATCACCATGATCCCTAATTGTCTCGCGTGCAGCGGTTAAGCCCCGAAATTACCAAAGCTGAAATCATAAAGCAGTCGTGATGCGCTGTTACAGGGAACCATTTCGAAATGCACGCGGACTCATTTCAATACGACACAAATTGTGTGTCGTCGGCCGACACGTGTCGTACGTTTCGTCAGAAAAATTCTCGTAAATTTTCGTGCGCTTCGGATTTGTCCGGGCTGATTTTTAATTAATATTCCTCGACGCCGCGCTTCGGATTTAATATCGAGCTCTCGGAAATGTTTATCGCTCGGGCGACATTATTTTACGACGATTTTATCGGAAACCGCGTGTCGATAATAACGAAGGCTTTATCGTGGGTTTAGTGAAAAATTTGTGAAATTCGCAGTTTTCCGCCTGCCTACTTTTTTTTTTTATCGTGTTTATACCCCACTGAGCTGTGCTGTTTTCCGCCGTCAATGATTTTTATCATGCGGCGCTCGTTGTTAGAGTTGATTAATTGAACCCGAATAATTGCGGCTGCTGCAGCTTGCAGAGAAAAATTGTTGATGCGCCAAATGTTGCGACTGTTATTGCAGCCGCTGTGAAAATTCCAATTTAAAATTGTCCCTTTTTTGCTTTCATCGCAATCTGAAATTAAAATTTTAAGCTGTTGCAACAAAAATGTTTTCATCGATATGGAATTATTATTTCGAATGAAAACTTGAAATAATAATTGACAAATTATCATAAATTCATCAAGATTATTTTTGTGGATGAAGATTTAAATACTCATTTGCAATTAATTTTTTATTTAAAAAGTGCAATGCTAAAATGATAAATCTGAACGTGAGAGTCAAATTAATATGACGGGCACGATCATTTCTCGTCAAAATAACGATCCCAAATCAATCCACGACCGCAATTAGCATTATTCCAAAATAAATTATCTGATTTAAATGCACTCGTTAAAGCGATTTCCAATTCGGCACACAAACTCAAAACTGGCGAAACGCATGCACGTTTATAAAACCATTTTCAAGTCAAAAAGCCGTTATAAATTTTTTTTTTTGTATAGGTTTTACTCTAAAAACTTGTCTACATTTATTCTCAGGCAAATAGATGTTACAAAATTTTTCATAATAATCATCGCTGCAATTATTTTTCCTAAAAAGTGTTAATTTTTACAAGGCGTAAAAGTTAGATGTGTTTTTTTTTTTTACTTTTTTTTTAACTTCCTCGTAAACGCGCTTGCTAGGGAAGTATAAAACTCGTCAATTTCTACTCTCTCTCATTTCTTTTTGTTCCTTATCAAAGGGATAAACTTTTGGATGATGTTGCCTTCTGCTGAGCTATTCATGAAAGCTTTAAGCAGGATCAAACAATTAAGCAGGCTTATTAACGCACTAAAAATATTGTGAGGTTATATTGTTTTGAAAAAAATTTTGCATAGTTTTGAATCAATAAAAAAGCGACAAACATTTGACAGAGAGTAGGAGTGTGAGTCTTCTTTTTATTGGGAAAATTGTATAATGCATATTCTCCGATACTCACAACGAGTCTGATTACTTACTATAAGGACACATTTTACGAAAAAAAACAGCGATCTTTACGAACAAAAACTTCTAAAAAAGCAGTATTTAAATCTCTTTACGAAAAAAAATACTATTGAAAACTTTTTTACAAAAAAAAAAACAGTATTCAAAGTCTCTTTAACCACTACCCTTTTTTCCTTAACTAAATTCTCGAGTTTGTTGTTACAAAATTCAATAGAATCTTCTGGTTAAACCCAAAGTCATGTTTACATGAAATGGTCACAAGAATGAATGAAAATATTAGAATTTAGATAATTTTTTATTCATTTTCTTATACAAAAACTATCAGCTGTTGATTATTACAAACTATAATCCAAAACGCAGATTATATGAAATCCCATAAATTTGAGAAAAAAAATATGAATTTTGATAGCGACACTCATTCCCAGTGACTCTACGTCTCAACGGTCGAGGCGACGCTCACCCCTGCGAATCGTCCCTACTCGTTCAATTCGATTAGATTACAATACGATGAGCCAGCGTAGCGCCCCGTCGGTCGATACTTACGGCAGGTATAACGCTAAGGGGGAATCGGACGAAATTAACTTCTGGTCTATGGTGGTTATTTAGAGGGCCAACTCCGTCTAATCGTCGTTATTATACTACCCTTCAGCTAATACGCTAATTTTCGGAGTTTATCGTTCGGGCCAACCTACGCCTTAGCTTGATTCATTCTACGAGTCTTTTTTATTGAAATTAGTCGTCTTTTTATTACTTGAAAACACGCCTCGACAATTTCTACATCGTTCTCGACCAATTGATTTCTCGTTTTATTCTAATTAAATGATGTTTCATTTGTTTGATGTTTATACTGCAGCGTTAGACGTTCAGACTAGCGGCCATTTTAATTTGTAAAGAGCTTAATAAAACGTACTAAAAGATAACCTGGTAATAATATATCTTTTTAAACCTATCTAAACTATTTTTTTTTAAATTCATAACCTACTTTTTTTCAAAGGCAACGGTAGCCAAACATACTTTAAAAAGTGCTAATTTTCCATGAAAGATTTAGGTACTCGCTGAAATGTAAAATTGAAGCGTGGGAAAAGTATAATAATTTAAGCAAATTAAGTAATTGATGTAGGAGTAAAAAATTCTCTGAATGCAAACGTTCAAGAGAAAAAAGAGATAAAGTTTTGAATGTATAAAATATTGAAAACAGCGCCATAATTTACTTCGCGCCGAATTTGAGGTCCTTCCGCTGGCAGTGGCGTATAACTTTGCGATCCCTCCCAATCCCCACTTTATACTTTCAAATCGATTCCCATTCTTCCTTTTTTTTTTTTTTATATTTGCGGTGGCAGCTTTCCCTATTTTTAGGGGACGCGCTCCGGCATTTCTTCACCCTTTGTAAATATTTCACCAGCGTACACGCGGCTAATACATATCCGGAGAAATGGGCTTTGTGCACCAATTCTACTGTAATTTATTTCGAGCACACGTGTCGCAAGTCACAGCTAGTGCCGCTACATATGAGTCAACGTTTTTGTAATCGAATTTTTTACATGCCAAATTACACTCTGAATAAATTTATATTCGCACTATTTTTTTTTTTCCAATTCTTATTTTTTATTTTTCTCGTTGGGTATAAACCAAAATAAAGTAATGAAAGGCCAAAACGGTTTTATTTATCGAGTAATATTTTTCCCGTTAATCATCATTACAAAATGATTGATAACTTCGAGAAACCTCAACTCCCAAGTGACCCGATCGAAGCGTGCAGTGGTGCTTGGCTGGCAACAAAATCGGTCTGTCGTTTGTAAAAACCATAAAAATGAATGATACTCGACTCGAAACGCGAGCGTTCACAATTGGATTGCGTGGTATCGAAATAAGCAAAGCAAATTGAGGCGGCGATTACGAGCTTTGATCACGATCGCTTTACTATACGCTTGCTTGTTTAATTAACAAATTGGCGTCATCTGACCAAAAAAGAGCCCGCCTGCTTAATTTTACATTATTATTATTTCATTGAGCAATTGATGAATAATGCGGACCGAATGTACGCACGCAGCATGCACGGTCTTTTTATTTGTCAGAACACTTGCTCTCTCTCTTTCTCTTTTTACTTCCATTTTATTTTTTATCACGTTTATTCTTCGGCACTTGTGGCGAGACTTGGTGTGTGGCTATAAATTTCGCCTTGCTTTTGTGATCGGGCAATAAAAGGGTTGATATCGCCACAACGGCTTCCGTACTTTTTATATAGACGCACGCTTGCAACCAGAAGCCACCGCACCGACAATTTATATATTTATTTTTCCAAATGTATACCGTGCGCAGATCTTTTTTTTTAGACTCTTTTCAAAGAGCTACAAATATTTTTGCAAAAAATAAATTTATGGACGCACATGAAGATTTTTTTTTTTCTTCGCTAGTGGAAAAGAATTTTTACAACGAGATTATTTTTACAAATTATTATAGTGATAAGCTTTGATTTATTTTAATTCGCATAAAAAATGGCTTATTGTAAAATATTGGATCAGTTGCTAATCTTATGAGTCACTAGAAGTATTTACAAGTATAAACTTGCATGATATCATGCCTGGAACTGTAAAAGATTTTTAATTTGTCTTAGGATTGATGAGAACATTTATGTTTACAATAATTTAAGAGCCGCTATTTATAAGCTCGAAAAAAAAGAATGTAATTATTCAAAAAATTATAAATACGTTTTTACTGTTGGCGAATTCAAGTCTTCGTTCCTGTGCAAATTTATGTTCGATGAAAAAAAGAGGAAAAGAGTCGTCTTGTGATAGATAACTTCCGGTTCTCTCCGTGGTCCGCTTGGTTACAACTCCAAAGTAAAAAAAAAACGACTTGGATGAATCGATCTCGATGAATGAGCGATAGCAGAGGTAAAAATGAGTTATTAATTCTTTCACAACACCTACGATCGTCATAAATAACAAAAAAATTTTTTTTAAACCGATTTGACGATCGTGATCGTGTCAGCTGTCAATCACGCTAAAGATCGGAGAGCTGCTGCTGCGACACGTCCCGCTGTCTGAAATATTAAAATTTGTCGTCGGCGATAAATGATCACATGGGTCGATTATCTTCCTCTGCTTCTTGTTCTTCATCTTGTCGAGAAAGAAGCTCGGCTGCATCTTGAATTGCTTCTGTTTTTCCAGACTGTGCCTTCCTTTTTTAGATTACTCGCTATCGGACTAACTTATCTCTCAGTATTAAACAGAGGCGACTACTTACGGATGATGAAGGATCTGCTTTTTTTATTTTTTCCCTCGAGCTATTTAAGTGTAGTTCTGTTCTTAACTTTATTTGCTACTAGGCTTTACGGCTCTTTTAATTTTCTATTGGCATGGTTTTAATTTTCAACTTTTGTACAACATACTCCGATGCAGGCAGTGCAGAAAATTTTTGGTACAACATCAAAGAACAGAAAAATCGAACCGCCGATAAATTGAAGTTTCGACAGTTTGAACTATGTTTTTGGTCTTGGCAAACGCTTATGGGCCTCCTATGTTAAATAATTTTGCCGAGGCATTCAGGTGAGATCGAAAGCGATTTGCATTGACATCTCTGATCTTGATGACAATTGACATAAAGTTTGTATATGGCATGTATATACGAATGTGGTGAAATGGTTTTTGGAATTCCGTATATATTATTAAAACGGTGGCCATGAGAAAATTTGACATTATATAGAAAAAAAAGTTATTTTTTAAATGGCTATAACTTTGACGCATTTCAATTGATTTTAAATTCATTATTTGAAAAAAAGAACGAATAAATTTATTTTTAACATAAATAAGTGTTGTTTCCTGATTGGTTCCATAAACTAAAGTTTCGATATTTTGAATTTTTTTTCGGTCCCTTGGCATTTCAATTTATCGAGGGTTGACTGTATTTCAGTTAAAAGAATAATAAATGGCAAAGAAACAGTTTTTAAATTTGATTATGACATTTATCGTCTTCTTCATAGTTTTCGACTGCATGACGTTCACAGGATCTTAAAATATCGTAAAAAGTCCAGGGTCGATGATATTTGAAAGCTAATAAATTCATAATCCTCATGCAAGGCTCATAAATAATAAAAAAAGCTCACACCCCCGCATTGGGGGTTAAGTAGCAGTAAAAAATAGTAAAAGGGGTAAGAGGCAAAAAAGGAAGAAGAAGAATGGAAAATCGTCAGGCTCGCACTGCCAGAACTGGGTTTTAAAAAGCGATCCAATTTCTCAGTCCATTGAGTGCAGCGCAGCGCCGTGGGTCGAGTACCATCTGTCTGTTGCTACTGGTAAAGCTGCAGGCGGGAACCGTGAAATGCGCAGACAGTTGTACCTAACTAGCACTGGTATAGCTGAATTCTCTCAACACTGATGCTCTTTTACATTTTAATCAAATCACCACCACCGTCACGACTGGTAAAGCTTTTGTTTTTATTTTAGTTTACCCCTGCTGCTCTAAGGAAAAGCCAAAAAGTATCTTTTCTTTTTATGTCTATCTACTTAAATTAACATATTTATTAGTAAGCTATTCTCATACACATCATAAGGTAAATTTAATATGATATAGGAAAGCGATAATTTTAGATTACTTGAATAGAAATTGGAAAAGAAATGTAACATGTTACTTTTAGAAAACGAAGTAATCGAATATTAAAATATTGGGTTAACAAAAATTATATTCTCATGTTGGACAGTCTACTAGAAATGTCTTAACAACTCTTCAACATTACAAGAATTGTCGCTTAAATTTAGTCTACTTGACTTTCCGAATTACCTTTGAGGTCCCCTATGCATCTCAGTATTCGACCTTATCTTCTGATTTTTAAATGTAAGCTAAGTGAACTTCAAATGATCACTCTAAGCAAGAATAGGTCTAGTCCACCAAAACAATATTTTCGAATGTCTAGATTTAAAAGCTTTAAATTGGGACTCTAATCGTGAAATTGGGATGAAATGGTTTACAATGCCAGCAGAATAATTGTGTATCTAATGAGGATCACCTACATCTCTACTGAGACTTTTATTTGCAACTATTAGGTAGTTTACTTTAGATGTACTTTGGTTCTGGAGTAATTTTTATTGAAAATTAATAAAAAAATAAAAAATGATTTTTTAGTTCATACTTTTAAATTTTATTAAACAATTCCAAATAATTTATAATTTATTAAAACAAATAACCTTAAAAAACGTTACAAAATTAATTTTATCGATTAAATTTTGATGAGATAATCTCCATTCCAAAAAACGCTCTCAAGCTCAATTTTCAAATCTCTTTTCATTTTGATCCAATTTTTCCGTAGCATCGAAGTAAAATCGAGTCTTACGTATGGGGCGCGATAAAGTTAGGAACCAAGCTTATTGATTATAGTTTTTTTCAGGTGCATCAAATCTCAAAATTTTCACTGACAAAAATAAAAATCTCAGTAGTAATAGTTTATGTCCTAAATAGCTCTGAAATTTATAATTTATTGTTTTTGACCATTTCTTATCGTGTCACAATTGAACGCGCAAAAATATTTTAAAGGTTGTAGGTATAGTAAAAGTAGAAAGAAGAGCTGGGAGTAGAGAATGTCGATAAAGTATATCGTTTCTGCCGCCTGCAGTGGTGCGAGGATGACGATGGAAACTGTTGAACAGAGAGACTCAATTACACGGTTCAAAGCCCTACTGGCTTTCTTTTTGTACTTAGTCTGACATCGACTATAAGTTAACCTTTCTTGCACCGTTGCAAATGTCCACTGCTTACTTTAAGATAATAATTTAAATAACACACAAAACATGTTTGAGTTAAGTATTTATTGATTTCATTTAATCTTTGAATATTTATTTGTAATTTAAAATTTAAGTAAATTACACAAATTTCTCTAATATATGCTCTTATGCAGTATTTTTAAAATTATATTTCACTTATCTTTTCGAATAAAAATATCCTTTAAAAACTGTCCAGATCAGCATAGAATAAGCTGACCTCTTCAATCATACTTTAGGTTAAACAATGCACCTGCTATGTTTTCGCTTTTTACATTCCCTCCGGTAGCTTTTTTACATTTTTTTAATACCGTTGATAAATATTTTTTCAAAATTCACTTTTATTAACATTTTAGAATTTATAAGAAGCAAATTTTTTTATCAAGAGTTTTTTCTTTTCAATAAAAAATTTCTAATTTTCTCTAAACTTTTTTAATACTTACATTGTTTTTGAAAATTCAAAACGACGTACATGTAGGAACAGTGTTGAAAAGTAATTGGATTTTAAGAAACGTGAATTATGAGATTGACAAGGAGAGTACTTCAAAGTCACTAAATTCACTTCCAAAGAAGCAGCTTTTCCTCGTCTGCACGTATTTCCAATAAGTCAGTGAGTCGCGCTGGCAAAGCTTTTCTCTCGCTACGCGCCACACGTTTCTCTCCCAGTGGGGGTAGAAGACAAAAGGGGAGACCAAATTTAAAGCGAAATCGAGCAGCAGCGGAGGTAGCGAGACAGCATGTATCAAGAAGCAAAGCTAGAAAGAAAGAGAGAAATTTGTCCATTGGTGCCGTTGCTGTGCTCCTTCTGGTAGTTTTCTCAAGGGAGCCCAAGGCGCCTGTCGCGAGCCTTGTATTTTCGCGGTAACGACTTCGATTTTGCACCGAAAAGACAATAACTGTCTAACGTGAGCTTATTTTCAACTTCCTTACGCATCTTCTTCTTTTTAATGATTTTTCAAATCTCATTCACTTTTTTATTGAATTTTTTAAGAGTTTTATTTTATTAAGGAATTTTTTTTATTTACATTAAAATTTTTATTTTTAAATGAATTGACGTTAAAAAATTCACAAGTGGATAGTAATAAAATTTTAAACAAAGGATAAAGTAAAAACTAAACTTTTTTCACTTTTTTTCATCCACAATTTATTGTGTCTCTTAGATTATTGATTATCGATAAGTTCTAATAATTAAAAATTAATAAACTATGATTGAAGCAATTTTAAAAAGTTTCATTCAAAATATTGATACGAATCTCATACTTCTTACCGATTCATCATTTAAATTTCAAACGGTTAACTCTTTCGTTTAGTTAACATAAGTAGAAGCACTCAATTATTAATAATTAACCACGTCTCTTATGCATGAACATTAATTCTCTTCGATATTTCTGTCGAACGAGAGAATTTGTTCGATTATTCAGATAATAGGGAAGAGGACAATCGTTGGATAATTTCATTTCAACTAGTCGCTGCGTTAATCAATTATTCCGGAGAGACACGACGAGAAATCTTTTGAACCAGAGTTCGTTGATTCCTTCTTCATGGTTTTCATAATTTAGTACTGATGAGAGTTTTGCTATCCTTTTTTTTAGTTGTAAGAAAATTCAACCGGATGTCGAAACTATTGATAGATTATGTTTTTCATTTTTAAAAAGTATAAGATAATATACTACCTAAATTTTTAAATCAAATTTTTTAAAATATTTACTTTCAAAATTTTATTTAACACGCAATACTAATAAATCTCAAATTTTACAATATTGAACATAAACTTTTTTCATAGTTAATAATATCTAAAACTAAAAATTTTTCTTTAAAAAGAGTTAAAATCAACACTTATGTAACAATTTTTCATCAAAATTTTTGAAAATTTAAATGATAAAAAATTATTTATAACAATCACTTACGCTGGTAAGATACTCAGCTCAACCAAGATGCTCTAAATTTTATTAATTGAACCTTTCTCTTCACCGTCTTATCGGAATAAACATAAAAAATTTATGTAACGTTAAAAATCAAAGTTTTTTTGCTTAAAATTTAACAGTTTGATAAAGGTTTTCTTCTTCTTCTTCTTCTTCTTCTTCTTCTTCTTCATTATGAAATCATTTACTTTATTATTAATTTCCGTACTCAAGTCTATGCAATTGCAATATAATTTAGATTTACGAAGACTTGTTTAAATTGTAATTAAATTTTATTCGTCATTAATACTTACACGGACAGAAAAAAAACAGGAATTTACTGTGGTAAGCTAACACGAAAAAATCGTGTGTTAACCTTACGCAGAAAAAATCCTAAGCGCTACTGTAGCCGAACCAATCAGGCAATCAGGTGTGACCAGAGTGATTTTGATTGGTTCGGCTACAGTAGCGCTTAGGATTTTTTCTGCGTAAGGTTAACACACGATTTTTTCGTGTTAGCTTACCACAGTAAATTCTTGTTTTTTTTCTGTCCGTGTACTACTGTAAAATATGTTACGGATTAGGGGCCATCCATTATTATGTCCTTTTTTTTTTTTTTAACTCTCCGATTCAAAGTAAAAGATAATTTTTTATGATATTTTCAAGCGATTTTGTTTTCTTGAACACACGTAGATCAGTAAAAAATAAAAGTTCTTTCATAAAAATCTGAAATAAATTTTTCAAATAATTTAAAATCTTTGAGCACGTTAAGATCGAGAGAGCTACCGTAAAAAAAAAGAAAAAGTTGAAACGAGAAAAAATTTATGAATGAATTAAGGAAGGATTCGCGTCCTCGCCATAAATCTAGCCGATAAAACGCAGCAGAAGCAGCATTCCCTCAAGAGCGCAAGGGCCCATTGGTCATGTCAGCCGTCGGGGCCCACCAATAACGTAGCTTGCCCTCTCTCTCTTATCGTTTGCCATCGTCTCTCATCTCAAATGCAAAAATCTTATTACTCCATGGCAAAAATCAAGCATATATTCCGCACCCAGGAGCAGCATGAGGCCCAATATTTCATACGCCGGGAGGCTAATTGAATGCTACCGCGTACTTACTGGCTCCCTCGTGGATTTCTACTACTCTTTCACACCACCACCACCAACAGCAAGAGGAGAAAAATAAACGGTAGTATTACTCGAAGGAGGTGAATTTTATTACGCTCCTTATTTCCCACCTCTAGAAATATCTTGGGAGGTCGTACGCTTATTACAAATCACGCAAAATTGATAATTTAGTTTTTTTTTTCTTCATTAATTATGAAAAAAAAATTTTTTAATTTTCAAGCTTGCATTTCATTTTTAATATTAATTTTACTATAATTTTTTTTAATAACTTAGAGTCTAGGCAGTTTAATACTCCCACTTAAGCATTGACAGTGTCTAAAACGACCTGAGACTACTCCTGGAGGTGATGTTTGTTTAGTACATCCAAACTGTTGTTGAGGTATAAAAA
The DNA here is from genome assembly GCA_038277355.1 of Encarsia formosa. NCBI lineage: Eukaryota > Metazoa > Arthropoda > Insecta > Hymenoptera > Aphelinidae > Encarsia > Encarsia formosa. The sequence goes on from CM076184.1 coordinate 111,485,274, forward strand.
AAAGTTTTGTAATAAAAACTACCAGTTTGTGTAGTAAGTTCGTTTGGACGCCGTGTTATTTATAAGTAATTCTGATAAAATATGAGATGATTAAAAAAAAAAGAAAGAATGAAGTAAGAAAAAAAGAAAGAAAAGGATTAAATTTACGCGCTGAAAATAATTAAGTGAAAATTTAAGGATCGAGAAATACCAGGTGCCTGCAGGACCGCGAGATAAACCAACTGGTCAAAGTAAAAAAAGAAAGAAAGTAAGAAAAAAGAGTATCGTGTGCTTGAGCAGAAAAACAAATACACTGTAAAGAGAAACTGCAAAGGGGAAGAAAGGGACAATAATTAAGCGTCGGTTAGTTAGTTAACCACCACCGCGTGCAGGCCCACCGCGCCCCTGCAGCGAGCACCAGCTGCAGCAACACCTCCTTATAATTATCGGAGCGACAAATGAGCTGAGGGGGCTTTATGCCCACTGCTCGGCTCGGGATTATTTATCTGCGGGAATTTAAATCCGCGCGCTTCCGAGATTGCACCACCACCATCCCGCCAGCTTTTTCTTGGAATCCACGAGATTATACAGACACTCATTTTGCTTTCTCTCGCCTCCTTGCTTGCAGCTTTATTTTTTGTTCTGATTTCTTTTTTTTTTTTTTAATCTAAAATCAAAATTAAAATAAATGAAAATATTTCAAATGAATGATAGATATCCTTTTACGTATGTTAGGTAAAAAACCATTACAGTTTATTAAGTTTTTAAAAAAGATGTTTTCAATTGTTTTCTCTTACATGATTTCTAATTTAATGAAACAACTTTTTGTCTCAGAACTGCATGGTAATTAGCGTTCAAAAGTGAACGAAAGCCTTTGGTTCAGTGAGTTAATAGAACTTGCATACCAAGGGGTTATCCACTTAATCCTGTTTGACAGGACTATTTCAGGACTATTAAATAAAAATATTATACCAAAGTCTCGTAATCCTTTCCCGTTCAAAATGGGCTGGCCAGGACTATTTAGGACTATTCAGGACTATGTAGATAGCCCCTCGATGCATACCGTATAAGATTTTAGTCTTGATTGAAATTTTTTTTCTAACAACCAGTAATTTAATTATTCAGTGGTGTCTCAATCAAATAACCAATTCTCAATATAAAGACGCACTTAATCAACGACAATATCACTGAATCCATGAAAAATATGTCAAATTTTCACCTGCTCAAAAAATACCAAAAGTCGAAGGGTGCAACAAGAGAGTTGGAGACTTTTTTATTTTTATTTTTTCGCAGACACAGCAGTAGAAAACAGTGGCACGCGATAATAAATTCGTCTCGGTAGAAATAACGAAAAACGCCAAGCTTAAATAATACACGGTGGTGGTGGCGGCGTCGTTCCGGCGACGTAATAATTTAACTTCTCGCCGGCGATATCTGGCCCAGGACATCTTGCCACCAGTTTTAAATCGTGCAACACGCATGCGCGCCGACAGAATAAAGGCTGCTGGTGCTGTCCCGCATGAAATTCGCGAGGGGCTCTGGCGCGCGAATTTCAATTAACGGGCCCCCCCTGACTGCTCATTACCCCCCGGATCTGATGGATAGCTCGATTATATTTGCCTTGTAAGAGCTGCTGCTGCTGCTGCTGTTCCCGATCTCGCTTGCATCACTTCTTTACTGGAAATCCCGGCTAATTTAATTGCCTGTCCGCGCGCGATTTCTACGGCAAAGAGCCCTACCCCCCGCGCACTCCTTTCAAAGTCATCCGCATCGAGGATTTCATGCCTCGCTGCTAACTTCGCTCTTCGCGATTTTTTTTCATCTCTCTTTCGCTAAGTGAGTCTCATTGATTTATTTTTACCGAAGGTCAAATAATTTAATTTTTAATTTATTGTAACAAATTTTTATGCATTGATGTTTTTTCGCTAGAGCAGAGTTCTAGGAATACAAAAAAGAAAGACAAATAAAGAAGAGGCTTGGCTTTTAGAGTTGGCACGCAGGAACAATAAAATACAAATTTAACGACTAGTCCACCTCTAAAATGAAAACAGCTGTATTTCAATCAGATTCTAATTACTTGCGGGCTCGAAGAGTGCTTCTTTGAATCCCGAGAAACCCAATATCTCGGCCTATTCACTTTGTTGAGAGTCAAAATATGGAGTTTCAATGCGGGCTCGCATGCATCATCTTCTCCCAGGCGCCATGCCTGCGCACCACCCGCACATCATCGGACTGCATCCAACGAGGTTCCGAGAAACTCACATTCCGTAAAAGTATATCGTGTTCCTCACCTTTATATTGCCTGGCTGGCTGCCTGCACCTCAGGTGTGGCTTTTTTTTTCTCAATACGGACAAATCGATTCTCCCTGGAAGTTAACAACCTATTGATTGATTCGTGGACAGTGAAGAATTAAGCTGATTTCCATCTAAGATAGCCTGCACGAAAATTCAAGAGGCTCTATCATCGTCCTTTTTTAAATTCTCCTCCTTCTTCTTATTCTTTTCACGCACACCTGCATTCGTCAGGCTTGTTCGTTCTTTTGATACAGGTAGATTTTTGTATTCACCTCCCTCATTGTTCGAAAGTTTTTGTTTGCAGAAGGATGGATCATCGTGCAAAGTGCAACTGTCATTCGGAATGATATTTATTGTTTAAAAGTCAACAAGTCCAATGGTCATCAATATTACTGACTCGAGATCGAATCTTTTTCTTTCTCATCTCAATTATATGTTTAAAAAATTTTTTTAAATTTTTTCAATAAACGGTATATAAAAATACAAAAGCAGTTAATTAATTTTAAAAAAATTTTCTCCAGGTCTCACGAATTTCAAAAATTTTGTCACGTAATTATTAAAAAATACTCCAAAGAATCCTCATTAATGATTTTAACGCACGAATAAACAAAATATAAAACAGCAGTCATAAGTTTTTATAAGCAGAATGTAATTATACGATGCATAATTTTTGAGAGAGAGAGAAACAGCTTTGAAAATTATTCAGCAAGATCATACATTCAATTAAAAGCTCAGCGCGTTATTTATCGAAAGTTCAATATTATGACTCCAGCAAGAAGCAGAGAAGGAGGAGATTCCCACAAATTCTCTCAGCGGCCACAAAGAGCGGATTTTAATGCTATGCAGCACACGGAGAGGAGGCCGGGCCCCACGTCGTAATTTTCGATATTTAAAAGAAGCGACGAAATAAGGTGCCTTCGAGGAATCAAGCAGCCGTATGGGATTTTATAATTGTAAACGCTACCATAAAGAATACGAAGGGCCCGTGCGAGACCGAGTCCGTAGGGGTCCGAGCGCTGCGGTGAAGAATAGGGCGGACGCTAAATCATCGCGCCTGTCATCGCCGAGGAGTCTCGACCACCTCCTCCTACTCCTTCTCTTCTCTTCTCTCTCTCTCTCTCTCTCTCTCCTCCCGACCTTTTCGATCTCCCGTATGTTTGTATACTCAAGTATTTATGCTCGTTGGCTTTTGTTAAGCAACTTACCATCATTGGCTTTTGCTTTATTATCCCCGGTAACCTTCATGCTTTTGAATACTTTTTCATTTACATTGCTTAACTTTTTTTTTATTTACTCCCAATGACTTTTTTTTAATTAGTTGATATTTGATTTTAATATTTAAGCACCGGAGCCAACGAATTTTTTTTTTTTTTTTTTTTTTGAAATTTCTTAATTATAAATAAAATTTATACTGCATTTAAAAAATTCATTTCTTAAAAAAAAAAAAAGAAAAAAAAAATCAATTAACTGTATAAGAAGATTTGAGTCGTTTACAAAAACGTGTTTTTTGAAATGCATCGTCAATTTAGATTCGAACACTGATTCAAGAAGCTGCTACGTAATCGATGGACACGTGTTTTTGGGATAAATTATTGACGGCCACTCTCAGAGAAGGCGAGCTTGATCTGTGAAATCGGAAAATCAACACACATGTTAAACAGGTAGACCAACCTGTATATTTTTGAGCCCGTACACCGTACCGTGTCCAAAGAGTTGTTCGAGTGTGAATATTAAAATCTCGCTTTCAAGATAGACTCCGATCCCGCGATGACCCCTCGACTGCAGTCGGACTAAAGACATGCTGACGTCTCGAGATAAAATCGTGAAGTATTTCATGAGGGCCAGCCTCCTTTTATTTTCTTTTTTTCTTTCTTTCTTTCCATTTAACTTCTCTATTTTTGGCCCACGCGCGAACAAATTCCAGGCATACTTTTCTCTCCTCTTGGATTATTATTTACAAATAAAAATATGAGTAATTTTGAGAGTCGTGTAAGGCTTAAACATTCGAAACGCCATAATTTTTTCCTACACAACGAATTTAACGATGAAAAAGAGAATATTCACAGCGTGAGATATACGAGACTCTTAAGGCGATAACAGGAGATCATCGCGAAGTGCAGGAAAAGAGGGAAAAAAAAAAAAATGCCAAAGGAATCGTTAACAAAATCGCCTTAATTATGGAATTCCCAAAAAATGGTGAGCGGTAATAAGCCATAAATCATCAAATAATAAGCCACCATAAATACGATCGTTAATTTAGCTGACGCACAACACTGCATAAGCAGCAGGAGCAGCGAGAGTGCGCTGGTCAAATGTTTGTCAATTTGTCGCTAAGCAGCAGGTGTCTGCTGGCTCTTTCCAGAAAATCTCGTAACATAAACCAGCGGATGAGTTAGGGCGCGAACGCAGCGGCAAAAAATTTTTTTTCTTCTTCTTTCTTTTTCATCCTTTAAATTCGTGGCGATCCTCGGGGAGTTAAGCTATGGCCGGGCGGTGATAATATATGTTACGAGCTGGGAAAGGTGAGGACGAATAGTTGGCCTAAAGAGAGAGAGAGACTTGATCTCCTCCTCTTCCTTTCAGTTTGCTGCTTTTTTTCTTTTTCCAATCTTTTGTTGTGCTTAAGCCGATCATACCCGGTTGCCCGGACTGTCTCCATCTCGCGTGTTTATACGAGCTTTTGCAAATACGACTTATAAATTCACGTTCCACGACGTTCCAGCGGATACTTATATCTCGCACTCGTCGACAGTATACAGGCTTGGCTAATCTCATTTTCCACCATAAATACGGATTATGTCCGACGCAACGAGGTCTTAACAAATTTCATTTTCAGAGATTGACGCCGCAGTTAAAGTATACATTGTTTTTTCGGAGGTTTTTTTTTCGAGCCTCGATAAAAATGCCAAACCGCGCGCTGTCATCGCGACGAGGATACCAGTTTCACATCGAGGGAGAAAATATAATCTCCATAAAGCGCATCATAATAATATTTCATCGAAACAGGATAAAAAGTAATGAATTCAATTAAATTAAATATTGCTCCCTGAGAGGTAGCAGAAGCAGGAGGAGGAGCGTTTATCGAATTCCTCGAGGAAAAAATAAAGCTCGCGTATCAGATGCATGGCGTTTAATACGCTTCGCAGACGTACACACATACACACTGTCACGAGTAAATTAACGCGTGGATCTTCACGGGGGGCCGTCACTGTCCCAAGCATTCCTGGTGCTGCTGCTGCTGTCTTTTCAGCGTTACGCTCTCCTCTGTTTTTTTTTTCCCATCCTCGTTTATCCTCCTTCCACTTCATCTTGTTTTTATTGCCGAAGAAGGTGGCATTTCGTTAAAAGAGAGATGGAGATGCGGAGATAAATAACAGGCGATAGATGTGATAGATAGCGCGGAGCGAAAGCGACTCTGACAGTCTGCGGACGCGAGAGCTGCTCCCGCTGGTTAGGAGCTGAAGGAGCTTTTGGACCTTTTATCCTCCAAAGCTAGCTGCTACTCGCCTCGAGATAACATCGCGATATCTCATCCTACCACCACGCACCCCCTTCTTACTCTCTTTTTCATTCGTTTTCTTTTTTTCCAACTCCAATATGGTATTTCTTTCAAATCCAAGGTTTTGCTTGACACTTTTTCAACCCATCCGCTAATTATTAACCATCTTGAGATACAACAGTTTTTTGCGAAAATTTCATTTTAATTTTTCTCAGCCATTTAAAAAAGCTTTTTCAAGCTCCTGAGATGCTTCATGCAAAGCAAAGTGAATAAAAAATGTGATGTGCGCATGCGCGATATACGCTTTCAAATTTCACCGTTCACGTCGGTGGGTATAATATAACAACAACAATAATAATAATAATAATCCAAGTGATCGTGTACGATGCTGCCCTCTTAAACAGCTCCTTTTATAAATTCGCTTCCCTCCCTCTCCCTCCCACAAGGCGCGGATTGGTCGGACCCGACTTGACTCAGCCCCTTCGCCTTTCTTTTAATACGCCTGCCACTGCTGCACGTACTAGGAAGACTGTCAGCTACCGAAGCCGCGAGTGCATAGAACCCATGTTTTTCACTACCGCGGCCGACATGAAAGAGCTCTGATTGTTTTTACCCCTTTGATGGAATATTGGAAAAAAAGGGGATTGCTCGTGAAGGATCGCGGGCGATTTCGTACCTTCCTGAATTATCTTTGTCCCGGATCGAAATATTATTATTTACAGCTGCACTGCATGTCGAGCCGGGGAGTAATCGAGAAGAGTTTTGAGTTGTCGAAACTTACCCGACCGCAACGTTATCTTTTTATGAAATCTAAATTTTAACGACTTTACGACTTGACAGAATAATTAAGAAAAAATGTTATTAGTTAAATCAACACAAATTTCAATACGCTTGATATGTAGGTTGACATTAAATTTAATTTAAAGAAAAAAGAAGTTAACAAATTTTAGGTCAATCACGAGTTACTCATATAAACCAATGACGTGGTGTTTAAAAATACACCCAGAACAAGCGAATATTAAACTGGGAGAGAAAGAGAGAAAGAGAGAGAAAATTGACCGGAAGACAAATAATCGCAAAAAATCGATAAGAGTATAAAAAATAGACAGCAAGTATCAGGCGAGCAATCAATAAAATAAAAAGGAAGAGCTAAAGAAGAAGAAGAAGAGGAGAATAAAAAAGAAAGATAGGCAGGAGGTCTTTGTCCAGTCGAAGTGGTACACAAAGCTAACAAGATGTTTCGCGGATCAGCATCATAGGTGCAGCAGCCGAGATGAACACAGATAGCTTGAATAGCGAGCACAGGCGGAGGTCCATAGACGGTTGTTCGCCTGTGACGGCATTTATAATTTGCTCGTGCGGCACAGCGGGCATGCGATTTCAGTAGAGCTAATCAGCACGTTTCTGTCCACTGAGTTCTCCTACTCGCTGATTTTATTATTATCTGCTTCTTCGCCTTTTTCTTCTGCATCCTTCATGTGTCAAGCGCGGAGTTAAATTAAATTTCAGTATACATAAGTTTGTCACTTGTAAAACCATATAAATTCGTAGATCAAAAAGCTCGTTTGACTCCACGCAAGTTATCGATCATGGAAACTGTAAAAAACAAACATTGTAAAGTCCGGTAGCAGCGGAGGCTCTTATCTCCGATCCTCGTTCGAGGAGGCTAACGGATCTTTACACACCATGGATGCTAAAAAGGAGCAGGAGGAAGAATAAACCAAGGACCGGTAGTCAAGTAGGAAACGCGCACTCGAGTCCCGAATCGCGATAAAAAGGCAAACACATACGCGCATCGTTTTTTACCTCCTTTTATTTTTTGCTCGCGCTCGTAAAAAGGCCGAGCTCGCGTGGCTGGATTTAAGATCCAGGGCCGTGATTCATATCTCCAGGCTGAGACAAAAAACCGAGGGGGAAACAAAAATCGCTGACAAGCTGCAGGTAGCCCTGGCTCCGGCTGGACGAGCGCGAAGTGAAGGAAATCAAGTCGAGATGGTTATGTTAATCGGGGATGACTGAACGCTCGAGTGTCGAGTGCAGCAGCGTCGATGAACTTTTATTTCCTAAATATACTCCCCCCCCATGCTGAGAGGAACCGAATCCTTCTTAAATGCCTCCGAGAAACTCCTCATCCTCATCCAAAGTCGTCGTCGTTATTTATTGGAGTAATGATTCATTTCTTCTTCTTCGTCTTCCTTCTCTGCCTGTTGCTGCTGTTTATTCTTTCTCCTCCTTCCTCTCCTTTGCCTTTTTTTTTTCATTTCATTCGTATGAATAAAAATCATATTTGTTTTCCGAGCATCGCAACGTTAATTTCCGTAATATTTTCCAGTCATTTTTATACGAGCAGCTTATCTCTCTCATTCTCTCTGATCTTTTATACCTCGTCGAGTTGGTTTTTAAATGTCTAAACGAGAAATTTTCGAAATTTTTTTCCTGGACTAATCAAATAATCTTTCAGTCTTTGGGCTGCACACAGCTTCGGTATACGAGAATTTTTGCGATAAATGAATTCGAGATTAAAGCTCAAGTTCTCAATAAACTTTTGATCATGAACTTGACGAAAATCGAGAGGTGAATCACAGAAAATTTTTTTTAATATTGCCAGTATTTCCGCATATTCAAAACCTCGAATATATATCATTTACTCAATACAAGTTTTTTGCATCATCTTTTTAGATATCTCTTCGATCAAGGAAAAAGTAAAAGAAATTTTATGTGATATTTTGATCGATGAACAAGGAATAAATTGAAATTAGATCGTAGTTACCAATACTCATAGGTTGCAGATGACTTTATTTAAAGAATAATGGCTCGAAGCTGAGCGCATAATTAAGCTATTGGTAATAAAAAGCAGCGTCGTTCGTCCCACGTATATACCGCAGATGATGCAAAGTACAGTAATAGAGGCTGGGATATATAAGCACGACGGCTATCGACGAGTGTTCCCCTTTCTTAAAAGAATATAGCTCAGGGCAAGCATGTAAAGAGAATAATATATACATTTAACATGCGAGCAGCGAGCACAGCTCTGTAAGAGAGCAAGATAAACTTGCACACAGAAAAGGCGGAATTAGAAACCCTACGAAAGTGGGGGGTAACGCCTCTCACTCTGAAATCCCGCTGCTTCTCAATTACCTGCTGGCAAGGGGGCGGCTATGAAGCTGCATAAGCCTACCGCGCGCTATCGAGCCAGGCGAGTACACAGCGCAAATTGACGGGCCGCCGCTAAATGACTCAATATCGACGCGCCGAGAGCCGCGCAATTTGTGTATATAAAAGCGCGCCGCGGGTACCTTTGCGATCACGATGATCGCCGAGGCCGGCGGCCAGCCGCTGTAACACCGTACCAGCCGCGTAATGAGTGTATACGGTGGGCGGTCGGATTATTATACCTACCTTTCTCTACACCGCGCATTGGGAACTAATTCGAATCAATTTGGGATTTGCGCCGCGATATGCGAGCGCGGGAGGAAAAATTATTGGCTGCCGTAAGGCCAAACCCCGCTATGATGACAGTCATAGAGACTTGTGTTGCGTCTTCGTATCACTGTGTTTGTTTTTCAAATTCGAAAACCTTTTTAGTTTTATTTTAATTTTTGGACTTTTAATATTCTGTGAATTTCCATTGATTCGTTCCCTCTGATTTTTGTTATAAATTTAAGTCAAAATTAATGAAGAAAAAGGTCCAAGGTTAAATATTTTTTCATGAGTCGTATCGATACTTGGTACACTAGGGTCAATCGAGATCAGACTTCAAATATTAATCAATCTCAGAGCGCCAGTCGATTTTTGAATTCTTTTTTGCTTTTGAACGGTAATAAGCATTAAAATTCATTTTGTAGCTAGAAACTTCTGGTTCTTCTGTTATAACTTATGGTTTTTCTGTATGATCGGGTATTGAAGCTTGCTCTTTTTGCTAATAATATTTTGTTCTGGACAAATTTTCAAATTTTTCAACAGTTCTATAGTCTTCAAATCTTTTTTCCATTGGGGTCCATCAAAACATTCTGTTTTGTGCCGAGGATCTAAAATAAGTACAACACAGTATATCCAGTTGGTTTTGTTGTAATGTTTTAAAATCTTTCTACGACCTGCGTCTATAGCCAGAAGTAATTGCTCCTTGCTTTGAGTTTTGTTGATGTTTATATCAATTTCTATGTATACACAATCAAGAAAATCTAAAAGTACATTAATTGCTATTACAATTGTTGGTAATGTCACATATTTCTCTCTTGATATTCTCCTCGAAGTTTATTCAAAAAGATCTAGCACATCTACAATTTTTTTCAATTCCTCCCATTCTTGATCTATTAAACGGTAATTTTTAAATGGTTGTTCATTAGCACAAATTGAATTTAAAGCTGGTTTTAAGGAAATGGTACGGTTAAGCATTTTAAAAGTACTAAACCATCTTGTAATCACATCCATACAAGGCATCAAAAACTTAATCCCAGCTGCTTTACAATAATTTTTAAGCAAATCTTGGGCATTTTCTGATTTACGAATTTTTTTAAAAATTGATCTTATATTTTTTACAATTGCATTCCACCGAACTTCATTTTGCAGAGGAACATTCGGTTGATCAAAATGATCTATCTCATCGCAATGGCATTCATTACCTGGGCATAAACATTCACTTGGATCAGGGACTGTTACATCGATTTCCGATTTATCTAGTAACTCCACATTCAATAATTTTAATATATCCTGCACGGCAAGATTTAGCACGTGTGCCATGCATTTAAAGTACTTATCTTCACAATCAAAATCAATGTTTTCTTTTTTCATAATTTTTCCTAATTCATACATGCATACTGTATTAGCTGATGGATTATCAAGTGTAATTCCTTCTACTTTTTCATGAACTTCGAAATCTTTTGCTGAATTGAAAAAAAATTAGCAATATCCAGCCCTTTATGCTTACTACTGGAAGCGATGAGATCTAAAAATGCTGATTGTAATTCCCAATTGTCGGAAATAAAATGCGCAGTGATTCCGTACTAAGATTTATGATTGCGAGCAGTATACGCATCCATAGTAAACGATATTCCAGAACCATTTTTAACCAAAATATTTTTTAAATTACTTCTCATGAATAAGTAATCTCTTTGACTTTTTTCCGTTATTGATGTGCGCTGTGGAAATTCATACTTCATAGCTACTGGGTCTGTTAAGAAGAGTTTAAATAATTTTCTCGTCGGTTCGTCATCAAAAAAACTTAAACCCAATCTTTTGTGTAAAATCCAGCAATTAGCGTTTCTATCCACGTCTTCTTTCGTCAGATTCTCAAGTTAAGATTTTTAAGTTTAAAAAATTGAAACTCAAATATGTAGAATTGTTATAGTTATTTTTTATTTAAAAACTTTTCTACTTACCGATCTAAACATTTTCTCAATGCTCTGTTGATTATTTTGCAAAGTAATGATTTCTGCACCAAATATTTCCTTATAAACGGCAGGATGCGCATTTGATAAATGGTTTTTTACTGATTTTGTGTTGCCTCCTGTTATTTTGTGGATGGTTTCTTTTTCCTTTTTTTCACACTCTTTGCATTTTGCACATTTTACACCTTGTTCATTATAATAAATATTGTAAGCTTGATCATAAATTGAAGACTGATTTTTTAATATTTTTTGTGGAGGTGCATTTTCTCCTTCAATTTCTGCTGTTCATTAATAATGTGTAATTTGATACAAAATGCGTTCAGCGAAAATTGTATAAGGAATTGAGCCTGTTGATGATTATTTGATCGGGTGTATGTATCACTTTTTTAGGTTGATCATTAAAAGTATCAATTCTCACCAAAAAAATAATGACGGAAGTTTTAAAAACCTCTTTTTGCTATGAGGCAACCTTAACAGTCATTTTGGGTTATCTGAAACAGCTCTCAACTTCATAATCTAATATTTTCGACCTTTTATTATCCTATAGAGTATCCACGGAGCCTACATAATTAAAATACCAGGACTATTGGGTATATGGCCTCATCAAGTACACCCACCTTACAATAAAAAAGCACAAAATTAATTATTTTTTCGTTAAAGTAAAATTTAAACTGTTACAACCAAACATTTAAAAAAAGAAAAAAGAGCCGTAATTAATTATCAGATAATATAAATGATAAAGGATGGGTCATGTATTTACGAGCTAAAAAATTAACTGTTCCAGGGAGCGAACGTCACGTGCAACGAGCGACGGCCCGGTCACGTGTGTGTCGCGACATAAAGTCAAAAGCGACACGTGCAAATGCAAGGGAAGGGGGTTAAATCGCACGTACACCGCTTCCATTCGGACGTGTACAGCCGATTCGTATAAACGCGCGCGCGGGTGGCCCGCCTTCGAAATTTACGCGACGAACACGCGCGCCAACGCATCAATTGCCTTGCTTATGCTTACAATTTGCCTTACGACCCCGCCCGACCCATAATTCGAGATTTCGCAAACTCGCTGTTTTGGTTTTTATTAGTTATTGAAAAAAAATTTAATTTTTACCGAACGCTTTTGTAACGAAATGCGGAGGAATTTTTTATCTCCATTCTTACGTTTTTTAATCCTCGCAAACTTTGCGTTACATCAAACCGAGTCGGGATTGGTTTATAGGACGTTTGAAAAAAAAACTTTCCGATTTCATTGAATTCTCCACGCTTCTCGTTTTCCAGGGGTCCACCCACTCAGCTACCCTCGTCGATTCCAACGTTCGTTCTTTCGGTCGGTAAATCGCTGCTGCTCCAGCGTGAGCCCACGACAAATAAATCCCCCTCCCCCTGGTTCCTCCATCCACGCGCGATCGTAAAATTTACTGCCGCGAATCCGATTTTCCCATTGTACTTTCTCTACAGCGTCAAACTTATCGCGTCAAAGCTCGTGGATCGCCCGTGAAATTGGACTTTCCAACGAGCTCGGGATAAAACTTTTTTAAAATTTTCCTGATTGCTTTGGAAATTCAAATTTGAACTAGCCTTTTTTTTCCAATTTCATAAAATTTTTTGTCATTGTTTTAAGAAAAAAATACAAACAATCAATTCGCTTCCAAAAAAAAAAAAAAAAAAAAAGAAAAGAAATTATTATCTATTTTATTTTTGTGCGCAAACGTATAATTTGTTCGTGCGAGAAAAATTAATTAGATAGTAGGGTGGCGATGCTAAAAAAAATTAATCCAAGATGCATTATGAGAAGAAAAAAAAAACCAAGTCGAATGACTAATGCGTAACCGCAGCATTAAATACGATTTAATCGAGCCGTCAACAATTAGAAATAATAAGAAGGGGGGGGGGATAGGTTTATAACTTGGGCCGCACCCGCCCAAGTTATAAAGATAAAATTAGGAGGCTCAGCTAAAACTAAGTAGTGGCCATAAATCGGCAGCGCGTACACATGCTAATAAGCGTCGGTGTAAAGGTCGCGTGCAGCTTAATTCTCCACGGAGATGATATGCGCGAGCCATTCGTAAATCAGGGATTACGGCTCGGCTCGTAGGCTCCCCCCTCCCCGCGTAAATAGTTTAATCTCGGGGCATCAGTCAAAACAAGAGATTCTTCACGCTCGAGACTCGATTTATTCGTTTAACCCCTTGGTGCTGCTGCTGCTACGCGGGGGGTTTATCTCGGATTCTCTCGGAGAGCACGACGACAGGGCATACCTACCGACTTTCTGAGCCCGAATCACATTTCTCCCTAATGGCCGTTTTAATATGTTGACGAGACTCATCATTCTTGGATGAGCTGCTTTGACGTTGACTTTAAACCAACAAACTATTAATATTATGTACCGCCGCTCCACCTTTTTATTATTTGATTTATTTTCTTCTCTCCACTTCGAGCTTTATACATATCTAGTCTTAACTTTTTTTTTCTTCTTTTTATTAATGAACTCTCAGAATCGACGAAAAATTTCATCCTCGCGTGTAAAGATCGCTTTAAAAACTATCAGCTCATCAATCTTATAAATTTATTAATTAGACTTATCTGATGTTTCCTGGTTTTAGCAATAATTAAGCAATCTAGATTATCTTATAACGAAAGTTTTAACTCTCAGAAAAATAAAATCTTAATTTATTGATAAAAAGAAATGAAAATCAAACTGAATATATGTATGTGGCACCAATTAATCATAAAAAAAACTTGATGCAATAATTTTTACTCTGGGTATGAAACCATGGAAGAATATTTAAATACTCAACTTAAAGTAACTCCACTTGGTTATAAACATGGCAATGTAACCATTATAATTACGTAGTAAGCTACTGTCGTAGTAAGGGAACTTTTTCCATAGCCTGGAGAACCACGGCAAGTCACGAGTAAAAAAGGAGTGAAAAAAATGTAACGTAAGGCAGAGGTTGGTAGATGTTGCCTAAAGCCCCGCGGAAAATTTATGTGCAATAAATTATCATCACCGCCTTTGGCCATTCTACAGCAGCTCCTCGAAGTGTATTGACAGACCGCCCAGTAGTGCATACTGTTGTCCCTTAATAATGAACGCGTTGAGTAACAATAGTATTGAAACATACATTTTTTCATCCCTATTCTTAGATAGTTTTTTGAAAATTATTAGATCACCTATTTCGGCAGATTGTGCAGATTTTTAAGGGTCTGTTTTATTTATTTTTATATTATTATACGTATGTACACGGAAAGATTTTTGTTAATATTAATAGCTTACAAACTAATTATATTATTAATTTCTTCAAATCAATACAATTTGCGGTCTTCAATGAATGAAGAAAATATTCGTGCACAGTTATGTATTAATTCATGGATGAAGTCTGATTTAAAAAAAGAGATATGTAACGTTAACATTTAACTACTTTCAATAAATTTTTAAAATTGATTCCTTACTTATTTATCATCATTTAATTATGTTTATCATCAAAAAAATGTTTTTACAAGTCTCGTCGAGACTCTGATCTAGTCTCGTCTCGGTCTCGTCTCGACATCACTCGGTCTCGTCTCGGTCTCGTCTCGGACTTCCGAGACGAGACCGAGACGAGGCCGAGACTTCTCGAGTCTCGCGGCAGCCCTAGTAAACAGAAGTACACTTTTTTACTCTCAACAAATTTATAATTGTGATCGATAACTTTATAAAGTCTTTATGCAATACTTTTACACGTCAGTAACCAAATTTCACGACGTTCCCCTGTCACGTTGGCCTTAATTGTTATTAATCTTCATTTTTGATAATTATGAAATTAGAGTTGAATTTGAACCAGGCATCTGCTTGCTTATTAATCTATTCTGGCTGCAATTTTTTGAACTTCTCTCTGCTAATAATCTTCTTAAATTCAACCTTTAAAAATGTCAAAACTTTAATTAACAATCTTGAATAGATAACCTTGATTGTTTTCAAAGCTCTTCATTTTAAATTTTATGTAAAATGAAGAATCACGTTTACCTCTGTTAAGTATTCCAAAATAAATTGGCGTTTGTACATAGAACAAAAAAAGGATCTTTTAAGTAAGTAGCTTTCGGTGTAAAGGTGCTGCTGAAGTCAGAGAATATGAAATTGGGTAAAGTAAATTATGCTGGCCAAAGTAAACTTAACTCAAAGTTTTTCTCTACACCGATCTTTCCCCCTTTTAAATTCATCGTACAACGTAAAATCAAATACGGATAATATAAATCAAATATAGTCGTATAAGAGTCTAGTCAGAAGCAACACATGTGTTTCACGCTAATCTCCATAAGTTTTGTGTGTATGATAGAGCCGCCAGCTGAGGAGAAGAACCGGTGACTACGCCGAACGGTGGTGGTCTTGTGTCGTCTTGATGCATATGATATTACTGTACACCCATTCATCCAAGAACGCACATGTCGCAGCTATATTGGCACTCCGCCGAATCTACAACGCACCGGTGTACGTAATTCAACAGCTTGCGCTCAGACGATACAAACTGTCTCTTTTTCTTTGGTATCATAGATATTGGTAACATCGCGGACAAAATCGAAACTTTTGAAAACCAGTGGAAGCATTATTTTTATTAGCCTTTTTCTCCTTGCGACTTTTATACATAGAAACATCCCGTTATCTTTTATTGGGATTGTCCTCATGAATAATTGTGGGAGTTGCGGCTGAGTGTATTACAGCTCTGCACAATGGCCATTTTGCGGGCTAAACGTTCTTTACGTGATAGAGGATACCTTTTCATTATTTTATGTGCTTTTTATTCGGTACATATTACTTTGAAAATAATCAAGTTGGCTTGTGTAGCAACTTCACAACGGTATACGACAAAAAGTTTGAATTTAAAAAATTCAATAAGCCATACACATGCAAAACGTCCATATTCGGCTTCCGAAAGTTTAATATAAAACTTAGCGTTGAAGTTTGCAATAAAAGTTTGAAAAAGGAAGGAGCGGGAGGAGTAGAAAGTTGGCAACGGGGATGTAACGTAGTCGGAATCAACGCGACAAAGAGGACGACGAGGAAAGGCTAAAGGGTGCCGCCGTCCGGCTGCGCGGGGGCACAGCTTGCGGGTACAATATGATGGCGAAAGCCACCCCTTGTGAATGTTAACGCGCTGCATTATCCTCTCCTAGTATTGGTCCCCCGCTCGAGCGGTGGGCTGTACTAACCGCAATAATTTTGATAACGCAGCATGTTGTCATGTCGACCGGCATACCAAATTCTCTTGCTCTCCGGCTTTGCGACCCCGCTCTCGATCTCTTTGCAAGATGGAAAATCTCGAGTTGTAGCTTTCTTTGATTTTTCATATGAATTCGACAATTTTCATTATTTTTTTTTTTTTTTACAGTCAATTTTTCATACTACTTATGTACATTCTTTCCAGTCTAGTTGATTTGATTGAGCTTTGATTAATTAACAAACTAAGGGCCTTCTGACAGTTAATTTTAAAAAAAATTGAAAATTCAGACAACTAGAAATTACGTTTAAAAAAATTTAAAATTAATAAGGAATGTACTTTTAATTTTTATAAAAAAGTTTGTAAATGTTTCAAAGTTTATATTTTTGTATTTGCATAAGCACTAAAGTTACTATACCCCAACTTAATGTGATACAATGGGATTTATGTGAAAAAGAGTGAAGGTTTAATATTGAATTGTATTAAAATTTATTTAATTATCAGCAAAACTATATTACACTAACGAGTGTGGGTGTTTGAACGGACAAGTTGAAAATTTTATAAAGTATTGCATGACTGAAGTGTTAGCTTGACGAATACCGGTCAACTCAATTATGACTAGGCCTCTGCCAGTCTCCCGGTGGTAATATCAGGCAACGATTGTTCTTCAAAATCAACAAAATTATTATCATCTCTACTCAAGATTTTTCTCCTCATCATTTCAGTTGAGTCTCGGGAACAACATAAAAAGTAATAGGAAAAGAGAAATCGCGGGGCCCTATATAACCGTCCGGGAAACGCAAGCAGGCCTCGTAGAGCAACATATGTTACCGATTGGTACAAGGACATTGCAAACAAGCTGTAACTCGAATTTTCCTGGCTGAGGATGAAGACGCAGAAGGTCATGATTTCTCTTCCTGTCGTTTAAATTCCGAAAACAGGAAAACACAAGAATATTTCCTTCTCGCAGATTTTACAATACAAATGTAACACTGTACATAATTTTGATAATCTAGTTACATGTAATATGAGCACTATCAAACCCATTGTGCTATGCTTGTTAGCTCATAGCTGTGTTTTCTCGAGAGAAAATCCATAAATTTTTTTATTAAATAAGGTAGGTGTACCTAATATGGCCCCCCCTGTTATTTTGAATATGCTCGATATGCTGCATCTCTACAAGGTAGGAAGAAGTCAAAAACACTGAATTACGAAGTTTTGAGTTGTTTAGAACCTTTGAAAATTATTTTTTACACGCCTTTTAGCTAAAACTCGTTTTGTATACCTTCGTGATTATTTTACGCTGTAATTAAATGGTCTGCCAAAAGATTTAGACACACCTGACCAAAATTTTCATAAGTAGCTTCGATTTGTTATTGTTTCAGCTTTAAAACGCTATTTTAGTTTTTGTTCAACTCCTTTTCTAACGGGTTTTATTCTTAAATAACTTTTTACTCTGCAGTGGCTAATATATGGCCCCCCGCGAATTAGTAGATATACCGATATTTAAAAGTGTATTTCCTAAGTTTACTTTTTGGAAAATCCTATCCTATTGTTATTTAAGATAAATAAATTTAATTGTTTCAAAGCTTTTTTCATTTTATAACTAAAAAAACATTTTAGCTCAAAAAACAAACTTTGATTAAAATTCAAAGTTGTAATTTTTCTACTGGTTGCAAAGCTTTCAAAAACATTGTAAAAAAGGCTCAATTTTTAAATAAATCATTTTTAAAATAATAATAATTTTGAAGTTTTTTTAATCTCATATCCTGATTGATTTAAAAAATAGGAACAAATCGGAATTAATAAACTTCAAGGGGGCCATATTAGGTACACAAATTTTTGGTGTCTTAAAAAAACGTGTTTTGGTAAATCCTCTGGCATTTCAATCTCATTCATCAAAATCTAACGCGTAAGATCTCATTGTAAAGCTCTTGAATCAACCTTTAAAATGAGACCTTACACGTCAAAAAATATTGGTTTGGTTCGCCACAACGTGGATTCTCGCTTACGGGGGTCATACTAGGTACACCTACCTTATATCTTTCAAGCTCTTTTATTCTTTTCATTAAACCTGTGAAGTCCTTTCAAATTCTCAAAGTATCATAGATATAAACTAATAATATGATCTGTTGGGAACTTAATCCTTCCAGGTGGTCGCCGTATTAATTTAAAATTTAAACGCATACAATACTTCTTCTTGTTGATCATCAAGTCTTATGAATCGTTAGATTCAATATCGCCGCTTTAAATAATTCTTTTTTAGGTCTTTTTAGATTATAATTTTATAATTTTGTGCCGAAGAATTTCATTTAAATTTTCTACAGTAAACTTTACACCGGGATTGATCAAAACTTAAAGTACCTAAATAATGAATTGAAACTCAAAATGATTTGTTCTTGTATTCAACTGGTCTAACATCCATTTTACTTTATCCGACTGGCTCTGTAATACTTCATTTCCTAAAAAGCCTTTTTTATTTTTTTACGCACATTATACTCACGACGACTCGACGTATGTACAAGTATAAACGTAACGCGTTTGAGTATACATACATAGCACAGCGGTGGCAACATAAAGTTCCTTCATCTCGAATCGAGGGAGAAAACTCGGGGGTGAAACGACTCTGCGACTGAAAAATTGCGGTGGTGCTTTTTTTCTTTCTTTCTCCTTTTTTTTTTTTTTTTACTCCCTCGCTTCGGTGCAGCTGCGCGGCGAGTCTTGATGTATTGCGCGTCGCGCGTTTTCAACCAACTTTTTTTTTTTCATTTTACCATTTTTTTGTCTCATTTTTATGCGAGCACGCGTCGTAAGGGAGAGGGAACAACGTTTTATCATTATGAAAATTTTTGACTCTGACAAGAAAGATTGGGTTGTTTACTGGAAAAGACACTCTACTTCGTCGATTGAAATCTTACATTTAAGAAATTTTTTGCAACTACACCACAAAGCTGTTAGAATTTTAGAGAAAAAAAATGCAATTGTTGAAAATGATCTGGGGTTGCTCGAATAGGTAACGATTGTTGTTGGTTGTTGGTTGATGTATGAAAGAAAAGAAAATATTGCACGTGGTGGGCCGTTCTTTCATCGGCTCCCGGGGCATTAATCCACGAGCGAACGGGCAGGCTGCAGCGGCAGCAACAGCGGCTTTTCCTCCTCTTACTGCAGCCGGGAGAGCAAAAAGGTCCGCCCATTCCGTCGACGCTCGGCGTGCGCCAGATTCCTGCAATTACGTCTGAGCAATCATCGACGCGCGCGCGCCGCCGTACGTACGTGCCGTACTGCCGTTGTTGGTGGGCTTACCTCCTGCAATAACCAATCTGCCACCACCGTCGATGATAAAATTTGAATTTTCAAAAGTTACGCATCAAATGTTGATAAATTTTTATTACCCTTGTATAGAAAACTTTAACTAAAAATCGTAAATTTCTAGAGTAGTTTTTTATACCTTCTCAAATTTTAAGACATCTTTTTTATACCGACATTGCCTATGAAGTTAAAGTCCCATTTTATGTTTCGGATGATTATAAATTTTGCAATTTTTCTTCACAAAATGAATTTCGCATCAGTCGGCAAACTACTTTCGGTCCTAGGACAATAACAAACCCTCGTGCCACCCATGGGATGATCAAGAATAGAATTTTTTTCCCTTTGATTAAAAATATACTATTAAAAATACTACTAATCGTAGATGATTGATTAAATAAAATTTACCGGGTGAGTATATTACTGAAACTGTGTTCGTACACTGTACTGAACGCTTTTCGAATCAACTTTTGTACCCATTTCATTGGATCAGCAATGATAAGTTAAATAAATCAGTCGCTTCTTTAAAAACTACCATCTTGAAAACTACATATCCTTAGCGTATATTTCAGTATTTCAACATCTCTTCTACTAGCAAGCGGGTATATGATAATTTTAGAAATGACACCCTACTTTTCATTATAATTTTAAAGCTATTACTCACAAAACCAGGCCAAAGTAGTGTGCAAAACTTGTGGCTAATAGTACGCCCACGCGTAATATGTAGTACGCTGTTTTTTTCAAATATAAAAGATAAAGTCATAAAGATATGGCCAAATCTCGACTTTACTTAGTTTTAATGATTATTCTACTCGGTCCAGGAAACGCCGCCCGCTAAATGTATAATCTTGTTGCGTACAGGTCCACACAAGACGAAAGACATTAACGGCAAGTTAACTAGACTCTCATAGATAGAACGAAATTAATCGATACGCATGGTTTAATAATAATCAAATGGCTGGTCGTAAATGGAGCGACGCAGATTTGTTGCGTGCGTTAAATGGTCGTGTGGAGTAAAAAAAGTGCTGTAGAAGGGCTATTCATTTCCGATGTGCGAATAGCCGTTTGGTAACAACTGTGCTTATCTTACAAAGTCATTATCCAAATTTAATGACTGAATTCAGTCTTTCTTATTCGATTATTACAGATTCAACAGTTTCATCCCCCAAATTCGCGAGGTAATAATCAGCTTGTATGTGCAATCAAACGCAATTCTCTTAGGCCTTCGTTTCCAGAAAAAAACCAAAAAGTAAATTCAGCATGCATAATTCCGTGCACTTTTACATTCTGCAGCTAAATTAACGGAAATGAATTTGTAATACGCTTTCTGGTATAATTTTACTAGTTAATGGCAGATGGGGAGCTCTAAATAAACCAATCATTACTGTATATAATTTTCTTATCTACACTATAGTTTTTTGTTTAAAAAAGTTCTTCTGAATATCCCATGTAAGCTTAGTTCATGAGTTATGAGATTTTTTTTAACTTTAATATTTGATTCGAACAAAAAGGACTTGGTTCATCATAACAACAATAAAAAATGTCAATGTTATTATTTTTTGTAAAGAAAAAAATTCTTAACTTAAAAAAAAACTTTGATTCAATAAGGTTCATTTATTCCGCACAAGAACCTAAAACAAAGCGCAAAAATCCTGTTTTTAAGGCTGCAATAAATATTTCAACATGACATTTTTTTTACTATTTTTCGTACCAAAAGTCTTAAAGTGGAAAAAATGAATTATTGTGATTTTCAATAAATTATTTCCTGTTTTTACCTCCGGAACATGTGCTACATGAAAAAATAGCAACCAAAGCCTCAAAATGAATGTATTTAGGAGTCAGATCAAATCAGTAATTATTATCATAAAAAGCAAAGAAATACTAATCATAAATAAAATACCAAATTATAGATAAACGGGAACTAAAAATCACAGACTTTAAAAAGTAAGCCTTCTCACCACTCATCATGGAATTTAGTTTATGATTTCAACCATGCAAGGCACATAATGAGTAATGAAAACCATTCGAATCCCAAATAATCAAAAAATACATATAACTAAAATTTTAATAATAAATAAATCCATATAATATACTGATTAAGTGTGCAATCAATAGGTATTGAATAAAACACTGGGATCTAAAAACTATAAACTATTCATAGACCTATCAAATAAAGACTGAATAGATAAACAAAGAGTGATATTTTTCTTTAGATCTTGAATTGATTATGAACCTAAATAAAATTTTTAGATGCTAGCTTTAAAAATAAAAACTTTTAGATTTGTTATTTACGAACGGTGAAGTCCAATATGGTTGTAAAACAAAATTTGTAATCCTGATCACCATCTACTATGTTAAAATTCAATCTTATCTGAACTTCTTGAAAATTCCTTTACTGATTATAAAGAAATTTCTTATTAGAAAACATCATGCAGTACATATTTACAGGGAGATGACCTGTGCTTTCAAACCACTAATTTTTTTTATATCAGTTATCCATGAGCTTTTTAAATATTTTTATCACTTTTATGGTTTTTTAATAAACTTTAAAAAAATTTTTACTTATTTATAAATTTTAAGAAAAAAATATTTTCAGATGCAATTTCTATAAGTTTGACTACCCGATCAGAAAGATTGTCAGGGCGCTAGGTAGGGCCTCGTTAATTGCCCCGAGAGCATAGTAGGGCCTTCGTTAGAATTGTAACGGGGCATTCACGGGGCGCGACTTCGGGCCTAATAAGGTTCAGTTGAAATCGTATTTTTGGCATTTAGATTTTGAGTTTATAACTAATTCCAAATGTATGAACAACAACTTAGACTATAAACTCTTGATAGTTTAATTTTATTTATTCACGTAATAATTCTGAAAAATCGAAAAATTCATCATTGTTTAAAAAAGGTGAACTGAAAAATCTCACTAAGATGCTAAATATTATAATAAAAGTTTTTTTACTAAAATCACTACTACTTTTTAATCAAACTTTTTTTCACGGAATTTGAATATATTTTTAGTTTTATTTTTAAAATCACTTTTTCTGTAGCAAACACTTACTACATATATATTCAACTTAAAATCACAATGTTTACATGACACATAACCTCTAAAACAAGTTATTTTCTTTATATTCTATGATTGTCAGTATTGTTTAGACGGTTAGCTAAAAATTTTCGTTTAATTCTTTCAATTCATTACCCCCACTAAAGCTTTAACTTTTCAATTTCATTTTCTTAAAAAAACTATCCACCTGTGTCCAAATTTCAAGTCAATTACTGCATACGTCGTAGCAAATGATCTAGCGAGGCCCGAAACAGCACCTTGGCTTCGCCCCGTTACAAACCGAGCTAGGGCCTCCGAAGGCTATCTTACGAGGCCCTCATTCGCTCCCCAATAGCCTTCTGATCGGGTATGTACAATTTAGATTTTTAGAAGTGTTTTTTTTTCGTTTTTCAGTCTTGAAAAAAAAACGAATTGTACATCGTCAAACTTATAAAAATTGTATCTGAAAATATTTTTCCTCTGAAACTTATACAAAAACAAAGAAAATGAGAGGTTACAGCCTTTTTTTTTTTTTTTAACATGAAAAGCAGCATTGATTTCGTGCCTTGACGATGAGTGGAAGATTAATTAAATTTTTTATTTCATTTAAGAATTACCAATGTACGTAAACTTATAGTCAGCCAAATTCCTGATTGAAAAAATTTGTTTTGTTCTGTTTTGGAGTCCTAATGCAGTCATCAGGAGTCTTCAAAATTTGATCTCTACTAGAAGTTGCTCCTTTACCCCTAATTAGTAAAGTAAAAGATTTTTTTGAGGTCCGAAATGGACACTGACGAGTTATCTATAGATTACGAGAGCAGTTTTTACAAGAAGAAAAAAAGTACACGTACACATAAGGCAGGCACAAAATATTATTGAAGAAGAATACGCGAGAGCGAAAATGAATATGATGTAAATAAATGATGAGGCAGGGCCCCGAAGGGAGTTGATATTAGGCCAGAGTGGAGTAGTTCAAGCGGGGTGTAAGAAGTGTTATGAAACATAATTAGCGATGGAGGAAGAGAGCCACCACCGCGCCGCCCGTGCAGCGCGGTTCGATGATTACAGGGCGGCAGCGAGCCTTTAACGTCGTGCTTCACCACCAACACCAACAACTGCGGAGAGCCGCGAGAGGAGAAAGGGCGACGGCTCTCTTTTTGCTACCTCACCTGATCACCTCGGACGGGATTTCGCTAAAACACAATTTTTATGTATTCGCATGTCGCATGCGTACTTCTCGTTGTACTTTCCCCCCTTCTCCCTCTTCTTTAATCTTTATTAGTACCATCATTATTATTATTAATAAGTGGCTTTGGACTTTGACGACGATAAGGGTTTCATGGGATTATAATGACCCACCACGGAAGTCCTTCTGTCGAAATTGTTGTATTCGAACCGCGCTCCAGAGATGTGTTTATGGGAAATTTAGATTAGCGATAAATAAATCGTGATGAGTGGTTATTTCGCGGGCCTTTTTACCAAGAATCATTAAATTATGCGCAAATTTCGGGAAGTGGCGGAAGTGGCTGGCTCGTTCAATTTTAGTATATTATACTGTTTCGCATCGCATCGCGGCTATTTGCATTATTACTATGCAAGCCATATTTTGATGGTTTCGGGTTAATCAAATTTCATCAATAATATGATGTAACTCGTAATTTTTATCAACTTCCTTATCCTGATGTTGCAATAACTAATATGTAAAATGAGTTGATTAGTTCACGGAAATTTAACTTCAGCCGGTTCGAATAAATTATTAAGACCGGAAGCTCGGAGAGGAGCTTGCAGCGCAGTACGTCGTACGTGAATGTATGATAAGTTCGCTGGAGAGAAGCACGGACGCAGGATAATCTGGAGGAGCGCTGTAATTTACCAGGACAAATCCAGGGTAAATCAGGCAAGACGACTTAATCGGGGCCAACCGCAGAAGTGGCTCCAATTTGGAGCCGAGACTCGGAAACGACGTCCACTCTCGAGGGGAGGTAGCACAGTTGGCACCCAGCTAATCCCGCGGAGGCGAGTGGCGGAGTCAATCGAGGAAAGAGCCTGGGAGACAATGAGCAAGGAGACAGGGAGCCCCGGAATAACTGCTGCCGAATCTCCGGCTTAATCCCACCCAATTACTGCGAGACTATCCCGATGTTCCGGGATAAGATTGCTCTGCGTAATCTGCGAAGGGTGGATGCTTCCTCCCTTCCTTCCTTCTTCTTCTGTAGGCTCGAGTTTTGTTTGTTTTCCTGGGATTTCTTATACTAACGCGTCGATTTTCCATTAGACCAGCCTTGCCCGGATTAAACTGAGAATTACGGCCAAGAAACGGCTAACTGTAACTACTTACGGGCTTCGTACCAAAGTTTTCCTTGACTGTATTTTGTAAGCACGATTTGTTTATTCACGGGACTTGAAAGTTTGACTGTACTGTGAAAAAGTGTAATCGACGTTGAGTTATGCAGGAAATTCACCGGGCGTGAGTCACAAAGGGTAAAAAGCCGGTCTAATCGCTCGGTCAGCGGTTATTAACGCGCGCATTAATTCAAAAACTCTTAATTTGAGAAGAATTTTTCCAGAAAAGAGGTAAGGAAAAGAGTGTATAAACGTCAATTAAGCTTAGCCGCGGCTCGAAGCTCGGAGCTGGTGGTGCCCCAAGGCGCTAAACAGCTTGCGTACGGCCTAATGGCCGATCCATCATCGGCGTTTTGACATAGGCTCCCCTGATTCGTAAGTCGATCGCTGCCGGGAATAATAATCGACGTTGCCGCTGCTGCTGCCGCGTGTTCGATTTCATCGGAAATATATGTACATGCTGTCCCTCGCGGCACAGTGGCTATACTCTTATTTTCGCAAAGTTATAACGGCGCGGGCGGCAGCGTTTAACGATCACCGCTAAACATTTCTGCGGCAAATTCGCCTGCATCGCTCGCGTGGGTGAGGTGATGTTTGGTAACGCAACAACCGGCCAACTGCACACCCGACTTTTTACATTTAGCTCCGCTGTTTTTTTCGTACTGCATGCTGTGAACAATCAATATGAAATTATTTTATTCTCAATATAGTGCCAAAATAGTGTCAATTTCGCTTATTTTATTTTTTAAGTGGAAATACATTTTTTATCAGATTAAAATCAAATTTTAGGTTGACCGAAAAGAACAAAAAAAAACTTTTCATAAGGTATCCTCAACTATGACGTCATAAGATACGATTGCATTGACACCAGTAAAAAAGACGTCATAGTTCAGAATACCTTACATGATATAAATTATAAAACTAAATAGAATTTTATTTTTGAAGATTAAAAAGCTTGTTAAAATTTAATGCAAAACATTATACTGCTTGTTCTGTAATTGCGAGAATTAAATTTTAGTCAAAATACAAGCCCTCTGTTCTGAAGGCTAAGTTAATTTTTTAAAATAAAAAAGAAAGAATAAGATTAAAGATTAGTCTCAAATTCGAGTAAACACAAAAGAAAAGCATAAAATTGATGAAGCCCACTACACTCAAAAGACACTAACTTAAATTTCGAGTTCAATATTACGTTCCTTGATGCATTACTCGCTAATTTAATATTAGTTTTAATTTTTAACTTTTAATATCCACGTTATTAACTTTGAGTATCCAATTCGATATTTTCTCAACAAAAATATCTTATACTCTAATTTGAGTTATTTTTGAATCAAAAAATCGTCACAATATATAAATATATATTTGGAGAATGTCACACCTGGAATCAATGCAATTATTTTAAAGTCCAGCTTCACCTTTTCACTACTGCTGCAGACTTTAAAAGGTGCGAGTTTACGCGAGATTTTACGTATCTCAGCCAGTCCTCGAAAAACGTGATTGACGGCTTCGTACCATACAAGTGTTTAAAAAGAAGTTAAAAAGAAAAAAAAAAGGCATCGGGGGCTCGATATTGTGTACGAATATTCGGCAGGTTTCACAGGATCGAAGCTGAAAAATCCACCTGTCTTTGAGTTTGGTTAAACGTTAAAAGACTCGCGCGTGTGCTACATCGAGAGTACTTTTAGTAGTTACTTACAGCCCGCTGCAAGCATTTATTTGGAAAATAAAGGGCCAAGCCTCGGGATAATACCGGCATTCGCGTTTGCTCGCGTGACCAAATATTTTTTTCTGTCCCTTAACTCTTTCTTTTTTCAGCATCGTTGTTGCTCTTATTATTGTAACTTTGCTTTTGTAGCAGTCCTGCAAACATGCCTAACGAGCGCCTTTCAGGATACCGCTCGCCAGTATACTCACCCCTTTTGACGGGAGTTAAATTTGAAGTCGCGTAATTTGAAGCGAAACAAGAGTGCCGACGAGTGCCACACGATTCTTTACCTTTTTTTTTATTCTCTGAAGGGAAGAACGGACTCACTTCAACGCGAGTTATTGCAACCAATTTATCTCATTTTACAAGTTGATAATTTCATTATTATCATTACGTTTTTTCAACGGTATGAAAATTTTTTATTAATGCATGTGCTTGTCAACGTATTTAACTCGTTTTTTTATGGTTATTAATGAATAACCAGGTAGAAATTTTTTTATTTTTCGAAGCATAAAAACGATGATTGCATAAAATTGTTTGACTTTCGTTGGGTCCGACAAAAAAAAATGAATATGAATAAACAAACAGACAGCTCGTAAAGATAGCAGAACAGAAACTGAACAAAGAGCTTTCAAAGTATATTCGTAATATCCAGATGCCCGTGCGGGGGAGTTTTGTTTAAACGCACACAGCGCTTGAGGCGATTAGCTCAAGGAGCAAATTGCCTTTGATGTGGCATAGTAGCCAAGGCGCGAGCTGGCGACTTTTGATGGATAACGAATTTCAGCTGCCGAAATTTTCGCTAATGTTTGTCGATTAGCTTTTATCGCTCTCGCGCATGAGCTTTTAAACTGGCTGTTAATAAAAACTAACATCAATGACGAACCCGCCTCCAGATCAAAGATGAAAGACGCATATAAAATACGTATCAAGATCTTCATGTGACTGATTTTTGTAAACATAAAAAAAACCACATAAATTTGATGTAAAAAATACTATACAAAGTTTTTGATTTGCTATAATATCAAAATAGTAGTTGCCGTGGAGAATCAGCGGAGTAATTACCATGCTAGTCTCTAAGATAACGTTGCATCAGAGAAACTATCTAATCTTTCTGTACTCTATACAGAATCCTTTGGTCAGTGGCCGAGTGGCTGTGATTCGTCTTAGGTCGCACAAATCAGCGGGAGTAGCCCACGATCATGCACCAGTAGGATCTGTCCATGACCAGTGGTAAATGCGAAATAAGGTAGAGTTTAACTAATTTCATAAATTAGCACTTAATTGGAGCACAAAATATGGCAACTATTAATTAAAAAAAAAAAAAAAAAAAAAAAAATTATAGATTTGGTATTTTACAAAAGAAAAACAAAGTCAACAGTCGACTGGTGTAAAAATTTTTTACTGTTCAAGTACGGAGGTCATTAAAAATCGAGATGATGCACGATGGGCTTGATCGATGCCTTCGAAAAATTTCTCATCGTAAAGTTTCCCCGAGTTTACATGCGAAGATGAATAAAAAGAGCATGTAAATGAAAATTCAAGAATACTTATCTAAATAACACTTGCAGATGCAGCAATAGATTACAAGGTGCTCCTTGCGCTCAAGATAATAAAAAGTTTCATACCGATGCTGACAATATGCATGCGCACCGGTGTACCCCATAACAATTTATGTCCCATTTCCCGGGGGCTTCATCTTTTATCGAACGAAAATTTTCTCTAAGCCACCTTGAATATTGATGATGACACGAGCAAGCCATTATTTTTCTACTTTTTCCCACAAATACTCTTTTCTCTTCTCGTACAGATGTTTCCTTTACATGACTTTTTGCTCAATTAGTGCATTCTTTGATAATTTTCATGACTTCGCGAGGAAGTCGTAGGCTTAGTGGCCACCTTATGTGGCTTGAAAAATACCCGAGCAATTATTGATTGCGTGCAGGGTTTTTTCATTCTCAGCAGTTACTTTAATTTATTAAGGGTCTTTAAAAGTTTTACTATTTAATTTTACAATTCAGGTTGTATCTGGAAAGTTTTTAATGCAACCAGTACTTAAAAAAAATTGTAGTTAGCAGCAATTTCTCAAATAAAAACGGGTGGTTGAATCCACTAAAAGACACAGTTCAAAATTTTACCACCAAAGTATCAATTACTTGAAGTATTGTGTGTGTTTTCATTAAAAATACAATTTAAACTCAAACAAAAACTAAACTAATAGAGTGACTTTTTAAAAACCGTAAAAAGAATGATTACTTTTTTCTTGAATCAAAATCAAATTTGAGCGAGCCTGTGTGACGCATAAAAGCCTCGCGATAAAATCAAATAAAAGGAACGTGATTTTCCGGTAGGCAAATCAGCGTTCATTATCGCATCCCAAAAGTCATCCGCACAATAGAGGGACACGTTGGTAGTGGAATGTCATTCATAAAAATGTATTCCAGCTCCATTCAGGCCGAGTCTTCTCTTCAAGCTGCACGGTGGCCGGCATTCAGTAGCACATCGCTCTCAAGAATGAGATGCGTGAAAGAAAAAAAAATCTAAAATATGAAAAAAAAGAAGATGTTAAATAGTGAATGTGAGATTGAATACGAGTTCGCGCCGCTGCTGGCTTGAAGCGAGCTCGAGAAAAATCTCGGTATGACAAATCATCTGATAAGCGAGTTCCATGACGAAAGATTTTTACGTCCTGCGGCGTGGCGTGATTCTTTTACTCTTTTTTTTATCCTGCCACTGATACCCAACTAAGCCAAATTTAAATTTTTAATTTTTTAATGCACCTTAAATTTTGACTGACATTAAATGTCGTTGATTCCATATCGTCTTGAATGAACTTTAAAAGTTGCGAAAGACTTGGCTGTAAGTTGAATTCATAATGTAAGAGGTACATGTAATTATTTATTCAAGTGACAAATCGTGTTCAAAATACTCATATTAAAACAAAAAAACCTTCTTAAATAATATTTGAATCAATAGATTTTCAGAGCATTAGTGAACTAAAACAATAAAATAAATGCGAGTCGTTAAAAAGTTATTATGATCAATCATTATTTTTCACTATAGTTACGTTTTATACGAATTTTAGACAAGTTTAAAAATTTCTATTCTAGATTGTGCTTTGCTGGTATGTGTCGAACTGGTACCTTCTAAAATCTAACTACCACGAGTGATATGGACTGCAAAGCAATAAAATTTAAAAAAAGTTTTAAATAAAAAAAGATAATCTTTTGTAGAAATCAAAAAGAAAAATAAATGAATATTGGTGTGGTATATAAGTGCAGTATGTGCCGATCTGGCCGGATCAGCGTCGCGTCAAGAGTTTAAGCAGATTAACTAACGCGTGAAGCAAAGAAATGAAGACCAACTTGCTCGATTAGATCAACCCGTAGCGATACTACATCCGTAGAATTATCTATTCTAGTGTGCAATGTAACACTTCTCATCCAGAAGCTCGATTCTGATACGTTAGTTGTCTCTTTGAGTCGTCATTATGGGAACGTAAGAAACGCAGTAATAGTTATTTATTCTCTTGGTTTACATTTTCCTCGGTGCTCCGGAGTTCAAAAAAACATGATTGACTTAAAAAAGTATATATTGTGAGTACTTTCAGCTGTTTGCTTTGGAACTCAATAGATAAAAAATTAAGTATAAATATACAATATACAATTTATCATAAAGACATTTTAAATAAGTACACACGACATTTGTTTTTTCACTTGCAAGTAGACAACACCCGTGATAGGTCAGGCGTCAAGTGATCATAATTTTCTCTTCAATCTTCAACTTTATTGATTATAAATTTAAAAATTTATGATAAAATAAAATGAAAACTAAAATAAAAAATTAAGCTTATAGAATGACAATCGGTTTTTAGATAAAAAAAAAAAAAAAATTCGACACTATCGCATGGCTCTTGAAAAGTTCTTGAAAAACAAGATAGCTTTGCCGTGTACAATCTGTACAATTTCCTTACATTGTTGTATGAAAAAAAAAATCCCAGCCTGCTCCTCCCAATATAAGCTATCCTCCAATAAAAGCAAGAGCTCCGGCACATGATCTAATGGCCGGGGGCTGTTCATCGGCGCGTTATCTGCTGCTGCTGGTTCCAATATAAAAAGCAGAAGCTCCCTCGTCAAAGGAAAGCCGCCATCGGCCGCCACCCAACAACCACTTCCGGTCGTTTAGTCGCTCTGTGCGCAGGCGCATCGTAATCATCATAATCATCATCATCGTTATACACCTCGATATTTTTCTTGCGCGTCATTACGCGCGTATCTACCACCACCGAGACTGCCGCCAGCAGCGGTTTGCGCGTAAAACCAAAACCACTTCAAAGGGATCTTCTTACACCATCCCTTCTACCTCTAAGCCCGCGATGCTCGCAGCTTTAGCGCAAAATCTGTTGGTACAAGAAGATAATTGCACTGCTATATTATCTTACTGCCACGATGCTTCTGTTTTTTTTTTTTTCTATCCTTCTCTTTATTACCGCGATCTCATTCGTTTTTCCGTAAAATTATTTTGCTCTCAAAAATTTTACAGTTGGCTGAAATATAATATTGTTGTCCAATATCTAACGAATTTTCGTTGCTTTTTTTTTTAATTGTAGATGAGATATAAAGAGTAAAATTCACGAGAAAAATTAAAAAAAAGTTTGGTCGACTAAAAGAAATAAAAATTGGAATATCAAAAAATAAATAAAAATCTACGTACGTTAAGTCAGTGAGCCCATTTTTTCGTATCGATTTCGGACGAAGACCATAATTGTCGTGGCAACAAAATTTTTATCATTCTTTTATTTTTTTAACAAATGCATGGCTCGGTATCTTAACTGTTAAGTTATCGAGACACCCCAGTGACAGGGTAGGTCGCGATTCAGATTTTTGCGCCCGCATGTGATCGTCACGCACGAGGGCTGGTGAAGCCGACCCGAGGGTGTGCAATCACACAAGGACAGAAAACCGAGAACCCGAGGTGCTAACGATTTTTTTGTTCCTTGGGTGCAAAATTCAATGCAAAGTTCGTTGCTAAATAATTTTAAAATTTAAAATTTTGCGCCCGAGGGTGAGAAAAATCCCTCTGGGTTCGAGATGCGCGCAGCAGGTGCTATTCTATTCTATGCCCTGAGGATCATACAAATTTTTTTAACTGTTATTGCTTATAAAGAGTCTAGTATTTATTTTCTTTAAATCATCACAAAATATTTATATCCAGAGGCCCTGATGAGAAGCCGAAGCGAGCTCGAAACGTTGTACAGCTGAGGATCAACAGGCAATAAT
The DNA here is from genome assembly GCA_038277355.1 of Encarsia formosa. Taxonomy (NCBI): domain Eukaryota; kingdom Metazoa; phylum Arthropoda; class Insecta; order Hymenoptera; family Aphelinidae; genus Encarsia; species Encarsia formosa. The sequence goes on from CM076184.1 coordinate 111,517,293, forward strand.
AATTTTTGCAGGTTTCTTTGCAGATTTCTGGGGTTGCTTCGAAGGTGGTGCTGCAGGGGATCATTAGATGTTCCTTTGTTGCAAAACCCAGAAGTTACATATATTGTGGGTTTTGTAATATTGATTACTAATCGATATTTTAGGTTCTTCGGAGGTGATTTTAAGTAAGGATCATCTAATAATCCGCATATGTACTTAGACTGTAAGACTCATATAAATATTTTGTGATTATTTGTTGTAGGACAGTCAATATAAAGTTTAATTTAATTTGTTTTTCTTAAATTTATTGTCAAGCTAATATTTATTAATTTTTTTTTTTTTTTTTCATTAATAAAAGTTCTGTTCATAATGATTCAGAAATGATTAAATGTTTTACTTTCTTACTTATACATTTTGCATGGATGGCCTACGCGAGGGATCTATATGGTCCAGCTAGAGCAAACCTTTGACTCTAGTATAAACACAACACTCAGTTTTTAGTACAAACAGAGAAGCGCCAAAAAGAACTTTTTTCATGACAAGTAAGCGGCCAATTATGTGTTAAGTTAGAGATTTCTAACTTATCAGACGAAAGGTCAAATAATTTTTTTCCACGACAAAAAAGAACGGCCAATTCTGGTGTCTGCCCGAAATCTATCTGAAAAAATGGGCTCGTTAACTTAACATATTAGTTGAAAATCTGTATTTACTCAAACTTGTTCTTTTAGTTGGCTTTGATTTTATGTCTTCATCAAATTCAAATCAATACAGATCTCTGTTGGATCATACTTTCAAACTCTCCTAAAAAACCATCAAATTTCAATTCCACTAACAAAAAAAAGGATCTATTTAATTAAACGTTAAAGTTAGAGTTACTGATGACATCCAATCAAAATTTTATAGATTAATCTTTAAGAAAAAATCTAGTCCAAAATTATTTCAAACGGGGTAATTCCCAATAAGTATATTATCCAATAAATAACAACCCAATTAATCATATGAATAAATTATGAAAATCGGGAATGTGTGACAATAAATCAACTAACTAACAATATAAAAAGTACCCACGCAATTAGATTAACAACAGCTAGCTATCCAGTGTAATACTTTTCTCACCAGCGTGACTTGTTAGCGCATAGCCGAGACTATAGTCTGTATGTATAGTGTATATAGTGAATTGATTAACCAACACAAATAAGCGTCGAAGCGCGTAACTTGGCAGTATATATAATTATCAGGGTGGTCTCATGGCAAGAGTGCTTGGTTAATTGGACGTAAAACATTTGGGAGGAGGCTCACGTATCGTTAAGGTGATTGACGCTGCCTCCGGTATTAGTAATGAGATAGAAGGACTCTTGCCTCGCCGCCACCTCCGTGCTCCGATTGACTTCTTATTCGCTATCAGACGCTTTATGATTTGCTGGAAAAATCTCTTAAGCACGCGCTACTTCTTCGTTTTAATTTTTATACCAACTCCGAGCTTTATTCCACGAATTCAATCAAATTCCATAAACATCGAATATTTTATTCGAGCTTGTTTGTTAAAATTTCCTTCATTTTTAGTATTCAAAGAAGACATTTTTTAATGTTTACTAAATCAAACAATTTTCTTTCAACTTGAATCATGCAAATATTTATAAAACTTCTCGTCGACTTTAGATAGCTTTTAAGTAAAATAGAATACAACAACTGTTGTCAAATTCGCAGATCGTGAGTAAAAAAATTTAAGCTTATGGATTCGTCAATCAAATATTTATAAATATTTTTGAAGACATTACTAAATAACTTTCGATTAAAAATTTTCATTTAAAAGTGAGTAATCGGAAATTCATAAGGCATTTGAAGTACGATAAAAAAAATTTTTCCCAAACGTGTAAATTTTGACGTTATTTATAGCGATGATATAAAAGCGCACGTGCGCGTTTACTGAAATAAAGTTAGCTATGGATAAACACAAGGAGAAATCGAATTCCCGCATGCTCGATAAATGTGAATTGCTTTATTAATCATCCGTCGAAAGGAAGTTTGGGGAGCGATTTCCAAAACACGTACGAATATATGAGAGAAAATCAATGACTATTGATTTCGTACGTGTCATTTTTTTATTTCAGTAAATGCTTAAAAATTTGCTACTCGTTTATTTCTCAAGTTCTGCCATTTTATGAGTATCAACTATTTATGTTTTACATTGACTGAATTATTTTACAAATTTTTTGAACATTTTTCAATCATTTGTAAAAAAAATTAAATAAAAAAATTATATTTATCAATCTATAGAAACCATACATCGTTTCGACGGGTGATACGAAAAAGGGCACTTCAGAAAAATTAGCAAAGTAAAAATTAACAACGTGGGACAGCCACGTAAAAAATAACACGAGCGATTTCATCATTATTTAATAAAACAAGTTATCAAAATAATGAAAAAATCGTTCGTGTTATTTTTTACGCGGCTCGCCTACATTGTTAATTTTTACTTTGCTAATTTTGCTGAAGTGCCCTTTTTCGTATCACCCGTCGGTTTCATGCACTAAAATTTGAGACTCAGAATCAGAATTGGAATACATAAACATTAAAAATGATAAATTAAAAAAATAAAATAAAAATTTTTATAAATTTATAAGTATTTTAATATCTTTGAAAATGAATGCCTATAATTGTGAAAAATATTAATTTTTAACTTTAAAATCAAAAAATTATACTTGCTATTTTTTTTTAATAAAGGATTTTGTAAAAACTTAAGATCGAAAAAAAGGACAAGTAAAGATTTTCGTTTAAAATAGCTACCCCAGTCTTTGAAAACTTTTTAAATAAAATCGCTTCATGCAAACGATGTTAATTTTAAAATTTTTTAAGTTTTGTTTATTTGTTTTGACATTCTTCGCAAGGTTCTCACTTTGATACCCGATTTGATTAAATTTCTAGAGAGATTTCCAGCATGAGAAAGTAAGAGGACGGCCACTATCCACTCGAAGAAAAGAAAAAAAAAAAAAAAACAAAGAACAAAAGAAGGTAGGAGATGTAGGGAAGTAACTCGAGGGAGACATTGCTGCATAAGTAAAACCGCAAAAGAAGGTTCATCCCCCTCCTCGAGTAAACCCCTTTGCGATCGGGCGGGGGGGTAAAACAATAAATTGCAACTCCGGCGTTCGCTGTCAGCAATCGCCCCCCACTTCACTTCAAGAGGGAGGAAGGGAGGGAGGGTGAACTGGAGTAGGGGGTAAAAAAATGGCAGTTGTAGATGGCGCACACGAGACAGCAGCCCCCACTCCCTTTGTCACCGAAGCGACGGCTACGGTGTACCCCGGGATGGGCGTGGCCTAGCCTCGAAGGGGGGCGTGGCCCCGGGAGGCCGGGCCCCTCTTCTTTCGTCGGGCTCTCTTTTTCCTTCTTAGGAGTCGGGCGCGTGGACTTGTCGACGAGCTGGCGGTGGAAAGGCGGGGGGAGCTGGTTGCACTGCAAGAAGCGCGCGTTCCGGGGTCAGTCAGTCTGTCAAGCGGCAGACCCCGCTGTTGCTGCTGGTGCTGGATCGGCGGCGCCCCCCCTCCCCCCGGTCGTCTCTACCTTAGCAGCGGCAGCTTCTTTATTCATCCCGCCCCGGCCAGCAGCAGCCGCGATTTTTCAAATCGTCGGGGCAATCGTCGCCGCTGCCGCCGCCTTCTTCCTCCTCCACCACCTCCTCTTCCTCCTCTTGGCGCTCGCTTTCCTCGGTGCTCGAGCGGTGGCGCGAGCGGCTCTCCGAGATAATACTCCACCAGTGGATATCGCGCCAGACGCGACGACACCGACCTGCACCTCCGCTGCAGCACTCCACCGCGTTCCACCAATAGTCTGCCATCCCTCCTCACTCCTAAAGTGTTCGTTCTTCTTCACTCACCGGCGATGCACCTGACGACTTTGGACTGTCCTCTGTGTACCGCGGTAGTACCATTTTTATTTTTACGTGAAGTTTAGTGTGCTTTGGAATTATGATTATCCAAAAACGCCGCGAGTGTATCTACAAGTTCGAACTCGAGTCGTGACGTAGTTTTTCCAGGACTGAGTGTTGATACCGCAGGTACTCGAATAAGTGCAGCTTGGTAAAGGATAATCTAGAAAAAAATAAAAAAATAAAAGTTTAGGATAAAAGGCATAAGCGCGGGTCCCGGGGACTGGCGCGCTCGTGCAGGAGCAGCCGCGTTCTCAAAGAAGAAGAGTATGTTGCTGGAGTCGCGCGCCCTCGCCGGTAGGAAGCAGCAGCGAAACGGCCTTACCCTGTCGGCGTTTGGCACTGGATCGCCGGGGAGCGAAGAGGACGAGGAGGAGAGCAGGCACCACCACCTCCTGCTGCTCGCTCGCGGCAAGATGCAAGCCACCGCCGCCGCGGCGGCCCCAGCGAGCGTCTGCAGCGAGGGCCCCGGCGCGGCTGCCGGCTCCAGGACCCCCGAGACTCCCCGCACCCCCGACAGCTCGAGCCCGGCCTCGTCGCCGAGCCTCCTGCACCACAACAACAACAGCAACAACTGCTCCAACCGACAGCAGTGCGCCACCGACTTCAGCATAGCTGCCATCATGGCCCGGGCGGACTCGCGACAGCAGCCGCCGGCTCCGACGACCCCTACCCGGGTTGACGCTTATCACCAACAGCACCAGCAGCATCATCACCCGAGACACTCGGCCTCGGCCGCCAGGGAGCAGGCCGTTGGCAGTGCTAAACACCATCAACAGGGTGAGTCCTCTTAGCATCTATCGATCCGGCTCATTTTTATTTTTTCACTGTCATCCTCTGTTCCTAGTAATGTTTATATAATAAGTAATTTTTTTTTTACTTATAATTGTAATTTTAAAATTTAGAAAATGGATTTTCAGCTATCTGGAAAATTTAATAATTTAATTTAATAAAATCAAGTTAGCACCACGAATTTAATAGCTCAATTTTAAAAATAGTGCGGTAGAGATTGCTTAAGGTTTTGCATTGAAATAACAAGCGCGTGGACCAAACAATAAAAGCCGATTGAGAGTCACCCCAGTCCATAGCCGCATAGTCACCGAGCCATCTAACAACGTGAATGCACGGCTTTTGGCAGCGATAAATAATATTCATCCGCGGTGTAAATAGACTTTTGCAAATGATCAAGTGCGAAAGATTCGGCTCTATTACAAACGAGATATCGCTATTTATAATCGCTGTGGAATTACGCCGTTGTGCATGAGATAACTTTGTCCATCCAAATTTTCTACTTCGATGATGAATTCAACCCCATTTTTTAAACATAATTTCACGATCTTTCAAGAGCAATTGTTTTTCAAAAACACCTCGTTTGGCACAAGGTTCGATCGAAGTAATCTTTTTCAAAATTTTAAAAATAAATTTAAAAAAGTATCGACTTATCATGAAATTTAAATCAAAGAAGCTTCCACCAGATATTTATAATGATTTCCATCAGCATTGTGCATCACGCACCAGAGTAATAAATAATAATAAAAAGATAAGATCGTAAACTATTATAACACGTGATTCTTTCTTGAACCTTTGAATGAAATCGCTTTGGGTTTTAATTTTAATTAAACCACAATTATGAACTGGTCTCGGCAGGGCAAGCTATAATCATAACTCGCGATAACGGTCCGTGGTTGGGTGGATAACTAAATCGCAAACATGGTCCTGTGAATAATCCCATAGCACGGATAAAACGTGACACGCAAGTAATTTAAAAAGCTCGAAGAAATTGGACGTTTATTGACTCTCTTTGAGGGAGAGAGAGAGAGATTCGCTGTCATAATGAATTAAAGTCACGGATGCAGGAACGCGATAGAGTAGGGGGCGTACCCACCACGTGCGACGCTTAAAAAGGAGCCTCCTTTAATGTGCCCGACCGACGCGAACTCTAACCCCTTCACAAGGTATGACCGCTGCTAATAACACTTGCTGTAGGTGCAGCTGCATACAGTTGTTGTCTCTTCCTCCGAGCCGCCGCGTACAAAAGAGGCGATGGCAATCGATAAACGATGACCCCTCGCGAGAGAGCACCTCACCTTTTTTTTCTCTTCCTTGTTCCTTCGCCGATTGACACGCGATATCGGCCTTTAGCGGCAACTCTCTTTTATTTTCGCGATCTTTTCTCTTGTAGCACCGCTGCAGCGCCTAAGTCTTGATCATGCGGAGTAGTACTTTTACGTGGGAGCCTCGCTATGTGAATTAGAATTTACACGAGTTCCCGAGCTGAAAATTTACGCTGCGTATACGTAAACGAAGGAGTGAGCCTTTCTCTGACTTTACTCTTTCTTTGTCTAATGAGTTCTTTAGTTTCGTTGAAATTTTTACTCTGCATGGAAATTCATAGATGTCTCTTACGCAGTTAATTTTTTTAATTAATTAATTAAACATCTGGTTATGAAGTGCACAATTACCGCATTCATGAATCAGAAACTTGTTTAAATTTGTGATTTATTTAGATCACACTGACAGTTTAGTTATAACTTCTCAGCAGCTCACCGTATTGTCTAATTGAAAATTGGTTTATCGAATTCCGCACCTACCTTTGAATGCTATTTTGTGAAATATAGAGAGCGACGAAAGCTCTTTATTTTTGAGAAGAGCTTTGATGTTTATTTTTAAAGCATGAAATAATTAAGCGTCTATCATACTTATGCGCTATTTAACTAATTCAACTTTGAATAATTTGATCTCGTTGAAATGCTAATTGTAAAAATATACCGAAAATTTTGATAATCTTTGAAAAAGCTTTCTTAGTTTGAAATCAAATTTTTTATTAAAAAAAATTTAAGTATAGTTGAAAGTATGATGAATAAATTATTAAATAAAGAAAAATTGTGCAATAATAGAGCTTGCAGAATATTACGACTTATACAAGAGTTGAGTCAAGTTTTTCATTCAAGACATGAATTTTATTAGACCTTAAGATTTGATTAAAAACGAACAATCTTTAGTTGAATTATGAAAATCGTTCATTAGTAAACTCTTCAACCACTGTGATATCGACGGCCCGTACGAAGAAAAACCTTAGCCCAAAATCTGCGACGAAAAAAATAACAATGGAGGTACTTTTGAACAGTAAAATGTCTATAAAAGACTTTATTTATTATTTTAGCCTTGACAAAAAATTTTAAAACGATCCTTGCTACCATACCGTTGATATATTATTATAAAAACAATGTTTTCGATCCACCAGCCGCGAATAGAATGACTCTTTGCGATTCTTATAAGCTTAAAACTTTGAGTTATTTTATTCGCGGCTAGTGTGTTGAAAACATTTTTTTTACAATAATATATCAACGGTATGGTAGCAAAGATCATTTTAAAAATTTTTGTCGAGGCTAAAATAATAAATAAAGTCTTTTAAAGACATTTTACTGTTTAAAAGTACCTCCGTTGTTACTTTTTTCGCCGCAGATTTTAAGCCAAGGTTTTTCTTCGCACGGGCCGTCGATATATAAACAAGCTAATATATCTGTGATCAATGTAAATAAATTAAATTTTTAATTCTCTTGAAAAAAATCCTTCATGATTATTTGCTTTGCACTTGTTTTTTTATTTATTTTTTATAACTTAAATAATCATTAAAAATAAAAAATTTATATGAAGCTCATGCAAATGAACGAAAATTCCCAAAAGAAAAAAAACCGGTGCGTTGGAGAAAAAAAAATGTCCGACAGATGGCAGCACAAATATTACAAAAATCCCGAGCTTTGCTTATTTTTTGGTATCACAGTTCTCAAAGAAACTCATCATCTCGATTCTAAATCCAAGTTTGGATAAATAAAAAACTTCCGTGTGCAGAGAGCGTATAAATTCTCTCCACAGAAGCATCAGAGACGAGAAAAAAAAAAAGAAAAAAAGACGGGGAGAAATGAAGCTCAACAAAGGAGCCAGCTCGCGCCTACGGAGAGACACATAATGTGTGGTCGAAAAAACAAAACGGCGCAGCGCCACGAATAAAGAATAAACGCACCTCGCGGCGGAGGCATTGTGCTGCCGCAGGAGTCGCGGGTGACTGCGAGGGTGCGGCCAAACCAGTAAGCTACCCCGATAAATTAAAGCGCCGCGGGCTTGTTTATGTCGGTTACTTGTGGATTTTCTAGCCGTTAGTCGTTACCAGCCCAAGCCGGCAGCCAGTATGCAGGAATCGAGCTTTTTTTTCCAGGCTTATGGGAAATTGTGCTCGACTGCAGCGATACAGCCCGAGGAACTCGGCCTGACTGCTTTATTACATCCTGACGCTAAATCGTCTCGGCCTAAATTAATTCGATGGATCATCGTATTTTTTTTTTTTTTTTTTTTTCTTTTTTTAATACTTTAAATTCGAGGTTTCCGTACAATTAGATAAAAATTCATAATCTCATCCGGTGATGCTTATCTGGTTAGGGTAATTAACTTTGTAAAAAAAAAAATTTGAGAAAACGAGTGACTCCCAATTATTTAATTAGCATTGTATCGCTAATGACTCTGTCAACCCCACGGTAATAAGGAGCGTCATTACAAACTCGGTGCAGAAAATGAGGAACGCAGTCGAAGGTCAGAAAGCAAAAGCGAGTGAAAAAAAAAAAAAAGAAGCTTCTGATGGCAGCGGGCCCCGGGGCTTCGGACCTGGAGCTCAAACCAGAGAGCTTGTAAAAGGCCGCTCGGCGCACCATAACGTTTTGTAAACAAGCGATAGGCAACACCCGTTTTTTTTTTTTTTTTCTCATCAGATCGTCGAGATAACGAACACGAGACATGCGTATGCGGCTCCCGAGCTCGCCTCCGGGCGGCCGCGGCGTGGGCGGCTGGCTGCAGAGTGTGGGCGCGAGTGCACTCTCTCTCGCTCCCTCTTTCTTAGCACCTATAAGGTGACGCCTGCACTTAAACGATCGTTGACTCTCTCTCTCTCTCTCTCTGATGAATTCTGCTCCCATCCTCCTTCTTTTTCTTTGGCTCTCGAATTCTTCCGGACCGGAATCGTCCTTGTCGTCTCATTATGCGAATCTTAATGGGATATTCCTGTACAAACTGACGCAGCCTGTTTTTCGAGGATTCCTTTTTTTTTTTTCTCTGGTTTTTACGTGAATTAATTTGTAATGTTATATTTTACGCTTGATTATTGTCTGTTCACGCGCTTGTTAATTGACTTTTTGGATACCAGATACTCTTTCTCGCTCTCCTCCTTCTCCTCCTCTATGCACGTTTAGCTCTTTATTACCTGTTGCAGGCTGCTTTTTATTCCTTTTCTTCTTTTTTCATTTACAATCTTAATGACACGTTTTTTTCTTATCTCTTAAAACTATTAAGATTTTAACTTTTTTTTTATACGCATTTTGTTGGCCTCTTTAAAAATATTATTCTAAAAGTATGATGAAAATATGAAAAAGAAAAAGAAAGAGAAGAAGGTGATGTAAAACTTCCTCTTTGATCCTAAAAAAAATATCACCGTAAGCATATATCTCACGGGAGAGAACGCGTGAATATATTTCATCAATTCATGAATGGAACGTAAAAACCTGAATGAAGCTTCCGGACACGTTTCCTAAAATACGCGCGTCTCTCAGAGCTGGAGTGAGAGAGAAGAAGCAGCATCGCGACTTTCTAGTTTTTGGTGAATGAATTAATGACATTCATGGAGCTGTCGGCATAGCGCCAGGTTCATTAATACGCGTAACATACATCAAATACACACATACTTACGATGGACGACTTGGACCGGAAGAGCGATCATCGATCGAACCCGATGTCGTTTGGACTTTCCGTTTAAACAAGACACATCACCACGAGATACTCGTAAACTCGCGAAAACAGAAATATCCCAGCCGGGTCCTCGACATCGGAGTATTTTTTATTTTATTTTTTTTATTTTTTTTCAAAAGTTGAAGAATTTCCAAAACGCATCATACACGCTTTTTAATTAGCCCACCCGCACGAGCGCGACTGCACACCACGAGAACGAGACGTGTTAATTGAGAGCTCGCTCGTTAAATGTTAATTTGACTATTTATAGGTTTATGCCCTGCCGCTGCACTGGCCAATTTTTTTTGATTCTTTTTAATTTTTAAAGTTTACTACTCTCAACAATATACTCTCGGTATTCTAGTTTTAATCTCGTAATTGATTGTCCAATTACAAATCCAACTATAATAGTTTTTAACATGCCTTCTTAAAATTCAACTCACAAGGGGGGGGGGGGGGCAGGGGTGCCCCCCGTCGATCGTCACCAAATTTTGTGAGGATGTTTGTTTATCTATAAAAAGAAAAAATCTAGGTTCCTAAGTACTAACCCTCAGCCGTTTTTGAGGTACGTTTGTCTTAAGATTCATTTTTTTATATAAAATGTGTAAAAAAAGCGTTTTAAACAGATGTTATACCCACTCTTTAAAACACTGTAGTTTCATTTAGAAACATGATAAAGACCTCTAGTTGGTGGCAAAATTTTCGTCTTCTTGAGCAGAAATGATATAAAATTTAGACTATAGGAATTCCTATAGGAACCTAGATTTTTATTTTTATAGATAAACAAACATCCTCACAAAATTTGGTGACGATCGCCGGGGGGGCACCCCTGGTCTTCCCCTTGTCAGCGTGATTTTAAACTATTCTTGATTTCAGTAAAAAAAAAAGTAATAATAATAACAATTAAAAAAAAGAGCGAGACTTTCAAACACAAATAATAAAAGGAGTTTTCCGCACTCCGGCCGGGAAGCGCTACTTCCCTGCCGCTGCCGCTACAGTCAGTAGCGCTTCCCGGCGCCGTCGTGCGGAAAAATAGCATACTCAACTAGGCACCTGAATGGGAAGGTCTCAGATCACATGTTTGTCACACTCGGCTACGCCTCGGACGACAATTTCATGCGATCTGAGACGTTTCCCATTCATACTGCCTAGTTAAGTAATATACTAATTGACTTGACAATTATTTTCAACCCTCACGTCTTTGATTTTTGAATTTTTTAACACTTTAACCTAGATTTGAGTTAATAGATATTTAAAATCACTTGGATACGTTACCGTGCAATAATAAAAGTCATGAATTAGTCCAACTACCTGGACATTGGAAGATAAACTATTCATCGTTCAAATGTAAAAAATGAAATTTGAAAATGAATCGATGCAGAAATTGAATCCTCGCTTCCCGGTAATATTAAATTAGTTCGCCATTTCCGAGACGCGAGGTACCTGCACGATTAAAAAAGAATGTAAATGAAAGAAAGGTGGGGACGTTGTACGAGAATAAAGATATCCAATTAAGAGCCGCAGTGGTAAGGGGGTGAAATGTAGTGTCTGAAGAAGAAGAAGCAGCGGAGAAAGAAGAAAAATAAAAAGGGAGTAGAGAAAATTGCACGCGCGAACATTCGCACTTGGCGTACCAGCGGTGGGGATTTACGAAAATACCTACAACACCTCCTCCGGCGCGACGGTGCAGCGGACCACACGCGCATTCGCGCGCCGACCGACCAATTAGCGCAATTCTGCCGCTGATGCTGCATGTGCAAGACACGACCCTCGATCCCCCCCCCCCCCCCCCAGTCCTCTGCACTCGGCGATGATTCTTTTATTTATCTTGGATATGACCTTCGTAATTAAACGCGAACCTTGGGAGAAATATTAATATCTCGGAAATTTGATCCTCCAGAATACACAAACTGCACCTTTCGATTCGTAATCGTTATTCTTCGACTTCTTATCGAAAATATCAAATCATTTGTTTCACCGGTTTTTCAATATATATATTTGAATATTGAAACAAAGAAAAAAAAAAAAAAAAAAAAACAACAACGATGCCTCGGAATAAATCTAATTCACCACCAGATGGGTCTTTTATATCATCTTTTATACTGTTATCTCCTTATTTGTATATTAAATCTAAACTTACAGTTATTTTTGGTTGAGTCAATACTAAAGTCAATAAAATTGGTACAATATTAAAACAAGCTTAATAATTTGAAATTGTTTATTTTTTGTTGTCTTTATTAAAAATATTGCAAAAAAATTGTGACAATTTTTTAGACTTGATTCCTCAGACTTCAGTTTTACAAAAAAGTATAAGCACGTAACTATTTAAAACAGTATACACCTATGTAAAACAATAAAAACCAACATAAATGCTAGGTCACTTGCTCTCGGATTACGTCCTTAGCTTACTCAGTATCCAGGGCATGTAATCGTGAATCTTGGTGAAAACGGAGGGCTTGTCGAGCACGCCGCACAACGATGTTCCCAAGGAGACAATACCAACGGCCTCCCACCTGAGGTAGCCCTCGTCGTCTTGATCCTGCTGCATCAAGGGACCACCCGAGTCACCCTGACACGGGTTCTTGTTGTCTTTGCCTCCCGCGCATATTTGACTCTTGCTCAGGGTAAGCTTCGAAAACTCCCGGTCGCAGGAGCTTTTTTCAACAAGAGACACCTCGACTTTGAGCTTTACATCAGACCGACTTCCTACTTCGGTTTTGCCCCAGCCGGAAACCCACAGTTTGCGAGAAAAATAGTCTCGCTTTGGCAAGCACACTGGTTTGATGTAGCTCGTGAGTGGAGCATCCTGACTGAGACGTATCAGAGCTATGTCGTTGTGCTGATCCCTCAGTCGAGGCTGGTAATCCTCGTGAACAATTTGATCTTCTATGGGTATGGTTACAGGCTCATCGGCGCACGTACCGTCGGGCAAGCAATCCGGATTCGTTTCGGTGTTCCATTCGCCCAGTCTTACGTTTTGCAGTGCCCAAGTTTTCGGCAAGGTTTTTCCCTTGAGACAGTGGGCAGCGGTTAAAACGTACCGCTTGTGGATCAGGACTCCGCCGCAGGCTGTTACATTACCACTAGCTGTAAAAAGTACTCGGTTCAATTCTAATAAATGGTTTATTGATTTTTTTTTTCCAACCCAAAAAGTTCCGTTTTATATTGATTAGCTAAAAATGGACTCACGTTTGCTGTACTCTAGAAGAGCCATCCATGGAAATTCGGATAAATCGGTGACGTTGCCATTAGCGATTCGATTTGACAAATGATCTTGGCCGCAATCAATTGGTAGGATATCGTTAGAATTTGAAGACCTGTGTTGATTGGATCTGTCATCTCCTTCGATAAAACTACCACCATCGAAGTTTTCCGTGGGAGACTTGGTACCGCTGGGCATGAGACAACAAACCAATGGATCTTTATGATCAAAACCACACTGTATGCTTTTGAGGTACTTGAAGTCTTCTGGACTACGATTAGATTTCATTAAAATTGACTGCACCTCCGGACAATGCCTCACATTTATACAGCTACCGATATCTCCGCTTGGTATTTTACAAGCATCATTTTCTGCAATTTAATTTTCAACAATAAAAAAGTTTTTTAAAGTATAACTTTTCATCAAGTTGTTGTTTTTTTAAAGCTGAAAAAAATTTTGATGGAATCTTTTTATATATTGGATTATAGTGGCTTTTTTTTTTAATGCCGAAAAAAAGATAAAAAGTGGGCGTAGTTTTTTAACTTTCTAAACCCAACTCGTTTTTGTATCTGTTCATTTTTATAAAACGATCTAAAAGTAACAATCCACTATTTTAATAAATTTGAAATTTGTTTAATACTTCTGGAATAATTATCCAGTAAAATATTAAAAAGATATTAATATTTTTTTTAAATATGCATTATAAAAAAAAAAAATTCAAAACTGTATCGTTTTAGTTTTTGATGGAAACTAGACTAAAACTTAAGAATGATTGTGATGAATTAAATTTTTTAATGAAAACCTTGACAATACTTTAACAGATAAATAAGAGCGCTAGATATACTAGTTATAATTAAATTTATAAACCAGCAATTAATTAATTTTCAAAATAATAGGCACGTTCAATTGAAAAAAGATTAGATAAAATCTAAAGCATGCACTATGAGCAAATAAAAAAAAAAATACATACTGTAATTGGAAGCAGTCACAAGTCCGGTCAGCAGCACGTTGAAAATTATGTAATACTTTCGACCCATGGCTGCTGGCAAATGAAGTTAATACGGTCGGCTGAAAATTTGAACGACAACTGTTTCTCTTTAGCTCGGAACCGATGATGATCCAGGGTTAACGAGTCTCCCACGCATAGGTAGGCGGACGTAAACAGCTGCCGCTACTTTGTTTCGAGTCTAGTGGCATACATATACTACATATGTAATACAACATTTATGCTTTTATCAATTGGTTATTTAAGACTAATCGATCTTTTATTCGTTCTCTTTTTTATTTATAAGCTCGTAAAAACTTGTTTGAACGCAACGGAGGATACGGCAAATTTTTTTAGAATCCTCGCGAATTTACAATTCTCTAAATTTCTTTTTTCTGTGTACAATGATTCAATTCATCAGAAGCTCAAAAACCTCAATTCAAATTGAAATTGAGTTTATAGATTACATGCTACGCTGTACTTTCATTGAAAAATAAATCATTTCAAAGCTCCCTTGTTTTAAATACAGCTTACGTATCTAACAATTTCATGGAATGAAAAAGAAAAACTAGTTTTGGCTATTAGACTGATTGAACTACCTCGACCGTAGTTTGAACCTACAAACGATTACGCTTGGAGTAGCTGCTGCTACTGGTATTAGTACTCTCAAGTGCGCGCTTGATCATCGTCCTTATGCTTGTCAGGTAATGTTATCCTCGTGTCCAGCTGCGTGGAGCGGTTTATTATTCAGCGCCCGTCCGTATTATTTTTGTGGCTAGCTGTCCACTTAAGCGTCGCGTCAACTTATTTGTACGACGCACGCTTCACGACAAGTGCGGATTCTCACGATATACAGAGCTTGCAACTCTCGTACACGCAACTTGAATAAATTACAATAATTGTAAATTTCAGCTACACAAAATGTGGTTTCAATATTTAGGTTGAATTGAATTTTTAAATTTAAAATAAAGTCCAGAGTTTAAGCGAGTGCGACGACGTTGTCACCCGCACACGTATAGTAGCAAAGGGGGTGACGGCTCTTCGCTGCTCTTCGCCGCTGAGCTCGCACGTGCAAATGCGCGTACATATATCTTTAGCCGACGGAGGGCGCGCGCTCCGGAACCATAATAAACTTGGTAATGGGTAGTTATAAACCGAGCGGCGCGTCCGCGTCAGGTGCCGGCTATCAATTTTGGAAACACACCGTTGATGCCCGACCGCCTCTTTTACGCCCGCGCCCTCAAACTACCGACCGACCAAATTAATTGTCCGTCTGTTGTCCGAATAGCTCTTTATTACTTCCACCATCGTCGATATTATCCCGTAACCCTTTCTTTTTTTTTTCTAATTCTCGCTATTTTTATAATTTCATTTTTTTGGTCCAAATAATAACCGTTCATAAATAGATTTACGATTGTGGAGCCGTCCGCGCATCCTTTTTTTTTTCACCCACGCAAGATCAACGACTCGCTTGACAATTTATCGGCCAACAAATTACTCCCACCGTGTAGGCTCTCCGGAAAACCGTGAAAATTATAATGCGACGCTTATTAATTGCCCCTCGGGTTGGCTCAACCGTAAATCGTATGAAAATACAAGCATAAAGTCATCCCGCGGCTCTCGCTGGCAAAGACATAAATTCAAATTAAGCCCAAAGTTTCTTTTCGCGAGCGAGCGTTAAGGAGCAGCCATAAGAGAAAAGAGGCGGGACGAATTAATGCGTAGCGTCCGCCTCGCGACGACACCCGAGTTGAATTAATTTTGCGAGTTGCAGCTGCAGTAGTGCTGTTGCCAACTCGTACGCGACTCGACGATAGATGAACGCGGGCTTGACCGCTTCTGCAGCGCAGAATTATCTCTCCGAAATGTATATTCAAGCGACCGGAGCTGTATTCCATCGCCGAAATACTACACCCCGCTTATCTGAGATCTTTCGAAAGAAAAAACCCCGAAATATCGCACACGATTAGTGAGATCTATTCCGAGCGAGAGAGTTGAAAAACGATCTTGACGAAAATGAAGGAGTAAGAAAAATCGTTGCCGATGACAGGCGCTCGCTCGTAGACCGTAGCGTTCCCCATTTTTCCAATACTCAACCATTTATTTTGTGACTAATATAAATATCCGGTCAACTGACGTAACCCTTGTTGATTTCAGAGAGGGAGCCGAGCGTTTCCGGGGTTAACCGTGCCCCGTCTTCGGCGGCGGCTCCAACGCCGACGTCGCAGGAGGTGGACACCGAGGACGAGCCCGAGACTGACGACGCGGGCAGCACGAGTGGCAAGGCGCCCTCTCCCATAAATCCTTTGCTCCAGGAGCGCTCGAATTGCGACGAGCTGCGGCACGTCATATGCCACCTCGAGACCAAGGAGTTGTGGGACAAGTTCAACGAGCTCGGTACCGAGATGATCATCACCAAAACTGGAAGGTTCGTTTTTTTTTATTATCAATTATTTAAAAAATTAGTAAAAAAGAGGCTCGAAAAACTTAGCAAGATACTCAAAATTTGTCAAAATTAAAAAAAGTCATTAAAGCGGAAGGGTTGTAAGTAAAAGCAGCAATCAGGGAAAAGCTCCCTAAACATAGTTAGATGATCGATTTTCTCGAACGAGCACCCGAGGCACCGAGTCGCGTCACGGTCTTGCGGGTACAACGAAATCTCGGATCTCCGTGTAGGCCAATTTATCAGCTCGTCGAATCAAGCCCAAAGGGTTACCGCTGTTGCAGTCAAACTCCCCGAGGTTCCAAAGGTTACTACCGATTCGTCATTGTGTCGCAACCTCGACAATGCCTGGGCTCCGGCTCTTTTCAACCCCCTCTTTTGTTTTAAACGGATCGACTCTCTGCTTTATTTACACTCGACGCTTTTTCATATTATAATGTCCCATTATTCGTCCTGAGAATGTAGAATTTGAATACATCCTTTTCATAGCAATATTTTGATTTTTTAATTTCGCACCAATGGTAACGGAAATATTTAAATTATGAAAAAAAAGAAAGAAAGTAAGATTGAAAGGAAGTCAAGATGTGAAAAATCAATAGAGAGAATCGACCCTGAAGAAACCAAAAACTTGACCGCACACACTAGAGCAGATCAAATAGTAACGAAGTGATGCATCAAGTTTATTACCCAGCGGTATAACCGAGCTCTCTGCTTTGTTGTGTGCGCGGGAGATACATCCCAGTGGTGGGATAACGTAAATACTTGATAGGAACCAATCACATCAATAAACTCCCTTGTCCTTCGCGCCATCCGAGCCCCCTTTGCTTTCTCATTAAGCAGCCTTTCTCCCGCCACCCTAGCGACACGTGCGAATTCAATCAGTAAACGAGCAACGATACAACACCCACGAGAGAAACGCTACGACTTCATTCCATTTGCTTTCGGGTTTAAGCTCGATGCTTAGTTATACAGAGGGTAGAAAAATTATTTATCGCTTTAAAACAACGCTTGTCAAAATAAGTGATTCGCGTTATGACGGATGACCGCTGGCCTTGTGGATCGCTTTATTAACCGTGATTTCAGAGGTTAGGTCAACCCTATGATTGATGCTCTCCGTGAACAAGTTGTGATGCGTTAGAGGTACAATCAATGATAAAACTATATTTTTTTTTTAAAACAAAGTTTTTCAAAAATTGTTTTACTACTGTGGTATCTTATACAATAACTTATTCATTTGAATTTAAATTGCGTATACATAATTCATTGAAAATTTAAAGTTGAATTTCACGTTTTTATCAAAAATTGAAAAAAAAGGTCGAGCTGAGTTGAAACAAAGCATTCGGTGGCACTTGATGAAACTCTCTCTATAACACAACGCCCACAGCTTCATAAAAAGATCAGCTCGTTCACTCCCCCGCGCATGATCGTTAACCTCCCAGGGGATGACGAGGACGACTACGGGAGCAGAAGCTAATTAGATCCGGGCTGACTGCTGCTGGTGCAGGACGTCAACTCGGCGCACCCGCGTCTATTCATTCGTCTCGCTTCTGCTGCTGAACAAAGTGATAATGAACTTCCACCCTCCACAAGTGGTACAAAAATTCACACCGCTTTTTGATTTGATGCTTTTTCTCATCTTCATCCTTGTGATGAATCATTTTTACATTTGAGTTTATCAATAATCCTTGTGAAAGTTGGTATTGACTTACATGGGAAAGAAGTATTTCATTGATTTCAACCAAGCACTTAAAGCGAAGGAGAAAAAAAAACGTTCTTTACCGTTTGATTCAATCGTTCGAGAGAAAGAAAGAAAGAAAAAAAAAGGAAACGGGCTACTCACTTTGGAGGACAAATGCAAAAAGGCATAACTCATAAGTGCACTGGAATATGCACGGATGAGAACGAGAGATAAGATCGGCGGGTGTCCCCGCAGTGGGATGTCCGACACGCGGTATTAATGCGTGCATGATCCAAGCAAGGCACGCCAGCAGCTGAAATGCCCGTAGCAGCACAACGGGCTTTATAAACTCAGTTTTACTGGTCGCGTGTTTTCCCACTTGTTTTTGGATTTTAATCTTCGGGAGCCGACCGGTAGCAGCCTGGGAGGTCCATCTGGCTATCACTGGGCCTGAAGCGCGTGCGTGACTCCGCACAATGACTTAATAGCTTTGGCGCTCGGGATTGATAAATCCTCGTCTCTTCCAATCTTATTTAGTCGTTACGTGCTTATCCTCTTCCTCGTTCGCTTCCACATTTGTTAATTAAATGTCACTACGCGGAGCAAACGCTGATGTTTTAGGGTTGCGGCATCCCCCATGGGAGATATCGGCAAGATAGCCGCGGGATTATGCGTTTTACCGGAGGCCTGACCGATGATGATTAATCGCCGAAGCGATCTCGCCTAGCGAGAGCGCCAATTAATTCTCGGCTCATCAAAGCGACTGGCCCGATGATGATAATTTCAATCCTGAATTATTTCTTAATTTCTGCAGGAGCGTGAACGTGAGTTTTAATTTGCATGTAATCGTTGTATTTTACAGGCGGATGTTTCCAACGTGTCGAGTGTCGTTCAGCGGACTGAGGCCCGAGGGCCGGTACGCGGTGCTGATGGACATCGTGCCCGTGGACGAGAAGCGATACAGGTACGCGTATCATCGTAGCTGCTGGCTTGTCGCGGGCAAGGCCGACCCTCCGGCGCCGGCGAGGCTCTACCAACACCCCGACTCGCCCTTCACCGGGGAACAGCTGCGGAAGCAGGTCGTCTCCTTCGAGAAGGTCAAGCTCACCAACAACGACATGGACAAACACGGACACGTGAGTTTGTTTGTCATTTGCCGACTTTTTTTTTATTTTTCCAAATTTTACTACTTGGGAAAGCTTTAAAATTACTTTTTTCTTCTGTAGTCTGAATCGGTTTTGAATAAATCATTGAATTACAAAAACCGTGTCAATCAGAAACTTTTGTGAATAATTTAATATTATTCCTTAATTCTTGAATCCAGACCGAATTTGTTAAAAAAATCATGGCTTCGAGTGGTAACTGGTGCAGGGGTTATTGGACACGTCGAATAAAATTGAAAGGTGCAGAGGAAGAGAGTCTAAATAACGGATAATGAGGTGGGAAGATTGAAAACGAAAAGGGTGCATTAGGATTAAAATTAGAGATCAGACTGAGGATTCGTCTTGGCAGGGTAGGTGACAGAGCTCGAAGTGCACCACTGGCGCTGCACCAGACGCATTCGACGTCGCAGCAGGACCAGATTTGATTAGAGATCCTGCCAGACGCTCGTCAGACGGATCGCCTTTCATAATGCAACGCGGGACCGGTAATTTGATAAAAAGCGCCGCTGCACTTCGGGGCGTGCGTGCTGCAAAAAATAGGAGAGGGATAAAAGATCCTCGTTATAAATTCCGTCGCGACGATTTTATAATCCTCTGACACCACTAGCGCTACCAAGTGCATAATGAAGGTGTTAATTATCGCGACTTATTTCTGGCCGGTCTGATGGCTTTAAATAGACTAAACGTTTCACCCTTCGACTTAACTAACAACTATTTTATCATCATTCTTAGTTATTTAAAGTCAAATTGAATTGATGGTTTCAGTTGGTCCTGAACTCGATGCACAAGTACCAGCCACGAATCCACTTGGTGAAGCGTCCGGACGGAGGTAACTGCGATCCAATCGAGGACCTGGAGCGCGAGCCTCACAAGACTTTCGTTTTCCCAGAGGCCATTTTCACCGCAGTCACCGCCTACCAGAACCAACTCGTAAATACCTTTTTTTTTTTTTTTTTTTCCTTAATTTGTTAATTTAAACTTAACGGTAGTAAGTTTTGAAAACAAAACTTTCGTTTCGAGACATCGAAGTGCAAACAACGACGTTGTCAAAGACGATAAATAGCTCAGGAGAATTATGAAGTTTTTCTAAAGCATCTCGTCAGCCTTCGACGATGAAGACATGCGAGCTCGGAGCTGGAGGCAGTTAAAAATAATTGTCAAGCTGCAATGATTTTGGCATAGCGCGCTGCACCACTAGCAGTGGCAGCGTCGTTAAACGACTGCACACGCGAGCGAGCGGGGAAGACTTTTTTTTATATTCATAAATCACCGAGACTCGGAATTTACGGGTTTTTAAATAAAGGAATAAAAAATTGTTCATTTGCACTCGTGTAGACAAGAGTCGTTCTGGCGACATAATCATAATTCACTGTACGTTCGGTGCGCGCGTGTGGTCTTGGAATCCTAGCGCATCGTGACAATGGAAAACTACTCGATAAGACACAACTGAGATACTTGGTTAATCTGTCTGTCATAAACCTGTCTTGGACGTTAAGCATACGAATCAACCTATAATGCCCATACGCCTGCTGCACCTTCTCTCTCCATCTCCATCTTCTTCTTCTTCTTCTTCCTCGTCTTCTTTTTTTTACCGGCTGACGTTGTGCTATTTTTAACGGATTATTCTGGTTGTAGTGTTTTAACGCTTGCGCGAGTCAGCCCGTTTAGATTTATCGATCGGATCCGGGTGTTAAACTTACCATTCATCAGTATCGCCCCGAGATCGTCCGTCCATCCGAGAACTCTCCTCTTTTTTTTTTCTTTCTCTCTCATTCATAAGCTTGGACTTGACGATCGTCATTAATTTTTTTCTTAATTCCTCGTGTCATACCCATGGACTCGACTCGTTTTAGTGTCCGAAAAGCCATTATTATTATTATGATTCGACAGCTCGACCCACTGAGACTTCTGGTGATACAAACGGAAGACACGCATCCCATCGAGTGGCTGTAGTTTACACAGTTGTAGAAAAAAAAAAAAAAGAGAAGTGTGGGGGCTAAAGTTCTTCGCACCTCTTTGAAAGATCCTTTGAAGGAGAGCGCTAAGAGAATTGTAAGAAGGGGGGGGGATAAAGAGTCTCCGGTGACGATACGCGTGCCGGATTATGGACCATCCGGTCGTCGCGGCGCGGTGGTGGGTACAGAGATCGACTTTCAAGGGTACGACCGCCGGGTGGTCCCTATCCGGATAAAAACGGAAAGTTGTTTCCCCCGGTGATGAGGTGCGAAGAGACACCGCGCTCGGCAATTACCCTCCGTGGAGCGCCGCGAGATACGTCATTATGCACTGCGCGCGCTCGGGGAAATGATGATTTTCTTGGGTGGCAGACTCGTAAATGACGGAAGGGCTATTATTACCCATCGGCGGCCTTCCGAAAACCCACTCGACCGGGAGATGAAGTTTTTAGGGTTGCTATTATTTCTACGTGTCGCCTTTACGACTTCCAGCTATGAGATTATAAAAACTCGGATGCGGGTACACTATCTTTGGTAATCACAAATGTTAATACCATTATTTATGATTATAATTTTTAAGGAGGGTTATTTGCATACAATCGATGATGAACGACGACTGATGAGGAAGCGGTAAAATTCAGATTTTCGAATGTATAATTAGCATAAGGCTGGCGCGATAAATCTGCGCAGTGCTTGGAATAAAAATTATGAGCAGAAAAGATTATTCTTACATCAGAGCATAAGAAAATCGTCACCGCGACGTTTTCAGTGGCATCCGCAATAATTTTTCTCACCAGCTCCGGGGGTTGGGGGACCGCGACGATGAAAAGTGAGCTTGCGCGATTTCTTACGCTACGAGCTTTTTGTCGCGAGTCGGTTACTCCCCATAACTCATAACTTAACTGCTGCCTCTCTATGTTCCTCTTCCGTCCTCGAGTCTTTTCTTTCTTTATTTTTTTTTCAGTTCACATCCCTTTCTTCTTCGTCTCCTTCTTTTTCACACTCGTCGGTGGCCCCGTAATAGGCTTGCTGCAGGATTTTTTGCAAGAATATCCATCTACTTTCAACGAGTTGGAGAGGACCGGAGTTGACGAGTGCGATTTTTTGCGACGCGGGAGATGAAAGCTCCATTGACTGTCTAAATTATGTGCGATCAAGCTCATTCGGCCTCCACTTGGTGCAACGACCTTTAGCGATAAAGCCGCAATTTCAATGGATCGAATTTACCTCCTCTGAATATTTAGCAACATCCTTCTCTCGTAAGCTTGTGTTTTATTTTTTGCCACCGCAGCCAGCGCCGGAGTTGTCTTTATTACCCGGGGGGCTTCTGGCGGCGGCGGCGGCGGCGTAGACGGCAATTAACGATCCGTGCCTAAATAAAAGAACACTTGAGGCCCGTTTCGTAATGTGCGGTCCGTGTGCCCTTTTTTTAGCCCTGGACTCAGCCGGCATTTCTCATTACCCAACGCGCCCGTTTTTAATATTTTGCACCAGCTTTTATTTTTCCCTTTGAAGTGTTGTGTAGCCTAAGTGCGCTCATGTCGGTCCTAAATTTCCCGTGCGGCGCGTATTTCAAGCCGCGATGCCCGTTTCATCTCGGGTGCTTGTACTCTTGTCGCGGCCGACGCGGGCTCGACAAAGAGGGATTTCGTGCGCTTGTAATCGCGGGCTTCTCACAACACCCCCCATACGACATTGTTTTGGGTGCGTGTTTACGTTCATCATCGAGCAATGATGTCGCTGGACGTGCATTGGAGCGCAGCCAACGGACAAATGTTCCTCCTCCTCCCCCTTTTTCAACGAGGTTACACACTCCTTTATACCACCAACAGTGAGGGAGACGGATTTTTCTTTTTTTCTTTTTTGAATGCACACCCGCTCGAGTTATGGCTTATTTAAGTTTTGAAAGACGCGCGAGATTAATGAGAAATTTCAACGCTACCGAGTCTTCTCAATGCACAGTCGAACTCTTTGTGTATCAAATTGTTTGTCTTTCGGTGCATGAAAAATAAGCTCTTCAACGATTCACTGAACTGTTGATAGAACTCATTTTTTTTCCCTCAATTACGACCGCCGGCCAGCTTGGTCAATTTAGTCGTCCAAATTGAAGAGCGACGAGGACAATTTGCGCCTTCGATTATCGGGTTCTCGCCTTCCGGTTATAACGGCTGCGCGGCGGCTTTCAAAAAGAACGTTGCCACCAGTAGCGTATGGATGAAAAAAAAAAAAGGTGACAAAAACAATCGGGATCTGTGCGAAAGGGGAACGAAGACGAAGATGAAGAAGGAGAATCGAGGAGAATACAAGGGAGGAGAGTTTTAGTGGCTGCAGGCGTCGAGAGTCTCCCGTATGTAGCTAAACATAAATAATCGGGTTCAAATGAGACAGCATCAGAGAAACCACACACGGAGTGTCTTTGCCAAAACTCGGGGCCCAGGGTAATTATTCTAAAGTTATAGCCACGCATATTGTTGTCACATCTTCTTTATACATTTCTTAATTGATCTTAAATCGTGCTTCCGATCCTTTCATGTTGAATTCCTCATTGAACATTTGCATTACGAGCTATTAGTTTCTATAATTTACCCAAAAACGTATCTCCTCAATAAACTCTGAATGTTATTTGATCAGTTAAGAACATTTTATTAAAAAAAAAATTTATTATTTTAAGTTTCAATCACTGTAAAACATGTGTTCGTGCGCGAACAAAAGCACTTAATTAATGTAAGCCCTTAAAAATTAATTCACCGATTCAAGCTGGAAGCAGAAATTCAGCTCAGGCATCAAGCGTAATGAAGACGTTTTCGTAAGACGGCATTAGATAATTATTTCATCAAGAAGTGGGGCTGAATTTATAGTCTCAAACCGACTCGCGACTATGAATTTCATGAAAGAGATCTGCTGCGGCTTCTCCTCAATGAGCGCGTCTCTATTTAATCTATTATTAGGATTACCAAGCCCTTTCAATTACTTACGATTCACCGTCGTCGTCTGTTCTTCTTACGGGGCTGAATCTTACTGGAAAAAAAAAATCATTGCTTCGCGATACGCTTCGACGGCTGGTACACCAGGCTATAGTAACCGAAAGAATTTTTTTTACCTGGAAAAGACTTTGTGAATGTCAAACACCGCATTACGTTTACCAACCGGAAAACAGAATGAGTTTTTGCAAAAAATAATTCCCACTATTTGTCTCATTTCGCGATATTACTAAATTAATGAAAAATATTCTCTTTGCTGGAATGAATTATGAATTTATAGAGTAGTATCGCTAAGGAAAAAAAAAAAAGAGAGTTGTTGGGGGACACAAAGAGCGCTAACGAGAAACAAATCGTCGGCTCGGCCACGGAATTCCCCTGGGTCGTTAATATTCGCGCGCGCGCGAGCGAATTCCCCGCCGATTTCGATCGTTAACGAGCCACCCGAACGAAACAAATGTACGAAGGTGCGAAATTTATCCGAGCTAGAGTGAAATTCGTCCGAATAAACGACCCCGTGCTTATTAACCGGTCAACCGAATGATAAAATGCTCCATTTTCACAGCGCGTTAACACTTTTGGCGCGACTCTCGCTGTCAGCGTCGCCGACCGCGCGCCTCTGCCAAAGCAGCTTTTTATCTTCGCGTAGGTGTTCGCTTCTTTCGCGGAACAGAAGCTGCCAAATAATTCGGTGGCGATGTTGAGTATCGCGCTAAATCGCATGAGAATAGAATGATTTATCCCTAGCAGCGGCGAAATTAAATTGACGATATCGTCCGCATGAGATAGGATTATAATTGAGGGGGCAAAGAAGTTTAAAGTATCCAAAAATGGAAGGGGGGATTTCGGGTATTGATCTTTGAAACTAGAGCCAGCCCAAAGTTTGTTTGGTCGGATAAGCGGAGGAAGGAAGTCGAGGACGAGAAGAAGCAGAATAAGAAAAACGAGCAGCACGCGCGGGCTTTGGGTGGGTGGTCCAATTACCCCTCGGTTTTGCATCGGTAATAAGACACGTCGAATCCCCCGGCTTAGCTTACGGTTACTGCTATTCCCTCCTTCCCTCCAAAGCTGCACAACGCGACATCATTAGCCAAACATCTGGCCCACTTCCCCGCAGCAGCGGTTCCTTTGAGCGTTCCTTTGCTTTCGTCGCGCGATTACAGCTACCACCCCGATGACTGCATCGAGGAGCGCTTTATTAACTGAGCTTTTTTCGCTAGCTTTTTATTTATACTCCTCGCGCGACTTATGATTAATCTAACGACAAGGGTCCTTCCGAGGTGATGAATCTCTCCCTTCGTTTCACCCTTTTTTCTTACTTCCTCTCTCTCTTTCTTGTTTTTACATTGATTTATTTCGGTACCCACAGACTTTTTTACGCTTTTATGAAGCCATTTTAATTGGACAAATTCATTCACGACTTTAAGTTCTACAAAACAAATCTATTTTTTAGTTTCAAGAATTTTCCAACTGACCTCTTGGCTGACGTTGAAATTGATTATTCGACGATCCGTTCATTTCCAATCAATCTACTTTCGTACTTTCTCTCTTTTCGAGAAGTCAAAGTCGTAAAAAAAAGGGAAAAGGAAAAAGATTAGTGATGATTAACAATTTTGTTGCAACTGATCAGCGTGAAAGCTTTCACTTTTTTCTGCATCGCGGAAGATTCGTTGTCTTCCGTTCGCTCTTAACACACTTTTTTCTCCCTACAAGCTGTTATCAATGGGTCCGACAACTAAGCTAAAGCTCTGAGCTATCTAAGTATTATATCATTTGCAAACTCACGTGAGAAAATTAGAAACAAGTATATTCACGTACTCTCGACGATACGCGTTTCGGATGGCAGGAATATCAGTCTCGAAGTAGCTTTTAATTATGCCGAATCATGCTCGCGCAGGAATCCGAAAAGATGTGATGGTATTCATCGATTTGCGTCGAAAAAATAGAGACGTGAGAGGCTGTATATGTATAATGTATGGGGGATGTTTTATCACATAAACCGCAAAGGGCCCGCGCCGACACTTAAAAAAAAGGTGATGGCTCCTCTTCCTCCAGTACTCGGATTTCCGACTTACTCGATGATCTCGTTCGCAGCCGCGTGTTGCCACCTGCGCATCCGTTTTGCGCGCTGGGTGGGCTACTATACTCGCACCAATTGCTCAGCTCCAGCACGCGTGATGTCGGCCTTTTTTTTCTCTCTCTCTCTCTCTCTCTCGACCATCGGGGGGGTGTTTTTAAGCCGACCCGAAGCTGAGGAAGATTGAAGGGGGGCGGGCGAGAGGGAGGAAGGATGAGCAAAGCGTGCGTGAGTTAAGTTTTGTTTTCTTTCTTTACACGTTAGGAACGTTTTGGGGGCGGGTTTTGCGCCCTCGAGCGCGTGGGAGGTCGGAGCTGTCTTTGAATATCCTTACCACGTGTTACCTTTTAATTTCACAAATTATGTCTCTCTTGAGGAAGAAGAAGAAATTTCGTGCACTAGCGTATACCGCTAGGGCGGATCCGAATGTATAATACTAATTTTAGATTCCGTTTCCTTCGTAGGTACTCTATCTTAAACGATTGAATTGCAGCTTATCTAGATTTTTCTTATTTAATATAAATTTTAAGTTTGAAATTTTCTTTAACATTTGAAAATAAATACGGAAAAAATTAAGTAGGGACGCCTAATTTTCTGGGAACCATAGCAGTGAAAGCTCGAGCGATTAAGTTGCATAAAGGCCAAATCGATCCACGGCTACGTAATAACAAGCAAGCGCGCACGCGAAGCCAAATTAACGGCTACCACGACGTGCATTAGCAACGCACATCGACGCTGTGCGATATGCAAAGACTCTTACTCTCCTACTTTTTTCCTCTGCTTGTCGTAAAAAAAAAAAAAAAAAAAAATGCTCTGGAATTTTGAAAGTGAATCGCGGCAAAAGCCGAATCATTACAACGAACGAAAAATCGGAAGCGTTTACGCAGCGGCCGTACTTTAACGGGCGAAAGCATAAAACGCGATAATTGATAGTCGAACTACCTAGGCTTTTACGGCTGGTGCTGCTGTGAGAACTCGGCTTCCACATGTGCAAATGCCGCTCGGTCGTCACGGGAGGAGAACTTAGCCAACGATAAATATATCACTTTCGGCTCTAATTTTCTGAATCAATCCGCAAGCTATGATACACCTTTCGCAGAGATCAATTTTTCCAACGCTGTTCGCTAATTAGTATTTTGAAGTTCCTGATACGTTGTACATCCCTTCTATTTTTTCCGGGCGAGGCAAGGATGATGATGATGATGAAGGTACAATCAGAATTCTCGCAAAATTGACTGTACCCAATAAAACCCCGAAGTTTATTCGCGGCCGTAAAATTTCTGCATCTCTATGTCTGTCTTTGAAGTAAGACTGAGAAACATAAAGTTCAAAAGCTCCGCTTAAACGAGAAGCGAGTCGCGCGCACCGCGAAGCGCACTTTCTACAGAATATCGATCCCACCCCGAGCTTTAAAACGCCAGCAGGGGTTGGAGAAACGGAGAAGGGTGGGCCGACCTTATTTTCCTCTGCTAATTTTACGAGCCGTTGACTCTAGCGATCAAACTTTCTACGGATCGTCGCGTCCGCAGCGATTTCCAGGAGGGAGAGGGGCACAGGCTTTATTGCTTAGGATACGTGTCCTGTACTATTTCATTGTACCCCAGAGGTAATGTCGTACTTATGCGAGATCTTGTCGTTTATCTGTTGCAGATTACCAAGCTCAAGATCGACAGCAATCCCTTTGCCAAGGGCTTTCGGGACTCCTCCAGGCTCACTGATTTCGAGAGGTTGGTATTTTTTTACAGTTCTTTTTTTTTATACTTTTCTATTCTCTAATTTATGACGATTTGTTGAGTCAATTTTTAAGTAAGCTTTTTAACAGACATTACATTTTTTTTTTTTTACGAAAAACACATTTATAAAAGTAAACAATAATTTTCAACACTCGATCGGATCACACAAATAGAAACTTGTTAAAAAAACTAAAACAGATCAATCAACGGAAAAACTTATTCACGTGGAAAGCTTCTACGAAACAAAAACCATTAAAGTGTGGTGGAGGTGGCTACTTGATACTTCCTAAATGCATCAATAATTTTCCTCGTAAATCACAGAATCATTAATTTATTCTTCAACGCACGTACACAAATACAGATTGGTAAATTCGTGAGCGGAATGTATAATGAATAACAGTTACCCTTACAGAGAAACGATGGAGTCGATGCTGGCCGAGCAGCAGAGCCTGAGGTTCCCGCACCGATTCCCCTTCGAGATGGATCAGCTGCAGTCGAGCGCCGCAGCAGCGGCCGCGGCCAGCAACCTCTCCTTCGAGGAAAAAGCGATGTGGGCGGCCCGCTCCCAAATTCTCCTGCGGGCCGCGGCAGCCGCCGCGGTCGGACCCTACGCCCAACTGGTCAACCCGGGCCTGGTCTACCCGGGCATGGCCGCGGCCGCGGGTTCGAGTCACCAGCAGCAGGCGGCGGCGGCGGCGCAGCAGCAACAGCAGGCCCAGATGTGGTGGGCCTCGTCCCTGGGCCCGTCGCTCTTCGCCGCGGCTCAGCAGCAGCAGCAGCTCCAGGCGGCCAGCTCGGCAGCCCAGCAGCAGCAGCAGCAGCACAGCCCCGGTCCGGCGGCGCCCAGGCCGGTCTACCCCTCGGCCCTGAGCGGCGGACTGTCGCATCACCGGTTCTCGCCCTACCAGAGCCCCAGGACGCCGATAAAGCCCTCGACGCAGATCGGCTCGACGCGGTCTTCGCCCTCGAGAAGAACCACGCCCTCACCCACCGACAGTTTAGGCTGCAGGGAGGCCCAAGATCTGTCTCCCTCGTAGTAGTCCGAACCCGCTGCGACTAAAGTGCGAGCCCAGTGACTCTTTTTCTGTGTCCGAGTTTTATTTTAGTGCAGTGAAAACACCAGTGACTTTTCTTTTTTTTTTCTTTTTCTTCAACTATGATTCTTTTATGATCCTGACCTGCATGCTGCGATTTTCTGAATATAATTCAATCTCGCGTAAACTTAACTACCGGTGTACTGTGAATAAAAGTCCTTGATGGAAATACAATTATCATTTAAACAATGTTTTAATCATGCACACAGTGACTTTAGAACATTTTTTTCCGTATTTTATTTGTCACCGATAAGTTTTACTAATACATACTTTTCGGTTTATTGTAAATAAGAGCATTGTTTTGATCGATGTCTTTTTTTGAAAAAAAAAAAACATTCTATGTGATCTTGAAACATTTGATTAAGCTTAAATATTCTCTGAAACAAACAAAAGGTCTTTTGGTTTGAACAGTTATAATGTTTCTATGCTCAAATTGTAAATAAATTTTATCTAGGTAGAGAAAAAAAATAATAGATTTAATCAGATCTATGTAAAATAAAATGTAAATTCTTCATTGAAAAATGTGTTGTTATCGTTATTTATGTTTAAAATTAAAAAGTCAATTTATAATTTCGCGAATAATTTTTTTCTCGATCTTTTTCCGCCAGTCTAACTGCATCATCGAAAAATTAGCTTTAATCTTATCAACGGATAACACAAATCGACAAAGTCGAACTTTTTAAGATTTAAATTTTATACGTTCACGTATATTTTACAGAAACACATAATTATCTGTGGTCACATCAATCATATAATGACATAGCTAGAGGATAATGAAATTGTTGTCAATACACAAATCGCAACATATTTTCTGAGAAGCGTTGCTATTTTATTGTGATGTCACTTTTTTGTATGTATAAATTAAGCAATTAATGACTTTTTTCTGATAAAATTTTATTATATAATATATATATATATACCTGAATTAAAAATATTGATCGCTACGGTTCATAGTTAAGTATAGCGTAGGACGTTATCATATATTGTTAAAAAAAATGTATCGTCGAAAAAAAAGGCCAAGTGAGTGACTGCTATGTAAATAGACTCTGGTATGTGGAGTATAAATGCAATATTATCGACGAAAGAAAACGTGTAAAAAAAAGTAAATGTAATTTATTATAACCTTCGCAATTTTAACTACTCACATCTTACAAAAAAGAAAAGATAAAAAAAATTTTTTTTTTAAAGTGACCGAACCAGAATAATTAAGTGCAATAATCCGTTCACAAATATTATAGTTTATAAAAAAAACATAAAAATGAAAGCAATAATAATATAAAAAAAAAAAAAAGAGTAGAGTAACATTTCCGCGCACTTGAACGTTTTCCAGCTAAAAAAAAAAAAAAAAAAAGAACGTCCTATTTTATCCTATAAAAATATAAAGAAAAACCAATTGTAACGAACATTAGTATTATTTCTTGGATTAAATTATTTATTTGATAATAAAAAATGTCTATATAAAATTAATAATCCTATCCTGCGTCCTCTCAATGATAAATAAGTCGAAGAAGTCCGTCCACTTACGTGATTTGGCAAATTGTCTGCTAAACTTTTCACGAACCACGGCGTTTTTTTTTCTTTTTTATTATTCTTTCACCTTGTCGTCTCGGTGCACGCGATGCAGTCTCGGGTTTGCGCGGCAAAGTCACGAGAAGCTGCAACAGCTAATGACCGGTGTTCAAACACAGAACTCGATATTTCCGGAGTGCACACGGCTTGGCCGCTGCGGCGTGGCCATGCATTAAACAATTTTCCTATCCGCGAGCCGAGCTCAAGACTGAATCGAGACTTTTTATTTTTATTCCGCTGCCTCGCTTTACTCGCTTGCTTGGAGCTCTTAATTGTCGGATGTTTTTGAGTATTCGAGCTGTCCAACCCTTTTGTACACTCTATATCTTCAAATTTCTTCATTTTTTATTAAAAATATTTAAACGATAAAAGAATAGTTTCCCCCCTCTCAATCTTTCTAGCGCAAATCGAAGGAAAAAACCATTGCCTCTGACATCGGACGTTCATCGCCGCATGCACGCGACGTGATTTCGCGGACTCCACAGAGCTTAATTATACATCGCTGATCGATTGGTAAATCAAGGCGCGGAGCAAGAAAGAGCCGCTACCATAAATAAAAGAAACGCCGGAAAAACGGTTGGGAGCATTTTAGTTGGACGTAGGTACGGAGGATAGCTTGACTGAGTGACTGACTGACGGCGATTTAATCTTACGCGATAATTGCGGGGCCCCAAGAAGCACCGGCTGCACCGCTCTATTCTAGCCAATTGAAAATCAGCCTTGCATAACTCTTGAACGCCTTGTTTATTTGCACCTTTTTTTTTTATACTCGCTTAAGCTCCCGTGTGAGAAAGCCAATCGGTAGCTTCATGATTTTTCAAATTACAATTTATACTCATAAACTTCCGAACCCCAACTGAACGAAAAATAAAAAAATACAAAGACTCTAGCTTTGCGACTCTGCGAGAACTGGAATTGAAAATAGAGACATTGATTTAAAGTTTTTTTTTTCTTTTTTTTTTCGTTAAAAGAACTAAAAAATGCCAAGCACGCGTAATATTTTATATGTAAAAGAGGTAAAAATCATCACAAATCATTCGTTCCCATCCATTGTCATCATTTTACTCACAAATTTTCTCATTTATGACTTCACGAGCTGTAAATCACCGCCGATTTAACAATGCAGCACCAACAGCAGCAGTGATGCACCGCGCAGCGGCAATACTCACCGTAACTTTAATTAGAAATTTGTCACGCGTTCAGACCATGACTGCCACACCAGCCACCGAAAAAAAAAATTTCCCCTGCGCAAAAAAAAACTCAATTTTCAACGTACTCGCTCCAACTACGAGGTTGAAAAATTGAAAATTAATTATCAAGTTTCTTAACTGTTTTTTCATAAGTTCATGAGAAATGACCTTTGTATTTTATAGCAAAATTTTATAATTAAAAATTTTTAAAGTAATCCGGCAGGCGCTCATTACCCGAGATTATTTATTAATATTTAAATCAAACAAACGCAACACTATCAAAGTTACATCAGTTGACGTCGGCAGATCAACCGAGCGGGCAAGCGGTCAAGTCGTAAGATTTTTTTCGCACCACGCATCGACGTGCAGTTAAAAAGTCGGGATGCCGCGAGGCGAGGAAACGTGCAATCCTTCGGCCGTAAATCACGATCAACGGCAGGTACGAAAAAGGCCAAAAGAGGAGGAGAGGGAGTAAAAAAGGCTAGCCGGTAGCGTTGAAAATGCGCGCGCGGACGGCATTAAGGCATTACCCCCCAGAATTACCATAACCATCGTCGTAAATATCGGGACCACCTCCTAAAAGGTGTAATACCCGACTGTGCTCGCCCCGACCGACAGCTTGAAGAAAGGTGCCGCCGCCGTCAGACTGCAAGTACTTTTTCAAATATTACCCTCTGTCGTTATTCATTTTTTGATATATTTCTCCTTTACATAATCCCTTGTTATTAAATTTAATCAGAGCGCGCTTTTGACGAATGGCCTGTTCTTGCGCCGAACGAGAGAAGATACTTATTTTGTAATTTCGAGATAAAAAAAAAAAGAAGACTTTATCAAATTTTCGGGATCTAAATTAGTCTCGAGTCACATTTGTTTTCCCAAAACTCGATCATCAGTCAAGCAAACAAGCTCGGTTTGCACAAAAAAGCGATCCCTTTCGTCGTTTCGTACCTAATTTAGTCCTCTAAAAATAACAAAAAAATTTACCGCAGCTGCCGAGTTTACAAAAAAATCGTATACTGCATACATCCTAGCCATTTTATGAAGATCAGCGAGCAGATGAATCGGTGGCGATTCGACTAAGCAGACGAAGGCATTATAAAGCCATTAGGGCTCGAATACATATACACCAGGAGTTATTCGCATGCGCGAGTGGCTCGCGTGCCAAGACTACATCGGAAACTACTCGCCCTTTATTCAAATACACAAAACGACGACGTTTACTTAAACCAGCGTGCTCGATCATTTTCCGGAAATTTTATCTTCGAAATCTACTTGGTTAATTCGTTCGCGGAGAAATACACGCGGCCTCCCCTTTTAAGTTACAATTTAATCAAGACGAAGCGCTTCAGCCCCGAGTTGTACAGTCTACTGAATTGTTAATTACCCAGCCGCGACCAAACTTACTCCGAGTAACTTGGACCCCGAAACCACTCCGACCGAAATGGATTCTTAATCCTCTCCCAAAAGAAAAACTTACCCTCGTTTTAATTTGGAAATAGAATGTACTACTTGCAACTGATTTTGCTTTTTTTTTTTTTCCATGAGTAATGATCCTACAGAAATTAAACTTTCAACGACTTCCTTGTGCGAGTTGAAAAATATCGTGTTAATAAGTATGTTAAGATGAAAAATTAGACAATGAAAAATATTGTTCCATACAGTAGTCGCGCTCTGTTTATTAGCGCGGATAAGCATCGCAAATGGAAAAATATATATTCGCTAATCACTTTGAATAATAATATACACAGCTAAATTCTTCTTTCGAGAGTAGTAGGCTTATTAAAAAATGTTAAAAGAAGACAACGGAGCTGCCTCTAATTTAAAATTCATATTTTCATAACGAACCTCGCACCGCGCCGAGCGAACATGCATAAAATTAAACGAAATGTTGGCGGTGTTTATATATGTATACGTTTCCTGCTCGCGCGCGCGTTTTTAAAAATCACCTGCTAGAAGTCTGGCATTGCGGATTTAGGCGCACTTAACAGCCGTTTCATTAGCATTTAAAGAATCACTTTAAATTAAACTATTTGCACAACATCCACTCTCGTGGATCAACGAACCCTGACTCGCGGGAAAATATTAAAAATATATAAACTCAACGCCGGCAGCAGGTGGACGGTGGTCGGTCTCGCAATAACTCAGCGCGGAATGAAAAATTAATAATCGAAGCGGCATAAAACCCAATAATTTAGCGCGTTTACTTAGCGAGCGGGGGTGGCAATTTGGCGCGGTATTGACTCGAGCTTTGAATAATAGAAAAGCGTGTCCGAGGTGCGCGCTCGTGGTTTATATGTATAGATATATCGTAGGTACAAGAGCATAAGGCTCCCGATGCGAAACGCCCACTTCCGGTTGGCGATCGGAGCACTCTCTCGTTACAATATTATCCCTGCCGCGAAAATTTAAAGGGTATAAAACCGCAGAGCGGGAGAAAATCATGTTTAAATTAAACTTTCACGTTTTATTCGAGCTGCGTTCTGGTGGTGTATATTGCACAAGCCGCGGCTCCTCCACCTGCAGCGTTTATAATGCGCATTATACTCTTAGAGCTTAAAATATTGGACCTTTTTCTTCTTCTTTTTTTTTACGTAATAACTTGTAAAGTTATCGAATGGCTTTCAAATTGAGGGTGTGCGGTTGCAGCCGCGTGTTCGTGAAAGTTACCGATATACGATGAACTCCCCAGTCTTTTTTTTTCAAAGCGCGTGATTACCGTTCGAGACTGCTGTTCCTTGCAGATGAGGAAATCGACTTTTGAGGCTTTTTTAGCCTTCTGGATACAATAGTTTACGAGCTTGCGTCTTCGTAAATCCATTACGTTTTTAATAAAAAACCAGTTTAATCGGCATGGGAAAATAAGCTGTCCAATGATCGATGCGAATGAAAACGTACAGACCAGACTAATCAATTCACGCGAGGTTTGTGTAAATAGCATCCGATCTTGGTCGAGGGGGTCCTAAGAAAGATCAAAGTCAAGGTGGTAAGAAAAGGGAGTGAACGTTGAATAAAATAAGAATTAAAAGGGAATAAGGTAACACTCGAGCTTGAAAATGATACCCGAGGTAGAATTTGGTGTGCGCCTCAACAATAGGAGCGAGAAAGCATTCGGGAGCCATCAATCAAGGCGAGATTTTAAAGTACGTAACAGAACGCCAGCAGCCACATCAGCATACATGCATATGCTGTGTACGCGTGAAACGTGAACTTAAAAGATTTACAAGGAGAGAGAGGTAATGTTACATTATATTCTCGCGAGTGGCAAACGTGACCATGGCTCTTTTTTTTTCTTACTTACACGCTTCTAATCGAGTACGAGTTCGGCGAGCGCGCATCAATAATGGCTCAAAGGTGCCAACACGCGATTATCCGACTGGACGATCCCTTCGTGCATAGGTAAGACCGTCCGGTGTTCGAAGTACCGCTCGGCGTGTCCCTGCTGGCGCTATTCTTCCTGGCGTATCGATACGCGGCCGCGGCTCTTTGAGAAAGTTCGATTGTGTTCCGATTAGCGTGCAGCGGTTATACTAAAAAGCTTGGGGTGCCGCCAATTATTCATCAGAGTTACGGACATCTTTAAATCTTTTCTTGCTGTTTCCTATTGAATAACACCAAGATTTTTCTTTAGCGTCAGCCAAAAACATTTATTTATTTATTTTTTTTCCTATAAGTTCTGGCTCTTGTAAAAAATCAGTATAATTTAGATTAATATCATTTCATAAGTATGTGAGATATAGTAATTTTTTAGTTTACTACCAACAAGTGCTTTTACTGAAAAAAAAGCCTAAAAACAAGATAAACAAATAAGAGATAGAATGACGTAATAATAGATTTCGAGCTCGCGGATTTTTGTAACCGCTGCCGGGTAAAACCGCGGATGAGAAAAGGTCTGGTCGTGGGTGGCGTAGAGGTAGAATAAAATGGCGCCGATAGCCG
Organism: Encarsia formosa; assembly: GCA_038277355.1. Taxonomy (NCBI): domain Eukaryota; kingdom Metazoa; phylum Arthropoda; class Insecta; order Hymenoptera; family Aphelinidae; genus Encarsia; species Encarsia formosa. Next base: position 111,552,975 of record CM076184.1, read on the forward strand.
CCCTGGAGAGAGAGTATCGATCTCTGCTCTCGCGGGCCGCTGCGTCTCGTCGTCGTACTGTGGCGACGCGGAGCGTTCGTCGCGCGTAACATAAACTCCATGCGTAATTGGGTAGCCTGGTGCAGGTGCCCCAAATTTTTCAACTCCTCGAAGAACATTCGCTACTGCTCCCGACCCAAAGGCTCTCGCGTGACACACTCAAAGTTGTTGAAAACTCGTTAGTTAATAACAGCCCTGATTTTTATCTTGGGTATCTGCTTGACGCCCTCGAGACGCCAACTTACCCACTACGAATTTGCGCGAGCTTTTGTTGTGGGAAACAATTAAGATACTTTTCTCAAATCTAACTTTACTTTTATTTTTTACAATACTGTGTTTCAAATTTTTTTTTTTTTTTTTTTTTTTTTAATTAAACCATCAAATCTTACAGTTTCTTTCTGTTTTGTCATTCTTGAATAAATTGAAAATTTTTTATTCTAAGATTATTCATTAAAAAAAAAAAAAAGTCTTATAAGTGGACTAAGAGACAAGGTTGTACTATGACATGTAAATATTATTGTAACTTTTACTATCTTCTATTGTTACGACTTTATTTTTTGCTTGATACGTTACACTGTCAGGAGGTTATTTTCAAAAAATTATTTTTCAATAAAAGTGGATTTGTTGAATGAAGGAAAATAAATCAAGATTTATAGTATATTATAAGCGGTTTGAATTCAGCGGTAGAGTAGGCAAGTCCGGCGCGGGTTAACCTAAGGCGAATTTGCTCGAGCGCTCGGGTTTCGCGTAGCATATATGTATATGTATATAAGTACAGAAGGTCCTGCTGCTGCGTGGTAAAGTCGCGTCCGCTTTTTAACTTACACTTATGCTGCCAGCATGCACGCACATATACCACAGGCTGAACTCCAATGCCTCGTTATACAAAGTCTAATGAAGTTCATTTTTTCAATTTTTCATCCCTTCCCAGAAGTTTGCATCAGGTCAATCCTACTTCACTTATACGGTTTAATTTTCAAATCAAATTGAATCTTAAAAAACTTGTAGTATTATCAAAGTTTTCTAAAAAAATTCATAAAGTTTTAGATCTTTCAGTTGGTCTTAGAACATTTTAAATAAAATTTGTAAGTGTATATATCTAGATAAATTAATTAATTAAAAAAAAAAAAAAACTTTGGCCCAAGCCCACAAAATCTTATACTACCTACTCAACCATACAGATTTAAATTTACGTCATCTGCACGTTAACTTCATCCTCAACTTTGATTTAATTCAGATAATCATACAACTTATGGTAATTATAATAAATATTCTATAACTTTCACTATGGTAAGGTGAAATACCCTAATTCGGATCCTGTCTCTATTTTAAATCAGGATAAAAAATTTTATAATTATATTTACTCAGTAGATACATATACATAGATAGATAGATAGAAATAAAGACATAAATTTAAAAAAAATTTTCAATATTTTTCGTACTACCTGATCTGAAATGAAGATCATATTTATAAATCTCAAACAGGAACAAAAACACTCAGCTAAAATCACACTCAGTACACAGAACAAGGCTGGACTTTACAAAGCGTGGCTTCTTCTACTAGATGTAGAACGCAATACTATGACGTCAAGTTTAAGTACCGCTTGATTGAGTTATTTTGTAAAATTTTTAAAAAGTCAAAAATAATCGTTGTTTAAAAAAAAAAAAAAAACCATTTAAATTTATAAAAAATTTCTAAAAAATGTTGTAAAAGTTTATTTTTTCATACATCTGAGGATTCGTAAGTATAGAATGTTAATGTTAATCAGCTTCATGGAAATTCTTTTCAATTTTGAATAGCTCAAGGAAAAAAATCCGTTAATTATGGATTTCGTCTTTCACGCACTTCTCCGTGGTAGTAGTCATCCATCACCATCGCGCATCAGCACAAGCGGCGTTTAAAACTCGGGCGTCGTGCTTCGGGATCATCACTTATTTCCCCATGACCCATCGATCCATCAACGCTTGACCTACGCAAAAATTTCAAAGAAAATTCACTCGTCTTTTCTCTGAAGGAACGGGGGGAGAAAAAACAGCCACACTTATCGAAGGCGTGGCAGCGGCCATTAAGCCTCGACTCCAAATATTTTTACAGCCACGAAAAGTCGCATTGTCACGATTTCATCTCTCTCATCTTGTCGCCTTTTTGACTTTAAACGTCGCTTTTTAACCCCGGCGCGGCGCGGCGGTCGTTGCATCCGTAGAGGGATTATAAGTAGCTGCGACCGCCTGGGCGGAGTTAGAAGTCGTCGTCAGGGGAGTTAACAGCCGGAGTTGAATTTTCCACCTTTCAGTCACTTCGGCCGATAGCCACGACCGATCCCCGTCATCTGATTAGCCCACGGTCTTCACTCAACCGTTTTAAGCTCGTCTTTATATTATTTTACGCCTCGATTCCAAGATACACTCTCTTTCTCCCTAGTTCTCGCTACGACACCAGTAGCAACCAGCAATGCCTCAAACAAACACGTATTTTATCTCACCTTTTTTTCTTTATTCCATCTTGCAGGGAAAAAAAAAAGTAATTCACTGGTACGTTAACACGAAATGATTCTGTGCCAATATACAGGGAAAAATTTTGTGTTAGTCTTACGCAGAGAACAGACTTGATTGGTCGGCTACAGTAGCGCTTAAGATTTTTTCTGTGTTAATCCAGAACACAGTTTTTTCGTAGCTCTTGCAGAAAATTTACATGCTCCTTGACCACATAATTTTGTCGTGTTGATTCCACAGTTAATTTTTGTATTTGTTCTTTCCGTGATTATAATTGAATAATTTTTCTCATAAGAAAAAATACTTAGAATCCTTAAAATGAAAAAATCTCCTAGGAATTATAAGCATAATTTTACAATACATCAAGTGGAGCCTTTATAAGAAAGGATTTAAAGTGCCTTTTGAATATAATGAAGAACCTTAATTCCAAAAAATTTCCCCCATCAATTTAAGCACGATCTTGATTAAAAAAAGATTTCAAAATTAATCAGAAATAATCACATTTGAATATGAATCAACTTTTGTAATCTGAAATGGAGAGGCGATACATTATAAGAGTCACTTGCACTAAACCAATACAGCTTCTTTTTTTTTTTTTTTTTTTTTTTCCTAAGTGGCGTATGTACTTTGTAACCGCGGCTGTCAAACAGAATTCTCTTAAGAGATTTGATCGATCGATCGATCAAGCAAGGCTGATAGATCAGCTGCATCTATGAAAATTTTGGACCGACGCGAGTGCACGCCACAACAGGTATCTGGAGCTCCCACCGGGCGGTTAATCCGACTCGGCACCACCGACCCGACGTGTTTTATTTACCCAGGATTACCACTGGGGGATTTGTTTTTTCAAATTATAGGGTCGTTAGCGTATACTCTGTTATTTCCAATCACTTCCGTCAGACTAATTATTTTTTAGGCTTTTTTTCTTACTTTGATAGATCGTCTACCGGTTAACGATGGTTGTCTATTTGTTCGTCGTTAATAACCGCACTGGTAAACTGTTTCCGGTTCTTTTTAAATTTGGATCGATTGATTTGAAAAAAAAGACTATTATGATAGGTGTTCTTATGCTTGATTGTTTGAATTTTTATTTTTTTTAAACGTTTTACATAGTTTAAAGGTCGCAGCACTTAAAAAATTATGATGAGTATTATTGGCAGAGTACAGATTGATGAATGCGATTAAAAAAAAAAAAAAAAAGTAATAAGCCAGTGGAAGCGGGATCAATCCAGCAGGATCGGTGACGTGGAGTAGAATGCGCAAACTCATCAGGATAATTCCAAGCGAAATGTTGTGTGAAATAATCCCCAAAGCCACCCATCGGAGAGAGAATCGCACCTCGAAGGTAAGGCCACACCTCGATGCCCGGAGGAATCCTCGCGAGGATAGGCAGCGTCCTCTTCTGGACCGAGCGACCGACTGGTGGAGGGACGGGGACACAATGGGATCGATACCCCGCCGGGGGATGATGCGGGCTTCGTTATAATCCGTCCTCGGACCTATGCGCTAACTCCGCCTATGGTTCCAGCCATGTGCGCCGCTGCCTTTTTCCCATTCTCTGCGGTCACGTTTTTGCGATTTTTCTCGAGTCTGCGGGAACCTTTTTTCCTTCTTTCTTTTTTAGACTGCACGAACGATCCTTCGGGGATCGTTTTCTTTCCTGACGCAAATATTTGGACAGTTCGGGCCATTGTCGCCCGCTCCTTGTCAGCGAATACCACAATTGTCTGCCCTCTTCCTTTCTTTCATACTGTGCCAGCGGGCTACGTACACGTGTGCAGCTGAGCACTTTTTTGCGCACGCAAGAAGAACATTTTTTTTTTTTTTGCCTTGTGAAATTACTGAGATATTTTGAGTCTGCAGTTGACTGATACGAGAGATGCTGATTGATCCTACTCTTGAAAATCAGAACCAATCCAAATTCTTTAAAGTCAAACTTGATTTTCATAAACAATTATTTAACCAAAAATCAATAATTAAAAATGTACTTGGCCGCATAAAAAAAAAATTTTATTCAATTTTATAAGTACAGATTAGTTTCAATATTAAAATAAAATTTTTTTTTAAGTATATATACTATACTACGTTTCTCGATGAATTCTTTAGTCGTAGCGCGTAGAAGATCCAATACTTAACCACGATAACAGGTAAGATCATGAGGTGTGATGAGACACAATCTATACTAAGAAAAAGATGAATAAGCAGTAAAACAGCTTATACGACTGCTAAGTATCTCAGCTCAGTAAACACAAATTTTTTTTTCATTACACGATCTTATTCTTCAAAAATTCAGATGACAAGTAAAAATTTCAGAGTTTAACCAATGCAAATATAAGAAATAACGAAGGATAGCGCTTTGTTTACCCAGTTAACATGGGCAAAACAGTTGTCGCGTGTAAGCACCTAACCGTAAATAAATCGCAGGCACGGGGTATCGAAAGCAGCGCTCCTAGCATGCAGGAATAAGAGATATCGGGAACGTACCCCGGACGGCTTGACGAGACGGCTCAGCCGGCAATTAATCTATCGCTAATTCAGGCGGTCACGCGGACGAGTCGTTCGATCCAGGAAGCACAAGCAATTGACCCGTCGCTGGGGCTGAGTTTAAGGAGAAGGAAACAATCGCTAAATCGGGCGGCCCCCGAGGCCCATGCACGCAACTCGCCGATGCGTTTCCGTCCGGAAAAACGCAATTGGACAATTTGCCCGCGAGAATCTACTTAACTTTTTAGCCCGCGCTTTGTCTTGTCTTTTATGCCGCGACTTGACGTCTAATTGATTTTTACCCGACGTCAACCGTCCCGCGAGTCTTTGTTTTCTCCTTTTTTCTCCTCCTCCTCTGCGCCCCCTCATAAACACTTAACTGCTTTTCAATAACAGTCATTAAAATATGTTCCCGCAACGAGGTGATAATAAAGGATTCGACGAGGATTTACCGTTTAAACCGAGCGTTGACTCGAACGTGAAAAACGCTTTGAACAAAACTACAGGCAAGCCGAGATCTGGTACGTAAATTACAGGTGAGTGACTTTGAGTGCGATTCGGTGCAATTAACTCTAAGGAATCGCCCTAATTCCTTCAGCTCTCTTCTCTACGTCTCCTCACCATACTGATTAGAATTGGATTCAAATTATCGCGCTCGATAAGAATCTTACTTCTAATTACCGGAGGAACTTTTGGTTAAACACTTGACCATTGGGAAATTTTCTCACGGAGTTGGGGCAAGATTGATTTTGAAAAAATGACTCGGTGGGCGAGTGCGGATTGAAAATAAAGAAAAGAAAAGGAATCAAATCTTAACGAAAAAAAAAAAAGGCACACACAATCGCACAATTTATCAGAGACCAATCACGATAAGTACGAGCGGGCATTTCGGAACGTAACAAATTGTGCCGGTGGTAAAAAGAGCGCGGCGAAAGGGCGGCTCAAAGGACTCGATCTCCGAGCGATGATATATCCCCATTTCGATATCGATCGCACCTTACCAGCAGCAATTGTATATACATCTATACCCGGCTCACGTGTTATATAAAACTCCGAGTGGGGCGGATGCAGGCCGCTAGGGTAATTGAGGCCTCGCGCGCTCGGGGTCAATCGTCGGGTCAGTCACGAGAGCCTGTTTTTTTTCCATCTCTTTTTGTGCGATGCGTCTATTATCGTAGCTATTCTTTCTTGTTTACTTGACTTGCATTTGTTTTTTCTTCCTTTTCTTAACAGTTATTTAGAGTTTTTTCAAAGAAACCTGCGTACCGGATATGCAAGCTGTACCGCTCGGGTCACATCTTTATGCTGAATATGCAAAATTTTAGAGTGCCTTTTTTTCTTTTGGATTCGGCCGAGGCACCGTTGCACATGTTACTTGTCTTTTGAAACGACAACGGCTATGATAATGCGCACTTTGAGATAGTTCCCACATCGGAGGGACGCGTGGCGTCACGTCGAAGGAGCCGGGACCACCGGCTTTTGCGCATACAGCGCTTATTATATTGTAGATCAGCGATCCGCGTCTCAGATTATCACCGCTCCCGCTTTATGCCGGCTACAAAACGGTTATTTACGAGCCTTGATTCCCGGTCATTACGAGGCACTCCGCGGCGATGACCCGTGATATACGAATCTCTCCCCCACCCTGCACAGACCAGACAGTCGGAGAAACTCGCGGCCGTGAGAGCTATTATTCGGCTATTAGGGATTTATTTTTCATCGTTGCTGTAACCATGCATCGATAACCGATGCTGATTTTGTTTGTCACGCCTAAATAATAAGATTGCTAAATTAGGCTTTAAGGATATCATTTATGGACCATTTGAAAGGATAGACACTTTGATGGGTAAACCACTCATCGAGGATTATTTAAATAATAAATTTTCGTAATTTTTTAAGGCAGAGTAATTAAAGGGTAAAAAAGATCCGTAATCTAAAGCTATAAAAATTTGCAATTTAAAGTCATTTATCCAGCGATGATAAAAAGACAAAGGTCAATCACTTGAAAAGAGGAAACAAACAGAGATAAACAGATAGATGGAATAAAGGGATTGAACAATATCCCACGGCGCGGCAGGCTAGAGAAGGAAGGCTGAAGGGCGACAATTGAAGACAAATTAAAGCGTTGCGTGCCGCAGATGAGCAAACGGGCGCACTTATTCCATCCCAATCTAAACGCCCGCGCGGCAATATGAAGCAGCCAGCGAGTAAAGGGAAGGTGACAATGCCGGCCTGGTGGGCGCATCCCCCGAGGCCCGATTAGCCACGCTCCGGAATTCCATACCTTTTTTTCATTCTTTACGCTCGTTTTCCCACGCGACTCCTGTGACGCGCGCGCTTCTTCTTTGTCTTTTATCGTCGATTCGACCAATTACCGTCTCTTGGCTAATACACCCCGTTGTTCTTTTATCGGCTTGACTGACTTTACATGGACTTCTTTTTTCTTTTTTTCTTTCCCAAGCAGCCGATTTTTTTCTCTAGATTGCTCCGACACTTCCGCGACCGAGCGGTTATCGATGCGAGCGATAGCGCCAAGAACAATGAAGATTTCACGCTTGGTCTGACACCGCTCCGATCAAATTGTCGGACGCGATGCTGCACTTTCCTTTATGATTTTTATCTATTGATTGTTTTGTGCAGGAGGATACCATTTTTTACTCAAGTTTAAACGCATGCACAGGTGCACGAACTATTACTTGGATCTACCATCTCATCGCGGTAGAATTGATTACACAAACACGCCTTTTCCATTTAAAAATATGAATAAATTTGGATTTTAAATTGCTTAAATAACTCGACAGTTATTTATAAAAAACGGGATTTCATATTTCGCGGTGCATCTCCTTTGGAAGCAGAAAAGCGAGGCACTTTGTCATATTTATGTTGTACGAGAGTTGGCTTAAACCGCGCAACAACTCATAGTTTTTCGTTCTGGTGCTGCGGCGAAAGATGCAGATCGAGGCGAGCAAACCACAATACTCTCGCGGCGGCCAGGACTTGATGCCACGACACTTAGGGCCAAAACGTCCGCCAATTGTTTTTGGACGCGAGCCAAGCTGGTGCCGACGCAACAATGACTGCGCCCCGAGGAAATATTGATGACTGGTTCTTCGTCTTGTAAAACTGCAAGCTTTTCGTATTCTTTTCTCATGATGCATCGTGTTTTTGGGCAGCAATATCGCTTCTTGTCTGATTTTATCAACTGGTTATTAATCTAAGATTAATTCACCATAAAATTAGTAAAATAGACGTTATCGTTTTGAAGAACTCGTGTTTGAGATTGTATTTAATACGAGTTTACAAAACAGTTACATAACACGCCGCGCTATGCGAAGCGTTGATCGATAAATCATCTAAAATAGCCATCAAGAGAAACAATGATAAATCACCACTCTTCTCGGGACAAATTAAAGCTCATAAAACACGGCTAATCTCGAAAATCCTCACTCGTTTTCTCGCTCGAGTGGAGACACCAACCGATCGGAAACGAAGAAAAAAAACCAAAGTCTCGCGATGCCTATCTTTGGGGCGTTTTAGCTAATGACCCATGAGGAGAAAAAGAAGAAGAAGAAATCGTGATGCATCGCGAGCCGATCGAAAATCTTGGGCTTCGATTAAGTCAGAGACACACAAGTCGCGCGGACCTGGCGGCGCGTTCTTATCTCTCCGGATCTCGACCGTAGCGCGCTAATCTTCAGTCACCCACGCTTCTTTCTCGCTGCCTCTAGAAGGTCGTGTTCACGTCTAAGAGAGATTTTGTTACCCAGTGTACTAATACGTGCTTTTGTCAGTGCTATTGTCCTGAGAATGGACACGTCTTTGGATCTCTCCACAGACCATCTGCTTTTTTTCGATTCGGCCTGATCAACGGTATCTGGATTCTTAGCAATGTCGAATGACTTGGTGGTTGTTATTTATTCCTACAATAAGTTTAATTACGAACTGTATTCAGTTTCGTTTGTACTTTAGTGATTTTTATCGTTTATTCTGTGGCAAGTTTTATGATAATTGACTGAGTACTTACAATGTTTAAGAATTGAAAGTGCCCTGCTCATAATAATTGCTCTTTCACAGATAAAATAAGTTTTTAGTGATGGTCTGATGAAACTCTTTTAAAAGATTAATTAACTCCTATAATTCATTTTTATCATCATGATTTTTCTGTCAGTCTTCGGTAGTTTATAAACATGTTACCATTTTAAATAAATTGTGTAGATCACATAAAATTAAAACGTTGTTTTATTTTTATTAACCATTTAATAATTTATAAATTGTTATTATTATTTATTATTTATCATTATTAAGTGTATTTACTCTTTTCAAAATTTTTAATACTAATGTTAGCACCTATAATTTACTGCTCGTTGATTAATGACGAGACTAGACTTGAGTGGTTTTTAATTCCAGTGTGATGTGTATGATAATGTGTATCTCGTTCTAGCTGCATTCTAACGAAAACCTGAATCTAGAATTTTATCTCAAATTCATTAAAAATAAAAATTTACAAATATTTGATGGATAAACATCATTTTATGATTTGCAACAGTTCTTATAGAATGATGAAGATTTCAAGAGCTTAAAAAAATATGTTTAAATCAAAGCTAAATAATTTAAAAAACTAAATGATTTAATCATTAAAAAAATAATTTTCGACTGGCTGGCAGTAATTTTAGAGCCCTAAGTCAATAAAAGGTTCCTGTTGGTACTAAACAACTGACACCTTGAGAGTAATAATAGTGCCACGCAGTACAGTAATTCAGAACGTAACACCTTTGGGAAAAACAATCGGTATCGAAGTTGGAGTAATCTTTAGAACTCAATTATATTCGTGCAGGTGGCGCTCGACGTCATATTCTTCCCACATAAATGCGTTTTACTTTGTACGTCTAAAAGTATAGTTGTAGTAGTGACAGGTGTCTGCCTACCTATAGGTACGTCTCGAACCGTGCGTCTCTTGTACGTTTTTTTTTTCGTTACCTGCCGATTGCATTCAATTTTCGCGGTAATTGAAAGAGATTAACGGTAATTGCGGACGTGCCGCGGGTAATTGGCACGCTGCGCTTTCATACAAGTTGCTTTTTTTGTATTTTCGACCTCAGCTTCTATGCACGAGCGGGTTGGCGAGCCAGGCTGCATGCATGCGCTTATAGAATTTTCGCCGCCTGCTTGCATGCATGCATGCGCTTGTTTACCTTCCGCGAGTGCTAAGCTTTTTCAATTATGACTTTGGCCTTATCGATCGAGAAGATCGACGCACAACTGACCGTTAAACGACCCGTTTTTAAAGGCTTCAACTAACTAATTTGAAGAGTCTCATTTTTCTTTATTACTGTTTTTTTCGCCTTTTCTTATTGAAAGTTCTCTGGGGAAGTAGATTAATTGGTTACTTTGATCTAATGGAACGACCGAACAGCAATACGGTGCTCTAAATAATATTGGTTGATACGCTTAATCAAAATGATTTTATGAATTTTTTCTACAACTTTTTGAGTTTATTAATCATTTACATAATTGACTCTTAAAAGTTCGTGGGAAATGGAATTTTCCTTATTTTTGAACCATTAAAAAAACTTTACCCAAATTATTTTTTTATTTATCTTTTGATAAATTGAGTCAACAAAATAAACCAAAAAAGACAAAAGAATTTCAAAAGCGGTTTATCAATCTAGTAAAAAGGTCTTAATACTAATCATCGAGTTGATCAAGTAGAGTAGGTAAAAAAATATGATCGTTTCATATTACGAAAGTGTCCGAGTCGCAAATTCCCGCTGGAAAGGACAAGTTGATGCCTCTCATGACGAGTTGGTACAGTGCCGATGCGAGAGAGATGAGAAAAAGAAAATCGTCGGTTCGTTGCCATAGAGATGCCATGGTGTCGGCAGGGGGGGGGGGGGGGACGAGACTCCGGATAAACCGTTTGGAGATAAATGTAATGCAAGGGAGGTAACGAGGGAGGCGTGTTACTGTCTGTCTTTCCGCTGGCAAGTGCCACTCCATTGCGGCCGAGTAACAAACTCCCGGCCCAAACAATTTGTCCGCGCGAGCGCGACAAACATCATCCCCCGTGAGCGCTCCTATCTCCGCTCCCTAATTCATCCCCCCGCAGTTATGATACGCGTGCCGCCGGATTTTTTCCAGAGTAGCACCGACTCCTAATGCTATTAATGTCGGCACGCGACTCCTCCTTTGTCAGCATACCAACTAAATCATTTATCGCTCTAAGCTGACACCCCCCCCCCACCCCCCGTTTACCCTTGTATTTTTTAACGCTGATTTTGATAAAGCTTGATGCCCAATGCGATTGTCACGCCGGATCAGTAACGTATCTACCCGATTTTTTTTATAATGCGCTCCCTGCGTTATCTCCTATTTTTACCTCACCCCACTTTCGTACTACAGTTTTGAGCTTGTTAAGCTTATTTCGAGCGTGATTTATTTCATGTTCGATGGAAGATATCTCCGAGATATCTCCTATTTTTTTTTAATCTTAACGCGCGTTTCTTGGATATTTTAACGACATAGTTTAATTTTAAAAATTATACGAGCCGTACGCACTGTTTATGTCTACTAGTGGTCAGCCCGTAATGAAAAATGACTTTCCAGCTCTGATTGGATTACCCTGAAACAACATTTTCTTTGGTAAATGGATTAAGAAAAAAGTCAATAAATAAGCCGGTGTCGGCCAAGAAAGCCCCCAACAAGTCAACTTTTAAATCTTTCGGACGGTAGTTTTCGAAAACAGAGTCGATGAAAGTGTTTATTTTTGGGAGAGACTGATAGACCGGTACACGGTCGGAGCAGAGGAAATATCTAAAAACAACAAGAAGAGCCTAGGGCTAAAGTCAAAATCCCATTTAAAAATTTACCGATTTTCAACACTTCTGCAAGTCAAGGTATTAAAGTCACATGGTGGGTGCCGAAAGTTAATCCAGGGTCCCAAGTTTATATTTTGACAGCGCGACAAAGGGGTCGCATGATCGACCGGGCATTGTCGCGCTCGGGTACGATCATTAAACAAGATTCCGAAGAGCCGCGACCGCCCCTCTCCGTGACTTTTCTATTTACCCGCCGAGGTGATTATCGTTCCCGGAGTCAATCGGGATTTCCGACTGCGGGCGGCACACCTAGAGACAAAGGGGAGATTTGCGGGCGAGGAGCGCAGGGCGGAACTTTAAATCACCGCGAGACCCTCCGCACACGCCCATCTTCCGCACCCCCGACGCTGCTGCAGATGCAAAGCCCGAGCAAGATGACACGCGGACTGGTGCGGACTCATTAGTCGGCCCGAGCTGTAATGAACTCGCTCGCGCGAAATTGACTGCGCCCTCTCGCAAACTTACATTCGTCACTTATTTCATCTTTTTCTTTTTTTCCACTCCGACTTTTTTACCGCATGCTGTAATTAACACTCCTGTCGCAACTGTCCGTGAGTAAATTGGTGGTAGCTTTGATTTCCAAACTTTTGAAAAAATGTGTGAAGCCTCTGATTTAGTAACAATCGTTGGTGATTTATAATCGTAACGAAAGCCAGGTTCGTTCGGTCACCCGGCTGTCAGCTTCACCGCCGCGGTCAAACCATACCGTCCAGCTGTTGATCTTCCCCTAACAATGTAACATATTACTTCCAATGGATTAAAGCGTACGCACGTGCGTGCATCCGAGGTTGGGCAGACGCTCAGGGACACTTGACTCCCGACGAATACACTAAGTGCACCGAAGACGGAATTACTGCCTCCTCCGGCCCGCAATTACACGGATTTTTGGATAAATTGGCTCGCGCCTCGTGGATCGTAAATTTGAGACGGCCGACTTTGGTGGTCGACAAAGGGATAACGAAAAAAATTTGGACAGCGAGCGCGTGTGGCCAGGTGTCACCCGGGCCGGCTTAGGAGTAAATAAGCGGGGTACTTAACCCATTGTGCCGAACGTGTTGCACAATGGTACCACGGGCCTTAAAAAAGGATTGCCTCTGTGGTTTCTTAAATGGCTTCCTTCTTTGACATTCAGTCTTTCTCTCCCTCGCATGACAACTGGCACGCGGCCGTAGCTTTTTTATTTTTCATTTTACTGACTTATCTTCCATCCCCTTACTATACTACGAACTCGCGTGCAACATCGGCCTAATCACCTGCTTTATTCTTCGGCAGGTCTTCTCATTGCTCTAAAAAGTCCAATTTTTGTCAGCTTGTTATCGGTGCGTCTGAAGCGGTCCGTCTTCAAAGCCTTACGATTTAAGGGTTGCGTGTGTTCCACGTGGAATTATTATTCCGACCTATTAAAATTTGTGGCCGCCTTCGGGAGCCGCTCGAGAATTTCAATTATCACAAATTTGATCCCCCGGCATATGTTGTTTTCGCACCGCGTCCAGTAGTTTTCCATGCTGATTCTTCAACTTTTTAATTTGAAAGCGAGCTCTCTTACACCCGTTCCGAGTAGTTTTTTACCTATGATTAACTCTTCTATTATAGGCTCAAGTCTTTTCTTAAAACTACACGCGATCTCGTTCCGCCTCGGACTAGAAAACAACCCTAATCATACCAATCATAAATAATGTTGAATTTTTAAGTTATTATTCCTCTTCTATTCACCGTGTTTTATCGGTTTACGTAACGATTAGCGTCAAATTAAGAAATAGCCCATGGAACGGCTCGTAAACGACCTCGCCTAAATTTACACAGTAAATTTGTCTCCCTAGCCCAAGCACTTGAAGCAGCAATAAGTACCCTCGATAAATTTAGTTTCATAAATTTAAAAACTCCCTCGCCCACAACTTGTACCCCCGAAGCAGCGGGTAGGAAAAATTTATTCCGACTTATTATACCGGTAGTTGGGAAAATAAACATAAGGCACGCCCGGAAAAGCCGAAATTACATCAGCGACCAAATGCTGTGGGCAACTAATCAAAGGTGCGCATAATTTTTCCGACTGGGTACCATCTGTCCTCTCCTCTTTTTTTCTAGATGACCTTATCGCGCGTACGTCTTGATCTGGTTATCGTTCGGTCACTTGATTTGTTTTTATCTCAATTTCTAGTCAAATTAGCTTTTGTGATAGCGTTGCTTCACGGGTGAAGTACTGATATTTTGGTGTATATTCTTGACACTCATATATGATTTTTATTTCCAGAAAATTAAATCAAGCTACAATAAAAATTGTTCAAAGAAAATGACAGTCAATTTTTCTTCGTTCTCCTAAATTCAGATAAATTACAATTTCAGTAGTAGCATGGTCCCGCGTAAATTGAAAATCATGAATCCGCAGAAGAAAAAGTTTTTAATTTCATAAATAGGTTCGACCTCGGTCAATTTATTTCCTCGAAGACAAATGGACGTGGAAGGAAAAATTCACTTTGCCGAAAATTCGCAGCAATGTAATAATTGTAATTCGTGGAAGAATTCCTCCGGGATGGGAGATCTTTTCGGCCCCCGAAGGGTCGATAAAAAATTTGTCAGCCCCGTAATCTTTGGTCACGTGCGATCGCTTCCCTTCTGGATTTGGCTACTTTTGCGGAGACCCTGGGATTTATTGCACCGAATGTGCGAGGGTGGGAACTGCCTGCGGTCGGTCAGGTGCGGATTTTTTTTCTCTCTTTTCCCGGCCGGTGCTAGTTTGTTCTTAATATTTGATACCGGACGGAGGGATGGTTTATGTTGCTGTTACCATTGGTTTATTCTACCGCATGATGTCTCTCGAGTATTTTTCGTTCAACTCAAATTTATCGTTTCAACTTTCATTAAGATATAAAAATCTTCTACTTTTACTTGTTTTTTAAACTAAAAATACTAGATAAAAAATTAGAACGAGGGCATCATAAAATTAAACGCTTGTTTAATTAGGATAACATTTAGACGATGATCGTGTCTAAGGTGCACAATACAAGTGCGGTATCTCGCGCCTACCCATATATCTTGATTTGACGATCCCGTGCCCTGCTCGGTTGGGGTTGGTGCGGTGCGGTGCAGTGAAGCGTGGGTATAAGGTATCAGATTCCAGGCTCCACACAAATCGGGAAACTCTACGGCGTAATCCCCCTCTGTACGTATGTACGTGGATGTATCAAGCCATGGGAACGGCTACATCACGAGCGTGTGCCGTCAATGATCATTGTAAATTGCTCGCCACCCGCGTTTACGAGGACACGCGCATCTACGTTAACGAGCTGTACTAATGCAATTTCGATTTAACCGCGTCACCAATCGAATTTTAGAACCAATTTTTTCATCTCCATAAAGTGCACGTAAGTAATTCTAAATTACTCGAGAAGATTTTATTGCTTTATAGATTATTCTAATTTTTGGAGTTTCACAGCAATGCGTCGTTTCAAAGTCTGTTTTGCAGCGTAAATTACTAAAATCCCGTAGACTATAAGAGAGTTAGTTTGACAATTAAGATACATTAAAGGAGACTAATTTACCGATAGTAATATTTTTTAATTTATCGAGATAAAAAAAAATGTTTATTAAATATTTTATTTATTAATTTTTTTAATAAAACTTGAAATTCATTCTGGCTCAAAAACAATAAAACTTTATATTATTTAACTTGAACATTAACAAAAATGATTAACGAAAATCCGACAAAAACGTTACTAATTATTTTGAAAAAAGTACTGTAAGAATCTATAAGAGAAAATATAAAATCAATTAATCATTGGTGCACCAGGAAAAAATATTTTCCGCACTCCGGCCGGGAAGCGCTACTTCCCTGCCGCTGCCGCTACAGTCAGTAGCGCTTCCCGGAACCGTCGTGCGGAAAAATAGCATACTCAACTAGGCACCTGAATGGGAAGGTCTCAGATCACATGTTTGTCACACTCGGCTACGCCTCGGACGACAATTTCATGCGATCTGAGACGTTTCCCATTCATACTGCCTAGTTAAGTAATATACTATTTCTCTGAACTATAATTCAAACATATTTACAAAAAAACAATAAACAAACAAGTAGTAATTTTAGTAGGAACTGCGCTGATGGAGATTAATTTGTATACTAGCATAAAACGCTCGCTCGCTCGCGCATAGACAAATATATTCAATAATATCATATATTATGATATTACGTAAATGATTAAATTTTATTTAGAGTATAACTTTAATCAAAAATATTTTAAAACAAAAATCTACAACCATATTACTGATGAAAAAAACATGAAAAGTCTTCCCAATGTCTGGGCTTATTCGAATATAGATCATACATACATACATACCTAAAATGAGCAACTTTAGACATCCCAGTACAAAAAACTTATTACGGTTCGATTTATGGAGCAAAAATTTCCAATTAACTTTATTTGAGTATAGACCTTATAAGAGTCATTAAATTCAAATTGAAGTTCAGATTCATAATCTGGACCCTCAAAAGCAAAAGAATAAAAATTATCGAACAAATACAATGTATTAGGCGCGAATTATAATTTCACCTTATTTAAGTGTACTTAAATATTGAGGCAATTTCTGATTGTTTTAATATAGATTGAGAACAAAGGAAAATTTTACCTTATATAAGTAAACTTCATCTAGGGTAAAATAAAAATCTACGGTCATATTCAAAATGAGGAGCATTAGAGATCCCAATACACAAAACTTATTACAAGTCAGATGTATCGTGCAAAAATTTCAAATTAACTTTACTTGAGTATAGATCTTATTAGAGTCATCAAATTTAAAATTGAAAATCAGATTCGTAATCTTGACCCTCAAAAGACATCGAAAACAAATTTTCGTACAAATCCAATATATTAGGAGAGAATTATAATTTCACCTTATTTAAGTGCACTTTATTTAAGACACATTAAAAATTCAAAGTAATATTTGTAATCAGCACCCTTGAAAACATACGTATACGTAATTTTTAAAAAATCGGATGTACTGGAAGAGCCATGTTAAATTTTTAAAATAAAACTGATGACAAAAATCGATAAAATAGAAATGCTTGTCATTTAAAAAAAAAAAAAAGAAACAAAAAAACGGAAGTTAGATTCATAATATACATCTTCGAAAATATCCGTATACCAAATTTGATTTGAATCCGATGATTAGGAGCGTTGTAATCAAATTTTTAAAGTTGATCCCGGACGGACAAAAAATACGGATGCTGCGTATAATAATGTAGATTGATAAACTTTTTTTTCTTACAACCGATTTGAAAATCGTAGAGTAATAAAAATAAGATTGCCTGCAGCAAGAACCAATTCATCAAGAAAACAGGGAACAAGCTGCTTGTAAAAAGCCTTAATCCAGGACAATAATACGTTAGCAGCGTCCCGGATAATTTGAAAGCCATGAAAATCCCATAAAAAAGGTAGCATCTCTCTCTCTCTCTCTCTCTCTCTCGCCCCAAAAAATGTCGTTTCCCACAACATCCATTATGACAATCGTTCGAGTCAAAACGTTTCGAAAAGCGAGAAACCGAAAGAAAAGCACGGGCGTGAAAAGAAGAGAAGGCAAAATAGAGAATAAAAGGGAGCTACAGGAGCGAGGATACTGGCTCGGAAGCACGTTGTTGCCAGGAAGTCACAACACACCGATCATCACAGTGCAGGCCACACGTGTAGCCTGCCGGCGGCCAAGGAAAATTCCACTTTTACGCCGGTCGTCGTGGTTGTCGTTAATGTTGCGTTGAGTTTGGAATAAAATAGACGATGCGTGATGGAAGAATGAAAAAATCGACAATGACGATCAAGATCCCTTGAGACATGTCGATTTTTTCTAATTCATCGATAGATACGCTGGGGGTAGGAGATATATTTTCTTGTGTTGACTGTTGTTCCTATACATTTCTTTATAAAAGTATCTAAATAAATTTTGTTGTAACAAAAATCATAATAATTTCTTTTTTAAAAATATTTTTAGTAAATTTTCACTTTTACACCAATACGAACAGAACTATTGTTGTGATTGTTTTTGTTTTTTTGTTTTTTGATTTATTCGAGAAGAGCTCTGGACAGTGAGAAATCACCAAAACTTTAACATAATAGTGATAACACACTATTATGACTATTAAACCTTGAACTTGGATAAAATCAAAATCTTGTAATTAAGGTAATTTTGACGTACCGTAATTTACGAGAAAGATTAAAAAACAATCATTCGGACCACTTGAGCACGAGATGTATATTGAGGACGATATTTCAAGCAACGAATGAGACGTAACTGGGAAAAAATGTTATAATCAGGGTGCACGCAGCAGCAGCAGCCCCTGCATGTCGTTGCAGGGTGTAAGGTTAAACGAGATGTGTCGGCGGAGGCAGCTATTTAACAGCGCGCCGTGATTTAGTGCCGGTTGCACCCTCCCCCAGCCTTATGCGAGGGTCCACTCCGCATGGTAAGAGGGTGATCACACCGAGACACGCTTCCACAAGGAGAACCAGCCCACCCAAGCCGTCTGGTACGAGGGTGCCTGAACCTTTTTACTTTCGGGGGTGCATTATGTGTTCGGTGGCTCGCTGCTGGCCTGCATTAATGACCGATTCATACGATTTCTGAAAAAATACAAGCGTTTAATGACGCGTGAAAAAGCTCGGGGGGGACGAATAATGCGGTGACCAAGGAATTGTCCGGTTACTGCATGCTATATAACATACGACGTCGCAGTTTTTTTAGACCTTGGGTGCGAGCTAAAAAGATTTGTTCGTTTGATATTTCTGTCAATGAGTTGTAACGTCAAGAAGACTGCTGTAGCTGCAGAAAGTGTCTCAAAGCAGTTTAATATTTCTCTTCCGGTCGTATTCATTCATAATAGACCGATCGTAAAAAAAAAGTCAATTTAAAAAGCGGATATCGAGAGAAATCAAATATCTTATCCCAAATCGAATTCTTCAATTTCCTTCAACGAAATCCAATACTCCGGTATTAGTTCGGCGCGAGATTTCCAATCAAACAGTTTAGGTAGAACAAAAATAAGAAGAAGAGCTATTGATTTAACAGAGCCAACAGAGGAAACTCCCTGTAGCTAAACTAATTAACGATATCGTTCCGAGACATACATTATAACTTATAAATGTAAGTACAAAAGAAGAAGCTCTTTCTGATTAAATAAGCGCGCCGGCACAATTTGAGAATACGGGAAATCCCGAATAGAGAAAGTTTCTTCCTTTAGCACAGAGAAGGAAGTCGTTCAATTTTGCACGAAGAGTCTTTGAAAACAGAGTAAAGTACTTTATAGTCAGTAAAAGGGAGCTGCTGCTATAAGTAGTAGGACAAAGAAATTTATGAAACTTTACGCTTTCTTGTGTATAGATATACAAGAAAGACTTGGCGGAGAGAATATGAAGTGCTTGAATAAAAAAGAAGCCGCTCGGGGGCAAGGGAAAAAGAACTGAGAAATAATGTAAATTCGAGGTGAGCCGTACCCAAAGAGAGAGAGAAAGAGAGGGAAAAAATACCGGAAGAAATATACAAGAATTAGAAACTTGCTCGAGGTAGGGAGCGAGAGCACATTTATAAAGTGATACCGGCAAGGGGATTTCCGAACTTGGGAAAATAGGGAACTCTATTATATGCGTGAGAGACCGAGATGACTTTTTTTTTTTTTTATTTGCTTGAGAATTTAAAAAAAGGTTAATCTCAAAATTTTCAACGGAAACTATGAGGTTTATTTTAAACTGTTTGATATAAAAACAAAGAAAATTTTTTTTTTATTTTATTCTTTTTTTAAAAATTTATTTAAAGTACTTTTGAGGTATTTTATGGAAAGCCATGGAATGATTATAAATTTAACTTTGGGTCAAAAGTCAAAGTTCTTTCAAACTGTCAACTGAATTAAATTTTTAATTATTTTTTGAATTTAAAAATTATTGTTATCTGATAATCAAATTCGTAACTGAAATTCCCAAGTAAAAGTGTGAGCGCAAACTAGTAAAATATGATAAAGACAAAGGGACGTAAGAAAATGAGCGTAATTAAAAGCACTCCATGAGAGTAATAACAAATCAAAGCTCAACGAAGCGAAGAACGGAAGCTTCTTCCGAGAGAAGAAGGAATAAAAGCTCTTAAAGGATAAGGCTAGAGGCCCTCGGGCAGGCCATTACACGTATGAATATGAATGAGGAGGAGCAGAAGCGCGCGAGAAAGACAAACGACGCGAGGGCAAAGAGGCGTGTGCTGCTCGCGCGCGACGAGGATTTAATACTCGCTCGGCTCTGCAGTGGGCATTCAATTAGTCTCCCAGTAATTAGGAGCCGGGAAAATCTGCTGCCGCGGCTTTGTCGGCTCGACCGCAAGATCATCCTTTCATCCGAGCCGCGATGCAACACTTTGAGCTCATATTGGAAAATTATATTATTTATGTGTAGCGATCTAGCCCTCTTCTACAAAATTTTTTTATTTATCATTGCTACCAACCAAGATCTACAAAATATTTGTTTGATCTTACTGTACACTTTTTAATCCTTCGCAGTTTTTTTTTTTTTTTTTTTATTTTGCGAATCAAGATATTAATGGAAATTTGGAGAAGTAATTTGCAATGTATGAAAAATTATGAAAGTTCAATTTAAAAAATTGAGGATGGAAGCAGTATTTAACGCGGTTTTACCTCACACGACGCGCACATCGCGGCTGCACCCGAGCGTTGGCGTTTTTATTTCTTCCTCATAAACACGGCGGCGTCTACGTCATTATGCAGCAGCATTGGCTTGTAATCGCGCGCGTGCGACTCTTCCGCTGCCGCTGCTGTGCAAAATTAGCTGCTGGTGCAGCGGGTATCCTACCAACCTATCCATTACCAGCACCCGTAAATTGATTTCTTAGCGCGGATACCCCCCTTGCTGCGCCGCGGCGGCTCCTTCCTTTTTTCAACCTCGCCTGCTCATTTAACTCCTTCTTTTTTTTTTTTTCTTAGCCCCCATCTACACCATTTAAACGTGATTTTCCATTTATTTTCTCCGAAGCTTCACGTACGCTGATCTCCAAGTTTATTTTCTTTCATTTGTTAAATCGTCAATTTTTATTTTATTTCATGTTTTATCAAAAATAGTTCGGGGGTTAAAATTTTATTAGTTTTTTTTCGTACAGTCAAAAAGATTATACAAAACTAGCTTGCCCTATGATTGTTACATAAAAAAAAAATTTTACCTCAAACGAAATAAGAGATTGATTATAATAAATTAGTACAGATACATAATAGTAAAAAAACTAGCACAAATAAGGCAATTTGAAAGCAAATGGACGGTTTGCAGGCTCGGTGTCACGATCAAATCCGCGATTCCGGGCAGTTCGGTGACTAATAGTAACGCCTCGAATTATACGAGTCACGCGCGCGTTGCAATCTAATAATTTCTCGTAGCCGGCCGGCAGCACGCAATGGGTAAACGGCTCCGTAGCGAAAATGACAGCCGATATCCGGTGTTATAACGGCTCGCATTGCTCCCGGCTGCACATCGGGGAGGCCGCAAGTGTTGTTATCGCTCCGTTTGGCTTTAAATACGAATTGATTCGAATTAGAGATGCTTATCCCACCGCCACCGCCACCTGACACTGTTTGAATTTGCTGCTGCATACGGTTATTCAACGTCATTTCCAAAGCGTTACGTTGGTGCCTAACTCTATATCTGCCCCCGCCATAATGATTCTTGCAATTCAACTATCCCGCAAACCTCTCCCAAACACCATTATTTGTCCTAATAATTCGAGCTACTGCGCCAGGGATATTTTGAGATTAACTAACAAATTAAGAGTATAAAGGCTATACAATACAGGCTTAACTTAAGGTACACTTATGTTTCAATTGAATTTGATATATGGTCAAAGATAATTGCTTATTGTTTTTAACCTAATTTTGATTACTTAAACATTTATTTTCAGACGGTTCGAAGTGTTTGTTTAAAAGTCAAATTCATTTTTTTTTTTTTTTTTCCTAAATCAATCAATCGCAGATATTTATTTACATATTTTATAATGAATTTTTTATTCAAAGATGTAAGTTAACTTTTTTTTTTTTTTAAACTGCGATTAAAAAATTTTTTTTAATAGATTAAATTTCATGTGGTTCGCGACCTATACGTAAGAATTCATTTACGCATTACCGAAGAGACGTTAATTGATATTTGTCGTTAATGTAATCTATCAAACATTCTAACTTATAATTTTCTTTGTAAGTACTAAATTGCAAAATTTGTTTTCAATTTTTATTAATTAATTGGATAATGAATTCATAATCGTTCTTACGGTAAAAAAAAATTTGCATGCTGCTCTTAACTAGAGTACGATTGTCGATTATGGCAACAATTACCATAATGGCAAAGATAAGTTCACCACGCAGATTATTACAAGAAGAAGAATAATTATTCAAGGATGATTTATCAGTTCGATTAAATTAAATGGAACTATCATTTGGAATAAACAGCGATGATCCAGTCTCATTGTGCGGTTGTCACTCGAGTCGATTTTGTAAGCCAGCCCAGCTACTCAAAGGGCTTCCAAAACCAAAACATCGTCTTCATACTTATACACACAGCACACACACATCGAGGTTTTGTGTGCTAGTCTGGTCTTCCTTCGACAATGCGACGCAATTTTTCACGCTGGACCTCAATAAGAAGAAACGAGAAGCAAGGTGTGGCCAGCCATCATGAATGAATCTCGGTCCAAAAAGGCATCCTTATATTTACACTCTGGTCCTTCCGTGTGTATATAAATATATATAAATACTGTAGCAGCGGGAGCAGCAGTCTGGAGGTATAAAAGATTTGTCTCCCTCGAACGAGGAGACTTTGGCTGCTGCTGCTGCTGCTGAAGCTATTGTTCCTTCTTCTTCTTCCTTTTAGAGCCCATGATTCGCCGTAGAATCAGCGGAAAACGAGCGCGACACGCCCATCCTTCTTTTGTCGTGTATCCCTTACCTGTTGTCGCGTTCCGAGGTGTGACCTCGTCTCTTTCCTCACACATACCTACCTACCCATCTACCTCCATTTTTTTAAACGTGATTCTTCTGGAGCGTGCATTATGTACTGTCAAGGTTTCGGCGGAGACGGATGTATATTAGGAAAAAGTTGTCGCATGCATATTGTTGGACAGCTGGGCTAACGCACCGTGAAGTTGGACGTTAAAAGAGAGCTGGCCGTCCATGCAGGAGGTCTCCCTTTTCCTTCTAGCTTAAATTTATCTTCCCCGAATTTTCCCCTGACGACGAGACGCTCAGCGACCAATTAACACAGTTTGAAAATTCTTTTTTTCCTCTTCTTTATTGTACTGCAGCGTGCTATTTTCTCTTTTTTTTCTTCGGGGAATATTCATTGGTAAAAAGACATGAGTCGAGTGGCCACCAAGATTTTTTTTCCTTCTAAACATGTCATTCTTCACGCTGTTTATAAATTATGCAAAATTCTTCACGGTACCAACCTCTCGTCAGATTTAAGTTTTGAGAATCCTGTTCACCATTCAAACTAATTGTTTGAATTTTCCAAACATTTGGACTTGTGAAATAAAAAAAGAAGAAGAGGATCTCTAAGGTCCTAGGCTTAGTACCTTACCAAAAATAAATACCTAAAAAATAGTACTTGTCGTCTCATCAGTAAAAAATCGAGTTTTGGCACCTTATTTTTTTGTAAAACTACTTACTAACAATAAGTGCCTAATGAACTAATAAAAATCGCCATTTACCTCATAAAAGAATGTAGAAAATCTGAGAAAATTTACATATCTCATCTGACGAAGTCTAATTGTAGTTGATTTTGTGATAAATTCTAGTTTAATTATTGATAAATATTACAAATAGAGTTTTAATATCAAGGATGTGAATGTGGTAGTCAATTCATCCAAAACTTATTAAATCATAATTGCATCAAAAGCATAAATCACAAAAAAGTCATGACAGTAGGACTCCAGAGTAATGGTAAAGAAACAGTTAAACGAAACCACAGGGCGGAATAAATCAAGCCTTAATAAAGACAGCCTTGATAGGGTGTATAAAGTAGTGCAATTTCTCATGAGCAGTAGAGCAGTTTAACCCTTTTGATCACGCCTCGTGCAATGGAAGCGTCGAAGCGAGAAAAAAGCATTAAAAATCCACGAGGTGTCGCTTGGTATATGGATATACCAAGTCATCCCCCAATGCTTGGCTGCAGAGTTGGTCCGTATTCGTCCTTCCTCTCCATTTAACGTCGAGTTAACGGTTCGTTTGTTGAATGGAGCCGAGGATGTTTGGCCTCGGTTAGTTTGTAGAATAGGATCTCCTTTTCTCTCTCTGTTTGCTGTTTGGCGTAGCAGAAAACACTAAAGTCAAAAGTTAGGTACCTTAAACCTACCTACCAACCTACCTATCCAGCAGTGTGTCAGTCAGTGGCCATGACCGCGCACGGAGAAACACCCAGCAGGGTTGCTACAGCTGACGAAGCCGAAAAAAGAGGATGAAATCCCCCGTGGACAGACATTTTCGTTGCTGGTTTGGTCGAAAAGTCAACAAGGGATTATTATTTATAGAGGGGGGAGGGGGAAGGGGGGGGGTAGTCTCTAGTAGTAAGCCTAACGTAGTAAGGCCTTTAATGACACCGATATTGCGGACTTTCTTCATTTTTATATTTTTCGAGGACTGTGAAGTCACCTAAATGGGCAGAAGATTTGGAAAAGTCCAGCATAATAAGGCCTGTGTTCAAGGTTATAACAGCTTCTTAATAATTGTCAACCATTTGTAGTTGCGCGAGCTTGAACTCTTATATAGTATTATACTGAGGTATAATATTCGCTTCAATAACTCTACCTTTTTTTTTTTCGTTTGATCATGGTGGTCGCTCACACCCGTACAGTGATTCATTTTTTGTTTAATTATTACACGGAGAGAAAAAAAACAGGAATTTACTGTGTAAGCTAACACGAAAAAATCGTGTGTTAACCTTACGCAGAAAAAATCCTAAGCGCTACTGTAGCCGAACCAATCAGGCAATCAGGTGTGACCAGAGTGATTTTGATTGGCTCTCTTACAGTAGCGCTTAGGATTTTTTCTGCGTAAGGTTCACACACGATTTTTTCGTGTTAGCTTACCACAGTAAATTTCTGTTTTTTTTCTGTCCGTGTACGAAATTGCTTTTTTTTTTTTTATTACTCCAAAAATCAATATTCTTTCGGATAACATGTTTAAAACTTTTTTATAATCAAAAGTGCAAAACCTATCACCCAACGTTATAACTTAAAAAATTGCAATTTTCTTTAAATTACAAAACAAATAAAATATAAAGTAATCTGAGCTTGATTGTTTAGTATATGTTAAAATTTTTTAATAGGAAGATATATATTTTTAATAAATTATAAATTATGAGTTAAAAAAAAAAAAAGCCATTTATAATTGATCAAGTAACATTTGAATGCTCAGACGACTGCATCATTCCGCCGCGTGGGAAGAATCTTATTCCAAAAACGTGATGAAAAAAGTACAAAAAGCGGGATGAAAAAGTCAATGTTTGTCTCGCAGTAAAACGTTTTTTACAGTCAAAACGCAGCTCGTAAAAAATGGCTCTTGAAAAAAAGGAAAAATCCTTGAAAAACCCTGGATACAAGAAAGAAGAAAAAGAAGAAATAGAGATGGTAAAATTCACATGGCAATAAAAGTAAGAAAGCAACTCTTTCGAACTGCAAGGTCCGAGGGGGATACGAAAAAGGGGTAGTCGCTCGCTAAAAAAGCCCCATGCACGTAAAAAGTGAGTGCGAGAGTTCCGAACTCCTGTAAAATATACGAGTGAGTTGTTAGGGAACTGGAATCTCGGGTGGGCTGCAGTGGATCAGGTCAGGCGCGGGCCACCCGCTGCGGGGCTAAAAAGACCCAGGGTGAAAATATTGGTACCACCGTGCACGGCGACGAGCCGAGTTTGGCCGTGAGATTCCCATACAGTATCAGTAGGTCGCTTGGGGGTGCTGCCGTGTAGCTGGGATATACTGCAGCATTGATGGTTTTGTTGAAAGTTCTTGGTCGTAAATTCTCCGGCGAGAGAGCCTGCAGCTACGGCAGCAGCAGCAGCAGGCTCATTGTACGGCCCATTCAGGACCCGAACCCGCAACGCTTTTGTGACACGCCTTGGAGAAATAAGAGGAAAGACTGCTGTGCAGTAAATAAAAGTTTAAAAAGGGGGGTGGAGGATGCACTCTTACCTTACGATTTAACCCTCCCACTCGTTACTTGTTCCCTCTGTCCGGCACTTTTCATTTCAATTGTCTCTTCGTTTCAGATTATTACCTCTTCTACGCCTTCTACAGGGATATCATTACTCCTGGACTGCTCACTCGTAATAATGAAATTTAATAAAAGCGCTGAGAAATTAAAAAAGTGTACGGGATAATACGTTTAAGTGTAGGGCCTATAAATAACATCCCGTATAAACGACAAAAGTATAATCCCTGCAGGAGCGTTTATACGCGCTTAATTCAGGTAAAAGTAGGCATGTGACTTGGGAGGTAAATATTTGTAGAGAGATTTTTCATTATTTTTCCAAGCCTCATAGATCATCCGGCGCATAAACCAATTTTCACGTGTGTCGTTTTTCTCACCTGAGCTGGTCGCGCGCGTTTGCCTCCCGACAGATAAATATCATGACGCATACCGGAATATTTCTCTTCTCGGTAAGAAAAAGAAGAAAAAGAAGAAAAAATAAGAAATTTGAATTAAAAGGAAGAGGGATTCGGCTCGGCTCGGGTGATTTTTATGAGGAGCAGCAACCTGTTGAGTTACAAATCCCATAAGCGGCTGGCCCGTAAATCTGTCTATCACACCTTAATCGCATTATTCCCCGCGACGAAGCAGGTAGGTAAGTGAGTGGGCCGCTTCACTCAATTGCCCCGCGAATCGTCCCCGAGGACAAACACCAGCCTGAGAAAAAAGGCCCACCTGCAGCTTACGTCTCTTCACACCTTTATACCTTTTTTTTCCTGATGCTATTGGCCTCATCGGAGATCGAATCTTGGAGATTGTTCGAAAAGCCATTTTCACATGCGTCCCGCATTTTTGCATCGTCATGTGGGATTTAAACTTGGCTGCATTCTTAAGACTCCCGAAATTCTTTCATACGCTTCTGATTGATCTCTTGTATGCAAATGAGTTACTTAGTACTTAAAAAATTCTTCTCTTATGTAGAATAAGGATTCCAAAAATTTTTTATTCCGTAGTGTTTTTTTATTACTTAATAAAGATAGATTTGTTATTAAATCAGGTTGTCCTTTATTAGAAGCCCATATAGTCCTATATAGGTATTTACGACAAGCGCGTTCGGTTTACGAGAGAGAATTTTTTAATACCGAAAAGGAGCCTGCAGGTGCCTAATTCGAAAAGATGGTCCACCTGACGCTGCGCGTATATTAATAAAAATTTGGGCGGCGCGGGAGTTTTTGGGGTTAAAAAAAACTGAAACTGCCGTGACATAATTATCATTGACGAAGCGCGCGCACAAACTATATTTATATATGTATAAGTCGATTTGTAACGGTCGAGGGGCCATTACGAGACCCGAAGCCGGGGCATAAAATCATACGCGCGGTGCCGAAATGATCGAGGATAACCCTCAATTAGCCCGTAATTAGTATCCGTCGGGTAATTGATTTCGATCGATCGATGGATCGACTCTGGCGGTGGTAACACGTGAAACGGGCCCGTCCTCTTCCTTATTGCCGCTGCAGCCACCAAGGATGCGGTGATGAAAAAAAAAGTCAATCATGATAAATGCTCGCCACCAGGCCGATTCATATTAAAAGAATCGCGGCGAAAAAAAACTCCCACAAATTAAATCTCTCGGCAAGCGCTTTGCAACTTTTTTTTTCTAATTGAAAATTAATCGACCACTCGTTTTTGTCTTCTTACGGCTTTGGATGATTTTTCATTTAATTGTATGATCCGATAAACTGTTTTTGATTTTTTTTTTTTTTTTTTTTTTTTTTTTTTATTGCTTTAGCATAGTGGAAAATTTTTATGTTTTCATAACTTCAAGTTGTCAAAATGATTTTTACACAAGCCTCGAGAATCTAGGAAAAAATAAAAGTGATAAAACGAGACGAAAAAGGGGCTCGGTTGCAGCAGGAGTCAGCCACCCACGGCGGCTGCTCGGCGTCCCGTTTCGTTTCACTTCGTTTCGCCCTTCGAGCTTGCACACTCACACGTATACACGCGTACGAGCGCTCCTTTTTTCAACACCACGACCACGGGTGTTATTCTCCCGTTTTTTCGGAGTCATCTTCAGAAGCAGCTACTCGTGTCGCTACTTACTGATATTTATTGCGGCTAGAAATGCTGCAGCCCGGGCCCTGAAGACGACCGTAAATCTCCGCCATTCACACGCGCGAGCTTCTAATTTACATATTCTCCCGCTCCTGTATTCCTTTTTCTATGACTCTTTATTTTCGTCCCTTCCTCTGATTCCGTTCCTATGAACTTTTAGGATGTGGATTACGGCTTTTCACCTTTCAGCTCCAGTTAAACCGAGATATTTTTCATATTTTATCAACAATGCAGATGACTCATACGTACACCATCAATTTTTGGACGGCATTTTTTTGCGATGAAATTGATGTTTAAATAAATGACGCTGAGTAAATTTATATATTCGTCGATTAATTTATCCATACGAGGGATGAAATACACCGCGAGATAAAATCACTCGCGAAATTCAGAAGCATCCGCATTTTAAAAATAATGAATGTCCAGGCTCGCGCAAATTTACAATATTCTCGGTAGCGATCTTTCATAAGTCGCTCGGTAAAGGAAAAAAAATAAATAAGCAATGAAAAAGGTGGCGCGTGTGAATGAAAAATTTTTCGCGAAGAGAAATTAAGGCAGGAGTTAAAAAATGAAGAATTAAGCGTCTTCTTGGTGGGTCTCACGCGGAGATTTGTAAAAAGAAGAGGAATTTACCTTTTTTTTTTTTTTTTTTTTTTTTCGGGCTACCGTTCGTTACATATTCATTCGGATATCCTTGCAATAATAATCTTCGGGCTCCCTTACGTATTCATTCGACGTGGATATCCACGCCGCGGCGTATATATGTATATTATAGAAGCGCGGGCGTGCATAATTTGATTGGTCCTGCCTCCCTTTCATATTTATGACTCTTCTCCTCCGCTCACTCGAGGCTGCAGACTCGCTGCAGGTGCTAATTTTTTTTACTTACTAACAGAAGAACTTTTGCTTTTGCACCCGAGCTTTTTTTTTCATCGACTTTTATTCACTGTTTATACAGTATACGCGATGAAATTAACTCTTTCAGGCTTGACACTGTATGGAGAATCGTGTTCTTGGCAGGACCCACTGGGGTGATGAATATCATATGCGTGTTCAAACTTTTCCATAAATTAAAAAAAAAAAATTGTATGCATGTAAAAAAATGATTTAATTTTTGTTGAATTTTGATTATAAACTACCTATGATGAACAACTTTCTTGCATTCTAACCTGAAAATCGGAACTTTGTTTCTTATTTGCGGTTACGATCCGTGAAAATACATTACTTTAAATGTATTTAAGGTAGTATCTATAATATGTTTGTTTGTCTATGCTTTTTTAATAAAATTCGAAGCACCTGATTAAAAATATAATTGATTAACATTATTTTTTATCTGTTTTTCTTTTAAACTCATTTTTAACTTTTGCTCAATCATTTACTATCAAAATTTACACACTCAGCAATTTAACTTTACATTAACCCTGCTCTATGCCAAGTATGGCTACTCTTGGTATGTGGATAGGTACTAAATAATCAGAATTGCTCGAGTACTTAAAAACTGATAAAAAATAAAGCTTCGAGGTACATTCAGTCAAATTTAATCTGTAAAGTTGATTTCGAAACATCATTGTAATAAGTTTTCAGCAGATACTTGACAGAAACCGGGCAGATTTAACCATTATGGGCCGAAAATTAATGGGATTTCTCGGCAGATTCTCGCTAGAAAGCCAATGCTTTTGTTATAGGAGGTATGGTGAACTTTTGTGCCCTGCTGTATAGCCACACGTATGGCACACGTAAAATGGACTTGAATAATTTTTTTTTTTTTGCTAAATATTTAAAAAGAATAAATTAGTTATAAAAAAATGGCAATCTTCAAATACATAATATAGATTAGAAAATATATTATCTTAATGCATATAAATTTAATACAAAGAATAAACAATCAAAATGAAGCCTTAGGCTGCGATTACATGGGCAATTTTTTCAGCCAAAATTGAGCGGCAATTTGAATTTGGCTATTAAAATATTTATATAATTTTTGTAAAAAAGAGCAATAAGTACTGAAAATTTTTGGAAGCTCTTTAAAATGATATTTTATTAATTTTCAACATTGAAAAAAAATTTTCTTGTTAAATTTAGAGGGTTTATAATTTCTCAAATTCAAATTACCGCTCAATTTTGGCTAAAAAACTGTCCATGTAATCGCACCCTTATATGTCAAAAAATATTCATTTGGTTAGCCACAG
Organism: Encarsia formosa; assembly: GCA_038277355.1. Lineage (NCBI taxonomy): Eukaryota > Metazoa > Arthropoda > Insecta > Hymenoptera > Aphelinidae > Encarsia > Encarsia formosa. Next base: position 111,583,367 of record CM076184.1, read on the forward strand.
TGTGATACAGTTGCCATATTAAGTGCACCTATTTTATTTAATTATGTTAGTTAATAGTATATAAATTCTCAAAAGTTGAAAAATAATAGTAAAGTTTATATTTAGTCGAAAAATTAATTTTCTATAATTCATATCCAATAAAACCTTGAAATTATTAAAAAGTACCAGTTGAATGGTTTTATAAAAAATCTTTTTTATATTATCGTTTTTTTTTTTTTTTTTTTTTTATCAACCAATTATATAAGTTACAAAAACTTAATCGATTAATAGAGAAAAAGCTAATTTTAACTAATTAAGTTTTTGCACAATTATTAAAAAAAAAAACTAACAATGTTTCTTATTACTAACAATTTAAAATTTTTTAAGGCAAATATTTTTTGTAACAGTATGACGCTTTGGTTTTTTTGTGCTGTCCAACGTCGTCAATTGACTTGAAGAGCAGATTATAAACTTTATTGGTCATATACGTACTTATAATAGATAACAGCTTGAGTATAGCAGAAAAAACCAAAACCAATAAGAAAATTTGAAAAACGATATCTCATCGATTTTATAAAAATCCAAGTTTGAAACTTTCAGCTCGAAAAGAATATTAGTTTCGAAAAATTAAAAAAAAAAAATCCGAGGTAGCTACTAGCTGCGAGAGGAAACAGCTAGTGGTAGATGCAGAAAAAGAAGAAAAAGGCTTAAAGAGGGCGTGAAGGCTGCGGGTAGGGTAGAGTGAAGCGGGGGGAGGAGGGGGGAGGGGGTATCTCGTAAAATGGAAATCAATTACATCCGCGGCAGCAGTTAGCCACTTAAACTGGTTTCGCCACGGTCCTGGTGTCTCAGCGGCAGCAGTGCAGAGGATCGCCGAAAGTCTCACGCGCTCGGGGCGTTACCCATCATACGCGGCGGCGGCGGCGGGCTTCTGCCTGCCTACCTTACCTTACCTTAAAGCTGTGGCTTGGCTCGCCGCAGCAGCAGATCATTCGTATCAACATAATTACAAGCCGCGGAAGCCGACCGTTTCTCTCGCTCAACATCACTGCACGCACGCTTCCTTCCTTCGTCATCTCCTGGTACCTACCTACCTACCTCGGAAATCGAATTCATATTGCGCGCGCACCAATGTTCTGCATCCTTCTTCCTTTGAACCTCGCCGCCTGACAATTCCTTCCTCCCCTTTGTTTTAACACCCCGAATTATTCGCGCTCTCATTTTTGATCCCGTAACCCCAAAGTACTGATGCTCATTGCTCTTCGATATCTTATTCGGGAATTTTTAACCGAATCAGAGTGGATTAATTGAACACAATTCGCAATTTGGGAAGCCTCGAATTAACTTTCAATATCAAAGCGTCACGTGTTACTTCTTTAAATCACCGGGAGAGAGAGAGAGACTTTTTAAATTCGAAAAGCTACAATTTAAAGCATGAAATTAAAACGAATGCAAGACCGAATCTCAAGGTATCATTCACGCGCGAGATTGGTAATTTTTTAATTTACTTTAACATCAGCTGTTTACCAGCTGTCTCGGTCGAGGAAAAAAAAATATCCCGAGCCAAAAAATAATTCTTCAATCAACGCTGACCCACATGTCATTAGGTGAATCGCAGCGAAGATGAATTTTGAGTGCAATCTGCTCGCGTGCAGCTTTCGTGGGGCATGAAGGGAGGAGGAAGCCCAGCCGGGAATCGGACGTCCGTCGCGTCGGCTCGCGTGTCGAAAGACGTCGCTCAGAAAATTACGAGGAGTCAAGCCAAGCGTGAACCTTGGCCCTGCTGCACCGTTCTTCAACTCGTTCCCCATCTTTCTCTCCTCTCCCTTCCCCCCCGTTTTACGCTTTCTCGCTTTTTTTTATAATACTCTTTCTGCAGCAGCGACACTTTTTTTCTTTTACGCGACAGCAGTACTCAAACATCCGTCGTGTTTCAACAGAAGTTTATAAACGTGGACGAGACAAAATCATCGAGAATAAAAATATAAGATTTTTTAGATTGAAATATCAAACTGCTACCTACGCGCCTTTGCGTAATCGTCGAACCGATGACGCGATAATGCCCTTTCTTCATGCTATTTTTAACTGACTTTAGAGGTTTTTAAAACTCCCGTTTCAGTTCTTGTAGCGTGAGATAAAATAAATTTTGCTTTTAAAAATTCAAGTCGGTTCTAAATCACATATTTGACCTAAAAAATTAAATGATTAATCAGACGAAAAAAAAAATAAATAAATAAAAAAACGCTCGTCGTGAAGGCTCGCGGATAGACGTTGTAACGTCAATCACACAAGTTTTTTCACGGTTCGATGCAAGATCGAAATCGCACAGGTATGCATAAGTACAGCGTGCGGAGCGATAATTTTAACGCTCGCAGGTAGGTAATAATATTCCAGCGGCTTCCTTCACTGACCGCAACGCAGGATGCGTCGACACGAAGATGATCGTTAATGACTCTTTGGAGGCTGGGGCACTGGCGGCGGATAAACGTTCGAAATTGAGCCTACGCGGGGCGCTTTGATGCCGGTGCAGTAGGTGTTGCTGCCACGCCGATCGTTCAATTTGGCCTCGAGGGTGGTGGCTCTTTTAAATGGCATCGGGAGCGCTTTGCAGCCGGATCCTTTCAAATAATTGCGCGCTGACAAGGTGTGAAATGAATTTATTCAATTTCATATCTCTCGCCATTTTACACGGCCAGTTGAAACTGTTCTCAAGGAGGAAACCTTCCTTTACCTTTGATACAGACTAATTATAAATGTTTTTTACGTCTACACACGTATACGATGCACCTAGCTCCATGTGCTTTAATGCATGATTTTTAAATTCTCAGTTTACAATTTGACTGATAATTTTTAAAATATTTTTCTTTTTTCCGTAAAACATTCCATCCTTGGAATTAAATTTCAATAATTAAACAAATATGATGTAAAAGGACAATCATGTCCGATGACAAATAAAATGTATTATTTTTTAAGCTTTCAAAATTTTGAAAAGATTAATACTTTAGAGCTAGTATTTAAAAAAAAAATCGTTAACAATATTTCCCCGAAGAGGATCTTTATCCTTCAGTCATCGACACGTTTACATTATTATATATCGATGGTCCCAGCGAAGAAAAACCTTAGCAGAAAATCTGGAGATTTTAAGGTGGTTTTCTACCAAATGCATGACAATAGAGAATCAGCTCAAATTTTCTGAAGATGTTTATTAGATATTAATAAACATTTCTACGAAGTCTGGTCAAAATTGACCATATAGTTTAAAAGTTACAGCAAGTTGAAGATTGAATTTTTTTCATTACGCGTATGGCTGCTACGCTGAATCCTTTAGAAAAACCACATACATATAGCTTCACTATCGAAGAAGTCATTTCTTGTAACTGCAAAAAATTGACCTTCTAGGAATTTTACAATAGTTTTACAAAAATAATTTTCACGTGAATAACCTCCAAAACTGCGGTATTCAAAGATGAGGTTGAAAGTTAAAAAAAATGTTTTGTTGTGATTGTCAATGTTTTTTTGGTAGAAAATAATTACAGAAGCCATAAAAAGTTAAAAAATGAATTTTAATAATCAATTGTTAGTATTTTGGTGTATTAATTTTTTTTTTTAGTCTTGAACTTGACTAGCTCTGGTAGAAAACCACCTTAAATGAGCAATGAGAGGCTAAAATGAATTAAAAAAATTTTTTGAATCAGGAATCTCAATAAATCATTACTTAATAAATAAGATTTTTTAATTTTTTTCAATTTTTTAATTCATTTCAGCCTCTTATTGGTCATTTAAAATATCCAGATTTTCTGCTAAGGTTTTTCTTCGCTGGGACCGTCGATATAGTCCATTTATCTAAATAAATGTAATGTGCGAGATGTTGTCAAGACTAGTCGATTTATCACAAAATTTTATTTGTTGAGCGTTGAATTGAAAAAAAAAGAAATTCTTCATGATTTAAACTTGATATAGAAGGATTTGAAAAACTAGTTTCAAGATAAAAAATGTTATTGAATTTTTTAAATAAAACCAAAAAGGAATTCTCTATCAATTTGTTCCCTCTTTTTTTCAACAAATGCGTTCATAAATTAACCAAATAAAGTATCAAGAATGAAAAAATGAGACGAAATCAAAGAAATAATTTTACAAATCAAGTAATTTGCTAAAAAAAAAAGTAATAAAGAAAAAATTTTCGTTTTCTGCGGAGTTGTGTCAATTTTTATTTGTAAACATTTAAATTTATTCTTATGAAAAGTATTATTGATAAATAAAATAAAGTATTTACTTAAATAAACAAATAGAAATAGAATAGTTTTTTAAAGACTTTAATAATTTCCAATGAAATTAATATTTAATTATATCTATAACAACACGATATAATTAACCAAAAATTAGAGTTTGAAAAAAGTATTTTTACAAGTAACTGATAATTCCATATCTTATTTACGTAAAAGTAACGAGCAAATTCAGTAATTTTTTATAATTTTTTATATAGCTTTATATTCTTTTCTTTTTATAGCCTTTATTTTAATTTTTAATGTAACAATTAACCGTTACTTAATTTTTTGGATTAGCACTTGTAAGTAAAAAAAGTTTTGCTTGAAATTGAAGTAGGTAAGGGATGAAAATGATGTACAAGTTAAGTTGAATCAATGAAAATCCATTTATTAAATCCCTGGTACTACACGCAGAGTAAATTTTCTTTACAACTACACAACTTTTTGTATGAGGATGATATTTGTTTGAGTTTTCATTACAATTATTATTTAATTTTTTTCTATTTATTTTTTCTTTGATAATCAGATATATACACAACCTCCAGAGACAGTGTCAGAAGAGGCCAAGGAATAATACTATTACGGTATGGTACAGCTATCACAACTCTTATCTCGCATTATTTTATTCCCGCTAGTTTAATATTATATATTTTAATCGGTGCACAGGGCGCGCACTAAGTACATTGATGATACTTGAATACACAACACGTATTATCCATCCCGTACATTGTCTTACGCATACAATTTTTTATTTATTTTTTATTAATTATTATTCGTTTTACTACAGTTAACTTTTTTTTCATTACGACATTCATTTAACTATACAACAATTTATCATTAACAACTAAATCCACATACATAGTTATATGTATATAAGGCTTTGTACTATTTACAGTAGTAGAGCTGTCAAAAGTAATCATCGTCTCGACTAATTTCGTAAGCAGAAGGAAAAATTTTTTTTTCTTCTCAGAAGCAAAGAGAAAAAAAAGGAATTTTTAGAGAAATTATGGTGCAGCGATGGTAAACAGTAAGATATTTTGAGAGGATTTGTATATGAGTAGGATTTTGACTCGTAGTTAGTTTCAAAACTCTGCACCCAGTTTTCGAAAATTTTCCTCGAAGTCATCTCGAGTTCGTTTACATTCGCTGCTGTACTTGACTTTAAACTCCAAGAAACCTTTGATGATTTAATTGTATGCTTTACTTGTTTTTCTCGATGACGATGATTAGCACCTTTGGACCAACGTCGAGTGACGCACGCTCGTATTTTCATTTATTTGTTGCTGTAACTACGGGTCAGTATATATATAGCTAGACAAAGTCCACCACTGGGACAAGGTTTCACCACTTTGAGGGATCTTTTTCTTTGGCTCCGGGTGGGGGAAAGGATTATCCATGCGACTAAGTTTTTCTTAACTTCAAATGGGACTTACATTATTACATGTCTAATCTTTTTATTATTACTCGCTTCGACTTACAATCAACAGCTAATTTATCGTTCTAACTGTACAAATTATAATAATAGTTTTACTACAAGTACAAACAATGAAAGTAAACAATCAATTACGATAACAAAGAAGCCTTTACTTTTTTTTTTTAAAGACTTTTTAACGCAAAAAAAGGGAGGAGGGGGGGTAGGAAAAATGAATGACGTCACATCTAAATTAAAGCGCGAGGGCTATTGATAAAATTTAGAGGAGTCGCGGGTTCGAGGTAGAACTTTCCAAGCTCAGTCCGGCTGGTCGGGGACCAAAGGGGGCTAATTGGGAGTGGTGGGAGACCTCGGCTGGGGTCGGTGCAGCGGGGGCGAGGGGGTCGAGCCCCCGGAGGAGGAGAGGGGCGCGTGGGGGTAGGAGGCGAACCTGCCGCCGGGAGGGGAGGCCCGCCGGGCGACGGCGGCGGTTATGCTCGCGGGCGTCGGTTGCCAGGGCCACGGTGCCGCCGCGCCCTGGTAGGGGTAGCCGTTGGGCGGGGGCACGGCGCCCACCGCCGCCGCAGCCGCCCCCCGAGCCGCCGCCGCGTACAGCAGAGCCGCCGAGGGCGCGGCCAGCCAGGACTGCTGCTGTTGCTGCTGCTGCTGAGGACTGACCGGAGACGTCTGCTGCTGCTGCTGGTGGTGGAGCGCCGCCGCGACCGCCGCCGAAGGCGAGCTCATCGCGAGGTGCTCGTAGAGCCTGACCGGGGGCACCCCGCAACGCACCAGCTGCTGCTCCATCAGCTCCATCGGGTCTCTGTAACAGAAACAACGGGAAAATTGAATTTATTAAATTATTCGCAGTTAGGTGTGAGTGTTTTTTTTTTTTTCAATGTATTTGCAAACTGACTCCGTCCCACCTGCCACGCGTTTCGATCGAGTTCAAGATATTTCTGCCGATCAATTGAACCTTCCGATCAATCCGTGCTGATTTACCTCGAAAAATTGCCCATTAAATGAACTCGCAAGTGTAGAACTTTCGCAAAATAAAAAAAAAAGAGTTTTCATCACAGCAGCAATACAATGAAAAAAGTAGTTGCTATTATTCTGCTAATCACACGCTCAAAGAGCAATGAAAATATCCATCACGTGTAACGCGAGTTTCACCTAGAATTCGTTTCGCACAATCAAATTTTGTGAAAAGAGACCACATGGGAGCTCGTAACTCGATATTATACGCAAGACGAGTTTTTTACCTTTCTGGCTTTCCGCGACTTGTGATGCACATCTGCACGTACCCCCCCAGCGCGTGGTCCAAATTCAAAGTGTTTGTATTAGTTATTGCTCCTAGTTATTGCACTATCAAAATTGTTATTAACGTTCGTTTACGTTGCGCGTAACGGTTAATCGTCGTTGTTGACTTTGATACGGTATGTATGAGCGTCAGCGATCTGGGTGTAAGAGAAAAGGAAGCTAAGCGAGATAGAGAGAGCGAGAGAAAAGAAAAAGAAAAAAATCTTATTTGATTTCTAAACATTTAAAGCAAAGAAGTCATTTGTAAGCGTACCAAACTGGAATAAAATTGATTGATGAGCTTTTTACGAGATTACGTCAAACTATAAAAGTCATTAATCATCCTCAGCACATCACGATCTATTTATCTCGGGACTTTCTATACATATAATTTTTTTTTAAAACCGGACCATGTGTGATTTCTCTGAAAGGTCATATTCGAACGGAAAAGTGTCGATTCGAACCGAGCGGATTTGCAGATCCACGGTAGTAGCTCGAGAGCTGGATTAGTCAGCAAGTGGTGCTATAAGGATGGATAGATAAATGTATACATAGTTCTCGAGAGCAGCCGCGGGCTAATCGCCGAGACCACACACAGCTCGGCTGGTGCGCAGCATCACCCGCGACGAAAGCCAGGAGCGGCGAGCTTCTCGGAAGGCGAGCAACGCCACACCTCCTCGAGAGCTGCAGCACTGGCTCCTGCGCATTCTTGTTTCATGGAACCGCTTGTGGGTCACTTGCGACTATCAGCTTTTTTCCTTCTCGCGCGATGACGCTGAAAGCCCCACTATCGCTTTTGCACCGGACAATTATTATTACAACTTTTTTTTGCCACGCGCGCGCCGTTGCTAAAGTCGCTAGTTATGATGTCGGGTTTTTTCATTCGTAATCGAACCGAGCGATGAAAGGATTAATGATTAATGGCTCCGGGATCCTATAAACGGAGTCGAGTTTTTTCAGCTAATAGTATGTGTACCTCGCCGTTGAATAATGTAACTTGCAGCTGATTTGAATAAAGAATCAAGATCGCGGTGCACCGAACAGATTGATAATCCTAAGACCGACGAATTAATAAAGAACTTGGAGTGCACCTGGCTCGGGCGCAGGCGGAAATGACCGGGGAGCGATTATTAATGAGCGATAATAACGATGAGATCGCGTGAACGCGTAAACCGAGCGGGATAATCGCACCGCTGACGAGGAAAGCCCATGCACCACAATTTCGTCGAAAGAGAAAGTGTTGCGGTACCGTGCGTGTATAACTAACGCTCCTTTTTCCAGTACCTATCAAAACTGCGCTTCGCACCGATCGAGATAATTTTTCTTCGTACCGAGTAACCCAGCGAGTGGTTCAAGATAGTGGGACAAACGAGGAAAATCGGTCCGTTAGACGTGGAGAAGAATAATCCAGTGCACGCGTGGTAGGCCTGTACCAGCGAGAAAGGAATTCGCGATTAGCGCTTTTAATCGATGCACGATCCCCCGGGCAGCGACAACTAAATCGCTGGCTAGCTTACCGGCGCGGAAACCAACCGAGTAGCTGCTAAGCGATTCTTTTTTTTTTTTTTTCTAGCCTTTTCTCTCCGAGCCGTAGACTTCTCGCGAGGATTTCTCACGCGATCTGTCCTCGGGCGTCTGCGGGAAAAGGAAATCGCAGCCATTTTCACCGATACGCCTCCCGGGGCAGCCGCGGGAGATTGTTCTTTTTGTTTTTCACTTCCGAGAGCGCTGGAATTTTTTCGTACCCGCTCGAAAGTAGCTACTAACTCGCGTAGTTTCCGTTTTAATTTTTCGCCTTATAAATCCATGATCAAGCATTTAGTTACAACAACGAGGGTTCGTTAATCTAATTGAATTATAAGAGGGAGGGAATTAAAAAATTATGACGTCTTATTGCTGCGGCTGTTGTAGCAATTAACAAATATTCATCAAAGATTCCTGAAGTAAAAATGCTTTGCGGTGCGTTACGCGCGATGCAGAAGAGAGTAATTATCATGCACAAGCCGTAAGTATAGTGACGGTAAATTAAGTTTAACCGGTGGTGTTGCAGACGCGGCGATAAATCAAAAGTAATTAAATGTAATTCATCCCCTAGGTCGGTGCACGCGAGACCACAGACTCGTCGTTTAATCGCTATAAACAATAAGTCCGTGCGCGCACTGCTAGTAATATAAAAAATTATTAATCGCAAAAACAAACCAACCGGGTAAATTTGAGAATATTCAAAAAGAAGTGGGAGGTGTTGTTGCACCTGCGGAATCATTGAAAATTGTGGCGTAGAGGCCGCGGTGTATGATGGATAGTAGACCCACCCACCGAGTGGAGAACCAAAGGGGGGGGGGGATTTATGGATATGGTGGGATGCAATTAATGCGCTGTTACGTTTAAACGCGTGTCTTAATAACCGTGCGATTTTACGAATGCCAGCGAGCAGAGGTCGATTACGCCCTCGGCATTAGATAAGTGGTAGATAATCATAGGTTACACCCTCCGCCTCTTCTCCTTTACCCTTCGGCACCGCCACCCAACCTCCCTTTACGGAAAACCGCCCTTTCGATTCCGCTTAGACTCCATTCGACACGCTTTACCCTAGCCTTTTTTAATTAACCCTACCCATTTTCGGAGCGTATCCAATGGAGAGATTCAAAAAAATTTTACCGTGATTTATTCAATAGCTCTCTTGGATTTTGAAACCTTTCCTTGCAGAGCTATGAGAGATGACAACATAACGATGCAAATGACACACGAGGAGATCATGCAGTGGCGCCAGTTACACTGTAAACAAGTGCCTGCAACTATAAATCAAAATGGGATGATTAATGCCATTAGACATACCAGCCACTATAGGCTCTCGAATGAAACGTATTTGCATTCGCGTTTCCAAGAAAACCTCCGCGAGAGATGGGAGAATTAGCGTGTAATGATTATTACGCCGGGGTGATGACGCTTTTTACCACCCCACAGGGCGATTTTCCTCCCGGCGCACGCGATCCCAGCAACACCGAGGAAAAACTCGGCTTGCCTCTCCTCTCTAATTGAGACGTGCTGATGATGGACGCCACTTTGAAATAAAATTAAAGAGGGAGCCTTTTTGCCGACCCAGCGAGGCCGACAAAGGCCCGCTTATTGTTTCACTTTTGAAATCCTTGAGAAACCGTACTTTTCTCGAGGCTACACCTTCTATGCACCATTTTTTCATCCAATAATTTTACCAACAGCCGTCTATCGTAAATTAAGGACGGTGCTAAAAGTCGCGCTTTTGCTTTCAGCCAGATCGTTTCTGTTTTGACCATTAGCTTTGAATTTTCGCGGCTTAGGGCATTTATTATAATAATAATTATTTCAGCTACTAAACGGTTGTAATTACCCCTCCCTGCGAGGTGGTTCTTTCCATTACGGTTTATGTGTAGCAGGGGTGAGCGTGACCAATCAGCACAAAGTAGGGATAAATCGATAATATCCGTAACTAATTGCACCCTTTTTTCGCATTGTAAAGCCGTGAAGCCGAATGAAATATTCTGTGAGCATGGAAGACGATTTGAATACAAAAAGCTGGTAAAGAAGACAACTGCAGTCAGGAAAGGTAGAGTAGAGGGAGGAAGATTAAACGCTCGCACGCGAAATAGTCGGAATAAGTTTGCAGAGGAGTGCAAAAAAGAAGGACAGAAGAGAGGGGTGCTTTGGTGTAACAGCTAAGAAATTAATAGCCATAAAATATGAATAGAAATTAGCAAGTTCGGGGTGGCGTGACGCGCGCGTTTGCTCGCTCATTTCCTCTCGGCGCGTTGAAAAACAACAAAACAACAACAAGAACAGCAACAAAATCAGCCCCCCCCCTCCCTCTCGACTCTCTCGAGCGCCAAGTCTGTAATTTACCCGGGTGCCGCCGCTCTCTCACCTCTCCCCCTCTCTTTCTCTCTCTTTAAACTCTCCTCCTTCGCGCGTAAGTGTGATGCGCTTTTATATTCTCCTCTTTCGGTTCGCGTTCGAGGAAAAAAAAAACGAGTGAGGTAGGTACGAGCATGTGCAACGGGAGCAGCGCGGGTAATCGCTGTATCGAGCGTTTTGACTTGCGAAAGTTTCAGCACCAGCAGCGAGATAACCTGTTTCCTCGATTTCTTCTCTCCGGGGCCTCCCCTCCCTTGGAGTTATAATTTACGGTGCTGGGGGTAAATACGTGCGCACGCGCGGGGCGAGCCAGCGTCGGCAATTTTTCGACTCTTTTGAAGTTTTTCAATTGATCAATTTGTCGGCTTAAAGTATAGGCCGGGAGGTCTTTTGCGAAAATCAAGTCTCACATTGAATCCCAGACGCGCCTGCCTGGCTGCCTTCGTGCGTGCTTGCATGCCATGCAAACCCGCTGGAGCAAATTTTTGGGTGCTAAATTTTTATTGGCCTCGCAAAGCCTGCCTTTTGTCGGCAACTGCTCTTGTTCTTCAACGACTCTTACCCTAATTAGAATCCTCTCCGAAACTGTTGAAAGCTCGGTAAATTACGACAAATTAATGAGACCACTTGGTTTGAAAAACTACGTGTCGGTAAGGTAGGGAACTAGAGCATCAGCCCGGTATGCCCTTAATGATTTTTGGTTCAAAAGTAAAATCAATCGTCGTAAGTGGCTAATTCGATTCTGCGAAAGCTTCGTTAGCCGTTGAAGATAAAATACGTTTACAGTTGGTTGAAACGACAGAAGCGTTGCGGTATATAGGTGCGATGCAGGTATAAAATATGCCGCGGGCCCGCGGGGCATAATAATCGTCACCGCATGCACGGTAGGGCTACGAGCAGGTAGGCAGTCGCGGGTAATGATCCGGTAATGACCCTGCGATGCCTCTTCGACTTGATATTGAAGCTCCTCCTTCGCTTCTCAGGCATGCGAGCTGCCGCGCGGCGTCGGCTTTGGCCTTTGTTTTTGCGTTTTAAACGGCAGTTATTAGCTCTCATCTCCCTTTCGCCGTACCTCCCGCCGCCGATTGCTTGCGGCCTTTTGCTGCTGCATCTCACACGTATGAAAGCGCTTCATGATAATGCGTCTCTCTAATGGGACCCCTCTCGTCTTACAGGAACAGGCGTTAAGAAAAGCAAGAACCACCATCCTGCTGCGGCGTGTATAATAATTCAAGATTGAAAATTCTCCAGCGGCTGCGGACGCGATAGAGAAATTACGCGGATCCTTTATCTCTGTGGTTTCGCCCTCGTACCTTCTAACTCTTTTTAATGCTTTCGTTCAAATAGACGGCTTTTATTTTAAGGGCTCGCGTTTAGATTAATCAAATCCACGCTTTTCAACTTCATTTAATCACGCTACTTTAAGGACTTTGAAAAAGCGTTTTAATATAGAAAGCTTCAAAATTTGAAAGCTCGGCTGAAAAGATTTAAAATACTGCAGCCACGGCGAAAAAAAAAAAAAGAAAAAAAAGATATTGAAGAAAGTTAGGAAGAGTTGATTAGCTAGGAGGAGAAAAAAAGACGGAAGCCACTTGCGAACGGGAGAAGAAGCCCTCTTGCGCGCATCGAGCCGAGGTGTTATATACGAAGCGAAGAAAAACAGAGAGAGAGGGTGAGAAGAACCGCGGCAAGAGGATAAAAAGAAGGAGAAGAGGAGAAGGAGGAAAAAAAAGGAGAGCAAAGCGGCAACCGTAATGACAGGCCGGGCGCTCTCGAAGCTAATATAGATGAATGCGCCTCCTCCTTCTTTTTCTCTCGGTTCTTTGCAGCCTGGCCGGCCCGGGAGCGCGATAAAAAGAAGGCGAACTACTGCCGTGCGTGCGTGGAGTGCGTACGAGCGCAAAACACGAGCACAAGCCAGCTGATAGAAAAAAAAATAAAGCTCAACAACTCAACCCCTTCCTTCTAGGCCATCAGCGGGGTGCGTCTATCTATCAGCGCCGGCGCGAAGTGGGCGGTGCGCATGCGCGCGCGCTCTCTCATTAACTCGCCGCCGAGCTCGCCGCCACCAGGTCGTATATAACCCGGGTATACCAAAGCCGCATACCAAAGCCCTTTTGAAGGAGGTGAAGAAAGTGCGGCGAGCCTTTTTTTTTGACTCTCCAAGGGACCTGTTATCATCATCATTCTACCCCCAAAGCGATTTTAATTCGTGTCAAATTACCCTCCCGTCCCCCGCTTTATTATTGATCCGGGATCCAAAAATTATATTTATTCCCTTCCAAATGAGTAACGCTTTTTCAAGATCATCTCTTAAATTCACAAGTCAAAATATTTTCGTGCAAGTCATCGAGAAACAAAGACGTTATTATTCAAACGGCTTAATAAAAATTACCCGGTGCGGGACCGCACGTATCTGATCGCGAATTATTTCCTCGCGAAGCTCCGCAATCAATTACTAGTTGGAATTAATTAGCGCGACGATCCTATCTCCGCCAAACAAAAGATCTCGACTTTTCCGGGGGTACACACTAATTTACTCGTTTGGGTTGGCTTGTGTGTACAAGCTACCAAGCCGACTGCCTTAAACTTCTTTATTTTGGCTTGTAATACAAACATGACGAGGCAAATTTCGCGCCACCGCCGGCAGGTGTTGATTTGAGGTGGTGCCCCTCGAACCGGCCTTCGTAAATCCTAGCGAGAGAAAACGCCTTTTTCAAGTTTACTCGTGCTTTGACTTTCAAATTAAGTCGAGTGCGCGGGTTTTTCTAGACCGTTTTTCCGCTGGATCGCTATCTTGAACATTTATTTTTCAAACGGTGGGAGTGGCGGGCTTTAATTTTTAATTGGGGTTCCTCTAGCGTAATTTTTAGAATTTATACAAAAACCACCGGCAATAATCAGGTCCTTGATTTTCTGCACCAGCTTGTGCAAATTAATCCACCGGGTGTAATAATAATCCCGGGACGCGCGAAAATTAATTTTCTCGAGCGGAGAGAAAAAATTGATTGCGTTTTAATAGCACATTTAATTTCTTCGGTCTGCAGGCTGGTCAAAACAGAGAACGAAAAATAAAAGAGGAGAAAGAATAAAAAAAAAAAAGAAAAAGAGAAGCCGGTTTAAACGAGCTGCAGCAGGAGCAGGAGGCAAGAAGGAGGAGAGATATTCGAAGGTGTCGATGTATAGCAGGAGAAAACGAGCCGGGTCGAATGAATACGCCGGAGCCGGGGCCAGCCGGTTTTATGAATCCTCGAAACATAAAGAAAACAATATAAGGTGCATTATTAAGCAGCAGGGAGTTTAAAAAAAAGGTTCTGCAGGATAACAAAGCACCCGCAAATCCGAGAAGGTGTCGCGTTTCGCGGGCTCAGTTAAACTACCTACCAACGAATATTGGATCGATTATGCCGTCAACGGATAAAGCTCCGCGAGTGAGATGTACCCGCGAGGTAAAACTCGCGTGTGAAAGCGAATATAATCCGACGAGTCAGTTGCATGTTTTTTCCTCCACTTCCTTCCGCGACTACCGCGCTTCTGATAATGGACTTTTTGATTGCGCTTTCCGCTGTTGATTTCGTCTCTATCGAGTTTCACTCCGCATCGATAACTCGAAAATTCAATTAGCCGCTAACATAAAACTGCTTGTTCTCGCATCTGCCACCTACTCGAACGAGTGTGTGCGTCGAGTCGAGAAAGAAGCTCGCGTGGACAAACTTACACGCGAGCGGCTAATTAAACGTCAATTAAACAAAACTCGAATCACACGATTATCGAATTTCCGACTCTTCCTTTACATGTGCCAGCTGCGGTCGTTTAGCGCGCGCTTTGCAAACCGATTTAATCGCGCTGTATAATTTAGTGGACACCTCAGCTCCTCCGAGCTTAAGTACACACAATAACAGCCGGACCTTTTTAAAACACACACCCCCGTACGATTGAATTGAACCTTTTTTTTTTTATATCTCTCGGAACTGAGTCATCGTGCCGTTTTCCTTATTTCGTTTTTGGAAGATTTTTATCAACTTACCGGTCAAAGTCCGTTAGCCGAGACGAGTCCCTGAATCCTTTGGCGAATGGGTTGCTGTCGATTTTCAACCTCGTTATCTGAAATTTAATAATATTTTGAAAGTTAATTTTTTCTGCACAAATGAATTTTTTTTTTTAATTTCGATATACGCACCAGCTGATTTTGGTAGGCGGTTACGGCTGTGAAAATAGCCTCGGGAAAAATGAAGGTCTTGTGCTCCTCCTTGTCGAGATCCGTTATTTGCGGGTTTCCGTTGTTTCTGCACTTGACCAAGTGTATCCTCGGCTGATATCGATGCATCGAGTTTAGTATAATCTGCAACATCCCAAACGGGTCGAACGTTCAATTAAAAAAAATTTCAATCACCGGAAATTCCTCACTGACCGATCGTCCAGTTCGTGTTTTACTTTATTACGTGTTTATCGGTTTTGTATGCAGAGGTATTTTTCATCTCCAATGCAACTACTTTTTTTTTTTTTTTTTTTTCCCGTCGGTTAAAAGCTCGCGCTCTGAGCGTGAAATATTCGAGCTATTAAGAATACGTGTCGGAAAGACATCGTTCCTTTTTTGTTTCACGCTAACGCATCGTGTCGCGTAATTATTTAGTCATAAAGGTAAAAAAATTTTAAATGCGCGAGCTTCGGTTTTTTATGAATAATTCACAAACGAAAAAAAGTAATGAAGTTGTATGTCATTTGATATCACTGTCGATACGAGTATAGTTGGCTGGTAACTCCTCGCCAATAAGAACATGCTCGTACTTTTTAATGGCTGAAAATTTTATCGTTCGAATAGCAATAAACATCGGATGAAAAACAAGTTTTACAACAAGCCCCCACTTTGCCCAATTATAACATCCCGTGCCATGTTTACTCAATGCTTTCGTTTCTTCAAAACTGCATAAACGTGCGTAATGTAAACGAGCGCTAAATAGTATCTTCTACAATCAACTACAGAGTCGTAAAAACTATTGGTTATTAAAGCGTCTAAGCAACTCCATCAGTCTGCAGTACGGCGAGAGAAAATTGACTTATTGACGCAAGAGCGATAAAAAATTTCTTTTTTTTTTTTTTTTTTCAAAGCATCGTTCTCGTTTCAACACCGCTTGTTAAACAACTTCGGCAGGGAAAAATCTCCGAGTTTGGAATCCCACACTCTACTTAGCGCTCAATCGAAGGAGCACGCGGTAAGTAGGCATAGCAATCAGGGCAAACAGTGAGAGAGAAAAAAAAATCAGTCGGATTTATGGTAATAAGAGGGCGCGCTGCAACTGCTAACTGCCTTCGCTAATTTAGCCGGCTTTTTCATCCCTTTTTACCGGGAAAAGCTTCGCGAGGAAGTAATTACAGGACACACGCGAGAGAAAAATGAGAGGAGCGTTATTACCTATCCATCAGTCGAAAAACCGATTTTCTCTCGCGTGCGCACCACTTTGTCCCCTCGCGAGATTCTTATCCCTCGATTTATGTTTATTTTAACAATTTTTTCAGTACAAAAGGACAAAAGTACCTGTTCGTATAAGTATAAGTGCGGGTAATTTAAATTTAGTCGAGCGAAATAATAACAGCAGAAAGGAGTGTAAATTAGGGAAGGACCCGATGCTCCACTGACACAGCGAAGCTTCGCGGGCAATTAAGGTAGCGAGCCCTGGCATTATAAAATCATTTTGGACATAAAGCGACCATATTTTAGTCAGCGGGTACCACCTCTTTCTCCCGCCTCGGCATCGGCAGTTTAATAATTTCATAATAACACCTTCCTGTCCGCGGACATAACTCTCTCTCTCGCTCAGCCTCTGCCTTTTAATAATAATTTTCACCGCCCGCTCGCTTCTTCTGGCCAGCCTCTATAATTAGAATATTTCGGCTCTCACCTCGCGCTGATCTATATAAAGGTTAACCGAATTTTGCCTTTCGCGACTTTTTTTAATACCGTCTGGTGCCGCGGAAATATGATGCAGGTGCGTCCCGGCCTGCCAGCCGGCAGCCTTTTTTATCAGATAAACCTGTCAGGGCTCCTGCAAAGCGGATAACTTACTCGATCGATTTGCATTTTTTCGGTATCTGCCGGATGAGTTTTGTTTTTCTAAGCCAGACCGATTAGCTTAGATGAGTGACAGCGGCCTGGCCTTTTTTTTTTTTTTTTCACCGTCGTCCTCGTTTTCGCATCGATCCGTTGCCTATAAACGCACTTAATTGTTCGAGCGGTGCAGCCTTTTTCATCTGCGGCCAGCGGTGAGAAAAAAAAGCTCGTAATTAGCCGTTATGTATCGAGCCGCATTTGCATGAATTAACTTCATCGTGGTAGTTATATAGTTGCTTAATGCGCGAGCATTCGTGTTCGCGAGATAAAATTATAACATAGTTTTTACTAAAGCATTCTTTTCCTGCTCTCTTCTTCTTGCAGCGCACGCGTGTAATTTATCGATCACAGAGCGCGTTGATGCTAATTTGCATGATTTCTCGATCGCGATAATAATAATCGTAAAAAAAATTTGTTTGCTTTATTAAATATCAACCCGATGATTTGATGATTTTTTGTTTCGCATTATAGATCATGAGTCGATGCTTTACCTTTTTTTTTTTTTACCTTCTTGTAATCGCTCCTCGGCATCGTCACGTAAGCTGTTTAATCGAAAATCAGTCGACAAAAGCGCGAGCGTTTTTTCACTTTACGTGCAGCACCGTGAGAGCCGCATTTGCATGTGGCGATTTATAAAGGCATGTAATACGCGCGTTGACATAGGAGAATTTTTTTTTTTTAGGAATTCGAGGCTCGATCAGCCTCTTTTTTTTTCTTGTCCTTTTACAAAAGCGCGGCTGGCGATCGGTTATTAAAGCATTACCCTCGTTTATCGCTCGGTTGCAATAATCGCGGTGCAATTACGCAACATTGGCTTGCGCATATGCTCCTGCTAATTAAACCAGATTAATATTATTTCTCTCCCTCGGCGCTACGGCGGTTTCTTTGAGCCGAGCAAGGTGACGAGTTTTTGCCAATTTTTTTGAATGATCGATCGGAAATCAATTATTTTGTGTCCTTTGATGCAAATCTGTTTGGAATTTCAAAATTGGACTTCCGAAAATGCTAATGATCAATTATTAGGTAAAAAAAAAAAAAAAAAAATGACTTTGAATGTATAACGGAAAGTTACGGGAGGTCACTTTGACATCGCGAGCGAGTATTCAAAGCGCGGTTAATCCGCTTTGGCGATGTAATAATTTTTGCACGGATCCGTTGAAAAAGAAATGCAGAAACAAAAATCCACAAATTTATTGCATCGGATTAGCTGAAAACTAATAATCGAGGCGAAGTATAATTCACGCGCGCGCGTAAGAATCGATGAATTTTTTTTTTTTTTTTTTAAATTCGCGTTTTACACGTTTGCAAGTCGTAATAAAGAGCCGCGAGCCAATCGGTTGGGCATGATTATTTATCGAGCTTATAGTGGGCAGCTGTATTTATCGGCAGTAACCTTACGCCTCGCTCGAGGAGAATCGAGCGTTTGCATAATTTTCTAATATCGGGGAGGAACCCGTGGATTAGCCTGGAACGAAGGCATGTACGAGTCTTTCTTTTTTTTTTAAAACGAAAAACCTGATACGTAAGACAAAATACTACCTGTACAAGTTAATTATGTCATGATGAATTTTTTAGGTATATACATAAAAAAGTATCCATCTGATGAAATTTTGAAATGAAGATATTCTACAAGGTTTTTCGAGAGGTTTTTCATGTAAATTGTTCTTATTGTAATTCGATATTGGCTAACGAAACAAATTAGAATATGTAAATATTTTGAAAAAGAAATATCTCCGATGGTGAGAAGAAGAAGAAGGGCAAGAATAAAAGGGAAGAATATCCGGTGCTGCAAGCGTTTAAAATTTGCCAAAACTTTTAACGTTTGAGACGAGAAAGAGAGAATTGAGAATGAATATTAAAGTATAATATAATAAAACGATATGCAAATAATTGTCAACACCGTTGCTTCGATATACTCTCTTATCTTGTGCGTGTATTATTTACAGCGGCCATTATAGAAAAACATAATCCTCACTCGGCGAGCCTGCGTCCGAAGGAGTTTTTATTGAAAGCCGATATTTTATCCGACGTTTTAGCAGCTCGTATAATAAAGTATATTTCAATGTTTAATAATATTATAAGCGACGTCGCCGGGTTTAAAAAAAAAAAAAAAAAAGAAAAGAAAAAAAAAATTGTATAGATTAGTGTGAAATTTACAGCCTACGTATCTCGAACGTATGTAAATACACGCATAAGCCTGGCAACTTGGAAATAAAACGAAACGAGCGAAAGAAGAGGAAGAAGGAAAAAAAACGAAACTAACGAGCGTCTCGCTAAAATCTCAACTCAAATCCTCGAAAATTATAAGATAAATAAATACGCCCATCGTAGTCATGGCACTGCAGCGTGCATCGATAAAGAAGTTATTCCTCGGATAAGACCCGGAAACGGACTCGTCAAAGTTTGAACCATTATTATTATTAAAAATATCTGCAGCGTTCAAACCAATCGCATTCGAATGGGAATACATTCCTGGTATCCCCATAACATAATCCTTCTCTCTCGAGCCGGCGATATTTATGCCTCTCTCTGCAGGCTGCTTTCCTGTTTTATGGACGTACGACGCGACGTTGAATCGTCTCGTATATTATTACCTACTAAGCAGAAGAAGAAGAAGAAGAGGAAGAAGCAGAAGCAGCCACGAGTCCACGACGATGGAGATTTGGAAATTGGCCGAAATTTTATGGCCCCGCGCGACGCTTGCCGAAGTGTGAATGACGATTCGAGCTAATTAGCTTAGCAAGCCAGACTGGAATTTTGTTTTTTCGTCCCATACCTCGCCACGGGCTCGTACAACTTCCGGCCGGGCGTAATAATTTGTTGTTGTAATTGGAATTGAATTGTAAGATAAATCTCTTTGAAAATCATATTTTAAGCAAATTTATTCGATTTTGTAACTGTACAAAACAGCTCGTTCATCCTATATTTTTACTTATCAATATAGCCAGGTTGCACCGCAGAGGTGAGAAGCGTGTAATAACAAAGAAAAGTGCCGATCGTGAGAACAGCCTGCAGGACCTAATTTCATTAAGACCCCGAGTGGTAACGCGACACCGGTTTGCACAACTGTAGCTATGGAGTGTCAGTCAGGTTAGGTATACATATAGCTGTCGAAAAATGGTTTGGAGCGTATCGAAAAAAGGCCAAAGTCGAGAGAAAATAAGAAATTGAAAGCGCGCGTGGCGTTAACGCCTTTCACACAGACGCACGTGGATGTGTGCGTAGCCCGGCTACCTCCCGGGGCCATGATAATAATCCGCGTGCGATACGCGCGCACCCGGCTGTAATTGATTTCGCGTCAGGCTGCTGCAGGTAGGGGGTCTCTAGCTTTTGAAACGCGTCCCTTGGAATGCGACGCTGCCTACGAAGATCATTTCTATTTAACGCCGCGCTTATCCCGGGGGAGGTGTAGAAGCTTTAGATCGTGCATCCCCGACTTTGCTAAATTATACACGTTTTCAAGCATGAAAATGAGCGTACTTTTATAATCTCGAAGCGTTTAAAAAAACTAGTTTCCACCAACTACGTAAAGTTGTAATTATTGTTAAACGCGTAAGTGAGGACAGTTTTCCGCGAGTCGCACGGGTACGGGATTATAATTTGCGATGTAGACATAGTTTTCAGCGGCCGCTCCCTTCTCTTTTACCCCGCAGCGGTGTCTAATAGTGCGCGAAGAATTTCTTAAATCATACCGTCGCCAGGCTGGCTCAAAATTATACACGTATCTCTCTCTCTTCCTTTCCTTTCTTTTTTCACGGATCTTTTCACTGGAAACTATTAATTTTTTCTCCCCCGACTTTGGCTCGCATATTTCACTTTTCACGTGTTGATTCTTACCGCCTCCTCGATAACTCATTCTTTCGCAAACTGTTTTGTCACTCGCGACTCTCTCGAGGTGTTAAGATTCGAATTTATTCTCGGCACGATGCTGACTGCTTAAATCAAGACTCTCAACTACCGCTTGATTAAATTTGGAGCTCGTAAATAACCGTTGCGAGACTATGAAAGATCCTCCGATTAATATTCATGAGCCTCTCTCTCTCTCGAATCAAAATCCTCTCCTTCGGTACACCGATGACCCTCCCGAACAAACAAAATTAAACCGAGTTGTATCTTTCCGGTCAACTGAGTTGTAAATTTCGGGGCAAGGTGCTACCTTGATAACTCAATAAAAAAAAAAAAAAAAAAAAAAAAATTAAAATAAAAAAAGTATTTTTATAAAAATTGTTCGAGTCAAAAATTCCAAAATTCCGAGAAGTTATAAAAATAAATTCAAAAAAAGTTTCCAGATACGCGCAGAGACGACGATTGCTCAACGGAGCCACACGTGCGGCACCTGCTGATAACCGCGCAACAATTATCAGCGTAACACCGGTCGCCTATGCAGATTAAAAAAGAAGTTGAAGAAAGAAAAAAAAAAAAAAAGAAGCCGTACAATCGATAAAGGTGTGTTTGGTTAACAGTAGAGGATCGTACATCGGCTTCTGGGGCTTTGGGCAAGAGCAGCAGCAGGTATAACAATATTTACACAGCGGAATGCACTACCGGGCGGGCCATTGTGCGCCCCGGCATACCAGTCGGGCTCCCCGCTGTTGCCACACACACCCACGCAAGCGCGCACGCATGTGCCCGGGTAGGCGTGGGCCTCGATCATCATGACAAAGGGGAGGAGAGGAAGCTTGGTAGTCCACCAGCAGTTCAATTTATTAGCTGCTTATACCTTATACCACACATAAGTGGATCTACGTATTTTATGTAGAGACGTGAGACCCACCGCTGACTTGCTTATTATGGCTTCTACGCGTAACGTGTAAAGTCAATGCTCTATCGAGGAGGAGATAAGCCTCTTGAATTTTACTTCCCCACCGTCTAGTAGTCCCCCACTGCATTGTGTCGCTAAGATTACCGGGTTTATCGTTTCCGGAAAATAGGATTTTCGTTACGTCTGCAGACAGTAACATTACTTTAGCACTGTACCAAAGTCATTTTCATTTTTTTTTCTTTTTTTAATTTACATAATGCAAAGTGAACTCGCGTTGGTTATTTTTTCAGCGGCGGCCGGAGCAATCGGTAGCGTGCGACTGCGCTTATCGCGAGCATTAAATCGAAAATTAATCGACTTTTTCTGCTTTTACCGAGCACACCACGACATTTTTACATTACTACGGATTAAGCGGGCTGAATTTTCATCTCGTACGTTTCAACTTTTTTACTATCGAAGCGCTCGTCAAAATTCATTTCGAGAATCAAACTTTCAAAGATATTATGATAATGTGAATGCTGTTTTGATCGAGCCTTATGCTAACGAGATGCCGTGAAAAACTACTATTGATTCAAACGCGACAGTTTAATCCTATGAAAAGATCGACAAATTATTTTTTTATGAAAATTCGGTGGCTATAAAGGAAAGCCATAAAAAACTCTGTTGAAAGAAAAAAAAATTTTGAATCGTTCTTTCATTGAGCCTGGCTCGAAATATAATTTTGTCTTCCAAAACCGGAAGAAAAAAATTACCAGCAATCAAGTTTGACAATTGAATAAAAACTTTGCATCCGATTTACTGAAAGGGAGCTGCAAACAAACAAACGTAAACACGGTTACAAGAGTTAATCCTCTTCGCATGGGATAGTCACGTAAAATCGTAAAAGCTGCAGTCGGTATTTAGAAAAGTTTACCTTGGGCCCACGTGCAGTGCGGGTGGGAGGTCCCCGGTGAAAATTTTGACTCTCCGCGCTTGCCGACTCGTTCAAGGATCCGGTCAGTCAGTCACGACCTTGGGGTCGCGTGCCGCCGGACCTGCAACCTTGGTGCAGTGCGACCCCCATGGGCTTGTTGTCGTTGTAGTTATACTTTTTTTTTTTTAAAGACTTATTTTCCCGATTCTATTGTAGGGCCTCTATTCTATTGTAGGAAATTAAGGGTGCTCATGTAAACAAGGTCAGTCGGCAAACCTTTTGACCAGCAGCTGCTGCGTGCTCCGAAGGTTTGAATAATTAAGATGGAAAGGCGATTTTTTGTTTGTTTTTGTTTTTGGGAGGTAATCTATACGGTAATCTTCCAGTTAAGAGCGCGCAACACATTAGTCGATGAGCTTGCATTTTTCACGATCTCGATAGCCCAATCCCTTCGAGTTGCTCAAAAAAAGGAAAGAAAAAAAAAAGCGAAATTTTACTCTAAAAAATGCGTGCCGATGAGCGAACGCAGCTTTACCGCACTAGAGAAAGATACGGATCGGTTCAAAAAGTAGTCTTATCTGTTGAAGAAGTTGTAGTACTAAGAGCATCCGCAATTAATCTCCCTTACCTGTCCGTGCTTATCCATCTCGTTGTTGGTGAGCTTGACCTTCTCGAAGGATACGACCTGCTTTCTCAGCTGCTCACCCTTGAAGGGCGAGTCTGGGTGGACGTAGAGCCGGGCCGGGGCCGGGGGATCGGCCTTGCCCGCGACCAGCCACGAGCTCTTATGGTAGGCGTAACGGTAACGTTTGTTGTCCACCGGCACTATGTCCATCAGTACCGCGTACTGGCTGTCGTTCTTCAGTCCGCTGAACGACACGCGACACGTGGGGAACATCCGTCTGAAACAGCATAAATTTTTACAAATTTTTTTAATATGTTACACAGCTGATAAATTTAAAGAAAAAAAAAAGGTTCACTCATATCTAGGTAGATTTTTTTTTAGAGTATTACTCGGGACATATTCAATACTTTTATTAGAATAATTTGAGAGGCAGTAGAAATTAGGGCAGTTTTCAATTCGTACTCAGAGGGCCCGAAAGTGACAGAATTTAACGACGTCCTTTGGATTTAACTTTCGAGAAGAAAATTCTGTTACTGCTCGTATTCTCGCACTCGCTCGGATAGGTGCATATTCAGATCGGTGAAAATCAAGAAAAATTTTTAGTACGCTTTATTTTGAACTCAACTTGTCACGTTTAGTTAAATTATAAATCATCAAAGCGGCACAAGCCAATGGTATTTTTGAAGTAAATATAAGTACCCTACTGCTACGCTAATTGTTCAATGAAAAATCTAACCAGCAAAATTTAATATTTTCTTCCCGAAGACCGATCGCGCATCGAAGAACGATTTAGAGGTTAATAATCGAGACTCTCCTAACCATAATGAACCACGGGGAAGGAGAAGTTAATAGGTGTCCGGGCAGATGCAACCCTAAAAATCAGAAGTACTCGAGAAAGACCCAAGCCGGGGGTAACCAAGAGGACGGCCTGAGGCCCTTCTCCGGGGGTCTGACCCAGGAGGACCGGGCGTTCCTGAAGGAGCTGTCCGAGCGCATGGAGCACCGCAAGCGCGCGCGAGGCAGCGGCGGGGGTCGCACGGTTCGGAAGTTTATAATATTTTTAATTTTTCTCTTTTTACACGGGTGCGTGGCCACCCTCGCCAGAAATTACGAGCACTACCAGACCTTCCTCGCCACGCAGTTCTGCGGATTCATCACAATTATGTTTTGGGAAGACGATACGTCGTGATCTTGTCGTCGGTAATTTTTAAATTATTTATAAATAAGCTACTGTGATCATGTTATGTTATTTTGGCTCACGTCAAACTACTGTTCTTGTAATTTTTATAAAATTTTTTATTTACACCAATACTAGTGTTATTCTTATTCATATTATTCCTAAAATCATCAAGCTGCGTCAATCAACGAATTAACAAACCGACACGCAGGGCAATTAAAACGGAAGGGGTTGCGCGGCCAGGTGTTGTCACTCATGACATAGCATTTGGAAAATTCTCGAACAAAGTGTTACGGAATGGAAAATCAAACGTTTATTCGGCGTAACTTCAAACCGTTAGACCACGGATAATCGCTCGGCAAAGCAACTGCGAGGTGTTTATCGGGGGCCGGCCAAGTTAAATTTACGCGCGTATAGGTACAAGTAGGTTGATGCAGCCCGCGCGGCCTGATGAAGGGTTCGCGTGACGCGCCCCGAGTTTGCCTACCGCGATGTGCCTGACGCACACGTATAATCGTCCTGTTAAAAAAAAAAAAAAAAAAAAAAAAAAAGAAATTTAATGATTGTAAAAAACCTTGCCTCTTGTCTGCAACTTTTTAAACGAGGTATAAACTTTTTTTTTTTTCAAAAGTTTTTAATATGCAAATATATGGGATTACGGGTGTTGAAACAACGTCAAATTACAGCGCGTTAATTTACCGAAAAAGAGAGTAATTCTATAGAGTAACAAAAGTAGTCGAAGTAATAATCTCGAGCCGGTAGCTAAGAAGTATCAGGGTAATTGCATTCGGCGCAGCTTCTCTCTCGTAATGGCGATAATGACGGTAATAACGGAGCGACGTCTTTATCGCGTCGAGTAACAAGGACAATGCCCCCCCCTCCTACTTATTACTCTCCCGAAAACTTGCTCGTAATTATGACAGTCGGGTGCTCCAGGTAACGATAGCGATAATCACACGTTGACATACCCGCGCTCCTGTTTTTTTTGACGGATCTTCGAGAACCGGATAATTTTTCTTCACACCTCTCGATCGTTTTTTTTAAAATACTGACGTGTAATTTTAAAAATACGGACGGACGAGCCATTACCGTAAAGAACGATTATTTCCCGGGGAGGAGGCTCCTTCGATAATTATTCGCGCAAATCTGCACCCGAGCGGAGGAATAAAAAAAGTGAAATCGCGCAGTCGTACTGTGGGAAAGAGCACCAAAAAGAAGTCAAAACAAGCAGCGTAGCCAGCAGAAACGTACGAGGCATTAAAATAAGGCGCGAAGCGACCCCCCGCGGTCACCTTATTGGCCCGTTCCCCCTCCCCCCCGTTCCGAGAATTTACCCGTTCCCGCAGATAAGCATCGATAATCCGATATCCCCGCATGCGCCAGCTGGATAAGCGAATTGATACGTTGGCGCTTGGTGTGGTCCGCGTCTGTGTGCGCGAGCGAGGCTCAACCACCCACGCCTACCGGAAAATTTCATTATCCACTACGAATTAATCATTGTAATTGAAGTAAGCTGATCCGAGGTACCAGTATGGCGCGAATGAAATTTTAAACTCGTCCTTCCGAGAATCCTCCGGCGCCTGGCAAATTAAATTGCTCCGGCAGCATCGGCCCGCGCAGAAGGATTATATTTGAATACTTAATGCCCCTGTCACCGCCGCCGCCGAGCGACTAATTCGGCTGTTGTAAAACGCGTTGTAAAAATACAACGCGTTTTACAACATCCAGCTCCTCCTTGCCCGGTGCCATATAAATTTGTCCTACACGCCTGTTTAAATTCCATCTCCTCTCTTTTCGTCGCTCAGCAGCTCGTAAAAAGGTTTGTTTAACAAATGACTCATCGATTAAAATCACGTTATAAACAAGTGCGTAATTGCGCTCGCTTGGTATTTTTATTCTTTCATTTAAACTTAAACTTTTACGAGAATCGTATATCTCGACGTTATTAAAACCGTGTACGCGTTAAAAGAAATTTACTTGTTTTTTTTTGGTTTGGACAGGCTGCGTTGAGTGACGATAATCGCGAGGTTGATTTAAATAATCGATTGTTCGAGAATTCGACATCAATGAGCTGTTGTCGACGTAAAACGCGCATATGTTAATCGTCGCAACTTCCGAAAAGGGAGGAGGAGGGGGAAGAAAGCAAACTGGCTATGTGCTGGTGGTGGTGAAAGTGCGCTGTTATAATACACGGGCTCGCATGCTCTTTTATTATCGTCGGATTATTATTTACACTCGTAATTCCGTGAAGTCGCATGCCACCACCGGGCAGCTGCTCCTGAAACTTTATTAGCATACATATAAAAACTCGCGATTTCCTGGGTAATGGGGCTACCCCGGCTACCCCGTAAATAACAACTAGGAGTAGCCGGCAGTCCGGCCCGCCTGGGGTCCTTAAATATCTCGTAAAAACCCGGGGTGTTTTAATTGTCCGCGGAGGTCATTTATTATCAGGCCGCCGGGGAAGTAGGCGTTACCCTCCCTTCACCCCCGTGTTTCTTGATAACGAACTGTTGCTTTTTCCACCTCGGAAAATTCAGTTTTTCGTCTAATTGATTTGTCAGAGCCCGCAATATATGTATAATTAATCCCCTCGAGTACAGGATTATTAATCACGCGCCCGCCGAGCTCCCAAATCCGCACCCTGATTCGTTGCGTGCCACACTCTTATCAATCAACTTCACCCGCCTACGTTAAAGCGCTGTTTCAGTACGAGTTGAGATTTGAAAAAAAGAAAAAAGAGCCGAGGCTTACCTGCCGGTTTTGGTGATAATCATCTCGGTACCGAGATCGTTGAATTTGTCCCAGAGTTCCTTGGTCTCCAGGTGGCACTCGACGTCCCGGAGCTCCTCGGAGTTGCACATGGGCGGCGCAACGTGGCGACGCTTTTTCCGGCTCGTCGTTACGGGCTCGTCCGCGCTGTCGTCGCAGCTCGACCTGCGTCGCTTCAGGAGCCTCTCGCTCGAGACGACGCTTATGGGACCCTCCTCGATGCTGCTGGTCTCCTCCACGTCCACGTCGACCTCCTCGTCGTCCTCGTTGGTCGACTTGTCCGTGGCCACGCTCTCGACGTCCAGGCCCCGATCGCCCGCGCTCTCGTCCAGCTCGTCCTCCTCCAGAAGCGCCTCGTCCGTTACCACCGTAGCGGTCGCCACTATGTTCACTGGCGATGTCGATGCTCGCAATCCTGCAATCACACAAAGATTTTTTTTTTTTTTAATAACTTTGATTATAAAAAGATATTTTTCACTTTTCAAATTTTGTAAGTATTAGCAAAGTGGTAATTTAATAATTTTTTATCAATAAATTTTCAAAAAGTTTATAAACTCTTTGAAAAAAAATTTTATTTCAAACAAAAATTCCACTTCCAGTAAAAAATAACAGATCGATTAAGACGAAAATCATGAACAAATAACAAGAACGTACATTAAAATGCAAAACAACTCATGAATACTCTTCTCCCAATAATTACCAAGCTGGCTTCTAGTGAAATCTATTGATTTATGTGGAAGCTTATGCAAACGGAGCTCAGAAGTGTAAAATAATTACAGGTAGAAAAATTTTAATCGCACAATATCGATGACAGTTTAAGTATACGTACGGTAGTTATGTAACGCAAATTAATCTTGAAAAATATCGAGGCCTTTCATCGATGATATTTTAGTCTGTTTCATTTGATTAATTGGCATGAGGAATTGAATATTTTAATGCTAATTATAGGCAGAATTCGTTTAGGTTGATTTAATTATTTGATGTTCGACATTACCTTTTTTTAACTTTTGTTTCGTCAGAATATTAAAATTCATATATCTTGAATCTTCAATTCAAAATTAAAACGTGCCTTTTTACGGATAAATAATTTTTAATAGCTTTTCAAAATACACAGCTCGAAGAAATAAAGTGTTCATCATTTGTTATCGCTATTAATTAATTACAATAATTATATTGCTTTATTTTTCAATCAAAGTAGATTGAGGTAGACAAAAAAAACGTCAATTTTTAATCACATGATACTATTATAATCTCCCTGGTTTTTGTCATTTTTCGTGAAGAATTGATTTTTATTTTTTTAAATGATGTAAAAAATTCAGAACATATATTCAATCATTTGTGATTTAATTTTTGTCATTATCTTTGTTTATCGTATTGTTCCATAGTAAAACTCTCAACGTGTAGAAATTAAAATATAAAACAATTGCAAGAAAAGAGGGGAAAAAATGTTTAAATCGCGTGAACACCAGCGATGAGAATCAAAAACAAAAGCGCCTAAAAAAAGAGAAAGTCATCATCAGTCCTTGACAAATACTTACAATTTTTACGATTAAAAAGAAAAAATCAGGAATAATTAAACGAATAAATAAGAAAAAAAAAAAAAAAAAAAAAAAAAAGGAAACGAAAATTCGATGTCAGCCAAGCGCAAAGCGTATACGGTTCTCGGGCGTCGCCGTTGCGCAATGCCCCAAGCCGACGAATCCAATTTGAGATTATCGCTCGCCTCGCGTTCGCGCATACACATCATCGTACCCGATCGCAATCTGAACTTTTGCCGTGGTAATTAGCGCTAAACACACTCGTGAAATATGTCTTGCTTTAATTAAGGCCCTACTCTTCGGCTAGATCAATTAATTATCCCGGACTTCAACTTTTACCACGCGATGTTATGCGCAAAAGCGGCGAAAACGGTAATCTTTTTTAAATATAAGTGTACCTAATATGGCCCTGTGCCTAATATGCCCCCCCCCCCCCTGTTATTTTGAATATGCTCGATATGCGGCATCTCTATAAGGTAGGAAGAAGTCAAAACACTGAACTATGAAGTTTTTAGTTGTTTAGAACATTTGAAAATTATTTTTTCGCACGCCTTATAGCTAAAACTCGTTTCGTATACCTTCGTTATTATTTTACGTTGTGATTAAATAGTCTGCTAAAATATTTAGACACACCTGACAAAAATTTCCACAAGTAGCTTCGATTCGTTATAGTTTCAGCTTTACAACGCGATTTTAGTTTTTGTTTAACTCGTTTTCTAACGGGTTTTATTCTTAAATAACTTTTTATACTGCAGTGTACCTAAAATGGCCCTCCACGAATTAGTAGAAATACCGATATTAAGAGTCCTTAGTTTCATATTTACTTTTTAGAAAATCCTATCCTAATGTTATTTAAGAAAAATAAATATAATTGTTTCATAGCTTTTTTTCATTTTATAACTAAAAAAACATTCTAGCTCAAAAAACAACTTTTATCAAAACACTTTGATAAAAATTTCAAGTTGTAAGTTTTCTACTGGTTACAAAGCTTTCAAAAACATTTAAAAAAAAGCTCAATTTTAAAATAAATAATTTTAAAAATAATGAAAATTTTGAAGTTTTTTTAATCCCATGTCCTGATTGATTTAAAAAATAGGAACATATCGCAATTAATAAATTACTTCAAGGGGGCCATATTGGGTACACAAATTTTTGGTGTATTTAAAAAACGTGTTTTGGTCAATCCTCTGGCATTTCAAGCTCATTGATCAAAATCGAACGCATAAGGTCTCATTTGAAAGCTCTTGAATTAACCTTTAAAATGAGACCTTACACGTCAAAAAATATTGATTTGATTCGCCACAACGTCGATTCTCGCTTAGGGGGGCCATACTAGGTACAGGTACCTTATATGCTGCTATAGTAGTCGGCTTTACTGTACGCCGCGACAAACAATGGCTGCTGCCTTGTCAGCGGATTCAATAAACATATCTCGGCTCGTCGTCCAAATGATTTTCTTTAGTTTCCATTGCTTCGTCTTAATGAGAGAAGACAAAAATGTGTCAAGTTCAGGATGTTTTTTTTTTTTCTTCTTTTTTCAATCTTCCACGACACTTCAAACAAAAAAGTCGGAATTACATATTGCGTCTCAGTTGTTTACTTGAAAATGTATAACATTTGTATTTCAGTCAATAACACGTTTGATTTTTCCTTGACAAATTACTTCAACTCGTATTAGTTTTTTGCCTTCTCATTTCCGTGAAGTTCAGTTTCCAGGTAGTTTGAAGTTAACGGGTAAAAAAAAAAAGTTACATGCCTGTATCACTTAACTTATAGGTTTATTTGCCGAGTGGCCACCTAACGGTTGTTAAAGAGAAAAAAAATTTTTTTCATTCATTAAATCTGTCGCTTGTGTCATCAAATGATCGGAGGTAACGAAAGAAAAAGAAAACTTTGTAACATCCTGTCGGTTTGGTAATAAGCTAGGCGAATGAAAGGTATAGTAGGTAATTTCGTAGATATAAAAATATAATGGCGTAGCTGTAGTCCAAGGCCGTAATCCGTGTATCCTCTCGTCGCGGACATAAATTCGATAATTCACGATGTCTCCGCGGGTGGTGACTCCTCGACGAATATTCGTAGAAGAACCCAGACGACCGATATCCGACACTTCGGCACGCGCTGACCCAAAGTGTTCATTTGTTAAAATAAGGATATGCTGATCGTGAACGTTAAGAAAAAAAAAAAAAGATATTGGCATCCAGCGTAGGTATCAAACACCTTTTTTTATTTTTCTTTCTCTCGTTCTGGCTCATCTGCTTTATCTAGATTTTGTCATTTCTAACACGAAGATTGAAATCAGATATACGAGCGTAATTAAATCGCCAAGGAAATGAAGAGAGTGTACGATCGTAACTTTTTAAATTTTGAATTATTCAAAACCCCCCGCCGTTCTGGTGACAATTCCCTCATTTTTATTTCGCACTTTTGGAATAACAATAAATTTCATCCTCTTCTTTATCTCTTTTCTTTTCTTTTTCTTTTTTTTTTTTATCTCCCGAATTCGAAAATTTATGTTTATGATTTATTCCTCCAGTTTTGAATAATTTTTGAAAATTCAAGAAAATCCGTACGTTTTAAAAAAAAAGTTTTTCAGGTGGTCGGTAAGAAATAGAGATATCAGATTGTTCACATCCGGTTTACAGATAAATAAAGCGATTTTTCTCCGGTCGCAAAATAACTTATCGATCGTTTCGCGATTTATCTCCTGCGCGCACCTTGGCTACGCAACGCGTTTGTAACACGATACGCGCAAGATGCGAGATCACGATACTCCTCCCCCAGGTACGCATAATAAGAAAAGTGTATTGGGAAAGAGAAAAAAAAAAAAAAGGTAACAAATGCACGAACACGAGTGAGATATCAGTGGTTATGGTGAAGAAAACAGACGATTAAGTGACTCGTTGATACTAATTAATGACTCGTATGAAACCAGATTTAACATCTGGTCTTCGAGCCTAAAAAGGACAACAATAAAATTTTGAAATACAAAAAGCGTTTATATACACGAATAATGAAAAAAGACGAGAGTGGGTGAAAAAAAAATGGATGTATTATGCGACGAGATGGATTTCCCACGAGTAAATAATTCAACTCTGCGGGTGATAACCCATACACCGGTAGATTTATAAGGGTTAGATGCCACCGAATAACGAGAGGATGAAGAAGACGAGCATATTAGAGAGTTCGCCGGGTTTGTTGCAGCTGATCGTTTAGCGAGAATGACGAAATGGAGAAGTTGGGAGAACGAAGGAGGAGGAGAAAGAGAAAGGTTATGGGAATATTAAACTGAACGAAGATAAATTAGGTGCAGGCACGGACGAGGAAGCAGCAGTAGGAGAAGAAGAAGAAGGAGCTCAATTGGAGGGGGATCCGTATCATGCGGGAATTCGATTAAGCTTTATTTAGCGGTGATTTGTTTGGATAAATCTAATTTGTTTTGAATGAATTCGTCAATTTAACGAGCCGAGATTTTTTTTTTTTCATTGGTGATTGAATTTAAATCTTCGCGCGGTAATGATGTGTTTCGTGTAAGCAGCTAATAAAACTAGTATAATTAGCGATGTTTATTAAAAGTAAATGAATATTTTAAATCAATTAAAATAAATGAAAAAGTATAATATTCATGTAGCGTGAAAGAGAACAATCGCCGTAACAGCGCTGTATATATGTATGAGCGCGCCTACATTTTCCGCGCGTCGATGAATAATGAAAAAAAAAAGCAAGTGTACCGCCCACTTTTCCTTCTCTCCAGTCGATTAAAATTAACTTAGCGCTGGTACTTAACGCGAAGACTAATAACCCAAACGCTTACGGGATATTTTACAGAATTGATTCTTCCGCAGGGATTTGAAGCCCATTTGTATCTCTTAAAGGCCTTGTCGCGCGTTCGCTACTGCAATAATAATAATAATAATAATAAAAATAATAATCATCGCGCAAGCAGTGGAAATCGCGGTAGCAGCGACGATTAATCAGGCGCATTTGTAATAAAGCCACCGTACGCGCCGGGATACAATTAACGAGTGCGAACGGAAAAAAAAGAAATTAAAAAATCGCTCGTGGGATTTATAATTCTAAATGGCTTCGACGGCCTCGAGAATAATATTTCAATTTGCAGCTGTCTCGAGTGCCAAGCGTATAAACTTCGTCTCGATGGAAAATTAATAATCGCGATCACTTTTTTTTTTTCATTCTTCTTCTTATTTATTCGTCGGGAGTTTATATTTTAAACCAAAGAATAAATTTGAGCTTGTGTGAGTGTTTGAAAAATCGCGTCATCTCGATGCTGATACAAACTGATACTTATAGCCGCGTATTTGGATGATTCTTAATGTGCGTCGTTAATGCGATGATTAACTACCAGTATTTTACCCTGTTTTATTTGTGATTCATAATGTTATAAATCGCTGCATACACACACAAACACACACGCTAGATGGAGAAATTTTTTCTTCGAAGCTCGCCTTGTAATCACGGAAAACTAATCGTCACATATCAATCTTCTCTAATGTAAACTAAAAATTATTTTTATATGGAAGCTAACAGAGTATAAAAAAAAAAGTTTTTTTAATGTGAGAGCAACCAAATTTTATTTACTCTCTTGTCTCTTTGGAAAAAAAAGAAGCATATTAGCAGGTACCAAAGTTCTTATATCCAGTCCAATCTCCTCGCTCACTGCCATAAACATGTTCGCGGTAGAAAACAGTTCCCATGTAAAGCAAGTGAAAAAAAAAAGGGGGGGAGGAGGGTTTTGATAGGGCAAATGTAGAACGGAAGCACTCCACGTCCGAAAAGTAAGAAGCGCAAATCAAAGCCATCACTCACGCTCGGTCGGCCGGCCGGCTCGGAACGTCTCTATCGCCTGGCGGTGGTGCCGCTGTTCCCAAAATAGAGTCCGCAATCATCCGAGCGTTAAATCGTCCGATCGACCCGCGTGCGAGGGTTTTTAAAGAAGAGGGAATCAAAAACTCGGCACGAATGTTACTGCCGGAAGTTCCTATGGCTTGTAAACCCCGGCGTTGGCGTGAGGCACGCTTGCAACTTTTGTTTGAATTTTCGGCTGCCGTGCCTCATTTAAGTGGAAATTCGCGAATAACTTAATTTTCCTCAAACTTCTTCCGAGCCCAAAGCCGACTGATGATTGCTCGATTACTTTAGACCGTATAATTTCTTCGCGCTGTTTCAACAACTCTTCTCAAACTATTTTTACTTTTTTTAAATAATAATTATAAAAATTAAAAATTACAGATTAATCGAGCTAAATGGACTACTTCCAACCGCAGTAATAAACCGCAGAATCTGAATTCGATTATTCGAGCCTAAAGCGTGCCAAATGATGGGCTCGCAACTGCTGCTGTACCCCGCCATTTTTCAATTTCGACGCATTTACGGTTTCGTAAACGCCTTGCACCGCGGCAAGCGCCTACTAATAATCCCAAATTTCTCCAAAGTATCGCTTAATGTGCCTGACCGGCATTATAAAAGACGGAAAGAGTAAAAAAAAAGAGTGAAAGAGAGAATAAGAAAGGAGAAATCGACAGCAGATGCAGGATCGATGCGCGAAGAACGCGAGCGCGTGCCTCTTTATTTTACAGCCTCATCGCGTGCTGCATCTGCGGTCCCGGGCCTAATAATATCTGCGCGAGCTCAAGAATAAAGGGACCTGTAACACCACACCCATCGAGGTTATTTTCGAGCGATTTACGATGGAAAAAAAATACCAACTTTTAATTTTTATTAAGACGCCTTTGATTCGAGTGGCGAGTAATCGATCATGTGCTTTAGGGCTTGGATCGAAAAGCTATAAACAATCAACGCTCGACTTATCATGCTATTTTAAATTGTTCGCGTAACGCTTGGTTAATAATAGTCTCCAGCGCTGAAGATGATAACTAGCTGGTGAGTATTATTTATTGAAATAGATGTGTCAACACGCAACTGTGACAAATTGATTCAATTATAAGAATAATAATCGTCAAACCAAACGATCTGGTGCGCAATGCAACCAATATCGTTCAATTTATTCCTTCCATCGACCGTCATAAATAACGCTATTTTGAAGCATTATTTGTTTTTAATTTTCTGTTTAATTATAGAACAAATAATTTTTCACGTTTCAGAAAAATGACTTAATTACGAAGCCCCATAAATTACTCTCTCGGCTATCTCATTAAGTTCTTGCCATGCGAAAATCAAACTAAACAACAACAAACAAGAAAAGGCAAAAAAGAGAAATAAAGTTGCCGCAGCTGCGAAAAGGGCAGGCAAAAAGCCTTTAATTGCCACGCCAAACCGGAAATAACATCGCTCGAAAGCTCACCATTTGAGCCACACGCACGAGACTCTAGCAGCAGTAGCAGAGACAAAAAAGAACAAAAAAAAAAAGAAAAAAAAAAAAAAAAAGAAAAGTAGTAGTAGAAGAAGAAGAAGAAGAAAAAGTAAATAAGTATGGCCTTCAATGATGATGATGATGATGATGATGGTGGTGGTGGTAGTGGTGTTAGTCAGGTGTGTGGTCCCCAAAGTTTAGCGGAAAAAAGAAGAGACGAGAGAAAAGAAACAACGAGCTGCAGGATTGGCTGCGGTAGTCTAGGACCGCACCTATGGCTGCGAATCATCGGTACAAGGATCATGGCGCCAGACCAGGTAGACCAACGCCATTCTCCCTTGTCTCTGTCGCAAGACGTTTCGTAATCCCTCGAGCGACTTTCTGTGCTTGCTGTACTATTGTTTCCTGCAGGTTCATCGAAAATTCCATTGGCTTTAACATAATTTTTTTAGGATAATTGATCCTTCGTTTATTGCATTTCGAATGGCCGATTTCGAAAGACAAATAAACTACGAGAGATCTTTTTTTTACGACTGCGAAGAATGCTATTAATTCTGAAGATCCGGAAGTCGTAATCCTTCGCGCTTTCTTTGTTTATATACTTTTTTTTTTTTTTATCGACTTCCTTGAATTTTGAATGCAATTTCACTAAATAACTGGTAATATTTTACTTGATAATGCGATGTATCTGTAATCCGATTATTCAAAAAACCGGAAAATTTGATTAAAACCGAAAGAAAAATAATAAAAAATGTACGATTTAATTATGAAGAATTTCAAAAAATATAATAGTTTTATTAAAAAGCTGAAATGAATGATTACTGGTGAGATCAAATTTATAAGAAAGTAAGAATTTCTGCAGGTAAAAAAGAAAAAAAAGGTATAGTAAATGATGAGATACATATGAGGTTGCATCGCGAGGTATCGATGATGTACGACGTTGCGTCGGATGAGTGACGATCCCGTAAGGGATTCCGTCCGCGCACGGAGATAAAAAGAGAGCGCAGGGAGTAAAAAAAGGTTGTCCTCGCGGGGCGGCGTCGATGGCATTTACGCAGGGAGAATAATGAAATATCATTCGGTCATCGGTCTGCCGAAGTCAAAAGTAGGTTGTTCTTTGGAGAAGACGCGAGCGACCACCCAGAAACAGTGGTATCCTGTCACCAAGCCACCGCCGGTGCAGCGCCATGAGTCTCGAGCAAGCTGCAATTTGTTACCCCACTGAGTCCCGGGCCCTCCCTCGACGCGCTTTCTTTTTCCTTTTTTTCAGCTTGTTTTTTTTTTTTAGGAGGAGAGGGTGTCGTAAATGTGTGACGCAACACTGGCGACTATATTTTGACAGTTCGAAGGAAAAAATTGCGGGTGACCGGGCCCATGGGTTTTCCAGGTATACCTGGCTAACCGCTGTTGTTGTCGTTAATGCCTTACTTTGTTTGGCCCTGGGCGACTTTTCTTTATTGTATCTTCTTCTCTTCCTCCTTCTCTTCTTTTTTTTTTTTTTTTTTTTCATATACATACGCTTAGACAAATAAACACCACAATGCTTTCGCCATGATGCTTTGTGATCATTGAGGTAATTGTGTTTTGACTTCAGGGGATACTAGTCCCTGAATACTCATCTGTTTTGCAAAACTAAATAGCAGCTCAATTTTTTTTTTTTTCGTGTTTCCATCTGCTTTTTTGTTATTTGAACGATTTAGGAGTTTTGTCAGTTTTTTAGTAAATATTTTATCATTCTTTTGTATTTTTTTTTTTTATTTCAAAATTATTCTAGTTTATTACTTGTGTGGATTTTATGATTATAATATTTTTTCTTATTATAATTTGTTTTTTATAATTAATATTGGGAATATGGTAATTATCATTTGCTTGAAAATCAAACGGTTGCTCATAAGCCCCGGGCGTTGGGTGCCGTCGGTTACTTCCGATTGTTACGCGCTCTATTTTCAAAAATTAGCGTGATTTTACTCAAGGTAGAAGACATGGAATATAAAAGTTCAAGGACTGTATTTTCTGTAAACAACAATTGAGTTGCTTTAAAAAAATATTCTATTACAAAATTAAAATGACTATTCATAATTTCAATCATTAATTATTCAATTTCATGAATAAATAACAGTCAAAAATTAAAAAAAGTAATATAAAATATATCAATAAACCGAAAGCTGAGTGGAATTTTTAAAAAACTCAGTATTAATACTTTTTAAATTAAATATCAAATTAATGAAATTTACTTTTAACAATTATGAGCGACAATTTTCATTTGACATAAGGATTTATTTTTACGTATAACTGTATGTAAATAGTAATCTTAAAACTAAGTTATAAAACAAAAACAAATAAATATGTTTAAAAAATAAGTATAGATATAAATCTAAAATACAGTATAGGGTGATTTAAATACTCTATATGAACGATGTACTAAACAATAATATTGAGGTGTAAATTTGTGAATTTGGCAATTTTCAAACAAAGTGAAGATTAGAGAAGGTTAGAATTACAGTTGTTTATGTGTTCAGTGACAAATTAATTTGGTTTTTATTTCTAAAATACTCGAAAATACTTATAATTTGTTTTTGAACTAATAAAAGAGCGAGACGCGATGAAAGAAATCCGTGCTATCAATAACAAACACGATAAAAATAGGCATTCACCAGTTAATCTTAGACATAAAATTCGAAAAATGAAAGCCGTGGCAAAAATATCTCAAACCTGCTCAAATATTAGTATTTTCTACCATTTGATATGATCAAAAGACCTCGCATAGAAAGAAATTAACGAAAGAAAAATGAATTTATTCCATGAAAAGATACAGTGAAAAAAGAAGAAAAATACTCACGGTGTTCGAGCGTCGGGCTGGAGGCGGCCAGGTACGGAACCTTGTACTCCAGGTCGGTGTTGGCCGTCGTATCATCGTGAGCGGCCGAGGCTGCGGCAGCTGCCAGGTGATGGTGGTGGTGATTGTGGTGATAATGACCAAAAGACGGTCCTCGAGGTGCCATTATGGCCGCGATGCTGAAGTCCGTCGCCTTGGTGGCTCTTTCGCCTTTGGTCGTCGGCATATTGCTTACAAATGTAAATCCGATGTGGCGATCAAAAAAACTAGGCCTCCCGATACCTCACAAAAGGTCGTTCGCGTTCCTCCTCGAGGGAGGAAGGTCCAGCACACCCGCGCACTCGTCACACTTTGATCGCATGAACGCACAATTATTAATTACCAATTTAGCGGAGAACGGGGCAGGGGGTACTAAGCAGCCGCCTTGACGAAAAAGAAACAATAAAAAAGAAAAAAAGAAGCAAGCCTCGTTGACGTGATGAGCTGCTGATAAGAAAACCTGCACTGATCGATGACCGATTGATTACAGGCAGCAAGGCAGCAACGGCGACGACGACGCTTGCGTGCGTCTGCGCTGGCCGACTTCCCGAACTCCACTGGCCTCGCAACTCCTCATCCTCCCACGAGCGCGGCCTCCCCCCACCACGCGCTAGCTCACTGCTCTGCCATAGGTAGGGAGCGCAGATAAGCCGCGTGAGCGTGCGCGCGCATCGCGAGCGGTGCGCTCTCCTCCAACCGCGAGCGAGCCTGGGTGGTACTCGAGCTCGGGCTCTCATTGGTCCGCAGCCGTGAGACGGCCCGCACCCCCACATTTCTCCTCTCGCGGGCCACGCCCCTGGCTCACGGCTTATCGAGTTTCGAGCTTAAGTTTTCTCTCTGTGTGCGTGGCGAGCTTAAGTTAGCCTTCCGGATCGATCCTGGCTGCAACCCCGAAGCGTAGGGGATGACGATGGGTTAAATGAAGGAAAAAACGTGCCTTCTTCTTTCGGTGGATCTCCGCGACCGAGAGAGAAAGAGGGAGAAAAGTGCGAGAGAAGAGGAGGGAATGCAAAACTCTTTTGCCCCCCGGTATCCATGCCGGGGAGAACAATAAGAAGGTATCGGGAGGAAAAAACGCCCCCCACTCCGATGAACAGAACTTTTTAATAAATTCAGCTCGTGATGAGCATTTTAAAATGAAAACGCTCCGGAATCCAGCTTGTTGAAAAATCCATCAAGTACCGAGAATATTTTAGGGAAAAATTTTCAAAAAGGATTTTCCAAAACTTCATATAACTTATTACTAATAAAAAATTTCTATTCATCTTAAAAAATAAATCATTTTTTACTTCAGTGAAATATATTTTCACAAGTATATTTGTCGAATTAAAGATGCTTTTTACAAAGGGTTTTAAATCAACCCATAATTTTCTTAAAATTTAATATAAAAGAGTCGAATTCAAAAAGCATAATCATTATAATTCCCTAGTGAAATATTAATGCACACGAGTATCATCTAAAATAAATCATCCAGCAGAAAGAGTATTTTTTATAAACTTCCGATTTTAAATAACTGCATAAAAATAATTTTACTGCTTAAATTTTTTTTAATTTTTTGTGTAAAGTAACTAGAGAAAGCGAGAAAAACTGCATAAAAATAATTTTACAGCTTAAATTTTTTTTAATTTTTTGTGTAAAGTAACTGGAGAAAGCGAGAAAAACTGCATAAATTCATTAGCTCAAGCTGTGAAAAAAGTGAAAAAGAAGTTCGGGATGGTTTTAGAATTATTGAGACGAGGAAGTTAAACGTTTTACTGGGAGGTCGGAGGCGCGCGCGCGCACGCAAGGCACGAGAGAAGTTTGCTTTGCCCGAGCTTTGAGATAGAGGAGAACGGTGTCGTCGCCGGGAGCGCTAATAAAGCTCCACGGCACGGTACCAGGGTGTATATAGACGGCTCGGTTAATCGGCTGGTTACGTGTCTGACGGATACGTCTCGTCACTTCGACACGGGCTCCGTCTTCGTCGCCGTCACGCCTCTGCACTATCGTTCCTCCTAGACTACAACTTATTTATTTCAACTCGTTTCAATCTCTATTTTACGTTATTAATTTTTCCGAGATTTATTTTTGAACATTTGGATAGAAGTATTGAAGAATTTTTTTTATCAAATATAGAAATTGGTTTTATGGAGACTTTAATATTTTTCTAGAGTTAATTCATTTCGTTTTAGTTTCTTAATTTTTTCTTAGTATTTCTTAGTATTACTGCTATGCATAAATATTTTATAACAAGTGAGATCTCATTTTGAAGCTTCATCTAAGAGATGACACGTCCGATTATTATAAACAGGCTTGAAATGTCACTTTATTTACTAAAACGTAGTTTCCTGAGACATCAACAATTTTTGTTCGGTCACCTCCTCTGCTATGAAATTTATTTAGAATAATTTTTACTAAAAATTAAACAAAAGAGACAATAATTCTGTGACTACTTTCTGATGTTCCGAAATTGTTCCAACTAATTAAAAACTTTTTTTAGTAAAATAAAGTAACTTTTACATTTCAAAATGAACTTATTTCTGTAGAGTGAACGCAAGTCATTTCTATAAACTTTTCAAACTAATTTATTGTTTTTCACTTATTCCTATCCTGTAGAAATTTCACGGATCGAGCATATGCAAAA
The DNA here is from genome assembly GCA_038277355.1 of Encarsia formosa. Lineage (NCBI taxonomy): Eukaryota > Metazoa > Arthropoda > Insecta > Hymenoptera > Aphelinidae > Encarsia > Encarsia formosa. The sequence goes on from CM076184.1 coordinate 111,623,931, forward strand.
CATCTGGGATGGCCACATCAGGTACTCCTAACTTATTTTATATGTTGTCTGTATTTTTCTAAGCCCTAAAATATGAGAAAGAATTTGATTTTGACTTTAATTTTTGTCTCAATTGAAGCGATTCTCAACCAAATTAACTAAGCATTTTGTTTTTATAAAAATGAAATCATAAGTATTGACATTAAATGTTTAGTACTGCAATCAACTCTATCGAACTTATAATTTAAATTATTCATTCATCTTTAATGTTTTGATCTTTGTATTACCTTTGGTAATGATTCAGAAAAATATCGAGTGAAAGAATTCTGGGGAAAATATAAGCTGCGATATTAAGAATAAAAAGAGCAGGGATTATAGACACTCAATTGGGCACACGTCAATCGTCGTACCCCGCAGGCAGGCTGTCCCATTAAGGAGATTTTGCGTCAAAAAATAGTGACTCGATGTTAAACACACCGTAAAATTGACTCGAAGAAGCAAGGCTCGATGACGTTGTCCGCGAGCTGGCTCTACTAGCTATTTGTATTTGTCAAACTCCCTGAAGTGCGGTGCGCGCGTAATCCGGGCACAGTTAATTGGATTAACCCGAAGGATGCTTGGTGGGCCGAGAAATAACACCGCAGACTCCGAAATCCGAGAGACCCAAATATTTGCACCGCAGGTAATCCGCAGGAGCGGCTGTCTCTTCGAGAAAGACAGGTAGCTGAATGTGGCCTGTTTGTGGGTCAGCGGTTTTCAAAACTGTCATAACTCAAGGACGTCTGCTGATTTTCAGTGCTTTCGATTATTGTACCGGGACTTTGAAATTTTTATCTTTACACTTCTGGGTGAACTAAAACCTAACAAATCATCGGAAATGATAATAGCGGTGATAATAATTATTATAATTTCTCTAAAATTTTTGAGTATCTTCGAGTATATAGCTTCATATTTATTATCATTTTAATGATGTACAAATTTCATTCTAACTGATATATAATTCATTCCTTCATTGAGCACCATACGACCAGTATAATTTTAATCCGCAGCTGTGACGATTATTAAGTAAATGATAAACATAAATGGTCTTCACTTTTTTTTTTTTTTTTTTCAAAGATGTGGTGACCAACGGTTAGTTTATTCATAAGAATTCATCCATCCGGACGAGGAATTTCCGAATGAAAAGACAAGACATACATATAGTGGCTTAAGTAACCGCTGCGAGATATAAGTTTCATCATAATAACAACTTTATTTGTAATCCGGCTTATACAGTTTAAATGAGGGATTTAAAAACCGCCCATTTCCTATTGGTATTCAAAACTTTTAACAGACACTTACCTGTGTATCAACAAAAAATTACGTCCTTTTCTTTCGATAGTCTACGGGTAATAAAACTGAACTCATCAAGTAAATAAACCGCAAGATTTTACATTTGAGGAAAGGCTGTAAATTTTTTTTTTTTTTAATTCTAATAATGTTCTAAAAATCAAGAAAATTTTCTTACTAACAGACACATACATAAATGATTCATAATGTTTTTATTCGAAAAAGTCTTAAATGATATTTTATTCTTAGCAAATGGCGAATTAAACACAAGTACATATTATTAATAATAAAAGTGCTGTCTGGGTATAATGATCGTCGGCTTATGCATTATCGTAAAATGACATCGAATTACCAAGAAATAATGCCGCGTAACCTCGGCACATAACGTGTGTAATTTAGTAGGTATAAAGTAAGGGGAAAAGAATAAAGACCGTTAGAGTGTATAGCTTCGATCGATCATAGGTATAAGAGAGGAAGAAAAAAAAAAAAAAATCAAAAACAGAGCGCAAAGAGAGAAAAATAAGAAGGAGCTTGTGGTCGCTTGGTTAAAGGACCCTCGAGAGCCTAAGAGAGATTTACGGCGTGTGTTTAGGCTGCTCCAGGAGCAGGGCTGGCTTTTATTATACTAATTTCTCCCGGGCGCGTCAAAATAGCTCGGTACGGGTGCCCGAAGCCGGCAGACTTTCACCGAAGGGAGCGCTGTGGCAGTCATTTACACGGTAGCAGCTTTCTTTTTCAGCGGTTGGAATTTCTATTTGCGTCCTCGCTCGGGGTCAGCGGCGGCTCCTGGTCTTATAAAATCGCCGCCACCGCCGCCTTCGCCGCAGCTGCTGATGCATCTCGGCGGGCGAAGAAGAACCCCCCAAGGAGCCGCTCCGTGGGCGCTGTGTGGTGGACTCGCGGTAGACCCCCGCTAACAAACTTCCAGGCCAGCCAAGGCTATCTTCTCCGCGTCTCCGGTTCGCTGTTCGCCACCGCTTTTACGCGCCGCAGTTAACCAAGATACTTACCTACTTTGGTCTCTGCTCCATTCACTCCTTCATTTTCGGCTTGTTGCACACTGTATCTGCGTTAAATCTTTCCGAGGCTGTATATTACTCGACTGAATTTCATTTTCTAATTTTCTGACCTGTCCATATCACAGTTTCTTCAAATCATCGGTTTTTCCGCTACTTTTGTATTCATATCTTGATCTCAAATTTATTCATTTTTTTCAACCTCGAAATGATACGATAAGTCATAGACAGAACTAACTGACACTGTACTATTTCTAAAAACAGACCATAATCTTTCAAACTGAAAATTTCTGCTGAGGTTTTTGCTAAAAACTTTGGTCATCAAATTTTTCTAGATGAATTAGTTTATCAACTTCCCCAAGTAAAAATTTTTTATAAAGACTTCATAAAGTACTTTATAAAAAATTGGTTTTATAAAAAATAACCTAAAATTTTCATTTGCCTTTTTATCGTAAATTCATAAAAAAATGGTTTAAAAAACAATGGTACTCGTCAATGGCTTGGCGTTAGGACTTAGGAACGCAGGATTCTCAATTTTACTTGTCAAAAAACATGATGATTGGTACAGATCAATGCTTGACACTTGTGGTCCTGTATGATTCGTGAAAAATTTCTTAGCCAAAGAATGTTTTTTAGTAATTTGTCAGTAAAAAGGTGGCTGAGGCAACGAATTTTACAGTGTTTTGGTTGCTGAAATTTTTTTACAGCCAGCCAATAAAAATATTTAAAGGTATGATTGTTCGTAAGGTTATAAATATTTTAGAAAACTCTCCTGTCCATTAAAAGACCTTCGCTGCTCATTTTGACCCAGTCACGAGCCTAAGATTTTTTCGGCAAGTGAAAGCGAGACTCAAAGCACGTATATATAAAGTTAGAAAAAAAAAATAAACAAATAAGAAAAAAAAAAGGAATCGTGAGGCCGTAAATCAGATTTTTTTCGGACGATGCATAAAAGAAGAAGAGAAGCGGAGGTCTCGATTTTTGCGGTAGAAAAGTTTTCCTTCCTTTTTTCTCTTCCCCTCCGCATGTTGAGACAACTGTGGTGGATTTTTGACGTCTGATTTAAGAGGAACACTTGGGAAGAGACCCCGGTCTATTTTCCCCCAATGGACGATGGAAAATTTACGAATGCGCCGAACTTTCGGGTGCTGGCAGCTAGGGCCTGATATTTATGATAGTTTTGACGGATGTTTGAAAGATGTTACGTGAAAATTCTTTTCTACCGGTAGCCGCAGTTCATTCATCGGTTTATGGCGACCCCTATAAATCCGTCAAAATTTGGTCGAGGCGCGAATATAACTCGTGGCTGTAAATTTCGCGGATCTGCATTGCAACCAGAGGTTTTTCAAAGTAATATTTGAAATTATTTTACTGGTGGTTATTAGTTAATTGGGAAGGATGCAAACAGTAATTTTGTCACTTAATTTTCCGACCTTTAAATACTGTAAATCATTTCGATTTTGTCACTTTACCATCTTTCATAATAAGTTGCCAAAAATATCATAAAATTTTTACTTTCACCACCTTTGAAGAAAGAAAAACACTACCGCAAACACAAACGGTGTTGGGGAATTTCCCGCACGGGCCACTTCAGTACACAACACTGGTTATTTATGATTTTTAAAATCATCGTCAAATTCAAGTACTGCTGACGAAAACAGTATTTATGATATTAGAGAGGATACTGGTATGGTGTGGCTTTCAGTATTATAAGAATTTTTATATTGTGAGATGCAAGGTTCCCGCCTTTCTTTATTACTTTATACTTTCTTTATTTTTCGAGTAAGCGATGTCGTGCGCTTTACTCGCAGAATCGAGTGGATTTATCGGTTGATCACCGCACACTGGCCCAAAGTGACATTTTTTTTGCTGAAAATGAAGCTTACCACGAGTTTTTAAGGGGAAGTCAGATGAAGTTTTCATTGAAGTTGGTGAAAATGAAAAAAAATTATTTGAGGTACTTAATCGAAAAAAGGGCTCTGTACCAGGGTATTGCTGCTGAAAAGATATCTTAAAAAAAAAAAAAAACCTTTTTTATAGTAAAAGGTATAGTTAAAAAGGTTTTTTTTTTTATAGTGGAATACATAACAATATTTGCTCACATATTGTGTATAAAAATCAAAATTTCTCCTAAATAAATGCCTCTATTATTTATCATTGTTTTATCGTAAAGCTACAAAGTCTTTGTGTGATCAAAAGTCAAATCGAAACCCAAGCCATGAAGGATCTAAAAAAATTGAATTCCTAGGGTTGTCAAGAACCGCTAAATTAGAAAAATTAGCAACTGTGATAAAAAAAAAATACATGGAACAAAAAACTCCAGATAAGGCAGTTCCAGTTGAAATCTCTAATCTCAAGCTTTTTGACAAATGTGTGCAAAATGAAAATTATTCGTACTTTTACAAAGGAAGTTTTGGATTAAAGTGTATTCCTTGTGATGTGGCTTTCCCAGTAGATGATAGTTGTATTAAAGCTTATCTACGTAAGAAACAGATCATAACAATTTGATTGACTCGAGTTTTTTTGATGAAATGTCCCATACAGTCAACTTTAAAGAGATGTTTTATAATCAGATATAAATATATCAGATACAAATATAAAAAAGCCTATCAACAAATTTGGTCAACTCCCAGATACAGATTTACATCGATGTGCTTAAAATGTGAGATTTTGATAAAAGATGGGAATCATGGAGTCCATACCCATGTACACCAGTCGGTCTTGCAAGTGTATGATTGCGAAGATTGCCAACTGCGAGGGGTGCAAAGTCATCGCGACAAAATAGTCCGTAAAACTTTTTGCAGAAATACTAGAGAAATCAAAAAGAAAGAATTGCACCATTACCTAGAAAAAGTTTGGGAAGACCTACGACGGGAAAAGACCGCTTCTAAAGAGTATCCTAAAGCGCGGTAGCGCTTGACGGCGATTGAGTTTTTTTTAACAACAATCACAACGAAAAAAACTGCCGTCAAAGCGTACGCTTTATATACTTTGAATTCACGGTTAGAGGTTAGGTTGGTCATGTAAAAAACTATGTTGCGAGGGTTATTACAAGGTTATTATGTACTTCCTACATAGCTGATGATCCCCCGAGTAATTAAAAAAAAAATTGTCACAAAACATTCTCTCGTTATAAAGTTATCGCCGTTTCAATTTTGAAAAGTGCCAAAATCATCTCGATAAAAAGTCAGGCGATTTTGGATTTCAGTCGAGAGTATCCGGTTAAACAGGAAAACGTGTATCGCTGTCTCTCTCACTCCCAATGCCCAGCGAGACATTTTGGAAGGAGCGCGCGATGCGGCTGTCTACAGTACTACTGAGTATAGCAGACTAGCACAATTATTATAGCAGCCACTTTAAACCATAATATAACCTATGTTTCTAATCTATTAATCGATTTTTATTATTTAATGTGTAAACATTGGATAAAATTTTTTCTAGCAACATATTTTTGAGTAATCATGCATAACAAAAAATGAATTGGGTCATGTAAAAAAGAATTTCTTGAAATAAGTGTTTTTTTTTTTTTTTTTTTGTGGAAAAAGTAATTTTACTATCACATTTTTTTGGTTTTTCTTCTGCGGAGTTGAACTAAGTTTTTATTCAAACGAATACCTATGTATAAATTGAATGAACTGCAAATCCTCTTAAGCATAATACGGATGAGTATTTTCTCCTTTATTTTCTGTGTAATTTATATTTAAGTGCATTAAAAAAAGAGGGCCTAACATAATACTAGATTATACATTTTCAATAAAATTTATCAATGATTTTTATGTTTTCTGAAAATTTTAGTCTTTTTTGTTCTCTGTAAGCAAGCTTAAGTTATATGGTCAAAGTGATTTTAAAGTTCATAATTATTGGTTACAGTGCTAGTTTTTTGAGATAAGAGTTAAGAACTACATGTACAAAAAAAAAATAGATAGTTTCAGGTCTAGATATCCAATGGACTAGTAATTACATTTAGCATGGATTTTCTAGGTACGGATAAACATTTGCTCTATTATTTTCTAAGTTTGTAAAAATACAATCAATTCGATTCCAGAAATAAGCTGGACTGGTGAAGTTGGTGTTAACCACAAGCCAGAAGGCGAGTTTCGAATTCTGTTTAAGAATCAAAAATTTACTCCAAAAAAGGGCCACGACCTTATTATTTTTAATCCAACCATTAATTCTGAGACGATGTGCAGCTTCCTGAAAGAGCCTGATATGGAAAGTGAAGCTTACCGAATCATTTTACTGAATGGCAATGGTATTCATAAAGAAGTCAAATTAGGTTACTTCATCCGCCCTCGACACAATAAAAATTAAAAATGGTTTCTATAGAATTTCAAAAAATGTATGAAAAATCTCACAAAATTCCAGCTTATGAAATTTTTACAAGTCTAATTCTAAAAAATAGTGTGAAACATTCTAACAGCCAAAACAAATGTGTACCATTATTAACTACATACTACAGATACTGATTTGCAAACCACTGTCATACAACTCGCCTTGAACAATGACTTTATTCTCATCAACGGTCCTCCAGGAACCGGAAAAACTAGTTTTGTTGCATATTTTGTCAAAAACTACTTACTGATAAATAAAAAAAAGAAACCAAAGGTTCTAATGTGTGCAGCATCGAATGCTGCAGTAGACGTTGCTGCCATTCGGCTGAAGAGTCAAGGTTTGGCTGTGCTGAGAGTTTTTTCGACAACTGCAGAGTATAATTCAAGTATTTGGCACTTGGGTCTAAAAGAGCAAATTTTACCTCAAGACAACAGCTTGGCAGAAAAATATGATCTTTTTTTGAATGGTGAACTTAAGGGGACTGATTTTCTAGATTTCAGTAATAGATTCTGGCAAGCCAAAGAAGCGGTTTTCGAAAAGTCTGAAGTTGTATGCACGACATGCTTTACAGCTGGATCTAGTAGATTTCAAAAGCGTCGTTTCGATTTGCTCATTGTGGATGAAGCTGGTCAAATTAATATCACTGAGATTTTAATACCTTGAAGTAAAGTTCTTTTCTGGGTTTACTAAACAAATATTAGTCGGTGACTTTAAACAGCTTGGCCCAGTTACGATGTGCAATGAGTCTTTACAACTAAAGAATTCGTTATGTAAGAAACTTTGGTTGAAAACCAATCTTCCAAAACATGAACTCAAAGAGCAGTTGCGGATGCACCCGTTCATATCTAAATTCATATCGAATGAATTTTATTATGATTCATTAATTGATAAACAAAAAGATACAATGACGTATGATCTTTCAAACTTAAATATACACAAACGTATCAAAGTTATTGATGTAAAAAGACCTGAGCAACGGATTGGAACTAGTTACATTAATAGTGCTGAAGCAAAAGCTGTGATTGATATTTTAATTGGATTAATAAATCTTAATATACAGTGTGACAAAATAGGAATAATTACTCCTTACAATGCTCAAAAAGCTTTTATTTCACATCTTTGCCGCAAAACCAAAATAAATTTGACTGGTATTAAAGTAAAAAGCGTAGATGGATTTCAAGGAGATGAAAGGGACATCATAATTATAAGTTGTGTGCGATCCAACATTCAACTTGAAATGGGTTTTTTAGAAAACCCGAAAAGGCTTAACGTGGGGCTGTCAAAAGCAAAACAAAATCTTATCGTTTTTGCCAATATAAGTACGATACAGCGTAACGAAACGTGGAGACGATTTTTACATAACACAATTTTTTGGATTTAATATAATTTTAAATAAGCAAGAAATTAAAAATGTTTTGATTGTTAATCATCTATAATTATATAATCATCTTAATTAAAATAACTATTTAAAAAGTAAAAAAAAAAAAAAAAAAAAATGTTGCAAGGTTCCCGCCTTGCAGGTTCCTATGTTGTTTATATTTGAAATTTTCTATTTTTATGTTCCAATATTTTGTAATTATTTAGCAGTGAACCCGAGGTCCGATTCACCCGAAAACATGATTTTGAAAAGTCGCGCGCTCTTCATTTATTCGCGCGTAAATATCCCCACCGCACCGGGCCATAGGTCAAGAGTCGGCACTCGGTAGCCAGCCGAACTCCCCACTACCGAATTTTGGGTCTTGAACTCGCTCTGTATGACCCGAGCGATGATCGGTGAACCGAGGTATCCTGTCAGGCTGCATATGACCGTCATATTATGACGGGACCGGCATTCTATTGTCTACCTTTGCTCTTGTACTCAACATTATACCTTAAATAATTGTTGAGTATGGAGCAGTTCTTTTATTAAGTGATTACGTGCGATTGTGCAGCCATGCACATAAAATCAACAGTGTCATCGTGCACTTTAAATTAAGCTCGTTACAGCTTGTTGAAATAGTGACAGGTTAACCAGGCGAACTTTAGATTCACGCGTTCGGGAAAATCAAGCTCGGACGACCGCGACGCGAATCGGTGACCTGATGTAACTTGGATCTTGGTGCCCGCGACGCCGCCACCCTTACGATTGTTGCTGTCCAGGTCGGAAACCCGAGTGGGCTACTCTTGCCTACCTGCTCCGCATCAACACAGCTCGCACTGACGCGCACCGGTTAACCACCCAAACCTGCAACACCAGGAGGACCCGTAAGTGCCTTTTAATCGGCCTTTTTACTTCCTCCTACGTTGTGCAGCTCGTTCTATAAGCGCTAGACTACGTCTAGGTCAGCTAAGTCGAGGAGGAGATCGGTTTGATCACCCAGCCTCAACAAAGTTGGATCGATATTATTATATAATCACGAGCCGCGACTAAACTAAATATACTGATCTGAATTGATTACCGGATATTGCTTACACCATTTTTTTTATCAGTTTATAGCGCCTCACTGCTCTTTCTTTCATATTTTTTTTAAACTGTTAGTTAAAATTACGAAATTATCAATGCTCAAACATACGTGAAAATGAATCTAGAATGCACGAACTATGTAGCCGTACCCGGCATGAATTTACGTACTGAATAAATCGTTCCCTTTATTTAAATACTATATCTAGATTGATATTTACTGGATTTTGATATTTTTACTCTGATTTCCTAAACACTCAAACCACCCATTTAAAACTATTTAGTTCACAAAGAGTACTGCAGCGCAGAAATTTCGCAAAGACGCCGCGTACAGGGAGGAATTACTTTATTTTCCTCATTGGTAATTTCCGACATGGATCGGAGAACTCCCAGAGAAACTATATTAGAGCATCATGTTGAAATAAAGATTAGTAATTAGGGATTTATAACTTTAAGAAAGGGATTTATATGTATATTTAAGAAAAATTAAAAAAAAAGCTAAAAAATTTAATAAATTCATGATATACAGCTTATAAGATTACAATCTTTCAAAAATTTTATGAATACTTTACATTTTTTAACCATCAGATTGTCCAAGAATATGCAGTCGATAAAGGGTGGATACATTTTAAATTTGTGCGATTCATTGACAAGACTGATTCTTAAGTGTTCATACAGTAGATCTTAATTTTTGGTGTTATATATCGTTCGTTTGGAGTATAAAAAAGGTACCATCTCACAGTCCATTTGAATAATAAAAATAAAATACTATAATATTATTGTTAAAAATACTATTTAATACGTGAAGGATTAAGGTAGTAACGAAAATTTTTAAAATAAAAACTAGAAATTACAAACCAAACTTTAATTCTCAAGCATAAAAAAAAAAAAAAAATTGGATGTAATTATTCAAAAGAATCTGTGAGATGTTACCTTTTAACTCTGGCCCGCCGAGATGGTACCTTCTGAGTACTTCAAACTAACGATATTACTTTTTTTATTTTATGTCTAAATTTTTTTTCAATTTTCACCAAATTTAGTTCAAAATCCTTTTTAATTTTTACTTTTTTTTTTTAATTTTTGTATTTATATTATTTAATTATACTTGTTATTTTTTACTGTTTAACTATTAAGTAATCCAACATGTACTGCGTACAGGTGATATAATCACCTCTGTAGTGTATGGAATATTTTCTGTATTTATATTGGTAAATAAATTATTATTATTAAATTATTATTATTATATTCATTATTGTGACAATTTTTACTTAAAGACCTCATAATTTTTTCTGTTAACTTGAATATCATTAAGTGAATAGGCGCGAGTTCAATAAAACATTAACAAGTAATAAAAATAAACATAAAATGTAAAAACAAAAAATATATAAATAATTCGAAATATTGTTACAGATTAAACCACTATAGAAAGAATCATATAATTACATAACCAAAAAAATTTTTAAATAATTTTTTTTAAACATTTTTGAATTGGATTCAATTTTTTTTTTAGGTAACTATTGTACGGACTCATAAAAGTTAACTACGTAAAAATGAAAAAAAAAAAAAAAATTAGAAAATTTCAGGAACAACGTGATTCTTTGCTGAAACATTTGTCTGACTGCTGACAGGGACAGCGGTGTCGAATCCTTTTAGGAAAAATAGTCTCAGTAGGGCAGTTAAAATTGACCCCCTGCAAGGCGACGTGGTTTCTTCCCATAAAGCAGCACGCTGTGAGTAGAAATGCAGTGAAAGTTTTCGGTGGCCAAGTTGTGAGGTTGACCGCACACCATAAAAGTACAAGGAGCAGCTTTTCCAACAACAACCCCCATTGGGTCTTCGCAGCCCCGGGGTATGAAAAATAATGGCTGCGGTAGCGATGCAAATTACAGTCAAGTGGTCCGCAACCACTGCGCGCCCACCCATCGCGTGTGTTTTATCAAATGGCTTTATGATGGACGTAAGTAAGTGCACTGCGATCCGTTCAAGATCGCTTGCATTTAATTTGATGTCTCCTATTTACTCGCTGACATTGAATGGATTTTCCTTTTTCCACTTTATTTTACAATCTTATTCAATTGATATTAATGATCAGCTTTATTGGTGACGCATAAGGAGTAGCCAGATTATGAAATTAAAGAAGCTGCAAAGGCCGTCGGATTACCAGAAGTCTTGTAAATCGAGGGGCGTGAAAAAATAAGCAACAAGACTGGGGGATAAGCGTAAACGCACGTCATTAAATCTCGCAGCGGCAGCAGTAGCCTCGGTGTAAGAGTCGAGTGATAGAGTGGAAGAAAAAAAAAGGGTCGAGACGGATAAAGAGATGAGCGTCTTGTTTTCCTTCCTCTTAGGGAAATGAAAGAAAAACAAGTAGCGGTAAGTGTGCGTCGCCTTATAAAAAGTGCTACCAACCGCGGGGAGAACGCGGAAGAAGAGGTGGATGTAATAATAAACTGTACCAGCAGAGGAGTGGAAGTAAAAAGAGACGGCTAAGTAAGAAGTGGAAGCAGCGAGGAGGAGGAGGAGAAAGAGGAAAAAAAAAGATTGAGAGTAAGAGTAACAGCGGCTCATTCATCATAACTGCTGCCGCTGCGAGACGAAAAAAAGCTCGGGGGCCCACCCACGCGGGAGCAGCTCGCGCTAAACTCGCGTGTATACAACATATTACAAACGCTGCTTGCGCAAAAAATAGATCAACGCTCAACCTGCAGAGTTGACGAAGGTGAAGTAGCGTCCAAGTGTTTTCACACGATGACCGGCCAGTTTAGTTCGGGGAATTAACGGTAGCCGAAAACTATAAAAACAGGAGTCCAAAATCGATGAGGTAATTTATTAATAATTGTTGGTAACGGAACCGTAAAGGAAGCGGGGTAATTCACGGGTGGTCGGTCAGGGAGGACCCAGAAGCCGGGTGACATATTACCACTCGGGTGCTCGCGCCCCTTCCGGTGTGGTTTTTATTTCCCGGCTGCGCAGGCAGGCTCACGTGTTTGCTCCTGACACCGAGTTCGACAAGATGAGCCGGCTCCCTTAATTAAGCTAAACTCCCGTCGTATTAATCACTACAATAACGTCTCCGTGATTTAGCCGCGACTCTTTCAACCTTCCCGGCTTAATTGGACTCTTTCACTGTCGTGTTCACTTAAAACATCTTTTTTTTTTTCTTATTCTCTCTTTCTGAGCTTATTTACTCTTTGTTATTCTTAAATGAGCCCTCGGGCTGTCGGGAACAGTACGAAGGTGTTTATAAGCCCTAAGTACCGTACTTAAATTATGTTCATGCATTCATCAATCTGACAGACTGACAGTTGATGGAAAATTAGTTTATGACTAGATGATTTATTGATATAACTTCTTACAAGTTCACATATATTTTTTTTTTAATTTTTTTCGAGAATACTAACATTTAAATGAATTGAATCAACATTTTTTCAAGTGACAAAAAATACTTAAAAGCTTGTGACAATCAAATTTTTGATGATTCGAAAGAGTTAAAAATTTAAATATCAAAATAATTAACTCGGAGCACCTGGTGGATCAACTTATAAACGATTTGTCTAATTTGATTTTAATATTCAAGAAGAAAACGCACCGAGTGGCAAAATTTATTCCACCACGTCGGCAGTTTCGCATCTGACGTTAATTTATACAATTTGTTCGTCACCAGCTCGCGCTTCATTTCAAATTCAGTAAAACTTATTCCATGGCGCCCAGCGTAAATGTCTCCGATAATTTTCTCACGAACTCGCTCTTTCTTTCTAATTCCTTTTTTTTAACGTAATTTACTTCTAAAAGTAAATTATCTCATATAGTTAACTTTTTCTTCCAGTAGTTTTCATATAGTTTTGTGTAAGAAATGAAACATCTTCAGGTTAGCTTATTATTCAACACCTGGGTATCCAGCTGGATCGTGATATTAAAGAATAATCGTTGACTAAAAGATCGCACCTTTATCCAATTAACCACGGATCATGCAAAGAAAGAGAGAGGCGTTTTATTGAATATCTCCGCGAATCCCATTCGTATTTTAATTCGTCCCCGCAACGACGCGACGGTACACCGGGGGAATGTCATGGCTCAGCGGTTTTTCATGTGTCTCCTCGTCGATGACGCGCGACCAGCGGGACATCGACGACGACGAATGATGCGCGCGTCCAACTGCGAGCTCCATGGATTGAATATGAATCATTGCAGCCACCGCCACGCGATATCAATTAGCATTGAATGTTTATGCAAGTGCTGCTCCTCGCGAGGAAAAAAAAATCTTTTTCCCCAACAAAGTGGAATAATAAATATCACTTCGAGTTTTATTCCCCTTAACAGTGGGTGTCTTCTCTTTTATTATAAACCAGACTTGAATTTTGATTTTGATTCCAATCGCGGATTCGCGAGAGAACAAAATGCTCACGCGATAATGAGCTGAGTATTATTTTTTAATTGCCAAGGCATATAATCAAAACCTTCATTTAAAATTAAAAATTCAAATTAATTAATCTTAACTTATTCTCAGATTCAACTTTATTCAGTACATTATTCGCACATTTGCAAGGTAATTCAAATTACGTATACAGTGTAACATGCGATAAAAATGCGTTAGCAGGGGAATTTTTTTCTTCATGCATCAGCAGAAAAAAAAAAAAAAAAAAAGAACAGCTGATACGATCGATTCCCGTGTACCTAATAACGTTTAAATCAGCAAAGAGCTTTTTATGAATGTGCACGCGCGCTTCTGTTATCAGCTTGAGCAAATTCCAAAACGATAATGCAATTTAATGGTTAATTAAAGTCCACCCACTACACAAACGGTGACGCGACACGCGTACCTAACAATGATGAAGCCGCTCCCGCAAGAATCACACACGATTATTGTCGTAAGTATTGAATGTACACCCTCGATCCCGAGTAGCAGCCATGGTTTATTCATCGATGCGGTTACACGTGTAACCACACCCACTACCTTTTTTTATGACAAAACGTCGCGTCAAACTCCCACTCGCCATCATCATTATACGCGTGTAAATATGTGACCGACGACCTGTCTATCAAAATTTTTTAATTTTATTTTAACCAGCTTTTTCATTTTTCTGTGTTGTATAATTTTTACAATAAGAAGTCGATTCTTTTACATTGGATAAAGCATCAAATCATTTTATACGAAAACATTTCCTTTCAATATTACCCTCAATCTATGAAATTAACTTGTACTAAAATAAATGTTTCCTTCCTAAGGTTTACAAAGTAGATGCTATCTTCAGGTCTATCATCTCAACTATCAATAGCCCAATGCACTTTTTCACTTCAAATCCACGAGATCAAAAAATGTCCCGCCTAGTATAAAGGATGTATTTAAAATTTTGTGCTGTATTTTACAACAAATTAAACTATTTTAGCCTGGAGTGGCCAAGAAAATCTTGGCAAAGCGTAGTAACAAAAACAAAATTGGTGTTATTTATTGACAAGCTTATAATTATAGATCTAATTATTACACTAATTTTATTACAAGTTTTTTTTTATTTTAAAGGCCTGAAATTAGATAAAAAAAGGTATGATTTGGATGAAAGGATTTAAAAGCAAAGCAATAGTGATGAAATCGTGATGTTTGATAACGATATAAATCTTGTTAAGATAAATTTGCATAATAATTAGTTCCGAACAATAATTAGTTTGAAGTTCTTGAAACTAGACGGCCCCCAATAGAGAATAAGTATAACTCTTGAGTACACAGTACCAAAAGCCGCTGGGCGTAAAGTGACGGTGTATGCTTACTTTCTTTATTTTTCCACGTTTTTGTACATGCATTTTTGTCTATATATCACTCTTCGTGTTCCTCCCTCATTTCCAACTAACTACCGTACAGACAACCTTGAGTCTCAACAGATACAACTCGCAAGTATATCCTCTTTCTTTTCTTTCTTTTCCCCGACACATGCCAACCTCGTAATTAACCTGCGCACTTCAAAACTTTTTAGGCCTGCACTTCGGTAAGTTCTTTGATCTTCGATGAATATATCAAGATTCCGTCATCACCGTCGTAAAACAGACCTCTCCTGCACTTACGTGCTTCAAAGATTCAAGAAAAACTTGCAGTTGCCTTTGTCCATGAAAAAAGTTTAGAGAGAGAGAGATCTCAAAATTAATTGCTCGAATCAATTACTCCACGCTCATGTAATATAAACACGTCTTCTAAATTATTCCAAAGCTAAGATAGCTCGTTCAAATAAAATGAGAGAGAGAAAAAAATTAATTCTCGAAAACGAGGGTACAAATTATCCTAATTCAATTCGTCTCTGCTTGCTATGCATGTTTGAATAAAAAAAAGAAGAAGAAAGGTATGTGTTGCTCGCTAATTGGGATATATCTAATCTGGTTTTTGGAGGCGAGCTGCTCGATTAATAATAAAACTCGCGCTGCGGGGGCCGAACGCGTCCGTTTATTTATTTTCCTGTGAGCGAAGAAGGTGGGTGCGACCCCCGCAGTGGCTCCATTTTTTATTGTAATGTGCGAGCGTGTTTGTTTTCGGGTGTGGGCGAGCGCGAGTGCGAAATTCGCAAAGTGTGAAACTCGCTGCTCCCTGACTGAGGACGCTTTTTTTTTCCTTCGTGTTTTCGAGGCTTACCAAAAATTATGACTTCCTCTTGGATATTAATTTCAGTTTGTTGATTAATTTAATACGAGCCCACGTAATTTATTGATTATTAATGTATTGAAAATTAATTTTTGTCGTATCAATCTGTGGTACGGAAAAATTAAGATCTCAAATTTCGTTATAATAATTGATGAGTTCTGTATAAAATTTCCAAAAGTTTTATTCGAAAAATTTGTTTGAGATATAAGAATATTTTTTGTTTTGTACAACTTGCGAAATAATGCAGTAAAATGTCGACAATGCTCCATGTTCAGTGAAGTACCCAAAATATCTTAGAATACGCATATATTACAGCGTGTGTAATATCAAATATAAAAAAAATTAA
The DNA here is from genome assembly GCA_038277355.1 of Encarsia formosa. Taxonomy (NCBI): domain Eukaryota; kingdom Metazoa; phylum Arthropoda; class Insecta; order Hymenoptera; family Aphelinidae; genus Encarsia; species Encarsia formosa. Next base: position 111,639,995 of record CM076184.1, read on the forward strand.
TGTCTTGATCTCAATTTCAAATATTTTTAAGACAATTTTTATGAATTCATGATAGCTGCAGATATTTTTTATGATCGTGATGCAGACATGTTTATTTATGGATTAAATTTAAACTTTTTTAAATATTTGATCAGCAAAGTTAATAAATTTTTTGATTAACAGTTGAAAACTTTTAATCATTAATAACTTTTTTTTGAAACTATTAGATTAATTGAATTGAATTTAAAAAAAATTACTATGATACTTATTTTTAATGCATTTTTTTATAGCCAACAAATAATTTATGAAGTTACTTGAGCGTTAAAATAAAAAATTGGGCAAAGTACCTAAATGGTGCATTGAGAGCGCAAAAACAATGCATGAAAAAGAAAAGCAGAAAGCCGATAACCAGCTTGAGTCTTCAAATCCACCCTTTTTTTTTTTTTTTTTTTTTTTTTTTGTTAATAAAGACGCTCGTGCACTTAAAGAAAGAGGGGAAGAAGTCGAGCTTTAATCGAAATGAGTTTTTTAATTGTCCTAGGAAAAGCGACTTATTTAGTCGTTAGCCGTGACTCGAGTACGCGACCAGACTGCTTTGCGTGGCCAGGGTAACGATGATTGGCTCGTTAGGGAATCGACTGGAACGACAAAAGTTCCTCCCCGAGGACACAATCACCGACCGCCCCGCGGTTTATCGTCCGGACACTAATTTCGTCTAGCGAGCGCGTGACTCCTGCCGCTTACCTACCTTGGCTTTGAAAATTTAAAATAAATTTGTTTGCCGGGAGAAAAAAGTTCCGTACGCGACCAGCACTGTAATGACCGCTAATGTTAAAAGAACGTTCAAAGACTTTGAATAATTTTAGAGCTGTTATGTTTTACGTTTTTATGCGTAAACAACAACTTCACAACAAAGCTAGATTTTTAATAATTACAATCATTGCAAAATACGTCGTTGAAAAGTTTAATTATAAATTTTCAAAAAATCCATGGACCATTTTATCTTTGAAGCGGATAAAAAAAGATAGTTATTAAGTAAACACGCACATAAAACGGATGCAAATAAAGAGCGCGAGCTGCGATGGTCTTCGGGGTAAAAATTCAGTGATGGGTGCCGCTGAAACAGCCTTCGTAGCAGAATTTTTCGCAGCCGCGGGAAAAACGGTAGACTTAATCGTGGCAAGAAATCAAAGAGCTGCCGCCGCCGCTTCGCCGCGTGCCGTCCGGCCCCGGGTGAATATAAATTCATCCAGGACCCCAGTTTAATCCCCCCCCTCCCCTCGCTTCCTTTTTTTTTTTCTTACTTGATTTTGGTTATGCGTTTTTGCTCGGCGCACTTATCACGCTCGCAATTTTCAGGACGTTTAAGCTGAGCGCGAGAATTCATGAATGAGTCCGACCTTTGGAAGCTGCTTTGAGGGATAATTTGAGGGTATGCGCCTTTTAATGACTTATTACTGCCGGTTACATCCGTCAGCTAATTGAATTTAAATTCTTCCTGAGTTTTTTCTCTAATTTTAAGCTGATAATTTATCTGAGTACTTTAAAATATCTTTTGGGAAATGACTTTTTCGGCTATTTTTTACTACTGTGCACAATTATAAAATTAATAAAAAAAACTTTTTTTTTTTAAATGGTATTTTAATAACTTTTTCTTTTTGAATCAAATAATAAAGTATAAAGAATTTTGTTCATTGTGAAAAATATAATCAACAATCATCCCAAAGTCTTAACTTTTAAAGCCTACTTTATATTTGCATCTGTGATTTCTTGACGTATAAAAGTTGAGATTGGTAATTTTAAATTTCAGAAATTACAGCTTAATAAACTAAAAATTATTTTTAAATTTTAAAATAGTATAACATTAAGTAAACGAAAAGTTTAATTAAGTTTCATACAAAAACGTAGATTTTAGAGTGATACCAAGATCAGACTCTCAAAATACGAACAGGATAAAAGGAAAATTTGATCACATATTTTCAAGTGCGTGGAAAATAATTAAATTCTGGAAGGATTGGAGTTGTTAAACTATGCATGGTTCTGCTTTTGTATAGATGAACTTAACGATAAATTGTAGTGAATTTTAAATAAGAAGTAGGAAGACGTTAAAAAAGTCTTAACAGTCTGCTGTTGATAAGATATTTCTGTAAAAAAAGTCTTGGAAAGCTTTGAAGCTGATTTGTTCGGACAGGTTTATAGAGCTTGAATAGATAGGTACACTAAGAGAGATGCTTCGCAAAGATGGTTGCGTTCTGCAAAAGCGTCACGTACCAGGGCTATAAGATGGCGCACGTCTCCAGCGTTCGTACCTATATTTCTTCCTGGTTTCGTTACGTTTATAGCCCAAAGACGAGGCTGTGTGCGTGCGTTTATTTCATATATAGGTATGTAAGTTGAGATAAAGGGTTCCTTCCTACCCTTGCAGCTCATTCTCATCTCAACAGTGGTGGTGTCTTTTATACAGCCACCAGCCATAAAATCCCGTCCGCTCATGGTTGTTCGGTCGATAAAACAATTGCCGGAGAGATAATCGGCCTTATTTACGCTGGAGCTGGATTCGGCTTTTTAGCCTCCCGGGGATTCGCGTGCGAGGGTGGCTGGAAGGTTAGCATCCTTCATAATGTATAAGATAAATCGCTACTGCTCCTGCTGTATACCTTCCAAAGTCCCTAATTCCTCTCTCTCCCTCTCTATCTCTTGTAACTACTTTCTTTCCCTAAACGCTCTATAAATGCTCCTCATCCTTATACTATGTATAATTAAGCTTTTTATTCTCCGACTGCTGTTTTTATTTCCAATAAAAGCTTTATTTGCAGAAGACAACAATGAAATTCTTAATTTTTTATAACGTAATGTCATTCTTCGATTGATTCTTTTTTTTTTTTCCTTATATTAATAATAAAAAAAAAAAAGAACTTTTTCTCACAGTATACTTATCGATTGTTCTACAGACATGAAAGCAGGAAATTTTACAACTTTATAAGTTCAGTAACCTAAGATAAAATATTTTCGAATTTTCTTCCGGATTCAGAAAGTTTCTAAATCTACAAAAAGCCACGGGATAATAGAGAGGAGAGAAAATAAAGTATCGCAAAATCAGATTCTGGAAAAAGGGAGGGAAGAAAAGACGCTTTCTCCGATCTTCAAGTCTACGGAGCTTATCCCGTCTTTCCATCTTCGGCAAGTCCTGTGCGGCTGGAAGAGGAGGGGGAGGAGGAGAAAAGTTGGCTGCAGGCTGGTCCCTCCACCCCCGTCCACCAGCTCAGCCCAATTAGATACGTCACGGGGATTTCGATGTCATGTCGGGGCGCGAATCTCTCCCCCGAGGCCAACCGTGTACACACAGACACAAGACCCTTCCTTACGGGATAAAAACACCCCCGTATCTTTGTATACACGTATTAAAAAAAAAAAAAAAAAAAAAAAGGGAAGGCCGAAGCTTCTCTCTTAATTTCTTATTCCAAAGTGTCCCGCGTACGCAAACAACGATTTATGTACGTAGTTTCGTTGTCAAGAGGGGAACTCTAGGCTGCTTCTCGTTCGGGGGGTGGCTGCTACTGCTGCCAACGATTTACTCCGCCATTTATTCGACGATTAATTCTTGGGGCTGGGTTGGCTCCTCTCCTCTTAGGATTATATACTACCCCCTGTTTTCTTACCTTTTTTTTCTTTTTTTTTTTTATCTTGTGGCTTTAATTAAAAAAGTAAGCACCGCTATTAGGCTCGAGGATCTTTTTTAATGTCCTTCAAGGGCTTGCTAGAGTATTTATGTATTCTTAGGGATACTAACAGTAATAATGGTGAGGTAAGTGATTATTTTTTGTTTGGAATTTAAAATTTTTACTTACTAAAATTTTTCAAGAATTTTTAGTTATTATAATTAGCATTTTTTGAAAAAAACTGGTCGGAAAGTCATTTTCCTCAAATTTAAGTTTGTGTCACTGAAAGATTTTTTTTTTTTGGGAATACCTTTTGCGTTAGAACAAAGGGAAAAAGATTTAAAAAATTATTTAAAAAAATTTTTGCATGATAAAAATTTAAATTTTACATAAAATTTAAAACTATTCCTCAAATTTCTACATTTTTCATTAACATAATACTCTTTCCAAAAAAAGTTTTTTCCAGTGGAAGTTGAGGTTTAATCTAAAAATTTAATTATGACAAGAATGATCAAGCATGATTTACACAGGTAATAATCCTTATCACCTTTTGTACAATCGAGGGTAATTTAAATACTAATTTATTCTAGGCTACAAGTAAACAGAAAGATCTACAGTTATCATCAATCAAAGTTTTAACAATGTTTCAAATACTTATTTAACAGTCTCTCTGAAGCTGCAGTCAAATTAAGATCAGTAATCGAGATTACCGAAATGTTAATACAATTCGCAAAAACTACTTACTTCTATCGGGTTATCTTGCTTTTAATCTGGAAGCGTCAATCTAAACTCGTGTAGTTGCGAAACGATCATATCAAGCTACCGAGAACAGTAAGGCTATAAGAGATTACCCGTGTCACAATTAGGGCGGGTTTACACTACCGGGGATGATACCAGAAAAATCGACGGGGCGTTTTATTACTTTCATATAACACACTTAGGGAGGTAAGTAGGTAGGGTAGGCAGTAAAAAGATATATTACCATCGTTCAAGTATTTAGTGAGCGGCTGAGCGCGGGGAGAGTCACTGCGATTATTTTCGAGATATTTCTTTTTTCCTCAGGCCGATGGACTTGGATTTGTAGGGTAAGGATCAGAGTTACACCATCTGGAAAAATGTCCATTAAATTCGGTTTAATACTTATTGCCTCATAGATAAAAAAATTTATTGAAGCTTCAGTAGCTCCAGGATCCTATAGGGAGAGATGCATGTAGACTTATTTAACCGAATGAAGTTTGTTCGTTGCACCACAGTATATCCTGATACGCTGCAACAAAATAGCTTACTATGGCGGACGTGTCACTCACCGAATCTACGCAAGGGTGCATGCTTAATAAGTCAGTTTCATGGTAACGAATGCACCAGCTATTTACTTATAGTACTGTACTATTATGTAAGTGTGGATACGACAAACATGAAAATTAAAATAAAAGAATTTTGCCAAGCGAAGTTTAAAGATTCTTTGTGCCAGCGGATACCTTCGTCTTCATTTTTACCCTCGAACCGAGAAGTTTTCTCCCTGCTCGTCGACACGCACCGTTTCTAAAAGAGTAAAAGAGAGAGGGAGAGAGGGATGAAAATCCACACGTCCGCTCTTCCAGACTCCCTAATTTGAATAAAACCCTCCCACCTCTCTTCAACTCTCAACTCCGTGGGTCAATACTACACGGAGATAAAAATCTCGTGAAAAAAGTCACGGTGAAAATCTGGAGGAATTTTCGTGTTTACGTTTCACATGTCTTGTCGATTGAAATTAAAGTAAAAAAATTTGTGCAACAATTAGAGAGAGGAAGAGAAAGATAAACAAACTCGTACGGGTATACCACCCCGGTGGTAAACGCGATGTGGCACTGCACGTCAAAATAGATGTGAAGGGTACAAGGGTTTTCCCCCTCGTCCCCGTACGGGTAAATATAAGCTAAGCGGTGCAGCATCCCAAAAATAATAATCCTCGGGGCGACAGATTTCGACGAGTAGGCCTATTGGTGTTCGTTTACTTTTCTCTACGTACGTCGATTAGCATAACCACAGCTGTCGGCTTATAATCCGATTAGCGTTTGGGGGTGTAAAATTCAGACGCACGCGTTATGGCCCGCCAAGCTGCCGCCCATTCATCCTCCTGCTAGCTGGTGATATTAATCTGTTGTCTTTGGTTCTTGTGAACAAATGACGCGCAACGCCACCGCTTGCCTTTGCTCACTTATTCTTGACTATTTATGCTTATACCTACCGAGGGGGAAATGAAAAATCACTGCAGATAATAATATTTCGATCATGCCTTTTTTATACCTCCTTGTTTTTCCGTTTGGCTCTCGAGTGTTTGTTTGGAAGTTTAGGGGAGTGTTTGTTTACCACTTTTAACTGTTTTTCAATCCAGTTTTAGTCGAGAAATCAACCAATCATCGATAGATCGAAACTTAATAGCATTACCGAGGGTCATTTTTATTCTTCTTGATACTAATCAAACTTCTTACAATTGTTGAATTGTAGATCAAAAGCTGAAATTTTACGGCGATCCATCAAGAGCACTCTGGTATAGTATCACAAATTTAAATTTGGATAATATTAATCACAGAACTTTTGATTGAGCTGATGCACTAAAGGTCCACCGAATATAAATAAAGCTTCGTCGAAGACACTCCTAAATGGACTTTGATAATAATTGACGAACTTTACAATAATATAATTCCTTTTCAGTTTCATGATGAATTATTTCAAATAAATTTTTTTGCCCTATATAAAAATGAATGAATTCGTCCTTTTTCGATGTACGCGTCCAAAAAAATTGAACTTTTAGACAATTTTTATATTTTATTGTTATAATTGTTACTGTCGTTGTACCTTATATCGACGGTCCCAATGAAAAAAAACCTTAGCCGAAAAACTGCAAATTTAAAATCACCAATAAGAGGCTGAAATAAATAAATAAATCAGAAAAATTGAGAATCTAATAAGTGTGCACCTAATTAATCCGATTTTTATATTGTCTTAAATTTTTTAAATCTTTTCAGCCTCTCATAGATAATTTCAAATCTGCAGATTTTGGGCTAAGGTTTTTTTCGCTGGGACCGTCGATATAATATATACAGCCTAATTTATAAAAACCTTTCTCGTTCAAGCGATTTATTATTACAACTTTTTATAAATAAAATTGAAGCTAAAATATTAAAAACAAAAATTGTGTGTTAAAAAATAATCTTAAAGGACCGTAAAAATATAATCAAACAAATTAAAATTATTAATGAATTCTAAAACTTTAACTCAAACATTTAATTTGAGATCTGCTTACGCCATCTAGTGTAGCTCAGAAGCTCTTTCAACAACGAGACTCTTTGGATAAAGGAGTTCAATAAATCACAGATAAGAATCGACGTTTTTAACTCAACAATAATTGCTTGATATTAAAGTAAGTATTTGATTTAATATTTACTTATAATAATATAATTTAAAAATTTATTATTCAAAACTTTACGAAATTCTAAAAACAGTTAATAAAAAGATTGAAAGCATCTATGCACACGGGCCCTTAGAAATTTAATTTAAAATATAAAGACAGTTTAGTCGATAAAGCTCTCAAAAGGTACAAAGTAACGAAAAGAAAAATGGAAAGACGAAGTTTCTTTGTGAAAAACTGCAACAGAAGCTGCACAGATGCACGAGCCTCTGAAAAATGAGAGCGTACATGCGCGTCGTCCGCTCGGCAGGGACAAACGTGAAAATTCGTTAAAAATGATATTTTAACGAGCATTGTGGTGAGTGGGGCCCGTTGTCCCGGTTGCTCCCTTTGCCCCCAAAAATCACGGGATGCTGCGCAAGTTCCTCGAAACCACAGCCATAAACGGGCTCGCACCGCGGGGTTGATGTCTGATGATTTTAGTACTTGAAAAATATATATACGAAAAAGGTCACCCAGCGTGTTTATACGAGGGGAAGTCAGCGGGGGGCTTCGGTGGTCCATCATATGTATACCTATTTGGACGTACCCAAACCTCATTTCTCTTCTTCTTTCTCGTTTAAATACACATACGACTGTGCGCGCGCGTGCGCCCCCTTTTATTTTACCTTTTTTTTTATTGTGCTGGATGGTGTGGGCACGATGTGTCTTCTTTCCTTTCTTTCTTTTTTTTCTTTCTCTTTTTTGTCTCTTGTTTATTATCCGCGAGCCTATTTTATCTCTAGACGAAAGGCATATTTCAATCCGGGGATCGCGCGCCTTTTTTATTATACAGACTCGGCGGGGATTTCAATTTCGAGATTAATTCATCGAGATTTTTGAGTTTATTGCGACCGAGAGCTGATCCTATCGGGGCCCACCGGTGATTGATCAGATTTTTTCGAGCAAAGCTTCATGGAATTCGACGCGTCAATCACAGACTTTATTATTTTTATTCAAATTTTTTGGATGATTCGATATTTTTTGACCAAGTTGATTTTAAATTCAAGAGTTATTTGTTTATCTTTTTATTATAGAATTTTACTTTTTTTTTTTTTTTTTTTTTTTAAATTAAACTATACAAACGTCAACTATATGAAATTTAAAATCACTTGGTTCACTAGCAAATTAGTTCGTTTTGCACTCTTATTTTGATTTTAAAAATTTTTAGCTTAATTAATTTTAATTTAAATTTTTAAAATTAAAAATTTACTTAATGGGTAAATTTTAGAAAAAAAAGGGGGAGGAGAAAGAGAGAAAAAAGAATTCGAGTTTGGTTGCTTGTTGTTGGCCGCAAATAATCTTAATATTTATTCGGACTGGAGCTTGTCAGCCGTAGATCATTCGCGCAGTAGTGGCATATGACGCGAAGACGTTGATGATGATGATGATACATGGCATGCGTGTCACCGTGCAGGGGTCCCATCATCATCGGTCCGCGTTATAAATTGCCATCTCTTTCTCTCTGTTGCTATACATAATAATATCTCTTGACTAATCGACACAGCCACCATCGTATTCGTATCTAGCCCCGGAATATGAATGAATTCCTCTATAATGAATGAGACCTGACTCCTATCAATCAGACCCACGTACTTCATGTTTGTTATTCGTCCTCTCTCTCTTTTTTTTTACCTTTTTTCTTATTTTCAAACCAACATAAAGCACAGAGAGATGTGCGCTACCGTACACGATTTACATCGCAAGAATATTCAATATGCATACAAATGCCGCCACGTGATTTTTACGCTGCTTTCTCGACTTCTTTATGATGATTCGAAATTAATCGCGACCGCGTATACTTGACGTACGAGAGGATTACTGATTTACGTGGAGTTATTACGAAGAGTTCGATGCAACCGAGTTTATTATTCATGAACCAATTAGGTTCGCATGATTGTAACCGCTATCATTTCTCTTTTCTTTTTGTTATTTTTACGACTTTTTGAGTTTACCAATTTTACAAAAATTTAATATAAGATGTTTATGATTGTGTTAGTAAAAAAATACTTTAATCTAAATAATACTTCAGATGTAACTTCTACACATACGAGTCACAAAAAATTACAAAACAACTTTTTTCTATAAACATAAAATTATCGACCATTTATGCTGTTCGGTAAAATTATATATCTATACGTATTTACATCAAAATCTTCATCTAAGCGTCTTTTTAAAAGACAACAGCATACATACATAAATAAAAAATTCAGAAAAAATTTGGCTGTAAGTATATGAAGTTAGACTAGTTGCCTCTGACGTAAGGCCTGGGTCGGACCATGAAATTTATGAAACCGTCCACGTCGTCGAGTTCGTTTGAATAGAATTTGGCGGCGATAGTCGTCCGACCCGAAAACAGCGGTGTCATGGAAAAACTGCAGACTGCCTCGCCTCCTGGTTCTACGTTTTCTGTTAGCTTGAGCTTAATTGCTTCATTCAAACCTGGTCCTTCGACCAGGAACTTGCCTCGTTTTAGAGGAATCGGCAGAGGGTTCGTGAATCTTGCCGTCGCTTCGAGTTCTTCACCGGCTATTGGATCATTTTCAAGCTGAAAAAATAAGATTCTCATAATTCTAAATCCCGTTTTTCCATGATAAAACCTAAAAATATATAGAATTTTAATTTTTATCACCTCAATTTTGATGTCAGGCTTTCTAACGCGAAAATCGTCTTGTGCAAAGTACTCGTAATCAGTATCTTTGACAGTAGCAAGGCACGAGATATTGAAAGCACTCTGGTCAAGAAGCTTTGGACCATATTCCTCCCAAGATACATCGAGTCGTACCTCGTCCGCAGCTCCAGGTCTTATAAATCGCTCGTTGTCCGATCTCTTGATAGGCTCTCCTACTCTACCAGTATAACTGACTGTTTCTACTCGTAGCAACACTGATACTTGGTACGTCTGCGAGTAACTCTCGTTCTTGATCGTCAGTACAACACTAATAATAAAAAAAAAGAAAGTTTTTAAATAATTGTAAATTACAAAAAAAGTTGAAACTTATTATGAAGATTTTATATGATTAACGTATGTACCTGAAAGGTTGACCAATAATTATGTCATCTCTAAGTTCAAAATTGAAAATGACTTCGTTGAATTCTTCGTTGAGATAGTAGCGACTGAACAGAGATTCGCTTTGCCGCAGCGCCTTCAGCATTGCAGCCCGCTCTTCTTCTGACTCTGCGAGAGATTGAGATTGCATTAGTCAGGAGCTAAGTAAAATTTAATTGATTTTTTTATTCTTACTTTCTGGGTATTTGTAAGTATGAGTAACATCTTCTCGTTCCCATTTACCGACTGCTTTTGTACTCATATTTTGACCAATTCTTGAAAAAAATTTGTAAATTATTGTTAATAGGTGATCAATAATTATTAATTCCTGCAATAATCGAATATTATAATATATGTAAGTAAGGTGATTGTACTTTATATGAACACCATAAGCCAAAACTGTTACTGTGCAATATTTTTTAACGCTTAACTTCTCATTTTAAAGCTTAATCCAAAATGCCAAAAAACTTGTAAAAATTTAGTTTTTTGAGATACAAAAAAACTGTGAATCCCTGTCCATGCACCTCCCCTTTTCAGGTTTTTGATGCTATTCACTGATAGTTAGTATTTCTTTTCACGAATTAAAGAAATTTTATGTAATTAATAAAAATTTAAATTTTTAGCAAAAAAATATAAAAAATTAAAAACATCTAAGTTTACAGCGTGGTAAGTAAAAAAAAAAAAAAAAAAAAAGATTCGTTGTTAATAAAATTCATTTGAAATTAGTTAATTTTAAAACTTACAATGAACACTTGAATAAATTTTTATAATAACTTTTATTAACATAAAAAAGTGTGAAATTAAAACCATGTGTTTGATCATTTGTATTAAACAGTGAGTGAAAAAATAAAATAAAATTTGTCATAAATTTTGAAAACTGTGTTGATTCAAGATAACTATCTATTAATAATTTTATAAATTACAATAATAAAATACTTTATATTGAGCTCAGAATGTAGAACTACTTCAGCAATTTTTTTTAATTATTTGAAACTCTCTGAAAGCGACGTGTAAAAAATAATCATAGAGTTGATTGCACTACATTTTATTAAAATTTGTAAGTACATCCTGTATTAAACTTAAGAAATCAATTATTCTAACAAAAAATTTTGATTTTTAGAATAAAATAAATTTTTTTTTTTAATATAGAAAAACATGAAAGCCATTGTGATTATTCTCTGGAGTTCAGTTATTACTGGGTTGTCTGAGGGGATCGGCTATGAGAAGCTTGTCAATGAAAAAACTTTATTAGAAGATAATAAAAAATTAACTGATGCTGAAAAATATGAGATCGATGCCTACGCCGAAGAATTTGTAAATATATTTGAAGGCTCAAACCGAATTGACTTTTGTCAGGACAGCGAAGAATATCTCAAAGCTTATGAGAGAAGATATTATAAATTTAAAACGAAAATAAGATCGTTTTTGAAATACGGTATGTTTTCCGAAAATCAAAGTAATACTTTTGAATTAGCTAATTACGAAGCAAGAAAATATTACTATAATTTATCAAAAAAAATTAAAATCAAACAAATACCTAAAATGCAAAATCGTCACAGTAGCTGGAGTTCTTATGAAAATGTAAAAACTATTAATTCTAACAAAATTAAATATGATATTGCATCTGACGGAAGCATTAAAGCAAAAAAGAAATCACTTTTCAAAAAGTTGTTTAAAAATAATTGTGATAATTTGTCGGATTACAATCCAATCATAAATGATGATGATTTACTCTAAATGCATTTACTTTTATTTTACATTAAAGTTTAAAAGAATAAGTGTAAAGTAGTAATAATTGAAAATTTGTTAAAACAAAAGTACAAGTAAATAAGTAATAATTAATTTTCATAAATTAAAAACATAAAAAAATCATATAGTTATTGTCATTTTTGCTTAGATCGTTATCATTATAGTCATTTTTAAAGTCATAAAAATTAAAATTTTTAAATTTACTTTCAAAATTTTATGAGATGGTATGTTTTGATTAAAATAAATAAATTATGATTAAACAGCGATTGCTACAATTAAAAAAGTATATTATAAACTTTATCAGAACATTTTTTGTAATGACTTACTTAATCAATTGAATAATTATCTTTGAGTATATTTAATTACTTCTTTCGCAAACAGTAAAAAATGATGTGTTAAATCGATTTTTATGAAAAAATAATTTTGAGTGTTGGTAGAGTAAAAATGAAGAAAAATGAGTGAAACTTACCCGTAGATGTCTTTTCTGACTAGTTTGAGGGGTTGGGAGGGTCCATTATAGCGCCAGAAAACTTTGTCGGCGTTGACCTAAACATATGTACATGAATAAGCTTGAAACGAGTCTAAACTAATATGAAATAAAAAGAAAAACTATACTTCGGCAAAGACAAAGTTGTTGTCGTACGGCCGGTGTATCTCGGCCCTCTTGACAGCGGCTACCGAGGCCGGACCGCACCTATACGCATCCTCACTCAGTTCCTGAGGCGTCGCGTCTATCACTTGCCATCCGTTACAATCCGGTGTCAAATCCAATCGCTTCATCCACACTTCGTTCCAGACGTGAAAGTTCCTGCAACAAACATCTCCTTGTTATTCGATTACACCCAGGCTTATCGCCTAATGCAACCATCCCTCACGATCCCTCTTATTTGACTTGATATTCACTTTTTCTTTCATGCTCTCACTCCTTAAATATTTATTTAATCCATCATTTCCATTGATTTGATAAAAAAAATTTTATATAGTTTTTGTTAATAAATACCATTATCCAATCGCTAGATTGTGATCTTTATGCTATCTGCATGTCAAATATTAAGAAAAATGTAATTCATTTCCAAAAAGTTTTAAAATAAAGGGAAAAAAAGAAGATTTGAGATATAGCCATGACAAAAAAAAGAGTTTTAATAAAAATAAAAAATGCTATTAACCATATAGAGTCGCTGTTGAGCTCCTCCATGATCTTTCCATTTTCATCGACGAAATAATCAACGGTAAGACTATTCTGAGTGTCGTGGGCACTGGAGTAGTTGGTTATAATACGGCAGGGTATTCCAAGGGTCCGGCATACAGCTGAGGAAACATTGCTTGTTTGAACATAAATACAATCACGAGAGCGAAACATTTAGGTATAAAAATCAAACGAACTTGCCAAAACCCCGGCGAAGACCCAGCACTGACCGTACTTCACTGGTTTTTTTGTTCGATAATACTGTTGCAATATTTTTTGAGAGCCTAACCAGCGCGAGGGTGGTGTGCCTCCTCCAAAATCTTCGGTCCAGTTACCTTGAACAACTCCGTAATCGTCTGGAGAATTCACCTTTCATGATAAAAACATTTATTATTACTTTTATAATATAAATTAAAATGTCAATAACAAAATTTATAAGTATTCAGAAAATTCGAATTTTTTCCAATTAAAAAGTTTTCCAACTGCTAACTGTTTTTAGAAGCAAAGATAAATACTGATTTTTAAATTCAACTTGTAAAAAAGCAATATCTAAAAAGATTTTTTTTTTTTTAACTTACGGCAGCTGATAGACACCTAGTTACTACGACGGGATCATTTCGCCCAGAAACTCTAACTTTACCAACGTGGATCATCATGTAAAGAGCGCAGTCTAAAATATCGCGTTCAAATTGTGAATATTTCCAAACCGACGGTCTCATGCGATTGCTAGTACCTCGCCAAATCAGACCAGTGTCGGTCAGCACGTATTCAAAACGCTCTGATTCATTTGCCATGTAAACCACGTCCTCTGAAATACAAAATTAATCATTAGTTCGAACCAGTGATCGCCAAATCGATTAGCATAATGAGCACTGCACTGACGCTTCGAGACACTGTAGCTCAGAAATAATAGAACTACATACTTTCATAGGCTCAATTGTCTCGTTTTCAAAGATGAAACGGGATTCCATTCTTTGCTAATAAAGTTACTCTTGCACAGTTTGACATTGAACTCTTAGTCTAAGGATTCAATCAAGTTCTTTAGCAATAAATTTTTTACTTTAATTTAACTTGAGAAGCAATTGCATTTAGATGTATGTTACCCACTGTTTCTGGTGATTTTTAAATATATAGGTAGTAGTCATTTCATACCCAACATCTATTCATAACTTTTACCTCGACACCAAGGATTGAATATCACGTAAAACGGGTTGTCGACAGTGAAACTGACAGCGCCTTCGGTGTCCCTTCTTTTTGTATCAATGTCCATTTTCCACTTTCCAATAATAGCATCCGCCGACGGTGTAACCTTAAATTTTACAAAATTTTTATCGCAAAAATAACATTTGTTGACAATTTATTTATTTAAATAATTACACATTTTATTTCAAAACGAATTCAATACCATAGACTTCAAGGTGATGTGTGAATAGAATAAAAGTAAATTAATATTTATACGTTTGCATCCGCATTTATTAACTGCTTTAATTGACCACTAAATTCTTTTTCAACTTCCATGCATCTTCGAGTACGTTAAATTAAAGTTACTTCACAACATAGCTATTTTAAAATTTTCATCTCTAAAAAAATCTCTGTTTACATTGAATAATTTATAGTTCTCCTTCTAAGGATCTATACGTTAATTTCAACTTTCAGTTCATGAAATTTTTAAAGCGTTGGAGATTTAGTGCTTCTTTAATTGATAAACTACCTAAAACTACTTAAAATTAATGCTAATTTTACTAGTAAAAAATTTTTAATAAGGTTTTCTATCGAGTGTAGTGTAGAATTTTTAACGTTTTAAAAACAATAGTAGTACCATCAAGCAAAGATACTTTTACACGGTTTAAAAAAATATATAAATATAAAAAAGTTACCTTGATTCTGAGTGAGTTTTCAGCGTAGGCAAGTATGACTGAAAATTTTTATTTATTTTATTCAATTTTACTATTACATACAATAAATGAAACAAATAGAAAATATCAATAAATACCTGTTTGCCACGAGCCTTCGGAGACTTCCCCCGGATGAAGAACCGGTGAGGCGACGAGGGTGCCATGACCGTACTGAGGCTTCTGGACACCCTCCAAGGTGAAGACGATGGACATGCCATCGAGGTTTGGATCGTAGTTTCGCGAAAGTCGTAGCTCGATCACGAAGGCCTGGCCTCTTCGGACGACCAGACGAGCCTGATTGCGAGGCTCCCGATTCATAAGCTCGTAACGAGACGTGTTGTGGTCCTCCCCATTGTCATCTATGCAGTAGTCCACGTGCACTATCGTTAACACCGTCCTACTGTAGTTTTCCCCTAATGAAAATAATTTATAATTTTTTATTTTTCGTTATTGATATAATTTTACATAATTTAAGATTAAAAGTAAAAACTTGACGAAATTGTTGGAACGAAAACTAAACAGCAAATTCAAATTGTTTATTTTTAAATTTTTAATGTAACTATTATTGAATAAACTAAAATATGAAAAGCATTTATTATTATTATTTATATTTTTTATTATTATTAGTATAAGTCTCTAAATTAAAATTGAAAAAAAAATTTCACTAAATGTCAATTATTGAATAAGTGGGAAATTCTTCTACATAAAATTTTAATTTAAAACTAGATTACTGCTTGCATAAACTCTGATAAACTCAAAACGGAATTAAAATATCACAAATCTATGTAAAACTTGTTATTGCACTCATATGAAAATTTAGATTACACATTCACTCAGAATAAACAATTTTTTTTTTTATATTAGATTCTCAAAATAAATAAACTTTTTTAGAAATCACTACAGAAAAACTTTAAAAAAAATTTATGTGAAACGATGCAAAATGACTTTTATGAAAAATTATATTTTATTTAATAAGAAATGTAAAACCCCTTACATCGTGGTACAAACATTTTTTTTTACCAAATGACCGTTTCAAGAGCTTTGCAAAGTACTTATATACTTTTGCAAAGTTATACGGTGGTAATGAATTATTCAGGAAATACCAAACCGACAAAGAAGATATATTGCCGCAATCTAAAAAGATTTCATGCATTTATAGAATTTTCCTCAAATTACTGCTCTTAGGTTCTTGGATATAAACATTTAATCTCATATATGTTTCGAAGTTCATTTAGTAAGGGTTACGTTTATGTAAAGGTGTTAAAATAAAAATTAGTGTTATAAAAAAATTTGGAAAATTGAGATCACTTTGAAAGTTTTCAAAGTGATTCGATTGGATGAAATTCAAGTCAGACTGAACACACTTAGATGTTGTGATCAAAAGATAAACTGAATGAGAAACCGATTAGTATCGTCAATTTGTGAAAGAAAACAAACAAAGTGCGTTAAACAGTAAATCACCAAAAAACAGAAAAAAATAAAAACGAAGAGAACTCACAGTAGAATCTGAAGGGAAAAGGCTTCCGCCTACGATCGTTAAATACTCGATAACGATCGTAAAATCTATAAAACATCCTTGGCCCGGTCACACAGCCCGCCCACGCGCGAGCGGCTACAGCTGCTGCAGAAAAAGAACGAAAACTAGTGTACGGCGAAGATCTAGTACGGGGTAGCTATGGACCAGACGGCGTCGCAACTCAAACTGCAACAGTATTTTTCAGTGCATTAGAAGGAGAAGGGTATTCGCATCAAAGCGAGGGTGGGCGCACCTATTTTTTTTCTAATATACGCGCGCTCTTCTTCTAGTCTACGGTCGCATGCTTGCGAGCTATGGAAAGTGGATTGAGCGGAGTGCCAAGGCTCACCGTCCCATACATGGGTTAACCTCGTAAATATACACATGCTGCAGTGAGTGGGAGCCATCCCGCGTCTTTCTTTCCTACGTTTAATATTCATCCACTTCGATTTGCAATCCCAGCATCATCTCTGGTGCCGGCGAGTCGTTGAGTGATTTTCACACGCGGAAGTTGCAAGTGCGTGGGATTATTATAAATATAATCCTGTCGCCACTCAACTTAAAGCCTTCGAATATTATTTTTAAATTAACATTAACAAAAATCATTTCCAGGACTCTTTTTTTGTTTTTATGTCGAAAGCGCAAGAGATTGATTGACTAAAGACATAGATTTATTCGTATACCTGGATTCTTATAAAAAAAGTAATTTCTGTATAATACGCGAATGACATTGCAAGAAACATAAATTTTGATAGGAAGTTAGGTAAAGCAAGTTCTGGTACAACTAGACATCTTATCGAAAACCTTGAAAATTCTTCTTTGCCAGTGCGTAATGAGCAAAATTTAAAAATATAGATTTGTAATTCAAATTGTGTCTTTCTACATCCAGATGATTCAGTTATAGTTCTGTGAACGTCGTTGATGAAATAACGCACAAACTTCATAGTTGCAAAAGTGCTGCCTCTATATTTATGAATACCTCAAGTGATCTTACTCGAACATATTTAGTAACATAATTACAAGTGATGCTTTTAAATGATTACGACTATCAATTTGCAGCAATCGTGCTGTTTAAAGCAAAATGAGCGTACTAGTTAAAAGATTTGTATTAATAAAAGATCGGTATTAATGTTATTAAGATCGAACGTTTAAACGAGCATCAATTCAGCAACGACTTTTCAAATTTAATCTTGAAAATACTATGAAAGTTTCTATAAATAATGCGCTCATGCCTAAAATTTTGAAAGACTTTATTCCAGAATTGTTGTGAAATAAAGTTGAAATGTTTTACAAACTTTTGCGAAAAAAACTTTATTTTTCAATAGCACTATAATTGTATTGAAATTTCAATTCATGTTGAATAAATTAAAAATAATTTTTTAAAACTTTCATTTCGTCACAGTAATTTTAAAACACTTCGTGAAAATATAATAAAACAAAGTCATGAAAGAATTTTTCAAAATAAATTCGAAAAACATACTGCTTTCAAACTTATTATTATAATGAAATGAAAAATAAAATATTTTTAGAAATATCACGAAATATCAAATTTTAGAAGCTCGCCACATTAAATTTTCTCTTTAAAAACTGCTTTTGAATGCGCATATTTTAAAATTTTTATAAATAATCTCGTCAAACTTGAGATCTGAATAGTTCGATTTTAAAAGCTTGTCCGAGGTGACAGATTTATATAGAATTTAACCATAAAAAGAAGTCGATAAAATACGCAAAGTGGTAACATAACATTTATAGCGATCTATTAACACTTCTATTCTAAGCTTTGCAACTAAATTGTAATTAACTCACAACGCAACCATAAAACTTCATAGTTCTATAAATTCTCATTCAATTAAGTGTTAAAATGGTCTTTTTTCCCTATTTATTGGTGAACTAAATTCACAGAGTGGAATTTTTTTGGTTTTAATATTTGATTAAAAATAAAAAAAAATTTAATGACGCAACGGAAGTATGTTTAATGGCTCATCTCAACTGCTCACCAAAAAAGTGAGTTGATCATTTTTTATTTAACATTTAAATGACTGCCAGATATATTTTAGTCAAGACATTTAGTGATTCAATTTTGGATATGCATAACGATTGTAATTACGAACAAGGAAGATTATATCATCCATTGAGATTCGCACTGTCTTCATTACGCAACCTTTCCATGCCGTACTTTCATTAATGTCTTAATCCCATCACTTTATAAATACACCGATCAGAGATCAGAGAAAACAAGAGTAAGTTTGTGGTTGTGCATCACTGAAGCTGCGCCTACTTAACCGAGCCAAGGTCTCGTATCGTAACTACGGAAGCTCGTTGAACTTATTCCTGCTACTGCAGGATATAATTAATTATGTCAAAAAAAAGGAAAAAAAAAAAAAAAAACTAAACTAATTGATTCTGGAATATTTAAAATAGTGCGATGAAATCATGGTACCGAATTAATTATTAATCGCACACGAGGTATGATGCACGTCGGTGGGTACATAAATTCGATCTAAAATTAGGTCGAATAGAGAAGTTTTTACGAGGAAGAACAATAATAATTTATGAATAATCTGGCAGCCCCTCGAAAATCGCGTTCCGCGCGCGCATAAACATAAAATATGAAAAATTCTTCGGTTAAATTTAAGCTGGCCCGAATGCAGGCAAAAAGCCTATTTCCAGCGGTGCGCGTATAGTCCCAGAAGAAGGTTCCGCGTGATCGGCTCCCTACCGCGTGCATGCACTTTGGAGGTAGCTACTTGAACCCCCCTCTTCGCAAGCCTATTTTCAGCAGCTTGCATGGTTTGTAAACTTTCTGGACTGCGAATCTCAAATTTACGTGCCCGCCGTGCAGCGTGCCACAATCATCAAACGGACCGTGAAACTCTAAATCCTTTCAAAATAGAATCGACTTTTTTCCCTCTTTATGATTTTAAATTTTCGATCTAATAATAGTGTCCGCGCCGAAAAAAGCGGAACATTCGTGCTATTATTCAGCGATATCGTGTCAATTAAGTAGGTGTCGAGAGATTGATATCGAAGCAGCGATTGAGCTTTATTAATAGATCCTGTAGCATGGCACTGTTTGTTTCGTCAACGACTTAATTTTTCATTGTAATTTATTTTGAATCGCCATTAATTTTAAATTGCAATGTCAACAAGCTGCTGCACTTTCGCAACTCTTTTTTTCAATTGTTTAGAATAATGATGCGTGACAAGCCAGCGACGATTATGGCAACAATTATTATTGCGTGGACTAGTTATATTATAGAAGTGCAGAGGCGTGCGTTCGAGAGACATGAAAAGGGACTCAGAATCCACGTGAGCTTTTACAACTCATTTGCATTTTCCTTGACAATAATCGCAATAATTTTTACGAGGAACAGTCTTTTTATGGCTTTTTCTTTGAAAAAACAATTATAATCTAACAATCAAATTTGCATTATAAGAGGAATATAAATTATATTAACTTGTTTAGGAAAAATATAGATCAATAATTTTGAAATTTGAGTGATATTGTTGATGCTATTAGATTATTAACAATTAATTTTATTAGGTATTAAAAAGGATGTATGTCCGTTGAAGATAATAAATAAATAGATTTGAAAAAAATTATAAAAGACGAAGATAATGAGTTTTTTAATTTCAAGAAGTTGAAAGTGTGATTATTTCAAAATTTAAAAGATGATTTAAGCTCTCGAAAAAAAAATTTTTTAACTTTTGAATGATAAAAATGCTGGTCAGGACGATTATATATGAAAATAACAAGTTTTATTGATAAAGCTTAATTAAATAGTTTTTATATCTCTAACATAAGAAATATATTTTTTAAAGTGATAAAATTATTCAATTTACGAACCAAAAATTTATTAATTTTCAATTTTTAAGTAGCAGTAAAAAGAAGAAAGAAAAAAAAATTACGAGATCTGTTACAGCGTGGTGATAATGGATAATCTCGACTACGACATCAATCAACTTACCGTAAATGGTCAATTCGGGCGGCTTTGGCAAACATTCCGGCGCGTTGCAAGCAGGCACTATATTTCTCCCGCGAGCAGGTTTGAAAAATCCTCTGAGCTCGTCTAGTACAGTTGAGCAACAATTTCCCATTTCTTTTGTTTAAAAATCACAAGTGTCACCGGGTAAAAGATGTTACAAAAAGAATAGTGATTACGATCATTTTAATTTTTAACTTTTCGCTACGAAATTCGAAGTAGATCTGAATCTATGAAGTAGGCTTGTCGATTGAGGAGCGACTGGCCGTTCGCGCTTTGAAGAAAACTCCCGCCACCGCCTTCGAACCGCGTCTACACGCCTTTCAGTGTGCCCACCCAACGAACGCCAGCATCTTATTTGGCGCTACATCATCCTCTAAGAGCTCTTTACTATGATGACGTTCTACCGCGAATTGCTGATTCGAGCTTAATTAATAATTCCCTTATTCAGATTTTTAGCTTGTATTTCATATATAGGAGTAAAATATTACTAATGCTTCGAATTTGGTAATTGATGCAATAGCATTTTTCATTAAGGCAAAGTCAGGCTCGTATCATCGGTGAAAAAGTTTTAGATAAATTCTGAAGCGAATTTTTATCGGATTTTAATTTTTTTAGACTCAATATAAAGCTTGTAATCTTAGTTTGCGGGCTACAGAATCTTTTTTTTTTTAATTTTCCGATTCCTTCATTTTTAATTTAGTTTTAAATTATGACTTAACTTCTCATGTCCAATTATGTCTTAAAGTTATTTTAGAAAATAAATGAAAATGAATTTGCAAAAAATGGCTCTGTAACCCGCAAACTAAGATCACAAGCTTCATTTTGAGTCCAACAAAATTCAGAATTTATCTAAAACTTTTTTACCGATGATACGAGCTTGACTTCACCGTAAAACGTTTTACTGTTTTTTCGTTGAAGAATAAGTTTAATGGAATAATGGATAAGTTTAATGAAAATTTTTTATAATTAGAACAATTATAAAAAAATTTCCATTAAGTTGTGTTGAGTGTCTAGTGTTTGTGTTAAAATAGTCATGCATGGTTTAAATTAATTGATTGAAAGTTTTGAAATTTAAATGAGAAATAGCTTTTTTGCCTATAGTTTATGTTGATAAATATATTTAATTTAATTCATTGTTTTTACTGATTCACACTTTAAACTTGAGTTCAATTTTTAAATTAAATTGAACTCATCATGTAATTTTGCTATCGTGAGAATATTAATTATTATAAAATCTGCGAGAAGGAAACATTTTCCTGTTTTTCGGAATTCAAATGATTGGAAGAGTTTCCCGACTGGGGTCCCGCACTTTCTTTTTTTTTGTTATTTACACATAACCGGGAAGATGGGGAGGAAAGTCTGGAGTGTAGGGATTACTTTGCAGAAGGCTAAGTCAGTTGATCGACATGAACAGGACTAGCTAACGAGCAGTTTTACAACACATTGTAAAATTTTAAAGTTATAACTCCCACATTAATTGCTGTACTGTAATAGTTTTGCCGATAATTAAATAAATTTTAATGAAAGAACTAACATTAAATTTTTAAAATCAAAACTTTTGGGAAAATTGTTTAAAAATCTACAATTCACTAACAATATTTTATTGAATAAATTGATTTATTTACTCCAAATATCATTTAAAAAAATAATAATAATAAACAAACAAATATCAAATATTGTTACTGCACTATAACTTGTAGGTAAGCAATAAAATACTTGACACTGTTACTTTAAAAAAATATCAAGTATAAAAATTAATATACATTTTTACAATTTATATCCAGGTGCGGTAAGTTCATGAAGCTCTTCAGGAGTTTTGAAAATTACATTCTCAGAATCTCTATTATCTTCCAAAATTATTACTGAGCGAGCTTTGTCTTGGCACTGTACAAATAAATACCTGTACACCCAATTCCCATTTTCATCCTAAAAAGAAAAAAAAAAAAAAAAAAATAAAGTAAATATTTAATTTTAAGTAAGTTTTAATCTTATACTAAAAATAATCAACATTAATAGATATTACTCACTTCACGCATTTCTAAATTAACCGTGCCTTGTTTACGAGGACCTTGGATGTAAAACTTCATCCTCATTCTTTTGACTCCACTCTCCGTTTGATAAACAGTGTTGCTGTTAAAATTATTTTATTCATTATAATATTTAATAAAGAAAATTCAAGATCTCAAAATTTTTTTCAAATTCAAGACATAAAAATTAAACATACCTTACATGTCCTCTTCTTCCTCTGCGAGTTTCTTCTCCATAAGCTTTGATTGGTAATCCTAAAGAATCTTGAATCTTTGGATCTTGCATACACCTATCTAAAGCTTTACTGTATACACTATTTGGACTTTTAGAAGAAAATAATTCTCTAAAAATGGCATAAAACATGATGCCTGTTACTCCAACTCCAGCAATGATAACAGTCAAGTACCAAGCAGATTTTGTATTCTCTTTGACTGAGCAAAAGAAAATTAATTAAAGTAATAGTCTTCAATATAAGTAGTACTACAACCACTACTACTACTAATATTATAAATTAAAGCAAATATGATTTACCTACTTCTGCAAGCCCAACTTGTATCTGGCTGTTTGATTCATTTTGTTCAGACTTAGATAAACTTTTTTGCACTGCATAAGTAGCTTGAGGAACAAAAAGTGGAAAATGTAAATTTGATCTCAGTGATGTAATTGGTACGCTGCAAGTAATTAGATGTTTCCTATTTGCTGAACGAATAAAATTAATGATTCTTGGTGTCGCCATCCTGTAAATTACATTTGCAAAAAATTATTTGAAAAATTAAAGAATTTTTTTTCAGATTTGTGAGTTTTTTAAGCTGATTATTAAAAATTTTTAAGTGTTAAGAAAAAAATATTTGAAGTAATAATGAAAAAACTTACTCTTGTTAAGGAATCCTAATAGCAAAACATTAAAAATTAACTGTAAGCTTTTACTAAATAAAGTTCTAAAGCATTGTAAAGGTTAATATTAAAACTATGAACACTTGACTCTTGAAACTTCAGGACTAGACGAAAATTTACAGAGCGAATTCCTTCAAAAGACCAACTGTGAAACATTGACAATAATACTATTATCGTATATATAGGTATGCTTTACAAGTGACACCGGGAATAATTAAAAACAAATGATGTTGGCAACCTTGATATCTACTTCTAGAGGCGCGAAATCAGATGATTAAACTTCTGATTCAAAAAGAAATTTTTCTTGACTAATAAATAAATATCTATTCTAATTCCGTCTAGCTGAATAATAAAAAAACCCTTTATAAAAAAATTTTTTAGTGATGAAATTATGGTAATATTTTTTGTTGTACAGCTATGCAGTAAAAAAATCTACTTATTATTTACTAATCTTCTATTTTACCCTAAAAAAAAAAATCAATAAATTTTTTCATTTTAGACAAGAATTATAATTATTTCTTCATTCAAATTATTATAATATACTTAAAATGATAAATTAAGGGATAAAATTATAATTTATGCATTGACATTGTATACATGTATATATGGTACGTGTAAAATGTACGAGAGTGTGAAAAAATAAATTTTAGGATTTCTTACGACCATTACATGCATGCGGGTAAAAAGTATCGTGATCACTGACTATAATTGCATAACGCAATTCACGGCCAAAACATAAACCTGAAAGAAAATCGATAGGTAGGTACTGTGCTGCTCCCGCGAGTCGCGAGTGTGTGTCGTACAGCTAACAGCAGTCGCCGCCAAACCTGCAGCTGCAGTAGGCATTATCAGCTGATTGTTATTAGGCTGCAGAGAAAACGAAGCCCCAAGAGTTTGTTCAATCTTACACAATCAGAATATGATGTGTCTAGTACAGCTGGCTGCGATGATAATATAAGTGAATTTGCACTATTAATTTATTTAGCAAGTATTTTTTACGCTCTACATTTTTCACTTGTAGTTTCTGACCGTTGAAGATCAGTTTTATACAGTCACTGCAACATCAACAATAGCTCCGTTTACTGAAACCTTTAAAGTATACAACTAATTCCACTGAAACTGAAAATATCCTAATATCGGTAGTTGAAGCAGATTCAGTCATTATTTAACAATAATTAAGTTTAAGTGTGTGCTTTTTAAGTGTTTTTATAAGTGTTAAACTATTTAATAAAACCAAGCGGTTCACTGGAATGTATGTAAGAACGACGAAAAAATATGCAACGGCGTTAAGTAAATGTAATTGAAGAGTACAAACTACAGTTCGAATAATATACGAGTAAAAAAAACATACTGGCTTTAAATGAATCGACAGTAGGAAGCATATTAAGGGTTGAACAATGCAACAAAGGAGAGGAGTAACGAATCCCGACATCGCATCGTAAGAAATGAGTACCCACCGCGGAGCAGCACAGTGCAGTAAGCTGAGCATCTCAGTGCGAAGATTGATAAGGCGATAGTTTAGTCGATTGTTAAGCCTCAAGGACGCCGGAAAATGATCAAATTAAGCAAAGTGGAGCCAATATGATGAGCGAACTTGTCGGCGACATAACCTAAAGCCCGCGGCCTCCACGTTGCGTGCGTGGTACAGCATTACTCCTGGCTTGGTACGAGGCAAACATCACAACATCATTTTTTCCAACAACGCTCAATGCCACCCTAAGTGGTATAGCTTCGGTTTTCAAGATGCTGGAGACGTGCGAGCATCTAACGCTGGAAAATCTAGCCGGGTGGCTTGCCTCCGCTGCTATGATTTTTGGAGGAATTGTACCATTCATTCCGCAGTACAGGGAGATTAAGAGGAAGGAGGATACAGAAGGCTTTTCTTTATATGTCTGTCTTG
Organism: Encarsia formosa; assembly: GCA_038277355.1. Lineage (NCBI taxonomy): Eukaryota > Metazoa > Arthropoda > Insecta > Hymenoptera > Aphelinidae > Encarsia > Encarsia formosa. The sequence goes on from CM076184.1 coordinate 111,665,269, forward strand.
CACTGCTTATTGCTAATACCTTACGCATACTCTTTTGGTAATTCATATTTTTTTATTATATTACAATTTTACCTCAGGACAACTAATTTTTTTTTGTATTTTATATTTGCAGGTTTGGAAGGCATTTTGAGTTACCGCTATTACTCCAAAGTATTCTTATGATAGTCACAATGTTTTTTATGATTAGAGTTTGTATTAACATTCGAAATAAACATCAAATTACAAAGCAAAAAGACAGAGTGTTTAGAGGTATGCATTGTCACATCATTTTTATTAATTTAATTCATTTTGTATTATCTAGACAATTAATTATTTTTGTTTATTTTCAAAAATTAAGCTAGCTAAATAGATTTTTAAGTTGGTATTATTTATGTTTTGTTTTATTTTTTGTTTTGTTTAAAATGGATTTAATTAGATTTCGACACTAAATTCTTTTGGAAATGGACAGACTTCCAGTCATATGTTGGTTTCATGCTACTTTTTTCATTTGTCGGAGCTGTGGTGATGTACCTTTTAATTGATGTTCCAATATTTGTGGAGACTATTGGACTGCTTGCTTTGCTTACTGAAGCAATGTTAGGACTTCCTCAATTTGTTAGAAATTTTTGTCATAAATCTACTGAAGGAATGAGGTATTTAAAAAAGACAATTTTTTTTTAATTTATTTTTTATTTTTAAACAAAGATAAATTTAAAAAATATTTTCTTAAAAAATTGATTATTATAGACATTAAGAACTTTTACTCATTGTTTAAAATAAAGATAAAAAAATTAAAAAATTAATATAGTAAAAAAATAAATTGATTAATTTTTTCAGTATTGCAATGGTAGCCATGTGGACCATGGGAGACACATTTAAGACTTGTTACTTTATCCAAAGAAACGCTCCAATTCAGTTTGGATTATGTGGAGCCCTCCAAATTTTAATTGATTTGGCAATACTCATTCAAGTTTATCTCTACCGAAATAATTTATTATTAATGCGACCTGCTGCTAGAGTGGATTAATTTTTTAGTCAAATCAAAAATCATTTTTTGAAACATTGTAAATATTTTAGATTTTGAATTATTTTAATCATGTAAAAATTCACACTATGTTAGGTTTGAAAATGTATTTTTATACAGTCATTGAATCAATTTTTGTGAAGTTTTTAAGTAGTATTTTTTTATCTTATATTCAATCATATCATTATTTGTATATGAAAAACTTCCTAGTCTTTGTGATGAAATGAGATGGTTTGTAAACCTTTATTTATTAAGCTAATGACTTGTAAATATTATTAATGCATTTACTTAAGGCAAATTTGTAAAAAAAGTTTTTAATTTGAGACATAAATATCATGTCAGTTTAAGCTTCTCTTCTTGTGCTAAGAGGTGATTTTTTATTTTTTGCAATAGTTCCTTTTTCACGACATCTGGTACTCTGCTTCTTGCTCTCGTTGTAGCTTTTGACAAAAGTGCATCATAAGTCATATCTTGACCATTTTCCTTAATGATTTCTTTGCAGATAAGCTTTACTTCATCTCTCCATCCACACTCAACTAGTCTGCGCCTTAGTAATTCTTTCAAACTAAAAAAAAAATTATTAAATTAAAAGTTCTTTTTCTTGTTACTTTTTGCTCTTGTTAATTAACTTATTTACAATCAAAAACTTAAAAATAAATAATAAATACAAAATGATGTTCATAAAAAATTATTTTAAAGTCATTTCATAAAAATTAACAAAAATGTATGTGCAGTTATCAGTATAAACAGCTTTTTACAATATTTGAATGAGCTCTTGTCAATCTTAAAATTATAAACACTAAGAGCTACTTAAATATCAACATATTACAAAATTTGAATGAGCTCTTGCAAATCTTAAATCAATGAACACTAAAAGCCATTTAAATATTCTAATAAAAAAATTTTTTTTTTGCAGTTTACCAAAACTTACAATTATTTTAGCAAATATTTAACACTTTTTTTCAATAAATGCATTAAACTTTATACTGTTATAAATAAATTTTATAAATTGTTTAAAGTGTACACATACTTGGTTATTTTATTTAACAAAGATACCTTGAAAATAAATAAAACTCACCCATCTCGATCTCCAGCTTTGACAAGAGTTTGATGTGGAGAACTCTTCATTTTATGATCAATTTTGAGAAACTTAATCAATATTTCTTGTTTGATGAGAACTCAATAAACTGCTTTAAGGTTAAGTATAAGATAAATTTTTATTAGTCAATCGCATTGAGAATTCTTTCTATTTAAACTTAAAGTGCAATATACTTACTTTTTTAATCAACTTTCAGCAATAAAAAGTAACTGTTTTAATCTTAAAAAGCACTGTACAATGTCTAGAATTGTGTACTTGCTTGTACAGACTACAGAGGTGTACTAGATTTATTAGTTCTATCCTGTAAAATTAATTGATGATTGGGGGTTTCTTTTTCAATTGCAGCGTCCACAATAACTGGTTACGCACTGAAAATTTGTTTAGAAACCTATTAACATTTAATTTGTGTAACGATATTTTGATATTTCAACTTATAAATAAAAGAATTTTGTCGGCAAGGCGTATTTGAAAATTTTTATTAATTTTCAACGTATTTTGATTATAAATCGAGAGAATTGAACTTTCTAAACCTATCAAAAACTTAAAGTTTACAATTTTTAACGACGATACCTATGAAAAAGCCTTATAAGTTATAGATGACTGCTGGGAGCTGACGGCAGAGACGGCTGACACTTGCCAAGTTGCCAGCTGATTTTTGAATACAATTCGTATAAGTAGATAAAGCGAGTACTGTTTTATCGGTAGCTAATACAAATGCTACAGTCCTAGCCCCTTGGCCTATGCTCCTGCCGATGCCCGATTTTTATTTTTTAGACATACCTACATATATATATTTACACATACCTATATACTGACTGCTTGCAATATACGTCAGAATTCAGACATAGAGATAGATAGGACTCAGACAGACTATAGAGAGTGGAGCCGCCAGTCACTCCAGAGTCCAGATTTTGCAGAACTGCTGGCAATCGCGATCACCCACTTGTCAGTTCAGACTTCAGTCCTCCCAGAAATCGTCGTCTGTTTACGCATATTTGACAAGTGATGTTGTGCGCAAAATACCTGGTGACAGTGATGACAAATGCTCCAGAAGATTAGGAGCAGAGACACAAAGTAGTTTCAAAATGATTTCAAGAGAGAAAGATGACGAGTCCGACTATCATACATCAGAATAGAGATATTTAAAAATACTTATACGAGTCATTCTTTGCCTCGGAAATTCGTGATCCTATTGACAATCTGTTATTTCTCACAATGGGTCCCGAAATTGATGATGTATGTTGGTATCATGATCAATTGTCCAGAGAGGAAGCAGAAGAATTACTTTTGCAAGGTAATTACTTATTTGTTTGAATTAAATTATTGTTGTTTTCTGCTTAAAACTTTTAATTTTTTTTTTCTCTGTTCTAAATTCAATACAACTTATTTAGATGAAATTGAAAATGGAACATTCCTCGTTAGAGAAAGTACTTCATCTTTAGGGGATTACGTTTTGTCTGTAATAAACAATGGAGAAGTTATTCATTACCAAATTAGAAAACACGGAGAAGATGCCTTTTTTTCTATAGGTAATTAAATAACAAAAATTTTAATTATTATGAATATTTATTTTTCTTGTAATTCAAGATGATGAAACAACCATTCATGGTCTGGATACTCTAATTGAGTATTATCAACAAGAAAATCATGGTCTTAAAGCAATATTAATTAAGCCTTTAAAGGGCTCCCCGCCACCACATGATGCAAGAAGACATGGTAGAACTAATTTACTGCACAGAGCAACATCTCAGGTAATGAATTTTTTTGCAAGCTTTAAAAAAGTTTTAAAAAATTTTTTTTAATTTTTAAATTTCTTTACTTTTAGAAAAATTATACAATTGTTTCCGAGCTTTTAGAATGTGGATACAGAAGCTTGGATGCTAAAAATGAGCTTGGACAGACAGCAGTCCATCTAGCTGCTAAAGATGGAGCAAATGAAATATTATCAAAGCTCATTGAAAACCATGCTAGTGTCAATTGCAGAGATATTGCTGGCTACACCCCTTTACATGTAAGACTAAATTAGTTGAAAAATTGTTTAAATTTAACTAAATATAAGTTAATAAAATTTTTTTCTTGAAAAGCTTAAGACATAGGATTATTTGGAAGAAGGTACAGTTAATTGTAATTTATTTTCAATATTATTGTTTGTATATTCATTTTTAAAATATTACTTGGTCTTACTAAAAAATTTTTATCTAATATTTTAAATAAAAAAACAAAAATATAAGAAAATTTAGTATTAATTTCTTACTGGTTTAAAATAAATTTTTAAATGCATGAATATGTGTTAGAAAAAAAAATAATACTAGTTTACATGCCACATAAATGATTGTAGCATAATTATAGCAGATCTGTAGTTAATAGTCAAAATTATGGAAATAATTAAAAAATTTTATTTTTTGAAATATTTTTAGTATGCTTGCCAGAGTAATCTTCCTGACACAGTTCAAATTTTAATAGTTGGAGGAGCAAATATTCAAGCACGCCACACAGAAACAGGTAACATAAATTATAATAATTAAATAAGAATTATTAAAATTACATACTTCAAAATATTTGTTTTTCTGAAGGAATGGTACCATTGCATGAAGCAGCAAGTAGAGGTCACAAAGAAGTAATAGAAATACTTCTGTCAGCTAATGCACCTATGAATCCTAGAACTAAAAATAATAAAATACCAGCAGATCTTGCTAGGCGTAATGGCCATGTAGAGTGTGAAGAAATTTTAAGTAATAAAATATTTTAACTGCTCATTCAATACATAGTACTGATTTTAAACAATCAATTTTGAAACATTTTCCAGGAAATGATAGCCGTCCAGTAAAAGAGAAATTGAGTGATTGGTATCATGGTACACTGAACAGATTTGAAGCTGTAGATCTTTTAAATCAGCATGGAGGTCTGGATGGATCTTTTCTTGTTCGAGTCAGTGAAAAAGAAGATAAAATTCTCACAGTTCTTACAGTTATGTACAACAGACAAGCATGTCATTACGTGATAAGTAAATGGGTAAATTAAAGAACTTTTAACATAAGCTAGATAATTAATTCATTGATCAATTCATAATATTAATAATTTCAGAATAATTTTTTATACATCGACGATGGACCTTATCTTCCTTCATTAGAACATGTTATTGAACACTACCGGCGAATGCAAGATGGATTGCATGATGGGCCTTTAATATATCCTATTGCACCTATTCCGAAACCTCCAGTGCCAAAAATGCCGTCGTCAATATTCAATGGCGTAAGTATGACTTTTTTGTTTATAAATTTTTTAAAAATAATTTTCATTAAATATCATTTGATTAAAGTATTTTTAATTTTTAATTTTTATAAATAAATCTCACAATTGGAAAAACTTAACATTAAATAAGCTAGTAAAATCTTGTAAAAATCAAAATTGTAGTTTAATCTAAGTCACAACATGAAAATGTGTGGTTAAAATTACATTTTGCCATAGCTGAATTTTCTTCTATGAAAGAAAAAGTTTTTACAGTAGCTTACTTAAAATTCAAATGTAATATTTCCAGTTTTTTATTAAATTGTAACATAAGTCAAATATAAACAAATAATTTTTTTCAACTAATGCTATGACTGTATTTTAAACAGGAAACTCTCAGAAAGAAAAAAAATTCTCTATCGCAGTGTGCATCTGAAGTCGTAAATATTCCATATTCTCATCAAAGTTGCTCAGATCAAGCACCAAGAGATAATCCCAATCATCAAGTAAGCAAGGATGAAAATATTCACACTGCTTTACCTGCAACTGTGGAAAATGATGACGATGATGTTGATGATTCCGAAAATAAAGGTTTGTTTATAATTAATTTATATTAAAATTCATCTACGAATTTTTTCTTATGATAAATTTTTTTTTATTTTATATTATTTTTTTTAGTATTCATACCAGGAAAAAATATAATTCTTGGAGAAGTATTAGGAGAAGGAGAATTTGGAGCTGTTTATAAAGGTGTATATAATTCTAAGAATAAAGAAATTCCAGTAGCCATAAAAATGCTACGAGATACGAATAATAGTGCTACTCGAGATGAATTTTTAAGGGAAGCAAAGTTAATGGTAACTTTCAATCATCATTGTATCGTCAAATGTATTGGATTTTCGGAAGGTCCACCGCTTTTAATGGTAATGTTAAGATTGGAATTTAAAGTATTTAGTAAAAGAAAAAAAAAAAAAAAAAAATTATAGTAATGATTACTTGTAATTTAGGTACAAGAATTAGTTTCACTTGGCTCTATGCTGGCATACCTTTTAGAATTTCCTGATAGAATCAACCCTAATCATGATCTTAAAATTTGGGCTTCCCAAATTGCTTGTGGTATGTACTATCTTTCGTAGTTGAAATGAAAAAAGTCGATAAAAATAAAAAATTTATTTTTAAGGCATGAAGTATTTAGAAGAATTAAGACTTGTTCACCGAGATCTAGCAGCCAGAAATATTTTGTTGGCGTCAAGACACCAAGCAAAAATAAGTGATTTTGGACTCTCAAGAACATTTGGTTCAAGTGATTATTATAAAGCGACAGCAGGAGGAAAGTGGCCAATAAAATGGTTGATAAAATTTATTTGTTTATTTATTTATTTTGAATCATCAATGGACACACGTGTCCTTTTATTAATTATTTATTTTAAATAAATTAGTTTTTATTATACACTAGGTATGCTCCAGAATCTTACAACTTTGGAACTTTTTCACATGCTAGTGATGTATGGAGTTATGGAGTAACATTATGGGAAATGTTTTCGCTTGGCGAACAACCTTATGGAGACAAACGTGGTTCCGACGTAAATATTCATTTTAAATTTAAATAAATTGTTTTTACTTTATCAAATAAATATTTTTTTAACTGACATTGTTACTCAACATTTTCTGAAGCACTACGAATATTGATTAATTTATGCAAAACTTCTTCTTTAATTTTTTTCAATAAAAAATGTTTATTACTTTTGAGATTTTTTTTGCAGGTGATAAATTCAGTGGAGAAAGGTGAAAGACTACCTCAACCGAAGAGTTGTCCAAATGACGTTTATGAAATCATGCAAAAATGTTGGTCGTATGCTCCAGAGGATCGTCCCACGTTTCACGAGCTGATCGACAAGTTTAATAGTGAGATGGATTATGCTAACATAAAAGAATTAATTACAGAAGTCAGTATCAGCTGATGATTTTTTTGTATCAAATTTGACTCTCACGAATGCCTTTTCAAAGCATTTTTGAATCGTACTGATTATAATATATTTACACATGTTTTTAGACTTTTTAAAGATATTGTATGTATTTAATGTATTTTGTAAGCGATGTAAAATATGTATTATTAAAGTGAAAATAAATTTTTTAATTATCTTTTTATATGAAGAAAATTAAGTAAAATAAAGACAATATTTTAAAGATCAGATTAACATTTATTTATTCTTCAAAATCTGGTTGCACATGCAGTTCTTATACACAAGCCTGTATAAATTATTCATTTCGTTTCAATTAAATAAATCATTGTTTTTAATTAAACGTCATTAACAAAGATTACAAATAAAATTAACTAATTTCTTTTGTTTAAAAAAAATTATTTTCCAATTTAAGTTGTTTAAGGGATGTAATAGAGTAATCAAATACGTCAATTTTTAGAATGAAAATTGGAAGTCAGGTTTTTATAAACGTGTTGAAATCTATATATTTTTTTGCTCGCTTATTTTTTTCATATTTGTAAATTAAACTACTTTTATTTCAAAAATCCATCAATGCAAACGTATAAAACTTGTATTTTATTTATTTTGAATTAAATAAATGTATTTTGGCCTAAACATCTAACATGTGTTTATGGAATTTAAATTATTATTTTTTAAGTCTACAACTGATTCTTTTTAAAGAAATATTTTACTGAAAAGTTTTTTGTGATATATCATAAAAATTTACTCTTTCATACAACCCTCAGTTTTCGACTCACTTACCTAAAAATGGAAAAAATTTGAAATAAATTTTTATAATAATTTACGATATTTATAGAGACGAAAATAAAAATTCATTAAAATTAAAAGTCCAAAGTGTTCAAGATTATGGCACATTCATAACAAAAATGTAAAACTTTAATGAATGGAATTTGTAAAGGTAAGCGAATTTATTTATATAACTTGTATAAATAATAATTTTTTTTTTTTTTTAATAATCAGTGAGGTACAAAATATCACGATCAGCACCTAAATATTTTCAAAAAGACGAAAAGGTTTTAACATCAGTTAGAATTGGTAAAATTAACCATTTTTTAAATGCTTTTATTTTTAAGAAACTTCAAATTTATTTACAAATTATTTACAGACAAAAAGAGGAGTGGGAATTATTCAAAATAATCTTAATTTTTTCTTATAAGTAATGTCTTTGTCAGGTCATTAATTTGATTATTTCATTTAAAGTTTATTCGAAATAGATCAGACCCAGTCGAAACTTATAAAAAATTTTGAATATTCAATTACGACAACTCATGAATATTGTTATAGTATAATCAAATGTTTTTATTTATCTTTTATTTCCATACAAAAGATTACGACACGCGCAAAAATTCGCATCGCAGAGCGACAGCTCTTTCGGCTTATATTATATATATAAATTACATTTGCATTTGAAAGTAGAAAATAACGAGAAAAAATAAATAATAGTGGAGACTAACTCTATGTACAGACCATTTAATCCCCTTTCTTACTTTATCCTTGCGAGGAATCAACTGGCAAATTAATTGCGCTAGATCAGTAATCAAACCCCCAAATTGCGCATTTTCCCAAAATGTTATCGATTTATAATTTTTCGAAGATGACTTGAATAGAAAGTTTTATTTTATATTTTATTCAATCTTTTTTTTTTTTTATTTTTTTTTTTTTATGTATATAGAAATATCAAGCCAACGGGCTCATTTGCTACCTAAAATCACCGTCTCCTTTGGGATTCTTTAAATTTTATAACAAAAAACTCTCATACATCATTTATATCTTATTTACATACACTTTTCACCTGCAACAAAATCAACGCACCACCAGGAATGAGAAGAATTATTTTGACTTTCTTTACTTTGTTTTTTTTTTCTTTTACAGCGAATATCGTACTTCAATTTTTTTTTTTTGCTATATTTTTAGTTGCCTGACACGCGTTTACACGTTAGAAAACTGCAGGCATTCAAGAAACACGTAGGTACTTATACATATTTCTAATCCAAATGAATCTGTATCTAAAAAAGCACGATATCGTTGATATAAAAAAGTAGCACGAAAATTGCACTCTTTGAACTTTGATTTTTTTTTCATCGTTCTCTCTTTTTTCTCTTTTGTCATGTTTTCAAAAGCGCCAGTAACATGCTTTACCCGCCACGCAGATTCCCAATATTTTACTGACACAAGATTGCCACCAACAAAGGATCGGACACGCATATCTCACAATAACAAACGATAAATTTTCTAGACTCTGAAAGTTAGAAGCAATTAAAACAATTTAAAACTGAAAACTTTTTGCTTCAGCTGAAAACTTCTTGACTGAGAACCTTTCAGAGATTAGAAGTAAGCCAGAAAATATGTTGAATTAACATTTTCTTTTCAACTATTTACGGCGTATCGTAAATTTTTTTTCTTTTCTTCTTTTTTTTTTCAACATTGTATAAGTTTTATTTTGAGAAATCCGTTGCGACTCAACAAATAATAGGCACTGAATTTTTAAATACACATTGTTTTCAATATGCTTAGTGATTATTCAAGTTCAAAATGTATTTTTACAAATCGATAAATAACAGGCAAGTTCCATTAAAAATTTTTAAAGAGCTTATATTAGATTACAAGTACAAGTTTTACACTGCGCAATTTTATGTTGCAAAATCACACATTTATCGAGAAATACTTGTATATTTGAATAAAATAAAATTTTTTTTTTCAATGTACAATAAAAAATTTGCTAAGTTCTTCATTAGTACAAAAACCTTTTTTGTTTTTTCTGTTTAAAAAAATTTTTTTTTATTTCATATCATTTTTATTTCAATTTATTTTTATTACTGTTAATTTTTTCAATGAAAAATTTCTGTTTAGTGGTAGTGCAAGGTTTTGCTTTTATAAATCAGACGATGCTCAACATCAGATCTATGTAAACAACTCCCGCTCCACAAACATACACGAAAATATACATTTAAATTGAATTCCGTAACAGTCTTAACAGTAATAACAAGTAACGTAACAATAATGAGCCGACATAAATTATAAAAAAAAGTAAGAATGTTACAGCGCTTTAAACATTAAATTAAAGTTCCCAGAATGGTTTGAGTAAAAAGAGAGACAAACGAAGATCGCGCACACACATACACAGAGCGACGGTACAAAAACGCAAGAAAGGCTCCACTCTCAATGAGATTATTATTTAAAAATTAAAACAGAATGCACAAACACGCATTAGAGGAAAATAAAATCGCTCTTATCTCACAGTACAATAACGTCCGCGCGGTTAACGGAGGTGGATGCTTCAGTGCAGGACGATGGATAATCAGACTCGGTGGGTTATCAGACCTGTCCTCCCACGTCGGCCTGATATCTGAGGGTCAGGTACTCCGCGGCCTCGGTCATCCGGGCGATGCTACGGTGGAGACCCCGGAGGTGACGTCTGAAGTTCTCGGCCGCGAGATTCGCCAGTCTGTCGCTGGGCTGGTCTTCGCTTTCCATGCCTGAGTCGTTTTCTATGCCAGTGTCGGAGTCGGAGTCCGAGACCGAGCTCGACGATACCATGGACGAGGCCGACTGGACCGACTGCATCGAGGTCGTCGATGGACACCTCGCGTGACCAAGACGAGCGTGTTCCTGGGCGGTAACCTGAGCTTTCGCACGCTGAGACTCTTGATCCTGAAATTGAAAAATACTTGCTTTAACAGACTATCAAACATGAGTATGACTACTTAGTACCGTAACTATGATGATAAGCTGGACAGATTTTAAAAACTATTTCAATCGGACTAAATATTTTTCTGTCTAATCTCTTGTTATTATTGATTCAGCTGTCGGTAAAAAGTTTATATTTACAAAATAAACGATTCTTTATCGCAGTTTGCTCGGAAGTTTTTAAAAGATGATTTGATAAAACAATATCCAAAGCGAAACAATTTGAAAATGTAGTCGATAAAATAGCACGTTATGTAAAGTTTAAAAATTTTTTTCTTTGACGTTTGTATTATCGCATATAATTACAATTTCCTGCATGGAAAATATTTAACAACTGACAACAACAGTATGAAAAATAGAAGTTTACCTGGTTGTCGTAAGCGAGGGCTTCGGCGGGGTTTTCCTGGGACCAGAGCAGCTCAACCTTCATCTGGTTGACGATGTTGTAGAGGCGGTAGAGATCGGTTTTGGATAAACTGTCCTTGATACTGCTTGCGCATCCGTGTTTGTCAGCCTTTTGGCAAATAGCGTCTGTTGCGTCTCCCACCGACAAGTCCAAAAGTCTACTCGGCACCAAAATCGTCTCCTCCATCTCGTTAACGGTCTTCACGAACTTCTCCATGCTGTTCAGGATGCTAGCGTTGCTGAACTCTGGCTCCTCGTGCCTGGCGATCTTGCGCAGGCTACATCTGTAAACAAAAACCAAACGCAAATCTTTAAATTTTAAGAATTAGTCGAGTGAGAAGAAAAGAAAACTGCTTGGGAGTTTTAAATCTGCAGTTCTAGAGCCTACTATTCTCGAATTCGATTCAGATATGCGAGCAAAAAAAAGAGGTCGAGTCGAGGGAAACAAAAAATCGTGGAAAACTTTGTCCAGTAGAGACAACAATGATTGTTTTCGACGAAGCTTCTAGATTTAAAACGAAAGAAAAAAAAAAAAAAGTGAACAACCTGTGCGAGTTCAAAGCATCGCGATGCGCGTCAGTAGTTGACATAATCCGCTCGAAGAATCGTTAAAATTCTTCCAAGTTTTTTTTTCGTCAGCTCATTATAGCGTCGCTTGCGCGAGTATGCAACACTTCGATGAATTTTACGCGGAGAAGAACCTCTTTGGTGATAAAAACGACAACAATGATCGCACGATTTTTTTTTTCCATTTAAATATCATCAGCGTGCAGGCTTTGTGAAAGAGGTAAAAGAGCAGTTCGATGGTATTCCTCGTGACGCACGAGAGTGTATAAGTGCGTTCGTGTCCAGTGGCTCTTTTATTCATTATTATTTAATATTAATGAAGTCTGTCAGGAATTTGAAAAGTCACTCTTAAACCCGCGAAATTTAAAAGTCTCGAAAGAAAATTCGTTCCCAATAAAATCGGAGGGAAAAAAAGCTTCCGGCGATTACAGAAAAGCTGGGCCCATAGCGCGAAGGCCGTAGCAGGCGTCATTTGATTTTATAATTACCTACGCACAGCCTTTGGTTGGACTTTGGACTTGGTTTGTCGGTAGGCGCGCGTAGCAGCGACAGTGGTCAGGTAAAAGAAATTTCGTGCCCAGCTGACCTCGATAGTCCGCTCGTTGAGCGCGCGCGCTCGAAAAATGTGCAACAATTTCAACAACTGACTCAGCAAGCGATTTTCCCTCTCTCGCGCGAAAAACTTTCATCACTCCTTCTATTAGCTAGTGTTGCCGATGTGTGCAACTACGAAAAATCACCCCGTGATTAAGCATGTCGCCTACTTTTGGTCTTTTATAGGTACAAAGGCTTTATCGAAGAACACAAATGTGCATCAGCAACAGCAGAAATAATGAATATTGCATATGTGCCGGTTCTCGAGGTGATACGCGGCAGGGTACGTAGAGCATTAGCGATGCAGCAGTGGAGACTTGATTGACCCCTGTCGGCTACTGCATAACGACGGGATGCGCGCGTATTATATGATAATAAATTATCCAGTGCCTCTAAATGACCTGCGAGCGACGTCTAACTATATGTATATTGCTAGCATAAGCCCACACGCACAGTTTTCGGTCGTTTTATTCTATTCCATCACAATGACCGATTACATTAGCCTCTCGGTTGAACTCTTTAGCATAAGTCACGTAAAAGGTTCACGCTCGCGTAATCGGGACGATTATCGAAGAACGCAATTTAGCGGAGATGATATAATTTTGGGAGACTCACCCGCATTTGCAGCAGGCTCCCATGAGCTCCTGCAGCTTCGCGTGCACCGTGACGACGCCGCGACGCTTGATCATGACCACTTTCACGCTTGCTCTAGCCGTAGTGACGTGCGAACTCCAACTGCAGCTACGAGCGGGAAGGGACCACCACCTGCAGTTGCGCTTATGCGATAGGATCGAGCCGGGGGGAGGGAGGCGAGGAGAAGGACGACTCGATCGTAACCTTGCCCACCTTCTCCTACGCTACACCCGAGTGACATAACGCCCGTTTCGATAGCTGAAGTTTCCAGAATCACGCCCTCCTCGGGGTGTCTAACGTCGATTTACATGACTCTCTTGCTCAAGATACGACGCTATCATTTTCCGTAAAGACCTGGATGTCGAAATTTCGAGCCGACTTACGATTTTTATATCTTCTGGGATCAACTAAACTGCTACGGATGGTTTGAGGATTCGTAATGTGCGGGGAAACAACGACGCGGACGACTAGTCATTTTTTCAAATGAACGAGTTTCATGATTGCCGCCTGATGGGGCAAGAGAAGAGCGTGCAATTTTTTTTTTTTTTTTTCAAAACTACTGCGCATAATGCATCAAAGACGAAATGTGTCTTTTGCGCACAACATATTCGCTAATTCGGCCGCGTTATTATATTGATTTGAGGTCTTGTATCGGACGAATTCCGATCCTCGCGATGTTTACAAACACGCGATCGGGGTACAGTCCACGAATTTTTCAAAAATTTACGTGCGATTATTGTGATTATATCTCCAAAGTGTCAATTTAAATTTTTGGCTTAAGTTACTCCTGCTGCTAGGGATACAAAGTGGGCTTTCTATCTCTACGATAATTATTTAAAAAAATATCAAAAATTTCACTCAAAAAAGATCAAACACAGACGGTGCGAGTTTAAACTTTCACTTTCAACCTTAAACTCGAGGGTTTTTTTTCTTTTATTCTCAAACTTTTTTTTTCGGTTTTTATAGTAAAAATTTATACGCATCCGGAGGTAATTGTACCATCGCGAGGGCCATTTAGAGATGCTGTGTTCTATGGAGTTGTCTGAAAAGTCATTACGGCTCGGTAATTTCAATACCGGATGAATTTTCGCAACTTGTAAAAGAAAAAGGGAGGGAAAAACAAGTTATTCTGGAGTTATTTCTTTCGTTTTCAACCACGTCCTTGGGAAGGCGGATTGTGATACAACTGCCGTTAATTTAATTTTAATCAAGTTTGGTTTACAAAATCGGTAAATCCCAGAAGATACTTCGGCCGAGATAAATCACGAGGAAGAACTTTGGCCCACGGTGGGTAAAGTCAACGACCTTAATAATTGTCCCGGAAACACTCGACCCTGGATCCCGAGCGTCGATGACGTTTTAATATGTTAAGTTATACATATTTCGCCCGACACACGCGCGACTCGAACGTTTCAAGGATCAGAGAAAGCACCGCTAAAGGTCCTTTTAACGGGCTCGATTTTTTCATCAAACTCGATACGGGTTTATTAGGAAAGCTATCGCGAGCTAAGCGTCATGATACCATCACACTTGTCCAATTACCATATTTGTAAAACACATTTGACCATTCACAAGTGCAGGATGCTCGACGCAACGTACGAGTTTACTGTTTTAAACGGAAGTTCGACACCTCATCGGATAAGTTTAGCCGCTCGTTGTAGGAGGCTAATTTAAATTCAATCTTTGGATTCAAGACAAATCGTATCAATCTTCGAGTGGCACGGATAAAAAAATGAGGTTAATTGGAAGCTCCCGAAAAACACCTCCTAGCTCCATCTGATCACGTAAAAATGATGGAATCGTTCCAAAGATAACAAAAAGAGCTGTTATTATTAGCATTTAAATTTGAGTTTATCGTAATCGCTACAAATTTTTTATTCATCTTAAGAGCCTGCGATTACGATCACGTGAATCGTCAACTCAATTAAAAGGCGTTTTACGATAAAAAAAAATTAAAATTACAAAATTTACCACAACCCAAAGTGATTCGGCACATTTTTTTTTTTTTTTGTAAAAAAAGTTACATCCATTTTTTTTTTTCTTTTAACGAAACCTTAATTGCAATCAATCGTCGATCAATCTCCCAATAAAAAAAAGTAAATTAAAAGGAGGAAAATCAAAGCCCCGAACGTGCACCGAGGGTCTAAAAATAAAAAAAAAAAAAAAAAAAAACGAGACGACGCAGCAGCAGCAGCATCGTACGATGTGCTACCCGAGGAACGAAGTACGAGACCATTATAATGTAGCGCAGGCACGTGTGCAATCACGCCACCGTCCCGTGATTCCCTATCTCTTCCCTCATTTTGACCCGTCGGATGGACTCGTATCAATGTGTTTTTAAAAAATGTTTGTTTTCTTTTTGGAGGATTCCACGTGGTCGACACGAGCGCTCTTGTGACGTTCGAGAATAATGACGAGCGCGGTCGCGTCACCGGAAAAGCATAGGTGTTAATTGCGTATAATTGACGATCCTCGTGGAATCCGACCCAAAGTTTTGAATGAGCTAAAGCAAACAACGATGACGCTCGAGTCAACGCGTATTACTATAAACATTGCTCGATGCGGTGCGTACGATGATGAAACAAGCGGCACGCTGTGCAAAAACCAACACTTATGAAATGCCTTCCCCTGCAGCCTTGCCGTCCGTGTTAATTTATTAATATTTCACCCTCGGATCATCTTGGGCGACGATGGCATCGTTTAATCATTGCAACAGGCTTACTGTCAAAACCGCTGGCCAAAAATCGAATTTTCTGGGATTTTAGAAGTAAGTCGAGCACTTGCTGCACTTTGCGCAACTTGTGTAGTCCTGGAGTGAATGTCGCGACCGGTTACATTTTTCACTGGCAGAACGTTTTGTATTTTAGGTGATGACCGCAATGTTTGGGAACACTTTTTTCGGACAGATGAAAAAAGGTTGACGATCTTTAAACGTGAAATGACAAAAAAGAGTGGCCAAATTAAATAAGCGATAAGCAAGCGAGCGGCCGTAAAAAAAAAACTGATGATTAATTGATCGAACGCGCTCAGATAGTAATTCGACATGCCAACCGAAAATGAAATCTCGGGGCACAATAAAAAAAATCTGCATCAAACCAGTGCTGATTGATCGCGGTTTGAAAAAATTCCACGGAGTGCAAATAGTAATTAAAGTCGAACAGGAAAGAAGAATACTGCACGATGGAAAATCACTCGATCCGCATCATCGGTAGTTGCGGCGATTTTTCCGAGTCTTTATCGCGAGGTGCACATACACCGGACTTTGCACGTCTGGGTGTCTGGCGGGCGTCTAGATTTTTCTCTTATTCTAGCAGCAGCTGTGATTGATCATAGCAGCCGCGAGTTCGTTGTTCCACTTTTTGGGTCGGAAGATGCCGATTGAGCAAGTTGTTGCGGTGCCTCGCTCTTTTCTCTTCCCTTTTCTCTCTAACTCGAAAAACCTAAGGAATTTACGCGGCCGCCGCGGTCGCCTAGAGATATGAAAATTCAAATGACGATCCTTGAACTAAAATCTCGACTAAAATAATTATTTTACACTGTTGGGAGTGTAATTTTGTGATTAGTTTGTTTATTGCGAGTTTTTCCATTCCGGTGAGATCAGGTTGAGAAACATTATATTTCGATGAAGTTACCGAGTTTTATGTAGTCCAATGTTGTCGAGCTGCTCGCGAGCCACCGATTACGTATATTTGCCGATCAAAAAATCATAAATATTACATGAGCCCCACGTGTCTGGGAATAAATTAAAATAAAGAAACACAACTTCTTCTTCCTTCTACTTCATCGAGAATATTTAAAACTTCAAATGACACACGGAGAAATGAAGAAAAAAAAAATCTGATTAAAAAATTGGCTATTATTAAAAAATTACATCAAGTTAAAAGATCAAAAGAAGAAGTTCTGAGCGTTGCTAGGTTGAGTGTGAGATTTAACAAGCTGGCTGCTGTTACGGATGCGATGAAGTAAGAGTTTAGGTGCTTTCTCGGGTATTATGAGATACCAGAAACTTTCAGCTGGTCAATAAAGATAGAAAACCTCGTTTTTTTTCGCTCTTTCTTGTTCTTTGTCTTTTTGCGTCTCTACGGGAAATTCTCTGGTTATCGATTCGACTTTGTAGTTTGAATTCTATGGATTCACCACGACCGGTGCACCAAGTGAGAAAGTCGCGAAGCGAATATTTTTCATTTATTTTTCTCACTCTCTCGCTGTAAATCGAGATGCAGGCTATTATGAAATGTTAAATAATCGAAAGTTGTTTATGAGAAGCCCAGCAAATATTACAAACTAGACCCGGCACCTTAACTTTTTTTTTTTTTTTTTCAAAATTTATTTCACCGCCTTAATTATACGCGTTTGCGTACATTAGGTATAATAAGTACGTGAAAGTAGCTCATGGGGTTAGAAAAAAAAAAAAAGAAGAAGGAATTAGTAGCCAGTGTCATTAGTTAGCCGATATCCCGGCTTTTTTTTTCAACTGAGCGGTGAAGTTTGAAAGTTGAGGAATGAAGAGCCCATGATTACGTGTACACAAGTTTTCAAAACAAAAGGCATTGTGCGGTTCGTTTGGTTGGCAAAGGTTCTCGTTTGAATCGACGATTCATAAGTTGAAAGATTTGTAGCTGACAATGATTTTTTTTTTTTTTTAACACGAGTACATATGTAATGGAGGCAGAAAATCGACTTGGCCATTTCACCTCCTCCTCCTCCCACCTAAAAGAGAGTATACTCGGTATAGTAATTGAGACTGGCTGTGAATCTCCCGGCAGTGAAAGTAAAATTACTGCGGTTTATAGGGTTAACGTACCGGACGGACGTCCCTCGTTACATAAAAAAAAAAGAACAATTACGAAGAAAATTCTAATTCGATTTGACGAAAAGAAAAGAAAAAAAAAACACCGATCACCCTGATTGATGTATCCGTATAATAAATTGACGTGTGACTGTGTCTGACCTTCGATTTACGTCCTGCTTTTTTCATCGTGTGGATTTTCATTAGTTTACATAAAAAGAGAGAGAGAGAGAGAAAGATACACACAAATGAAAAAACTTGACACACGATTTGAAAAATTTTAATCGTGAGAAGAAGCAGAAGGATTACGAAATTTTGGTTACGCAAAACTGAAAAAAAAAAAAAATTGATAAAATATTTTTTATTTTCACGACTTTGCGAGGATGAACCAAAGAAAAATTCATGACCAACAATTTAAAAAAAAAAAAAAAAATTTGCTTGAAAACAAATAAATTTGTCGTTGGTGCAAGTATACTGTAAAATCACTGCGTCCAAAAGAACGTAAAAATCATTTGTGGAGAAGGATTAGAAAGAGACTCACGGCTGACCTTTAATTGCACGCAGGACGTTTTGAAATTCGCAAGCCCCGAACAAAACACGGACCTCGCAACTGTCAACATCATCGCACAGGTGTCAAGGTTTTCGTTCATTTTTTTCGAGGCACGCGTCAGGTCTCACGTCCGAAGCTTGGTTTCGTCAGAAATTTGATTTTTGAATCTTTCTTCTCGCTATCTTCTTCGTTCAAATGACGCAAAATTTTTGAAAAAAACGATGAAGTAACGCCTCGATTAGACTGCAGAATTTTTTTATAAACCGCTGAAAATAAATGTCAATTTTTTTCCTTCTTTTTTACGAATGCGAATAAAACTTTAATTAGCGAAAAGAAAAATCAAAGAGAATCATCCGCAGGTAGCGTAAACTATAATGAATTTAAAATTCAAAAAACAATTTTATTCAAAAGAAGTTGGGAACAAATAAAAAAGCTTTGGCTATTGCACGAGAATCGAGTTCAAGATGATGCCTGCACAACAGCGCTGAATCAGCGCATCGATCGAGCCCTTAAAAAAAAGTTCTCGGAGAGAGAAAAAAAGGCAGCCGCGCAGCCGTGTCTATGATGATCGCATTAAGCTACCTAGACGTGATTTTTCCAGGCCGCGGAGAAGACTCGCAAGTGTCGGACGGCGAAGAAAGGGAAACGCAATCTGGGCCGACCCGTGATCGTTTCTCTCGCATCATCATCATCCAAAGAGCGGTTTTATGTTATGAGAGCGGCTAATTTACGCCTCGGACCGCGACGCGTGAAAGGTGACTCTTGAAAGCTTTGGAAAGATGATTTCACCACTGGGTATAGATTGTTGTCTACCGTTCTGGAGGATGAGTTAGATGTACATTGTGTGCTTTTTTATTTCTTTCTTTCTTTCTCTCTTGTGCTTCTTCATGCCGACGCGGCGATCGGAGGTTTGTGTGTTCCGCTTTCCGCAAGTGGCACAGACAAGTGCACCGGAGCCCAGTTTCTTCCGCTCACTAAACTCCCTGATGCCGATGCTACACAACAGGTGGCCGATGAAAGTTCTTCTACTGCGTTACGATAATCTTCTTTTTTTTTTCTCTCCTTTAATTTTTTCAATTTATAATTACTGCATCATTGCAATTTTTATTAAAATCTATTATTGATGATTTAAAAAAAAAAAAATTTCTGCACTCTATTTATTTTGACTCAATCCGCGCATGGTTACTCTTCATTAATCGCACCGGTTAGATTCAACATTAAAAAAAATTAATCTAAATTTTATTTTTAAGTAACAATACGTAAAATATTGATATAAATTGATACAAAATATTGATATAAATTCATTGTAAGAGGTGAAAATTGAATTTCAATCGATAGGTTTTTCTCTTAGAAAAAGAGTATTTGTAATGAGATGCAGTTGTTTTTAGCATTCAAATAATAGCGAATAATAGGAAATTTAAAACGTGCTTTTGTAGTGAAATGTGTAACAACCTTGACTACAATGGCGAAAATAGAATTGAATTAGTGTACGGTAACATCATATAAATTTCAAAGTTTCAGTCAATCGAACATGTTGCAGAAATAAATTTTAATGCATGCTCCGATTCTCTCAGCACGAAATCAAACGCTATCGCGTACCTACGAATATTGAATCTCGGTGGTAATTCAATTATACGCGCTTCAGCCTAAACCTCATTTTTATATCGCTCGCTTGATACGTATGCTAAAATATGGGGGACTCCGAGGCGGCGACCTAAGTTTTCCGCTTAATAAATTTAAACATTTTGACGTGAAACAAAAGAAAAGAATTTCTCAACGCGATTTTTTTCACTCGCATGTTAAGAATACCCCAAGCTACCGCTAAAGACATCAACCAGCTTTTCATGTTTAGCATTGCCAAAGAAATCAAAGTGCACAAGTGCGACATTCCTGCGGGGCATTGGTCAAGCCCATTCATTAACGAAGAAACGATGACGATTCAAATTTAGTAGTTCTATTTAATTTTTGAAAGTTCCTCAAAATTGTAAGTTGATTTTTTTTTTTTTTTTTTTTAGATTTTCATCAGAGTTTGCAGTACAAGAAATTAGTGCGGTTTTGGATTAAAAACTAAAATTTTTCATGTACCAAACTGCAGAACATTTTTTTATTAACGTGAAAATTTACTGTAAAAACAAAATCTTTAGTTTATATCGAGGTTTATATTTAATTTCGACAAATTAGATTTTTATAAATGGAAGGACAAAAGGTTATTAATTAAAAATTAAAATTGAAACTTTACTCAATTTTGAAAAGCTTTTAAACAACATTTAAAGCACTTTTTCACTTAATTGACTGAATTTTAAATGAATGGAAGCAAAAAAGGCAATTACAAACAATAAAATAAATAGTTCAGTAGGAAGTAATTATTAATTATGATAAGTGTAAGTGTTTTTTTCTAATAAAGAACCCACGATAGTAGTGGCCTTAAGAAAATTTTCAACAGTACATAATACGTAAACTTTTTATAATAACAATTTAAAAAAAATGAAATAGGCAAGAAAATACTTTGATTAATTACTTGGTATCGAAGTATTATCAAAACATCAGGTAAGCAAATGAAAAAAAAGCTCCCGAGTTATCGAACCTAAGCATGAATTATGCAACTGATTCAAATTTATCCATTAAATAACGCTTCCGTTTAATTCAAACTACACAATATCGTTAGATGCATTTATTCGTTTTTATCAAAGCAGCGAAAGTATTATAACCCGTGTATCGAGCATGCAAGCGTGTCGTTTTGCCATGATTGATGTTCTACTTTGATAAATATGCTTATAATTATCTTTTATTATCTTCGTATACTAAAATAAACCGTTTCCTTTCTTAAAAATTTGCTATCTTTTGCCTCTTCTACACTGGCGGATCATCCTCGGATCGGATTAACTTTATAATTGTTATATCGCGCTTCCATATTTGTAAATTATACTAATTTTTGTGATTACGGGTAAAGGATACTGATTTTTAATGTAATTTCGAAAAACAGTGCTGTAAATTTACTCAGAAGCGAGATATAACAATTTAAAAGTTAAGCCGATCCTCGGATGATCCGCCAGTGTAGAAGAGGCATTTGAGCTTAAAAGAAATTGTTTCTTGAGTAAAACGTCATTACGTTAATAAGCAACGGTAACTGATTTGTATTGAATAATCTAAGCTCGTGGTAAATTTGTACAGTTAAAAAACAAAACCAAGTACGTCTTGTAATTCTTTGAGATACGTAAGATTTATAGTCGCAACATTACCGTGGAAATCTGCCCAGTAATCGATGTTTACACTGACATGGCTACGCGGTAATTACCGAAGCTTCATATAATTACAAACATACACATAATTTTCTCGGTGTCGCTAGATTACCTTTTAAAGACGTTTCTCGGGTAAAACTAATTTGTCCTTTCCTTTTCTTTTTTGTATTTTTTTTTCATTCACGATTCTTGAAAAATTTATAACAATAAAAAAGATTTTTAAAAGAATTTGGTTTTTTTTTTTTTTTTTTTTTTTTTTAATTATCGGAGGTAATCGTAGTTGTTGGAAAAGATTCGTACGAACGAAAAAGTTCCGATTGCGCGGGGATAACAAAAATACGATGGGGGAGAGACTAATAATAGGTTTGAAATCTTTTCCACGAATTTTCGATGATTGTACCAAAATTACAACCATTGCGCATGACGCACCTGTACCTACGTATAACTTACAAATTTTTCAATCTTCTACGCAACTCTAACTTACGAAATTATTATGAATCATTGAAGTAAAGAACTTGATTTTTCGTTTTGAATTCAAAGATATAAAAATATCGCCCATCAGATGGATTCTTACATTTTAAAAGGAACCTCTTGAATATTTATTTACATTCAAAAGGTCAATACGAATCCTATCTTATCTATGGTAAGTATTACAAATAAACAAAACAATCAGTAAATTTTACTACACATTTGTATATTTTTTCGTAATTCAATGTTACTAGAACTTTGTAACTTATGATACATATTGACTATGAAACATTCTAATTGTTTTTAAATTTTGCACCATGAAGCTACATTAAAAGTTCATTAAATAAACGAGCTTTCTCTTGTGAAGAATTTGTTATAAATATAATAAAAATGAATCAACTTAAGTTCAAAAACTTGAAGAGTAGAAGAAACTAATTCTCGACTGAAAAGAAGGAAAAAACTTTCATCGAGCCTTTCGAAGAGGTATAAGAAAAAGAATAAAAAAAAAAAATTAGCACACACAAGTAACCGACAGCTTCATATTTTTATTCTCTCTCTTTACCTTTTCAAAACTTTCGACAACAAAACCCTGCACAAACTCTAATAATAACCCATGACGCGTAGATTTTTAATCCTCTAAAATTAAAATGGCAGAGCGATTCGAATAGCGGGATATAAAGGAAATTTTTGAGACGAAGAATGAAAGAAAAAGCAAAAAACTCAAACTCGCACCGAAAGTTACGTGTTTTAGCCTTTAAAAATTTGGCTCTCTCTCTCTTTCTAATGTGAGTGTATTATACACGTTGTTATATGCGCGCGTATGACGCGTCCGAGAGATCAGGCCACACCGCGACGCATGCGCACTTTGGTCTGGTGTCGCGGTTGAATGTGTGCGACATAAACACAAACGAATCTCGAGCTACACGCCCAGCAACGAGAGCAAAAGAGATGGACGAATGTATATATAGATAAACTAAAGAAAAGATGAAAGCCGAGCAGCAGCAGCACACCGGGAATCTCGTTTTCTCTTCCTCGTCAGGATTAACTTCTTAATGTTATTGCCTTTCTTTTGAAAAGCAGCTGCAGCTGGACGGAAAAATTTTCGAGGTCAAGGGCTGTACCGTCTAGGTTGGAGCTCGTGCACGCTGCAGTCCGTCTGCTCGCCCTTGCTCGGTTAGGGTAGGACGACAATATTTGAGAATAAAATGGTTACGCGACTTAGCCTCGAGAACTGCAGCTAAAGAATACAACTTATCCCATGAAATAAAACTTGCGGTATTGTTAGTAACGTCACTGTTTAACAAAAGACTAGGGAAAGTACTCGTAAGAGCTAGATTTTCCGTAAACTACAAAAAGTGCAGACCAGCTGGGTATCGAGAAAAAATGAAGGAAAAAGTCGCATGTTCAGCTTACCTGTTAGACTCTGCCGTGGTGTTGCCACTGCCCATTTCCACGTTGTAATTATTCATGGTGTAGCTTGAGTTCAATTAATCACAGAAAAACCAACAAATAAAAGAACCTTTTCAGCTCTTGCGCGGATAAACTTAAACCGCCGCTGACAGTTCAATGAGTCTTGCTTGCTCCGGTGAAAAACAGAAGAAAATCAGTCCCGTGAAAAGATCACGAAAAAGTTAGTCGTTGCTGGAAATTATTTATTTCAATAAAAAAGAAAAAAGTAAAAATGAAAATAAAAGCTAAGACCACAGATTCCGGGCAGACTGCCAACGATCGAACGAATAGCGTTGCGACCGAGCGACGACTGCAAACTGACTGATCGCGAGCTCTCATATTAGTTTCGAAGCACAGGCGGCGAGCCTGCTGCTTCCCGGCCCCCACCACGGCACCACCCCACACCCCCTTTACCTATTATTCGCATCGGAAGCGCTTACTCGTTTTTCTATCAATTTTTATTTTTCACTTTCCCCCTCTATTTTTTTCAACAATCGGCTTCAGAGATAAAATACAGATGATTAAGTTGTAAGTGGGGGCCCATTGAAATAGATAAATTTTAGCTCGAGCTTTTTATTTTTACTATTGATTACAGCAGGGCGGATAACGTTTCTAACCCCAGCGTGGAAAGCTCCGGAATCTACACACATGATGCAACCGGCTCAATCGATTTTACTTTGAAATTTGAATATACATTATTTAATATGTTTACGTTTTGGATTGAATTTTTCAAATTAAATAATTTAAAATTTAGTCATTTGATTACTCAGACGACTACGTTTTTTTCCATAGCTCTAGAATTTGACTTTTTTATGATCTAACATTGTGGAATTTTCGCTCGCTGCTGAAACTGATCAAAGTCTATTTTCCCACTATTCTAATGGAATTTTTTTCAATTCACAAAGACAAAAAAAAAAATTATTATAACTTCCAAAACGCAAATTAGAAAATAACATGGTACTTCTTTCTAGTTACTGTTGACTTTTATTCAGTTACAATTAAACGCTAACCAATACTATTGATATTTTATTGATTTCTAACGATATTATTACCGAGATTATTACAGTTATAACATGTATGCGAACGTGTTTCGACACTAAAAACTTTTGTTTCAATTTGTCAAAACTATGTTCACCTACATGCATGTATTCAATTACATACTTATTTTAGGAAAAAAAATTAATTTTGATTTTTTCTTTCTTTGCTCAGTACAATGTATACAATAAAGGAAAATATGGTTATTATAAGTATTTTAAAGTTGAAAAACGTTTCAGATTTGTATACTTTTTAAAGTTTAAATTAATTTTTTTTACAAGGTTGAATAGTTTTTTAAATTTAAAGTTAGTCCGGTTCGAATTTATATTTTTATAGAAAAAGAGATAATTTTTACTTCATTAAAAATATTTACAATGGTTACGTATCTAAATTAAAAGTTCCTACTTCCTTGTTTTGAAAAAAAAACAAAATTGAAAAAACTCTTGTTTCATGTCACTTAAAAGAGAAATAATAAATATTCAAAATGTACGTTCAAAGTTAAAGGTCAATGTTTTCATTTCGGTCGTAAGGAAAAAAATAGAGAGGAAATTATAAAATATGTCAGTGGTATGTAGTATACGTATTACATGAAAAACATGTTTAAAGCGTAAAAGTAATATTTTTCAAAACTCATCTTTTTTAATAATATAATAATAATAGATCTATTATTTGAGAAGTACAACAAGATGTTTACAAAGCTTTATTAATAATAGAAACTAATTTATTAAAAAAATACTTTAACTTCATTTTCTTCGAATAATTCAAAAATTGGTATTAACTTAAAAGTTCAAAAAACTTATTCATGCAAAAAAAAAAGGTTAAAAATTCTCATTCTTCAAGAGGTTCGATGTTAACTAATATGCCTTTATGACGTCTTTCGAAGAAAACCACGGCAGGAAAGTGACGTCAAAACTGTTTTAGGACTGCATTAAAAATGGAAATTTTTTTTTCTTAAGTATGAGATCGACAAGTGTCATTAGTATGACGATGGTGATCTTATCGTGGAGCATCGCACCGGAGAAAAATAATATTATAAAAGTCTTTTGCTGATTCGGAAGAGGTCGTTTAAGTAAATTAAATTCTCTGAAAATTTTTTTAAGTTTAGCATGCATGCAAAAGCATGCAAATCACGTGCATTGAGTATTCTGATATTTTTTTTAGAAGATTTTTTGTTGCCATTTTTTGTAGGTAATTTTTGGCACAAGGCAGTAAAAATTATCTTGCGCACGAGTTATCGAAAAACCGCGCGCTCTTTCCAATCAGACGTTTTTGACATAATTTAAACGTGATCGAGGAGTGAAATTCGCGCTAATCGCTTGGTGGGTCAAATGCACAGGTTTTTTTCCTTCAAAAATTTTTTTCCGGACTTTTCCGTTATTTTTTTTCTACATTCAGGCAGTACATTGAAAAATCGATTGCGAATTCAAAGGTTTTCTCACATACATTTGGTCCTGGACAATGGTTGCACACGTTAACAACATTGTTAGAATCGAAGCAATTTAAAATTCATATGGGCCACTCGAAGACTGTTCCACGCGTGTTATCCTCGTGATAATTTCAATATGCTACGCGTTGGCCGCAAACGATTAGTCTTCATGGTCCTATTATCTCTCTTTTTTAGTGAATTAGTTGATTTATTTTAGTTTCTCATATGTGACGTTAATTTTGAGTTGAGTTTTTAGTTTATATTTCTATTTCGGTTTGATAGGTTTTATAAATAAATAATGAAATTATATGCTCCAAGATGCCTTTCACAGTCTGAAGTGTAAGAAGTTTTTTTTCAATTTCATATTTTTGATGTATTCAAGATTTTTTAAATTATTCCTGAGGAGGCTGTCAAATAATCACCAGTGAAACATTGAAATAAAAGAAATTTGAATTGTTTTTAAGTTGTCCACTGATCGATATAGTTAGCAAACTATGATTTATTTTATTTATGAAACTGTATATTTTATTTAAAATTTGAGTTTTAAGTGTCCAATTAAACTTGAGGGAGACACAATCACTTTAATATAAAAA
This sequence comes from Encarsia formosa, assembly GCA_038277355.1. NCBI lineage: Eukaryota > Metazoa > Arthropoda > Insecta > Hymenoptera > Aphelinidae > Encarsia > Encarsia formosa. The sequence continues at coordinate 111,692,037 of CM076184.1, forward strand.
ATGAAATTATTTTACTTTTAAAAAGCCTTTTATAAACTTAGCCTTGAGTTATGAATTTCTTTATTTATACTATTTTAGTGTCGAAAATCCATTTTGTAATAATTTAAAATGATTGTTGACAAAATATATGTATGAACTGAAAAAAAATTATTTTCTATTACTACTTGAAATTTTTTTATTTTCTACAAATTAAATATTGCATTATTTAAGATATTGTAAATTTAATTAGTAAAGGTTTTGTAACTGTGCAAATTATCGGCAATTTTTTATTTTCAAGGAAAAACGGCTTGAACAAAAAATTATTCGTATGAATAATTCAATTCAAACTTTTTATTTTTTAAAGAGTTGGGTATTCATAATTTTTTTGCAAGCTCAAAATAAGAAACTTGAAATTTTGTATTTCTTCTGAAGAATAAACTTAAAACCTCGATACTTACTTGATTTTCAAATCTACTCGTGCGAAAAGCTGTGCACAAAATTGTTAAAACTCCAACAATTCTTCAAGAGGATGAAACATATTAAATGCAAGTTACGATAATTATTTTATTCAATAAATGTAAACACCCCAAATGATCATTGTAAATTTGTATACCTGTTTAATTTTACCTCGAAGACTGACCATCGATGATGGTCGAAACGTCGACCAAATAAACATTTTTTATTTGTAAGCAAGGGTATTGGTATATTTTTTAAAACACCCTGATACTTACTTTTTTACTACATTTTTAATTAAAAAATTTTTATTTCATTATTATTTAATATGTACTCAATGTATCATTATGACTATATTTCATCACAAAATAACTAAACTATTCAAGTGTTTTGTTCTCATTAAAATAATGGCAAAGTGAAAAAAATGAAAATTCAAGATTCAAGGTTTACGCGAAGAAGTAAGTATTTGCTCTAAACGTCACCAAAACAATGTCATCTCCATATCTTCATCAGCAGAGTATCAAAAATATACACATTGCACCGGGCAAGCGATCGATCAATCAATTAATATCGTTTATGTCTTACTGAAAACGTATATTTAAAAGATTAAATTTCAATAAAAATGTATATAACTATGAAAAAATTTTTATCAAAATAAATAAATATACCAGAAAAACGAACATAACAAAGAGGAAAAATAAATTATATCCTAAAAAATTTAGCCGTATGTATATGTATTAGAACTGTAATTTTTATTTATAGCATTTAATTTAGGTTCGATCATCATTCTTATAATGTCTAGAATTCCTTCTGCCTCGCCGCATGAAAAACGTTAAGATTAAAAAAAAAAATTATGCAACTCAAAAAAATCAGTTGTTTCTAACTTATTGCCAGATAAATCTGCGTAATTTCTCGAAATTACTTCAAGATCTCGCAATAAGTTAGAAACAACTGATTTTTTTGAGTTGCATAATTTTTTTTCAAGTACTCCAAAAGATTTATTACATCATAGTGGAAGGAAAATTGTAAACTTTTTTCTTTTTTCGCAGTGGGCGTGCTTTTCACGTATGGTAATGAAAATTTTCTTACATCTTTGGGAGCGACATCCATACTTATTAGGGTTACGCGCATCCAAGAGCTCTATGCAAATATGTATTAATAAAAAGTTTTATCAGTACAGGATTTTTAAGGCTACACTTAAAAATCCTGTATTAATAAAACTGCAAGGGTTTGACCTGTATTTTTAGAATGAGCCTTCAAAATCAAAAATGAGTAAAATCCCAAAATCTTATTTTGGAGCAATTTTAGTCCGCTCTTCCCTATATTGAACGCGCGGTAAAACCTAAAATTCCACGTTCTTTAAGCATAAGTTTGTTTCTGATAGATCTGCGTTGTGATTGAACTTTCCTTGAAAAGAAACAAATATTTACTAAAAGTTTCAAGTGAATCGGTTCAAAACTAAAAAAAGTTATGGATGTATATAGGCGAAAACAAACTTCGAATTCTATAAAAGATAAAAATAAGAATCAGATAAAAAAATTGATACAGTAATCATTATTTTAAGTTATAAACAAAGCTTAGAACTATGTTGTAGTTGGCAGGTACTTTATTAACCTTAGTGAGAGCGGAATTTCTAAGGGAATTTCTTTTCTCTCGATTTCAAGCGACCGTAATTTTTTTTATTACGAAAATCTACTTTTGACTATTACGGATTTTTGAAAACATAAAAAATTATTGTTACTTTAATCATGAGTGAAAAATTCATTTTTTCGAATTGTTATTGTAAAGTTTTGTTTTGATATACTGTTACTTGTAATAATAAAGTTATTATCGGTCAACTGCATGTTCTTCCGTCACTTCATGTTTTGGCAAACAGATAATCAACCCCTTTATGTAGAATCTATCGGAGTTATTTTTAAATTCATAAATAAAGAGTTATATTGAACTACATGCAATTTTAAATTGACCTTTACACAATAAAGATTTGAGTGATTGATCAATGATTAATATGATTCCAAGTTTCAATTGGGTATCCGTATTTTTCATAAATCATCTTTTCGATAATCAAACTTGTACTTTTATCAGCACGGAACCAGCTGATTACCATAAGTTGTGCACGTGATTTTTCAATCAAAATTGAAGAGTATAATCAACTCCAATTAAATGATTACTATATCATTTTTACAGATTTTGCATAAAATGTTGTGGAAGGTTTGAATAATGATAATTAACTTGTTGCTGTTGTTTTGGTTATTTATCTTCACTAATAACTATAGAATAAGGCAAAAAAAAAAAAAAACAACTAGTTTAATAATTTTTTTATTCAAATTAATTTATTGTGTCAGTTAGTAGTTATATTTTTCATGCTCTTTTTTTCGACTCTATTATTTTCAGTTTTGACTTAAGTATGAGAATTTTTTTTTTTGGTTTTCATTTATAATTATACTAGCGAGAAAAATAGTATACGCTTCGACAGGCTAACTAATTTTTGACTCCCTGAGTGTGTAATATACTATTTCACGTTATCGTATTGTAAGACTTTAACTCAACCCACATACATTCATAAAGTCTAAAGAAACTATTTGAACAAATTGAGCTCATAAAAAATTTATATAATCTTTTCAGGATGGTTGACAAGATACAAGTTCGTCACTGACTACCGAGTGACAAACGGCAAACTTTGCATCCTTTTACGTTCATTCATCCTCTACCTCAACTAACGTTTTTTTTTTTTTTTTTTTTTTTTAATATAACACCGTAAATTTTTTTATGATGGATATGAAAAAAAAAATTAATTTTTTATATTCTTTGCATTTCTTAAATCGTTTAAAATAGACAAGACGTACAAAGTATTTTACTTTAAAAGATACAAAATAATTATCAATTTCTTAAAATTTTATTAACAGAGAATTAATTAGGACAAGAAATAAACTTGAAACCTAAAAAAAAACGCGTTTTTGACGTGAATATCGGACTTAAGGGGAGGCACCGGTGAATTTTTAGTCGTCCATTGATATAATAATTTTTATAAGATAAACATTTGGTTTGATGCTAACTTTTTTGAGAGGAATCATACGGTAGGGTCAAAAAATTCGAAACAATTTTTGGGCTCTTTAGGGCAACTCAGGGCTACTTATTTTTGCCCATTTAAGAATTTTTTGAAACCCATCTAAGTTGTTTGAAATCACAAAAAAAGACAGCAAACCAAATTTTAGCTCAAAATATTAAAAATTGCGAAAGTAGTAGCATTTTTACTTAAGGGCCAAATACAAAAATGGGTTTTGAACGTAAAAAAAAGTTTCAAAAATTTATGAAAAAAATATTAGTGAACTACATTTTTTTTTAAAGAAAATTTTGCACTGAACCCGATCTCCGTAGCTTAATTAGGCTCAGAGATAAAAATAAAAGTTGAAAAATCTTTATTTAAGGGTTCAGTCCTTCTGCAAAGGTAATAAGGTTCCAAAAAAATCACTAATAATTTTGTTTTTTCAATACCTATTAAATGATATACAAATCAAGGTTTCTAAGATTTCGACCTAAAACAAGTTTTACCAATTTATCTGGCATTCAAAGCTCTAAAAATACTATTTTTTCATAGTATGCGTAAAGTCTTCTTTTACGCATTGATTTTAGTGCGTAAATTATCACTTTACGCACACTTAGAAAAAATTAAAAAATACAAAAAATAGTAGTTTCAAAATTTTAATTTGATCAGGTGATACTTGATGCAGATCCATAGCAATTATTAAATGGTTAATAAAATTAAAACGTTGTTTTATTTTTATTAACCATTTAATAATAGTAGTTTCAAAGCTGATGGGACCACTCGAAGGTCTTGTAGGTGCTGCTCCGCAGCTCCGAAGCTTTTTTTTACGTTCAAAAGCCATTTTTGTATTTGGCCCTTAAGTAAAAATGCTACTATTCTCGCAATTTTTAATATTTTGAGCTAAAATTTGGTTTGCTGTCTTTTTTTGTGATTTCAAACAACTTAGCGTATGGGTTTCAAAATATTCTTAAATGGGCAAAAATTAGTAGCCCTAAAGGGCTCAAAAATTATGTTTCGAATTTTTGGACCCTACCGTATGATTTCACTCAAAAAAGTTAGCATTGAACCAAATTTTTATCTCATAAAAATTATTACATCAATGGACTAAAAATTCACCGGTGCCTCCCCTTAAGAAAGACCTAGTTTTTGTTAATGAACTGTTCTTTTTAAACGGAGCTAATTATTTTTAGTTTTAGCTGAGTGATTTCACAGCTGATTGAGAACATTAAATTTATAAAATTTCAATGGCTAGATATTATAGAAACTTTCCAAAAAGTAAAAAAAATTATGCTATTTGTGTTTTTTTTTTTGTGATAATCTATAAATTTACAATATCAAGAGCAAGTTGCATGGCTCAGGTTGAGCTCGTTGCCGGTACTGCTCGTGGGCCGGGCGGCACGATGTCGTCGCACCACAACGTGCCACGACTATTGGCCAACGGTTAAACACGCGAGTCGGCACCAGGTGCGGCTTTTGCAAGAACTAGAAACAAGAGTCTATCACGCGACTGACTCCTGGTGCAAAGCGTTGGTATCGGATATCTGTAATCTTGGAAGTGTGCCCGGGCGTACGCACAGTTTTATCGCGAGCGTAAATGCAGCGAAGAAAAAATTTAAAATTTAGTTATTGTTGCCTATATTTGCTGGTAATTTTTGACTGAAGTTATAATATGTAACTAAAGAAAATCAGAGCTTGGATTTTAAATTTAAAAGATGATTAGATTCAGATTGAATGAGGAGCAAAAGCCTGTCCATATTCATTCATGTTACTGAGAATCACGAACTTGATATGATTATTTGTTATATTATGTGTTTAGTATCCAAAGAAACAGTGAATCAATAGACTTATTCGATTCAACTTTGGATCAGGTACTGGTCACTGGATAATCAGCTCCCGCCAGCGCTGTGTTACCTATACTTAAATGTATGCACAAATGTAGGTATAAGTATTCATCGCGCTGCGCTGGCGGGAGCTGATCCGGTACCTGATCCAAAGTTGAATCAAATAAGTTTCTTGTTGATCATAATTCGAAATTCTCGATTATTTAAATTTGGAACTCGGACACTTAAATTTCCTGTACAAACCTGCAAAAAATTATCTCAATAGTTCCAAACTTTAATAATAATTCTATGCACTTTTTGTCCCATGAAACACACTTTCATGTATTTTTACTTTGATAACTCAAAGTTCCTTTCGTCAGTAGATTCTGAAAATGTACTTTATGTAAATCAGTCTATTCTGTTTATAAAGACAATAATTATATTATACAATACAAAACATCAAATTTTCCAGGACTTCGAATGGTTATTATAAATAAGACTGTTATAAAAAAGATGGACTCATGAGTGTTAAGAACTAAAGAAATGTTTCGCTTTGCGGCTTTTTAGCTCAGATGTCTCAGCTTACTATTGGATTTTTCTAGACATGTACATTTTTCTGGATGCGGCGCTCTTTTCAATAATTATAATCAAGCTGTCTATTCTTTCAAATATCCATAGCTATACTTTGACAATAAAACAAAATTCAATTTTTACGAATTGCGAGGTTTATACTTAGGCCAAAGTACAAGCTCTGCGAGTGAACTGTCTTAAGAAAGTTTTTTACAGTTTAAAAAGAAAGTTATGAGCTATGGAGTTACAACAACTCTTTTTTATTATTTAGAAATTTAATTTTTATTCAAATAACTGTACAAAAATTTGGATTGACTGTTTTAAATCTCGATGAGTATATAAATTAAATGAAGTCAGAAAAACAATGAAAAAATAATGATTGTCCAAACCAAACCTGTTGTAATATTTTAAAAAACTATTTAATGTAGGGTTTCTTTACAACTCACATTTAAACCTGTATTGATTTTTTCTTAATTACATCAATTCCATTTAATTGCTTTACATTTCATTTTAAATTAATATGTTAGATGAATTTTATACTTGATTGTACTTCACATTAGTTTAACTTGAGAAAAAAACAGCGTTTTTTTTTTACAAAATATCATAAAAATTTGCTGTAGTTTTAATAATTCAAAAAAGTAGTATACTGATGTTCAGTATTTGCATTTTATATTTACATCATTTCATATAGGTTGACTTTAGTATATTTATAGATTTAGTATACTTTATAGAGTACAACTTTAGCTAAAAGTAAAAAAAAATTATTCAAAGTTGTACTTAAATTAATTTGCATACAATTAACAAACCCACTAATAATCAAAAATAAAATAAAAATAATTTGATCCCAGCATTTTTGTAAAATTAAAGAAAATTGTCCTCTACTGCTGCAAAATTCACAACAAATTTTAGAAGTAAGAAAAATAAACACTTCTTCCTTGTTATGTAAAAATTTAAATAAACATCAAAAGAGATGCTGATGAGCGCCTTTCATTATAAATAGTACAATTTCTGGCTTTATCACAGTTGTTAAAATGAAATATTATAAGTATACTTGAATTAAAAAAAAATTCTAGCCAAACAGGATTTCTTTAATTTTTTTTAAATCTTCTTCTGGTGATCTTGGATTATTTCTGTGATCACATTTTATTGATAAATCTGTAAAACTATAATTAAAATTAATGAAATATTTAATAAAATTTTTTAATTTTAAAAACTTACAGTGGACAATTAGTAGTAGAAGTGCATGGGTCATTTATTTTGGAACTATTGAACCTGCAAGAATTATTTTTAATTACTAGTTTTTTTTTTTTTTTTTAATAAAAACTTGCACTTATATAAAATTATTTGAATCTGAAATTATAAAAATGTTTATTTCTTACCTATAGGGTTTTAAACATAAAATTTTTCCTTTCTTTATGCAAGATTTCACATATTTAATCTTAAAAACTATTTCATCATCCAAAGGCAAGTAATCTTTTGCAGCTAAAACTATAGTCTCTGTGTCTCTTGATTCATAATCAATATATATACCTCCATTTTGCTGTTTAAATAAAATTATAAAATATAAATAAAAAGTAAATTAAAGTTAAGCTTATGTGGATTACAAAAATTCAACTCCAAAATATAAACTCTTACTTCAATTTCTTTCTTACAATCGTTAACTCTTTTATTCAAAATTTTTTTTTCGATGATTGTAAATTTTAAAGGTATTTCATCAAATACAAATAAATTTTTTGGCTTGAAAGACATTTTATTAACTAAAGTATAAAAACTAAAGATTTGTATATTTACAATTGTTTACATCATGGTGTTACAATGGTTGATATGTCTATTTTCTAACCTTTTTCTCACAAGAATACTCATGAGAATACCCTTTTTGATTGGTTTGCGTCCTTTGGTCGTCTGCTATACGGACTGCGGTCGCAGCCGGTTGACCGCACTCAGCGGTGGACAAAAGCCATGTGTTTTTGAACGTACTTTAACCTAAGATTAGGATGTTTATTTAAGTTACAAATGTTTATAAACTTTTATTTTCAGAATGTCAAGATTATTTGATAGTTTTAAATTGTTTAATGTTCTAAAAATTCCTGTTAGGTATAAAAATCCTGACCACCATTGGGTAATTACGAACTTACACTGTGTTACTTTCATAATTTTTCAAAGAAATTCAAGAAAATTTCTACTTAAATTATTTACTTTCTATTTTTTCTAAGTCTGTAGTCAGAAAAAGAAAACCAGCGTCTCAAAAAGCACTTGATCACTTTGATGACTTTTACAAATCAGTCTATGGAGAATCATGGAAACATATTAGATCAGCCTTACTTTCTGATGATCATAAATATGTTGCTGTCATAAATAACTTTAGCGATTCAAAAGAAATATGTGAAAGATTAGAAGTAAAATAGTTTTATTCTTAAAATTACTTGAGTTTATTTGTTTCTTATAAATTAAAATAAAAATATTTTTTCAGTCTTTAGGTGCAATGAATATGAAAGAGGTATATATTGCAGGAAAAAAAAATATTGCTTATCAAAAAGAACTCAAGAAAAATGAGGAATTTAAAAAAAAAGTGGAAAAAATTGATAAAAAATTGGACCAAATTATTACTGAAAAACTACATAACTATGATATGTACCCTGATGGAAAACCATCTCTGTTAATTGACACAGAAAAGCCTTCAAAAGAATATGAATTTAATTCTTTTGCACCTGCAAAGCTTCAATCTATTGAAACCAAATTGAATGTTGCAAAAGATAATAGTCGCATTATAAAAGCCTCTTTAGGAGTATCTGCTTCTCAATTATTTGAATACATCCCAACAACAAAGATAAAAGGTTTTCAAAAATTATAACATTTTATCCTCAGTCAAAAATGTTTCACTTTTTTATGAGTTTAATAAACTGTTTATAGGTATGGAAGATTATGAATTGGAATCAAAATATTACAGCTATTATGAACAAGGAGCAGATTTCTTTACAAGAATAGAAAAAGAGTATGAGATAAATTTCCCAGATAAACTTTTACTTTATACTTTTGAAGAAGGCAATAACACTAAATTTCCTAGGCCTAAAATGGGACTCACAGAAGTTTTAGGTAAAAAAAAAAAAAGTTGAAAGAAACCATTATTCAAAGTTTAATTAGTGCTAAAAAAATTTTTTGTTCTGCAGACTATTTTGTTCTGGATGGAGCTTCGGTATTACCTATTTTATCACTAGATTTAAAACCTGGTGACACATTACTGGATATGTGTGCTGCCCCTGGAGGGAAAACTTTAATAGCATTTCAGTCTTTAGTTGCAGGCTTGATAGTTGCTAATGATATCCAAGAATCAAGAATAAATAAATTAAATGATTTTATTGATGAAATAATACCTGACGTTGTAGATTGGGGAAAAAATTTTTTCATTACTCAAAATGATGCTCGGAATATTGAAGATAAAGGTATATATAACAAGGTAAAATCATTTTTATTCATATTTTACTAAGATTTAGTCATTACCTTCTTCAATAAAAAAAGTTTTTACTTATTTAAGATTCTGGTGGATGTACCTTGTACAACAGACAGGCACGTTTTAAATGAAAACAACAATAATATATTTAAAAATACAAGAATAAAAGAACGATTGAGATTACCTGAATTACAAAGTGCTATATTAACGTATGTTTTTTTAAAACTTAAATGTTATGAATTCATCAATAAATTTCAATAAACTAGGCTTCAAAACTTTTTGGTTTCAAATTTCTAGAAATGCTCTCAAGTTAGTTGTTCCTGGTGGTACAGTTGTATACTCAACATGTTCTTTAAGTCCTATTCAAAATGATGGTGTAGTTCAGATGGCTCTTAAGCAATCATTTGAAGAAAGTAACCATTTATTTGTAGTAAAGTAAGAATTTTTTGAATTTTTTAATTTTATAAGCTAATTAACAATAAGTAATGTTTAATTAATAAAAAAATTTTCTAGGGACCAGTCTCCATCATTAGAACCATTGAAATACCTGTATAATTTTGGAAATTATGGACTTAAATATGGTCATATTGTTATACCTTCGAAAAGTAGAAATTGGGGACCTATGTATTTTTGTAAAATGGTCAGAATTCAGTAATAACTAGTAAGTAAAGCCAATCATTTTGGTTTAGATTCTAACAATTTATTTATTATACATAATCATCCTTGTTGTTACATTTGATCACATGAAATTCATTCAAAAGAGTGAAAAAATACTGAAATCATTCAGTTAAATTATATGTATATTATTATAGATTTAATTTACAGATTATCTTATAACTATGTATAAATAATTACAAACTTCTTACTTTAATATTTGTTTCACAAAATGATTATCTAACATATCTATTTTTTGTTATATGAACACACAGTAAAAATCGTGGCACTGAAAAAATCGAGGTGACAGCACCTAAACAATATATAAATTATGAAAATAATGTATTCGCTTACAATTGGTATAAGTTTTTTCACATTTTCGCGAAATCAAAATAAATGAACTTAAAAAAAATACTAATTTGAACGAACTTTATTATAATTTTTCTACCAAGAAATGTAATTTTTTACATTAACTCTAGTATGAAGTCATTTTGACGTAAACGAGTCAAAATTATTAATTTATTTTTAATATAATTACGTTTATATTTCATAACAATTGAAGTATTCAATTGACACTTCTGAAAATTTAGTTTAATCTAACATTTTTATTATAGAAGTGTTAAAATTTACGATTATTTAATAAATTTTACGAATATTTATTAAGGCGTTTTACAGGTCCATATCGAGGCAAGTTAAACGTTTTTTAAATATCATATTTATTAAATTTTTAAATGGTAAATACAACCTTTTTGTACTTTTCAATGAATTTTTCGGTAAAAATTTCAATTGGATTAAAAATTTACTTTAAAAAGTATTTTTTGTTCGCAAGCTTGATAAAAACTAAAATATTATGAACCCGATAAAGTTTTTCCTTTTCGCGATAAACACGGAATTACCCGGCTAAATATTATTTTTGAAGAAAATTTTTTATTTTTCAAGTAATATTATATTTTATTTTCAGATTCTATCACGATTTCTTGAGTTCCTTAAAGGTGTTTGCTCTGCCTTTTCGTGAACCTTGTTCCATGGTTGCTCCACACCGGTTCCAAACATTGTGTACATTAAAATTGCAATGATGTAGAGACAAACTGTCATCAAGAAAACCAATTTCCAAGCCTCTTTGGTTTGCTGTAAATAAATAAATGTTAGATTTGTACATAGTAAATTAAAAAATTTTCTAATCCAAAAGTTAAAATAAAAAAACTTTTTATTTAAAAAACAAGAGATATTGATAGTATTATTTGATACTTAAAATAACTAACATTATTATGCGTTAACGATCCAACGATGATAGGTACGACGATACCAGGAATGGTTGCAACAGTATTTGTCATTGCAACGAGTGTTCCCGCAAAATTTGGTGCTAAATCAATGTGATTCGCAAGGAAGCCACAAAACATTCCACCACAACATGTGACACCTATCGTCATTAAAGCTACTACAACATTTTTGTTTTCTGCATAAATCGCACCTAGTAAGCAGAACATGGGAACAGCAGTGGCTAAAAAATTCAGGGATAAACATTAAGATCGAGAGGATATTATATGTTTATCAAACAAAAATAAGATAAAAATAGTTTACCGAAAAGAGTTCCAATTTTTCTAGACACAGTTACGGAAATCCAATTTTTATCATACATATTTGCGAGTAATTTACTAAGTCCTAGAGTAAATATCCACATAAGGAAAAATGGTAAGGCCGATAACCACGTGTTCTGTTAAAAAAAGAGTGAAAAATAGTATATTGGTTGTAAAATAGCAGAGTCTGTAAAAAATGAGACTTACACTTTTGAGATCATACTTCAATATTTCATTAAGAAATTTGGGTAACTCGATTAACAACATGTACCAACCTGAATGCAATTAATGCAAGAATATATACATTAATATATACTTTATTTGCTTCATTAATATTATTATTATTTTTTTTTTTTCATTTATATAATTAAAATTTTTAATTAAATTATTTATTTTTGATTAATATAAATATATTTGGGATTGATTTAAAAAATAGATTAATTTATTTTATATTATATTTACCGAAATTACTGCAGAAATGAGCAATCAGAATAGCTACAAAAGGCATCGATCTTAAAATCTTAAGCCATGGTATTTCCGATAGTTTCTTTAAAAATAAAAAATTTGTTCATTAAAATCTTTTGATTAAATAAGATTTTAAATTATTGTACAATGTTCTCACCACTTTCTGTTGTTCATGACTGTTTCCCTGTGAATTTAGAATATACTCCCGTTCCTCGGGGGTGATGATCATTTTTTGCTCCTCGGGTGAATCTTTAACCGTGACTCCCCAGGCCGCACACCAAATGAAACAGGCCGTACCTTCTATATAAAAAACCCATTCCCATCCGAGATTAGCCGCTATCATCCCTGACAACAGGATGAATAATACTGTACCAAGTGCGGTGCCTGAAAAAAAATCGTCGATCGATCAAACATGAAGTTTTTTTTTTTTTTCAACTGTTGATTTAAATTTAATTTCATCAGATTTTTTTTAATTCTTTGCTATATTAATAGAATAAAAATTCATAGATGTAAAAGTGGACTCAACTTGTGAGAAACCTAAATAAAACTTAAATGCTTAAAAATTTCAACTTATATAGACGAATATTAATAATAATAATTTATAATTTATACCAGCGTAGGCAATAGAAGCGAGTAGGCTACGTTCGTTCAGCGGTGCCCACCGCGAGACCAACACGTGGATTGCAGGAAAACTGATGCCCTTGTGAAAAAAAAAAAAAAAAATTTAATTAATTGATGTTTTTAAATGATTGTCAACGCCAATCAAAAATAGAATCGTAGAATATTTTTTAATTTTGATTGAATTATTTATTCGAATTAAGAATGTAGCGTTAGAATTATACAAGTTTTTGGTTTCATTCATTTTCGTCGCCTACGGTAGCGATTAATCACGATGGCAGAGGGACAAAAATTATAGTTGCTGTATCTTCTGGTCATGAGTCATATAAATGTGAAATGAAAAATTTCAAACTACAGTAACAATTAACTTGAAAGCTTGAACTTCAAATAAAACACAATAATTTTAACTTTAGTCATTAAATTTTTAGATGAAAAACTTAATTTTAAAAATTCTAAATTTATATTGTCGACGTTAAATTTATTGGATAGTAAAGTACATTTATAATATTAAATTTCAAAAGTTTGCACTAGCAAAGTTAAGTTGATATTTATTATAATAAGATTGATTTATCTGCAGTCTCAGATACAATATATTTTCTAGTTTCAATTTGGATTTTTCGAAATTCTTCTGCTGGTGCCAAAAAAGTTTAACGTACAAAAATATCGTTTTGAAATGAACTAATAACACTCGTTTTAAAAATTTTTAATTTAAACGTTTTATCTTTTGGATATAATATTGTCTTCTGACCTCATCCAAATTTAAAAGGTTCAACAGACTAATGAGAATAACAAGTTAAGACTTTGAGTATTGGATAAAGAAAAAAAAAACAACTTACTCCACCTAGTCCCTGGACAACCCTTAGGCAGATAAAGGCTGCGTAGTGATACCTCGCGGCGTAGGGCATGAGCAGCGATGGCACTGCGTTGAGAATAACGGCCCCGTTGAGGACCCACTTGGCCGATACGTACTCGGCGACCATACCCTGTAATAATAGAAAACATAGAACAATCAATATGCCCCCAGCCAAGGTACGAACGATAAAATTGAATCTTTGATTAATCAAAATACCCCTGGCATCAGCGAAGCCATGTAGCCCCAAAAGTACGAGGCCAGTATCAGGCCCTGAATTCTCTCGCTCCAGATGAACGGTCCGTCCGTCAGGTTCTCGTGTCCAGCTACGGCGTCGTGCTTTGGTATTATGACGGATTTATTGCTCAGTACTATTGGTTCGTTACTCGCATTTTGTTTTATTATGTTGAGGGCAGTGTGGTTCACCATTGCGACGATGTTTATGCTGAGATTCACCTTGAACCCGTAGAGTATTCCGATACCAACGGAGGCCATTATCGCCATGAAAAACCGGGCCTGCAGCCCTTTGCCTCCTGGTTTTATAAATAAAATTTTATTTTTAACTTTTTTTATCAAACAGTTTGCGTGATCGTCCGCATATCTAAACTTTTTACTCTCTAACTTTTTTTTTATTTTTTTTCATTTCTCTTAAAGTGAAATAAATGGAAACCGAACTGAAGAAATAGAATTCTTGCAGACGTTTTTTTTTTTTTTTTTTTTTTTTTAATAAAAGTTGTTAAGACAAAAATCCTAGGTTATTGAAAAATTTTATACGGGTGACGGAGAAAGTATGTCGGTACCGTAAAATCTTTTAGCACTTCATAGGTTTTTTTTTTTATCAGAAACAAGAGACGTTATGACAACGTGTTTGAGGATACATTCAATCTACTTTAGTACTTCTACGATAAAGTCATCTTGAAAAACTAAATTAAAAAAAAAAAAAAATTAACTCCAACAAAATTATTGGTTAAAATTGCAAGTTATTCCTCAACATCATTTTCAGGTGACTGAATCGATTGGGATTTGGGATCGTAGTTCAGAGAACCTTTTCTTTATTTGAAAAACTAAATAATGTAATAATCAAAAAAACAAAACAAAATAAAATTTTATTAGTATTTAAAAGTATAGAAGAAAATATTGTTGACCTTAAAAATTTATTTAAAAATTTTTTTATAGTCAAAAAAGAAATAATTTTAGTTTCTAGAAATGAAGTATTTTTATTATAGTCGAATACGGCCGTACGGAATATGCAAGCTCAATCGTATGCACATAAGCACCGAGTCTATAAGACATTCTATACGTAATACACGACCGAGCATATAGCGTGTATATCATACGGCTGACTATTTATTCTAGGTCTTTGACTCTTTATACTTTATGCTTTTTTTTTATTCTTTCCCTTTTTTGCACGCTCTCTTTCTCCACAAGTTGATCCCATTATAAATAATGACGTAAAACAAAAAAAAAGTGGTATTCTTATTTTGAAATACGGTAACTCCGGTCCAAGCCAAAAATAAAAAAGCTCGACTCCGGGACTAATATGAGGGAATCGACGCTTGAGTAAGTCTAGAACGAGTTGAGCACCACCAGCTGTCTATAGGACGTTTGTTCAATTTTTTTTCTCTCTTTTCTACTTTGTGTTTGTGGCTGTGTGACGCGGTCCGCCGAAGGAATATAATGTTTGATGTTGTTACGTCAGCCGCGTACCATCCGACGCAGCGTCCTGCGAAAGAGAGGATGTTTTGACGCTATTTTTTCCCATCCTTTTTTCCCGAGTCAAAATATTATTTTTTATATTACCTTGATGATGCTGATCGAAGGATATAATTCAGTATCACTCAACATTTCGGGGTAAAAGTTGTCGATTAATTTTTTTTCATCGCAAGAAGATTTTTTCTTACGTCAGAATTAATTTCACGCAATTATGTTGGAAAAATGATAACCATAACTTTGTTATTTTCTTAAACTTATGAAATGTAATCGTTAAAAAACACAAAATTTATACATTTTATTTTCATCAATGTCACGATACATGGCTAATTTTTTTTTTTTTTTTTTTTTTTTTCTTCTTAATTATTTTGTCCAAATAAAGCATAATTTTCATCATACCAATTATCGATATTAAAAAATACTTTGTTTTTCATAAAAAAAAATCAAACCACAATAAGTATAATAATTCTTATAAAAGAACAAAGAGTAAATAATTTGTCAAAATAGTTTAACAAGAATAATAATAATTTTAATAAACTTTTTTCTTTTTAAAGCAAAATAAAAAAAAGCTTTTACATCACTGAAAGAAAAAACTTTTTCTTTTTTCAAGCACAAAAAGTAAAGTTTTTAAATCAAGGAGTGTAACAGTATTATCTTGATGCTAAGAGCTTGCATTATATTTTTCACCCCAGCGATTATGTTACTCGAGCTTGTTGCTTACTCTGTCTAAATATAGAGTTGATTCCTGACGATAAAGGATGCATGTACAAGATAAGGGGAAGCGTACTTGCAGGGAATACGACGAGAATGAAAAAAAAAAGGTAACAGAAAAAAGGTAAAACATAGAGTTGAAACTTTTCACATCATCGATCAGCTGATCAACAAGGGCAGGGACGCCTACCATCGAGCTTATTCGTAATCGCTATTTTCCACGAAAAAGAGAAGATCGAACAGAGCAGTAAGTACGGCTTTTGATCAGCGGTTTCGTACTTACGTTTATTTTTTATTTCAAAATTCTCCCAAAAATTTACAACGCTTACGTCAAATTAACTGTTTGTAAAAATAATTTTTCATGATGTAATTGTTTTATTAATGTTACATTGTTTACACACTATGGACACTGTTGTATTCAAAGTAATCCAGAGTATGCCACAAATCGATTGAATGTATTGCGAGACCTCGCGGTCTTTATAAACAAGTTTTATAGATTATTTCTTAATTCTTTTCATTAAAATTAAATGAGACGCCTGTAGGATTATTTTTATAAGCGTTAATTATATTTTAATAACTAACTATGTAAAATACACTGAGATTTATGCATATCTTGTAATTAACTTTAAAAATAATTGTTCTCTACATGCCATACTTTTAAGAGCTTCAGTATTTATCAATGCAAATCGATTTTAGTGAAAAGTACCGTGCAAAAATATTTAATTTAATGCTTAAAAAACTATTCAATTGTAATCAATAGCGCGTTCTTTTTTTAGTTCAGACCATACGACTCAGAAAAATTTCTTTTTTATTTGAATTAAAAAAAAAAAAAAAAAAAAAAAGGTAACTTTCCGAGTAAATTTTTTCAATCGCACAACTTGAAAAGTCGTCCCAAAATAAATCCATGAAAAAAGAAGAAAAAAGCGGAGGAGTATATGGGTGAAAAAAAGCTCTCAAAGACGAAAAGCTAAAAGCAAGATCCGTCGCAGCGGTCGGATGATGTTCGTCAGAGTGTTGGTCCCCCGGCACCGTTTTCAAAGTCAAACAAAACTTTTACGCGGATTTTCATCCACGGAGGGTAGTTGGTACACGCTCGCGACACAACACCGAGCCAGAGTCATTCTATCGGGATATAAATCGATTACGAGCTTTATCACGGCGCTCGCTCGCGCGAAGATTGAATTTTTAATAAACGCAATACTCTCCGCGATAATAAAAAAAGAAATGAAAAGAAAAAAAAAAAAAAAAAAAAACGCGTGCGTCGCGTTGTCTTGCGTGGAGATGAGAATCGATATAGGATGATCCTGCGTGCAGAGCCCGCCAAGGTGACCTTCGGTAAAAACCGATGAAAAAGAAGAAAACGATCAATTTTGGGGAGATAAGCGACATACGAACCTCTGCTCTGATGGTCCGGCATGATGTTGTTGTCGCCGTTGCTGATGGAACTACGAGATGGTGGTCCTCCAGCGGTCAGCGCCAGACTGGCCGATTTCGGAGCCGGGGGTGGCGGTGTGGATAGCAGGAAGAAGCAGCGGAAAACGAGGAAGAAAAAGCTCAGCAGCAGCGGCGTGACTCATTCATGGTTGCACGAGCTGTCAGAGCTTTCAGGGAGAGCACGCGTGCGTCCGCGCACGCCGACTTACAGTCGAACACTGAGGGAGGGTGGCTTACCTGTTGTGCGTGGCAACCCGTGCCGAGAGTGTGCGGGGGATCGATGCGCGCGCCTTTTTCCATGGGGGAAAATCCATGGGACCTCAAGCTCATTCCACCCTACCTAAAGGGTGGGGCTTTTCCTTATACTCTCTTCCTATCGCTCTTGAACCGACAACCAATTTGCAACTTCCTACCTGTTCTCCCTGTTTTCACAACATTTTTTCATATACCACCGGGATTACGCGAGGATTTTTCTTCGCAAGCTCTCTCTCTCTGAGCTAAAGCTTTTGACATATCTTTTTTTCTTTTCCTCCCAGTCGAGCTTTGACATTTCCAGCGTCAATCTATTTTGGGAGGCTTCATCTTATTATTAGCTCTTTTTCATCCCGTATGGCATTCCCATAAATCACTCAAATATTTTTTACTCCATCCACATACAACTTAAGCTCGTCTAAAATTCGCCTCACAACAAACGACAATAATTAAAAATTTTCCAAATACCCCTCATGATGAAACGAAAACGATAAATTCCGTGATGCTCCCGCGACTCACAAATATATATATGTATATACTTCTATATCGACCGGGCCGTGTATATGCACGGGTTGAAATCTAAACAGCGGATTAGTGACGTGCCGGGCTATATCACAGGCGTAATTAGACACACATAATGACGATAATAGCCGTCGACATCACTAGATCCGACTTTTCCACCCGAGCTTGCAGCCGCTATAAATCATCGACGCTCGATGAGCAGACCAGGATGCGCGAGCTACGATCCGGTGTTTTATGCCGCAGGAAGCTTCGAATACTGGATTTATGGGAGATGATGGATTGCTTGGAAAATTTGCGGCTCTCAGAGAAGCTTTTTTATCAATGCTTGTGACAGTATAGCGTCACCTTTTTTTTTTCATAGCTCGGGCTTTCGGAGGATAAATAGTAAGTCAACTGTGCGCGGTGGTTTATACGATAAACGATGAAAAAGTACGAAGTCGTGATCGAATGATACATACTAATGGGTCAGGAGACAGCTTTCATATTTATACTCGATATTGCACTTTACTATTTTATTTTCTAGCTTTTGAGTATGCTTTTATCGGCACCATCTGCGAGCGAACTTTTGTAATTACTTTCCGGTAATTATGATTAACTTTTTTCAACGGCTAACTAAATTATAATTTCACAATGTAGGTGTTGAAGTATTTCTCTTTTCAATTCAGAATTATTGTTCAGGATGGGAAAAATAATGAACTTTTTTTTTTATGGACTAATTTAATTGAAAAACTTTGATATTTATTATTTATCGTTAGTATCTTGAAAAAAAAAACGTTTAAAGTATGGAAGCGTTTCAATATTTCTGACAATCGCAATGTGTAAAAGAGACATGAATGATAAATCACAAGTATGCACAGAAAATTTTAATGACTTTGAAAAGCCGAAAGTTTCATTTGTAGATGAAACAACCTTTTGTATGTATGCACATACATAAATTCTAGGGAAATTGATTTTTTTATGGATCAAAAAGAAAGAGTGAAAGCTCGACCTTAAGATAAAAAATCACCGAAAATTTCCATACCGTTGCAAAAACGCAACAAGCCGCAAGGTCGTGAAGTTTATTTTGGAACAACGTAACGCGCTAAGCGCTTAAAGCAAGTTTATCTCTTTTTATTGTCGAATTTCACGCATTAGATTGGAAGCACGTAATGCAGTTCGCACAGTGGATAATTCTAATGCATTTTAATTACGCAATTAAGTACTCCTTCAATACCATGATACGATTTCGGTTTTCCAATATTCGTAAAATTATGAAATCGAATTATGCAGGCCTATAATGCAATAATTGGGAAGTATTACTCCCGGTGATACGGCGACGCTGCTGCGCTACCGTTTAGTTGAATTATCTATATAGCCGTGACGTCAGGTTGCAAGTGCATGTGCATGGCTCAATAATCGATACAACTTGGAAATAGTTTCGACCCGGTGAAAATAAAACCCTACCTAGGGATAATTTATATTAAATTGACTTTCTCTTTTTTTAATTGTACTAACATTCCTAGGTGAACTACATTTTTTTTTTTTTTTTTTTTTTTTTTTTTTTTTTTTTTTACCTTTATTAAATTTAAGACTTGTGGGTTTAAAGTAAGTTTTTATTTTTGTTGAGTTTTTCTTTTTCAAATAAATATTTTTTGGTTTTGAATACGAGTTTTTAATTTTCAACAGTGTTCTTTTTATTATATTGTCACTATTGGTTTTTCATAACGCGTACTTTATCGGAATTGCAATGCTTTTAGGTGAGGTTTAAAGCTTTTTTCATCAAACTCTCTTTGACCGCGCTTTCTGATGCAATACGAGCGGATCTCGTGAATCTTTCGACAGCAATAAAAGTTTGTTTCAGCGAAAATTGGCAGTTTGTAAGACAAAAATTTTTTCAAGACAATTAAAAAAATTTCAATTTTATTTATTGACGTTATTTTAAGTAAAACTGCAAAATTTACTCACAATTAAATTTTTTCAATAAATCATTTCATTGAAAACCATATTTCATCTTTGTTCTTTCATGGTTAATTTACATACTCCACATATACGTGAATTTATGCGCATAACGACTGTGATAAAAACGATTGCCTTTATATTGTCAAAAATCACGCAATATATTTTTGCAAAAAATTCTAACCAAGTAATAAGTAACAATATACAAGTAAAAAAGTAACAAGTAAAATTATAAATGCATCGCGAGAAAATATTTCAATCTAATTCCAGAGCTTTTTTTCAAAAACAGTTATTTGAACAACTCTAGAAACATAGATACCTCAACTGTTTGTTTTTTTTTATTGTAAATTTTATAAATCTTTTAATATTATTCGTAATACTTGCATCATATGATTAGTTCGAAAAGTCAAACTCGTGATTCCAGACACTTGTGTATCGACACGCGATGAGTGCAGTTCCTGAAATAGGAGATGCATGTGTGCGAGAGATATATGCGTGGCTCGATGAAATTCCCCTTTCACGGCCAAAACGGCACGTGGCTAGGGATTTTTCGGACGGAGGTAAATTATAAACATTCTATACCTTTAAAAATTCAAGGCAATTTTTACCGATGCATCGCGATAGTAATAATGTATCATTTTATTTGTAAATTAAATTTTTATAGTTTCAAATTTTTCAAAACTAAAGAAACAGTGATTCATTTCAAGGCTAAGATAATTTCTATAAAAATAATTGCCAAGACAATTTCCTATCAATATGATTAGAAAATTTCATTGTTTAATCATAAATTTTTTCATATTTTCAAAATTAGTCATGATGGCAGAATTACTCAAAAGGTACTATCCTAAATATGTTGATGTTAAAAATTACATTCCTGGCTGTAGTTTAGCCAAAAAAATTGACAATTGGTGTACCCTAAATCGCAAAGTGTTATCAAGGCTTGACATTAAATTAAGTAAAGATACAATAAACAGTTTAGCTCAAGCGCAACCTGGGACCATAGAGAAAATTTTATATGAAGTACGATCTAAAATAGTTAAAGACTGCAATCATAGTAGAAGCACTCTGTTCAATTGCTACTGTGAGAATGAAAAAGGAGGTAAAGATAATTTAGTGATCTAAATTAAAAGCAATAAGTAGAGATTTAACATCATGGTATGTAACTAATTGCAGAATTCAAACTTGCAACAGATCCAGAAGAATCTTTAAACCAAACAGTTCCACGTAAAGCATTTCTTAGATTAAAAAAAGAACTGGAAGAAAAAACAGAAGCTATCAATATTTTAATTAAAAAAGTGGAACATTTAGAAAGCATGTTGAGATTTAAAGAACAAAGAATAGAAGATTTAGCTGCACAGGTTCAATCTTCTCTAGTAAAAACTTAAATTTAGAAAATTTTATAAAATATTTTAAATAAAACATTTTAATTATTAAAGCTAGTCCGATAGTAATTGTACATGTAAAAAATAAACTCCAGAGTTATTTGATTTTCTTATATTTAGTTTTTGTCAAATAAACAAATTAAAAAAATATTTTATACAAAATCTTACATTAAATTTTTTTTTCTGTACATATCAGCAAATGTATATGTATAATTATATTGCTGCCCTCATGCTAGGTGGTGAAACGAGTATTACACCATCTCCTCTGACAAAAAGCATGGGAATATTTCTCTTGGTAGTGCGATAGACTTCTTCATAAGTCTCTTCATCAATCTCTATTGTTGTTACAGTCTCCTCAACTTCCCCAAGAACCATGTTCAAGTGTTGATCATAAGCCTGAAATTTATAGATTTTAATAATTTTTTTTTTTTTAATGTCAAATATGAACACAAATGTTAAAACTTACGTGTAGACGTCCACGGAGTTCTCTTTCATTTCTCATTTTAACGTAAATTCGTTCGTCTAAACTTAGCCTGATTAAATCTAAAGGTTCCTTGACATTGATTGCCGGTACCTGTGAAAATTTAAGGTTAAAGTATCAACTCACATGAACTGTTCTATGCTATAAATACTAAATCTTTTACCTGTTCTGCATCATCAGCCATCTCAAATTGTAATTTTAATTCACTACTTAATAAGTTATTACTCAATATTTAATAATTTGACGTGATTAAAATGCTAAATTTTTTTTTTATTTGTTTGGACATAAACTTGTAACTCGCGGTTTCGTTTCCAGTTTGCTGCATAAACACAAGACACAAGCACAACTGCGCGAAGATTGAACCGACAGGTGGCTCCATCTAGGACAGTAACAATGTTTATTTTTTATTTTTAAAATGTTATCAAGAATCATATTAATATTATTCGAAAAAATATTTTACTTAAGCTAAGTTTTTAAATGTGCATTTAAAAACTATTTTAACATACGTAAAAAACGCTCAAAATAATAGAAATGCTTGTAAAAAATTTATTCTTCTATAGTCGATTAAATTTCAAGTACAAACCTCAGTAGGCAAGGGGTCAGAAAATAAATTATTCAAGAAATGATTTTAAAAAATTATAATAAAAATAATTAAAAAAAGTCAGGTCGATAAAATAATGAGTGAGGTTTCTGCATTATCATCTCAGCAGGGCGCTGGAATCGTCATCGTCGGCACTCGGCGGACGGCGGTCGGCGATAGGGAGGTGATGGAGAAAGAGGTGGAGGAGGAGAGGAGAAGGTGCCGCATTGCATAGTATACGAGAGAAAGAGCGAACGACACGACCCAAGGAACGTGCGGGAGCAGCGGCAGCGGCAGCAGGGGGGGCCAGTCCCTCTCACCAGCTCCAGTTTTCCCGTGTTCGAGGAGCAGCACTAGCACCGTTTTCCCAGCAACT
This sequence comes from Encarsia formosa, assembly GCA_038277355.1. NCBI lineage: Eukaryota > Metazoa > Arthropoda > Insecta > Hymenoptera > Aphelinidae > Encarsia > Encarsia formosa. Next base: position 111,714,900 of record CM076184.1, read on the forward strand.
GATGACGAGGAGGAAAAAAAGTATAGCCCGTCGTCACCGTTCAAAAGTGTGTTCCTTCTTCTCCCAGGGAGCAAACTGCGGAGCAGCCAGCAGCAGCCCGTAAACGCCATTTTAAGTCCGCGCGCGCGGACCACAGTGTGAGTGTGTACTACGTGTGACTGAGTAATCCTATCCTGGGAGCAGCGTGCCGAAGTGTGTTTGAAGTGTAATCCTCGAAGAAGGTGTTTCCTAGGAGTGTGCAGTGTGTTACTAGTGCGAAACCTAACTCGAAGAGCCTGCGCTGTCGACGAGCGCGGTGCCGCTCAACATTATGGTGAGTTAAACTATCTGCCTCTCACTCTCCCGTTCTCTAGCTCTCTCTCGGCTCCTAGACATCCTCGTCGAGGGAGCAGCTAATGGGGGGCCATACATACTTTTCTCCTTTATTTCTGGCACGTTCGCGAGCCATTAGACCCAGCTGCATCAGCGATTATTTGCGCTTGCTGCTGGGTCTCTTGCGGGTGATAAATACGCGAGGGAGCTACGACGACATGGGCGCCGGCTACGCGGGGGGTGGTGCTGTTTACACCACCAAAGCGGCTAACTCGTCTTCGGGAAAAGCACCCGATATTTCAGATATACATTAGGTACTATACCTACTCCTACTGTACAGTAGTTTTTCAATCACTGTTGTTATTGTGAGAATATTTTTTAATCAATCTACATTCTACAGCTTTTATAGAATAATAATTTTATAATGCGTTGTATTTGCCAATTGTCTGTCGAATAAAAGTATTATTTGGAAAAAAATTTTATTGGTCCAAGTAAATAATGAAACACGTATAAATCTTCAAAGTCTACTTATTTTATAGCACGACAATTCATTGAGCTAGACACAATAATTAATAGCCATTGACAAAAACCTGTAGAGATAGGCCATTAGTTTTATAATGTCCAGTCGTAAAGCGTGTTCTCTCTTCTCTTTCGTAATTTATTTAAAAAGTATGAAACGCGAAAATTAAATACCAATTAGCCAAACGAGCGGCTCGTCCGAAGAATAAGCGCGTGTAAAGTAACGATGATGCTCTTTAAAATGTAAATTTGTTTTCGAAGAAGTTTTGATATTCAAATGAGAGGAAGAAGGAGAAGAAGGCGGAGGAGAAGAGGAGATATGTGCAAGACCCAAATAATCACCGTGTGAAATAGAGCAAACGTTTCAAGAACAAGGTTCCTCCTCTCCCCGGAGATAATTACCTAATTAATTGGCGTCAGATTCATGTATGGGCTCTTTGAGTGCAACCCTCTCGCCTGCCTCCTCGGTGCATGCACATCTCTTCATCGTATTAAGAATTAGTGACGCACGTGCACGTCATCGAGCGTCTGCCCATTGTTCGAATAATCAAAATTATTATCCGTCTCTCTTTTGCTCACTCAAATACCAATCGGTTCCATTGGAATGCAAATTACCTTTTTTTTTTACCCCAGTATTTGCTAAGTTTTTTTTTCCTGCACAAGTAATTGCCGTGTAATTGTTCTTCGTTACGCACTATCGATTTTTCTTGTCACTCGAGCTGCAGGTCTTTATTTTTTCCCTGAATCGTCAATTTTTCTTTCTACTCTTGAGCTGAAAACCTCGCTAAAAACATCCAGGGTTTTTTTTTTTTTTTTTTTTTAATCTGCTCGCAGCGATGACAAACGCGATATAGAAGCGATAAGTCACTCCAGGAGCGTCTGAGAAACTTTGTTCGGCGACACTATTGATGACGATGACGATGTGCCGTTAAGTAGTTTGCAAAACTGAGTTTTGATAAGCTCGGATTGACTTTCAATTTGATGTATTCGCATAAACTTTTTATCTCGAGCTATTGGAGCTGTCTCTTTCACTCTTTCTTTTGCAGTCTATCCTATGAACGAGTCGATGACTTCATAATTTTTTTACCTAGCAGAAAGTTTTTTTTGTAAACGCAAGTAATAACTGATACACGTAAGAATAAAATTGTTTGATCAACAAATAAACAAAATTTTACTAAGAACTTTTAAAAGAATTTATTAATCCGAGATTTACAAAATAAACAAACGTAAAATTCTTAACGAATTGCACAACGAAGCAGGTGTTACTTAAATGTTTACTCGCTAAAACGAACTTGAGTCACAGCGTGGATTCTCGCATCCTGCACTAACTGTAAGCAAGACCGACCCAAAAAATGCAACACCGTGGTGGTGGTCGCCACGTCGCGTCAGCTTTCACTCCAAAACGCATCAGATAAAAATATAATAAGCGGGTACACCGCAAGCAAAGCGTCCTCGTAAAAGAAGATCCGCTGTTGCTAGCTAGTGGCTTCAGCAGAATTTCAGGAGCAGGAGCAACCTAACCTCCAAGCGTGTTTATAGGATACATACATGTATGTACATATGTATCTATGTAGCTCAAATCGCGTGCAGGTCGCTTATCCCATAAAAGCGGGTGCATGCGTCGCGTGCGTACGGTGCAGTGTCAAATAAAAATAAAAGAAACCGCAGGCAGGCAGGGCCAACGATTCTCTCGGAATCCGGCTTGATTCTTGGGGGATATTACCTACACACACGCCGCGCGCTGCAAGGCGGCAAGCCCGCGACGACGCTGCTGCAGCAGCCCCGCCCAGAAATAGACGGGGAAAATGATTACTCTTCCTCCACCAGCTGATTCCTTCTTCCTTTTGGACCTTTTACTTATCTTTTGCTATATTCGCGAGGTGCAGTGTAACTCGTTTTGTTTTGATCCTGCGTTATCCCCTGCACATATCTTGCTTCATTTGATCTTAGTTTTACTTCATTTTATGGTTTTAAAATTTCTAATACACTTGTCCCGTACTGTCATGATATCCAATCAAACGTGTTTAGATAGTAGTTTATTTCATTTATCTCCTGTAAATAATTTCATGATGGGCAGGTACATAGCGTTTAAAAAGTATCCTAATCAATATTCTAACTCCTTCTCATTTACAAAAGATTTTTTATAAATAAAATCTTGCTTTTGCACGGAGATTTAAAAAAAAGCATAGTCAAGGGAGGCGGCCAATTAGGGACGGCGTTGATGTCTCAAGATCAACAAGGCTGGTAGAGAAGCACGAAGCGCAATCATAAAAGACGATGACGACGAGCTTGGGGGTCGAAGTGCCGCGGGACAAGTCCTACCCTTGCGCTGCACTTGTACTCTATGAGCGGAGGAAACTGTACCAAGGCACATACCCACTTCGTTACTTCACTCCTTTAAAACATTTTTTTTCTTCCTCCTTTTTTAGGGTAGTGTTGCAGGCTGTGGCATTTTTGGAGCAATCTTTTTTAAAAGTTCTCGAGGAAGTACGATCCGTTTAAGAGCGCGCTTGTGTGTTTTCCGCGTTTTAAATTCTTTTCTCCGTTCCTGCAGTTGAATTTTTTACCTTGAGTCGTAAAAGTTAAGAAAAATGACCGTTAATTGAATTTTTTATTTATTTTTTTTTTTAGTGTACATTTTTAATTGTGCACAGGAAAAAAAAATTGCTGAAAGCGTAGAAAAATTTAAAACTATGTTTTCTACCGTTTTCTACTGTAAAATTTTTAAATATTTTGTGTTGAAATTTTATATTTAAAATTGTATTATAATCATGAAAATTTCAATTTTCTGTTTATCATAAAAAATTTTCTTAATCAATGATAACAAGTTACAAGTTTAAATCAGTTTAACAAAATAAAATCTTGGTGTTAGTGTTAATTGAATGACAGGACGGGCTGCGTGAAAAAAAAAAAAAAAAAATCTCGAAGCATAAACGACCCGCACATGCATGTATCTACCACCCATATAATCGCATCTAGAAACGTCAATCAAAGGGTCGCATCGTAATTTAACTCTTAATTCACCACCATCCTTCATATCTGTGCTAAAATTTTTTAGTTCCAGTATAAGTGACATGAAGATCGAGGCAACGATGCATTTTACATACCTTTTTATCGTTTTAAACTAGACCCAAATCGTGTTTTTTATCTCTCAGGCTTCCGTTTGGGTGTGTCATAGCTTAGGTAGTTGAGATTGACTGTCGATAATGTTTTCTTTTTTTTTTTTTCAACGACGATGAGTATTTTACTTGACTATCAATTTAGTGACTGAATTTTTTTTTTTTAATTTTGTTAAAATTTTGGATACTTATTAAACAGAGAACCTCGCAAAGAGTTATGAATATTTTCTATTTTTGTCATGTATTATATAATTTAGATAAATCGCTTTTGAGGGCTAAATGTTATGCAATGTCAAAAGACACTACTTTTTTTGTTTTTGATTATCTATACCTGCGCTGATAAAAATGCTGGCTGTAAAATAAAGTTTTAATTACGTTCTAGTAAAATTGCGCAAGCAAGCAGATAACATGCGTTCTTTTAAAAAATTTTTTTTTATTTTGCAACTAAACAGCTGACGTCACCCACTTAATTACCGCAACTACGCCAATGAAGTTGAAAGAAAAATAAAAAAACAAAAAACTCGAAACAAGAAAAAAGGAACGAGCCGCAAATTATCTCCGCGCAGGCTAAGACGTCCCCGTTATAAATCAAAATCCTCGTCAAAAACAATCGGCCGCTTCCTCTGCTTTTGGCAGCAGTGCACGCCGCAAAATGCAAGCGGCCAGCATCAGCGCCGGAATTCCAACTGGCAACTCTCCTCTCGATTAGCTCCCAGGTTGCGATCATTTATCCCCGTTAGAGAAACGAGGTGTTTGTTCCGTTGATCGGCGACGTCTATCGACACCCGATCAATTTTATCCATCCATCTCCCGACTTGATAAGGTCAAGGTGTGCACACGAAAAATTTAAGAGTCGCTGATCCCTCCCTGCTAGAAATGAGTGAAAAATTTTTTTCGCCTTCTGGTGAAATTCTGCTGAAATTTCTAGCAGGGCCGTGTCATCACTAATACCAATCGTAATTCGTACGTTATCAGTTAAGAAGTTTCAACAAAATAGAGAATCAAAATTCCTTCCTGCTCCTCATGCTCGGCCGGACGTATGCGTGCGCAGTGAACTTCACGTGCTATCTGCACATAAATGACGCTTAGTCTCTCTTTATAAGCACACACACACACACACTTTTCAGCTTATGTCATTTGTACACGGAGAAAGAGGTACATCATGAAACTTGGTGTACAGCGCCATCGTTTTACATGATGCGTGGTGCAGCGTGATTCCAAGTCACAGTCGTATTTTCAAGTGTACGCACCGTGTTTTCCAGTGCAAAATTTTTAGAGAGACAGTTTCGATAGAGCAGACGACGGCGCTCGGAACACCCACGTTACCAGTTTTTTAAAGTTTTACACTAAAAATTGTGTACGATTCTTACTTTGAAATATTCTTGCTGTCTTTCCTAACAAATTTATAAACTTCAATTATGATTTCGAACTTGATATTTATATTTATACGATTTTAAAGTTTCGAGGTTAGAGATTCAGCAGAACTTGAGTAACCGAGAAAAAAGCATGCGTCAAATGCGTACACTGGAAAACACCGTGCACACATTGTGTTTCATAGTGTATCTCCTTCTCCGTGTAGTCTCATTATGGTTTTATGCAAAATTTAATGTTTGGCTGCAATGAAAAATCCAAGACGTTTCTTTTGATAGTCTTTATAAAAGATTATTCTTGTGATAAAACAGGTTTGTTTTTTCTTTAGGTTTTGGTCAGTATTTTTTTTAAAACAAACTCATTTAAGAGCTCGATTAAGACTTGACTATACAAGTTTGAGACTTTACGTAATAAGTTATATTTATAAACGGCGCTGATAGTGCGACTTTTGAAATAGCTACAGACAATTTTCATTTTATTTTAATTATTAAGTTTGTACAGAGCAAATTTTCAGGATGAATGTTTTTTCTTTTTAACATGACCTTTGGATATCTCTGATGTTGCTGTGTGTCATTTAATAGCCTTGAGCTGCTGCAGTCGAAGGAGCGATAAATTTTGCTTTGTGGCCTCAAAGCAGTTAGTACTACTTCATTGTTTTTAAAACAAGTAATGCGAATCTGTGCAATGCAGTTTGCAGCGGCGCTAAAGTTCTCCATGAGTCATCGGCCTCCTTAATAATTTTTGATTTCGACGGTAAAAAGTTTCTTCTGATCTGCTAGAAAAAAAATGTATTTTTAGAAACTTTAAAATGCAGCAAACCACACAGTAACATTTTATTTTTATTAATAATTTTAAAATTCTATGTACTTAATTTCCAACGGTATTTATCATTGATAATAAATTGAACAACGTAGTAGAAGTTTGTTGCTGAATGCATAACTAATTAGTATCACTTAATAAAACTTACAATAATGTTTAAATTACTTCCCAAGCCATCTATCAATTAGCAGATGATTCTATGAAAACGGAGCTACACAACAAAGCCTTAAGAGTGCGAGAGCGACAACTGTTTTTGAATTATTCATTTCAATGCACTTGGTTATTAAACATTGAAACGATAGTAGCCGTACTTACGTATTACCGTACAAATTTTTCGTCTCGTTTCTTTAACTACTGAATTGTTGTTGAATTTATCGAATCGTATATTATTTTGTCTCAAAATAGACCTGGACATATATAATCACTGGTATCATTGATTTTTCTTACAATAAAAATGTGACATTTGCTGCAAGTGCTCCACGACCTTGGATCTAAAATAGCTCTCACGATAAAAATTTTAAAACGCTGATCCTTCTTACCTTTGAATCGAAACCGTAGATTGAAAAAATAAACAACCGTCTCTCATTGAAAACACGTGTAAATTTAAAGATTAAACATTTCAGTTTTTCATTTGTATACTCAGTTGAAAGTTCAAAAAGTTTATTCTGTAGATAGTAATATTTTTTTAAAAGTTTCTTTTTACCGACACGAGTTATTTGCAGCAGTTGATTTTCCATTTAATTAAAAGCTCCGTTTCTGAAAGTGTTCCAGTTTCACTAGCTCTTTTCATTGAATTTGCGTGAGATATCAAAAAACTTTTTCAATTTTATTAATATTTCAAGTAAAAATTAGGCGATCTTGAACTATTTTAAATGGCTATCTGGTTTTTGTTTTTTTTTTTTTTTTACTCGAATTAATGATAACTTTTCGGCACTTGTAAAATTTTATAAAACTTTTATATTGATTCTGCTTTTAAAGCATATCACTAAAACTTTATGAGTAACGGCCAAGCTGACCTTGAGCTTGAAATTGGATCGGTTTTTCCGAGGGTTTTTCACTTCCAGATGACACTTTTTTTAAATTGCAGCTGTTACAGTATAATAGGAAAAATCTCTGAATAGATGAAAAATATGCACATCGGTTGGTTGACATGTGTATAAATACAAACCGGCTGGAAAATATTCATCAGCTGCATCCCGAATCAATAAAACGTGACCTTTCAATGTCACAGGAGAAAATAAGCTCGCGACCTCGATAAAACGGCGCTCGAAGCATAATACCATCCTTACTTATACCCGCACAATGAGCGGGAATGGAAGAAAAAAGCTCCACGCATCAAAATCCTCTCGCGCTTTTGGAGATTAGTCTGGGCTGGCAGTTATCTGGCTAAAGGCCAACACATCTGCAGCAGCGGCAGCACGGAGTTGCCATTGTCGCCAGTTTCTTTGTTTCCTTCCTTCCTTTTTTTATCCCGGTCGTCGTTTATAGCTGACATTAGAGCTGGTTTTTATCCTTCCAGAAACTCGTGTTGTACCTCTATGCGTTGATGAAATAGATTCCTCTTTGATCCCGGTAAAAAGGCGTATACACAACGCTCGGAAAACAAACCGTACTCACTCGTAAAATTCACATTTCTAAAACGGGATCAGCTGACTTGTTGCGTTTTCTCCAAGAGGTCGTCGACGTCTTCTCGGAGCGATCAAGTTCGTCTTACGCGCTGTCGGATTAGTTTTCGGAGATGCCTTTTTTAGATATGATCGGAATGCTTGTCATTGATGGACTTTTAAATTGCATGCACTCTTTTTTTTTCTTTTTTTCTTTTTTTTTTTTTTTTAATTGTTGAACGGAGGTGAGGAGAATGAAGGGGGAGCAGGTTTTTTACTTAAATTACTTTTGAATATTTAACACCCGTGAGAACTTCTTTATGAGCTTATTTTTTTCCTCTTTTCTTGAAGAAATTTCTGAGGAAATTTCTAATGGAGAGTTGAATACGAATAATGTAACTCTGTGTTATTTATTTTTTAATTTTAACGAGTTTTGAAAGTATAATTTTTATGTGGTTAACAGAAACAACAATAATAAATGAATTATGTAGTTGGTCAATTAAAATCCTGTTTATTCCGAGGTTTATTCATTACAGTTCGCGGTTTTTTTTAATTGCTCAAACCAGGTTAGTTTTTTTATTAGATTTCGCATAAAAATTTCGTTCTATCGTAAAAATATATTACTGTTTTCGTCTATATAAATAATATAGTTTTATTGTTATTATTATTATTATTATTACTAAAAAACCAACTATTTTATTTGCTTGAAAAAAAAGCCTTGAACATCCGTCCTACTTCTCATTTCCCTTTTGAAAAGCTACCCGTTTGAATAAAAGCCCAGCTAACCCAAATCTCTTGCAAAGCGCGTGCAAAATCATACTCCCCTTTGCGTTGCATTTAAATACAGCTGTGAGCTGCGTGTAGGTAGACTGCAGCAGGAGACTCGATTGCGCGACCGGAAGTAGCAGCAGCGAGCGGTAGGGGGACACTAACCCGAACGTGACGTTTCGTAGGTGTATTAACTGCTGTTATAACTTTAAAGGGCCCTCGATCGAGTTGCGGGTATTTAAAAAAATCTTATTTAAAAATTATTCCGAGTTTGTGCTAGTAAATGCTACACTGATAGTAACGTCGTCCCAGGAATCCGTATAATCTCGTATAAATTGTTTCTAATTGACATTTAATGTTCCGTGAGTTCCTGCTTCTACGCTTGTTTCTCAGTAAAGAATCATTCAATGTAGCGATTTGAAGTAACTTATGATAATTAAAGACCTCGTTAAAGACGTAGAGTAGATACTATTTGGGGGGCTACGAGGGGGGCTATCTATAATGTTTTGGTAGTACTAAAATTAAAAAAAATAAGGGTACTTTAAAATTTAGGAAATCTTGTTATGTAATAAGAGTTGTTTACAAAACAGGTGTAGTGGTCGTATCAATCACTTGTTAGATTTAAAACACCACTACTTTGTTCTGAATTTAAAGTTCTCGATAATAAGAAAAGTTTATAAATTTAAAGCGGATGACTGAAAAATAAGGATATCGGATGAAAAAGATTGTTTAAATTGTATGAATCTCCTAAAAGTTATGTACACTTAGCATTGAAAAATAAAAACGATAATTGAAAAATATGTATAAAGACATTACGCAGATGCACAGAGAAATTGAAGCCGATCAGTCAGTCGAGTGCGAGCAGCCCGAGCGGCTAATGAGGATCATCGCTCGTCGAACGCGATCCCGCAGCATGACAATACAGCTCGCCAAGCGAATAAACTCAGCATCAGCTATGTTGTGCAGCGAGAGTATATTGTGTCAGCGGTGTTGTTCACCTACATTCGCTTGCATACGTATAACTATGGCACTGTAGTTGGTTGATGCAGCCGCCAGCGGAGTAGACCCCGAGTCGCCGGGAACGTTAAGGAGGTTATATAGCCACCGCCCGACAGTTGGCAGCCGCAGACCGGCTTGATCAATATTGCAAGAAGACACGCGCGGCGCATGAGCCACCCACCCATGCCTTGCCATGACACGCCGCGCCGGCTTATTTTTATTTATCCACCCTTTTTTTCAATATTATCTTCTTCTGCAACCGACTTGCAATTTTCGTTAATAAATTAGACACTCGTCTTTTTTTGAAATTGTTAAAAAATATTAATTTTGAAGCTTATTTTTTCGAACGTTAGCCTGCAGGTGGATCGATAATTTTCTGAAAACTCGAGATTGAAAAATCAAACTTTATCCAAACGGTTTTTGTTTTATCAGGTGAACTTCATAAAACACGCAGATGAATTTTAAAATTCTGTCTTATTTGAATACTAATAAACGCCTGAATAGTTTATTTTTAACTGTTGTTATGTTTATTAAAATGAAAAATTTGAGTAAAGCCAATATAAAAATAGCTGTCTTTAAATCGGCTTCAAATTATAAGTTCCATTAGCTGTAAAAAAGTTCATTTAATCCGAGCACGATCGTTAAAGTCTAGACAAAGAGTTGAGGTCGTCCGTCGCGATAAACACGTCATTACATTACAAGCATCTTGATGGAGGGAATAGTTCGTGGACACCTGTTTCAGCCCGATGCAAGCTCACCGCGCCACCCGTTGATTCTCCTTAGCTCGGCTCGCTTGCCTGCTGATCGATCCGCTCGTTCTTCGCTCGAGCTCCGCCGCACGTGTGCTGCTGCCGCTAGCTGGCTGCGGCTTTTTTTTTTTCTTCTTCTTCGTGCGTGCCAGAACTTTTTTTTTCACCCAGTCCTCACTTTGCACGCGTGCAGCGAGCGCCCTTTTATTGGTTTATTTTCGTAAGTGCCGCCGCTTTTTATAATAAGCCCCGAGAAACCCATGGGGGTTTCAATGTGGTAGCTCAATTCAATTAAAATTTCATACGCTACTATTATTTATTTGGATTATTTCTTTTCGGCCGGAATCACAAAAAAGTAGAATTATTTTAAATTTAATTCAAACGGAGCTGCAATTCACTTCTCTTATTTTGCTTTACTGTTACCGCCAACGTTGAAGCGGCGAAATTTTATATATTTAAGTCCGAGGCAGCCGTCTGTTTTAAATAAATTAAGCATCAAAGTAAATTGTGCAATGTTACCTAATCAAAATTAAAACTGCCTCAAAAACTAAGCTGCAGTTGCTTTTTCACCTCTCCTTTGGCTCAATGTTCTTGCACACGAGTAATCTTGCTGGTAGTGCTTTCCTTGCAAAAAAAAAAAAAAAAAAAAAAAAAAAAAAAAAGTACAAAGTTTGACGACGACAGCAGCAAAGAGAAAACTTCAAAAGAAAAGCAGAAGAGCGATCATGATGCTTTTGTTGCGCTCGGTTTACCAGCACTATTAAAATCGGCGATCTGAGCTTTCGATAATTAATCGTACGCACTGTTAACAGAAGAGATTCCGAGCGATTTGTTACTGCTTGACATTATAATCAAGATGACTTTATAATCAAAAAAGTTTTAAATTAACTAGGGACGATAAAAACTAGAGCGAGGCTAATTTGCATTGAACTAACTGGGTCTTCTCGTACGCTTAACTTCGCACTACTTCACGCTTATCACGATGCATCCCGTTCAAAATATTCAATATTTTCGCGAGTTATTCTAAAAATTGAAATATAAAGCAAAGCAGAACAGAAGAAGTTCGCCTAAAGAAAAAACCAACATTTTGACTTTACGAGGGCGAAAGAAGAAAGTTGCAAAAGAGAAGAAGAAAAAGCTCAAAGCGTCGCGTCACGTTAGCGCTAGACAAACCCTGCCGTCGGTGCAGTGACAAGCTCGTTTAACTCGAGCGAGACTCAGCAGTAGCGCGTCGATGCATTAACGAGCCGTTATATATGGGCACAACCATGACTCCCAGCAGCGATAATACCACAAAGAGAAGAAAGTTTACTACTCGAGACGCCGCCGCACAATTCCAAGCTCGAATTACCCGGCCTTTTTTTTTTAGCCACTTATACAATTGGTCTACATGCGAGATTTGGTTTTTTCAAATGTACCGGGGCTCGGTTGATCAAATTTTGCGTCGAAAAAGTCAAAAAACGGAATGGTAGCCGCACTCGCACCGCGACCACTTGACCTCGACTGCCGCATTTATACGGAAGTCAAGCCTACGCCAGCTGTACGCTTGCACTTCTCTCGCGATCAACACCACTGGAAAAGCCGGAAACAAAAATGGTTTTTTACTTTTATGTAGTCATAAAAATTCAAAGGCAAAGTGCTTCTTTTTTTCTCATCTTCTTTCCAGAATTCATTTTATTTTTTTAAGGAAAAAAATTGTTTTTATGAGATAAAAAAAATGATTATTTTACTTTTGATAGAAACTATAAAAGACCGCAGCCCACCGCAGACCGAAGAATATAATATTCTTTTGTTTTTCTCATAACGACAATATGACGCACAGTTTTAATTGAAATGCGGATACATGAAAGTTAATGCCGCGTTCTGATGTCGTGTTACATTGTTGTGCTGCACGTGTATGCAATTATTACAAAATCACTACCTTATTTTAATCCTTTTTTTAAATACTTTGAAACAGTGTAGAATTTTAAAGACTTCATTTTAAGACGCAAGAAAGTAGTTTTAAAATTTTGGAAAAATATGTCTTCAAGATTTCTAAGTGTTTGAATGTGCGTGCCATCTTTTTTTTATTTTACCACTGATGAACATCGTTGCAAAATATAGTATCACTGCCGCGATGCGTGTGTGCGACGATGAACTCAGGAAAAATCTGAGCGCAAAGAGTCGACCGTGATAACACAAGAGCTGCTGCTGTTGCGAACACAGACATTAAATTAGTTGATTGAAGCGTTCTGTATGATAATGCGTCATTGAAACCATTTTTTTGTGCTTGCAATCACTCCTCTTTTCAGCGCGTTTAATCGTACAACCACTTTGACTTGAAATTTAAATTAATTGAACGATCCAAATCTAAGTGGTTTTCTCAAACTGGTCACTTGAAATTAAAATGCTCGTTGATGATCTTCAAAAGGTGTACCAAGGTGAACGCACCCATAGTCAGAGTCTTCAATACACATTAAAGTCACTACTCTAAACTATTGTAGCTATCGTGTTCGCTTGATACTCGCTTGGGCAGAAAGCCTGATCGCCCACTTTTAGGTCGCAACCGGTTCGATCGCGATTCCTTCGATTCATGAAGAAACAGAGTAGAAAACTTATGAATGGCTTGCTCTTTCTTTCATACTACGTGAATAATTAATACTTTGCGATTGTCCGATGCACGACGCTGGAAAAAGAACAAGGATTTTTTCACGCTACTAGCGCCGAAAGTACTTTCGAGCTTGTACGTTTATCGTACTTTCGGCCTACTAGCATAAAAAATAGTATAGACGCCTCTAGCAAACCCTTGATGACCTAGCCTTGGGCTCGAACATCAATTTGGGTTTACTAAGGGCTCATTTTTGACTCCCTGAACGTATAATATACTATTTTACTACCTTAACCGAAACTCTTTCAAAATTCTGTTTACGAAGATAAAAATTTCACGCCTAGCGAACTTGATTCGTCAGTTTCGTTCATCACTTATTTTTGCACGCTTACGCAAACACTTCCTCTCGTTTGTTTTCGTGAGATAAAGTAATCACTAGTTAAGTGGTGGATTTTATTTATTTATTTATTTATTTTTTAAATTGAACAATCTCTTGAAGTAAAAGAATTCCCATATTTTAGTAGTATAATTCGAGCTTTAACCCGAACGATAGAACAAGAGTTTTTTTTAAATTTAAAAAAAGAGGGGGCAGGGAAGTATTAAAAGCGAAGCCATTGTCCAAGGTCAGCGTGAACCTCGACGGGCCCTTGTTTTTCCCTGCCACGGGACGGTTGGAAAAAAGGTCTAGCAGGCGCGTGGGAGCAGAACCGCTGCACGCGATGGATAAGAACCGCCCTCAAATGATAGTTTTCATCCTCCTCGTTCTCTACCGCGTGACTCACCCGAGCTCATGCTGCATCATCGAGCTCCCTTCCTCTTCCCCTCGACGTCTACCATGCCATTCAACACTGATAACGTCTATCTTTACAATAAATATCATAAGACTTATCTTTTTAAATCTTTTACGATTTTCTTTACTGTTTCAAAGATGAATAACTGCTGTCGAAGAACTCGTACAAATCAAGATTTTATTTAGCCTACTATTCTCAATTTCGATTCAGCTGTCTTCAATATTGATTTTTACCCTGTTAAGCTTAACTTATACTAAAGGAGATTTTGTAACTACCTAAAATTGATTCAAGTCCTGAAATAGAGGTCATCTGGTATTTTATTCTTGAATATTTTTTTATTCAATAATTCTAAATGATAAAATCACGAAAATAATTGAATGAGTGAACCAAAAAAGATTTTAACGACGTTTTGAACTTTTCGTGCATAGTCTAAATGCTGCGCTTATACGTTTTTTTAAATTTTTTTTTATTTTTTATTTTTTATTTTACTGTGGAGTGGGGTTCGATATCGTAGTTAAGTTGGTTTTTTAATTTCTACCCTTGATCAGTAAAATTGATAAAAAAAATGGCGTTTTAATAATTTCTCGGCAAAGAACTTCTTGCAAAATTGCCAAAATCTGGTCCTTAAAATTTTTTTTTTTTTATTATACCACTTTATACCATTTATGGTTAATTGGGTGTTACATTAAATTTTTACGGTAGGGGTTTTACAGTAGGGTGACAATTATGTATGTCGGGTCCTTCTGTCCTGAATGCTTCATCAGGTAAGGTGAAGATGCCGTCCGATATTCCATGAGCTATTAATGGGTAGCAAGTGAAGGGTTAAAGAGGTCTTTGCCTTATCTGGTGTGATTCGTTTATAATACTTAGTGAGCATTAATCCAATCATCGGTGGCCATCTCCTTTGATCCTCAGAATGTACTGATGTTCCCCAAGAATTCTTGTCGTGTCTCATAAAAAAAAAAAAAACACCTTTTCCGTACTCTGGCCGGGAAGCGCTACTTTACTGCCGCTGCCGCTACAGTCAATAGCGCTTCCCGGCGCCGTCGTGCGGAAAAATAGTATACTGAACTTGGCAGCTGAATGGGAAGGCCTCAGATCACATGTTTGTCAACCTCGGCTTCGCCTCGGACGACAATTTCATGTGATCTGAGGCACTCTGCCCATTCCAGCTGCCCAGTTAAGTAATATACTATAAAAATCCTTGAAATTCTTTCATGCGGACCTAAAAAAACTGTGATTATGATGAGGTCTCAAGATTTCAGCGGTTTTGCAGGAGGTCGTTTAGAACCTTACAGGAAATCGTAAATACCTTTAAGAAAAAAACGTCACCTCTTTATGGTATTTTGAACGAGATTTTGAACTTATTCAAATGTATAAAATAAAAATACATGAATTAAAAAATTTTATTAGTTTATGAAACAACCTTGGAAGCAAGTATAAATATGTTCCCAAAAGGGTTCCATTATTAACTAAACTAATTTTTAATAAGCAGATAAAATTTTTAACCAAACAGACACTAAGAAAATTAATAGAAGTTCATCATGATAATCTAAACTTGAATATTTTGTGCTTGCAGGTGTCACGAGTTCGGTGATTCGTCAGCAGGGCTGAGGAGGAAGCCGTTGGGATGGGGATGCGGCGGCTGCAGTGATGAGATAAGCTAAGGATTATCGACAACGGGAACAGCGGGAGCAGCACAGAAGAAAAGGTGCACTTAAAAGGGCTTCAGCAGCCATGCCGCTACCCAAACGGGTGGTCGAGCCGGTGCATGTGTCCCGGGGCACCATACCCGAGGACTTTCCACTGCCCTCGGAGCTCGAGGCGGTCACCAACGGCACCCTCGCCAACACGATAAGACAGCTCTCGAGTCTGTCGAGGCACGCCGAGGATCTGTTCGGCGAGCTCGCCAAGGAGGCTCACAACCTCAGCGACCGAGCCAACTCCCTACAGGCCAGGATCGACAGGCTAGCCGTCAAAGTCACCCAGCTCGATAGCAACGTCGAGGAAGGTTTGTGTTTTCTCTTTCTCTTTTTTATTTCATTTGCTCGCGCTTCCTAAATCTACGAAATCCAAAATCCACTGGAATAAATTCATTTTGATAAATTTCACTCTTGAGAATTAGAAACAGCACCCCATTACCTCTTTGAACGGAAATTGCCGCTCACGTTGATGGCTCGAGTGGGAATTTCCAACATGAGCTGATTGAACACACTGCCTTGCACTGAAGCAATTTCTAATTTAAAAATATTGCTCTTACGTGATTGGATACTTAAATTCAGTGATAAATATCAATTTATTAGCCGATAGATGTACACAATTAAGTACTATTATATTTTTATTCTTTATTCAGTGTGAAAATAATTGATTAATACATGGCTGTTGATGAGTTTGAGCTCTAGTCCATCATGCTGTACTATACAACTTACCAAACTAATTTATAACCTGTCGTTTCAGTTTCGCTTCAAGACATTCACATGAGGAAAGCCTTCAAGAGCTCGGTGGTATTCGACCAGCAGGTCGTCTCCAGGGATACAATGCCTACGGCCATGCTGGAGACTTACCAAATGTGTGACACTCCGCCACCGCTCGACAAACTCAATGTTTATAGGTAATGTTTTATTCAAACCTACTCTTACAAGCGAGCTTACAAGCTTACAAGCTTTCTAAACTTTTGTTCTATTAAAAAAATTTTTATATATTCATATTGAATCATAATGAAATTTTTCATACCTTAGATCTTAAAATCACAAAAATAAAGCTATTAATATTAAAATCAAAGCTAGATTTTAAAATTTTAATGAGATCTTTGAAAATTTTAAAGCTACGTTCTTAACTTTCTACGAAGATTATCGAATAGTAGTTTTTGCTGACACTAGATCTTTTTTTCACAAAGAATGTATTTTAATGTCTACTTTATCTGCAGGGATGACGGAAAAGACGGCTTGAAGTTTTATACTGATCCGAATTACTTCTTCGACCTGTGGAGTCAGGAAATGCTCAAGGATACTGAGAAGAAATTACACGATAGAGGAAAGAAGGTAATGTCACCTCGAAATTTTAACGATGCATTTAATCTGTTTGTACGCCTTGATAAAATGAATATCAGAAGTTGTTTTATTGTTTTGATATATTTGTTAAAAATTAGTTATTTATGAAGTGTTGTAAAAAGTTCTGTTCAAGGCATACAAATTTATCATCAAAATTAATAACTATTATAACAAAATTTATTCTTAAATATCTTATTAACAAATAAAACTGTCCCCTTGGTTATAGTCCGATGACTCAGATTATGCCGAACCGTTCAGAGAGGCAAGTCGATGGTTTGGATCTTTGTAGTTTTTTCACCCTATCATTTAAAAGAAAAAGAAAAAAAAAAAAAAACCCTTACTTCAAAAATTGAGATTGAACGTTCTCTCTTTTGACATCATTCTCATTCGCATAATACTGAATTCACCTTGTGTGTGCGTGGTTTTTTCTCATTAACGAATATTCTTCACCTGTTTTATTATAATTTTATTCGCTATTATAACTCATAGTTTGAGAGTTTTGCTAGCTGCTCGCTTCAAAAGTTACTTTTAGATACAGCTATCATAGATTTAGATGATCAATTGTGCATTTTTTCATGTTCATGTGAACTACAATCGCGTTTTAGATCCCTTTCTTTTCAGTACATACATCTTCATGATTATTGATGTATACTTCTCGTGGTCTTGAATTGTCATTTAAAGTCATAAGGTCACTCACTCATCTCATTAAAAAATTATATGATACACAACCCAAAAACAAAAAAAAATCATTCCATTTTACGTATTTTTCCCTTCTTAAATATACCAATATGCACCGTGGAAATTAAAATAGTCATATGATAATGTATTGTTTTACTAAAGTATGCAATTAATTTAGTGGCTTTAAAATTTAATTGCTTATCAATAATAATAGAAATGACTACTTTTATTTCCTAAAAAAAATTTTTCGTGAAATTGACTGATAATACAGTTAATATTAACTTTATTTAGATAAAGGGAAACTCTATTTATTATAAGTCTAACGGTTGAAATTTTGCTACTAGCTACAGATTAAGCTAATTAAAATTTGTTCAAGTTTTAGGGTAAAATTAATCTAATCTGAAACTTCATCATAGTTTCTAGTAAAAAAATTGCTCAAAGTGATACTAAAATTTCTGAAAAGACAAACTTTATCAGACAGTTACACGATTAATATTCACACATTATCTATCAGACCAAGCTTGCACAATGTATAGAACAATCACACCTCATCATTTTCATGTATTCGTTAAGCTAATTTTTTTCTTCTTTCTTCAACTCGTAAACAGCCTCATAGGCCTCGTAACGAAGCTGGCAATGGTGGAGGCGGCGGTGGTAGGCACAAGAAGCGCGTAAGGCAACCGCACAATACTCGCGAGCGTCAACGCCAGATCGCGGTTGGCCATGGCGAATACATAATGCCGGCTCAGAACGTTCAGTACCGGCCACCGCACAACATACCCGATGAAGCGCTACTGGGAATGGTAATGACGGACCCGAGACCGCCAAGACCCAACAGCATCGAGCTCAGGCGAAGTTATCCACCGGAGGATCACCACTTGTACAGTCCACCCATGTCCGAACACTATCGTGCGGCTAACTACGGAGGACAGGTCAGTTTTTATTTCTTTTTCATACCTCCGGGCCGAAAACACCAAATCCCCGGAGCGGGACTTTGGGTTTTCCTCCCGTCGTTGTGAAAAAAACATTACACACGACACTGGAAAAGTATTAGCAAATCCCTAGCAAACCTTTAACACCCTCGCCTTCGGCTCGGGCGTCAATTTGGGTTTGCTAGGGCTTGCTAATACTTTCCAGCGCCCGGTGTGTAATATACTATTCCTACGTCTACTGCATAAGCGAATTTTGAGAAGAAATTAGTTTCAAAAAAGATATCAAAAAGCTCTTTATTTTAATTTAAAAGCAACTTGTACATTTATTCTTGCAGGTGTCTGGTTACGAAGACAGTGCATACGGTTCGCACTACGCTCCAGGTCAAGGACAATCAGGAAGTGATACGTATCAAAGTCCAGGAGGTCCTGGTACACCGAGTAGAGGAGGGCGTAACAGACCATCTCAACCACCTCCAGCACCACCCAGTAATGCATCGAGCAACTCAACGCCAACGATTGCTTCGGCAAATAATACACCGACGAGAGGCAGGTCGATGAGTGCTGGCAGGGACAATCTGCCACCACCGCCACCACCTCCAGGAGAGACAATGTCACCTCCCACTATGAATGGTAGGCAAATTTTTAATGAATTTCTAGCCTACCCAAGCAAGAGTGAAGAATACAATTTTTTTGCTTATGCTCATTTAGTGGATAATGATGAATATTTTTATTTTTTTTCTAGGCTCCATACCATCACACTTACTCAACCGAAATGGTAGTCGCTCGAACAGTCCGCTACCGAATCACCAGTCAACACCAACGGCGGCGGCAGCGGTGCTTAGCCAAATGGTTTCGATGGGAGTGGATGAGACGGAATCAGCGTCGCAGGATCTACCGCCACCACCTCCGCATCCAGATCCGGCACCTCCGCGAGCAGAGTCACCTCCATGTAACATACCGCCTCCGCCGCCACCACCACCTCCACCGCCCATCACTAATGGCCCGCCATCCTCGAATCACACGCCGATGCCTATGACCAATGGTGATATCGCGAAGATGATCGTCAACAATCCACCGAAACTCAAGCCAATTAACAATATGGTTGATGGACAACTGAGGAAACCGAATATACCTCTAGTTGATCCCAGAAATGATTTGCTTAAGGCTATTAGAGATGGTAAGATACATTTTTTATATCCCAATTATTTTTTAGTTGAAATTTATTTTATAATTTTAACTTTTTACTTTGAAGGTATCAAATTACGTAAAGTAGAAAAGATTGAACAAAAAGAAGTGGAACGTGTAAATGCACTAAACGACGTAGCATCGATATTGGCACGTAGGGTAGCAGTTGAGTGTAGTGACAGCGACTCGGCTTCTGAAAGTGAATGCGACAGTGAAGGCTGGGATGATGAAAATGCGAGCGCCACTAATGCTGCGTGACCCGCCTCTATGACTCGGAGTGCCACAGCTAAAGTATCTTGAAGCTGTAAAATATGAATTTGATCAATGGTTTTTTAATTTTTTTGTGTCAATGAATTGCATCTACCTTTTATCTGCACTGTATGAAATCCAGTACCAATATTGAACATTCATAGAATTCAATTATTTATCGTAATGACTTTTTAATCGGCGATGCGATAGTTTTTTTTTAGCAGTTGATTCATACAAAAGATTGAAAATAAAATAATTTTTTTAATACTTTAAAAAAATATTTTAAAATAATTAAAAAAAAACTTTTCTTTAAAATAAAAAATCTTTCTATAAAAAATCAAAAGACACTTTGAGTCTATTCTACAGAATATAAAAAAATTACTGAATAATAGTGATTTTAAGTGGTATATAGTCCACTCAAACTTGCACCGACAATGTAAGGATACATAAATTCAAAAAATTGTCAAGGTACTATTTGAGTCATCCTGTATGTGAAAAAAGTGGCGTTATTAACTGGCCAAAGTGATATCTACACGTTTGTTTTTTAATCTTTCCCTGAAAAGAAACTTTACTCATTTTTTTTCCATAATTTCAAATTTTTAATTATTTGATATTATATAATTTATTTTTAAATCAATTAAACATAAACATTTTTTTATAAGTTTAATTAAAGTTTTCAAAACAAAAACCACGTTTTATTTTATTGATTACAAATTTTCATTTCTTCAATTACATATAAACAATATTCATTGAATTTTATTTGTATAAAAAATTATTATTTTTTTTAAAATATTTTACGTACATTTTAAATAAAATGTTACGTTTAAATTATGTAAGAATTTGAATGTTTTGATAATCAAACTATTACGTTGCTTACGTCAGAAGGAACTAAATAAATGAAAACGCACAGTAAATAAAATATGTTGCTGATAATTGTTTTAATATAGTTTGTATTTTGCGCTTACCAGATTGTTAATTAATGGTATTTTCGAAAATTGCAACTATTGTTAGTTATAAACATCTGGTATTTGAAAAAAATAGTTGAAAATTTGTTTAAAAATAAGTTAGTAAGTTCACTTAAAAAAAAACTTATTCGTGAAATTCAGTTTGATTGCTCGATTAACTGTATTTTTTTTAAATAGTCTTAAGATAAAGCTAAATGAAATTTTTACTTATTACTTCTTAAGATATCTTCAAATTACCTAATTTTTACGAAAACTGTTAAAATATTCATTTAGTTTTTATCACAGCGAAGGTTTAAACTTCAAAATTTGGAAAAAAAATTAATTTAGAGTGAACTTATTTAATTTTATTTAAAAGTCACTGGTTAAGAAACAAAGCATTATTTAAAAAA
Organism: Encarsia formosa; assembly: GCA_038277355.1. Taxonomy (NCBI): domain Eukaryota; kingdom Metazoa; phylum Arthropoda; class Insecta; order Hymenoptera; family Aphelinidae; genus Encarsia; species Encarsia formosa. Next base: position 111,735,986 of record CM076184.1, read on the forward strand.
TGAGCTTTAATGTGAAAATTCTTCATTAAAATTAATTCATAAAAAATACTTGAACGTATGGATTCACGAAAAATTTTAGTCATTAGAAAATTTAGTAAAATATAAACTAAAAAATTTTGATTTGAAAATACAATTAACAATTTGTTACAATTAATGTATGAATGAATCAATTACTATTTCAAAAATTAATACGATTGTGATTTATTTTGCATCGATGTCGCGAAAGAAATGTAAATGAAAAAGAAAATATATCGAAAAATTAAGAAATAAAAGAGCAGAAGTTAAAAAGGTGACGATAGTTATAAAGATTATATAAAAAACTATATAAAAGAATTATATTGAATCTATTGTAAGGATTAAAAATAATCTTACGTTTTAAAATATCAATAAAAACAAAAGCATGTAAGAGATAAAAGAGTAAGGTAAAATTTTTCTTGAGAACATTAACGGTAGTGCTATTGAAAACGTGCTCAAGTTTGAAATAGCCTATAGTTAATCACTTTACTTATTTACTTATTATTAAATTAAACGTTAAATTTTCATGGAAGTAAGTCAAAAATTGTTCTCTTAGAAAGTTTATTTTACTGTGTACCTTTTTTGTCTATTTAAAAAAATCGTTTATATTGGCTTCATTTTTTTTTTTTTTTTTTTTTTTCAAGCCTTGTATAAAAGTATTTGAAAGTATGCTAGACTTTTATGCCTCTGTGAGTATGTAATTTTTGTGTATGAAATAATAAAAGATTTTATTGTATAAGCATTTCGTGAATGCAATGAATGATTCATCGGCAACGACATCTGTATATTTCTTTTTAACAAAAAATTAAAAAAAAAAGAAAAAAAAAAAATAAAAAATGTATATTGCGTACTACCAAAAGCGCAGGTTCTACAAAAGATTATAATATAAACGATAGTCGGTGACTTTTTTTTCTGTAATATGTTTATATATATAAATATATATAATTTATATCAAGCTAAATATATTGAATTAAACAAGGAAATCTCTCTCAATTTAAGGAATCTAGAATTTATAAGTACTTTTAGCTAGTTATGTAACTCGCCAACTACTTTACAGTATTTAACAAAGGGAATAAGAAAACTAATTTATTTCAGGTGAAATTAAAATCTGTACTGTCGAACACGAAAATAAACGTGAAAACGGCTTTACTTCTCTAACATCTGCACCATTAAATATCGATTAATGTTAATCGCTGTGAATCGTGATCGTAATCGTAATTACATATAAAAGAAGTCTATGTGTTACCGAGAAAATTTTTTTTTCTAAATAAAGTATCTGCTAGTACTTCTTGAAAAAAAAAAAAAGATCGTGAAACTTTCATACTGTATTTTACATGTAAAAACTTAGCACTCTAGTTTTTCGACTGTTATAAAAAATGCTGAAAAGTTATTTATAGTAATAATCATTCGCAAAATAAACTTGAATTTATAATTTTTTGTTTTGCTACATTAAATTCTGTAAGCGCGTTAAATTTACAGTTTTATAACTTATAATTAATCGAGGCGAGTGGTGAGTCAGGTGAAAAAACTGCAAAAATAGGGAAGAAGTTTATTACTCATTTATAAAAACTATAGGTCCCATAACGCAACATTCACAGTGATCGCTACAATAATAATAATAATAATTGTACTTTTACTGTCAACATTATTACATTTGTAGGAAAACTGTACAGAGCCAAATAAATCAAAAAAATTTCATAAATTCGTTAATTAATTATTTTACGTCCTATATTAATATGAATTATTGAAAGTGTTTATTTATTTTTTAATCATTTTTTGAAAAAGAATGAAAGTATAAACAAATCTTATTTTTTGTACATGTAACAAATATGAAGTCGAAAAATCCTAGCTAATGACGACACCGACCAGAAACTTGAGTCCTAGATTACTTGAAAGTTTAATTAATCTAAAACCATTAGATATTTTTTAAATAAAAAATTTTTTTTCATTAGCTTATTGTCTTATTTTTCTGAGCAAATGCTTCGATTTGCTTTGCTTATTTTTTTCATTAAAGTAACCGAGGATGCAATTTTATTACTTGTTCAATAGTTAAAATTTGTTTATACCATTTTTTTCCAAAAATAATTGTCCGAAGAGGTCGTAACAATTACAATAACATAAATTTATTCAGTATAAATTTCTTCTAATCATTCTTTAAAGACAAAACTTTTCTTCGACAGAAGTTTTTTCTGACAGTTCCTTCATAAGTTTCTTTATTATTAATATAATAAAAGTTTTTTTCAGCTTGTCAGTATTTTTGAGTATTTTAAAAATTAATAAGTTGAGTAGATTGGTTTTCGTTCGTGGTATCAAATATCAAATAAATATTTCTGGTTTTTGGTCAAACGAACAGATTTATTATGACAGTAGGTTGTCTTTACAATTTTCGCCAACGTTTCGTCATCGTTTTTTGATGACTTCTTCAGGGCTAAGATTTAAAAAGATTCACAAACCATGAACTATTTTTTGACTGTCAGTTATCACTGACTTACTACTCTAGGTAAATTGATTTTTTTAAAATTTTTAGATTGGTTGACAATGTTTAATAATCCTATTTTTATAACTACTTTAAACTTATCGTAAAAAAATTTTTTGATAATTTTTAATTGTACAAGAAAGAAAAATCTTTTTATTGTTAAATTGTTATATTGTATTTAAACCTTTGTGATCTTTTTAAATCTTAGCCCTGAAGAAGTCATCAAAAAACGATGACGAAACGTTGGCGAAAATTGTAAAGACAACCTACTGTCATAATAAATCTGTTCGTTTGACCAAAAACCAGAAATATTTATTTGATATTTTAAAAATTCAATCATAATAATTATAATCTTGTCCACTTATATAAAAAATTTTATTTAAAAATATAAATCTGAGTTTACTTGAAAGATTAAAAATTTCAGTTATATTTAGTGTTGATATCTTACAAGAAACAGCATTCAGTACCCTACAGGATTTCAATCGTAACGAAACAAATAAATGAACGAAACATTGATTATTCCATATAATAGTTGTTTTTAAATCGTCCGACTTGTAAATATATAGATATTTATATGGGATTATTTGTATTTTATTTTAGCTATTTTCTAAAAATTGATTTTTTGTAAAACGGTTTTAAATTCAATTTTGATAATTTTTACAATCAAAACAAGCTTGATAATTCTTGCAGAAATCAATCGTTCATGACCGAACTTGTCAAAATTAGATTTGTATACATATATTTTTTTCTGTTTATTAAAAAAATTAAGAAAATGCGAGGTTTCCGGATTTATTAAATGCGATAAACTAAAGCGCGTATTTTTTGAAAATTAGAAAAGTTAAAAAGTTCTAAACGGCAAATAGGCCAGGCTAGAAACAGTTTAAAAATTCTTAAAAATTTCTATTTGCAAGAGATAAACTTATGGGTGGTTTGATTCATAATTTAATATGCTAAAATAATTCGGGAAGGTTTGTTAAATTTGAAACTAAAAAAAGTGTAAAAAACCTCGTAAGTAGTTATTTAAAAAACCTTATTGATAGTTTTACATTCAGAAACTTCGTACTTTTTAGAAGAATCGTCGCCAGGGCGGTTTTAAAGGCACCGAGTGCGAAGCGACTTTATGAAACGATGGTGACGAGCTGCACCCCTTGCAAATACTATTTTATAGCACTGGTGCGTAGTGGGAGTTTTTAAATTTCGTAGCTTGCGTAAAATCGAGTACCTACGCACTAGTGGTATAAAAAAATTTTTTTTGCGGAAACATTAAAATAAACTCCACGGACAAGAGATAACGATTCCGAAAGATATGTTAAAATCAACGACTAAAAAAGTGTGACCTCTTCTCAGTACTTATGGTGTAGTTTTATTTTCAGGCTCAATAATTACCTTCGCCGGTCTACAAAAAATTCCCGCAAAAAAAAAAAAAAAAAAATTACCCTTTTTGTAGAAAAAAAACCAGAAGTCTCAACGAAATAAATAACTCATCAATCTTGGCCAGGCTCATTTAAAAGGCGCGAGTTGTTGGAAACTCGCACAGTATACAGAAGCCTGAGCCGGAATGTATATTCTCGCGTGGTTGCAGAAATTACAGCGAGAGATATTCAGTATAATACAGCGGGCGGCAACACCAGCATCGTGCTGGGTTATTTGTGCATTCATTAAAGCGCGCATCGCGCCAAGCAAGCACTGATGCCGCGCTCGTCGCGTCGGCCTCAACATATAATACCTGAACCCAGCCCGCGCATTCGCGTAAATTTTTCGTTTCCTCTTGTTTATTGTTTAGAGCTTGTACTACCGACTACAATTTTATTGGACCATGAACTTTACTTTGAGTGTTATACACTAGACTAGTTGTTATTTTCTTTTAACTTATCCCAAAATGATGGTATAGATTAATCATTATTTATCCAAATTTATTTTTTCACATCAACGTTTAATAGTTAAAAGTAATAGTTTTTTATATTACATTTTTTGATGAATTTAAATTACGTTATCCGGCTTATAATTGTGGATGTTTTTCCTTCGTCAGTAAGGTTGAAGTTCGAACTGTGCACTTACTTTTTACATTCCGAATTAAATGTCCATAATTTGTGAAAAAAAAAATTTACTTCAAACTATTGAATTGCGGTGCAAGAATTTTGTTTTTTCAATAAATTCATGAAATTAATTATTGAATAAACTTCATAAAAACATATCTAGTGTTGAACGAAAAGTGCAATATTTCACATTTTTTTCTTGTTATAAAAGTCAGAATGGAAGTAACAGTGTTGCGCCGACTGTCGCGCGTGGCAGACGTGTCTTCTCGGCAGTTTATAGAGGTTAATTTCTCCGCTGCGCGGCGACTGCCGCTGGGTGGCGTCGCTTTGTGCTGAATCTCTTTGTTGAGGTTTTTTCTTTTTTTTTTACGCGTAAGATAAAGTGAATAACCCAAATGTCTACTCAAACGAAAACAACTACTACTACTACTATGTCGTACTCGAACGTTACCTCTGTTTCTACGTACCCCAAGAAAGACCAAGCAATTGTCTTTGACACCATTGAAGGAGTAAAAGCGGAAGATTATGTTTATGCTATTGCCTCTATAGTGCCTCCCCAAAACATTGTAGCTGCTTCTAAAATCACGCAGAATCGATTTTGTGTTTTCTTTAATAGTGCCTCCATAGTGGATGAAATTACCAAGGAAGGAAAAAATGTGCTTGTTGTTCAAGGCCGTAAAATTACGATTCGCCCCTACATTGCCAGACTAAAGCGAGTGATTTTCTCAAATGTATTGCCGTGTATTCCGAACCATATCCTGCTTGAAAAATTAGAGGAATTCAACGTTGTACCTAAATCCAGCCTTACTCCAGTGCGCATGAGCCTTGTCCAAGTCGGCTTTTCGCACGTGATGTCCTTCAGGCGTCAGCTGTTTGTGGATCCGGAAGAAATCGATAAAATTCCCTCCGACTTTACCCTAAACTACGATGGCACGGCATATCATGTTTATGCATCTTCCGATAAAATGAAATGCTTTCAATGTTTACAAGAGGGTCATTCCTCGAAGAGTTGCCCGCAAAATAAACAACAACAAAAGCTGAGTCAAGGTCAGCATACACTTCCAGCTCAGCCTTCTCCCGCGGTCGATAAGGTAGGAGCTCCTCAATTCCCGCAGTCTACAACTACTAAACCTACAGTGCACATGGAAACAGCTGATGACAAAAACAAGGAATCGACTTCTAATACGGCTGTTGACGGCGATGTTAATACGCCTCGTTTCAACGGCCAAAATTTATTCGTGAAACCAAGCGGCGATAATTTCAAAAGAACTTTTTCAAAAGCATCTCTGTCTTCCACGGAAAGAAAAGTCACAGATGAAGATGAAAATCAGAGGAGCAAACCCGATGATGAACTTCAAAAGACTCCCGAGATGCCAACGCAAAAAAAAAAGAAGCTAAAAAAATCCAGCACTACTAGCAAAACCACAACGACGGAACTTAAAGAACAAATCGACTTGGCTAGGATCGAAATCCCCAACTATATCGCTGCTACTTTCCCGATTACCTTCGAGGAGCTGACGCTAATGCTAACTGAGACGCTACAGGTTACCTATCAAGAGGTACCTGCGGTAGTTGATAAATTCACATCCAATAGACAAGCAGTGGTAATAATGCTTAATGAGATACATAAATATGTTGACTCACGTGTCATGAAAACAAGGATCACTAAAACGGCTAATGCCATTACGGCCTCTGTTGATGGTGGCGAGTTTCCTCCCTCATCCTCGGCCTCGGAGGTTGAGACTTGCGAGTCTGATCACTCGCAGTACTGAATTTTCTTCTCACACTACAACAGACATAGATTGCAACAATATGTGTTGCAATCTCGCAGATGCGAATAATATTCGTATTTTATTTTGGAATCCACGAAGTATAGTCAAGAAAGCTGGAGAGTTGCAAAAGCTGCTGCATGATTACGACGTGATTGTTTTGGCTGAAACATGGCTCAAGCCACACCTGCATTTTAACTTCAGCTCTTTTAATGTATTTAGACAGGATCGTCTACATGCTACTGGCGGCGGTTTAGTTTTTCTTGTACACGTTGCGTTAAATTATGAGTCTGTTAATGATCTTACTAACCTTAATCCTTCAGTTGAAATGTGTGGAATTAAGATACTTAATTTAAGTAAACCTCTGACTATTCTGGCCTGCTACCGTCCTCCGACCCAAGTCAGTTTGACGGATTTGGAATGGGAGGCTCTTATTGGTAACACTGACAGATATGATCAATGCCTGCTGATTGGAGATTTTAATGCACATAACCAGGCTTGGAACTGTATAGACACTGATGTCAACGGACGCAGACTTCAAGAGCATGCTGACAAGTATGGATTGATATTACACAATCATGATAGCATCACTCATCTTGATCCATCTACACTTAAGGAATCCAATATAGATCTTATATTTTCCTCGCCCGACATTGCTTCATTCACACATACCAAAGTCTATAACGATAGTCATGGTTCAGACCATTTCCCCGTCGAAATTATTGTCGACGTCGAGAAGGTGATATACCACCGTAAGTCATTCAAGATTCAATCAACGCGCACAAACTGGCTGTCAGTAAATGAGATTTTGGATGAAAAATACATTAAATTTCTCGATAGCGAGTATGAATTAAAGTCACCTGTGGGTAAATACGAATTTTTTATCGAAACAATAAGTGATGCGGTCGTAAGATGTACTCCAAGAAGGAAAGTTGTCAGCCCCAAACTTCATCGAAACCCTGTTCGCTGGTGGGATGCTGATTGTGATCGAGCCAAGAGACTCCGGCAAGCAGCGTACAAAAGATGGCGCTATACCCGACTTGATAACGACCATGCCCATTATAAGACCGCTAGAACTGCGGCAAGAAAGTTATTCAGGCGAAAGAAAAGAGAATGCTTCAAAAAATTTGCTTCCACTATAGATTTCAAGAACCAAGTCACATATACCTGGAGAATGGCCAAGGTTTTCAAAAACAAATTTACCAAGACTAAAGTTACCTCTCGCTCTGAATATCTCGATAATAAACAAAAAGTGGCTGAGTCTCTCGATAAGATCTGCACTTTTGACACCCCAAATGATCCCGGTTGGCTACCAGAGTCGCAAGATGACCCACTTCTGGATGCACCTTTTACATATACTGAGTTTAACACGGCACTTTTTTCAAGAGGTGACAAATCCTCCCCTGGAGTCGATGGGATTAATTACGAGGTTCTTCGAAAAATTCCAATTAAATATAATCTGTTGCTACTTGATATTTTGAATATGCTGTTTTTAGATAATTCATATCCTGAGAGTTGGCGAGACACCTATCTACATTTTGTGGAAAAACCAAATGGCAATGGACTAAGACCTCTGGCACTCACTTCTTGTATTAGCAAGATATTTGAACTGATGGTTTCAAATAGGCTTCGCTGGTTTGTTGAAACAAATGGTTATCTCCCCCGCAATCAAGGTGGCTTTCGTAAGGGTTATTCTTGTTCTGATAACTTGACAGTCCTAAAGTTTGATGTAGAAGAAGCCCTTAAGAGTCACGAGCACGTTCTTGCGGTATATCTGGATGTAAGCAATGCCTACAATGAAGTACGCAGTGACATCTTATTACATAAATTGGCCGGCTTTGGGTTCTCGACAAAACTACTCAAGTTTATTAAGTTTCTCACTTACCAGAGAAATGTGTACACGGAGATCAACCCTGATAAACCTCGCAGCTGCTATAAGGGACTGCCGCAGGGTGGTGTCCTTAGTCCTCTACTTTATTTACTATACGTCACCAATGCGGTCTATTTTAGTAACAAAGGAAAGAAGAAAAGAAGAAAGAATAAAGGAAACGTGAGAAAAAACAGAGGTGGAAGGCCAAAGGTAAAAAGAAGAAACACCAGGAAAGGGAAAAGAAGCAACTGCAAAGTTAATGTTCCTCGAATCAAAATTTTACAGTACGCTGATGATATTGTGCTGTACATCAGGACCTCTTGTATTGAATGGGCCAAGATTATACTCCAGAAAGCTGTAGCTCGGATTACTAAAAACCTTGGAATTATTGGGCTAGATGTCTCCCCTCAGAAGACAGAATTTGTCCACTTCAACCGGGAAGGTATTGACCCTGGTCAGACTGAGCTCAATTTGGGCAGCTCCACTTTAGTTTCTACAGATGCAGTAAAATTTTTAGGCGTTTACTTTGATCACCAGATGACTTTTGACAAACATCAGAGATTGGTACTACAGAAGGGCCACAAAGCCTTAAACATAGTCAAGTTCCTTAGAGGAACATACTGGGGTGCAGACCCAGCTACCCTTATATGTCTATACAAAAGCTTTGTCAGATCTATAGTCGACTACGCTAGTTACATTTACTTCCCTACCCATAAAGAAAGAATACTTAAGCTTGAACGAGTTCAATTTGCTGCTGCAAGATTGGCCTTGGGACTGAGAATTAGCACACCTACAAATATTCTACTTGCGGAGTCTGGATTAATCTCGATACAACTCAGGTCAAAGTTGCTGTGTACTAACTACTTACTGAAACTATTTGGTAGAACTGACTCACTGGCCTATGATATCATCCAACGACAGATCATGAAAATCATCTCTATACGAGGTAAGAAACTAAATCTTTTTCAAGAGTCCATCAAGAGCGTTATTGGGGTCATGCACGAAATCCATGCTGACCGGCTGACCAGTATTTATAACTACCCATTTGACTGCTACAGAAACACCGTGAATGTCGACTTTACTATCGGACAATTTTTAAAAACCTGTGAGTATCCAAGCCTCCAATTCTACTCTTGCCTTGAAGATAGTGATTCCATCAGAATTTTTACTGATGGCAGCAAGACAGAAAATGGTTCCTCGGTTGGAACTGCATGTGTCGTACCCGAATTAAACATTGTCCGTACAAATAGCATCAACACAAAAGCCTCCGTTTATACGGCTGAGTGCATGGCACTTTCAGACGCTATGGACATTGCGTTGCAACATTCTCACCGTAACGTGGACATCTTTACTGACTCACTCAGTGCAGCAACAGCTCTGGCTTCTTATACAATTGATATCAGTGAAAACTACCATTTACTACAGGTTCGTCAAAAAAATTTGAAGTTTACCCACAGCAATAATGGTACATGCAAACTCACTGTACACTGGATACCGGCTCATGTTGGCATCACTGGCAATGAGTTTGCAGACTCTGAGGCAAAAAGGGCAACGCTTTCCTCACCAACGGTCTCTGTTATTCCATATACAGACCTAAGATCCTTTTTCAAAAGATTGATACACTCAGAGAATATTGAGCAGCTGAAACAACAGAGTGCTTACAAGGGAACAAGTTACTTTCAACGGCTGTTCTCCAATAAAACGATCCCCTGGTACAAAGGCCTCAATCTTAGCAGAGAACTAATTGTTTTTATCTGCCGCAGTCGTAGTAATCATATAGCCCTCAATGAATCTCTACACAAAATCAATCTGGCTGAAACATCCAGCTGTATGTGTGGACAGGATCCTCAAGACCTCAATCACGTTCTTTGGCAGTGCTCTCTATATGAAGAATTACGCCAAGCCATGGTTGACCGGCTTATAAAACTCAAGAAATATCCACCGTACGATGTCATCTCTTTTCTACAGGCTCCTGATCTTAGTGTCGTTCGAATTATTGTTGACTTTTTAAAAAAATGTGAAATTAAGATTTGAAATTAAAGTGACTGTGGCTTTCAAGTGAAGGCCGAAAACTTAGTATTATTATTTTTTTTTTTTTACTTTATATTTAAGTATTTAATTTATTTATAAATCCTGTATAATCATAATTGGTTAAATAAAGGTTACATAAAAAAAAAAAAAAAGAATGGAAGTAACAGAATTGACTATTTTTCATAATAAAACTACAAATACAACATTTCTTGAAGTCAGAGTAGTATCTTGTTGTAAACAATCGCGTCATCCGTTAGTAAATATTCATACGTTCAATACCTAGCAAAGCAATTACTTACACAAGTTACCGACGAATCATGACGAATGATGTATGAAACTACATTTGTTCGGTTTATCTCAGCCTTGCAGTATTTCATTGGCAATGTCAATGTTATATTTAACAGCATTTTTAGATTTTTATTTTATCCAATTTAGTTTTTAACTAAATTAAACAATTAAACTTAGCACCGCTTACATTTTAGATTTTGAAAAGGATGAATTCGAACTAGGATGTTGAAAATTTATAAACTAAAATTAATTATAATTTGATGAGTAAAGAAATTAAATCAAGGAATAATTTTAAATAAATATTTTTTACTCTGACATAAAACTTCCCTAAGCTCAAGCTACAAAAGAAAGTTCGAGAAAAACTAAATGAGTTTTTTTTATGATCAAAATGGAGCGAATGTGTTTAGTTTACCACGAATTTTTAAGGTTTGAAAGTTTTACTTTTTTAATACTTTACTTTTGACCCATGAAACAATAAGTACATGATAAAATTTTATGATTTAGATTACTTTAGAGACTAGTACTGAAAAGTCTTGAGTGTATTAGAAAGCTTTTTATTAACCTCTCGAATAGCAAAGGATACGAAAACTTTTCTCGTAGAATTTGCTCTTCAGATCAATGTGTAGTTCTAGACACAAAGTAAATATGTGATCAAATTGAGTTTAGTTTTTTTTTTTTTTTTTTTTTTCAAGCCAAAACTAAGTAACATTGGATTTAATTACAAAGTAAATTTTTTTGAATTTTTTAAGGAAAAAAAAAAAAAAAACAACCACAAAAAAAATACTTTGTTTATATTTGTTTACTAACTCTATACTGGAGCCTTAATGGAATTTTCAAATAAGAATTGAAAATTGTTGCTATGTAAAGGATTTGATTTCAGCTTTGTTTAAATATATAAAAAGATTATTATCGTAAGATTTTTAACGTTTCTTATACTTTTCGATATCTTAATTGATTGGCAGTTTCATGAAATTTCAATGTTTCAAATCTCTGAAAACACATTCTTACAGTACTTTTGTAAAATAATTGGCTTAAAAGCATTAAAATCTACCCTGAAATATTTAAATTATAATGTAAGCGAGGTTACGTTTAACTTGTAAACGAGTTAGTAATAATGAAGTAATTAAGGCGTGGACTCGGATCGGGTCGTATCATAACGAGCTTTTCTCCAAAGTTCTCTGCGTGTATCCAAAGTTTGGCTGGTACACACGGTTAACAAGACTCGGCTGGCCTCAAGACAAATTTCCATCGTGGCCAGACCGCACCGATTGGCCACGAACCGGTCAGCTGTTAACAAGATATCGGTAGAAACTTTCAGTACAACTGGTCAACGTAATGCGGTGAACATTTAATTAAATCTATATCATTTTTAGTTCTACATTATAAAAATTTGTATTTAATTTCAACTAACTTTTATATTCTGATTACATTAAAAGTTGGTACTATTAAAACTTTTAAATATTTGAAAACTGGACCAGTTATTTCTATTTATGAAATCAAGAAGTAATTTTGTAACGACATTAACTTTTTTAACAAAAAGAATCCTGCAGCCTTAATAAAAAATTAACCATTACTTTCTTTCTGACTAATTCAAAGATAATCGCAAATGGAAACTTCACGTTATTCGCATAAAAAAGTGAGAAAAAGAATGAAAATCCGGAGAAAAAAAATAATCGGAAAACTTTAGCTATTGAGAAATTAAAAGTATACTTTAGCTCAAGAGTACTCGCTAATCCCACTTTCCACGATACTTTTTCTCTTGTGCGTTTTTGGTTACTTAAATGTGCATAAGGAAGGGAGAAAATTGCAAGTTTCATTTTAAGCTAAGACCTTTTTTTCTTTTTAGCTGAAGCTTTTTTTAGACTACATTATTTATCGAGACTTTGCAAGTTAGCTAGAGTTTTTTTCGCCTTTTTCAACCCAGATAAAAGTTTTTTTTTTTATTTTATTTCTTTTCCGGCTTCAAAAATTACGAAAAGATAAAAATTATCTCGCTCCATCAAACTTGTATAACGCTTTTGAAGTATCAGATTTAAATATATAATTAAAAAAAAAAAAAAAACTTACTTTTAGTTTTATTAAAAACTTTATTTATATATATTTTCTTAAAAATTTTTTGCTAATCTTGATTTGAAAAAGTAAAATCAAATAATTGTATTTCACAAGATGACTTCATTTTGCATAAAAAGCAAAGAAACAATAGCGACTCTCTAACTGATAAAATAACTTCATTCAATACTTATCGCTTAATAATTTTTTTAACTGAATAATTGAAGTATATTTGTTTCTTTATTGATACCATCAACGTGATTCTTTCATTTTTTTTTGGTGTCATGTGCAGAAGTCGAAAATAAGTGTTCACTAAAAATAAGAAATTACAAATCTTAGTTTTAATTATTTTTCGCCACAAAACTGTCAAATCACGATTTCTTACATTCATTTTTAATAGCGGTTGACAACAGCATATTTCTGGTTTTGAGCTTTTTTTATCATACATAATTTTTTAACATACATCTAATAATTGTTTTGAAAATTGCATTTTATGTAGGTAGTTAATGATCACAAGGTCATTTGAAATTATATTCGAGGAAGTATCGTAAATCAGCTGATTAAATCATCTTCCGCACTTTTAGAAACAAAGTAGCTTTTGTCTCGTTTAAAAATATAACATAATAATCTTGTCATTTCTCTATAAAACTTAAGATGACTCTGCGTTTTTCTTACACGAACTATAAATTGTTATAATCCAGATTAAAGCAATGTGCAGTATATAATAAAAAAAAATTACTGATATTAAAAGTAAAAAAAAAAACACACTTTCACCGTCATTAATGAGTATAGTTGTTATTTCCAAATTTATCACAAATTTAGGAAAAGAAATCAATGTTCCATACAACTTATGTATAAATCTAATCTTTTAATCAAATAATGTTTATCAACTCCTTACTACCAAGCTGACTCGAGCGTTCTCCCACTCTCTTTTGAATTATCTATGTAATTGTTAGCATCGTTTGAAAGCGTTATAAGTTACATCGACATTGAACTGTCTACTGCCGCCCGGTTAAGTGTGAAGATCAAGACTGTTCAGTATAGAGTAGATTTAAATTTATATAGTTTCAGTGATATTAGTTAATGATGTCGAGTCTCAAGTTACTCTGCGTGTTAAGTATTTTTAGTTTAATTGCAGTGGGTGGTGCTTACAGAATTTTGGCAGTGTTTCCATTTAATGGAAAAAGTCATAATATTATCCTTGAATCTATCACAAAAACACTAGCAAAGCGTGGTCATCAAGTCGACGTTATTACACATTTTCCTCAAAAAAAGCCAGTGAAAAATCTCAATGATATTATTGATTTAAATGGAACGATGGAGAATCTAGTCAATAATTATACCATAGAATTTGTGTCCTCGATAACTGGTGATATTGTCAACTTGATTGCTCCATCTTATGGAAATCGGTTGTGTCATTTCATGGGATTGGAAAATTTTCAAAAATTAATTAAAAACCCACCCCAAGACCCGCCCTATGATCTTCTGATTATTGAGGTAAGTTAATTTTTTATCACTTCCAAAATTCTTCAAAATACATGTAAAATGAAATTAATTTTTTATCACGCATAAGACCGTGTAAAACTTAAGTAAAGTGAATGAATTCATTATTTCAGAACAAATTTGATAAATTTACTAAAGAAAATGACTTTGATTAAATTAAAAAAATTAAGTTTGATTTTACAATTTTCTTACCGAAAAAAAAAACTTTTGAAAGATTGTTTGAATATAACGATTTTAATTATTTCATAGGAAAAATTTGCTCATGTAAATTATATGAATTGAAAGGTTTTTATTGATTTGAAATCTGTCTAATATAAATTATCAGACCTAACGGAACTTCTTAGGCATTTGCAGCTAATTGTTATTTTGGACTTGGTTACATCTTCAAAGTTCCAGTGATCGCTGTTTCATCAGCAGTCGAATATCCATGGATCAGTCAATTTACAGGGAATGTTGATAATCTTGCCATTGTACCTAATTCTTTTCAAATTGCGACTGGGAGAATGGATTTTTGGGCACGATTAAAAAACGTTTACACGAATTTCATGGCTGTGCGTAAATTTTATCGGCTTACAGAGCAAAGCCAAACAGATTCCATGAGGAAGTACTTAAGTCCAGACATACCAAACATTAGAGAAGTCGAAAAAAATGTAGCTTTGACATTAGTTAACTCACACCCAATTTTGTTTGGTGTCAAGCCAATAACACCTGCCTTGGTTCAAATTGCTGGACTGCATATCGAAGCTAATGAAGAAAAATTACCTTCGGTAAATAGTAGTATTTTGAAGGGGCTAGGCACTCTGAAATCAATTAAAAATCTGAAATAAATTAGTCGTAAGAAATATTTATATTGATTGAAGAAATTTTCAAAGCACTTTTTTGTAAAAGTTTTTGTTTTTAACCTAAAATAATTCATAAAATCTACCTACTTCATAATGTCAAAATCGAGGTAAAAATAGTATACTATGGTAGTACGGTACGAGTACGCATCTTCGTCAGTGCCATACTAAGATAACCGAACAATGAGTTTTATAAACAATAAAAAACAATAAAAAAAAAAGGAAAAAGTAAAAAAAACTACAAAAAATTTTTTGATTCATTTTAAAGTGTACAGCCCCTTGAATATTTTCGTAAAAAAAGAAGATAAAATCATAACTGTTTTTATTTATAATTAAATTAAATTTTTCAAGTACAAGTAAATGAAGTAAATGATGATTTTCTAAATTTATTCTGATAAAGAAGTGATAAAAATTACATTACTGCTCATATAAAGAGATAGATAGACTTTTTACTAGATAATTAATGAGTTTCAATTCTATATCAAGATCGTCTTTGATATAACAAATACAAAATTTTCAATTTTTTTATCGCGTCCACTCGCATTGACTTTGAAATTATTCATTGTTACTCAGCAATTTTTTAAATAATACTTAACAAACATAAAAATTATGAAACTTTTAATGAACCATTTTTCAGGATTTAAAAAAATGGATGGACGAAAGCACTCAAGGAGTTGTATATTTCTCCCTTGGTTCAATGGTACTTATAGAAACATTGCCAAATGAGCAACTCAGAGAACTCTATGCTTCGTTTGAAAAAATATCACCAATTCGAGTGCTAGTAAAAATTTTTGATAAGTCAAAGTTGCCTATTGGCCTTCCGAAAAATGTCAAGACTTTGCCTTGGATACCTCAACAGCCCGTTTTAGGTTATAACAGTAGATTTCGATACAAGTGCGACAAATAAGCAATCCTAACTCCGCTTGGGTGCTAAAACACACTGTTCATGGTTGCTTATTTATCGCTCGTGTATCAAAAATCATTTTTCATAAATGTGAACACAATGTCAATTAGTGTTTCTTTATTTGGTCTAATCTCATAAAGTGTAATGTAATTTTTGAAAAATATTTTACAGCCCACCCAAATACAAAATTATTCATAACTCATGGAGGACTCGGTGGAGTAGAAGAAGCTCTATATTATGGAATTCCAATGATTGGAATACCTTTATTTAGTGATCAGTTTAGAAATGTTGAAGCTTTCATTCCGAAAGGTATGATGGTACGCATTCATTTTAATGAGCTTTATGGAAAAACGTTAGATTCAGCTTTATCAACCATTCTCAACAATCCTGATTATAAGTAAGATCCTACTTTTTATTTAATTTTTTTTGTTTTTGTTCATTACGAAACATATCATTAAAATTAACGTTTTGTAGGAAAAATGCGGTTTACTACTCAAAGCTTTTTCGAGATCGACCCATGAGTGCTACGGATAATACAATTTTTTGGGTAGAATATGTCATCAGAAATGGAGGTAGTGTTTTGAGATCAACTGCTTTAGACTTTTCTTGGTGGCAATTGGATTTATTGGATGTTTATGGATTTGTATTGCTGGTGTCAATTTGTCTTGCGGCAATAGTCTTTGCAGCTCTCAAAATGGTTATAATGTTTTTAACGAGAAAACAGCTTGACAGTAACTCGAATAAAAAAAATAAATGATAAAGTTAAAAAAAATATATAGATTTAACTATTGTTATCTGTTTTTTCAAAATTGATTTTTATTGCACATAATGAATTATTTACATTGAATTGAAAAAACTCAGACTGAAAAATTAGTTTATATAAATATACATATACAATAACTCTTCTCTGGGAATAAATTGCAGTTTGGTTTGCACCGAAATTTACTCACATCCGAGCACACATTTTTGCATCCAAAATACGACGGGGCGCATACGAATTCGCGGTATAAAGCCGGGGAAGAAAAATTGAAGATAAAAGGAAAAAAGACGAAGCAGAAAAATTTACAAAGATCGAACGTACCCACGACAGAAATGTGTGTGGTGGCGCGCGAAAAAGTTGGAAACTAAAGTGAGAATGAACAAAAAAAAACAGGGAGTCACGAAATGGAAGAGTGCAGTATAGCGATTACATTTTCTGGAAGTTTGCTCGTAATAAAAAGTCTTCTCCTCTTCTTCTTTTTTCATTGTCCTGCTGTCTATTTTTTTTCTTTTTTGTTTCATCTTTCCCCTCTCATCTTTCAACAAACTTTGTCATGGCAAATTAAAAATTTCCTCGAGAAGCTGCTGCTGGCTTACTCAGTATCAAAATACAATATTAAAAAAAAAAAAGTTTTCATTTTTAAAAATTTTCTATGGAACATGGAAATTGATATCTTATCTTCGAAAAAGTTATGACAATAATATTCTTATCTTTTACTCAACTAGGCCATGTAATGGGTACTTTTCAACCTGAAAATACTCCGTAGAAGTGATACTTTTACATCTTGGTTTCTTTTCATTACGGCCATGAATAATAGGGTATATTTACAAACAAAAGCTATAAAAACTATCTCAACGTATGTACCATGTTACATGGACCTGTTGAATAAAATATGATTCACTAATGTCCGAAGCTTTGCATTCAAATCGAGAGTTTTTGATACTCGAGGCATAAGATGAGCACGCAGAGCGCTCAAATGTATACCTAATTGTGCATACTAGTTGTGTAACGTATAATTAATTTATCGAATTAAATTTTTTATTCGAATCAAAGTTTTTACTACGAAAATGCTTTTATTTAGAAAATTACTCATCATCATACTTTAAAAAATGTATTGATTTATTTGTAGACTCGCAGGTATCATCGGCAAACGGGGTGATTATTACGTTCGCCCGTTAACCCAACAGTGTCAGAAGCGACGCGATTCTCACATAACATTCCGCAAGTTTACTCGACAGTCCACTCGTACAAAAAGTAATTCAGTGCAGTAATGGACCACAGTATACTGTTGCGCTCGTTTAAATTTACTACAACTGCAAATTTTATACACCGTCCGCGTTGGCTGGATCTATTATTTATTCTTGTTTATCCTTTTGAAGGTCCACTAACAAATTAGTTAATTTTTTAATTTTCGAACTCTTTTATTAGATTTAGAGTTAAAGCTTTGCGGTTTTAATCAAAATCCTGTAATTACTACCTTAAAATTTAAATTTGTAAACTTTTATTAACAACTCTAAATTGGACATGTTTAATTTAAGCAGGGCTTACACACATCCTAATACTTACACTTTACGGAGTTTTAGTGTATTTGCTTGGAACTTGAAATTCATGATTAAACTTTATCTTTTGATACATGCAGAATGGTTTTTGAGTGCAATTTTGAAACCAACAAAATCTAATTAAAAAAAAATGAATTATTTACCAGAGCTTAACTCTTTAGCGCTCCCAAAAATTGATGATAATTTGACTAAAAAAAAAAAAAGTTTACAATTAATTCATCGAAAACCTTCTAAAAAGACCTAAATTAATCTGAGCCCAAACTATTTTTTTCTAGGCATGAATAATCAACGGTTGAAATAGATGGAAGCATCACGACGATCTAACTATTGAAGCGGTAGTGCAATAAGATGAATTATTAAGCTGTTAATGTAACGTTACTATTAAAATTGTGTTTCAGATCTGCAGATAAATTTTCACTTTGATTTTATTACTTTTAGGTCCGATAATTTTATAGTAAATTAAGCTTTTTACAGAGTTCTTTCTTAACTAGTTTACTAATAAACACCTAATTTTTTTTAGAAATTTAAAAAGTAAATTGACTCAAAGCAGTTGATGAAAGTGATCTGCAACTACACAACACAATTCTAAATGAAGTAACATCACACAAATAGCTCAAAAAACGTATTCTTTTATACTACCGATTCAATAGCGTATCTTATTGCACTGACTGGTTAAGATTGACCTTATTTCATTAGAACGTCGATAAGATTCAGAAAAAAAAAGAAAAAAAAGGTAAATAACCCGTGATTGAATTTCCAATTTTGACGGATAAAAGTTTTTTTTCGAGTTAAATGGAAAAATAAAGCACCGTCAGTATGTACCTTTGATTTCGAGGGTATTAAAAGATTGATAGGCGGGGATTGATTTTAATTTTTTAATTCTCGATTGACGTCAGACAGTTGATTGTGGCACTTTGAAATGTTTAAAAATTAAAAGTGTTAAAAAATTTGTTTCAACTGTTGACGATATTGACACTCAAAGTTTAAAAAGCAATTGTTTCAGTAAAACGGGAAGATTAAAAAAAAAGAGATAATTTGAGTACAGAGAAAATAAGAATTTAAAAGAGGCGAGGGAAATAATTCACGAGACAATTGTTGGATAATCGAAAATCGAATGAGCAGAGGGTGGGATTCTCCTCGGCGGGAGAGCAGCTGCAGAAACCTCCTAAACCAAGCTCCCCGATAAGAGGAGCTGGGCGTAAAAGTCGCGGAAAAGTCGGCTCACGAAATCCCCATACATTCACACCAGCTCTGGCACCCTAGCGGGCTTCTCCCCTTGCCTCCCCTCCTCCGCCCAGCCTTCGACCCTCCAGACAGACAGCACCTGCGCGAAAAGGGAAGGAGGAGAAGGAGACCCGCGCCGCCGCCGCCGGGGGATGCGCAAACTCCTGGCATCGCCAGCACCAGTATCCCGGCCTGATGCAGAGCGCGTCCAGCTGCACCGACGAAAGGACGTGGGTTACGAGGGTGCTTTTTTACCCCGACGGAACGCGACTCCGCTGTGCTTGTTTTTCGTGTTTTTACAAGTGCATACTTCGGATATGTCCTTTTTCAGGAGCTTGTGGGGAGGAAGCAATTCCAAACATCAAAGTAAGACGAAACTTTTTTTTTTCTTCATTCATTACCAATTTTTATAATTTTTAATGTCAGATCAGCCCTTTTTTAAAGAACTTTTTTCCTAGGTGCGCTAATGTTGATATTGGTGCGAAAAAATTTCAATAGGCTCTTTTTATCTATTATTTACACAATACAATAGGATTTGTTTGCAACTGATGGTTTTATAAAGGAAGAATTTTTGGACTTCAATCAAATTATTCTCAAAGTTATACTATTCAGAAGTACAAACGTTCTTTACAAAACAATTTTACTTGTTCTCTTCACAGTTGATTCTCGTCAAAACCGTAGAAAATAAATTCTTTCATACAATTTTGAAAAAGTTTTTTCAATTTTAAATTTGTTTTATACTTTGGTTCCTCATCGGATTCTCTACTTTTGTTTTTACTTTTCCTTTATCTTATTACTTTTTTTTTTTAACTCATCATCTATGTATGATTTGAGAACAGATCAACATTTATAAATTTTTTTTTGTACTCATACAGTCGACATGAACGCGGTTTTTAAAATACACGGGAAAGTAAGCGTAAGTTTACTATAAGTTGTTGTAAAAATTGAAATAAATAATTTTTTATTCAAAGAAAATTTTTTTAAGTAGTTTATAGAGTATAAAAATTTTTAAATATTGGCACCCAATGATGTTAATTTAGTACAGATCCGCTTCTGTTGTGCCTAGTATCATCAATTATTAATTAACGTTGTTTCATATTATAATCATACGCTCGAATATTTTGGCTAAAATTTACACTCAAAGTTATTTGTTCCCAGCATACTGCAATTAATTTTAATTTACTGGTATGTGCATTCAAATGAAAATAAATGCCAAAATCGATTCTAATTTGGTGAAAAATTTACTTTTTTTTTATGAGTTTTCGATAAAACAGAAAAGTTATTAATCAAAAGATTTAATAGATTTTGTATCTTGTTTATACGACTTGTAAATTTGTCGGCAAACCAAACTTAGGGATCGCAAAATTCTTGTCAAATGCGAACTTTTATTAAAATCTTGAGTTCGGGTACTTAAATTATTAACGAGCTGGCGAAACTCAAAGCCTGGAACTCAAGCTTTGGAGTCTAGTTTATTTTCTCGCATAAAGTTTATATAAAATATTACCAAGCTTGCAGATATTAAAAAAAAAAAAAAAATGAAATAACAACATTTTATAAAACATGATTTTGCTGGGTACAAGCAATGAGTTTGAGTAAGTCTCGATGAATAAAAACAAAAAAACTGATCAAGTACATTGAAATTTATAAAAAACACTTTTTAATTTTTTAGCTTCCCTAAAAATTCCGAAGCCGTAGAAATTATTTTTGAAAGCTTGCGTTTTATAAATCACAAACGACGGTTTTTTAACGTGTAAAAAAAAAAAAAATCGTTTTGTAGTTGTTTTATAGGTTCAATTTTAATGCAGATCATAAACTATTCAACTGCAGAGCTTGCAAACCTTAAGCAATGATAAATAATTTATAATCACTAATGCACTGGTCACCATAGCGGATGTTTCAAGAAAGATCATCCATCTCAATTTTTACTTTTTGCTGACCCCTTCAAGTTTACCCAAACCAATATACTGTATCTTACTTTTGCGGATGATCCGCCTCTTACAATCTCCCAAAGAGATTATTTCGTAAATATATATAAAGCAAACATTTTCTTTCAAGTTTAAATTCATACAAATATGTAAGTTTATTGTTTATTTAAAGTAAAAATTTAATTTTTTTAAAGCAAATGTAAGTATTGATTTTTGTGAAATTAATATTTATTCATCTGAATATGCATGATAAATATTATGTTTGTTTTTTTAAAAGTTATGTAAAATTATAATTTAAAAAATTACAGTGACTGTGGATATCACTTTTTTTTTAAATATAGAAATGAGTTTGTCCTAACTAGCAACGTTATAAATACGAATAATATTAGTTTCACAGTAAAACCCAAATGTTCATATCTATAATTATCTAAAAGAATGTACTAAATAAAAAGTTTCATTGTTCATAATTATAAAAGAAAAAGAAATTTAAATTAGTTGACAGTAACAATGATAACAAAAAATTGCATTTGTTATTTATTTTTTTATTCTTTTTTACTTTCTAATAGGTCATAATACGATAATATAATAGAACTTTTTTGCTAAATTTTACTCTCATCTTTTTTGTGTTTTCCATTTTAATAACGAAATATTAAAATTAAATTTAAAAAAGTTAAAGGTAAATCAAAATTATTCCGTACTTTCAGCTGATTACTTTTTTTTTTTTGTCCGGACATCTTTTTCGCATTAGAGAGAATTTAAAGCGTGCTCCTAGTTTGCTAAAAACGAGTTTCTGCGCAAGCCATACATTTTTTTTCTACAAACATTCATCGTACACTAACTGTGTTTACACACACACACATATAGCTCGTAGGGGCGAAAAATATGATTCAGTTTCAAGTCGGGAAATTCAATTTTGGGATTATAATAAGATTTAATATTCACGAAGTGACACAGTTGAAAAAAGGTACACATAAATGCATTTAATACGAGTGCAATCATTCGAATGACAAAGCGTGTCGGTCGTGTACGAAAAATAATAGATCAATATCACCGACTTCGTCCTATATCATTTTCCGCAAGCAACGATATGGAAAAATGATGTGACATTGCCACACCCTGGCGTATATAGAAACCCTTCATCGCCACCGGCATATAAATTTTCTGACATTTCCGATGATTTTTCCATGTTTTTATTTAACAGAGCGTTCTTTTTTAAAACCAGATTTCGTTTTTAAACTCGTCAATTGAAAGATATTTTTAACTTACTTTTTTATAAATTACCTTTTGCTTAAAAATTCTGTTGACTTCTCGTTTCGCCATGAAATAAAATTCTTACGTTTATTGGTCCCTTTTTTCTCTCACAGAAACAACTTTCTTCTAAAATATAAAAAAATTGAGACAGGAAGAAATAAGCTTAAAAAACAGTGAAATAGGTGGAAAAAAGAAAAAAATACAAGATAAAATGAAAAAATCTTCATACTTCAGAATAAAAAGTTTTTACATCTCGGGTTTTTATTTCATCCTTAATCAGCTTGTGCTACTTTTGCTTTTATTTATTTATTAGCAAGTAAAATTTTCTGATGAAGGCATCAACTTGACGTAATGTAATTTTAATTACTTTTTGGTTTAATAAGAGTGGAATGAAAATAAATGTCAAAAACGAAATACCTTTTTTCAACCTACGTTGTAATTCGTAATAACAAGTTTTTGTTGATTAATATGGTTTTTCCTAACAAATAATACCTACCCCAAAAAATAATTGCTTTCATAGTCGGATAATTTGTGTTTGTGCTTTGACAAAAAAAAACTTTTTTTGGTAGCAAAAAAATTATAGAATGAATTTAACAAAAGAATTACAGCCTAAACTCTTCTTTTTTTTTTTTTAATGAATAACTCTGTTTAATAAACGAAAGATAAGAAAAATGGACCATAAAGTATTAATTTTGGAACAATATACAGTTGGCCGAGTATGTTTTATTAAATTTTTATTTTTCTTACGTTTTGTATGGCGACTACGTGGATGGAAAAAGTCCCAAGTAATAACACAATCCTATAGGCGAATGCTTGCTTTAAAAGCTTGTATGGCCATTGACTCGAGAGTACTTTTCTGTTGGAGAAGTCATAACTCCCCCGGACTTATATAAGACGATACGTGCTTCGATTTCTCTCAAAACGCTCTTCGTGAAAAAAATTCGTAAACTGCTGGGCGGAGTTGTCGTACATTAGATTCAATCCACATTTTCACCCGAATAGTATGAAATTTAAAATAATAAAAATCGTTCCTATGAATCGAAAAATTTTTACGGCGAAGAGATGCAGATTCAAACTATATACAAAGATGAAATAACTTGATATTTAATTAACCAAATGAAGTTTCAAGTTGTCGACTACTTTATAAAATCAAGCGTAAACTAATATTTTCGTGTACAATAGTTTGGTAAGTTCCTTAATTAAAGCACTTGTGAAGTGTTGGATTCGGAGCAATTATACGAAAATTAGTATTTAAAAAAACTTAATTAATATATATAAATTTATCGGAACTTCGAATGGTTTTACTTTTTCTCTACTAAAATTACGATAATCATTCTTTCGTTACAATATTAACCAGAAAAAGACCCCGGTTTAATTTGCATATTTTGTTTGTCTTTGCGCGCAGAATTACTTAAAAGTTTAGGCTCATTTGAATAATTTTCGTGGTTAAAGTTCAGGTAATACGCGTATTTAAATTTTTGAACAAAACAGCGAATGCATATTAAATGGAGTTAAGTAACCTCGTGACACGGTTTAATTTAAATAATCCCTTACCCTTTCTTCATTAAAAAAAAGATTAATTTTTAATTTTTAAAATGTTACTTGAATTAGTGCGGCTATAATAATAGTAAGTTCAATATAAAAGAAGTTTAATTAGTTGTTGAAACTTATGCCTCTCATAAAATTAAGACCAAAAGTGTAGTTTCAAATCAACGTCCCGGTAAAATTCATCCCCTAAAATTAAAGTGATAATTCTCCCAGCCAACAAATCGAATAATCTCTCCTCCAACGCCTCCGCTGGATCCATTTTTCGACTTATCGCCGACAAATTCAATTGCGCATCGTGCACACAGACAGAGAAGCTAATGAAAATTCGATACCTTCTTCCTCTCTCCCGTCAAAACTTATCCCACCCATTAATCAAAGCTCCGTCCGAATTAACACCGAACACGAGTTTATTCTTTTTCGGTTAGAAAAAAAAAAAAGTACAAAAACACTCTATAGAACTCTTAAACTTTTTTAAAAGTTCAGGCGCTAATTTTTTTTGCACACACCGGAAATTCACTTCCGCAGCTTTCGTGATTGCACTGTACAAAGAAGCTTTTCCCGTTGTTTTTTGAACCTCGAGGTTTGGCCACTGCTGACGAAAGGAGAGCTTTTTTTATCGGTGAGTGGCTAATGAAAGACTTTTGTGTGAAAAAAAGTATTCATGAAAAGTATTCGTGTGTCTCTGGTATGTTGTGTGGTGCAAAGTAAAAAAAGCACTCCTGTATTGTCGGGTTTCCGTTGTTCGAATTAGTTCAAAATTTTTTTAAAGCTAACTACCAAAAATATAGGTACAAGTTTCAATGAAAGCTTGCGAGTAGCGGAATAAAAAAATGAAATGAAATAAATAAAAAAGTGGGAACGAAAATGGAATTCTATATCAAAACTGAAATAGAATTTGGATGAAAATAAAAATGCATTTGAAAGCATTCGTAAAGCTTTTTTTCCACCTGAACTGGCGGTTCAAGTTAATCTGGATACAAAAACTTTTTTCGAAAAAAAAAGGGTTGGAAATTTATATCGGTGAGAATTGAACAAAGAGGCACAATCAAGTCCAAACGAACGCCATAAAAATCAAGCTAAAAAGAAGAAACAAGGGAAAAAATTTTCCAGTTGAGCACGCCCAAAAAGTGAGGTCGAGGGAGGAGGCAGGCATAATGAATGTTCACTCGTAGAAGCGTTAGTGCTTTGTCTCCGACGGAAAACACGAGTAGAGATTTATATAACGCTGGGCCCTTTGTACTTGCGTATACGCGAGCGAGTCTTGTTAATAATGAAGAGAAGGATCTACTTAATTTCAAGTGGAAAAGCGCAATTGTGTGTTATACTCTTTGCGGTCTTATATACTCTCGGCGGCTCTCAACACCTGGACCTCTAGCACCAGCCAAGGAAGAATAAGTCCGAACAGCTCCCCGGGGTGTTACTCCTGCACGACGACTGATATAAGTACGTGCTCTGATTTTATTCAGAGGTATAAGTCTGTGATTCAGCTACCCGGAGGCAATTTCAAACTTTCAAAATTACTTTTTTCATTTATTTTTTAAACTCAAATAAACTTTATTCTTTGTTTTCTCAAAATTTTCAATAATTACGATGATTTTTTAGCAAGTCAAATTCATGGATACCCATTAGTCAGATGGGTGCAAATTATATCAAACAATAAGTTATGCGTTCAATCAATCATGAAATTTTCAGGGACAAAAAAAATTTATGTTCAATCCTTGTTTGCTGCTTCGTATTTATTCATGCATTCACCCGTATTCACTCACAAATTCGTTTATAAACTTAAAATATACGCATTTATTCACCAGGTTTTACGTATTATTTTACTTGTTCTCATCCAATTGATTCGACAGATTATTGCGGTACTTTCATTTTCAGACATGATACATGTTTATTTTAAAAATTAAATATTCCTTTCTTATAACTTTGCGTAAACTGTTTAATTGTTATTTAGATTTTCACTAGTCAAATCAATTTAATATCAAAGTTTGATTAAACTTTATAATTGTATCGGTATAAAAGTAGATTTAGCTACTCAGAATTGAAGAATTCCAAGTGTACATAAATTTATTCAAATAGAGTTACAACGCCTGATTTGATGTCATGGATTTGAATCTATACATTTATTAAATATTAGATATTAAATTGGAATTTGATACATTTAATAGTGAAAAAGTAACTTATTCTAAGAAGTACGTATTTTTCTCCCGCTGGCGAGAGGGTTCGATTTGGCCACCCGAGAGGTTTGCGATCCGAGCCGAAGGCGAGAATTGCAACGAGGTGGGCAAAGAACCAGTCTCGCCCAAGGGATGAATTTGAATTTTCGCCCTTATAACCGAAAACAAGGGGCGAAGACCTAATTTTGAGGTTAGAGGGGTAAAAAAATTTATTTTTCTAAATGTAATACCCAATAAATACTAGTAGACTATTTTCAAAGCTTCAGTAATTAACTCTCTTTTTCGAGAATTTATATTTTTCGATCAGTAAGGGGAGAATTTTTATTCCATCGCTTACATGCACATCTAATGAAACCCTTTACTCGAGAGTCGAAGAAGTAGAAGAAGAAGAAGAAGAAGGTCAGCCAGAAAATTTCGGATAGATTCGGGCTTGATTACTTTTTTTTTCATTGCGCTCCGATGGTCTGCCATTTCAACGATCCAATTACGTCTTGCGCTTAGCAGCCATTAAGCTGCTCGCGATCCAATTACGATGGTGACAGTCAATGATCATTGAAACTATATTCGTGCAAAGCTTAACAACATAATTCTATTGAAGGATGACGAGGCTGATTGCGGCTATTGTTACATTGGCTTGATTTACCGTCTAAAAATTTTGATTCAATCATTTTTTACAATTGAATGTGAAATCAATTTCTGAAGGTAATTGAACCCAAACAAAAATCTTTGCCCATTAAGATCTTCTCTTTTGGGTTGAGTGCTCACAGATTAGTTTTAGAAGTTGAAATTGCGTTGTTGGAACAAAAATCGACTTTTACTACTAGACAGTGGGAGATGAATAAGGGAAGCGTGAAATCGTTTTACGGCGTTGATTGATTATTCATTTAAATTTCATAATAATCACTAGTATAAATTTAATTAATCTGACATTCTTGTTTAAATAATTATAACTTTACAATTAAAAAATTCATCCATTTATAAATGTATGAAAATAATATGGCTCGAAATGAAAAAGGAATCAAAATACTATACCAAAATTTTAAATATCAATTAAGTCTATAGAATTTATTCATATAAATTAGAAGTTCTTATTGATCACTTTAAGCTCTAATGGAGTTTTAGCACACTAAGTTTAAGGATTTCAAGTGTATAAATTGAACGAAGCTCGTTTTAAGAACGTACAAAGCTCGAAATAAATTTACTAGCTTACTTTCGATGTAAAAAAAGGTTGAATTAAACGCTCATGACCCTTTTGCTTTAGTCTTCGCAATTTCATTCTGCACTTTCCCAAATTATTTAAGAATTATACAATTTGAATAATAACATAATTGAATCGTGGCCATAAATCTGAAATATTTTAGATAAAAAGATTTTTTTATCGTCTAGGAGTGATTAAAATTGAAACATGTTTTATTACTTTATTTTTCAGAATTATGCGAGGAATGGGGACTAGCCAACAGCTGCGAGTCGGTCGACCCAAGCACATCGAGCGGCAGCTGCAGCACGACAAGCGCAAGCACAAGCAGCGCGACGAGCGCGAGCAGCAGCAGTCGCAGTGGACTCGAGGACGCGCCCGAAAACAATACCTCTGAGACTGTTTTTGAGATAAAATACCTCGGTAGCACCCTGGTCGAGTCACCAAACAGCGAGAAGGAAACCGCCGACGCCATCAAAAGCACTTTAAGCATGGTATTATACCGTTGTTTTTTTATTAAAATTAAACGTAATGCTGATATCACTATACATATTCTCTGCTTCGAAATAAAATAATCAACTTTCATGAGTTAAGAGTAGACATCAAATTTAAGCGAAAATATCAATTAATATTCTAGTAAGTAGTTTGTGGACCAACAGAGTTCAAATGGAGCTTTCGAAAAATACAACTTTGAATTTATGTTGCGAAATTTGTATGTTGGTATTTGGTCAACAAACCTGATGAACATTTAATCTGTTTGTGTTAGACGAATAAACCTACTTAGTTAGAAGCAAGAATAATATACACTGTGGATTTGTTTACGAACTAGCATTGGGGTTAATTTAATTTTACCAAAGTGAATATCAGAAATTCAAGAAAACGATTTGAAAATTAATAATGGATTTCAAGCGAAACTTAGTATGGCTAACCGAATACCCGAGGGACTTCAAGAAGTTCGAAGGATTGTGGTAAACCAAGTCAAGTATCATTTGAACCATATCTATTGTGTACTTCCTTGGTCAAAAATTTCAAAAAGTGATACAGTTTTTTGTATTTTTTAATTTAAAAACGAGCTATGGATTGGAATTAAGTAAAAAAAATACTTCATATTAGTATGTCAAAATATCTAATAAAAAGAAATTTTTGCATAAGCTTGATAACAAAATCCAAATGTCTGAATACCTAGTTTAGGAATTTGATTTGTAGATAAAAGATTATGTAGTATACAATTTTTACTCTATTTTCTAAATATTCGGTTTGAATGACATTTTCGTGGATATTTTACACGAAAAATTGACCAATATTATTTTAATTATGAAAGAAGTAAATCTGTGGACTGATAAATTGTTTAATTAAATTTGTTTCTTAAACTACTCGATACAATAGTTTTTCAAACTTATTAGGTTAAATTTAATTGGTAGATAAGATGAAAAATATGGAATAAGTTTTTAAACTTTTTTCATGCTATAATGATAAATTTAAAGACAGTTTTACCGACTTCATCACGTCTAGTACCATGAAAGGTTCACTGATTTACTGATGAAAAAAGTTTATCCTAGCTTTTCCCAATAGAACTACCGAGAAAATGCAGTTAACGTAATTAAAGAACTTTGATAAAATTTCAGCATTCGAACAAAGTACTGTAAAATAAAATTTCATTTTATACATAACTTCTTTTTCAGGTAAAATTATATCGAAAATACACATTTATAAACTTTATGAGTTAGGAAACGTTTTGGATGAAACTTTTAGTGAGTTTCTATGGAATTGCAAAATTAAACTTTGTAAACTAAGGTAAAACGGGAATGTAAAAGAAAATAAAAAAAAAATTTCGATAAAAAGAAATGCTGCATCAATTTTTTCAATAATAAGTAGAAAATTTCATTTTAACTCCAGACAGAGATCATAGAGAATCTGAAATTATAAAGTCACTTATTTTTTTATGTATCTTATATGATGGAATTTTTAACTCCATCTTGAACATATTGAACCGCATGGCTGTTTTTTTCCTGCTCTTTTTTTATTGAGTTTATGCTATCCCGAAGTACAATATACATCGAGCAAATATGAAGCAGTATGCATAAAATTCTGGTTTGTTGAAATTTTAATATAAAAAAAGGGTAAAAATCAAAATTATTTTTAAGAAATGAAATTTGACTACGTTAACTTTTTTTTAAAATAATAACTTATCACCGTACGTCAATTTTTAATTTAGTTCTAAAATCAGTAACAACTTCTTGTGCATAAATTGTTTTGATTTTAACGACTATGCGAGCTTTATGCTTCATAAAGTGCTTCCTCTAGTTCATTTACATTTTCAAACCATCTCGATAAATGGCTTCATGGTAAAAGGCGCGTTGTTTCTGTTTACTTTAAATTAATTTTTTCTTTTTTCAAGTGCTTCAGTTTGATTAAAAACGACTCACAATATTACGAAATATATCGATACTAAAATTAAAACAATATCAAATTTGCATGAAGTATGTAAATCATTTAAGACAGAAAAAAAATTGATAAGCTTTCCCTTTACATTTTACTATAATTAAGGCTCAGTAATTAATATTTGCATTCCTAGTTTCGTAATCTCTCTTTTAAAATAACAAAGCCCGTTAAGCCTGCTTTTTCTTGCTCGAAGCAAAATGAGGCTTTACTTTTTTTTTTTCTTGCCACCATTTCCAGTCTGCAGGCACGAGTTGCCTTCTTCCCTTTGCGGAGGAAAGGGACAGCCTCGTGGTTTAAATCATTTGGGCTCTGACTAACGTAAGTGCACGTCTTCCTTTGATGGTTTCAGGCAAAGGCAAGCGGCAAAAAGCTTCCCAGAGTCTCGCTGGCCATCAGCCTGGAAGGCATACGAATGATGAATCTGGACACCGAAGAGGAGATGCTCCGAGTCTCAATATATAGGTAAATTTAATTCAATTTTATTTACTCCCCCTTTCCACAGTTTCTTTTATTCAGTTTTCTTAAAGCTCCGAGCTTTTGTGTATTTAACAAAATGAAGAAACCTTCGTACAAAGTAGAAAAGCTCTATAAGCGCTTTCTCCAACGTATATCGTCATGTGAAATTCATGAAACTCTATTGATTCTTTCTCTCGGGTTTGTGATTGAAAAATCAAGAGAATCTTTGGAGTACTGTCATAAATGCATTATTTTTTTGTTGTTTTAAGAAAATTAAGAAGAAGAAGAAGAAGAAGATCCAAGACTTCTGAAAACAGTTACAGTTTTGAAAAAATCAGTAATTAATTTAAATTTTGTTTGTTATAATTATTTAAATCCCACTTCAAAATTCAATTTTTTTTTTTTTTTTTTCATTCTTGACTAAAATTTAACTTGACTAATACTTTAGGTCTACTGGAAAAAGTTTATGGTATACTAGATATTAGAAAAATCAGAAGTATATTTTTCGTGGAATGATAAATATTTAAAAAAACTTTAAGTCTAAATTTTTTTCAAAGTATAGATTGAATAAAACATTTTTTCAGCATATCATATTGTTCTGCGGACGGTCGTCATGGCCAAGTTTTCGCGTTCATCAGCTCGAACTTGAACGAGACTTTGGAATGTCACGCCTTCATGTGCCCCAAGCGCAAGGTTGCCCAGACCATAGCCATAACCGTTTCTAAAGCGTTCAACAGCGCTTACGAACTCTGGCAATTGTCTGAGGTACAGTCTAAGATGGCTCAGGTTGAGAGCGGTCCCGAAGCTATTAAACTGACCGA
This sequence comes from Encarsia formosa, assembly GCA_038277355.1. Taxonomy (NCBI): domain Eukaryota; kingdom Metazoa; phylum Arthropoda; class Insecta; order Hymenoptera; family Aphelinidae; genus Encarsia; species Encarsia formosa. The sequence continues at coordinate 111,767,124 of CM076184.1, forward strand.
CGATGAAGAAGATGGTAAGAATGCACTTTAGAAGTGTAAAAAATTAATGTTGTTATAAGATAGTACTTCTAAAATTTTTTTTTAATTTTATTAATGATTCTGATACTAACTTATTTATTTACTTATTTTAAAATTATACTGCTCATTTCAAGTTTTCATAGCTGTAAAACTCTCAATGAAAAAATTTTATGAATTCAAAAATTGAAAGAAATGTATGTAAATTTCAAAACTGTGTGCAACGTTTTGGACACGATGCATCATACTTTTTGTATGGAAGAGTAAAATTTTATACAAATATTATTCAAAACATAAAAAATAACGAATAGGTTTACCTCTTCCGCGTAGTTTTATGCATAAGAAAGATCGAAGTAGCTGCAGTATCTGCTATGAAATTTGAATTTTTTTTACAGAGACAGACAAGGAAGACACAAAAGAAGAGCGGTATGAGAAAAATGTCTGCCGAGAAAGTAAAAGAAAGAGCAAGAAAAATTTACATCTTGACTTATCTGAAAGTAAAAAAATTGAAGCCAAAGTTGAATCTTGGGTAATAACACTTTTTATTTAATTATTGAATAAAAAACCCTCGAGCGCACTTCATTTTATTTCGTTGTTGAGCGTTTTTTTATTTAGTTATTCATTTATTTAAAAACTCAAACAGAATGTTTTATGAAAATTTCTTACTGCTTTCAGAAAAATAATCATATCACATGTATAGATATAAACGATCATGGGTTAGACACCAAGAGAAATCTCATGACATTTGACGAAAATCATTTCAACCCGGAATGTAGTGTATGTAATTTACGTACTTCATTTACTGCTGCATAATTATTGTACGATCCAATAAATTCGAACAATTGATGCATGAACGCCTGAATTTTCGTAGAGTTCAAATTTCGTACTCATCGTTATAAAGCTTACCAAAAATTGTTGAAATTTTTTTCAAAATTAAATTACCTTCAAAAGTAAAAATTTATTGCTGTAACCCCGAGTCTTTGTCTATGCCCTGCTCAACTCATTATAAAGCTCATATAATAAATTTTCTAATTGATAAAAACTTTTTTAAAATTAATTTAAAATTGAAACCTTTGCAAATTTTTTCTTTGTTCCTATGTTTTTATCTAGTATTTCTTAGTATTATCTAGAAATTTCTTAAGCTTTTATTGAAAGTTTAATTATCACAAAAATAATTATCAACTGATGACGTATAATCGATATTATGCAGGTATCGTTCGAAGACGAGACTGAAGCGAATAGAGACCAGCAGGGTGCCGAAGGCGGCATCCTCATGAAGCCTTTGAAATCTCCGACCAGTCCAACCACCAGCATTTCCTTGGACGATAATAGCAGCAACAATAATGACGCTTCTCCATCGACGACGCCGACCAAGCAGCTGACCAACTCTTGGCAGCGTACCGAGTCCCGAGCCCTGGACGTTGTTTGTTCGTCGTAGCATTACAGCGACGTGCCCCTCATAACGGGCCTCTGGAAGCAGCTATCGACCAATGAAGAGCAGAGAAAACTTTTGCCCACTGCCACCGAAGCTACTTCTTCATCCTTGGACTCGATCCGAATTTAAGAGACTAAAAAAGTGATTTTCAATTCAATTCAATTCGATCTAATCAATTTTTTCCCTCTTTTTTAACACTAGTCATGTAAATAATTATATTATTTGCCATTTCGTAAATAGGGTGTATATACATGATATCGTAATGATTTTTCACAGCATTATGTGAACTTTAAGTATTACCATAGCTTTATACATACATGATTTTGTGATAGGAGTTGTGATATATCAATGCCATTATCAGTATCAATATTACTATAACTATCATACCAATATGTCAAAGGTACGCAGAACTGTATATAACTGTTAATAAATGAACTGTACCCTAGTTATTTATAAATATTTTTACAATAAAAGTCTTATCCAACATACAAATTTATTTACCTATATTTTATTTTTTACCCCAGTTCTTCTACTCAGGTTATTTAAATAAATATATATATATATATATATATATATATATATATAAACAAATTCATTTGTCATTGTTTAAAATTTCCATTATTTACTTTATTTAATTTCAATTACATGACAGCTGTTTCGATACTTTGTATCATTATCAAATGTCGAGTATAAACTGATTCAGTAAAGTTCTTCTAATAAAAAATTAATAAATTTGAGTAAATTTTTTTTTTCTAATTGAAAAACAATACTTGATAAAGTATGGTTTTAATTGCTACGAGAGTTTGATTTTACTAGCATGAAGTTCTTGCCACGTCGGGTCGTGCGCCAAAAACGGATCCCTCCCCACGCACTATCGTAAAACAATGTTCGTCACAGTACTTATTAATATTTGCAATACAAGCGATCAAGAGTAGAGTATTATCACCCTCGATTCGCTGGAGCACTAAATCATGCCATTCACTCGATTATAGCTGTTTTATTGAAAGCTTTTTCTAGAGAACTCAGTACTCCTCATTATTTTCGAGCAAACTTGGTTTCAACTCGTTTTCATGTAATTAGCATACTTTTGGAGTTTTTTAATTTTAGTAATGAATTATTTTATTTTTATCTCACACCATATAATTTTCAGATGTTTTATGTACGTACTTAAACTCACATGTACTCGAAAGATGTAGTTTATCAAAAGTATTCTATTTGATTCGAAACAATTTCACGCTATTTTAACCAAAAGCATCGAAGAAAAATTTTCTGAAAGGGCACAAAAGAGCATTTGTCCCTCTGTTTCTTCGCTATATAAAGTTTCTGGAAAGCAGCCAGAGCAGGTTTTAGCCGTTCCATGGAGTGCATAACGAAGTTTTCCCAGGACGCACCTTTGGGTCAATCGAGTTTTCTTGGTAATTATGCCTGCATGTACTCTGCTTTATGTATAGTTACGCTAGTCTTTGCTTTCAGTAACGTCTAAAATAAATATTCTATTTCATGATTGTCCCCATTACAGTTGATGAATCGGAAAACAAGCATTCTCGCTCAGTATGTAATAATTTGATAAAAATATTTTTCCGCACTCCGGCCGGGAAGCGCTACTTCCCTGCCGCTGCCGCTACAGTCAGTAGCGCTTCCCGGCGCCGTCGTGCGGAAAAATAGCATACTCAACTAGGCACCTGAATGGGAAGGTCTCAGATCACATGTTTGTCACACTCGGCTACGCCTCGGACGACAATTTCATGCGATCTGAGACGTTTCCCATTCATACTGCCTAGTTAAGTAATATACTATTAAAAAAATGTTTTGGCTACTATTAAGTTATCTTTCGTAACAGTCATTAGATCTAAAAAATCGTCATGTTAGCTGTCTTTTCATGAAAAATTCCTTTCATGGTAAGTTAAACAGATGGGCCCTTTACGATAATTAGTAAGAAGCTACAGAATAATGATAACTTCTTTAATGTTTTTAATACATGAAATTTAAAAAACATTTTTTTAATTTGATTAAAAAAAAGTTATCTTGGCATATACGTTGTGTAAGCCTAAATTATTTTGTGGCTTTCAGATTAACTCGAAATTTTAACCGTGTGTAAAAGCTTTTCAAAGGGCTTAATCGGTTTTGACGTATTGGATTTTTGATTGGCTGATCAACGCTAAAACGGATTGAAACTTCTCATTATATTTGAGCTCAAAGAACCCATTAATTGGATGGAAATTGCTACGAGATTTTTTTTTTTTTTTCTGTACAAGCTTACTTGATTATTATAGTTACATTTTCAGAGAAATTTTGAATGTATAGTTTTGACCATGCTGTATTTTCTAATTAATTGTTACTATTATTAAAAATAATAATTTACGTATGAGACAAAAAAGTGCATTTTGAACATCAAAAACTATGTAATTTTAATATTTTTTTAAATTTGAAACAAAATCTTCGAGTCAAATATTCAAATTTTAGAACACCATTTCAGACCACACATGTATATTCACTTTTTTCACTTTACTTGGTACTTTGATGTGCAAACAAAAATATATTTATATCAAATGTGCTCGTCAGTCTGAATAAATTTTTTCCAACCACAAATTTCCTAACGATTTTATGCTCGACTAAAATTGACGCTTGGTTTTTATGTTTATTTATTTCAAACATCCGCATTTTTCTTCCTGTTGATGAATTTACGAATGTTTTTTGAATCGAGAGTTAATCGTATTTTATCATATTACTGAAGAGGCAAAAGTGGCTGTTATCCAGCGAGTACTTACAATATTTTTTTTCCAGTTAAAGAAAAGCAACTTGTGCATGTAATAAGCTTTTACTTTTTTTGTAAAGATGAATAAAGATAAAGCTTTTTGAAATTTGTAAGCATTTCATTGCTAATATCTGGTAATTGGATAAAAAGTTATTTTTAAATCGCAAAAATTTTCTGAGTGTTTAGAAAAACTATTGTCAATACTAATTTTTCTTTTACTGAAAATCAATACTAATTTTTCTTTTACTGTAGGCGTCGTCGTTGGGATTTTTTGAGTGGGTAGAGAGCAAAATAAGTCTATCTAAAGATGTTTAATTGATTCTGATCTGAAAAAAAAATTTTTATTTAAAATGAGCATGTATGTAAGATATACTACAAAGAAAAGTATATTACCATGAGGTACTGATTGAAAAATGATGGTGCAAGCTTTTTTATTTTTTCAATAACCGTAACAGTGATTGTCATGTGTAGATTCCATTCTACACTAGCTGTTGAGCCGGGAGATAGTTCAACTGCGACCCTTGTATCTTGCTCCAGAGTAAATAGACAATATTGTCTTTCGAGGTTACATTAAAAAACTATTTTTTCTACCCAAAATCACCAAAATTAGTACAATTTACTAATATGAAAGCGCGACATAACAATTTAAAAATGAAGTTGCGGTTAATCCGACCCTCGGCTTAAACGTTAGTATCGAAGAGCCATTATAGAGTAACAGATATAATTGAACAGTTATTAAATTTTATTTATACGACTTCATTCAAGTAGTATTGAATTTTTTAAATTTAATTATATACTTAGAAACAATTAGAACATACTTAGAATGTTCAGTCCTCTTTAAGTTGAAAAAGAGTAATAAAATTTATTTTACTTGAAATCTTATCAAAACACCGATATCCTGATAACAATGAAAATGACTCTCATGTACGATATATAGTTAAAAAAATAATTGACCTTTCGGTTTTCACAAGAACCTTTCAGGAGATGCTAATGCAGATATGGTAAAGAGCCCTCGTCTGCGCGCGCCAGGAATCTGACTTTGGGTAAGAAAGCGAGCTTTTATATATATATACGTACGTAATTCGCGAGAAAAAAAGAGGAAGAAGAGAAAGCACCACCAACCGAGACTTTGATTTATGCGGGGGTACGGAATTGATTCCCCAGAAAAAAAATCCGGTCTGTAATGGAAATCCGTCGAGCTCTTGAAAAGACTTGAGATTCATTTTTATGCGATCGTTTGATTTTTTGTCATCTATGGTTCCAACAACTCTATCCTCATTTATTATTCAAAGAATTTACAAAATTAGCTCTAAGTTCAAACTGAAATAATATTAGTTCTACTGCAAAATACTTTTTTTAATCTTAGACTCTGTACTTAAAAAAAAAAATTTCTTCAATTTTGTTCTTCTTTCTGACCAGCGTTGTATTATTATTTATTATTATTATTATTTTTTTTAAACTAACATTTTATTTATTATTATTATTTTTTTTTAAACTTATAAACACAAAAAAAAACTCAGTTACAAAAAGTATCCGATAGATCTCCGTTGAAGTGGAAGAAAAGAAAAAAAAAGATCGAAGCAACGTAACTCTGCACCCAAATCGTATGCTTTTTTTCTCTCTCGATCTATACTTTTTTTCTCGTGGATTTTCGACGCAATAATTTTCTCTCGAGTAGACTTTTTTTCGAGTGGAGAGCTTTTTTCCGATAGAACGATCGCGTAGTCCAAATATATTATCCGTGAACTTTTATTTGAGAAAAAATCGAAGCGCATGTGTATCAAACCATGCTATGGTGCAAGGATTAATCATTATGGAAATGTTTTTCAGAGGTTTTCTTCCAATAATATGAGTAAATTGGAAAAATAACTTTTTAAAGAAAATGATGAGATCAGCCGAGGAATGTATTTTGAGTTATGGAAATACAACAAAATTATTATAGCTGCAGAAATTGAAAAGCATGATTTTTTCTCAGATGTGAAGGTAACATGAAATGCTGTCAAAAAATTATTTATATTATGTCTGTCCCGAGGTAAAATAGGGCTTAGGACGTAAAATATTCCAAAACTAGTACTGAAAATGAAATCTGCAACATTTTTCTTTCGAGATCTTTTAAAGTAAAAAATTCATTCAAACAATATGAAGAATAATAAATAAATTTGAAATTTTTCTTGCGAGTCACGTATGTTATGTCTGCTCCACGGCCATACATAGCAATTAACACACGTGAAAGGCGGTAGCGCGCAGTCGCAACGTTGTGTAGTAAAAATTGAAATTGAATTTGTATGAATAATCAGCATTTATTTTTTGCAGGAAATAATATTTTATTCTTTTCTTTATATATTTAATAAAAGCTTTCAATTTTTCAACTGAAATAGTATTTTCATACGTTTTCGGCGAAGGTTTTAAGGTAGAAGACCCAAGTTGCGGCTCCTCTTACCCGTATTATTTGAGACTTTTTCTTCAAAGTACTTCTATTATGGACCATGCAAATCCCATGTATACTGCTTTGCTTATCCCAATTAAAGGACCACTATGGGTGTCTGGGGTCCAATATAGGGGTACTTTGAAGCAAAAGTCTCAAATAATACGGGTAATAGGAACCGCAACTGGGTCCTCTCCCTTATTTGGCTTCTGAAAAGTTTGTGAACTGAGCCGAAGGCGAGGCTTGCAACGAGGTGGCCAAAAAACCCTTCTCGACCATGTTTTGGAAAATAATTTTTCTCATGAGATACCGATAAAATAAAGGGTAAAGGTCCGATTTTTAAGTTAGAATGAGGAAAACTATTTCATATTATAATATTAAAATACTGGCTATAGAGAATTTTTATTCAGTCGATTTTGCAAAAATTTGTAATGATTATTTATTGACGATGATCGCGGCCAATAAAAATTTTTCTCACGTTCATATTCAGTGCTAACAAATTTATCTCTACTTTTTAGATTTTTTTTTTTTTTCATTTTTTGACTTATTACCAAACTGACCACTTTTTCGACTATTGTCCGTATGTACAAAATCTACATACATGTTTTATAATGTACAATACGCTGTATACGATACTAGATTCTGGGGGTTTTATATTTTTGATTTTAATCCCAGCAAAATTTCAAAATTCAGAGCTGCTATTAATTTTTAACCAACGACCAATTAAAAGTTTTGAAGTCGAATTATTTATCTTGAAGTTGCGTAAGTAATTTTCATATCCAAAATCACTTATTTTTCATTTAATAATTTAGTTCAAAATTCATCCAAAGAAGGAACATCAAAATTGGAAGTTGAATTTTCTCGTTAGTCATTACATTAATTGGAGTTTTCGCTTTCAAAACTGCTTTATTACACCAGGGGGAATATAACAGAGAATAATAATTTATAGCTTCGAGAAATTACTGCAATTCAAAAGTAGATTAAAAATTTGAGAAGTTCATGAAAAAGTTAAATTTTTAAAAGATAACACTGAATCGCCACATTTTTTCTATCATAATTAATTCGTTTTATCTTAACTAAACTAAAGGACTACAGAAAAGCAGTTTTTTAAAATAACTCAACAAAGTTTAACTTATTATTTTTTCTTACCGTTTCAATGGTTTCAAATCAGATTTTTGTAAAAAAATAAAACAAATAGTAAATTTAGTGAACGAGTTTCTGTGATGAAATACGTAATTTTGTTTGCATAAAAATTTAACGAAAGAAAGATTGCAAAAGTATTAATGATATTTTGGACACTTTATAGATGAATGCGTAGGAGGTGTGGAATAGAACGGACCGTAACGATGTGGTGATGCTGCTGCAGTTAATAAAGAACTTGGAAGGCATCCTGCGCGCTTAGTGAGGTCGTTCTTTATCTCCCGAAGTCCATTTCACGGGCGAGAGATCAGTGGTAACCGTGAGCTTACAGCTTGGCGGCGGCGAGAAGCTTGTGCACGGCCGGATATTCGATTCGAGGAGATTTGGGGTTTTATGGACCAACTGCTTTTCACGTCGATTTTAACAAAGAAAAATCGTGATCCATACTTTATAGCTGTCTTCTGAGGTCAAATCAAAATACAAAATTCCCATTTAAATCTGCGCTTCGAATAAAATAATTTTTTAAATTTAAATTAAACTTGAAAAAACATAAAAATAAAAAAAAATTTTAAAATTAACGCGGGTAATATATTCAATGATTGAAAATAAACTTGAATTTTTAATCAATACAACATTTAACTAGAGAAAAAATTTGTTAATTTATCTTTTTCATTTAAAAGTTTTTTAGAAATTTTGTTTCAAACTTTGAGAGGTCCTTTTTTAATTAAAAAAAATTGTGCCCTCATTTTTAATCTCTTCCACTGAGAGTTTTTTTTTAATATCAACTCTAAAAATATAGTTTGAGTTATTGACTGACAATATCTGAAAATTCAATCAAAATTAGTGAGAATGTAGTCTAGGTGCTTGAAGGGTTGTTGTGCGATCAAAACACACAAGCAAACAAATGCATGGAGGGCTGGGCGGTGCTTCAGACTGATCGCGAGCAGCTTGCTGCTAATGGAATGGCCGACGAACTAATTCTACTTGACCTGTCGCCAGTATGCTGCAGCAATCTGTTTGCATTGCATGTATAGACTCTGCTATGGTCAAGTATCCGTGAGTGCTGTTGTCATGCTCAATGGAGCAACTTAGGCAGATACAATTTTTTTTCTGAAAACTTGCTCTGATAATTTACCAAACTTTAAAACTATTAACTTTATCAATTTGATCAAGTTCGCTCTTTATTTTGTTATAATAATTTTATTTTAGATCTTTAAGAGAAAAATGAAAAGCTCAAGAAAGCTTTTTTAGATCAATATCGCAAGGAAAATATCCCATTAATTAAGCTAGCTTGTTACAATCTGAATATTTTAAAATTTAATAGTTCAAGTAAGAATCTAAAAAGAGAGTAACGTGAAGCACTAGAGCATAAGAAAGCCAAATCTATTTTTACGAATAAAGATTAACGATCTGCGTTATAGCCGGGTGCTTTAACTTTAGTGATACATTTTAAAACCAGCAGTATAAAGCTGTGCGACGCTGCTGCTTTTTCGAAAATAACGATGTTGAGCTACTCAACCGTGAAAACAAACTTTATCGCAAAACTGCAGCCTCATGATGCATGGGATACTTTTTGATACGTTCAATGAATAGAATTATTTTTAAAACCTTAGCTTTATCATTATTACTTTTTTTTATTATCAGAATATGGCTCAATTTATTTGTTCGAAATGTTTTAAGAGATTTTGAAAATTATTGGCAACTATTACGATTATTTATTTTTAAGTCATAAAAACATAATCTAGAAAATAAAAAAAAAAAAAAATTTTGTGAAAACTTCAAGTTTCGTTTGCTAGCGCTTCTTTATCTATTATGGAAGGAAAAAAAATCTTCTTGAGAAAGAATAACGTAACAGAGATATTTCTCGAGCTGGAACGAATATATATACGCAACTGGATGCTTGGGTAATAATTTAAGCGTCAACAGTGAGCCATTATTCTATGAACTCGGCAACCGAAATTTGTTTTGTCATATTTATTGTTACAGTTGTTTCAGTTTCTGCTCCAGGACTTTTAATCCATTAAACTATAAACGACCATGGTTTCTGTTAAATTTTTATATGGTCGAGTTGTGCGCACTACTTTGCCTTTACCATTATGTCTGATATATGTTTCATATGGTGTTGGCTTCAATTTATCTTTTGAAAAATACTCACAATTAGAAAAATCAAACTGAAATATTTTACGAAAGCGATGAAAAATTTCAGTACTATTATAAATTACCAGTTCATAAATTGCAAACACTTTTTGCTTTTACTTATTTATATATTTAGTTAATTTATGGAGTAGCAACATAAAATATTTCTTACATATGTATATAAAGTGATTACTAGAATACATAAATAGAATACCTGCAAAAAAAATTTTTACGCGAAGTAGAGTCTTTAATGGCAATAATCGTGATAACACAGTTTTTCATTTTAATTTCTTTAAAATTATATTGAGTCATATTGTAACAGCAGAGTAATTTTTCATACTTTTACTGCAACTGAAAAAATAAAATAAAAAATGTTCAGAAGGGTATTTTACTTTACTCAGCTATAAATTCAAAAGTAAGTATGTAGTACTGTGAAATTTGAAAAATAAAACTTACCTTGAAAAAATAATGGTAAATCAGGGCAGCTTCTTTTCTATTTAAAATTTTTAATACTTATTTACTTATTATGCTTGTCTTCTACTCGATCCACGTGGATTTCATCGAAAGCAAAAATTATGATAACTATCACTGCACAAAGACCGTGAAGTTACTTGACTTCATTGAGCATGATATGTAATTTTTTAAAAGAATCTTTTAAATGGTGTTCATTACAAATTAACATATTTTTCAGTAAATATTTTCGGCTTGATTTATTTTTCATGGCTAGGTTTCCGATATTTTACTGAAATAAGGATGTATAATAGTATTATTTATGTTCGATTTCGTATTCGCTGCTCGCGAGCCCACGTTTTCTTCAAAATTTATGGGACATGAAAATATGAAACCAGAAACGTTGCAAGCTAACCACATCCTTTTTAAAATTGATATTTCCTAAGTGTCGCTTTTCAATTTCATATTATGTCAGAATGTTTGACTCTTTCAATTGATGAGAATTTATATCGAGTTGAAGTAAAATATCAGATGCCAGGCATATTCAACACAAAATATTCAGGTTCAGAAAGATCTGGTTGATTTTATAGTTATTTCGGTAGTTAGTTTATTTATATACATTATAAAATAATTATTAAATATTATTATATAAAGTAAAAATTAGAAACATAGTATATAATTTACTATTGAAAACAAAATTTTCCGAATCATCGTTGAAGCAGTAAGCTTGTGGTCTCCAAATATTGTTTTCTTCATAGTCATCCATTACTATAATATAAAAATTAACAATACATAGTGTAAAATATTAAATTAATTTACATTTACTTTATCTGGATAATAATAGTTATTTACGTACTGAAGGGGACTATGCCGTGTTTCTTTGGGTCGGATGATGTTTTCGGAACGGAGCGCAGGCTCGTGCGCGCGAGCCGAAACAGGCATTTCTCTACTGCTCGCCGGTACAACAGTCGTGAGTTATGAAAACGACCTAGTTATCGACTGGGGCTATGAAAACGCACCGATTATATGCCTGAAGGTTATAAATAATTTAATTATAATATACTACTGAAAAAATATTTACGGTTTTCCACGTTTGCTTGCTCTTTGTCAATTTCCATTTTATTATTAAGGTCATTTTTTTGATTTAGGAGTTCTGTTTCTTGCTCTTTTGATCTTTGAACCGCAGCTTCAGGAATTACTTCTGCTGCACTTTCACTTGAAATTTTTTCCATTATTATTTTTTCTGTTTCCTTTGCAATAATTTCAATACTTTCTATAGAACCATGTAGGACATAAAAACTTTTTTTAGGCCTGCCTCTAAGTTTTGAAGATCCTGAAAAGTAATTGAGTTATCAAAATTTTAAGGTTCTTTAAATAGTAAAAGAAATTATAATACTTACTTGCTTTTCGAACTGGATCTGGTTTTTTCTTCTCTCTTCTTAATACTCGTTGGGCTCGTGCAGTTTTCGGTGTTGGAGTCTCTTCTGTTGCGTCCAATTGTGGATCCACAATACAATTTTCATTTTTTTTTTGGGTGATGATTTTTTACCTTTTTTTGTTACTGTTAGAGTCTTTTTGGTCACTTTCTTTTTGTACTTTTTTCTTAATTTTTTCTCGGCAAACTCCTCGTAACTATTTTCAAGATCTTCAATCCGATAATCTTGTAGGGCATCGTTGTGATATTTTCTTAGAATATAATTATATTAATTAACGAAGGATAAAACAAGAATTTTAATGAAAATAAATGTTTGTACTGAGAAGTTTCTGAAGTTCTTCTGACTTTTCAGTGAGCTTTGATTTCATCCTCTCCTCTTCAAATTCCAGATTAGCTTTAAATATTAAAGTGTTGAGTAGACTACAACTTTTTTATACGCAGTAATTTTTGTTTGTTTATCAAAAAGACATACCACCTTCGGAGCTTTCAGGATTCTTAGCCATGTGCAAGTGAATCGCTTCAAAAAACAAAACATCCTCATTTTCATCGTCCTCTTCGTCGGCACATATATCTTCAATACTTAAATCCTCTTCATCTTCATTTTCACTTTCTCCTACTTCTACTATTTGAATTTTAGAAATTAGGTACAATTATTTAAACTCTTTAAACTTAAGAAATAAAAAAAAAAGTGAAATTAGCATGTTATTAAATATTTATGTTAATTAAACTGTCACAAAAAAAAAAAATAATAATAATAATCTTTTATCAGCAAATACAATATTGTATTATAATTAATGTATTTTTAAAATCGAGATACTCTATTACCGTAATCTTTGTACTGTTTCTTTCTTTTATCGCTCACATACTCCAAGAATTCTTTAACAGTGACACTGAAATATATTAATAATCAGAGGTTTCATTAGGTTGAGATCCTCTAAGTGAGCTTGGGCATCGTCCAGTTATGGAGACTCATTGGAATGAATTCATGACACTCTTCCGCGAGTCTCTTGTTGTGATGCGTCATCACACTCTGTACTTATTTGCACAGAGGATGACGAAGTTCACGACAATAAACTCAACAGGGCACCAGTCTAGTTGTCTTTGAAGCCAGGATCCAGATTGATTGTCTAAGCTTTCCAGTTGCTTTGTCCAATTCTTCCAAGTTTTGTCCAAAGACTCAGTTCCGATAATTTTTCTAGGCCAATCGGGTGGTTAATTAAGGTGAATTTTAAAGGGAAAATACAATTTTTAGATTGAATAATACTTGACACACACGAACTCTTGGCTGACAAATAATAATTAACAACCCCACAACTTATAAAATTAACGACAAAACCCCAAACGAAACCTCAATCTTCACAATATTAACGTACTCTTCAAACTCTAACACACAAAATCTACCAACCTCCTTTCTTCTAACCACGGCAACGAACAACCAAAAAGTAACACGACGATCGGTCTGCGAGCTCTTGGCCGAGTCGAAGGTGTCTGAATGTTGATCCACGAGACTCTCAGCAGATGTATAATTGGAAAAACAGGAAGAGTTACTCTCTTTTAATTTATATATTAATTTATATGAAAATAAAAGAGAGATTTTTTTTCTTTTCTTCTAATTTTAAATCGTCGTATTTTGCTACGTCACAGGTTTTCCATCATTTATTATACCTAATTTTTCAATTCAAGTAAAAAAATAAAAATTAGTATTTTTCATATGTGGTAGAGTTCAAAATATTTCTTTTGAGAGACTCGTTGAAAGTAAAACTTTTGGTATTAAGAAATAAAAAAACCATACATGTGATTTAAAAATTTTATGTGCATTACGAACTTTTCAAAGAGACTTAAAAAGACTTTTGTCAAAGCGGATCGAAACCGCATTGATGAATTTACAAATCGACACCGTCAAGCCTTGTGCATCCATTTTTTTTATCAAACAAAACGACGAATTTGTAGTTTCTTTTTCAAATTGTTAAGTTAAAATAATAACAATTTTATTTCTTAACATTCATTGTCAGTTAAATTTTATAAAATTAGTATAAAAAAATTAAATGTAAAAAAAAAAGATAAATTAATAAAATGTGAGGAAAGAGGGGATTTGTGACCGCGTGAATTGAGATTGGGAGACTTAGTTCACTTCAAGGAAATTTTTTACTTTGTTAGCTTCGTATTTTTCTTCAAGCCGACTTATCTATTTAAAAGTTCTGGTTAAGCCTGAGATTTTCGTTTTAATTTATTTTTTTCTCCTTTGCTTAAAAATGTTTCTCGGCAAAGTTTTTTTATCGTTAATTTCGTATAAAAGAAAGACCGCAAGTTTTTTTAGGAGAAAAAATGCAATTTATTGAAAAGTACTCAAGAGGATTATGCACGATGTTTCAAAAATTTACTATAGTAAAATAACAAAATCATATAATGGCAAAGTTGTTACAAAAGGCGCGAATAAAAATCATCTAAAATCGAATTCATTTAGTTACTCGTCAAAAATATAGTAGACAGTCAAATATCAAGCACTATATAATACAGTCTTTTACTTTTTTCTAAAAAATCGTTAAGATCTACGTTTTTCGAAGGATAGTACCCGAGTCACCCAGAATACAATGTGCGGTACGAGAAAGCCAAGTTAAGGAATGTGATTCGAAGCTGAAAAGATGGGATAGAAAAGCATAAGAAACGAATAGAAAAAATTTTAAGAATATTTGCGAAAAAGAATGCAATTTTAAATGATAAAATAGGTTACAGTATATGAGCTTATGCTTATTTATCCGATGTAAAAGTTTATCATCAAAATTGTAGAGCTCAGTCACTTTACTTTAAAAAGTACTATAATAGAGTCTATTGTTGTAAAAAATATTTTAAATAAAAAAAAAAGTTTCTTTCACCACAATTAAAACAATAAAAAAATTTGTTTTTACTGATTTTCTTTAATTATTTATTGATATATAATTGTACAAAATATCTTTTTACGTTATATATTTTTCGAATTAATTGGTAATTAATATCTCATAGAGTAAATTTATTCAACATTAAATCAAAATCGGCTTAAGCATGATGAAACAATAGCCAGGCACCTAAATTCTATTTCAGTGTAATCACCCAATAATACAAATTCAGCGCAATTTCAACTTCCAAAATCACACACAGGCAATTACGGGGGCCAACTCGAGGAGGAGAATTACGCTTCTCTTGCCTTTGTGCCCACATTAGAATTGCATAATGTTATCCTCCCTGAGGCTGGCGGCTGCCCCACCAGACACATAAAATCAAGGTTCCTGAGGATAATTATGGGATAGAGCTGCTGCTGGCTTGTGCTCTGCTGCACCAGATAGAACTACGGTTGAATGATAAGCCGAATTTGGTCACGTATTTTGGTGGACACACTGCGTTTCTTTTTTCTCGCACGAATTTTTTATTGAATTATATTCATTAAAAATTATGAGCTTCATTCAAAATTTAAGTAATCAAATTCAAAGGTTAACGCAGCTTTCATAGATTATACTCACAATGATGGATGCTCCTTTATCCTGGACTTGAAAAGAATTGCGCGAATCATTTTACGATGATTTATGACCTGAAAGAAAATTTTTGTAAATGTGAGAGGAATAATGCAGAAGATCATACACGGGCTGTAAGCTTTTGAACCAAGTATGAGAAATTCTTTGAGGCCCAATGTAATGCTCAAATTCCTATGCCTCCAAAGAGTTTGCTTGGTATTTTTATAGTGAAAGTTTGAGTTCTTAAATAATAAAATTGCCTATAAAAAATTATTAAAAAATATATTAAGTATTAAGAGTATTAAATTTTTTTTTACTTTTACTTTCGTTTTGTTTAAGAAACGAGTAGAATTTAAACTTAAGAATTTCTAGGGTTGAAAGTTGATTCATCGTATTAATTAGTTTTTTACTCATCACTTGCCATACAGATGAAATATAAAATGCATTTTCCACTCTTACAAATTTCTCTACATTACAAATTTTTTGGAAATTTTCCGCTTCCGCTTGATGTTACAGTGGTATCTCACAAATTATTTTGCTTAGTTCCTTCCATTCTGCGCTTCTATGTTGAGTATCTGCATTCCGCGAGTTTCGGAGCTTTTTCAAGAAGTTTTGACTTTATTTGATTCTTCATCAGAGATACTCTTTAAGTATAATTTAAAAATGTCTAAAGAGTTTCTAAACTTAATTTCGCTCGGAATCTCCGTAAAATTTCTAAAAAACTTTTTTTTAAATGTAAAGATTGAAGGACCAGTAGAGTAACCCTATCAAGAAAGCATGAGATGTGGTTCTAACAAATAAAATACAATTTTATTGGTAATCTACTCCCTCGATGATTTTCTAGTCAATATAAAATTGATACAATTCAACTTACTTGTAAACTATAAAAAGAAGTCAGGCCCATAGCGTATTTGAAAAAGTTTTCGATAAATCCTAAGACGAGTTTCCATCGGATTTTCATTTTCTTGGACTCTACTTAGAGCGCCTGGTCAGATTGCAGGCCTCAAAGACATTTTTTGCCATTTCCTTTTATTTTCCAAAATAAGTTCCAGTCATAGGTGGGCATAAGAGTTTGAGGGGCGCATCTGCATTGCGTCTCAGAATTTATTTATTTATTTTTTTTTTAAATCAGGATTAAAAAATATTAACTCTGAGAATCTTATTTGTCGTAAAAATAGTATAATTTATTACTAGAGTATAAAAATCTTTTTAATTAAAAAAAATATATATAATCAATGGTAATCCTAGTAATGGATGAGGAAGAAAATTTAAAAGCGTCCGTCAAGTTTATTAAAATAGTTTCCTGTAATTATGAAATAAAATCAGCAGAAGGCGTTGAGTGACGACGTGTATAAAGAAAAAAAGGATATGACAATTTGTCGTGTCGTAAAAACTTGCAGAGTCTGCGGAGAGCCGGAAATCACCAGCGTTTCCGACACCTGGCACCATTGGCTGCACTCCAAGATAACGCCAAGCGTTTTCTCCCCGATTTCCATAAGTCGATGATCGAGCGACATAAACGAGGTCGCGAAAAAAGAATACGAACAAAAAGGTATTTCTATTCCCTTTATTCGCCCTCTATTTCTTCTCCCTGATGAGGGGGGCGCACTTTCGCTATCAAACTTTTCGAAATACTCCAAAAACAATCTTTGTTCGATAGAAATATTAAATCAGTTTTTTTACGCAATTATAAGAGTTAGTAATTTTATTTATCGTAGGTGCACGTTGAGTACAGAGAATTATTTTGACATAGTTTCAACAACTTCAAATAAGTGGATATTCACTTTTTAAGGGTGAACTGTCTTCCACTCTTTGAATATGGTGCAATGAAAAAAGGTTTCTGTTTTAAACTTTTTGATAAAAAAAACTTTTAAACATCTTCATCAAACAGTTAAGAAAAGTAAAAAACTCTAATTAAATAGGTCAATTGAATACCTTATTCAAAAGGTCTCATGCAGTTTCAGCGCGTGAACTTTGAACCAATCTTAAAGCTTTACCAAAACAACCAAGAAAATAAACTCGTGCGAGCAGTCCTAATCTTTACTTCGCCAACTGTAGTTTATCTACTTCCAATTTTGATAACTACAGTTGGTTTATGATGCTGGTTCTGCAAGACTTCTTCGAAATATGCAATCACATCACGTGGATCAGCATTTAGTGGTCACGAACATGATTGAAAACTAAGTGCAGAGTAAAGGTTTCATGATCTGCATATAATATCAGTTACACGGGGCGAAAATTATTCTGGGTTGGCTTTATTACTTAAAAATGTGAGTATTCGTAAATAGTGTTATGGATGCTCTTACATTTTTACGAGTCTACGGGTTTCCCAAAATTTTTAAATAAATGATAAAATTTACAACATTACTTAAAATTTGGGATTAATCGTAAATGAGAAGTGATACGTTTATAATTATCAATAGTTTTCTTTTTGGGTAGCTTATGAAATAGTTTTTCAAAAAGTTTGATTACAACATTCATAAATAGTATATTACTTAACTAGGCAGTATGAATGGGAAACGTCTCAGATCGCATGAAATTGTCGTCCGAGGCGTAGCCGAGTGTGACAAACATGTGATCTGAGACCTTCCCATTCAGGTGCCTAGTTGAGTATGCTATTTTTCCGCACGACGGCGCCGGGAAGCGCTACTGACTGTAGCGGCAGCGGCAGGGAAGTAGCACTTCCCGGCCGGAGTGCGGAAAAATTGTTTTTTTTTTTTTTTTTTTTTTTTTTTTTTTTTTACTGGAAACTTTAATTAATTAAAAAAAAAAATTATAATATCGAATTCTACGTATCAATCTGTATTTAATAAAAAAGATGAGAATAATAAAAAAATTCGACTCAAATTTACTTCTCTTCTATAATTCCCATGCATATCCGACGTGTTTTATCTCGCACCACGTGTGGAACAAACGAATAAATCAGTGTCGGCGTGTTATAAAATTCGCAATCCACGGGTTTAAAAAGAGTCGAGAGAGTGGAAAGAAAGCACGTCCGATGTTTTGATCCCATGGATTCGAACAAAAAAAATTCGGCAGAGAATGCAAATAAATGCGTTGTAAATGTAATCCCTTTGTTGACGAAATTATACAATGGAGATTCAAAAAAAATATCTAGTTTTTAGAATCAGAAGTATATTTTTTGCTGACATATTTAGAATCGCACAATTTATCAGGTAAGGTTTATTAGAAAATAATTTCATTATACATTTACAGAGTGTTTCTCCTAATCAAAATCATCTTTTTTGATGGAGTAACTTAATTAATTTAAGCGATAAGTTCCAATAAGTATCAAAATTATCATTTGAAAAGGTTATTCTGAATATCATTATCAAACTGACGATTTGATCCCAAGCATTTTCAATAATATCAAAATCCGGAGAACGAGCCAGCCATTTCAAAAGAGGAACTTTGTTGTCACTTTGAAAAATTTCAAAGATTTAAAACTGGTAATAGCGGCCGGTTGGCAAAATTTAAGTCAAACTTATTGCTTAAACCTCTCAAAGTCAATGGTGCGTAGGGTTACTGCTTGCGAAAGAATGAGTTACAAAAAATGAGAATATCTTAAAAATAATATCATAAGTTATAGAAAAATGATTAAGTTATGTATATAATCACCAATGTTAGTTGGGTCTTTGAGTTTAAATAGTTCAATAAAAAAATTGACGTTTTTTTTTTCTTTTTAAAAACTATTGTTATTAGTATAAAAATTATAACTTTTTGTAAAATCTTGTAAGTTTTTCATGTAATTTCAATTAAAATAATTCAAAATACAATAAATATTTTTTATTATATAATAAATTTTTATTATATAAAAAAAAAAAAAAAACAGATTTCGGCATAAAACTCAGTGAAATCACTAAAAAAGAGTTATTTATAAGTGATTAAAAACTTACATTTGTTCTGTGTGGTGTAAATATATTTAAACATATAAATTTGAAATTTTTTTTCGTTAAACTTGAACATTGAAAAAACATAAAAAAAAATAATTTATGTAGTAGGATGTTTATAATAAATTTCAAAACAGTCCCTAAAGTCAAAAAATGGCTGAAATTTGCTGTTTTTCAAAAAATAACTTTTTAAACTAAAATATGAGTGAGCAATCCTTTTTAAATTAAATGAGTAATGAAATTTTATAAGGGTAATGAAATTTTTTTTTCAAATTAATGTATTCCTAGAGTAAAAAAACAAAGTTTGAGACCTTGACGAAACGATTTGAGCTGTCAAGGTTATGAGCAAACTCAAATTTCTTAGAAGTATAGTATGAAATTTGGAAGTGCTCTGAACTTCTGAGCAGTACTGTATGTGCTCAAAGAGTGAATGGATTTGAAAGAGATAATGAAAATTAATGGAGAAAAATTCTTTATATGAAATTTAGCAACTTTATCGCAAAAATGACCTATATAGGGCGAACTAAAATAAATTAAATTATCAATATCACTATTTCTAATAGTGAATACACCCCTAATCTCCATTAAGCTGTTTGGCAAAATGAAAAAATCGTTTTACTACGCCCCTAAGGACGATGGCACAAACTCCGTGAGGCTTTTCTCGTCTGCCGTCTCATATTTTGGAGCAATGCAAAGTGAACGCAGCGCTGTAGGACGTCCCGCGTTCCCCGTCCTGAGGCACTGCGTTCATTTGGCATTGCCCCAAAATGCGGGACGACGGAAGCCTGAGCGTACCACGAGTTTGTGCCGTCGCCCTAATTTCCTTTTAGCTGTTTGGCAACCCGAAAAAATCGTTTTCCTACGTCCCTAATCTCATTTTAGTTGTTTGGCAACCCGGAAAGATCGTCTTCCTACGCCCTTAATCTCCACTGGGCTGTTTGGCAACTTAAAAAAAATTGTATTCCTACGCCCCTAATCTCCTTTTAAGGCGTTGGCACGAACTCGCGGGATGCGGGAAGTCTTGCGTCCTTGGTATGAAAGAAAAACGCGGGACACGGGACGCAGGATTTCCCGCATCCCAGGAATTCGTGCCATCGCCTTTAATCTCCATGTAGCTGTTTGGCAAAGCTAAAAAAACTGTTTTCCTACGCCTCTAATCTCTTTTTAGCCGTTTGGCAACCCGAAAAAAACTGTTTTCCTACGCCCTTACTCTCCAGTTAGCTGTTTGGCAAACCGAAAAAATCGTTTCCCTACGCCCTTAATCTCCAGTTAGCTGTTTGGGAACCCGAAAAAAAATTGTTTTCCTGCGCCCCTAATCTCATTTTAGCTGTATGGCAGAGCGAAAAATTGTTTTCCTACGCCCCTAAACTCGATTTAGCTGTTTGGCAAACCGAAAAAATTGTTTTCCTATGCCGCTAAACTCGATTAAGCGGTTTGGCAACCCAAAAAAAATTGTTTTCCTACGCCCTTAATCTCCAGTTAGCTGTTTGGCAACCCGAAAAAAATCGTTTTCCTACGCCCTTAATCTTCAGTTAGCTATTTGGCAACCCGAAAAAAATCGTTTTCCTACGCCCTTAATCTCCAGTCAGCTGCTTGGCAACCCTAAAAAAATTGTTTTCCTACGCCCTTAATCTCCAGTTAGCTGTTTGGCAACCCGAAAAAAATCGTTTTCCTACGCCCTTAATCTTCAGTTAGCTATTTGGCAACCCGAAAAAAATCGTTTTCCTACGCCCTTAATCTCCAGTCAGCTGCTTGGCAACCCTAAAAAAATTGTTTTCCTACGCCCTTAATCCCCATTGAGCTGTTTGGCAAACCGAAAAAATCGTTTTCCTATGCCCTTAATCTCCAGTTAGCTGTTTGACAATCCGAAAAAAAATGATTTTCCTACGCCCTTACTCTCCAGTGAACTGTTTGGCAACTCCATAAAAATTGTAATCCTACGTGATTACTCTCCTTTTAGCTCAATTGAAATCCGAAAAAATCGTTTTCTTACGCTCCTAAATTCGATTTAGCTGTTTGGCAAACCGAAAAAATTGTTTTCCTACGCCCCTTAAATTGATTAAGCTGTTTGGCAACCCGGAAAAATTGTTTTCCTACGCCCCTTAAATCGATTAAGCTGTTTGGCAACCCGGAAAAATTGTTTACCTACGCCCCTTAAATCGATTAAGCTGTTTGGCAACCCGGAAAAATAGTTTTTCTATGCCCTTAATCTCCAGTTAGCTGTCTGGCAACCCGAAAAAACAGGGTGGTCACTTTTTGAATTATTTGAAATTTCAGGCGTTTTCCAGGGTTTTCCAGGTGATTTTCGTAATTTTCAAGATAAAAAAATCCGAGTTTTTTAGATTTACTACTGAGAAATATTACTATATACATATTACCGAGGGGCTATTCACTGAGTGAAATCACTGACCAGTTTAACCTGTAATCAGCTTGAAATCACATGAAATCGTTATGAAATCATGAAATCAATTGAATTTATATAATCTAAAAGTCGCACATGAAATACGTTGAAATTATCTGATATCACTGAATTCACATGAAATCATTCGAAATCATAAAATCACAATTTTTTTATTTATTAAAAATTAAAAAAAAAATCTACCTATTCTGCTAAAAAACTGATCAGCTATCCCCCAAGCTCTAAACCCTCAAAACCCTGGGCGTCGAGTTCAATAAATAAACCGATTAGCTATCCCCCAAGCTCTAAACCCTCAAAACCCTGTGCGCCCGAGGTCAACGAAAAAACTGATCAGCTATCCCCCAAGCTCTAAACTCTCAAAACCCTGGGCGTAGAGTTTAATAAATAATCCGATCAGCTATCCCACAAGCCTTGAAACCCCAAAACCCTGGCCCCCGAGGTCAACGAAAAAACTGATTAGTTTTCCCCCAAGCTCTGAACCTCCCAAAACTCTGGTTACCGAGTGGAATAATCTTAGAAGTTAAGCGTACTTTATATTTGAATATCAAGTCCATAAAAAACTGTTTTTGTACTTTTATTTACATCACTTGAAAATATTACAAGATAATAAAAAAAAAAAAAAATAATTAACTGAGAAACAAACGAAAATTTTTACACTTTTCTCGAAATGTGTCTCATTCTTAGAAGCATTTAATTTATAGTTACAAAAAAATAATTTGATGATAATGCTGCAAACAAAGAGTTAAACAATGTGTAAAAACTTATAGCGTTTTCCTAATCAACCATGCCATTTTGGAGTTAGAAATTTCAGATTTACAACTTTATGACATAATTGCACCAGTGCAGCGTAATTAGTTATCGTTACAAAATTATTTATTTCGTTAACTAAAATGCACTCATATTTTTGGAATAATTTAACTCGGGCTCCCAAGGTTATTGAGGATTTAGAACTTGGGGTATAGCTGATAAGTTTTTTTGTTGAATTCGGGCGCCCAGGGTATTTGGGGGTTTAGAGCTTGGGGGTAGCCAACCAGCTTTTTTGTTGAACTTGGGTGCCCCGGGTTTTGGGGGCTTAAAGCTTGGGGCTTAGCCGATTAGTTTTTTCTTTGAACTCGAGTGCCCAGCATTATGGGGGCTTAGAGCTTGTCGGTTTATTCAATTGTTTATAAAAAATAATTCATTTATCGCTCTCCCCAGCGTTTTCCAGGAAATTTCATCTTATTTTCTTTGGTTTTCCAAACAGCTAACTCGAAATTAGGGGCGTAGGAAAACTTTTTTTTGGTTTTCCAAACTCAAGATTAAGGGCGTAGGAAAACGATTTTTTTTGGTTTTCCAAACAGGTAACTCGAGAATAAGGGCGACGGAAAACGATTTTTTTGGTTTTCCAAACAGCTTACTCGAGATTAAGGGCGACGGAAATAGTATATTACAGTCCCGAGGGAGTCCAAAATAAGTTACCCTTTAGCAAACCCAAATTGATGTCCGAGCCGAAGGCGAGGTCATCAAAGGTTTACTAAAGGTTAGCTAATTTTTGCACTCCCAAGGGCTGTATACTATTTTTCACGCTAGTAATCAGAAAGGCTACTAGCGTAAAACGATTTTTTTTGGTTTCCAAACAGCTAACTCCAGACTAAGGGCAACGGAAAACGATTTTTTTTTGGTTTTCCAAACAGCTAACTCTAGAATAAGGGGGACGGAAAACCATTTTTTTTGGTTTTCCAAACGGCTGACTCAAGATTAAGGGCGACGGAAAACGATTTTTTTTGGTTTTCCAAACAGCTAACTCGAGATTAAGGGCGACGGAAAATATTTGTTGGGGTTTCCTAACAGCTAACTCGAGATTAAGGGCGACGAAAAACGAGTTTTTTTGGTTTTCCAAACAGCTAACTCGAGAATAAGGGCGACGGAAAACGATTTTTTGGGGTTTCCAAACAGCTAACTCGAGAGTGAGGGCGTAGGAAAACGATTTTTTTTGGTTGTCCAAACAGCTAACTCGAGATTAAGGGTGACGGAAAACGATTTTTTGGGGTTTCCAAAAAGTTCACTCGAGAATAAGGGCAAAGGAAAACGATTTTTTTTGTTTTTCTAAACAGCTTACTCGAGATTAAGGGCGAAGGAAAACTTTTTTTTTGGTTTTTCAAACAGCTAACTCGAGAATAAGGGCGATGGAAAACGATTTTTTGGGCTTTCAAAACAGCTAACTCGAGATTAAGAGCACGGGAAACGATTTTTTTCGGTTTTCCAAACAGCTAACTCGAGAATAAGGGGGACGGAAAACGATTTTTTGGGGTTTCCAAACCGCTACATCGAAAATAAGGTCGTAGGAAAACTTTTTTTTTTGGTTTTCCATCAGCTAACTCGGGATTAAGGGCGTAGGAAAACGATTTTTTTTGGTTTTCCAAACAGCTAACTCGAGAGTAAGGGCGTGGAAAACGATTTTTTTGGTTTTCCAAACAGCCAACTCGAGATTAAGGTTGACGGAAAACGATTTTTTTTGGTTTTCCAAACAGCTAACTCGAGAGTAAGGGCGTGGAAAACGATTTTTTTGGTTTTCCAAACAGCCAACTCGAGAGTAAGGTTGACGGAAAACGATTTTTTTTGGTTTTCCAAACATTTAACTCGAGAATAAGGGCGACAGAAAACGATTTTATGGGGTTTCCAAACCGCAACATCGAGAATAAGGTCGTGGGAAAACTTTTTTTTTCGGTTTTCCAAACAGCTAACTATTGAATAAGGGCGACGAAAACGATTTTATGGGGTTTCTAAACCGCTACATCGATATTAAGGACGATGGAAAACTTTTTTCATTGGTTTTCCACCAGCTAACTCGAGATTAAGGGCGTAAGAAAACTTTTTTTATGGTTTTCCAAACAGCTAACTCAAGATTAATGGAGTAGGAAAACGATTTTTTTTGGTTTTCAAACAGCTAACTCTAGAATAAGCTCGACGGAAAACGAATTTATGGGGTTTCCGAACAGCTAACTCAAGATTAAGTGCGTAGGAAAACTTTTTTTTTTGGTTTTTCAAACAGCTCACTTTTGAATAAGGGCGACGCAAACGATTTTTTGGGGTTTCCAAAAAGCCAACTCCAGACTAAGGGCGACGGAAATCGATTCATTTTGGTTTTCCTAACAGCTAACTCAAGATTAAGTAGGAAATAGTATATTACACACCGGGCACTGGAAAGTATTATCAAGCCCTAGCAAACCCAAATTGACGAGGGTGTTAAGCGTTTGCTAGGGATTTGCTAATACTTTTCCAGTGTCGTGTGTAATGTTTTTTTCATAACGACGGGAGGAAAACCCAAAGTTCAGCTCCGGGGATTTGGTGTTTTCGGCCCGGAGGTATGAAAATGATTTTTTTTTGTTTTCCAAATGGCTAACTCGAGATTAAGGGCGACGGAATACGATTCTTTTTGGTTTTCCAAACATAAGGGCGACAGAAAACGATTTTATGGGTTTTCCTAACAGCTAACTCGAGATTAAGGGCGTAGGAAAACTTTTTTTTGGTTTTCCACACAGCTAACTCGAGATTAAAAGCGTAGGAAAACTTTTTTTTGGTTTTCCAAACAGCTAACTCAATTTACAGGCGTAGGAAAACTTTCCAAACAGCTAACTCGAGATTAAGGGTGTAGGAAAACGATTTTTTTTGGTTTTCCAAACAGCTAACTCGAGAGTGAGGGCGTAGGAAAACGTTTTTTTTTGGTTTTCCAAACAGCTAACACGAGATTAAGGGCGACGGAAAACGATTTTTTTTGGATTTCTAAACAGCTAACTCGAGAACAAGGGCGTAAGAAAACTTTTTTTTTTGGGTTTCCAAACAGCTAACTCGAGATTAAGGGCGACGGAAAACGATTTTTTTTGGTTGTCCAAACATTTAACTCGAGAATAAGGGCGACAGAAAACGATTTTATGGGGTTTCTAAACCGCTATATCGAGATTAAGGGCGTAGGAAAACTTTTTTTTTCGGCTTTCCAAACAGCTAACTATTGACTAAGGGCGACGAAAACGATTTTTTGGGGTTTCCAAACAGCTAACTCGAGATTAAGGGCGGCGGAAAACGTTTTTTTTTTGGTTTTCCAAACAGCTAACACGAGATTAAGGGTGACGGAAAAGATTTTTTTTTGGTTTTTCACCAGCTAACTCGGGATTAAGGGCGTAGGAAAACGATTTTTTTTGGGTTTCCAAACAGCTAACTCGAGATTAAGGGCGTAGGAAAACGATTTCTTTTGGTTTTCCAAACAGCTAACTCGAGATTAAGGGCGTCGGAAAATGATTTTTTTGCCTGCTTGCAACCCGAAAAAAATTATTTTTCTATGCCCCTAATTTCCCCAATTATTTTGGCAACCCGAAAAAATCGTTTTCCTACTCCCCTTAATTCCTTCTTGCTGTTTTGCAAATCGATAAAATCGTTTTCCTACGCCCTTAATCTTCAGTTAGCTGTTTGGCTATTCGATAAAAATTGCATTCCTACGCCCCTTATCTCTTTTTATCTGTTTGGCAAACCGAAATAGTACACATCGACACTAGTGCCTAAAACAAGGCAAAGTTTTTTCACACGGCGCGAAGTTATCACACGAGCGAATCGAGTGTGATAGCGCATGCACCGCGTGAAAAAACCTTTGTCTTGTTTAGGCTCCAGTGTCGATATGTGCTTTATCGAATCGAGTGGCTAAAACATGACAACTTCAGGTCGTGCGTAGAAAAATGTTTTAGCCACGAATGCGATAAAAGTCGTTTTTCCACGCCCTTAATCTTCAGTTAGCTGTTTTGCATCCCGGAAATCTCGTATACCTACGCCCTTAATCTCCAGTTAGCCGTTTGGCAACCTGAAAAAATCATTTTCCTATGCCCCTAATCTCCATCAAGCTGTTTGGCAAATTGAAAAAAACTGTTTTCCTATGACCCTAATCTCCTTTTAGCTGTTTCGGCAACCCAAAAAAAATTGTTTTCCTACGCCCTTAATCTCCAGTTAGCTGTTTGGCAACCCGAAAAAAATCGTTTTCCTACGCCCTTAATCTCCAGTCAGCTGCTTGGCAACCCTAAAAAAATTGTTTTCCTATGCCCCTAATCTCCATCAAGCTGTTTGGCAAACCAAAAAAACTGTTTTCCTACGACTCTAATCTCCAATTTGCTGTTTGGCAACCCGAAGAAAATAGTTTTCCTACGCCCCTAATCTCCTTCTATCTGTTCGGCAACCCGGAAAATTGTTTTCCACGCCACTAATCTCCATTTAGCTGTTTGGCAACCCGATAAAAATTGTATTCCTACTTCCCTAATCTCTTTGTAGCTGTTTGGCAAACCGAAAAAATCGTTTTCCTACGCCCTTAATCTCCAGTTAGCTGTTAGGAAACCCGAAATAACTGTTTTCCTACGCCCCTAAACTCGGCTTAGCTGTTTGGCAACCCTAAAAAACTTTTCCGACGCCCTTAATCTCCATTTAGCTGTTTGGCAACCCGATAAAAATTGTATTCCTACTTCCCTAATCTCTTTTTAGCTGTTTGACAAACCGAAAAAATCGTTTTCCTACGCCCTTAATCTCCAGTTAGCTGTTTGGCAACCCGGAATAATCGTATACCTACGCCCTTATTGTCCGGTTAGCCGTTTGGCAACCCGAAAAAATCATTTTCCTGTGCCCCTAATCTCCATCAAGCTGTTTGGCGAACCGAAAAAACTGTTTTCCTACGACCCTAATCTCCTTTTAGCCGTTTGGCAAACCGAAAAAACTGTTTCCCTACGCCCTAAATCTCCATTCAGCTGTTTGTCAACCCGATAAAATTTGTATTCCTACGCCCTTAATCGCTTTTTATCTGTTTGGCAATCCGAAAAATTAATTTCCCTGGTCCTCAATCTTCTTCTAGTTGTTCAGCAACCCTAAAGAAAATCATTTTTCTTGGTCCTCATTTTCCTTTAAAGCACATTGGTAAACCTAACTTGCCAACTTGACAAAATAACTTGCCAAAATCGTTTTTCGACGTCCTCATCCTCCCTCGAAAAAAGCGGACAGAATGTAATAGCTGTTTGGATAACTTTCCAAAATCCTTTTCGTAGGACCTCGTTAGCTCCCTAAAAAAAAGCGAGGGAGATTGGAGTAGCTGTTTGTGTAACACTAAGAGCTAGTCTCTTGCTGTCACCCAGATAAGATTACTGACTATTAATAAAAGAAAAATCACATGCTTAGACTAATCAATAAATTCAAAAAAATAGTAATTTTCCTGCACTTTAGTCAAGAACTGATCAAAAAAGTAGAAGAATACATCAAATTTAAATGAACTAAAGTAATCAGAGATCTTACAGTGTACATCCTCTGCACCGGGCTCATTGTAAGCGCGGTCATTTAGGGCGGCAGCCGTCGGGCGCTCAGTAGCAGACAACATACACTACCACAATTTTGCTGAATAAGAAAAAAATCTGTTTTCCAAGTTTTCTGAAGTCACTTGTTAACCGATTTCCATCAGATTAGGCTTAAAAAATAGCTTATAATATTATTTAACGCGTCACAAGACGTTTTTTTTATTTTCTGTTTTATTTATTTTTTTTAATTGCATCAACCAATGTTTTGAAAACGCGGTTACATCTTCCGCTTTGGGTAAGAGCGTAGTAGAACATTAATACCTCATGATTCATGTAAAAAACATAGACAAGGGATCTTAATCTATTTACAATTTTATTGAAATATGATTTCCAATTTAGATTATAAATAATTTTGATTCCAAGATATTTTTCATCATTCAACTCTTTTTAAAATACTAGTCTCTCTCAGCGCGCAAGCGCGCGCAATTGTATTACATTATCTAAAACAAATTTTGTCGAAGCTTCATCTAAATTAACCTACAATAAGTTATATACTTATACATATACACCCTTTACCTTTGCGCTACGTTCAGAGTTCAGTTAAACTTTTGTGGTTATAGATTCATTGGTTTTGTTTATTTACTAATTATTATTATTTTCATGATTTTAATCGGTTAATTTCGAACACTTGATCACAAAATTATTTTTTATCAAATCTATTCTCTAAATGTTTTAATTGAATAATAATATAAAAATTAAACATAAAAATTCAAATTTTAAATTTTGTTCTTCAACCAATCACATCACGAATAAAATGCTGACATTCTTTTTGGGTTCTCTCTTTTATCTTAGGATCTTAGGATTTCTACCGATTGAGATTGAACAATTTAAAGGAATGCTATCTGAATAACAATTAAAAGTCATAAATACAGTCCTGTCAATGTAAGAATAAAAAATTTTAGTGTATAAAAAGCATGGCTTCAATGGTACTATTAATGTCATTCATTTCATTAAAATTCAAGTTGAATTTAAGTTCTTGATAATTTTAGTTCTTAACATAAATTTGAAGTTGAATAAAAATTTCTTAAAACTTTTTACATTAAAAGTTTGTTGCCAAAGGTTCACTAAAATTATTTTCAGCAACGATATTACTTTTTTGATTTATAATATTGTTAGGTTTTATTGCTAAAGTTTATTTATACTTTTGTCGTTAAAAAGTAATTGAAAATTTCATTAATTTTTTTAATGAAATTTAATTCTGTCTCGTTTTTATATAAAAAAATTGCACTTACTATTTTATTAAATAAACATGATAGCAATTATAAATTCGTACTATACAAACTGCGTACTTTTTTAAAATTTTGATTCGCTGCAAGTATAAGAATAATTTTTTACTATTGAATATCCCGAACAGAAAGTTTAGCCGGGCGCTAGCAGGGGCTTCGCCAGTTGCCCCGATATTCTAGGTTGGCCCCGGCAGGGCTGAACGGTAAATGTAATGCGGCGCTAGCGGGGGCCCGGCAGGGCGGATTTATTTTGCCAAGAAAAGGAAATTTTGGGATGCTAGGTTAGGTTAGGAAAAGTAATTTTTTTTACTTTCATATTAGTAATTTTTGATTTATAATAATTAAAAAATTGACAATAGGAAAAAAAAAACAAAAAAAAAAAGCGCCGTCGGGCGCTCAGTAGCAGACAACATACACTACCACAATTTTGCTGAATAAGAAAAAAATCTGTTTTCCAAGTTTTCTGAAGTCACTTGTTAACCGATTTCCATCAGATTAGGCTTAAAAAATAGCTTATAATATTATTTAACGCGTCACAAGACGTTTTTTTTATTTTCTGTTTTATTTATTTTTTTTAATTGCATCAACCAATGTTTTGAAAACGCGGTTACATCTTCCGCTTTGGGTAAGAGCGTAGTAGAACATTAATACCTCATGATTCATGTAAAAAACATAGACAAGGGATCTTAATCTATTTACAATTTTATTGAAATATGATTTCCAATTTAGATTATAAATAATTTTGATTCCAAGATATTTTTCATCATTCAACTCTTTTTAAAATACTAGTCTCTCTCAGCGCGCAAGCGCGCGCAATTGTATTACATTATCTAAAACAAATTTTGTCGAAGCTTCATCTAAATTAACCTACAATAAGTTATATACTTATACATATACACCCTTTACCTTTGCGCTACGTTCAGAGTTCAGTTAAACTTTTGTGGTTATAGATTCATTGGTTTTGTTTATTTACTAATTATTATTATTTTCATGATTTTAATCGGTTAATTTCGAACACTTGATCACAAAATTATTTTTTATCAAATCTATTCTCTAAATGTTTTAATTGAATAATAATATAAAAATTAAACATAAAAATTCAAATTTTAAATTTTGTTCTTCAACCAATCACATCACGAATAAAATGCTGACATTCTTTTTGGGTTCTCTCTTTTATCTTAGGATCTTAGGATTTCTACCGATTGAGATTGAACAATTTAAAGGAATGCTATCTGAATAACAATTAAAAGTCATAAATACAGTCCTGTCAATGTAAGAATAAAAAATTTTAGTGTATAAAAAGCATGGCTTCAATGGTACTATTAATGTCATTCATTTCATTAAAATTCAAGTTGAATTTAAGTTCTTGATAATTTTAGTTCTTAACATAAATTTGAAGTTGAATAAAAATTTCTTAAAACTTTTTACATTAAAAGTTTGTTGCCAAAGGTTCACTAAAATTATTTTCAGC
The DNA here is from genome assembly GCA_038277355.1 of Encarsia formosa. Lineage (NCBI taxonomy): Eukaryota > Metazoa > Arthropoda > Insecta > Hymenoptera > Aphelinidae > Encarsia > Encarsia formosa. The sequence continues at coordinate 111,797,759 of CM076184.1, forward strand.
AACGATATTACTTTTTTGATTTATAATATTGTTAGGTTTTATTGCTAAAGTTTATTTATACTTTTGTCGTTAAAAAGTAATTGAAAATTTCATTAATTTTTTTAATGAAATTTAATTCTGTCTCGTTTTTATATAAAAAAATTGCACTTACTATTTTATTAAATAAACATGATAGCAATTATAAATTCGTACTATACAAACTGCGTACTTTTTTAAAATTTTGATTCGCTGCAAGTATAAGAATAATTTTTTACTATTGAATATCCCGAACAGAAAGTTTAGCCGGGCGCTAGCAGGGGCTTCGCCAGTTGCCCCGATATTCTAGGTTGGCCCCGGCAGGGCTGAACGGTAAATGTAATGCGGCGCTAGCGGGGGCCCGGCAGGGCGGATTTATTTTGCCAAGAAAAGGAAATTTTGGGATGCTAGGTTAGGTTAGGAAAAGTAATTTTTTTTACTTTCATATTAGTAATTTTTGATTTATAATAATTAAAAAATTGACAATAGGAAAAAAAAAACAAAAAAAAAAAAAAAAAACCATTAAATATTCATATTTATTAAATTTTTATAAATATATACACGGAGAAAAATAAATAGGAGTTTTTCCTATTTTTTATAGTACTCAAAGTTTATGTACTCACCCATACTTTTCTCATAGGTACTTAGAAATAACTCCGGGTGCACCCGGTCGACTTCTCCTAGAACTTTTTCTCGTAAACGGTGCTAGAGATTTAGAACAAGGTACCGGGTGTCCCGGGTTGAATCCTGGAAATATCTCAGGAAAAGCCAACCGAGTGCCCCGAGTCGACTCCTGGTGCACCCGGTCGACTTCTCTTAGAACTTTTCCTCGTAAACGGTGCTCGAGATTTAGAACAAGGTACCGGGTGCCCTGGGTCGAACCCAAGATATGTCCCAGGAAAAGGCAATTGGGTGCCCCGGGTCGACTCCTAGTGCACCCGGTCGACTTCTCCTAGAACTTTTCCTCGTTAACGGTGCTCGAGATTTAGAACAAGGTCTCGGGTCGAATCCTGAAAATGTCTCAGGAAAAGCCAACCGGGTGCCCCGGGTCGACTCCTGGTGCACCTGGTCAGCTTTTCCTAGGATATTTCCTTGTTTCGACCCAGAATACCAGGTACCTTATTCTAGGTCCCGAGTACCGATTACTAGGAAAAATTCCAGGAGAAGTCGATTGGGTGCACTAGGAGTCGACCTGAAGCACCCGGTATTCTTGGTTCTAAGCACTAGCTACGAGAAAAAGTTCTAAGAGAAGTCGAGTGGGTGCACCAGGAGTTATTTCTAAGTACCTATGAGAAATGTATGGGTGAGTACATAAACTTTATTAAGAAGGTAACTGCCGGCGAAGAGTACTATAAAAAATAGGAGAAACTCCTATTTATTTTTCTCCGCGTATATATTTATAAAAATTTTAATAAATATGAATATTTAATGTTTTTTTTTTTTTTTTTTTTTTTTTCCCCTATTGTTTATTTTTTAAATTACTATAAATCAAAAATTACTAATATGAAAGTAAAAAAAATTACTTTTCCCGAACCTAACCTAACAGCCCTAAATTTCCTTTTCTTGGCAAAATAAATCCGCCCTGCCGGGCCCCCGCTAGCGCCGCATTACATTTTAAGCTGAGCCCTGCGAGGCCCCCGTCGGGCGTGACGTTTTTGTCTAGCGAGGGCCCTCAAGTCAATCGGGGCTCCGGTGGGGCGGCGCTTGTTCGGGATGCTTCTATAACTAATTATTAAAAAATGAAAGATTGATTTGTTTAACAAAAGAATCGCAATAAAGGTAAATATATATATTTTCTCATTGATAAACAAACTAATTTATTGAGGTGCTAATAATTACTTTTAGCTACAATTTCATCAGACATCGATGCTTAAGGCGAAGTTAAGAAGAAAATTTCATGAATGATTAAAAACATCATCAAATAATAAATATATTTTAGGACTGAAGATGTTATATATATTATTATAATATAAAAATATATATATTATATAATATTGTATTGAAGAATAAAAACCTTCTATTTAATTAAATGAAAATATTGTTTTTAGTGTTATGTATACTAACATAAAAAAAAATAAATAATGAAAATAGTTTCCTATGCAACATTAACTGATATGTAAACAATATAAATTAAATTTCATGTATAGCAATTTATGAAATTTAATTTTATAAGACTTTTGTAACCAAACTTTTATCAATTTTTTATATAATTGTCTTAGCTGAAAAACTTATTGTTTACTTGTGCTCTTTGCATCCAAGTTACGACCTTTTTCAAAACTTATAATTTGTTTTTATTTAAATATAAACTTCATTTGAGCTACGTAGTTTTCCGTTGGTGATTAGAAAAAAAAAAAAATTGTTTTGCTTCGAGAATCTTAAATTTGTTTTAGATGGATAAAATAAAATATTATCTCAAAGTATAAATCACGGTTCATTTATTTTTATGTAGGAAGTCTTCGACGGCAACATTATGAGCTCTTTCAGCGTTGAAAAAAAACTTCATTTCACATCGAGCCGCAACTTTTCTTGCAAGCAAGAAGGAAGCGAGAGCTAGAGAAAATTGTAAACAGTAAAAAGCCTTTACTGATGAAAGAAAAAAAAAAAGAGGTAAAAACAAAGACTAAAACTTTTTATTAATATTTTCTTTTATTGCAACTCACACTTGCAACATTTTAAAATTTCAAGAGTGTACTCTGTTGAACTAAAACTATTGGCAACGTGCTCATTGTAATTAATCAACTTATTTTTTTGTTAGGTTATAACTACTGTTTAACTTATTTATACCCTAAAAGATCCTACAAGATGACGAGATGTCGCATCGTTATATTTTTATTGAATCTATCATGTTTTGACTAATTTTTGAAATTGATTAGGCTCTCTTTATGTAACAAACAAACTTTTTATAATTTAGAGCAAGATGAACTATGAATTAATTCCTACGTAGATAAACAATCATTATTTTTTCTGAAGAACTTTCTTTTCGAAGTAAATAAGTGAATAAATTTGAATTGACTTTACCAGACTTTTTTGGTAATTTCGAGATCCGTATATGTCTCAGCAAAAATCTTTGAAAAGATGTTATGAAAATAAAAACAAATCTCAATTTAGATACGTATATAACATAACCAGTGAAGTTTGAAATAAACTACAACTCGTAGTTAACTTTAATATTCCGAAACTATATACGCTGGAGCTCAACAATTAAACTAATCCTCATAGGCATGCCAGTAGCAGCAGCGGCAGGCGTCCACGCCCTTTTAACAATGTGCAGTGAAAGGAGTAGGAGGAGACTTTTGGTAACTGAGGTGGTTATCCCAGTCAGGAGATTGTAGAATGCGAACTTCAAATGGGAAAAGTTTCGAGAATATTATGAGGTGTCCTTTTTTTGTATCTTAGTACGGCGGTCAAACTGCTTCAATATTAAAAAAATAATACTTTTTAGCAACCTTTTAAAAACGGAAAAATTGTATAATTAATGAGAACTTCAAATTTAATTAAAAATAATAAAATGTTATTTTATTTTATACATGTTATACCAATAGAATAGTTCCAAAATAACGGGATTAAGGTATCAACTAAATTTACAAAATTAATTTATGGATTCGCTTTATGAGTTACGATCATGCAGAGATTAAAAAAAAAAATTAATAAAGATTGACTAATGAGCAATTTTTATATTACGTAGTTATTTCGTGCAAATAATAAAAACTTTTTTTTTTTTTTTTTTTTTTCTGTTGCAGGACTATGTTTTAAAATTGACTAAGTACAATTTTTTGAATCAGTGTATAGATAATATTTATTGGTTTTATAATACTCAAAACTACTCAGTATTAGATCCGGATAATGAATAAAGAAATAAATAAAATTAATATAAAAATAAAGTTTGCTCTTAATCGAAATTATAAAAAATTCCAGATATCTGAATGTCCGAAACTACGTGGGTATCCAAATCCAATACCAAGTAATTTTAAGTATTCAGGTAATCACCATCTCTAAACTCTAATTTTTGAAACGTTAATAAATTAAGTATAAATTAAAAAAAAAGTATGAAACTGTAAAAATTTCCCATGTTTCACAAGGATTTTTATAAAAGCGAATTTGGAAACTTTAGAAAAAGGCTGTGTAATGAGCAATTTTATCGAAAATTCTCTGATTCAATTAACGATCAAAAGCTAAAGCTGCTACGATAAAATAAATTTTAGTTCAACAGACTCATCGTGGAACTTGAAAAACTTAATTGATCTGTATCAAAGAAATTTAATTTATTTTAAATAATAATGACTAAAATTATATTACAGTGATTGGAAGGTATTAAGCGTTATAGTTAGTTGAATTAATTAGAAGTAAAAAATTAATCGAACGAGATGTCACACGTTCTTTGATTAATCTAAAATCGATACCCCGAGCGTTATATCATCTAACAAAAAGGCATCCTTGGAGAAAGTGCCACGGTGCAGGCGTCGCTTGAATCTTGTTTTCCGGTTATTAGTCTTGAACTTTCGAGAATAATGCCGAGAAGCCTTTAGTCTATAGTGGTTTGATGGCTCAATTTAAGTTTTGAATTCATAAAAAATTTACTGGCGTAGAAATACTTTTCACTAGATTGGTTTCTCAGAACTATTGAATCAATAGTTGTTGAAGCGACATCAGGATAGAATTGAATCGTGAAAAATTCACGAGTTTCTACGGTGAATGCAAATTTCCCGAAAAATAACTTTTTCAATGAAATTTTAGAGTTTTTCCGATCTCATTCTATTCATTTTGTCAAGTTCTTGAAAAAATTTTTACAATCTTGTATTATTTCCACAAAATTTTGAATGAGCTGGATTGTTTTCCAGTTAAATTTCAACAGAGCTTAAAAAAAAAAAAAAAAAAAAAACATATATTACATAAAAACAAAGTTTATTAAATATAATTATAAAAGGGAGTTTATGTATCTAATTGATAGTTAACTTTAGTCATAGGCTTGGAGTAAAGTAGACAAGATTTTAATTACGTTTAGCATGGAGGAATTTAGCTGGCAGTGTGTTATACCATGCCAGCGACAATCTATTATCGATGAAACTATTACCCTTCTCGAGTCTGCGGCGCAGCGCCAACAAATATAATCTTACCAAAGGTCTAAGGGCTCATAGACCGCTGCATTTAGTCAATGCCAAGTGTTTTAAGTAAAAGACTGACATCTTATTAATAGTATTTTTTATAGTTTGCTGTTTCAGTACTATCTTAATTAGTTGATGTAATTTTTAAAGCGCCTTGTACGCACAATAATTGATTTATACTACTGAAAAAGCATTCAGTTGCTACCGAATTGCTAATATAAAAGCTTTTCAAAAAATACCTGAAAAACAAGTCAAAAAAGCTTTTTTTTGTTTTTTTCTTTTTTTCTTTTGAGAACTTCGTCTGTGAGTTAAGTCCCATTACAAAGGAGGTTTCAACCACATATGCGTGAGAGTGCCCAACGTCTTACTCAAAGATGTTTTATTCGATTCTCTCTGTTTCCGTTGCGTTCTTACTTTTTAACGTGACTTTTTCCGATACTTGATTTGTTCCTACTCTAAAGTATTAACCTCCCGATACTTGCTTTGTCCGATTCCGACTCGTAGCTCGTCATTGTTTTTTTCTGAGAGAGTATACTCGGCTTTTTAAGAATGTCCAACTTGAAAGAAAAAATATAGGGGGCATCCTACCTCACTCAATTCAAGGTTGATCAAACGCGTGCAAAAACACTCAAAATAAGTTGCCAATGCTTGTGCTCGAATCCTGCACGACCCCAGGGCTGGAAGTCGAGCGCTGTGGCCCGGTTTTCTTTTATTTTAATCAAAATAATAATAATTATCATCATCGTACAATTATTTTCCTTTCATTTTTATAATACCTTTACATAATAAACGACTATATATCTTAAAATTAAAAATTTTTTTAATTCTGAAAAAACTGAAAAATTTTAGTTGAGATAAAAATCTATCTTATAACTTCTCAAAAAATGAGAGAAGGTAAATATAAAAATGATTTCCAATTTTAAGAAATGTCGCATTTTTCAAAAAATGAATCCAAGTCCATTTTCCCAAGAAAACAAATAAAGAGAACGAAAGGTACTCAAGATAGCAAACGCAGTATCAGCACTCCATTAGATCTGTATTTTCCCTTCCCTTGAACAGCATATATATATTCTCAGCCCGCATCAAAGTGCAGCGAATAACGCGCGCACTTCACGGTTGGAAGCGTTGAATGAGCAAGCTAATAAAGAGCCCAGGTTCCCTTTTTTACTCGTTAAAACTATGAACTTAGTTGAAAAGTAGTTTTGAACTTGTAGTTTTTCAAAAAATTTTAAACTTTTTTGATAATTTACACTCATCAGGCTGAAATAAATACGCTCTATTTTATACGGATTGTTAGTGAGCTTTAAGTGCTTTTGAAGTCTTTCAAGCGTATGGAAAATTTGTCGCATCTTTTTCGACAGTCACACTTATAAGAGCAGTTTCAATTTAAAAAAAAAAATATACCTCAAAAATGAAGCCATAAGAGAAAATGGTTTCCCGCGAACAAGTGCAAGTCAGCAAGGCGTAACTACTACCTCGTCGAGCCAGCAGCTGCAGCAGCAGCAAATCTAGAGGGTTATAGTGCACGAGTAGCTTTGACCTCGAGTTACAGCAACGAAGATTGACGATCTAATTGCGTAATTCCCTCAAACTAGGAAACTCCTTGCTTATGACCGAGTATTGGCAGTGTAAAATGCATTAGTATCGATGCACTGCCGAAAACTCGTCAAATGCTAGTTCTAACTTAATCCTAATTGAGGTTTCAATATTCTTATTTTGTATTACTCGTCATTCATAAAGCCCAAAAATTTTAATTTTTTTTTAAATTTAAAAAAAAACCTTGCAAACTTGCATTAGTTGCTTAGTGACCTAATCAGGTGACTAAAGAAATTAATATTGTCAATTATTGATAACGGCGCGGCGTTAACAAAAAAAAAGTCCTCGCAGACAATAAATTCAAGTTTATTGTTTTCAAAAACATTGTTATGGTTTTAGACTCCAGTATATAATAGGGTTTCACGAATCACGAGGTAGATAGAACGTGAAATTAAACCCCGAACGCATAGGCTAAAGGTGTGTGTAAAGCCAAACCACGGTGAAAATTTCAACGCAGGCTTGTCAATCGAAAGCCACTATAAACACGTGCAGTAAATCCCTTCAGCGTCTACCCCGCCTCTCCCTCTCACCCTCGTAACGACAACAGCTCGCCATGTGTAATCGCGAGTGAATTCAATCTTCTTGGTTTCCACTCTCTGGTGCAATTTGGCATTTGTAATCCTGTAGCACTACGAGCATTATCGCTAAGTACATGCTTTCAATCAAAATTAGGCTTGTAATTGTTTATTTTTTTCTTTACAATAACTTTACAAATTTTATTCTATGTAAAAATGGTAAGTTCAGTATAAAAAAATAAAATAAAATAAAACTAGAGTGCTTACAGCTTCTTTTTTTTTAATCCTTTTTCATCAAATAACTGTTTATTCATATATTAATTCTTTTACGACTAACAACGATAAATAAAAAAATGAAGGATGATAGTTAAAAGTTTAACTGTCTGAATTTTCTTTCAATACTTGTATCCTAATTAATTGTATTTCTACATACTTACTCAATCAATTATTCAAATAATGATGTCATATGCTTACAACAATGTTTTATTTGTATATCACTTTGACTGACCCCCTTTCCATTATATGGTCTACATTTGTATTAAACACGCAAATAGTTTGATTGATTTTGTAATTACATTTTACCACCACATAACAAGTGAATATACTAGTTTTTTTTTTTATAAAACAATATATATATATATTATACAGCAAAACATGAATATTTTTATTTATCTAGAAAATTCCAGCCTTACAAAAATAATCTACGTAAACTCATAAAAATAACAAAATCAGTAATCCTGGTAAGAAACTTCATTGAAAATAAGCTAAACTTTCAATGAAAATACAGCTAATGACGACATGCTTTTCAATGAAAATAAGTTGAGCATCATTTAATTTCATAAAGTTGGATTCAGTTTAAGTTCAGCTTTAAACGAAAGACACCTTTAAGAGAGTATTAGCTAGAGTTTTTGAGTTTTATACTGCTCTCATTATAAAGTCTCATTGTGAATACGAGCTAGTAATCAGCTAATAAAATGTTTCAACAAGCGAAAAGAAAAAATCTCAGATATTTGTAGCATGTTTTTCAATGAAAATCAGCTGAATTTCTATTCACTGCAGTCTAACACATACTCTCGACGGTCCGCTGACTACATTATAAAAAGCTTTTTTACGCTCTTGTTTTGTGATGGTCTAAAGCTTTTTTGGAGAACAATTTATTTGAAAGCACGTGGTCAAGACCAAGTATAGCCAATAAAAGCTCAGCACGTATTTTGAATTTTCATCGTATGAGAAAGTTTAAGAGTTTTTGCTCTCATCACTTTTATGAACGAAAATAAAACTTTCACTGTCAACCATAAAAAACATTTTTTTCGATGATTTGATGATTGCTTTTATTACTGAAAAAAAAAAGTAAAACTTTTTTATGAGTTTTTTTTTTTTTTTTTTAAATTTCAAAATTAAGCTTGGACCTGTCAAAATAAAAATTTTTTTAACAAAGTCTTTGTATGTTATTGTAAAAAGTATAAATTGAAGAAAATGTAAAAGCTATTTTACAACTTGTTTTGAAAAAAGGTGCAACGAGATTTTTCTTTACTCGTGCGCAAAAAAGGCACCTTGACGTGGCCAAGATGCAGCTGCTGATATGAGCAACGTTCAAGAAAAGACTTGACAAAACCCTAATCTTTCTTCTCCCCGTTTAACTGTAAATATTTTTTACTGAGGAAAAAATGATTGTTAAACTTCTCAAACATTAAACTTTTTCAAAAAATAATCAATTTTTTTAATTTGCTTATAAAAAAATATAAATTGCTGTAGTGTTGGACAATATTTAAAAAATTTGTAAACTGTCAGAAAATATATATATGGAATCAAAAATTTCAATAAATTGTAAAAAAAATAGAAAAGGTTTTCTACTTAAATGAAATAAACTTTCTGAAAAATAAAAAGTAAATTTTTTCCTGTGCAACATTTGTTTTATTTTTAAACTTTTTTATTTTTCCACTTTTATATCCCCTTCTCAACCTAGCAGACACGGTAAATATGCAAAGCGCCACTCACTCATTCAGGATTTTTACGTAGGAAACTACAATTAATCACGATTTATCTTGGTCTGGTCTTGCACGTGCTTGCATGCATAAAAATGAAAACAAAATGGAAAAAAAAGATGAAATTATGAATGTTTTGCTAAATTTTTCATTTATTTTTGTTACTTGGAAAAATAATAATAAAGTTAATGTATAAAATTTATTTGTTAAGCATCAAAGTTTTGTATAAAGAAATGAATTGAGTTGAATTTAAAATAAAGCATCAAATTTAAATTGCTTGGTTAATAAAAAGAAAAAGATTTTAAAATAATTGACGATACCTTTTTTTTCATAAGCCCATAAACTTGCGCGACGTGAATGAATTTTTCTCCGAGAGGTATTGAAGCAGAAGGCGAGCAGCAAAAAAACGCTTCTGCGGGCCATTTGAATGACGTCCAGTGGACAGGAACAGCTTCTAGTATCAATACATCGGTTACGTAATTGGATTTTTTACTTCCTTTGTATGCGTATCCCGATACTCTCGGTTTTTGTTCTCAGTAAAAGGCCAACGAGAGTTAAAATGAAAAGAAAAGGTTAAAAAATGGATGTCCACTTTTTTAATTTGATGAGTTTTATCCTTCTAAAGCGGACGAATGGTTTTATTAAATTTATCCGCTTGAATGATTTTAGGTTGAATTGGGTTGGAAAAATTTTTAATTTTCACAATGCCTACCGTAATAGTATTCACACTTTTATAGAAAAAATGAAAAAAAGAAATTAAATTAATCTCTGAAAGCTTAAAAAAAGAGATAAGGAGCTTGACTTCATCATCTTTCAAAATTTTTCATAACATTTCAGCTGAGATTACTGAACGTGCAAACAGAATCGTTTTACCAAGCTGACAAGGAGAAGAATCTGAGTGACGCGATAATGACAAGGGACAATCCAAAACGCAGTTGGACTTTCTCGAACTTCCCACAGTTTCTCGTTATAATTACGGCATGCCACACTAAAGACAAAAGCTCTGAAACTCCGAGCAATACCGTCAACATCTATAGAGTTACTTCGTTGCGTTTAAAGTAACTCTTAATTAAGCTTAATTAAAGCTGGCCGTGATCGCGAATCCATCAAAATCCACGAGAGTTTTCGATCCCAATTATACTTGTGAAACATTGATCAAGGCGTTATCATTATTGTGAAAATATCTCGCAGACAATTACTCACGTGGGGGGTGGGGCGAACGGGACGTGAAGCATTAATACCCGCGGCCAATCTGAAATTCTGAACTTCCGGCGCTATCAGCGCTGCACGTGCGGGGCGGAGAAACTTGGTCGAGCAAATTACGTACCGGTAACACACACACACACACACACGCGCGCGCGCGCGCGCGCACACACACACACACACATATATATATATATATATATACATATGCATATCGTTCCCCAGATTAAAGCAAGATAGAAGATATATCTACTTTCCGCAAAGTGTTTGGAAATTAATTAAAATTGAGCAGCTTTTTTAATCCAAATTTTCATCACGAGTTAGTAACGTAAGCCCCAGTATCGATCCGATGGTTTTTCAAGGGAGGATCATAATTATTTCTGCAAAATTAGGGCAGAAACGCTGTTGCTAAAGCTAGATTCATTATTTTAATGACAGCGATATTTTAGATAAAATTTTGTACCTGAAATTCTCGTTAAAAAATTTACTATTTTACATCAAGTTTTACGACGGCGGAAAAAATTATATATAAGCACGGAAAAATGGGTTTTGTATTACGTTTGTTTTGCGCTATATTACTCCATGATAAATTACGGTGAGCTTAAATTATGTATTAGTATGAAATTAAGGGCAGCGGTAGGAGAAAGTTGGTCAAAAAAAAATAATGCTCGAGTGCAAATTTTACAGTACATTAGTGACTTTTTTCAGGTAAAAAAAAAGCTCTATTTGAGTAAATATGTGTAAAAGGCTATGTTCACTTCTCTGGTTTTCTCTCGGCATAAAGTTCCTGGATAGCGGCCAGAGCAAGCCCCGCAAACTGCATAATCAAGTTTTTTCTCTGACAACCTCAGGCCAATTGAATTTTCTCGGCAATTATATTTCCTCGCGCTCAGTTCAGCCATAACTTTTTACTAACTCATAGCATCTTAAAGAAAGATAAAAAAGAGTGCGCTCTAATTTACATGTGACTCTTGTAACTAAATTTTTGATCAAAAATTCAGGTACTTCATTTTAGAAGTAAACATTAATCAAAGAGCGTATTAGAATCAAATGCTGTAACTTGTAAATAACTTGTAGATATTTTTTAAATATTTTCTCTGCTGCACGATTTTATCTATTAATAAAAAATTTATCAGATTAATTTTTTAAATAAAGTTTCACACCATTATAATAATCTAAGAAAGATTATCCTTCTCGGTTTTCTTTACTGCACAGAATTCTCTTTAACTTTTCTTACGATAAGTAAGTTTATCCTTCTATTTCAAGCTATTAAAATAATCCCTCTTGCGAGTAATTCCCCAAAGGATTCGCTGTGCAAATACCTAAATCTTATTCCAACGGTAATTTATACAAGCTAAGATAATTTTATGTGTTTGAAGAAAATTAATATTTCTAACTTGTAAATTATAGCTTGAATCAAAGTAAATTTTTTCCCGTAATAATATAATTTTTACAAGTTGACTTATTTAAATTGTGTACCGACGCCTCGAAAAGGATAACATCTTTTCTAAAGAAAATATTTCATTATATAAATTTTAAAAATGGTAATATAAGCTGGAGGAATTTTAGTAAAAATCTCCGGTGGTATTATAAAACCAACTTCAGTTCAAGTTTAGAACCTTAAAATGCATCATAATTAAAACAATCGGGCTACTTGTAAAAAAATTGAGTTTTTTATGAATGAGAAGAGTATGAATAATTAAATTTCAATAAAATTGAATATATTCACGACGAATAGAAAGATGAATAGCAAAGTAGTAGCGCAGCTCTTGTGCAGTGAAATGCAATTTCCTCCGAGATACGAAAATATATTAAATAAAATTGAAAAGCCTCAAGGTAAAATCGAATTCGCCTGGTAAGGCTTTGACGAAATCTCGTTTCTTTTATAACTGGTCAACTCTTAGTTATGACATCATCCTTTTCGAATTACAAATTATTTTGATAAAAACATTATCTTTTTTAAAGAGACAATTTGCGAAACTTGTAGAATGTGATAAAACTGAGCGCTTTTATTTCAGGTTTTTCTTTCTGACAAAAAAAAAAAAAAAAAAAAAAGAAATACACCCAGAAGAAAATTGTACTGAAGCAAAAATGAGATGTTGTACAAAAGTTGAAAATTTTTTAACTTTCGGAATAAATCAGTTTTACAAAAGGCAATATTCTTGAAACTTCAGAATAAATTGTAGTAGCACGTGTAAAGTTTTCGCAGAGATTTACGCACTGACTAACTTTTAAAGTTACAACTTTATTAATTTTTTTCGACATCATTTATTTACATTTTTACACAGTCGCTTTTTCATTGAAAATTTTTACTTTCTTCTCAAGATTATATTTTTTTAATGTATCTAAAAATAAATACTGATGGTACATAATGCATATTAATATATTTATGTATATATTTTTTTCATGGCTTCTTGAAAAATTGCGTTAACCCATTAACAGTTTATGCATTACTTATATATGCTTAATGCAAAATAGTTTTAAACTTAAAAAATTAAAAAAACTAATCGTGTGATATAAAAATAAGTAAAAAATTAAATACGAATGGGTTAAATTTTTCTCTAGAAAAAATGATAATACAAGTTAGATCTTCAACTTTTACGATAGCATAAAAAATTCTACTACCCGCAAAAAGCTATAACCCACAGAGTTATAAGGGTAAAAGAAGATAAATCTAAATTCTACCGGCAGCAAGCTGCCAATTAGAGTGATGAAAGCTACTGCGTAGAGTCGTATTCGCGTAGTAACAGCAGCATCCCGCGTTCAAAAAAAAAAAGTAAAGAAATTTTTCTCAAGTGTTAATTTTGTCGTAGTTTCAAGTGTATAGCAATAATAATGTAATGCAATCAATTAATTAATTCATTCATTTTTTATCAAAAATTTTTTTATAATAGCATCTATTTTGATTCTATTCTGTTGCTAGTGAGTTCATACATGATATAAGCTCATAAATCTGTTTTATTGATGATTATACAATTTATGAGTAATAAAATTTTTAAATACTACACAATAATATTTTATGAAAAATTTGTGCAAATCAACTCCAACAAAAATTGAAAACGTAAAGAAACGGTTTTAAAATTTGCCAGAAGTTGAGTAAAGTGTTGGTTTTTCTCAATTTATGTATTTTTATAGGACGATGAAGTAAAAATTTTTTACAGCTTGTACGTTTGCTAGCACATAGTTAAGAAACTTTTTCGCTCCTCTTGCTCGTATAAACACAACTCCAATTAAAAGTTTACTCATTCAAAATTTTTAGAAAGGGATCATTGTTATTTGCAAAAATAAATTGTTCCAGTAAAAATTGTAATAAAATTCATTAAATAACTTTAAATATTGCCAGTACTTAAAGGCTGTTTTGTTCCATCGGACATTGAGATTTTTTTATTAAATAATTTTTTAAAGTAATTTGACAGTAAAAATGATCTTTGATTGTGTATGAGTAAATCCGCCAAACTATGTTTTTTTTCAGTAATTTTGAAACTTTTTCAATTTTTGAAGCACACTCTTAAAATTTTGGCAATAATTCTTTAAAACAATAAGAAATAAAAAAATGCAGCGTGGATCGTCGTAACAAGTTGCCTGAAATAGTTATTTAAACAATTAAACTATTATTTAACTAAAGTTAAAATCCGCCTATGCCAATCGATTTTTAGGAAAAAATAAAAGGATAGATAGTTTTTTTTTAATTAAGTTGAAATTAGCTTATTTATTTTAATAATAACAATCCCAACAACATAAATTTTTAATAATACTCATCGCATGGTACCATTGAGTTACTTGTGCTACAAGTAGTATAACCAAATGAAAATATCGTTTCGGAGAGAATGTCAATGAACGTAAAAGTAGTTTATACTGTTAAATAATTTATTATTTATTGTACTAAACAATAAATGTACATTGATGTAATACAATTAGTGTAAAAATATTAAATAACTATGTCAAAGAATAGGTTAGGTTATGTGATTCTTATGTACTTTAGTGAAGGCAATAATAATATATAGACAATAATATATATTCACTTACTCATGTTTTAACAATAATCAGAATACAATCAATAATCTTTTGAAAACGGTCAAGAAATATTTGCTAATACTCTTCAGTTATAACGACTGTCTGTTGGGATTTTTAAATGTCCGAAAATTTTATTGATTTGTTTGAAAGCAACTATCAAAGTTTAATAATTTCTGGTAAAATAATAAACATTCTTTGAAGCACTACTGAGTAAATTATGAGCAAATATTTAAAAAAAATTGATAAACTTGAGTTTATAACTACGACGCTGACTGCCTGCTGCTGAAAGGAGACGATATCAAAACTCCCAACGATCAAAACTCCCAACGATCAAAACTCCCAATAATTTCTATAGCTATTTCACAAGGTGGCAACACCGCGTTACCTCTCTATACTTTTTAGGTGTAGTACACCTTGAAACAAATATATATATTTTTTGCAAGCGGTTTTTCTGATCGCAATCAATGACCTGTAAATATTTTTTTTTTTTTTTTTTTTTTTTTATGATTAAACTTTAACAAATAAATTTTTATTTTAATTTATTTGCATCTAAATTTTTTTTAGTTTAATTTTTTTTTTAATTCTTTTTATTGGAGTCACTCACGTAAGGACGACTACTTATTGGTCCAAGTTAAGGATTACGCCCTGATGATGAGTTTTTCATTAAGTTTTGGGTTTAATCTAACAACCGGGAACCAGATCGCTAGTTAGGAATAATCGATGAATACCTGGTGCCCTAGATTACACCTTGGAGGCGAATTCCCCAGGAAGTTTCGAACCCGCAGAGGTCACGTGTACACCTGATGCCCTAGGTCGGCGATTACACCCTGGAGACGACTTCCCCAGGAAGTTTCGAACTTTGAAGAGTTAGGTTGACACCTGGGGCCTTGGATCGGCGATTACGGCCTGAGTTCGAGTCCAGAGGGGTGAGCTGGCCCCCCAGTGCTCTAGGTCGGCCAATACGCCTTAAGGATGATATCCTCAAAAAGTTTTGAGCTCAGAGGGTTTAGGTCGACACCTGGATCCATGGGTCGGCGACTTCCCCAGGAAGTTTCGTGCCCATTGAGGTCACGTGTACACCTGATGCCCTAGATCAGCGATAACACCCTGGAGGCGACTTCCCCGGGAAGTTTCGAGCCCACAGAGGTCAGGTGGATACTTGATGCACTAGGTCAGCGATTACACCCTGGAGACGACTTCCCCAGAAAGTTTTGGGTTCATACTAGCCACCCGGGTGGTAATGGCTACTCGATAGCCTTGGTCGGCGATTACGCCTCGGGAACGAGTTGTCCGGAGAGTTTTGGGTTCATCCGAGATACTTGGGTAAGGATGGCTACCCGATGGTCTGGGTCGACGATTACTTCCTGTGGATGAGTTTTTCAACAACTTTTGTGTTCAATCGAGCAAACAGGGGCTGGATGGCTACTTAATAGCCAAGGTCGGCGTGTATGGTGATTTCTCCAGAAAACTTTGGTTTCAAATAATCAATCTGTGTCAGGACGGCTTTTTAAGAGACAGAGCCGGTGTTTATGCTCTGTTGAGGTCTTCTTCAAGAAGTTTTGACTTTAGTCGAGAAACTATGAGTATGATAGCTACTTGATCGACAAGGTCAGCGATCCCGATATTTGTATAACGTGATTACGTCGAATTTTTCAACTTTCTTTTTTTTATAGGTTTTTACTTGATTTAAAGTAAATCACAGCTAATAAAATCACGATAAACTTCATTTTATGAATAAAATATTCTGTGGTAAGTATGCTATGCAAAAAATATTATTAAAAAATAATTAGTTATTGAAAAATAATTCATGATTATATAATAAATTAGAAAAATAACTACTGATTGATGTAAAAAAATGATCTTTTTGATACTCGTAAAGAATGATTAGCCTTTAGCCCGGGCCTGTATTACATAAAAATATGATATGCGTTAAAAGTGTTTACGCGCATTAAAGGTTTTTTCGCTAATTTTTTTTAATTTTTTAATCATTGTAAAAAGCGTATAAAAGTATTATACACATTCATTTTCAAAAAAGGTAAGTATAAAAAGTATTAATTTTTTCTAACTTTTGATGGCATAAATGGTCAATAAATTTTACTTTACTTTAAACTTTATTTAGTTTATTTAATAGCGTTTAATATTTTATTAAATATTTTATTTCTAGATTACTGATTCGTAATCAGCATTACTCCGTAAACCGACTAAATAAAAAAAAAAGAAAAAAAAAAAAAAAAAAGAAACTATAATAAAAATGGTCTTTTACTTTAATAAAGTATTCTTATTATAAATCAAATCTTAAAACTAAGAACTCATCCGTAATCACTACCCTTAAAAACCTCCGTATACCAAGTTTAACAAAAATCTTGAAATTTTTTTTTTTTATAATAGTAAAGTAGGTCTTATAAAACTTTTATCAATAAATTTAAGATCCATTCGTAATCAGCACCCTCGAAAACCCCCGTAAAACATGTTTAACAAAGATCCTGAAAAAATAAATCATGGCCTAAATAAAGTATTAAAAATTATTTCTATCTATGGAGAATATTATTAAAGTTTATGATTTGATTGAACAGCTAATCTGTTCTTTTGTTTCAGTAGAAATAGTCTCGCTGTGGTGCGACTGAGTTATTTATTTTCGTTACTATAACAATAACCTGCGATAAATATATCATTCACTACAATTATATCTACATATTTTTAGCTTTCTAGATTTCCTATCGTTCTAGATTTCCTACCCTCAGTGTAATACCAATAAGATAAGAAGTTTTTATAACGTAAAAGTAGTCATGTTTATTATTGATGATTTTTGGTTTTCATTTTGTGTCGTAGTTTTTGTAGTTTTGTCCGGGACTAATTCCCCAACAGCAAGAGTTAAAAAACCACCTTACCGGCCAAAAGAAACTAAAAAACCCTCGAAAAGGTGTAAGGTCGTAGACGGGTTTCAGTATTTGTCAAAAGGCCCTCGGAAAGGTACAAGAGAAAGGTAAAATACAAAAAATTTTAACTTTTTTTGTTAAGTTATAATGTAGGCGTGCGTAATATGGCCAGGCTAAGTGAGAATAAATGCTGTGGCTCATCAAATTAATATTTTTTAACGTTCCAAGTCTCATTTTAAAGCTTAATCTGAGAGCTTTCAAATGAGATATTAAACGTTTAATTTTAATTTGTTGGGCCAAAGTACCATTTAATTTACGAAAATGTAATTTTTTGAGATACCAAAAATTAGTGATCCTAGTATGGCCACCTTAGCTTTGACTTTTATTTTGATCTATTGGTTCATTGCAGGCCCTAGAATAATTTTTACCTAAAATTAATAAAAAAGAAAGAAATTTTTTGATATTATATAAAATAATGAAAAAAAACGTTATAAAATCAACTTTATGGGATAAAATTTACTGCCAAGCTTTATTTTTTGTAAATTTAAATTATTTGAGATATTTGGGTAAATAAGTATCATTATACCGAGCATACAGTTCAAATTGAAGGAGGTGGCTATGCTAGGTATACTATGGTTGTTTTAAAGTAAAAATTTGTATTACAGTGTCATATTTTATAGAAAATGCGTTGTCCAAAAAATAAAAACGGGTTTGAAAGCTAAAAGGATAGGGAATCGAGCCTATATACTATTATCTCGATCAAGAGCAGCCTATTTTATTGGTAATGCGTTAAACGAACTGATTTTCAGCGATAAAAATAATAGCGAAGGTGTTGAAAACCACTTTTTGCATGGAAAGAACGCAATACTCATTTTTGAAGACAATTTACTCACGACTTCAGAATTTATTGTTTTTGACTTCTTTTTACACTCTAGAGGGGATATGCAACGCACACATTCAAAATATCAGGGGAACCATATTAGGGGTCATTCACAAAGTACGACACCAATTTTTTAGACACTTCTGCCCCCCCCCCCCCTGTAACAGATAGTCACATCTTCGCAAACCCCTCCCCCTAAAAGTACGTCACCATTTTATCATTAACCCCCCTTTTTCTTGGAAATGAACTATTATAACTTTTCATAAGTGTTTAAAAAATTAACAGTAATAATAAATGAAAACAAAAACTTTTAGATGGTATGTTTAGCTTTAGTCATAATTATAACGTTACTTATTTTATTATTACTTTCATTTTTATTTTAATACTTGGTGCATTAGAGTTAAATCAATAGTTAATTAAGGATGTTTGGTACTTACAAAAAAATGCAACCGTTTTGTCAATTTTAATCGAATCTTCTAATAATTTATATCAAAATAATCGTTGGCGTTGTTCCCTATTTTTGTCTATCTTAGTTTTTAGAAAAATCGAATTATTTGTTTAAACAATTGAAGAGGTGGTCTAAAAAAATCAAGCATTTTTTTTTCTTAATCACTTGTAACTCTCTCAAAAATGCGGAGATCGCTGAAAAAACTGTGAGGTAGTTTCGGTGACTTTTCAAAGAAAATTTTAATATTTTTAAAATATTAAATTTAAAATTTTTTTTATTTAATAAAATTTTTCATAAGATTACGTGTTCAATTATTTAAACAACAATTTCAATTTTTGAAAAACCAAAACGGAGAAAAATAGGAGAAAAATCCAACGTTTATTTTAATATAAATTATTAGAAGATTCAATTAAAATTGACAAAATGGATGCATTTTTTTGTAAGTACCAAACATCCTTAAAGTAAATTAAAACTATAATACTTTTTAGCAGGGGCGCAACAACTCCTTCCGGCTAGGGGGTGTCCTGAGGTCCAACCCTCCCCCCTCTCCCCCAATGAAACTGACGTCTAAAAAAAAAAATGTGAGTTTAATAAATAGACTAGTTAATCATCCCCCAAGCTCTAAACCCCCAAATACCCTGGGCGCCCGAGGTCAACGAAAAAACTGATCAGCTATCCCCCAAGCTTTAAACCTCCCAAAACTCTGGGCGCCCAAGTTCAACAAAAAAACTGGTGGGCTATCCCCCAAGCATTGAACCCCCAAATGCTTTGGGCGCCCGAGTTCAACAAAAAAACTTGTCGGCTATCCCCCAAGCTCTAAACCCCCAAAAGCCCTGGGCGCCCGAGGTCAACGAAAAAACTGATCAGCTATCCCCCAAACTTTAAACCTCCCAAAACTCAGGGCGCCCGAGTTCAACAAAAAAACTGGTGGGCTATCCCCCAAGCATTAAACCCCCCAAATACCCTAAGCGCCCGAGTTCAACAAAAAAACTGGTCAGCTATCCCCCAAGGGGGAACTCGGGCGCCCATGGTATTTGGGGGTTTAGAGCTTGGAGGATAGCCCACCAGTCTTTTTGTTGCACTCGGACGCCCAGAGTATCTGGGGGTTTAAAACTTGGGGGATAGCTGACCAGTTTTTTCGTTGACCTCGGGCGCCCAGGGTAATTGGGGGTTTAGAGCTTGGGGAATAGCCGACCAGTTTTTTCGTTGACCTCTGGCGCCCAGGGTATTTGGGGGTTTAGAGCTTGGGGGATAGCCGACCAGTTTTTTTGTTGAACTTGGGCACCCAGAGTCTTGGACACCCCTAAGTAATTGTAAAGGGTGTCCTCTACTAGCTTAGGGGGTGTCAGGACACCTCCACCCCACCCCCGTTGTTGCGCGCCTGCTTTTTAGTAATACTGAAAAATTTTGACGGTAACATACAAAACCAATTTTTATCTTTCTTTTACATCTTGCCAAGGATTTTCCATACAATTTTCAATAGATTCTATTACAGGAATATTATTTGATGGATCAGTTTTATCTATATTTGAAGAATCATACTCAACATCGGATTCTTCGATCCATTCAGTATCTTCTGCTCCTGTTTCTTGATCTTTTTTTATAATCATTAATTCGCGTGCTCGTTGAGCTGCAATTTTAACGGATCGAATTTTGGTAGCACGAGCCGATGTTTTTTTGTGCGTTTCTTTAAAATGCTTTTTAGAAGAGTGCAATTCATTTTGGTGCGATTAAATCTTGAGAAAGAAAAAGAAAAGAAAAAAATTGTATGCATGTGCAATTTTACTTAGTTTTAAATTTTCATCAACAAGATTCATGTAAGTATGATTTTTTTATTTAACTTTTTAGTAAAAGAAATATTTATTTTTTTCAACAGAAATCATTTCTAAAAAAAACTTTTGTTTCTTAAAAAAAAAAAAAAATTTTGTGACGTAACAATCATATTAACCCCTCCCCCTCCCCAAGTCACCAATAGTAACATCTCAAAAACCCCTCCCCCCTCCCCTGTGGTGACGTACTTTGTGAATGACCCCTTAGACACATGGCCATATTCGGCACATTGACTTTATTTCAACGACCGATTACAAAAAAATAAAAAATGCCTGACCTACTCAACAATTTTTATTCAGAGACTACAAATGCTATTTAAATGGACAAGGTTGTCACGGCTCTGGAGCTGAGAATATGGTTACTGGTGAATTCAGAATCATAACACAACATTCTCACCCAGCTGATCCGAACTTAAATAAATTATTGCAGTTTAAAAAAGAAATTTACAAGGCTGCTATACTGCAAAGTAGTCTGCCTGCAAGCAAAATCTATTCGGGTATAAAGTAAGTATATTTTTATTTAAATTGAAAACTTAAATACAGATGAAAGTGATAAAAGAGACTAACTTAAATCAGTAAATAAATTTGGCACCCTTAGACCTCGGGAAACTACCCCTATTACGAGAGTTATAATGTAACAAACAAAAAAAAAATCTCCTGAGGGCAATAGTTCTGCTGCAAATTTTTTACCGAGGATTCATGTTTAATACATGCATCACAATATGTGGCTTGTGAATCATTTTTTAATAAGTTAGAGGTATGTAACTCCTCTTGTTAAAGGGGTAGTTTCACAAGGTCTGGGGGTGCTAGATTATTTCGTTGACCCGTACGAAAAGAAACACCTTAGACCGAGAATCCGTGAAAAAAGTACCATTACGTGATTTTCCGGGGAAAGAATAACAAAAAAAAAATTTTACGCGATTAATGTAACGTTGCAATTTTTTCCAAGAAAATTGTCATGATGTAAAATTTATCCGTGAAAAAAGTACCATTACGTGATTTTCCGGGGAAAAAATAACAAAAAATAAATTTTACGCGATTAATGTAACGTTGCAATTTTTTCCAAGAAAACTGTCATGATGTATAATTTTTCCGAGAAAACTGTCTTGTTAAACTTGCTGTGGGTCGGAAAATAACATTCCCCGAGGAAAGTGTAACCAGTGTGTATTTATCCGGGAAAAAATTACATTCACTCAAGACGGAAATATATCTCGGGGAAAAAGTAATCTGCACAACTTATTCCGGGTAAAGTGTAACGTATTGGTAATCAACGATTAAAATAATATTTTTCCAGGTAAAAAACAACAAGAACAATTAAAACTAATTTCAAGCAGGCCAGGGAGCTTTTCCCGAGGGAAACGTAACGTTAAAACTTTTTTCCGGGTAAACTGTAATGTTGAAGTTATCAACGACTAAGGTATTTTTTTTCCAAGTTAAAATTTACAATATCTATGCCAACTTACTTAAACCAGATTTGGGAGCTTTTACCGGGGAAAACGTAACGTTAAAACTTTTTTCCGGGTAAACTATAATGTTGAAGTTATCAACGATTAAGGTATTATTTTTCCAAGTTGAAATTTACAATAGCTATGCCAACTTACTTAAACCAGATTTGAGAGCTTTTTCCGAGGAAAACGTAACGTTAAACCTTTTTTCCGGGTGAACTGTAATGTTGAAGTTATCGACGATTAAATTTATATATTTTTAGTCAAAACTTGCAATAGCAATTCCAACTTATTTAGACCAGACCAGAGAGCTTTTCCCGAGGAAATTGTAACGTTGACAACTTTTTTCCAGGTAAACTGTAATGTTGAAGTTATCAACGATTAAAATAATATTTTTCCAGGTAAAAAGCAACAAGAACAATGACAACTTATTTTAAGCAGGCCAGTGAGCTTTTCCCGAGGGAATCGTAACGTTAAAACTTTTTTCCGGGTGAACTGTAATGTTGAAGTTATCGACGATTAAATTCATATATTTTTAAGTCAAAACTTACAATAGCAATTCCAACTTATTTAGACCAGACCAGAGAGCTTTTCCCGAGGAAATCGTAACGTTGACAACTTTTTTCCGGGTAAACTGTAATGTTGAAGTTATCGACGATTAAGGTATTATTTTCCAAGTTAGAATTTACAATATCTATGCAAACTTATTCAAACCAGATTTGGGAGCTTTTCCCGAGAAAAACGTAACGCTAAAACTTTTTTCCGGGTAAAGTGTAATGTTAAAGTTATCAACGATGAAGGTATTATTTTTCCAAGTTAAAATTTACAATATCCATGCCAACTTATTCAACCCAGATTTGGGAGCTTTTCCCGAGGAAAACATAACGTTAAAACTTTTTTCCGGGTAAACTGTAATGTTGAAGTTGTCGACGATTAAGGTATTTTTTTCCAAGTTAGAATTTAAAATATCTATGTCAATTTATTTGAAGCAAGTTAAAGAGCTTTTTCCGAGGTAATCGTAACGTTGACAACATTTTTCCGGGTGAAATGTAACGTTTAGGAAATCATCGAATATAAAGACCATTCATCATTACAGTTTACCCGGAAAAAAGTTTTAACGTTACGTTTACCTCGGAAATAGCTCCCAAATCTGGTTTAAGTAAGTTGGCATGGATATTGTAAATTTTAAATTGGAAAAAAATACCTTAATCGTTGATAACTTCAACATTACAGTTTTCCCGGAAAAAAGTTTTAACGTTACGTTTTCCTCGGGAACAGCTCCCAAATCTGGCTTAAGTACGTTGGCATGGATATTGTAAATTTTCCTTTAAAAAATATTTTTATATTTGATGATTTAATCAACGTTACACTTTACTCGGAAAAAAGTTCTTAACGTTACGATTTCCTCGGGAAAAGCACCTTTAGTCTGTTTCAAATAAGTTGGCAATGGTCTTGTTACTTTTTACCTGGAAAAAAAATCTGAATCGTCAATCACCTCAACATTACGCTTTACCCGGAAAAAGTGCACCCGTTACTTTACTCTCGGAAATCTTCCCTTTTTATTGATTGTTATTGTTATCACGGAAAAAATATGTTAATTACTCTTTTCTCGGAAAAATGTGGCTCATATATTGGCCGATGATTTTGTTGTTACAGTTTTCTTGTAAAAAAAGCAGTTGTTACATTTTTCTTGAAAAACTGGCTCATATATTGGCCGATTATTTTGTTGTTACAGTTATCTCGGAAAATTGTTAACTTGTTACAGTTTTCTCGTAAAAAAAAAACTTTGTTACGTTTTTCTTGAAAAACTGGTACTGTTACTGTTTAACCGGATTTTTTGGCAGGTGTTTCTTTTCGTAAGGGTCAACGATTTTACAAGTTTTAATGTGTCGTTTCCAACTAGACCCAACAATAAAAAAAGTTTACAACAGTATATTTAGCCGAAATAATAGTTTTATGGGTACGTTGCTCATTCTGTTGCGAGCAACGTTGTCAACCATAGGTACATTTCTGATCGGTTGTTTTACAATTGTTTGAAAAATTTGTTCATAATTTTTAAATGTCTTTTTTTTTAATAATTGAATTCGTTAATTTAAAAATATTCTATTTCAAATTAATTATTTTAAATAAAATTTTTTTGGCAGAGACGCTTACAAAGACGTAGCGAGATATTGGCCTGAGCAATCAGCTGAGCCAAGTATCAATCGTTGGCGTCGAGAACATAGACAAAAACTTAGTATAGGCAAACTAGGTTCTCTCAAAGATTTCGTTGAATGTCTCGACACAGAATCTGGTAAAACTAGTGTAAAATATAAGTTTGGTGAGGAAGAAAGGGAGTTAAAGTGGTTTCAAGTTTACGTAAAAGAAAAGGTTAAACGAAAAGGAAAAAAAGTGGAAATAGAAAAAACACATTTGGGTTTTTTCGACCAGAAACTATTAGATAAATGCAAGATTGCAAACATTTGGCACCTTGACTGTACCTACAGCTTCAAACCGAACGTTCCCGGTTGCTATCAATTACTCACGGTTATGGGTACACTTCACGGAAAGGTTTTTTTCATCATAATATTGTTTTTTTGCTTTAATTTTGAAACATTTAATTGCCTTAATGTAATCTCGTTTATCTCATTGTATAACTGAAGTATCTTCATTCCCTTTTTCATGTTAATGCGTAATTATCAAAGAAAGTGTTTAGGTGTCATCGCCGTGTACCGTATACGATGCACGGTACATGGCTCATAAGAGTTATTCTAGAGTTTATGTGAAGTTAAATGGGTTATTCAGGATGGGGTCTTGGATTAAAAGTAAAAACTAATATCTCTTTTGATTTTAATGGGTTGTTTGGGTTAAATTATGGAATTTAAGTTAAAAAGGTACAGTGTAACATTAATCGATCTGCGTTTTATCGATAAACTTAAACCTCTCCAATATGGAGTGATCCCGAAAATTTGAAATGTATTAATATGATTCGATCTTTTTCTACCGCGCGCGCTATCGCTTTATTTTAATTTGAGGATAGGGTTACGAAAATCAACTTAATAATATGCACAATTTAAGCCAATAATGTTAAGAATGTTTATTAGGCTCAGAAAGAGGAAATCTTTCGGTAAAAAGCTCTAATAGTTTATTCTTATGGTTAGACCAACCAACAACGTATCGTTCAAATGTCAGAAATGTCAGAGGATTTACCAAAACACGTTTTTTTAAGACACCAAAAATTTGTGTACTTAATATGGCCCCCTTGAAGTTATTTATTCATTGCAACTTTTTCCTATTGTTTAAATCAATCAGGATATGAGATTTAAAAAACTTTAATATTTTCATTATTTTAAAAATTATTTATTTAAAAATTGAGCCTTTTTTACAATTTTTTTGAAAGCTTTGCAACCAGTAGAAAAATTTCAACTTTAAATTTTTATCAAAGTTTGTTTTTTGAACTAGAATGCTTTTTTACTTATAAACAGAAAAAAGTTTTGAAACAATTAAATTTATTTTTCTTTAATAACATTAGGATAGGATTTTCTAAAAAGTAAATATGAAACTAAGGACTCTTAATATCGGTATTTCTACTAATTCGCGGGGGGCCATATTATGTACACTACAGTATAAAAAGTTATTCAAGAATAAAACCCGTTAGAAATCGAATTGAACAAAAACTAAAATCGCATTTTAAAGCTGAAACAATAACGAATCGAAGCTACTTATGAAAATTTTGGTCAGGTGTGTCTAAATCTTTTGGCAGACCATTTAATCACAACGTAAAATAATAACGAAGGTGTACGAAACGAGTTTTAGCTAAAAGGCGTGCGCAAAAATAATTTTCAAATGATCTAAACAACTAAAAACTTTATAATTCAGTGTTTTTGACTTATTCCTATCTTGTGGTGATGCCGCATATCGAGCATATTCAAAATAACAGGGGGGGCCATATTAGGCACAGGGCCATATTAGGTACACCTACCTTAGTACCCGGGCGTGTTTTCATTCTTGGCCACTGACATGCGAACAATATCTATTGTGACCTCATCACACTTTCATAACTCTGCGATATTTAATCTCCAGCGTGGGATCCCAGCTCAATCTTCTCTCTAACGATTGAAAGCGGCGCAGAACCATCGAATGTTAGTTACCTGACTCGGGCCTTTCGTTCTCAAAAGGCAAACGCACGACATACCACCGACTTGAGTCACGTGTTGTAGTCTCTCTGTAATAAATCTCGCATGGTTTACAATTTTTTTACTTTGCTAAAAAATAAATGTTAATCAATCGGCCTGGTATTAAATTGATCGTGTGAAGTTTTGGTATTAAAATTTAATAAATAATGAATAGGTCAATTTCAGTAAAATTTTTAGCTTAAAGGAGGCACTTTAAATACAGTTATTTGAATCGGGTAAATTTTTTAAAATATTTTTTATTTCACAGGCTATCCCATTTCTGTGGGTCTTGATGGAAGGAAAAAGTAAACAAGACTATACTCAAGTTTTTTCAAAATTGTTGCAAACAGTTGGCCATAATTTCCACCTGCAAAAAGTTATAACCGACTTCGAAACTGCTCTTCAGAAAGGCGTGACAAAAAATTTTAATGGCCGATGCATAGCGAAAGGGTGTTTTTTTCACCACGCCCAAGTGAGATGGATGATTTTTTTTTTTTTTTTTTTTTTTAGCGGTACCATACACGATAAAAGTTATCATGAAATTTAGATTATTATTCTTAAAAAATAGTTCATTCAGGAGCATTGGGATTATTTTGGATGGAGCGCCAATCTAAAAAAAGTTTTTATTGATGGGTTATTTTGGTTTTTTTGAATAAGTTTGAAAATTGCGCGTGGTTTGCGCTTAGGAGGGATGATTTTTACTTTAGAAATATTTTACGTAGTGTATACAGCCGTCACTGCCCGGGCCTCGAATAATCTGATAACACGTGATAAAATTGTTTTCCACAATTTTAGCACGCACATTCACGAATCCACTCCAATACCTCCCTCTAACGTCCCTGACAAGGGTTTGAAGGCGATCTTTGGAGAGTCAAGTAAGCAGCGACTCTGCATCCCGGGCGTGACCCTTTCACGGCTACCATCCCGTAAAAACATATCGCGCGAATCTCCTTTAGTCGCTTGTGCCCATGATCAGCACCCCCGGTAGAGGTTTTAACAAATCGGGGCTAGCCTATTTCACGGCTGCATCGACAACAAGTCTGACCCTACCCGGCTTGTTTAAGTTTATTACACCAAATACAGCTGGTACCACTGCCTAGAACCATCCTGATTATCTTTCACTCGGCTGGCGTAACTAAGCTCAATAAAAAGTTGCATCTCCCATAGTAACTATCAGTGTACGCGCGCTCTCGGCACAATTTGCATTCTATCGAATATAACCGCTTGCGTGCCATGGATAGACTTTCCACCGCCAGAAAGAATCACTCTTCTTCAAAAGTTCCATCTCCGAAAATTCACCCACTCGTCGGGTGCTCTCTAAAATTCTTCACACCTGATCGTGCTCGTCGAGGTGACTGTCCCTGGCGGGTACGTTCCCATCTATTTCAAGCGCGTCTATGATAAAGTATTGTTGTACGAGGTCTTCAAGTGCTCCATTTTTTACAATACGAGTTTTTTTCCTAACGTCATTTCATTTCATTTCTTTCCTAAGTGTGGGATCGGTACGGATGAGAGAGAGAGAGAGAGAGAGAAAGAGGTGGGTACATTGTGAAGGTATAGGTGGAGTGTCTGTGTGAAGCAGCTAGGTAGTTGCCAGCTAGCTGAGTGAGCTTTGCGGAAGCTAGCTTTGTGTGAATGTGTCCGTGAGTGGGTCTTGCGCCGGATTTGGTAGCTACGTGCTAAGGGAGGCAGTTACCGAAGGGTGCTTGAGCTGGTAGGATGCCTTACTCAATGCAAGTTGTAATTCGGAGTGATGTATAAAGATATTGAAACTTAAAGCTTAAGCCCTTTTTATTTACACCCTTACCCATGAACCCTACATAACTAGCTGCCGTCATTTCATGTACATTCGTTTATCCCACCATGGAGAGCCCAACGCCTAGCTTGGTCGCGTGACCTCGACTTCTCTCGTGGTCAACTCAAATTTTCTTGTCTAATGAGAATCTGAATCTGGGCGTCGTAGTAAGGTTTGACTCCAGCCCTCTCGCCCTGCTCACACCGTATTGATAAGTGCCCTAAAAAAAAATTGTTCGCGAAGCGACTTTTGAACTTAATATATTTTCCGTAGTCACTCCCGAAACTTCCTCCTCTCCGTAAACCCTGAAGCTCACTTTCTCGCACCCTTGTATGAGTTCGGTGCAATACCTTGCATACCCGAAATTCTCAAATCAACCACACTTCCCTTTATTCCCAGATGAATCTGAAGCTAGCCGGAATATAAGCCGCCGGAGTGTAAGCGCAGTGGTGCTCAACCAACTAAAAATTTTTTTTTGTTTTAACCCAAAAAAAAAATGTAAATATATAATAACAAACAAAATAGCAAAATTTGTAAATTTTTAAGTAAAATAGTCCGCCATAAATATTGCCACTAAGGGTTGTGGGTCAGTTATGGTGCATAAGCGGTATAAATGAATATTCATACTAGAACACAAAAAAAAAAAGGTGTACCCTTTCTGTAACTCGGCAAAATTATTTATTTTGATCCTAGAAACGAGTACGTTTAATTACAAAGAGGGTACACCGCCCGATTTTTTCCTAGCCACCCCTAAAGTCATAAGCAAGCTGCCCGCAATCTGAAAAACGGTAAAAAAAATACTCTTTTGACTGTAATATGAAAAAAAAAGGTTTACCCTTCCTGTAACTCTGCAAAGTTATTAAGTTTGATCCTAAAAATGAGTACGTTCAATTGAAGAAAGGGTACACCCCCCGATTTTTTTCTAGCCACCCCTGAAATCATAAGTAAGCTACCCGCGAGCTAAAAATCAGTAAAAAAAATACTCTTTTGGCTGTAAAATGAAAAAAAAAGGTGTACCCTTCCTGTAACTCGGCAAAGATATTTAGTTTGGTCCGAGGAACGAGGACGTGTAATTACAGAAAGGGTACACCCCCCGATTTTTTTGTAGCCACCCCTAAAGTCATAAGCAAGCCACCCGCGAGCTGAAAAGAAGTAAAAAAAATACTCTTTTGGCTGTAAAATGAAAAAAAAGGTGTACCCTCTCTGTAAATCGGCATAGTTGTTCGACCTGATTCCAGAATCAAGCACGCTCGATTACAGAAAGGGTACACCCCTCAATTTTTCTGTAGCCACCCCTAAAGCGGCGAAAGAGCCGCACGCGCGCTGGGAAAAAGTCATAATTTCAAGTTTTTATCTGTAAAATCAGAAAAAAAGGTGTACCCTCTCTGTAAATCGGCATAGTTGTTCGACCTGATTCTAGAATCAAGCACGCTCGATTACAAAAAGGGTACACCCCCCCATTTTTTTGTAGCCACCCCTAAAGTCAAAAGCAAGCCGCCCGCGAGCTGAAAAGCAGTAAAAAAAATACTCTTTTGGCTGCAAAATGAAAAAAAAAGGTGTACCCTCTCTGTAAAACGGCGTAGTTGTTCGACCTGATTCCAGAATCAAGCACGCTCGATTACAGAAGGGGTACACCCCTCAATTTTTCTGTAGCCACCCCTAAAGCGGCGAAAGAGCCGCCCGCACGCTGGGAAAAAGTCATAATTTCAAGTTTTTATCTGTAAAATCAGAAAAAAGGTGTACCCTCTCTGTAAATCGGCATAGTTGTTCGACCTGATTCCAGAATCAAGCACGCTCGATTACAGAAAGGGTACACCCCTCAATTTTTCTGTAGCCACCCCTAAAGCGGCGAAAGAGCCGCACGCGCGCTGGGAAAAAGTCATAATTTCAAGTTTTTATCTGTAAAATCAGAAAAAAAGGTGTACCCTCTCTGTAAATCGGCATAGTTGTTCGACCTGATTCTAGAATCAAGCACGCTCGATTACAGAAAGGGTACACCCCCCCATTTTTTTGTAGCCACCCCTAAAGTCAAAAGCAAGCCGCCCGCGAGCTGAAAAGCAGTAAAAAAAATACTCTTTTGGCTGCAAAATGAAAAAAAAAAGGTGTACCCTCTCTGTAAATCGGCGTAGTTGTTCGACCTGACTCCAGAATCAAGCACGCTCGATTAAAGAAGGGGTACACCCCTCAATTTTTCTGTAGCCACCCCTAAAGCGGCGAAAGAGCCGCCCGCACGCTGGGAAAAAGTCATAATTTCAAGTTTTTATCTGTAAAATCAGAAAAAAAGGTGTACCCTCTCTGTAAATCGGCATAGTTGTTCGACCTGATTCCAGAATCAAGCACGCTCGATTACAGAAAGGGTACACCTCTCGATTTTTCTGTAGCCACCCCTAAAGCGGCGAAAGAGCCGCCCGCGACCTGGGAAAAAGTCATAATTTCAAGTTTTTATCTGTAAAATCAGAAAAAAAGGTGTACCCTCTCTGTAAATCGGCGTAGTTGTTCGACCTGACTCCAGAATCAAGCACGCTCGATTACAGAAGGGGTACACCCCTCGATTTTTCTGTAGCCACCCCTAAAGCGGCGAAAGAGCCGCCCGCGACCTGGGAAAAAGTCATAATTTCAAGTTTTTATCTGTAAAATCAGAAAAAAAGGTGTACCCTCTCTGTAAATCGGCGTAGTTGTTCGACCTGACTCCAGAATCAAGCACGCTCGATTACAGAAGGGGTACACCCCTCAAATTTTCTGTAGCCACCCCTAAAGCGGCGAAAGAGCCGCCCGCACGCTGGGAAAAAGTCATAATTTCAAGTTTTTATCTGTAAAATCAGAAAAAAAGGTGTACCCTCTCTGTAAATTGGCATAGTTGTTCGACCTGATTCCAGAATCAAGCACGCTCGATTACAGAAGGGGTACACCCCTCAATTTTTCTGTAGCCACCCCTAAAGCGGCGAAAGAGCCGCCCGCACGCTGGGAAAAAGTCATAATTTCAAGTTTTTATCTGTAAAATCAGAAAAAAAGGTGTACCCTCTCTGTAAATCGGCATAGTTGTTCGACCTGATTCCAGAATCAAGCACGCTCGATTACAGAAAGAGTACACCCCTCGATTTTTCTGTAGCCACCCCTAAAGCGGCGAAAGAGCCGCCCGCGACCTGGGAAAAAGTCATAATTTCAAGTTTTTATTTGTAAAATCAGAAAAAAAGGTGTACCCTCTCTGTAAATCGGCATAGTTGTTCGACCTGATTCCAGAATCAAGCACGCTCGATTACAGAAAGAGTACACCCCTCGATTTTTCTGTAGCCACCCCTAAAGCGGCGAAAGAGCCGCCCGCACGCTGGGAAAAAGTCATAATTTCAAGTTTTTATCTGTAAAATCAGAAAAAAAGGTGTACCCTCTCTGTAAATTGGCATAGTTGTTCGACCTGATTCCAGAATCAAGCACGCTCGATTACAGAAAGGGTACACCCCTCGATTTTTCTGTAGCCACCCCTAAAGCGGCGAAAGAGCCGCCCGCGACCTGGGAAAAAGTCATAATTTCAAGTTTTTATCTGTAAAATCAGAAAAAAAGGTGTACCCTCTCTGTAAATCGGCGTAGTTGTTCGACCTGACTCCAGAATCAAGCACGCTCGATTACAGAAGGGGTACACCCCTCGATTTTTCTGTAGCCACCCCTAAAGCGGCGAAAGAGCCGCCCGCGACCTGGGAAAAAGTCATAATTTCAAGTTTTTATCTGTAAAATCAGAAAAAAAGGTGTACCCTCTCTGTAAATCGGCGTAGTTGTTCGACCTGACTCCAGAATCAAGCACGCTCGATTACAGAAGGGGTACACCCCTCAAATTTTCTGTAGCCACCCCTAAAGCGGCGAAAGAGCCGCCCGCACGCTGGGAAAAAGTCATAATTTCAAGTTTTTATCTGTAAAATCAGAAAAAAAGGTGTACCCTCTCTGTAAATTGGCATAGTTGTTCGACCTGATTCCAGAATCAAGCACGCTCGATTACAGAAAGGGTACACCCCTCGATTTTTCTGTAGCCACCCCTAAAGCGGCGAAAGAGCCGCCCGCGACCTGGGAAAAAGTCATAATTTCAAGTTTTTATCTGTAAAATCAGAAAAAAAGGTGTACCCTCTCTGTAAATCGGCGTAGTTGTTCGACCTGACTCCAGAATCAAGCACGCTCGATTACAGAAGGGGTACACCCCCCATTTATTTGTAGCTACCCCTAAAGTCATAAGCAAGCCGCCCGCGAGCTGAAAAGCAGTAAAAAAATACTCTTTTGGCTGCAAAATGAAAAAAAAAGGTGTACCCTCTCTGTAAAACGGCGTAGTTGTTCGACCTGATTCCAGAATCAAGCACGCTCGATTACAGAAGGGGTACACCCCTCAATTTTTCTGTAGCCACCCCTAAAGCGGCGAAAGAGCCGCCCGCACGCTGGGAAAAAGTCATAATTTCAAGTTTTTATCTGTAAAATCAGAAAAAAAGGTGTACCCTCTCTGTAAATTGGCATAGTTGTTCGACCTGATTCCAGAATCAAGCACGCTCGATTACAGAAAGGGTACACCCCTCGATTTTTCTGTAGCCACCCCTAAAGCGGCGAAAGAGCCGCCCGCGACCTGGGAAAAAGTCATAATTTCAAGTTTTTATTTGTAAAATCAGAAAAAAAGGTGTACCCTCTCTGTAAATCGGCGTAGTTGTTCGACCTGACTCCAGAATCAAGCACGCTCGATTACAGAAGGGGTACACCCCTCAATTTTTCTGTAGCCACCCCTAAAGCGGCGAAAGAGCCGCCCGCACGCTGGGAAAAAGTCATAATTTCAAGTTTTTATCTGTAAAATCAGAAAAAAAGGTGTACCCTCTCTGTAAATTGGCATAGTTGTTCGACCTGATTCCAGAATCAAGCACGCTCGATTACAGAAAGGGTACACCCCTCGATTTTTCTGTAGCCACCCCTAAAGCGGCGAAAGAGCCGCCCGCGACCTGGGAAAAAGTCATAATTTCAAGTTTTTATCTGTAAAATCAGAAAAAAAGGTGTACCCTCTCTGTAAATCGGCATAGTTGTTCAACTTGATTCTAGAATCAAGCACGCTCGATTACAGAAAAGGTACACCCCCCATTTATTTGTAGCTACCCCTAAAGTCATAAGCAAGCCGCCCGCGAGCTGAAAAGCAGTAAAAAAATACTCTTTTGGCTGCAAAATGAAAAAAAAAGGTGTACCCTCTCTGTAAAACGGCGTAGTTGTTCGACCTGATTCCAGAATCAAGCACGCTCGATTACAGAAGGGGTACACCCCTCAATTTTTCTGTAGCCACCCCTAAAGCGGCGAAAGAGCCGCCCGCACGCTGGGAAAAAGTCATAATTTCAAGTTTTTATCTGTAAAATCAGAAAAAAGGTGTACCCTCTCTGTAAATCGGCATAGTTGTTCGACCTGATTCCAGAATCAAGCACGCTCGATTACAGAAAGGGTACACCCCTCAATTTTTCTGTAGCCACCCCTAAAGCGGCGAAAGAGCCGCACGCGCGCTGGGAAAAAGTCATAATTTCAAGTTTTTATCTGTAAAATCAGAAAAAAAGGTGTACCCTCTCTGTAAATCGGCATAGTTGTTCGACCTGATTCTAGAATCAAGCACGCTCGATTACAGAAAGGGTACACCCCCCCCATTTTTTTGTAGCCACCCCTAAAGTCAAAAGCAAGCCGCCCGCGAGCTGAAAAGCAGTAAAAAAAATACTCTTTTGGCTGCAAAATGAAAAAAAAAAGGTGTACCCTCTCTGTAAATCGGCGTAGTTGTTCGACCTGACTCCAGAATCAAGCACGCTCGATTAAAGAAGGGGTACACCCCTCAATTTTTCTGTAGCCACCCCTAAAGCGGCGAAAGAGCCGCCCGCACGCTGGGAAAAAGTCATAATTTCAAGTTTTTATCTGTAAAATCAGAAAAAAAGGTGTACCCTCTCTGTAAATCGGCATAGTTGTTCGACCTGATTCCAGAATCAAGCACGCTCGATTACAGAAAGGGTACACCTCTCGATTTTTCTGTAGCCACCCCTAAAGCGGCGAAAGAGCCGCCCGCGACCTGGGAAAAAGTCATAATTTCAAGTTTTTATCTGTAAAATCAGAAAAAAAGGTGTACCCTCTCTGTAAATCGGCGTAGTTGTTCGACCTGACTCCAGAATCAAGCACGCTCGATTACAGAAGGGGTACACCCCTCAAATTTTCTGTAGCCACCCCTAAAGCGGCGAAAGAGCCGCCCGCACGCTGGGAAAAAGTCATAATTTCAAGTTTTTATCTGTAAAATCAGAAAAAAAGGTGTACCCTCTCTGTAAATTGGCATAGTTGTTCGACCTGATTCCAGAATCAAGCACGCTCGATTACAGAAAGGGTACACCCCTCGATTTTTCTGTAGCCACCCCTAAAGCGGCGAAAGAGCCGCCCGCGACCTGGGAAAAAGTCATAATTTCAAGTTTTTATCTGTAAAATCAGAAAAAAAGGTGTACCCTCTCTGTAAATCGGCGTAGTTGTTCGACCTGACTCCAGAATCAAGCACGCTCGATTACAGAAGGGGTACACCCCTCAATTTTTCTGTAGCCACCCCTAAAGCGGCGAAAGAGCCGCCCGCACGCTGGGAAAAAGTCATAATTTCAAGTTTTTATCTGTAAAATCAGAAAAAAAGGTGTACCCTCTCTGTAAATCGGCATAGTTGTTCGACCTGATTCCAGAATCAAGCACGCTCGATTACAGAAAGGGTACACCCCTCGATTTTTCTGTAGCCACCCCTAAAGCGGCGAAAGAGCCGCCCGCGACCTGGGAAAAAGTCATAATTTCAAGTTTTTATTTGTAAAATCAGAAAAAAAGGTGTACCCTCTCTGTAAATCGGCGTAGTTGTTCGACCTGACTCCAGAATCAAGCACGCTCGATTACAGAAGGGGTACACCCCTCAATTTTTCTGTAGCCACCCCTAAAGCGGCGAAAGAGCCGCCCGCACGCTGGGAAAAAGTCATAATTTCAAGTTTTTATCTGTAAAATCAGAAAAAAAGGTGTACCCTCTCTGTAAATTGGCATAGTTGTTCGACCTGATTCCAGAATCAAGCACGCTCGATTACAGAAAGGGTACACCCCTCGATTTTTCTGTAGCCACCCCTAAAGCGGCGAAAGAGCCGCCCGCGACCTGGGAAAAAGTCATAATTTCAAGTTTTTATCTGTAAAATCAGAAAAAAAGGTGTACCCTCTCTGTAAATCGGCATAGTTGTTCAACTTGATTCTAGAATCAAGCACGCTCGATTACAGAAAAGGTACACCCCCCATTTATTTGTAGCTACCCCTAAAGTCATAAGCAAGCCGCCCGCGAGCTGAAAAGCAGTAAAAAAATACTCTTTTGGCTGTAAAATGAAAAAAAAAGGTGTACCCTCTCTGTAAATCGGCATAGTTGTTCGACCTGATTCCTGAATCAAGCACGCTCGATTACAGAAAGGGTACACCTCTCAATTTTTCTGTAGCCACCCCTAAAGCGGCGAAAGAGCCGCCCGCGACCTGGGAAAAAGTCATAATTTCAAGTTTTTATCTGTAAAATCAGAAAAAAAGGTGTACCCTCTCTGTAATCGAGCGTGCTTGATTCTAGAATCAAGTTGAACAACTATGCCGATTTACAGAGAGGGTACACCTTTTTTTTTCATTTTACAGCCAAAAGAGTATTTTTTTTACTGCTTTTCAGCTCGCGGGTGGCTTGCTTATGACTTTAGGGGTGGCTACAAAAAAATGGGAGGGTGTACCCTTTCTGTAATTAAACGTCCTCGTTCCTTGGACCAAACTAAATATCTTTGCCGAGTTACAGGAAGGGTACACCTTTTTTTTTCATTTTACAGCCAAAAGAGTATTTTTTTTACTGCTTTTCAGCTCGCGGGTGGCTTGCTTATGACTT
Source organism: Encarsia formosa (assembly GCA_038277355.1). Classification (NCBI taxonomy): domain Eukaryota; kingdom Metazoa; phylum Arthropoda; class Insecta; order Hymenoptera; family Aphelinidae; genus Encarsia; species Encarsia formosa. Next base: position 111,833,510 of record CM076184.1, read on the forward strand.
AAGGGGTGGCTACAGAAAAATCGAGGGGTGTACTCTTTCTGTAATCGAGCGTGCTTGATTCTAGAATCAAGTTGAACAACTATGCCGACTTACAGAGAGGGTACCCCTTTTTTTCTGATTTTACAGATAAAAACTTGAAATTATGACTTTTTTCCAGCTCGCGGGCGGCTCTTTCACCGATTCAGAGATGGCTACAGAAAAATCGAGGGGTGTACCCTTTCTGTAATCGAGCGTGCTTGATTCAAGAATCAAGTTAAACAACTATGCCGATTTACAGAGAGGGTACACCTTTTTTTTTCATTTTACAGCCAAAAGAGTATTTTTTTTACTGCTTTTCAGCTCGCGGGTGGCTTGCTTATGACTTTAGGGGTGGCTACAAAAAAATCGAGGGGTGTACTCTTTCTGTAATCGAGCGTGCTTGATTCTAGAATCAAGTTGAACAACTATGCCGAGTTACAGGAAGGGTACACCTTTTTTTTTCATTTTACAGCCAAAAGAGTATTTTTTTTACTGCTTTTCAGCTCGCGGGCGGCTTGCTTATGACTTTAGGGGTGGCTACAGAAAAATCGAGGGGTGTACTCTTTCTGTAATCGAGCGTGCTTGATTCTAGAATCAAGTTGAACAACTATGCCGACTTACAGAGAGGGTACCCCTTTTTTTCTGATTTTACAGATAAAAACTTGAAATTATGACTTTTTTCCAGCTCGCGGGCGGCTCTTCCACCGCTTTAGAGATGGCTACAGAAAAATCGAGGGGTGTACCCTTTCTGTAGTCGAGCGTGCTTGATTCTAGAATCAAGTTAAACAACAATGCCGATTTACAGAGAGGGTACACCTTTTTTTTTCATTTTACAGCCAAAAGAGTATTTTTTTTACTGCTTTTCAGCTCGCGGGTGGCTTGCTTATGACTTTAGGGGTGGCTACAAAAAAATCGGGGGGTGTACCCTTTCTGTAATTAAACGTCCTCGTTCCTTGGACCAAACTAAATATCTTTGCCGAGTTACAGGAAGGGTACACCTTTTTTTTTCATTTTACAGCCAAAAGAGTATTTTTTTTACTGCTTTTCAGCTCGCGGGTAGCTTACTTATGATTTCAGGGGTGGCTAGAAAAAAATCAGGGGGTGTACCCTTTCTTCAATAGAACGTACTCATTTTTAAGATCAAACTTAATAACATCGCCGAGTTACAGGAAGGGTACACCTTTTTTTTCATTTTACAGTCAAAAGAGTATTTTTTTACCGTTTTTCAGATTGCGGGCAGCTTGCTTATGACTTTAGGGGTGGCTAGGATAAAATCGGGGGGTGTACCCTCTTTGTAATTAAACGTACTCGTTTCTAGGATCAAACTAAATAATTTTGCCGAGTTACAGAAAGGGTACACCTTTTTTTTGTGTTCTAGTATGAATATTCATTTATACCGCTTATGCACCATAACTGACCCACAACCCTTAGTGGCAATATTTATGGCGGATTATTTTACTTAAAAATTTACAAATTTTACTATTTTGTTTGTTATTATATATTTTACATTTTTTTTTTGGGTTGAAACAAAAAAAATTTTTTAGTTGGTTGAGCACCACTGCGCTTACACTCCGGCGGCTTATATTCCGGCTAGCTTCAGATTCATTATTCCCAGTTTACGCACTAGTCACCGATCTACTAGCGTGACCGTGGAGCTGCTGTCAAGCATAATAAAGGTATCCAGCCCGCGATTCTTTCTGACTACTTTAACGGGCAATATTTTCAGCAGAACAGGGTCTTGAATTAGTTATAAACCCTGGCGCGGTTTTTCAACCTCACTAGAAACCTTCGAAGGCCCGAAGCCACTCTGCCGTCTTCCTGCTCCCTGGCTGGTCATACGCGACCTTTACGGCAATGCTTTCACAATTTACGAAAATGTGTCTGTTAAAAAAATAAGTCGAAAATTTTTTTTGCCATTTCCAGGCTATTTGGAGAAAAGCCGTAAAGTTGGGTGTGGCGAAGAAAAAAAATAACAAAACGGAAAATCCTGAAAATCATGATTTCATCTTGAGAATTATAGCACTAGCATTGCTGCCTGCAACTAATATAAAATCAATGTTCGATGAACAAAAACTTGAAATTCTCAGTTTGGTGAAAACGGAAGAAAAAGAAAAATGGCTTAAGTTTTTTTCTTATTACGAGAAAACCTGGATAGGTACATTTGGTGTTCAAGTCTATAGTGTATTTAATGAACAAGTAAGAACCAATAATAATATAGAATCCTATCACCGACACCAATTAAACGGAAGAAAAACGGGATCAACGCTAACGCCATCATCTTTTTTGCGTAAGTTCAAGAAGTTCAATTCGTCGGCTTGTTAAAAAAAAAAATACCTGCTAAAAATTCAATGATTGTAACGAATTAATTTCTGTTGATATTTTATTAAAAATAATATTTTTCGAAGATTTTTACTTGAAATGAAATTGATATTTTATTGATTTTTGTGTGTGATTCTTTTAATGATTGTGGAGTGCATAGCCTCTCGAAAATTACATTTCTTTCGTAAAATTTTTTCCATGTTACTCTATCCCGGAAAATCACGCAATGTTATTTTTTTCATGGATTCATTGTCTCAGGTGTTTTTTTTTTCTTTTTTTTTTTTGTCCAAACTGACGATATCAAAAATATACTTAAACAACTGCTTAAAATTTCACAAACTTTAATTAAAAAAAAAAAAAAAAAAAAAAAAAATTTCAGTTGGCATTATGGATATAATTAGAAGCTATTTGATAGAGATTGATAGTTTGGAGTATGGGAATGCTCATAAACCGAAAAGACAAAAACATGTACATAGAGAACGTCATGAAAGACTCAATCAACACTGGCAGATGTTTTTGAAGGAAGAGATAAATGTTTACATGCTGTATAATGGATGCATTAGTGTAATTGGGGACGATTTTTTAAATTTCGAATCCTGTATATTAGATTGGGAGGTATCTGAACAAGGTGAAGAAGAAATTGAAGAGGAAAATGAGGATGAATCAACAAGCGAAAGTAAGCCGTTTGAATTTGTATTTTTGTATTTTTATTTCGTCAGCTCGTACGAAAAAAATAGAACTGGAACAGTTAAATAATGATAAAAGTTACAAAGCATAATATTCTACTGGAAAAGTCTCATAGCCAAATTTTACATTTCTCTCATAAAATTTTTTCCATGTTACTATATCCCGGAAAATCACGCAATGTTATTTTTTTCATGGATTTTTTAACTAGTATAATAGATGATAAAATTTGATTACTAATTTTATCTATTAATAGTGTTATAAAAAATCCTTTAAATAGTTTAAACATATTATTTACATTATGCAGCAACTGAAGAAGTAGAATCAGAAGGTTTCCCATTAACAGAGGAGGATCTAATGCAGTTGCAACAATCTCCAACAGATGATTGTAAGATTTTTTGTATTAAAAATATCACAGTTTTATAAGTAATTTTTAAACAGAGTCTTAGTTGCACTACAAGTATTTTTTTAAAAATTCTTGGGACTACAAGAAATCGTCTTTTTAGAGTAAGAACCTACTATCTCAGCAGGCCAGAGCAAGAACCTACCATCTCAGCGGGCCAGAGCAAGAACCTGCTATTTCAGGGGCCGGAGTTAAAAGCTACTGTCTCACAGGCCCATTTAAACAATGACATCAAATTTTTTATTTTTTGAAGCGTAGCAGAGTTATAACGTAAGTATTGAAGCTACGCTTCAAAAAAAAAAAAAAAATTTTGATGCCATTGTTTAAATGGGCCTGTGAGACAGCAGCTTTTCACCCCGCGGGCCCCTGAGATAGCAGGTTCTTGCTCTGACCCCTGAGATGGTAGCTTCTTACTCTGGCCCGCTGAGATGGTAGCTTCTTGCTCTGGCCCACTGAGATAGTAGGTTCTTACTCTAAACCGACGAAATATAGTAAATTTCACACCAGGCGCTGGTACAAGTATTAGCCAGCCCTAGTAAACCCAATTGATGCTACTGCCAAAATTGGATTGTCTAATTCTTTTCCAGCGATATGTGAAATTTCTTTTTCATTAATTAAAGGCCTCGAAAATGTAACTTAAAGTAAAAAAAAGTTGAAGTTTTATACAACCATGTTATTACATTAACTCGGTTACAAAAAACTTTTTACGGCTTGTTTCGGATTTTTTTCTCATGTATCGGTCACTAAAACAGAAACAAAAAAACATGAACTTTTTTTTTTAACTATTTATTACCATTTTTCTAATCAAATCAACTATTAAACTATTATTATTATTTTAGCTGTAAACTTTTCGGAAGAAAACGTGTGGAACGGTCTGTTTCTGGCAGAAGATCTTTCATTTATTGAATATGATAACTAAGGAGAAAAGTTTTTTGTAAAAATTTATTTTTATATAACTATAGGAATGTAAAAATTGTATTGGTGAAATTTTTTCATATCGACTAAGCAAAAAGTAATTATCAATAATTCAATAATTTATTTTTAAGTTACTCATTGTTAACGAGTATAGTTTTTGAAATATAAAGGTTCTGTAAAATTATTAATTTCAATTTTTAATAAACAAGCAGCGTTATTTCTATAAAAACAAATTTTTATTTTTATATATTTATTTTATTTTTATTTTAGTATTTAAATAAATAAATAATCGCTCAAGCTTTAAAACTCCGTAGCTTTGGGCTCCGTCTGGAAAATAAATAATTACTTTACAAATAAATAATCCTCTAAGCTTTAAAACCTCGTAGCCCTGGGCTCTATATTTATTAATTAATTATTTGTTAACTAATTATTTATTATCCAGCTGGAGCCAATGGAATATTTTTTTACTAACTAATTATTTATTTCCTAGCTGGAGAACAGAGCTACGGAGTTTTAAAGCTTTGGAGATTATTCATTTATTAACCAATTATTTTCTTTCTAGCTAGAGCCCAGGGTCACGGGGTTTTAAAGCTTGAGGGATTATTTGTTTATTAATTCATTATTTATTTATTCTTTCATTAAATTATTTATTTATTTCTCTGCCCGAGGTATTCCTGTATGCTAGTTTCCTGAAATTTGCCCGAAGATTATAAGCGGGGGCACTATTCCCGAGGGGCACCATGTCTATGAGCCAAAAAAAATTTCAAGTTTTTCCATAAACTATCTAAAATTAGCAAAAAAAAGTGAATAGAAACGTTAATCGTTTAGTTTCTTTTTCTCTCCTACCGCTCTGCAATCGAAATATCCAGGGGAAACGGTTCTCATAGTGAAATTGCTGACCTAGAAAACAAGGTGTCCAACCCACCCCTGTAAACTCGAAAAGTCCTGGAAAAATCGCCAACCCATGGATCCAGGTGTCGACCTAAACCCTCTGGGCTCAAAACTTTTTGAGGATATCATCCTTAAGGCGTATTGGCCGACCTAGAGCTCTGGGGGCCACCTCACCCCTCTGTAATCAAAACTTCTCGAGATATATCAATCTTAGGCTGTAGTCACCGACCCAGAGCAACAGGTGTCTACCTAACCACCTGGACTGAAAACTTCATGGCGATAATATCCTCAAGGCGTAGTCAGCGACCTAGAGCACTAGGTATTTACCTGACTACCCTGGACTTGAAACTTCCAGGGGACATCATCCTCGGGGCGTAATCACCAACCTAGGACACCAGGTGTCTAACTGATCCCTTTGCACTCGAAACTTCCTGCGGAATTTCCTTCAAAAGCGTAATCACTGATTCACGGTACCAGGTGTCGACCTTACCTTTCTAGGCTCGAAACTTACTCAAGACATCATCCTCAGGCCGTAATCGCCGATCCAAGGCCCCAGGTGTCAACCTAACTCTTCAAAGTTCGAAACTTCCTGGGGAAGTCGTCTCCAGGGTGTAATCGCCGACCTAGGGCATCAGGTGTACACGTGACCTCTGCGGGTTCGAAACTTCCTGGGGAATTCGCCTCCAAGGTGTAATCTAGGGCACCAGGTATTCATCGATTATTCCTAACTAGCGATCTGGTTCCCGGTTGTTAGATTAAACCCAAAACTTAATGAAAAACTCATCATCAGGGCGTAATCCTTAACTCGGACCAATAAGTAGTCGTCCTTACGTGAGTGACTCCAATAAAAAGAATTAAAAAAAAATTAAACTAAAAAAAATTTAGATGCAAATAGATTAAAATAAAAATTTATTTGTTAAAGTTTAATCATAAAAAAAAAAAAAAAAAAAAATATTTACAGGTCATTGATTGCGATCAGAAAAACCGCTTGCAAAAAATATGTATATTTGTTTCAAGGTGTACTACACCTAAAAAGTATAGAGGGGTAACGCGGTGTTGCCACCTTGTGAAATAGCTATAGAAATTATTGGGAGTTTTGATCGTTGGGAGTTTTGATCGTTGGGAGTTTTGATATCGTCTCGCTGAAAGACTAACTGCCTGTCGTCTGCTACAGGTTGAGTTCAAAGGTGCGAATAATAAAAAAACTCTTTTTTCTAAACTAAATAAAGTTTTTTTGCTTCAGGCAGCTAAACTAAGTTAAAAAAAGTTATGTTTTATTGATCACACTTAAATTTGGAGACTTTTTTTTTAATCTGTGGATGTGTCAGCTGAAAAAAACATTTTTTACAAGAATTCACGCTCGAACTTTTCAGAATAAAATGATGTAAACAATAGCTTATTTTAAAAGCACATTATTCGGATTGGTCTTAAATTATTCGTTAAAGTAAGTAGTTTTAGACGAATATACATTTATAGCGTTTGAATAATGCCTGAACCTGCAAAAACTTGAATAAATAGGTTATTCATTTTTATCAAAAACGTGTGGACACATTTTTAAAGTTTTGTCATTTCTAGAAAAATATAGGCACAATATTTTTATGGGTCGTAAAACATTCCTTGAACCCAGTATTAATACCTCCATCAGTTGTAAATATGTAAAAAGATTGCCTGAAAAAGTTACAGCAGATAATATTTTCAAAACTTAGTTCCGGACACAGCGTTTTCTTGCGTTTTACAGGGTAAAACCTAAATTTTTAAACATTTGCATAAACTTTTCAGCTTTTATATTTGTTTCCACAATCTCTAAAAGTGTAAAACTAAAAAATTATTCAATTAGATATAAAAAAAATATTGTCTTAAACCTTTTTACTATGCCCGGACAGTGAAAATAAGAGTTTGGCGGATTTACTCATATACATATAAGTGTAGCAATATACATGCATTGCACCCCACCTGGCAAATGCATTGGTGATATGTACACTGAGAGAAGAGAAAGATTAAACAATAAAACTTTAGAATCCACAGAAGTACGTAATAATATTTATGTTCTATGTCAGTTCTATTTTTTTTTACTAGTTGACAAAAATGATTAAAGTGAAAATCTATAAAGTATATACAAAAAAGTGAAAAAGTGAAAACCATTCGAAAAAAAAAAAAAAAATACTTGGATCATTAATCCAGAAAGTTTTGAAAAATTTAATGCTGGATTCAAAATCAGCAACCTCTATAACCCCCATTTATCAAGTGTGAAAAAAATCCTATAAAAAATAAATTTTTACTTTGCTCATCCTTGTGTACGTCAAATTTAAAAATGAATGTTCCGTAATCAGCAAACTTAAAAACTCTCAAGTATTAAATTTTCAATTGATTCAAAGCGTTAAAGACTGAGAAAATATTTGAAAAAATAAATTGTATCCTTGAATAAGAATAGATCACATTAAGGATGTTTGGTACTTACAAAAAATGCAGCCATTTTGTCAATTTTAATCGAATCTTCTAATAATTTATATCAAAATAATCGTTGGAGTTTTTCCCAATTTTTGTTCGTTTTAGTTTTTAAAAAAATCTAATTATTTGTTTAAACAATTGAAAAGGTGGTTTAAAAAAAAAACCAAGCATTTTTTTTCTTTATCACTTGTAACTCTCTCAAAAATGCAGAGATCGTTGAAAAAACTGTGAGGTAGTTTCGGTGATACTTCAAAGTAAATTTTAATATCTTTTAAAATATTGAATTTAAAATTTTTTTCATTAAATAAAAAAAACGTTTAATTTTCATAAGATTACGTGTTTAATTATTTAAACAACTATTTAAATTTTTGAAAAACCAAAACGGAGAAAAATAGGAGAAGAATCCAACGTTTATTTTAATATGAATTATTAGAAGATTCAATTAAAATTGACAAAATGGCTGCATTTTTTGTAAGTACCAAACATCCTTAATTGGGTCAAATTTAAAAATGTGTGTTTGGTTCGTAATCAAGTCCCAAGTTCCCACTACAAATCATATTAAAAACCTCTAAATTACTTAAAAACAAACAAACGAACAAACAAAAAATGGCCACGACGACGAAAATAAACTTCTTAATTTAATAGAGCATTTTTTTACATTGAATTAATTACATTTTTTAAATCCATTTTAGGTATGTAAGTCATTTTTAAAAATCATAAATCATTCAATTATTTTTTCTTATAAAATTTTTTGTAAAATTAAAAAAACTTATTCAGATCAGTAAAAAAGTAAGAGTAAATGAAAGTTTACTTTGAGTATTACTTCAAGAGTTATGTACAAGAGCTCTTTGACGAACGAAACCAAGACAAGCTTGACAAAAGAATATCGACTTGATCGAGAAAGCAGACGCTACAAATACAATCCGATAAAAAACAAAATTGAAGAGCCCCTAGAGCAGATTTGAATTCGCTTGAGTGGACTCAAGTTGATTTCCATTGAGCTTACTAACAAGCCTTGCTGTATTTGAAGTTTCTGTTCTTTTTATTTCACATCCCATCATCATCGGACATCTATTCGATTTATTCAAACTTGAAATTTCAGATTTATTTAAATATACAAGTCTAAGCTATATTTGGACATTAATTCAGTCAAGCTAGATAATAAACTTCTAAAACCCAATAATAATAAATAATAATATATATGGTGCAGTCCTTTGGTGGAAACAACAGTTTTATTATTTGTTGATAGTTCAGTATTTTATATCTCACTACGTAAACTATTTTAGAAAAAAAAGTTTCTCACTTATACGAATTTTTTTACCTTTTCCGAAAGATTTGAGCACGCTGAATGCACGAATTTATAATAAAAAAATTGAAGACACCGTTACTTTTTTTTGTATAGAAAAAAAAGAGAAATCTCACTACCCGGGTAAAACGTATTTATTTTTTATCTCCTTCGTACACTTTTTTGTGAATTTTCAATACAGAAGCTCAGTGGAAACAGAGCTTTTTCCGATAAACAAGGTTGGTTAAATATTTGCAGAACGTATCGCTTTTAAATCGGATTGAATGAAAAAGAAAAAAGTGTCAAATATCATTCTTTGGACAAGGGTTTTCAATATAATGCTACAATACTATGATGAGAAAATTTGATGTACTTATCTAATATTTTCTGATAATAATAAAATAAAGAACATAATTTAATTAAATACTTCTTCACGAGTTGCTTAAGAATTATAAAGATAGTAAATCCAGAAGATAGGTGTATTTAATAATAACAGTAACTTACAGTTACTAATTACAGAAAAATAAAAAATTCTTGCATTTATTTAAAACTTTAACCTTCCATCTAAAAGATACTCGATTTTTAATGTAAAGAAATTAAGGCATTTCAAAATAGCAATAATTATTATTATTTCGGACTCAATACGATGTAAAAAATAAATAAAACAAAGAAAAAATGTAATTAAAAAAAAAAAAGAAAACTAATTATTTTTAATTTAAAAAAAATTAGGTCCTCATTGCAAATTTAATATCTAATGGCCAACGTCGGAACTTCTTTTGCGTGAAATCTTGGCATAGCTTGGAAAAGAGTAACTGACCCTTCAATCTCTCCAAGCCAGTGCGGACACATTGATTTTTCCGATTTCTCACCAACCAATTCATTTTTTTTAAATTTCGTCTTCTATAAGCACTGATTAATAATTTTCAACTTGGTTCCGTTGGAAATCATGGTACTACTTAACGGTTGATGAGATTTTATTTAGGTTTAAAGTTATATTTATCCAATATCATTCAATATCAATTAATCTAATGCGAGTATTTCGTTCCAGATCTTCACACTAAAAAAAGTATAAAGCGTTTAAACATTGAAAATTATTCGTTTTTTATGGGTAAATTGTCAGATCTAACAATAAATACGTATTGAGTATAAAAATAGTGGTCCAAAAAAAAAAAAAGCTTTCCATCGTCATAAAAAAAAGTTTATTATCCGGAGTTCTTTTAAAGCCAAGCTTTAAATTCACCATTTGAATTTATGCCCTTATTAAAGAGATGAATTTTTTTTTAAACTAAATTTTAGTAAAAAATTATAAAGTTTTATTATTTTTTTTTATTAAAAGCATGCATTTATTCCGCTGATAGATTCTAAAAGGTATGTGAAGAGGAAAAGGCTGGCTACTCGCTAAAAGCCATTAAAACTCGCGGCGGTGCGCGTCATTCGCGATGCTAATGAATGCCGGTAGTGGAGGTGGCGGCAATTTGAATATTTCAAGAGGGGTAACTCGCGCGGCTTCATTATCCTGGTCGAGAATTCGGAGTTCCTTGAATACGAGTAAAGGTCGCCTTTCGAATTTTCCAGCTATTATACAAAACAAACTCGGTGGATAATGTGGTAGCTTGATTAATTCGGTTTAAATAAGCTTCGCGTCTTTGATTAAACCAAGAGTGGTTTTTGTAATTAATCATACTCTGTTGTCAAATTTAAATATTCTAGCAAATCCAAACATAAACTTTCACTTTTTCTTAAGTTTTTTAATGTATCGATTGAAAACTAGTTTTCGTGAAAAAGACTTTCTTTGGTATGCCGTAAGCACTAAGATTAGCATTCTTCAAATTGTTTTTTCCATTTTAACGATAAAAATTTGACGAGGAAGGTGTTGCGTAGCTTCACGCACGGTAGTTAGAAAAAAAATCTCTATGACCTCGTTTATCCCTCGTCTCACCAACTTTACTCGCAAGCTCGATAAACCAGAAGAAGAAGAAATAAAAGTAAAAAAGCACTAAAGGAGAGGAAGAGAGAGATAAAAGGTGAAAACCTGTTTTTCTCGAGGAAAAAAGCTTTTTACCTCAGTCTTAGCACCCTGTGCTGTTTTTCGCCAAACATTTACACACACTCACACAATCGCACGGGAGTGCCTTGGGTCTACACTGGCAATGTAACTATAAAACTTTACAAGTTGGAACTTTTATTCTCAGAGGTGTTTAATTGTTTATAATCAACGTTAGGCGATTATGTGTTATGAAAAATTAAAATTACAATGAAAAATTCTGATGTTTAAATAAATTATTTGTGAAGTCCAATTTAATATTTGATTAAATTTTATTTTGATTTCTCTTTTGATATAATTTTTTATAGCCATCGAACTTGACAAGTGTTATTACAAATACAGACCTTTGGGTGATCGTTGAATCATTAACTTCAAATATATCCATTTACTTAAAACTAATGAAAATTTCTCTTTAAACTCGAACAATCTTATTAATAAATCACGTAATTTCAAACGATAACAAAAAGCAATCATTGAGAGAATTGAAATCGAGCTCGGAAAATTTTGTTATGCAAGTACTATGAAAATAAAATACTTTAAAAACTCTTAAAATTAAATAAATGAATGTTAGATTATTTGAAAGGAAGATCTAAAAAAGTACTTATTTTTTAATTAACTTGTTTAAGGTTCTATGGGGGAAGTTCACGCCTTACAAATAGTTGTAAAGTACACTTAATTAATCAAATATTTGCTTCCATGAGTTCTGACAAAACTTTAAATACTTCCTACTAAAAAAAGTTCAAGATTAATTAAATTCGACACAGAAAATATATAAAAATAGTATACTAGAATTTGTGGAAAAGTAATCCTCCGTAATCTACTATTGTATACGAGGAACAGGCTTTAAAAAAAAGAAGTAAAAAGGCGAAACCAATTTTTTCGCGCGTCATCTTTCAGCCAAGAGAGGTAGCTTTCAGCGAGCTGGCAACTTTTGCACTATTGCGCCTGTTAGCGCGCAAGGGCGTTTACACAAAACGTCTCGGCTCGGCTCGGCGTGGTCGTGCTGGTGCGATGAAAAAGTAGAGCTTTAACTTTAACGTGCACTTTCAAAGCTACTTTGAAAACTTGGCTCTACTATTTTTCGAGGCTTGACCAGCTTTTAACGTCTGGAGCTGCGGTTATCAAGAAATGAGCTCTGAAAATAAAATTTCACTTTGTGAATTCAACTCGAACGGATGAGAATTTTAAACTTGGGATTGTTCATTTAAATTCATTTCAAAAAAACGGCGATATAAATCGTTCCCGCAAAGGAAACTCGCACGAGTTCCTTTTGTGCCACGAAAATTATGGTGGACTGGTGTTAACAATGAAATGAATTTATTATAATTTTCTTTGAACTAGACATGTTTCAGGCATTTGCGCACCTGTAAAAGACTCGCTGGGTTTTCAAAGAGGAATAAATATCTGCCAGAAATCTGTGAAAAATTAAATTTTTGCCCAGGGTAATTTATAAATAATTATATGGAATTTGCTTCTCCACTGTCTTTTAAACTTATATATTGATATTCGACTGTACATCAAGCTCTTGGAATTTGAAAAGTAGTTTGAAAAAAAAAAAACTATACTTACATTGTCGGTAAGTCTAGCTCCCTTCTCATAAAAACCGCAAATTTCGTCCGAGCCCACTCACCTTGGTAACACGACCTCCACTCAGCTAGCATCAAAGCACAGAAAAGGTCAAAGCGCACTCCTTGAATTTTCGTGGTTGGATACTTTGGTTTGCGGTTCTTGCTTTATGAGAATATAAATACAAGACAGCTTGGACTACACCAAAGACAGTTAGTAAAGAGACTGCAGGGTCCAATTTCTGAAGGAAAACGTGCATGAAAACTCCTTGGCTTCGTCTTTCTTGACCTGATAAACCAGCTTTTGAATAACTTCAATGTGAAAAAGCTTTTTCATTAATGAATAAAAAGTTTTTACATTTTAATAATTTACTTTATCTTTGAATAACGTAGTTTTAAAACTCCTTTCATGCGCTTATAAAATGATCTTATTTGAAACTAAAAATAAATTGAAAAATTTTAATTGTTGTAAGCTCTAGATTTAAAAATTTTTAAAATGTCGTAAACAATCTTTCAATGCCGATCATCCGTATAAATTTTTTCCAGTGCACAGTGGCGGATTTAGGGACAGGCGGAGTAGGCTGTAGCCTAGGGCGGCAATTTTTGGGGGCCGGAAATTTTAGATGGAGAGTTAAAAATTTTTGCAGAAAAAAATGATGAAAATGATTAGGCTTAAAACTTGTCTATCTAATCTTTGTTATCCCTCGAGCTCTAAACCCCCAAAACCTTGGGTGGCCGAGTTCAACAAAAAAACTTATCGGTTATACTCCAAGCTCTAAACCCCCGAATACCCTGGGCGCCCAAGTTCAACAAAAAAACTTATCGGCTATCCCCTAAGCTGTAAACCCCCAAATACCCTGGGCGCCCGAGTTCAACAAAAAAACTTATCGGCTATCCCCTAAGCTGTAAACCCCCAAATACCCTGGGCGCCCAAGTTCAACAAATAAATTGATCTTCTAAACCCCCAAATACCCTAGGGTCCCGAGTTCAACAAAAAAACTTATCGGTTATACTCCAAGCTCTAAACCCCCGAATACCCTGGGCGCCCAAGTTCAACAAAAAAACTTATCGGCTATCCCCCAAGCTCTAAGCCCCCAAATACCCTGGGCGCCTGAGTTCAATAAATAAACTGATCAGCTATCCCTCAAGCTCTAAACCCCCAAAACCCTGGAAGTCCCAGTTCAATAAAAAGAACTGATCAGTTATCTTTCAAGCTCTAAAACTCCCAAAATTCTGGTTACCGAGTGGAATAATTTTACAAGCGCACTTTATATTGGAATATCAAGTCCATAAAAAAGTGTTTTTTTTTTTTTTTTGTTCCACAAAAAGGTTGTGGTGTACTTTTATTTACATCACTTGAAAGTACTACAAAATAAGAAAAAATCAATATAAAATAATACAATAAATAACCAATAAACAAACGAAAATTTTACGCTTTTCTCGAAATGTGTCTCATTCGTAGAAGCATTTAATTTATAGTTAAAAAATAAAATTTGTTGATAATGTTGCAAACAAAGAGTTTAACAATAAGTGAAAACTTATAGTATTTTTTTAGTCAACCACGCCATTTTGGAGTTAAAAATTTCAGATTTATAACTTTATGATATTATTGCACCAGTGCAGCTTAATTAGGTATTGTACACTCAGAGAAAGGTTTGATTGGGTCAACAATATATTGTAACATCTAAGATGCCATAGTTGATATAGAGACAATGATGCACATTGTAGCAGTAACAATATCATGGTAGCGCTGACTAAATGCGAATTAAGGGTTAACATGTTTCTAGTTACACTGGTATAGCACAACGTAGTTTTAAAAAATTTCTTTTTTGTGATTTTGGTATAATTAATGTATTTAATGAATAGTTTTAATCTTAAAAAATATACAAATGATTATTAAAATCACAATATTTAAGAAATAATGACTCCAATTGAGATTTTAAAAAATAACTAGGTTAGGTTAGATTTGCTAGTCACAACGATATTATTATCCTTACCATACGTTTTGTAACTGCTACAATGTTTAGACTATTGAGGGAACAAAGAATATTTAATTGGTCCAATCAAATCTTTCTCTGAGTGTAACTAAATTATTTATTTCATGCTCAAGTTAACTAAAATGCACTCATATTTCCTTTGGAATAATTAAACTCGGGCTCCCAAGGTTTTTGGGTGTTTAGAGCTTGGGGGATAGCTGATCAATTTATTTATTGAACTCGAGCGCCCAGGGTATTTGGGGGTTTAGAGCTTGGGGGATAACTGATCAGTTTTTTTATTGAACTTGAGCGCCCAGGATATTTGGAGGTTTAGAGCTTGCAAAATAGCTGATCAGTTTTGTTTATTGAACTTGACGCCCAGGGTTTTGGGGGTTTAGAGCTTGAGGGATAGCTGATCAGTTTATTTATTGAACTCGGGCGCCCAGGGTATTTGGGGGTTTAGAGCTTGGCGTATAGCCGATAAGTTTTTTTTGTTGAACTTGGGCGCCCAGAGTATTTGGGGGTTCAGAGCTTGGGGGATAGCTGATCAGTTTTTTTTATTGATCTCGGGCGCCCGAATTTTTGAAAATTTGAAGGGCGGCAAAAACTGGATAGCCTAGGGCGCCAAAATCTTTAATCCACCACTGGCAGTGCAATCTATCTCGAATATAAAAAAAATCGTTTTTGTAATGGTGTGCTGAACTCACCACTTTTCCAAGGAAGAGTCAAGAAGCTCGAAATAAACTACCCTCCTTAATGTTCCATTAGAAGTAAACCAAAGTACTTTTTTTTGTAAATGCTGAAATTTTCTCTAGATCTATGATTTTCTTTCTAAAAGTGACTTCTATACTATAAACCTTATTTATGTTGTTTAAAAAATTTTAAATAGAAACTTGTTTTAATGAATAATATATTACACTCTTTAGAGCTAATATATTTTTTCTTATCAATAATCATTTTAAAAAGTTAAAAACTCGTTTGATCTTATTGAACCAGTTATTTAATTGGAACTGAAGTTTAAGATTTTATTACTAATTATCAAATTTTAATTATTCGAACTATTAGGGCATGAAAAATTTTTTTTTTTTAAGATTGGTTTACTGATTATGTGAAAAAGTACTGATAATATTCATATAAATAAAAAAAAAAAAATTAATCTTTGATAACAAATAAATGAAGTAATCAAAAACTTTTTTTACGTATGATACTAATATCTCTCTGCTTATTTTTTATGGAAATTGAGAATTTGATTGGGAAAACCCAAAAAATTTAAGAAATGAATATTTTTTTTAAGCGGTTACTTGCCTTACATTGTTAAATGAAATTTTGTACTTTACGAAAATTTATTTTTATTTTCTGAAAGATAAGTACGTAGTTTTTGAGTTCAGTTGAATAAAATTTTATATCTTCTACTATGTATCTAAGTGATAAAAAGAAGAATTAATAACCCTTGTCGGAATGCCTTAATCTTTCAAAAGATCAGAAAGTGACTCATTATAGTCTGAGTGTAACACGACTTGTATATAGGCAACAATATTTAGATAATCTTCGTAAGCAATCGTCATCAGTAACTAAATTTTTTAAGTTTTGGGTAAACTCAGAACTGTTTTCAATCTTAAAAAACTTACTATAATAATTTCAATATATTCAAAGAAAAAAAAAGTTTATGATAGAAAATTTTAAAAAATTGTTCAAGAAAATAAATTTTTAAAGCTTCGTTTTGATAGACACACATGCATTTGAAATTACACCCTGTCGTTCAGAATATTTGTGTTCTTTGTGGAAAAAAAGGTCGCGTCTCATAAGCTTCTACTTTTAACGAAGCAGCATCAAATGGCTTTTCCTCCATTATTCCTTTGTGAGCGAAAAGGCTTCCTAGTCATCACAACCGGACATTATTTTTTCGCAGAGTTCCCCGGTTCAAAGCCATGAATCCTCCGCCATCGATTTATACCCCAAAGCGTAATTGGATTTTTTTTCTTTTTTCTCTGGTACCGCCTTTTTGTCTCTAATTAAATGAAGCGAGAAAAAAAGGGTCACGCGTGCAGTTTTTCAATCCGATTAATTGCTACTATCGTGGATTCGTGAATTGTCGGGGCGTGATGCTGAATTGATTTCCTATTCAATCGCAACGATAATATTAAAAATAGTTAAGGCCGTATTATTTTTTTTTCTACTGAATCTGCATTATTTTTGACTTGCGTTTTATCTGAAATTGAAATTTCAACACATTTAGCTTTTGGTAAAAATTTATGTATCTAATTATTCACACCTGCAATTTGAAGGATAACAATTTATAGTAACAAATGATAGATATATCTCAATGATATATAATTTCTAAAATTGATACGGTAAATGGTATAAATGATTAATAAATAAAAAGTGTTGCACTGATTTTTTAGTACTTTTTTTGTTTATGATCGTTAGAACTTTCGCGATGAAAATTTTTAAGGTTTCCTTTTTTGGTTTATTTGCATTTTGTAAATCTGTGGGTTTTTTTAATTAATAAAAAATTCATCTTGAAGAAAAAATAACCAATAATTATACGGTTTACTCTAAATTAGCGTATTGTCAAAATCTTTCAAAATTATTTTTAAACTTTTTAAGCAAAAATGAGGCAGCACATACTTGGTAGTCCATAGCTGCAAACTTGATTTGATCTATAGAACCAGAATAAGTTTTCGCACTGAGATAAAAATTAGACTTATTCGATTCAACTTTGGTAGCAGATTCCACAGCGGTTCGAGTCAGCGTGTTGTATACCGATATTTAAAATTCGGTATACAACGCGCTGCCGGAATCTGCTCCCAAAGTTGAATCGAATAAGTTTATTGTAAACAGATGTGATCAAAACACATCCCCACTCAAAAACCAGTGTGATGATTCAAAATCTGGGAAAACTTGTCATTGCTCAACTTCGTCAAGATAAAAATTTACGGAAAGACCCAAATGGACAAACACGAAAGATAAAGTAGCAGTTTCTTCTCCAGTCTGAATTCTGCTTGAGTCCAAGCGAATCGATAAAAAACCTTGTCCTAGGTATGCAGCTCTTAGTTTAGTTTCACTTTTGATTCGGTAAAAACTTCTTTTCTTTCAAACTCATGAAGACTCTGTCAAGGAAATAAACTCGAGTGTCGAAAGATAGAAGAGAACTCCGTCTAACGTCATATACTGGTTTTTCCAACTTTTCTTCAGTGCTCTCGTGTTGTATAAAACAGTGCGATGTCATTTTTAAAAAAACTTCGACAAATCGGCAAGCAAAGAAGTAAGTTTATTTTCTGGTTATATGTGAGCGAAGTTATGAGTTTTTTAATTTCAAAAATTCATTAGGGGAGACCGGGATAGCTTGGTAGTGTTTGGATAAATTGCTAAAAATATCTACTGGTTTCGTTCTCAAGAAATTTGTATATTATTCACGTTTGCTCACCTGAAGTATTGTTGTTTGCAATGAGGACGAGGGGCTATGCACTTCAGAATCACTAAAAGAATCACACATAAAAATCAATATAATAAATAAAATATCAATTTCATTTCAAGTAAAAATCTTCGAAAAATATTATTTTTAACATAATATCAATTGAAATTGATTCTCAGGCTCTAAACACTTTCAATTTTCCAAAAAAAATCACGAAAAAATCACAAAAGAATCAAAAAGAATCAAAAGAATCATCAGTGATTCTGGAGTGCATAGCCCTTGGGAAATACTAGATGTCGTACATGTGAATTGCCTGGTGAATGGTGATGATATGCGGACAACTACAGGTGACCCTCTCTTCTTCGGACTCCTCTTATTCGGAATTTTGTAGGTAAACGTATCGAGTGTCTTTATCTCTCCCATGCAAATCTAAGCATAGCGAGAGAGACAGAAGTCCGGCCGTTTTGTCCGAATAAGAGAGGTTCACCTGTATATGGTATAAAGTCCGCAATAAAAATCTTTCGGAAAAAAATTTCATTCTTAAGTTTTTAAAGATCCAGTAATAAATAAATCAAAAATATTAATTTTTTCGTTTCAAATAATTGCTTAACTTTAAATAACAGGCACAAGACGAATCGAATTTACCCATCGAATATTAATATTTTTATTGACAGTTCAATAAATTGATTTATTTTCATTCACGTTTATAAATTTCTAATTGTTTCGGATTGCTTTTATTCGAATGTTTCACACTAATCCCAATAATTTTGCATTTTCCCGATTATATTATATATAAAAAAAATCTAATTTTGTTAACGGTTTAAAAATCATTATCGATTATAGATTTGAACGAGGCAAGATTATAATTCTACTTTCAAGCTTTATTAATATTTGATTTTACGGGTCACATGCATCAGCTTAAAATATTGTATAATCAATTAAAATTAATTTCATATATATGAAAGATAATAAAAATTCAATATTAAAACAGTAAAACTTTTTCTTACCAATAAAGAAGTTGTTTCTGATCACAACTAAAATAAAATAAAAACTTTTAATTCATCACTTTACAACAATTGAAATACTGTAAAACTTTTATAATTTAGAAAACATTTGCAAATTACAATCTACCTTTGACACA
This sequence comes from Encarsia formosa, assembly GCA_038277355.1. Classification (NCBI taxonomy): domain Eukaryota; kingdom Metazoa; phylum Arthropoda; class Insecta; order Hymenoptera; family Aphelinidae; genus Encarsia; species Encarsia formosa. The sequence continues at coordinate 111,852,614 of CM076184.1, forward strand.
GACAGAATTAGAGTCAAGTGGATTACAACGCAGTTGATTGAACGAGACGCAAATCCACTAACTGTGAGCAATCAATAGAAAGCGCAAGGAAACTTTGTCTAGCTAACAATAAGGCTAACGTGATCTATAGATTTAGTTTTTTAGGCACGACCGGCCCCGAAGGGGTCGGGAGCGCCTTATAAGTTCGGGAGAGCAAAAAGTGTTACCTTCTTAAAATCGAACCTAGATTACGAAAAAATGGTTTTTAATGTGTTTTGAGGCCGTTTTGGGTGTTATTTCGCATGTCCCACTTTCGGTATTTTACGCATTTACGAAAAAGTACAAAATTGTACAAAGGTTTTCTAAAAATTGGTCGAACCGATTTTCACCGGGTGAACAGCAAAAGGTTCGTTTTCGCGTCCCATAATGATGGTCCCAATTCCAGCATGATCGGATCACACTGGAACGAATAACGCATACAAAAACGATTTACAATGTTCATTTGACGCTAATTTTAACGCAACTACAAAATTGTACAAAGGTTTTCTCGAAATTGGTCGAACCGATTTTCACCGGGTGGACGGCAAAAGGTTCGTTTTCGCGTCCCATAATGATGGTCCCAATTCCAGCATGATCGGATCACACGTGAACGAATAACGCATACAAAAACGATTTACAATGTTCATTTAACGCTAATTTTAACGCAACTACAAAATTGTACAAAGGTTTTCTCGAAATTGGTCGGACCGATTTTCACCGGGTGAACGGGAAAAAGTTCGTTTTCGCGTCCCATAATGATGTTCCCAATTCCAGCATGATCGGATCACACTGGAACGAATAACGCATACAAAAACTATTTACAATGTTCATTTAACGCTAATTTTAACGCAACTACAAAATTGTACAAAGGTTTTCTCGAAATTGGTCGAACCGATTTTCACCGGGTGAACGGGAAAAGGTTCGTTTTTGCGTCCCATAATGATGGTCCCAATTCCAGCATGATCGGATCACACTGGAACCAATAACGCATATAAAAACGATTTACAATGTTCATTTAACGCTAATTTTAACGCAACTACAAAATTGTACAAAGGTTTTCTCGAAATTGGTCGAACCGATTTTCACCGGGTAAACGGGAAAAGGTTCGTTTTTGCGTCCCATAATGATGGTCCCAATTTTAGCATGATCGGATCACACTGGAACCAATAACGCATACAAAAACGTTTTACAATGTTCATTTAACGCTAATTTTAACGCAACTACAAAATTGTACAAAGGTTTTCTCGAAATTGGTCGAACCGATTTTCACCGGGTGAACGGGAAAAAGTTCGTTTTCGCGTTCCATAATGATGGTCTCAATTCCAGCATGATCGGATCACACTGGAACGAATAACGCATACAAAAACGTTTTACAATGTTCATTTAACGCTAATTTTAACGCAACTACAAAATTGTACAACGGTTTTCTCGAAATTGGTCGAACCGATTTTCACCGGGTAAACGGGAAAAGGTTCGTTTTTGCGTCCCATAATGATGGTCCCAATTCCAGCATGATCGGATCACACTGGAACCAATAAAGCATACAAAAACGATTTACAATGTTCATTTAACGCTAATTTTAACGCACCTACAAAATTGTACAAAGTTTTTTTTCCAAGCTAATGAACCCAACCTGACTAAGTCTATGGGAAAATTTGCGTTTTGAATTACATAATTATGATTCTATTTCCAGTATATTGGGTTATACTGGAACAATTGGTACGTATCAAAACAATTTGAGTAAAAAGTTATAAACTTCTATGTAATAAAAAATTAGTTTTTTAACCGTGAAAATCATACCCTACAAATTTGTCAAATAAATAAAAATCACTGAAAATCATTCTTCATTAATAGTGTACAGTTCAAACGTAATGATTTTATAAACTTCGTTGAAATTTAGCCAGTTTGAAAATTTAAATACTAATTTTCAATAATGAAAATCATTCCTGAGTTGCATCAAGAGTAGTTGTTTCATTTCAATTTGTATTACATAAATTATTTTTGAAATTTATTCGTTAAATTTAAAAATAATATAATATTTCAAAAATGATTTTCAGTTTACAATAATTAAAACCTTAATGTAAGTTAGGAAATAAAAAAAAACAAAAAAATTATAATAATTCTAAAAAATCTTCATGATGCCCCCATGTACTTGATGAATGACTTCATACCATTATCTTCAAAGATATTTTCCAATCAGCTAATGGAATAGTTTTGAATGATTGTGATCTCCAGAACTGTCTTTACCAATAATAATATTGATATGAGTTAGTACAAGCCCTGTAAAAACACAGCAGTAATTATTTTTTGAAATTTTAAGCTTTTTTCATTTTTTATTAATTAATTTTTAAAATTATACTGCAGAGTTGAAGGTTAAAAAAAAAAAATTTTTTAATGATTTTCAGCTTAAAGTGATTAAAATCTTATTATAAATTAGGAAATAAAAATAATCTTGCAGATTTTCAGGATTTCTCCTGTATCCGATGAATGACTTCATACTATTTTCTTTGAAGATTTTTTCCAATCAGCCAAAGTAGTAGTTTTGAAAGCTCATGATCTCCACAACTGTTCGCAACCAAAATAATAATAGTCTCCAACTCTTCCTTTTTGAATCCATACAAATCCTGTGAAAGTATCATAATAATTTGTTTTTTATTTATTAAATGATTTGAGTTGCTACATCACAAACAATTTTTATTTGTATAAAACTTTTAGATATCAACTAAAATTTATTATTTATTAAAAAAATTTCACATATATCTAATGTATTGATAAATTAATAAACACTTACAATAACGGTTAGCATCAAGCGACTGGACAGATTTTTTCTGAAAAGATGATGAACTTCTTCTTCTGCAATAGTTTATGAAGCCATATTAGATTAATTATTTGAGGTATATAAGCTAAAGGTATTGAGCTGTCCGAATGATGACACAAAAAATTTGATCCATTGTCACTAATATGAGTTCCAGAGTTGAAGTTTCTTGAAATTTTTTTTTTATTTTTTATTAATTTTTCCACAAATTATTTGTAGCAAATTTTCTTTAAAAAAAAGAGGTGTCCAATAAAATTAGTCATATTGCTCAAAATCAGACTTTTTATTCTATTCTATTCTTCTTAAACTCATCTCAAGTTACTTCCAATAATAAACTATTAGCTTTACTATAATGCAGGGTTAAAGCGTATACCACCATGCATTAAAGTGAAAACTTCCCACTTGAGCTGATGAAAAAGGCGTATCCAGCAATTTCTTGAACTTCACTCTTCAGTCTTCATTCTTAATTATATATCTTTACTCTTCATTCTTGATTTTTGATACTCGCTCTTCAATTTTTATGTCCATAACAAACAAGTATTTAAAAATATCAATTATAACTTTAAAATTTTTTTCTTTTTTAACACTTGTAAATAAACAGTGAACCAAGAACCGATAATTTTTACTTCTTCTTAGACTCATCTAAAGTTACTTTCCAATAATAATTTATTAACTTTCCACTGGAGCTGATGAAAAAGGCGTATGCAGCTATTCTTTATTTCTTGATCTTCACTCTTCAGTTTTCATTCTTGATTATTTATCTTCAGTCTTCATTCTTGATTTTTATACTTGCTCTTTAATCTTTATGTCCATGAAAAACAAGTAATAAATAAAAATAATTTTTTTTTAATTCAAAACAAGTAAATAAGTAAATTGTGTTGTGTGGATATATATGTTTATTGTAACTTAAAATATTTTCCATTTTTAACACATATATGTAGATGAACACTGAACCGATAACACAAAAATCTTTGCATCTTAACTAGACACTTCAATTAATATCTTGATTGAACTCTTCAAAACTATACCTTACTTCATAACACTTCAATGGTATACCTTGATTGATGTTTCAAAATCAGCTGTTCTCTTTTTTGTTTACTTTTAATTTCTGATTTCCAATTTGTTTCTTCATGTACACTCTTTAATTCTTGATTCTTCATCTTCAATCTTGATTTTTGTCTTCAATCTTCAATCTTCAATCTTCATTTTTTATCTTTAAACTAATCATTCACATCAACATCCCGCAATAACTTCACAAAATACGAATTTTTCTTTTGGTTGCAAGCTGCAGTATTATCACTAACTTGCTTTGTTTGAGTCATTATAACTCGCAACGGCTGTATGGTTAAGTAAAAGTAATGCAATAAAACTTTTGCGTACGTTTCACACTATAAAGTAGAAATTTAAAACTCTACAGAAACTGCAAATAATACTAAAATAATTCTATGTCAACAACAACAACAACATCGTTCGATTTAAGGATCGATATCTCGCAGTTGAACTTGAAGGTCGAGAGTCTACAACTGACACGCCCTCTACGCAGCAAAAATAGAACTCTTATTCAAATTTTTTTTCACTCTTATTGTTTTTTCAACATAATTGATAAAGTAAAGTTATTCTACACTAATTTATTGATTACTTAAATATATTTATTTTTTTTAAAATAAATTATGCAGCTATAAACTTACAGGTTTCGATACGACTATGTATAAAAAAAATTTAATAAAATTTATGTTATGAAATCATATTGGAGTGTAATAATCTTTTTAAGTATAGAATCATTATTAATTATTTTTAAATATCAGCAAACACGAAATGAATTTGAGTGTAAAAATGAAACTAATAAATACTAAAACTATACCGTCGAGCGCGAAGCGCGAGTGTCGGCCGGTCGTGCCTTTCATGCATCGCGCGGAGCGGTAGCGGAGCATGGCGATGCATACCTTGCATCGCGCGGAGCGGTAGCGGAGCGTAGCGATGCAAGGGCGGAGGTATTTTTGCCCAAATATTTTTTAAAGTATCGGACTTTGCGCAGCCTTGCTGCGCAGAGTCCGATACTTTAAAAAATATTTGGGCAAAAATACCGGAGCAGGCAAGCCGCCTGGCCTCTTGAGCGAAGCGAAAGGGGCAGGGGGCGCGCTAGTTTCAACTCAACTCCTTAAAATTAAATTTTAATTTTAATCATTTAAAACTAACATTAATTTATTTGTATCTAAGAATCAATAAATGTCAACGATATCATTAAAAATTATTGATTTTTTGTGAAACTTGCAAGGAGCGGTCACACCCTCCGGAACGCAGATCTTAACGAAACCTTGGGAATCGTCTCATACTCCTAAAAATGAAAGAAAACAACAGTGAACAATGCATATAGACCTATAGCAAGAGGGGTTACCCACTTGGTTCTGTTAAAAAGTCCTGAATAGTCCTGAATAGTCTTGTATAGTCCTGGCCAGCCTATTTTGAACGGGGCAGGACTACGAGAGCTTGATATAATATTTATATTTGATAGTCCTGTCATAGTTCTGTCCAAACAAGACCAAGTGCGTAACCCCTTGTATAGACGCTTTTTACCATACTAATTAGAAATTACTCGCGCTGCAGGCGCGCATAGGAAAAAAACAAAAATAGTCACCTCAAATGCACTTTTCGAATATTTTAAAAACTTCTTCACCAATCAGCTCACGAATAAAAAGTTTACGCTAGATGGTGATACATGGTAGGAAGCATCTAAAGGCCCATGCGGACACTGCAGGTTATTGGTATTTATTTATTTATTATTTTTTTTTTTTCTTCATCTTTAGGTGTATGTAGAAACGATTCCCACAGTTTCGTTAAAATTGGCGTTCCGGAGGTTGTGATCTCTACTTGTTGGTAGATTTTATCAAACTTTGAAAAATTTCTAGAACTAAATAGTATAAAGCTAAATTTTTCAAAATAAATATATTCCAAAATTATACAGCATGATTTAAACCACATCTCGTAATTTTTATGGATCAATTCGCCCTTCAGCCATGGACGTAAACATGATACAACCATACAAAGTTGGAGTGTGTACGTAGCTCGATTACGTGGTCCACCGGTTTCGAATTCGGTTGACTGAACTTGGGTAATGCCATTATTTTATGAGACACTTTCAGTTTATGTGTGTAGAAATGTTCGTTTATCATACTCAACCCAAAGCAACTGTTTAGTTTTTCAATAAACTGCACTGCATCCAGGAAAGTAGCAAAACTCAAAAATTTTTGAGTTATTTATATAAAGAATTCATTTTATTAACTTCTCAACGTAATACAAAATCTACCTAACTGCTGAATATAAATTTATCGTAAATATGTATATTGATTGTATATTAATCACACATTCTACTGAAAAAAAATATTTGTTTTTCATTCAGAAGTTCAATTTTATTAAAAAATTTTTTTTAATCCAAACTCTTGCTAGAATAAAAGTGAATGTCGAGCTGTTCTAAAAAGAAAAAAGACAATGTTGACGTTGTAGTGCTGCAGTTACGCGATAAAAGTGTGGCAATTTCCACAGCGGACAGGGAGCAGCGATGACGAATGAGAATGTAAAATCAAAATTGAAAAAGTCTTGTTGACGAAATTGGCTTCTCTCGAAGTAACTCAAAACTTTTAAGTTTTGAAGGTTTCAATATCGGCCGTGCTCCCGCAAATTCGATTATTTTTTATCGTTACTGACTTTTTCTTCCCGAAAATTTTTTTCTTATTCTACGATTATTATTTTAAAAAGTTGTACAAAAAGTTTGTTCTTTCTATTGAAAATTGCAAATGTGCTAGATCCATATGAGTCGATTAAATATATCTTTGCTTATTTTATAAAAATTAAAATTAATTAAGCAAACTGATTGGGATGATGAATGTAAATATCAAATGGAAAACAATGACGAGCAGAATGTGACAAGTGTCAAAAGTACAAAAGCTGTAGGAAATCCTTTTCTTTTTTTTTTCATCCAACTGTTAAAGCCACACCAATATAATGTGACCAATTAATTTTTCAAAGGAAAAGTTTTTAACAAATAATTTTGTATACGTGAATCTATAGAGGGTAATTGAAAAATCAATTCTATAATATACGACTTTTTATTATTATTCCATATATTTGATTTAAATAAATCTGTATAATATGTATGAATAAATGGCAAAAGAAAATTTTTCACAGTTTAACTCATTAAAATTACACCACTGCAATGAATTTTTAAAACGAAGGTAATTTGAATTTTCAAGTCAAAGTAACCAAGATGGAGTTATTATATTCTTCACTTGAATTGGTGATTTTTTGACGAAGTAAAGCTCTAGTAAGTCTTCCATTTATTGAAAAACGAGAAGTTTCGTATGTAGTAAAGCTTCTAAAGCTGACACATGAAGTGGTTATTGAAATAATATTTGAATAATATGATAATTTCAAGTTTCTACAGAGATGAATCACATTCGTTTTCAAAAATTGACTAAAAATTGTTTAAGTTTATTAGAAAAACCAAAACTATTAAAAAAAAAACTTTATTTAAATGAAAGTAAATAATAAAATTTAGTCAATAATCATCTTCCACAAATTATTCACTTTTTTTCTTATCTTCTTTCTAGGAGATTCAAAAAAATCCAAATTACTTTTCACCTTCAAGTAACATATTTCGTGAACAAAGAAATTTTTATCAAAGAATTGGATATATGTACTCTCCACTTCCTCAGAGTTCTTACTAGAAATGTAAAAAACAGTAATAAATGAAAAATAAACTGAAGTAAATGTAATGTTGTAATAAATTGTAAGTTAGAGTATTTTAAATTGCAGCAACAGCGTAACATCCTATTACATACATCACGCTTCTTTTGGTACCTTCCTGATAGAAGTAGTTAATAAAAAAACAGTACGGGCGATGTAATCTTTGTTGTTTTCCCTGTAGTCTACTTCCATGCGAGAGTAAGAGCTTACGATCGTAATACCGGGTTGCTAAAGATGACATGAAATTCTAGTTTTATGGGGTTGTAACTAAATCTTTATTGTTTGAAAATAATCATTTGCAAATAAGTTCTTTCATCACAAAAAAGTTTTTTTTTCAATGCTACCGAAATTTTGTGATTCATTTTAAATTGCTCTTACAAGTGACTTACGATAAGTTATAAATTCTATTCAATTGGTTTCAAAAATCCATTTATTCTATTTTATTTTTTGATAAAAAAATTTTTCTGGCAAAGATTTATCACGAGCATGAAAGATCTACGCCTTGAAGAGGCTTAAAAAATATGAACCAGATAAAAAGTAAATTGAAAATTCGAGTAGAAAAAGTAGAAATATGATAATAGTCACTTATTAAGTTTCTTAAGTTTATAATGTGAAAAGTAGGCAAACTTGTGGAATTCTTTTTGCAGAAGCTTTTTTTCAAAAGAAGAGGTCGGCATTTGTCTCGCGCGTACGTTTGTCTCTAATGAGCTAATACCTCTTCGTTAAAGGAGCGCGACGACACGGTGCGGCGTGGCGCTCAGCTTCCCCAGCTTCCATGCAGGAGATAGGGTGGGGCGGACGCTTTTTTTCAACCTCCTTCTTGGAGCTTTTAATATATATCGCTTTAAATTCTATCTCTCTTCGCTTCGTCAGCTTAGCACCATTAATTACAGCTGAGCCGCGAAAAAGTTCTTTAAGGTTTTAATTCCATTTTTCATTTAAATTTTCAACAAACATTCGAAAATTACATTTTTATACTTGAAATTTTTAATGAAACCTTTGTATGGAAAACTTTGTTTAAAAGGAACTCATTTAATGAGATCTTTTTATAAATTATCGGCTGAGTGAACAGAACCATGTAAAAATTTTTTTTAATATTTTCAACTCCATTGGGTGTTTTGCAGAAAACCAGAATTGGAAAGTACGGTTTGAGTCAAAGGACGTGGGCTGTAGCAGATCAATCGGCCACGATGACACTGCCCAGGTTAACACCGCACCCGAGACTGTCTTTGAGCTGAAATACCATGGCAGCCGGCTCGTGGAATCTGCGAACAACAAGAACGAGACTGCAGAGGCCATCAGATCCGTCAGGAGCATGGTACGATGTACTATTATCTTGTTTAATCCCCTTGACTTGCGTCAAAGCCTATTATGATTATTATTATTTTTTGTTTTTAAAGAAACGAGAAAAATTTTTTTTAGGCAATAGTAAACTTAATAATGGGGTTGGCATCTGGTATACTTTAATAATATGTTTTTTTTAAAGTACATGATTTTTAATGAATTTTAACATTTTTTTTTTTAATTTTTAAATCAAAATTGAGCAAGAAAAAAATTAAGAAAAGTTTTTGAAACTACGGGCTGATGCCGTCATTGGCCCGAAATCCAATTAGAAGTATATATGTATATATCGAAGTTTTAAAAAATTTAAACACTTGTAGTTTCTTTATTTGTCGATTATTTTTCGATATTTAACTAAATAAGCAAAAAAATATTATGAATTTCAAAAACTTGCTAACCCTATTGTTGCAAAATTTACGAGGGAAATTTTTTTTTTTAATTTCATATTTCGTTCCAGAAATCCAATTTTAGAACTTATCTCGAGAAAAAAGTAGGTTAAAGAGATTCTATAATTTTAACGAGCTATTTTTTTGTCAATGTATAATTATATGGTTATAAATTACGATCAATAATAAAGATTCACTTTCATAGGACATAAATTGACTTGCTTAGTAGAGCGTAAAACAACACGAAAGCAGCAATCTTAAAAAACCGTCAATAACATAAAAATATTAATTCAACTTTTACTTGTAGTGAAAAATTTTATCACAATAGAAACTTGACAACTCGTTAAACTTATTAACTTGGAAAAAACATTCTTTCTGGAGAGAAAATTTGCACTGCATTCAGTATCAGTTACAAACGTCAAGTAAACTTTGAAGGATTTTCTTTCTTTCTTTTTTTTTTTTTTACTATTTTTCCATCAAACTAATTACTTATATTATTGTTTCACAATTCATTTTCCTGAGTTTCAAAATATTTTTAAAATTAGTGTGATTTGAAAATAGTGACTATAAACCCCAAAAATTCAATGTTATAAGTCTTCAGATAAAAAGACACTTTTTAATTTTTAAATTCAAATTTTTGCTTATTAATACTTATTAAAAAAAAAATAAAAATAAGGGTTAAATAACTATAGATGTTTTTTATAAAAGTAATACCAAGTAACTTAAAAGATAAAGTATTTTTTACAAGTAAGACTCAATCGTAAGTTTGCGATCGCTCTAATCGCGAATTTGAATCTGAAATTCGATATCCAATTTTGAGCTACAATGAAATTCAAATTATCTTACGTATTAGTTTGAAATATGGACTTGATAAATTAATAAAGTTAATAAAACATGCTTACTGTAATGTATTTTGGTTCATTAAAGAAATAACACAATTCATATTTTTTATAAATATACATTTATTTCCCATAAGCTTCTAGTATATTATTAACTGAGCGCAGCTAGATCGCAATAGCTGCGTATGCAGGCGCGTCGAGGCTCACACCCGAATTGTGCTGACACCTACAACAGTTATACTAATACATCACACTTACGAATAAGTATTTCAACTTTGATCATTAAATTATAAATTAAAATTTTAAAATCTGAGTTAACACAGCAAAAATAGCTGCAAAAATCTAGTTCATTTAAGCATAAAAAGCAATTTTCTCGAAATAAGCAGCAGCGAGAAAATTCGACTCATTTGGGTTTGCTATTATTGCCCCCTCATCCAATCGGCACGTACCAGTTTGAAATCAAAGTACCTTCCCCAAGATCTTACCATGCTTGTAATTTCTATACAAGTTTTGATTTTTAGTACAATCCGAATTCCCACATGTATTAGAATTGTGAAAAATTCAAAGCGAGGAAAATCTTTAATTTAAGTTTTTCTACAGTCTTGTTTAATTATAAAATCTAATTTAAAGAAGTATTTGCAATATTTAAGTTGATTCTCGAAATTTTCATTTTATTAAGTCTTTTTTTTTTGGTTAGATAGCAAGGAACAAATTTTAAAAATATTCTTTCATAATAAAGTCATGAATTTTTTCTCCAAAAAACCTTTTCAATTTCTAACTGTAACTGTTATTTTCACTTTTAGTAAAAAAAAATACTTTTTAAGCTTTTTTTTAAATAATATTGTAAATTACAGAATATATAAATATTTATAAATTCAGAAACGTAGGTACTTGGCAATAACAATGACAAAAATTTAATTATTGATAAGTACATTTTGGATTTGCAAAATGCACTTATTCTCGAACCAGATATAAAACTTTTATTTGTATACGAATCAAGCGGGTAATCTGTCAAAAGAAAATCCTTGGCCATTGAAAAACGATAGTATCCTTTACTTCTTCACTAAAGCAAATTGACTTTCTATTTTCTCCACCACCTCTAAACCATCTGTAAGGCTAAATTGCGTCTTCCTCGAATGGTTTCAGGCAAAGGCGAGTAACAGAAAGCCCCCCAGCGTCGCGTTGGCCATTAGCTTGCAGGGTATTAGAATGACGGATTTAGACACTGAACAGGAGCAGTTTCAAGTATCTATGCACAGGTACAGTAATATAATTGGATCTTTTTTTTTTTTTTAATAGATATATTAAATGAAAAAAATAATTGTAAAACTACATTTCATTTCTATTAATATAAATATCGGCGTAACTACACGGTCAGCATTTTTTTTTTTTTTTTAGTTCTTAATAAACTACCGTTGCCCATTAAAGCTTCACTTGGTTGCTTATTTGATACACTTGAAATCTGACGAGTTTTTATGACTTTTGAATTAATTTAAGAGTACTCCAAATTTAAATTTGATTGACTGAACCAATAATTTTCTCGATAATTTTACTTATATTAAAAAAATGAATCGGAATATACTTTCAGAATATTGCAGTGTCCAGTGGATGGTCAAACCTTCGCTTTCGTAACAATAAACTTGAACGAGAATATGGAATGTCACGTATTTGCTTGTCCTAAACAAAAAATTGCCCAAGATGTTTACCGAGCCCTCGGACAGGCTTTAGAAGTCTCCCACGAACTTTGGCAGATGGATCATGCGGACTCCAAGATGTACCATACCAACGAGAATACAGATAGATTACAATTTGTTTTCCATGATTTTCCTGGTGATAGCTACGGTAAATATGGTTAAAGATTACTTTTTGGACAAACTATTTGCGAGTTAACGAATATTTACTTTTTTTTTTAGACCAAAGTGTTGATAGACAAGCTGTTACAAAAACAAAAGAAAGTATTTACTCCAATGTTATAATGGAATACAAGAAACATTACTTGGTAAATGCGTCCAACGATTTCACAACGTCGACCTATGTGTAAACAATAAATATTTATGAATAAAATATAAATAATAAAATGAAATCCTTTTAGGGAGTAAATTTTAAGATTCAAAATTTTGATGTTCTTCATTCATTTTTGGTGTTTTGAAACAAATTTAAAATAAAGTATTAATAATTAAATAAATCGAAAAATAAAATCTTGCTGATATAAGTAAATTTACAACTACTCACGCCGCGATTTCTACATCATCGTGTGCTCTTCTTGTAAAATCTCTCACGTAAACCAATTCTGCTCAAAATCACAGCTCTTTTTTTTCCCTACTTTCCCAATAAATTTTCTTTTCCAACGAAACGATAATACTTATCATCAAGATTTGTCCTCTCTCAATAAGATGAACTATTATTATTATTTTTTTTTTTTCTAATACAAAGACCTATTTTTAATTCTTGTTTTTTTGGTAAAAAATTGTATACATATATAAGTATATTATAACTACAAAATTATTTTAAAGTGCTCAACTTTTTATTACAATTTAATCGCGAAATGTTTAAAATAAGTAAATTTATAAAACTGCAGCACTTTGACTAAGTTATTATTGATGATTGATCTCAAACAAGTTCATTTATTTTTGTGAGCGTTAACCTATTTGTAAATAATTCAACTATCAAAGTTGGGCATGATAATATTTTTTCCAAAAAATTTAGAAATAATGAAAAAAATTCATAGATAGATTTTACAAAGTGGCTTTCAGCACGATTTTTTTGATAATTAAGTAAAAACCGCTTTTTTAGATTCCGCAAGGTGAGACCTCGTAAGTATCTTTTACTCATGATAAATTAATTTTAAATATATTAGCAACAATTAAATAAAAAAGAGAAATTCATTTTATTTTCTATAGTTGTAATTGACAGTTGAATTATACACCAATTAAAAAAATTTTAATTTGCTAAAAAAAAAAAATACTCATAAAATTCAAAGCATCGCCAACTACTGAGAAGTTTCAAGATGTTTTTAATTAAGACTTTAATCGAATTCGTTCAAGTGATTTTTCGGTTTATATCAATGGGAGCATGATCACTACTTCAAGATATCTTCTAAAAGTTTTAGTATCAATTGAAGAAACTTAAATCTTATCTTAAAAGTTGCCTCAATTACCGTTCTTACAAAACTTTTTATACCTTCATTTAAAACCTTATTCTAACTTTTTGCCGTAAATATTTTCTTTTTAATGATAAGTGTGAGTTGCACAATTAGTATAATCCATAGTTTAATTTTATCATATTATAAATGTTTCATTTAATTTAATATCATTCTCTGCAAAAATTTATAACTACTACTTATAATATGTATTCGTTATTATTAATTAAAGCAAATTTCAAGTTTTGAAAAAATTTTGAGAACTTACATTCACAAAATCCAATCAACTTCTTAATTCAAAATTTAAATTTTTTTCGAGTTGCTGGAAAAAATAACTCATGTCGAGAATTTCGACGCGCTAAAGAAAAGCGTTCGAGCTGTCACGGTGCTCGAGATACAGAGCACTCCGAAAAAATAGGAGGGCGCATTTATCCAGAGGCTGTATATTTTTCGTGAAAGGGTTGGCCCGCCTGTATAACTGATATATATCACCCTGATTTTTAAAGCTAGTCACGTTCCCTAAGCTGATTTGTATACACATGCACACGTGATCTTGTTGTTTTGTTTTGTTCTTTTTAATTTTCTATTATATTGACATTTAATATTTTCACCTTTTGATTCTTTGACAGTGCCTACCGTTATCTGCGGGACGAAATGAACAATAAAAATATTAAATTTTTCTACTTATATTATAAAACTATATGTAGAAGCAATTTTCAGTAGAGAAAACGCTCAAGAATCGATTGTAATCCAGCCAGATGTCTAAATTGAAAGTGTCAAAAAATCAGAAATTATTAGAATGTTATTACAAAAAATAAATTTAAATATTAACTAATTAATGTCCAAGAGTTTTTAAATACATTTCGAGGTGTTATTATTGAGTCTCGTAAACTCTGCCTTGATATTGTTTTTATTTACATTTAAAAAAAATTTCGTTTATGCATTTAATTTTTCTAAGTAAATTTAATTTGTTTACATGGGTTTTTTTGGGGTTTTTGATACGTCAGTTTCTGAGTGGGAAAAATAAAATCCATGGGATATTAATTAAAAATTTTGATTTGACTGAAAGATCGATAAAAATACTTAGAGTTTAATTATGTTGAAAAACAAATTAAATTTTTGCATTAAAAAAAAAGAACTAAATCAAAACAAACAAATGAATTCGAAAAATTTATTAGCACACCTTAATAGTAAAAAAAATTCAAGATTGCTTCCTAAAAAAAAAGTAGGAAAGACCCTATCTGAAAAGAAAGAGATTCTTCTTCTTGCAGAGTGAGCAGGTATTATTTGGAAAAACTTGGAGGGGATAACACTCAGGAGGGTGCAGGACCTCACTTGGAGCGGCTGGGGCCTTTTGAACTGAAAAGGCGATACGCCTTCTTCCTTCTTAGCTTACTACCTGGAAAGAAACTCTGTTTCAGCCATTGTGTGCTCAGTTTTCTAAATTATTTCTGGGCTGTAGGTTCAGTTTTTCACTTTTAAGAAGGTAATAGTGTAATATATCTTTGATTTTTTTGAGTTTTAAATAAATCAGAAGTTTGAGAATTCTTTACTGAATAAAGTGCGAAATGAAAAGATTAATTTCAAATTAAAATGTTTATGTTTTAAACTACCTGGAAAGAAACACTGTTTCCGCCATTGTGTGCTCAGTTTTCTAAATCATTTCTGGGCTGTAGGTTCAGTTTTTCACTTTTAAGAAGGTAATAGTGTAATATATCTTTGATTTTTTTGAGTTTTAAATAAATCAGAAGTTTGAGAATTATTTACTGAATAAAGTGCGAAATGAAAAGATTAATTTCAAATTAAAATGTTTGTGTTTTAAAAACAGTAAATGTGAATAATTTAAGAATAAAATACGCAGCGTTTAATAAAAAGTCTAAGAGTAGTATATGAGTTGTGTTAAAATAAATGATTAAGTTACAAAAAAGTAAAGAATATTATTAAAGAATCTTACATGAAACTATGAAAAAAAAATTTTTAACTTAATTTAACACAGTTTTAAGACGTACGACTGAAATCATTTATAGAGTTCCACTATTAAAAGGGAGCTAGCACCATATTGCGTAAACTTTTTATTCGTGAGCTAATTGGTGGAGAAGGTTTTTTAAAATATTCGAAAAGTGCAATCTAAGGTTAAAATTGTTTTTTTTCTATGCGCGCTTGCAGCGCGCTGAGGGGTCCTAGTACTATTATAGTATATTATGCAACGGGTTGCAGTATCGTCGCCAGGGCGGTTTTAAAGGCCCCGAGTGCGAAGCGAAGCGTAGCACGAGTGACTTTAAGACGCCCTGGTGACGTGCTGCACCCGTTGCATATACTATTTTATACCACTGGTGCGTAGGGCGAGTTTTTAAATTTCGAAGCGTGCGTAAAATCGAGTACCTACGCACTAGTGGTATAAAATTACGTAAGATTAAATAGTTTTTTAAAGCATTAGTGCGTAGGTACTCGATTTTACGCACGCCTGGAAATTTAAAAACTCACCCTACGCACCAATCCATTCTTAAAAAATAATAGCCTTATCAGTGAAGTCGATATAGCATTGGCTAATCTAACCAAAATAATTCATGTCATTGGTTGTAACCAAATGATTCACGTCATTGGACGATCTGAGAGAGTGATTGTCGCATGCGCAGTATGAGATAAAAATATTCAAAAAATTTAACTATAAATAAAAAAAAATTTAATTTTAGGCGCGCGTAGCGCGATAATTAGCCCTAGTGCTATAAAATATGGTATGCAACGGTTGCAGCTCGTCACCAGGGCTTCTTAAAGTCACTCGTGCTACTTTTCGCTTCGCACTCGGTGCTTTTAAAACTGCCCTGGCGACGATACTGCACCCGTTGCATAATATACTATTTTACTTATTTAAATTTTATATATTTTAAATTTTATATATTTTTTATTTATTTATTGTAGGATTTGTAATAATAAATATTCACAATGACAAAACTCTTATTTGCAATATTTTTCGGCTATTTGAGCTTTGTACTCTCCCAAAATGACAATTTTGAGTGTCCGAACCTGGTCAGATCGTGCTTTTGCTATCCAGATGTAGATCAATCATTAGAGATCTATTGTACAACCAACTCGAGTACCGGGTCGAATCACTATTTAAGAATTTATCAGAGATCGCAAGTTATCATCCAGTGCACCAACTCACCTTCGTGGTCAGATTTTCTTTCCGGTAACATGGTCTCAAACGCTTCACCTTCGAAACTGTATTTTTCTGGTTGTGATCCTCCAGGAAAAGTATACAAAGATACATTTAGGAAACAGCTTGACATATTTGAAGTACAATTTCTAAAATTTAACAATCTAAAAAGGCCAATAAAGCCGGATGACTTGGAAGGTTTCCCGGAATCTACGTACTTAAGCTTGTCAAATAACTACTTGAGTGAGGTTGATGCTGAACTTTTAAGAGGTAATTGTTGTCATTGTAACTTTTATTCTATATTGTTTTGAATCGAAACGCTTTTGAAGTTAGTTGAATTTATTTATGATAAAATTGATTTTTGATTTACCAATGTAATATGAATTTAATTACATTAAACAAGTTTAAAAAGAATTAATAAAAATAATGTTCACATTTCTTTCAGGACTTCCTAAATTGGAAATTTTAGAGTTGAATGAAGCTCAAATAAAAATTCCGAAAAACTTTTTCTTAAATACTAAAAACCTGAAAAAATTAGAGCTCGTGGGAAACAACCTCAAATTTCTGGATGCCGACTATTTTAAAGGTCTTGAAAAAATTGAATTGCTCAATCTCGGTCAAAATGACATCAGCGAATTTCATCTAGATACTTTCAGTGCTATGAATACTCTCACATTTCTTGACATTCATCAAAACAACTTAAAAAGTTTGCCATCAGGTATCTTCAGAAATCTGAAAAATCTCAAAGAGCTTAATATTGGCACAAACAACTTCTCAGACTTGCCAGATGGTCTGCTTGAGTTAAATTACAAGCTCGTAATTTTCAAAATGATGCACAATAAAATAAACCTCACGAGCTTGCCGTCAAAGATGCTTGCAAACAAGCCTAATCTCGAATTAATTACGATGGTAGGATCAAAATTACGTACTCTACCAGAGGACTTGTTTTGGAATTCGACTAACATCCAAGAAATAAATTTAAATCATAACCACTTGTCAACTTTGCCAAAATATATCTTTAGAGATGCTGTAATAATGAAGGAACTCTACATTAAATTCAACGATATTTCAGAACTCTCAGATAATATTTTTATTAACAATCACAATTTACAAATTCTTGAGCTTTCACATAATAAAATCAAATCAATCAACAAGTAAGTTTGAAAAGTATATAATTTAAAATTTTTCAAATGATTTTATTAAAATACACTAAAAATTTATTTATTGCTTCTAAAATTATTTAATAATGCTTATTACAGACAAACGTTTGTTGGATTGAAAAATCTTAAGGAATTAAAGATAGAGTACAACGATTTAACAAATATACACTCACATGCGTTTAATTCTCTAGTAAATCTTCAAATAATTAACTTCAAGAATAATCAATTAGAAAATAATTTTACCGAACATGGAACAAATCAATTTTCACCGTTTTACTCTTGTCACCAGCTTAAACAGCTTGATTTGTCTTACAACAAATTTACGAAAATGATAAACTGGACTCATAGTGAAAGTCTTGAAAAACTTGATTTATCCCACAACCTGATTACCAATATATTTGTGAGTTATTTTTGCTTCCAGTTTTAATAGTTTTTTTTGATTTATTTATTAATTTTTTTATCATCAATTCTTCAAGAATATTTTTGTTATAAACATAATAATAAAAAAATAAAAGACACATTTGTACTTTTTATATCTAGTATATCATAATCATCATTCTTGTAAAATGACTCATGACTGTAAAAATTTTTTTGTTTCAGGCGAAAAATTTTGAATTTGCACTATCCTCTTCAGTAAAAATTGATTTGAGTAATAACAAGATTCACGAAGTAAATATGGATGATCTAGAGAAAATTTTTGATTTTGGAAAAGTCGATACGATCTTAGGGAAATTAGTCAACTATCTGAGCCCAGAAGGTGTGGTAAAAGTCAAACTCTCCGAGAATCCTTTAATCTGCGATTGTAAAATTCACAATCTTCTGCGCTACGCCAAAAATCAGATGCACCCTCAGATTCGTAAGCGATTACAGCTAGATCTTTGGACTATGAAATGTGCCTCCCCAAGTTGGTACGTTTCATCATCTCCAGCTCTGATCGATCCCCAAGAGCTGAATGAATGTTTAACTCCCGAATCGTATAGGTCTTCTAAGAAGGTTATAGATCCTTGCTCCGATGACAGCCCCTGCGCGTGTTACGTCAGGTCCGGAGAGCAAGTTCTGTTTATAGACTGCAAGAGAAGAGATCTGACCCAAGCTCCCCAATTGATAAATCACAAAAATATGTCAAAGGTTTTTTTGGATCTCCAGGGTAATCAACTAAAACGAGCCCCGAACATGAACGATGAGGGTTACGAACACGTCGTCATTATGAGTCTAGCCGAAAACCAAATAGATTCCATCAGTGCTCAGATTGTAACGTCAAAACTTAAGGTAGATTAATGATTTTTTTAAAGTCTTGGTAATTGTCAATTATAAAATTTTTAACTTAACAAGAAATCAATTTCAATTAAGCCAAAGTTGATAATGCCAACGCGTCTATACTATTTTTCTGTTTGACGGTGCAAGAAAGTGGCAATTCTGTTTCGTGCAGCTGTTCAAAAGTTGGCGCTTTCTGGCCGGACTGCAAAAAAAAAGAAAACAAAACAAAAAAATTTTAACTTAAATAATTTTTACGTAAAACATTTTTATTTGCATTCGAAAAAAAATCCTTTTAAGCCAAGACCATTTAAAAAAAAAATTTTTATCGCTTCCAACTAATGGAAACTTCTCTAATTTACCAAATCTGTACCTTATAAATGAAAACATTCGTTACGAATCATGCGGTATCAAGAGCTGTTATCTGTACAGTCCGACGAGTTGACCTTTCATCAGGGAGAAATTTTTTTTATTCATAAATAATTTGTAGAGTTGTAATAACTTGTTTCACAAATGCTTAATTTTTATCAAAAAGTATAACATCGTTCGACTGTGTACTCGAGTATTACCAACAATTTTTTTAGTTTTTTATTATTCCAAGTTTATTTTTATTACCTTAGAGAAAATAGGACTTCAAAATAATACCCCTGAGAACATTATAAGAAGTAATGCTATAAAAAGATTTTCAGTTTTAACAGAAATAATCTTCAGGGAAAAAAAAATTTGTTAATTTAATTTTCAAACTACTTATAAATTATTTTTTTCTCTAATTTATATTCTAATTTATATCAAACACGACAAAACCAGTTACATTGATTAAAAAATTTTTTTTCTTATGTTTCATGATACTCATACAGGTGTTGGATCTAAGTTATAACAAGTTGACAATGCTTGACCACGCCACAGTAGAAGCACTCGAGAAGACGAATTTGAAAGTGGTACTCGACAGAAATCCATGGAAATGCGAGGATAACAACGACTCTCGAAATTTCCTCAGATATGTGCATGTTAAAAAATACAATGAAATTTTCAACACTTGTAAAAACTCTGCAGAAGTAGATCTGGACTCTGGATTTGATGTTGGTATTTATGGTCTATTAATGACTGTAATGGAAACGATATGTTTTGGAATCATCTTGTTCTGGGTTGCATTTTTGATTGCTGAAATTATCGCGGAAAAACTTGACAAGGACAAAATTGACCACTCTGTCATCCTCTTACACAAAAATGAGAACTTTGTGGCCGAAGAGATTTTGTCAAAACTTGAGAAAGAACCTTGGCCCGTCAAAGCTTCCAGTTTTATAAAAAATAGATCAATTAAGATGGTAGCCAACGAGATTTTGCCCAAGCAATTGAGATGTATTATTGTCATTCTTTCGACAAGCTTTATCGAAAACATCTGGAGTTCATTGGAATACCAAGTCACTCTTAAACAGGTCCTAGAAAAAAATAAAAACCGTATTATAGTAATCCAGCACGGGGACATCGGGCCCATAGATAAATTAGATGCTGAATTGCAGGTCTTTTTAGAATCTAAAACTTGCCTCAAGTGGGACGAACTGAAATTCTGGGAATATTTAAATACCGCGATGTTACGTACAAGTCTCTCGAGAATAACCAATCAGAAAAGTTTTTATTTAAAGAAATTTACAGAAATAATCAGGAATAAACTAAAAAAAGTAGAGACCACTAATAATATTGACACTATAAGTCAAAGTATTGGCGAAAAATTCAACGAATGTAATTCAGTGCAAACTATTGAAAAAAATTTCAACGAGTTTATATAAATTATAATTTTACCGTAATTTTTCGTATTTTTTTATCTGATAAGTTGTTTATAATTTTCCATTATTATTATTATTATTACTTTTTTTGTGAAAAATATTAATTATACAACATATATTTAACAGCGTGTACACTCATGTGTGTTCAAGTTTACATTATGCTAGTTTGTAATAAGCCAGGCTATTAATAAAAAAAAAAATAAATAAAAAAAAAAAAAAATAAAATAAAATAAAATAAGCCAGGCACAAGATATAAGACTTTTTTAATTTATATAAAACTGTAAATTAAAATTTTGTTTGCACCACTCTTTTAAATTTTATGTAACGTTATAATAAATTGTTTAAAGACAGAATAGTATTTTCAAAAAAATATCATATATAATATGATTATAGGCGACCACGAAGCTAATCATCAACAATTACAAATAATTATTTTTTTCAGAGTTTACTTTTTCTTGTGACTTTAATTAAAAGCAGTTAAAATTAAATTAAAAATTTTTTTTTTTTTTTAATTTTTGAAAATGATTTATGGAGAATAAGTATCTAGAATAACCAGGTCGCATCTTAATCACAAATCATGATAGAATTCGGAAAGACTGAATCGAAGATTCGAAGGCCTTCTCATAAATTTTAATTATGTATCAATGACATTCAACTTTTCTAAACTTATTATACAATCAATCTTTATCCAAGTTTTGAAAACTTTGGAAGTTTTTTTGGTTTATGCCATTAAATTAATTTAATTTTTGATAATATTTAGTTTTTACCAAATATTTATTCTTTAAATAAAAAAATCGTCAGCACGTAAATACCCATTGAGTTCGTTAAAAAAGTACCGTGCAGTACGTATACACCACCAGCTGGCGATTTTTGGGTTGATCAATGATCTAACAGTCAGCACTCTTAAGGGTACACAGAAGCACAACAAGAATTTTAATTTAAGAAAAAGGTGTTTATTTGAAATGGTCAGCATAGAATCAAAGCACATTTTGCACAGTGGATATTTTCATCCAGTTTTAAGACAATGGCAAACCCCAAATGTCGAAATTACTGTAGAGAGTTTGATGTATCCAATCTTTGTTTTGTAAGTAAAAAAACATAACCTCCAAAAACCATATGACGAAATAACATCATGAAAATTGAATTGTACCTAGATTCAGTGAATTTTAAATTTTCTAGTTTTATTCAGATACAACAGTGCTATTTCTAGTGAATTTATTATTTTATTGCAAAAATGATCTGTTGGATTCAAAAGAAATTTATTCTTAGCGAAATTCAAATAAATTATTTAAATCCTTTATTTATTTTAGAGATGAGCCTGATGCAGTTACTGAAATAGAGAGCATGCCAGGAATTAATAGATATGGAATTAATAAGTTAAAAAATATGTTGAAACCACTAATTTCCAAAGGACTCAAATCAGTTTTACTCTTTGGAGTCGCGAATAATTTAAAAAAGGTATTTTGAATAAGACTGTGTATTTCAACAAAATAAAAAAAAATTAAAAAAAGGTGTTTTTTAAACTGATGCTGCAAAGAAATTTTTAAAAACATCGTTTTATAATAGAAATTTTAATAAAATCTCTTTTTCATGAAAATTTTATTTGGGATTTTAACTAAAAATTTTAATTAACTCAAAATATTTAATTATTTATGGTACAAAAAGGTTCAATAATAGTGAAAAAAATTCAATTTTGTTTAAGGATGAATTTGGAAGTGCAGCTGACAGTTTAGAAAATCCTATTGTTCAAGCTGTGCCACTATTAAGAAAATGGTTTCCTAATTTGGTTGTCGCTTGTGATGTTTGTTTATGCCCTTATACTTGTCATGGACACTGTGGAATACTAAATTCCGATGGCACTATTAATAATCAGCCAAGTATCAAAAGAATTGCTGAAATTGCAGTCTCATATGCTAAAGCAGGTATAAAAATTTTTTACATTGAACTTTATTTTACATTAAACTTTATTCATTTCTACTACAAACTGAAAATCTGATCAATTTGGCTAGGAGCTCATATTGTTGCTCCATCAGATATGATGGATGGCAGAATAAAAGCCATTAAAAGTGAACTTGCAGTTGTTGGTTTATCCAACAAAGTTGCTGTTTTATCATATGCTGTCAAGTTTGCATCTGGATTTTATGGACCTTTTAGAGATGCATCAAAATCAGCTCCAAAATTTGGAGATCGACAGTGTTATCAGCTGCCGAGTGGGAGCAATGGTTTAGCTGCAAGAGCAGCTGTAAGTATTTTATCTGCAAATGTGTTAAGTAATTTATTGCTATTAGAAAATGATTCTATTGAAATTTAAAAAAATTTATATAACCTTTGTTTTTAAGAACTTTTTTTACAAAAATCAAAATAAGTTAACAATTTATTTCTTTTTCTTTTTGAATCAGGCTAGAGATGTTGAAGAAGGAGCTGATATGCTCATGGTCAAGCCTGGTTTAGCTTACTTAGATATTGTCCGACAAACAAAAAATATGCATCCAGAATATCCTATGTTTATTTATCAAGTGTCTGGAGAATATGCTATGTTGTATCACGGCGCGAAAAATGGCGCAATTAATTTAGAAACTGTTTTAAAAGAAGTTCTTCTATGTATGAGAAGAGCTGGAGCAGACTGTATTATAACATACTTTACTCCTTTAATTTTGGACATGATGCATCCAAAAAGCAAATACTAGTCAATAGGTAAAATGCGTCAAAAGTTACTTATAAAATCTGCTACCGAATTAGAAGCTGTGAAACTTTTTTTTTTTTATTGATAAATGACTGATGCCTAACGTTTTCGTTAAACTTTGCATAATAATCGATTTATAAAGTTTATTCTTTCTATATTTTTGATGTTCCTTATCAATCATGTTTTATTGATTGTATTACTTAAAATTTGTTTTACACGCGACGAATTTTGTCGTAAAAAAGATGTACAAATTCATATTGATACTGTACTATATTATAATATTTAAATAATTTATTTATCTACGAATTTGCGTAAAAGATTTTATAAAAAATTGTATACTGAAAGGGAATACGCGCTGGAACTTGTGATTAGTGGTTTTATCATTATATTATTTATTGTATGGTCAATAATGGTAAATAAAGAATGACTGCGCCAAACAAGTGCAGTATGTTAATGGAACAATTTTGAACAAGAGTATTAATAAGCATTATCCTTTATCCCCTATTAGTCCCGTTAGATTTGAAAAGTATGACGTGGACGCATGCGTGTTTAACAGACGGCGGGAAGTATTAGTAAGATACGGCAGGTCAAAAATCCCTATTAGGAGATCTTTGCGTTATTCTCCTATATCTTGCATTCTTTATTTGTATTATTTAAAAAAATTTTATTATAAAAAATTTTAATTGATGTAGAGAAACAGTGGACTAAATTTATGATAAAAAACCATTAAATAAAAAAAAAAAATTTCTTTATCTTTGTATAAAAACAAAAATTGTATATTTTTAATAATTCATTTAATACGTGATTGATATTTATTTAATTTTACTGAGAATTTTAGAATTCAAAATTTTTAAATCCAAATCAGGGGGCCCAAAAAAAGTAGTAAAAACCCTGACTCACCAACAATTCATTGAAAGCGTAGCGGAAACGCAAACTTGTAAATTACGATACACGTTATACCTTCAATATTCCCGAAATAAATTAAAAACAAATAGGTATCAAATTTTTTGTGTCCACCCACGGGCCACGGCTCTTCCAAAAAATTCCGGGCGATACGCGGCTGCTACCTGGACCAATCGGGTGCCGGCGCGAAGCTTCTCGAAAATGTTCAGCTAAGAAAACCATGAAGAGTGCTGCGCCTGCAGCAACAGTGAACACCGCCCGTGACGTGGGCCAATGGCCACGATCCAACTGTGGTCGTCTGCAGCCAATGCCCCCAGAGTTTTACCGTTGCCACGTATAAGCTTCAACCAATAGCGTCAGGCCACGACTCGGCGGTCCCGTTAATAATCTGGCCGCTGGACTCTGAAGCAGATCAGTCACACAGAAAACGCGAAAGAGTTCACAGTGCGCCAAGTTAACGCTTTAATTTTTTACGTCTTGTTGCAAGCTGTTTAAATAATTTTGTGAATCGACGAGTCATTGTTTTCAAATTAGGGTAAGTTTCATTTAAATCATTCTTTTTTTTTTTTTTTTTTTTTCTTACTGGCAGCGACCGGGAAGGGTTAGTTTTGTTATGGAGTTTTTCACCCGAGCATCGTGACACGTCGAGGATTTTTGTTGTAAGAACTCCTGTTTTATTGGAGAACTGACAGTTTAATAATTTTTTCTTACTCAACAACACAGTGCAACCAACAAAATTTTGTGAAACGCTGTCACTAATTTGTTATATTTTAACTGAGGTTATTTTGGATAATGCTACGTGTCAACATATTTTCATTGTGTCAACTATTTTTAACCGGATGTTAATTTTAAAATTTATATTTCGACGGAAATTTCAAGAGTTTTGAATGTTGATTTTGCCGTTAAAACGTTTTTAATCGTCTCTATAGACAAGGAATGCTTGAGACAGCTTGCTCCGGAACGCGGTGGCTTCATATGGTGATCTCATTGTTCGGCAGTAAATCAGCTTCACTCACGTTTTTTCATAGTTGCATGATTACAATATTTAATAGTCAACTAATATGACGTTAAATTGAATATAATTAATTTATATTTCATGCGTAGAGACATTTTCATACAAGTATGTTCTGAAACTCATCTTCGGGAGTTTTTTTCTCGATCTTTCTACGGTTATAAGGGATTTGCAAGCAAAGGTATTTATGTACCTTTAATACTATGAAACAGCAAATTTTTTATAATTTTCAGGAAATCTTGAGTTATTAAAAAATTTATTTAAATTTTATAATAAGTAATTTTTTTAAATAATTGTCTTAAATTAAAGAAAATCAAACTAAATTAGTCTACAGTTTTTGAAAATAAAAATTATGTCTGTAACAAGACTTTTTAGTTGCCAGCTGTTCAAAATTACCTGTCTCTGAAATAGAAAGTATTTAAAAAAAATTGTTTTAAGATCTTATTAAAAGTGTAAAAATATATTATTTTCGAAATTTGTTTAAATTTATTTTCAAGTAATTAAATTTTTTTTTTCAGTATAGTCACAAGGAAAAAATGAAGAGAATTATAGGTCTACTTTGTGTAGGGTTACTTGTAACCCTTGCTACTTCCAAAGAAGAAAAGAAAGATAAGGATGATATTGGAACGGTAATTGGTATTGACTTGGGAACAACATATTCTTGGTATGTTTCTATTTTCAAACAAACATTTTAGTTGTTAAAAAAAATCCTGTATGTCTAATAATTGTTGATTGTCTTATTTCAGTGTTGGAGTTTACAAAAATGGTCGCGTGGAAATCATTGCCAATGACCAAGGTAACCGTATCACGCCGTCATACGTGGCCTTTACCGCTGACGGTGAACGTTTGATCGGTGATGCTGCCAAGAACCAGCTGACCACCAATCCTGAAAATACAGTCTTCGATGCAAAACGTCTCATTGGTCGCGAATGGAGTGATTCCACTGTGCAACACGATGTTAAGTTTTTCCCTTTCAAAGTCATTGAGAAGAACAGCAAGCCTCATATTGAAGTTGACACAAACCAAGGAAAGAAAGTCTTTGCTCCTGAAGAGATTTCTGCCATGGTTTTGGGTAAAATGAAGGAAACAGCAGAGGCTTACTTGGGAAAGAAAGTAACTCATGCTGTTGTCACAGTGCCTGCTTACTTTAACGACGCTCAAAGACAGGTAAATTTATTTACACAACTTTGATTTAATTTTAAAATAAAAAGCTGGTGTGTATTTCACGGATATTTATGAAATTTTTTCTTATTTTTTTAGGCCACCAAAGATGCTGGTACCATCTCTGGTTTGAATGTCATGAGAATTATCAATGAGCCAACTGCAGCTGCAATTGCTTATGGTTTGGACAAAAAAGATGGAGAGAAAAATGTTTTAGTTTTTGATTTGGGTGGTGGTACCTTTGATGTCAGTCTTCTCACAATTGACAATGGAGTTTTTGAAGTAGTTGCTACCAATGGTGACACTCATTTGGGTGGTGAAGATTTTGATCAACGAGTTATGGATCATTTCATCAAGCTTTACAAAAAGAAGAAGGGCAAAGACATTCGCAAAGACAACAGAGCCGTCCAGAAATTGCGTCGTGAGGTCGAGAAAGCCAAGAGAAGTCTTAGTTCTAATCATCAGGTAACATTTCATGATTTTATGACTCTAAAACATGTTTTAGTTTAAATTCTACTCTTTAAAAATTTGAAATTTTTCACTTGAACTGATAAAAACTTTTGTTTTTACAAACTATATTACATATTAATTTTAATTTGAAAATGAAAGTTTAAAATTTATTTAATTTATAGGTGAAAATTGAAATTGAGTCCTTCTTTGAAGGTGAAGATTTCTCTGAAACTTTGACCCGTGCCAAATTTGAAGAGTTAAACATGGATTTATTCAAGAGCACCATGAAACCAGTTCAGAAAGTACTTGAAGACGCGGACATGAACAAAAAAGACGTTGATGAGATCGTTCTTGTAGGAGGTTCAACTCGTATCCCTAAGGTACAGCAACTTGTCAAGGAGTACTTCAACAACAAAGAACCATCTCGAGGTATCAACCCTGATGAGGCTGTCGCTTACGGAGCTGCTGTTCAAGCCGGTGTTCTCTCGGGTGAACAAGACACTGACGCCATCGTCCTTCTTGACGTCAATCCACTTACCATGGGTATTGAGACCGTTGGAGGAGTCATGACTAAACTTATTCCCAGAAATACCGTTATTCCAACTAAAAAATCCCAAATTTTCTCGACGGCTTCCGACAATCAACACACCGTTACCATCCAGGTTTACGAGGGTGAACGACCTATGACAAAGGACA
This sequence comes from Encarsia formosa, assembly GCA_038277355.1. Classification (NCBI taxonomy): domain Eukaryota; kingdom Metazoa; phylum Arthropoda; class Insecta; order Hymenoptera; family Aphelinidae; genus Encarsia; species Encarsia formosa. Next base: position 111,880,149 of record CM076184.1, read on the forward strand.
ACCACCTTCTCGGCAAATTCGACCTTACGGGCATCCCACCTGCACCACGTGGAATCCCTCAGATTGAGGTCACCTTTGAAATCGACGCCAACGGTATTCTTCAAGTGTCTGCCGAAGATAAGGGAACTGGAAACCGAGAAAAAATTGTCATAACCAACGACCAGAACAGGCTGACTCCTGATGACATCGAGAGAATGATCAAAGACGCTGAGAAGTTCGCTGACGAAGATAAAAAACTGAAGGAACGTGTCGAAGCTCGTAACGAACTTGAATCTTACGCTTACTCGCTGAAGAATCAACTTCAGGACAAGGAAAAACTTGGATCCAAGCTTACCGACGAAGAGAAGACAAAGATGGAGGAAGCCATTGATGAAAAGATCAAGTGGCTTGAAGAAAACCAGGACACCGATCCTGAAGAGTACAAAAAACAAAAGAAAGAACTTTCTGATGTCGTGCAGCCTATTATTGCCAAATTGTACCAAGGTGCTGGCGGGGGTGCTCCACCAACTACAACGGGAGATGACGACGAAGAAGATAATCTCAAAGAAGAATTATAATCTAAGGCCGACCTTTAAAGGACTTTTTTTAAAGGCCACAAATCACAAATTTAGACTGACTAAACGATTCCGCTTCCTTTAGACGAATGCTTTAGAGACTAATTGTTTTTGCGGGATGTTCACCCCTGCTTGCATTCTGATTGTTCTTTTTTATTTATTTATCTTGATTATATTTTTTTCTTTTTTTTTTAAGAACTATTGGAATTGTGAGAGGGGTGTGTTTTAGAACAGACCAACTCGTCGGCGACGACGCTTCTTAACCGCTCAGCGGCTGTGATGGTCTACGTGTGTAACTTTTCACTTCGCATCGCATTTACCACGAGAAACATCAACAAAATAACGTTGCTCCTGTCGAGTCTAATTGAATGAGTGAATGTATAGAAGTCAAAAAATAATAAACATAATAATGGTACATAAAAAGTTGAATATTAAACTCTGTGGAGATTATAAACGAATTGCAGTTTTAAATAGAAGTATGCGTGGCGTTATTTATTTTATTTTATATATTACTTTCGTTCTATCTTCTATCTTCTAATTTGATAAACAATTTAATGCATTCGTTCATAGAGTGAATGTTTGTACTTGTGTGCGTGTTAGCAAATGTAAAGAAAATGCGAAGAATAAGTATGTTTGTCTTTCTCAGTTAGTGTTTAACTGTCTTGAAAAAAATGAAGTAATTGTATTGTACTATGTACCATACAAATCATTTGTGCAAGTGTGAAAGAATCATGTATTCAGTATATTCACAAAAATAAACACTTTTTTGGATAATCTAATTTTTTATTTTAAAATTTATAGAAGCATTTAAAATTCAAAATTCACATTTTTGTCGAAAACTCTCAACTCAATGAATGTATATATTTTAGTTGAAAAATAGCAATGACATTCATTTTTCATGATGATTGTTAACATGTTAAAATTAATAAATAAATGTTTTTTAAATAAATTTTACATCGAGTGTAATTATTTCATAATCCTAATTTTTTTTTAATCTTAAAATTTTTGATTTGTAACTCCAATAATAATAATAATACCAAATGAATTTTTCACTTATTTATTTATGAATTTTCTAAACCAGACTTAAAGATTTTTTGTTTTATTTACAACAATATTATTATTATTAATAATAATAATAATATTATATGTTGTTATATTTTCTACTTTATGAAATTTTTTTTAAAGTTTTTATAAAAAATGTATGAAATTTGTAAAAACAACTTTGTTTTTTATATTTGAAATGCTGCATATATTTATCAATACATTAAATATTTCATGCTTTTTTTACTTTTATTTATTTTATTTATACTTGAATCAATGGGCACTACTGCACTTTTTAGCACATAGTGTTTGGTACATAATATTGTATTCTAACTTTTTACATAAAATAATGGCCTTAGTGTGGAAAGAAGTTATCTCAAAAAACTGCACGAAGATGATACGTTTCTAACGTGATTTTTCGAGATGGTTTCTTTCCACACGTAGGCGTCAAAATTATCTAATTTTATGTAAAATGAATTAATGCCATACAAAAAAATGACATGCATGGCAGATTTTTCTTGTATTTTTGGATCTCGTTTTCGTTAGAAATAACTCCTATACTTTTTCATATGGAAAATAAAATGGAAAGGAATGGATTAATTATCTTAGCAAAAACTTAATAAATAAATAAAAATTTGAGTTTTTAAATTAACAAAAAATTTAGAGATTTATTTATCAGGATTACATTATATTTTACTACAATCTAATTTTTACAATAAGATTAATATCTTCGAGTATCAGTCAAAAGTTTAGTAAAAAATGGACTTATTCACGAAATAATTTTAAATACAAAAAATTTGCCAATGGTATTGATAAAATATTTATAAAATTAATTTTATAATTTATGTATACATGCTTTTATTTTTATTTGATAAAAATTTTCGTCATGTATACTTATTTTATTCAAAGAAATTTTTGGTTTCTTAAAATGTGATTTACAAATTTTAATTAATAATAGAAACATTATAACAATAAAATTACAATAATATTACAATAACAGTTTAAATTAATCTTATACAACTAGTCCACCATATAATTGTCCTTCTGATTCAGGGGATTCCATTCGATTTTTTAAATGATCTAAAGTATTTGCAAAATGTTTTTGAATTTGCTCAGTTTCTTCGCTTATTTCTAAATTTGGCAATTCATCTTTAATTTTAGAAATGACTTGATTTAAAATTTGCACAGTTACTGCTGTGTTACCTTTTTCATAAAAATATATATAATGATTTAAAAGTTCTATATATAATTGAACTTGCACAGAAATATCCATACACTGATTAGCTATTCTTATTCCTTTTTTCAGACAGTCTAAGACCTTGTTTTTATCCTTCATTTCCTTTCCTTCGGTACCCAAAGATTTTCCAGACCAAAATATATGTGAGCATGTTGCAACCCCACGACATTGATCAGGTTTTCTTAAAAGTTTACTAGCATATAAGGCACATTGATTTCTGACTGGTTCTGCATTTTCTTCCCCAAAACAATTCATTTGCTCAAAAGTTGCAATGATTAGTGTTATTGCAGCAAATTGTGCCTTTGAGTCACTTATCTCATCTTCATAAATTGAAAAAGCTTGACTAATAAACTCATAAGCAACAACTTCAAAATTGTCAAACCTTATTTCTCCAATTGCTAAAGCTCCTTGTAAAAATAGCCTTAGAGGTAACTCAGCAAGCTCGACTTTGAGTAATGCTGTAACTGTTGAATGACAAAACTGAAAAATTTTTTGACACTTTTTCTGCCACATTTCATCATCATTTTGTAAATTCTTGTAAGTAAAAGCTAGCTGATATGCTTGAAAAACTATTGGAGGGAGTGTGTATCGAACTCTTTTACTGCCACCAGTAACAAAGTGTTTTCTAGCAGTACTGAGAATCATATATTGTTCATCAGCAATATCAGACTTAAAATAATGTATCAATCTGCCGAGAAGCCCTTGTTCTTCTGCAAATTCTTCTGGGTCATCTTCTATGGTATGATCAGTTTGATCTTGAATAAGAGGAGCGATCATTAGTAAAATGGCGTCTACTTGATCAGGAGATGGTATTAGAGTTTCATTATCAAGTATATTTGTTACTATGTAGGTAGCCAGAAGTTTTCTTCCTTCATAGTCAAAATAAGCTAAAAGAGGTCTATAATTATTGAGTTTGAGAACTGTTAAAATATTTTTATAGTTATCAATTGGAATTTTCAATAGTCGAGATAGCTCTCTCGAAACTGCACTGTTAAATTCTAATACTTCTGTGTGAATTTTTTGGAATATTTGATGTGTATTTAATAGGACTTTATCCACATAGTCTACCCTATCAGGATAACACTTATGAGCTAAATTAATTAATGCTACTTGTAAAGATATTATATCTTCCAATGGCATGTCTTGCCTAGTTGATACAATTGTTGATACCTGATCACTGAATACATCAAATAACTGAATATCCTGTGGAATTCCAGAAGGTTGATTAGGACTTCCAGGTCCACCAACACCATCTGATCTTTGACTGAATGCTGCAAGACGATCAATTAAAGAAATTATAATATTTTTAATGTTAACCCCACTTTGCAATTCTGCACAAGATTTAAGAAAAGCATTAAGTGTTTGTAAGTGAAATTCATCTGGAAATACTTGAATTATGCATTCCATAAGATACTCTTGAGCAATAGCATCTCTACAACTTACAACTTGTTCTAAAATTCCTGGTAGAACTAGTTTAGTATATTTATCAAGAGTAACTGATTCCAGTTGACTGAGACGGACTAAATTAGTTCCCACAAGAATTCTCAATTCTTCTCTTTCTCTTTCTCTTCTTTCTCTTTCTCGGCTGTGACCTTGGTGCTGCATACGCACCCACAATTTATTCATTTCTGCAAAATTCATTAAAATGAAATCTATGCTGTCTCGGACTGTTCCTTCATCTGTGTTACTATCTTCTAAATTATCTGGCAAAATATTTCTTGTACACTGCAGTAAGTAATTTCTTAAAAATAAACCTCTAAGTGGGTGTTGAACTCCACGGCACATTTCAACTAAATCTCTAAGTAAATCTCTTTTTAGACATGGGTTGGTTTTAATGTAAACAATTCCAACAGTAATGAGTAAGTATAGTCTTGGTACAATGTTACCAGCGTATTGTACAAGTTCATACAAATCTGCCACTTTTCTCCCCTTCTGAAACTCATCTAATAAATAAAGTTCCAAATGTCGTAATTCATCAGTGATAGCCATGTAAAGTTCATAATAACTCTTGGGGCTTAATAAAGACGTACGTAGTTCACCTAACATTGTAGACGCATGTTTTAAAGCATCCATCAATTTTGCTTTATCTAAACAATGTTTCATTTGAAGTGCTTGCACTTTGACAACTCCAATTGCATCTTCCAATAATTTTTCTTGTTCTTCAACACCAGCCATGATTAATAAAGATATTTATTTAATTTAAAAAAGGTTTTTTTGTGTTTTTCTTAAGAATTCCAATTACCAATCAGCTGGGTATTATCATTTTAATAACAAAAACTTTAACGACTGACAACTCTTACAGAATTACTGTCTAACACTCAACTACAGTCTACACTCTACACGGTAAAGGCTATGCCACGAATGACGAAATAGGTTTCTTTCGCGAACATAACCTTTACAAAATACATTATGCACGAAATTCAAAACAATTCAAAATTTCTGCTCAGTGCTCTTGTAAAAATTCAGTATATCTTCGGGATATTAATTTGGTATGAACAATTAGAAACTTGTCATTAATTGTTTAGAGAGGACATACATGCATAAGGCATAAATATATTATTTTTAATTAAAAAATTTTTAAATTAAAAATTTCAAACAATTGTCGTTTGCTGCTTATAGCTTTATCAAACTTTGTGTAATTTAATTTCAATGTGCAATTATATTTCTTTTCAAGAACGTAAATACTGATTTAAAAATTATTTTCATTTGTATACTTTACTTATGATTTTACTGCGAATTAAATTTAGTTTTCTAAGTTTTGTCAAATCAATAAGTTTGACCTAATTTATTGGTAGAGATAGGATAAAGATAGGACTTTGAGGAATGAAGATGGGAAATATAATTCGAAGTCTTATTTCGGTTTTTTGATGAATTTATTTAAGAATCCAGTTTTGTTTGTATTTATAACAAAAACATACCTAGTAAAGAATTTTCATTTCACGCATTTTTTCGTAAACTCTCGTTTCGTTTCCATTTAGTATCGGAATAATACAACAATAACAGAGATTATCGATCAGAACTCGACGGATTTAAGAATATTCATAGTTTAAAGAGTGAACAAAAATAGTTTTTTCCGAGTTATGTAATTAATTACATGCCGACTTATCGCAGATGAGTATTCAAAACTTTTAGAAACATAAGGTTTCACAACACACAATTTTTGTTTTTAAATAATTAATAAAATAATAATTTATTAAAAAATACCATTAATCGTGAGTGTTTTAAGCTTCGTATTTTTTGACCTCATCAGCCTGCTTGCCTTAAAGGTATTGTTAATAGTACATAAAAGTTTAGTTAGAACTCGCCGAAGTACAAAAATAACTTTCTGGTCGTATAACAAACAATTACAATTTTTTTTCATTGATTTTCTTTTTGATAAAAAATGAGTTTTTCGTAAGATATGCGGCATGTAAATTTTTATGTTGCAACATCTATTAATTTTTAGTTAGAATGATTGCGACTTAAATTCTTTTATATTTATTCGTTCATAATTTCTTTTATCGTAATACCGAGTCAAAAAAATCGGTGAGTTCTTGAAGGCTTTTTTTCACAATTATTATTTTTTTCCTATACAGTCAATACTCATCGAAGGCGAGCAGTTTTTTTTAATTATAAACTAATTCAAATAAAATCGCACGCATTATTATTATTTTTCTTTTATGTATAAGTGTTATACTTTACGAGTGTGTCGTGTGTAAAGTATTAAGGCCGAAAGGTAGGCGGTATTTGCTTTTTTTACAGAAGTTATTTCATTATTTATTTTAACTTTTTAATATTAAATTCGACAGAATTCACAAAAAAGTTTTGTGTTTACTATTACATATTAAGTATGTATCGTAACCGAGGTGGAGAAGGATTCAATCGCATAAGTTATGTATTATATTAGCGACGCAGTCTCGCTCAATAATACTTAGTTTTTTACTACATACATTCTATAGTAATAATTTCATTGTTTTTGTACAATAATTTCTTTATTTATTATTCTAATATTTATTCACAACTTCTATTTCGTATATATTTTTTGGTGTTTGGCTTAAACAATCATAAAAAACAAGTGATAATTGAACAAGTTTTCGTGCTAAAATATAACAAAAAATTGGCGGAACTGCGTCGCTTTTGGTACGTGGAGAAAAAAAATCTCATGAGATTTTTATTGAAAATTTTAACTTTTTAATGTTGATTTTTTTTATTTTTTTTTTTTATTCTTGTTGTTAATACTATTATTATTATTATTATTATTATTCTTATTATTTGAACCCTTAAAAATCTTAAACTATCTAAAAATAACACATAAATAACCCTAACTACCATAGCATCAAAATTTTTTAGTATTTTAATGAATATACGATGGAAATCATTTAAATTTCTGATGCATGAGTTGAATTGACAATTAAGGTTTACTAGATAGTATGTTAATAGCTTAAAATTACAGTGTATCGAAATATACTTCATACATAAAATCTTAATACAAACTTATACAAATTCTTAAATAAAATTGTGCTTGAATGTTATTTCTGTTTGAATTGAGTGAGTTCCTGAATTTTCCAATTTTAATTTTTCCTTTTTTTCGAAAACTACCTCGAAAAAACTAAATATTAAATGTATATGATGCAAATGACCCCTTATCCAGCTTTTATAAATCCACTTCTACATTTTATGATACGCAATAGGAAATTAATGCATATAGATAAGAGCTTAAAATTAAAAATAACAATAAATCAAATTTTAGCTTTTAATTAAAGAAGATTAAAGATTTATTTTTCTTCAGCTATTATGTAGTTTTTTTTTTTTTTTTTTTAAATTTATGAAAAAATAAATAAAATAAGAGCAGGTTTTAAAGATCTACTTTTTAGACATCAATCTTATTCAACTCTTTCTATGAAATTAATGGTTTAATCACTGCTGTCTCAGTTTTACTCATTCAATTTGAACTTCCAATAAAGTTAAAATTTAAAGAAATTGGAAGATATAAAAAATCTTATTTTGAATTTAAAATATAAATAGTTTTTGAATAAAATTATTTGCAGTCTAATTCAATACTGGATGTAAATAAGCAATCTTTTCAGTCGAGATTTTATTTTATCATAAACTATATACTATAATTGTGGAAAAAGTTCAAGAAACATTTAATTTTTAATATTGTATTTATATAAATAAACTATTTTCAAAAAAATTTTTTTAATTAAATTTTCATTTGATTTGTCTTACATATTTTTAATTTTTTCTAGTTTTGTGAACACATTTGAAGTATTGGTTTATTTTAATGTCCGTATTCAGACTGTAAGAATCTGAAAGTTTTTTAAATATCAAATAATATCCTGAGCAAAGAAAGCTCAAAATTCTAAATTTACTTTTCTAATGTCCTTTTTTCCTTGTTTAGTTGAAAGATAACCTTAACTCTAGAACTAGAAAATATACACATGTTGAGATGTGAGTCATTAATAAGTCACAATGAAGATAATGATTAAAGTCCATGTAAATAGTATACATGAATTCCTAAGTTCTTAGTAGATTTTCATTGATGATCGACAATATACTTTTTACTAACTGTTATTAAAGACTTATTTGTAAGAATATATAACTTTATTTAATTGAATCAATGACAAGAAATTCATGCATATTCATGAAGCAAAATTCTGATGGATAGTTATTTTTACGATTTTTTTTACATTTTTGCTTTAAACTACTTTAATCAATTTTTAAAATATTTATTTAAATATTGTTAAAAAAAAGTTTTTATTTTACCTCAAATGAAATTTTTAATTTAACTAAAAATATGTATAAATCTTGAAATTTTTTAGTATTTATAACATTTTGAAGCAAAAAAACAATTGGTATAATTTCAAATAACATTGTATTATTGTCATTTTATATGATTATTAATGCAATAACTTTAATTACTCATAAATGCCCTTTACATACTATCCCCCAGTTTTTACTTCAGTTATTTTGAGTTATTTAGTGTCTTGTCAGTGATAATATATTGTGTATACATATATTTACTTACGTTTTTAGTATCTAACGTAAATAACACGAAACCTGTGTACTATTTAACTACATATTTTAAAATGTATGAATGTTACATACGCAATTGCCGCTTTGCAGCGAATAAGTTAATTGGTTAACTACATAGAGCGGCTCAACGTAGCACAAAAGTTATTTATCTAATATTATATATAATGCATTAATATTAATATTAGTATAGTAATTAAACGTAAATATCTTTTTTTGTTTTTTTTCTAACATCTTTTTTCTTGTAAAAACTTTGTATATTACTTGTATTTTTTATTATAAGTATGAATATATTATATATTATAGTACTATACTTATGTTTATTAATTATATGGTCAAGGAGATTTGCATAGCAACCTTGTGTGTGTAAATTATCTCTCTAAGCGCATCTTTTAATAGTGATATTCACGAAATTTATTTAAGAAAAATTTTTCTAAAAAATACTATTACCCTTATTCCAATGTAAGATAATAAACATGAAAGGTCATTCACTTTCTATAAAGCAGTCAAACGGTTAAATCGTAAAATTTTATAGCAAGAAGCAATTGTCTGTCGTTTTGTTTATAATTAGCTTTAATTAATTTATTTTTTATTTATTTTACTTTATATTTTCTCTATTGGTCGAAATCGCGCAAAGAGAAATTTTGTTTTCTATCTACGTTTTCGTAATAATTTTTTGTATTCTTTTCTTAAGGAAATAATTATTCACTGATTACTATTTTATAAAGAATGTTAGCCATACTAGCGAAGTTTGTAAAATTTATCGAACCTCGAATTTACCAGAAAAGCATTTTTGGTGCTCGGTTAACCGCAGAAAAGAACAAACTGCAAAGTTGCGAATTTAGATGAATCGCGCTATCAAACGAGATAATTCATCTGTAGGACAGACTTTATTTGCAGGACACAGCCATATGAGAATCTTACGTTTTGCATAAGAGTGCGAAGCACCTCGAATCAGTGTTCTAAATTTAAAATTTTTCATATCAGTAACTAATGAATTGTGTGACATTTACACGCAAACTAAAATTCAACGATATAGTAAAAATATAGTGTAAATTTTTTTATCTAAATTCATATAACTTTTACAAAAAAATAGCAAACAATGGTTATCAAAAATTACATTTTTTTATTCCAGCTACTCTTTCGCACAAATAAAAAATGAAGTCAATAGTAATTAGTTATAATAAAAAAATAATTTGATGAATTTTTTTTTCCATAAATGTCACAACAATAATTTTATTTAGTAGAGGGACTTTAAGTGTGATTAAGAATTACAAATTTTTTTAAAAATTTTAGAACTCTATATTCGAAATATATCAGTTTAAATTCGAGGTTCGATAATTGTGGACTGTTTGATTATTATCGTTTGTTATTATATATTCTGGATCCTTTTGTCAAATTCACGCCTCAACAAAATTTATGCGCTAATCGAAACGTCAACACTAATTAACAAATGAGGTGTGTTGGAAGCGCGCCTCTGAATACACACATATAAGTTTAGCTTAGCCATTTTTTTAAATTCATTTTTTTCTACCTTGAATAGTATAAACATTGTATTCTTGTATCACAGTATTTTATCAGTAGCGTAATTAGTTTATTTCTCGTTTTCCTTCACTTTGGATATGGCAAATATGAAGATAATAATAAATTATATTAATGTACGTCTATACTCTTTGGGGCTAAATGCATATCACAGTGGGAAAATTTTCATTTTTAACGTTTTATATTTGTAATAATTTTATTTTTTCAAGTCGTCAAAAAATTCCTATTCCCGAGTTTTTGTTGCGTATTTTAGTTTAAGATTATTTCTTTTTTAAATTAGCAGAGGCGCGCTAAACCACATAATGCAATTACAGTAAAGTATTAACTTTAAATCTGCACTTTTTTATACGATTTATTTTTACGAAAGAAGCTTTCCGTTTTAATATTAAATTTTATATTAGATTTTTTCCTTTTTTAATTCCGCTATTGGCAGCATTTCGAAAAAATAAGCTAACTAAAAAATTATGAGATTTTTAAACATTTTCGTATCTCTCTAAAGTTTTCTTTTTGTTTGTTTGTTTTTGTTTTGTTTTTTTGTTTTTTTTTCTGAGAAATGCACCATAGATTACTTTCGATATGCTCTACAATTATCTAATATCCAGTCTTAATGCTAATTAAATGATCTGCCATGTCAGCGGGTTTTCCTTTCTTTCCTTCGCAATTTTTTTTTTTTTTTTTTTTTTTATCATGGATTATTTATTTTTTATTACAAATTGCAAACAAAGTAAAAAATTTGCACAAATTGATTTTTTAGACATTTTTTGTATTAGACTTTTAAAACACATACTGTTTTTAGTTGTTTACAAGGAAAGGTCACAGCTTGCTTGGATGGCTGCTCTTTGCAAATCTTGGGAGGTCTTTTTATAACAATAATGAACTAAACCACCTAAATTTCTTATAATTGGGCTTTCTTGAGCTGTTTTCTGTAAAGCCTATACGACATTATTACTCTATTTTTTGAAAAAACTTTAAAAAAAGTTTTTTATTTAATTTTAAAAATATTTGTAGCCCATCAAAGCTACCAATTTCTAGATTCTTTTTTTTTTTTTTTTAATTTTACAATCAAATATTTTTAGATAAAACTTAGGTATGATTGAGAGCCTAAAAAGACAAAATGTGATTTTAAAAAATTTTAATTGTATTACAAGACCGATTTTATAAAAATTGTCTTTATAGATATTCTTTAAAATTTATGAGAAACAAACTATATGATAAAAATATTTAAAAACTAACTAAAAAAACGTTATTATTACAAAATATATCAATTAATTAATTTAACTTTATTTTTAAAAAAAATGCTAATGTAGTCGTATGGTCTTTATAGCAAAACGCTCAAAAAAGTAAAGTAGCAATTGGTATTGGTAGTTGGTTTATTATTTGGCATTTAGCACGAGAAAACAATAAGTAAAGTTTCGTTAATGCTACCATTCCGTGACAGTGACCTCTCCTAGTTAAATAAATAATTCAATAATAAAATTATTTTGTTTACATATCCTAGAGAACAGTCTGATTTTAACACTGATAAACTAGTAAGTATAAAAATTAAAAAATAACATCGGACCATTAAATTTATTAAAAAAATAAAAAATTCTAGCAAAAAACATAACCCGCACATAGCTTTACTTTAAAATTATGTGCTAATTTTAATGAACATGCATAACCATATATAATTAAGACTATAATAGCAACGTTGGATTAATAAGTTACAATTGTTTACTCATAACGTTTAGAGATGATTTTATACATTTAAAGTACAATGTAAAATATATCAATTTTAAAACATACATACTGCAAGAATGCAAAGCCAAATACTAAAAAAAAATTTCTTGCAATTTTAACTCTTTTCGTCTTTTAATTTCCTAATGTTGAGTTGATTGTATTCCATCTAACTTTCCAAGTACGCACGATCAAAATTTTTAAAAATTGTTACTTTACTGAACACTTTTAGTGTAATTGTTTGTTTTTAACAAATGAATATTTTTTTATGAAGCTTTTATTTTTTGTTTAATCAAAGCAGGATTTTTACTATGTTGTTAAATATAAAAAAATTAATATTTATGAAATTTAGATTCATAAAAATTTTTTTAACTGATTTTCGGGGGAACTACTCACTTAAAAGTATGATCGAGCGAAAGCTTCAATCACTTTGGGGACTTTTTCGTCGAAACCGCAGATTGAGAGGATGTTCTTGTCATAAGATTCTTTGTTTACTGTCGAAGAGGCACACATGGCACAATCAATCAATCTGAAAAAATTTTGATTTTATTTTAATGATGAAAAGAGTTTCATTAAAAAAGTAAAAATAATTGAATATTTTTTTTATTTTTAACAACTTTTCTGTTAAATTAGGTATGCTTTAATTGTAATTAATGCAGCATATAAACAAAAGAATGTAAGAATTTGAATTTTTTAATTTCTAAAAACTACAAAAAATTATTTGAAAAGCCAGAATAGTGCTAAAAATATTTTTGTATTTTAATTAAAAATACTCAATTTTTTTCAGGATTTTTCTACATCCACTGATATCAATCATTTGTTGGATTTACGAACTTTCGGGATAAATGAAAAACATGGTTGGAATAAAAATTCGTTACTGTTTCAAAATTGTTTTCAAAAATTGGCGTTTCGGCTACCATCAATGTGCCATCACTAGGATATTTCATTAGCAACTGTAGTTAACAAAGTCATATTTGAACTTTAAGACGTCTACCTTTCACAACGTTGAAAGAGAAATTAGTAGTATGCAAAATCTATATGCCATGATCAGGGGAAATTAAATGATGTGCTTATCAGCCTCAGAGGAGGCATTTAATCGCATCGTTTAAATAGTTGAGGAGAATAAATTAAATTCAAATGAATGAATCAATATAAACATCATTGATTATCAAAAATAAATTATTGATTCAACACCTCTAGCTGTAGGATAATTCAAAAAAAGTTATTGTTAGCACAACTTCTTCAAAAAACTTTGAATATGATAACGTCATTAACTAATTTTAACATAAAAAAAAAATTTTAAGCTAAGATTTAATTTTAAGCCATAATAATTAATATAAAAAAGTCATGATTACTTTGCGTTTTGTAGATTCATTTTTGTTCTGTATGATCTTATTCCCTCTTCAGAAGAATCTAATTTCTGACAAATCTGGTCAGTTATATTGATAAATACATCAATACTCTTTTTTTCTAAAACAGCCCACTGCATTGGTTTACTCATATCAATTGTATCAATTGAAGTTACTTCAAATTTCTTCATCATTTGTAAAAGAGTTGAATTTGGATCTACATCAATAACTTGAATTCCATTCTTTGTAAATTTTGCGACTGTGACATTCTTTTCTACGCGAAGAAGAGAGAGTGCAATTAGACATCCTGCTTCGGCCGCGTTGACATTTCCACAATGCCAACATCCATTTTCTGTCATTGATTTGTTCATACTGATTGTTATCATGTAGTGAACATTGGTTGGCTGCAGTTGCTGCAGATAAACAAATGTAAATTAATTACTCATGTTAAAATTGGTGTTATCGGTTTAAAAATTAAATGAGAAAAATTTATAATTTTTCAATTTTATAGATTAAAAAATTAATTTAAAATTATTTAAATTTTTAGTCAAAGCGGAGTCTGAGTTGTTTCTGGACAAACAATTTTTCAATAGAGAATCAATTCACTTTAAACATTTATGTATACAACTCAAAACTTACCGAAAAAGAATAATTTAGCATTTTATTTAATGCATCAATAACTTTTTTATTTGGCTCCGGAGGAGGTGGTAAGGGTCTTTTGGCTTGCTCTTTAACTTTTCTTTTTTCAAAAGATAATGGTCTGTAATTAAAAAAAATATTGATTAATAAAAAATTTAAAATTAAGTTTTGATAATCTTTTAACTCTAGATTAATTCATCATTTTATTAATTCGAATTTTCAAGTAGTTTTATTAAAAAAAATTGTTTCCAAATTTTAAATGATGATATTTTTTTTTAATGTTAAAATACTAAAATGGCAAAAATATACATTTATTCATTAAAAAGAAATCGCTAAGTTAAAAATTTTTCATAATGGCTGCGATAATTGAAACTTGATTATTTTTAATTTTTTAAGATTTGGAAAATTAAGACATCCATTTCAAAACTATGTAATAAAAAACAAATTAAAAAATTTTTTTTTTTTTTTTTTTTCTTTCAATTTATAGATAAAACTCGGATATAAGTAGAAATATTTATGTCTTTATACTAAAAATACTTTTGATAAATTATATCTATACATATCAAAATAAGTCTGAGTAAGCTTTAAATAAATAAAGAAAAGAAAAAAAAACTGCAATAAACTGTTTTATAACAACTATTAGAAAATAAATAAAAAAGTACATAAATAAAATAATCATAAAAAATAATAATGATAGTAATAAAACTTACTTTCCAGAACTTTCATAATTTCTTACTGCAACTAAAAATGCAGCTGGATGAACTTTTTCTTGTTTTACATTTTCTTCATTTATGATTTCTAAGACTTTAGCAACTATTGTCCCATTAGGTTTCAAAAATCCCAAATTGTGAATTCGTTGAAGATTTACAAGAAGGTTCTTCAAATTCATAGTTGATAATAAAGTTTCCCAAACCTTCAAAATGATTGTTAATTTTTAAAGATTAAAATCAAATAAGACTTAAATTTAAATACAAAATTACATACACTCTGTGATTTCAGTAAATGACCAGGAACATGTTCTAAAGAAAGACCTAAAGAATCAATTAATCCTCCAGCTGTGGTTTCATCTTCACAATGTTTAAAATCTTCAATCTTTTCTAAAAACTGAATAAGTTCATTTTCTGTAGGACTCAATGAATTTTCACTATTTTCAGCATTTGTTTTGATTTTTTTTAATCCATAAAGAATATAATCCATCACTATTTTTCTTTCTAAAAATTAATATAAAAAATTTAATTAACTTTTTTTCTTATAATTGAATTATTATATTTGAAAATAATTACCTGTTTCTTTGGAAGGAACATGAGCTAATTTGATAATATCTTTATGTTTCCAGCCATACCTGCTCTTACACTGTGAAACAATTTTTGCTATTTCCATAGGTGATTTCATTGTGTACCAGGTTTTGACAGAGTTGCGCCATCCTCGTCCCCAACCACTTTTTGTATCAGTTTTTTGTTTGCTGATTTGAGAGCAAAATTTATTAAACAGAATAAAATGATCCGGAAGAGTGCATACTTGTTTTACAGCACTATATGCTTTGGTTCTCAAAGCTTCACTTTTTTCTTGTTGAGCACATGTTGCTAAAGCAAAAATTAATGTCTCTGGATTTTGCACAAGTTCTTTTTGCTGGGCCTGTTAATGATTTAATTTATTTTTCATTATTTTTATTTTTTAAATAAAGAATATCTAAAATTTTAATTTTACTGTACCTCAATGATAGATGAAATAATTGTATCAATTTTTAAAGGGTTTTCAGCTAATTCTTCAATTGAAGTAATATTTTTAGTCGAAAAATATTGATGAACAAACCAATTACCAGGTTGGTACTCGGGTTTTTCTTTCCCAATGTAAAGAAACCGACGCAAACGCGTCTCCAAAGCAGAGTCATTGAAATCTGGCATTTTTACTAAAAAATTCAATATGATTCTTTATTAATATAAAAAATAAAGCTTTAGAGCTCTTACATATCCATTATAAATGAGCTTTAGAAATGTTTCAATTGCAATAAAGCTTTTGAATTAATTTAAATTAGTATAACATAAATATATCTTCAGGCTTACACATTTATAAGAGGTGACTTAACTTTCTATAAAGCGATAATTTGGCAAGTTCAAACGAATTTATTATTTTTTGTATAAAGTTAAATTATTGAAATTTTGAAGTGGTAGAAAAAATATAATAAAATATGCATGTATTAATTGATACTCATATTTATGAAAGGGTTGCTCAAAATCACTTATCACTGTAAGGATTTAATGTATTTCCTTACATATTGTTTAAAAAACTAAACTGTTTACAAATAATAACTAAATTATTGTAAGCATGAATTATTTTCATTAGTTGTTCAATCAATACCTTATTGTCTTTGATAAAAATGATTGATATAAACAATTGAGAGTAATTTTTGTTAAATATCAATATTGTTTCTTCTTTAATTATTTATTGAATATGATTACTAGCAATAATCAGTCTAAACATAAATAAACACACAAATTAATAAAAAAGTTAAATAACTAAATGAAGTTAAATCTAAATCAAAGGTCTGAAACATTTCTTAGGATATAAATGCTAGGCAAATTTATATTTATTTCAAATTGTACTGAATTAATAATTAAATTTAAATGTTGTTTTTTTATTGCTAAAAAAATGAGTTTTTCAAGCATGATATATTCCTAGTAAATTCTATTTAATAAATCACTTTATTTTTAAAACAAAACATATATTTCATTCATTAATAATAAATTTAATTAAAATTCAGATGACATGAAAATTTAATCCTACATGTGAAAATTTTTGACAGATACTGCATAGAATATGGCTACCTTTGACAGAATGGCAAAGGTACACTTTGATTTTTTGCAAACTCAGATCATTCCTCTCTTCAAAAATAAAAGTCAGATTTTAAGAATATAATTTACCTTGCCTTTGTTAAAAAACGTTAGCTAACAGAAAATTTTTAACTAATCATTGATTGATATTCTTACTTGATTGTGGGTTTCTCTTGTATATCGACACTAGTTCCTACTTGCAACATGAGTTTTCACCAATACACCGATGCACCCAACTGCGCTGAAAACTACACCAAAGATGGGTGAAGACAGAGACAACAAAACACAAGTGCATGAGAAGAACAGTGGAGAGAAAGAGAAAAACTTACTTTAGGTCACCTCTCCCTCTCTCTAGCAAGAATGTTATTGGTCATTTCTCCATTCGAGTGTACTGATTGGCTCACAGCGACAGCAGTCCAAGCCCCGACAGAGAGCGCTCTACAAGTCCTACCTATCTCTTGCACGAGTGCGAGCGAGACAGTTTCTGTAAGTTCTACCAAATTTTACGTGTAATTTGTATATCTATAGCTATTTCCTTGGATGTCCGAAAATGATGCAGGTTCAAATAATTTCTTATAATATTTTATTTTCAGTGAATATTTATGAGCAAAAACAAATTTATTTAATGAACATTACTTGGTATTTTAATTTCAGTTTGCATAGATGCAAAAGTACTACGTTCAATTTTAAGAATCAATTGTGCTGTCAGATGAATTTTTACAAAATTATGAATAAAATTTAAAAAAAATATATTGAAAGAAATATACTTAATATATGATCGACCACAAAACTATTACGGTCGTTGAATTATATAAAGTAGTTTGGGTATCGGAATTCGAAATCCATGATGATGATGATCGGATGGCATGGGCGAATGGGCCATGGTAGTATGGTACGATCGATAGAATATATACATCGCAGTTGCCGGAAAAGCGCGGGAAAAAGTACATTACCTTCCCTGGTTACTGGTACCTACACTTTTGTCCTGCTGACAAAACACGCCAGCGACTGTGGTCTGCAACGCAACTGCATTTTTGTTTGTTTTTTTTTTGTCACGACTCACGTTGTAAACAATTGTACACTTTATATTAAAATCTTATCAAAATGGTTGAAGCTGAAAAAATGGAAGTAGATGCCCCATCCACAAGCGAAAATTGTAAAGGTAAATCACAACAAAGAAGTAATGTCCCATGGATTGAAAAATATCGTCCTGAAAAATTTACTGATATTGTTGGAAATGCAGATACAGTTGAAAGATTGTCAGTTTTTGCACAGCACGGCAATGCTCCTAATTTAATTATTGCTGGCCCACCCGGGGTAGGCAAAACAACAACCATATTGTGCTTTGCAAGAATATTGTTGGGAAATTCATTTAAAGATGCTGTTTTGGAGTTGAATGCTTCTAACGAAAGAGGAATTGATGTTGTGAGAAATAAAATTAAGATGTTTGCCCAAAAAAAAGTTAACTTACCTGCTGGAAAACATAAAATTATAATATTAGATGAAGCAGACAGTATGACCGATGGAGCTCAACAAGCCTTACGCCGAACAATGGAAATTTATAGTGATACTACTAGATTTGCACTTGCTTGCAACAATAGTGAAAAAATTATAGAACCAATTCAATCTCGTTGTGCTATGATACGCTATGGAAAATTAACTGATGCTCAAATACTTGCAAAAGTTATAGATGTTTGCAAAAAAGAGAATATTTCTTACACAGATGATGGATTAGAGGCAATTACTTTTACAGCTCAGGGTGACATGCGACAAGCACTAAATAATTTGCAATCTACTGTTAATGGTTTTAACCATGTAAATGGCAAAAATGTGTTCAAAGTTTGTGATGAACCTCATCCATTGATGGTTAAACAAATGTTAGAGGCATGTGTTCAAGATGATATCAGCAAAGCTTATGGAATTTTAAACCATTTATGGAGTATGGGTTATTCATCTGAAGACTTAATCAGTACAATATTTAGAGTTACTAAAAACTTAGAAGTAAATGAAAATTTAAAGCTGAATTTTATCAAAGAAATTGGAATGACACATTTGGGAATTGTCAATGGAGTTAGCAGTCTTTTACAATTGAATGGTCTTATTGCTAAGTTATGTCAAATATCAATTGAACCTCAAGAATGATTGTTAAAAATTCATAAAGATTTCAATTTATATTATTGTACACCCTCAAAATTTTGTAATATATTATTTATGTTTTTTTATAATCAATTAAATATTTAGTTTTATTAAATGAAGTTGTAAATACAGGTATAAAAATAAAAAAATTGAAAATCTTAGTAAAAAATATTTATTATTTTTTATAAAAACCTCAAAGTAAAGATACATAGTTCTAAAATTTAACTGACTAACAATATACAGACATTCTCACTTTTTTTTTTTTTTTTTTTTTTAATATTTTAATTATATTTTATGGTTTAATTAATTCAATAGATATTGTTACTTATTTGAATACAAAAATGTAATAACTTTTAAGTATGAAAATATAATAAAATTAAGTTTCAAACTTAGTAATATGACTGATGCAATTAAATACACAACAGTAAAATTATCTAATAAAAAGTACTTGAAAATTTATAAGTTATTAACTGCAAACGCAAAATTACTTTAAAACTTTTTCAAGGTGACTCTGTAGAATTTTGAGCTGATTTCTTGTTTCTTCATCTACATACAAATTTTCTGAAAGAGAAGTTTCATTAAAAGGCAACAGTGAAACAATATTTCCATTTCTCAATGGAACATTAATGTTAGCCGTTTTATCACTAATGGTAGTTGAAACAAGAAGTGGACTGCCCTGAGTGCTAAATACCATTTCTCCATCTTTTGGTTTTCTTAAAACATTGCAGGCTGCATTTAATTTAATTTTTGGAGTTATAACAAAAGTATTTGTTGGTTTTGTTGTAGGTGTTTTTGCGACATCTTTAGTGGGTTTTTGCAATGTGTTTCTAATATTTAATTTTGATTTCCTGTCTTGTGATGTGCTGTGAGACTGCTTTTTTGATTTTTGAGTAATAGACAAAGAAGTGTGCTTGGATGCTTGACTTGTACATTCACTTTGATACCCATCATCAGATGCTGCTGTTACTCTTTTTTGATTTTTACTTTCTCTGGCATTGGTGCTTTTCATACCTTTCATATTACTTCTGGATGACTGTCTTTGCACTCCTGGAGTTTTTGGGGGAATATTTTCTTTTTTAGGAGTAACATCAGGAATCAGAAGTTCACCAAGTATCATGTCTTGAATTTCCGTCGGATAACAAGCTAATGCTGCATCTGTAGAAGCATCAAATTTCATTTCTAGCCCTTTGAAATCAATAGCGATATTATGCATCCTTAGTTGTACGAGTCTATTGAAATCACGTAAAAATTGTTCATGACCAGTTTGCTTGGCAGCTTTTCTCTGTTTTGTCCGTGGCATCTTAAACCTTTTTTCAACTAAGCTCAAGATGTTTGAAAACCAACAAAGCTGGAACTACTGAAAAGAAACGTAAATTTTATTTTAGGTTATGTTCTTGAATAAAAGCCTATTGCTAATGAAAATTTTTATTAAATAAAATTAAAAAATATTAGAAATTAACTTAAGTAAATTTTAACAAAAAATATAATCAACAATACCTTGAGCTAAGAATATAAAAAATCAATTAGTATAAGTTTGAGACAAAGTTGTTAACTCCAACCAACTTGAACTGTCGTCATGAACTGTCATGAACTAGGTTAACCGCCTTTTGAGTTTTGGTTATGAGTAAATTTTAAAATCGATGCGCATGCGTGTTTAAATCCTTTTAAATCAAATGTCCAAATGTCGTCTGCTTTGTCGTTCACACGCAAAGCAGATTTAAGTTGTTTAAGATAATTTTTTATTTCAACAAATTTTTATAATAAATATCACTTTTTTACGATAGTTAAAACCAAAAAATAGTTATTCGTTTATATTTTCTACAAAACAATGTTAATAAGATAAATGTATGCATTTTTTTTTTGTCTTTTAAATGTGTTGATTAAAGTTAAGAAAAAAAAACTATAACCCTATTAAGTTTCTAGTAATTGGTGATAAACTTTTGAAATGGTAAGTCAATAAATTCATGTTTTTAAATATTTTCATTACTTTGTACTAAATTGTTTTTAACAGTAATCTGTTGTTTAAAAAACTGTAGTGAATGAATTATAAGTAAAAATCTTGAGCAATTTCAATTAGATATAAAATTATTTTAAAATTTACTAGATTTTCTAACTAGAAATTAATACTTAAAATTTTTATTTTAGTTTCTAGTTTTAAAAAGTTTGCTTCTGACTCTAATTAATAAGAAACAAACAATTTTTAGAGAATTTTTGTATCTTTTGACAAATTCAATCCAATGTCATGAAATATTTATCCAGCACTCAAAATTGAAAGTGATTCTTGAATCAAGGTATATAATTCCCTAATAACCCAATAACTCAGCCTCCTCTTTTCTCTGTATTATTGACTTAAATAAAAAAATTTGGGTTTAAAATATGTTAGTATAAAATTATGTATTTGCACAGTAAGTCTTTTCCCCCTTATTGTTCATATGAAGAGTAATGGATCAATATGTGTTTTTTAATCTTTATTTATTTTAGTAGACAATTAACAAAAAGATATGTACTTTTTTCTGTATTAGGCTCTTCCAAAAAATGATGTATCAATAAAAGATCCAGTCCCAGATTTATTATTAGAAAAACATGCCAATTATCTTATGTCATATGCAGAAAACAAGGATGATTATGTAAGTAAAAGTTATTACTTCATTGTTTATAAATTAAAATTTTAATCTTTAAAATTTATAAATGTACATTATTTGATACAAAATAATTTCAAATTTTATTTTAGACTTATTGCATGACAGAACACCTGCGTGTTTCTGGAATATATTGGGGTTTGACTGCTCTTGACATAATGGGTCATCTGGATAGAACAAATAAAGATGAAGTTTTGGATTTTATAAAAAAATGTCAACATGATTGCGGAGGTATAGGTGCAAGCATAGATCATGAT
The DNA here is from genome assembly GCA_038277355.1 of Encarsia formosa. Lineage (NCBI taxonomy): Eukaryota > Metazoa > Arthropoda > Insecta > Hymenoptera > Aphelinidae > Encarsia > Encarsia formosa. The sequence goes on from CM076184.1 coordinate 111,902,102, forward strand.
CCTCATTTACTTCATACCCTTAGTGCCATTCAGATATTATGCATTTATGATGCTTTAGATGTTATTGATATTGAAAAAGTTGTGAAGTACATTAAAGACAGACAACAATCAGACGGAAGTTTTACTGGTGATATGTGGGGTGAAGTCGATACTAGATTTTCTTTTTGTGGAGTTGCTTCATTAGCTTTACTGGTAAGTCTTTCGCACTTGAAAAAAAATTTTTCATGTAAATAATAATAAAAACATTGTTTTTAGGGGCGTCTTGATGCAATAGATATTGATAAAGCTGTTGAATTTGTTGTTAGCTGCATGAATTTTGATGGAGGTTTTGGTTCAAGACCTGAATCTGAAAGTCATGCTGGCTTAATTTATTGTTGCGTTGGAACTTTATCTATAAGTGGTAAAATTTATTCTACTATTAACAAAACTCATTTTACCTTCATGGGTCATAATTTTGAGGTTGTTCAAAAAGTTAACTTGCATAACTGACTTTATCGTCGAAATTTTATTTTCCGCGCTGAAAAGATTGTACATGAAACATCCATTTTTCTCCCGTGCTTTATATTTTACGTAAAAATATATTTGTAATTATTGGATAGATAGAGTTACCAATAGACCATAAAAAAACTGCTAGAGTTGTAGAAAAAACTAGTTTTCAGTTATACATGTCTTTAATAAATGATGTTTTTTTTTACACTCATATCTCATGGGTCTAGTACAAAACGCTAAAAGTATCCACGACAGTGTCACCACCCAAATACTTAATTGCACTAGCACTTCAACAATCTTTGTTACTTCACAGTTTGGTGCAAAATAATAAAAAAATTTTTATTTTTCAACAGGTCACTTACACCTAATAGATGCAGATGGATTGGGCTGGTGGCTTTCCGAAAGACAGCTTCCTTCTGGAGGGCTTAATGGTAGGCCAGAAAAATTACCCGATGTCTGTTATTCGTGGTGGGTTCTGTCATCTCTTTCAATTTTAGGCCGTCTTCATTGGATCAATAAAGACAAACTGGTAAAATAAACTAATCATTTTTCAAAATTTGTCTTGACTTATTAAAAATTGACTGCCATACGAAAAAATTGAACAGTTTAAATTTAAACATAATATGACAAAATTTAAAATATTTAGAAAAACAATAGAGCTTTAACCCTCGCTTAAACCAGTTTTCATCACGAAGATGATGAAAACGGTACTCGGCTCACGCCGAGAGTTTTAAAAATGTTTTCTCACTACTATAATCTTGCGGTACGTATTATTAACAGACAGGGTCTCTGATCTTGTGACAAATTATTGCTTATGAAAATTAAATATGGAAACAAAATCTTTAAGCGACGTAAAGCGACGGAATAACTTGACGTAAAAATAATTGGCTAATCGATAAGAACATTTTTTTTTAATCAATATATTTAATATAAAGTTTACGTTTCAATAGCCCTTCTGTAGGGATCATAGATCCATTGAAAGCAGGAGGTTGTTCGTTAAAAAATATCATTTTGAGACAATGTGTTATTTTACAATATAAATCGAAAATATTTTCAGTATTTTCTCGGCTTTCTCTTTTTGTAACATAAGTATCCTCGAAGAAAGGCATATTTGAAATTCTTGAATGAGAGTCTCGACACTTACTTAAAATGTGAATTTCTTTTTCATCGTTTATTATAAATTGTGTTTTTGACACTTTCAGCGCAATAGCAATCAGTCCTTATACAATAATATAATATTCCCCAAAAAAACCTTGCCAAGGTAACAAGCGTGGAAGGGTTTTTGCCATAGTTGATTTAACAAAAAGAAGTGATATAAAGACCCCAAAGTCATTACTTAAGAATTCGATTTTCATAGATGAGATTCTCATGATCCCCAGTTACCCCCGTCATCGGCGGCCTAGTTGTACAGGTCCAAACTGTCTTTTCAAATACACCTAAACATCTCCTAAGTCATCCCCAAAGAATCAGACTTGAACTCTCGGAGATGATCCCCAGTTACCCCGTTCATCGGCTACCTGGATATCCTGGACTAAAAATGACTACTGTATCGTGTATTGTCATCCGAACCTAGACCCCATGGAAAATTGAAAATTTCAGACCTCTAGATCATATGGGCTCAAAGTTATACAGTTTAGCAGATTTAAACATACGAAACATACATCGTGAATTAAAGAAAAGCATATAATTATAAAAAAGTATCACGTACATTAGTAGTCTTTGGTTAATTGTGAAATTAATAGTGCAAGTTGAAGTATTTGATTCTTTGAATAAAAATATGTAAATATGTACACACTGATCGAAACTGAGTAATTTTTTTTTAAGGTCTTTAGAAGATATTTTTACAAAAATTTTCTTTTAAATTGGACAATAACCTAATTTTTTTATGAATCGCAGATAGAATTCATTCTTGCCTGTCAAGATACTGAAACTGGTGGATTTAGTGACAGGCCCGGAGATATGGTTGATCCTTTCCATACATTATTTGGTCTCACAGCAATATCAATGCTAGGTGCTGATAAAACATTAAAGGAAGTTAATCCCACGTTTTGCATGCCAGAATATGTGATACGACGATTAAATTTAAAACCAGATCGTTTGGATAGATGACTGGAAATCTCGGTAAAAAATAAAATGCTGTAATTTTTTTGTATATCTAGCACGTAGAAATTTAAAATTATAAAATTAATAAACGATTTATTCTGCATTTGCTTAATGAAATTTTTGTTTTAATTTTTTTTTTTTTTTTTTTTTTTTTAAGAGATATTAAAAAAAGGAAAAAAATTACTCAAATAATGAACTTATTTATTTTTATTAGGATAATTACGACGTATGTAGTATTAGTATTCATCGTCAATGACTGATGGCTGATTGACGTTTAACAATGATCATTACCAAATATTTGAATACTAAAGTTTTTTAACAATTACACCTTAATTATTTTTGCATGATTTGCGCTAATATAGTTTCAATTTTATGCGTCTATCAGCCTGCTCGTTTTTACAATAAGAAATTTTAACGCCCCAACAAGAAACTCTAGGTATAGAGTTCTTTGACCACAGTAAATACTTAACAAAATTGTTTCATACGATAATAATTATATAAACATATTAACCAAAAATATGAGACGAATAAATATTTAAATAATTGAAATTCCAACACTAAAGTAAATTTTAAATCACAAAAATTAAAAAATTTTTTCAGTTTAAATAAATTTTTTTATTAATAATAAAAATATTATTTATCAATTACTGTTCTGTTATTTAGATCAACGTTCTAAATACCTCTTTAAAGTGAAAAAAAATAGTAAATTAAAAATTTTTTTTAATCACTTTTTTATATTTCAATATATTTATTTATATCGAAACAATTAAAAAATACTATTCTTATCTCGTTTCTTGGATTAAGAACAATAAATTTTCCTTCTTTCTTTTACAGAATTTACGTTTTTCTAAATTGGTTTGCATGTTTTGTTTGTCTTACAAATTAGTTTCAGCAGTAGTTTTGGAATAAAAATTTTTATATCTGGATTATAAATTAATTAATTAACTTTTATTTTTAAGAATATTTACCATGTGAATCTTTTCTTTTTGTATGTAAAGAATTTGAATAAATTATTTTGTGTATAAATAAGTGTAGAATCTCTTGAATTCCCGAAATACTCTTGTCGAGAAGTAATCATTAGTTATACTTTTTTGACCTTCAGCTGATTCAAAGTTATACATAAAAAATTATTGAAATATTGATTATATATTTCTTTGATTTTCTGGTATATACTATTATTTACAACTTAGAGAAAATTGTTGTTTCATCGTTCACAACATCATTTTTACTTTATCATAATAACAAAAAGTAGAAGAGTTCAAGTGTAATGTTCAATTAAATAGTTCAAAATAAGGATTCCTATTTTTAATACATATTTGAAATAAATAATAAGGCTTTTATGCAAGAAAGTGTTTTGTAGGACTGATATTTTATATTTGTTTATTTATTTTTTTTTTTACTTTTTTACTTTTTTAATATTTTATTTTTTTATTATTATTTTTCTAGTTATTATAATTATGATTTTTTTAACAAAGAGGCAGTACTAAATTCTAGTTATTGTATTTTTCCATATGGCGCCTTACTTTTAAAGGGAAGACACGTGACGTCTTGTAATTTTCAAAATTTCTTTTTTTTTTTATGGCATCGCATCACTGCGCATTTTTATTTATTTGAATCATTACTACTTTTTTATTTATTTAAATATAATTTTTCGAGGAGTATGCAAGACACGCTGGGACATAACATACATACATTTTAGATAAGTATCAAAGAGATCAGAAGTTGAAATAAAAAAATAAAAAAAGAAAAATTTATAAAAACTTTAAAAAAAGAAATAAATTGTGCATGAACACTTTCGTTGCTCGACCACACAGAAAGATTCGTCGAAGGAATCTTCTTTTTTTTTCAGTTTGTTGTATCATAAAAGTTTATCATTTATTGGATGTTGATTGAAATCATTGAATTCAACCGTTTTATTTCTACAATGAAATAATAAACCTTGTTAGGAAATACTTTTTTTTTTTTTTTTTAATGACATATAAATATTAAACTTTTGTTTGTGTATATTTCGATTATGAACTTACTTATATTATTAAAATTTAACCAACATAACATAAAAAAACTTACTTTTCAAAGACTCATTGATCTAATACTATAGAAGCTCCGAAAGTATTTTGTAGACTTGCTAAACAATATTTCTGACCAAATTAAAAAAAAAAAAAAAAAAAAAATTTTTAACTTTTTTCTAAGATTAAATTTTTTGACGGTCGACAAAATACTTTTTTTCTAAATTCATTTAATACAATAAAAAACATTTATAGATATATATTTATTTATTAATATATAATTCTCTCGGTAAACGCAATAAATATATAGATATAATAAAATTCTCATTCCTCAAGTACAAAAACGCTAAAAAGTAATAAGTATATTCTTTCTCAAGCGCACTACACTCTTCTTGTTTGTTTTTTTTTTTTTCACTCATCGTTTAAAAAAATGTAATAATAAGTTGTTTGTGAATAAAAAAAAAGGTATATTTTAGCTCGCCCTGCATTATGGATAATTGCCTTTAATAAGTGATGTGTCTTAAACATCGCATCTAAGTTATTTGAATTATCTAGTCATGTATATTATTCTATCCATCAAAATTAGACCAAAAAAGTAATCAACTTTTTCTTTTATCTTCTTAGTGTGGTTCAGGATAATATTTCAAGCTTTTTTGTTGCCTCATTTATCTCTGATACCTACATTTTTTTTTTTTTTTTTTTTTTTTTTTTTTTTTTTTTTTTTTTTTTTTTTTTCAAAACTAACAAACAAAAAATGATATTATACGTATGCACTTTTTAAAAATGTATTATTCATATCCTCATTGCAGCGATAAAATTAACTAGTTAATTCGTTTATTTCACTTGGTAGTTAAATTTTGTCTGTTAACTTTACAAAAAAAGTAAAAAATTAATTATTATAAAGCGAGTACATTGCGATTTCACTCGCGCTTTTTTAAATTATCTATGAAGATTTTTCAAAACTATTGAATCCCACACCAAAGTGTGTACATTGAATTATTAATTTTTATACTACTTTTTTCGATTTATCTCTTACATTTGGCGACTGTTACCATTATTATTCATTTAAATTCTTTTTATCGATTGTTTTATGAGCAAGATGGGTTTTTGACTAATTTGTTTGTCTCCTCACTTGCCTCGATAGATCTCGATGATACGATCTTGGTCGACGTATTCAAAAATGTGAGGTGCATCCATGAGGATACCAACTGTGCCTGCTGTTGTTACGATGAAAAATATGTACAGCTGCAGACGATCTATCACCATTGCCACATATTTCCAATCTTCTCTAGTCTATAATTATCCAAAAAATATTATTACCATTGTATTTTCATTATTCTCATTTGAATGAATCAGATTATAAGAAAAGATAAAAAACTTTAAATAAAGTTTTGATACATTCATATCATTTTTTTAAAATGATCTCAAGACGTTGAAGTGTTAATAACAAAACAATATTCTTACTACTTTTTTTTTTTAAGTGAAACTTCTATTCTGTCGGTAGAGAGTTTTGAGTGGTCAGGAGTGAATCCAAAAAGCCTGGCTTCCCTCCCCTCAACTCCTTCAATTTTCCCCTCAACTCGTGGTTTCCCCACTCTTAGTTAGAAGTTTCACTTCTGTTTAAATCAATTTTTATTTCATTTTCATTGTTACTTGGAGAATTAAAAAGATTTTTTTTAAATTATTGAAAATAAAAGAAAATCATTTTAAAATGATTATTTAATTCACGAAAAACATCATCATTGAACTGACTGTGCAAATTATAAGACAAGCCTCAAAACTTATAATTTTAGATGTAATATCAACTTGTTTGACGATTCAAGATACTTTTTGCAATCGGAGATTAAAAATTAATTTTAAAAAAAAAGCTGTGTTTCTTGCATCAAAGAAGTCTAAAAAAAATTTTTAATTATGCTAATTGTGGTGTCTGACATCAAGAGCAGTTGAATCTTATATAAATACTAGGCAGATGTATCAAATTTATAAATTTTAAAAGATTTAAAAAAGGTTTTTGGATATTTGACAAAATCTCTGGTTTTCAGGCTAATGGTTTTTTCTTCTAACTACACTACTATAGGAAAAAAGTTATTTCAGGGCTATACGAATATTCGAGCATATGAAATGACCTATATTCAAGAATAATGGAATGCAAGTTACGAACCTGTATGTAGAGATCCTCGTTACGGAGATGCTCGGCGATGAACTCGACGGCCTCGGTGGCCTTGGTGGCCTCGGGGCTGAGAAGCACGGAATCGGAGCTCTCGGATCCGCGCCGATCGGCCAGGGCCTCCGAGCCGGGTGGAGCGGCCGCGCTCGAGCCTCCGGTGTGATGGATCTTTCTATTGATCTTGCAGTTCGGGTGATGCAGGTCGGACAGCTCCATGACCTCCATGCCTTTCGGTTTCGGAGCTAGGGAAGAGGGCAGGTGCTTGGGCAGCTCGGTCGGGCTGCCAGTCGAGTAGGTCGAGGTTGGCAGGGTCACGTTGGGTATCTCCATCATCCAGCGCAGTCTGGTCTTCTTTGGGCGACGCATCATTAGCATTGCCGGCAGTATTTTGAGGAATATCCTGCGAGTATATTGCACAAAGTTAGGGAAAAAATATATTTTTTTTCTTTGTTCTCAAGTAAAAGGAGTAAAGTAGGTCATTAAAAATTCATTAACATGCCCGACCAGATTTGGTAATACCGAAAGGACGTGCCGCGGCTGCAGGCAATTAGCAAAGTTTGAAAGATAATTAATTCATAGCGCGTTTTGAGAGTGCGCGCGTGAAACGGAAGGTGCATTTATTATGTAAACTGTACCTTCGAGTCATTGCAGGCATTCGGTGAGTCCGGGGTCCTCGGAAATTCCAGTTTATGATGACTACTGTTACCAAAATACTGACGGTGTTCATGATGAAAGTGAAGAGCAAGTACTTGGCAATCAACGGCAGCACCAGGGATGTAGGTGGCAATATTTTACTTACAAGCAACAGGAACACAACCAGTGATAGGAGAATACTGATACCTGTATGGTATTTTCATGTTTCAGTATTGTACTTTTAAAACATTTTCAAAGAATGGCTACTTAATTGTAACTTACCAAGAGTGACTTTTTCACCAGCTTCGGCTGGCAAGTAAAAGACGAGAACGCAGAGGAAAGAAATGAGTACGGTGGGCAAGATCAAATTGACGGTGTAGAAGAGAGTCTTGCGCCTGATGATGATGTAAAAGGTGATGTCGGTCTCGGTTGGAAATTCCTCGTAGACGTTCAGGAATGCTGGTACGTTTATGATGTCCCAGGTACCGCTCTTCCAGTAGTCCGACAAATCTACAAAGTTCTTGTCGTTGTATAGGGCCAGTGAAACCTGATCCCCGTTAAAAGTCCAAGAGCCAAACTTCATGATGCAGGTCTGTTGGTCGAACGGAAAATAGGTCACGTCAATGGTGCAAGAACTTTGGTATATAGCCGGTGGCACCCATAGTACTTCTCCGTTCGGGTAGATCAGAACGTTGCTCTTGTAGCGCACCTCGTAATTACCATCGGCACTGTACAAGTACACATAATTTTTTTTTTTTTCCATTTATATTTAAACTAATATTATTAAAAGTAAAATTTTGTGCTATCCTTGATGTCATTAAATATAAAGAGCGCACCTTCATTAAGAATTCAAGTTCATCACTTTGAGATAAATCGATACACTTTTTAAGTGAACATTTTATTAAAGTTCGAGAAAAAAATATCAATGATAATTGGTAAAAATTTAATTTCTTTGTTATTTGGAATTATATCAGTTATGAATTTACCGCCCATCACAGGATAAAAGATAAAAACAGTAAATTCACAAAATGATTACATTCAAACTAACGAGTGATTGAAAAGAAAAAAAAAAAAAAATTGTACTAACTTATTGAAAAGCACGATGTCGGGTTTCCAAACTTTATCGGGCGGCAACCGTAGCACCGATATGCCACCGTAATCCGCCTCGTCCCACTGCAGCTGATAGTCGGTCCAGACGAATCTCAGCCACACGTTCGACTTCATAATCTGGTTCTTCTCGTTCTGCGATAAAAGAAAAGGCCCTGATGAAACGCCCCACACCAATATCATACCCATGCATCGGAGCGTTAATAAACAAGAAGAGGGAGATGGAATAAGGTAGGTGGGTGGGTGGGTGGTTAAGGGCGTGCGATAGTAGAGAGATACTCACAACGTTGATGAGCTGCACGAAGGCCAGGCCGAACTTGACGTTGACAGTGTCGGTCATGTTTTGTACGGGTCTGATGAGCTTGTTGTACCCCCTGAAGAGGTCCCGCACCAGCCTCTCCTCATCCTCGGAGCAAAGTCCTGCGGGGATCAAATGTTACGGGATCGCAGTCATCGAAATCATCAAAGGGAATAATAATTCTCGGTAAACAACATGAGACTTACCCACGCAAAAAACGGCAGACACGAGAAGGAATCTTATCAGCCTGCCGGGAAGGCCAGCTGCACCAGCCGTCCCGCCCATCTTCATCTGGGCAGCTTTTTCCTGCAGCAGCCACGACGACCACGGAGACGACGAGGCCAACAGGAGATGATACTCCCTGCTCTTCTCTTCTCTTCGCGACACTACAGCACCAGCAGCAGCAGCAGCCACCCACCCCTAAATCAATATCCGCGCATGCACCCTGGGGTACTTGGGAGGAGGCTGACCGCCCACCCCATCTCTTTCCACCCTGACTTACCGACCGAACGACGCGCCCTTTTCTTTCACCACTGCAGAAACATGCGTCAGGGTGGAGACTCCCGGTCGCCACTCGCTCCATTTAGAACTTTTCTCAAATTACCCGAGTCCTTGAGCCTCAGACGATTCGAGCTTTTTTTCTGAATATATTTAAAAAAGACGTCCCTGAAAAATCAGATTTTTATCACTATCGCGGTTCAATATGCTAGATATTTAGATAAATTCTATCAATAATTGGTAATAAAAATTAAGTTTGAGCAATTTGGTAAAACCTCGCATTCGCAGATAACTTTCTAAACCGTATCATCAAGTTGGTATACGTAAATTTTGCTCTTGAAGTTGATTTGTTAATCAATATATATTGTTTTTTGCAAATTGAAATTTTTACAAAACAAGCAAAGTGAGAAATCTAAACTATTTTTTAAGTTGGCCTAAAAAATATTATTACCGCAATTTATTATTTTAATTTCATCAAAAATTGATGGAAAGTTACCGGGAAAATTTCATAGTTCTTTTTAATTCAAAAAAATTATTTTATTTTCATCTTTATTTTTATATTTTAGTAGCCCAAGATAAGGTTTCGAATTAATTTAAGACTATTATTGGCGTTACTACTACATTTTTCTTAATACGAAATCTTTAAGCTGGTCTTTAGAGCTTTTCTCAAATGAAATTTTTTTTCTGAATACTTATCTGATACTTCGAAAAGATTTAATAGGAACTCAAATGACCGTAAAAATTAACTTTAATGAAGATAATTTTTTCTCCGTATTTTCCAGTAATTACTAAAAATACTTTGTAAAAATTATAACTAATTCTTTCATTCAAATTGAATTGAAATTTCGTTGTAATATCGCACTTACTTTTAATTTTATGCTTGTAAAAAGCATACTGTTGATTAGTTTTTCTATTTTAGTATTTTTATTGAAGTAGCCCTTGTAAGCGTGCATAGGAATAAACAACAATCGGATTCGTAACCTCGGAATGCACTTTTCGAATATTTTAAAAACTTCTCCACCAATCAGCGCACTCATATAATAAGTTCACGCATCATTTTTCGTAGTTGTGGAGTGTAAATTTTTTAATCGAATTACCAATATTCCAGTACTATATAAAAAAAAGTAATCTAAAAAAAATGCATTTTTTAGGTTGAGGATTTCGGTTGATCCGGTTGAGGATTCGGTAAGATCTCATCTCAAGTACTTAGTAAATTTAGGAAAAATTATATTTTAGTTTTATGAACATTTTTCGATCCTCTCCAACTTATGAAAAAGTGAAGAAAAAAAATAGACCAGGTAAATAAAAATCAAAACCAAATTCATTTAATAATAATTGTCTTATATTTTATACAAATAGAGTGGTAAAATATTCCAAATTGTAAATGTTGCTTATTTTAATAAAAAAGTCACAAATTTTATCGAAGCATACAAATGATCTTGTAAACAATTTACATTAATTTTAAATTTCAGCGATAAACATCGCTTTGAGTATATTACAACTTAGACAATTATAAGAAAGTAAACGAAAAAGTACGTGTAAATACATATAAAAAAGTTAATTTACAACTTGGTGATGTTTAAACTAATGCAGAGAAATATTTACATAGTTCAGTCTTACAGAAAACTTACTTGATCTTTACATAAAAAAAAAAGATCTTCTAGAAAATATTATGTTTACAATATTATAGAAAGTTCATTATAAATATAGATGAAAAGTTTTTTATACTAATATTAGTTTGCTTTGGTCCCTCCAACTGTTCTCTCTTACAGTAATACTTTAGTCAATATTAGTTGGGTCATAAACTATGAACATTCATACATACAGAAAAATAAGTTTTTAATTAATGATAATCATCATCAATGTCACACACTTTCACTTGTCATCGTACGCTAATAAAGATAGAGATTTATGTATGATAATTTATAAAATGATAATAAAATAGTTACAAAAAATGGATTTGTTCGTTTGTCGTTTAGCCATAACACTCGTAAAATGAACAAGCTTTTAAGAAGTGCACTTGTCACTGTAAAGTTAAAATATTGAATAGTATTATTTACAATTAGTCAACAAAGTTTTTCATTTTCAGTCAGACTGATCACTTGAAATAATCACACGGTCGTGCACTGGGGCACCCTAATCTCGAAATTCGTTTCGTTGAGATTCTTGTTGAGCTCCTTGACCACTTCGACGATACCCTGCCTCTTGTAGCTCACGTCCGGGATCCCGACAGCCTTCAGTTCTCCGTTAATCTTCTGCTTGAGCTTCTGGTCCAGCTCTAGTCGCACCTGTTCGCTCACAATACTGCTCATATTTTCCGGTGGGAGTTTTGGCTTGAGCTTTTGCTCCATCTGCTCGGTGACGATTGTAATGTTTTCGTTCTTACGGTAGTTTTCGATTTGCTGATCCCGCACGGAGTGAGGCATCGCGTATCTGAGCTTTTGCCAGAACCAGGGGTCACCCCATTTGATGTAGGTGTTCATTTGGAGGTAGGCCTTAAGTTCGGGATCCAGTTTGTCGGTGGGTCCTATGTCCCCGTAGACGATCACGATGACCCGAATACGATTTTCCTTGAGTGCCTGTTTGTGCGCGGCCTGGAATTCGAACCTACTCCAGACGCTCTCGATGAAGTTTGGCGAGAGTACAACGATAGTACGTCTCGACTCGTCGACTGACCTCTCGATTTGGGTGGGTATCCATTCGCCAGCCAGCCAGTCCCTAATGTGGATGCAGATCTTGTAGGGTCTGGGTCCATCCTCGAGCTTCGACACTAGCTCTTTGATCACAAAGTCCTCGTCCTTGTGAGAGTAGCTGATGAACGCGTCATAAATTTTGTCCTTGTCGAGTTCGTCCTCCGTCACCAAACACAAGCACATGTTTTTCGAAAACAGCCAGATCTTGATCTGCTGCTGAAACCGGAAGTATAGTGCCGCGGTTAAACCTAATAATATTCCAAAAACACTGACGAACGAGCTCAGGATGATGTAAAGTCGACTTGTGGCTGGACACAACGTGTCTACGGAGAGCTTCGCAAGCGACTCGTTGTTCTTTGTGCACTTTATGTCAAGAAGATCAGGAATGTCTTTGAAGTTGGACTGGACGTATGAGAGGAGGTCACGTGACTCGCAGTCGCATTTCCAAGGATTGTTCTTCAGACTTAATTTAGTTATCTGGGTGGAATTCGACAGCCTCTTCAGGATTTTCGAGTCAATAGTTGTAAGATTGTTGCCGTCCAGCAAGAGAGTCTGAAAGTATAACACAATCATTTATAATATTTTCTTATTTTTTTAGCAAAAAAATATATAAAATTTGAAAAAAGTATGGTACCTTCAGGTTGGGAGAGAGCAGCCTTTCATCAATGAAGAGAATACGATTTCCGGAGAGGTTGACGCTGGTTACTTTTTCGTAACCCTTCTTGTACATGGAGGGAGGCTCCTCTAGATAATTATTCCTGAGATCGAGCTCGACTTTGGCGACGTCACGCGCGTCGATCCACTCTGGAGCGTGGGTGAGGTTACGACCAGCGCAGTCCAAGAGAAGAGATTGGTCGTGGCGTCTCAGCCAGCAGGTACAGGCGCCACCGTTGGGCGAGCACGGATCACCTGGTCGAGGTTGCTCGCTCTCCACCAGACATTGCAGTGACTTCGAGTTTAGATTGAATACCTAAAAACGATGATCGTGGTAAATATTTATGCGAATAATTGTTAAAAAATAAACCAACAGCAAGAAATAATTGTGTTACACACCTGATTTCCTCGCATGTAGGCAGGGCTGACGCAACTTAGATTTCCCGGCTTAAGGTGCACATAATTTTGGGTGTAAGGATGCATCTCACCATTGAAGTAGCGCACCAGGTCGTAAACCTCGCAACCACAATGCATTGGATTTTCGCCAATTTCAACAAAAACTTTTCGTGGGTCACTCTGATTTGTTGACATTATTTCTAGTTTTGTGAGAACAACACGCGATATGTTGTTATGTCGCAGGTCCACTTCGACCATGTCCGATATGAATTGCAAGTCTTCAGTCTAAAAAACGTAATCAAAATCGTAATCAATATTAATTTGAAATGCATTTAATAAAAAAAAAAAAAAAAAAAAAAAAAATTAAAAGAAATGTATTAAATTAATCACCTGTAAGTAATTGAAAGAATTGTACTTGAGATCGAGTTTTCGCAGTCTAGTGTTGCTGACAACCCAGTCACTGTGCATCTCGGTAATATTATTGTGCGCGAGGTACAGCTCCTCGAGCGAGTGGCAGTGATGGAAGGGCGATATATGACCAAAAATATCGTAAACTCCAGTGCGCAGAGTAAGCTTATTATTGCCAAATTTCGCGACCTTCAGGTTTTTCAAGTATCCAAATGCATCTACGTGAATAAAAGTCAAATCGTTGCTCTCCATGTTCAAAATATGCAAGGACTCCAGACCAACAAGCATTTTGCTGTTTATTTAAGACAAATTTATAAGTATGCATTAGCATTGTTTAAACTTACTGTTTATTTTAGAAGAAGATAATATAATGTTTATACTAACTCATTAACAGAACTCAGGTGGTTCTTAGACAGATCGAGGGAGTAGAGTTCATTGGTGTTTTCGAAAATATTATCGGGCAGCTCCTTAAGATCATTGATGGATAAGCTGAGGGTGTAAAGCTTAGTGGTATTTTGGAAAATCTTCTGAGGCAGGGTGGTCAGATAGTTACGGTCGATAGTGAGATTCCTCAAGTTGGTCGAGTTCCAGAAAAGATCTTTGGGGAGGCGAAGCAAACCGTTGCGAGTTATCGTGACCGACTTTAGGTTTGTGAGGTTAGCAAACAGACCCTCAGGCAACTCGGTTAGATTCTGCTTGTTGTAGAGCAACTTGACCATGCGAAGCTTTGGATTTGCACGAAATAGACCAACGGGTAGTGACGTAAAATTGTTTGAACTCAAATTTATCACTTCGAGATTCTCCAAGTCCTAATTGTCAAAGTTAATCATATTTTATTCAATCTTCAATAATTAGATACTCTACTAAAAAAAAAAAATTTCATTCATACATGATTTCGGATATAAAAAATAATAAACTAAATAATGATTTTCTAAAAGCCTTGGGTAAATAAAAATTCAATAATTTTTTAGTATTAAACGTGGCAATGGGAAGATTGTAGAGCTAGAATTCACGCCATGCATTTAAATACTTTGTTTAAATCAAAATTTTTTAACAAAATCTATTCAATCATAAATTCTCTAAAATTGTTTACTTTCAAATAAAAAAAATAATTTATGGATTTCATATGTTGTCAAGCGGGACTTCTAAATTTATTAATTTTTTCAGGCTCAACTAAAGATAATAAAGGAGATGGTCGTAAAGAATATGGAGTTAAAAAATCCAAATAGAATGCTCTCGGCAAAGTGTCTATTCTTACCAACCGTCTTCAAAGAATTTATTGTATGCTAATCTGTTTCTAACAGAAAACTCGCGCGAAGAGGATAAAAAGAATTTTTAATAAGTTTTCTTTGAATTTTAATTTAAATATGAAATATTAGTTGATTAATGTTTACTACTGAAAATTGGTAATTTTTCAATACAATTTGATAATTCAAAAACGTTTTCCTCGAAAACTGCTGCAGTCTCCACTGTAAATGCGTCTAAATGCTTAAATTTGAATAGAAAAAATTGAGATGATTCATTATTAGCTTCTCCTTTTCTTTGCGTGTGGCTCGCATGATACTTTTTAAAACTTTTTTTAACCATCCAAATAATAATAAATAAGAAAAAAATTTTAAAGTTAAAAAAAATAATAATGATTCTCGAACTAAGTGGTTGGAACAGTATAGATTAGTTCACATGTCAGCAAAATTGTAAATTAAATTGTTAAACGTATCTACGTGATCACGTTCCATTTAAATAATTAAAACCTCTTGTTTCACGCTAATCTAACACGTGCGGCTTTCGTAATTCATTAACATAATTCACAATAAAATTCTACTCATCACATGAAGCGTTGTTTTGTTTTTTTTTTTTTTTTTTTTTTTTTCTTACATAGAATAAGCACAATACTAATTATGCAATTTGAATAATTTTTATTGGTTTTCGAATAAAAACTAACGATTATATTTTATTTGATTATCACGATAGAAATGTCAAAAATTAACGACATCAAATTTATCGTATGCATGTTAATGGGTAATAAAAAAACTTCCTCAAACTGAAAAGAAAAAAAATCTTTCATCTACATAAACAATACCTGTCGATAAAAAAACTTCATCGTTAAGCAAATTTACCGCAGTTGAAAAAAAAAAACTTACTAAATGCAAAAAAATAAATAGGATTGTATAGTCACCTGGAAAATGTCATTCGGAAGAGTGATCAAGCCATTTTGGTTGAGATCGAGGGATACGAGTTTGGTGAGATTACGGAAAACATCGGAATCGAGCTCACGGAAGTCGTTTCTCCATAGGTTCAACAACTCGAGGCTGTGTAGACCATCGAAAGTCCCGGGCACGAGGTGGCGAAGCTGGTTGCTTCCCAGCTCCAGGGTCTTTAGGGATCCCAATTTGTCAAAGAAGCCGTCTGGTAGTTGAACATTTGTATTTCGCAGCTCGAGCAGACGTAGAGACGGCAAATCTACAGAGAAAAGAATTTTAATTAAATTTTAGACCCAAGTCTTTCTTCCCCGAGCCGAACGGGCGTAATTTATTCTCTAATAAGCTCTCCTCGCACAATAATCCTATTATCCCATTTGAATCAGTTAAGATTGTGTTTGCATTATTTATCTATTTAAACATTCTCTCACAGCGATCAGACGTGCAATTTGAGTTCAATTACTTGTCATATAATTACTCTCTCGATTAGCATTGAAGATTTGAAAAGTATAATTTTTTATGATAAAATTAACGATGCAAATTATGAAATTACCTTCGAGGAGATCAACGCTGACTTTTCCGATGTCGTTGTTTGAAAGTATGAGATTTTTGAGGTCCGGGTAAACGGTGAGATCGTCCCGTACGAGGGTGCCGTTGAGTATGAGGAACTTGAGCTGCTCGACTCCGCTGACGCCCAGGAGACCGGTGACCCTCTGGCTGTGTTCCTTACCGGGCGGTGCGCACGAGGTGAAGACCAGAGTCTTGACCTGTCCCACGCCGATGGACTCGCCGAGCATGAAGTCCGACCAGTCCGGGGCGTTGGCGCACTCCACCACTAACCTGTCGTGGCGCTGAATGGTGAGGTCGAAACCGGTAGCCGAGGATCCATTGCCCGCGGCGCAGTGCACCCGGAACTCTCCGGGCGACTCCTCGAAGCAGTAGCACTGACGGTTGTCCGGGCAGCTGAAGCCCTGGCCGACGGCGTTGGCTGCGAGTAAGACCAGCCCCAGGAGTACCACCGTCATTCTCATCATCTTGCGCTGCGGGCCGTCTGCATGCTGCGTGCGGATAAACAGAAAGAATTGGTATAATGAAAAAAAAAGATGAAAATAAGGTGGTGGTGTTTGAGGCTGCAACGGTCATCGATTTGTCAGGTGGATTTACATAATCACCGAGCCGAACAGCGGCTAATGACGGCGGCCGGCTTCGGAGCTGGGTCTTTCAAGATGGGTTATCGGGACGTGATTGGGTGAATTCGAATTGATTCTTTACGCCCGGCAGCCACCGAGATTGGGATCGGTCCGCTCTCTCGCTCGGTCGCAGAGCAAGTCGCACGGCCCGATCTTTTGAATCGGCTATCTTCGATCTCTTTTAAACGCGATCTCGGATTTGACTTCCGAGTACCAACTTATGGGCGTGTAAGGATTTTATGATTAATATTTATGCGCTTGATGAATTGTGCCGTTTGACGCGCGCTCATTATTCACGCGAAGGGGGCCCTCCGAGTTTTAATTGTAGGGCGTTCGTACGGCCCCACAGGTATATAAACTCGGCTTTTCTCCTCACAATGAACGATCGTGATTGATAAACTTCGAGATCGATTTTTGAAGAAATTTCGAGGGTGATTAATGATAGTGAACACGAAGATGTAGACGTAAAATATATATATATTTAAAATCGCCCGCCGAATTAGTCATGTGTGCTTTTGTAACGAAGAAGAGTAAATATTTTTCATTCGGTATCTCTCAATACAGAAATGCACTCGGGGATGAGGTTTTGATTTGTATGAGAAAGAGTTATTGTCCGACGCTTATTATGTTCGGGTGTCGTGTTTAGGAAAAAAGAAACCGGTTTTTTTGCGCGGACGCTGCTGGGGTCCGCTCACTACGGGCTATTTTCGGAGACACGAGTAAGAAAAAAATAAAGAAAGAAGCGTCGTAGACCCCCTTTGTGACCGAAAACACGCTCAACGTCATCTTTCAAATTTGCCATTTTTTACACAGCGTGATACGATTGACCCACAACAGTTGAATATTTCGTCCTCTTTTATACTGTTTCGAACCTTGAGAGACCATTGTTACCAAAAACTTAATCGTAAAAGATGCTTAAGAATCTTCGTTCTTAATTTTTGAATGACAATGGTCTTAAAATTCAAGCTATTTTATAACTTTCCAGAAACTCAATCGTCTTTTAGCCTCATAAAAAATATTGGTCCATATATCGTACAAAAACTAATTTAAGCCAAAAGGTAAGAATTTTTTTAGTAAATCTGACAGAATATAACGTATACAATGGAAGTATTAAATAAAAAAAATGAAACTATAATTCAATGGTGGAGTGTGAAGTTTGATTAATTTTATGCACTCTCTAAATGCACTATGCACGCGTCGATAGTCTTATTAGAACCATGATTTACGTCATATTTACGTCACAGTAAACTAAAATTAACTGTAAAAAACTTTAATTTTAACAAGTAACTTAAATTGTCATTTCACATTTGTCTTTTGAATTTATAGACGAGGTCATTAAACCCGTATCAACTAGAGAGTGTACTTAATTTTGCTCGTTTGGTATAATTTAATCCAGCTGGTATGCGATACAGGGAAAAAAGCTACTTTGCTGTTTGTTTTAGTTATGGACTACTTTGCTGTTTAATTTAATTGTGAAAAAACTAATTTTAAATCTAAAATATTGTATTTTTAGGTTCTTTTATCAATCGCAGTAAAAACACGCGTAAGTTTGAATTTAACAACTAAAAATTTAGACTTTTGTTACCGTGAAACCATTAGAGAAACCGTTGAGATAGAGTTTCGGAATAAATTCGATTAAATTCAATTACTTGTATATCAAGACAGTCACTTTAGATTGCCCGAGCTTGTCGCAGCAATTACTCGAAGAAGTTACTCTCGTTACGGACCAGCAGCAGCTGCTGGCGGGTCAGGATAGTTATCAATGAATTAAACTTCTTCGTAGAAGTCACCCGTAACTTGTGATTGCCGAATCAGGGTACTAAATTTCCAAACTTGCCTTCTCAAGGAAATAACTGTTTGCCGTACGTATGTATATAGTTAGAGAGCCGTATTGACCAAATGTATACAATTTAATAGTCTCGATTGCCGCTATCGATATCGAGTGGGCAATTTTGTAATTGAAAATCCGCAATGTGACAACGTAATCGATGATCTCTACTTACACAATCGTCGTGAAAGTGCACCTGGCGGTGTACGAAAATTTTTAACCCGTTACTTTTAGAAGGACAAAAAAATACCTCTCGTTAATAATGGACACCCAGAACCGGAATGAATGCCCCGACGTAATTACTCAGCTCGTATTCAAAAATAAGATATCCAATGGTTTACATAAACTTGAAGTAATTTCTGATAAATCTTTTATATTACCCGTACTCTAAAATGCGTATTCTACGCATTCAAAAGAGCTATTTTGAGTGTGTAAAATCGCACATTTAATTGTATCAAATGTTATAAAAAGTGTTTGAACTGTAAGTTGAAGTTAACTTAGGATGAACAGTGTGTTTGATTTCAAAAATATACGCACTTATTATATAATATACTATTGAGAGTCAACGCGTAAAAGAGAAAGGTCATTTTTATCCACAAGTTTACGCAGAAGTACACTGTACTGTTTTAGAAGAGTATTAAATCAGAGAATAGGTATAACAGAATAGCCGTGAGCAGAGTTCTTTAGATTTCTCCATAAATCCCGGGCTCGGATAAGTAGCAGGTGTCGGACGGACATTTTTTTTCTCTCTCTTTTTTTTGCAACGAATGCAACGGTAGCACTGGTTGATAGAGTGCAACGACACCATTTCGCATTTAGCAGTGGCGATCGCGCGGCTCTGCCGGTCGGTCGGTCGGTTGATACCAGTGAAAGTTCCGGGAGGGGGGGACCGACGAAAACAATTTACACTCGGGCAAGCCGCAACGAGACGAAATTGCCGGCGATGATGATGCCACGGCCCTTTTTAATATAAATCCCCTCCCATCACATCCGCAATCTTTGGTGCGAAGGAGATTATTTATTTTACATTAACCGCTGCTTAGTGAATAATTGCCTGCCACAGAGAAGAATGAGAGGGATAATGTAATTGCAGAGACGCGCGGGACAATGGACGATTATTTGCATTTTTTTGGGAACTGGAGGGGAAAGGCCGTACAATCGGCTCCGATGTTGATTTCATTCATAAACGCCTACACATATACTAACGCCTGCACATAGCAACAATGGCCATAAGTAAGCGCGTGCTAGCGGCGTTTACGTAACTTTGGCTTACAAACCGCCGCGCGCTGTGTACATACTTACACGCGAGAGTTAGAATTGAAAAATGAAAAACAGAAAAATCCAACGCTCATATGTATAGTGTGAGCGCTAGCGATCCAACCGCGAATAAGCATACTCATCGTTGTGCGCGAATATTTAATTGCAAAAATCCCCGGATTTTTTTTTTTAATACGGCGTTGATAGGAAACGTCGGATTCACAAAATTTGAAAGGGAGTTGGTAAAGCGAGAGATCTAACGGCAACAACAACAGTACCACAAGTCGCCTAACGCGTCATTACTTAAATTTAGCACAAATTTATCGCACCCAGAAAAAAAAAAGAGCGCAAAATTGAGTGTTAATTTTTTTTGAATTTCGAAAATGATAGCGAAAATGAAAAAAAAAAAAAATGTGATCAACAAACACGTCTTTGTAGCGTGAATAAAAAAAAAAAAAGAAAAAGGCGCGACTCACGCGGCACGCATCATGAATATATCCAGCATCATGAATATCCATGCGGAAAAGAAACTGGCTGGCCGCAAGGAGGTATACTGGTAAAAAATAAACGGAGGAGACGGGACGAGTTTAAAAATGTAAAATTAAACCTGTCGTGTAATCGTGCAGCAGGCACTCTACGGTAAACGTCGTTAGCATATAATCACGTGACGAGATCGCAGTTGATACTCACCGCAGGACGACGAGACGCGCGCTGCTCGATTGCCTTGACTCGATAAAACCACCGCACTGCACTATCTCTTTTAGTTCAAAACATCTCCTCGCACCGCTAAATAAATATAAATTTATTCAAACAATATCAATGCGAGAGTGGGTAAGGAATCGCGGTGAAGCCTCTGGCTATTACACAATACACATAACTATCACTTTGGACGCTCGGAGAAATCGAAGGCCGCGCGCGCGCGCTCGTTCGAAAGGATCCCGTGCGTGCGATGCTCTTCGGTCGGGTATCGCTGAGCGACTGGCGACTCGGCGGCCGCGAGCGCTCGGACTCGGTTTACGTCATGCGGCCGGAGCTCTTACATTCCGGCTGCAGAAGCGCGTCGTCTCTCGTCGTCAATCCTATCTTTACCCGAGAGAGCTCCGAGCCATATGGGCTAAGTGCCCGCCGATGGATGGGGAGGACGAGATAGGCCCTGCGGCCTGGAAATACTATTATGCGCCTTTTTCGTTATAATGGCTCCTGGGCATCACTGGAATTCTTTCGGAGCCGTATCTTACCCCTGGGTCCAACGCTTATCGGGCCGACTCTTTTTTTTTATGGGAAATGGAAATAAATACATTCCATCCAGCCTGGATTTATTTATATCACCTGTACGAGATTTTAAAAAATTGATGTCGAACGATCGTTCCCTGCCAGCAGGAAGAGGAAAAGTATTTTCTTCGATTTTCCCTACGAGACAGCTTCCCTATTTACATGCGGCCAGATTATAGTGCAGCTTGGTCAACAAAAAAGAGAGCCTTATCTAATCGCTCACTGTTCTTCTCCGAAGTAGTCTAAAGCAAACGCTCTCGCGTGGTTGCAACACGGTTTTAAACGAATCGAGAGAAAAAAAAAAAAAAAAAAGAAGGGTCTGCTGTACACAAGACGCACAAAAGAAGAATTCGAAGTCGTTCGATCGGTACCATTTGAATATAAGGTTCGCGCGCTTGAGTTTTATTCAAGCTCGGAAAGTCTCCCGCGGCATTCCCGGGGAATTGTAACAGCGCATTGTAAAACACGAGTTAACACTCGTCGAGGGGAAACAATGGTAATTCGAAAAAATCTGAAAGTTAAATAAGTAAAATCAATGCAGCTTTGGGTTGTTGCAGCAATATTTCTTATGCAGCAGCCTGGAGGAAGAAGGAGGAAGAAGGAGGGAGAGAGAGGAGGACCGCAGGAACAGATTACAAGCTGCAGGGGGACCGCAATTACCCGGTGCGGTACCGTCCGGCGCGCATAATTAGACTCGAGCGACCGAAGAGGTAAATCACCGAGGCGATCGTCGTCAAGGAGGAGTTGAAAAACGCGCGCGCGAGCTGCACCGCTCGGCTGCTCTCGAGATACGCCGGCGGCCTCGAGCTTTTATCCCTTCCTCTCCTTCCTACCGCGGTGCACGAGCTACTTCCGCTTCGATTTATCATCGTATCATCATCGCCGCCGCAATGATACCTACTTTTCTTCTTCTTGCGATGACTTTTTTTAATCCCCTTTTATGAGACCCTCCGAGAATCCCCGTCCCATCCTGTAATCTTGATCCACTGATCTCGACTCGCTACCATCGGCTGGTGAACAAACAACGATTTCCTTTTTATTTTACTTACCTATACCTTTCGATGCATCCAGTGCACTCGCCGAGACGATCCATCTGAAGCATTTGTGTTAACTTCACGACGCTCGAATCTTTATGTAGCCAGCTTATTTATTCCTTCTCGTCATTACGGCTCTGGGGAAACAATTTTCTTCTCCCTACGCGCCTTTTTTTTTTTCTTTTTCTCTCAAACTTATTTACACGAAAATTATGTAAAATATTTTATGAATTTATCATAAGTACCGCAACTATAACAATTTATTCGTTCCCGTGCGCAGAGCCGACTATTCTTAACTCATTTCGTATTCCGCGGCTTGTGAATCTTTTTTGCATCATTTAAACTGAAAAATATAAAATTTTATGATAATTGAGTTAAGTTCGTACACTCTTTTTTTTTTTTTTTTTTTTTTACCCAGGAGAATCCGTTAATTTTGCCAGGTGAAATCTTGACAGTAAGAATTCGTACTACAAATTAGTACAACATAAAAGTTATTACTGTTGTGTGGGCAAATATTCAATATCAATGCTGAATCATCCACGCGACTAATAAAAATGTTACGAGCCTACAGATTGCTTGTCAAAATAATAAGGAAAAGAAGGTCCTTGATTACTTCTTTTTTTTTTTTTTTTATTCGGGTACATAAATCTGGTTAGAAAAGACACTCATCTATTCAAGAGAGTAAATTGAAACTTTCTTTGAGTAGATGTCTGTCCGTATACTTTTGGCTCGTCATTATGATTTTTCATTTTGAGCCAGGGTAAATATTATCCACGATTAATATTAATGATGATAATCTGTATTCCCAGATAGAACGTTATAAAAAGGCGATATTTAGATCGCTAGGCTTTTATTTATGCTTGGTGGATCGTAACTGGGACTCACGGGAAAATGTTCGACATTCAAATTCAAATATGTACCCCGTGTGATTTATCTGACGGCATTGTTGACCTACAAATACCCCACGCGGTTTAGATTTAGAGTTAACTGTTAAGATTAAATTTTTCTTCCCTATGTTTCGGATATTTATGACTACCGATTATTCAAGATTAAAGTACTTTGACTAAACATTTTTACAACGCGCTGTTATTATAATCGAAAAAAGTCATTAAAATTATCAAAACTGTACGGTGGAACGCGTTGCTCTATCAAGGACGGAGAGGTGTGATTTTAACGCTCGTTAGAAAAATCAGTACAAGATAAAATCTAATATTTAATTAAAAAGGAGCCAGCTTTTTAAATCAAAATATTATTATTATTATTGCAATCGTATAAAGTCACAAGAGATGATAATTTTAAAAACTTGTTTGAGCGTATGGGTAAGCGATACGGCTAAACGCGCGCGCTATTCATTCGAAGGATGATAAATGGCGATTTCAGCAACGACTCTTCACAGAGAGAAAATAATAAAAATTCATCCTCGCAGGCGGCGAGAGGAGCTTTGGAATCGCACGACGGTGCGATGTTACACGTGTGAGCATAACTCGTTTCGCGCGACACATACCCATCGTGTACAGGTTATACCTATGGGGGGGAATATGGATAGAGCAGGTTTCGATACATCCAATGACTTGTTTCTTGCGCTGCTCCCTTCTTCCTCTTTTTTCTTTATCTTTACCTTCTTCTTCTTTCGTCCTGTGCCGCCGCCGAGCCGACGACGCGGTTGTAAAAATAAAATACACATTGGTACGCGAGCCGTAATATATTTTTCTCTTTTCAAGTGCAATTTCAGGCTTGAAGAATTTTCGTAATTCCTCTCGTAAATCTCGCCCCGTCGCAATTTTTCTCTCATTGTGAATTCTTCTTCTTCTTCTTCTTCTTGCCCACCTCTTTTTTATCGAAAAACGATTAGTTGTTTATGTATAGTGTGCTTCTGTGAATGCGCGTAATTTGTCTCCCTTTGATGTAAATCGAACCATGAATCAACTCGACCAGCAAAACTTAATCAAACTGCTTCCAACAAGAAAAGATCAAACTTCTCTTTTTTTTTCGACTATGTTTTAATTTTGCTAAGGAGCGATAACAATAAAAGTGTTAAGTGTATAATTTAAAAATAAACTCAAGATTAAAACTTGAAAAATTATAAATTATATCTCCGAAATAAGTGGCCATACATATATTTGAAAAAAAAAAAAGGGAATAATCAAAGTTGACGATCTGAGATCGAGAGAGAAAATCACGGCCGGTCGTGCAGCAGCGGAGGTGGTATTATGGAGAGATGGAGAGAGAGAATCGATTACCAAACCCCGAGAGGACGATCGTCGAGCACGATGGTATTTAGGTATGCACGCACACATAAAGTCTGGCTGCATTGTGTACGGGCTGCAAAGGTTCGACGAGAGCTGTGTTTGCTCGGTACCCCAAGGCGCGCATTGTCACTGAGCCACTGCAGAGCCGATGTGTTTGCGCGCCGCTGGGGCATTAACAATGCAATTCAACCGCGAGACTTGTGAAATGAATCTTATAGCGAGCCAACATTGACACTCAACGACTGTGCGCATTAGCTTCATTGGCAAATCCTTTTCTCACTTAAACTCCCTTGATCCTCTTTCTGACTGTTTTTTTTTTTTTTTTTTTTTTTTATTATTTCGAAGTACAATGAGTAAAACCTCGTACACACATTTACTATGATACTTCTTCTTCTTCTTCTTGTTTTTGAGATGTGGGAAAAAATTCAACTCTGGTTGTTGTTCAATAGTTTGGAGAAGAAAATTTTTGATCAATAATGGTTATTCGATATTGTATCTTTATCAACGATTTGGTATTTGATTGAATAACCATAATTTTAAATTACTATTTCTATTAAAATTCATTACGTTATTTTTTAACTGTAAAATTTTTACAAAAAATATTTCTTTCCTTTTTGGAATAGAACATTTTGTGCAGTCAAGCAAAAATTAATTGAAAATCTTTAAAAATCCATCTGAAACATTAATTATCGTTAAAAATTTGAACACATTATCAGACAACTTCCAAAAACATAAATTTCTTTGTATTAGAATCATACATAGAATACACGTACATACATGTATATACAGATCTATTGCAAAAAATATTTAATTTCTCAGTTTTAATTCATAGATAAGAAAGAGCTCTATAGAGAAAAAGCGTATAAATCTTTATGAATATAATCATTGACCAATCAATCAATATATTAAAAGGAAAGAAATAGTTAATATGGGCCATTAATAAATTTATTTGATTAGTCCTTTCTTAAAAAATAATAGCCTTATCAGTGAAGCCGATATAGCATTGGCTAATCTAACCAATACAATTCATGTCATTGGTTGTAACCAAATGATTCACGTCATTGGGCGATCTGAAAGAGTGATTGTCACATGCGCAGTATGAGAAAAAAATATTCAAAAAATTTAACTATAAATAAAAAAAATTTAATTTTAGGCGCGCGTAGCGCGAAAATTAGCCCTAGTAAATTAAAAAAATTAATGTATTAAAATGTACTTATATGAGAACACATATAAAAGAATATTTATTGGCTATTTGAAAAATTTGTCTCGATGACAACCAATGACTTATTCAAATGCGGTAGTTTGAAAACCTTTGAACTTTTCAAAATAAACAATCATACTTCAAACCTTGTTGATCAACGACATCAAAAATACGTAACAAAAAATTTTCGAGTCACTAAGTAAATAAAAACTATTGAACTGAAAAACATTGATTTGCTTTATCTAACCAAACAAAATTTATATCTTTTAGAATACAATAATAATAATAATTATTATTATGATTTTTAATTTATGTAAAATAATAAGTGAAATGTTGTTTAACATAAAACAATACTGAATGCTTTTATTAAAATCATTTGAAAGTACTTACGCATAGATGTATCTCAAAAACAGTAAGAATTTTTATCAAGACGACGATACAATGGCTTTTGTTGAAAGAAGATTCGAATGAGAGAAGAAAATTAACAAACTGACAAGCAAAGTAATGATAAAATGGTTAAAAGACTATTACAGGAGAGGCGTTTATAATGCGTGTGTTGATACGCAAAAATCGAGCCGCGCGGAAAGATAGTAACGGTGAAAACTCCCAGTTCCACTATCTGAAAATCATTAACCGTTCGATGACGAAACGTACGGGTAGAATCCTTGGAAGTGACTTTTATTTCCATTAGTTTCGGCGGTGCGGGGATCACCCACGGAGTTAGGCGAAGCCCGGGGTCTTTAAATCACCGCCCACCAGCTGCAGGAAAGCCTTTCGTTTCTAAGCTCTTACCAGCGAATATTCGCCATAAAGTAACGGCGTAGGCTGCATTACACTGCACCTTAAATCTTCGTGAAAACGAGCTCCAGCCGTCCGGCCGGAAAATCTGTCCAACACGTGCCCCAGCGCCATATGACACCCATCGCGCGGCTTTCTTTCTTTTTTTTTGGACGGAAAAACTTAGTATTATACGGGGGAAAATAAAAAAGAGAGGCCCCCGAATGTCCCCGGCTACTCGTTTTTCAAGGACCTTTTCTTAGCATAACATTCCCATAGGGCGCTACGCGCAGTTCGTATTACTCGGAATCCTCAATTGCGTTTTGATTAATGGCGGGGAATTCGAGAGCCTTGTTTTTGGTTTTTAACGAGACGGGGAGTACCTAAATCACGCCTGTGTCGATGGGAATATTTTTACACCTTCTTTTACTTTATCTCTCTCTCCCTTCGAGTCTAATTTAAATTGCAAAAAGCAATTTGTAGTGCTTTTGGTTACAAAATTGTTCTTCCATCTACGTGCAACTGCATCGGAGAAAAAGTTTAAAAAATTTCCCGAGCTATCTCGTTAATTTGTGGAGTAAAAACAAAAAGAAAGAGATTTTCTCGCAAGTTGAAAGATTTAGTAAAAGAGCTAAAAAAAGTTTGAAGCATATTACGCGCGAGCATTATAAACAAGGGGAGAATGGAAAAGGACAAATGGAAAAGAGAGAGAAAAGGTTCACGGTAGCAGCTTAGCGGCTTAGAGCCCTCGGCACTCGAGTTACGCGCTGTTTTCCGATGATGGAGAGTAGGACGCTCCTTCTTTACTTCTTCAGCGGGAGCTAATACGCACGAAATAGAAGCGGTGCATCTGGCAGGAAACGGGATCCTGGGCGTCGCGGCGCGCCTCCTGTAACGACTCTCCTCCCACGCCTCTTCTCTTTATCCTGCAAGCAGCAGCTCCTATTTTTTTTTTTTTTTTTTTTTTTTTCTTCCCTCGCTGCTGCACTGTTTATGCGTTTGTTTCGTGGAGGACCTGCATGCATCATCGCAAATACAAGCACCGAAATTGAATTTATGCCCTTATTTTTCACGTTAAACCACAATTCGGCGGCTGGATTCGTTTCCTTGCATTGTCGTTCTTCTCTTCCGTACGACCATTCACTATACTTTCTCTCTTTGAAGGGTGCGCAATGCCTATAATACTTTAAAACTCTCGACAACGACAGTAGAAGCTATAGAGGAAAAAAAAAACTTACAGTTGTGGAGCCCCTCTTCCGGTGCAGGTTTTAAGGAGCTATCTTACTACTCTAGGTTGAGGCTCTATTTGTGTTTTCTCTATTTTATTATTGCAGCTCTTGTCAAACTATTTTTCAACTTCCTTTTCTTCTTAATTTTTTTTTTATTTTTCTCTGGTTATACGTATCAAATTTAAGGTAAAAAATTGGGGTAAAATAAACTTTTTTACTGGTACATAATTTCAATAAATTTACTTCTTATAATTTAATAGGATATATTTTATTTAAAAACTTTGAAATTCAAACTACTTGGTAAATATTATTGTTGGATATTGTTATTAATGTTGCATGTCATTAGCAAATAGTATTTAAGTACAACACCGACGCCGACGCGTCTAGTTGTAGCTGCGTCTGCAGTAATTAGTTTATAGCCTGCGGGGGAGCTAAGAGGCCCCGAAGTTTTATTAGCCGTAAGCAACCGTTTTTGGCCATAGTGACCGCTCGGTCCTGTGACCTGTTTTAGTTCTAGGCGCCCAAGTGACACCGCTTGTACCTGGGTCGCACTCATGTATACTTTACACTTTTACTATTTATACTTTTAATAATATAACTTTGCTACAAGATAGTTGATTATTTATTTCAATATAAATAACCCCAACAATCATAAAGTTACCAGTAGAAACTATAGAATGTTCTCGTACTGGATATTTATTCATGCCGAAATGTATGAAATTTTCAAGTAAATATATAATTTTTCTTTTGAAATGCATAAACGAAATTTATCACATCCTGATGGGCTTGGAAAACTTTTTTTTTTGCCATATTAATATATATATATATATATATATATATATATATATATATATATAATATGTATTTTTTGTATTCAAATCTTAATATTGTACTCGTAAAGTTACATCATGTTTAATACAATAGAAATGTTATTTTTTTTATAATAAGAAGTTTTAGTGGTCTAAA
This sequence comes from Encarsia formosa, assembly GCA_038277355.1. Taxonomy (NCBI): domain Eukaryota; kingdom Metazoa; phylum Arthropoda; class Insecta; order Hymenoptera; family Aphelinidae; genus Encarsia; species Encarsia formosa. The sequence continues at coordinate 111,930,755 of CM076184.1, forward strand.
CTTTACCACAAATCTTCGCAGGACGCGCTGAACACATTTTTCTTTAAAATTTCTTTCAAGATTTTTTCATAAATCCTGTTTAGCTGAAAAGTAATGTCATAAATTTTTCAATTAAAGAATTTTTATTATAGTTTGCAATAATTTTACTGAATAGAAGTTGACTTTTGTTGAGAGTTTTGTTTACATTTTAAATAGTAAACTTTTAGTTATTTTTAAGGAAAGTTACATAAGAAACAATCGAATGAAAGGTAATACTGAATTATTATTAGAAAGGTAATACTAATTATTTAACATTGTAACTTTGTTAATTCGTAATATGGTGCGACTATTTAAAATGTCTTATTTTCAATTTTTGGGCTGTCTCTAAGCAAAAAGGGTTTTAAATATTTTTTTCTTATTTTTCTCGACTGTTATGAATAAGCTGATTATTTTTGTTATCAAGGCACTTAATTTATTGAGTGCTCTCAATCATTTTATCACTTCGTCGCCTTAGTGTGGAAAGACATCATCTTAAAAAATTACTTTAGAAACGTATCTTAAATTATCATGCAAAACTGCACGTAGATGATACGCTTCTAATGTGAGTTTTCAAGATGATGTCTTTCCACACTAAGGCGAGGACTTATGGTCTTTGATTCTTATACAAACGTCCTTTCAAAAGTATGTTTATCGTTTTTCTAACTCGCTTTGAAGAATGTAATCGTGATTTTAATCATCACTCTACTTCTAAACATTTATAACAAGCTCAAATCAATCAAAATTAAAGAGAGAATAAATATTTCTTGCAACCCTGATTCTATTTTCACCTTATAAACATTGTTTAAGTGTTTTTAAAATAAATTCAAGGAAAAAATTTAAAAATAATTACTAATTTAGTTGCAAAAATATATAATCTCGTACATTGTTTCTTTTTTAAAAATTTATAGTCTAATTTTACTTTAAACTCGCAACGATATTTTGCATCGAATACAATTGCTGATTGTAAATAGGGTGGGGGGGGGGGGGGGGTGCTCTAAGAGGTTACTCATTTAGTCTTTTTTCGGGTGAATACAAGTTGGGAACAAAACAACTAATAACAGTGCAACCTTTTCTACAAGTTGGGAACACCCCATATTCCTATGCTTATACAAGTTGGGAACATCCAGTATTCTTGTGCTTCTACAAGTTGGGAACAAACTATTTTCTACAAATAATTATAATGTAAATGTAGAATTGACTATAGAAATCATATCTCTTCTTTAATACTGTAATAATTATCCAAACTAGTGAAAATTTGACAGTTTTTTCACAAACAGACCAGCCTGTATTCTGGTCACTAAGCGAATTGACCAATTACACGAATAGACCGTAACATATATAAATTTTAAAATTTCTCCCCAACTAACATAGTTGGGATCAAAATATTTTCTACAAATAATTATACTATAAATGCAAAATTATAATGTAATACTTGTTGAAAATCTATAAATTTTTTATAAATATATATAAATTTGTAAATTTTCCCCCAACGAATAAACCAAAATAACCCTTTAAAACATCCCTTATAACAGGAAAAAAAAAAAAAAAAAAATATGAAATACGGTTGCTCTTTACTTGTTGAAGCACTAGAAATAAGGATGTTCCCAACTTGTAGAAGCACGAGAAAAAAGGGTGTTCCCAACTTGTAGTTTTTTTTTATTGCTGTTCCCAACTTGTAAACTCCCTCTTTTTTCACGAAAGGCTATAAAATGATTTAAAACTTAAAAAAAAAATAAATAAATAAATAAAAAGCTAAAAATAACCCCATAAAAGCTGAAAAAATAAACAATATTCAAACCATGAACACAGGCCCAAAATACAAAATAGTATATTACACACCGGGCGCTGGAAAAGTATTGGCCAGCCCTAGCAAACCCAAATTGACTCCCGAGCCAAAGGCGAGGGTGTCAAAGGTTTGCTAGGGGTTAGCTAATACTTTTCCTGCGTCGCGTGTAATGTTTTTTTCATTACGGCGGGAGGAAAACCCAAAGTCCCGCTCCGACCCGGGGAGGGAATTTGGTGTTTTCGTTCCGGAGGTATGAAAACTAACTTTTAGTAAATCAACCTATGCATCAAATGAGGCTCATTGTAAAATTGGAATCGGGTCTGTGAGGTTTCATTTTAATGCTTTGATCATCAAAGTGAGTCCTTTCACATTCAAAACTATTGATTTGGTCACAGTAACAGTTTTTGCTTGGTGGTATCACTTCAGGTACAATTATCTTTAATTTTTAATTTAAGAACTTAATAATTGTCATAATTTTATTAGGAAGCATTTTATGACTTATACAAATTTTCATTCTTTCGTTACTTCCCAATCACCTGAACTTTTTTTTGTGCTACCCAAAGTTAAAAGTCTTGATGAAAATAATGAACTTTTTCTAGATAATTATTCTGTACCTTATACAATTTAAATTGAAATAATTTTGTTAAAATTGATTGTAAAAGTAAACCATTTCTGAAAAACAAATTTATATTATTAGCAGTACCGGGAATCAGTAAAATTGCATACCATATTTTAAAAGCATTAAAACGCCATAAAATATCTATCGGTTGGACATAAAAGTACCGACATTATGTCCCGCGAGCTATATTAAAAAATAGGTTGCCGTAAAAAAGGTACAACAACCGCATGCCTGGTTCAAGCGGTTCCGAGATAATATCGTAAAAAAGTACGTCATTATGCTCGTGCGCCCTGAGCAACGATGTTTATTTTATAAAAGGGCCCTAGAAGAGCAGTCCTGTAGCTTGTGATATTAGCCAGATCACCACCCGGTGTGCGCCGACGAACACGGATGGTGTCGGTCGCAGGCCCGCAGCGTATACATATGTTTATCTTTCTATTTATCCCCGCCCTTCTAGCTCACGATAATTTTTATTTGTTAGCTATTTAATTAAAAAGTTAATAAGACAGTTGATATACATGACTCGTGATGAATAATCTTGGTTGTGTCGCCCCGAATGGATGTTTTTTTTTTTTTTTAATTTTATAACACTGTTATTTTACAAGTGAAATGGAATAGTCTTATGATTTTCAAAGATATTTTTTCTAATCATAACTTTTTTATTCAAAGTCAATTTTTAAAGTACACTTACGTACATGTACGAATAAATCGCCCGTGCGTAGAAAAACCTTCAACCAAAATTTGCTACGAATTAAGTACCTAACATTGCAGTTATTTTCGGCCAATAAAATGTCTCTAAAAACTTTATTAATTAATTTATCCTAACGAAAAAAATGTTAAAATGACCTTTGCTATCAAACCATTGATATATTATTTAAAAAAAAAATTTTCGACCCATCAACCACGAATAAAATGATTCGAAGTTTTCAGCTTATGAAATCGTCGCAAGGGTCTTTTTATTCGCAGCTGGTGTGAAATTTTTTTTTTTTTTACTTTAATATATCAACAGTATAGTAGCAAAGGTCATTTTAACATTTTTTTTATCAGGCTATAAATTAGCAAATAATGTCTATAAGAGACGTTTTAGTCACCGAAAATCACCTCATTGTATAACTTTATTCATGGCAAATTTGGGTCTAAGGTTTTTTTTTCGCACGGGCAATCAAAACAATATAAAATGCTCGAATTTAAAAAAATTTTCATTTTATTAATATTATTTAATATACGTGAATAAATTTTATAATAATCTTCTAACATTAATTCAGTTGAAAATTATTTAAATGAATGAAAAAAGTATGTCACATGCGGTAAAAAAAAAGAATTAAAATAATTTCGAATGAGGAAGGGAGTAATTACTTGATTGTCAAAACCAAGAAGCATGCGATCATCAATTATTTTTACAAGTGTAATATGTGGCGTGTGTGCGTTTGTGCTCTTACATCAAAGGCGTAACTAAGCTTCACAAGTAAAACTATTTTAGTTTAGTCATTCTGGTTTTTGGACGAATATCTGAGGTTTTACGAGATTTGTGGCATTCTACCGAGCCAACTCTCGCACTGCAACAGCCGCTTTTATTTTTATTTTATTTTATTTCTACGATCGGTCATAATCATTTAGGTAATAATAAAAGAGAATCGTTCAATAAAAATAAGTTGTCCCAAAAAATAATCTCAAAGACACTCTCGTTAAAAGTTTGGCACGCTTTTATACGGTATATTATGTGAGTCTTTTTTTTTTTTAATTTATGAAGCTATTATTTAAAGAATTAATAATATTATACCAATACTTCGATCAACTTTAATATTAAAAGAATTTTCAACTATTTTTAGGGATTATTTTAGTTGAGCACCAATGAATTTTTTAAACCAAATATAACTGAAAAAAAAAAAATCTTTTATTAATTCTTTTTAACGTTTTTAATTATTAATACGTAATTAACAGGATTTAGATTGGAGAAAGGTATTTTATAAAAGATAAATGAAACGGCTTAAACGATTTCTACTTTACCGACGCACAATGCACCAAGTCTGATCGGTGGTTCGAAAGTTAGGAGCAGATGTCAGCAGCTTACCCGAAAGCTCGTGGCAGGTCTTCGTAAAACCTGGCGCGCAAGGCGCAAGCTTGAGGTCATTTCCTCGTTCTCAAACATTTCTGACATTAAAAAAATCAATATTTTTTATAAAAATCTGAGAAAGTCCCTAGTACACAGATAGTACTAAATTCGGAGTCAATATCAAGCGATTGAAGGGTCGGTAGCAGAGCGCAGGCGTCGAAAAGGTCGAACTGGTAGCTTCTGCTGACCCTGCTCTACATCATCGGCACGCCACTGAAAAAAATGTTCAGCTTTGAATACTCAATGAGCCCTTGCGGCGACTAGCTCGAACCAACTTCCGGGGATATTATTCGAAGCAGTCGTCGCTCGCGTAAGAAAAAAAATAAAAAATTAAGAAACATCTACCGTCGGCGGCGTCGGGTCGAAAGATAAGAGCTGGTGGTATGGGTTGATAGCAAGCGGAGCAGAAGACGCGACCCGGCGGTTCTTAGAGTTTCCTTTCCCCCACCTCCCGTGGTCCGGTCGTCGATGCGCGCGCGCGCCGCGAGCCGAGCCAGCGAATTCTAGCACCAGAAACTGCCTTACCTCGGCAGAGGCCCTGCAGCAGCAGCCGGGATCGCGTAAGAGTCCGGAGCCTGCTTCGCGCGGGTGTCTGCATCTGTTTGGGTTTATTATTTTTTTGAAAGGCTGCTTTACCGCTCTCGTTGAAGTAAACTTAAAGTTAATAAAAAAATAAAAAACACACACTCGTGTCGCCGATGGTGGTCAGGATTCGACACTGACAACTGCTGCAGGAGCAGGAAGAAGAAGACGAGGGAACCTGTTAGTAGTTAAATCATCGGGGGGGATAGAGCTGAGTGTGCGCGGCGGCTCTCCCCGTGGTGGCGGTAATCGCGCGCGCGAGTGTCGACGTCGTCTGCAGGGAAAAGCTTAGTGTGTTCACCACCTAGCAAGACCGGGGTGCAGGTTAACGACTCCCCGGTGGGTGAGAGTTCTTCATCTCAGCGGCAAGTGTAGTTGTTAAACCCGCTGCAAGTCTGCTCTTCTGCTGGTGAGTCTATATTTGTAAACGCCCTGGCTGCTCGGTTTCGCGCGCGCGCTCTCTCGCACGCGGATGAGGGAGCTTAATTTTAGAATAGAAAATTCCTGAGCTCGATATTTCGCGGGCCTACCTATAAATCCGTGGTAGCGATGGTAGCGTAGATTCTAAAGCTCTTTTAAAAACCAATCCGTAGGAGCGCGGACTGACCTCCAGGGGCTTATATATGTGCCAGCCGTGCATAACATAATCCCGCGAGGTCGATATCTTTGACCAACTCTCTTGTAATAGCTATCGATCTGCAGGGGGATATCTCGTAAGGCGAGGCGTGCACGTGCACCTTCTGCCAGCTCGGGGGAGGCTAAGCGAGCTCGCAAGTCCGCGAGGGAGCTTTCGGACAAAGGGTACGAGATCGCCTTGGCGATTCGATTCGGTCAATAAAGGAGCTTTTTAGAAAATTTAATTTTCCTTTTCTTTTTTTCTTCGACTCCAGTTTCAAGGAAGGGTTGGTGGTGCGCGGGCGCGTGCCGTCATCATCGGAGGCGGCTGCACGCGATCAATAGGACAGCTCGAGCGCACTCAGCAGCGCCACCAACTGCTGCACCACGTGCTGTTGAGCTTTTTCAGCCGGTCCCACACGCCCCGACCGCGGCGAGCTTTTCCGTCTAGGGTTGCCTTTTTTTCCCTTTTGATCGTGATACGGGGGTTCATTACAGCTTCGAGAACACATAAATCATGGGTGACGAATTGGGAAACGGCTTAATGGTCACTTTCGTTGTTTTGATGACCAAACGAGTTCTATGATTTATTGCTCGATTCGCACTTGATTTACTTGAATGCAGGATTCATACGGGCTTCGTGAATATATTGTTTTTAGACAAGCGTTGAAAAACGCTGTTAAAATAATTATTCAAATTAATAATTATAGTTGCAGAAAAAAATTTAGTCTAAACTACTTCGAAATTATAATAATTTCGTTAAAATTGTCAAATTTAAGTCGATGTAAAACTAATCAAGTGGAATTACGTTTATCTGGGTTTTTTAATTTTTAAATCATTAAAAAAAGATAATTTTATCGCGAGATTAATTTGAAACGACTCGGGCTTAAAGAAATTTATGTATCTACATGATTGATTAAAATTACGAATCGATTGAAAGTAAAATGAAGTTTTATTTGGCATAAAAAAATTGAGTTTGAGTGTAGCGATGAAATCGTGTCTCCTTGGAGTAATGTAATTGAAGAAAAAAAAAAGGGAACGTTTGTTTTATACAAATCACATCCCAATAGCCGTGTGACATTAAAAGCGATATTGAAAAATCTTCGAAATCTCGTAAAAACGGCGACGTTCGGCCACTTGGCTTAGCCATCATCAAAAATACGATCTTGACACGAAACTCTTTACTAAATTTATCCACGCATAGCTCCACAGCCAAACAAATGACATCCCATTTAGCGTTTCCTTTATTTTTCTCTCCGGATTATCCATCTCTCTTACTTGCAAGCACGAGAATGTCCGTCATTATGAGAATAGATGAATTCGTAATTTCAATTTTATAGAGTTTTACGATTAATAATTACGCGAACAATATATGTTGTTGATTAACTTGATGGCAGCTCAATTAATTCTTAATCACATTGGAGTGAATCTGATGTTATGATTTGTAACACAAACTATGTAGCGCGATTTTCAGTTTTGATAAATAGTTGCGCATTTCTTGGTTCATTAAGGAAAGATATTGTAGAATTTTTCCAGATTAAGATTCATTGTTTTCTTAACAATGTTGTTCTCGTTTACTTTCGCATTGAAAATTTTTACCATCAATTATTTAACTCTTTGAAAAAATTGTTTTAACAATAATTGTTTATTATTTTCAAATATTTTTATTAATTTTTTTTTGTGTTTATTTCAAGTGTCCGTGATTTTTTAAATTTGATTAGCGATCAGTTTTTGATTTTTTTTTATAGGTAATACCAGTTGATTTTTAATTGACACTCTAGCAACTGATGCTATGAGAATTCCTGATTTTCATTATTTTAGATTCTCATAAATTTTTTTCTATTTTAATATCTAGGACTAAGTTTTATCAGTTTTGTAAAGTTTTTGAATAAATGGTAATGAAATTTCCCATTTTCAAAACAAAATCACACTGGCAGGTAATTTTTTAAGATATCTATCGTTACAGGTTCGTAAAAAAAATCTTTTATAAAAATCTTTCGTCTCAACCTCCGCGAGTAAACATACATGCACGACTAATTACTGCTACAGTAAGATCACACACACACACAGACAAACACAAACACAAACACAAACACACAAAGCCAGTCTTCTAAAGGAGCAAAGAAGGCTTACTCCTGTACAAAGGGGTGCGCGCAAACTCCGCTCGTGCGATCCCAAAAAAGCCAATTCCAACCCTTGGTCCAGTGACACAGTGCCCTTTTAATAGAAAAAAAAAAAAAAAAGGTTGAAACAATAAGAAGATGCAGTAATAAATGAAAAAAGATTTTAAAAATAAAATCCCGGTGTACAGGGGTGCGTGCGCGAGTGGTAGTATCGAGTAGAGCTATCATTTCACGAAAATCTCGTGCTCGCCAAAAAGTGTATCGCTTATGCTCGTTGCATAAGTCTCGGCGCGGCGGCGGGGGCTTTCTATTTTTAACGCCAAAAGTTAAGTTTGTAAATTAGAATACGCGCGGGTCAGCCATCAGCAGACGTTGCGCAAAAAAGCGCATCCACGGGTATCCCGAATATACCTATACATGTGTGCTGTTAATGTAAAACCTAAGGGTTATTATGAATCGCTGCCGGCGGCGTGGTGGTCAGCCGCGAGCTTCTGAGGCTTCCACGCTGCAGCAGATTCATGCCACTCCGCGATCGATGCCTGGAAAAGCCTTTTCTCTCTCTCTCTCTCTCTCTCTCTCTCTCGCTGCCACCCTCGTTCAAGTATGCGCATACATGGTTCGTGGTTTTTTCGGCCGGCTGTGTGCGAGCTTTTCGGGTTCCGTTCTGTAGCGATGGACTGACCTATATACCTGTAATTCAAACTTTTTTTTTTTCATCAATTTAATCAAAGCTGACCGTGTAAAGATATTTTTTTTTTTTTGAGAGGCTTTCAAAATAAATTTTTGAGTTAAAAAAAAACTCTTTTCTAATTTTTTTTAAATTTTTAAGTACAAAAAAAATCGATGAGGTTAAAAAAAGAACATTGATTTTTCATTCTCATGCAAGTTTGATGACCATTGGAGTTTTATTTAAAAAAATTTAAGCCCACCGAAGAAGGATCAATGAAAATCAATGACAGCGATGAGTTTATGTCATTATATAATAATGACTGCATTACTCTACAAAGCCAAAAGATTCGTCGGATTAAATAACCAAATGCCACCTGACAATTGATATTCACGTTTAAATTCAAATCGCATTAGAGAACAACTGCAGCGTTTCGGTTATAAAGCTGACGAACTGATAGCTCCGCCTAAAATATTTACTGGGTCAACGGACGCTCGCAGAGAGCCACGAGTTTTTCTGTTAAAATCCATTAAATTAATTTGAATAATTGACAATAAATCGCGAGGTGGAAATAAATGAGAAAGAAGGAGAAAAAAAAGGTTATCGAGAAAGCCAGTAACACAGTACGAAGCGAATAAAGCGAAGGGGCAAAAATAGTTCGACGAAGCCGTGACCGTTAGGCGCTGCCTGACTGCCGCTGGTCGATTTGCGCGCGAAGAATTATTAAGCAGCCACCGTCGACCGACCGACCGACCGACCGACGAGTCTATACTTACTCATTAGATCCCAGAGCTGCTTATATACCTACAACGCGATCATCTCGGAAATGTCTTTGATTACCAGGATAAAAAGATCTTTTAAAATTCATTACCTTTTTCTTTTCTACCCAGCGGGTATCGCCGCTTGTTTATTTATATTTTAATAATCGAGACCATCGATAATTGAACATTCAAGGAACTCGTGAATTCATATAACGTTTTTATTTTTCAAAACCAAAAAAGGTCAATTCGATCGAGCGTAAAACTTCATGTTGCTCGATACAAGAGCCGGCATCATACATTTATGTGCTCCTCGTAACTTTTCAAAGAAATAACCGAACTTTTGTACGATACGCTGGAAAAAAAGTTTTAAAAATTGATCCCCCTGGCCTAGCGCGGGAAAATCTTGAAATTCAAAATTTTTCGCAACATCATTTACCAAACTTTGCTAAACTTTAAAAATTTCAATTGTCCGATGGAACACGAGACTTTTGAAATATTTAGAGCGTTGCGTTTAAACTAAATGGCGTTGGGCGGTTCAGACGCGAAGAAAGTGGTGGAAAAAAAAACGTAGCGAGCTTTCTTGAAGACCGGGGGACGAGCGAGAGAGTGAAGGATTTAGTGCAGGTATTCTTGGCTGTGGGACTGGCCACGCCAACTTTTATACCTCTTTCTTTATTTCTCTTTGCTGCAGTTTCAGCTTCTCTCTCTCTCTCTCTTTTTTTCAATTTTTTGCCTCGAGAGCGAAAGTTTCCGGTGGGCAGGATGTTTTAGGATTAGGTATCTGGCTCCGGGGGGAATTGCATATTCCACATGTTTCACTCTTTACGACTTGCGTTTTTCTAAATTGTGAATTACTCTTTTTCCCTTGGCTCTTCGGATCGCACCTTTTGAGATTACCAATTTTTTTAGCCAATAACCAAATGCAATTAATCGGGCCTATCAATTATGCTCGATAGTTTTTGATTGAACCAAACGTAGCGATGATAATCGCGATTATTTTATTAAAATAGTTATCGTACCCTCGCTCTAATTATCGAACATCAAAGGCAAGCGATCCGTCAATCAATTATAACTAATCAGTTTATATGATAATCAAATTATTTATATAAGCTAATTTGTACGCTATGAATAGCCATTACCGTCGTCTGATTGTGAAGTTGAACTAACCTATGCAAATTCAACGAAAATTAGTTAATAAACTTTAACGGTTACGAACGTAAGAGGACATAAAAAAAATCGATCGGATTTTAACTGCTAAGGTGATTTATCATACGAAAATTCGTGAATTAAATTAAACTTCGGGCTCGTTTGACTTTTCGAAATATCGCACGTACTGTTACAAAATTTGGTCGAATCGATTTTAAGTTTTAATGAAAGCTCACGTGCGCTTATCACCGAGTGGACAATAAATTACTCATTTTCAATTGATAATTTTGGTAAAAAAAAAAGGAAAAAAAAAAGAAAGAGAAAAAGAAGATTGAACCAGATTCAGCACGTTGGTCATAAGAGAGAGGGAGGAAGGGAGGGCAGAAAGGAGGGGTGGAGGGAAAGGAAGGAGGAGGAGGAGGAAAATGGCACATGCGCACGCCTCAGAGAACCGCAGCATTGATTTGTTTGAGAAAAACTCGCGTGATCGCATGACGATGGGGTAGAAGGAAAAAAGGCGTCGTCTCGACGCGCCTGCCGCCGCCACTCGTGCGTAAATTTTCTCTTCTTCTTCTCTCTTACATATACTTGCCTTGATGGTCCGTATCGGTACAACAACTATATAGCGAGCGTCCCTTCCCTTCCCTTCCGGTTCCCCCCAAACTTGACCAAGATAATAGATGAAGAAAAACAACCAGAAAATGATTCACCGCATCGGTAACTGTTTTGCGTCCTGATTCTCGAGTGAGGAAATTCGAGATCTTTTGTGTGCCCTAATGACCCAGCAAATATTTTTTCTCCCCCGACTTACAATCTTCATTGTGAGCTTGTTTTTTTTTTTCAAACCGATTTTTTCATGATTAATTAGTTTTATCAACGACAAGAGTCTTTGAAAAATGTTTCGGCTCGTGTTTCGGTGGATGCGAGGGATGGTGGAAGCAGGAACTCGCTGTTTCGAGAGATGAGTTTTATGAAAACTGCAGGTTGTTTTGATTTGAAAACACGAATAGGCAACCGCTAATTAACGATACACAGCGCAAAGTAATAAAATTTATTATACAAACACAGCCGACGTTTGTTGACATTAAAAATTCAGGCTTTTTAATGAGATTATCGCTTCATTGACTGATTATAGATTACGATATTGACTATGATGAAATGTATTACCATGATATTTTATCACTCATATCGAAGATTTTGCTCGCAAATGATTTTACATTCGAATAATTCGGTGTGAGTAACCGAAAATAAGCTTCGGCTCTCTGTATCGACTACCGCTAAATAAACAAATGCTCAAACGTTCAGCCAGCAGAGAAATACGTCAATTTGATTGATAAATGAAATTGATTTAATCCTTTGGGCGATGCAGTCGGCTTTTCGAGTGCCCGTAAATTCATCAAAGGGGTAAAAACTCCTATGGATTCTGCGCGTCGTATTTTTTTTTTTTTTTTTTTTTTCCTGGACTAATAAATTTCTGTAGTTTAGAGGTTGGATTAACAAAGTAAAGGATTTTAGGCATAAAAAAAGATAAAAAATTTATCGCATACCAGGCGGAATAAAAAATTTCAGTTTTTACTAAACGAAAAACAATCGGGGTGGATGATCTAGAAAAAAAGTATATCAAAACCACATTCGGGATTCGCGCGGAAAAAGTCACTCGTCGCCCGAGTGCAGTTATCCTTACCCGGCAGCAAAAACACAACAAAAGTACACCAATAAATTCACGTTACAAAAAAAAAGTTTTTGAAAAAAAAAAAAAAAAAAAGGTTTGAGATTTATAGGTAGGTGGAACACAAGTACATATATAGAGCAGCAGTCTCTCTCGCGACTGTTACATATCGAGTCTCTAGCACAGCGGTCGTCCCGTAGGAAATGACTCGCGTCGATTTCCTCTGCCGCGGCAGTATATTACACGGCGCGCCCACCAAATCCCCGTGTTATCTTTCATCCCTTCCTATATTATATGTGAAATACCGTGATGTACAATCTCGGTGAGTTTGTCCTGCAATTGTCTACTCCCGTGATGGATGCTCTGCGAGGCTATAATATTTTCTTTTTTTACATTATAATAAAGCTCTCTGCTAAGAAGCTTGCGCAGATTTTATTTTAATCAATGAAAAACGTAGAATGGGGTTGAAAGACAAAAAAAAAGAGGAGAAGAAAATGAAAAATTAAAAGAACAAGGCAGTCGTACTCAGGGCAATTACCTTTTTGTTGATAAAGCTCTCAGCAGCAACAACCAAGAGTTTGCATTCTTTTTTCTGGTACTGCAAGCTGCTGGAAGAAATTCCCGCGAGGCGTTGGAGGTTCACAAGAAGACAGCTTTTCCGTGTTCTCATACTCGGATAATCTCCCTCTGTTTTTTTCCTCTCTCTCGTTCTCTCTCGTTCTCGTGATCAAAAAGTTAAGTATTTCTTTCGTGTTTATAACACCGCGAGATAATTAAATTTCGCTTGATTCGATCGCGGAGCCGTATAGAAGCAATATTTTTTCAAACGCTCCCCGGTTTAAAGTTTGCCGCGAACAAAAAGTTTTTAATAATGCTAGGCTTTTTTACACGTTGTAGCTGCGTTAATCAGATTTTAAAGCTCCTCCCCACAATTTCATTTAAAGTCCTTTTCGGAGCTTTTGTTCGCGGGTACTTCCCCCCCCCCCTTCTCTTTTATTATGCCGCAGGCGTTTATCAGATTCACGAAAAACTTGGGCAGCATAGCAGAAATTCCAATTGTATAACACTTGTAATGCACAGAGAAATTTAATTCCCCCCCAGGACTCAAAGTCAAAAGTTTTGAGCGACTTAATTAAAACTTACTTATTTTTAAAAAGTAGTCAAACAAGAGAAAAGAAAAAGAAAAGATACAAAAGTAAAGAGGTCTTCGGCGGAAACTAGGAGTCAGAAGATTTTGTATCAATGTTAGATATACGCGCAGAGCGCTAAATTAATTCGCGGTAATTTACGTCGTCGATTGGACGTCGTCGACAATGGAAAGTAGGACCCTGTAATTGGCAATATATCGCAGTAGCGCGGTTGCCGCTGCACGCTGCAGGGTCGATCAAATGGATCGGTCGTAAAGCTTTGCGTCGCCGAGCTTTGCCTATTCTCGACTGTGCTAGCTGCCGATGCACCCGTGGGCTCTTTGTGCGTATCTCTTCCCCCCGAAACCCATTCAAACGGCTAATTCAAATCCGTTGTTTGTTCTCGCGACCAGCCTTGAATTATGTCATTTCTTTAGGCCAAATTCCTGATTCCCAAAACTGGTCGAATACTAACGAAACGAGCTGGAATTTCGGAGACGGGAGGTTTTATAACGTCTGGTTTGCGCTATATACTTCTAAATGAATCATGAAAACAGGAATAAGTGATAATGCCGTCTAGACGTAGGTTTTAAAAAAATTTTATATCGCAGACTAATTGAAATGGTTTTCTTTAGTTTTGAAAAATTACAGTAATTTTTGAGATAATGGAGTCTTAATAGAAAGAGTAATCACTGTGGCTGACCGCAACTCGTGGGAGCCTACAATCAGACCAAAGATAAATGAGATCATATTATGTACCTTCAATCCGGAATTTCGGACTTTGGTAGTCAGATTTTTTTATGTTTTAACAAGAGCCTTGCAAATTCAAACATCATACAAGTAGAAATTTTGTAAAATTATTTTTTGAAATCATTATAAAATTATAAAATTCTCTGATCCACAAATTAGAACCCAGGGTCAAATTATTTTTTGAATCTTCAAAGATATTCATAAATTAATCCTGCAGATCTGATTATAGTTCAAAATTTGATCCAGGTACTTAGCATCAATTTTAACAAGCTTGTTATCGAATTCAAATTTACCAGATCACAGAGTCGTTGCGTAAAATTGATAATTTTAATGAATTTGAATTTATAGAGGCTATTTGTTTAAATAATTAATGTTTGATGTTATTATTAATTAGATGTAATTTATTTAATGATGGCTCTTAAAGAGTTTGAATGAAAGTTTTTGACTTGTTTATTGGCTGGACCGTTAAAAGTTGACTCTCTTTGTCTTACGCGATTAATTTAAGTATAATGAACTGTAAATATTGTATATATTGATATAATAAATAAAAATTGCTTCTGTATTTTCAACAATATATATGCAATATCAATTTTTTCTTGTTCTACAAAATTGTACAGATTGAGCTCGCGTTGTTGCACGTTTTTTTCAAGGCAAAAAGAAAAAGCCGCAAGAGAAGTCTCTTCTATCTTAATTTCTTATCTTCGCCGGCAACTGTGATGAAAATTAAAATTCTAGTTTTTAATTATAATTTACTCTTTAAATTTATTTTGTGAGCAATTTCACGCTATAGTTATACTCTTGTGAAATCAATTTTTGATCCCCATTTTCGGAAAAAAAATCATAACAAACTCATAATAATATAGGTTTACTTAATATGTCCACCCCTGATATTTTGAATATTTTTTAAATTAAAAATCACTCTAAAACAAAACCTTCTACACATCAAATTAATATAATATGTTGATATAGATATTATCTAGAATCAGACTATAAAATCCCAGCGCTCTACAGTAGTTATATCTTGACAAAACCGATTTGATGTACCGAAAGTTTTCAAAAATGTTCCGTTTTTTAAACATCTTCTACAGCGGGTTTTTAGTTCTCTTTTTTCAAAGACGTTTTCAATTAGCTTTAAATTTAATGGGGGGAAAAGGGTGCATCGTTCTTCGTTTTTAAACAATAAATTATTATTTTATAGTAGTGTTTCAAATAGTACTTATAACTTCTTTAGGTTGTCAAATAGTAACGTCAAACACAATAAATTTTATATTGTTGCATTTATTTTAAAAATTTGTTTTGTTATTTTCAAACTAACTACTAAGTGAATTTTTATCGTTTTACTAATAATTTTAGTAATAAAAACGTTTGAAGTTTAAAATTAATTAATGCTCGAAACACCTTAAGGTCAGGTAATACGTTGCCAGCTTTTCTCATTTCGCATTCCTGGCTCTTCTTTTTTCTCATCTCGGTTGCTCTCTTGTTATATAAATTCTAGCTTTGGTCCTTATGCGTTAAGCATTTTAATTAAGAGAGTAAAAAAAATAATGAATAGAAGCGTGTACAAGTAATTAAGCTCAACAAAAATAAGATTATTTTTAATCTCTCTCTCTCTCTCTCTCTCTTTTACCTTGGACTAGTCAAAACAAATCTTAAAAACACCCTGTTTTTTGATAAATTTTTGATAAATTTTTTTCCCAAAATTTTAATGCAGACTTGAATTTTTTAAAAATGTCTGCTTTATACGATTATCTACATGTTTATGAATACAAATTTGTAATCTATGATAGCTTTATCTTTTTAAAAAATATCGATAAGTTAGTACACATCGTTGTCAGAATATCTAAATTGAATTAATCGAAGAGCTCGAAGTTGAAGTGTGGCATTTCAAGATCTTAAAATAGATCGTCTAGAATGATATCATGAAAATTTTTTCAAATGAAATTCTAATGAACTTTGCAATGAAAATTTTATGATGATTCAACTGTTCAGTTGAAAATGATGACCTAAATTTTTTCCTCCCCCAGGAGGATAATGGATCTAATTATTTAATCGACAAAATGAAAAAAAAGTTTTTAAGTAATAAAAAAATTATAACCTAAAAAAGTGTTGGAATTTCTCTATCAAAATTCAATCGATGTAAATGAGTGAGAGAGATGGACGTATTGTAAGATTTACAAAGTGGTCTTGCCGGAAGGGTACTGACCGTTTTGTATGTGTTTTGGACGGCTTGTAGGTGCGGTTATACTTATGCTGCACTATGCACCGCCTTAGTTTAGTTCAGATTCTTCCTCGAATACTTCCTTGTGCAAAGGGTCTAATGAAAATTTTATTGACGATTGATTTGACCCTAGAATACTTTATTTTATTTATTCAAATATCTCTCAAATTTCCACAAAATGTTTGCAACTTCATAAAAGTAAATTACTTTTTTTACATTAAATTTATTTGAAAAGAATGTCTAATAATTTTTTACGATAAAATGTATGAAGATACACTCGAGATTAAAAAGATGTTTAATCGCAAGATAAAAATTAAAAAATTTGATTAAATTTTAGAGGTTGTTGATTTGAACACTCAAAAAATACTAAAGATGAAAAAAGTAGAACATTCAATTATTGGTAAAATGACGGCTGTATATCTTTAGATAAATGTGAGGAAAGTATTTGGCAAAGCTTTCTTTTGCCTTGTGTAAACTGTGAGATTCCAAGTATCATAGGTGCTTTGATTGCATACCGAGTTGTTAAAATAAATACTCGTACCTAGTTTACAGATTGATCGACGATTAATTGAGTGTTACACCAAAGCGCGATCATTCCAATAAGTGCTACAGTCATAAAAACGCATAAGTGTGCTTGTTTTATTGTTGGCGAACACAAATTTTAAGTACTCCAAGCGACAAATATATAAGCATGCAGGCTGCAATATAAATTTTAAAATTACGCAACAACAATGGGATGGGTGACGTCAGGGTGTTAAATCACGCACCCATAATTACAAAGTAAAAATACATACTTCGCTTGAGCCACTTACCGAGTTACACACGAGCGAAACACGATAAAACGTAATAATAATCTCTCGAAGACTTTAATTACTCTGCGTCATATCTCGCGAGTGCGCTCGGTACAATGACTATACGCTGCTCGAGCGTGCCGTATTTCCATTATTATATGTGGATTTTTTGAAAAATAAAATAAAAAAATTAAAAAAAGAGGAAAAATTCCTCAAGAAGTCCAATAAGTGTGTGTGAAACGCTTGCAATTGAACGCGCGCGCGCGATATAATAGCTGTTTATCGTCACACCGACGACGACGCGGGGCGGGCGACGATGAATCACGGCTCTGATTAACAATGTATCGGCATTAGTCTGCTGTTATTGCCTCGACTAATAAATATTTATGCCAAAATTATCACAACCGATCGCATGCTAATATTGATTCCGAAAATTTCTGCCCACGTACCTGCCTTATAATACTCCTTGATGATCATCACGATTATGCTGATTATCTTCCGATGTATTTTTTCCTCTTTCAGAAAAATCTTTGAATTTACTCAAAACAACGCCAAGGAATTCTCAGGTGGGGATGTTTTTAGATTTTGATTTTTTAGCCCTGATAAGGTGACCTCATTTCAATAATTAAAGAAGCTTTAAAGTAGATTTAAAGAATCAAGAGATGTAGGTACATGCCCACTCGAAGAGACGAGAGCGGAGAGATTGGGATCAAAGGCCTCGTAAAAGTTTTCTTCCATCTACATATACTAGTATTTGGAGAAAAAACAAGAAAATTTGGTCACGGGCGGATATTAATTTGATAAAAGATGTTTTCTTTAAAACCAAAAGTAATACATCAAGCACATCGCAAACGTTTCGTATTACAAAAACATCATCTCTTTTGATGCACAAATATACACCGGAGCCCAGGAGAAGCAAAGTACTGACAAAATAATGATGACACGGTCGTTGGTAGTGCACCACCAGCAGCTAGAGGATGAGATAAGCTGCTGAAATATTCTTCATCGTCCAACGGGCCATTCCAAATCGGCTAATACCTTACCCAAATATTTTCACCGAAACATTCGTTCTGGTTTCAAATATTTATCTAGGTATAATACCGCGAAGAGCGAGTTTCAAAACTTTGACTCTATCCGTTTCACTTTGAACCTGATTTTGATCTGATATTAACTTTAAATAAAGCTTGGGTTGAAATATCTGAAAATCGATTGTTAAAAGTGACATAATTTATGAATTTCACAAGCCAAGAAGCGCAGTCGGTGTCTATTAGTTTGTTATTAGTATCCCGAAAAAGCAATTACGCGCGAAAGAAAGTCCCAGTCAGCTCACGTGACGAAGCCGACGACGACGACGAGGATGACGACGACGGCGATTAGCGTCACCGTCTGCAGGATCACGCGGTCGTCCCTAAAAGCGCGAGCAGCCGATCGCGATGCCAGCCAACGGCCCGGTGTTAAAAATGTCGATGCGTGCCCTGACGTCATTCGGCTGCTGCACGCGACTCCGATCATCATCGCAGTCCTACCTAACCCGCAAGTATTTTTAATTGCAACCGGTGCTTTTTTTAGATCGGCACGTGCACTCGACCAAGCCATCAGCCTCTCTCTCTAAAAGTCCAACTTGGAGTTTTCTAACTTGTTGGAATTCGGTGAAACCGCGAGCGTTGAATTTTTGCATCTCATTCACTCGCTCGAACCCGAGTTTTAAACTTACCCGCGCTTAATTCTCATCAACTGCATTCAATATTTCACCGAACGAGTTTGTTTAAACTAGCTGCAGCTCGAGGGCTTGAATTTAAAAAGTCGCACTCGAGCGTTCGATATTCAACGAAAATAATTAGTTTCATCGAGCGCTTTTTTAATAACAGTGTTACTCCTGTGCAAGCGCATTTATTTCGTGTTCAAGCCCCTTTTTGCTCATCCGTGAATGAAGTGTGGCTCGGTAGAGGTTCATATCGATCCAAACAGGACAACAAAAACGAACAACACAGTCATACGTATCGCACCCAACGGAAAATCCTTGTTTTTTAAAGAAAAATTTTAAAAATTAGCTCTTGAGCTTGCAGGCTTATCCATTTACGACGACAAATAAACACCGGACCCCACGATTGTTGATCCATAGTCCAAAGTTTGAGAAAAAAAGCCCAGCCGACAGTGGTGAAATAACAATAAAACGAAATGGGAAAGCTCGAAAAGCTCGCGTCGAGCGTAGCGGTGCTGGTGGTGGTGGAGGCGGCGACGGCGGCGGGCGGCTCTGACGTCATCCCACTGGGGTTACGTCACACTCTGAGCTCCGAGCTTTTCTCTCTCTCGGTCGGTCGCTCGATTAAATAAATAAAGCCCAGAGGCGCCTCTCCTTCTTCTTCTGCTTTTTCCGCGTTTCCGAGTCTACGGCACGTGGGGGGAGGAGCGAAGGGATTTTTTCGGAGAGAATTTATTAAGCAAACGCGTGCTGGCGTACCAACTTTTCCTCCCTATTTTTTTTTTTTTTTTTTTTTTTTTTTTTTTTTTTTTTTTTTTTTTTTTTCTTGCCGAGGCATCACGCGACCTCCTGGCGTCTCCATTGTTTTTCTATCGGAGGAACCGAATGTATTGGGGTGAGTTATCGGCAAGATTAATATCGCATGAAATGCCTTCTGCAGCGGCCTTTAATATCACTGTATCATTCCGAATCACCTCGACGTTATTAACACCGCCGGACGATCGATTTGCCATTTCGCTGTTACACTCTCATCCGGTACTTATGTAAAAAGGTCTTCCCTGAAAGCTCCCTGTAACTGCACGTGATCGTTTCTACAAAGCTTTTTAGAAAAAAAAAAAAAAAAAAAATCTTACAAACTTACTACGTTTACTCGTTGCATATTCATTTAAACTTGAATAGTGGTAAAACATCTAAATCGTAAAAATAATAAATTTAAAAAAGTAAGCTCCGATAATTACATCTGTAGCTCGCGATGAGCTCGGTCATTTAATTACGTATTCCTCAATCTTCTTCATCGTGCACATAAACGAAGATGAGAAGAGAAAAAGAAAGGTGCAGGCACATAGGCAACAAGGCTCACGAGGTCAGTCGCTTTAAAAAGGCCGCGAGCTGCGCCTTTTTTTCTACCTTCTTCGCTCGCAGCAGCACGCATCGATCGGTTAAAGGAAAAAAAAAAAAAAAAAAAAAAAAAACACTCGCACACCCTTTAAATAGATCAACGCCTTATTTTTCTTCTGCATCGGCCTAGCTTTTATTAAAAGCCTTTATATTCTGATTCAGAAAATGTGACTGGATTTATATAACTTTAGAGAGCGGTGCAGGGATCTCGTACTTGAACTTTGCTAATGAGGAGGCACTACTACTAGTTTAGCAATTATTTTAAGTAAAACGTTACCGTTTTCTTTTTTTTTCTTTTTCACTTCTTCAGCTTCGTCTTCAATTAAATTTCATTGAGAATAATGAGGAGAAACTTGCTCGTGATATTCGTCTGTCACTAGAGCCGCATATCATATAGTTTATCACCGCGCAGCGCTTGCGAATAAGACTTATTTCCCATCTGGAGAGCTGCAGCGTCATCTTGAATTTCAACTCGCGCACTTCGAGAATTAATTTCAAAGTACTTGGGAGTGTTGAATTAAAATAAAAAAAATTCAAAATTTATCGATCCCAAGCGGAGTCATTAGATGGAATGATTCCAAGGTCGCGTACGAAAATCATGAAACTCTTGCGATTATAAATGAACAATTGACCACTCGTAGTGTTAATTAAGCATTTAATTAGTAGTGGCTGGAAACAGGGTTGTGGGTGCTGTTAATTACATGTAAGCCAGTGGTTAGGGGGCGCTGCGCTGTACAGTAATATCGATTAAACCGGAGCCGGTGAAATTCCCCCCCCCCTCCTACTACTTTTTTTTTTCTTTCTCTTGTCGTTGTTTGAACAATTGTTGGCGGAAAAACGAGTTTTCTCGAGGGAGGCAAAGGGAGTAGGCGAACCTCTGACCTACATCCGTTTTAACTCGGACGGAAGATTTCATTGATCGAGTAGCTGCCGCCGTTGCCGCCGCGCCGCAGCTCGTGCCTCGGCACCAGCAGCCTCCTCGCTCTTGAGTCTTGACATTCGAACTTCATTACGAGCCTATTTCCGGGATTTTTTTAAACGATCGATCGGATCGATTATTTTTATTTTTTATCTCTCTATCATGTGCGGTAATAAATTATCGAGACACTTGGTTATTAAATTACAACCGAACCGGATTTTTTTGAATCACCTTCGGTGCACTGATTAGGCAAAGTTCAAGCTTTTTTGTTGTGGGGATATTTCAAATTTAAAATATTCAAAAAAATTAAAAACTGAAAAAATTATAACAATAATACTTTATAACAACAGAAGGCTGAGTTCAAATTTTGAGCTTCCAAACTTTCGAATAATTTGAACTATCTAAGCTCTTTGACATTTTAGAGCTCGTTTCCTAAGTTTGAATTGCTGTGAGCACTGACCAATAATGCTTGGATCATTTTTTTCAATATTTCCAGAAAATAGTAAAAATTTAAAGGTACGAGTGCGTAGAGAAGATTTTTATTGGAAAATACATCGTACCAAAGTTTAGAATACCATTTCAATTTTAGTTTTGAGCTAATGGCTTTATTTATTAGAATAAGGTGTAATCTGTTTCTACAAGAGAGTTAATAATTTATGGACTATGTATGTGTAATAAAAAGTAACATTAGTCAAGTCATTTATTCGGCTAGCAACACTAATAGATTTTTGTTTTTCAATCATCACTCGAGAATTTTATTTTTTTTTAACTAGGTGGTTTTGAATTGATACATATTTCAAAGAAAAATCTTGATTATCGGTTGATGGTGAACGGTAGGATGTAAGCGTTCAAAAAATATTTAATTATAAAAAAACTCTCCACCGTGTCAAACAAATTTTTCTGCTCCCACTTTTGGATTTTAAAATATTTAAAGAGACTTTTAAGAAAGCATTTTAAAATTACTCTCAACGGAATTTTTAATAAGTCCATTAGTAGAGCAGTGAACGTTAACTGAGCTCGCGATGATTTTTAGTGGGTTGTCACACTTGAAATTAAAATTTTAAAATATTTATAAATAATTCGTTTAGAATTTTTATTTATTAATGTAAAACTTTCAAACTAAAAATGATTTGTTTTTGTTTTAAATTCTAAATTTTATTCATTTTAATTAATTCATACTTTGTTTTTTCTGTTACAGGTGAGTCTGAAACTGTTTTACGTGACACTTTTCCATTACGTAAGTTCTTAGAAGATAGTACTATTTAAAAAAAGCTGAATTAGATGTTTTTAATCTGACATTTACTATTGTTTCTTATAACATATAGTCAAATGTTTACTATAGATCAAATGTTTTGCGAGAATTTCGATAGTAATTTTAGGACAAAAAAAGATGAAGTTTGAGCTTATTATTTTTGATTAAATTCTTGTTTCTTGCTAGTTGGAACGTTTAAAAAAAAGGCTTCTATTCTAAAATAGCAAACAGTTTATAGGGTAGCTCATGTCATAAAATTTGACTTTATTTTCTTTATTTTTTGTTGGTTTATAGTTATTAAACCGAATAAATTTTTTTACAAGGCTCAAAAGTCACTCCTATTTTTAATCTTGATCGAATTTTTTTATAGATTTTTATTTATACTTATTGATGTCAATAATTATTGTTTTTATAAATATTTTCCAAAGGTAATTTCTATAAAAAAATAAATAAATAAATCTGTGATTCATGCTTGATTCTTAGAACACACAAAAATATTTCGTAAGTTTTGAATATAAAAATCATAATAACAGTAAAAAGTAGATCATCGACAAAAAAAGATAAACAATTTAAAAACTATCGGAAAATTACCATAAAAACTGTTCTTAAAGTTTAAAAGTTCTTTAATTTTGATTAAAAAATGTTTCAAAAGCTAGTTAAAATTGAAATAATTCGTAAAAGTAAAAGGATAAAAAAAAAAAAAAAAATCAACGCCAGCACCTTATTACAGTACCTATTGGTGGAATCAATGCTTTGACGCGACTGCTTAGCCGTAGGCGAGGCCAAATCGGCTGGGCGCTCCCACGTTATGTAGGCGCAGCAGCGGTTATAGATATAATACGAATAAAATGCAACTCTCTTTTGCAGTCGCAGGCGTCATCGTCTAGACGTGCTATACCGATCCTCACTGATATCGGAGATTAGTTCACACACGCGCGAGAAAGTGGGCGCCGATCGCGCGAAGGCGGCCTTTTTTCCTTATTCGCGTGGATCCTCTTCCATGTCATGATTTTATTTTTTAGATTATTGTTGAATTCATTGGTGCTTCCAAGCAGAATAAATATTTTTAATCTCAAGTTAAGCTTGTTAAGGTTGAAACAAAAAACATTGCAACAAATCGATACCTGGAACCGTAACCCGAATGAAAATTAATTGAAAAAAAAACCTCATCTGCAGATGCATATACCTTTGACGAATGCACAGCGTGATCGCATACGAGATAATTTTCAGTGATGTAGTAGGAAGTATATATGTACGTCAGGTTGATGTAATCTAGACACGCAAAAAAAAAAAAAAGAACGCGATGATACAATTCATTAATTAGCTCGATGCATGCTGATTGTAAAACCGTGTATGCTCGCTTAATTGAAATATAAAAAATTGGTCGACATTGTTCTCGATACGTTGATGCGGCTTTGAATTATCCGCGTGCAAGATCAATCGAACATTGCATTCTTTAATTAATACCCACGTTTAAATCAAAATTATTACGCAACGATGCGTGCTCGTTTATTATTATCATACTAATTCAAGGATCAAAAAATTGAATCAGTAGTAGGCTGTGGGTAACAAAGTTTACTAATACGAGCTTCAAACTTGCATGGAGAATAAAAATAACACATTTAGAGCATTAAATCTACTGATTAAACTATTTATACAAATATATTAATAATTTATGGCCGTGTAAACCTTAGAAGTTCAAGTCCGTCTAAATAAAAAAAAATAAAAATAAAAATAAAAAATTAATACGGAGCTTTACCAAGGTTTTAAAAATATTACAAATAGAAAAATGAATCCTTCTAAAAAAGCTATGTGTACTCTTACATCGATTAAAAATGTTTATGACAAGTTTTATTATCTAATTAAAAAAGAATGCTGCATCAATTTATGATGTGCACAGACTGTTTAATATCATTGTAGTTAAAAATATAAGTTGGACTTGCTAAGAGAAAAGCTCAATGAGGTGCAAGCTACGCTTCTAGCCAAGCTTCTAGCTACCTTGTCTCTCCCCCTTTTTCTTTCTCTTTTCCTCATTATTCCGTTTCATCATTCGAAAACAGTATTATAACAGTTTTTATTTATTTATTAAATTATCAACAGTAACAACAACACTTACAATAAATATAATCACAGTTAATTATTTACAAAACTTTGTTTAAAAAAATTACATCTTAACACGATAGTAAGGTTAAATAATCTCGTTCTGGAATGAATCCTCGCATGACATTTGCGTAAGATTTATGAACAGTAACAACTCGCGATGGAGGCTCCTCCAAGTTGTTAGCCACATTTTCAACAGCACCAGGAGATTCATACGAAAATCCATCAAAAATTTTTCTTTGGTACTCGCTCATCTTGTACTCAACAGGCGTATCGACTGGATTCTCCTTTGTATAAACGCCATCGAATCTCGAAACATCAGTTGAGTATTTAAGAGACGGTATGAAAGGTGGCTTGATCTTTCGATTCACGACATTTTTCCAGCTCACATTTATAAAAAATCTGTGACTTTTAATTTTTTAATGATCATCCTTACCCGAACCAAGTCGCGTTGAACGTCTAGTTAAAAACTTTTTAATAAGATCCTGAGCGTCTAGAGTCACGTGTCGAGGGTACTTGATTTTACTATTTAAAATTCGTTGGTGCAATATTTTAAAGTCTTTTTCGACTACATTACCAAATGGATTTCTCCCTGCAAGCATTTCGTAGAGTATTATATCGAAAGTCCACCAATCAACTGCCCTACCATAATTATGTTCAGGTGCTAGATATGCGGGAGTTCCGCAAAAAGTGTTTGCCCTATCATCTTCGAAACAGTTATCTTTAATTAGACCAAAGTCAGTTTATTTGATGTGACCTTCTAAGTCGATCAAAACGTTTTCGGGCTTCAAATCTCTGTATATGATTCCTAGTCCGTGAAGATAATGAAGAGCAATTATCAGTTCGCACGAATAAAACCGTGTCCATGATTCTTCAAAAATGAACGAATTATCAGATAAGACTCGAAAGAGATCCCCTCCACAAACGTATTCCAAAACAAAGTGTAACCTTTGTTCACTTTGAAAAACACATTTCAACTCTACGATAAAAGAGTGTTTGATGTTTATCAAAATTCTTGTTTCACATAAGATATGTGGCATGTTTTTTTATTTTAATTTTTTAAGACCATCTCCTTTCTTAAAGTTTTCATTGCGTAGTAGTTTCTATTGTCATGTCCAGTTATTTTGCAGACTTTTCCAAAGGCGCCTCTTCCAATCACGTTGCAATATTCAAAAACCTTGGTATTGACTTTATTACAAATTTCTTTGTCTTCACTGGAAAGGTCGATATATCGCAATTTATCTTTCAAAAAATTTCCATCTTCAACATTGGAAAATAATGATGTCCCTACTCTCTTGGTGTCTATTTTATTATAGAGTTCTTGAGCAGGAACAAAATTTCTTCAGACACCAGTAACTAACATGACATGAAGTGCATGCGTGTATATTTGATAGCTGTAAACAAAAAATATTATTTTCAATTATTTTATTAATATGAAACGTCTGCTTCATTCACATTTATTCAATTTTATAATCGGCTATTTTTTTTTTTTTATGTTGGGCATAAGAAAGTAGAAGATGTTTTAATAAAAATCATTATTCAAAAGTCTTTTGAAAAATTCTCGTTTTGATTGACAAAAAATTTTAAAAATATAGAGACTGACCAGCATTTATTCAATGAGACCAAACAAGTATCATCAACAACATTTCCGTAAACATCAAATCTTTATCTAAAAACTTACAAAAAAAGATTTACTTTTCCAACGTTTGTCCCTGGAACTACAAACATGAAGCTTATATCGAGGCAATTAAAAATCGTGGTGCGAGAATTACAGGTCAAGTAACTGTCGTTAAAACGGAAATCTCAGAAGAAGGCTGTAATCATTTATTTAGCCATGATTGACAAATTTACAAAATATGAGAAATATGTGGACAAAACGCCCGAAGAGATAAAATTCTCGAGTGATAATCAACTATCATTACTACTTATCGTCTGAAAAAATAAACTGCGGTCAATCTGGTCTAGAAGATCACATTAGGAAAGATTGCCAAAATTTGATGATAAACGATACGGATTTGGAAAATGCTAGTGTTGAAGCAGAAAAATACCCGGATCGTTAATCAAAACAATCTGGACCGAATTTACAGTCGATCAACAAATCTCGTGGAAAAATATAAGAATTAAAAAATTTTCGGATTTATCTTGTAGTGAGTTTAGAAGGAAGATACTGATATGATTAATTATCCTCAAGATGACGCTGTAAAGTCCATTCAAAACTAAAGTGCTGTTTAGTCTAAAGTAAAGTTTAAACTATTGAGCACAATTTAGACTGTGAGTAAGGGCCCAAATTGTATAAATATTATTCATAAAGAATTTTTTTATTTTTTTTTCACTCTTTACGTAGCTAATTATCTGTATAGGTTACATCTGTTTTATTGCCAAGGGTTTGCGGACCGAGTCAGAGTCGAGGCATGCAAGGAGGAGGCCAACAAACCCTTTCCAACTAAGTTAGGCAATATTTTTTCCCATCGGAGAACCGAAAAGAAAGGGACAAAGGTCTGATTTTGAGGTTAGAGAATGGAAAAAGTTTTTAAAACTAATTTGAAAAATTGATCCTTATACTACGACGAAGTTTACAATTTTTTAAAGCTGAACACAAGTATTATTCTCGAAAGCATATACTGCTATTTTAACAAGCTTTTCGTTTAAAATACTTTTTCTTTTATAAAAAAAAATAATAATAATAATAATAAAAATTAAATGAGAAATTCTTGTCAATTCTGAAAAGTCGAACGAGTTGCACGATATGTTGAGTTTGACCATGTTTCTCCTTTTTTTTTTTTCTTTTTCACCCTTCACGTCCTAGGAACACAGAGAAATGTCAGATTACGATGGACCAGTGATTCACTCGCGCATTGACGTAAAAATAGCGGTTAAAAATAAAACCCTGAGCTCCGAAATCGATGGATCCCTTGCTCGTTTTTATTCTTTTCATTTTCATTTTTCACTCTGCTCTTTCGAGAAAACAGTCAAAGGTAAATTTCCATACCGATATAAAAGTATGTACATCAAATATCAAATATAAATTTGGAAAAAAAGCTTTTTAAACTGATCAGTAAAACCAGTAATTCTTAAAAGAATTCAAAAGTTTTGTTATTTTCAAAAAAGGTGAATCATAACATAGGAAAAAATCCCAGCAACTGGTGAAAATGTTTTTCAAAAGTTTGTTTTTATTTTGAAAGACCCTAACTTGCCCCTGACTTCGTTATTCGAAAACACAATAATGAATGCAGACGTGAGTTAGTGTCGGCCTAATTTTACTATTAACGAAAATAATTTGACGTCTGCAAAAAATTGAAGACCATGAAAACTTCTTTTAAGTGCCCTATTCGTGTTTGGTTTAGGTTGCGTTACGGTATGCTGATGGCGCCAGTTCCCCTGAGAGTCAGATGTGAACGCGTTTTAAATGAATATTGTTGTGAAAATTAAAAAAGTTTTTTGACTCTAAAACCGTGTCACTTCTGACATACAGATATTTCAATCCACTTTCGAAATGTTTTTGAAACTTCCGAGGGGAGAAGTTTTCGAGTACGCGTGGTTTAAGTTACGAAAATATTTATTTATAAGTTCGAGTTCATTACTCGTTTAAAAAAATTTAAAAGTGAAATAAAAAATACGATATTGCATAGAAATATAAATCAAATTTAATTGATTTATTGACGATAAAATTTAACTTTTAACAATTCTAAAAACGAAGTTCATAGTTTGCATGGTTTTTTCATGGTTCTCTGAGCTTTTATAATCAATTTTCGAGATGTTTCAAGAAAATGAAAATTTTTGTTGTACAAGATACTTAATTTCAACAATTAAAATAAAATTATGTACCTTTTTTATCAATATCAAGCATGCCAACCATCGGTTCTTGACGGTCGCACTCTCAGCTGTTGTCAATACACACTTTATAGTTTTACAGCAAACTAATTATCTACTCATTTATTTAATTACAACTCAAAAGCGCCCTACTTACTACCGATAAGGGCAATATTTTAATTGAATTAAGAGATCGATTTAATTTTGATGTTTTTCATCCTCTATTTGTTTCACGAAAGAAACTTAAATAGATATGTAACTTATTAAGCTATGAAAAAAGTTTGTATTCTTTTTGAGTTATTTATGTTTAAAATAATTTTCATCAATTCATTTTTTTTTGTTTTTTTTTTTTTTTCAATTTTGAACCATCGTATGCTTTTGGTGTGTCATAATCCATTTTCGTAACTGAAAAAGACAGCATAAATATTCAGCAACATTAGCAGCGGCAAAGTTGCCTTAGACGTCGGATGAAAGGAAAATTTGGTCTTTCAAATTTAGAAATTACGTGTTTGTAGAGCGCTTGGTCAAATTCCGAGAATTTTTTTCTGTTCGAGTCGACCACATGGTGAAAGATTACAGTATAACTATAGGCTTAGCTTTTAAATTTTTTTCATATCTTTCTCCCTGTTCTCTGCTCTTCAGTTTTATAAAGACTGGTGTAGTATATTATTCATCGAAAGACTTAAATTTCCTGTGGAGGCCCGCTGTCATTGAAGGCCGAGACGAAGTCGAAATTGCAAATGCGCATCCCGATGGAATATCAGTACAAAACTACCTACGAAATGTCCCGTCTACACTGTCGGTTCAACCGCTTAACTTTGTTTAAAGAATTTTGCAATGTTGCCATTGGATTAAAGGATTAATTTGTAGTTTAAAAATGAGAAAAAATTTATAAGATTAAGTTAGTTACGTCTTGAACTTCGATTCCAAAAGCAAAATTGCAAAATTCTTTAAAAGTTAAGCCGAGACGCGGTTGAATCGCTAGTGTACACGGAGCGTTATGCCCAGTGTCAGCTCTCTTCTACCCACATAATTTAAAGCAAGGTGTACCACGAAAATCCGACGTACTTAACTCCACTTTCAGTGAATTATAGCTTTGCAGCGCACTGAGGAGGATACTTGAACCTTTACCAGACGATTTTTCAATCGGTAAATCAAAACTCCACTTGAGATACCTAGCTTGAGTTTGTTTACCTCTTGTTTAGTTGTTACAAATATCTGAAATACATTTGAGTAATCACCCAATAGGGCGTATGGATCGGTTGAAGGCAGGAGGTGTGTTTGCAAAAAGAATTTTTCAAAAACAAATCTATAAACATTTCATATCGATTAAAAAAGAAAATGGAGTACGAAAAAGTCAACTCGAACATTTGTTTTTTATTTCGTTTCCTTGATTTGTAATTTGTTGAACCCTTTTACGTGAAACTATTTTTACTTTTTAACAAGTAATAAAAACGCTTTAATGACAAACACAGCAGATATTTCTTATTCACAAAGGCCAACCACGTGAAATTTAATTTTTAGATCAGTGCAATTTGTTTTTAATGAATATCCGCGTTGTGTCGTTATGAGAGAGTTCCAGTGCCACCGTTCGTGCTGCTAGGCTGGTGCTGCTGCTGCACCGGAAATTACGCGGGAGTCTTGTTTACGATTTCAAGAATTAGATCGGCTTATTGAGATAATAAAAGTTTTAACAGTTGTGACTTTGTGGTAACTTAATTGTTCGTGGCACTTAGCTAAATTAAAAAGATTGCCCGAGGTTTGTAAAATTAGCGGGAAATGAATGCCTTCGAAAACACTTTTTTTTATGCTGGATAAAATATATCTCAAAGCTGCACGTATTACGATCAAGAAATCATTAGAAACTCGATAGTTTAAATTATTCATAATAACAATAAAAAACCTTTAAAAGGCTATTTCCTGGTTTCTTATTGTTTTTGCTGGTTTCAAGAACTCTCAAACGGCCGCTGGAATCCAAAAAATTGTTTATCCGATCGCAATTACTGTACACTTGTTTTTCGATTGATGCTTTAGTACTGAAAATCGTTATTGCTACAATGAATACCCTCTTTTTCACCTAGTTCGGATTTTACAAATTAAAACTTTATTCAAGCAATTGAATAATATAAGACCATAGGGTTGTCGTAATTATATAAAAATTAATATCATTCAATAAATATAACCAAAAATTATAAGATTAATTGTTAAAATGGTGATTTTTTAAATAATTGATGGTACTAAATAATTTTGAGATACTAGCAAATTGAAGTAAATTTTTCGGCTCGCATAGTTAGAATATTAGAACGTCAATCTCCGTGTTATGCGTGAAAATATTAGTCGGTGGCATTCCGAAAGATTTCCAATAATTAACAGAAGCAGGTGACATAATAAGCAGAGTAGTGCAGAGGTCTGTGAAAGTAGTGTAACAGAGCTGCTAATGTTGCTCCCGTTGTTGTCCCGGGTAAAGGTCCGATATCGCTCGAGGAACAAAAGCATACGGCTCCCTTTTTAATTCTCGAGAGGACAGTCGCTGCAGGGGAGGCTTTAATTTTTCGAGGACAAGGACGACTACCCACGATACTCGAGTAGCTATAAGATGCTTTTTGAGAGTGTCCGCATCATGCTCTATCTCGTCGGATAATCTGACTTACTCTTTCGTATTTTAAAGTTCAAGTTGTTGGGTTTTTTCAAAGAATAGCTCTGATCTAATAATAATTTCTTTTTCATTGACTACATACTTCAAAATTTATAACTTTTTTTTAATTCACGAGTTTTATATATACTTTTAAAATTAAACTTTTTTAAGTAATTTGTTGGTTTTAAGCTCATTTTTAATCTAGTGATGAAAAATTAAAATACCTACCTGCGTCATTGTTTATTTACCAGATTGTCAGTTTCAAAATTGTTATCAGGATAATGCATGTGGCGTGTAAAGAATTTTAAAAAATTCTGTGCAAAAAGCATGTGACAACCGCTAAATCTGATTTAAAGTTTAATTTTCATTTCAAAGAAATTAGTTTTAGAAAAAGAAACCTTTAAAACTTTGCCGGAGATAAGTTTCGCTGCACAATGCCACGAACTCTCTTTGCAGTGAGAACTTTGTTCTGAAAAAAAGAGATTTGATATGCGCTTTGAGGGATTCATTTGAATTTAACAGATGTAAATTGCACGCTGAAATGGCTAATGATGAAATTGCATAGTGATGTCAAGTAAAATTTTATAATAAAACAGAATACTTCGAGTTGGTTAGTTTTAAAAATCTCGGAAATCCTTTTTTTAAATTTATGAACATAAAGTAAACACTACTAGTTAAGAGGATATTTTGAAGTTGATATAGGATGGCTGAAACAAGGGTTGCTGCCATACTATAATACACCATACCGAGTTTAAGCCATCTTGCAGGGATGATTATCCCTTATAGTATACATATATCAAACTCTAAATCCTTCGGTCATAAGCCTGATTAAAAGTATAGCTTAGTTCTGAGGTAACGTTCAATTAGCTACTCGTTACTTAAAAAGTATCTACAAAAGACAAAATATCTATATATAAAAAAAAAAAAAAAATCATTTGTGGTTTCTGAGTTGATATTTAATTAAACATTAAAGTTTGTTGAACTTTTTATTTAAAAAAGAATATTTTTAATCCCGTAAAATATAAGAATTATAAAATGGAGCAATTTGCAAAATTTTATTTAACGGTCCATCAAAAGGTGGCTATAAATTTTTCGAGCAAGTAACACTTGAGTTAGTCGTCACTCGCGGCTGGCTGTAAAAAAATGATAAAATGGAACGAGTGGTAGCAGAGATTTGTACGGAGTTTTAAAAAAAGAAGAAGAAAAATTTGCACGCGTAGTCTCGTGCGATGACGTGGAAATTACTAAAAATACGCAAAATCGCGCTAAGTGGAGAGACTGCTGCTGCAACACGGGTGAATGAGCCGTGGAAATAAAAAAAAAAATTTACACGTGTGTGTACGAGCATTAAACGAAAAAAATAAAATAAAATGGAGCACCAGCTGAAGAGAAAAATTAGCAAACGCTCGCAGGAGAATGAATGAGAAGGAAAATTTTCAAGATTTAACGTTGAGCCGAGAGTCGAGGGACGGGTGAAAAAACGTATGCAACAAAAGATACCCTCGGACTAGTATACAACTTTTTTTTTTTTTTTTTTAATTTTGATTAAGCCGAGGATTAAGGATTGCGTGTCAGAGTTACTCACAAGACGGCCCAGTGTCCTAATGAGAATTTTGATCAAAAGGTTTTAAAGAAAAGAAAAAAAACAGGCTCCAAATTTTCAAGTCAAAAGACCTGGTTGGGAATTTTTTTTTTTTTTTTAATTTCATTATTAATTCTTACAAGAAACTTTTCCGGTTTGAAAAAAATTCAATGCAGGTTGGACGAAATGCAAGAAAAAAAGAAAATTATAATTTGGACATGACAGCTTGTGTCATACCGACAAAACTTTTAATCACCAGTGCTGATACGACACGTTTTAGACACTTGCAAGAGTTCATCGCATCCAATTAACCAAGCAGCTTTCCCCTCCTCTCGGCTCCACTGCTTTGTGTACGGGTCACGTGACTCAGTTAATAAATGCCTCATAAATAACGCACAACTGGTCCTCCTTCCCCCTCCCGGAATGTCGAATCAGAGTATAAATATTAACCCACGCGAAATCATGATTATTTTACCCCAAAAAAGCGCTCTTATCAGCTGTTTTGGTATTGCATCGATATTTTATAGGCCAATAAAGCGCACGCGTACTGAAAAAACAAATAAATCTTGGTGCTTTATTTTCAGCTTGTTTTTATTGTTAATCCTACGAAAACTAAAACATCGATCAAATTCGTTTAAGGCGACGGCTTGGAATTTTAATTCGATCGCTTTGGGCGTTCCAAGTCAAAGGAGTTTGGGAAAGTAGGTAGGCACACAATATCTACTCGTTCCCATGTATATGCAAAAGCTTGCGGCTTGCACGAGGATCGCTTCCACTGAGCGGGTAAATTTGTATCAGTGGAGCGTCTTCGAGGTGGCTTTAATTACGATCGAAGCTGCTTTTGTGTTATCCTTGCACTGCGACTACGTTACTGCCAATGGCTGTTTATCGTCACTCGCCTCCAATTTTCTGGTTTATTATTTATGTTTTAATTGCGTCTCAAGCTCACTCTCTGGAACACTCAAGTTTCCTACAGTTTTTATTACTAAAGCTTGGAAAATTATCGTTTCAAAGAAATATTGAAGCCTACATTTTTGATATATTCTATAACTACGATTCAAGGAACAAAGCTCAGCGATTATCCTTTGAAAAACAAATTACACTTCGTTTTTCTACATTGAGCTTGAGAATTGTAGAGCACAATTTTGCGGCTATATTGAATCTCAGACTAGTGGAGCTATTTTTTTTTTTCACCGAAGAAGCTTTTATTAAAAGTGCCCTTACCGGCCGAATTCATTAATGGATTTGTTCTATTCTGTAAATTTAAAATTTTCTTCCATCACACGCGAATTAGTTCTAATTAAAAAACTTTATTTCCCGGGTAACAAGTTAATTCCGTCGATACGCGTAAATATTTACGATAACGGCTGCAAAATTCGCACCGCTTAATACGATGGCTCCAATTCAAATAATTATTTATTGGGTAAAATACAAATTAAGGGCAATTGCGAGGGAATTGTTTAATCGGTTTACCATAATGAAGTTTTGGTTTTTTTTTTTTTTTTTTTTTTTTCACGCGAGTATTTGTTTTTTTGGTTAACCCCAGACTAGTTGAAAAATTCAATTTACTCGAAAATTTTTGACTTTGGTTGTGGCTTGGTTTTTCGAATCAAGTGAATTATTATTATTGATTCATGGGTTTTAATGGAATGAGATTAAAATGTAAATTTTATCGATCAAAAGGTATTTTCTCGCGTTGCGAGTGAGAGGAAAGTTTGACTGGTTTGGGAGCTTGTACGATGTTTATTTTATAACAATGCATATGCAATTTTGTAAACAGATGCACCAGACAAGTTTTCCTCATAAAAACACATTATAAGCTTGCAGGGTCCCCGGTGCGAGCGGGCGATATAACTTTTTGAGCTGAAAATTTTCAGGTGTGGAGTTTGTTTATTATTTCAAACACCAATAAATAAGAAAAAGTTTGTACCGAAAACCTTGATTTGATTTATTCGGTTTGAAAAAGATTTCCTCCTCAGAACGATGGGATTAGAGCAAGGAATGCGTCGCGGCAGGAATGAGAATAGGATCTGACGAAGATCGAGGGGCGCGTAACAGCTAAACTGACGCAAGCTAAAGCCACTGGTGCAGCGGCGACCGTAAATCGAGCGCGAAATTGATGCTGAGACAAAGACGTTCATGCGTGTCTCATAGTCGTTCGCGATGCTCTTCCGGATTCAACGAAAAGAACTGCGATAAACGCCAACTCAACTGCTGCAGACACGCGAGAGTCTTTATCTCATTTCGTTTAATGCTTAGCTTATTTTTCGAGTATTTTTTTATCTGCAATGGCCACAAGTAATTATTGACGCTATGATTAAAATAACAAAAAATTTAAACTGTTTGAAAGACGCCGAATCCATTGTGTCAGAGTAGTGTAAACTTTGACATTGGTATAGTTGCTAATTAAAGATTAAAATAGTTTTTTGGTTTATTTTCATTGGATTCGTTGGAGCTTTTAGTATGAAGTAAAAGTTACTTTACAATACCATTAGGTTACGCGGAAATTGTAAAAAAAAATAAAAATAGCTTACATTATACTCTTCCGTAAACGTTAGACTGGTATAGTAATATTCTATTTTTCTTTCAGGTAAGTTCCAGAATTTCCCTTTGAGCTTCTGTCACACAGCAAGTAAGTCGTAAAGCGTCGGCATGATGAGACGAAATAACGAAACTTGAAATTTATTGATTTTAAAATTTATACGAATTTTGAAATGGAGTAAGTAAAATCGCAAGCCACCGTTTCGTAAAGTTTAAAACCGCAGTAGGAGTAACAGCGGTTTGATTTTAACGCGTTTCAAATAGAGCGCGCGAAGGCATAAAGCCCGATATAAACCTCCCTTTGTAAATACACACCGGCGCGCCTCGCGACCGCAAAAAGCCATCATTGTGCTTTTGCCGGTGGTGCAACGTCTACTTTGATGGACCCATGAATCTCACGGAAATTTACGCGATGATTCACCAGAGTGCGTCCCAGATATTACTAATCTACTGCTTCTCGTTTATAATTATACCTTTTTATGATGTATTTCATAAAAACCTTTTTTCGTAACCATGATTACTGCCAACAACTTTTAATACTTCAAAAGGGATTTCAAAATTAAATTTATTCTATTTTTGAAAAAATAAAAATAACAAACTTACATGGTATCATTTTTGCTGATTCAAACATTTACCTCTAAGACCTGGAAAATCTAATCTTTTACGGTAAAAATTTAATTGTAAAACTAAGGAAACTTGCTGTTTTTTTCTGATTTAGTTTTTTTTAATTAAAGTATTATCTTACGGAAAAAAGAGAGTAAAAAAAGTCGCGCGCCGAGCTCGTGCTAAAGTACGTTGCACTTTACAGCGAGTACGCTTCGTTCATTCAAGCCCCAAAGCCACCAGAAGCTGCTGCAGCTTTACTATGGGCGCGCGCACCAGCCTGAACTAACGCGTATAAAACGCTTCCTTGACTGCTTCAAGCAAGCTTTTATTTGAATATTCCTTTACTATTTTTTTTTTTTTTCATGCACTTTACTCGAATTGTGACTTTATTTCTTCTGTTTTAATAATTTTTTCTAATTTTTACATCACGTTATTTTTTAAATGATTCTGAAATATTTATAAAGCAAAGTTTTCACAATGTTACAGTTAACTTTTAAATAAGCAAAATTCTGAAAAAAAACAAGTTTGACTAAAAACTTAATCCTTAATACCCCTCTTGTAAAACTGTTACTTTGGCCAAAAAGTTACTTCAATTAAATAGTTAGCTTAATTCTTTTTGGTTTCATTGCATTTGCGGTTAATTTACTCTAAAAGTTAGCTAAATAAAGCAGTTATCTCAATCCTAGCGACTATTTTTTTTTCGCAAATTTTGTTTTATCTAAAAAAAACGAAATTTTTTTTAATGTTTAAATAATTAATTTCTTAGTAATCTTAAATTGAGCTTGTATATCAGTAGTCTTAGTGAGATCCAATATAGCGAAACATTTTTCAGAATCTACTGTAATAATGAAAACTCAAGAGTCAAGAACAAATGAGTACAACTTGAAGTATTTTCAGGTTAGAGTTAGTTTGAACTAAATTATTTAATTACTTCAAGCATTAATGATTCTCATCTAAGAGCCTGCAGCAGATTGAGGTTGCTTGAGAAAATTTTTATTGACACCGGCTGTAAAATTCAGATGACTCAAGCCCTTTTCACGCAGCATTAAACTGCAGCGGTGAAATTTCTATCTCTTCATGTAGCTTACTTCTTTTATTGCCAAGAGTAATAAATGAATAAATAAGTTAAGAAAGAAAATTCTGAAAATCCCGATCAGTGCAGAATTTCTGAGAAGTAAGCCGAGCACAATAAAAAACCTGATGGGCATCAGAGGTTGCACTGAGCAGCATCCAAATGGAATAATTGACTCGTTAACTGAATAATTAATAGGTTTCGATTCCCGCTGCTGCTGCTGCTGCTGCCTCGTTTTCATTGACGTTTGCCGTTTCAAAGCCTGGCTGGTTCGCCGGTCCGAGCAATCATAATTAATTGCTGTCCCAACTGCCTCCTTCTTCGCATTTCGTCATGACTGCCTCCTCTACTTCTTCGTCTGGCCGCGAGAGACAATGTTTTGCGCGTGCAACAATCAACTAACGCGTTAATTCGATTTACTCGACTTAATCGACTTGCGATGCGATTATACTAAGCGTCAATCGACACTCAGATCTCTTGTAAACAAAACATTCTTCTTTAAAAACATCTTGTTTTGAAGTGACCAAAAATTTAACAGATATCATAATTGTACGTAACGATTGATTTTGTAAAGGTTCGTGATTGAAATTTTATTTTAATAAATTTCATGGTATAATAAAGGCATACGATAACTTTACTTTTGTTCTCCCAGTATCCCCAGTTTTACGGTATTTTGAAAATCGTTTGAGTGAGACTTGAGGTCAATATAAGAGACTGAATCCTGGATCATTCATTATTTAAAAAATAAAATAAAGAAACTGTTGAAAAATTGGCCTACAGAAACAATATGTATGTAAAAATAGATATTAACAAATTTTTTCACTAACGAAAAAGCTTGGAAAGTAGAACTTTTGTTACATTCAGAAAAAAGTCCACGTGATTTTACTCATTTAATACTGGTCTCTTTTTTTTTATCTCGTTTGAATCCTTCTTATCCTACTGCGAGCTCGATAGCAAAATTACGGTGCTTAATTAAAGCGATCCAGAAGAGGAGCTTTAGCGTTGAATTAAAATTGCACAGCCGACTTGCTAATTTCATTAACGCTTGTGATGGCGCCAGGCGCTAACAAATTTTACGACTCTTCGAATCGTTCACTGTTTAATTAATTTATTAAAATCCGACCCATTGATCAGTCATTGATCGACTATTACCATCAGAGATTTTAGAACTACATAGATTAAAATTACCTCGATCTTCGATCGCTGTTTGCTTCAGTAATGAAACCACGTATATTCGAATTAATTTTTATCGCATAATTGTCTAACTTCACAGAACTTTTTTAAAATACCCAACCCAACTGAAAAGTGATAAAAAGTTATTGGTAGTCAATCATTGAATAAGAAAAAGTTATTTAATTATATTAATTTTACTGTACTGCTTAACTTCGAAGCATTATTTTATCTTGAAATTTCTCGTTAAACTTGGTAGAAGTCAAACGCAAATATTAGTCTGACTGCTGAGCCAGCGAATCCGAAAAAAAGTAAGTTTAAACCTCTGATTTTAATAGAACGCTCATTAAATCTTTGGTACTTTTTTCTGTTACTTTATATCAACTTTTTTGCGAAAAAGCTCTTAGCGTTTGAACTTGCAACACCAAAAGCTACTTATTTTTTAATAATTCTAAATTTATCTTTTTATTATAATTTCGGCAAAAAAATAATTCGACGGATTTCTACAGCAAAAATTTAATGATATATTTTATGTACATATATAATTACTTTATATTGATCATTCAATCGCTTTATTTCGCGCGGAATTCAATCATGGCTACGATTTATAATGGCTAATAATGATTGAATTATTGTTTTTTTTTTTTATTTTTATTTTTTTTTTATTTTATTTAAATATACGGGTACAAGACCCATTACAAAATTTCTCTCTGGGAGAATAATAGTAACAGTAGGTATCTATAAAATAAATATTATAATGTTAATTATAATAAACTTAAATTAAACGATAAAATATAATTGTATAACAGTAGTATGAACAGTGTAAACTTAAATTACTAATTTTACAGTACTGCAAGTACCTATATGACAATAATAATTTGGTTAATTTAAATTGAATACAAAGGGTATAGCCTGTTAAGGGGGGGTAAAGTGCCCCCAGAGCAAACCCCTACAATATATATATCATTCGAAAGGTCTTAAAAAAAGAAAATTTTTGACGCCAACTAGAAATTTTTATCTCATATACTGCGCATGCGCGGTTAAAAATAGTGATTTTTCAACTTTTATTTATATCTCCAAACCTATATAAGATAAAAAAACGAGGTCGGCGGCAAAATTTTGTTTGAAAAAAATGTAGTTCGAAAAATTTTTTTTTTTAATTTTAGGTCAAAAAACGGAATTTTTACGGCGATTTTAAAACTTAAAATGCCCATTAATAAAAACCTGTAATGGCTGCAGTGCTAAAAAAAATTTTTTTATACGTATTTTGATGAAATTTTTTCACTTGAATTTTTTCAGATTTTTTCAGAGGGTGGAAAGCACTTAAAAAATTAAAAAACCGATTTTTTAAACGCTTTTTCGCTTTTTAATTGGTTTAAATCAAGTTATAAATTATAAAACTATTACAACTTCTTTTGTTTTACAAATTTACATATCACAGTACCATAGGTTATATTAAATTATCATTTAGAGCCTTAAAAAGGGCAAAAAAGCGATTTTTTAAACGCTTTTTCGCTTTTTTGTTACCATAAATTGAATTTAAAATTATAAAACCGATACAAAAACTTATTTTTTGTTAAATTACATACTAATTTACAGTTAAAAAAATTAAAACATTATTTTTAACTTAAAAAAGCCCGAAAAATCGATTTTTTCAACACTTTTTCGCTTTCTCGATACCTTAACTTAAATTTAAAATTATAAAACTGATACAAAAACTTATTTTTTGTTAAATTACATACTAATTTACAGTTAAAAAAATTAAAACATTTGTTTGGGCTAAAAAAAGGTCGAAAAAGCGATTTTTTGAACACTTTTTGGCTATTACGAAATAACCAATCGGTCATAACAACTTAGAAAATTTTATAAGAGTCACGTTTTACAATAATATAAACTAAGCAGCCATAAAAATAATTATAGCACATCTATGTGCCTTATAAAGGTCGAAAAAGTGATTTTTCGAACACTTTTGGACAGTTCTGAGCTTAAAAATTACTATTATACAATTTAAACTTATCTAAAGTCTACTTGTTTACAATAATACAGGAAAATAAGTTGTTACAACAGTTATCTCACACTTATTTGCCTTAAAAAAGCCAAAAATCATTTTTTGGGTGTTTTTTTAACAATATGAACTTACATACTGTTCACACGCACTCAAAAATTATTTTAAAACTACTATTTTATAGTAATACAAGTTAAAAATCAATTAAATCAAATTAAAATCAAAAACAATCTAACTAAATTTATTCAATCATCATCATCACTATCTTCATCTATAATAGGCATCGTGTCGTCTTCGACGAAAAGTTCTGATAATATTTGTGATGGACTCAGCTGTTTCGACTTGAATCTTCCACAGGACAAATAGTAAATTACTGCGGCGACGTGTGAACAAAATCCAATTGTTCGTAGCCCATTAGCACACTCGCAGCACCACCGTTTGATCCCTGCGCAACCAACTGTTTCAGGACTGTACTCTATGTAACAATTGTAAGTCTTCGATTTTATGTGTCTGGACTGTACTTGTATTCTGATGATTTTTTCAGATTCTTTGAGATATTTCAAATGAAGAACACCATTTATATCAAGCATCTCTGCCAAATAGGAAACAGCTTGTTTTAATTGATATCCACCAGTAAAAAAGATTTTCAGATCTTTTTCGGTCATTTCTGGAAAATCACTTAAGTCAGTTGATGTTAGATCGCTGAAGGTAACTTTCTTTCTGCTCCAGCCTCCATTTTCTGCTTCTTGATGTAATGTATTTTCTATTTGAGATTGAAGTTTCATACGATCAACAATTTCATCGGTCATGCCAACATCAGAGTGAAATCGCTTCCCAAAAAAGTTGTTCAAAAAGCATGCTATTCTAACAAAGTGCTTTGCATTGTGTAAAGATTTATTATCAAATTGGTGATGAAGAAGTTTATATTTTTGACCAATTACTCCATGTATCGCTTCCACTGACCATCGGATTTTTGTTACAAACCTTGAATGATTAGCCTCTTCTCGAGTCAGCTGGTTTCTTTTACCTTTAAGAGAAGGCATCAAAACTTTGTAACCTTTATCCTGTAGGTACTGAACTACATCACGAAATCCTCTATCAAGAACAAAAACGTCGTTTTCTTGTAACAAATCCGAAAATTCTTGGTTTGTCTCTAGTAAGTGTTTTAAAATCTGCGCATCATTCATATGTGCTTCAAAAGGACCTAGAACATCAATGACATGACCATCTGGCATACAGATTGTAAAAGGCTTTGCTAAATGACATTTTTTTTGTCCTGTATAAGATTTTCTTTGATAATCGTTGTTTGCGCTTTTTTGATGCCGAAGGTAAGTACCATCACCAATTATCATTAACTGATTATCATTTAAATCATGCAATTTCTTAGCGATGGATGTGATATGATTTGTAACGAGCTCTTGTCTAGTTAGTGAATTGATACCAAATCTACTGGGTAAGACATCAACTTTAAACGACTGAATAACAGATTCCACAAAATTAGAAATTTGTTGCGACCACTGAATCCCTAGAATGGCTGCTATCATGCTATTCGAATTACCACTTCTTAATTTTAGTAAAAACACTACTAACGCCTGAGTAACATCTCTATTGTGTGAGGCTCTCATGCCTGTCAGCATTCCACGAAGTTGAATTAACTGCTCCCAGTTAAGACCAGTAAACACAATTAAGCTTTTTTCAGGCATTGAAAAGTCAGAAACTCGATAAAAAATATCTCTATCAACTCGTGCAGAAAAATTTTCCAGTAGTTTTTTTAGTTCAGAAACTTCTATTACACTAGAGTTAAAATGAATACGTAAGTGCCTGAGCTCATCTTCATAAAAAAGTTTTTTGACACTTAAATGGGACTTGCAAGTTCGATTGCCTGTAAATATTTTAAAAATTATAAATGATTTTAAAAATTTAAAAATGATTGCTACCGTATATATTTGAAGGTAAGCCTTTTTTACTTTTTTTAAAGGTCAAAAGTTGGGGTTGTATTCGAATGCGGCTTATCTTCAAGCACATACAATAAGTTAAAAAATAATCTAGGGTACCTTTTGGAATGAATATTTGCGTTTTACAGTAGGCTTGAGAGCGAGCATGGAAAGAAATTGTAACTAAATTGTTGGCTGTACAACCACAAAGGCAGCAGTACTTGTGAGTGGCAACAGTTCTGTTGATCGGCATTTCTACTGTTTCGGGCTTTTCTCGTTCAGGTTCGAACTGCACTGGTGGATCCAGCGATGACTGGGACGATTGAGACTCTGAAGTTGTTTGTGAAAAAATTTCAGTTAAGGCTGAAACTGCATCGTTGAGACTTTGCGAAAATTGTGGCTGTTCTTCCAGCTTAGGTTTTTTGTTAGTTTTATATAGTCTCAGTTTAGAAGAGCACTTCAAACACAAAAAACAACCAACGGTTCCAACTCTAAATACGAATTCACCTATTTCTACTGTTTCATACAACCAATCAGTAATTTCAGCTGCTTCTTCTTGTGTATTGATAATTTTTTTTTCATTTGCTCTTAATTTACGCTCATTTATATTACATTTCAAACATCTTGAATCATCCTGTTTAAGTTCTTCTTGTTCCTGTTTCTGCTCTTCTAAATCCATATTTTCAATTTTTTGAAGAAATCTTTATATTCAGACCTATTAAAATAAATATTAAGTAAAGCAATAATTAAAAAAAATTTGTTTAAAAATTTTTAATTTTAGTAACCTATGAGAAATAATAAGTTTGTTGACTTAAGCTGCTTTTTAAAATTATCCAGATTGCGTCAGTTTCAGAAAATCAGAGTTCAGATGCTGCCACAAAAACAGTTTCAATATGAATTAGCTCAGACATCTCTGTATCATGTTTTCATAACATGCATAGCTGCGGATATAAAATTTTTATTAATGTGGGTTTTTTAAAAATAAATTCAGATATTACAAAAAAAAAAATAAATAAATAATAGTATAAAAAATTATGCCAAAGCGTATTACATATTTTAAAATAAGTATGCGGTTAAAAATTCATTATTTTAAACACAATTTAATTTTGAACAAAAAACCATAATTTTGATTTTTAGTTTTATTAAGTTATGAAAACTTTTTCAAATAAATTCAGAAAAATTTAACTTTTTAATAAACTAAATAACATATGATATCATAATGATTATATTAAATTATTTGCACAGCGATAAAAGCTGTTTTCAAGAACCTGAATTATGATCTTTAATGATTATAAGCTATCATTTTTTGCATATCATGTTTCAATCTATAAAATAATTTCAAAAATAACTCAACCAAAAAAGTTTATGCTTCACACAACTGCAATGAGTATTGGAAAGTTTTTGTAAAACTTTCATTTCATTTTATAAAATATAATAATTCCAGCAGTTGATACAAATAAACAGAAATTCCAAATAATTGTGCTATGGTAGTAATGAAAAATTTTCAAGGAAAGTCTAAGTGACATGTGGAGGGAAAATCGTACCAAACTCTGGGTTATGTAATCTCATCTTAAATGATAATGCTTTGCTCAATATTCATAAGTTTCAAACTATACCATCCTTAAGTGACTTATGATTTGGATCATAAATAGAGATATTTTTAACCACAATCAACCAATCACTTAATATTAACTTTCCAGCACTATTTTTTTTATATCAAACATAGTTTTTATTAAAAATTGACCTAGAATTCATTCACCAGTAATCCTGACTACTCAAACAACCTTCTTTTTCACTTATTTTTAATAATATCTTCAACTTCTTAGATTCTTGTTCAATTTTACTCTAAGATAAAGTTCTATGAAAAAACAGTTTGGTACATATTGCCTTCCACACGTCATAGACTTTCCTTGGCTGTTTATTTTCACAATTTTTACATAAATAAAATTAAAAACTTATTTGATCTGTACACACAACTTTCAGGCTTATTTCAATACTTCTATAACTATCTCAAACAAAGTTTTTGAATCATTTCAAGAATTACAAATGTTAAAGATTGAAGTAATAAAAAAAACCAAACTTAGTGTACCTACACCTTCAGAATTCAAGCCTAACTATACATTTTTACCAGCAACAGACTCTTTAATTGCAGCACGAACCAAGAACAAAAACAGTTTAATTTTATTTTAAAAAACTCGTGTCCGAGTAAACGTATGTACGTGTATGTACAAATAACGCGTATCAAATCACAATAAGTACTAACTCTGACTTAATCGTTATTTTTAAAAAAACTCAGCAAAAACATAAAAAAAATCAGCAGTCGTCCGAGTCCCAACTCCCGAGAACGACGACATTCGAGGGAATAAA
The DNA here is from genome assembly GCA_038277355.1 of Encarsia formosa. Classification (NCBI taxonomy): domain Eukaryota; kingdom Metazoa; phylum Arthropoda; class Insecta; order Hymenoptera; family Aphelinidae; genus Encarsia; species Encarsia formosa. Next base: position 111,974,833 of record CM076184.1, read on the forward strand.
GCTGTGGCTGAGTGTGGCAGGTGGCTACGGTGTTAGTACCTTTGCGCTAACTAACGGTAGAAAACTGAACTCTTAGGTTTAAAATTTAATTTTAATTCTGAACTTTTTATAATTTTTTCATTGATTACTGAAAAAAAAAAAAATTGTAATGAGCTAATTTTTAAAATAATTGATAAAAAAATTAAATTATTCGTAAGATCTTTCGGACGTACACACGTTCAGGCAACACATATATTTTCAGTTGGTTTCTTGAAAAATACTTAAATATAAGTTAAAAATTGACAAAAAATTATTTTTCCTAATCGTTAGTAAGTTTATAATCGTATAAGATTTTTAACAGATGAAGTAAGGTGAGATAAGATTTGAGAGATAAAACCGTCTGGAGCAGAAGCCAGAAACATGAGTTTTTAAAACTCGTAAGTCGTAAGTCATTTTTTAAAATAATTAAAAGTGGTCGTCGTTGTTTTATCATTAGCTTTTTTTATTTTTTCTACCACAGTATGTATTATCATAAATACTGAAGACAGCAAAAACAGCACTAGTTGAACAAAGAGGAAATTATTGTGTACAGTATTTAAGATTATCAAAATGAAGCATATGAAAACATAACCTATCGTGACTATAAAAATTATGTTGTTGTGATTAAAATTAACTTAAAGTACATAAAATTCCTAGTTAAAAATACGGAAACTTATTGAAAAATTGTAGTTTAACACATACATTAATTAATTATTATTAATTATTATTATTAATTTAATCCATTAATTTCATCAATAAAATTCAAGATTTTCGAGCTTAAAAAATTAAAATAGTGCCAAATTTTTTGGTATCAAATGCTTGAAAAAAAAAATATTTTTATATTTGAAGTTATATTGTACAATGTGATGGTCAAAGTTTACTAAAATACTTTTACAACATGCGAGCAGCACCTGGCACATTGGAAGCTTCAAAAAACCTACTTTATTTCAAAACTGGCCTCAATCTTTTTTGCTGATACTTACTCTTATATCCATCACATTTATATTTGAAGGTAAAGTATAAACAGTAAACTAGTTTTGAAAAATTAAACTTTAACCCGTACACACAATTTCATCAATTGAATAAAAAAATTTTAAACTTTAAAAAGTAAACAAGTACCTTTTTTACAGTCTCTTTTTTACACATTTTTAGGTTTTGGACTTACATTCTGGAATGCGATTCAATAAAATATCTTTACACCTGATATGCGAACTGCACCTGACCTTGGAAGCTTCAAAAAAATAACTCCATCTTGAATGATTAATTCTTTGCTAATTAAATTTTTTTCATTTACAATATTTTTTATAAGGATAATTAAAATAAATTTTTTTTATTTTTAATAGGTAAAATTTTGAATCAATGCAAAAAACTACAACTTGTGAAAATTGACTTCAGTCTACTTAGCTGTATCATCAACCTACTAGAAGAAACACTTGTTCTTGCTTTGAACTCGCTGAACAGAAAATTAAAATCCTTTGGTAACAGAAGAAAAAAAACGCAAATTGGTTTTAAAAAAAATGTTTTATCTGGGCGGGTTATCAAGAAAAATTATGTATTTATTTAGACTGCTTTGAGTGTGCTAATGGGCTACGAACAATTGGATGTTGTTCACACGTCGCCGCAGTAATTTACTATTTGTCCTGTGGAAGATTCAAGTCGAAACAGCTGAGTCCATCACAAATATTATCAGAACTTTTCGTCGAAGACGACACGATGCCTATTATAGATGAAGATAGTGATGATGATGATTGAATAAATTTAGTTAGATTGTTTTTGATTTTAATTTGATTTAATTGATTTTTAACTTGTATTACTATAAAATAGTAGTTTTAAAATAATTTTTGAGTGCGTGTGAACAGTATGTAAGTTCATATTGTTAAAAAAACACCCAAAAAATGATTTTTGGCTTTTTTAAGGCAAATAAGTGTGAGATAACTGTTGTAACAACTTATTTTCCTGTATTATTGTAAACAAGTAGACTTTAGATAAGTTTAAATTGTATAATAGTAATTTTTAAGCTCAGAACTGTCCAAAAGTGTTCGAAAAATCACTTTTTCGACCTTTATAAGGCACATAGATGTGCTATAATTATTTTTATGGCTGCTTAGTTTATATTATTGTAAAACGTGACTCTTATAAAATTTTCTAAGTTGTTATGACCGATTGGTTATTTCGTAATAGCCAAAAAGTGTTCAAAAAATCGCTTTTTCGACCTTTTTTTAGCCCAAACAAATGTTTTAATTTTTTTAACTGTAAATTAGTATGTAATTTAACAAAAAATAAGTTTTTGTATCAGTTTTATAATTTTAAATTTAAGTTAAGGTATCGAGAAAGCGAAAAAGTGTTGAAAAAATCGATTTTTCGGGCTTTTTTAAGTTAAAAATAATGTTTTAATTTTTTTAACTGTAAATTAGTATGTAATTTAACAAAAAATAAGTTTTTGTATCGGTTTTATAATTTTAAATTCAATTTATGGTAACAAAAAAGCGAAAAAGCGTTTAAAAAATCGCTTTTTTGCCCTTTTTAAGGCTCTAAATGATAATTTAATATAACCTATGGTACTGTGATATGTAAATTTGTAAAACAAAAGAAGTTGTAATAGTTTTATAATTTATAACTTGATTTAAACCAATTAAAAAGCGAAAAAGCGTTTAAAAAATCGGTTTTTTAATTTTTTAAGTGCTTTCCACCCTCTGAAAAAATCTGAAAAAATTCAAGTGAAAAAATTTCATCAAAATACGTATAAAAAAATTTTTTTTAGCACTGCAGCCATTACAGGTTTTTATTAATGGGCATTTTAAGTTTTAAAATCGCCGTAAAAATTCCGTTTTTTGACCTAAAATTAAAAAAAAAAATTTTTCGAACTACATTTTTTTCAAACAAAATTTTGCCGCCGACCTCGTTTTTTTATCTTATATAGGTTTGGAGATATAAATAAAAGTTGAAAAATCACTATTTTTAACCGCGCATGCGCAGTATATGAGATAAAAATTTCTAGTTGGCGTCAAAAATTTTCTTTTTTTAAGACCTTTCGAATGATATATATATTGTAGGGGTTTGCTCTGGGGGCACTTTACCCCCCCTTAACAGGCTATACCCTTTGTTTTAAGTAGAGTAATAAATATTCCTGATTCTATTTATGAAAATATTGGTATCTTGAATTTGTCTTAGACTATCATCAAGATGGTTCCACTTGTCTTTGATTCTAAACGATGAGCTGTGTTTTATTGTGTTTGACTTGGTGATTGAGTTTTCTAGGATGTAATTTGATCTTAGAGTATAATTACATGGTTTTAGAGTAAATACTGATGATTGAGAGAATTCTAGTATATTATTATGGATGTTGTTGTGAGCAAAGAGTAAGTCCTGGTAGTCATGCAGTGCCTTAATTTTTGGAAGGTTAAATTTCTTAGCAATAAGGCTTTTTCATAGCAGACTACATCTAGCAGAACATGGAATAACCCAAACGATATTAGCCAGTTTTATTTAATTTCATGACCTTTATATTTTTTGTATTTGTTATTTTCTAATCTTATCATGATTTTCTGTGATTTTGACAACTTCATTGAAAAAAGATCTATGCTGTTTTTACTTTTTCGTCGATTGAAAGTCTTCGCCGACCCCGAGCATTTTTGGTCAAATGCTCGGGGTCGGCGAAGACCTTCAATCAACTGTAAAGTGAAAAGAGCATAGATCTTTTTTCAATGAAGTTGTCAAAATCACAGAAAATCATGATAAGATTGGGAAATAACAAATACGAAAAATTAAAAAGTTCATGAAATTAAATAAAACTGACTTATATCGTTTTGGTTATTCTATGTTCTGCTAGATGTAGTCTGCTATGAAAAAGCCTTATATGTGAATAATCATGTGAATACGGATGCATCGGGGTTTTTGCTCTATAAGCGATGAATCTAAGAATTTTGTGTTGGACAGACTCAAGCCTATTAATTGCATTTGAATAAGTGGGCGACCAAATAACAGAGGCATAAAGTAAGAGTGGCAATACTAATGTTTTATATAGATGTACAATATTCCAAGGGTTTTTGAAGGATTTAGTGGCAAACTTTATGAACCCTAGTTTTCTTGATGCTTTAGTGATTGTTTGATCAATATGGTCTTCAAAGGTAAATTTATTATTGTAAATAACACCAAGATCTCTTACTATTGTCTGTCTTGCAATCGGATCATTTGTGATAGTATAATCAAAGTGGATATAAGTGTTAGATAAATTGAAAGATATAACGTTACATTTTGATAAGTTAAAGGGAAGGTGGTTTTCAATAGACCAGGTGTAAAGAGCGTTAATGTCAGATTGGAGTAGTGAGCAATCGTATGGACTATTTATGGATCTGTATATTTTTAGATCATCTGCAAATAGGAGAATGTATGAGTGTTTTAATACTGTGGTTATATCGTTGATATAAATAATAAATAAGATGGGACCTAGGTGGCTACCTTGTGGGACACCTGATGTTGCAATGTACGGTTCAGATAGTGTATGATTTATTCTCACTCTATATTGTCTGTTAGTAATGTATGATTGTATCCAATTAATTAAATTTGAATTTAATGATAATTTTCTTAATTTGTCTATGAGAATGGAGTGATCAATGCTGTCGAATGCCTTAGAAAAATCTATATAGGCTGCATCTACTTGGTTGGATGAATTTTGATTGAGAGTAGATGATATGAAATCGTTGAAAATAATAAGGTTTGTTAGAATAGATCTTTTTGGCATAAATCCGTGTTGTTCTTTGACAATATTGTGTATGATTAGATTACTGATTTTTTGAGACATAATGTCATCAAAGATTTTGGAAATAGGTGGAATGAGAGATATAGGACGGTAATTTGAAATGTTGTTTTTAGAACCTTGTTTATGAATAGGTAAAACATTCGATATTTTCCATGAATCCGGAAAGATCCCTGTAGATAGAGATTGATTAAACAGTGATGTTAGAAAGTTAGTGAGACATGAGCAGCTTTTTACAAGAACTGCAGGTACACCATCTATACCGTCATCGAAGTTTGATTTTAGATCCTTAATTGCTGTTTGAACTTCTATAGTCGTGATTTCTGGTAGTGTTGAGTTATGATCGTTGATGGATTCAATGGGGTTATGTTCGTGGATTTGGTATACTGATTTAAAAAATGAGGCAAAAAGGTTAGTGGTTTCGTCCAGATTTTCAGCTGTGTGATCGTTAAAATACATATTATTTGGTAATGTTTGAGGTTTGGTGAGGGAGCTTAGATAGTTCCAAAATACCTTGGAGTTCTGTTTAACATGCTTCTCAACCGACTCATTGAATTCATCTTTGCACAATTTGGATAATCTCACACAGCAAGCACGTAATCTTTTAAATTTAATATAGTGATTATGGTCTCTTGTTATTTTCCATTTTTTGTGCATTGTCTTCTTTTTAACTATAAGAAATTTTAATTCGTGTGTGAACCAACGGGGAAAATTACTATGGTATAATGGAATCTTTTGTACGTTTTTGCTAATTATATCATGAAGGGTGGTATATAAAAATTTACTATTGTCGTTGATGTCAAAATTGTTGATATTTCTTGAGGATAAGGCTGCATTTAATTTATTATTTATAGTGGTAAAATCTGCTTGTTTGAAGTTGTAGTAATATTGAGTAATTGCAGGGGTGATGTCCGAGTCAAGGTTGAGTCCAAAGAAACATGGTGGATGTGGTGGGTCGATGTTTACTAGATAGTCAGGAGTGCTAATAACTTCAAAGCTCATTGACGTGAAGAATAGATCAAGCGTGTAATTAGTATGAGGGTTTATAGGATAGACTTGAGATAGACCAAATTGTGAAAATGATTCTTTTAAAATTTTGGCAGATTGAGTTAGTGTACTGTTGAGATAACCAATTTTTGTAAAATCCAGAGTATGCTTCTTGAACCAGTTGATGTTGGGGAGGTTATAATCACCAAATAGGCATAGATTATAGTCTGGGTATTGAGTGTTAATATCTTCAACGATGCTTGTGTGCTCAAGATAAATTTTGCAATCAGTTTGAACATGCTGAGGAATATAGATTGTGCCAAAGATGAGTTTTTGATGGTTATAGTTTAACTTTATGTTTATTGTTTTTTTTTTTTTTTTTTTTTTTTTTTAACTACGACGAACTTTATACGTAATAATGTGTGTAGCATTTTCCTCTAAGAAAATTCCTTTTATACCCAGATGAGAATCTTCCAATAAAGTCATTGGAGACATGTTAATTAGTTTTTATTTTTAGTCATCTTGTTAGTCAAGCGTTTATTTTAGGAATTTGAATTTTTGTTCAAAATGATCAGTGATGAGTCAGTTTTTATGATAATTTTTATAGCATTTAAAAAAATGGTTAGCATTGTTTAAAAATGATTTGTTTTTTTGCGTGGTATAAGAGATACGAAGCTCGTTTTTTCTGAAACAATCATAAGGTTCGATAAATACATTATTCACACAAACGAATTGAATAGTAGAAAAAAAAAAAAAAAAAAAAATTATAGATATTATATTTGTTATAACCTCAAGGTTAAAAGGCGAGTCGAAAAATTCGAGATAAAAAAAGAAGGCTGTTATAGAAAACAGCATAATATCGCGAGGATTAAAATAATGAAAACGTTAGCCTCGAGCCGTACCAGACGTTTTGGCACGCACGACTGGCGGTTACTCGTGACTTCAAAATTTTAACCGCCGCACAAATCGGATTTCGCAATCGCGTCACCGATGCTGACGCTGCGCTGGGTTCTATCAACCGTAGCTCGATTATTTTTTTACACCACTAGCACCACCCTTTTTTACTACCACTGGCTAAGAGACTGTAGATAATTTCTTAACGGTTCTTTCTAGAAAGTCAGCAAAAAAATTATTTTGCCAGTGAGGATAAGTAGTCATTTTTTATATCAACATTTATGTCAAGTTTTAATAAAAAGTTTTTTTTTTCAATTATAATTACAATGTTAATATTAAAGAATCTGTATTATAAAATACAAACAGTAAGACTGATGCGGAGCGTACTGTAGTATAAGTAGAAAAGTTCGTGTTTGGTAAGTCGCGGTAACGCGGACACAACTAATAACTTACCATGAATACGAGGCAATGTTTTTTTAGCGTTGGACTCTAATGAAAGGTTCAATTTTTTTAAAGTTAATGCATCAGTTTCATCTATAAAAATTTATAAAACGTATGAATGTGTCGAATATTTTTATATTACGTATTATTTTCTGTATAAAAAGAATATGCGTCAGTGGTGAAACCCGATTTCAGGCATAACGCAATTTTCCATTCACCAAAAAATTTTTAGCTAAAATTATTCAATAAATATTGTCTAAAACAATTTTATTGAATAAGCAATAATCTTTTACAATCTCACTGATTTTTATGTATTAAATACTTTGACTAAAGCAATGATACTTCCGATACAACTTTTGGCTAAAATTATTCCATTATGAATTGGTTTTGCCTGAAAAACAAATTTGCCTAGGCAAAACTAGATCTGCCTACGCAAATTTAGTTTGGCCTAAAAAGTTAAGACAAAACCAGTTTTGCCTAAAATAGAGTTTTTCCTGAAACAAATATACGTACCAAATTTTTCATCCTGTTGTTTGACTGTAATACTTATTAATGAAGAGGATGAATAATCCATAAATTAGAACTTTTCTGACTCAACGGTGTAAAAAAACCAGAGTTATTCACAAAATTTTATTCACGAAAACCTAGTCACAAAATTCATTTTCAAAAAATTTATTCGCAAACCTAAGCGTCCGAATAATGCTTACCTCCAACATAAATAGCTATCCACATGCTAAAATTAAATGTAAATAACAATAAGATTTTTGAAAATTTGAATGTTGAATTTGTTGTATTATAGTTTATACTCTGAAAATGTAAATTTTATGATAATTCCGAGCACTCCTAAAAATGATGCGCGCGAGATAGTTTCATGACGTCACCTGATATTCTTCTGTTCTCACAAAAAGCATTTCACTTGGTGCTAGGTTTCATTTTTTGCTGTTTGAAGATCGTAAATATATAAAAAGCTTTTAAAATTCGTTTACAAAAATAACAAAAACATCTCTCATTTTCTTATGCTTACGATATCCCAATTTTAGTTAGTCTAAACTTTCAATTAAAAATTATGGAGCTTTCGCGATTGTGTGTTCTTTTAGGTGGATTTTTTGCCGGAGTTAAAGTATATGTTTGTATAATTAAAATTATCATGAATTTTATTTGATTCATGAATGTAAGCAAGTTTTTTTTTTTCGTTTAACAATGTTCTCCTGAAGATAAAGCCAAGCCAACAAAACGTCGAGGTATTAGGACTATGAATTATTATTATTTTTTTTTTTTTTTTTTTTTTTTTTTTTTTTTTTTTTTCTTTTTCACAAGCACACATCCTGCCTTTAACTGTTCCACGAACCTTTCCAAAGGGTTACAGGAACACAGATGACCCTGGATGTATTAAATCTGGTTTTTCAAGATTTTCAAATTGAACAAAAATTATTGGTTTATATAAAAATAGCATCAAAAAAGTAGAAAACGTCCAAAAATAGTGAACGACTGTAGTTGAGATGAAGGGATGCTGGGGATGAAAAAGAATGGCTCGAATAATCTGGGGACGTGCCGCGAGATGGCAAAGAACAAGTGTAGTTCCACGAGAGAAGCTGGAGGGTAGCGGGTACATCAGAAGGGTGAACTTGTTGCAGTTAACGTATAAAGAAACCCTTAATATTAGCTACAGTTACTTGAAAGTAAATACAATTGAATAAATTGAATTTTTTGTCGCCAGGCTCTTTTATTACAGAGAACCTGGTTTTTCACAAAAGTCAATTAATTTTATTATTAAATGTAGACTCTATGTTATGGTGCTTTTGCGTTATATTTATTTGAGATCCGAGCTTTTTTTTAAATTAATTTTTGACCGTAAGTAGAAGGAAAGTTTCATTGATTTTTTCAAACAATTAAAGTTAAAATTTAAAAAATCGTAATTTTAAACAATATAAAATAAAAGTAAGAAAGCTCTGTTAAAATTTAATATATTTTTTATACGTGTTAGTCTAGTGCTAAGTGTATTTTTTTCAAAATCATTTTCAAATGATGTACTAAGTAGCAGATAACAAAATTACCATAAAACTTACCTTTTGAATTTTAAACTGTCAAGATGAGTGCTGTGATAAAAAAGCTGATGAGATTCAGATAACAACAAACGAAATTATCCAAAAGCTCTATCAACAAAAAAAATATGAAAGAATAGAGTCTGTTCTCATTTTTATGAATAATAGTGAAAATTACTCGCCATCGTTTGCGGAGAGTTACTCTCTCTTTTTATTCTATTAAAGTAATTTTTAACTTTTTTTATTTTATCAACTTCAGCATATAAACTATAAATTTTGAATTTCAGGTTGTATAAATTCTCTATGAGGGTCCGCTATATTGATAAATTATACTCAACTATGGTGTTCAACAATGATTTTTACCTAATTAGATTAACACACTAAAAGACTTCTGCTGTTAAAAGAATTGATTTCTTATTTACACGATCACCCCTCTCGGATAGCAAGAATTTTTTCGCAACTAAAACTAAAAAACCATTTAAAAGAGTGATGCAGAAGCATGTTTCAGAAAATAATAAAATATCTAAAATTCAAAATAATCTCGGTAAGCAATCCGCACACGAACCTGTTCGTGGTACAATCTTAAAATAGACACCACTGGCAATGCATGCTCTACCGAAAGCTTCGTTGGGGTTGGGTGTTGGTAAAAGCCGCGAGATGGCTGAGAGCGAGCTTTTGACATAAGTAAAGGCTTAGGATCGAGAATATTTAGATGATCATGGATCGTTATTCGAGAAGAGACAAATTTTTATTCATTTGCGTTTAAGCTAGTTTTCGCTTAAGTTTAAACAAATTTTTTTACCGCCTAATTACTATTAGGCGAACCCAATACTAAAAATAATTGCACTTGTAACTCTAGTAATTATTGGTTTTTCGAGATTAATCTCCCAATTGTTAGCTGTGCAAACATTGCAGATACTGAAAAGAATGCTTAATGACAAATTCTGCTTCTTAAAGGTGCTTTGATCTGTTTTATTGAAAAAAATGCAGAGAAAATTATTCCTTTGAGTTTTTAAAATACAAAAAAAGACATTTTTTTGTCCTCTGGCCAGAAAACGGCCTAAAACGAAATTGCCGCTTTCTGGCACCGTCGAACTAAAAAATAGTATACACCTCGGCCATAATAATTAACAAAGCCTCGGATCACATTTTTATTAACTTCAGTTTCGTCTACGTCGAAAATTACATGTGATCTGAGATTTGTAGGTAATAAAATAATTTCTTAGCTTGAATGGCGAAAGAACTCTTTTTCAAATAAAAATCAGAAGAAGACAATTATTTATTTTTACTCTTTTGTAGGACATTTGAAAAATTTTCAAGTAACATAAAAAATAATTCCTTTTTATTGTAATTATCATGTAGTAGTTTAATAATGAATTGATCATTAATTTTTAGTATATAATTCTAAACACGCATTGATCCGTCACGTTGGCGTCACGTGAGTGCGCGCGCGAGAGCAGAGCTTGTGGCTATGCTGCAAAGCCGCTTAAGTTTACCTATTCCTATCCACGCATGAAAATGACCAAAGGTCATGAGCTTGCAATGCACCAAGTTTAAAGAAATAGAAAATACGTCTATCAGTAGGAACCAAAGACCAGAAATTTACACCGTGGCGTCCCGACACGTGTAGCACGCGTCGAAGGTATGCATTCTTTTTTTAACATAAGGCGTTTAAGCATCACCGCACGGAGCGCCTTACGCAACAATCGAGAAGATGGAATTTTCTTTTTTTTCTTCCCGAATACTTAACTCGCTTTTGGCTTGGTTCTTTTTTGCCTCGCATCAATAAATATAGAATTCGCGATTTGTCGGATACTCAGTTAACCGCTGTTGCTGCTGCTGCCGCTTAGAGTATAAATTTATACGCTAGAATAGCGTTACGTACTTGCAGACCTTGTATTTTGTTTTTTAAAAGAATTCTTTTTAAATCACAAATGCAGTATTCTTGTAATTATTGTCGTCAGTAGTTATTCAATATTAAACTTCAATGTGTTTTTCTTAACACGATTTTTCCCTTTTTTTTTAGCTTGCAGAATAAATGTTTAAAGACAAATTAAGTTTAACAAAAAAATTGCTTCAGCAAAAAATCTTAAACTTTATTCGAAAACTATGAATTGAAAATTTATGTATTGATTTAATTGCATTGATTTATTAATAAATAAACTTGTTTTAAAGAACGCGGATAACCGGCTTATTTAATTTGTTTTGTTGAAAACTTATTAAAATGTAGCGTGAAATGACATTCTATGCGCAACAAGTATTAGTAATTAGATAGTGCGTAAAACGTCTCTTTGAAACTTATTGTTTGGCACAATTTAATTGTTTAGTGGAGTCGTATGATCTTTATTCTGTCATCGTATGTGTCAAAAAAATAAAATCACTTGGGCAACGAATCAACGGAATTTTGACTTTCGATCAATTTGCTATTAAAATTAAATTTCATTTTTTTTTTGTATATAATCAAAAAGTAATAATAATGAAACTGTCGAATAAATGGCAAATACAAAAATAAAGGAAGCAGAGAAAAATTTAATGGAGAACCCTTGCGCAAAAAAATCAATACATAATTCAAAGTACGAGCCTTTGATGGGTAGAAAAATTCAAGTGTCCTATTTTCAGATCATCGAGAAAAGCAACTTAATTGCTTCATTACCAGCCTGTAGCCAAAAATAACTTTTCTACTGGTAAATTTCCACAATTTTTTGTTTTGATTATTATTATTATTTTTTTTTTTTCAACTTTAAAAATAGTCATCTTTTTTCAAAATCGTAGCTTCGTTAAAATGAAACTTGAAAGGGAAAAAAGTGTTCTCCAGTAGCTGGTCAGTTTTTTTTTCTTTGATGTTTTGTGACGTCACAAGTCACGTGCACCGGTCACGTAAAATAAAAAAGAAAGTAGAGATAGAGAGAGAGAGCGAGAGGAAAAAAAGTTATAAGCAAAATTACAAAAAGTTGGAGTTTGGCAACGCCACGAGCGGTCTTTCTCTCTCTTTCTCTGTCTTGTGTCTAGTCGAAGCCCAAATCCCAAATTTAAACCGCGTAGGTATAACGGGCGACACCAAAATAGACCAGCCGTCCTCGACGCGGCCGAAGCTCTCGCGTCGCTGTCGTCGTTGTCGCTGTATGACGAGAGAGGAGCCAGGGAAGGGAGAGAGGGTAAAGAAAAAAGAGCTCTGACGAACCGAGGGAGGAGAAGAACAAGCAGCCAGGGTAGGAAACGATGTTGAACTTGAATTCAGGGGTTCATTTTTTCTTTTATCAGATGATTGGTACACTGGGCAGAGGATCGGTTGCAAGCACAAAGTTGACTTCCCTGGTTAAACTTTTTAAGCGCAGCTTAGCTTCAATTTTTAGGACACATTTTTTGTGATGACTTAGCTTGAGTATTCAATCAAAGTTTTGGGCATAGACATCATCAAAATCTGATAATTTGGGTTCAATTTATATTTATTAAATAAATAAAATAAATTACTGTTAATTGTGTGCATAAATTTGTTTTTTTGATAAACATTGTTTTAGAGAATTCGTACTAGCACGCTTCTCAAGTATCATGTTTGTCTTTATTGAACTGAAGGATATACTGTAATTAATAATTGGAGTTAACTAGTAAAGTACAACATAGTGTGTGAAATGCGAATAGGTTTTATGAATAAATTAGATTTTGAAAGCCGTCGAGTTTAGTACGAGAAAAATTCACCAGAGGGCTGACAGGTGATGCTTGCTGAGAGAGAAAATATAAAGTGCACCGTACATATCCAACCCCTAAACTGCAAGTCGTTAAACTTAGGGGGGCCCTGTAAAGTTCTTTGGTCCAGTTCATTTACTTTACATTTGCTTAAAAAAAATCTTTATTACATATAGATTAAAAATTTTTTTGCTGACGTCTTTCATCGTCAGGTAAGATTAAAATTAGGTGAATGGTCTAAAAAAACCTTAAATAATCCACCAAAGTTTGGAGTAGCCTATTCGTCGATTAATTTATAAAAAATCAACCATAATAAACAAATTTATTTATCAGAAATTAAATATTAAAAGTGAAAATAAAATTCAAACTTGAAAATGATTGCAAGTGGTGAAAAAATGTCTTCAATGCGTTTTGAGGGACTGTGCACTCCAGTGTCAAAATCAGCTATTTTTATTATTATTATTGTTTTTTTTTAGTTGATTTTTTTTTAATTTATCAAAAATTTACACAAAATGACGATAGCTCTTTTTATGAAGGGATTACGGGGGACATATACTTTGAAAATTATCTTAGACTACAAATTTTTCAAAAAAAACGCTTTGCTAAGTTTTTAAATGATTATAAGTATGTAATTTCGACTAATTTTTTAGTGACTTTGAAGTGCACAGCCCCTCGCCCCATTATAAATTCATACATCAATACCTGTTCGATCTTTTGAGAAGTTTTCCGAAAACTGCCAAAATTTCAAAAGCGCAGGAGGTTCATAGCGCAGACTGCCATCACCCCTTTCGGAAGACGATTCAGACCCCTTCCGTCGCTCGAGTGGGTGCGAAGTGCGCCCGGATCTTCTTTCTCTCTTACCGTGTCTGTACACTTGCCGCCACACCCTCTTTCGAACTGCGCACTCTCGCCAATGCATTTTATATCATCATCATTCCTCGAGTTTACTGTCTTTGACGCTTCTAAAAAGATTTCATTCAATTTTCAAGAGCAATCAGTCTCTCGACTGCGGCTTAATCTCATCTTCAATTTTAATTGCAAATCAAGTTTCTATTATTAAAATCGTCAGCTTAGCAAGATACTTATGTACGAACGGCAAACTTTGTACATTAGACACGGCTCCAAAGCCCCTCGTCTTCATTGTTACTTATTCTTATACTTACTTAAACTCAAAATTGCAGTCCATGTCTGGTGAATTGGTTGGCCTCCAAAAAAAACTCTTTTTTTCCGTCTTCCGACCCATCTTGTAGCAGCTTTTGTTATTTTATCTTTTCTGCGTTGACCTGAAACGATTGCATTAAATTAAATTTTAAAAAGTGCACTGATTTTTTTTCAAAAATTGAAAATTTTTACCACATTTTGTAATTAAAAAATAAATGTTTCAGAAACGGCGAAAGCTTCAAATTAATTTGAATTAATAATTAATTACTCGAGCAAAAATTTATTTGATTAGCAAGAAATTTAATTGGATGCATATTAACTAGCCAAATATATGAGGTTTTTCATTTAAAATTGAGTTTTTTAAATGTTCATTATTGGGCAATTATAAAATTACAGTAGGAAGAGTAGTAAAATCAAGAAGGGGTTAAAACGAAAAATTTAAGCATGATAGTATAGTTTTATTTTCACCAAATTTTCCTTTAAATTTTGATTATGCATGCTTTTCTGAAAAGAATTGATTCCGGAACTGTAACAACAAAAAATTATTAAAATAGTAACAAGAACTGTTTTTGACTTTAAAAGTTTTTTTTTTTTTTTTTTTTTATTAGGGTTAGAGTTATTTTTTTCAGCTGCAATAGTTGAAAAAATAATTTTCGTACAAGAAAAATAATTTATTCATGAGTATCGCGAAATTTTGTTAAAAATATAATTTTCTTAGTATAAAAATAAAACTAAAGCACTCTTTTTCCAACTTGTATAATTATCTGACTCGGTGCGCCACACGCAGTGCTTATTTTTAGTATAAAATAAATAAATTCAAGTAGGTAAACACTAATTTATGAGAGTGTTGGTCACATTAATCCAATCTGCTTATAAATTGTCGATTGGACACATATCTTACAATTGAAACCCATGACAATTAATCACTACAGTTTCTTTAATGTCATAAAAATATAGCAATAAAGAAAGCTCATGTTGAAAATGGTATTAGTCTTGCGCTTGCGTGTGTGTGCGAGGGTAGATGTGGGCATTGTTCAAAGCCGCTGAAGGGTAAAATCGAATTTTCTGGGGGTCGAAAAGTCACGTACCAGCACACGTAAATTCAAAGCTGAGACGACGAGATTCGGCGGGTGAGATTTTCTTTGAAGATGCACAAGAAAGAGCTTTAGCAGCAGCTCTAGGTGCCAAACTATCACGCGTGTGTGTATGTGTGTGTGTGTGTGTACTCGTGTTCGTGGCTTTTATAAGTACTTGAGAGGAGCGATTCCGACGAACAACGTGTCGAGCCGTGACTGACTCGCTTAATTTTCTACTGTCAGTTATTTAGCGTTCTCTCTCTCTTTTTTTTTTTTTAATCCTTGCTACATGCGTACACGGCTCAGGTGCTTTTTCGTGCATGGAACAAACGAGTACGAGAGTTTTCTGGGTGCTTTATCTCTCTTGTTGTATAAATCTGTACAAGATCTTTTACGTTTTGACTGAATGATTATTTTTTTTGTGACTGGTGGAAAAAGCCACTTCAGTCGCGTCTATAGTTTGTATAAGTATACGATGTTTACGGATATCAACGAGATTTTGAGCAAAAAGGCCCTTTGGCATTTAATGGAATTCACTCGAAAGCACCATTCAAGTGTAAACGGCCTTCATTCACCTAATATGAACGTTGCTTTTTTTTTTTTTTTTACAAGTTACGTACAAAAGCAAAAAAGCGATTTACTTCAATGTTTTTAATGGTGTTAACAAAAAGATAAAAAAGAAAAAAAACGGTTTAAGGTTTATTCCTGCAAATGTTTTTTGAAACTTTATTTAAAACTTTTTTATAAGTTAAGTAAAACTGTCTCATGACTACTTTTTTCAATAAACTAAAAAAATCATTTTTATCTCATCAGTTTATTTTTTTTTTTGGACTCGTAAAATCTCGCATAATATCAAGCATCAAGCCCTCCAAGAGCATATACGTACAGAGAGTTTGAAAAAATTTCAAGAGACATATGGGTATGTATTGAATAGAATTCATTTGGGTTTAATGCGTGAGTGGAATTTACATTTCGAAACAAAGATAAGTCGTTGTAACATTCTCAGGACTTTCTTTGGGTACAAAAGAAAGAAAATTTTTCGTATTCAAACTTTGTGAAGAAAAAAGTTATAAATTATGGAATAACTTTACTGTGAAGGGCCAGAATGTCATTATTAAAATAAAAATGAATTTTATTTATTTTTTTCTTACCTTCACTGGAAAAAAATTGTTTAAACAAAAAATTTAAAGATGTGAGTTTAACTTGTAAATAATACTTGTAAAATTTGTTTCCAACGAAATGAGCTTTTTACGGAGTAAGTGAAGGTAGTCCAAATTTGATTAAATCTTAAAGTTAAAATAAACCTTGATGATAATATCCGTCTAGTTTGAAATTCTGATGATGAAAAGGTAAGAATCAATCGCAAGCTCGCCAATAAACAAAGCGAAGCAACAGAAAAAGCTCGATCTATTTTGAAGGTTAGAACGAGCCGAGATTAAGTACGTTGGGTATAATAAAACACGGCTAAAATTACAATGAACGCCTTAAATTCCAGAAGCAATGGGGTGGTTAGGTGCCAAAATCATCAAATTTTGTAAAAAAAAAAAACGATAGAATAACTGTTTACGCGATGAAGATTGCGGTCTAAAACACGTGCAAGAAATCAAATACTCGTAAATTTTGAGTTTTTCAGGGAGGTGCTGATGATGATGATGATGATGATGATGATCGCAGTATGCAGCAGCAGCAGTGAGATTCGCTTCCTGAATTTTCAAGGCGTCACGGAATATTAAACGCGAGCGCGGAGGGCATTAAAAAGGTTATATACCTGGCTGCGCGTTTATGAGCAGTGCGCGTTTTTCCGGGCCATCAAGCTCCACCGACCCTTTTTTTTACGACGCGATTTATGAAGATACAGCGCCCATACCCAAAGCGCGAGAGAAGGCGAAGAAAGAAAAGGAATGAGAATCGTTCCTAAGCTTGGGAAATTATCATAAAACTCACCAGTTGAGTACCGCTGACGTAATGTCTTAATACCTACGTACAAACTCTGTTACTTTTGTTTGACTATTTTTCTGCACGAGAGGCTTATTGATTGTTTCTTTCCCTTATTTTTTTTTTAATGCGATACACATAAAAGGCGAGGAAAATTTTTTGTAAACTCGGAAAAATTATTCTTATCATTTTAACAATTTATATTTCTTTTTCACTATTTTTATTTAATATATGGGACATGCTTCGCTTCAGTCATAATGCTTGACCACAATATCGACGATCCCAACGAAGAATAACCTTAGCAGAAAAACTGCAGATTTAAAATTACCAATAAGAGGCTGAAATAAATAAATAAATCAGAAAAAAATTGAGAATCTAATAAGTCTGCACTTAATTAATCCGATTTATATATTGTCTTAAATTTTTTAAATATTCTCAGCCTCTTATTGATAATTTTAAATCTGCAGATTTTCGGCTAAGGTTTTTCTTCGCTAATCGCTGGGACTGTCGATGTAACCTTTGACATAACTGAAAAAACTTTTTGAGTTAGTTAAATAATACAAGTGCTGATAGAATTTTTTAAATTATGAAAATTTTTAACTACAGTATAATGTAAAACTTATACATTTTTTGTTTCAGAAATAAAAACTTGCAGGAAACTACGGCCACATGTTTTACAAAAAGTGACGGTACGCAGAACGTAATAACCTCGGTTCTTACACAGTGACGAGCTTCGTTCTCTCATGAAATGCAGTAGATACGCGGATCAGAGGTAAGTTGAAACATTTTTATGAAACTAAAAAAAAAGTTATAGGTAACTAGCTTCAAACGAGCTTTAGGTTAATTAAAATAAAAAGAAAAAAGAGAGAAAAGAAGAGTCAACTGTGTTGGTAGGATATGTTTTTGGCATAGTCAACCGTCTCGAAGACATTGATTTTGAACCCAGGCCAAATATTTCAATAACTGCAACAGCAGCGGTAACGGGGATATAGCCTTTTTAAAGCAATGATATTACACTCTGGCAATACGCAAGCTAATTATCCCTCTAGTCGTAATTTCGGTTGATGTAAGTCTCAACATAATAATCGATCGTGTGTAGATACATCCAGAAGCTAGCACCGAATGAATTTTCACCAGCCGCTGTAAGAATGCTTGCCCGAGCTGGATCGATCTCGAGCATCTCCTGCTGCTGGGTCATAGTCGGATATCGGGTCGTATTACTTACCCTAAAAAGGGTATTATGTTTGCCCCGGTCTTGCACGTGAAACCACTTACACTTTGCAATTTCGCCACTTCTGACACCCTCGTATTTTTCACCAAACCATCCCACTTAACAGGCTCGCAAATAAAAACTAAGCTTCTTTATTTAACTCCCTTGTTTTGATTTTTTAAACTCAAAATCATTAAAATCACCAAAGTACGAAGTAAATGGTAAGTCGAACGAAAAAAAAGGGTCAGCTCGGTGGTAATTGGGCGCCGTTAATACTTCGCGGAGGTCACAGTGGGGACAATAAAAAACAAAGGTGCACCGGGGGTACAGCTTAAAAGATAAATCGCAACCACTCAGCTGGCAGGGTCGTTTTTCACTTTGCGCATGCCGGCTGGTGGTTACACCTGGTGCGGCACCTCCCATTCATCTCGGCGAGCTTTTCTTCCCTCATACTCTTATTTGTCCTCCCCAAATCGTCTCGCTCCACCAATTTTCTCGGTCGTACCTGCAACAACGCTGACCCTTCGTCTTCCTCTGCCTCATGCTCTTAAGTGCGAACGATCAATTTTAATTTTTGAGTTTAAATGACGAAGTTTAAAATGAAGCAGTTTACGAGTGAAGCGTTTCAACGAGCAAGCAGTTGATACGTGAATTTTCGTCGAACGGCTTTTAGAGGCCCGGAGAGACGATCCATTGAAGTGGTAACGAGATTACCAAATTTCAAAGATTACGGCTCTGCGAACAAGAGAAACAGCGGCAGCTCCAGTTATCTCGGATGCAACAGTCCTAGCCATTGTCACTCGAACGCTAATTATCCCAACCGAATGGCTTTAAGCGACTAAACGATCGACGCGCGCCCTCTCGAAAAAAGATTCCATCCGTCTTCTTTCGCAATAATTGTTATCTTCGATAATCTCGCAAATAGAAATTTCAAGTGAAAAAGTAGATCTTATCGGTGAATTCTTCCTCCTACTTTTCCCCTTTATCCTGCTGAGGCAATTTGGCCCGATAAGAACCCGCGCATCTTTGTGCCATCACTCGTGATTGATGATCCTTTTCGCGCTCCTTAATCTTTAATCCATCTCTCTTTCTCTATGTTTTTCACCTGGATAAATGAAAATTTTTTCGCAAAACCAGTAAAAAAACAAGGCGATGATTAATTTGTTTGTAATCCCGGATGCGGTCATTTGGACCCATCGACGAATTTACAACTTGGGTGAATCTCATCATTAACACGGCTGAAATTCGAGCGAATTTACAATGTAGCCAGCCATGCTCGGGAGTGTGAAGCTTCCATAACTCGATTGATAATATTTTATGGGTGCGGTCACAGTAGTTGATTATTTGCCTCGATGATAATCGAAAGGGATTTTCTGGGTAAAAGTAGGACAATCACTGAATATTCAGAGTGGCACGTTAATAAGCACCGACTAACCAGCACTCGGTATATAATATATCCGTAATTACGATATTCACCCTACCGCGTGCTACTCAACATTGATTTCACTGACACTTTGAATTTTCATCGCGTTTAATTACATAATAATTTTGAAGCTTTCTACGAAAATCCTCCAAGAAAAAATGTAATCAATTAAAATGATCAGTTGGATTGATTTTACTTTAGCCGGAAGTTAATGGGGCATCTGTAAGTGAAAGAGCACAATGTGGGTCCGCTTTGAAAGGGTTATTCAAATCCGTACGCGCGCGCGCGCTTCAAAATTTCATTTTACCCCGCTAGGTAAAGCGAATACCCAATGCGAAAAATGTCGATACGATTTTCCAGTGCAATCATCCTCGAAAGGTGATTGACGCTTTATATAACTGTTTTTCAATTGTTTACCAATCCATACTCGCGCTAACTCTCGCGGGCCTTTATGCAATATAAATAAGACGCTGCCACTGCCACTAAATCCGAGAAGAATCAAACTTTTGAAAGTTCGAAAATTGAGAGCGATATTTGCAAAATGTCTCACGCCTGATTGCAAAGCTAACTGTGATTTGCGGTGTTTGAATTTTTTTCAAAATGATGGTGTACATTACAAAATGATTGATGTACTTTGAAAATTTCTTACTTTTTGAAGCACGCAAGCGGCGTATGAAATTCAAAATTGAAAAATCAAAGAGCTTGATAGTCAAACCTGTAAAAGACGACTTTTGACAAAGTCGCGCCCTTTCAAGTTTAACGACGTCAAATTTTCTTCTTTACCATCGCAACGTTGGGCACACTCGAGCTTTTAGACATAAACAGCAGTCAAAATCTTAACGGCCCTCGATATTATAATCCGGTAAAGGGATATTTTGAAAATCCAGAGAAGTGGCTCGAAGGGTGTTAAATCTGCGCACACACGCGTAATTTACGAGGCGCGGTGTCAGGTCAAATGCAGGGAGTTTCGGACAATGTCGATTTAGCAGTAGCGCACAAAGGGCCCGCAGCACCAGCGGTCTAATCCTATATCCGTAATGTCAATGCTACCTGGAGCTTTCGAGAGGCCGCGGGCTTTACTAATAAGCCTTGTCTCGCGTATTATAGAGCTGTCGTTGAATGTGACACCGACGCGTCGGTCCTCCAGCAGCAGCCGCTTCATTAAATTTCCACTCCGAGATTAGATGTGTCACGTTTATTACGTACTCGAAATAATCGTGTATTATTTGCAAAAACTAAGTTGTTTATTAAAAGCAACAGATTGCGTATTCCAGTGATTAAAAAACTTTTGATCACTGAAAAATGTGCAGCGACATCAGCCTCGTGGGAAATTTAAGGGTAGAGGGTCTCAAGGGCAACCCTAGAAACGAAAAAACAGCGTAGGTGATGATAACGCTTTGCGGGGCTTTCATAATGAGCGGTTAAACTTTGGGGGCTTATTATTTCGCGCGAAGAAAAAAAAGTACGCCCCCTTTTGTTCGTTAATTTCAACGGGGCTGCGGCGGCATTTTGAATTTATAAAGCGTTAACGGACTACTTGTACTTCTGAAACAATAACTAACTACTCTTTAAGTAGATTATTCCTCGTAGATCGCCCGCTCGTTCGAGGGCTTTTCTTTTGTTACAACTTACCCAACACTTCATCCCTTTTCCGATGGGCTCCAACTTGGCTTAAAATTTTCGATCAAAGCTCCAACATCGGTATTCAAATTTATAAATTTCAATAATTTAACCTGATAGCTGGTCGTTAAAATAAATTGTTGCTCCGGTGATTTACGATGAATTTACGAAACAAAAATGCAAAGTTGAAAAAAGCTTCGAGAGAGGGGGTAAAATTTTGGTTTTTTTCGGTTGAATCGTTTCCCTAAGCTCTCTTTAGTCCCAATCCCTCCGTTATCAGGCGTTATCGCCACGGCACCGCGTGACACGCGCCCTCCCGTCTCTCCCACTCGGCGCCGAGCCGGCAAGCTGCACAATTAGGTCGGACATGCGCCGTCGTCCTCCGGCCAACCAGTCCTACCAAAGTCCAGCCCTTGATTTTTCATTTTGTCAAGTAATTAGTTCTCTCCATAGCTGTCTGACACGATTCCTCACTTAATGCGCCCAATCGATCACTATCGTTCGTCTTACAAATGAGCTTTCCCTTCTTTAAATTTACACTAATTCTACTTCTTTTATTTTACGAGTTGGGATTTTCGGTTATTATAAATTTGGCTTATCGCTCCGCGCTATTTGTAAATTGGTCGATGGTCATGCAAGGATCGAGGTTATCGCTCGCGGGGATGTAGAATCAAGTTTGCATTCATTCCCTTTTTTTTTGTAGCTTTTATTTCAGTCGAGAGCTTCCCTTCTTGATTATTGTTATTGCTTTTTTCGAGATGGCCTTTTAGTCGCCTCTGCAGCTTACCCTACGAAGGGAATTGATTTTTCAATACCACAGCTGATTGCACTTTTCAAGCACTGCAATGGAAGAAAAAAAAGTTACTCGAGATAAAAGTTGTGAAAAAAAAACAGAAAAAAAAAAAAAAAACAAAACAAAACAAAAAGTCGAGCCAGGGTAAGTACGCACGCACGCGTGTGAGTCAAATAAAGCGAGGAACAAAGTACCTACTTAATCTCAATTTTCCCACTTTTGCCTCTCCCCCGGAATATTCAAAAATGATGATAAAGTCTAACACATCCCGAGGTTTGTTTATTCGAGTCCCGTGGACTGCATAAACTCGAAGTTGTGGGGAGAGGATTTTCAGTGTGCCGGCTTCCCGTAAATAGCTCATCACTCGCGGGACATAGTAAAGATGATTGAAAAGCCAGGAGGAAAGGAAGACCCAAAGGCAGCTGTAGAACAGAGAAGATCCTGCAGGAGAGAAGGGAGGAGGTGTTGGCAAGGAGATGCGTCCCCGTATTGATCGGCGCGGCTGCTGCTCTCGGGGCTCCGGGCGGTGCGCGCGGCGACTTTCCTCCTCCTTTCTTTTTTTCTCCCCCTCCCCCTCCTCAGCTCTATTCGATGAATTTACAAACTCGAATCTCTTAACGAGCCCGCGTGCGTGCGGTTCGATGCTGGGGGCTGGAGCGTTGATCAAACCAATTGGCGGCGCCCGATTATGGTGTCATCGGATCCAACGGCACGAATCGAGTTTTGATTTTAATTTCTATTGTAACCTCCGCTAGTGAAGTGGAACCGTTTCGAGAGGATAGAAAAAATTTGGTCCGAGCATCAAGTTTTTCTCTCCCTCCCGATCGACCAGTTGTTTAACAACAGTTTGACGAAAGTTTCGACCGAGGCCGTACAAAGTTTCGATTTCTTTGCTTTTTTTTTTTTCTTTTTTTTTTCTTACCACTCCAGCTACGGCTCTCAATTCGAATCTCCTATTTCACGCTCTCGTAGCCAATTCTTCGTACCTACACATACTTCGGTTTCTTTACTATCTCTTTCACTTTCCTAACTGCTTCTTCTTCTCTCCCTCCGAGGATCTTCTTTATTTCCAGGCTTTATTTTTCCTCCTAAGACGTCTCTCTCATTCGCTCTGCTTATCCATTATTTATGCAGGGAAAGGATTTTCGTACACTGTCTTGAATTCCGAAACCAGACCATCCAACCTGTGGATTTATACTCTCAAATCCTCGTACCTGCAGTTGACTTTTTATTTGTTTAAAGTGTCTCGCAAAGTATAAATTTAAATTTTACTCGTAAATTCATACGCGCGCTCATTTGAGCTGGAATTTCATTATTCGAAAAAATAAATCGAATGATTCGCATTTCACCCCCCGACCGTGCGATATTAAAACTTTGAATTGAGTTTTATCACAAAAGCATTTCGAATATTGTAACGTGCCCGGGAAATATTTTTCCGACTGCGTGCACTCTGCGAAACATAAAACATCCTCGTCCTTGAGAGCGAGATTTCAAAAAGTCATATCTGGAGGGAGTGGCGCGATTTTCAATGTTATTCATCCCTCTTAGTTGCAACTGGGCGAGCTTTTTTGTTTTTCCTCACGCAGCTTACGCCTTTTTATTCGTCGGCGGGCGGCGGCGCCTCAATTCCCACTTTTCTTCTCCTCGTCGATCTTCCGCTCGCTTTCTCTCGAGGAGCTTTAGAAGGCTCTTAAGCCTTTTCAGAGACGACCACTGCTCCGGCTGCTTTTCAGAAATTCTTGCATCGGCTCTTTCTTCTCTAGTCTTGTTTTTAAAGAAATATCCCAAAGCTTTGAGCTCGCTCATCCGAAGAGATGGATTTTTAATTATTTGTTTTTAATTATTTTTTCAACGCGCCGTGTTTCTGACTTTTGTTGAGCACAAAGTCTGATTAGTCCTTTTCAAAGGCTCGATCGATTCCCTTCACAAGAATGAATGGCCGCAAATAATATCGATAAGTTAAGTTGTTATCTTAATCGCAAAACGTCATTCGGCGTAACGTATTGGGCCGGAGTGAGTATCGGAAAAAGTTTTAAAAATTTATTAACGCCTCTCGGCTTGATATGATTTGCGGGGGGTTTAACGGTAACTAAACTATTATTGTCAGCAACAAACTTTGCCCCACTCGCCGCGATACACACACAACGGGCATGCTGCAGGCCAGTTGAAACAATCGTGCAAAGTTGAGGTATTTCTCAGCTGCAGAAGCGGCCTTTTAATCTTTCAAAAGCTCGTCTCGGTTTACAAGAGTCGGTTCTGCACGTGAATATGATATATCACCGGGAAAAATCGCAATAGGTCACGTACCAACTTTCTGAAATCGAACGTCCGCCTCTTCCTCCCTCTCGTACCGTATGACGTCTTTCCCCGCTCTGTGAATTTACCTCGGCTTATAAAATTTGTTGCTTTTTCTTACATTTCTAATTACGTTGGTTGGTTGTTCGAGGCGAAGGTCATTTTTTCAAAAATTCGGCTGACGAGGGCCCGTTAAAGGTACGTCGTCGCACACGTCAGCGTCAGCTTTTTGAGCCTCTTTGTTGTTGTTCTCTACTCGTCGGCTTTCAAATTTTTCATTGTGTCTTGAAAAAGCAATAATGCACTTTTTTGGAAAAATCAGTGAAAAAAGTGGTATTAAGACTAATAAGGCTCGGAAGGAAAAAAGGGGGGGGGGGCAGGAATAATCGATAGCTGCCAGGCGGGTGGCGAGTGAGCTGCAGGTGCGTTCAACCACGTCGAAGGAGGAACGTTCCTCGAAAAGGTCAGCGGGGAATACACACGCGCGTCACGTGCTTTAGGCTCTTTTAGCTCCCCCAGGTCGTCAAATATTCAACTCGTGCGGGCGCGCTTACGCCCCGGCGCGATCATCGTCCTTCTTCATCATACGTCGTCGAGGTATAACTTTTGCGTGGGGACGTTTATTTCACCCCCCATCCCCTTCCCTTTACTCCAATATATATATATGTTTCCTTTTTTTTATCATCATTTGTATTTTTATAAATACCACGTTACGTCCGACGTGCGTGACCCACTATATAAAATAATAAACTTAACAATGGGCTATTTTTCTATTTCACGAGATATTTTTGTTTATACTTTTGATGAAAAAGTTTGGGTAAATGTGAGCCGTTCTGTCTCTCTCGCTGTTTTTATTAAACTGGTCTGAAAATATTGAATTCTGGGACCGAAAAAAAAGTAAAACCGCTGAAAAAGTTTTGACAAATTTTTTGAAACTTATCGAGTTTAAAAGATAAATAAAGCAATAAAAACTTTCCAAGTGTATAATAAAGAGATGAATAAATAGTCATAGTTTCAACGACTTTGATATAAAAATATTATTAAAAAAAGGAGTAAAAGTGTTTAACTTTTATCATATAATGAAAAAAAACGGTTCGATTGAATTCATATAATTTTTGCACGCATCACGCGTATTTGTCTGTGTGAAAGATAAAAAAAAAAGCCGTTTCGCTCAAGTTTGTAGATATTCGATAACAAGAGATGTTTCCACTCAGTAGTAAAGTGCGCTGTTACTCCGTTGACACAATTTTTTCCTTTCCTTTCCACTCGCCGACATCGCTACTTTTGAGTTACGTTAAATCGATTCAAAGCAGAACAATTTTTCTATTAAAATACTACACATTTTTTCCGATTATCTTTCATTCTCAACGGTATCTTTGATATATTCTTGCGATAAAGTTTTTAATTTATTCTACGAGAAATTGAAAATATCAAGTATTTCTCGCCCGCTAAATTTATTCAGTTATGAAAATTTTGATTTACAGAATAATTTAATCGTAATTTTTATTCAAAGTATTCGTCCCACGGGCATACTTTTAAAGTTTCTTAAAACTTTTATTGAAAAAAATAAATAAATAAATGGATGCACTATTGAATTATAATTTATTTGAAAGACGATTCATAGAAAAATAAGATGCATTTAGACAAAAATTCACGTATTAAAATTTGATCGAGCACAAATTGAAAACTCTCAATTTCTCCGTCCGCTTATAATACAAATAATGGAAATACGGAATATCACGCAGAAAAGAGATCGAATTTGAATTCCAAATGTGAATCACACTCGAGTAAATCCGCACTCGACGCATCTTCTCAACTTGATTTAGTCACCGTAGAAAAAAATTATACTCCGCAGAGTTTAAATAAAACAAAGAGAAAAAAAATTATGATTTACGGCAGGTTGAGAAAAATCAAGAAAATCAAGTGGAAATTGATTAAAAAGATTGAACAAGAGCGCAATGAATTTTTTCGATTCGGTACGGTTGATTTTATTTGAAAAAAAAAAAAAACAGCGGTTGTTTTCATGAATCATAAGTACTTATATGTTGCTTTAAACACTAATTATCAACAACATTAAATTAGCATGTAGTGAAAATTCTTGGGTTATAAATTTTGCCCAAGTTAATTAAACACATCTTACGGTTCTTCAAGGTTAACAATGATGCAGGCATTTACTTGGTGATGAATATTTTATTCAATCATATCACCACCAAGAAAATTGACTTTAAGTGATGATTTTAAAAAAATAATCACGTTATTTTTTCATACAAATAAAATAACTAAAGAAAATCTTTCGGTATTATCTTTGGATGCGGTAAATCAATCAGAACGAAAAGAATTCGGTACGTCATGCGACAATGGCACATGGACACGCACACACGCAGACTCAAAATCATGCGCCGCTTTAAAACACGTGTACCAGAAATATTCGCGAGAACGTAAAATTCGGCGATGTGTTTTAAGGATCTAAATACGTCCGACTAAATTTAATTCGCGACACGCCGCGGTCAGAGCCTAACTGGGTTACTCGGTTCGTGAAGTTTCAATCTTTTTATTTCGTTTTTCACTTTTCTCAACTTACAAATGTTAATTAAGATTATCGAGAAAATACTTTTTTCGCAATTAGCCTTTTTTCTTTTTTCAATCGAAGTTTATATTTTTTATTGGTTTTAGAGTGAAAACCAAACGGGTAAATATGTTTTATTTGTATTCGTAATTAGTGGGTTCACGAATTCTTCAAGAGATTTTAAAAGAGAGCGACTCTGTACAATAAATCTTCATAACAAGAGTCAACTTTAACGTTTGAAGATTCACTTAGTATTTTATTATGAACAACTCGCGGGTCAACAAACGGTTAATTCACAAAGAATTAATAAATTTTTTTTGTTCCAACCGTATTTAAATGGATTTGAGAAAAAAAAAAAGTGTTTCTCGTCCAATGACCTAGATAGTAATTTCACAATAGTTATGTTACCGTTGTACTCGACGATTGGACACTGTAAAACTCTTCAAGTGGAAATATTGTCGTACCGACGAGTTTTTGCGCAAATTGAAAAGTCCTCTGTGCGGCTCGACAACTCAGACAGTTTTCATTTTAGAATATTGAGAAGAATTATGAAATGCTTGAGATATCAAACAACGAGGGGACTCTCGCAATAATATTATGATTACTTTAAAGAGAGATATTCCATTTGTATAAATTATTTTTCTTTCCTGGGAATTATGAAGTATAAAATAATATTCGAAATACTGAATAAAATATTTACGTTTGATATAAGTAGAATAAGTCAAGTGGACACAATTTTTATAATGTCCAGTTATGTCATGTATATTTTAAAAACTTTTCTCATAAAAAGCCACGATCAGCTAATAAATTAACAAATTGTTGTCGTGTACAAGAGAATCCATTTATAATAATTTGCTCCATAAACTCGGATATTTCAACACATAGTAAGCCATAAAAATAAATGACCGAACTTGCGGGAAACAAAAAAAATCTTATAATAACCCAATAAAAATAAAGCAATAAGAATGAACATCAATAAAGTACGCCAATAACAAAGTTCTAACCTTGACTATAGAAAGCACGATACAAAAAAAGGAGAAAAAAAAAAAAAAAAAAAAAAATCCATAACCCTTGTTTAATAAAAGAAGAATCCCCGAAAAGTGTACAGGGCAAAATCAAGGAGATAGAGAAACGATTACGAGTGCTCGATCTTCCTCGCGGCGGCGCCAGTAACTGCGGTAAAAAAAAAGCGGGGGGCGGGGGGTGAAGAGGGAAAAAGAAAAAAAAAAGGGAATCGTACCAAGGGAAAATCGCTTGCTTACTTTTTCCACGTCTGCGACTGGCAGCTCACCCGAATTCACCGGTTCCGTGGCTTTTTACTTTTCTCTTTACAGATTGTTTTTCTGCGCCAAGAATGCCGCCAAATAAGGGTCAATTTTAGTTTTCTTACTTTTATTTTCAAAATTACATTCGATCAGTGGATTTCCGGAGTTATCTCGCCTGAAAAATTAATCTGATAAATCAATCTTATTGTAAACTCGTGTACAAAAATAAAATCTTTTTTCCCTTTTTTTTAAGTGAGTCATATTTATAAAAACTATAGTTTTATACAAAAAGCCCTTCTTGTTTATTCACTTTGTGTACACCGTTTTATCAAACGAGAGCTTGTTAAGAATTTTTTTTGAAAAGATGCATTTTTAGTTCATTATAATAAAAACTGTTCTACATATTTTATCATACGTTTGCTTACGTTTTTAGAGATTATTAATTATCTTCAACAAATTTTTTAATATTTTCATAACCGTAAATATATTCATTTTTACTTATTACACAGTAATTTGCGTAATCAACGTTATTATTGAAAAATTCTAACAGTATTCTTATCTTAATTTATATTTGATCAATTAAACTAAAAATCCTTCTAAAAGTGTATTAATTTAATAATTTTTATTTATTTTTTTATTTTTTTTAATCATTTTAAGCAAAAGTAGAAAAAAAAAAAATTATTCACTTGTAGCTTTTTATTTGCGTAAATAGATCTTACCGACTTATAAGTTTAAAAATACAAGAGCTACCCATCTCAAAAAAGTTCTGACAGCTCTTGATATATTAGGCTTTCAAAATATATGTAAAAAAATAGTTTTTACTCAAATTTTAGAAAAAAAAAAAAAAAAATTACCACTTATTTTTTGAAAGCTGCATCTTGATCATGAGTTCACAAATGATAATTTCTTAGTAGAAGCCCTGATTTATGAAGGCTTTTATAGCCGGCTAAGTTTTGCGGAGTTTTTTTTCTTATCTTTGTGTGTCATTGACCAACCATTTTTTGCTGGTTGTTTTTTTTTTTCATAATTTACTACTTGCGTAAATTTTGAAAAGAGAACACCCTGATGGATTTCGGGCGATAATTCGGTGTGCCATAATTCTGTTAAACATGCTAGCCAGCCCCAGCTCCTTCGTTTTAATTTTCAACTTCGTGCTCCCCGGCGAGATGATGGCGGTGATTAAGTACGTGGTTAATACGAACATCGCATGTATCAAAAACGTGCAATCACGTATGTTTCTAATAATTTTTTAATGCTATCAAAATGGTTATTCGTTGCGATTAGAATCACAGTCATTTTCAGTTCAAAAATAAAAACTTTTTAACTTTAAACGATGCGTGAAATAAATTTTTCAAAAAGCCAATAATCTCATGTTGGTAACAGTTTTAAAAAAAATGAAATAAAGAAGGAGGAATGGAAAAGAAAAATTTGACCTGCTTATCCAGTGGAGCAGTTGGAAAAATAAATTTAAACTTCACAGAGCGGAATGGATGAGCACACGATCCATACGAATTTAAAGCTTGGCTGACCTATTAGTCAGTATCTACTTTGAAGCTAAACATCCAGCTCGACCATTTTCATCCGGTCTTCTTTCGTTTTATTGCTTCTAAATTCCCTTCCCAACCTTATTGTTGATTCAGGTTCTTTAGACTTGGCACAAAAAAAAAAAAAAAAGAATCAATCGATCTGATTAAATGAGTTAATAAACTAACTTTTGAATCGAGTATGACCATTCAAATAATTCTCAACATAGTTTGCAGAAAAACGAGAAATAGAGGGAGGGCACTTTGCTCAACGGAGAAGGAAATTGTACGATGGAACGGGGAATTGGATCAACGCTTCGTTAATCGTCCACGAGCCTAGTGTGTGCGTGCGCCGAGTGCACCTAGGAAATTATTCGAATTTTATAATCGCTTCAGGTTGTAGAGAGCCCTTGTAAGCGGTTTTTACTCAAAGTCCTACCGACCGATAAATTTGAGTTTGAATTTTTGAATTTTTGGATTTTCAGGGAGCAAAGCCCTAATCCGGGAGTGTTTGACGATTAGCCGATTTGCAGTTATAATTAAGCTCCAAGAGCGGCTGAATGTTGCAGGATTTACAAATTAGCGTGGTAACCCTAATCGGTGGAAAATTTTTCGCTAACTTGACTTTAGAGACGATAATTGAAACACGAATAGAGTAAAAGCATAATATGCGTGCTATTTAATGAATTCGAGCATTCGGAATGAATTTGTGTGTATTGTTCGGCTCCGCATCATCGGGCAGATTCAAAGTTTGAAATCCACAGGTATTCGCTCGGAGGTGAAATAAACTCTTTTTTATAAACAAAGTGAGAACCCACGGCTTATCGTCGTAGAAGACTTACACATACAGACCCACACTGAAACGGATGCATGCTGATTGCATGCAAATACGTTTGGAGGGAGAGAGCACTGAGCAGAGAAAAGGGAGAAACACACACACACAGAGGAGAGCCGGAGGAGGGTGGGAGGGGAAACGCGAGTCCCACGCGCGCGCGCTGGAACGAGGCCAGGTGAGGTTAAAGCCGAACCTTGGCTCTCTCGGGGGGTTGTAACGATCGCCCTAATCCCCCTCCCCTCTAGCTTTTCCACCTCCGCCGCGCCCGCCGTGCTGCTGCTGCTGCCATTTTTTTATTGCACTCCATCCGTGTATGTGTGTGTGTACGTTTTTAATATTCGAGCTTTTCGGCTCCACCACCTTTTTAACAAACACCACAAAACCACTTGATTCCAAAAACTCTGTATAAATCGAATGAATTTTTACGTGTACTTGCATCACAACTTTCCGATATAAATTTGAATTTTTTTGTAGCTCCCAGCTAAGAGAACTGTACGAATGAGTGAAAGAAGAAGCAAAAAAAAGTTTTTAACTTGGAGGTGAGAGCGGAAAATGTTTTCTAAAAATATCAAAAAGGCAAGCTTTTAAAGATACGAGGCCATAAATAGAAGAGATTCGTTTTTTTTTTTTTTTTGCTCTCTTCTCTTTTCGTTTTAATGGAAATCTCGGTTTTCACGTGCGTCTGCACTGACCCCAAAAGTACGAAAATTCAAGTTATAAATGTAAACATACTAGATATTAAAGGTGAGTTTGTGGTTGGCCGTAGGTTATCGACGTTCAACGGGTTATAAATTAATTATTCATCCGAGCTTGAGAACGCACGTGTCGGTCTGGGCGTACCTAGATCTGGAATGAGTCAGTAATAAGTGGCTTTTCTTGGTTAAAGCAGGCTTGTTTCGTTTTTGAGGGTATCTTATCGCCGATAAAGTTTACGCAATTCTTTTTGCCTGTTCGCTAATCTGAGACACACGGGCGGCTGCTTTCTCGCTGTATTTTCTTTTACAAACTTCAAATTTTCTCCTCGAAACCTTTCTTTTTTTTTTTTTTACAAGAAGTCTATACAAACGATATTTTTAATTTATAAGATTTGGAGCGGGGTCAGCTACATATTCATAATACTCATTTTGAATAATAAAAGCACTTTACGTCAAAATAATCGTAATGATTATCTAATCAAAGGCAAAATCTTACATATAAAAAAGTTGCTTGTACGTTATTACTACGGTTTTCTCATTCTATTGCTTCATTTTACTTTTGATCAAAAGATTGATTGTTTTTTCGAGAATTTAATGTTTTTTTTGAAGATTAATTAATTTACCATGTAAATTTTAATAGACCAGACTTTATTATGTTTTTTGTTTCAAAAATTAGTCCGAAAGAAAATATTAATAGAAATATATAGGATTTCCGATCCTTATCGTGGCGGCGTTAGAAGCAGCAGCTGCACCTGACTCGATTCCGCCGTTTTGGCGTGTCGAGCCCGCGCGCGCGTTTAAAAAATACGCTACCGCCGCCGCTGCCTCTGCTTCTAGTGCGGATGTGCTCGGTCCTCGACCCGAAATATGATGTTATTCTCGCTCACAAAGTCCGTCGTCGCTCCTCTTCTTATCTGAAAGCTCGAACGATAAGCCGAGCGACGACCTTTCTTTCTTTTTCTTCTTTTTTTTTTTTGAGCAGTCAAACTATTTTATTCACGTGTCAAGTTGATTTCATGGATAACTCAACTGAAGAAATTCTGAGACATTTTTTTGCAGTGCATAAAATGTAGCTTTTTAATGACGTCGATAACATTTTTTAGTTCAGGATATTTTAGTAATATTGTTTTTAATAACCAATCTTAATATTTTACTTTACTTGTTATTTTTAACATAATTAAATAAATTTATATCGAAGTTTATGCACTAATAAAAAAATTTCCTATTCAAAGATTAATTACACATGTCGTACATTACTCGTCCGTTCGTCAGTCAAAAATCTATCAAAAACTTTCTAGAGCATTTTTGTAACAAGCGGTCATAATTAAAGGCAAATGTGTAAATTTTTTTTTGTAAGAAAAGTAGAACAAAAAAAAATAGTTTTCGAGTTAATCATCTGTTTTGTAAAAGTGGCGTGAACTAGCTTTTGAATTGGTCTTTCGAACAAAGTAAAATATACTGGGTTACGTGGGGGCTGAAACAAATTTTCTTATGTCAAGATTACACTTCGCTACTAAAATATTCAACATGACATTGCAAAACATGGAGAAGAGCCTTTTAAGTCATCTGTTACTTCATAAAATTTGACGAGTTTATGTTTAGGCGCGATAATTCTCAACTTCTTAGCCTATGGTGTCCGAGTGTAACCTTGGCGATCTTAAGATTTATGGTACGCGTAACTTCTTATATCTCATGTCGTAAGCTCATGGGGAGCTTTTTACGAGAGCCCTTCGTAGACTGCCACTCATCTGTCATTTCTGACGATGGAATCGTCCGGAGATGAGATATTTTACTATTATTTTTTTCACGCTATCTTTTTTTAGATTATTTAAGCAAACACTTTGAATTTTCGGTCGACGGTTCCAGAAAGTTTCTTTCTAATTCTGCTTTTTCAAGCGATAAAAAGCATTTAACTTTTTAGTAGCGGTTTTATTAATCTTCTAACATGAGTTACTGGTAGTTTACGGCCGCTTTTGATTGGTAATACGTGCCTTAATTAAAATATCGGTTACTGAAAATTATCTTCTGCCTGACTTACACAATTAGTAGTAAAAAAAAGTTTTAAATATAGAAGTTACATTCAAAATCATGTAAATTATTCATAAAAACGTTATTTTAGCTGTGACGGAAGTAAGTTCAAAGCACGGGTCTAAATATAGTTTTTCACATAAAGTAGATACCCCAAGCTGAAGCAAAAAAAAAAAAAAAAAAAGTCCAGCGGTAGGTACAATGAGCAATAAAGTTACCCTCATTACCACATCGAGGACGAGAGAAAATCCCACGAATTAATGTCGCAGGCGTGTCGCACGCAGCAGCAGTGAGAAAGGCTCGCGCTCGCGTCAGAGACGTCTGACTGACGGATGTGGCTCGCAAACACGATCCGAGACCACAAAAGGCCGCGCGGCAGCAACTCCTGCAACAACAACAAAAAAAAGGCTGCCCCGGCAACAACAAAACGGGGGTTCGTCGACCGTTTTTTTTTTTTTTTTTTTTTTTTTTTTTCATCCAAGGCGCTGCTGCTGCTGCAGCTCTTGACCCTCTCCGGGTCATAAAGAGATAGAGGCCGGATGAAAGGGTTACGAGCTGTTTTGTGCGACGTCTCGCTTGTTTTCGATGAGCAATGAATGCCTTTGTACTCGTCGCGTGATAACTCGTTACGTCCAGGTCATGATGTTTCACATAATAACATTCCACCCTTTTTTCTTTCTGTTTCAGGTGAGACTCTTCTTTAATTGTCGCTGTCCTGTTCGCCAACCCCGTAAGTCGTGATTATACCACTGATAATAACAGGGACTGTTTTATTTGTTTTCGACCAAAAGTTTACTTCGAAAACTAAATCAATTAGCCCAAGTTTGTAGAGAGTTATTGAAAAAAAAAAGGCAGGGTAAACTCGAGTTATTTCAGATACGACGAGGGTGGGACGAAATTTGAGTTTAGCGATTAAAGCTGCCGGAATATACTGCGAGAGAGTTAATCAAAACTACTCGTTAAAGCGGTTACGGTGGCGGTGGCGTCAAGGCGTAGGGTAGGTACCGCTAAATCCACTCAGCTCGATCGGATGCATTTCCGCGCTGGTCGATTAGCCCATTCAAAGTGACTACGTGTTCTCTTATTTCTCCGTCTTATCCCTCTTCAAGATTTCATTTAAACTTTTATTCTTTATTTTGATTGTTTATTCAACGTTATAATCATTGCGTACAAGTCGAACTATTTCTAATGATCCGAAGTGAAAAGCATCGTTCGCGTTTAAATAATCTTGGTAGCTGACTAATTTGAGTGATCGCGACCCCGACGCTAATAGACGCATCGCGACGATACATTCTCATATTAGTCGAGCTCGCGCGTTATTAAGGTGCATCCGCGTGCGTTAGCCACGCAAATTGGCTAATCACGCAGTTCGTAATGCAGAAAAAAAAAAAAAAAAAAAAAAAATTTCCATGAAAGGTTCGCTTTTTTGCCTATCGCCTTCGCTTGTGCTTTTTTTTTCTTTTTTATCGAACATCACGAGCGAGCGCGAAGCCATTTAAAATCTCGAAAATTCCAGTTAAAGCCGGAGGCGAGCGCGCTAAAGAAACAGCAGAGGCGAGCGAGCGAGCGGGAAAGAGAGAATTTT
Source organism: Encarsia formosa (assembly GCA_038277355.1). Taxonomy (NCBI): domain Eukaryota; kingdom Metazoa; phylum Arthropoda; class Insecta; order Hymenoptera; family Aphelinidae; genus Encarsia; species Encarsia formosa. The sequence continues at coordinate 112,009,665 of CM076184.1, forward strand.
TCGAGGGACTCTATTATTAGAGCTGCGAACGATGAATTGTTTCTCTGTGGCTTGTCCAAGCTGCGGGAAAGCTGCGTTAGGGTGGTAGTGGCCGCGTTTATTTTTAATATATGTTAATCATGTAATGCCCCCGCCGCGCGGCCTACCCCGTAAATAAGTTGGTATTTTGTAAAAAAATTAACCAACTTTATCGATGCGGTAGCTCATTAATTAATCTCCAATGAACTTTACGGAAGTTTTAAAGTTAAACGTGAATTACCTCCCATTTTCTCAGAAGAATAGAAAATAAAAAAGGGAGAAAGTTGAATTAGCCGGTAAAAAAGGGACTCCGCCCTTGAATTGTGTAATGGACATTGCTTTGCTCGGGCGTGTTAGCTCATCGTTATAAAACGGCCGCCGAGTTATGGGCCGACGTGGCGGTGGTGGTGGTGCGAGGAGGCTATTTTCAAAGTGCGAGAATGTTGGAATTGTAATTGCACGAATGCCGCGCCGCCTGCCCGGCCGAGTTGAGCTGAGCTTTCACGTGGCCGCACGCGCCGCGTAAATTTAGAGCGAACGGGCTAAGCTCTTCGCCTGCACTATCATGCCGTACTAGCTTTTCTCTCTTTCTTTTTTCTTTTTTCTATTTGTACAGCGTCCAAATTATTATGACAAGCGACGGGAAAATATTAATGCCGTGCGTCATAACCCCCCCCCCCCCGTGTTAATGTTCTTGTAAATTCCTAAATAAATCCTTCAAGTTGATCCATTGACACACGAATATTTTTTGATACTATCGAGTATGTTACAATTCCTGACTTTAAAAAAAATACTCTGCGTTATTTTTATCACATGCCTGTAATCACGACAGCGCTCAATGTAAAGAAGGAAAAATAAAATATATATATATTCTTTGATTTTCGAGATTAAACGTCAGGGCACATCGCACGCGACTTGGCCTCAACAATGGAGCGAAAATTCAGTGACGATAGCATTATCGCTCGCTCTCCGAAAGCATCGGGTAAAATTTACTTTCACGGCGTATCACGTGCACAATGCGGCGTTTACGCGAAAAAAAAAAAAAAAAAAAAAACGAGAGTTGAAAGTACGTGCATGCTTTGAGCGTAGCTCGGCCGAGCTGTTTTTATTTTCCTTCTCCAAAGGCTGGGTCAATCAACGGAATCGATTAGGACCCCGCCACTTATTTGATTCGCAAAGTGTCTCCTTTTTTGAGGAGGACCGATTGAGGAAGTTTTGAATCGCGCTGGAAGTTTGGTCGATGCTTTTTTTTCGCCGAGTCAGCTGTCGGTATAAACTCATCGCTGAGCTCAAGCTCTTTGCGTCGTTCCGACGTCTGACTGATACCCGGTGTACACAGGCCGATTCATCCGTATTGGAAGCATATTTCTTGTCCCTTGCATTCCCAATCGCGCGAGTGACTTACGGTTTTTACCAGTGAGAGAACAACCACTCTTTTTTACTGCATCTGCTATTTTTTCTACGAGACTTGATTTAATTTTGTAAGTAATCGCTGCAGCTGGGCACCATTCAATAAATTTTTTTTAAAATTACTTTTTTTTATTCAGGGATAAATACGTATTTTAACTTTTTTAACGTAACGCTGTAAAAAAACGAAAGTATTCGAAAATCTATTCATCAAATAAAATTTCGAGTACTTGCGCTATTAAAAATATTATTTTACCTACAAAATGTCAAATAAATTATTTTAGATTTTATTCGTCGAATAAATTTTTGTTTACTTCTTGAAAAACTTCGTTCATAACCGTAAAAATGTTTATTATTATAATTTTTAAGCACTTGATTGTAAATTAATAACCTCTGCCGTTTTAAAATAAATTTTAAAGGTGATATTTAACTGTAGTTGCTAAGATAGTTTTGAATTATTAAGCATTTAAAAATGATTAAAAATGCTTTTGCGGCAGCCGAGGAAGCCTATAGTTTAAAAAATATTCGAAAACTTATGCGACGATTAGAATTTCGAATAATTTATTTATGTTTCCCAGCACTTCCGTTTTTTTTTCCACCGTTGAATTAAGAAACTTCTAAAACGTGCTCATTCGTGAAACACTGTAGAAAAAAGTAATTAAAAAAAAAATTTATTCGAACGATGCCTACGTCTGTAAATGATTCGATTGCACGTGCCCTCCTCCAAACAGCTAATTCAAGACCTGACGATGTGCAAGTTGATAAAGACACCCACTCCGGAGTCATCAAGAAATGTGCCTGCGACTCTTGATACGAAAGCTTCTAATTTTAAACTTTGAAAAGCGTCACGGAGCCTCTATTCTTTGGCTCCTGCAATCCGTTATAGGTGTAAAAATTAAAAAGCTCGCTACGTTGAAAAATGTAAGCAAGGTCAAAACGAATAACTAAAAAGGTAAAAAAAAGTAAAAGAAAAAGGTTCGCAGACCGATACGTTGTTTACTCGGCTCGTAATTTAAGCACGACGATGGCTCAATCGCGTGACCACCGCCGCAATGCCCCTTTTTATACATCCCGGTCGTGCTTTCTCTATTAGCCGGTGGTGCAAGCTACAGTGGGAAGAAACCCCACAAAGATTCAACCGTGTGTGCACTCGGGTGTGGACCGAAGCCGTATCTTCCGACTCGGTGCTCTCTTCTTATCTTTCGGGTGCATCGCCATGCCTTTGTTACACCCAACGCCAATTCAATCCTTTTTTACTTTTATTTCACTTTCAATTATTTAAATGGTTTGAAAAAAATTTCTACGATAATTCCGGTACGGTCAGCGAGGTTCAAGGTTTTCAAGCAATAATTAATTGCTTAATATTACACGGTTTCTTCTACCATTAATGTTAAAGTTCAAAATGTTTAATTCAGAGTTTTTAAAAGTCTTATTTGCAATGCACATGAAAATAAAAGAAAAAAAAAAAGAAGTAGGAGGAGGAAGAAGAAGGGGCTGGGGGTTGGAATAATTGCACCACTTATATTCTTGGCCTTGATTCAATTTTGGAGAATACGAAAAACCTCTTTCCCCGGAGAGTCAAGTGTGTCTCAAAGAAAAGGAAACTGGCTCGAGTGAAAAACTTTTCTAAAATTACAATTTGAATACTACTCATATAATTTTTAAATTTACTTAACATTAATTCCAAGATCGAACCTAAAGCGAAATTTGTAAGTCCGAATAAATGGTTAATCAATGATCAGAGCTCACTTCATGAGTAAAAATAAAGCTCTTTAAAAAGCGCAGCTCCGAGATACAAAAGGCGAGCAAAATTTTTCTTTTCTGAATTTATCTGATTTGAATGTTATTATAGTGGCAAAGTCACATCGTAAAGTAAGGAAAAAAAAAACTGGCTTGGAGTCACGCGAGTAATCCAAGAAAATAGCGTTCAAAAATCCAATTTTCGCTTCTCTCGCCTCGCGAGCTCGATTAATATGGAGGAGGAGAGTGGCCTAACGATAAGAGCGAATTCGTACTTTATACAGCTCCGTGTAATTACATGGCGGCGCGAGTATGCAAATTTAGGAGCTGACAGACCGGCTGAGTTTTGTTTTACACGAGTTCACAATGCCGTGGACTTTATTTTTCACCTTTATTGCTTCGATGTTTATTCATGACAGTTGTCGCTGAATTCAAATGCGAATGTCACGGTGACATGTTGCTGTTTTCGCCCTTTGGACGAGTGAATTTTTTTTCTCGTTTCATTTTTGTTCAACACTTTCATTCAAAACGAGTACAAAAAGCCTGCTAAAGTTAATCTATAGAAATTGTTCTCATCGATAAATACTATTTTTTTTTTTTTTTCTTTTAAATAATTTAAATTCTTCGCGGGGTGATGCATTTAATAATAATTTAGTAAAATTAGATTGCCGCACATGTGGCCGGCCCTGTAATTACGTGGATAATTAGCATTACAAGCTTATGAGATTACATGGCAATTACAAAAACCAATAAACATAACGTCTAATCGTTTGACAATCTACGTTGGCGTAATGCAAAAAAAGTCAAAGCTCTCGATGATTTAAATTTCAAACGATCTTAAATCTCTGGATGAAAAAACTACCCGAAAGTTGTTTACTTTGATAATAAAATATCTCGCCACAATCGATAGTTGGCAAAGATTTTCAAGCAAAATAAGAAAGAGTTATATTTCCCGAGCTTTTGGCACTAAGCTCCAGATATGAAATTAATCAGAAGACTTTAATCTCGAAAAATTCATTCGGTATAAACCTTATTGGATCCTCGAAATGAGAGAATATTTAAAATGCGTTTGGAAAATAAAAATCAGTCTGGAGCAACCGCCTCAAAGTGTCTGGTCTCCAAAAATAGGCTCAACATCGACTTTATAAGCACTTTAACATTTGACGTTAAATTTGCACGAAAAAAAAGGGAAGAAATCGATGCAACAATCGATGAAAGAGGGTGGTTTTTTCACACCCAGCGTGCATTATTTTACGAAAAAATAATTTACCAAAGTGTTGCTATCTCTACTGCGACCTTTCACCATTACCGCTTGCGTATCTAGGTTACAACCAAGCTTTTATGTACCACACGTATATGAAAACTGTGTTATAGGAGGACCATAAATCTTGGTGGGTGCTCTTTAAAAAAAGGAAAAAAAATGTTTACGAAAATCTAAACTACGCTCTCCCCGCAATTGTCAAGTGTTTCATATCAACTTTTTGAAAACGGTTTGAGGACCTTATTTTTAGTTCACACTTCTAATTTCCACGGTTGGATGTAGAAACTCGCGTGTTGCAAAAAAGAAAAAAAAAAAAAAAAATGTGCGAGCAGAGTGATAAGGCTTTAATTCCTCTTTATTAATCTGAAAATGGAGGTTTATTCGCTTTTTTTTTCTCTTCTTCGTTCCATGAATAAAATTACCTCTGCTTCTTCAATCCATTTCATTTCCTTTTTATTCTTCAACAGTAAAATAGAGCGCAAATCGTCCGGAAAAATTGCGAATCGAAATGTCCTTTTTAAAATAATTGCGAGCATTTTTTATTCTTAAAAGAAAGATATAAATAAGTTCATCGACCCTTTACCTTTTATGTTCGGTGATGCGCGGTCGGTGGAGAAAAAAAAAGTTTATTTTCATTAACTTTTTTGTTGCCGCTGTTTTTGTTTTTGTTGTTGTGGAAAAACAAAAAAATACATAAATTCATCGATTCAATAACAGTAGAAATAAAAAAATTAAAAGTTTGTTCTAGAGTTTGTCGGCACAATTAGTCATAGGACTAAATGCAATTAAAACTTTTCGTCGAAATATATGTACATGCGCGTACGCTGTAATGAAAAAAAGGTAAAAGCCCCTGAAAATTAAAAAATAAATAAAAATAAACGAGCCTCGATGGCTTGAAAAAAAGGTAATTGGCTTGGGGGCTCGCACATAGTAAGCGTCGCGCGTATATCGTGGATAATGCATATACGTGCCAGTGGAAATTCCGTGGCAGTAATTAATTAAATCTTTGCGTGCGACCCTGAGACTCTCAGACGCCGTTTGCATTTTTCGGATTAAAGCTCGCGTCTTCGCTGCAGTATTATCATCGCCGCGTTCAAGGGAAATAATACTCCCTGCTCTGTTTAGCATTTTTAATCACTCCTCCCGCAGCTAGCTGTTTTAGAAAAACTGAGAAATGATTTATGCGGGTCGCTTTTAGCGTATAAAGTTATTATGTCCGAGAATAATCTTTATAGAGCGCGTTGCTTACTTTATATAGATAATCCATTGTGTGTACTTTACTCCATCCCATTATGTCGCGGCTCTCGGGTGGCGGCTCTTACTATATATTCACTTAATAATTCACAGCTTACGCCATCCATTGTGAACTTTCCACCCTTTGTATACCTCCTACCTCCTGCATCCCCCCGGCGCACAATGGTAATAACAATAATAATAACAACAACGACAATAATGAATATTTCACCGCTAATCGTGCTTGGAAGTCACTTACAGAGAATATTTCAAACAATGTTGTACAATATCTCGATGCTGTTTTTTCCCTTCCTCCCTCGCGATCAATTAAAAGTTGGGCGGAGATTTTGAGGAAAAAAGCAGGCTGCATTGTTACCAAACGCGCGTCCTGGCACGTCGGGCTGTCGTTAGCGATTATTCAAAGTGGAAATCGATTTAAATTTATAGTACGCAGCTCATTATGCAGGGCGGTATAAAGAATTTATGGGAGTATTTCATATAGAGACAAGAATTTTAAAATGTGTTGAGTGGAGTCGGGGAAGGGGTGACACACATATTTCATTGTACATAAGCTGGTTTGAGTGCAAATTTATCGACCCAAAGGAGACTTGGATTTTTCATTGACATTGCGTGATGGGTGCGTTTGAAAAAAAAAGAGGAAAACCAAAAAAAAAAAGAGTACAAGCAATTACTCGAACTTGATATTAAAGCTTGCGTTTTTTTTTTTTTTTGCCCAAAAAGTAGTAGTGCCCACAAAGGGTAAAAAAAAAAAAAAAAAAAAGGTACGACCGCGTCGAGCCAGCCAGTCAGGCAGGCAGGGGTATTAGAGGAGTAAAAAGAAGAAAGACTGGTGCTGGTGCACCGCCTCGCGTTTATCGAGAGATAATAAAAGCCCGCTCGGCTGCTGCTGCTGTCCGTAAGTAGAACAGGAGGAGGAGGAGGAGGGTTGGCAGGCAATACCCCGCGTGGCGGGCAAAAGAGGAGCAGGCAGCAGAAATCAGAAATGATGCGCTGAGAGAGAGGGGGGGGGCAAAGGTCACAGAGCGTCAGTGACGTCATAGGCGCCTCTGCCGCTACCAGGGCGTAACTACACCGCTCGACGGGCACTGTTTTACATTTTCCATTTAAAAGGGCCTCTCTATCTCTTGGAACGCGGCTCTTTAAAACTTCCGACTCGGTCCCGTTAGCCAGAGTCCAGTGAAGGATCCATCTAGCCGAAAAAATTGGTAACTCGTCGTACGGTGTCGGTCATGTTCGAGCACTTAGCGATTATTGAGAGGGAGGGTGACCTAGTGACGTAACAACACGACTCCGAGGATGGGAGGGAGGGAGCAGCGACTCGTGCGCGCCGATCGATCCCGCCCGGCAGCCAGTGGCGCGCCGGCTATAACATAGCCCGCACGGCTACCTACATATTATACACGTACCTACCCAGTACGCTCTACTCATGCGCCTCCCGCGACCGTCAAAAGCGCCATCTTGGGTCTCTGCGCCGCGATCCATGGGGGTGAGAGACGAGAGGAGCATCCCCGTCGCTGCAGCCTGCTTACTCGTGTTGAGTCATCATCCCCCACCCCCCTGTCCGAATTATCCCTTCTTCCTCGACTTTGCTTCATTCACCATTTTTCTTGCTCGAAGAAAATCATATTTCTTATATTGAAAGTCCCGGGAACATTATCGCTCTCGCTATTATCATATCCGTGGGGAAAGTTACTCGTATGTTTACTAAATCTTCCCCCCCATCCTCGGACATGACTGCTTTACGAAATGGGACAGCTGCGTGACTCCAAAACTTTTTCGAAAAATTCGTGTGCACACGACTGCGGTCGCTGAATTATTAATGTTGGAACTTTGTTTTTCACCGGAAAATCCTTGCTAAATCATGGTACCATTGAGTTCCCAACAAACAATGTTGTAGTTTTTAATGAAAAACTGCGTATTGAAGTTGTCATTCTCTTGGGTAAATTTAGGGCTTGGCGAGCATTGACCAATAATTATTCAGGAGGCTTTGCAAAGATTCGCCCGGTTTCCTACCGGGAGAGGATAATAGCATCTGCCGAGCTTTTAATCAAGGCTCGTTTAACCTTGATTAGAAATGCGTACCACACACCGTCGAGCTCGTACCCGTAAACAATGCGGAAAATAACTCGGAGCTTTTGCCTCTGTTTCGGGCATTATTCGCGGTTTAAGCTCGACTATTTCATTCAAGAACCGACCTGCGTCATTCATCAACCCCTTCGAGCCATAAACGCTTTTTAATCATTTAAAGCTCCGTTCAAACAAAAAAAAGCACACACTCTTTAATCGAAGTGTTTTTATCATCAGGTGAAGTGATGATAAAAACAAAAAAAACGACACGAAAGCTCTATCTTTGCAATCGTTTGCGAATTTTCACTCTTTTTACCCCCCCCCCCCCATCCCTCGGGTATCAAAGGACAATCAATCAGGGCCGAAAGAGAGACAAAGAGAGTCTCCCTCTCGCAATCTGGTATATAGCTGACCCACCGAACGCAAAACATCCAGGGATTCGAAAAAATTGCGAGCTATAGCGTGAAGGAGCTTTTTTTCGCATCAATTCAGCCGAAGCTTTTGATTAAACTCACTTCGAACGCTTGATTTTAGTCCGAGGTTTTTTTTTTTTCAAATTCCAGCTCGAGTGGTCGGAAAAAAGTAATTGCGATTTGCGTGGAGCTTTTTCTGATAACTTTTCAAATAAGCCAGCTTTTTTTACACCGAGTCAAGTGGAAAATGACCGAGTACGGTAAGCCCGGTCTTAAAACAACGTACCCTATAATTCAATGCTAGAGTACTGCACAACTGATAAAATAATTGAAAACTAGATTTACCGATTTCTCTTGTCGGTTTTCTAGTTAAAATTTGTTTCCCGCGTGCTAAAGTAGCAACTTTAAATAAAAAATTTTTAAATTAATCATCTTCAGTCAAATTTAGCCTCCGAAAAATAAAAATTTCCGACTAGCTAAATTTTTCACCGATGACGACCATCAAGTTCAAGGTGAAAGATTCAACGAAGCGTGTTTTTGTAATTTCCAATGATTCTTTGTTGACATCGTCGATCTACTTGTTGTATCTTGTCATCAAAAACATATATTTTTTTGTACATTCAATTGGTAAAAATAATCTTCACTCGAGCAGAAAAAAAAAGAAGTGTCTCAAGGTTAAGTTGACGTCTTTATTTATATTTCACAGCGCGTTGTATCTCAAAAGCGTTAAGTAGATAGTTCCCAACACAATAACCAGAATTATTTATAAATTGTGAACTATTTTATATCAATTTTTTTTCAATTACAACGTTGTAGTGACGGGATAGTATCGATCGGGGGTTTATTTTTAGTAAAACTTTTTTCCTCTCGTACACAAGAAAAGTTGCTAACTCCCCTCTTGATCTAATAAATAATTCATACGAGGAATTTCAAGAATACCCATCAATTATCACAAAACTATGGCCATTAATTTTCCTACTCCCCCCCCTCCCCTGAAGTTATAGTCACTTAGGCTGTGTGTATTGCTTATCGAAATCTTAAAAAAAAAAAAAAAGATAAAAGGTCATTTTTTCTACCGTCGTGATAAAAAAAATTTTGTATTTTCTAGTGTACATTTTTAAAAGGAAATAATTTTTCGTACTACTTCCCTTTAATAAAATCACTGCATACTCGTAATGATCGATCCGTCAGTTACCTTACAGTCAGAGTAATGAGCTAAGCATTTTTGTTAGAAATGAGTCTATAGTAGCGAAAGTGCAATCCAACCTCTCGCCTAAAAACACTGTGTGCTCGTTCACTTTTTTCTATACCCACATATTTGTCTTATAATTTTGGTTCTTTCGCATCTAAGGACCTGTTCTCTCATTTGAACGTGTTTGGAGAGTCCAACTAGAATAGTTGATTTAGAGTCCATCAGATTTGAGAATCATAGCAAAGCCGAGGTTTAAGGGTCCAGTCAAGGTCAAACTCGATGACAGAATAATCGATCATGGAATTTACAATGGGAGATAAAGAAGCTAACGAGGAGAGATTAAAAATCCCAACGACATTAGCGAGTAGCGAGAGTTGGAGGTAAAATAACACGGGTTTTCGAGACTCGCGAGCGTGCGTGGTGTAAGCGAAGACGCGCAAGCGCATTTGTCTAGCCGCGGGGGAGGGGATCGGCCACTCAGACCAGCCAGAGAGGTGTAGAGGCGAACGTCAGCGCAGCAGCAGCAGAGTGTGCCTGCACGGAAAGCCAGCCGTTGGTCGGTTTGTCGGTCGGTCGGTTGCATTCGAGGTAGTTTTAATCAGTTACTGGGAACGATGACACTTTCAGCAGAAGATATTATAAAAAAATCGTCGACAGTGCAGTTATCGATACCGCTCTCGTTGTTGTTGCTGCTGAGGTGTGTTTAGTGCTAGGAAGTTTTGTGAAGTTGTGCGCCGATTACCGATAAGCAGCGGAATAATAGGAAGTAAGTGCAGCATACAGAAATCGGGGTGGCTGCTGCACCAGCAGCCTAGCTTAACGCGATGGTGGACCAGTAAGTAGTAACAGTCGCGCACAGTCAGACGCGAGCGCCGACCTTGAGCCCGGGGAGTTGGTCCCGGGAAAGAGGAGTAGGAGGAGCAGCGCGGCGCCCTCTCTCCCTCTCTCCGAGGCTAACTGGCTGGCTGTGCACAGACCGTTTCCACTTGCCGCTTCGCCGCTGGCCGCTGGCCGCTGACTCTACCTACCGTACCTGCAGTCTGCACTTGAAAAAAAAGCTTAGCTGCTGGTGCTGCTCCCTCCCTCTCGCGACTCTTCGAGTGTCCAAGTGCATGTGTGACGGTGCTAAGTGAGTTTTTTTTTTTTTTTTTTTTTTTTTTTCCTTTCCATCCGCACAGTAGGAGGTGCTTTGGTATGACGAGGGAGAGGTGCAGGAGCAGCGTGGCTGTCGCAGCGCTACGACTACCGACGACGACGCCGACGGCGATGACGACTACGAAGACGACGAAGACGAGTGGCTGTAGTACGACGAGGGCGATTTATTTTTAGCCTCCACCGGGGCTGCTGGCTGACAACGTCGGCTAGCGGGTAGCTGGTAACAGCCAGTAACAGCAACGGTAGTGCAGTAGTGTCCGTTCTCCCCGTTCCCCCGAAGGAGGAAAGATCAAAACGATCAAAGGAGAATAAAAGGATTTGAAAGAAGAGGGACCAGGATGGAGCCGCCGCTGGCGGTCGCGGCTTTTGGTTGTTCGCGCGACGCCAGAAGACCGGGGACAACCGGGACGACCTCGTCTACGAAGCCGAAGCTCGACGGGTGCATGTGACAACGACCGCTGCCGCGTTATTATCACCCACTGTTGCCCACCGCGGCGGCAGATAAGACGACGCCTGCGGCCACTTCTCTCCGCTCGCTGAGTAAGTTGTCACCCAATCGATCATGTTCCCAAGGATCTTGTTCATTCAGACCCATTCAATGGACCCGTCCCCATTCACGCGGCTCTCTCTCTCTCTTTCCATCTGCGGGGGGTTGCGTAACCTGCAAGCTCGCGTCTGTGTGTCTGTGTGTCTGTGTGTGTGCGCGCGCGAGAGCATAAGCATATTCTAAGTCGAGACGCGCGCGATGCGTGAACGCTGCTGCGTCCTCCGACTAATATTATTTCGGGAACGCCAGCTATAATAACCCTCCCCCCTGGCTTTGCACCTTTTTCTATTAAGTGAATTTTTTTTCTTTTTTTCTCATTCTCTCAAAAGCGTTTTTTCCGTCTTTCAACTGTTTTTAACAACTCTCCGGGATTATTATTGATCGTTTTTCACCTCTTTGAATTATTTTAGGACTGGGGATTCGGATTTTTATTCCCGTCTCTTTAAACTCGTCAAGATTTAACTGCTTCGATATTTCTTTGTCAAGGTCCGAGGGAGAAAGAGAGAGAGGAAAATAAGACTAAACATGATGTTTTAAACGTTGAATCTTTTTTTTTTTTTTTTAAACGTTCTAAAATTACGAGCTACGAATTTTCTACGACAACTCATTCGCGTTTGCTTGAAAACTGTAAATCACTCAACCACTCTTTTCTCGCTGTGATTGAGAATATTCATGATTCTTTACAAGTTTTCGAGACAAGTGAATACTACGGAATTTTTTTTTCTTTATTCAAGATTATTGCTGACCTTTTTTTTAGTAATTAGAATGTTCTTTTTATTTGATGAGAAACGTTGATTAAAAGTAAATAGCACGGAAAAGTAAATTTAAGAATAACTTTGAAATATTGAAGCTTTCAAGACGTTTAGCATTAGGAAAGATAAAGCGAGGATGAAAAATAAAAAAAAATTCACCTTAATACTCTTAAAGTGATAAAACAATTTTTCCTTTCTTTACTCAACTAATGGGTCAAAGTTCTTTATTGTTAATACTTTTTGTAAATCTTGAAAAATTATAATTTTTAATTTTATGCTCAAGTCCAAGTTGAAAGATCCGCGTTTGCTGGTTATAATAAATAATGAACTAGTGAACAAGATAAATTTTGCAAAACGCAGTCACGCAAGTGCCTTGCAGCATCATTCTAATTTTACGAGAATAAAAACACTGTATCAAAGTGACAACCGCGTCCTCTTTCTCTCCTAGTTTCGTGACATTTTGCTCGATTCATCTTCGAGTGAATAAACCTCTAGCTGCCGAAAAGAAAATTGCAACTTTTCACATCGGAAAATATTGCGAGTCCATCGAGATTAAATTTAAGACACCTATTTAATAAAAAAGTCATGTATTTATAAAAAGAAACTGTAAATCTCTCATACTTATTGAACGATCAAATTGAGTTTCCGAGAACGATGATGGTCGCCGGTAAAAAGTTTTACGAAGCACAAAAATAAAAAAAGATTAAAAAAATTTAATTTTTGATTGTGTGACGGTTTCACCGGATTCTTAATAAAAAACAAGTTTGTAACACTAAAAAAAAAGTCTTGTCTAATAAAAAAATTGAACAATCGGTAAGCAAATGAAACGATCAGAGGCGATTATTGTCGAGTTCAGAGACACGCATAATTTCTTTGCCGACGAAACGTCCGACCTAAAGTTAGCTTTAGACGATTATTACGTTCGCGTACGTTGAGTCTGAGAATCGCGGTTGTTCATCTGTCGATTCGTGGCTGAGCATTTTGGCTGCCCCCAGCAGAATTCGAGCAATCATCCGGTGCCAAATTATTGAGACTTTGCGTGATACCGAATCCATCCGACAAACACAAACAAACCTGATGAGGTGCCTCGTGCGCTCGTGCCTCAAACTTTATCTTATCAACTCGTCGACCTTTTTCCGTTTAAAATTTAGTGATTTTTAACGTCGAGCCCCACGTTTAGTTCATATTCTAGTTTAAAAAATTTTGTGAAACGAATTTGAGAAGAGAAAACTTAATAAACCTCTTCTTTTGTTTATTCTTTTTGGGTTTTACTACTTGGCTCTCGGTTAGAGGTTAGAATGTATAAGTATAGACGCTGTTCGCTTTGAGCCAATCAGCGTGACCGAATTTCGCTTAGTCGGCCTTCCTTGCTGCACCTCCGCTTCCTCGATCAAGGTTCAGACTCTTTTTTTTTTTTTTTTTTTCTATTCTCGCGTTTGTGTGTGTTTTCAACTCGAAAGCCAGGCGCGGTCCCAAAGTTTTCTTCCCTCTCCAGCAGTATATTCTTTTTAATACTTATTATTCCTTTTTAAACCTAAACTTCTGTTTGCCTGGCCTTGTTGGAGCTTAAGTATAAAACTTTTTCGTGGCGGAAATTTTATCTGATAAGTCTGCGTTAAAAACTTGTAAAATTTTTAATTTTTCATAACAAACTAAAAACTGTGGGGTAGCGTATTTATTTAAAATAAAAAACGCAAAAAAAGAAACTTGAATATATTATTCCTTAAGAGCAGCTTGAATAAATGAATATTGAACGCCAATTCAAGGGGTATCAATTTCTAATTACAATAGAAGTTGAATAAAGGCGATTTAAAAAAGAAAAAAGCTCGCACACCTGAAATTATCAATGGGATATCCAATCAATTTAAGAATGCATCGATCGATGTTTTCAGGCAGATTGCGTGCAACATCATATCGACACCGCTCCCACTGTGCGAAAAAAGAAAAAAAAAAATCACTTCGTAAAAATCAATACAAGGGACGATGATAAAATGAAATGGAAAAGGGCAGAAAAAGACGCGCCGTTCGTTTAATAATGATTGGGTGTTGTGTTTTACCACACGTGATTTTATTTTCATAGCTTGGACGCGTACTTTGAAAAGTGATGCGCATAAATTTTGCATGGATATGAATAGGACATGAAAAAGTTTGCGCCTGGCACGGTATATTTTTTCATGGCTTTTCTTCGTTGTTTCGTTTCATTTTTTTTTTTTTTTTTTCTCTGTAGAGCACTGGTTGAAAGTTACATGGGTGGTACTTGTGGAGCTCCGATGAAAATGTATCTTTGATTTACGATTTTTGAGGTAAAATCTGCGACCATCGAGCTCAACAACTATTTTACCGCTGTTTCATGCACTGAAGATTTATTTTTCGAGAACAATTTTCCACCTGTTTTGTCGTAAATTTAAGCCGCGCTTGATAAATATATAAGGGAAAATTTATAGTGGCGCGGAAAAATTCTAGCTGGCTTAATAAATTCAATTGAAAAATCATTCCAAAATCATGGTTCATCGGCTAATTAAAAGTTTCAAATGGTACACATAAACTCATCTTTGTATGTATTCAACTCAAAAAATAATATGGAAAATAATTTGAGGATTTGACGGAAAAAGAAAACTTATTTATGCAATAACTACATACAGTTTTGAGGTTTTAATTTGCAACGAGAATCATGATATTTTGTTACTTTGTTTTACGTCAAAACTAACATTTTCAGCTTGCAAAGTTTCGTGTTACACGTCATTGGTTTAAATGAAGTTCGGTACAAGCAGCAGCCAGTTTGATCCGAATAACCCAAGGAAAACAGTGAATTATGTAAAATTTACTCTCACTCGAATGTTTACATTAAAGAAATAAAAATTTGATAACTATGAGTACCTTTATTTTATAATATTATGACGACATAACTCAATTTAAGTAAAAAAAAAAGTAATATTTAATAACTCGCAAGACTTTTTGTAAAATTAGTATGCCTTCCTTGACAATGATCAGATAAAAAGCTTTTATTTTAGAACTATGCAATCACTTTTTCCTTTCAGTTATATCATTCAGAAAAACATAAAAAAATCTCAGGGTTAAACAGTAAAAATTAATAATTTGTTACATGAGTTACTGCGTTGCATAAATATCAAGTGGAAAAAATTAATAAGAATCTAAAATTTCTAAAATTATCATTTATAAAATTCTATCGTACTATGACAGTAACATTGATAACGTCAGCTTCTTCTTCAAATTCTTTACATAGTGAATAACATCGGAGCAATGTAAGAACGCGCGCGGCTCTGCACGAAAAAAGTTTTAACTTTTTGAGCAGGCAAAAAGACCTGACCGTGGCTTTTGTGTGAATTTCAGAAGGAACGAGTAGATTTCAAAACGTACACAGGAATTTACGTGGTAGTGGTCAACCCTGAACCTGAAATAGAAAAAAAAAAGAAGCAAAGCACTCGCTCACACGATAAAAAAGAAAGAAAAAATAAATAAATAAATGATAATTCGTAGTGGTGGCTCGGCGATTGTAAAGTTGATCGATCTGAGCGCTGGGCTTTACATTATTGCTGCCGAGCAAGCGACACCGACGACTCTGTACTTGAACTGAATGCCCCTGCCTTACCTAATTTGGGAGATTAACCTTTGACTATCGCAATTCATTTTCTTTCTAATGTCCCACCTTGGCTTTTCAAAAGAACGTACAATTTTTTTTCTTGAATATTTAAATGCTTATTATGCTAGTGAATACATATTTCAGTGGATTCGTTTTTGAATAAATTTTTTTTAAAAACTTTTAGTTAAATAAATGAGCTTTAACTCACCCTTGTTCGAGTGCCTGGATGAACATTTATTACCTCAGGAGATTGGCTTAGCTAGTGAAATTATTTTTTCTCATTTTTTTAGTTAAAAATCTAAACGTTGAACCGTTATTTTAGTTTTTTTAATACGACTTTACATTGATTTTGACTTCATCGAATTCCTATAAGCATGCTGTCAAAGTAACTTTCACTTCGAAGCTATGATCCACTTAACTTGGTGACAATATTATAGATTCGATTGCAAGAAAGAAAAATCACTTTGCGTGAATCTATTCTTATGAAAAGCAATTGTCACTTACAAAATTTGGTCGATTTTGAAGGATTTTTTAAATATTAAGTTTATCGATTTATTTTATTTAAAATCATGGAAATTTCATTGATATTTTATAAATTTTTAAACCCAATTAATTAGTTACATATTACACGCAACTAAAACTATTGTAAATTGAGTTATGTTACCGAATAATTCTACTGCGAGATATAGCCTTACATAAATAATTTTCCTGGAAACAGTTGATTCGTAAAGTTCTTTTTTTTTTTTTTTTTTTTTTTTTATTTCTCTAAATCATAAAATTCAAACAGTTAAATGCACTGTTTGACAATAAACTTTTTGACAATATTATAAAAAAAAACTCAATTTAATATTAGAGATTAATTTCTAGCAATTGATTTTCAAAAATCGATTGAGAATTTAGAAATAGCAAGGCTAAAATTTTTTGAATAAAAAAATGAAATATTTTTTGACAATATTTGAAATGTTATAATTTTAATTTTTACATATGAGTGATTTTTGAATTATTATTGATATTTTATGATAAGACGAAGTAACTACAATCAACTTGAGTTTAAAACAATTATCTTGACGTTTTTTGTAAGAACCCAAAACTGATTAAAATTTCTATAAAAAAAAAGGAAGAAAAAATCATCATAATTTTGGCTGGTCGGATCATTTTAATAATTTATTTTTAATTTTGAGGTCATATTAAAACCATTGCCTTTCTTCATTACCTCAATTATTGTATTGTATATTTCCTTGAAAAAAATTAATCAAGTCAAACTATCAGTCTCTCTACTTACATCAATTATTTGGTAACTACCAAAAGTTAGCATTTGTAACTACCATTTAGGTTTTGAAACGACCATTTTGTTCTTATTTTTACTTTTAGAATAACCCGTGATTGCTTTGATTCATTTAAAGAAGGGAATATCGACTGACGTAAAGTTTACGAAAAATTCCGACCGTTGATTCACTCATTACAAACCCGTGTTTGTAGTATGTGGTAACTTTTCTTGAGAAATAAATTCGTTGTACAGTTAGGTCTTATCGCTTACGTCTAAAGCGTACCGACCAATAGTGGTAAATTTACCAAAAAAAAGGAAATTCGTTATGTTCTCACTACTTGAAAAATTTATTACAATTTATACTTTTTCATAGCTGGTTTTGTTTTTTGATCTTCATTTCGATAAAAAAAATTTATTTCGCGAGAAAGCGTGATTTTTCTTATTAAATAGTTACAAAAAGCGTATAATAAAAAATACTTTAATGAATCGAATATACTAATTGTAAGTGTGTGAATTTATTTTATTTAAATAACCAATTGGCATTAGCTTATATGATATAAAAAAAGAAATGTATCATTTTTTTAAAAAAAACATTAACTTTCTTCACGAAAAGTTTTCATAATTAAAATTATGTGTCTAATCAAAAGTATTTTAGATAATTTTCTACATAAATTTTGAGAATTACGATTTAATCTTCATCTTAAATTCAATATTTTTATACTTTCAGAATATTATATTTTTTTTTTTTTTACAAAAGTACGTTAACCCATCGCCTTATGCATGTGGAAATTTTCTTGCGTGCTGTGACTCAAAAGAATTAGAATTTTTCTAAATATGTTGCCACACTCCAATCACAATTTTAAACGACGGCCAAAAATATACCTCAGAGAAGACAGCAAACTTAGCCTGAGAGAATATTAAATGTTACGTAGGCTAAGATAAAACTAGCTAGTCATAAGATAAAACTTATGACTAGCTTTTGGATTGAATTCTACTAATCTACCCTCCACACACAAAAACTGAACTAGGGATTTCAAAATGCTGCAGTTCGGTACTGCACGTAGTCATTTTTCTATCTAAATTGCATATAAAATTTTTGATGTAACTTAACTTAAAGTTACCAAATTACTTAAAATAGTGTAGCTAATTTAATCAGTTACTTTTCAAAAAGTTACAACTGAAGTAACTTTTAAGGTAACTTTGTTACTTTCCAAGACTGGTACCGTCTCAAGATGTCCTCAAACGAGCTTTGAGCTCTCGAGTGAGAGGAATTTAGTTCTAATTCAGATAAATTAGATATGAATTTTTTTAACTTCAACTTTGACTTCGCATCGAGCTAATTAATCATGAAATGTGAGTTTAAAAAAATTCTTTACAATTGATTCTACGTTAATCGTAAACTTCATGAGCGAACTCTCGTTTAATTTTAGATAAACGGTTGTCAATCCTTTTCTAAGTTATCAATATTATTTGATGAAGTTATTAAACAGTGAACACTTTTATATCAGAAATATTCAAAAACTATCTGCGATAAGATATGAAGGTAATTAGGAAAGAAGCTGAGTGCCTTCACTACTGAAAATGTAAAATGTAATTTGATAGTAACGAGTCCAAAAAAGACGTTGAAAAAAAAAGAGAAAAACATGAGTTGTTTTCGCACGAAGGTTTAGATCAGCGGGTCAGGTATAAAAGGGGTCGTGCGTAGGCTTAAAGATAATTAGGTCACAGCAGTCACGAGGATAAACCACAGAACAAGCTCGAACTTAGTTAATAAGTGGCCCACCAGTGAGAGTAACAAGCTCGGTACAGGTGCATATCAGTTTAGAATTGAATCGACACCAGGCGCCTTCCTCTAGAAGCAGGTGGCAATGAAAATAATAAAAGCTCTGCACTTGGTCTAGTTGAGTGATCAAAGGGGAGGGAAACTTTATCTCGAGAGCCGGCGGAATATTGATTTCCCGAAAATCGCCAACCGCGGCCGCGCCGCTGCTGCCACGCCCCGGGCGCTTGTAGCTGCTGCAGCGCCGCTACTGCGCGATGCACCACCAGACACACCTGCAGCCCTTCCACCACCAACTGTCCCGGTGATGGGGTCAAGGGTTGGCGCGAGATTATTCTTTGCGCTTACTATTTTACGAGCTGCTTTCTTAATTCGTTTGTTTCGAGATCTCAGCTGGCGATTTATCCAATTTTCCATCTGGGAGTAATCTTCTCGACATAGGCCTATCGAAAATACACATAAAATGCATTACGAATGGACACATTCAAGCTTTTCTGTCAAAACAAGCAGTTGCAGGGATTTATCTAAACTGGAAGCTGATAAAAAAATAGGCACAGGAGTAGAGTCTCGAACGCAGGAGCGTACGAGTGTAAGTGTAAGCCCTGTGCACTTGATATATCGAGCCGAAAGAAAGAGCTCATTCTGAAGTTCGCGGTTCGGTGTGTCTGTCCGAGCCTCACCTCGTCCTACTTACTCGGCCGCGCTCGCCTGCACCGCCCCGCTGCCGTATCTTCTCTTCGCTTTTCAGTTTTTCAAGTATCGCCGCGACTTTTTTTTTTTTTTTTTCTTTTCATACTCTTCCTTTCTTGTTACTTTTCTTCCACCTTCTCCTTCTTTTTTTATAATTGATAGGTACCTACGAAACGCTCCCTGCAACCGGAGATCTCGCGGTAACGAGCTCGTCGTAATTAAGCTATACGCTTTTATTTTCTCGAGTTCGACTATACTGTATGTACATCAAAGGGTTCAATATTCTCCTTTTTTTTTTTTTTTTTATCATGATCTAATTGGACAGTCCGGTTCTCCTGCTTTTTTTGCTTGCCTCTACCTCTCTCTTTGCTCCTCTAATTAACCGTTTTTAATACAATCATTTCAATGTTGATTTTCGCGTGCGCACTAATGAAATTACGGTAATCCGATGGAAAGATTTTTACTTTTAATTCGCGTAATAAAATACTCCCAGGGTCATTAACCTAACGACAGGTCGTTACGCAAAGGATTCTTATTTTATCAGCGGGATTATTGTTTTACGCGATTTTGTAGTTTTTGAAGCTAAATCTACATCAATTATGAAAAACTAAAATAATGTTTGTACTGTAAATTACAAGCAAGTTCTCTGAAAAATAAGTTGTTGTATGCGCTGCACGCAATATAACAGCGTGACCGGGAGTGGTATGAAAAATTTTACCTCGAATGACATTCACTTTTTTTTTTTTTCTTTTTTTTTCCGTCCTTTTTAATGGTGCGCTATGTGCCCCGAGCCGCCACTGGCTGTGTCACGCAATTTTAGTTTTAAATGAATCCGAAGCGCCTTTTCTCGGTAATAACGTGACGTTAATTACTCAAGGTGATGGTAAGAATACTGAACATTGACTAATGAATTAACGCTGATAATAAAATCTTCGTGTCTCTATAATTAAATTAAGCTAATTGAATTTTTGCAAAGTTTATCTTTTTTTACTTTTACCTCTACTCTTGCATTTATATACTTATCGTTTGACTTTTACGAAATCAGGTTTTTTTTTATCTTTTCTTTCGAAAGAGGCCAAAATTTAACGACTGACTATTAAAAATTTTTTACCTGATTGATATCAAATGTAAGTTTTGATTTTTTAATTTAGTCACGTGGTCATGGATCATCGATATAGATTTTTCGAGTTGAGGATCATGAAAAACCAAATCTGAAATAACCCACTTTTCGCCCGATTATAATTTCATAACGCATTCGTCTTGGCCTCATCTTCCATCAAGCCTCAGCATTATTTCGCTATCTTTGAATATCAGGTTTAAAAGGATGTCACGCTCACAATAAACATATTACGGAAGCGCGATCGACTGCGTCTTCTGAATTATACGCGCAAATCGACTTCAATTGTTGGCTTTTTTTCTTTCTCTCTTTAATCGACTCGTGATTCAGGCTCTCAACTATTGATTCTCAAATCGAATGCTCCGAAAAAAAAAAAAAATGTAGTGTTAAATACCGATATTAATATTTGAGTTAAAGTGCACGATGATTATCGCCATCTCGAGTGGTGAAAATTTTTTCTTAAACCCGTTGATTAGTTGAAGCATTATTAAATTTTAAATTTTTCTTTGACGTGAGTCACACTGACGCAATTTATCTTCAAAGAATCTCCGTGACGTTAGATCATCAAGTAAATTATCCCAAATGAAGTTATTTCATACTCTATTTAAGACGAGAGGAGTTTCACCCGAGAGATGAAAAATCAGAAAAAAAAAGAAAGAAAATAAAAAAGAGTTTTGGAGTAAATTAACAAGGCTATAAAAGTCGGTAGGCTAATAAAGGCATAGTGCGTTCGGGATGACCTCGTTTGCGCATCACGAGATAAAAATCTTCTACTTCGCATTTTTTTTTTTTTTTTTTTTCAACGTCCACGTGCCGAATATTCCGTGACTCGACATCGGCAAACGAGTTGACGTAAGACTCGAGGAAGAGGAAAAGCCTCCCCCGAACGAGATAAACTCCCCCTCTTCCGTAATCTAACATCGCGTTTTTATTACTTGAGATACTTCTATTCTTTTACCCTCTCTCTTGGAGTTTTTTTTTTCCAGAGTTCTGGTACGATTTTTCGGACCTTCGGACGAGTGCCTTTATAGGAGGAAGCTGTATAATGGGGAGACGAAGATGTGATTGAGTGAAAAAACACGCTGTCGTTGGGAGAAGGGGATAAATTGTTTTCCAGAGCTTGAATTTTCTTCTTTTTTTTTTTTCTACTTTGAGTATTCTTTTCCATGAGATCAGGAGAATTCGATTCATCACCGCTTGATTATTTTTCGTTTCTTGGGAAATCAAAATGTTTTTTTTTTCTGAAGTTCCAATGATTGAAAATTAGATTGACGACGTCTCTTGTTTTCTATAAATTCATTAGCTTTTTCCTTTTTATAGATAACATTTAATTATTTGCACGCGTCGCGAGGAAATCTTTTAAATGATGATTGTCGGTTTTTGATTCAACTGTGTTTGACCTCAAAGACAAACTACGACGATAAATATTTTAAAATTGCTCTATCACCAGCTAGAACTTTGTAGAGGCTTAATTTACAAACTTCCTTAGCTTTAATGTCTTCTTTTTGCTAGCTCAAAAGTTGAAAAAAATCTCTCTCAGGCTATGAATATTTTAAATTTTACTAACGCACTTTACAATGCCATGAACATAATAAATCGCTGTATAATTTTTTTAACCTTGGATAAATTATCTTTATTTTTAGTAGAGAAACTCCTGTTGAAACAATTTCTGATCTTAAATAAACTTAAAATACTCTTTTCATTGATTAAAAATAATTTTTAAGTCTCGTGGTTTTCTTTGAAGATTTATTGACGATTATCACAACTGGGTACTTGCTAAAATATCTAGTAGCCGCTCGAAAAAGCTTATTCCAAAAACCGATAAACACGAAAATTCCCGCTAACAGTGCCTATAAAAACTTACCTATGGCAGCACGAATTTTCCGGCGTCCGTCTCCTCGTTTCTCTATTTTCAACTGTACTCGGAAAAGAACCAGATATAACATCAGTAGAAACACTCTTGGAATGTTTAACGCCGCATTAACAGTCTCGCACCGCGGTATCGTACCTCTACTTCGAGTTCTTTTTTCCGATATTCGAGTAAATTTTAACGATGCCCTGTCACACCGGTGAATAATGCTTTATAGATTAAGGACCTATTTTTAGACTTGAAGTTTGATGACTTTCGTCACGTGTGACACATGAAAATTCAATTTAACCGAGGAGTGCTTTTGACAAGTAATCGATAAAATTTATGAAATAAAAAAGCACTAATTCACTATTTGGCGATTTTAATTAAATTTGATTTTTTTTTTTTTTTTTAAAGTAAAAAAGAAATAGAAAAAGATTGAGATAATCGTAAAATAAATAAATCTCGAGTTTATTTAATTTGTCCGGGGAGTTACGCGCGCGAGCGACGTATTACGTAAATAAGTTTGAAATCCGTGTTTACACGGTAAAATATCATACTCGAAATTACATACGTACATCCGAGTAATTACGTACGGTACACCGGCGTGAAAAGTCAATTAAAGCATCATCGTGGAGTTTGAAAAATAGTTAGCGGAGTCCTTGAACTAAACGCGTAACAATCAAAAGAAAGCTAGAGCAGCGAGTAGATACAGTTAGCAGGATGCGTAATCGCTTGGTCTTATCTCCTTCACTGACGTCAATGCACTCCTCTTGTAAACTCATAAATGTGACATACACAGTACCCCGAGTAAATATCATATATTATTATTTAATCCTATCTCTCTTCTCTCTCTCTCTCTCTCTTGGTCTCTTGCATCCTCCCCGATTCTCGGGGTGACAATCGCAGGGGATGAATCGAGGTTTCCGGGTCGGCGCTGCAACCACCAGCATCAACTCGACCTTTACCCCTAGCTGCAGCACCGACTTTAAATTGATTTTGCTTCGGCGTGTCTCTCTCCTGCGGTCGGATTTTTCGTGTCGACATCATTTACGCTTTCGCTACTACTTTATGACGTCACTATCATTCTCATTATATCTTCTTTTTATTTTTTTTCAGGTTTTTACATTTTTTGTTATTCTGCTCGAGTGTTTTGAAGTGACACCTCGCTCTTTTCACTGCTTTAAAATAGAATTATCTGTGTAATTTTTTTTTACCGACACTAGGAAAGATTTGACAGCGTTTGGTTCCAATGAATCAGGGATCATCACTGAGAAAAACTGATCACCGACATTGAATTTATCCGCCCGAGCCTTACTTGTGAAAATGACTCGGTCGCGTGCTATGCTATCACCGATGAATGAATCATTTGTCTGTACAGTGAATATTCAGACATCACAAACATTTTTTTTTCCAACATATCAATTTACTTGGAAAATTTGTGTCTCATTCTAAAAGAATAAAAAAATCGCAACAGAACTTCATTAAACGAGGTCGACGATGCTTCCAGGATGGATCATAGGCTCTGAAATGCCGTTCAATGAAATTTTTCATACCAGTGGAAATCCATGTTCTATTAAAGTTTGATATTATTACCCGAGCGGTGTATAAATTTTTTCTCCTCTTCCATGAATTTTACAAAAACGTCGACTCACTTAACCGTATAAAGAATTTGAATGCACTTTGGCCTTTGTAATTTTATACGTTATGCAAAGATCCTATAACAATTTTCCACGTAAAATACACGTTTCGAGTTAGCGCGATAAAAAAATAAAAGTAAAAAAGCACGTTTTAAAAATTCACGTGACCTCCCGTACTTGTAAGCATGCAATTAACTTTGAGTCGGAGAAAAAGGTTCAACGCTCTGCTATTATCTTCATAAATTTTAAAGAGCAAAGCCATTCGAAAAGAAAATTTTCTTTTTTTTTTTGAACTGTCACAGATTCCGTCAACAGGACAAATGAAATTTTTTTACAACCCTTATACATACCCTTCCAAAGTTAAAAAAAAAAACTTAAGCTGCACCTGCCAATAAGTATGAGTCGTTTGAAAAGTTCACAGATAAAACTTTCCTTCTCTTTATTCGATATTTTCTCATGTTATTTAATTTTTTTTTATACCGTTTGTTCCTGTGTGCATCCCCTTAAAGCAAAATTTTTGCACTGTTTTATTACTCGTAAACAACAAACTCATTTTATTTTTCTTTCGTGGTTTTTCTAAAGATATTTGTTTCCCAAGGTTGATTAAATACCCATCAAGTCCGCTTTAGAAGATTAATAAGTAACCAAATAAACAAGTAAAATAAAAAAATGATTACATTTTAAGTAAACCCTTTTGCATGTATGTACATATACATAAACAAATCCATGAGGGAACAAGGAAATACTATCCCGGAAAAACCTTCGCCAGGCAGGATAAATACGTAGGGACTTTAAAAAAAAGAAGAAAATCCTTTAATGTAAGCTCATTCCAGTTGCGTGGTAGAGATCAGTTTTACCCTTTTTTTTTTTTTTTTCTTTAGAATTTTCGTTGCTGATTATCGGTTCGGATAATCAGGGCGATTTACGGCGGTGGCTCGGAATTTACACGCGGAAAAGAGCGTTGCCGTTGTTGCGCGCGTTTGTGGCGCGCACTCTAGGACGCACCAAACGTGGAAAGCATCGTAATGTCGGTGCGTTGAAAAAAAAAAAAAAAAAAAAAAAAAAAAAAAAAAAAAAAAAAAAAAAAAAACACACACACAATGGCTTTATCGACTTTCTCTTTTACAGAACAATAAGTATCTTACTTTCCTGGCAATTGATCTGGTTGTGCAGCTAAAAAAATAACAGTAAATTTTTACTTATAGCACGTTGTACAATTGCTTAGTCTATTAAATTTTCTCGCCACGTTCAGCTGAAACAAAAATAGTTCTTTACATAAAATCAGTTTATTGACTACTGGTATTTATAGTTTTTATTTATTCACGTTTAATTTGAGTAGTGGATTAACCCCTTATGATGTGCATTCCGAGTGCATTCATTTGAAAAAATCAAGTATTTCATTATTAAATAATTTATGCGCTTAATATATGCCTTATATTAGTGAAAAAATATTTAAAAATTCAAGCTACAAATTTAATGACATTTAATAATTGAAACTTTTGTAATTTAAAAAAAAATAAAATAAACAAATACTCGTGAGAGTTGTTTTGAGGACTGTTCAAGCATTCAAGATAATCAATAGAATAGACAATCAATACCCTACAGATAAACTGGGCACTATTTTTAAAAATTTATATGCTTAATATTCAAGTAATGACGTACCTACGTTGGCATCGTATTACAAATTCCGTTTTCTCTTTTCTTTTTCGATTTATATTAATACTATAAATTTTTTGAATTCAACATACATAGTACATACAAACATACAACACTTCGTTTTAATGAAGAGTCAAATAATATTTAACTATTATTTGAGTCAAGGATTTCAATTCAAAGTTAAATGTTTCAAAATTTGACGAATTCTGGAAAGAGAGTGCGCAAGAAAAAGAAAAAAAAATAGCCTTGAGCGTATAATTTTATGCATACGCAGTACGCATTTGTGTATAGATATACTTGGGCGAGGAGCGACAAAACGAATTAGGCGAATACGTTTGATGAAGAAGCATGGGTAAAACAAGTCAGGCTTATTCGTTATTCTACTTTGATTTTGAGTCATCCGATTATAAGTTAAACGCATTCGGCGTATAAGTAACACTCAACTAGTGACGTTAATAGTTACCTCTGGATTTTAAAAATAGAACTGTTCGTAACTTTTACATCAGACTTCTTTTTTAATTATAATGAAGCTCCGATCGAAAGTTATGCCTATAATTTTGTAAATAAACACACGTATTCTTTTTCGTTTATTTATTTTATTAAAACTTGTTTCTGATAAGTATATATATTGAATAAAAAACCGAGCTAATTTTACAAATTTTAGTTTAAAGCAGTTTTTTATCGTCATGATAAAAAATGAATCCGATAAGATTATTAAAAAAAAAAAAAAAAAGTAAAAATTTTTTAATGCGACGATACCTTTCAATTATAACAAAAAATCTAAGTTGAATGTTAGCTTGCGAAATTTAAATTCAAAGTATCTCAGAAATCAGAAAAATATGTTCTGAAAATTACCAAATTAATCGTAAAAGGACAAATTAAATTCAGTGAGACTATGCACGCGTAGCTTAATTCTGTAGTATCAGTGGTATAGCAAATCACGATAACGGTACCTGTTCACCGGGGCTCGGGTCGAGGGTCAAATTTCCCATAAAAAAATTCTAGCGAGTCTTACCTGTTTGTAAACTACAATTGTTGTTTTTTAATTCCAGCTGTGGGAGCTCCAGTTCACGAAGAGGAGGTAGTATCAGGGCGCGGGCGGCGGCGGCGTCGCCGGCGGAGGAGGAGGCGGCGCGGGCGCGGGCAGGAGGCGACGGCGCTGGAGGAGGAGCAGCAGCAGCAGCGGCAGCAGCAGGCAACAGCGGCGGCGCGGGTGCGGCCGTGCTGCCACTACCATCACCACCACCAACACCGTCAGCACCAGCACCAGCAGCAGCAGCAGCAGCATTAGCAGCGCATCCAGTAGTAGCGGCGGCGCCAACGCCAGCAGCACCACAAGTAGTGACAGCACCGGAGACGCCGGCTGCGTCAGCGGCGGCGCTCCTTGACCACTGCTACGGGGCTACGAAGAAACAACAACCCCGCGGTGACGACGGCAGCCTCGAAGCCTGCATCGTCGTCCTCGATAGCCATCAGCTGCGGCTGCTGCTACGTCACCACCGGAGGAGGAGATTATCGTCGTACGTCGAGGAGTCTGCATCGGCATCGAAGACGAAGGAGGAAACACGGCTCCTGCAGCTGACTCGGCGACGCTGCTGCTCCTCGTCGTCAAAGTGCCACTGTTGTCGCTCCCGACGTCGTCGTCGGCGACGGTGAGCCGCGGGGGCTGCAGTTAGTTTTACCGTCGCGAGTGCGTCGATTTCGCGGCACAAGGACATCTGCTACTTACCTTTGTCCCTAGGAGGGCTCGCGAGGTGCTATTTTAGTTAAATTTTAGTCATGGCGACCATCGACGGACGACCGGCCCAGTACGGGCTCACCCTCAAGCATCTCCGAGAGCTCATGGAGCTACGGGGGCGCGAGGGTGTCAACAAGGTCAACAGCTATGGTGGCGTCCAAGAGATTTGCAAGAAGCTGTACACCTCGCCTAGTGAAGGTAACTTATGACCTTTCTCTTTTATCACTTTCTTTTCCCCTATCACTTTGACTTCGAATTTGAGGTTATACTTATGATCCCCACTCTTCACTCCTCAGGCATGCAAAAGATAGCACTATTTACAATACAACAAGTGTTTGCAGCAATGTTACTCATATTAAATTTTTAGTCAAAAATTTTCTTTTTACTTTTCATTTGTAGTAATTTAACTTTTTTTTTTTATCTCCAGGTTTGGCGTTTTTAATGTCAAATTTTTATTTTTAATTAAAGTTGACAATGTCATGAGTCACTTCATAAAAAATAAAGTAAAAAAAAAAAAAAAAAAAAAAAAAAAAAAAAATTCTAAAGCTATAGTAGTCAATTCAGTAAAATTTGACAAAATTTGGAATTTTCACTATGATACTGTGATTTTAAAAGATTAACTTCCAAATTTTGACTGAGTTGTAAGAAATTTTTCTAATTCTTTTTGCCGCAGATAATAAGTTTGCATTGACCAGTTGTTTGAATTAAAATTTTACTTATTTTAATTTTTTCTTTCTTACTAGGTCTGAGTGGGTCCACAGCGGATATCCAGCACAGGAGAGACACCTTTGGTTCAAATATGATCCCTCCAAAACCACCTAAAACGTTTCTGACACTTGTTTGGGAAGCACTTCAGGATGTAACGTTAATTATTCTAGAGATTGCTGCACTTGTATCTCTAGCTCTTAGTTTTTACCATCCGTCAGATGAAGATGCAGGTAAGACATTTCAATATCAACAAAATATAAATTTTACAATTGCAAGTTTAAAATAAGTAATTGTATCAAGCTCAATAAAACTTTATTGACTATCATTTTGTTAAATGATGTTTAAAAATTTGAATAATGTTATTTATCTCTTTTGCTTTCTCATAATTTCAGAACCAGGATTCGAAGATGATGAAGGAAAATATGGATGGATTGAAGGCTTGGCTATTTTGATCTCAGTTATTGTTGTTGTTATTGTGACAGCCTTTAATGATTATTCAAAAGAAAGACAGTTCCGTGGCCTGCAAAATAGGATAGAAGGTGAACATAAGTTTGCTGTTATTCGCCAGGGTGAGGTCAAACAGATTTCGGTGTCGGACATTGTAGTTGGTGACATATGTCAAGTACGTTTAAGTTTTTCTGCATAGATTATTTCTTATGAAAATATTTTTGAAAATCCTGTTTTGATTTATATACTTTTTAGATCAAATATGGTGATCTACTGCCTGCTGATGGTGTCCTTATCCAAAGCAATGATCTTAAAATTGATGAGTCCAGTTTAACTGGAGAATCAGATCATGTGAAAAAAGGCGAATCATTTGATCCTATGGTACTCTCAGGTATGTAATGCTTTTTTTATTTAATCAATACATACATTTAATAAATACATTTTTTTATATGTTATATTATTTGGCCATTGTAATATAACTTTTGATAGCTAAAATAATATTAAGATTCTCTCACTCTTTCATCACATAATAACTATGAATACTATTAATATTTAATTTATTTGTAAATAAAGCACTAAGTAGGTATACTAACAAAATTTTTTTTTCAATTAAATTGATAAAAAAATTAGGAGATGAAATGAGTGCATTATGCATGAAATCGTATCGTCCTCAGAACTTTTTAAAGAGCTTGAGAGCCTGTACTTGCTCGAGGGTTTTAAAGAAGCTCTGACCACGATGCGTCATTGCTAAGTACATACAGTACTTTTCGACCTCAGGCAAATTCTGAATTCAAAATATGTTGTTAATAAGTATTAATGTAATTTATCTCCTTTCAGAATATTAAATTCAAAATAATACAGCAGGCTTTCATTCTTTTTTTTCGAGAGGATTAAGTTAGAAATTAACGAAATTATATATATATATATATATATATATATATATATATATATATATTCAATTATTTCGAAAAAAGTATGGAAACTTATATTCTGTAAGTGATATTCTGAATGATCAGGTAGTCACTTACAACATATTTTAAATTCAAAAAAAGTTTGACTTGAGTGTTGATTGCATAAGATCTTCCATGTATGTGTCATATATGGCGGAACTACTACTTTAATTCTGTTTAGGATAATAATTTTAATTATTTTTTATTTTGGAAATAATGTATATTTTTAGTTTAATATTTTATGTGCAAACAAAGTATTTAAGTTAACTTATTATTTTTTGATTGTTTTATAAAGAAGAAAAAAATATTAATTTTTATTATTTTCAAGGTACTCATGTGATGGAAGGTTCAGGCAAGATATTGGTCACAGCCGTTGGAGTGAATTCTCAAGCAGGAATCATCTTTACTCTATTGGGTGCAGCTGTCGATCAACAAGAGCAAGAGATCAAGAAGATGAAAAAGGGTAAGTAATTAAGCTTTATCAAAAAGCTCAAAATGCAATGAGATGAGCAAAGCTGTGATAGAGCAAGTACTTTAGCTTGGATTCTATACTGTTTTCTGAATTCATGTTTGCCAAATGCTCCACTTTTTTGTATAATTTTGGCAAACCATGAGATATCAGAATTTTTCTTTCTTCTATACAGAGTAAGAGGCATGTAAATTAATATCACACCTCTTGCTATTTTAAATTTTTAATGATTTCAAAGTTTAAGAGCAGAGAAAGCAGTAAACTTACAAAAGCATGGTTTTTCATTTTTTTTTTTTTCTGAAATTTTGTTGTTTTATAATACTGATTAACTGATTAACGTTTGTCGATCCTGTTTGTTTATTCATTGATAGAATCTCATTCTAAAACCTTTTTTCGGCATGATTTCTGATTTCAAATATTTCACGAGCTCCCTTTTCTATTAATTAATGCACTGAGTGCACTTAAGACAATAAAATTTAATCTTGCGCATAAAAAAGAGGGAATTAAAAAATATTTTAGTTTAAAAAAGGTTTTAAAAAATGAAATAAAATGAATAAAATAAATTCAATGTATGTGATTATTTAAACGTTTTTTAATTTAATAAAGTATGTTGTTCTCGTAACTATCAATTTCATTATTTTTTGGTATTTTTAATTGTATAAATAAAGGTCAATTTTGATCAAAAAATAATGAAAAATTGAAGTGCTCATTAATAAATTAACTAAAATAAATTAAAAATAAAATTATTGAATGATTAGTTCATAGGCAAATTTAAAGTAAATTTATCGAAACTAAAAATTCAAATTGAATTTTAATTTTATCACTATTACATCTGTGAGCTAGTTAATTATTTTTTAAAAAGTTTGTTTTCAACTCTTTTAAGTCAGAGAATTTATTAATAATATAGAAATTACTAATAACGAATATAGGAGTTTGCTAATGAATTTTTGTTTTGCATGCGTTTTCTTGTTTAGAGGCTAAAAAGCAGCGGAAGAAGAAGTCGCTATCAGGTGATTGAATTTTAATATGATGTATTTATACTTACATTATTTTAATTTTTCTATTTTATGAAGAGCTGATGAAACTTCTGGGATTGTTAAATTTTATAAATGGGTAATTTTAAACTTTCAGGAATAGTCTCACTTTAATTTTTTTAAACATGATTTGAGAAAATAATTGTTTAAATTACCTTATAGCGTAAGTAAAGTATTTTAAACTGATAGGGAAAAAAATCTTTCCTATTATACAGTAGTGTCTCAATACACGATCCAATAACTTATATTTATATATCTTTATCAAAATCTTTTCATGACTATTCTTGTTTGTCTTGAGCTAAATAATGTTTGGTTTTGCATTCTGATCCATTCGTGTGTTATTCTATGCATTCTTGACTTTTTTTATGGATTTTGCCCAACTAACTTTTTAATATTGGTCAAATACCTATTTAGCTTGTGAAGTTTAAAAAAATAAAATAACTTACTTTTTTTTTATTATCAATCATTTTTTTAAAATATACATTTCAAAGCTTTATTGTTACTTTTTACAAAAATTATGCTTCAATAAAAATGAATCAATCATGAGAAAAGTAACGAGAAGCAGTTATCCTATAAATTTATGTTATTTTTATTTATTTATTTTTTCTTATTGTTAAAGAAAAATTATTAAAAAGTTGATTGATCTTAAATAATTTATTAAACTTTTACAATCTTAAGCTCCAAAATACCAAAGTAAAAAAAGTAAACAATAAATGATACTTTAATTGCCAAAATAAATCTAATTAAATAATTTTTTTTTTATCTGTTTTCCATCGACTCTCTTTCACTCTTGATCTATCTTGTGAACTTAATCTCGACTGGATAATCCTACGGATTTGGACCAACCAGATGGCGAAGACGCTGATGGAACGGGTAACAGCCACGTGAGGAAGCAGCAGTCGGTGGATGGTGAAAATCACCATGGAGGTGGTCGCGAAGGTGGAGGTGGAGGTACCAGCGAAGAGAGCAGCGGCAAGAAAGAAAAGAGCGTTCTCCAGGCTAAGCTAACCAAGCTCGCTATTCAGATCGGTTACGCGGGTTCGACCGTAGCCGTGCTCACGGTATTGATCCTAGTCACGCAATTCTGCATAACAACCTTCTACATAAACGAAAAACCCTGGAAAAACACATATGCCGGAGAACTGGTCCGACACCTCATTATTGGTGTCACCGTACTGGTAGTCGCTGTACCCGAGGGTCTGCCGCTCGCCGTCACGCTCTCACTAGCCTACTCCGTCAAGGTATGTTTACTTTAAATTTAAACTTCACTAAACTTGAAACATATTTGTTAATGATTAACATAAAAAATTGTCTTATAAATAATTTAAACAGAAAATGATGAAAGACAACAACTTGGTACGACACTTGGACGCCTGCGAGACGATGGGTAACGCCACTGCCATCTGCTCGGACAAGACGGGCACGCTGACGACGAACAGAATGACAGTTGTGCAGTCTTATCTCTGCGAGAAGTTGTGCAAAACGGTGCCAAGCTTCTCGGACATACCTAGCCACGTTGGACAGTTGCTCATTCAAGCTATATCGATAAATTCGGCGTTCACGTCGCGTATCATGCCGGCGCAGGACCCGACCGAGCCGCCGATGCAGGTCGGCAACAAAACCGAATGTGCCTTACTTGGATTCGTGGTCGCTCTGGGCAAGAGTTATCAGACGGTACGCGACGATAACCCCGAAGAGACCTTCACGCGAGTCTACACGTTCAACAGCGTTCGCAAGAGCATGTCAACCGTTGTCCCAAGGCAGGGCGGTGGCTACAGGCTCTTTACCAAGGGCGCTTCCGAAATCATCATGAAGAAGTACGTATCATCTTATTTATTCGTTAACTTCGTCATCAATAATTTTTTTGACAATCTTTTAATCAATTCTTTAAGTTAGTCAAGTTTTCTTATTTGAATCGCGGATGGTTTTTTTTTTTTTTAATATTTTTAATATTTTAACTCGTACTTAAGTTTTATTTTATAAGCGTAAATGAATTTTAATTTTTTTCAATTACGCAAAATTTAGCCATTAAATACAAAAAATCATTAATTAAAAAATTTCAGATGTGCCTTTATTTACGGTCGTGATGGTACGTTGGATAAGTTTACCAGAGATATGCAGGATCGGCTAGTTAAAAGCGTAATAGAGCCTATGGCCTGCGATGGACTTCGAACGATCTCTATTGCTTATCGGGACTTCGTCCCCGGCAAAGCAGAAATCAACCAGGTTCACATTGACAACGAGCCAAACTGGGAAGACGAAGAGAACATCGTTGCCAATCTTACCTGCCTTGGTATCGTCGGTATCGAAGACCCGGTCAGGCCTGAGGTACCTGATGCTATTAGAAAGTGCCAGAAGGCCGGTATCACCGTGCGAATGGTCACCGGTGACAACGTCAATACTGCCAGGTAGTTATTGAACTTTATATATTCATTAAATTTTAATTCATACACATTATTTTTTATTATCAGTATTAATATTCTTAAATTATCAGGTCAATCGCACTGAAATGCGGCATCTTTAAGCCAAACGAAGACTTCCTTATTTTGGAGGGTAAAGAATTTAATAGGCGGATCCGCGACCCTCATGGTGAAGTCCAACAACATTTGCTAGACAAAGTTTGGCCAAAACTTCGCGTGCTAGCGCGCTCTTCGCCAACAGATAAATATACCCTTGTCAAGGGTATAATTGACAGTAAAGTCTCAGCGAATCGTGAGGTGGTAGCTGTCACCGGTGATGGTACGAACGACGGTCCTGCTTTGAAAAAAGCCGACGTTGGTTTTGCTATGGGTATTGCCGGTAAGTTCGTTGTTTATTTGTTTGATTTCAAGCGCTTTGAAGAAATTTACGATTTTTAATTTTCGTTATCCATTTAATTGAACGCAGGTACTGACGTAGCAAAAGAAGCTTCGGATATTATACTTACCGATGACAACTTTTCGTCGATTGTCAAGGCCGTAATGTGGGGCAGGAATGTGTACGATAGTATAGCCAAGTTCTTGCAGTTCCAATTGACCGTAAACGTTGTCGCGGTCATCGTCGCCTTCACTGGAGCCTGCGCTGTGCAGGACTCGCCACTTAAAGCCGTACAGATGTTATGGGTTAATCTCATAATGGATACACTTGCCTCATTGGCGTTAGCCACAGAAATGCCCACACCCGATCTACTCCTAAGGAAGCCCTATGGTAGAACGAAACCCCTTATTTCAAGGACAATGATGAAGAATATTCTTGGTCAAGCTGTTTATCAGTTGACTATCATTTTTACCCTTCTTTTTGTTGGTAAGAGTTTGACCTGTATCTTAATTTTCGATGTTCCTTTACAAAATATTTTATTCAATTAAAAGTTTTGTTGTTGTTGTTTTTTTTTTTTTTTTTTTTTTTTTTTTTTTTCATTTTTTTTGTTACAATATGCAGGTTGTACCACATTATCATTTCAAATTTATTTTTAGGGGATAAATTGCTTGACATTCCATCTGGCCGAGGAGCAGCTGGTGGAAATCCCACTCAACATTTTACAATTATATTCAACACGTTTGTCATGATGACGCTGTTCAACGAATTCAATGCTAGAAAGATTCATGGCCAGCGAAACGTCTTCCAGGGAATATTTACCAACCCCATCTTTTATTCAATTTGGATTGGAACCGCCTTATCACAAGTATGTTTCCTTTTTGTATTAAAAAAAAAAATTTTGTAAAATCAAAATCTGTCAGAAGTTATGGTATTGTAGCTATTTTTTATCATATTCCTGTGATATTTTTTACAGGTGGTTATAATCCAATATGGTAAGATGGCATTCAGCACAAAAGCTTTAACTTTAGAACAGTGGATGTGGTGTCTATTCTTTGGAATCGGCACATTACTCTGGGGCCAATTAGTTACGACGATACCTACTCGCAAAATTCCGAAGATTCTTTCGTAAGTAACATAAAAATAAAAGTTTTTAATATTGATATTTTAATTAAGTCCATTTTGATTTTTTTTTGTATAAAGAACCACATATAAATGCTCGTAAAGAGTATTTGTGTAGTTCATACTAGTTTTTAAATTTTTTTACTTCCAACCTTGAAAAAAAATTTCAGTATTTTAACATTATTTTCCTTTTTTCAATTATTTTTATTCTTACTCACTTGAGTGAGTAAACTTTTAACACTTTTTTCTGGTTTTGTTTTGTTTTTCACACTATTTTAATATTAGTAAATTAGCCAATCGAGGGAAGAAAGCTGGCGCATGGTGTCTTTGTAAATATATACTTTGAAAATTAAAAAAATTTTTAATTAATTGTTTTTTAAAATCTTATTAGTTTAAAAATTTTTTTAATTTAATTGTTGAACTATAAACAAATTTTTAGTACCCACTTGTAAAATTAGACGCCAGTCGGAAAGTATAGAAAATTATAACAAGTAGTCCTAGCCTGGACCTGTCTGTAGTACGTGGTAGTGACCTTTGCATGTTAGAAAAAATTCTAATCTACGCAATTACCACTTTATATGCGAACTAATGCAAAATGAACTCTTTAAAAAAATTCCTATTTTTTTTATATCCACGTTGAATTTTTTTAGTTATAATCCCTTTCACGAATAACTCTGCTTTTTCCATTTTTTTTCATTGCAAATTCCCATTGAATGTCGCATGCTTAATAATTTGAAACACCAAAGAAAATAATCAAAAGTCTGCGTACTTATTCGTTATTAATTCTGTTAATTTCAATTTTAAAAAATTTAAAGTTTTAAAAATAACAATCGGGTGAAATTAAAAAAAAAATGGGCTTTTTTCAAATTCATTTATAACATTCGCAGCTTTTAAACTAAATAATTACGCTTATCTCTTGCTTTTTTCGAAATTTAACGTATTATCGAAAATTAATTACTAAAAATGATTTTGCTATTTTCAAATAAATAAGCTTCAATGATATTTTCATAATATTTAAGTATTTATTTGATAGTAACTAAAGCAAAGCATTACAGAAAAAATTTCTAAATTTGCTATTGCCTAAATTTTTTAACTTTTTTCAAATTTTTAAAAAGCTTTAAAAACTAATACAGAAATTTTTTTGCCAAATTTGCAAAAATTTTACGTAGATGGGGAAGGGGATGGAGTTAAAATCCTTCGCCAAACCCACAAAGTTCGGTGTCAAGCTTTCCTGAATCTGATCCTGGTCCTAGCACCTCCAATTATACCTGAGAGCTTGCGAAAATTCAAAGCTATTTTTTAATTAATCGAAAAAAAAAAGAAAGGCCAAGCGCATATATAAACTTACGTCAGGTGATTTCAATCTTGACTTCTTTAACAAACAATAAGCTTAATCCCCCATAAATCAATATAACTGACACTTACTTTCTCCTATATATTCTGTTATCTTATAATGCAAACGATACATAACCACATTTTTGTTTTATCTTGCATAAAACTAATTTTTTAACAACGAATTCCAACAACTCCGAAGATAAGTTTGTACATAAAGACGATACATGTATGAAGATTGGAAAACATTTAAATAATGATACGAAATGCTTCTGTAAAATAACATATGTTTACACATTTTACACTTACACGCATTGATTGATATAAATAAAAGAATTAACCAATGTATATATAAATATATCGAATATATTGATACTCTGGCGCTGCATGATATAACAATCGTTGCGAGGAATCAATGTGATTTCTGTTTTAATTACTTTTTGTTATAAAATCATGTCCATAACAATACTTTGATTTCTATGAAATAAAAAATATTTCATTCAAACAAAGTGTTAATTTAGACATTGATTTTTATTTTTTACAATATACAATTGTTATGAATTTTGTGCTTACTACGATGAGTTTTTTTTAATAATTGTCATTGACATTGCTTGTGAAAAATTTAAATAAAAGTGAATTTTTTTATACATCTTTAGTCGAACCATATTAGTTCTAGATGATGTTAGAAATTAGTAATGCATAAAAAAGATTATTTTAAAAAGAGTTTTATACTCCCTTTTTGGCAATGTAATTATCATTATTTCAGTTAGTTTAAATATTAGATCTGAGTCATTTTTTTTTTCATTGTATTGCTATCAAAATTATTTTCAACGATCACATTGAACCGTTCGTTTTCGATATTAACTCCTCAACACCAAACTCATAATTATGACGCATTCTTACTGATAACAAAAACAAATTGGTTTGATATTATCAAATTAATAAGACACTAACATTGAAAATCGTGACTAACTAGTTATTAACATGTGTATATTAATTACTAACAAAGTAATCACTATCACCAGGCACTACCTCTGTACTACACTAAAACCATTCGCATCTTTCTCTCTCCCTTTTTTTCCTTTATTTTTATATATACACACATATATATATATATTAATAATATTACGATTATTATTACTATTATTATTTACAATAGCTATTTACTGTTCTCTCTGCGGAGCAGCGTACAACTCATAAATATATATATATTTTTTGCTAAATTGCCATCAATCGCTGATCGCAATCGTCACAAATATCATTAAGTATTTGAATCATTTTACGCAAAATTTCATATACCTATTATGGATGGTAAAAAGGCATCTTTCCACCTTCTTTCTTCTCATTTGAAGACTCATCATTGATCATTTCATCTTTTAATTTATAGATTCATTTCATAAAAAATTATTTTCAGTACTTATACCAATTTAAGAGTAAATTTATTTTAATTGCCATTTATTGAAACTTTGATTTTATTTACCATTACTTGCTTTAAGTACTTTAAAAATGTTCCACTACTCTTAAAAATTAACATGAAAAAATTTTTTTTTCTTATTGCAAATGCTTTAATCAAAAAGTTAATCATAATTTTTGAAATATTATACTGGATTTTAATTAGTTTTATTATTTTAATTGTTTATTTTTTATTCATACAGATTTATTATAAAAATATTCAAGTTTTTTATTAATCAAAAAAAATTTTTTTTTATCGCATATCAGGCATGCTTGAATTTTTTTTAGTAAATACCAAAAGTAGTTAAGCAATTCGGTTTCATATCAAAACTCATTTTGATCAAATTATAATTACAAATGATAGTTTCCTCCTTTCATAAATCTATACATATCTCGTACTTTTTTAGTGTTTACGTTTGCTTATATTTTAAAATTTCTACGATAATTTAAAATCTTGGAAATCTTGGTAGAAGAGTCAGAAGTCGGATCGCCGAAAGGGCGCCTCCATTAGGAGGATTGAGAGGAACGAAGGACGCCTGTGGAAAACGCCATTCAAAAAAAAAAATAATAATAATAAATTAATTCAATAAATGACGAAATTAAGAAAATTTGATTCAAAATGACAAAGTTGAAATTGTTTATCATGTCAGAAGTTAATCATAATCAAAATTAAATGCGTCTGACTGCAGAAAAAAATCTTACAAAATAATTGATGTTCACCGAAAGAACACAATCCCACGGAATAGGTTTTTTAAAAAAGTTGTGCCCGCAGAAGACAGCGTGATGCGAGTAATATGAAGAAATATGGTTTTAATGTTTTTTAAAAACAGATGGGGCCGCGGCCAGCCGGATATCGGCGCTATCAATTTGGGAGACGAGAAATTCGACCCAGACTCGGATAAAAAGCGGACCGGACAAATTCTGTGGATACGTGGTCTGACGCGACTGCAGACTCAGGTAACTATCCATCTCACGCATTCTCTCTTTCTTTACCATTATTTGATCTATAATAAACTGTCTATTTTTCATAAATTTTCTGTTATTATTTTCTCTTTCATTTCATTTATTTGATGATAATAAAAGTACAGTATTCGACATTTGAAGGCTCTTAATGTGCGGTTATTCATCATTTTTCATTCTATTCATAAATAAATATAAAATAATTACAACAATATTAATAGGGCCAGAATTTGCCGTCATCAACTCTTTTTATCCCATTTCAAAAACTAAAAAATTTTCTTGTTATTTATTTTAAATTGTACTTTCTTTCATCTTATCATTCTCTCTCTTCTCTCTTTCTTTCTCTATCTATCTATCTATCTATCTCTCTCTCTCTTTCTCTCTCTCTCATTATATATAAATATATATATTTCTATCTCTGAATTCTTAATCTCTTCACTTTCTTTATCTTTCTCTATCATTCATAATCATTTTCATCTTTTTCTATCTTCTTAATTTCTTGAAAGTCTTCTTATTTATTTTATTTAACTTTAAATGACATTAAATTAAATATTTTGAGCGAATTCTCAGGAGTTTGCTCTTAACTTCTTAAGATAATTTTTAAACATTCAATGTACGAGACCTTTTATTTTTACCCCCTCTTAATTTCAAATAAAATAAAAATTGTTCTTTTAATATTAAGTTAGATCTCAATAGCGACAGCAGATAGAAAAAAAAATTAAGTGAAAAATCTTGACTATTTTTTTTCTGTAAAATTAAGTATTTATTCTTTTTTTCTTTTTTTCCTAATTTTAAAAGAATTCATACAATTTTTATAACTTTAATTTAATCTAAAATATTCACAATATTTTTGTATTGTATTGTATTGTAGACGTTTTTATCCTCATAAATGATATATACACTTTATATACTTATCATGAAGTTTTCTGTAGTATATTCAAATTGTCTAAATAAGAAAAATTACTTTCTTATTTTAATCATTTAATTCTTAAGCTGTATGAATTGAAAGAAGAGATGTATGTACAGATTAATTATCAGATTATAAAAAAGATTGGAGAAACACTAATATTAATGTCCTCCGCAGCGGTGGCACGTACTCGCCAATTACGAAGCATAAATTTCCAATAATTTAGACCCAATGTAATATATTTCTGAACATACATATATAATATATGTATATATTCTTTTTAATTATTATCTATTAATAATTATAAATCATTTTTGTTCCATATTATAAATATCAATTCAGTTCTTTAAATCGCGTATCAATATATTTTATTTAAATCTGAACATTTATTACATTATTTGTACATTGTAAATTTTTTGAGTCAAAATTTTTCGTTTTTGAAGTATGTTTAATTTCCTACAATTTTATGTAGTTTGTTTAAAATCGCACTTCCGGCAGATGAGAATATAACTTTTTTTCACCAGATCTCGCGTTTTTTAATTTCTACATGTATCTTCTAATAATTGTTATTCATGGAAATTTCAGTTTGTTTTTTTGTATTAGTAAAAACACTTGTTATCTGATCCATATTTTTCTAAATATAAAACAGTTTTATATAAAAATAATTCACAAGCAACACTGTGCTTTAAATTATTGAGAAAACTGTAGTAGTCAACCGTAATTAATATTCATGAATACATTGACAATCATTTTAAATTCTACCCAGCCTAGAATGAAAATTTTACGTTAATATATCTACAAATTTGAAAGTCATTCCATTTAAACCATTGGAAAAAAATATTAAATGAGTAACACTTAATCAAAAAATTTTTTTCTAATGGCTATACACGATAACTATAAAATGGTACGGATCATTAAAACAGACTGATCAACACCCAGTCATACAGTCATCAAATAAAAAATTTTTATACATGAATTTTCTATAAACAGTTTTGTAAACTGTATCAAAAAAATTTTTTTTTTGATTATAGAGTTGTCAAAAAATCACTTTATAAAAGTGATTATGAAAGTACACATTTTAGTTTTATTTTCTCTTAATAATTAAAAAAAATCAATGTTAATATGAAGTTTATTTAAAAATTGAAGATGAACAAGATCGCAAAGCCAAAGAATTCGAATATTATTTGTTTTACAACTCAAGGTAGTAGTTACGCCATACATAGCACATATATATGGGAAATCATATGCAATCAGATCACAACTCAAACTTATTCTGAATTTAAAATATGTTGTTGCCTGATCATTGAGAATATCACTTACAGAATATATAGGTCTCCATATTTTTTTTTCGAAGTAATTGAATTCAAAGAATTGAAAAATTTTAATGTAAAGTATTACTATACATGGCGATTTCATTAATTTCTAACTTGATTATCTCGAAAAAAAGTATGGAAACATATTTTTCTGCAAGTAATGTTCTGAAAGATCAGGTATTTATTGACAATACATTCTAAATTCAGAGTTAATTTGAGTTGTGCTTTAAGGTGGAACTACTACCTTGATCTAAAGTGAAATTCTTTGGATGTGTGTACTAAAAAAAGTAAATGTTTGAAGTTACTTTTTAAAAACTAAAAAGCACTTTAAGTTGTCGGCATAGAATTTGACAGCTTCCTTTTTTTTAATTAGAAGTTTTTTTAAGACATCGTAAAAGTTGTTAAAAATGATTTTTCGAAGTTTTAAAGTTATTAAAATTTTTTAATTAATGAATAAAAAAGGTAGATAGTAATCAGAATCCATTTTAAATTGGCGATTGAAATTAAGTACTGAAAGTTAAAAAAAAAAACTTTTTGTGTTGAATACATCGTAAATTTTTAAGGTGTATCAGAAACCGAGTAGAGAAGAGGAGCTAACTAGGATCCAATTGAAAAAGGTCCACACAGTCCTCAGCCAACTTCTATTTCTCTGTCTTTTTCCTTTCTATCTCTTTCAACTTTCTAAGTGTTTTTTACTTCCATATATTGAAATATATAAAAAATTTAACCATTTATACATTTTATAACAATAAATTTTATGATTTATAGTACAATATAAATTTTTTGATTCCCAGATAAAGGTAGGGAAATTTCTATTAATTTTTTTAATAGGAAAAAAGCGTTCGGATTAGAACTTTGAAGAAATTTCATTAATTCTTCGACCTTTTTTTTCTTTTTTTACAAATTGAATTTACTGAAACGTAAACATTGTACTTGAATTATAAATTTAGAAATAGGCTTCATTGCATTAAAGGAACGTTCTGCATCACAAACGATTTGTTTAAGTGCGAATTCTAATAAATATTTGAGTACAATAAAGGTATCGGATTTTAAAAATTTATAAGTACAAAATAAAGCAGTTTCAAAGAATTACAGTTGAATTTTCACTAAATAAGGTCGGTAACGCTGTTAGACATTTAACTTGATCAGAACTAATGTATAAGTATACTAAAAATGCCTCTTCACAAGGCATTATAACAATAAATATATTGTTTCAATCTTGAAAATTCGTAAATTAAAAAGAAAATTTATAAATCATAATTATTTGTTGATTTATATTATTTTTTTTTTACTAGTTTCGTTTAATTCACGTTTACTTGTTTCTAATAAATTACATCCACGTAACGAAGAATTATTCTGAGCTGGAAATTCACATTTATGTATATTCTTACAAATTTTTAAATCGTAGATTTGTATTTTTTGATTAAGGTAAGAAGAAACAATGTTTCTGCGCATGTTAAACTAAACTTTTTAATAAAAATTTTTTTTTTTCAAGTATTTGTTTCGTTTATTATATCATTGAAAACTTCATAACTGCGTGATTAAACGATAGATGAGTTCGTTTCAAATTTGTGCTTCAAAAAAAAGTTTTAAAACATTATAAGTTTTTATTTAGAGTAACTTATCGACTTGAAAGGTCTGTTGAAATAAACTTGAAGGTTTATTGTAATAATTCGAATTTTTTAAATTCGAATTCGTAACAATAATAGGATTTGTTTGAACTAAAAAGAGCTTTTACACGGTATGATTTTACGACAAAAATTAAATTTATTAAAACAGGCATCCTACAGACCGGAAGTGCGTCGCGTATTACGGCTTTTTTGAATTTCTTCAATCAATATATACTTTTTTATATAAACAGGAAATTTAAAAATAGATACAAGAAAATACACGATTAATAGTATGGAAAAGTGCTTATTGTGTGTATGGTATGGGTGAGTGGCTGCATTACAATATTTCAGCATCCTCTGAAATAAATATAAAAATAAATAATTAAAATAATATTTTATGAAAAATGTAAAAGAGTTGATAAGTAAGGAAAAAAGACAATAACGGCTAGCATATAAACAAGAAAAAAATAATTATCAAATTGAATGTAACCTACTTTCAGACGAGCAATAGAACTCTGGTGCAGAATGTATCTGTGACAGGCAGATCCCCCTCTCAGGATTACTATATGGTTAGTCCGCAAGTCTCTCCAAATCTCTCTCCGCATTGTTTGGCCGTCTATTAATTAATAATTATTTTACTCTTGTTTACTATTACTTTTTTTTTTTCTTTTACTTTACGTTTCTCTACTTTAAATCAATTAATATTTATTTAATGTTTTGGTTACTTATAATTTTTAAAAACCTGTGATTAAGTTGATTTTTTTTTTTTTTAACTTATTTTTATTACATCTCTCTTATTCTATCTTTTTGCCTTTTTTTTTATTCAAGCGACTTAATATTTTTGTTTTATTATTATTTTTTTCTTGCGTAACTTTATTAAACACGCACTTTTTTAATTTTGATTTCCTTCACAGGAACTCTTAATATTTCTGTGCCTCTGTTAGCCTCTTTAATTTTTTAATTTACACAAATATTATTGTTTCTTAATACAGACTGACTTTTTTTCTTTCGGTGAAAATTCATTTGAACTTAGACAAATATATTTAAATTTTTTATTTTTTTTTTATTTATTTTTTTTTATTACTACTGCATATGTATTTTATTTACTTTATTTTTAAATTTACCTATGATTTCTTGCTTCTTACAAAGGTTATTCACCACTTACCTTTCTTTTATCCTCTCCTTATTATTATATTTATAAATATTTTCTTTTCGTTTCCGTTTACATTTTATTTTCACGCTTTTTCCATTTTCATTTATTTAATTCATTTTTGCAGCATTATCTGTTCTGAATGTGACCTACTTTTTTTTCAAACTACTCGATAATGTGTCGCATGCTCGCAAGCGCGAAATTTGGCGCGTGAAAAAGCTTGTATCGTTAATAAGACAAGTTTTACACAATTTACTGCACTTTAGAAATAAGAAAAAAAAATACATATATATATATATATATATAATCATGCGATTGTGTGTCTGGTATTGCGAACAAAATTTTTGTTGTTTCGATTCTGTTTATCGTATTCATTTTTATCCGCGGTTGATTCTATATTGCTGAATATATATTTTCACTTGACTCATTACTTTTCATTTACTATTAAATTTATTGTTTTTATGCGCCATTTTTCACTCTGTTCGTTGTCGAGGCAAACAATTCAAATAAAAATATTCTTATTTTGCTTTTTTTATTTTATTAAAAAAAAAAAAAAAAAAAAAAAAAAAAAAAAAGTTATTTTAACTATTATTATTCACTTTTGTGAGCGCAATGTTGTGTTGCTGCAGCATAATTTGTTTACAATTATTTTACTTAACTTCAACTAACGCTACATATACATTTAAATGTATATGCTGTGATTGTTAATAATGTACGTATATGAATATAAATGTGCTTAAATTTATGTGATTACAATATTTTTTTCATTATATATTCAATATGGCTTGTCCATATTTAATTTTTTACGTAAAAAAAAATATATATACTTTTTAATTTCATCTCAAGTCAATAATTAGCGTTGAGTTTACGATGCTGATAATCCAATTATGTTACGTCTTACTCTAATCCATGAGTAAGATATGTAACTTTAAAAGTTTCGATGCTTTATTTCTATTTTTTCTATATTGAATTAACTATATTTTGAATGAATGTGTTTTCGCGAATTTTCATAATCACCAGTCGCTTTTGTTTGTTTGGAAAATTCACGTAACGCCACGAGTCAATTTCACATTCTCTTTTTCATTCTCTTTTATCCGTTTCTTTGACCTAAGAAATATGATTGAACTTTTTAACTTTAAAATTCGAACGAATTCGTTGGATCCATCAGTAATTTCCCTTTTCCATTTCGAAATTAAAAAAAAATCATTTGAAAAATTAATAATTACGATAAATAAATAGGTAAAAAATGTCGTGTTTATAGTCAGAAGGCATCATAAAATCTTAATCTTGTCTGACATAAGATTAAACAATGTGATTGATGGTTGAATTTGAGAGCAAAAGTTTCTAGTATTTATTAATTTTATTATTGTTATTATTATTATTAAAAATTATTTTAGTTTTTTTATAAATATTTTTAAGGTTGTGTCTAGGTACCATCGCTGTGTACCGTACACGGTACACGGTACACAGTAGCTTTTTACTTTAGATCCTATAATTTATTCCAAATAACCCACTTAAGTTTAAAAAACTACTAGTTTTTACTTTAAATCTAATTACCCATCCTAAAT
Source organism: Encarsia formosa (assembly GCA_038277355.1). NCBI lineage: Eukaryota > Metazoa > Arthropoda > Insecta > Hymenoptera > Aphelinidae > Encarsia > Encarsia formosa. Next base: position 112,054,624 of record CM076184.1, read on the forward strand.
AACCCTCTTAAATTCACAGAGAGTCTAAAGTAACTCTTATTTGGTACCGTGTACCGTGCACCGTGCACCGAATACGGTACACGGCGATGGTACCTAGACACTTTCTATTTTTAATATATATTTAATATATTTATTTGAAGTTTTCATTTTTATTTTGACTCATATTATTGGATAAATCAATAGGAACAATTATTAAAATCGGCCAATGACCTAATACTTTCGAAAAATACACCAATCAAATATAAAATGCGTTGAAAATTCAATTTTATTGAAAAAAATTATATTTCTTTAATTTTTTTAATAGGTTGTATACAAAATCTAATTAAATTTTTTTTGATTGTTTAACAATACGTCAATGTTTCACATTACGAAAAAGTTATGGTGATTATTTGAATTTAATTTTTTTTTTTGGCGATAGTTGACTTTTAGTTGTTAGTTATTGTAAAACTAGTACGATTAAAAGCTGAAAGAATATTGAGTGTTCAACTCACATTGTTTGAACTTGTGTCAAAATATAACGATTTTATGGCTCTCGCTCTTATTGGCTACCATAAAAACTAATTCGGTAATAGTTAATAAAGCAATAAAAAATTTTTAATAAACAAACGGAGCGACTAAACTTGATGTTGAAAAAATTGTCAAAAATTGCCGCGATGTTGAATAATGTGAATGTATCACAAAAAATATCGTGTTTTTATAAGAAGACTGATTATAACTCATTTGTCGTTTGTTAGCCAGTGGAACCGATTCGAGAGACTGAAGTATAAACATGGCGTCAGTCTTATGTAACCCGCCGCCAGACATTTCCTGTCGGAGTACAAACAAGTATGTAGTCCTAAAAGAAGAAAAAAAGTTAAAAAAGAAAACCATACAAAAACATTTTCGATTACACTAAAAATTACGTATACACTGCCCTAAATACAACTCACTCATCCTCGTCAGTCAGTAACATTATCACATGCAAGTAGATGATGGCCTGTTTTTATAATACGTGTTTTTTATAATTTTTTTTACACTCTCCGTTTTTTAGCCAGTGGGCCAAATCGTAAGAATTATCTGTCCAAATATTTTATAATTTTTACCTAAATGATAAACATATAATGATAGTAAACAAAAATAATAATCGATTCGGTCCAGTTTGGCCAGATTTTGATGGTTACACCATAGTGTTATACTGACTATTTTTTGCTATGTTACTCATAATTTGTCTCTGACGAAATGTTTTAGCAATTTTGCATAATAATTAAGAATAAAATTAAAATAATAGTATATCTTTTTTGGCTTTTTAGGCACAAGTTTTATTACTAATACTTTTGAGAAAAATTTTTTAATTTGAACATGGAACATGATGGTTCGATGCACTGATGTGTTTTTTGTGTGGCGAGGGCGAACCGGTCGACTTTTAATAAAACGAGCAGATTTTTTTTTTTTTTACCACAAACCAACACAACACAAAACAATTTAGTATGATCAGTATATTTAACTTATTTATGATAAAAATAACAAAGCTTAACGAATCAAAACCCATAAAAGTCTGGTTTCGAGTGTTGGAATATTACAAACCGTCAAAATACTGAATTTTATATCATTTTGAAAAAAAAAAAAAAAAAAAAAACTAAAAAAAATAACCGTTTGTCGACCGCTATGTATAGCCCATAAATGTGTCATGAGTGTGCAGCTACGATGTTCCGCATTGAACGTTACTTTTTATAAACTTTTTTAAAATTAAGTGTTAAAGTAAAAGAACGTGGAATACATATAACATAAAAAAAAAACTTCTTTTTGAGAAGCAAAAAATAAAACAAAAAAATTAATAAAACAAAAAACACGACAATTAAGTTCCGACTATACCTTTTGAAGCGGTAGAATTCCTTCCGAAGTTTTCCCTCTCAAATCTGGTACTCTTTTTATCCATGAAATATCCCTCTATGAATTTTGTATCACGTTCGTTTGTTTACACTTACAATTAATCAACAATCATGGCTGTATTTTATAGGTCAATGTGTTTTTCTGCCTTGCAAAAAGAGTGAATCGTGCGTGTCAAAATTGCGTTTACTTAATCGCCATTGCGCTTGCATAACTAATTTATTTATCTTTATCCCTCTATCTCTCTCTCTCTCTCTCTCTTTCTCACTGTCTCTCTTACTGTATTTTTTTTTACTCCTTTTTTTTTTCCTTTTTTGTTTTTCATGATCTGTTGTATTGTGGCCTAATGTCTTGATTGTTTTTAGTTTATTTCCCTTTTTCTACAATTAAAATCTCACTAACCTTTTTGCAAAGATGCAAAATAAAAGTCAACGGGAGATGATATTGTTTAAAGCTAGCCGTTTGTTTTTATATATTTATCATTCATATATATTAAAACATAATGAACTGACTTTACACGCACAAAATTATTTATTATTCGTTATGGCTACAAAACGCTCAATACTTGCCGAATGCACTGCAACTGCGCAGAGTTTTTATTGTGACTTTGTTTAACTGTATAATATATATTTATAAATATTATTTTTGTTTTTAATTCCACTAAATAAATTTGGTGTGTGCGTGCTGCGTGTGGATGTGCCTTTTATTAAACATTTATTCGTGAACGTTCGTGTGCCGCGCAATTTTACATTTAAAAGAGCAATTTTTGCTTGTGTTTTAAAAAATAATTTATAATAATTGTTTATCGTTTGAAAATCCACTGTCAGAGTAGAACCCCAGTTTAACTAATTCATTACTACATTGAAAATAATGTTGTAAAAATTCATAAAATCGAGATGCGCTGATCCGGGAAAACCAATTTATAGATCAAATCTTACGAGTAGATCAATCAAATATACAAAACGGAATATTCACTGAATAAACTGTTTTGGACGTTGCATACATATATTTTACAGGTATGTATGCAATTATAAATAAACTGGAATCCTGACTACGACATTGGGGTTGTTGTTATTTATGAAGCTTACGTTTTATCTTATTAAGTCGCTTACAGTCTTATATATTTTTATATTATGGCTGTTTAACTGTTTGGAGTAGATGAAATGTCCTTATGTGCAAAGAAGCCGCTTATTGCAAATAAAAACATTTGAATATTTATTATTACTTATACATTATTTCGATGTTAAAGCCTGGCTAAATAATTCAATTTTTTTTTTTTTTTTTTTCATTTTGTTAATCTATCCCGGATTGATTTTAAGACGTAATGTCTAAAAAATGTAATTGCAAAAATATTTTACCAACGTCATTTTCAAAGTATTCGTTTTTACACTGGCTTATCTTATTTTAAATTTTTTGTGTGTGCGCTCGCGCAATTTTTGTGATATGTCGTGTGATACATTTTTTTAACTTGATGTTTTTGAATAATTTACTCATTTATTGCTAAATATTTTTTACTTATTATTAATAATGATTATAATATTCATAAGCTATAATATCGTAAGTTTGAAAATTTTCTTAAAACAATTCAAGCAAAACTCAGTGTTTATATTATACGACAAATTTACCGATTTTACTTAGATTACGATTAATATATATCTAGATGATACTGTTTTAGTGCATTAATTATTTACATAAATGTATATACTATAATATAAGTATATATAAAATAGACATGTCGTTGACTTTAGTGTATGGTATATCATTTAAATTTTGTTATAAAACATCGGTTGATAAATATTACACGTCTTAAACTTATTTTCACTTTACAATCGCTACAATTCACTTTACAATCAGGAACAATCGCTTTCTCTAAAAAAAAAAAAAAACTAATAATAATAATTTGAAATAAAAAATTGTGCTATTATCCATCACTTTTTTTTCATAGTAGAAATAATTCTTTTTCAATTTACTTTAGAAAATATCACATTTTTGAATAATGAATTTAAACTATGTTAAAATTTCAAAGTTTCTTTACAATCCAAAATTAGATTTTCTTTATTAAAAATTTCTTGTTCATAATTTAAATTTAATTTTTTATCCAACAAGTAAAGAGTGTGAAGAAAAAAAAACTTATTCTTTCTTTTTGATCACTGCATATTCTGCATTTACTTCATTTATAAATAATAAATGGTGATAAAGGGTAACTATCCATTTAATCCTTATTTTTATTTTCGTTGCACTTAATTATTTTATAAAAACTATGTAAAATATGTAAGAGCACAATTTATTAATATAAAATTTGCACAAAATTGTTTGTAACGGTTGTTATGAAATTTTTTATCTTATTAGTTAGGAATGTTTATTTAATACTACATATTTTTAATAAATGTATTTTTTTCATATACATATTTTAAAAAATTATAAACGTAATAAAAAATCAGAACTTTATAAAAACAATTATCGTAAAGGTCGTAACTTGGATTTGGAGAGCACAAGCAATCATCATTGATTGTCTATATGTATAGGTACTTTTGACTGCCTTTCAAATTGAAAGGATGCAGAAAAAAGATTTTTTATTCAAATTTTTTATTTCTGCATCCTTTCAATTTGAAAGGCAGTCAAAAGTACCTATACATATAGACAATCAATGATGATTGCTTGTGCTCTCCAAATCCAAGTTACGACCTTTACGATAATTTGAAATCTGTCGAGCAAATTACAAACTTACATTTGATTTATAAAAAGAAAGTTCACTTAATACTCAAATTCCATGATTCGTCGTTACTTCGAGTTCGTACATTGAAAAATCAATTACAACTAAAAAAAGAAATGGATTCCCAAGATAACATTTTATCAGATATCCAGAAAATGAAACAGGAAACAGTTTTTGTCTAAATTTAAACTGTTTTATTCTGTACACCTTAAAACAAATCATCTCTTCTATATTTCTTACTCACACTTCTTTTCTATCTCTGCTTAAAAATATTTGTCAATGACATATAAAAATTTTTATGTATTGACGTCGACAGTTTTTATTATCAAGTTAATTAATAAAAATCTTTCGTGCTTGATGCATAAAAATTAAATTTCAAATTTAATCTACCGGTTTAGGACTGTTGCGGACCATTAAAACAAAAAAAATTAAGCATAAATCAGACTTGAATGTTTAGTGTAAAAAATGTAGTTTTAAATATATAGCGGATGCGTAAGATTCACTATTATACACCTATCAATTCATGTAAATATTGTTTTGATGAACTAAATAGTATAAAAAAAAATACTTACTGACGAAAGTTCGGTTAAGTTACCACAGAGTACAGATCTTTGTTTTAAAGAAAGCTTGAGTTGCATGCTTTTTTTATCGTCCAATGGGTCGTGTCTAGATACAATTCGTAAAGACGCATTAGATCTAGTGCAATTCTAAGAAAGAGTTATCTTTTATTCATAAAATTATGAGAGTATTTTTTAATTATTTAGAGCTTTACTGAACTAACCAGGGTTGAGTAAAGGTTATTAAAAAAAATCATTTGAGTTTAAATGTAAAATTTATTATAATTATTTTACTAATTTTTTTTTTTTTTTTTTTTTTTTTAATGCAGTAATTTAATAAACTAAATATGATCTGATTTATTGTACAACTTGTAAAATAACTAAAAACTATGATTATTATCATTACTTATTTATTTTTATTTTTATTTTATACAAGAATCGTGCCTAACTAACTACTTTCAAAAGAATTGCATCATAAAATATTTTACGATAATCGATCAAATGCGTCAATAAGTTTGTAGCATTTCAGTTTCAGTTCAGAGTAAAACAAAATAGGTATGTATTTTTGCCTCTGAGAGTTCGTGAATGTTCGTGTGTGATAATTTTTTATAATAATTTTATTTAACTCAGCCAACCTAATCCTTTTTAATCAATCTCGTTATCTATAAAACTAAAATCTTTTTGCCATTCATAATTTTTTTACCCATTACTAAGCGAAACTTTTATTTTTAGTAATTTTTCGTCTAATTCTTTTTTATTTATGTTTTATTATAATTTTTTTTATTAAAATTATTAACATTATTTGCTTTCAAATAATATCTGCCAAATAATGAAACTAGAACTAAATACTTGATGATTATCCTTTTCAAAAATGAAATCACTTTTTCAATAAAATTTTTAATTAGTGTAAGTACTATCTTACACCTTAAAATCAAAATACTGATCTACAAGAAAAATTAAGGATGTTAATGGATTACTTACACATAAGCCCTTTTTCGACCTAGGTTTCATAAATTTATGATTTAACTGCAGGATTTGCAAAAGTAGTAATTATTCACAAAGCGAAAGTAATAAAAAAAAATAGCATTTATGCAGTCCAATGCAAAGAAATTTGAAAAATGGCGAAATTGTGTGTCGCTGTCATTGTGTACATACAATTTATATATACAAACATATATAATTTATATATTTTTATATACATATATTTTTTTAATTTACCTCTATTGATCTTCTTACAACCATCTTCTTCAACGAAAGAATCACGAATATCACTTGAATCAAAATCTTAAATCTCTTTTATCTGTCACAACTGTTCTTCTCTTCCTGTGTCTGATCTCTGGTCTCTGTCAAAAGATAAACGAAGCTTCTTCTCTTACAACACTAGAATCATTATTCTTACTTCTATAACTTTCTTCATACAATGAAACTTGCCTCTGATCACCCATGTTACCTTCACATGATTTGAGACAACGTCGGCCGTGTTCCGATTGCTCTTCTCGTTGCAGCTTCGGGTTATCCGAGCGTTCAGATCAACTCTGGAAGACCTAGAGGAGCGTCGCTCCGTCCATAGCTTACACAGCTTGCACAGTATGCGTAGCTCGCGCAGCCACACCGGACCCCGCCCCTTATCAGACTTCACTTACATTGATGAGGATACATCAAATAAGGCAAATAAAAATCAACAACAGACCAGCACTAGCTCGGCGACAACGACGCCTAACAGCGGTGACCACGAGGCTAGCAGAGGTGCTGCTTCGCCTCTTTTGCTTCATGTACCAGGGACTGGAAACCATCATCACCATCATCATCATCATCATAACCGCGACCAGCAACATCAGAAGAATGGAAAACAACAACAACAACAGCAAGATGACGCTAATAATACAGTTAATTCTTTAAGATCGAGCGCCAACAATCTCCCGGAACTGCCTAAATTCGTCCACGAAACTTGTATCTAAATACCGTTTAGATCATACTTTGTTATTCATCTTTTTTTCTTTTTTGAATATTTTCCGTATTTTTATTTCTTTTATCTGTCGCTTTTATTATATATCTGATTTTTTATTATCATTTTTTTTTTCTTTTAAAAATATTTTTATACTATCTATTATTTACAGTTAATCTATTTTTATCATATTATTTTCTAACAATACAGACAAATAATGACAAGGGGTCCAAGGAAAAAAGATCAATAATTTTCTTTCATTGCATTCATTTTGTACATTATTTTTGTATATCTTTTGCATTACAATCATTTATTCTTTGCTTTCATTATTTTTTTTTATTGAGGGCTAAGGTTTCATTAATCAACAAATTCTTAGACTTCCTGACTCGTCGACTTTGTCCTAAACACTTTTTTGTTTACACTTTGGTAACTGCAGAATTCAAAGTGAAAAATAAAATAAAGTGTATTCTTCTGAAGTCATTCTTGGTGAATTAATTTGCATAATAAAAAGTATATCATTAAGCTTGTTCTCAAAACTCTTTGTTTGTTATCAAAAACACAATAATTTGAATTCTTTTTTGAATTTTTCTTAACTTGCAAAATCTTATCTGTGCTAAGTAGTCTAAAAAATTCAAGGGATTGCTCTGTTTAAAATAATCTATTAGGTGATGGTTTATGTTACTCTAAACTTTATCTAAAGCTATTCCTATTTTTTTTTTTTTTTTTAATATCACTTCTGATGTATTCAAGTGTTTTTAGAGAATCGCATTTAAGCCTTACGAAGGGCAATGTCTCCGTACTTTACAGTAGACTATTATGTAAAATCTTTAACTTATTATTATTGTCAATTGGATTAATTTATAATCATCATTTCATTTTCATTATTGGGCAGTAATTTAACTATTACTTCAAAATCTGTTTAAAACCCAAAACTGGCTCTCTTCAACAAATTGACTACAATATATTTTTAACATAATTTATTTCCATTGCTAGTCTCTTCCAAGCTACTGTTACGGCTGAAGACAAAATAAAAATTTTTTTAGTGATTGAACAAATTTGCTGCAGAATAAACGAAAATATATTTTAATTCTTGTGTAACAAGGACATCATATATGTACTTAAATATACTTTTGACATTTGTATTTTCTATTCCAGTCAATCAGTACATCAGCAGAGAATTTTTTTTATTAAAATCTTTCTTCTACCTTTTCACTAAAAATGACAGTTGTGTTTTATAAATTGACAGAAAAATAATTTTCTTGCATTTTTTGTCTGTATTCTCTTACTGCTTGAATTTCTGAATCAGTTAACCTATCTTATTTTATATACTAACAAGGAGGTGACTAAGTCATATGGGTCACTTTTTGGATTGTTAGTTAACTCAAAAAAAAAAAAAAAATCCGTGAGCAGAGCATATTGTAGTTCCAGAGTTTTTAAAACCTTTCTTGACTTTTGTTTTTTATGAATTTTAAAGAAAAAAATTTTACGCCATTCTTTAATTTTGATCATGTACAATTTATAAATCTATAGCCAAAAAAAGCTAAAAACTGCTATTAGAAATTTAAAGTGAACGTAGCCAAACTTATTAAAGATAGATGTGATAGTATTTTTTCTGAAAATTTATGAAAAACGAAAAAAATTCTAGGTTTTAAAACTTAGTAGCTGCGATAAGCTTCATGCAGGTGTGACGCTCATCGGAAGAACGACTATTGCTCAGTGGTTAGTATACTATCCTCAGAAACATTGTCTTTCGAAGAATTTTGAGATCGATTCCCGTGTAACCAGCTTGAAAATAATTTTTTATTTCTGACAACTTAGTTGTAGAAAAATTCATTTTTTTACTACTCAAAAGACATAATCAAAATCTTTGACAATCTCTTTCTAAAAATGTTAAGTACATTAAAATGACTTTTTTCAAATTTTTGTATCTATTTCTTTTTGGGTCTTTATGAATTTTAAAATTGAATAAAATAAAAAATTTTACCAGATTCGCGATTAAATCGATAAAGTTAGCAGTTTCTTTTCAACGACTAACAAGAGGTTAAAAATTCGTCTGCTTGTGAAAAAGCCTTGTAATAAAAGACATCGTGTACGAATTTTTTAAAAACTTACCATCAAGCGTAAAAGAGCCCAAAGTGACATAAAAGCTGTTAGGAAATCGGCCATAGTAAACGTAATTATTAGTAACTTGTTTCATGAAAATCTTTAATCCAAATGTCTAGTCATCTCCTTGTAAGTAATTAAAACTTCATAACAAAATAATATATAAAATAATTAGTTATTTAAACTCTTATTTGACAATATTTTTAAAGAAAAATCATTGAGAGAAAATGAAAAAAAGGAGTTGTTTTTCAATGTATACATTGCAATAATTTAAGGCTTCATTGTCATATTTATCAAGAAATGCAATGAATTTTTTCGAATCACGATTCGAGACTAAAAATATTTAAATTGATTATCATACTTCATTGAAAAACTTTTTTGTCTCTCAATTTTTGTTCAGCAAAACTTTTAAAAAATATCAACTAATCGCTATAAATGAAAACGAAAAAAAAAAAAAAATGTAAATAATATATATATAATTAATCATTTTCACAAAAAATCTCAAAATATCTAATAATAAGTTAAATGTACTTATACTATTTAATTTGCATCGTAGAGATCGCTCTTTGCTTACTTTAATATGTCTAAAAGCTACCAAATCATTATACGAAATAATTATTTAAAAAATTGTTTACTAAAAAAAATTTTATTTTTAATACTAAACAATAATTGCTTTAACATTAAGTTTGCACTGATTTTTTTTACGCTCTGTAATAATACTGTTTAAATGCTTTTTTTTAAAACCTTTGTTGTTTTTAGTTTTGTTATTTTATTAATTTTTTTAAACACAGTCGTAAGATTTATAATTTACTTATAATGTCATCGACAGTTCCGTGGAGAACATTGATTGGGTTCCCTAATCGCTATTTTATACTGTAAGTTTTTATTTGATTATATTAAATACGTTAAAGCTGATTATTTACTAATGGTTGTCGTTTAATTTATTTAATGATAAATCATGATGTTTTACGATTTAATATATTTTTTCATAAGTTTATTTTTTAAGTTGTTCGAGAAACTTTTTAAAAATTGCGTTCACTTTGCGTTTTCTGATTAAAACATTTCAAATAATCTATGTAAAAAGTTTTTATAGTAAAATCTCGTCTTTGTTAGCTCAGCCGCGTTTGTTGAGATTATTACATTATGTGTTTAAAATGTAAAGGGTTTGATTAATAATCAAAATATCTATAATAAAAATATTCATAACTTTAAATTTAAACAAAACAAACTTATAATAATAATATTAATAATAATAATAATAATAATAGTATTTTTAATAATAATAATATTATTAACAATAATAATAATTATAATGTTGAAGGCGCTGATAATAGTAAGATTTTAAAATATAGTAACTGTTGTAATAAAAAGTGAGTAATAATTATGTATGTAATAGATTAGATAAATTAAAAGAAAAATTGAAAAAAAAAAAAGAAAAGAAATTTAAAAATGTATGATTTTATACTTTTGACCGAAAATGCAAAGTGAACACTTTTTTTAGAGATTTGTTACTAACAAAATTTAATATATAACTCAAGCCGAGTGTGTGATTGATAAGGTATAACCAAATGAGTAGCTTGCACTGTACTTATCGTCACGTATGTATTTTAATACATAATACATATTTTTTTCTTTAATTTCACAGTGATATTTATTTATACAAATTAAATGTTGTTTACTGCCCTCGTCTATTGAGAATTGTAAAATAATTTTTTTTAATTCTCTAAAAAAAAAAAAAAAAAAAAATTTTACTTTGTATAGTCGCGCAGGTAATTTAAAATTTGTGTGGGAATGTCTATTTTTGCACATTAGAATCAATCACAAAAAATAATCGTCAAACATGTATTGTAATTTAAAGTGTCATTACAAACTTTTTAAGATGAATTATTAATACTGAAAATACTTTTTACGTGAAAAGTCGAAAAAAACCTTTTGATGCAAAAAATTTTATTCTCAGTAAAACATGTAATATGAGTGTACAAAATAATAAAGAGAATTGACTTAAAAGCAATTTAAACATAGAACTATGATCTAAAATTAAAATAAAATAAAAAAAAAAAAAAAAAAAAAAGAAAGAAACTTCATTAAAAATTTTAGCGTTGTTTAAATTTTTAAAATACTTAAAACAGAGATTAAAAATAGTTACCTGCAGACTTCATTGTTATTATTGTGTACACGATATATATAAACTACTTCGATTAAACATGTATTACAACACCTTACACGATTTTCTATAAGGACGCACGATGTAATAAAAACCGATTTTCGTGGCCGCCTTTAATTGCTGAAATTATATCGGTTCATTTATGTATGTACATATAATTGAAAAGTTTTAAAGAAATCTAATATTGTTTATACTAGATTTCTTTTAACTAGACTAAGTCAATGTTCTTAAAATATCTCAAAAGTTTTCTTTAGTATTCAAAAAAACTTTTATCTGCTATTCAAAAAATTTTTTCTACCTTAAAAATAAATTGATTATTATATAATCCAGTTTTATTGTAAAATTGAATATTAAAAAAAAGAAAAAAAAATATAAAAAAAAGATCGTTTAATAGATTAATTAAAATAAAAAAATTGAAAGAATAAAATAGTAGTTTTTAAAATTATACCGGTTATGTTATTTGTATTATTTACATATGATTTTGAAACGTTGCATAAAGCGGTTGCAGTTAGTAATAAAAATAACGAACTATTCAGCGGTTGAAATAAATTGAAGCAATTTTGAAAAAAATTAATTGTATATTACATACCTACGCAACTGGAATTGGAAGTGTACCAGATCACATGTGTCTGAGTCTTTCCTATTCACCTGCCACTATTTTTCTGCACGACGGCGCCGGGAAGTGCTACTGACTTTAGAGACGATAGGGAAGTAGCTCTTCCCAGCCGAAGCACGGAAAAATTCGTCAAAATTAATTAAATTTATTACTGAATTTTTTATAACTATAAGCTTTATTTGATTACTGGTGGTCAGGAAAACCGGAAGGGCTGCCATTTCCGCTGCCAGTTTTAATTAGTGGTGTTGTACTATAGTAATAATGTACGTAGTGTTTAACAGATTAAACTAAGTTGCAAACATATTAATACTTTTAAGATATATACATAAATAAAAATGCAATTTATTAAAACATTACAAGATTAAATGTTACTACATCTCAACGTGACCAAAACTAATAAAAACAGTCCCCACCTACTGAGAAGTTATCTTTGTTTAAAGATAATTGAATATTCTTAGTAATGTTTTAAATTTTCATGGTTAATAAGTTATGTATCTTTATAATGTGAAGGAATTTTTTTTATTGAACGAGATTATTTTATTGTAACACAATCATTGAAAATTTTAATTTTTTTTACTAATAAAACAATTTTTTCCGATAAAATTTTAGTAATTTTTACAAACCTAAAAGAATTTTTAATAATTTTTTTTCTGTTACTATCTTACCGTACACTATAAAGCCATCGATTTTTATCGATATATTTTCTTTAAAAAAAAAAAAAAAAAGAAACGTTTCAAATTCCTCTCAACCAGCCGAACCCAAAAAAGCTCGCTAGGAGTTTAACAAATGATGAAATAATAAATAAGTCTTCTAAAAATATTTGAGAAATTTCAAAATTTTTAAATTATTTATTGATACATGTATTTAAACAACTTTTTTGTCGCTCTAATCTCTGAGAATTCGTGCATACCATATTCTTCTCATTTGTTGTAAAATTTTCTTTTGTAGGAAATAAATCATCAATACCTTTTAATCATGCAAATTAAGGGTATAAATAAATCTAATCATTTTGTAAACTAATTTTATCTCTACTTTTTTTTTTTTTTTTTCTATCACTCATCTTTATCTTCATTTCATTATTTTCTATCTGATCTATCTACTACTAAAAAAATCTATCTCTTTTTCTTTCATGACTTTCCTTATCTATTTTACACATCTCACTGTGCACAATTACGAAAGAGAAAAAAAAAAAAAAAACTCAAAAGCGATGAGCGGGTTAAGTAACACTTCATACAACTTAATGTAATATATAAAAAGTATAACATACATAAAAAAATAACAACATAATTAGTATGTACATAAATATGATTTTTAACTGAGAGGCAAAATTTTGTTTCTTATTAAAATTAATCAGAATTTCAAAAACATGTACTAAATAAAGAAATAATTTGTTTTGCTTTTAGTTGTTTGCTAACTCGCTCTCGTTGATTGAAAATTAATACTAACTAATAGTTAGCATCTTAATTGCGGAACTTAAAAATTTAAATTTAAGAACCATCGTATTTACTGAAACCCTTGTTAGCACCATGTAAATTTTATTTCTGTTCGCGTGTAAAGTAATTTTTTTTTCTGTTTTTCTGTAGTTTAGCTTTTACATTAAAAAATATTATTTACAGCTATTTGAGTAATATGATCACTTTGGCACTAAATTTTTGTTCATTTGATTCTTACTTATTTTTTATACTTTGGCTTTCTTTTTTTTAATTATTGTATACCGGAGTTACCTTTTTATCAAAGATGGTTATTTTTTCAAAATTTACATTTTATTTGCACTTTTAAAGTTTCAATGAAATTTTATTTCTGTTTGTTTATAATTCCAAGATGATATGAAAATTATTTTTTAATATTTAATTATTACTTATAAACTACCAGTTATCTTATTTTTCAACGCACATACGATTTAAAACTTAATAAATAGTTCTTAAGAAGTGTTTTCTGATTTATAATGTAATATATTAAGTTTTTATCATGATCAATTTTACTATAAAGCATAAACGTATTATATAATTTAAGCACTAAATGAAAAATAAAATAAAATGAAAACGAAATCGGAAACTAAAATTGAAATTGTAATATAGAAATTTCATATCTTCTTGGCGCATGGTGTAAATTTAAAAAAACAAAACGTCATAAGGATTATTTGAGTTTTTTTCTATTCATTAATTCAAAAGCACATATATTTTGATATAATCACTAAAGTCCCTCCCCTTTGTCTAGTTAAAAAATTTTTTCGTAAATCTATCTCTGTATGTGTTTCTTCTCTTTTGTTTTTGTAACCATGATATTACCCTTTACTCTTAAAGGTGATAGGTGGCGAATTGCAGGAACGTTTGATACCGGTACCCTACAGCAAGAGCTCGACAGACCAAGCTGTAAGCGCTCCTCTCACTCTCTCTCTCTCTTTCTCTTGCTCGCTCGGACTTTTTTACTGCGCTGACAAACATTCTTTATGCATTTTACTATTCGATATTAGTTTTGTTTTTTTGAGTTTTTGATTTCCGTTGTTGTTTGTTTGTTTGTTTTTTTTTGTTTGTTGTTTTTTTTTTTTTTTTTTTTTTTTTTTTTTTTTTTTTTTTTTTTTTTTTTGTCTGTTTGTTTGATTTTGATTTTGATTTTTGCCTCTACCCCCCAAAGAAATTATAGTTTACTATACTTGGATCTTTGTTTTCGATTTTCAATTTTTTTATACCCCAGTTTTTTCTCAGTGATCTCTTTTGTTATTAAATTCTTGAGTTGACTTCGCGGCTATATGAAGATTTTGAGCGTCTTCAATAGAGACTGCGCCAGTGTATCAATAAATCATAACACAAGAGACTCACAATTTTATCTTACTTTCATTTATCCAAAAAAAATTCATTCAAATACCTTCTTTGATTTAATTTATTTAGGTCTTTCAAAAGTTTAATTTTTATCGTTTATTCTTTACAATGATTTTTAGAAACAATTATTTTCGCGTTCGCTCTATGTGTCTTGTGCTTAACTGTGTCGTGTGTCCGCCAGCTCTCGCATACCTCGAAAAAACTACGCACTTCTCATTTTTAACTCACATTCACCATTTTTTTGGCATTTGTTTTTACGTATACATTTCAAGAAATGATCATTCATTAATATATCTACTCATAACTTGTACATGGTTAATGTTGCCTTACATGTGCCAATACACTTATTTGAAATATCTTGTCTTAGATACTTATCATGCAAGCTCTGCGTCTATATAGATACACACTAGACGTACATTTTTTGTACCTATATTTCAATATTATGATTGCATGTGTTATTAAGCGCTGTACTCTATTTTAAGATTATCGTATCGCTATTTAAATTATTAATAACTGATATCCTGTTTTAAAAAGTTGCTCTAAAAAAAAAAAAAAAAAAAATTATAACAAGTTTATGATTTTAAAATACTATTTAAAGCTGCATATGTTTGAAAAAACTGCAGAAAAATCAATTAAATATTTTATAGTAAATAATGTTATTACGAATAAAAATTTACAAGCTTTACGTGGTCGAAGCGAGTTAGCGCTTGATCGCTTTATAGCAAAGGTCCAACAATATTCCCTCATTTTTCTCATTTATTAAAAGTATAATTTTTTGAATGGGCTAATAATCTATATCAATTTTAACCAACTTTATTTACAATGTGAAACATGTATTTATTCGAACAAAAGTGATTTCTTACCCATGTAACGAGCTTGACGATGATATAATCTCTGGAATTATGTGAACTTTTATCAATCTCGACTGTACGAGATTTATATTTTTTAGAAAGTTAAGCTGTCTAAATCGTTTATAAAAGTTATTCAAAAACGACTAAAAGCAACTAAAAACTGATGGTAGTTTAAATTAATAAAGTAATTTTAACTTCTATATAATTAAGTACATATGCATGCTTTTAAGCGTAGTTGCGGTGGCTATGCTGTTTTCTTAAAAAAAACTTTTTTTTTTAAGTAGCAGTTAAAATTTTTTTTTCATTTCTACTATTTTTGATTTAATCTATTTTTATCACGAATGCAGCTTTTTAAAAATATTTATTTCAAACCGTTGTGGCCTTTGAATGTTAATTTATTTAAAGTTTTAACTCAAGAAATTTTTATTTAAAAATGGATAAAAAATATATATATATAAAAAAACCTTTTTTAGTTTTGCGTAACCCACACTAAACTCGTAAAAATCAGTATTAATTTCCATCAAAAATAAATTGGGTGAAAAAAAATCTAAAGAGCGAACTCGAAGAAACGATATATTGCGTAAGTTTTGTTGAACAATTAAAAATAGGACACGATTACATATAATACGAAGGATACGAAAATTGAGTATCTTCAATATTTTTGACTGTTATTTTTTAAGGAGTGTTTGGGCTATTCCGAGCAAGTGAATAAAATTTAAGAACATCCACTTTTCAGTCAAAAAAGCGTAAGTATGTATTATTAAAAAGAAAAAGAAAAAAAAAAAAAGCACTAAAGGGTATAATAAACGAAAGGCAAATTTTTTACATTACAAAATTACTAGAAAAACATTCTACTAATTTTTGTTTGCCCCTTTAAGTTTATCTTAACTCGTATCTATCTTTTTATGTTGTTTTTCACTTTCAATTTAATGTACTTACATCACATCCAAACATTTTAAATACTCTGTTTCAATATTCCAGTGTTTATTATTTGTTCACAATTTAATCACGACTCTTTTTAAGCAAATTTTCTCAAATTTACAAATACGGTATCAAAAAAGTGTGAAAATTATATAACCTTAAAAAACGATTAATTAAAAATGCATTACACATTGTTAAAACAGCGATCAATATGTTTATGTCCAATAAATATTAACTTACGATTTTACGTTAATGATAAAAAAGCATGATGGTTTGCTACTTTTATTTAAAATCAATGCTTTAATCTTTCTTGATGGCTTATTTAAATGTACCAATTGTTATTTTCAGTTATGTATCTGTGTTAACATGTTTTTTATTTACATATGTTGTTTTACTCAACATCTACTATTACAAGCAATTGTATAATACACTTATTGAAATCAAACACACGCTCTGTACAACAATGCCGTGCGCTTGGTCTTTGGCGAGACTGTGCTTTGTTCATATATAATCAACTTTGCTAACTCAAAATTTGGCGGATTATCAATAGTTGCTTTGGATATAATTATATATCCTTTAACTATTATTCAACAATTTTCTTACTTTTTTTTATATGTTTTACAGCTTAATGAACATTTTTTTATTCCACTATATAATATATTTTCATTATTTTCTTAGGTTGTTAAAACAAAATTTTTAGTATTAAAAATTTAAAAAATACAGAGTGCTATGCTTTCGTTTTTTGATAAAACAAACTAAAAAATATTTGTTAATTTTTTATTTTTGTTCTGTAAAAGTGTACAATTCTACTATGTATTATTTTATACATGTGATGACGTTATGCTTGATACATTATTTTTCCTATATATACATATTTGTATATATATATATGCTTGAAGTGAAATTTTTGTCACTATAAATGTTTTTTCTTAGACTTTTATTTTATTTGTTTATATTTTAGTCATTTTTATTTTTTATTTTTAATAAACAATACACCAATATCGCACAGAAAAGGGTGGTGTATAACAAGGTAAGCTGACCTGAACGAAATTGGTATAAAAAGATACATAATTACGCAATTAAGTTAATCAGCTATACCTGTATCTAAAATAGTATTTTAAAAACTTAAAATGTCACTGTAAAAGCCAATTTACACTGAACAAAACTTCCTCTTCTTTCTCTCTCTAATCTTCAATTTACTTTCTTCAAAATACTTTCTTCTACTTTATTCTCAACAAATCTACTGATAATTTTTTTTTTTTTTTTTTTTTTTTTTTTTTCAAAATATTAAAAAAAGTAATAACTACAATATTGCCTTCCATGAAGTAATGGCTGAAACATTACACAAAAATTTCATTTAATAACAATTTCATTGTATCTCTATTTGTGTTTGCCTCATGTACGTGAAAATTTGTACACAATGTACACCGTTCGCGCAAATTTGTCGCTTTAATTTTAATTATTGCTGATAGTGGCTATCGCTCGTTGACAAATTTATTTTATTTATTTGAAATAACTGTTATAGTTGTGCAAAAAAACTAAACTCAAAGAGCTAACACGATATGTTTATTATGTGTTCATTAAGGGATTGGAATGTCCTATGGATTATACATATTAAGTGTTATAAATATATTAATTATTAAGAATTTTTATATGCAATGTATGCAGTTTACGAAACGAATATCAACATGATGAATACATTTTAATGCAGCTAGAAATTTCAAAAAATTAGAAAGAAGCACTCTGTATATAAATAAGTGAAAATTATGATAAATTCTTGAAAAATTTATCTGTTTAAATAGCAAGTTGTTCGTTTTAACAACCTTGTGTGAAAGACCGTTTCCAAGCTACAATTTGCGCTATTTTTGAATTTTTCGTTGAAAATTTTTTTTTTTCTTTTGACAAAACCAGCTAATCACGCTAAAGATACATAGTTCTAAGTAACCGTTTCACTTACTTATAAGCAGTAATAGCTTTTAATAACTTATAAGCAGTAATAAAAACTGAAGTTCATAAATTAACATTAGTTTTATAGTTATTGGGTGCATGTTTTGTTTATAAAAGATTATAAAGAAAAAAAAATCTTTTTCTGTCTAAACCTTCGAAAAATCAAAAAATCGCGTTTAAGTGTCGTAGAAAAAAAAAATGACTGAAGAATGAACCTAGTACAAAAAGTAATTATTATTAAAATAAAGGGAAAGCTATGACTTCCTCTGATTTAGATGGTTACCTTTGCAAGAATCGTTTTAATCCTTTAACCGTTTTGATTTAAAAATTTTTACGAAGATAAATATTGAGCCTCACTCAAGTAATCTAACTTCCAATAATCCTTTTTAATAATTGATTAGTTTTTTTTTTTACTAAATTTTTTTACAGATTTTTTGAATAGAATTAACTTGGAAAAAAATATGATCAAGTTACGAGCTGCAGTGAATCCGTTGGTGTGAAACCGTTTGTCGCCGATGCGACTGAAACGATTGCAGCACATTGACGCTTTCATAAACGAATCCGAATTATATCGGAAAATTTTCACACCGGCTTATTCGAAGCAGCATCGAAGTAACATAAACATCATATTTCTCTCCGTCAATGAATGGGAAAAATGAATAAAAAAAAATAATAATAATAAATAACAGTCCATTTGCTTGTCTATTATCCGTTATTTAATTATCTGTGTAGCTTTTGTACGTTTTAAGCTTTCGCTTTCAATTCAAGTGATAAAACGCTTTCAATTTTTGAAAGTCCGCAGACTTGAAATGCCGTTTAAATTTTGCTTTACTAAAATTAGATTTTTAATCGGCATTAAATAGAAAAAGAAACAAACCCCTCATGATTATTCTCTTTAAACGATGACCCTTGATCCTTTTCCACTTGAAGTTCCATTGAAAATCCTGTAGAGTTCAAAAAAATCCTGCTTGGAAATGAGAACCTGCTTTAAATTTATAATACCTTCGTTTTAAAGTCCATGTACACCGAAAAGGTGGAGTAATCAAACCTCATAAATTGTGGTTCGACTAATCAATTTGAAAATACGGTTGATTGCAATTTTTTTTCTTGAACATACATGGTTTTGATTAAATTATCTAATATTCATTTGAAATTTTCTACATGTAAAGAAAAAATTGCAATTTATCGAGTTGATTGTGTTTACTAAAAAAAAAAAAAAACATTTCTTCTCCCAAAGAAGAAGAAAAAAAAATCCAATGATTACAACCAATTTCCTAAAATCCTTTGAAAAATCCAGCACGAAAAATCACAAAAAAAAAATAACCACAAATTTTTTTTTTTTTTTTTTTTTCATTTAATTTACAATGCAGATGAACTAATTACGGGCGTGTAACGCCACCCCGTTTTTTTGTTTTGGCTTTGTTTACAGATCCGCGTAGTAAACGCATTCCGACAGGGATTAGACTCGCGCTACGGCGAGCATAGCAACACGAACCTTGCCGAGGTGCTCAGGAAACAGACCTCCTTGAACAAGCGTCTCTCGCAAACGAGCAGCATCGACTACGCGGACAATCTGCCGGACGAGCTGACTATACCTGAAATTGACGTCGAGCGACTTTCCAGCCATAGCCACACCGAGACGGCCGTTTAAACGATGATTATTCGATCTACCTTGGGACTATAAAACAGTGTCCGCTCGAAATGCCCCAGGAACTGCGGCATCAGCGGACAACTTTGGGTTTCATCAATGACCCCGTCAAGAACAATACATCGCCTTCGAGGATTACATTTGGACGGTCTAGCGTGTATCCTCTTGCAGCTAACCTAGGGAGACGACGTCGTCGTGGTGCTTCGTGCGCGTGTGACCTCGACAATGTCGTGTGGTGTGGCAGCAGTAGCAGCACCAGTCAGAGCTGACGTTAACACAAATGAACATTATTAAATACACGACAACGCGCGCTTTATGTATGTGTGTGTGTGTGAACGTGAACGAGTGTCTTTGTGTGTCTGTGTGTGTGTTCATTTCTGTATGGACGCGTGTTCCACTTGTGTGTGTGTTGAGTATGACACACGTTTAGCGATTATATACTATGTATAATAAACCTCTTTTACCACTTACACACTTATAAAAGAGCACACATTTTCACACATGCAGCGGACCATGATCAATGGAAACATGCCTCTCCTTTTTACGCTTAAATAATATTAACTTACGTGTCGAAGGTTATCGGAGATTACATATTAGAAATAAACCGTCTGCATGTGTGTTGAGGCGTGCTACAATTATTAGGTATATTAAACGCGCGCGTGCAGTTCCGCTGACGTTTGTTCATCACCATGGGCTTTCGCGTAATAATAACATAAGCCCGTGGTGATCTCTCACGCGAGTCTTGGAGAGAGTTCATTATAAAAAATAAATAATAAAAAAAACAAAAAAAACAAAAAAAATACAACAAACAAAAAAAAAACAAAAAAAATAATTTTAAAAGTATGAAAACATTATTATTATCATTATTATTATTATTATTATCATCCTCATCATCATCATTATTATAACTGGTATTAACAGTAAATATTGAAAAAAAAATAAATAAAAGATTGTACACACGTTATTGAGTGAGAGAGAATTTTTGAAAAATTCGCGTGAGGATAATTAATAAACTATTGCTAAACAAATTTGTTTGAGTGTGTGGGTATGGTAAAGTATGCACGCTTCTTGCCATTAAATAATTAAAAAAAAGTAAAATTATAAAAATAATTAAAAAAAAAAAATCATCAGATTTCTCTCTCGCGTAAAATATAAATGTATATTATTGGAATGTAAAATTAATAGTGAATGACTCGTGTTTGTAGTATGGAAATGTGCGTGAAAGTAAAATCATGTACATGTATGAAATATATAGAAAAAAAGTATAAAAAAACCGTAAATATTAAACTGAGAAGAGTGATAATGTTTATCACGTGCTAAAAGAGAGAAAGAGCGAGAGGAAAGGTGAAAAAAATGTCGTATAGAGTGAATTGATTTAAGATTTTGTACATGAAAACTGTGCTAGAGATTAAATATAATGCATTATGAATAATAATGTCGGTGCGTGATGATTTTGAAATGACCGTCCGGAACGATGACAGTAACGACATGACATACACTGACCAGTCAATGGAGATTATGGATGAACGGAAATATCGACGTCAAACCGTGTACCGTCGAATGTAAATAATAATATTCATAATTTTAAAATACTTTATCATCGTTGGGCGTACGAGATGATGATTACTTGCATAAAAATTCAGCGCGCCTCGCTGTCGCAGCAATTTTTTCATACCACAATGTTGTTTGTAAAGCTTGTTGTTACTTACATTGTTTTTATTATTCATTTGTACCAATCATATATATTTTCTTCTTTCGTATCATTATAAGCCGTAGCGTTTGTTAAAATAAACAAATAGTAAGAGTCCACGTTGGGTGCGACAAGAGAGAAAACACCAATTTTACTGTCAACGAAGACACGCGATCGAATGAATAAACCTGTTAATTTTCTCTTTTTCAATCGCGACTTTAAAAGCGAACAAAAAATGCACCACTGCCTTTAGATATTTGCTCCCTTTTTCTTCTCACTCGCGAACTTCCATAAACTAAACGAAGATGCCGTGAGCTTTTTTCATTGTATGCGCGATATTTCCAACCTTTTTTTAATCTTAAAACAAACCATGCTAGTACAAGCATAGAGACCTTGTCAAACTGAAAGAAATTTTAGAGATGGTAAATATTGATCGGTCTGAAGATTCCTAATGATGCTAATTATTTATAGAATAGCAAAAACTTTTTACTCTCACTCTTTCTCTTTCATTTCGTATTAAGAGATAAACAAAAAATTTTATTCTCTACTTTTACCCGCATGACCCTTAAAAATAAATTTTCTTGAGTCCTATTTTTTTTTGTTTTTTTTTTTTGTTTTTTTAACAATTTTTACAAGCAGTTAATCGAGGAAAAACATTAATTATAGTTCTTACATTTCGTATGGTTTAAAAATTATTAATTTTAAAAATCTGAAAATTTTTCATGGCACGATATCTTTACTTATCAAAAGTGTGTTCATATTTCTACAACCATTTTTTAAGATAGATGTTGAACAATTGTAAATTTTTGGCTTTATATTCTTAAAATAATTTTAATTTTATTGTACGTCTAAGTCCAGACGGTTATTGTTTTTTCTTTGAAAACATTGCCTTTGTCAATTGATAATATCCTTTTTCGCATTGCCATATTGTAACCATTTTATTACTTTTAATTTTAAGGTTGCGCATCTTTTTTGTTAACGTTTTAAAAGTAGGTTTTAAAAAAAATAATAAAATTTTTAGTTTTTATCTCGTTGATAGTTATATACTATTTAATCTCTTTTGCGTGTATACATTCTTTTTTAAATAAAATAAATGAATAATTATCGCAAAAGAAAACTTGCATAAAAATAATACGTCATTATAAAAACAAATTTACAAACCTATTTAAAGTCCGCTCGACTTAGCTCACTCTAATGCATTAAAAAAAATTTTCGTGTAAAAATAGGTGAAAGAAAGAAATAATATGTTGCACGATTAAAAACAAAATTAATGCTATTTAAAAAAAAAAAAAAAAAAAAAAAAAATTCAATGCAAGTAGCCTAAATAAACATTTTATTAACGGCATGAATTATTACCTGATATTAAAAAAAATGCAAGTAATGAAATGCCGCAAATAATCGCTTATTTAGGAAAAAAGTATTGAAAATCATTTTGTACGATAGCCTTTGAGCTATATATTCGTATTTAGTTAATGGAAAATCTTGACTAAACCTATAGTAATTAATTGTACAAAAGATAAACAGAATGATATTACTGCCTCAAACGAAGTGAGTGTAATAATTCACCACGGTTGTTAGAGACATAATTAATTATTTAGTCATGGTTTACCTGTAGCCTAAACATGAACTTAAGGCGTGCAGAATTGAGAAAAACTTATTGTGCATACTCGTATACATCTATAAATATATTTCAAAAATGTATGGATTTTAATCAGGCTAGCTGGAAACGTCTGCTTTTTGATCGGCCCCTATAAGCCTCTTTTTATTGTCAAATAGATTTTCAAAAACTTTTTCTCTCGAATTTTTGATCTCGACTCACTCCTGCCCACTTTCTGTGCTCTTTTAAAAAAAAATTTTAAGTCAAATTCAATTTCCTCGATTTCCTCTTGCCCTAGAAAAATATACTATAAATATTAAAGTAAGAAGATTGTCGAGCGGCCCGAAGAATCATCGTTGAACGTCCTAGTCACTTGTTTTGTTTGTACGCAAAAAAAATATATATATAGCAATTAATTGTTGATTATTAATAATTAAATAATTACAATTATATGATAATAAAAATTAAAAAAATGATTGTAGATTTAACAAATAGAAAGTAAAAATGAAAAAAGGTTAAAAGACGAAGAAAAAAGTGAATATATTAAATGAGATAAGTACGAAAAAATGGAAGTTTTCTAATGTATATCTCTCTTATAATAAAAAATTTGAACAATGCTATGAAGCTCGGATATCGCGCACTTCGACATTGTAAAATCGTTTAAATTCTGAAGCGTTTAAAATTGCTATTATTATAATTATTATATTATTATTACCATTGCTATATTTATTATATTGTTATTATGAGATAAAAAAAATTTTAAAAATACAAGAGAGAGAAAAAGAATGTGTGTCTGTGTGAATAATTAATTTTTTTTTTTTTTTTCAAAATTATAAGAAGCGCGTGCTCATTCTTAATTTATAATTTGTTGCAATTGTATGAATAAATATACGAAAAGATAAGACAAGTCCAACGCATTCGAGTGAGAGAGTGGGAGGTACAGAGAGAGAAATGGAAAAAAAATTTATGTATAATGTCAGGAACAGTTTTTCTGTGTGTACTCTCACGTGTATATTCATGAATAAATAATAATAATAAAAACCTTAAAATTTTTCAACCGCGTATTTCTCTTGCACCGTATATAATATTAAATAAATATATTAATATATTATCATACTAAACTTTCTATTACTGCCTTATGCTATTCTTACGTAGCACATTGCACATTAACGCATACATGCATATTTAAAAAAAAAAACACGTCTCTTTATTCACAAAATATCTATACTATTCTTACATACACGCGAGCCTCTTTACGTACGTGAAAGTACGCACTCGATTCAAGAAATTAAACTAAGAATTATTGACGAAATTAAAATTTTATCACTATTAAATCAAGCTCTCATCTCTCTGTCTCGCAGCGGTTGGGACCAAGCTTCAGTCAACCTGTTAAAAAAATAATGAATTATAAAGTGAAATAAATATTACTCACTTTCATGTTTACACATAAGTTAGTAGTAACAGTAATTTAAAGTTTCTTTTCTCGTGAATTACTTTGAAAAAATAATTATTGATGGTTGAATACTTTTATTAAAATTGAAGAATTTATAAAAATATTTAAAAAGTTTTTAAATTAAATATGTTAAATATCTTGAAAAAAAGCTATGCAATAAAGTTCGTTTATATTCTTTTTTTTCATTTTTTAAATTTTTATTTATTTACACATTTTTTAAGTTCAAAAATTGTTGTACAAGGGAAAAAAATCAACCTCGTGATAATAAACAATGCATAAAATGTTTTTTTATTTTCAAACTTTTTCATTTTACTCCATTTTATTCAATGAATAAAAGTTTTATTATAAAAACTTATAAAGTTATAAACAGATTATTGAGAATTCTACTGTTGAGTGAAATAATTCAAAGTTCTCTTATAGTGACCACAAAAATAAATTAAAAAAAAAATTTCTTTATGACCAACAGTTGATTAATTAAGGTCAATTAAGATCATTGCGTTGTTAAAATACGTGCTGAAAACTAAATCTACGTATGTTAAAAAATATGTTATGTACAATAAGAATTAATTGAATTTAAAAATACAAAAATAACAGAGAAGTTAAAAATGTTATAGAAGTTAGTAGGTCATCCATAGATCTTTTAAACGTTGTGACGCGGCTCCTGTAAGTCCAAATTTTTTAGCAAGATTATTTATGTTCCAGCTCCACAAATTTTTAAACGAACTTAGTAGTATATAATTATAAATGAAAAAAATAAATTTTCAAAATCATCATACTAATTGTCGTTGTTGTTGAAAACTTAAAAGTTTCTTGTACGATTGTAGATAAATTACGATTGAGTTAATGAGTACCCTTGAAAAATCTCTGTAAAATATTTGTATATCCTTGTGATCATTATATATTCTTTAATAATAAATTATAACACTTTGTAAAGAAAATTGAATAATAAAACTTATTTCAGATAATTCATTAAAATTGCTGTCAATTTTGTGATACTTATCTTAACTAACTCAATTGATTTGTTCTATTATTATTTATTATTAAAATCATTAAGTACATTTTCTAAAGTATAAAATTTGCGAGCTCGTTGAAATACATTTTTTATTAAGCTACGTGGATGAAAAAAATCAGCTTAAGGTGAATTTGAATAAATTTTAACTTCTCGAAATTCAATATGCACGGGTACTCATTTGACTTGCGTTAAACATACATACACACAAGCTAATCTTTCTCCCTCTTGCCATTCGAGTGGATTAAATTTCGCCCCTTGCGCAAAGCGTGAGCATAAGTTTTTAGATATTTGTATGTATGAATTATAAAATTTATATATATATTATATTACGAGAACTTATCCACTCGTAAAAAAGTTAAATATTGATCTATGCAAAGATTTTGTAAAAATAAAAACTTAATCATAAAAGTAGTGAAAAAATAAACAAATAAATGCGGGAGAGTTCGATTCGAAGCGCGCGATGTACGATAGTATGTGAATGAGTGCTAGTACGTAAGAATTAAAATGTTACTCAAACCTACCGACGACTGTGCAGATTTAATTATCCTCGGGAATATATGTGCGGGTGATGTGTACAGATTATTAAAAATAATAAAATAAAAAATCACTAAACAGTCATTTAGATGAAAACCAAGAGCGAAATTGAAAACTCTTATATTATTATTAATTATTATTACCTATTCTATTATTAAAAAACATTGTACATGTAAATAATTGCGACTTAAGCGTTGTTTGCTAATTCGAAAACCTAAATAAATATAGATTCATTAAAAGCGTAAAAATAAAAATAATTTAAAAAAAAAAACTACAAAAATTAAAAACTTAAAATGGTTGAAGGGGCATTTTTGTCAAGGCAAGTATAGGAAGGAAAAGTTAAGTTCATTGTAAAACAGAAAGTATTAGGCGAGTGTGCTCATATAAGAATGAAAAATGAATTTGAACGAAATAAGAATCGAAAGTGCTACTGCATTAATGAAAAATATAAAAAAAAAATAAAAATGAAAAAATAAAAATAAAAAAAACGAATCGTCCCCGTGAGGCATATGTGACCTAAACTATTCGTTATTATATTATAATTACAAAAATGGTTGATATTCATAAAAAAAAAAAACAAAGAAAAAAAAAAAAAAAAAAAGAAAAGAAAATATTAAGAATATTGACGAGCATACAGCAGTCGATCGACTCGACACTTATAAATAATTATTATCAAAAGAAATAATAAACTATAAAAGAGAAAATATATATTGCGACTCAACTGCTGTCCTTTTTGTCGACGCGTACTAGCGCAATGAAAAAAAATACCTCCTAATTATTAAGATTTAGAATGAATAAAAAAATTTTAAGTAAATAAATATAATCGCTAACGAAACAAGCATGGGTGAAAAGACGAAAGCATCTTTAAAATCTAAAAATCTTTGAAATAAAAAATATTATCGATACATTGCGTATAGCCTTATTTCTCTTTCTTTCTAGTTCTATCTTCAAACATTCTCTCTCCCTCTTACTTTTTCGTACCGCGGGCGCATTTCAAACAGTTTTTGTTTTGTAAATACTTAAGTAAATAATCAATCATAATTAAGTTATAAATTCTACTATAAAATAACAACAAACTTAAATTCAAATTCAAAACCCTTGTTCATCTTGTTGATTAAGTGTAGCTGAATCTCGCTTTTTAAAAACTTATATCAAAATAAAATCTTGTGATGATTTATGTTTGTTAAAATTGAGGATATACTAAACTTTAAAACATTATTTTATTGTATTTAAAAAAAATTTCGAGTTAAAGTCCAGTTCTTCAAAGAGTATAAGATAGTTATACCTCTAACAGATTTTCTATTATGTGATGAGATTTGTACTTTTATACTGAATTTGAATGATGAAAAAAAAATTTCAGTGCCGTAAATTTAGTTTATTTGAAATGAAATATTTGATTAAATTTAAAAAAAGGCTTAAAGCAAAAAATAATTCTTGCTTTTCAAGTATCGTCTAAGATAGGCAGATAGATAATTCTACCGCTTGTTTTTTAAAGAAATAATCCCAAAAATTACGGTGTAAATAAAAACATAATTTTTACTCATCAAACAAAATTTTACAAAAAAAAAATCACAAGGAATATATTATAAATATAATCCAACTCTAAATCACAAAAGAAATAATTATTAATGATTTTGGTTTATCTTATTTAATCTTTTTTTTCATACTGCCTCGTTTAATGTGCAGTAAAAGTGCACTATAAATTAGCGCGTTTAAATAAAGTTCAAGTATAATAATTTATACAAGTAGGTATTTTATTTTATTTAAATGTATGAGTAAAATCATTGTAATTATTGTTGTTATTCAATGTAATTAAAAAATATACTAGCTAACTAATTAGTGAGTCTTAAAAAGAATAGTAAATAAATTTCGTGTTCCGAAAGTTGAATGAAATTTTTTAAATTTGGAACCTTCGATGCGTCCGCGTGTGAAACGGTAAGCCATAAGGATCGATCTGCGTATTTTATAAGTGTAGTAACAATTATCTAGAATAAAAATTTTAATTTAATCATACATTAAAAATTTTGATTTTGTACTGAGTATAAACAATAATAAATATTGAAATAAAAAAAAAAAATTAAATTAAATAAAAAAGAAGTTGATTGTATTTGAACTTAAAATATGTTCAATAAATTGAGTTCAAATTACATATTCATTAGTAATATTTTTGAAAAAAAAAAATATCGAAAAACACGACAGTTATAAATTAACGATTTTTTTTCCACATCCTACAAGACTAAGGTTTTAAACTCTATAAATAAAAAATTTCATAGCATAAAATAAAATCTTATTACAATCACTCTAAATATTTATTAATTTACTATTACTTACAAACATATAATTTTTAAAACCTATTAAACACAAAAGGATAATTAAACCAAAATTTTTTACTTAATTTAAAGAAATTAAAAAAAAAAAAAATTGAAAACATAAAATTTTTATAATGTATTAAAAAGAGGTTTAAATACATCTCATAGAATTTTTTCATCATCAAATATAATAATAACATCTTTGTGCCCTTACCTACATTGTAAATAAAGCACTGCCCATAATTTATTGAGACATTTAAGTTAGAAGAAACTGAAAACATTATTTTATTTCTTGTGGGAATGGTTTTTTACAATTTGTAAAATAGAAGCATCTAAGGTAAAAAACTATTTTTTTTTTTTTTTTTTTTACAACAAATCCGTATTAAAAAAGAGAGTTAAAACAAAAAAAATAAAATTTTTCTCTAACTACATCTTGCAGATTACTGCTACAGATTGAAAAATAAACTACTTAGCGAATCATTAACCCACTATTCTGAACGTTCATGACCCTCAATTTTAATATTCTTAAAAGTACTCAATTGAGTTGAAAAATAACCTAGCAGAGTAAAATTTTAAATTTAAATCTCCATAAATAATATATAAAACTAAGATAAAAAAGATTTCGTTATTTATCTAAGAGAATAGACTATAAGAATATGTATATACCTATATAAATATAACTATATTATATAAAAAATAATTGATCAAATTTTAATGAAGTAAATACAAGTTATAAAGATTCAGTAAAAAGCCATTAATGATAAAGAATGAATGAATGTAAACCCAAACGTAACATTAACTACTATCGCATGAGGTTTGAAGTAAAGAGTGAGAAAGAAGTAGAAAGAAATAGAAAGAAAGAGAAAAGAGAGAATGAAAGAGAGAGAGAATGCGTGAGTGAGGGAAAAAACAGATCCGAAAGATAGAAGAAAAAACGAGCCTTGATGGATTTGCAGCTTTTGGCAATATATATTATACATAATTATTAACATAAATTAATTAAAAATGATTATAATTAAAAACTAAGGATTACAGGATAATTCACTATGATTATACGTTATATAAGACAATTATTGATTATTAATTACTATCACATTAAAAAGAAAAGCTTGTTCTTAATAATTTATGATTAATTATCACAAATCCTTCTTTCTGAATTTTTTATGTCCATTTTTTGTTATTTAAAAATTTTTTCCAGGAATGCACGTGAATTTTTATTTATATTTTTTTCAAAATATCAAAAGAATTATTTTTATTAATTGCTCAGGCTGATATGAAATTTATTGTTTTAGAAAAAAGGAAAATTTAATTTTTTTACACAATTTTCTTATTTTGAAGCTACTTTTCTCACTATCCGTTATACCACGTCTACACCGGTGGTTCAACCGCGTCTCGGCTTAACTTTGTTTAAAGAATTTTGCAATGCTGCCGTTGGATTAAAGGATTAAGTTGTACGTTAAAAATAGGAAATAATTCATAAGATTATAATGTTTACATCTTGAAATTCGATTCCAATGGCAATATTGCAAAATTCTTTAAACAAAGTTAAGCCGAGACGCGGTTGAACCACCAGTGTAGACGGGGCATTAGCGTTTTCAATTATTTAATACATAGAATTATCCTAAAATGAATTTCCTTTAAAAAAATTTTTTTTTTAATACTATATAGTTAATTTTTACAAATGAAAATTCAATAATTTTTAGTTTAAGATTTTAATATGATCAGACAACAGTTACGTTTTTTAATGCTTTTTTTCGTTTTATTTTTAAGTAAAAATGGAAAAAAATTCTTCTTCAAACTACTTTATTCAGCAGATTCAAATACCAACTGTAATTTAAAAATAAGGTAAGTAATTAAGTTTATGTATCATCGGCAAATAAGTCGACTGAAACCGGGCATATGATTAAAAAAATAAATAGAGTATTATCACTAGACCATTTGCCGGCTTTTACATAAATGCCGGATTTACTCATTTGCCTAAGACCATACATAATTTACCCATATGTACTCTCTAAATCTCAATAAGTGAAATTTTACCATATATGGTAGAGCTTGTATATGTTATATGGTTGGTGAAATACATTGGTTATCCAACTATAGCGGCATTTTCGCTTGCAAATGCAAAGCAAGAAGAACTTCAAAAGTTTCTCATCAAACAAATGGTAAAGTAAAAGTTATTTAAAAGACCAAACTAAATTTAAAAATGAGATTGACGTCGGCCTCTGAGTAGAGTTACACTTAGGCTATTTAAATTTGAGTCATAATTAAGAAGCATACATAAGAAGAAGAGAGAAAGGATGAAACTTCTATGACTAGGAGGGTTTGCAGTTTTAATCTTCGAAAGTTATAATGTACTATAAAAATTTGAATAAAATGAAAAAAGGAAAGGTAAATAAAGTGACAACACTTTATAATAAAATTAACATTTGTATTTGAAAAATTGAAATTTTCACAATTGAGAATTTAATAATACATCATGATACATTTAATCAAGAATTATTTACTTATTAATTTTTTAAGAATCGAAGAAGATATCAAAATGCATTAGGCAGCAAATATTCGTTAAAAAGATTGCGCGATAAAAATCAGTCAACTTTGTTGAAATTTAAGAAAATATTGATGGTGGTACATTACTTGACACAAACGTTTTTTTATTAATAACTTTTCATACTTGATAATTCTTATTTGATTAAATTTATTTCATTATTTTAATTTCTATTTGATTTATCACTTGAAAACCAAATCATAAATAAGTAACCGAATGAGAATTTAAGTTTTTAAAAAAAATAATGATCAATGTTTAAAAAATATTATAATAAGTATTGAATCATTAAGTAGAGATCACGGCCATTTTATAAAACACTAACTTTCAATGAAGTGAAGAACAGTTTCTTTCACTTTCTATGTTGTAATATTTTTAAGAGTACCAGTGTTTTTAACACAATGAAAAATTTTCTTTTTTTGATTTAACTAATCTTACATCTTTTCGTATTATACAAGACCCACTGTAATACTTTGATTTACAATGAATGCATTAATACTAAACCCATATTTATCACCAAACTATTATTACAGTGATTATGCGTATAAATTATAAAAATAACCACTTTCAACACTTTTCATTGTGATAAAGATAACAGCTGCAGAAATTTTCCAATAACTAGCTTTTCATCGATACATATTATTTTGCGTGAAAAACCAACACTTAAACTCTATTAATTTAGACTACAATTTATACGTTTCCTCCTTGTGCAATTGGGAAAAGCTCAAAAACCTTTTTCTGGACCGCCTTTCTCTCCACGTAAGAAATTATTACAATTTTCATAGAGAAGAAGTTTCATTTTCTACATTTTTTTTAATACACTCTTCACATTTCAAAAGTTTTATACGTTATTTTCGAATCAAGCTTTGCTACCAATTATTTGTTTTTACTATGAATAAATTTACATGTACAAAAAAAAAAAAAAAACTAATATAATGCAAATTATATTCTTGATGTTTTAGAAAAAAACTGATGTCTAACAGATAATATTCATGACATTCAAAATAAAATAAAATTTTTTTTTGTTTTAATTATATTTTTTTAATAAGGAAAAAATCATCGAAAAAAGTTATTTCTCGTGTATCATACATCGTGTGATCAATAATACCAAAAAATCTTCAAATTTTTTACTGTCAAAAATGTTACTAAAATATCGTTTTTTTTTATCTGTTTCATGAGTTTTCTCCCCCTTTTAAAATAAACCGTTCATGTTACTATATTCCTGTTCTCAAATGTTTTTTCAGTTCAAGTCTAATTTTTCATTCATTCTATCTTTTTAAACCATTTGGTTAATCTTTCCTACATGAATTTAGTTATTTTTTTATATCAAATAAGAACAAAACTTGCTTTCCAGTATTAAAAAAACTTATTTTTGTCTTATGTAAACATAAAGATGAACCTAATGTAACCCAATTTTTTTTAGTTAGATTGGCACCACAATTTTTTAAAGAATAAAAACTTCTTGCAAAATAGCCAAAATCTGATACTCAGGATTCTAAAATTTTGATATGTTCTTAGGAAACTCAAGAAACGGTGATTTAACCCATTCCAAAAATGGGCCGGTCTAGGAAATACCCATTTTCACAGAAATGTCCAAAATCGTCAATTTTTTTATTTTTAACAACCTAAAAAAGGATGTTACTGAGACTGGCCTACCATGGGAATAACTTAGATCGTCGTTTTTTAAGTGCCCCTAAAACGTGTTTTTTGGAAACTAAGGGGATCAGATTTCGGCAATTTTGTAAGCGATGCTTAGCTGCAATAAGTTGTTTGCTTATAAAATTTCTTATCAATATACTTACGTGCATCATCAATATTATTTGTATGATCGAAGAATTTTAATTAAAGAAGTACTTTGTCTCGTTTACTATTTACTATTTGATATTTTTTTTTCCTATCTATGTTTAAATTTTATACGTTTGAACTATTTTAGGTATTAACATAAATCTATTTTGATAGTTAATTATTTTCAAGTATCTTACAAAAATCTTAAAGAAAAAGACGAAAAAATTGCTGCCTACAAGTTTGCATATTTATTTATGCGTTATTGATAGTTAAGTGGATATTACAGTCTAAAAGGCGTTTCATTATCTTATTTGGCATGACTTTCATTTTACTACTGGGACTTTTTTGGCACTGGGAGCAAGTGTGCGACAAGGAAGCCGAAGTTTTATATAAATTTTATTTATTACAGCAAGTTAAAAAATTTTTTTAATTTTATTATTGTATGTCTAATGAAATCTCATAATATAGCTGCAATTAATTTTTCTTCATATAAATTTATGTTTATTGACCACCTCATAATATAGTCCTTAGAATCATTTTTATTTATTTTTTTTTTCTTTGTGTTTTTTATTTTTACTTGCGTTACATATATGACTCAATCGTTTCTATATAAATTGATAAAAAAAAAAACAATTTTTTTAAATTTCTCAGATTTTTACAGCTTGTTTTTTCATAGATAAGTAAAAAATTCATACAAGAAAAAAAAAAAGAAAAAAAAAACAGTCAAGTTCAAACGTGTATAGAAGTAATATATTTCGAGTAATTTTTTCTTAAATATATAATATTGATAATAACAATTTATATTTTGATTTCATACTTGAATATATAGTATTATACTTTATATTTAGCATAATTAAAGTGAAGCGTACATTCGTTTTGATTTGTTAATTATAAAATAATAACAATAAATTTGTACAAATAGTTAAAACAATAATACATTAATTATTATGCATTTTATTCATTTCCTTAATTTAAGGTTTACTCAAATAAGAGTCATATCATTATTATTATGACCATTATTTTTTTGGTTTTATTATTACAATTATTATTTTTTTATTTATGCAAGGCCATAAAACACATATTATAAAAAACAAAATAAATTAAAAAGACAAAAATGTATATAAAATTTGGCTCCCTTTGATGACGTTGCAATCGATCAATTCGGCGCGAGATTCTACTTTCAGGAATTTTTATGCAATGCACATGTTAATGTAAGGAAGCGCTTGAATTGTTTCATACTTTTTTCATACAAGTAGTCAAATTCGTTAATAATTTTTCTACATCATGAGTAGACATGAATTTCAGAAACTTTTTTTTTCTTTTATTGAAAATTTTAGCATTATAAATTATTTACATTTTGTTTTAGCTAATAAAAAAAAAATAAAATAAAAATTTTGTGATCCTACGAATCATACTCTTACTACATGCAAATATTTATGAATGAAGTTTCTTAAAAATTTGAATTTAATTGATAATATGGTGTCTGTAATAAATCCCCAAATAAAAATAGCCGGCGAATAAATCCCCGAATATAAATTCCCGATAAAAAAATTCCTGATTTATAAAATTCCTGAATTTATAAAATTCACGGTTTGTTTATGTTCAAGTTATCGATGAGTGTAAGTACTTATGGTTTTTTACTTCGGGGATTTCTTCGTCGGGGCTTAATTATGGTAACCGATAAAATATAAGTAAATACAATTATAATAATTTAAAAAATTAATGAATTTTTGGCCATACCAAATATTCTAAAAGGTTATAATAAATACTCATTTTTTTAAAAACGTCAACAATTAATATTTTAAATTCACGTTTAAACAATAATAACTTTTAAAATACTTTTTTAACAAAATTTTGAATAAAAAAAAATTTTTGTTCATCAGATACCAAATTCAAGAGAGATTATCATCGCAATTTTCTTCTGAAATACTTTTTGCAAAATAAGTTTCATCCAAAAATTGATTTCATGTGTCATTCCACTCAGACATTGAGCTACTCTCGAGTTACAATTTTCTATTCAATGGGCACTTTCAGAATATTTAAAAATTCTGAAAAACAGAACAGGTGATTAATTATATACTTTATATTTGTTAGAACTTAGTAAAATTATACGTAGCTTGGTCGCGATGGGGTCACCTTAAAGTTCATTTCCCAATGTTAGTTTTTTTAGTAAAGGCTACAGAAAGCACTTTAGATAGCACTTAAAAAGTACCCGAAAAATATAAAATTCTCAATTTTTAAATAAAATAGTAATAACAAAAAAGTCAAATGTTTATACCCTACAATTTGCTTGAACATTCAAAAAGCATGACATGAAACTTGATTGATGTAAAAAGATTGATCGCAGCAATGAATATTATAGTTATGCAAACAATCAAAAAAGTTTTTGTTTTTATTTAATTTATATCAAGACTTGATCGGACACATCAAAATCATAAATATTTATTTATAATATCAATTTATATAGATAAATTTAAAAGTCA
Source organism: Encarsia formosa (assembly GCA_038277355.1). Lineage (NCBI taxonomy): Eukaryota > Metazoa > Arthropoda > Insecta > Hymenoptera > Aphelinidae > Encarsia > Encarsia formosa. Next base: position 112,090,179 of record CM076184.1, read on the forward strand.
CGCTTCAACGTGTTTTTCAATGATCACGTCTTTGTATTATTAATTAATATAAAATTTAAAAACACAACTATTAATAGTATACTATAGAAGAATACATAAAATAAGTTCATCAATTTGGGATGAATCAAAAATTATGCTGACTTTTTCACTCGTATCAATTTAACAATAAATTGCATTCTATATTTATTGAAAACTAAAAAATACGCCCTACATATAAAAAGTAAGATTTATTTAGTAAAAAAAGATAGAAGGGACGCACATTTCAAATATTTATAAGTCTACTCGTTAAAAAAATTAACGGTATATTTTATGTGTTTGCACAAAACGATTATCAATGAAAATATTAAATACTGACATTAAAACAGTCGCTTGTCATCTTTTACTATTTCTCATCACAAACTTAATAATATTGTGACTGATGAAAACTACTCCAAGATTCTTTTCCAATTTATGTATTTTATTGTTTATTAAACCAAATTTATCCACGTATTATGATAAACAGTTATAAGATAAATATTTAAATCAACAAACAAAATATTTTTATTTCATTAGTTATTTTCTTTTCTTTTTTTCTTTTTCTTCTATATAAATACACATAAAATGCTTGACAAGATATACTAAACTTTTTCATTGTTTTTTTTTTTTTTTTTTTTTTTTTGAAGTCACTCTGTCTAGGATTCTCTTATCTTACTTTATCACTATTACGAAATTTATATCTCTCACTCTTTGGACAATGTATTAGTAAATTCTTTACAAAAGTGAAGGACCACCACATCATGTTTGAAATATGTTCGCTTCTTATTTAACACTACTTTATGATTGAGCAAAAGATCCTGTTAAAAAAGTCGTTATAATATACATTTTACTGTGGTAATAATTTTATAAGTTTAATGAAATTAAAAAAAAATTATTTTATAAGTATTTCAAGTTATATTGAAAAGAAGATCTCGTGTTTAATTGAATTTAAATTTTTTAAGCAGCAAAACGTGACACAAAATTAGTACTTAAAAGTCAAATAAAAATATTTTTTACAACAAAACTAAAATAAAAAAAATTTATAACGACTCTTTTTACCATAAAAACTTCATGCCTTACTCGTCCTGGAGGTCAGGATCGGGGATGCCTATATCGATCGTCTTGACTCTAGAAGAGTCTGTGGGCAGCAGTTGCAGCCTCTCAGGTTCAGCGTCCAGCATAATAATGCATAAAAAACTCCTTCCTCCCGAGTTTTGGTCGCGGGGATAAATGGTTACCGGGGCAAACTTTTCACCATTTACGTATCCGACCATCTTTTCGTATACCTGGGGAAAGTGTCTTCTAAGGGAGACTCCTCGATGTTTTAAATGTCGCTGCACGTTTCCGAAGGCAAGCTCCCGTACATCCCGAGGCGTGGTGAGGCCGCTCTCGGGTGGCCTAGAAGTTAACACCAGAGTCTCTGGGGACTCCATATCCCGGGTGATGTTCGGGGTGGTGGATGCAGCTGACGAAGACGTTGTTATGGTGGTCAAATTCGTGGCGGTGACCGGCCTGCAGGATGCTTCGAGCTTAAGCTTGGCGCATCTGGAAACGGGTTGTCGCTCCCACATGACGGTGCCACCGGAGCTCGGTACCTCTCGCGTAACATAAACAGAGACATAGAGAACAAGTCTGGTTTCAGGGTTGTATGACTCGCAGAGCCGAACCGCCTCCGCGTAAAGTTCAGCCCCCATTTCCTGTGGAAGCACGTCAGACCAGCGAACGTAGGCTGGCTCGGCCGCAAGCTCACTCAAACAAGACTGGCCCCGAATGAACTTTTCGGCAGCTTCGGGAGAAATAAAGCTGCATTTGACGGCACCTGCGTAATAAAAACAACGAATTTTAATTTTTTTTCAATTAATAAGCATTATTGTTAAAACATCAATCAATAATATGTTATTAAATGATACGGTCAGTCGACGTAAGGTCTAGACTGCGCTATTAAGCGAAAACTGTCACTGTATACGACCAAATTAATATTTTTAGATGTAACAAGATTTACATTTTAGAGCTTAAATTGAGAGCTTTAAAATGAGATAATAAATGGTCTGATTACTGTACGCAAAATATTTTCAAATATTTACGTACAATCACCAAAACTAATCGTATTATAAAGAGAAAAGATTTAAGTAAAAACGAAACACACCTCGTCCATGTTGTCCAAAGCCTTGACGCGCCAACTGCGAAACTTGTCTCAAAGTTACCGGGTTTTTCTTAATAGACGAGAGGACCTGGACACACAGGCTGCTCGCTCTGGAGTAGAGACAGCTCCGTCGATGACGCTGCCAGTGGAGCCGACGACACTCCCGGGAGCAATATAAGCACGTGCAGTTATGACAACTCTTATAAGAGCGCCGGGCCTCGACCATACTGACAGCAGGACTCGTGCATTTAGTATTGCGACATTTGACCAACTGAGCTCGGTTTTGCTGCTGTTGCTGTTGCTGCTGCTGCTCTTCGTTTTCGACTCCCGCCCCAAGGCTGCTACCTCCATCGTAGGAGATACGTCGCTGTCGAGCTTGTTGCTGTTGCTGGTGCTGCTTGGAGCCGTGGAGTTGCTGATGCTGCCGAGAAGAGGATCGAGGTGGCAGGCCATCGCTGCCCTCGCTGCGGCGACGTTGCAGTGGTGGCCGACCACGCAGGAGATGCTGCTGCTGGAGATGAGCATCCGAGGCATCCATCGACTGGGCGCGTTGCTGACGTCCGCTGCTACTCTCGGCTGATGCTGTAACCAATACAATTAAGAATGATTCAACGGTTTTTTTTTTTTTTTTCGTAAATACATTGAACCGTCTGATTAAAAATCTATAAACCGGAATTTCAATTATTTTATCAAAACTTCAATATCTTAAATAGTTTGGTTCATATATTTATAATATTTTTTTCTTTCGGTAAAATGTATTCCAGTTAATTTTTTTAATTGCTTCATTTAAAAGTTTTTTTTTTTTTTTTTTAATGTACTTTCTTGTACTTTATAGTTACTTACTTTTCATGATTGATTGTTAAACGATGTTGCTTGTATGCTCTGAGAAAAACTTTTAGTTTTTTATTCGAGATACGTTGATAAAATAAAAAACTTTTTAATTTGATTCTTTCGTAACAAAAATTAAACATCAATTTTTATTTATTTTCAAAACTCCAAAATATAAAAATGAAATTAATCACATTTTTTAAGTAATAAGAATATTAAAATTAGTCAAAAAAACGATTATGCAACTTATAACGAAAAAAGATCATTTTTAAAAAAAGTACATTAAAATTTTGTTATTTAAAAATTGCGTTTGACACAAATGCATTTATTATTATTTGATCATGAATAATCTAGCGATTGATTTACAAGATATATAACTAATTTTACATGAGTGAAGACTTGTGGCTGACAATATTCAGGTATTACTACTTGTTCAACCGATCAAAAAATTCTTTAGCAGATCGTACTTAAATTATTTCAAAAACAATTTAACAATTTCACAAGACAAAGAGTGAAAAATTTTGACTCCGAGCCAAAGGAATTTTTATCTTTTTATTTTATATGATTTTGTACATACCTAAAATAAAAATGTTATATAATTACAGTACTGATTCAAGTATTTACATTAACTTTTAATATATATATATATATTTTTTACTTAGGTGCAATAATAATAATAATTTTGCAATTTAAATCACTAACAGTAAAATAATTACTTATCACATTTTATAAGATTAATCACACAAGCAGAATCGCACAACGGAAGAAAATTAACTATATTCGGCTGAAATATGGTGACAAGCGCAGGCTATGCATAGCCTAAATGTGCATGTTTGTTGATGAAGCAATATGTTATGTGAAATGAAGTGAAATGTCATGTTAGAGTCGTTATTAACCATTAAGTTGTGAGTTTGTGATTTATCATTCTCAATGATGATGATCTTTATTCTTGTTATCATTTTTTAAACTCAATAACAGGTTTTAAAAGTTTAACTTATATTTAAAAAAAAATTTCTAGCTAATTATTTGGTCTTTTTATTGGAGCTTACCCTTTAATTAAATCATAATTTTTCTTTTTATTTACGAGCATTTTTAATTTTGCGCCCCTGTAGCGAAGAATTGACGCATAAGCACAACTTTGATTAATTTTCCGCTTTTATTGAAAATTTATACGTGCTTTCGTTTCTCCTATATGTCCTGATTCAGGACTCCTGAAGGTGATTGTAGGCTAAAATAAGTATAAGTTTTTACCATTGAAGGTACTTTAGTTTTATAAATTTTTAATAATAAAGTAGAAAGATAAATCTGATATAAGAAAGTAAAAAATATTCCAACTCTGAAATATTTTAGTAGCTTCAAAAAATTTTTATTGCGAATTAAATTTAGCACCAAAATGTATGACCATACCTTGGTTATAAAAAAAATTAAAGAAATATTTTTAAAAAGCACTCATTATTGTATTACTCATTAAAAGCATGTATAACTTGCAAGATAAAAATGTAATCTTACCGTATTAAGAGTATGAGTTTACGGCAACGAAAATTACTGACAACACACGTGCTTTTGTATCAAAGAACAAGATTATTTAATTGAGAGAGATAAAAATCAGTCAAAACTGTCAAAGTCTCGTCCATTATTAAAAGTCCACCCGTGAAAGCTCGCAGATTATTAAATCGTCAACGTCAGGATGTTGGAAGGATTATGATAGGAGAAGTTGATGAGCCTAACTTTAAAACACAGTGTAACGGTGAAAAAATAGTTTAAAAATAAATTGACGATGAAAAAGCAACGGCATTGATTAAGTAAAAATTTATTTGAAATGAGTTGCTAAATTAGCACAGCATAATTAAAAGTGCTGGAAAGCATTGAATTAATGATTATTTTGTGACATACTGTAAGCTCTTGAAAACAAATTTTATTTTTTCGAGTCAAGCAGTAATGGTTTGACTCTTGATAATTTTGAAAGAAAAACAAAAAATGTAATTTCTTCTAATCAGTAAAAACCAAACCAAAAATTGCTTGATTCATTAAATTTCTTAAAGTTTTATTTTCCAGCAGAAAGCAGAGGTGAAAAAAATACACAGTAAAAAAATAAAAAATATCGTTTTATGGATGACTACCCACTTGAGTTCCAATACTGACTGTTGACGCACAAGAATTCCAATACAATAAATTTTTCGAGCAATGCAAAGCACTCCAACAATCTTTTTAGGATGGATTTTTTCTTTGGATTTTGTACAAACAAAAATTTTTGTGACCAGAAAAATGAATTAGTAAAAAGTTTAAAATTTACATAATACCTAAATTAAAACACTCAAACAGTGATATCTGATGTAATATAAAAAGTAAATACAATATTGATTTTTGTCTTGTTAAAACTTAACTAAAAATATTTTCATTTACGATCTAAAAATTTCTAAAATTTTGAAAAAAAATTGTTTGATAATATTTTTAGTTTGATAAAAACGGTAAAAATTTTAATTACCAAGGTGATTTTTAAGCTTAGGCGTAAAGCTTTCTGAATTGTTTTGATTTGTAAAAAAATATAAACGAATTTAAATAAATAAATAAATTTGAAGCTTCTAAATATAAAAATTGGATCTGTTACAAGGATATTTTTTATTATAACTGTCAATTAAATTTGAAAGTACTGGACTTTTTCCCGCACACGTCAACGATAATATTGGAATCAGTCTCCAGATTCGATATTTCATTTTTCACCACGTATTTTAGGTAAAACACGATATTTAAAGATGAACCAGAAAATGATGCAGAGTGGAGGAAGAAAAGTAGAAGAAAATTAACAATTCCATCTCAAAAAACAGGAAGAGAATTTTTTTCATCATACTGAGGGAAAACTTACGTAGATTCTTCCCCAACCCTGCATTAACTGCACCATAAGGTTACTCATTTACTGAACTAGGAGGCATAGGTGGTCGATCATCATCGTCGTCATCGTCGTCGAAGATCAATGGCGCGATGCTAGCGACGAGGAGGACAGAGTACGCGACTGATGCTGCTGTTGTTGTTGTTGCTGCTGCTGCTGATGGTGGTGATGATGGTGGTGCTGTTGGTGGTGATGGTGGAGGTGCGAGCTAGGCCCTGGACTGGGAGTGCGCGAAGCCGAGGGCAACCCAAGGAGCGAGTCAAGTACATCCTCGAGGGTTGTCGAACCCGGGCTGGGCTTATTCCAGAGCAGGGTCTGACTAGTCGCCGCCACCGTTACCTCCTCGTTGCTTCCCATCACTTCTTTTGCGTATACCAGGTGGTGCTCCTGCTCCTGATACACCAGTCCTACACGCCCAGTTTTCACTTTTGAGATTTCTTTCTTGTTTTTTTTTTTTTTTTTTTTTTCTTTTTTAATATTATTTTTTTATTTCTCTTTTCCTTTCATCCTTTCATGCACATTATTTTTTCATTTTTAATTACTTGATTTTAATCGTTTAAATTCATGGAATAAATACAAAAGTAAGGAACAGATTTAGTGAAGTTGGATATAAGTTGGATATGGAGCACAGATTTTTTTCAATTAGGAGGTGCAAGCCGATGAATGCGTGCACATTCGCAACATTCATTTTAATTTTTTTATGATTACTTTTCTTTTCATTTATTTTTAATGATAATGCTACTCGTAATTTACTTAAGCTGTTTATATTGAGTTGAATTTAAAAAAAAAAAATTTTTTAAGCCCAAGACTCAATTTTTTATAAAAATTAATATTACAAAAACTTTGGAAAATTATAGACAAAAGCAATAATTGTAAATTTAGAATTAGTAAAAAAAAAATTCAATCTGTAAACAGCGTATTAATAAAAGAAACATGTAGTTTCATAAAAAAATATGACAACTATTCGGTACGTAGGTTAGATTGTAGTTAATTTAAATTAAGTTTTTTATTGTTAAAAAAAACTTAACTTTTAACATCTTGTTTTGCTTCATATTATGGGTTAGGAATGGAAAGACTGAGAATTAAAATACAGTTTGGAAAAATGTCAAAAAATACTCTGCAGGAAATCAAGGAAACGCCAAATAAATGTCAACATACTTTGACCGGAAAGGGGCTTTACAAACTAAGATATAAACAATTATTTTGTTTGTTAAACTGTCCAAGTTTGAAAACAAGTACATCAAAAAAGGTAAATTCAAAGAGGTCTGCTGATTATCTTGAAGACTGATAGTGAGGAAATTCAGGTAAATGTCAATGCGTCGTTCCGTATAGTTTTTTTTATGAATAAAATCTGATACCCTCTCATGGTCACAGAAATAAGCAAAAATTATTTGATTTATAAATTTGAATAAAAATTTAAACGTCATTAATACACGTGTTACATTTTTCGAAAATAATTTTCGTAAAAATTTTTCATTTTAATACCGACGCTAAATGGTGCAAATATAAAAGAAATTCATTGAATGAACTACGTTACAGGGTGCGCAACGAAATTTGATTAAAATTTTTGTCCATTAATTTTTTCTTTCCTACATTTGAGTGATATCATATACTGAACAAACTTTTACGTTATACTTTACATTACTTTATATGTAATCGTCTAGAATATGACTTGAGATAAAAAGCGAACACTTGTAAAATACATGTAAATATAAACACATAATATGGATACATAGCAAAAATTATAAAAACTCAAGCAAAAAGTCTTATCTACATACTGCAAATTAATTCATGGTAAGAAGCTTTACAGAAAAACAAAAAATTATTACTTACCATTCCAGGGTAATAAATATATAATTTGGTATCTTATTTACAGTAGAGTATAGAAAAATTACAGTAATATACATACATAATTGAGATTCATGTAAATAGATTATTTTGTGCATGATAACCGTGAAATAATAAAATAAAATGATAAATAAAAGAAAACAACAAAAAATTACAGACAATAATTTATTCATTTCTTCATTTTTATAGCCAAAGCTTAAAGTATTACAGCTACAAATAAAAAGTTAACTGTCGACTTTAAGTTTTCTTTTGTTTTTATATTGATTGTCGTGCAAGGCAGAACAACAAGTATGTAAAATTAAATTTATATAAGTTGTTTAGCGCAAAATTAGATGCCGTTCGTCCTCTTCGTATTCAGGTATTTTTTTATTAATAAAACATCGACCAATTTCGATAGATATTTTATAAATATAATCATAGACGTAAATACAACAAAAATAAATTTTTGCACGAATAATAAAACAGAAGAGAAGAAAAAGAAGTACCGAAAAATAATCATGCTATGATATGTTGCATGTTCGCAACAAATAAAAATTTATGAGTAATAGCAATAATTATTTACGATAAAAAAATCATAAAATAAAAAATAATGATAATAGCAATAATAATTATAATATAAATATAATCTTAATTAATAATTAATAAAATAATATCGTACAACACGCCTGAAAAACACAATGCAAATAACGAACATAAAATACCCTAGGTACGTGGGTATAATCTTGATTATTTTTAAATAACCATCTTATATAATTTTTTTTTTCAATTTCTCTATGCATACATAATAGCTGTATTTAGATAATACGTAGAATCAACACATTACATAGTAGCTAAGTTTGAGTTTTAGGGAAAAGCAAGGGTTTCAGGACTTAGGAAAAGCGAGCAGACGACTTTACTAGAATTAATAAAAACGTATACATAAAGCACTAGAAATTTCCATCTACTTTTAATTAAAGGACTACTATGGTTCTGTTACGTCCAGTTAGAATTTTTCATTACCTCGAGTAACTCTAATAACCATAAATAGCATTGAACATTATGATAAAAAAAATTTGTTCTATAAATTTTATTTAATGGTAGCTAATTGTAAATTGACGATGGATAATATAATATAAACTCAAATTTTGTATTAGATAAAGTTTTTAAAAATTTTAATCAATCGAAACAACATTTGCGTCAAAGTCGCTAAGGCTGTAGAACTATAAAGCGCTTAAAATTAAAAAATCGAACTCTTAATTCTCTAAGGAGAAGACGCGAGATCGCTATTGGAATGACGTTTATTCGTCGCTGTCCCATGCAGCGAAAATTCAAGAGAGAAAAGAGAAATGAAAAACTTTGAAAAAGAAATTTACAAAGTCACAAAATTTATTAAAACCACAGTTAATGTTCTCTGGAATTCGATACCATCCAGGGATTTAGGGGTTGCATATCATTTGATTCAAGATTTTCGAGTGATTTAATTTTGTGAAAAAATAAAAGTTATCATACAATTCAAATGTTTCAAGCTCAGCAGAATTTTTCTTTTTGTAGGATTAGGTAGCACTTTGATATCATTATTTATAATATTAGTCTCTTCAAACATTTCCTAGCATCCGATCAAGCGCCAAACGCATCTTTGAGGCAGTGTTTAAAGCTCTTCCGAGAACTTTTTTCGGTTCTAATTTTGTATCCTATTAGAGCCGTTCAGACAAGCGAGACCGATGAGCTTTGGAATGCAGCCCAGATGCAACTTAGACGTTCCTTGAACGAAAGGTATCTTTTTGCGTTCCACGGTAATTAATAAGTATGGTGGTTTTCACGTGCCGCATTAGTTACATCTTTGTAAAAATTAAAAAAATTTCATTTCACTATCCCATTGTAAAAAAAATTTATTTAGATATAAATTAATTTATACTTTTTGCGTTATAACTGAGCGGAAATTATCATATATTTGCGTATACTTCATAATCTTGCTTTGACGTTATACATAAAATTGAAAATAAACTTATCACATAGTCAAGTCATGGAAATTTATTACAATTAAATCCGTACTATATGTTTATTTTAGTTTAATTATTTTTTAAAATAAATGAATTCAAATTCATCTTGTAAGTTTTTTTTTTTTTTCTTTTTGATAGATACAAAAAAATACGCAAGCATTTTCGCACGAACCATTAGTAATGCTGTTTTTCATCATTTTCATCACCTAGTAAATATTTAAAGGCAATGCAACTTCACACGAGCAACGATTGTATTAAAATAAAATTTTTCAATTAAAATAAACAGAACCATTTGTGTCTTTTAAAATAATGCAATCTATCAGAAGAAAAATATAGAAGGAGAGAAACAGAGTGAGATATTAAAGAACAGCGCAGCCAGATAAAAACAAGGCATGTAATCGATCTTTGGAATGACGTCGACTGTCGAGGAGTACATACGAGTTCAGTATACGTAGCCTTTACAACGATTACAGAATAGTAATAAGTCATTTAGGAGAAATTAGAGATAGAGAGAGAGAGAGAGAGAATAAGAGAAAGAGTGGGAGTAAGAGTAGTAAATTTACAGGGGTCTAAGAGGGCGTAGATTCATACAAACAATCAGTCAATCTTATCTCAGTAATAGATCTCTCTGTGTATTTATATTATTTATATTTATATAGAATCTTTTAGTTAAAAAAATTTTTTTTTTTAATTTTTCTTTTTCTATGCATTCCTAGGCGAGCAGCAACTCACCACGCTGGTGTTGCTGCTGGTTTTGTTGCTTTTCCGTGGTATCTGTGGCACTACGATGCCTGTGTCTATGCGGCTTGTCCTCTCTCGTGGGCGAGGGTGTCGAGTCTCTGCGCTGCTGCTGCTCGCGACGATGCCGACGCTGTTTGCTGCGCTCCTGGTTGCTCACCTGTGACGGAGCTGGAGCCGGCGCGGGCGAGCTCCCGAGGTCGAGGAAGAGCCCAACGTCCGTGGTCGAGCCGCTCTCGTCGGCCGGGCAGGGGGTCGAGCCGCCGTCCTCGCTGGTCTCTCCGCCGGTCGCGGCGGTTCTGAAGGTCGCCAGAGTCGATGCCGGACTGCTCGCCGTGGTCTGTGGTGTCGTGGGCTGCTGTGGTACGCTCAGGCACGGAAGCGCGTCCGGAGACTCGACCGGACGAACGCCGACGAACGAGCTCTCCATCCAGACGAGCCGTGTACTCCCTTTTTGTAATCGAGATATAAATTCATCATTTCTTTTTTTTTTTGTTTTTTTGTTTTTTTTTTAGTGAGTTAGTTTAGTTGTTTTTTTATGCTAGAGTTAGTCACGGAGCAAGTGTGTTAGAACAGTTTTTTTGGTCCCTTTGAGTTCCACAGAGTAAAAGTTTTGTTGATTGAAGAAATTTTGTACGTTTTAATCTTATTTTTAGTGAAGAAAAAAAAATTAAAAAATGAGTAATAATTATGATTTGAAACTTAAAATTACATATTCGTTTTTTATAAGTTTTCCTTCCCTAAGTTTAAACTTACGACAAACCAGACAAAAGTTTCATGTTGGAAGAAGATTGTGTTGGGAATGATTAGTTGAAGCTTTATACAAGCAAATGGTTAAAAGAAAATACCATCATGTTTTTAAAAAGTTCACTAATTTTAGTCAGCAAAGATGAAAAAGCTGATGAAGATATGATTAGCAAGAGCCATGGCAAAATTTTTTGCAAAGTAGTTATCTCATGAATCAAAGTTGAGCGAAGCGAGATTAATCAACAAAGCGTTATTAATCAGCGAAGTAAATAAATTTCTGATCAACATGATTTTTCCCTTCTTTTCCATTTTTACGCTTAAAACTTATTGGCAACAGTTGTAAATAACTCTTGAATCAAATATTCCATTTTCTAGTTCTTATTTTATTGATCTCATTAAATTAAATATTCAAAGTAATGTGCTGTACAGTCACGTCAAACTTTACGAAACTAAATTTTAAATAAAAATAAAATACATTTATGAAAAAGAAAATACCTTTATTCTGATTTCAATCAATTAAAATTATAATTAAATTTGTACGTATATACTAAAAATTAACAAGTATACTCTTTTTAAAATATTTCTTTTCTTAGAAAATTTCAACAAATGTAAAAAAAAATGATAAATGAATAAAATATTGATAATCTGATAAATAAATTTTGTAGTCATTGAACTTGAATATCAAGGTTTTTATGACTAATTTTTTATTAATTATTTCCCTGAGTAATCTGCCTTCTGTCAGGTTTTTTCTGCAGCATTTATATTTTTATTTTTGATGCCTCAGGGAGCGTTTGGAATTGGAAAAAATGCGGCCAAGGTCAAACTAAATTGTTTGGCAGATTTTTCCCAATGGATATTTTTCAAATTTATTTTATTTTTCAAAAAAAATTTGTTTAGCTCGGTTTTTTTTTTTTTTTTTTTCTTTTTTAAGCAAGTTAAATAATATCCTATTATACTTAAAAACCTGTAGTTGACTGTAATCAGAATAATTTGTATTCAAAAATTGAAATGTACGATAACAAAAAAATTATACTTTCAAACAAACATCAAGACAACACTGTCTTACCTTTGAAAATATTAAATGAAAGCTTCCCAGATGATGATGATGAAATTTTATTTTAAAAAAACATGAAAACATCTAAAAAAATGTGCACACAGTTTTTAAAAAAATGGGAATAAAAACATGAAAAAGCCAAAATAAAACAGATGACATTAGAAATGTAAAAATGAAATATAATTGCAAAATGGTTTTAGCTTCAAATGTATGTGAAGTGAAGAGTTTTAATAGTTTCACATTGATTGAGAGTAGTTTGATTTGAAAGAAAGCGTACTTCTCCCACTGCAATTTTTTGGAGTTGAGCTGAAAATTTTATTTAAATATTATATTTTTTCCCAACGATTGTTTACTATTTTGGCAGCGCAGTTTTCGTTTGTACTTGTAGAGTGTCCACGTGCATATAAATGATATATGTATCTGTAACTTTTGTTAGGAAAAAAAAAAAAATGAAAATCCATCCCAACTTCAAAAAAAATAAAATAAAAAACGAATTGTAAAAGAAAATGAAAACAAAAATCACATTTTAACAGAAAAAATTTAATTTAGTTAGTGTTCGTACGCATTCCGTATGAGTTTAATCATTCAGTTAAAATTAGTTCTATCATCGAATTTAAACTTTTTTGAAGTTTGATTTTTCTGGTCTCATAGTATTTTCATAGTATTTTTAAGATTTGGAAAATGATTCAAGACACTACTTGAATTCATCACATTTTCTGATAATGGTTTATTGGAGCGTAAAAAAAAATTGAAACAAAAAAAAGTACAAAAAAGTTCAAATCCGAGGGTAGAATAAGAGACAAATGATAAAAGCAAGTCCCACGAGAGAAAGAAAAACGAAACCAATAAACGTCCAACTTAAAAATATAACAAAAATAAAAGATCAAAATAAAAAAAAAGTTACCTGGGTCACGCGGAGTAAAACAACGGTTGGTGACGGTCATTGTGGTGGTTGTGGTGGTCGTAATGGTAATTGGTAGGATGCAGTTAATTTTATTTTATTTTAATTTTTTCAGCAACAATTCATCATTTCAAACACACGTAATTTTCTGTGAGTACTCGTTAATTAGAGCACACTTTTGCGCCAGGGAATAAGTTTAAGATGTAAAAAAGAGAGCGCCGTAGATTTATTGCTAGTTAGAGCTTTTTTTGTTTTTGGAGTTTTTTTTTTTTTTTTTTTGCTTTTTTTTTTGTTTTTTCTTTAAACTATTTCGATTTTGCCAAATGCAACAAGTTATTTTGGATGGTGTGTGTTTGGGGGGGATGCTAATGCTCACCTCGGGGACTAGTCGACCTTGAACCACCCCTGGAGTCCCAGTCGTCGGGTCGGTGCCGAGGTGACAGCCGACCACCACCGCCCACCACCTCCTGACCACTTTGTACGTAATGCACGATTGCGGAGGTGACTTCTTTTATCGAATTCCTAACTTCCTGATTCGTTGTTTGATTACCGGACTGTGCCGATTGTTGCTGATTTGACTGTTGTGGTTGCTGCTGTTGCTGGGAAAGTACAATTTATTAAATTAGATATATTCTACTGATATGATATTTTTATTTTATATTTTTAACGTATATATTTTATTATATTTACTATATTTTTATAATTTATTTTTTACCATCTTGGAAATGAAAAACTTTTTTTGTCTATGACTCATGAAATTGGTAGACAAACTTTTCAAAGTTACGTAAATAAAAGCTCAAATCTTAAATAAGGTCAATCAAGCTAATTAAAAGAACCCAAACAAACAGAGGTTAGGAAGCTCGATTAGAGTATTACTTTAATATTATAGTATATATATTACTATTAAGCCATGATCATTTTTTTCAAAAAACTTCTGATTAAAGAAATTATTCATTAAAATTTTTTCTACGACAGTACGAAGATCCCAAAAAATATTTTAAAAAAACGTTCGTCACCCAGATTTGCGGCTCTTCACGTTTTTCAGCAATGGTTCTTTACTTCGTTAAATATTTTTGATGATCGTTGCAGTAGACGCTCTGACTGGGCCTGGGTTTATAATTAGCGTACTGTTCGCGAGAAAACTAAAACGTAACCGTGCAGCAGACATTTGGCGAAAAGCCGCAATCTTGTTCGTGTGTATATGTCTATAATATTTAAATATTTTTTGGGATCTTCGTGCTGTCGTAGAAACAATTCAAATGAATTACTTTTTAAATCAGAGAAGTTTTTTGAAAAAAATGATCTTGCTGAGTTACTTAGTTGACACAACTAACTGTTGATATTAAAATTTTACTAATGTAAAAGTCTTTGAATCGATGGCTGGTTGATTTTATTTAAATAGCACACCTTATCGCAACATAATAACGAAGTTTTTTTTACTCAGTTGAAAATTTTTTAAAACGAAATTTTTTTAGGATTAAATTTCGGTCTTGATTAAGTTAGTCAAAAGTTTTCAGGTAAAACTAATTCAATGTTTGGCTCTGTTTTCATCAATTCGCGCTGTGAGGCAAAAATAATTTTTGGCAAAGCACAAATTTCCTCGTACGATTGCCCGCGTAAATGACCTCTGGCCTTGCTTACCAATCGTTACAAGAGACAAAGAAAATTTGCAGACATTAAATTAAACGACCTCAAAAGAGCAACGAAATTAAGGACAATTAAGTTTTAAAAAATGTGTTTTTTCCCGTACGGTCTTGAGAAAAAAAATTACTCAAGTTCCCGTTACACTTGTACGGCTACATGCAAAGAAAAAGAGAAAAAAATCGCACGAAAATAATGATCATCATGTTACAGTCGAAGTACCTTAACGCTCTGCAGCGAGGGTAGGATGCCTTGGGCTAATCGTTCGGCGGGAGTTCGAGGGTTGGCCAGGCGCTCCTGTGAGCGCCAGCCGAGATAAGGCTGACGGTGGTTGAAGGACGAGCGGGCCGAATTCGCGGGTGAACTACCGGCGCTATTCAGCAAGCTCGTGCTCCATCGTGAAAATACTGGCGGCGTCGGACTCGGACTCAGCTGTGTACCTGAAATTTAATTTTTTCATGTTATTACTATAGCAGGATAGCTTACTATATAAATAAACTCAAATCAAAACCCGTAAATATTTACAGCTTGAGCTTTTTGTGCAGAGAAAAAAAGACGTTAGGCTCGAAGAATTTAAAGAAGAAAAAAGTCTTGCTTGAAAAAAAAATAAAGTGAGAGAAAAATCACCCCCCCCCCCCATCGATCCGAGAGCACTACAAGAGGGAGAGTCGGATAATCTAATGAAGGAAGGTTATCTTCATATCAGGGCTTCGTCGTCACTCTGATGTGGAAGTGATAACTTTTTTAAGCTACTCTTTAAAAAACTTAGTATATTAATATGATGCTTTATAGCAAGTAATACATTTTGGGTAAGAAAAAAATGGAAGTAGGAAATAAAGTAGATGAGCTCGGAACTAGGTCAGACGCGCGCTCAACCGTGGTGCAAGCGTGTGCCTTTTTTCTTTGTTGCTTGGATTTACCTTAATTTTTTTTTTCTTTTACAAATATTTAAGTGAGTTTAGCTAAAGTAAGATTATTATTATTATTATTATTATATTTAACCCTCTGAGACCGAACGCAATCTAGTAGTAAGATTTTTTTCGTTACTTTTGCGCATTTAAAATAAAAAAAATTTTACATGTTTTTCCAAACAAAACTGAAACACTTTAAATTTAATTAGATAATTTTCTCTTGTGGTTCATGAAGTACGAAATGTAACAAGGAGGATGTTAGAAACGATACGTACCTGTTATGTTACAGGGCTGCCTGTTGGAAGACGAGGAGAGTGACGATAGGGAGGTTGTTTTGGAACCGAGGGCGCGCCAACCACCGTGTTGGGAGGCGTCGGAGTGCCTCTTCAGCCGAAAGCCGCTTGCGCTGTCCTTGGCCACCGGCGAGTTCTTGTACCAGTCGGGTACGTTCAGCCGCTGAAGCGATCGCTGCACCCTGAGCTCGTGCTCCGACGGCACCCGTTCTCCGACCTTTTGCAGCTCATTCTCCGGTGGCTGAAATCAAATATTATCAAAACATTTGAATAATCAAATAATTAAAATTTTCAAGACAGTTTTAATTTTTTTATATATTTTCATAAACATGAGCTGGGTATAGCTTACTAAGTAAATCCGAGCCTGTTCAGTCGCGGATCGTCTTTAGCCACAGTTAGCGTGCGTAACTTCGGGGGAAAGATTTATTAATATATCCAAGAGAGACGGCCGGCTCTTGGCATGCTAATTATAAAATCTTCACAATTATCCGAGACTTATGTATACTTACTTTTTGCAAGCTCTCGGTGTCTTTGTTTGTCCCTCAATTTTTCTTTTTTTACATTGACCTCTGTACGCGCTTTTGGGACTTTAATTTCTTATCCGAAGAGAATTTATTTTAAAGCACCCGGAATCGCCGAGCTTTTCCGGGTAAAGATCAAAGGCTAGGGAGGTGATTTAACTAACTTCCGCAACAATAAAGTGTTCTAATTATAAAATTTGAATTTATCAATAATTACTCAGTTGTACTAAAATACTTTCTGACAAAATTAATATGACTCTGAAAGCAGTTTCGAACCAACGAAAGTTTTCCGGCACCTGATCGATCGTAAATCAAAGCTAAGCAGGTTTGGAATCTAAACTTTCGTGTTTTAATTTTAGAAACAAATTTGATTTCCTTAAGTTGTGGGAAAACTCAAATGAGATTTATACTCAAAATAATCAAAATCGTAGAATTGCTAAAATACATTTGTATCTCTTTTTCTATTGAAAGGCAGCGTACTTGTTATTGAAAATCTCACTCATCAAATTAAAGACATTAAAATACTCTATAAGCAAAAAATGATATTTTTTCAACCCATTTTAGGAAGTACCTACTACTAATAGCAGTCTCTGAATTTTCAAAGCACAGCCAAGCTATATTTGAGAAAATAAAATTTTCATCTTCAGAGAGTAGACATATTCATAATATATCCACTAGAGTTCTTTTTCAAACTTTTTTTGGAAGTTGGAAAATGTTTCAAGAATCACGTTAAAGTGTTTCTTTGATTCAGTTACCTGTATTAAAAGTTTGCAATTCTAGACTTTCTTACGCAAACATAGTTAGATATGCACTGGTTATTCACGTCATCAAAACTGTAGTTTGTTACAATTACTTTAAACTTCATGCCTAATTACGTTTCCATAACTCAATTTAAATCTAAAAGTACAAGTTTGGAATTTTGGGATCATATTTTTCATCGCTGAATTAGAAATATTTTTGTTCGACTACTGTACTAACATACAATAAAGATATTAAAAAGTAGTTGGATAACCTTTTTAAACTTCAAAACTTTTGTATAGAAACTTTTATTACGAAAGTAAGAGCAATGCATCGAAAATCAAATATTTCTTGAGACACCGTAACCTCAAAACAAATATTTCCAAGAGACACGGGCACATCTGAAAAGTCATAACTGCAAGATGCCTACGAAAGAATATTTCAAAAAAGGGGCCGTGCATCAATACCAAAAAAAAAGCTCATTTTAAATCGCTTTAACCCAGAAAATTTCAGAATTCAGCGAGAAAGTGGGTTATTCGAAAAAAGAAAAGAAGTTTTGGTGATGCAAACCCTCTTGTGTTAACACCTGATAATGTAGCCTCGAATGTAGCTGGTACTCCTCGTCGACTGGGTTCTTCTCGTTTTTTTCGTCATCGTCGCCGTCACCGTTGCACACGCTCGGCAGCATCTCACCGTCGCTTCCGGCGAATCCATTTGCGTCCGTTTCAATCTGCTTCGGATATCGATCCACGCCCGCGAGATCGTAAGAAATGAAATTTTTACAAAAGCTCTTGCAAACACGTGATCTCAAAAACTATTTAGAATTAGAATCATCTTGAATTTAAAGCCAGAAACGTCGAGTCTTGAGCTCCCCAAATGTGACACTCGGCTAACTTCGCTGTTAACATGACGATGCGAAGACGCGAAGTCACAAGTGCTCATAAGTCAAATTACTTAAATCTCTGATCGACGGACGTAAATAAAACAGGTTATAAACAAATGTAGCCACTCGAATTTGTAACCGAGCCACGCTGACGCGAAAAAAGAGCGGCAGCAGTAAGTGGGTGCCACATTCCTATAGCATCTACAGTATCTCCCCTCCCGCAATCTGAGCAAACTTTAGCTTGCCTAGCCGTGCATCATTCCTGGCGCGTTATTTTTACGTCTTTTTAAAATTGAGACGCTACGCGCTTCTTGCGTGCTTTTTGTCACCAAGCAAGAAAAAAAAAAAAAAAAAAAAAAAAAAAAAAGAAAGAACGCGAATAAATACTCCGAGTCGTCGTTAGGAACACGTGTACTTGGCGTTAAGGGGAGCAAGGAGTATTTTTAGGCCTCTTCAAGGTCCTAACCCGAGAGCTTAAAAAAAGATTTTTTTTCAGTCAAAACAAATTCTCTTTCTGTGTCAATGCTAATCGAGCTTGATTTTCACCACATATTAAAAAAAGCTCAAAATATTTTTTTCGATTGGAATTCTCTGTGGATAAATTTAAACGCGCGAATCGTGGACAGATGGACATTTAAAAAATCTCAGTCGGAGTTAGAGTACACACAATAGAATTGACAAGGCAGAGTTTGCAGACTGTAAAACCTGCTCGATTTAGTCGTCCCAGAACCGGATGCGAAGGGAGTAACTCCCCCTCTCTTCTATGACCGGATGAAAAAGAGAGAGAGAGAAAGAATTTCAAGAGTGCGATCCCATTAAATTGAAAAAAGTTCGCCAAGCAAAGCACCCGAGCCACGATAAATGCCAATTAAAGGCTGCTTGTTCAATTGATAGATCGAATCTTTTTCGAGTTGGGTGTGAGCCGTATGAATTTCAAGTACTCACCGGTGTCAAGTGATTCAAGATTCAATTCTCTGAAGTGTATTCGATTTAAAAAATATAAATAAGTTTCTAATTTAAAAAAAAGTTGAAATGAATAAACAAAAACGAGCGAGGTACTCGTAACAAGCGCATCTGCGCTCACAGTAGGAACCTCATTACCTAGAAGTTATAACGCATATATATAAACAACACAAGTGTCTACGAAGATATAAAACAAGGAGTCCGACCCACAGTCATTTTTCAATTGAGCCTCATCAATGCCTTAAACTGAAATTTAAAGCTCCTGATGACTATTATTTATCTCAGCGGTGTGCCAGTTGGTAAAAATGGCACCGTAAACACTTGTAAACAGCATCACTTTGTCGATAAAACTGCACTGCAAGCTGTATGATAATTTATCTACACAACTTCGACATATTTTACTGATAAACCCACGAAGGATTATCAGAAAAGCTTAATCACCGTTGCGATAAAATTTTGCTCCGAATAAGACTTGGAAACTAGGATAAATCAAGGTTCGAAGGATGCAAACGCCAAAGTCATCAAGTTTGCGGGAAAAAGACAATGTAGTACCTACTTCCAGAAAATTTTCCGCAAGTGAGAGAGAGAACGAGGCAGAAAAAAAGAGTGTCCAAACGGTACTCCATGGTATAAAAGAATGCGAAGGGGGAGCGTGGGGAGGATAAATAAACTCATTCTTTCGCCGGCGTGCCCACGCGCTAGTCGCAGCATTATGCAGCCAGCATACATCACAGCCTAGTTTTCAGGCAGCGGCAGCAGCGGCATACCAACTTCAGTTCGAAACAAGTGCAACCGGCGTGTCGAATAAAATGAAAAAAATAAGCCGAACAGCTGCATTGAGTTGTCGAGTCGGTCGATGTACGCGAGATCTATCGATCCGGAAACGCTGTGTAAATTGCATTCAGAGGATGATTGCAGATTTGATTAAGGCTGGAGTCACTTTCAATTGGGCTTTTGATTATTTTTAATACTTATGCAGTTCAGTTTGGAGCAACAGGAGGAATGTCTGATAGATAATCTCGGGCGTTCGTTTGCGTTATTATTAGGCGCCCTCAAAGCGAATTCGGAGAATGCGAATCTTGAACTATTATTATGCAGACTGGTATGCTGCAACACCAGGATATTACTTCAAGTTTATATCTGTAACGTTCATTTGGCTACTTTACGGACTATCATTGTTCTGGATTTATGAATTTTTAATTAGAATATTATCAAATGCTAATGTGATCATTGATTTCGAACCTTTTAAATGTTAAAAGAAACAGTTGTGCAAAAATAAGCGAAGCACCATCATTCATTTAACATAAAGGACAATCATTCATTTCGAAGCGATAAGCAGACAATTGAATGAACTTCGGTGCTCTCAAAGGAAAAATCATATTGTAACCCTAATCGATGCGAAACGCTACTTTTTATTTATTTATCTATTTTTTTTTTTGAATGCTCTGCGTGTCGAAAGGTTTTAAGCATCAAGAATAAGACGACAACACAGTCCTATAGGACTTTTTGGAATAAGTATATATGAATTAAGTAGGCGCATATAAGCATGCCTCAAAATTGGACAAAAATACAATCTCTAAAATTTATTGTTGATTAATAACTAAGTTTACGATGAAGAATTTGATGGATGCCTCTAATAGGTTCAAAAATGAGAGTCTTAAACTCGGAAACTGAAATCACTTACTCAATTTTGAAAGTGAATTATTAATGTTATCTTCATTTTCAAATAATGCACCTTCTACTCATCGTACAAACTTATTCAAAAATTGAAAAACAAAAATAGTTTCTAAGTAGCCAGTTCGAAAAATTCTTTCATCTACACACCATAGCATCAAAGCTGAGATGAACGTTACTTTTATCGTCTCTCAGCTCCGAGTCTCAATTGAGGCAAATTGAAGGGACCCGACGAGTCTTCGACTAGCGGCTTGCGACGCGCGTGCTCATTATCGGTACAAAGACCCCACCGTCCATGCCGTTTTCTATCAGACGCGACCTGCCAGCTGCTGATTTTAGCTCTGTAATTATGTCAAACTTGTTGTCACTGCATACATTGATTTATCAAGCGTTGAATTTAAAATTTTTTTAATCATGAACTGGAAGAACATCTGGGCGATTATAAATCCAAATGAACTATTAATTTTACGAATTATTTACGAAATTTAAAAAATCCATACCTTTGCTACTGAAAAAAAGCTAAAAAAAAAACAGTTGTAGAATAATTCGTACGGTACTTGGGATGCTCACAGCAATTGAACCTCTCTTTGTTGCGGTACAAAAAACGGCACGAGAATCAACGCTTCAATGGGAGATGAGAATATTTAGCTCTCAATCTGCAAAAGTCTTTCTTCTGACTGCTGGGACAAAGCGAACCGCAACACCATTCATAGGTTTAATGCAGTCGTAATTAGTAACCATTTTTTTACACGATAGTGCACCTCAATAGTTACGACAGTTCTCGTATCTCATTTGGATATTTTTGGTGTAGGCGATGCTATTTGCGTGTGCTCCAGTTATCCCTCCCGTGTGGCGGCTGTGAACCATGTTTTATGCAAGTTTATCTTAGGGAATGAGTGAATTTTTAAAAACCTTCTTTTTACAAGTGTCACACTGCGAATCGGACAATTAATCAAGACTTTTTTTACGATCGTCAGGTTGAGACGGCAAATACTCGCGATTGGCCGCAAAGTTTATTGTACCATTAGGCTCTCAGCCCGAGTATTAATTATGGTAATAGAACCATTACTATTGTTCTCTTTGAAACTCCCGTTACTTGCTATCAAACGGGGACGGTAAACAAGCAAATAGTTTTTATCAAATCAAACCCTTACATTTTCTCTCTCTCTTTCTTTCTATCATCAGGTACGTGTTCGGGGTTAGAAGTAGCGAGTACGTCACCCTTTACATGCGTGAGCTGGGCTGGCTTTGAACATCAGGTCGCAGGGATTATTTCGCAGCCTTTTTGCTATGTAAAATATCCTCTTATTTGGCGGGCTTTTTTGTCAATAGGTAGTTCTTAGCTGAGCGAGGTAGCTTTGCGAAGAAATTCTTATTTGCAATAACGATGAGAGATAACAAACTTTTCTATGCGTTAGAAAAAAAAAGAATTTCAATGTTAGAAAATATGTATGAGGTATAAATTTATAATCAAGTGGTTGAAAAAGGCGAGAAAAGTTTGAGTAACCTCTCAGCCTACGAGAGCGAATAATAATGTGTATCAAACTCGATAGGCCATATGGGCGTAAAATGTTTAAAAGGCAGCATCCATGCGAGCTCTGAATAATCTAGGCGAATGTCACAGCATATGATACTAATGACTTTTTAATTTATCTTACAATTGCTTATTTCTAAGAATGACTCTTGAATACTTTGCAAACAACTAAATTTCTCACTTGAAAGTTAGAGATTTTTAACTTTTACTTTTGACACTGGTAAATTTCAAAAGTTTAATTAATTTTTTACTTCGCTACGTAAATTAAATATACTTTTAATTAAATCAATTGAACGTCGAACAAACTTACTGACACTGCAATTTATTGCTACAATGTCAAAAAAAAAAAAAACAAGATTCCCCGATAGCAGATGTAATCAAAATCAGCCCTCAAACTGATAATTGATGATACAGAAAGCATCGACCGCGACATTCGCGCGTTAATAGGGTCATTTCGCGCAGACAAGAGCCACCCAATTTACGTAATAAACCTGACGCGTGTGTGTATTCGATGCAATTACGAAAGGTTACTCTGCAACCGTCCGCTACACCATCGACGTCATAATTTTCACCGTACGTCTATAGCTTTTGTCTAACCCTGCAATCTATCGGTAAATTATATTATGCGGTTCCAAATGAAGAAATCAAGGATCTATTATTATTGTAGTTAGCGGTATGATTTACTTTACCGCAGGTTTGTTTGCTGAAACGGTTCACTCTTCAATTGAGACATGACTTTTTAGTACTATTTCAGTATGTATCAATAAATTAAATTTACGTTCACAGGCTCTAATGGCTAAATTTTATCAAACTTTATTATCTTTATTTTTTCTAATATATCACTTTCGGGCTCAAAATTAAAAAAAAACTTTTTACTACATCAGATCAACTTTTATCTTCGTGTATACAGGATTTATCACTAAAGTGTAAGACCGAGAGCTTTTAAAGATTTTGCATTTCAGAACCAAGCGTGAACGAGTTATTATGCATGCCCACGTAGATGCTGTATGAATTTGTCTACGCCTGCTTACAGCTCGCAAATTCATCTTTGCCGTCAAATAAATCACTAAATCTACGATTTCAGTTACAATATTCTTTTTCAACAGAATTTAGTTACGTATTTGATTGATTTGTTTCTGTTTGAAAACTTAATTAAATTTGAAATAAACGAGTAACAAAATATTGATTAATTTAATTAGTCTCAAGTCTCAAGTTTCATTCACAGCTCAGAGGAACGATATTGTAAGAAATTGGAGCAAAATCAAGATTTGTTGGTACTCTAAAAAAAAAATTTGCATAATGATAATGCAAGTCAAACCGAGTTTAAAAGTTCACGAGGCAAACTGTAAAGTATGTAAGTGTGTATATATACGTTATAAACTTTGTCATGTGTTCCTTTTTACTACCTCCGAAACCGATAAATAAAACATTCTGCACACGGAGAAAGACGCATCTGTTGATTGTTCATCATCATCATGATCATAATCATCATTATAATCAAAGATGAATATTCTATTCTGCGTGTGAGGTCTTCCTTCCCATCCACTTTTCATTTACTTCTAAATAAACACCACTATTTGAATTTCATCGTTCAATACTGAGATAATTAATCAAAAGATCCATGGAGAGAAAAATGAACGTCTTGTTCACTATCTCTCGATTTGATGAGTCGACCATGGTATTAAAAAAAAAAAAAAAAAAAAAAAAAACTAATTTTTTTTCTTCTCTTTTCAGTAACCTTAAAAAATTTTATTAAAGTATTTGAAAGATTTTCAAAGAGTTGATTATGAATATCAAATTTTAATTCAAAATAAAAGTGAGTTATGAAGATTTACATTGAAATCAAAACTGACATCATCGAACAACCTAAAACGTAGTTTGTGTATTTTAGAGACAAGTAAAAATACTTATCGACTGATCTGCAGGATAAAAAAATCTACCTGACCCACTAAAGAAATAACGTTGATGTACTTCTCGTGAGAACACGGATAACTCGTTCTACAATGAAACTCGGAGAAGAAAAAAGGTGGTTGTAAGTCCTCGGATTAACATGTGGAACGCACAAGCGCGAGTTATTCAAATGCAGCGAGCCCTAATTTGTTAGAAGAAAGAGAAAAAGACGTCGAAGAGCGAAAATGAAGTAGAATTAGATGGAGGCAAGGCGAGTACAGGCGAGGCAATTCAGGTCAGGCCTTGTAGGTACGGTACATTCAAAGATCGCGGAGTCTCGTTCAAAAAGCTCTGGAATTCTCTCCTTCTCGCTTTTATGACGAGGGCACTTCGGACATGCTCGTCATTTATAATGAGACGTTAAAAACTATGCTGTGGCTGTAACTTTGTCGTGTTTTATTTTTCAACAAAAAGTCATTAAACGTGCAACGGTTTTATTTTAACACGGCGATCAACCGGGGGTGGGTTAACATTTATATTTTATTTAATTAAATTTTGAGCTTGCTCTTACTTACTTTTATTAAACTGTATTAAAATCAATGTCCAAGAAAGAAATTTGGAAAAAATAGTCAAAGCACATGTTGAAAAATAAATTCAACTTTAATCACTTTACAGACTACGTGGATCAAAAATATCATCGTAACAATTTTCTGAAATCACAAGATTTTTAATGAATTTCACGATTTTTTTTTGAGTTTTCAAATCAAAATTCATCAATAAAAAAATTATGAAAATTTTTTTCCGAAACTACGATTCGATGACGTCATCGGACCGGAATCACATTGGGAGTATATCTATAAATATGGAAATTTGAAAAATTTTAAACTCTCAGCAGTTGCTTCAGTTTTTGTTTTTTTGAAAAAAAAAAAAAAACGCGTGTCGATAGTTTTTTGGTGTACTTACTAATTAAGCAATAAAATATTAAAAATTTTTAAAGGTTTCCAACCGCATTTAAAAATACACCCACGGGCTGTATTAAGGGCAGAGGGATTTAAAAACCTCGAGTAACTTCAAACATAACAGAAAACTTGATTATTACGACCTTGCACTTTTACAAAAAGTACTGGTGTCATCCCTAATGAGCGTCAAAATTCCAGTACTTTTTACTTAACTTAGAGTAGGTAGAAATGAGATACGGATCGATCAAACTTTTTTTTAGAGATGCGTGTGTTCTGACGTATTCTTGGATACAAGCATGACAGAGACATTTATAGATAAATGCTGTAGGCTATGATCATGAAAATTATAAGCTTAATAAATTTGTTTTTTTATATTCTCAGGTATTTAACTTACGTAACCGCACTCATAATTGAAAGAATTTTTCTTTTTTTGAAACGTACCTGAAACATAAAAATATTTCAAAAGTTAGTGATGATTTTTTTACCCCTTGGTTTGCTTATTAAAAAAACTAAGTATACAGATTACAAAGCTCACAGAGTTGTGTCATAGAGGATGAAACGATAATAACGCAATCTTTTTCCCAGAATCTCTTTTGAACCGTCTTTTTTTTGGAAATTTGACAATTGAAAATTGTGTCAAAACGTCGCAGACTGCGTTACTCATTGACGTCAAAATTAAATATAAACAAAACATGAATTTTAAAAATCACGCCTATGAATTTTAAAGTAAAAATAAAAAATCTTTCTCGGTTAATAAAATTCACTTTGAAATTTGCTCAATTAAACGTGTAAAATGTGATTATTAAAAATTTTTTAATAAAAAATTGGGTCAAAAAAGTGAAACTGAGATGAAGCTTTTCTTCGATAATGGTGTTTGTAGAATGGAAATCTAGTATGCCGTAAACGCCCAAAGTTGAGTCGACCTTCATTAAGGGGCAGTGAAAGTAGATAATTTTTTATTCCTTGTTTATTAATTTTTTCAATAACTTATTTATCAATATAAAAAAAATAAAAAATACAGTCGGTACCAGCAAAGTTTCTTGCACTTGATCAACATAATATGAATCATTCTGCAAAATTTTGAAATCGAAATTTTAATTATTTTTGGTTTACCATTGTCTGTCATTTTTACAAAACACTGTTTTTCAAGCAAAATTTCGATAAAATACGGCTGACAAGGTTTTTCCAAATGTAATCAAAATTTTGATTTGAAACTTGGCAGAAAGTTCCATTACTTGTATATCTAGTGCAAGTATCTCTTCATTTTCAATAATATTGTTTACTGTTTAAGTTTGAGATCAATATTTAAGTTATTTTAGTTCTTCTTTGACACAATATCTTTGATATGATTTTGATAGTTCTTATATATCATTATTTTTTTTAAAAACCAAATAATATTATTGAAAATGAAGAGATACTTGCACTAGATATACAAGTAATGGAACTTTCTGCCAAATTTCAAATCAAAATTTTGATTACATTTGGAAAAACCTTGTCAGCCGTATTTTATCGAAATTTTGCTTGAAAAACAGTGTTTTGTGAAAATGACTGACAATGGTAAACCAAAAATAATTTAAACTTCGATTACAAAATTTTGCAGAATGATTCATATTATGTTGATCAAGTGCAAGAAACTTTGCTGGTACCGATTTTATTTTTTATTTTTTTATATTGATAAATTAGTTATGGAAAAAATTAATAAAGAAATAATAAAAAATTATCCACTTTCACTGCCCCTTAAGCGTGTTTACAAAAACCTCTTCGAGAATCCCCAGGCGTTTCTAAAATTTTTTCTGCCTTTGAAGAGGACACTAAACTATTTTTTCTATCTCATTGTCAGAGTGTTAAGTTTGAAACAGGAAGGATTTTTTAACAGTTTCAAAACAAACTTACGTTTTATAGTTCGCGTAAAAATAATCAAAATTACACACGAGTTTCCCAGGACAATAAAGCGTATTATCGTGATGTTTGACTCCGGACATGTCACGCATGCACTTTCTAATCACACGACACGCAAATTCCATCTCCGGTTTTCACAATGCACTCAGCGTCCCCCGCAGATTTCCAAGCGCAATCCGCACAAACTGAGGACACAACAATGCTCCGCCAGATGATATTCGTGCATTAAACGAGAATGGAGAAGTAAAAATTGTTTGACCTATCCTACTGTTTCTGGGTCAAATTGTGCGTTTTACTCAAATGGTGCAGGATATCGATATCCTTTTTTGTTCGTACGAGCGCTAATAAATTCACGATGGCTCTTACATTTAGAGCTTTCATTTATTCATAAGCAAGCATTACAATAATTAAAAGAGCTGCCCGTGAGCCGAGGAAAATTTGACAAATTACTTTTTTAATTGATTTTAAATGTTTTTGCAATTCAGATTTCGGCATATAAATTTTTTCTCTCGATTGTCTACACACCAAACAAATATGTTTACTTTCAAGTATTAAAGAAAATTTAATTTGTGTAAAATTAAAAAAAAATGAAATTGCTCGGCTGGTCGAAAATACCGTTCCATCAAATAAATAACTAATTGAGTTTAATCTAAAAAAAAAGGTTCAGACTCGGTAAAAGATCGATGAAAAAGCCTCTCATACACTCGTTGAGAAAAATTTCATTAATCTGAGGACGGGCGTAGTCGTTGGTAGACGCCAGCGACGTTCCAGCCGTTTTGCGTCACGTCAGGAATGCTGCCGCTGCGAGGGCCGTATATAACTAGGAGCGATTTGAGATACATTGACGGAAAAACGCGTGGAAAATTTATTATAAGAGACTGTGTCGCGTTACGCAACCCCCACCCGAGCGCACGCTAATAAAGTCTTCCGAAAGTGAAAAGATGACCTTCATTACCGCCCGAAGTTTGGAAGATACACAGAGTTACAGACTAATCGATGATGGCACACGTGCTGCAGGAAGCTGCTCGTGGAGATTCACGACCAAGAGCGTACACGTTTTTCTGATAGTTATTACAATTGGTCCGAGGATTCTTTTTTTTTTTTTTTAGTTGTTGAGATAAAAAATTGGGTCTAGATTATTTTTGTATTGTCGTTTAAAAAATAAAAAACTGAAAACTTTGGCTCCGAACCACGCTAGAAGAATTTTTATTATAGCCGAGGTGCGCATCGCATTGAATATTGACAGGTAACCGATTAAAGTTTGAAGGACTCGGCAAAAAATTTTTTTTTACTTTTAAAATTGGAGAGTTGATACTTTTTGGTACTCTTTGAGATTCAAAAACTTGCTTTGGTACTGAAAAATTTTGACTTGCAAATTAGTAAAGTACCTTAAAAAAAGGTTGTATGACTAAGCAAAATAAACACGAAAAAACTGCAGTGAAAAAATAATAAATTTCTAATAGAATTCTGAAAAATTTCAAACATAACCGCACTAATTAGAATTAAGTTTATTCCAAGCTTGGGCAATTTATAATTTTTTTGTGCACAAGTAAATCAATCCATCTGTCATAACAACTTAGATCTTTGCAAGAATGAAAAAAAAAAATTTGTAAGTCAACACTAATCAAATCTTTTCAAGCGCTCCCAATACTGTATCTCAAAGGACAATCGGGATGAAGAAAATAAAGAAAACATTCCGTGAGTGCCAGGTATCACCGCGATGTAAACTTGACCCACGACCTTGACTCGAAAAAAAGAGGAAAATCTGCAACGAGAGAGTTATAAAGTAAAGATTGTAGAGGAAGTGGAACGTAGACAGGCACGTTCTAGTCGAGACTTTTTTCTCGGGATTTCATTTATTTTTAAGTTGTTTTTCTATCTATAAGTACTATTTTAGCAAAGGACATTTTCAATTAGAAAGCAGCTTTGATTTTGTAAATTTTGTAAATTAGTTGCAAGAAAAGACAATTCCAAGCGGACACAAAATTTTTTTCATCCCAACGAAGGAAAAATTTTGAGTTATATTCGCGAAGCTTGCACTAATGAATTTTTCAATTTCCACTGCAACAGTGAGAAACTTTGAAATTTGAGCGAAGCTAACATATAATGCCGAGCGAATGCCGAGCGTCAACTCGATCTCATAAGTTTTGCAATAAAGCTTAGACTTGTGAATTCATTTGCTTAATTTCGCACTAAAAGTCTGAAATTCATTTTCACGGGAAATTTTTTCTTGCTCCGATAATGGATTTTTTTTAAAAAGAATTTTTAAATATGCATTATAAAAACTAATTAAAAAAAAAGGACTATTTTTAAATCAATTTCAGTTCCGAAAAATTTTTTACGAGGGTATTTGCAAAGCAAAAGATTAAAATGCTGCAATATTTACACCGACGAAGTGGGTTGTCCCTCGGGCGCAATAGTATTAAATTTTAACCTCAAACTTGAAATTCGATTATAGATGCCGAGATAAAACTTGCGAATATTGCGGAGCGCCCAGGAGGAATGGAAATTTTTTTGAATTCGAAAATAACCAATTCTCGTGTACGAATAAATGTAAACGAAAAGTTGTACGACTATAATGAAAAAAGGGAAAAGCAAGCACAGTTTAGAACGATGTCGCAACCGAACGTTCACTCTCCATATCCGTAGCCAGCTGTTGTAGCGGCGTCTTTTCTTCTCCCACGCGCTTCTTGGGCTCGTGGGCCGCATGATTTTGCGGATCGCGTGCGGTATCACAATGCACACGCGTCTTGAGAAAGATCGGACGTAATCGTAAGGCACGCGCCCAAGAATAAGCAGCTTTGGCGTCGTCCTACCCGACTTTTCCTTCAAAGCCTGTGTTTACAACTACTACTTTTTTTTTGTGAATTAAATTCTTTGAAATACCGCGGTTATGGAGGATATTAATTAAAAATTTCACGACGATTGTTTCATCAAATTCAGCCAGCCAGTATGATACTGGATTTTTTTTTTTTTTTTTAAACCATTACTTTTTTTTCTAGTTTCAACTGAAATTTTATGTGTTGGAATATAATTTTAGTGAGTACTTTATTAAAAAATTTTATTTAAAGAGCAAAGTAATTTTCATAAAAATTATTTTTGACCAGACGGTTTAAAAAAAATTTTGCAGTAAATGAAATCGATTTATTTCTTATCAGAAAGAAAAATAGAAAATAAAATCGATCTCTAGTAATGACACGTTTGGGTTCTCGTTTGGATTACTCATGTCCAAGGTCTGACAGAGAAGCTCATTTTCTGGGAAATTGCGCATGATATTCCATATTCAGCGACAAGCATGGAGTAGCAGTTTTACAAACTCTCTCTCTCTCTCTCTCGATCTCGAACAGAAAAGTCAACTAGTATTCCCACGAAAGTGTACTTGCAACACTCCACACTCACTCTTTAGGCATTTGACGAATTTGGCTCGCCAAAGTCGCTGCTATTACAAAATCATTATGTGCAATCAGAAAATGCGGCTTTATCAGCTGTAACTATTACAGGGGCTTGTATTGCACGTGTGGTTGCGATAAATAAGTGAGTTTATTAAACGCGCAACGGTCTTTATTGTTTTGCAGTTTAAAGGTCATGCACAATAGGTCATAAACGCCATCCACTCGTGTGAGAATTTCCTTTTGTACAGCATTTGACATTTCCATTTAAATATAATACTCGGGTCTTTGTTTTGAACGGAGTGTCAGCATTTTTTGACTCGTTGGCGAACAGAAAAAGATTTTAGGAAAAAAATTTCCTCATTCAAGTATAATCGCAAGCGCATAATTAAATCGACCTCTGGTGTATCGATGTACAGTAGTATGGGCATACGAAGTTTCTCCTGTAGAGTTGATCAAGCTTTTTTGTAGGCGTAGGTAGCCAGAAGCGATGACGCGCTTACACAATTACTCGAGAGATCCATGGTGACGAGAAAAAGAAGAAGCGGTAGGTGTAGAAAAAAAAAAAAGAAAGAAAGAAAAGTCACCGTCGTGAAAAAGGCTTCGCGTTTAAGATGCACGGGACCTACATACGAGGAAAAAGTCTTCTTCTTTCCGACTCGCTTTGATTTTTCGAATTTTGCCCGATCGTTTTGTTTCCAATAAGCTTCAACGATCTAGGTCAGCGCGAGTTCCCCGTGAAAACCAAACGGAAAAAAAAGTACAGCGTCGCGGAAAAAGAACAAGAGGGGGCCAGCCACACTCTTTGTGAAATTGGCACGTAAATGTATTCGTTTAAACAAGCTTTGGCGAGCACAAAAATAGCCACTTGCAAAACACGTTGCAAGTTTATTACAAAATTTTCGAACATCCCTCTCAAAATAACCTTCTCAAAATTACAACCCTCAAGGGAAGAAGAAATTTTTTTTGTGGGGATCAAAGCGGCTAACCCAGGTAGAACTTTTTTATATGATTTTTATAAAATTTTTATGAAATAGTTTTTATATAATTTTTGCACAGAAATGATTCTATAAAAATTTTACAAAAACTTGATAAAAAACTTTTTTTGTATAATAGTTGCTTTGTAATTTTTTTTTTTTTTAATTACAATGTTTTAAACAAAATTTTACGCCGATTTCACCTGTGACATTCACGTAAACTATACTTCGAGGTAGTTGAGACGAGCAACTTCTGAAAAGAAGTTAAGTTTTTTATTAGTTCAACTTTCACTGATTAGATCTTTTACATTAAATTTTATCTACAAGAAATGGGAAATTGAAAATTTTTAAGCTATTTACTATACTTCCACAAATTTAAAGTTTTTTTTTTTTTTACTTTTTTTTAAATTTAGGGATTTTCTTACGTCACTGTAGTCCTGCTGCATCGTAAATCGTACTCTAGCGAAAAATATGTGATAGACCTGAAATAAAAACATGAAAAAACCACAAAGTATCTTTTGTTGCAATGATGATGAAAATTTTTCCAATAATAAAGAGACTTATCTGATACGAAGAATAAAAACTCCCACAACCAACTTTGAAAATATTGACACAGAATTGGCACTAGAACCTCGACTAGAACATACATACATCTAATTTTTAAACGAAAAAATGCAAAGCTTCACTTTATTAAATTATTTTTGTCACTTTTTCAAATTTAGCAAAGGGGTTACATTAAATTTAAAAAATTTTTTTCGTTAAAAAAGTAACCTGTAACGCTGTTTAAAAATGGCAGTGCGATGCGATGTGAGTTTCACCAAAACAAAATCATAT
Source organism: Encarsia formosa (assembly GCA_038277355.1). Lineage (NCBI taxonomy): Eukaryota > Metazoa > Arthropoda > Insecta > Hymenoptera > Aphelinidae > Encarsia > Encarsia formosa. Next base: position 112,122,425 of record CM076184.1, read on the forward strand.
GTGCGCTAATTCATAGTAAACAAATTTTTTCGGCTGTTTAGGCCAGTTTAGGCTGAAAGGTTAATAATCAAAACTTTTTAATTTAATTATAAGTTCAAAAAAAAAAAAAGTGATCGAACAGTAAAATGTTCTTGAAATTTGTATCTGCTGTTACACATAAACGATAGAAATAATGAGGACAGTACTCGTATTTCTTACAACAATATTTAAAACATTGGTTATGATCACGAAACATGAAATCTCGTTTTTTCATCAGATAAGTCTTTTTATTATTGGAAAAATTTTCGTCATCATTGCAACAAAAGATACTTTGTGGTTTTTTAATGTTTTTATTTCAGGACTATCACATATTTTTCGCTGGAGTACGATTTACGATGCAGCAGGACGACATTGACGTAAGAAAATCCCTAAATTTAAAAAAAAGTAAAAAAAAAAACTTCAAATTTGTGGAAGTATAGTAAATAGCTTAAAAATTTTCAATTTCCCATCTCTTGTGGATAAAATTTAATGTAAACGATCTGATCAGTGAAAGTTGAACTATTAAATAAACTTAACTTCTGCGTTTTTCAGAATTTGCTCGTCTCAACTACCTCGAAGTATAGTTTACATGAATGTCACAGGTGAAATCGGCGTAAAATTTTGTTTAAAACATTGTAATTAAAAAAAAAAAAAAAATTACAAAGCAACTATTATACAAAAAAAAGTTTTTTATCAAGTTTTTGTAAAATTTTTATAGAATCATTTCTGTGCAAAAATTATATAAAAACTATTTCATAAAAATTTTATAAAAATCATATAAAAAAGTTCTACCTGTGATAAGACCGTGCACCTGCGAGAGCGCGCGAACTAAAAATAAAAAAAGCTCCCTGTTACTCGATCGAGTCACCATTACAGCGTCATTAGCGATTACCTCGCGCCCCAATAAACAAAGATCTTCTCCCTCTCTGCGTCTATGCAAATCTTCGACTTTTTTCACGGAAATTATTCATCCACCGGTTAATTTTAACCAGCGTTTTTGCGTTGAGTACGGTATTTAAACGATCCAATGAAAAACATCCGACACGCGTGCGGCTTGCGAAACGTGGTAAACCAGTTTGGAGATTAACCGTAAGGTGCTTACCGAATCCGTTTAAGCTTTGAAATATTAATTTTCATGATTTTGTGGGTAATCCCTTTATATAAGTTATCAGGACCAACTTGGTTTTTCCTCGCACTGTACGGCAAACCTAAAACACCCCACCGTGGAAGCAAAAACGGGTACCTCAACCCCCCGAGAGAGAGATAAGCAACCCCATAACAAATAGCCGCGGCCGCTTTCATGCAAACTTTCCAGCGTGTAATAAACTGCATGGCCCTTTTAGCCGCGTTTCGTGCAAATCGGCCCTTTTAATCTCGTTTATTTCGTTACTTCACCTTTGGCCGAGCCTTTGGCACCCTCGCGAGCCTCCATGCATTATGCATTCGCGCGGTGACGAAACAAACTTCATTTAAATATGTAATGCCGAGTCGATAATTATTTTCTCTGTTTTTACGAAGAATTTTTTTGTGTCTATGCAAATCTAAACGACTTTTCCGAAACTCTAAATCATGCTGACGGTAGTTCCGAAGCGTATATATAGCTAACCTAAAATATAGTTATAGACGCTCGTTGCCCCCACTCTGACGCCACGCGCCGCTGTCACCACCGCTGCTCGAAATCATGCTAAAATCATGCATTTTTCATTCTTTTTGATTGTATATCTCATAAGTTAATATCGCTTGCTATGTTTATCTTTGTACGATACGATTTCTAAGATCTTGCCCTACAAGAAAACCTGTTTTTAAAAAATATTTTAAGAAAATTGAGTTTGCAATGAGAGAATAACCTTCAAAATAAATATGAATTCACGCGCTCAGCATAGGAATCCCATGTAAAAAATTGAAACTTCTGAGCCCAATATCTCAAAATTAAGTATGGCTTGGGGGTTTAAGAAAAATACCAGCGTGTACAGGACTCAAAAATCTACCTCTGTGCAAAATTTTAGAGATTTTTTAAGAAACTTAATTTTTTTGGGAACTACCTTAATATTTAGAACAACGTATTGGTATGGGTAGAAAAATCGAGAGAGTTTGAGTTAATCCAAAATAACCATTCAAATTCAGTTTTTCTTTCTTTGCTCATATAACCAATCTCCCCGTAAAATAATAACTCTCTTGAATGCTTTAACCTTGATTCTAGCACGTGGTTTAAGGAGAAAGATTGAAGAAAAAAAAAATATATATATTGGTGTGTGCATGACGGAGGAGAAATTGCGTGCAGACTCTCTCGAGAGGCTCTTCAGCAAAAACACGAATCTTCGATGACACTCGAGGGACGGAGACCGCTGCTCGGGGACATACACGCCGACGCAAAGAAAATTATGTATTTAGGGTGCTAAAATTTTCTCTCGGCCTAAACAACTTGAACTGCCACTATTTTTAAAAGCGTCACTTTTATCACTTTTTAACATTTTTCAGATGTTTTGAAAAATTGAAAGAGGTTGCTGGTTTAAGTGAAAAAAACTTCAGCGATTCCACTAACTTTTGAAGAGCCTTTGAGTATTTTTTCAACTGGCCAAAGACGGATTTAAAATTAACCATTTTTAACAAAAGTTCTCCTTGAAAAACTAATAAAAATGAATGAAAAAAATTGAACCGATTAAAAAATTTAAAGTAAATTTTTTTACAGTTTGCTTATTTATTTAAAAAAGAAAAAAGTTGTGGTAACGAGAAAAAAAAACTTGAAGAGTGTCTGAATAAAGTCGTTGTACTTCGAGTACGTTAAAAAAAGCTCTCTTTGAAATACTCTCATCCCGTCTTTCAGGCATTTAACATAACGGATGCGACTCATGCGGCATTTTGCACGAAGGCCAAGACTTGACCGATAGCCCGTCTAGTTTTCGTGCAGCCTGAAAGCTTGCATAATCAAGGAGGTGAGAATCGATTTGTGCGAAGTTTTAGGCTCAGAGCTCCAACTGAGTAAATTTAAAAGGCTACTATGTCGTATCGGTCAAAAACCATTAAAATAAGAAAACGTTTACGTGCGTGCCGTAATTTTTGCAAGAGCATACTTTGAAAACTTGTGTGCATCGAGCTCAGCTTTCGGTACGCAACAAACAACAAAGACTCAAAAAATGAATGAAAGCTCGAACGATGATCTCGAGAGGATGATTATACCTGGATTAAGTAAACCTCTGACATGTACGTGACGCTAATCGAATAAGCACGACGTTCTTGGGCTTATCACACCTCGCGAATCTTCTTTTTCTTCCTTATTCCACTCAGAGGCTGCGGACCGAGGATTAGAGCGAAAAAAAATCATCACGGCAGAGCGTTGGTTGGGTTGAAAATTAAAAGATTTCCAGCTCAAAGCCACGAGATGTTAGCGCGCTCACGATCCCAGCCGCACGTGGGTCACGAAACGACTGCTTGCTTTTGAACAACGTGTGTTTTGACCCGCGGTCGTCCTGGATACACCTTTTTTCTACTCGAGCTTGCGTGCCACCTTTACAACTCTAATGATTTATTTATTTTTTTTTAATTTTTTTTGCTTTTTCAATTGATATTCGTTTGGGTACATGGATTAGATTCTTTGCATAGACAAAAGTTTGGGTACTGAATTTTAAACCATTCGATTAAATTTTCATGCTTTATTATTATTATTATCAATAAAATGTAAGGTTTACACGACTTTGGCTAAATTCGTTGGACGTAGACAGAACGCTTTGAATGAAAAAGTTAAAAAAAACTCTAGCTAACCTTCCTACGACTGATTTAATAATTCACAGGTGAGCAGTCGCAAAACAACACACACGTCGAGCCCTCCGCGATTTGCAAGCTCCAATAAAGTTGTGCCGACAACGTAATTTTCGAATCTTTTGTTGTAGGTTACGCAAGCTGGACGAATTGATCAGCCGTGCGCGCGCCAGCAGGCAGCGGAAGAAGAAGAGTCGAGAGAGGTCGTTGCCTCGGGCGGCTGCGCGCATTATAACTACACACGCGACACGTTTACGTGTCAACCTGCAGTTGTAGGACAGCCTCGGAGGGCTTCACGGAAGAACGCGCTTCTATTCATTTTCATAATCTTGCAAAAGCCATCGTGACTCGCCTCCTCTCCGCGGCTTGTTTACAGAGGTAATCATAGCATTATTCGCGAAACCGCAGGAGCTGACTCGTTAATCTACATTTAGGGATTCTGCATGGGAAGCAAGAGAGAGAGAGAGTCATTAGGTACTTGGCAACTTAATCTCATCTTGGGAGCGGCAATGCGGAAGTCGCGTGCGCCGTGGCGCATCCTCGCTGGGTCTCGGGGATTTCGCGTGATCCACGAGGCAAACTTCGTCGCATGCAAATTTATCGGCGACCGTGCAAACGTAACGGATTGTTGAGATGTGCTGCAGGTACCCCACTGTTAGGTTTTTTTTTCCCGCTTATGGGAATTGATTTTACACTACTTTCATGCTAACCTCTTTCTTTCTTTGAGACGATTTAGAATGGTAAAAAACATGTTTTATGTATCCACGAATACTTGTAAAAAGCGCACAGTCTTCGGTAAACCACTCAATCGATTTTTAAACGAACTCCACGCTGACGCGAAAGTAAATCTGTTTAAAAAGACGTTGAGTGCGGAACGATAAATAAATATTTATCAGTTCTCTTTGGTAACTTCCTGCACAAAGATCGAACGAGATGTGCCGAAAATTAAATTGGTCTTTTCGCCAAAGGGAGTGGGTACTCCAAGGCACTTTTTATTTATTTCCCGCGAAACGAACAGCCGGCCGCGACAAACGGCTCTCCAAATTAATCAAAAGCGCTACTCGAGATTTGGAAAGCTTGCGCTTTTGGCGCGAGTTACGTGCTTTTTCTCGCTGCGGCTTGTCGAGAGGATGATGTTTTACATAGGCTGGCTCTTTTTTTCCATGCCACGGAGCGTTTTTGGGATACTTTTTTAAAAGTCATTTTAACGTTGAAATTTTAATGGTTCACAATTCGCACTAACGGTTACGATAGTACAAGTTTCGTAGAAATCAAAAATGTATTCAATTCAAAATGAAAGTTCGAGTTAGTTGAAAACTTTCAAGTTTGAGAATCTTTGAAGAAGAGAACCAGGCTAAAGCGAATCTGATATGTAAAAACGTAAACCCGAAAGGAAATTTTCACTTTGTCCGGACGGCACATTACTTCCGGTTGAATAATTGATCAAAAGAGATCCATCGAAAAAAGGTACAGAATCAAATCTCTCGTTCAAGATAAAAAAAAAAAAGAAATCAAGTAGGCTACTGTGCAAATTTTCCAAAGATATTCACCGATCATCCCTCGGGAAAGCGCACAAGAGGAGCGAAGAACAGTGCTCGAGTGTGACACGAGAGAATCAATAGCGCCAACTGGTTTGATAATAGGGTCAAGGCCGCCATGCGCCTGTACGAAGAGCGGCGGTGGTCCTAAAAGTTTGTTCCTGCACCTCACGTGTTATCGATAAACACGAAATAAATCATATAAGTTCCGACCGATCGAATACGATAAGGGCACCCAGTCCCGCCGTGGTTACGCAATTCTCCGCTGTTTCTTCCGCTTGAGTGACACTGTGCACTAGACTGTTCGTGAGTTCCCGAATTGAATTTTCGACTGATTCCACCCCCGCAAATGTTTATTTAGAGCATAAAAATAACTTTCCCCACAAAAAAAAAATTTTTTCCCCAATTTAAACCGTGCCTCTCGAGCCTTGAAAGTATTTAAAAACAGTTTAAAAGTTAAAAAAAAACAACACTTGTAAAACAGCCGCAATGAAAACTATTACACGGTGACTCCTACTTATTTTATACCGTTCGAAAGATATTGAAAAAAGGAAGCTTTCTGCGAAAACCGGAGATTTTTATCTTCAAAATTGTTCCCACGCGATACAAAAAACCAAACTTTTTACGGCTTTTTTTGCATTATTTTATAAATTTTTTATCTTTAACCCTAAAATTTGACTATTTAAAGTCATTTTTGAGTAAAAACTCCCTACAAATTATAACTTTGTTTTTTCTTAAAGTTTTCAAAAACATTTTACTTTTTGAGCATAACCTCGATATGTAGGTCTTAGGCTTGGATAATCGAAAATCTTTTACTTTATTTACAGTAAAAATCTGCTTTTGAAGCTCTTTAGTGACCACTAAATTTTTTTTACACATTTTTGAATTGCATCAAATTAAAGTTTGATTAAAGAGCTTTCCAACGATATATAATTTTATGCATAAATTGTTATTAGAAGTGAAGTTATGTATATTTGAATAAAAAAAAAGTGGTTTTTTCTATTAATCTAAAAATCCTTTTATTGTACCAAACACGTTTTCTTTATCCAAACCTTCATAACCAGAAGTAAAAAAAAAATTATGGATTTATTTTAAGATTAATATCAAAAAGACAGAGATGAACTTTGAAAAAAACATTTGCATGTAGTCTTTAAATGAAAAAATACATATAAAAAGTAACAAAGCTCATGTTAAAAAAATATATATATAAACAAAAAGCTCTTATAAGTATAAATGAAGCTGTTACTAAAAACCAATGATTTCGTGATCATCAAGGTAATTATTAACTTAAATTAAAGAATTATTTGAAAAATAACAATTGATGGATTGAAATTGAGGCCAAAAGTATTAAATCGCTAAATAAAAAAACATGTTAGTGAAAAATAATCGAAGATATTTTGTGTTTACATTTATCATTAAGACCATGCTAAAAAATCGATAATAAGCAGATTTAAATAAAAAATTCTGATTTTTTAAAAGTAAAATTCAATGTTTACGACTTGCCATTATTTCGAAAACGACATTTAAAAAAATTGTAAATTTTGAAAAATTAATACCTTATTTTAACACGTTCTAAGAAGTGGCGCGCTCTTGAGAAAAAGCGCTCTCTGCCGGAATTGATTGAGAGTACAAGGACTGATTTATGATTAATTCTTTAACTAAGCACTCGCAGTCGCAGTTTTAATTTTGATCAATTTGCATTGCCAATTAGATTATTGTGATCGCAATCTCTATATAGTGAGTGTTTGAGTGATTAATTATTATATTCTGGCAGTATTGTATCATCAAACAATTACTTACGTGGTTTTTTGAAAAATGCGTAAACGTTAAAATTAACTGTTGGGTTATTTTTGAGTAAAAAACCTGTTCCCAGCTTCTAATAAAGTCATCGAGCAATATTTATTATTGGTAAGTAATTAATGCAAGATTATAGCAGAGAAAAGCTATTATTTACAAAACAACTAGTTAATAATTAACGGGCGTTGAAGCTCTTCTCGAGGCTCTAATTTTTTTTCTCGACATCTTATTATTGCAGCCGCAGCTATATCTCGCGGTACTGTTCTACTCCTTTTCGTCTTTACTTATAAGTAACATAGATTATTTTACTGCCTTTTTCTTATCTTTTGAATAAATGTTTTATGTATTTATTTATTTTTTATTCAGTGCTTTCGTAGCGAACCATAAATGTTATAAGTTCCACTTAAAACGAGAATGTAAACTTAAAGCATTTATTGAAAAAATGATATATAATGAAGTTAAGTATCGTATAAAAATCAAAATTAGTCTTTTTTTATATTTTTTGATTAATAAAAAGATTGCATAAATTTATAAGCTACATTTTTGTCAAAAAGATGAAATTTTTGAGCTTCTTACTTAATTCTTTAGAATTAATTTGGTTGTTAAATTCATAGTTATTATATATTATTGGTTATTAAATCCTCTATTATAAATTTAAAATTTTTTAAAATTTACAACTGTTTTAATTTCCAGTACATACATCTAATTTTTTTTTTTGCTAATTATTTTATAGATCTAGTTATTAAAAAATGGCTTCCACATCAGCTGAAACCATTAATATTGAAGTAGAATTACAAGAACTGAATGAAGGCAGCTTACCAACAAACTTGCAAATTTTACAACATCTGTTTTATTACACGAGACATTTGGATACAAAACTAAGTATTAGGAATGCTTGCAAGTTAATTTCAGAAAAACTCGTAACTATTTGGCAAAAATCAGAAATAAAAACTCAAAATTATTATAGAATAGCAGAAAAAATTGAAAAACTTCACGAGCGGTACCGAAATTTTCATAAATCTAATAACTGCAATAAGACACAAACTGAGTTTTACAAAAACTTGAATTCAGTTTTCGATGTTTCTCATCAAGAATTTAATGCATTAATTTCGGTGACCGATAAGCTTTTATTACTGACTCTTCCAGTTAATGAAATCTCACGGCAATTGAGCAGCTTAAATCCTCAACCATCAGGTATAAATTAAGCTCTTATGAAACGTTTGTATCAAACATCAATTATTTTTTCATTGTTTAATTAAGTAATTTTTTAATTTTCATAGAAGAACCTAAAGAAAACCCGATCAAGAGTGATTGTACTCGATTAACTAACGTGATTCAGAATGATCCAAAAAATATCAATACCGAACAAATCATATCACATAGTAAGTTTTTTTTCTTAATTATGTATTTTTATAATTTTTATTTTAATTTAAAATAAAAAAAGTGAAATATTTTTAAAAATGTATAACAAAATTTTTACAACATAAATTTTGTATTTATACAAAACAACAGTCTAAAATAAATATTTATTGGCAATGATTATTAATATTAATAAAGAAATTCTGACAGTTTTCAAATTTTTTAATTTTATTTAGTTCCAGGACAGATTAAAAATTTATTTGCTTATAAAAAAAAATCATTTGATTCAAACCAAGAAAATTCTGAAGAAATTAATGAATCTTCTCAAGGTTCTTTATATAATCCGACTAAAGGACGTAATTATGATAAACTTGGCGTTGGCACCAAAGCCACTATTAATGTCCTGACTGAAAAAGTTGTGGAAGTGCTTGATAATTGTAGAATAAGTATTAGAGAATCTATTCAGATAATAGCTGTCATTGCTGATGCTTTGGGACACGATTTGGAAACTTTGATTTTAAATGTAGCTTCATTTCAGAAAATAAGAAATGAAGTGAGAAAAAAAAAAGCAGAAAATATTCAAAAATTATTTGATGTTGATGACATTGATTTTGCTACAGCGCATTGGGACGGTAAACTACTTCCAGATTCACCTTGTAAAAGAGAAAAGGTAGACAGAGTACCAGTTCTTGTCACTGCACCAAATGATCTTGTACAAATCATAGACGTTCCCAAATTAGATCAGGGCACAGGTGTACTTCAAGCCGATTCCATTTTTAAAGCTCTCGTAAAATGGAATTTAACAAGTAAAGTAGAAGCCGTGTGTTGTGACACGACAAATTCCAACTTGGGTTCTAAGGCTGGAGCTGCTGTCCTATTGGAAAAATTACTACAAAAAGATCTCTTATATCTTCCGTGTCGTCATCATATTATGGAGGTGGTTCTTCGAGCGTGTTTTACCTCACAAATTGGAGCTTCCACTGAACCAGATGTTCCGATTTTTAAAAATTTTCAAAAAGCATGGGACTCGATAGATCAAACTAATTTTAAGAGTGGATTGGCTGATCTTCATCCTGCGTTGCTTTTAGAAGTAGACAGCAAAGTTATATTTATTAACAATCATTTAGAAAAGAAAATGCCCAGAAATGATTATAAAGAGTTTTTAGAATTGAGTCTGGTATTTCTTGGGAAACAAAAAGAAATTAAATTCAAAAAACCTGGGGCATGCCATCATGCACGATGGATGTCAAAAGCTTTGTATTGTTTAAAAATGTATTTATTTCGAGCAGCGTATAGTTTAGGAGAAAAAGAATCTTCGTTTTTTCAAGTATGCCAATTTATTGTATTTATTTATCTGGAAGCTTGGTTCACGGTAACTAACGCTGCAGAAGCTCCATGTAACGATATTTTATTAATTCGGAAAGTTAATAACTATAAGTTAATTAACGAGAAAATTGCTACAGCTGCGATCGATAAAATATCAAACCACCTCTGGTATATTTCACCAGAATGCAGTGCATTATCTTTCTTCGACAAAAATGTTACAGTGGCAGTGAAAAAAAAAATGGTTGAAGCTCTAAGCAAAGATAATGTAATTCCAAATTCTTCTAAAAAAATTCCCAAAACCAAAATTAATATCGCACTGACTGAAGATATAGATTATTTTATAAACAGTGAATCATTGAATATTTTTGATAGATTTAAATTGAAAAAAGAGTTTCTCCAATTACACCCATCTTGCTGGTCTACAGATGCAGGTTATTTGGAAAATAAAAAAATAATCAATTCTTTAAGAATTGTCAATGACGTTGCTGAAAGATCAATAAAATTAGTCAGTGATTACAATAATATTTTAACAATGGATGAAAAGCAGAAGCAATTTTTGTGGATGAATGTATCTAACTACAAGCGGACAAATCCTGATTTCAAAAAAAGTACATTAGTCAGGAAGTACAAAAGATCAAAAAAAGAAACTTAGCGTACCTGCCAATTTTTTTACTTATTCAAAATTTTGAAGCAGTTTAGTAAAATGTCAAAAATTTAATTAAAATATCGAGTGTTCTTTAAAGTTTTGCACACACATAAGATAGAATGAGTAGCTTAATATTTAGTCAAAAATATGTTGGTTCAAAAGTAAAATTTCAAGTATCATATAATTTTTCTATTATCTAAATTTTAATTCTGATTTTCTTTTTTTTTTTTTTTAATAAAAACTACTATTCAGTGAAATAAGAGCTTTGTTAATTTTTATATATGCTTACTTAAAAGACTTCATAAAAAATTTTTTTTCAAAGTTTATCTCTACTAGTACCACTCAGCGCGCTGCAAGCGCGCATAGGAAAAAAACAATGATTGTAACCTCAAAAGGCACTTTTCGAATATTTTAAAAACTGCTCCACCAATTAGCTCACGAATAAATCTTACATTGAAAATCTTACAAAATGGCGCTAGCTCTCTTTTATAGATAGACCTTTTTGATATTAAACTTAAAATAAATCCATAATTTTTTTTTACTTCTGGTTATGAAGGTTTGGATAAAGAAAACGTGTTTGGTACAATAAAAGGATTTTTAGATTAATAGAAAAAACCACTTTTTTTTTATTCAAATATACATAACTTCACTTCTAATAACAATTTATGCATAAAATTATATATCGTTGGAAAGCTCTTTAATCAAACTTTAATTTGATGCAATTCAAAAATGTGTAAAAAAAATTTAGTGGTCACTAAAGAGCTTCAAAAGCAGATTTTTACTGTAAATAAAGTAAAAGATTTTCGATTATCCAAGCCTAAGACCTACATATCGAGGTTATGCTCAAAAAGTAAAATGTTTTTGAAAACTTTAAGAAAAAACAAAGTTATAATTTGTAGGGAGTTTTTACTCAAAAATGACTTTAAATAGTCAAATTTTAGGGTTAAAGATAAAAAATTTATAAAATAATGCAAAAAAAGCCGTAAAAAGTTTGGTTTTTTGTATCGCGTGGGAACAATTTTGAAGATAAAAATCTCCGGTTTTCGCAGAAAGCTTCCTTTTTTCAATATCTTTCGAACGGTATAAAATAAGTAGGAGTCACCGTGTAATAGTTTTCATTGCGGCTGTTTTACAAGTGTTGTTTTTTTTTAACTTTTAAACTGTTTTTAAATACTTTCAAGGCTCGAGAGGCACGGTTTAAATTGGGGAAAAAATTTTTTTTTTGTGGGGAAAGTTATTTTTATGCTCTAAATAAACATTTGCGGGGGTGGAATCAGTCGAAAATTCAATTCGGGAACTCACGAACAGTCTACTGTGCACGCGATAACCCAAACTCCTTAATTTTTTTAAGGCAATCGGGGAACGGGGAGCGAGTAATAAAGATTTTAAAAAATCAAAACTTATCGCCGAGTCACGTAAGTTCTTGAGGGGTGATCGCTTTCGGCCAAGCTTTTAATGACACGAGAATCTCGAGTGTATCTCTCGGCGCACCGTCAGCCGGATAAATCCACTGGCCTAATTTCCTCCCACCCCCCCCCCCCCCCCCGGTTCGGTGCAGCAGGTAATCCGGAATCGATACAAATTAATCTTTGGAATAAGCTAATGCCATCGGGGGCGTTGACTAAGCTTTTTTTTTTCAAATTCGATTAAACGTATAAACACGAACGGCGACTCTGGATAAATATTGCGCTCGCGGTTAAAAAATATTTATCAACACGGTTTGCTCCCTCGTGACGATGCGAGAGATTATATAGAAAAAGAGAGCTGGGAAGAGAGGCGAAGACGACGTCCTCGTGCGCAACATCAATCCCCGAACACAAAAGGAGGGGAGGAGAAAAAAGAAACAAACAACTTTGTTCCCCCGTGCTCGAGCAACCCCCTGGAATATAATCGTCATCCATACGCCACTCGAAAGCTCCAGTGAGGTAACGGTGAAAATGAAAATATGAAAAAGGAAAAAAAAGGTAAAAAAAACTCACCTTGACAAAGTGCAGATTCTCCTTGTCCAAAAGAAACTCCATGGATTTGTGTGGCCGCTGATGGTGTCCTCCTCCCGGGGCGGCGCTATCGGCGGCGGCTCCAGGGCCCCCCTGGGCGCTCGAGCCCCTCAGATGGGCCCCTCCATCCTCGTCGTCCTCGTAGTTGTGGTAGCTGTTGGCCTGGTTGTACTGTAGACTGTGGTGCTGGGCCAGGGGCTGGTGGTACTGCAGGTGTCCGTTGAGGTTGAGGAGGCTGCGAGCCTTGACCTCCTCGGGATCAACGGGCGCGTCGAGGTCTGTCTCGAGGAGGCCCGGCCGGGCCTGGGGCTGGCCGTGGTGGTGGTGTCGGTAGCTTTGGCCGTCCTGGCCTGGTCCGTTCGTTTGGGCGAGCATCGCGGCACGCGCCTTCGCCATCTCGATATCTCGGACGTTGCCAAGGTCCGAGGCAAAGCGTCTGCGCGAGCCGCCGCTGCTGGTCGTTACGCCGCCTATACCGTAGCCCACGTAACCGCTACTGCTGTCCGATGCTCTGGTGCGCAGGCCACCACCCGCCGAGGACTGCGGCGGCAGGGGTGGCTTCTTCGCGGCGCTGCACACTGGCGGCCTCCCGTTGCTGATGCTGAAATCATCAAACGCACATCTTACAGTTTCCCTTCGTATACCACCCCCTCGAACTCTCGCTACCCTCCAACGATAAAGCCCCTTCTACGTACTACAGGGTGCGAGCTTATCGGCTGAACTTGCGACTGCGCGGGAGCTTTTTTCGTTTGGGGGTGTTCCCTTCCTGCCTGATTTTAAATATTCAAACTATTCTTTATATACTGTTAACTTTATTCTTGTCTCGCTTATTCTTGGTCGTTTTAAACGATGAAATTCACTATGGTAAGCCGTAGAAAATCTGTTGAATTTTTTTTTTCTCCTTTAAGTAATGGATATTCATTAACTAAAGTCTGACTTTATTAAAAAACTTTACTGTAAACTAAAAACTTTTACAAGTTAATATGCACCTTCTTCTATGATGTCAAGTTTTACACTATATCACACGAGGTAAGGGCAAAAAAATAACAACAATCAAGAACAATATTTATTCATATGTTTAAAAATACATATCTCTTAATTTTTCAAATCATTCCTGAAATATCAATAAACTGATTATTATTGTTAATAACAATTTTTCATTGGTTTAGAATGTTTAATTTAGAGAGCAAAACTATTAATCTTTCAAGTTTTATTTACCAAGATTAAATCATTAATGTATGAAAAAAATTAAAAAATGCTTCAAGTTAATTTTTAAATTAAAGTGCAAAAGTATCAGTTACAAAAGATGAAATTTGAAAATATTAAAATGATTTGAAACAAGGGTTCAGGAATTCATTAATAAGTCTGCCGAAAAAACTTTTAAATAAGATATTACTGATTATGAGTAATTATGTTTTTTAATGCTATGTATGATATCATGGAAAAATTATTGATGCCAAAAATTAAAACTCTGACACCCTAGTTACAATGCATGATTGAACGGATTTAGAAAATTGGAGCACGCCTGACAAGCAATTGCCTCAAAGCGTATCTCTCAGACGCATAATTCGGGCTGAACTAATTTTTTATACCCCCCGCTCATGATGCTTAATTGCTCAATCTTTCGATTAAAAAAAGAGCCTTAAGAATGTTGTCAAGCAAATAGAAATTTGTGAAAAACCTTACAATTGTTTTCCCAAATTATCTTAATTTTTTAATATCTTTTTTGAGGATCTCAAATAAACCAAATAAGTCGTACGGACAAAAGCTTGCAGAAAAACAAAGGAAGAACAAGAAGAAGAAAAGGCGCCAATCAAGTAACGAGCGATGCAGCTCAAATTGAATTGTTGGGGATTAAGTACGCGGCTCCCCTCGATTTTATATCCACGCTCGACCCTTTTTTTTTTCTCTTCATCGCCCACTTGCGGTGTTGCACAGTGTGAGTTTGTCATCGATTCGCAGCTACGAAATCCAATGCGCTTGCGACATCGGCGTCTTAGATCTAGGTTCAATGCTACTAACTGACGTTCACTTTTTCCTTCTAAGAAGTTGAAAAGTTAATCTTTTGATTATTTGTCTAACAAATCACTGCGGTCTGTACTTTTGAAAAGTATTCAAAACTTGTTAAATTTAATTTATTTAATTTATACAACTTTAAATTTTTATTTATTCGCACGGGATATGTAATAATAGTTTGATTCTCTCTAGTATGAAAAAGCATACTTAATTCCAACGGTGACTAAGTGAAAAAAGAATGGCCATCTATATTTAGATATTACATTCACCTTGAATTCTAAATTCAAAATCTAACTTTTATTACAACGATTAACGACTGAAGTCATTAATTGTAAATTCACTTAACGATATCATTTTTACTACCAAAAAATTTTTTTTCAAAACCTAATCTTTAATTGCATGCATCCTGAGAAAAAAGAAAGCCAATAATGAAAATTTATAGAACCGGTATAATAAACTTGGCTCGCGAAATTTCGTCAGACTTAAGTAAATAGACAGCATAAGAAAAAAATAGTTCTTCGGTAAACTTGTCGTAAAGAAAACTCAATATGGTCAAAAGAGCGTCCAATATTTAACTTTCGATGAAGAATATAGTGATAATAAATACACGAAGAGAATCAGTCATTTCCTCTCACTTACGCTCGTTTGCGGTAATACAAGCGCCCTAAATGCAAGATATTTTTATTTGGCTTTAGTCAAATTTGTTATTTTATTTCTAAATGAGTTAACTAATTTTTTTTTACAATTTTTTTTTTTTTTAAATATAAAATAGAGGACGCTTTGAATTTGAAGTTTTATCTGGGCAACGAATGCGATACTAAACTCAGTAAAGTAACGGTTTTATCAATCCACGTTGGCTATCGAAATTTTTTTTAACTTTGTCCTTATCTATTTCCAGAACGATATCCAGCGATACAGTATCTAAATCATTGATATACATTAAATTTTGTTTTCATAGGTTTGTGAAAACAGTAATACTTTCATATTATAATAAAAAAATTAAAAAGTAAGAATCCATTTTTTTGACATTTAGTTGACTCTCGTAAAGTTTCTCATCCCGTGGAAAAATCTACACTCTGTGAAAAAAAGACGATAAATTTTTCAACATCAAATACAAACACTATTGCGGTCTACACTAATGTCACTGTAAAAATATTAAAAAATAAATCTGTAAGTAACTGTGATCATTTTTTCCTGCACGAAAAAAAAAAAAAAAGAAATCAGAACCAATGAAACAAGCTGTATTCTTAAAATTCCTAGCCTACGTATAAAAATTCCAAAGTTAACATTAGATTATTACGAGTTTTGAATGCGTAATTATTTCTCGACCAGGCTACAATGTGTTCAAAACGAGTTTTAATACTAAAAACAACCTTCGATTTGATTAGCTTACATGTGTACGCAAAATACAATAATTTAAAATAAAGAAGATTGATTTTTTTACCCGTAATGCAATACTTTTTGTTATCAGTAAAATGCGACATGGCCGTGGAAAAGATTATTTATATTCGTTAAATTATCAGTTTTATGCAAGAAGATTAAAAATTACGTGGCTTTAAAAAATGATGTGGGTGTTACCGGTATGCAATTGTGAGAGTAGTTTCAGTAATTAATAAGATTAAAAAAAAAAAAAAAAAAAATTATTAGAGTCGTTTTAATTAACAATATTTTGATGTTTTCTACAGAGTTTTGACTCTTAATTTATTTTGTATCGTAAACTATTTACAATGCAGGAGTCAAGAGGCCCATTTTATGGAAATGAACTAATGAACTAAGCATCGTACGCAATTCGACTCCGACTTGATTAATTTTCAATACATATAGAGTGTCTAATTTGAAGGATGAGGAAGTTATTGGAAGTGCGTGTCAAAGTCACAGTTTGAAAATCATATGCATAAAAGGAGCACGAAAGAAGTGCGTTATTCGAATCGTAATTGTTCAGCCGCGAGCGAGTCTTTTATTGCGGCCCGTTTACGTATGCATGTGTTAAATTTAAATTTAAACGCGTGCACACTTGAATCTCGAGCGACTTATTTTCAGTATGATTTTCCGGTAGAGACGCGCCGCAACTAAATTAATCCCACAATAATTTTTTTTTTTTTTTTTCATAAAAATGAAGAAATAAAAAGATTGATTGATAAGATTCTATCTTCAGCTGTGCAAATCCTTTATTGTAGTGCTTAATTGTACCACTTATTAGCCTCAGAACCGACCTTAGAGATATAAGATCGTGGGAAAATATCTTTTATTCACGGGGAGTAGAAGTAATACGAGAAGTAATAATTAATTAGCGACACAAAAATGAACTGAAAAATCGAATAAATTATAAATTATTTAATGCCTTTTGTTAAAAAGCTCGTAAAAAAGAAAAAAATAAATAAACAAATAAAAAACTTTACGTTCACAGGAAATAATTATACGGACAAGTTTTTAAAAGAGCTAATTTCTTAACTAACGTTTTACTGAATAGAAAGGAACCAGTTTGTCACTTCCTTATATTTTTATCTTTTTTCAACTAACTGTAGTTGTCTCTTTCTTTTTTTCTGTCATTTTCCAGAGTTACTATGAGTACTTATCTTTCCATGCATTTCTGCACAGTTTTTATTAAAAGAGTGCGTAAGGCTGGTGAGTTATTTTACCATGCAAGTTCAAATGTATTTTATATATTTTTTTTTTTAATGAAATTTTTTTTTATAAACGATTCATTTAACCAACTATCACAGTGTAAAAAAAAAAAAATGAAATTCAGTACCTAAATCTATCAAATATGCTGCAAAATCTACATACACTAGCACATTTTAAATTCGTTGAGGTACTTTATAAGTGCAAGTATATATGAAAGAGTTCATTTCATTTCTAATAACACAACGTTCGTGCTTAATCATCTTTTTCGTACAAACGGTGCTCGAACTTTTCAATCTTTAGTTATGAAAAAGAAATCAACTTCGTTGAAAAGTAAATCTTTAGAAATCATCACTCATTATTTTTGCGTTGATTTTTGCAATCATCATCACTAGTGACACTCACAATCAAAAAAATGTATTCAGCTTAATAAATGTCTTACAAAAATTTTTTTACGGTTCCTTTAGGAAGATCCAAAATACATGCTTCAAAAAACTTCTCAAATACATTTATCATCGTTTCAAAAGATAAAAAAAATATATAAAAAAACTACAGGTCAGATAATAGTGAAACCGAAGCTGTCACCCAAAACAGCGTATTTTTACCGTTGTTCGGTTCTTCGAACACAGTTGTGAAAGCTGCGTGAAAAAAAAAAAAGACAACAAGCCGCCTGAAAAGAGTGCGGGTTTTTATTTTCACGTTCAACCTGATTTTCCAAAAGGAAACCCACAGACAATAAAGCACGTAAAATTGACCGCAAAGAATTATACTCGGATACGCCGAGAATATATTATCAATCCGGGGTCGCATAAAGCACCGTTACGTGGAGATTAAACTACAGGACAACTTGGCAAAAATATATTAATACCCGAGAATTTCCAAGTGAACTTTGTAAAGCTGGAATTTGAATTCCACGTGGGCGCGCTCGGCTATGAGGTTTAAGCATGCGCGCGCATTATCGTCGCGGACCGCGACGTGCAACAGGTTGTAATCGTGCCTTTATTCAATACTGCCAGCTCTGGCCGGCGTGACGATTTATTTTGTAACACTTTTCGATACCCCGACCACAATGGAATCAAAGTGACCACAATATCTCATTCTATTGAATTTTTGTGTAAACATCATTATTTTCAATAGTCTGATGCGATTTGATAGAAATTATAAGTTGAAATGATAATTTTTTATTTAACTGATACACCTCTGATTAAAAATTAGTATATTCTTACTAACAAGTTGCAAAAGAAAAAAAAAAACGAAACGAGTGATGTCAACGTTAAAGAATCCGGAAATTCGTTGATTTTCACGTAACCTTTCCACCGCGTCAGCCATTAAAATTTAAACAATCGAAAGAATTCATAGAGGAGTGGCTGAAATAATGAATAAAACTGCACGCGCATAACAGTTGAGCCAATGCGACTATTGACCCGAGCAAACCGAAGGTATGCATCGAAAATATACTATTCAAAACAGTTTTTTAAACTATCTTCGTACTTTCATACACTTACATGAACAGATGATTAAACATGTGCGCTTCATTTGAATTTACTGAAAAAAACGTGGGTTTTAGTTCTGCCAACACGATTTTGAAAATGATAAACGTTCGGCAATTACGTATTACGTAAAACTTAGGCAAGATTTTTTCTTATCCCCGACAGCACTCATAACTCAAATCGTTGTCATAATGAATACGCGAGCTTAAAAATTGCACTTAATTTTCGAGTCGAGTCTTATCTAAGCGATTAATAAATTAAAGAAAGACTGATCATTGGACCTGTAAAAAAAAAAAAAAAAAAAGACAGTCGAATAGTCATTAATGAAGTTTTCTCCGTGTACAGAGGATCCAAACATAAATCTCGGTTGTGCGGGCGGGTGTGTGGCAAGAGACGCCAAGAGATCGTGACCGACGGACACGGATGACCCGGAATAGCCACGGTCGCGGAGGGGTCCTGAGCATTGTCTGCAGGAAGCGACAGTCATTACGGGTGTAAATTATATCCGGTGAAGTACGGACTGCTGCAGGTGGTAAAAATCCTCGAGAAAAATTTGTGCCGCCAGCTCTGCGAGCGAATAAATTACAATCAGCTGACGATTTTTTTCCGACCGCCCGGGGTAATGACGATCTATGCGCGCTCGGCACTATGCATTTAATCTATTTGATTTTCTATGCTCGATCACCTTGTGACGGAGTAGCGCTCTTTATATATTTTACGTGTTCTTGATTCACGAATGACGACCGGGATTGTAAACTATCGTCCGGGTTCTTATTTATTTCTATCCTCGAGCGAGCCTCTCAAAGTGTTTTCGCTAGTTCGAGACTTAGTTTATACCTCATCTCGAACAATCGGGATGAATTTAATTTTAAAAGCAAAGTATTAAAAAAAATTTGAAACAACTATTTTTTGAATCTATAGTTCGGATTGTCAAGACTTTTGAATTCAAGTTTTTAAATTTCATTTATTTTCAAGAAAAATAAAATAAATTTATAAATATAATTTTTTAATTTTTAATTATTGCATGGCCGAAAATGTCACAGCTGAGTCACAGTGATTGTGAGTCACTGATACTCATTGTCAGAGATTCGTAAAAAACAGAATTGCCGATTTGATTTGCCCGAAAGTATAAAAAAAACTTACTGAAAAAACAAACCGCTTATCCGACGCACCGAAAAAATTTCAACACTTGGCTTATAATACACCCTGCAAGGTAGGTTCGACGCCCAATTCATAAATCGCGTTTCCTGCGATCGTTTTACCACGACACAATAGAATCCCAAGTTGTACGTGCTTTTAAGAAGAAATTTTCGAAACCGCCCCAGTTTAGTATTGAAATACGAGTATTAGTATTATTGATAGGGTTTTCGACTGCAGGTATACTTAAGTGCAGTTTTACGATCCTGAACGACGCGGCAGCTGCTCTACCGGGGGTAGCCGGAGGGGGACCATTAAGACGGACCCTGCCAAACTCTAGCTGTGTATATTAACCTATACAATCCGAGTCTTGTACTCTCAACATGTGCGAATCATTTGCTTTCTCAAGGACACACTAACCATCAAATCTCTTCTCTTTATCGTAGCTGCGAAGAGTTCGGAATTTTTTAAACGATCTTACATCGAGTTATTATTCATGTGCGGTTATAACTACGTTAAAGACCGGATACATTTTTTTCCAGTGGAAAATTCTCTAGACGCTTCTGGAAAAGTTTTAGACTAAATTTGTCGGACCTGTAGGGTCATAATGAGTTATTGTCTCTGACGGGAGACTCACTTTATCTATTGCAGTACCGTGCGTAAAATTTTTTTCAAACAAAATATTTCATTTTTTGGAATATATTATGTCAATCGTACCATAATTTAAATATTTGATAATATAAACAAGGAAAAAAATAATCCACCAAAAACAGTCTCGACGTTAAAGCCAAGATAAAAAAAGAAAGAAAAAAAAGATTCAAGTGCAGCGAGGTCTGATCTCGGATGAAAGAATCCCAAGCTTCTAAGCTGCGTGACACGAACACATCAACACAGCATTGTATAATATATGTGTAGGGGTTGAAGATGGTGTGAAACAGTTTCCGGGTGCTCCTCTGGGAGATTTCAAACGTCGTGGCGGCAGTCATAAACGCTCGTTTACAATCTATAATTAAGGTCGGGAGACCGCGCGTAAACAAACATTAGGCGGAAGCCAGTCGTTAAATATTTACTCCGACAAGTTAGACCTCCCTTTCGAACTCATCTGCATGCCATGCCTGCAACACCTATGCACAAAATTTTTTTTTTCTAAATCCGTACTGTACACTTAAGAACACGAAGTGCGCTTGTCTATACAATATTTTCCAGACGCACGTAGAAGAATTTTTTCATAAGATAATTTATAGCACACAAGTGTATACTTGTCCTTGGTATAAAAGAGAGAGCGAGAAAAAGAAAAAATTCCGGTTTATCTCCTAAACAGCTTTAAATGCCCGCATCATAACCCGAGGGTACATATTGGTATAAATCAGCTGAGCCATGATGTTTTGTTTCCTCAGCTTCGAAATTTCTGGCCCTGCGGGAGGCTTGAATCTATAGCGGATCTATACTCATCTGACATCTCGTAAAAATTTGAAATAAATATTTTTGATGATATCGACAGTAGTTTTAAAAACATCAGTATGTATAGAAATTTTATTACTCATCAGGCAACAGTTTATTGATGAATAATTCAATCTACCATCAAATATTTACCGATATTACTGTTTGTAAGCCCAAATAAAAAATTTTAACTAAATTTTGTAAATTTCAAAACTTTTCAAAAATGCTGACTTTGGTCGAAGCTCTACTAAAATAAATTTTAATTTATGTTTATAAAATAGACTTCAAGAACTAGGCGAGTAACTAGGTATTGTCGAGTTAAAATCTAATATTTCTTTGGCATGTGAAATTACATAATAATAGATTTTTAAACCTCCACGCTCGAGTTGCAATAGTGCACGTTATTACGCGACGTATGTATATATAAAACGCAAATCGCATAAAGAAAGTTAATACGCTCCCGCGTAAACAAGACCGCGCTTCACACAACATATACCGCAAAAACACAATGTATTGCAGTTTTACACCGAGGTGTGACAGTGTAAATAGAGAGTGATGTTTATTAAGAATTAGAATATCTATTCTAAATTATACGTGTTGGATCACCAAATATTTCTGGAGTACGACATATGAGTCACACTTGACATTGAAAATTTCTAATTTTATACCATGTATTCTTTATTTAAAATGGTTTAATTTTGGATAAGTTTCAAAAGATTTGATAAATTTAAAAACTTTTAAAACCAAAGAACTTACATGGGATTTTTTAACCATAACAAAGGTAAACAAAATTTTTATATTGTACTCGAACGAAGATCATATGAATTATGAGCAGATATTCTAATTTTCTTGTCCATCAGCAGTGTTGAGATTTAAAAAAAAACTGCAGCTCACCTGACATTCGCAGCGTTTCTCTCGGCCTCGGGCCTTCTGATTTCCTCGTTCAGTTGATGCATTTGTTGCTGCCTCAGTTGCTCCTCCCGTCTCATCTCTTCCTCGGTCGGTTTAAGGGGTATGATAATATAATCCGGCTCGTTCTTCCTCTTGGCAACTCCGCCCCCGAGCGCAGCCTGTTGATCGAGTTTGGGGAACACTTTATTCTCACTGTAAGCACCATTAGCACCACCACTAGCACTATTAGCACTGGTATGCAGGCTCTTCTTCTGGAGCTCGGATCGGGGCACCTTGGACCGACCGCTAAATCTGAGCTTGGAGAACCTTGACAAGAAGCCGCCGAGGCCGCCCTTTTTTCGTTCTTCCTTGGGGGTACCTGCTGAGGTGTTTAGGGCGTTCATGCTGCTGGTACTCCGAAGAGGCTCCCCGGACAAGGCAAGCCTCTTGGCCGCCGTGGCCGACATTTCGGCCGACCTCGGTTGCACCGTGCTGGCTTCTTTAAATACCTCCTCGTGTTCGAGAGTAACTAGGCTCGCGCCGAGGCCGCTGCTCGTAGTCGTGCTATCGCGCTCCGCGATGGACGCTGGAGAACTGCCGGCTGCGGCGCCGCCACCTCCGTTCACTGCTGCCGATTCCGCAGCAGCAGCGTAGTAGTAGTCCAGTGGTGGGGGAGCGGCAATTCGTTGTCGCGTCGTACTTACATTGCCGGCACTGCCATCCTTCTCCTGCGCTACGAGTCTCCAAAGTCTCTCTTGGACGCCGGTACCACCACCGTTTCTGCTGTTCCTTACGTCCTCGCAGCTTTTTGATACCGGCCGGTGGTGGTGGTGATGGTGCCGACTTTTGGGTGTCACTTGGTCGGGGTAAAACTCACCGATGTAGGTCTTTTTGTGCGGACTTTCTTCGTTTTCCTCTTTCTCTTCTCGATTTTCTAATCTACTTGATACTGTTTCGCGATCGTTCGGAGTCTTCTCCAAAAAGTCGTTGTGCGCTAC
The DNA here is from genome assembly GCA_038277355.1 of Encarsia formosa. Taxonomy (NCBI): domain Eukaryota; kingdom Metazoa; phylum Arthropoda; class Insecta; order Hymenoptera; family Aphelinidae; genus Encarsia; species Encarsia formosa. Next base: position 112,145,456 of record CM076184.1, read on the forward strand.
GATTGGTTTATTCTCCAGCAAGCAAGGATAATCTACTTCGTCGTCTAGAGCGGGTAACACACTGGGACTATGCACACTCGAATTAACCTTGCCAAAATCCTCTCCAGAAATCGGCGAAAAATCCGAGTTTTTTTTTATCCGGTCAAGCAGCGAAGTTTCTTTTTGCTGTTGCTGCTTTTGCCTGCTGGCTCGGGCGGCAGAAACATTTTCCGTCGATTTTGAGTAAATTTTTGATTGAGATACGTACTCCAGGTTATCGCTGACGAGTTCCGAAGCCGAACCGGTCATTTCGTCAACGAGCTCACTTATCTTGAACTTAGACGGGATTGCCAAGCCGCCGGAGGGTTCTGGAAATTCCTCCTCGCACAACTCCTCCATGCGATGAAAAGTCTTGCAATTGTATCCCAGAGACACGTTTTGCATGACATCTAGATGCTGTGCAAGCTCGTAACTTGCGTTGTTCAGAGGTTTCATGTTTTCCAGGGGTGAGAGGGGCCGCTTTTTTCGCTCCCAGTCCCGAACCAAGTGTTCATCGACAGTACTGTGCTGAGCAAGCTCATAGCTTGCGTTGTTTCTAACTCGAGGACGCTGTTTATTGCTCTCGACAATGCTTTGCTTCATCTGTTCGGCATTCTTGAGAGCGGCGGTAAGTTCTTCAACGTTCGGGCTGTTTTTGCTCGTAGCCTCCTCAACTTCGAGTCTTAGTTGACGTATCGCCTCATCGACAACCGCGTCCACGTTGTTTTCCATAGCCATGGCGATTTCAAGCACATTAGATTCGATTCTGTCTTGGGTCTTGACGGTACTGGTCAACAAAGCTTTTTCTTCGAGTAGATTTTGATTTTCTTCGTCAGATTTACGCGGTGTTTCTGAATTTATCTTGGAAAGAATATCCGTACTTTGTGGATCTTGGATCTTGACCGAGCTTGGTGGTGTGGAAGGCAACTCCTGGTTTCGTTTTTTCATTCTAATTTTTTCTTCCCCCACGACTTTTCCGGGCTCGATGTCGCTTTCGTCATGCAGTCCAGAGTCGTGGTTCATCGTTAGTATATCCGCCATGTTGTCTACCTCCTCAATCAGCTGTTGCGCTTCGTCCTCCGGGTGATCCGAGCCTGATTCTTCTGGATCATGAGCGCTCAAAGTTCTCTCTTCGGAGCTCTCTATCCTCTCGCGATGCTGGTCATCGGGAACAAAATATTCGTCGTCGTAGTTGTCGGCGTCGTCTTTGACGATGCCGCTGCTACTGCAGCTCGTGGTACGTCCACAGAGATCGAGGTTCACTGGCACACTGGCGACGCGCGTGTAGTTGTCAAATCTGAGAAGACTCGTGGAGGAGGAGGAGGAACCAGCTGCTGCCGTGCAAGCAGTGGCCAACGAGTCCAAGAGGCTGCTGGCCGGCAGACTTGGTGCGCTGCGCCACTTATCCGTGAATCTAAAATTAAAGCCCGGTCCGGCTGCCAAACTGCCACCACTTTGGCGCGCATCCACGCTGTTGCGATTATGACTGCTGCTGCTTCCCCGGTGATGGTGGTGATGATGGTGGTGGTGGTGGTGACCGCGCCGCCTTAGCTGCACGCTCGGATCGATATCTTCGGTGTCCGCAGCCGCGTCTATGGACCCGCTTTCGATGTCCAGGTCATCGTCGAGCGAGGTCAGGTCGAGACTGAGCCGTGCACTCGAGCCAAGACTAAGACGCGCCGCAGCCTTGAGGTTGAGTAAAGTAGACTCGCGGGTTCGACGCTCTTCGTCCGAGTCTTCCAGTCCAAACTCTCGCAAATCTACGCTGTTGCGACAATCTAGGGAGGCCGCGTGCGTGTACGTCGAGTTGGGATCACCAAACACCAGGAGCTGATCTACCTCGTTGTAGCGCGAGCTCACGTAGTCGTCGTCGTTCAGATTTTCAGGCTCGCTCAGATTTTCCGAAGAATCCTCATAGTCCGAGTAGCCGTCCATTTCGTTTAACTGCCATGGATCTCTAAAAAATTTTGAAAAAAAGAACGAATTTTTTATTTTATATAAATTTATTACTGAGAATATTTAAAATTGCTTGTAAACACTGCAGAAAAAAATGTAAAAAAAAAAAAATAGATATTTTTACTGAGTAAGTATATTTTCATCTAGGTGCAAAAAAAGCAGAATAATTCACCACGCAAGTGGAATTTTTTTTCAGCTGTACTCTTTGTTTAAACAGATAATTTATACTGCCGCAAAATTAGTTTTTAAGCATCAAACAATGCTGTTAATTTTTTTTTTTTTTTTTGCAAATATTTTGATTCAATGCATTTTTAAGTTAAAAACATTTTTTTAAACCAATTTTAATTATTAAATTAATTGCGAAAACTCGGTTAAGAAATTAATTTTGTAAGATATTTTTTATCGTTTTATCAAATAGAAAGTTTTTCGTCAATAATTCTCAAATAAATTCATTGTATGATTCTGGCTTTTTATTGGATACAGCTTAGCACTATTTTTCTTACGAGACTCGAGACGAATAATTGAGATAAGTTAAGAACATTTTAACAAAGAGCTCCTTTTTATGCTCTTTAAACCAAAGACGTGTTGATTTTGACCCTCTCAAAAATTTCTCAAGAAACAATTCGGGGTCAAGTGCCGGAGCAATCTAATTTTACAAAATAATTAAAACTTGAATAAATAAAAAATTTTATGGAAATTTCATAAGAAAAAATTAATTATCATCCGGCTCATTTAAACATTAAATTCGAACGCGACTGCGAAGCAAGCAGACGTCATTAGACGTCGCGTCTAATTGTTGAACACTGCATTCAGGGTCAAGTTTGAGCTCGGCTATTCTCGAGCCAAAAAAAAAATCTGGGTCACGTGGTGGTCGCAGCCAAATAAATTTACCCTGCCAAGATATCAAAGAACAAACAGGTAAATTAAAGTTTAAGGTCAATCAAGGATAGTTAGTAAGAAGTCTCAAAAATCACCTTCCGCACCTTCTCCTGGACCTGGGCCGCCTGACCAATCTCGAAAGATCGGAATTTTTACCAAACTGATGGCTTACAAATCCGTTGAGCAAGTTACCAGTACCGTGGTGATGGTGGACATCGCGCGCTCCACCCAGATCTTTGTCTCCCAAACTTTCGAAGCTTCTGTAGGGTCTAAGCTGGGGTCTGCCGAAGAAGTTGTCATCCAGATATTCCCCATTGAGTTGACCGTACTCCTGCTCGAGACTGTCGGGAGATGCGCAGGCCTCCTGGTGATGGTGGTGGTGGTGGTGATGGTGATGATGGTGCCTCGAGGAACCGTTCGTGCCTGAGGTCACGCGATTGTTGTACTCCAGGGAATCGAAGCTGTAGCTCGAAGGTGAAAGAGTCGCGCAGGTACGTTCGAGGGACTCGAACTGGAGGAGAGAACTGGAGCGCGACGAAGTAGAGGACCTGGGCGAGCCCAGGACCTCGGTGTCGCTGCCACCATTTCGACGTCGTCGTTTCTTCGGGACCACCGAGTTGCACTCGCTACCACTTCCATCTTGTTTGTCGTCTAGAACAAAAAAATGTGCTTTTTTTAAAATTAATTTTCAAAATAACATACACATAATGTCGTAGGTGCATCAGAGTTAAGATAAAAATCGTTAACTTGACTAGCGAAGTAAGCGCGGCAATTATGATAGTTAAAAGAAATGAGTTGGAGTGTATCTAAAAAATTGATTAAGGAACAGTCCGTGTCTAAAAATTCTGAAAACACTAAAGACGTCGCGACACAAAACCTCTGGCCGGACGGGCGTCGGCATGGGATTATGTCACGACGCAACGAAGAAAACTAAACACACCCGCAGCGATGGTCTAATTGAATTAAGGGTGCCGTGGGATAAGATAGCAGCAGCATATAAAAGAGATACTCCGAGCCCAGTTTAATGAAAGTGGAACGAGCAAACTTGCCTCGATGCTCGGATCAAGGGATTTTCCAAGCACGCGAGACTTTGGTGCGAATCGGTGTGTTGCGAAAACAGTTTTCGCCTTCTATTGGCCTTTATTGGAAATACATAAAAAAAGATACGTTTTTGTAGACAGCACTGTCAATTAAAAAAAATGAAAGGTTTCATCTCAGCGCTCAAAAGTAATTGTTGTGAGATCTGCGCTTATATTTTTAATAAATTGGCAGTTATTTAATAGATTACCTTCAAGCACGACAGCATTTTTGCGGCGAGCGATTTAAAAACTTTTTGCCATAAAAGCGTAAAATACTATACGCAAAATAAATAAATATATATTTTTATATTTAATTTTTTTGTTTCTGAGTACAGAGAAATGCTCTACCGTACTCGTGGGGAGTCTGGTACATATAAATTTTGTAAAAATACAATTGTATCAGAGATTATAATTATCTTTTTTAAATAAATTTAATGTAAAAGTTAAAAAATTGCGTGTATGTTTTGAGTCAAAATAAATTATATAAATGTAGTGGAAACTGCTTTATAAGTGACCCTGGTAAAAAATTAACTGACAATACCTAAAACTACCAAGTTATTATCTTTGCTTAATTTTAATACATTAGCGGGGTTTAGCTAAGAGTGGTTAAGTTTTTTACTAACTATGTTTACGTACGACTGATTAATTGACTCCCTTGACTTATTTATTTATCATCACTTATCTAAATTTCAGATTTTAGTGTTTATTAGAAACTTTTCAAAAATAAAAATAAAAAAATAAAGTCCTGAGCTTTCAAAAGACGTCGTTTAAAAGTTTATGTCTGCACTTTTATTGAAGCTTCAAAATTAATTTTTTTCCAAATTTTCAATTTTAAACTGAAGCAATCGTGTAAAAAATTATTTTGAATTTGAACTCAAAGCGTTTGAATAAAATTTTGTAAAACTAAAAGACTTGCAAGTGCTCGTGCTGCTCGATCCAAGTTGGCTCTAGGCCGAAGAAAATAAACCGAGCTAAGCAAAATATTCCAAGCATATTAATTTAAATTTCAAAATTGAATGTTCATGGCACGAGCTTTAGATAAATTTAAGCCAAGAGTAAATAAAAACCAAATAATACGGGCAGGCAATTTCCGATAATTTTATAAAGATTATGAGATTCTTTGCTCGCACATCATGGATGAAGAAAAAGTTGAAGACTGTCATATGTACACCCGATTAAAACTCGTTCAATTCCATAGACTTCCGGTTAAAGTACATTCCACCGCAAGAAAATATCCCACTTTGATCATTTTTTTTTTCTTTCAATACTCGGGTGTAAACAAAGGCTTTCAAGCTTCCTTAAAAGAGCAAGGAATCACCTTGCTTCACCTACATAACACGATGAAAAAAGTTGCTAGATTACTTTATTAGGATACGCACGGGTTAATGAACGACGAGTTTTTTCCGTAGCTTTGTATTTTCTCTCCCGAGATGGGACTGGACAGCAGGGGACGTATCGATACGATCATTGGTGCGCCAAATTAAAAAATTTACATTTTTCCAATAAACTTAGTTTACACACTGGGTTCATTTTCAACTAATTTTTTTGTTTATTTTTAAACACTAGCAACCAAATTTCTGAGGACGTGATAAAACTTTTCTTAATTACTATCCTAATTATTAAGTTTAAAAAAAAAACTAGCAGACTTTCGACTGCGTTTTTACAATGGAAATATAAAAATTACATGTTAAAACACTCAGTTTAAAAAAATGAATTTTTCGAAATTCGTTTTTTCAAGTTTTCTACACTCTATGAATTTTCGCGCCATAACTTATGTACCCTATACTACTTTTAGAATAAACAGCTAGATAATGGCGAAAAGCGCATAAAAAAATATGCACTTGTTCGGTACATATAAAATTTTAACACATAGACAGATACGCAGACAAACCAAGCGAAACATAAATAAATAATTTTTTTTTTTCAGTTGACTGCGTCATCATGAAAAGAGTTATTTTTGAAATTTTCCAGACTTGATAGCCAAGAAAGAAGAAAAATAATGAAACAAGTTATTTTAAATATAGAAAATGACGCAAGTACAATTTGTTAGTTTTTAAAAACACAACGAAATAACGTAACAATACTTATGTAAACGCATCGAATTCCCGGGAAACAAAGTGATACACTGAATGTTTATTTAAAATCTCGTACGGGACGCCGGGTTATAAATATAAATTTTTTAAAAAGCCTAAAGAAAGTGTAACAAGCTGCTGGGAGCATCAATCATTGAATAGTCGCGACTCGACCAGGAGCTTATAATAGTCGTATCCCAAAAAAGAAGTCAGCGTTGCACAGACAGAGACTGTGAGTTGAAGCGACTCTGCTCACGTGTCGTTACACCTGTGGCCCCGCGTGCGAAATACCGTTGCTTCGGAATGATGACGATATCGTACAAATTTAAACTCGTCGCGACGCGATGCAATTGATGTGTGCTGACTCGAGGGGGCTTTGAGTAAGGGCTAGCTGCAGAAAAAAAAAAAAAAAAAAAAAAAAAAGAGAACGAGGAAGCCGCCACTCGTTGAGCGGATTATGCTGTCACGCGGTTTTTTGTACAGCGAAGGAAATATTTATACTCAAATTCTCACGAGTATCATAGCGGGAGTCAATCTTGGACACTTTTATTATTCTGTTGATTTGCTTTACATGCTTTTGTAAATTATTGTTTAACGGTGTCTACTCATTGTTTGAAAAATTAAAAAATATATGTGTTGCGATTTTTTATTATTTTTGTGCTGTATTAATATTTTGAAATAATAAAATCGTGACTGTCATTCTTATAAAAACATTCTTATTTTTCTACAATTAAACTATTTTTTCAAACAATTTTTCTCACAGGAAGAAATAAAGACCACAGACTAGTACAATTTTTTTTTCTCGCCATAAATCTTCATTAACTTTAAAAAACAATGCCATTCAACTTTGAAATAATTCTCCACGTATGCCCGGAACCTCGCAATTAGACCGCTAATAAAAACACGGCTCGCGGGGTCAATTGCAGAGTCAATACTAGAATTCTTTCACCGAGAGTAAAAAGAATCCAGTGAATAATTCGCGTGATAAAGCTCATTTAGAATGTTTATTGCTTCACTAAACAATTGTATGAATTTTCTATTTCGAACAGTCGCTAAAATACATAGCAACGCTAATTTTTTATCTTTGTTTTTTCCTGCTCTGTTCAGAACTATCATATTTCTTTGTAATAAAATAAAAATTCTCTTTCATGCATGTGCAAAAATTAATCTTTTTTAAATTAAAGAACAAAGTTTTTTTAATTATTTTAAATCAAAAGCTCATGTTTTATCAATTAACCTCTAAAAATTACAAGTAAAACTAAATTTAAAATTAGATTGCAGGTTTCATTCAAGTTTTCTTTTGAATGCAAAAAAAAAAAGTAAAGATAGAAAGAGCCCCTGACGGTCTGCAACCCGCTAGTCACGGGTGCGTGCAGTGTGGCGTTGCGATCAACTAACAGGCCAGGGCGAAAGTAAATATTTACCCTGGAATCCGCGGATAATTTAACGCCAGGTCGGCTGCGGGCGATTATCCGGCCATATTTTCCCGTTCGTATGTACTCAACTAGACTAGTCGTTGCTCTCGAAACGAAAATGATCGAGAGGTGAAGGATCCTTGCGATCTGAATATGGAAAGAAGCCTTTCGGGTTTTCTTTTTTTAATGTTATTATTTTCTTACTTTTTTACGGCATCGTTTTGCGCTGGTGGGCGTTTTATGGTCAGATATAAATTTATATCCTGGATTATGTCTTGTGTTTACATTTTGATGAATTACAAATAAACTGTTATGAATGAAAAAAATTTGAGTGAGTCAAATCTGTTGAAAAGAGTTTGATGATGCTTTTTGGTGGATTATTTTCAAAAAGAATAATTAAAGTTTCATTCGCACTCTTTTTAAACAATCCATAGATGGAAAAAAAGGTAGAAAAACTTATTCCAAGAAAAATAAGGTGGTACCCCATTTGGGATCAGGTACCTATTTGGGATCATAGTCATGGATTTGTATAACTATATACTTGCATCTCCCGTGCAGTTTGTACAGAGTGATTCCAAATATGATCCCAAATGGGGTCCACCACCTTAGTTAACACACGATGCGTATTTTCTTACATTCTATCTTTTTTTTTTTTTTTTTTTTTTTTTTTTTATTATAAAACTCATTATTCTACAATATTTACAAAAACAAAAAAATCTTTATCATAAATTTTTTGCTCTAAATTTTTTAATAAAATTAACTTTTGATGTATGAATTAGGTCAAGATTATATTATAATCAAATTATATCTGAATTTAATTGAAAAATTATTATCTGAAAAAAAAAAATATTTCATATATTTAGGGGCAACGCAGATAACATGAACTTGCAGGCGCGCAACAACGGGGGGGGCAGAGGTGTCAGGACACCCCCTGGGCTAGTAGACGACACCCTCTACAGTTTCTTGGGGGTGTCCACGGAATTTGAAATCTCAAGCCTTAAACCTACAAAACCCTGGGCGCCCGAGTTATACAAAATAACTAATCAGCTATCCCTCAAGCTCTGAATCCCCAAATACCCTGGGCGCACGAGTTCAACAAAAAAAAAAAAATCAGCTATCCCCTAGGCTCTAAACCCTCAAATATCCTGGGCGCCAGAGTTCAAAAAAAAAGTAATCAGCTATCCCCTAAGCTCTAAACCCCCAAATACCCTGGGCGACCGAGTTCAACAAAAAAACTGATCGGCTATCCCCCAAGCTCTAAACCCGCAAAGCCCTGGGCATCGAGTTAAAAAAAAAAAAAACTGATCAGCTATCCCCCAAGCTCTAAACCCTTAAATATCCTGGGCGCCCGAGTTTAACGAAAAAACTAATCAGCTATCCCCCAAGCTCTAAGCCCTCAAAACCCTGGACGCCCGAGTTCAACAAAAAAACTAATCAGCTATCCCCCAAGCTCTAAACCCCCAAAACCCTGGGCACCCGAGTTCAACAATAAAACTGATCAGCTATCCCCCAAGCTCTAAACCCTTAAATATCCTGGGCGCCCGAGTTTAACGAAAAAACTAATCAGCTATCCCCCAAGCTCTAAACCCTCAAAACCCTGGACGCCCGAGTTCAACAAAAAAACTAATCAGCTATCCCCCAAGCTCTAAACCCTCAAAACCCTGGGCACCCGAGTTCAACAATAAAACTGATCAGCTATCCCCCAAGCTCTAAACCCTCAAAACCCTGGGCACCCGAGTTCAACAATAAAACTGATCAGCTATCCCCCAAGCTCTAAACCCCCCAAAACCCTGGACATCGAGTTCAATAAAAAAAAAAAACTGATCATTTATCGCCCAAGCTCTAAGCCTCCTAAAACTCTGGTTACCGAGTGGAATAATTTTAGAAGTTAAGCTCGAAGTTAAGCGTACTTTATAATTAAATATCAAATCCAAAAAAAAGTGTTTTTTTTTTTTTTTTTTTTTTTTTCCACAATAAGGTTGTGGATTTTATTTTCCAGTTGGAAAAAAAAATTTGTTGATAATTTTTTTTGTTGCAACAAAAAAAATTTCGTTCAATTGAACTCGGGTGCCCAGGGATTCTGGGGGGATTGGAGCTTGGGGTATAGCTGATCAGTTTTTTTTATTGAACACGGGCGCCCTGGCTATTTGGGGATTCAGAGCTTGGGGGATAGCTGATAAGTTTTTTTGCTGAACTCGGACGCCCAGGGTTTTAGGGGCTTAGAGCTTGGGGGATAAATGATCAGTTTTTTTTTTTTTTTTTATTGAACTCGATGTCCAGGGTTTTGGGGGCTTAGAGCTTGGGGGATAGCTGATTAGTTTTTTTGCTGAACTCGGACGCCCAGGGTTTTGGGGGCTTAGAGCTTGGAGGATAGCTGATTAGTTTTTTAGTTTAACTCGGGCGCCCTGGCTATTTGGGGATTCAGAGCTTGGGGGATAGCCGATAAGTTTTTTTGCTGAACTCGGACGCCCAGGGTTTTGGGGGTTTAGAGCTTGGGGGATAGCCGATAAGTTTTTTTGCTGAACTCGGACGCCCAGGGTTTTGGGGGCTTAGAGCTTGGGGGATAGCTGATTAGTTTTTTTGCTGAACTCGGACGCCCAGGGTTTTGGGGGCTTAGAGCTTGGGGGATAGCTGATTAGTTTTTTTGCTGAACTCGGACGCCCAGGGTTTTGGGGGCTTAGAGCTTGGGGGATAGCTGATTAGTTTTTTTGCTGAACTCGGACGCCCAGGGTTTTGGGGGCTTAGAGCTTGGGGGATAGCTGATTAGTTTTTTAGTTTAACTCGGGCGCCCTGGCTATTTGGGGATTCAGAGCTTGGGGGATAGCCGATAAGTTTTTTTGCTGAACTCGGACGCCCAGGGTTTTGGGGGCTTAGAGCTTGGGGGATAAATGATCAGTTTTTTTTTTTTTTTATTGAACTCGATGTCCAGGGTTTTGGGGGCTTAGAGCTTGGGGGATAGCTGATTAGTTTTTTTGCTGAACTCGGACGCCCACGGTATTTGGGGGTTTAGATCCTGGGGGATAGCTGATTATTTTTTTGTTGAACTCGGGCGCTCCGGGTATTTGGGGGTTTATAGCTTGGGGGATAGCTGATCAGTTTTTTGGTTTAACTCGGGCGCCCTGGCTATTTGGGGATTTAGAGCTTGGGAGATAGCCAATAAGTTTTTTTGCTGAACTCGGACGCCCAGGGTTTTGGGGGTTTAGAGCTTGGGGGATAGCTGATCATTGTTTTGTTGAACTCGGTTGCCCAGGGTATTTGGGGATTCAGAGCTTGGGAGATAACTGATTAGTTTTTTTGTTGAACTCAGGCGCCCAGGGCGCTTAGGCATATTTAGATTTAAGGCTTGATTTAGGATTGTACAATTTCGTTGACACCCCCTGAAAATACTAGGGGGTGTCAGGAAAAAAATTGATCAGGACACCCCCTAGCTTACATGGGTTGTTGCGCCCCTGTGAACTTTATTGTATAAAATTAATTAGAGTACCAGTTTTAACATTTCACGTTCGAAATTTCATTGTATGACTAGTCTACAAGAGAATCCGATAATAATCAAACTGTTATAAACAACATGGTAAATAAGTAATAATACTTTTCAAATGACCAGCTCACTCGTAACCTTCATAAACTATTCATTAACGAGAGAAAAAAAATGAAAAAATGAAGTGCGATGTCTAAAAGGAAAAATATTGCGTTGACAATTCTACCTCAAGCATGTTCTCGACAATATTTAAGTTTTATCAACTCTTATGAGATAATGAAATAATTGAAAATGTTTTTATACCTAGAGCTCTTTGACCGGACTTGATGTGAATAACGCTTTCGGTTTCGGAGTCCGAGTCAAGCCAGTAACTGCGGTCCGAGTCACTTTGAAGATCGTCCGACGTCTCCTCCAGAATTGTCTCTAGAAAATCGCCCTGCTGGATCAGCATTGTTTCTGTAACAAAAAAATATATTATTTAATAAATCGTCTTCAGAATTTTATACCGATAAAATTGAAAATTAAAGACAGTTTTCATTTGAACATAATAATGTGTTTGATTTCTTTTAAGAATGTTAACTCGATTCTGTCTTTTTTTACATATGTAATGAATGAGTTAATGTGCGTGCTTTGCATGAAATTGAGTACCTACTAAGATATTTTCCGTTGAAAATTGTTCTCTCTTTTTTATCTTATCGAGCTTTTGTGTAAAAATCCATCAAGTAAAATTGACTCATAAACTCAAAAAAACTGTTGTTAATAAATAAAAAATGTAACTCTCTTAAAAAATTAAAATCAGATCTAAATTTCATCATTTTCATTATTTTTAGTGGTACATGAATAAAAAATTTTTATACGGACTAATTTTTAGGACTATATATGAAACTGTTGTTTGACTTAATAAGCGAGTTCCGAGCATCCGAAGGCAAGCCTAAGGCAACTGGAACGCTTTAACAAAGTCTAATTACTTACGTTTTATCGAGTAAACGACGTGACGCGACACTACGCAACTCGTCGAGCTAAGTTTTTTTAAAAATACAGTGTATAAACCAAGAGACACAAGTTGGGAGACTAAAATGTGAAAAAACAGTACCCGCGGCCGCGTGTGAAGAAGATGAGGAGTCAGAGTTTCAAGTTGAGCAAGCCAAATCCAGCATTGTTAATGAGATTCCGAGAACTCGCATCCACGTGACTCATACCACGTTCATTATTATACTATCGATTTACTTATTTAAAAAAGTCAGGAAGAAAAGCTCGATGACTAGAATCAATTATCTCAGAAACTAAATATTTTATATGAGGTCTTTTGTTTTTCAGTAAAAAAAAAGTAAAAAAAAAGTCGTTTGAATAATAATTGGATAGAAAAAAATTGCTTATTTTATTGCTAGCTGTAATTGGTTCAACGTATCGGGAGCAATAATTTATGGAAATTGTCGGTTGGATATTTTAATAGAGGAATTCAATTGAAAAGCGCGCACAATTCAAAGTGGTCTATAGGTAAGATATCGAGGTGACGTGTTGCAGCGGGTATTTATCGGTGCACGATTTAATCTACTGTTTCAACTAATTTGGCGCAGTTAGCGCGAAGAATTATGGTTTTGTGCGAGCCGTACAAGATTAGTATCTATCGAATAAGTGAACGAATTTCATTCGAGTCTTGGGATTTGAGATATTAATGGCCTACCGCGTAGCCAATACTTTTGATCTTAAATAAAAGCATCAAAAGTTCAAATGAAACATAGTTAAATGTTTCGTGAAATTTATGTTTCTCACTTTTATGACATTTTAATAGCCCAAACAGAAGTTTTGTATAATTTATTTAATTTGAATTTTTTCAAGTTTCTGCACGTGATATTAAAAATTTAGAATAAAAAATGTATAATTAAACGATGAGTTGTCTTGATCCATGGAAAAAAAAAGTAACAATCGTATTCGAAGTAAGCACAAATACAATACCAGGCTCTTTGTATTCAACATATGAATTGATGAAGAAGAAAAGGAAAGAAAAAAAGTGTTCATGTTCAAGTATAAGAAGAAAAGTTGGTGGACTACAGGCATCGCAAGCGTATGACGTCAAAATCCTATTCAGCACATACGAGTTGCATGTTGTGCGAGGTATAAACTTTGCTTTTTGGACCCTCGATTCCATAAATAAAGGTCCTTTGGCAGAGCCGTCCAGCTTTAACCAAAGTTAACAACGAAAAACTTGCTCCATTTTTTTTCACCACCAAGCTTGTATCTGTCTCTCTTTCATAATGCTCTCCCAAAGCTCTGCAAGTTCCCTCTTTTTAAGTTCCAAAGCTCCGAAGATTAGTCGAGGGTTGGTAGGGTATTTGAAGAACGCATCTTGAGCTTTTCAGCATCGGTTTGAAATAAACCGTCTTTTGAGATACTTCGAGATGAGGAATTCGTGTTTTTAATTTTTTCATCACACTATTTTAATCGTTTTATAAATATTAAAGATAATGTTCCTAAATAAACTAAAGTTTCTACCAGGTTTTATAATTTTAAATAATATCAAACCGACAAAAAGATTATAAAAGTCAAATAAATAAATAAAATAGAATAAAAATTGAACCAGTGAATGCGAATCGAGTAATATGAAAATAAAACAAAAAGTTATTTGGTGTGCATGAATAATTCAACAAGCACAGTGACTTACGTTATACAAGTACCCGTCATCATTTCGCCTTGGTGATTATGATTAATAGCGATATATACTCCTCTAGAGAGTTCCAGTAGCCATGCCCGACTAACTTTAATTCGCGAATTCACGGCAATCTTGGTCGCACATCTGATCTGAGACGGGTTCGTTAACCCTGCAGCGGCGCCCCTCAAGTTACGACTGAAGGAATTATTTTGTACCAAGTTCTGGTGACCGCGATATTTTTGATAATAAACTGATTTGGCCCGAGTTTTATGGGCTGAAACACACTTTTGCCTGCTGCCAAGTGTTGGATTATTTCAAAAATATCGTCAATTTATTTTACGGCTTTGGTCACGCCTATCGATTTAAGTGAAATGTCAAATTACACAAAAAGACTTTTCATGAATAAGTTTTTTTTTTATGAGACATTTATCGTTTACATGTGAATGGTAAACAGCATTTATTAAAAAATTCGTTTTTTACTTTGAAATATTTTTTTCGAATTATTTATTACTTAAAAGATGATTGCTGTACACGACATCGTTTACGAATTACGACTCGAATTTTTTTTTTTGCATAATTGAGAGCTTTTTATTGCAGAATAAAATGATTAATCCTCACTTATTTTCATTAAGCATGTTACATAAAGTTTAATAAAAATTTTTTTCAAAAAACAATTACTATATTAAACTTTATTGGTTTATAAAAAACTTTTTTGTAGGAAAAATTAATAATCTATTCCAATCTATTCTTATATTTAATATCATTTTTATTCAGGAGCAGACAAATTTTTACATTTAAAAATAGTTTTTATTTTGGTTGTATTATGACGAGTTTTTTTTTAAATTCGAAATAATTAAGAAGAAAGTTTCAATTTTGCCTTTAAAAGATAAATGATTGATGATTTTTTTTTAATTTTTACACTGCTCATTACCCTTAAGATCTATTGTTATTTTACATAAACTTTTAATTCATGATCCATATTTTTTTTCTTCTTAAAGTTTATCGTGACGATTGCTGATAAATTTTGTTGTTCGTCACCATGCAGCGGTATCGAGAGGTATCAAAGCCTGAAACAACGGCATTTACCTAAAACCCATTCATTTCCGGTAAAAAAAATTTAATAGGTTTTTAATTTGCCTGTAGTAAGAAAAGAATTGGCGCAAAGAGAGCGCAACATAATTATTGACTCTTGCTATTAAAACGTTTCTCTTTGAGTGAGAAACTATAAATCACAAAAACTACGCGAAGGCCCCTGATGATAATTTTCAATTTCTTCACCACTCGTGCGCGACATTTCTTTACGCAGCAATACACAATTGTCTCGGCAGCATGCAAGCACCTCAAATGCACCGTTTCCTGGTCGTAGTGATTTTATAATGAATTTTTATTCCCGATAACAAAAATTAAACCTGTTATTCTGTGCGTTAACATAATTAATGAGTGTAAATTTACTTTTATATTCGCGCTAGGTTTTTCCTATAGTTTACATAATCTAATTGAACACGTAATTTTGTACAGGCTTTTGAGTTATTGAAGATTAGCCTAGGTAACAGATAAAAAAAAAGAACCTTGGTCAGCTGAAAATATTTTTTGCAAACGAACTTTAGGAGTCAGGAACTTTATCAATAAAAAAAATTTTTTAACTTTACACCGAAAAGATTTATATTTCAGTAAGGCATTAGATATACTTTTTTACCCAGAGTACTTTTTAATTAAAGGTTAAAAATATTTTATCCTCGATTTTATCCATGATTGGAGAATGAATAATTTTGGAATTATTTTAATGATCTATTTTAGGTCCACCTTATAATTACACAAATTTAAAAAAATCGACAGATGCTAGTTTACTCAAAAACGTAAAAGATTTCGTTGTTTGCTTAGTTAACAAGGACTTCTTTATTATCTCTATACTGATGTTTGATCTAAAAAATTCAAGGTTAAAGTACTTTTTTTTAATGATATCTTCAAAAACAAATATTTTTACAGCAAAGAACCTAAAAAACGAGTTTTTTAATAAAATTTTCAGAAATCCAGAAAATCATTTTTTTTGCTAAACTGTTTATACATATTTGATATACATACTATAGATCTTGAAGATTGAAGGCAAGCAATGATCCGAAAATTACCGTAAGTCAACAAAATTTTTAAGTTAACAACTTTGGTAAAATGATTATAATCCTTCACGAGTAATTATATTTCGTACCTAGGGCACGATTTGGGTTTTTGCGCTCGCGTGTTATGTCCCGATAGTGCAAAATTCGTTGCTAAGTAATTGTAAAATTTGATTTTACTCCCGAAGGTAGGAAAAAGCCCTGCGAATAATGAAAATACAATGAAAATATGTGGGTGGACGGGCGTGATGATGCACCGGTATACGTGAAATACACTTACGAAGGCAGCAGTACAGGTAGCTACTTTTCCTGCTCTCACTTGGTTGCACTGCAGCGGCGCAACATGTCGAGGGAAAACACCGTAAAGCGAATCGCGCGCATCGCCAATTATCTCCCCATGACCAAAACAACGGCTTCCAGCCTCAAAGAAAAGATTGATGTCTCGCTGTTTACGAAAAAAAAGTCCAGCACAAAAGAGATAGAGAAAAATTCGAGAACGATGCGGGAAAATTTTTGAATTCTCGAACCTTAACTTCCTTACAATTAGGATAATTGGTCGGAGACTCTCTTTTCAAACTTAATTGACATGTCTTTACAGCGCCACGTTCAATCTGTACTAGTGAAATTTTGAGAAAGTCGAAGTTCGGTTTTATATAGTGAGTGGGATCGGAGTTTACAGTTACTTGGTTAAATTTACATTTTTTTGAGCTTGGGGTTTTTTTCGTTATTATGTGAGTGTTTCTATTCTAATGATCCTTATGAATACTTTGAGTTAATATTTTCAATATAAACTGTTTTTAAATGATTAATTTTAATGAAAAATCGGTCCTTTTAAAAAATTTTCTTTTGTCTTAATTGTAAAAAAAAATGCTAAAAAATTAAATCACTTGAGATTTATTATGCTATTACAGTAAAAAAGAAGCTTTTGCTTGAGTGAATATGATATTAATGTTTTGTTTTCGAAAAATTAAAAATTATTTTTTTGTCAGCGTTAAATCTATCAGAACGCAAAAAAAAAGCATAAAATATATTGATATGCGATAAATATACTAGATCGCAAATTATTCGTAATTTGTCAACCTCCCTTGGTATCCCACAATTAAAATGCTTAAAGAATATTGATTACATCAGAGGCAAGAATAATTGGAATTTATTAACCGAGGTGTGCTTCATATTAATATGAATCAATCACGCAAAAATTTTTAAAATATTCAAAATATAAACATCCATCAATCTGAAATAGCGGTTATAAACTTATAATAAGAGCAAATATGATGAAGCAGTAGTACTTTTTTCGAAAGAAGCCCCATGCATCAATATTAAAATAAATTAACGTTAATCCGCGTATTAATATCACCGTCAAATGTAAACTCATCGTGGTTAATAGCCCGTCAAAACTGATACCATATACCATACGCCCAACGCAGCAGCAAATCGTTGAGCATTAAACGCTCGATTAAATATTCGATCTGTGAGCTTGAAAGTGACCCTGAAATACCTAAAAGGAGCGTAACGCATCATGTGCGTTCGTTCACACGTACTCGTATTAGCGGGTATCGTATACACTGTAAAATATACCTATACATACATACAGGTATATTGTGTAGTATCGTCTTGATTGACTCCGATTCGATGCAACTCGTAGCCCTCCTCGCATACATCGCTAAGACGGATAAGAAGAATATAATTACGAATATGAAAATTACTATGGGCGTTGGGATGAGTTTAATTTTGGTTTCGTCGTAATATTGAGCTATCGTAACCAGTAATTACGGCTTCCACCGGTCGTAAGGTAATGCGTACCTATCATAATATGTGTGGCGCGCATTTCTACTATAAGAATGCTTAACTTTTTTTTTTTTTTAATTCTTAATTTTAAAAAATTTTTAAACAATTGAAAAATTATTTTTAATATACGATAATCACATGAACTTGATTTTAAAGAGTCTTGATTTTGAAAAATTTGGAAAAAATAGTCAACAATTTTTTTTACGTTAAATCTATCAATTACTAAAAATAATCTTTAAAACTTGACTAAGAATCAAATCATATCAATGATTAACTAGTTATAAAAAATTTTTTTGGATCATCAATCCAAGTTCAAAAAATTTTCAATATGCCTCCGCGACCGCGTCTTAAAATAAATCAACTGGAACTCGGGATAGGAAATAATTTACATTGAATTAGTTCAGTCGTGAACATAAATCAACGCAAATTTTTAATTTCTCGCGACAAATTCTAACGCTAATCCAACGAATGGTTTTTTTTCATATATTCAGCCTAAGAAAGAAAGTAGTCCAGATCTGTTAAACGCGTGCACATCAGAATCCCGATTTTCCAGCGTGTTTAACGGTGGAGGCTATCTGGAGCGTGCAGACTGACTCGTTTTCACCTGCGTTTTATCCCAATCTTTTATCGTCTAATCTTGCATGTAGCTTCGATTTTTTGTGTAAATGGCAATTGTTGAAGTTTTTACATTTTAAGGATGATTAATAGAGCGCTCGTATACAGGTAAATGAGTTCGCTAGAGATTTGGTCAAAGTTTAGTAAAACTTAAAACTTGATTTTTATAGATAGACTTGAATCGGTTAACAAGTTTTAAAATTCGCTGAGGCCATAGGTATGCTGAGAATTAATTGAATGATTTTATCGCTAAAAATAAACAATAATATTAACGACCACCAATCGATATAGATAAGATTGTATGGATGAGCTTTAACGCGCATTTATTTCAGTTCGAAACTACTCGTTATTATTAGATAATGATTACTAATCTTACAATGTACAATGTGAGAGAGAGAGCGAGAGAGAGAGAGCGTATTTCTAATAATACAAAAGATTTAGTAAAAAATAAACGGCATTCATTGTTGAATAGATTTTAGTCTGCAAATGAATTAACGAGTAATACGACGATTTCCCTATGGTGCTTGAGTGAATAGAAAAGCCCTGGTACGCAAAAGTGAATCGTGCATGCATGCAGATCCCGCAGATTTAAAGTGCAGCATCCGGTAGTTTCAAAATGAACAAGGGGTTACAAGGGGGAACGGACCTTATGTTAGATAACCACGTATTCGCATCGAGTAGAGCGCTTTTTAAGAGCGCGAAAGTAATTAGAAAGTTGAATTTTAAAATCCAATGCGGGGGCGCGAGCTCTGTTCCTCCTTAAATTGTTTCCCGAGCGCTTTAATTGGAGCTCCGGTATTTTATTCTTCAAGCATGTTACCTCAAAGCCACACTTTTTTTTTCGCTAATTGAGTGATAACGAATGAACCTTTGTTTATCCCGTAGGTTGCACTTTTTTGCCACGGTGTTGGGTCGCTTTGAGAAAACACTTTCGTCGTCGCGAGGTTTATTAACTGCAACTATTAAGTCTGAATCTTTTCAAGTCGTTGCGCCGGAAGTAAATTATAGTCCGGAAACCAGGCACAATGCACATTACTCGCTCGTTAAAAATTGTGTTGAAAGAATTTTTTTTTTTTCTCCTTAATTTAGTGGCATATCTTAACTCCCTTCTTAACTGTTTTTAATCGCGTAACATAGAACTTATTTTTTTAGTTATCAAAATATCATTTTTCCATTTCCTCCGGATATCTTAAAAAATCTCAATTAATTTCATTTACATGGATCTAAAAACAACATCCGACTCGCTCTACCGTGCGTAAAACTTGATGTTATTATGAAGAGGTAATAAAATTGAAGCTATGCACTTACAGTTGCGGTAACTATTTTCAGAAAAATTCGCGATAATTCGAATCTTTGAGGAGCAATTGCTGCTTGTTGATACGACCTGTGTATTTAAGCCAGGTGATAATGATCTCGACACATAAAAGATGCCTTTTGATAGACCACCGAGCGTCGATTTATTTGCGCAGAGAGTGTTCGTTCAAATATTGATGTGAATTCGAAACGACCTTGGAAATCAAAGTGGGCGTCGGTTGTAAAAATATTTACTTTAATACGTTTTAACGTAGGAAAAACTGAATTTTCGGATTGTTTTTAATATCGAAGAAGAAGAAGGGAAGTCAAAATGACGAGGTCGAGGGAACGAGAAAAAGAAGAGCCAAAGTCAACGAACCGTTAGCGCGTAGATCCTCGTGCACGGTGGGCGCCGGCTGAAAGTTAGCATGGTGGTGCTGGATCTGAAAACCGTAGGCAGGAAGCCAGGGGTTGGGTCTGTTCGCCAGGTCCATCTCCGATCCCATGTCCTTATCATCTAAGCTGGCTTCTGCGCCTCTGGGCTCCTCCTCTGCGGCTGCTTCTTCGTTCATCTCCTTCTGGACGCCGCATATGTTTCAGTTTCCTGAAAACGCAATATTAAACTATTATATTTTTATCAGATTCAATTCTTAACTAATCTAATCGCTCATTATCGTTCGTAATTGCTCTACAATATGTCTACAAGTTCATCGATTGATAATTCTTGGGAGGCAGGAATAAATAAACGAAATTCCTTCGCGATAGCTATCATTGTGCACGTGTTTTGACGACGTCTAAAAATAGCGCAGTGCAACGAATTCGTAGGGTAAATTTTTTTCTCGACAAACTCGTGTAGGGGCATGTGTTACTCGGTACGGCTCCGTCGAAGTGTGAATTCCCCGCGTACGAATAGAATAACCACACCTGGAGGGGCCACCCTTTTTCCTGCCTCGCGTTGTGTTTTTCGCGCGGGGCTTCTTGCGCTGCGTTCCGTCTCGGCGTCGTCGCTCCCCCCTTCCTTCTTTGCTTTTCCCTCCTCAAACTCGTTATTATACAATCGGAGAGGGAAAAACCGCAGGCTTGCCATTGAAATTTAGATTAAAATGTGTGTAACCCTCGAGCACGCAACTTTTTTTTTTTTTTTTTTCTTTCCTCATACCTACCACTGTCGACAACTACGGGCTAACTAAGTTCTCAATGTTGATGTGCTAATTTCACTGCAATGTTATTTTAATTACTATTTGTCGGTAAAACGTGATGAAATTTTTGCACTCAATGGACGAAAATATTCTCATTTATAATTCCAAGCAGTATGGATATCTTTATGGGCACATAAAAAAATTTAATAAAACGTGACATCTTTAATTCATGAAATTGAAGGATTATACCGTGGCATTTTGATCTGGCCATTTGTATGGATCATCAGTCATAGAGATTGCCGAAACTATCTATTATATAATCGAGACAATGAATTTCATTGGTTTGCAGTCACGTCTTGTGTATTTGTGAGGAGGGTACGCGAGCCTGAAGCTTGAATTATACAATCATTTTGTCGAACCAATATCAGATTATGGTAACCACCGATGGAAATTAAGGTTTATAGTTTCGAAATGTTTTTGAACTATCAACTAAATCCAAACGAGTGCTCTCAATACATTCAAAAACTGTAAGTGATCTGTTCTCTCCAGAGCCTTTCAATAAAAACATATCGATAGTCCCAGCGGAGAAAAACCTTAGCCCAAAATCTGCCACGAATAAAGTTACAATGGGGGTACTTTTGGCGATTGAAATGGTCTCTAAACCACTTTATTTGTTATTTTAGCATCGTGCAAAAAATGTTAAAATCACCTTAGCTACCACACTGATGATATATTATAGTAAAAAAAATTTTCGACACACTAGCCACGAAAAAAATGACTCTAAGTTTTCAGCTTATAAAATTGCAAAGAGTAATTTTATTTACGGCTGGTGTGTCGAAAATTTTTTTTTTACTATAATGTATCATCGGTATGATAGCAAAGGTCATTTTAACATTTTTGCAGTAGGCTAAAATAATAAATAAAGTGGTTAAAAGGCATTTTAGTAACCGAAAGTTGTCTCAATGTAACTTTGTTCGTGGCAGATTTTGGGCTAAAGTTTTTCTTCGCTGAAACCATCGATATTATTTTGAATCGCGTAACTCACTCAAGAAAGTACGGTGAAATAATTGTCATTAATTTTTTAATAATTTATCAAGTTACTTTTTTTACATTCTGTTGCAACTTTAAAGGGCTTCTATCTAGGGCTAAAATTAGTGACTTCCTCAGACGTGTTGTGGGTGAAAACATAGTCAGGAAGTTTTTAGGATCTGTTATGACAGTTTGGGGGAAGGAGAAGAGAGGGAGATATTTTCTGCCGAGCATATATATAGACTTTACAACCAAACCTGGAGGCTTAACTGTATTTTGTTTGACTTTTATTTTCAACCACACACATTGTGTAGAATAATTTTTAGTAGTACGTGCCTTTAGAAAATTTTTCGAAATTTAACTTCCGAGTTTTACAAGTACATTGTTTGCGTGATTTTGAAATCAACGTTTTATGTGCGTGAAATTTACCAGCTCCTACAGTCGCAAACCGTAATTACATAACCCTAGCTGTGCCATAAAATCACGGTTAATTTAAATTTTAAATGAAGGGTCTATTAAAAGCTTGATAAGTACTTAAATCGTTTTCATATCTACTCAATAGTCGAACAGAATTTGCAATAAATATCACACTGTAAAAATCTAATCTGTTGAAATTTTCAATTAGCTTTAACAAGCTAGATTTACGATGGTCTTTCATAGCTCGTAAAGTCAATGGTTTAAAAAATCAGGGTACCGCTATAGTGTATCGCCAACAATAGAAAAAGAAAAATTGGCGTTAAGTAGGTCTGGCGAATGCACAAATATAAACACTGCTGCAAATAGAAAAAACGACAAAAGTTATAGTGGGCCACAGACTGGATGAATCGTTGAACCTTCGTTTATCGGAAACTTAAATTTAAACGACCAATTTAACGCACGTCCCACTAAATTCAAAATAAATACATCGCTGTTCTAGATTTTAAATCAATGTTTAGCATCAATTCAATACATGGGGGATACTTTGGACTTTTTTGTATCTATTAAGCTTGCATTTAGATCATTTTTGCGTGTATTTAAAAATAATTTTATCCAAAAATCTTGAAAAATAAAACAGTTTGGAAAAGACGAACATGAATTTTTAATATTTTATGCTTAAGTTGGAAAAAAAACTTGTCTCTTTAAATATTGTTACCCTCTCACTGCAAAAATAATAATCACAGTAAGAAGACTCCACGTTCTAGGCAGAATAAGAGCATCTAAATTGACGATCAATCGAGGATGATTTCGGGGAATAGATCGTGACGGAGCTTTCAAAAAATAGATTAAAAAATTCAGCGAACGGATTAAAAGACGGACAGCTGCTGGCAGAGAATTTATTTGCAGAGCAGGCAAGGCGGCAATTGAACATCGCTGCTGCCACTGCACTGTAGGAGCGTTGTTGTTGTTTCTCCTCGGTACTATAGCAGACAATTACGCAACTACCGTGCAACAGGCTGTGTTCTTTCTTTTGTCTTCCTCCTCGACGCGCGGTCTGCGGACGAGCTATAGCGTGGGCGGACGGGCCTCGCGCCGATTTTTCCACGTGGTGATTGACACCACACCGATGATGCAGCTAATAAGTTTGTGGAATCGCTTCAACGGATATTCTGTCGCATACTGCCTGGTTCCTTTATTCAAAGGAGAGGTTTTCTTTTTAAATCAGTTTTTTAAACATAATACCGATAAATCGGTGTAATCCAATAAAATAATTTCTAGGTGATTCTTGCAACAAGAATTGCAACAAATCGAGGTTGAATTGTAAAGATTATGTTTGGTCACTTGTTCTAAGTGTGTACGGTGTGATTTCTATGTGTTTACTCTTGAAAGTCATAACATAAATGTTCTTGTTTACAACCTTTGACTTCGTTTTCGTTGTGATTATTAGTTGAAACTTTCATTTTTCACATGTGATAAATATTATTAATTAAAGAAAAATTCAAATCAAAAATTTTCTTTTTTTATAATTATTTTAAACGAATATTTGCGATGTATTTAATTACAAGAAACTCAAAGTATTTCCTCTATTTCAAGATCTATTAAATCACAAGTTTTAATCCACTTATTCGATACCACGAAGAGAATAGTCCGATAACTGCACGGTATTGTTGGAGAGCACGAGGCAAAGTGCGCAGAAAATTAAAATCGCGCGCTTTCAATCGATGACTCATCGATGAATAATAATATTTGGGCGGATGAAATTCCCAATACGTAAACATAACTATTAACAATACTTTACGATGACGTTGTAAAAATATATCGAGAGCAGGTAGCAATAGATTAACCGACAAGCTCACACACTCAGGCAATATAAATTGTTCCGCAGCTATCCCTATACAATGGCGAGCGCGCGTCGTATTTTATTCAGATTTACGTCCGCTGGGGCAGAGTTTGAATTTGACTACACCCATCCTTGGAAAAGGAGGGAGGAGAAAAAAATGACCATCGAGGCAAAGAAAGAGACAATAAAAATAGATAAGTTCAGCAATGGGACATTGTCTTGGGCTTTTTGGCTCTTCCGTACAGCACCGTTAGACGAGTTCCAATTAGTCCTCTCTCTCTTTCTTTTTCTTTCTCTTGTGTATTCAGTGTAGACATCTCGATCCGGTCGCAAGGTGCCGCTGGCCGGTACGAGTAACTCGTTTTGCCTCGGCCCCAAAAAACTTCGCGGGCCCAACGGGCTGACCGAGAATTCACGTCACGCGAATATCCTGCACGCGGCGATCTTTATCGTTCCCCGACCTCCGCTTTTTTTTCGTGAAATCCTCGTTGAAATCATCCTGGCTGTTTTTTTATCATCGATTCGAGACCTCCGCTGCCATGGATCAATTAGCGCAAAGATTTTGATCAATTGAATTCTGTCTTCCTTCTTCTTTTCTTTTCTTTTTTTTTTTTTTTATTTAGTCTTTACATAACTCGAAACACTTGTCGGGGGCTTCATTGTTACGCAATTGGTCGGATACTTTTTCATTCACGAATCGCGTTTGCAGAGAGAAAAGCCGCTAATTGGTTTCATTATCGACACTCTAAAGTACATTTTTATCCAATTAGATTGTCTCTCAAACGAGGAAGCGTCACAAAAGAGTTATTATTTTTTTTGAAAAATTTTCCAAATTGATTTGATAATGTTAAACATTGTCAAGTTCAAGTTAATAATTAACCGAAGTTTTTTTGCTAAATTTGAACGATACCTAATCAATAAAAAGTCATCAATTATTAAGTGGTCGATCAAATAATAAAAATATTATAATCAAAAAATTTCAAAACAAATCTTGATTATTATCTTGAAGTTATTAATCAATTAAAAACATTTTAAAAATAATTAAAGATTCGAGTCAAAATTAGTCTCTAAAAAGATAAGTCATACATCAGTCTGAAAGAGCCGTCTGCCTCGATGTTTTCTTCCACTAGTCTTAATGCAGTTATACAGCAAACGGCAGGCAAAAGCCCTACGGTAGCAGCAGTCTGCTCTTAAAAGAAGCAAGCAAAGCTCGATAATCAGCAAGACTGAGTATTGGACAAAGCCCCTTCGAGCCTTTAAAAGACAAAGCTGCTGAATAAACCCGACTATTACTTTATATCTTGTTCATTCTCTTCTACTACGTTATTGTACATTTTTGCTCGCATTTTCGGTTCATATTTCGCTAAACGCAAGACTCGCACAACGATCAAAAGTTGCTTTTAGGTGAATTCCACGCCAACTTCTTATTTTATTTCCCGCTTTTTAATTTTTTTTTTTGCTGCGGCTGCTTCTTCTTCTTTTCCCTCGGCTTGCGAGGCTCGGTGACCTTCGCTCCAAGTTATTTGCCGGAATGCGATGTCAAGTTTATATTGATATTGCTTGCGTTATTTGAAAGTCATAGAAATTATTGTTTGGTTAAATTCAAAGCTCGGTCAAATTTTATTTACAAATTTGAATGTAAACTTCATATTCAAACGCACCAATGAAACATTTATTTATTTATTTTCTTGACTAATTTAATTTCTAAGATTTAAACTTTGTACTTTGTTTGTTTTGATTAAAGACGAGTGGCTTAAAACTAATTGAACGAGTAAAAAATTCAATGTCGGATATGATTTTTTTTTATTATTCTAGCAGTTACGTTGTACTCTGTGGTTTTCTTTGGAAAAAAATACATTTTTAAAAAATTTGGGTCAAAGAAATTTTTAACGAATGTGGGTTAAGATTACCTGCACAAATTAGTTGAATATTTTTATGGATTTTTTGCACATTAAAAGAACAAATGATGGGGCTTAATTAAGCATCAACGTAAACCTTAGTCGAAACTGGAAAGCATAAACCTTTCGCGTGTCCTTGGATATTTGAATGACTGCGCACAAAACTTCCGTTTCGAGAGTAAATAGAGCTTTGCGAGCTTAATGGCAAACAACGCAAGCGGCAATACTATTTATAATTCCAGCCATGGGTTATTAAAAATGAAAGCTGCACCCCATTAATCTTCGGGCAAGACGCGTCTTGGTGAGTAAAGCTCCCCGAGATTTGTTGCATTTTACGTTTTGCGATTTGTCCTTCCTCCTCCTCTTCTTCCTCAAGCGCATGCATGCATGTGCTTCCAAGAAAAGCTGTGCAGGCGGTGTGTTTTGATATCTCCCTCCCGTACCACAGACGGGCGGCGTTAACATCCGGTCGTCTACATGTAATAATAAGTATAAGAGCTATGTGCACTTATTGGCTACCCCTTGTATTTTCTTTTTTTTTTCTCTCCTCTCTCTCTCGTTTTGTGCGCTAAACCGTTAGTTGC
The DNA here is from genome assembly GCA_038277355.1 of Encarsia formosa. Taxonomy (NCBI): domain Eukaryota; kingdom Metazoa; phylum Arthropoda; class Insecta; order Hymenoptera; family Aphelinidae; genus Encarsia; species Encarsia formosa. Next base: position 112,171,717 of record CM076184.1, read on the forward strand.
GAGACTAAACTCTGTATTTTGAACGAAAATTTTTTGCTAGATGGGTGCGGTTCCCCGCGGTGGACTCCTTTTTACTCGGGTAAGTACCTATGTAAATTGAAGGCAGCTAGATAAGCCCACTAATCTCGAGGCTCACCTAGTGGAATGTCTGTTTGTCTTCTATATAAGTATACGCGCACCTCTACGGTGTAATTTTAATGCGATTCTTTTGTAGCGAGAATTGAGGGATCGATCGTGCTAAGTGTCTTCGGGAAGATTATCCGAGATAATTCGACTCGAGTGTGCCGGAGCAAGTGTTTGTCGTGAATAAGCGTATTATCCATTGATAAAAAAAAAAAAAGAGCTCGGTAATTATAACAGAGAACCGTACTCCGGTGATCAAAAGATACTGTTTTTAAACATCGTACTTCAGGCGTGCACAATCTATACATAATTTATAATATATAGTCTGGTTGCGACCAGACTAATAGCTGCAGTACACACTGGCTGCTGCTGCTGCACACCTGTTGAATTCAAATTAGATTTTATAAGTATAGAGTGCGTTTTAAAAATTTCTTCAAAGTTCAAAAGCTCATTTATTTATTTTTTTTATTTAAACTTAATAATGAATATAGGTGTAACTTAATAAAAACTGTTTTACATTTTTGAGCAAAACAAAAGTCGTTTACTGGGTCACGTCGCACGGTACTGTCTATTGGTTAACAGGTTTCATTCTTTTGTAGCAAACGCGTAAATATTTCAAAAACAAAGTAATTTTTTAACGTAAAAATATTTCACGTACTCTCGTGACATAAGCAAACGGATAGAAATCTTACTTGTTTCTGCAAAAATACTCAAGGCATTGAAAACAAGCAACTCTAATTGTTGCCTCGTATTAATGTGTAACTTTATGTCGCCACTAAAATGAGTCATGAAAATTTCGGTACATTCACTCGCGATATTGGTAACTTAATGACTTTAACGTAAAAAAGTATTAAACAAAACGAGAGCGTTAATAATAATTGCTCTTCGATCCATAACGCAACGAATAATAAATAATATTTTCGTACCGTAAATAAGCAACGTTTCGTTATCATATCTCCCATTCCGATGTTTCGTACTCGATTGATATTGTAATTAGTGCAAATAAAGGTATCTAAAAATAGTGGGAACGTATTTAACACGTGGATGCTCCGAAGCTATGATATCTCTCCAAGAAGCAACGCACCGGAGTAAGATCGGTATCCAAACAAAGTTCCTCCGATCCCTCCAAAAATTCTAATCCTTGCACACAAATTACATCTGTACAGACTCGAATAATGAGAACTGTGCACCCAAGGAACAAAAAGAACAGCTCGAGAGAAAGAGAGAGGTAGTGCGATAAAGTAAAGGAAAGAAAGAGAGAGAGAGAGAGGGAGAGAAGGAAGAATTCCAGCAGCGGTGGCCGACTGCAGGCTGTGCGACCTACCTGTCAGCGCGCATTCCACGCTGCTCCTGCAGCAGGGAGTCCAGCCAGCATGATCAACGGGGGTTTTAAATGCCCCTACTTCTTTTTTAATCAGCAACAACAACAACAACATGAACCGCAGCGGTAGCACAAATTCATCGTTGGCTTGAGAATCACAGTGAAATACGATAAAAAACGGTATCACCAGCACTTGGGCACCAATATCATGATAAACATAAAACACTTTCAGCACCCCGCGACCACTTGTTGCTGCGGCCGATGCTCCTCTGCAGCGGCATCGTCCTCTGGTAGCACCACCATCACCACCGAGGATGCACTTTTGCACGAGGTTCCAGCACCACAACCGTACTGAGGCATATCGCGCTAAACAATTCACACCCGCACTGTTTTTTCTCTATTCCGATTTCGTGAATAAAATAAAATAAAAAAACCAGCCAGCCGCGCAGGTATTTCGAAGCAACGGTTTTAGTTAAAACATTCACTCTTGCACGGAACTGTAAAAACACAATCGCGTTCGGCTGGCACCAGTGCACGCACTGCTCGCTGCTCCCCGCTGATGCCGCCGTGTGTATACGTACGCGCCGTTCGGCGGCTTAACTTCTCCTCTCTCTCTCTCTTTTTCTATGCCTGCCGGAGTCGCTGACGCTGAGGCCTGAGACTGACTCTCCGCTACTGCGTCCCCTTCCACCAGTGGGCGCCACGTGGTACCGCGACCGGCCAATCGACGATCGGTACCTACCCCTTTCGTTTTTTCTCTTTCATTTTTTTAAGAAATTTGGGGCCCTTACTTCCTTAGCTGTCCCTAGCTCGTCTCTTTCCATCGCTTACACTTCTGTTGTTGATTATATACCTGCACCATATGGGTAGGTACATAGTTGGTTTTCCACTTATGTCCACTTTCCAGATCAAGCTTATTAATAAGAGCTTTGAATTTTGTAATGCGAAATTCGTCGGATTAAGGCAAAAACGTTACATAAATTCATTTAATTTGTAACATTGCACTTTCTTTTTTATATAAAAAACATTACATCTCATCTAAAATAGAAAAAAGTACACTGAAAAAAAAAAAATTTAATTTAAATAATTCAAGCTTAAGATTAATTTCAAGAGTAAAATCTTTTAAAAATTAACAAAAGTATTTTGTCAAAAATTTTATTAAGTTATGAAATATAAATAAAATTCTAATTAATAGATATCTGTTTGATTTAATCTAGAAATTTTTAACGAATTTATATTTAAGAATTTAAGTCTTATTCCAAAAAATTATGGTATATAACCTGAATTCTAATACAAAGGGCTCAATCATTTTTAAGCTCTTAATTTTTTTTTTCTTTCCACGAAATTTTGACATTTATTGAGCTGTGACAATCGCGTTAAGTTTATTTTTGAAAACTTCAATTTTCTATAAATACTATTACTTTAATCAAAATATAATTTTACTATTAATCCTTTATGATTTTTGTTGGATTATGCGTGGTTGTTGATAAATAAGTGAAATAAATAAAATTGAGTTAAAATTAAGCTTTATTATAATAAGTTACAAAAACTGAAAATACAAGAAAATGCGTCTTTAACCTTCCCCGGCCTGACCTGTACTAACTGCACGAAGTGCTTACAAGAGGCTCCAAAACTTAAACGGTCAGGGATTAAGAGCGTGCTCCTCCCCATTTCCATCTTAACTATATTACACTAATGAGTTGTGTACTTCTTTGAAACATCTGCCACTGAAGTCTCTAGTCTGTAATATTCACTAACTCTAAATTTTACTGAAAAACTTAATATTATCGTTGATTTCCAACACTTCCTCTCAACGAAAATATATATGTATAAATATATTATGAACTGATTACACTATAGGTTCAAAATATATATCTTCTTCCTCTGAAAGTTGATGCTCATTGTTACCTGGCTGAATTCCGTCTTCTTCTTCATCACCAGCAAGAAAAACTGTTGCCTGCCTATTCTGTTCCGCTTCCAATTCTTCTTCCTCTGGATTGGTGGAACGCTTTAAAAATTCTACCTCTACAATAGAATAATCCCTGGATTTTTTATTAAAAACTTTTTTGAACGGTTCTTTGGAAGTATACTCTTTCTGCACACTTTCAGGTTCTTTACACACCAATTCATAAAAGCCATTTTTCTTTACAGCGATACCTACGGTCTGATTTTCCTTTCTGATTATGCAGGTATCCTTTTCAAACATAACCGAAAAACCTTTCTCACTTAAAACTTTTACTGATAATATATTGCAGCTTAATTTAGGTACAAACAAAGCATTTTGAATTTTTATGGGATAAATTCTATTGAACAAAATTAAATTTAACAGCTTCGTACCTTTCCCAAAGCTTACCTCTTGATGCCCATTTCCAAAAGTTACGTATTTTTTACTGTCCGTAAATTCCAAAAAATTATTATCATTTGTCATGTGAGATGATGCTGCCGAATCAATCACCCATGCATTACTTTTAGCTTTCTTACCAACATCTGTCGAATAAAAACAGAATTCGCTGTCACGCCACACTGCAGTATTCGCTCTGCCACTGCCACTTTGACTTTTCTCCTGTAGATTTTCTTGCTTTTCTTTCCATTGCAAGTAGCCCTCACACTCTCTCTTAAAATGTCCTTTTTCTTTACACCAATAACATTCCTTCTCTTTGTAGAATCTGGCCTCTGTTATCTTCAATGCTGATTCATAATCTTCGTTACCTTTTGCTTCACTTACCGCTTTACGTCGCTTAAATTCATCAATTAATTTACTTTTAACGAACTGTGACGTGAGCTCTTTTTCCGACCTGCCCTCAAGCGCAGTTACAAGAGTTTCGTACGACTCTGGCAGACTACTAAGCAGTAAAGCTGCCTGAAGATCGTCTGGTAAATCTTGACCTAGCGCTGATAACTTTGCCACTGTACTAGAAAAATGAAAAATATGTTCTTCCATATCTCCATTATCTTTCAGTGCAGACCTGCACAAACTCTTTAACAAAAACACTTTGCTGGTTAACGTTGACTTCTGATGATACTCTTTCAACGCCTCCCAAGTCGCTTTTGCTGTAGTGGCGGATCTTATATGCATCAATTGGTCATCTTCAACCAATAAACCAATCGTTGCACGTGCCTCGTCGTTCTTGCTTGCCCACGATTCCTTTGCTTGCGCCTCTGCATCTGGAAGAGGCTTTGTAACAACATCCCAAAGTTTGTCCTTGATAAGTAGAAGCTCTACCTTGTAACTCCATGTAGGATAGTTTTCACCATTCAATTTCTTGATGCCTGTGCGGAGACCTGCTTCTGCCATGATAAAAACTTCACAAATAAAACTTTACTCACAGAAATTTTGAGTTGTTACTCTATCTTTCAAAAAAAACTTAGCTGTCCTTTCCTTTCTTACACTTTGTTTTACACACTGTCAACTAAACACTGTTTTACAAATGTCTTGTCCTTTACACTGTTCTTTGTGAACACTAAAAATGTTCCTTAACTGTCCTTTGACTGTTTTATTCACTTAAAAATTAACAACTATCTGGGCCCATAACCTGTTGGATTATGCGTGGTTGTTGATAAATAAGTGAAATAAATAAAATTGAGTTAAAATTAAGCTTTATTATAATAAGTTACAAAAACTGAAAATACAAGAAAATGCGTCTTTAACCTTCCCCGGCCTGACCTGTACTAACTGCACGAAGTGCTTACAAGAGGCTCCAAAACTTAAACGGTCAGGGATTAAGAGCGTGCTCCTCCCCATTTCCATCTTAACTATATTACACTAATGAGTTGTGTACTTCTTTGAAACATCTGCCACTGAAGTCTCTAGTCTGTAATATTCACTAACTCTAAATTTTACTGAAAAACTTAATATTATCGTTGATTTCCAACAATTTTTCATAAATAAACAGTTATTCATGAATGATGTTTTAAATGAAATTTTTCGGGGTTGAGCGATAAGATTTCAAATATTATTTTCTTAATAATATTTTAAAAAGTTTTTCTTTTCAATTATTTATCGCATCACATCTCATATTTTGACAATAGTTTAAATTAAAGCGTATACATGATAGTGAATCATATCTTTTAGAGTTTCAAAACAAAAATTGAAATTAAAAAATTTATAAAGAGAAGAAAGGAGAGTCAATGAAGTGGATTAAATTTAAAAATAATCTTTTGAAAAGGCTCTCATCGTTTGAGAGTTGAAACACTTATACGCACTCAAAAGAGACAATGAAAGGTCCACGAAGATAAAAGCGCGGCTGGATACACTCACTATAGTCTTTCAAAAGATCGGAAAGCTATTATAAAAGCATGTTACACCAATGAATTAACACCGCACTTCAAGATGCATCGAGAAGATCGGTGCACCAAACGTATAATTAAACCAGCTGGCAAATAGGCTTTTTACCTGTTTTTGGAAAGAAGCACTTTATTTTTACGCTCGACCAAGTTTTACATGAAATTCTTCACGACCCGGAAGTACTTGCTATTTATAATTATTACAAAATTATTTTTGAAAATTCCTTTAACCGTTTCTACTTTCTTCAAAGCACAAAGATACATCGGAAATCCTAACGGTAAGATGCGCGCATATAGGCGATCGAAAGACGTCTCGCAAGTTAAGTACTGTCTCTTCGCCCGTACTAGACAGATAGGAGATAAAAAAAATACCTTACGACATGTTTTATTTATCGAGGGATTTTCTCTTTCGGCACGCGCTGCATATTTGCGCGCGCACATCAAAGATTGTATGCAGCTGCGTGCGGATACATGTTTATGTGGTATCAGAGTGCGGAAGCCTTTTTCTTTTTCTAGATGTGTAAGGACATTCTTTTCCTTTTTTCGTTCTGCATTCTTTGGTGATTAATGAGCGTTTTTATTTGAACTGCTGATGAATTTTTCATTCTAAAGCCCTTGTAATCGATAAGAATTTATTATTTTAAGAGTACTGAATGGACAAATATGTGATCTACATCAAATTTCAGGGCAAAAAATTAACCTATTGGTAAGTGTACCGAATATGGACATTGGACCCCAGATAATTTTAAATCTGATCGACCCGCTGTCCACTTTAAATATTGTATTAGAAATTATGCTTTCGTCCTGCAAAAAAAGTATTGTTTAACTCCTCTGTTTTTATGTTCAAGTTGAAAAGAGATAAATTTAAGCCTCAATTAGATTTTTTGCTTTCAATGAAAAAAAAAAAAAAAATGATAGGCTTGATTATTATTATCTCTTCTGTAAAACCCATTTTTTTTTAATTCACTTTTTATAACAGATTTTCTATTGAAGTATTGAATACCTAATTTTTGGCTAAAATTACTCCTACTAAAACCCATTTTTTTTTAATTCACTTTTTAACAGATTTTCTATTGATGTATTGAATACCTAATTTTTGGCTAAAATTACTCCTACTTAATTGATGAGACCCCTCTTTGAATTTGAAGTATATCTTTTGATATAGTATCTATAAATGGTTCGAAAATATTGAAACATTTTGATAAACCTTCTGTTATATTGTACCAACTGATCGGACGTGCAAGGTCTCATTTTTAAGGTCTTGGTTCAAGTGTTGAAAAATATTGTTCCGTTGATGTGGAGTAACAATTTTCATTCAGGTTTACTTGTTATTTTTCTACAGATATTTTTCCATACACCATCAACAAATAGAGGAGCACAGAGTTCATGATAAACTAAATCTAATTTTTAATTTTTTATTTTCGATAGTCTCTTGAGTTTAAATTTACAGACTCAACAGTAATGAATACTTGGTACCAGGCCTTTACAGGTCAAGTTTTTCAAAGTCGCTAAATTTCTCACTAATAGCATGATTTATTTCTACAGCTGAACTTTCTAGTTAGAAGTTAACAAAATCTTGATTGAAAAAATTGTTGCATTCTTCTAATTGCACTATATCTGAATGTCCTCGTTCGATGAGATAAAATACGATTTTCTTGAAGAGAACCCTCCGCGATTTTTAAAAAAACGGGGTACCAAAGCCGAATAGAAAAAAAATTTTCGAATCAAAAGCTGACACAAAGTAAGTAAAATGTCACGGTGCAGCGGGAAAACATAGTACGCGGTTTTTGAGGTCACTGACACCTAGGAGTATATAAATCCCACATCTCCCTTCTTCGTCTGCACAGTGCACGCACGTATTCAATGCAGCGCATTCCCGGCGCGCGAATTATGTTACGTTATAAGGGTAACTAACGCCCGGCATCAACTTCAGCTTCTGCTTAGACGATGACGGCCATTGCTCAAGGTCATCGAATATTATTAAAAGGGTGTCGGCCTACAACCAGGATGGTGTAAGCAATATCCAGCCTAATACCGGCAGCAGATTTATGACCAAGCGACTGAAATCATTCGTTCATACATCGCGCTATCGCCCTACGGTTTCATTTTTCCTGTAAAGGATACTTAAATGTTTGAAAATGCATAAAATAGTTCGGATAAATTTATTTGTAGCCAATGATTAGTCATGATATCGAAAAAAAAACGCTTTGTGAGAGTCCAGGGATACTGAAGTTTTAAAATTTGAAAAATTTAAAAGGAACTATTTATATTGATAAATATAAAAAGCAACGCCTACTTTAACATCGTTACTAATTATTCTAGTTTGAACGAGTTCATATTTTTTTTTTTTTAATTTATTTTTAATTTTAAATAGTTTTGAAATCTTTCAACTAGATTTGCAAAAGCCCTAATCGCTTGCCACAAAAATATTCTTTCAACAAGACTGACTTAAAAACTTAAAAACGACAAAAATTATTTTTTACGTTTTTCATTTCGATTTTTTGAATCTAAGCTTCATGAATCTTATAAAAACATGGTATTTGTATAAATTTAATTTAATAAAATTTTTCTTTATATATTTTGAATTATCTAATTCTACTCTATTAAAAATTTTTGTTGATTTTATAATTTACTTTTTTTGATGCTTTGAAAAATTCATCAAAATTACTATTGAGAAAAAAAAATTATCACAAAATATGTAATAAAAAAACTCAAAATTTTAATCATTTTTTTTCATCATAAGTAATATAAAATGATAATATGTAATAAAAAAACTCAAAATTTTAATCATTTTTTTTCATCATAAGTAATAATAAAAATAAGAAAAAAATTCTATACATTACAAAAATGTGTTGGATTAAAATAAGGTATGATAAAAAAATTTTTTTATTTAAAAAAATATATATATATTTTTTTAATTTTTGAACGTTACAAAGTTGCATTACTATACAATAATTATTGAAATCTTAACAATTAAAATTTTTTTCGAAAAAGATTCATCCAATTTATCATGTATTGGTCCTACAAAATATTTCATTTTTGATTTTATTTAGTAGCTACATACCTAAAATATACAAAAGTCAAAGGAAGATGATGTACAAGTAACTAAGTAGTTATCAATCTTGAAGTTCGCTGCGAGTATGCGCCAATTAAACTCACGATTACGAAAGGGCTTCGCAGAAGAGCTTCAATTATCTTCAACTCACTATCTAAAAGCCCCCGTGCACTAATATACCTAGTATGTACATACAAGCGGATCTTCGATTCGACTCAATCTTTGGTTTTACTACGATGAACATACTTCATCTTTTCACGAGCTTTTAATCGTTGTGCAACAAATTGCTTCTGGGCACTGTTTTTGGCTTTTAGATTTTACTATTTATTTTAACTTACAAATTATTTGTTTTTTAGTTTGAACTTTAATTATTGTTCCTATTTAAAAGTAAATTTCAGACGATTTGATAACATTTTTTTAATTTGAAAAATTCTTTGATTTCCAATTTTTGATCTTGTATTTGAAATAAATGTACAAAAAATTTAAATTTGAAAACTTGAGTTTAGGGTAGTTATTGAAAAACTGCAGGGGATTCACAAGTCTTTTAGTTCTTCAGGGAGCCTGTGATACCTAAATTTATAGATAAATTTTTCTTAAACTATGAACTTTCAAACCATTCATACTGGACTAATAACTTATGAAATAAAAAAGCTCCTTATACTTGCTAATTTATATTAATACTTCAAAAATTTATTTTTCAATTTTTTCTACATGTTGAAAATAACAGCTTATGTTATCATACAAATGAATAAATTCATTTTCAATTTAAATTAATAATTTCGTAATTTTTAAAGGAAGGAAATGGATTGAATTTTGTAATTTTTGTTTTTTTATTTTTTAGAAAATGATTATTGTTAAAAAAAGGATATTATTTTTTATTTAATAAAATGTTTTTGATTTGTGACTTTGATTAAAAAAAAAAAATTTATAAAAAACAAAACTTAAACATATTGTAGTATATGAAACTTTTTTCGACAGCAAAATTCAAAATAATTTAGTTAGTTAAGATTAATTTTTGTCTAAATATTAAATTTACAAGATTCTATATAAAAATAAAAAAATAGACAATGAAAAACTTACATTATTAAATTGTCATTTAAAGGGTTTTTTTCTTTTTTTTACTTAATTCTTAGTTACAAGTAAAAAAGTTAAAAAATTTTAGTCTTTTTTAAACTTACAATAAATGTTTTATTCATCTAGACTTATACTACTCATTTGAGCAGCCACTGGGGTTTCATGATATAGATATTTTCTAGTCAGTAGATCAGTGACTAGATTTTCTAAAAGAATTGGATTTTTATTGCTACATCCAACAACTGGGCATCTATGTAAGGAATAAAAATTAAAAAGTTAGTGCAATACAAAAAAGATGAAATAAGAAAAATTAGAGTACCTTGTGTTTTTATTCACTTTCAGCATAGATGTTACACTTTCTCGATCATAGACATGTGTACAAACTTTATTTCTAACAGGATCAGTCATACGCCTCTTGGTAAATGGATCAATTATATTTACTTCATCTTGAGTCATTTCTATATCATCATCAAGCGTTTCTCGACCTTTACCATCTGCATCTTTAAATTGAGAATAAAGTTTTTAGTTTTAATTTTTGTAAAATAAATTACAATAAATAACTTACGATCAATGATTGTTTTTACTTGACTGCAAAACTCTTTGTAACAAGAATGCTGAGAAAAATCTGGGTTTAGCTCAAGCATGTCTTTTTTTTTGTCCTACAGAATAAAAACACTTAAAATATGGAACCGTGCAACAACAAAAAAATATCAATGATAAAATTCAATTACTTTGAATATTTGCATAATTTCTTCTGGGTCACTGTCACTTTTTAAATTACCAATTAATTCTTTCACTGTGTTTGTAACGTTTTTTAATTTTTCATCTTGGACACAATGTTTTTCCACAATCGTCTTTAAAGAACTCATGTAATCATTTCTCTTATCTTTGTCATGATCTACACAATAAACAATAATTATAAAAAATAAATTCAATTGCTTTTATAACCTAAAAACTATGAAAAACTTACCTAAATGTGAAACAATATTTTCAGCAGTCTTTAGGAAATGATTGAACAATTCATCAGATCTAATGTTGAGAGTCATGATTATATTTTGATGAAAACTTCTTCCATATAAAACTCATAAATTCTTGTAATTGTAATCAATTACGAACTTGCAAATTACAACAGTGGAAACAAATGAATACTTTTTCAAAATGATTGTGTACGTCGCGGGCGGGAAGAGCAGCGACACCTTTATTTTTTAAAGCGAAACCACGAGAAATCGAACGAAATTTTCTAACCTCTGCTAGAAACAAGTATGAAAAGCTTGAAAGGCTATCAAAAAAATGAAATTATAAATCATTAAACGTTTTCATAAACTGATTTTTATATTTTTCCATATTTAAGGTAAACAATTTCTTCAATAGATAAACAATTTTATTTATTTTTAAATAATTTTTTGAATATAAATTATTATTGAGCTTAATTTTTCAATAGAAATAAAAATGTTGATTCCTGCAAGAGTCATATATTCTTCCATTAGAACCTTTATTCATAGAAAAGATCCTAAATTTTGGAAAGAAGAAGGACAAAAATATGGTCATATAACTTATTATCCAAGGTACAATAAAAAATTACTTATCAAAATTATTAATTAAATAAATTGAATATCATTTATATTGATAAATAGGCATCCAAATCATGTTGACCCACCCATAAAACCAACAAAATTATTGTTAATTGAACGAGTGAAACCTGTTTGGGGTAATCCATACTGGGAAAAAAGGATATTAAGAAAATATAATCTTTACTGTTTGGTAAGTGTATAAATTATTTAAATATTTTTCATTTGCTTCTTATTTATAACTCAAAAAGATATAAATTGTATGTAATGTATAATCATTAATTTATTTCTAACTAAAAATATCATCTACTAAAACATAAACCGGGTAATTTTTAAAAAATTTCTAGTTAAGAAAATTTAATTTTTCAAAACACTTAAAAAAATGCAAATAACCTAAGTTTTTCAAACTTGATTGAGTAATTTGGATGTTTAAAAAAGTTTTTATGCATAGATTTTTTCTCTTTGTACATGACTAAGATAAAATAACAAATAAAGGAACAGTTATTTCTGGTTAACTTTGAAATGATAGATTTTTAAAATGATGATATTATTTTTTGGAAATAATTTTTTTTTTTTTTTTTTTTTTTTTTTTTTTTTTTTTTTGTCATATAAACATGAAATAAGAATTCATTATTTGACAAAGTTTTTGTGTGTATTTTTTAAAGTAATTATTTGCTCAGTTATTTCATATGATGATTTCAGAAAGCAAAAAATCAATCTACAATTGTGAAGAATATCCCAGATGTCAATTTTGATCTTTGGAAAATAAAACATCTCATCAAAGTTACTCCTATTGAAATGCCTGATAAATTGCCAGACGTTGATTCAATCAGCTCTTATCTTCATCCAAATGGTAAACTGATGATTTTTCCAAAGTTAGATGAAAAAAGATACAAAGCAACAGAAGATTTTGTTAATAATCCAAAAAGGCTTGACGGAGATACATTACATGAAAAACTTAGACTAGAGTGGCTCAATCCAATGCAATAATTATCAATTGTTTGTTAATATTTTTTTAAAGGTTTTGAACACAGGTTTAGTTAAAAAGTATATTTTAAGTTTGAAAAAGTGTATGCTGAAGAAGATATAGACTCTTAAACAATTTTTTTTTTTTTTTTTTTTTTTTTTTATTGCAAATGCAGCTTTATGATAAAGTAGTCTCAAGTGATGTAAATACATAAATAACAATAAATCATCTTTTACTCTACTTCTGTAGAGTATATACAGCTTTGACAAAAATTTATATACATATTTTTTTTGTATAAGAAACAAATAACTATGTTTCTCAACCCTACAACTGAGTTCATTTCCTATAAAGGCAAGAACACAAGATGAATGATTGAATCATCGACAAGCTGTAGACTCCAATAAATTTATTCTTTCACATATGAAAAAAATTTGTGTCTTACATTAAAAAGCAAAAATTTGTGATATCATAGATCTTATTTTATTAATTTATTTTTTTACAAGTAAATTTAAAACTAACTTTATTAAAGAATTTTTTAAGTTTTTACCTTTTTTTTCAAAATAAAAAAAAATCCAAGATCATAAAGTTTATGCAATCATCACTTTTCATGTTTGAAATTAAAAAGAAACAAATTGAGACATTAAATGAATTATTTTTCTTTTCTATAATTTCTATTGGTTTTATTCTTCTTAAGAATTAAATTAAAATTTGATCAAATTTTTATGAATTATTAAGTTGTAATTTTATTTAAAAACAAATTTTAGCCAATCTTTTCTTGTGATAGTATAAAACTTGAATAAAAATTGAATTTTATGTATCATATTTCTTATATGTATAAGCAACAAATTCAAAATAATTTGAGGTATAGAAAGATCGCTGTGGTATGGTGCTCTCTAAATTTTGGGATATGTTAATGTTTCTTAGATAGATAAATAAATTAAAATTATTTACTCAAAAGTTAAGCAAATTTAAAATATAAGCATTTCTGTTGTTCTAAATATTTTATTTAACAGTTAAATTCAATGAAAAATTGCTTTATCTTGAGGTCTTCAAATTTTTTCTGCATTGAAGTGAAAAATATTGAAACTGTGCTCCTTAACTTTCTGTATTTTGACTCAAACAGTGAATCTATTTGACTTATAAATATTTATAAGACCTTAATCTTCCTAATATTTTTTCTAATAAAATGGTCATCTCCGTTTTCTCATCTCATTAAAAGCTTCTTATGGTTTCAATAAACAATACTGTATGTTGATAAAAATTTTTATACAATCATACAATTCTGTGTCTGAGAAAAAAATTAACTTGAGTCCACACCTAGTTTTAGAGTATGCTTTCACAAAGTGAAGCCAAAAATAGAGTTTTCAAGATCTAGCCATTGATAAAACTACTTTTCCTAATCGCATATCATTTAGAGAAATAACAACTTAAGTCCTTCATTTTTTTGAATAGTAATGTTTACATTTGATAATTTTTACTTGATAATGTTTACTAAGGGTTATTTCATACATTCAGGTATGAATATGTGTTTTTATCATACAAAAAAGAAAATCTGGATAAATATTGTAGAAAGAAGGTTTAAATCAACATTTTTCAACAAATAAAAAGCATTGAATTTAAAAAATAAATGTCTTAAAACAGTTATGAACTTAATAAGAACTATTAAAAAAGTAGAAGAGTTGCTTATTTCATTATAAATCTAAAATTTAACAAAGACTAAAAATTATAGCGAATTTCTTATTTATGCTAAAAAAACTACCATTTTTCAAGCTGCTGCTTACCCGTATTTCAGCAACGACTCTTTTCGGTGCACTTTACAAGGCCACGGATTAAACTACATTTTTTTGCTAATAAGTTATTCAAATTTATCTCTGTGTCATCTCAACTTAAATATAATGAATCTATCTTCTAATTAAATGTTTTGAATTTTCCAGGCAAGATATTATTATCAATTCTTGTTAAGTGTCAATTTATTTAGTGAGTAAGAAGCTCTTTTAAGTTTTAAGAAAATAAACCGCATAGTCCCGTCACGCAAATAAACCTTTTTGGATATTGAGCGATATGATTATAAATAATTACCAGACCGAAATACTTTGATTATGTAAATTTTTCATATTATTTTAAAGTTAAGTAACTGGTTTATAAAAAGATGCTCCCTAATTTAGAAGATGCTCACAAACATTAAAATCGAAACCATCAAAAGTCGGCCTAAGTTGTTTTTCCTCTCGATCGCAGAATTATACTCAAGTAAACCTACACCCGAGCCTACATCCTAAAAAACTGAAAATCGACCGCCCATCGAACGGAGAGGCTCCTCGTTACGGTAATTTTCAAAAATTTTAATAAAATGTAAAATTTTGAAATTACAGAAAAAAATTTTTAATTTTAAAAGACTTCTTAATGATTTTTTCAAGGTTGATGACCGTATAATCATTTCACTGCAGCAGCAGCCCGAAAAATTAATTTTTAAAGACTCACTTGTAGCCGTGCCGCCCACTATTAAGTATCGGGCCGTCCCCACCCCCGTAAGGTTGCCGATCGCAGTTACACACATAAAACTCTCTCTCTGTAAGTACGTACTCATAACGTCGAGTGATTTTTGAAATAGGGAATCCATTTATAAAATACATGAATTCCAACGTAAAGTCGGCTGGTGTCGACATAGGAAAGAAAAAAAAATTATTTTTTCTAAAGGAGATTTATACAAAATAAAATTTTACCGCAAGCAACTGCATGAAATGTAATTTTTAGTTTTTAAAATTATTTTCGAATGAAAGCCTTAATATTGAGAAAGCACGCTTTTACTTTGACTCTCGACATGCTCTAGTTGACTGCCGAGTGCCGAGGCTAGCGTGGTAGGTGGATACGTAGGGCTTTTTTTAGGACTCCCGATTTTATGGCTTTACGTGGAAAACGTTTTCAAGGACCAACAAATTCCCACATCATTAGGATGTAAGAATTCTACATCTGTTCTCGGCTTTGGTCTAGACTCGTACGGACAGGTCGAACTTAGCTAATGTCTAAAATTGAAAATAAAATAAAAAAAATTTAATATTCCTTACTTTTATGAGTCGTGAATTAAAATTTGTTTTTTAAAGTATAAAAGCAGAAGATATTTATTAATAATTTTTTTTTGTTATAGAGACTAGAGAGTACCGATATACTTAAAAACTAATTTAGAACTTTGAAAATGCAATAAAATTTCCTGCACGATACCGAAAAGTGAAATAGTTTTTATAATATTACCTAAGTAAATTTTACGGTTACTAAATTAAAAAATTTGCAATAATTACCGCCCTAGCAGTGATCAAATCGTCTAAAGCTGCTGCATGCTGCATTCGATAACTTCAAATTTTTAAGTAAATTGTCGTTTGAAGTATTTGGTTCGAACTCAGCCTATGCGCGCGCTGCGTCGATGACGCAAACAACAAACCCCCGCAGTGCTGAATGAGCCGGCCGGCGCCGACCGCCTTACGTCGTGCGTTTTGTTGTTTTTACTCGCTGCACACGTGCTCAGTCCGCCGCGCGAGCAGTAGTAGCTCGTGGACACTCGTCAAGAAAGCGTCATTCGGTTCGAGTTTCTGAAGTGAATTTTGTTTTTCAACTGTCATCTGAATTTTATTAACCAGGTTTGTCTAAAGTGCAAGGAAACAACAGGGCGATCGGTGGTAGAGTTTAATAAAGAATTGTTTTTGGTCAACGCATTCAAGTGTTTTGCAGCTTTTCATCTCCACGTCACTAGCCAGAGAGGGTGAGTAGATAACATATTTTGCGGAAACTTTTGTAATCCTATCAATTGTCTTGCACGCGTCTTTTTTTTTTTAGTATTCGATTATTCTTGTAGTACGTTCTTTTTGTGGAAGATGATACATTCTTATTTTTTTCTTTACTGTTGCTTTTTTATTTTTCTAAAAATTTAACTACCTACGCCGCGATGCTCATAATTATTAAGCGATTAGTTTATGAAATTCAATCAAACAGGCTCTTAATAGCGGGTTAAATCTTTTTTTCCGCACTCCGGCCGGGAAGCGCTACTTCCCTGCCGCTGCCGCTACAGTCAGTAGCGCTTCCCGGCGCCGTCGTGCGGAAAAATAGCATACTCAACTAGGCACCTGAATGGGAAGGTCTCAGATCACATGTTTGTCACACTCGGCTACGCCTCGGACGACAATTTCATGCGATCTGAGACGTTTCCCATTCATACTGCCTAGTTAAGTAATATACTATTATCGAATTTTAATTTTTATTCAATAAAGCACGCTCATCAAATTGTTTAGACAAACTATGTATCTGTTTAACTTTTATAGAAGCTTCGATCTCGTTGTCATTTGTCGGCAAAAGAATTTAGAAAATGTTCAAAATATAATTTTACTGAGAAATTGAGAGTTCAGCGTGCCGCTTGTTGCCCACTTATATCTCCGGTAGGGTGTCAAGTTACATAGTGCTAGCTCTGTGGTATGCGTCTCCGTGCGTTAAAATGACTCACAGGTCCAACAAATGAAATCGTTTGTTTCTTGGTAGTAAAAAATCTATGGTGCTCTAGGATGCGAACAAAGAGGCTAAAGTAACATTTCTGTCGTAAAAAGAGAAAATTATATCAGGAAAATTTTATTAACGAGCTCGCGCGCTCTTGTGCATATCACTTTCATTGACGTCTAGTACTCATATCCTGAAGCCCAAAACGGCGAGTTTACATCACCTAAATCGGCCTAAATGAAAATTAAGTTAAGAAAAAAAGCACCCGCAGGAAAAAAAGAAGGGGGGGGGGATGCACGGAGACAAAGAAAAGCATCTTAGGGAAGGTCAATAAGTCTTTAGAAAAAATCAGAAAAGATGCTCTGAGCTCAAATTAAAAATTGTTAAAATTAAATTCAACTGTATTAAGGTACTTATAAACCCTATGAATTTCAAGTAAATCGGTTAATTAGAAAATTTTTGACAATATTTCAAAAAAAAAAAAAAAAATTCAGTAACTTAATTCCGCGGAAAAGAAAAACGTAAATCCGGCAACCATTTTTTTTAATATTTTATTTTTACGATTCAATCAATGGCTAGATTTAGCTGAGAAGTATTTATTCTGAGGAATTGTACAGTATTTTATTGTTGTTAGTAAAAGATTTTATCATAAATTTTATTCAATTGTTTATTCAAAAGTGATTTCTTTTTCAAATAGAATTGTGAACCCAATTAATCATTAAACAAATGTGGGGATGAGCGGCTAGGAGTATGTTCAGGGTATTATTTGTGTCTTTTCTAAATACTTATTGGACCACCCTCGTACAATCAGCGTCCGGTCGGCAGCTTCATTAAGACAATCCTCAGATTACGTTTTCTTGATAAAAAAAAAAACTGTCCTCTTCATCCCTACGTATTCTACTGCATAATATCCCAAAAATAAATTAATGTGTAAACTCGGTAAAAAAGCAGCTCTGTAATTTTTTTCGCTCCTTTGTTAATTAAATGTGAACTGAGAAAAATTTAATTTTTTTTTATTAAAAATTTACAAATCTTGATCCTTTTTTAAGGCTGCTCTTGTCTTTCATAAATATTGAGCGCGATCCATACTCTTAAAAAAATGAACGACTTTTTGAAAATTAAATTTTTGATGAGTAAGTTTTAAGAGCAGGAATTTTTCACTCCTGAGACTTCTCTTCATCGAGTATTATTTATGCGTTTCGGCGGTACGGGCACGTCATTGTTTATGTAATTTAAGTCTCTGGCGTGGTGAGTACTTTACTCCGAGCTAAACGCGTGATTCACAATTAAATATAAACCAGCTGTCGGCAGCATCTTATAATTGTATCGAGATTATTCTCTTTTAATTAAATCACAGTCACGATGAATGATTGAATAGTACCTAAAAATCTTAAATCCATTTTAATCAATGCGTCGCTTTGAAATGTGTACATTTAAAACGTAGGCAACGTTGACAACCTAGAATTGAGATGACGTTACCTAAGATTTTTGATTACATGGTTATAATAGAAGGTTTTATTTTCAAAGTAAAAATTTGTGATGAATTGAATGAAAGGTTCAGAGTAAATGGTAAAAAATGTTATAATTCTTTAATGTGTATAAGCAAAATAAAAAAATTTGATTACAACACTAAGCGAATTTAAAATAGTTTTAACTTCACTCAAACCAAGTATTAGGATATCAATTCGCATTTGAGCTATTACCAACTTAATTTTGAAAAAATATTAATAGACTCTATTTAAAAAAGACTACAGCTACCGCAACTTATAATTTATTTAATTTTAAATAACTTGAATATGTCTTAGCATAATTTTATCGAACTGATAAATCGTTTGAAATCTACTAATAAAACAAATTTTCTTTCACAGCAATCGCAAGCTCTGCAGGGCAAAATGACGACTGCGATACTTCTGGGACTGGTGCTCCTCGTAACCAGCACTGCCGGACAAAATTTCACCTGTCCGAAAAATAGTTCCATTCAATGCTTTGAAGCTTTAAGAGGGACTTTCTCGTTGCTGTACTTTGCTGATTCTATTTCTAATGTCTTCATCCATATCACTCTTCATCTTCATGACAAGCTTGAAGTAAGGTGCGCTAATGTCCAGAGCTGGTCAAAATTTAAGCTCGATGAATCAATCGGAGTGGGACACGTCAAAACCTTAGCTTTTATTTCTTGTCCGTCATTCGGTGTGGAATACAACCAGAAAATTATCGAATTCTTAGGAGTCAGTGGAGTCGAGCAACTCGAGTTCTTAATAACTGCAGGAAAACTTGTCCGTGAAGATCTGGCAGTTCATCCAAACCTTCAAAATCTTACTCTTACCATTAATGACAATGGAACCTTCAGTTTTGATCTCCTCAAAGGTAATGTTTACTTTATAATAATAATTTCTTATTTTTTGAAATGATTACTACTTCGATGAATGTACGATTATTTTTTCATTTCAAACTGTTGGTTTGACAAATAAACTCTAATATTCTAAAGCATGATAGATAAAGCATGAAAAAAGATAATTTTTTTTGTATTTAATGATAATTTCTTGTTTAAATGCGCGTTAAAATTGGTTAAAAAAAAATTTTAATCTAAGTTTTGATTTAAAAAATTTATCCAGATATGAAATCACTGCAGCTACTAGAGTTTCACAACAATAAAAAGATTCAGTTACCTGTTGATTTTTTCAACGACTTGGAATCCCTACGTATTTTAGAGCTAGGAAGCAACCAGCTGCGTGTCCTTGAATCAGGAATTTTCAACAGACTTTACAGCTTACAAAAACTCAATCTATCCAACAATGACATTTATGAGCTCTATCCCGAAGTTTTCAGTAATCTCAGCAATCTTCAGTACCTTGACATGTCTTTCAACAAACTCAAAAATCTCTCCGATAGTATTTTTAAGTTTAACAGTAAACTTCAAACACTTGATTTGTCAAATAATAATCTAGAATGCATCGATAAGTAAGTAAATTTTATACTATATGTGCCCATTAATTTAAACAAATTTTTTTATTTTTTTTTTTAACTTCTAATTCACAGTGGAACACTTGCTGGCTTGGAATCTTTGCGAACGTTGAACATGGAGAACAACCATCTGTCCAAGATACACGTGAACGCATTTGAACAATTAAAGTCTTTGGAGTTCGCTAAATTTGCTAACAATAAACTAACAGGTTATCGCAACGACAGGAATAATTCACCCTTTTATCATTGCAATGCACTTAAGGAACTTTACCTTGCTCATAACAATATAGACGAAAATCACATCGACTATATCGTTAATAGCAACAAATTAAGCAAACTCGATCTTCGGTACAACGATCTCACCTATTTGGAAGTAATTATAATCATACTTAATTTTTCACCATTTTGCGGTCACTATAATCGTTTTATTTTATTAATTAAATGTTTCAAAATTTTTTTCGTTTTCCACAGTAATATATTGAACCTGTTTTTAATTTCAACGAAAAAAATTCCGATTATTGAAAGCAGGATATTAGCTTGAATATTTTTTAATATTATTTATAAAGTTACAAAAAAATTAATTTTTATAGTTTTCTAAGCTTTAAAATTTTTTTGCATCTTAAGAACAAAAAAATTTTTACCGCTTTTTATAAAATATATGTATTTTAACCAAAACTTATTTTTCTCGAAATTTTTATAAAATATCTTTAAAATTAAAAGTGCATAATTAGCAATAATAATATAAAAATTTAAAACAAACATTTATAAAAATTTACAAGAAGTGCAATGCGTTTTAAAAAATTTTAGATCTTGTAGTTGAAAATAGAAAATTTGTTTACAATTCATATAATCTTATTTTAGCTAGATGAAATACAATTTTTATCAAAGAAAGTGCATGTGGATGTGCGTCACAATAAGATATCACGGATTGTAATAACTGATCTCAAGCTTATGCCAAACCAAACCAAGGGCCGTAAAATCGACATCGATATCCGATTCAATCCGATCCATTGTGACTGCAAAGTTTACGATTTGGTACTCTACTCAGAAAACCAACCGTTGATTCAAACAAAAAAATATATAAACCTTAAAATGGAAAACCTCAGTTGCGTCACTCCTTCCCAAATGAGTGGATTATCGGTGAGTAAAAGTATAAAGTATTATTACTTGTATGGCTGCTTATATCTTGTAATAAATTTTCAATTTTGATAGTGGTTTAAATTTTAAGAATAATTGTGATTTTATAGGTATCAACATTAAACTTGTCGTCTCTGGCATGTCTAATTGACAAGAAAAAATTTCGCGTTGGTGACCCGTGCTCCCCAAATAACTGTGATTGTTATGAGCGAACTCACGACCATTCTCTTTTTGTGGACTGCGCTAATCGTAACCTCACTGAAGCTCCAATTTGGATAGACTCACGCAACTTTACCGAGGTCGAGCTTGATTTAATTAATAATCAACTCAAAGAGGTTCCTTCCATGTACAATAAAGGTTATGAGAAAGTAACCAGTCTTAAACTTTCCGGCAATCGCATTTCTTCTGTAGATGAAAAACAGCTTTCGCCCAATCTAAAAGTACCTTTTCTGTTTATATTTCCTTTTTTTTTTTTATTGTAAAAAAATTAAGTTAAAATAATTTTATAATTTCAGACGCTTTTGTTGGATGACAACGAATTGTCTACGATCGATCCAAAGATCCTGAAGTGGCTATCAAACTGCACACAGATAACCAAGTTAAGTCTAAAGAACAACCCATGGTCTTGTGACTGTGAATCACGCGACCTTTTCATGTACGTCAAGTCTAATATCAAGAGGATGCCCGATCTTTACGACATAAAGTGTTCTAATAGCAACATCTCACTATCTGATCTTTCTGTCGAAAAGTTGTGTTCAAGCTCTACAATAACTTGGAACCTTGTTTTGGTCTTGAGTTTACTCCTTTGTCTTTTAGGGCTGTTTCTGAGTTTAGGCATAATTTTAAGTCTGCGATTTCGTCAACGTCAAAAAAAAGTTGAGCTCTAAGAAGTTTGTGATTAAAGCTAGTTGACATTACGAATGCCACAAATAAAGAAATAAAAACTGTCAAAATTTCATTATTTAAATTTTTTTCTTGTCTTGTTAATGATGCGATCATTAAAAGAATAGTTCTAAGTTAATGATGTATTAGTATTTATATTATTTTTTTTCATTTTTTTTCGCATGTATTATTACTATTAATATTGTGTTATTGCATGTCTTTAGTTTTAATCATTAAGCATTGTAAGATAACAGTCGATATTGGACCAAAGTGAACTAAGTAATTTTAAATTTATTTTTATAAAACTTGAAGTAACTGATAAGATTAGTTCTTTAATCGTGTAAAAGTAGGATTAATACATTAATCGTTAATTTTTAAGAGCCTTTTGAGAACAGAGTACACATATATAAGAAATTTAAAAAATGGTTACCATTTTGAATTTTTTATTTGACGTTTGACTTTTTATAAAGATATTATCTGTAGATTTAAAATTTAGTAGCTTATTTTATTACAATTATTGAAAAACTGAAAAAAAGTAAGATATTGTATATACTGGCGTATTGAAAATTTTTCGATAATTAAAAAAAAAAGAACAAAATTATGATTAAACAGTGAACTAATAATGACAAAAATCATTATTCAAAGTAAATATTTCAATTATGTTTATAATAAATTTTTGAGCAATCTTGTTAAACATGACAGCGTATTTTTTAGACGATTTTTTTTGCACAGTTTATATAATTTTTAAGAAAATTGGTCATAAAATTAAAACGCAGTGAAGTAGTTGGGATTAGAAAAAACTTTTGAGATTTTTCAAATTAATTTTTTCGAATGTTTTTACAATTTTTATAATATTTAAAAATCTAAGAACTTGTTAATTCACAAAAAAAATTTTGAATTGTTTCAAGAGTTAAATACAATATTTCAACCGCTCAAATTACGTTGTTAGTTTTTTATTATGTACACCTTTTCCACTTACTTACACTCTGATAAAAATAAATTGCAAGATTTCATTTTAGTAAATTTGAAAATAAGTTGCAATTTTTATAAATACGACCATACCGTCTAATTTTATGATAAAAATTTTTAATGTTTACCATTAAATCTAAATTTTAACACAAACTGTATTTTTTATTTGAATTAACATGCTTTTAAATTAATATTTTTGCCTTGAATTAAATTTTGAAGTTACGATTTAGGGGCTTATTTTATTAATTGAAGTTTTCAATAGAATATAAAGCTCAGGTCTTTGAAGCATTATTACTCCTTCTGACATTCTCTCTGATTTATATATCTGACGTATAAATAAGAAAAGCGCAGTAGTTACTACAGCAGTAAAAAAAGAATCATTTTACCACATTGGTAGTACCCAGACTTTAGTTTACCAAAGACTTTTTACGATGTTGTTTAATAGGTTTTAGTACAAGCAGAAAAATTTATATATAAAGAATAATATTTACGTGGGTATGTTTATCCAAGATAAGTTGCTCAGGTCAAGATGACTATAAAATTAAAAAAAAGATAATTTCTTAGAGAGTGGTTTAAAAAAATGAATTTATCAATTTTTATTATTATATTAACTTTAGGTAAAAATAAAATTGAAATTATTAATGTTAAAAACAAACCCATAAATTAAATTCTTTTTAAATCAATAATAAAGATTAAAAATAGCATTTTTTAAATTAAATATTTATGTATACCTTCATTAAATTAATCTCGTCCTGTTTTTTAAAAAATTTCTTACATCTAAAAAAAAAAAGCTTTAAACAAAAATTAGTTTTAATATTTTTTTTAGATTTATTTGTAATGGTGTAAAATACAAAAACAGATGAACAAATAATATCTTTTATTTTACTTTCAGCCAGGTGGCTAATTTACAACATATTAACAGGAATGTATAACTTTGATGAAGTCTCGAAATTGCCTTACAAGTATTTAATGAAATGAAAAATGATTTTGCCGCCTTAGGGTCAGTCGTGCGGACCTATTTGAAGTATAGTGGCTGGTTGATAAAATTAATTACAATTTAGCTTAACTTTTTAGAAAATACATTTGATTTTAATGGACGAACTAGAATTTATTTTTATATTTTACTAGACAAATGTTTACTAGGCCATTTTTCATTGACTCTTATCAGTTATTCTTTTTAACTCCACAGAAGAAATTGGACGAATGTAATTATCTTTTAATTAAAGATATTTTTTATTAACTAATCGTCATAGACGAATAACAACATAATATAGAATTTTTTTTTTTTTTTTTTTTAGATTTAAGAAAGTACATTTATCATATTGACTAAATCTGATAAAAAATTTTATCTTATTTTTAATTCTTCATCGACTAGAAAAATTATTAAGAGCCAAAAAAATAATATTTCTATATTGTTGTTATTATTATAAAAAAAAATATCATCTATTCAAAACAATTTAATGATTTATACCATGCATTTTTAATATTAATTTTCTAAAAATATGAACTTTTTTGCTAAAATTAATAAGAGAAAATAAAAACACAAAAATTTTCGCAAGTCTAGACTTTTATCTTTACAGATAACTATTGGCACTATTTACTAAGGTTTAAAATATTATTGAAAATAGATATAATAGTAACTAAAAAAGCTGTATTACTGTCGCAGTTGCATATCTAATTAATCAATAGTTTTTTATGGTACTATCTAATTTTAATCTTTGATTCTTGTATGATGATTCAAAAAATCAATTGATAGAAATATTTATTTTCCATCCTAATTAAGAGTTTCTGCTGCTCTATATGAATTGATTGTATCGGATAGTTTATCAAAAATCTCATGAACTAATTAATTTTTGATTTTAAGGATTATTACCATGAAATTTTATTTATTAAATCCATCTTTACTTTTTAATATTTAAACAGAATCAATAAATTGTCCACAGATCAAGGCATGTTTAGTTTATTTTCACAGCTTATTTTTTTATTATTTTTTTTCATAAATGCAAGTAGTGTTTTTATAACAATAAATAAAAAAGTTAAGTTTTATTTGCCTTACCACTTATGACAATAACTATGTGACATTCGTTGAGTTGTCTAAATAAAGTAAACTTTGAAAATATTCTAAATATTTGTCTTTTCAAATGTTTTTTTTTTTTTCTCATTGATCTACACAAAAACAGTATTTTTAAAAAGTTAAATGAAATATTAATTCCCTAAAAAAAAAAATTAAAAAAAAAAAAAAAGAACTTAAAAATTTGAATTATTTTTATTTTGCAAATTATATCAGATTCTGAGAACTTGCAAGGACAACTCAATACTATAAAAATTAACAAATCTTAAAACAATTGGGAAAGTTAGTCTTCTAAGCTTTTTTACGTACAGTCAAACCATACTACAAGTGTTCTCAAAATCTCAAAGTTGCAGTTAAAAATTAAACGTAGTTAGTTTCAAGAAGCTCATCTAGAAACTAGTTATCGAAAAACACACTTTGAACCAGTCACGCATCAAAGTTGAAAAAAATGTATAGTTTTTGAATATATCTACATTAGCCAAGTGTTCAACAGTCATTAAGAAGAACTCGATCTTCTTCGGTTCCTCATGCGCCAAAACCTGCGATCCCTCGACGTGTGATGTATCGATATGGTGTTGAGTCCACACTTGGAAGAACCCGAGGAACTGGCTTTCTCAGGCATGTACATTTTGAGCAGTCTGGCTGCCCGTTCTTCCTGAGCCTTGGCGCCCTCCTGGTTTTTCGAGCTCAAAAACCCCAGTATTTTGATTTTGCGTTTCCTCAACCGGAGTTTTTTCAAGAAATTCGACTCCGAGGAAGAGCCTGATGACCCTTTGGAATCCTCGAACTCAACTCTTTTCTTTCTCGTGGACGGTCTTGAGTCGACTTCCTCGAAGGTCTCCTCGGTTAGTTTGACCACCTCCTCGAGCTCTCGCAGCCGGCGAGGAGTCAGCGGCTGCTGACGCTGTTCTTGCTGCTGCTGTCCAACCAGGGCGATGCTGTCCTCGTCGACGTCCGAGAGCTTGCGGTGCAGGTCGAGGATCTTTCGCCGAAACTCCTCGTCCTCATGGCCGAGTCTGAAGCGCTCGAGGAGACTGGGTGGCGAGGACGAGGAGCTGAACCGCTGTCACCACCAGCCCACTTGGTGGACGTTTCCGGCCCCATATCCACTGCCGACCGACAGAGAGTCTTCCTCCTCGGGCAGGGGCTCCAGCCGACGTCGCCCGATGAACGATCTCGCGGCTGGACAGATCACGGAGTTACCCATGAGAAGCTGCTCCATATTTAGCTCCGGGATCGAACCGTCCTCGAACTCGCCCTCGGAATCCTCGCCATCGCCGTGAAGGCTGAGGCCGTAGTTGTCCTCTCCGAGGCTCGATAAGTCCAGATGGTGGGCCAGGTTGTTGCTGCAGGATGCCGGCTAGGGAAGTCAGGGCACAGGCTCGGGCTAGTGATTCTTTGCAAACAGAGGGCAAGCAATATTTTTTTCATCATGCAGTGGCGTGCGAAGCTTAAATGCTATAAGTTTTCACGATAACTTCTCATTTATTTTTGTCATTCGGCATAGACAAGTGTTTTCGTGATTTAGTGAACACTCTTTTAAATCGTTAAATATTTTATTGCTGACTACGGTGAAAATTTTTTTTTTATTTTACTTGATTATATTGAAGAGTGCAATTAGAAAATACTCTTGTGTTAGGCTAGAAAAAAAGTTGATTTTTTTGTACTACAAACACTTGTCTACGTTTGATCGTATCGTCTTAGTTCGGGTAATTGCGAGTCATTTTTTACCAGTTTAAGTAACGTCCGTCTGATCAAAACAAATCTGGTCTTTCAGGCGTGATTCAAGTGTAGAACATTTAATTTTTTTAAACACTCAATCAAATAAGTACATTTACTACTGACTTACAATTACCATAAAATATTTATTTTTTAATTAAATTTATTTATAAATAATATAATCTTCCATGTAATTACTTAAAAGAAGGTACAGGCTCAAAATGCCTTTCATTTGATTTCTTTTTTATATTCGAAAAAACAAAATAAGATTTCGTAAATGAAAATAGTATCAACTTTTGTAATAGTGAGTTTTCATTACTCCAGAACGAAAGTACAAGTTCTGCTCTCTGCCGGAAACGGGAGTTTGCACTTTCTTCCCGTCGTAATGAAAAATAATGCACACACCTGTTTCGACATTTCACCGAGGTTCTGCCTCGGCGAAGATGCTGAAACCAGGTGTGTAATATACTTTTTTTTTTATTTGTAAATTTTGTACCAATTATTTTTCACAACTGTTTTTAATCGTCTTTTTCTTGCAACTTACGTATAAAGCATTTTTAAAAAGAAATATTTGATCTCGGCTTTTTTTAAAAATTGTCTTATTGCAATTATAAGGAATGCAAAATAGAATTAAAGTGAAATTAAAAAATTTTGAAAGCTAATATAAAACTAATTTTTTTAACTTGAGCTTAGTAAAGTTGGAACTAATTAGAAATTGTTCGGATTGCAAAATTTTTATAATTGAAAAAGCAAAAAGCCAAGTCTTCAAAGCAATGTGAAGTGCAAAATACTTTAACTCAAGCATATGTACAAACTTTATTGAAATTTTCTTTGCAAATCATTCTGATTCAATTCAGTGATTTTGACTTTATGCATTCATCTCAAAGATTTAAGTTTACAAAGCATTAAATAATCATGCTACATTCAATATGTATATTAACTACTTTATCCATTATATCAATTATTACGTTAGTTATGTATCAAAATCACTTAGATTGAAAGAAATATTAACTTTAAAAAATAAGTTCAAAAATTTTATAATAATCAAACAGCTTGTACCTTCCTAACTACAATACTTTTTCTCATCTGCCTTGAACGAAGTATAAGAAAAAAAAGTATAATTTAAGAAATAATAGAAAAAAATATTAGCATAATAAATAGAAAATGCTTGCTTTTTTAATTAAAAAAATCATCAAAGCAGAAGAGAAAAAAAAAATTTTAATCAAGAAAGTTGAAAATAAAATTGTGTAACGGAACTCACCGGACTCCCGGTGAAGCTGTCGTCGTCGGGTCCACCCGAGGTCGGCGTACCCCAGATGTCGTCGCCGCTCGTGCCTCCGGAAGTAGTACCCTCCTCATCAATGTTGTTGACTTCAAGACCCGAGGCCTCGGTTCGCTCGGGTGGCACCGGGGGCTGCAATATCGACATCTTGGAGACGACGTAGCTGCTGGCCCGCAGCGTCCACGCGCGCAGACCCGACGAGGCCGGGGGTGACTCGATCCCCGTCTCTTCCTCGCCGACTGTCCGATCTTCCAGCTCTTCGTCCTGATCCAGACTGCTCAGTGTACCGAAGCGCCGCAAGGCTCTAAATCAACAAAGGATCTATTGACACTTCATCAGTTTTTGATTCAATTAAATTTTTTATGTATAAACTAAACAATGTTGTTCGCAATAATTTAAAATAAATAATAATAATAAAAATAATTATAATGAAATTGATTTATATTAAAGACCTCACGAAATATATAAGGTAAATAAGAAAATAGAGTATCCTTCTCATTTTAGTGAGGAATGAATTAATCAATTATTAATTTTAAAATCAGCTGCAATAAATTTACGTTTGAGACTTTTTTTTAAATTATTGTCAAAAATTTTATGTAAGATCAGAGAAAAAAAATGAAGTAGTTTACTTATTAAAGCCTCTCGTGAAACATTAAATAAAGTTTGAGTGAGCAAAAGAGTATTTAACTTTTATCCTGTATCAAGTTATAAAAAAAATCTTTGAGTTTTTTACAAAAACTGTAAAATTTAAAAATTTTAAAATTATTTACTAGCATTTTTTTACTATAAAAATGATTTACTAAATTTACATAAAATTTTTACGTGAATTTAGAATCGAACGTTCTGGCATCATTTTTATAACAAATTTTGCCACTCTGGACGCTTGAATTTTTGATACTTTATTTTAAATTGAAATTTTTTTAATATATATATTTTTTTTGGTAATTTTATTCTCAGCCTTAAAAGATAAGGTAGTTTAGAAAAAAAAAAAAAAAAAAAAGAAGGAGAAATTAAAACCTTAGTAAATTTCAGAAAAATATGTTTATAAATAGTTTTTTTTAATTCATTAATACAAAGTAATGACACAAACAAGAAAAGGTCTAGTTAACAGAAAGTCAATTTTAATGAAACTTTAGAACGCATCATTATCTTTTACTAAATCGTGAAGTATGTCCTTTAATAATTAAGCCTTTTTAGTATCGATTTTATGCATGGTTTTAAAAAAATTTGTGCTTAACTCCCTTAATACCTTGCAATCTTTATTCTTTTCATTTCCAAAGAACTGAGCAAAAAACTTTCTTTTTTTAATTTGCTCAACTGCGGTATAAGATGCGGTACGCAAACGATTTGAAAGAGTTCACTGGCAAAATTTATTGGCTTGGGTTTTTATTTGTTACATAAAAGTAAGTTCTTAAAAAATTGACTCTTTGAGTTGTGACCTTTTCTTGGTTGATATACTAATACCAATTACACTATTTTCTATGATAAAGTATAAAATACTAAAGATCTTTTTTTTTTCTAAAAAAAAAAAAAAAACAAAAAAAACAAACAAACAAAGAAAAACAAATAAAGACAAGAAAAAAAAAAAAAAAAAAAACTAAACATTAAGTTAAAACTAAAATTTTTAAAAATCTCTAATTTGTTATCTAATTTGTTTGAAGGATGAAAATTGGGAACACGGAATTGGGAGGATCGTAGAGATGAAACCTGTAGGGTGGTTCGTCTTCGAAGTCATCCTCGCTGCCATCTTCGGTATTGGCATCGGTGGAGAACCCTCGGCTTGGGCTGTCAAAGATTCCGTTCCGAAGTCGATGATGCTTTGAACAATAGTCAGGTGTCGGCGGAAGGACTGATATTCTCGGTGTCAGCGGAGCAAACGGATCCCGCGGAGTCTGGCAGCCTGACCTGCGACGTATATTACTACGTTTCCATAAAATAAACGACGCAGTTCTTTCCTTTAATCTTTTTTTTTTTTTTTTTTTCATTCTCTTTGTTCAATAATTTCTCAGTTTAAACTCATAAATTCGTGCACTTTTGGGTGCAGTAGGTGCTAGCTGGTTACTTTTCACTCAGTCCGGAAGGTCTCAGCTTCTTTTTCAGGGGTAATTTTTGGTAATCGTTTTGTTTTAAAGGAGAAAGGACTTGACTATGGTAAGTTTCTACTTATTACGCACAATTTAGTAGAGAACGAGGGTCTATTCAAAATTATCTATTCTATTTTTTAAGATAACCGTTTTTTCTGTTTTGTTAATGTTCTTTTAACTCAGTGTTTTAATGTAACATTGAGTAAAATACTATTCTAAAATCTCTAAATATTTTAAAACATAAAAATTGTGACCTAGCTAAAATTAATTAACCATAAATTTAAAAATGATGTATGATTTTCTTAACAGAATTTCAAAATACTATCTAAAAATCTATTGTAATATCTGAATCTACTGTAGGATTGCATAAGTGGAGAAAATAATTGTATTAAACACTCAATATAATTGTATGAAGAAGTAAATTACCTGTGACATCTTCTGCATATGTTTATTGAACCGGAAGAAGCATCTTTGGAAGAGACGACGCTTCCGTTCTTTTTCGAGGGTAAACTGTTTGACTTAACTGTACTTTGGCTCGCGCTCGACGCCGAACTCTGTTGCTCGGCATCTGAATTGACAACTGTACTTTCTTCCATTACTATATAGGTATAAAAAATATTTGATCAAGCTTTTCTGATTAACCACTAATATAAAATGATGTTTATTAACTAAAATTTACCTTCGGAGAAATCTCGAGAGGCTGCTTCTCGCATAGGAGTTCTGGCAGCAAGCTCCTCCGCCGTCCATTCCTCGATGAGCACTTCCTGATCGGGGGGCGGTATCTGGTGTGAGTTTCTCACCCATTGGGCCAAGTGATTATCCGCCTCGTGTTGAGGTTGCTGTTGTCCCTGGTGCTCGTTCGTATCTTTGAGCATCATCAACTCAATGTCCTCTCCAGATCTCATCTGATCTTCATCCTGATGCAGCTGTTGTGTCGATCTGAATATCTGATAAAGATTCTTTTAAATGATGCGATCTGTACGCTAAAACTACGTTCACTTTAAAAGTAGCTAATTTAAATAAAAACGTGTGAAAAATGTAATCCTACCTCGGGACTGTTCGCGAGATCTCGAGACTGCGGGGCTGGTGCACGGTGACCACTTAAATAATTAAGGACCGTTCCACCCCCGCGTGTCGGACTGTCGTCGTCAGCATCGTCGGGGCTGTCGAGGCCTGGAGCTGCACCTCCGCTCCCGGTATTGACGTAAATTCTGTAATAGACCAAATTTCTGGGTTTTCGACCGCTTTATTCCCCCTGGCTTGCTCACTTGGACGCCGCGGTTATTTAAGCGACTATTTTTTTTTTTTTTTTTGTTAACTATTTTGTCTTTGCGCATGCTCTTGCCATTCCAGAAGCTTGATAAAACGTGCAAAATCGGATGTGGGCTGCTCAAAAGTATAAATTTTCTTTTTGGTTTGGACATTTAAAAAAAATTTTTCATATTGAATCACGTAAATTAATTTGTAATTTGTTTTAAAGATATTTACAAAAATGAAATAGACTGGGGGCCATCTTACCATTTATACAGAAGAAATTCACAAATACATTTTTGTATCACATTTGTTATTTATTCAGATTTTTCCTTATTTTTTGTACACATGAACAGTTTTTTTTTTTTTTTTTTAAGCTGGAGCAAAATTTTGACATAATAAAGAAAAACCATGCATTTTGGTATTGTACATTGCATTGCGTTCTACAAAGTTAAGAAGCAAACTCTTTTCTCTTTGAAAAAACCAAATCTGAAAAATTATTGTTTCATTAGCTAATATTCAAACGCATACAGAAAAATAATCATGACAAATTATTATTAAAGCTCATACGTGCTGTGAATTGGTAATAAGCAGGTGCAATTTTGGAAAAAAAAAATTTAAATAACTTTATTTGACTAAATCTAAATCGTGATTTTTTTTTTAAATTTCAAAGTGCATTAATTAATGTAGTATCTTCAGTCAATTTTCTCCCTTTACAAGGAAGCACTTAATTATTTTAATTGACAATATATATAGTTATAATTTTAACTCGTCAGCACGTAAAAATTCCTTCGGAATTTGTAATTTATCATAAAAAATAATTGAGTACAAGAAATAAATTAAAATAAAGTAGAAATATCAGCTTGATGTACAGCCATGCAACGGATTTTAGTTCCAAATCATAAAACGCATACTTATGAAAGCTCTCTTCGCGCATCGCACATAAAGCAAATAAATAAAAATGCACCTCACGCATTTTAAACGAGTGCAAGACTATATAATAGTTTTTTTTTTCTTTTACACAAGTGATCTATTGAGATAATGTATAATATAGTGAGTCCTTTTTTGTTTGAATTTATATCGGAATTTACATTTGTCGCTGGAGAAGATTGTGCCAAACGGCCTTGAGCTCAGGACTGGGGGCACGCAGTATCAGGAGCTTTCGCCTCGTTCTGCTGTGGGGGCTGCAGCCACCCGGGACTCCGCTGCCCGTCGTACCGGCGCATTGTACCAACTCTGTGCTCGCCGCTGGATTTTCCCCGGGTGCGCTTGGCTAAGTGAAAGTTCATTCAAATTTTAAAAACTTACCAAGCATTTGAAACCGGAAGCAAAAATCTAATCTTACTTGCGTGGTTATTTGCAGTCTGAATTCCGTGGGTCTCTTACGTATCGTGAAGCAGGCTTCGGCGATGCACGACAGTCGCAGAGGCTCCTCGGTGACGAACAGAACCCGGTCTCGCGAAATGCGCGCGAACACTAGGAGATCCGTCAACAGCAGAGCCCACATCGGCTGGAGGCGACCCCGGCTTTCGACCTTGGCCAGTGCACCTCCAAATAACCTGACATATTATTTTAATTTTGATCACTGTATCCAGAGGGAATTCGAAAAAATTTGTATTTCAATATGTTAAAAAATTGTCATTACGATTTTGTTGTTACGGAGGGAGAAACAGAAACTGTTTTTCCAACCTTGAAGAAAGATAAACTGCGCCGAGCAACAATAGATCAAAAACTTCGCACTTTTTTGCCCATTATCAATTCAAAACTTCTCTCACCAAGCGCAATTTCAAAAAGAGAAAAGGGTAAAAAGAAAGAGGGAACACAAAAGACAATGACGCGCTCGAAGTCGGTCGATTCCATCGTAGTTTATTTTTCTTTTTTAAATACATCCCTAGAGCGTAACGAGGTTCAATGGGAGGTAAACAAGTGCTCAACTTACCACTGTCGTCCGGGGACGGCGAGGGAGAAGGGCTTGCACCGGGCGAAGACGAGCCGCGATTCGACCTCCTGCAGGCTGAGCAGCGGTCGTCCGGACTCTTGGGGCGGCATCATGACCGACGCGCTGGCCGTCGATTCTCGGTAGCCCTGGGCGAGGTCGCGCCCCGCCGTGCAGTTCCGGGGACACGCCAGACACAGCAATCGCGTCATCTCTCTGCAACACGTTTGCAACGATTATGAAAATTGAGTTCTCAGTCGTATCGAGTTTCATCATCAGTCCTTTTTAACGTCAGAATTTCTTTCATTACTTCTTTTTTTTCTCGTGAAACTCTAGGTGGCTTCCGTTTATGATTTATTCATTCAATTTCATCATAAAGACCGAGGGTTGCATTTTATGCTCATTTGTATGAAGTAAGGAATAAAAGATTGTTAGTGTCGTTACTTCTTTCATCTTGAACTTCATACTTGCTCACTTTTGTGCAAGTACTCGAGCGTTTAAAACTGTCGTGAACTTTTGTCTCCTTTTTTTTTTTCACGTGAGCACCTTTACATTCTTTCCTGTTATTGCTTCACATAAAGTGAACTTCAAATTTAAATAGTCAGTGTTTGAGGTAAAGTGTGCTCCTCGAGTAAATAACTTGTCCGAGGATTCAGAAAAAACAGACAAAATTTGAATCTCTTTTTATTATGCAATTAGAAAAGAAAATTTGATCGTCATTAACATATATTTTCCATTCATTTTCTTTTAAATTAAAAAAAAATAACCAGTGTTATGACAAATCCTTTTTTCTACTTTCTTTATAGATCATTGAACGCTT
Organism: Encarsia formosa; assembly: GCA_038277355.1. NCBI lineage: Eukaryota > Metazoa > Arthropoda > Insecta > Hymenoptera > Aphelinidae > Encarsia > Encarsia formosa. Next base: position 112,205,697 of record CM076184.1, read on the forward strand.
CGACGGATTAGATCAATAAGATAAAAATCTAGATAAAATCTAGATGATGCTGTGCAATAACATACTTTGTTGAAATGCCAATAAAGTAACATACTTTAATAAAACTGTTGGGCAGTAACATACCTTGTTGAAACGATTGTGCAAAAACATTCCTTATTGTACAATACCTTACTGCACCAAAAGTATTGTTATGCTTACATCGACGACATCGACCAAAATAATCGTGGCTTGAGTATTTCTAAAATTCGATCAAAAATAGTTATGAAAATCTATATTGCGATTATTTTGGTCGAGAATATCATTCTATATACGACTATTTTTGTCAGTGATCCAATAAGGTGTGTTATTATTCAATTGTAATTTATTTATTTATTTCATTAATGAAATTTATTTCACAACGGTTTCATCAACAGTTGTTATTGACAATCATAGTCTAGATTTATTTTATTGATTTAACTGGTCGACTCAATGTAAAGTTTAAAAAATTACTTTTAAAATTTTGTATTTTATGAAAGGTTTCGGAATTAAAATTTTTTTTTTTGTATTGAAAATTTTGCTGGAATGAAAAAAAAAAAAACTTATTTTGAGCGAGATTTTGAGTGTGAGTTTTTTGAATTATTTGTCTTTTCTTAATTTTGTCGAATTAATAAAAGTTATTGAATCATACGAGATGAGTATAACTAGCCAAAATTTTTTTTTGCTAAAACTTTTTTCACGCTTAAAAAACAGAATTTCGAATTTACTTACTTTCAAGCCAGAGTCTCATCAGCGTAAGATGCTTTTTTTTTTTGTTATTCAGCAAAGAGAATTTTAAAATAGAGAATAAATAATCACCTGTAATGTTCGAGCGGTTGCAGGAGTACCCCGGTAATGTCGGGCTTTCGTCTCCTAGGTACCGCGGGCTCGCACACGATCTTGGCGAAAGCCGAGTTCTTACGCAGAGCGACGAGGAGACAGCAGGCGCGCTGAAGACCACCGAGGTAGCGTCTGTACGCGGCCGTGATTTTAGGCACCCGAGCGAGGTAGCTGTCCAGTCCTCCGCCTTCGTCGCGTATCTCCTCCGAGAGCTTCAAGAGCTCTTCCAGGTTCTGGAAGAGGATCATGTGGTCGGTCACCGAGAGTACGTCCCGGTGCTCGGCCAGAGGTGCGATGAAACGCGCGTGCCCGCTTTTCAGGCACGTCCAGTAGCGAGTCTCCCTGACCGAGAGCTCCTCCTCGGGCGACGCGTCCGCCGCTAGGTTTGGGTAAACCTGCTGCTGGATCAATTTTATATACTTTTTATTCTACTCGCATTTTTATATTTATTAATTATGTACAATTAATTTTATACATTTTTTCTATGTACTTTATTTTAAAGGCTCATGAGGATCGTATTAAATTTCTCCTGGATATCGATCGCACTGCCTATTCATAAATTATTTAAAAGTTGCCAAAAGTAAAAAAATTTTATTTCTCAAACTGTGCGAACTAAATGGGCATGTCCCACATGAAAATTTTAAGTATAACTAAGAAATGTGAATTTTTTAAATAACAGAAGTTAAAATTTATGGACTATAAAGAAACGATGAATTAGAGATAATTTTTGCAGATTGATTGTTTCATATCAGATAACTTATTTTTCTTTGTAGTTTCATCATTTCCAAGAATTTTTTTACTCTAAAAAAAAAAAAAAAGGTTTTCAGGAACAATAAGTGTTTTTCAAATTATAGTGGAAAATGATAATGTTATAAAATAAATGTTAAGATTATAAGGTGAAATAAAAAATAAAAAACGTTGTTGTAATGTTTAAACAAAATTTGTTGCCAACAATTAAGCTTAGCTTACAGAACACAATTCACGTTTTTTAAATCTATAGACATAAGACAAATATACAAGTATATTGTACACAAAAATACTCATTCATCGTATAAATAAAATAAATGTACACTAAAAAAATATTCAGCAGAAACACATAAATAACGTAACGTAAAAAACGCATAAATTATATAACTTCGTAGAAAAATAATAATAATAATAATAATAATAATAGTTATGATAAGTATGATGATAGTGTGATAATAACTAAAATAATTTACAACTAATAATTAATATTAATAAGCTCTGTTTGCGATGCGGATTGAGCAAAGTAAATCTTATAGTCTTTGCGTGATGCACTGCAGTTGCTGTTGCTCTACATGTGCAATATGTAGTAAAATAAAATAAAAAATATGTGAATTCTGCGTTGGAATTTTGTACCGAGGGGTTGAAAATGAATTTTTTTACATAAGGCAATGAAGCCTCACTCTGGCGATCATTGGTTTTTGCTTTTTCATTTCAAGGAAATTTCTATTGAATTATATAATAAGACCTTAGTGCGTTTATGTGTACAAAATAATGAAAAATATTTATTTATTAGGTTTCTAATTTCAAATCATGTTTTTAATATTTTATGCAATTTTGTAACTCGTAAATTATCTAAGTTTTATTTTACGTTTCACCTAATTTTACACCTAATTTTGATTTCTTGTTGTTAAGGTTGTTGGGTCGGTGCGAGAGAGAAAGAGATACTTGTGCGAGTCGAACGCAGAGATTCTCGGCGCTCTCTGTCTCTCTCGCACTCGTGGCACAACATAGCACCTAACCTAAGATTTTAGTGTTTGATTATTTTTTTCTCAGCTCATAAGGTCCACTGGTAATTGCTTTTAGTTGATAAGTGTTTCAAACATTTTTTTCTTTTACCCTGAATTTTTTCATTAAAATATACTTGTCAGGTCCTATTAAACTTTCAAGAAAACAGTGATTCCCATAAGCTTACGTGTTAAACAAATTTGGCAATATCTTTTCTCCCAAGGTTCATTTTGCCCTAAAAATTTAGTGGCATCAATAAGAAGCAATTACCTACAAAATGAGTACTTTTTTGTAGAAAATCTACTTGTCAGATCATGGACCGACCCAACAACCTTAAGCGTAAAATGCACATAATGTGTTGAAAAATCTGTTTGTGAAATAGTATCAATTATTATTTAAATTGGCATCCAGGCTGGATTCCAGTAAAAATTGATTTACTTTTTTTAAGTGCAAAATAGACTCATTAGAAAGGAAATCCCAAAAATTTTAGCAATGATTTGAAACTAAAAGTGTAAAATTAAGTTTGAATACCCGACTTGTACGAATTGTTTTAACCGTACCTCTTTCTATAAAGATTTACAATACGATTTGCCAAAACTACTAATAAGAGTGATGTTTTGTAATCGTATCATTCATAACTATCTCTTAACTTATAAAAAAAAACTCTATATTCTACGTAGCTGCCGTTTGTACAAAAAAAAAAACGTATACATTCTATACTGAACTAAAATAAAAAATTTATTGAAACTTAATCTATGACTCATACGTAGCCTTGAATAAATTATTCTTTCCAGGGCTAACAAATCATTTTAATGCGTAAATTTCTTATTATCAAGCTAGTCATAATATATATTTTTTTGTAAACAGTCAGTACCAATGAATGAATTAAAATAATAAAAAGTGTGATAAAAAAATGAACATTTTAATAAAAATCATGTTATTTAATAATAAGTAACAGACTATCAATGCTTAAAAAAAAAATATCTAAAATATTGGAAAGTATTCACATTTTTTTTAAATTCAAGGGTCTATTCTGTCACAAATTTATGAACGATTGACTTTGATAAAAGTTTAAACTTAACTTCAACTTCTCCAAATACTTTCAAACTTTTTGTTGAAAAAAGCACAAGTTTTTCAACGTTTAGTGATTTAAAACTTTAGCATCAAATTAATAAAAATTTAATTTAAATTTTAAAAACTTAGATTAACGTAAAACTGAATACATTTTTTAATCAAGCAGTGAAAAAATTTTAAATTAAAAAAAAAAGTAAAATAGTATTGGAAGGGCTTTAATTGAATAATTAATAATAGTCTGATAAAATTTGCTATGTACATTATTTAAAAGCTATATATTCTGAATCACAGAAATAATGCTACTATTCTCTAATTCACTCTTTTTGTCTTTCCTCAAAATGAAACAAGTTGACGTAGGTAGAGAATAATCAAATTCATTGCAATAACAGTATGTACGCCATACTGGATTTTTCAGGTTCAATTTTGATGGACTCGAAGCGTTTTTTCTATGAGAATACTTTCCATCCATTTTTTGCTACTTGTGTGAAAGTTCCATTGAATTTAACATTTTAAACTCGTTTAATTTATTCTTTGGTAAAGTTAAGTGGTTTTTAGGTCCAATTTTTTTAAAACTTATCTTATCAATTGTAAGAATAAACCAAGCAACAGTTATAAATTATGTCTTCAGACCCAAATTAACTTTAACAAAATTTTATTAAAATTTGATTTAACCAATCAGTAACTTTAATGATTAAAATCAACAACTTTTAATTCAGCGATGATTGTAGCTGCCTCATTCAAGAAACATTTATCGAGTTTTCGGCTGAAAAATCAAAACCAAATATTTTCGTATCACCGAAAAAATTTATCAGTCTCCTCGAAACGTATCGATTGGGAATCCTAAACAATTATCAACGGAACTTTCTGCCGTAATACAGAGATAAACAAATAGAAAAAATCTAGGTTTCCGCCTCTATCAGACGAGTACGCCCGTACCGACCTCGGCGGTGAAGGCGATGCCGTGGTGCACTCCGGGCGCCGGTGCCGTCGTCGTCGTGGCCGCCCCTGGCGGTGCCTGGAGCGTAACGTTAACGGAACTACTTCTGCGCCGCACCGTGGCCGAAGTCGTCGTCGTCGAGGTGTGATGCAACCCCGAGCGTCGGTAGACCTCGAGGACGAGCTGGTTCGTGGCCGCCTGGATGAGCTCCAGGACGTAGTCTCGGGTCTGGGTGACCACGTTCACCGAGTCCACGAAGACGACGTAGTCGCCTGGCCGAAGACCCGAGCGCTCCGCGGGGCTGCCCGGGTCCACGCGCTCGACCCGAGGCGGCCTGCCCCAGGATAACGAGAAGCCCCAAGCCACCTATTGATAAAAAATTATCGGATTACAATCAGTTTTTAAATTCAGAAATACATTTATGGTTTGTTGGCTGAAGAAGAAGAAGGATAGTTTACCTGGTTGATGTTTGCACCAGGCCTGGCGAGTCTTCGCGTGACGGTACATGGCGTCCTACCTCCCCGCGCGGTGAAACCCGGGTGGAGAGGCAGACCCGTGAGAGGATCGACGGGCTCGAGCTCGAGGTGGCGCAGGTACGTGAGGTCGTCTCCGGTGGAGCTGTTATTGTTGTCTATAGAGTCGGCGCCGTCTTTTGACAGGGGCGGCGAGACCAGGGAGTCCCGGGTCCCGTATGCCGGTGCCGTGCAACTCGAGTTTCGGCCTGAACCTGCTTCCAGAGGATGCCATGTCGCTTCCTGAACAACAAAAATTCACGATATTTTTAGTATTTATAATCAATGAAATTTTAATTAATTCAAAGAGAATATACGTATTTAGCAAGCTCTCTGTTCAACTTTGAACCACTTTAAGGTAGTTCCGAAGCGTATATATAGCTAACCTAAAATATAGTTATAGACGCTCGTTACCCCCACTCTGGCGCCACGCACCGTCGTCGCCGCCGCTGCTCCAAATCATGCTAAAATCATACATTTTTCATTCTTTTCGACTCATTATCTCAGAAATTAGTGTCGCTTGCTATGTTTATCTTTGTACGATACGATTTCTTAGATCGTGACCTACAAGAAAACCTGTTTTATAAAAATATTTTAAGAAAATTAAGTTTGCTATCCGAGAATAACCTTCAAATTTTTACGAATTTTTACGCTCATCATAGGAATCCCATGTAAAAAATTGAAACTTCTGAGCCCAATATCTCAAAATTAAGTATGGCTTGGGGGTATAAGAAAAATACCAGCGTGTCCAGGACTCAAAAATCTACCTCTGTGCAAAGTTTTAGAGATTTTTTAAGAAACTCAATTTTTTTGGGAACTACCTTAAAACGCTAACGTTGTGTCGAATTAATTTTTATTCTTGAATTATAATTATTATAATAGTCTTAAGCTAATTTGAAAAAAAAAATTTCTTTTTTAAATGAGTTTCAAACTTATTGATCCGTGAAATTTAGCATGCGGCTCACGAGTGAATAATTATAACGCGTTGTTAATTTATGCGATTTAGTTAACCTGCTCACGTGTAAAATATAATTTATCCGAGAGATTATTGGCTCGATTAAGGTTTGGTTCTAATAACATTAAGTGTTAAATTTTGATGGATTAGAAACATTTAAAGCTAATATTTTCAAGGACGAGTAAAATTTTTAACTCTGCATAAATAAAGTTGGAAAGTGCGATGAATTTGAAAAAAATTAAGCGGATTGACAGTACTAACGTTTTGATTTGATTATACCGAGCTTACGGATGATACCAGAGTAGGATTAGCCGGATAAATCTGTACGCTGCAGCTAGATGCGATTTGCTCGACGCATCATCGTCGTCGTCATAGCTACTTTGTATTTAACTTTACGTTTCCGGGACTTCCAGTGCTTCCTTTCAGCAACGAGCCAAGAGTCCGAGGATTTTTTTCTCACGTGAACGGAACTCATCTCGGCGTGGCAAAGTTAGCACTCACGGCACAACGCGGTAAGAGCTCGAGGTCGCTTTTGGTCACACGATCATGAAGATCCTGAGCAGCACCCCGGCGACGAGAAAAGCCATGCAGTAGATCGCGACGACGATCATCGTTCGGCGGTGGCCAGCCGACTAATGCTCGCGGCAGCGCCTGCCAAATCAGCTTACCCCTGACCCTGGCGAGCGAAGTCTTACGATACTTTACGTAGTCGTGCTTGCGCGTGAGAAACGCAAATTGTGTAAACAACCAACACATGCACACGCTAACGAATCATATACTTTTACCGATTAATCCGTTATTCGCGTCGCGTGACCCGGTAGTCGGAGTTCCTAATTAGTCGATTGTCCACGCTTCCGGAAAACCGCCCCCTTGACTTCATTGTTTTTTAATTACGCAAGCTTTCTATGGCGTTCTTAATGTACCAAATAATCATCGTCTCGTCGTTTATTTTTTAAAACGAAGTGAAATCATCTGCATTGCATGAAAAATAAAGAAAAAAAAACTGATTTATTTTGGTAAGCGCGTTGCGTGATGACGGGTTTTAAAGAATTCATGAATTCAAAATTTTTGCGCCTCGGATTTGGAATTTCCACCTCCAGGCGTCATAAATTTGAACTATCAGCAAATCTCTCGCTCACACACCTGTGTACACGTACATCATTTTTTCACCGTTTGAAATAGAAAATAAAAAAAAAAGGGTCCAAAATCCCAGCTCGCGCTAGTTATAAATTACGCTCGGTTCCGAGCGAGCTCGCGCGGGCAACCTTAATGTGCCCCAAATTTGCCATGCAAATGACGCGCGACAGAGACAAAGAGCTTGCTAAAAGAAAAGAAAAAAATGGAGCATTAAAGAATAAGCTTAACGCATTAAATAAAATAAAAAAGAAGGAAAAGAGGTATATTATGGTAATAACTCACCTTGTCCTGCGATAGGGGCAGCGGTAGCGTCATGCAGCCCAGCAGCTCGCTGCGTCTGAAAATAAACAAAACATTTTTTAATCTTTTTCAAGTTTTGATAAATGAACAATTCGATTTTCATTGATGAATAAACAAAGACAAACGGTCAAAATTTACAACTCGTGTCAAGAATGTTTTATACAGTTGCCGTAAATAATATATGGGATGCATCTTCCACCCGCCACAATCTAACTCTTGCTTTCTCATATTTTATTAAAACATATATCTTTTATGGCTCCTTTTAAGAGTGGCTTTAGAGTACCATATTAAAAAATGTTATTTTTAGTAAAGTCAACCCTTTTTTTTTTAATTTTTCTGGCTGAAAAACTGCCTTCGAGTCGAAAAAAAAAAATCAAAAGTTTTAAATTATTGTTTAAGGATTTCTACTGTTTCTTGAAAACTTTTTGTCAAGGAATAGATTTTCATTTACTATTTAATATACTATTTTACCCTTTGAAGTTTAAAAAAAGATAATATTTAATTAAAGAATGAAAATCTTCGTTTTTAAGAGTAAATTAAATAAAACTTTGACGCAAGATTTCAGTGAAAATTAAAACTTGACAAAATAAAGCTCTCGTTAAAATTTAACGTCGCGTAAATAAAAGCTGCTAATGGAAGACTCAGCGAACGAGTAAAGTTTAAATGTCGCTCGTTTAGCACACTGTTATGCGAGGTCCGGCAGGTCAGACGTGGATACGCTCTATTATTCTTATTATGAATTCTAAAACCTTGAATTTGCATAAGAATGACCATGGATTTAAAGGTGTATCTGTGCAGCGCGATTATATTTTTTAACGGTACGACATTAGCGGACCGTAAATATATAGCGTGAAAAAAATATAAATTTTAAATGTAACTGCACTGTTAAAAAATCGTAAAAAACTATACGAAGTGGTAATGCTTGTTGTAAATGATTCCTCCTCGTATTAAATATTTGTACTCTCGAAAAAATTTTCATAGTTTATTATCACTTAAATTTAATCTTTGAATTTAGTTAATTATAATAATTTAAATTACCGATCCTCTCGCGCACCTGAACTACGAATGAAAAACACACAATTTTCCAGAAGGCTGGTCCTTATCTGCTCCGTTAGCTCCTTTAGCCGCTGAAAATTCATCCTCGAAAATTCATCTCCTCAAAGCGCAAGCTCGGAATCGATCCCCCTCCCCGGTTCCCGAAATCAAGCTCTCGAGGAAAAACCTCGAGCTTTTCCGCGCGCTGCATTGGTGTGCAGGGGGGGACAAATCGGTGTGAATGAGAAGCTATTATCACCGCTGCACTCCCCGACTGCTCTTTGTATCTCGGAGGTCCTCCGGTACGTGATGTTTTACTTTGTTCCACCGACCGTAAAACACAAATAATTTTGCTGTCAAAGGTTTTTTTTTTTTTTTTTGTTGATGAAGGCAGGTTGAATTTTTCATTTAGCCGAGCCAGCGCTTTTTTTTAAAATTTATCAATTCGGCTGGGTGGCTTTACGATCCGGTTATTTTTTAATAAATTCTCACGACGCCTCGTAAAAGAAACGCGAGCCGGGGACGCTCTCAACAGGTGAATCGAATGATTAACATTTAGTAGACGAGAGCTTGAATTTTTCATCCGTTTGCAGAATTGAAACTTTACATTAGTTCTAAAGTATTTTTTTATTTTTCTCAAATTTTTTTGAAAAACAAAATTCCGACGACCTTGAGAGCTGCAATTGCCCTAGTTTATGATTAAATATACTTTTCATCGACAAACAAGTCAAGCCGGGCGCAAACAAAAAAATTGCAAAAAAAGAATGTCGTAAATTTAATTTAAACTTAAAAACCATCGATAAAAAATTTAAAAAAAAACGCTTTATAGATGCTTGAAGTATACTATCAAAATAAAAAACCAAGGTATTGTTTGTCCATTAATAAAAGAGAGATGGATCGATGGAGCCTCGGTGCTTTATAGTGACGCGGTCGGCGGTACGGTGGCGAAATAATGCGTTTTCCGTGACGGCGAGAGGAGTTATAACAGGAGCACCCCCGAGCGCGCATCCTTGGCCGACTCCGCTGCAGCTCCAACGGCGTCAGATCGATTTTATAACGTCCGTTCCTTCGCCGCTGTGACTTATGGCTGTGCGTGCTTTCGGCGGTCTTTTACCGACCCGACTTCTGGCTCCATGTGCACGTTCAAAATTTCTTCTTTCTCTCTCTCTCTCTTTCGTAATTGATTCATTTCCTCCCGAGCTTGTTTTTTTCCGAATTTGATTCTATACGTACGACTGCTTCTGTTTTTCTTTTTAATGCTAAGGTAAACAAACAATCCTTATTATGATTTACACTCCTGGATGCTACGGAGACATTATTTTCCTTATCGTATGGATGAAAAAAAATCCCTGCTACATAATATATAATTAGACCAAGGATCTATGAAAACATTTTACACGTCTTTCAAAATAGACTTAAAATTATACCGTGCACTGCATTAAATGAATCAGACGGTAAATAGTGTAACATTAATCATATTTAGTGTTCATAAAAGCCTCGTGGACAAACGGTGAAGCACTTTAGTTTCAAGGAGCTAGCATCGTAATTACACTTGCAAATCCCACTCGGAGCTCTTATTCACTCCAAATGACACTCTTTATCGAGACGTTACGGACGCGCAGTTAAGTTTTTCAGCCAAATTAATATCCTCGATTCGTGGTATATAAATTAAAAATAAAGCTGTTATACATACTTTCAATTGAATTGAGCGTAGTTGGATTAAAAATTCATTCCCCTCGAGTCTTGGCGGAAAAAAGTTAGTTCAAAACTTAAAAAAGTTGTAAGCAGCCAACGCACAAACGTGCGGAGTAAGTTTAAAAACCAAATTGAAATCTGGGTCACAGCTAGCGTAGAAGAATGAAGTTGTTTCGACTTACCTAGCTCTTCGATCCCGGTGCCAGACGGCGATGTCGAGGGCTATCCTTCTGTGCGAGGAAGCGAGCTCGGCCGGGCAACCGAGCACGAGGGTCTCGTTGAACACCGGACACGGGGTGGCCTTGTGCACGGCTGTCCTCTTGACGCACAGGCACTCCCGGTGCTCCCTCAAGGACGCCTTTACGTACGCGTGTATCGGACCCTCGTGAACTCGACGCAAGCCCCTGCACCTTATAACTGCACAGCAACAACAACAACAACATGGTTATTTATAAACATTTTTTTTTCTCCTTCTTTCTTTTTAGCCGATACGTGTTTAGCTGGAAAGATGATTTTAATTGATTAAGCGGGTAACGAAAAAAGGGCCACGATCAATAGGCTTACTCGATAAACCCTTAGAATTTGTGTTAATAGGTTAGTGCTCGGCCCCGAATATTTTACATAAGCGCGGCGGCCCGATGTCAACACCCGATATCCTTAGAGTTACGTAAGAGGGCGATCGGAGGAAAAGATGAATGAACGAATGCACGCACGAGGACTCGAAGGAGAGGGAGGAAGGGGAGGACTGGTGCATGCAGACGGACTATATATCGGCGGCGATGCTGCCAGTAACCGCGCGACGCCCGCTGGGCTCAATCGATAACATACTCATCATCCCGAGTTTTCGCAACACCTCTGCTTTATTTACGCTAATTTACCAAAATTCCTTCCCCAAATTCTAATATTTTCGACAACTTCGTTGCTTCAATCAAAGAGTTCAAAGGTTTTTTCAAAGAATTCCGCGAGAGTTGTTTACAAATTAAAGCTGCCGAAATTTTGTACCCGAATCGTGCAATTTTGCGAAACCGGAAGCTCAATCTCTCGAGCGAATAACCGAGATTTCGCAACCTCACGATGAGTTTAAATTCGCGGGTGATTCGATTAGCTCTACCGCGTCCTCTCGACTTCCAGCCCAGTGCTCTCGAGCTCGGAATCTCAGCGCACCACCGAAGATAAACAACGACAAGGGGGATTGAAAGAACAACAGAGTCAGAGAAGTTAAAAAAAAAAAAAACAACACCGGGGCTCGTCGGCACTTCACTTCACGGACACTCACGCGAAATCGAATCCTGGAGCAGTCGTAGGACGACGAAGTTTCGAAAAGAAAAAAAAAAAAACTAGCGGCAATCCTTTATCTGGTTGTGCATCCGCAGCGGACCTACAAGACTGCAGACCGGGGCGGGGGAGGGGGCTGTACTGCTGATCGTCTGCAGGTCTGCTCCTCGGTGTGCAAGCGCCAACGCCACGCCGGCGCACCAGACCAGCCCGACCAGGGCTGTACCCTCTCGCGGGCCGCGCCCCTCCCTTGCATCGATCACTCCGCACGGGGTTGCTCACTTTCAAATATTAAGCACTTTGGTCACCCCCCCGCGAGCTCTACTCGCATAAGCAACCGTATTATCTTTTTTCTCCCCTTAGCACCCGCGAGGCCTGACCAGCGCGAGGCTTTACTACTTGCGTCATCGCTTTTGAAGCTCTGCCAATGGATTTGGCTATTGAATCGGACCTTTTTTCGAAAAGAGTTTACTATTACGAGCGACAATAAATACGTTGACCCGAGCGAACCTTTTTTTATCGGTTGATCAAACATTTACCCGATGTTTATCGTCAAAGAGAGAGCCTTTTTTTTTCATTGTTTACGATTCGAGTTTGATTTATTTTATTGTGTACGAGGAGTATGGAAATAAGCAGAGGGAAACGAGGTTTTCTCTTGCCACCGAGAAAAAGATTTAGGACTGGCAAAGATAAAAAAAAAACGAGGAGAATCCATCCACGTACAAAGTACGAAAAATTATGCAACGATCATTCTACTCTGGCCAGCGTGCAAATACACTTAATCAATATTAAGTACAGAGCCGAGTCCAAAGACCGCCATAAAAAAAAGAAGAAGAAGAAGGCATGCAAATGCGACCGTGAAAGATGGCCATTGGCGATTTAGAAAAAAGATAAATGGATTTTTAGAGAGCCGCCCGGGCGACAATGGTCAGACTCTAAAACTGGAAAATGAAAAAAAAAAAAAAAAAGTAGGGTGCCGTCCTCGATGAGATTATGTTAAAAAGTTGGCCTCAAGGAGCGCGCCACGGCACAATGAGCGACGACCCTTTTTTTTTTTTATTCCATCTTACCTCTGCAGCGCCCTTTTCGTATGCTAATCGTCATCCAAGACATGTAAATCGCCCCGTATTAACAGTCGTGTTTTTAAAACTCGCCTCGGATGAAAAAAAAAAAAAAAAAAAAAGGAAGAAGAAAAAGAAGAAGAAGAGGGAGGAGGATGGTTTTAAAATGTGCACCACTGTGAAAAAGTAGATTTCGAATACTTCTTTTTTTTCACGTGGAAGGTTAGAATAGAGGAGAGGAAGAAGAAGGGCGGCCATTCGATTCGCTGGCCTTATTGTCGAAGCCCGGATAAATAGACGTCGTCTCATTATCATAATGCTGTACATTATGTAACAGCATCGGCTGACATTAACTTTTTTTAATTGTAATCGACGAGGGCTCGAGCCGAGGTGCTCGGACCGGCCCTTTGTTGTTGTTCCGCACGGTGAGTTAATCATCTTTTACAATGCTAAATTTAGTTCGAAAATAAATTCTCCCCCCTCTCCTACCCTTTGTTTACGGATCGCGGTAAGGTTTGAAAACTACGTAATTACCCGTCGAACTGGATCATCGTCATCATCTCCCGCGTTGTTTGATTGGATGACCTCCTTCGCTTTAATTAAATAACCTAGTCTCATTCATATTCAACAGAGGCTCCATAACGGCATGTTATTGAAAACGCGACTCTTTGTTTATTTTAAAAACACCCCGCGAGCTTCAATAATATTTTATTCGGTTGGATAATTCGATCACAGAGCGGGTTAATTAGGAGATGAAATTCAGCTAAGCAGTATCGGCCGTAAGAATCTCGTCTCATAAACAGGAGAGTAAAAAAAAAAAAAAAAATAGAGCGCGAGGTATCGATTGGACTCACTCTTGACGTGTATCTGATCGTCGTCGACGGAGGTTGCGATCTGTATGCTGCCCCTGATGACGCCAGCACCGGGCGTGTCCGGGCTGTACTTCAGACACCGACGGACCGTGGCGACGAGGGGCGTTTCCGGCGACCCCACCGCCGAGGTCGCGAAAGAGTCCAACAGCGACGACTTCGGACTATCCGTGTCCCAGGCGACGATGCTCATCATCTTCCGACTCAGCGACTCTCGCTTCTCCTGTCGCTCCTCCGTTGTTATCTCGGCCACGCTGACGCTGCCACTGCACTGGGACATTGTGGCGTTCTGAAATTTTTTAAAATTTGTCAAATTTTTAATTTTTCAAGTCAAGGATGAGTTTTGAATCAAATTTGAGATTAATCGAACCTTCAGCGCGTCGTCGTCGATCTGCATGGGCTCGTCCTCGTTGTGAGGGGAGTCTGCGTTTCCTGGAATGGGATCTTGGTCCGCTTTATCCTTGTCAGCGAAGGTCGACGAGTCCAAATCGGTCTCGAGGTGAAGCCTCTTGACGTGTACGTTGACGGCCTCGATGAGGGGCAGTTTATCTCGCTTCTGCCTCTTGGCACCAGGCGCGGCGTCCTTGGCCAGCCTCTTCCTTCGGATGACCCTCTGACGCTTCAAGGGAAACTCACCCTCGAGGTCGGAAGGGGGCGAACAGAACGGCCAGGGTTCGGGACTCGGATTCTCCAGGAGCTGGCTCGCCGAGGATATGCTGCTGTCGTTGTGCGGCTGCCTCGGAGTCTCTGGTATCTCCTCGTATATGTGCGGCTCTTCGTTTTTCGCCTTGTGATCGCTTTCGAGGACCTTGCGACGCTCTTCGGAGCTGTTGAGGATTATTTCCGCGACGCTCTTGCTACCGTAGTTCGACGTCTCTTGCTCTCTGCGGGAAGAAAAAAAAAAAAAAAATGAATAATCATAATTGACGAATAAAGAAGTGACGGATCGAATGAATGAAGGAATTATGAGGGCTTTTCTTGAATATAATGGCTTTGTCCAGAAGCAGTGAGTTATTGCCGAGCAATTTAAAGGTTCGATGTGTATAACTAATCCCTAAACCCGACCCCCTGTCGCGCAAGGGGTTAAGGGCGGACCGGAAAATCTTGAGCGCTGGGCTCGCGTTGGTTACATTAAATTAAGATCTTCGACGTCTACCCTTGATTCATACACCGGAGCCTCGGAAGTCGGAGCTACGCGACGGGGGGTCAAGGATCGGTTACGCGTCTAGCCCCACTCTTTATAAATCTTGGCACTGGTAAGCTTTTTCTAATGTCGCGCCACGCGGACTGTTTCTGCCGATTATACGTACCAATAGACAAGTATCATGTGTCTTGGGAACAATGGAATTATGAATATTGTTTGATTTATCGTTCGACTAGGTACCTTTAACCCCCTATTTATTCATAAAAGTCTATTGAATTCGAATTTTTTTTTTTTTTTTTTTCTCTCTCCAACGGTGTACTGAAAAATTTTAAAATTGAGTCAGTGAGGTTCTGGTTTGACGTAAAAATGTCTACTTTCGATAAACTAAATTCTGTTAAACTCTATTCTTTTAAAAAACTTTTTCGCAAACTTCAAAACTACCGGAAGCTTATTGCTTTCGATTGGATGTACGACTTGGACACATTTCAAAAAACTCGACCGACAGATAAAACTGTAAAAACTTACTTGTGCTGTGTTGGTATCGACGTATCCATGTTTTGATAAAGAGGTTTGTCGCTCTCAAGATCGAGCGTCAGAGAGGACAGTTTACCGGAAAGCGGCGTTTGCCTGACCTCCTCGCCGACCTTGGACTCCCCTGAGCTGGAACCGTTGCTCCTAGTTTTCCTCCTCCGCCTCTCGCCCTCGGCCATGACCTTGGTGTGATAAGGCGTCTTGTTCCTCGCCTGCAGCTTCGTAATCCTGGCTAGTTTCGGGAGATGGGGCGTGTGCTGATCGGTCTGAGTAACGGGGTACCTCCGCCTGCGGCTGGCGAAAGGCAGGGACTCCGACTCCATGACGTCCTCCGGGCTCGTGGCCATGCTTATCTGCTGGAAGAAGTCCGTCACGTGGGACTGAAGGTTGCCCGCGAGGTGGTTCTGCGGAACCATCGGTAGGGTTGTCGTCGAGCTGGGGTGGTAGTGCGGTGGATGGAACAGGGTCAAGGGTCCTATGTCCGCGTCGACCCGTGGCGTCGACTGGTAGAAGCCCTCGGCCAGCACCACCGGCGAGTTGCTCTGCCTGGACAGCGATTGGCGCTTCTCTGAACGCAGACTTGGCTTCGACGTCTGCAATCAATCAACAATTTTATTAAGTATTCATTTTGCAAAAGTATTCGTTTTCTAAAATGAAGGATTAAGATAAATGAACTCACCCCAAAGCTCCGACATCTTCGTTTCTTGGACGGGGTGCGCTTCGTCGACGACCGTCCAGCTTCACTCGCCTCGCTAGCAGCTGGAGCGGAGCCATCCTGGAAGTTAGAGCTCGTTCTCGAGGAACTCGACGAAGCCGGCGGCGTGTTCGAGAGATCCCGGAAGGGCCTGCGACTCGTAGTTTTTCCACCACCGCCGGGTCCGTGTGGGGTCGAGCTCGCCGTCGACAGCGACCGAGACACTGTCCACTTGAGCATATCTGCTGCAACATAAAATAGGGGCGTGAATTAGTACACTTGTGTCTGTCAAGGAGGTTTTTATTCCAGCGTTGATCGATCGCGGAAGGGGTTGGATGAGACGCAGGGGTTCCGGGATGACATTTGTCAGCGGTTATTGAGAGCTATCGACAACACTTTGGGGGCTCGATTCGTTTTCATGCTGATTATGTATATTCGTGGGGACGGGTAGTGTGGAATTTCATGCTTTTCTTTCTTAACAACCCGAAAATTTTTTACTCCCCTCTGCTTTTCGAAACGCAGTAGTTTATTGCTTTCGCATGAAAAAAAATGTTAATTTACTTGTTTTCGGTAGTGAACTTTTGGTGCTGGTATTTCTCATGGACTCGATAAGCATAACCCTTCGGGCAGCAAGCTACGTATAATCGCATGAGCAAACTTCTCAAATCCAATAACCACAGCGCGCGCCCCGGCAACCGAACGGCACTTGATTCGCAACTTTCCCAGCAAATAACTGCATTCCCGCGAGTTTGAAAAAAAAAAAAGAAAAAAAAGAAGCGAGCCTTCCCCCACTAACCCACATAATATACTTTTGAAGCCATGTTCCCATGAATAAGAAAAAAACGATAAGTAAACGTTCGGTTTTATTGTTATTCAAGACAAGTGCAGCCAAGGGCCAGCTGTCATCCACCCACTCCGTACGTTGCGAGAGTCTCACGCTGGTGACACGCACGCACGTCTTCTTCCTTCCGTCCGTTACACAAGAAACGATTCCGCACCCCCAAAAAGTAATAATAATAAAAAAAAAAGAAATTAAAGCGCACTTTGGTAAGACGAAGCTCGAGGAAGTGGGAGGAGGAGATAGGGAGCAGATAAAGCAGAGCAGGGAAGTAAAGGATTTTGAGTGTCCCACGGTCGAAAAAATTGTCACATAATAAGAAAACTCGGTCAGCTTGTACTCTTGTAATCTTATAGCATTACTCTTGATCTCTCAAGGGTTATAATTAGCCAGAGTCGAGCGTGGGACGACGGATAATAACAGGAAAGGCCGCACCGGAGGCACCTGCCGCGGCATACGGGAAACAGGGAAACAGGTGAATTTCAGTTGCTATAAACGCCACCGTCCTCAGGGTCTTTAAATAACAGTAGGCGTTGACGTTGCGCACGCCTCGCCAATTTCTTTACCTTCCTTCGCAAAGCAACGACGCGCGTGCCTTCTTCTTCTCCAGGACGAGATTCATCGGTTGGCACTCACAGCTGGCCAGGTGACGAAAACGCCTTGGCCAAAATTATTTTTTTCATAAGTAATCTTGGTCACCGCCGAAAATCAAAACCCCCCCGCCGATAAGGGTCGGTTGAGGAGCTCGATAAAATTAACGAACGATAATAACTTCCGCGTGCCAAACGGTCAGGGGTGAGTGGCGTCGGAGCAATTGTACGGCTCATAAAGCTGCACCTTATTAGTCCAACTCTGCGGGCGAGGTGCCTAATTGGGACGATAGAGGTGTGGCCAGCCGCAGCGGCAGGTCCTGGATTTTTCACCGTAAATTTACCCGCTTAATGACCCGTGCGCACTCGAGGAATCTACTGTAGTTCGGCGTACGCGAAACCGATCGGAGTAATCAGATTACCGGGCCTACCCTACCCTCGCTAAAAAAAAATTCGAATTCCCAGGCTTCTTCCTTCTTCCCCGGGCGAATAAAAAAGTCGCGAGCTAGAGAGTATAGAAATTCGGTGCTTAGAGGGATGATACGCTAACCTTGGGAAGCGTACCTTTTTTTTTTTTTTTTCTTTTTTTTCATTCACTTGCAACAAAATTCTTTTTTTTTTTTCTTTTTTTTTTCACCCCAGCAGGTTTTAACTTTTAACGGTTCGTTTTCTCTTTTTGCTGGGTGGGGGGCGACCAGCAGCAGCAGGGGTTTTTATGAAATGCGCGCTAATTTACATAGCCGTAGCGGGGTTGGCGCTGAAAAAAGAGAGACACCGCGTCGTACCTGCTGCATTAGAAGAGGAGTGAAAAACTCTTTGCCCTTTTTTTTTTCTTCTTCTCTCTTGACTATTTTTGTGACGTGATGCATCGTCTAGGAGTCGGCACGCTCGCTTATAAATCGCGCTTTAATTATTTCGCACTCCATTAGCCTCTGCAGGGGCTCGTCGCGCCCTGGAGTGATTCAGTGCGGTCGTACGAGCAATAAAATTTCATACGGCCGTACCGTAATTTCACGAGTCGAGCGGCAAGGTGAGCAGCCACTTGTTTATTTTCAATTTGAGAAACAACGTTTGAGATATCTTAAATTCACGAGATAAGAGAGCGATGATTTTTACAAGTAGGCACGGGAGGTAAAAAATTCAAGACAAATTGCTTGTTAGCCTTCAAGCGCGAGATTAAAATCGAGGGGAATCGCGTGTACGCCGAGATAAGAAAATCGCGAAGCTCGACAAAAAACTTAATTTCGAGCGAGTGACCCGGCAGCGGCGACTATTTAAATCCACGGCCGACGCGAGGGTGCGGAGGGAAAATCGGGAAAAAGCCACCCGTGTGCATACATAACCAGGCCAGGAGCTCCGCAGCTTTTCCATCGCATCCGCCTTGGGGAGTTTCGAGAGCCAGGCGCGCACCTGCCGGCGTAACTCTCCCATCTGGCCCCTGCGCCCGCGCCGCGAGTCTGGCGTTCCCTCGCCAACGCGTATTTTCACTCTCGCTCTGTTTTATTGTTACCCGTTTAATTAAAAATCAATCGATGCCCATTTTCATTCAAATTCTTTCTTCATTACCCCTGTACTACCTGGAATTTTCTGGTGTTCATGCCAAGTTTCGCGGAATGCGCGTGTTAATGTTCACAAAAAAGCCCGGAGGCGTTACCCTGAAATTAACTCGATGGCAACAAAACCTTTCCCCCTGTTTACGTTAACCATTAAGTTGTTATTTTACTATCGTTTACAGCTTACGTTTATAGCTTTGTAACTGTTTCGCTAACAGCTTTTCAGTTTCAATATTTACCCGTGCTTTGCTTGAAAAATTAAAAAAAAACTGACTCTCTAAAATTTGTATAAAATGCGTTTTAAGAAGCTCATTAAATGTATGGAAATTTTAATAAACTTATCATATGGTGTCAAACCACAGGGTACAAATGTTAATTTTTTCCTTGACGTGAATTCATGACAAATGTAGTTTAAATTAAACATGAAATTAGTGAACTTTTGTCCGAAGGTCGGTGTTGTTACAGCGTCGACCTTGGCAACGTCGATTCGAAGGAGATAAGGGCGCAATGTATCGGGGGCCGAATGAAAAGCAATTAATTACCTCAACCTATTTAAGGTGAAAAATGTAATTTTTAAAGAATTCAGTGACACATTACTCGTTTAAACAACAACATTGCCTAACGAGCCCTGCCTGCAATTAAAACGCAGATCGCTATCGAAATAAAAGTGCACGTCCCCGCGAGCTAATTACAGCCGGCATAAGTGAAAAGTAAGTTTTATGCCCCCTGAGAATTGCGACGTACAAGCGAGTAAAAAAAAAAAAAAAAAAACAAACCGTCGGTAATTTTCACAAAAAGAAAGAAAAAAAGGTTCTCAAGGTGCATGCAAGAACGCGTGTCCGTGCATTATCTCGAGGGCGCATCTTCCGGTCGCGTGCCATAGTACAGGAAAGAAGGAGCTGAAAGAATTCCATGCAATAGCGCATTTTGAGTTTCAAAAGGAGCAACCTATACGTACAACGTATCCGTACCAGAGGAGTTTGACCAGCGGTATCCATTAGGGGGCTGCCGAAACACATTTTTCACGGTCCGGCTCGAGTTTCCGGGTAACGATGAGAGATCCATTAGGAGGCTGCTGCAGCTCCGCCAGCATAATAATAACGCGACTCGCTGCACCTTTTGGGCGGAGTGTTTGAAGGCTACCGGGGATTTTTACTTTTGAATTATTGCCCGAAGCTGCCGAGGACGTGACAACGCTCTTGTTTATCCTTCATTTTTCTTGAAATCGCACTCGCGCTACCGGCCTCTCTTAATTTATCACAAAGATTCAAAATCGTTCGGAGAACATTAAAAGAATATAGTTTCATTTGAACTTGCTCGAGTGCATGCTCCGGACCTTTTGTAATTGCTTGCAGTTTTCACGGTCGTCTGGCACCGAAATCGCGAGCTTTTTCAAAACGGTCGCCGCCGTATGCCATTGTCATTAGTACCCCCCACGCACTCGGGTGCAATTGTGCATAATCGTTGCTACACCTATCGCCACTCGCGCGAGCAGATAATTGATTTTATTTTTTTCATCCACCAGTGAGCGAGTTCAATGCGTATTCAGTGGCAGAGAAAAAAATACTATATTCGCTCGATCGTTAATCGTTGGCAAGAGAAATTTTTCTCATTTAATTTTCGGAGGCTAATCGTTTTCTAAAACATTTTGAGTTTCTCACTCGAGCAGATGCATTTTAATTTTTACAAGCGAGATTCGCGGGTGGCGAGTTACGTTGGGTAGTATTTACAAATAGTAATGCGAGTAATAATCACAGAGCGACTACCCCAACCGACGCGAAGCGCAATTCTAAATCCGCTCGGTCGAGTACGTATCGATGAATGCGCATATAAATTCGCCCCCTCGCTTCCTCTCCACAACAGCCCAAGTGGCAGCGTACCAAGGGGTATTTTCACGTGCGTGCTGCAATTTCACGGTTTGATACTTTGCAGGAGCAGCAGAAACGGCAGTTGCGCCGTTAATACGTAATGCCCCCCACCTCACCTGATCTTAACCCGATCGAGGATTACCGGCTATCGAAGGGATCGAATCTCGCCTTTTCCCATAAACACTTGCCTGTTTCTGGCTTGACGCGTATGACGTCACAGTGCAAAGTTACAATTGGTACCGAGACGTCATAGATTTTGGCAGCCCCCGGAACTGTCGAACTTACAGCTCGAATCGAAGCCGCAGGAGAAAAAACATGTGGCGAGGTTGCAACAAAACACACCACCCCTTGTTGTGGCTCCTAAAAAAGAAAACCGTAATGAATGCCGCGGGGTGGTGGCTGCAGCGACCAGAATCTTATCTGCGACCGAGGATCTGGAAAAGGGTTGATCCCAGGGTGGCCGGACCAAATCCGAGCAATACGCACCGCTGGATATATAGTTAAATCTTGATCAGGATGCCGGGGACTCTAGCGCACTTCATTGTCCTGATTCAAATGCACGTATTTCGTTACCAATCTAATCTCGCTAATTATTGTCCGTTTCTCGGGGGTCAAGCCCTTCTCCGAAATGAGCATTTACGAATTGAGCCGGTGGCCACGACGCGCACGCCCCTGATCGATCAACCCTGTCAATCTTCCCTCCACGACGCACCTGGCTGTATTCAATATTTAAAACCAGCCCGGGAAAGACGCCGAACGAATAAAATCGATATTTAATAGACCTCGATACGTTGCCAAAGTCTCTTTTTTTCGGATAAAAATCAACTCTTTTCAGAAAGAATGATGATAAATTGCTCTCTCTCTCTCCTGTTGCGCGCTTTTTTATTTCTCCGAGTTATCACCTCGTTGCTCAAAAATGTCGAACCCTTCGTCGTCATTGTTCCAGGGCATTGTCGAAAAAATGGTTAAAAAGGTGAAAAAACGGGGGGTACGACAATGGAAATAATCGAATTTTCCGAGTCACTCTCGAAACAAAAACCGTAAACACCCTTTTCTTCGCAGCGAGCGAGCGCGCGCACCTCTCGACTCTTCCAAAAAATCTTTGGCACACGAAATTTCACGCCTGGGATCCGTTGAACCTCGAGGAATTTACTTTTTTTTTACTACTGCTGCTGCTGCTGCTGTTGCTTCCGAAAAAAAAGGAGTAGAGCGAAGTACTTCGGGCATTATGATGCAAACAATGAGGACCAGCGCAAAACAATGGGCCGTGCGTAAACGGCCCGAAAAAAGCGTTTGACGCACGAAGAAAGGAGAATTTATATATGTTAGAGACATTGAGGACTGTTGGCTTTTTTTCTTCTGCCTTTGCTTCTTTGAGGGCGAAGAAAGCCAAGTCGTTTAATTTGTCCGGAAATATATACGCGGAGAAGAATCGAGGTGCCGTACGCCTTGTTTATTTATAATAATGGGGAGCTTGTTTTGCCAGGTGGACACTCGGGAATTACTCTATTGTACGATTAAGTTGTATTTTATTATTTCAGAGCCGGGCTGAATGAAATTTAATGAAGCAATTGTCGAGTAATTAAAGAAAAAACAGCGTTTAATCGTGGGCGAGGTAAGTATAGTTTTTAAAGGAGCGTCATCTTGTTCCCGCTTCACGCTCGTTTTCTCGGTCAAAAAGACCCATTGATTATAGACACCTTAGCCCGGTTAACTACACGCTTGTCGCGCTTGAATAAACAACCGGCCGTGAGGTTGCGTTTTTCCCAAGGATCCCCTAACTTTCTTAAGAACGGTAAAAATCGCGCGCTAAGCAGGTGTTGAGCGTTATCGTTTAGAACCAGAACGAATTTAACAAGCGCAAAAGAAAAAAAAAAAAAAAAACCATAAAGTTCACATGGCAGGCAGTATCGGGTAGCCATAAAAAGGTCAAAACATCGGCCGGGAGATTGAATTATAATAAAAGCCGGGGACTATAGAAAAAGAAAGAAGCAAAGAAGGAAGGAAGGAAAAAAGTAGGGCCTGTCTATACGCTAGCAGGGGCAGATGATACGCGGGTAATGTACGAACCGGCCGCAGAATATTCGCACAGAAACCACTCCCCAAAAAAACCAGAGCGCCGCCGGCAGCAACCTGCGAAATAGATCAGCGGCAGCAGTATTTTAATTACCCCTAGCCTGCGAGTGCGCGCGCGCGCGTGTGTGTGTGCGAATTTCTCAGGTACAACAGGGGCTGAACCGGGAAGAGCGAGAAGAATAATAGGAAAATGGGAACGACCGTTGATCTAGCAACTAGCTCCCTTCCGTCCTTACTTCCCTTCCTTTTTTTACGCGCTGGATCTACGAGGCGGAAGAGGACACCCCGGAACAAGCTTCTCGTCGATCTAGCTCGCGATTAAGAGAGGGATGTTCTTCTTCGATGCTTAGGGGAATATCATTAGGTAATTGCCGGAGGGATGAGTCGCTGTAATTTCATTTTCAATGGCTCGCTTAAATTTATTCAAATTTGATTTTTTTTTCTCTCTCTCCTCCTCTCCTGAATCGACTTGTTTTTGTTATCGGGTCCTAACCGAGTCCTTTGTGCCGCTCGAATGGTAATTCAAATCGGAGTTATTGAATTAACGACGGGTAGTAAGTGTAGAGTTACCGCATTAAGCCGTTTAAAAAACAAAAAAAATCTCAAACACCTGCACAAAATCGTCTTTTGATAACCCACCCCATTCGAACAATTAAGCCCTCGCAATTGAAGAGTTTTTTAAAAAAAATCAAAGAGCCATGACGTCGTCCTGTAATTACAATGCAGCCATACCCAAGGGGTTGAACGGTCTACCTCAAACATTGAAAGTAACACCAAACATCCGCTCATAAACGATAGTCCAAAACGAAAGAAGAAGTGACCAATAACATGGGGTGGGGACTTGATTTGGGTCATAAATTATACACCACTGCGTTCTCACCGGCATGGCTCGGTGGCCCATACAATTTTCATCGTAAAAAGCGTCCGAACCCCATCGGAATTTAGGGCAAAGAGGGAAGAAACAAGAATATACACGAGTAGTTAAAAAAAAAAAAAGTTTCTTTTGACTCCGTGCACGCGAAAACTCGATGAAAAAGACCCTTTAAAGAGGGAGATTCGCACGCACAAAGGAAGACGACAAAGAGCTATAAGCCCGCGAATAAAATAGATCGCGACGGTTGAGGCCCCCCTCCCCCCCCCCTCCTCATTCCTGACCCATTGTCGCGGAAGATCCCGAGTCCAAAGAGAAGGAGTTTAAAATTCCAGTTGAGAAAAGGTTTTTCCGCTCGTCGGCTTGTCTGTATAAACAACAATGTGGTTTTCCGGAGCTTAGCCCGCAAGTTAGTTGACCTTCGACGAGTCCCCCTTTGCGGATTAAAATATCAGCATTCCAGAGTTGTTTGCGAAAGTTCAGACTCAAGAACAACAAGCATCTCGTCAGAGTTGACGATAGGTGTCACTTAAAAAGACATAATCCACCGCAGGAACAAGGACGTCTAAATCGATCATGACTCGGGGGTTTTCGGGTAAAAAATGAACCAAACTCGTTCGATCGTGTAGCAGTCTTGTATAGAAGAAGCGCAACCCTTAAGCCCCGCAGCCGGTCTCTGGTTCAAGGTCATCGGCATTCTTACCTGATGGATGATCGAAATTTTGGACCGTTCCCCTCTTCCCGAAAGCCCGCGCTAGGGGAGACGAACCACCGAGATTACGCGTGTTCTGCGGCTCTGCCTTCCCGATAATTTTCCCGCACAACCGTCCCGGGAATTAATCGAGGACAGCGTTGTCGTTGCTTATGATGCCCGCGAGATGCGTCCACCGATAAGCGATCTCGGGGCCCGATTAGCGCCGCGGAGTCAAGAAAGGTGCGACCTGCAGATAGCCATCTCCGCGTCGCGTATGAATGGTGGTTCGCGCAGCTTGCCTTCTCAGCTCCGCACTTGAATTTTTTCAACCTCTCTACTTGACTCGTTGATGCGTTGTTTTCGTCATTACTAATGCAAATTGAGTATCGGAGTATCGGTTCCGAGATGCCAACTCTCGATAAAATGGGCCAAAACAGCGGGCTCTATCGGCGCGTAATTGCCGTATAAACGAGTGTAATTTTGTATTTCTAGGTATAGCTAGGCGACACTTAAAAACTCGAGGCACGTAAGTCACCCAAATGAATTCATCCGCGTGTCACGTGGAAGAAAAAGAACAAGAGGAGAGACGATGAAAAATAACGCGCGTCGAATCTTTAATTCCTGCGTACGCGAGGACAACTGTTGTGCGGGGCAGGTGAAAAGGCCCTTCTTCGTTCCCCTGCGAGGCCTGCATGGCTCTCAAGGCCTACCAACACTCGCGAAAAGTCTCCGCTGAAAAATCCATGAATAGTATAAGGTACCTACGCACGGGTGACACACTTGTGTGGAGAGCGGATCTCGTAGCATTGACCCCTCCTCTCTCTCTCTCTTCCCTTCTCTAATGTCCAAGTGTGCGTGTGCCATTTTTTTCCTTCGAGCGCGTTAGAAGGGGAGTGAGGAAGCAGGAAAGAAAAAAAAAAAAGGTGCATGCGATAGATGTATGCGAGATGAGTTTTACGAGCTCAAATTTTCGTCGCTCGTAAAAATGTTTTGTACTTTACTGCCTGATACCCCCTTAAATTTTAAATTGCAGGCTGTTTTCGGGCCTTGTTACGCGCACTTACGATCTCTTGTTCCTCCAGAAACGATGAGATTGAAACAAACGTAACGTTAATAGCTTTATTAAGACTCTGCGTTGGATGGCGTGAGCGAGACCACCCCGTTATTATCGAGCCTTCAACGGGCCGAAGTGACGTGGGCACAAAAGCTCTCTGCTGGGTAAATCGACAGAGCAAGAAGTCGGAGAAATGAGTTATTAATAAAGATCCGACGTGATAAAGCGTGATTGGGATTACAATCGGGACTCGTGCCTGAGAGTTTGATGCAGCACCTCGAGTCGAGTGCTTAATCGAGTCCAAATCGCCCGACACCAACCAAAAAAAGGCCCCGGAGGCAAATTTCTATTATTCGTGAAAAAACAAAGGCCTCGAAATCGAAGGCACACCTGCGCTCCCAGGCTAAATCGAACGTAATAACTGGAGGCAGCGAGGAAGGAAGGCTTGCGCGCGCCTAAGCAAAGTTTACTCGGGCAAAAGGAGATTTTTTTTTCGGGGGACCCAACGCCGGACTATGGCGAAACGTAACAGGGAAGTCGCAACAATGGAGCCTCCGCGGCTGCTGGCGCTCCTGCTTGGGGCATTTAAAAAGGGGGCTGTTGCTTTCGCGAGCGGCTAAAAAGAAGAATAAAACCGTATTACTAGGGGAGGAAGCAGAGTTTCGCGAAGACGATCGCTACGGGGTTCCATAACGGCATTCGAGCTGACACACTCGCCGCGGTACTCGACTATTAAATTTTATATACACTGTCTAGTTATACGTCTCTCTCTTTTTTTCTTAACTCGGCTGCAGCGCAGTGGAAATAGAAAAGAAAAAAAACATCACGATGCGTGAAACTGCCGGTAGATGGTAATCGCCTAATTGTCGTATGAGTTACTACGCGCTACCCCCGGGAAAAAAAGAGTCCATAGAGCCGCGATACTTATCGACCTTCTCCAGTGCTCGGCCACTTGACCCTTCACCTTTAATTGGCCGCGACGTCCCTTCCTTCAATCACCCGGTTGATCGCGATAATTACGGGGCTCGAGAGAGCCACCCGCGCCACAAGTGTGTGTGTCCCTTGAGTGGGCTCATTGTTCGCTCGAGTGCACTTATTTTCTCTCGGATTTTCCGTTGGGCTATTGCTAGAGAAAAATCGTTGGATTTCTTTTAATCGTCGGCTTAACGGTTTGACTGACTCGGTAGTCGACGGTTTTTACTTGTAAAAAACAATTCGCTTCAAAGGATATGAGATTTTAGCGAGAGACGGGGTACCACAATGCCGGGATGGTCATCGCGACAATGGACGGGAAAAAAAACATCATCGGTCGTCGCTTGATCCACCGAACAAACACTCGATGAAAACGGTGCATTTGAAAAAACACTCGACAGCTGGTATCTGAGACACGTGGCCCAATACCGCCAACCCCAAATGAGCATTGACACTTACCCTGAAACAATGACGTGGGAATCAAAGGATGCCGAGCCGCGTTTTTTATTCCTGCCACGCGCGACGTCTGAGTACACTGCGCAATTCGGAAAAGTCAGAAATCGGGATGAAGTCTGGGGAAGGGGCTTTGATGTACATCCCTGGGACAACTCGGGGGGGGGGGGGGGGTTTGTTTGCGCAGTAAACTTTTGGATGAATCCTGGACTTTCGGACTGGACGTTTACCGTGCCTCGATGTTCATTCAACGAAACGTCAATTTTATAAATTTTTGTAACTATAACTCAAAGATTCAAACTATAAGTCATCCGGTGGGTGCTGGAAATAAAAATTAGATTCCCCGGCTTAAAAAAGAATGGACGGAAAAACTGTTGGACGATCAAGACGAAGGTTCATTGCCTCCACCCCTTTTTTACGATTATTATTTCAAAAAACTCCCCCGACAGAGATTTATCGCGTCGGGTGCTGCAGCAGAAGCACATAAAACAATTCCCCGCGTCCCCGGAAAACCCCCTCCCCAATTTTCTCTATACGCTCGAACTCTATGTAAACAGTTTGCTCGAACGGCTGCCACGTATTTATCCGAAGCCATGGCTGCTCGTTTTCACGCTGCTTTAATCGCGTTCCTGCAGATGAAGTGATTTTCGAGAGCTGCTCAAATACTGCGCGACCCAAAGGGTAGTTTGTTCATTTGGTTTGGTGTAGCTTTCTTTTTTTAAGGGTGGCTAATTGACTCCCCTGAAGTCTAATATGAAGTCAAACTCTTTTACATAAGCTTACACACGATACCAGATGTTCAAATAATAGTCTAGTCGGTATTAGTTTTCTTTTTTTTTTTACTACTCATGCTCGATGGATTGAGTAATTTGAATTTAATGGCTCGTTGTAGCTCCTGATAAATCAGTTGGAGATGAAAAAATCTAACCTCCAATATTTTCCAACGGTGACAGAGTAAATAAATTCACGACCAGCCAAAAATTTTATAAAAACTAATCGACCCATCGGAGAGTAAAAAAAAGGAGGCGAATGGAAGAGAAAAAAAAAGAAACAATGAAATCTCATAAATAGCGATTGGAAATATGATTCGATAAATCAAAGCCGCGCGTGTAACAACTGCGGGCCCGAAAAAAAAGGAAGGAAGGGGTGCGGCTGCAGCTTATCACCCCCTCAGCTCTCGCTTGATCGACGACTCGAGGGTTTGCCGTGCGTATCGATTACAATGCAGAGATTCTCTCTTTTTACATTGTTACTGATTTTTAATTGGCCGCACTGGCCATTTAGTTTTCTCGTCCACGAGTGCTGACCATAAGGCTCAAAGGATCCTTCGGCCGGGGAATTGTTACTGATACACAGCTCTTTTTTTCATTCGATGAATTGTTACTTTTCGCGTGATTCGGTAATCACAATACCCCCTTTTTACACAGCCCCGCTGTTCGTTGATAACTTTTCGATCGATCGTTTCAATCTTCCCAGCGCAAATTGACAGTTATAGAATTTAAAACTAACTTTTCAATTTTCCCTATTGGATTTCAGTAAATTAAAAAAAAAAAAGAGAGAAAAAAATTACACCTGGCGTCAAGCTGAGAGAAGCGTGAAATTTTTTTCCCACTTAAGGGATGATGGAAAAGGAAAAAAAAAATCGCTCCGAACGCCCACGACGTATCGGATTAATCTGTTGGAGAGCAAATGGTAAAGTTCTCTTATTACATTATCGGATAAACCGCGGGAAGAAGGAGGGAGGGAAAAAATTTCCAATATCCAAAAGAAACTGGGTGGGTGTAGCGAGAATCCCAGTTATTCAACGCATACATTTTTTTTTTTTTTTTTTTTTGGGTACTTTACTACTTGACAGTGGGAGGAAACGGTTTTCCTCTTGTCGTAAAGGATACTCTTACACGAGACCCTCTCGTCCCTGCAGAGATACTCCGACACATTTATCACATTATCTTGCTTTTTTATATTTCTCCATCTTCTTCCCAGTTTTCAACAGTTTTAAAATAGTTTCGGACGGAATTTACGACCGCTAACTTTTTAAATTTTCATTATTATTATTTTTTTTATTAAAACTATTTTAGCTGTTAAATTTCAGTTATACCGTAAGCGTGAGTATTTCTTCTTTATGGTGCTTTATTACGTTAATAAATATCTGTAAGAATCACAGATGTTGTTAATTAATGACCTATAATCAGTAATTTTATAGTTACCTTTGGTGTCGTACCTAAATCTAATGTAAATTTGAATATCGGGGGTTTGTACCCCATGGTCTCGATAAATTCGAGCACATATACTCGTGCAATATTTTACAGATACAGCAGTGAAATACAATGGAAAAAAGGTGAAACCTATAGTTAACAAATTAGAGTAACTCCTACAGCTTTCGTGACAAATTGTTGAACTAGGGGGAAAAATTTTCTTCCGATCGAATCAATCTACCAGAGGGAAGAAGCCAAAGGCAGAGAACGAAAAATAATCGATTATTCAGTACCTCCGGATTTGCATAGAGCGTGCTAGACGTAGCTACTCGGCCACGTGACTCCGTCGAGGGGGAAATTGAATTCTGGAAAATTTATCAGCGAACCGTGTCTGCTCAGAATCGCCCCGTTATTTTCCAGACGCATCGTATCGTATTATGTTTATTTTTATTTTTTTTCACGTAACCTCAAGAGCCCATAGACGTAATTAAAAAGCGGCGCCTTTGTAAACCACCTTGACTTTGAGTGACGTTTTCAGCGGTGCGGAAGAAAAGTCTCTCGCTCTCTCTCTCTTTTTTTTTTTTTTTCTCCGTTTGTCACCCCATCGAATCCTCTATTTCTTTTCCTTTTTTTTTTTTCTCTCTCGTCCCAATACACTGTGTCAACGCAATCCCATTTTAATTGTAATGAGATGATATGCTAATCGTGGGAGCCCTCGAGGGGGTCACCGAGGTGAATTTAACTGGATTAGAAGTAAAAAAAAAAAAGAGATCATGCATTGTGGCTCTTGTTTGTGCGCGCTGGTGGGTAAATAGATTTAGAATTTGGACGATTGTCGACCTATCGCATATGGTGGTTGGGACCTTATCCAATTCATTTGTGTTTTTTTTTTTTTTTGCTTCAATCTCATTGTTTTTTTTTTTTTTTTTACTTTGTACTTGAAATGATTTATTTATTGGGTTAAATGTTAAAAAAAAAGAAAGAATTATGGACCTTATCGTAGAAGAATTCATGTTCCGTGTCGAACGTCTACGCGATACCAATCTCCAGATAAATTTAACCCCGCAAGTTCCGCGTTGAAACAGATTTCAAACGAGTTTTAGAATTTGAAATCCAAAAAAGAAAGCCCTTCAGAGCCATAAATATCAGCAATAGAAAAAAAAAGAAGGGAATGTGGCTTAAAAGAGAGAAGAACTCGTTACCTATTCGCGAAAGAAGGCAAAAGAAGAAGAGGAGGAAGAAGAACTAGAAAGGCCTGCATTGTCGTCTATCTGGGCCCGGGGATCTTTGGAGACTTAGAAATCGGGAGGAGGAGGGACCACCGCGCTGACCGTCGGGATGCGTATGGTAGGAAAAAAAAACCGGTTATCGCTCGGGTCTCTACGTATATACGTATATATATGGAGTGCGCGGCACCTATCAACCGACTTTTGGCTGGCTTTATTTTTCTGAACGCGCGAATAGGTATAAGGCGCTGGGGGACCCCGGCCCACATAACCTGACTGGCACCGGCCTGAATTTGATCAAAAGAAAGCAGGGCTGCCTGACTGGCTGCACCCGTGGGACATTTTTGCAACTTCTTTTATGCCCGCACCCCGATCATCCGGAGGGACTGAGGAATGAACGTCCCTTAATTTATGCGATTTTGCGAGCCGAACCCCAAATAGATTATACTTACTTGGCCTTGCTAGGGGATTTACTTCCTCCCTTCCTTTATTGCCTCCGGACTCAACA
Source organism: Encarsia formosa (assembly GCA_038277355.1). NCBI lineage: Eukaryota > Metazoa > Arthropoda > Insecta > Hymenoptera > Aphelinidae > Encarsia > Encarsia formosa. Next base: position 112,236,421 of record CM076184.1, read on the forward strand.
TCCGGATTTTCCCGGTAAACAGACCTGACGTTACAATAATTTTCATATTTCGCGGTCTCTTCAAAGAATGAGAAAATTCACGCAACCGTGAAGCAGGTACAATGGACGAGTCCAGGAAAAATAATGTACACAAAGAAGAAGAAGAAGAAGAAGAATAATAAGAAACATCTAAGAAGAGCTGCAGAAACTCACCGCAGAGATTATAGAAAAGGATAAAGGATCTTCTAGTTCTGGTCCCGATAAGAGAGACCGCTGGGCTGGTACACAACTGGCGGCACTTTGGTATCACTCATGTTCATCTTGGTCATATCACCACCATCAACACATAATACCTTGGTTCACAAAAAAAAATATATATTTTGAAAAAGTCCTGGCGCGATTATTTGATTGAATACACTACAGGTAAGGGAATGTGTGAAAAAAAAAAAAAAAATGAGAGAACACGCGGAGCGCACGGCTGCTCGCTCTCGACTGGCGAGGTGGGGCGGAAGCAAGGGGCCTTATGTAGCCTCTGCTGCTATAATGCCACCACCACGCACTTCTTTTCTGCTTCGTGTTGCCGGCTTTTTCTCCACATGCCCCCCCACCCTTAATTTTTCTCCTCTACCTACTGGTGTGCGTGTGTGTTGTGCTTCTCCCCGCTCGCTCGCGCTCACCTTTTTACCCCGTAATTTCGTATTTTTCGTCCCTTTATATCCCCCTTGCCCACCCCACCGCGTACTCGATTCATTTTTGGCAAAACTTGCACCGATACCAGCCACTTCGGCTAATTCGCGCGATTATTGACTACTTGACACTTAGGTCAACGAAGATGTTTTCAATTTTAGCTGCTGTGCATACTTAAATTTTATGCCAAAAACTTAATTAAGTAATTACAATTACTAGAAGCCAACGTTCAAAAATCATGGATAATGTAATGTCTGGTTGTAAAATTTGAAGTCTTGAAAAACCAATAGTTCAATGTTTAATGGGACACAAAACTTCGAGATGACTTTTTTCAAAACTTCAACCTTTTTTTAATCATACAAAAATTTAAACAATCACCTTCTGTGACGATCACTTGATTTCTGGCCCACAATTATAATTTATGTGAATTGGATACACTTACTTAAAAGCTAGCATTTTTTTTTAAATTATCAGTTTAACTGATCAAAAATTGACGTAAAATTCAAAATTTAGCACTGCAGAAAACCAAAGTCTAAAAGATAAAATCAGTTTGAGTGTAAACAAAAAGTTTGTTTTGACAATTCATCTTAATAAAAACGTATATGATCGATCCTTATCACATTTACATCCAAAGCTGTTCAAAATCGCATGAATAAATCTAAAAATGCATTTGTTTCGATGTGAAGTTGAATAGCTCATAATGCACCTAAAGTTCTTATATCAGAATATTTTCATCTAGCGCACGGATGACTGACGACACACAGTGGGTGACCCCTGGACCCAGGGAGCTGTGTTTTTTTTTTTTTTCAGCCACACGCACGTCGACCGGCAATCACAGCCGATCACGTTCGAGATTAACCCCCCAGGGTGCAGAGGCAGCCGGTTAATGATATAAGGAAAAGCTGCAGTTGGAAATCGTAAACGGGGGAGACGATATAATTCAATGATTTTCTGAACGCTCTGCCCCGGTACGTACGTAGGTGATACGTAGCTAGGGTGCGACCTATCGCGGGGTACAATACGGAAATAGTCACGTTTTTTTCCTCGAGGGGTGGAGGCTTTTTTTTTTTGTTTGTTTGATTAGCGTAATGCGTTGCTGATAGGTAAAAAAAAGCCGTGGGGGTTGATGCGCTTGGGTGGGCAATTTTTTTCCAATGGAGATCGAAAAAAACGAAATCATCGATACGCTTACCGCTGGAACCGGAGTTTTCAGAGGCTTCAATAATTCAAAGGGCGATAATGGCTTTCTTGACTCATCTTACGTATCGATTGAGCGTAACGAAAAGAAATGCGGATTGCCAGTTGAGCCGAAGCCAACTGGAGTGGGTATCCATTTCTAAACAGGGCTATGGACCGAGATTGAGGGTATTAAAAATTCAAAGCCGTCAAATCGAATAATAAAAAAAAAGGTACTAATCGCTCGGATATTTGCAAACAAAGCATCCCTCGCAAATATTTCCCGTCATAACCGCATGATATCTTACTCGTATTACAATAAATAGCGTACTTAGCCGGATTCCCCCACGGCATAAATTCATCTTAAATACGTCGCGCGGCTTATTACCAGTAGCGGGGAGGGGGAATTAGCATCTGATTATATGGGGCTGCCGCCACCACCGCCTCTGCAGGCACCGGTACCGGCTTAGCCTATCTTTGGTGGTCTGTAATCGAGTTTCCGAACAAAACGCTCCGACGCGCCCTCGATATCTATTTCCACCCAAGGGAGGGGACCGGGACGGGATTTTTATGCGAACGGCCGTTTTGACCTGGACTAAATCCGCGAGGGTTTAAGTGATACCCCCACCCCCCTTTCGCTGTCGAGCGCGCGTGCAGGAGTCTATTTTTTGAGATACCGAGACTTATCGCCAATTGTTACGGCCTACTTTGTTTTTTTTTTTTTTTTTTTTTTATTGCGCTGTTTAGGGATGACTGTGACAGATACACCGGCTGAACTTGATTTTTATGTACGCGCGGGACGTTTTGAGTGATTTTCATTTGACGTTCATGGTACCGTTAAAGTCTATTTGTCGATCAAAAGTATTTACTTTTCAAAACAATTTTTTCAATTGTGTTTTATCCTCATTTAGGCTCATTACTTTTCATTTCACCCTGAAAAATATTAATCTAACTTAATTTAGTAATTATCATTCCTCTTCATTAATTTGGTTTTCGAAACGTTTACACCCGAGAGTAATCAATTGAATATTTATGACGTTTAATTTCAAAAATTAAACTTGAATTAATGCATCTTTTCAATTTAAATCTTCATGTAGATAACTGTAAACTGTCAGCTAATACACGAAAAAAAAAAACTAATCAGGTTATTTTACCAAAATAAAAGGTAATGATTGTCGAGTTCATCAAATTTCATACATTTTTGTCGAAACGAAATTAAAAAACTGTGCTCTCCACGAAAAAACCTATGCTATTACTGCAGTTATAGAAAACCTCAATCGATTTTATTTAGAGTTATGAAGCTTTTTTATGAATTTCTACTTTTTTTTTGTCCAAGAGCTTTTCAAGAGTTGTACCAAGGTACCCAATAATTTTTGGGTACTATAAGTTACACAAAAAATTTTAATACTTGCAATTACATTGTGCATTAAATATTTTCGTGAATTTTTTTATCATTATCAACTGTTAAAGAAACTACTGTACTTAAACAGATGATACTGTTGTTAATATTTTTTTATATTATTGATCCTAATAAATAAACAAGAATTCTATTATGCCTTAGTATATTTTTATATTTTTTTACGGATTTCGATAAAGTTTACTTACCCTCATTAAGAATGATTAATAATTCGTGTTTTAATTCAATAATTTTTTGATACCTCATCAGTAAAACATTGAATGTATTTATTATTCAAAAGTGATTCTCGCCCAAATATTATTGCTGATGAATACTTGCGCAAAGTTTATCGAAGGGTCGAAAAATAAACCAATGAATTTATATAAAATAAATAAATTATTTATTTATTCATCGTGCGCAGGAGTTTGAACTAATTATCTGCTTGAGTAAAATATCAGTAAAAAAACTAAATTTAAATTAAAATGTCTGTCATGAATTCCTATTGAATACTTAGCATGAACTAAAATGTCGATTTAAAAGAGTTGAACCCACACTTTGTTTTCAACAGTCAATCCTTTGAGGCTCTGAAGTAAAAAAAAAAAAAGCTGATTCACGCCTGTAAGGCAGACTCAATCGAGGGAGTAACCTAATAAGCCTTTGTAATGAAAGAACTGAAAAGTCTCATTGCGGTCTTAGAAATCATAATCCGTATAATTTGGCGTCGCGAGCGGGCATTATTCCCGCAGCGGAGGAAGAAGACGAAGAAGAATAACGAATAACGAACAAAAAAGGGCTTTGCATACGGTTGCCTGCAAGCAAACTAAATCCCGTAAGTAAAGCAAATACCAACCGATTTTGATTTGAGCGGTCCCGGGGCGCTGTCACTCATCTGATTACTTCGGGAAGTAGGTATACATATAACAAACACGACGCACGGGGAGGAGGAGTCAATGGCTCGTGTCTGGCACGCGTCCTCGTCTCAGCTTCCTACCTTTACCCCCGCAGCTATTCGCTTTGACCTATTGCTGTTGCCTTATATTCCATTGTCTGGCGCGCGGGTTCTTTTCTTATTCTTGGCCGCCGGTATGAATGGACTTGTCTTGCGAGTCGTCCGCCGAAAAATTGCGCCCATAGTGACTTTCCCTACTTCTTCTTCTTTTTTTTTCTTCTTCTTCGCGTATAGTAGGGTCCACTCGAGTCAGCTGCGGTCGCCTGCAGACTTCGCGATTTTTCGACACTTCTGGATGATCGAGCGCGCCCGCATTTCCAACTCCCGTCATTATTTTTATAATAACAACTATGTGGGCCACGAGAGGGGGGAATTTCTCAATCTTACCGATCATCTGCTCGCGGAAGATCGACGGGACTGCTTGTCACGATTAACCGCTCGATTATCGATTATCTGCCTGATTATCCGCCTATAAATGAAGTTAACCGAAGTGGATGATTTTACTTCTTTCACTTGACAATACCGAATGAGTCGTCTAAATTTTAAGATTACTTCGGTGCAGGCTAACGAGACTGTCCACGCGTTACAGCTAAAATAATTATTGGAAATGAATGACTACTTTTACATTGCAAGACCTTGTCAAGGCCGATATGCTCTCTCGGAGAACGAGCAAGAGACTATAAAACTAAATCCTCTAGAGTTATTGGCAAAACTGACAAGACGTCCCCGAATCTCCTATCCAGCAGCGATACTCATAAATAAACTCCTGATTGTTCTTTTCCTTCCTCTTGCAAGGTACGCACATGCGTGTTTCACATAATTTTCCTGGGGTGACGCGTGCTCGGGAAGAACAACCCTAGGACCTAAAATTTTCTTCAAAATTACGCTCGTATACGGTTGCGATATTTTCTTATTCTTTTTCTCCCCCTCCTACGCTGCTGACCTTTTGATGGCATTTTCTTCAAGGAGAATAACATGATGAGTTATTTCCACTTTCTAGAATTTTGTACTGCCTTTGTACTTTCTGTCGGATGAGTTTTCGCGTTAATTGGGTCGTTGGTCGTTGATAGGTGTGCACGATTTATTTCATCAACGGATTTACAGAATAAAAACTACGCGACGGAATTTACGGAACATACAATAGTTTTTTTTTCAAATGAAGTGTATTCATCGCTTTATTTTTGCATTGGTAAAATTTTCATTTAAAAAAAGAAAAAAAAATTATAAATTATAAAAAGAGAATTTCATTTTTTTTAGTAAATTCTTTTGTATTACTTCTTTTATTTTGTGGGTTTATGATAAAAAAAAAAAAAAATTAATGTGCACTTTTTTGAAAAAAAGTTCCTCGAAAAGTTCTTTGAAAGTTTTATTTTAAATCGTACTCGCGCTTTTATAGCGAGTGGTTTTACATCTACTGCCGTGAAAACGTACAGCACTTCAGATATATTTTATGAACTTTCTTTTAAATAAATTTTATGATACGTTTTGAGTACGCATGATTAATTTTCAACGATCATTAATTTTTTATTAATTTATACCGTGATAAAAATTAATAAAAAGATCTACTTGCTAGTTGTACTACCTACACAATGTGCTGTAAAAAGCTTTCATGAATTGTATTTATTATAAAGACGAAAATTCTTACTTAGCTTAAAGTTACTTCTTAAAAAAACTGTAATGAAACTTTTAAATAAACCCATTCATATTATGTGTATATTTACTCTATCATTAACTTATTTGATAAAATTGCTGTTTATTGACTTTATTCTAAATTTTAAATTTTTACTTAGTTTTAGTTTAATTGTTTTTAAACTTATTTATGTACAGTTGTTCTCTCTTGTATTATAATACATAGTTGAGGAGGTTCCCTACCATTTACGTAAGTCAAATGTGTATTTGACTATAGTAGTCGTCTGCTCATTGGCTCAGCTACTTTCTAACCTCTGTATGAGCCAATGAGAAGTCATATTTACAAGAATATAAAATCAATTGTTTATAATTATTGCTACAGGCTCCTAATGAATGTTTCGAAACAAGTATAATCAAAGTCTGATTTTTTCCGATTTTTGTGCGTAGTTACATTAAAATCTGTGGGCTGGAAATTAAGTATTTGCTGTTTTAGTAAATTTCCCATTAGAACCCATGCAAATTTGTGAAATTTGAAATGTTTATAACTTTTTTCACAAGCTCCTCAGGGCTTTGAAATTTTAGCTGAGCTATTTTTATACTAAAAACTATGTGTTCATTTAATTTGGACAAAATCTGTGGGCTAGATCTATTTGGTAGGGAACCTCCTTAATTGAATTATATTATATCTGAACTATAATACATATATATTTTTGGGTAAGTGTACTTCGTACAATTAATGTATGTACTTACTTTGAATAAAATATAAAAATTTTGTTTCTAGTAAAAATGACTCACTTTGTAAACTAGTTCGTACTTCAAAAACTGTTCTAAAGTAGATAGATAAAATTCTATTCTTATTGGTGAGTGTTTTTTACAACTTTATTTTGAAGGTATCTTTAAAAATTCAGTTTTGACTGAAAAGAAACTTAAAAAATGAATAAATCAAAGCCAGCGGTAGCTGGCTTGGGGTGATTTTTTTCCCGCCAAAATAGTAGCCGGCTGCCGTGCTTTATTTACAGCTACTGGAGCTACCTTAACCCTACTAACCACAATTAATCAATTATTTAAAAATTAAAACACGTTACCTGCATCATTAAACCTCTAGACTACGCCTACTTTTCACTACCGAAGAGATGAGGATTGTTTTCGAAGCTTATATTTTTTTAATTTTCTTATTTTTTAATTCGCGTTTTTGAAATCGGCCTTTTTTTTGGACTTTCCATCCATCAACGTTCGATCGGGGATCGGCACCTCCCAACATTTTCAACAGATGGCGCTATCATGATTTTTTTTATTTTTTTAAAAAATAAAATTAATTAACGTTTATAAAAACTTGTTTTCATAAATAAAAAAATGAAAAAAAAAAAATTAAATGATAATTAATAAAAATTAAAATTAACCTTTGAACGATAAAAGACACTGGTAACTGGCTTGGTTAGAGAACAATCATCAGTGTCCTAGTAAAATCAGAGAGCAAAAGAAAATATGTATTTTAAAAGAGGTAGTTGTAAACATTCTTACAAAGTAACATGTTCAATAGCACACGTAGGAAATAATTTAAATAATGGGCACTACGTGAGCATTTTAGGACAAAAAAAGAGTTGGATAGAAGTAAGCGACGAAAATATTATAAAAAAACCTTGGCCAACTAATGCTAAAGGTTTTTATATATTTATATTAGAAAAAAAAAAAAAAAAAATTAGAAAAATAACAAATAGATAATTATCAAAAAATTATCAAACAAAAAAAAGTGATATCCCACAAAAAACCTTACAAAGGTAAACAAACGTGGGGAGATTTTTTTAATGAATTGATTTAACAAAAAATAGTGATATCATGAGATAGATTTTATAAGGTAGAATTTTTGATAACATGTCATATTAATAACAGAATTTAAAAATTAATTGCTGTAACAAATTTAAGAAAAAAAAATAATTATTTCAAAAAGTAATAAAAAAATTATTTTAATGAGTTGTGTATTTAAATTTAAAAAATAAATTGAAATCAATATTCATAAAATCTGCCAACGAAGATAAAGTTAATAAATTTTCTTCTGAATATGAACTTCGTGGGCAGATTTTATGAATATTGATTTCAATTTATTTTTTAAATTTAAATACACAACTCATTAAAATAATTTTTTTATTACTTTTTGAAATAATTATTTTTTTTTCTTAAATTTGTTACAGCAATTAATTTTTAAATTCTGTTATTAATATGACATGTTATCAAAAATTCTACCTTATAAAATCTATCTCATGATATCACTATTTTTTGTTAAATCAATTCATTAAAAAAATCTCCCCACGTTTGTTTACCTTTGTAAGGTTTTTTGTGGGATAATAATTTTACCCAAAGATAAATATCGTGGGTCAATGCTTTTTAAAAGAAATCATCATTCATTGTTCCTTGGCACTAGGAAGAGCAAAGATATCGGGATTCTTAGCGGAATAACATTATCATGTATCAATTGATTTTTTTAAATCAGCTGAGATGCCGAATTGTGAACGTTTACATAGGAGAATCGTAATTTACAAAGCGACTTTTGAAAGAAATAATTACCCTGTATCTGATGTTAGAATAAAAGTTTATTCCGCTATTGCATTACGAACAATCTTGGAAGGATTCAAAACTCTATTTAGTGACATCGTGAAGCGATGATCTTTATAGTTAATGAAAATTACGGGAAAAGTTACGAATCATCAGGTGTATTTATGGATTCTACACGGAAACGTTATGCCTGTGACTTTGATAGACGTCCCTGATTGATATACATATGATCTTATATTAACAATTTATAGTGGAGATTTTTATAATGCATTTTTGCTATATAGTTAGTATTTACTTCTTTTATGCAGTTCAGTTTTGAACTTTATGTACATGGATAGTTCACAATTACAATTGAATTTGAAATTTTTTGTTAAAAACTATGTGTTTTGAATAAAAATTAAAAAGAAAAAAAAACTCTTTTTTGTTCCTTGTAATAGTACTAAAAGATCCGGCTACTGGTAACTATTATTTTACAGCTATCTCTTTTTCTAAAATGATAATAAAGTACCTTCAAAAAATCATAAGCAATACGATTATCGTACCGATGCAAGAAGAAACAAACGAGTATCTTGAAATAAACGCGACCCATTAATCTCGAAGTCAGTATCGTTCTTAGGTTCAAGAGGTAGCGTCTTGGCGACCGGTGTTCGTATAGTAGAGTAAAAATCGTCCCCCTTTGAGCGGCTTTCCTTTCATAACCGGACAACAAATTGGTCCCGAAGCTCAGCGACACCCCCACTACGCCCCAAATGCGGGTCCCCAATTATTCCGATAGATTTACTGGCTCTCCCCTATATATAATAGCTACAGGAGCTCCTTGGAAGCAGATGCTCGTAACCGTGTACATTGCAGATCACGGTGCGCGATAGCCCGCGCGTCTATATCCTTACTTTATTAGGTTCATCGAGATGTAAATCGCTTTTGACAGGAGCGCATGATCGATATTCATGAGCTCTCCTTGTTATGGAATCACGATACGCGGAAGATCTCTGGACTCATGTTTCACTCCTGTATCGTAACCAACGCGTGTGGGGCACTTATTATAGGCTCATCCAACGACCCGCTTTAACGCTAACAGTTGTCATTATTGTCATCGTTCATTATTTTTTAAACTTTTGACCGTTATTTTGAATAAGATTCTATCTTAGTAAGAGTTGCACTAAATTTAAAAACAGCATACTTTTATTAAGAAGTTTAAAAAATTGCCTAATAAGTATTACAAGCATTCATTAATCGTGCTTTTTATTAGGAACTAAAAACAAGATTCGAAAATTTTTAGAAAAAAAAAACAAATAAATGAAAATCGGTTGTAGAGACAAATGTAGAAGATATACTTTTCAATTTACGATGCGTGGTAAAAAAAATTCTCGAGTACCGGGGGGAAAAGTTAACCACGATTGACACAAGTCGAGGTCAAGAGGTACTGTCGCTGCTTATACACCGATTCGTCCTGCAAGCCACTAGAAAAATCAAAGCATTGCTGTAGTCTCTGCTTTGGTCTTTTTTTTTTTTTTCTTCTTTTTCATTGAAAGAGATTAATATTCTTCGTGCGGGATATTCAAATTTTTTTGTGTGTACGGTTGCTCGAAACCTGCGTGAAAAATTGAAGAATATCATGGTATTTTTGACAACGAGAATTCCGATGCAAATTTTTTTTTTTCCTGGTATTGAATAAACATTGAAATTACTGTTCATCTTCTATCGGATTTCTCTCGAGAATTTAAATAAATACGAAAAAATCGAATTTATTTTTCAATTAATCTTGCGACGAGTTATTGATAAAGTATACATCAACTGGTAAAGTTTTTTTTTTTTTTTTTAGTGCTAATGCAGTACAAAAGAACGATCTAAAAGGGTCATCAAAGTAATGTCACTAAGATTTCAAAAATTCGAGTCAATATAGTCAATTCGGTGACGCACGGAGTTGCGTAAAGTCATTAAAATGGTCCGTATAGTGGCTGGGGAGATCGTGAAGATCTCCAGGGTGTTTACGTGTAAACAGGGTGGAGTCCTTCGGGTATGCATTGTCGCGGTCGGGGGGCGGAAAACTCATCGGCGATTTTTCATGAATATGGGTCGCGCCTCCGAGAAGTTCATTGTCGAGTGGACACTCACCAGTGATTTGTCATGGAGATCGTCGCTCGCGCGGTGGCTAACCGCATTGTCCATCCGCTCCGGATAATTTTTCACAAGTGTCCTTCCTTGTGTAGAGTTCCTAGCTGTGGACCATAGTTTTACCGCTGAAATCCGAACTGTGGGAATCTTTTATTTCTGGGGCATAAAATTCATCCACTTCGGTTAGATTGATTAGATGAACTTTGATTCGACAGGTTATTGGGTTACCAACTGACCGTTAACTTCAATATACATGCTTTACTTCTTACGCTTACTTCATGGTTTACTTTCTTATAAGTTTTGTTCTTTGACATGAAGGAAGATCTTAGAGTTTTTTCTTCACACACAGTATTGTTTATTAAAAGCTTATGTAAAGATATTGAAAAAGCTCAACTGTTAAATAATGATAAATAAGTAACAATCGAGAAGAAGGGAAATCCAGAAGGTTTTTTAAAAGACGTTGTTTCCGGTAAAATTGACTTTGTGTTGAATCCTGTGCTTTCAAAAGACTACTGGAAAATGCAGACTACTTCATTGTGTGAAAATTATATGCGTATTGTTACTACAGCACAATCTGTTAAATTGATTGACGTATTTACATCTGTGATTAACATTGAAATTTATTTAATACTCACTGACTTTTCAATTGTATCGATAATTATTATCAATTTTGTCGTTAAATTATCTTTTGGCGATGTTAGTCTAGAATTTATACGAATATTTACGGATTCAGTTTTAAAAACTAAATTATGCTATTTTTCATCACTTTGATAATACTGACTAATCTGATGGCTTTTTTTTTAATCAGCTTTTTAGGTTCTCTCAAAATTAAATTAAGCTTTACAGTAATCAATTCAATAAATGAATTGAATGAATCCAATTTAACTGTTAACATAATGAAAAATCACATTAGTATTCTATCCACAGTCAGATATAAAGGGCGATACAATGTAGTACCAGATTTCTGGGAGTGCTGTAAGTAAAGAAATGAATAATGTTCGAACTGATGCTGCTTGTTTGGCACCATGTTCAGTGATGCGGCAGTATTTTAAAAAATATGAGTTTGTGCAGGTGACAGAAGATAAACGCCAATTAAAAGATCAAACGGTTATGACAACAGCACTTGATTGGCCATTGTATAATAAATTTAACATCGTTTTGAAAATAATGGTTTACTTGGGTTTATTTTATTATCATAATACGACAAAAATCATATTGAACATTATCTAATAAAATATCAAGCCAGAGATCATAAAAAAAGAAGGTAATCCTGAAGTGCAATTTTCCGCCTTCATTTTTAGTATTTTTTGTTAAATACTCTTATGATTGGCTAAAAAACGTTTTCAAATTAATTTATATCCCTCTCCAAAGTTAAAAATCGTTTTTTTACGTTTCAGGTTCTTCACAGTGAACACTGTGTTACCTGAATTCAAATTGTGGATGAAAGTATTAAATTTTTTGTTATTTATTATAAGAATTTATCCTATCCCAAAAAGCTGTTTGATGAGTTCTTTTTAATTTTCTAATAAAAATAAAATTATTTTTCGTGTACATTGAAAGCGTGTTTCTGTTTAAGAAAATGATTAAAAATGTTTATGTTTACTAAATCCAAGTGTACATACAGTCATGGAAAGAAATCTTATAATATGTATTTAAAAAAAAGACAGTCGTACTCCATTTATAGTCAGTGGCCTAGGGTTACTAATCAGATGAATGGAAGTATAATCAAGAAGTTTTAAAAATCGGTGAAATAAATATAAAATTAGAATGACATTTGTTTGTGTCTTGATAGAATTGAGTAGAAAAATGTAGGAATTATGATGGATCGAAAATAAACTCATTCGAACGACTCAGAATTCTTTCATTCTAAAAGCCTTCCAATAAGCTTATAAAATTGCATTTATATTTTGTATAATCCCAGTACTCAGGCAGTACAGACAGTAGTAAGTATCGATTACAGCTCGTGGCCCCAATATTTCCACGTCATCTGCGCTCGAGCGATTGTAAAAAGAATCCTCTCTCGTCTTCAATCCTTCATCCCTTCGTGCTTGATGTGCAGCGCTTAATCTTTATTCTCTATCCAATCGATGAAACGCTGCAGCAAAGTCAATGCCGGCGGATCGCGGATATTGATTAATAAACGCTTGAGCGCGCGCGTGCAAGCGAATGGTAATTGAAACGTTTACCAAAGGGTTGGCTGCAGCCGCTCTAGCCGTTTATTGGTGTTAAGCGTTCGTTTTTAATTGTTCCTTCCGAGTAATCGGTGGGAGGGGAATTAATACCCACCACCGCGCCGTTCGAAGGACGATGCAGCAGGTGCACGCTCTCCAAATAGTCCAGACTGTAATTGCTTCGCGAAGAAGTAATGACATGCACCATATGCCCCGCATCATACTTGACATTTTATTAACCTCTTGTTATTTTCTCTCTCTCTCTTTTTTTTTATAAAAATGAAGCTGAAGGTCGTTAAATTCTTTATTAAAGTGTACATATGCTTCTTTGCTAAGTTTTTTTTTCAGTTTGAAGGTAATCTTTTTTTAAAAATTGATTTAAGTATTATGACTGCGGATCATTTATTAATCTCTCGATTCTCGAAAGCGCTGTAATCCACAAGTAATCCTCGGTAAAAAAATAAAATAAAAAAAAAAAAAAAGGGCGCGAACGTCAACGCCCCAAGTCGAATCAAAGAAGATTTATTCGGTCGAGAAAACGCATGTATCTCTTCTCGAAGAACGAACCCATAAAAAAAACGAATCGTCTCGAGCGCACGGAATAGAAAAAAAATAAAGACGGCGATTTTTCACCGATCGTCGTCGCAGAAATCGATTAGTCAAATCGCTTTACCTCATCCCCTGCAGGCCTACTGTACTACGCCGTTCCAGCGCGCCTCCTTTGAGAAATCAAAAAAGGCAGCCTTGAAGTAGCTCAGCCAAGACGCAAGGAGAGAAGAGAAAAAAAAAAACAGTATTCGTCTAAAAAATCGATTTCCGCTCTGTATTCATATTTATTCTTTCGGTTCCCGGAGCGTGCCTGGTACATTGTTCTCCTTAGCAAATATTCGAAAGATGATTTGGGAATAAAAATATGGGTCGCATCCGGTAGATTTTGACTTATTCTCTCGTTTAAATCATAGTTGCGTTATTCATACTTAAGAGGGGGAGTTTGTCGCTTTGATTCGTTGTTTGCCGACATGGGCTGAGCCTGTTTTTTTTTTTTTTTTTTTTTTTCTTCCTTATAAAATCGTTCAAAAACTTTACGACTGTTTGCACAGGCTTTTGCGGTGGCACGCGTGAATAATTATAATTCTCTTAAAATGAGGAACTCCCGAGAGGAGGAGTATTATAGAAATAACCACTAAGGGATCGATGAAAGGCGTGGGCCACATAAATTATATTTTGCGGGCATTCAGAGTGGATTTATGCTTTATGGGACGTTTCTCTCATTATTTACCATCGTGTTTGTCCTTTTGGGATGCGCACGCTTTTCACGCGTATTATAGTATTATGTACAGCCGCAAGGGAAAAATTAAATCTCGTCAACGCTCGAGCTCGAGACTCACAAAAAGCATATAATTTACAATTTTTTGCAAAATTTTTCTTTCTTATTTTAACGTGTTGCAGCTTAGAATCTTAAACCTTCGCTACAAAAACCTTTTAGTTTAAACTTTATTTATTTAGATACAGCTAATTTTATGCAAAAAAGTTGGCCAAAGTATTTTTTATTCAACAAAATCCACGTATATACTCTTAAAAAGGAAATTCGCATCCAACAGTACACGCAGAAAAATTACAGATATTTTGATACATATGAAAAATATTAATTCTACATGAAATATGAATATTTTTTATCTCATGATTCATCAAGAGATTTAAGTATACATATAGACTTTCATACGAAGTTGACCTATTGATTACTGGTGATCATAGGCCGAGATAATGGCTGTCAATTAACCAACTTTTGTTGTGTTAATTTTTTTAATTTAATTTAAAAAAAATGGTATTACTCTGAATGAGAAAAAAATATACTCACATGAATTTAATACAAATAATGTTTTGAATAATGACGCGGTTATAAGTACTAGTAAAGCAAAAAAAAAAACGGTCAGGTAAAAAATTTTTTTGGAAAAGTCTATAACGTGCGTGGTACAAAACCACCGAGGTCATTTCTCCACAAAACAGCAACGTTCAATCGTAAAAATACCCGCAGGTTATTATTACTAACCCCCTCCCGCTCCACTCGCGCGACCACAGCTTTTTTTTTTAATTCGCGACGCAAATGAGTCAGGCAAAAAATTCATATGTTGTATGTACATATTAGTGAGTATTCGGTGCAGTACGTATACCCACCAACGGAATTATTACCTATGCGGGACAGCTGTGGGGGATGTTGATCCGGATGCTGTTACCGCTGTACCAATTTTCCCTAAAAATGTTACACCCGCATCAACTAGGAACACGTCAAAAGCGAGATTGCGTACAAAGTGCCCGGCTGCAAAGGTCCCTAAATATAAATAATACCTTGTTTCGAGTTTGGGGGGTTTGGCCTTTTTTATTCTGCACGTCAGCGAGCTGTGTACCGATTAGCCAGCTAGGTCGAGTGGGTACTTTGATCGATTTATACGTTTTCTGCTGATGAGGGCCAATTCGTACTGTCAGCTATATTTTTGATCTATTGAAAGATAATAATAATTTAGTTTAGTTTTTTTTTTTTTGCTTTTTTATAGGCATGCGCGAAAATATTTTTTTTTACTGAAAGAAAATTTTTTTTCGAAAAAAATCGCTAAGAGGTGTATTTTATTTGAATCATTTCAGCTAAAAGAAATTATTGTGACACCTAGTCAGAAATAATAAAGGTTTTTACAGTATGAATTCTTTTTTAGATCTAATTTTTCAATGTTTTTGAAAAATTGATTTTTTTTAATTTTTATACTAATTGATATGATTATGATAAGAAGGAATAAAAAATGCTGGCAATTTTCGTACTGTAAAAAAAATAATCAAGTTTGCAAAATTAGGATATCCCAAATAATTAAACGTATTCGAAAACAAAACTGCTCATTATATTTACCCTACAAATGTAAAAATCACCCAATTAATATAACAACGTGCTATCTCGTCCATAATTATTTTATTATCATTTGTAGCAGAACAAAAGATTTAATTTAAAAGTAATATTTGCAAGTAAACAAAATTAAAGAACATAAAAACATTCATTTTACAACAAAAAAACTTTTCAGTCCCTGCAGTACTGCTTAAGAGTATAATTACTGTTAAACTAAAACTGAAATATTAGTGCAGTTCGCAAACTTTTTTTGTATGAAATTTAATAATTTTTTTATTATATTAAAAATCAAAGTAGATTTTACCAAACAGGGATTTTTTTAAAACTATTCTTGAAAATCTATTAACACTCCAAGGCAACTAGCTAATATTGGTAATTTTTGAATATCTATTAAAGTATAAAGATGCGTTTAAAAATGTTGATAGCTACTTTAGCATCACTTCAATACTTATTAAATTTGCACACATGTGCTTTACAAATTAATAGTGAAGCAAAAACTCCAATTCTTCTGGTAAGTTTTTTCTGTTTACTTTATTATCATTTTAAAAACCTTATGATAATTTTACAGAAGAATATTATGAACCAATGTTTTTTAACAAGAAGTAATCACACTTTATTATTTGGTGATTGGAGCACTGAAGATTTGAAATATTTTAACGATATTAGGCTATCATTCATACTTATCATTTCATTTCAATCGGTTAAATTGCACGATTGTGTGCGTTTACCCACGAGTATCATAATAAATGAAACAATTTTTAAAAGAAACAATTATCCTATGATTAATGTTGGAATAAAAGTGTCCTCAACTACAGAGCTTCAAACAATGCTAGATGGATTTAAAAATTCTATTTGGTGGAATCATGAAGCATCAGTATTAATTTTCAACAAAAATTACAGAACTTACTGCAAATTTCCAGATTTGTTTATAAATTTAGCATGGAAAATGAATCTGCTTAATGTCATATACTTATGCTATGAATCTAATAAGCAATTATCATTGTATTCATTTAATCCTTACAGTAAAATTGCTCCAAAATACTGGGATATAATAGAGTCAACATCAACTGAGGAGTTCACTCTTTTAAAATCTAAATCGGACGTTATTAACGATAATAATTGTAAGTTGCCAATATTAAAGTTTTTATATTTACTATTCACACAGTCAATTCATTTTTAATAATGATTTATAACTTAATTTTTTTTTTTTATAAATTAGGTTTCACTGAATGCAGTTGTTATGATTTTGATCGCACGAAAATTTCTATCCTCGGTCACAGTTTGAAAGTAGGTGTTGGTAAACAACCAGGAATTGTTTACTACAATGCAAAAAAAGATAAATTGAATAAAATTGAAGGAAAACAGGGCGATCTTCTTCGTGTAATGAATTCTTATTTTAAAGCTAACATTACACTGAAATTTTATCCAAGTACAGTTACAGTTGATAAATATGGACGTCCTGAAGGAATCTTAAAAGATGCAGCTTCTGGGCAAATTGATTTTGGCGTGAATTCTCTTTTTATTCGGGATTATTGGAAGATGCAGTCTATTCCATTACTAACAGATGCCAAATGTATTGTTTCTCAAAAACAATCGATTGATCTTTTTGATGAGCTTGGATCCGTTATCATTACCGAGATATGTCTAGTCTTTATTATAATAAATTTTGTATCTACATTGGCTATAAAGTATGTAATAAAATTATCTTTTTCGACTGCTGGTTTGGAATTTACACGCATATTTACAGGTTCAGCTTTGATAACTATACCAAAACTTTGGTCAGAAAAATTTTTCTTAATTACTTTGGTACTTCTGGCTAACTCGATAAGCTCTGTTTTTCTCTCTACTTTGGATTCTTTAAAAACAGAACCTAGTTGGAAAATCATGAACTCAATCGATGATTTGAATAAATCTAACGTAACAGTGTATATAAAAAACAGTTACGTAGATTTGCTTCCACGCATGGGGTATAAGGGAAGTTTTAAAGTTATTACAGATTTTTCCGAGTGTTACAACCAAATATTGAAAGGAAAGTATGACGCTGTATGTCTCTCATCATGCTTCGTGATGAAATTAAAATTTGGTCGCGATAAACTCATACATATAGCTGAGGATACACATGAAATAAAGCCATTTATAGTTTTAGTAACAGCTATAGACTGGCCCCTAAATAAAAAATTCAATCTGGTATTGCAGAAATTAATTGATTCGGGGATAGTAAAATGGCTTGAAAATTATCACATGTATCGCTACTCAGAAACAAACATAACTAGTAAGTTTGAACAAACTGTTGACAACTCTGACATTTACATAGCTTATTATATACTATTGGGTGGATCATCTATTGCTATTTTAATCTTCAGCTTTGAATTTTTCTGTAGTTTATATTTTTCACAATGTCTATATGTCATACAGTGCTTGGTCTAAGACAATGAGTGCTTGCGCTTCGTACTATTTGGTTAATTACATACTGCTTGATCACTAAAGGCGACATAACTGTGTACTTTAAAAATATAATGAAAACATACGCGCTGGCTATGTTTTATTAATTTCGTTAGTTAATAAATAAATAATTTTTTCCTTATCCATAAATCCTATGAATAGTTTTCAAATCCTGTACAATGACTTAAGTACAATGACAACAATGTGATCTATCGGAATCTTTGAATGATGTACTAATTACTATACAAATCAGACACACGCGATAGAGAAAAAAACTACTTATCTCTGCGATAATCACCTAACTTTTTTTGGAAAAACCATGTGCTAAATTCTATGTATGAAAATAAAATATAAAGTTTATCATGTTTGCTTAAAAATTAGAAAAAAATTGAAAAAACTAAAAATTTTCTCTTGTAAAAACAATTCGCACCGGTGTAAGTTCGTGCAGAACTGATGACTTCTGTTTTAAATATAAAAAAAAAACCATCATTATTACTGTTATGATTATCAATGGTATACGCGTGCAGCCTGACAACGGCAGTGTGAAATTCTTGCAAGCTGCACCGTGCACATCCGGCACGCGACATAAGGCCGTTTTCCTAATTCGCTGCACACGACTGACTGGCGTTTGACCCCCCGCGAGCTATTAGAAAGTCGTTAAGTACACCCGCTGAAAAAACAAAATAATACACTGACCAAGTGATTGCGACTAAAAATTATTACCTTAATGACGCGTTATTGCTTTTTTTTTTTTAACGTTGTCGGGGTTGGGCCAGTTTTAAATTGCGTGTACCGAGGGTACTGAAAATTATAATACCCATCAAATACATATTTGAAGAAAAAAATTAAATTATACTTCGGACTGACGTATCATTACCGATGAATAAATAAATGGCCCTACTCTAATAGCACGAACTGCTCACAAATGACAATTTTACATCAGAATTAGGCGAAAAAAATTTTTACCACAAAGTAATAAGTAGGCTACCGGATTTTTTATTTTAAATCATACATTAGATTGCCTTATGTCGAACCTTCACGATTTTTCTCGGAAAGCGGCGGGAGGAAGGACTGTTATTTTCCGGAACGAAACGATACATTTGTCACCGGATCCTTAGCATGTGGTTTTTTCCTTCCGATGCACTGATGAGATCGTAGTAGTAGTGCGGGAGAGGGAAAATTTATTTTTGTCTTTTTTTTTCCCCTTTAATTTTGGTTTCTCTCTGGTAAAACAGAAACTTTTGGAGTTCATCATGATGCGTTACATTCTATTATTAGACGTGGTGTTTGAAAACAGTTTGAAATGAACAAAAAAACAGACAGATCAATCTTAAAAAAAAGTTCATCAAATAAAAAAAAAAAAATCAAATCGATCTTAATTTTAACAGAAAAAAAGTTTTGGTTTTTCAAAAATCCGCAGATATTTAGATCGATCTATTGATCTGTTATCGACGCGGTCCAGTCTAGAAAAAAACAAATCGCTTAAAAGTAAAATGTTGTTCTTAAAAAACTTGAATACATTTATTCCAAGCAAGTGACCTGGAGAAAAAAATTGAGCAAATGATAAATCAGCTGCGTGCATTTGCATGCTCCCCTCCTCCTCCCTCGAACGAATATGATCGAAGCATATTGTGGGTACGTGTCCGCTGCTCCCCCGACGAGAATCGTTGACAGTAATCGATCACCGCTGCGAAGAAAAATTGATCGGGTTCACCAATTCTTATTAATCCCTCGTAAATTTATTTTATTCCGCTGGCCATGACCATATGCACAGTCGCACCAATGTGGATTAATCACGTGGCAAAGCCAAGCTGGAAAATATTACGGATTTGCAGTAATTTACATACCTCACAGCCGATTAATTTATTCTCATCACCCTTTTGTTCACGTGTCGTTTAATCTTATTGATTGTATATTTGATTCATATATTCATTTATTCTACCGCTGGACAGTTTGCGGACAAGGGGAAAGCGGGTATTATGGTATTATGAGGATTATATTCAAAATCTTGAAAACCGTAACTTGAAACGATTTACCAAAGTATTTTGAAAGTGTGTTATAGGCCAATACGTTTATATGAAGCAATTTTTTAATAATTAAAAATTAACCAATTGTTTCACAGCAAAAATATTTTTGTGTAATTTTAAAATTGGTTTTTTTTTTTTCAATTATTTTACCAAAATTAATATATTGTGATGCATATAGTTTTAAGTTCAATATGAATATAATTATGTCTTTGAAGACAAAAAGTTTGACTTGTGATTGTTTGTATTTTTGAAAATAAAAAAATGAATAAATAAACGAAAATTTTTTTTTAAATCTTTTTTCAATATCATATATCTTGAACAAAAATCTCTGTAAAAAGTTTAATACTTCTTTTTATTTTATTTTATTTTTATCATAGAATGAAACTCACATTTATGAAATTCACATCCATTAGTCACTAGAATTTTAGAAAATTTAGCAATTTTGGACATTAAAACAAAAAAAAGGTTAAAAAAAGCATTTGAAAAAGCGGATTCTTATAAAAATGGGTATGGCTGAGTTCAGCGATCGAAAGAATTAGTTGAATCATTATTTTTCAAGTTTCAAAAAACATATCAAAATTTCAGACAAATTGAAAGATGCGTATTTTTAAGTAAAATTTTCAAACCTTATCATCGCATAATAAAAAAGAACCTATACTAATAAAAATCAATGAAATAAATTATAAGATTTCTGATAGAGTGCACTTGAAGCATCTGAGGTAAATAAAACCAAGAAAAGAGAGAAAAATTCATCATAGAATTCGAATGTGAGTCAATATTTATACACATTGAAAATGTTCAGCCTTCGTCGTACCTGCATGTCGAAAATACACGAAAAATCAATCAGCGAAGGTCTCCCTTGTGCGTGTCTTTAAAAAAAAAATCCTCTCGGTTTCCAAATTTTTTTACATCTTTATTCTGGGTCGGACACCCAGCAGACCCATACGATCCAACCCCCGAAAATTGCTCCTGCCCCCCTTTTACTCGTGCTCGTATATAGAAGGGGAGCGAAAAAAAAACCGCAAAATACCGCGCGCTCTGACGGATTATCTCTTTTCTCTCTTCCTCGTGCGTCTTTTTTCACTCTTATTTATGTATAGGTATAAAACTTTATTTCGCGGAGTCCCAAATTGGACCTTTTCGTGCCCATCGCCCGAGACTCATCATTGTTCGAAATCATGACGTTGGAGAAGGAGCGATTCTAGCTGTCAAAAAAAAAAAAAAAAATTTCTGCCCTCGCCGAAACGTCTTTTTTAAGGGATATATGCTTTCTTTTTTTTTTTACCTCGTCTCTGCAACGAGATTGTCAAAGGTTTTTGCACGAAAAAAAAAAAAAACAAAAAAAAAATTTAGGAAGAATTACAGAAGAAATTCATTACCGAGCAACACGCGGCTGTGTTAGTTTTGAGTGACTTAGCTTTGAAATTTGATACAGGGCACCGACTACGACAATTCATTATTAAGTCGAGAGCAATAAACTAAACAATAGGTCTGGTCGCGCCTCGGCCCATTGTGTAATCGTAGCGCACGCTCGCAAGTGCCTTTCATAAATTCACCCCCGATATACGCGCGCGTAACGTTTTACGAGGTCCGCTGTTAAATCAGGTTTCGTGAAATACCATAAAATATAAGGAAATTTAAGAAGGCGGCAAGGTCGCGTTCGAGAGAGTAAATTCAAAGTCGCGGCGGCGCGGCTTCGGTGCATCTGCCAATCTTGCTTTAAGCGCTGAGTTCTCGTTTACCCCCCCGAAAAAATCTTTTTCTATACTCTCTCGCCCTCCTGTAAGCGCGCGCGCGGATACCAAAGTCTCTTTATTTACAGGGTGCCGATCCAAACCGGGTCCTTTTTTTTCCTTCGCTTCTCGCGAAATTTGACTGACGACGACGGACCTTTCTCACGTACGTCACACACACATCATCTCCTTTCTATTCTTCCCCAAATTCTTTTTAATAACAATTTTTTTTTCATTCGTACCGGATCAAAGAGTTTGATTCAAAACAATGATCTCACACAGTCCCTGTGACTCTCTGTGTGCTTGATCTTAATCTAAACGAGGCAAAAGAGCCTACGGGCTTTTTTAAACATTTCATTTTATTCTTTTAACTTTTGATCTGATAGACTCACCCTTTTAAACCTTATTGAGTTTATCCAATTTTTTGGAAAAAATCCCTTTTCTACTCGGTAGGATGAAAAAATAGTGCACGCCTCTTTTTAAAAGGGTTCGACGCGACGCAGGTTTTGGAGTTGAAAGTGACGATCAGTCATCCTTCAGTCAAACCAGTTTAGCCCATCATCAAAACTTTCACCCCATTACTTTGCCAACTTTCAGAGCATCGATGAAAAAGTATCTTGCTTTGAAATACGTGGAACGAGGGATATTTCAAATTTTTTTTTTTTGTTCACCTCTATAATCTTGTTACGGAAACAATACTGAAGTTTGAAAAAAATCACGCATAAAAGATAATCGATAACCACCCGACCGAAAGTACTTATCAGGTGTACTCTTTATTATATATTTCAATTTATACCGATACTTTACTTTGTCGAAGAGTGAAAATTTGGGGCGTTATGAAAAGTCTGCTTTTTTAAGAAAATAAGTAAAAAAACTGACGAGTATTCAAAAATATGTGTATAAGCAGTTTGGATAAATTAAATTTTTGACTTTTTTAGTTTACGTGTGTCTATAAATATTAATGAATAGGGAAGATGCACATAATTTTTTTTTAGGAATCTTCCTTATTACCGTTTTATTTAGGTAAAATATATTTAGACTTTTAATTATTAAAATTGAATCAAAATTAATTTTTTTAGTATTTTTCAAAAAACTAAAAATTGTTCATAAATTAAATATTATTTCAACATATATGCTGAAAGAATTTCGTTTCCAAAAAAGAAATGCCAGGCATAAATTTAGGTAAATCCAGGATTATTATTTCTGGCTCAAGAAATAAGAGACACTGTTTAAAGTGTCTTTCATAGCTTGAAAAATTTAGGTTTGAATGGGTTAAGCATACGTGAAAATGGACCTTTTGAAAAACAACTGAAATACTATTCTCGCACACCACATTGTGTTTGGATGTACAAATTCCAAAAGTTTTTGTAGTTAAATTTTCTTTTAATTTTAGTTAAACAATAAGTATCAAAATATTGCTTGAATCAAGAAAAATTCTCTTTTTATAAATGAGTTGTATTGAAAATATATATTTTCGCTACCGGCTAAAAATGTTTCTCTACCTTGTAAAAAAAATTGATCTAAATTTCAACATGAAGCAACCTTTAAATTGACGTGTTTAATGAAATGTGACAAGGGTCTCTAAAGTTTGACAAAACTGTAATAAAAAATACTCGCTGACATAATGTCAAGGCGTGTAAAATTAATTCATTACCTTGCATTGAAACTTAATCGACCAAACGGACTGGCGTTTGCCCAAAAGGTGGTGAATTTGTATTGAAAAAGTGAAGAAAGAATCAAGAAACAGTAATGGTTTGAATTACATCTGCTATCATTTTCTATGATTTAACCATCGTGATAAATAATTTTGATCCAACAATAATAATAATAATAATAGTAATAGAAGATAAATGGAGGTCTGATGGCTCAGCGATTACAGTGACTCAAGATCCGGTACTTGGTTCAATTATCGTTGGCACTTGTTTTAGGCAGACTTTCCTAATTAATGATACACAAAATAATAATAATAATAATGTCTGCTAATACGTGATATAAAAAAAATTATAAAATTTTTTGATTAAAAAAAAAAAAAAAAAAAAATTTCACATCTAGTTGAGTTCCTTTTTTCTCAAAGGAAAATTTCAATTAAGATTATTTAAAAAATTTAAAAGAAGTATAACATCTCAAAAGTAATAACTCAATAAGCGGGTAATGCTCAAAGAAATTGGGGAGATAAAAGAAAATCAGAGTCACTTGAGTGTAAACATAGGGGAGCAAAACATTCATTAAGGAATCTAAGTAAGAGATTCTCCTTCGCATAATTTCCGTGTCGTTGATTACGAGGGCTTAATCGCGGTTTTTCAAAATCCACCACCTTTTTTTTCACCTCTCGTTACCCAATGAGTCGTGAAAAGAAAGGATTCTTCTTTTCATCGCTTAGATAAAAAAAAAGAAAAAAAAAATCGAGACGGTCCCACAATGGTGAGAAAAGATCTATAAAAAAGTAAAAGGGTTGACATTTTTTTTTCTGTGCACTGCTTCACCTTTTTTCTCGTCACCCTTAGTGCCAATTTTATGGCACACGCTCGAGTGAATTCAAGCAAACTTTGCCGAGAGAAATGGTAATTTTTCGCAATCGATTATCTGTTTTTTACGACATTTTTTCGAATAAAAGGGATTTTGAAATTTATACTGTGCGTAGTACCATAAACACGTCGTAAAGATTTTCAAACATCAGAACGGACATGTTGTCTGGTAATGAGCCGATTGAATCTTTTCTATGAAAAAAAAGGATTTTCAAATAAGTTTTGTTAAAAAAAAAAATTCTCACAAATAAAGTTGTTACGATAAAATAGGCTATAATTTAAAGTTATTCATACGAAGTTTATTGTGCCGTATATCATAAAAGAAAAGCAATTGTTTGAATAAGCAAGTTATTATAAATCTCGACAATACCTTCAATTTCAATCTGAATCCATTTCGAAGAACAAGTTTGTCCCCCAAAACATTGAATGAAAGAGAGAAAGGCTAAGAGGAAGAAGAAGAAGCACTTCGTTTTTAATTTACTCGAGCGACCATTTAAATTTTAAAAGGCCAAGAAGGGCCAAGCAAGAAGCCAGATAAAAAGGAAGACGAAATAAGTGGGCCCTTGAAAGGAATCCAGCCCCCTCACGCGATAATCCTTTTCGTTAAACTTACAAAGTAACCGAGGGCTGATTTGCACCCAAGAATTGAAAAGTCAGACAACAATGTCAGAACTGGACCTTCCTGAACTGAAGAACTGAAGAACTAAAAAAGAAAGAAAGAAAGCAGGGGGGACAACCCGAGTAAGTTAAAAAATAAGCAACTGCTCATAATAATGATAATATTTCGCTTAAATGTAAATCGTTCCCGCAAACACGCAACATATATTCGTGTAATAGTCGGTTAGGCGTTAGTGCGGGAATTCAGTTTCGGCTAGTGCGCGCAGGTGACCGGAGAGATTTTGATTCGATTGCGATGGTTTTTTTTTAATTTAAACCCAAAAGGTCAACCGAAATCGCTATCTCGAAGAGAAGATCTGGAAAAAAAAGGTGTCCCGAAAAACTATATAATGCTCACACGATAGCTTGTTAATGGTGCAGGTGCGGTATTGCAGCGAAGTGTGATTTACAGCTCGTTACGGTATTACGAATGGGGGCGAGTGCGTGCGCTGCATAGAATAGGATCGAATTTAATCGGACTAAGCGATCGAAATGAGATTAGAATATACCAGGAGCTGAGGGTAGCAGATGTTTAGCAGCACCGGAATTCTTCCTCGCCCACGTCTATCAATTCAAACGATTTTTTACCAAGCTATTTTTACACTGCTTGATGACTCGAATTCTTTTTTTTAACCATTCGTTAATGGTGAGTTATTGAGTTTATTGTTTCGTTACAATACTTTTTTTTTTTTTAATTCCATGAAGAAAAAGTTTTTGCAAAGTATTGAGAAAAATAGTGCTACTTTACCGTAGTAAGGTCCACTCATTTTTTATTAAAATAGTTTTCTTTTATTTCAGATTTTTATATTTTGATGATAAATGATTGATTCTTACATAACTGTAAAATTTTTTAGATGGTATCAACCTTAAATTAAGCCCTGTTGTAGGATTTTTTGTTGCTTTTAAGATTTGTATTTGTATTGAATTTAATAATGAAATTTTGAAAAGTATTGAAAGTTTTGAATGAGTGACTTTTCTAATTTAAAATAAGTTTTCAGAGAAATATCTATGTAATCTCTAAAAGGAAATGGAATAGAAAAAATAGCTGCAGGTGTTCTTACAAACTTACTATCCGGTACAAATTTTTAAAGAGGCATGATCTCATTTGGTTTGAATGCAGGACAGGTTTTTGTCAAACGTATTTTTTACATGTCACAGTCGTTAAAAAAAGAAAAAAATTGTCTTAATTACTTCAGCTGATTTTTATCTTTCATTCATTTTTTCCAAACTATTGTTTCACGAGAACACAAGATGCAAAACGTGCAAAATTATTTCTAGCTTATGAAAAATCTGAAATCATTGTAGCATCCTTTTTATCCTTGTCTAGATAATATATCGTTGGGCCGGACGAAAAAAAAACACCTGCCAAAAAATACGGTAATAGTATAACAATAAGTTAAAATTATTTCTCAAATTATTAATGAAGCCCTAAAATTTGATAAGATTTCAGTCTGAGACATTCTTATTTGTTTTTTTTCTGGAAATAGAACCTCATAAAATGATTGCAAAAATCAAAACGTTGAGCTGTTTAGATTAATCTTCAGGTTTTATTTCACACATTTTATGTCTTCGTCTGATTCTATTAGAATCTTAGGAATAAAAATTATGATTTAAATTTGTCCCATAAATTACGAACAAATGTAAAATAATGTTTTAAATTCAAATAATTCAATGAGGTGTATTTATAATGATTAATTGACATTTAACCACGCAACACCGTTTAAATAGAAATCTCGTATCTGTGATTGATCCACGTTACAGCAATAACTTCGCATCCGTACTGAACGCTGAATTGTCAAAAGTACGAATTAATTATTATCGGTAGATCTATCTGAGACTAGTGCCATGCGGTGTCGAATTTTAAATAGCCATTAAATGTCTATTTCCTAATTAGCATTTCTTACAGGGTCGTAAATCATTAGGGAGGACGCGATTCAAGTTTGCCTACCCCCTTTAGGATGGAATAATTATTCTTGTTCATTGTCGAGATGCTCCTTTAAGTGTGGACCAATTTCTGATTTTAATAATCACTATTTTATTGAAGATAATGTCTGTGAGTACTGATAAAAATTTTATTTTCAAATGAGTTTTTGATTTTTACCTTTCGTGTGTAATCGAGCGTCATATACAGATCCACCAAACATTTTGAGTATATAAATTAATTTTCTTAAAAGTAAACCAAGTGTATATATTTAATTTAAATTCTACAAAGTAAACAAGAACAATGAAAATAAAATAAGTTTAATTGAGAGTTAAGAAAAACAAAAACATTGAAACGGAAAAAACCAGCGCAGCTACTGTACAGAAAAAAAAAGAATCAAGATTAAAATAAATAAAGTGATTTTTCGGTCGGACAAACCATCAACGACTCGATTAAATTTATAGTAAAGAATTGCGCAGCTTGACAGTCGCGCGTGCTACGGTTTGTATCCGCGGTCAATGACAATTTAGTTAACCGGTAATCAAAATCTCTCGCAGGGTTCTCATGCAGTCAAGAGAGAAAAAAAAGCGGGAGCTAAGATTCGATGTTTTCAAACAAAATCATTGTTCTTGCTCGGTCGTCTCCAGCTTCGATCTTTCCCACTCGGGCCGCGTGAAACAATAGGGAGGAAGGGCGTTTCAAAGCTGCTGTACCTCGCCGTACACCGCAACCAGGTGACAAAAGGCTTAAAGATGACGAGGACGTAATCGTCGGTCAAGTGCGAAATGTTCACGTGTTCTGTGTACGCAAGTTCATCATAGTAGTGTTATATTTGTTTTTTATTTTAAACAATTTATTTATATATTTAATTTTTACTTTCCTAATCTTGGAAGTTTTAGTTTTGGATCATAACGTTTGAAGACTTCAAAGAAAAATTTGTTTAAATTATTTTGGAATTTTTCAGAGTAGCTAATTTTAGATGAATTTTTTTCAAGTCAATTATCAATAGATTGAGACATACATGGATTTCATAACATAAAGATTACAAAAATTTACTTTTCCTAAAAATTTGAACATAGTTTAGAAACATTTTATTACCGTTTTCGATGTAGATGGTTGAATAAAAACACTGTCGCAGGTGAGACGGAATAATTATAAGTCAAGGTGCAGGCTGCGTTGGTCGAGGAATCGGTTCTCAAGCGAGCTTTTTCACAAATGACTGCTCCCTTATACGATTCCTGGGAAGAACTTAATTTTTTAGGACGAATGAGAAAACACAAATTTTCAAACCGCAATGTGACTTTAGAGAAAAAAAAACACACACACCCAAAGAAAAAAAAAAAGTTCAATTAGAAGCTGTAATTTGTCCTTTCAAAGCCATCAATTACGTTTACCAAAAGAACTATGAGAATGCGTATTCGCTAGCCTAAAGGACAAAAGTGAGTAACGGTCTTACGACGCAAACATAGAATTCATTTCAATCAGTAAATAAAGAAAAAATTTAATTTGTTCATTGATTTAATGCTTCAGGTGCGACGGCTTAGTTCGAAAAGACACGGAAAAACGATTTTTAAATTAAATTAGTTAAATTGAAAATGATATAAATTAACGGATGAACGAAAAACTCTTAATTTCCCAATGCCAAACGAAAAATTTTCCAAGCCATCCCGGTGTATATTAATACCCGCTCCTCGACCCTAATATAACCGGCGCTCATTTGTGCGACTGCTCTCGTTAATTAAAGCCTGACCGTCTGGCCGAACTCAAGAAATAATCGTCCAAGCTCATCTCGTGACTTATTGAGAAATCATTTGATTACATTCACCTGTAGTGATTTAGAAAAAATAGTATATAAATTTAAATCCAGTGTTAAGCTCAAAGAAAATCCTCTTACAGCTGGAAAATCGTATAAATTTCCCTTACCCACTGCGAAAGCGTATAACTCATCCACTTTGCGTTTGACTTTCCCCCCTTACTGCCCATGTGTTTACACGGACTTTCTCCTCCGGAAATACAATCACGGATATTCAAAGACATTATTTATCTCCTACCCTATTGTAATTCCAAATTTTTCCGTTCATTTTACCCCAGTAAAGCAAGGCTCGTTGGGGGTTTTTAATAGACTTTCTATTTGAATTTATAACCCAATATTATTGTCCTGTTTAGCGGTTTTTTCAATCAAAACATTCCCTAATAATTTATGGCTTCTTATTGAAATTCACGAGTTTTTTCGTTGTATAGATACAGCAAAAAACCATGGTTAAGGTCAATAGTACACGTATTTTAAATATGTATCATTAAGGTAACGAAGAAAAAAAGTACTTGAACATGTGGGCTCTTTATTGATGGTACTCGACGCCCCGCTGTGAAAAGAAGACAATTTTTTTTTTTTCAAATCTTTTGGACACCGTACTTATGACCGCATGGAAAAGAAAAAACGAGTAACGGAAAATTGTACAAAATGACAGGGGCCATTTGAGCACGAAGCGCTTTATGACGACAGACGTCATAAAGCCCAGAGTTTGACGTCGCGCGCGGGGTGATGGAGGGTAAATATCCCGTAATAAAAATTTAACTGTCTCCGTAGGCTGTTCGAGCGCTTAGTTAAGGGTGCAACGTATGCGGAAAGCTGCATTCAAGGTTTTCCACGTCAAGTTTTGATTTTTATCGCTCGCGTCAACTTCCCGTGACAGTACTAAAACATGAAAAATCATCCAGGCCCCCCCGCGGTGGGGGCGTCAAACTCCTTCCCCCTACTCGACTTGCACCGTTTTGGGTCGTAACTTTATCCGAGCAGGGGATGACCGGCCATTATATTCGCGTGACTCTCCTTTCCCATGGAATTCTTCTCTCTGGGGGTGACAATTTTAATTGTTTGTTTTGGGGGCGTACGTGAACAACAAAATTCCCTGCGAGTTGCTGTTTTTTTGTTCTCTGCGCCAAAGTGAATTATTATAACTATTAGTGTAGATGAAAAACTCGTCACCTTCATCTGCACTTTGTAGCTTTTCAAAAGATCCTTACTTTGGTCGCTGTTGCGTGAGAAAGCTTTTGATACAAGGAAATTTAATTTATCGCCTGACATTTTTGCAATTTCCTCTTGGCTTTCTTTGTGCTCCTGCTGAATGTCTTTGAAATTAGTTGTTAGAGTTAATAAGCCCCTTGAGTTCTTCTTTGTAGAAAACTTTTTCAGAGGGTGGGAAAACTGCTGTTTGATTATATCCTAAAAGTTATTTATTGTTTGCAAAGCTGAACAACTACTGATTTATGTTGATCACTTAAATTACAAATTTTGTACAAAACTATCTTACAATGGACTACTATAAGAGGGGTTTCACAAAAAAAATAATAATAATAATTTTTGAAAACACATGTACTAACAATTGTTTCATATAAAAAATCTAAAATTTAAATTTTTTATATTGTATACAAATGCGAGGGGCTATGCACTCCAAAATCACTAAAAGAATCACATACAAAAATCAATATAATCAATAAAATATCAATTTCATTTCAAGTAAAAATATTCGAAAAATATTATTTTTTTAAAATATCAACTGAAATTAAGTTCAAGGCTCTAAACACTTTAAATTTGCCAAAAGAATCACGAAAGAATCAAAAAGAATCAAAAGAATCGTCAATGATTCTGGAGTGCATAGCCCCTCGTACAAATGTTTATAAGCGTCCATAATTTTGGTGTAAGTTATTTCACATAACTTATGTGTTAATATGTGTGCACATCCAACCAACAAATAATAAAGTCATTTTTGCATAAAAATTTTGTTTTTTTTGCATGGATCCACTTCTGAAATTCACCGACTTTTTTACTTTTATCCATGCGCAAATGTTTGTGAAATCAAATCAGAATAAACTATCTCAGGTCAATATAACAATTGATTAAAATAAAAAATAATAAAACTAGGAATCATTGTTACGAAGACATAAATTGTCACAAATCATCCTTAAGTGTGCAGGGCGCGAAAATTTAAAGCCATAAATAAGCACCCTGCTTACGGAAGCATCATATGGAGTAGGCGAGGCATTATTTTTAAAACTTTGTCGAGCGCCACTACCCAGCCCGATTCCCCCAGGAAGCAAGATTTGGAGGTGGAGGAGTAGGAAGAAAGAGACGTAACGCCGCCCGCCAGACGCAAGCTTCATTTTTTTCTTTTCTTTGTGGGCACCAATAAGAGCTTTCGGATTCTTTGTTGTCCAATTAGTCGCGAGCTGCCGGATACACATCACACGGGGTTGAAGCTTTTTTTTTCTGAGTTCAGTTTTGTGGGTGTAAATCACCGAAAGATTTCTAGGAATGGTTTGGCCAGCACGATTTTTTTCAAAGGCTTTAATAATTTCTCCTTTTAATTAATAGCTCGAACGTGAATGCTCATTTTTAATTAAAAAAAATTTGATTTTTTTGTAGGTAAGATATGCCTAAAGATAAAAATTAGTTTATAATAGGATTATTAAAAAAAAAATCATCGTTGAGTGAATTATATAGTTACATACTCGTAAAAAGATCACTAATATAAATTAGTAAAAAATCTTTGGACTGATGATCTGAAAGTTATGAGTTCAAGTTTCACTTGTCAACATTTTTGATTAAAGAGAAAATTTGTTTATTGAACTATTCATAAATAATGTAATTTTAATAATCTACAAAAAAAAGTATTGATTAATATTGACTGATCAATAAAAAATAAGAAATAATTTCATTTTTTTATTTTCACAAAATTATTATGAATTTAATGGTTGTAAAAAAAGTAAATTAATGGTAATCCCAAGTAAAAATTTTTTGTAAAGATTTTCTTTAAGTTTTCTAAATCATCACTGAAACTGATACTTTTTATTGCGCGAAGCTTGATCTTGCATAGTTGATCTTGTGATAACTGAAAAAATGAGGTTGCAAAAATCAATGGAACAAAGAAAAATCGCAGTAATAATCGTTAAAAAAAGGAAATTTCAACTACACCCTCGCACCAATCCAGCTATACTCTTGTCATCAACTTAATCTCGTAAAGCCATTAGTATGTATAAAAAAGCTGACAATTAAAAAAAAAGTAAGGAATGCATACCGCACGCGCACGTATAAATAACGCACCGATTCCTGACAAACATCAGCGTCGTCATCCCATTTCTTTTTTTCTATCAAACATCTTCGTCTTTATATTTCGGTAGCGGAAGCGCCATAAGAGAAGGAATATCTATGAGCAAAAAAAAAGGCTGCGGCACCAAAAAGAAGAAGCAAGCTGTCCTTCTCGATTACCACTGTGGCAGCGCAGCCGACACGTGTGCTGCAGCAGTGATGGTTTATTCGGAGCATCGCCGACTTTTTTTTTATGTTTTGATTTTTTGAAGGGAACCAGAAGAACCCTGTTTGATCTTTGGTGACGAGTAGTTTTTCTCTCACCTTTCGAGTTTAAATGGAGGGCCCGAGTTCTGTTTTGATTGACTCCAGCCAACTTAGTGCTTGACTTGCTCGAGAAGGACTACTTTTTTGGTACTACGTGGCACCCTAAGTTCTTCTAACCGAAATTTTCTATGTGAACCGTCCCAATTACCAGCGGATTTCTTCTTTTTTCTGTAGCCCCCACTTAATTAAAAACAGATTAAAAATCGTCATTCAAAAACTTCACCTGTCCAGCTCTTAGGGGCTGAAATAGACAAAGAAATTGTGTAGTATAAGGACACTGTGCAACTGCCAGATTTGAGAATTTCGAAAACACAATGTTAACCGTATCTATGATTAAAAATCAAAATCCGTATTTCGAGCGTCACATTGTTTGAAAACAAGTTTAACCGATACGAAATTATGGGTCAACAGTCTGTATTGGCTCAATACGAAAGTATTCCTGAATTCATAATCTTAAAGGTAAAGCAGGGTAGGATTAAAAAGAAAAAAAGATTCATCTACGGAATGGTGAATGCATATATAGAAGAGACACAAAGAGAAGGATCAACAACAAGCCCTGAGATATCACAGGGGGTTGGGGGGTTGGGGTCCCCCCGCGTGAGCGCTCGGTAATGAGTCCCGCTGTCATTCTGTCATTTATCGGACTTTGACCAGTTCGCGCGCATGTTTCCATTGCAGTCACCCCGAGGGCTATTTTCATATGCTGCATACTAGGACTAACGGTTATGGCCCTACACCACATCATTCCGTCTCCTTTTTTTTTCTTTCCTTCTTTTTTTTATGTGTTTTGGTCAGTTTTTCGGTTGATCTTCACCTTTTTTCTGCCCTTGCTTCTATTGCAGGAATAGTTTACGTGATCTTCAGAGTTAAACTCAAAGGCGGGGATGATGAGCTGGACCCTGGGGTGAATACAAGATCTTGTTTTTTTTTTTTTTTTTTTGTCTTTTTTTTTTAACAAGGAGTGTCTTTTCTCTTTCAACGAGGACTCGTAAATCAAAATTGAAATTTTTTCATGATTTGGAATTCATGTCACGCGAAAAAAAAAAAAACATTTTTATTAAAAAATCGGTTGGATTTTTTTATATTTTTCTTGAAACCAACGGAAATAGATCAAAATTTAATGTTTCAAAATTTTTAATGAAATTTTTTGGCAATAACAGTACCAAGTGCAGAGTAAGTGCAACAATATATTTTAATATTGACCCAGTTTTTAGATGTTTATTTCAAAAAACTCATTTTCGGATTCATATAACTCCTCCCTATTGGTTGAATCTAATTGTAAAACAAATCTGTTATATTATTCTGTTACGAACAGATTGAAAAGAAGTTGGAATAGTTTATCCGTTGATACAAAAATTGTAATTATATTAGTTTATTTAAAAAAGATATGTATTAAATCGAAATTTTTGAAATTTGAATAAGAAAGTTGGTATTGATGGTATATATATATAAATTAATTAGGTATTAAAGGACATTATTGTCCGTTGATCATGATAAATAAATAAATAAATAAAGATGACCTAATAAATAATATCTTTTTATGAATTTTTGTGCTCTTAAATCATCTGAAAAATTAATTTTTTTTTATTAATACTTGATTCGATTTTCCAAGTCAGAATTATATAGTTTTATTTCAACAAAGAGATAAAGTGATAATTCTCAAATGAATCAGAAGAAGACAATAGAAATTGTGTTGTTTTATCCAGGGCACCTGGAACCGATTTCCCACTCCCTCTCATGAGAGCACGAAGAGTTTAAAAACCTGGTGGGAACTCGATACGAAGGAAAGAATAGGACGGTCAATCAAAAGCGATCCTAATTGATATTTATGGGCCGATCTTCTTCCTATTTTTCGCTCACTCCCTTACTGCCATCATTGTTATTTGTTCTTCCGCTGCCCCTTTTTTGAACGAATTTCAACTTCTCAACACCCGCTGGGTATACGCGCGAAGTTTTTCTCTCATTGTTAGCTTCAAGACCGGGTAAATTTCAAAGGCTTCCAGCTGATGAAAAGCTAAATAAAGGCGAACTTCACTTCAGTTTGGTATTGTTGCCCTGGTGAGAAGTTTAATCACTCGGGA
Source organism: Encarsia formosa (assembly GCA_038277355.1). NCBI lineage: Eukaryota > Metazoa > Arthropoda > Insecta > Hymenoptera > Aphelinidae > Encarsia > Encarsia formosa. The sequence continues at coordinate 112,270,762 of CM076184.1, forward strand.
CGTTCCTTTTTTCGTACGAAACTAATGAAATTATGACGGACGGCATCATGCAGTGCTGCCACCTTTAACTCAAATTTGATCTTCAATTCTTTTTAATTTATGCTTATTTTTTTTGTCGTGAAATTCCCGCAGCGGTTTGAAAAAGTTGCGCCCTTTGTTCTTCGAAGTTAAAAATTATTTTCTCAAGCCGCACTGTTGCATGAGCTCAAAAAATTATAGCAAAAATTGTTCGGTTTAAAAAATAAAAGAAAGATAACGGTACAAAGTTTTTAATAGTCAATTGGTTTATTTTCTACATTACCTACAGACAAAAAAACTAAAAAGACGAAAAATGATTTGTTTTCAAACCCTTTTTTTCGATAGCTATTTTACGATAAAATAAAAAGGCGTGAAAGAGTAAGTCCTTACCTTATAGAGTCCTCACATGCAATGCACAAATGTCGCACGTATTAGTACGGCGGTGACCTCAATTAATGATAATTTCATACCTGCAAGTTTGACCGTTTTTTTTTTCAAGAGGACAAATTATGCACTGAATAAAGTGTGGCTGGTTTTCCAACCGCTGACTACTGCGCCACGTGTCACGCGCCACTTCTGTCATTATAATTACAACGTATTTTAAAATTAATGAACTCGAGTTTTCAAATAAGACGAGAGGTAACTACATTTTAACTAGCTGATGTAAATCTTCAAAAATGATGATGCATAAATTAGTAAAGAAAAAGTTATTCTTCAATTTTACGGAAGCGACGCCACACAATAGCGGAGAATTATCTACTTGGTAAGCATCATCATCTCCCAGAGCAAACAAATAAGTCAGTCATCGCGAGAGCCGCATTGTGAAGCTCGCTAAAGTTGCACCGCAATCGGATTATCGAGAGAGAGAGAAAAAAAAAAAAAGTGACGGCACGCTTCCTTTTTCCATATGTATGCATAACGCACCGGGACAACGCGATTAATTCGAGCGCTTGACACGCGTCCGGCTGCTCGGCCACGGCTGTGATTTTCCGCTTTTCGGGGGAACCTTTTTTTTTCTTGACGGGGTGTGTAGCATATCTTTTTTTTTTTTTGGTACAAGCAGGGGTCAGTTATTGATTCATGTACCAACAGAATTTATAGATTTTTTTTTCATTAGTAATATTTTTCAATTTTTATTTACTTAAAATTTTATTTTTATAAACTAATCAATTTTTTGTATTCCTTTGAAATTTATATACTACGATGAATTTTAATTGTGTTACTATACCATTGATTTCAACAGTTTATCCGGATTTTATTGGTAATTTTCTAACGAATCAATTTTCAATTCTGAAACTGAACTAGTCCCGTAGAAAAATCTGCAAAACACTACCTCATTCTTGAATAGAAATAGACGAAAAAAGTTGTTAAATTTCAGTAGAAATTAAAAAAGTTTGAATAAAAAAATGAACCGAACGCTTGAACATGGCAGGATATACCAGCAGCCAAGTGTTCCATATCCAGCAATTAATCATTTTAGACCAAGGCGCCTTAGTATCCGAAAAAATCCTGGTGAATTGGTCACACTGCTGCCACTGCTGCGAAGCAACTGTCAAAGGTTCCCCCAAAGGGCCGTTCTCTTTCCATACTTTTTCCTTCGGGTACACTTATTTTCCGGTGTCCCGGGGAAAATTATGCCGATTCACACTATAACTGTCGGCTTACCCTGTGTATCTTCATTTAGTTCGGAAGTGAGCTTTATCCCGAGATAAAAAGTCAGGGTGTTGCGTGATCGATGATCGAGCTAATTAAGGCCGATGATCTTGCAGAAGTTTACTCTTGCACGCGAGCGCAGCCTCTTCTTTTTTAACCTTTGTACTTTACACGCACTCGACACGCGCGATTTGTCGAAAAAAATTAAAAAAAAAAAAAAAATGTGCCGGTAGACACCTTATGGAGCTGCTGTTAAGTACGATGACGTTTTCATAATTCCTGCTCCTTTTTTTGTCACAGCAACATTTGCGGTCGCGATCATAGACCATTGTGCGATAACCTTTTGAATAAAAAGTACGTGCTTTTTTATTCTCTAACCTTATTATATCACTTTACATATATGTGTACACCCTTGAATAAATGACGATGAATTGAGTGAAGAAATCGGTTATACATTTTATATGAAGCGTCAAAGTAAATCAATCTTATCCATAACGACATTAATTTATTTATAAATATAGTAAAATTATAAACTGTTAAGTTTTCTAGTTTTCAGGGTCGATTTGAAAATAATTCATAAAATAAGTTTACATACGTATCCTTTTGATTGATAACTTTTCAGATCAAATTTTGAACTAAATCATCACCTACAGGTGCATACTTGGTCAAACTTTAAGCAGAAAATGCAAAAAAAGTAATAAATAAATGAAAACACGTATATTTTTTTCTGGCTCTTTTGACTAAAAAAAAAAAAAATAAAATAAGATTTGAGGAAGAAATCGGAACATCAGGACAGGTCTGGTATTCGAGGAATCCACCGGCGAAGTAGCACGTAACCCGAATATCTAATGCTAAAAAAAAGGTGGGGTGCTAAACGCTACAAAACCGTCCTGTCCTCGAAAATTATTCAAATGTCCGTTTTCTCGACTTACGAGATAGATACCGTTGGTGTTGAAGCTACAGACAGGTGCATCAGATTAACAGGGCCGATAAGTCACACGCATGCAGTAGTGTTGGAGCGTCACTTGGCGTAATTGCACAATTTATGCTTGTATCACACATACACGCATACAGTCAAATAAGGTACAAAAGGTCTAATCGAAAAAGAAAGCTGCAGCGGCTGCAGTCTCCCCCCACGCAAAGTCAACCCCTTGACTCGGACTAGTCGCAGTCATGAATGCGTAATTACGTCTGCTGCAGTTTACGCTCCGCTAAACGCCGACCGGGCGGGAGTAATAGCGGGTGCAAGGGTTCTTGTATCACATAAAAGTTTTAACAATGCGGCCAGACAAGCCCGGGGTGTAATATTATAATGACGACGAGAGGATGATAGCTATGCATCGGCACGCTCGTTCTATGCCCGGTGCTCTTACGTGACCACCCGGATCGCCTCGAGATTAGCTCTCGTTACTCCTTTCGCTGGACCAGACAATTTCGTTTTTTCATATAATCTCTCCATTTGCGATTTCTTTTGCAAACAATATACTCATATTATTAAAAAAATAGTCGATAAAGTCCCTTCCAAAAGTAGTAAATCAAATCAGCTCAAGCACCGCATACGCGAGTAGTCCAAAGAGAGCCAATAAATAAGCCAATAACTCCAAACAAACCGATCCCCCATCAATCCGCCGCCCGCTGCACTCGTTGCAGTGCAGTTAAAAGAGAGAGAGAGAGAGAGAGAAAAAAAGTCATAGTGAGTTTGCATGCACGCAACGTGGGGTGCAGTCTGTCGGCATGCACCCCTGGCGCTCATTTACAATTCAGCCGATGCTTAATCCCCTTCGCCCCTCCACCACCCGCTGCTGCACGTGGCCCCCCTAACGGGTACCGCTGCAGCGGCGATGCATGCGTGCATACACTTTTCGGACCTACTCCGCGACCGATTATGCATATTTATGAGATCCACGCGTACGCCACTGCAACCCCCAAGATCCCCAACGTTTGTTTTGGGGAGTCTTATACTCCTGTACGAGTGATTATAAATTGAATTAGCCGGGCATGCTTCCGCTTCCTCCGACTCCTCCTCCTTCTCCTACCTCTGTCCGGTCTAATTAGGCTTAGGAGCTGGCCTGGGTGCTAAACCACACACGCCTCTTTACACCTGGGGATTTCAATATCTTTTGGGTCCATGACCCCGAGAGTGCGAGTTCGTTCGGCCAATTACGAGGGCCATGCGTCATCCCCGCCAATTAGCACCCAAGATATATTCCTCAAAAACTTCCTTTTTTTTTCACCCCGACAACAACCCTGCCGAGCGCCGATTTCGCGTCTTGTAAGCCGACTCTTTTTTTCTCTTCTTGCTCCCGGGATGACGGATCGTGCGATAATTTTACTCCCGAGCCTCTTGGAAAATGATCTTTTGACTTTGTCGCGAATCCGTTTCGCCTCTCAACACCTACCAGCCATTTGTCATTGGTTCACAACTCTTCTACCCAAGCCAATGAAAAAACTGTTGAAATAAGTTTGAGTTAAATTATAAATATTTATGAATTTCCTTACACTATTACAATTACGGTTATTACTTGGAAAACTGACATATGCTTCGAACACTTAAAAGAACCCTTTTAACTGTAAAGTACAAGATGTTTCGTTAAAATATTTAAATTACGAATTTACTTATCGGGATTATCTTTAAGTAATCTATTAGGTGCATCGTAACCTCTTAACTCGAGTTTCATGTGCAACGTACTTGAAAATTTTTCATTTGCGTTGCAATTAATCATGACACTACTTTTCAAAAGTTCTCCAACATCTGTTGACTTCGAGAAAAAGTTTTAAATTTTCACTGAACTTTATTAATGAACTACCTTCCTAGGGGAGATATGGGTTCAAAAAGTGTAATCATCAATGTTTAGTTATTGAATAGAAAAAAATGCGTTGCAGACAGCAGAGAAAAAAGTTACTATATGATGATACGGCAGTTTTCCCAGTTCAAACATTACTGTACGCAAATAAAAACATATGTGGATTTTGCAAAACAAAATATTTGTATACGGTTTATCATACGAGCAAACGCATCTACTATCAAACGCACATAAAAACGTCGTTTTCATCGATAGATCACCCGTAAATAATCGACGATTCGATTTATCGAAATCGGGGAGTCATGGTAAAACCGAAAAAAAAGTAGCAGCGCAAACATTGCGTATAGAAAAATCAGTGAAAATGGGGGAATAATAGTAGGAACTGAAAAAAAAACTCTTTTTTTTTTACTGTACATAATGGTGGTTTTTTTTTTATAGTAAAAACGAAGCGTAGTCGATATATAAAGGTACGTTTTTTTCTATGCTTCGAATGATATAAACCAAACGCTAATAAATAACAGTCGACTGACGTTTTTGAACTTAGCAAGTTAAACGATACGTTTCAAATTTAAGCGATTAACAAGTACCTACCTACTTTTATTATCAATTGATTGGTCTTAATCAAATTATTTATTCGATTTCTTTGAAAATTTTTATCATCCAACTTTAGTTTTTATCATTCTTATTAAACAAAATTATAAAATTCTCAGTAACTAAATAATAATTACTAATTTTATTTATTGGATTTGTTCAGTGACGTCAATACTAAATGGACAATTTGAAACTCTTTTGTCAAAAATATTTTTACAAAATGAAAGTCTATCGTTTTTTTTCTTAAAAGACACTTTTGATCTAAGTTTTTCAACCCCATTATGCTCCGTCCACCCCGGCGGTTCAACCGCGTCTCAGCTTAACTTTATTTAAAGAATTTTGCAATGTTGGATTAAAGGATTAATTTGCGTACTTTAAAAATTGGAAATAATTTATTGGATTAGGATGTTTACATCTTGAACTTCGATTTCAATGGCAACATTGCAAAATTCTTTAAACAAAGTTAAGCCGAGACGCGGTTAAACCGCCAGTGTACACGGTGCATATGGGAAAGAAGATTTCTCAATGACATTTAACATCATTCACGTTCAAAATTTACGAACCTCCAGGCAAAAATGTGAGCAATAAGATGATCCTCGACCTTCAAGGCGAATGAAAAGGCATAAGAATAATACGCAAATAGCGTCTCCAGCCGGCGCATTCATAAATTCGAAGGGCGCATCGCAAACTCAATGCTAATGCCAAGAAGACAGGCATATGGTCATTCTTGGAGCAGAGTCAGGAAAAAGTAATAAAATAAGGAAACTTGAGCTGCTCTACATTTTTTTGATATATTTACGACTTCACAGGTAATTAACGTCGCGGTTGAACTTCCTTTGTCTACTATTGCCTATTGAAAGTGAGACATTATCGAATTCGACTCGCACGCACCGCTCATCCGTGCAGTTGATGCATCTTTAGCAAGGGTTTTCAAAAATTTCATCTGGAAAATTCGCACTAGTAATTTACCGTGAAAAGTCTTTTTGACACTATTTCAACGAACTTGTAACTTCTGAGTTTTTTTTTTTTTTTTGATTTTCACAAAAAGCTTAGTGTTGTTCTGATCATTTGTATTCTTGTTTCTTTATATAAATCAAGTGTTCAATTCTTAGAGAAAAATCGTTTTTACTCAACTACTTTTCGAGGTGTAACTTGGTAAAACTGATCGACGTAGCGAGAGTAAATAAGAAAATATACTGGTCGTAAAAAGAAGCTACAAAAAATATCTTAAAGTATTTTTTACTTGCGTGTAACTGCAACTAGTAAATAATCTAAATCCTTGAATTATTAGCTGTGCGTAACTTGGATTTTTAAAGATTGGGTTTTGATGAAATTATTTAAAAAAGTTGGCTCCTTGGAATAATTTAATTGTTTATCAAGAGAAAAAAACCCTTGTTACTTTCCTTCAAAATAAAATATCATAGAGTCATTAAAAGCTTTAAACCATAATGAAAGTAACGGTCAAGAGCGCGGTAAGCTTAAGTGCAGTGCAACCCTTATGAAAAAATCGTTAGATAACCACGGGCGTAAGAGATCACTTGAGCGCATTTCCATGATGATGGTTCAACAATAGGATAACATATATAATAAAAAGAAGGAAGAATAAGTTTGGTTGTCCCGATGAAATATACTCGTATCGTTCAGGACTTCCTCCTCCGGGTGCAAGGAGTGTCATCCTGCTCGCTAATTTCCCGTGACGCCTTAAATCCTCGACGCCATACATGCGGTCATCGTCGTCCGTGACGCCGATCGAATTAAACGAGCGCTGCGTCCACCACTGCCCATTGAATTCAACTGCACCATACCCCGGCCCCGAGGACATAAATAATTTCTTTCGGCCAAAATTCTTTTTTTTTTTTTTTTTTTTCGAGTGTACGCGCACGTTTTTACCCTAAATTCAAACTGACCACCGCTTTTTTGCACACTACCACCTTTCGTCGCTGTGGTTTATGCCACGGTTAAATTTATGTCGGTTCACTTTAGTGGCAAGCATTTTTTTTTCTTAAATCGATTTTTCTGTAACTTTCGTAAGGTCGCCGATAACTGTTTCACTGCAAGGATGCAAGATTGATTATTTTAAATTCTCCCTTTACTTTCAAAAGTCTGCAATCGTTGATCATTACTCAACGGATTTTCCCACTTCAAAAATTCATTGTTTGATTCCTTCTCGAAAATTTTAAATCTTTTGCAACAATAGCTTACGCCCCGTTTTTATTGGTTCATTACTCTCTCCGCAGATTGAAAAACGGACTTAGATCCCATTTGGATTGGAGTGATCCATCAAAATGTCGGTACTTCCTTGTAGAAAGTAATAATCTTCTCGAACGAACCCGATAATTGACTCTGTTCTTCGAAGATCATCATCCTGGCATTTTTCAGAGAGAGACATGGATGGCGTGTGACACAAGAGGGGGGGGGGGTCAACTTGTACCGCAATATTTTTCCCCCAGAGTTTTCTTTTGTCCGAAAGATGACGGAGCTGGAGTTCACCGGATGATCATTAAAAATCATTTGATGCACTTTTGGGAATAAAAGTGTTTACAAACCTTCGAGGCGGATTTTATGAGAGAACAATTTTACCAACTCACGATTTTTATCTTCTCAAAGTCAATGATGGTTATAAATTTACTATCTCTAATGTCGATAAAAAAGAGGTGATCAATTTTTCATTTTTCATTTTTTCAAGATACAATAAGGCTTACAGAAATGATAAAAAATACCTGCAGAGAATCATGACGAAAAAAAAACCGAGATTCTGTAAAAAATTTGATGAATTTGTCCGTACCCAAAATGATCAGTAAAAAAAGTCTTACCAGAAAAGTAATCCATCTTTTGAAAGAAAGGCTGTCTCATCTTTGAAAATATTATTTCCCAATAAATAAGATCTTAAAAAACTCCGTGAAATTTTTTTGTCTTCTCAGTTGCAACCCCCTCGTTTCTTGCGCCAAGTCTCACGCACAACCTGGCCTAATAGAGCCAGAAAATTTTTTTTTTTCCTATATTACCTCGTAAAAAAATGAAAAAAAAAAGAATCGAAAATTGGGTTGGAAAATGTTTTTTTTTTCACCTTTGATTTTCCACCACGAGAAGGGCGGGAACAAACGGCAGGCGACTCCCCTAATGGTATTCTTATTAGGCGCGCAAAAAAAAAACAGGCTCGTCGTCCCCTTCGATTCCGCACAGGTTTTTCCACATTAAACGGATGTCGGACACTTTTCTCAAACTATCTTTTTATGATGTGTTTTTATATTGCGAAAAAAATATACAGATTTTAAGGTGAATTAAGATAGAATTTCCCACGAAGTTGGCCTGCGTATTTAATAGAAAAAAAGTCGACTTTGGGGATACGGTGCGCTAAAAAAACCGTGTTGAAAAACAGTTCCTTTGTTGTTTTTAGAACAAAAAAAATTTGGATGAGTTATGGGCCACATTATATATCTTCGATGCATTTTTTTATTTGTACTTTATTTGTTGGTAAAAAACAAATGCAAAAAAAAGACGGATGACTTTATAAAATGTGTGTAATGATCTATTTATACGTATAATTTCATAAGAAAAAAACCAATATAGTGGTTTATATTTCATACCTGAGAATTCTTAAATTCTCAAACGCTATCAAAATATTTCAATAGTAATTACGAGTTTTTCAATCAATGTGATTTTGAAAATTATTATAAAATATAATAAATAATCTATTATTTATAAATTGTTTCATTTAAAAAATAAATAATCGGTTTATGATTGACAGTCATTGACGACGTAGAACGTATCGAATACCTACATCAAACAATTCAATGAAGTTATCACTTGCACAAGTTATAAGTGACGACGTACTCAGCTTATGAGAACAAAAAATTCTCTTTCTCTTTCATAAAAAAAAAGTGGCTCGCGTCAGTTGACCACTCCCCGTATGAAGCTCTTCTGTTCTGAGTCAATCATGCGCGCCGAGCCAAAACTCCTTACACTAGGCTAAAGAATCGAACTCGCAAAATCATCAATTTGAAAAATTTATCGACTACGGTATGCTGAAAAAAATTGGATATTGTTTTTTTATTTTTTTATTTATGGTTACAATTATTATAAAACGTCCCTCTTATTTATACTAGTAGAAAAAAAGACGAAGGGGTACTTTGATGAATGAGATGATTTTAAATTCTTTTGTCGACTAGGTGCGAGTTACCATTTGATTCAAACTTATATGAATTTTGTCATATATAATAGAAAAATTTTATGAACTTTAAAATTCTATAATACAATAAATAATAACTCTAGGTTTAATTCTAATAATACTTTAGGTTTTTTGTTTCAAAACTAAAAGTTATATCGAAAAGCCGTTCTAAAGTTCTTACTTTCATTAATAAAAAGTGTAAATAATAAAACCTTTGGAAATTAATTTTGCCAGAAAAATAAAATTTATCACCCAACTGGAAGACTTAGTTCTGGAGATCACCTTTATCGTGACAATGATTTAGAGAATGTATAAAGTTAAGGATGTTTGGTACTTACAAAAAAATGCAGCCATTTTGTCAATTTTAATTGAATCTTCTAATAATTTATATTAAAATAAACGTTGGATTTTTCTCCTATTTTTCTCCGTTTTGGTTTTTTAAAATTGAAATAATTGTTTAAATAATTGAACATGTAATCTTATGAAAATTAAACATTTTTTTTATTTAATAAAAAAAATTTTAAATTCAATATTGTAAAAAGATTAAAATTTTCTTTGAATTGTCACCGAAACCGAGACCGAAACTACTTCACAGTTTTTTCAACGATCTTTGCATTTTTGAGAGAGTTACAAGTGATAAAGAAAAAAAAAATGCTTGATTTTTTTTTTGACCACCTCTTCAATTGTTTAAACAAATAATTAGATTTTTCTAAAAACTAAGACGAACAAAAATAGGGAAAAACTCCAACGACTATTTTGATATAAATTATTAGAAGATTCGATTAAAATTGACAAAATGGCTACATTTTTTTGTAAGTACCAAACATCCTTAAATTGAATCAATTTACAAAAAAACTAACAACGGCAAAAAACACATTTGGGCTGCTCTAGAGAGTTCAATCCCCTTGAGATACCTAATGCATCTCTCTTTAATCTTGAGATTTTTTTTCAATAGCGATAAGTGTTTACGTGAAAAAAAAAAAAAAAAAAAAAAAAAAAGATGAATGGATTATTTATAAACATAGTTTTTTTTTTAAGTTTGTATGCAATATTTGAAAAATTTTTAGCTATTTTACAATCACTAAGTAATGATTTTAAATACTCTTTATCGAGGCAAAATTGCACACACATGGTTGAATTTTCCAGGTATTAATTTTCGCGTCGGGGTTATGTAGCCGTCGAGCGTCGACGACTCGCGCGTCACTCGAGTACAAGATAAAAAGGCAAAATGTGGTTACGAGCGAGGGAAAGGGTCAGCTGTCGTCTCTTAGCTCAACTGCGCCGTGCCGCGGCTTTCTTGTTGATGGCCCACTAATATTAGCGACCTCCCGTATCGCTCCCTCATATACCTAAGCATATACTCATTTAGCATGGCTTATTTTACTTTTGTCGGACGAATGATTTTAAGTGCTCCGGGAGTTATGATAGTACTAAAACCATACTTTGTTGGGACTATTAGGGTCCCTTAAATTGCACCGAAAACCAAAAATTCGATAAGAAAGAGAATTAAACTGATTGATATGGTACATGAAGAAGCCCAAACCGATTCAGTCCAAAGTCTTGTGTCAATATTGGGATTGCCGTTGAAAGAAAAAGGGTAGCACATCAGCGCGCAGTGTCAAGATTTATAGACAATTCAAATCTCTCTTCCTTTTTTTTTCTTTTATAATGCTGAGCTCTGTTTACCGACTTACTAAAAGTTAATCAAATAAAAAATTTTATTCGCCCATAAAATAGTTTATATTTCTACCCAACATACCTACAATGTAAAGATGAGGGCTTATGCGATTACGCGGATACCTGAAGTATACCGGTTATGAGTCATAAATTAAAAGTTTTTTTCTTCTTGGCCTTTAATTTTTTATCGGTTTGGTTGTTGTAGTTTTATTGTTTTTACATTTTTAACTAGAAGTGATTATCTCCAAATTGACATAACATTATTTAAATTGAAACATTAACTGCAAGAAACGAAGAATAAATTTAGCTGACACTTGCCTGTATTTTTTCAACGTTTTTCGTTATAATTTTTTAATTTACTCAGTATAAAACCCGAGCGACCAGACTTATTAATTTTTCAGCAAGAAAAAATAAATTCAAACAGGCTTTTGTCTGATATGGCTTAGCGAAACACTCAAAAGCGAGATAAAAGAAAAGAAAAAACGTAACTTTTCAAATGATCGAACACCATAAAAATTCGAGTGCGAACTCAATCGAAAAATCGTCCGCGAAACGACGTTACAACGATAAAATCATGCTCTCGCAAAAACCGAGGGATCTCGTAAATTCATGGAAACATGGCTCGCTGGACACCGACAATGCAGATTCGGGCTCTTTTTTTTCGGGGGTCAGCCTTCTTTTGTATGCGCGCACGATGATGCCCCGCCGCCAAGGCTGACCACTGCCCGTGAGAAGGAGGCTGCAGGGTGCGCGAGTTGCTAACATTTTTACGACTTTTTTTCACGAACCGACACCATTGTGACGCCCAAGTTTATTTACTCTTGATTAAAATAGACGAATTTTGAAGATTGAGAAGTTCCGAGGCGTTGCCATTGTTCGAAAAAAGGTGTCTATTCAAAAGACAGCGCTATAAATAATTGGTTTGAAATGTAATACTTCATTTTTTTGAATTTTAATTAAAATGATAATTCGTCAAAAACTTTTTAATTTGCATTTGAAAAAAATATTTACCTTTTGTTCAAGGTAAACTCTGACTAATCAATTTCTTATATTCAAAATTCAAATCGTACAAAAATTAGAGAGAAAAATAAATGGTTAAAATCTGCAAGTTGATTTTTGTCAGAAAAAGGACCAACATAGAAAAATTGAGTTTCTATAACTGATAAGCAAGTTTAAACATTGATATAAATAAAAATCTTCTGCAAGTGTCTTTATATCACTGATAATTTTTACTTCTGAGCCTTTACTTCATCCACGTATAGAAAGTATTTATTTTTTCTTTCGATTATTGTTCCCTTATCCTGTAATACTTGTGAAATTAAAAAAAAAAATTTTGAAAAATAAATAAAAAAAGGTGTCTTGGACGCCTATTAGAAGCGAAGCATAATTATTTTTTAATTTGAAATTTGAAATTTGAAATTTTGACAATATAAAAATGACAATACATATATATATGTATATATTAGATATATAGATATGTATATATTAGATATACACAGATCTATGTATATATCTAATGTCTAATATATACATATCTATATTAGAAAGGATGCTATATTCTCGTCCTTATTAGATACTATATACACATATTTACATAGTATATATACGTATCTAATATGGCTTAGAATATAGCAACTCTTTTACTATAGATATGTATATATTAGATATGACCTAGCAACACTTCTACTATAGATATGTATATATCTAATATAGGCCATATTAGATACTATATATTCACATATTTGTATAGTATATATACATATCTATATATTTTGGTGTCGCTTTTTTGGGTCGGTTTTTTACTGATTCACTCCTCATATAAAAAGCTTCGCTTCAAAAATGGGTATATTTCAACATTAATACATTTATGGAACAAGTGGGCCCTTGATAAATGTCAATGATGTTGTATCCATCGTCAAATTTTTATTGAACGTCTATTAAAAAAATACAATCAACACGTCTGTTTAGTTCAATTTTTCATTTTATTACGAAAACTATTATAGTTTTAGACAGTTGAAATGCAAGATTTTTCAATAAGGTACAGAAGCCAGGAGCAATCGGAATTATAGATCTGAATAGAATGGAATACAGATGATCCAGCTTGAAAATTGGCAAGACATTAAAAGGTATCAGTGGATCCGTTATTGGGCCTCAGCCAGGAGTAGGTACAATACACTGGCGAAAAATAGCTGCTCCCGCGAGCGACGGCTAAACAAGCTGTCTATGATCCCCCTGGCCTGCACATAACGTATATTATTCCTTAGAATATAAGCAACCCTCCCCATTTTCGTACAGCCGGTGTGCCTTTTGAGAATCCGATTCGATAAAAAGAAGAAGAAGAAGAAGCCGAAGCAGTAGGGAATAAAAGTGAGCACATTTTTTCTGTCCCTTGTTACGCACTGCACGCGTCTCTCTTTTTCCCTCTTTTTTTTTTTTTTCTTCAAATCCGAGTGATTTGTCGGTTGCGAGGGGATACTACTTTGGTTCGAGAAACTCTGGCTGACTTTTTTTTCTCTCTTCTCTCTTACTTGCTTGAAGTAATTAAATCGCTATATTTTATTTAATTTTGTTTGTGAATGTGCAAGCCACACACCGCAGAGTCTGACTCTTGCGGCGAGGACGATTTCACGGTGGTTTTATGCAGCCTGACTGCACACCTTGTATGATCATCGAAAAGTTATTACGCGAGTATAACTTCCGTTGAATGAACCCCGAGATTGGTTTTGTACGATGCTCTGGTATCAAACAAACTCCTCGAGAGAAAAAATTAAATTTATGATAAGAGCTTGCACTTGATTTTCTTTGTGTGTCAAAGCGTGGATCAGGAATAAACCCATCAGTCAGGAGTTAACCTCTTTTTTTTCTTTTTTTTGTTTCAGCGTCGTGTCCTTAGAGTTGGTCGCGCGCAGCAAGTATCCGCCAGCGGCACACGTGTTACCGACGGCGGTTCGTCTAAAACAGAAGAAATGGTGAAAAAAAAATTCAAAGACTCGGAGAAGTCCCCGCGGTGTCGAAGAAACCAGCACTGTCAAAATCAAAAAGCAATCAAAACAGAAAATGACACCACTTGCTTCGATCCGACGGTGCTGAGCTTTTTTTAAATTTGTTGCACTTTATTGTTGTACTTGTAAAAACTACTAGTTACCTCGATATTTTCATATTTTTGGAAATAGTTTTAATGACAATTGATTAGATAATCGTAAAATTGAAGAAAAATTTATTTTAAAAAATGAGCAACAGACATGTTATTAGCCGAACCAAAAAGTAAAGAGATAAAAAATGTAACCGAATTTTAGAATTTATAATTTATTTGATCAATGACAGATGAAATAATACGTATGGAATTGAATCAATTATTGCTTGAAATTCCGATATGTATTAGATTACGAAGCTTCATACGGTAGTTTGCACACATCGTCATAAACGAATTAATAAATCACGACGACGCTAGCTACGTACGAAATTGGAAGATTGAAAGTTTAGTGAATAAAGTTTATAATTCACCTTGATAAAGATAATTGATTGAATCAAGCTCGTCACCGAAACAGCCAAACAATTCACTTTGAGCGACTAAATGACTGCTGCTACGCTTGATTCAATTTCGCTGTCGTTCCCCTGCTTCATCTTCAGCTCCAATTTTCTCCCTCTTTTCTCTCTATTACTCCACGCTTGAACTTTTCCAAATTAGGATAATTGATAACTCGATGACTTTTTTCACTTACGTACGACTCTGAGTTTTAAATAGTCGCTTGTACGATGGAATATTTTTTTTAACTTGATTAATAAAAGCTACAAGTGGAAAAACTGCTTTCGACTTCAGAAAACTTCAATAACAATGATTACTTGTATTAGATAAGATATCGATCTATGATATAAGAACATTGTCTATCAACTTTGACATTTGTTCAAATAAAAATCATTATCAAAATCTATAGTAACAAATGATACTTCTAATCAAGAGGGAGCACCAAGATAGTGTGAAATTATAATCGGACGAGTGGAAAGGTCGTTTGTTTTTTAGCAGAAATCGAATCCTTTTTTTCTAGTTAAGTGACCAATAGTTTAGTCTGGTATTAATTTTTTTTAATTGAACGGAGCAAAATAAAAAAATTCTTAATATTCAAAAAGAAAAAAAAAATTTTTATTTCAAAACAAAAATTCAAAGAAACATTCGTTAGTGGAAATTTCATGGCTGAGCGAGCCCCAGTAGTCGATTAAAACGTAATTAACGATCAGTTTATGCAAAACCAAAGGTACACAATGAAATTAGAAGCTTTTAATTTGAAAAGTTGGTCCCCAGCGAGACGTTGCGATGAGATCGAGCTTTTTTCAAGGCCCCGCAGATTAAATTAAAAAAAAAAAGAAAAAGATAAGAAGATTATCTAATCAGATCAAGCCTCCGTAATGTAATCATCACACCCACGAAGTGTGTGTGAGCTCAGCTCGCCCAATGGGAGTATAATGAGGGTGGAGCCCCGGTTCGAGATCTCCACCTACTCGCTCTATTTCGGCTGCCGCTGAGACAAACTCGCGAAGGAGAAGACGAAGAAGAGCTTACGCGTACGTCTCGGCTGCAGTCTGGCTTCTACGCGGAGCGAGCACCCACGAACGATTAAATAAACCAGTGATATGTGATCAAATAAGTGTGCCTTATTTTTATTTTGGTTTTTTTTGTTGAGTGTAGTGCTGGTTTTTTTTTTACTTGTTTTGAGAAGAAAATGATAAGCGACCTTGGTGCCAATATCAGATGATGCTATCCGAGACGGACAACCCAGCCGGGAGCTCCTTAGTTCAACACAGTGCCTTGCACGCGCCCCAGGATTTTACGGTGTCGCGCCTTCTCGCGTCGCCCAACCAGAATCTCGGTACGCATTTTCACCCTCTTCAGTTCGCATCTGTACCTGAAATCTTTCGATCAAATAACAGAATATATATATATCTTCTTAATAAAACTTGAGTCAATTCAATAACGTTTATTTACTCAATTCTAATACACGTATTTTCCAATAAAAGTCCTTTCTTCGATTTCATCACCTGAAAGAGAAAACTTTTTTTTATTTTACTACGAGACTTAATTAGAAATTAAACCAAAAATTAACTTTAGTTAGCAAAATTCAAATTATTGAATTATTGAGTTAAAAATTTTCGTCAAAAATTAATGTAGGAAAGAGTATACAGAAGTTTAATAAGTATTATCTAAGATTCAGATGATACAAATCTAATAATTTAATAAATTAGATAACGACAACAAAAATTCATTTTATCTTACTTTTTTGATTTGAAATATCGTTAAATCAATTAAACTGATAAATTTGAAAAATAAAACTGATCCAATTTGTAATGATATAATTTTAAATTAAATATTTTTATGTATTAATGTATTTTTTAAAATTAAAATAATATTCCAAATTTGTAATCAATTACTATTTCTTCAAGAACTACTCTATAACTAAATCATCAATGGGTAAGCCATTCATTTCAAAGAACGTTGTAGTTGAATCTTTTTTTTTTCTATAAACTTAAAGAAATTCACGAAGTTTTTTAGATTTTGGGTACCTAGAGCTTTTCTTTGGCTAGAGCTACATTTTTTCATATTCACTAGTTTTTCAATCATTCAATTTTAATTATTTGATAATAAAGTTATGAAATATAAGTTGAAAATAAAATTCTATTGATGAAAGAACGTTGAGATTAACATATACTTGAGGCTTATTATACGATTTAAAAAAAATATTAAAATTTTAATTCAAATATTAAAGTTTTAAACATTATCGCAGCTGTGAAAATTTGAAAAGAAAAACAGTCCATCTGAGAGCTTACGAAATTTGATATTATTTTGAGTTTGAGAATTAGTTTATGATCTAAGTAGAATCCCTGAAAAGTTTCAAGAAGGGAAACCCTTTTGTTTTTAAGGTATGACTTCTCAAAGTAGCTGTTTTCGGTCCTTGCGTTTTGGAATATCGTTACACCCTAAATAAAATTTAATGGTTTGCATTATAAACTATTACAACTTCAATTAAACTTGAATATTCATGAGCTAAATTGTAAAAACTAAAGGCCGTGAGTTTATTCCACAGATTAAAAATAATATTAAATTTTTTGTGCTCTCAGTTGGTCGATTTTTCGGTCACACTTTTGTTTCAAATTGTCTAAAAATGAGTCGAGCAGTGCTAAATATCTGATTTATTTGCACGAAAGAAAAAAAAAAAGAAAAAAACTTAATGAATAAGCCATACTAGCTTAAAAGTCTTACAATCGCGTTCCGCGAGTTTGATTATTCCGAATTCGGATGGTTCATGCTGGTCGCGTTAGGCTGCGCTTTGGTGAATTCGGCTACGACGGCGCGGCGGCAGCAACACAGTGGTCTCCATTCAAAACCCCATTAATTTGTGCACCAGCGGCAGCATCGGCGTGCTAGAACTCCAAGCGACCGAAAAATTACGATCATCTGCATGCGTGACTCGAATAAACAACGCTTTGTTTTATCATTTATTTTTAAATTCTACCCAAGGTAATTGATTGCTCAAACTTAATTACCATTTATAAATTCAGCTATCAACTAGCTGCACAGATACAAGCTATTTTCTTTTTATATTATCAACTTTTTAAAATTTAAGTTTCGTTCATTTTTTATTAAAATACAGGCTAGTGTTTAAATAAAGAACTGCTTTTTTCTGTTACTACGAAGCTTTGAGTAGTTTAATAATTGATTGATGATTGTCATTCAATTTCTTGTCGATAATTATTTTTTGATTAAGCTCAAACCGACGGAGAATTGAAATTTTATTTGGCTGCCGTAATGGACCCATCAGATGACCAGGGTGGTTCTTAAAAAATTAAGTTTTCTACCTTTCAAAAGTACACGGATCCATATCACAATAAAATAATCCCTTTCTTCAGAATTAATTGACTCTTTGTTGTATAGAGTAACACTTGGAATTTGAAAAAAAAATCGAATAACCGATTTTAAATGCAAATCGAGAAAAAAATTGAAAACTCTTTCGTGAAAAAAAGCTTTTGGGATTCTGAAGACTATACAATAATAAATGATGGAGTAAGCTACAACTAAAGAGCTTTAATATCTTATGAATTTTTTCGTAGTTGTAGGAATTTTTAAAAATAATCGAAGATTGTCGTAGTGATTTGTGATTAAAATATATCAAAAAAAGTTATGTATCAGTTGAGAACTATCTATCGAATTTCACGACATCTAAAAATCTACCAGTTTAAAACACCATTGTTTATAATTTATATGTGAGTAATTACCAATATACAGTTTGAGAATAAGTAGAAATATTAAGAATTAGTTTAAACAAAGTACCTATATTTGAGGATTAGAGCGATTTTTGAAGAAATTTATTTAAGATTTTTTTAGCTACAATTAGTTTATTTTTTAATAAAAATAAATTATGTACACTTAATTTTGCAAGTGAAAAAGTAGTAAGTATATTTGCACTGGGATGCTTGACTTAAGCAAGTATATGCCCTTTTCATACTCAACTGATATATGGCATGAAATCTCAAAACATGTGAAATAATTTTGATGGTCCCAGCGAAGAAAAACTTTAGCTCAAAATCTGCCACGAATAATGTTACAATGAGGCGACTTTCGGTGACTAAAATTTCTCTAAACCATTTTATTTATTATAAAAACTTGCGGCAAAAAATGTTAAAATGACCTTTGCTACCATACTAATGATATATTATAATAGAAAAAAAATTTTCTCCACACCAGCCGTGTATAAAAAGACTAAGTTTTCAGCTTATTAAAATCACAAGGGTCTTTTTATTCGTGACTGGAGGGGAGAAAATTTTTTTTCTAATATATCATTAGTATGGTAGTAAAGTTCATTTCAACATTTTTTGTCGCAGGCTAAAATAATAAATAAGGTAAAGATGCCAATTATGATTACAAAAATCGCTACTTTTCAGCATTTTGAATTTTATTGAAAAAACAAAGCATATTAGACTAAATCTTTTTTTACATACTTAAATTTTAGGTTCTTAGGAACTTAAATAAATTTTTTTTTATATGATAATTGTATTTATTTATTGAATAATTAATGTTTAAAGTCAAGACCTTTTATGCCTCCGTTTAAAGTCAAGGCCCCAGTTTATATTAAATAACTTCAGCTTTGGCCCCAGTTTATGGAACACTTTTACACGTGAAATTCCGTCTGTGACTTAAGTGCCCCAGTTGATGGAACGGAATCGTCAAAATTCGAGGGTTTCATCACTCTCAAACACGAACAAATTAAAAATCTAACATGAAAATTAGATAAACCGTTCCATCAACTGGGCTATGTAAGTCACAGACGGAATTTTACGTGTAAAAGTGTTTTATAAACTGGGGCCAAAGCTGAAGTTGTCTAATAAACTGGGGTCAAAAGGTCTTGTCTTTAAACATTAATTATTCAATAAATAAATACAATTTTCAAATAAAAAAAATTTATTTAAGTTCCTAAGACCCTAAAATGTAAGTATGTCAAAAAAGATTTACTCTAACATGCTTTGTTTTTTCAATAAAATTCAAAATGCTGAAAAGTAGCGATTTTTGTGATCATAATTGGCATCTTTACCTTAAAGAGATTTACAGACATTTTAGTCACCGAAAGTCGCGTTATTTTAACATTATTCGTGGCAGATTTTGAGCTAAAGTTTTTCTTCGCTGGGACCATCGATATAAGCCTGTACGTATTTTTTTCGCCCCATTCGTCAATAATGAACGGTCTAACTAATTGAAATAATAAACGGTATATTTTTTTTTTATCGATGTTCTCAACTGAGATTTCCTCTACGAAGCCACAGAGAAAAATTTGAATGCTTGGAATTGTAAAAGAGCCATCACACATGAAAAAAGCAGATTTTAATGTCAAACGCATGTCTATTTTCCAAAATTTAGCACTGACAGCTTACCCAAATTCCTAATGTATGTACATGCTCATACTGATTATGCACCTCTTTAGGTCACGCTGAATTACAGTTGTATATTTGTATAGTACCTTTGAAGCATTATAGTTTTAATATAAGCTTTTAGTTTAATATTATTTTTTCAAAAATTCTTTTTTTCAATTTTTAAAATTTTTGAAATAACAAGGTCTCTTGGAGTTAAAATATTTTAATTTTCAAATCATAATGAAAAAAAATTTTACCACAATATAAGAAGTTCATTCATACACTTGTTCTCGGAGAAAGTTCTAGAGAAAACCGCAGAATTTGTTGAGCCCAGGATTTTAAAAGTTTGTTAATGTACATGTATAAGTAAGTACGTTCGATAGTTAGGATCTTTTAGGGTAACGCATAATTGCATCGTGATTATTAATAACAATAGGGAAGATGCACACTTTCTAATTATATTTTTTTCTGAAAGTTCTCGATTTTTAATGAATTTTAAGACTTTTTTCATAGTTTTTTTATCAATATTACCAGAGATATAATTTTTTAAAAATCGGTACTCGTGACGTCATCAGTACCATTTTACATTGAAAGTATATCTATATATATGATTATTTCGGAAACTTCCAAAGTCTATATAACTCCTTCAATTTTCATTTTTTTTCAAAAAGAAAAAATACGTGTCGATTATTTTCCGATACACTATCGAATAAAGTCAAACAAACTAAATAATTTTTTTTATGCATCTTACCTATACTCCAACCGTCTCAAAATAGTTTTTTTTTTTTGTTTTTTTTATGCCTGGATTAGATGCATAATGTAAAAATTATAAATTAATAAAGAAAATTTGTCATTTCAGATTGCAACGAAAACTCGAACGGAGGGGGTTCTTCAGGGGGTAGCAGCAGAAGACCCAGGAGAAGTCGCACGACCTTCTCGGCACAACAGTTGGCAGCGCTGGAGCGGGTCTTCGAGAGGACGCACTACCCGGACGCCTTCGTCAGGGAGGAGCTCGCCAGCAGAGTGTCGTTGTCGGAAGCCCGAGTACAGGTGCGTGCAAACAAGCGTGGATTGCAGTTGGCCCCCGATCGAACGAGGCACTTTGTACCGAAATAACCATTCAAGTCCGTAGTGCTCGCAGTCGTGTACTTGTCATAAAATTTATAAAATCGATCCTGACGTTTTCCCTCGTGAATCGCCGCTAGTTCAAAATTACTCGCGTCTGTCGCATATCCGACATGCTCCGCTGAAATTCATGTATGTACCTGTGTAGCCTCGTATACTCAACCTCATCTTTAAATGCTAGAAACAAGGAAACTTTGTTGGACTTTTTTTACTATGTAAACTAGCGTGATCGCTTGTGAATAATTGTCAAAATCAAATTAAACGATACAATTATACTTAAATTATACAATTATACTATTGGCTGCTTTATTTAGTACTTTCATTTAATAGTACAGCAGGGAGTCAATAAAATACTTAAATGACCTAGCTTATTAAATTTTATTGTTAAAAATTAAAAATCTGTCTTTTATTATTGATAACTATTATAATATTGTGTTAAATTGTATATGAAAAAAATATATAAGGAGGTTTATGTTTGTCATTGATGAAGTTAAAATTATAAACAAATTATCGAGCAAATTATAGTATGGTCTGCTTTTGAAATCTTTCGGAGTCGGGATGAAAAATTTTTTTTATAAAAATCTTAAAATAAAGTTAAAAGCCAACGTTGAAAATTTGAGATAAAAAAGTACGCCACGCGCGGAGACAAGAGCTAGACGTTAAATCGGAGGAGGCAGGTTGTCAGAGAGGAGCTGCTATGATTAGCCTCTTAGCTGCTGCACGTGCGGGCAGTGCACCGCAATGCATGACTACTGAAAGCCAAAGTAGTTTTCTTATTCTTCTTCTTTTGTGAGCCAGCTCGTTTGTTTCTGCGATGACAGTCGGGGACTCGTTAATTGGGGCCTTTTATTCCACGCTTAACAATATTTTACTCCGAGAGCGAGAGAATTTTGATTGAATCGTAAACCCTCTAATTAAATTTAAATTTAAGCTACTCTTTGGCTGTTGTTTTTTTCACATTCAAACTTAGGCTAGCTTAACATTGAGCCATCGGAATTTTAATTTATTCAATTTTATTTTAAAGTTATTTAGTGGTTACACTCTGTAGACCTTTTGTTTAGGTAAGAAATTTAAAATTTTAGCTTATTCAGCTTATTAAAAAGTATTTAAAATTTTTACAATCAAAGCTTTTGTATATCACTCGAACGGGTTTGTATTTAATAATTTTTTACTTTTACCCTATTTTAATAAAGTAAATTAAATTGTTGCTTGAAAATTTATGAATCTTCTTTTGAACTGTATAATCTTTTTGGTTTCGACGTAAATTATAGTAAGTCAAAAATATAAGCTTCCAAAAATCAAATTTTTTTTCAATTTTATGAAAACTTTCCGGTTTTAGCATTGATCTTAAATATTAACATTTAAATTGTATCTTTTCTAATTTTTAATTACTCGCAGCTTTTGAGAGCTTTTTTAATTTTTAATTTAAACATTCTTTTAGTCCATCGTCGTTGGGGGTCGGGTTAAGACTATTCAGCCAATTAAATTCACTAAATCTCAGCAATGGTACCATTGCTTTAATTAAATTGAAGCAAAGACAATTTTATTTCTCGCTTCTCAATGAAAAAAAAAAAAATAATAGTAATAAAAATAGCCTTGTATATGAAGTGAAAAATAAAAAATTTATCCAACAGTATCAATTTGAATACTAAGAATTTTTAAAAAAATATTCTTATTTTTAACCCGTATCAGACTGGAAACGGTGTACACTGTACGGAATCTTCTCACACTCGTTTTTTTTAATTTTCAAAAAAAACTAAAAATATTTTATTGTTTCCAATATTAACAAGCGGAAAAGTTTAAATTCCAACCTATTTCATTTAATACTTAGCTACAATCATAAAATTCTTTCAAAGAATACCAGGCAAAAAATGTAAAAATTCCCTAAGAGACATTAAAAGACGCTGGCCGCCTCTTCCTGCAAAATTCGCGGTTACACAAAAACAGCGACGGGATTTCTAGCAAATAAGTATACGATGTCGGGTCTTTGTATAAAGCAAGCCTACAGCTTACAGCACCGGCAGCGTCTGCCAGGAGCCGTCACGCTGTCCCGTCAGCATCGGTTCAGCGCGCTTTTTTTTACCTCAAGTTCCCCTTTGAAGATGAGATTCTGAAAAAGCTCCTCATACCTTATTTGCGCACATTTCTGTGCTACTGTAGCTTCAAAACGCGTTATGTATATCGAATCTTAAGATTTTAAACATCTTGGTCTCACCGATTATGTATTGACTGTTTGATACTTCTATAATATCAAATTTCTCAATAACTAAAATTAAAATAAAAACTTACACTCTTAAATAGAATTGAAAAATAAGTGAAAATATATAAATAATATAAAATTAATTACCTTATTAGCAGTATACTTAGATTGTATCAAATTATTTCACGTGACCGATTAACAAACTATTCTATGAAAATAAAATATTGTAATGATTTTTGATATCAAAATAATTATTGACATTTTGATAAAATAATGTAAACTTATTTTTACGACGAACATAATTTCGTTATATTCATATAAATAAGCAATGAATTACGAATGACCAAACTAGCCACGCGTGACCAGACTCCAGAAGCTGTAATTCAATCATCAAATTAAAAAAAAAAAAAGAGTGAAGGGGAACAGAATGGTAGTGTTGGTGGAACGTAAAAATAAATTACCCTTCCTCGAAGTGGAGTACGCGAACGGGCAGTTCGTGTATCCAATTAAAATTCGCTCACAGAGAGAAGCACATACGCGTAAGAAGGAGAAAAAAAAAGAAGTTACGCGAGCGCGTGCATAAAGGTTAGGCTAATTGAAGGGTGGGCGACGAATAAAGTAGGAGAAAATATGATTCGACTGCTGTCGCTCAACTCGGCCGCACATGCCGCCACGCGTCAACCCACATTACAATGCACGAGTTTATCATCGCGGCTTAATGGAAGGGGTTGGAGCCATACTTGCACTCTTTGCGTACGTTTATGATTATAGGACACGCGACTATGCATTCATAATGCAATCGTGGTGACTATTTTTCGTTCGTTTCGCCTTGTTCTCTCTCACCTCTTATTACCTTTTTTTTTTATATTAGAATTAAACTTAAAAAAAAAAGTTGTCTTTCGACGTCGTAGTAGACGCAGCCCCCCGCGAACAAATTGCGGTTGGGAACATATATTATTACCAGTGCTGATATGCGATGTGAGAGTGTGGTCCCTGGCATACGCGGACGATATAGTTTTGTTGGCGAAGAATCGGGAGGCTTTGTTAGATATGATGTGTACTTTAAGGAGGTTTTTGAGGGATAGGGATTTGATTTTGAGTGCAGGCAAGACTAAGGTGTTGGTTTTTAACAAGTCAGGCAGGAGTGGGAAGGAAAAGTGGTTCTGGGAAGGAGGGGAGATTGAGGAGGTTGACAGTTTTAAATACTTGGGCTTTACCTTTAGTAGGGGGTGTGACTATGGGGCACATTTGAGGGAGCTCGGAAGGAAGGCGGTTGTCGCAGCTAGGAAGACCTGGGGATTGGGGGAAAATAAATGTGGGGAACACTTTGGGAGGAGGGAAATGTTGTTTAATTACCTGGTGAAGAGCGTGATGTCATACGGGGTGGAAATCTGGGGGTGGTGCGCAAGGGAGGCCTTAGAGAGGATTCAGTACGATTATTACAGGGGGGTTTTGGGATTGGATAAAGGTACGCCGGGATACATGGTGAGGAGGGAGACAGGTACGGAGACTTTATGGAGTTCTTGGGCGATAAGGGCTTTCAAGTTTGAGGAGAAGGTGCTGGATATGGGGGAAGACAGGCTGCCGAGGAAATGCTTGATTGAGAAAGTCCGGGAAGGGTGTGGGGATTTGTACAGTTTAGAGAGGGAGAAATTTTACAACGAGGTCGGACTGAGCAGGATGGCGGTAGACATAGAGAGGGGTTATGGGAAATATTGGTTGCCTGAGCTTGAGAGAAGGGTGAGGGATATTGGGAGGCAGGTTACGGCAGGGAGGCTGGAGAGAGCGAGGTATAACGGCAGGTATAGGGAGTATGTTTGTGTAGGGAGGCCGAGTTATTTGAAGGGATACAGGGCACGTAAGCAAGTTAGGACGATAGCGAGGCTGAGGTGCGGGAATTTCGAACCGAGTAATAGATACTGGTTGGGAGAGGAGGATAGGAGATGCAGGCTGTGTAAGAGGGAGTTAGGGACCCTGGGACATTTGTTGTTGGAGTGCGAATGTACGAAAGAATGGACTGCATGTATGGATAGGGACAAACTTTGTAAAATAGAGTATGTGATGAGCGAGAGAGGAAATGCGGATATTGTTAATTTGTTTGGTAGGATTGATGAGAAACTCAGGGAGGAGAGAGAGAAGGTGTAGGAAGGTAGTATACTGAAGTCGGATATATTTTCTTTTATGTATTTTGTGTCATATTCTGTAATAGCTAGGAATTTTAGATTAGTATACGAATGAGTGAGGTTAAGTAAATATATGTAAACCAAGTCCATTTCTGGGCCGAGAAGGCTGAAATTAAATAAATCTATCTATATATTATTACCGCTTGTATACAAGGGGGTGTTTCTTTCATAAGGGAGGAAGTTTGTCATTTTGTCATTTATGGACAGGCCAAACTCCACTAGCTCAGTTTTTTTTAAAATGCTTTGTGTAATTGCGTACCTTTGATGTTCACCTTAGATTAGTACGTTAAATTAAATATAATACAAGCTTATGCACGAACTAGTGGTGTAGTCAAACGTTTTTATTATTATTCAGTTAGATTTTTTATTTTCAATTGTAGGTAAAAGTTTTATTTTTTTATTAAATTTAAATACTAATATCATAATTTTTTTATAAGGTAACTGTGCCTTATATAGCCACGCTAAGCGATAATGGATGCTACGGCTCATCGAATAAATATTTTTTAACATTTAAGGTCTCATTCTAAAGATTGGTCTAAGAGCTTTTAAATAAGACCTTGGCCGTTTGATTTCAATCGTTTGGGCCAAAGTACCATTGAATTTACGAAAACGTAATTTTTTGAGATACCAAAAATAAGTGTTCCAAATGTCCTCAGCTATGACTTTTATTTTGTACCATTGGTTCATTTCATTTTAATTTCATTTTTGGCCCTGGAATAATTTTTACTTAAAATTAATGAAAAAAGACAAAAGTTGTGCAAACTAATTAAAAACTTTTTTCATTAAAGTAAAAAAAAAAAAGTTATGAAATATTGATTGATTCGTATTAATTATATGCTTCGTAGGTGTGGTTTCAAAACCGAAGAGCGAAATTCCGTCGCAACGAGAGAAGCTCGGCGATAAGCCGAGGATCGTCGGCGTCTCGAGAAATGGAGGCTACTCTGCCGCTGCGACCGATCCGCATAAACCACCACGCGAGTACCCCCAGCCACGAAACCCCGAGCAGCACGGAGTCTCTCCAAACCTCGGCATCGTCGTCAACGGCGTCGCAGTACCCATCGTACACTGATTACTGGCGGAGCCATCCCCAGCACTACGTCCAGACGACGACACCCAGCTGCCAGGGCTTTGGCATACCGTCCTACCACCACCACCACCAATCGGAGCTTCACCACCACGCGAATCTCGACAATTCGGCCGCCCTCAGGCTCAGGACACATCACCCCTACGGTTACTCGCCCATGCACGCTAGCATGTGATAAATTATTCTAGTATTTGCCATTTAATTTTTTATCTTTTGAATTCGGTTCGATTCTACGATGTCGATTAGACCAAGAGACAATCAACGTACATCAAACAATTAGTTAACAAGTGCTTCTTTACAAAATTATATTTTTAATTTCTGTTTTATTAGTACCAAACCAAAAGCTTTAGTAGTTAAATGCAACAAAAAAAGTTTAATCTATACAAAACCAAAGATCCTGCACTCGTAAATTCTGTATACCAATGGGTGCAAAAGTTTGTGATGAAAGTGGTAGATACATATTTACACTTTGTATAAATCAACATATTTTTGAGTGAACGCACATTTACATATTATATAGCAACGTATTTTTAGAGACTTGTTATAAAATTTAAACAGGGTAGGATGTAATTTTTATAAAATAGTAAATCAAATATGTGGTTTTTTTAGGTGTTAGGAACCTTTAAGTTTGAATATTTTCCTACTAAATTTATATTTACAATAGCTATTAGGTTGTTGAAAATTTTTCAATGCATCTAATAACTACCTAAGAGTAATGGTACTTTTGGCATCATGGCCATTATGATGAGTGATTAATGATCAGATTGAATTTGGCTTGATCAATCTCTCATCATAATCCGCAGATGTAAAAATTACTTATATCATGAAGTAAATTCAAGTTTTAGTTGCGAATGGGTAATACTTTTTGCCGGATAAATAACTCGGTAGAAGTGATATTTTTAAATCTCTACGCAGCGAACGTATTAGTAGGCATCAGGTACATTTACGTCCACTAAAGCAGATTTAAAGACAGTTATAAATTTTTTTTCAAAGAACCATTTTACATGATCCTGTTGAATGAAATATGATATACAGATAATGTATGAAGTTATGCATACAACTTTCTTTATATAATTGCATAACTTTAGCCACTAGTTAAGAAATATATCATGATCGTTCAGAAAAACCTTATAAAAACTGTTAATGTAAAGATTCGACCATAAAATCACATTTATTTAAATACAATTTTTTTTTTTTTTCATTATTCACCAACAGATTTTATCAATAATTAAACTAAGTAATATTTTTTGTAGTATTTAGAATGACTAACAATAAAATTATATGGTGCTACAATAAAAATTGTTTATAAACAATAAAATAGTTATAGAATATTATGAATTTGATAAATAACAATATTGTATTATATTTATCCGATGATTCTTTGTCAATAATAAACGTCCCGAAGTGAAATACACATTGATTCTTTTTTCCTATTCCAAGAAGGTAAAATTAAATCATAATGTTAACACAAAAATATGAAAATACATATTTATCTTTATTTGTTAGAAAAAATAGATATAATGTATAAATCAATTCAATAAATCGACAAATAAAAATAACAATAAAAAAAATCGTTTCCACCTCAAACAAACTATATTACTTTATTAAAAATTAATAAAGTAAGTAAAAAATCAAAGTTTAAAAGAAAAACTAATCATTAGATAATTTTCTTCAGACGTAATTGTAAAAATAATATCACTGCTTTGAAAAATAGATCTTAAAGTTTTATGGCAAGTTTCTGAAGATATTTTTCTTTGGGAATGCTTAGTACATCCGTCCAAAACCTACAACAAAAAATTTTTTATCATTATTACTTTCTCAAACGAATTTTACTATAAATAACAGTTAAATTTCTATATATTATATATGATGTATTACAAAACAACGAATTTCTCAAAGTTTTATCATTTGTAAGTATGAGTTTATATCTTTTTGCAAATCGATTTGGAAAAAATTTTATTATGTAAGGCTTTTATAAAACATTTTCTGTATTTTCTGGACATACCAGAACAAGTGCCCACAAGAACGCACACTCTAGTGACTGAAAATGTAGTGGCTCATGCAACTTTTAATTTAGGATGCTGCCATAGTATATACTTTTGTAAATGATCAAAATTACTAACCAGTTAAAATTTTACGTAAAAATTTATTACTAACAGTATCCGCTAGTTCACTTGAATTTGAAAAAAAAATGTCTTGAAGTTTTTTTTTGTTTGAAATTGTTTTGTTACTCGTAATTTTTCATATTTTTTTATTATTATTATTTTATAAATATATTGAAATGATAATAAAACTGAGTAAAAAGTACTTACGAGGATCAGGATTTAAGATATCTCTATACATGTCTTGTGGGCCCATGAATCTCGGAGGAAAAGGCGAACGCATAGGAACAAGACGACCTCTCATCATAGGTGGTCTAATAGGTGGAGGAATAGGTCCTATCATCATGGGCCTGGGCGGATAAGGCTGAAAAATTTGATAAAAACGTCAACGTTTATATTCTTTTTAAAATCACAAACCTTTCCAACATGCATTATATGATTATTGTACGATGACAACATGGTTTTATTTTTGTTCAAAGCTTAATTTAGTTTTTAAGATAATTTTTGTACTTTTAAATCTACCAAGATTTTATCGAACTTTTCTTTTTATTTGTGATTATTATTATTTAATTTGATTGCCTTTCTTGCGCTTTGATTGAACAATGATGCTTTGGATTTTGGGCTGTTCATTGTGAACATTTCTGGGTTTTTTCGTCTTGCGGCGTAAATTATTATGAATTTATAGACCAGCGCGAAAGGAAACCTTACGTGACGGTTAGCGTATGGCGCCGTTTACGTTGGCCAGTGGCGTAGAAAAGGGCAATCAAAGTAAGCCAAGTTGCGTGATTTCGACGGGTGTTCTAAACCAGAGAACGCGATCTCTCTTTTGGAACCCTTTGTTGCAGTCTCGTAGCGACGCGGTTTTTTGTTTTTGATACATATGTTTTTAAGTTTTTCGGGCTTGGTAGTTTTTTAAATAAAAAAGAGGCTATTAAAGGGTGCGATTACGTGGACAGTTTTTTCCTCGGTTTTTTCAACCAAAATTGAGCGGTAATTTGAATTTAAGAAATTATTAACCTTCCAAATTCAATAAGAAAAAAAATTTTCAATGTTGAAAATTAATAAAATATTATTTTAAAGAGCTTCCACAATTTTTCAATACTTATTGTTCCTTTTTACAAAAATTATATCAATTTTTTAAAAGCCAAATTCAAATTGCCGCTCAATTTCGGCTGAAAAAATTGCCCATGTAATCGCAGCCTTAAGATAAAAAAACTGTTAAAAAGATTTAAGTTTACTTTTGTAAATTTTGAGATTATTTAATTGTTAAAATAAAGATTAATATCAATTAAAAATAAAATCTAAATTATTTTGAAACTCATCAATTCTCTTTCTTTATATGAATAACCTCTCGAGACGATACAATTATAATTGAATGTTATAATACTTACTTGATAATAGTATGGATAAGGTATTGGCTCCCCATACGGTGGAGGTGGCGGAGCGACAATTCGTTCTCTCGGTGACTCTCTTCTATCCCGATGTTCATGGGAACGTTCTTTCGATCTTGATCTATGAGTTCTTGATGAGCTGGGAGAAAAATATGTTAAATTTTTTTTTATAAATTAAAATAAAGAATGCGTGAATGTTTGTATAAAAAATTATTACCGAGAATAATCACGATCGTTTCTATGATGTCTATCTCGCGAAGATGACCGTGGTCTAGACGAATAATTGTGTCTTTGTGAATCTTCGCGACTTCCATTTCTTCTACTAGAATGATGCCTTTAAGTAAAAGATATTGATTATTCAATTTACTACATAGCAATAATAATGAATCACATTTATAGTTTTAAACATACGATAAAGATTTGCTTTTTTATAACTTTTGTTAAACAAGATTTATTGACACTTTCATAATTAATTATAATTGACTTTATAAATTATAATTGATCAAAATCTTTCTATTTTTTTTTAAGAATCACTTTTATTCTAAGATGAGCGTTTATAAAAAAAAGCTGCGCCTGGTAAGTATTCATTTATTATTTATCTGTCTGTTATGTATATTTACCTGTCGGATTTGTAATCCATGAAAGAATGGTGATTTCGATGATCTTCCGAATGATGCCTCTTGTGGGACTCCGGTCTAGAAAATTTTTTAATATTTTGGTTTATGATTTTATTTATTTTTTTTTTTTTACAAAAAGAAATGCAAAATAATTTTTGTTGCTTACCTAGCGTGAAAATTGTCTCGAGAGGATGTACTTGGAGATCGGACACGATGCCGCCGTGGGCTCAATGATGCAGAACGACGTTTAGAATAAGATTTTGTTCCTAATTTAAATTTATATGATTACATGTACTTCAATTTTCTATAATAAATTTTTTACAATGAACTATTTTTTACTTTTGGACCCATTAGTTGAACACTACTAATTAAAAAGGGGTGAATACAAGTTGGGAACAAAATAACTGATAATAGTTCCATAACAACTACAAGTTGGGAACACCCTTTTTTCCAGTGCTTGTACAAGTTGGGAACACCCCATATTCCAATGATTATACAAGTTGGGAACATACAAAAATCTTGTGCTTCTACAAATGGGGAACAAATTATTTTATAGAAAAAAATAAAATTTAAATTTAAAATTGACTATAGCAAATATATATATTCTTTATTACTGTAAGAATTATCCAATCTTGTTAAAACAAATTTTTTATAAATATCTATAAATTTGTCAATGTTTGCCCCACCAATAAACCAAAATAACCCTTTATAACATCCCTTATTACAGGGAAAAAAAAAAAATAAAAAATAAGAATAAAAATATATTCCAAATAAACCTATAACCCTTCTAGGTTCACCTTGATACAATATTTAATAATAAAATGTGCTTATACAAGTTGGGAACATACTATTTTCTACAAATAATTTTACTATAAATGCAAATAATAATCATTCCTCTTCCCCCCCCCCCCCCCCAACTAATAAACCAAAATAACCCTTTAAAACATCCTTTATAACAAGGAAAAAGAAAAAAAAAAAAATTATATATAACACTTATGGCGACATGTAGCCTTAAAACGGATAACCCATCCCAATTAACCCTCCAAGGTTCACCTTGATACAATATTTAATCTCCTAGGTTTGCGTTGATGCTAGTTTTAATATTAAAACCAATAACCCGTTCCAAAGAACCCTTCTAGGTTCACCTTGATACAATATTTAATAATAAAATAACCCAAATAACCCTTTTAAGTTCGCAAGGATGCTAGTTTTAATCTTAAAATCAGTAACTCATCCCAAATAACCCTCCAAGGTTTTCATGGATTTTAGTTTCGCGTGGATACTAGTTTTAATTTTAAAACCAATAACCCATCCCAAATAACCCTCGTAGGTTCGCGTTGATGCTAGTTTTAATTATAATTATAATTACCAATAACCTATTCCAAATAACCCTCCTTTTTAATTCGCATAATAATGTAAATATAAAGAAATACGGTTGTTCCGCACTTAATGAAGCACTAGAAATAAGGATGTTCCCAACTTGTAGAAGCACGAGGAAAAAGGGTGTTCCCAACTTGTAGAAGTATCAGAAATTATCATGTTCCCAACTTGTAGTTTTTTTTTATTGCTGTTCCCAACTTGTAAACTCCCTTAAAAAGTTTTCAAATGTCAGAAATCCGGTTGATTACCATCGGTGAGGTTGCTTTGTAATTCGTATCGCTTTCCAGGGTTAATTTACGATCTTGATTTAGAATCGTTCTTTAAAAAATTATTTTTTTATAAGTGGATAATCTAATCCGACTCGATGGTTTTAAGCATAAATAATTAAATTCAAAAGCATCTATGTTTACATATATATATTACTCGATTATCGTTTATTGAGAGCCTCAATCAAACCCTTCAAAATAAATTCTCCAGAAAAGCTACCAATTAGTCAATATAAATTTAATCTAATTGTAAAATGTAATATTGTTTACCATGATTATTTCTGCTTACTGCTTCTATAACTCGCCGTTCTTCTACGTCGTTTTGGTTGATTCTTACTGTCTTAAATTCATCGCGTTCACAAATTGGTTTTGATCCTTCTCCTAAATTAATATTTCAGAAAAAATTTTATGAAATATTTTATATGGAAACTGTTTGAGTTTAAAATTTTTCTATTCAATTTTGGTTTCTTTAACTTTTAATTACAAAAAAATTTTAATCTTAATTCAAATAGCTAAAAACTTTAAAATTAAATCTTTGTTTTTTTTTTTTCATTATGACAGTTTAATCATAAGTTAAAAAGTTTTTATTTTTAATTGATTTTGACAACAGTGTATGATTTAAGAACAGTGAAACCCGTTAGTTTTATTTGATAAGATTTTAAATCACTGTTCATGAACAATGAAACCCAATAGTTTTATTTGATAAAATTTCAAAAAGTTTTTAGCTGTTTTTTTTTTTTATCCAAGTACCTATATGAGTAAATCCGCCAAACTATGTTTTTTTTCAGTAATTTTGAAACTTTTTCAATTTTTGAAACACTCTTGAAATTTTGGCAATAATTCTTTATAATAATAAGAAATAAAAAAATGTAGCATGGATCGTCGTAACAACTTGCCTGAAATAGTTATTTAAACAATTAAATTATTATTTAAGTAAAGTTTAAGTAAAGTTAAAATCCGCCTATGCCAATCGATTTTTAAGAAAAAATAAAAGGATAGATAGTTTTTTTTTAATTAAGTTGAAATTAGCTTTTTTTTTTAATAATAACAATCCCAACAACATAAATTTTTAATAATACTCATCGCATGATACCATTCAGTTACTTGTGCTACAAGTAGTGTAACCAAATGAAAATATCGTTTCGGAGAGACTGTCAATGAACGTAAAAGTAGTTTATACTGTTAAATAATTTATTATTTATTGTACTAAACAATAAATGTTCAATATTAGTATAAAAATATTAAATAACTATGTGAAAGAATAGGTTAGATTATGTGATTCTTATGTACTTTAGTGAAGGCAATAATAATATATAGACAATAATATATATTCACTTACTCATGTTTTAACAATAATCAGAATACAATCAATAATCTTTTGAAAACGGTCGAGAAATATTTGCTAATACTCTTCAGTTATAATGACTGTCTGTGAGTGATTATTTTTATTTTGTGGCCGTAGTTTGGTAGAAACTTTTTTTACGCGCCCATAATACAACGTTAGGTGGCGCTCTCCGCGGGGTCCTGAGCACTCTTAAATGTCCGAAAATTTTATTGATTTGTTTGAAAGCAACTATCAAAGTTTAATAATTTGTGGTAAAATAATCAACATCTAAAAGTGTAAATCTAAATAATCATTCAATTGGATATAAAAAAAATATTGTCTTAAACCTTTTTACAATGCCCGGACAGTGAAAATAAGAGTTTGGCGGATTTACTCACATACTTTGATAATTCTGACTGATGAATACTTCCGAATAGTCTTAAAATAGTGATCTGTAAATGATGATAGTACTATAAAATATTGTCATCAAAATCATATTCATAAGTTAAAATAATTTCATTTTGCTAGTATTTTATGTTTTAAAATTATTAATTTAAAGTAGTAAAAATAAAAATATCTTGATACGATGTTTTTACATCTTCCTTTCGTAGCCTTAAAAAGTTTAAAAACGAATTAATTAAATTTAAGAAATTGGCTTCTCAACTTACTTAAAAATTCTCAATAAAAAACTTTATATAAAGAATTTTACAGCAATATTTACAGAAATATTTTTAATTAAAGTTATATGTGAATAAGAATTTTAAGAATTAAGAAAATTCTCTTCCGGGAGTGAATAATATTAAAAGTTTCAATACTATAAAAAAAAAAAAAATTTTAATAAGAAATTTAATTTTTGTTTAATCGTACCAACGTAAAGTCTTCTATCTTCGTATTGTGATGTTTTCTTTCTTCATATTGTAGTTTTCTTCATTGACGTTCAATCTTTACCCAAGTGTTTAACTGGAGATAATGATTTACAAAAATTATTTAATAAATTTTATTTCATCTCGATGCAAAATTTGATCCAAAAATTAGAAAGCTCTCTACATTGTAAGAAGATTTTAAAATATAAATTTTTAATAATGTCGTATTTAGTATTAATTTAAAAATCACTGAAGATTTTTTATATGCACGTATTACTCAAAAGGCCATCAAAGAGTTCTATCTCATGGCATGATTTAATAAATACAAATATAAATATATGTAACGGTAAAGATAAGAAGCTTACGGTAAATTTCAAGAAGTAGAGTCAAATATATTCATTACAGTATTATTTTTTTTACGTTCAATATGAATAAAATTTAAAAAACTTTTAAGTTAAAAACGAGTTGAAATTTATATTTAATCAGAAATCTCAAGATTTATAAAAACAAACAATATTTAAGACTAAAATCTCATTAAATTCAAATAAAAAGTTAATTAAATATTCTTCGTAAATAGCAACAACAAAATATATAGATTAAAAAAAAAAAAAAAAAAAAAATAGTTTAAAAAATTTTTAGATGTAGAATAAACAATAATTCTTACCAGTATTCTATTAATTTTTAGTATGATCCAAAAATCTTCATCTGTAGTCAATTTAGTAGTTTATACAAGCAAAATAATTTAATAAATTAATAAATAGAAAAAAAACTAAAAATAAATATTCAATTTTTGTTCACCAACTAATTTATAGGTGCGTTATTCGTGCTGCTTCTGACCAAATAACAGGTGTATGTATGGTCTATGTACTATTTTAAAATTCAACATTTTTTAGGCATTCTTAAATTCGATGTTGTACTGTTAAAAATGGTTTACAGAAAATTTGATAAAAATAAAATAATTTTTTATTTAATAGATTAATTTTTTACAATTTACAAAAAAATAGTAGTGAAATCCTGAGCAATCAATGAACACTTACAAAAATATTACTCTTGCTCTTAACATATTTTACAATTTTGAAAATAGTTTTTTAGATTTGATATATAGAAAGAAATATATTTACATATAATTGATTTTAAATTTATTAAATAACAACTCTTTTGAATGATATGCTTTCTGTAGTTTGTTTAAACTAAAAAAGTCTTCTGAGGCTGGATACATTTATATTAAATTATAAAGTAAAATTAAAAAAAAAAACTACTGATCTTGAAGTTGAGAAATTTTTCAAAAACTATCACCTCTTTAAAGTTTATTTTAAAGCTAAATAATCTTCTCATGATGAATATCTTCCTTTTTGATTTTTTTCAAATCTTCTTTGCTGCTAAACAATCTTCTGTCGATGAAAATTCTTTTTTATTATATCTTCAGTGGAAAGATTTTCTAAAATAAGTAACTGTGATGTTATTTTATAAAAATATTTTCATAAACTTTACTAGCTGTTCAAAATAAATCTTCTAGAGTTGACATCTTCAACCTACATCGTAGATAAAATGAAAAAAAAAGTGTACCAAGTTACCCTCTCGTCTTTTTAACTGAATTTCTTCAAGATTTACATCACGTTTTATTTCACTTGTATTTGATGCAGGTTCAGCGATTTTTCTAATAATTTTCACTGTGACTTGACGGAGTTCATCTTCATTGTATTTAGGAGTTTCATCTGGCCCCATGAAAAATGGTTTATTGTTCTCTAAAGAATTAAGTCTTAAAAAAATAGATAAAAATTAATTT
This sequence comes from Encarsia formosa, assembly GCA_038277355.1. Taxonomy (NCBI): domain Eukaryota; kingdom Metazoa; phylum Arthropoda; class Insecta; order Hymenoptera; family Aphelinidae; genus Encarsia; species Encarsia formosa. The sequence goes on from CM076184.1 coordinate 112,306,889, forward strand.
TCGAATTTCTTTTTATTTTTAAAAAGATAAGAGTATATTTTTCTTGAACTTACTTTTCAGACATAACCTGCTCCTTGTAACTACGAAATTTTGATCGGTTTTTATGCTGGGACTCTCTAGATTTACTTCGTGATCTGCTATGACTTCGGTGAGGTGATCTTCGTTTGTGATTTAATCCAAGTGCCAGAGCTCTATTCCTCTCATATTCTTCAATTTTTTGCTGCTTGAGTTTTTCATGTTCTCGATTTTTTTTTTGTTGAATCATCCAAGCGATTCTTCGCTTTTCTTTTTCTCTCTTTTCTCTCTCCAAATCATATTGGGAATCGTAATCATTTCTTCTCATGATAAAAAATCACTAAAAAAAACTCTGTAAAGTTAAAAAGAATATATTCAAAAACTCAATAACTGTTTATAAATGGAAAAGAATCTTGTCCACAATAAGAAACATATGCGTTGTTTGTTTATTCGGCCGGCTGAAGCTTGGTGAAGTTGAGGTCGGATGACGCTAAACTACAGTGATGAATTCGAGAAAGCGGGCATGGGGACATAGCGGTTACTTCAGGCCGTAGAAGCTCGACCAAGAGGTTATTTCAGATTGCTAGGGGTTCTGTGTGCTAAGGTTAAAGAACATTTGAATGTTTTTAAAAATACTGAGTTGATTACAAAATTTGTACGATTGATTCATTTAAGTTCTTTTTATAAATAAATATTTAACCACTCCCCCAAGCTATACAACTCAAAAACGCTGAGCGTTGAATTATTAAAATAAATAAAAAAATTAATGAATGATTCCCCACCACTGAACCCACGAAAGTTTGTGTGAAAGAGTTTAATTTTTTACCAAATAAATAATTCCCCAAGCACTGAACCTTGAAAACCCTGGGAATGCAAGTTTAATTTTTTAATAAACTAATGATCCTCCAAGCACCAAACCCACGAAACCCTGGGCGTCTAAGTTTCATTTTTAACTCAATAAATAATCCCCCAAGCAATAATCCTTAGAAACCCTGGGTGTGGAAGTTTGATTTTTTAATAAACGAAGGATCCCCTAAGCACTAAACCCTGGGCGTCCGAGTTTAATTTTTAACTAAATAAAAAATCTTTCAAGCAATAAACCTTGGAAACCCTGGGAATGCAAGTTTAATTTTTAAATAATTAAATGATCCCCCAAGCTTCAAACCCACAATACACTTGAATTTTTAAATGAACAAACAATCCCACAAGCTCTAAACCCACAAAACCCTGGGCTTCTGAGTTGAATTTTTAAATGAACAAATAATCCCCCAAGCTTCAAACCCACAATGCCCTGGGGGCCCCAGTTCAATTTTTGAATAAACAAATAATCCCCCAAGCTCCAAACCCACGAAACCCTGGGCTTCCGAGTTCAGTTTTTGAATAAATAAATGATCCCCCAAGCTTCAAACCCACAATGCCCTGGGCTTTCAAGTTCAATTTTTGAATAAATAAATGATCCCCCAAGCTTCAAACCCACAATGCCCTGGGCTTTCAAGTTCAATTTTTAAATTATTCAAATCTTGAATAGTGGTAGCTTCTACTTGATGAAGATTAAATAACATTTTTAGGAAATAAATAAATAAACTCTTTTTATAGAGTAGTTAAATCTTCACTTTATTATTGTTTAAAAATATTTGGAAAAACCATTACATATGTTTCACCACACAGTGGCTTCTTCAGACGGTAATCATTCAACTGATTGATAATTAGTTTTGCGAGAGAATAAATACAAGGTGGATCGTCGTTAACATCATACACACACTTACAACTTTCACAGATATACTAATACATAATTGAACCTAAATACATAAAGTGACTAATATTGTAGGTTTCGTTTACAAATATAAAAAGGGGGGGGGGAGTAGGGAGACAATCGAAACAATGTTAACGACGATGTACCTTGTATTTATTCTCTCACAAAACTAATTATCAATCAGTTGAATGATTACCGTCTGAAGAAGCCACTGTGGGTGAAACATATGTAACGGTTTTTCCAAATATTTTTAAACAATAATAAAGTGAAGATTTAATTACTCTTTTAAAAGAGTTTATTTATTTATTTCCTAAAAATGATTCAAACTCAGAATACCCTTGGCTGCCGAGTTCAATTTTGGAATAAATAAATATTCTCCAAAGCTTCAAACACACAATGCCTTGGGCGTCCGAGTTCAATTTCTAAGTAAACAAATACTACTCCGAGCTCCAAACCCACAATGCCCTGGGCACCCGAGTTCACGTTTTAAACGAATAAACAATCCCCCAAGCTCCAAACCTACGAAACCCTGGGGTTCTGAGTTCAATTTTTAAATAATTGAATGATCACCCAAGCTTCAAACTAACAATACCCTGGGCGCCCGATATCAATTTTTAAATGAACAAATAATCCTCCAAGCTCCAAACCCATAATGCCCTAGGCGTCCGAATTCAATTTTTGAATAAATAAATGATCCTCCAAGCTTCAAACCCACTTATTTAAAAATTGAACTCAAAAGCCCAGGGTTTCGTGGGTTCAGAGCTTGGTGGATCATTTATTTATTAAAAAATTGAATTCGGGAGCCCCGTGTTTCGTGAGTTTAGAGCTTGAGAGTTTGTTCGTTCATTTCAAAATTGAACTCAGGTGCCCAAGTATTGTGGGTTTGAAGTTTGTGATATCGTTCATTTATTCAAAAATTTAACTCAGGAGCCCAGGGCATCGTGGGTTTGAAGCTTGGCGGATATTTATTTATTCAAAAATTGAATCTGGAATCCTAGGGTATCGTGTTTTTAAAGCTTGAGAGACTATTTGTTAATTCAAAAATTTTACTCAGGAGCTCAGGGCATTGTGGGTTTAAAGCTTGGGGGATTATTTGTTCATTTAAAAATTGAACTCGGAAGTCCAGGGCATTGTGGGTTTGAAGCTTGGGGGATCATTTAATTATTTAAAAATTGAACTCAGAAGCCTAGGGTTTCGTGGGTTTAGAGCTTGGTGGATCATTTATTTATTCAAAAATTAAACTTGCATTCCCAGGGTTTCCAAAAATCAGGGCTTGGGGTATTATTTAATTAGTTCAAAATTAAACTTGCACGCCCAAGGTTTTGTGGGTTTAGAGCTTGACGGATCATTTATTTATTTAAAAATTAAACTTGCATTCCCAGGGTTTCCAAGGTTCAGGGCTTGGGTATTATTTATTTAATTCAAAATTAAACTTGCACGCCCAGAGTTTCGTGGGTTTAGTGCTTGGGGGATTATTTATTAAGTTAAAAATTAAACTTGTATTCCCAGGGTTTCCAAGGTTCAGGGCTTGGGGTATTATTTATTTAGTTCAAAATTAAACTTGCACGCCCAGAGTTTTGTGGGTTTAGTGCTTGGGGGATTATTTATTTAGTTAAAAATCAAACTCGGACGCCCAGAGTTTTGTTGGTATAGTGCTTAAAAGATGATTTATTGAGTTAGAAATGAAATTTAGACGCCCGAGGTTTCGTTGGTATAGCTTGGGGGATTATTTATTTAGTTAAAAATTAAACTCAGACACCCAGAGTTTCGTGGGTTTAGTGATTGGGAGATCATTTGTTTATTAAAAAATAAACTTGCCTTCCCAGGGTTTTCAAGGTTTATTGCTTGGGGGATTATTTATTGAATTAAAAATGAAACTTTGACGCCCAGCCCCAGGGTTTCTTGCGTTTAGTTCTTGCGGGATCATTTGTAAATTAATAAATTAAACTTGTATTCCTAGGGTTTTCAAGGTTTAGCTTGCTTGGTGGATTATTTATTAGGTAAAAAATTAAATTCGTTCACACAAATTTTCGTGGGTGTAGTGGTGGGGGGAATCATTCATTAATTTTTTTATTTATTGAAATAATTCGAACGCTCAGGGTTCTTGAGTTTTACAGCTTGGGGGAATGATTAAATATTTATTTATGAAAAAAACTTAAATGAATCAATCGTATAAATTTCGTAATATAAATTTTGTAATGTATTTAATATTTTTAAAAACATTCGAATGTTCTTTAACCTTAGCACACAGAACCCCTAGCAATCTGAAATACCCTCTTGGTCGAGCTTCTACGGTCTGAAGTAACCGCTATGTCCCCATGCCCGCTTTCTCGAATTCATCACTGCTAAACTACTGCTCCAAACGCGACTGCGCCTGCGCGTGTTCTCACTTCTAACTTCACAGCCCTTGGTAGTTAGGTGATAGGTCGCATGTTCTATTGTTCTGGCGAAAAATTTGAAATTTAATCAAAAAATTTACATTCTTACAAAATTTATTTCGTCAAAAATACTCAATCTTTGTTCAATCTTAATTTCAATTATATTATTATTAATTCTGAAAAAAAAATCTTTACTTAAACGTCAAATGATACAAAATGCGAATTAAAGTGTAATCAAAAAGAAGATCAATAATTAATTAATAATATACACCATATTCCAGAAATAATGCAGAGGATATAAAAAACGGTGAGTAACAAAAAATTTTTTATTTTATTAAACTACATAATTCAAGTAAAGTACATACATAGAAAAACAGCTTATGCATAAATACAGCTAAGTGGAAGTAATTTAATATTTTTTCTGCATAAAATTTGGCTAGACTTTGAGTGGACGACAAAATAGAAAGTAAAGCAGTATCAACAATCAAAGTTTGGCACAAGAAAAAAATATTTAAAATGAAAATAAAATTTTTTTCTAGCGCCATGAAATCACATTTTATAAAACTTCTTAAATTTCTCTGTAAACTTAAAATACTTCAGTCATTTACTTTTTTTTTTTTTATTAAATATCACGAGAGAAATTCTTGTCAGTTGTATTGTATAGTTACAACTTGGCTTTACATTTAATAAAAATTGCTAACATCATCTAACAAGTACTCTAATAATAAGTTAAATATTGTAATCTCACTCTAGTTCTTAAAAATGTAATTTGTACATTTATCATATATTATAAATAATTAATAAATAACAATACATATGTAACATTACTTCATCCTTAAATTTAATAAATTTAGAATATTTTAGATTATCCGTCCAATATTTTTTAGTATTTTGAACAATGACTGTATGATAGCTGATAAGTTTTTCAGATTACCAATTTAAACAGTCAATTGAATATTTTGTACTGCATTGCTCCAATCTACTTTGGAGGGAATAAGATAAAAAGCTGGTGCAATTTTACTGCCACAAGGACATTGACAGCCAGCTATCCAACTAAATGAGCCAAGCTTCGATGTACATTTAGGACAATTGAGTTTTCCGTCGACATTATGCAAAATATCAGGCATCCACGCCAATGGTTCAATAAAGTAAGTCTTATTACAAGGCTCAGAACTGACTTCTGGTGTTTCTTCTTTTTTTTCTGTTTCAAGTGGCGTTTGGGTAGTTTTTTTTTTATTTGGTGTTTTATCATTACTTTTGACACTTACATGTCGCCAAATTTGTTTTTCTTTTGGTTTATGAGGTAAAATATTACTTGCATTAGCAACAACCCTGCGACATTTTTTACAGCGGTAAACAGTTGGCTCTGGATGAGCACTTAAAAGAGCTGGATCTGGTTTAATAAGATCAATATAAGTTTGAGGTAAAATTCTTGCTTTTCTTACTTTGTCAGCTGCTATTTGTAATCTATACATTTTAAACTGTATATTCGAGCAATCAACAGTAAAACCCATATCTTCATATAATTTCAGCTGAGCTAGAAACCCTGCATTTGGGCCAACAAATCGACGCTTTTTCTTCACAACTTCAAAAGCTTTTTCTACAGAAAAATTGTATTTTCTCATGATGAAAGCAATTACAATGGTTGCTGATCGCGATACACCAAAGTAACAATGAACAAGTACTTTTCCTCCAGACTCTAATGCACTTTCAATAAACTGATTGGAATTTGGAAAAGAAGTTAACAAGTCTTCTCTAGGCATATCTGAAAACTGCATATATTTTAATTTTATGTCTGGTAGAGTATCTTGTATTTTTCTTGGTAAAGGGCAGGAATCAACAGTAAGGATATGACTGATTTTTGCTTGTTTTAACCAGTGTATATCTGTAGCAGCTGTAAGATTCCCAAGAAACAAATCAGACTCTATTTCATCATAACTAGAAGGACCAGCATCAAAGTCTTCTCTGGTTAAATCATCATCTGTATTTTTGGCCATGTTAAAATCTGAAAAAAAAAAATTTAATTTCAAATATTTGAAAAAAAAATTATTAATTTATAAAAGTTTGTTAAATATTTTTTTTGATAATATACCTTTTAACAAATATTTCAGGAAAAATATAATACTTTTTACAACATAAACTGTTCCAAAGATATTTTGATACCTTATAGAGTTCAGGTTTTCCAGATCATTTTAATACCTAAATTATTGTACTGAATACATTTCTTAGTTTCTGATAGAAGATTCAAAACTTTGCTGAAAAGGTTGTCAGTAGGTAAATATTAAAAATACTGGAAATGTAAATGTATAGAGTAAAAAAAGGAAATGAAAAATAACCTGTTTGAATACAGTTGCATTATTTTGTAGATAATATCACTGAGCTAAATTTATTTACTCTCAACTTCTTTTATTTAATATTTCTAGTTATATTTTTTGCTTCAGTCAGATAGTTTCAAATTTTTAATTGCTTTAAACGATAAATTTTACTCGAACAAATTATAACAATTAAATCAACATCAAAATGTTTCATTTATCGTAGTACTTTCGAATTTCTAACGTAGATGAATTTAAAATCCGAAATCAAACGTTCCAAGCTCAAAAAACGTTTTACTAAAAAGACAGTTATTGATTTTTCAAGAATTTGATTCTGAATGGGAGCTCTTTTTGTGTACTTATATATGTATAGGACAGTGCGCTAGCCAGTGCTAGCAGCCGACGTTAGATAGACTCCCTTTTTTGAGAGTTGATTTCAGTTGATAACGTACCTATGCTGCTGTGACTTGCGGCCTGCGGGTGACTGTGGAGTGTGGGTGGTGTGACACTGTGACCTGCTGTGACCAGCTGTGTGATACTGGGATCTGTATATCGACTACGCTAAAATTCCCTGTCGGGTAGTCGAATCAAGCGAGTTCGAGCGGGAGCTCGAAACGGGATGAGAAAACGTCGGCTGCTAAATTTTTTATAAATATCACATGCTCGATGTATGATAAGTGATAACGATAAAATCGGAACAGTATGCAGTCAGACTAAACTATGCGTTAAAAATTATTAATATCTGCTTACATTTTAGTTGCTGCCATAAATTTTCGAAACGAATTAAATTAACCCTTTAGCTTAAAAAAATTTCTATGTTCAAAAATTTTTACACATTTGTAGAATCATAGAAATTAGAAAGTATGTACGGCAACTTTTTTTTTACTCTAGCTTTCACTTAAAAGTTAAAACACGTTTGATCAAGGCGCTTGTACCTACAGGTATACCTATGTGCACGTTCGCAGCGCTACCTCGAATTTACAGCGTGGATTTTTCTGTAAGTGTTGTCGTGAACGTTCGTCCTTCGTCGGTTCGTGCACACTGCACACTGCACGGATGTGGGATTGCAAGCACAGTGTTTAGAGTTTATCAACAGAAGTAATGTGAATTATATGCAACTTATATGCATCAAAATTTATCTGCACAAGGAAAACATGCTTTCTTGAGTTTTTATTTATTTTTGTAAATGTTTGCTGAAGCTTTGTAGTGGGTGTTGTAATTAGAGTAAATATATATGAATCTAAACATATCATAACAATGCATGTAAGTAATTATACATACTTTAAAATTCAATTTAGAATAAATTTTTATTAAAAAAAGTAAACACCTGGTAACAAGTTGTATAAAACACGTCTTCAACAGTAGTTTTACATTCAATAATAAAACACAAAATAATTAAAAACAATAACCTTAAAACTTGTTTTTAGAGTTGTTTACTTTATTTTTTCAATTTATGAGATTAAATTTTTTAAAGTTGTTTTTAAGTTATAAAAACATGTTTTTTATTTACAGATGAATTTTTGGTTTGGAACCAAACTAGAAAATTTTTTATTTCATGGATATAACATAGAAGGTCCATGGGGTTTAATATCAACGTGTTTAGGTCTATTAATGTTGGCCATTTTATTTGAAGCAATGAAAATATTTCAAATAAAGTTACATTCAATTACCAAAGATGAAAAACAAGTGCCTAGTCCTGTGCCAAATACAGATAGCTCCTCTTTGATATCAAGAGCATCTGAAAAATCTGTTTTTAAAACTAATTATTTTAAATGGTATTAATATTGTCATTGGTAAACTAATTTAATTTAAAAAATCAATTGTATAATCCTTGATATTTTTTCAGTTACTCACAAGCAAAATGGCTACTGGAAGTTTTTCATTTTTGCACACATGTTACGCTAGGTTATTTACTTATGCTTGCAGTAATGACTTATAATGCATACATAAGTATTGCTATTGTTTTGGGTAGTGGTTTAGGCTATTACATATTTGGTTCTATTTTGCTTGAAGTTAAAATGGCAGAATTTAAAAAACAACACAAAAAATCTCAATGTCACCCAGTGTGTGCGGGTAAATTAAAAAATTTTCAATTTTCTTATAATCCATTGTTATTGTTACATATAAAATTTTTCAGATGCTCCTGATAACATTGAAAGAAGAGATTCTGCAGCATCAATTGTTTCAGATAATTTAGAGCCTCAAGTAAATCTCAATGTTGATGTTGATTTTCATGCTAAAGATGTTTAAAAGTAAATTTTAAAAAGACTGATGTTATAATTGTGACAATTGAAAAGAAAAATTTGTCATACATAATTTTAAAACAAATTAAAAATATTGCTTATACTTTTAATATGTTTCTTGTTAAATATTTGTATTATAGACATTATACTCAATTGTTAAATATTTTATAGACATATATTTTTAAATTTTTATAAAGTGACTAAAAAAAAATATACAATTTTTAATATTTTTAAAAAAATGTTCTTTTTATTTGTGCAGAAATGCTTTTTTTCATCAATGTTTCTTTGCTCAAAATGTAGTTATAATATAAATTTTTTTTAGTTAGCAGAGAAATGTTTTTTTAAGTTTAAAAATGTTTATGTTGAAATTAACGATAAGAATAGTATATTACAGTCCCGAGGGAGTCAAAAATGAGTTAGCCTTTAGCAAAACCATATTGATGTCCGAGCCGAAGGCGAGGTTAGCTAAAGGTTAGCTCATTTTTGCACTCCCAAGGGCTGTATACTATTTTTCATGCTAGTAGTCAGAAAGTACATACAATATTCGTTTCCGGTACGAGCCCGAAAATTGTACTTTCGGGCTACTAGAGTGAAAAGTTTTTATTGGTGCATATTGACAACTTTATTCATTACTTTTTACGAAATTTCCTATTAATAGATAATAATTATTTGTAATCTTGTAACTTTTTGGAAAGTTTTAAAATTTTAATAGCAACTTGAATTTTTTTATGAAAATTTTGAGATTATTCTATAAATTTTATATAAATGGGCATGCTAACAGATGCTAATACAAATTCTGATCGTGTCTAAATTTCCCAAAAGTTTTTTTAAAAATGTTGACCTACAATATACAAACTTTTAACTTTCAAGAATAAGATTCATTTAAAAATATATAACTAATTTGAAATTACGTAGCAACAAGAATAAAGCGTAATAATACCGTGATTTAAGAATATTTTAGCTTTCGAATGTTTACTAACAATGTTAGCCCTAAAAATCGACAAAACTGTATGAGCAAATAATAAATGAAAAGATGATAAGTTTAAAAAAAAAATGGATTAAATGGCCGCAACTGAAATTTTAACATATTTTAATCGAAGAAAGTTTAAAATTCCTTGTAGTATTTTTATTTAATAAATAATTTTTATAGTCTACACTTTGTTTTTTTAATAACTGTGTAGATGGAATGTAATAATTAAAAAATCCAGATTTAAAATTATTTAATTATGAAACTTAGGTGTGATAAAACTATTTAAAATAATTAATAAGTAATTTTTGGAAAACTATTTTGAACTAGTTTCTGCGAGCATTTTGAATGTGGCGCCGCGGCGCTGACCTACGCTTTCCATATACATAACCTAAATAAACAGTGTCCTCTGTTCTGCAGTCTGCTTGTGATTTGCCAAGTTGTCACAACAAAAACATTATTTTATTTTTATCATTAATTCTGATAATATTGAAGACTTATTAATTTTTATATTGACTGCCCTACAACAAATAATCCTAAGATATTTATATCGGTCTTACAGTCTAATCAGAGACTTATTAATTTTTGTGACGAATCATTTTTTTAGAGGTATAAATTAATTTTTTTACTTTTTTTCATTAAAAAATCATGATTTTAATGTTGTTAGTTGTTGCGAAACGTACTTATCAACTTAGAGCTATGAAATAAAATAAACATTAACAAAAACAGTAGGTTAGAAATACTATTTTGAGTAATAGTGTAAACATTATGTTTTAATAACTTTTTTCTCACAGTATATTTATACACAGTTTTTTATTTTTTAAATTATTTATTGACAATCTATATTAAAAAAAATTTTTTGTCTAGGTTTGTGGACTGGTTTGAAATGATACAAAATGATTGAAGCACCTGTGTGGGGCTTGAAAAAAGACGAAACTATTTATAAAGCTGCAGGTGCTGCAAATCTGAGAAAATATGGTCAATTTTTTAAGAAACTAGCAGAAAAATGTTGGAAAGAGTCTTCAGACTTTGATTACAATATTGAAGGACCAATTAGATTAGTTTATAGAGTTAAAGAAGATGAAAGATTGCTAGGCTTAGCCAAAACTGAAAATAAAGTTTTTTTCAAACTGTTAGCAACTGTTGGTGGTATATGTAGAGAAGTAAGTTTTGTGAACTATTTGTTGAATTTAAATATTAATTATTAATTTATCATATTATTTTAGATAAGGTTATTAAAAATAGAAGCCAAAAAGTATTATGATAGAATTTTTTGTCTTGGAGAGCTATGTGATCATGCCGATTTTAAAATTGAAACTTTACTCTCAGACTTACAAGATTTATCAACTTACAGTAATAGAGTATCAACAGTGATTCATCTCACAATTAGGCAGTTGTCTAAACTGGCAAATAATTCATATAAAGAAATTTATATGCCCATACTAATAGAATATTTATTGGACTTATTTATTATTTTTGTCAAATTAGATGAATTAGTTCATTGTCACCCTGAGTTGATTGAAAAGTGGAAAATTTATCGTGTAAAAGTAAATTCAGTTGTTCATAGCTCTGCTCAACTAAGCATACCAGAAGAAAAACTACTAACTTATGAAAAACTATTGAAAGGTTTGCACATACAATTGCTATCGAAAAATTTATTCTTGAAAGCTGTAGAAGATATACTTGATATCAATAAAACTTCAGTTTTATGTGATCATATTATTTGCTTTTTAAAAAACATAATTAATGAAGTGGAAACAAAGATTGATGATAATTATGTAACCAACAAAAATTTGGTTCAAATTAATGTTTGCATTGTTTTAATAACAAAACTTTTTGGGCCAAGTGATAAAAAATTACTTAGAAAAATTACAGAAATTAATAAAAAAATTTATGCTGTAAATTTAATTGGCAATGTTGTTTGGTTACCAAATGATTTTTTAATCAATCATTTATCAAAAGAAAATGTTGCCAGTGTTTCTTCTCAACTGGGAGAAAGAATATTGAATACTAAAATTCAGAAATTACCAGTACTGACCAGCAATTTAACCCAGAGAGCCATAACTTGGAACATTGAAATGCAAACTCTCATGATAAAAACAGATTTTCAAATATTTTCTGAAATTGAAAAAAAAAGAAACCTACTCATTGAAATATTAAATTTAATGAGACAAATCCAAGAAAACATTTCATCTATTACAAATCTTTATGCATTTCTTTTAAAACCTATGAACCGAGGTATTGTTCAACTAGTATGTCGACTCATCGAAGTACAAAAATCATTAGAGACCTCATTCCACTCATTAGCTTCAACTGTTGTGTTGTCTCAAAGCCAAATTTTGCAGCAATTAACTTATCAAATTCTAACTATTTTAAAAAGTGTTCATAAAAATTTGTTGCAGAAAGATAAAAATTATAACAAAGAAAAATTAGATGCTCTCTCTTTGATTAGTTCCAGTATGAGATTAATTAATGGACCACTTACGTCAGATCGGCGCGTGATTCTTCGCTGCGCTCTTATTTGTGCCAGTCAATTAACTGAAAGTTTTAAAGAAGAAGATGTTATAAAATTAAGATTTTATTTAGATACTTATGACATTGTAGTTGATTTATATGATTTTATAACTGATACAGTTAACTACTCAGTCTTAATACATCATCAAAGTTTACTGCCTGCCTACTTTTCATTAGTTGCTGACAGTAACTTCAATGTCAGTCATATTACACATTTGTTTAATGCTTTGAATAGTGCAATTTGTAAAAAGGAGTTTTTTGAGTTGAGTGAATCTAAAGTAAAAGAACAAAGAAAAATTTTAGTTCAAAATATTTTAGAGTCTGCATGTCGCGAAATTGAAACCTGTCTTAGGTTGCATGTCCATGCTCATTTGAAGTTGGACTCCACCAACCCTTTTAAAGTAGGAGCAAAAAATGGTTATAGAGTAATAAAGTCTTCTCCTTTGTCAATCAATGGTTCAATGTTATATTCAAAACAATACATTGAACACTACTTGGATTATACTTTTTATAATTTAACTACAGTAGCATTGCATGATTGGAAAACTTATAAAACTATGCATGCTGTAGCTCACTACAAATTTGGCTTGGTAACTGTACAAAATCATTTACCAACACAAACTTTAGAGCAAGGAGTTGATGCTCTTGAAATTATGAGAAATATTCATATATTTGTTTCAAAATATCTTTACAATTTGCATACACAAACATTTATAGAACAAACAAGTGCTCACAAACACTTAAATACCATTGGTATAAGTCACATAGCAAATTCAATTCAAACTCATGGAACAGGTATTATGAGTACAACTGTAAATTATGTGTATCAGTTTCTCAAATTGAAGCTTTACACATTTTCTCAATTTTTATTTGATGAGCACATAAAATCACGACTTTTGCGAGATGTAAAATTTATTAGATCTCAAAGAGAAAAGGGAAATTCTCCTTACAGTTACGAAAGAGCCGAAAAATTCCAAAAAGGAATCAGAAAATTAGGCATGACTCCAGATGGATTGAGTTATCTCGACCAATTTCGCCAACTTATAACTCAAATTGGAAATGCTTTAGGGTATGTTAGACTGATAAGATCTGGAGCTTTACATGCTTCTTCAAATGCGATATCATTTTTGTCAGATGGAAGATCTCCATCATTTTTTGATTCAATGTGTCAAGACTTAAATTTTTCGTCAACAACACAGTCTGCAGCTAAGTGTTTAGAAAATGATATATCTAATTTAGTAAAAAACTTTACAGATGGTATACATTATTTTAAGCTTCTTAAGGATGTTTTTGCATCTGCTTTAAGAGATGATAGAAAGTATCACCATCTGAAACAATTTTATTCTATACTGCCACCTTTGACACTTAGTTTTGTGGACAATGCTGTTTCAAACAAAGAGAAATTATTTAAAAAAAACAGTTCAGGAGCTGCTTTTACAGATGATGGTTTTCCAGTTGGAGTAGCATATATAAATTCTTTATTAGCTCAAAGCAATGAATTTGACAACTTACAGTGGTTTCAAACGGTTGAACAATATTTTAAAGATAAAAAATTAGAGTTTGAACAAAAGACTGAACAAGAAGATGAAAAATTACAACAAACAAAAGCATTGACTTTAAAACGCCTTGAAGAAAGAAGTACAGAATTCAGATTTCTTTTTTACAGTTTATCAGGAGCTAAAGTATTTTTTGAACAATCTGATTCTTAATTTAAGCACGAAGTATTTGGATAGAAGGTTTTTTATTGTTGATATTTTATTATTTGTTACATTGTGAAGTATGTATATCGTAAAATTTATTGTTAATATTTTTAATTTATTATTTAATTTAATTTATTCAGTTATCAACGTATGTGTAAAATTCTTTTAACATGTAATTTTTAAAAAATAGCATGTCATAAATAAATTTTGGACAGGCGTGTGTTTGTAGCCTTTTTTCAAATTTATATACTAAAGTTTCTTTATCATTAAAAATATAAATATGAAATGACTACTTTTCACTACTAAAATTTTTTTTTTTTTATAATTATTAAATTTTTTATTTTTTATACCTTTGTACTCAAGTGAAATTTTTTTCTAAGTATAATTTATGAGGGAAATTAAAAGAAAAACTCAAAACTTTTTTTTCCAAAGTAAAGAAAATTGTAATTTAATTAAAAACAAATATAAGTATTTATTTTACAACTTAGTAGATGTTATTAAAAAAATCTATAATTTGAAAAACCTTAAATTATTTGTTTCCATGAATTATTGAACACTTCATATTAACTAATTTGTTTTGTTGATGTTTTAGTAAATAGGTTGTATAAATTTTTCTAACCACTTTTATATATTATCTGTGCTTTAGTAAATTTAGTTCTACTTGTTAAAAAAATACAATGATGAAAATTAATGAATTTAATCACTGGATGATGCAAAGTATAATCTATTTTAAGATTACACAAAGATTTGCTTTTAAAGTTTTTTGAAACTTCTCTTTTATTTTCAGAGTTGTGAACATGTACAAACTGTTTTGTTGATTCATTATGTCAAAAATAGATAAGTGTCTTCTAACTTTTTTTTTTAAGATAAAAATTATTTGTGATACATTTATAAGACAGTTTAAAATACTTTGAAAAAATACTAAAAATAAATTAATGAAAAATTTTGCTGTCAACAGCAAAATTCGAGTATGAATTAATCATACATTTACAAAAATCGCCAGCGACTTATTTTTATATTGATTGAAGGAGAGAAAGAGTTTCATCTTTTAAACATTGTGATGGAATGTCATCACTAGAACTTGTATCCCAAAAAAATGTTAAAATAACAGCTGGAACTAATTTAAGCTCTTCTAAAGTTTTATCAAAATCAGTTTCAAATATTTTTTCTCTTGAAGCAGTGATTAAATAAAATGGAAAATCACTAATAATCAAATGTTCTTTGACAAATTTAACAATTTCTTCAAAAGTTTCTGAAACTGAAAAAGTACCTTGCAATATTATATTATCCGGGAATCTTATCCTTATCAAAGTATAATTGTATTTTATTTCTTTATCTTTCATAAGTTTTTCTCGCATTGCTTGAGTCATCAACATTTGATTCATTTCTACAGCTTTACTTCTGTAATTAGAAGAATTATTTTAAATAAATTTTGTACAATTTAAGATTATTTATTCATATTTAAAGTGTACCTTTTAACTTGTTCACGTTTAATTTCTTCTGGTGTGAGGGAAAAAAATTCTTTGGGAAGTTCACTTTTCTCAGATGCTTGACTTGGTAACAATACTTGCACATTTCTGTCGAGCAAAAGTTGTACAGATTCAGAAGAATTTAAAGCATCGACCAAGGTGGTTAAATTATCAATAGATGATCTATCAGGACTCCATACAAGGAATTCTTCTTCTTTATCTTCATGCATTAGTTTTTCTGAAGCAAACCCGGCTGCTTTAAGAAATTCCAGGGATCCTCTTAATGGTTTTACCTTTTCCTACATAAAAAATTTATAATTTTAGTATCATAAAAAAAAAATTTTTACACTACGTTTAATTTAATTTTTTTTTAATAGAGATTTTTGTTTGAAAATATTTTTTTAGCACTAAATTAGAAAACTATTGCATAAGTTAAATGAAGATCAAAAAATACCTGAAATACTTTATTAGATGTCCTGATTTTCCAAAATTTTTTTTCACCAGGATCATTTCTAATATTGTCTAAGTATTTACAAAGAGTTTTTACACAATAATCTATTCTATCTTGCCCTTCATTACAGCTATGTATTATCAAACACGCAGATAAGCCTGCCTCTTCTTCAGATAGTTGATTACTGAAAAACTCTTCTATTTTTTTATACCATGTTTCTTTGTCAAGAATTTCTTCAGATACTAATGGACATTGAAAGTATACCCCACTCACAGCCAACAAATGAGGTTCTGAAGTTTTTTGTTCTGAACTACAAATTTTTCCATCTAGTTTACTAGAACTACTTGTACTTTGATTTATATTAGCAAGCCTTTCTTGTTCCAACTCCCGTTTTGCACGGGCTTGAATAGCTGCATAAGAGCTGTAAAAATATTTCATTTTTATTTATTTAGTTTCACTTTTTTTAAATTAAATGATGGTTAAAAAGAATTTTATTGAAATGATTTGTATACAATGAAAACAATTACTCAGAAATTTTTTTTTTTCATTTGATCATATGATGTTGAAACTTTTTATAAGTTTAAAATTATTTCCTCATATTTAAAAGATAGATATTTGGGCAAAACTTACATATTTAATTTGGGTGCATTTGTTTTTGCTCCCTCTAATCTTGCTAAAGCAGCTTGACCTGCAATTTTAGCTTCATTACTTGGCTCGTGTCTTTTTGGAGCCTCAGCAGTTTTGGAAGTTGAAGCTTCAGTTGAAGAAGATTGGTTTAATCTGTATATAAAAAAGAAGAAAAAAGAAGATTTGAATATTTTAAGCTCACCTACAAATTTTTAATTTTCAAAAATTTAGTTATGATTATAATCTTACTTGTAACCTTTGCCTGCATACTTAAACTTTTGATCCTTAACTTTTTTTTGAAAAAAAGATTTAATTTTATCTGCCATATTACTTTAATAGACAACTTGAATCACTTTAATATTTTAAGAATAACGTTGCGAATGTTCTCTGGGAAGTTTAAGGTCAGAAACACTTTTCTTTAGCTCCTCTGAATCAATGCCTGAAGTATAAATTTAAAAAATCAATATAAGTAAAATGAAAAGTATAAAAAAGAAAAAATAATTACTTGTGGTCATAAAGCGCTCTGTAATTCTATCCCCATAAATGTACCATGCAATGTAAATAAAAAAAATGTTACTAATTAAAATTGTAACAAAAATTTTTAACAATGAATACTGAAAGTCATCAAATGCAAACAAAGATACAGCTTCTTGAATAGCTTGAGGAATGCTTGATGAAACTTTTTCACCCGAAGCAACAGAACTGCTGGAATATCCACCACTTATATCACCATTACCCTCACTGTCACTTGTGTTTAGGGTAATACTAAAACTTGTAACAACTAAATTTCCAACGTCGTACGCAAGGGTTATGAAGGATTCGACAAATGAGCCGGTCCAAGCGTACGTATTTTCCAGCAAATCGTTCATCACACGAGTGTGAAGTCTTTTTACTTAAATAGAAAATTATTTTTTCTTTTAACGATTTTAATCAATATTTTTAAAAAGCCTGTTTTTACAGTTTACTTGACGTCGTCATAATTTTAACAACACTTGTCTGAATACAGTCGCAAAGCTTTTAAATTGATGTACTTATATACTCAAACTTTAGACAAATATACATGTACAACTAGTTTTGAACTTTATAATTACTGATTTCATTTATGGATATAATTATAATTATTTATTAATCATTTTTTTAGGTGACACAGCTGGGAGCACCTATCTGCAGATAGGTGATGACAATAACCTTTTTTCATTGTCGCTGAAATGAGAATAAGCTTTAAATTTTGAAGATCAAGGGATCGATTTGTTTACATTGGATAATCGCGCACATGTAAGCAGTGCTATACTGCTATCTAAAGTTATTGTTAAATCTCTTTGTATTATTATTTAAAAACAAGACTTTGCTTACAAAAAATAGTTTGACATTAAGTTAATTTAAAGCAGTTTAAGAAAAGTTGTTTAAATTAGGTTACTTTTCGAATGTTTCATCGTTTTTAGAACCGCTAATGTAAACTATCTTTTGTTTCTTGGTGACAATCTGCAATTTGTCTAAAATTTAGAGTCTGATTTAGAATCTTAATAAACTTAAAGGTAAAAAAAATTTATAAAAATTTTAATAATTAATTTTGATTTTTTTTTTAATATTAATATACACACTTAACTATTAAATTTTTGAAAAGCTATAGATAACCCTATCCACTTAGGAAGTGGCGGGATTTATCCAAAATCGAACGTCAAAATAATAACAAAAAACTACTAGTTTCAATAAAAACCAACAATTCTAAATCTAATAAAAATACTTATAATTAATTTTAGTCGAAATTGTTAATTCTAATTATCCTAAATTTTTCAAATATTAAATTTTATCCTGAATTTTATTTTTCAGTAAAATGTCTCAACGTCGAAGAACCCAGAAATCACAACGGCAAGCATGCACTCCAATGGAAGTTGATGAAGAGGATGGTGGTCAAGCATCGCAAAATGCAACTCTAACTGATCAGGAGCATCTGCATCACGTTTCAAATGTAATAAAATACATCCTTGCTGCAGACCAATCCAAAATACCTATTGTTAGGACTAAGATTAGTGATGCTGTAAACTGTCGAAATAAACCTTTTAAAGCTGTGATGGATACAGCAGCAGAAACTTTTTCCGATGTAAGTAGAGTAAAAATTTTTCAAATCTGCAAAGAATTTTATTACATATTTAACATTATTTTCACAATTTTTATTAGGTATTTGGTTTCAAAATGGTTGAATCAGATGGAAGAGTCATGCTTGTAAATAAAATAAAAAATGATCAACTAAATTTTCCTAATAATTTTCAAAATAGATATGGATTATTATTCTTAGTTCTTGCACATATTTACATGAATGGAGAATCTAGCAGTGAGGGTAATAAAACTGAAACTAACAATTTTTTATTTTAAATTTAATTTTAAAAGACACTAGTATTATAAATAATTTTAACAGAATCGCTGAACAGATTTTTGACCAAACTGGGATTAATTATGGATGGGAATGTAAAACACGACCTTTTTGGAAATTTACATGATTTAATATATGTTGTAAGTTTATTGAATAATTGCAACAATGTTCACAAAGCTTGTTCTAATATTAATTTAATTTACTAGGAGTTTGTTAAAGAAAAATATCTGGCAGTAGAAAAAAAGGAAAATATTGAAAAGCAACAAAATGAACTTACTTGGGGTGATCGTGCAAAACATGAAGTATCTCCAAGATCAATCTTGGAGTTTATGAGCCAGGTGAATATCAAATTCAAAGTTTAAAATAACGTAATTTTCTCTGTTACTTTTTTCCATAAGACAAGTGAAACTTAATTATACTGAATTTAATTGTTATTTTACAATATTTTTAGCATAAACAATACAACTTTGGTTTTTAAAATTCAAAATTAAAACAAGTTTCTCTCTTTTTTTTTTTTTTTTTTTTTTTGTATAGGTATACAATGGTAAAGAAATATCAAGTTGGCGACAGCAATATGAATCAATGCTGCACTATGAAAAGTCACAAGAAAAAAAAAATCCCAACACAAACATGGTTGTGGAATAGTTTTTTCTAGTCAACTGTACACAAAACAAAGTATTATGAATTAAGCACTTTTTAATACTGTTGTATAACTTAAAGAATAAGAATAATATTAAATAATATTTTTATGCCAAAAGTTTATATAAATATATGTAATATGTAATATAAAGTAAGTTAAATAAATAATGAGTTCATTTCTTATATAATAAAAAACTAGTTCTATTTTCGTAACAAAATTTTTTTTTTACCCTAACATTTTTATTTCTGTCTGTACTTAAATTTCAAAACTTAACAAAATTGTAATGCTTAGGTAATATTTACAAATGCTTTTAAAAATGTATTTTTTGAAGTATTCTCAAATGAATTCATTTTGATTACTTTAATTTTTTTGCTTTTCTTCATTTTCTTATTTGCCATGGCAGATTTATTTTGAGGTCTTCATTGCTGAAAGAATTGATTACTTTAAAAAATAAAATATGCTTGTGTGGATGCAAAGCATAAAAAAAGACTTTTATGTTAGTAAGAATTGATTAAAGCAAAAATACACCCTTTATTTTATCTAGTCCAGAAAATTTTCAAAAGCCTTATCTCTTTTGATTATAAATTGAATTTTTTTCCTTCCGAAAACTGCTTCATACATGATATTTTTTCGAAAATTAGGTTCTTTTTTTTTATGACGACAAGCCCACCATGATTTCTCAAAAAACCTTGTTATAACGGTCTGCTGAACAAACAGCGTGAGCGATTAAAAAAAAAAATATATACAAAAAAAACTTGTTTGTAGTTTGCATATGAAACCTTAAAAAATTGCGGGATTATATTATATAGCTATGAAGCTGTAATCGGAGCGTAAAATAAGCACAGAAACAACGGTTCCATCAAAGTTAAAATAAGTTGTTTTATATTTAGTGTCGATTAAAAAAATATGAAATTGCTGTGAGAATAGAAGCTTGAGAAAAAAAAAGTAAAAGCACGTGCATCCATTTGCAGGGGGTATTTGCAATTTGCATCACTCTATCGCCGCATGAAGCTTAAGCGCAAGCGCCGAGAGTGCAAGCACCTTGCTTGCGGCGGGGGTGGTGCAGTAGTGGGTGCATTGGGGGGTAAAAAGCCAGCTCTATCTAGTTTACCTTTTGCTGTGTCCGAAGACGCCTCCTGAGCCACTGACGAGGTGCTAGTGCAACTCTAGCGATGAGTCCACTTCCGCGAGGCGACCTTTGACACGAAAACCCTATAATTCACCTGGTTGCGTGCAACTTGGATTTTCGACGACCCGGTTTATTTATGATTACCTTCGCGGCCGACAGTCCGAGATTTATCGAGGCGTTGTTTCGGTGTTTACGAACGGACGACACTCGCCGTTTCTGATTTTTCTTATTCCTTTTCTACAGACATGATTTAGTTTATTTTTTAATTTTCTTTTTTTTATCTTATTTAGGTAGTATGTTTTATTGAAACGACAAGAGTTTGAGTTTAATTTTAGTGACATCGTTTACCAATCATGGAAATCTCAAATCTAAATCTTAACTATTAAGTTTAATGTGTTGAAAAATGATCTGAATATCATTATTTATTCACGTGTAGTTTTTTGTACAATTCTTCCACGATTCTATCTTATTTGTTTATCATCTATCTATTCTTACTGTTTATACGTAAGAAATTCAAAAAGGATCACCACAAACCGTGAGTAATGAGTATAAAGTAGTAAATTTATTTTATACATTTCTATTCATTTTGCATCTATTTTCGGCTTATAATATTGTAGTTTTATTTTCTCATTTTTTTCACTGACTTTTTAAGAAATTGTGTTTGAGCTTAAAACATAAATCCATTAAGTATAAATTAATCTTACATAAATAAAAAAAAAAAAAAAACATTTGTTTCAACCTGTTTTTCCATCATGTTTTCTCAATCGAAGAAGCTAAATGTAAAATACGCGAGTGTGGAAGTAATACGATAATTTTTGAATATCTATCGATGTGTCTGACCGCGTATAGTCTTTTCTACTTAACGTAAACCGTTCGCTAATTAGATAGAAGAAGAAAAAAAAAAAAAAAAAAAAAAACATAATCGGCGAACATTGGCTATTAGCTTGGACTAATTATTAATATTTTATCCGCAGAACTGCATGGCTTCGTATGTTATTATTATTCTGTCGAGTCTTTTATTGAACTTCCGCGCTGCTAATATGAGTAGACTAATCAGAGATTCATGTTCTCTTGAAATATTTACTTGGTAAACGGTCGTTCGCAAATTTGATGGAATGCTTATATGAACTCGGTTATAGAAGTAAAACTCATTCATTCTCATGAAAAAAAAGAATTTAGATGATTACATGAAAATGATTGTAATCGATGGTAACTTGTTGTTTGAAACCAAGGCCGGCACAGGTAGCCCACGGAAGGAGATCCTCGTCGGCAGCCGAAGTTGGTGCACCACACATGGGTGCAATGCACTCACGGCGTCGCCGAAGGGCTGCCCGCGCCGAAGCCGCGGCCAGGTACAGCACAGGTATTCCTCCCCAGCAACAGTATCAGCATCCTCAATACGACTACGACTACGAGTACGAATGCCAGTACGATGGGGTCGATGATTTTTAGACTGCGATGATTAAAAATGTTTACGTTCTATCAGAACATCAATGCGCGAAGGGAGGAAGCCGAGAGGTTGGCTCGAGAAGCTGAGCTCACAGGCCATGGTAAACTTTCAATTTTTAAGTTCTGCTTTAAAAGATTATTTTTTGATAACGAGAAATTGATAAACACGCAGATAGATTTTCACAAATACACCCTGGAGTTCACATGCGACGGAAAAAACGTGGTCCCTCGAACAATCACAGGACCCACAGCGCTATCGAAATTGACGATGCCTCCGTGCGCTCGGTTTTGCTAACTTACAAGGAAAAAAGTGCGAGTATCGAGGAAGACGAGCCGTCCTCGAGCTTGCACGAGGATCCTAGCACCGAGTCTAAATCCAGCTACTATCAGCTCACCAGTAAGATCGACAGCCTCGCCAAGATACTCTTCAGTCGGGTCTACGCCGTCAAGGGACACTCCAATTCATCTAACAAGGATAATCATTCCAATCGTCACTCCACCGGTTCCGATAATATCAGGTTGGCAGCCTTTTTTTTACTTATATTTTTTTTTTTTTAATTATTCAGCTTAAAGCGAAAACTGTCAATGCAGCAAACCAAATTAATATTTTGAGACGTTTAAATCTTAGAGCTTGAAGTTATTATTTGTTTGATTTCGATTGAACGTTTTTAAGTAACAGCAATTTGCCATAATTTTAACTTTTTTTTTTTTTTTTTTTTTTTTTTTTTTCAAATCGTTACTATTTGAACTCAAGAAATCCTTTTCGGACGTATGTACAAGTGTGCATTTTATAACTATATTTTCTATTAAAAAAAATAATAATAATAAATAAAATGAAAAATGCTTTAACAATGAGCCTCATTTTTGTTTACAAGTTCGAGAACAGAATTAAGTACGCATAATTTTAAATATGTAAAATTGAAAATTGTCAAAATTATTATTTTGAACTGGGAAAAAATTTTTCCGCGCATAAACACTATAAAAAACTTATTAATTTTTAAAACACTTATACTGATCAAAACTACGAATAAATCAAAGTTAGGTTCATATGTATACATACATTGCCAAATTAGATCCAGTGATCTTCTTTAAAAATATTATTTTGACCCTTTTTTGAAAGTTTGTCGAGGGTTTCTTCAGTTACAATAAAACATTTACGAACTCTTCTTCAGGATTATAAATTTCAAGATCTAGATGATATCAGTAATTCAATTAGTCGTTGAGTCCTTAAAAAATTTGATTTTTTTTTCTTTTTATAGAAGTTTTTTTCTACATAAATGATATTCTTTGTCGATGTCAGTTTCTTTGTAATAGACTTTAACTGTATATTTATATTTTGAAATAACTAATAACATAATTTTAAGTAAAATAATAAATTGAAATCGAGGAAACTCAAAATTGTTTATGAAAGTTACAGATAAATAATAATTTATCAAAAATTTTAAATATTTAAAAAATTTATCCGATTGGTAAATAAAAAACTTTCAGTTTTTAATAAAAATAAATAAAAGCTTTGAAAAACTATTTTATTGAATATCATTTTTAAGTTTATACTAAAGGAAACAAAAGTAAATTCAAATTCGCCAAAAAGAAATCTCTTTGAGCTCTAAAAATATTCCTCAGTGGTGTCTTGGGTTTTTTAAAATCACTTTATGCAAGAAAATTTGTGAAAGAGTGCATAGCTTGAATTGAAAATAGTTTTCATACATGTATACTTTTTATATCTTAATACAATGCAAAAAAATCTTTTTTGAGTGATGCATTGATGAATGACCTTCTTGACATGGATCTTTTGAGTTTAAACTTACATACGATTTATTGAATATTCAGTTATTGTTGCCAGTAAAGCTTAAAATTTTTTTCTTTTTATATCTTTTTTGCCCTTGCAATTTGTCAATACAGCTTATTATTTTGATCTACCAAATTTTATATTTAAATTTCACAGCTATAGCAACCCACGAAAACTAAATTAAAAAAGAATACAGTTATATAAAAGTACATTAAATTCTATCCATCGAAAGTTTTTAAATTGATCGAGAAAAATTAAAAAATTTTTACTTAATTCAGATGTCAGTCTCCAAAATCTTAAATAAAGTTGCATATTAACAAAAAAAACTAACGAACAAATAAATCGAAGAAATTGCGAGATCTAACAAAAAAAGCTTAAATTTCAATCACGTAAGAGTTTCTGCTGATTCTTTTGAAGCTAATTATAGTAAAGTATAAGAAAAATTATCTTATTAGGTATTGTTTGAGAAATATTAGAAAATATTTAGTTTGTATATCAGGGTCAATTGCGTAAAAGGAAAAATATTGAGTAATAAATGCATAAATATAAACCCTCGATGGATTCTCGATGGAAAAAATTAATAGGAAAATTAAATATTACAGTTTTTTTCATGAACAGAAGATAGAACGAACAATAAAAAAGTTAACTTTTCCAATAAAGATGAATTTGTAAAAAAGTAATAAAACTTTTATTCCTTAGAGTACCGGAAGGCTTCGAATTCATAGATTTTAAATTGGAGTTCTGGTCACACCTGAGATATCGGGGTCGTATTTTTAAAGATTATCACCCGAGAGCTTCTGAACATACGAGCTTGCAGAGCATATACTGTGCTGAACGACTTGATGTACGGCTATAATATTTTAATTAAACAAGCGTTACTACGTTCATAACTTTACAATATTTGGTACCATTTAAATTTTATTTTGAAGTACGTGTTAAAGTGAACAGTTTGTTTTGAAACGACGCATGTTTGTAAACAAAATGAAATTAATCATTTTGCAAGTTGTAGTTCAACTGTAACACGGATCGTATCATTCATCTAGAACATATTGGATTGTAACAGCATTTTTTTGAATTGAATGTAAAATATTCCTAGAAAAAACACTTTTAGTTATTAAAATATTCATAAATGATGTCAACAACTCGGTCGGAAAATATTCCTCTGACAACTGTTTCACAGACGCGTTCAAAAAGTACTAGAAGCGTTGAAACAGCTGTTGACGTTATAAAAGTATTTAATCGCCACCGCGAATTACATCAACAATTGGAAAATTCTCAAGCTGGTTTTAAATTATTGCTTAGCCATAATCATCCCGTTCGAAGGTATATTTAAAAAATTTTTATCAAACGTAAATTCTTGTATCTGTTCATTGGTGAAAGGATTTAAAGTTAAAAGTCAGTAGAAATAATTAATCATAAAAATATCGAACGAAATAACTTTAGCTCGAGGTGGCGGCATTGTCGAAATAATGAAGAGCGATGGACGACGACGACGACAAACTCTTGGCTCCGTGGCCACGACTTGACCGTCGGACTTTTTAGGCCATTCTTAAGAGATATCAATTACCAACGCCGACGCGAAACAACCCTGCCGTACGAAACCTGGCACAGGTAAATTCCAGAGGAAGAGGATTCTTCTTCTTTTTTTTTTTTCTCTTTATGTAGGTCAAGCCAGAAAATACTCGATACAGCGTGACCAGAACTCTTATTTGAATTCTCGATTCAAACATCTGAAATATTTAGGCCTGAATTTTTAACAAGTCATACCCCAAGTTTTTCTACCTAATCATTAAAAATTACATGTTTTAAGTAGAGTAACTCAGCGTTAGAGATTATAGTGCAAAAGCTTATATTTATTAGTTTACATAATTGTTATTGGAAAAAGGGACTTATAATCTTAGGAGGTTGCGCAACGAGCAAAATATGTAAATCCTTTGAAAGTAAAAAAAGCGTTTCTATTATTTGAAAACTTTCAAGTTTAAAGCGCATTAGCATGTTATTATTATCTACCTCATGACTATTCATGTAGTGGTCGAGCTTTAGCGTTCTCATGTTAATTTTTCAGGGTGAACTAATATAGTCCATGAGAATTTGGGTGTAGGAAAAAGAAAATAAAGGTAATTAACGAGGAGTAATGTTCCAGGAGCAATGGCAAGCAGCAGTACACGGCCTTGTCCCAGAGCCCCCGAGGAGGAGGAGGAGGAGGAGCAGGTGGAGAAGGTGCAGGAGCGCGGGGATCGACGAGCTCGGGAATCACGGAAACAACCGAGAGGAGATCTCGCGAACGTGCCCTATCTATTTCAAAGTTTTATCTACAGAATACTCAAAGATTTGTTCTTCTCAAACAACTTAATAACGTTGGTATGTGCCTTTACTACGACCTACGACCTGCCACTAAACCACTTTCTTTATTATTGTTGTTTTTTTTTTACGTTCTTTTATGCCTCTGCTTCTTCTGCAGGGAATGATAAGACGCGAACGGGGTGAAGTTGTCCAGGCCATTCTCTTTTCTTCCTCAAGTATTCTACTTCAAAACTCTCGCGTTTCATTGATTTTCATTTTTTTACCGTGCAGACGCTGGATTTTTTATTTAGAGGTTCTTGGGAAAAAAGGGTTTTTTTTTTTTTTTTTACAAAAATCATATGAAGATAGTCGAGTGGTCGAGAGCTCACTCTTATGATGGGTGATGAATAAATTATTCGAATAAGTCACTTTCTGAGTTATAACAAAATGAATAATCGATCAATCATTTCAGGTCAAATAATGTTTGAAGTATAGTTTTCCGCATTTTAACCTCAAAATCGGACCTTCACCTCTTTTTATCGGTGTCTCATGCGAAAAAATACATTTCGAAATGCGGTCCCAACCTCCTTGCAACCCTCGCTTTCGGCTCGGCCCGCAAACCTTTCGTTGGGTAAATCAACTCATTCCAACCTGTATCGAATTGCACTTATTTTATCATAGTTATGCGTAATGTCAATTTTTACGCATCGATTTTAATGCATACAATGGTCGCGCTTTACGAAAACTTAGAAAATTATTATTTTTCGTAACAAGGGTGTAAAAAACGTTTCACACACCGAGGTCCTAGTTTTTTAACATCCGTGTTACGAGAATTTTTTTTATCTTAGTTGCGAACGGTACTGCGCGGAGCCCCCACAAGACCCTTGAGTAGTTCAATGAGGTTAAAAATTACTATTTTTTCTTTTTTCCAAGCGATCTTAAAACGCCCATTTTACGCACTAAAATCGATGTGTATAAAATAACTTTACGCATAAACTATGATAAAAAATGCAATATAGTATTTTTTTTCATAGTATGCGTAAAGTCTTCTTTTACGCATTGATTTTAGTGCGTAAATGATCACTTTACGCACACTTAGAAAAAATTAAAAAAATACAAAAAATAGCAGTTTTAAAGCTGATGGGACCACTCGAAGGTCATGTAGGCACTGCGAAGCAGCGATATTTTTTGTATTTTTTAATTTAAAGTGATCATTTACGCACTAAAATCAATGCGTAAAAGAAGACCTTACGCATACTATGAAAAAAAATATGCAATGTGTTTTCGATATGACGTTAAAAAATCTTGCTGCTTCAGATGCAACATCAAAATGTCAGTTATTTCTCTACAGTATTCCCTAATATATTTTCATCTGAATCATTATCTTTTGTTATGAAAATAATACAAAAACAAAAAAAAATCCATAGGTTCACGGGTAGATAAGCACTGGTTCGCGGTGCGCGACACTCTGCTAAAGACCGACAGACTGCTGACCCTGGCGCCGATAAATCGCAACTGCACCCTCAACATATGCCCATCGACCCGTGACGTTCTCAACAAGCTCTTCCTCACGCTCCAGCACCCCTACATCTGTCCGATTCTCGACCTTGATTTCGTCCAATACGAAAATCAGGATTACGTCGTACTCGTGCAGCCGATAAATCAGGGAAGCCTGAAGGACATCATTTATGGGGTGAGTCCTCGAGCTACTCTATGATAACATTGAGCAATAATAACAATAATTATTATTATAACAAAATAATCAATAAAATCTGTAGATCGAACGAAATTGCTGGAACGAGGATTGGTCGTACAAATACGGAAGCCGGGGCAAGGGTCTGCCCCTTCAGCAGATCCAGCGCATGGGTCGACAAATACTGGAGGCCCTAGTGTTCCTGAAGAATCGCGACTTTCCCACGGTCTCGCATCTCCACTCGGGAAACGTGATTTCCCAAAACGGGGTGGCTCGACTTGCCGCCCTGGAGAACACCCTACTTGGTTTCACCAGCCGCATACATCCGACCATTGCGTCGAGACTGCACACCAGCTGCCGACACCCTCTAGCTCCCGAATCCATAGATACCGTCTGCTTCGGTAAGTTATTATTGATAATTTAAATTTTTCAATGACAGAGATTATTAAATCAATCGCGCGTTTTGCAGGTCACATGCTTTTTGAGATGACCGCTGGCTACGAATTGTGCACTTTCGAACCGACTGCTTTAAACTTTGCCGATATTCAGAGATACCCTCAGGTTCGATAGAGTTCAACTTTTCTATTTTAAAACATTTTTATATCATGCCAGATTTTACTAAACATCTTATTTTTTTATTAGGTTTGGGAGTGTTTAAAATTTATATTCGACCAATCAGGAGGTAGATATCCTAGCATAGAACAATTAATTTTGCACGATCTATTTCGCAATATCGATCTTCGCGAATTGCGAAACGCTTCAGTAAACGTGAGTAATTAAGCGTTTTGTGTGGTTAATTTTTCATCAAATGAAGTAAATTTTTTTTTTTTTTTTTAATTAAAGATTTTCCGTCCAGACACATCCACTCCAATATCAAAAATACTCGAAAGGATTAAACGTCAAAAAACGCCCATCAAACGGTAAAGTTTTGATTTCATAATCAATTATTACATTTCTTTTAAATCTGCATGATCAAATTTTCTTTTCTTATCTTTTTGTTCTTATAATTAGTTTCGCATACGTAGACGATACTGAACTCTTTCAGCTACTAAAAATTGGTAATGAATAATGTGTTAGTTATTTAGTCAGTCAAATTGATTTCTTACAACCAAGAATAATATTTATTAATAATACAATTTTTAAAAACTTTTTTTATTTGCAGATTATCAGAAATAGACTCTGAAGACATGATTTCACTAAGTACTCCTGAAAGTGATTGCAGTGAAGATGATGAAGGTCTATTGCTTTCACAATTAAATAAAGAACTTTCTATTACATCCGTTTAATTAAAATCAGTCCTATAATATTCTTAATAATAATACTGTCTTTTCAATATAATAAACATGCTAAACTTTTAAAAACTTTTTTTAGTATTTAAGCCCTTACTATTTTTCTTTAAAATTTAAGAATAAAATTAATAATTAAAAAAAAAAGTTCTGTCATTTTAGAAAGGTACAGTAAAAAAAAATCATGAGTAATTGAATTGCAAAAATTTGAAACTCAAAGGAATTTATTGTTAATTTAAAAAAAAATTTAAATTCTGTTAAAATTTTATTATTTTTCTGAAACATTTATATTTTACTGCCAATTATTTTTAGATATTTCCAAAAGGTTAAAAAAATAAGTATTCTTTAAATAATTTACGGATTTTATTTGCATGATTGACTTACACTTTCAATTATCAAAATATCTAATCATTATTAAACAACACATTAGCTAAGGTTTAAAATTATAAATTATAATTTAAAAATTAAAAAATAAAAATAAAATATACAATTAAAATTTATGTAGCACCTCGTAGCTCTTCGAGCTCACTGGCTGGAGTGTCTGGCTCTTCATCATTATAAATATTTTCAGCCATCTGCCATACTTGCATTATGTTATCTTCAGATACAGAACAGATTACCCATGGTTCATTTGGATTCCAAGAAAAGTCGCTAATTTTAGCAGTGTGTCCACCATGAATAAACTAAAATTTAAAACAAAATAATCAATCTTAACATAGGATTTGGAAAAAAAAACCGTAAATTATAATTATGTAAAAAAAACGATCTTACCAATAGTTCTGGAGGTCCATCTTCAGCATCTTCATTAGATTGTTCTTCACCAATTTTACTAAGATCCCATACATGCAAGCGTCTGTCAGTACCACTGCTAGCCAAAATTGTTTCATTATGAGGTGACCATTGAACTTGGAAGATCTCATCTTTATGAGATTCAAAGGAATGTAATTTTAACTTCAAGTTTCTCAAGTCCCACAGGGCAACTGTTTTATCCGCACTACCAGTGGCCAAAATAAATTCAGAGTATGGATTAAAGCTAAGACAATTGACTTCGGCTGTATGAGCATCAACAGTGTGACTGGGTTTACTAGTGTTGTTGCATCTGAAAGTAAATTTTAAATAATTAATAAGTTGAATGAGAGTTTTTAAAATTTTTAATTTTATTAAAAAAAATATATACCTTGTATCCCAAATCATTAATTTTTGATCATCAGCAACTGATCCAAATAAAGATTCATGTAACAAATGCCATGCAACATCTTCTACAACTGCTGTGTGACCTGTGAAAATAGTTTTGGCATCAATAACTCTATTTTCTTTTGGTGTAGCATTTATATCCCAAAGACAAATTGTATGATCATCAGAAGCACTCAGTAAATATCCATTGAGATTGGGGTTCCAAGAGAGACCATATCCTTCTTTTTGATGTCCGCGCAACCTGAATTAACATATAATAAGATTTTTAATTTTTCAAGTATAAGAAATTTAAAAATAACTAACTAGTTACCTCAAATCTGGATGACATTTTCCATTCAAATCTGGTTTACTAGGGTGTTTGGTATAATCAAACACTAATACATCGCTAGAAGGTGTTTTGGTAGCAATGACACAAGGGTTTTGTGGCATGTATCTTGCTCTATTAACTTCTCCCTCATGATTTATTTTTATTTCAATTTCAATCTTGCCACTGACAGATCCAAATCCTCCAAATTCGCCCTTTTCATTGTCGTAATGTGAGGCATCAAATTGGGCATCTTCATTTGGTAATTGAACACTTGCAATTAAAAGATGATTTTGTTCATCAGAGGTGTGGGTACCAAGAATAAGACGATGCACAGTATAGTCTTTTCCTTCTGGACGCGTGACATCAGGCAACCACTGAGCTGTAAGTGATGGCCACTCCAAAGCATGGGTCATAACAAGGTCATAAAGAAAAGGTGTATTTTTCTTCCAAATCTTATATTCTTCATTGATAACTCTTTCTTCAACAGCATCATCAAATGATCCTGGCTCTGAAAAATATTTTTAATTATTTTTTATCTATTATGCTAATTGTTTTACTAATTAAATTACAAAATTAAAAAAAAATTACTTATAGAATTGAATTAGAAATTATTATTCTTTAATGGAATTTCTCGTTAAAATACTATTATTAACTATTTTAATAAAAATTATCAAATTCATGATGCAGAACTATCAAACATAGCCCAACAATCAATATCTACTTGTTTGAAATTAGAAATTTATGAATCTAATTGAATCAGTTCAAAGAATAAACTACTTTAAAAAAATTATATTTTTTTATTAAGAACGGTACCATTATTGTCTCTTGAATTAGCTACCCTCTCAGCATTCCTATTCCCATTTGAATTCGAGCGATTCTCAGGATTTTGACGATCATCAAATAATCGATCTCGTTTTAAATCTGGCATATTGTCAAAACAATCAAAATAATAATCTTTATGAGTAAAAAATGATAAAATTAATACTAAAATAGTTATGGGTACAATGTAATTTTTGAACTAAAACTTCTCAAACCGATAACTTGGCAAGCTTACGCTAGTCTCCAGAAAACTAAATTTCAGGTAGGTTAGGCCGTCCCTTATATATTCTACTGGATAAGTCAAATTGTAAACTCAGGAAAAGGTTTAGCGGTTTAGAAAAACGAAAAGTATCAACAACCGTAAGCTTTGATTTGTAGACTTTCTTTAAAATAGCAGAATAATTAATCAGATACTGGGGTTAAGGAGAATTTATTAGCGCGAAATTTCAGAGACGCTTGTTGATTACCTCTGTAAAAGTGTTTACGTATATGGGTAGAAAAACAAAATTCCTAAACTTTTATTGTTTATCACTTACCTCCGTCTTTGTCTCCCATTGTTATTATCACTCAGAACCTTTAAATATTAAGAAAATATGCTTTAATCCAATGATTTTAAAGCGTTATAAGTAAGTTGGGACCCGGCTAATGTACACGAAGCGAATAGTAAACACGCGCCAAAATGTCTCCACTGCACTCTCCACAGTTAGTTTGCGCGACCGAAACCAGATGGTTTCAAAATTCCATTCTGTTTCTGGCCTCTGTAAAGTGGGAACAAAAAACGAGAATTTAAATAAATAATTAAAAATTGATTAATTTTCATAATTTATTTTATTAAATTGAATAAATAATTCTGAAAAATTAGTTTCTATCTTAAAATTGAAAAAGTGTATTAGAGCATAATAAAGTAATTCAAATATTAAATTTTTTTGTTAGCTTTTTAATTTTATAATACAGTTCCTTTCAATCGCTTAAAAAATTAATACTTAGAAATAACTGCAAACTTTTAAGAAACTCAATGTCGTGCTCCTAAATAGAATCCATGGAAGTCTCAAGCCTGTATATGCTGCCTGGAATGCATTCCCCATGGGGAAGTTGCAAGAGTCCGAAAATGAGTTTTTTCAAATAAACATCTACAAAATGGGTCTGAAAGAATAAAATTAGCAAAAGAATTTTTTATTTATTTACAATACTGATTATTGAAGGAGGTATTTTATAGTTTAAGTAATTTTCATAGTTATAGATATACTTCCTAACGTTAAATCCCTCACTAAGGGGTAAAATTCTCAAAATTCAATAATTAATATCTTCAGTAACTTTGATTTAAAAATTATGAAAAAAATTTTAAAATTCCTTAAAAATCGCAAAGTTTCAGAACAAAATGTTTTTGAGAAATGTACAACTTCTTTACTTCTCTATTATACTGGACAAGTTTTGTGAACTTGCAGCGGTTTTTGATTGGTTGCAAAGCCGAACCGCAAGCCTTACATTCCTTTCCGATTCTGTCAGCGCGTGCGACATATCGCTAACAAAATGGTAATGAAATAATCCTTTAATTTCCTTTTAATCCATTTAGTAATGTTATTAATTAATAGTTTAATCGATAGAATGATTAGTTTTGTACCTGTCAAATTCGATATTTTTAATAATTTAAATTTTTTATTTGGCTAAATAGTGTTGTGAGTGAGCCCGTAAAAAGTGTGGTTATGTTATTGTTTAATTCAGTGTACTTGATTTGATGAAATTGTTATTATAAATATGTTTCTATTTTAAAAATAAAAGTTTTATATACTGCAAGACCAAAAATCTGAATCATTAGACTTGGTTAAATGGAAATTTCATAAAGTTTCATATTATAATTTTCAAATTTAAACATTTTATTAGTGGTTAAGAAAAAATTTATAAATTATTTATTATATCCTTTTTTAATAGGCCAAACGTACAAAGAAGGTAGGAATCACTGGTAAATATGGTACCCGTTATGGTGCCTCACTCAGAAAAATGGTCAAAAAGATGGAAATCACACAGCACAGTAAATACACCTGTACATTCTGTGGAAAGGTCAGTTCAAAAAGTTTTATACTGCTCAGTAAAGATAGATTTTTTCCGAAAAAAAAAATTCATGTGTAAACTTTGGATACCTTTACAGGAGGCTATGAAAAGAAGCGTTGTTGGTGTCTGGTCTTGCAAACGATGCAAAAGGACAGTTGCTGGTGGAGCATGGGTATTTTCCACAACCACAGCTGCTTCAGTGAGGTCAGCAGTTCGTCGATTACGTGAAGTTAAAGACCAGTAAATTTAATTAATAAAAAGTTATTTATATTTAAAGATAATCGTTAATTTGTTAGTTTGTTTTTTTTACCTAACCTTTCAATCCACCCTAAATTTGCTTTTAAGAAGTTGAGATGGATAATAATAAGGGTAATTTAGTAGGAGATAATAATAAAAATTTATTGAAATTCAAATTTTTTTTTCCTTTAGCAATTGACATAAATTTATTCCATCAAACACTTTATAAGCACATTTTTTAGCTTGTTATTTGAATAAAAAACTATCATTGCATTATGATCTTAAAATTTGCATGCAAGCTATGCAATCTTTTTAATATATTTTTATTTAATTAAAAAATGAAAATAGTACAAAGTAATGTTCAAAAAGATGTTTTTAATATTTTGCACTTCAATGAAAATGAATACAATGATTGATGTAATTTATTTTAACTAACATGAATTTATGATATCACACAATCAGAATGTTGACAATTGATACAATTGTCCACTCCTACAAAACAAACTTTTTTCAGCGGTAAATAAAATTTATCACTATATCAAAAATTTCAGTTTTGAAATTGACATGCTTCTAGTGTTGTTATAGCTGAATTTTTTTTCCTTTAAAGTGAAAGATTTAACCTGTAGAACTTTTCAACTCAGTTGAAAATCTACATTTTATTTAATGTTTGTAATTTTAAATTTTAATTAGAGGAACTATATATACTTTTTAAAAAATAATCACCAAAAACTTCGAAAAACTTATTAAGTTTTTGTATCTACCTTACCGCTTCTTACAGAATAAAAATTAAATATTATTATAATTTTAAAGATAATAATTTTAATCAATAGTATAATATTTGTGAAATAAATTTTGTAAATGTTTTTACATAAATGAACAATTAATAAATATTTATAAGTGAAAGAAAAAAATGAACTGTTCTGTTTAAATCAAAGAAGTTTGTTGAGTTGAGTTTTAAAATTTTATTTATTTTAAAATAATTAAAAAATTGAGTATTAAGATTCAAAATTCCATACAAAATCAGTCAAGTTGTACATCACTATAAATTAATCAACAACCTAGCAAAAAAGATTTATCAATAAAATCATGATTTTTAACATAACTTAGGGAATTCTTCCGTTTTTTTTGAAAAATTAACTTTGTTTAGCATATAATCCTAAAAAAAGCATAAAACTAAAAGTTTATGAATTTTTAAATAGTTTCACTACAGCATTCATTTAAATTAATATGTTGAACATTCTGTTTATTTACTTCTTATTTAATTGATTAGTAAATCTAATACTTATTTTAAATTTTGAATACAAACGATTAAAAATTGAACTACTGACCAGTAAATAAAAAAAAACTTGACATATCCAAGTTTGTTGAGTTTTTTCTTTTTTTAATTTCACTTATTAAAAAAGACAATTTTGAAATCATTTTCAGTAATTTGAAATTTTTGCAATTGAGGAATAATCAAATAAATATTGGTTAATTATTGAATTGTTTAGAAATTTTAAAAATATATTGTATACTTGGCTGTTTGGCGTAAAATCACTTTTTATAATAATAAATAATCATGAAATTGAAAAAAAAAAAAAAAAAAAAAAAATCGCAGTGATGAAAAAAAAATTTTTTTTTTATCATGATTACAAAGTATAAATCATTTTTTATACTTTTTTCAACTAAAAATATAATTATAACTCATACAATTATGAACTACAAAATTGCAATTATGTAAAAAGAACAAAAGCTTGCACTATAAAATTGAAAGTTAGTTTTTTCATTTCTTTTTCTAAAATAATTCTTAATGTACAGGAGTGAGCCTTAAATATATATATATATATATATTTATATATTTATAGTGTAAAAATGTGAAATATTTTTATCTTTAGCAACTTTTCATATCCTGCATCAAAAGTATAAACATTATTTTATTTTTTTTTTTATAAAACTTGTCTTTTTCACACTTATCGACTCTAGTAAAAACAAACTGTTTTTTAACTTTAACTTTTTTAAAAACTCACTCTTGTTCACACGATAAATCGCGCATTTCCAAACTGGCGCATGAGAATTTGTTAAAAAAATTTCCTTTTTTATTCTCTCGAAAAAATGTTTTAAAAGAAGAACAAAATTAATAAAGTGTGTACGCTGAAACACGTTAGTTTTAGAAGCAAGATTAAAAATATTTCCTAGACGATTAGCATCAGAGACATTCTTTGACAGAAGAATCTTCTGTCTTAATTTCGGTTTGACAGCTACAACCGATGTCTTCGTGGGCCTTCGTTTTAGGTGGATGGCCAAAAGTGGCCGCGCAAACACTAAAGTCCTTAGTAAGATCACGGATTTCTTGATCTTGCTGCGCAATATCACAGTTATTACTTGTCAAATTGACGCTGGAGCCGCCAACGCTGTCGTCGCTCTCACTGCCTCCAGCGTTGTTGACAAATGGTGCTGTCAAGGATGTTGGAGTGGTTGATGATGCATTAGCTAGATTACACTGAGCTAATTCTAATAGTGTCTTTTGGTTTTCTCGAGCATCTATTAAGAAAATACTCTCTTTTACTTCTTTCGCATTGTACTCGTCAATCCTGAAAAAATTAAAATTTTTACTATAACAACTTTTTTTAAACGTAAAAGCAAAGAAACTAATTTGAAAAAATCACGTTTCAGGTTAATTTTGAACAAAAATTAGTTTTTTTAAAACCTTTAATTAATTATTTTTTGCCTTTTAATTTTAAAACGCGCTTTTTTGCAAATAAAAACGATTGTTCTCGCATCTAAGCATAAATTTAAAACAAATTGCCTACATACTTATCATAAATAACTGCATGAAGACCGAGCTTTTTAAGGTGCTGTATAGTATCTTTGTCGTTGTTATCATCTCCCCAGCAAAATATAATCAGTCCTCGGTCTTTGACCAGCTTAACTTGGCTTGGATCTCTCAGTATATCTTCTGTGTGAACATTTATTCCAAGCATATCGGCAGCTAGAGCATGCCTCATGGCCATTGCAATTGTCTGACACCTGGGATCATGATAAGTCGGATATTTTGTAGTCACACCTTGCGTTAAAAATACCACGGGGTATTTATTTTGTTTAAGGCGCATCATAGCACAGATATCTGGGTTAAACGACGAGAATACGATTTTTCTATCACCTCCATGCTCCAAAACTACTTTAAGTATGATGTCCAAGTACATGTTGAGGTCAAATGGGTGGTTAAGTTCAAATGTGCCATCCTGCGTAAAAATTCATAATAAAATTTAAAAAAATAAAAAAAAAAAAACAAGTGAGACGTAATACGACGTACGGTGACTAGGTTTAGTTTAACTTTTTTATTTATTAAACTGATCACTCATAACTAACTCGAGTTGAAAAAGAGAACGAAATCAAAAAAAGTTCCACTTGAATATATATAGTAAAAAACCAAGCCTATTTTTACCTTTAATTGCATAGTCCATTTTATTTCAATGTTACATCCAACGTGTTGTTCCAATTCTTGCAATGCTGTTTGAAGTGTTGGAAAAGGTTGATGATCTTCAAGATCTTCATCAAAAAATCGCGCAGTTTTTTCTCTTCCCTCTTCTAAATGATAAACCTGAAAACAAAAACAAAAATTATCATATTAGTACTAATACAATAATAAATATAGAATATATAAAATCAAGTTAAAAGGCCGAGGATCCAATAAGGCTTTGGGCAGGCATAAATAATTTATTATGCACTTTTTTCTTTCATAAACTCTTTAAAGCACTCTGAAAAACTTCGAAAAACTAAAGATCGTAGCATTGTCTTTTAATATTATTTCAGCCTTTGATTCATGATGCAAGAAATGAAAATAATGGTGCAGATTCTTATAAGTTGCTATAGATATGATTATGAGTATATAAACTTTGAACAAAGCGAAATGTAAAATGAAATTGGAATATTGCAATTGAATACATAATTTCTGACGGTAAAATTGAATTCATAGATGAGCATTATTCGAATTACTTTGGTGTTAAAAAAATTAAAAATGTATTTTATTTTATTTTATTTTAAGGGCAAATCTCTGAAATTTTAAAACTTGAGTATAACTGATTATAAGTTGGGTTTAAATAAATATTTTATAAAAAATTCATGTTTTTTTCTTATTGAAGAAATTGTTTTTAAAAATCTTACACGTTTTCAATTAAAATTTTTTTTTTTACATTCATCAATTTAATTCAAAGTCTTGAAAAAATTAAAAATCATGAAATTTAGATTGTAATTATGGATATTTTTCAAACATTCTTTATCATAACTTTTTAAGTATTCAAAGAACTAGTTTGAAATTTAGACACGTTTATCAATTTTCTAAAAAGAATCAAGTGCAATTGTCGAATTTCGAATTTCATGTGCCAACCTTATAATCAGTGTACTACTACTTCAAACTTGTGTAATGGAATTCTATAAAAATTTGTAAATTTGAAAACTTTTGTTTATAAACCTTTAAGCGTAATAATTCAATATTTTATTTTTTGATAAGAGCTCTAAGCAATTATTGATTTAGCTTATAATGCGCGTAATTTACAACAAAAATATGTATTTTTCTATGATACAGACATAAAATTTAAAAAAATCAGCTTAAAATTATTGTTTAATTTTAGATTACGTCACGTCTAATTTTGTAATTAGTGCTAAGAAAAATATGTTGAAAAATAAAAAAGTTAGATATGATTTTTAACGTTTTTTTTTTAAATATATGATAATATCAAAAACAGAACTTTTCGCAAAAACTGTTGTTGCGAAACAATATTTAATATAAAACAATATTTTAGAACAAGCAAGATCTTGTTTTAAAGCTTAAAGTAGATCTTTAAATTAAACTCTTTCATAACCAATTTCATGAAGTATGTTTGAAATGCTAACAGAAATGTAGTGAATCTGCTATTTTTTCGAGTCAGTTAATCGAAAAAAATGCGTAAAAAATCATTTTGAAGCTCTTTAATAAATCTTTAATATGAGCACAAACACGTTAAAAAATATTCATTTCATAACCCACAGCTCATAGAGAAGGGCATTTTCAGTATTATTTTTAGGTACTTTCATATTTTATTAAACTTAGCAAAAAAATGGGGCACGCAAGTGTTTTTCAACTTCTAAAAATGAAAGAAATCGAAAAGAAAAGTTAAAAAACAAAATCATATTATTTAAAAATTTTACTGGGTAGCGAAAAACTTAATTTTTGAAAACTTCAGCGAATCACTCCCTTAATAATAATAAATTTATCTCAAAATGTTTTGTGTTTAAGATGGCACTGACAATATTAATAATACAAAATAATAAATCATAAAAACAATTCAAACTTTGGTTAATCACTCTTGAATGTTTTTCTCTAGTTCAAATATGGATGCCGAGAATTTTTTTTAAATATTATTATTTTTTATAATGCATGCAATTATTTTGCATGTAATTGCGCAAGTGATTACAAGCTCACCGGTTGTTGAACGCTCAGTTCAGATTTTTCCAAGTAATAAAGCACTTTACCCAAGGAGTCCCCCGGGTAATAATAATCCTGTTGAATATCAAAAACAATATCGAATTTGATGTCTAAAAATCACATTTGTGAAACCATTTTTTTTTTATTATTTTTAAAATACTTAATTCTAAGCTATTTTTTCTTGATTAAAAATTCAAGGCAATTTAAGGATTTTGGTGGGTACGGAAAATAAATCGCGATAAATTATTCAAGTCGATACCTACAATTACCTTGGAATATTTTTCTGAAAAAGTTTTATAACCGAATTTTGAAGGCAAAATTTTAAAGCTACCATGATTAATAATTACGATAATAATTAAGTTTCACGATTTTCATGATTTTTGATGCTTTCTAAATCAAGATTAATCTATACACTTTTAGTTTGATTTTTTTTTTCATGGTTAAAAAGTCTATTATGCAAAATGAAAAATTTAATATATAATAACTATTTAAAATGTATTTACTCTGTATTTACTTTCGATTTATTGATTTTTTTTCTTTTATTTATTTAATTATTTTTCCACAAATTTACTTATTCGTAAAATCGTTTTGAAAATAATTAAATGACGGAAATAATTATTGTTTGAAAATTTTCAATTTTCCAAAAATCATGTTTAGAAAAATTTACAGGGTAAGTTACACATATTTCAACGTCTATCTTTTTATATATATATATCAATCAAATTTTCAGCTTAAAAACATAAAAATTCAACCTAAATTTTGGTATTTCCTTCTATTGCTTGTAATTTTTTTTATAAAAAAAAAAGTTAATAATTTACCTTAAGTAAGTGTAACTGTTGCAATGTAAGATCCTTAACTGGTATCTCTAACATGTCCATTCCTTCTATTTGTTTTTTGCGTTTCATTGAAATCGATACGTAAAAATCATGGTAAATGACCGGAATTAAATCCTTAGATAATTGAACGTCAAATTCTACCATGTCAGCGCCATGATATGAAGCAGTTTTTAGTGACGCAATAGTGTTCTCGCGAACATTAGCACAACTATAAATAATTATTAAATACTTTAGTTTTAAATATTGAAAAGTTAATGCATGAAAAAAAAAATATTAATCATTTTACTTTTTCATTTGACTGAAGGAATTTCCAAGTCCTCTATGTCCAACATCTAACCCAGACCACCTTTGTTCCCAGTGTTTTGCATAAGATATGCTCATATCCCACGGAAAATCTGGGATTGGCCTTATAGATACATATTCTACAGTTAATTGTCCTAGAGAAAAAAAAAATTAAAATAGTAATGTTAAAATTTAAATCATGTGAGAGCAACAAAAAAAAAAAAAAAATTACCAATCGGTCTGTGCTTTGTACTGGTGATAGGGACGGTCAAAAGTCCAGTACTGGCTTGTGTTGTACTAGGCAAAATGTAGCTGAAACCAATGTGATTTGGTGGCTCTCCCGGAAAGGACCTTGCAGTGTATACATAGTAATCAATTAGATATGCCTGAAAAAAAAAAAGATTTTTTTATTATGACTGATTGGTACAAAATAAAATTTATATCATATCATGTTAACAACAAAAGATGTATGTCTTAAAAATATGTATAATATAATAAATTATTTGTATTAACTTATAGCTGTCAAAGTGATAAATTTTAATCATTATAAAAATTATTAAAAAATTTACTAGTTAAAATAAGAATTTTATAAATTTTTTTCTTAAAAAAAAAAAAATAAATAAAAAAAAATTCAAAATAATATATTATTACTTGATGAAATAAAAAAATGTATTTGAATATTAAAAAAGTGAATTGTAAAGTAAAATTTCACTTCATAGCTATAAGTATAAACAAAAAAGCTACAGCCAATCAAAGATAAATGCCAACAGCGTTCTCACGTTCCTTTGCCACGATCTTCTTTTACAAATTTTTAAATAAAACTATGATAAAATTATTAAAAATAAATACACAATAAAATTGAGCACTGAAGAATGAGAGACATGAATGCTAAATGTCTTAAATGCATTTTTTGAGAATAAAAGCAGAAACTAAAAAAAAAAAAGAGGAAGAGATATTTATTTTATTTTTATTAATCTTATTGGTTTGAAAATGAGTGTATAGTTGGGGAAAGCTTAACTAGAAAATTGCAGCCTTCAAAAGCTTTTTTACATTGAGATATCATTGGCAACTTGATCTTTGATAATTTCGGATGCGATCAATAAATAAACCATATTATTCATGAGACGTGTTATTTGACACGAACCGAGAGGAAAGAAAATAAATGTACATGATTATTATGGTATATTTTTTGACATATCGAGCAATAAACCAGACCATTATCATGTTAAAAGTACCCTCGATATTCAATGTAACGCCCGCAACACCTGCCAATTAATAGTTAAAACAATTACTTTTTAAACTCTAAAGAAAAATAATTTTCAATCAAGTTTGAATTCAGTTTTTCAGAAGTTCAAGAGCTTTTTCAGGCATTGGCCCCGCAACGATGGCCTCGTACAGTTCAGTAGAGTCGATTAGAGCTAGAAAATAATAACCATACACTAAGTAGACTAATGGGAATCTCACCATTTTTTGACGCTTACAGATGGTTACGAGATGTGTCAGCATTGATTTTGGAAAATTTATTTTTCAAGCATAATAGACTGCGGTAGCAGTGTGAAATGCTTCATTTTCAGATAGCTTATTTTAAGTAAAGAATTGATCAAATAAAACAATGCAACGTAAGTTTGAAAAAAAGAAAAAAGATCTACAAGTAAAAGAAGTTTCACTTCAAAAGTCTGATCTTGAATGTTTTTCCTAATAAAGACTTTTCAAGATCAGCATTGAAATATTAATCAATATGTTTACTTGAAATATTTGATGGAAATATATACCATATACACTCTACTCGCACCGTCTAGTACACTCAAAGAAAAACTGGAGGTCTAGGAACGCGTAAACCGCTGTCGTGTAAGTAATACTTAAGGTACAGTATTGTATTCTATTGTAAAAAATAACTCTTCCTCTCTAAACTTTATATCATCTAAATAAGAGAGGGCAAAAAATATTTCTACAAGTTTCTCAAAAATGCTTTAATGACGTAACACCAGTTTACGAGAACCTAAACTTATAGGATAGGAACGGAAGGAAGAGCCCACAATCAAAACCATCGCCGTGTGTTGTCTACTGATAAAAGCAATGCATAGCATTGGCTCATCAGTTTGTTCATGTTCTTGCATTTTGTACAAAGTCTCTCGGCTTTATTATCCAATTGTCCATTTCAGCACAAAAAACGCCACTTTGGTCTCCACACTGGATCAAGAAACTGCTGAACAAGTTTAATATTTTTACCAATTTTAATAAAAAAAAAATAATAATAATAATAATAAAATTATTAAATAAAGAAGACGTGGCCAGCCTACTCGTGGTCTACTGAAAACTGACATGGTATGATCAATGCGTGCTTTTGTGTAACGATTTTTTTACTCATTACTTGTGAATGTTATTTATAATCGAAGTTTTTATGAAGTAAATTTTTTAAATGCAAACGTCAGTCGCAGTTAATAATTCAATTCGAAAGTAATAATTATTGTTAGAATATAAAAGCAAATACCTGATGAAGTACAAAAAGAAACGAAACATTTTTTTCAAAAAATATGTATGTGTCTCGAGTGTTAAGCATACTAATTTTTAAAAGTATACTTGAACTTAAACAAAAATTTTTAAACTCTTTAATTCATAGTTTTAAATCAATTTTTTAAATAAAAAGGCTACTTTTTGTAGAAACGATTTAGGAATTCGCTAGTTAAAAATACAGAATACTGTACTGTTAATTTTTTATATAGGATGATAAATAACATTCAGTATTTAAACATTTTTATAGTTAAGGATTAACACAAGTTGCATTAAGAAAAAAAAAAAAAATTTTAATACTCACAACAGTTTCCGGATATCTAACTGCAACATTAAAAATTATGAATTCATCTTCATTATAAGCTCTACCAAATTGTTCTTGATATTTAAAACAAGCTTCATCATCATTCATGACCTGTTAATAAAATATATAAAGTAAGTAAAAATCAAATTTAATAAAACAAAGTAATTTTTTGAAATAATGAAAACTTACAGCTATTTCTGTAATACTGAATGCTGGTTGATCTACAATATCTTGTGTATCCATAGAAAGACTGTCATCAACACAATCTCCTCCTGTAAACTGCGGTAATTCTAAAGAATTGTGCTTAATTAAATTTACAGGAGTCATCTAGAAAAATTTTTTTTTTAATAATCTTAAAAAATAAGTTTAAATATTTTAAATTAAAAGAAAATTACTTTTATGTGAACTTTTTTATCTTGTAATCTT
This sequence comes from Encarsia formosa, assembly GCA_038277355.1. NCBI lineage: Eukaryota > Metazoa > Arthropoda > Insecta > Hymenoptera > Aphelinidae > Encarsia > Encarsia formosa. The sequence continues at coordinate 112,350,366 of CM076184.1, forward strand.
GTTTTCCACAATTTAATAGGATTATTAAAAAGTTTAAACTGTATAACTGTTTCATCTGTAAGCCAGCCTCTTTCAATTTTGCAATAACCATCATGATAACCAAATTTATCTGGATCTGGTAGAGAGTTTTCTGCCAAATTGCTTGGTACTAAAAATTTTAAAAATTTATTTGAATAATTTTTAACCTGCTACACAAAATAAATATATATATTTTTTACATGTCATAAATTACCTAGTATTTAAAAATTTCTTGATTAATTCAAACACATAAATTTACTTATTCAATAATTAAGGCATTGTACAACTATTTTCTTGTACTATAAAAAATATCAATTTCTTACCATTTTTCTTTATTACTCTTGGTCTCATATGTGTTTCCCATTTCCTGATTATAAGAGTCTTAGCTGAATTTTTTGCACTTTCTGGTTCACACACAACAGCTATAAAAAAACGAAACTGTACATCAGCATCTACGGGTAAAGCAATTTTTTGTGAGAATACAGGTCCTTCACTGAAAAAAAGATATAAAAAAGTTAAGAATTTATGTCGATCAAAAAAAGCAACCTACAATGACTTGACTTACTCATCCAAGTTTCTAGATCCAGTTTCTCCAGTTAAATCTGAACTGTCTCTTGAATTTCCATAATAATCTGCAAAATCTGATGAGCTACTTTCAAAAACAGAAGGGGAATCACTGCCATCGGTTTCTCTATTTAATTGTATTGCCTGATTGTGATTCCAGGCTCCTAATTCTGGTAAATTTCCAACAACAAACACAACATCAGTTTTCTCCAAGCCAGGTACCTGTAAATAATTTTTATTCAATTATAAAAATTATAAAAATAAACTAAACTGAAGCAAAACTTATAATTTAAAAAAAAGTGATATATTGATACACATTCAAACAATATTTTTGGATTTCTTCTTCATTGTTAGGTAGTAAATCCAGATAAATTATATTTTTTTTTTTTTTTTTTTTTTTTAAATACCATATTAATAAAATAAAAACAGAATAAATATTGTACAAGTGACATTTACACTTAGTATTAAAATTTTCTATTACAAGAATTTCAATGACCTCTGATTGTTTTTTCATTTGTAGTTTGTTCAACAAAAGGAAAAAAAAAAAAAAAAAAAATTACAGTATTTGTAACCACTATCAAAATGAAATTTCTTGTAAGTACATACTTTTAATATTGTAAAAAAATTAATAAATTACTCAAGTTACTACATTTGATAAAGCTAATGATTAAAAATATTCATACCTGAACCCGAAACATCCAATCTCTTTTAGAGGCCCTCATGTTGCTGTGTCTTTGGTCAAGACTATTTGGTGTTCACTTGAGTTTTCTTTCACTTCCCCTGCAGCATCAAGAATAAATGTTGGGCTTTAAGATTTTTAATTTTGCTCACAGTGTTAAGAGAAATAATAAAATATACATTTACAGTCTATAGAACTTTTTTTTTAGGGAATAAAATAACTACATTTTATAACTTGTAAACAATCATGAAGATAATTAATACTTGGTTTGAAAAAAATTGATTTAAAGTGTCACGCGTACAAAAAAATTACAAATCAACCTTGGTTCAGAAAAGTTCAAAAATAAAAAGTCGGCTGGCTCGTATAGGTACGGGTTATTGCTGTAATGATGCAACAGACTAAGCACTGCAGGGGTAAAACGATGTGCATGCAATAACTATATATGAATAAAAAAAAAAGTTACGCACTGTAGTTATCGATCCGCTACAGAAGAATACAAAAGAGAGCACGCATATGAGGTATAGTTAAATAAACATATGTCGTGTCGCGTCATCGACATTGTTAAATACGGAAATCAGCACCGCAGCCAACCAGCCAGCAGCTCCCGTTTATTTCATCAGAAGCGAAAAATAAGTGATAGAGTAAGAGTCGAAGCACCAGAAACCAGTACCTAGCAGCACACGGCCCGACAAGACAAGTCGACGATACATGCCAATGCATGCATTGCAGCTGCTGCTGATCAATGTGAAAAACGCCGCGCCACTGTATGACTGCACACTGCACAGCTGCATGCAGCAGACGACTTTGCTCCGAAATTGATTTTTCGGAGTTCTCTGTGTACTTATCATTTTACAACGTCGTTTCAATTTATGCATTTTACTTTAGTTATTATTACTAATTTCAGTGTAAGACTCAAGTCATGCAGGCGCGTGGTGCCAACGGTCAAGGTCGCTTTTAATTGAACTTTATTCGAAAAAAAATAGTCGCAGATTCATTTTAAGAAAAAATTAAAAAAACCCTTTGATTAAAAGAAGTAAAAAAGCGTGTCTTGTTACATAGTTAATACCATTCAAATCTCAACCATTTTTATGTACCTCCTAATAAACATTCATGGCGGAAAAAAAAAATTTTTAGTCACGAATTCCGTGTTTACATCTTTAAAAAATCGTCGTCAGCTCGAGAGGAGAGGGGCAAGATGGTGAATCGCGCACGAGCACCATTCATCTCTGCGGCACTGTACACTTGATACATTAGTATAACGTCGAACTTTGAAATGAATAATGCACAAATGGATATTATTCGCATTGAAATAAATGGCACCTGGCACTGCTAGTAGGAAACAGGGTAAAAAGCAAGGTAACCCGACCCAATAAAAGTGCTGACATATTGAAATACCTTTCTCCCACGCGCAGTGACACTGTTAGATCAAAATCAAAAATAATGGCGAAAGTAAAAATTTGGAAGAGCTACTGGGTAGGATAGTCAGTGGATATTAAAATGTAAACTCACGTGTGCACGGCTAGAGTAGTGACTGCAAGTTGTCACTGCGGATGATCCACGGATGCGGAGGAGCCAAAAGATAAGAGGTGAAATTGGACGGTCGACAGGCGATAGGGGCCTGGGATTAGACGACTCCTTGGAGATGACGGAGAGCTTGTTGACGAGGAGTCGTGTGAGAGGCCCGCGGGGGGGCTTTTGAGAGTGTGTTATTTAACAAAAGCGCTGGGCTGCAGCTTTAGCGGCGTATCGGCGCTGCTCAGCAACGACTCGAGCGACATGATCGTTCGAAAGGCCCACTTGGTTCACTGCCTGCGCCCAGCAAGCGGATAGGTCCGTCCGATCTCTGCCGCAACTCGCAATTAGCGAATCTCGACGTATCTCGCACACTGGCACAGCACAGGCACTGCACTGTTTGAGCTGGCGCGATTGATTCCAAAGTCGAAAACGTTAAGATGGCCGGCTGTAGGAGGAGTATCACCGAGATACCTATGCAAGGTACAGCTTACACTTTGAAAAGAAAGTTGATCCGAACGCTGGGATGCGCGCGCGCACCGAGAGAAAGAGAGAACCGTACGGCGTTGTAGACGAGCGATCACTGCCTTGCTTGCTCGCTCGCTTGCGCTAGCGGCGTTTGCGCCGCTCGCGGCTGCCTTGCTTGCTGCACGCGCGCAGCGCGGCACGCATATAACTACCTACTTACACCGAATAGGGGGAACATTTGTTGTTCGAAATTACCTGCACATTTAAACTTGCCGAGGGCCGCGGCTCGTGTTTGGGGGATCCGGGGATCACGGGTGTTAACTGCGGACGATGCCGGAAGACGGCTCCCCCGTCGTCGTGATCTCTGTCTCGTTTCCTCCCCCGTAATCCATAACTCAACTAGCCACGGACGAGCATTTATTATTTCTATTACCAGAAATCAGAATTTTTAATTTAGAAAATATCGACCCGTTAAGTACTTCCTACTTTCGGGAAATTATCATCTCATTCAAATTTTGGGAAAACGTTCACCATATATGAAGCTATGTTCGTTTCATCATAATTTTGAATTTTTGACCGACGAACAAGGAATTAAAAAAGAAACAAAAATTCATCAAGTTTAAGTTTCAAAAAGAGAAGAATGTTTTCAAAAACTGATTCATTTAAATAAACAATTATTTTCAGTTTAAAATTCAACCGATATTTTGCAGACAATAAAAACTCATTTACAAATTTCCAATGCTACACTTGAGAAGAATCATTTTCGCCTTTTCTGTTATACAGTTCTTCGATTACTTTTTAAGCTAGTTATTTAACTTGGCGGGGTCTCTATAACAATGAAAAGTCGTTAATAAAAAAGCTGCAATTGAAAAAAATCACTTTGCCGTTAACTGTTGCGTTTCGTACAATGTTCTTGAGCGAAGGAGAAAAAGTTTCAAGTCAATTACACATTATGTAATTGTAAAATTGCCACTTTTCGAAATTTCCATTGAAATACTGTATTAACATTTTGGTAATAATGTTTCGTCACTTTTAATTAAAGCTTTTGAGGATTGCATACAAAATTATAGTTTTCGAATAAATACACTGTTCCAACGCTTAAATAATCGATGCAGATAATGTATCAAGGTGTCTCGCGATTAAATTATGAAACCTTATCAGTTTGAAAGTGGATCTTATTTAATATGCAATTGTTCTTGGGCATTGGAAATATAAAAAATATATTTAAGTAAAACTTCAAGCCCATAATGAAAGATTAAAAAAACTTTCATTGATGAATGGAGGACTAAATATTAATTATTAATTTAGAAGTAAGACTTTTACTTTGCGTACAAATTGTCTTCATAAATATTTATATTTTTCACATTTTTTTTTTGTGTGTGGATATAAGAATGTGGGTCACTAAACTCTGATCGAATAATAAGTTTAACAGTACGTTATTTTTCAATCATCGTGTCGTCAAACTGGATCAGAGTTTATATTCGTAACGCAAAATTTAATTGGAATCGTTTAAATTTTTATTCACTGTTAGGCAAAACTCTATTAGAAAAAATTGCTACTGTCAATGTAAGCGCAATGCAAGTGACTTTGAAACTTCTGGGTGTATTTTTATTTCCAAGCTTAGAATTTTCTTCAATAACAGTGGCGAGTCTACTTTTTTTTAACATTGAATTTGAAAAAAAAAAGAGAAATCAAATTGAAAATTTTTTCTTCTTATTGATCTGGTACAAACAACCAATTCAAGCGTGAACAAGTAAACAGATTCACACTGATGAATTTGGTTAGCTATTACTTCATCGAGATGATTAAAAAATTACGTAAGTCCCGAGGAACGAAAAAACCCAAAACTGAGACGGAAGTCAATAAAAAAGCGCGTACTATCCGTACCGCAAGATGATAAATCTTACTCGAGCTTATACGCGGGCTTCACTCAACGTCACAATAGTTCCATCAAGTCCAATGTAAAAGAAGTCAACAAAAAAAAAAGTCCAAAACAAACGATGCGTATGGATCATCGATCATAATAACGCACGGATAAAAAAAAAAAAGGAAGTTCACGGACGATCAGAATTCTGCAATAATAAACTGGTCCGGCGCATGCATCATGCATGCAATCTGGGCTGACGTGCCTCCTCCTTTTTCCTCGTTTTCTAAATCTAGTACCTCGATAAGAGGCTGTTATCATTAAAACAAACATGCCGGAAATTTATACACTGCACGTAACCTTGTGTGCATTTTTAACTTTACCAAGATCGTCAGCTGTAATGGATTTAAAAAAAAAAAAAAAAAAAAAATCGTATGATGCAGCTTGCTTCAATAGACAAGATAGTTGGTGCTTGTATTTATTTACAAAAGTGTCTTTTACTCTGGTTCGAGAGGAGGAAAAAAGTGTGAGATTTAGTACCGGAACAGCAGTCGTAATGACGTTCACTCGGTCACGACCTTCGCCTTCGTAATAGCCGCATCGCGATGTGTAATTTATCTAGCGCGTCCAATTTGCTTGCACGGATGCACGCGGCAATGACATCTTAAGTCGCGCGCGACTTGCATTTATCAGTCTATTGATGATTATCATCATGCAAGTGCATTACTTGTTTTCTCGAAGAAATTTTGATATCAATTGGTGGACTAAAATTTTTGAACTTTATTCAGTGACAAATGTTAGGAAATGTAGGTATTTTTCATTATTCATGAAATTTTAATGGTCCTTTCTTTTAGGAAGAGTTTGGTTATTTTATCAGACTGAAACGTTGATTGACTTTTTTACGCCAGCCCACTGTAGCGTAGTACCAGAGTGACTCAGCTGCGATGAACTTGCGTAAGTTTCCTTGGTTGAACCTCTTTGGCTTCTTAGGAAATCCTAGATCTGTTGGACTTTGAGCTCGCGCGAGCGTTACTTTCTTGTGCTCTTCTTTTACGCCAAATCTTGGACTCTACCTTTTGAACAGGCTGTCTTTATGAAACAAGGTCATAAAATTTTCTCGTAAATGTGAAAGGTTGTTGCGTGGGACTGATTCTTCAATTTTATTTCTGGTTTAACTCTTAAAGTAATTATTTCATTGAAAAAATGTAAACTATTTGATCACTGGATCAGTTTTTGAAATTGAAAACTCTCATTTTATTTTATTTTTTCTTCAATTTCTATAAAATAGCATTTTACTGTTTCGTCAATTAATTAAAATTCAATTTCGTAAATTATTTTTAAAACCAAGAAACAAACCAGTTCAAAGGTTGATTTCTCAAACAAGAAGTGTATGTAAAAACTTTTTTTCCTTGATAGGTATTTTAAAACACTTTCAAACCATTTGATCTGGGCTGAATAGATACAATTTTTATAATTAAATTTTTATTGATTCTAATTTTCAATTTTTAAAAATTATCAAATTATAAAATATTGAAATTTTGTTTTTTTTTTTTTTTTTTTTTTGTTTTTTTTAATTATGAACTTTTTGTTCTTGCATGATGAAATTTTTGATCTGTAATTTTAAACAATTCAGCTGACGGCTGGCTTGAGTTGTTAATTAAGATGGTTTGTTCTCCTTTACGGCTCAGTGATTTAACAAAACTATATATATATATATTTTTTTCAACAAAAAAAATACAAGTAAATTTATTGCAAGTCATTAAAAAAATTCTCCCGCAATGGTATTTTTTTTTTTTTTTTCATTATTAACGCACACGCACGCTTATACTCGCAAACCTATGCAAAAATATACCGTATTTGATTTAAAATACCGTAATTAGTACTATATAATTGTGGTAATCTTTTTTCGAATTCTGTAATCTTCTGTAATAGCAGTTAAATTCAAGCAGGCATGTGTATTAATTTCGGCCACCCAGATATACGGTATACGGCGAACGCGCGTTTCGCGGCACTTCAAAAAAATTTGAAAAGGTTTAAAACTCCAAAATATGAACATTAGAGCGATTTGAGACTTTTAAAAATCATTTTCATTAATGGCATGTAGCTTTAAGAGATTTTCAACTACTCTGTTATTTTATTTTTTTGAATGATTAGTCAAAGTATTTTTACGAAAAAAATAATAAACCATTTTTTAAAGCTGGGGTGGCTGAAATCAGTCACACAATTTTTTGGCTCTTTAAAGGGTTTCACCTAATTCAATAGTGCTTTGGCAAAACTGATTGAAATCAAATGTGGGCTAGGCTGCTTTTAAAGGTTTAGATTCAAGTTTTAAAACGAGTCCAATCACGTTAAAAAATATCAAACTGGTGAACTACAGTATCGATTTGCAATTAGGAGGCCGAAATTAATAAGTTTAGTTACCTATCTATTTTTCTATCTTTTACTATTTTTACTATCATAAAGACTTTCAAAATATTTATTTATGAATAAAGTAACAATGGAGGTACTTTTCATCTATAAAATGTCTCTTAACCACTTTGTTTATTATTTTAGCCTGTGACAAAAAATATGAAAATGACCTTTGCTACCGTACCGTTGATATATTATAATAGAATAAAATTTTAGACACACTAGCCACGAAAAAAATGACTCTTTGCAATTTTTATAAGCTGAAAAGTTAGAGTCGTGGCTGGTTTTTTTTCGCGCGGGCAATCGATATGATACACGTCAACAATTGTCTATAATAATGTCGGAAAATGATATTACATGTTTTTAATTTTATGAAAAGCTTATTCGCTTATAATTTTAGGGGCGAAAATGAACCAACTATACAAAAGAAACTTATAGAAAATTGTAGTAGAGTCACTAAAATAATTTTTTTTTTTTTTCATTTCATGTATTATGAGGTTAAAAACAAGCACAAGCCATTTAATGGTTAATAAAATTGAAAGCAAAAAATTGAAACTTATATTTAAATGAGTAATAATTTTTTTTTAGATTTATTGAATTCATTGCAAACAATTTGTTTAGAAGGAATGATTATGATAATTAATCAATATTATTAAAAATACAATTAATCAATTATGAATCTAAGCCATAAGCTTTGTCGGTAAATAATTTTATGTTAAAAATATAATCGAATGTGCAAAAATTTAGTATTAAAAAAAAAAAAAAAACAGTTTAAGTTTTTATAAAATTAGCATCGACTTGTAAAGTTAAAAAAAAAAAAAAAAAAGAATTATTTAGGACTTAATCAAGCTAACGCAGTTTACAAACTCAATTGTACGAGATGTGGTAGTTAACTAATTTTGTTGAACAAACAAAATCCGGAACAAGCTTTGTATTGTTGTCGAATTTATAAAACAACAGATCAGAACTATTTCAGTTAATAAACAATTTATATAGACATCAATTTAATTTCCATCATGTAAAAGCTTTAGACGTAGTTTTCGCAAAGATGTATAATCTTTGTAATTTGTTACAATTCAATTTATTTATTACGCATTACAAAAACAAATAAAGCAGAAGTGCCAAGAAAAACTTTTTTTTAAAGCGATATGCAAAATCAAAATCTTACCAGTTTTTTATTGTAATTTATTTATTAAAAAAAAAAAATACTTCCCACAATAATGCTGATTAATGAAAATGTTTTTCTGAAAACTCCCGATTCTTGGATGAGCATCGAGCTATTCAATAAACAAGTTTTCAAACTATCACGTATTTTCGCAGGAAAAGAAGGAAAAGAACGTGGTGTAAGAGAGGTAAGGTCTGCTTACAGGCCAGGTGTATAGCAGCAACCAATCGAGGCTGAGGCTGCTCTGCGCGGGCATTGTTAGCGAGCTCGGATTAGCGAGCTTTTGACATTTTGACGAAGCGCATGCAGCCAAGTTTGCACAGTGCACAATACCCCCCCCCCCCCCCGCTCGCCTACAGCACTGCTGCGGTGGATTTTCTCCCCCGGTTTATTTTCACCGATTCCTTTTGTCTCCCCTCCACCGCGGCGCTAGCCTCGTTCGTTATTCCTTCAGTCGAGGATTTTTCGAACCTCAGAGTTTTCCGGGGAAAAAAAAAGTATAAATACCTGCGGGCTTCGAAGAAGCAAGGTTATTTTTGTACCTCCCACGCAGCTGATGTTATTATTTTACGCCGACTCCATCATTTATGCAAGCGAAATCGATATTTTATTCTTCAAGAAAAGTTAGGCGTAACTTTGTCCGAAAACTTTTAAATTCCACAAGAACAATAAAAGAAGTTAGTTTTTTGAAAAAATTATCCTCGAAAGTAACAACAACGGCGTATAGTTGTTGTAAACATCATTAAAACAGGTAAGGAGCATAACTTTTGTACGCGCGAGTAGCGCGGTGCACGCTGTAAACCCAGAGGCCCGTAAAAACAAGGCGTACGTGCACCCACGAGTGTAATCATCGCGCAGGGGGGAGGCCAAGTTTTATCGTACATCTCACGTAATTACACCCCGTGACAAACAGCACGACAGAGAGCTTTTTGTGACTCCGAAAGTACTGCCCGTCGTCGTATTTCCATATAGACGCTGCTGCCGGACAACGACAGATCGAACCCTTTCTAATAGGGAAGTGGACGGATACCGGGAGAATCAAAGGGTTTTTTTTTTTTTTTTTTTTTCGTTACCGAAAACTTTGAACGAGCGCGCTCATAATTGCAAACAAAAAAACTTGATTATTTGAATTAAAAAAAAAAATTTCGCACTGTATATGGTAATTTGTTTCTTTGTTTATTTATTATCTGTTTTACTGAAAATGCTAATTAGAGTTAAAAAGAGCGGAAAAACTACGTCGCACTGACATAATAACTGCAGGGAAAAAAGTGATGATAGTAACTTTGAATTTTAATTAATGGAAATTTTCGCTTGCGCGTTAGCGGTACTGCAGCAAAAAACTTTGTTACGATTTAAGTCGTGCTCTAATTACGATGAAAAATTGTATAAAATCAAGAATGACCGATTGAACCACTAACTTCGGGAAAAAACTACATACACTCTTTGCTTTTTTTTTTTGTAAAAAATGAGAGCGGACTTTCCTTATCTAAAAGAATAATCAATCAATGACCCTATCTATTTACCCCTGGCATCGACACGTCAGGAAGTAACGAAAAATTCCCTAAATCACTTTCAGGCTAAAAAAAAAATCGAAAAACTTCTACACTTCCGTTTCGATCTAGTACGAAAATTCGAGCGGTGACATAGCGATAAATAAAAAAAAAAAAAAGAAGGGAAGGCTGACGGACGAAAAAACTCCATGTGCGTTCGGTGTTGGGGGATTCGAAGCTGTAAAAAAAAAAAAGCTTTGGTGTATTGAGAAAGCTCCGGGGAGTTTCATGGCCGCGCGCTGCGCCGTGTTTACGGAAGCTGAATGTTGCAGCGACGATGATAAGTAACTCGCAATCTTGTTTATAACTCCTAGGCTTGGTATTTTATTTAGCATAACTCTTGCGTCTTTGTCTCTTGAACAATGAAAATATTTTAATAAGTTTCAATCACTGGACAGTTCAGTTCAAATTTCATTTATTTTTTTTTTTTTTTTTTTTTTTTTTTTTATAAATTACATAGCAACGTTTCGCGTGACTATTTTTGTTCCACGTCTTTTCAAGCTAAAATTAATATTTGGTATAAAAGTATTGCAACATGATTGCACAGTCAAAATGCTATCATTAGCAAAAAATAATAAATGAAATTTGAACAGAACTGGCCAGTAATATAATATTTTAATAAGGTTTTTTTTTGACACTGGCTAGCTTTTTTCATACGATAAAATGTCTAAATAGAGAAGTTGCACATTTTCCAAAAACATTTTGTTCTTAAAGTTTGCGATTTTTAATGAATTTTAAAATTTTTTTCATAATTTTTACATCAAAATTACTGAAGATATTAATTATTGAATTTTGAGCATTTTACCCCTTAGTGACGTCACTGAGGGATATTTAACGTTAGGAAATATATCTATAGCTATGCAAATTACTGAAACTCTACAAGTCAATATCTCCTTCAATACTGTATAAAAATTAAAAATTCTTTTACTAATTTTATTTTTTCAGACCCATTATTTAGATGTTTATTTGAAAACACTCATTTTCAGACTCATACAACTTCCCTATTACGGATACTGTTTTATTAGCGTCGTTGTGTTTGACCTCTTTATCGGCATTAAAACCTCGTTCGACTGATTTATGAGTGCTTTTCAAAACAAACAAACAGCAAGCGTTTACATTTTGACACTAATCAAAAGTGAATGGGGGATGATTGGACGAGGTGGCATATGTTTTTAAAAAAGTTGAAGTTAAATTTTTCAGACGAAGTCGGGGGGCAGGTGCTGATTTATGTCTGGTTCGCGTACCGCGACAGGCATTATTACGTGACGCTTCTGCAGACGTCACGCTAGCTGCTGTAAGAGAGAGATTACAAGAGCCTTTTTTATTACTTACTTCTCGCGTGTCTCTTTTACTTTTTTTTTTTTTTTTTTTTTTTTTTTTATATAACTCGCACTCTGTTTTGAAAGCTTCAGGACTTTGTTTGCGTATCGCTGGCACGCTTATTTTCACGAAAATAAGGTGAAAAGCTCCCGCGCGACGGGTAGGATATTTTTAAACAATCGTCAAGGAATGCAAGTTTAAGTGTATTTTTGTACGCTTTTTCAAGAGGAGTTTAAAAATTGATTTTAATAAGCGTACCTCGGACTGATGGTATTTTCACTTGGCTTTCACACCGCGTGTACAATAACGTATGTTGATGTTCGGATAGAAACGCGTGAAAAAGTTTAATCGATGCTAAAGCTTTCTCCTCCTTCGTGAGAGAGTAAAAACCTGTTGGCAAAACCAAAAAAAAGTCGGGTGACTGCTTTAATCTTGCTGATGTGGCGATATGCTGTAGCTTTCGATAACTTTCATCGCGCTTAGCAAGATAAGCAAAAAAAATAAATAAATAAAATAAAAAGGAAAAAGATAAAATTTTGAAAACAATATTTAACTATTTCAATTTTGAAAAATAAAGATAAAAGCACGATAAAAGTGTACTGCGTTCTTTAACAAATAAAGAAAAATGTTTAACTCTTTGCTTTTTTCCAGTCCAAGGGCGTTGAAAAATTTCAAAATAATTATTTTTTTTACCATTTATATTAATTATCCTTAGATTTATTAAAAAGAATTCCTTTACCCCTCTACATAAAGATAAGCCAAGATCGAATGTCGTCGATTTAAAATGATTGTCATTGGTTCAAAACATTAAATTTTGAATTTGAATTTTAATACATAGAATTTTGATATTTTAACTGAAAATTATGTTATTCGTTGCTAATGAAATATTATCGAGAATTTCACCTGTAAGATTCTTTACATTTTACAAAAAATAAAAATTAAACATTTTTACCCATAAAAAACAATAATTATTTTTTTCAACAGAACACAGCTATACGAATAAGGCGTATATACAAGGTGAATAGAAGGCGTAGAAATTGAATAACTTTTTCGCTATAGTTTTAAAATTATAATAACATATCTTGAATTTTTTAATGAAAATTTTGATATAATTTAATAATGAATAAATAAACAAGCGCGCTTACCCGCTGAAAGATATTTGTCATTTATAAAAGAGATGCATAAACTATCAGTAGCAAGTATGAGTTTGTTCTCACGTGATGGGGTCAATAAGCACAGTTTTTATTACCAGCTATTAGACAATTTGAGTGAAGTGAATGATCGCTTGTAGTTTATGTGACTTGACTTCTCATGTTATCATCTAACGTCAACTCAACCAAAATTTCATGGTGTAGTAATTTAACTAAAAAACTTACAAATCGGCTTAATTTGCATTGCAGCATCTAGATCAAATCAGTATTTTTTTTATTTACGAATAGAATGTTACAATAAAACTTTTCTGAAAGTCATGAAATGAAAATTGTTTGATTTATGCACGTATACAGTAGAACTGCTATGTTTTTATAATCTATTTTTAAAAATTCAAGTAGAAAATTTATGTTTATTCTAGTCCTCCAGAAAAGAATTTTAAAGCTATTTAGAGCTTTTTGAATTGGTAAAAATTTTTAACTGCTAAACGAAAAATTTTGCTTTAGCTAATTTAATAATAAAAATACTGTCCATTATATAAATATAAATAAAACTTATATTAATTGCAATAATATGTAAATAATAATTTAAAATTGAATTTTTAAGTGTTCTCATGAGATTACAAAAGTATGTTTCTGTTCCGGTACATAATACTTTTAGTAAATAAGTAAACTAACAAACTCTAACAGCTTACGTCTTTTCATCTATTCATAAAAATTAAATTTATCTACACGTTTTCTACCATATTAATAAAATAACAAAAACTTTTTTCTACGCGATTTCATCATGAGGAATGAAACTTTAAATAAAAACCGAAAATAGTTCACATGATTGATAACCTGTACAGAAAATTTGAATCATAATAAGAAGGTATGTCAGAATTTTTTTTAAGAATTCGATTATATGAATTAAAAAAAATAAAAATAATATTAATTTCCAATAAAACTTGCAAGAATTATCTGTGCACGTGACCATCAATCAACCTGTCGATTTAAGTAAAAACTTTTTTTATCAAATTATACCTGAAATAATTTACCCAACAGTATAATAAAAATTTTTACCCTGGAATGTGAGAAAAAATGTAAGCTCAGCAAAAAGTTTTTAGAAGAGTATGCCGACCAATGTGAAAACCCACTAATTTTCCTCGAGATTTTTCTCGCCTTCCCGCAAAAGTCACAGTTTTGAAAACAGCTGATTCACTCCGTTTATCGTACCCGCAGTCGTCGTGATTAAAAATAGAGCTCTAAAAAGTACAAATATACTCTAGCTTTACGTAAGAAAGTTATTCAAGATTACATTAAAGTTTCGGAAAAAAAAAAAACAATAATAATTTCGAAGTGACTCGCTTCATTAGTGGTGATTTAAGTTATAATTTTACCTGATTTGCATGCATAAATATGTACACCCCGGGGCGCGCTTGGTTAACTATATTACGGGATGATTTTCATAAATCACGAGCTTATCGAGGCTGCTGAAATTCATTAGTATTTTTACTTTGATGATTTTATCATCGTTAGTTTATTTCAGTCCCGAAAATTTCATCATTTGTTTACTCGAAAACGTGGCGAGAATCGTGAAGAAACAATTCAAAGTCCTGGTTTTAGAATAATAATCACGGTTTGAGCTTTTGTTTTTTCTGAAAACACTGTACGAGTTCTTGAAAATATTAGTAAATGATCGATTAAGTGTCAGACGGAAGAGTATGCCTAGACACGATATAATCGAGTTTCGATGTATGATATATAATGACTGATATGAGTATCGCTGTCATTTGAAAATATCAAAACGTTGACTCGGTTCCGATAGTGTCGCAACATCGATTACATGTTACTCTACATTGCTTGTGCAGTCTGAAAATAAAATCCATTGAATAATCTTGGCGAAAAATATGAACAAATTTAAATGTTACCACGGCAGTTTATTCACAATCCTAACTATTTTTTGTATCTTTATGAGATAAAAATAAGCTGTCGTTGGAATAGAGATATTCCCCTCGAATTAGTAGATTACAGTTGATAAAGATGGAGTATTTTCGCCTATAACTGCTTCCCATCAATATCCTTATGGATCTAAGACAAACTGGATTCCGACTCTATCGGATGAAGCATTCAAAGCAAGAAACTTCGTTAGTGATGTAATTACATAATACAAAATTACATCTACGTATTACTAAAAACAGTTGTACAGACAAAAAATGGCAGACTCAAATAAAAGATTTAATATAAAAATTTTAATGGTCCATAAACCTGATTTATTGAAATTTTTTTTGTTAAATTAAAATACCAAATTTAAACAAAGAAAATTTGCAAGCTTTTAGATGGGAATAATTAGTGCTATCTAATTTTAAATTTTTTAGAATTCTTTATTAAAAAAGTTAATTTTGCTTTCAAAATCTAAAATATAATTAGTATTTGAGAAGGCCTAGATAACATTTATGACTGCAATAATTAATCTTTTGTTTTGCACTTGAAAGTGACAAGGTTGTCTAGAAATAAAGCCTAAGTTTTTTAAGGAGTAAACTTTAAATCGATCTTAGCTTCTCGGAAATCGGAAAAAAAATCTTATCGTGAATCTTCTGGAATAAGTCAACGACGTCGAAAGGGGAAGAGATAAAAGCAGTGCGCACACGTCAAGCAGAAAGAAAAAGGAGTAAAAAAAGTGGAAAACGAAAATTCTCTGACATAAGTTGCGAAACGTCCATCAAGCGTTGCTGCGCCGGTGATAAATCGTTCGCCAGTCGCGTGACTCTCTTTTATTATGACGAGCGTCCAAGCTAAACAATTTCTATACGCACCGACACACTGTGACTGATAATAAAATTCTAAGAGTTCCATGTGTGATCAAGATGGATTTTCTACACATTTTTTTTTTGCGTATTCAGTAAATATCATAAAGATTTCATATTTCAGTTTCTTTTTAAATCAAATTTTACATAAAATTGATGAAAAAATTCAATTTTTTCTCAATCACTGCTAATAATACTTTCAACTTGTTTGTTTTTGTCAAATTTAAAATTATTAGCACGATGATCTGTGCAAACATCACTACTTATTGCGAAAATTCATGAAATTCACTTTTCGCTGGAGTGTTGAATGCGCCGTAGAACTTTTTTTTCTCTGGTTACTTCCTGAAATCTTGTCTCTGCACTTTCGTTCGCAATAAAACTTTTAGAAAATTTTGCCGATGAGTCACGCCTGGCATCTGAAAACTATTAAATGGCATTCTTCGAAAAGTATCAACGCGTTTGTCAAGATTTTCCAAGGAATCGGGCTAAGTAACCAAAGACCAGCGAAGAAAAACTTTAGCCGAAAATCAGCAGATTTTAAATGACCAATAAGGAGCTGAAGAGATGAAAAAAATTAAAAAATCTTAATAATTGGGTACTAATTTATGAAAATTCCTGAATTTTTCTGTCAGCCGCTTATTGCTCATTTCAAATTTGCTGATTTTTGGCTAAGGTTTTTCTTCGCTTGGACCATAGATATATACGCGTGTAATAAGTTTATTAAAACTTCTGTTGTGATATTTTATTTAATTTTTTTTTAACATTTTGATATCAATAAAAAAAATTTTAAACTATACAGTTTTTCTCTCGAACTTTTAGTTACTTTGGATAGGTGTATGATAAATACGATTAATTTAAAAGTAAAAAACTTTTCCTTCTTTTGAAAGCTTCAGCCCAGATGTAAACGTGAATGGAATAATTGTCACGTGTGTATATTTACACGCGTTAAACGTGAGACGGCTCCGATTCGATTATTACAAGAGCGCTATCGCATTATTAATTTTTTCATTTCTTAGACACTCAAATTTTTAATTTTCATACTTATGTGTTCTTTTTTTAATTTTTTTTTCATCAATGACTCAACTACATTCAAAATACATTCTTAAATATAAAATAAGTTGTCTTTTATTTTAACTACTTTGATTGTAAATGTTTCTAATAGTTTTTTGTTTATTAGAAATTAATTATACCAAACAATTATTCAATTAAATGAAATTAGGAGTGAGGTTTTGTACCTAATAATATTACGCGTGTCTAGAGACCTTTTTTAGCGTACATCAATTCATTATAGTGTACGTTAGTTTTTCAACTTCGCTTTGAAGCTCGGCTTACTGTTTACTTGCAATACATAATATTTTTCACAGCGATAATTAATGTTGTGAATAGAGTTTACTAGCACCATGCTTTACCACGGACCATGTGCACATTTACAATGTAAAAAACTTTCAAAAAAGTAAAATAGTAAATGAAAGCTGTGTATAATTATTTTGACAAACCCAAACAGACTTTATATTTCTGCTGAGTCTAAAATAATTAAATTTCTTCCAGCTTGCACCCCAATTATTAAGAATTCTGTTCATTATCTTTACTACTATTACCATGTATTTTATCATCATGTATATACTTATTGTTAAACTTTATTATACTTATACTTACAACATGTACATTCACATAATTAATAAATTTATTGTAACTACTCTGTAACCTTACGAGTATAATAGTTCTTCCTATACTTGATATTTATTAATAAACTAAACTAATTGAAATTCATATAAATTGATTGATCTTATTAGTTTATTTGTTTTTTTATTTCACTTAAATTATCTTGTGTTAATAATAAAATGTAAGTGATTGCACGTTGTTGTAAAAAAAAAATCTTGCCATTCTGAAAGGCAAAGAAAAAGAAACTTTAAATAAAGTGAAGATCTATCTTTTTAAAGTATTAAATATAAACTCTGGCAAGATAATAAAACTTCACTTATCTTTTAATAAAAAAGATGGGTTGACCTTATAAATAAACGAATAAATAAATAAGAGAAATTTAAATATTTATCTTCTCGCACGTCTGAATTTTTATTAATAATAAATAAATTAATCCAAAATAAGTTTTTCGTTCATAACTTCCCTAAACTCGTTTTTTTCATCCAGTTGTTATAGTTTTTCTAGTTTATGAAAACTTGAAATTTGTTTTTATGAAACTTTATTGGCTCATAAAGTTTTCATATACAAATCCAAACTTATTCGAATCGAATCTTCAATACGCATCATTAATTGAATTTTTTTATAATTTACACAAATATTTTTCATATAGTTACTTTATGATAACTCAATTTTCATACTTGCATTGACATGTAAGCACCAACAAGTAGAAACTTCTTATTTTGAAGTAATCAATAGAACTCTTAATGTTTTCAGAGTATGGATGAAGAATTTTTTTTCTGGCTTAACAGACGGAAAAAGTATTGTTGGCATTAATGATTTTTACCAATTTGAAAAAAGCATGATTATAGTAAAGAGTATATTGTGATAAGGCTTGCATTTATACGGTATATGTTAGTATCGATCACGTGGTAAGAGCGTGCGATTATTCTTTGGTTCACATAAAGAGATAAAGCACCCCCATTATCACCATTGCGGGGTTACGCGCTGCTCCCTAATCGCATTACAATTCGAAAATTCAATAAACAATAGCTTCTCGGTTATAATCTTCCACCGCGAGGTGTGTGAACTGGCCGAGTTTCGGATACAGATATACGAGCTACCCGAACCGGCAAGCATGTTACTTGGTTTTCGCTAAGCGGTTTAGCCGGACCTCCTCCTTCACCTCCTTCTTTTTTATCGAAGAGGATTTGCGGCTACAAGATCACTAGATGGCTTTTGACTCCGAGATCCAAAGTTATTGTCCAGATTCATACTGTAGTTTTGGATTTAATTTAATTATTGTATTTTACTTTTTTAACTACGGTCAATACTCATCTATATAAATCAGTCAAATTCTTGAAATTCTTTTATACTCATTCCCATCAGCTAACTAACTTTTATTCGAGAATAATGTTAAGTATGCGTTGCAATGAAGTCGGGAACAAATTTTTAAGCACGCTAATTACATCGTCAATTTTACGTGTAAAACTTTTATTTAAAAAAATTAAAAAGATGCTAGAAATTTCAAAAGAAAAAAATTTTCTTATCTTAATAATTTGTTTTTAAAATTTTTGACAACTAATTTTACTTTTATTGTATTTAACAACGCTTATTTAAACTTTTAATGAAAAAAATATAACTCCATACGATCAGGGATGCGAAAAAGCTCGATATAAAGTCAACGTCAGAGTTCAGACTCTCCAACCTACGTATTCCAGCCTCGTGGATTTGAGTCTTGAACTTTGAGTTCGCAAACTCGAACTTTGGACTCGAGAGTCCAAAAGTGCGTATCCAAGATCTAAGACTCTCGAGTTCGTGAACTCGGACCTTTGTAGTCCACAGTTCCGTCTTCGACAGGCAATTTGTAAGTTTAATGTCTTGTAAATTTTCATTAATGTGTTCGAAGTTCAGAAATTTTAACTACATTTTAAAACAAAAGAAAGAACAAAATCCGGGAAGTTGGTCCATCGAATTAGAGAGTTCAAGGCTTTCAAGACCAACAGCTTGAGTTCCAGATCTCGTTTTGAACTCCGAGTTTTGACCCATACGACTTTCAAGGTTCCTATCAAATATACCTCACTGCTGTAAGTATTTGTTTTCTATATCATTTTTCTTTTCTTTTATTTAATTTTAACAAAAAGAAGAGTTGTAAACAAATATCCTAGCATAAGAGCCGGTACTTTTTAAGAAAGCAAAAACTAAAAAAAAGTTGGAAAATTGATTTTATTTTTAAAACTATCTTGTTCAAATGAAAATTTTTTAATTTCAATAAAAAAATCGTTTTATTTCCAGAAATTGTTTGATAACGTTTACCATTTATTGAATAAAAAAAGTGGATTGATTTTTCCACAAATTTTCTACTTATTCTTTTGTCTTTTTTTAATGTGTTTGATTGTAATTAATACATAAAAAAAAATTTGAAGGAAAATTTGTTAACCAAGATTTAAATTATAAACTGCAGTTGTTAGCAAGATTCAAAATAAACTGCTGAAAAACATCTTCGGTGTAGATCACAGACCTAATAGGAATATTCAAACTGTTTTATAGAATTATCCTGACATTTTTAACAACGTAAGTACTATTAATGGCTTTAATTCACTAGTGGCTGTAAATAATATAACTAATTCACTACTAAATCAACTTATTAGCGAGGTTTAATCTTGTTAAAATCTATTTGTTTGTAAAATTAAATAAAAAAAAAATTTCTTTGAAACTTAGTCAAAATTGCTGAGTCGCGTATTGCATAAAGGGTTTCAATGATGATGATAAAAAAAATTCTCGTATCATTTGCGAAAAACTGCTGACTTTAAATATTTTTCTCTGAAAAAAAAATTGTTTTATCATGCATGAAACCGCTGACTTCAACTTGTGTTTGAGTTTCAACTTACAACATTTACTACTTGAGTAAAGAAAGTATTTAGTGCGTAATAGTTAGAACGGAATAATAATTTGAATACAAAAAAAAATAAAACACGCTTTCTGAAAAAAAATAATAATACATTTTACTGATAAATTGTTGAGCTGCAAGGTATTTCTCATTAACGAATGATTCTGAAAATATTAAAAGTAATTAATGATATTAATCAATGAATTAATATTTTTTTCTCTTGAAGAGAAGATTTTCGTTTTTGTATTTTTGTTTATTATCACAATATTTTTTTAATCAACAGGTTTTATCTTTTGTACAAAATTATACAAATACAATATATGATTTATAATTAATCAGTCATTGAAATTCGATTCTTCGCTGTCGGGAAAAGGTCATGGATAATTATTATTTGAAGCTTGTCGAATTTAAAAATCATTTTTTGAATACTCCAAGAAAAGTTCATAAACCCAAATTGTTTGAAAATTTGAATACTCGTGCAGTAGATACAACAGAAAATAATTTTTATTATTTATTCGAAAAAAAAAAAATGATTGTTTAATAATTTATTAATATGTAAAAAATAATATAGCTGCATAACTTTTTTGTACATATTAAATAGTTAATACATTGAATTGGATTGACAGAGAATGAATCACTTGATTAACTCAATAAAATTTCGTAATTCCACGTCAATATTCTACGGAGATACTTTTAGTTTATGTACAAACAATGTACAGACTACATCTGTTTTGTACACTCACAGTTCTATCGATTTTCTTCGGTCTACTTACATTGCGGAAAGATTCCACAGAAAATTCTTGAGCACATTTTTTTCGAGAAGAAAATTTGTTTACCGCTTACAGTCAGCGACACGCTACTCAAGTGTTGATTTAAACCTTTTAAGATTTTTCATACTACTTGTGCAAGTATGCAAAACTTGAAAACAAGGGGCTACGCACTTGAGAAAAGACTAACAGGATTATGACAGGACTAAAAGGACTATGACAGGACTAACAGGATTATGACAGGACTAACAGGACTATGACAGGACCAACAGGACTATGACAAGACTAACAGGACTATGCCAGGACTAGCAGGACTGTCGGAGAATAATGAGAATTTCAAAGGATGCACAGATGAAATTGTTGTAACATTTTTTTGAATTCGCATTACTAAATATCTAAATACATTGTTAAGAGGAATAGAAGATTACTGACCGAGGAAACGCAATGATTTCTTCATTAAACATCTGTCATAACCATTTTTATAGCAAAATAAAATTGTAATTTAATGAAGATTTTATTGTAAAACGATTTTTTTTTTTAAATTTATTAAAGTATTTTAACTTTACACTAAATGCCGTAGATTTTGAGACTAAATTATACTATGACTATTATGTTATGCTTGTATCAAAAAAATTTAAATTCTGACAAAAATTGATGGTAAATAAGAAGCAAAAGTAAGAAAACAAATTTGTCGTAAGCTGACCTTTTGTTCAAAGTAATATTTTTTTAATTAAATTGGTCTAGTTTTTTTTTTCTTCTTATTTAATTTTCACCTTTCGTAAGCAAAATTTTTTTATTACATTATTTTTACAATGCACACTTTTAGTTAGTTAACATGATGGGTTTTCATAAAAAACTGATTGAAAAAAAAAACCCATCGAAAATGTAAGTAAAAAATAAAATTTTCAAATTACTTGAACTTCAAGCCAGGAACAAGAACTGATATTTTTAAATGATTGTTCTTGGTATTAAAGTAAGTAATCTGGATTGAGAAATTATATTTTTTATATGTATTGATATACGCAGATTCTTCGATTCACATTTTAAACTAATTTTATAAAAATATAAATTTTATTACTTTTTTCTAATCGTTTTTATACTTTTTGAATGATATAATTATAAATGACTCAAAATATTTTTGCTACGAATTACCTAAAGAATATTGTTCAACGTTTGAATTAAGGTTTTTAAACTAAGATCTCACCGTCAGCTGGTTTAGTATGACAAAAGATTTATAAAAATGTAGTTTTTTTGAGAGAAGAAAAAATTTTGTAAGAAATCTCTTGTTTTTTTTTTTTTACTTTACATTAGCGTTTATATTTATTTTTACGAATTTAATAAATTTTAAGTAAATTTTTGATAAAGACTTACAAAAAATTAAAAAGCCTAAAGGAAATAATATGCCATATAGACAATTTTGATTAATTTTAAAATAATTTGATACAAAGTGAATGAAAAATTATGGTTAAACTTAATTTAAAAAAAAGCTCAAGATTAAGTATAATGTCAAAGGATGAACTTTTCATAACTTTGATTCCTCAATGCTTTTGAGCAATTTAGAAATGCGATATGAAAATTTACTCTTCAAATACAAGGCTGCTCTATACTAGGTACATCAGGCGTCATTTAAGAGAAATAATTTTTTTTTTAATTAAATTTGTTAAAGAGTAAGTGAAGAAAAAAATGAAAATGAGGTAAGCGCTAAGGAATCAAGTTTATTAAATGATTGCTTTTTGCATTAAATGAATTTAATTTTATTTGCATAGCCTTCATTTTATTACTTTTTAACTTGAACATAAGAAGGGAGGTATTAAAAATCACTTTGGCTCTGGGATAAGCGCAATAATATATTTTTATTCAACTCGATCGTGTAATCGGTACTTTTTGACGTGTAAAATACGCGGTAGAAGTGATACTTTTTCTTTTCACCGTAGCGTCGAATAATATGGTACATTTACAGCCGCATTTTTATCAAAGTACCAAATTACATGATCTTGTTGAATAAAATATGATACTCAAATTGTGTCCGAAGTTGTACATTTACACACAAGTTCAGTAACATATCATTCCCGATCTGCTATACAGTAAAAACGTCATTTTTAGCCTATATGTATTTTCAAAAAGCAGTTTTTTAGTTAATTTTGCAAACAATTCTTGTTTGAAGCCTTGAAAAGTTCTGCAACCATGCATGCTCTTTGTCTTTTAATAAGTTTTCAGGAAAAAAATTCTCAATTCCGGTTTTGATGATTTTGACCATGTAAAATTAATAATTCTAAAATCAATTTTTAGAATTTTTCAAGTTGGAGAATTCTTTTTTTTACACGTCAAAATCATCAAAATCGGATTGAAAAAATATATTTTTTAAAAATTTATGAATAATACAGAGTATTCGATGTTTAAGATCTAGTCAAGAGCTATATGGGGAATTCTCAAAAACTTTTAAACTCGAGTAAAAATTGGAGCACACTTTTGAAATTTTGACAGCTATTTATTATTGTAACTTCTGACTTAATCCAATAATAAAAAATTTATTTTGTAGTTCGCCAACGAAGTTATTGCAAAATGAAACTATCATGAACGTTCTGGCTCCGTGATCAAGAACTCTTTTTTCAATTTCAATGATTTTTTTCACATAACCTAAGGCTTTAAATAAAAAATATCTAAGGACACTTAATTTTGTTTTTCCTGAAAAATATGAAACCATTTGTTACAGTGCAAAATTGTGAAATTTTTGAAATTGTTTTAACAATATTATTGTTTAAACAATTTTTTCCCCATGTTTAACCTACTATTTTGATGAAAAACTATAATGGAATGTTTTTATCTTCTTTTTTCCCTCTGGATCGGTTGCCGTCATCATTTTTTGAATTTTTTTATGAATTGTTCATTGATAATTTCATTTTGCAATAACTTCGCTTGCGAACTTTGCAGCAAACTTTCCTCGCGGATCAGTGTTAGAAATAATGATAAGAAAATGTGGTCAAAATTTCAGAGGTGTGCTTTAATAAGAACTATGTTTTTCTGAATACTTGTATATTTTAAAAGTTTTTGAGAATTCCCCATATAGGCTTAGGCACAGATTTTTTGAAAATTAGATAAAAAACTGGTTTTTGATTTGTATTAACTGTAAACTGAAAGTGTAAAATTAATCAACAATAATTAAACGTAATAGAAAGGTCAAATTTAATAAAAACTAGCACGCCCGCGCCGTCTGACCCTTTCGCTATGCTCAACCGACCAGATGACTTGTCTGGCTACGGTGGTTTTGCTCAAAATATTTTTAAAGTGTTTGCTGCGCAAGAGCAGAGACTTTAAAAAAAATTTGGGCAAAAAGCTCTGCTACCACTCCGCGCGAACCAAGGTATGCATTGACATTCTCCGCTATCGCTCCACACAATCAGGGGCGCAACAACCCATGTAAGCTAGGGGGTGTCCTGATCAATTTTTTTCCTGACACCCCCTAGTATTTTCAGGGGGTGTCAACGAAATTGTACAATCCTAAATCAAGCCTTAAATCTAAATATGCCTAAGCGCCCTGGGCGCCTGAGTTCAACAAAAAAACTAATCAGTTATCTCCCAAGCTCTGAATCCCCAAATACCCTGGGCGACCGAGTTCAACAAAACAATGATCAGCTATCCCCCAAGCTCTAAACCCCCAAAACCCTGGGCGTCCGAGTTCAGCAAAAAAACTTATTGGCTATCCCCCAAGCTCTGAATCCCCAAATAGCCAGGGCGCCCGAGATAAACCAAAAAACTGATCAGCTATCCCCCAAGCTATAAACCCCCAAATACCCAGATTGCCCGAGTTCAACAAAAAAATAATCAGCTATCCCCCAGGATCTAAGCCCCCAAATACCGTGGGCGCCCGAGTTCAGCAAAAAAACTAATCAGCTATCCTCCAAGCTCTAAGCCCCCAAAACCCTGGGCGTCCGAGTTCAGCAAAAAAACTAATCAGTTATCCCCCAAGCTCTAAGCCCCCAAAACCCTGGGCGTCCGAGTTCAGCAAAAAAACTAATCAGCTATCCCCCAAGCTCTAAGCCCCCAAAACTCTGGGCGTCCGAGTTCAGCAAAAAAACTAATCAGCTATCCCCCAAGCTCTAAGCCCCCAAAACCCTGGGCGTCCGAGTTCAGCAAAAAAACTTATCGGCTATCCCCCAAGCTCTAAACCCCCAAAACCCTGGGCGTCCGAGTTCAGCAAAAAAACTTATCGGCTATCCCCCAAGCTCTAAACCCCCAAAACCCTGGGCGTCCGAGTTCAGCAAAAAAACTTATCGGCTATCCCCCAAGCTCTGAATCCCCAAATAGCCAGGGCGCCCGAGTTAAACTAAAAAACTAATCAGCTATCCCCCAAGCTCTAAGCCCCCAAAACCCTGGGCGTCCGAGTTCAGCAAAAAAACTAATCAGCTATCCCCCAAGCTCTAAGCCCCCAAAACCCTGGACATCGAGTTCAATAAAAAAAAAAAACTGATCATTTATCCCCCAAGCTCTAAGCCCCCAAAACCCTGGGCGTCCGAGTTCAGCAAAAAAACTTATCAGCTATCCCCCAAGCTCTGAATCCCCAAATAGCCAGGGCGCCCGTGTTCAATAAAAAAAACTGATCAGCTATACCCCAAGCTCCAAACCCCCCAGAATCCCTGGGCACCCGAGTTCAATTGAACGAAATTTTTTTTTTTGCAACAAAAAAAATTATCAACAAATTTTTTTTTCCAACTGGAAAATAAAATCCACAACCTTATTGTGGAAAAAAAAAAAAAAAAAAAAAAACACTTTTTTATGGATTTGATATTTAATTATATAAAGTACGCTTAACTTCGAGCTTAACTTCTAAAATTATTCCACTCGGTAACCAGAGTTTTAAGAGGTTTAGAGCTTGGGGGGTAAATGATCAGTTTTTTTTTTTTTATTGAACTCGATGTCCAGGGTTTTGGGGGGTTTAGAGCTTGGGGGATAGCTGATCAGTTTTATTGTTGAACTCGGGTGCCCAGGGTTTTGAGGGTTTAGAGCTTGGGGGATAGCTGATCAGTTTTATTGTTGAACTCGGGTGCCCAGGGTTTTGAGGGTTTAGAGCTTGGGGGATAGCTGATTAGTTTTTTTGTTGAACTCGGGCGTCCAGGGTTTTGAGGGTTTAGAGCTTGGGGGATAGCTGATTAGTTTTTTCGTTAAACTCGGGGGCCCAGGGTTTTGAGGGTTTAGAGCTTGGGGGATAGCTGATTAGTTTTTTCGTTAAACTCGGGCGCCCAGGATATTTGGGGGTTTAGAGCTTGGGGGACAGCTGATCAGTTTTTTTTTTTAACTCGATGCCCAGGGTTTTGCGGGTTTAGAGCTTGGGGGATAGCCGATCAGTTTTTTTATTGAACTCGGTCGCCCAGGGTATTTGGGGGTTTAGAGCTTGGGGGATAGCTGATCAGTTTTTTTTTTTTAACTCGATGCCCAGGGTTTTGCGGGTTTAGAGCTTGGGGGATAGCCGATCAGTTTTTTTGTTGAACTCGGTCGCCCAGGGTATTTGGGGGTTTAGAGCTTGGGGGATAGCTGATTAGTTTTTTTGTTGAACTCGGGCGTCCAGGGTTTTGAGGGTTTAGAGCTTGGGGGATAGCTGATTAGTTTTTTCGTTAAACTCGGGCGCCCAGGATATTTGGGGGTTTAGAGCTTGGGGGATAGCTGATCAGTTTTTTTTTTTGAACTCGATGCCCAGGGTTTTGCGGGTTTAGAGCTTGGGGGATAGCCGATCAGATTTTTTGTTGAACTCGGTCGCCCAGGGTATTTGGGGGTTTAGAGCTTAGGGGATAGCTGATTACTTTTTTTTTTTAACTCTGGCGCCCAGGATATTTGAGGGTTTAGAGCCTAGGGGATAGCTGAT
The DNA here is from genome assembly GCA_038277355.1 of Encarsia formosa. Taxonomy (NCBI): domain Eukaryota; kingdom Metazoa; phylum Arthropoda; class Insecta; order Hymenoptera; family Aphelinidae; genus Encarsia; species Encarsia formosa. Next base: position 112,377,001 of record CM076184.1, read on the forward strand.
TTTTTTTTTTTTTTTGTTGAACTCGGGCGCCCAGGGTATTTGGGGATTCAGAGCTTGGGAGATAGCCGATCAGTTTTTTTGTTGAACTCGGTCGCCCAGGGTATTTGGGGGTTTAGAGCTTAGGGGATAGCTGATTACTTTTTTTTTTGAACTCTGGCGCCCAGGATATTTGAGGGTTTAGAGCCTAGGGGATAGCTGATTTTTTTTTTTTTTTTGTTGAACTCGGGCGCCCAGGGTATTTGGGGATTCAGAGCTTGAGGGATAGCTGATTAGTTATTTTGTTTAACTCGGGTGCCCAGGGTTTTGTAGGTTTAAGGCTTGAGATTTCAAATTCCGTGGACACCCCCAAGAAACTGTAGAGGGTGTCGTCTACTAGCCCAGGGGGTGTCCTGACACCTCTGCCCCCCCCGTTGTTGCGCGCCTGCACACAATACATAAAAGGCACGACCGACCGGCACTTGCGCTTCGCGCTCGACAATCTTGTTTTTTTTTTTTTTTTTTTTTTTTATTCTCGTACTAGAACTATAGAATACTAATACAAACATTTTCCCGTTTACCCCTTTCAATTTTGTCTATTAGGTCGCGAGAAATCCTATGCAGAATTATTGTAATAGCTCTAAAATCGAGTAAAATGTGACTATAAAAAAGTTTTCGTTTACGCCATTTGTACCCATGTGGTCCGATCATAGTGAAAATGAAACTGGAACTGCCGGACACTTAAACGAATATTTTTCCGTCCACCTCGTTCAATTTTGTTTATTAGGTCGCGAGAAATATTGTGCACAATTTTGGGTTGCATTTATTGTTCTGGCGAACTTATAAGGCCTCCCAGAGAGCGGTTGTTGGGTCAGTGGTTAGCGTGCTCGCTTCTGAAATAACGTCGTTCGAGGGGTCTTGGGTTCGATTCTCCGCGCAACTAACTTGGAATTATTTTCTTCGTTCGTTGCGTCGGTTATGTCGATCCCTACGTTCACCCCGACTGCTTTGGAGTCGGTTTTACCGGGGGCCATCATTTCAGCGCTGGTCGTAAGTTTATCTCGACCGGGGGCAATATTTGGGGCATACCTTCCCAATGAGCCTACCCGCTTCGGCACTGGTCTAATCCAAGACTATCTGATTGGGGGCGATATGTGGGATAAAAAGTCCCAATGAGCCTGCTGGTTCAGCGCTGGTCTTACGATTAACTCGAATGAGGCACATACCCTGGCTTTCCCGTACTCCACATGGTCCATATGGGCCATGGGCTAATGCGAAGCAGTGTAGGGACAAAGTCGTCAATAAGCCCATACGGAGCATAAAAAGTCGCGACTATAAATAAGTATAAAAAAAAAAAAAAGGCCTCCCAGATCCCTTCGGGGTCGGTCGTGCCTAAAAATTGATAAAAATCATCGGTGTCGGTGTAAAATCTACCTTAGCTCTAGCTTTATTTATAAATTTTTTTGTCTACAATGGTTAAAAATTCTCGTAAACTTTCAATACGAATTAAAAATACTCAACAAAGCTACTCTAGTACTTCTTGAGTAGTCGTTGAATATTTTTTCTTGGAAAGTTGTAGTTTGGAAATGATGAGCAAAGGAAAAACAAAAAATTTAAAATACTTTATAATATCGAATTTCTCAATAAAAAAAAAAAAGAGCTGACAGAGCTGAAAAGACTTTAAGAGGATCAAAAAGACTATAGCAGGACTAATAGGACTATGGCAGGACTAACAGGACTATGGCAGGACTAATAGGACTATGACAGGACTAACAGGACTATTGCAGGATTACGAAAAACTGCGCAGGATTTTTAACAGGACTGGAGTGCGTAACCCCTTGCTTGAAAAGTACGCTGTTGCCACGTGTGTATTACTTAATTATTAACATCGCACGAGCTTTGCAAACAAAGTTTAAGAGTGAACTAAAACTTTGAAAAAAATAGAATTTTCAATCTTCATTTACCATCGAGTGAATCATTTGTTTTTTTTCACTTTTAAGGTAATAATATCGTGATGAAATTCATGCCTCCGAGTTGAGATCATGACGATAAGTATTGTCGATAACATTCAATAACAATCGATAAATCTATTACAACATTTTTAAATTATCATAAATATAGTTTATTTTAATGTAAATAAAACAACTAATTGATACATTATTTACTTGCCTAAATAATGTGTATAATTCTTTTTTCATTTCCAATTTGCTTGATATTTATTGAATCATTTTTTAATTCGAAGGTAATTAAAAACAATGTTTATTTTAAGATGTTCATTCTATGTAAAGATTATGAAACACCTTGATAAGAAGTCTGATGTAAACATTCAATTTCGTTACTTTCATTTATTTTTATGGAATTTTACTGAAATCACCGAGAATGAGAGACACTCTTCTTAATTAAAATTTCTCTATTTAAAAAAAAAAAAGAGAGAAATAATTTTATTTCAGGAAAAATTACGGGATTATGAAGAGATGTTAGAGTAATTAAGCTTTTCAGTCATCTTTTACCTTTCAGAAGCTAATTTTTATTTCTTTTCGCAATAAAAAAAAAAAAAGAACAAAAACTTTTAAAAATCAATGTTTTAGATTTTAACTTCACATCATTTCAACATGTAATGTCCCGAGTTATTTTACAAACAAAAAATAATTCAAATGAAATAAATTAATTAGTGGTATATATTAATGTCCTCCTTTCTCTAAAACTTGTACCGCAAACTTTTTTTTATCTATAACCAACTCCTGCCACGCACAGCCGCCTAAATCCCGTTTTTCTAAAATTCCAGTTTTCTTCGAGTGTTCTGTATCGCGGTTTACAGAAAAAAGGTTGTAAAAGCGTTACCATATAATATAAGTAATTCTAGGTGGGCCCAGCCATCTGCGTCGAGCATCGTGCACCCAGGCTGTACTACCAGATAGAAACCTCTGCTCTTTTTTCTATTTTAGAATAAATCCAACATAATCAAAACCGAAGTAGAGAAAGCTGCAAGATTCAGAAAAGATGTTCGCTGCAGTGCTGAATGTTAATAACAAATGAATGAAATTAGAAACAAATTTATAAATGCATAAGTTTTTAGTGACCATATTTCTGTGTTGTAATAGAAGAATTGTAGTACCTTCGTAAATCTAAATAATTATGAGACGATCCTTAATGATGATGTGATATAAGATCACTGATTCAAGTTATTTTTTTTTTTTACATATAAGGTAAGTGTGCCTAATATGGCCCCTTGCCTAATATGGCCCCCCCTGTTATTTTGAATATGCTCGATATGCGGCATCTCTACAAGGTAGGAAGAAGTCAAAAACACTGAATTATGAAGTTTTCAGTTGTTTAGAACATTTTAAAATTATTTTTGCGCACGCCTAATAGCTAAAACTCGTTTTGTATACCTCCGTTATTATTTTACGTTGTAATTAAATGGTCTGCCAAAAGATTTAGACGCATCTGACCAAAATTTGAATAAGTAGCTTCGATTCGTTATTGTTTCAGCTTTAAAACGCGACCTTAGTTTTTGTTCAACTCGTTTTCTAACGGGTTTTATTCTTAAATAACTTATTATTCTCCAGTGTTCCTAATATGGCCCCCCGCGAATTAGTAGAAATACCGATATTAAGATTCCTTAGTTTCATGTTTACTTTTTAGAAAATCCTATCCTAATATTATTTAAGAAAAATAAATTTAATTGTTTCAAAGCTTTTTTTCATTTTACAACTAAAAAAGCATTCTAGCTCAAAAATCAAACTTTGATAAAAATTTAAAGTTGTAATTTTTCTACTGGTTGCAAAGCTTTCAAAAAAATTGTAAAAAAGGCTCAATTTTTAAATAAATTATTTTTAAAATGTTAAAAATTTTGAAGTTTTTTTTAATCTCATATTCTGATTGATTTAAAAAATCGCAATGAATAAAATACTTCAGGGGGGAGAGGGGGGCCATATAAGGACACAAATTTTATGTGTCTTAAAAAACCGTGTTTTGGTTAATCCTCTGGAATTTGAAGCTCATTGATCAAAATCAAACGTGTAAGGTCTCATTTTAAAGCTCTTGAATTAAGCTTTAAAATGAGACCTTACCCGTCAAAAAATAGTGATTTGATTTGCCACAACGTCGATTCTCGCTTAGGGGGGCCATATTAGGTACAGGTACCTTATTTAAAGGAGTCTCATAAATTTAAAGTCTCTGAATTGGTTCGAAGGAGCTGCTAAAGCTCTAAAAATTAAGTTGAGGCCACCATTACTGTAGAAAAAAAAGACGCACGTTAGGACAAAAAATGCGAATCGGGGAGTTTGTTGGGTGTTCAACTAAAATGGCGAGGCAGTGATCGAAGCGTTGAGAATGTTGAGATCCACAATCTGTAAACTGTGTTAAGTTTTGTGAAATTCGAAATATTTCTTTGCAAATGTGGACGCAAGCATATTAATGGGCTGCTCAATATTTTCTTGTGCAATGATTATACATTTCTAGTACAATCTCTTTTTTTATGAGCAATTGATTTCTTGTGAGTTTACATTTTTTTCTTGTGCTGATGAATCGTGCCCTTTCAATTGTGTAATTTTAATTTGAAAATTTTTGTAATTTTGTGACTACGATAATGCGCCAAAGGAAGCCCTTAACTAGTCTGAATTCAACCCTACTAATTATAAATCGGTTTGAACGCAATTTTGCATGTTGTCACTTTGCAGAAAATTAGTTCATGTTATGAAGAATCTGTAAAAAAAATTTTGAATAAAATTGAGACTGGTTTTTATGAGTTGATGCAGTTTGAAAAAAATTCGTCTTTTTTTACTATTTTGTTAATTACTGGAGAAATTTTCAAATTTTCGGAATTTAAAAAAACGGAAAATGAAGTAGAAAAAAATGTGCGCAGTTTAAAAAAAAAAAAAAAAAAAAAACGTACGTTTTGATTATAAATTCGTGAAACGCTGTCTATTTTAAGCTGGAGGTGCATTTTTAAGTTTCAAAGTCAGTAAAAAAAACTTTAAAAGTGTTAATATTCAGAACAAAAACATTATTGGCAAAACCAAATATGTAATCCCTTGTTATATACGTTAAAGAATGTGAAAAATTATTATCAAGTTGCTTGGCGATGGTTGTTAACTAAGTACCTTAAAATTGAGATGGACTCGGCCGCTTGATGAATGCAATGCCAAGTATGCATTTTCGCGAGAGAATTGTATTAAGTCACTTATAAGATTGTATTGGTCAGATTGTCGCAAAAAATCTGACATGATAATTGAGATGAGTGCTTTATAAAGGAAGGGAGAAAATAATGATCTGTCTCTGGGAACGATGTCTTCAGGTTATCTGCGAAAACTTTTGCAGATAATCTTTTGAAGTATCCATAGCGTCCGCCGTCCATAAATAACGATCTATAAGGGCCACCACATTTGATCCGGGAAATTTCGTTAAAAAACAATTATAATTCTGTTGCTATAATTTATTGAATTTCAGTACTTCCCACAGCGATGCAAGATTAAGTAGTAAAAATTCAAATTTTTAAACTTCTAATAGATTTGATTCTTACTGAAAAAACAGTTTATATGGAATTTCGCGGTATGTTAAGACAAAGAAAAAAGAGTTTTTACAAAATTAGGTTAAAATAAAAGTAATCAATCTTTAAGTTGTATTTAACCTTCCAGAAGGTAATTTTTTTTTTAATCAATAAAAAAATTTTTAAAAGGTGATATTATATTTGGACGATAACATCACCTTATTATTATACATATATAATTTCAAATTAAAAGATCACGAAGGCAGAGGTACGTCTTCAAATTTATTTATTTGAACACTTTTTTTATTCGCATAAATAAATAATAAATTACTCCAAACGAGTAAATAGAAAATCTTAATTGCTAACAGTAAATTAGACGCAACTTAATATTTACAATATTTAAAAAATTACAATATTATAAAAATCACAGCTCGGTGGTGGCGACGCCCCAGTATTGTTGCATCCTAGACGCGTCTTGCTCCAGGGAGTCGAGGGCAGCTCGCTCCTGAATGACAGCAAAGTCGTACTCGAGGTTGTAGGGCATAAGCCGCTGTAGGCTGCCGAAGTAGGCAGCGTTGGGACCGCCGTTGAGGACGCGACGTCCACTGCCCCCGAAGGCCGAGCGCAACACCGGTACCGGCTGCACTAATGGTTGCAGAGCCTGAAGGGGTCCGCCCCCCAGGACACTGCTCGAGGCGGTGTCGAAGGAGCGCGCGCTTCCGAAGCGACGGGACAGGAATGGCACCACCGAACTCGTACCCAACTGAGGTGTCGACCTGGACTGACCTGAAAAATTTAAACAAAAGTTCTTTTTCAATAATCGAGATAATTTTTCTGTGCCTGTTTGTTTTCTTTTTAATACGTTTTGATTAATCTATTCAAACAGACCATACCAAATTTCCGAAAAAATTTCAAAGAAAGCTATTTTTTTATGATTTTAGTTTAGACTTGAAAGGTGAAAGCTTTATGCCACATGCATAATACTAGGTAAGCTGAGTGCTTAGTAGTTTCTCGCTCGTGTAAGCAATTTGATCCTTGTTTAATTGGTTTGTAACTTGTGAAGGATTAAATCACAGCCTCGGTTAATGCTCGCGATTCATTAAACGTGCCCCTTACCGAAAATTAAAAAATCCAAGTTATGGGTTTTTTACGTTTTACAAACAGCTACTCAATTTGAAGTGCATTATTACTCTAAAATCTACGTCGTCCCTATAAGCATATTTACCACCTCGTCGAAGAGCGGAGTTACTCCTGGGTACGCTGATGAGGGTGTCGAGCTCCTTGTCTCGAATCAATTGAGCATTCTCCGCAAGCATGTATTCCATACACCTCAACTTTTAAAAAACATATTTTTATTAGAAAAATTAATTTTTTTTTTTTTTTCAGTTTTTACTATACAAAAAATTGTAACAACAACTTTTTATTACCTGCTCATCGCTGGGAGGCGGATTTCGTTCCAAGACCACAACATTGCTGCTGGTTTGCTGCTGTTGTTGCTGTTGGCGAATCTTGCACGCGCTGGGGGAGCAAAAGCGCCGACCTGAGGTACGTCTTCGGGAATGGGGCTCGAACAAACCTATCTCGCTCGACGTCTGATCCGACTGACCACTCGGCGAGCTTCTTTCCTGCTCGCGCTGCGAAGCAGTTTCTCTGTTACTTCTGTTTGATTTTCCGCTCGACCTGTCAAACAAATATATTATGCTCTATTATTTTATTATTTTTAATGGTATCGTGAAGATCGATGGAAAGTTTTTTTAAATCTTTAACGTTTCGACAAATTTTTATGCCTGCTATATAGTAAGTTGAACTGAATTAAAAAAAAATTTCTTTTTACTTTCTTTTTTTTTTTTAATTCATATTGCACTTATCTTAAATTTGTTTTAATCTAAAATTTCTTTTTGTTTTTAACATTTTGATTAATTACAATAAAATAATATCTCAGAAGTACACTGTTACCGTTATATAAGATAGTCGAATCGGCCCCCACGGCAAACCCTTACAATATATATATCATTCAAAAGGGCATAAAAAAAGAAAATTTTTGGCGCCAACCGCAGCTCCCTATCCCCAATCTAGGGACCCTATGGTCTAAAATAGTGATTTTTCAACTTTAATTTTTATCTCAGAACCACTCAGAACCTATTAGGGCTATGCAGTTTGCAAAAAAATTTTGACTTCTTTATCTAGCTTAATTATTTATAGGGTAATATTAACCTTTAGGATTTTTAAGTTATTAATTGGCCCTGGGATGATTCTTAAAAAACTTTTTCGAAGAAACCCCTACAATATATATATCAATCGAAAGGTCTTTGAAAAAGGAGATTTTTGGCGCAAACCGCAAATGTTTTCCCTCAACTGCGCATGCGCGGAGCCAAATAGTGATTTTTGAACTTTTATTAATATCTCATAACCTAAAATAGCTAGAAAAATGCGGTTTGTGGCAAAATTTTCTATAAAAAAAATGTAGTTCAACCGTACATATAACTTTTAGTTTTGACTAAATATGCGCCCGCTAGACGGCTTTTTATGTAAAAAGTTTTAATAAATCGGTCAGAAAAGTGCATTCCACCCTTTTTAAAAATCTGAAAAAATCAGTCTGGTGTTTCATCAGTGTTTGTCTTCAATTTGTTTTAATAGCAAATTTAAGGTAAAAAAATTCGAAAAATGGCCCAAACTGGCGCTAAAAATAATATTAAAAAAATATAGGTGAACTACATTTTTTTTTTTTTTAATTTTGCCGCAAACCGCATGTCTCTAGCCCAAATAGGTTCTGAGATAAAAATTGAAGTTGAAAAATCACTATTTTTGACCCTAGGGTCCCTAGATTGGGAATAGGGAGCTGCGGTTTGCGCCAAAAATTTTCTTTTTTTATGCCCTTTCGAATGATATATATATTGTAAGGGTTTGCCGTGGGGGCCGATTCGACTATCTTACCCGGCTATACCTTTTCAAATAAAAAATTGGTGAAGAAAAAAAGATACATAGATTGAATAAGTAAATTTTCATGCATTTGTATAAAGTATGAAGATAATCAAGCGTTGAGAGCAATCTCAAGTGTTTAAAATATTCCGTACTCGATAAATTAAAAGTTTCATTCCAGGAAATTATGGTTCTCAACAAGGTAGTCAAACTACTGCTTTATAATGAATTTTCTATATCAGCGAAGTAACGTTTTAAAGGCAATCAGTTAACTATGGAGTTAATGAAAATTAAATTTTATTAAGTTTCAATTAAATTTACGAAAGGCATTTCAGTTTATCTGACGCGTGTTCTCGCGCGTGCCGTTTTAGAAGGGCTCTATGGTTGTATTATCGCCTCATTAAACGTGAAGGGGTTATTGTTCTATCTCAAATACACGGCCACCATAGCTATACATATACAATTCAAAGTTTCACAATTATTATTTTATAAGTTTATTCATTCGATGATTATTAATTATAATTCAATTACGCTGAATTGATTATTCACTTCAATCTCGCAACGCGGCTAAATTCAGGATCAATTATTCAAGTTTACATTAATTCAAATGAATTTTTTTAAAATAAATTTCTGAATAATTAAATGGATAAGAAATTAAAAAAACAATGATAAAAATAAGACTCAGCCACAAAAAATAGGCTTACCTTGGACTAACAACGTTCCTGAGTACACCGTTCAGGTAGAATCCATTTCCGTTCCCGTTGGCCGCTGCAGCTGCTGCATGGCAACAGCAAGCTCCGGGCACTTCTTGAGCCCTGGGCAAGCAGCAGGGGCAAGTGCACCCGTTGCTCTCGGAGGAGGTTTTTGATTGCTGGACGGCTTGGCGGAGTTCGCGCATCAGCAGCCTGTTGAGCGGTTCGGTACTCTGACGAGTCGCCGTAATCTTGGAGGTCGACAGCCGCACGACAATTACGCTCAAGTTGTCCTCGGCCCCATAGGCTTGTCCCAGGTCTTGAAGACGCTTTGCTGCCAGGACTGGGTTGGCCTCGGCCCGGGCCTCACGCACTGCTTCTTGGATGCTCAACACCTCCCACAGTCGCCTGTTGGCTATTATCACGAACTCGTCATCGTCCTCCAGAACAACCTATTGAATATATTAATAAATTTTTGAGATTATTTCAATTTGTTGAGCATAACGTATATGAGTCTCTTTTTGAGTTTCATCCTCACGAACATGAAGAGATACATAAAATTTTTAAGATGGGGGAGTTTACTTGTGCAGTATTCATTGAAATACAAGGCACGTTTTCCAATAGCTATAAAAATGGAAACATGCAGTGTACGTCAACGTACACTGCATGATCGGGAGTAAAAATAAAAAGTTGAGTTTCAGTAACTCGAAACACACAATCTACCGTATGACTTGTTTGATATGATACTTTTGAGAGTTTAAAAAACTTGATAAAAAATAATTAAAAACCTCTTCACTGATGGGCTCGGGTAGAGCGATGGGCAGGAGTCTCTCGTTTGCACCTCTCTGGAGTCCACTGGTTATACCCTGGGCTAGGACGCTCTGGAGTCGGGGCACGTACCGGGCACCGGAGTTTTTGGCTAGCTGGAGCGGTCCCGAGGCTCGACACAGGACGGCTCTCGTCTCGCCACAAGTGGCCGCGGTCAAGACGTACCTGGGTCTGCTCTCCTCTTCCTCGTCTTCCTCCCCGTCGAACTCCACATCGTCGAAGCCTTTGCGAACTACGTGGACCAAAGCGGCATCGACTCCGTACTTCTGGCCCTTCTCGCGAAGTTCGCGCTGGGCTGACAGCAGTGTGTAGCGCAAGTACTCGCTGCGGGTTTCTTTGACCGTTCGTTCCTCTAAAAGAAGTCGAGGAATCATCTCTTGGAGAGAGGACGGAGCCTCCTGGTTTGAGCCACCGTCGAACAGACCGAAAAGACCTTCGGCATTACAAAAGGTTGGCATCCGGACTTGGCTTACCAGCAACCTGGTTAAATAAAAATAATTTCTTCGTTTCAAAAATAATTTAATTTTTCAGTTGTTTTTTATTAGTACTTTTTATCAATCGAATGTGTGTTTTTAGATTTATATGCTTTGCTTTATGGGTGAATTCTTAAAACCATATCTAATAATTGTTTTCGGTTGTAATAAATATGTATCGACTACCTATTTGTCAATCTATTATACAATTAAGCTGAGTAGATGGAACAGTTTTTTTTCATCTTTCCTATTCGAAAAAAAATAGTCAATGATCAAAAAATTTTTTTAAATTGATTATTAAATTATTTTTTCCTGGAGAATGATTTTATTTTTTTAATAAAACAAATTTTCGTAAGTTATGTTAAAAAAAAACGACTTTTTCAAATTCTTTTTTGTATTTAAAATAAGTTTTTGACTATAGAAAATCGTAGGTTAAAAATTTTTATTTCTATTACTATAAGGTAGGTGTACCTAATATGGCCCTGTGCCTAATATGCCCCCCCCCCCTGTTATTTTGAATATGCTTGATATGCGGCATCTCTACAAGGTAGGAAGAAGTCAAAAACACTGAATTATAAAGTTTTGAGTTGTTAGGAACATTTGAAAATTATTTTTGCGCACGCCTTTTAGCTAAAACTCGTTTTGTATACCTTCGTTATTATTTTACGTTGTAATTAAATGGTCTGACAAAAGATTTAGACACACCTGACTAATATTTTCATGAGTAGCTTCAATCCGTTATTGTTTCAGCTTTAAAACGCGATTTTAGTTTTTGTTCAACTCGTTTTCTAACATGTTTTAAATAACTTTTTATTCTGCAGTGTACCTAATATGGCCCCCCGCCCGGAATTAGTAGAAATACCGATATTTCAAAGTGTTTTTCCTAAGAGTCTTTTTAGAAAATCCTATCCTAATGTTATTTAAGAATAATAAATTTAATTGTTTCAAAGCTTTTTTTCATTTTATAACTAAAAAAACATCACAGATCAAAAAACAAACTTTGATAAAAATTTAAAGTTGTGATTTTTCTACTGGTTGCAAAGCTTTCAAAAACATTGTAAAAAAGCTCAATTTTTAAATAAATTATTTTTAAAATAATAAAAATTTTGAAGTTTTTTAAATCTCATATCTTGATTGATTTAAGAAATAGGAAAAAATCGCAATTAATAAATAACTTCAAGGGGGCCATATTAGGTACACAAATTTTTGGTGTCTTAAAAAAACGTGTTTTGGTAAATCCTCTGGCATTTCAAGCTCATTGATCAAAATCGAACGATGAGGTCTGATTTTAAAGCTCTTTAATTAACCTTTAAAATGAGAACTTACACGTCAAAAAATATTGATTTGATTCGCCATAACGTCGATTCTCGCTTAGGGGGGCCATACTAGGTACACCTACCTTACTATAGAAGTCTTTCCTTTCTATTAGTATTTTGTGTTTCATGCTCGGTATAGATTTTTCCATAGCAAAATTCGATTCCGTATCAGTTTTTTGGGAAAACAAATTTTTTCTTTTTTATGTTTTTTATCAAATTTTGATCGTTTTTTTGCCCGAAAAATGTTGTATGTAATTCAATTATGCTGGTAATAACATTGTCACTGCTACCTCACTACACAAATAAATATTTATTAGTTTCCCTTGTAATAGCATGCATATTATGCAACGGGTTGCAGTATCTTCGCCAGGGCGGTTTTGAAGGTACCGAGTGCGAAGCGAAGCGTAGCATGAGTAACTTTAAGAAGCCCAGGTGACGTGCTGCACCCGTTGCATATACTATTTTATACCACTGGTGTGCAGGACGAGTTTTTAAATTTCGAAGCGTGCGTAAAATCGAGTACCTACGCACTAGTGGTATAAAATTTAGTTGATTAGGTCGTGAGAAATCCCGAACTTGATTTTGTAATAACGATGAAAAAGGTTAAAATAAGTCGTGAATACTTTTGGTATGCACTGTTTGAACCCATAACATCAGATTATCCTCAAAATAAAACTGGAACTATAGAACACCAAAACGAAAATTTTCTTGTTCACTCCGTTCGATTTGGTACATTGGCTTACGATATTTCCCGCCCATAATTTTGGAAAAGCGTTAAAAACGGGTAAACACAATATTTTATTTCACGATTGACGTGCAATCTACACTTTCGCCCTCTATACAAAATCAGCTTCGATTTAATTATGATTTATAAAATCCACTTTACTTTTTACTATAAATTTCAGGCTTGTAAGTGCGAATATTAAAGACGCTCAAATGAAACTGATCGGTCTAAGTTCAGTTTTCTTATTGGTCAGGTAGCAGAAAAACGCATTACGTGAATTTTCGAATTTTTAAAACAAAATGCCATTAGTAAAAGATGGGTTCAACCGACGATGTAGGTAGTAGACAACCGCACTGCAGGACCCATTATAAGACATATTGAGTAGCGTCGAGAGGTATACCTATAGATACCGATAGTTCAGGTATAAGCGTCTAAGTTTATTTTATTTTTTTTTTTTAATCCTTTTTCACGGTTTATCCTCCTGTGGGAGACGTACCCGTACCTATTCGCCCCAGCAAGCTGGAGGACCTAAAAAACCAATTATTTGGTGTATCTTAATCAAAAATAGTGAAATAAATCTAAAAGGTTAGCATGCGCAGAATAATGAATATCGTTTGAGAACTTGGAGACAGGAGAATCAAAACCCCAGAAGTATGCTATGATGAAAAGAGACATCTAGAGCTCAAAAAGTGAACAACAAAAGGTGCCAAATTCAAATATTGGAGAGAGGTGAGACTCAAAATGAAAACTTATCAATGTCAGACTAAATTACATTAAAGCCTTTACAGAAGGAGTAGCAAATTGCTCAGAAATTGAAGCTATGGAATAAATCCCTACAACGTTACACGAGAGAGCTTGCAAAGCCATATAAATTCTAGAAAACAAAAAAGAGAAACAACTGAAATGCTAGATTTTAATATTAAAAGAACATAAAAGGAGACGTATTAATGTCAGACTTGTTTACATTAATTCCTTGGCATAAACTCCTCATTTCTCAGAACTAAGTCACTATCAAACATTCCAAATTAAAGTCAAATTCGAAATTCATAAATCATTCAAAACAATAACAGACGATATCTTATATTTCAGAAATATAACATAGTGTACTGTGTATGTAGTTTTAAAAACGATGAAAGAAAATCATTATAATAGACCAAAAATATGCTTAAATTCAGCGCATATTGTTTACTGAATCAAGAATAACTAAATCAGAATGTCAACAGCATGAAGGAATTTATAAATGTAAATTACAGTAAACATTAAACAGACGTAACTATAACGAGGCCTTAAGAAACTAAATAGATGATGAGTATAATTATTGTATAAAAAAGCATGTAAAAATAGAAAAAAACAAGAGTGATAAATAACAAAAACTGTCACGGTAAATCCGACATTAAAAAGGAAAAATTTTGCTAATAAAGAATTATGAATAAAATTGGTGTCAAAAACCAAAAAGATGAAAAGCTCTACAAGGTGTCTAAACGAGCAGTGGAAAACTTGGGATTTAACTGAATTTTATAAAAACAAATTGTGAAATCTCACCACAGACCAAATACAAAAGCGCACGAATCCAAATAGGCAAATCATACGGGATCCTAAAATTCTCCAAAAAGCGACAAGAAGAGAGAACCTGCACTATAGTTGAAAGATAATCCAAAACACCAACAGAAAAGCACAAGATGAGAGTGCAAATAGAATTGATGAATCCTTGATGGGAAATTCCAAAGAATTGATGGACTTCACTTTGGAAATCCAGTCGCCAAGAAGATTCAAGATCCAAATGTCCTCAGTAAAAAGCAACGAGGATAATAAAAACTTATATCAGTTGTTCGGCCCGACGGTCGGAACGCGAATCCGTCTAAGTTTATTGGGGGCGGCCGCTGTAACTGCACTGATGGCTGCGTTTTCAAAATGTGAAACGAGCGAGCAATCTGCACTTTGCTCGACTGTTTTGAAAACAGACGGGCAAAGTGCGCATTGCTCGCGCGTCTCAACAGTCGGGCAAAGCAGTACTTTATTTGACTGAAAACGGACGGGCAAAGTGAGGATTGCACGCCGGAGTGAAATAAAATATAATCATGCTGAAAATAAAACTGGAAATACAAAATACCAATTATTTTTCCGCGCCCCTGCTAGAACTTTCAACAGATCTTCTGGGGTGCTGCCCAGAAGGTGGCCAGAAGTTTCTGCACGGAAAAAATAAAATCCTTGCAGCGTAGCTGAATTCAGCGATATGACGATGCGAACAGTTAGCGACGCTCCAACGCAGAGTTTTCATCGTGGCGAGGCAAAGTCTGCGTTGGAGCGACGCAAAGTTAGCTATAGCGTGCCTTCCTTACCGACAGCGGCGGTCGCTCAAAATCTCTCATGGCTAGCATAAATTTGTTGCAGGCAGAAATAATAACGTTTTTAATAAAATTTTTTTTTTTTTTTTTTTTTAGTTGATTATAATTAATTTTTTACTATTGACTAAAGGTGTAAAAAGAGATCTATACATATCCCGCGATAGCAGAGAGTAAGTACACAAGTAAACAAGCGTCAAGCGTGAGTCGAGCTCTGCTACAGCTGCTGGTAAGGGAGGCACGCTATAGCTAACTTTGCGTCGCTCCAACGCAGACTTTGCCTCGCCACGATGAAAAGTCTGCGTTGGAGCGTCGCTAACTGTTCACATCGTCATATCGCTGAATTCAGCTACGCTGCAAGGATTTTATTTTTTCCGTGTGGCGAATCGTTTTAATTCAGCTGGTATACATATATACATACATATGTATAGATCATGATACACCTTTCTGCGGTGAAACATAACCTAGTCTTTAAAACAGCTGTGTTTAAGTGTATTTTGATAAGTCCCATAATAACTAAGTTTATCTGAATAAAATAAGGAAAAAAAGAAACTTTTGTTTAAATTTTTGTTAAAGAAAGATCAAGTTTGGTGAAATAAAGATATGTGTAAATACTAGCTGAAGATAAAGTCAGTAAATTACTTATCAGAATTTGCTGCTTCAATTGAAAAAAATATACATATTTATTTACAATATCTTGGAGAACTTCTGGATTTTTTGAGCATTCATCATAAGCCATCGCTGAAGAATAACATCAAATTTATTTTTTTGTGAAGATTTTAAGTGTTTTAAGTTCAAAGAGTGTATGGTACAGCAAGTTCAATATGAATGTAGAGTTACCAGAATAGACATTTCACACAAGACTGTAAGTTTAAATAAAAAACCTACTTTTAAATAAAGTTTGAAGCATATTGATTAATTTTTTTCAACTTATGATGAGAAAAGTTTTGAAATCTTTCACTGCTGATTTTTGTGTTAGATAAAAAGCGTTCAAAAAACCAAAAACATTTGTTAAATTCAGCTTGAGTTAAATTTGTTCAAAAAATGTAAATATAAATAAAAATAAAAATTTTTTTTAAATCAAAGTTGATTGTTAATCATGTTGCACCGATACCTTTTTGAGAAACTGGACTAATTGTTTTGTGTCTTGTAAATGGAGAATATTTTTTGCAGATGATGAAAGAAAAATATTTTTTTATTTATTTATATTATATAAATCTTTTTAACTAATTATATTAGGGGTGTATTGCTGTTTTTCTTACAAAAAAAAATAGAGTACCGATTAAAAAGTATTTAGATCTTCTCCTATCAAAATTGCAATATTA
Source organism: Encarsia formosa (assembly GCA_038277355.1). NCBI lineage: Eukaryota > Metazoa > Arthropoda > Insecta > Hymenoptera > Aphelinidae > Encarsia > Encarsia formosa. The sequence continues at coordinate 112,393,087 of CM076184.1, forward strand.
GTTCATCTAGGCATGCAGTCTGATTGACTTAAGCAAATAGTAATTATGTTTTTGAACATAATTAATATTCTCTGTTGGATCAAACTTAATCACCACAACTCAACTTTTTATTACCTAGATTGAATTAATAAAACAAACCTATTATCAAAAATAGATTTATATATTATGATTAGAAATTAATTTTGTATTTTTATATCAAATTCATCTTTACAAAACAAGCTTGATTGAGTGTAATGTACAACTGCATGAGACCATTATAAAATCATATATTAAGTCATTGACATCATGCTGGTTTAAAAAAATAAATTATAGTACTTGGAAGTTGTAAACTTTCATTTCAATGTAACATAATAAAGGTCTAATAATTTTTATAACTTTTTGCAAACAACAATTGGTTAATTTTTAAACTAGAAGTTCTCGATGGAAGTCATCACCAAACATTGATATTACTTTGTACTGATAATAAAATTATTTTATTTTTATAAACAACAATCGTAATTTGTAAGAGCCAAATAATTAGAAGAACTTATTTATAATCATTTCTCAATAAAATCACATCACAATTTACTTTCACATCAAGTATAAAAAATTAAGAAACAATTAATATAACAGATAAAAACAACAATATTTTTCAAAAATACAAATGTATAAAAACTCTTAATCTTTTTAAAAGTACACGGACAGAAAAACCTCTCAACTCCGAATTTTACCGTGCGAGTAACGAAAAAACTCTAAGCGCTACGCTACGGCCAGCCAATCAAATGGACTCTCCCCCCACTAATCGACGCCTTAAATATTGCCCATCTATATTACTATATATATCGAAGTCAGCTGATCAAGATTCACGGCGTCAAAAAGTGGGGGGAGAGTCCATTTGATTGGCTGGCCGTACCGTAGCGCTTAGAGTTTTTTCGTTACTCGCACGGTAAAATTCGGAGTTGAGTAGCACGATAAAACTACGTAACAAACTCCAGAGTTTCTGGAGTTCTTTCCACGATAAATTCTTGTATTTTTTCTGTCCATCACGGAGAGAAAAAAAACAGAAATTTACTGTGTAAGCTAACACGAAAAAATCGTGTGTTAACTTTACGCAGAAAAAATCCTAAGCGCTACTGTAGCCGAACCAATCAGGCAATCAGGTGTGACCAGAGTGATTTTGATTGGCTCTCTTACAGTAGCGCTTAGGATTTTTTCTGCGTAAGGTAACACACGATTTTTTCGTGTTAACTTACCACAGTAAATTTCTGTTTTTTTTCTCTCCGTGATGTAGTAAAAAAATTTTCTACCATGGATGAAAACCATTCAAAAAAATTTTACTATAACCTCAAAAGAAAAATTTGGAGTTTGGTGTTAGAAATTGATTTTACTAGTATGTTATAAATGAATCAAAATTTTGTTAACTAATAACTATAACAACACTATTTTTTACTGAATGTTTTTAATGAATTTAAAAAATTTAGGTAATGATGCCAATGATTTTTTCGCCAGAATTCCTATACCTAAAGCACAGGCCTTCTGGCAAGAATCTGTCGAGTTACCCCACTAAAATTCTGCCCAATTTCGTTAAATCTGCACACCTTCTGGCGATATTCTGGCAACCATTTCTCGCAGGGGCTCTTCATTCAATTTGATTAATCAGGTCGTGAGAAATCCTGTGTATAACTTTATCATAGCGATAAAAATGGGTAAAATGAACTATGAAATGCCAAAACAAACATTTTCTCGTCCACCCCGTTTAATTTGGTGCATTGGCTTTCAAGATATCCTTTGCACAATTTTTTTTTTTTAAACCTCGGGAACGTGTTTAAACTTTGTTACGTCGCCAATTATTCGAGTTGAAGCGGGGTAGCAGTTTTTGCTCTGACGAACTTATAAGGCTGCTCCGACCTATTCGGGCTCTAAAAAATCAACTCTCTTGTTGTACCATTTTATTATTAAATATATAAAGAGGATATTAATTAAAAATTGTGAACAGAATTTTGTGAAGAGAGAGAAGAATTTTTTAAACTTTCTTGTCTGCTGATACTTAAATATCTTTCGATAAAAAGTATCAATTTTTAATTTCTCGTCATTAAGGTGGTTTTCTACCAGAGCAAGTCAAGTTCAAGACTAAAAAAAAATTATTTCATCAAATTAGTAAAAATTGTTTATTAAAATTTAATTTTTAACTTTTTATGGCTTCTGAAATTATTTTCTACCAAAAAAACATTGACAATCACATCAGGACATGTTTTTAAACTTTTAACCTCACCTTTGAATACCGCAGTTTTGGAGGTTATTCACGTGAAAATTATTTTTGTAAAATTACTGTAAAATTTGTAAAAGGTAAATTTTTTGCAGTTTGAAGAAATGAATTCTTCGATAGTGAAACTATATGTATGTGGTTTTTCTATAGGATCTCTATTGTAAGAAGATAAATATTAATAATTTAGTACACTTTTTCAGCGTAGCGGCCATACAAGTAATGAAAAAAATTCAATCTTTAACTTGACGTAACTTTCAAACTATATGGTCAATTTTGATCAGACTTCGTAGAAATGTTTATTAATATCTAGTTAACACCTCCAGAAAATCTGAGCTGATTCTCTATTGTCATGCATTTGGTAGAAAACCACCTTAAGAAAGTTTTTGACTGATTAAACTTTCCCAGTACAGACAAATTTTAATTAATAATTTAAACATTAAAATAGCACACGAGTAAACGTTTTAATAGTACGAAAGAAGAGGAATCAAACAAAATTTTAAATTATTCATTATGAAACTTTCAAAATGTTTTTCGCTAATGAAAGTCTGAATTTAAATTCCATGGTAAAGTTTCACTTTATGACGTGAGATTAAATACACTTTGACTACTACCACTGTTGCGCTAATCATTTCTCTCTCTTCAAAAGCAGAAGCACGCGTACGCTAAATTACTTTTGACGTTTTATTTAACAGAAAACCGGGAACAATTTGGTATCAGAAATTTTGAAAATTCACCAGTAGTTAAGCGATAGTTACATTCGGCCAGAACCCAAAGGTCTTGAAATTCACTGCGTCCATAAATTCCGCAGCGGGCTCCTCCCAACCATAAAGCATCATCAGTATAACCCCCGGGGGTAAACGTAGCTTGACATAATTAGATCCGTTAATCAGAACGTATACGCACCTCTCCCGAGTACCAGCAGTCTCCGAGAAGCCGAGTCGCCAGGGCAGATGCTGCTCGACTCCGTTCTTCCTGTTTCCTCGGGTCGGCGTCGTCGCGTTTCCCGCGGCCGCTGCCGAAGCACTCGACGAGTTTCCATCTTTACCCACGGTCAGACGGTTTTGTCCGGACACGTCCACCAAGGAAAGCGGCCTCCTCGAGCTGTTGTAGTTCTGGAACTGACGCGGGTCCACTCGCAGTCGCGAGTTGCACGATATGTCCAGGAACTGCAGCTGAGCCGACAACAGGTTGTCCAGGTTTAAACGGTCAAGGTGGTTGTGAGCGAGATCCAGTACCTGAGAATCAGTTTTTTTTAATTTTAACTAAAATTGTATCTTCTGAAAATCATATGAAATTAACAATGGCCTCCTTGGTAGCAGTAACAATAAAGTGTCGGAGTATTTAAATTTAATGTAAAAATTTTCTCATTGATATGTCTTAATCAAAGTATTTTTCATAAGCTGACTTTGAAGAAATTTGAAAAGAATACAATGGAAAGATTTAGTGAAGCTTGTTTGTGCATAGCATTATGCAATTAGGCTTACTTCATTTGGTACAAATTAAAAGTTATAATAGCTGGGTAATTGGGTATACGGAAAGTCCAAAGTTTTGAGTTAAGCCAAAATTAAAAGAGCCTCGCCAACGTAGCGGCTAAAGAGAGGGAAAAAAAAGAAGAAAGTGCGGGCATGGGTTATATAGAGATTCTTGAGGTAAAAGTTTGTGAATTAGCCGTGGGTAGGGTAGCTAGTTGGAGGGGGGAGGGGTTAAAATATATCGTTGAAAAAGCTCTCTAAATTCTGTCAGAGTTAAACACAAGTCCATCCGTGCAGTTTAAAATTCTGTGTTTAACTTTTCGCGGTTAGAATACTCAAAATTACCTTGAAACTTACCCAATTAAATTAAATTTATGTATATTTTCAATGTAGTTTACTCTGCGAATCCCGCATCAACAAGTGTGGTACACGTAAAAAGAAAAAAAAAAAAAGGTAGAACAGATTTTTCATTAGCCTAGTTTTTAAAACCCGCGAAATTTAATTAATCAAAGGTCCTTCATCAAGGTTTAATTAATAGTTGATTCGGGAAAGTCTGTCGAGCTTAGTCGAAGGGAAAACGGTTAGCGCAAAATTTTCTTATGGATAAGGTGACATTGACTAATTATACGCCTTAAGCCCAAGGAACATGACGTGCCACGTGTTTATACTGTCGCGCACGCGGCACCGGGTCTTAAAGGATTAAAGGAACTGTGAACGACACTTGCAAAACCCCACGCAATAAATTCATTTAGCCCTTTTACTCTGCTCTACTTGAAAATAATTACCCTCTTATTACTAGAAAAAAGTAAACTGCAAACGGATGAAAAAATTATTGATTTTTTCAACGTTTCATTTTGATTAATAGTGATGAAAGGAGCAAGAGAGATATTAATGAAAATAAGTATTAGCGATGGGTGGTAGAGAGAGAAAAAAAAAGAGAAAATTTTTGACCCAGTTTATACGAGCTGGGGGAGGGGGGGGGGGTAGGGGAATACTATTGACATCCAAAAACCAATTATCGTTCTCGAGTTTGCTGCGCTGGACATTGAACCGATTATCGGAACCCACTTATCGGACATATAACCAAGTGAATTACTCGCTTAACATTTTACGGTATGTCAAAGTGCCGGGCACCCGGCATGGGTTAGCGTAAACATTTATGCGCGAGAAAATTAGTCATCCGTTCTTCAATTTGCAGATCTTTCAAGAAAATTCCATTAGTCGGCTAAAACGTTGGTTGAGTCGACTGGTTGAAGTTTAGAATAAGAATAGAATATTGAGCGATCCGAAAGGAGGTGTATTTGAAAAATCACTTTGATATGGTAAAGTCGCTGAATATTTAAGATAAATCGGCCTTAAGGGTAAGTTATTCAAAGGACGAGCGGAAGGAGTCGATTATTCGTGAGGAGAATACACTTACTTTGGAGAAAGTAGGACCGATCCAGACTGATAAATATTCACTCGGAAGCGTTATAACTTATTTAAGGCTGTATTATGTGCTGGTACTTACCTTGAGGGAGGAAGTTTTGTTGAAGGCCGGGCAGGTCAAAAGTCGGTTCGAGTGTATCCTGAGGACCCTCAGGTGGGCCAGGTTCGCCACGTTGTCCGGGAGGTAGTGAAGCTTGTTTCCAGACAGAACCAATTCCTCCAGTTCTTTCCAAGACGATATGCAGCTGCGAAATAAGGCAAATAAAGCTTTTTAGTCGGTACTTTATTATGCAGCAGCAGCGGGAGCTTTGTTGGATCTTATTAAATGCCAACGTTTGACATTGAATACGCGAGAGTTACGGAGTACGCTCGAGCTAAATCTCACAAGCAATAAGTTATAACACAGTTGTAGCTGGCGCGGCACTGCCGACATCAATGCCAAGTGTTCTGACAAACTTCGTCCTGGAGATTAATCATTAACGCCCGCGTGACCTTATTGTGTGCATTTCATCCCTCGCACTTTCTTGCTTGACTCTTTTGCTATTCACAATTTTATACTTCGCTACGGAACATATGAACAAAATTTTTTACGTGGAAAAAATTTCCTGGATAAAATGCGAATTTTCAAACTTATTTTGAAAAAAAAAAAAAAAAAAAAAAAAAAAAAAAAAAAAAAAAAAAAAAAAAAAAAACTGGGATTCTGGAGGTTTAACTAGAGCTACCCTTGACAGGCTTCATTTATTCGTGCCAGAAAATATTTCTCAAAGTTTGGTTTAAATCTACGTTCCCCGGGTTAACCGAGGGAGACTCGCTTTGCGGGGATAAAAATTCCGGTCTACGCAAAGGTTAAAACGGTTTTCATTAATAAAACATTTAAATTAATTCAATAAGAGTTGGTTTTAAAAATTTTTTAATGAATATTTCAAACAAAACTTGCTCGTTTAAATAAAGATGCGCGAAAAAAAACCTCCCTCCCCGAGAAAGTGTTATCTCTTTTTACGAAAAAAAGAAAAAAAAAGTTCACGCCCGGGGGAGTGTGCATTTTTAAAAGCGCAAAAAGGCCTTTGACTTGAGCTCTGGAATAGAAAAAAGAGGTGGTACACGGTGTATACGGAAAAATTTTATGCAAAGGTTTAAGGAGAATTAAAAGGAGAGAATTTTCTCTTGTTTTCAAGTCAGGCCTGCGGTGCGTGCGAACAAGGCTGATGCATATCAAGAATAGCACGGACGGTACCGGAGTTACTTATCCGCTCCGGGGTCTAATATTCATCACGCTTTCTAGCAAAATTTTAAATCTTTAGAGATAGTCGAGCACAAAAAAGAACAATTTAAAATATCGTTATCAAATCGTTGCTTCGTGGAGCTCATGAATTTTTTTTCAAATAAACGAGAGTTAAGTTGTAAGCATTTTAGGATGTCCAAAATAGATGATTTTTCTGGTTTTCAAAATTGTAAAGTATAATTCTAAAAGTATGATTTACAGAGCTTCTTCTCCACTAAAACTTGATGAATGTGTTGAAAAAAAAGGCAATCGCATTAGATACAACGCAGTGTCACGTTTTCCAATCGTCAGAGATGGAATTTAATCGCACCAAGTGTACTGAGATAAATCATGAGCTTCATAGTTGGCGGAAGATTAACGATTGATGCACCAGTTTATGATCGATAGCTCATGCACTCATTGATTTTTAAAAAGCCTTGCCTTTGGGGTGGGGTTCAATAAATACATTTTCTGCCCTGACGCCAAACAAAATGTGCCTCTCTCCCGCCAAAAATTATAATCCACAAGTAAATATTTTGATGATAAAAAAATTGGCACACAGGTTAAAATAAAAAAAATGTTATTTTAGGTCACAGATCTCAGGAAGGAAAGATAAGTTTGAACTTATATGACACCATAAATGAACAGCGAGGCTTTTTTTCTAAACTTCAAGACCGATCCTCGTCTTTGGTCGAGGGGCTACGCACTTGATCCCATTTAACAGGACTATAACGGGACTATCATTGCTTAAAATATTATATCAAGCTCTCATAGACATGTCCAGTTTAAAGTAGGTCAGGACTATTCATGTTATTCAGGACATTGTTGGTAGCCCTTTGTCTTTTGTTTTAACGAAAGATTTTTTTTTCAAGATTAACTTTTATCAGATGTAGAATGCAAGGACTCAAATTAATGTTTTTAAAATAATACGTTAAAAAAAATGTTGTTTTGGTGATCCGCAGCATTTTCTCTTGGGGGTCTTTGTTGGGTACAAAAATTATCTTATATTGGAATTAAAAAGCCTTACCTTTCGGAGAGCGTATCTATGCAGTTGTACGCGATGTGAAGAACCCGGAGTTTGTCGAATTTGGCGATCGCGTTGTCTATCGCGGTATTCGTCAGGGCATTTCCCGTCAAGTAGAGCTTCTCCAGCGAGCTCGACTCCTGCCTGCTCTGCTGCTGCTGGTGCTGCTCCCAGGAAAGCTCCGACAATCGATTGTTCGACAGGTTCAGTACCTTCAACCTGCCAAGCACACATTTATTATTAGCTTTCAGCTTCTCGGCCGGGAAATTGAAAGATAAATGGGGCTTCTTTTTTAATTTCGATCAGAGAAAGATTGCGGTCGTATCGGGAGAACTTTCTTTTTTCTCTCACGCAAAGTGACGTTCATTAAACTCGATTTTTTGATAAACTTTTACGACTATCCCGACCATTCGCGAGATATTTTTATTTTAAGAGCTTTTAAACTTCGGCTTATCGATTTATAATAATTCAGCAGCTTTATTTTTGCTCGTCCTTTATAGTCGAGGAAAAATATCGGCGATCGATTTACTCACTTGAGAGTGTTGGCGAAGAAGTTTACGGGCAGGGCGGTGAGCCGGTTGTCCTGGAGGGTCAGGTGGACGAGGCTCAGCTGGCGTCGGGGCGGCGGCAGGGCCTGGAGCTGGTTGTGGGGCAAGTGCAGGACCTCGAGCCTCGACGACTGGGACAGCAGCCGCTCCGGCAAGGCGGTGAGGAAGTTGTGCGAGGCGAACAGCGCACGCAGCACAGGCACCTCGGGCGTCCAATCGGGCAGACTGTCCAGCTCGTTGCTGTTGTTTTTTAAACATTATGAATATTTTTATTTACAGGTTTCTCATTTTTTTACAAGTTGAATGTAAGAAAATGCTTTCAGTTTTTGGTTGTTATTATTTTTTTATGTTATTTAAAGTTAAAATTTTATAAAATCCGTTAAAAGCTTCGCATAAATATTTATAAGCTTCGAGTTGTATGTATTTTTAAAATTATTTCATTTATGAACAATGGATAAACTGTTATTATTAAATTTATATTTAAAAAAAATCTATAAAATAAACGTTATTCAGACTCTCAATTTTAATTTATACTTTTCGAGAGTCGTTTGATGAAAAATTAATCTACACCCGGGCCATTTTTACAAAGTCTGCTGGAACCTTCAATTGAAAAAAAGTAATATAGCATGAAATGCGTCTAACATGCAGTACATACGTTCCTCCGAGAAGCAATTAACAGAGGTCAATTTAATCGTTGAAGAAATAAATCAGTTGAGATCGTAGGATTGTATCCACGCGAATTAATAATTTATTCTTTATAATCTAATGACGTTACATTTAATGAAAAGTTTTAATCCATGGTAAGTTTTGTAAAAACTTAAATTTATGTAAAAAAATCAATACTGTTACAATAAATTTTTATTTTTTATTTTAAACATAAAATGTTCAGATTTTTTTTAAGTTTCATATATAATTAAAGCAGCGTAAAAAGTTCAAAGATTCGCAAAGTTATGAAAGAAAACTATTCTTCAAAATTTTTTATCTTAATTAATTCATTGTAATTATCAAGAGTAATAACTGTTTGAAAATTTTAGAACTACTTCGAATTATTTAAAAAAAAAAAGGTACTGAACGTCAGTTTAAATTGTGATGAATGATGAAGCCATTCGTGACAAACCAGCTTTTTATTAATTAATTAATTTGAATGTAAAATGTCGTAAGCAAAAAAGAGTCCTTAAGCACAGCTCGAACAAACTGTTTTACTTTAAAATACTTTGAAAAGAACATTAATCATAATTGCAGAGTGTCACCAGCAGCTGGCAAAGAAACGAGCTTAGCAGCCGAAAAATTCTGAATTGAAAGTTTTTTTTTGAAATTAAAACTGAATGAAGCTTCGCTTGGAGGTACAAGCAGGTAAACAAAGGAGACTTAAGCGCGAAGAGAGAGACAGACGAGAGTAGAAAAAACAAGCTAGCAGGTGTAAATAGTACGCGTGCGTTAAGATTACGATCTCAACGGTAATGGCGGCAGTACATGTAATTTCACTCGTTACTCACTATGAAACATCCAGGTGCTCCAGGTTGACCGGTACAGGTACAATGGTCACTTTTTTCAGCTCTGTTGGTAAAAAAAAGAAAAAAAAAAAGAAGATGAATAGTTAATAAGAAAAGTGAATATTGGTTTTATCTATGGCGAGAGAAAAAATAGAATTTGACGCTTACTGTTATTTCCGGCAATGAGCGAGACGAGGCTTCGACCGCAGAGAGTTAGCTCGGTCAGGGCGTTCCTGGCGCACCTGACGCTCCTCAACTCCTGGAGGGCGCTCAGGTCCAACTTCTCGATGCTGTTCTCGCTGAGGTCCAGGTGCGTTAGATTCTGGAATTGAAGTGAAATAAAACGATTTACGCTTCCTCAATAATCCAGAAGTTTGGAATTCGACTACGGGCGGCGACAGTTTGATTCTTTTTTTTTCGGAAGGGGAAAATTTACGAGCTCTGGAATAATAGTTATAAGAACGCGAAGTAGGAAAAACGTATTTTATCGAAGCGCAAATTGCTTTTTTCATTTTCATATTATACGCTGAAAGAGAGGGAGCCGGGGTTCGAATGATTTATTGGGAGTGCATTTATTTCGCTTGATGCGGTAGGATCTCCAGCTCTTTTAACATTCTTTTTGTATTACGGTTTATGTTTATTGATGAGAAAATGGAAAAATATGATGAGTTATATTTCAATTTTTGTTTTTTTGTTTAAAATTATTTTAAATTCGAAATTAAATAGTAAATAAATCTTAAGATTAAAAAAGAATGGTCTACATTTTTATTTTGATGTTTTGAAAAAAACAAAGAAGAGATATCCTAAAAAGCGTCAGTAAGAAAAAGCAAGGAAAAAAAAAAGGCACTAACCCCGTAGTTCCCGAGTATGATGTTTCCCTTGAGTTGATTGTTTCTCAAATTGACTTTGTACAGGCTGTTGTGTAAATTACTCTTTTCCTCGGCCCCGCCGTTGGTCTCTGGCCTTCCAGGGGTAAGCACGTCCTGGCGATAAAAAAAGTAGAAGCAGATGAGAAGAGAGAGAGAGAGATTAAAGGAGATAAATTTGAGATCGAAGAGTTGTGTACTCACGGTGAGCGCGAGGGCTCGCATCTCGAGGAGGAAGCCGGGAAGTTTTTCTACGACGTTGTCCGCAAGCGATAGGTGCTGCAATTCGTCCAGCTTACCCAGCTCCTCCGACACTTCGCTGATGTCATTTCGGTCGAGTATCAGCTCCTTCAGTCTGTAATAAACGCATAATACCTTTGAATTACATCGTACGTATAACCAAAGCTTATCTAGACACAATAAGTCCGCTCTTCAAGCCTGGCAGTGATCAGTCATTTGGGATTAGATGCTTTATTTCAGCTCTATCGCAAACTCCTTCATCCTCCCGCAAATCCCCCGCTCCCTTGATTATATTTTTTTATCTTTGCTTTATGGTAAAAGACTTGTTACATTAATGAGTATTACCAAACAATCCCGCAATAATATACTTGCAACTTTGTTAAGTTAAATTACTCGAAACTTTGAGTTTTCAGAGAGTTTTTCGTGGTACTTGAGTTTAGAACTTAAAATTTTCGGATGATGTTAATTTAAAGCACAGCGGGAGGCTAAAACATTTATTAACTTTAATTATTTCTCTTTTTTTTTTTTTGGTGATTTTGAGTAATTAAAAGAATATTTTTAAAATTCTCTGGTACCACAGATTTTTTATAGATGCATCAATTTATTTTAGGTTCTGTAGTAAAACTTTTCATGACTTTTTTTATTGCTGTCACTAAAATAACAGAGCTGACTTTTTGGAAATTTATAATAATAGTAAAGAATAATTTAAAACCAATTAAAAATAATCCGTAAACTGTTTATTCAAGTACACTCAACAATAGTAAATATATACCGTAATTTTCAAAATTTAATTTTTAAAATAAGACACGCAATCGTCTAGTTTTGATTAGCGACGGACCAATGGTTTATTTATTAAAATGATGTTGATAATTTGAACGTAATATATTAGGATGTAATGAATTCATGTATGATTTAGCCTTTAAAAGTATGGTGCGGGTGGCTGTAAGGGTGTGTGTTTGCGGGCACTAAATATTAACATGTATTGATCAATTTGAATTTCAAATTTGACCGAGGAACATCAGCTATATTGATGCACACTGTACATATGCGTAACAGGTCACACCGATACTACGTGGTACACCTTTAATATACATCAACACGTCGATCGCGCGTGAATTATTTATCACCCCGGTTCTAATTACATCCAATGAAATTTTCAAAGCTCGGAATTATCAGCTCATGATACTCCAAAATTCATTTTAAACTCGTAAATTTTTCTACAGTAAGTGAATTAGACGTTATTTACTCTGTTAAATTTTAACAACAAAACAATTACATTTTTTGTAACGTCATTAAAGCTAACAACAATGAGTAAAGCAGTTTCAAAATTTTTTAAAAACAATTATGGAAGAAGGGCAAGTGGGTTAAATTATTTTATGAAAAAAAAAAAAAACAAACCGGGGTCACGGTCTTGGTTTTAGGACAACGGAAAAGATACGCAAGAAAAAAATTTTATTTGGAAACCGAATACTCAGGCTTGAGATTAATCATAACTAATGTTTATTAACTCTTTTTACTGCTTGAAATTATTACTTCAATTAAATAATACTTGAATAAATTTTTTTCTTTTTAATGATTTTTTTAGTGTTTCTTAGCTATCCTCCAAAATTCATTTGAGATGATTTGAAATTGCCAATTTTATGAGCGCCATTCTAACTGTGATTTCAATAACTATTCGATCAAATTTCACATTTGAATTTGGGAAATTTTCAGTAAAGAGGATGACCCAATTTATGATATTCCTAACACACATGAGTTATAAAACTAAACAATATTTTAAAGTAGCAGAAAATTTCAAAATGCAAACACTGAATTTTGAGTCGTCTACGCGATATTATGGCAAATGAAAAATACGGTTTTTCATTAGAAAACCAAGTTTTACTAAAATAAAAGAAACCCTTTATGAGTTTATTTGAAGTTCATAAAATTAAATTACCCAACTTATAACAAACTTTTGTTGTGTAGTATTTTACTTTAGTTAGACCGAAGTGTATAATTCAATTTAACTGTTTGATGGTACTCGACGCGGTTTTGTGATTCTTTTGCATTATTTGATATTATTTCAAAGAAAGGACTCGGTTAAACTTTAAGACGCGGTAAAAATAAACTTTACTTCGCGCGTACACGATCTGTAGATTATTTCTTGAACTTTTTATCGGATATTTTTCAACTTTTAACCACAATTGTAAGGTATCGATTTCCAAAAACAAAGTTTTGACCCACGTATAATAATAATAATAATAGTTGAACGTTGCACCGTTCAATGTGGCGTAATAATAAAGTGTAATATCGAGCTGTGTTCGAGTAATAAAATATGAATGATGAAGAATATAAGTCATGAAAATATTCTTAGTATTTTACTCTACCATAAGAACTGAATACGGAAGTTGTTTTCCATGGAAATTACAGGAACTAAGAGAAGTCAATTTCATTGATGGTCTAAAAAGTTTTTTTACCTCGAGGTTGGCAGTATTTGGTAGAGGAAATTTTTTTCCTTTTATCTTATTTCTACGGCAAAAGAGGAAGAGTAAGGCCATCGTGATAAGTTTTCATAAAACATTATGAAAGGCTTAATGAGAAAGTAACAAGTCTTAATGTAAGAGTAACGAGGCATAATTAAAAATAGAAGTTCTTTATGATGAAGAATTAGTCAACCAAACTTTTAAAGAGTATCACAACGGAGGAAGAGTTGATAAAGATAAAAAAAAAAAAATAGAAGAAAATTTGCCTCCCAAGTGAGCGCAAAGATATTTATTAAAATCTGAAACGCTAAACTCGGGATTATATTTGTAGCCTGTAGTACAGTAATTCAAAGGCTGAATTTAAAATTCAGAATGAAATCTCAAACTCCGAGTGCTCGTAGCTGTCATTAGATTATGAATTATTCAAAGAAAACTTTTATATTATTTATTCAACGAGTTTTTTTCAAGCACGATAAATCTTGAAAAGTATATATTCGCATCGACGATCATTTACAAACCTAAATGTAACGTTTGCTTGAAATAGATCAAAATTTTTACACCACTAAAATCACTAATAAAAAAGGGGCTTTGGGCAATGTTCTTTCGGCATTGTTGTGTCTTGTAAAAATAAAGATTTACCATGAGAGAACAGTTGGTAACTCCTGTCGATTTATCGAACAAATAACACAAAAACACAGCACTTCGCGAAGATATTTCGAGAAGAAAGAGAGGTAAAAGACGGTCGGGCCCAGTCTTGTCTCGAAAGACGGACCCCACTGGACTAAAGATATCCATAGAGGCGTAGAGCTCGGTGCACGCTTCGCGGAGCTCGCTCGGCCAGAAAGCAGCGCTGGTTCTGCTGGCGCTGAGGAAATAAAAAATGAGAGAGAAAGAGGGAATAAGCAGTTGAACGAAAGAAAGAATAAACCAAGCGAGAGAGCGAGCGCCCAGTCGGTGCTACCAGGAGGAGGGGGAGGAAGTCGCGGGTGGGTGCCCGAGGGGGCATGAGCAAGGATGCATGGACGTCCGACCGCCCGCCCGCGCCAACTCTGATGTAACATTACTAATTTACTCGCGCTCTCTTGCCTACTTATCGCCCATCTCTCTCGCTCTATTTTTTGGTAGTTTTAACGCGTGGGGATTTATATTGTGTAAAAATGTTCCGAAGGGCATCTGATTTTTACAAGTCGGAAAGTAAATCCTGTCTTACAGACTTCGAGTTCGAAATTGAAAACATATTTTTCAGAATAAGTTAAATTCAAGAAAAGGGTTTTTCAAACATTTTTAGAGCTGACATAATCCAAGAAGAAAGAACAGTATACTCTGAAAGCCAAAGCCGTAGTTAAGCATGTTGATAAAAATAAGAATGGTCAAGATGCGTAAATAAAGGGGCCACCTCAAACTTTGAAATTGAAAAGTTTATCGGATTCAGTAAATTTGTAAGGTAGGCGGTCGTCCCGTATAAAGCGCGAAATCGTGTCGCGCCACCACCCCGAACCGTTCAGGCCCGACAAATGCCATGTTTATGGATGCGACAGGCGAGCACGGGGGGGGGGGTGGATGGCTTTGTATCGGTCGCTCGAGCTTTCGCATCGTCCTGCAAAGTCAAGGGAGCTCCAGGAATTCAATTCGAGTATTTGCCCGCGTCCGACCGAAATAGGATTGTCTAGCTGTTTCGCATCTCTGATTTCGCATCTCTTTTTTTCCATCGCCGAGTTGTCGTTCAATCCCGTTGAATTACCAACCCCAGGCGTATAACCGTAGCCCCGAAAAAAAAGAACTCGGCCCGGGTTTAAAGCGATGAAGAATCCATTAATCTCGCTAATGGGCCCCGAGTAGAGCCATTTAGTTTCGGGGGAAATTTATCTCGATTAGCTTCATCGCCCCGAGGGCCGCGGCGGTTGTTATAAGCGCTTCGTTTGTACGAATTTAAAACGCCCGCTCTGTTTATCTTTGTAATGATACCTCATAATTAAACAGCTATTAATCTCTTCATTAGCGAAAATATCATCAATCACTTTTGGTCGAAAACAAAAAAGGGCCTCATCGAGGCATATATCGGCGTGCAGCACAGCCGCCGCGAAGCGTGCTTCCGGTTTCGAGTTGGCTACTTAGAAAGCCGACTTTTCTTACCCTTGCGTAATCCAATGAAGAGTCCGCGAGGTGGCTTGCTCTTCTTTGTTCCCCCGCTACAGGTGCAGTGACACGGATCCTCTCGCGAGATCTAGAGGACTGATTATGTATTTGCAGCTTCGGCTACCTCCTCTTCGATTTAACATTTTTGCGAATCGGCGAGTAATCGTTTCAATTGTGACAGATAAGATTCTCAAAGTTTCTGTACGGTCAAATTAAACTTTGCGAGCTCAGTAGGGATGGCCAAAAATACCAGTGGCTTACTTATCGTTGCAGGAAATTAAGAGAGCGGCTCGAAAAACATGCATCGCATGCACTTTTTCGTGTACAACATTGTTGCAAGGGAAAGTGGAAAAGATATATATCAGATTGGACTGAAGCGTTTTCTGTTTATTTCTCAATTGCGCGCTGACACCGCGCCGACTGCACTGCTGATAAGTAGATTTAAACTTTTATAACATTTTTAAAGTATTTTCTACCGACTCTTCACTTGTGTAAATTATCATATCGTAGTCACTAATTTTCCACCTTTGAAATAAATTTCAACGGTACTAGAGTTTGTACCGAAGCAAAAACGAATTTTCCTCGATGAACTATACATATATAGTTATGACGAAAGTAAAGAGGGATTATCTGTGTAGTAGCATTACGGCATCGTTTCCACTGCAATGTATAAAAGAAGTTAAATTGTTGCTTAGTGCAGGTTTTCGAGTACGTTCGAGAAACTAACTTCGCCGCTCTTGACTCTACTAATTTAGCAGACAACAATTGTTATAAACTAGCATGAGTGTGTGGTATCACGTAACGTAAATCGATATACCATTGTACTACATTCAAATTTCATAAAATGTATGGGTTATTAACTTTTATAACTTCCACTTCTGGGTTTTCGGCGAACAAAATCGATTATTCTACATGTAAATCGATTTTCCATCCCATGGCAAACCCGATAGAAAGTTGAGAAAGTAATTTAAATTATGAAACCCAGAAGTTACAGTTATGGAGAGCTCCCCCTGGTCAATGTAAAATTATTGTAAAATAATTTTATGCAACTTTTAAAAACCATTAAATTTATTTCTACTGTACTTTTCCTGTTACAGCGATGATGGCACTGTTGCATAAATTTACCAGCATTTTGAGCCGGAATTATGTCGGTAAAGGGTCCTTGATGAAGTATTTTTCGATAAAGAGTCGCACCGGGACGCAATTATTTTAAAAGCGGGGACTATTTGCGGAAAATTTTGATTTCAGCTTTTGTAGGAACATAAAAAAAAAAAAAAAAAAATCAAAATTACGAGGGGGATTTTTTAAAAACATTCTGGTCACCAGATTTGAGTTTTCGCTCGAGTGCATCGCAGCGGCCAAGGGGAGATCAACCCGTCGCGGCGCACATTCTCTTGATTCCATATTGATCCTCGGTGATTGACAGAAGTGTATTTGCCACCGCAGAGCCAAAATGTAAATTTCACGTTATTCACTTTTCGATTGTTCACGGAACCAATTCGCGTACATCGCGATATATATACCCCGGCTTGAATGCATGAATTTTTACCGATGTATTTTCATCAGTTTTTTTTTTTTTTTTTTATCCTCCTGGCTCGAGCTTTCTCTCAGTGATTTTATTAAATTCACGTGTAATTTTATATCCGAAGCTGAGAGTTCGATCGTTAAAATTCGCTCGGTACCTTTTAATGTAATTGCCGGACGGGATTTTTCACAGATAAAAAATTTAAATATTATTTCGCCGAGTATCTTGATAATCAGTAGGAATTTTGATTTAATGTACAATATAATTTTCAAAATTTCAAAGCTTTCAAAATAATTTTAAAAAATGTAATAAAAAAATACGATTTAATAAAAACACCTTACAATTTATTTTCTCTTTAAACGGCCACTTGGCGTTTAAAAAAATTCGTTCAGCCGTCGAGGAGCATCGGAAAATATGCACGAGGGGGAACCGGCTTTGCCGATAAAATAACACGGAGGGAAAAATTACTCGGAAAATAAAGGTGAGATCGGGGCAGGGGGGGAAAGTCAATTTGCTGTAAATAAGAATTTGGCGTCGGCTCATTTGGCAGGCGAATTTTTTTTTCTCTCTCTCTCGCCCCCTGGACTTTCAATTACCAAGTCACGTGATAAGAAGAAGGGGAGTTGGGGGTGGTTAAGACGAATTGGTTGTTGCGCAGGGACAATATCTGTTGCAGAGCAGGTGTGCAGCTATGCGCGAGAGACAAATCGCTACTGCAGTTGCGCGCGCGATGAAAGTCGTTCTTGTTATTGCTGCTGCAGTACTCGGGGAGCAGCTGTTAAATCCTGGCTCGATTCTTTTTTTTCTTTTCTTTTCCGATCAGAGTTTATTTATAGATTCAGAACTCCTATATGAATAATGGTTTTTAAACAATACTCAAAGAGTAGATTAGCAATTTTGGAAACGAAATTATTAATCCCTCAAAGTATCCAATCAAGTTACCGTCGGGGTCTCAAATATCTCGAATAATAATGCAATATCCGGAAGATGTATAGTTAGACAATGTAGTAGTATAGGTAGCGCCGGCAGGTAGTTATAACTACTATCCTACCGTAGACGAGATCAATTTACACTCCCCAGCTTCCTTCTCTTATTGGTTCATTAAATTTGCATAGCGGTGAGCGCATGATGCGCCACTATCGTAATCGGAGTACTGACCAGAATCACTACTCTCTACATACGTACGCATACATATACATAACCCACCCCCCGAAACCATAATGCAGGGAATTCGCTGATTTTAGCTAATATTCACCCTTCCCGTTTCTCATATCAAGAGCTAGTTGTAATAAATTTCATTTATTTTATACATCATGTGTGCAACTCACTCGACCGTGTACGCGCATACATTAACATGCGAGCTAAATTATTTAATTTTTTTGTCCCACTGTGCTGATGATCTAATTACTTTAATTTAATATTATATTGTTGGAATCTGTCCAGCTGTTGATGAAAGCTTTTTTTTATTTCTTATTTTCAGAAATTCTATAAACATTGCTTTTCGTTTACCTGTAAAATGCACCTACCAGTTTTTAAACCCAATCAATCAACGTTTTTTCATGGTGAAGCTGTTAAGTTTGAAGCATTATAACCGATTAACACCCGAAATATGGCGTTTAAGTAAGCTTCAAACTTTGGAGCATTATAAAAAAAAATTTTGAGAGCTGAATAAAAAATATTGAATGGAAAACTTTTTTTCAATTTTTCACAATGTAAAATCGTTTGGTGTGAACAATTTTATAAAACGCAGGAACTCCATTCCTTTCAGCGATAAAATTATTCTGAAAATTGCCTTCGGTTATAAAAAAAATCTTTGTTTTCCTAAATCTACCAATAGTTTGCCCTAAGATGGTACTTCAAGTTCTGACACTTAATTATTTTTTTCAGATCTTAAAAAAGAGCACAGCTTTTTTTGACCAAAGTTAAATAATTTGGAACTCTTGGAGCTTTTTCTTATCGCAGATCGTAACTCAAGCCTACCTGGGTCACTGGTCACATAGATCGACTCACTCTGATTGTTGTTTTAGGGAGAGCCAAAAAAAGGGACCAATAAGGGAGGATTTCTCGTTGGCGCGCGTAATTGAAATCGGGTAGTTGGCATTGTTTTTGGCGGTCTCGTAATTATGCCACTGTGTGCGTTCGCTGCTATTTGCATGACGCGATAGATGCTTTCTGTGTTGCTGTTTGCATTTCATACGACGACAAATGTAGGACGCGACTTGTCTGCCCTGTGAAATATTGCGGACATGTGTCGGGCGCTTTTTTTTCGGGGTAGCTAAAGCTAGGCTCGATACAAGAACTGCCACCGCACTACCAACCACGCCATTGTTCGGTGACAGTTTTGAGACGAGGCGCGTTTTTACGATAAAATTGATCCTACAAATGTGCCATGCGATTGATTTTTTTTACTTCTAGTACATGTTGACATGCACGTAAATTATTATGTTGTGGTAGTACATAATGTTAATATACCGATAAACGAAATTATTGTAGAGTTAAAACATTCGGTTACTCGATGTTACAAGGAGATAAAAAAAGACTAAAGAGGCTTTATTAGATATGAAAAAAGTCATGCATACGATAGAACAAAAGTGAGACTCCTCTTTCTTGACGATTTATTTTTTTTCCGAATGGAAAGATTTTTCATCGAGTTTTTATCACTCATCTGCCCATTTTTTTCTTCTTTTTCGCGCTCACGCACGCTGGAAAAGAGATAAAATTTTTTTACAGCTTTTGCCTCAACACCATCAATTCCCGAGTAATTCAGAAAATTTCGACGAATACCAGCTTTGATCTTGGATGAAAATAAAAAAAAAAACTAACAGAGTCTAATTACTGCAAGCGTAAAACAGTAGTTCGTTAGTCGTCGTCACTTTTAAATGCTTTTTAGAATTTTCATTAAACGATCGGGGCTGCAAGTGCATACCTAATTTTCGGTTTTCGATTAACTTTAGTGTACTAAATGTTGAGGTCAAAACAAGAATTAAAAAATTTTTGTTTTCTTTTTAAACCCAAACAATTAATTATTTAGTTAATGGTTAGTTATGTAATTACATGTCATCATTCTTACCGTTTGATTCCATAAAGACTTTTTGTAAATTCAAATGCATTAGTATAATTAGCTTTAATCTCCCAAAAGCTTTATCGTCGCTTTAATATCCGTTAAAAATTTTATTTCTCGTGTTTGTTAGTCAGTAAAATAATTCGAGCACATTCGATTCATCGTTTGAACGTTTCATCGATTTTTCATAATTGGACAAGATGAATTTTTTGCAATTAATGGAGAAAGAAAAAAGCACGAAAAAAAATATTTGTAAAACAATACCTGGACAGGGACGAAATTCCCCGTGGAATCTGATGAATCTCGTTGTCGGAGAGGTCGAGGTAAGTGAGATTCTTCAGGGAGAAAAGCTCGCTCGGCACTTGGCTCAGCCGGTTGTTCTCCAGGTGCAGCTCCTGCAGCTCCGGAAAGCTTTGAAAAATAGAAACATAAATAAATTAAAAAAAAAAAAAAACAAGAAAAGGGTGGAGGGTAAAGACACGCGAGGCTTGCACGATACGGGGGCAATTAACGGCGGAGATAAATCAGATGTGAGTGAGAAGGATTTATGGAGCCACGCTCTTAAGAAAAACTCTCTGCAAGTTTTTAATTACGGCTTCCTTTTTTTTTTTTTTTTTTTTTTTCTCGCAGCTAATGTATTTTACGCCGGAAAATTCTGTCGATGATTGCTCTGGGAATTTATCGGCCGGGCGGGAACCGAGGGAGGAGCTAACAAGGGAATTAGCCCGGGCAAGCGACGTGTTTATAGCAACTAATTCGACGGTATTGGATTGTTATGTAAATAATTCGGAGCAGATGACGGGACGTATTTGTTTAGCCCGTGTTTTAAACGCTCCGCTGTCGGCGGGGAATATATTTCACATTTATTACATCGAGTCTTTGTCACGCGTGCCGCAGGCCGAGCTACGATAAACGATATTATTCATGTTTACGTGCGTTGCCTCGTGCGCTCCTCGTAATTTTCAATTTGCATGTAGATGGAAAAAAAGAGGATCGATTCGACCTTGCGGCAACCGTAAAAGCTGTTTTAATACCGAGCACTTGTTAGTAGCTAAATTACTCCAACAACATTCTTTGGTTTTGAATTTGAAAATAAAAAAAAGTTCGAGCAGTCTCAAAATTTTCGGCAATCTTCCGAAACAAGCCAGCGGGTTGGTGCAGCCATCTCCCCGCAACTATTTCAATTTAGGGGCATTTTAAACTCTAAACTCTCGCCAAAATGCAAATTTAAATTTCAATACTCGCGCGCGCCGGGCGAGGAGTTCGAGGAGAAAGTTAATGCGGCAGCTCGCCAACTAATAACCAAAGTGCACAGGGCGAGCAAATTTCAATCGACTGGCTCCGTTTGATGGACGTTCGGCTTACCTGAGAAGGAGCTTCAGGTTGGCGTCGACGGCGTCCAGCTGGTTGTGGCTCAGGAAGAACTCGCGGACCCCTCCGAAGGAACGCACCGCATCGGGGAGCCTCAGAGTTCCCGTGCCGCTCATGACCAGCCTGCTTTTAGCATCTCGGGGGCGGTCCTGGATGGCCTGTAAAAAAGAAGCACAAAAATTTTTTGAATTCCTCAGGGCGTAGTAATTTTAAAGAATTTTCATAATCCTCGAGGAAAAAATTTCATCGAGCTTGCAACATTTTTTGTATTACAGCGGAGAAAATATATAATTAGGGTAAAAATTTAAAAAAGAGTACTCGTTGTAACGAAGGGGAGTAAAAGAAGTGGAATGAATATCGGAAGCAGAGATCCACGATAGAGGACCGGGAGGAAATCGAAGTTGAAAAAGCCGAGTTCGACCGGACGGACACGTACTTCTGAAGATTATAAGCCGCACGGCACTCAAGATTATGATTCGTCCTCATGAATTAAACATCCAGCGAATTTTACTTCGGATCTACTTTAAAACGTCGGCGTTTATCAAGCTGAACGGTATTTATGGGTGTTCTCTTTGTAATGCGCTTGATAATTAGAGTTGAAAAATTGAAGGGTTGAAGAATGTCGGGCTAATTGAATGAAAATTTGTCCGGTGCAGGAATAAAATCAGGTCACATTGAAAAATTTTACCGTGACGTCGATAATTTTTGAGCAAAGCTGATATTTCACCGGTTCGCTGAAACTTCATTTCTCTCTTTCTCAGTGGAGAAAAATGTTCACCGAGATATTAGAAGTCAACCACATCCAATTAGCGAGGGTAAAAATTACGTGTGCATGAAAATTTTTTAAAGAAATTAGAAGAAAAAAAAAAGAAAAAGAAAGAGGGTTTCCTTTCTTCCGTTTTTTTTTAACAGCATGCGCCGAGAGAAGAAAAAATTCACGCTCGAATAAATCAAAACAATTCGGTCCAAGATGCAGTCACGGTTATTGTAGAGTAACGCAATTGAATAATTGAAATAGGGAGAGGAAATGAGAGTGGCTTGTTTTTTTTTTTTCTCCTCCTCTCCGTCGCATGTACGTATTAAACAAAGAGCCGCGGAGCTGGAAGAAAAGTATAAGAATAAGATAAAATTGCAAGAGAGGGGGGAGTTTAATGAATTCGCGCGTCGGCTCCATTAAAGGAGAAAGCTACCTCCTCCTCCTCCTCCTCGTCGTCGTCGGCGTCGTCCTCGAGCGAGTCGGTCTCCATCCTCGGGTCCTCCGACGTTCTTCCTCCGGCGTGCAGCTCCTCGGCAATGGCCACGAGCCTTAATCCGCACTGAACCATCCCGGGAGCAGCTTTTCGCGATAATTAACTAGAAGCTCCTTTATTCTTTTTCCTCCGCTTTTCCTCCCACCCCGGTCTTTTTAAATTCGAGCGAGTGCAGCGGCGGCAGGCTCTTTTGATCGAAAAGCTTAATTATAACGTTGCCCCGCAAATTATGAATAGTAAACTTGTTTGAGCAACGGGTTAGGAGTTTGCCGCACCGACTTCTCAAACGTAAGATTATGCAAATTGTGTCTACAGTTTCGGGGGTTTATAATTTATTCAAACGAGCTTGAATTCGCGGGTAAAACATAGCCGCTCGCGAAAAGTCTCGCCCGCGTCAATCAATTAAAAGCCGCAGTGCGTCGTTGAGGAAAAACAATTTTAACCGCGAAAGAGTCGGAGTATGCCAATAGTCGGGATTCCGGAGCGACACGGACCGAGTAAAAAAGCGTGGAAGCGAAACAGAGATAGAGGATCGGGTGAAAGTGTGTATCCAGGCATTGTTCCTTACTTTTTCATTTCCTCGGGAGGATTTATCTGACGACCGTCACGGATTCCCGATAAATCAAGGCTAAACCACCCACCCGAGTCCCGGGCGCTCTGCATTATCCATTGTCTTTTTTTTTTTTTTTTCTTTTTTTTTGCCTTCAGTATCTATCTATACGTCCATCTCGATTGGTCGATGATCGTTTGTTTCTCCGCCTTTTTATTTGCGAGGAGAAAGTGGTCAAGGATTCCCCGAAATTTTAAAGCTCGTACCAAGCCGATGAGTCGGTCCATACGGCCGAGAGAGGTAATATCGAGTCGTCTCCGATCATCAAAGAATTCCTCTCCTACGGATCGGAATTGAAAAGGGAGCGAGTATCCGCCGGCAGCAGCCGAGCTCTCTTAATTTTCCTTTGTCCCCCCACCCCCTTCCTTCCTTTTCCTTCTCTTTCTTCTCGATTTATAATGAGATCCCTGCTGTACTTTTATTTTTTCATCCCTATACCGTGTCACTTTGAAATCCTTTCGAACGACTGAACTCTGCGTGTATGTGCGATTCTATTGGACGAAAGGGGTTTTTCCAACGTACGTATTTATGAGTTTGTATATCAATCGAATTCTCGCCGAGAGGAGAGCTTTTTTCGTTCAAATAATCGCGAAACGTTGGCAAATTTGGGGTGATGAAAAAATAGCTAATTTTATTCAAAATCAAGTAAGCGTAAAAAGTTTCGATCATGTAACTCAATCATTTTTCGTTTCGTCAATGCTTGCTTTGAATGCTGCAATTGAATTGCTTAAACAAAAGTTAAAAAAAAAGTTTTTTTTTTTCAATTTCATGGACATTGGCAGTTTGTTTTACGACAAGAAGTATTTCAAAATACTAATTTGACAAAACTCGATTGGTTCAAACGGGATCCGAGGTAAAGCTCGCAAGAGCTTTTTGAGTCCCAGCGTTTCCTCTCTCTTTTCTTTAAACCTCTCTTTTTCGGGACAAAACTCTAAAAATTTTTTTGTCAAACCAGCCGGGTGAAAAGCTTTTTCAAATCCGTTTCGAAACACAGGGGTATCATCTAGATTATATTTAACAAGTTTCAATCTCAAAAGTCCTGTCAGGTTTTTTTCTGGAAAAATCTAATTTTTTGAACAGAAAGTTTAAAAATCAAAAACTTACGTATCTATATAAAATCTTCACAAAAATGTTTATTTACTTAGTATGTAATCATTAGACTTAAGTAAATTTGATTGAAACTTTTATTTTAATTTTCTTTTGAGTTCTCTGAAGCTTTAAATGTTTCCTGGTCGAGTCAGGTTGTCTAAAGTAGTTTTCTTACGGTGAAACTCAGTCATTATACATATTTTATTCGAGTGTAGCAATGAGCAAATATAACCAATAACTTTTGATTCAGTATTACTAATTGATTTTAAACAAATTAAAACAAAATGTTTTTGATCTAATAACGTACACTATGACATATACATGAGGCAAATAATTTGAATCGACTTTTACTTTTTAATACTCTACCGGTGTTGGGTTAAAATTAATCTTCTCGAAACAGTATTTTGTTTCTCTCAACCTACTGTTTTAATTTCGTTTAAGCTCAGGTATCGCTTTTTGATGTCGAAAAAAAGTGTTTACTTTAAGTTGTAAAGGGCAATGATTTAGGTTCAAGCACTCAGCACAGCACCGATGCGATCTGTCGCAAGAAGGCACAGTGCAAATTAACTCGTCACTATTGAATACTACTAGTAATAAATAAATAAATTTAAGTAACCGGAAGATCGGCAAATACTTGCTTGAGGAGTCGCAAGCGCCACGGTTTTATGCAACTGCATCGTTAGGATGCAGGACACTTTCCAGAGAGAGCTTTAAAGATCCTCTGGGCCGGCGTAAATAAAATGAGCAAAGTTAAAACGGATTAGCCATCTTAACAGCCGAAAAGATAAATCAGTCCATAAAGACGTTAGATAAAGAGGCACTTCACAGTACGATAATTCGCCGGAGCACTTTGTTTATTGGGATCGAGAACCGAGGGCGGAGACGAGGAGAAACATTCGAGTCCCATGATGTCGCAACGAACGCCGCACCGAGACTGTCGCGTGATCAAGGACACTACGGTTTGTCGCAGTCCTCGGGCTAGCGTCACGTCGTTAGGGTACCGCGCGACGATAACGGGGGGGCCAATCAAGAAAAAATCCCCCGTCGTTAGGGTTAAGTCGTCGCGCTCCGGTGCGGTGATACGGTGCCGTTGCGTGAGCGCTTTTCCGACGTAAACTACTCCTGGCCTCGATTTTTTCCTCTCCTTTGCAGATATATAAGCGCATCGGCTGGCTGCTTACCAGCGAACACCATTTTTTTTCTAGCTGTTGAGCTCGTTGCGACAAATTTCAATTAGTCGCGTGCGGTCTTTCGAAATACACCTTTTGTCTCGTTGGAAGTGGATGTAGCGTGATAAATTTACAACTTGTCGAACAGTTGGTTAAAGCGAAAAATCATTCCTAATACAGATTTTATTATTTTCCAATATTGAGAAAAAAAAAATCAATTTTAAACTTTTTGCAATTTACCTTGTGCAATTTTTTATCCAGTTGAATTTCTTTAGAGTAAGGCTCGATTAGTAAGGAGCTTGCTTCTTTAATCAGGGCCGACCTAACGCCGTAATTAGAGCTTTTCAAAAGCTTACATTTATATTCATTAAATAGAAAAAAGTATTCGTTTGATAAACAAAAGTTTCTTTTACTTAAAAAAGCGGTTGCGAAGCATATTTTCAACCATAATTTTTGATTCTCCACAAAGCTTAAAGCAAAGTTTAATGCGTGAAGTTACATACATAAGCTTGCTAATGCGTTTAAACTTTGCGTGTAATGAAGCGTTAAACTTTAGATTAAAGTCTTCTAATGTTGCGGGAGAGTTTTGAATTTTGCATTTTTCAACCATGACAAATGAAAACATCGTTACTTTAAAATAAATTTTACAGAAAAATAGAAGCAGTAATTACTTACAAAAAAAGCTCAACGTAGAGATAAGCTCGGGAAAAAAAAGTTCATTTATTTCTATTCTGTAATCGAAAACTTGATGTAGGACATTCAATTCTATCTACTGTAAAAAAAAGCCCTTTGAAAAGGCTTTTCAACTTTTTATGGCACTGATATTTTACCGACATCACAGTCGGGGTCACAAAAAAACTTTCGGCCTTTTTCGTGAATCTCAATCACAAATTTATGTTGAAATATATTTTTTGGCGAGTCGGTTAACTTTTAGTTTAAGCGTAAGCTGGGATAAAATTATAAAAATATTCCGTGGGCTTGTAAGTGACTGCTTTATTGTGAAAATTTTTTTTCATTTTTTATCAGAAAAAAGTTTACTTCCTTTTTTTTTTTTACGAAATAAAACTAAAGTTTAATAAAACGCGAATATAAAAATCGTACAAATCAGGTGAAATCCGCGGGTTTCAGTCAGATAAAAGTTGAATTTTATCTCTTTTTTTTTCTCGCTCTCTCTCTCCCTCTCGTCAGATCTAAAAAAGTAAAAACTTTTTTTACCCTCTCATATAAGCACCAGTTGTTTTAGTGGCAGTCAAAACTAAAATTTTGCACGCAACTCGTTCTAATCTTAAAAAACTCAATCTTTGATTTAAACATTCATTTTTTCGTTTTTTTGGATGAAAATAAAAGTATGCCTTTGATACTGGAAAAACGTTTCAATATTTTTTTAAGAAAAAAAAAAAGGTTTCGGAATCCAGTTATTGGATACTTTGTTTACTTTTTAACTTTAATATCGCTAAAAGGTAGCATTTTACTTTTATTTTCATCTCGGAAGAAGAGATATGGAAAAAACAACGGAGCAATAAAAATATAAAGAGGCGAGCGGGATGTTCTTTGTAAAGTGTAGGCATGCATATTTCAAAAAGTCAGCTCCGTCGCGACTAGCCTAGACGCAACAAAGCTAATTACATCGTCTCTTCCGGAAATCCATAACCTTAAGATATTCCTGTACTCATCCACTTGCCTCTGAGTGTTTACAGTCACTCGTCTAACTAGCCATCTAATTTTCCTGAAAATCTAGCCTTTTAACGAAAATAGTGACCATAAACTCGATTGAAATTCTAAAAACGGACACGATCGATCGATCAAATAAAAGTTTTATTATTCATCTATGTGAGCGCAGGAATCTTCTATTAATATTCATCTCTCAAATTTTAATTTGACAAAAAAAAAAAAAAAAAAAAAAAGAGGGAATACCTTATCTCTTGGTGAGCGAATTTTCAATATTAGAAAAGTCAAAAAATATCGAGCGTGCGATGGCCGGAGCGTTTGAGCTCACAAAGACTTCCGTTTGAAAACTTTCCATGCAAAATACTCCTTCTACCGCCACTGGAGCAGGAGGTTAAGGCGATAAACCCCAGTCACGATTTTCCCTTCTTCTTCAAAAGGAATTCATATCTAATATCAATTCAAAGAATCTCGGCGAAGACGACGACGACGACGAGGACGCATAACAGCTGCTGGGAGCTGGTATATTAAGGACGGAGCTTTTGCGCCGCAGAGGCATCAAAAGCACATGAGAGATAAGCACGATCATTTGGAAGAATGCGCTGCTGCGGTGACCAAAAGGAAGGAGATTATTGAAAGCTCGCAACCGAGCTCCTTTGCGCCATGCGCGGGAAATTTAATTATTCCTTTTGACCGTCGCGTCGATAAATCCTCTTGCAGCCCGGTTATAATAAAGCTCCGTCTGACCCCACGAGAATATGGAAGAAAATTATGGTTATGATTGAGTACCTTTTTGATCCAGCATTTCCAAAGGTCTCTGTCCCAGGGATGGTGGAAGCCGACGTAGAGGTGCCTCGTGGTAGCCTCCTCCTTCTGGTGCTGAGCCGTCGAGCTCACCCGGGCCGGGGTTCCGGTCACCCGCAACACGAGCTTTCCGAGGCGTGAGGGAGCGCAACAAACGGCCTTCAGCTCCATCCACTCCGGTCGAGACTCCGAGCAAGCTGAAAATACAAGAGTATTAATTTCACTTTATAAGAGATGAATTTATGTAAGTTAAAAAATTCCTTTTGATCAAGTCGTCGAACTAGATTGTACTGTTAAAAATAAGTAAAACAAAGTTGTTTAGAGCTTTCAACAGCTTTCAATATTATTCGGATACTCGACTGCATCGAAGCGGTTTCAAGCATTTGTAGTCGCGGTCGATCGAGTGACCCACTACTCGATAAAGTATTAGAGGAGGTTAAATCTGCGATAAGCGCGCGGCTCGAACTTTGTCTATATCTGGCGTCGCGATACCCCGTTAAATGAAGCCGTTATATACGCAAAATGCGCAGCTGAACTTTTCGATTGATGAAAACTGCGGCCACCGGCCGTTTTTTTTCTTTCACCCCTGCAACTATGGCTTTGTTTTTGTTTTTTTTTCTATCGGGTGACTTTGCTAAGCTTATTTATCGATAGGATTGTCTGTTTGTTTTTTGAGAAAGAAAAGGAAAAAAAAAAAGGTGTTTTAACTTTTGCGGTGGAAGGCTTTATAAGGATTACTCGAAAAGTCAAGCTTCAAATGATTGGTTTTTGTTCGCCGAACTAAAATACGTGACGTTTGACTAATTGTTTAATTTTTTCGCTCTTTTTTTTGTTGCCGGATTTATTTTAACAAAGACAATTTTGACGGCACGCCGAGTGGAAGGAGGGGGAAAAATCCAATTCGATGTTTAATTAAAAACGCACCGGTGTCAGGGAAAAATGTATACGCGATTTATTTTTACCCTCTCCCGGTCGCTCGGCCCCAAAAGCTCGGAATCTCTCTAAAAAATTAATTTTCCTTTTAATCAAATGAAAAACGATAGTGGCGACGCAACCCCCCTCGCGAGAGATTTATTTTTGACTGATTCATACCTTGCAACGTTAGTTGATTGTGTAGTTGGGACAGAAAATTTTTTTTTTTTTCGATCGAGTAGAGATGGATTTAAATTTCAAACGAAGCCCAAAAACTAGTGGATGAAAATAAACTACACTGTTAATTAGTATGATTTTAATTAAATTTGACGAAACAAGAGTACGGTTTCGGATAAATAACTCGACGGATGTTTGTAAAATAGCATTACGGGATCAGGTTACGACCCGGGCTAAAAACAAAACTCGGGTCAAATATAATGGCGAAAATATTTTTGGCCGAATGCATCACGTATCTCTCGGCCGATATCTCCTCCCAGAAAATACACGGAAAAGCTCGCAGAGCAAAAAGATTGCAGGGGAAGAAAGGGCGGAGTTATCGCATCAGAACTGTCGCGCGTAATCAGGGATCTCGGCCTTTTCAATTTAGCCTCCCGAAAATAGCCGCCTCCCTCCGACCTGTCATATACGTACCGGGATAAAGAAAGAGCCGCGATCCGAGTACGGCGAGGGCGCGCTTTTTCCACTGCGGAAAAACCAATCCCTTCAGCACCAAAGCGTAGCCGCATCTGCTGTAGCCCCGCAGCTCGTCCAGCGGGGCGGCCGGACCTGAAAGCACAAAATTTGTTATTAACTTGACGTCTTCGACGGACAAAATTGCTCGTTTTGTTTTTTCATTTTCGTCCTCATTGGAGAGAGCTGCCAACCTTTTTTTTTTTTTTTACGTAATTTTTTAGCTGCCTCTTTATGAGCTCAAGCTCGGAATTTTGGCCGACGTATTTCGTGGTCCAGTTTGATTTTCAGAGACTTTTCATTAAAACGGGTTGTGAAACATACCGTGGCTTGCTCTCGTTTTGCGTATAAAAAAAAAAAGTAGCAGCTTGTTAAGCTTCAAAAGCTTGTCAAGCATTTTTATTCAAAGTTATTTTTTAATTTTTAAAGCTTGACAAAAAATGCCGAGAGTGGATTTTGTTTTGTGCCGGTAAAGATATACAAACTTACCAACGTGAAATCCGACGAGATGCTTGAGCTCGGCGTCGAGCCCGAGGCGAGAGCGCCTTGACGCTTCCCTGTAGCCGAGCCGCAGCAGCAGCTGTTCCTGAAGTTCCAGCGGCTTCTCGGTACCCAACAATCTACGACCAGACTGCTGTTCTCCTCCGTACTGTTCGATTCCACAAGTGCCGAAATAAAAAACAAAAACAAAAGATATAGTTTTAGTTTGTTTATTGGCAGTACTGTAAAGGGATGCACTTGAAGGCTTTTTAGGGGAGCTTGCGGTTTTGTTTGCGCGAGATTTATTTGGACAACTACAAATGTAACAGAAATAAACGAATATGATTGTTTTAGAGAGGAAAAAAAACTCTTGTTTTTACAAGAAAGGTTTTTAAATCAATGTTTGAAAGCATTTAAAAAAAAAAAACAAATCGTTCGGTATCAATCGGGTAATGATATTTTATTCTGTATTCGCAAGGCGACCCACTTTCAGCAAAACATAACTTTTTACTCGATACAAATCACTTTAGTGTTAAAAATTAATTGAGAAACAATACGGTGCATTGATTTTTTTTTTTAATTTCGCTTAAGCAGTTTCATTCTTCAAAAATTTTCATTTTTGAAATATTTTCGAGAAGCGCGCGTACTGGTGCTGACGTAATTTTCAAAGTACTCTTGAAAACCAGATTAAAATTTTTAACAGATGCACCTGACGCGAGCTGTCCCACGCAAGCCGCGAGTTTTGAAAAATTTTCCTCGATATTTATGGAAAATCTCCGATTACATTATTTACTCAAAGCTC
Organism: Encarsia formosa; assembly: GCA_038277355.1. NCBI lineage: Eukaryota > Metazoa > Arthropoda > Insecta > Hymenoptera > Aphelinidae > Encarsia > Encarsia formosa. The sequence goes on from CM076184.1 coordinate 112,423,690, forward strand.
TAAACAAAAGAGAAAAAAAAAAAAAAAATATAACTCCTAACCAGCCCTTCCAAAATTTAAGCCGATATCACAAATAAAAGGGAAAAAAAAAAATTAAATCAATACCGGGGCAACGGTAGCAAAAAAAAGAGGGCATCGCAGGGTATTTATACGGGCTTATCCGGTTCATGATTTCCGATCACGTTTCATTAGCCGCATCTGTTTTCCAGCAGCGGGAACGAAACATCTCCGATTCGTGAGCTCCTCTCCAGCAGCGCCACTAGTCGAGGAGGAGGAAGACTGGATGAGAGCTTTGTGTGCTAACAATTCCGCTTGGCTTTGTGTTCGTAAACCGAAGTCGGAACTGCAACAGCAGCCCGTGTTTATTTTAAACGCAACTCGGGGCACCGAATCGACCCTGCCTTGTTTTCGCTGAGGAACAATGCGAAAACGTATCTGACGAGCTTTTTTCACCGTCACTCCGCACATTCCAGCCTAATGAATAGACACTGTCCCCGCTACTAAACTGTTTTTATTATTCCTCGACAAACGGCGCTCTTTTTAAACCCATCCGCGTCATGCTTGTTTAGTCGGAACAATCGTTTCTTACGAAAATGTTTCTGCGAGTGAATACAAAATAAACTATTTTCTCTCGGTGTAGATAGTTCTTTCATTTATAAAATGTATTTAGACCTTACAGCACCCAAGAGATTACTCTGCAATGATCACGAAGAGGAGGTTTAAATCTGGATTAAACGGTTTTAAAATATAAATTATTTTCACATTTAAAAAAAACGGATTGGTGCAAAGGTTGCAAAAATAAACTCGTTTAAAATTTAGAGTAAAATGAGGAAAACCGTAGCAGGGAGAAAAATGATAAGACTCATTGATAAAAATCAACAATAGCTTTTAGCGAAATTGCAGCGGGAGTCGGGGATAACAAGGTCTAATTTCCCTTCGCATGCAAGCTACTCCAATTTTCTCTGGAGCGCTGCAGAAATATCGAAATAAACAAACAGACAGACAAACAAACAAACTGGTAAAACTAAATTTTGACGTCAAAAAAGCAGAAAAAAAAAGTCCGTGCAATTAATCCAGACGTATAACAAACGAAAGCTCGGACCGGAGGGGGGTAAACATCATTAGCAAATCCGAAATAAATGCTAGAAGAGGGAAAGAAGCAGGGAGTGTCTCGACCGCTCTAATTACCCATCCACACTTGGGAGGCGAGCTTTTTTAGACCTTTTTAACCTCTAATCAAGAAGCGTGTAATTAAAATGTAAAGCTTGTTTTCAAGTTTCACAGCTGCGTTTTTAAATTTCAATACGCCGCGGAAGATTTTTTGCGTTTCGATGTTTTTTAATATTGCTCAACCAGCTCTCCGGCCGCGTTATTGACCACTCGAAAGTTCTCGCGCAAGCACGCGCGTCCATACTTAAATGTGCTTTAGAGAATTTGCCTTCTCGACCAAAAAAGGCACTACTTGACCGATTTCATTTGAAATTTTCAGCATTTAACTGGGAAAAGCTTTCAGGGCTCGGTTGTAATCTTCTTAATTTGCCAATATATCGATTACACTTGCCCACTCCTAAATCAATCGAGAGGATAACTGCCTCTTTTTTTCCCCAACTCTAATGATGACCTCGTAATTTTTTCGTTTAATCATCTTTTAATTGAAGCTACAAGCTTTAAGTGTACTTAACTTTACATCGAAATTTTTTTTTTTTTTTTTAATTTAAAAAGTATGTCACGTTTCGTGGATAAACCAATAAAGTAAATTAAGTTTAAATCAGAAATAAAATAGAGTTCAGAGTGTTTACGGAAAATTTACCGGCTGGCAGAAAGACTATCGAGTGTCTGGCGCATCCTCGAGGGGTAACAAAGCTCGACACACTCAAACCTCGAGTTTTTTCGAGAGCAACGAGGCCACGAAAAAGCTCCTGGTGCCGGCGTCAGATACAATTGTAAACTTTGATATTCCATGAAAAAGAACATAAGCTCGAACTTTAATGAAAAGAGCTTTTCTTCTTTCTCCCGGGCGCGGCGTTGAGTCGTTTTCAATTAAAAAACTTGTTTGTCTTCGTTTGTCGCGGAGACTTGACCATTGAAAATTTGCCTAGTAGCGTCGGAATAAGAAACATATATGTTTTCAAGCCAATCAGAGGAAAGAGTTTTTTACCCTGCGAAAATCACGTCTAGAGTAATTGCGGCCGATAAGTGCCAAAAAAGTAGGAACAAGCTTTTTTTCTAGCGAAGTTCGTAATGAGAAATTTTTCATCCTTCGACCGCGGTGGCTTGCTAAAGTAAATTTCCGACTTTTTCTTCGGCTTTGAATTCGAGAGAGCTTTGCCAAGGAGAGCTTTTGAGCATTACAACCGTGCTTAGCTTTTGTACGCTGCTGCTTAACGAGTCCACATTTTTCTTGTTTTATAATTTCTTATATTTTATAAGGAAGATTTGTAAGAGAAACTCCGAGTTTAATTTAAAAAATATGTACATCATTCAAATGTTAATTTCAAAAATATTACAAACTGTTGGGATTTTAAGACTTATTCAAAATCATTAGTAATAATTAAAAAATTGATAAGTAAAAATAAAAAAATATTGTAAACATGTAAAAAATTAAGATTTGAAGAACAGTTTTAAAAGAAAACTCAGTTTTTAAGTTTTCGTGAAAAATTGTTTCATATAATCAGCTACTGAGAAACTAATAAATATTTAGTGAAAAAAAAACTTTCAAAAAGAAAAAATTCATTTAGGCTTAAATTTTATAAAAACATGGATAAAATCTTCTGATCATGGATGGTATTATGCCATTGATCAGAAATAATTTATACACTACTGAAGTCCAAGAATTTGTATTTTTATGGACTAGAAATATCCTATGCTAATTAAATGCAAGACTTGAAAATATATCAAAATACTTAGACCTTTAAATGTCATAAAAATAGTATGTATATTTTATTAAAAGCAATTTCCTACGGATTCCCGGACTAATGATAAGTTACAGTTGGCGTCAATGGTAAAAGAATATGCAGCATCGACATTCGACAGCCGTGGAAGGAAGGCAGTGGAGGAGAGTCGTTGGATACCTTCAACGGACTCACACCTCTCGAGTTATAAGCCCAAACGTTACAGTGGTATGAATTGCAAAACAAAAATTAAATAGTCGTTCTTTTACAAGATTCTAAAACTTTTTTTGCAGTGGAGTATTGAAACCTTGCATGAAAAAAAGAGAGATTTAATTTAAACAAGTATTTATAAAACCAGGAGAAAATTATTGACAAAAGAAAGGAAACACACTTTGGCAGAAAAAAACGAGCAGGTCGAATCATTCCGATAGAGAGAAAAGATTTATCCCCCAAGCATGAAACAATGACTCTGGCGTGTTGGCGGTTTTATCTTAGGTTTTTTTTTTTTTTTATCCAACGGAAGGAAAGTCAGCTCACGTTTATCTCGTAAATCGCGAAATTTATCAGCGGGTGTAGTCCGAAGGAGTCGTCTCGATGCACGCCACACCCAGAGAATCGATGGGGCTCGGTTAACTGGATTAGAACATTCGACTGAGGGCCAACGTTGACGAATTGAATAATCAGGCGCCTCAAACGACCCTCGGGAATTCGGTTCTACGCACCTGTTACAGTTAGAGTCACCGTCCCTCGCAGATGCCAATTCCCTTCAGCGTACGAACAGGTGCGTTTACGTGGAGGAAGGGGAACTCCAGCCTACCTCCCCCTCTGCTCATTTTCCCCTCGTCAGGTACGTTTTTTTTAGTTTCCTTGTGCGCACCGTTATTGTACGTATCGATCCGAGCTCGCGTTAATTGAATCGTACCCAATTAAGAGTAAACAGCGAAATTTCAGTTTAGGGAATAATACCGCGCGAATGATCATTATTAGCTGCCTGATTATATTTACATTCGCTTCTATGTGTGTGTCTCTGTGTTCGTTCGTATATAAAATTTTAATCCCTTTTATAGGATAGCCCGGAAAGCGCATTGGACTGGGAGTAATGAATCTAATGACGCGAACTCGCTGATTGATGATTCAATTTATTCGACATTCCCGAAGCCGCTCATCGATATACTTATTTTTTTTTTTTTTTTCAACTAATTTATAGTAATTATAAAATAATATAAACGAATATCGTTCGTTTAATCTCCACACCGTTTGAATTAACAAAACGAGAATTGCGTTTCATTACGTGAAAAAAAAGAGGGAAATTTTCAAATTAAAAGGGACATTTCGAAAGGATACGATTTTAAAATCCGCGAAAATTTCTTTCTCCGCACCGGCAAAATTTTCATTTCATTTCGCGCGCGGAGCGAGTAACCCCTTAACGTCGCACCGTTAAAACGAATTGCTTCGCGGTCTGCTACTACCACGGTTACGAAAAAAAAAAAAAAAAAAAAGAAAGAAGAAGAAGACGAAGGAAAAGACACGCTATAACCGTCCGCGTGCATCTATATCCTTAGAAAAAATCTTCTCTTAGTTTCCATTAAGCGTTAAAATAGAGACGCCCTCTCGCAATTTGCAGCGCGTCGAGTCTTTTCCCTTTCAACGAATGGATCATGCAAATCACCGACAAGCTCCCTTCTTTTAAATCCAGGTTGCACCAGTGCGGATCTTAGAAATTTACATTTTGATAAACATCAATTTGATTTAAAATTCTGGGACCAATAGAATCGGCTACGTAATTATAGTCTGCGGGTACAGACGGACCTCCCGAATGAAAAATAGAGCATGAAAAGATAAAAGATGTTATTTTTGGGCTATAATGACCGTCAATTTATCGAGACATCAAGTCGAGAATACCGAAATAACAAAAAGAACGTGCAACAAATCGAAATTTCCGAAAAGTCATTATTTGCAAGATGATTTTTGATTCACTGCTGAAAAAAAAAAAAGCAACCGTGAAGTTAATACAGTAAAGTACTGCCGTATGGACCCGTATTTCAAAACAGAAACAATGATGAATGCGAGTGTTTATGATTAACGGCGAGAAATCGAATTAACAACGCCGCTATAAATCACCAGCTCGGGGCGAATAGAATCCGTCAATTAATATTAAAGCGCGAAGGGAAGAAAAAAGGGCAGAGTCGAAGAATAAAAAACAAAGAAAAAAAGCGGGACGGGAGAAGAATTAGTCAGCCGTGTTACCTGGAGGTAGAGCGCGAGGTTGTCGGAGAGCAGCATGTCCCGGCAAACGTCGGCCGCGGTGGTCTCCAGGGTGAGATAAATAAGGCTGCTCTCGATGCCGGTGTGCACGCGCAGCCAGCCGGTGCCGGGCTTGCCGGACCGTCCCGTGGACGAGGGCGCCTCGACCCCGACCCCCGAGTCCCAGGAGGAGTCGTGGCTACTCTTGGCCTCGAACCGGTCTATCGCCTCGTTCAGCTCCCTCAGCACGCTCTTCTCGTCGTCCTCGTCGTCCTCGTCCTCTTCCTCCCGTTTACTTCTAATCTCCTTGGTCACCGAAGCAGGACTCCGGAGGAGGGTGCACTGGTCGGCGGGCAGGCTCCACTCGCCGCCCGCTTTGCGCTGAAAGTTCAACTTGTCCCCCAGAACCTTCCTTGGAGGCTGTTGAGGGCTCTTCTTCGGCGAGGATCTCTGATTCTCCTGGTCGCCGGAGATTATGTTGGGCTTCCAGCTGGGTTTTCGGCTCTTCTGCATCTTGTCGTGGCTCGCGAGAATCTTTCGATTCAGCTCCTGGATGACGTTGGTGCGCTTCTCCAGGGCGTCGTTCGTACGGTCGAGCTTGTCCGAGGCCACGTTCCATCTTCTCTGGACCGGCGTACCGCTCGAAGCTGGTTGCTGTTTGTTGTTGTTGCTGCCAGTGCGACTGGCCGGCGAGCTCGGCTCGTTTCTGACGGATCCAGCGCTGCTCAGACTGATTCGCTCGTTGAGCTCCCAGTTGATGTGGGCATCCTGGGCCCACTGGTGGACGCCGCTGTTTCTCCTCGTGATGACCATTTTACATTATTCAAAGTTTCGACCGATGGCAACAGCAGCACCAACAGAAGCAGCAAGCCGCTGACCCATTTTACGATTCGAGCGAAAATGCTTAGCGCAGTTACTTGACTAGCTGCTTTGGGTAAACTTGTTCGTCAAGTGAGTCTAATTTGAATAATAGCTTCAGTTTCGCGAGCGGAAGGGCTGAGGCGGGAGCGTGGGTGGGTACTCACTTAAATCGGTTCGCCGAATACTACACCCGGAGTTGAGTTTCAGTTATGTAGCCGGGTAAGTTTGCAAGAGCCGATTGAATAATTAGCGGGCTCATTATCGATACTGCATGGGAAACTAAACACACCAAAAGAACCATCGGCTTTCACTACCGCTACCGTCGAATAGTTATGCACTTTTCAGACACTCGCGCGTAACTGTTTTTAAATTCTCGAGCATGCGGGTGGAGGGAAGGAGGGTGGGAGGGTGGGAGGGGGAAAGCGTGAGAAAGACTTTTTGACCAACTGACGTCAACCGAAATAAAAACACACGTGCGTTTAAACGAGGTAGTATGGGAATTAAGGGATGATAGACGCACCGAGCGCGCGCGGCGGTCGCGATACTAATGTGCCGCGTCCCGCCACAGCTGACCGATCTCGGGAAGTTTGGTTCCTCTCGAGTGTAGCTGTATCCCCACCATCACCTGCCGCTGGCTCATATTTTTTACCTATATACCACCGCCGCCGCTGCTCTTTCCCTTTCATCATCCCTACTCCTTTCCCTCTCTTTTGTCCCGAGCCGGCTCATACTCTATGCACGCGACTTTTTGTTTATTTCGTTGAACGTAATTACCCATTTTGATTTTATTTTTTCCTTTTTTCTCTCTTTTTTTTTTTTTTTTTTTTTTAGCGTCACGCTTCGCGAACTCTTACTTTGTCTGCTTTTTTCCATCCATCGGCGACCAGGAATTCCTTTTTTCACGGACATTGTGTCATGGTCCGCCTTTAAATATTAAGGTGATATTAATGTTGAGCTATTAAAAAACAAAGAAATTCCTTTTTTTTTATACCAGCTGCTACATTTTTTAGTTTACACCTTCAGCGTAGTTAATAAAATAATAATCAAATGATTAAATAATCAGCGTCAAGCCAGCCATAACGACGCAAAAGAGAATAAAAGAGGACAAGAAGAAGAAGGTGTAAGTAAATCAGTAGTGTCTAAAGGTAGCGGCAAAGTGCGGGCATAAATCCTGGCTCGGTTCCCCGGTGCACCTTCTCCACGGTCGAGCGGCTCCCTGTCCTTGCTGCTCCGCATCGAGCAACCGTTGTAAAGTCTACCTGTTGTTGTGTGCTCCGCGCGGGGAAGGGATAACCACATCCTCCGGTGCATTTCTGCCGTGGGTAGGGGGGAAACGTGTGCGCGTTGGGGAAGGATACGTACTTCCGGTGCTGGTGCAGGTTCCCCTGGCGCTCCCTACTACCAACAACTGGCGTGTTTCGCTTTTCCCCAACGTGCACTACTGCTCTCCTCTGTCTCTCCCAAAGGGGCCGTCGGAAGCTCTCTTGACTTTTGCTCCTAGAAAATTCCACTTCGGAGCCGATGCACCTGATGCTCATCCCTCCCGATCGATTAATTTCTTCCTTCTCTTTATTTTATACCCTGTGCTTAGGGATACCTGTTGTTTTTATGTACTGCAGTCTCGTCAATTTGTTCTATTCAGTTTGGATTTAAACGCGTTTCAAAGGAAAATAAAATCACAACTTACGGAAAATTTAACGTCTAAGTTAAGAAAAAGAAAATTCAAAACAATACTTATCAGTGAAAAAACATACTTTACAGGCTTTTTGACAATTGTTTGAATTGCTCTGAGTTAATTAAGGCTTTATCAAAATACAGTCAGCATTATGTTTTCCACAATCATATAAACCTACATTTTTAAAGGTTTCAAACACCCTCCGTTTTGAAATTAAAAACAAGAAAGTTTATATTTAGCCGTTCGGAAAAGGTAGGATTATTTAGTATCCAAAGCTCGAAGGAAATGATAACATATTTTATAATATAACGTCATTATCTCAGGGTGATAACTCACCAAATGAACATAAAAAGCTAAAAAGTAACTTGCGAAATTTCGAAATGGACCAATTACGGGCGATAAATATCGCTGAATCCGCCATAAACCTCGCATTTATCGGTCCCAAATCGCAATACGCGTAAACGATAAACCCTCCCAGGCCGCTTACAGCACTTCATAAATATTTTATGGCCGTTATTGATCGATGATTATTTGATTAATCCCGGCTGTTGGTACGAAAAACCCAAGCGTGTTTATCCAGTCGCGAAAGAAAAAAAAAGGCAAAAACTATGACGAAAGAAAAGCTGCGAGCTGGGAGATTGACGGATATCGCGAAACTTTTAATCGACGTCGAGCTTGCAGCCCCGACTAATGGCTTTCCCCTTTGTCCCAGCCGCCCCTCCGACTATAAATGTCGAGCACTTGAAATCCTAAACGAATTCCCGTGTCGGAGGCCCGTTAAACTTTTTACCAAGAAAAACATCGAGTGTCTTACGTAGGTATTTTCGTTCGATGATATGAGCTTGCATCGAGGAATTTCGCAATAGCGGTACCGGTAGCCAATTTGCAATTTTTCAATGTCGAAGTGCGCGGAAAATAAAATAAAAGTACTTTGCGTCACTGCCAGAAATAGTTCGAGTTTTCCAAAGGGAGAGGAGGGGGCGAAATGAGTTCTGGATTATTTTCTGGTGCCTCGGATGCGGGCGGCTGCTTTATTATTTCCAAAGCTCCGAGGTTTTGAATTTGCGGGCTATTCAAACTTGTTTAAGATCGTTATCAAAGAGAAATATCATTTTACATAATGAATTTGTTACCGCTGGTTATTAAAAGTTTCATCCAGCCGCATACTTTGATGCTCGAGACCGAGATTAGTTTTATGAACCCCCCCCCCCCCCCTGCACGCAAAGGAGAAAAAAGTTCTGTTCGTTATGAAGTTAAAATTATCCTTTGAAAGATCAACGTGTTATACTTCGTGATAATTAACTCGTTTCGTACAGCAACTTCTCATTGAACGTCGAATTGTATCGCTCCTTGGGCTTCAATATTGACCAATCGTAACAGTGAAGACTGACTTTAATACCCAATCGGACTGCAGGGAAAGCGCGTCGATCGATAATATCGTCTCGAAAACAATGCACAGAACAGCTCGCGCGTCGTTAACGAACTTCATTAAAATTCCTCCCCTTGAATATCGTAAACATCCGTGAGCTTTGAGATATTCGCGTTTACACTGAAAATACCAGCGTCATTCTCGCTTAAAGTGTGAATTTTCGCGGCCATAATTAATACCCCGAAAGGAAAAACAAGGAGCAATCAGAAAAACGCGGGTATGAAAAAAGAGCTCAACATCATAAATTTCGCGGTGGGGAAATAAATCTCGGGTAAAAGCTTGACGGAAAATACAATTCTTGCCTTATGTAATTAGCCGCTCTCGTAAATTGCCTTGTTCGCCGGCGGACCCAACAGCAGGTATGTGTATATTATACGCGAATTTAACCCTCCTCCTCCTCCCTGGCCTCGTTTTATAACGCAACTTTGAGATGACGCAGCCGGATGGAAAATCTGCGTGTTTTTGGGGCTTGCAGCTTGTTGTTGCCTTTTCATCCCCCCGCTCGGCTCGCGTGCTTGTAATTGCTTAAAATTTATACATTTTTACTCTCTTCTCTCGAGATTCCCTTTTTTCTTTTTCATTCCGGCTCGTGTTCCCGGAATAATAACTTATTGTGTGCTTTCGTCAGATGCCCACCGTGTTTTGGCCGACGCGCGAGAAAAATTATTATGATTTTTTTCAACGCGGGAAATCAGGTCGGAAGGGGGGTGCTTTTGCTTTACTACTAATGACAATCGTAATTCTGTAACGCGGTTCAAATTTAACTTTCCGCAGCTGTCGCGGTCAGTTTTGAATTTCTCTGGGTAACGAACTTATGGTAGACCGCAATAAATTCCGAAAGGACATACTTGAGCGTTAATTTAAACTGAGTGCGGACTATAGAAAAGGCTAAACTGATAATTGTTTGCACGCTGACATTATACAAATAGGACGAACAGCTTTGATTACGCGAGACTTTGCATTTCGAGTACGCATCAGTCGTGTACGTACAATACAACATGAATTTTCAAACTTTTACCGGCGTTAATATTTACATTATGAACTTTCGTTCCAAATACAACGTTGTTGTTATTGTTATTAAAATTTTGAATGAAACTCGGGATACTTATTTATTCTTTTATCTTTGAAATAAGCGAGTTTAAAAAGTTTCAAAGGTTTATTTGCGTTTATAATAAGCCAAAATGAAAATATGTGGTAGAATTTTATCTCGATTTTCGTAATAACGTTAATGCCCGAGTTTCGTGTTTAACCTTTTCCGCATTTTTTTTAAATTCGAAAAAGCAAACGAATTATCAAATCAAAAATGTTAAAAAGAGAGAGAGAGAGAGAAGCAGAATAAACTTTTCAGCTTGGCAAACAGCGAGTATTTTTCTACAAGGTGCAGCATTAGTACCACAGCGGTAACAACAAAAGGAAAAGGGTATAGCGAAAGTTAAAAAAAAAAAAAAAAAACCAGAGAAAGAGCACGTCCATAACGGCGGACTTGCTATGGCTTTTTTCCCCAAAAGACGAGATTAAAAAACTGGCTGATAGAGGGGAAAATGACACATTTTTTTTGGGGGGTGGTTGGAGGGTACATATTTGTTCGAAAAATTGAAAGCAGGCCGTGAATTTTCAGTCCGGGGAGAAAGGTTCTTAAAAAGCCATTACGCCCGAATGGGAGAGGATAGATTCTTCGAATGAGTTTGTTCCCGGGCTAAAGGAGCTTTTGATACGCCGCACGCGCTTTATGCGCTCGAAACTTTCATGGTCGGCTTTTTACCTCGCAACCTGCTCCGGGATTAAGGGATTTTATATCCATCCACCGGCGGCTGCACCAACCAGTGATGGTAAATACGAGATTAATTAACTTTGAATGATTTAGAGTGGAACAAATATACCTAGACCCGTACACCGTTTTAATTGCGTTGTCTATCAAGTCCTCTGATTTATCTTGCCTGGGACTCAAACCCTTTATCATTTTTAATTTTATTTTTATATGGAGTTTTTAAAATTTTGCACAGCTTCAAGTTCAAAAGCGCAGTGTGTAATGTTTGATGTCGGGGTGAAAAATAAAGTTACACTTTTGATAAATTAAATGCCATTTTCCGGGATCGTTATTTTGCGCTTGAAGAGGGATGCAAAAACAGAAATAGGACAAGTCCAACGAGCTCATAATTTTAAGATAACAACTTGCACGTCCAATTCTTTCAAAGTACATCTCGCGAAGAGTTTGTTACGCGAAATTTTGTGAAAAATTACTCCACTTCTTCTTCTTCTTCTTTTCAGAAGATAGAGAGAGCGGGAAAAAGAGAAACTGAAATGAATTCAATGAGACTTTCGCGTTATTTTTTCGTGTATACATAGCGCGCGACTCAATAGGCACCCGAGCGAACTGTAATCTCGTAAGTTCAGTTTGAATGCGAGCACAGCTACTGCGAAGAAGAAGAAGTCTCCGACAAAGCTCTTTTTTTCCTGATCAACAAGCGCGATTCTTTGGGAATGCATGTTGCCATCGGCAGGTAATTTTCATGTTTACTTGGAGAATGAGATGCAACAATTTTTATTTTGAACTGTCTCGCGCACACGCGAGCCAAGTCTATTAAGATCAGACCGTTACGGAAAGAGCTTGATACTGCTTTCATTGTACAGAGAAAACGATGAAAAAAAAAGTACTGCCGAATGAAAAACAAAGCAGCTGTCTGTTCGCGCTCCAAGTGTTTAAGCGAAATAAAACTGTCTCATTTTTTCGCGCTTTCTTGACTCTTTTGGCATTCATGCCTCTAAAAATGAGACACGGCTTCTTCTTTTTTTTTTCGCGCTCTCGCGTCAAATCATTTGCGTAGAGACCCGAGGGAATGTTTACGAAAAAGTCCACGGAGCGCACGGTCTATCGATTTTTCAGAGTGCTTTTGAAATTTTGATGGGATGCGCTTCCCTCTCTTTCCGCTGAAAGCTGACCAAAAATTTCGCATCGGAATGAAAAATATCCCCCCCCCCCCCCCGGTTGATCGCGATAAAAGCAGCTGGAAATTATATATTTTTTTAACTTTCGTTTATCGTGAATTTACTTCTTTTTTTTCCGATCGCTAAATTGCAGGGTCGGGTAATGTAAATGCCCGGTCGAATTCAACTTTAACAGCCGTTGCGATGCTGATATACCCAGATGAAAAATTTCGATTCGGCGGACGGCGGTTCTCTTTAAAATAAGTTACCGTAAAGTTTACTTTTAAAAGAAGTTCGAGCTTCGGTCGACCTCCTCCCCTCTTCTCTAACTTTTTAAACGTGCGAGAAAGTTGAAATTTATTTAAGTTTACCAAGTTAAAGTAACAGCATCCTAAGATTTTAAATTTTATGAATTGTTTTATTCATGTAATGAATAAAATACTCAAAAATAAACCCTTTTTTAGACGAGCCAACCGAATAATTGATTTTACTCGGTATGAGTGCACGTATCGAATGTCAAGAAGCTTTTAAAGCTCGCTCTTGTAATATTTTCAAATTGAATTATTTACTAACAGATTGTGCAATCCCGTCAGGAACGGTGATGTAAACACGATCCCAACTCTCAACTGTCCATAAAGTTTAATTTTTTTTTAATAATAATTTAATTGTGATATATTGTCATGTTATTTTCGCATCTGATGCCATGTTGAAATCAAAGTTTTTAATTGAATATTTAATTTGAAAATCGTAAAATCCCGTGTGAAATTCGTAAGAACTTAGAAGACGCTTGTTGCTCGTGTCAATAAAGAGGGTATTATATCCCAGCGACTTAAAACTAGACTAATGAGAAACCGTTTCAACTTTCAGTTTGAGATTGAGTCAAGAGAAATGTATTCCTTTAAGACCTTTTGAAAAAAATTAAAAAGGTAACTTTTCTTAAGAGTTTCCGAAGTAACCTTTTGACAAAACAAATAAGACTTAAGTTTTTTATTAAACATAACTGTATGCGAGAATGATTTAATGATAGTTATAAATCAAAAACTTACCATTGTTGTTCTCGTGATTTTCTGGAATCGAACACATCAATACTTTTTCGAATAAAAAAATTTTCAACAGCAAAAAAAGTTAAATAAAAATAAGATTGATTATTTCATGAAATTTCTACCTTTTTTTCTTAATTATTTCAGCTAAGAAAATTTCTTTGTCATAAAAAATTGAATTTATATACACAGCGAGTCTTTAAAAATTAAGGAAAACTGTAAAATTCAACATCCTTTGTGAAAAATAAATAAACTTTTAAGATAAACTTGTTTGTTTCCAGGCTCATATTTCATGAGAAACGTCACAGCTGAATTAAATATGCAGCACAATCGATCCAGGAAAACGGAAGAGGCGTGCTCGTGGATCTTCTTTTGCCAACACGTCCTTGGTTGACGGAAGGAGGACGGGAAGGAGGTTGTGTGACACCGTTTGAAGAAAAGAACCCTTTTTTTGTCATCATGTAAATTTAATAAGATAAATTCATAGCTCGGAATAAAGATTTTTTTCATCTAACAATGTATGTTCTAAGCTGTGAATGATTACATCAAATGATAACGCCGCACACTCTCACGCTCACGCTCGGGCAAAAATATCACTTCGCACTCTATTTTTTTTTTCCTATTACACTTCAATATACACTGATATATATAATAATTATGTTTTATTACACGAACGAATTAAATTTTTATTTGAGATACGCGCTTATAATATGTTACAAGTATATCACGGCTGGAAGTACTTAAAGGGAAAAAAAAGAAAAAGAAAACCACCTGCTCTTCGTATGTACAAAAATATCGATGGAAGATGGCGATGGGAAGATCAAATTAGGAAGGAAAAGGTTCATTAGATGATTTTTCCGGGACAGGAGCAGGTGGCGCGGCAGAAGGATCTTCGCTCGAGTCCCTGCTCGGTGTCGGTGTCGCAGAGCCAGGCCGGCCACGTGTTCCGCAGCTGTTTGCAGTTGCTCCAGATATCGTTCCTGAACAGCAATTATCATCAGCATCAGATATTAGAAAAAGTTTTTTTAAATTTCCAATCGTAGAGTAAAACTTACCAGGGACAGGCGTTCTTGCAGAGCTTGCCCATCCTGCAGTGGCCCTTGCACTTCGAACAGCTATCCCCGGCCTCGTACGGCCGAGACACCTGGTCCTCCCTGTTACCGCTGCAACCAAAAATTTTCTCATCACTGACTGTCTCCCCTCGTCTCGGCTCGTTCGAACCATTCAAATGTTAAGGAGATAGCTCGAATTATATTCAAATGAGCAACCGTCTTGCAAGGAACCACCCTCCCTTTTTAAAGATGTACGGATCTAGTTCTAAGGAGGTATACCGCCACCTTTCAATAAAAGGGTTTTTGCATACTCCCTATGGTTCGAGTAATACGATCTTAATAATTATTCCTGCGTTTTAACAAATAAAAGTTGAAAATTTTCGCGTGTCAAAACATTTGACGCAACTGTAATAAAGTATAAAAAACAAAAAAATCTCGCGAAGAGTAAAATATGGTCCAACAATAAATTCAAACTCGTGGGGTAGTAAAATTCAGCAGCTGCAGCACCAGTTCACTGCGATTGCAGACGCGGCGGCGGTGTCTAGTGCGCGCCGCAGGTTGCTTGTATGTATCCTATAACCATCCCGGCCGCCGCGGTTAACTCTACCTAATGAATCCGCAAGTTTCGGGTTCGCGCGGGCACATAGGTAGTTTAATTTGATAGCCGTCTTTTTGCTGAATTTATCCAATTAGCCGCCTGTTGGTATAACCCTTACTTAACACTATTTTACCTTTTTTATCAACAGCTTCTGTTTTTTTATTTTTATTTTTTTTAATCCACCGGATTTTTTTGAATTTAAAAACATTCTTTCTATTTTTAAAACAAATCTTTTTTAAATAAATTTAGAATTATTTTATCGTAAATATACTTTAATTTTTTTTAATTACGTCAGAAGATGAAAGGTATTGCTGAATAAAAAGTCAATAAAGTGCATTCTTTTAAAAAACAAAATCAAATTAAATGAAAAAAATTTCAATTACGCATCAAGTTTGAAATGAGTTCAATTACTTGAATAATTTTACTACTATCCGCGCAAACTTAAATTACTGGTAATTTGATTCTGCTAAAAATTAAGTTCAATTCAGACAGGATTCTTTACTTTTGGTATTAAATAATATTCATATCACGAAAAACTTAAATATTTCATACCGTCACTTGTTAATTAGATTTAATTTTCATCAAAATTAATTAATTAAAAACGGCAAATATGATTTTAGCTTTTAATACCTTCCTTTTTTTTCCCATCATGCCTTTCTGGAGTGTTTTTTCGACTTAGAAGATAAAAAGTATGGGTATGTATGGACTAAAAAGTTTGATAAACTTTCACTTTGAGCTTTTAGTTAAGGATGTTTGGTACTTTCGTGAGGGGAAAAGAGGGGAGGGGACGGGCACCGCAGCGCCCGACTAGACGATTTTATTTTCAACTCATCAGTACTTTGACCCTAATAAAAGAATCATTATGAAAATTTTACACAACAAAGTAGAAAGTCTCTTCTTTCATGTAGTATTAATTTTATGATTGAAGAATATTTTAAAAAATTAGGAAAAATCACGAAAACATAACCTAATTTTCAATTTAAAAAACTCTGCGACAAAAGTTTAAAAACGTTAACTTTTTTAATCTCACATTAAAAATTAAGACCTAAAGACATTGTGCACAAATTTTTAGATCAAATTATGCAGTAGAAAAAAAGTTAGAGCATTTCTTGTTCAGTCGCGCATTGAATTTAACCGCTGCGCGCTTGTTTTTCTTTGTTATCTTTTTCAAATGGTCGGAAAGGTATTATAAAAAAAATCTTAAAATCTTCTTCGAGCTGAAATCTACAAATCCCAATAATTCTTTTAATGATCTCTGTATTTTTGGAAAAGTGACAAACGATCAAAGAAAAAAATTGCTTGATTTCCATAAGAGTTTGAATTAAAGTATTTAAAAAAATTCTTTGATTTTTTAAAAAACTAAATCGAACAAAAAAAGGCAAAAAATTCAATGATTATTTTGATATTAATCATAAATCGATCCGATCAAAATTGACAAAACGGCTGCATTTTTTCGAAAGTACCAAACATCCTTAAAAAAAAAAAAATGCAAGCAAATTTTTAACTTTTGAAATGTCAGCGCTACGGGAAAAATTGAATGTTTTTCTTTTTTCCGCAGCTCTTGTGTATTGAAATTCGCGGTAAAATATTAAAAACGTCAACCAAAAAATACCTTTCAGACTCTTTATTATTTTATCGATCGTCAGTGTATTGAAATTTAGCCATCCATTTAAAAAATTATTTTAAAAATGAGCTATCTGTAGGTTTTAAAAAAAATTTATACAATGCAATTACTTTGTATTTAATGAACGAATTAATTTAAATATTTTTTTTAGTGATTCCTCGTTTAATAATAAATTTTTTTCTCAAACTTTATTTACGGACCGATTGGTCATAATTTAATGTGACAATTTTTTTTTTTTACAAATTTTATAATTTTGAGTTATAAATTATTATAAAAGTAATAAATGGAAATAATAAATGAAACCCGTGCAAATACATTGTAAAAATTTAATTTCGTAAAGTAAAATTAAAATTTTAATTACTTTTCTTGTAACTGGTTTGTTCAAACATTCATTTATGAACTAGTTTTTGAGCTGTTCGAGTAAATAGTATATTATAGTACGGGTGCAGCATCGTCACCGGGGCGGTTTTAAGGACCCGAGTGCGTAGCGAAGCGGAGCACGAGGTCCTTAAAGAGCCCTGGTGACGTGCTGCACCAGTGCTATATACTATTTTATAGTACGAGTAACCGAAAACACGCATCAAAGATTTGATTTTGAGGTTAGAGTGACCAGGAGTACTATAAAAGCCCTTTTTTACAGTTGTCATGAAGATTACTTTTGTAAATAGGGTTCATAAATAAATTATTCCTCGCACTGTTCTAGTGCATAAAAAAATTTGTTTTTTAGACGCTTTATAGTGTGGTTTAATGTAAAAAATAAATTTTTTCTCAACTTCGAGCAGCGATAAGTTCAGTTTTTATGGGTGCTTGTTACAGACATAAATCTCCTTTATACATCCCTGTATAAAATAGTTAAATATTCACGACGGCGGCGGTACACAATTTCATGAATCTTCGGTCATGAAATTTTTTAAATCTTCTGCTTAAAAAAATTTAATATAACTTCGATAACAAAAATTGTTTTAATAGTACACTCAGAAAAGAAATTGATTGGATCAATCAAATATACATTGTTCCCTCAATAGTCTAAATATTGTAGCTGTTACAATGCGTATGGTGAGAATGAAAATACCTATCAGTTCGACTATCTTACCTTACCATACTTTTTTCAATTTGAAATTATTATTACATAAAAATTGTGAATTTTATAACGAAGTATACATTTTTTGTCATTAAAACTATTTATTTGATATACTAACTATGCCGAAATCACAAAAAAAAGTTTTTCAAAATAAAGTGTGCTACACTGGTGCTACTAGAAGTATGTTTAGTTGTAAAATGCTTTTATTCAGCGTTACCATAATATTGTAATTGCTACAATATGGCTCATTGTCTGTGTATCAACAATGACATCTTAGATGTTATTTATATATTGTTGACCGAATCAAATCTTTCTCTGAATGTATTCAATAATAAATTTTTTTTTAAATCAAATCTTAAATATTAAAAAAAAAAAAGAAGTTACTTACGCGGGACAGTAGTTGCAGACGTAGCTGAAGTAGGGTATGCCGCGAGGTCCCCGTTTTCCGTCGCACTGTGCCCAACCACAGCCGACCTCGTGGCTCGTGGCCCAGACCATCTGGGTGTAGTGTCCGATCTTGGTGAAGTCGTTCTTGCTGGCCTCCTTGTCGCCGTAGGTGAAGAGCCTCTCCTCGGCGAACCACGTCTTTATGGCAAAGAACCTGCGCACATCATTTTAATCTTTTGACTCTTCAAATCTGCAGTTGACATTGCCGAGAGAGAGAGAGAGAGAGGCAGACGGAGGAAGAAATGATATAACCCATCAAATCAAAAGGGTACTCAGGGATGTTTGCCGAGAGACTCTATAACTGATGGATTTCCCGGGAATATCCACTTGACGGGCCCGGACCGGGTACTTCCGCGAAATCCTGGCTCTCGGCCAGCGGATTCGAAATCCACGTCGCTGATTATACACACTTGACGTATAATTTCTTCGGCAGCCGAGATCCCCATTCTATAGCTATAGCCCGTCTATACCCCGTAGCCAAGGAGGGATTAATTTGGGTCACTCCAGAGACTCTGACCGGTTATTAGCCGTAATTAAGCGTTCCGTTTCTCTGTCTCTCTTCTCCTTTAAGAAGGCTTCTTGGGCCACGAGACATTTTAAAGCCTTTTTTTACCTTCTCAGCTATTCTCTCGGCTATTCTCCGTCTGGGCGGAGAGAGAAGAATATATTTATTATTTTACCGATACACGATGCCCCAGCCCGAAGGCAATTTAGCTGACCTTACGTTTTTCCCCTGCAGAGTCCTTTATTTTATGGGGCACTGTGTTTTTATTACGGAAATAATTTAACTTGGCCCGCGTGGCTGCACTTATTACGTAATAATAGCTTATTCGAAACTCCCCGCGATCAAGGCTAATCCAGGGATTTTAAACTCGTAAGTGCGATGTTAATTCGCACGGGCGAACAAGGGAAAAAAGGGTCAGAATAAAAAAATAAAATGGGTGGAGTGAGCCTAGGTACTTACCAGGCAGTGTCAGCTTGTGCAAACGAGATCCTCGAATCGACATTAGCACGGGGGCTGAAGGTGCAGGGAATGGCCATTTACGCGCCGAGGTTAATTACTCCAGCAGCCGGGGGGAGGAGGAGGTTAGGACATATGAATGAGCGGGTGGTGTACTCACCAGGGCACTTGGGCCGTCGAGATGAATATGTTTTGTCCGCAGGTGCCGAAGGCGTCGGTGTGCAGGCCCGTCGCGTTGTCGTGCGTCAACGCGTAGCAAGCCTCGGCCCAGCGCTGAGCCGCCTTGGCTGCTCCTCCGTGCCATTTCTGAAACACGCGTTATCAGCGTTTAATTATCGTAAAAGCAATTACCTTTACCGTTTATACAAGTCACCAATTTTTTTCATTTTTTTAATTATTTAAATTTTGTGCTCTAAAAATAAGGTCAAAGATAGATTTTTTTTCAACCAAATTGACCTTAGGGTAAGAAAATTGTTGCAGAGATATCGAAGTTTGGGTATTTGAAATTATATTCACTATATAGACAAAGTATATTTTTTCGAGAAAGTTTTCGTTAAAAAAAAAAACTGATAAGTCTCAAAGTTTGTAAAAGCCAAGTTACGATTTTTTCAAAATTAGGTCAAAAAATAGGTTGAACGTTCATGGTTAAAAATTCCTTAGGGCTTTGTTCTCTTTCAATGAACATATTGAATTTTTCCAACGGTATAACTCGCTTCTTACATCCTATAATCAGACAATGATTCTAAGAGTATATAATTTAATAGTAAGTATGTTCGAGAATATTTAATCAATATCAGTGAAAAAACTTTGTACCTGGAGAAAGTGACTAAAAGTTTCAACTTATGATGACTGTTCAGATACAGACTAAATTTTTTGAAAAAAACTTCATTATATAAAAAAAAGTTTTTCAAAGTTACCTCAGTCTATTCTGATGAACAAAGAAACTCCTAAGACATAAGTACCATCGCCCATAAATCTCAGAGATCGTACTAAGTAACGGTATTCCGTGCAAAAGTTCAGTCATACTATTTACAAAAAAAAAGGGAAGAAAGAGACGGAAAAAAGAATGATAAAGAAGTCGGAGAAAAAAAGTGTACGGCATGATTTAAGTTGAGCGACTCACTTGAATCCGGGTGAGTACTGGCTAAGGTACCAACAAGGTAAAGCACGCGCACCATTTTTTTAGTTCTTCTTCTTCCACCTCCGCGTCTTTTGTTTTGTGCCTGTAGCTAAGAAGTACTTTACTTTCGAGTTTTGTGCGGGGTGCTGGTTGGTTGGAGGGATGCCATAAGTGGCGCGCTGCTTTTTAACCGAGTTCATGCAAGTTTCTTTCCCTCCACCTCCTCCCTCTATTTTGCACCGCTGCACCGAGTTCTAAGACGTCAAAGACTTTGATCCGGGTCGATTGTTTCAAACTAGAGGGAGTAGAAAAGGGAGCCGAAGTTAAGTGCTGCAGCCGTGTTAATTACGCACGCTAATTGAGTTTAATTACTCTCCGTTCTCGGGGTGCCAGGGATCGATCATCCGGGTTGACGCGACGAGAAAAATGATTCCCATAACTCTGAGGTAATGCAGGATGGAGTGACAAATATCAAAAGTCAAAGATTAAGCGCGGTAAGTTAAACTCATTGACTGCACCCTTGGATTTCATGCCCGGGAGGCTGGTTAGAATTACTGAAATTCAGCCGCTGGCTCTCTAACTTCAGCGTGGTGGGTTCTTTATGCCACTCATAAATTCACCTTTTGGGGGTTTCACTTCTCCTCCCTCTCTTTCACGCTCTTATAAATCACGAGAAAAAAAAATAGGAATGAGGCTCACTCGACGAATGAAATATTCAAACTGACTTCGCGTAATTGCCAACTCCATCTACCGCTTAATCTGAATGTTGATCGGGATTAACTCGAAATTATCAAGAGACAATATTAATCCGCTTTTTCTGATTCGTTAAAAATTTACGAACTTTGTTGAATTATGAAAATGGATGATCCAGTGGAAGATAAATAAAAGACACTTTAATTAACATCTTGAAAAAATAGCCGAAAAATCAACACCAGATTTTTATTCAGAAAATCAAGGGATTAAAGATAATCGCTCGACCGGAGATGGATCGTGATGGATTCGAAGGTTAACCTTTTTTTCCCTCTTGGGATATTATTCGACTTGGTTTAGCAAGCGTCTCAACGTCTTGGCTGATAATGTATGTAAACCGTATATTTTCCGGGTCGAAGACTCTCGAGAAAGGTTGATCTGAATTTTAGCACCTGCCTACTTATCTCTGATTCATAGTATTTTTTTTTTATTTTCAAGCTTTTAGATTCATGTTTTAAATTGACTTGAACTTTGAGACGTTAGATAAAAATAATATTGTGAGTAAGATAGTACTAAATTTCAAGATTAAATTTTTATTTTAAATAAGAATAGCTGATGTTCTTCAAACTTTTTTGAACTTTTTTAAATTTGGCGGCATAAAGTTCATGTCGGTGATCATCAAAGTCGATATTTTTTCGGCCTTTGAACGAAATACACTGTTTCATCAACGGGAAGGTTTCGAAACAAAATTCTGTCACGATTGGCATCATCAAAAATATGACATCAGAGAAGCATAAGTAAATCTTCGGTAAAAATTGATGAAGTCACCATATAGCCTGATAATACTGAGACTAGATTGAAAATTTGATACCTAGTTCTTTAGGTTATTTTGGCGTACAGTCATAATCGCGTATAAGGGTATTATTAATAGCCATGTAAAAATAAACGTTCGAAGTACCACATATTGCAGGTAATACCCTCTTAAATTCATGGCCGGGATAAAGAGTTTAAAATTTATGTAAAATTACAACAGATGAATTGAAAAGGGGAAGCGGAAGAGGAGAAAAAAAAAAGTAGGTGGAAGGTCTGACCTGAATAGTAGTAAAAGTGTAGTTTGAAAAATGGTAGGATAAGCTCGGCAGGCGGAAAAGAGGGGGGGGGGGGATGTAAAGTAGGCAGTAAGTACATGTAGCTTGGCAGTCCCATCAAGACTGGTCGTACCAGCTAGTTCCATTGGCAGGATATACCACTCTAGCACGCGTACACAGATATACACTGCCTTCTTATCTCTTACAAACTTTTATTGCGCTTTTCTCAACTTTAGCAAACCCCCCTTACTCTACTGCTACTAAGAAGCCTTGATTTCTTTACTTTTTTTTTCGCAAATCCTTGTTTGTTGACGTGCGCTCGCGCTGTACGTACGTACGTACGAAGGATCTGGGTCGGTACTGAGTTTAGCTCTTCTGGATTTTCCTACAAATAGTATTTGTATTTTTTTTTTAACACGTCTAAATGATACTACAACAATAAATGAAACTAGTCCAGTAGGGTCTCACCGTGGGTATAAAATAACCGTGATTTTTTTAGAGATTTCTATGAGTGATTAAGTTAAAATTAGCAGTGAGAAAACATTAATAGCATGAATCTGTAATCGGGTAAAATCGATTTACAATTGAACTCAAAGCTGACTCGCGCAACCTCGGAATCTCGGAGTGTCGATTCCCGGGGTAGCTTACCCCGGCGACAACTTTTAACAAGCTTTTAATTACCGTGTTTTTAGCTATTCGGTCGAGCTTTCTTTTTTGCACCAAAGAACTTTTAACTGGACTTTTCTGCAATTTACCACCCCGAGAGTTTGATAATTTAATAATTGACGCAATTGTTTGCGTAATTAACAATGCGGGCGTATCTAACCGAAGAGAGATTGTTCGAGAACTTAACTTTGATCAATACTTTTGAACGATCGATAATATAATGAGAGTACATTAGTAATTGCACTTTATTAATTATGTGGTACATTGTGCAAAACTGTTTCTTTAAATAAATTATTTCATGCATTCGTCAAAATGTTAAAAACTTATTGACGAAAAAAGTGTGTACTGCGACGTTTCGGTGCTTGATTTAATACCCTAATCGAGTATACGAGACATCGTCGTTTAAAAATGCTCCTTCGAAACATCAGGAACTTGAAATTTATAGGGTCTTACTAACCAGTTTAATTCAAAATTTTATCAAGTACACCGAGCTTGTACGGCATGTCCGCGACTACCCTGACCTACGGAAGTCTAATGTATATTATTTCTCAAAAACCATCTTGTGTTTCAGTTTATTCATTATTATTATTATTTTTTTTTTAATTTTCTTTTACACTTCTTATACTTTACATCTTTTAAAAACAATTTTTTAATATTATTATATCCATGTTTATTTATTTTTTATCAAAAAAATTTTGTTGAAAAAATATTTTTCCTCCTTCTAACCTCAAAATCGGACCTTCACCCCTTGTTTTCGGTATCTCAGGAGGAAAAATATTTTTCAAAACATGGTCGAGAAGGGTTCTTTGGCCACCTCGTTGCATCCCTCGCCTTCGGCTCGGGTCACAAACCTCTCGGAGGCCAAATAAACCCTTCCCCGACCTGTTATGAAAAATACTATTTATAAATTCCGTTTAACTCTATTAGCGGTTTATTATTGGTAAAAAAATTTTCCTCCTTATCGGTTGAAAATCCATAGAATTATTCAAAATTCATCCAGCAACCAATTCACCTTACTTAGGTTAACTTTGATACAAAACCGAGCTTTTTTACTCAACAAGTAAAGAAGAAAATAAAGGATAGAATCGAATCTAAACTTTGACTTCTATTGGGTTAGAAGCGAATAAGGGTGGATATAGAAAACGAAAGAAAAAGTAATAGATAGGATTGCGGTGTAGGGACCAGACGCGGGGGCTTACCATGACGAGCATGTTGGCAGCTGGTGGATCGACTCGACTCCTAAAGAAGTTGTGATAAAGGACGATCTTGCGCTGGACCTTTTTGTCGCTGGGATCCAGTACCCACTTTGGTATCTTGTCACCGTACAATCGGGGCACTGTAAAAAAAACAAACCAACTTTAATAAGATTCAAAGACGTTTATTTAATTTTTCCTTAGCTTTACTTTTTTTTCCGACAATCGGAATGCGGAACGTGATTTGAGAAAAATTGTCAACGAGAAATCGATCCAATCGGACTTTTCCTCTTTCGAAAATAAAGTAGGTAGAGGTTTTCAACTCCGAACTTTTTTAAGTTGCTTACCGTACCGAGCGGACTCTTCCCTTTTCTTCTTACCTTTCGCTTCGTCTATCTTTTCAGCTCAACGACTATGCCTTTCTTACCCCCCCTTTTTACTTTTTTTTTCTCTCTCTCTCCCGGTCTTCTTTTATATTTAGGATCTCCCTAGACCCTCTCTCCCTTACCCGTGATTGGAGAAAATTTTCAGTCCAATCCTTTTCCTATACTTTGCTCATCGGAGCGTGAGACGCGCGCGCGGGGGATCACCGTACGTATAACTACTACTTTCCTTTGCCTTACTTTTTCCTTTCGACAGACGTGGTTTGCAATTCCGAAAAGTTGTCTTCGCCGACGGAATTAGCCGATAACGTTTTTACGGACGCGGCTTCAATTTTACCCCCCAAGCCTTAACTTTTTTTTAAAGCCATTGTGCAGCCCAAAGAGATTTTCGCGATTAAAGAAGGCATTGTCCCAGTGATATTTATCGCTCGCGAGAGAAAGAGGAAAATAAAACACTTTTTTCGGGTTTTAGAGAGAGGACCAAAATTTTCTTTTTTTTCTTTCTATCGGTTGCAGCGTGTGTATATTTTACCCCCGAAATATATCAACTCAAGCCCTATCGAATGATATTCGCTCATGATTAAATTAAAGCTACTGGAACTCGCTAAATTTCTTCTTTACTTTTTTTTACACCCTTGTGAGTCTCACACGTGAAAATCCTCTTTGCCTTTTTCTGGCGCGTATTCATTATTTTTAAAGGGGTGCAAAAATTCGTTTAACTTTGTGATTTTCGCGCATTTTTTTTTTTCGAGATTTAAATTTCACTTCGTTGCACTTAAATTATTCAAAGAGAGATGATGTGTTAAGTGCACTGAAGGATAATAACGAAAAATTTATCCAATCCAGAAGGTTGAGCTCGAAATTTTTAATCAAAAATTATTTAAAAATACCCATAATTTTCAGTACATCAGTGTAAATAAATAAAAGAAGTAAATAATAAACTTTAATTGAAAAGGTACTTTCGATTGGTCAAATAAATCAAACGCTTAAAAGTTCTTTTACAGAAAAGTTCTTCAGGTGTAATTGAAACGGAGTTTGAAACCAACTAAAACTTAAATTAAACATTAGCTTTTAATGTATCATTTAAATGTTTGGTCATTTTCCTTTAATGAAATCGAATATAATCATAAATTTAATAAAACATTAATTAAAGTTTTTCGATAAAGCTCAAAAATCGTAAGATTTAAAAAAGTAATGGTGAAACCATCCAATCGACACTAATCTTCTTCCTGAATCCGTCTCTATTGTACGCCGTGGATAAAGGAGGTAAAGAAGCTCGGTCACCGAATGATAAATTATATTATACGAACCAGCCTTGTAGTGGTCGGGGTCGTCTTCGGGGCTGTCAGCACTCCTAGAAGGCGTCGCCGTCGCCGTCACCAGGACAATGGCCAGCAGCCACGACCAGTTCATCCTGTAAGTCGGGGCACAGCTACGTGTAGTATTCCGGACTGATGGATCGTCTATAACCGTAAATAATAAATATAAATATTCAAATTAAAATTTTTTTTTTTTTAAATTAAGTTATGTTTTTAAAATTATTTTCAAATTTTCATTTACGTGTACTTTTCGATCTAACTATGTACTATAATGCATAATTTTCTAGATTAATGCTTCAGAAAGAATTGAACATATTTTAAATTCAAAATTTTGATAACTCCAACTTATGTCATTGTTTCATTTCTTAAAAGAAATTTTCTTATTATTTACGAACTTTTTTAAGATAAAGCTTGCAGTTTTATGGCGTGGCTTTGGGCGTTTGTATGAATGTTGTACAAAATATTGACCGCGATTCGATAAATTTTAAATATTCGACCTGAATTCTGGCCCTGTAGGCAAAAATACTTGCACTGGCTTTTTGAAATAATATTTTTTTAGGACGCATTGAATAGAACTAGCGCAAAACCTCCAAAATAAATCCAAAGTTAATGGAATTTCAAATAACTGGATAAGCTGAATAGTATTTTACGAGTAAAAACACAGTTTGTTTTAGTATTTTTTTCACTGTTGAAATCAAATAGCACCGATCAAATCAATTAATTTGGGACATTCTAGCCGTCAAACATTCGATAAAATTGGTTTTGTTTAATCACAACTCTAACTTCATTGAATCAACTACTGGATTGAACTCATTTCTTTAGAGAACTCAAGCGGCGAAATGGTACTTAAATCAATGGAGCAATAGTTAAATGCAAGAATTTTTGTATTTTAGTTTAGTTTGGAAATGTACATTTGGAAAATTTAAGTTAAAATTTAATCAAAAATAAAGGAATATCACTAACGTTAAGCTATTAAATTCTAAATTCCTATAAATAGTTACATAATGAAATTTTCTATGCAATAACAAAGTCTATTTGAAGTAAATAACTCTTTTTTTTTTTTTTTTTTCTTTTTTGACATGTACAGTACTTTAAAACGACTGCTGACAAGGAAAATCACTTCCTAGTCTTGAAAGACTGAACTCGTTAGATTTTTATTCAACGGAACTTATTATAATTAGTAAAAAAAAAAAAACTTCACACGTTTTCAAAAAACTATAAACAGAAAAAAATGAGAAAAAAAATAATTTCATTTAAAATTATTATGATTTTACTAATGCACTGTCATTTATATGAAATAGTTGTTGAGATTAATGCAAATTGCTTTAGAAACATAGATAGCATCTTCCTTGAAATAAGCCGAGAAGCGTAAAACACACACTAAACTGAATCATTTTATGAAAATAGCTTCAAGCCGCAATTTGGTCTAAGATTACACCTAAAGAGGTTCCTTGAAATCTTTGAAAAAAGGATCTGCAGTTATAAAATAAAAAATGGTTTTTCCTTAAAATTTTTTAACATGGAGTAATAATTTTAAGGCCATTTTTATCTGATGCATTTTTTTTTTTTTACTTTTCTTAGTTTAAAATAATAAAAATTTAGAATTCACTAATGTTTGTTTTTATTCATTGCACCAAAATGAGTTTTCGAGAAAGCTTATTTATGGCTTTTTGAGGTATATTTTCTATAAAATGCTTGAATACCCGTAAGCACAAAAGAACCTAGTCACGGTTTCAGCAAATATTCAGACTTCACTTCCATTCTGCCATTTGTTTGCTCGGGAGAAAAGATTTGGCACATTAGAGTCACCGAGGCAGCAATTACGATTTACCATACCACCCAAGGTCTTGCGTATATTTTAAAAATAATCAAGCTCCGAGGTTCATCGAAATTCGTCAATAAAGCTCTTATAAAAAAAAAATGCTTGATTTACCGAGCTTATAATATTTTGGTTAAAAACTTTTATCTTTCCTCGCATATTTCTTTCGAATTTAGAGAAGCAGAACGTACAATGAATAAGATGCATAATTAGCTTTGTTTAAAAGAAAAGAAAATAATTGTATTCATATTCAGACTGATTCATAAATTAATTTTAAATTAAAATGCAAGTTTGTAAGAACTTTCTTCATTAACTCTTTCCAAGTTAGCCGACGGAACTATCAGTGTTTCAGGAAAGAGACTATGAATATTCAAATTAATTTATATGAAATTTCATTAAATTAACTCGTGTCTAGTTTCAAAGGTGAACGATCAATAAAGCATCGATAAAGTGACAAGAAAACTTTTCTTTCAAACGCAAGATGCAACAAAATCTCATCATTTTTCTCGCAGAGACTACTTTGAAAATCAATGGCCAAAGTAACTTTAAAAAAAAAAAAAAAAAAAAAACTACAGAATTTGACCAATGTAGATCCAATTATGAAACCAAACTCATTACCAAAGTAAACTTTTTAAATAAATAATCGCACTTGTATATATATTTAAGGACAAGCAATTGAAGAAAGATATAAATTGACAAGTTTAAAGCGAATCATCACGAAGTTCAAAGACGAACGGTTAGCGTCGAACTAAGTAAGTAAGAAACTCCTGGGCAGATTGATTAGTAAAGCTCACAGAGAGCAAACAGCGTTCGAATTACGGACCTGCAGAATGTCGCTCGCTGCTGCAAAGTCGGGCGTCACGTCGCTCGCGTCTCTTTACATCCGCAGCAGCCGGCGAGAGCTGGGATGATGACGAAGGAGAGAAGGAAGGGGACTGCCATTAATTTGCGGCTCGCGTCTAAACTATCGGACGTGCACCTGTCGTCGATATCGAGTTATCTTATGACCCGCCAGATCAAACTTTACCCCCCGACGTCTCCATTCGAAAAATAAACTGCGTGCCATCCGTGTACCTATACATCAGCCCTTTCCAAAACTTTACTCCTGAACTAATCAGGGATTATAATTTTAACCAACTCACGGTACAATGTTATAACCCAATCACCATGGTCTCGCAACAAAACTCATTTTTTGTGGATTTTCGTTTAATACACTGAAACGGGACGAAACATGTAGATTCTGCAAGGAACCGTAAAATCAATTCTGGGCAAAGCGCATCGGTTTCAAGAGGACATCGCACCGAGCGGCGACGCATAAATCAAAACTGAAAGCTTCGCGCATTCAATCACACGCTTATCTCTCCAGCTATTTTCTACTTTAGTCAACTTATCTTACACTTTTCGCCCGCGTTGTTCTTCGTATATTCGCTCTTATTCTTTGTGCATTGTCAAAATCTGAGAAAGATCTTCCGTTTTGCGCTTGCGAACGCGCCGTATTTTACTACCCTTACTTAATGTAGAATCCGAACCAAATTATTACGTACTTTTATGTTTTGAAATTGTTCTCTTTCAAATTTTTTACGGCAAAATTTCAAAAATAATTTGAACTAACTATCAAATAAATTTTTTCATAATCAATTAAAAAAATTCTTTTTTATTTAAAGTTAAAAATAATGTAATTAATTCTAATACTTTGGTTCTCCCAAGTTGTCCGTCAGGAAACACAATAAAAAAAAAAAACGCTTCTAAACATTCTGGACCTGTTTATCGCTCGCTTACTATCTATTGATCTTTTATTACTGACCCTAAATTTATTGAGATGAACTCTAAAAATAAAAAAGACTTTGGTGAAAAATGAAACACCGTATTCATATGACGTATCAAAAGCTCGAAATTAGGCCCCTCAAATAATATAAGGGTGCATATTATTTTTTTCAACTTTGTGTAAGGGTAAAATTGAAATTATATTTTCGCCTCAGTATGACTTTAAGTTGAGCAAAGTAAAAGTTTAAAGTAACAATTAGTTACTTGAATCTCAAAGGCTTTGGTCGAAATTGGAACAGAAGTTATTGTAAAGGGATTTTAAAAATTCTCTATTAGCAATTGACAATTTAGAAGGAACTAAAGATGATTTGTTGTGACGTCGTTCAAGTAGAATAGAATATGAAGAAAAGAGATTGAAGCACTTCAGTACTGATGATAGTGATGATTGAAAAATTACTTTTAATTAGCGGTGTTTATTATTTTTATTTTTTTCCCTTTAAAAATATTGGGTACGTCCTACAGGAGTAAATGCGGTAAGAATCGTTAAAATATTGAATTATGTTAATTGACTGTAAAGAAAATCATTGATTCAGATGAAAAATCTTGGGTAACCGAATGCTGTAATTTACATGCTGTTTAGTTTAATAATAAAGATCCCTTGGATTTTCTTATCATCGACGATATTAAAATTAATGCTAACGGTTCCCATGAATATTCAGCGCTGCACGTTGCATACACAAACAATTTGGACTTAACGTTCGGTTTATCGATACATAAAAGTATTGCTGAATTTAAAAATAACAAAACTTATTAAGTTATGTAAGATGCAAAACTATTTCGGTCAAAATTTCTTTATTATAAAAATTTACCTTTCAAAATAAATCAGCTAAAAAAAAAATATACTTTTGTACTTAACCGAGGTATCGAATGAAACAACGCAAGGACTTTAAAAAAAATGTATGATCAAGTTTAGCCAATTAGCCACTAAAATATTACATATACATATACAACTACTAGCTCAACGATTTAATAAAAATATAATATAATAATTTGTTGTAATATAATAGGCAAAGTTTGGAGGAAAGTAGATCGTTTTTATTAAAAACTTAGTACATTATTTTTTACTTTCTCAATAAAAGGTTTCTCAATAAAAATTTAAAGTGTACAATATTTCGTGTACTAAAAAAAAAAACCATGACAAGCAAAACTGTTAAAAAAATTTCTTGATATAGGGGAAATTTATTTGAAGACGAAATTGTTCAATCAATTTCTCTCCAATTGGTTAGCCAACCATATAATAAAAGAAAACGTGAACTTTTTAGATGAACACAGACACACATTACTGCTAAAATTATCCGAATGAGGAACTCGTTTAGTGAGATTAAAAAAATTGAAGTTGTTATTATTGTAATCGTAAAAAATACTTACAAAAAAAAATAGTGAAAAATCTGTATACTCAAAAATCATTTTCAACGCATTCTATTGAATCCAGAGAATAATTACGATTCAAAAAAATAAATAAATTCTATCCCTTTCAATTTTTTTTTTTTTCAAGAGAGCCCATGACAACAGAATGCACAAAGACGCTTTTGTACAGGACAGGGTACTTATGGGCAATACCGTACATTTAAGCTTTCGGCTGAATATAATAGAATCTAATAAATTTGTTGAAAAGATCGCTATTGTTCTCAAATAGCACTTTGCATGTTTACCGTGCAAGTAATTACATAGTAAAAAGTTATTTTGTTGAAGATCAATATCGATTGAGTGTGTAGAAAGAAGGGAAACGAGTGGAAAGAGATCCCCAACATTTTGAGTAAAATATTTCGAATGTGAAATTTGTTCCTACTGCGTGGAGCTCGTTTCCTCCGCGAAAAGCAGACACCAAAAGATTTTGACGAATTCCAAAGGGTTCGGGTGAAATTATATATATAATTTTTTTTTTTTCTTTGATTCTCAAGCTAACCGACCTAATTTTATTTTTCCTTTTCAAAAAATTTTATGAAAATTATTATAAATTTTCAAATGAAAATAAGTTTTTTTTGTTTACAAAACTTTCCGAGTAGAAATTATAAAAATAATTAAATGGCTTGTATTTATAAAAAAGGAAAAATAAAGAGTAGTATTTTTTAATATGAAATAACAATAAATAAAAAAGTGACGTAATTAAAAATTTTTTGAAGCTGCAATAACAGATAAGGTATTAACTTCAAAAGAATTGAGTAAAAATGCATGATGCTACAAGTATTTGTTTGATCGATTTATTGAAAAGTCAACTCTTGCGGTCAGCGTAGGTACATGCTTATAACATTTACAATGCCTTAACAGTTTATAAAAAAAATTTGTAAAAGTTTTTGATCAAACGTATTTCTCCCGTAATGAATTAAAAAATCATAAAATAACTGGATTCGTCATACAAAACTTCCTGGCTCCTGCATATGTATAAAGTCGGTTGACCTGTTAAAAATTAAGCCAGAGTACCGTGTAAACACTCATGTTTAACGTGATAGAAGGACATGTTTATCAGCTTAGCTTGAAAGCACATGAGCATAATGCACTTACTTTTCTATAGAAAAAAAAAAAAATTAAGCAGTCACATTAGCAGAGGAAAACGGGATTTTTTTATTTATGAGTTAAATGTCACCAGAGCTGCTGAATTTTTAACTGTCGATTCCATTAACCGGCTCAGTGGATGGGGGATGAAAAAAACTCCATCCAAGGATCCATCGCTTTGCGCGGTCAAAGTTTATCTTAAAACTTCGCTTTCAACGTGACATAGCGCCACGCGTTTTATATATATTTGTTCACGTTTTCTCATATAAAACTTTTCTGTTGTTTTTGCACTTCGATCCCCAATACCTCAAAAGAATGATAAACAAGATAAGAAAAATATCCGCCTAGGAATAATCAAAAGAATTTTTACTGAACTTTCAGAATAATTAGTGGAATGAAATTTTCAACTTTAGGAGTTACAATGTAATTAGGGGTTATCGTAAAATACAAAATATTTCAGTTCATGGATGATCGATGAAAAGGATACTTCAACTTTTCGACGTTTACGATTGAATGAACCATCAAAATTGAAATTTATGTATGCTCCCACGCGTGGCCTAGCCACAGAATTCCTCGAGATAAATCAATTTCGAAATTCCTCTCCTAGTAGAGCTTATAACAGAACCATTCATACCCCTGTAAATTGATATTTTCGATACCTTTCAGGGATAAATTAAAAAAAAAAAACTCTGATTGTTTATTTAATTGCTCAATTTTGATGGGTCATTAACACACTCGATTGCATCCGGTTGTAAAACGGATACAACTTCTCTCAGCGATCAATGATTAGGATTATAAATCAGCGAAGGATACTATCTTCTTTTCCGAAGATGCTGTGTTTCTTCCTGGCTAATTGAAACGTTTTATACTGACGGATTTTGATGTATCGAACCTTTCAATAAACCTGCTTAATTTAAGGTTTTTTTTTCTTTACCAAGATGGATAGGTATGACGAATTTATTTTTACAAGTGTCCCTTGGTTACTCCGCAATTTAGTTTAGAAGTTTTGACAAAGTAGTATTGCTCACTTAAAACTTGTTTTGAGTATGCATCAAATTACCTTAAATTAAGTTTAAACAAAACAAAAAACTTAATTTCATCTTTAAAAAGCTCATTTTTCTTTTCAAATTTAAATTTCGTTTAACAAAACAGCTTTAAAAATTTAATAAGAAAAAAAAATAAATAAAAGCTTGAATATTAAAGTTTTTTCAAAGTTATTTTCGAAAAAAAATTATATTTTCACTTTTTTTTCATTATGGAATTATTACTACAATTATTTTAAAAAGCTGAGAAAATTTTTCTTAAGTTATTACTTTTTGGCATTTACTTGTTTACAATGTAAATTGAAACGCTTTAACGATGTATTACTTTATAGTTTCAAATTTATATTACTACACAATGCTAACAAGTTGAATTTTCCAAGGTTATTTTCGGTAAAAAAAATTAAAATTTCATAATTGGTTTAAAAAATGAATTTAGTTTGCAGTTTGACTTAATTATAAAAATGAAGTTTTAATTTGTCTCAAAACAGTACGTTAAAAAGATTCGCTGAAAAGATTTTTTCACAATAAGTATAAGTTCATGTATTACGACATCTACACAATGAAGAACGCATTGACCTCGAAATGAAGACGTTCTTGGGTTCAGAAATATCGACAAAGGCGCTAGTTTATTTGATTTATATGAAATAGGCTGTTGAGAAAAGTCAAAACAAAGCATTATGCTAATTTCCGGTATAATTTATGTCCCATATATATGGTATGAAATAGTTAAACATATCATCCTCGGTAAAAATGGGCTGTCTGCACGACGAAATAAACTTTTTTCTTTCTCTCCTTCTCTTTTGCGAAATGTGTTATTTCGAGCATTATGGTTATATCAAGTTTCTTCGGAGCAGAATCGCGGAAAAAAGGGGATGGTTCGTTCACCTAGAGTTGGTTATTAAAGCGAAAATTTACGTAGCGAAGCTATAAAAACACCTTTGAAACGAGATAAGCTTTTGCTGCTGTTCCTTCTTCCGGGTCGAAAGAGTTTTTCGTTTAGCGCTATGGCTTTTCCAACTCACTTTTTTTTTTTTTTCTCAAAAAGGCTGGATGCAAAAATAGAAGTGCAAGAGTAAACGTTTAGTGCTTCAAATCTAAGAAATTATTGAAATTATCGCGATCCAAGCAACTAAATGGACAAGTTTTTAATTTAAATGAAATTGTTCGATCTTTGATTCTTTTTTTTGAATGTTGAGACAGAAGTAATTTGTTAAGTCATTTAATCGGAAAATTGTGGAGCTGAATTTTCCAAATAAAAGTCGGAAAACAAAGAGTTTTCCATCCTCGAGAACGAGAATGAAATAAGTACCAAAAGCAGCTTATGAAGTAAAGTACCTATAAACCTGCATCTAAAAAATTAAGTGTCCGTAAGTTTATAGTTAATTTTTCAACTATTTTTGATATCAAGGGCTACTAACAACTTTAATAGGATATTATTTAGTGTTTTTGATAAAAATAATTAAATTTTATTAAAAAATTTGTAATAAATTGCATCGACCTGGAGATTATTTCGGATATAAATCTCTTCTTGATTTTGACCTAATTTTTAGAACTGCTTTTTTACGTTTGAAAAGTAAATGCGTGATTGTAATTGCAGATCAAACTTGATTTATTTATTTGGTTTTGTTTTATAATTTTTTTTATAATAACACGAGCTTACGTCATTGTTATTTAAAAATCATAAATAGATTGAAGTATTAACAAAATTACTAACGATTGATCGAGTAATATTAAGAATAACTTTTACAAAAAATTCTTCCAATTTTGTAAAATTCCAGTTTTTATGAAATAAAACTTTTTAAAAATAGATATAAAGTATTTTTGGAAAAGAGTTTTTTTTTTCAAATTTCGAATTCAATTAAAAAATTTTGTAATAAAAATAAGAAAAGAACTTTTAAAAATGTCGAAATGAAAAATTTAAAGCAGCCTTAAAGATTCACTCTGAGTTTATAGTCCTTTCTGCTTTTAACCCTACACTGGATTAATTTCAATTACAGGAGTTACATTTTTTCGGTCTACCATTCCATCGACAAGTAAATTAAAAGGTTCACTCTCAAAAAGAACAATGAACAAAAGTGCAAAGGAGAAATTTTTATAAAATCCATCATTACTTCACAAGGTTTATCCAAAATAAGAAAAGAAGAAGAAGAAGTAGAAAAAGAAGAATAATGACTCCACGCGGAGATGATTGTCAGGGAGGACAAAGCACGACTCACCTGATATTGCGAGGGTTGCGCGCGCGCCAAGCGCGACTTAGCAGCGTCTGGCTGGCTTTGGCAAGATCCGAGCTGAGACTACGTCGGACGTCGGTCAAAGGTGATACTCGAGAGCGAGGAGCTGCAAAGCTTAATTAGACGCAGAAGCGGCCAATCTCGCTTTGTACGGAGGCTCGCGATGTCAGGATTATTACGGATATGATCGCCTCCCTCCTTCCCATCTCTTTGAGCTGCCGCCGAATGAGAGACGAGTTTCATTCTACTCGAAGTATCTCCTCTTATTATTAAATTACGCTAAGTGAACGATTAGCCGTTTTTTAAAACAATCTATTATTACAGGTGTGTGTCTTACTCGGGTGGTTATTGCATTTTTTAATCGAGGCTTTTTTAAACTCGTGGACCGAGTCTGGTGCAACGATTGCAATCATTAATAATTTTTCAGAGTCTTTAAAATTAGCAAGATTATTGAAATTTAAATTCCATAGTTCATATGAATATCAATGTCAAGAGAATTTTTTTTTAATTGGAAAAGCAGGAAATTCCCTTATTGAGCAAGAACAATCGCAGCAGCTCAATTAAATTTTCTTATAAAAATAGAAAAAAAAAAAAAAAAAAAAAAATTGTTTTAATACAAGATAATGAGAGTATTGTGTATCGAAAAATTCAAAGTAGGTAGGTTTGATTGAGCATCGGCGCGGCAACGGGAGAGATGAGCAGCGGTGTTTTAAGTTAATCAGGCATCGCTTTATTATTCATCGCTTGAATGGATAATCATTAACGCTCGCAAATGATGAGATTGATTACTCAAGAGATGATTTATCAAGTTGAAGGCTACCCACTATACCGATCTCCAAGTATATTCCATCATAAATATAAGTTTAGTGAAATATTTTTCACTCTCCTCGGACGAGAGTTAAAAGCCCGCGAGGGATTTTATTGACCTCTAGGTTATTTATTGTATCGGATGGGCTCGAGCATTGTAAGTAAAAACACATCGTTTTACTGCAGGATTTTTTTTTTTAATTTTCCATCCTCTAGCATCAAAAACATTTTTCTTGCCTTTAATAGCTCGCCAGCCCCTCGGAATTTCGCGAGCGAGTAATTAAAAAAAAATTCTATCAGTGTTATCGGTTGGAAAAAAATATTCCAGAGGTTAATTAAATTGGAATATCCTTGGAAATCAAAATTTTATTTCCATCAGCGATTAAATTATCGCTCGTAAAAAATGATAAATCATCGATTTTATTTCAAGTCTCGCCAAGTTACCGTAATTAACTTTCGCATAAAAATTTACTCTTCGCGGCAGCTTATTGAGGTGGAAAGGAGTAAAAAAAAAAAAAAAACAAAAAAGAAAAAAAAAAATAGGCCAAGCAAAGGCGTTAAATTTAATGTCGGCGGGGGTGCGAAGCAAATTATATCGGACAGCGGCATCAAATAGCGCGAGCGGGCGACGCGACGGCGGGAAAAGTTACACGCTCGAGCTGTTGCTTAAACTTTATGTACACCCTTGGATGGCTGCACCTGTTGTCGTGAAAAGTCCAATTATTTTTTTAATAGTCGAGACAATTTTTTTTTTCTTTCTTTTTTTAATTCGTTCAAACGTTTGCAGCAGTCGTCGATGATTTGTTTTCGGTATGATCCCGTGTACAGCGAGTGCACCCAGGCGTACAGGGAAAATACTTGTGTCGAATTCAATTTAGAGTGAAAATCGATGCAGCGTCTCTCGGCCGTAAGTGAAAATAAGCTCCGGCTGCATATCTGGGAGGAAAAAAATCTTCAAAGCAACCCTGCTTTCGGTGCTGCATACACTTTTTTTTTACACGGGTGTACTATCATAGTTTTAAAATACATTTTTATTAACTTCACTCGTTCGTTTTTTTTTTATTTATTGCAAACAGCGAATGCTACTGCCCCAAATTGGATTTTTTTCCGGCTTTTAATTTGCAAAATTGCATTCCTTCATTAAAAAATTGTGAATCAAAAAATAAAAATGTACTGCACTAGCTTTAATCGAGGTTTTAATTTTTTTTTTTTTTTTTTTTAATATAGTGGCACGAGAAATAAAAAAAAGTACATTTCTGTATCAAGTGTGGCAAACTTTTTAAAATAATTTTTTAAATTTATACTCGTTCTTATAAAAATTTTATTAATTAAACCTACATGACTTCGATTAGTTATTTTTAGTTTGAAAAATTAGAAATCATTCAACTACTTAAATAAAAATTATATGTTTCTACTTTTGAGGCCAAACTCAAATAATTGATTATTCAATTGAAACGAAAAGTTTAGGTAAACTTTGTTTTGATAATCAATGTTTTTCTTTGTTTGTTTTGAAATTCGAGGTAAAACCTTTCGCGGTCTTTATTACATGAATATGCAGTGAGAATAAATTCAAAACTTTTAGCTATGTATAGTTACATAATAAATTCAATTTCAATATTTGTTAGCTCGACTTTGATGTGTTTTCCTGTCGAATAATTAAAATGCAAATGACACTTGTACGTGACAAAAGGCTCTGTGTAAGCAAAAGAGTGTCTATCATCCCTATAAATATTACGAAAAATAAAACAAAAAAACGTCGGGACATAACGCTTTTTTGTCGACCAGCATGTTATAAATATAATACACGGACAAGTGAATGCAAATTTAAAAAAAATTTTGATTATGTTAATTTATTGTTTGAAATTTTCAATATAATCTTAAAATTGAAATAAAAAAAAGCTCGAGATTTACTATAAAAATTAATTCATAGTCGTAGTTTAATTACCAGATACGTGTTTCAATTACTTGTTTGTTACAAAGGGATTCTGGCCCTTTGTAGTTCCCTGCAAATCAGCTAAACAAATAAGCTCAACAAAAACTTGATTATTTGCGCGTTGTGTTCCGCTGCACTAATGAGCATATAATACAATGAATAATTATTTTATGGAAAAAACAAAATGGCTTCGAAGTTATTACTTCATAATTAGGGGCAATTTTTTGTGGCCATGAATAAAAACTAAAGCCAAAGAATAGCATAACTTTAAATTCAAATCCGATAAAAATTTATGATAAATAAAAGAAAAACTCTTACAGGTGAAAAAAGAGATCAAGTTTTAAAATGTGAAAGTTTAACAATTTTTAGAAGCATCGAATCATGCGAGGCTCTTTTGTTTTAAGGCATTGTAAAAGTTGAAATTGCCTAAACTTTGTCCTTACAAGATTTACCATTCTTTTAATATATTCGCTCAAGTTAGACGAATCTACTTTCTATTCCGCGCACATTTTAAAGTTATACGAGGGAGAGAGTAAAAATATTCATGCATATTTTGTGTTATATTTCAAAATCTCCTATAAAGTACGTGTCATCTTACATTTCCCGCAGACCTCTACTACGCCGTAAAAACAGAAGAAGTATTCTCAACCTTTTGAATTTAACACTCTGAATTCCAAAAAAAAAAAAAAAAAAAAAAAAAAAAAGAAGCCGTCGTAAAAAGAAAAAATTTACACGTAAAGATGACTGACTTTTTTATGTTTACGAAAAAAAAACGAAATTACGTTGGTAAAGGATGGGAAAGTCAACATGGATTTGCAGAGTCGAATCGGGCAATCGTCATAAGTGATCAAGACATAAAACAAACGTGAAAATAATTCCCGCGCAGAGTCAACAGTCGGGGTATCGGTTTCAAGACTATCCGCAATTACTTACAAACGAGTAACTGGATCCTTCTCCTTTTCCAATAGACTCCTGTATCCAGGAGTAATTAAGCGCTCTTTTCGAGAAGCAATTCCCCGTGCTTCTTCAACCTTCCTCGCTTCGTGTCATTCACAAAGCAATCAGCCTCCATTTTACAACAGGCTTAAACCATAAAAATAAAAAGTAAAAATTTAATTTTTCAACTAAACAATTATCATCCGCAAGCTCTCAAGCTGTCTATAAAAAACAAACTAAAAATAAAAAGAGGAAGAAAAATAAAAAGAATGTATAGAGTAAGAAAATAGTAGTGGCAGTCACTGTAAACACGTGAACGGCTAGACACAGCCCGCTCGCGTCGAGGAGCTTGCGGCG
This sequence comes from Encarsia formosa, assembly GCA_038277355.1. Classification (NCBI taxonomy): domain Eukaryota; kingdom Metazoa; phylum Arthropoda; class Insecta; order Hymenoptera; family Aphelinidae; genus Encarsia; species Encarsia formosa. The sequence continues at coordinate 112,462,420 of CM076184.1, forward strand.
GTGTGAGCTTGCGAGACCGACTGGCGCGCGTTTTCTCTTGCGGGAGGGCCAAAGGTGAGCGAGAGCGCGCCTGCCACGAACGGACGCGGCCGCGGCGCGGGCGGCGGCGCAGCTCTGCTCCTGTCAAATCCATTAGACGTATCTTTGCTTTCTCCCAAGGGAGCTTTTTTCTTTACCCCCCTCCCCCCCCCATTCTTTTTTAATTTCAGTTACCAATGAATAAAAGCTTTTTTTTTCAATTCGATGAGTTCGAAGTTTAAAAGTATCCACACGGGTTTGTTGAGGGTGCCTCATTACTTCGTCATACCACACTGTACGTGTGGGAATAATATTTTTTTTTTTTAAAGTAAAAAAGACAACATGGAAAGAACCCATTAATTTAAGCCGCACGCAAGCTCTTGAATACCTGGAATAATAATCGGAAGAAAGTCACGTACCGCGAGGATAAAGAATTATCACACGGGTCGAACAAAAGAAAAAGAATTAAAAAAAAAAAAAAAATTATCCTTACTTACACCACACGGTGTGATTCCAAATATGTCCTTCGACGGATCACGTAATACCTAAGCCGACGATCATGATTGAAGACGCAGCTCGATGATCGAACAGGATACATCAGCGAGACGCAGCTATGGAAATTATTACCGAAGATGGTTCTTTTTTTTTTCTTTTTATACGGATATTTGTTTTATGAGCGTGATGGAGAAGTACAGCGGGCCATTAGTTTTGTTGACTCTGCAATTAGCGAAATGACATTTCCGCTATATTTCTATTATGATTCCCGTCGGTTTTTTTTCCCCTCACAAAGTGTTGAGTTAAAAATTTTATACCTTAGCGTCGAGATCAAGTATTATTAAAACTGACAGAAATTTGTATTATTAATGTTTTATTATTAGCGTTAATGTAAGAATTACGCCAGTCACTGATGTTTATCGACATCAGACATATTTTTTATCAATGACATTGTTGTTTCATGGTGTATTTTTATTACATTTTTTTATTTTTCTTTATTAAATGTTGTAAGTTATTTGTGAGGAAATAATTGTAGCTGATGGTTAAATAAAAAAATCCTTAACACTGAAAACTTTAACTATATTGATTGGTAAAAAGATTCATGTTTGGAATTATTCTTAAAGCTTAATATTAAATAAACAAAAAAAATGTTCTCTTTATTGAACCATTGTCAATAAATTTACATTCAAGTTATCAATGCTTTTTTAGTCTAAATTTCATGTTATTATTTTTTGATTTTATTATATAAAAGTACATAATTTTTATTATGCTTGCAAAAAACTTTTGTTGTTGAACGTAAAGTAAAAAAAAAAAAAACTCGTGCATGTAGACTATGTCTAGTTATGGTAAAAAAATATCTTTTGAGTTTTTATTTTTAGAATCTATTTCACGCAACGAGAGATAAAAAAATTCCAACCCTGAGAAAGCCAGGGAAATGATAAGAAAGCCATTTGCAAATGAAACTATTACTTACTTTAAAAAATTTTTAATATATACAAAAAATTAAATTTAGAATTTCAGAAAATAAATTCCAAGAAATAAAGATGATAGAATTATGAAAATAGTTTCAAAAGTGTGATTAACCAACGGTGCTTGAGCCAAATCATGTGCGCGACCAAGTATAAAGCATTCTTGCACTATATTAATTATAAGCCGCTCAGATACTGATTACAATTAGTCAGTTCACGTGTGCAAATTAGCCGTTCTCAAGCTGTGGCAGCAGAAAAGCAGCCCGAACTTTTACCTAATTAGGGCTTTGCAGCGCCCACTTGTCCGCGTACATAATACCTCTCGTAGTCTCGTATATGGTTCAGGCGTGGTGCAACAAAAAGAAACAATGCTCCTAGGTGCGAAAAGATATTCACGCTCAAAAGGAGTGCTGCATCATTAAAAAAAAAGCGTTGATTTAAAAAGTAAAAAGGAAAAAAAATTTTTTAAACAAAATGAAAAATGCGAAAAGTAAATAAAGTATTATGAAACCAAAAAGATTATAAGTACGTAAAATTAAAAAAAAAAAAAATGCCCCCAGAGAGATTTGAACTCTCGACCCCTGGTTTACAAGACCAGTGCTCTAGGCCGCTGAGCTATGGAGGCGGTGTTGAAACCGGCGTTCAAGAACGTTCTTTAACTCCGGCATAAGATACGTCTTTTTTAGTAATTTCTTTATCATTTTTCTTTTATTCATTTCAATGTCTAACAAAAATCTTTGCTTTTTTTAATTTTATTTATCTTGGTTTACCACTTCCTTGCTCCATTATAATGAAATAATCGAATGTATGAGTGATAAATAGAAAACTACTTTACCGACGCGTTCGGAAAATTTGAATAAAATCGATAGCCAAAAAAAATCAATTTGTGCTAAATCGATGTTAAAAATTTGTCTGAATCGAAAAGTGCCAACGGAAGATCGCAGAAATACTATATTGCGAGTAAATGGACAAAAATTGATTGAATGTAAAGCTAAAAAACAAAAATAGCCATGAAATACTTTGTGAAAATGTATAATTTTAATTACGTATAATGTAGACAGTATGGATATAAAAAGTTTCCCCAAAAAAATAACAAATATTTTTGTTGTAAAAGACTAGCAAGTACTATAACTAATAAATTTTTGAATTTATTTTTGTAATTTTTTAAACCGTTTACAATGAATATTAAGAGCATATAGCCAATGTTACTAATGCCAATTATTATTATTTTAATTCACTATAAATTGAAACTTGAAAGATTAAATTGTTTCCTGAAAATAATAATAATATTAATAGATAATATTTGATCAAAGTAAATTAAATATAAAATATCTGTTCATCTAAGAATTACATTTAAATTACAAATGTATTGATAAATTACAATTGTACTAACAGTACATATTAGAAGTAATAATTTAAAAAAAAAACGGACAGTTTTAATGCTATAATTAAATTCATTATAAATTTGATACTTTTATCGAAAGCATAATTAATCATATAATTACTAACAATCATTGAAATAAAGTTTTTTAAATAATTGAGACAAAGTATAAATTTTATGTTTGTTTTTACAATTATATTGTACTTAAATTTTAAAACACGATTAAATATTGGAAAAAAAACTATGATTTATATTAAGAAATAGTTTATTTGTAGTTACAGAAATTCCTTAGAGATCACATATTTATTACAGCTAGAAGTTTCAAGAGATCTTCTAGGTTGCTTGGCAGAATCTGACCATGAGTTTCTAGTGAATGCTTACAGTTAAGCTGTATACCTATGTACAAGAATATATATAACGCAATCAACATAAACTTAACTTTAATTTTTTATGCAACGTGTGCCACGCATATATAATTTAAAAAGTAAACTTGAAACCAATTTTACAAGTGCTTTGTTTATTTTCTAAATTTGACCTAAAATATTTTTGTTTAAACAATAAATTATTAAGAAGCTACCTTTTCATGTTTCAATTTATAAAACTGTTTTTACCAAAATCATTCGCCATTTCGCCTGTACTAAAAGCATTGGCTTTCTGGTGATATTCTGGCGAGAAACCCTGCTAATTTTCTGGCCAAATTCGTTAAACCTGGCCGGTTTTTGCCCATAATCTACTGAAAATTTCACAAAGGGTACCTTGGAAATCTAGTGATAAGCGATTAATATTGGTAATAAAATTAGTAGTTTTATGGTAATGTTTTCAAATATTTATTACCATCTTTTTTTATTTTTGAAATATACTTTTTTTTCGTTTTTTCTATGAGCTGGTCAAGAAATTTATAAAATTTACTGCTTTATAATGAAGAGTTAAATTCTTCCAATCCCAAAGTTGTCGTGAATAAAATCTACTCAAATATTTATCAAATTTATAGATATTTATCGGTAAAATATACATACACTTATCCATTTTTGAATAAGTGCTAAAATTGAATTATAAAAAGATAAAAATCACACATGATAGAGTAAGAGGTATCCACGCGCGATATAACGAGACACATTGATGGTCGTCGTCGTGCAGGCGTCGTGAATTTATCAGAAATTGACGACGTCGAACTCCCTGGAGAGTTTCAGGGTTATTTCCAGACATTCGATGTCAGGGTGCCACTTCGCCGACGAGCTGTTGGGATCGACCGGGAAAGGCGTTGGCAGCTGCAGTCTGTATCTATAAAAGTGTCGAACGAAAATCACAAATAGCAAGAAAAAAAAGCGTCTGCGAATACATTATAATGCCTCTAAGGTGCAAAGAGTATAAGGCAGAAAAATCGTATTTTACTTTTTAACAAGGTACAATCGCGGAAGTACCCAAGATCTATAGTGTTTATACGCTCTGCTTACGTACATTTTACTTTTACTTTTTCAATTCAACTTTAAAAATTTATAATGGTCATTACGGGTGCTTGGATTTCACAATTTAAATCTTTGATGCAGTCCGAAGTAAATTCTAATAAAAAAGTTTTGATAATACCATTCCCGCAATTTCATTTTGATTTCGCATCTATTGTAAAATTACTATACTACGATTAGTAGTGAATACGCTGCCAAGCTTTTTCGAAATAATCTTTCTCATTGTTTCAATTTTAAATAGCTAAATGATTCAAATTTTTCCTTAAGAATGATTAAAAAACTAACTTGACTTATCATTAGGAGTACAATTTTTTAAACTTGATTGCACATATTTTTTATTTCGTTTGAATTCATAAATCCCGAGTGATCAAAACCAAAATAAAATGCAAAAAAAAATTTTCTGGCAAGAACTTTTTAACGAAGAAGCAATCCCTTTGAACAAGGTTAATTATACATCTTAAAATAATCTTAATCAAGGTACCGAGCTTATCTGCTCGGAGGAGTATCAAGTGAAAAAAAAAGATACAAAGAAGGAGTAGATTGCGCCCTGAGTGTAAAAATGTTAATGGAAGCTGCTCGAGTCGCTTTTAAAAATGCATGAAAGATGTATAGCTGTTGGCTACTCACTTTGAACTTCTTAGATCCACGACATTCGACTCGACGGACAATTCGATTTTCTCAATCGTCTCCTCCGGTAATTTTATCCGTAGGATAAGCCACTCACAGGAAGCAGTACCCGGTGTTTTCAGATTCATCTGAAATCAATGTTATACTTTAAAAAAATCCATATCTATTATAAAAATTTGGGAAATTTTAAATGTTCATAATAATTAAAAAACCCTTCAAAACATAAATAACTTTTTTTTTTATTTCTTCGAAACGAAGTAAATAATTCACAACATAAACAGTGATTCATTTTAAATTTAAAAAAAAGTTTTTTCGAGCAAGGTCTTGAAAATGGAACAGTCAAGTTAAAGCGAATTTGTTAATTGATTTAGAAAAATATCAAAAACTTACTCCAAGATAAACATCTTCTGTACCAACAGCTTGCTTGAATTTAAGCTCGTACTGAGGAACCTTTCGTGGATCTTCAGGCAGTAAATTTGATACTGCACTCACCTCAGCTGGGTGCCAAATGTCCGAAACATTTGGGTTTTCATCTTTGTTTTTATATAGATCTGGAACTTTGTCCGATGGTGATTCAGAGTTTTGATTTGGTGCTGGTGTACCAATATTTCCTGGGCCTGAAAATATATTTTTTCCATTATACTTTTCGACAAAAGCACACATACACACACACACAAAATATATTAATTAATAACCTACAGAATTTTTTATTAAATTATTAAAATAACAACAGAGTATCAATGAATACCAAATTTTTTTCTGGACATTCGTTGTCTGAGTTCACCATCGTCAGAATCTGAGTCAGATTCATTTTTAGGTGGACAAACTAAATTCTGCAGATCTTTTATTTGCTGAAAAGAGAATCCGTCCATATTTATCGTTTTATAAACAATTGCCAATGCAACAATACAGTAACAATGTCGTTTGCTTCATAAAGTTTTACTGAAACAAAATCAACAGTGTATGGTACCATGGAAACAGTCATATGTAACGCCACAATTCAAATTTTTTTTATTTTTTTTATTTGATGCTTACTTGAATCTATCGGTCCATGCAGCGAATAATTCAAAATTATCGGTCAAATTTCTTAATCTTCTCGAAGAGTCGAAATCGTAAATACAGAACTAAAAACAGTACTTTTTATTATTGGTTTCCTGAAGTAGTGTGAAGTGAGGTGCGATGATTTTTGTAGTCCATGGCACGCTTGTGAGTTGGTGTTTGCATACATCCCAAAGGCCAATCACACCTCCAACTCAAGGCTACTTGTTTAATTTCTTAAATAAGGCCACTTCTTAAATTTATTTTTAAATTTTAGAGTTAAAGCAAAATAAAATTAATTGTAAAACAGAGTTTGCATCTCAAAACTTTATTATGAATTGTTAAAAATTATTTACAATGATTCAATTGGTTGAAAATTTACATAGATTTAAAATTTTTTAAAAATAAGATCATAAAGTTAAAACTAATATGATACATATTTTACATGCTTATCTATTTTTTCTTTTTACTAGAATTTTTTTTCTAGCTCTCGTTCTTTACTCGGAGAAAAAAAATTAGGAGATTCTCCTTCTTTTAATAGGAAGCTCTAAAAAATTTCTGGGTTGGAAATTCTCCTGGCAGAAATAGGAGATTTTCATATTTTTTTTAGTAGAACTTTGTGTTCTTAAATCGCCGTTTTAAAATTAATCTTTAATGATCAACGGATTTTTTTAGAGTTTGTAGTTATAAATAAGAAAATAAAAAGAGTGCTATATGAAATGGATAGTTTTTTTATAAATATCTTACATGACTGAAATTTAGGTTTTTCAGTTCCTACATCTTAGGGTAAGTACATACATAGTATATTACATGCTCGAAAGAGTCGTAAAATGAGTTAGTCCTTAGCAAACCCAAATTGATGTCCTAGCCGAAGGCGAGGTCATCAATGGTTTGCTAAAGGTTGGCTCATATTTCAAAAAAGGTTTCATTTAAAATTAACCTGAAAGAGCGACCGCAAAAATCGACAAATTTTAGCCCATTTACTAAAGTCGTAAATTTCTATAAATTTTCACGCAAGATCGGTGAGATAAATCAAAAAAACAAAAAGTATATTTTTTTTCTTAGAACTTCACTCAGAATACAATCGTACTTTTTGTTTTCTAAAAATTAAATTTTTTAGAGTAAGTAGGTCTTTGAAACGTTTGTACAAAAATACTACTTTAACCAGTCATATATCTGCAATAAAAAAGTTTCCCTTCTTAAAACTTTACGGCGAGTCATTTCAGACCAAAAACTGTAGTTTGCACCAAACATTGACTTAAATTTTGTTGACTTTCAAAAATTTTTGCAGTCACTCTTTGAGTTAACAATTTTTTCTAGCTTATCATATTTAAGGATCACTTTTTACTAAACCTGTTGAAGGAAATAAAGAAATAATTGTCCTAAACCAAGATAGACAAAAATTTGAAAATCAATTTTTTTCCACCAATTTTTCTAAAAAAACGAGATCCAGAAGTCATCGATAGTGAGTTTGAAAAAAATAAATTAAAGTGAAGAAAAATTTCTGAATCGGAAGATGAATTAAAGGAAAAAAATTTTCAGGATATCGATTCATCGAGTTTTGACTGTGAGACTCAACAAGAATATTTACAAGATTTCATCAATTTGTCTGAGCTGAATTACAAAAAGAAAATATTAAATTTAGGTGGCAATGACGTGAATGAGCAGGCTGATCAAACTGTATGGATTGATCATGGTACGAAATTTTATTTATTTACATTTGGATAAAAATATCTTTCTTAAATTAGTCGTACTAATTCTTTGTTTTAGATCCTGAAAATTAGAATTATAAATTATTGATTTTAGATTATAGAGGATCTTTCCTTGTGACTTATGAACATCTCAAAACAAAAGAATTGAATACTAGTTATCTAGATGAAATTGTTATTCAAAAACAGCTGGTTAATAGCAAAGATAAAAATTTTATGTAAGAGTAATATTTTTATAATATTTTTATAATATAAAAAATAGAATACTTATTTCAAATTAAAAAAAAATATATTTAAATAAATATTAATTTTAATAAAAATGATTTTAAACACTTTATTAAAAATTAAAAAATGTTATTTTATAAGCTAAGTTTTTACTTAGTCTTATTTATTCTAGAGTAGAGTTATTTTAATTAGCCACTTTGACTTTTAGCATAAAAATTACGTTTCAAATAGTAAAAATCCCAGAAAAAATAGGAGAAACTTCTACTTTTTTAAAGTTAAACTTCTGTTTATTTAGGAAAACTAACTGTTTTTTTTACTCCGTGTATGTTTTTTTTTCTCTTTACTTTTCTTCGAGGTCCTTTTAAGATTACTGTCCTTTTTCTTCTTTTTCTCTTTTTTTCCTTTCAGTTTTTCTTTTTTTTTTTTCCTTCTTCGTTTTTCTTCTTCTTCAGATGATTCTAAAATAATTTGAAAAAAAAAAAAAAAAATTAGTATTTGAGATCATTGTTTCGTAAGGCTTACAATGGTAGGAATTAACTAAAAATAAGCACCTGAATCAGATGATGATGATGACGAAGAAGATGACGACGATGACGACGATGACGACGACGATGAGCTGGTTGAAGATTTCTTTTCTTCAATTTTTATAGGTATTTCGGGAACAAGTTTCGGTTTGGATTTAAAATACTCACGGAGGTCATCTCTGGAAAAGAAAAGTATGTTTAACTTAAAAATTATTTTAAGGAGTTAAACTATTTAAAAATAATAATCTTACGTAAGTCCACCAAGACCTATATTTGTAAAAAAGTTTATTGCAAATTTTGTATTTTTCAAATCATCTTTTGGGAATAATCCTGAAAATGCTTCCTCTAATTCTCTGTAAAAAAAATAAATAAATACATAAAAAATGATCTTACTTAAATAATGTTTTATAATTTTTTAAATAAGTATTTCATTTTTATCTAATTATAAATTTTTTATCTAATTATAAAAATAGCTTACTCGTTTTTGAATTTTGCATTCAACTTCGGAAGTCCCATGTACTCCGATAATTCTAAGAATAATATTTTTATGAATACTCTACTTGAAGAGGTTGTATCATTTTCGTTCAGTCTTATGTTAGATAAAACTTCCCATGAAATTGAATCGGTCATTAAAAGATGAGCAAAGAACTTTGCCACGTTCCGCAATTGATTCGTATCCAGTCGATGGATTGTTTCATAAGAACTTTTGAAAATTTCTTCAAATGGTGCAACGTAAATTTTGTTAATGGCGCAGAACCTCTAAAATTTTAAATTATTATTACATATTAAATTATTATTACAGTGTCAACATTTTTAATAAAAATTAAAATTATTCATTTTTGTTTTTTATTTAAATTGAGAATCATTTGGCATGAATCAAAGTAGTTGTAACAGCTTTGAGAAAAAACCCAGATTGCTCATGCGTTTGTTAAAAAAGTGAAATGAAATAATTAAACTGAATGGTATTAAAATAAAAAAACCTTACCCCTGCAAGTAATCCGAAAAATTTCTCATAAGTTCTCATTTCTGCACAGCAATCAACAAACATGTGACACAACTCCATTTCTTGACCTGGTTTTAACTGCATTTTCATTAATTTATGGGCACATTCTTCAAAGTCTAATGAAGAATGTATTGTCAAATAAATTGTTCTCCTAAGAGCTATCAAATTCGTTTCTGTGTTATCAATAATAATCCCATCTCCAGTCTTTTCTCCAGAATTTTCTACATCAGAATCTTCCTCGGAGTCGTCATCATCTGCGTCATCGCCATCGTCGTTTTCAGCATCGGAATCACTATCAAGTATCTCATGGCTCAAATCTTTATATTTTTGTTCATTAACCAAATACTCAGGATCAAACTTGAAAACATCTGAAAAATTTGGAATAAAAATTGATAAAAGCTGTCAATAATACTCATAATAGATTAATTGCAATTAAAAACTCACTTAGAATGTCTTGACCATCAAGAGGATTCTCCGGGTCATCAAGAGTTATCAAATGAACAATTTGATCCTCCTCTTCCACTAAATCCAACTCATCTGGCACAGAAACATAGTCTTTGAACCCATCTTTTCTTACTTGAAACATTACTTCTATCATGTATTGAACCTAAGTATAGAAAAATTATTATAAAATATGCAAAAATTATTGAAAAAAAGTATAAATTGATAAATCAAATTAATTTAATGAAATGGGTATTATACCCGTCTATTTAAAAAAAAATGAAAATTTCTCTGTAAAACCAAGTTAAATTGATGTTAAAGGAGAAACCTCTTTAATTACTTCTCACGTATACTCCCGCCTCTACAATGAAAGCTCGAAGAATATTATTTTTTTGCGAAAAGTCTCAAATATGAAATATGTGATTTGTTGAAATTGTGTGATTAATATAAGGGAAAAAAAAGAAGGAAAATTTTTTTATTCAGATGGGATTCGAACCTTTGCACTCAAAGCTTTGACTCTATAACCACTAAATCAAGCTTTTTTGGCCAAAGGAAAAATTTTATTAATTAAAATTTTCGCAAAAAAAGATATTCTTTGAACTTTTATAAAAGAGACGGGAATGTGCGTGAGAATTAATTTACCATTAATTTGACTTGGACTGACCAATAAATTAATTAGATAAGTTGAAACAAATACTTTAATAGTCACATTGTAATGTAATGTATAATTTAATTAATAATGTTTATAGAGTGTTAAAAAAATATTTTTAATCTAATCAAATTTGAATGATATACTTACTCTTTTATCTACTTGTCCTTCATGTAAAATGTTTCTTAACATCTCAAAAATGGCTTCGATACCTTTTCTACTGACTTGAGTTAGTTTCATACCACACTCTTTTAAAATAGCTATAGCTACTTCAATACTGTCATCAGTTGGATTTTGAACAAGTAGTGTTAAGATTTCTAGTACTAAAATTTCATGAGCAACACCCTGGTTAACCAAATGAGAAATAAATGTAGCTGATGATATACACAGTGTTTTATCATTTCTGCGGTACCCTCTTTTAAATTGTATTGCCAAACGTTTTAAAATTAATTCTCCTATAGCTGGAAACTAGAATGAAAGAAAAATTAATTTTATTTATTAAATGAATTCTATAAACAAATTAAACAATCAAAAGAAAGTTTGTATTTTTAGAATAATATTGTAGATTATTACTTACTTTTGAATTTATAACAGCAACCAAAGCTGCATAAACTGAAGTAAATGTTAAAGATAGAGCTTGAGCTTGAATAATAGACTTAGCTAATGGTCCTCTGCCTCTTACTATGTTTTCTTTTAGTAATCCTCTCGTGATGGGACCAATATTACTGGTGTTGACCTTGTTGATCAACCCATGAATGGACTTTTTTAATGCCTCCCAAGCAATCCGTTGATACTGCTGACTACTTTTATCTGTTATCTCAGCCTGCATCAGCCGCAGTTTGGCCGGAGGAATATAGGCTCCACCTGTTCTTGAAGTGAGAGTGTCGATTGTTTTTCTTTGCCTGGGAGGGGTAGGTTCTTTTTTACTGTGATCCATTTCTCTGCTTCTCTTATTATACTTTGGCGAATGATCCATTTCTTTGTCTCTCCTTCTACGCTTTGGCGAATGATCCATTTCTCTGCCTCTCTTTTTATATTTTGGCGAATGATCCATTTCTTTGTCTCTCTTTTTATATTTTGGTGAATGATCCATTTCTTTGTCGCTCTTTTTATATTTAGGTGAATGATCCATTTCTTTGTCTCTCTTTTTACGCTTTGGCGAATGATCCATTTCTCTGTCTTTTTTTCTTTTTTTTTCCTGATTTTCCATATGAAGGTCCATCTTTAAATTAACTAAAATTGAAGATAAAGGTTGACTCTATAAAAAGTGCTACGCCAAATCTCAAAAATTAATTATTTCATGAATTTTTATTTACATTTTCTATCTATAAACTTTATTTTTCATTACTTTAAAAATGAAATTGAGGTTATAAATAACTTGAACTTTTATAGTTCTTACTGACACTATACAGCCCAAGATAAATAAAAATAAGGATGATTTTCAAGTTCTTATCGACGTAAATTTTTGATTAAATGAAGCTGCATAAAATTATTGTACTTTTTAATTAATAAAAATTGAAGATATTGAAGTTAAAACCATCGTTTCAAAAAATAAATAAAAAATATGATCTCAATTACCTTACTGACCGCGGTTGACGGTACACACGGTACAACTGCACTACCACTTACTGGATAAAGTACTATATAGAGTGGACTAGGACCACGGTATATATGTACGACCGCGACTAGGACTGCTCGCAGCACCGGCCACCGGGCACAACCTGGACAGCGGACTCCGGAGTCCGGAGAGTGTTATGCGACCATCGAGTATCGACTGCTCGAGTTTAAAATCGATATCTTTTTTAATCGAATTTTATTATTTCAAATAAATACATTTTTTAATGATAACTACTTCAATAAATTTAATTTTGAAATCTGATAAACGTTTCATAAAATTCAATCATATACAAATATGTAGATAAAAAAAAAAAAAAAAAACTAGATTTAAAAAAATGTTTAGGAAATACGATCTTTGAAATAGTCGCAGCTATCGATTACTATTACTCTAGCAGACGCTTGCCCGATAGGCGGCAAAAGGTGATTCCGTTTCATTATCACAACAATCGCAGTTCCTCTAGGTACGGTGACTCAGTCGCAGTTTACACTTTGCAACATGTACCTATAGTTGAGCCACGATGGAAAAGAAAAAACGAACGTGTTATTCTTGATCAGCAAAAAGTCTCGTAAATTTTTTGTTGATTTCGAATCATGATTAACGAACAAAAATCATCGAGTTATCATCTTAATTGATCCAAAGTTTATATTTAGAATGTTGAATGATGTGCGAGCATTACTAATGAAAAAACTTTTGTTTGCTACAAGGTGCAGATGGATGGAAAATCCATATTGTGATATTAAAACGTCATTCGAGTTGAGTTCAAACAACTAACCAGAAAATTTAATATTTTAACAATGAGGCTGTTTATTTTTTTATTTTTTTTGATTGTATCTTGTATATTGGGGGCTGACATTTGTCAAGCCGAAAAATTAGTGCCTTCAGAAAGCAAAACAGTTGATAAAGAAATCATTGAAAAAGATTTGTCTAAAAGTGTCAATGGTTCTCTCGCACAAAAGCCTGTCATAAATGTTAAGCTTACTAACAGAACTAATATTATAGCCTCAGCTGGTACCACCACACAATCTACAAACCAGGTAATTTTTCTTTCTTTTTTTATTTCAATGTTTATAAATACCAAAATTACATGGTCAGTACTATTTTTTAGAAATCCAATGAAGCGCACATGCAATCGATGAATTCTGGAGCATTAATGAGAGGTATTTTCGTTATATTTGGTCTAAGTGTAATTGTGATGGCATACATGGTGTTTCGAAGCTTAAGGTAAATTCATTAACTAGTTTTTTTCTTTAGTACAGTTAAAATGTAAATTCATATAAAATATATATCTCATTGATTCATAGATTAAAAAAAAATCGTCCTCAAATGGTCAGAAAATATGGCATTTTAGCACATAGGCAAGATGTGGAAATGAGACCATTGCCATTAGATGAAGATGATGACGATGACACTACTGTTTTTGATGCAAGTAATATTATGAAAAGTGAATCCTAATATTTAAATTGCTAAGTAATTCCTCAAATCATTTATTTTTATACTTGGTGGAGTAAAAAAAAATAAAAAACAAACAAAACAAAAATCCAGAGTGATAGTAGAAGTTTACATGACTAAAATTTTTTATTTTACTAAGCTGTAAATAAATATTAAACCTAGAGCCATAGTTAAATATTTAGTTAAGTAAAATATACATTTATGTATATTTTATTTATTTTGAAAATTTTCATGATATTTAATAAGTAAAGTGCATTTGTTATTTTTAAGAATATGTTTAAAAAAAGTAAAAATGCATATTTGAGAAATCTTTATTTTTTAATAACTGCTTGCTCATAACTTTGAAAGGATTTTGATATAGTTCATAAAAAATATTATATTTATATATTATTTTATATCTGTTACAATTAGTTAATTAACAAATATTATAATAATGTTGATTTACATTTTGTTCAACTATAAAAAGCAAGTCGAACTGATTAGTAATGGAAGAATTTAATAGCTTTTAATTATTCTATAAAAAAAACTGTTAAAAAATTAATCAATTTTATCTTTCTATTAAAAATTCAAAAAGCTTTATTATGAAGCTCTTATGGTTATATTTGAAAAAATCAACAATAAATTTATTCATAATAGTTGACTTTTTTTTTTTACATCAGTTTAATAAATCTTAACTTGTGAATATTTTAAAATTCAAATAAGTATATACATACTTACACTACAAAAAATTATCTTGATTAAAAAAATAACTGGACTCATTGAAATTTTAGCTAACTGAGTTAAGCATAAAATTTTTAGATAGAAAATTTATCTTGTCTTCTATGTTCTGTAAATAAGTTTTAATAATTTTAAATTAATAATAATATATTTATTAGTTGAAAATTTTCAACTTCAATAACAAAAGAATAAAAAATTCAATGATCAAAAAATATTTTCATATTGACATGTGTGACTATAAGTATTTTTAAATAAATATAATATTAAATAAAACTAATAAATCATAGTCTTGGTTTTTATTTTGATTTTTTTTATACAAAACATCCAACAAATATATTTGGATATGCCTTAAAATTATTTTATTCATAAAATTTTTATAGTTGTAATAAACAATTATAAAGCAACTATGCATTAATTTTTTTTTTTTTTTTTTTAATTTTTACTAGTGCTTTATTATACAAGTGTGTAAATTTCAATTTTACACACTGAGCAGAAATGCTGGCACAATTCGTGTCGCGCAATCACTAAGAGAGTTTAAAATGTAATTTTACTTACGATATTATTTATAATACACTAGATCAGGCGTTGAAAATTATTTTAACTCGATGGTATTATCACTTTTGTTACGTCACCTAAAAAGTCTAAGGGCATATTTTTATTTAAATTTTATTAATGAAGGAACAAAGCAACTTTTTTTATTTGTTGAACGGTTATCCCTTATTAGTGAATCTTTCCTTTTTCTTATAGTAACGCCTAAAGGACGGTGAAAACGCGCATGAGCTAGGCCATGAGAATAATGAATTTTACAAAAATTAGCCACCGCTGCGACGAGCACACTGCGATAATTATAAACATATTTATGTACAAAGCGTCATCTCCTAACTTACATTTCCTTATTTTCAGATGAAAATTATTTTATTTAGATTAAAATGACCAAGAATAATGCAACTTATATCTCTGAGCGTTTTTAAATGAACAAACAGGTATTTTTTTTATTTGTACCTACATATTTGATTTTCGAAAATGTCAAAAAAAAAAGGTCGATTTATTTTCAATTTTTTTTCGTCACCTTTTATTGGTAAAAACTTTTTGTGCAAATTATTTTGTATTTTTATTTTTGTATGCGTAATATCACAAATTATAAAAAAACTTTTTAGGGCACACCATTTTCTTATTCACTATCTAAGCTTACGAAAATAATTACTAGAAGGCATTGAAAACTCGAGATTTTATGTTAGATAATATTTTACATAAGTAGTGTTTTGAATTAATTAAAAAATACAATTATCACTATTTCAATCTCGGAATTTTTTATGGTATAAAAAAAAATTACTACTGTTCGTGTCATCTTGGAAATTCAGTATTGACTTGAAGAAATTTCCAATAACATAAATCCATTTAACAACTTTAAAATTAGTAATACAATATAGAATAACAGTAACAGTTTCATCTCACCATTGGTGAAACAATATTTTAGTTCATGCCAAAAATAATTGTTATATTTTACAGGTCTATTTTATATATGCAAGAAGAACTTTACAAAAGAAGTCTTAACAAGTTTATTTGCTTACTCTATCGGTTGCCGCCGGCTTCTCTGTAACTTTACCAGTACTTTTATTGCTTTTGGCCAGTTGAATGTTAAAAAGTTTTTTTTATTTTTATTTTATAATTGAATATAATTGACGTAAACCAACGTCCTTTTGTTTGTATTTGTATTTTTTTTCAGAAACAAAGTCTGTTTTTAAGTGTGACTTTCAATTCTTGAAAAAATATAAAATCAGTTAAAAAATTAAAATTAATTTCTTAGATTGAGTGAAAAAAAAAAAAAAAAGCAAACGAAGAAATAGTTAAATTACAAAGAAACCTGCTGCTTCAAAAAAGAGATAGCAAATAATGTCATTTTTATCTGCGATTACTACGCGTAACGTCCTAGTTATTTGAACGTACAATAAAAAAATCAATTTTTTCTGTTTTACGACCATTTTTTTATTTTCGTTGCGTAGCTTTCAAATCCATTTGGCTTACGGAAAATCTGTTTCAATAGGTTTTTCCATCTGTAATACGCTGAGAAAAAATTTTCACTCAAAAAAGTCATTCAAATTTCATGGCAACTAAAAAGTTCATGAAAAACTCGGCTTTTTTCAAAGTTTATTCGGAAGGTTCATTTTTATTTTTTCGTAAGTTTGGTGAAATTACGAATGTAATAAGTTTTCACTGTTAGTAGTAAGAAGCAGAATCAATTTCAGAGTTTTAGAAAAAAAAATTAAAAGTTGAAAGTAGAAGTAACATGAAATTATTTTCAAAATATAAAAATGACTTCACGAATTTTAATATCTTATTTAATTAAATATTAAAAAAGTAAACAACTCTATAAATCATGATTTGGAAGACTTTTTTGAATAAAAAAATTTCTGAAAATTCAGAGGAACATCTGTATCTGATCACTGCACTCGTATGTTCCATTATGAAAACAGTAATTTAATCAAAATTTTAATAAACAGCGGTGACTAATGATTTGTCCGGCGCATTTCCATGGCTGCTATATCTTCCACAGAAATAAGCTGTTCTATAGGGATACAAGAAAGTTCACCACCGAATGATTCCGTTGGTGGTTGCCATCGAGCCTCTTTTTCAGCCTCTTTCGCTTTAACTTCTGCTTCTCGTGCTCTTCGTTCCTAAAAAAAAAACCTGTCATCAGCTTCATTTCTTATTTTATTTTAAAATATTCAGTGAATAATTGCAAACTGTTTTCTTTATTTTGGAACAAAATTTTTTTAGACATGCTTTTAAGTAAGATATAAATGCCGTGGAACCTCGCGAATTATCTCTGTCGGCTCCTTTGATTTTGTACAATTCGCGAAATTTTAGGTGGACAAGTCGCGAGGTTCCACTGTGGTTACTAAAATACCTTTAATTTAAGAGAAAATATTGCTACAGATCGAGCTCTCTTCATGAGGCTTTGCTTGACCCTGGTCTTTTTGGCTTCACGTTCTTCTTTGGCTGTTTTCTCATCTTCCTGGCTCGATGCAGTTTTACTGGAATCTGAAACCATGCTCGAGGACGCTGATTCTTTTTCCTTCTCGACCACAAAATGCTGACGTTCGCGGTACTCTTGCATGGAGCTCCTATGATGTTGATATTGCTGCATTTGTTGTTGCTGCTGTTGTTGCTGATGCACCTTATCAGTCTTTTCGCGAGCCTTCTCTTTTTCTGGAGACGATCGGTATTTTTGATTCCTCGGTGACGGAGCCCACGGTGGGATGGATCTGAAAATTTTATAATAGATTTGTACATTTAAGACATTTAAAAAAATTAAAATAAAGTTTTTTGTTGTGATAAAAATTTACCGAAGAAGATCACTGTCGGAGGACGCCGCCAGATCTTTGGTCGCGATGCATTCGGACGATCTGGCCAAGCCAACGTCGTCACCGCCGGTACTGATTTCAGAATCGCTGGATTTTCTACCAGTTTCCAAGCCCAGCCTTCGTGCCCAATCGAAGCCACCGTGAGGTCCGATCGTCAAGTGATGACCGTATTCCCCGCTACCAGATGAATCTTGCTCACTCGATATCCAGTCTTTCGACCTTCGGGCTGT
The DNA here is from genome assembly GCA_038277355.1 of Encarsia formosa. Lineage (NCBI taxonomy): Eukaryota > Metazoa > Arthropoda > Insecta > Hymenoptera > Aphelinidae > Encarsia > Encarsia formosa. The sequence goes on from CM076184.1 coordinate 112,480,340, forward strand.
ATTGTTTTTTTTAATTGTAGTTTTTATATTGTAATTTCAATGAGACTATGATTTTATTGTGAATTTATAATTCGACTGTTTTCACTTATTTCTTACGAAATGGAAGAGAGAGAGATAGATGAATAAACAAAGTTTATTAATTGTACAGTTTGTTGTACAATAAAAAAATTAAAAGAGAGAGAGAAACATTTTTTCATTCCTAAAAATCTTTTGGCAACTCAATTGTATCAAGTTAATTAAGTCTAAAAATTGAAAAAGTAGCAAAATTTTTTGAATTAAGTTGAATCTCTAACTGGAATTATAGTTTTGCAAAGTACTTATCGGTTGTCAATTTGTCACTTGCGCACAGTTTAACGGAAGAATGTTTAAATAAATTAAAAAAATATAAAATTAACCTCTGTCGACACTAGAAACGCTGGTCCTTGGTACCGCAGCGATGTCAGTTCCACCATAGAACGGTCCGGTGCTGTGTTCGCTGCCGGTACTTCCAGGCGTGTCGGGATGGCTGGAAGTATCCGCGGTGATCCTTGGCACCACGACCGAGCTTCCAGGTGCACCCGATATGCTAGAGGTCCGGGAGGAAGTTGAAGGCAGCTGGTTGGTCGGAGTGCCCGGTTGGCTGACCCGAAAGCTCGACCGGGCACTCGCGAGTTCTTCGGCCGCGCTTCGTCGCTTTTGGCGGTGCTGCTCGTGCTGCTGGTTCAACTGGAGCTCCTCGTCGGATACGATCGTGGACGTCGTCGGCTCACCGTCTGCTGGACTCACCACGAATCTTCCTGAGTATTCGAGCGAGAGTAAAATTGTTACGGGTGGGTACCCAGCTGCGAGCATCGATTTTGCATATGAAGGCGACCGTGCGAAGCGTATCATTCTTTAATTCTCTTAAAAAAGATGCTTTTTTTTCTCGAACGAGTTGTCAACAAAGCTTTCATTGAAACAACTTTACCTTGGAGTAATCAGTTTCATTGATCATTCAAAAATCGACTTTTTCTTTTAAATCCTTAGTTTTCTGAATATTTAATTGAATTTTCATGTAACTAACACTTATCCGTTCGGGTATGTGATTATAAATACGTTAAATTCTTATAATTTTTTCAATTGAAAGACTAAGCTGTCTTCCTGGATATTTCAGACGTTTTATCGGGGACCATCAAGTATATTCTCAGCCTAAGACTAAAAAATTCATTGAAACTTGATAATTCAGGAATTTGCTCCTAAAATGGAAGTAATCTATTTATAAAATTCTACTCTTAGACTTAATTGAAATTTCGAAAAGAGCTAAGATGTTCAAAACGTAAACAACGAAAAGTAAACAAATTTCATGAAAAAATATTGAAGATTAGGTGAGTAGATTGCGGTTTAAAATTTCCAAGTTTTTGAAAAATCGATAATACCAATATGAAGTTTGAAAAGTCATTTTTTTGATTGGATGCACCGGTTTTGAGATATAAAGTTTAAGTAAAAGTTGGAAAATTTGAAAGGTTTTTCACTCAGAAAACAAAAGAACTCTATCGAAGAATTTCAAAGACCCCAAATGATTGACTATATTTTTAACCACCTAATCAAAATTACTTCCAATTTTGGAGTATAATTCTAAGTTTCCAAATTCCAATGTCCCTAGGCTAAAAATATACTGGGCTATAGCCCTTAAGATGCAATAAAACGTTTTAATCGCGTTTGAATAAAAAAAAAAATTACTCATTGCAAGCTTTCGTTTTAACGTGCAAACAAGTGTTTTAAAAACCAAAACGACATTAGTAAAAACTAAATTAACTTTCGACGAGTGCTCTTTGTTTTTTACCAGAGTCAAAAATCATGGTCTTTTACAAAAAAAAAATTATCTGAAGTATTATTCGAGCCAAAGTAAAAAATTTGAATCTGGTAAACCACGTAAGATGATTGTAGCTGAGTATGTTTTGGTGTGAATGTAAAGTATACCTATGACAGTAGCGGATTGTTGCTCCGATGGAGAAGGCGTAGACGAGAGTCTTCTCACGGCTTCCCTTCGCAAAAACTCGACCTTGGCCATCTCCGTGGCGACCCAAGTTGGTATGTCCGGTATCGCGCAGATTATTACGAACCTGATTGCCAGCATTATGTGCTCGAGAGCAACTATTAGGAGTATCGTCTGAGTGGCCGACATTTCTGGAAACATCCGCTGGACTTGACCACTGAGACCGATCAGCGCACAATTTACAAGTATCGCCACCAAACCCATCGCTTCCATGGCGTTCTGAAAATTAAAATTTTTTTTTTTATGTAGTTTTTTAACTTTTTTTTTCTTTAGCATTAATTTTAATAAAAGCCACTGCACCACTTCGTTTATCAAGAGCTTACGACAGTTTATCATTATTTACGAGATTATTTATTAATTCACAACCAAGCTCATATAATATAAAAGTTCTTTGCGATTTTTTGAATAAAAAAATTCAATACTTCTGACCGTTCGCTACAGAGTTTAAACAAGCAAACTGAGTACTAGTCGAGCTCGACTTGTGTCGTATACTGGCATTGCTTTATTGCAAATAACATTTACTTTTTATGCTAGAAAATAATATAATTTTCATGCCAATTTTATAAAATTAGTTCTGTATTCAATATAAATAAAGTGTAGGAAATTGGACACTATTAATTTTATTTTTTAATCGTAATTTCTCTCAGCTAAATAAAAAAACATGTTTTGTACAATTTTGCTCATGATATATTACTTGACAAAACCATGTAATATGGTACTTTGAGAAAAATGCAGCCAAAAAAGTGCCTATTATTAAAGGTATATCACTTATACCGCGTATTTTACTCGTCGAAAAGTACCCATTACATGATTACAGTTTAATTTTATTCAACTAGGCTGTTGGTGGCAGCATTAATTCGAGTATCAACAACTCTCGATTTAAATGTATAACTTCACACTCTAGTTGTGTGTTTATATGATTTTGGTAATTAAAAATATTTCCATGCAACTTGCCTGCCATGTCCCAATGTTGGAGACGCGTCGACCGAAGGGTCGTTGAAGAACGAAACATAACTTGAAAGCATCTCCCCGCAACTCGAGAAGATTACCCAGAAGCGCGGCAAACGCAGCAAGTGGAAATGCAGAAGAGAACAAACAGACGTAGCCAAGTTGGGATAACATTTCCAAGTGTTCGGAAAACGCTCCATCGTACTGTAAATTTAAACGTTTTTTCTTTTACAAAACCGAATGATTTTTCTGCTCTGGTTTTAATTTTCACTAACCGAAAATCTTGAATCTCTTTTTACTCATGCTGTACTACAGGCTGATTATTAAATTTTTTAAATGATTAAATTCAGACTTGAAAGATCTTACATCTGCTAAAAGGTAGGATTAAAAGTTAATAATAGATTCCGATACAATCACGATAAATAAGCAATACATGAATTGCGTAATTTAGCACTCGTGCCAAGTGATGGTGATAACACGCCATTCTTGATTGCTTATTTATTACTTATCGTTCGTGTATCAAACGTATTATGATAGGGCGTATGTTTTTAGCGCACGAGCCAGCATGCGGTGACCTACCGTACGCAGTGTCATAAAATTCATTTAAATTTTTCAAGATTTTCGATCAAGGTTTACTAGTGTGCATGTGAGTAGTTAATTTTGTGCAGTTTTAAAAATTTTATCTATGCTCGAAGCAAAATAAACAAAAAAATGCTGGTGTAAGGTCAAAAATTTCGAATATTTATTTAAAAATTTATACCATTTATTAAGGAAAGTTCTTTGGATTAAATTTTATATATTATTTACGAGATAATAATTTCAAAGTTTTGATAAACATGTATTACCTTCTTCGTTGTAAACTGTGCTTCGTTGATGGTTTCATTGGAAAACGGAAAAAAACTATTTTAATCTGTAAAAAGTATCGATCAAAACACAACAAAAACTATACCACGCGACAAATAAACAATTATCATTAATATAAAACAAAAATACTTTTTAAATCTCCCGTAAAAAACTATTTTTTTATTTATAGGATTTTAAGTTTTAATGCTAAACTGAAGAAAATATCAGCGTAAATCATGCGTGCTTCACAATAAAATTAAAATTTTTGTAGACAAATCACTGCTTTTTGTCCTCGTTTATAGTTTACCCCTTTTTCTTAAATTTGTCTTTACTCAAATTACATTAAAATTATTAATTAATATATCTTTCTTTTATGATTAACCGATGAAAAAAATTAAATAAATTTTTGTTTACTTCTGATCTTTTTACCTAAAATTTTATTGAAAATTGATCGTCTTCAATCACCCCGAAAATATCGTTTTTTCAAATACTTTTTTTAATTTACTGACTCTTGTTTCTGTAAGTATATAAAAAAATATCAAATTGAATCTACATGCCATGTTAATCAAATAGTTTTTTATAAATTAATAAATCTAAAATTTGATCTTGTAAATAAAAACAATTATTTTCACCATTTTTCTTGTGATTTTTCTCGTATTTTTCTGAAAAATGATATTCTTAAAAATGAAAAAAAACTAGGATAATTGATGAAAATAATTATTTTTACCGTTTCCTGTCCAAACCAAATATTAGCTTTACTGATTATTGCTGTTATATATAATAATAATAATAATAGTAAATGCGTTTTTTTCAAGTGTTGTTTTGTGCTGTGTTGTATAACATGCTGATGTATACAAGACTAGCGAAATTGAATAATAAGCTTGAATAATTCATGCTGTTCTTTCTACCATAGATTCCAATTGATATTTCAGTAAAACTAGTGAGATAAAAAAATTGTAATAAAGAGAAGAGAAAACAAACACTTGAAAGACAGAACTTGGAAGTCGAAAATAAAAATTGCCTAATTCTATAGACCCCAAACCTTGAAAGCAACGTCACTAAGAAGAGAATTAGTTGGGTGTCCTACTCTGTAGAGCGAGCTTTCCAATTCCGCCTGGCTGATGTTCCTCTGTTGTTTTGGCTTGTTGGGTTCTTTTTCGTCGTCGACGCTCGTGCTCTCCGACTGCGGTTCATCGCTCGCGCTGCTAATGCTGGCGGTGTCCTCTCCGGGGGGCGATCGGGCCTCGCTCGGGCTCAGTGCACCGAACATTTCGAAGCTTAGCCGAGCCAGCCGAAGCTGTTCCACCAGGTACGGTACTGCCGACTCCTTCAGATTGCCAATCACCTGCCTCGCTATGAGTAAGGCCGCCAATTGCTAAAACAAATTTGAGTTTTCTCTTGTTGTTTCATTCAAATAATTTTTTTATTCTATTTTCTTACCTCCTTGAGCCTTTCTTGATCTTGGATGTAGAACGCAATATAAAATAACGATAGAAAAGAGTTGACGAATTGAAACTGAAAAACAAAAGATTATTTTTTACTGCAAATCACCAATATAATATTCTGGTTTGAACGAACATTCTACTCAGTAAGGCACAAAACGATCGGCACAACATTAACGTAATTTTTGAATATTTTTGACCATTTTACATTGAAGTAGCCAATAAGAATTAATATTATAAATTTTTTTTTTTCAATAACAGTTAGAACGATGAAATTAAACCAAGTACTTCAAAACAACAACAAAATTACATTAAACAATGATTCTGATAAAATCTAATAGTTTCATAACAATTAATTGAGGATATGTACCTAAGTCAAAAAATTCTCGAAAAAATTTATACTTTTGGAGACTGTGCTGCAAAACTAAAATCTTGTATGTTTCTTTTTAAAAAAAGAAAACATTTTTTATTTCAACTTACCATAAAATGAGTTTTAAACTTTCAAAAGAAATATAATTTACAAAATTCAAATTTATAAGTAGAGTTTTAAAGCAGAAAGGGTGAAAGGCTTAAAGTTGAAAGTGAATTAAATTCAGTCAAGCAATGTTAAATACAAAATGACTCAACGTGACGAAAATTTATAATACTACTATAAACACAATGACCAATCGAATGCGTTTACGCCAATAATTTACTTATTATGTAAGTTCATCTCATTACCAGAGCCACTTTGTAGATCAGATGATTCTCGTACTCGGTGTCAAGGCGATAATTTTCTGCATCCAACACATAAACATTTTTTAACTTTTCAAAATTTTAACAATAATACTTTCAATATTTCGATACAAAACAGTGTTAAACTAGAAATCGCTTTTAAGCTAGTTGTATTTACTGTATCTTTTTCTGTTTAAAAAAATAAAAATACAATATATAGATTAATAGGACTAATCACTCTATTTAGATTTTGTAAAAGCCCAAGTACATTTAATTTAATACGTCCATGCATACATTTACACTCATTTATCTTGTATATAAAAAGGGTTTTTTAAATAAATAATAAAATATGATTTTTAATTTCTTAATATTTTAAATCAGTATCAAATGTATACAAAAAACAGAAAACCATGTATTATACAATATATTAATAAAGTTTAATTATTAATTTCCTGAGATAGAAAATCTAGATTAAGGAAAACAAACTCACAAACTTTGTGAGTTTGTTTTATCAGATGATTTTATAAAATTTGCAGTGCAAAAGTTGAAATATTTTTTGCGACTCCACATAATGAAAATTTTTTGATATCGTTATGTTTATTTTATAAAATAATATCTATTTATTTTACGAACATTTACTGATTTATTTTTTCATTAATAATAAAGCTGCTTTGAACAAGAAAAAAGTTGTTTGTTTAATTTTGATTTTCGATAAAAGGTGACTGCACACAAAAAAAAAAGAACAAGTATAATCCTTAAATTTATCCGTTAAAAAAGGATGTTTTATTTTTAGATATATATAAAGAAAGCTGTAAGCTACTATATTAAACATTCAAAGTAAATTTATCAGTTTTACTGATTTTATAAGTGCGATGACAGGGTACCTTGAATATTTATCGAGGATTGCGAATTTTCTAAATTCAAATTATCAAGGTCAACTTGCCAAAAAATATAAAAATATCGAATTATCGAGGTAGCAAGTAATTTAAGTATTCATTTAATTGTTTAAGAAATAAATCTCTTCTTTAATTAATTTAATAAAACTACTACTTTACATCTTCTGAAAATTTTAATGTATTTGAAACACAAAGTATACATTCAAAATCTGCTGTTTTAAGCAACTTCGAATTATCGTGATAAAAATACATGAAAATTTTTTTCACGAGGCAAAAAACTACTTCGAATTACAGAGGTTTTGAAAACGATATCTTGAATTTATGAGGTGATTTTACATTAGTTTGTAAAAGGAATTCAAGTTCGAATTTTCAAGGATCTCGATTTATCGAGGTTTGGCTGTACTTTTTATTCTGAATGGCAGCGTGCCTTTGAAAAATCCTCGGTCGCATGTTTGGCTAATCGAAAAAAAGAAACAAGTAAAAAAAAAAAAAGTAAGCGCACAAAACAAAAAAAGCACGACGAATAAGAATAACGAGAGCGAGAAGAGGGAGTAAAAATAAAGAAAAAAATATTACCGATGTCGTTGAGCCAAACGGCGACTTTGAAGTAAGCCTCGTCCATGAGTGCGATCACGATGGCCAGCAGCACCTTTGGCACGTAGCTCAGCCAAAATCCATATCCTGCTGCCTCGAGCCGCGCATCCCACCAGTCCTGTTATTTAAATTTAACGTTACTTCGACGCATTTTTCAATATTAAGTTTTGAAAAGTCGTACCTGTATTTGAAAACTGATCCACATAACTATAAATACGAAGAATAAACAAATTGCGATTATCGGCACGCTTACTAAGTAACGGAAAGCGTTTCGCTTCCAGTTCGGGTAAGTCGGCTCGAGCCTCCCCGTAACTGGTGAAACCTCTAACGTCCCCTGAAACCATCAAAACAAAATTTGATTGACATTATTAGCTTTAAAAGTTATAAAAAAAAAAGAGTAAATGTAAGTTTACCGTGAAGAGTGGCCTTGGCTCAACCAATAGATCATCCCTTTGATCGAGTGTTCCCCACCTGTACGCCAGCTCAGCCCCTCTTCGTTTCCACGTTTCCAGATAAACCGTCGCCCATATCACATTGAAAATTGAGAATAGCACGTAAGCCACGTCCTCCACCGCCTGATTCCTACCGATGATGCCGACCTGTGGACGAAGCGTAAAAAATTTACTGCTTCTACTCCATTTAAACTCACTAGCTTCAACGATAAGATTTTTTAGAACAGCTCTTTCAGGAAAAAATAATTAAAGTGCAAGACTTGTAAGACAGTTGAAAAGTCTACAAACCCAGTATATGACACCCACAGCAGCTGGAACAATGAGGGCGGTGGTGTAGTGGCCTAGCCACGCAAAGTACATTGTGATTTTGACGCCAAAGTACCTGGCTATGTCATCCAGGGGCTGGGGACACAAAAACGCTCTTACCCAACTTCGCTGTAGTTTCTCCAACTCTGGCAATTCGTGAAGCGGGAACACCTAAACAATTACCGACGTTATTCTTTCGTTAAAATCAATTTTACATTCTTTTAAACTCTCGTTCAAGAGCAACTTTTTTATCAGGAATTTGTCGGATATTCTGGAATTAATGAAATTTTATTGGAGCTTTTAAATTCTAATGGAATTATCGACAGATTAATCAATTCTAGCATCGGGGCATTTACAAAAATAAAATCTCATCTAAAATAGCTCGAAGAAAAAAGTTTTTTCAATTCAAGCTTGCAGACCATTACGGCCATTAACGGTAATTACCAAAGTTTTAATAACTTTCTACTTACAGCTAGTTACAACTCGTTTAAAATATCAAACCTGTGAGATGACGCCCGCTGAAAGGCATTTTGGAATGATGGCCTGGCCGTCGACGAGTTTGAGACCGGGCAAACTGTTGAGATCGTGAGCACCGGCTCTCAAAGTGTGTAAGAGGTGTAACACCAGTGATTGGCGCTCCTGTGTTGTAAAAAAATTACTCTCCTCGTTGCTGCCAACGAAACACGACGCCTCCGTTCCGACGAACTCCTTAAGGCCACCGCCGTACTCCTTCTGCAGACGTTTCGGTAGGTGCACCTCCTCCGCTGCTTTTAGCAATCTATTCAAATTACATAAGAGCCATTTAAATGAATGACTCTATATCATCAAAATTAAAATATCCTTTGAAAGTAAAAAGTAGAGCTTATACTGAGAAGTTAGTTTAAAATATCGATATAGAGACGTATAGTTTAGGCCGACGAAGTTCTCTGAAGTCCCAGCGGTGTAATTGGTAACGTTACTGCCCGAAAATCAATAGTTTGATTAAATCGCTCAGGGGTATATTTAGTTATTTTAATCGAGTAGCTTCAATTATTTGTACATGTAATTTATCTAACGTAATTAATTTTATATCTCTTATTTAAATTGTTCGAGATTTTTTTTCTCTTTTATAGCTAATTGAACTAATTTTAGCTTGTCTCTTTTATTTCAGCAATATAAAATTTTCTGATTATTACGTTATTTTAAAGTTGTTGATTCGAGTAGACATCGTAGTAGATGAAAAAAGAAACATGAGAACGTAATGTTTTGTTTCGCTGCTGCAGGTACAGAAATAAATTCACCGCGCGATAGATTAATATAAAAATCGAGGCTGTCGATGTAGAAGCCCCGTGGTAAAAATCAGTCACAGCTGTGTTGAGATAGAAAGAAGTAGTTTTTACTCACACTGGAAATGGCGCCGTCAAATAGAAGCCGTAACTGTCTGACGAGACGTGGTATCTGACGTGTACCACAAGTCCCGGTGTTCCCGCTCTAAGTCGTCCCAGAAGCCACATCAGAGTTTCGTCGTTGCTTCCACTCGGAAACATCATTACGACGTCGCATTCCTGCGTAAAACACAATAATAAAGTTAATCGAGCTTTCACAATGCACAATTAGTTATCCTAGTTTAAAATCAAAAATAACAATGTCGATGGTAAATTTTGATATGAATATTTAATGCCTTTGTTCGTGCTCATCCAATTAGTAAAGTAAACATTTTTCGAAACAGCCCGTATCGGGGTTGCGAGGGAACAAAAAAGGGGGTTGGCACGTTTGATTGTTTCACGATCAGGAGAACGAGTTCAGCAATCTCCACTCGATCGAGAAAAACAATACTTTTTTTTTTTTTTTTCTTCACACATCAAAACTCTGGGGTATCGGGAAGAGTTCAATATGCATGATTCCGGGAACGAAAATTTGAAAGCGAGCAAAGAGAAAGAGCAGAAAATGGTCGGAGCGAGAGAGAGAGAGAGAGAGAATCGAGCCTCATCTGGCCAGAGTCCAAATCGTAGGAAGTGAGATACGCTCTCCCCTTGTGCCCTGCAACCAGCCAGCCGCACGTCTGACCTACTCGGCGGCATTACTACTGAAACATCTCTCGTAGCTACGCTCTTACTTAGTCTAATCAGGAAACTATCCAAATTATGTAAGGTATCGAGATCAAGGATATTAAACCAAAATTTTCACACCAGCTCTTGGTAATAATTCAAAGTGCTGCTTATTTGTCGAGATTTCAGTTTTAGAGTTAACCTAAATTAATCAATTTGTCTATCTAGCCGACCGATAAAAGTGTTTGTCATTATTTCTTTGGCTCAGGTGCGCTCATACACTCAAAATTATGCAGTTAAAATTGAATAATTTTATAAACAAACAAATTGGATTAAAATTATAATTATATTAAAGCCGATTCTCAGAAAATTTTTTTTTAATTCATTGTTTGTCATTAGTAAAATCTTTTTAAAAAAAATTTATTTTTAGAAGCAGATATTTAGAATGCAGTATCCGACAACTCAGTATAGTTTGAGACGAGACTCGTGCTCTTCTAGCCTCGAGCCTAGACTTTTACTTCTTATACCTATGTTTTTGTAATTTTTTCAAACATGTGAAATCTTACAAAGCGTATTCGCTCATATATAAGCCGCACAAAAAAGTTTATTTTTTGTGTCTCAAAATATTAGCGCAGTATACATGGGATCTTAATTTTGTGTTCACGCTAGTAGCCCGAAAGTACAATTTTCGCGCCCGTACCGGAAACGAATATTGTACTTTCCGACTACTAGCGCGAAAAATAGTATACAGCCCTTGGGAGTGCAAAAATGAGCTAACCTTTAGCAAACCTTTGATGGCCTCGCCTTCGGCTCGGACATCAATTTGGGTTTGCTAAAGGCTAAATCATTTTTGACTCCCTCGGGACTGTAATATACTCGAGGGGCTACGCACTCCAGAATCACTGATGATTCTTTTGATTCTTTTTGATTCTTTCGTGATTCTTTTGGCAAATTTAAAGTGTTTAGAGCTTTGGGTCCAATTTCAATTAATATTTTGTTAAAAATATTATTTTTCGAAGATTTTTAGTTGAAATCGATATTTTATTGATTATATTGATTTTTATGTCCTTTTTGTGATTCTGGAGTGCGTAGTCCCTCGAATATACTATTGTTAATCTCATTAATTACATTTTTCTCAAATTATCATATTACACGAATTTTTTGAAGAAATAATGATGTTCAATTAATGTCTGAAGTTGCTGCTACTCTCGGCTGCGCTCCGCGCACTTATCTTACATCTCGAGTATATGCACAATGACTCTCGATGTAAATGCACAACTTCTCATACTAATTTGATAAAATATCAATGTGAAATTATTTAACTCAATAAGTAATAATAATTTTTAAATTAAAACTTACTTGTGTTGGGACTTTTTGTATCCACAGGCGGCGTGGGGTCATTAAGTGGCCAGTGCATGGTATTTTTCGCCTCAGAAGTCGAGAAGCTGAAAAAAACATAAATAAATCATGACTAAACTTTAGTAAACAGTAATAAAATAAGTTCGGCGGAATTGAGGTATACGTTTTTTCAGTATTTCATTAAAAGCATCTAAAGGGACATTCATTTTCAGAGATAAAGTTAAACTTTTTGGTATAATTGCGCGAAAAGGTTTTTTCCCTTTCTTCGGTTGACATCAACATCAGCTACTGAGTTCCGTTAAGAAGGCTCGGATTATTTTTCGGAAGAAACTTGTGCAGCTTTGAAACTAGGTTGCAAGGAAGCATTAAAACATTACTTTTAATTAAGACATTCGTGCCTTTACCAAATAATTAAGAAAAAATACACTTAGTTTCTAATTTTTATGAGTATTTTACAATTCCAAAACTTTAAAGCTAAAATAAAGCGAAAATTTTTTGAAACTGTGCCAACAGAAATTTTTATAACATATATTACACTAAAAATCTAGTTGCAAAATATTGAAGATTGTTGGGAATATTCTTTATCCAACTGCGATTAAACAATTTTCATCTGCTTTAAGTTTGAAGAATGCTTGGTAATTCTCCAAAATATCAATCAATTTTTTAATTAATTGAAAAATTTTCTAATACACAATTTAAAAATACTGATCATCCCGAAATGTTCATATTATCCACAAAAAATTTCAATTTATTTTCAAGAATTAAGAAGTTAAATTTTTAAATGAAACAGATAAACGAGAAAAGCAGTAATAGCATTCGGAACTGTAATTGATATCCTTCAGAATGAAAAAGCGGCCCACGTAGAACTGACAAGTAACGATAAAACGATCGAGATCAATACAGTTACGAAAAAAAACCAAGATTTAAATGCTTACGACAACTGTTTGAAATTTTTTTTTTTTTTTATATTAACTCAACAATTAATTTAATTGATAGTTTTCAAAGCATTGCAAAAATTAGTATCTGCATTGCGTACTTAAAGATTTTCATGAAATTACCACGTCATTTTTTAAGTTTCGAAAATACTATTTTATTAGGTAAGAATATTCGAGGGTCATTGAAAATTCTGGCGGTACGTTTATTTAAAAAGAGAGCTTGAAAAATCTCGAAAGCTCACTTAATATTTAAAAAGGTCTTTGGTGGGAACCACCGGTAAAGGGCAAACTCATGACGCGAACTCTTCGACCTCATTTTTATCGAGCTGCCGCGATCGCTGCAGGCATTGGCTATTACCTTAGGTGTGTTATTCCCGTCATTAGCGCGCGTGAGAGAAAAAACTCACCAAGGTTCATTTATTCCAGCAAGTAAAACTACGTAGTTCCCGGAAAGTAAATATCGATTCTTTTATTTCTTCCTTTTTTTCTTTTGGACATTGATGGATTATTATTATTTTTTTTATCGTTAGATTCTCTGAGTTTTTTTTTTGGTCTGTGTACTTTGTTTCAATTGACTTTGGAACTTTGATCACCAAATCTTATTTTAACGTGATTTAACGTCGTTTCTATTGTGATTAATTTGAAAAGAATTTTTTTTTTAAATTCAAACTTCAGTTTAAAAATCGAAATATTTCTCTTTTAAACTTTTGATGATTTTTCCAGATAAATGGACTGTATAAGTTTTTTCTTGAGGTAAAATAAACGTTCCACCTCATTACCACTCATTTTTAAACGTCAAGTTAATGTTCAATTGTTTAACGTCAGCGCGGTTCACTATTTATTTTATCTATCGATTTTCCGTAATTTATTTTATCACTTGAGTAGTCACGTGTTATTTTTAGTAGGAACGGTTTTCTATCTTTTGTACTAAATTTACAACTTTGAGATTTACGTGCTCAGTTTCAAGTTTAAATATTGTTTTTTTCATAAATTCATTTAAAGATATCATTTTTATTTCCCAAGTCAATAATAAATTTACCATGACATCTAAACAATAATTTTTTAATTTATCGATTCAACATTTTAATTTATGATTGATTTAATGCAATAAATAATATTCAATATCAAAAACTTATTCAGATCCTCAAGTCACTAAAAAGTCAAGACAATCGACCTCAATTTTGTTCAGGGTGCTGAATCTTAGCAATTAGCACTCTTTTATGTATTGAGTTCTATTCAAGAGCTTTACGCTGAGGCGCTTTTGGATGCCATTAAAATAAAATAAAGAGCGTATAAAAAATAAAAGAGTCCTATTTGAAGAATTTCATAAGATTTATATGTTTTACAATAATTAAATAAAACACGATTGTATACTAGGATTCAAAATTTACTACTTTTTTGGATGAGTAATTTACAAAATAAGTACAAACTTTTGAAAAGTTTAAGAGAAAAACATTTTTTTTTTTTTTTTTAGGTCTAGTTTTAAAACCAAAAATACAATCCTTTACGCTTTTACGTACAAAATGTGTTCTCATTACGATAAACTCAATTCAAGTGTCACTGGTATGAAAAAACCTTCTTTAAATTCATGTTACTATAAATATACATAGTACCATTTATATACCACCGCAACATCCTGTTTCGCGCAAACAGATACAATTTTGTTGTTTGACCACTGTTTTCCTTACATTTTGAATTGAAAATAAGTATAATAAAAAAATACAAAACAATGTTTGAACTTCATGGCACGAAGACTCACCACATTCTCGGTACAAAACGTGGAATTATTTTTAAGTATGTATTTATAAAAAAATTTGATGTGTCTTAAAACTTTTTCTTCGGCTTAATGTTTTTTTGCACGTTAAACTAAGTGTTCTTGTTTCAAACCATGCTCTTAATTTAAATTCAATGGAAAGAATAAACGCTTTATAAATACTTCAAAACTAATTTTTTCCATTTAACTCTAAACAAAACAAATCGAATCAAAGATGTAATTTAACTGTGTCCAATGTGTATATTAAAGAAGCATAGAGACGATACAGAAAAATATAATTCAATTGCGATTTTTTTTTCTATTCAAATATATGGTTGAAACATACATTATTATGCCTGAATAACCAAATGTCACGTGTAACCATTTAAAATTAATTAAGGAGTTAATTTTCAAACATCAGTTACAATATTTCAATCTCTCTCAACACCCTCGTTTTTCTTTTGAGACACATTTTAAACCATTTATTTCTAAGCTTTAAAAATCCTGACGTGAAAAAATTTGATTTTCGTTGGCAGTGCCGAGGTATAAACGGTAAAAAACTGGATTCGGATACTTTGACTATTGATTCAAACTTCTAGCAAAACTCCCTCTTTACACGAATTTGTTATGTACAATAACTCATTTTTTTATCAGGCAGCAATAAAAAATGCTTTAACCTGGGTATCGTTAGATCATATGGCAATTCATAAACTATATGTATAATAACTCCATAGCCGGGTAAATCACGAAATCGATCGATGGTATAAATGATGAGAGTGGTGTTGTTCCCTCCAGCTTTTAACGATACAAAATTGAACTCGTGATTTTAAATTTTAGAGCTATACAGCTTAAGCAAAGCACGCGATACCAGTAAAATTAGAACGTAGCACGGAAGTCAGTTTTATAAAACGTTGTTTCTGCAAATGCTGTAGTAAATTAAAAACCAGTAGGTGTGAAATCAATCTCAAATTGATTTACAATAAAAATCAGTTGGAGAATATTATTTTTAAATCTGGCAAGTTTCGAGTCGGTACATTTCATATTTATTTCAAAAAAAAAAAAAAAAAAAAAGAGAGCGAAATTATAAAATTCTATGAAATATTATCAGAGGTGAAAATAAAATAAATAAAACTTGTCATGTGGAAAATTACGCAAAGTGAAATTTTTCCTACTGAATAAAAAAAATTGAACATAAAATCTTGAATTAGATAATTCTGCGTTGCCAAAGATGAAAGTAAACGAGACTCAATTGAAGAGTGAAACTTTGCGCTCTTCATTCATTGCTTTCAAACCAGTTAATCACATTATTAAAGAAGCCTCCTTTTTCCCGAATTAGAATCATCTCAAAGAAAATTTTTTGACATATAAACAAGAGAATTTTTCAATTTTTTTGCATGATAAAAATAATGACAAATTGTCTTCATTTTTATTAGTACCGCAAATATTGCTTTTAGTATAATTTAAAATATTGGACCCAAAAATATAAGAAAAATTACTTGAAAAGAAATCTGTGGAATTGCCAAAGAATAATTTATTTGAAAACAATTTTTCATTTTATTAATAATTAAATTAAATTTTTCAATCTTATTTATTCACTTTACTAAATGATATATTTTTTTATTTTTAACGATACTAAGAAAACAATAGAATTTACTTATTAATTTCAAAAATATTTATTTTAAAATAATTAACGACAAAAATGTGTTAGAGTATACTAGATTTTGAGGGCGACTCAAGACGTGAGTATATTCAACTGTTACGTAATACAGAATGTTTGACGCCAAATGTAAGTCATGCGTATATATTGCGAAGTCAATACAAACGCGATCTTTGACACGAGAGGCTCGCGTGCAACCGATTTTAACCCAGGGTGCATTGGCCTGAATCAGCCTTTTGAATATTCAAAATTTACGAATAGCGGATATATTTTTACAGGATTTTCCAGCGAACATGGTGTAAAAAATACTCGTTATTTCTTTAATTATTCAAGAATTCTTGAAATTTAATACAAAAACATTGTCAAAGCTAAAAATTATTATCAATTTTCACAAAAATTTTGAAACTTGAACTGCAGCAGTCTTATTTTTATAATTTTTGAAAAACAATACAACTTTTTACAATCAGATTAGTTAGATGTGTTCATTGAAAAAATCATGATGTGTATAATACCGACATTTAGCAGCTTCTTTTTTAAATCATTTCATTTATTTCAGTGGTTAATTGAAGTTCAAACTTGAGTAAATTATATATTAACTAATAAAGTTTTTATTTTTTTAATTTTTACTCAAATATAATTAAATTGAAAAGTATCACTCTTTCTTAAAAGATAAAAATAAAAAACTCTTTATAATCAAAGAAAGAAACTTATGAAGTTTGTCAAAAGCATAGATTAGAGCTTATTCAAAATTTAGCCTAAATTTTTATTGTTTTACTTTGACGAAATGACAATTTACCTTCCAATAATTTTTTTTTTAATTATTTTATTGCAATTTTAGTTCAAGTCAAACAAAATTTGGATGTAGACTTTTTTTCGATTCACTGCAGTTGTTTCACCGATTCATTGAACAATGGATTTTAGAGTAATCGATAGATAGTCAGTTGAAGTATCTTTATATCGCATATATCAGATATCATTATGTGCAGTGAATAAAGCAGAAGTTATGAGATATAATGATTTCGATTAAACTTTTATGTGCTTTCGTGACATTTGATCTAGAAATAATTTTATTTTATCGTCTTTATAAATTCATATTATTGCTTTTTTTAGTTTCAATACCTTTATAAATTTACCACCCCTGCTTTGAAAACTTAAAAAATAATTTTCAAGTAAACATTCGATTGCTTGAACTTTTTTTTCTTATCAAAAATTACCCTCCGAATTGTTTACATCATGAAGACAAAAATTAAAGTTTAATAATTAAAAAAATTTTTTAAATACTGCACTAAAACTTCAGCAAACACCTCAATATACTAAGGCACGGAACTTTGAACTTCATACAAACCAATGTTAGGATACCGCTTGTATAATTCATACATCAAGAAAATATGTGCTATTAGCCGCGTGCAAGAGCTTTAGATTATACTATCAGGATAAGACACCATCCAATTACACGCTCAGGAGAATGTGTGAAATAGTGCTTCATGCATCTTGAATTTAATTAGTTATGTATACAATTTGATAGTTAAAATCATAAATAACGCTTAGTAGAAGTAGAATACATAACAAAACTAGTTAAATAAGAAATTTCTTTTAAAGAAAATATTCTTTTTAAACTTACTATGAAATAAATGTTTTTAAACTTTTTTATTTTATTATTATTATTATTTTTCAGTATTTAAATTTAAAAAATACAAAAAAGTAAGTTTTAATTTATAGATTGTACTAATTTTGAAAAGTTTTGGATAGCCGCTTCGGGTATTAATCATCCAAAAGGTGATAAAAATAAATTTTTAATCGTGAAATCCAGACGTAATGGGATAAGCGTTCGCGTTCAACATGGACGGATCAGCGAATACACCTGGGAATAAGATAAATTAATGCCGCGAGGCTACCCTCGGGGATCAAAAATTTCTACTCGGCCGTCAGAAAATTACTGTCAATAATTCATCCCGTTGACTCTGCAGCTTTTGGAGCAATATCCAATTACCCCGAGTTTTGAGCTTGTACTCTATCGTGTCGGCTGGATGAGATTGAACGCAACCAACTGGTTTTCGAGTAATCCACCTTTACAAATATTAGTTGTGATAATACGAGTTTACTGTCTTTACCAAATACCAATCGACCCTAAATTGTGTTTCACAATTATAACTGAGTGACCGAATTCAGCGGTGTTTATTTATTCGATTATCTTTTCTCAACAACTTTGTGACTTGAATCTATAATCTTTACAGACGTAAGCGGTCTTATTTGATGAATCTGGAATAGATTCAACCTAATTTAATTACAAATCATTTTAGATAAAATATGCGGAGTTCAATATTTGGCATGGATTCAGATCTACTTTTTTGTGTAACGAGAATATTTTTTATTTTATTTTCATGTCATTTCTCTTTCTGACGCTTCACAAAATAGTTTTTAAAAAAATTGAAGGCTTTTTTAAGTAAAAATCGATCATCTTTTCGTCTGTGCATTAAATAGATTTATTATTATCATTATTATTATTATTATTTTAATATATTTGATGGAATGAAAAAACAACTGAATTGGTTTTTGGGAGAGAATTAAAATTGTAAATTTAGAAACTAAGTAACTGATGATCATAAATTATTCATTGTAATTTGTTATTCGGTACAGTGCTAGCAAAGCAGCATTCTGGGAGTGCTAGAATTACTTTACAAAGCATTAAAGTACCCTCTGAATTTTTTAAATAACTAAATGTCAATTTATTTTTGAAATAGCTTTTATTCAAAACCTGATTAATGTTTCTTAAAAGTCTCTTCTTTTATTCCATTAACGATACAAAAAAAAATTTGATTGAAATAATTTAACAGCTGTTATAAGTTGCCATGTATTCATTTTTTTTAAAATCACCTTTTCTAATTCCAAAATTAATAATCCTACACTAATATTTTACCCTACAGTTATGCTAGAGCCCATGAGAGTTTATATTTGAAAAATAATCTGAAGACTTTTTAGTAAATAAACAAAGACAAATCTCTAGCATTAAGTAACTGTATTTAGTTTTTCATTTTGAAAACGATTTTACTAAATTCTTTTCATTTTTCCATTTTACAGCAACATCAATAGATCATCAGGCAATTTTTTTTTTAGATCCACTTGAAAAAATTTATATCCATAAAGGATCATAAACATGCTATAATATCCATTATTTTATTAATTTTTTTAAATTTTTTTTTTTTTTTTTTTTTTTGACAGTATTGAAACATTATTTAATAGGCTAAAGAAATAATTTTCACTTTTCGGATGATAAATTTATTACAAAGTATGTTTGCAAAGAGATTTGTAATCAAATGGATCTCGGCTTTCGCATTAAATTATAGTTTGACACATGATTCTTTCTTAGTTCGAATATTGTAAAAAGCTTTTTGCGCTTTCAAAAATATTATCCTAAAGATTTTCAGTAACCGTATTTTCTTAAAAAAAATCATACATATAAATATATTGAATTATTATAGTGTTACTAGTTTAAAAAATTTAAATAAAATAGTTTGATTTAAGTTTGAATAAAAAATGATATCTTAACGGTGTGAGGTGTCATTAAAAAGAATAGAATTGATTTAATTTGAGGTTGAAATTTAGTTAAAATGCTTATCGTTCTAGGGAATCGCAAAATGCTTGAAGTAAAGCTAAGAGCTATCACTCAGCGTGCTGGAGTTTGAACACAGCTTATTTGAATTCAGTGAATCTAGCTTTGGATTTTGCCGACTGGAAATGGTAAAAAAAATAAGACTTTACTTACAAAGTTTTAGAGTAAAAAGATCATTTTATACCTAGTTTGGAGTAAATACCAATAACTGTTGTTTGTTCCAAAATTGTTGTACTTTTAATTTATTTTTGTTTTTATATCAAGTACAGTATTTTGTTTAGAAAATTTCAAACTTTTTCTTTTATTTAAATAAAGTTTTTGATCACAAACGGCTTAGTGTATATATGTAGAATTGTAGAATAGTAATCATACGGCGGAGCAGTGGAATGAAAACATTTGAATTTATGTGAACCATTACGCGTTTACGATGCAGTTGAGTGGATTATGAACCCTTTTTTTCTTTACTTTTTTTTTTTTCAAGACCAATCAACGCCATAAGTTCAAGAATTAGAAAATTTTTTATTAAAAAAAGTTAGTAAATTATGAATTATTTGTATCTACATTAAAAAAGTTTTAACCGGCCAGTATACTTGAATGATTGTTATAATAATTATTGATATTGACAACTCATGTGTTTAAATATAATTCATTTAAGTTTTTTTTTATGTATACTGTTTTCTAAAATGGATAAAATGTAGCGATTAAACAATAATACAACGGAAAAGTTGATTATTTTGCTTACACATACTTAAATACTTGAACTTACTTTTCAAGCGGATGCTCAGTGATCTTATGATAGAATTAGATGTTTTAACTGATAAATTTCAACAAAAATTGTAATAAGTAAAGAAAAAAAGACTCAATTGAGTTGTTTTATTGAAAAAAAATTGGCTGCTTAGCGTAGTTAGTAGCTTTTCTAGCGAATGTTATCATAAAAACTTGAGCGCAGGTTACGCGAAATTCGGATAAAACTCGGGGTAGAGAAAATTCAAATAAAAATAGTTGAAATCCGCATTAACCGCGACGTGACTGCAATGCAAACAAGCGCTATAGTCTCACCATGTGACTCGGAACGAACGATCGAAAAAAGCCACCCTTTTCCCTCCCTAAACAAAACGGATGTATATATCTTCGTAAAATCACAAAATTCACCATCACTGCACACTGTGAGCAGCTTGAATAAACAGAGAGAGAGAGAGAGAACAACACAGAACACAAAACACTGTAGACGCGGGGCTCACTTACCCTTGTCTAGGGTCTCTTTGGCGACGCTTATGACTTTCCTTCTCCGGAGGCCCTCGGCCCCGAAGAAGGAGGCATCGGTGCCGTCGACGCTGCGATTGATCGGGTCGTCCAAGTCGTCAGCGGCGTCGGCGTTTACGCCAGGAGCCCCCTCGCCGCCTGCTGGCTGCATGGCTGCGTACGCCTGCCTCGGAGCACAAGCCCTTGCTGCGATCGCGCTTTTACTGACCAGACCAGCCAGCCAGCCCGCGGCAACCCCTCCGACCGTAGTCCCGACTCCCGACAAAGAACAACGCCGGGGTAGGGAGCGCATGCTCCGGCGCACGAGCAGCCCTCGAGTTACGTGTGTGTGTACGTCGCGTCGCACCAAAGTGCTCACCACTAGCCATCGTCTACCGGTTTTTTTTTTTTTTTTTTTTTTTTTTTTTTTTTTTTCTTCCAAGTACGTACGCTCAGCCTGTTTAAAGAGACTTTTCCACTCCAGAGCTCGGAGTTTAACTATTCAGTTTCTTTTTTTTTAATTGTGTGCTTTTTCTTTCTCGAATTCTAGCGAGAGAGTATAAAGTTTACGTTGTTTTATAATAAAAGCTAACGGGAACGGCTAAGCTCCAGGTTGTTAGATATTTTAGGGATAAATATTTATCGTGAATAAAGAAAAAAAAAGTTTTATCCACCAAGTGACGGACACACTATTTTACATTCGAAAAAGGATGACGTTTTATCGACAAGCTCCGTAGCCCCATGAATTTTGCATGAACTTTGCGAAGACTGCAAACAATGCTTGTGTTTACTTCTGCTCGGACATTCGATAGCACCTATTACGTGCATGTATAATAAAATAGTTACTTATTTAACAGCCTGTACAGAGCTCCCAAAAGGGAGTCCTAGGTCTTTTAAGCCCTTGGAGGAGATGTTATATTACCGGGTAAATAAAATATTTAATGTCCCGATGGTGTAAAGCTTCTCCGTGTCCAACACGCGTGCAGTTAATAGTCACCACTAAATGTCCACATGAATATAAATAAAGAGCCACCTTTACAGTTTTCCGTGGCCCATACAAAATACCTCGTGGTCAATAATGCGGTATAGTCTTAAACTCCGTGGGAGTATTTCACTCAAAATATTAACAAACCTGAGTAGTGCTTTTGATAAAGAGGTACAGCTTTATTGTAAATTGATGAGATGTCACATTTGTACATACACTTTTAATTCTAGCTTGTTACTGCAATTTTCAGTGATAATAATAGTATTCAACATTTTTCTTGTACATACATCCAAAGCTCAAATTACTGTAAAAGTAGTTATGTCGAGTTTGGTCAGACATGAGTATTTTTATTTTTACTACTTTCAAAGAAGGACTGTAATTTCTCCGACGATGATTTTTTCATTTTTATTTTTATTTGATTTATTTTTATTATTATTATTTTTTTTTGAAACTTCAATTTAAATAATTTATATTTCCGTAGATGTTGAAAAAACCATGATTATATTCGACTTCCATTTACTTTATATTTAGTATTAACTGAACGCCCAGCTCTCGTTGTTGATGCCGTATTGACAGTGCTAACAAAGAGAGAAATAGAATTTCTTCTCTGCAAAAAAAGAAAAAGAAAAAGAAAAGGTTTTTTTTTCACTGTAGTAGATCATTGTTATTAATTTTAAAAAAAGATTTTTATCTTTTATTTATAATTATGTCTCAGTAAATAAAAGCTACCAAAAAGGAGAGTGTTATTTGATATTTGTGAAATCTAGTTATATTCGTAATAAATTCTAAAAAGAATTCATCGCATTGACCGAAATGAGTTTTCTAGAAAAAAAACCTTTCGAAAATCAATCAAGCCCGGTTCGAAATAAATTAATCATTGAAATAGGTGATAAACAAAAAATATGGACAAAAGTATAGTTCGTAATACAGTTTGCGTGATTCTACCACCACAACCCGTATCGATTCGCAGGGGGTGAAAATTTCTCTCTCGAGTGAGTTCAGAGCCAGTTGCAGCGGTGGCGGAGACTAGACGAGCATCCTTCACTCAAAATCACGATAAAGGTGGAACGCGTTTGCATTCAAATTTTTTTTCTTTTGTTCCTCAATCTTACGTCACTCTCTTTCTTTGCCTCTGACTTTTCTTGCTTCAAATTAAAGAGTTTCTTTTTAATAGTCGTTTATTACAACCAAATTTAACCAAAATTTTTTCATTTATTTTTTAAATTTAATATTAAATTAAAATCCTCGACTATAATCTGAGTTTTTTTACTGATAAAATAGAACCTCATTACTATTTTAAAAATCATGTAATTTATTTAAAGTATTCTCTTTCCGTTTACTCCGAGGTTTACTCTCTAATTTTTCAGTATTCCCGCGAACCAGTAGATTCAAAATTTATCAACTTTCATAGAAACAAGATAAAATTTGTAATTTATCTACATGTCATTTAAAAGAACTAAGTACGAGACTGTTCGAATTTTATTTAAAATATTAAAAAAAAAAAAAAAAATTAATCAAAATTTGTTTTTTTGACAAATCTTTGTTTGATTTTTGAAGTACTTTATTACAGGTAAATTTCGTCAATTTTGTATGTTAAAGCTGCTATTTTATAAGACTAATAACAAATCATTATTTATAACGCTTATTTCAATCTGCGGTGTGGCAACTGTATCATTTCCTTCAAAAAACATTATATTTTTCAATAAATACTTTTTAAAATTATTAAAGAGTATGTAGTATAAAATAAAAATCAAAAAAATAAATTCATATGTGTTTTGAAAAACTTTATTATAATAATGGTCGCTTTCCTTTCTTATCACGCTTAGTTAAAACTTAATACTATTAAATACACTTAACTAATACCTTAATTCAAAGATTACATCTCATTTACATACAAACTAATCAAAAACATTCGTTAATTAAATACAAAAAATCTCGTTCATAACTGTGGATAAAAATCTTTAGTTTAATTTAGTAGAGAAATTGAATATTGATTTGAAATACATGTAAATATAGAAAAAAATTTCAGCTAATGAAAAGTGTAACGCTTTATCAATAGAATCAGAAAATTTTAATTTTTACTTATATAATATGGTACATAAGTCTTTCGGTAAAATTTTTGTTTGAATTTTATTCAAATCATCATTACAAATCTATATTAGATCTTCAAAATTAATAAGACAAATTAAAATTACTGTTAAAATTACTGTTAATATTAGTACTATACAGAAAATATTCCATTTAACAAAAATAAAAAACCTCGTGGTTTGATGGTTTTTTGGCGGCGCTGTTTCAGCGATGAATATAAATTAAGTTGCGCTCGTAAATTTGTAAATTGGTTATTCTAATGATTAGACAGCAATGCTAGTTCATTGTTTTCTTCAAAATAAATAACGATTTCATAAGAGTCATTTTTTAATCTTTTTTATGTTTCGATTTTATAATTATTATTTATCTATAAATTATTGTAATTTTTTTTACTCCCAATTGATAAATTCATAAACTTTTCAAAAAAACTTCATTTGGTTCAATTTATTTATTTTTTCTAATTAATTCTAAATCTACTTCAAGAGAGCATAAGTATTATTCGATTTAAATAATTTTCAAGATAACCAAATAAAATAAATAACAACATCGACTCGCTTATAGTCAGGTATGTACCGTTTTCAGAGGAGGAATGAAAATATTTGAATTGAAGAGATTCTGGTTAATACATAAAAAGTAAATTTTTTCATTCATCGTCAGCTGTTTCTGAAATAGATAATATAATTAAAGTAAAAGATCTGAAAAGTTAGGAAAAATATGAAATAACAGTATCAGATAAATCTAGAATATCAAAAATATTTTCATTCCCTCATCCTTAACTAGCTCATCTCGATCCTTCCTTCTTCGGTTTTGACATGACGCAGCGTCCTCTATAGCAGATCTCGGTCATTTGCGAGACCTTCGTCGAGGTGGAGGTCCTAAGGATCTTCCTGAGGTTCATTTCCAGAGGCGTCTTCTTGGGAACCTCGGTCTGCTTGTCGGACATGATCGAGGGTACGAAGGGCCCGTAGGACGGTGAGGGTGACTTGATTTCCTGGCTCGAGGAGACCCTGCTGGAGGACGAGACCGAGGTCTTGACTTTGGTGGCCTGAGCCGTCGTCGCGGGCTGCTCGGTGGTCGTGGTCGTGGTGGTGGTGGTAGTTACGGGGGTGGTGGGGCTCTGCTCCTCGTCGGCGCTCTTGATGCTCTCGAAGACGGCCTTGATGATATCCGTGACAGCGCCGTCGTTCTTCGGCTCGTTGAGCTTCTCCTCGCTGCTGGCGCTTTTCACTTCACCGCTCTGCTGGTTCTTGGCGTTCCACTTGGCATAGTCGAACACCGACTTGTCATTGGGGTATCGGACCTCGCTCCACTTTGAGCGATGATTCTTTGGGTAATTAGGGTTGTTCTCGCTAGCCTTCTGCTGGTTGCGCAGGTACTCGTTGTAAGCCGGACTCTTTGTTCCCAAATACCTGACAGAGTTTTCCCGGTTCAGAGACTGGATGATGTTCTCACCGCTGCTCTTTATTTCTTCGGACGACGACTTCTGAGCTGTGGTAGTCGTCGTGGGCGTCGTAGCCGAGGGATAATTTTCACTCACTTCGGCGAGTATCGTCGTTGTCGAGACCGGAAGTTCCGTATTTCCTTCTTCCTCGCTACTGTTTTCCGCAGTTGTCGGATTCTCCGAAGTCTGGGGGCTACTAACTGGAGAGCTAATTTCCGGTTTCAAGGTCGTCGAGGGCTCATTTTGATTGATTTCCGGTACAATGGTCTGAGGGCTCGTCCAGGAGTACTCGTCTGGGCTGGTAGTGGAAGAGGTCGTAGACTCGGGAACGACGTTTTCGTTCTCCCCAAGCATTTTATCGAGGAGGGTTTCGAACATCGATTTTTCCGACTCGCTCGTAGTTGTGGTCGATGGAGTTGTCGGCTGTGCGGACGTGGCAGCTGACTCGGTGGTCAAGTAGAAATTTCTGAACTTGGTCGGTCCACTGAGACTGTTTGCTGGAGTGTCGTATCCCTGGGATTCGGCAGCGGTAAAGTCTTCGGTGTTCAAAGTTTTGGGACGTGGGCGGTGCTTCCTCCTTCTTAACTGTAAGTTAAAAAAAGAAATTAATATTTTTTAAAAAGTCTACACTATTTCAGATAGATAGGAAAATTTTTTACCTTTTTGAAGGGCTTCTTAGTAACTTCAGTTGAGCTAGTGGTTTCGGTCGACGACGTCTCTGCCTGAGCGGGAGTCGATAGGGAGGCGTTGTCAGACTCCTCGTTTTCGGCCTTTTTGACTCCAAAGTCCATCATCGTGTTGATCATAGAGTCAACTACCGATTCTTCGGAGCTCGTGCTGATTGGCTGCTGCTCCATGCTCTCATCCGAGCTGACCATGACAGTCACTGACTCGGGCATCTCCGGGCTGGCGGTTATGATCTCCGGCAGATCTCCGGCTTTCTCTTGACCTACGAAGTCCAGAGCTTTATCAGAACCTTCCGGCTGATTGGGCGTGTAGCTGCTTGGTTGGAAAGAATTGCCCGTGAGTTTGGTCGACCATTGGCTCTCAGCACCATAAATATCTGGCGAGTTGGACGTCTGACGGTTTCCACCGGGACGCGAGCGCACAGTTCCGGGTTGACGGAATCCCTGGGAGGATCCGTAATTTAGCAAAAATTCTTGGGGATACTGCAATAAATAAAAAAAGTGAAATAAAGTAAAAATTTTCAAAGTCAATTGAAGTTTATCATTGGTTAAATCTAAGAAGAAGTATTTCTTTATCGTACTGTAAATTACCATTGTAGCTTATTGCAAAAAGCTTCAATCGTGGATAAATTATTTTAGAAAAATCAGTATGAAAAACATCAGTTCATTGTTTTATAATCACAGAATGCAGTTTTTTAAAAACTCACAGTTTAAAATATAAAATATTAATGCAGAATTACTCGATATGCAATTATTTGGTATTCAGATTAGACCGAGATTGAATTTAATAATTTTTAAATTGGAACGTTATTTCATTACTGGATAAATCAATAACTAATAAAACTCTCATTCTGAAACTTGCTTAAGTAAATTTCTGTTATATTTTCAGGATAAAAATCTGATATTTATAAATATCGATAAGTGCACAAAAAGTTAACTTGATTTTTTTTAAATTGCTCACTGGAGATATCAACGGGTTGCGGATGCTTCGGCGAGCGAGAAACGAGCGTTAATTAAAAAATAATACACAAACACTGAGCTAGTTCCAGTTAGATAAATCAAATAAAAATATTACCATAGCAAAGAAAAAAAAAAAAAAAAAAAAAAAAAAAAAAAAAAAAAAAAAAAAGAAGTCAGTATGGAAGAAGAAAAATAAAAGGCGAGAGTATGTTGTATACTTGTTAGAGCATAAGGGAGCTAGGAATCGCGGAAGCATGCGCTGCAGTGGGAAAAATTCAGGACAATCGATTCCCGAGCGGTAAGTGTGCTAACGTAATGCGCGCGATGAAATCTTGACGTTACTTACTTTCTCATTGTTTTTATAAGACGCTGTGCATACATTTCGGAAAAGTTTTTAATTATGCGCTTATTACGTGAATCTTTTTATTTATTATCTTCTCTTTTTTCCACGATTAATAAGTGCATTTTTATAATTGGGTTATCATTTAAGATTTAACTAAATTAATATTATCTTTAACCGTGTATATACTTAAATACTTAAGGTGCAAGAATTTTTTAATAATAATTAATCATTTAATAACTAAGAAAATATTAAAAATCAATAGTTTACCGAATAATAAATTTGAGACATTATCCAAAAAAATTTTTAAACTTTACTTTTCAGTCAAAATTTTACCCTAGAAAATATTGACCTCGAGCTCACAAGAAAATTTTAATTAATTTTTACTTCACATGTTTGGCAATAAATTCTCCATTTTCTCGGTATTCGTAAAAATCTTTGAGATGACAGCTTCATAATATATTTTTAAACTCTCAAGAGCCAATAGGCTCGTGAGATATTTTCAAAATTTACATATTAAAAGTCTGAGTTAATTGTAAAAAAAAAGTTTTTAATAACTAATTTGTCGTTAAGGTTAAGTTTTGCATCCATTAGCATACTAATAAATGAAATTTTTTAGCGCGTGTTGCGCACTGCACTCGAGTTTATTATATTTTATTGCCACAATAAAAGTTTGAAAATTATTCATGCAGGCATTGTATGCAAATTAACTATAAATAATTATTGCATAAGACGTTGCAGTAGGTTTTCGTGAAAATAACTCGGTGCATATGCGCATAATAATTAAACTTGCATAGGCTGCCACAGCCGTGTTTTCTTTTTACGCACAAAATAAAACCACGTGTTGAAGATTAAATCTTAGGAACTTTCGATGTAACATCCTCTATCGCAGAGCGCGAACTAATTATTTTCATCGCATCAACATGAATTGTACTCGGAAAACTCGAAACCTTACACTGTAATAATGAATCGTAAGAAAGCACAATGTTACTGGCACATTTCGCGTAATAGTTTGGGAAGATAGTTTTATTGTTGTTGTTGTTTTTTTTTTTTTTTTTTTTTTTTTGTCAAAAATATCATTGAACTGATCATTTTTCAAAGATTTTTTATCGACTCAAATATTAACAATTAAAATTTAAAATAAAAATAAAAACTCACGTTTTCATCACTGATCTCTTGTCCTCTTCTTTGCTCTTTGTATTGTTGTTCGTCCTGGTCGTTCTGGGTTGGTCTCGGGTAGTTTTCTTCGGAAAGCTCGTTGTTGGCGTCGGTGGCCTCGGTGGTAGTAGTGGTAGAAGCGGGCCGTTTCCTGGTTCCAGCGGGTCTTCGCAATTTGGGCCGAGTCGTCTTCTTCGTCTCCTCGCTCGTGGAATAGCTCGCGGTAGTGCGGGTTCGCGATCGCTGCGTTTGCTCTTCTGAACGCGGGGTCGTGGCTCGGGAGCTCGACGGACGCCGGGAAGCGTACAACTTCTGCCGGTTGCTCTTCTGAATCTGAGCTTGGGACTGGTTTGACTCGGTCGAGGATGGCTGCTCGGACGATGACTCCGAGCTCTGTTACAAATATTTTTAGACTTAAATGTAATTTTTTTAAAGAAAAGTCATGTCTAACATATATATTATTATTATTATTATTATTATTTGCACTCTTTTTTTTTTTTTTTTTAGAGTCATAATTAAATTAAAGTTCAGCTGACCGATTCTTTCATAACGAGAGTTTCTGGGTTTCAATTATGAGAAAATATAATAATTAATTCAGATCGTCTCGTGTTCAAACGATAACTATTTTTGTTTATTGATTTTAAAGCGTACAAAGGCTTTTCAATATTTCACAAGTTAAAACCAGTATTTTATTAAACAGTCGAAAGCAGAAGCTCTATAGTATAAGACGAATTGGCACCAATGAAATATGCAGGTCAAAAAACAAGAACTTTTATCGAGCACCGGATATTTAGTTTGAATGAACCATGCTTGTAAAATCGATTTCCAAGTATTTTTGGTGCGATTTTAAAGTTTTAAGGTTCAAAACAATTGTTTTTTTATTTTTAACACGAAAAAAAAAATACTACGCTTTATTATTCCTTGACACTAAGAAGTCTCGTTGAACTAAAAATAAGGCAGGTGTACCTAATATGCCCCCCCCCCCCTGTTATTTTGAATATGCTCGATATGCGCATCTCTACAAGGTAGGAAGAAGTCAAAAACACTGAATTATGAAGTTTTGAGTTGTTTAGAACAATGGAAAATTATTTTTGCGCACGCCTTATAGCTAAAACTCGTTTCGTATACCTTCGTTATTATTTTACGTTGTGATTAAATGGTCAGCCAAAATATTTAGACACACCTAACCAAAATTTTCATAAGTAGCTTCGATTCGTTATTGTTTCAGCTTTAAAATGCGATTTTAGTTTTTGTTTAACTCGTTTTCTAACGGGTTTTATTCTTAAATAACTTTTTATATTGCAGTGTACCTAATATGGCCGCCCGCGAATCAGTAGAAATACCGATATTAAGAGTCCTTAGTTTCATATTTACTTTTTAGAAAATCCTGTCCTAATGTTATTTGAGAAAAATAAATTTAATTGTTTCAAAGCTTTTTTTCATTTTATAACTAAAAAAACACTCTAGCTCAAAAAACAAACTTTGATAAAAATTTAAAGTTTTAATTTTTCTACTGGTTGCAAAGCTTTCAAAAAAATTGTAAAAAAGTATCAGTTTTTAAATAAATCATTTTTAAAATAATAAAAATTTTGAAGTTTTTTTAATCTCATATCCTGATTGATTTAAAAAATAGTAACAAATCGGAATTAATAAATTATTACAAGGGGGCCATATTAGGTACACGAATTTTTGGTGTCTTAAAAAAACGTGTTTTGGTTAATCCTCTGGTATTTCAAGCTCATTAATCAAAATCGAATGCGTAAGGTCTCATTTTAAAGCTCTTGAATTAACCTTTAAAATGAGACCTTACACGTCAAAAAATTTTGTTTTCATTCGTCACAACGTCGATTCTCGCTTAGGGGGGCCATACTAGCTACAGCTACCTTATAATCTAATGATTTGAAAAAGGCACTGACCTCAGTAGTTTTGTGGTTGCTGGGGCGATAGCTATTAGTTGTCCTAATAAAACCGTACTCCGGTTCTTCCTCTTCACTGCCTCGCTGAGGCTCTTCCACCGGAGCTCTGGTGCTCTTTTCCACGGCCGGACGTCTGGTTGGACTCGATCCCTGGATCCTCACGTATCCTCCCTCGGTCTGGATCGGGGAATTCTGTTCTTGGTGGTGCTGTTGTTGCTGTTGGGAAACTCGGTTTCTGGGTCTGGCTCGTCTACCTGCGGGTCTTCCGCCTTCCTGTTGGTTAACCACGCTGAACTTAACGTAATCGTTTTGGGAGCCATGGGGTTGGGTCTGAATACTCGATTCGGTCTGAGTACTCGGCCGACCTCCCAGACGACCTCTGACTCGCTGACGAATTATCACCGGTGCCTCGGACGAGCTGCTCGGTGCCGTTGTGGTTGTGGTCGTGGTTGTCGTTGATGGGGTGGTCGAAGAAATTGGCGTGGTCTGAGGTGATGTAATATTTACCGTAAATTTCAATAAAAGTAAAAAGAAAAAAAATGGTATTGATAAGTGTAACTTACGTCTGGAAGTTCATCAATCAAGGTGGTCTGGAAAGCGTAATCCTGCTGCTTGTCCTGAGGAGTAGGCTGGTAGACTGGTGGATCCCGCTCGGTGTCGATTGCTCCGGCGATTTGTGGCTCGCGGTAGATTGGCCTGGGAGTCTCGACCTTGGTCTCGAATTGTCCCTGAGTGGAGTGATAGACCGGGGAGAAGTCATCCAGATGCGATCTTTGGACGTTGGGAGAAATGGTGGTGACGATTGGCTCGAAGAGCACGCTGCTCTCGGTCTGCTTGGGTCTGTAGTACGGGAAGTCCCGGGGGGTCGAGGAGCTCACGCCACCCGAGAGCTTGTAATTAAATCCGTTCACGGGCTGATCTTCCTCATCAGCCTCCTTGGGGTCGTAGTT
Source organism: Encarsia formosa (assembly GCA_038277355.1). NCBI lineage: Eukaryota > Metazoa > Arthropoda > Insecta > Hymenoptera > Aphelinidae > Encarsia > Encarsia formosa. Next base: position 112,511,656 of record CM076184.1, read on the forward strand.
CTGGAAGGCGGGCGGTGACTTACGTGTGAATTCGAGACCGGCCAATGGTAGAAGGCTGTCCGATATGGCTCCGTTCCTGTGGGAGAAGCTATCGACGGGTGCGACCGTCGAGGCCGAGTAGTCGTCACGCTGATAGATCGGATTAGAATTGGATGCGGGCGCGTCACGCAGGCTCGATGGAGAGGTGTGGTCTATCGGCTCGTAGTTAGTCACTCGTTGCTGACCTTGCTGAGCCGAGTCCAAGATCTAGTAATTTTAAAAATTCAATTTTTTTTTTTTTCTTTTTATACTCATTTTCTATTTTTCTCGTTGCTTCATAAACGTGCAAATTTCATTTCATCGATTTATACATTTTACTTTCAAAATGAGCTTTACGAACCTGACTTTGGAATTCCTTGGTGTCCTCGTCCCTCGGTCGGTAACTTTGGTTGCGAACGATGGTTTTTCGGGCACTGTTAACGTTTTGATCAGGATATCTTGGAGTTGTAACAACGTTTCTTCTAGTTGGGTCGAAAGAAGAATCGCCGTACTCTTCGTTTGTCGCTTCAGTTGTAGATGTTCTAGATCTGGGCCTGTTTACCGGGCGCCTTGTCCTCTCAGAGTTTCCTCTTGTAGGTGGCGATAAGGTAGTTCCTCTAGTTGCTGTAACTCTGCCCCTAAAAGAAAAAAAAAAAAAAAAATTTTCACGCATTCCATTCAAACAGTGTTGTTTGAATTCAAAGAAGTAACATACCTTTGTCGGGTTCTCGGCCTGTAGGTGGTGGTGGTTGGAGCTTCAGTCGTTGTTGTTGTAGTAGTGGTGGTCGTGGGAGTTGTACCAATCAGAGGATGGATTGAGCTGGACAGTTCTGGTTTTTCGACCAAAGCGTTGACAAGACCAGGCAGTTGAGGCGAAATTGCTGGAAGCTCAGCTGGCAAGTTGTACTGTGTCTGTTCATCGTAATTTGGAGACTGGTTGGAGTAGTAGGTGTTTGGAACAGTGTGACCAGTAGGATCGATCAAGTGCTGGTGATTTACTGGTGGCTGACGAGTCGTTGGTTCTGGGAAACGAGTAACCAGAGGTCCCCGGTACTGAAGATTGTGGTTGATCAAGTGAGGCTCTACGGTGTGGTGACTTGGGGGTTCCTTTTGGTAAGCCGGCGTCGATTGAGGAACCGCCTGTTCGAAGGAGAATGCCGAAATGGTTTTCGGGCTGAAGTAGCTTGGTGTAGTAGACACTTCGTTTTGGTTATAAAAGTTGTTTTGTTTAAACGGTCGCTCAAATTTATCTACAGGAGTTTGATTCTCTTGGTAAGAAGCGGCTGTCACGGCTGATGGTATTTCCGTAGTCGGCTTGTTTTCAAAGAAATCCCTGAATCTCCACTTGGTTGTTTGTTGTTGCTGACTAGGTGGCAGAGACGTTACATCGTATCTGGGCGTGCTGGGAGAGTAAGGAATTGGAGTACTCGATGGGAACGCTGGTAAAGGCTGATTGAAATAGGGGTTCTGCCCAACGAAAGGTCCATGGTGTATGTTTTGTGATTGATCGATTGACTTATGTTCGACGTTCTCCAAATTGTTAACAACGACTGAGCCAATGTGAGGAGCAGGGAATGGAATTTTCGAGTATCCCGGAGGTGGCTCAAAGCTTAAAGGAGCTACGAAAAACGGCAGTTTGTCGACTTTTCGTTCGACTCGATTATTTTCGATCGATGACAGGTAAGGCAAGTCGAATTTGGCAAAACCAGCTGGGGGATCCAAGTTTCTGGGTCCAACGAATACTCTTGGTGTCTCGGGGCCAAAAGTGTCAAGTACGGCAATGGATTTGGCGTTTTTCAGCGATTTTAAAACGTCGATCAATCTAACGTGACGAATGCTGGGCACAGGCTCACTCATGTAAACCGAAAGTGGTGGTTGATTTGGCGAGGGTGTGGTTGGTTGAACAGGTACCTGCTGATAAGTTTGTTGGTACTGTTGTTGCGGGTACTCTGACTGTTGATAATGATGCAATTTACTCTTTGGTGGCCTTTCTTGATTATTTTTGTTGGTCACTTCAGTCAGGTGTTGGTGGTGAAGTTGGTGATCCCTCACTAGCGGTAGAGCATGTGGTTGTTGAGGAGTGTAAGTCTGAGATTGAATGTGACTGTGCGCCGCAACGCGTTCCACGTCTTTTCGCCTCTCCTCTTCTTCTTTTGCTTTGAGGTCAGTTGTCCTACGCTGGTCTTGCCTCTCCTTTTCCCTTAAATTTTTTAATCTTTGGAATTCTTGCTGACGAGCGGTTTCTTCTATTTTTTCAAGCTCCTTCCTTTTCTTCTCAGCCTCCTTTTGTTTCAAAATCTCCTGTTCTTTCCTTACAATTTCTTGTTGTATTCTCTCTTGTCTTTCGACCTCTTTTTGTTCTGCACGCAGTCTTTCAATTTCTTTCTGACGTTCTCCGCTCAAGTATCTGTTCTTTTCTTCATGTTGTTTTTGTAATTGGTGAAGAATTTCACGAGCGAAGGCATCGTGAGATCTTAAGGGACCAGCCGTAACCTCTTCATGATGCTGGTGATTTTTGATCGGAAGGCCGTTTACAGAAGGTATTCTTTGGAGTTTCGATTGACCTCGCTGAGCCAAAGTTTCAGCTGGGACGTACACCAGTTGAATCTAAATGGGTAGTAGAAAAAATGGTTTTCTTAAATTTATTTTCAAAATATACTTTTAAACCGCAAGTACAAAATTACAAAAATATATTAAAAAAAAAAAAAAAAAATTTCTACATTGTTTAATTACGACAAATGACAGTTCTCGAATGACTTTAACTGAATACATTTTAATTTCTACGTAAAGCATTAATAACTTTTAAAAACCATTATGATTTTGATTTAAAAACATTCTAGTATTTTTGAAAATTTAGAAAAAAAAAATCAAATAACCTCTTCTTCTTCGTCGCTATCGGCGGATGGCATCGGAGTAACAAAGTTCAGATGCGAGGGTTCTTCCTTGAATCTTTGAGTGCCCTCGAATCGAGTTTTTGGCTTGGTAACTCTGTTTAAATTCGTGCTTCCTCGTACAACAGTTTCCTCGTGAGTCTGACGATGATGGTCACGCTTCAATTCCTCTCTAGTCGGGTGGAAATTTTGTGCCCGGAAAACTGGAGGCAAGGCCTCGGAAGAGGGTACCGGTGGTACTAACACTTCCGGTGCAAGTTCCGGAAGGGTCTGAAGATTGACTATCGTGCTCTGGTGAAGCGCCTGCTTTTCGTCATTAAAGCCGTTGGGTTGGTAGGCGTGAGACTGAAGAATTATTTTTAAAATGGCATTGAATATGATTCCATGTGTAAATTTGTAAACAATTTTGTTAACAAGAGCGATGAATTAAAAAAAAGTATAATCATTAGGGATGATTGAGGAAAAATTTAAAATCATTTCACCAACCTGTAACAGCTGTTGCTGTGCCTTGAGCTGTTGCTGCAGAAGCAGGAGTCTCTGTATGCTCTCCTGGGTCTTTTGGAGCTGCACGAGCTGGTCTTGGTACTGCTGCTGGAGCGCCGGGGGTAGTGCTACAGCGGGCACCTTACCGGCAGGTTGGGCGCTGCTGTCGGCCACAGGCTCCACAGGTTTGGGAGCTGCGGGTGCCGCTCCAGCAGGACTTACGTTTTTACCATTTCGAGGACTCGCCAGTGGGATCCACTCGCTGTTCGAGATCTGTCGCGACCATCTCTCGCCTTCGGCTTGAGCTCCACCACAGAGAATACCGATAAACACGAAACATGCCAATGTTTTTCGTACGATCTGTAATCAAAATTAAAAAACATTTTTTTCTTTAGAGAACAGTTTATTATCAAAAGAGGTCAGTAAATAGTTATGGCAGAGTATGCCGTGTAATCACGTCATGAGTAGAGAGAATAAGCATTCGAAATGGGTAGGCAGAGAGAGAGTTAGACGAAAATGAAATTCGAGTAGACAAAAAAAATGAGGTTAATCTCAAACGTGGATAAACCAGTGCAAACTTCAAATTTGCTACCCGTGAGATCTTGATTACTCATTACAAGGTTGTACATCTTCAATAAATCTAAAATGTGATTGCAGCGTTTACATGATTCACGTAGTTATGAGATACGTGATCAGTCAACGGAGAGATTGATTGCATCATATCTCACCGAGGAAAATTGCTCATTTGGTTTGGCTACATTGCTACAGCATGTTTATACTTTTTCCGTCATTTTAGTTTACAAGGTGCTTCGTTTCGAGTTAACCTACTTATTTAGCAAAGCCATTCTAGCAGTATACTTTTCTCAATTTCCTGTTGTGGGTATATACAGTTTGTTTTTGTAGAATTATTTTCCAATTTACCATTCGCTTTCCTAACATTGTTACGATTAATTTAAAAAAAAAAAACCGGTAAATCATTTTTATTATTTTAACGATGCTTATACAATAAAATAATGGTATTCATTTATACGAATGATAATACCATACTTGGTTTTCAATAAATAATTTTAGAAAATTTTGCGTAACCATCTTTGCAAAAAGGGAAATCCATCAAGCGTGAGTCAATCAATCAAGGAGCTTGGATAACTGTTTCGTGAGTTTATTGAGCGTGAGGCAATTTATTTATATGTATACAAAATGAATGTATTATGGATGAAGCTTAAGTCACAAATACAACGCTGCAGCTTCATACTATTTTGAATCTATAAACATTAAAAGAATCAAATTGCGTAAGATCAAAACGCACATAAACTTCGTTAGCTAAAAATCTATAAAGCTGGGATGTTACGAAAATTCAAAATATAATTGCACACTGTACGAGTCATTAAAAAAAAAAGCAACCATAATAACGAACGCCTGAAATTAAGAAAAAAAAAAAAAAGAAGAAGAAAAAAAAATTCCATGGCACCACAAGACGCAGCTGCGCGCACATTTCGAGAGAATGCTGCCAGAAAAGAAGGACGCGAGTGTCTTAGGTCGTGATGCAGGCTAGTGTCCATCCAGCAACAACCCCCCAAGGGGCATACGCAATCGCGTCTCGGCGGCGGTCTTTCGCTTTAAGAATCTTAATGACCTTATCTCGAAAAAATAAAAAAAAATTGTCTTCTTTTATTGCGGTCATTAGCTCTGAGCACTGTCTTTTCGCTGTTGCAGTTAGATTAATTATCCATTATCAATCTCGAGAATGATTTATACCGATTCAATACGAATTAAGGTAACTATTAATTCACATTGACATTATAAATCACTCGGTGTTTTAAATCCTCACTGTGATTCAAAGGTTCTTTTAAAATCAGTTACGATTACCATCACTGTCGTACCAAAATTAAATGAATTTCGTTTGATGCCATTTCATTTATGTTTAAATTTTAGTATCGATTATGAAATGCTAAATTTTATCAGTTCGTCTTTAGTGTGGAAAGACAACATCTCAGGATATCGGGTTAGAAACGCATCATCTCAAGATTTGGCGATATCTAGTTATCAATCCAGTATATCAATAATCATAAATCAGATGTTTAAAACCTTTTTATCTAATTTATTTTCAATTTATAATAAACACATTTTTTGAGGAAATAAGTTTACTCCGAGATGATGCGTTTTTAACTGCAAATTTTTAAGATGACACGTTTCTGACCCTGTATTCTGAGATGTTATTTCAATAACCCTTGTGCAATCTGCTTTTTGGGTCATAAAATTAAACGTAATATTTTTGGAAAAAAGTTTTGGCAACGTGTTAATTTTACTAGCATTAATTTTTCATTGAATTTTATCAAGTAACCAACAAGTAACAGTTTGAATCATTAAGGATAATTAACGACAGCATTACTTAATTTTAAGTGTTACATTTTGAGTTCAAAAGTATAAAAATTATTGTTACAGTTACATCAGATGAATGTAAATTTTGCTCTCACCATAAAGTTACATAAGTACATTTACTCCTTCTGCATTTGCAATTAGCTTCGGCTAGTGTTTGTTTTGTGAATGATTCAAGAGTTTCATACTTATCGCAATGAATTATGCGATGAGAAAACTTTTCCTCCGATCATGGAGCAATTCAACGCAACTTATAATCTTTCTTCGATATACGTAGCATTTTTATTATAGAGAAGCACCGTTGATTACTTTTAGATTTTGAAAATTAAGTAAAGCATGAGATAATAATTAATCGAACACTACAAAATTTCTTATTCCTTGAGGAGATTTGAAAATGGTTTAGAAAAATTGTATCATCAAATAAACTTTTACCGTGAACCGTTTTCTAAATTTTCTTTTGCAACTACCATTAAAATTGTTTATTATTATCATTTGTGTCAAAAATAAAAAATGCAAGTGTACAGTGTAAGAAAGGTTAAATAAAATAATTTATTTTCCGCAAGCTACATAACTTTCACTATTTTCTTCGCATACATCTGACTAATAGACTGTTTAACAAAATCTTGGTTTTAACTCATTGATACCGCCGCGTAATTTATGCTAGTAATATGCAAATTAAAATTTTCATCCTGCTAGCGTTAATTTCGTTTGGGCTTGCCGTTTAAAAATCCAGCACTTCCGATAATAAATCAATCAACATAAACAAAAATACCAAATTATCGGAGGAAAAACACAACGCAGCTTTAAAAAAAAAAAAAAAAAAGTTTTCCACGCGAAGCGAGGTGAAAATTCTCGTAAGTGGGGCGGCTAAGTTAAAATCAAAAGCCCGACGCGTACGAGTGCGTATCGATTAAACACCAAACGACCCGCCCGCTTTTCCCATAAATATAAATCTGACCCAAACGAGATAGTGGTCACCCGGGAGCTGATACCGAGCGCAGTTAAACCAACAGCCAGTAGAGAGCCGCGGGGATCTGGAGTGCGACGCCCGGCTACTTACGTACGCCGCTCTAACGAACTGTAAAGTGGCTTATATATTTTCTAATACGAGAACTATCGGAGCCTTATAAACCGGATCTGGCAGGCTGCCGGAACTTTTCTCTTCTTCTTCTTCATCTTCACACGCGTTTCTGGAAACGGGCAGGAGGAGGAAAGTGACGAACGATTTTTCGAGAATCCCGCTACTCTATTATCATCTTATTTTTAGTTTGACGTTCTCCTGCTGTCAGCTACCGCAGCACCTTCGCGTATCTATTCATTTTCATTTTTTTGACTCATCATCGTGAGAAATGAACCCATCGGGCATACTCACTTGAGAGAAGACTGCATCAGGCTAGCGCATTCTCCAAAAAATGTATAAATATTTTCTAGGCACGATATAAGATAAGCACTCGTTCATTCATTTTTGAAGAGAAGTACGCAACGTTTGAAAAATCATTTCCCTCCCGCAAATGATTTATTCATGATTATCGATCATTTGACACGTGAAAGAAAGTATTGCGGTTCGTGCAGCAGCAGCAGCACTCGTGGTATTCGAAAAAAAAAGAACATTAAAAATAAGGAATATTTTAAATGTCCCAATTCGTAAATGGAAAGTTTTAAAAGAGTGAGCGCGTGTGTGGCGAGCGAGTGCATGTTCTTCCTTCCTCAATATTTATTAAATGTTCAAGTGTGCGTGAGAGACCCTGAAGAAACCGTCTGGCACAAATTCTTTGATCCGATTAACGCGTAAATAACCTCCATTTTTACCTACCCAAGTCAGGTCATCAAATCACCCGTTGTTCTTCCAGATTTTTTTCAAATTTTGTACATTTGGATTAGGTTCTGAAAGAACTTCTAGTCATAAATCGACGGTCAATGTTAGATTTTTTGGCGCGGGGGCCTGATTGTCTAACTCGTTACGCGTGAAACGCGCGTATATCGTTTGTTTCAAAGGTATCAGTTGTGAAAGCACCTTCATTCGAATCTTAAAATCGCCGGTAATTAATGTGCTGAGGCCTGATTTATCAAAAATTTGTCTTAATTTTATTGTTATTAATTTTAATTAATTCGTTGTCTAACTCGATACGCGCGTTTCACGCGTATCGAGTTTGACAATCAGGCCCCGGGTATTTTTAATTTAGAGCGTACAATATTAGACTTCTTTTATTTAAAATGACGAAAAAATAAATTTTTTATAAAGGGCACTTGAAATGTCGCTATTTATAATTTTAATTAATTACTTGTTTGGAAAATTTTTGAGTAAAAATCGGGGGGCTATGCACTCCAGAATCATTGATGATTCTTTTTGATTCTTTTGTGATTCTTTTGGCAAATTTAAAATGTTTAAAGCCTTGGAATTAATTTAAGTTGATATTTTGTTAAAAATAATATTTTTCGAAGATTATTACTTGAAATGAAATTGATATTTTATTAATTATATTGATTTTTGTATGTGATTCTTTTAGTGATTCTGGAGTGCATAGCCCCTAGGTAAAAATTATTGTAAAAAAGTAAACTTTCGTTTGGAATAAAATCATGTCCTCGGTAAAATAATCTTGTACTTATTCACGATAAATCAGCGTTGATTATATATATGGGTATTCAAATGAACACCTCCCGTGTGAAAAAAGGTTCGGTTTTCTCCAGAGGAACACAATCCATCAATTGATAAATAATATTCGTTGGACTCGGTTGGGTAAAAAAAGGAAGGCACGATTAGCACCGGCCAATTTATTTTCTCACCAGAATTAATTACTATCCGACGGGCATCGGTACATGGTAAATTTGACGTTAAACTTTCTCTCCCCGCCGATGAGAATCCCCCCGCGGCGGCTTGGAATAAGGAGATCGGAACCAAAGCGTTTGATTTCCACGTGTCTTCCCCGCGCTTAATTTTAGTGACTCGAGCTGGATTTTTTACCAGTGATATAACTCGCGAATGACTCGCAGGGAGGAAGTCGAGATGGCAAAAACACTGAAAAGTTGTCACTTCGGGTTGCACAACTACCGCGAAATTGTTTTTCTCATTTTTTGGGGTGTAGAAAGTCCGGCTGTTTGTTCATTAGCTTTGACGAGCGATTACTCGAAAATGTTTAATCTTTAAAAGTGAATTTGAAAAAAAAAACAGTACAAGACTTTTTGACAAGTTGGTGTGAAAAAAAAAAAAAAAAACATACCACCGAGGTGTTTGCGAACTTCCGGCTATCTGTTAAAACTGTCGTCCCAGCACGTGTGGAAAAAAAAAACTTTTACTTTTCAGGGAAGACCATTTCTCATTGGTTTCCGAAAGATTTACTCCGACTGGCGTTTTTTTTTTTTATCGTTCCAAATTCCGAAGAAAGGGAAAATAAACTGATTCGATTTTATAGCGGCTATTAAAATATTTTCCATCGGAGGAGAAAAATATCTCATTGATTTTATATGCGTGTGAATGGAGCAGCCTCGCGTGGATAAATATTTTTTTTTTCGTAATCAAATCAATGGCCGTGCCTCGCGATCGCGTTAACAATAAACCGATCTCGAGAGGTTTTTCATACCTATCAATTGTGATTTTTCCATTCAGATTTTTTTTTTTTCTTCGGACTCAATGGGCTATATAGTATAGTGACAAACGTTTCTCCAGTGTTGAAATTTAGTTAGTCGTTGTTGCACGTTTTTTCTCGCGTTTTTTTATTCTTTTTCTAAACGTAACGTCCACCGATACCGATTATTTTAACGCAAAAGAAAAAAACATCGATTCATTAATCACCTTTGAATTTGAAATACAGGTACGAGGAGAAAATAAAAAAAAAAAAGGTTGAGTTGGTAAAAAAATTCTGGAAAGCTTCATAGAATTCGGTTCTCTACACGAGGTTGCTTTTATTTACTGCATCTCATCTCGAGGCGATCGCTCACGAAAACTCATTAAAAAAAAGGCATTTAACGGTTGCCTGCAAGTCAATGGGGCACGCATCGACAAAAAAGAGCATGAACGATCAGTATGTGAAATATTTACGAGCTTCGCTTAAACCTTTTTTTTTCGAAACTTTTTCTTATTTTCACCTGCAGGTGAGAATTTTTTTTTCTTTTTTTTTTTTTAGTGACTTGTGATTTTTTCGGAAAAAAAGTTCTTTTAGCGCCCTTTTTAAAGAAAATTATCACAAAGAAACCTTTTTTCTGGTAAGCCTAAAGTGCTGAAGAAAATTACTGTTCTCGTTAAAAACAACGTCTTGTCTGTACTCTTTGAATATATTATACTTTTTTTTATTTTAGAGCTGCAAATCATAGGTAAACTTGATGCCAATAATTGAAAATTTAAAAATAATTAGATTATAACTATGTTTAGATTTTATACATATGTTATACCTATACTTTTCAGCTTAATAAATAAGCATATTAATGTCTAATTTAAAACAATCCTTTTTTTGTAAAAAGTTCATAGTCAAGTTTTATAGATACTTTAATTAAGCAGGAGTAGGATGGAATTCGAGATGGAATTTCATAGTTTCTCTCTACACTGTTCAAATGTTTTTCTTTTGCAACACCAGTTCAACAACCAAAAAAGTCTTCATTTATATCTGTGACACAAAAAAAACAATTTCGCAAACAAGAGCATCAAGAATTTCTCGAATGCTCTCAAACTTGCGCAGCAGTGACTATTAGCATACGAAAATCGAATGGACTGCCGATGAATTATATTGCAGTTTAAGAAAAAAAAAATCGTATCTGAATGAAAACATTTACCTACAATCGAGCCCGCGTACCGATCTTTATAAAATAGAAATTCCATCAGCGGATCCGCAAGCACCGCGGGGAATAAATAAAATCATCAATAATACATTAACCCCGCTCGCATTGAAATCGAACGGAGCCCACAATGGTCTACGCACATACACAGTAGTAATAATGATAATAATAATAATGATAACAAGGACAATAATCGAGCGTCGATGTATTCCGAAAACTTTCGCCTGAAAAATTCCCTCAAAAGGCTTCGGAAGAATCGGAATAAAACGGCCGGTTTCACCTCTCCGCGATGGGCGCACGTATCATCTGTCTCGGAATTTTCGGAATTAAACATTTGGAGGAGGAGGAGGAGGATGACTTTCTCCGAGGCTCGCGAATATTATGATGCCTTAGCAGCAGCAGGCGTCGGAGGTTAATGCCGCAGACGCCGCAGAGGTAATTATATCGAGTTTGAGAGGAGGAAGGAAGGCCGAAACGAGGTCGCTCTTCTCCTCCTTTCTCTCTTCTTATAAGACACTGTACACCGGCCGGGCGCGGCATCCATCCCAGGGACTTGATTGTGACGTTCAAAGTCGTCGTCCCCCTTTACCCGCACCGAACTTTCATCTCTGCGTCGCTATCGCGTTCCTTTAAACAATTTATTCAAACCAAGCGATACGCCGTAATTATCGATTTGTAACGACTCGAAAAAAACCTATAGAATTAGCTTAATTGCAGCGAGCGCCCGAAAAAAGAAAAATCCTGTTAATTCGCGCTGATTTAAGAGGAAAAAAAGAGAAAGAGGTGCCAAGGATGCAGCCGCCCGGGGTGTAATAGCAGCGCTCCTACTTAGCCGCAGCGAGATTTCCATGCTCCACTTGCGGGCGTCGCATGACGTACATAATACCAAACGCAAGTATTTAAACCGCCCTCGCTTTCGATGCCGCCAGTTCTGGAATGAGTCGATTACCACGGTGAGCGGTTCTTTTTTCTTACTCAAAGACCCTGCGACCTTGCACTTTTTTATTCCCTCGGATTTCCTGCAACCGTATAAACCATTCTTTTTTCAAATTTTACTTGGCGCAAAAAATTTGGCACAGAGATGTTTAATCAAGGTTCTTACGCTGGTGCTGATTTCAATGAAAGTTCATTAAGTAAAGTTAAATTAAAGTTTCTTTTGTTATTTACCCTGCTCACAGTTGATTCGACATGAAAAATCAGAGAGCTTATGACTTTTTATATACTCTTATATTATACATGCAATCAAAACTAAAATTTCATTTGGACAAAAACGAGAATAGGTACTTTTACCGTTGATGAAACTCGAAACGAAAAACGTAAAGTTGTGAAAGAGAGAAGAAATAGAATTCGGCCGTTCAGTTTTAATTGACGGATTGTATTTCACATCCCGCTCTCTCGATTTGCATTTTAAAAGTTATTTTGATTAAAGAGTGCAGCCGGTGAAAAAAAAAATGTTCGCCGGCTGGTATTTAGCAATTATCGAACATGATTTTCAGGGTGTAATTTATGCGCGCAACCAAGAGCGTCGCTTAAATCTGATAAGACCTAAAATAAATTGTTCGATTGACCCGGAGCAAAAGAAATTTTTCGGGCTTTCGATCAGATTCTTTGGCCTCTTTTCTCGCCCCATGGGAAAGCCGAGAAAATTACAGTCGAAAGCTATTAACACTATAATAAAAGACCAAATTGGTTCTCCAAATAATCAGTTTAGGAGAATCCAACCCGAGGGCGCTATACTTTGTCATAATATTGTATTTGAAGCGGATGATTTTTCACACCGATTGCGGGACGGATGTTTACAATAATTATGAAAGTACGACTAGGAATTCAGTTCCCAAGAGCCGAGAGCGGGTCGTAACTTTTTTAGAAGAGATAAAAGCATTTAAATAAGTAGGCCACACACACGTACAGTTTTGAATATCTTATCGCGTACTCGGTGGCGATCAGATTTAATTAGGGTAACGAAAGTCGACGAAAGGCTCATAAACGACTGGAATCGAACGACTACCCGTTCGATTAGCATAAATAAGTTTACGGCTAACGGTTGTCCCCGCCCGTGCACGCGGGTCCTTGATAACCGTGAAAACGAGATTTTGGACTCGCACTTTCTTTCGGTCCGGTGCATGGGCGCTTCGCTTTCGCTCCTCTCCTTAATACATTTCTGGCTCACCTGAAGCTGTTTTGCAACCGCGGGACCATTCAACTCGAGTCTTGCCAAATCCGGTCCGAAAATAAGCTTTTTGTGCAATCTTGAGTTCGTCCCGTTTGACATCCCTGACACCCCGCGGGGGAACGAAAATGTTTCGTTTAAAATACCACCTCGAGTCGAGTTCACACACGGCTATTGATTTATTTATCCGCTGCCTGCGACGGTTGAATACAAATTGAATCTCCTGGATTCCAGCTCGCTTTATTGAAGGGTATTTTTCAAGTGTCGTGCTTTATTTACAAGGAGATCAATAAAAACGTGTAATTGAGTGTCACCGAGTTGTCAAATTCTTCTAAGGGGAAAGTTTTTGTACGATGAATCAAAAATTGATTGCGCTGAAAAACAAGATTATTAATTATCTCAATCAATAAAGAATTGTCGACATCAAAATTGTGTCAAGTTTTTCCCGTGAATTTAAACTGCAGTAAACCTCAGTGGAGTGGAAGGTTAAAGGCGTCAAAAATTCCGGCTCGTGTGACATAACAAGACCCACATTTTGCATAACAATACGGTGAAGATTAAAAAAAAAAAAAGTCCAGTTACAAGAGCAAACAAGCAGCGAAAATATAGTTCGCGCGTCTCCTCGTAAACGAAGTTGCACACAAAGGCATTTGGCGTGACGCTCGGGCATCAATCAGCGCGTTTCGTTACGACTTTCGGCGACCGTAACCACGCTTGATCTTGGATAAAAAGAAAAAAAAAAAGGAATTTTTTTTTGCTTGAAAAAAGTGACGATTCCACGCGAGTTTGACGAAAAAAAAAAATAATAATTAAGCATCCGGATGTAGGAAGCCGCCGCGCGGGGGAGCTTGCGTAAGTCCGTTAATGGGGAGGAATGCGTGGCCCACGCGAACATTTGAACAATCGACCGCGCGCCGCGAAAAAAGTCCCACAGTCTTGGTACGCGAAAGTGAGGTGAAATTTTTTTTGAGACCTGCTTCGATAAGTTTTGACGCTCGGGACAAGGTTTCCCTTCCATACCCTTCCTTTTACCCCGTCTTGGTTTTTTTTACACGCGTATTTGGGGCTTTGACGTCCTGCCGTTTACAGCGTGTTATTATTACGAAGGAGGAAACGGAAAAAAAAAAAAGAGAACCTTGTCCAGTTTTATTTTATAACTCTGTTTCGCGAAGCTGGTTGGGAAATCACGGGCCAAATACTTGGCTTTTCAATCTAACTCATATAACCGTGGAAAGTTGACAAATTCCATTGATTTCCATTTAAGCGCCTTGCAAAGCACGCCGACTTTCATTCATGAATTGTTAAAGGCAAATTGTCGCGAAAAGTATCGAATGGAGTCGTAGATCGGGAGGCCCGTTTTTCGACAATTGATTGCTATCTATATACTTTGATCTTTTGAAATTTTTTCCGGAAAACAATTGTTTTTTTGACTTCCCGAGGAGTAATTGTTTCTCAAAACTGAAAAAAACTTTGAGAAACGATTGCGCGAGAATGAAATTTACTCATCACTCTGAAGTACGAAGGAAAAAATTGGCATCATCAAGGCTTCGGGCACGAAAGTCGCAAACCATGGAACTTTCAAAATAAATTTTTCGCGCTAAAGGATTCTGCGAGATTGGACAATGCAATCAAGGTGATATTGTGAACGCGGTCGGAGGTAATGAATGCACCAAGAAAGCGTCGACTGATTTACAGCCGAAATGAGATTTCGAGCGGCTGATGTCAACGATCTTCCGATTCGCAAAAACTCAGCACCGTGGTTTTATGTTTTTGTACGTCTCTCGGAAGTCAACGTCCTTCCTCGACAGCACCGGCGGTGTTTTTAAAAATATCTAAGTCTTATAAAGAGTTTCACTTTTAAAGAGCCTCGGTAAAAGAACTAGAAATTCATTTGTATCGAGCCCGCGATTCTCAGGGTCAAAGCGGGTCTCTTTATTAAGCAGCCAGACGGTTTGGACGCGTCGCGTTGAATATGTTAATCCCGTATCTTTTATAACTACTTTGAATGCGTACTTGTCCTTAACACGGTGAGAAAGTGAAAACGTTTAATGCTTTACCCCGGCGGGTACCCACGACGGTGAATCATCTAGTTGTACCATATTTTACACCTACTTTACAAGCAGTTTCTCAGAAAATCCCGTTTTAACGAGTTAATTTGACGATTTGTTCAAGCGGACACCTTTATTAAAACGTTATTCAACTTGATGGTGAAAACTGGTCCACTCGACTGTTTTGGTCTTTCCACCAGAAAATATAAGATTGTTCAATCAGCTCGATATCGAGAGAAGGCTCGAGTTATGTACGAGTCTAGGTGCGTGCGCGATTCGCAAAACCTGTTGATCGCGTCGAGTTCTTTATAAAAGATCTTCCGGTAATTAGCCCCGGTCTTTCCAAATTTAGGAGTCGACGGAAGTCGGTCTCTCGGTTGCGTGCAGGCCAATTACATTTGCCATAACATTTTCCAAAAATAATAAATAAAAAAAAATAACTATGCACTTGTATCGCAATTATGAATATCCAGGAATAAGCGCATATCGTTATACAACGATGTATAAAAGCTTCTGCGAGAAAATATTAAAGTTAACGACCGCGCGCTCATCAATTTTTTTCTTCGAGCGTGTAAATTTTGTAAATCAATTTCACTCTTATCCGTCACTTTATTATTGTCAAAGTAACGGCGTTGCATAAATCACGACGAAGAAAGCAAACGGTCGTGACAGTTAACATTTTACGACATTTTTCATGCTTGTGTTCTTCCCCATATTTTTCTTTTCTCCGTCTTTTCATTTGTTTATTATTTTCTCTTCTTTTGGAAGCTGAATAGAATGAATCGCGGCTTTTGGTCAACAACAATTAAACTTTTTTTTTCTTTTACCTTTCACACACAAGCTTTACTAATAAATCTCCATCACTAAGGTGCGTTAAAAAATTGCAATAAAATTACGTAAACAGCTTTAGTGTGCAATCTCCGTAACCCTAAAAATACTGCAAAGTCGCGCCGTAAAAAAAAAGTCAAAGACTCGCGGCATCTTCACGAGCGCGTTTTTTCTCCTCCCCGAACAAAAAATAATTATCTTCCAAACAACAATTTAGATAAATATGCGACAAAGATCAGAAGATAAAACTCCCTCACGCCGAGAAGCCACACTTGTCAAGCTTTTACTTTTCTATTCTAAATTTTTCTGCTAATTGGCAAGTTTCGATTATATCAGCCGGCTTACGTAAAAAATCTGGTAATAAAAATAAACTACCACAACTGGTACGATTATTTTGAAAAAATGAAAAAAATAAAAAGAATCCGTGTGACGTCCGCGCCCATCGAAGGGGAAAGTAAGCGTGCGAAGAAAGTCAAGGCAGCCGGAGGAAAGGGAAAGAAAAAATACCGCTACGCCCGCCGGGCCACAGGCATAAAAATCAGGAAGAGCCGAACTGTGTACGAGAGGAGAAAGAGAGAGAGAGAAATCCGCAGCCTTGAGAGGCTGCGAATAAAAAAAAAATAAGAAAGCAGCCGGTCGGCGACCTCACACACTGACCCCCATTTTGGCCCACCCGAGACACCTGCATTGACCGATCGTCCATCTCCCGTGGCGTTTAGTCGTGCGTGACGGTAATTTTTATCGCCGCTTGACTGTTTAATTCTCTCCCGGAAACTCGTTAATCATAACCCGCATTGTGCACTCGCTTAATTACATAAAATCATCAGGTGGCTAGAGCTGCGCGCTTAATTAAAAGTTTATATCATTAGTATGCTAATTTATCTTTTGAAATACACTGTTTTTTTTTTTTTTCTTTTTTCTTTTTAATACTTTTGATTTATATAAATGTGGGCTTGTAAAAATAATTAATAAAATTAAAAAAGGAGATGGTAGAAACTCTGTTGAGAGCCACCAAGCTAATTAGACTTCAGACCGTCGAGTCACTACAGCTGTGATCACGTGTAATTGATATGCTCAACATGCTAAAGTGATAGCTGCGTCTTGTCTCTAACTCACGAATTTACATTCAAATTTTTCTTAGAAAGTCGAAAGATGGGATATTTAGATTTCGCTTTTTTTTTTCCTCCGATCCTTTTTTTTTTTATTTTTGATCAAACGGCTTTGAGGAATTCTTTATTCATCGCTCGAGTATTCTCGGGACGATAGACATTTTTATAAGGACATTAGGTAAAAAGAAAGTTTTCGGAGCCATAAAAAAAAAAAAAAAAATCCGTGTTCGGACGATTTTTGGTGTTTGACGTCAAACGTGTGAATTTGAATTAATCCAGCAACGAAAGTGGATTATGTTAATTACAATGATGATTTAATCTATCAAATGAAAAAGAGAAAATAAATAATTTTCAAATTAACGATAAAGATCAACATCCGCGTGCGCTGCGCATCGTAAAGCAACCTGGTTAGTTAGCCAGCAAGCAGCTACTACTGCAAGAGCTGTTGGGAAAATAAAACCTGCTTTTGGTTTAAGGTCGAGAGAGATAAATAAAATCTTGAGCTTCAAAAATTCTCACTTCTGAAAGTCACGATTTCAATGATAAAAAAAAAGACTGGATTTTTTTTCACAGCAACCCTGCTAGAAGTTTCAACAGAACGTCTGGGGTGCCCGCCAGATAGTGGGCAGAAAATTCTGTCAAGCTTATTATTTTATGTATATGTCTATATATATATACATATATGTATATGTACCTAGATGCGTTGATGAGAGGTTAGTTTACAAATCGGAGCAGCAGCATGCAGCTCCGATGTTACAAAATTGATAAAAAATAATCAAATAATTTTATAGAAATATAATTTTAATCGATGAATCATGCTTGCTGTTTGAAAATCCTAACCTCTCCCTGCTGTATAGCCACACGTACAATGGACTTGAACAAATTTTTTTTCTTTTGCTAAATATTATGGAGTCAGGGCAGTGACCTAGCGCATAGGATAGCGATTACAACCTGGAGATGATTTCCCCAGGAAGTTTTGACTCCGGAGAGGCCAGGGCGGATACCTGGTGCACCTGGTGATACTTACGCCTTGGAGATGATTTTCCCAGGAAGTTTCGACTCCGGAGGGGTTAGGGCGGACACCTGGTGCACCTGGTGATACTTACGCCTTGGAGATGATTTTATCAAGAAATTTTGACCCTGG
Organism: Encarsia formosa; assembly: GCA_038277355.1. Classification (NCBI taxonomy): domain Eukaryota; kingdom Metazoa; phylum Arthropoda; class Insecta; order Hymenoptera; family Aphelinidae; genus Encarsia; species Encarsia formosa. The sequence goes on from CM076184.1 coordinate 112,529,490, forward strand.
ATGGGCCAGGGAAAATACTTGGTGTACCCGGTAATAACCACACTCTGAAGATGCTATCCTAATAGTAAACTTGATGATGTGAACCCACTGGGATCAAAACTTTCTGAGAAAATCATCTCCAAGGCGTAAGTATCACCAGGTGCACCAGGTGTTCAGCCTGACCCCTCCGGAGTCCAAACTTCCTGGGGAAATCATCTCCAAGGCGTAAGTATCACCAGGTGCACCAGGTGTTCAGCCTGACCCCTCCGGAGTCCAAACTTCCTGGGGAAATCATCTCCAAGGCGTCAGTATCACCAGGTGCACCAGGTATCCGCCCTGGCCCCTCCGAGGTCAAAACTTCCTGGGGAAATCATGTCCAGGTTATAATCGCTATCCTATGCACTAGGTCTCCGCCCTGACTCCATAGGTGTTACAATATTTAGCAAAAGAAAAAAAATTTGTTCAAGTCCATTGTACGTGTGGCACACGTATGCCACACGTGTGTCACATAGCTCGCCAGAATCCCTATGCGTAAAGCATTGGCCTTCTGTCAAGAATCTGGCGATTAACCCTACTAAATTTCTGCCCAATTTCGCTAAATCTGCCCACTGTCTGGCAATATTCTGGCGGAAATTTCTCGCAGGGAAGGTTGATTTTCCGAATGCGAATTTTGATGGTAATTTACCAAAGGCGAACTTAATCACGTAAAAGAAAAAAAAAGAATTAAAAAAATTAAGCAACCGTTAATGAGATGGACTAAAATTAGAAGTGCCGGAGCTAAATCACACATTTTGGTGGCAATTTTCATTTCACGTTCTTGCGTTTTGCTGGAAAATACATCATCGTGACCCGTGATTAAAGTGATGTAAGAGGAATTTTTTAATACGACAATTATAAACGAGCGCAAAGCAATTCATCCGTTCCAATTTTATAATTAATTTGCGTCCAGTATAGCCAATCGTATGGTACGTTCGGTGAACTCCATTAATTTTTCCTCCGTCAAATTTCAATTTTTCCAAGAGCTATAGAGTCGTTAAAAAAATTTATATTTTGTTTACACATGTGTCCTTTTCAGACTGCGAAACAGCTGAAAAGTTCAACATCCGTTGCATAATAACATTTATAATTGCGGAAAAATTTGTAAACACTTACTAATAACTTGATCGTACTGGCGGCGCGAAGTAGCCAGGTGTTTAAAAAATAACTATCGTTATGCTCCAGCATTTCAGCAATAACTTTACGGAGCTTTACTCTTTGGAATATGACTTTTTATTTAAAACGATAAAATGACTATTTTCAAATTACACTTTTGTCGTAAATTCAAGCTGTGATTAGGCAGTAAATATTTGCTCAGCTACGTGGAGAGTAATTTATCTTTTAAATAACTAGTAAAGTTCACCACTTCACCACCTCAAAGGATGTTTTACAGCTCTTTATTAAGGAACGCCGCAAAAATTGATGTACGTTTATGGAGAAAATGAAACAAAAATTTCTTGCCTGGCTACATATTATCTAATTTCAGTTGAGTATCAGATAATTTCTGCTTAATTTTGACGCTTGCGCTAATTTTAAGTTAGAACCTTGAGATGCTGGTGTCTCTTGTTTATCGTAAATCTGGGACACTTTTAGTTGAGTAATAATAGTTTGAAAAAATAAAGAAACATTTGTTCTGAAAAAAAGTACTTTTCTCGAGGGGAAATCAATACATCTTGAAGAATCGAGACGTCAGAAATAAACGTCTTACAATACTCGGATGTTACCACTAAAAATATCTCTCGCACCGCGGAAGCTCTCGTTCTTGATTATTTTTTTTCATTTTTTTTTTAAACATGATATTTTACAAAAGTAGCTATTAACTTTTGATTTACTTCTTTCTTTTCGATAAATTTTCAATAGCACTACATGTTTTAACTTCAAATGTTGAAATAGTGCTCACTTTGTTTATTTGTAGGATTTTTTCATGAGTTTTAAACTAATGACGTAAAATATTAATTGACTCAACCCTTTTACGCTTCTCAAAACACATCATATTAAACTTATCAATTATGTTGATGACACAAATTTATTGAAAAAAAAAATCGATAGTTGATAAAACAGGTATTTTTACAAGCGCTTCATGTAACATTTTCGCAAGATTGAGCTGCTGAAAGTGCATATCAGGTGCAAACAATATTTTTTACGAGTTGAGTACACTAACAAGTGAGGGGTCGAACGACTAACTGTGTAAACAACTCTGGAGTCTGCTCGTTCCAATTTACTTTATCTCTCATTCTCATTCACTTTCACTAAAAAATCAAAAATAAACCTTTTTTAAAAAAACGCATTCATTTTAATTACTACAAATAGAAAAAAAAAATTAATTTCTGAATGCAAGCGCAACTTGTTTAATAAATGTTGATGAATACTTGCAAGACCTGTTACTACACTAAGAATCTCACTCTATCATTTGGAAAGCATTAATAATCATATTTTTTATGCTGGTAGCAAGTGTAACTTGTTTAATTAAAAAAGCGTAATTACAAAATTTCTTTTCGTTTGATGTCTACTAAACCGACACATATTTGATCTATATTGAGTGAAAAATTAATGAATATTGAAACTGAAAAATTATACTTTTATAAAACGTACAATGTGTTAAAAAACTGTTTATAATATTAATCTGTGGTAAAACATTTTTAATATCATCTATTTTAACTATTAAATAATTTTGATTTTCTACTAAATCCATTGGTTATGAAAAAAAAAAAAATTTTAATGAACAATGCATTCAAAGTAGATTTATGCGAAAGAAGAGTAACAAAATTTTGTAATGCATGCTGAATAACTCTTAACATCATAGATCCAATTACATATAGGTTGTATTTGAATAGTATTGAATATATTTATTAATGCAATGCTTGCAAAACGTTAGTGTGTGGGAATATTTATTTCAGTCTCGCATCCAGACTCTTTGAATTAAATTTTTTCACTGTTTTGCGGTTGTTTTGAATTTTTATAAGTCTGAAAGACACAAACATTTTTCCTATTAGCGTGCTGAAAACTTTTTTTAGAACTAAAAGACAACACAAAAATTTCTACAACCTTAATTAAATCGTTTAATCTCGGATTACAAGTTTATTAAAAATGAAATCTCGAACACCGTTTAAAATATATTCAACATCATTATATTACATCCGGATTCTAGATTAAGAAAAACCGAACCAAGTGAAATTGAAAGAACTAGGGTAAATAAACCAGGAGATTTGTGAGCTTATCTAGAAGATCGAGCACCAGGTACCTAAAATATGATGTGAAATACCCAGTCAAAAGCCACGTACGAGCATCAATAACGAAAGTCAATCTCCCGGACAGCGCGCATAAGTTTGAAAAGCTCGCAAGCTCCGGACTTACCATGATGAAGAAGGAGACCTCGAGCGGGTGGTGAGGGAGGAAGCGGGCCGGCTTTCGCCGATCCTCCGTTGGACGATGCTTTTAGCGATTAAACTGGCCCCCAGGAAGCGAACAGCAACTCTTTTGGAAGAAGAGTCTTCCTTCTTGGCTTTCGTCGGTTTACTCTGTCCCGGTCAGTCAGTCACTGTAGCACTTCGCACCACCGAGTCATCGTCGCACCTGGTATCAATCACACAAGCTTTTTTATTCACGTGTGCACAGACTCTCCTTTACTATTCTTTATTTATTTATTTATTTTCTACAAAAAATAAATAAATAAAAAAAAAAAAAAAAAAAATTCACGTTTAAACAAACCACGGCGACTAGCAATGTATCGTGTTCTCCACAACTGCCGAGTATTCCAAGATCGAGCTGGCGGTTCCTCTATATAGGGCCCCCCTCCAGGCCTCTCCAACGCCGGACCCTTTCTCTCTCTCTCTCTCTTTCTTGGGGCCTCAAGAGCCGCGCCGCCACTACCGCACATAGAGAGAAAGCACGCGTTACTACTGTACTACTACTCCGGTAGCGCTCCGGCTCTTTCTCGCGCTCGCCTCTCGGCCATCTCTTTTCCGAGCTTCCCGGGATACCAGATTATTTTAATTTATTCATTTGTTTGGGCACGAGTCATTTAATTTTAGGTATTTTCCTACCCCCGAATCGTTTGGTCCTACGGAACTTTGACGTTTTCCCCGGCCTTCAGTCCGGCTTAAAAGGCACGGGTTTCCAGAAAAGTTGGTTTTTTTGAAATAGCTCGGATTAAGGACAACCGGGTGTGAAAATCCAACATTCAATCACGTGAAGCTTTTTTACTCCTTATTCTGTATGAATTTAAAAAATTATCATCGTAGATATTTATTAAGGATGAACCCTCTTACCCTGTCAAAGTTTGATTAACTTGCGTTATGAAATTGCTGGCTCAAGAAGGATCAGTGCTTATCCCTAATAGCAAGTTTGGTAAAATGAGATTTTAAATCATTTTGTTTGGTTTGCTCGTAAAACATTATGGCTCAAAGCTTGCAATTTAAGCAGTCACTTGGATTAGTTTATTTTGTGCGTGCAACCACGTTTAAAATTATTTTTCGATTAAGTAATTGAAACGTGATACCGGGTAAATTTACTCCTCGTACTTCTAAAATGGTTTAGAGTGGAGGCACGTATAAGATCCTGGTTTGGAGTGTATGCGCATACTAGACTGCAGAGTGCGGAGCTTATCTCAGGGAAAGTGTTGGCGTGTGTACAATAAAAGGAATTCAATTCATGTAATAAATTTTGAAATAAGTGTATCAGGTTATCGACTTATGTAATAATTTACCCTCTCAGATGAGCTGTTACATTATACTGATTAGCCAGGTAATGGTGAGTGTGTACCAAGTACTCTTACGATTTGAGCTTAATTACTCTCTGTTATCCTGGGGTGTAAACCACACGAGTAACTTATTTTCAGCATCATTCTAGCTGGTTTATAAGCAAGCTCGGAATTTTTTTTTTTTTTCAATAAAAATATGTGATAAGGGTTTCTCAATCATTTTGCAAATTAACGCCAATATCTACTAATAAACTAAACTGTAGATAAAGTGGAACTTTTTTAGCAAAACAGGATTTGTAGCCACCATTTAAAACTGCAAATAATTTTAAATTTTTTGCAATAAATAATTTTTATAATTAACTAGGTAACTGCCAAACTCTAATAAAAAAATTAAATTAACAATAAATTATAAAACAGATTGTACACACTGAAACAATTTTTCAAACATGACCACCCTCGAGATTAGAATTATAATCTAAGAAATCTCCAGAGAAGCGGCTAATCTATCAGATTTAAAGATGAAAGTAAGTAATCCGTGATCGGGAGCCATTGTAATCCACTGGGTGAGCCAGTTTAAATTTGCATACATATTGTGTTCATGTAAAAATATGAAGTCTTTAAAAAATCACATATCGTTTGATCAAAGTGCAATAGGTAACCCGTACTTTGTGCTCGAAAAAATAATTCTTTATCCTAAGAAAGACCAGTACGATAGCACCGCAAGGGAAACAGTCGTCGTTGCGTAAGGCAGATTAGACTTGAAATTTCTTTCATCGCTGCAGCGACAAAAATTTATGTGCTTACCATTGTACAGTAGCCGCGCTTTTTTTTAAAAACAGTTTTAGCTTTCTATATCGTCAAACGGTAACGCGACTCTCGTTTTCTATTCCACGAGCCAACGCTCTGTTGAAGGAGTTTATTGTCTTATAAGGATAAGTGATAAAAAAAGTCCTTGATAGCGATTGCACATTCGCTGGGCCCCGTCGATTAACGTCCAGCTGCGGAGTGATTCGAGCGACGGGATTTTAATTTCAAAGACGCGGAAACTTAAACTGATTAGAGCGGTGGTGGCGATGGTGTTGAATTACGGTAACATCGATACAATACTCATACATCTTTTTACGGGTAATTTTATGCCATCGCGGAATTTTTTATGGGCGCACGTACTTGCGACACGCGACTCTGCGTCCCCTGATGAATTTAAATCTCTCTTATTATCCAACTGAGATTCTTTTTTTTTCGCAAACATATTAGTGTGTACGAAATAAATGTCTGCTTAAGTTTTTTTAAGTTCTAAAATTTTTTTTTATTTAATCATTTTTTTCTGATATTTATAATTTGAAAAAGAAAATTCATCAACACTTGTTTCAAAGAAAGTTGTTTCTGTATTTAACCAAAAATAAAAAAGTTCTTAAAATTACTCAAAAAAGAAAGGCGTAAAAATAATTTTCGAAAATTTTTGAGTTTGTAAATGGCTTTCACGGCTAAGTGTTTGAATACGATAAAAAAATTCCAGACATATTTTATTCGTGAAAAACTATTATAAATGTTTATAGGTTTTTTTTTTTTTTTTTTTTTTGTTAACCTTAATATAAAAGTGTATACGCTTATAGTTACATATAGCTTTTGAGCTAAAATTATAATGAGGCTCCTAGGAATGAGTTTCCGATATCAAAGTTCGATACTCAAACTCCACAGTCTCGCTGGACCAGCTGGGTCACTTACAATTTTAAAATCTATTTACTCAATTTTGTCATAAATCAAAAATATACCAAATCCATTCATTAAATTGTTCAATTTTTTCTTAGTCACGACTGACCTTCGGGTACCTTACAGAATAAAAAAACCATTTTTATTTTTTAAACTTTTAATTAATTAAGTTTATTAACAATTTTATCAGTTTAATACATCAAATTTAAGGATACGTGATTCCGCAAAAGCGAAATTTTTAAATCTTTATGAACAAAAGGTATAATAAAAAGAAAAATCGATGACCTTACGCTCAAAGTAACTTATTTTAACTTTTGAAATAACCTTTAAAGTTTGAAAAAGATCAAAGTCTAATATTTGGTACTACCCGTTTCTCAAAGTTGGTAACGACTTGTAAAGTTGTCACATGGATCGATACATTTGACATTTTTGGTAACTCGTTAACTTTTATGCGTTTAAGTTTTATCTTTTATTTTATCACGTCACAAAAGCTAAAAAAAACTCGAAGGTGTATATAGTCGTACAAAAAGTGTTTACGTAGGATTTTTGGTTACTTTGAAACTTTTCTAACATCTCTTGACAATTTATTAGAATATACGCAGGTATATGAAAATTGAAGTGTACTTTCACCTGGAGGATAGGCCGGGGGATTATTTATCATTACTATTGAAAATTGTCGGCAAGAAAATTTAGAGGATTACTTTTGAATAGTCGATGATTAAATTTCCAATTTGTCCGATTATACTCGTGGAAAACGAGGTAACCGCGGGTATAAAAACAATAAGTCCCTCCCCGTAAATTGGGCACACGCACCGAGGATAAAGTCAAGAAGAAAAATGGGACTCCGATTGATAATTGCGGGATCCCGCAAACAACAAAATTGCTGCCAGGCGTCGGTCGGAGAATCCTCCGATCCTTGGCGCTCTGCTCGGCTACCGCTTGGATTTCGAGGCCGAGGCGGGGCGCGTTGGAGGTCGTCGTCGGCCCGAAGGCAGCACCGGCAGGAGAAAAGACATGAAAAGAAAAGCGCCGTGTCTTACAATGCTTCCCTTTCACTATGAGCGCGCGAAATATAAGCGCTCGTGGGCGTGTGCGCGAATCCGCCGTAGTCTTACGCCCCTGACTGACTGACTAACAGTCTGAGGACCCAGAGGCGTAGGTTAATCCGACGCTCATTTTTTTCGAGAAGTGGCGAAATTTCGTTATGACACTTATTCTTGTACCTTTTTTGCCAGATTCTGCAGCTGCGGGTTACATGGGAATCACAGTTATGCCCGGCATTCCCGCAGTCGTGCAATTTTTTTGCGGCAGCGGCGGCAGCTCCCGACCGACTATAATCCTAGATAAAATTTACACTCTTTCGTGACGAAATCTTTGCAAACGACCCCGTTTGAGCTATCAATTGTACGGGTAACAAACTGTTTACTTTTATGACAAATTGATAAATATCTGAGAAGTTACCGGAATGACTGTTTTGTTTACCACTACAAAATACCTTTAAAATCAATAAATTTTCTTTGACATTTTTTATTTTTAAAATTAAGGTGGTTTTCTACCAGAGCTAGTCAAGTTCAAGATTAGCATTTGGTTATTAAAATTTGTTTTTTAACTTTTTATATGGCTTCTGAAACTATTTTCTACCAAAAAAACATTGACAATCACAACAAAACATTTTTTTTTAACTTTTAACCTCACCTCACCAAGAAAATTATTTTAAAATTTGTAAAACATCAATTTTTTGCAGTTTCAAGAAATGAATTCTTCGAAAGTGAAACTATATGTATGTGGTTTTTCTAGAGGATCTCTATTGTAAGAAAACAAATATCAATAGTTTAGTACACTTTTTCAGCGTACCGGCCATACGCGTAATGAAAAAAATTCAATCTTTATCTAACTGTAACTTTAAAACTATATGGTCAATTTTGACCAGACTTCGTGGAAATGTTTATTAATATCTAATAAACACCTCCAAAAAATTTGAGCTGATTCTCTATTGCCATGTATTCGGTAGAAAACCACTTTAAACAAATCGGAGTGTTTAAAAAAAAAAAAAAAAAAAAATCATTTTTACGAGCGTTATTGGTCGTCTTTAAGAAATCTAGGTCTGATATCTCTTTTGAGTGTGAAATATTTAAAATTGCAGCGATAAATTAAAATTCGAATTAGTCGGGCGATTTGTTCACGTGTTTAAAATGGCTGGGGCAAAAAAAACCATGCTTCTTTTTAAATCATATACAGTTACTTAGCACACATATTTCCGTTGAAATTTAATTTCCCTTTCTAAATTTCTTGTGCACGGCTCCACGTATGGCACGAATCTAATCCAGCGTGGGTCTCTCATAATCAAATATTTTAAACATATATTTCCATAACACTTAATGAAAAAGTTTTGATGCTTATTTGAAAGTTTTATTATAGTCGTTTTAATTTGATGACTTGAGTATGGGTATTTGAATAATCAACTAAACTTTTAACGCTAAATACCACCGAGATTTGTGGTATTTTTAGCGTATTCATTCGACTTTCTACCGGAAAAGTAAAATTTTCAATAGTGTCCTTCGTTTATTTGAACATTAACAAAGTAGTTTGCTTTGATATTTTTAACTAAAAAAAGATAATGACAGAACAATACTTATTTTTTTATCAAGGCTAATAAAAGGTCCTTTAGTGATCATTTAAAAAAAAAAAGCATGTGATTTGTTTTCTATAAAAAAATTAAAAAATTAAAAATTTGACAAAAATTGATCGATCGAGAGAGGTTTTTTTCTCATGCAGCGATTTATCGAAGATAAGAAAAATTCTGGTCCCGTACAGGTTTCACTTTTTCGGTACGCACATCCGCGTTTGGGCCCACTTTCCAGCTTCCTCCGCAGCCGAGCACGTCAATCAATGAAGATTCCCCTCGAAAACCTCTCTCAATGAAAGTAAACCTGTGGCATGTGCGGTGGCTCCTCCTCGGATTGAGTCGTCGTACTCATCCTCGGAGTTCAAGATAAAGTTCTTCAGCGAGCGAAAGTTCAGCGCTGCAATGATACGAATAAAGAGCGGGAAAAAAAGGGATAAGGCCGAAATTAAGTATGCACCGCGGCGAATACACACACCGGCCGGATGTTGCGAAGATCTCTCGCGGATCCTGCGAAAGATTGCGAAAGGCCACGGCGGCGGAGGCTGAGCCATTCAATGCCCGGATATGCCGATGCCCCGCGCGATATTGCTGCAAACTCTTCTTCTTCTTCTTCTTCTCCTCGCTTGAATCTTTTTTTACCAGTTTTTTTCTTTCTTTCTCTACTCCCCACCCCCCGCTGTCATTTTTATCATCCTCGTCATCGATTCGAAAAATAAAGAGATGATCGCGGATGGACGTTTTATCGTGAGAACTAGGAGAGAATAATATATATTTACTTACTTTCGGTTTTCAACTCAAGTTATATAACCGACGCGTACATGCCGATACATCACCCGCTGCACCATCGGGTTTTTTTTTTCTTCTCCTGCTGTAATTCAACGTTAAATACCAGTTTTTTTTTATCCAATACCAAACTGTATCGGACTTTGGAAATCTTAAGTCTCTCTCTCTATTTTCTAGAACTTATGTACTCGCTGCTCGGGAACGAGTTCGCACAAAGAGTGTCAGTTTTACCTGCATAATTATTAAAAACTGCCCTCTGGCTCGGGTGTTGAAGTTGCTGCAAAAAAAACAGACTGCAAAGAGATCGAGTTTATCATTAAAAGATAATGATAGATATCTGTAGGAACGCTGATAATCGAGCGAATTTTTTTTCTAAAAATATTAATTAGAACGCTGAGTTTAACTAGATTTTCATCAAATCATTGTGCAACGTAAATGCATGTAACAACGTGATTCTAGAAGCTTGAAGATAGATCTTCTTTAAAGTTAAAAGGAATTACAATTGTAAAGCAAGCTCATTTTCACTATTCTTCGTAACCAAAGCCCATTACGTACGGTTATCTTTTTTTTTCTTACTTCGACGAAGCTATAGCGCCCAGCTGTAGATGAAAAGAGCGCATTAGTAACTGGAATTAAAAACGCATTATTAAAGGTGCAAAGTAGGTGATTACTCCCACAGAATGAGGTAATTTATTCAAAGTCATCGCATCATTTGATAATAGCTCATCTGGGAATAACTATTCTCTTCACTTTTACTTTATTATAGTATTAAATAAATGTACTTTTTTCAAAGCGTCAATATCACTTCCTGTTAGCTTAATTCAGGTGTAATTAATAGCTTTGGTTAAACACTTCGGAATGTGGTTCTTTCATTTAAACCGAGAGAAAATCAAATTTTTACGAAATGCTTGCTAGTTTCTAGAAATATTTGCATCTCCGTTTTTAGTCTCTTTGATGCTTATAACAATTATAACAATTCATTCGCAGAATACGAGGATATGTTTATTTTAAACACGTGTGGTAATCCTTGTACAAAGCAGTAAGGTGATCTACACATTGTTTTGTCAAAATAAAAGTCTTGAATAAAATTATAGGACAGAGGTGCTGATTTTCTAGATGTTAACAAACTCGTAAAAAAAGTATTGATTATAACACCAAGTCAGTAATTAGTATTACTCGTAGCTGTACCTGTTATTTTGCTTAATAATACAGCTCTTTAAGAATGTTGACTACTGAGCATGAACGACTTTTCAACTCTTTATATAAACCAAAATAAGTTACAAGATAGACAAATTTTCAAAATTGTGTAAGATGTTCGATAAAAAATGTTAAAGTGTTGATTTTTTATTATTTTCAAGCCTGTAAATTATCAGTCGAATTTAAATTTTAAACTCTGGGTAATTTTGCAGCATAAATCACGAAATCAGGAAATAAATTCAAGCTCGTATTTTAAATTTTTGAGGAAAAAATTGAGATAAAAATTTTCAAGTATCCTTAATTAACAAAAAAAAAGTAAAGAATAATCAATATCCACGTCGCTAAGTAATGACATAAAATTTTCGACGAACATGATACGACGACGAATAAAAAAAATAGTTCAGATCGTGAGAAAAGTACGCGCGAGTCGGACTACCTAGTCGTAACTGTTAAGTGCTTGCTCTCTTGGTCGCGCGCGCTCGCGATGCATGTAAATGCGCTGTACACACGCGCCGCCGCGCCTGCCGATTCGGCCCACTTATCGGGTCCATCTATAATACGCGCGCGAATGACTTCACACCGTAACGTTTCTGCAGACGCTTTTTTTAAAACCGCATGCGATGAATGAGAAAGTTTTATTCCTCAGCTGTGTATGCAACAACCCGAAAACATCCTTCGGGGGCCACCGTTGCGTAAGCGGTGCTTCATCTCACCCGCGCAGAATTTCGGAAAGGTTTAAATGAAAAAAACTTTTGGCTTTTTAAAGAAAATGATCTTTTTCATAAGTTTGAAAATATTATCCTTGTACGCGAGAATGAAAACACAGAGAAACTGGTGAAATGTAAAATATGTTTTTTTGGTGAGTCACAATGAGAATTTTCCTCGTAAACTGGAGCAGAGGTTGCAGTAGTACTTTTTCCAAACAGGATACTATTAGAGATTTTTGGTTGACTTTTCTCGATGATTCAAGGAATACGTAATGCCGTATAAATAATATAGTATATTATTCCCGCAGGCGAGATGGTTCGATTTGCGACCCGAGCCGAAGGCGAGAATTGCAACGAGGAGGAAATCTAACCCTCGAGCCTAAGGGAAATATACTATTTTTCGTCCTTCTAACCGAAAACAAGGGGCGAAGTTCCGATTTTGAGGTTAGAGGGACGAACATTTTTTTTAAGTAAGTATTTTTACAAATTTTTAATTTGAACGCGAAGTTATAATTTTGTACTTTCATTTTTTTGTACGAGTAATAAATAGCAGGTAAGTTTTTTATTTTAGGCTTTCAATATTCTTTCACCAAAATTCACTGTTACTCGTCGTGACTCGCAAAAAAAAGATTTACGCTTAAACTCTTTTAAATGCAGAAGTGAAAAATGATTTACAAATAAGTTCAATTGATCAAACTATGAAAGTACACTGTCGATAAAGAAAAAGTTTATTTATATGAATTTAAATTGTTTTTAATAATATTGATTTTGCACTTATGGACATTTCAAGGGGAACCATGTATTAATTAAACGAGAGAGAAATTTGAACTGACTCTTTGGAACTTGCGTGACGCTAATTTCGACTCTCTTTTTCGAGGAACCGAAGAGATAAATAATGTAAATGCAACTTTTTTCACCGCGTCACAACATAAATAAGTCAGTAATAACTCTAATTTGACAGAATAAATATTTTGTACCAGTTTTCTTTCACAAACTTATGAATAATCAAAACCTTTTTGCAAAATGATCGACGTAAATTTCTTACGAGGATAATCTTTCAGAATCTAGAGCAAAGATTCAATTTAAACAGTTTCTTTTTCAATTTCAGCATTCAATACCTTCTTAAAATAATAAAAGGGTACTCAACAGTGACTGGCAGAGTATGGAAAAATTCAAAAGGTCAAAAGAGTAATTTATTTTTAAACGGCTCAATGTACGGCAGTTTAATTCGCCTCGGGGGGGTATTGAACCTGACCGTGAGTAAGAATCATGAAAATTCATTGAAAATCAATGGAAAATTTCGTGTACGTAGTTTTATGTAAGTAAGCCAGATATTTGGATAGTCCAATTAAATTATTTTTTCATCAGATAAAATGAACGAATTTTTTCAAGGCTTTTCAGCACACGGGTATTTAGAAATATATAATGGAATAGCATTCGTTAGTAAGTTGAAGTAGAGTAAGTTAGTTGAAATAAAAAGAGATTGGTGTGCTCCAGTTATTCCAAGCGAGTAAAAGTCACCGGCACTGTTTGACATTTACTTATTATTAAAAGATCGGCCATTGGATACCAGACTAGAAAAGTTTCTTGTACATTTAACCTTAAGAGATAAACTAAACCAAGCTTGATAAGAATAACCACATTTGAATAATTTCACTTTTAATTTTTTTCTTCTTCATATCGGAAACTTTTTTTTTTGGCCTATACAGAAACTTAATAAGTAAAAAAGTTCAAGACAATGGCAGCGTAAATCAAAATAATCGAAGAAGACGATACGAAGTTGGATTCAATAAATTCTTGGTGTCCTAATGCATCGATTCCGAGTTATAAAAGTCGATCTCACGACTCGATCAGCATCTCATGAATTTTCATGGGGCGTGGGTGGGAGCGAACATTGTGCCATCTCTAGGTTTTTATCGGATCCAGACCGACCACAATACGAGGGCGATTAATAACTCGCGGTTCGTCGCTCCGGCCGCAAGCTCGTACACATAAATGTTAATGCGATGTTACCACCCAAGCGCGCGAATTTACGCAATTGAAACATTTCTCCCTGAAAAGTCGTCTGGACGGACGATAAACTTGTAATATAGGTTGGATCAAACACGGAGCGTTGATTGCCGCACGAGCCAAGCAACTGGCCGTAGCGGCCTCTCACTTTTCTTTTCTTGCGCCCGGTGAAACAAGCCCTCCCCCGGGCCCCGGCTGTGTTCCGGAAAGACCAAGAATGCAGCCCGGCTTAGCCGGACAATAGACGAGTCTTATGCCACTTAAACCCCGCGAGTAAACGCGATAAAACCCGGGGATAAGGACAACGGTCCGAAAAAAACGCCTGCTCGAGGGTTGTATACCAGTCCATTGTCCGAAACTCGGATACTTTAGTGCAAAAACGCTACCCGTTGTTTTACATCCTTCAAGGAGAAACACACTTTATCATTCTGAGACTGTAAGGCTTTTCCCTTTTTTCTCTCTCTTTCTGGTTCAGCCAATACGGTATCTCTTAAAAGAGGTTGTCCTGGATACTTGTAATGAATTTTATTACAATAAACTATTTTGTATCGGGATCAGCATCAAAGTTGTGTCACAGTACTGTTTCGTTAAAGCCCAGAGACAAATTCTGCTGTAAATCAAATTGTGAACGTCGGTATCAATCTCTATTACAAGTACCATGGCTTAAAATCTGCACCAGACACAGCTCTCTTTATCAGTTGGTTGCAACTAAACTTTTTTTTCTATTTCGAGTTCGGCTCGCTCACGGAGCTCTTGGATTAATACGAGATTAATATTGAAAATAATATGATTTACGACGAAATAAGAATAAATAAAACGATAAAAGATTACACCCTAAAAATTTCATTTATTATAAACAAATCAATTTAAAACTAATCAGAAATAATAATTTTTTTTTTATATTAGCAAATTTATGAAATTAACTCAAAGATTGTAAAAACGATGCAATTATAACTTTGTGATAATTGGGTACAATAATTAAAAAAAAAATTATTTCAAATTAAAAAAAGAAAGTTATTTAAAATTAAAATAAACCAAACATAAGTGTAAACAGAAAATGATAAAAATTAGAGCTGAAAGTAAGAGAAAAAGTAACACTTTTTTAATAGAACAGAAAGCAATCGTCATAATTTTTTTTTTTTTTTTTTTTTAAGGTAACTCTTGTAACTAAAAACTTGAATAAAAGAAGAAATTATTAAAGTTACCCCCTAGCAACCATCAATTTAAAATATCAAACAATCTATGTTTCAAAAACTTCATAAAACCTGTTTGAAATTTATTTGAAAAAAAAAATGTTTTACAATAATTACCGCAGTAAAGTTTCTTTCAAGATGCTCAAGGTCTGATGGTATCATCACCGAACAAAAGCAGTTTGCCAACCGGCTCGCAGTACCAAAGGGATCGACCGTGAACCCTGCTATTTTTAAGCCACGCGACGCTTTAAAAACTTTTAAGTTTTAATTTTTCTTGAATTTTTTTCAACTACAAATTTTCAACAGGCGTTATTGTCAACAAATATTATTTCACCACAAATTGTCTTTGTAATTAAATTTCTGCAATTTTGGGAGGATGAAATGATGAGTGTCGTGTAGGTAGGCATTCTAAGTGGTAAGGCAATACAAATTCTGAGAAAATAGTCTCTTGCATGCAATTTTACGCTTGTTGGTTTATGGTCAGACTCGACAGCATAAATAATCTTCGCTATTATGAAAACTTGCGTTGTAAGCGTGCTATTAATATGAAGCTAGTAAATTTTACTTCACCTTGTTTCAATTTACTCGTTTGAGGCTTGATTAATTCGTAGAAAAAATTTCTTAATTTTTCCTTAAACTTTTTTATTTTAACACACTTGCATAATACTGATATGAAATTTATCAATCAATAGAAATTTTCAAAAAAAGAGTCCTTGTTGTTACAATTATTATCGTTCAAATCATCTAGTACTCGACTAAAAATTGTTTAATCTAATTTGGTTCGTAGAGGTTATGCCAGACATCTCGCCTATTTTTGCCATTGGAAAAAAAAAAAAAAAATTATAGAGCATAAAGAACACAGTTGCTTATTTAAAAAAAATATTTATATATTTTTAGTACTAATATTATACTCGAAATATAATATAAATCCCCAGTTTAAAGATGCGTCTAGTATATAGGAATCGTTTTTTTTTTTTTAATTTATACCGTGTATAAAATACACTTTATACCACTAGTGCGTAGGTACTCGATTTTACGCACGCTTCGAAATTTAAAAACTCGCCCTACGCACCAGTGGTATAAAATAGTATATGCAACGGGTGCAGCACGTCACCAGGGCGTCTTAAAGTCACTCGTGCTACGCTTCGCTTCGCACTCGGGGCCTTTAAACCGCCCTGGCGACGATACTGCAACCCGTTGCATAATATACTATTATATAAAAATGAGCTGAAGATAATTTTTGAAAATTTTTGCTTGAACTTTCAATATATTAAATCAATCTTTTGTTAAAACAAGAAAAAAATTATCATAATAAATCAACTATTAGTTAATTAGTGTTAGCTTGAAAGAATAACTGTTTATTCTCGGCTCTGCCAAGTGATTAAACAAATACAATTAATAGTTACATGTTCCAATCGTGATTCTGGCAGGTGAATACCATTTTTAGTATGCGAGTGTTCAAAAAAATGTCTCGAAAATGTTAAAATCCGAGAGCGTGACCATCAGTAATACTTGAATTGCATAGATGCAGCGATGTTGTTGCTTCACGATCAAGAGAACAGCGTGACTAGAGGATTATACGAGTGATTTTTTGGTCTACCACTAATTACAGGTAATGATCCGCTTCTTTTTTACTTTCCCTCGTGGATCTTTGTTATTATGTGCTTTTACTCGCATTTTACGAGCACATTACTCCCAATTTAAGTATCATCTTGAATATTATTCGTTTTGTCATTTTTTTCCAAGGTTTTTCTGAAAAAACTAGCCACTGATTTTATTCTAACATTAAGTTTTTCCAACGAATTAAACTATAGTTGAAAATGAACATTTACAACTGAAAAAAAAAACAATTATGAAGTTCAAATTTTTAATTTTGCCTAACTTACTGTTATGACTCACTTCAAAGATTTTCGCTAACTGTGCATATCTTCAAAATGTTTTTTTATTGGCAACAAAGCTTTGTCCTATTGTATAAAGTAGCTTTGTCATATTGCGTAAACTTTTTATTTGTGAGCTGATTGTCGGAGAAGTTTTCAAAATATTCGTTGAATATAAAATTTTACTTTTTTTTACAGTGACGTTTAATCTCAAATTACAAATAATCTATATATTTTGTATCAAAGCTGAATATATGTAGATTATGCAATAAAACAATTAAAAATTATAAATAGAATTTTCCGACAGAAAAATTTCTTTTAAATTTTTAATAACCCTCTAAAGTTTCATAAAGAAGCTAGTAAAAATCTATAACTTCCGGTAAGTTAACGCACTGAGTTTGATGAGTAAAAAGGGCGCTTAAAAAATTGATAACCCACAACAATCAAGATTATGCACATATTTTATTTTTTGTATCATTTATGAGCAATGAAAATTAATTAACTTTATCGTTAGAGAGTACCATAAATTTTTTACTCGGCGTTTAATACACCAAGATCATAATATTTGAACCGGGCGCTGCGGCTGGCGCAGGTACGCATTTTTTCTAGCTTTCGATCGTGACAGAAAAGTCTCCATTACAACCTCAGCTCAATTATCTCATCCTAACCGACACTAAAGTATAAATCAAAGACCCACAAAAATGAAAAAGATTTTTCCGAATCGATCTTTGGGATTTCTCTAAAAACTCGTTAGCCATCCACTCGGGCGGGCATTACACCGCAGAAAACTTTCTACTTCTTCCCGCTCCTACGCCGAGATTGTCAATAGCGACGTACCCGCCAATAAAAAAGAGAGTAAGTACAACGCACCCGTATTAAAATATAAAAAAAGGTAAAATAAAAAAAAATTAAAAAAAAAAAAAAAAGGTGCGGAAAAATAAAAGTATCGATAAAAGTCCTCGACCCGCCAGCATATATAACAATCGCGCCTCGGCAGCACTAAACAGCCGGAGTCCTGAAATACCTGCCTCGCCGCGTCAGGCCTTTCTTCACTTTCTACCGGTTTTATGCACCCACTTCTCCGTAATTCTCTTCTTTTTATATGTTTACCCACCCGTTCCCATGAGCTCGCTAAAAAAATTGCAAGCATTACCAGCGTCGAGATCGACACACACCTGAGCGAATATCGACTCCAGAGCCACTATAAACGTGGATGGGAAAATTTTTTCCATACGTCGACCAGCCATCAGTTTTGTGTGTATTATGATCGTTCGCCGATGTCGCGCAGATTGCGGAAAAGCTATTACGCAACTTTGCTTTTGACTCCACTTATCTCGGCGCTTCATCCAACCCTTAAAACCACACAATTTACTTCAGACGATACTTGACGCAATTCAAATTTTTGAGCGTTACCTTTTCAAAGTAAAAGTTTTCATCAACCAAATTCTTGAAAGTGCATTGTCAAATTTTTTTATCGAAAATACAGAACACTTCAAAAACATATGAAGCTTAAATTTCGAGGGTTGTTTTCAAGTTTTTAATTCGGAAAAAATCAAGCTATTTTTATACTTTCTCGAAGATTTGATGATTAGGATGAAAATTATAATCGAACTTGACTTCGTAAATTGAAAATTTGTAATCACGCGACAGGGAGAGTCAAGTTGAGCCCAACGTTCGAAACTGTTACTGTCACTTACTCGCTGGTGCTGAACCAAACGCACGTCGTTCTGCGATTGAGATAATTAGATTTTTTCAAAGCTCATTAAATTTTTAATTCTACACAAGCGATTGTATTAATTAATGATTATCCATTCTAGCTTCAATAATGACAGGCTACCATACAAAAAAGAACATCAAATTAAAAGATATTTTAAAGCGTGCGGTGTTCATTGAAAGGATAGAGAAAAGAGAAAATTTTCAAAAAAAAATTATCTCCTTAACTTTTTTTTTAATATTGTCTATTATGTAGCGTACGCACATTTCTTTCGATAATTACAGGTGTACATAAAAGATTAAAAAAGGAGATTTTCCCACTGATCAAAGAGAGTAAAGAAAGTCAGCCGCAGAACACACTAGGTCACATTAATGCCAAAAAAATTAAATTATGATAAAACGAAGCACAAAAATAGAAAACTACTGAAAATTGCCAGGCCCCGAAGGAATAGGTAGGCCCCACTCGACATACTTACATACATTCCTGGAAACGACATTATAAATACCATACCTTACAAAAAAAGCGAAATGATTATTCCAACACGCTATCCCACGATATTAAACTATCAATCAATCTGACAAACGCAGAACCAATTATAAAAATTTAGAAATTTTCGAGAAGATTTTTCTACAAGAAATCAATTAACGACTAATAATTTTTCTAATCAATACTTTTTCAAGATTCAATACTAAAAATGTGGAAGGGTTAATTATACTTGTGAAATTTTAAATTTTAAATTAGTCTTTGTTGTGGATGAACTGATGCAACAATTCAAATTGAGTTTGTATAACTTGAATTATTCTCAAATATAGCTTTGAATTGCAGCATTTGTTACAAGGTCTTATTGGATCAAATTTTCAAACCACATAATTTTGCATAATCAGGATAACTCAAGAAATAGTCTAAGCACGGATGGCTCAAATCAATCAATTTACACGCAAAATGCAACACCAAATTCAGCGTTATAATGGAAGAGATCAATTACCCGAAGATAAGACCGCTCTTCAATCTAAAGGAGAAAGAGATGAAATTTCTCTGCGTGGGCGTACTCAAAAGGGGCTTGCGCACGCGCGCGCACACACCACGATGAGCAATGAACTTGACCGGAAGTGGGTCAAGTAGCGCGCCCGTAGGCTTGCGGGAGCGAGGAATCTTGCTGGCACTCGGTGCTCGGAACCCATTCGGAATCGGGTATAAATCTACGCAACGGTATCACCAAATCAGAGCAAATATCTATTTTATCGATCTATTTTTTTCTCTCAGGTGCGCCTTTATTTTAGTTTCATCATAAATTCAGATTAGTTACTCCGGTAGATAAACTACAAACTACGGCTGAGTTAGCCTAATTCGATTCGAGATAAAACAGAACACTGGCTTTGGCAAGCACGTGTGTACGTGCTGTACGGAAATACCTCGGAGGCATTGCATTTTTATTTGAGGGAAAATTTCTCCGATTGTTTCGGATAGGTTATTAAGATATGAATTAGTTTACTATCAAATTTTCATGCTGACGCATCTACAAGCAAGTTCCAATTTTAAAAATGTGTCTCAACTTGTTTTTTTTTTTTTTTTCAACAAGAGAAAAGCATAAAATTGAACAAGCATACAACACCTGAAAGTCAATATAAATTAGTGGAAAAATCTGAAAAACTTAATAGTTTCATTGGGCTTCCAAATTTTTAATAAAATGTTTTTGAACTTACATTATTTTAATGATTCTACAGTTTGGGTTCTATTTTATTCGACTCCCTCTTTCTTTGATTTTAGACCCATAAACCTGTACCATCTTCACACCAATAAATACCCCTATCTTTACCGACGATAAATTCTGAGATCCACTTTAATCCTATCAAAGATCGTATGGGATACAAATTTCACAACCCACAGACGTATTTTGTTTTTTTTGTCTTGTACGATTTGTTAAAAAAATATTGTTTGTATCTATAGGGTGATGCTTTTCTCGAAGCTTATCGAATAAGTTCATTTGTGCTTTTATCATTTTTAACTAAAATAAACTATGAAATTTGATTCATAATTTTTTTCCAAATTGCAAAAATTTAAAAAATTTTGTTGATTTTTTTTTACCCATGTTACTCCGACAAAACCATTAAAGATCGATACTAGACCAAATAAAAAAAACATACATGACCATCAATCAAATTAGAAATTTTGGTGCCTTATTATATAGTGTGCTACTAATTTCAATCTTCCTTAATGATACAGTTTTTTTCATCATTAAAGCCTACAGCATTAACAATTACCTCAAAAAATGATTATGAGAAAAAATTGATAGTATATACTAATATTATATATACATTAATTTTCATCTTTGCCTTTTTTTTCTCATTAATGTAAGAGAATAATTGAATACTTAAATTAGCACTATAAGGTGCGAAGATCAAAATATGTAAGTATTCAACCATCCGGTTAAAACATGAAATTTTCATTTCATACATTAAAAGAAGTTTTAAAGTTTTAAGTTCTTTTAAATCCCCTTTGCTCGGGTCTTGGTAAAATGCAGCTCATTTAAAAACCTCTGTGGTTGACGTTTTCTATAAAACATACATTAAAAATGTTTACATAAAATAACATAAAAATTATTAATAAAAGTACTTCTTTTTTTTTACAGATGGATTGAAAATTAACTTTTAAATAAATAATTAAAAAAATTCATTCGATTAAAATAAGAGCATCCTAATTTAGTCTTAATCGGCAGCAGTTTCCCCAAACCACAAGCTCAAACTAATGACGTTTGGTTTTGATTGAGAGTCAATAATAGAACTGAGAAATTCCTCGAGTGCGCGCGAATCTCGTGATCTACTTCCTTCCTACCCCTATAGTATCAAATAATTTGGCCATACTTGTGGCCCGCCGGGGCGCGACGATGCGGTGGCGCAGAGCCCAGCCGCGCCGAATCGATGCGACCTCACCGTCGAAGCTTATGTAAGCCAGGATGGCACTCGTGTTGGAGCAGACCGAATTCGGGTATTGAAGCCATAACTCTTATTTTTGAGATTAAAAATCAATGACAGAATAAAATTCATTTCCATTTACTTGGATTTTTTAAATAAATACCAACCTTTGATTTTATTGAATTTAATTAAAAAGCTAGTTTTGACAATATTTAAAAGCAGTCTTTAGCTCAGCTGATAAGATGCTTGCATTTCACAACATTTATGAGATCTAAAAACTTTTATCTTATTTTAAATTTTTAAATCCATTCATTACTGAAGCTCCCTTTTTTAAACAAATTACTTGTACACTTATTTTAAAAATACACCTATATCTTTTAATATAAGATGTTACTGAGCAATAAAGTTATAAAAAGAAGTTAAAGCACAATGAAAGAAACTCATTTTTTTAACTTTGAAATTCATTGTTATTCATTTGAATAAGTTAAAGCCAATTAACTGGATGCATAATTAATTAATATTTTATAAATTTGTCGAAAAAAATTTCTTACAAAACTTGGATTTATTCGGATGATATGATTTAAAAGTTTTTATAAATTTTAATATAAATTAACGCATCTTAATAAAGAGGTCCAATGATTTATTTTTATATGAAAATAAATATGTTTTACCGTTTAGGCGTGACTTTCTCTTTCATTGTTCACGAAAGCTGCGCCAAATAAATGAATGTAAATCTTCTCACGATTTCACGGTTCAAGCATGATTCATATTGTGCGAGTTTTAGTGAAATATTCAAAGTCACACCTTACAGTTATAATTTTCTACATTTTTGGTATGATTAACTTTTTTTTTTTTTTTACTTTTTAACTTTTACTGCCAAAACTTAAATTTTTTACTGATTTTGTTTAATCATTAAAAAAGCTTTTTGCGATTTCAAAGCTCTTAGTTAAAAAATCAACATTATGAATCTTTTACTTTTTTTTAGATAAGTTGTCCAATTTTTTTCTTCTTAAATTGAAAGTGATTCAAAACATGAGTTGAGTTAAAGACATAGATAATTTAAATAAAATGACTCGTATTTACATTATAATGAGCCACTTTCCATACTTTCTTCATAAAATTAAAAACAAATAGTTATCAAACAATTTAATATCTCTTACTAAAAAAATTTCTTGGATAAAAATTCGTATACGTTCATGTTTATAGCATACACACATTGTATTGGAAGATCAAAGTAAAAGTTGTTTCTTGTTAAATTGACCAAAACATGTCTCTTTCATTACATAAAAGTTACATTCATAAAAAAGTTTCACTTGAGCTGAAGAATTCAATTATTTACTTCGATGTATATGCTTTGATTTAAAATAAATTAAGCTTGGTACACTGAGTACAAGTATTCTAAAAAAATACAGGACACGGATACCAATATTTTCATGTAAAGGTAATTACCTAAAGTACCCCTCCCCCCTTATATTAAAGCGAAAAAAGTCTGGTATATAAAACCAGAATTTTAAATTCGGATGTATGAGGTCTCAATTTTAAGCTCTTGCTTTGACACTTAAGGAAACCTTTATCAATTAAACCAAATATTAATTTGGTCACTCACAAAAATTGACTAAAACTTAGTTATTCAACTGATTACTCCTCTTCTTTCTCCCAACCTAGTTACAATTAGTATAATATCCGAGTGAGCCTAAACAAAATTCTTACTGAAAATTCATGAAAAAAGGTAGAAAATCTGAGTTCACATGCTCTTGTAAGATAAAAATTATTTTTAAATTTTTTCGTAAAATTTATTTTTTACTAGCTCTTCTGAGCGCGCATATAGTAAAAAACACAATAGTTATAACCTATAATGCACTTTTCGAATGTTTTAAACTTCTCCACCCACCAAGTCACGAATAAAAATCTTACACTTACGCAAGATGGCGATAGCTCTCTATTAAAAAGGGATAAAAACTCTTTAAAATGAATTTTAAAGGTGAGACTAGAATCGAAATTATTCTCTCGTTTAAATGTTTATTAATTTGAGCTTTTTGTTAATTTTAGATCGATCTGTAATATAAAATTAACTGGATATAAGGTATTTGCCACTATGACGTCATGAGTAAAAAAATTGATGAACACTGGAGCCAAAACAAACTATAAATAGATATACTCTACATGGAAGCTAAGTTTCAGCGCTCATTACATGTATATCTATATGTAAATTGTTTTGACTCCACACTGAGAAAAATGTGCTCGAGTTACGGCTCAAAAATGAAGAGGTTATGTCTCTACGCCGCGCTCAGTAACTGCTTCATATGTGAGCCAAATTTGGCGCACGCGCTGCGATCGGCTGCGATTTGGTATTTGGTACTGTGTAGTGGTGCAAATTTTCAACACCGTGCGCCAAATTTGTTGCACCGTGGAGAAGAAACGATCCACCTTGTCGGTTCCATTACGGCGCTACGGTTGGCTCGATTACGAATCACATTTTTCCCAGTGCAGTGTTCGTCAATTTTTTTACTCATGACGTCATAGTGGCAAATACCTTATAGTATTAGGGCATTTTAGAGATAAAAATCATCATTCAAGTAAAACTTAGAAGTTAATAAATAAAAATGCTTTTAAAAGGTCACTTGTGAACAAATCAAAGCCTGCAAGTGGAAAATTATTATGCGCTTTATTCTTTATTCCGAAAACACTTAAATTATATACCCTTTATTATTATAAAGTTTACGGGTTATAGATCAATAAGATAAATCTGGTCTATGCTGTGCGATAGCATGCAATGTTAAAATTCCACAGCAGTAACATACCTTATTTAAGTGCAATAACATGGTCGTGGAATAACATATCTTATTGGATCACAAAAATGACCGCATTTAAAACGCTATACTTGACCAAAATAGTCGTGTTACAGATTTTTAAAAGTATTTTTGATCGATTTTTGGAAAAACCTCACTCACTATTATTTTAGTCGATGTGGTCGTTGCAGGCGTCACGACATTTTTGGTGCTTCAATAAGGTATGTTATTGCACTATATAATCTAGATTTATCTTATTGATCCTACACGTCGGTATATTCAAGATATAAATTTTTAAATATTACCTAGATTTTTTTTTTTATAGTAACAACTTTTAACGTAAAAAATTTGAATTTTTAAATACAGTAATTTTACTAGTTCAAAATAAATCGACACAAATTAGTACATTATAAGCTCGGGGAGTCAAAAATGAGGTAGCCCTTAGCAAACCCAAATTGATGTCCGAGCCGAAGGCGAGGTCATCAAGGGTTTGCTAAAGGTTGGCTCATTTTTGCTCTCCTTGAGCGTGTATACTATTTTTCACGCTAGTAGACCGAAAGTACAAAAAACCTAGTAGCCCGAAAGTACTTCGGCGTTACTTTGCGAAGCAGTTTGGAGCTATTAACAATCGCGTGATCGACTGAGAAAATGAAAAGGTTTTTGAAATCATCTGCACGATTGATCATGGAAGGACAAGTGAAATTGTTGTGATCACGTGATTTAACCAATCTTAAATTGAAAGAAACCTTTTTCGATTTTAATTGTGAAGCGAAAATTTCAAAGAGAAATTGAAAAAATTTTTAGTATCGTAAACTTAGGAATTAAATGATTAAGAAATTTAAGAAAATACTAAAGGATTATCAACCTTTTTTTTAAATATATGAAATTTGAAAATTATTCATCTTTTTTTTTCAATGTATCATCAATGATGTAGAAGAGGCTTTAAATTAGATCAACAAAATCCCTGATCATTTACAAAAAAATAATCTTGGTACACTCAAGATTTTAAAAAAGCCTGATGCAGTATAAGTAAATAAAAAAGCTACAGAATTAAAAAAAGTCGTTACAAACATTTAGAATTAAGTTCAAGTTTCTGTAAGAAATTCGAAGTCTACGGACAAAGGTGTTGTTGACAAGGAAAAAAATATCGAAAACAAGACACTTTATAACGCTAGTGCAGTTTTATTTCACGGATGCAAGATACACTTATCTATAGTTATCTTAAAAGCGAATGCTCAGGAATTTTATTTTAACAGTTGGTAATTAACTCGAATGATGGCTACTCGCGCGTGGTGATAAGCTATGTGATTCGCGAGACGATATCTTTTCGAAGTAAGTACGGTAAATTATTTGCAATGAATTTAAAGTGCAGGTGAGCAACTTTCGATCATAATGACAAATCTTTCGATGGTGGTAAATATCCTTAAAATCTAAATTAAATGCACGCGCTGCAAGACGCGCTCTATATACGAGATAGAACGACGCGCGTTTTCACCGGAAGCTTACAACGTTCGAGTTATGGAATGCCGCGTGCAAGTCTGCAAACAGGTGCCTATGGGAAACGCACGAACGTTATCGAATCGCTTTCGGACACACGCAATTTCATGATTAGTTTGTTTTTCACCCAATAAACTTTAAAGCCCCCAATTTAAGATCTCGGATTTTTCGGTATCGATCTGATTAATCTAACTTAATTTGATTTATTCGTATCGCTTTCTTTTTTAAAACAAAAACTTTTCCACTGTATGATATATAATTAATCACAGTTTTAACATCTGCCAATACTGTGTCAAATAACTATAGATACAAGTGTATCTAGAAAGGCTTCAAAATAAAAGTAAAAACATATTTTCAATAACAGTCGATCCACAAAAGTTGAATTTGTCATTATTTTGTAATAATTTTTATAATTAGAACGTATACCTGGGTCAATGAACAAGAGACAATTTATTCGACTGATGATTTTTCATCTTAGTGAGATTCATAGCCAAAAACATCAAATTAAACTTCGGTCAACAAAGTTTTTGGTTTTTAGAGGAATGCGACAAAACGTCAAACGTCAGGTAACAAAATAACAAGTAAGAAAACGTCAAAGTAAACGGCGTGTAGGGTGGCGTGTAACAAAACCAGAATAATATTTTTATCTTAAACAAAATTATCAATTTCAATATATTTTGTGCCTGGAGGTTTTGTAGTGGATGTTTTGCATTAGCAGATGTTTCCTCCTAGATTCATTTGATATAAAAGCTATCACTTTCCATATGTATTCTTTATAAAATTGAATGAATCATCCATACAAACAATTTGGGCTATCAATTATAAACTATGATAAAAATTATTGATAAAACTGAAGCTCTAAAGGCAAGTGTCAGGAGAGAATTTCCAAGTAGTTTTTCTGTTTGAAGCGTTCAATGTACAGCTGCTTATTAAACCTTGTAAATCTATGTTCACCGTGAGCCCTTTGAAAGAAGTCGGCTCTATTTGAAACAAGCAGGTCCATAATTGTTTGATCATCAGGCTGATCTGAAAGCATTAGTGGAAAGCAATAAGGCTCGGATCATTTTGTGGCGATTCGGAGTCCAGGTTCATAACCAGCTCCTTTTATAACGGAAATTCTATTAAAGAAACATTTTTTACAGAACAATTAAAGTGTGTGTCTCTTACGCTGTCACTATCGTTTATCGAAATTCCAGAATTGATCAAAATTTCTGCAATTTTGACAGCATCGAGATGTTCGGTATTGACAAAAGATTTTAAAAAAATAAGACTACATGAATAATTTTAATTTTTGTGCTCCCCATAATGTGATGATAAGAAGATGAAAGTAGGAAAAACTGAGCTGTGGTATAACCCCCTTCCTCAATCAATTTATGTAAATCCGTTTTTCAAATATTCGCGCTCCGCGCTTAACTTACACCTCAAGAATCAAAAACTCTCGATTTAAATATATAACTTCACACATTAGTTGTGTTTCATATTTTATTCAACAGGGCCATGTAATATGATAGTTTGAGATAATTTTGATAGCTTTTGTTTAAACTCGCTGTAACCCTATTATTCAAGGCCGTAATGACAAGAAATTAAGATGTAAAAGTATCACTTTTACCGCATATTTTACTCATCGAAAAGTATCTATTACTTGGTCCAGTGGAATAAATGAATTATTTTCATTCTTATTTCACTAGAACTAGCTCCTGCGAACGCGCTACAAGAAACAATATGCATGTCAAAATTCAAATATTCAGATTAGTTGGTCTAACGGAGCTAATCGTTCGTGAAAACTGCAACCAAAGTGAAGAAATGATAAATTAGACTGCAGTTGCAGTAGAGAAGTCAGTTTTGAGAGAGTCCAGTTTGCTGATTACAGAGGTGAAAATCAATCTATTGGAAGATCAGGACTATTCATGCACGAAACGCAATCAATTCAAAATTAGAGATAATCCGGATACACGAGTTTATATTATCTTGTATCTTCAGCTTCAATTAAATCAAGTATGAACTAAAATGGCAATAATTAAAAAGATATAACTACTTTAGACTGTATAATGAGTTGTACTTTAGAAGGCTTATATGAAGGAAGGAAAATTGGGTAAAAACAGAACTCAGAACCAAATGAAAGTACAAACGGTTATAATCAGGAGTTTGAAATATAATTTACAAGTAAAATAAAGATGTTGAATTAAGTATTCAACAAATTAATTCGTACTTAAAAATTCTTCGGTTCTATGAAAGATGCGTGACTTTCATCGAGTTCCCGCGAGATCTAAGTTTCTCAAGAGTGAGGTCACCGATGAATTCGATTCGAAATCATTTCTAAAGAGTCAAAAAGTAAGGAGTTAAATGATTAATTGATCAACTTAATCTTGGTCGAAGGCGTACATACATGCAAAATATGAATGCGCACACACCCAGCTGCAACAGAAAGTTACGATAGCAGAGCTTGTCTTGGAGTCAAGGTCAAGGTGAAAGTGAGTTTGTCCTATTTAACGTAAAACAAACTCATTATAAGACCCTAGAGTGCCTACGGTAACTACATCTCGTCACACATAGCTTCAATTTTTTCCACCCAAGTACATACACCGACTACGGTCATCAATCATGTTAGGTACGGAAGCTAAGTTAAATAGTTACTTCTGCATACATTAGAGTCCCAGCTGTTCGAATTACGAAATGAGAAAAGCCCGACAAAACACGTGTCCTTCTAGGTTCACTACTGTTTGTTCGTGAGTGCGCGTGAGTACAAAAATAAGAAAAGAGAAAAAAAAAAAAAAAAAATCAAAGAAATATCGGCTTGTGTATGGAACTGCAGAGTGAAAGAGAGGCGGATATATCGGACTGCGCGGACTTTCACGAGTGGACCCCGATACCAGAGTCAGGCCAGGCACAGGTTCAATGCCTGATGCATGTTGGACCAGCACACCTGCAACCTGCAGGCGCCGCCGCCTCGATGCCTCGCCTCGGTCGGTCGCTCCGCTGTGCACAGTTCACACGAGAAACTATCTATCGGATCCCCCATCTCCGAGGAACGCTACAGTAAATACACTTGCTCATTATAGTTTTAATTAATTGGCTACCACGCTGTCAATAGCTTCTCTCTCTCTCTCTCTCTCTCTGTTTTCCTCGAGCTTGCTCTGGCCACATCTTTTCGTTGATGGAGTTTCTATACGTTTGAGGTCGGGATTTCATAAGTGAAAGTGTTATTTATTTTTGGCGTTATTGAGAATACACCGAATTTTTTCTTGCTTTGCTTTGGTTTCTTCTTTACAACCTAAAAAAACTTATATTTTATTCAAAATTATGCGGAATCATAGTTTAGTATTGCGATTTCTGTAAACAAAAAATTTTTTTTACAAACTTTTATTTTTTTCTCATGTTTGAGGTTCTTTTATGATTATTCTAATGTTCAGGATTCCAATTTGTGTATGAGGACTTGACGTTTTTCTGGATATAACACAAATTTAAAATGTATGGTATTCACTAATTTTATAAAAAATAAAATTATAAAGCATTATTATTATTATTTTCTTTATTTCCATTAGTAATTTTAATCATTGTCGAGCCAAGTATATTGTTTAACATTTATTTGCAATTAACTCTTTTTAAACTCAAAAGTATTTTTGAAGAGCCTAAAGCAGTTTTAACAATGAATCGAAAAACCAGTTGAAGGTTTACACGGAAGGATGCTGGATGGAAGAGCTTGCTTTAAAAGTGGATCGACCGGATCTTAATGCCACCGACTTTCCATCGACTTGAAGCTGTTTGGAGATCAGTTTGTAAGATAAAGTTAAAAAACTTATATTTTCGAGCCCATTATCAATTAAAACAACACATTTTTTTAAGAATCTATTTTCTAACATTTTTTTAAAACAGTTTTTCTGAGTTACCGGATTCATAAATAACTTACTGTGGACTTGGCTGACAATTGTTAAAAAAATTTTAAAGTAACTGCATCTCATGAAAGAAAGAAAAATAAACAGTTATGATTATTATTATAATTATAAATGCTTGAATCATCATGATCTAAATAAAAATGAATAAATTAAAGAATTTTTCTATTGCATCTGTAAAAGTAACATCAGGAAATCAAGAAATAAAAAACAAACATCTTTTATAATATTATATATTTTTTTTAATATAATGTATAAGATTGTTAAGTGTAATCTTACAATAGAATAATTTACAAATAAGCATTTTATTGATACCCATCTTTTATATTTTTCTAACCGTAACATTTTTCGTATTACATATAAAAAAATTTTAATTGAAGTTTATTGGAAGAGTGAAGAAGCTTTTCATGCAAAAATTTGAATAAGTGCAAAGCTGCAAAATTTTTATAAAAATAGTGATAATTTAACAATTAAAATAGTGCGGTAGAAAATCTAACAAGTACAGTGATGAAAAAATTAAAGACTATTACATTTTAAAAATGAATGAAATTCACGTCTAAAAAATGTTTGTTTTCACATATTAATGAGTAGACTAGTAAACAATAACGGATTTACTTTATAACATTTATACAACATAATGAAAGATTTATTAACGTATGAAATTTAATAAACACTTGATTAAGAAGTTTTTAATATAAAAAATCAATTCATAAATCGATTCTTTGTTATATCTACTGCAAATAAGAGCATCAACACCTTAAATATATTATTACGTATGAATAGATTGTTCTTAATTTTTTTTTTTTTTTTTTTTTTTTTATTGTAATATTTGTTTATTAAATCAAGCACACTTAAAAGTGGTAGCTAAATTAGTGGCACATGCGGTGGTGTTGTTTATTTGACTGTCATTGGACATGGTGATTTCGTCACAGATTTATTTTATAAACATTTCATGGTCTGCAAGAAAATAATTAAAAATTTTATAAACGAACTGTTGGGTTAGAAGATCGGGGATCGTCTTAAATTTTTGTGTTAAATTTTTTACAAAAATTTAACACATCTTTTTATTTTTCTAATCCACTAAATCAATTTCTCTTGACTACATCTACATCACACACTATTATAAATTTTGTTGATTTTCAACAAATTGATTGAAGCTTTGTTAGATTTGTAAGTATTGGCGCAAAGAAAGTATAATGCGCGTACTAAAGTAATAAATCTTATTTTCAAAACTTTTAATTATGTAGTAAAGATTGAAGTGAATTTATATGTATTCTGCTGTTAAAACTGAAATTCTAAACAGCGTATGAAAGAGCTGCTTTTTTTTAGTTTTTTAATTTAGATGATTTTTCAAATACTTTATACAAGAGGATACCTTGTGAAAATAAAATATTGAGAATCTAAACATTGTGGACTAATTCAAATAATTTGATTGTTTTTTCGTTTTTGTGGATGTTTATCTAGTTAAAAGAAATATTTTATATTTAAAAATTTTCGTGCACTGCATGGCTTTACGTGTATGTATTGTTTATCTAATAGAATATTGAATAACATTGATATGCATTTATTTATCAAAAACAAAATTTTCGGTATTCTTTCCTTTTTTTCACTTAATCCTTCAAGATTGACTGACAGAATATTGGAATAAAGAAAAAAACTAATAAAAAAAAAATTCTAATAAAATTTACAGTCTTAGTACATTTAAGAAACAACACATAAAATCTGGACTCAACAAATTTTAAATATAAGTTAAATATATTTTGATATATAACACGAGAGTTGTTTGTTAATGTTAAACATTAGTATTTTCATTTTTATTTGTAAATTTATACAATGTGCAAAATTAACAATACTTATAGAACATTTTTATATAGACAATCGTCGAAATTATTAACATTACTCAAAAAATATTTTAAAAATCTTCAACATTTTAATATAAATGATGTAACTTGATATTTTATTTATTGACTTGATTTTACTTTATTTGTAGCGGTATGCTTACCAAATTAAACTCTGATCATTAATGAATGTACTATAATAATTTATAAGATTAGTAGCTTAGTTTTTTTTAAATTAAATTTACATTGTCAAGAGGATTGGCTAGTGGAGCAAGTAGAGATTAACCTCTTATGATAAACGTTTCAACATTTGATTAATCATCAGGTTATTAGAAATTTTTTATCTTTAAATTCTTGGGATAGCTACGAAAGCTTTTTCAAACGTAAATAAATTTATTTACAAAGATTTTTTCAACTACTGAAGTATTCATTATTTTCAAAATAGTTTAAACAAGAAAGCAATCCCATAATAATTTTTTTTTTATTAATATCCCACAATAATATTTTAAAATGTAATTATTAAGAAAAAATTTAAAATTTATTTAACTTCATCATAATTCTAAAATTCATACTGTTTTCATTTAAAAAAAAAAAAAAAAAAAAAAAACACCATAAAAATTTTAAAGAAAAACTAAATAATTAAGTCTTTAACTCTTTTCATAAAACTATTAAAATATTTAAAATATATAAAATGTTTTACGCCTAAAAAAAACATTAAACTTTATAAACTTAATATATCAGTTTCAAGAAATTTTATTGATTTTTCAGAATGATTTTTTAAGAAATTTTTAGTCTCACTTAAGTTTTTGTTTGATTAATAAAATGAAAAAAATGTTTTTATTCATGTTTATTATGATTGAATTGTATAGAGTAAACGAGTATGATGTTTTGAAAATATTTTTTATGATCCTTGGCAAGAATTTTAGAATAAATTAATAATTTGTGAAATAATTCATTTCAGCAATTATCATCCATAATTAGCTAATGTGAATTTTAAATGTTTGAAAAATTAAATATTTCAAAACTCAAAATTTTATAAAAAAATATAATTTGACGTATGTGTAAACTTGGAACTGTTTTGCTATTTTAAATTTTGACATATATATATAAACAATAAATAAATGAAGCAGCTCAGGCTTGTTCTAATTTTATTTTAAAAATTTGGTATTTTAAAATCACAAATAAAAAACTTTGTGAGAAATAGTTTTTCAAAGATGCATTTCTCCCAAAATAATTTATGATCACAGTCATTTAAAAATTTTAATTACTTATTATATTTCTTTATGCTTTATTGTAAATGAATTTCAGAATATAAAAAGATTTTTTTTAGTTATTCGTCGTCATAAAAATCATTTTTCAAATAAAACTATCTAAAATTTTAGTGCACATGAAAGTAGTGATTTCGATTAACTACGCACATATATCATTAAAGAAAGAAAAAAAAAAAAAATCAAATTGATAAAAAACTTGTAGTAAAATTATCTCTGACGTATGAAAGTGCTCAAAAATAATAAAATAAAATAAAAATGTGCTTATTATATTAATTTAATAAACATCCTTTAACTGTGTAACAGAATAATCAAAATATGTGTGGATAAACAACACCTAAATTTGGAAGTTTTATAAAGTGAGAGATTTAAATTATTTACATTCTTTTTGAGCCATGTGTACTTCGGGTAAAATTCTTTTCTATAAAAGCAAGGAACAGATTTTTCTTCTCGCATCAGATACGAGAATGGCGAACTTCTTCACCGTTTAACATCCAAAGCAAGAAAGAAAAATTTTTATTTGTTGTATAATTGCCACCAGGATTCCTCGACGGTTCTCATCATCAGGCCGTCAAGTATCAACCTGCCCTGGTGGCACGTGTGCAACAAATCAAGAATGTACCATTATTTTTCCATTATGAAATTTTTTCTTTGCAAATGTGTACATACACGTATTTTATTTTCTTGCATTTTAGTTTCTTTTTTTATTTTTACAAAATATATTTAAAGTGTATTCATATATATAAACAAACGCAAAACCTTTAACAATTTCATTTTCGAAGCGATTTTTAACAATATTTCTACTTTTTGAATTAGAAGGAAAACTATTTTAAAATACTCATTTTACCGTGCCATCACAAAAAAATAATTCTATTTTTTTTTCGTATCGATTATAATTTATAATAAAATATATAAAATTTTAGCTATATGCATGTATTTTTTTACCTACAAGAAAAAAAATTGATAGTTAAAATCCAATCTTCAAACAATTGAATGTTTTTCACAGTGGCTTATTATGTGAGTGACTGATAAGTAACGATTAAAAATAGTTTTCCAACTATTTCCTTGATTTTTCAAATTTCACAGAAACTGTAAAATTTGAAATAGCTGGACGAAATGATTTCTGAACTTTTAGAATAACTCATACTGTGAATACATGCAGTATTTAAAATTTTTTTGCAATTCTTTTTGTAACTCACCTAAATGAGTACCTGCATTCATGTGTATATTCATATACTCATATATTTTTTGCGTTATGAATATATGCACACAAGAATTCATTTGTAAAAATTTTTTTCGTTCAGGTATAATTCTATGTGGAATCCTATAATTATCAAATAGATCTTCATATAAGTATATATTTATTTCTAAAGATATGCTAGAATATTTGTATGCTTTAATTTTTTATTGCATCCTAAGGTACGCGTAGAGTATTTTCTTGCTGAAATCTGTATTTTACTTTCGAATCTCGTGCGATTCCTAACGCTTATAAATTTCGATATGATAATAGTTTGTTACCTAGCTTTTCAATAAACTATCTAATTAATTGGAGTTAAAATTTATTTAATGAATTCATTTTAAACAGTTTGTATTTGAGTCTACTTACTTCTCATAAAAATGTTTTTTAAGTTTTTCTCGAAATTTTCAAGGTATACTTATAACAGTTTATAAAAAACGATTTGGAATATTATTTATTGATAATGAGTTAAATCAATGTACACAGTAAATTGTTTTTAATGATTTGAGTATATTCCAAACAAGTTACAGAACAATATTATGGTGTAAGTTTTGGTGAGAATACTCACGTAGGAGGACGTACTTTTGGTCTCAAAAATTGGTCTTAAACATGAAAAAATCAAAGTTAATAACTTTAATCAAATAAAAAATTAAGCTACGTTAGCAGAAATCAATAAAAATGAATAAATCGTCGAATGACTGCTCATCAAGAAACAATCTTATTCTTCATCCTTTATGCTGTGCTCGTCGATCAAGAATAACAATTAAATACTAATCAAATAATATTATTTCAGCTTATATTAAAAAGCCTTTACTAGGGTAATTTATTTATCTTTTCTGATTCTTAATTTGTTTGAACCGCGATCGCACGAATTTTCGAATCATAGTAGTATTGATAGAATAGCTTAAATCACATTTTAAATTTTAAGTGGATAAAAATATGTCTAATAGAAACGTGATTAATTCTTATTCGCTAAAGAGGAAAAAATTTATAAAGACTTTTATTTATGCATATAAAAACACGAAACTTCATTCAGAAATTTAAAAAATTCTAATGTTTTTTCACTACGTAAACTTAGTTGTATTCCTATGTTTTTCATATTCCTCAACACGTACACAAGCATCCATTTATAAAAAATGATGAAATTTTAATTTTATTATATATAATAACGAGATTAAATAACACTAGTTAAAAGCACTAGAAATTTGTGCGAAATAAAATATTAGTGAAAGTACCTGAAAAATGGAACTTCAATAATCTACCTTTGTATTCGTCCACTTATTGTTAAGGTGAGGACCCTCTTACCCGTATCATTTGAGACTTTTACTTCAAAGTACCCCTATTATGAACCATGCAAATTCCATGTATGCTGCTTTGCTTGACCCAATTAATGGACCAATATGACTCTATCTCAAATAATACGGGTAAAACGGACCACAATTGGGTCCTTTAGTTCTTCCACTTCAGGGAGTATTTAAAGTTTAATTACACTAAGTATAAATTTTTGAAAGAAATTTTTCTTTTTTAATTCTTAAAAGCAAAAATTAACAAATTAGTTAGCAAAGGTTAACAAATTTTTCCCACCAAATCAGTAAAATAGTCAACAAATCATAATCTTATAAAATACAAAAATAACTAACGGCTCTTTATCCTGTATTATTTAAAAACATCTGAATTTTTATTTATTTATTTTTACCCTACTTACAACTCAACACCTGTTTACTTTAATAAGGCAGCTATTTTTAAAATTTTCGCGCGATCGTGCTCCATGTATGTACATATCTATAGCACGGGGCTGTTTCGATGCAGCTATGGACAATTTAAAAAACTAATCAAATATAACAACTATTAATAATATTATTCTTAAATATCTGAAAATTGTTGTTTTTTGGTGTAAATTGAAACAAGTGCTCAAAAATAACTCAAAGTATATAATCACATTTAATCACCATTATAATTAAACTATATTACTTTCAAAATACTTAAATAATTAATTTAATATTCTTAAACTAGTATAATTAAAGATTAATATAAAAAGACTATCGTTTTATGGAAGTTACAAAAACAAGCACAAAAAATTTCGTTTGGAAATAAAACTATGTATACTTAATTATTTTAAAAGTATTCACATCGAGAAAAAAATTTTAATCTACTAACTCTTCACATTTTCTAAATATTAAAAGTTGAAAATGAATTTCACTATTATTTTAACTTTTTCGACAAGAGTCTATCGGAGTCAATAAGAATGTACATACGTAGCATTAAACTATCTGAATATCTTTAAAAACCAACAATCAAGTTTTTGTAAAAAATGTGTTAAAAGTTAAAACTTTCAATACTAATATATTTTTCATGGAAGTACGAAAATCACAATTAATACTTTACATTTATGATGAATAAAAAAATATTTTATGAAATACTTTTATTTGGCTTCATGCAAAAATTGGGAAGTAAATAGTTACACTAATTTAATACTTTAAAACTAATTAACTCAAGTTACAAAATATTAAAAAAAAAAAATTTTCTTTTCATTGCAATCAGTTGGATGCACAATCTTTTTACAATATTTTAAAGGCATAAATCTTATTTTTTCTATTAAACATTGTAGTACAATGGACGACTTTTTATAAAGCGTATTTGATATCTTTATCTCAAACATTGACCTTGAAATCCGTTTCGGACAACCAGAAAATTAAATCGGAGTCAAAGGGCATTTTATACGTAAAATATTATTCATTCAGTCGGTGGTGCATTTAAGCTAAAAAAAGAATTTATCATGCAGTAAAACATAAAAAAACTTATATTGTATAAAAATATGGGTCCATGGCTCTTTGAAAAAATTTTCATGGTTAAAATATAAGAATTTAGTCGTGCCCGCACCTTTCAAATAAAAATACAGAAACTTATAAACAATCGACTTGCATTATAAAAGCCGATTCTCTGATTCTTAAAATTAAAAAATGCTACAATACTTGATTTGACTCTTTTCAATAAAAACTATAACGACTAACATTCAATTGTTCAAGTAAAACAAATGGGAAAAAAAATCACAATAATCCTTACGTCTGGTAAGAATTGAATTAAATACTTTTGAAAATGCTGGTTGTCCATGTCTGCATCGATCCTCTCTTCTTAAATTGTACAACTATAATTAAACCTGTTTATTTTTTTTAATTTTTTTTTTCTTTCTCTTGAAAAAACCACAAAATTCGAGAAAAAAAATGTACAAGAAGATCAGTCGAGGTCACCGGGGGCGCTTTCGGTCGAGCCGACTCTTTGTCGCAGGTACTCGAATTTCTGTCGCAAAAGCGATCTCTTGAGGGCACCGTGCGCCTTCAGGCCCGCAACGTCACTGGGTCGCGGGACCTGCTCCCGTTGCTACGCGGACGACGTTGTTTGCTTCTGTCGTTTGCGAAGCTCCCGTCGCGACGTTGTTGGTCCGGATCCTGTGACTCCGGAAGCCGAAATGCCGGTCGAACTCTCGCAATCGGCCGTAGGCTGTGACTTTAATTCCCTGAAAATTATTATTTTTTTTTAATTTATTAAGTACAAAGTTTTAATTTGATTTCAGTTTTATATGCAATTTTTTTATTAATTTTATGTACCAATTAAATATGTTTCAATTTCCTTACAACTTAATTAGAAGGAAAAAAAATGGTATCATTTCCAATAGTTTTTCTGCAATAATTAAAAAATAATTGTATGAAATACGAAATTTCTGTAATCATGATGTAGCAATTTCTTAGTGGAGTGAGCAGAATTACAGTAGTGTTTCAACGAGAAATGGCAAAGTAATGATTTTATACCAACCTATAATTAAGTATTTCCTCGTCGTCCGGTACCCTGGATATGAGATCAAGTAATTCGTTGTTGGGCACCGAATGTGGTCTGATTATTTTTCTAGAAAATTTATTTATTCCCCAAGCGAGTATCAAATAACGTATTGGGACTAGGTATAAAACAACCATACCCAGAACCACAAGAAACATCATCAGGTAGCTGAGATAAGGAACGGTGAAATTGAATAAATTTTTCACCCTTTCGCAGAGACTCGCTATGTAGCCTATTGAATTTTGCACAGTTTGGGTAACTTCTTGAATAGCCTGTAAACGTTCTTTCAGACTCTTCTTTTCTTCCTGATAAAAAACGATAGGAATTAATTATTATAAAATTTTAAATCATTAATTTAAAAATATGCATCACTTTTTTAATTTTTACACTTTGATACTTATTTAAAAAAAATAATAATAAAATAAATAGAAAATAAAAAATAAGCAACGAGGAAAAATAATTTGAAGCGTTCAGATGAAAAATTAAATAATAATTACCAGTTTTGAAAAGATGTCGATTATAAGCAATATGATTGTTAGTAGAGTAATAATATTTGGATTCTAGCAATTAGTGACATAAAAACAGAATAAAATGAAATAAAATAAAACATAAATAAATTTTTTTTTGGAAAGTCATCAACTAATAAGTATACTGCGTAACATCTAAAAAAATATTCCTTATCAATTAGTACAAGTAGTTTGATTTATGAATTTTTACAGAATACACTCTTGGTGAAAAATACTGTTTGATTTGGAACAAAATAATTTGGTAGGATACTCAAGACATGTATGTAACTTTATCTAGCAAATAATATTTTTTATCATGACGTGTTGTGTGATTTTTAAAAATAACGTACAAAAGAAGCTAAATTACTAATAAAAAAATAATCAAGCAACAAAATAATAATAAAAATAAAAATTTCCATGCAAAATCAAACTACATAACTCTTTTAAAAATTAGATTAACATAAATGTGATTTTTTATATTTGAAAATTGAAAATTTAATATACCTTGTCTTTATCGTCATCGTCATCATCATCGTCACCAGGAGTCGGAGGACCATCATCTGCATTTGGATCAACAGAATCTTGAATATGAACCGAGGTTTGATGGGGAAGAGGTGATCCAGTTAAAACTGCCACCTGTTAATTATGTAAAAATAATTTGAAATTTTCAAGTCGGATAACTTTAAATAATCGCGATAAAAATTCTGACGTTCATCAATATTGTTTATTTATTGATTTCATAACTAGGCTATTGGAAATAAGCAAGTAAAAAGTTTTTAAGACCAAAAATGTCGAGAAATCAATATATTGGTGGATATCGAATACCACATCA
The DNA here is from genome assembly GCA_038277355.1 of Encarsia formosa. Taxonomy (NCBI): domain Eukaryota; kingdom Metazoa; phylum Arthropoda; class Insecta; order Hymenoptera; family Aphelinidae; genus Encarsia; species Encarsia formosa. The sequence goes on from CM076184.1 coordinate 112,568,621, forward strand.
TGAATTTAAATAAATCTGTTCAAAATAATGTTTGATAAATTTATTCGATAAGAAGATTAACTAAAGAATTTTTCTAAAGATTTTGAAAGTTACTAGTAAATAAGAAAAACGAGTAAAAAAATAAATAAATGATTCTTTTAGCTTGAACTTTGTGTTAACTTACAATTCGATAAAATTTTTCTGTACTTTTTATATACCTGCGAATGTATATGAGAAAATGATCAATAATACTGTTCTTAATTGAAAAACTTTGGATTTTTCTTTGACAGAAATATTTTTGAAGTTATTGAAGCAACTTTCACTCTTTGGCAGATAGAATTTTTTTGGATTATGATTTTTGGTCGAAAAAGTTTAAAATATATAAAACTTTTAGTACTAGACAATTTTAAATATAGTAAACACCAAAGCCCTCATTACCAAGCAACAAAGAATTTTTGAAATTAAAAACTTCAAACGTTAAAGAATTAAGTGAAATGGCAAAGTAACTTTATTGACAACCTTCTAAATATGTATCATGATTTTTTTTTTTTCAATTGCAACTTACCACGTAATATTTCAGTAGAATTAGGAATGCTATTGTAGGTATCATCCATGGTTCAAAGTAGTAAACTCCAATCACGAAAAGTACAAGAGCCAGTACGCTTCGCAACTTGTTTTCCCATTCCCAGCAACTCCTACAATTGAAAATGAAAAGATGAAAAAACTGAGCACTCGAGTTTGTAGTAGTGTATTTGAAAAAAGAATGTGAAAATATCACAATAAGTCATCCAGCAAGAAAAGCGCCTTTCATTTTACATTTGCCGATACAAAAGTCACCGCTGGTTAGCTCAAAACACAAAACTCTATTGTCCTGTTTTCGTTTTTCAAAGATTTTTTTTTTATTTCTTTTTCGTTTCAAATTCGAATATTCAAGATATTTATACGAAGAATTTTTTTCATCTAAAATTTTTAGATTAATGAAAAAAATTTTTTTATTACTTTTCTTCAGCTTCTGAATTAACTATTTCATTTTATTGTTTTTTCTTAATAAAAAGAAATAAAAATTGCTCAAGTTAAAGACTAAAGATAGCAAGTGAATGAAGTCAAAAGTCGTAATTTTTTTTTACGTCAAATAAAATAATACCATGTGAACATGCCATGAGAAAAAAAAGATCTTACTGTAAATATTTGCTCAGATCAATGAAAATAAGTATGATCGCCTTGAGCCTGATGACGTTTCTGAGGAAGAGCTGTCTGTTGAACTTGACCACAGGCTCCATGTATTTCTTCTCCTTGGGATTGAGAGTTCTGATGCAAGCGCGCAAGATATTCCAAACGACGGTTAGTTCGAGAAGTATTTGTGGACTATTTCCTTTGGCGCGACAACGAAGCTTCTTATCCTTCAGTGCATACCACCGTTTCTCACCGTTCCTTATCCGCAGCAGGGGAATCGCTACTTTGCCGAGAAATTCTACTTTGTGGTCACGATCCTCGTCGAATACGGTCACTTCCAGCACCGAGTTTATATCTTTTACGTTACTAAAAAAATTAATTTTATTTTTATCAGAAATTGCTGTTTGGCTGACGTTTTTTAATGATTCAAAACCAATGCATGAGAGACCCTACTATTCATTGTAACAGTACTATAATAAAATTGTTATAATACATACATAAGTATAGGTCAAGTGCACGACCGGAAAAAGGATGTAAATGAATTTAAATTAAAGAAATATAATTGATTTTAAAAAAACTTTTATTTAGGGGAAGCTTAGTATTAATAAATTTAAAAAACGTTATCTTTGCCAGTAATTGATTAAATAATCTTTTATAGATAAGTGATTGTCACAAAAAAAAGTTGTACAGTAGTAGTATAAAACGTTTCAAACTACTTGAAAATTTTTATCAACTTAATTTTTAAAAAGTAAAAAAATAAAATTTAATAGTACTTACAAAGTGAAAATTTTTTGCCAATTTGGTGTTAAAGTTTTGTACTCGGTTTGAGTCTGCAACCTTGAGTTGATAAGTTCAAGAACGCAAAAAGGATCGCTTTTACCGCCTAAGTCAGCTGCGGCAAGACCTTGCGCTCGGTAGACCTGAAAATGTCAATTATTAACATTGTGCAAAGATGCTTGCTAATCTATTCGATGGCTAATTTAAATAATATTTATCATTTTGTACTTTATGGTAGTTAAAAATTTCCATCTATATACAGTTTTTTTTTACTTTGAAAATTACAAAAGTGCATAAGATCAATAATAAATAATTCACAAAGTTGAATATTGTGAAATTTGAATAGGAGAGTTTCTCTCAAAGAGAATATTCATAGACTTCAAAAAGTCCGAGTTATCGTTGAATAACGAGTGCAAAGTTTGATCGCGGGTAAAACTAAAATTTTCGAACAAAGCAGTTTCTGCTATAATGAACGAGTACATGAATAGGTATTGCGGAATAATGGGGCTGAAAATATGAGCTGGGTTAATGATAATGTGCAACCCATCTGGAAGCATCACTCGGTCTCAATGCACTGTCGGTTCAGTTATAGGCTTCCTCCCCCTCTCCCTGGAGGGGATAAGCTCAAGCTCAAGAGCCACCTAATAGCTTGCGACGTGCGACGCGAAGCCCATCTGTAAGTATAAAGACTAAATCGGACTACCTTACTATTAAATGGTATTTTCTGCACGAGGTGAGGAATTTTTTTTTTTTTTTTTTTTTTTTTTTAATTAAAAGTGGTTTAGAGTATTACTCTAATATCTTAATTTTAAGCTTTTCAAAGATAATCTCTGTAGAAGATAATAATCTTTTTCTTTTTTAATTTAAAACTATATTATAAAACAACTTTCTGTACCATTTTTCTTAGTTTCCCGTTGTCGTACTTTTAGCGGATAAGAAGTTCAACTTTGTTTTTTATTTATTATTAAACTATCAAGACGAAGCAGTTGCACTTTGCCGTCGTATAAGATCTATTCTATCAGCTGGTGCTCCGAAGGATCAAAGACTGAATAATTAACTCATATGCTCTATACGCAGAGGTCATCCGGATAAATTAATACTCATCTCTTAACCCGGATAATCGCCAAATCGGGACACCCGATTGGATCGATGTCCTATTGGATAAATAAAGAAGACCAAATCCCAACGACGGCTTATCGAGATCAAATGTCAAATAGAGAGAAAAAGCATGATTAAAAAATCTTACCTTGACGGTGAGGTGACCAACGTCTCTTGGCCTGAGCAGGGTGTTGGCCAGGGAGTACTTGAGAAGCATTTGCGCGCGTTCCTGGGGGGTCTCCTCGTGGGCGGCGAGATCGCTTATGGTCTCGCTGGCGGTGGTGCCGCTGATGGTCAGCAGAAGGAATATGCTGCCCGCTCCGTCCTCGAGCTCTCGCCACAGACGGTGGGTCGTCTCGCGCTCCATGGACGTGAGGTCGATGACGGTCCGGCCCATGAGGTCGTCCTGGTGGCTCTTGTCGCGGTCCCAGACCGTGACCTCCAGCTCCTGGCCGATGTGCGGGTCCTCGTACAGGTGCAGGTCGAACTGCTCGAGCCACACCGGGCTAAGGGTTTTGTTCACTACCTTTGATTTGTACTTTTCGGTGCCGAGTCTTTTAGACACATTGAGAGTTAGTTTATAAGTGAAAGAATATTTATAATATTGAAGCTTTCTGGGATAAAATCTTACCGGAATTTTACGTAGGGATCCGACAGACCATCAATGTCCATTGGCAGTAAGTTTTTAGCTTCAACGAGAACGATCGTTACAACCGAGCTCCATATCTGAGATTTCAACTTTCTATTAACGTCTGCTAGTCGACTACTTCTTTGAAAATACTGTAATTCGGTATTTTTTAATATTATTAATTTTTATTTATTCGAAATAATTTAATATCATTAAAAAGGCATACAAGTTTAGTTGAATAATCAAAGAAATACGTATAGTCTGATTTTTTTAAATGTTAAAATTCAACGAGTCAATAAGACAAACCTAAACATGTTTAAATATATTTTGAAAGAAAGACTTATGAAAAAGTGTATAAAATAGCTCTGAAGAAAACTAGTGAGTCAAACTTGGTCGCACGATATATTATATCGACCAAAATTATTTAGTACATAATATACCCTGTAAATGTCTTCAAACTTGTCCTTGATATTTTCCTTAAATTTATTAAAAAAATGGTCTGGCGAGTCGGATCGTGACGGTGAACTTTCTAGCTCAATGGCCGAGGATGCCGGCTCAAACTCGGTATCATCGACCGTAGTGAGCGCCGGTGACGATAATGCGGTTTGATTCGACTTTTTTGATGTTAACAAGCTCGTCGAGACTTTGATATTCTTTGAAGGGTCGTAGTCGTTGTTACGTAGATGCGATTCTTTGTTCCACTTTTTACTCGACACATCCTCCACCAATAAAGTTCCTGAAGAGCCCTTGAGGGAAACCAAAGATTACGGGTAAGTAACTTTTAACTCATTTCTCGACTTTGTGCACACGGTACACGATCCTCTTTGAAAAATTTCACTTTTTTGCTTCAACTTTTTAATACAGATATCAGATGACATATAATTTTTTTGAATTACAATCCCTTTGATGAGACAAAATCTTTAACATCGCATAAGTAATTTTTTTTTTTTTTCATAAAAAATAATAAGTTGGTCATTAAATAATCAAATAAATTATGAATTTGAGAATGAATATTTCGAAATTCTTTGAAAAAAATAAATAATAATAATCATAATGCATCTATTGGTAACAAAATTGCTATTACAGAGATTTATCTTTTTTAAATAATTTTATACTTTCACATTAAATTTGGAGAAAACATTCATTCCTACTTAATTGAAAATGATTCAATTAGAATTATATCGGGTTTTTAATAAATTGAGATTAATCTCATGCATGATAAAAATATTACGAATAATTTTCATTTTTTTATATGTGTATCAATTATTTTATTTTTAAGAACTGTGTAGGAAAAGAAAATTTTAATTGTTCTTCATACAAAATACGATTGCAAAACTGCAAGTCAGAAATGTATATTAATTAACTTCTAATGATCACTAGAAGATAGAATAATAGACGAAATGATTAGTTTACCATTTGTGAACTAAATCCCGAAATACGGTAATAAATTTCTTAAATTCAACATGAAAGTTAAAAATTAAAAAAAAAAGTTTTTTCTTTTAGCTTAGGCTCTAATTTACAGAATTAGCAAAAAAGGTAAAAAAAGTGTTACTAAAAAGAAAAAAAAAACTTGTTAAAACTCAAAATAATCTCTCACTTTCCATATATCTTCTTTCCTGACGTTCCCGTGTATCTCACTGTCGGACATGTATCCTCTGCTCACATCGGGTCTTGCTTGCCTGGCTCTGGTGTGTTTTTCGAGAAGCCAGCTCTCGATTGGCTGCAGCAGCCAGGGTTTTCTCTCCATGCACTCGTCCCAGAGTCTGTCGGCTCTCGCCTCCAGGATTTTTTCGACCAATTCGATCCTGCGCTCCAGCAGTAGCTTTATCGCGCTCATCTTGAGTCTTTCCCTTGTCCTCCTCGTGGCCGGTCTCGGTGGCTCGTAAACTACCTCCGGAACGTCCATCCTCGCGGGCACCACTTCCACCTCCTGCAGGCGATCCGATATGGCTATGTACTGTTCCAGGAGCTCTGGATGACGACGGAGACCTTCCGCGAGGCGTTCCATGACCCGATGCGAGGCTGTCGAGAGACTTTCATGGCTCCCGGCCGCCTGCACCTCTCGCGAAGACGCGTCCGGCACTGATTCATTCTCGCTGACCGCATTCGATTCTTTGATGCAGTCCAGTCTTTAAAAAGATGCTCCTTTTGAATTGGGTGACTGGTTTTGAATTCAATGGAGATTATGAAAAGTAAACCTTGCAGAATTTTAACCTCGCTTGTAAGTTCGGAAAATAAAAATTAAAAAAAAAATCGTCAAAATAATTAGACTGAACGATGCGAGCGACGCCTCGTTAGAAACAGCTTATCTTTTGTAAAATTCAAATTTCTACGCACCGAACGGAAAAATAGTTTTTTAATAACCGGTACGTGACACACTTGTCTGCGTGTTTTTTCAAGCGAATCAAAAGAGCTGCAGTCAAATTTTCATAATCAACTTTAAGTCAATAAAAATTTTAAAAATAACTATAGCTATAATTTATAAAACAACCAATATTCGAATTGAAATTTTTGAATTTGACAACAAAAAGTATTGCTTTACATGCCGAAGCTTGTATCCGCATCTTCATGAATGAATGATTGTGCAGCGCACATGTTAATTTGCGTTAATTAATTTTCATTGGCTATGACATTTAATCAAAATCATCACACGAAATCTGAACTTCAAGACTTTTCTTTTTATTGATTTTATCGAAATTTATAATAATCTATTTGTTCCGGTGAATTACATAACTGAATCATTAAGGTATTATTTCTGGAGTAAGAATTCTTCAAGGTCACTTTTCATTTTTCAACGATAAATGAAGCAATATTCTATTGCCGTTACGTATACTGCTATGACTAAATCTGAGTTTTTTTATTTATTTATTTTTTTTTTTTGCCTGTAAAAAGAGACGTTTACTTCAGATATATTTTTTGCTTATAAATTGATCCAAGCTTTAATTTAAAAAATTATCGTATTATCATTTTCTGCGATTGTTTAATAAAAACCAATTTCGATAACGTGGAATCGTTTTTAAAAAACTTTTAAACTTGACTTTTAAAATTTTTAAATTCAAAAAATTTTATTTTTAAAAGTACTAACACAATTTTTTTAATCGTTTTACAAGTTTAATGATGTGAACTTTTTATTTTAATTTAATAATTAAGGAATGTACCTATACAATTTAAAGTTAAATCTTGTGTAACTTTAGTGACTCATACACTTTTTGAAAGTTTTGAGTAATACGTGTACTCAATTTTTTTATCAACAATTCCACGCATATTTTTAATTTGACGCATTGACAACACTAGATACGAAGGGACAGTTTTTTTTATCAAAGCTTTCCAAAAATTGAGCAAAAAAAAAAAACAATATTTAATATTTCAATACGAACGAGTGCAAATTTTAAGTTAACCAAAGCACTTTATCGTCAACTCTGATGTACGTTTTAGCCTTTTACAACTCATTTAATCGTTTTTCGAATAATAAAAAGCATGTTTACCCAGTTTTGATTTCTCATTTACGGTTCCAGCAACTCAACGCAGTGTGTTAAAAAAAATCATTAACTTTTCGGTCGGATTGATAAGGTTTTATAAAAAAAAACAAAAGATCCCATCAGTGAGTTGAAAAAAATAAAAAAAAGGAAATAAACGAAAAAAAAAACAAACCCAGATTTAGAACACAGTGTACGTAAAAATTATGAAATTTAAAATTTTTTAAAACTGCATTTTGCACGTGCTCTGAAAACTCACTGCCTGTGTAATTGTTTTGTTTGTTGCTGTGGTTGTTGTTGTTGTTTTTGTTCATGCTTGACAGATGTTTCAACCCGAGCCTGATCCCGCTGCTTCATGTTGGCTTCTCTCAGGAGTTGGCATTTCGACTCCAAAAACTTCTCCGTCATTCAAAAAAAGGTAAGAGTCGTTAAACAAAGCTAGCCGCGGCGATTTATCATCGGTAAGATCCGGTACGCAAGCGGACGCCCGCACACGACACGCAAAAGCGCTCAACTGACGTACGTGCTCGCGATGTACGTTATCCAATCGCGTTGGCCAAGCCACTACGTTATTCCGCCACCTAGGTACTAAACATCTAAATTACAGCGGCGCGCTCGTCAATCCAGTTCATCATCTTCTTGTAGACTTGCTCTTCATTGTGATGATGTTGTTGTTATTCAAAATCCATATACACAATTTCAGATCGTTACATACACAAGGTTACACCGATAAGTAGCGTTGCCTCATCGAGCGCTAAATTTACATTTTCGCTCTCGGAGTTTTGTATTAGCCAAAAGTGTGATTAAACGAGTTGACTTTTCTCTCGGTGCTGCCAGTCTGATTCCCCTCGCACTTCTTAAATCGACTACTTATATATATATTTTGCCAGCGCTTACGAATAGAATATGCCACTTGCTCTTCATGTGAAGCTTATTGTCGTTATATATGTGAACACCTGCTGGCTTTTGACTTTTTATCAGAAACCGATAAACAATAAAAATTTTTGAGTTATACGTAGTTTATTTTCAATAATTTTACCTTAAATAATGAAAATTTATCACAGTTAATATAATAAATTTATAGTAAATAAGAGTAAAAAAAATTTTGATTTATAAATTATACTCAGTATTATTATTTTTTTCGTTCGGGTACAACAGCCTTATTTTTAAAACAACTAGGTCATTAACGATGATAAGATTAACACTATTATCTGTAATTGACGATTAGTTATTAACGTTAAAAATTGTACTATCGGGCCAATACACTTGGGTTTTTTCACGGCTGGTTACGGGTGATAAAAAAATTTCCTGGTTGAAACAATGTATCAGCTTCAGGAAAAATATTATTTAATGTCTACCACTCAACAGTCGAGTGGTCGGATTTGAGTTTACAAACAAAATTTTAATAAAATTACATTACATAATTTTTTTGCGTTGCAATGATTATTTATTTTTTAACCTGTTATTCATTTTTATGAACGAGCTTAAATAATCTCAAAAATACTGGTAAGTCACTGCAAGTGTGCAATATTTTTTTTTTATCAACTTAGAACCGTTTTAAAAGTGGCATTAAACGGTGGTCGGTTTCACAGGTGACTGCAGTATTCATGAGTATGTAAGTCGACGAGTGTTTCCGATAGTGCCAAAATCATTGCACATTCATCGCTCCCGAGTTATCAAGGGACTCCTATTATCGTTATTTCATCGCTACATCTATTTTTAATGCTTATAACGATCAATACATTATACATAGTCAAGATTTGAATTTCTAAATGGGATTAATACTAGTATCAGTACAGTAATTAGCTCTTTTTAATAATTAATGTTGGGAGTTTACTAATATGGTTATTTTTCATTTATAAATAATTAAACTTTGAGATTCTTCTTCGTCATTATCTTGACGAACATAGAATATCAGCCATTATAGAAACTGACTGTTAGCTTGGTTAACATTAAAAGAAAACACGAAGATTAAAAATTAAGGTCCTAATAATGGCTGATATTATCATATTCGTTAAAATCAATCTCGAAATTTAATTATTTATAATTATAGTACAACCACCGAATAAAGTAAATTTGAATTTGAATATTATAAAAATTAATATTTTTCATTTAATTAGGGATGCACAATCATGGAAATTTTTCTCGGTTTCGATTTCGACCGAGAACTAGGCCGGAGACTGAACGTCCGAGATCTCGGTCTCGGTAAAAATCTCGGTCTTTAATAAATTATTGAAACTCTGCATAAAATGAAACTGAATTTATTGTTCAGAACAGTTTCTTTAATTGCATAATTATTAGTCAAGTTTAGATAAATAGTTGCGTTCAAGTTTACCTATGGTAAACAAATTTTTAAATGACCGGGAATAGAAAAATTTTTCAAAACCAAGATTGAAACTGAAGTAAATAATGTCTCATGAATTCCTACTCTCTAATAAAAAAAATTTTGAAAAGTTTTGATTTTATATTTGGTAATTGCTGTAATAAATAGACTTCTTTTATAATAAGAGAACAATTTTATTATAAATAAAATAAAACACTTTCGAGATATTTCACGCTCTAAAAATTTTCAGTTTTGCTCGAAAGCCATGGAAAAAAGTTTTAGAAAAAGGCTTTTTTAATGTTAGTTATTTCAATTTCAAATTGCACGACAGAACCGGAGACATGTGGTTTCATGATGTTAAAATGGCGGTTTTTTTTTTTTACAACTCTACTCATTTAAAGGCTGTGTTGAGAAATTTTTTTCTCTGCACTTTTTTTTGACTACCATGTAATTTTTAGATTGTATCACTAAAAAGTTTTCGATAAAAAATACTACTTTGTGGATCAAAACTTTAATAATCATCATCATAAACTATATTTTTGTAATCGCGAGTATTTGTAAACAATAGTATATATATCTTTCATTGACGGTTGTGGTCACCTGTAATTTTAAAATTCTTTATGTACACGGAAAAGGGATTATGTAATACCAAAAATATTCTTTTTAGATGTGTTGTAGATGAGTTTATCAATTTTTTACGAGCTTTAAAACTTTTGTCATGTTTTGAACCTAATATTGGAATTTTTATCGCACTCAAAACGTCGATGACGATCAATTCCGTCAAACTTACCAGTCAGTTAGGGAATAAAATTAAGTATAAATACTCAAAAATGTATATGCTGTATAAAAATATTGACAATGACCCATGAAGAGAAAAACCTTGCAGTGTAAGGATTAAAACTAGATTTTTTATATTGAAATTGAGCTGAAAGTATTCGCATTTTGGTTCAATTTTGTCCATAAAAACTCACTACCAACTTTAATAATTCATAGTTTCAATAAGTTTTTCATTTTCGCAAGTACCTATTTTTTTCTTTTTTTTTTGTTCTTGTTTAAAATCTTCATGTCTTTTTCCTTTGAGTGATTCCTTTGCATGATCTCATGAAGATCTGTAAAAACTTATAACTAGCCGCATTAAAATAACGTAATTACTAGACAGTTCACGTTATTTTTCCGTTTTAATTTTTTTTTGCTCTCGTGCAGAAGAAAAAAAAAAAAATAGTATACACGCAAGTTGCGAGAATTGTTGACCCTCTCACACTCATGATTTCATAATGAATGGTTTACTCATACGAGTGCATCTAAACACACTTGGCCCAGTGTACTTTTACCAAGCGTGAGTTTAAAAATCTCACTTTTTAAACTGATTATTGATTTTTCATCGACTACTCTATCAAATTGTAAAATAAACGTTTAACTAGAATGACTCAAATAATCCGAAAAATTCATTCAATCGTTTAAATACTTTTTTTAAAGACAGCTGGATAGCTGTGAAAAATTCGGTCAAGACTCATTTCAAAGACATTTTTCTGTAAGATCAGATCATTTAAAAATTGATTTATTTTAAAAAATTTCCTTGATTATTCAAATAAAAACCGTATTTTATAAATACTTGTACACTACCTGTTCTTTTTCTTGTTGATTTTTCGGCCAGAGCGTGGCGGAGATGAAAATTTCTCCAAGATGCTGTCGCGGTCTCGCTGGATCTTTCAGCTCCAAAGTAATATCCTGCTGGCGCCCCAAGTCAAATTGAGTTAAGTCTAACAATGCTGCGCCCATAAAGTCATCTTGAAGACCCCAGTCGTAATCAAAGACCTGGAAATATTGATGAAAACAATTGTTATAAACAAATATAGTTAAAAAGTCCTTTTAATTCATACCTTGAAATTGAGAGGTTGAAACGGATCTTCGATTGGTAAGGTAACGCTTTCATCCCAGACCGGATTTAATTCTCGATGAACGGTGCGAGACTTGTGTAAAAGACGTCCGGAACATTTTATTTTGACGTAAGGATCGCTCGCTCCTGAACACGTTGAAAAAAATTACATGAATATAAAACGAGGTAGAATTATGTTTACCCTGGTAAAAACTTTTTCCGATAATCAATATCCAATACTAACGATTTTCAAAACTGAAAAGTTAAGCTAAAAACTGAATTAGCGGTAAATTGTTAAAGGAATTTTTTTTTCACCCGCAAAATATTCTTGCCTAATTCGACATCGTCCGATTTTCACATCGTAAATATCGTTTCCACCAAATCATCGAAGCGATAAATTCCTCCCGGAGATTATGGAAGCTTAAAAACTGAAAAATTGCCCACAAATTCCCGAGTAAATTCAAGCTTAATACTCAAAACCGTCCTCTCGCGCAATATACAGCGACCTTTGGCAAAATTTCAATTCGGAAGGGAATAAAAGCTCTTTATCATCATACAGCACATTACTAGGGGCGGCGAAAGCCTTACATCGCATGTCAGACAGACAATCAGCAAAAGTGGTACCTCAGTGACAATACCGAGAAATCAAAATCTCACCGCATCGATCCATGGCCACGAGATTGGAGCCTCGTCGCAAGTGCAGACGCAGTTGGAAAAAGGCGTGCTGACGAAGCGCGAGCTCGCGTCGCCGGGCCTCCTCGTTTAGACCCCCGCAACCGACCTTGGGGTTGTCCTTGTCGCTCGCATCCGGGAGGTTCTCCTGATCCTCGGGCTGAGCGGCTGGTGCCGTCGCGGGTTGCTGGTTGTCGGCAGCTGTCTGGGTCGACATGGAAGAACCCGCTCGCTGGACCTTCGGCGAGCCACTGAGGCTGTCGCTGCATCGCCCCGAGCTGTCCTGGGCTACTGGCTCCTTGGGTCTCCCCAACCGTGCCAAGGGTGATTCTGAAACCAATAATCTTTTGTTTCATAACCATTTTTTTTCTTTTTTTCTTTTCTTTTTGGTAAAAATTTAATCTACGCCTATCAAGAATTTTTTGTTGTAACTTTTCAAAGTTTCAGTTACGTGGTTACCCTCTTGAATTTTAAATATGTACATGCTACTCGAGCGCGTTAAATAGCGTTCAAGTTAATGAGGTATAATATCGCTGTGGCCTGCTTCAAATCACTCCCAGCGCGCTTGCCAAGTTATACGTTTTTTTCTAGCAATTTTTTAAAGCATGAATATAATTTTTACTCCAGCAGGGTGGTAAATTTAAAGTGTGCCAGTTAAGTTTAACGTTATCTAAAAAAAAAAAAAAAAAAAGAAATCGATTTTTACCAACTTAATTGAAAATTACGTTAGCTGACTTCTTCCTAAATTTTCGCGTGAGTCTATATTTATACCTGAATTTTTAGCTACTTAACTCCAAAGAGAGACGTAAAGTCGACAAAACTTCTGTTTTCATTACGGAGAAACTCAATTTTTTATTTTTACGATTTGCACTTAAAAAACTTTCATTTGTTTAACAAACAAATTAAAATTTTTTATTTGAATTTTAATCAAGTTTTATGTCAACTGACTCGTATTGATTTAATTTCAACGCTCATTATTATTTGAAGAACAGAATACATTGGAACATTTATTTTCTGAATTGGCTCATATGCTGACACAAATTTGGAAAATTACATTTTCGCAAAATCGCGAATACTCTGCTGCTTCGAAATGCTAAAGTTGATCCTATTGCAAAACTTATTAAGCATGCTCTTTCCAATACGAAGGAATCATAAAAATATTACGAATATTCAAAATTCATGATTTCAAAAGACTGAATCCATGACATAATATCCGAAGACACAATATTCCGACAAAATATCCTAAAGACAAAATAGCTGAAGACAAAATATCTTGTATATTTTAAATAAAATAAAAAATAAAGTTACTTGGTTATTTTGGAATTATCAAACAGATCTATTGCAAATAAAAATCAATATAATTACAAAGTTATAAGAGAAGAGATATTTTCTAGGTATGTACTCAATAACATTTTTTTTTTCATATTTCGACACAACATTTTTTAGTCTTTCATCGTATAACTTTTGTTTCTTCTTCGAAGGAACAGTTTCTATTCAATAAAATATAATGTAATATAAAAAAAAATTAAAACTAACAAATTTTTTAAAATCAAAAAATTACCATCTTCAGTCGCAGAGCTCGTGTATACAGTTCCAGGGCATTTCGTATTAACATTATCAACATACCACACAACGCTATTTTTATTTTTTCTTTTGCAAATATGAAGAAAACCTTTATGCAGTAATAAAGATTTCCCTTTTTGACTTCTGATAAAATGCAAAGGCATATTTTAATGACAAACAAAACAATAACGTACTGACAGGACAACAACTGATTAGACACTGAGCTGGTTTATTATAACCGAATCACAGGGAAATACTTACGCAAATGTAAACATGTTATAAATGTAAACAACGTCTTTTGCTTGGAACTAAATTTTATGGCGCGCCTCTTCGGGGACACTCCGGGCCCCACGGCGCGCATTGTTTTAAAAAATAACCCTTAGTGATTTTTATTTTTGATTTTAAATGGTTTTTTTAAATTTGGATATTTTGTCGCCGGATATTTTGTCCCTGGATATTTTTTTTTTTGGATATTTTGTCTGGATTTGTTAGTACCTTTAACTACTCGATTAGGATTGTAAATTTTATCACTTATCCCAAGAGAATAATTTAGCAAAGAACCGATATTAAAGTATTGAATCAAAGGCGTACCAAGATGCACCAGGTAGTGTCTGGCAGGGCTCTGAGTGGCCGAAGAGCTCCGGCTGTGGTCCGAGGAATAGTCGGCGGCGTAGTCGGACTCCTGATCCCGGGGACGATCTCCCTGTAGCAGATTGTCTTTGGACTTTTTTCGCTCCTTGCTGCGGCTCCGGGCCCACCGGGACTTCAAGTTAGTGAAGAAGGTCTGAGTTCGCTGAGCCACCGAGATGTGACGGTGCGTCTGACGGAGCCGCTGTATGACACCGGACTCGGTAGCCCCGCTGGCCGTGGTGCAACGGTGAAGACGTTGGTGCTCCGGGGAGCGGCCGGTCGACGAGGACTCTCCACCCGAGCCTCCACCCCGGCTGGCTGGACTGCCACGACCGCGGCCTCGCAGCTCGCCCGCGCTACGAGACAGCTGACGGCTGCCGTTCAGGTTACGCCGCGAATCGTCTTTGCCCTCGCTCGAGTCTGAAATTTTCAAGATTATTTTTTTATTTTTTACTTATACTAGACAGTGGATTAGATTTTGAATGTCTCTATCAAAGCTTTTACCATGATATTACGACGCAGTCAAGGTATATGGTAATGGTTATCATTACTGCGAAACTAATAATTTCGAAAATACCATTATGACCAAAATGAGGTCCTTTAAATGAAATTTTATCCTTTGCGTGATAAAAACTTCATTGCGTTATTCTTTATATGCTAAGGGCTCTGCTTAAAATGATAATTAAAAAAAAAAAAAAGAAAAAAAAATGAAATGTAAGCGCGGAAAAAAGCAAAAAAAACCGTAATTACTAGGAAAATAATGAGAAAAGTAAGTTACCATGCGCCGGGTCAGCATCTTCCGAGGCGAGTAACTCGACGCTTTTGCTCATCGTTCACCCGGTGGAGGTGGAGGAAGCGGGGGTGGTAGGGGCGGCTGCAAACCCGGCTGACCCGGGGGCCTGGACACTTGCACTTGCACCTTAATTGGTGCCTGGTCTAGGTGGTGACGTTTCCCGTAGTCTAGGAGGCACTGATCCTGTGCGCCCTCCTCGGCGCGGTCTAGCATCTTCCCGTTGAAGCTGCTGCTCCTGATTGTTATCACGGTCGATGATGCGATGAGGCATCGAGCGCGAGGATTTTATCTCTAGGGAAGGGGAAAAGGGACTTTGGAGCGAGGATTTAAAAGGGTAATGAGTCGCCCAGGATTACAGAAGGATCAGCGATCGTAAAGGTGCTGATCCGCGAGCCGATGATACATGAGCCGACTGGAACTGAAATTAAAAAGTTTGGTATTTTTTATTCGAACGTTTGATATTATTCAGTAGTTTATAAGAAAAATTTTGAACTCTAACGTTTAACCATTTGACAGTAGTTTTTTTATCTTAATGTACGTTTATTATTCTGTGTCGGATAAATAAAATTTTGAAAGTAAATAGGTACATGCAACAGAAATTTCTTTTCATTTTATGTTTTTCCGCTCCCATGCGCCTAAACTCGCGAGTAGAACATAATTGAGATCTATTATATGTATATATATGTATATGACATGCTGCAGTGCATATAAACACGTGACGTCGTGACCGGTGAGTGCCGAGTGACAGCATGGTGGAATAAACCACCATATGAGTGACAGTGTTTTTTTCTGCTTGTCAGTTTCTTAATACATATTATATGTACTGACTACTGATACTGTACGACGCCAATTTTTTCAATATAAATGTTTATTAGTTTAAAAAGGTTTATTTTATGTTGTAAATATGCGGGCAAATACACAAAATAAAGCTAGTGGTAATTTTTTTCAAATACAATGCAATTCTCTTCATTTTTTTGTTTTCAATTGATTTTTCTGGTATTGCAGAAGACACAGAGAACTTTTATTGTAAATATGATAACAAACTATCATTTGACGACCAGCTGAAGATATTTCTCGATAAAATTTTACTTGAAGAAACTGAAATTAACAAGAACTACAAAGCTGTTTGTAATGAATTACAAGAAATTTTTAAAACCACTTTTCTCAAATGTAAAGTTACAAATTTTGGATCAACTGCTATTGGTTTAGGATTTAAAAACTGCGACTTAGATGTCTATTTAGATATAGGTATACCTTTTTTATGGCTTTCAAGTACCTGTCAAACAGCATTTACTTAAATCTTGTGATAGATAACTAATAATTTTTTAAATAATTCTTTTAGGTAGACCAGTTAGTGACAGTAATGATGATTCTGGACCTACAATTATTTCTTTTAAATCACTATTTCCTATAGTTCTAAATATTTTACAAAAAAATTCAAAAATATTCACAAAAATATTTCCTATCCCTTCAGCAAAAATGCCAATAATTAAATTTGTACATAGGAGAACTCAAATCAATTGTGATATTTCTTTTAAACATTGCATAGCATTATTTAACTCTGAACTTGTAAAATTTTATGTTTCATTGGATACACGTTTTAAAACATTAATGATTATTCTCAAGTATTGGATTCATAAATGTAAAAAAGTAAATCGTATTACAAATTATTCATTATCAATGCTGGTAATCTTTTTTCTCCAGCAACTTAGACTTGTGCCTACTGTACATGAATTACAAAGAAAGTGTAAAGTACCTGTAACATGTAAAGGTTGGCAAGTAAACTTTGAAAAATCTATTACATCATGGGACTCAAACAGGCATCATGAAAATTTAGGAGTACCCGAGCTACTGGAGAAATTTTTTGTATTTTACAAAAATTATGATTTTGATTCTTTTGTTATTTGTCCTTTCGATGGACAATCACACAACAAAAAACTATTTAAAGACTGTGAAGATCTTCCAGTTACTATGTCAAGGTACATTAATAATTTTCAAAATGGTAAAATAAAAAATCATTGCTGGAGAAATAAAGTATGCTTGCAAGACCCAATAGAACTAAATGTCAACTTAACTCACAATATTACTGCTGCAGAGTTAGATCTATTCCAATCTTATGCATGCATTTATGCAACTGTTGTTAAAGATGCTGCAAACAACAATTATCAAGATTTACTCAAAAACTTATTTAGTGATCAAAAAACAATCAAAGCTGCTACTGTAGCAAAACAAGTTTCTTTTTCTATTCAACCGAATGAATTTTTATCAATCAGTTCTACAGAAGATATCAAAGAAAACTATACCTTTATTAAAAATAATTGGTTTGACTCAACTATTGCAATGATACAAGAATATTTAGAAAAGGTATTGAATTTTAAGCTTCAAATTAACCAAGATAATGATGAAACAAACAAAGAGAATTTCAAAATTCTATCAAACAGCACAGCAGATAATCACTCCTTGATTTCCTTGAATTGTAAAGGAAATTGTTGTCTTTGGAAAGATCGTAAACAAATAAAAATTTTTAAAGATATAGGTCCACTTAAAAAAGAGATAGAAATTTCTAAAATTCTTCTTGAATCCAAACTATCAGGAAAAACTACAGAAATAAATTTCAAATGTTTAATTGAAAAAAAATTTAATGCTAATATTTTCATTGATTTAACTTTAATAAATCAAGGATGCGCCAGATCAATCTTTGCTGAAGTTGCTAATTTTTTGAGCTCACATATGCCATCTGTTATAAAAAAAAATCAGAATTATCTGCTACATATTAAGAGAAAAAATTCATCTAAGTCAAAGTAAAATTTTTGAGTATTTTTGGAACAAAATTAGTTTTTTTTATTTTTCTTAATAAACAGTATCAAAGAAATTAAAAAAAAAAAATTAATTTTTATTAATAAACAAATGTTCTAAAAAAAAAAAAAACACCTATGTTTCATTTAAACAATTTATTAACTTTTTAATAAAATTTTTTTTGAAATAATTTTAAAAACCTGATTTTGAAATAATTTTTGTTTAATTAACACACGAGATGTGTTGTGACTGTGACTTATATTCTACGATTGAAACGTTGCATACATACAATGTTATACAAATAAAGTATATCTACATGATTTTTTAAAAATTTTTGTAACTTTTATAAATAACACTAAAAATTTAATCAAAAAATTAAATCTGTAAATTAGCATTTTTTATTACCTAACTTTTCTCTATCTGTTGACACGTTATTTTTGTCACTCCTACGATAAATTTCCTAATTTGCTAAAATAAGAATTAATTAAAAAATGTTTTAAAGCATTTAAAATTCGAAAAATCTGAATTTTTTTTTTTTTTTTTTCGTTGAGAATGTGAAATTTTCTAAAAGGTATATCGTTTAGAATAAAATTATTGAAACAGTAAAATAGTTTTTATTATTATTTTTGATGATTTTTTTAAAAATAAATATTAAATTTACAATATTTTCCTTATTTTTTATTTAACAAGTTGCATATGAGTAATATCCGAAAATACCATTTTGATCATCTTGATCCGATTGAAAATTTCATTTTCTTTACTTTGAAAAAATCAAAATGATTTCTTCTAATATCGGAAAATTTATTTCTTTTACTTTTTACAAGATTTCATTCAGCACGTGTCTTTGAATCAATTTTTGAGAATTTTTCATTTTCTTTTAGGGTGTTTTTATATTTATTTTTTATCGAATGTGATTGGTATATATATATGGTATGTACATTCATGCAAACATAAATATCTTACTTGATAGAAGAAAATTTCAAATAAAATATCAAAACTTTATCATAAATTGTATTTTTTATTTTATAAAAAAATAATAACAATAAAAACTCGACTCTTTATAGATAAATAATTATTTTTTATATAAATGCATTTTAATCTTTTTTCAATTGATTACAGTTGCAGAAAGATTTAAGTCAAGAAATATTAGCATTTTTTATTAGCTAAATTTTGCTTGTAAGCATTTAAATTATAGAGAGATTTATTTTGAAAACTCTCATATCACATTTTCTATTACAGTTCTGATAGTATTTATTTATTTATTTATTTTTTATTATGATTATGTGTCTCGTGAATAGAATTGCCACAATAATAATCGCTGTAAGATCAAAAATTAACCCACACAAGAATGTCAACATTTTTATTTGCATATTTTAAAAAATTATTTAGAGAATATTACTTATTCTTTTTAGGCTTTTAAAAATAAATTTAGAAATTTTGGATATTTTAATGAAAAAAGGTACACTGATCTAAAACACCGATTTTTTAACTGATATTGTATCGGTTTCATTATCTTATTTTAACTTCCCAAAAAACCTATTCAAATTTTATGAAAATCAAAGTCTACGTATTTTGATCTCCTTAGGATCAGATTATGGCAATTTTGCAATAGATCTTTACTTGTCTATGTGGAGGTTTTTCCAACTTTATAAATTTCATTTTTTAATTTCTGCTCAATAACAGTCGTAGTTGCATTGTAATTTTAGCAACATTTATAGGATAGCTAGATTAGCTCTCCTGTAAAACTCAACCCCGCGGTTGAAGGTAATTTTTTTTTACCTTAAAATGATAAGCTAACCTTGGTTTTTTCATATACTTGCCAATGATAGCGAGAACTTTGCAAGGAATGGCATTTTACTGTTAAGTAACATGTATCCTCGTCGTTGATTAACATCAAAACAAAAATAGGAAAAACGTACAGAGGAGTAACGACTGTGGATTGATGTTTCTCACGAAAAAAGGTACTTTCTATCAAAGTTTACATTTACTGTCAGAGTTTTTTATTTTATTTTATTTTGAATTTCGAAGAGAAGCCGCAAATACTTTGCATCAGTTTTCAGATTACCAAAAAAAACTAAAAACTTAAAATGAAATACTGAAGTTATAAAATAATTAAGTTTTATAAACTACGATTAAAATTTTTTCAAAAATATGTAAACTACAAAAAAATTTAATTTAAATCCTATAATAAATTAATAAGTATACGAATTCTTTCGCTAAAATTACTTTTTTCACAAACCACTACTTCATGTATTGATCAAATTGAAGTGATCGAATAAGACACAAATTTAAATATCTTCCTTTGAATTGAACTGTCAAATGGTTTCATGTGCGAAAAATTATTTGCTTTCAAGAATAACAAAAACGATGAGTCCGTGAGGGTTACAGGCAATTCAAATACACACGCTCACGCTCGTGACTCTCATAGATTTCTTTGAATAAATAATATAAACTATCGATCGGATTTTTTAAAAAAGTTAACATTAAATTAAAATCTAAAACAAGAGGGATCCAACATTTAATTTTACTGTTTTAGAATATCTGAGATTCAGTAGTCTAATGCGTTTGCAATATAATAATTGATTGTAAACATGATAACTCATTAATAACTGTAGATAAGTATTTTAAAGAAGTTATTTAAAAAAAATACTTTTACTTTTTGAGAAATACAATGATAAAGTTAAAAAGCAACTTGGTATAAACTCTTTATTTGAAATTTAAATCTCATAAGCTATACGTCGCGAGAAATAGTAGACTATTTATATGCAAGTACCTTTTCTCAAAGCTGCACAAATAAGTCGTATGTTTTGTTTATTTATTTTTTTTCTTAAAAATATATTTATTTTAAGTGTATAAATTTTTCTTAAGAGCTTTTTTGAATTTATAAACCATGTATGAACTATGAAAGTACTTGTACTTTTCTGAAAAAAAAGACGCAGTAGCTTTAATAGATACGAATGCAAAAAATTTGAATGACTAACGAGTTTTAAACAAATACGTAAAATTTTAAGCTTTTGAAGAAACTGCGAGCGCTAAAGAAATTTACAAGCTTAAATTCAATAATTGCATCTGCAGTGTACTTGAATTGATGAGTTTTTTTAAAGACTCAAGTGATGCAGGCATTATAAGTGATTATCGTCTCTATAACAAGTTATTTTGATGATTTTTTTTTTCATTTTTTCGAGAGTTTAAACAATTCATTTGATTGATATTGTTTAATATCTCTTATTAACAAAAAAATCTTCGTAAAAAAAATCATCTCCAAAAATTCAATTAAAGTTGAGCTCGTAGTTCGACAAACTCAAAAAATTTCTGTAAAGAGAATATACGAACGAGTTCAAAAACCAAGAAGATTCTTATGCAAAGGAATTATGCGTGTGAGAAGCATTGACGAGAAAGCAGATGCCCATGAACTTAACCCTTATTATCCTCTGAAATTTTTTTTTCAAATAAGTATCCGGGTCGTTAACACATCATAAATAAATCTTTAAAGGCTTTAAAAATGCAAATTGGATTTTTTCGAAAATCTGAAAGTAATATTTGAAGTGTAAATATACTAATTTTCAAGTACAAAAATCTTATCGCTGTAATTTTTTTATATAATTCCCAAATTTGTTCCCGTTTTTGCACATTTACTAGCTGTAACATAATTAAGGTAAGTGTGCCTAATATGGCCCTGTGCCTAATATGGCCCCCCCCCTGTTATTTTGAATATGCTCGATATGCGGCATCTCTACAAGGTGGGAAGAAGTCAAAAACACTGAATTATGAAGTTTTTAGTTGTTTAGAACATTTTAAAATTATTTTTGCACACGCCTTATAGCTAAAACTCGTTTCGTATACCTTCGTTATTATTTTACGTTGTGATTAAGTGGTCTGCCAAAAGATTTAGACGCACCTGACCAAAATTTGAATAAGTAGCTTCGATTCGTTATTGTTACAGCTTTAAAACGCGACCTTGGTTTTTGTTCAACTTGTTTTCTAGCGGGTTTTATTATTAAATAACTTTTTATTCTGCAGTGTACCTAATATGGCCCCCCGCGAATTAGTAGATATACCGATATTAAGAGTCCTTAGTTTCATGTTTACTTTTTAGAAAATCCTATTCTAATGTTATTTAAGAAAAATAAATTTAATTGTTTCAAAGCTTTTTTTCATTTTATAACTAAAAAAGAATTCTAGCTCAAAAAAAAAAACTTTGATGAAAATTTAAAGTTGGAATTTTTCTACTGGTTGCAAAGCTTTCAAAAAAATTGTAAAAAAGACTCAATTTTTTAATAAATAATTTTTAAAATAGTAAAAATTTTGAAGTTTTTTTAAATCTAATATTCTGATTGATTTAAAAAATCGCAATGAATAAAATACTTCAGGGGGGGGGGCATATTAGGACACAAATTTTAGGTGTCTTAAAAAACCGTGTTTTGGTAAATCCTCTGGCATTTGAAGCTCATTGATCAAAATCGAACGCGTAAGAACTCATTTTAAAGCTCTTGAATTAAGCTTAAAAATGAGACCTACGCGTCAAAAAATATTGATTTGATTGGCCACAACGTCGATTCTCGCTTAGGGGGGCCATATTAGGTACAGGTACCTTAGATAATATAACCAAATTTCCAACATTTTCTGGATAAAACTAACGAGTTAAGCTTA
This sequence comes from Encarsia formosa, assembly GCA_038277355.1. Classification (NCBI taxonomy): domain Eukaryota; kingdom Metazoa; phylum Arthropoda; class Insecta; order Hymenoptera; family Aphelinidae; genus Encarsia; species Encarsia formosa. Next base: position 112,591,055 of record CM076184.1, read on the forward strand.
TATTCTCTGAATTGACTCAAAAAAAACATTGACTAATTTAACTTTTTTTCAAGAACCATCTAATTATAAATAAATTTAAAGCTTATAAAAGCTGTAGTTAAGCAAATAGTATAAAGAGACTGCTGTTTAATTTGAATAGAGAATCAATCATTCTAGAAAATTATTAGCTTTTTTGGGTGCGTTTTTGAGCAAGCATGCTAAACAATAACTATTATTATATATATTCACTTTTGCCTCTAATTTAATTTTAAAACGTTAGCGGTATTTAAACTGTTCAAAAGAAATTGTATTTCCTAAATTTATCTACCGTTTCAATTGAGAGTGTTGAAAAGAGTAATAAAGTTACTTAAAATTCAAGTCAAACATTTACATTGATTATAATTAAATTTTGAAAATCACACTTACACGTTAATTTGAAAAAATGTTATTGAACAAGTTTACATTGAATATTGAGTTTATTTTACAAACTGATAAAGTTGAAAAAATTTCGATTGGTTTTTTTAATAAAAGTTTTAACAGAAACATATCGTGTTTTAAAGCTTGCAATCCTTAATTACTGTTATCATCACTCTTTTCAACGTAAAATTTTGTCTTATGCAAACACTAAAAATTTAATGGTATGAATTCGAATTGGTAAATGTTGGTAATTATACGTGCACATAGATTGTTTATCACAAAAAAAAAAAAGAAAGAAAAATGTAAATTCATGCAAGCCTTGAAATTTTTTCAGAAGAACATGACCGACATTGTTGGAGTTATTAAAAAAAAATAACAATAAAAAATTTGATTCCTCCTCGTGACAATGTGATTTTTTAGAAACTACGTAGTTTTTTTAAATTATTTCACAGGAAAGAATTATTTAAATTTTTGATTGTGAATTTAAATCTAATGAAAACTATTGAAATTCCGAATCACGTTCACGACGTTTGCGAGAATAACAACTTGAGGTTAATTTAAATTAAAAACTTCCAAAGTATCTCCCCCAAGCTTTATCACCTGGTCTCATAAAAATGTATATTCACGCAAGCCTAAACGAGTAACAATCAGCCTAATTGATGTTACGAGTAATTGAATATTTATTACCATATTTTTCTTCATAACATTTCGATGAATAAAGTAGGTTATCGAGGGTTTACGCATGGGTGAAAAAATCGAGTAAACTATTAGTAAATGCATAAAAATTTGAATCTGACTATGACCTAGGTAAAAAAGTTTTAAATCTTGACGAAAAAAAAGTCATTTTTATAATGGAAGTACAGTGTCAGACTCTAGCACTATAATTTCGCGGGCTTTCCGCTGTTTATCCCCGGAAACGAAGAAAGACTAAAGAAAGAAATCTTGGACCTACCAGAGGTGAGAAGAGGTGCGCATCTTGTACGAAGGTGTTTAAGCTAATGTTCACTGAACACACTAATCACAGTCACCAGAGCACACTCGCGAAAAAAGAGGAAGCAGGCGCGAGGACACTGGAACAGGAGGGAAGGAGAAAAATATAAAAGAGAGAGAGAAAGAGAGAAAGAGAGAGAGAGAGAAACTAAAGAAGACCGGCGGTGTAAAGGGGCGCCAACGTCGTCCGGGAGAAGAAGACAGTCTGGCTCCGCGCTCGGGAGGCCACTGACAGAGAGTAGGAAGCCGCGAGTTGCGCTGCTGCACGCCGAGAAGAAGGGAGGAGGGTGGAAATACTACCCACTGTACAAGGGAGGAGGGGGAGGAGGAGGGAGAGAAATCGGGGTGAAAAAGAGCGAGAGTACACGCGAGCCGTGCACCGCGCGCCCTGGTTATTGTCGTTCGTTCGCGTTCGCGTTCGCGTTCGCTCTAATGCTGCATATGGGGAGAGAGATGACGACGATGATTAAAAGGGGGCTCGGGCCCGAGCTTTATCTTCCATTCCAATCTCTTTTTAATTTCTCACTGGGTCAAACACCTCGATCGAACCGCGAAGTACGTACTCAAAGGGCATGGAATTTTCAAACCAATCTCGCGCTGTGTTTTTTTTTTTCATGATTTGGAGTCAACAAATTTTCATTTTTGGGATAAATTTATCAAACGAAAACACATTATCTTCTTCCCTTCCTCAACTCCCAGATCATCAAACACAAAGAGAGGGTGTGTGCTTTTTTATGTGATTCAGAAACACGAAATTCGGTACGAGTCATTCCCTCTCGGTAATCAAAAATGTTATTTCTTTTGTCTCGGATACAAGTAAACAAACTCCCCGGGAAAAGGACGGCACGAGAAAATGAGAAAAAGTGCGGGGCACCGCGAGAGGGAGAGAGAGAAAAAATGTGCCACTGGGTATAGGACGGGTGTGACATCACGATTAGGAGCGGGAAAATATACTGGCAGAAAAAAAGAAAAAAGTACATAAATTACGTTGTCAAATGAAAGATTGAATGCCGTGTAGTTTATGCATGAATCCACCAAACGGATGCGATAAAAAATTTCAATCGACTGAACGTTTGTTTTTAGTGAAAAAAAAAAAAAGTAACCATTTAAATTCTGACTAGTTATTTTATTCAAGATCACGGTTCAGTAAAGATTGCAGAACTTTTTTATTTTTTAACGAAAAAAATATGTTGTTTTTAGAAAAAAAAAAAAAAAAAAAATTCAAAGATTGATCACGGAATTTAATTCCGATTGGATACATCCGATTCAAGCCGAGCGAAGAAGTGGAAAAACAAAAACAAAAAAGTAATAAAAAAGAAAATAAATATAACTTTTGACCCTTTGGTCCATCGTTCAGACGTCCCAAATCCGAGTGAGTGTCTATAGAGGGTGCAGCTGGCAAAGGGTAGGGGTGGGTATGGAAGCTCTATCGACCGGACGGCAATCCAGCCGCTGCGCGCTGTGGGTGAAACTCGGAACGGGCCGCGAGCGCTCTGACCTCTGACTCCGGCGCGACTCCTCGGGAGCTTGCATCGCTAAGCTGACTGCACACGTGTTGCCCACCCCACACGAACAACCCATGGGAGCATCCACCGAAACCATTCGGAGGGAAGGGGCTCATTCGTGTATAACCTACGTAAACACGCGAGCCGCTCCTTCTCCCGATCGAGATGGATCACGGAAGAGCTTGAACCTCCTTGCCGGACGCATGCGCATTCGTACGGGGCTACGTGCTAAGGGGCGCTTTCATCGCGCTTCCGAGAAATCAGCTTTTTTCTTCAACGGAGGCTCTAGTTTACATACACCTGCGATTGCGTAATGACCGAAAAATCTCCCTCGGGCTTTTTGAATGCCCTACGGCGTAGCGCTCCCGGTGACCGTTACGCAATATGAGATCGTTCTCGACAAGTACTTGCTGTACTGGGAAAAACTCATACACTTATTTTAAATTTTCGACTAAACGAAGTCTATTTAGAGACAGTTTTTGGCTCTTTACGCATTCACAACTTTTAATATCGTTCGAATTACACTCTAAAAACTTTGCGCTTTCTTAGTGATCAGGTTTGTAACTGACGATCTTAGTAAACTGTCCTGGCGACGTGTTTTTCTTATTGACTTTTTTTCGTCCTGTCTCGTACGTCAGATAGTAAAAAAAAAAAAAAATAAAAAAAAAAAAGAATGGAAAATGTTTGTTAGACAAACGAACTCATCAATCGAAGTATTCTTTCATTTTTTAATATTTTTTACCGTCATTGCGCGCAAGATTAATTGTGGTCCAGTACAAAAGTTTTTTCATTAATTAAAAAAAAAAATTAACTCCACTACTCTGTCGTCATTACTATTAATATTAGAGAGTATTTCAAGGTGAATTTTTAATTTAAAGCTTTTTTGCTTGGCTTATCCAATTTAGAGTAAAATTTAATTTTATAAGAAACAACAGTAGACAATATTTGTATCCGATCCATAAAAAACATTGCTAGTACGTACGGCTTATTAATAAAATAGTTTTTCAATCTTTTTTTTCTTTCAATAATATTACTACCATGTTTTAAATTATTGAATTAAAAGTTGATAATTTTATTAATTCTGAAATTTAAATTTATCATTCAAGTCCAACTCTAAAAAAATATAAAACGTAGTTCAAAACTAAGGTAAACTGGGATTTTCGAGACTAGAAATAAGTAAAGGCGCGCCTTATTTTCGGTAGGACACGGTAATTGACTGATTTTCCAAAATAAAGAAAATTTTAACTAAAAGTTTAAAAAAATGAGTTGTATGGATTTTCAGATTTTCTGATGAATAAAAAGTTTTTCTAATGAAAGCACATTACTTGCTACTTCAGTACACCACTACTCCATGCATTGAACAAATTTAAACATCACACAAGCATTTTCATGTCTATTTAATCTTGCAAATAAAATCATAAAAAATATTGAATATTGTTGCTTAAATCAATTTTCTACTAAATAAAAGTGTTGAAATGGCGTGAAATTTAAGGCGTTTGAGTCCAAACTAAAAATTGTAAATGTAATTACAATACTTATGAGATTTGCAAGCAGGTTCGAAAATTTATTAATAGAAGATTGTAAAAAAATGCTAAAATTTTATTTCAATCTATAATTTGTGATTAAAAAATGAATTTTTTTTCATTTGTGTCGTTTTATTAAAAATTGTACAGATACATGAATTGTCTAATTAATCAGAGGTTGTATATACCTCAGCAAAGCTGTGTAAAGATCCGAAGTTCGGAGTCCCTGGTTGAATCAAATAATCAGACCATTACGATTCATTGAAGTTTAAAATTTTAAATGAGATCTTAAAATAATTGTTTGGTTAGCTTGCGAGTTTTACGCAGTTAAAACCGAATAAAAAAATACTTTTTGTGAGGATAAAATATATAATTTTCGATATAGAGAAAATTCCTTCTTTAACGAAAATAATTATAAATTTTTAATAAGCAAATTAAAAAAATTTACAGTGATTTGGCAAGGTTAAAATTAATAAATATCCAAGTTTTCAATAAAAATTCTTTTAATAGTCTTTGTACAAGTAGAAAAATCAACAAAAATTGTTCGACATACATAGTATGCAACTAGAAGTTCACATAACGTTAAACGTATGTTTGTATTTACACACACTTTTATTGTTTTTTGAATTTTTTTTTACAATATAATACAATTTCAAAAAACAACGATTACGCAAATTTTACAAATTCTTTTAAAATTTCAATTGATTTCATTTCTATAATTAAAAAATTAAAAATTAAAAAGCTCATGCAAACTTTTAATCAAACAAAGAAGTCTTAAACGTAATAAATACTTTAATGTAAGAGGTCACGATTAAAAAATTTTTTCTAGCAGAATAGTTAAAAATACTTTTCTTTGGAAGTGAATTACTGGGCTTTTGAAAAAAAAAAAAAACACAAAAATGTCTGTCACCACTTTTTAAATCAAATTTGATTGTTTTTATGAATAATCCGATCTTAAAACAAAATTAAAATCTAAGATTTTTCATACTTAGTCCAAATCGAGGTCCAAATCAATGATTATAAACCAATTGATAAGGAATTTTGGGATTAAAATGTGTAGAAAAATAAATATTCTAATAAACTTTACAATTTTGTTTTGTCATAATTTAAAGTATAAAAATAAAATTAGTTTGAATAAATTTCTTTTAAAATGGAAGTAAAATGTAAAACAATTAAATTTTTTTTTGCAAATTTCTGCGTTTTTAATAAAAATATAAAATTTTTTAAAATAATTTCTTATAACACAATACTTAAGAATAGAATTATGGAATTATTTTCAAAAACTACATTAAAATTATAAAAAATTAAATTAAATATAGTTTTTTCTACAATTGGGACGGAAAAAAGAGAGTAAACCAAAGGGTCAAATTTTTTTTTCAACCACTTAATTAAAAGTGTCACGATCATCAAATTTAAGTAATTATTGAGTAAAAAAATGATTATTCCTTTTAATTACATCAAATTACATATTCTACATTATTTTACATATTACATAAGGACAACTTGGTTAAAATATATTTGATTATAATTTATCAAATTTTTGATAGTCACTTTAAAATGTTACATGTACAGAATGTACATAATTTTCTGCTAATTTGTTTTAACACGATATTAAAAAAAAAAAGAATAATAAACAAATAACTAAGTAACTTGTCAGAAATAAACCTATTCATTTATTAACGATGTAGGAAGAAAAGTTGATTGTAATTTTTAAATAATATATAATAAACGTGTTCAAAATTTTTTAATATTTTAAAAGAAAACGAATAAACTACAACTCAGGATATTAAAAATCAAACCGCGATTTCAAAACGATCGATGAAAACAGCTTCTTAAAAATAAACTCATTCATTATACACGAAAAGTTTTTAAAATTTTAAAGTTTTAAATTAATTAAGTAAATATTTTCCAATCGTTTCATAAACTTTTTTTAATATTGACTTTGTGATTTTTGAAGATTTTATTTTATATTTTTGCTGAGAAATGCATTTTAAGTTAAATATTCAAACTTATTTTATGCGGTTTGTACTAAAATTATAACTTTTGTAGTGTCTTATGAAATGCATAAATCCTCTTAAACTAATTTGGAGTATCAGTCATGTTATCGCAAAATATAAGATATTAGGTTGAATATGAAGAATATTTACATTTGTATTTGTTTTTATGTATGACATTTGAAATATAATGAGTTTTACTTGAAATTTTTAAAAGTTTTATTCAAAATTCATACAGCAAATTAATATTTTAGAAAATTTATAGTTGATAGATTTTTTAGGTGTTCCATAATTGTGACCGAAAATAGTTTGAATAAAGCTAAAAAGTTTTATAAAAATTTAACGAAAATTATGAGCTGAAAAATTTTCAAATTAATCACATTTATACAATGTTAATCGACTCAGCTTATAAACAATTCATTATAAATAGATTTTTCAATTAAATAAAATATTTGTATGCACTCTAAAACGGAAAAATTTTGCGAATTTGACTAGAAATTTTTTTCTAGAGTTACTTATCAAAGTATACAATAAAATGAATGTCCATTAAATTATTAAGAAATTTAAATTAAAATAAATTTTTTGGTTATTATAATTTAATTTTTTTTAAATTAGAAAAGTGAAATACTTATTCAATTTGGTTAAAGATTATTTAATGATGAATATATTATAATAACATTATTAAATTAGTATAAAAAATAAAAGTAATATTTATTAAATATACTGCATAGATTCAGCATTGAAAAAACTTTTTAAAAAAATACTCATCATGAACCGTAAATTATTGGTTTTCCATCATTATACTGGCTTCTCTGGTCAATATCAATACTGCATTTATGAAATTCCATTCAAACGTCTATAATGAATAATTAGCTCGCAACCTTTGAGACGGTACCTAGATTTGAACAACTAACGCTCTGATAACAGTTGTACAAAAAATATTCAGTCAAAAAATTATTTGTTCAGTTCGAAGTCACCGGCATTGAGAATGCGAGCTAGTTGTATGTCAAAAATCAAATTTATTGATGTTATTAAAATAAGATAAGCTAGTGGAACTTATCCTTGCGGACTGGTTTTGTTCTTGATTCTTCTGTTGTCCCTTTATAAGGTGTGAATGTATATAATACAGTCAAAAAAATTAGAAACGAGACCAGTGAATAAAAATCCACCATCTTATTTTTTTGAGATCGCGCTGTATGAATTAACCAGAGAGGTCAAGGAAAAAAGAAAAAGAAAAAGTAACCAAAAAATTTATACTTTTAACAATTTATAATTAAAAATTGTGTTGTTAAGTGGAATTTTCAATGAGCTACATTTATATAAAACCATTGAATTAAAAAAAAAAAAAGAAAAAAAATTCTTAAAAGAAAATAAATTTCAAAAAATTACCTATTTTTAAGATAAAAAATTTTTAGTTAAGATATTAGGTAAGTAATTCAAATTATATTTCAAACGTCGTACAGGCTTGTCAATAGTACATATTTACAGTAATATTAAATACTTAGCTGAATTTTATATCATTAACAAAAATTCAATTATGGGTGTACACAAACCATCAATGAATTTTTAAAAATTTTTAAGATTCGAGCTCTTAAAACGTTATTAAACAATTTTTTTTCAAACCTTTACAACCTTGAATCTTATTAGACTCAATTTTATGAATATTACAAGTTTTTTTTAAGTTTTTTTTTTAAGAAAACCATTTTTCAAAAGAAAATATTTTTCTTGATTGAATCAAACAAAAAATAAATTCATTAAATGATAATAAGAGTACATATAAAATCGAAATACTCGAGAATCGAAGTTTTTCATTTTCAAGTAGCCTTGAAAGACATGTATCTTATTTGACTAGGTACAAAAGAAAATAAGATTAAAAAAAAAAACTTGATAAATTCTCAAGAATTTTGTAATTTAAAACTTTTTAAAGTTTTCTTTTTTTTTTTTTTTTTTTTTTTTTTTTTTTTTTTTTTTTTTTTTTTTTTTAGAAGTATTTCTGTGTATATTTTCCTCTGTTACAGAGGCTTGTTCAATATACATAGCCAAAAAAATTTTTTTTCTTGTAAAAAGCATTTGCATAAGTTTAAATTTACACATTAATCGCTATCTACCTACAATTAGGTGTATATATTTTACGAAACATAATTTTTACATAAAATGACTTAAAATTACTTCATTAATAATTTACAAGCCTTAACCTGAGAAATAGTTTATGGTGATATTACATGCATCAGATAAAAATATTTTTTATTACAATTTTATTTCGTACGTTCAAATTATTTACTTGCAGAAAAGATAAAAAAAAAAAAAATTAAATTAATTATTTATCAATACTAAATAAAAGTATGTATTTTGTGTTCCTAAAGATTAAAATAAAACATTTTTTTATTTGACAATCAGCTAATATCACTCAAATTTGATTTGATGATTTGTCTTTCAGGCAAAAGTTTAAGCTTTAAGTTTATGTATTTTCCACTTGCTTTGCAAAACTGTGAAAGCTATTCATTGAAACAAAAAATATATTTTTTACCAAATTAATTGTTTAGAACAAAAATTGGATTATAATAAAAAATAATTTGCCACGAAAGCTATCGATTGTGATATTAAATTTAATGTTTAGGTTTCATGATTTAGAAAATTTAAAATTTAAGATTGACAAGTCCTCCAAAATATAAAAATTTAATGCTTTTTTATTTTTAATTTCTAATGAAATTTTCATTAGAAAGGAAACGAGATAATTATTTTCTAAGAAATGATTAAAATTTTGAATTTTGTTAAAACCAACATTACGAGAGAAAATTTAATTTTTGTTTTCAAAAAATTAATAAAAAGATCCTGTTGTGAATAATTTTGATTAATAAAATCTTTTGCTTAAATCTGCAGTTTTAAAATGAGTAATTTACTTCCAAAGAGTTTTAAAATCACGTGACAAAATTTGTACTTCATTTTATTTTTTTTCCACATAAGAAAAGAATGGCATTATCACAGACTATATAGACCATTACTCTAGTTTATAGTTGAATGAATAGCGTAGAATCAATGTTAAACGACAAGTTGGAAAATGTGAAAACACACGTGATGCTTAAAGAAAAATACCACAAGCTAAATCTATGACTTATCATACATTACACAATTGAAATTTTAAAAGATTGTGATGTGGTTTAAACAATTTGAAAGATTTTCAGGATAATGTATGTTTAATTACAGAAATCAACAGCCAACCTTTTTTTCGTTACTTTTTAATAGTTTTACAAAGTAAAAATCATTATCTATTTTTTAGGAATAAGAGGCACAAAAACCATTTTTTTTGTTTGTTTGTTTTTTTTTTTTTTTTTAAGTGAGACGAATAAAAAAAGTTCTCGGTGCCATAACTCTGACTAACAGAACACAGAGTTTAGCACAAAGTTTAGTGGGAAACTCCAGAAAACAAACCAAATTATACTTGGTTTTACTCGCTCTCCTTAAAAACTGATTACACAGCGTGGGTTAAATACAAAGTAAACAGCGAAATATGTACAAATTACTCAACTAATGTGATAAAATCGGAGTACTGTGTCAATCAGAAATTATATGCTTGCGAGATTTATAAATAACTCTAAGTCATTTGAAGAAATATAAATCCAAGCCAGATGAAACAGTTTATGTCTACCATCCCGTGCCATTTCCTCTACCCCGACCTCGATAAGTAGTTGCACCACGAAATGGACTGCCTCGAGACTTCATACCGCGCATTTGAGGTCCAGGCGAAGGGAAAGCACCTCCTCCAAGCATCATTGGTCGGTGACCTGCACCGCTTCTGTCCATCCACGGTGGCCTCGGTCCTCCATTTCCACGAAACATTCCTCCACTTCCACCTCGGTTACCTCCTCGCTGCATTGGTGAGCCTCTGAAGTTTTAAATTTAAATATTTTTTTTGTTTTAGAATCTTATATACTTAATACAGAAATTTTTCCAAAATATATGTTTTGTCAAGCTGCAATAAAATATTCTGAATAAATTATAAAAAATTTGGTTTCAAATGTATTTTAATAACGTTTAATAAAGCTAAAAGACGCCAACTTTGTTGTACTTTGCGGCCCGAAAATTGTCGCTTTCCAGCCAATGGACTAAAAATTAAAATTTCTCAAACTTCAAATCCGGAAATTTTGGCTTCCGTCAAAAATTACAGATGATACATTTTTTACTTCTCCAACCTAGGTGTATAGTATACTATTCCTATCATCAAAAAAAATTTTAAAGGTTTGCAAATGAGCTTGCTATCACTAATAGCTGAAGAGTCAATCTTGAAAATTATACCAGTTAGATATTGTGAATTATTAAATAAGTTTGAAATATTTTTTAACTTTAAATAATAGTAATAAAACACTTAAAATAAGATTTCTGCAATTAGCAAAATGAATAATCATAAAAAACTTGTTTGAGACGAGTTTCCAAACATGTAAAAATTATAAGTGGAATACTCAACGGACTACAAACAATAAGGCTTTTTAATAAGCAGACGACGTCAATTTAGCTTGGGGTACACAAAACGATATTCTATGGTTTTATTTGATTTTTTGAACTTTATGATTTAATTTACTTAATATTTTGGATTTCTATGAATTATTATGTATTTCTAGATACTTTATTAAAGAAAAATTCATTTTGATCCTTCTTAAAAGCACAAGTTATAATCTTTGTTGTACCCCAGGCATTCTACCCCAAGCTAAAAACGTTATACACATCATTTAATCTTTTAAACTTTTCAAATTTTTTTTGAACAAGTTTTTTTTTATCTGATGATTTTCAAGATTTAATCAACAAACAAATTTTAATTATTTCCTCGATAATACTACCAAAAAAATCAATTTTTCATCATAAGCGAGAAAAGGGTTATGAAAAATCGTCTGCTTAGTAAAAAGCCTTATATTATCGTGCACGTTAAAAAAAAAAAAAAAAAAAAAAACGATCAAATATTCTTTAAATACATATAAAAAAAAGGTGTAATTGAATAAATCACATCTTGCTAAACAGCAATGCATACCTTCCAGGATGTCCCTCGTAAAACTCAACATCTTTAGGACCTTGTCGAAAATCTTGCATTCCTTGAGGTGCAAAGCTTTGATTTGGTCTAAAATCTTCTCGATTTGGGTTAGGTCTAAAATCTTCTCGGTTTGGGTTCGACCTAAAATCTTGCTGGTTTTGATTTTGCCGAAAGTCTTGTTGATTTTGATTTGGCCTAAAATCTTGTTGATTTTGATTCAGCCTAAAATCTTGTTGATTTTGATTTAACCTAAAATCTTGTTGGTTTAGATTAGGTCGAAATTCTTGTTGATTGAGATTCGGCCTGAAATCTTGCTGATTTTGATTAGGTCGGAAATCTTGATTTGGATTTTGCCTAAAATCTTGTTGATTTTGATGAAATGGCTGATTAGATCTTAAATCTAAGGATTTATTTTGTCGGAAATTGGGCTGGTTTGGTTGGAAGTTAGATTGTCCTTGATGGAATGATGGTAATGGGGGAGGTGGCGGTGGAGGTCTTGTATCAACTCCACGCAACTCTGAACTTAGATTACCACTTCTTTGAGGTGGACCTTTCTAAAAAGGATAAATAAGCGTAATTAAATAGACGGTAAAATTTGTAAAATCTTAGGCTGTTATAGCAATTGGAAACTTATATGAAATTTTTGATCTCTAATTTATGTTTAGAGCTGATAATTTAACTATTTTCCATAATCCGTGAAAAATGAATCGTCGTTTACTTTTGGTTTTAAATATTCGACTAAATCATTTTTCTGATATTAAAAGAATTTTCTGAAATCGCATATATTTTGCGTATTACAAATAAAAAATGAAATAAATTTTACATAAACATATTCAATTACCAAAGCATTGATTGGAGCACCAGGAGCAGGCATTAGTCTCATATCCATGTCAGAGCCGTGGTGCAGAGGCCCTGGGGGTGGAGGCGGAGGCAAATTCGGAGGTACTCGCATGTCCCTATCTTGTGATCTTAAATCCATTAACATGCGATTTGCTTTTTTGTTCTCACTCTCTTCATCAGACATCTCCATATCAACACTTTCGACATTATCGCCAACTGAAGTATTTGGTTTCCTATAGAAAAGTAAAGTTTTTAAAGTCCAATAAACAAAAAGCATTAAAAGGCCCAATAATTATATGAGGGATTCAGTTCAACATTTAACACTAGTTGATAGTTATCTTAGATTCGAATAACAATAGCGTTCCGGGAGTCGTAACTTTTCTAAATAAGTTGATATTTGTTTAATTGTTACAGTATTGTTAAATTATTGTTTCAATCAAACATGGGTTTGCAATTTAAATAAACTAGGAGGGTACCCTCTACCCGCTCCACTCATCAACCAGTTTTATTTTTATGCTTCAATTAAAAATCTAATTGCCGCTCTGGGTATACCTAGATTTGTTTAATTAAAACCTTAACTGTTACATATTTTTTATGCCTAAGGGATAAAATAAACAACAATACAATGACTTTGACAAGTTTTTCCAAGATAGTATAAAACTAAAGAACTTTAGATAAAATATTTGCACCAATTAACATAGAAATTTTCTATCATAAAAACTAATTAATAAATCTGACTTACCTATAATCTTGATCTGTATTTGACCATAAAGCATTAGGTTGGGGATTCAATGGCGCATCGTTACTGTTATTAGCGGGACTACCTGTGAGACTTATAAGGTTACGATGATCAATGTCACCACTCTTCATAAGATGTTGAGGTAATTGTTTATCCATCGACATCGGCATTGGCAAAACCCTTTTGTATAAAATTTTTTTTTAATGAATTTATTTGTAATTTTAATGTAATATTTATTAGTTGAAAATTAAATTACCTGTGGTCAACGTCACCCACACTGCTCAGAATTGGTTCTTGAGATTGAGAATCATTGTATTCGACAGGTTGATTGAACCCAGCTTTTTCATACATTGGGGGTGATTCTGGAGCGTCGGGAAGAACATCGTTTTTCATGCCAATATTTTCTGACCACGTTGGAACTTCGTTAGGCATATCCCACTGTTCATTACTGCTTTCATTCCACTGATTTTTTAATTTATCATTAATTGGCCAAACTGGACTAGTATCATTTACCATAGGAAACACAACTGGAAAATTATACAATTTTAACACAACCTCTAAAAGTTTTCGAATATCTATCCCACTCAAATATTTCAGATTAAAAAAAAAATATATATATAGAATAATACGACAATTTTTACAGCTTTGATAATCTTTAATTCATTAAATTTGGAAATTAAAAATACTTTGAAAAAATCGGTATTAACTGCATTACAAAAAGAATGAAAATTTTAATTTATAAGTACAAATAATACCTTTGTCTTCAGTCCACTTGATGGGTTCCTTTGGAGTTTCATTAGCAAACGTCCATGTGGGAAACTTAGGAGGTAATTTGTTATAACAATTACTGTCATCTAAAAATTCAATAGGCGGCATGGGAGGGGGTGGAAGTGGTGTACTTATTGCTGGTTCAAACGAACTAGGTGCATTGTTTTGACTGTTTTCACTAGAATACGGCGACGGCGTGTGTGGTTCTCCATTCAAGTTTCTGTTTAGCAACGGAGTACTGTGACCCATTTGACTGTGGTTTAAATTGCTCATTGGAGTATTAGGAATACTCATCATTCTACCCATCATTGGAGTTATTGGCATAGGTAACATAGAAGGCCTGTAATCATTATGAAGTATAGGTTCTGGCAAACCATCTGCGGCATCGCCTAAACCGGGAATAACACATGAATCGGAAGTTGTATCAGATGAAGGCAAGACCGTTTTCAAGAAACTGGAAACTGGTTCGTCGTTGTTCATTTCATTTCCTTGCGGACATATTTCTATAATTTCATTTGATTTATTCTACAATAAAAAAATTAATTTAGAAATCAGTGGTTAACGATGAATGGTTACTATTAATATTTCAATTTGTTAAAGTTACCTGCATTGATTCATACAATTGATTGTTGCCAGGGGCCATGGAGTTCTCGCTGAATATATTTCGCTAAAATAGAATATATTCAATTTATAAATAACAGTAAAAATAAAAATTTGATGAATGAAAAAAAACATACAGGATCAAAGTCCAAATTTCCACCAATGAAAGATGAAAAATTGTTTGTGAAATCAGCGGTCGTATTATTCATTGGCGCTGTTACAGGATTATAATCTTGCCCAAAAGAACCATACATTGTTGGCGGAGCAACGTTTATCAATGTTTGATTAATATGACTCTCTTCTGGAAGCTCAATATCACTGTCTGGACTTGGAGATGGAGCATTTATATCTGGAGATGGAAGAGGTGAAGCTAGCATTGGCAAAAGTTCATCTAATTTTTTTTTCAAATTTTTAACTCTGTTTCCAAAATTTTTATAAGCCTGCAATAAAGAATTATATATTGTAAAGAATATTATACAACTAATTATATTTTACATTTATAATTAATTATTATTTGAAGACAGTTTCTTATAAAATCAAGTATTCTTTGAAATAATTGAAATTTTCTTTTAATAAAGAAAATGATAATGTTTATAGAAAACAATAAGTAGCCAAGAAAATACTTTCTATAGTTTTCTTAATTTTGCTTTTGATTGTATATTTCTTAATTTGAATTGAAATATTGCATATATATAGGCTGGTAAAATATGTCATGTCTCAGATCACATTCATAAAAATCAGCTATGGCTTAGATAAGATTGACAAATGTGTAATTTATGGTTTACTTACTTTATTACGCCCAGCAACCGAGAAAAGTTACGCTTACCGACTTAAGAAATTTAATTTCAAGACTTTTTAAGATATTTAGTAAATAATTTGAAAAAGGAACGATTAAAATAATATAAACTCATGTTAACTTACATTAACTACTATTTTAACCTCGCCTCTTTGTGTTTCATAAAACTGATCAGCTTGTTCTAATAACTCAAGAACTTGTTTCCGTTCCCTTATTTCAGCTTCAAGAGCTCTAACATAGTTTTCAATATTTCTGGCTGCATGATCAACTTCCTTTTCAGCATCCTCAACTCTTCTACGATCTTTTAGAGACGAGCATAACTCTTCAGCATTTTCAATATCTACATTTGTGTCCTTTAAGTCTCTTAATCTAGCATCAGTGGCTTGTTCAAGAGTTGAACAAGATCTCATAGTAGAAATGAGAAGAGCAGCTTGAAACTCTTCCGGTTGTTGAATAGGTTGAGGTTCTGTTTTTTTCTTTGGAGCTGCTGATATAAGACCAGATAAATCAGCCAAAAATTCTTCATCATAAACTGATCTCTGATCCCAAATTTTAAATATTCGTAAAATACGATGTTTAACTTTTTCATCTCTGACCATAGTCGTTGCTCTCTGCAACGTAGTTCCCCAGGATTCAACAAATTCATAATTTTTTCTTTTAGAGTACTGAATGACATCATTTGCCAAATAGAAAAGTGTAAGTCTGTGCTCTATTTTTACTGAAAAAAAAAAAAAAAAAAAAAAAAAAAAAACAATCAATAAATTAAAAAAAAATTTAAATACATTAGAAAGTTCATTTTTAAATTTATAATTTTTTCATTTACAAACAATTTTTGCATCAACAAATTTTACATACCTTTTTTCAATACTTGCAACCAAGTGGCCACTATTTTTTTATGGTGTGCTCTCCTTTCAAGGCACCATGCTGATAAACTTTGTATTGATTCTTGAGAATCTTTCAATGATTGAAGTCTTCGCTCAAATTGCTCGGTATCAAAATCATTTGAAACCATGATTAATAAGTAAATTGAATTGATTTAGACTGATATCAAGTCTATCTCAACACTGAAAAAGAAAATTGTTTCAGTAAATTTTCAAAAGTTCTAAAATTAATTTTAAATTAACTTTTAATTTTATATTTGGAGAGATAAATAAACATCAAAACTTTTGTTATTGTTTAAAATTTCCACTTTTTCTTCTTTAGAACATGACAGCCATTTAAACTCACTGTGTCTTCTTCAGATGTTTGAGCATTATCATGAGTTTTGTTGTTTGTTTATCTCTCCAAGTTGACCATAAATTTCCACCATGTAGACAAACTTAATTAATTTTTTTTAATTATATAGCTAAATCAAATTTTTATCTTTAAATAATTTATAATCTAATAAACTTTACATAGAAAAGCCACTTTGCATAAAAATTATTATAATTTTATTTGAAATTTAAAAATGTTCGATAGATTCTTTTTTGTGTTGGATACAATGCATTCCTGATCATATTTGTGCATACTAAAAATTGTATATATTGATATATTGTAATAAAACTCTGAATATTGTAACTTTCCTGAGATCTTTGTTTAAAATAATTGCATTTAATACAATCATTTTGGCTTAGCTTTCATATTCTTGTGAAAACTAGCACTTTAAATTCATTTAACTAGTAGTTTAATACTTTAATAATAAATTAATATTGGCATAGAAGTTATTCAGAAGTTAGTCAGAATATTTTCATGAAAAGCTTAGAATATGGACATTACTACTTGAAAGTTTTATTTTGTTATTTGCTTACTTAAACTATGCTGTAAAATAATTTAAATTATAAAATAATTTTTTCTTTACTTTTGCAAAAATAGTTTTGACGTGCATCAAGGAGATTTTTAGTATTGTATCAGTAGCATCATGCTTATTAAATGTGAATAATTAAGTTTAGTTAAAGCACAAATTAGGCAGACAATAAAAACCAAAGTTTGATTGTTTATTCGTAAAAAACAACGATAGGTCAAAATAAGTTGTATAGGTTACCTTAAATTTTACAGATGTCGGCGCGCGGCGGCAGGCAACAGCAGCAACATTTTTCGATAAATACTCATTTTTAAAGGTTAGGGCTTAATCAATTCAAAAACTTCACAGTATTTGTTCACATCGTGACAAGAATCCTCGACGATGAGGTGTAAAATTAAGGTGAATAAAGCATTGTTCAACTTTATCCTGAAGCCAGAGCTCTAAAAGGCTCTAAAAAGACAACTCGATTTTTGATGGCGAGCCGAGATTCGAGAACATAGGTTCACTCTGAGTTCTCTTTGATCGATAAGGATTTTATTCGGGGTTTTATTTTTAAGAGAGCACTTCCAAGATATATCACTTTTAATCAGTTTAATTCACGCACTAGAATTGAATTGCATTGTTGAATATCATCATTTTGGAAATAGTTCTGTCATTTTTTTCACCCGGATTACCTACTGCTGGACTCCGGACGAGTGGTTGGACAAAACTTGCAAATCGCGAGACTTGACTGTAGTAAATATAGGATATCTGTATGGTTAGTATATCTATATTGTTTTATTTTCAGCCATGTTGCGCCGGTACATGCGCGATATGACCGTTGCTGGGTAGATCTGTGGTATTTTAGGGTTCAGGCACGTCAAGTTACCAGCTTGACGGGCGGTTGAATTTGACTTAGGCGTGTTCTATATCAGTGAGTGAGAAAAGGGATTGATAAATAATAAAAGCACTTGTATGGTTAACTGTATTTTAATTATAAATAAAAATCACTATTGACAATGTTAAGAAAGAATTTAGTTTAAATGAATATAATAATTATGTTGACAAAGCTACTCGGTTGAGTGTGGCTTGAGATGTGCACGGTGTGGTTGACGGTGCAAGACTGACTAGGGGGGCCCCCTGCGAACAGGGACGCTCAGGCCCAAAAGGGCCGCCTTGCTGCATCGGTGTTGGTGTGTGCGCTGTCCATGAGCGCCGCACAGTACACAGCGCGCGGTGCCAGGTTCTGCTTGCGCGGTTGCCGCTGTGCTTGTTGTGGCGGGTTTCCACGGGTCGCCACAGCTACCCCCTCTCCAGAGAGCTTCGCAGGACGAAGGAGCGAAGGGAGCGAAAAATGAACTTTCCGTGGTGGCTTTTGCTGTTGCTGAGGAGCTTGTTGTTGTTGCTGTTGCTGCTGAGGAACTGAAAAGAGTTGTTGAAGTTCGTGGCCAAGGTTCCACTGGAAAGGTTCTTGCTGAGATGACGAAGGAGTAGATGTTTGTTGTGGCTCAGACTCCGCGCTTGGTTGTTGTTGTCGATGAGGGGTAGTTTGATGCTGTGTCTTAGATTGTTTTGTTTGTTTTTGTTGAGGAGCAGCTTGTTGCCGTGGCTCAGACTCGTTGTTGCCCTGGGTTGAGGTTGAGGGCTGAGGTTCAGGATTTTGGCTGTGCTCCACCTGTGGTAACCTGACATGATCCAGACGTTCCAGGTATGCAGGCTTAAGTTGGTCAGTGGAGACAGTTTTTTCTGCACCATCCTGGTCGATGACGTAGCGTTTTTCGTCTAACCTCCGAATGACCTTATGTGGTCCTGTGTACGGAGGTGTCAGCATGGGCTTGACTCCGTCGACACGACGAAAAACGTGTGTGCTGGTGGCCAAGTCCTTGAAGACGAACTGCTTGTCCGGCTTTATGTGATGTGCCGAGGGTACAGGCTGCAAGGCTTGGAAATGTGCACGGATTTTCTGCAAGAAAGTGACTGGGTTTACTGGTAAGTCACGAGTGATAAAAAACTCACCAGGAATGCGGATGGTTGCTCCATATAGCATTTCAGCTGGTGACGCGCCGAGGTCCGGCTTGTAAGATGTTCGTAGACCAAGCAGAACTGTCGGAAGGATCTGGGTCCACGGGAATTTGTCAGAGTGACACATGAGGGCGGCTTTCAGTGTCCTGTGCATCCGCTCACACATGCCATTTGATTGTGGGTGCCAAGAAGTCGTTCTGATTTTGTTGGAAAGTCCCACTAGACGGCCAAGGGACTTGAAAAGATCTGACTCGAACTGACTTCCTTGATCTGATGTTATGGTGATGGGGGTACCGTATTGACAGATCCAGTGTCGGTACAGCTCCCAGGCGACTGTTTCGGCCAGCATGTCCTTCATGGGTACTGCTTGTGGCCATCTGGTGAAGCGATCCACGATGGTGAGACAGTATTTGTAACCGTCGGCGGGTGGTTGCAGAATAATGTCGATGTGGATGTGGTTGAATCTCGCGCCAGGAACAAGGATGTGTTGTGGTGTTGTCCTGTTGTGCCGAGATATTTTTGATTTTTGGCATGGAACGCATTCGCGCGACCATCGGATGGCGTCTTTGCGAATACCAGGCCAGACGAATTTTTGTGTCAGCGCTCGAGCTGTCACTCGACCGCTGGGATGAGCTTGACCGTGGATGACGTCGAATGCAACCCTGCGCAAAGATGCGGGCAGGTAGGGTCGCACGACGCCAGTGGAGACGTCACAAATGACGGGGTTGTCCTCCAGGTCCAGTAGTTGCAGGTTCAGCGAAGTTTGTCCGATCACTTGCTCCAACTCGTTGTCCAGTTGCTGTGCTGCACGGATGGTGGCGGCGTCGAGTAAGGTGGGCATCGTGATTGCATTGATGCGGGAGAGAGTATCCGCTGGAACGTTGTCCTCACCTTTGATGTGTTCAAGCTTGGTGTTGAACTGCGATATGAAGTCGAGCTGGTGCAGGACTCTTGGTGACAAGTCTTCGCTGGGTCGTCTGTGGCTGTTTTGTACCAGTGGTTTGTGGTCGGTCCGGGTTCGGAACTCACGACCGTCAAGTATGTGTCTAAAGAACTTGATGGCAGCGAAAACTGCAAGTAGTTCTCTATCGTAAGGGCTGTACTTCTTCTCTGTGCTCGTGAGTTTGCGAGAGAAGAAACCCAACGGCTGGATGATGTTGCCTTCGTGTTGCTCAAGTGTTCCACCGATGGCGACGTCTGAAGCATCTGTTGTTAGCACCAGCTGTCCAGTTGGTGAAATATAAGCGAGTTTTGTGGCTGTGATGAGTGCTTGCTTGCACTGTTCAAAGGCTTCAAGTGTTTGCGGAGTGTGAATGATGCGTTTCATGTCACGTTTCTTGGTGGAGCCTTTGAGACAGTCATTGAGGACGGCTTGGTGCTGTGCTGCATGCGGCATGCTCGATCTGAAATAATTTATGGTGCCTAGGAAGGCGCGCATGGCATGACAAGTTTCAGGCAAGGGAAAATTTTTTATTATTTCAACCTTGGCATCTGGGGCTGAGTAGCCAGTGCTAGTGATCTTATGACCTAGGAATATTACCTCTTCTTGACCGAAAGAGCACTTACTGGCGTTCATTGTCAGACCGTATTTTGCTAGTCTCTCGAAGATGATTCGCAGGTGTTCGAGGTGTTCTTCGTGCGTCTTTGACATTACCATAATGTCATCTATATACCAGACGACGAAGTCCAGGTCTTGAAAAATTAAGTCTGCGAAACGTTGAAAGGTCTGGGTGGCGTTTTTGAGACCTGGTGGCATTCTCAAGAAGACCCAGTTCCCGAAGGGCGTCGAGACGGCTGTCTTTGGTACGTCCTCTGGCGCCACAGGGATCTGGTAGAAGGCTTTCTCGAGATCGATGACGCTGAAAATTTTGTTACCGTGAACTTTAGTGGCAAGCAGGTCTTCGATCCGAGGAATGCTGTATTTGTCCGGTATGGTCTGGTTGTTGAGCCATCGGTAGTCTCCGGTTATGCGCCAAGAACCATTTTTTTTCTGCACCAGGTGGATGGGGCTGGCGTATGGACTGTTGCCGCGCCTGATGATGCCGTGGTGTTCAAGTAGCTTGAACTCTCGCTTCGCAGCTTCCAGTTTTTCGCCAGTCAGTCGCCGGGCTCGTTGAAAAACTGGTGGTCCCTTAGTTTCAATGTGGTGCATGGTGTCCGAGTTGAAAGCCATGTTGGGTGCTGCTCTGGGAAGAGAAAGGTGTTCGAATTCCCTGAGAAGGCTGTGGTACTGCTTGGGTGCGTCCGTAACGTAGGAAGCTGCAACCACTGAGAATCCGTGGAGGTTAGTTGGTTTTGTGAAGCCTCCAGACGAAACCGTGGTTTCTGGGTCCTGTAGTCGTTGTTGTTTCAGATCTATGACCAGACCGTAGTGGGTCAGTAGATCTGCGCCAATGATGGGTCTGTCAACGTCAGCAACGGTGAAGGCCCACCTGATCGGCCTTCGGATGCCCAGGTTAAGCTCCAGGTACTGCTGACCGTAGGTGTTGATGGTGGTCCCGTTTGCGGCGTGCAGCTTGAGACCAGCGGGCTGTGGAGTGTTTTTTAGAGCTGTAACAGGTAATATAGATAAAACTGAGCCGGAATCCACTAAGAAGGTGTTGTTTGAGTTCCGGTCCCAGATGAAGAGGCGGCTTTCTTGAGGTGTTTTAACTGGTTGCCTGTCGTCTACCGCCGAAACAGACGACAGTGGCCTTAGTTTTCCCTCTGCTGCAGAGGCTGGCCGTTATTGAAGTTGCAGGGCTGCAGGCATCTGTTGGCAGCCGAGCCAAATTTTGAATGGTAAAAGCATACTCCCGGTATGCCAGGTCCAGGGCTGTGAGGACGGCTGCGGCTGCGGCTGCGGCCACGTGGTGCACCACCGTTGTTGTTGAAGTTGTTGTTGTGGCGCTGCTGACCTGCAACCAGCGCGCGTACCTCAGCTAAAAGTTGAAGATTTGCAGCAAGCATTTGACCCATTGTATTGGCGATGGCGTTAAGCTGGCTGTTGTCCTGGTGACTTGCTGCAGCTACAGAAGAGCCTCGAGGAAGTTGTGGCTCAGGCTGGACGGCGAAAACTCCCGCTGAGGGGCTGCTGCGGATGAGTACCAGTAGTTCATCGGCCGCCTCGGTGAGCTCGTCTATGCTGCTTTTTTTAAGTGGCTGAAGTATCATCTGAGCCTTGCTTGGGAGGGCCTTGAACCACTTCACTCGTAGCGCCTTGTCGTCCAATGTACCCTGAGCTAATTCCCTCATACGTTTCATCAGAGTGGACGGTTTGTCATCTCCAAGGGTGAGGTCACCAAAAAGTTTTTCCAGTTTTTGGTCAGGAGGATCTGAAAAGTTTGCGATTAATTTCTCCTTCAAATTTTTATACTTATCCTGGGTTGGTGGGTTCGCCAGGATGTCGGAAACCTCCATCAATGCTTTCGGGTCAATGTGTGTCAGCACTGCGTTATAAAGTTCTAAGTCATCGGTGATGCCAGCGGCCGACAGGATGGCTTCGACCGTTTTGAACCAGATTTCTGGCATCGCGGATATGAATTGAGGCAGTTTGACGTCTTTGTTCGTTGACATTTTGAGATTGGTCCGTGGAGATAGAACGTTGTCGAGGACGTGCAGCTCCAAGCCAGAAGAAGAGTCTGTGGGCGACTGCTCAGAAAAGTTTGGCGATGATGGAGGTGACGCTGGAGGAGAGATTGACTCCACCGTGTCGTTGGTAGCAGGGAAGTCGTCGTCTGGAGTAGGAGTGACAGCGTCAACGGCCACAAAAAAGGTAGTAGATTTCTTACTGGTTGTTTGTACGGCAAGCTCTTCCTCTGGAGCAGGTGGAGGCGTACCGGCTGGTTGTTCTCCCTGCAGCTCGCTGGTGTCACGGTGTTCCTCTTCCACTTGGCGCTTAGCAGCAGCACGTGTTTGTCGGGGTGTATGGTACATGACACATCATGTGCCACATTTATGCAACCAAAACCCAAAGTTATTTTTAAAAAATGTACAGCACAGTTAAAATTTTGCACTGTTTGTTAAATGTTCACGCGCGTACTTCAGTAAGCGTAGCCAAGCCACTTTGAGCGCGTCGGTGCAGTGGCGGGAAACTGAAGTGGGGGCGGTAGCGTCTTGTGGGGGAGGGAGAGAGACGCTCTAATGGCGTGGAAAATTCCAGAAAACCGACGCCGTAATGGCGGCAACTGACGCGGCGTCACTTTCACTTTCGAATTTTCACAAAGTTTATTGTTTTTTAAAATCACGCTTTTTTCACTCACAAAATGTTTCAAAACTCGGGGTCACCAATGTGGTATTTTAGGGTTCAGGCACGTCAAGTTACCAGCTTGACGGGCGGTTGAATTTGACTTAGGCGTGTTCTATATCAGTGAGTGAGAAAAGGGATTGATAAATAATAAAAGCACTTGTATGGTTAACTGTATTTTAATTATAAATAAAAATCACTATTGACAATGTTAAGAAAGAATTTAGTTTAAATGAATATAATAATTATGTTGACAAAGCTACTCGGTTGAGTGTGGCTTGAGATGTGCACGGTGTGGTTGACGGTGCAAGACTGACTAGGGGGGCCCCCTGCGAACAGGGACGCTCAGGCCCAAAAGGGCCGCCTTGCTGCATCGGTGTTGGTGTGTGCGCTGTCCATGAGCGCCGCACAGTACACAGCGCGCGGTGCCAGGTTCTGCTTGCGCGGTTGCCGCTGTGCTTGTTGTGGCGGGTTTCCACGGGTCGCCACAGATCGGGCCATCGGCATTCGGCGCGATTTGCACAGTCTCAAATAAAATAAGTACGCAAATAGCTTTATTAAAAAAATGATTATCAAAAAAACAGAAAAAAATAATTTGTTGCGAAATTTATTTCATACTCTCTATAATAAATTTCATACATGTAACGATTTTCTAAATACTTTCAGACTGTAGCAAAAATATTTCAAATTATTTTTTATTTGAAAAGTTTCATTATTTTATTATAGTCCATTAGATAATTATATAGTTTAAGATAGTTTGATTAGGGTCGTAACGGGCAAGGCCAATGAAAAGACTTCTTAAATTATCTTCATTTTTAGCAACGTTTCGTCCATGTGGTCCTCTTCAGGCTTATCTTTATCATACAATAACATATTAAATTTACAATACAAGTAAAAGACACATTACAAACATAGAATAAAATTATAATAAAGATAAGCTTGAAGAAGTCCACTACCACATGGACGAAACGTTGCTAAAAATTAAGATAATTTAAAAAGTCTTATTTTTATTGGCCTTGCCCGTTACGTTACGATCCTAATCAAACTATCTTATTTACACATCGAAGGCGTTCACCATATAATTATTGAGTTTGTATAAACTTTTTTACATAGGGATAAAAATTTTATAAGTTTTAAAGGTATAGAAACGTTAAATTAGAATGTTGACTAGGTTAATAATAAATAGAGAAGCTTATTATTTTAATTTTATATCAATTGATTAATTTCAGTGAAAAATTCGTATTTTTTTATTTAATCATAATTTTCATTAGAATCGTGAAAATATTCTGTAATTATTATTTGAATAATTTTTTTATTTTCACTCCATGTTATTAAAAAAAAAAAGTAAAATTATGAAAAAAATGAGACCAAAAATCGGGACCCAAAATTTCTATCACCGTCGTGCCCACTGCCCGCTTGCCCTTTGTCATTGAAATATAGGTTATGGTATATTCAATGCGGTCTCTCAAATTGCGAATTGCAGGTGAGACCGCATATGTACACCATTTAATATATGTGAACACAGCAATTTTATTATTTTTAGTATTAAAGGGTAGTTTTCATAAACATTCTTAAAACTTAATAAAAAAAATTATTTTTCGAATTCTGCTAGTTATAACATTTTTTAATTAATTAGTCAATTTTTTTAATTCTAAAATTTATTTTTATTTATATAAATTTGATTTATTTTAATTTTTCTACTGACTAATAAGAAAGTATTTTAAATTTTCCACGCTACGTTTCTGTCATGTAAATGAGACTTAACATTACCCAACAATAAACGCCTAGTCAAGACTAACTTCATGTTTGTAGACATTTCAAGTGATTTCAAGACGAGATTGGCACGAGTTGAATTAATCATAAATTTTTTCATTTAAATTAGTTTTACTAATGTAATACTAGCTGAAACTCAATTATAGTCTAGTAATTTTCAATTTGTTTTAAAGTTTTAAACGACGATTAAGTAAAAAGGTGCTTTGATAATGAGAAAAGTTAGTAAAATGTAAATTAAATACGTGATTTTTATAAATTTTGTATTCACCAACAGATTACTGGATTTTTACATTAATCAGATAGTGAAGTTGGGTTGTCAAGCTAATGAAAAAAATGATTTAATTGAAAAAACCATAAAACTCGTTTCTATCTTGCTGCAGGTAATTGTTTATATACATTAAAAATTTATTTTTCAAATTTTCTTTATTCATATGAGCAAGGAAATATCTCATTTTGTATGTTTTCAAAATTTTTCATTGAAATTTTAAAATTTAATCAAATATTGATTCAAACAATAAATTTAATATCTGGCGTATTATAGATATTTATTTTGTACTTTTAATTACTCCTTAATATCATAACCTTCAATTTTAATAATTAAAAATAGTTTTTATTTAAACAGCTAAAATAGTTTATTATTATTTTACAAACAAATTTTTTTTTCTTCAGCAACCAACACTCTAAAAAATGTATGACGGTATACATAATGATTTTAATGCAATCAAAAATCATTGCAAACAAAATGGTAACATTAAATTTGATGAAAATGCTGTTTTTGATCTTCTGGAGACTCTTTTTCCCCTTTATGGTTCAACACAAGCAATTCAACAAGTTATAGAAATGCTGGATGCTCAAATTACTCGAGATAAAGATATTTCAAACGATGGGAAGTTATATATTTATACCAGTGATAAGTCAAATGATACCATTGACAGTATTATTGAAGTTGCCATACCAAAGAAAGATCATCCATTTATAGATCTTACAAATAATTCACCTGAATCAGATGATTTTCAAATAATAGAAAAAATTGTCAATCCAAAAGAAGAAAGTAATGCAGATTTTGATATAAAGGATTCTAGTTCTTGTGACAGTGATAATGAAATTAATTCTTTTGAAAGTTCCAATCAAACTGAAAATGATTCAAGAAGTGAATCATTTTTAAATTATTCATTATTAATTGGTACAAGAAAATTAAATGATGATTTAAACAATGAACAAAATATATCAAATATGGATTCAACTTCTGAAGCTCATGAAATGTTAGAAGAAAATAACAATGATCCAAATAACAATTTAGATGAAAATTTTTTAAACGAAGAAGCAGGAGACACAAGTGATAATGTTCCTAGAGTAGATACCTCACATAACTCAAATGAATTGAATTTAAATTTGGATCTTTTGTCAAAATGTGCATCTAATTCTACTGGTCAATCGAGTAAAGTTACAGGTATTTAATTTTATTTATTCATTATTTGGCGCAACTGACCTCTCAGGGCTTGGAAGAGCCTAATATTTTCACCTTTGTAAAAAGTGTGACTTTTCACTTCACAAAAGTACAAAAAAATTTTTACACTCACAATTAAAAGTGTATGTATGTGTGTGTTTTTATTTTACGACCTTACCATCCATTTATGTCCAAAAAATTATTTCTATGAACAAATAAAAAAAAAAAAAAAAATTAATACAAAATTAAAGTAAAAAAAAGATTTTTTTAATTTGAAAATTGGAATTAAAAAATTTTTAAATTTTTTAATTCCACTAAAAACGAGGCTGTTGAGCGCTGTCTTCTTGCATACCTTGCATCGCGCAGAGCATGAAGATGCAAGGTGCGGAGGTATTTTCAAAACATCGGAGCCGTCGGGCTTGAGGGTGCGCTAGTTTTTTAATATATTTGCTTTATAAATCTATTAAATTTATATTAGAAATTTAAATGTATATTCTTGTATTCACTGGATATCAAGTCAGTCAAATATTTCATGCTGAACAGCATCATTTTTTTTTTAAAGCATTAGATTAAATCAATTTATTTGTTAATTATCACTTGTAGTTTTCTCTTGACTTTTTATGATAATTAAAGTAACATCACATCCAAGTAGGACATCACAAATTACATACTTTGTGGAATATATTTCTTGATTACAAAATAGAAATAAATATAATTAAATTAAGCTTTTGTACCTTGGTGTATTAATAATTTTCAAGTTTTAAAAATTTTGAATAGCAATTTTATTCAGTTTCATTATTTAAGAACACAATTAGAAATTTTTTAGTATTAAAATTTTAAAACTTTTAATTTTAGGTGAAAATATGCAAATTGAAAACCAAACAGAGTTAGTGAATGGTTATAAGACCACTAGTCCTGTTCCTGGCTGCAGCAAAGATTTTAATATTGTTAATAATTTTAAATCTTCACCAATTGATGATGATACAGTTAAAGAAGATATAGATTGCATAAAAGAAATAATTCCATGGGCAGATTCAGATTTGATAAGTTCTATTTTAAATACACATAAAAATTCTCCTAATAGAAAACAACTAACATTGTGGGATTTGATGGAAAAAAAGACACCAGAAAATGATGATTCAATACCAAATAAAAAAAGAAAACCAGAGGAAACCATTAATGCTTCATGTAAAAAAATGTTGAAAGTTGAACCAGATTATGATCAGTCTTCAGTAGACAGTAATGCACTTTTACATTTGAATAATGTAAATAACTCTTCAGATTGTTCAGAATTTTCTGAATTACAAGATTTTGAAGATGATCAATTTTTTCTAAATAAATTTCCAAAAGTACAAGGTGCAACAAAAAATATAAATAATTCAACTGGTTCCTTAAGTAAAACTGGTAAAATTAACAGCCAAATTGAGTTCAATGAATTTGTAAATTCCAAAACAAAAGATAAATCTATAGAGAAAAATCATTCAAAAAACTCTTCAATTCTCACAACTCAACTAATTCCAAATCCATACACAATTTTTCCAATAAAAAAAGAAAGAAATGAAACAGTGGTTAGTGGCAGCACATCTAAAACATGGATGGTTGAATCTATTGATCCTATTAGACCAATAATTCGTTTAGTAGATAATAAAAAATCTCCTAAAAAGGTAGATGAAATCTCTTCAAATATTATTGACAAACAAAGTGATGATACCATTAGTAAAAACCTGGAGGCTCAAGGAATTGTAGAGAAAGTAAAAAAAGACATGGAAGAAGCTATAAATTTTCACCGTGCACAAAATTTTACTCTCACAAATGGTACAGTACATACTTAAAATATTATTCAGAGTAAAATTATAAAATTATTTAATATAATTAAATTTTTTTTTCAGATTATGATAATAGTAAACATCAAGAGAGGAAAAATTATGTTTCTAATATGATTCAACCAGCAAAATTAGTCGTCACAAACTCTTCAGAGTACAATAGTATGAAAAAAATTCAACCTACTGCTTCTTGTATACGACCCGCCAATTTCAATTATGTTAATTCAAATCCTGAATTGAAAACTGAACCTGCTTCAAAAAAAGACTTAGCTTCATCAGCACCCACCAATAATTTACCAATAACACTGAACAAAAATACAAATCTTCAAAAAAAATCGGAGCCAGAACTAGTTTTAAAAACAAATATTTTTCACAGAAACGGTAATTTTACAAATAACATATTTAATTTACATGCAAGGCCTCAGTATCAAAAAGTTGTAACAAATCGCGATCGAAGTCATTCAATTTTAAAAGAACCTATACTAAAAGCTGGTACAAAAAATCTTAAAAGTGATAAGGAAGCCATTGAAGAAATAAAACGAGATTTAGAAAACTCCAGTGCTCATCTTATACAAAAACCCACTCCTTATGGATCAGAATATGCATCAATTACTTCAGGACACGTAAAAAAGTCATATGCAGGTATTTAATCAAAAATTTTTGTTGTTAATTAATTAAATAAAAAACTACTTAAATTCTTCCATAAAAAATTTTTAATTTTGGAAAGTTTAAACATCTATTAATTTTTTTCTATAGTCCTTCCTCTATTACATTAAAAATTTTCTTTTCGTCGTCGTCGACTTTAAAAAAAAATAAAAAAGTGACTCAGATGTCCCTGATCAATTAGAAATTTGGTACTCAGGGGTTTTCAGGGCTGCTGATAACTAATCCAACTTTCATTTCTAAATTTTACTTATCTAAGCTCTACTTATTCAAGGTTGTAATTTATTTTTTCCAAGGCTCTTTTCAGACGTCTATGATAAATTAGAAATTGAGTTATTGGGGGGGTTTTGGGGTTGCTGATTACGAATCTGACCTTCATTTTTGATATTATGATGATTTCTCAGAGATGCTTGTGGTGTAACAAATTTTATGTAGGATCCACACAGGTACCCCTTGTTACAAGCAATAAAATCTCTATTTATCGCGAATCGGAGAATCTAAGTCTCCCATTTAGACGTGAGAAGCGATGAAACTAAAAAACCCAGATAAAGCCCAATAATATTTCAGAATTTGAAAAAAAAAAGGAAAAAATTTTGACTCCATCGAGATTTGAACTCGGATCCTCAAGTTTCCGGCCTGGTGCGTTACCAATTACGCCACGGAGTACCTAGGTCAATTTCAAAAATGTAAGGGCTACTTACTTTAAGTAAAAATTTATTTTCAATAGCATTTTTTTACACTTCGTATACAAGGGTTTTTAGGATTGCTGATTGCGAATCGTGAAATAAAAATTTTTTTTAATAGCATTTTTTTGAAACTTGATTGGTAGAAAAGGGATCAGTAGAAGGATAGTATGTTTTTTATAAAAAATAAAAAATACAATTTTTGTTGAGTTGATTTCGACGTTTCGTAAGCTTGTTTTGCTAACCTCTTCAGGAGCTTTATTAAAAATATACAAAATTATAAAATTAATACAAAATATAGTTACATTTTTACACAATTTTTTTCTTTTTTTAAATAAATTAATTACTTGCAAGTTAAAATATTCTTCAGATTTTTGGCACCCCCGTGGGTTCACTAATTTCCCCATTTTTCGCAAATATTGTTTTAGAGCATTTGAAGGATCATTGACGTGAACTGAAAATTGATCACAATATCGTATACCATTATTTTACTACAGATACGTCGATGATGTGATCATGTGTGTTAACAAAAATCATCTTGAACAAATTTGCAAAACCTTAATTTAATTCATATGATACACATTTAAAATTTACTTCCGAAATTCAAAAGGAATGCCAAATTAACTATTTAGATATTACACTATTAATAAATAACAATCACATTATTATAAATTGGTTTAAAAAGGAAATTTCTACATCACGTTCTCTGCATTATTACTCTACCACACTTTTACACAGAAGAAAAATATTGTTTATAATTTTTTTGATTGATCTATTTTATTTTCACACAGAGAAAACTTAAAAACTGTTAGACATATTCTCTTAGACAATCTGTATGATATTCATTTCATTAACAAGCACATACAAATCAGACTTAATAGAATCAGATTTAATAACAATACGGATAACAATGACTTCAACAATATAGCAAAAAGACTTTATGTCTCCATACCTTATAACAACATAAATATATTTGACAGTTTTAAAAAATATTTAAAATCTACGACATTTCCACTGTACCAATAATTTAAAAACCCTTATCTAATATCATAAAACTTGGGGAAGACACTTTAATTTTAACACGTTAATTTTAAAGAGCTAGATTCAGTAGTATCTTTACATCGTATAAATGAGAGACATGAATTTGATTGAAAAAATGTAAAAATCCTAAACCGTGGCAATGACTTTTTCAAGGACAAAATTTCTGAAATGTTATTAATTAATTCTAACTAAAAGAATTTAAATAAAAAAGAAGAAGTTAAAGATCTTAGTCCTATTTACAAAAACATCTGTAAACTCTTGGACTAAAAACTTCCTGGAAAACCTTTTTGAATTTAGTCTCTACTATAGATCATTAACCCACAGTCGAATCAGTAGATAGTCATATTCAAAATTATACCATCTTAAATACATTCTAATACGATTGTTTTGATGTTACGCTAGTTAAGTTATTCAGTATTAAAATGATCTTTCAACTTGACACTGCGATTTTCTAGTCACTAATGTATTAAACTTTAATTAAAATAAAGTCCTGAAGAATATTTTAACTCTTGTGAGTAATTAATTTATTTAAAAAAAGAAAAAACTTTTGTAAAAATGTAACTATGTTTTGTGTTAATTTTATAATTTTGTATATTTTTAATAAAGCTCCTGAAGAAGTTAGCAAAACAAGCTAACGAAACGTCGAGATCAACTCAGCAAAAATTGTATTTTTTATTTTTTATATAAAAACATACAATTAGCCTTCTACTGATCCATTTTTTACCAATCAATTTTGAAGTATGGAAGGTGATTTAAATTCTAATTATATTTATTTTTTTGAAACATCTTATAGGAGGGTTTCTGGGGTTACTGATTATGAATCTGATATTCATTTTTAAAATTGAACTTGGCCAATGCTACTTAATTAAGGTAAAAATTTATTTTTAATAGCATCTTCTTCAAACTTTGTCTACGGGGATTTTTAGGGTTGCTGATTACTAATCTGACCTTGATTTTTAAAATTGATCTATATAAAGCTATAAATAATTTGATATTTCTTATAAAAATTTCAAAATTTATTTTATTTTTATATACATTTTTAATATGTATTTTTTTTACGTGTTCTTCAAATAACAATCGCAAGACAAAAGAGGGAACCCAAAAAGAATGTCAGTATTTTATTCGTCATATGATTGGTTGAAAAACAAAATTTCAAATTTGAATTTTTATTTGTGCGCTGAGAGAGACTAGTATTTTAAAACTTTTTGTTTTAATTTAAAAAAAAAATATAAAAAAAAAATAAAAATAAATTCTCAACCGAGCAAGCGTTAAAGCAGCGAGACACGAAAGCTAGTTTTAAATAAAGCCATAATTTATTCTTGGGAAAGTTCTGATACCATTAAAACATTGTTATAATTTTGATGAATATTTTTTTCAAATTGTATTCTGATCAAAGCAAATTTGGATGCATACAAAAAATTTCTCACATCATTTTTCCGCTAACAGTGTCGATAAAAAGAATTTGTTTTTTCTCAAAGATAATGAAAAAAAATTTTTTTTACCACTCAATACAATCAAACAAACCGACGGGTGATACGAAAAAGAGCACTTCAGCAAAATTAGCAAAGTAAAAATTAACAATGTCGGCGAGCCGCGTAAAAAATAACACGAACGATTTTTTCATTATTTTGATAACTTGTTTTATTAAATAATGATGAAATCGCTCGTGTTATTTTTTACGTGGCTGGCCCACGTTGTTAATTTTTACTTTGCTAATTTTTCTGAAGTGCCCTTTTTCGTATCACCCGTCTAAACTTTTTACTAACATACATACATCACTACTAGATGGAAAAATAAATAGATGTTTTATGAAATATATTTCCAAATACTATTTGATTTATCAAATAAAATATGTCTCAATTTATAAATTAAAAGTTGAAACAATTTTTAAATTATTATTTTTTTTTTTTTTCACAGATCCACAATCATCATCAAGTTCTAGTCTGGGTTCATCAGCAAATTCAGAAGAAGTGCCTGATAAACAAGTTTACAATAAGTTACGATCAATATTTCCACAAGTAAAATCTTCTTATGTAAAACAGATTTGCATAAATCCTTCAGTTATAGGTCCTTATAATAACAAGGACGAACTCTTGCATGGCTTAATAAATCATTTGCTGAGTGAAGGTCTCAATCATTCAAGGCCAGTAGAAATAAAGTATGAAGAGCCACAGTGTGTTGTTAGTGTTGATGAACAATATGAATACCTAGCCGGAATTTTTCCTGATGCAGATCCAACTTTCCTGCGAGATTTTGTAGAAAAAAATAAAAATTCAAAAGAAGTAATTGACCAATTTATACAGGAAAAATTAGAAAAACGAGATTATCCAACAAAAGAACAATACCTTGCGAAAATTAAAATAACTGAGCAGTTGAAGCAATACACTACAGACTTTAAGATAGAAAAGTTCTTGGAGTTATTTCCAGATCCCTTCAAACACTTTGAGGATCCAACTAGAAAATGCTTATACCAACCTATAGCTATGGAGTTTTTGAAATATTTTTTTAATAGAATTAAGGTATGCTAAATCAATATATTACTAATTAAAGGTATTTTTAAAGTAAATATTAAAGTTATTAAATCAATTTTTTTAAAGGTCAATACTATATCTCGAGAATATAGGAAAAATCAGTACAATTTAAGTCTCACAGCAAAAGCATTGACTGCTCATGGACAAGATATGAAGTCAAAACGCACAAGTACTGAAATGCCGTCAGAAGATGTCCCACTAGTACAAGAAATAACTTTTATTAAGAACAAAGAAAATATAAAAAATCATATTGAAACATTAAAAACGAAAGAAGAACAAAGTTTCAAATTATTAAAAGTTTGTTTTTTTTTTAAATAAAAATTCCTAATACAAGTTAAATTACTATTAATTTTTTCAAATTTATAAATTTTTTTGATCTAGGAAACAAACATGTTGATCACCTGTCAATGTTGCTTTAATGATGAATGCATGCCCTGTAAAAGTGCGGAATGCAATGAAGGACATGTATTTTGTTTTGAATGCATAATTAGAGGAAGTGAGTCCACACTTGCAGATGGAGAAGCACATATTAAATGTTTTACTAATTGTTCAAGCGAATTTTCGTTGGCAACACTACAAAAGATATTGCCACCTACTCAATTTAGTGTACTCTTAAAAAAAAGACAAGCTGCTGAAGTGATGGCCGCTGATGTCGAAGGGCTGGTATCGTGTCCATTCTGTCATTTTGCATCCATACCACCTCCAGAAGATAAGATTTTCAAGTGTCTTAACCCAGAATGTATGAAAGAGACTTGTCGGTAAGAAAAAAAAATTTGATTTTCTTTACATACATTCTTATTGCAATGATTTTATTTTTTTAATTTAAAAAAAAATTTTTTCTTAGACAATGTAAAGAAATGAATCATGTTCCTTTGAAATGCGATGAAGTTATTAAGACTGATAAAGCTCGGCTCTTAATAGAAGAAAAAATGACTGAAGCCTTAATAAGAACGTGTTATAAATGTAAACGGGCATTTTTCAAGGAGGAGGGCTGTAATAAAATGACATGTACATGTGGTGCCTTAATGTGTTATGTATGTGACAAACCTATTAAAGATTACAAACACTTTAATGCTCAAGGAGGAATGAACTCCAATCTGTAAGTAGAAATAAATATTAGTAATTGAATCAATATTAAAAAAAAGAAAATTGAAAGAAATATCTATTTATTTTTACAGCTGCCCGTTGTATTGCGACGATCGTCTTGTAAACGCACAAGCTGTTATCAAAGTCGCAGAAGAATGTAAAAAAGCTCTACTTAAGAATAATCCTAATTTAAAAATTGATACCGAAGGATTATTACCAAAATTACCCACAAAAACGAGAGGACCCCATGATGATATCCCAAACGCTAACGAATTGCCTGTAAGTAAAAATAAAAAGAATCACTTTTATGTACTCATTATTTTTTAACGTGTTTGAAATAGTAACTGGTAACAATTTATAATTTTTACTTCAAAATATAACATGTAAAATTAATGTACTTATGTAACTCTAACTTCGGCTTTAGATGAGTGTTTTTTAAATAGTCTTTAAATTGTACGTTACACAGTTATTAAACGCTTCTCTTGATACTTTTGTGCAGATGGATTGCCTATTAAGGGTTATTTCGAGAATTAAATAAAATTTTTAAGTACAGAAAAAGAAAAAACTTAACTATTAGGGTCAAAATTAATAGAATTTAAGTAATTAGAAAAATCAACCACGAACAATTTTTGGGGATTGTAAATTTAATATGATGCTAGAAATCGGAATATTTATCAGCTAATTATAACAAAACTTGAATTTGTGGAGCTGCTTTGTCAAATATCGTTACTCCTTGGTGCGTTGTATACGCAAAAAATACCAGTTTTAAAATTTAAAAGCAAAAATTATATTAATAATAATGAAGCCGACAAGTATTAGAAGTTTTATTTAATTTGCGACGGTTTCTCATTCATACATTTGCATTCACATTCTGATTCCAATCTTTTTAAAGTATTTATGAAAGTTTTTATTATTGATAATTAAAAAATTATGAAATTCTCAAAAGAAAATTCACTTTTTGCCGTATTTATCCAAGAGGTAATCTCGTATAGTACGAATTAATAGTCATAGTCAATGTGTTCACCTATCTAACTAGAAAAAGTCATGGCTTGCGGAAAGCCGATTTTGACGAAACTGTGGGAAAGTTATTTCTAGTATTATATGATGAACGAAACCAACAATATAATATTTCTTGTTATTTAAGCAATCTGCCATTGAGTTAAAATGGCTTTTGGACCATTTTTCCAAAAAAACGGTTTTTTAGCCAATTTTCAAAAAATTTATGCTCGAATAAAGCTCTTAAAGACCTCGCATTCTCTATGTTTTTTAGGAATAGTATTCTTAAATACGATTTTGATG
This sequence comes from Encarsia formosa, assembly GCA_038277355.1. Taxonomy (NCBI): domain Eukaryota; kingdom Metazoa; phylum Arthropoda; class Insecta; order Hymenoptera; family Aphelinidae; genus Encarsia; species Encarsia formosa. Next base: position 112,626,578 of record CM076184.1, read on the forward strand.
ATTTGATTTTATAATGTTAAAAATTCTAAGAGCAATTTTTAAAGTTTTTAAGGTTTAAGAATCTTCAATTTTACATTATCCAAATAGGATTTAAAAATATTTTTACCTAAAAATTCATGAAAAAATAAAGATAATATGTGATTGTAGAACTATATTTAAGAGCCTAAAACCTTTTTTTTTATTTTTTCGAAAAATGGGATAAATATATTTTTACTACACGACAGATCGCTTAAATATGACAAATAGTAATAGATATTAGTGATTTCGTTCATCATTTGGTACCAGAAAATGATCCCTAAAGTTTCGTTAAAATCGATCTATCGCAAGCCATGGCGTCTACTGGTAAGTTTATATTTTCTTTCTGGAAATAAATTCAGATTATTTTTTAGTACCAACCTACAGAATTTGTCTTGTAAGAAAATTATTAAAAGTTGACGGCATTATATCATGAATTTTCATAAAAAATTACAATTTTAAATTTTTGTGTTTTAGGAACACGTACGAAGGATTGCTGGAACTCCACAATTCCAATTATGAAACACCTTAAAAAATCACATTCTGAGCCAAAGAATGTTGTTAGAAAGTACTTCTTCCATGAAAGCATTTAATTAAATGTAAGACTATACATATAATTATTTTTCATTCAGCGTTTTGAAAATTCTACAAGTATTAGAACTTTTGCAATTTGTTTAGTAAAAAGCTGAAGTCGTAGCTCAAATTTTTTTACGAAATGTTTTGTGTTAAGAAAAGTATTTTTATATAGTAAATTAAGTTTTATAATGTAGATAAAGTCGTGATTTAAAAATAAAAAAATCACTCCATAAGAAATAAACATTTTTTAATTTTTAACAAAAACTTTTGTCAAAAAAATTATTTTATAACACTTGAATTTTTTCATACTTTTTGCAAATTTTATGTTTTTATTTGTCAAATTTTTTTATGAAGCAAATTTACTACTTAAAAAATAATGTTTTATCTACTGCTAAAAATAATCATTATGAACTTTGCGATAAAAATAGTTATGTTTAAGTTGTAATAAGTGAAAAAGTATTATTACGAAATTACTGAGAGCAATATGAGCTTTCGTAAAATTTAATTGACTAGTGTTAATCAATGACAGTTTTTAAATTATTATCGACATGTAAAATTTGTATCAGATTTCAATTTCAGGAAAAACTAATTACTACTAAGTCTAAGTTTATATTTTTTTTATTAAATAGTGCTTCATCCAAATATTTTAATATAGAAGTTTAATCTGATTCTAAATGTACTGTTCATTTGTGAAAACAAAAAAAATTAGATCAGTCAATTTTATTCCTGGAGGTTAACACAAGTGGTATTCACTTGAGATGACTTATTTCACCCTCAATGACATCAACACTTCCTGAGGTTTAATTTTTTTACTAACAAAATTTAGTGTGCTTATAGACAGATATGATGATTCGTCTATAATTTTTATTGGCCGCTTGTCCATTTGTTTCGTTAAAATTGATTTTTTTATTTTACTACAAGATTATTGCTAGCTGTAAAAACCCAACGTGTTAATTATAAAAAAAAAAAGAACTATATTATCTTAAAAAACAAAATAACTGCATAAAAGAATTTCATTCATACAGCCATATTAACTGTACCTGAAAGCAATTTAATCTAACATGATTGTTACTCAAACAATTGTTCCAAATATCCCATTACGTTAGAACAATATCGTGTCTGGTACACGTTTAACATGTAAGAATAAGAGTTGTTTGTAAGTATTTATTTTAAGTAAGACTTGTAACTTTTTTACTCTGTTTATTAAAAAAAAAAAAAAAAAAAAAAACTCAACATTTGTTTTAAACTAAAACTCTAAACCCTATTAATTATTTAATTACATAACTCTAAGTTCTTGCTTAGCTTTGAAAGACACTTGGAAAATATGACGACTAAAAGTAAGTGCAGTGATCAAGATAAATACCCAAGTATGTACATTTTATCCTTGCCAAGATCGGTATCGTTAATCAGTACTCGGAATCGAGATATTTGTTATTTTCATAGACAGTAATGCTGCCTTACAGATTTGAAACCACTATATCTGCAGAACTCATGAATTCGAGATATTAAGCAAAACGTCTTTTTTATTTGCACGTATTTCATAAAAATGTCTGTAAATTAAGTCTATAGGGGAGAATGGACGCAACGTTTTTTTAGATTTAGTTGTATTTATAATATTTCTTTTTATCAATCAGTGTAAATAAACGACTATAAGAGTTTTTGAACTTTTTTGTAAAATTAGCTCGTTTTATAAGTTATTGGGTGATCTTGTAATTACTTTTTCCATACCTTCTTGACTTATTGTCACCCTTAACTTATACTACCTCAAATCAAAAAATAATTTTGAAATCTACGAATCTCTTACAATCGCTCTCTTGAAATGCACGCTTCAAACTTTATCCTAATACTCAATTTAAGTTTTTTATTGACAGTAAACTCCTTAATTACTCTTAACTCATATTTAACACTGCACGTTAAGATTGCAACCGCGAATAGGGTAACAGTGCTTTAATTTTTACAGATGATAATTTTCAGATTTTTTATCAATAAAAGAGCCTAACTAAGATTAAACTAACTTCTTTTCTAGGATTAATTTTAAATTTAAAACAAAAATCTTTGAAACAGAAGTTTTTATTTTCAATTTTAATTTATTTGTTTGTACGTGAAATAGTACGAGACGTTTAAGGTATTATTTTTGTATTTATTTTAATTACTCGTCAATCACATATCTTTTACAATAGATTTTATTCTATATCAATCCTTTTAAGATACTCTAGGAGTTATCTGAACACTCAGAGTAAAACACTTTTCTGAATACACAAAAAATAGATTTGAATGAATAACAAAGATAAAAAATTTGTAGATTGGAAACTTCATTGCTTTTGCATTCGAATGTCTATGAGACCTTCGCCGTTAGATTCTTGTGGAGCTGAAATCATGAAAAAACATTTTATTATTAATCAACTCTTGGATATACTTATATACTTTAAATGATAAAGAACCACACATTGTTTAATAAAATATGATACTCAATTTGTGTCCGAAGTTGTACACTTACATCTTGAGTTGCTGATGCTCTCGATGTAAATGTACAACTTCACACACAAGTTGAGTAACATATCATTATTAAAGTCGACCTGAATTCGGCACTTGAAACAGCGATTCATTAATGCAAAATTAGATACGTTGTAACTAGTAACAGTTCAACAACGAAGATTACGTCTTTGAATATCGGTGATATTTGGGACACGGTTATTTAAAATTGAATAACAAAAAAAAAAAGATTTTATACATAATTTTTTCATAATTTATTGAATACCTGTAGTAGGTTGCTGAATAATTTGTATGGTTTCCTGCGGAGCGTTATTTAGATTTTGCTGCTGTGGTTGGTATTGTGGATTATTTGGCTGTTGCGGATATCCTGGTTGAAGTTGAGAATTTTGAGAGGGAGGAGGGCGAGGGTAAGTCTGCTGTTGCTGTTGCGGTGTCTGTGGCTGATATTGTTGATTATTTGGCTGCTGCGGATATCCTGGTTGAGGTTGAGGATTTTGAGGGCGTGGATAAGTCTGTTGTTGCTGCTGACCTCCGTTACCCGGTGCTGGGCCATCTTCTACTGCGATTATCATCTGGAAAGTGAGAATTCGTGCAAGAAATATTGTAAAATAACTAAAAAGTCCGTGGGTTCATTTTTTTTTTTGAGTTCATAGATACAAAAGTAAGAAATATGGTACTGTGCTCAGGAAAATGATTACAATACTATAAATTTTTATTTAATGAAAGAAAAAAAAAATTTGTTTTTTTAATTTTAAATGTTTATTGGAAATTTATACGTAAAACATTTATAATTATCTCGAAACAGATCCTTTAAAAGATAGTAAAACCCACGTGTTTGAATAATATATTAATATCATATCAGTGTCTCGCAGTTTCTTTGTTAATGACAATAGTATCAAAAAATCAATCTGATAGAACATTTGTTTTACTAAAAAAGAAACTTTTTTTAATAAAAGATGATAAGATATAACAAACTTAAGACACTAAAATTTAAAAACTGTGAAACAAAGTTTTTTTTTCAAAGAAGTGAAGATTTATCTACTCTATAAAAAGAGTTTCATTCAATTCCTCAAAATATTCCTGAATCTTCATCAAAGGCAACTTCCATTAATGACTTTTTTTTTTTTTACAAAAACTATTGGCTTTTCGAAAGGGGAATTCACCGGTTGGAAACAGCAATAAAAATACATTTTTGCTCCAAGATGATTTATTCCCCAACGGTATATCGACGGGATTAATTAGAGGTGTTCCCAACTGCAGTTAGACCATAATACGATGAATATTAGAAAGTTTATTATAGATTATTTTCCCCAGCAGTATACTTTACCGAAAGCGATGCATTCGTATCTTTATACAGTAAAAAAATTATTTTTGAGATTTTCAATAGGCGACATATTTAGACAAATGTTAAATTATTGTGTAGTCTTGATGTCATCCTGAGCTTCCGTAAAATCTTTATGGTAAAAATTTTTTAATTTTTTTATAATTTATAGTTGAAATTTAAGTGGTAAATTGAAAAAGTTTGTTCAAAATGATTTGAATTGGGGACATCAATGTAAACACATCAAAAAGATTTAAAAATTAAAATAATTATTTTTGAATTATTATTGAATTTGCACTTATCACTATAATTACTGGTGTTACAATGACGATATAAATTCATTGCGTGAATATGAAGTTGTTAATAATTAATCCAATGTCACAAGAATCCAAAAATAAAATTCGATTAACTCCAATTGATAAGCTACCAGACGGTTTCATCGGATTATGCAAAAAATTCATTGTTTAACCGAATAACGTTTAATCCTTGATCATTAAAAAATGGCTTGAAATTGCAGCGACTGTAGACTTGGAAGTTTTTTACGGAGCTAGTTAATAAGTTATCCTTTTGTTCCCAAACTCATCGAGTATGTGCTGCCCCCCCCCCTCCCCCAAATTAGTTGGCAAATTACCTGAAGAAAATTTTCTAATAACCATTAAGGTAAAAAAAAAGTTTTTCCTGTGTCTAGAGAGCTCAACTTTTGCCATTTGAAATACATGGGTTCGTCAAAAATAGTTTTTTTTTTTGCATCAAGGGCAAAAAATTCAGCACCATAAAATTGTTTAATTTAAAATTAAAAAAAAAATATGTTCGTCGTAGAAACAGCAGAATTATTGAACTATCGGGTCCTGTCGTCTTGGATGCTTCATATCATGGTAAGAAGAAGATGCCGTTTGTAAAATCCAACACTACTTATGGACGGTTGAGGGGAAGTCAGACGAGTTTCCCATTGTTCTTAATCAAAATTGAAAAAAAAAATTGAGGAGGTAAATTAAAAAAAGGGCTCTGTAGCACCCTAGCGACACTCGAAATGTATCTTTTAAAAAAAAAAATTATCAAAATTGGTTGAGAATTGGCTGAGAAATCTGCTGAACGGTAATTATATTCCATTCTTCATAGAAATTATATTCCATACTTCATAAAAATTACCGTTCGGCAGATTTCTCAACCAATTTTCAACCGATTTTGATGGTTTTTTTTTTAAAAGATACATTTCGAGTGTCGCTAGGGTGCTACAGAGCTCTTTTTTTAATTTACCTCCTCAATTTTTTTTCTCAATTTTGAGTTTCCCACCGTACTTAATCAAAATTGAAAAAAAAAAGTTCCATACTTCATAAAAATTACCGTTCGGCAGATTTCTCAAGTTTCTCCAAGTAAATCCGCCTGACTCGTGGGATCAAAATAGAGACTACAGTGAAAAAACAAAACGAGTCGATGGATACGGGCTCTGAACCGACCATCGACTCGGAGACAAACAACCCTGGGGGCTCTGACCCCAAGGTCACCGAAACCCACTCCGGGACGGTCAGTAGACCGAAACCATTGAGTGGAGCGCAGCGAAGGAAAATCCTTCGGCAAAAGGCTAAGGAGGAGGGCAAACCACCTCCCAAGTTTCATAAGGGGACGAGGCAACGGAGGGGTCAGGAAGGGAAGCGGGCTAGTACTGCGTCCACTGACTCCGTCTTTGTATCGACACCCAGCATGGCTAAGAGGATGGCCTCCTCCAGCCTGGAGATACCCGAGAAGCAGGGGCTGCTGAAGCGACCTAAAGTGGACCGCAGATATGCTGCAGCTGCGTCTAACTCTCCCAGAGTGGCCCTCACTTGTGGGGACTACCTAGGAAGGGAGATGCCTGCCGCTGTCTGCACGAAACTGCAGGAAGCAGTAGTCAGCAAGGTACTTGCTATCGAGGGGGAGGGGGCCTTTGTACCCCGGTTTCTGGACTCGTTCCCCAGAAAGGGCACGTTTGTCTTCGTCTGTGCAGACGAAGCCAGCAAGACCTGGCTGGAGAGCGAGGCCACGCTACTCGACTTAGGGCAACCAAACCTAAAGGCGAGGATAGTTTCACCAGAGGAGACTAGGATCACTAAGGTGATCACCTGGCCTCCTCCGGGGGTTAAGACTGCTGAGGACCTCATCAAAGTGGTCCAAAGGCAGAACGGGTCGGTCGACACGACGGTGGGCGATCCTGAGTAGGGCTCCTGATGGATACTTAATTCTGGGTCTAGACGAACCATCGGTCGCGGTACTCCAGAGCCAAAACTTCCAGCTTTGAGCAGGGGTCGGCAAAGCAACCTTCAGGCTGCTAAACCGTCCCTCAAACAAGGCGGGAAGTAACGGCTCTACGGAGAAAGCAAAAATGGAGTAGCCAACGAGTATATTGCCAACAGAGGGAACACGCCAACCTTCGGATCGAGATAACGAGACCGTGGATCGAGCCTACGAGTAGGGCTTCACGATACGAGACGATATCGATATTTTGAATTATATCGATATCGTATCGACATATGGGCATGTTTATCGTATCGAGTATCGTATCGACGATATTTTACTGTAAATTTATCGATATCGTCTCGGCTCAATCCCGAGAATCGAGAAATATCGACTCAAAAAATTTCATCTACAAATCAGTTGTTAATTATATTATATTCATTAAACACTTTTATATAATATATTACAGTAATTATAATGTATATTTTTATTTAAATTATCATTTATTTTAAAAATACAAAATGAGCAAAGAAAAAAAATCTAAAAAAAAAAAAAAAAAAGATAGTTACTAATCATGAATTAAGTCCGTCAAACATATTTTGTTTCTAATATTTAAAGAAGACTTTGACCATGAATTCAAACATAAAAGTGCTTTTAGAGAATCGTCTTTTAAACAAGTTCTCGTATCACTCACGACGAGAGAGCAAGTTCTCAAAAAACGCTCAACCGCAACAGCTGCAAACTCCCAAATAGCCTGGGCCCCCAAGATCAATAAATAAACCGATCAGCTATCCCCCAAAGCTGTAAACCCCCAAAACCTTGGGCATCAAGTTCAATAAAAGAAACTGATCAGCTATCCCCCAAGCTCTAAGCCCCCAAATACCCTCGGCGCCCGAGTTCAATAAATTAACTAATCAGCTATCCCTCAAGCTGTAAACCCCCAAAACCCTGGGCGCCCAAATTCAACAAAAAAACCGATCAGCTATCCCCCAAGCTGTGAACCCCCAAAACCCTGGGGATCGAGTTCAATAAATTAACTGATCAGCTATCCCTCAAGCTGTAAACCCCCAAAACCCTGGGCGCCCAAATTCAACAAAAAAACCGATCAGCTATCCCCCAAGCTGTGAACCCCCAAAACCCTGGGGATCGAGTTCAATAAAAGAAACTGATCAGCTATCCCCCAAGCTCTAAGCCCCCAAATACCCTGGGCGCCCGAGTTCAATAAATTAACTGATCAGCTATCCCTTAAGATCTAAACCCCAAAATACCCTGGGCGTCGAGTTAAAAAAAATTGATCTTCTAAGCCCCCAAGTTCCCTGGGCGCCATAGTTCAATAAATAAACTGATCAGCTATCTTCCAAGCTGTAAACCCTAAAATACCCTGGGCGTCCACACTCAGAGAAAGATTTGATTGGGTCAACAATATATTGTAACATCTAAGATGCCATAATTGATGAAGAGACAATGATGCACATTGTAGCAGTAAAAATATCATGGTAGCGCTGACTAAATGCGTATTAAGGGTTAACATGTTTCTAGTTGCACTGGTATAGCTCAACTTAATTTAAAAAAATTTCTTTATTGTGATTTTGGTATAATTAATGTATTTGATGAATAGTTTTAATGTTAAAAAATTTACAAATGATTATAAAAATCACAATATTTAAAAAATAATGTCTTCAATCAAGATTTTAAAAAAAGGCCGTCGATGGCTCAGTCGGTTAAGACACACGTCTTAGTTGGCTGAAACATCGTCGCGCTGAGGGACGCGGTTCGAATCCCCGCCGGCTCAACTTTTCGAGCGCGGCGAGGCGAGCTGAGTGACCCGCCTTGGACTAGACAAGAATTCTGGTCGAATACTGATTTGTTCTAAGGAACAAAGGAGATGGCCACCGAAGAATGAATTAATGCTCACTGAGAATTATAAAGAATCGCACCAGATAAGGCTTAGGACCGTTTAACCCTTCACTGCTAACCATCTATAGTTGATGGAATATTTGATGGCATCTTCGCCTTATCAAGATGAAGTATTTAGGACTGATACACCCGACAGACGCAATTAAATCTACAGTTAAAACCCTATTGTACCCCACAGTATTATATGTTTAATGTAAAATGTATCTAATAACCTTGAATGGTAATAAAGATTAATGAAAAAAAAAAAAAGATTTAAAAAAATAGTTAGGTTAGGTTAAATTTTTGCATATTTGCTTTACAATAGTCGCAACGATATGTATTATTATCCTTACCATACGTATTCTAACTGCTACAATATTTAGACTATTGAGGGAACAAAGAATATTTAATTGATCGAATCAAATCTTTCTCCGAGTGCAAATTCAACAAATAAACTTATCAGCTATCCCCCAAGCTGTATACCCCCAAATACCCTGGGCGCCCGAGTTCAACAAAAAAACTTATCGGCCCACCGCCCAGCTGTAAATATTTTTGTAACAATACTTAAATTACGATTCACTGGTGCAATTATATAAGTGATCAGTTTTTTTTATTGAACTCGGGCTTCCAGGGTTTTGGGGGCTTAGAGCTTGAGGGACAGCCGATCAGTTAAATTATTTAACTCGGGCGCCCAGGGTATTTGGGAGTCTACAGCTTGGGGGAAAGCTGATCAGTTTATCTATTGAACTCGAGCGCCCAGGGTATTTTGGGGTAAATAGCTTGGGGGATAGCTGATCAGTTTTTTGTTGAACTCGGGCGCCCAGGGTATTTGGGGGTTTAGAGCTTGGAGAATAGCTGATCAGTTTATTTATTGAATTTGGGTGCCCAGGGTATTTGGGGGTAAATAGCTTGGGGGATAGCTGATCAGTTTTTTTGTTGAACTCGGGCGCCCAGGGTATTTGGGGGTTTAGAGCTTGGAGGATGGCTGATCAGTTTATTTATTGAATTTGGGTGCCCAGAGTATTTGGGGGTAAATAGCTTGGGGGATAGCTGATCAGTTTTTTTGTTGAACTTGGGCGCCCAGGGTATTTGGGGGTTTAAAGCTTGGAGGACGGCTGATCAGTTTATTTATTGAATTTGGGTGCCCAGGGTATTTGGGGGTAAATAGCTTGGGGGATAGCTGATCAGTTTTTTTGTTGAACTCGGGCGCCCAGGGTATTTGGGGGTTTAGAGTTTGAGGGATAACTGATCAGCTATCTCATATACACACACACATATATACATATATAATATACTAAAGCGCCCCCCCAAATATGATTGCTGGATCCGCCACTGACACTTTCGAGTTTTTTTGGCTCCAGTAACAGTGTACGATATTCACGCTAAGATTTAAAATTGCTATATACATCTTATTTTTTTCGAGACGATATTTTTCGATATTATCGTCTCTGGAATATCGCCGATACGAGAATATCGGTGGCTTCATAAAAAATTTTTATCGTATCGATATCGACATTCGTTGAGACGTATCGTCTCGGATATCGTATCGATTTCGAGACGATATCGATATTTTTCTCGAATATCGTGAAGCCCTACCTACGAGGCGACCCAAAGACACCAACTGGGGCGCATACAGCAAGGAGCTGGAGGAAGCCTTGGCCCAGGTCAAAGGGAGATACGGCAATGATCTTGAGCTTGACTGGACCCTTTTCCAGGTCTATAAGGCTATGATCAGGGCCTACGAGAACAACTGCCCACTAAAGCCTGGCAAACCACTCAATGGCACTCCCTGGTGGAATAAGACACTGGAGGATCGAGCTAAGAGTGGGAGTTAGACGGGCGTTTAACAGGGCAAGGAAGAGGAAATCCACTGAAGGCTGCAAAGCGTACAAAGACACGCTGAAGGCCTTCAAGAAGGAAATTGCGAAGGCAAAGAGAGAAAAATGGCGGGAATTCCGCACAGGCATGGAAAACCTGGCAGCCACTGCGAGGCTCGCTTGAATCCTGACCAGAGATAACAGCGCCCGTCTCCAATGTCTGAGAGACAGATCGGGCGCCTACACTGAATCAGAGGAGGACACATTGGAACTTCTCCTCAGCAGCAACTACCCCGACTTCGTCAGGGTAGATAATGATACCCTACCCACCATATCTGGAAGGAGGGGGACAGAGAATAAATATTGGGACACGGCTGCCAAAGTCGTGACCATGGAAAAGCTTAAATGAGCGATTGACTCCTTTGAACCGTATAAATCTGCGGGCCCTGACGGTATCTTTCCTAAGATGCTACAGGAAGGAGGTGACAAGACCCTTAGGCTACTGTTAGGTATTCTGAGGGGCTGCATCGCCACAGGGCATGTGCCAGCTTGCTGGAAGGAAACGCGGGTCTCATTTATACCGAAACCTGGTAGGAGAAGCTACAACTTGGTGAAGGACTTCAGACCTATCAGTCTGACCTCTTTCCTAATGAAGACCTTGGAAAGACTGCTGGACAACTACATCAGGCAGAATATACTGATAAACAGTCCCCTTCACCGAGCTCAGCATGCATATATGTACCTGTGGAAAATCTATGGAATCTGCACTGCACTCAGTGGTCAATTACATTGAGGAGGCTTTTGATGCGAAGGAAACCGTAATCGGGGCCTTCGTTGACATCGAGGGTGCCTTTAACAGCACCAACAGAGCAACTATAGACGAAGCCTTGACTAAGCATGGTGTACCTTATACCATCAGAAGATGGATCAGGGCAATGCTTAGTGATAGGTGCATCTTTAGTGAGTGGAATGGCAAGACGATTAGGGGAACCATCAGCGAGGGATGCCCGCAGGGTGGGGTCCTCTCACCACTCCTGTGGATCCTGGTCGCGAACGAACTACTGCGCTTGCTAGACGAACTCGGATTCTTCACCATCGCTTATGCTGACGACTTCGCTATACTTGTCAGGGGCAAGTTCGAAGAAGTCCTACCCGATCTTATTCGGAGGGCGTTGGAGAGGATCTGCGAATGGTGCGAGGCTAAATCTCTGGCTGTCAACACTGATAAGACGGAGATAGTCACGTTCACGAGGAAATACAAATGGAAGGTCAGTAAGAAAGTCTCCGTCAACGGGAAACAAATACCGTACGCGGAGGGTATGAAATATCTGGGCGTATTCCTAGATAAGAAACTAAAGTGGGGACAACACCTGCAGACTCAATGCAGCAAAGTCCTAAACATATTCATGCAGTGTAGGTCAGCAATCGGGACTTCCTGGGGGCTAGAACCCCAGGTCGCCTTGTGGTTACACGAGGCGATTCTGAAACTGAAGCTTACCTATGCCGCGGTGGTATGGTGGAAAGTGACCGAAAATAAGACCTCGAGGCGTGTACTGGACCATGTTCAGGCTGTCGTCTTGAGGGGAATTTACGGGCTTAAACGAAGCACACCCACAGCCGCCATCAGGATGTTGCTGGATGTCCAAAGCCTAGACCTGGACATCAAACTGGTTGCGGCCAGAACAGCCTACAGACTGAAGTGCAGCGGGGAGTGGGTTGGAAATAGTAATGGGCATGCAACCATCCGAGGGAGAATGTTGAAGGGCGAGGTCTTTAACTCGACCCAAGACAGAATGGATAAGACTCTACTGTTTGGGCAACGTTTCAAAACGAGGATACCAAACAGGGAGGAATGGAGCAACAACCAAGTGCTTGGGCACGGAGACATCTGGTTTACCGATGGATCCAAGACCAATGAAGGCACTGGCTATGGAATTTACGGACCTAGCCTTAGGGAATCCTACGGACTCAGGGAATTCAACACGGTATTCCAGGCCGAGATGGCTGCGATAAATACGTGCGCAAACAACCTCTCTCTGGGGAACGTCAGTAAGAGACGCATCTGCATCTGCACTGACAGCCAAGCCTCCATAGAGGCCTTGGAAAACCCAGTTACAACCTCACGGTTGGTTAGGGAGGCTAAGAATACCCTTAACGCGCTGGCAAGATCTAACCAAGTAGTTATTACCTAGATACCCGGACACTCCGGGTTCAAGGGAAACGAAAGGGCAGATGAGCTTGCGAGGAGAGGGGCCTCGACAGATACACGGCTGGAGCATGGGGTGGGTGTACCGTTCTCGGAAGGCTACAGTATCCTGGAGAAGTACTCAAAGAGGCAATGATGTATTGTTATAATGATGTATTGTTGCGCTGCGCGCAACCTTCGCCTCGTGCCACTACCTGAAAATTTCTCTCTCGACGTCAATGTGGCGCTTGCCTCCCATGTATAACATCATATTTTGTTTCGCTAGTGGCATTCAATAGGTACTTTGAGAAACCAAGAAAACGATAAAAAAAGAATTGTAATTGTTGTCATAAAATTTGTAGCCATAGTTTGAAAATTTTACGTAAAATGATGATTTTAATTTCTGGCGTCGATAAGGTAGAAAATTAAATTATTGGAATACTCAATAATAGACACCTCGGCTTCAGGACCTCCAGTGGAACTCATTACGAGGTGTCATTAAGGACGTAGGGTTGTATAAATGCAGCTGCATCATTTTCAATGGTTTGATACTTTCTGTACCAGAAACTTGAGTGGCAAAGATTGGGAGAGCAAAAATACGAAAATTTTACTTGGGTAGTAATTTTTACGAAGGATTTTTACTAGGGTCGGTAAAATAGAAAATTTTACATGGACTAAAATTACCAATTTTTTTTTTTTTTTTTTTTATACAAAGAAATCATATTATTTATTTAGATTATACAATGCTATAGCTGTGCTATTTTATTTCACGATGTGTTTTTAATAGTGCGCGTGGTATGATTTATTGCGCGCGCATAGCACAACCTTACGAGATGCCCGTTGTAGAGACATGGTAGCCCGCTCTTAGTGGATGTCAATCTCTACTTTGACTCCCACGGGGGCTACAGCGGGAGTCAAAATTACTTTGACTCCCGCTTCACGGAGAGCGGGAGTCAAATAGTATATATACTATTTTTCGTCCTTCTAACCGAAAACAAGGGGCGAAGTTCCGATTTTGAGGTTAGAGTTACGGAGTGAGTGTGGACAACATACTCGCATATTGCAGGGTGTTAGGACTCACGAACACTCCAGAGGTATAGCAAGGGGGACAGGGATACAATGGTGAAAACTAAGTGTCCCTAAGCTTAGCACCCGTATGCTGTGATTTAATAGGAATAATAATAATAGTTGCAAAGTATAAAAAAGATTATTCATAAAATTATTACTGAAAGAGAAAAAAACTTTTTTTTCTCATGTCAATGTACTATCTTTAATAAGGTGTACAAATTTGACAGAGTAGCATAAAAAAACAAATTGAGTAAGTTTTCTTTTCTTATTTAAATTGTCAGTGTAAAGATCGTAAAATATGCAAATTCACTCATAAATTTTACAAAATTTTAAAATAAAGATTTCACTTTTTGTTGAAAATTATAAATATACTTCTGGGTTAGAGACATAAAAAATTACTCTATCTCAGGAGATCCACTTTTATAGTGTTTTATGGCTATAAAAATTAATAGTATATTATTCCCAGAGGGACTAAAGTTTGCAGTGGAGGCCCGCTGTTATTGCAGCCCGAGACGAAGTCGAGGGCTGCAAATACGTGGGCCTCCTCAGCAAACTTTAATCTTGAGGGATATATGCACTTTTTTAAAGTCCGTTGATCACAAAAAATAACTTGATTTCCTCCGATTAAAGCCAAAAGAACGAAATGTACTCCCGAAGCGCCAGCGGCCGACACGCAGCCGGCCGCCATGTTGCGGCCCGAGCGCTAGCGAGGGCATGCAGTAGGCCGGGTGCGCGTTGGTCGATGGCGCAGGGAGTACATTTCGTTCTTTTGGCTTGCGTCGGAGGGACACAAGTTATTACTTGTGATCAACGAGGTTAAAAAAAGTTTTCTATAATATGCTCAAATCAACACAAGCAAAAGCTTAGTGAAAAATCAACATTAGGCATGCTCAAAGAAAAATAAGTTTTAAAAGTATATTTTAATTTACTTACCATATCCCCTGTTTTAGGATTTGTACAAACCCATTCAGCATTGTCAATCGAAACACCGGGGGGTAGTTTTACTGTATTCTGGAATTTGGTTTGAGATGGATAATACGTTTGTCTTCCTGTTCTGTAGTTAGGTTGTTGTTGTTGTTGAGGGTAATATCCATTACCCCACCCATGACCACCATAATTATAATGAGCAGTAATTCCATATAAAAAACTGAGGATTACTATACAATGAATTATGTTTTTGGTCATGATAAAAGTTTGATTCAACCGGAACAGCATTCGGTGAGAAACTGATTTCACAAAACAAGAAATCTCTTATAAGTATGTTTGTGCGTAACTGCAGGCAGCTGGTTCACATGAACTAACAATACAAATATCCCGGATCACGAATCTTCAATACACGTTTTTTACGTACTAACGCTTTCGTTGGATAATTCTTTTTTTAACAAATGTTTCATTTTATATTGAAAGCCTTTCATCAGTTACAATTTCTTTCTTTTCTTTTTTCATAAATTAAGAAAATAAAATTTTTTATACTAATTTTTGATTGAAAAATTTAAACTCTTTAAGTTTTGACAAAAGCAATCAAAAAATTACCCAAGTAAAAATGTTTTCTTACTAGTTTCACGATTTCACGAGCACTAAGGAAAATCGCAAGCTAAAGATTCGACCTCTTTTTTTCTCATTGAATCACTAATTTAATGTAAATACAAAAAACCAATACAGTACTGTCGATCGTGAGAAATATCAAGTATAGACCTAAATTTGACCATGTAAAGTATTGAATTTGTATTTTGTAGTTTCAAGAACAAAAATTAATATTTAATTTTAAAACGTAAAATAAGTCTCCACTAGAGTAAATTTCCATAATTTTAGATTGAAAAACAAATAAATTTTGCAATAAAAAACCACAAGCTAAATATTTTATTTGTTTTTTCTTTGAACAATATTCACGCTTTTTTTATCACCGGTTCATCAGATAAATATTAATGAAGTATTTCTTTTATCCCTACGAAATGTGACATAAATACTGAATCCGGATTGCTTAAGTGATGTTATTACGTCTGAAAATTTTCCGATGCGGTGTAACTCGAAGGAAGTTTTCCGATCCCTCAGGCAATATGGGCAGATGCGGAGGTAGAAATTAAAGGTAATGATAGGTAAAGGTATATGAATATAAAGATTATAGAATAGGCTTAAGCTCTCTTTCAGTGGTGGCACTGGCGGGATGCCCCTGGTGGTACCGGCCTGGTACTGGGCCAAGCTAGGCTGTAGTGGCAGATCCGCTAGTCATTTTTTCGAATCCATATGGACCATTAACCGGGGTACTCAACGCCTTCGCAGTGAGATTTCCATGGTACACAATAGGGGTACCTTTGATCGAGCCTTTGACGCCGGGTCTAAAAAAACTGGGTCCGAGAAGGTCCACAATTGGATGTTTTACCTTGTAATTGCAAACATTTCAAATGTCTGATAGTTAGGACAAGCAAAACTTTGCTTAAAAGTTGTCAACACTTCTTTATTTTATAGTCGATCTTTAGTAAATATATTCAAAAGAAATATTTTTTTTATTTGAAAAACCAAAAGTTCAACGCAATGTAGAAAAAAATTATTACAAGATTATATAAAAATTTTATTTTTTCTGGTGGTTGAACATCATTATTGATGATCGAGGTTAAAGGCATCGGTGAAATAACAACAAAGGGAAAAACAAAACAAAGATTAAAAAAATTTAGTGAAAAAACGTAAATTATAATCTTTTCTTTTGCTTACATTTCAAAGGAAAAATAATTTTAACTTAATTTGATCAGATAGATTTAGCTGATGTTCCTCCAGTCAATAATTTTATCCAAATCGAATATCTAAGTCACCGCTTCCATCGGTTTTTTCTGATGAATCTAAAATCATAAAATATTTTTATATTATTTTATATTGTAAGAAAATTTGATACTTTTTCATAAAATTTTACGTGTACAACCCGTTAGGTGGAGGACTTAATTCCAGTCCTTTTTGGACCTTATTTTTGAGAATTTCTATTCCGAAGCCCCAAAAATGGATCAAGATTTTCTCAAAAACTTTAAAGAAACTAGTCAATTTTCTTCGCTCTAGTAATTCATAAATCAATCGTATTGTTTAATTAATTAATTAATTTGATATTTGAAGGGCCAATAAAAAATTAGAATAGTTGGAAAATCATCTTTATCATTTTGCACGACGCGGACGTTGACGAAACTGTCATCATCCTCGATGATTTCATCTTTTTATTTTTTGATCCTATTAGCTCGAAGAGATTGACGCCAAATTGTCTGCGTGAAAGAATTCATGAACATTGAAAAAAAATATGAGTGAAAAGTTAAAATCCAGACGTTTTCAACGATATTTTTATTTTATACAGAAATATCGTTTAGAATCAAAGTTACAATCATTTGAAAATAAGGTTTTACATTTATTTATGATTCAAATACATCACAAAGCGCCTTTCCATATTTTAGCCGTTTTTTACCAGTACTCCAGTTAAAAGTTCAAAAATTATCATATTTCAAAGCTTGGCTGAGTTTTTTTCTGTGGATACATTACATTGTGTTATTCACACCCGAAAAATATTGATAACTTTTGAAAGTGGACGTTAAAATATACTGCTTACGCTACTTTGGAACAATTCGAATTTTCCATCTGTGAGATTTAGTTTTTTATAAATTATAATTAGATCGTGAATGATTAAGTTCGTATTGACTACACTGATCTACATAATTTTTAAAGTACATAGTCACCTTACCTTACTGCTTCTCAACTTAATTTTTCACGTAATTTCATGATTTTTTTTATCAGCGTAAAAAATTAAACTCTATCGCATTCAATTCAGTGCAAACAGTCAACATATTAATAGAGCTTTTTATGGTTTTAATAATAGTAATAATAATAATATAATTATTCTACAATTCCGAATCCGATACAACTTAGCAAAATCATAAACAGTGTAATATATACTTTTTTCACTGTTTTTATGTTTTAATTCCAAATAAAAATATGAATAGCGCTTAGTATAGTATTTTTTTCTATATCATAATTGTTTCTTTAAAGTTAGCCTGAAACTTACAATTAAAAAAATTTTTTTGTTTGATTGACTTGGTTATTAAATTAAACACCTCGGTCTAGGTGTGCGATTTATGCAAAATTAGTCACTGTTCTAAGCTTAATATTTCAAAATTAAGGTCTGCTTGGAGATATCTGTGAATAACCAACATATAGAAGGCACAAAAAACTACTTTTTGCAAACTTTAAAAAAAATACATTTTTCCAGCCTTACTACCGAAATATGTAAATCTTTTGTACGAAAAACGACGACCATTTTTTATAGAATCTTTCAAAAATTAACATTCAATATTAATTATTATGAATAGCAAAAGCAAATTTTGGAAAGAAGGTTTTGAATTAAAACACATTTTTTTTTTTTAACCAGTTGCAATTAGTCACACATGACAAGCTTTATTATAGTTATTTTTATTATTATTATTTTTTTCATAAAAGCTATTTAGAGCTAATCCACAAAATGAATTAAGATGATCAACGTCATTTTGAATAATTTTTGGTGATATGCTCAAGCGCAATGACAATTTTTAATTTGCCGTTCAAAACGTCATAGGTTAAAGAGTTTTCACTCTCAAAATTTGTAAATAGTGTGCTTAATATCCACCGTGTCCTTTGTTGTGTCCACCGTGTGTAAGGCCGTGTCCACCGTTATGACCTCCTACCTGTCCTCCGCGAGGACCTTGTCCACCGTAATGACCTCCTACCTGTCCACCGTGAGGACCTTGTCCACCGTAATGACCACCTACTTGTCCACCCTGGGGACCGTGTTCACCGTAATGACCGCCTACTTGTCCACCCTGACCTCCTGGTAAGTAACCACCTTGACCGTGACCACCTCCATGACCGCCTACTTGTCCACCCTGACCTCCTGGTAAGTAACCACCTTGACCGTGACCACCTCCATGACCGCCTACATGACCACCTTCATGACCTCCCACATGACCACCGTGTCCACCATAGTTACCACTTGCATAACCACCGTGTCCTGCGTATTCAGCCGATACTACGACTACGGTAAGTACTGACACTAATAATACCTGTGAAAAAAATATAATATTTATGTATAAATAAAGAAAAAATCATTTAACAGAATGACTTTATTCACCCTATGATCTTATATAGATCTAATTTAAAATTTAAAATATTGTAAAGTTACTTAAATTAAGGTTTGTATTGCAGGTTTACAGAGGTGTTATTTAACTTTAACTTTAAAAAAGGTGTCTTGGACGCCTGTTAGAAGCGAAGCGTTTTATATGAAAAGAATAAATTAAATATATATAGTAGTGTCGTTTTTTGGGTCGTTATTTTATGTCGTTTTTAAGGATTCACTCCTCGTATAAAAAGCTTCGCTTCAAAAAGTATTTTCTGTAACACGGTTAAATTTTCAAGTTTAAGAAAAAGTTAATGCAAAGCCGAATCTTGTGGTACGTTAAAAGACCATATAAAAATTGTTTCTTAGATCATTTACATATTTAAACGTAAAAATGGATCTTGCTAGTGCTCAATATAATACAGCGGAACCCAGTTATAACGAACTTATTTTTTTCAGTCTCTTAAAATTCGTTATAAACGGGTTCCACTGTACGTACACTGGCGTACATACTCTTTTTTGTGTAGAAGTTTATACTGAATATTTAAAAATAAAAAATTTGAGAATATGCTAATTAATAATTAATTTATATATATTTTCATTATTATTTATAATTATTTTATTGAGAAACGTTTTAAGCCAACTATGGTGACTCACCAATTTGCTTGCCATGATGATATTTGATTATCTGATGCAGTTCGTCTAAAATTTTCCCTTTTTATACAAACTGATGCGCGTTCAGAGCTTATTATTTAATACAATAAATCATTGCATCCAATAACCAAACAGTAACACTTGAAAAATCAAATCATTATGCAAAACAGGGTATAGTCAATGCCGTTCATTCGTAATGTTATAATTACCTCCCAAGAACTTGTAAATATTAAATTTATATTTACACTTTTGTAAAATGAGGAAAAAGATCGATAAAATTAATGATTTGAAAACATTGGAATTTTTTTATTTAAATGATAATTTTATTTACTAAACATTCAAAAATAATAAGTAGTTTGTGATTAAAAACCATCAGTCTTGTTTATGAAAATTGGAAAAATGACAAATTTGTCTTGTTTTCATATTTTAGGACTTATTGTAAGTAGTATTTAGTTTCTTCACAAACTACTAACGATTTTTATTGTAAGGCGCACCTCTTTCATAATAAAAAAATAATTGTTCAGCGTACTGGACATTAAAAGATTTGATTAATTTAAAAAAAAACTTATTTTAATTTTATGTATTTT
Organism: Encarsia formosa; assembly: GCA_038277355.1. Lineage (NCBI taxonomy): Eukaryota > Metazoa > Arthropoda > Insecta > Hymenoptera > Aphelinidae > Encarsia > Encarsia formosa. Next base: position 112,646,517 of record CM076184.1, read on the forward strand.
TGGTCATTATGATTACTTATTAATTTGTAAAATTTTGTAATTTTACGATTTGTTAAACAAGTTGTAGCATATTCTATGCATATTTTTTCATTCATAAATAAAATGGTTCTGTTAATTCGTTTAATTACTCTTTTAGGTAATTCATAAAGTATACACGTACACTTTTCAATGTCATATAGTTTTTAATGGCCAAAATTGGTTTATAAATTCATTTAATTTTCTGTATGTATTGTTGCGAAAACTTGAAATTTTTCTAAATTTTTTTAATAATCCCCACGAGTCGTTTGTACATCTGTTTGCATTTCCAAAGAATCTGATAAGTTGTTCGTTAATGCATCGTCAAAGATTAAAGCTGCAGCAGTTATAATGGAGACCGTACCTAAGACCATCATCAGCATTAGCTCTAAAAACACCTGTGGACAATTTTTAAGAAGTAACCTATTTTGTAACAATTCTACTTTTAAATCTGCACATATATTTTTTTTTATAGTACTTTTTTCTTTTGGATGAAGGTGATTTTATTTTGTTTTCAATTATTTTTGTTTTTTAAAGAAACAATTTCTATGATTTTTTAATTTTCTTAAACTCAGATATTTTTTTACATATCAGCGTGTTATCTTATAAGTAAAATTAATCGCTTGAGTTTAAATAAATTTTTCTTTTCTTTTTTGAAATAAAAAAAAACCACCCGCACAGACATATTTTATTAAATTGGCCAAAAGATTTATAAAAAGCCAATTTCTTACCTCGATCAATACTCTCAAAAAAATTACAAAATGATCATGCTTTGATAACCAATGAAGTATCGTAATAGGAGATATAAGCGCCGCTAATAACGCTTCTAAGGCATGAGAGATTGCATTTTTTATCAATTTTGCAATAAAGTTTCTTCTGATGCTAAAAAAAATGTTTCTGTTACAAGGAATGATTTTTTACACGAATTCAAATTTAAACTTAATGAATTAAATTGATAACTAATAATTTTTCTAATTATCGGATGATATTTTAATAACCATCTTCCAAAAGAAAATAATTTAAAATTTATTATTTCTGAATTCCGTGATTTCAAATTAATACTTTTTTTATTAACCTCATTTATGTTAAAATCTATTTAAAAATTAATTTTAAATTTTTTTTAATACAGAGAATTTAACTAATAATATATATTAAAATTTGTCATATACCGCCGAATTAAGGAGAATTTTATTAAACATCTTAGCACAGTCTGTTATTAAAAAAACTTTTTAATAAAGCGCCCTTCTATTAATTCCACCTTTTTAATAAAGCGATTTCTTTTTTTTAATTAAAAACATACAATATAATATCTTTCAAGTGTCGTAAGTTTGTATAAAAAGTGTATCACCTTCCAGCTTGTTTTTAGTTGCAAAAATGGTAGCATAAGAGCTCTTAATTAAAAATTATTTAGAATAACAGACTGTCGTGAGAAGTTAAGTAGAATCTTCCGGCAGTCTACTGAAATACGTATTAAAACAAAAAATAAATGCTATTTTAAATAACGATCATTTTTTTATTCGGATATATATTTTAAACTTTTACGTCTCGAGAAACGCGTGCACAATAAAAATTATCAGTCTTGAAACAAACAAAAAATTTGTAATAAAATTTTCATGGGAATTATTTTTACTTTTAAGAAAGAATAATTTTTTGTAATCTAACCTTACTTGGCTGAACTGAATTTGCTCTAAAGAACAGTCATTAGCGTTCTCTCCAAAACCAAAACTACTTTGTGCACCGACCATTTTTACATTCAGACAAATAATTTTGAAGTTTCTATTTTTTATTAAAGATATTTTATCATTTTGAATTAAATGATTTATAAATACCAATTTTGAAAAATACCATTTTTGACGATTGTTTTTTATTCTCAATTTTTAAATATTTTTCGTTGACAGAGGTTAAAAGTTTTAAAAGTTTTCCCATGAAATTTTGATGCACTCGGCAATAATCAAAACATTAAAAAATTACCAAATTAATGATGGTATTCAGGTTTGAATTTAAAATAAAATTATCGTTTTAAATAAAACAACAAATAAATAAAACTTTTTATTCAATGATAACTTTAAAAATCTAACCCTATTTACAAAAGATGCAAAAATTAATATAAACTGTTTATAAATGATATTAAAAACGCATGTTTTCGATTTTGACAATTCTTTATTAAAAATATATATTATTTATGAGTTATAATGGATTTTCACCAAGTGAATGCAATTATAGTTATAATGTACTCTAAAGTATGTATCTTAGATTAATATGATACCTATGTTACTATACTGGTGCCCCACGTCAAAAAGGCTTTTCGGACCTGAGCTCTGTTTTGCTACATCGTCAGTGTCTCCAAATTGCCCTGGTGAAGTTGGTGCACCAGGTAGAGTAATGTTGTATTTTCACGCACGATAACCAAAAATATGGAACAAAGTTCCGATTTTCGGGTTAGAATGAGGGAAAATATATTATACCTCAATTGCTCATTATAATGAATCACGCTCAACATGCAGTCATAAGAAATAAGGTATAAGATAAAGTAAATAATTCTAAAATGATAACGTCCTTAACAATAAGAAGGCTTTACGCGCGTTGCAGCGTAACAAGCAGAAGCTACAGAGGGTGGCTAAAAATTTTTTAAACTCTATTTTGTAAGAAAATTTGCAAATTAAAACCTGTTTTTTCTATTTACAACATAAATTAAAATAGTTAAATGTGCATTCATATGACTATTGAGTGTATCATTGAGTTTAGATCAACCTATTTTAAAGTTAATAATAATTTTTTTTTAACTAAATCACTCAATACTTTTTTAATTTTATACAAATCTCAAACTTTTTTACGACTAATTCCAAGTTACCTTCAATTATAGGATTTTGAAAATTTAAGGATTCATTTTACCACTTTTTCCTTCTTATCTCCCCTCCCTACAATGATTATTTGCTCACAAATGACTGCGGTGACCTCACTTTTGATTTATATAATTATCTGCTGGAATTTTTTCAATCTGATTTCTCGAAGTTTTTGCTACCCACCGAGGTCTGCTTAACCTTGCCAAAATCATTTTCTTGGGCCATATCTTCCTTTAAAGCTGCTTGTAAACTATACAAAAATCATTTTCCTTGGACCTCATACTCCTTTAAGGCTGTTTGGAAACCTTGGCAAGATCATTTTCCTTGGACCACATCCTCCTTTATATCTGTTTGGAAACCTTGTCTTGATCATTTTCCTTGGACCTCATACTCCTTTAAAGCTGTTTGGAAACCTTGCCGAAATCATTTTTCTTGGACCTCATACTCCTTTAAATCTGTTTGGAAAGCTTGCCTTAATCATTTTCCTTGGACCACATCCTCCTTTAAAGTTGTTCAAAAACCTTGGCAAAATCATTTTCCTTGGTCCTCATCCTCCTTTATAGCCGTTTGGAAACCTTGTCTTGATCATTTTCCTTGGACCACATCCTCCTTTAAAGCTGTTTGAAAACCTTGTCAAAATCATTTCCCTTGGTTCTCATCCTCCTTTAAAGCTGTTTGAAAACCTTGTCAAAATCATTTCCCTTGGTTCTCATCCTCCTTTAAAGCTGTTTGGAAACCTTGTCTTGATCATATTCCTTGGACTTCATGCTCCTTTAAAGCTGTTTGGAAAGCTTGACTTAATCGTTTTCCTTGGACCTCGAACTCTTTAAAGCTGTTTGGAAACCTTGCCAAAATCATTTTCTTTGGTCCTCATCATCCTTTAAATAATTTTAACCTCCCTTCGCTTCAAAATTTTTCTTAACTTAAAATACTTAAAAGCCTACTTTTTTACATGAATAACATTCATTGTTTCTGACTAATAGTCCTGATCGAAATTCACGTCGTTTTAAAAATCATGCTCAGAAAAAAATAATTTCTATTTTTTAACTTATATGAATTGATCTAAATAAGTTATTCTATAAATTTTTATTGCTCTCGTATAAGAGGGGGCCGGACGGGCGGCCCAACCAAGAAGTAATGCTAAAGAAACAGTTTCGAGTTGGGCAGGGGTAAAGGAGACGGGTGTTTTATGGGTATCAGGGTCGGAGTCCCTCACTCCAAGTGTGATTGACATCTGATGGTACGTAAGCGCAGTCACCAACTTCATAAAACAAAAAATAACTTTATTCCATACTTTTTTAATTAAAAATAAAATTTTTAAAAAAACGGGAAACATTTTCATTTTTTCTAACGTGAATTCAAACCAGGATTTATAATTAAGGTAAGTGTGCCTAATATGGCCCCCCCTGTTATTTTGAATATGCTCGATATGCGGCATCTCTACAAGGTAGGAAGAAGTCAAAAACACTGAATCATGAAGTTTTCAGTTGTTTAGAACATTTTAAAATTATTTTTGCGCACGCCTAATAGCTAAAACTCGTTTCGTATACCTCCGTTATGATTTTACGTTGTAATTAAGTGGTCTGCCAAAATATTTAGACGCACCTGAACAAAATTTTCATAAGTAGCTTCGATTCGTTATTGTTTCAGCTTTAAAACGCAACCTTAGTTTTTGTTCAACTCGTTTTCTAACGTGTTTTATTCTTAAATAACTTTTTATTCTGCAGTGTACCTAATATGGCCCTCCGCGAATTAGTAGAAATACCGATATTAAGAGTCCTTTGTTTCATGTTTACTTCTTAGAAAATCCTATCCTAATGTTATTTAAGAAAAATAAATTTAATTGTTTCAACGCTTTTTTTCATTTTATAACTAAAAAAGCATTCTAACTCAAAAAAAAAACTTTGATAAAAATTTAAAGTTGAAATTTTTCTACTGGCTGCAAAGCTTTCAAAAAAATTGTAAAAAAGGCTCAATTTTTAAATAAATTATTTTTAAAATGTTAAAAATTTTGAAGTTTTTTTAAATCTCATATTTTGATTGATTTAAAAAGTAGGAACAAATTGCAATTAATTAATTACTTCAAGGGGGGCCATATTAGGACAAAAATTTTAGGTGTCTTAAAAAACCGTGTTTTGGTAAATCCTCTGGCATTTGAAGCTCATTGATCAAAATCAAACGTGTAAGGTCTCATTTTAAAGCTCTTGAATTAAGCTTTAAAATGAGACCTTACCCGTCAAAAAATGTTGATTTGATTCGCCACAACGTTGATTCTCGCTTAGGGGGCCATATTAGGTACAGGTACCTTATATTGTTTAATTAAAAAATCAATACTCAAAACTTATATAAAATTTTTTTGCTGTGTTTGGTTGATAATAATAATAATTAAAACAAAAGAAACTAATTATTAAAAATAAACTTTATCGTATGGACTATAAAAATATCTTTGATAATAATAGGGTAGTGGATGATAGTAATAATTATTAGGTATTTGATTTGCTCTTGGATTCTTTTCACTTCCTGCTACCCGTCTATCGTTTTTTAATTTCAAACGTTTGGCTACTTGTTGACGATAAACAAAAAGAGGACGGAATACTTTAGCTTCGTCGGTTTGTAGATCATGCAGTTCATTGGTTGATGTTTTTTTATCTATCGATCTCTTCGTCTTTAATGATTCTTTAATCGGTGAATCTGGCTCCAAGAACTTTGTGACATTGCTACTCCGTCGTTTTTCGTTACTTTTAAGTAGGCGCCTGCTCGTAGTTGCTTTAACAGAGGCAACCTGTTATAAAATTTTGTTGATTAATAACAAAGTTAATATTGATTTTTATTAATGGAGAAAATTAATTCAAGACATAACTATAAATTATGCAACAAAATTTTTTAAATTACTTATTTATATATTTATTATTTAAAAGCAGAGTTACAATTTCTATTTTTTTTCATTAATTTTGATTCATTTGCAAATTGAAGTCATTTGCATTAAAATTAATGACCTGTAGAAAAATCTGTTGACATATCATCGATCATAACAAAAATATCCTTAACTGTCAGTTATAAAGTCATACGATTATGATGTGAAAGGTTTTCTCCGAGCCTTATCTTAATAACATATTTAATTTTCATAATAAAAGGAAGTAATATTTAAATAACTCACAAATTATTGCAGGTAACGTTTTTTTTAATACGCAATCAGAGAAAAATTTTTTGTATTGGGCTTTTGGAGTTTTATCAAATGATAATTAATTTATCGAGCAGAGTTTTTCTGATTCGCTTACTAAACAAATTTAACTGTTATGCTCTAATTAGAAATAAAATCAATGTGTCAATAGATGCATTGATTGATTAATTATTTATTAATGAAAAGTTTTAGAATCTGATAGCTCACGGGAAGATGTGTGTAAAAAAAAAGTGAATTCAAATCTTTTACACGGACAGAAAAAATACAGAAATTTACTGTGCAGGACACGAGAAACTTGTGTGCTGCTAAAGCACGTAAATTTTCTGCGAGCGCCACACATCAAAATCGTGTGTTAGCTTTACGCAGAAAAAATCTTAAGCGCACTGTATTGGAGCCAATCAAAATCACTCCGGTCGCACCTGATTGGTTCCGCTACAGTGCCGCTTAAGATTTTTTCTGCGTAAAGCTAACACACGATTTTTATGTGTAGCGCTCGCAGAAAATTTACGTGTTAGCTTACCACAGTAAATTCCTGTTTTTTTTCTGTCCGTGTAGTTCTCTCAAAATTTGTATAAATTTACGTTTAGACAAAAAATATCAGTAAATATTGAATTTGTAAAGTTAAATTGAATTTTAAATTCGATTTAGAAAGGTACCTAATCTTTGTTTATTACCTCTTGTTCTTTCTGAAGAAAATCGATGTGTTCAGGTTCAAAAAACCGAACTGCACGCACTTTCCCATCGAATCCGGTTTTTCTTTTCACATCTATATGTTCTAAATTGCTATCAAACTGTGACTGAGAATTTTTCAAAGACGTGTAGTTTTCTCCAAAAGCTTTCATGGATCCATTAAGAAAAAGTAATGTTAGTAACAAAACTTCAAGCTGAAAAAATACAATGCGATTTTGTTATTGAAATGATAATGTAAATAATAAATACATATAAAGATGAACACTCAAGATAAACACAAAGTAATCATAAAAAATGAAAAATTAATTTCAAGATAATTAAAAATAATTTCCTGGCAATATCGTCATTCTTACCAAAAATTAAAATTAATAAATTATAATTATTGATTTAACAACAAACTAATAAATCATTATACACGAACACAATTTTTAAGATATACATTTTTCATTAAAAAACATGTTGATACAAAAATAAATTGAATTGTACTTTCAATATTATTTCTTGAGGATTAAATAAGTCTTGAATGATGTGAAAATTACAGCTTTAAAGTACATAATAAATCTTTGAGAGCAGACAAATATCATTTGCTATGATTGAGTTGAACAAACGAAATGAATAATTAATGACAAGCGGCTCTTGATCCACATAATTATTAGCCACGAAGAGAAAAAAATACACGATAAGGTTGAAATATTTAATTCATAAACACGAATAAATAAGCTTGTGAAACTAAGGTCACTCCATAATTGCGCCCGCACCGAGGAAAAATACACATGTTAACAACATCGTTGTTATAATTTGTTTTTCAATAAACCTTCCGAACGAATTTAATAAAAATTAAAATATAATAAAAGTGAAGAAAATAAAAAACTTACTGGATTTGGATACTTCATAGTGCCTAGATTTGAAACGGTCGGCCGGAGTCGCAGTAGAGAAGAGTTGCGGTGTTAGGCCAGTCTATCGATTGATAGATCGTCAATGATCTAGTGTCTAAACCGGACGGAAATAATACTTATATACCTAGAAGCAATACTCGCGGACGATCGGCTCACCTCACACCTGCTGTAAGTCATAGTGATGAGCAAGACTGCGTGCATATAGATATTGTGACTCGAGCTAAAGAACCGGAATGATCTTTTCCTACTGTTTACCCACGCCACCACGTTCATGAAGTTTTTTTTTTCTTTCTTGCCTCCATCATCAGATGTATGCAATCTTGTTCCTTTCTCACTCTTCTTTTTCATGGTGCTGATGGATTGCATGTTAATTATCCTCAAGTTGGAATATGCCGTCCGGCTCCGTCGGAATAAACGATGATATGGCTTTGGCCGAGCAGAAACGTCGTGGAAGTGATTTAGCATTGTTTATTTGATTTTATTATCATGGTATAATGTTTACAAATGGTTTTTATAATTTATCACAGCCTAAAATTGTGTATTTTGGTTAATCCATTCAAGTAATAGTTATTACTTACATTATTTGAAATAATTTTCGATATTTTAAAAAAACTTACAAAAGATTTCTCATACTGTCGTTTGAAACTTCTTTAGACAATTTTAAATAAAGATGTTGAAATATTTTCATACTGCTCTTACCTCTGAGTCAGATTTTCAATCCTAATTATTGATTATCGTATTGTAAAATAGAGTATAATAACACTGGTGCAGATCCAGGGCTCTTGAACATAAAATAACTCGTGCGTCGCTTCGCTATTCACTCGTTTCTTTATGGGCCCTGATGCTGCACCCATACTAATTATATGTATTTTAATTTTTCCACTCCGATATGATACATAAGCTTTGTTTTTTTCTTTTAATAATAACTCATCTTAAAAAATCGATGAAAAAAGATCAGAGTGATCACGAGGTACATACATACCAATCTAATTGACTCTTACTTAAGTGAACTATTTGAGAGAACCTCCTATAAGTGGAATTTCAGCCAAGGGATAAAATAGACTTAGTGGAATGAAAATTTGGAAAACTACTCCTAAAGTGAAAATAATTTGAATTCGTGGTGAAAAATTTAAAACAATTTTTTTTTTTTTTTAGCTTTAAAGAAGGTTGTGTCCAGGTACCATCGCCGTGTACCGTACATGGGTACACGGTAGCTTTTTCCTTTAGATCCTATAATTCATTTCTAGTAACCCACTTAAGTTAAAAAACTACTAGTTTTTACTTTAAATCAAATTGCCCATCCTAAATAACCCACTTAAATTCACGTATAGAGTATTTTTTAGGTACCTATAGAGAGTTTTTTTAAAGAATTAAGATTTCCAAAAATTTAAAAATTTCAAAACTTTTTTAGATTTAAAAATTCAAATATTTTTTTATAAAAATTTTTTTACAACTTTCTACTGTTACTTCAATTGACTTCACGCATGGATTTCACAAAATTTTAATTAAATCTATAAATACAAGTTCTGTAAGTTAGAATTTCTGAAAATATCATGATTTAAAAATGCTTCTCGTTCTAAAAATCTGAATATATTTCAATAAAACTTTATTTGAAGTTTGAACTACGTTAGTTTAAAGAACTTCGCACATGCCATGTGGGTTTTACAAAATTTTAATTAGGGCCAAATGGCAAAAATAACAATTCTGAAAACCGTAAAAAATTTGAAAATTTTTTTTGATCACACTTTCAATATGAGGCCTATATTCGCAAATTTTCACTTCTATATGATTTATACATGCCTTAAAGAAAATAAAAATTTTTCAAAAATATTATTGTAATGAAGTTATCCGTAATTTTCTATTTTACATCTCAATGTTGACTACACTGGCCCATGCGGCGCGATGATGAAGCAAAATTAATTTTTAAATATTTAGATTGTTTGAATTTTTTTCGTTTCGGTAAAATATTACAATATTTTTAATTCTTAGAGTATTCAAATTATCATATTTAAGTTACTGATGCAGAAAGTTAAAAAACAACAATTATTAATTAGTTAATTTTGTTTTTACGTTTTTTTCTTTTATTTATTACATTAATTTTCTTTTATTGATTGATTTATTTATTTTTTCATTAATTCATATGTAAGATTATTTAATGTACATATTTATCAGTAAAAATATTTTTACTAATTATCAGTATATAATTACTGAGTACATTTTTTCACTTAAAAAATTTTTTTTTAAATTCTCTACTGAAGAAAAATTTTTTTTGAAGAGTTTCACTACTGGAAAATTTATATTTTCAACTAACAATCTCGTAATTAATCCTGTTTATGAATTTATTCTCTCAGAGGGAACCTTTAAGATTTAAAATTAACTTTAGTTTATGTAGGTGGAAGCTAATAAAAGAATAATTATTTTATTTTAATAAAAATTTATTGAAATAGGAACATTTAAATTTTGTTTGAATTATTTTAATCTTTGTTTTCTTAAATTTGTCTCTATATCAATCATTGTGCACTATAGTGAAAAATTCTGGAAAAGTGATTTTATGATTCTTGATGCTATAAACAAAATTTTTTAAATGAAAAGTATGGAAATGTTAGGATGTAAATTTAAATTACATAAAAGTTAAAAAATTCCAAGTGCTTGACTGAGCGTTATTAGGTCAACAGGTGTTAAACACCGAATCATACTTGTGCATAGACTGAATGTATTTTTCGCGTGGAAAACCCGAAACATTTGTAAGATCATTGATGGATGACTAATTGTTAGTTTTATGCTAATTGTATTTTTGCGTAGACTCTAATGTTTTTTTATTTTACTAAACTTTATACAATCTTATGAGCCTGTAATGAATATGCTTATACACGGACAGAAAAAAAACAGGAATTTACTGTGGTAAGCTAACACGAAAAAATCGTGTGTTAACCTTACGCAGAAAAAATCCTAAGCGCTACTGTAAGAGAGCCAATCAAAATCACTCTGGTCACACCTGATTGCCTGATTGGTTCGGCTACAGTAGCGCTTAGGATTTTTTCTGCGTAAGGTTAACACACGATTTTTTCGTGTTAGCTTACCACAGTAAATTCCTGTTTTTTTTCTGTCCGTGTACGTACCATAAGACTTAATTTTTTCCAAAATTATTCTTTAACTAGAACAATATGTGTATATAAGTACCATAATCAAACTAAAATAGAAATATTTTTATTACCTTACTTCAATACTTTTTTTTTTAATTTTTTTCTTACTAAGTTACATAAATTATTTCCAATTAAATATCTCCGAGAAAATTTCAAAAAAGAATCTCATATTTTATAGCAGAATCTAATTTCAAATTGATCAAATAATTTTTTTTATAAATCTGATTAATGATTACAAACACGGTAAGCTACAAAACATAAAACTTGAGGAGCTATTATATTTTAGGTAAATAATGTTGTCAGTCATTAATTTTAAAATCCAGCATCTTATTTTTTCCGTGAAAAAATAAAAAGTATTATTTCAAAGCTTTCGTGATTCATCTTGATCTCAAATGCTTTTTCCATGTAAATTATTCATGGTCGGGTATTGCACACTATGATGTAGCGATTTATTTGCATTTTGAACCGCAAAAATTAATTTTTCTTTTCAATTGTCAATCATAATCCAAATCTAAAAGTTTTAAAAACTCTAACTTCTTTTAATTCATTTAATTTATGTATAAATTTAATTTAATTTTTATCATTTTTATGGTAATCAGTAATCATTGAAGGTATCAAGAACTTAAAAAATCGAGTCATTTCTTTATATTGTACACTCTTATACTTCACATCTCATGTTGTTCATAAATAACGTAAATTGATATTCTCATTTGTTTTTAATTGCGATTTATTGATCTTAATAATTAGAAAGATTTCTTTTTATATTATTAGAACCACTTTTTTTAAACACAAAAAAAAGAACAAAAGTAATAATTGTAAACACATATTTAAATTATTTTCAATAAACAAATTGTATAAGCTGAGCATAAATTTAGAAATGATTTTTTCAACTTGATCCGATTACGAGCTTTTGAACCATAAAAAATAAATTGATGCATAAAAAAATTCTTAATCCTCATCTTGATGTTAGAATTTCAAAAGGATAAAAATTGAAATTGAATATTAATCTACGGTTTTGAAATTCTATTTTTATTTTTAGTAACTATTAAAAGTTCCCTATCCTGCTCTAAGAAATGAGATATGCATATGTTTATATTTTTGTACGCATAAAAATTTTTATTGTATTGATATAGACTTAGTAATATAAAATTTTTTTTTTCTGTTCATCTTATTCATAATCTTTAAATTTATATAATTTTAAATAGTTATCAATGAATTGGTTATCATAATAAGGGTACTAAAGACTTGAAAACTGTTTTAAAAATTGAATAAATGCTGAATTTTTCAATTCATAAAAATCATTTAAAAACTTACAGTTGAATTTTTGCTTTCAACGCATATCATAATTTGATCAAATCAAAGATTTTTCAACCCTATTTTAATTATCATTATTCTAAAAGTATCATTTTTTAATTAAATAAGGAAATTTCACTAGTTGAGTCATACCTAGATCATACAAATTTTAATATTCAACCTGCGCGCGGAAAAAGCTAAAAAATATAAACGTGTGTCCTTGTTGGTTCTTAGAGGGGAAACCCCTTCATATTCAAGCATCAACTTTATAAATGCATGTATATTTAATGCTTGTGAATGGGAGGGAGATAGTTTGAGTGCAGATAAACAAGCCGGAGTATATAAGACTCTTTCCTTCATCTTCTTAACCGCATAATCTTTCAACATGTTGCAATACACGGTAAGTAAAATTTTACTATTTGGTAAAAAAATGTATAGTTAGTTAATTTTGTAACATAAAATTTAGGAGTCGATTAAGAAAACATGAAATTTTGGGCGTTATGATAATGTTAACATTGAAAATGAATTTTTTTTGTATAATTAAAACTTTATAAACTAAAAAATTTCAGTTTTTTTTTTTTTATAAATACGTATTTTTTTTCGCTTACCTGTATGTCAATGGTCCCAGCGAAGAAAAACCTCAGTTCAAAATCTGCCACGAATAAAGTTACAATAGGTGTACTTTTAGCGACTAAAACGTCTATAAAAGACTTTATTTTTATTCAAGCCTGCGGAAAAAATGTGGAAATGAGCTTTGCTACGAATCTGTGGATATATTTTAATAAAAAAAAAAAAAATTCTCAACACACCAGCCACGAATAAAATGACCCTAAGTTTTCAGCTTAGAAAAGTCGCAAAAAGTCATTTTATTCGTGGCAGGGGTGTCGAAAATTTTTTTTATTATAATATATCAACGGTATGGTAGCAAAAGTCATTTTCTACCAATCTCCAGAAGCTAAAATAATGAGTTAAGTGGTTTAGAGGCATTTTATTGGCCAAAATTACTCCTACTGTAACAGTTTATTCGTAGCAGATTTTAGGCTAAGGTTTTTCTTCGCATGGCCAATCGATGTGTTCATTTGTGCTTTTGATTTTATGAGGATTTCGAAACTAAAAAAAAAGAATTTATGAAGTAAAATTTTTTCTAGAGTTTATAAATTTTTGTTTCGTTGCAACAATCATGCAAAGCTGTAATATTTTTCAAGATTTTTTCGAATGAATCCGAATAAAAAATTAAACTGAAACTCTTCAAAACTCATCAAAGATAATTGTTTTGATTACTGATTATTATTAAACCGGTTATTAAGAAATGAAACAATCACTCTGCGATTTTTTTGCTATCAGTTACAATTTCTCTCAATTCGACGATGTAGACGCGCTAAACTTCCAAAAAATTTCAATGGCTGTCACGATACTATCAGTGTAAAATTTCAAAATTTCTATCGCTTTTTTGGAAGGCAGAGTGTAGAACCCTTGATAGTTGAACTTATCAACTTTTTTTTTTCAACCATTTGCATTGATTAATAATACAAAAATTTTAATTGTTTTCAGACTAAATTAGTTTTGGCACTTGCTCTTATTACGAGTATAGTTGTAGCTGAAACTCCCGACAAAGCTCAGGTGGAAAAATCTTTCAACAATGTAGAAGCTAAAAATATTTTACCCGAAACAGAAGCTGATGATTTAGAAGCAGACGCTTCTCATTGGAGGTAAGTTCTTACTTCATCTTTCCACATTATCCTTTTATTGTTATTTCTTTTGTTTATATCACTTATTGAAATTGATAGGGTGATAATGATCAGCGTATATACATTCAATGCCAAAATTAATGTTACATAAAAGTAATTTTGCTGATTAACCTCTATCTAATATCTTCTTTCTTTACTTAAATTTTTTAAATGTTTAATTCATTGTTTACGTAGTCAATGAAAAGTATTGAAGTGCATTCAAAATTTTTTAAATTTATATTAATTTTATTCTACGAGTACTTTTCTTTTTTGACCCCAGATAGTGCTCTTAATACAAATAATAATAAAAATATTAATAATAACAATAACGAGAATGGTTTTTCTGGTGGTGCAACTACTTTAAGCCTTCTAAATAACACTTGGAAACTGATTCGTATGTTCCTTGATATTTTTTAGAGCCATAAAGAAGATGTAAGCCAAAAATAATGTGAAATTAAAGTTTTGCTATAAATTTTAAAATACAAATTTTTATTCATATTAAAATTCCTCAGAAAGGGTACGATCAAGAAAAACAACAATTATAAACTAATAAATTCAACAAAATAGTAAAAGCTTATTAAGGTCTATCGATTTGTACTCATTTATATAATGGATTTTTTTTTTATTATAGAGCTTATAGAGCTTACCCACATTGGGGTGGTGCTCAAAATTATTATGGCGGTGGTTGGAACAGACCTGGCTTCTACGGAGGCGGAGGCTGGGGAGGTAACCAAGGCTACGGCTGGGGAAGACCTCAATATGGAGGATATGGTCACCATGGACAAGGATTTGGATATGGAGGCCATGGAGGTTATCAAGGAGGATATTGGGGTTGATCATAAACACATAAAATTCATTATTAATTAACTGTGTATTTCTAATTTTTACTAATAATTGTTATAAAAGAGAAATTAAAAGAATGTTTGTTTAAATCGTGTCAATAAAATTGGATGATTCACAATTTCAAATAATTTTTAATTTTATTGAAAAAAGATTTTGAAAATTTTGTTTCAAATTCATCAACACATCTACATATATTCAGATATAGACATGGTGCAATTCGATACCTTATAATAGATGTTATGGTTAGATGGGAGAATTAAAATTTTAAAAGAAATCTATGATTTAAAAAAATCTTCATGGACTTCTAATTAATTTTTAAGAATAGTATATTATACAACCGCGGGCGCTGGAAAAGTATTAGCCAAGCCTAGCAGCCGAAGGCTCGGGTGTAAATTTGGGTTTGTTAAGAGTTGGCTCATACTTTTCCAGTGCAATGTTTTTTCATCACGGTGGGAAGAAAGTACAAAGTCTCGCTCAGTATCAGTGATCGGAACTTGTACTTTCGCCCCGGAGAGATGAAAAATAAGTAGTCAACAAAAAAATGAAAATTTTATTTTGAACAATTTAATGGTTAAAAGCAGGAAAAATAATTTTGTTTTCAATTAAAATTTAATGAAAAAATTTTTAACAAACCCTTTTTGAAGCATTAAAAAGATCTATAAAATCTATTTAAATAATCAACTGAAAAAACAATTTAAAAATTTTTTTAATTATTTACTCAAACTATTTGTTTATTTATAATCAGAATCGTCGGAATTATAGCCGTAACGATTACTATGAGTATTATAGTTAATTTTAGGAGAATTAGATAGCCTGCCAGGTGAGTATTTTTGCTTTAATCGTGTCTCTTGACGGTATCTAAACAAGGGTCTAAAAACAATGTCTTCAGCTACATCCATATCTTCCGCGGAATCATCTTGGTAATTTCCATTTTTATCGATAATTTCAATCAAATTTTGATCTTGTACATAACTGGAAGTTTGTGTTATAAAATCTTTGTCCGATGAGTATTTTTTTCCAGAAAAATCCTCAACCTAAAAGGCAGTTGATAGTTCTGAGCATCTGGGGTTAATCCTACAAATGATGTGTATGATTTTATTCAATTCTTACTCTACTTAAAAAAATTACTTTAACTTTCAAACTGAATTTTTTATAAACAATAGAGTAGCGAGTTCGATTGATAATTTTATCATTTTATAATGAATTATACATGATAATGTATAATCAATTATGATTTAATATTAACAAACCTAGTTAAAGCTTTAGCTAGACATTCGTCCATAATTACATATGGAGTACTTAACTATTTTTCCGTCTTAAATAATAATTAATCAGTCCCACTAGAGTCTATAGAATGTGAACAAATTATAAATCAAACTTAAAAATTGAAACTAGATGAACTACTGGGACTATGACATTTGATCGATTTGACTTTATTAATTTATCCAAGTTCACCAAATTTTGAGAAAATTATAAGAAATGTAGGATTAAGAATGAATTTTATGAATCTACAAGGCTTTATCGATTATCTGAGACTCAAGCTTTTTATATCTACTATGCGAGAAATATTAAATTTTACAGTTCGAGGACTGAAAGATGACATATGAATAAAAAAGTTAATTGTCATCACGTAGAAGGCATATCCAAAGTAACTATCGAGTCAAAAAAAAATCTGTTTCAATGAATTCGTCAAAAAATTAAACAATAATGTAGTGATCGATACAAAAAAAAAACTAATGCTATTTAAAGCTATTAATGATGTTATAATAGAACTGCCTAGAAAAATTTAGTCCAAAGCATTTCCAAGAGACTAGAAAATAAAATTTTTACAGTATTATCAAAATGTTTTACTAATATTTTTTTATGTATATTTGCTAATATTTTTTCAGTTGCGTGTATAAAACGAATAGAATTACGTTTTGGGATAAATTGAAAAAATTTTAAAAACTTTCGAAATTTTTCGGCTATAGATTGAGGAGTTAGCCGAATTTTTTTTTTTTAAATACATGTCTTAATGAAAATTAAGGATAGGTTAATTGAAGACTATCATTTTTTAGTTTTTCATTGAAATTTTTCTTTCAAATTACGTGAGGGAAAGCAAGGTTATTTAAATAGCTTTAACAAACTCTACATATTACTATTTTTTACGCTAGTAGACCGAAAGACCAAAATTCATACTAGCCCGAAAGTATTAGATGATACAATTTACTCCAGTTACCTCCTTCCTTCAAAATAATCCGCTTTATTCTACATTTACGAAATTGACACCTTTTGCTAAAATTATATACAGTTTTAAAGGTAGAAAAAATCACGTCCGTAAAATTTTTATTATAAAGTTTCAATTTATCCCTTGACGTGAAAATATCTGCTTTTTACCTCCTCATTGTAATCCTCCATAGTGACAGAACTGTCGTCTTCATATGAATCAATTGACTTTTTAATATTTTTTTTGTCTTCCTGTATATTTCTATTGATCTCTTGGTCATTAATATCATTTTCCTCTAAACTCATTTCATCTTCAATTGATCTTTTTGAAATGGAAACATTACTGCTGAAATTTGATTTTGAGTCGTTCTCTTGACTGCTTTCATTTTCATTAATTATAGATCGTTTCATAATGTATAAGCTTCTAATGTTAGAATCTTTCTTATCTTTTCTACTATTATTGGTATCTGAGTCTTCAGATTTACTAGCGTTTTCTTCTGAACTACTCATCGATGAATTAGTACTAAAGATATTGACTTCCTCGATACTTTTACTATCAGCTTTTAAATCATCAGATTCATTAACGTTTTCTTCAGAATCAATAGATCTTTTTTTTAATTTGATACCAAATGACTCAATTGATTTTAGCTCGGTGCTATTAGAATTGTTTCTTGAAAAATTATCACTGTCTTCGTTAGAAAATCTTTTCCTAACGTTTATAGGGTCATTAGAATTGTCGACATTGGTAGCTGTTGGTTTGATTGACGTGGCACTGCTTTCGATATTGGTATCTTGTGATTTATCTTCATTTTTTTTCGCATCACCCGATCTCTTAACTATATTTGATCCGGTTGAATCATCATCGTTTACTTGACTTTCTGTGTTATTGAAATAACTGTAATCAACAGATCTTTTTCCAACAACATTTGGAGAGTTGAAAGTAGTTAATGAGCCATTAGACTGGGTTAGTGATTTAGACAAAAGGTCCACAATTGATTCTTTAGGAATATTCATATTTTGTATTTGATCAGGGAGGGATACTTTTTCTGTTGATAATCCATTCGATAGGTTGAAACCCGAGGCAATTTCTAAGAGTTTGCTGGGCTCTATGATAGAATCATTTGTTGAGTTACTCTGTGATGAAAGGGTGTTCACAGGGACTGAGACTGTATCACCTTGCTAAAATCGTTAGATAATATGTAGTTTAATTCCAAAGTAAATAAAATTTCTACAGTAACAAAGAACGTTCTCTTACGTTTTCATTACCAATAGCCGAATCATTAGTTGAAATTAGTTGCGATAAAGTATATTCGTTAACTTCAGCCACTTCAGCTGCTGAAGGTTTTCCATCGGCATCGGTTGAATCATTACGTGGCAGCGCATGAACTTCTTGCCTATGCGCGATTACCTAAAAAATGTACAATTGAACGTTTTGTTTGAAAAAAATTAGCATAGTAAAAATTTAGTTTTTTATTCATTTTGTTTATCATTTCGATGGAAATTAATTGAAAACAGTTTTTATTAACTTCATACTTCTGCATTAATTTGTATTGTTTTTTCTAAAGTATATTGAGTAATTTACTGGGTCATGAAAAAGGTCGTTCGCAATGCAAATATAATATTGTGACTTGCACTTTAAAAAATGTGGCTTGCAAGTTACAATTGGCACATCGGTAACAGTAGACATCATTTTTTTAATGATACTTCAAAGATTTGAAATTTTTTTAGGAACTTCTGCTTTTTAAACGAACTAATGAGATTTGATAAAAAGTTGAATCTTCCATGCAAAAATCGAAACATGAGTTATAAAAGTTTCAAAGCTCGAATAAAACTTTTACAAATTGAAAAAGCTGTGTCCATTTTTTTTCTTCAATCTTTTTTCAGAAATAAAGGCGTGTATTCAATCAAACCATCAAATTGTATGACTCAAAACTACGTCTTCTTTACATGAACTTTAAGTAATATAATCTGGCAATGAATCGAAATATTCACGTTCAACAGATCTGGATTTTTTAACAGTTTTTAAATTAACAAAACAAATTAATTCATAACAAAAAAATATCTTTTTCTAATCAAGAAAAACTCTAGAAAATATTCACGCTTATGAAAACGAAATGCAGGCAAAAATAAATCTGACATAATTTAAAATCAACTTTATCCTTACTAAATCAGGTGCATTTACTGGAAAGAGAAGTAAGTCTTTCCGAACCACAACTTCGGAAACTGTTCCATTTTCTAGCGCTGCTTTTACTGTAGAATCAACTTTAGGATCTGTTAGTCCAACTATTTTTGCATTGTTCTGTTGCTGTAAATTTTGGCAGCTTATTGATAAAAGAATTGCTAGCAAGATTAATATTATCGGTTTTACCTGTAATTCATAAAAAGTATAAAATATTTTAATATCAAGATACACTGTATTTTATAATGCTCACTATTCTTAAGATAATTTAAATAACTAGGACCCCTCAGCGCGCTGCAAGCGCACATAGGAAAAAAACAATTTTAACCTTAAATTGCACTTTTCGAATATTTTAAAAAACCTTCTCCGCCAATCAGCTCACGAATAAAAAGTTTACGAAATATGGCGTTAGCTCTCTTTTAATAGTGGATTACATATTAATATTTATTAATTAAACAAAATTAATATTTTCATTAAAAATTTTAAAACCATAATTATATGTAGCTCACAAATGATTAAATCACTTAAATAAAATTATATCATTGCCTTCAGTTTTTTTTCAAAATGAGAAAATTGTTTAAATCCTGTTATATCGATAATCTAACCGTAACACTTACCGAGCACTTCATTTTTTAGATTTTCTGGACACAATATTAGTAGTTTCTTTTAATTGAAGATCTTAAAAGCGTGTACGTTCTTGTCTGATAACGACGGAATCATTGTAGAGTTAGAGTTTTTTATATTAGACTCATGACGCGTTAGCACTTTAATGCTAAAAAAATGCATTCATGATGACACTCATGCAACTGCGTGCTACAGAAAACCAATTGGCTTATCGCATCTCACTAAAAGTTCTATATAGTTTTTTTTGTCAAAGTTATAAATTTGTAGTAATTTTAATTTGAAAAATCGTTGAATTCAGCTAATCTAAATCAATATTTCAGATGATCAAATATTTGAAAAACGGTTTTAAATTACCTCTTTTTAAAATTATTATCAACAAAGAGATGACCTCTCCTTTTCAAAGGTTTCCATGAAACTTGGGAAATTTTTCTTATTTATTTTCTCATACAAAGTAAACTAAGCCACTATTATATTGTTCTTAAATAATTCCTTTTATTTACGAGTTTATCATTAGATTATACCATGTTTTTAGCTCTTTTAAAGTTTTTCAACAAATTTTTTTAAAAATATTTTAAAATATAAATAAGGACACATAAATACTTTTCATTTTAATAGGTGAATATTACTGTAAAATAAGTAAATGTTTTATTTTTCTTATACATAATACTGCTAAAGAATCTTTGATACTTTTGTGTACAAGTAATAAAAAATAATGGTTAGTTTATTAAACAAAAAATAGTTATTTGAACATAAAATTCAATTATTTTAAATTTAGGTTTAGGTTATTCACAGCTTTTATTTATAGGTCGTACTTATATTTTTGTGACAAAATAATTATCACACTTAGTCCCACAAAGGTTAAAAAATACAAATCTTTGAAGCTGTAAGTATTTCGTAGAATTCACCGCTTGCTTTGTTATTAACACCCAATTTATCATGAATTAACACCATTTAGCAACGCTCGTGCACCGGTTCTATATTACTTACATAAAACGTTTGACCTTACCAGCATCAACCACAACAGAGTTAACTCCTCCATTATCCATAAGTATTTAAAGTTTTTCGAAAATGTGAGATTTTCAGCATCATGTATACTCGTCATGTAAGAAGAAATTTTTAAGTGTAATAAGCATTCAGTGCATCGCCATCGTATGCGTAATTTGACTTGCAAAGTTAAGAATGAAACTTGCGATCCTGCTTTTCACTTGTTGTTTCGTGAAGGCCACGATGTCGTCCGATAACGTTACCACCGAAGTTTCACTTGCATCTTCTTCGATATCAAAGAGCACCGACGATGTAATACCGGAACTTCCGGTGGATTTATCTTACGACAAAATTTACCTGGATCCCAAGGTCGTTTTAGCGCGGCGACGAATCACTCGGGGAACCTACGGCTGGAATCAGAGGCTGGAGCCTTTGGGGAATTTTCAAAGTAGAGTACCGTTTGGCATATCTGATTACTATCGAAGGATCAGCAAACTGAGAAATGAACCACCACAAAAAAGACAAAAAGGTTCCGCAAAAAGGAGAAACGACATTAGAAAAGTTCAAGTCACGAAGAGACCCTTTAAAATATATCCTGTATTTCCTGGATAATATTAATGTAAAGTTTTTTCTAATTATTTGTGCATATGTTCATTTGATGAAAAAATAAAAATATTCTTACAGCGTTATATTTAAGTAGTTTTTGCTTTAATTGTTTGCTAAAAGATCGATGAATTATTAATGTTTATATAATTGAAGGTAATTTATATACGTAGTACGTAATATTTGAAAATTTTAATTCAAACTCTAGTCAAAATTTTATTAAATTTGTATTTTATTTATTAATGAATTAAAAAAAGCATTAATTTTTTTTAATTCTCGTTGATTTTTTTTATCTCTCTTTACTGAACGAAATCTTACTGTATTCTATTTTCGTTTTGTTTAATTTTTTTATTTCTCAAAACTTGACCTTCGTTATTACGAATATCTTATATCTAAAACCCGGTCAAAAATAATTAAAAACCACACTTCTTTCTCCACTAGCTCATTTTAATAGTTATATAATATACAACAAATTGAATAATGGTGAATGTGTTTCAGCTGTTTTCATTGACCTATGTAAAGCGCTTAATACTGTCAATCATAATATCTTATTGAATAAACTATACAACTAGCATAAAATGCTCGCTCGTTTCACTCGCTCGCGCTTAGAAAAAATTTGTAATATTTTACAATAATTATTTTTAATACCGTAATTTTGGTTATTTAAAATACAACCTTCAAAATCAATTTTTAAATGTAAATAATTGATGTTTCTGGAAGTACTTTTTAGCATTTTTTAGTTTTAAATATAAATTATCCACGATCAAATTATTTAAGTTGAGATTTAAAAATATTTTTTCCTTTAAGTTCGTGGAGAAACGAAAAAACTCGAGATTACGCAACTCTGTAAGTACAATCGGCTTTATCTTTTGGTACCAATAGTATACAAAACAACGAATATTTCTTCGGATCGGTGCTTTTTACTGATTAGCCATTCAAGTACATGGAGCTGTCAGCACTTTTTTTGGTTTTTTAGCTAATTTTCAAATATTTCATGCTTAAAGCCCATTTTGCTTACAGAGATGAGAAACTTCAAGATCTGTAAAACTCTTGTTTTCTTCATTTTAAAAAATTTTGAAAAAATTGTAGAAGATATAAAAATAATAATAATAATAATCATCAGAATTATACAGTATCCTAGTGAACTTTATTCAGATCAAATTCAAAATGTTATTTGAGATTCGCAATCAGCAACCTCAAAAACCCCCCTATAATTAATTCTTATTAATTTAACAAAAATTATAGTTTTACCTTACATAAGTAGGTATACTTTGTTGAAGTCAAATTAAAAATTAAAGGTCAGAGGCGCTTGCAGCACCCTCGAAACCCCCATATACGAGTTTTCTGATTACTTTAATGATATTGGGCGTGAATAGAAATTTTACCTTATTTGAGTGTACTTTACTGAAGGGAAATTAAAAATTGAAGAATAGATTCGTAGTCAGCGCCAAAAAAAACTTCCGTATTCAGGATTGCTTACGGATCAGATGTATTGCCACGAATTATAATTTTGCTTTATTTAAGTAAATTTTATTTAGGGCAAAATAAAAATCTACGGTAATATTTGTAATCGGCACCCTTGAAAACTTCCGTATACAAAATTTTTTATAAATCGGATGTATTAGGCGTGCGGGGTTCAATTTTCAAAATCAAACGGATGGCCGAACATTCATGTAAGTACGAATACTTCTCAATTTCTTAATAAAGTGAAATAAAAATACAGGTGAGATTCATAATCTGCACTCTCGAAACTATTGGATCAGATGATTGGGCGCGTGGTGATCAAATTTCTAAAGTTGATGGACGGGTGGACAAAAAAAACCATACAGATACAGCGTTTCATAATGTATTATACACCTTGTCGATGATTTCCCCAGGAAGTTTCAACTCTGGAGGTATTAAGGTGAACACCTGGTGATAACTACACCCTGGAGATGATTCCCCCAAGAGGTTTTGACCCCGGTCAGTTTACGTTAAACACTTGGTCCACCTTAATCTATATTGATAACTACACCTTGGAGATAATTTCTCCAGGCAGTTTTGACATCGGAGGGGTCAAAGTGAACACTTGGTGCATGGGATCGTGACCACGCCCGCCGGATTTAATTAAAATTCCTTGCGGAAATCACCTACCTGTACACGTAGTATAATACCTACGTTTGCAAAAATATAAATAACTATTGAAACGATTAAAAATTCTTATTTACAGTTATTCTGGAATTTTTTATTTATAAGGAGGAGTACCATGTCAATTTGCGACGTCTTTTAGGATGGAAGGGGTCAACAAAATGTGACTACCTGTGACTCGGGAGAGGGGAGAGTGTAAAAATCTTTAAAAAGCTGTGGACGCTCCCTATAGATATTGATGTGAGAGGGTTAGTCCATAATCTTATATCAAATTATATCGACGAGAGAACTCAGTTCGTTAAATTAAATGAAACGTAGAGGAATGCAAGCCTACTTGATCAGCTATTTGTATTAGCAGCAAAAAACTAAATTTTAAGGGAATTATTACAGAAAAGCAAATACTAGACTGCGGTAATATTTTATCGAATTTTCATATATAGAATAAAAATTTTTTTTCTATTTATGAAATAAAAGTTTGATAAACGAATAATTTCGTTGACTATTAACTCATTAATAAACGAATAATTTTCCGTATAAAAGCATTATTCAAAATTTTATTAATCGAGTAAAATTTCGAATACTTCTGGTTTTTTTACACTGTTGACTTAGAAAAGTTCTGACGCGAATTTATAAAAACCTAGTCAAAAACTGCACTTTTTTTTAAATTTATTCGGAACCCTTAGCGTCCGAATAGTGCCCACCTGATACAGCACAAAACTGTTGTTTTTTTTAGCGCAATTTTTAAACGCAAAAATTTTAGTTAAATATTATTATGAAATTTATTTTATTTTTAATTTTCAAAAGTTTTTATTGTTTCATGAACAAAAAAAATTCATACGCTGTAGTTATTTTTGAGGAGTCATTGAAAAAAAAGATTTTTCATAAAAGTTGAAATTCAATTGATATTACGTTTTACAATATATTGTTCAGAGTATCAAAATATTTAAAATTCTAAAAAATTCCCGTTGAGGTTTAGATAATAAAAAACATTATTGATATAAGAGCTACTAAGATAAAATTATTAAAATTTAATTATTGTGCGTAATGACTGAGTAAGATGTAAAAAATATTTTTCTACCCTATAATAAAGATTTTAATTTAAAAAATTATAATTTTATATTACTTTGTTTGATCATACAAACTAATGAAATATGTTACAGTAAGAATTTTATAAATGTACAAATATACAAAAAAATTTCAAAATTAAAATGTGTGTTCCTTAAAAGTTAAACATAATAATTAAGATTGCATAACTGCTGCCCGAAGGCTTAGGCAGGCGTTAAATATAAAAAAAAAAAAAGATTACATAAATTAAAAATTGCTTACCGTTTTTACCCACGTATAAGACACCCCCATTGGTAAGGGCGCACCCCAAGTTTCGGATAAAAAAATGGAAAAAAATAAGCCCTGGTAAATAAGACGCGAATAGATAAATCGTAGGTAAACCACAAAGTAGTATAAGAGCTATTATAATTGTTATAATGGCTTGTTGACTTTTGTTTGTTACTAACATTAAATTTAAAAATATTGATAATAAATTTTTTACTTGATACATCGATCATATTGCAACTTGTGGAAAAAAAAATCAGCTGCACCTGTCTATAAGATGCACCCCTTAGATGAGGCGCGTCCCCATTTTTACTCTCCAAAAACCAATGTTTTGATGCGCCTTATACGCGGGTAAATACGGCAAATGTCAGTTTACTTAGAAATTACATACAAATTAAAACACTATCATACTTGATGTAATTTTAAAATTAAGTCAATTTTTTCCTAGATATTAAAATTATGTACAATTGCAGTAAAAATCATGGCTAAAGTTGAACTCTGTTTTGTTGAAAAGATCTAAAAAAAAGAATAGTTACAAAAAATAAATAACTTTGATATCGATACCAAAAAAGTAATGTATATACTGTTTCTACTTTTCTAAAGAAAAGAGAGACTAACTCTAAAGTTCAATTTTGATATCAAAGTCTTTATTTTTTGAATATTGGTGATGGATTAACAATACTAAATATCATAAGACAATATCTAACTCTAATTTGAAAATAAAAACCTTTCTATCTTATCGCATCACATTTAAACATAAATAAAACAAAGTACAAAAAATGTTGCCAACATTCATTCTCATAAGTAAATACTGAAAAGTTAGGTACGCAAATAAATTCAAAACATGAAGGATTCAATATTGTTTTGGACTAACTCAGGTATTCAAAAGTAAAAATCAAAAAAGGTACTGTGATCAAAATCCGGGTCTAAAACCTGCTCGCTTCGCCTTCACCTTTTCTCTATAAGCAAGTTGTTGGCGATAAACAAACAGGGGCCGTAGAACATTTGTACCTGCAGCCGTTTCGAGGTCTTCTGCGCTACGCTTTTTTATGATACCTTCGACGATTGTCAACGACGGTCTGTAATTCTTAGCTGTATTCTCGGTATCGGGCTGAATAAAGACATTGTCATCTGGTAAATTTTTTGAATTTAATTTATGATCAAGCTTTTCAGTAGTAATTTCAGTTGTCGAATGTCTTGCGTTCACAACCGACAAAATCAGAAGAGCTAAATAAACTCTGTAGACAGTATTCATCTGAAATTAAAATTTTTTTTTTATTATATATATAAAATTGTATTTGTAACTTTTGTATCTGACTATCACGATTAAAAGTCTTTTTAGTAATACATATAATGATTTTTAATCATAAAACATGCAATGTTAACATAATCTTGGATGATTTTTTCATAAAAATTAATCTTTTTTTTTTTTCTGCTGGCAGAAACAATCTTTAAAGTTGATTGATTATAAAAATCTTATTTAAATAATATTAAAAGTTTTTATATAATACTATTAAAAGTAAAAATACAGTTGAGATAAGATCTTTTAAATCGATTAAATGCAACCACACAGCAGTTATTACAATAGTTGTGAAATATTTTAATCTCTTATAAACATAGTGTTTTCCCGCATACAATCAAATATTATCGATAAGCATGAGTTTTATAAGGCTTTTTGCGAAAAAATTAAATAAAAAAAGTTACATGTCAAGTGTATTAAAATGAAATGAAAACTTTTAGAAGTTGTTGAGCTTTGAGGTACCATAAACTAAATAGTGGATGAGAAAAAAAGGGTTTATTTTTAAGGGATATTTTCGCTGGAGTCATTGTGGGAATTTCGTTGAACAGAAACAATTTGAATATTTTTGTTCTAAACTTAACAAAAATTCTAGGGTGTATACAACCTGCAATATTAATAATTATATTCAGTCCAGTATAAGATACATCAACAAGATCCGCTTAGTAAAGTATGCACATATCTCAAAAAAATCTTTGATAATTTTAAATTTAGTTCAAGTCAGTATAGTTTTAAATAGATAATTTTTAATCAGTCATTGGAAACATAAACACAAGTTAAATTTAAAAAATATTATAAATTTTTATAATTTAAATAAAATTAAGTTACAGACGAAGTATTTGTTAAAATTGTTCTACTAAAAAAAATATCAATACTTACGTTGTTTTTTTTTCAAAATACACACAAGATTACAATCTGAAAAATATTCCAGTGGTTTAATACCAAATAAATCAAAGTCGCTCGTAGAAGGGCTGCTCTTTGAAAATTTGCCCGACTGGTCGTCGCTGGATGCATTTATACAGGTCTTTGACGTCGAACGGGAGCACGCTAAACGTTGCTATGACGCTACGAGCGAAGCGTTAAATGACCTGGTACATTCAAGTCATATGAAATTGAAAAAAACAAACTTCTCTCAGTGTTTTAAAATTACTTTTGTCAACATAATTTGTTTGTAGCAAAATTGCTAAAGCAAAATTTCGTCCTTAAAACATTTGTCTGAGAGCTACCGAGTGCTATTGAAGCTTTCGACCGGTGTAACATGAATTTGAATTTTTTAAGAAAAAAATTATTTGAGTGAATTTTTTTCACTGGAATTTACGAAATGTATTAACACAATTTACGGGCTTTACATAAAGAGTTATTAAACCAAATTTTTAAATATTTTCACTTTGGAAAAGCCATTTTCAATTTAAACGAAAAAGTGAAAAATCTGCGAAACTCATTTTCTAACTTGTAGTCCTTGTCACTACATCTATAATATGCAAGATCAATATGTAACTTAACTGCTAGCGCAAATCGAGAAAAATAAATAAAACAATTTTACGGATGAAAATAAAAGGGAAAGGCTTAAAAAACTAATATTTGAATGTACAAGCCAAAGTTTTCAAAATTCACTGATTTTACTGTTATTTTATAACATTATTATCTTAAT
This sequence comes from Encarsia formosa, assembly GCA_038277355.1. Taxonomy (NCBI): domain Eukaryota; kingdom Metazoa; phylum Arthropoda; class Insecta; order Hymenoptera; family Aphelinidae; genus Encarsia; species Encarsia formosa. Next base: position 112,674,147 of record CM076184.1, read on the forward strand.
AACTGAATTACCTCAAATAGTAAAAGTAAAATGTCTGAAAAAAGTCGCAATAAATCCTTTATTTTCAATAAAAGTTCAAATTTACTCTTTATTGCATGTATATAATATTTCAATTTTTTGAATTGTAAATAGATATGTACTTATGTTTTCAGATACGTCGAAGATTAACAAAGACAGACATCAAAAGTTGAAATAAATTGAATTTTTTGTTCGACCAAACCAGAAAGCGGCATTTTTTAATTTATTTTTAAATCTGAATTATTGCTTTTAATACTAACCAGGAGAGGTCACGTCTTGTAGAAAGTTGATTTTGTCGAAACTTTGACGAAACTTTTGACCATGTTCCCCTGGGATTTTCAACAAAGCTTTTTAACGTTTTCTGAGTTACTTTACTGGTTTAGGCATATATAATACACTATTAAAAAATTTTTTCAAAGGTTTCTCAAGTTGTATTTTTAATTTAAAAATTAATCTTTGCTTTTTTTACAATCCATTTTATTTTTTGTTGTCACAATACAAATTGGAACGATAGAGATGATTCATGCAAAAAGACAAAATAGTTAAACCCCTAAAGTATATTTTTTTTACTTATCAGTAGTGCAATGATTTTTATGAATCTTCATTATTGCTGGTGCTACTTGACAGTTGTAAAAGTATGACCAAGTACGTTGTTAGGTGGCCAAATGTCTAAAATTTAAAAATTAAAAACATAAAAACTGATACAAGACAATTTGATTGCTGTCAGATACTTACCGTAGTCAATGAGCGTAAATTAACGTTGAAACAGCCTGCAGCTGTAAAATTTAGCTTACGGTTTAAGAAGTGTAAAGTTGACTTAAAATCCGGCAATGGTGGTTCCAATAGCCGACGTTGTCGCCGATGTAATTGAAACAAGTGATTGGTTACTAGGTAAGCCTGTAGCGAGGCGAAATCACAAGATATATGAATAACCAACAGTTGAATAAGGTAAACCATAAGCCACAAAAATTCGACAATTATTATTTTAACAGTTATAAACTCCATCGGATTGATAATGGTCCAATAATAAAAAAAATACATGTTGCAAACAGTGTGAGCAAATAGGTTCATCAAAAACAGCATCAGCGACCAGCTGTAAAGCTCACCGAATAACTCACTTGTGTTCATTAAGTGGTTGTACGAATCTTCAACTTTCTGTAATTTTTTAAAGATAACTAATTAATCTAAAACATAATATGCAGACACACATGTATATAATTATTACCTTGACAATAAATGAGTTATTGCTATTCGAAAAAATAGGTGGTGGCGGCGGATGCTGTTGCTGTTGTCTTTGAAGAAAAACGGCTCGACGGATAAGGTTAACGAGATATGCATTCAAGTAGGCGAATCTTTGTCCAAGGATAAAGACTACACCAGCAAATTTGAATACGGCAACAAATGTGCCTACGTAAATCAGCATGTAGCCAATGTTCCGCAAGTAAGTCTCGCTGAAGGCCCACATGCCGAGCTGGTTAATGGCCGTCCAACTGACAAAGCTTGTAAACAAGATGCTCCAAAGCCAAAGTTTTACCACCGAATGTGGCTTTCTTTCTGGATCATCCAAATCGAAAACAATGTCAAAATCTTGTATCGCATTCCACACTTGCACAAACTTTGCACGAGTAAATATACCTATCATTATGTCCAAAACTGCCACGATGTAGTTCAATATTAGCTACGCGAGATTTTTTTCATTTATTTTATTATTTATTATTTAAGTGCAATATTCCATGAGCCACGTTGGACGTAGATTGAACCAATTATTCAAAAAACAAACAAATATAAATTATTATTATTATTATTAATACAGATCTGAACAGCTTATTTATTAAGATTCCTAAAAATTATATTAGGCTATCGTGTTTTATGGTAATTTTTTTTTTTTTTGCGCTTTTCTCGGGTCAAGATTTTAATTACTGCTCTAGCTTTTATTTTATACCCCTCATCTCCCTTTATTTCAATTTCTTTTATTAGATCCTCAAAATCAAGTGCTCAATTTTCAAAATTTAACAGAAACACGGTCTAATAACGGCTTAGAACTTATTTTTTATCCTCAAAATCAAGTCTTCAATTAAAAAATGGAGTCCTAAAAATCTACTCCTCAAAGCCGTGTCCTCAAAATCGAGTTTTTTTTACAAATGTTAACACTTAAACTTCAAATTTTTATTGATATTCCTCTAATGCTATGTGCTAATAGAGATATGCGCAATATATATATGCAATAGTGTCTTGATTTTGAGATCAACCTGTACTAAATGATTTAATGATTTTTGCATTATTTAAAAATTTTATTTATTCAATATTTAATTTAACCGAAAAATAAAATTGAAATAATTTACGATGGACCGACCGTAGATAAGGTAAAACGTCCATTTTCGGTCCCCTTACAAACCATATTTTTGAGATTTTTCTTGAAAGTTTCCACGCTTCATGCATGGAATTTGCGAATTACAAATCTGGGGTAACTTTGAAGAAAAATCTCAAAAACACGGTCCGAGAGGGGACCACAATCAAGTAACTTACCTTTTGTCTATAAATTCTTAATAACTTTTGTATTCAACGAATAAGTAATTACTATTTTTACAACACTATCCATATATAGAGTAAAAACTCACAAGACAATTGCTTTGAATATTACGACATCGTCAAAAAAATATTCTTTTTCCGATGAACTAAAGTTGGTTTTTAGCAAGTAGTTTTTTTTTGTTAAAGAATAAAATACTATTTTGCACAAACCTTCCCCTTTTCGGTGACTCCAAGTATGGGTTTATCCTCATCTTCGTGACCGAATCGGATGAGAGAGGTGGTGACAATAAGGCTGTAAACGCTTATCCAGAAGAGAGCGTAGATACAATTGAATCGCGACGGTCTCAGACGAGGTGGCATGTTATCCCTAGGAAAATCATAAGGGCCGAGACCAAAGATTCGAACAACGTAAAACGCTGGGCACACGACTTCGTAAAGCGCTGATTCTTTACCTCTACCACCTCCACCCTCCAGTCTTCCTCGACGATGCCGTTCATTCTTTTCATCCTCCATACTTTCCTACATCATTAATGAAATTTTTGATTCCATGATACTTTTTTTTTTGTATTTCGTTATTCTTTATTGTTTAATGATAGCATTATATAAACACTATGAGGTTCTGACCTCTGCACACTCCAAGACAGGTTGATTACGATTCAGTTTTTTATCGATTGATAAATAAATTCTTTTTCTTTTGGTTAATACATTTTTTTCAAACCGTTTTTAGTTGAAGAAAATATTATTATTTCATAAATATAACGTAAATGTTTTGCAAAAACTTGAAAAATTTATTTAAATCTTGTAAGCTTCTGTTAAAAGTTTTACGACTGGAGAATATTATGGCTGAGATTGTACTTCCGTATTGATAAATAAAAAAATAGAAAAAAGGATCTTATGAAAGCAGCGAGTAGGCCGTTGTCAAGTTATAAAACTTGTAATTTGACGACAGTTTTTACCGTTAACTAAAAATTAGAGTTTCATTAAAGGAAAACATCTTCGTTGGTATTGTGTTGTTCTTAACATTATTTGTATCTGGGCTCGATTCCAATAGAATACTAAGAAGAACTATTAAACTTCAACATTAATATTAATGAACCATTGGTATTGACTTCAATGGTAACTATTAATTTTTTCTCATTTCGTTAAAAATTAAGTAAATATTACTTCAGATTTTTCATAATTATTAAATTACCGCTACAACTGCTAGTTTCTAAGCATTTAAATGAAGAATACAATTTTTATAAATGAAAAAAAGTCGTGAAAACGAAAAAAAAAATTTTAATTCAAGAAAATCAAATTAGTCTCTATCATTATACCAATATTATTGAGGCAAAATTAATAAATTTCTTCTTCTCCTTCTTTCTTGATTTTGGCGCCAATTCGACAATGAATTTTATAAATTTCAACATCAATACGGAAACAGTGATTTTATTTTAAAAAAAAACCTACTCACTGCTTTCAACCGATTCTTTTTAATTAACCACTATAGAGGTTTGAGAAAATTAGATTCACATATTAAGTAATTGCTCCAAATATTTTTTCATTTATGAATACTAAAGCTCGTAATTAATTTTTTTTATACATTATTAGGTTTACGCATTTTGTCATCAATAATTGAAACAAGATATAGCTGTGCAGAGATCAGTAAACAAATGTTACTATGGAAATTTTTTATCTCTCTTATTCGTCAATTTATTTATTCACTAACCTTTTTTTCGCTAGAAAACAGCTTTTTCTTTTTTCAATTACGAACTTTTTTATTTATTAGTTTTAAAAATCTCAATAGTTGAAACAATATCGGGATTATTTTCATAAGTTCAATTGGATTACTAAACTTCATTGCACGTTTTTATTTGAGCAAATACCTTCTATGTTTGTAACTTTTAATAAAAGCTTGGATTTTTTTTATCCTGTAATCCTGTAAGTTAATAAAAATGGCACTCGCAAACAACGCACCTTCAATGTAAACGCTCACTCAAACTAAGAGCCTTATTGAAAAAATTCAAAAATATGCACTTTGCGCAACAAATTTTTATTGCTGTTTTTACTTTCAATATCATAATATTAATAAAAAAAGCTACAGGTTTTTTGATTTAGGGAAAGCCTATTGTCACGTGAAGTGGTAAAAGTACAACCGAGAATATCATTTGCACTTTATATAAAAAATGAGTTGCGTTAATAAAGTACTTAAAATTAACTTCACAAAACGGCAAAATTTCGCGTGATAACTCTGTCGCGGTTAAAAAACTAAAGTTACACGAATAAAACTCGGTCAATCGCGTGAGCGGGTGCGAAAACTTATGAATAATTATTGAAGCAGCGCCACACATGCAGAATGATCAATCCAGATGCTTATCTTGCGGACTTCTGTATGCATCCACCCTCACGCCTCTACGACTGCGCGTTTCTCTTGTTTTTATTTCCAGTCCGCAGGGGTCGGGGCCCGGGCTAATTATGTACATACATCAACCCTTTTTTGCTTGGTCACTTTTGACAGACAATAAAAGACATAATTTTTTTTACTTAATTTGTTAAAATACTTTTTTTTAACATGAAAAATAATCTTAATTACTTGTTAAGAAAATATTAAATTGGTTCTTAGACTTTTATGTCTCTTCTTAGAGTCACGTTTTTTTGAAAAGTTGATAAAATTCACGTTTAGCCGCGAAGGGCGTAGGATAGTATTAACGATAGTTGATATGCCTATGTATTACGGTCTCCGAAAACTACGCAATCGTCGCTGTGTTTTTTGATAGATTTGCAATTTGATCTGGAAAAATTTTGGAACACTGAAGAAGTCGCGCGTTCGGAGTCGATTTTATCGAAGGAAGAATTATTGTGTGAGAATCACTTTAAAGATAATTTTCGGAGAGACAAAAACGGGAGATATGTAGTCGCACTACCGTTTGAACCCGATTTTAAAAATTTCGGTGAATCAAGACAAATGGCATTAAAAAGTTTGCAATTTTGAGATTAGTCGTCTGTTTTTGGTAATAATAACGGTAAATAATAGAAAGTATTTACTATGGTTGGTTTAAAAAGAGTGATAAAGAAAAATTTTCAAGAGTTTTTTTCACACCGGTGAAAATATAGTTAAAAAGACTTGTGAAAGATTATAATATTCATAGTTTTAAGCAATTTGTTACATTTATAAACTAATTTTCTTGCAAAGTAATTTTTTTTTTCGGTAAAATTTTATTTTTTACCTACTGTTGAAAATATTTTCAAAATACAAATTCTTCTTGTACAGTCGATTCATGTACACGTTACTGACTTTCATAAATAATAGTTAGTTAATTCATAACCTTTTGTTCATTTTTTAATATTTTAATAGTAAAAAATTATTTTATATAAATTATAATCTAAAAAAAAAAAAAAATTATTTTTATGATGGATAAACTTTTTAAATTTTAAGTTTTTTTATTTATTTATTTTTATACAGATGACTTCTATTTACATCATAAATATACGTAACTAAAGCAAAATTCTTTCTATCTAATAGCAATTAATCAGATTAAAAAAATTTGTTTTTTAAATTACACTTTTTTAATTTATATAATTTCTTCTTTTCAATTAAAAATAAAAGAAAATAACAAATTTGAAAAGTTTAAAATTGAATATATTTGATTTACTGCTTAATTTTTTTTTTAATTTTTATTTAAAACTGTACGTGCACATTTAATATAAATTAAATGCACACATTTAATATAAATTAAATGTGCACGTACAGATTAATGTAAAATTTGCCTGAATTGACCCCGCTCCATAACTGTCGACTGAAGGGTAACAAACAATGGTATTGTAAAAATTATATACATAAAATAAGTAAGTAAAATTTTAAGTTTGAGGCAAATTTTGAATGAAAATAATAATTTTATTTGAAAATCTTCACGCGATACAATTTACGCTAATTAATTAAAACCTCAAATGTTTTTTGAACAGTATACATTGTACTTCCGATTTGTATGACAGGTTTTATGATTCCTTCTATGTCATTCGATTCAGTAATCTGCACGATTTAGTAGAATAACAATACATACGAAAAAAATGAAATATAAAAAATAAAAAAAATAAATGTTTTTGTTTTTATTTGGATTACCTAAGATCGAGTGTCAATACGAATATCTCAAAGAAAAAAAAAAACTCGATAGTTTTAAAACTACATTATATCACAATGATGTGCTGGTAACCAAAAATTCATAAAAATATCTATAAAAAAAAGTCATTAATTTAAGCCAATTAAGTAGTTCAGCAGGTAAAACTTGTAGCTAACAATACTTTTTCTATTTGTATAACTAATCAAATTCTGGAGAACAAATACCATAGCCATGACTTTCTATTGAATAAATGTATTTGGAACAAATACCACAATGCCTTCTAGGTTGTTCTGGAAGCTAAAAATTATAATAAGATATTAATTATTTATTTATTATCAATTTTTCTAAAGGTCATTTTTTTTAAAATAATTAGTCGCACGCAGCAAACTAGTCGAAAATTATTTCTTGATGATTTTTAATTTATTTGTCCGCTAAGCAATAATGCGCAAAGGTATTAATAAAATGGCCAGTATTCATGAAGAGAAAATTTAGTAAATTTTACACGATCCCCGATTCGGTTGCGAGTTAGGGTAAAAAGAGCAACGTTAAATGAAAAAATAATAAATCCCTGGTTTGTAAGAATGAATAGTCCTTTAGATATGTTAGGTTGAAAAAAAACTCGTAAAAAGCTACAAATATTTAAAAAAAAATTTCTCTTTAGAAAAAAAAATGACACCGATGTTTAAGAGTACACTATTTTGTTATTTAAATACAATATTTTTGCACGAAAAAATTCAACAGTTAAATTGCAAGGTCATATTTCTTTTGATAAACACTGAAAAAAAAAGGCAGATAGTTCTATAGTAACTTAAGCAGTCCTGCCTAAAAAACGAAAAATGTGTTACTAATACTAAAAATGACAGATTTATTTATTGAGGGTAAAATATGTATACGGGTTTAATTATTATATAAATATACCACGAAAAAATTCTTAAAGTATGCATAAGAAGAGGCCAGAAAAAACAAAATGTTACTCTAGATCTTAGAAAAATACTAAAGCCTCTTAAACATTGGTCTAATAAGAAAGTAAGAAAATAGATAAATGACCAGAAAAGTTGAAGTTGGGATAATTGCGTAAATTTGATCATTACTTTTAATTTAAAGTTCTAAATTTGAGTATGTTGTGTGAGCGTTTATTTTTTATATTATAATTTATACATTTTTATTATGTTTAGAATTGACACGATTGTCAATTTTTCGAGCCATCATGAGTCAACTATCATTTACATACCAAATAAATTTAATAGTTTGAATAAAAAATAATTTCAATAGTTTACTTACATTTTGCTGTTGTTCCGAACCTCCTAATCGATCATTTTCAGTGCGTAATTTCAAATTTTCCATTGAAAGTGATTGCAATTGATCCTGCATATTTTTTTGGGAATTATGCATGTCTTCAAACTCTTTTAAATGCATTTCAGTCTGTATTTTATATGCCGAAATCAATTCTTCCTGAAAATAATAAGCCATTCATCACATTTAAATTCAGTTCAATAATTTTCAGCAGTCATAAATTAAATTATTCAAAGAAATTTTATTTAAAAATAAGAAAAATCCTACTCAATGCACTTCCGACAAAATAAAATTTTTTTATTTTCAAAATAATTGTAAAGACTTACAGATTCTCTTAGTTTGCAGTTGTTTGCTTGCAATTGTTGGATAGTTATATTGGAATTATTCAACTCTTCTTTCAAACGATCATTTTCTGTTGCTAAATCATCACATTTCTTTTGTAAGATTTTTTTTTCTTTTAGTAGAGTTGCTTCTTGATTTTCATACAATTTGCTTTGGCGGTCAAGAGACGTTTTCTCCTCTGATAAACTTGTTTTTTCTGCAAAAAGATTTTCTTTTTCTGAAGCTAAAGAATTGCGATCAGTTTCAATCTTTGTTTTTTCACCCGTTATCAATCGCTTTTCTATTTGAAGATTCAACTTTTCTTCAAGCAAAGAAGTTTTTTCATACTCTAAATTTTTTTTTTCTTCTTCAAGATACATTTCAATTTCTGACAACTTAAGTGCATTGTCTTCGGCCGATTTAGCTTGTAATACTGTAAGTTTTAAATTTTCATCCTTTAAAATTTCCATTTCATATATAATAGAATTTAATTCGGAAAATATTTTCTGAAGTTGCTTTTGAACTTGTACTGTTATTTGTTTGTCATTAATAGTTTTTAGTTGCTCTTCAATTAGTTTTTTTCGACAAACAGACAATTTATCCTTGTAACCTTTTAAATCTTTTTCTGATACTTCATTGTTAGGCAAAACTTTGGAATTTTCAAAAATTTGAATTATAACAGCTGATTCTTTCAAAAACTCTTGGATTCTAAGAAAACTAGAACATTGTGATGCAAAATGTTTTTCAAAATCTTTTAACTTTGAATTATAAATTTCCACACTTTCATTTAATGATAGTTTATTTTGACATACTTCATTGGTTTCAGTGTTTAGATCAATTAAAGGTAAGCTCTGCAAAAATAAATAAATTTTTTTTTAATGTTTAATACTTGGCAATTCTTGAAATTTAATTTAATATATTTAAAATAGATACTCACATTTTCTTGTAACTTAGTAATTTGTTGTTCTAGAGAAACAATGATTTCTTTTAAACATTGCAATTCTAAATCCTTTTCACAACATTTATTAACAAGCATTTGTAACTCTGATCGGTAAGAGAAGTCTGACTTTTGTTTAAATGTTTCCAATTCTTTGGTAGATTTTTGCAATTCATTGCTAAATAATTCAATGTATGTAACATAACGCTGCTCATATTCTGAAAGATTCTTTTTAGCTTTTGTATAATCATCTATTGCTTTTACTAAATCATTTGATGATGAATCAATTTTTATCTTCAAATCTTGTTCATTTTCTAATTGATCAACTTTTTTTTCATATTCTTCATCAGCACAGATGAGTCCATTAGATATCTTACTAGAATTTTCAGATGTGTCTTCTGTACTGAGATAATTGGATTTTTTTAATGATAAATTGAAAATATTACTTTCCCATGAAGAATTTACTGTAGCATTAGCAATTGAAAATGTTTCTTGAGGCTTAATTTTTGTAATCTTTTCCTGGAGTAAAATACAAAAATACATTAAATAACAATTTAAAATTCTATAATGTCTAAGTTTTATATAAAGAGTTTATTCTTACCTGCAATTCATTATTTTCTTTTTTAAGACGAGATATTAGGTCTTTAGTTTCTAAAAATTTTTGTTTATGGTTATCACAAACAGTCATTACTTCTTTTTGCCACTTAGAGATTGTATTGAATTGCTGTTTTATATCATAATTATTTTTCTTTAAAATTTCTTTCAACTTAATGTTTTCTTCTAAAACTTTTTTTAAATTTTCCTGAATTTCAATAGGACTCATCATTGACATGAGAGAGTTGGGATCCTAAATTGAGAAAATTTTTTTTTTTTTTTACTTTTAATTAATATTATTATTATAATTATCTATTTTAATTTATTTTATGATAAACCCTCACAGTTAAACTGCTTTTCTGTTGAATTTCCATATAACTAGCCAATGATGCATCCCTGATGTCTTCTAGGGATGATTTACTTAGTACTATAAATGATTGGTCGGTTTCATCATTAACCATATTATTTTTTTGGAAGATACTAGTCGCAAGAGCAGTTGGTCCAGGTTCATTGAATTTGAATTTTGGTAATTCGTTACTCATGTCTAAACCTAGACTTTGCAAATGATCATCTGTAGCAACATTAGGTTTTTGTACTATACTCCAAAAACAGTCTAAGTTTTCAAATTCTTGTTTTGACATTTTTTTTAAAACTAATATTTAAAAATATTTTTAATACAATCAGCTTGTACGCTTTTCATTTATTCTTTCAAATGACAGTTCTGACAGTTGTTCAACCTATAATTTTTAAAATATAGTCATCATTTAGGTATTTACTACTTAGCAGTATAATTAATACCATGAAAATCAAGAGAAAATTTGATTACAATGAGCATGCATAATAGTAAAATTAAGAAAAAGTAACAAAAACTTAAATTAATTATTTTATATAATAAACCTCTACCCCCATGCACAGATTTGATCACTTCTTTGAACCCATCATGTTATCTTTCAATCTTCCCTCAATAAATTCTCTTTTGCACTACTATGACAAATGCCTCTCTTATAAAATTGTCTACAAACTTATCAATATTCCTGCAATCAATAATCTTTTTGTCATCAAAGCTAACCCTTACAACCTCAGAAACACCCGACAATTCATTGAAACTCACTCCGCAGACGACTTTCAATTTTACTCTCCCTCCCAAAGACTTGTCAGAATTTGGAACTCTATTCCCCCCAACATTAAATCCTTGCCCTTTGGTGAGTTCAAACTTTGCAATAAAGGGTAGATTGAGATTGTTCTTATTACTTCTGAAGTATGATTCATTTTTTGATTATTTTAGGGATGAAATTGTCTTCACACTATTATTAGTTTTATTATAATGCCAAACATTGTCATTCTTTAGTTAACTTAAGTGATATCTCTGTTATATATTTTTTAAGGCGCTATCTATTGTTGTTTATAATACCCATATTATTACTATTTATCTCTTGTAAGGACCTTTTGGCCCGTATATCTTATAAATAAATAAATAAATAAATAAATATAACTAATTTTAGATGATGAATTGTTTGTCTATATTATGAGCACTGTAAATATATGAAATGTGTAAATTGTAAAAACAATGAGGCTTTTTTTTAATTTCACCAATAAATTTTATAATATTATTGAAGTTGTCAAATTTTGCACTATTAATAAAATAAAATATATTTCTATTGAGTAGTTCAAAAAATCAATTAAAAAAAGGTTTATGATTCATATCATGACACTTTAACCTTTATGATACGAAATAATACAGAAATGACGTTTAGACTTTATAACAAGCACAGCATCTTATTAAGTTATAATTATAAGCATAGTTTACCTACAATAAGCGTGTGTATATATATTAATTTTAAACTTAAAATAAGTCAATTTTACTAATTTTATTTTTGATTAAGTTTGTCTACTGCTCGCTTTACTTACATTGTCAGATATAATACTTACGAATGTTGTGCAACTCTCCTTTTCCACTATGAGCACAGAGCAAGCGCCAACTGCCAAGCCAGCAAGGTTAGAAAAAAATGCCACTAAATATAGTACAGTAGTACACTCTGTAGTGGAAGCGTCACTGGCAAGAACCTCCTTAATCCTCATTCCTCATTCAATATTATCATGTATATGAGGTAGTTGTAGTTCTTGCCAGTGACGACACCATCGGAATTTTTTTCTAATCATTCTCTTCACTCAGCTGTTCCAACTTCCAAAGCGCGTGTTTCAAACTTTCAAACAAATTAGCTAATCGCAAAAAATCTGAATGTTTCGCGTCTACTTTCGAAATTATATGCTGTACTTACTTTTAAAAAGAAACATTAGGACAAACTAAAACGTACTATATTTGAGAGAGAAAAAATAGTAAGTAATTTAAATGAAAATAAAAAAGAATCGCTTATTTAAGGTTTCTGAAGAGAAAATAGAATTTTAATTCTATATTATTAGTGTCTTTTCTGGGTACATACTCAGCTGAAATTTATAAAAAGAGTGATTTTTATTTATTTATTTTTTTTTTTTTGTCTTCTCAAAATGGGAGGTAGAAAATTTTGTTGTTGATGTATTAAAAAAGAAATGAAAGGAGTTTCAGAAAATTCGCTTAATTTTTATTCGTCGATGCCGTGTTTTCAAGGGTCTTCAATGATAAAAACTGTTTAAAACTTGGGTGCATCTTGTTCTTTGGATTAAAGGTTTTCAAACAGAAGCTGCGTTAAATCCACTCTTACTTGGAAAGCTGTGTTCTATTTTAAAACCTTAAAAATATGTATTCTTAAAAATTATTTTTTTTTTTTAAAACCTTGAAAAAAATCCATTTATTTTAATCATGATTCTTTTCACTTTTTATTAAAAACTTACCAACTGTAAAAAGAGTTCGGGCCATCTTCAAGTCGATTTTAATATTTTATCAATTGATACATATAGAATGAAAAAACAAAATTTATTTTTTTTCTAAAAATAAAAATGAATATTTTTTTTTAACTTACGAAAAGTCTTTGAAAATTTAAAAAAAAAAAATGCAAAGCTATGAAAGTAACAAATTTTTTTATTATCACACATTGTAAAATTTTATTTACAGATTCTAAATAATCTAATTACAAAGAGTGATGTATTGATTCATAATGTATTACAAATTAGATTCAATGTGAAAATGTTAGTTGTAAAAAAGTTTATTTAGGTAAGTGATTTTTATTAACTTTCTTACAGTATGTCAACATTAAAATTGCACTAGTTAACAGATTTCTGAAAGATTAAAAAAAAGAAAAAAACTATAAAACCTTTTTTGGCACATTTTATTAATGTAAATATTGGACGGCCTATAGATTACAAAAGCTTCATTTACAATATTTAGATAAAAACTAATATTTTTAAGCTTTTGTAATAATCACCCAAGAATAAGCTTTATACATTTAAGTATTTTGATTTTACTTAAAAAATTTTTCTAGTTCTGTTTTTTTAAATGAATAATACTAAAATATTTAAATACTAATATTCAAACTTTCAAATAAATTTTAATGTTTTAAAATATTGAATATTTTATGACTTATTGTAGATCATGAATATGCTCTAAAAATACGAGTTGATCGCTTAATCATCAAAGTTTTATCACGTCGCACTAATCAATAATAATAATTCAAAATTTAATAAAATTATTAATTCTAGTATGACATTTTACATTTTACGTAAAGTCCATGATTGATAGATCAGTGAGGTTGTTTGAGTTTAAACTTTACTGCACAGTTGATAGAAAAAAAGTCAATAATAATGTTAATACTTTGTCACTCAGAACTCTTTATACTCTTGATGTTTAAGATTGCAACTTCTTCATCTTGGAACTTTATGAGGCTGTTTGATTTTTATTAAATCCCAAGTAATAGTAGACTTATCTTCTTTGTAACATAAGTCCATTATTATATGCATACTTTTCTCTGGGCTTACGGCACCTAAACAAGTTCCTGTAGCCATATTGTACACTGGAATGTTATTCTGAAATTTAAAACATGATTATAATTTATATGGTGAATTAATTATTATTGTTAATTGTGATTAATAAAAAAATTTCATATTATATTTTTCCTAAAAATTTATTAGTATATTTTACTTACAAAACCAGTCAATTTCCATTCTTGATTTCCACCCATTTCATGACATTTACCTAATCTAGGCATTTTTTCACTTCCTTCCAAACAAAATAATTGTCCAAGTACCAATTCATGTTTATCAGTTTCATACCATATCTATGAATCAATCATCGGTTATGACTAATTAACTCAATTTAAGACAAAATTTTTAAAAACAAAATAAAATTGACACCTACTTGAGTTTTAATTCTAGCGCAAGGCGCTAAAATAAATTTTGTTCCTTTTGTTTTTATATCTTTTTCACTTTGTATACAAAGTGTTGTATCAGTCAGTTTAATTTGATATTGATTAGTGTAATTTCTTTTTCGCGAATACCATGGTTGATTCAGTTTTTGATCTACTTTACTCAATTTGTTTTTTAAAAGTTCGGAATTGTCATCAGGTAATGTCAATTCTGGATAAACAGTCTCTAAATACCAGGTAAAATCTTTACACTTTAATGATTGACGAAGATTTTGTCTTTCAGAAATATCTCCATAATCTATTTTCTTAACACTATTAAGAAAGTATTTTTTGTACTCATCCATCCAAACATAAGCAACTCTAAGTGAATTTTTCAGCATGGTATCCTGCTGATCGTTCCCACCATATGGTCTTCTTCTTCTGAACACATGACCAACTCGTGAGCATGGAATTAATTCTAAAGAGCCTCCACACATCCAAATCTAAAAATATTTCAAACAGCCCAATCAAATCAATAAAAAAAATTTTTTACAAAAAATTATGCACTTCTGAGAAAACTTACCCTAAAAGATATTTCTAAGTTTTCCCCTCCCCATACATCCATTCCAGAGTCATATTCTCCAAGTTCAAAAAAATATTTCTTATCCATAGCAAACAAACCTCCTGCCATAGTTGGTGATCTATTCAAATAAAATAAGCGTTATTTATCATGGTAAATAGAAAAAAGACAATAAAGCTTTGGTTAGTAGTTTTTCTAGGTACTTCATAATAAATTTTAAAAACATTTGTATGAAAAAAAAGTTTTGTATTTATTTAAACAAAATACTTCTGAATCAAAAAATCAAAAAATATATAATAAAAAATAAAATTAGTAAACCAGAACAATAAAAAATTATATGTTAATTATTTCTATAAATTATAATACTTATAGTTTTGCTACTTAAAACAATTTTAATCACTTTAAAAGAATAATCATTACTTAATAAGTAAAATATTTTTTACTTGATAAATACTATCCTAATTTCTTTATTTTAATACTAACTTGATGGGTTTCACAAAATCCTCTTCAGTTTTCAAAGTATCAACTGGCAAACTATCCCATTTAAAATGTAATCCCCAGTTAAATCCTCCTCGGACTAGTGGACTAGATTTATATTGAAAAGTATCTGCATTGATGATATCAATAACTGGCATTGAAACAATATTTTTAGAATGCCTTATTCTATCTAATAAAGGTTCGATCCACATATAATTGACTTCAATATGACTGTCCAAAAATATCAAAACATCTCCAGAAGTTTTTCTTGCACCAAAGATCCTTGCTCTAATCAGACCTTCTCTTTTTTCTGTTTTATAATACTTAACTATGTTTTTAAAATTTGTATTAACATAATTTTTAACTTGTACATGTAAAATTTCACTATCGGAATAATCATTCACTAAAATAATTTCATGTAACAGGTTTTTTGGTGTTCTATGGATAATGGAATATAAAGATCTCAATAGAGTTTTATAGTGTTCATTATAAAAACAGATCACAATTGAAGCATTTGGGAGATTTTTTTCATAAGTTATATTTTTACACAAGTTATGTCTAGTATCAGGAAGTTCTCTATCAAAACTTAAACTATCCGAAACAAGAACATTGAATGCAAAATCTTTGTAACCTTCTTCACGTTTTTTTTGCTCTTCCATATTTCTAACTAATCCTAACTCATCTAAGCCTGTAAAAACATTATTCGGTGATAATAATTTTTTATCCAAGACAGTACTAATATATTAAAAGAACCTACATACCTTGTCCTATTGTTACAGATGGTTTAATAGGAACTGGCTGTAATTGTTGCAATAGTTTATCACTATTTTTATAGTCATTTTTAAACTTTATGTCATGCTGATTATTATAATCTATCAGTCTATTATCAGACATATATTTTTGCTTTTGCTTAAATGTATGATTAAAATATGATTCCTTAAAAACTTTTGGTAAATCGGATACAAACATTGTTGGATTAACAATGTCATCGTTTTGAGATAGTCTTAGGTACAGATATAAACTAAAAGCCCATGTGAGGGAAGCTATAATTATTCCATAAAAAAATGATGCATAACGTATTGAAAACATCTGAAATAAAAATTGTATTTAATTAATATTATTAATCATTTCCTAGATGCTTCAAATAATTTTATTTCAAAAAATGAACTTTTTTTATCTACCTTAGTTTTTATAAGTTTGAATCATTGAAAATATCATTAACAAATTTCATATTATTAGTTCATTGAAATATTAAATAATTTTTTAAAAGTATTAAAAAATTAAAAACTTAATTTTTTTATGAGTCTTAAAATCAAGGCAATAATTAAAAACTAAATAAAAACTCTTTCTTCAAATTAATTACATAACATTTGCACGTAAACATTGTGGATAAAAGTTATTTACAAGTTTCAACACTTACAACCATGGAGTACTCCATGAACGATGTATTTGCACGGATGGGCAATGGGCATGTAACTTTTTATACATCGTTCAGCAAAGCGCGAAGTTAAAAAAAAACTTTTTTATCGAGGTAACTACCTACTTTATAAAAGATTTTGTATAAAATAAAATAAAATAAAAATTATTTAAAAATGTAAAATTTAAAATACAATAAATTATCAACAGAGGTTTACTTATAAATTATAGAGTAAATATTAGCAGCTGAAAATTCTTATTTACTTATTGTAGAGTAAGCCTTATCATTGTTCACGAGTAACGGAGTAAATTTAGTGATCAAGTTCTCTCTACACTGTAGACTAGTTTTCAGTTCGTGATTTGTGCGGCTTGTGTGAATATTGGTTCAAGTTTGTTTTCATTTAATTTTTATTAAGTAGTTTTACTAGATACTTTTAAAAGAGCTCGTGGTTGTAACTAAAATGGTTGATTACAGTAAATGGAAAAATATTGAGGTACGTCATTATTCAAACTCCTATTTAAAATTTATAATTTAAAGCGAGCATACGTGCAGAAAGTTCTCGAAAAGGAGATCAAAATCACATACGCACACTTTTTTATTGTAAATTTTTATTTTAAAAAAATTCAGTTTTTACACATTTCTCCCTTGTGATAGTGTGTATTTTATGACAAATAAAAAATAAAAAATTTAGACTTAGTACAAACAGAATGTTTTTTTTTGTATACAAGTCAAGCTAAAGTCACTTTTTTAACATTATTGCTCTTGTCAAGTTAAAATGTGTCCACAAAATAAAATTCTTGAAAAAATTTTTTTTTTTAATTATTTTTTTAATAGATCTCCGATGACGAAGATGATACTCATCCAAATATTGATACTCCGTCTCTGTTTCGATGGAGACATCAGGCAAGAGTAGAAAGAATGGAAGAGAGAGAAAAAGAAAAAAAAGAACATGAAAGAAAAAAGCAAGAGTAAGTAAAAAATATATATATATTTTATTTTATTTCTTAAAATTATTTTATCATTTTTTAAATTAATTTTAGAACTCTGCAAAAAATAAAGGAAACAAAGGAAAAAGTTGCAGAATTAGAAAGTAAAAATGATAATTCATCTGATTTAGATACTTTGAAAAAAGCTATTCAAGACTTGGAAGAGCAGCAAAAAAGTCTTAAAAAAGAAGAAGAAGATCTAGAAAAAAAAGAAAAACTGACTCCTTGGAATGTAGATACTATTGGACAAGATGGATTTACAAAAACAGTTATAAATAAAAAACCACCAAGAAAAGATGATGAATCTTCACTACCAGATGAAGAAAAAGAAAAGAGAATGAAACAATTTGTCAAAGATAATGAAAAATCACTAAAAAAATATGGAATGTTAAGAAGATACGATGACAGCAAAGCTTTTTTGCTGGAAAACTCACACTTAGTTTGTGAAAATACAGCAAATTATTTAGTTATTTGGTGTATAAATTTAGAGATGGAAGAGGTAACTATTATTTATTATTAAGAAATAATCTTATCATAAGGGTAAAAATAAAGATAAGTATTCATAAGTTTACTTTTTTATTTTAGAAACATGAATTGATGGAGCATGTAGCACATCAATGCATATGTATGCAGTATATTTTAGAGCTGTCAAAACAGTTAGATGTTGATCCTAGAGCATGTGTTGGCTCATTCTTTAGTCGAATTCAAATTGCTGAAGTTGAGTACAAAAAATCATTTGATGACGAGTTGAGTGCATTTAAAGAAAGAATAAAAAAGAGAGCAGCAGAGAAAATAGCAGAAGCTGTCAAAGAAGTTGAAGAAGAAGAGAAAAAAGCTCGCTTAGGTCCAGGTGGTCTTGATCCGGTTGAAGTGTTTGAAAGTCTTCCAGAGGTATTTTATAAATTTTTGTTACATCAGTTAATTAAGAGTTTTCGTTACACCAATTACATAATTTATCTTATAATTTTTAATTATATGTATAATTTTTTACCTGAACTAACTATCTTTAAATTGTTTTTGCAGTTAGTTTTAAGCAACTGTCAGCTACTTAAACTTTTTACAATATAAATTCATTAAGTAAAAAAGATGTAAATAATAATACCAATCCAAACAATTTTTAAACTTATTGTCACCTTATTTTTACAGGCTTTACAAAGATGTTTTGAAGTTCAAGATATTCCTTTGTTACAAGAGACAATTTCTGCAATGCCAGAAGAAGAGGCTAGATATCATATGAAAAGGTGTATTGATAGTGGTCTTTGGGTACCTGATGCTAAAGCCAAAGAAAATGAAGCTTCTACAGAGAACTCAGTCACAGACGAGACTTCAGAGCAACCAACTGAAACACCTGATCCTGAATAAATGTGATAATTGAAGAATTAATCAACTTCAAAGTTTATTTACTCATCTTAACTAATTACACAATCATGAGTGGCAGTTTTAAATTCAGTATTTAGTTTTTTATTGCCCTTCATGTGAAAGACTCAATTTGGCGCGTGCTACGCAAAAACGAGTATTGAGCTAGGACTACTATAAAATACATATTGTACATGAGTGTTTAAGTAATTTTCATTTGCTGTGCTCATGCAAACGGCCACGCAAGAAAATCACTTTAACACATTTGGATAATATACACCATTTCACAGTTAAATTTGAATTTACATTAATCTGAATTTTGTAAAATTATTATTTAAAATACTTCCTTGGATTTGAGGATTCCTTTTAGTTGTATAAGTATACTAATCAGTCTCGAGAGCTACTGAACAATGCTTTTTCTTTTACTCATGAGTCTTCTGAAAACTTGTTGAATTTTAATTGTAATATAGTTTAACAATAACAAAAAAATCAAATTCATAAAACTTTAGTGGTTAATAAAAAATAGTTATGGAAAACAATTGTTTATAGCTTATATTTAATTTTAAATAAAACAATCTGGGCCATTATTAATAAAGTTCAAATAATCAGATTGAACTAAATATACTAATTAAAAAAGTTTTTAGTCTTTATAACATTTATTTGTTACTCTTGGTAATATTTTTAGTTAAAGATCAATGTCATTTTTTGGTGAGAAATTTTTAAATATATATACATGTGTATAAACAGTTGTATAACTAAATTTTCCAACATATTTTGTATTTATCTTGACATTTACTTAGAATATGTATGAGTAACTTTTTATAAACAAAGATAATATTCATTTTTATTTTTCAAACCCACTTCTACATCTTCATTTACAATCTAGGTAGTTTAAAAAAAAAAAAAAAAAATTATTGAAAAGTTTCAAATGTTGAGAAAAATGTTCATTTCGACAATTTGAATTTTTATTTAATTTACATAAAATCTTTAGATGTATAAAATTTAATACACTTCAAACCTCGAAAATTGTATGGGTCTGTCCGAATGACACGGGTGTTACTTCGTACAGTTTTTAGAATATTTATGTACATAAATATACGTAAAATTATTAAAAAAAAAAAAAAAAAAAAATGATTATACTAAAGAGAAGTACTTTTTTTTTAGAAAATTTTGATACCATTCAAAAAAATTTTACATTTTTTATTTTCCCAAAATTTAATGCGAAGTCCGTCACGGGCGTTACTGAAAACAGAAGTGATTGGATACTACTGCCAAAGAGACATAAGAACTCAGCAAATTATAAAACGGTGTGGTTCTAGAAAAAAACTATGTTTAAGGGGGGGGGGTAGGGTTTGGCAATTTTTGAAAAATCGAATTTTTTTTTTTTTTTTTTTTTCTTATAGTAAAACATTTCAAGAATGCTGTGTTAAAATTTCTAAGGGTTTGGAGCAAAACTCACAAAGTTACAGAGTTTTAAGTCTGGGGCCTTCGAGCGGAGCAGGTCGAGGCAGCTACCCCTCCCCGCATGCTCTACGCTGAAGGCCCCTGCTAAGTCGATCTTTGTAATCCCCTAAGACCCTTTTGTAAAAAGGGAGGGGCAGTGAACCCAGGTAGAGTATAAGGCGGTTCTAAAGGTCTGTGTGGAAAAAAAGACGTGTCAGTTTGACGGTGTTCGTTCACCAGAGCGGTCCGATTATTTTTCTTCTTATATTTCCGATTCGGTTTTTTTGGTTTTAAAATGGTTAGAACAAGTTAAGTGTCGAGAGAAACGCGTAAAACTGAAGGAAAAATACTTGGAAAACCAAAAAAAAGACCCAATCCGTTTAAAAATATTGACGTGCAGACAAAAAATGCGTCAGCTAAAAAAATACGGCTAAGTTCTCAACCGTCTGTGCCAGTGGATACCGAAATACATTATCGTATAGTTGACTTTCTGCAAGTGTTTACAACACTTTCAACGTTGGTAAATTGCAAAGTGTGCAACGGTAATGTTGAGTTCAAGTCGTGTAAGCCAGTAGGTTTAGCTTTCGATCTTCAAGTCAAGTGTGAACGCTGCGAAAATCGATACATTCCGTCAAGCAAAAAAAACGGAAGCAGATTTGAAATAAATTCTCGGTTTGCCCTCGTGATGAGGATTCTGGGTTTAGGACTTGCAGGATGCAATAAGTTCTGCGGTTTAATGGACTTATCAAGCAGTTTTTTGTGCAAAACTACTTATAATAATTGCATTAACAGCATATGCTCCGCAGTCCAATCAGTTACGGATAAAATTATGGCTTCTGCCGCTGAATTATTAATGATTCTTCAATCAGCAGGAGTTGGTACTGGATGCAGCGCCCATGAGTACGCGAGGCTGGCGGACGAAACTCGCATAATGAAAGCCGACTCCGAAAGCGCCGCTCAAACCAAAGAAGGTAGAATTTGGCGAAGACAAGGACAAAAAGATGCCCTGGACATTGCTGAAGCTGCTGGTGACTTACTTTATGGAGCTGGAATAGATGATTCAGTGTAAGTTGTAAATCAAATAGTTTTTCTTCACTTTTTTCGTACCGAAAACTTCAAACGCGTTTTTCTCGAAACTCTATTTTTCAAAGTCGGTGAAAGTTCTCATTTGAAAACTACTGCACCGATCTTTCTAGAATTAACCATATGTCTTTAATGCATAAAAAACCCGCCCCCTAGTGAGTTACTTTTTTTTTTTTTTTTTTTTTTTGGCCGAGTTTTAGCCATAAAATGGCCGGTTTTGGTGACCAAAAAACAGTGTTTTGGCTTCAAAACGTCGCCAAAACTTCAAAATTGAAAAAAAATGAAATTGATTCTACTAGGGGGCGAGAAAAACTAATATATTAACTAAATCTACTTTATTTTTTGATTTCAGATGAACCGTTCGCGAGTTACAGCCTTCACCGCAACTCATCTTTTTTTCGAAGCGCCTTGTTTGGTTGGCTCCCATTGCCTCAATTTTTAATATTTTGATCTGAAATTTTGACAGAATGTTCTATGAATGTTGTATGATATGTATATAAATTCAGCCAGCAGACGATGTTTTGGGAGCAATTTTCCAAATAAGTTGATTTAAGGTGGTTTTCTACCAGAGCTAGTCAAGTTCAAGACTAAAAAAAATTATTTCACCAAATTACTAACAATTAGTTATTAAAATTTATTTTTTAACTTTTTATGGCTTCTGAAATTATTTTCTACCAAAAAAACATTGACAATCACAACAAAACATTTTTTTAAACTTTCAACCTCACCTTTGAATACCGCAGTTTTGGAGGTTATTCACGTGAAAATTATTTTTGAAAAATTACTGTAAAATTTGTAAAAGGTCAATTTTTTGCAGTTTGAAGAAACGAATTCTTTGATAGTGAAACTATATGTATGCGGTTTTTCTAAAGGATCTCTATTGTAAGAAGATGAATATTAATAATTTAGTACACTTTTTCAGCGTAGCGGCCATACGCGTAATGAAAAAAATTCAATCTTTAACTTGCTATAACTTTCAAACTATATGGTCAATTTTGATCAGACTTCGTAGAAATGTTTATTAATATCTAATAAACACTTCTATAAAATTTGAGCTGATTCTCTATTGTCATGCATTTGGTAGAAAACCACCTTAAACTCTCGTTGTTATTTTGCGTAAATCCACCAACGCATTTTTCTAAAAGCTCGTCTTTGCTCAGATCTTCGTATATTGGTTTCATTGCATCCAAAACATCAACTGGTAAGGCCTCGTTAGAGTGAGAAAAGTTTTCTAAGGTGTTCAATGCCACAGCTTTCTGGTATTCGCACCAAGAGTCCGCGCCGCTCGGACAATCGTAGTGCTGCGGATCTTCGTCTGTGGATGAGTTATGGGCGTACGTTGCCCAGATAGCCTTTTTCATTTTATTTACAGCATCTTCTTCTCGACAGTTTCTTCTAATCGCCAAACCGTAGTACACAGTAAACTTGTCGATAAGTGCCCCTGTCAATTTTCCTTGCCCCGACAGCGTTTTACTTTTGGTTGTTTTTCCGACGTATTTACCGGACTTTATAATTTTTTCTTCAACCGTGTTCTTAACAAGGTCTCGGAGGTCTCTCCCTTTTTACAAAAGGGTCTTAGGGGATTACAAAGACCGACTTAGCAGGGGCCTTCAGCGTAGAGCATGCGGGGAGGGGCAGCTGCCTCGACCTGCTCCGCTCGAAGGCCCCAGACTTAAAACTCTGTAACTTTGTGAGTCTTGCTCCAAACCCTTAGAAATTTTAACACAGCATTCTTGAAATGTTTTACTATAAGAAAAAAAATAAATAAATAAATTCGATTTTTCAAAAATGCCAGACCCTACCCCCCCCCCCCCTTAAGTGAAGTCTTTGAACTTTTATGCTCATATAAACGTTTTTGGGTTTTTCATTTTTTCTATTTTATAAAAATTTATCTTTATGTCACGGGTGTTAAGTGTATGAAAAACATTCAATAGCTTATGTAAAAAAATTTTTTAACTTTATTCGACATTACTAACATTTAGAACGACTACCCGACACTTTCTCTCATTAATTAATTTTACCTACACAGTTGAATTAGTATGATTTTTTTCATCTTAAAGAAGAGGTTTTTTGAGTATTTTTACCCCAGTTTTTAAGGGGTGAACTAAAAAGTACAAATACAAAAGAACATAAAAAACTTTTTAAAACAAAATACAGTTAATAAATAGCTTTTATCTTCAGTTATAAATTTAAATAAAAATTTAATTTTAAAAAAGTTATCAAAAATACCTACTTATTTTTGAACCGACGTTCACTTTTACGCGGACTGACCCTGTATTAATATTTTTTGTAAGATTGAAAAAAATTTTCGTAACTTAAATGTGTTTTAATCATGAGAAAGAATAAAATATTTATGACAAAAAAACCAGAAATGACATTTTTTAATTCATTAATACAACTGTTATTACATACAAAACTTTTTTTTTTTATTCTTTTTTTATGTACATATTTTATTGCATTATATTGTAATATCGCAGTATAATTTAACAAAAAAAAATGTAAATTTCATTTTTTACTAACAAAAAAATTTTTGATTTTTTTGTTTATTTTACATTGCATTGTCTTAAAACTAAGGATGACTTTATGAAAGATAATATTAAATAAAGTTCTTAAATATATTTTACTGATTCTAATTTAAAATAATTGCGCCATAGAAAAATGTACGATCAAAAAATTACGTTCGTATCAAACTTTTTAAACTACAAACCGGTCACGACTCACGTCAATGTTAATCATACATTCGTATATTAAAAATAAAAATCTAAAAACATTTTTGCTACTCTTTCAATTAAAATATCCCATAAAAATTTAATTTAACGAAAGAGGAACAAAGCAAAAAACGACCGTTTTTTGTAAACAATTTTATTGTTTTGAATTGACCGGAAGTCAATGCCATGGAGATTGGAGAAGCAAAATCGAGTCATTAGTCGAATCTCGACTCTTGAAGTATCGTTTTCGATCGTTTTCGATATGAAGTATGGCGGCTGCAACCTCTCCCATTTCCCGTGACCCGTCGTCATCGAAGATCCACGAAGGCGTACTCGACTACCCGGATTGTCATTCACACAACTCCGACAAGGTTTTATCGGTGCAGGGTAATTATTTTTTAATCATTTATTAGTTCTTGTTGGCACAGACAACGTGAAACTCTTTGAAGAGGTCATTTTAAATCTTTTGGTGTGATGGAGAAAAAAACGTCAGTCGTGCCCTGGAAAGTCACTCGCAAGGGATCAATAATTTCCGCCACCTCGCATATGAAAGAAATCACTACACTCTAGTTATTGGACGATCCACGACTTCTAAGAGCTCATCCACGGAGGCAGCAAGTTTAACGTAAACGACAGTTTTCTGCAAAGGGTGCATCTCTATTCTGCTGTTGTAAGAT
Organism: Encarsia formosa; assembly: GCA_038277355.1. NCBI lineage: Eukaryota > Metazoa > Arthropoda > Insecta > Hymenoptera > Aphelinidae > Encarsia > Encarsia formosa. The sequence goes on from CM076184.1 coordinate 112,698,937, forward strand.
TCTGAAAAGTTTGCATCTCATTTTTTAACAAACTATTAGATTATTATTCAGTGCTCCATTTTGAATTTTTCTTTATATCACGCTGTCGCCAAACGCAATTGCGATTTTTCTTAATTTTTTAAAGATACTGACAGTATTTCTCTGCAAAATTAAGTGATCAATTTAAAACCAAATAACTTTCCTTTTTTGGCCAAAGTTCAAAATAAATCGGAATTTCTCTAAATACATAATTCTTAAATTTACGATAAAAATGTTAATCCAAATTGGATACATTGTTTGTATTCAATTTGTTAAGAGATTACTTATAATCAAATATATAATTCCAAATTAATATTGCGAATACTTTATTATTTCAAATAAAAATAATTGCTCATCCTTTTCTGTTTCAAATAAAATTTGATTTTTAATCATAATTTTAAATTGAAAAAAAACTTTTTTTCTATTTCTCTCAAGTTATTTATAATTCAAAAAATTGATTTTTTTTTGAGAATCCAAGTCCTTTGAACGTTACGGCAACGTTGCTTTTGATTCGCATTCAGCATTTAAATGACGTCACTTACTGATTTACGTAAGTTTTTAGCTGCGGAGGAAGGCTTGCAATCGATAGAATTATTCCCCTACAAGTTCAATAAAAAAAGAAAAAAAGTAAATGCTTGGAAAAATTAAAAAAATTTACATCGTATGGAAATTTTATTTTAAAAAAGTATTAGTATTACATATATCCTGATATAAAAAATTTACAGCCATTAGTTCCTATCCGATTTTTGACACCGAATCAATCCAAAAGAATGTTATTCTATGAAATTCATATTTGAACGTAATATTTTTTCATTACGGAGTAAATAACAAGAAATTAATTTTCAAATTTAATCAATATTTTTTAAGAACTACCAAAAAAAAATTCGTAATCGAGCGTTCTGGCTAAGTTTTAAACTGTTTAAATTTCAGTACAATAGTTTTCTTGGCTGTCAACTATTCAACGCTTAATTTTTAACAATAGAAATTTGATGCGCGGACAAAATCGCTAGTAACTAATATAAATTAATAAATCTTAACAAATAATGGATATTCGATAGTTATCTCAATTTTAAATTCATTTGGTTGGGTCTGATCATTCAACTCTTGAGCAGGTGTCAAAAAGACCTTCACTCGCATAAAAAATGGATCTTTTATTATCTATGACTTTTTTTAAACAAAAGGTTATTCATAATTTTAAAAAAATTATTAAATTAAATTAAATAAACCGTGTAATAACGTGTTTTTTGTGTTCTCGTTTTTCCCTAGGTTTAGTAAAAAATTTTCACGTTTAATTTCAAATTTCCGTTATCTTAAAATATTACTTTGATAGGGCTTCTGTGAGTTGAGTGATAACTTCTTGTCATTGGTGTATATATATAATTATTTAAAAATTCGTTTATTAAAAAAAATTCTTTTGTTTTAAAATTTGAAATTTTTTATTCCCAAAGAACATATTAGAATTTGACCTTCAAACTCTCTGCCGCTTTAAAATAAAAATATTTTATATTTCGAAACCCAATAAATAAAACTTACGTTCATTTTTTCGATGCTTCAAATTATTTCTGAAATTTTCAAATTCAAATTTTGTAGTAAATCAAGTATTTTTTATGTTAAATGTTTATTTTTTTAATTATTCATCCATTTCATTAAGTACCGAGGTCGCGATCAGATGCAACCAAGAGCATTAATATTAATCAGTGATTATTAAATTCTAATTTGAATTGTTTAAAAGTTAAAAAAGAATAGTAAATAAAAATTTAATTTAAAAAAAAAAAAAAAAAAAAAATTTTTGGTGTACTATAAATTAGATTACATTGTGATTATTTGATATTCAATTACATGTTTTTATTGGACAATGTGCGAAACACTTTTAAAATTTTTAAAATAAATATAAATTTTTGAGCCACTGGTTTAAGTCAACTTATAAAGTATAATTTAGCGATGGCAAGGTGGACGAATTTTATCGGGGGATCCTTGGGACTTGGGATATTATATAGGAAACGGGAGAAGGATCATCCGCGCGGACGGTCGTATCGTGCGCATTGCATGACGGGAAAAGAACGATGATGAAGACCGCACTGCGCAAACTCGAGATATTGAAAAAGAGTAAGAAAGAGCGAGAGAGAAAGAGTACGAATGAGAAGAGAAGAACGAGCGAACGTGCCACAAAATGGCGGCCGGGCTCGGACTCGTGAGCATATAGTGCGTGAATATTGTAACAGTTTACCGCTATAGGCCGCGTTGTGAATTTTTTAAATTGATTTAAAAGTGTTCAAATTACGCATTTTTTCGTACTTTAACTATCGAGTTCAAGATTAGCCGAACTGCCTTGGAACTTAAGAAGTTATCTGCGACGCTAGCTCGCAAAGGGGTACGATGCAGGTGAGTGCGACTGGGGAGTATAGCTCGTGTGTTTTTACGTTTTTCACCCTAAATAATCATTTATTTAGAATTTTTTTTTCATTTTTCGATTTATCGGGGATTAAACTCGATTAGGGTAAAAAAAATTTTTTTATGACGCATTGTGTTAGTTTGGAATAGAGAGAAAATTAAGAAGACTTTAAGGTTTAACCGGCTTTTGGGACGTTTAAAATGCTCTAAAATTGTTTAAATATTAAATAATAAGTTTTTGGAGAGTTTGAATGGATTGGGCGTTGTCTCACAATTTACCAGAGTCCATACTTAGGTCACTTTTTTACTTGGATTTTATGCTTTTACTCTATGTTTTAGGATTAACAATAACCTATAAGTTTGTTTACTTTTATTTCACAAGGATATTTTAAACCTTAAATTCTTGTGTTCCATCCTAATTTTCTGCCCAAACATATCATCAGACTTTCACTGTTTCAAGGAACTAATTTTTATGAAAATTCTTGACGGACCCATTTTTGTAAATTAAGCTCAAAGTTTTGCTTGCAGAGTCTTCAAACTGTCATCGACTTCAGTTTTTAACTTTATATTCTGTTTACTAAATATCTAATATGTTTCATTCACAAAATTCATTCAAATTTATATCATTATTTAATATACTCTAATTTTACTTCTTTTTAAGAGTATTTGATTTTTTTTTTTATAGTTGAGTCTTTTAAAAGCTCCTATTTACATATTAGTAACATGGAATATATTAGATTAAACATGTTCTTAAATTAAATTAATCAATGGTATTAAAACCTAGTGATTAAATTAATAATTGAATAAAACTAGATTATCTATTTCCTTAAATTATCCTGTGGATATGATGAAAAATAATTTATCAATCACTAAGTGTAGTTAGTCGTTTGAAATAAAACTTTCATTTACTCTAGAAATTGACAGTTCAATTTAAGACTTTTTGAAACGAACATAGTTTTGAGATAAATTTTAATTCTTATGCTACTATTTTACTATTATACTACTTCTTATGCTACTATTTGAACTGGACTAAAGTTAAATTATTTATTTTTATTTTATGTATCGAATAGAAACTTGATAGAAATTTAATATCGGGAATAAAAAAGTTTTGTTTCAAGTTTTTATTTATTATTATTATTTTTTTAAAGAACTTATTTGGTGTAATGAAAAACTTTTTAAACTGAGATGCAAACTTGGAATCATGATGCAAGGAAAGAGAAATTGTGTTCATGAAAAAAGAATGTGAAATTGATAATGTGAATAAAAGATAAAATGATGTAACTGATATAAGAATTAATTTTTAATTTTTTATCTGCTACTATGTAAGAAAAAATGTAAAAAAAAAATCAATAAATAAGTGATACATTCAAAATATTTATCTTATATGTTCTCAAGTTTACCTAGTGTATTATGTTCATAAAATTGGTTATAAAATGAAGTTTTCAGAAAGGTATTTTAACAAAACTATTATATCAACATTTTCTATAAAAAAAGTTAGTTTGTTTAAAAAGATATGACTAAATGTTAGGCTCAACTATTAAGGAATAAAAATTACTTTTTTATTTTTACCATTATTATTATTTTTTGTTTTTTTCACATGAAAAAAACTAAATGTTTTGCTACATAGTTGCAATGAATAAATAATTAAATAAAAATTTACTATTCCAAACAACACTTCCGTATAAAATATTTAAAAAAAAAAATTATAAATTCTATAGAAAATATAAATTATCTTACAGACTACAGAATCTGCATCAGATTCTGAAAATGAAAGCAGTTCTGCCAGTAATTCTGGATCTGGCTCTGGTTCCGAGAGGTAATTATTCATAAAATTTAATAAAATAGTTATAAGCATTAAATGGATTAATTTTTTCAACTGTTAGTCATAATTTCATTTAATCATTCCAACAAATATTTAAAGCTTTTACAAAACTAACAATCTACAAATTTTTTTTTTTTTCTTTAATGTGTGCTTGTTGCTTTAAAAAGTTTTCCTAGTTTGTAGCTCCCTTTTCATCTCATTTTGTTTGTTTGTCTGATAATCCATTAACATTACATAAAGGTTCAGTTATTAAGACTTGAAATTGCATATGTAATAAAGATGTCATCAGAATAGATTTGTGTAATAATAAATGAACTACCTTTATTTAATTAAATGTTTTTAACATTAAAAATATATGTCTACTTATAAATTTAATATTGTAAAACGATTTTATTAATTTTGTAGTTTAATTAAAATTTAGTCATTTGTCTTATTAGAATCGACTAAAAAAAGTAAGCTACCCAATTCAACGACACTTTTGTACTTTATGTATTGATACTTGGCTTCAAAATACTATGTTTATAGACCATTCAAATTGTATGAGTAGAGCTTTTGTTATTAATTAATGGACAATTGTGAGTGTGTAGGCCATCAATGGGAGAACTCAAAGTTCAATGTATGGGATTTGAATGGTCCATAAACTGAGGTATTTTAAAGACCAATATCAATAAATGTGGTCCAAAAGTGTCCTGTGGTAACCAAGATGTTTGATAGCTTACCCTATAGTTTATGATTAAAATGATGATGATTATTAAAGAAATTTTTACATGTCAAATAAAAAACGCGTTACATATGTTCTTACTTTAACTGAAGAAGGTTAGTTTTATAATGAATAAAATGAAAAAAAAAAAAAAAAAAAAAAAAAAATTAAAATGAAAAATTTCTTAGTTTGAAATTAATTTTAATGCACATAAGGAAAACTTAAATAGAAAAAGTAGTTGTTTGGTAGAATCATAAATCATGTAGTAAAGTAAAATTATCTGGCCCCAAAATTAGTGAATCTAGCTCATCAGGTTCTGGTTCAGACCATGGTTCTGAGTCGGAAAAGTCAGATGCAGCTGCACAAAACGATAGTTTTCAAAGCAAAAATTCTAATCACAGCATAGAATCAAAAAATAGACATAAAAGCGATTCTAGTCGCGAATGGGATGAAAATCCTGACATTTATGGTATAAGAAGATCTGCTCGTTCAAGGAAAGAGCCAGATAGGCTCACAATAGCTCAACCCGATAGTGATAATGATACTAGAAAAAAAATTAAAAAAGCAAGGTAAGTATCCATGTATGATGGATTAAATGTATCACAATCAATAAATATTAAAAATGTTAAATGGTTGAAGTTTGTAGGTTAGTTCTCAAAATTAAAAAAAATAGTTATGGAAAAGTTAATAACTTCTAATGGATAGATTCTTATGTAAACTCGTAAACATTATCATTTTAAAGACCTTTTTTTAATTTTCATTAATTCATATACTTATTTTTAATTAGAATTAGGCCTTGAAAAATTATTTTTTTTTTAAATATAATTTTTTGCTGAGTTTATTTTTTAATTGTCTAAGTATTTAAAGATCACAAGCGAAATATTTTAATAATGAATTTGCATACAAATTAAAAAAATACTTAGACCGCTTCCTAAACTTAAAAACTATTGTAAAAAATTCAATTTGGTGCACAACATAATAGAAAATAAGTTCATGATTTCTTTGAATTAATTATAACTTAAAAAAGAAAAATCGTAAAATTAAAATAAAACCTCAGTAATAATAATTTTTACTTTTATGTATTTTAAAAATCTTGACATTGTTTAAATCTTTGAAAAAAAGAATATTTTTTGCCAATTTTTTTTTAAACCGATACAAATCCTAATTGATGTTATGAAATGGAGACAAAACAGTCGCTGTTTTTTATTTCACACTCAAAATTTACAACTGTATATAAATGTGCTTCAATCTTAATTTAATTTATATCTAGATTATTAAAAATATTCTCAAAAATTTTTACAGATAAAATTTTTGATAATTTAAAATCAAACCTCTTGACAATGATTTTTTAAATGAAACTTAATTATTGTCGAATCAAAACATTATACCTAATTAGGCACAAACGAGACACCATCTATAAAAGTATGAAGAAAAAAAAAAAAAAACAAATTTTTCGTCGAGTTTTTCATTTTTTTTTTCTTTTTGAAAACCTACAAGTTTAACGCAAAATTAACCATATCATTTACTTTTTTATGCATCTTCATTTAACAGGAAAAAAAATTTTTTACACCGGTTTGGTGAATTGCCATTTGCAACTGCTAAAAATGGTCAAGTTTTTCTATTTTATTGCACAACATTTTTTTATAACAAAAAGCTATAAATAAAAACAAAAAAAGTCGATATTTTTAAATTAATTGCTTTTGAGTAAAAAAAAACTTCTAAAAACTTGAATTTTTAATTTTGAACTAACTAAAAAAAATTATTTTCACAATCAGTTTGGGAAACATTATTTTATAAAAACTTTTATAAAATTTCATTTTATATTAATATCCAAAAATAACTTATGCTTCTAAATTAGTCTCATAAAATGTATTTTTTATATAAAGTTTTCAGTTTAAAATTTTGAGCAATAAAAAAAAAAAATTTAATTGAGTTAAAAGTTTTCTATGATTTTTATATTAGTCAAAAAATTCATTTCATACGACTGAGCTTGCGAATTAATAATAATCAATGTTTGTCTACTCAAATAATGTTTTTCTAACAAAAATTAGTGTTTGAAATTTATGAGTGGTAATAACTAAATTATGCTTGCTTGATTATCTCTGGTATAGAGTTTTTATGGGAAAAATAATTGAAGGATAAAAGTGAAAAAATAAAATGAAAACGTAATGACAAATCCTAAAGCGTGGTAGCGCTGGACAGCGAGTGTTATATGAATCCCTGAATCTCCATTGTATAAAATTAAAACAATATCATCTTGAAAAGTAAAAAGTAATAAAATTCTTATTGATGTTTTTGTAAACTGTAACTTTAACAATATTCTTCCATGTTCACGCTTGATATTAAAAATAATATTAAATTATTATTTAATATTACTTAATTATTACTTAATATTAAACAAAAAAAAATTTTATAAACGGTTTAGGGGTTACAGTTTCCAGGAAAACGGAGAAAATTTTCCCAAAACTAACTTGTCATATAATAACTTAAGTAAATTTAATTTAAAAAAAATTATAATAAATAAGTTCTCATTGATAATTTCAAGGTTATTCAAAAAGTTTTTATTATATTTTACTTTTTTTTTTCTTTTTTTTTTTTTTTATTAATTAAGAGTCATTAATAATTACAGTAATGCTCGTAACACGTGGAACTCTGAAAGTTCGGATTCCGAATCCGAAGATGCCGATGTTAGAAAACCACCTCCTAGTAAGTCCATCAATCGACGTGCGGCACAAAAAGCTAAAGAAAAAGCAAAAACACGGAAAAAACGAGTATTTGAATCCTCAGATAATTCCTCCTACGACAGCGATGAAAAAAGGTAGATTAGAAAAACTATTTGATATTCTTGAGTCAAAGTTATTTTCCCTTTGTTGATGAATAATAATTTATCAATTTAAGAAACTAAAAATAACATTTTTGAAATAAAAATCTTAAATAATTTTTGTAGGCAAATAACAAGAAGAACAGGAGCACAAAAAAGCTACAAAGAACAAAGCGAAGAAGAAACTGATAGTGAAGATCTTATGGAAATAGATGAAACCACTGCTGAACCTGCTGAACCCGATAATGCAGAAACTATAGAACGGATTCTTGGACAGAGAACTGGAAAAAAAGGAGGTATTATAAATGCATAATAAATATATTAATAATTTAAATTGAAAATTTCATTCTTTGTAAAAATAAAATATGATGATAAAGTTGTAGGAAATATTACCACAGTTTATGCAGTTGAAGATAATGGTGATCCAAATCCAGAAAATTTAGAAGGTGAAGAAACTGAAGTTCAGTATCTTATAAAATGGAAAGGTTGGTCTCACATCCACAACACATGGGAATCAAAAGACTCTTTAACTTCTCAAAAAGTAATATTTTTGTTTTTATTCAAAAAAAAAAAAAAAAAGGATTTCAAATTTCAAATTATATAAAATCAATATCTGTATGTCTGTTTAGGTGAAAGGTATGAAAAAATTAGAAAACTTCATTAAAAAAGAAAAAGATTTGGAATACTGGAGAAAATATGCAAGTCCTGAAGACATAGACTATTTTGAATGCCAACAAGAGTTACAGCAAGACCTTTTAAAAAGTTATTACAATGTTGAAAGAATCATAGGTAAAGAATACAATTGTTCCTTTCAAATATAAATAAAATAGCATTTGCTATATATCTATATTTATTGAATCTTTAGGAAGTTTTTCCCATATTCTAACGCTAATTTTGATCCGATTTTGTGGGCTTAAAAGATAGATTAAGGTAGTAGCTTGAGCGCTACAAAGCCCTTTTTTTCAATTTCATTTTTAATTTTACTGAATCTTCAATTTTTTGTTAAATGACCCCTTTGACTTCGCCTTAAACACAAGTACCCAGTTTACAATTAATAATTGACGTACTGATTAATATCAATTTTTTACAGCTGAGTCTGGAAAGCCTGATTCTGATCACCCTGATTATTATTGTAAATGGGAAAGCTTGCCTTATTCAGAAGCTACTTGGGAAGACGGTGTTTTGATAGTTAAAAAATGGCCAGAAAAAATTCAAGAATTTCGTGATCGCGAGGACTCTAAGAGAACGCCTAGTAAACATTGTAAAGTTTTAAAGCATCGGCCAAAGTTTCATCAGCTTAAAGAACAACCAGTCTACATTGGAAGAGATAAAAATTGTATTTTAAGAGACTATCAATTGCATGGTTTGAACTGGATGATTCACTCGTGGTGTAAAGATAACAGGTATTTTGAGATTATAGAAAATAATCTGAACCTAAATTATGGTTTACAATAGTTATTGAATTGAATGATTTTTTTTTAGTGTAATTTTAGCAGATGAGATGGGTCTGGGTAAAACTATTCAGACCATTTGTTTTCTTTACTACCTTTTTAACACTCAGCAACTGTATGGTCCATTCTTATTAGTGGTTCCATTATCAACAATGACATCTTGGCAAAGGGAGATGGTACAGTGGGCTCCTGAAATGAATTTTGTTACATACTTAGGCGACGTTCATTCTCGCAATGTGGTAAACTATTACTTTATAAAATTTTTATTGATCAATTGACTCAAATAATAGAAAAAATATACATACTTTTCACTTTATTTGCTGGCATAAAGTAAAATTTTTTATTTTACAGATTAGAGAATATGAATGGTGCTTTGATTCCAAGAGACTCAAATTCAATGCAATTTTAACTACATACGAAATTGTATTGAAAGATAAAGCTTTTTTAGGTGTAATTAATTGGGCTGCTCTTTTGGTGGACGAAGCTCATAGACTGAAAAATGACGATTCGCTTTTATACAAGGCACTAAGGGAGTTCAATACAAATCATCGATTGCTAATTACTGGAACTCCACTACAAAATAGTTTAAAGGAATTATGGGCTTTATTACACTTTATAATGCCTGAAAAGTAAAAATTTTTCTCATTAATTTAATTTAATACATATTGTATATGAAACATAATGTAAGCAAACAATTTTTTACAGATTTTACAGCTGGGAGGAATTTGAAAAAGAACATAATGATGCAGCCCAAAAAGGTTATGGAAAATTACATAAACAACTAGAACCTTTTATTTTGAGAAGGGTGAAAAAAGATGTTGAAAAATCTCTGCCAGCTAAAGTAGAACAAATATTACGAGTTGAAATGACAACTTTACAAAAGCAGTACTACAAGTGGATTTTGACAAAAAATTTTAATGCATTAAGAAAAGGAAATAAAGGCTCGACTTCAACATTTTTGAACATCATTATTGAATTAAAAAAATGTTGCAATCATGCTTTTCTGACGCGACCCAATGAAAATGATGATAAAGAAAGTCATGGAGATTACCTTCAGCAATTAATTCGCGGTTCTGGAAAGCTTGTTTTACTCGATAAACTTTTAGTCCGACTAAAAGAAACTGGGCATCGTGTTTTAATTTTTAGTCAAATGGTCAGAATGCTGGACATTCTCAGTGAATATTTACAAAAAAGACATTTTCCTTTTCAAAGGCTTGACGGAAGTATAAAAGGCGAATTGCGGCGACAAGCACTAGACCATTTTAATGCAGAAGGCTCCCAAGATTTTTGTTTTCTTTTGTCTACCAGAGCAGGTGGATTAGGTATTAATTTAGCTACAGCAGATACAGTTATTATTTTTGATTCTGATTGGAATCCTCAAAATGATTTGCAAGCTCAAGCAAGAGCACACAGAATTGGACAAAAAAATCAGGTAATTCTTCAAATACAACTTTTAGTGCATTTTTCAAATATTTTCAAATACAACGTTTAGATCAAATTTAAAAATGAATAAATTTTTCATTAATTATTGTCTTATTGAATTGTACTTAAAAAAACTCTTGAAAAGTTTAAAGTAATTATTTATTATTTTCTAGGTAAATATCTACCGGTTGGTTACCAAAAGTTCAGTTGAAGAAGATATTGTTGAGCGGGCTAAACAAAAAATGGTGCTGGATCACTTGGTTATTCAAAGAATGGACACTACCGGTAGGACGGTCTTAGATAAAAAAGGTTCTAGTACTAACAGTAATCCTTTTAATAAGGAAGATTTAACAGCAATTTTAAAATTTGGCGCAGAAGAGTTGTTTAAAAATGATGAAGAAGCTGGAGATGAAGAACCAGTGGTATGAATTTCAAATTTAAAATATTTTAAGATAAAAATTTTACCACTTGAATTAAAAAATTCATTAAATTACAGTGTGACATTGATGAAATTTTAAGACGTGCGGAAACCAGAGATGAAGCCCCTAGTACAGTAGGCGATGAACTCCTTTCAGCATTCAAAGTAGCTAGTTTTGCTGCTTTTGACGAAGAACCTGAACCTATTTCTCAAATGAATGAGAATGATGATGAAAGTAAAGACTGGGTAAATATTGCATCAAATTAATAATATTTTCAAATTAGAATTTAAGTTATAATCCGTTGGTGTATTAGCCAATTTTGTTGGATAAAAAGAAGAAAAAATAAACGTAAAGTTAAAATTATCAATGTACTTAATGTATTATTCTTTTTTAAGGCTGAGATAATTCCGGAAAACTTCAGAGCTAAAGTGGAGGAAGCGGAACGATCAAAAGAAATGGAAGATTTGTACCTTCCTCCTAGAAGCAGAAAAACTTTACAACAAATAAATGAGAAAGAAAATAAAGGGAAAAAAAAGAAAAAACCACAGTCAGGTGATGAAAGTGATGAAGACGAAGATACCTGTAGTGATGAAGATGGAAGTGACGAAGACAGACCCAAAAAACGTGGGAGACCACGTATGCAACCTCGTGAAAACGTTAAAAGTTTTACCGATGCTGAAGTAAGTGTATCATCAAAATTTTTTTCAATCCTTCGTGAAAAATATTTTATGTAAGTGTATATCTTAAACGGCCAAAATAAAAATAATTTTTTAATTTAATATTTCAGATCAGGCGATTTATCAAAGGTTACAAAAAATTCCCAGCACCCGCTAAAAGACTAGATGACATAGCGGGTGACGCTGAATTGAATGAAAAACCAATGTCTGAACTCGCTTATCTAGCAGAACAATTGCGAATTCGTTGTGAAGCATGTTTAGCTGAATCTGAAACCTGTGCCTCGAAGGAAAATAAGGCTGATGATGAAGATAAAGGAGCAGCTCGAAAACGTAGACGAGGACCTGTTTTCAAACTTGGTGGCGTAATGGTCAATGCCAAATCCTTTCACGCTGCGGTTACGGAACTCGAACCTTTAGATCAGGCTATCCCAGTAGACTTGGAACAAAGAGCTAATTGGCAATTAGATATCAAGTAAGCCATATCTATCTTGAATATTTTAAGAAACACAAAATTAATTGTTAAATGTCCTATTATTACACTCGGAAGTTTTTTTTTTTTTTTCATCAATCACTATATGGAGCAAGATTTCTTTTTCAAAAGTATTTTCTTAGATAATTATAATAAACTTTGAGTTATGGGGGTTTTTCGATGGGTTGTTTGAAGAAATATCAAATCTTTTTTTTAATTGCAATATTTTAATTCTAATTAACGGTGGTAGCTGAGAAATTTTATTATTTCTTTTTTGAATAAAATTGAAACAATCTACTCCAAAAAACGGTAATGAAATACCGATTTATTATTATTATTAACAATGTAATTTTAAAAATAATTAAAAAATTAAATTTTTTTCTAACTAGAGAATACTAAAATAACAGCTTTACAAATTCAAAAATAAATTGATATTATTCACTGTTCAGGAAACGTTAACTCGGCGAGTTACTGTCGTAATTATTAATTTTTGTCTGGTTATATTTTATTATATTTTTAAAAACTTTCTCGAAACCATAGAACTTGATTGCATCTTTCATATTTTTTTCTTTTCCATTCATGTTTTTTATATTTATTTATTTAGGGTTAAACCAGCAAATTTTGAGATTGAGTGGACGATAGAAGATGACACGAAATTGTTAAAAGGAATTTATAAACATGGTATGGGTTCTTGGGAAGCCATTAAAATGGATGAAAGTTTAAAATTAGGTGACAAAATACTTCTTAATGGAAGTAAAGCACAAATCAAAAAGATACAAGCTCGAGGAGAGTACCTCTTAAAATTATTAAAAAAACAGATGGATCAAAAACTTGGAGTGGTAAGATTATTATATGAACTTCAAACCTTACAATTTAATTTAAAAATACTGGTTCCCTTTCATTTAAAAATTTTTTCACATACTTTCTTTTTAATCATTTTTTTCAGAACAACTACTGTTTTTCCAATATTCCCTATGACCCTTTATCCCAGGTATATCTAAAAAATGTTCCTTCCTTTCGATCTTAGTTTTTTCATTGTCTTTTAGTGCAAAATAAAAAAACTTTTTAAATAATGATAAAATTAAAATTATATAATTGTTATTTTAGACGAAACAAAGAAAGCCTAGAAAATTGAAAGAAACAAAAGCTGCAGTAGTAAAAGATATAATTGAAGAGGAAGATTCTTCAAGTGACGAAAAGAAACCAAAACAGAAAGTTGAGAAAGTAAGACTATGCCCTTTTAAATAGCTTGGTATTTTGGACAGACGAATTAAATTATCCTATTATTTTTTGCAATCTTTAATGGATACAATTTTTTTTTAATAGTATTAAGTGTTTAATTTTTTTGCTATCTCATAAAAAAAATCTTTAATCAATTTTTATAAAAAATTTTAACATTATATCATAAAAAATAAGATAAAACTAAAATATTCTGCATTTTCTAAAACTTTGGTTTTTATTAATTAAGTTTGCTTACACATGATTACTGAATTGTAATTAATTATTAATCAGGTTATTTCATTTAATCTAAAATATTGTGCTTTGACTATATCTTAAATCTTGATAACGATAACGAATATTCTCAATAGAAACATCATAATAATTAATAAAATATATATTATTATATTTATTGATAATAATTTTTTTATTTTCTTTTCTTTTTTTTCAGCCTATTAGAAAAGAAGAGGAAGTACCAGTGGTAAAAAAAGAAGATAATGATGTGGTAGATGACAAAAAGAAAGATAACAAAAAAATTAAAAAAGATAAAAAAGAAAGTAAAAAAACTAAAAAAAGTAAACAATCTGGACCAATGCATTTTACTGCAAATAATGAACCTAGAGCACTTGATGTCTTAGGGGATCTGGATCCCTCTATTTTTAATGAGGTATTGATATGATAATATCATTAATTAATCTACTTAATCAACATATTTATTTAGTTTTATTGAATATAACAATGAAAATGATTTTTTTTAGTGTAAAGAAAAAATGAGGCCTGTTAAGAAAGCTTTGAAAGCTTTGGATAGACCAGATCAATCACTTAGTGAATCAGAACAAGTAGCACATACTCGTAATTGTCTTGTACAAATTGGCAACCAAATAAATACATGCCTTTCCGAGTACAAGGATCAAGAACAAATTAAAGTTTGGCGAAGTAATCTGTGGTATTTTGTTTCTAAGTTTACCGAGTTTGATGCCAAAAAACTTTATAAATTGTACAAACATGCTACAAAGAAAGGCGATGGATTAAGTAGTACAACGTCAAGTCCAGAAAAAAAAGATGAACCAAGTGTAAAGGTAATTGATAACTTGAATTTATTATAATATTTAAATCAACGATTTTGTTTAATAGGTAACTGTAAATCGTTGATGATAGTAACAATATTAATTTTTTTTTAATCAAAGCTTAGAACTAAAAAAACGATTTAAATATTTTTTACTAAATTTTAATTTATTGTCAGAAAAATGATGATAAACAAAACTCAAAAACTTCACATGAAAATAGCAACAAAGAAAGTAGAGGACAGAAACGAAGGTTGGAAGATTCAGAAGAAAATTCTAATAATAATAGTTCAAAAAGAAACGTGATTTCTACTTCAACATTGGGTAATATAGGAACATCATCTTCTTTGACAATTGGTGCAATTACTATTACACCTGTTACATCGAGTCAAAATTCTTCTTCAAATTCAACAAACACCTCTGATGTTCCTGCAAGACATAACAAAGAACAAAAAGATAGTAAACATAAAGACTCAAAAAGAGATCGGGACAGAGATAGGGAACGAGATCGAGACAGAGAACGAGATAAAGATAGGGAAAGGGATAGAGATAGAGACAGAGATAGGGAAAGAGATAGAGATAGGGACAGGAATCATGGTGATAAAAATACGGATAGACTGAGTGGAATTAAGGATGAAAGGATAAGACGAGACAGTGGTGGCTATGCCAGTGGTCACTACAGCGGAGGAAGAGATGATGAACACTGGACACCAAGAGAAAGAGATAATAGGTAATCATTTTTTTTAAATCTCAATTTTTTTGAAATAAATTACTACTTATATCTAAAATAATAATAAAAATTATCATTTATTGTAGTTTTATAAAAATTGAAAAATTTAATTTATTAATAAATTATTTTCTATTTATTTTTTGATTAAATTTTTTATTAACTAATAAAATACTGTTCTGTAAAGTATTTATTTATTTATCTAAACAATAATTTTCAGGTTTGGAGAACACAAACGAGAAAGGTTTGATTCATATAACAGAATGTCTGGAGGATATCATAGAGATAGAGATAGGGACCGTGAAAGAGGGCACATGAACGACAAAAGAAGTGGCGGGTAAATAAATTGTCATTATTTATAGTAAAAATTTAAATAATTTCTTAACTTTAAAAAAATTAGTTTTGAAAATGTACTAATTGAAATAATTGTTTTTATTCTGACTTTGAGATTACATATTATTATTCTTAAAAAAAAAAAACTAAAATATAAAATAAGTGAATATTTTATACTTTTATAAGTAGCTGAATGAAATTTTTTATTATAGAGAATACTATCGGTACCAAGGTGGTGCCGGAGGCTATGGTTATGGTGGCTCTAATAATAGCTATGGTAGCGGCTATCCTCCTCCTGATGTGCCTTCAACACACTTTAGAGGTGGTGGCAGTGGTCGCGGTTACCAGGGCGATGGTTACCAACCCGATTGGCGGCCAAGCAAGGACTTTCGTCGGGACTACGATCGTCCGCGACCTCCTCCAAACCCTAACTCATAGTTCAGTCACCGTCCTGAATTGAATTATTATGCTATTTAATGTAAAAAGAAAAGTGTAGCAACAAAGTAAAAATTATTAACATTTTTACACTTGAAAAAAGGAATTTCATTCCTAACTTGATTGCAGATATTTATAAATATAGTGAATTGTAATTTCTTATACTACTTAGTCGAATACGAATCATGGCGATATAAATAATACCGAAGAGTTTACTGTAAATATTATAATAAGTAAATAAAGTAATTTTATTGATATTGCGATAATCACGTTTCAATGCTTATTGCGTAGAATATTTTTCTTCGTTTTCGGTGAAATAATTTTTTTTATTTGATTTTTAAAATCGGATTTTTATGTTTTGACAAATTTTATTATATTAGTTTTAAAAGCAATTGTTTTAATGCAATGAATTCGCTTTGTTTGTAAAAAAAAATGACATTTTATTTATTTTGACAGTAAAATTTTTGTAAAAAGAGGTAATATTTTGATAAAAAAATTTTCGTTAGTATACTTGAAAAAAGTTACTCAAATAAATGTTTTATACTGAAACTTGTTTATTTTTCTTTTATTTTGAATTTTAATGAATTGCCAAAAAATTTTTTTAGGAACATTTCTTTTTTAATTTAACTATTTTTCTAAATGAAACAGGTAATTAACAAATATTTTTAATATAAGTATTTAACATGGTAACATATATAATTTGTTCAAACCAAATTTTGCACATGCTCATTAAAATCAAGAAAATATGTGTAAATTTTATATCAATAAACCTTTTAATAAGTGGTTCAAAGTTTTTAAATTTATTTAAAAATATATAAACAGTAAAAAGTAAGTTTTATTACTGCATGTGTAAGATCAATCAAAATGACTGCAATTGAAAAAAATCTGTAATTTATTTTATAAATAATAAAATTTTATTTCGACATACCGATCGTCTTTTTTATTTAATAATAAGTATATTTAATCGAATAAATTGTCATAAAAAGTTTGAAATATCATCAATCACTAAATAATATTTATTAAGATTAATTATTGACTCGAATTTAGTTCGAACCAAATATTTTTCATTCAATAAAAAATTAAAATAGTTAAAATTATAGAATTTAATATAAAATAAATACGGTACGAAATATATAGAAGAATTTAATGTAAAATAAATATTTCATTTCCTGAAAGTTAGGACTGAACCCCAATAAGAAAAATATAAGTCTGTTGGAGTCAATGATATATTTTATACGCAATTATAATAAAATATGTGAATAAAATTCCAGATAAATAAAAGATTTAAAAAAAAAAAAGGTTTGCGCAGATTACAATTTGAGAGATACAATTCCATTTCTGCATTGTAGATAATCCTAAAAACCTGAAACCAAAAACGTGCGCAGAGCCGCTGCGTGACTGACCGCTGGCGGATGCGTAGTGCGGGGCTTCGCAGTCAGTCACTAGTCTCTAGTGTCTACCTAATCTTGGTAAAAAAGTCGGAGTCGAATTCTCAAAGTTAAAGGGGTGATTTGAAATTATCGAGAATAATTTGTTTCTTGTTTTTGACAACTGCAATTTTTATGTGATCAACTGCCTATTTCATCAATGCAAATTTTAACACTGACGCATCAAGTTTTTAAAATAAGCTAAGGTAGCTTAGCTTTACTAGAATCGTCAGATCTGTGTTCAATTGACCTTCCATCATGAACTCACTAATGAATTACGGTAGCGATGGCGAGAATAGTAATGACTCTGAAGACTCCAAGGTTTGTAAATTTTATTAAATTCTTTTCTTCGTAACTTACTTAATATTTTACTTATGCACTCATTCTATATTTCCGACTTTATGTTTCTCATTTTGAGCAATAAGTATCTTCACAAGTTGTCGGCCATATTGTTTTCGTGTTCTCCGTTCAGTGTTTCGGTGCTCAAGTTTTCAAAAATATATATATATATAAAGATTTTTGCAATAGAGTATAATTTATTGATTTTTTCCATGTTTGTCAATATACTTACTCATTACTGAAGATAATGAAATTTCATCCTCTTATTAATTCTAGTTTTAAATTTATATAAGTATCAACTAATTTTTTATTACCTATTTTTAAAGGAATCAGAAGTAGTCAATAAAACGAGAATTCCTGCAAGAACAACTAGTGAAACAATCTATGACCCTGTTCCAATGGATATGAGTGAGGTAAGAAAAATTATTATAGCGTTTTCCAACACTGACACTTGAATCACGAAAAAACGTAAAATAGCTTTTTTTATTCAAAATTTTAATGGAAAAAAAAGAACCCAAAACTTACCCTAATCCTCTTGCTTTTCCACTGTACTCATAGATTTTTTTTTTTTTTTTTTTTTTGTAATTGCTTGAAGAGTACTCATTTATTGCTTATAAAATTTTATGTTTTAAATAAAAATACATACCCTCCACAAACCAAAAACTTTTATCTCAGAGTTTCAAAAGTTAGTAAGACTTTTCTTAATTAAAATTATTTGTAAATGGGATTAGTACTATTTCGTGAGATAATATTAACACGTAGATCTGTTCGTAATTCATGATACAATTTCTACGCATTATGGCAAGATCAATCCTGTGCGAGGGTCTTTCAAGACTATCCCCAAGTCCTATTCTGAAGATGTAGGTGAGTAAAAGAAGCTGCTAGAAGGTAAATCTAAAAATAAAAAACTGAAAAATTAATAATGCTCATCTTGAAAATGTGATTGACAAGAAACAATCTTTGTTTTTCGTAGAAAACAGAAATTACTGGTGTGGTGTATGCAAATGAAGAAAAAATTACCATTACTAGACATTTTCAATGTGAAAAATTTTTGTAAAATTGAATAGAATCATGAAATGATACTTTCTTTTAAATTTTTCCATTATTATTTTTGTTTGAAAAAATATTTTTATATTTTATTCATAATAAAAAAAATTTTTTAATTTTATTTAAAACATTTTTGAAAATTGCAGCATATCTTCTTTTAATAATAAATAAAAGACTATTCTTATTTTTAACAAAACTCTGAAATAACTTAGATTTTTTATTTATTAATTTCAAAGTTGATGTAATATTTTGATTTAAAGTACAAAAAAAATATAATTTTCACAGGAAAGCAATAACAATGAGTCTTCAGATGAATCTCAAAGAGAAAGGAGTCCTGATCAATTGCCTGCATCAAGTAATCGAACAGGGTCTAAAAATACTTCAGTATCAAACCAGAGGTATAATGGTTTGCCTTTATCATATTAAATCTTTTTTTGTAGTTTTGAATTCTTAAACCCTATAAGTCACTGTTTTTTTCAAAGTAAACTTTTGGACAGGAAAAATTTATCAACTGATTCCTTAGCTATAATTTAAATAACATAATATGCATTTAAATCTGGGGTGAAATTTTTTAAGGGCTGAGTTGATTTTTATTTTTTTTATCTCTGCAAAATTAGTAGATTTTAAACTAACTGAAAGTAAAATAAATACCAGGTCTATTTCATATCCCGACGGTTTCATATCCAGAGTCAAATTTGAAGAATAAGTATTCCTATAAAAATCTTCCTATAAAAATTAAATTGATTTCAAAAATCAGTAATAATAAAATATTTCAAAGAGCAGTAAAAATAAAATAGTAATATATATCTAACTGTTAAAAGCTTTCTGTCTCTAACAATAACAACTTTAACAGTTAATTTAAAAGCTTTTAAAAATATTAATCAACAAAAATAATACTCAAATTGTATAGTTTCTTAAGGGTAAGTAATACTAATAAAATATGTCATCTTCCAAACCTCAAAGATTGATAGTTTTTATTTGGTCAAATATATTCTTGAGAATTTCGAGTTGAGTTTTTTACATTTATTGTAGATGCATTTATTTTAATTTTTTTATTTATACAGTTTCTGAGTATTTTTAAAACAGTAATTTAAAAAATTTAACTACAACAAAGTACAGGCCTTAAAATTGATATTCTATATCTTAAAATCAAAGTTTGTAATTTAACCCTGAACAGAACTTTGTTACTCTAAAATTTATATAATTATAAATTATGTAAGCTTTTAAAAAATACACATTCAATTTCAACAAGTTTTGAAATTTTTTAAATTCTGTGTTACAATTTAAACTCCAAAAAGGCTTTTTTGTTATCTGATGGGAATTTATATATTTGATAGTTCATAAAAGCAATATTTTGCATAGTTTAAAACCCACAAAGAAGAATTCTAATAATTTAAATAGTTTGCCCAAAAAATCTCCTTGTTGATACACTTGTAAAATGCATTAATAAGGGTCGGGATGCTTTTTGCATAAGTTTTGCTTATACAATAAGCCAGTGAGCGCTCGAGACTTTTTTTTAGATGTGTTGAAAAATTTTCTAAAAAGTTTCAAGTAGAAATTCCTGATGGGTAAAAAATAAAATTATTTTTGGACAAGTAGATATTGGGCTTGCCTACACCCGTTTCAAGCGCTCATCGATTAACTACATCCAATTAGACCACCATCCTTAATTTTGAAGCCAATTTAAACCCATAATGTAAACAAAATGTCAAATAACGATGAGATAGTGAATTAAGTTTTACATTTAAATCGAGAGTTATTAATATATATGCATTAGGTCGTCGTACAACTTCTGACATTAATTTAGTATCATATTTTATTCGAAAGAATCATGTAATATGGTATTTTGAGAAAAATTTGGCCTAAATATTACCTTATATATACGCTGCAAAGTTGCGTAGCGAAAAGAAATCAAGTTTTAAAAGTATCACTTCTACCGCGAATTTTACACTTCAAAAAGTACGTATTACATGGTCCGGTTGAATAGTTTTATATGATGTATGGATCTAAAAACAAATAATAATAAAAATTGATTACTTTAATGGAAACATTTACATATTAGAAGGTTTTACAGATCTCAAGATAGTGCTTACATAACGATTTTTTTAAAAAGCTTTTCAAATCAATTAGAATCTTCTCCAAAAATAGTTTACAAATAAAAAAACAGATTATTTTATTCATAAACTAATGTTATCGAGCCATTAGGAACAAACCTCGTAATATGAAAATTAATTGAATGTTAATATTAAAGTAATTAAGTATATGTACACTTTACATTAGTAACTAATGCTAATATACCCACAATGCATTCATCCAATAGCACGATTCGTAGTTAAAGCATATAATAATACGAATCTGTGTGGTATACCCCTGCAGAACGTAATCGTTTTACAGGCGAAAGAGTTGTAAGGAGTCTTCGAGTCCTTATCCTGAACATAAACATGGCGAAAGAATAGATGATGGTAAGGATAAACACGAAAGAAGTAATAAACATGATTCCAAAAAAGTTGAAGAAAAGAAACATAGTCATGATAGTAAAAGTAATAAAGATTCGAAGAGACATAGAGAGGATGACAAAAAATCTCGAGATGACGATAAAAGATTTCGAGACCACGACAGAAAATCTCGAGACAATGAAAGAAAGAAAGAAAAATCTTGTAAAGAGGATGATAGAAGTGAAAGAGGATATCATCAGGACAGAAGGTGCGTACGAAATAAAATTTTGTTTTTCATCAAAGAAACAACATGAAACGTTCAAGTCTTTTTTTTTCTTCAGTTAAGGTATAATTAAAACCTAAAAATTCAACACTGATTTTTAGTGTAAAAAAAAAAGAGTTTTTAAAATACTTCAAAATAAATTCAAAACAATGTTTTCAAAAATATTTTAACAAATTTTTATAATCCTATACCAATTTAAAAAAAATTCTAAATGGATGAAGTGTATACAAAAAATCAACTGGACCTAAAACCAATGTTTAATTACTTTTGTTAATATTTCTATTTCAGAGAAAAACGAGACGATAGAGACAGGCGTAGAGAAAAAGACAAAGAAAGAGATAGGGAAAGAGATAGAGAAAGAAATAGAGATAGAAGCAGTAAAGACAAAGATAGGGATCGGGAGAGGCGAAATTTTAGAGATGAAAAATCTCGAGATCGTTACAGAGATGAACGTCGCGAAGGAGACAAAAATCGAGGAAGATCGCGGTCGAGATCTATCGATCGGGAAACTAGACCATTTAGTTTCAGAGATGAAAGAAGCAAAAGTAAACTTGCTCAATTAGAAAAATTAGGTATAGAAATCAAGGTAGATGATGCAGCAAAAACGATCCAAGAGCAAAGTTTTTACAATCCTCTAGCAACAGCTTCACAAGGAAAGTATGCTGAACAGATCCAGAAAAGGAAATTGCTGTGGGCAAATAAGGTTGCTTATTAAAACTCAATTGATTCAATTTTCTAAAATAATTTTTAGATAGTTCATAAAATAAAATTTTATAATATTTTCAGAAAACAGAAGAAACCAAAAGCACCACCACTGCGCCAGCAAACTCATGGGTTGGGACAACATTTACCCATGATCAGGATGGTAAAGTTACTGCTAAGTTTAAAAGGTTGATGGGCATTAAAGGAGACTTGCCTTCAACAACGTCTGGTCAGAAACCTGATATTTTGAAAAAACAAGAAGAAATGTTCAGTAACATGGAACAGCAGTATGAAGTTGCGCGAGCAACAACGCACACGCAACGAGGCGTCGGACTGGGATATGCAAGTGGAAGTTATCCGTTTACTCGATAAGTTTAAGTATTTTAAGTTAAATCATAAAGTGTATAGTAATTTTTCAAGTGTATTTAACTTACAGTTAATGAAAATTTTTTTTTTTTTCATAAAAATTTATATCTATACATACTGTAAAAAAACTCATACATGCAAATTTTCTAGTTAAAAGTTATAAAAAACAATGATTTTCGATTAATTTCAAAGTTGAAGAATAAAAATGATAATGTGAAATGTAAATCATAAGATTTAAAAGCGTTCATTTTTTCGGTGGACCTGCTTATTCAAAAAAAATTTTCAATAAATTATTTAAAAGTATTAACTTGAAAATTTATTTTATTCTCTGCTTACTAGATTTTTTCCTTGTTTTATTAGTTTAATTTTTTTTTTATTTTTTTTTTTTTATATATCCTTTTGATCAATTTAGATATATTATTTGCATAATCAGTTGGTCTAGTAAATGTACCGAATATAATAAAATACTGTTCAGTTTTATAATTAAATGAAAATGTATAGCTTTCATCATTAAATTTATTTTTTTTTGTAAATAAAAAAATTTACAAAAAAAAATGCTGGTCAGTATCCTACTTTTTTGTTTAGAATCTCAAAAATTTAATTACAAATTCATTAATGACATCAAAAGTTATCTCAAAACCTAAAAATGATGGATTCAAAGTAAGTACATGCTTCACTACACAACTTTATAATTTGTCCATAATTTTATGAAAGTAAAAAAAAAAAAAAAATGAAAAATCTTACATCTGCAAAAATTATTTCTTTTAACATTTTTTTTTCTTTATTGTTACTGTGACATTCTATTCCAAATTATTGACTAAATTATTTGTGTATGTATACGTACACAAATAATTAAGTAATTATGTAAGTGTGTAACATTTATGTTCGGTTCAGTTTTATTTTAACCCATTTATTTTTTCAGTAGTAAAAGGAATCTACTAAAGTCAAAGAAAAAAAAATCATCACATAATTATCGATAAATAATTTTTTTTAATTGGTTAAAATTCGGTTGAAAGGTGTACAAATGTCACACCGGTCACAATTGAATGACCCTACTTCGCTGAATTATTTTGACGTAAAAAATAAAGTAACAACAAGAATTATTTATCAGTTAAAAGATGTAAAAGTTATAACTATTATTTATCAGTTAAAAGATGTAAAAATTATTTTCCTCTAGTGGTTTCCAAAATGA
Source organism: Encarsia formosa (assembly GCA_038277355.1). Classification (NCBI taxonomy): domain Eukaryota; kingdom Metazoa; phylum Arthropoda; class Insecta; order Hymenoptera; family Aphelinidae; genus Encarsia; species Encarsia formosa. The sequence goes on from CM076184.1 coordinate 112,722,695, forward strand.
TCGTGGAAAATAAATCCAATATTGAAAATTAACTCTAATTTGAATCACGCGCTCTATTAGTTTAAGTTAGTTGGTAAAGCATCCGACCGGCAATCGGGAGATCCCAGGTTCATATCCTGGTCCTGAGTCGAATTTTTTTCTTTCTCAATTATTGTTTTTAAAAATTCATCTTTCGTTACAAGATGATAATAATTTGAGAAAAAAATCCTTTTTCTGCAGCCTTTCAAATTGAAAGACAGCTAAAGGTACTAAATATAAACAAATTGATTACTTGTGCTCTACATCCAAGTTACAACCTTTATTGAATAGAATTAGAAAGAGCAAATTACGAATTTTATTTGAATAGAATCAATTAATAGTTAGAGTATTTTGATAAATTTATTAGGCAGATACACTCGCCCATGCCACAAAAATTTTTTCACTGAATTTTTTACCTTTTGTTTTGTTTTGTTTTTGTTTTTTTCCTGGAATTGTATGATTGAAGTAGAAATAAAAAATCATTAGTATTTTTAAAGCAAAAATTTACATCGATTAAAAAAAATGTAATTTGTAAAGTAGACCTATCTTAGTTCAAATTTAAAAACTAATGTTGAATTCGTATTCAGCGGCTTCGAAAGCGACCTTAGTCAGAGTACAATAGAATTACTACAATAATTTTTTAAAGCAAATGTTAACTGCGTAATGAGGGCACTTCGAAACCCCCATTTATCAAGTAAAAAATTTGGCCGTACAGTATATATATATATTGGTGCCAATAAAAGAAAGAAGAAGAAGTAAAAAATTATGAAAAATTCATCAGTTAGAATTTTTTTTTTTTTTTTTTTTTTTTTGACCTAATTAAGATATTGCATAATCCAACCGAGAAGTTAATTAAAGTGATGTCCAGAAAAAACTGTCAAAAATTTTTATAAAAAAATAAAATAAAAAACTAAATATTTAAATTTTTGGAAATTTTTAAAAATTTGCACCTTTCATATTTTGAAAATTTTTAATCATTATAAGTGAAATGACTCTGCTTTGTAAATAAATTCTTAAATTTTAAGACAATGTGCTTCTTAATATAATAGAGGTGTACTGAGCTTGTGAATGATTCGCGCTTTGACGCTTAGACCTCAATGGTCGCGAATTTTACAGAGCTGATTGGAAATTAATAGATTTCAATGAACTTATTTTTCCAGAAGACATCAATGGTTGTGAATTTTTCCGGGCTAAATGGAAATTAATTGATTTTAATGAGTTTAAGATTCAAATAGACTTTAATGGTCGTAAATTTTACAGAGCTAAACGGAAGTCAATGAATTTTAATAAATGCAGTTGAATTTATTTCGCTATCTATACCAGCTGCTACAAAAAATCCATTTAAGTCTATTTAGTCCGATTAAAACTTAAATTTTTTGAATGATCTCAGTCGACACTCGAAAATTTTTCAATTGAAATCAATTGATTTCATTACATAGGAAAAATAATTCAATACGTCAATGTTTTCGGAGAGAAATTATTCGGCCTTTGGATGTCCGAGTTGGAATCAGTGATACATCCTACATCACCTAAGCCACAGTGGATTTAATCCCGACAATTTTAACACCGACAAAAAAACACTCGAATAAATCCCCAAGACCTGCGGGCTCGAACCCACGACCCCCAGCATTAGGAAACGCGCCTTCTATGCCCGCAGTCACTGCGACTCTGATGGAAATCAATTATTGTTTATAACTTTTGTAATTGTTTATAATAATTAGTTATTTTAGATCATACAATAGGGATAAATGTCATAAGTCTTCAGTTAAAATTTGAAAAAACCAAAAAAAAATCGTTTTCCGTCGCCCTTAAGGTAGTTCTCCCCTGAATAACGTTCATTCGAGAAAATTCTGGAATTTTGGAAATGATTAGTTTGTACGTTCATACATACACTCACGAAAAATTGAACCGATTTACAATACCGTTTTTTTTCTAGGCTCTTTCAAAAGTAACTGATTTGGCAAAATTTTAAGAAAAAGTAACCTTTCAAGCACAAAATAAAACAAAACGTCAAAACTACATTCGAGATATGTCTAAAAAAACATTATATCATAGTTCAAGTATTCATTTATGTAAATACGCAAATTTAAAAAAGTTTACAATATAGTTACGGAGAAATTTCGATTAGAAATTAATAATTTTTGTAATTTTTTTAAAAACATGAGTCAAGTTGTAATAATGCTCGTATATATATATATAACAAGAATAATTGTAATATAACCTGTTCAATATGATGGATGATTTGGAACAAAGTGATTGTGTTCATCATAATTTTTTTATTTTTATCTTTACATACCGCCAAAGAAAACTTCATTTTATATAATAACATAAAAATAAACAGTCGTATTTAACAAATTCTCTAATTATCTCGTAAATTAAAATTATTTAAAAATAATTATAATTCGAGCTATAATTAAAAACTGATCATATTTTAGAAGAGATTCAAAAAACTAATTTTATTTTAAAAAATTATTTATTGGAATTATGAAAATACATTTTTATGTTGTTAAAAAATTACAATCATCAATTACGCTGAGCATTTGATAAAGAGAATGCAATGTCTCGTTTTTCATTCAAAAGTTTATCCCTAAATTCTGGGCGTTTTTTTTTCAAGAGCTTCTTTGCATTTAAATCTTTTATTTAAAACCGTTTTTTAATAAAACGACCATTATGTGTCGATTTTGAATACTTAATTATACAATAGTTAATTAACACAAAAACTACTCCGACATAACCTTTGAAAATATTTAAGAACAATTTTTAAACGAAATATGAACGAACATCAACGTTGCCAAATTTTTAAGAACAAAAACCGATTCAAAAATACTCGGTGTGTCAAAGCAGAGTCAGGGGAGAACTACCTTAAACGCCATTTAGTAGTTTGGAAAAAAAAAAAGTTTTCCGTCGCCCTTAATCTCGAGTTAGCTGTTTGGAAAACCAGAAAAAATCGTTTTCCGTCGCCCTTAAGGTAGTTCCGAAGCGTATATATAGCTAACCTAAAATATAGTTATTAGGATGTTCTGAAAAATTCAACGTTAGGCGTCGCTAGTGTAAACTTGACTCGGCTACCAGCAGTTTTGCATGGGAGCAGATGTATCAGTGTGTGTGTTCGTGTGGAATCTCTCACCGATACACACAGTCATACGTCAGCTCCCATGCAAAACTGCTGGGAGCCGAGTCAAGTTTACACTAGCGACGCCTAACGTCGAGTTTTTCAGAACATCCTAATAGACGCTCGTTGCCCCCACTCTGACGCCACGCGCCGCCGTCGCCACCGCTGCTCGAAATCATGCTAAAATCATGCATTTTTCATTCTTTTTGATGGTATATCTCATAAGTTAATATCGCTTGCTATGTTTATCTTTGTACGATACGATTTCTAAGATCTTGCCCTACAAGAAAACCTGTTTTTAAAAAATATTTTAAGAAAATTGAGTTTGCAACGAGAGAATAACCTTCAAAATAAATATGAATTCACGCCCTCAGCATAGGAATCCCATGTAAAAAATTGAAACTTCTAAGCCCAATATCTCAAAATTAAGTGTGGCTTGGGGGTTTAAGAAAAATACCAGCGTGTACAGGACTCAAAAATCTACCTCTGTGCTAAATTCTAGAGATTTTTTAAGAAACTCAATTTTTTTGGGAACTACCTTAATCGCCATTTAACGGTTTGGAAAGCCCAAAAAAAACGTTTTCCTACTCTCTAAATCTGGAGTTAGCTGTTTGGAAAACTAAAAAAATCGTTTTCTTACGCCCTTAATCTCGAGTTAGCTGTTTGAAAAACCAAAAAAAACGTTTTCCGTTGCCCTTAGTCTAGAGTTAGCTGTTTGGAATACCAAAAAAAATAGTTTTCCTACGCCTTTAATCTCGAGTTAGCTGTTTGGAAAACCAAAAAAAACGTTTTCCGTTGCCCTTAGTCTAGAGTTAGCTGTTTGGAAAACCAAAAAAAATCGTTTTCCTACGCCTTTAATCTCGAGTTAGCTGTTTGGAAAACCAAAAAAAATCGTTTTCGATCGCCCTTAATCTCGAGTTGGCTGTTTGGAAAACCAAAAAAGATCGTTTTCCTACGCCCGTAACCTCGAGTTAGCTGTTAGGAAAACCAAAAAAAATCGTTTTCCTACGCCTTTAATCTCGAGTTAGCTGTTTGGAAAACCAAAAAAATCGTTTTCTTACGCCCTTAATCTCGAGTTAGCTGTTTGAAAAACCAAAAAAAACGTTTTCCGTTGCCCTTAGTCTAGAGTTAGCTGTTTGGAAAACCAAAAAAAATCGTTTTCGATCGCCCTTAATCTCGAGTTAGCAGTTTGGAAAACCAAAAAAATCGTTTTCCATCGCCCTTAATCTCGAGTTAGCTGTTTGGAAAACCAAAAAAATCGTTTTCTTACGCCCTTAATCTCGAGTTAGCTGTTTGAAAAACCAAAAAAAACGTTTTCCGTTGCCCTTAGTCTAGAGTTAGCTGTTTGGAAAACCAAAAAAAATAGTTTTCCTACGCCTTTAATCTCGAGTTAGCTGTTTGGAAAACCAAAAAAGATCGTTTTCCTACGCCTTTAATCTTGAGTTAGCTGTTTGGAAAACCAAAAAAGATCGTTTTCCTACGCCCGTAACCTCGAGTTAGCTGTTAGGAAAACCAAAAAAAATCGTTTTCCTACGCCTTTAATCTTGAGTTAGCTGTTTGGAAAACCAAAAAAAATAGTTTTCCTACGCCTTTAATCTCGAGTTAGCTGTTTGGAAAACCAAAAAAAAGTTTTCCGTTGCCCTTAGTCTAGAGTTAGCTGTTTGGAAAACCAAAAAAAATCGTTTTCCTACGCCTTTAATCTCGAGTTAGCTGTTAGGAAAACCAAAAAAAATCGTTTTCCTACGCCTTTAATCTCGAGTTAGCTGTTTGGAAAACCAAAAAAATCGTTTTCTTACGCCCTTAATCTCGAGTTAGCTGTTTGAAAAACCAAAAAAAACGTTTTCCGTTGCCCTTAGTCTAGAGTTAGCTGTTTGGAAAACCAAAAAAAATCGTTTTCGATCGCCCTTAATCTCGAGTTAGCAGTTTGGAAAACCAAAAAAATCGTTTTCCTACGCCTTTAATCTCGAGTTAGCTGTTTGGAAAACCAAAAAAGATCGTTTTCCTACGCCCTTAATCTCGAGTTAGCTGTTTGAAAAACCAAAAAAAACGTTTTCCGTTGCCCTTAGTCTAGAGTTAGCTGTTTGGAAAACCAAAAAAAATAGTTTTCCTACGCCTTTAATCTCGAGTTAGCTGTTTGGAAAACCAAAAAAGATCGTTTTCCTACGCCCGTAACCTCGAGTTAGCTGTTTGGAAAACCAAAAAAATCGTTTTCTTACGCCCTTAATCTCGAGTTAGCTGTTTGAAAAACCAAAAAAAACGTTTTCCGTTGCCCTTAGTCTAGAGTTAGCTGTTTGGAAAACCAAAAAAAATCGTTTTCGATCGCCCTTAATCTCGAGTTAGCAGTTTGGAAAACCAAAAAAATCGTTTTCCATCGCCCTTAATCTCGAGTTAGCTGTTTGGAAAACCAAAAAAATCGTTTTCTTACGCCCTTAATCTCGAGTTAGCTGTTTGGAAAACCAAAAAAAATCGTTTTCGATCGCCCTTAATCTCGAGTTGGCTGTTTGGAAAACCAAAAAAGATCGTTTTCCTACGCCTTTAATCTCGAGTTAGCTGTTTGGAAAACCAAAAAAGATCGTTTTCCTACGCCCGTAACCTCGAGTTAGCTGTTAGGAAAACCAAAAAAAATCGTTTTCCTACGCCTTTAATCTTGAGTTAGCTGTTTGGAAAACCAAAAAAAATAGTTTTCCTACGCCTTTAATCTCGAGTTAGCTGTTTGGAAAACCAAAAAAAACGTTTTCCGTTGCCCTTAGTCTAGAGTTAGCTGTTTGGAAAACCAAAAAAAATCGTTTTCCTACGCCTTTAATCTCGAGTAAGCTGTTAGGAAAACCAAAAAAAATCGTTTTCCTACGCCTTTAATCTTGAGTTAGCTGTTTGGAAAACCAAAAAAGATCGTTTTCCTACGCCCGTAACCTCGAGTTAGCTGTTAGGAAAACCAAAAAAAATCGTTTTCCTACGCCTTTAATCTTGAGTTAGCTGTTTGGAAAACCAAAAAAAATAGTTTTCCTACGCCTTTAATCTCGAGTTAGCTGTTTGGAAAACCAAAAAAAAGTTTTCCGTTGCCCTTAGTCTAGAGTTAGCTGTTTGGAAAACCAAAAAAAATCGTTTTCCTACGCCTTTAATCTCGAGTTAGCTGTTAGGAAAACCAAAAAAAATCGTTTTCCTACGCCTTTAATCTCGAGTTAGCTGTTTGGAAAACCAAAAAAATCGTTTTCTTACGCCCTTAATCTCGAGTTAGCTGTTTGAAAAACCAAAAAAAATAGTTTTCCTACGCCTTTAATCTTGAGTTAGCTGTTTGGAAAACCAAAAAAAACGTTTTCCGTTGCCCTTAGTCTAGAGTTAGCTGTTTGGAAAACCAAAAAAAATCGTTTTCCTACGCCTTTAATCTCGAGTTAGCTGTTTGGAAAACCAAAAAAAATCGTTTTCGATCGCCCTTAATCTCGAGTTGGCTGTTTGGAAAACCAAAAAAAATAGTTTTCCTACGCCTTTAATCTCGAGTTAGCTGTTTGGAAAACCAAAAAAAACGTTTTCCGTTGCCCTTAGTCTAGAGTTAGCTGTTTGGAAAACCAAAAAAAATCGTTTTCCTACGCCTTTAATCTCGAGTTAGCTGTTTGGAAAACCAAAAAAAAATCGTTTTCGATCGCCCTTAATCTCGAGTTAGCTGTTTGGAAAACCAAAAAAGATCGTTTTCCTACGCCCGTAACCTCGAGTTAGCTGTTTGGAAAACCAAAAAAATCGTTTTCTTACGCCCTTAATCTCGAGTTAGCTGTTTGAAAAACCAAAAAAAACGTTTTCCGTTGCCCTTAGTCTAGAGTTAGCTGTTTGGAAAACCAAAAAAAATCGTTTTCGATCGCCCTTAATCTCGAGTTAGCAGTTTGGAAAACCAAAAAAATCGTTTTCCATCGCCCTTAATCTCGAGTTAGCTGTTTGGAAAACCAAAAAAATCGTTTTCTTACGCCCTTAATCTCGAGTTAGCTGTTTGAAAAACCAAAAAAAACGTTTTCCGTTGCCCTTAGTCTAGAGTTAGCTGTTTGAAAAACCAAAAAAAATAGTTTTCCTACGCCTTTAATCTCGAGTTAGCTGTTTGGAAAACCAAAAAAGATCGTTTTCCTACGCCCGCAACCTCGAGTTAGCTGTTAGGAAAACCAAAAAAAATCGTTTTCCTACGCCTTTAATCTTGAGTTAGCTGTTTGGAAAACCAAAAAAAATAGTTTTCCTACGCCTTTAATCTTGAGTTAGCTGTTTGGAAAACCAAAAAAAACGTTTTCCGTTGCCCTTAGTCTAGAGTTAGCTGTTTGGAAAACCAAAAAAAATCGTTTTCCTACGCCTTTAATCTCGAGTTAGCTGTTTGGAAAACCAAAAAAAATCGTTTTCGATCGCCCTTAATCTCGAGTTGGCTGTTTGGAAAACCAAAAAAGATCGTTTTCCTACGCCCGTAACCTCGAGTTAGCTGTTAGGAAAACCAAAAAAAATCGTTTTCCTACGCCTTTAATCTCGAGTTAGCTGTTTGGAAAACCAAAAAAATCGTTTTCCTACGCCTTTAATCTCGAGTTAGCTGTTTGGAAAACCAAAAAAAAATCGTTTTCGATCGCCCTTAATCTCGAGTTAGCTGTTTGGAAAACCAAAAAAGATCGTTTTCCTACGCCCGTAACCTCGAGTTAGCTGTTAGGAAAACCAAAAAAAATCGTTTTCCTACGCCTTTAATCTCGAGTTAGCTGTTTGGAAAACCAAAAAAATCGTTTTCTTACGCCCTTAATCTCGAGTTAGCTGTTTGAAAAACCAAAAAAAACGTTTTCCGTTGCCCTTAGTCTAGAGTTAGCTGTTTGGAAAACCAAAAAAAATCGTTTTCGATCGCCCTTAATCTCGAGTTAGCAGTTTGGAAAACCAAAAAAATCGTTTTCCATCGCCCTTAATCTCGAGTTAGCTGTTTGGAAAACCAAAAAAATCGTTTTCTTACGCCCTTAATCTCGAGTTAGCTGTTTGAAAAACCAAAAAAAACGTTTTCCGTTGCCCTTAGTCTAGAGTTAGCTGTTTGGAAAACCAAAAAAAATAGTTTTCCTACGCCTTTAATCTCGAGTTAGCTGTTTGGAAAACCAAAAAAGATCGTTTTCCTACGCCCGTAACCTCGAGTTAGCTGTTAGGAAAACCAAAAAAAATCGTTTTCCTACGCCTTTAATCTTGAGTTAGCTGTTTGGAAAACCAAAAAAAATAGTTTTCCTACGCCCGTAACCTCGAGTTAGCTGTTAGGAAAACCAAAAAAAATCGTTTTCCTACGCCTTTAATCTCGAGTTAGCTGTTTGGAAAACCAAAAAAATCGTTTTCTTACGCCCTTAATCTCGAGTTAGCTGTTTGAAAAACCAAAAAAAACGTTTTCCGTTGCCCTTAGTCTAGAGTTAGCTGTTTGGAAAACCAAAAAAAATCGTTTTCGATCGCCCTTAATCTCGAGTTAGCAGTTTGGAAAACCAAAAAAATCGTTTTCCATCGCCCTTAATCTCGAGTTAGCTGTTTGGAAAACCAAAAAAATCGTTTTCTTACGCCCTTAATCTCGAGTTAGCTGTTTGAAAAACCAAAAAAAACGTTTTCCGTTGCCCTTAGTCTAGAGTTAGCTGTTTGGAAAACCAAAAAAAATAGTTTTCCTACGCCTTTAATCTCGAGTTAGCTGTTTGGAAAACCAAAAAAGATCGTTTTCCTACGCCCGTAACCTCGAGTTAGCTGTTAGGAAAACCAAAAAAATCGTTTTCTTACGCCCTTAATCTCGAGTTAGCTGTTTGAAAAACCAAAAAAATACGTTTTCCGTTGCCCTTAATCTAGAGTTAGCTGTTTGGAAAACCAAAAAAAATCGTTTTCGATCGCCCTTAATCTCGAGTTAGCTGTTTGGAAAACCAAAAAAATCGTTTTCCATCGCCCTTAATCTCGAGTTAGCTGTTTGGAAAACCAAAAAAGATCGTTTTCCTACGCCCATAACCTTGAGTTAGCTGTTTGGAAAACCAAAAAAAATAGTTTTCCTACGCCTTTAATCTTGAGTTAGCTGTTTGGAAAACCAAAAAAATCGTTTTCTTACGCCCTTAATCTCGAGTTAGCTGTTTGAAAAACCAAAAAAAAACGTTTTCCGTTGCCCTTAATCTAGAGTTAGCTGTTTGGAAAACCAAAAAAAATCGTTTTCGATCGCCCTTAATCTCGAGTTAGCTGTTTGGAAAACCAAAAAAATCGTTTTCCATCGCCCTTAATCTCGAGTTAGCTGTTTGGAAAACCAAAAAAGATCGTTTTCCTACGCCCATAACCTTGAGTTAGCTGTTTGGAAAACCAAAAAAATGGTTTTCCTTCGCCTTTAATCTCAAGTTAGCTGTTTGGAAAACCAAAAAAAACGTTTTCCGTTGCCCTTAGTCTAGAGTTAGCTGTTTGGAAAACTAAAAAAAATCGTTTTCCTACGCCCTTAATCTCGAGTTAGCTGTTTGGAAAACCAAAAAAATCGTTTTCCATCGCCCTTTATCTCGAGTTAGCTGTTTGGAAAACCAAAAAAGATCGTTTTCCTACGCCCGAAACCTCGAGTTAGCTGTTAGGAAAACCAAAAAAAATCGTTTCCTACGCCCTTAATCTCGAGCTAGCTGTTTGGAAAGCCAAAAAAATGAGGTCTATGAAAATGAGTTTTGGCAAGGTTTTCAGCAAACTCTTCTCAGTATACAGACTGTTTTTTTATGTCAAAGCAATCCCAAAAAACCCTTAATAGTCGTCCGGAGCCGCATTTGCCAAAGCTGAGTTTCTCGAGGGAGATGGAGGACCATGAAAAAGTGTTACGCATGGTATCCAAAAAGCTCTACTAAGTATATCAGGCTGTTTTTTATGTCAAAAGAATCACAAAAAACTCATTGGAGCCGTCAGGACTGGTATAACGAAAACATACACCATGAATGCGGTTAAAAATACGGGTATTTGTTAAAAATTTAAAGCTCTAGCTTATGATTATTAAGAAAAAGCAAAAGTTTAAAAACTGTTTCAGCATGTTGCTTGATTATTGTTCAAAATAGTCACGAACGATCTAACTAAAGTTTGTCGTGACTGGTCTGATTTGCACATATATGTTGATTGTCGGTACGTTGACGTTTCATGTAATTCCAGTCGTACGCTCGTACATTGCACAGAACTTTCAGTCGCAGTTTCCTGACAATACTATAATTTCTTTTTAATTATTTTTAAAGTAAAAAATTCAGTAAGTATATTAAAAACAATTTTTTTATTATTTGGTACCTGAATAAATATTAAAAATTATTAAAAAATTAAAATTTTTCAAAGCATACCTCTTAATTTCTTTTACTTAAAAATGTTATAAAATGAATACAAAAAGAAAACTTACAAAAACTTTTTAGACAAAGTTCTTTTAACTTTTCATAGTCATAACTTTATTAATTTATAACTAATCTTAATAATCTCCCTATATTATAATCCGGTTTTTTTTTATTATCCTCAAAGTTGAGTCCTCAAAATTGAGTCCTCAAAATTGAAAATTCATAAAAACACGGTCAAAAGACAAGTAAAAACGATACTTATGAGTCCTCAAAGTTGAGTCCTCAAAGTTGAGTCTACGACGGAAAAGTTGAGTCCTCAAAGTTGAGTCCTCCTTTTCTCAAAACGGTGTTTTTTAGATTCTCATGTAATATTTTCTATAGAAGCAGCTTGGTGTATAGAAATATTTGAATTGTGTAAATGTAGTCATTTAGTACAACGTTTAGAAATTCATACAGAAAATCAACAAAACATAATATAGTTAAAAAATTAAATAGTTAAAAAATTGGAAAACAACTTTAGCAACTTGGTTTGAATTAAATAAAATTGAATTAAATAAAATTGATCTGTTAGAAATATTAAAAATGCCAATATACCAAATTACTATAGATTTCTAGATGATAAAACTTTTGTTAGATAGAAAAATTAAAAAAAAATTTCAAACTATAGGTAGAATAAACGTTGTTTCTTCTAAAAATTCAGAGTTTTCACTTTAAATTAATATCAGATAAAGCAAAAGGTGGTACTTCTCACGAATACTTGAGAACTCATAATAAAATTATTTATAAACATATAGAGAAGGAGCTATTTAAATGGGTCTAATAGTAAATGATAAAAATGTATATGCCATTTTTGAAGAATCTATAAACTATTTAACTCCGAAAAAATTACAAGAATTTTTCGGATTATTTTTATTGTCTGAAAAAATTCCTGGTAATTTAATTTGGAATAAATATAAATTACATTTTATAAAAGATTTCAAAGATAATGCAGAAGATACAGGTTTGGATGAAATAATCAAATTTCTATCTAGCGAAGATTCTAATTTAAGTTATAAATGTTTTGGTTTACCAGAACCATGCTTAGAAAATATTTCTAATATTTCTGAAAATTATGACTGCAAAATAAACTGAAAAGAAGAGCATGAAAAAATGTTTGAAAAATTTAATAATGATCAAAAAAATATATTTAATACAATAACAAAAAACAAAAATAATATGTACTTAAAAGATGGACCAGGTGGTTCAGGTAAAACATTTTTTCCTTTTGGAGGAAAATTAATAATTTTAGGTGACGATTTTAGACAAATCCTTCCTGTAGTCAAAAGAGGCAATGAAAAAATTATTGTAGAAGATACGATTAAATACAGTAAATTGTAGAAAAATTTCAAAATTCTTAAATTCACTGAAAATATGAGATGTAAAGATAAAAATTTTTCTAAATTATTACTAAAAATAGGAGAAATTGAAAATTTTAAAATACCTATGAAATGGAAAAATAAAGATGTTTGTTATTCAATTTTTGGAGATATAAATGAAAATAATAATTTAAACAAAGTTATTTTAGCTTCAAAAAATGAAAATGTTGCAATGTTAAACAGAAAAGTATTAAACATATTAAATGGACCAAGTAAAACATATTACAGTATAGACAAAGCCATTCATAAGGGAGTAGATCAAACTGATTCAAATATATGTTTAGATTATCCAATTGAATACTTAAATTCAGTAAATGACGGGCTTTCTACCCATGAACTAAAATTAAAAAAAAAATGCAGTGGTAATGTTAATTAGAAATCTAAGTAAAAAAGATGGTGTATGCAATGGAACTAGATTGAAAATAACAAATTAATATGAACATAATATTGAAGCTACATGTGAAAAAACAGGAAAAATAGTACAGGTTGGTAAGGTAGATGAGGTTGGTTAGGCGGAGGTTATGGGGAGGAGCGTGGAAGGGAAGATGAGGTGAGAAGGGTTTGTTATTGCACTTAAAAATGTTAATAGAGTTTTTTCAAAATTTAAAGTACTTCAACAAAACTTTAAAGTTAGTGACTGAGTTGATGAATAAAGTGAATAAGATTTGTTCGTAGATTAGGTGAGATAAGTTTGGGGGATAAAATACGGTATTTGAAGTAAATCAAATTAGTGAGGTCAGTAATGTAGCTAAGATTGAATTAGGTCAGGTAGTTGAAGATAAAAAAGTAAGTATAGTTAGTAGGGTTCTTAATATGGGTGAGAATAGTAAACCGGGTTAGATAAGGCGAGTCTGTGCGGAGGGTAGAGTGTAGGTAAGGTGGTTGTGGGCTGGTAGATCAGATATTAAAATTATAACTTTGGCTCTAATTAGAATTTTCATATAAAATCATATATCATTAAAAAGGTCTTGAGCTCAGCAGCTTTCTAATTATGTCATTTTATGTCATTGAAATTTTTATTAAATCCTTTTTGTTGTCATGAGAGGGTGCTGAACAAAGCCGTTTATCATTTTAAATCCAACCCTTCCCCCACAAAATCATAAATCGGCTTAAACGCAATTTGGTGAGCTGGTACTATGCAGGAAGTAAGTTCATCTCAAGAAGAATCTGTAAAAAAATTTTGTATAATCCAGCCGAATAACCCTTCGTGCTTCAAAATTTTAGATAATTTTCCTCCAGTTTTTTTGCACAGCAACGAGGGGGGCAAGTTTGACAGGTTAAAAATCACGAGCGCGAAGCGCGAGTGATTTTTTGTCAAACTTGCCCCGCAAAACACAGTCGGAAAATTATCGACAATTTTGAAGCACTAGGGGTATTACGACTGAAAATCGAGGCTTGCTTATACGAGATTGCAAAATTGGAAAATAATCGTGATTTTTTTATTATTTCGCTAATTACTAGAGTAGTTTTCAGGGTGGGCAGTTTAAGCTAGAGATCTAAGATGAGTCAGGTCCAAAATGAATCAGGTGAGTAGGGTTTGTTGGTAGAGTGAGTGAGAGATGAGTTGGGGATTAAGTGCGGTATTTGAAGTAAGTGAAATTAGTAAGGTCTGTAATGTGGCTAAGATTAAAATATGTTAGGTGGTTAAAGATGAAAAATCAAGTACGGTTGGTAAGGTTATGAATCTTTTGGTAACATAATTTGGTAAAATTATGCATGTAAGTATATTCATACTCAACTTTGTATTGCCCAACGAAATTTCAAATTAGTTAAGATGATGACTTTGTGTTGATTATTCGGGCATTTAAATAATTAAAAATCTAGTGAAAATATCATTTCACCTAGAGTATTCCCTTAGTTTTTAAATAAATGAAAAAATTGAGAAGAAAAAAATTGTCCCAGGTGAGATTCGAACACACGACCTCCTGCATTCCGGGCAGTCGCTCTACCACTGAGCTACCGGGCGATTGTGTGTTCATACTCTTCTAGTCAAATTTATTTTCTTCTCAATTAAAAACCCGATTCTCCGTACCCATCCACGGAGAATTTGGTAAAATTTGGTAAAATTATGATGAGTAAGTAAAGTTCAAACTGAACTCTCGTGTCTAATTTTTATTGGTTTTAAGCACTTAAGTCTTTTTATTATTTTACCAAACATAGAGCTTACGTATTGTTTAGATTAATTTTTATAGTCATCAATTATAATTAGGGGGTTGGCGAGCGGAGCGAGCAGGGGGGTACCCCCCCCTAGTAATAATTATAATTTTAATAAATAATTAAAGCAAATAATTGTGCATTTGATTCGTTGTTACTGATTGTTAATACAATTTGGTCTTTTTGTAACTAAACAAAATTTCAAAATCATAAATTTTTCAAAAAAAATTCTTCGAAAAAAACCTCGATAATTCAAAGTTTAAGGGTCTGGACTCTAACTTCAAATTATCGAGGAAAGAGTTGAAAGAATAACAGATCAAGAATCCGCGCTTCAACATCGAGTTGTCAAGAATTTTGATTTATCAAATCCTTGATGATCGAAGTTGTTTCAAAATGTTCTGCAGTTGGTAAGATTTTCTGATCAATTTTTCATTTTTAAATCCTTTGTTAGTTTATTTTTATACGTATTCGTGACTCACAGAAAAATGAATTTTATGAGATTTTTATCTACAGGCAAAGTTAGAAAATTTTTGCGCAGTATATATTGCTCGAATTAAAACATAGACACCCTTTTTAATAATGTTGATAAAAATTAAAAATTAGACTATAATAGTCATTTTAGGTTTTCAGATATTGATGAAATTAAAAATCACTATTTCAGACTCTGGGATCCCCAGAGAAGAAAAAAAAGGTTGTTTTTTTTGTGCCCTTTTGAATGATAATATACAATGTAAATTGTAGGGATTTGCCGTGGGGGCTATACCATTTCTCTTTCTTGTTTTGCATTATTTGAATCAAAGAATTACACAATTATTGAAAAAATAAAAATAAAAAATAAAAAATAAAAAATAAAAAATTAAACGATTGATTATTTGAAAATCAATTTCTATAAATGAAAAAAAATTCATTCTTAAAAGTATGCAGTTTATTTTGTGTAAATTATTCGCTTATCAAAAACTTTGAAAATTTAATTCAAAATAGTACCTAAAATATTTCAAATGTGACATTTCAATGTTTTACTTACTGCTCAATATTTTCAAAAGAGTATTGCGTCTTATAAAAAACTTTTATGAGGGTGTAACATTATTAGAAAATTTAATTTCTTTTAGTAATTATATGCTTTAGAATATAAATTTGAAAAATTTACTGTTCAAATATCCAATATTATGGATTTCTTTCTACAAATTATTATAATATTTACATGCAGTTCTGAGCGATACGAGATGAATATTAACATTTGATAAATATTTTTACAGACTAATAATTCCTTAAAAATGAAAAAATACTCAGTGGCAATATTGGTTTTTTTTCTACTCCTGACGATAGATCAAATTAAAGCTGGAATAGTTGCTCTTTTTCTGTGTTTCAACGGCTGTACTATGGTCGCGGTCGCCTGTTTCACAGGTAACACGAAAAAATTTACAATATAAAAATCTACGAATAAAAGTTTACGAATCTGATTGTTTATTAAAAATTAAATAATAAAAAACTATTATACTAAGTTGCCTTATACACCTATAGGAGAATTATTTGAGTAAATTAAAGTGCTCATGTAAACCTATAGAAGGGTTATTCGGGAATCGGGATGGGTTATTGGATATTAGGTAAAAACTGCAGTACCCACATAAACCTATGTATATAGGGGGGTTATTTGGGATGCGGGGAATCAAATTCAGGTAGAAAATTTTCGTTACGTCAATTTTGGAGAGTCTCCTATGAAAATTTTATGAAACATTAAAAAAAAAAATAGGATTCCGTTCGCAACCGTCGTAGTGTACGCATCGCTTCTGTTCGAGCGCAGCTTTACTCTCAACCTCACGCCACGCTGCTTGGATTTTTTTCGCTTTTGGTAGCTTGACAATTTCCTCTGGTTGCAGCTTTGATTATTTTCGCCGGACCTTGTGGATTTCACTGCAATTGGACATTATTGAAGATCGAAGTTCAGGTAGAGTCAAGTTTTTGTCGATTTTGTTAGCTGCCATTTTGTTATTCGATTAATTTCCATCAGCGTTTTTTTGTTACTTTTCAATTGTGTTACCCACGGTTTATTAACTTGATTTTGCGCATTTTTTATGTCTTTAAATTTATTTCTTTGCTTATTATACTGATTGTCATATTGTCAGCGTAGGGACTATTTATTTAATATTGATAGCTAACTTTAACATTTTATATTAGCGCAGATTTTATTGTTGCATTTATTAGATTACTTGTTATAATGGTGCTGGTGAGGCTCGTGAGACCGGTAGACAGGATGGTATTGGCAAGTCTTCTGAGTATGGCCTCCAGAGTCAGCAAGACGAATACGATAATGATAAGATTATTTTCGGTAAGCAGGTTTCTAACCGTTTTGATGTTAATGCTGAAGCCCCTTTTGTTGTATCCATCTATGATGTTAGGCCTGGAGAAAATCTTGGTTGTTTGCATCGATTCACTGTAGGTAAGAAGCTGCGCGAAGTAGGGGTTAACTTTATTAGCATTTCTAGGAAGAGTTCGGCCAGATATATTATTGGTTTTCCTTCTGCGGCTGAGGCTTATGAATTTGTTGATAGCAAAATTTCCCTAGTTGACAAACATTGGAGAGCCTTTATTGAGGATGAGTCTTTATTTATCGTAGGTATCATAAGAGATATTCCAAATGACATCACGGAGCAGGAGTTGCTGGACAACTTAAACCAGGAGGCTAGACCTTTTATTACTCGATTCTCTAGAATCTCTACTAGTTTGACTTACGGCTCTCAGGTTAGATCCCTCGTAAGGGATACCTACGATGTCAAGGTCCTGGCAGTTGACCATTTGCCCAGAGTTATTTCTATTTTTCATATTCTGGTGACTATTTATAGGTTTGTTCCTCCGGTCCTTGATGCAGAAGGTGTCAACGCTTTGGTCATGGCAGCTCAAGATGTGATAGGGATGCTAGGTGTTGCTTCTGTTCTGGTTCCCACTTGTCTGATAATTGTAATATACATAACCCCTCCGGTCCCTGCGCTAACTGTGCCCTCATGCATTGCTCCTTTGATAAAGACTGTGTTTATTTTCAATTTCATAGGGAAGTTAATGCCTCAATTTCTGTCATGGGCATTTCTAGGGCAGAGGCTATTTTTTCTGTTCAGCAGAGATTTAGGGAAAATTCGTCTGGTTATAACGTTCAAGGTGTTTCGGATTACTTAAACCCCTTTTTGGACAGGAGGACTATTACGGACAATCTGGGTGATAATAAACCTGCCGGGTTTTCAGTTGGGACTTCCTCTGCTTCCGTTACTGTCGTTCCAGAATCTTCACGCAATGAGGCTCGTTCTAGTCCTGTTAGTTCCCAAGCCAACACTTTTGATGGTGCTGCCTTCGATGCTTTGTCACAAAAATTGCACGAGAAGTCGTCTGAGGATCAATCGGTTATGGATGGTGATGTTGGGAATAATACTCTATGGGCTGACCAGGTTGAGAGCCCATCTAAAAGGAATGAACCTTTGTATCCGGATTGGCTTCCTGCTAAACTTGGTCGTGCATCCGCTGAGAAGCCTGGGGAATTGCACACTAGAAAATCTGCTGTGTCAAGTCATCATCGTGGTTCTGGTAAGAGGAAAGCTGATGTTTATGAGGACTCGTCTTGGAGGAAAAATAGACGAGCGACTAGCCCTACGTCCTAGTTCTGTTTTATTCATATTTTTGTTGTTTTTGTCTATTTCTTGTTTTGTTTTGTCTGTTTACATTTGTTCATTGTTGTTTTTACTCCTTTTAACTTGACTCAACTCTGTCTCTTCAATTCATGTTTTCTGTCACTTCAAATCACATTTTAATTATTTCCTTCTCCTTTTACTATATTCATTTTTGGGGTTTTTTCATTGCTACTTTGTATTATACTGTTTTTTATTTATTGCAATTTTATAACTGATTGTTGCTCTTACTTGCTTCATTTGGGAGGCTTAAGTTAAGGGACAATAGTCTGTTTTCTTCTTTTTAAGGTCCGACTCTTGTTTGATTGTTCATTCAATTGATCTAAGAGTTTGGACGTTGTTTTTTAACTGCTACATTTCAATGTGATATCCTTTTTAAGTGCATTCACTTATTGATATGTAACGGGGCCTTTTCTTTTCACTGACTATTGCTCCTTCTTGCCTCCTCGAGGGTTTTTAAGTTTATCAGCAACAATCCGTTATTTTTATTGTCTATTTTTAGTTTCAATTTTCTTGTTATTGGGTTAATTTTTTGGCTATTTGTTTGCACTGTTACATACTTTTTGATTGTTTATTTCTGTATGGACTCCTTTTTATCCTTTTTCTGGAATGTTCGCGGGTTTCAAAGTAGATGGAGAGAGATTGAGAACTTTGCCCTCAGTTCTGATGTTGAATTTCTGTCATTGTCTGAAACATGGCTCAACGAGACTGTGGAAACTCGTGCCCTTAATGGTTTTAATCATGTCAGACTTGATAGATCTCATGGTCTAGGAGGTGGGCTTTTAATTTATATTAGGAATCATATTTATTATGATAGAGTTGAGTTGTCTTTTGTGCCTCAGGGCTTGGAGGTTATAGCTGTTTGTATTCGTATTAATGATGCTCATAGTCTTACTTTAGTTTCTATTTACAATCCACCTAATAATTTGTTATCCGACGTTGTACTTGTTAAGTTTTTTGTTTCCCTTTCTGTTTATCCTAATGTTGTAATTTCGGGCGATTTCAATGCGCAACACGTTTTATGGGGTAGCTCTCTTGAAAATTCCCAGGGGGTTGCCTTGGCTAGAGCTATTGATTCTTTTCATAATATTTCCGTCCTTAATGATGGTCGACCTACCAGGGTTTTTTCTAAGCCTAGCTGTCCTGATGTTTCCTTGTCATTGTCTCCCTTTATATATGATTGTGAGTTCTCCAGGTGGGATGACCCGATGGCAAGCGATCACTTCTCCTGTGGCTTACAGTTTTCCATACCGTCTCTTTGGCGCAGTAGGTCGGGATCTGTTGTCCAACTATCTCATGTCCGTTGGGCCGACTTTGCAACACACGTGGCTGAAGGCATTTCTGAACTTCCTATCTTGGATGAGCTTAACTACCTTAGGTCGTACGATCTTTTTGTAAGTCTTCTTTTTGACTCTATAGTTTATGCCGGTGGGAAGGTAGTTGCTCGGGAAGAGAAGTCTAGGGAACGTGGTCGTTCTGCTCCGCCTATAATGCTATCTGGTGGAACGAGGAGTGCTCTAAATCTGTTAAACTCAGGGCTGAAGCCCTTGCAGCGCTTGATGCGAATCCGGCAAACAATGACTTAGCTCAGGCTTATTCTTCGGCTTGTAGAAATACTAATCGAACTCTGAAGAAAGAGGCTAGGAAAGGTTTTCACTCTGGGGTGGCATCCCTGAATCCCCAAAATGCGGTTGCCGATAATTTTCGTTTTTTCAAGAGATACAAACGCAGATTTTATAACCCAATTTCTAGTTCGGTCAATTCTAACAATCCCCTTAATAACACCCATCTATCCGATGCATTTGATAATATAGCTTCGTCCTACACGTACACGCCTGATTTTTTGGATATTTTGGACTTGAATTCTGATGACCCTGTAATGTCTTCTCCTATTCTTTATAAGGAGGTTGCGTCCGCTATTAATAAGGCTCGCCCGCATTCTGCTCCGGGTACTGATTTTTTGTCTTACCGTGTTCTCCAACACTTACCTGAGATTGCGATTTCTTGGCTTGCTAGTTTTTACGACGCTATATTGAAGTTTGGGGCTTGTCCTTCTGCCTGGAAGGAGTTTAAAGTGGTTTTTACTCCTAAACCTGGTTCACACAATTTTCGTCCCATTTCACTTGCTTGCACTCTCCTTAAGGTAATGGAGCGGATTATCAACGATCGCATGCAGTGGTGGGTTTAGTCTAATCACATTCTTCCTTCTTCTTTTTTCGGTTTTAGGCGTGAAAGATCTTGCAGCGACTGTCTGGCTATATTTAATACGGATATTACTCTTGCGAAGGCGAGAGGTAATTTTATGCCGGCTATGGCCTTAGATATTGCCAGTGCCTATGACAATGTGTGTCTAGAATCTCTAGTTCGCTGTCTTGTCGATATTGGTATTCCAGGCAGGATTATTAGATTTATAGCGCGTATTATAGAGGATAGGAAGATTTTTGGATATTTTAATGGTGAGGTTTTTGCGGAAGGTTCCACTAACAAGGGTCTCCCTCAGGGCTCTTGTCTTAGTCCTTTGCTTTTTAATTTGTATATTGCAGGCATTGTAGGTTGTTTGATTCAGGGTGTTAGACTTCTCGGATTCGCTGATGATATTACGATATATATAGCCCTTGCTGATCTTACTATGGCTTTAGAGCGGCTGTCAGAAACTGTGCGTCGTATTGATCTATGGCTCCGTGAACGCAAACTTTCTATCTCCATTTCAAAATCCAAACTTGTTGTCTTTGGCATTAGGCAGAGTGTAGATACTGTTTCAGTTGCATTGGGTGATGGTGTTGTTTCTAATTCTTTGTCCTTTAAGTATTTAGGTGTTAACTTTGCTGCGTCATGGAGTCCCCATATTGAGTCTTTAGTCAGTAAAGTCCAAAAGGGTGTGTCTATGTTGAAATCTGTTGGCGGTTTTAATTGGGGTGCTCACCCCCAGACTATGAGGATGATATTTCTATCTCTGGTGAGACCCAGGATTGATTGGGGTTCTTTTTTATATCATCATGCTGCCTCCGGTTTATTGAGTAAAATTCAAGTCCTACAAAATTCTGCTTTTCGGTCTTGTTTGGCTTGTCTTTGCACCGCCCCCATTAATACGCTGCATCATTTAGCCGCGATTCCTTCTACACATGTTAGGAGACGGGCAATGGCTAGGAATATTGTTCTTAAGTGGGCTTCAGTTGTTTCTAATGGTATATTACCAAAGTTTGAATTGATAAGATCCCAGCTCTCTATGAGTAATAATGGTAGTTTTTGTAAGGCTGTGAAGGATGTGGACTTTGGTCTTTTATATCTCATATGGGTTGAATTAACACATGAGTCTGCTCAAGTCATTAGAACTCGAAACGTTTCCATTTTCTCCATTCCCTATTCGTCCTTTTTTATTTCTGATTGTTGCGATCTTTCTATTTCCAGTTATATACGTCATTCCCAGGATATTCCTGTAGCTTTTTATCAGGCTGTACGGGATAAATTTGATTCATTCTTTCAATATTATACTGATGGATCTGTTGGGTCTTTTTATTCGGGAGCGGGTTTATATATTCCCTCTGAGGAAGCTGAAATTCCTTTCTTACTCAATGATTTTTCTTCTATATTTTGTTTATGGTGGGTGATTATGAAGGCTTGTGATGAGAATAAACTCGAGAGACTGTGTATTTAAAAACTTTACTCTTTATTAATACGTTTAAGCGTAGCTTTACAGATCGAGAGGGTTTTCAGTCGTGCTCTTCTTCGCCCGATCAAAATCTTCTCTCTCTTGTCTTTCGCTCCAAGCCCTCTCGCGTCAGAAAAAAGAATCACAAAACGAGCATCTGACGCTAGAGAGTTAGCCAGGATTTCGGCAAAACCCAGGCCCCTCATTTACCGAACATGCCGCCCGCCTTGTTCCAGGAACGAAAGAAAGCAGCTAGTTGACGACGTCGGGGGAAGACTTGCCCGAAGCTGTTGACTGATCAGCCCGGAGAGGGAGCCGAGCGAGCTTCGATATTGGACGGAGGTACTGTCCAGTGGCAGTCTTGACAGTAGCGGCTCTGACATAACCATCCTTACCAGGATGAACAGTGATCACTCTGCCCAAAGGCCAACGACCATCTGGCCGGAGGAGAGTGGGATCTACCACCACGACGAAATCGTTGACTTCAAAGTTCGTTCGGGGGCTTCTCCACTTTGGTCGCTGGTTGAGAGTGTTCAAATATTCCCGGCTCCAGCGATCCCAAAATCTGTCCCTCATTGCCTTGACCAGTGACCAGTGGGTAGCCGTATCCAAGCTGACTTCTGGGTTGGATGGTTGAGCGAAGGAAGTAGCAGTGGTGCCTATGAGAAAATGACTCGGCGTTAAAGCGTCCAGGTCGTCTAAGCCACCACAGGGGGGAACCAAAGGTCGGCTATTCAAGATAGCCTCGACGGACACTAGAAGGGTAGAAAATTCCTCGTAGGTCAGTCTCCGAGGTCCAACAACTCTCTTGAGATGTGACTTCATGGATTTGACTCCGGCCTCCCAAAGCCCTCCAAAATGCGGAGCTCCAGGAGGGATGAACTTCCAGGTTATGCCTTCCAAAGCTAGTTGCTCTTCGACGAGATTCCAGTCCAGGCCTGCCTCATGAAGAAGTCGTCGTAGTTCCGAGTCAGCACCTCTCAAGTTCGTCCCGTTGTCGCTCTGAATCTCCAACGGCCGGCCTCTGCGGCCGATAAAGCGAGTAAGTGCGCCAAGGAAGCTCGCAGTCGTCAAGTCTCCAGCCAGCTCCAGGTGAACCGCTTTCGTGGTCATACAAACAAACAAAGCGACGTATCCTTTGAAAGTAGCTAGGCCTCGGCCGACTGCCCTACAGAGAGCAAACGGCCCCGCGTAGTCTACCCCACACTCCCTGAACGGTCGAGACGGGGTTACCCGAACTGCGGGCAACGGCGCCATCACTTGAGATGCAGTACGAGCTGAGATGCACTCGCACACAATGCATTGACGCAAGAACTTCTTAACTCTGACCTTACAGCCAGTAATCCAAGCTCTTTGAAGGACTCTGGCGTATGTCGCTCTGAAACCGCCGTGCAGGCTACGCTCGTGAGCCCATCGGATAACCAGCAGAGCCAAATGAGACTTTCCGTCAAGGAGCACCGGATGCTTTTCGTCGTAAGGAAGCGTAGAGTAGTTTAGACGACCACCGACGCGTAATATGCCCTTCTCGTCGACGAATGGATCCAGCGAACGAAGCTGAGATTTGCGTGGAAGGACTCGGTGGTGGCTGAGCTGTTCAAGCTCAGAAGCGAAATCCTGTCTCTGAGATATTCCTACACAAATCAAAAAAGCGTGGCTGGCTTCCTGAGCTGAGATGGGAGCCAAGACCGGCTGGATGTCAGACTGATTGCTCTTCCTGAGGAATAACCTGCGAGCCCGAACTGTTCCACGAAGAAGTGCATTGAGCGTTGAAAACCGTGAGATGTGGTCAGTTGATGATGGACCTGTCAGCTGCGTGAGAAGGCAATAAACTTCAGGGGTCTCAGGGTTGTCAGTCGGACTAATCTGCTCTCCATCATTGCAGTCTTGGAGCGGCCACTCCCGATCGTTCTTGGAGAGCCAGGCTGGGCCGTTCCACCAAAGCTGATGGGAGATGAGGTCGGGAGCATTGGCGCCTCGTGATGCAATGTCTGCAGGGTTGTCCCCAGAAGGAACATAGCGCAGCGTCGCTCCGGCAGCAATTTCTTGAATATGAGCGACATAGTTATCGACCAGATGATTCCCAACAGGTTCGTCGCTCTGTAGCCAGTGAAGAACTATCCTTGAATCACTCCACAGATAACAGGATGTCATGGGAACCTCAAGGGTATCGGCGGTGGCTCTTAATCGCTGAACGGCGATAAGCGCGGCTCGCAGCTCCAGTCTGGGAATGGTCATCCTGCCAGAAGGCTTACTCGGAGGCATGAGACTCTTGATAGGGCTGAGCTTAGTTTTTGCCTCCACGAGCCTTATAACTGTGCCATTCTCACTAGTTTCGATTCTGGAATAAATAACACCCGCTATCGCTCTTCTACTGGCATCGGAAAATGCATGTAATTGAATTTTGTCCAGCGGCGTGTGACCAAGCCAGCGCGGAATAGAGAGGTCGCCGACCTTCTGGATCCCCCTTCTGAATACCTGCCATCTGTCGATCCACGGCTGCGGGAGTATCTCGTCCCAGTTGAATTTAGCTCTCCACAAGTCCTGAATGATTAACTTGGCCACCAGTATCACCGGAGCGAGCCAACCTAAAGGGTCGAAAATACTGGCCAATTCAGAGAGTAGCCCCCTCTTAGTGAAAAGAGTCTGTGTACTTGCAGGAGGCAAACGAAACCGCACTTGATCTTCCGTAGGGTCCCAAGATACTCCAAGCTCGACTGCAGGCCCTTCCGTTGAGAAATCAACCCAGTCTGGACGAAGTTTGTCTTCCGAGCTAATTCCCTCAAGAAGAGCGGGATCATTAGCTATCCATTTTCCCAAGTGGAAGCCTCCCGCCTTCAGTAGTTGAATAAGCTGATCTCGCAATCGTTTTGTAGATTCGAGATCGAAGCTTCCGCCCAAGCAGTCGTCCATGTAGATACACTTGTAGATCAACAACACAGCCAGAAGGTAAGCTGCCCCTTCATCCTTGCAGAGCTTCCTCAAAGTGCGTAGAGCCAGGTAAGGAGCGCAGGATTCACCATAAGTGACAGTCAAAAGCACGTAATGTCTGGCCGGCTCACTAGGCGATGCGCTCCAAAGTATTCGTTGCAGGTGGACGTCACTGGGTTTAACCTCGATCTGACGAAACATCATCTTGATATCCGCACAAAATACAAACCGATGTAGTCTCCATCGCGTTATCACGGAGGATATGTGGCTCTGCAGTTTTGGTCCGGCAAGTAGCGCATCGTTAAGGCTGTATCCCGACCCTGTCGGGCGAGATGCGTTGAAGACTACACGCAACTTCCGACCAGAGTCGCTTCGTTGCCAAATCCCATGATGGGGAATGTAGTGGACTGGCATGCTGGTATCAGCTAACTCTTCTTCGGTGAGGAGTCTCATGTGGCCTAGTTGCTCGTAATTTTCCATGAATAGGCAGTAGTGGTCTCTCAACTCCCGATCCTTCTCCATTCTGCGATGAGCCGAAGCAAGAGCTGCCCTGGCTTGAGGCAGACCGTCTTCCAGAAGGGCGACAATCTCCGGTTTGAGAGGCAAGGGAACCACATACCTCCCGTCCAATTTTCTGGAACAGCCAGCTTCGTAAATACGCTCACACTCAAGGTCTGCTGGAGAGACCCGATGAGCTTGAGGTACCTCCTCTAAACTCCAGAAGCGCTGGACGAGGCCCAGTAGTGCCTCGTGACTTGTCTCTGCTTCGGATTGCAAAAAGGAAGTGCAGGAGTTCCTTGTTGATTGCTTGGACGTCGATCCAGTCACTCTGCCGGTGATAACCCAGCCGAAAACAGATTGCTGGGCTATTAAAGATCCCCAATGATAAATGCCAGGTTGAATAACTTGCTCGTAAACATCGGCTCCCAAAACTACGTCGATTCGGTTTGGCGTGTCGAAAGCAGGATCAGCTAACCGAAATTTCCGCTTAATCTGAGTGAAGTCGGCGTCTGGTATTCCTGATGGAGTCACAATATCGATTGACCTCAATACAAAAACCTCCAATTTTCGAGGCTGATTCATCAGGGAGTCCGAAAGCCAGACTTGAGCTTGGTAGCTGGCAGAGTCCATGGCTGAGCCTGCAACGCCCGCGATACCTACGTTGACGCGTTTTAATTGGCAACCTAGCCTGCGAGCGAGGCTTAAGGTAATTAAAGTGGCCTCAGAGCAAGGATCTAGCAGCGCCCGTATTGTCTCTTTGACTGATGAGCCACCGCTCAAGGTCGCGATTGCAGTCGGTAAGATTGATAGCCCGGATGGTCCTTGTCCAATCGTAGAGCTACGGGTCGCCCTGGTAGCAGCTGTTTGGATCCGAGGTCGCTTGGGGTCTTGCTCCTTTCCCTCCGTTGTTACGGGTCGCTTGCCTCCTCCTTCATGAATCAGGGTGTGATGAGTCCCAGAACAGTCTCGACAGGTGGATTGTGATGGGCAGTTCCGCGCTGCATGATTGCTACTTAAACAGTTAAAACAAAGGCCTCGCTCTGAGACCAGTCGTCGTCGCTCTCTGGGGTCAAGGCCTTTAAAGGTGAGGCAGTGTCCGATGTAATGGGCCTCTCTGCAAGCTGGACAGCCCTTTCCTTGTTGAGTGCTGGTAGCGTGGGTGCGAATCGTTTTCGTTGTGGAATTCGTCTTCCTCAAGTTGTTGGCGGTTATCAAGGACTGCCGCTCTGGTTGGCTCGCTGCGATAGATCTAAGAGTTCGACAACGACGCTGAAGAAAATCCGCCAATCTCTCGAAGGAAGGGTCTGCCTTTCCTTTGATGCGTTCTTCATCTCCCAACTCTTCCTCCCAGACCCGGCGAGTGACTTCATCCATGGCTTTGCTGGTGAGGTAAACGAACCAATCGTCCCAGTGTTCCACGGGCCTTTTGAGGGCGTCAAGGAGATTGCGATGTCGCTTGATTCTGTCAAGAAGGTTTTGCAGGTCACTTGCCGATTCTTCCGTCAGAGGTTGCAAGCTCAGTAGAGCCTCCAAGTGATCCTGCACCTGGAGCTTCGGTTGATCGTATCGACTTTTGAGCGCCTCCCATGCGGTGGAGTAATCCCGATCGGTCGGCTTGAACTCGTGAAGTGCATCGGCTGCTGCTCCCTCAGTGTTCGTCTTGAGGTAGAGTAGTTTTGTAGCATCTCCGAGTGCTGCATTGTTGTGGATGAGGTCAGTAAAAAGGTCTCGAAATGATTCCCAGTCTTGCTGCAGGCCACTGAATCTCGGTAGAGTGATTCTCGGGAGGCGAGCGAGAGCGACGTTGGTAGTCGATCCGTCTTCGGGTATGATCGAAGGGGTGCTTTCTGATTCCTTGAGACGTTCGATTTGCTGAAACCTGGAGCGATGATCTAGGAGGAGACCTCGTCCCAGCGTGTAATAATCCTCGGCATCGGAGTAGCCATCCCCGTGAAGGAATTCTCTCGCTAACTCTTCGTCTGCCGTCAGTAATTGTGCTTGTCTGCTGCGGAACGAGACCCAGTAGCCCTCGATAAGTCCGAGTCGACTCTCGACCAGTCCAGCAGTCCATTCCTCTTCCGGTGTGTCCTTAATTTTAGCCAGAGTCTTCTGCATGGTCCGGAGCAAAGCCTCCTGTGCCCTCAGCAACTCTGCCATCCTGTAAATAAGTCCCAGTTTAGATACAGGCGAGATCACGGCGAGTATGCCATGAAACTGCCGCCAACTACCAAGTTATCTGTAGGCCTGACGTGCAGTCGAAAGGCCTGCTCGCTAATCATCAAACTTTTCAAGAAGAAAAAAGTCGATCAGTACCGGCGCAGAGCTAAATGCTATTCCATGCAAGTCAGCGCCGACGCAGGGCTCGATGCCGCTGCAGCCGAGCTAGATGTGATTTAATGCAAGCCAGCGCCGGTGCAGGGCCCGATGCCGCTGCTGCCGAGCTAGATGTTATTCAATGCGAGCCAGCGCCGGTGCAGGGCCCGATGCCGATGCAGCCGAACTGAGCATTGCAGATCCAACGCGAGATAGCGCCGGTGCAGGACCCGATGTCGCTGCAGCCGAGCTAGATGTGATTCAATGCGAGCCAGCGCCGGTGCAGGGCCCGATGCCGATGCAGCCGAGCTGAGCATTGCAGATCCAACGCGAGATAGCGCCGGCGCAGGACCCGATGCCGCAGCAGCCGAGCTAGATGTGATTCAATGCGAGCCAGCGCCGGTGCAGGGCCCGATGCCGCTGCAGCCGAGCTGAGCATTGCCGACCATTCAGATTGCCCGCCCGCCATAGCGGCGTTGCCATGCCTCGCTACCAGTAGTGGTATGGCCGCGGCGCGCCTGCGCATGTGAATTTCGGCCTCTCGAGTCGGTCGACATATTAGTCGCCATATATTTCAAATGCATTCATGAATAAAGGGCTGACATGAAGCTCACCTCAGCACGCCCGGGTCCACCATGCAAGCCCGAAGTACACCCCCATGCCTCCAGTCCATAGTGGCCAGGTCACACTATCGTTCGCCCCACCCGCGCGCCTCTAACAAAGCCCCCGTTCTGTCAAACCAGCCGACCGCCATGATGCCCTCTGCGGTGAAGAGTCCATCCAGTGAGCTCTCCCGTGTAATGTGCGCTCGGACTGGCCCGCACCCCGGCGCCCCTGTATCCCCTTTTTTTTTTTTTTTTTCTTTCTCTCACCTCCAGGGTTCCGTTGCTCAGATCCTCGTGTTATAGCAAACTCCCAGTTGACGCTTGCAGCTGCAGTACTTGACCCTGTTTCTTGTGGCTGGAATCCGGCTCGTATGGACCAAAATGTTTATGGTGGGTGATTATGAAGGCTTGTGATGAGAATAAACTCGAGAGACTGTGTATTTAAAAACTTTACTCTTTATTAATACGTTTAAGCGTAGCTTTACAGATCGAGAGGGTTTTCAGTCGTGCTCTTCTTCGCCCGATCAAAATCTTCTCTCTCTTGTCTTTCGCTCCAAGCCCTCTCGCGTCAGAAAAAAGAATCACAAAACGAGCATCTGACGCTAGAGAGTTAGCCAGGATTTCGGCAAAACCCAGGCCCCTCATTTACCGAACAATTTAGTTGCGAAGCTTACGCTGTGATTAGGGCACTCTATGATTTCTTCACTCGGAAACCTGCAACTGGAGCGATAATTTTTTCCGATTCTCTTTCCCTTGTGTCTCAACTTATGCGGGATGGTTTATCGTCCAACGTTCACATTTTTGTTCTCCAAATTCGATCTCTCATAGACCGTATTTTGAAGGAAGGTTTTCAGATTTATATCTCATGGATTCCAGGTCATGCCGACATCCTTGGTAATACTAGGGCTGACTTCGGGATTTAGTCCTCAGTTTATTTCATTGCAGATAGGTCCCGCAGCGTTGGTCAGGCATGCCAGCCGCGCTGTTTGGCGTGAGGTTCGGGTACATACGCTCAGCGGAATAACCCGAGTCAAGGATTTAAAAAAAAAAAAACATTAAAATAACTTAAGTTGAACGTGTACATTCAGAGTTACTTACATATCAAAAAATTTTCTGATTCCATTATAGAAATCAACATAATAATAATAAACGTAGATTTATTTTATCGTAGATTAATGTTTCGTAGATTTTTTTCATGAAATCGTTTCACAGGAGCT
The DNA here is from genome assembly GCA_038277355.1 of Encarsia formosa. Lineage (NCBI taxonomy): Eukaryota > Metazoa > Arthropoda > Insecta > Hymenoptera > Aphelinidae > Encarsia > Encarsia formosa. The sequence goes on from CM076184.1 coordinate 112,751,558, forward strand.
GGTGTGGTCCATGAAACTGGAGCGTTGCCATCGTATGTATCCACTGTTAGAGCATGTGCCCAAAGTTTTGGAAGGTGCACCAAAGCATGTTTGCCAGGCTTTTCCGAACCCGGGCCGTGAAAGAAGAAATATTTTACTTACTTTTTAATGACTCATTTGTTTGAAAATTGGTTAACTGTGCGAAATTATTTTAAAATAAGTATAATTTTTTAATAAAAAATTAGCTTGATTGGCGGGTTTCAATTTCAAATATTTATAAAAAAATGGTTAATTCTTTTAAGAGCCCAAAATAGAAAAACTGCACAACTTACTTGGTATTTTAATTTTTTTTAAAGGCAGTTTAATAAAAAAAAGTAATAAAACTCAAAAGTATAAAACTGGTAATAGTTGATACTTGAAAAATATATTTTTTTTCTTCTTAGTATTTAAAATTTAAACAAAAAGTGTTTTTAGAATCTGAATTGTACTTTTTTGTAACTATTGTACGCAGAGTCAAATTAGGCATGAATCAGAAATTAAATCAATCTTCCGAGATCATTATGAAAGTTTTAATTAGAAAAATCTTTAAATAAAAAACCAAGCAATGATTCAAGTTTCGTAAAAAATCAAAGTTTTAATATCCCGCACATCATTAAAAAAATTATTTTGGTTATTCAATATTATTATTATTTTTTAAAACCTTATCTCTGAAAAAAGTACTATTTACATACATAGTTGCTTATAAAATAGCATGAAATTTTCAGCTACAGCTTTTATACACGTATATAAAAGTAGATTTAAAAATATGCCGCGTAATATACTTGTAGGTAAAAAATCCTTATTTGATTTGAGTACTAGAATGATAAATATGCTTCTAATTTGAAAAAAAAAGAAGTTAATATTTTTAAATTGAAAATTTTTTCATTAATTATTTTGTAAATGTTACAAATTTTTCAATAATAAGTCTAATGAAAAAAATCTTTCAAAAAAGTAAAGACGACAGTAATGCGCATGAATGCTGCGCACAGTTCGCGAAGTTTGAATTTGTGTTTATGCAAAAGTAATCGAGTCATCCTCTGCGATGGACGAATGGTTTTCAACAAAATTAAATCGCTTTAGCGATTTAAATGATGTCCAAGCAAGGGAAGAAATTCTAACAGAGATAAAAATAAAAGTTGGAAGTATAAATAGTGATGAAGCAGCAGAAGTTACGAGAAATTTGAATCTTAGCAGATTGTTTTCACAGTTAACCTCAAACGATAAGTAAGTAAAAAACTAAGTTAAAGTTTTATAAAAATTTTTAATTAAGAAGTAAAGTTAAACGATTCTATATATTATTTCAGAGAAATTGTGGAGCAAATATGTGATACGCTGAATACTATATCAGAGACATCTCGTCCTGGTGAAATTTTATGGCGATATACTCCAGAAATACATCAACTACTATCTCACCAATTACCAGCAGTAAAAATTTTTGCTTTAAAAGAAATTTTAAAAGCAGCAAAGAATCCAATGATTCAACCTCAATTATTGACAAAAGTCGATTTACTCAAGCGTACTGTTGAAATAGTTGCAGATGAAAATATTGGCGTAGCTAAGTATGCAATGGACACTTTAAAAAAAATTGGTCAAAGTTCAGAAGGTTTGAGAATTTTGTATTCTGGTTTATTAATGAGATCTATTGCTAAATTACTTGCTGCTAATGACGATGTCAAATTCAGAGTATACGAAGTTATTGTTGATGTAGCTAAAAATAACAAAGAAAGCCTAGAAGCTTCTGTGCGGTCAGGATTTATGCAAAGTCTTATTGACATGGTTGAAAATGATGATATTTTACTTCAATTAAATGCCTTAGAACTTTTAACTGGGCTAGCAATAACCCAGGATGGCTTAGAGTTTTTAGAGCGTCAAGGAGTCTTAGAACAACTCTCACAAAAAATTGCTCAAGCTCATGAAATGCCGCTGCCAGATCTATTTATACCTGGTTTGATGAAATTCTTTGGTAATGTTGCAAGATTATGTCCTAATGAAATCTTTTCTAGATATCCTCCAGTTATTACAGCACTTTTTGAGGTTCTTCAAAGTGATGATCAAATTATTTTAGCAAATGCATTAGATACTCTTGGTTATGTTTCATCCTCAGTTGAGGGAAAATATGCTCTGCAAAGTTTAGGAAATGCAATGCCTGTTGCCTTGAAAAAAATATCAGAGGTGATTCAAAAAATGCCCTCAGACCTCAGGATTCATGGATTAAACAATTTAGTGCTTATTTTAGATGTTCAAAAGTCAGAACAAGATAATAAGATATTAACATTGGTAAAATCTTGGTTTGATTGTTTAGGAGAAGAACCATTAAAAATTATTTTATCTATATGTAAGCAACCATTTGCTGATATAAGGCAAGCAGGATTGGAAGTATTACTTGTTATTGCATCTCAAGCTTGGGGTCAAGAATATATTGCAAATCATCCAGGACTGATAGAATTTCTATTAGACAGAAATATTGAATCATTTAAAGAATGTAAAGAAATAAAGTTTCAAGTGGTCAGACAACTTTCTGAAGCTGGATCCAATATTTTTGATGCTCAAACAATGGAAAAATTAAAAAAATTCGTCAGCGAAGGACCTTTTTACATTGACACTGCTACTGAAGTTGCTATTGAAGGAGCTTCATAATTTCATTTAATTAATCAAAAATTTTCTTGTGTCATTCAATAAAAAATTTGAAAAGATGCAATACTACAATCATAATTTTTATTATATTTGTAAATAAAATAAAAATTTTTATTCATTTTTAATTTTGATAATACAATTATTTTCTGAATTCCTACAAAATTAAGTTAAAGCTCAATTCATACATAATCATATTTTTAACTTTTTTCCTTTACTTTGTTAATTTTTAATATTTGTCACTTATTTAATTATTTATAAAAAATATCAAGTTCTGAAAATTGAAATTACTTGTTCTCTGTTGGGCACTTATTATTTAAGTTCATTCTAAAATTTAAAAAGTTTCTATTACAAATAAATATAAATGCTTGGCCTTAATTTTCTAATTTTTTATTCTTATATATGTGTAATAAGTATCTTGCAATCGTTCACAAACAATATTTTTCAAAAGTTATCAAAGTTACTTTGTTTTCAAAGAAAAAGCTTATTAATAAACTATAATAATCTTTCATTTTACTCAAAGAATATTTCATTTCTTTTTTTTGTATACGTAAGATCAGAAAAATTTGGAATTGAGAAGCACCAAACAAGAATATAATTGCAGATTATTATTTTTAAAAAATAGCAAATATAAGAATATAATTTTAAAAAGTTTATTTGAATTTCTTACAATTATTTATTTCGCAGTATTATCATAATCATAATGATCTTCTGAAGATCGAGATTCTCAAATTTGTATAAAAAAATCTTAAATCATTCTTAAAGCTAAATGCAGTCATTTTACAGAATATCAACTGCGAATCAATTTAAAAATTCTAATGTACAATTATTACTATTATTAGAATAAAAAAAATCAGATTAGACTACTGCTTGTTTTCAGCATACAAATAATATATTACAACCTAGACTCATTTATACAAAGACAAATAATTTATTTTACACTTACGCAACTATACATAAAAAAAAAATTAAAAAAAAAAAAAACACAGTTAAGGTCTTGCGAATATTTGGTCAATTTTTCGTTGGAAGAAAAAAAAAAAATAACAATCTTTGACATTTCGTAGTGACGGATGACGATGACAAAAAAAAAAAATTACTTTCGGGTTCTGCACGCAAGACCCAAATTGAGTTGAAAGTAATTTTTCAAAATTGAAGAATTAAAAAAGTTTTCCTACTTTATAGATTTTAAAAACTTCGATTCCTTTTGTTTGGAGATAAAATTTTGAGCAAACTAACGACTGGGGCCTCGAACGCCAAGGATATAACCACCGAAACGAGATAGGATGTAACCACTTGTCCGAAGTACATGATTACCTGAAATAAATCATACATATTTTCATAATCGTTATGAAATTTTACTGAAAAGTTTTGTTGATTTTAACAGAGTACTCACCATACTACTCTTTGACAAATGTAAAGGCGAATCCATGCTCATTGCTGTCATTCTTATAATTATAGGGTGAACTAGGTATGCACAGTAGGTCAATCTGCTGAATGGATACAGCTGTGGCGCAGACAGAATTTTATTAACGTATCCTGCAAGCAAATTAAAAAAATTTTATTTTTAAATTCGGTGTTGCGTAATAACTAATGAATAGAAAATGGCGAAATCAGTGAAAACAGATAGTCACGGTAAGACGTCAGAAAATTTTTACGAAAATTTTGCGTGTTTCTGGATTGAACAAATTTTGAGGTTTATGAGTAGATTTGAGAGAACGTCTTTATTTTTATTACGACCTTTGATTCTTTGACCTTTCATTGAAAATGTGAAAGTTGGAACATCAAATACTTTACTATATTAAAATTGTGATTATTAAGAATTTAACTTTTTTTAATTAATAAAAACACTTCAAATTTCAATAAAGTCTCTTCAAATTTTAATTAAGAAATATTAAATTTAAGCACTTTACAGACACGAAAATAAATTTTGAAATCAACGAATTTAAAGTGCATCCAGGACTTAAAATTTATAAACATTCCACCGAGGAAAAATAGTTGTTTCAAATTTTCATTCACATTCAAAATAACGAGCTGGAAAATTTTCTAAACGTTATCGAGAAGAAAGTTCTTTTGAATAATCGAAAGCATTGAAAATTCTCAAAATGGAAATTCAAAATATGAAAATGGACCAACCTCCGTAACCGGTGCTGCAGGCGATGACGACCCAGGCCAGGCTCAGCGCCCAAACGGTGTGGCTGAGAGCCGAGTACGCGGCACCGGCGATGGGCGAAAGTTCCGCCTCGTAGAGCCCAAAGAGTAGACTCAGCAGGCAGGCCGTTGACAGGAGCCATCCAATAACAACGCTAGACTACAAGAAAAAAGAAAAAAAAAAAAAAAATTAATCAAATGTAGGTAAATAAACAATTATTTCGGGTGAGCAGAGATAGGTTGGGTAAGGTGGTAACCATAATGACGGGTAAAAGTAAAAGCGTTGAGTAATTTTTTGTTTAACATTACGTGGATCCCGCCTCGTGGCTATTACGTTCCGGATAACTTTTTCGTTCTTTCTTTTTCTAGTTATTCAATGCAAATTTGGTTTGAATAATGCAATTATGTGGTTAGATAACTATTACCAAATACAAGAAACACGAACGATGCGTGCAGAGAAAAAAGAAAAAAAATTTGATAAGAAATATTTTTTGCAACGTTTTTTTTTTTTTCATTCATCCGAGGGATTCTCACGCACCATACGATGATGATTTCGCAGTTGGCGAGTAATACTACGCTTCGGGAAAAATTGTGAAAAAAAAAAAAGATGCACCGAAGCCATACTTATTTCAAGTAATAGCACGCCGCGGTCACAACGTAACGCTTCGGTCGATCACGAAGAGCAATAATATTCGTCAAAACAAACCATAAAAAAAAAAAAAGGAAAAGATACAGCAGTATTTTGAAATAATCGCGGTTGAGGAAAACGTCAAACTCACTTTGGACATCTTAATTTTTCGATCAGTCTTGAAGAGAAAGTATCCGACGCACATGCCGATGATGTAGGGCCCGGACCTCGTCCAGGGCTTGCTGTAGATCTTGTCGAAGAGGGCGAAGGGATCGTCCTTGTTGGGCATGTGGTTGTTTACCAGGGCTATGTAGCCGGTGGTCAACCAGGAGATCACCATGAGCGACGTCAAGGACGCCGCGGCTATTTTGAAGTGATTCGTCGCGATTATCAGTATTATCGCACCGAACACGTAGAATTGCGTGTCGTCCGCCACGTACCAACTCCATATCATGCACTGTGCAATTATAGTACCAGTATACATTATTATTCTCATGTTCACATATTCATAAAATTGAGCTGTAATTTTTCAATATCTTTTAAACCTATGGTTAATAAGTGTCATTAAAATAGGGCTGAAATTGATTTTTAAGGAAAATTGCGATATTATTCTTGAAACTTGTTTTGAAATTTTTCGTTTGAATCTTGCGTAGCTTTAAGCTAACGATCAAACTTGAGAAGTTTTCAAATCTTCATTATATAAATACGTTTCTGAGAGAACATTAATTAGAACAAAGTATCTGGTTTGAGCATTTCAATAATCTACTTTCGCTCGATGCAGTATCAATACATTTAAATCTCACATTAATCCGCATCTTAATATTTATATTAAAGTTAACAGCTCAACAGGTCTTGATCGTACGTATGAGAGCTAAGGTAAAGATGCCAATTATGATTGCAAAAATCGCTACTTTTCAGCATTTTGAATTTTATTGAAAAAACAAAGCATATTAGACTAAATATTTTTTTACATACTTAAATTTTAGGTTCTTAGAAACTTAAATAAATTTTTTTAATATGATAATTGTATTTGTTTATTGAATAATTAATGTTTAAAGTCAAGACCTTTTATGCCTCCGTTGAAAGTCAAGGCCCCAGTTTATTAGACAACTTCAGCTTTGGCCCCAGTTTATGGAACACTTTTACACGTGAAATCCTGTCTGTGACTTAAGTGCCCCAGTTGATGGAACGGAATCGTCAAAATTCGAGGGTTTGATCACTCTCAAACACGAACAAATTAAAAATCTAACATGAAAATTAGATAAACCGTTCCATCAACTGGGGTATGTAAGTCACAGACGGAATTTTACGTGTAAAAGTGTTTCATAAACTGGGGCCAAAGCTGAAGTTGTCTAATAAACTAGGGTCAAAAGGTCTTGTCTTTAAACATTAATTATTCAATAAATAAATACAATTTTCATATAAAAAAAATTTATTTAAGCTCCTAAGACCCTAAAATTTAAGTATATAAAAAAATATTTACTCTAACATGCTTTGTTTTTTCAATAAAATTCAAAATGCTGAAAAGTAGCGATTTTTGTGATCATAATTGGCATCTTTACCTTACTTAAGAAATAATTGGTAATAATCATGCTCACCATCTGATCAACGGGAAACAGGGTGTTGATGTAGAGTAAATTTCTCCACCAGTAGTTGGCGCAGTTTTCGTGATCCAAAGTTGGCGGCTCGAAGACCGAGTTGTAGTGGAACCACTTCATGGCTATCATGGTGATGCCAAGGACGTACATGTAGGGAGCGGTGAGCCTGCAGAACCTGTAGGCGAGGAAGCCCAGGAACTTGAGAAAGCCCTCGAGGAAGCCCTGCGTGCCCTGGGTCAGCCTGTGGAGGTCGCCCTTGGCGTTGGTCCGGAAGTACAGGAAGCTGACGAGGAGGCCGCCCATGAAGAAGAAGGTGTCGACGCTGAAGGCACCATTTTGGATTGTCTGGAACAGAAACCTCTTCTCCACGACCTTGCGGTATTCCATGTTGTCCGAGTACTTGAAGACGATGATGCAGGTGTGGCCCAGGATGACCCACAGCATGGATATGCACCGGAGACCGTGGACCGTGCTCAGGGTGTCGCGACCGACCGCGCTGTCGCATATCACTCGGCCGTTCTCGCGAATCGAGAACGATATCAGGATCTCCTCGAATACGTCTGGTTGAATAAATTTGATAAGTCAGAGAGTTTTAATAGGATTTAGCCACAATAATTTTTAAATCAATGTTGTTTTGTGAGTGCAAAAAAGATGTGAAAAATTCATTAAAATTGGGTAAGGTAACAAATACTCGAAAGTCATTTGTGGTTGAAAAAAGTTGTAACACCCAAGGACAATGTGTCACTTGTCCTTTTAATTAAATTTGAAATAAAATTTTTATACATTTCTAAAATTTTATTTTCGACTCTAGAAATTTTTTATCGGATTTTATGATTATTATTATTTTTTTTTTTATTAACGCAAAGTTGAATATCTTTACTTTTATTAATTTTGGATTAAAATGTTTAAGTTTTTTAGAAACCGTATTTTTTTAAACAAAATTATCGTCTCAAGTGAGTTAATCCGAATAAAAATTCATTTTTTTGCGATTCGAAAATTTAATTTTTTTTTATGCTTCGAAAATGAATAATTTCTTATGATAATTTTAAGCTATAAAAAACTTCACTGTATTTATAATTAAGAAATTTTTTTTCAGGAAGTAGAAATAAATTTTGCTTATCATTTATAATGAGCTTACAAAGATCTGATAATTCTTACTTTCGTTTTATTTTAATCGAAAGTTATTAAATACAGCACGTATATAAAATCACAATAAAATTTACAACAATTGAACAGGTAAATAAAATATTGGCCATACTCAGTTTTTGTAGATCCGGTGTGGGTGGTCGCATCGCACCCTCGTGATCGTTGTTGTTGTTGACAACTACCGAAGTGACACCAGGAACAACTTGCTCGCTTACTGGAACAGGAATGTAGGTCCTACCTTGAGACGCTGTGTTTCGGTCGCGATAAATATAAACAAATAAAAAAAAACTCGAGTCAACTACTCGTCAATTTGTCAAAATTTAAAAAAAAAAAGACAGAACAAAACAGATATAAAATCAATTTGCGATGCAGTCAAGTTAGTCCAATATGTATATATATGTACATAAAACATAACTTCTTCTTACAGTACGAAAAAACTCTCACGGTACATCAAAAGCTCGATATATATATATATACATCGTCCTTGCATTTTATGTACAATTGTGGTAGTAAGTGAATAAAATAAACAGTCAGCTGCAAATTGTGTTGCGAAAGCGAACAAAAGTAATTAATTTTTTTTTTTTTTTTTTTTTTGTACATCCAGAATAAGAGGAGAAAGAAGAAGAGCAACAACACAAGAAGAGGACATCACACTCGGTCATTGTGTATGGTAAGCTGCTGTGTTTATATGGTGGTGTGTGTGTAGAAAGCTGAAATAAGCTGCTTTTGTTTAAATAAACGTGTGTCTTTCGACTATGTGTAAATACGTTACCGGTATGGTGCTTTCCGTTTCCGTTCACAAATTGCTCGAGTTTTACGTGTTTTTCGAGGTCATAGTTCATCTTCTGCTTACGAGCGGCTATCCTAATCAGGTACAAATCGTAGCAGGTTCCGACGATCAGCAAAAATACTACCACTGCTGTTATCACACTGAAAATTCATAAAAGATAATTAAGTATATCAGCTACGTTTATAACTTGCTGTGTATTACACTTAAAAGGACCTCTCGCAAATTCGCCAAAATCTGATCTTAAAGATCCAAAAAATACATCCTTAAAAAGTGATTGGATTTGAATATCTTTTCTGGGGTTTTTTTTTTTTTAGAAAACGATAATTTAAACCTGATTCTAATGGTGCGCTGGGCACCAATTTTTACAGTTACAGCTAAAAACCTTTTTTTTTTTTTTTTCTTTATCCAATGATTTCGGTGAATCTGCTAGAGATCTTTTGAACTAGAATAAACTCCCGTTAACGTAAATGTACGCTAACTCAGTTTCAAGCAAAAAATACATCCTTGTGAATGCGTATATATTTTTTTAATATAGTAAAAGAAAAGGTTCCAGTTTTAAAATTAGTAAAATCATAGTATGCAAAATTATATTTAGGACCAATCTCTTATAAGTTTAAAAATTTTTTAAATTTTCGAAGATTGAAATTAATGTTTCATTTTAAATAATAGTTATATTTCTAAAACTATCTGCGCGTATAGTGCTAGTAGTATGCAAAACCCATGCTCTACCAGACGGAATGAAACAGGGTGTTTGGGGGGAATAAAAATTTGAATGCACATTAAAAAAAATTTATCGATTACTTTTGCTGATCTAATTATAGTTAAAATTAGTCAATTTAAAAATGCCGACAATACTTTTCGATAATCAATTTTTTTTTTCAATGTAGCTGACAAAGTTTTTCCAAAATAAACGCCTAAAGCTACGAGCCTTAATAAACGAAAAAATATGCGAACGAAGTTCGGACTAGTGCTCTATTATCGTAATTCCGAAAAAGAAAATATATTTTATTTGTTACGATAATTTTTTACGCATGTCGTATCCTAAAACTATTTTTAACTAAAGTAAAAAAAATAAAATTTCAACAAACGTATATAAAAAATTAAAAGTTACGGCTCATTTGAAATAAAAAATGAGTGAAGTCACTTACAATAACAGCCAGAAAATAGGATCGGTAGACATGTCATAATAGTCGTGTTGATCCTTGACTTTGTCAACGTGGGAGTGTTTGGCTACGTATTCACTGGCCCCCAGCCTCGAGATCACAGTAACGTCGTCCGCGCTGCAGGAGAAAGGCAGACAAGCACCCAAATAAACTACTCTTTGCTGAAATTTAAATTCAATTTATTAGATTCAACATCTCTAAAAATACTCAATATTTAAAAATTAAATAGGAAGCGCAAAAATTCAAATAATAAGTTCATTTTTCTGCAAACCCTTTATCTAGATACTGTGCACTAAAAATAGAACATATTTTTTTTATTAAAATTTCATTTACTACCCCTTTTATTTCAATTCTTTATGAGTATAAAATATAAAAAATATAAAAGATATTATTTTCCTTGATTCATTTATTTTTTCAACTCGATCTCACAGTTTGACCGATTGAACTCAGCACCGACCCTATCTTTTCGTAAATACAGACGAATCTTGGTCTGACGCAACGCGTAAACGACGAGAGCATGAATAAACTTTGTCTTCAATTCGGTCTAGGAACTTCGTTACACTTTCTTTTCATGCCGAAGTAAAAGCCCCAGCCACAACGAGAGATCTATGCAAAGCCGTACTTAATATCTCTCTTCTCATTACGTCGCCGCGAGTCACAGAGAGCGAGCGCCGCGGTTCCATCACCTGCATTTCGCAATAATCCGTGCGGTAAACGTCTAATCACCCGCGAGAATCTCTCTTTCTCTCTTACTTGGATCGAAATAATTGACATAATCTCGGGTAAATTCGGTGCGGTAATAATTCACTGCTACCAAAATACGTTGAAACAAGTGCAGTGGAAGAAATTGAAATTGAATACAATGATTCGTCCATTTTTAATTTTTTTTAGAATTTTTTTTTTTTTTTTTTTAAACAAGTTTTTTTTTAAATAAAGATGAAAATATTTCAAAAGATCTTGATTTTTTTAAATTAGAAGTTTAGTTTAAAATAATAGTATATTTTTGTAACGTGGTCTAGGAAAGGTTTATTTTGACTCTGAGAGGTTTGCGACCTGAGCTGAAGGCAAGGGGTACAACAAGGTGACCAAAGAACTCTTCTCGACTATGTTTTGAAAAATATTTTTTCGTAAAAGAAATTTTTAAAATGTTTATTTAAATTTTTCAAAATTTTACTTAAAATCAAATAAAACAGATTAATGTGTTTTCGAATTAAAAAAAAAAAAAATTTCAGGTTTATAAGTTTAAATGAAAAATTTAATGATAAGAACTTATATTCAAATGAAAATATTCGTCATTTGAATGAAAAAGAAAACTACAAAACATGAAAGAAGTTATAATTTAATTTAAATTAAACTCATTTTTTTATATCAAATGATAAAATGTGATGCAAGTCAAAGTTAACGCGATGGTCGTTAGAACAAAATATGAACTAATAGGGAAAGCTTGTTAGAAATTCGGAGTTACAACTTATATACGATTCCCAGTGCTGTCGAATATTATCGAAAAGTAATTATCAAATGACTACGTACTCTTAAAACATTGTAAATAGGATTTAAAGTTATTAAATAATAATATTAAAAAAATAAATAAAAAGTTTTTAATTTTAAATGAGAAGAAAAATCGAGAACTCGAGAGATTAAAATAGTTATTTTATATATTATCAAAAAATTCTACTTAATATTAATATTAAAATTATTACATTTCTACATATAATTAAGTCAACAATTTATTTATATTTTTAAATATCAATTTAAAAAAATATTAATTAGAATATTTAACTGAAACAACTCATTTGACTCATAGAACAAAGTTTTTTTTTCATAATTTTATCATTTGGAATAATAAATTTTTCCCGTTACCTAAATTTAAATTACTTGAATTATAATTTAAACACTCATTTACAGCAAAAGAATTTAAATATTTTTTAATTGCAGCAAGTATTGATAATAAAAATCGGGATTTTTAAAAAGTCAAAATTAATTACCGAGGGCAAAATAGATCCATTGACGGAAATCCTGACGATGTAGAATCCAAGCGGGTAGGGAGGCCGATCGTCCAGAAACTTGGCGTCTAGAACAACCGGAGCCTGCTGCACTCGCTTCTTCTGAGGTTCTTCCTGTTGCAGGTTGAACTTGGGCATGGTTATCGTGTCCTCAGGGTGGTTCAGATTCGTGGCCCCCAGGTCGCTCACACCCTGGCCTATGTACTCGCACTCCGTGGCCGAGCCCGTGAAGTACGAGTTACCCCAGTAGAAGCCCTGCGAGAAGCGTCCGGTCGCATCGTCCACTGTAAACAAAAACGAGAGATTAAAATATTAATACCTTTGTTGTAGGTTTTACATCAAGGACTAACCGAATTAACATAATGTTTTATCGATCGAAGGTGTAACCACGACCACCATTATAATTATACAGTTGAGCAGTTTATCCTTATCCAACAGACGAAGCTCATTCACTTTTTTTTCATGTTTAATAAACAGTTTCATTCAAATGATTTTCCTCCTGATTTTTTAAACAAAACCAAGGAGAGAAAAAATAGCTTGAACCAATAGTCACGTAATTATTGTTCGCGAATAATAAAACTCATAGGGATAAATATTTACTATTATGTTTTATAATTTTTATGTCTATTTGAATATAAAACGTAAACGGTAAATTTTATAAAGCGTTAAAATAATCCTATTTCTCGTATGGTTCTTCATTGGTGATGGATGCAATTGTGCAAACCATAAATAAAGAAAAAATATTTTTTTTTTCTCTTTTCTTTATTTACATGTAAATTTATTATCATTTTAAAAATCTCGAGTCTTTTTTTTTAAATTCTTCACAGCTGAATCACACGGTTCTAACACCTGCACCTGAGAGACGTTAAAAGAGTGAAAAAATCGTTTAAAGTGATTTTTTGAAAAAATCGTGTATAATGTACGTGTCGTTTTACAATAAGCGCATACTCCGGCATTTATATGTATAGCTTTAATTTCAACCTTCGCGATGACGGCTTTCTACTCGGTTCAATCTAAACGGTATAAAATTGTAAAAATTTATCTAACCCATTCGTTTGTAAATCTCGTCTCTGCGCAATCGAATGAAAAATGATCATCTTTTGCGTAGTGGCACAATAAAACTTTGGTTTAAAATTCAATTGTCACTTTATGTTAATGAACCATCGAAGAAAGAATAAAAATTTTTATAGGTGATGCTAATCCCGCGACCAGGAACATCAATTTATTTCCAGCCAGTGCATATTACACTCGTAATTTCATCCCGTATAATGACCGTCTTATAATAAACTCTCGGGTGACAACATAGTCAGAAAGTGTTTAAGCACCTTATAACGAGTGTCCTCTGCTTTCTCAAAGTGAAAGCCTCGCAAACCTTGCGTGAGCATGCTTTATTCTCTCTCTTTAATTTTTCTAAAATTCAAAAAATCGTTTATGAAGTGCATGCGCAGCTTTCGAGAAAAAAAATAAATCCTCCTCCCGCCGCGGGGTGAAAGTGTTTCGGCGAATTTTCTCGCTTCAGAAAAATTCGAGATTTCAAAAGCTCACGCAAGGCAGCTTGTATACGGCGGTTTTAATCATCTCTTATAGGCTCAATTTAACTCGCGCGATTGTAAACCGACCCTAAAGTGATAAATCGGCGCGTTCGTGTAACCGTAAATTTGCATGAAAGAATAATAACGGTTGATGATCAAATTTATCGAGTAACTGTGTTCCGAAGTTTCGTATGAGAATTAGCAAAAAAAAAGGGTCACCTAACTACATTCATCCCGGCTTCCCACGCACTTTCTCGAGCTCCGATTTGTGGCGTTTATCATAACCTCACCTGAGAAATGTCGCGACCGGAAGTCACATCTCCGAGTAGCGATAGTGTCGCGATGTGGGTCAGATCTCTGGGACCTGGGTTCCAAAGTTATCGACTACCTAGACTCGTCTATAAAATATGTTAAGTCTAATCGAAACCATTTAGCTTATCCCTGCAGGTGTATATTAAAGTGGCATAAATAGTTTCAATCCTCCTAATCACCAATGCGAGAGGTTTTTTTATAACACCGATCATGAATTCGCATGATTAATTTGTGCAATAGCTTCGACATTGTGTAAATACGGCTTGATTGTAATAACACGTTGTAAGTTATGCACTGATTGATCCATAACTTTCAAAGCGAAATAAGTTTTTGATGTTGAAGACTCTTTTTTCCCCCTTTTTTGAGCTTGTTTGATTTTATGCATGTTTAAATATACTCGTAATAGCTTAACGATCTTTGGAGAATTTTATGTATCTCTTTGCTCTCGAAATCCCGCACACAGTTTTCTCTTTGCCGAGTAAACAAATCGCCTATACCCGTGGAATGCAATTTTTTTTTTTCGCGTTTTACAAATGTGCAACGTGTTTAATTTTTGTCGTTACTCGGACTGATGTAACAATGGTAGCCGCCTTGTGATGAAATTTTATTGACTTTAGCAGTCTCTTAAAATGCATCTTGAGATTTCTTATCCTCTAAAATCATTATAATGAACTTATCTCCGTACTAGTAATCAATTATCGTGGTTGGTTATGAAATTCATTCTTTACTTCGATGTAAAATACTGTCGTTTTCTATTTATTATCAATAAAAGTATTATGTACTCTTATGATTTAGCTTTTACGTCGTTAAAACTTATCTAATAAAAAAAACTTTTCTTTTCGCATTTTATGTATCGCTATAAACATGCTCGAAAAAGAAATAAAAGCTAACAGCCATATAAAGTTTTTTTTTTTTTTTTTTTCAAACGCATTCTGGAAACTGTTTATTATCTGAAAGATCAAGCTATCGACACGCTACCGGCACTAAAAAGAACAAAGCTGAGGTAAGAGTCTTTGAAGCGATTGATCGAAAGCGAATAAATGGCGAACGTCACGTATATATATATACGATATTTAATTGCACGTGCGTGAGCTTTAGGATTCGTCTGAAACAACGGACTTTTTCGAATCTTTTCCCTCTCGTTTGAATAATTCACAATAAAAGTAAATTTAGACTCAGATTATAGCAGCTTATCTTGAGAAATCAGTTTTTACGAATGATGATGCCTATAAGATAGTGTAACAACATCGGCGTGTAATATTAAACTTTCATTAAACCCGAGCATATATAGTAATAGAAAAAAATTGAGTACAAACGCTCGCCCGTGCGTGACATAATCTACTCCAAAGTTAGCTGTAAAATACCATAATTATCCAATAATTCAAGCCATTGAACTTTTTTTTTAATCCTAGTCCCATAAAGCATACGAATAAATTGTTATGTAACAGCGTCGCGACGCGACTAATTTTCAATACAAAAATCCCGTAATACTTTTACTAATTATCCCCGATATACATACGCTCTTCGGTCGTAAAAAGGAGTTGATTTTTTTCATAAATCATTTACGACGCTGCGACTTTCTCCCTCTCGTCATTATTATCTAATCTCAGTACACTTTTTTTATCCTCGCATTACGAGATTATAAACAGTACAGACGCATACGTACTCTAGATTTTGATTTTTTGACGTGAAAATTTTCAACTTTCGACATTACGGTAGATGAGAAAGCATTGATGCACCGTTATGTAATTGCATGGGGACCATTTATGTACGACTTTACCGAGGATTTATGTAATTTTTGCATGCGACTCGTATTGATTTTGCGTGGATGCTGTGCGAGTCCTTAAACAAAGTTTCTTTTTTTTTTTTACTTAATTGTACAGGAAAAAAGGGTTTTCGATTTTTTCTGTTTGTGCAATTAATTTGTCGAATTCGAGCTATCTGATGGACAAGGTTTTTAATTGTTTTTTGTTGTTTAATTAATTAGTTAATTAGAAGAACAAAGTTTCGTTTTGGTTTTTTTGAGGGGAATATTAAAAAATTTAATTATAAATTATTTTACTTAATTATTTTTTTTTTTGCATTTAAAAAAAAAATTCTTAAATGGGTTGTGTTAAAATTTATTTTGAAATGCACTTATAATTATTGAGTTAAAGAAAAGAAACATTTCTAATTATTTTTTTATAAGAGACTTTAATAACCACATAAAATTTTTTCAAAGAATCAATATTTGATTACCAATCTTCCAAACAGTTAAAATTATCAAATAATTATGTAATTCTTATACTTGAATTGTCACTTAAAATTTCAAAGAGATGTAGCAATCGTTATCAATAAAAATTTCATGTTATTAGCAATGTTTAAAATTCTCTTGTTTATTAATGTTGCATAAAATATTTTATTTTTTTTCTACAACTAGCTATAAAAATTAAAGACTCTATGTTCCAAGTTTTTAACACAATTTTATAAATACGATAATTAAACTTTGTGTAAAATTTTACTTGAATAATTATCCATCGTTAATGCGAGGTCTTCTCTACTAAAAATTTTTTTTCAAAACGTGCAATTTGAACGATTTAAGTGGTCGCAGCGTATACCATATTTTTGAAACAGAAAATTGTTTGTTTTCACCCGGCTAAAATAAACCGCCTTTTACTTGCAAAGTTCTAAACGCGATGTGAAATGTACAATAAAGCATCTCACCAAGACGTACCATTTCGTCTCTCCTTACATGTGTACACCGCAGAGTAAAAAAAGCAGTCAGACTAGACGAAAAAAAAGGCTCGCTTCTAACGGTCTTTATTATCCTGGAGCAGCCCGGAATACAAAAGAGCCACTTTAAACTTTATGATGAATTCGAAATCTTACAGACGGAGTATAATGAACCCGAATACTTTTCGCCGTAAAATATCGGTAAGATACATATTTACACGCCATTCATGCCGGCCACTCGAGTGAAAGGTTAAATACGTGCTCGGACTGCTGCTGCTTCGCGTAGAAAAAAAAAAAAAAAAAAAGGAAGCCGTATAGAGAAATCTCGATTTCAACAGCCCTCGGCTCCTAAAAGGCCAAGTTCAAAGTTTCGGTCTTTTTTTTTTTTTTTTTTTATTTCCCCCGGGCGTGAAAAATCTCAAACTTTCCGTCCATGAATATTTAACCGACACACTTCGGGTAGAGATAGAGGAGAGAAAAAAAATCTATAAAGTCGGAGCCAGGTGGATCGATGATGAAAGCCGGTTGGCGATCGGGCAATTAAAAACGTTCACTGTCGAGGCTGCCCACTTCTAAGCACCGGACGACGAAGTTCAGGGGCCCGCGCGAGAAGGATATGCTCTAGTAAGACCGAGGACTTTTTTTAAGATGATAACTCAGGATTGAAAGCTTATTCAAGATTTCTCTCTATTTTACTCATTTCTCAGTGTTTGGGTTTGTTTTGATTTTTTTTATACGAACAAACAGAGTAAAAAAGTGATATCAACAAGAATGGACTAAATTTTCCTTATCGAACGATGTCCAGTGATGAAAGAGGGATCGAGCCAAAATTTCGTATTGGGTTGGAGAAAAAATATCGTAACAATGAAGGGTTAAAAAGAAAAATTTTTGAAATTGTTTATTATAATAAATGAAATAAATACCAAACATTAAATTTTAAAATTTTAATATTCGTTTATTATAGATTCTAACCTTTCCAATTGATCTCTGCGACCTAACATAAGACGACTTTCATTGATTTTGACAAATATCT
Source organism: Encarsia formosa (assembly GCA_038277355.1). Classification (NCBI taxonomy): domain Eukaryota; kingdom Metazoa; phylum Arthropoda; class Insecta; order Hymenoptera; family Aphelinidae; genus Encarsia; species Encarsia formosa. The sequence goes on from CM076184.1 coordinate 112,769,272, forward strand.
TTATTCGCATTTGTGAATGGAACCATATTTCGATAGGTGGTTTAGTTGCTCCGCATATTAATTATTACGTAACGACTTTTTTTTTCAAAACAACGAGAATATCTTTGTGTCCATTTATTGTTTCTCTCCTCGCATTGGCGGTGAACAAACTAAAGAATAAAAACATCTCAGTTTTTTGAAAAAATCAAAATATTTTCAAAATATTCAAGAGCTTGATGTTTTTCAAGGTTTATATGATTCTAAAACCTGTTGATGAGTAAATTAATTATTTCAAAATTTGAAATAATATCTTTTTTAATTTCATTTTTTGTTTACATAAAAAAAACGTTTGATTTATTAAAAAAAAACATGTTTCATTTGATTACAAAAATTGATTCTAACTTTAGTTTTTTATTTTTTTAAATAAACCGGTTTATAGATCTCAACGCTTTAATGTTTAAAATTTAATCATCAATTTAAACTAAACAGTCAACTATTATAATAATAAATTATTATAATGATTTTCATACGAATAAGAATAATTGACGCATTGTTTTGGTTTAAATCTTAAACGTTACTTGAGTTTGAAGCCCTCTTATTATTGTGGTACCGCAATAAGTCAGCGAGCCTGAAACTCGAAATATAAAATCTAGTACGCTGACAGCTTCGAGTATTTTCAAAAGAGCCTAACACACTATTCGACCTTTCCTTTCGTTCAAACATCAAAACCCATTGTTTACGATTTTCTACTCAACTTGTTGCGGTGACTTGTGATGGAAGCTTTTTTTTTCTTCATTCGAAATTATGCGAGAAAAGTAAAGAGTTTGATGCACTTTCGGCCTTATAAAATGCGTCTTATATGTACGGTTGGTAAACAACCTGCAGACCTGATAGATTTATTAAGGGGCAGTGAAAGTGGATAATTTTTTATTATTTCTTTATAAATTTTTTCCATAACTAATTTATCAATATAAAAAAATAAAAAATAAAATCGGTACCAGCAAAGTTTCTTGCACTTGATCAACATAATATGAATCATTCTGCAAAATTTTGAAATCGAAGTTTTAATTATTTTCGGTTTACCATTGTCAGTCATTTTCACAAAACACTGTTTTTCAAGCAAAATTTCGATAAAATACGGCTGACAAGGTTTTTAGAAATGTAATCAAAATTTTGATTTGAAATTTGGCAGAAATTTCCATTAGTTGTATATCTAGTGCAAGTATCTCTTCATTTTCAATAATATTATTTGGTTTTTAAAAAAAATAATAATATATAAAAACTATCAAAATCAAATCAAAGATATTGTGTTAAAGAAGAACTAAAATAACTTAAATATTGATCTCAAACTTAAACAGTAAACAATATTTTTGAAAATGAAGAGATACTTGCACTAGATATACAAGTAATGTAACTTTCTGCCAAATTTCAAATCAAAATTTTGATTACATTTAGAAAAACCTGGTCAGCCGTATTTTATCGAAATTTTGCTTGAAAAACAGTGTTTTGTAAAATGACTGACAATGGTAAACCGAAAATAATTAAAATTTCGATTTCAAAATTTTGCAGAATGATTCATATTATGTTGATCAAGTGCAAGAACCTTTGCTGGTACCGATTTTATTTTTTATTTTTTTTATATAGATAAATTAGTTATTGAAAAAATTAATAAACAAGGAATAAAAAATTATCTACTTTCACTGCCCCTTAATAGCTTCGTATGCATATCGCGTTAAACCAGTTTTTCAAGGAAGTGTTAACGAAGGTCCACCCATGAAATTCCTCTACGTTTCCGATCTTCCTTCGATTCGGGCTTGCAAAATTGTCAAGTTGCATTTTTCTACCAAAAAAAAATAAATAAATAAATAAATGACGACGAACAACTGGGCCAATAAAATCGTCACGCTGATCGAACGCACGTGCTCGTGCATCGTAATGCGTTGAGTTTTGAAAAAAAAATTTCAAACCCTTGCGCAAGTCGCGCGATTTTCTCTTTGTTTTGCGTGCGCGACGATGTTTTGATTTAACATGCTGAGTTTTGAAGTATTGGGCAAAATTGTTTCTTAAAGTTTTTTTATACGTCGCCAAGTTGTAATTCATTTAAAGACAAGACCAGTTTTAAGATAATTTGAGTATAATTCCTGATTCAGAGCTGGTTTAATGACTTATAGAATTAAAATCTAAAATCCAATGTATTATTAGGTACTAAAAATTTTTTTCTAGGACTCGAACAAAAAAGATCAAGGACGAGGTTCTTTTTTGGAATGCCGAAAAGATTTATGTTTAAGAGCTTCAAGAAACTGTGGCTTGAAAAAAAAAGTTTTTTTTTTTTACTGTCTCTCGAGAAAAAATCGTTAAAATACAAATCCTATAAATTTATCTGAGCTTGTGACAGGATCACTTTAAAATATTAAAAAGTTTTTGACTTTTTTATTGGACTAGAATAAAATAGTATTATCATCCTGTATATTGTAGTAAAATAAAGAAAGAAATAACAAAGTCAAAGACCTGTCCTTGGATTTTCTCCTAGGACAAATCAGGTTTTACAAATTGCCCAAGATCCACTCCTTTTGAATTTTGAATAAGTTTTTGGAATCCCCTGTTTTTGGATACTTCATCCTGTAAATTTTTTTGGATATAATTTAAAAAACAGGTGATTTGCACCTGCCTAATATTGAACCAATAAGAAAACCGTAATCTTTTAAGTTACAAAATAAAAAGCAAACTCAAATTAAACTGTTTGGTCACACTTTACAGTCTACAAAAAATCATTCAAATTATTTTTAATAAATGATTTTTCAAAAATTTTAGCAAAGACATAAACTTCATCACAGATACTCTAACGGTTACATCAAGAGGTCTAAACTGGATGCTCAAGTCGTTGGACTGTAGTGTTAATGCGTCTTCAGTCTCGTGACAACAATTCCAACTTAGTCATCGTCACGTTTACTCCTAGTCTCCTATACAAACGATTCCGGTTTGCCGCCTCTGAACTATCAGAAAACATCACTAAAAACCCGAAGCGAAACTCGTTAGCCTAGTCGGTTCGTCTAACCATTGCAGCGGTATCACGAACCGTAAGGAAAAAGTGAATTTGGAAAGAGAAAGGCAGTTCTCTTCTCTCGGGCATATCCCTTTCGTTGCGCCGCTAACTTTTGGGTCATCGATTCGCTCCCAGTTAAGTCACCTTTTTTTTTTCTTTTTTTTTCGCGTAATATAAATTTCGGTGACCTTGCGTCCGAGAGAATACATTTTGCATCCGTTCCCGTCAGTTCTTTGAGTAATTGAAGCGTTTTTTAGCCGCCTGGCGTTTTGTCTCCCACTATAAACGTGCAAATTATTTGTACTCCGGCCACGTCTCTTTCGAAAGTTTACGGCGAAATTTTCGGCTTTACGTAACTTGGAAGATTAGAACCGACTTCCTCCCGGATCAGACGATTTTGCAAGCCCAGTGTCATTCCGCCACGATACTAAAATCAAATTACTCGAACATTGTATCGAGCAGAAAAGAGTTAGTAGTTACATTAAGCGTTAAATAATGAATAACACGAGTAATCGATTTAAAAACACAAATCGTCTTGTAATACCAACGCAATAAAATTAGGCCTCCTCGTACACCGCGAATAATGAATAAAATGATAATATGAATTAAAAGCCCGCACGTGAATTACTCAACGTACGGGTAATCGTCCGGTGCGCCCAATTAAATTCCCTCATTTGTTTATTTTATCTCCGGTGCATTGAATTCAGTTCGATTACATAAATCCCGTCATAATTTTACTCGGAGAAACAGTCTCATTTGCCTTTCCTCGGCGCGCATTATAAACATATCTCTATCCCGTTTGCCTACTTGGATCTTACATTCGAAAGCGACTGAACGATTATTGCCGCTACTACATTTCTACGACTGAGTATTTATGCATCGCTCGAGCCGAAAAAAGCTGATTGAAAATTAATGATCGAAGGTAGAAAAACAACAACCAGTTAGCAACCTTCATCTGATGCTCATCTCCAAGGACGCAATTTCACTCGATTTTTTGCCCTTGGCGAGTAATGACTGTTATCAGCGCAGGTGAGCAATCGATGCCATAAATTTTATTATGCGCATCCTGTTAATTTTTTTTTTTCCGAAGAACATAATGGGTTAGTTTGTTCGTTTTTTCTCCTCTTCTCGTTGCTGTAAACCTGATTGTCGGTAGAAAATTGGGATTTACGTAAACGAGTACTGCGAGGATAGCTTTTTTGAATCAGTTATCGGCTGACCTCGTTTCCGCGAATTGAGATAGCGAAGTTCAAGTTGGGTTCTACCTTTCTCAGGAGAGTCTAATGAATCTTGTAAAAAATCGCCGATTAGCTGTTAATCTCAGTCATCGGGGATACAAAGACTTTCCATCGTAATGACGCGATTTGTCATATTTCTATTATGCGCTGGACGGACTTTGTTGCCTCACATCAGATACCGCGGCGCATCGTCGCTGGAATGTTTATGACTTGGAGGTGCGGTTTGGAAGCAGCAAGTGCCTGGATTTATGGCTCGCACTTGGGGTTGCTTTTGAATGGATTTATAACAAGTAATTTGAATTTGAGGTTTAAAAAAAAAAAAAAAAAAAACCACCAATTTAGCGGAGTTTGTTTAAAATTGTACGATTATCCAACTTATAAATTATTAATTACGAGCTCAAGTGTTGAATTCGTAATTGAACCACAGTGGCTAATTACGCTTCTAAAATATCGTTATTTTAAATCAACTTTAGTCACCACGGCTAAAGTGAAGTGCAAATTAATTTTTTTCCTGTACCTTTGTTTCCTTAAAATGTCAGGAATACTAAAGTTATCGTTTAAATCTGAATAAAAATTGTTGTCATCAAATTTTAATAAATTAGTAATACAAGTATGGGGAGCTGCCAGGGTTGTTTTGCTCGGGTCTGAATTTTGAGCCTTTTGAGCCAGTAATTTTCTCCAGTCTACCTAGTTATCTGAAGCTTCTGATAATAACTTCCTAAAAGCTTAATTAAAAGTCATTACTTCAGAGCTAAACCGAACGGAATTGGAGTACTTCGAGAAGCCCAAAAAGCAAAGTTATGATACAGTTGCATCACATGAAGAGATCAAACAAGATACACCGCAGTTTCTGTGTTTGTAAATGCGACCATATAAATTATCAATAATCGTAACCAGAAAAGGATAGCACCATGGTTTTGTATTTATCGCACGATCGGACTCTTTGCAAAAAAAATAATCAGCGAAAGTTGAAAATTCCCACGTTTGGTTTTGAACAACTTCATAAGCCCGCGTGATATAGACATTGTGCGTGTTTTCGCCATTGAGGTGTGCGACGATCACGACAATATTCACTTTCTATGATTCTACAATGCGGCAGGAGCAGCAGAGAACAGAGAACACGCACCACTCCGCGCTTCATTGTCTTCTATTCAAAAACGCTTTTTCGAAAGTGTCTCTCTTTCAACAATTGTCCTCGGTCATTGAATTATAACTACGCGTGCTGATTATCATAATTGGGGGAGAGAAAATGCGACCTTTTTTTTTCTCTCCTCCAGGAGGCTTCGGATGATTTCACCTGAATTTTTAGAAAACTCGTTTTTTTTGTTAAAAATAATGAGTTTTGGAGCTTTTGTTTGTACGGGTAAAATAAATTTTTATTAAAAAATTAAATATTTATATTTCCGACAGGAGAAAGTTCCAAATGCAAATTTCTTTTAGGGATGGGCGCATCTATTAAAATGTTTTTCCCTGCGGAATTACTTTCCATACCATTTAATAAGGATCAAACTTGTTAATTTCATCCGCAATTAATTGTAGAGGAAATAATGGTCTTCATTTCCTTTACTGGACAAATGAGGCAAAAAATTCTCGTTATATTTTAAATTTCTAAAAACAAAAAATTTGAAACTTCTAAAATAATTAAAAAATTTTTGAAATTTGAGTGTTTTTTGGATAACTCAACGAACATGTTGAACACTTTCTTTTTTAGGATACCCAAAATCATAAACCTTTGACAGTTTGAGAAAAATGTCTAAAAAGGGCCGCTAAAGTAACGGTACTATAGAAAAGAATCGAATGATACGTTTGTTGAGAGCTCCACCAGGATCAAATTTTGGCTGATTTGAAAGACCTCTTTATTGTCCGAATCACAAGTGCAACCGATTACTGTACTCTCTTGTGACATAAATAACTACGTTTCTTGGTAAAAAAAATTATTGCGCTACTTTCGACGGCAATAAAATATGCTTTTATTTGCAAGGAAATTTGTTTTATATGAGAAAGTGACATGAATTTTAGTTCTTCGAATTGATTAAGCCTAGAATTAAATGTTTCTTAATTATAAAAAAAAAAGAAGTTCCATTTTAAATCTAAATAAGTTGCGGAAAACAATAATCATTTTTATAGTAATTATTCATTAATTACCCAGTAAACACAATGATAGAGTATTTTTATAACTCCGTGTAGTTACAATTTTTTATTCACTAATAAATCGAGAGTACCAACTTTTTTGCGGCCGAGAAATTTTTTAATTTTCTGAGAATGTATAAAACGGTCGCGCAATTTTCCCGATCGTAAACAGAGGAAAAGAAGCAAGTACGTATTAAAATTTCGACACCAAAAACTCAGAATTATAACTTTGGAAGGATGCACGATGCATTCGAAATTTAGAAACTACGTCAAATTCAATGCAAATTGAAGTTACATATATTACGTTGGAATATTGTATACCATAATTTTAATATTATCATGTTAAATGTTTGGTTTGTGCCACATATTTAATTCATACGCATTAGTTCGTGGTTGTTTTATCAAGCTTATCTGAGTGAAGTAAATAGTTTGTAGTTAAGAATTTATTAAGACTCAATTCATCACCAAAAACAATCTTACCAAGTTACGTTTTACACATTACTCATACATAATCCTAATTAAACTTAAGTAGGGAAAAACTTATTTTATTTACATAATTGTTCATAAGTAATAGTAATGTTGTTTGAAAGTATTCCTTTTTGCGAAGATTTTGTTTCAATAGAAGTAACTATATTTAGTAATTGAATCACTAATTGTTTTGTGTAACCATCATATCTTATAACTTAAACTTAGCTCCAAACTTAACTCCTCTCGTCAAAAACACAATGCAGATAAAACTGAAGAGCTGTTTTCAGTGTTTCACTTATTATTTTTAGTTTGTATCTCTATATGCGTATCACTGTAAGTGTATTGTATGACACAGAGATAAAATTTAACAATTGAATTTTTTGAAGAAAGACTACTTCTTTTGAAAATAATGAATCGATTATTTTAGATAAATGCGATTCATCTGCATTGATACCCATTTGATGGACGCTGATTTGTAAATCGGATCAAAGACGTAAGAGGTGTGTAGTCATAAAAATTCTAATGCGCATAGTTTCTTAATTACAGGATTAAGAATTCAGGGGAGCGTTTGTAACATTTTTTTTTTCCTCTAAAAACAAATTTTTTTGAATAAGTTTCCTCATTACTGGTTGATCACCAAATGAAAAAGAAATAATACAAAACATAAGTAAAATAAATGGTTTTGTTGGACTTTGATCTATGAAGTCAAAACTTTGAACCGAAAGGCAAATTTAATTTTATTAAAGCCATTGATTTGCTGACTTTGAAACAAAGTTTCATAACGCACTTAAAAAGTGTGTTTTTATGTTCTGCAGCCCATAAGGAAAACAGAATATCAATTTGAAGCGTTAAATGAAGTTACTCTTCATTATTATTAAAATTAGACTGGGCTTCTAAGAGAAATTATTAATAATAATGAAGTTTTGTTGACTAAATTTATGAAAAAGCAAACGTCAAACATCATCAAGTTTTAATTTAATCATTATTTAGATTTAATTTTACAGGAGAAAATTCTTAGAAGAATTTCATGCAAGTCTCAAATATTCCTGATAAAATGAAAATCTGCAATTTTAGAAAAATCTGCTGAATATCTTTGATATCATACACATCAATAAAGTCATTTTCACTACTCTGATGGACCAAAATCCTCATCAAGCACAGCAATTATCGCAAACATTGAATCTGCAGTAAAGCGAGTCGTATCATTAAAAATTGCGCAATTATAATAATCCGGACGTCGCAGTTGGTGCGGCTGCAGGCACGCCGGTAGACACGGATTTTCCCGGATTACGCGCGTGGAGGGCGTTTACTCGTGCGGAACACTTTCTAGGAGCTTAATTAGCGAGCTACGTATAGAGAAAGCGAACGCCGACCGAGAAGAAAGAAAGCCCCGCGCGACTACACAGGCTTAAGTAATACCCGCGACGATGAAAAATCGAACTCGGTGCGTCTTACATCCCGTGACCTCTTTTACATTTCTTTATTGGTACACCGCTGATGTAAGAGTGATGTTGGTGTTTATTATGTATTTGTCATACAAATTTTTGAATCAGAGCGGGTTTCTTCATTTTGATTTAAAAGCTACGTTCCAGGATTCATGTGAGCTGTCGCCAAAATCAAGACGGTACATTAATTTTAATCGGCGCGGGTAAACCAAAATGCTCGGTAAATTAATTGAATTTCATCCGGGCCGAGGCTGACGGAGAGTGAGAGAGAGAGAGAGAGAGAGAGAGAGAGAAAAAGGAATTTTCAACGTTGCGATTTGTCTGTCCGCGAAAAAGCGAGTATGGGAAAAATTTGTGTCAAGGTCCCGCGCGGATGCGCCGCGCCGGCGCTACCGGTAGGGAAAACTAGCGTATTCGCAACAGCGAAAGTTAACCTTTCTCCGGTGTCAACTACAGCAACACTTGCCAATTCATCCGAACCAATTACAAGACTGACTTTGAATCCTTCTTATCGGGGTTTTTATCAAACTTTCTTTGTGTTCAATTTCAAACAATGTTTTTTGCTCGAAAGCTTAATAAATCGCGAAATGACTCAGACTTTTTTTGCCTCTGATACCTTCAATTGTCAGTATTTATTGCAGGATATCAGAAGACTTCTTCCTGAAAAAAACCGTACCGATTTTATCCTTCGAAGTACCATAACCATAAAAAAGAAAAAATAAGGGGTAAGTTATGAAAATCATGAATAATTTATGGATCGAAACGCGATTATTCAGCACGCATCTTCATCCACCCCGCAATTTTGCTCAAAGAAAAAAAAAAAAGGACGAGCACCGCGGGTAAATATTTATCAAAGTGCACCTGATGCCCTTAACCATAACTCAGGTGAATTCAAGGACTGCGACGCGCATAAAGGAAGTCGTAACTCGATCAAATCGCTCGGCTCTCCGCGTCCTGGTTTCAATGGCTGATTTGGCACGTTTCGATCGCGCGGTGATGCAACTCTACGTTTAGCGATAATTTTACACAAAATATTAATTACCAGCGTCACTTGATTGTTCATGTACGTCTGTAATGGGACGAATAAGCGAGGGAGATTTAAAATCTTTATATGGAATTGCAACATTCGCTATTGTGCAAATTACGTAAGACCATTAAAATTTAAACCTTTTTTTTTCTCCTAAAATTACATAAGTAGCCCGGGCGCATACCAGACGAAAAATATAATGTCATCGAAGACTAGGGAAGGAAAAAGAAAGGTGCGGGTCAAGATGCCGGGTCCTTTTTCGGATAAAAACTGTGTCATAACGGGATAATATCGCCGATGATTAAAAATAAAAGTGCGTACACTGTGTGTATAAGAGGTTTATTACGAAAAACGGGAAAGATTATCTTAATTTTTTTTTTAGTTCTTTCTTTCTCCTGGGTTTGGTCACCGTACGGACCAGAATGATGCGATCCGAAAGTAAAACGAAGACGGATCACGAGCCGAGACGCTAAAAAGTGAAACTCGATGAAAGTTATGCGGCTGCAGGCGTCCGCGTATACTCGGCATTAAACATTACGACGCGAGATGCTACCGCAGCCGGGATTAGATTTATTAACTCATCCGAAAAGTCCCGCAAAAACAAGCTCCCGTTCTGGTGTTGCAATAGATGTTAAATTAAAATTCGCATTGAGGATGTTCTTAAACAGTGTCATCTTTTTTTTTAATGCGTAAGCGATGATACGCGAGGTTCCGAGAAAAACGAGCACTCTTGTTTAATGAAAACCGCAAAAAGTGTGAATTTCCCAAAATGGTAAAATAAAACAAATACATCTTCAAATGCATTCCTGGTAAAAAAAAAAAAAAAAAAAAACGCATCATGCAAATAGTTTTTAACCACCGAATCGCTTTAAATGCAAATATCGTTTTTTTCCACCCCTAAACTCGCGAGTTTACGTAAGCGCGTTCGGTAACCAGGATACGGCTAAACTTTTTTGCCTCGCTGGCATACCCAAAAAACTTAGGTATGAAAAAAAAAAAAAGCGCGCGCGTCCTTTGACGTGGAAAGTGCAGGAGGAGAGAAATCAGACACGCAAAATGCGTGCAGCCGCGTCTGACCTATGAGGTAACGGGGGAATTATCATTACCCACGTAATATCCAAGAAGACGTAACCGGTGGAGAGTCCAGGACCTCGCTTTTACGTAAATTACGCATTGTAACTGCACGTGGTTATGGGCCTTTCCGTACCTGAATCGAAGGCGGGGCTGATTCTTCTATTTCGTTTTGAAATCTATATTTGAATGTGTTCCTGCTTGTGTACGTTTAAAAAATTTGAGCTTGCGTTTAGAAGTTAGAAGAAAAAATCGCAGAGAAGTAGACTTGAGTATCTTAAAATTGGTAGTATTCTGTAGCATTTTACGAAAAATAAGCTAGGCTTGTAACAACAGAAAAAAAAGGTTTCAAATAATAAACTTTTTTGCTAGGAAAAATGTAATCTCTTATTATTTATATATAAACTGCTATAAAAATATTAAGGGTGGACGAGGCAAAGGAAATTTTATAATTTTGAGGGATTCATTTTTTACACTTTTCAAAACAAAATTAAATTTTTGATTTTAGATTAAAATGTTTTGAGTGAAAGCTTTGCGAGCTTTTTTTTTAATGAACCTAGATAAATTTGCAACAACTAAGACTATTCAGAAGTTGATCTTGTCAGTTCTAATAAATTTGAAAAAATTTGTTTAATATTTCGAAATTAATTTAACACACTAAAAAAAGATCTGTAGCTAATAAATTATTGAAAAATCGATATTATAAAACGCTCGCGTTCAAAAAAATAAACAACAAATATATAAAGTCGTATTTAACGTAGACAATTATGTTTAAAACTTAATTAAAAAAATAATTAAAAGAAATTTGTTTTTTTTAATTATATTTTTTTGTGTTTACTAGAATTTGTATTAGCATATTTTTTGATAAAGTTTTATAAATTTTATAGTTGATTTTTTGGTAACTTGAAAAACTGTTTCATATATTTTTATCAGAAAGATAATACTTTTATTTTTTTTCAAAACTTGATGAGTTTCGCAGTGAGTCCAAAATTAAAAGGTGAATTGAAGGTAAACAAACAAAACTTTTAGCCAACAAACAGGCATATTTCAGAGGACACGGATTATGTGTAAAGTTTACATTCACCTGCCAGTGAGGCTTTTTTCAATGCTTTTAGAATATTTGAGACTTCAACCTTGAACCCATAAAAAGTTTTTCAAAGACCGGTTAATTTAGGAACTATTAATCAAGGTCGACTTTGTGAATGTAAATTTTCAAGTAATCAAGATTGAGTTTCAAATCATGGAAAGTTTTATTAATTTGATAGATCACAATTAATTCAAGTATCAAATTCATAAACACTCAAATGTTTCTATAAATATCTAATGATGATCAACCAAGTTTTCTTCGCGCGTAACTTGATGGAAATTACAATAATAAATCTTATCAACCAACTAAGAACTCATTAAGAAAAGCGGTAGTGCTTATTTAAAATGTCGATGTTTAAATTTCTATTAAAAATTTGGCAGCATCCAACACGTTGTTTTAAAAAAAATTCTACAAGTGTCTGGAAGATGTTTTAAATCGTTAGAAAAATTTGCATTTTACGGAAACTGATTGAAATCACAAAAAATCTTCTGATTCGCCGAATGTCGAGAGGAAAAAATCTAATAGCGATCTCAAAAACATCCTATTTTTAGTACCAAGATTTGATTAATCAAAAAAAAATTTTGTTAGTTTAAGAAGCGACCAGACAAGTACCGATATTTTTCAAATCCCTACCATCCCAACTCGATAAAGAAAAAACTGCTGATACTTTAGCAATCAAAGAAAGAAAAAAAAAGTCCCATTGCATCAGGTATTTAGAAACACAAAACTGCCAATTGCAAATAAAAGAAGAGCCAAGCTTTGTACCCAAACGTCCGAGGTAGCAATTTTCATAATTATCACATGCAAAATCACCCATCTACGGGTACGCCATTTATACATAAAAATATAAATATTTTGTAACCCCCTTCGGCGCATAGCTTCGAGTAATAATACGGGACCGCAGACGTAACCCGGCAACCTTGAGAAGGGCGCGCTTCCACACATTTAACCCGGACTTTCTCGGACCCGGCGTGAGCGATCAAAATCGATGACTCGTGAATTTTCAAATTTAATTTTGAATATTTCATAACAGCCCCGCTCGCTTTCACCTGCAGGATTCGTCTTCTAAATTTCATACTCCGAGGTTTAACTGTCGGCTATCGACGGATTTCACTTTCTTCCGCGTCGTAAAATTTGAGAAAATTAAACTTTGGATCGACGAAGAATAGGTGGCTTTCTTTCGATTTTTTGAAGGATTAATTTCACTTTTACGATCCCATGCCTCGATGGATTTTCGATCCTTGTTTCCTGGTAGCAAAAAAAAAAAACCCCACCGGTATGTTGTCTATTACCAGACGCGGTAATCATAAAAGAAAAAAAAAGGACTCACTCTTGAGGGCCCACAGTTCCGTCCGCTTGAGTCCGTCGAGGTACCTGGCGACGTCGCGCTCGCACTCCGGGCTCAGCTGGTCCACCGAGGGCGGCCAGTTTCTGTCGAGGTTCCTCACGCTGAAGATGTCCAGGGCCTCGGCCATGCTGGTCCAGTTGCTGGTCGCCTTAGCCGCGGGCTCGCTCGGGACGATGCTCTGGAGCAAGCCCTGCTGCACCCCGGCGTCGCACCTCACCCCCGTCGTCGCGACCGCCAAACACACCACTAATAGTCGCAGCATCTTCGGGGACAAACGGTTCTTACTCGCGCAATAAATTACCAATTCTTTAAAGATAGTAAACTAAACGGTCGGCGGGTTGTTGTTTTTTTTAATTCCTTTTGAATCAAACGAACTGCTACCACGGCATCGTGGGGTCACGGAAGCATTACCACTCGCACACTCTTAGCACTGAACGTCCGTTGGGCTCGGCGCGTGGCGCGCCTGTGAGGAGACAGACTCGCGAGGAGACGGACCAACAGGTATATTGCCCCCACGCTCCGGGTACCAGGCTGGATCGTAGAGGGGCAGACCGACGCGCCCGCCAGGATACCCGCTCTGTCTTTTTCGGCGCTGTCTTTCTCTCCTTTCTCGAATCGTGACGCTTCTGAACTGATTTTTCGATATGATCGTCACGTGGGATGCCTGGATCGCTTTTGGTACGGTATCGAATATCGTTTTTATCTTCAGATTGAATGCTCACATTTTTTGAATGGAAACGTGAGTAATGCGAAGTTGGGTGACAAGAAGTTGAATTTTTGGAACGTTAGTGGGCGATGAGTTTAGGTAATTTTTGAATCGCCGCAGCATTGACCTTATTTTTTCGAATTAAAATATACTTTTTTTGTGTGGTATTTTTCACGAATCAGTTTTTTTTTCCAAGGTTTGGAACAGTCAGCAACTTTTATTACTAGGGAGGTATTTGTGCAATAAAAGTTAGGGATGCACGAGAATCGAGATTTTTCTTAGCAGAACTCGAGAGTAAACGACCGATCTCGGTAAAAATCTCGATCTTTATTAAAAAATGACTTTACGTAAAATGCAACTGGGTCTAGTATTCAAAACCATTTTTTTTTAATTTCAAAAATTATAATGCGTGAAAAAGTAAGAACTTTGAATCTTATCTTTGAAGAAAATTATTTGTAAAGTTTAAATTAATGAATATTTGAAAAAAGTTGCATTTACCTAGTGAAAATCCATTATAAATTTGAATAATTAAAAATACTTGTTTTGGAAATGACCACTTCTCGAGGCTAAACTTTTAACTATTGTTAACCAATAATTGTGAAACTCAATAACAAGTCGTTTTAATTATTCAAATTTAAATTAAATTTGTTAAAAAAAAATTACTGGTCGAAACTGAGACTTCCTTGAGTAAAAAATGTTCGAGACTGAAGTAAGTCTCGTCTCATCTCGTGCACCCCTACATATTAGGTACACTGAAAGTACACTTTGATAAATATTGTCTATAATTCGCTAAGAAGCCTATAATTAGTTAATTTTTTCACCCAGTTCATCTAATTTTATCAACCCAGCGTTAAATGCATCGGTTTTCGACCAAAAAAGTAAAAACAGAGATATTGAAAATCACTTTTTGCTATAAGGCAATTGCCTTGTTATAAGTGCAATGGTCATTCTTAAATATCAGGAATAGCTCTGAAGTTCATATTTATAAGTTTCAAACTCTTCAACCTGGTAGAAATATCTCTGTGTACATACATTTAAAATACCCGGAGTGCCCATATTGAATATACTTATCGTAGTATTTTGTAAATAATCGAAAAACTAAAACACTGATGGTCGATGAACTAAAAAATGAAATTAATAAATAAAAACTTCATAAATTATAATTGGTACTTTATTGACTCTGAAAGCTAATTTTCAAAACTCTTAAGAAAAAAGAAGAAATAAAATTTTGTTTAGCTACTGTTCTGAGTTTTTTGTTGCTATCATATCTGCAATTAAAAAATTTGAAAGAATTATGTAGTCAACAAGTCAATGGCCTAGACTCGATATTTTTTTTTTTTTTTCCAAAAATACTCATTTGTGAGCTTTTTAAAAATTTTGATAAAAAATTCACACGCATGGTCAAGAAAAAAATTATAACAAACGGGCTTCGTGTAACCGTTAGAATCAGCATTTTAAAGTTTTGGGATATTTTAGAAACCGGATTTTAGAAATTTACAGTTTTGAAAAATTTGCGTTCAAAGATTTCAAGCATCAACAGTTGCTAATTTAAAGCTTTGCTAAAAAACTGTTTCAAATACATTAATACAGGGTAGAAGGACATATTAAAAAAAATCAAATCCTGACTTATTTTACAAGAATTTTTATTTGCTTAGAAGCGATGATATAAATTTAAAAAAAGAAATTTTCGTATAAAATAAACGGGAATTATAGTATATTATGCAACGGGTTGCAGTATCGTCGCCAGGGCGGTTTTAAAGGTACCGAGTGCGAAGCGAAGCGTAGCACAAGTAACTTTAAGAAGCCCTGGTGACGTGCTGCACCCGTTGCATATACTATTTTATACCACTGGTGCGTAGGGCGAGTTTTTAAATTTCGAAGCGTGCGTAAAATCGAGTACGTACGCACTAGTGGTATAAAATTTTTTCTGTCACCACAGAGCGTTCAAAGACTTCCAGATTTTGTAATTTAAGAGTTTTTTTCTCCAAATTTTCATTACCATCATTCGAAAATCGTTGTTGTTTTTTAATTTTGAATTAAATTTTACCGTCAAATAAATCATAAATATAAAAAAAGAATTTTTTTTATTAACAATTCAAGAAGCGCTCTCTCACTAGTTGCTTTATCGTATAGTTTGGATCTGAGAAACATTGGCAATACCCATTGCATTAGTAATAATATTCTTAGAATTTTACAATAATTCTTCTATGTTCATTGTTACATATGAGAATGATTTTTTTTGCAATGTTTGAAAAACAATAGTGTTCAAATCTCTTTACTTCCCAAATATTACTAAATTGATCAACAGTTTCTCTCGGTTTCTGTTGTCTGAAAATTTTAATTTAAGAATTTTTATCTGGTGTATAAACAGCCTAGAAGTAGAAAAAAAATTAATTTCATACCGTAATGTAATATTAAGTACCTGACCTTTGTTGTTAATTAATTAATTAACGAGTTATTTCGCCCTGCATAGCGTGCAAGTAATAAAGATACCTTTTTTTTTTACAATTCAGCAGTGATTTCCAAACTCTCGTTTTCGACCTTCACTGCACAACTAATACCCGTCACGTAGGCATAAGAACCGTGTTTGATTTTGCCCAGCGATTATCGACTGTGGCTGACATATGCGCGATCATTAGATAATCATTTAATTCCACGGCTGGTTTTAACCTTGTCGGTCCAGGCTTTGGCGGTCCACGATTTGTGTTCAGGAAATATGAATTCTTCAGATGGTGAAAAAAATTCTGCAGTCACCATCGCCAAAACTTCTAGTCTGTGTTTCTTCTCAAGGTAAACCTGCAATACTAGGATTACATGGCTTCTCAAGGACCGCAGAAGAGAGTGATTCAATCAGGACCGGATGTATAAAATGAAACTTTTGAGAATGGTTTTAAAAAAAATAATTTGTTTACTTTTTGATTGACACTAATTGAAATGATTGATCCAGTATTGTGCATTACAATAATGATTTTACGTCAAAATTTAAATATGAACTGTGCAAAGTTGAGTAATGACATTGATTATTTTTTAATAATTTTGCGTAACTTTCGTTAAAAATCAAACTTCATTTTTTAAAATTTGCTACTGGTAAAAATCCTAACTTACTCACTCACGATTTTAAAAAAGTGAGGGGATCAACGCCCGCCAATGCTTAATTCGATTAGCATGGCCACGGTGGACGCAGCCAAAAGTAAATAAAGACTCTTATAGGCAACCCACCGCATTGTCGAGTAAGCTCTTATACCATCCCGCGAAAGAAAAAAAAAAAAAAAAAAAAAAAAAAAAAAAAAAAAAAGCAGAAGCGAGAAAAAGAAAATAATAATGATAATGTAAGTGCTAAACCGAACTGCAAGCCCGCGCGCGACGGCCTGAGTGAAATGTGCATTCTTCGTTGAATAATGATGATGCTTGACCCGAATCCTCGAGTATGTTTGCTCGACTAAAAACACCTTTTTTTTCAATTTGGGAGATTTTGGGAAAATTGTGGGGTAAAATTCAATTTTGAACTGACCTAGAGACCCAGGGATTTCACCGAGAGCGGTGAACTCGCAGTTTGAAGGTTTTAGAGAGAAAAAATACAGACGGGTCTAGTGGAATCTTTGTTGTTGGGATTATGCTAATTCGATTCAGATCCTTCCCAAAACGAAAAGTTAAAGTGGTTTTAATAAAATTTATCACCCATCGGTGCTATTGAAAGCTGTTTTGTATCATTTCTGATAAAAAAAAAATTCAGCGCGCTAAAAGACTATTCATAAGTTGGTAAAATTTTTTAAACTTTCCCTGATTTCATTCTTTTATACAAAAAATCCTTTCAATGAACCAAGTACCCGCAGCATCTATAAAATTTAAAGAATTTTCTTCGAGTGCAGTAAAAACATAATCAAAACTTCAAAATGATATGAAAATTACAAGCACTGCATTAGAAAAGTTGTGCAAGAAATTTTTCAGGCTCGTAACCGGCATCGTACACACAAGAGTTACCGCACGTATAAATGAAAACTTCACTTTTTTCCCTCTTTCTTCTTTCTCACTTTCGCGCGCGCGACACCTGCATTGCTTCGAGACGAGAATTCGAAGACAATAAAAAAAAAAAAAAAAAAGGTTTTCTAAAAATCATCGCAGGAGTATAAATCAAGGAGTGGTGGTGGTGTCTCAGCCTCTAATCGATTACGTTGAGCGCCTCGAGTCGAATTTATCGTAAAAGCCTATCCAAACAATGTCCGTGTGCACGCTGAGCTGCAACTTATGTAATGGGTGTTTTATAAACAATCTATGCGCAAAAATCGTGACGCAATGGCCCCTAATGTTATAACATCGGTTGCGCTCAACACGGCTTTGCACCGGCTAAAAGAAGGTTTCCAGGTTAAATGGCGCGAGGAAAGGCTTTTTCCCGAAAAGTAAGCCGACGCTCTTTGCATAATTGGAGACTTGTGTGCGTTCTTATTGAGTTATATGCGCCGAAATACCTTTCTCCTTCTGTCACCGTTACCGCTCCCGATAACTTTTTACTCTGTATTCTTGCAATTTTTATTTATGAAGATGATTGTGCTTTTTTAATTGACTCTGATGAACAATGATGGGGTAAGAGATTCTTCAGGAGGGGCTGTGTACTTCAGAGTCAAAATCAGTAATTTTTTTATTTTTTGTAATTTTTTTTTATCCTTTTTAAAGGTTACGGGAGACATAGACAATGAAAATTATCTTATACTAAAAAGTTTTGACAAAAAGTGCTTTGCGAAGTTTTTGAACAATTATAAGTATTTCATATGGCTAATTTTTTGGTGATTCTGGAGGGCACAGCCACTTACGAGATGAAAACTTTTATGCAAACAAATCTTTGTGCGAAACTATCATATTTAATTTAAAAAAAAATCAAGAAAAAAAATGCAGTGAAAAAGTAAGAGTATTATTGAATGAAAATATCAAAGAAAGTAAGATATTATTTATTGCCGAGAAAAGATCCAAAAAACGATAGCATCAAAAGAGCGAGTTGTACGCGTAAATCATTCGAGTCAGAGGACTTGTGCAGAAAATATAAATGCAGTTAATGAATGAAAATTATAGCTTCTGACTGAGTCATGATCGCATCAACTTATGGAGGAACTTCAAAGATACACATCTAAACTTGGAAATAATTAAATACTACTCTGTATGATGGTTTTTTAAAATAAAAAATATTTTATTTATGATAGAGGATACTTGATGGTTTTCCCAATTAAATTATAAGGTAAGTGTGCCTAATATGGCCCCTTGCCTAATATGGCCCCCCCTGTTATTTTGAATATGCTCGATATGCGGCATCTCTACAAGGTAGGAAGAAGTCAAAAACACTGAATTATGAAGTTTTCAGTTGTTTAGAACATTTTAAAATTATTTTTGCGCACGCCTAATAGCTAAAACTCGTTTTGTATACCTCCGTTATTATTTTACGTTGTAATTAAATGGTCTGCCAAAAGATTTAGACGCATCTGACCAAAATTTGAATAAGTAGCTTCGATTCGTTATTGTTTCAGCTTTAAAACGCGACCTTAGTTTTTGTTCAACTCGTTTTCTAACGGGTTTTATTCTTCAATAACTTATTATTCTCCAGTGTTCCTAATATGGCCCCCCGCGAATTAGTAGAAATACCGATATTAAGAGTCCTTAGTTTCATGTTTACTTTTTAGAAAATCCTATCCTAATATTATTTAAGAAAAATAAATTTAATTGTTTCAAAGCTTTTTTTCATTTTATAACTAAAAAAGCATTCTAGCTCAAAAATCAAACTTTGATAAAAATTTAAAATTGTAATTTTTCTACTGGTTGCAAAGCTTTCAAAAAAATTGTAAAAAAGGCTCAATTTTTAAATAAATTATTTTCAAAATGTTAAAAATTTTGAAGTTTTTTTTAATCTCATATTCTGATTGATTTAAAAAATCGCAATGAATAAAATACCTCAGGGGGGAGAGGGGGGCCATATTAGGACACAAATTTTATGTGTCTTAAAAAACCGTGTTTTGGTAAATCCTCTGGCATTTGAAGCTCATTGATCAAAACCAAACGTGTAAAGTCTCATTTTAAAGCTCTTGAATTAAACTTTAAAATGAGACCTTACCCGTCAAAAAATAGTGATTTGATTTGCCACAACGTCGATTCTTGCTTAGGGGGGCCATATTAGGCACAGGTACCTTAATATTGAATACGGTATTTAATCTTATTATTCAATATTAGAATATTTTGTCAAGATTCTTGTGACCGATTAAAAATTTTATTGAAAAATTTATACGCATGAAATTAATTTTTTACAGTAGAATAAAACTTTTTTTACTAATTTTATTCAATAAAATAGTTGCTAATCGCGGTGTTTCAAAATTTCAAACTTATTCCAACTACCTTCGCCAAAGATAAAAAATACTTTAAAAAACTTCTCCTACTCGTGTTACGATATTTTAAAAATTGAATGTAATCATCAGGGAAAACATGTGTGACGAAATAATAATTTTTTTTGACGCAATTGTTCTATTGATTATCAAATCTACTTCATGTCATCGTGGAAAATTTTTTTTAATTATTTTTGAAATCCTTGGGAAACGTTGAGTTAATAAAGATTCTTTTGGAATGTAAAAAGAATTGAATTGAATAATCCTTTGTGATAGCTCTAGGTTCGTTGAACCTGAATAAATTTTTAAACCGTAAAGCTTCATTGCAATTAGCATTTACAGCAAGAGGAGGCTTTGAATTCAAGACGTTTTTTCTGCCCAAGGCAATTTTATTACCAGATAAGGCAATTGGTTTACGCTTTTCGCAATTCTGAAATAATCAAGAGATGACAAATACGAGGAAGATCAATTTCTTTAAATTCAGTAGTGCTTTTTTCTAATTTTGAATTATGTCGACGACCCGTGCGAAAAAAAAACCTTAGACTAAAATCAGCCGATTTAAAACTGTCCATAAAAGACTGAAAAAAATTAAAAAATTAGAAAAAATAGAGAATTATAATAACTTGGCACCTATAAATAATTCGAATTTTTTTATTCTAACTGATTCATTTCAGCTGTTCATGGGTAATTTTAAATCGGCTAATTTTGGTCTAAGGTTTTTTTTCGCACGGACCGTCGATGTATTTATAAAACGATAAGAAACAATTCTCAGGTTATTTTTTCTTTTTTTATTCATTCGGCAATTATTTTTGTTTGCTCGTCGTTCTCTATAATCTTGAACAAAATTTTTAAAATCGATGTATCTGATCCTACCCCACTTCATTCGACTCAAAATACAGTTTTATCTGAAAGGAAACAGCGGCGCACATAAAACATCTGTGAAAAAAATCGGTAGCAAAGCCTGTAATCGAATCCGGATCCCGAGGACTCTCGGTAAAATTACCTTCCAGGGAACGAAAGTAGAGTTTCAATTTTCACCAACCTGAGATTCCAACATCCTTAAATTTTTTTCTCTTCCGCTCAAACTCTTAAGGTGCTTCGTCGAAACGAGACCCATCGACTTAACGACAATTCTCGTAGAGGAGTTGATTGATTACGAATTCAGGGTAAGTATAAGACAAAGGATTTAATTTTTTACAGTAATTCGTTTTAACGTCGAGGGCAGGTATAAGAAAAAACATTTTTCTATTATTAGAAAGTTTGTCTCTTTTATATTATCTGGTTTACAAAAGTTTTTTATTTAAATTTTTGTTTTTTCGAAAGGATAGCTAGGTAATTAACGAAAAGTTCGGATAATCGAAGTTTTGAAAATTATTAAAGAAAAAAACCTTGAAAATTAAAATTTATTTTTTGAACATGCATTTAATTTGTACAGTACGATTATTTAAAAAAATCAGATATTTTTTTTGCTTTAAGCTAGATGAATGTCTTAATTGAGCTTGATCACGCAAATTTCGTAACAGAAGCATCTTTGGTATTAGAGGACCTGAAATCGGATCTTTTTTTGCTTGACGTTGAACAAACCACATATTTAAAGCATCATCCAAAGGTATATACTTTGATTTTTTCATAGTTTTTCTTTTTTTTGAGCCATCCAAACTATCTAATTGCGATACGAATTCTAATATTTTATTTTTATTTTTTACTATTTCGGATACAGTAGATTTTCCGACATTATATTCTCGTGCAAGGTCATTCTGAGACTCATTCTTTAATAACCTCTGAAGTCTGAATTATTTTAACTTTGGTTTCGAGATCTAAAACGTTTCGTTTCCTTTTCAACGACATTTTGTCAGCACTCATTCAATACTACACTCATACTAAAGAGCAACGTTAAGTACCGAAGGACTTTAGAGACTTAGTCCAGTAGACAGTTTTGTCCCGCCCCCAAGTTCTGAGCCGGTTCGGATGACCGAGGTTCGGATAATCGAGCTTCTACTGTATTTAATTTTCAATGGTTTGGCGAGATAACTGTTTATTTAATCCTAATTTCGTTGATTATATAATAAATTTTGTGGTGTTCTACAGAATTTTGATAAGTCACTCTTCCTTGTGATTTCCCATCAGACATCATAGATGAATACGCATTATAGCACCACTTTCGATGATCCAATAAGAAACTGCAAGAATTGTATAAATTTTTCATAAATATTATGCCTAGGTATTAAAAAAATTTTTTTAATTTCCACTGTATGTTTTGTTTAGAATTATTTTTTTTTAATTTAAGAAATAAGTGCATCGTAGATTTTTGAAAATATTTATGCTGCATCACCACAAAGTAACAGAAAAATTATATATATATATATACAGCTTTATCAATTTTACATAATATTATTTTTCATAAAGTGTCAGCAATGAATGACGAACCTAAATCTTAACTATCACCTAATGTCCAATTTGTTTTTCAATAATTTTTCCTTTAATTTTTTGTAAAAAAAAACCATGACAAAAAAATTACAGAATTTCCTGAACCAAACCGCTCCATTCAAAAACAATAATAATTGGCAAACATTTTTACCTCTCCATAAATTATTTGTTAATTCGATCGTAAATTATAAGATAGGAAAACATTCAACTCTATTTTCATAAAGATATTTTTTATTTTTTATTATTTTACTTCTGTTTAGGGAAAAACGGTGGTATCTAAACATATACAAAATCGTGATTCAATAATTGGCAGTACTATTAGCTTCTATTTCAACAATAATGACTGTAACATTGTTAAAAAAATTAAAAAATGTTGAGATACTAATGATCTAAACGTCTAAAATTAAATAATTAGAAAAAAATGATAACTACTATTTCTCAACGAGGCATGAAAACTTTATTATTTCGATTATTAAAAAAAAAAAAGCAATCTTCGGCAAAAGAGAGAAAGGTGTGTCGAGAGATCAACCCATTCCTAATCAAGGTGATTGTTTCTAAAACATGTTTTTTGGGAGACCAACTTTATTGCTCAATACCGCAAGGCCGGCATCGTCGTCATCCGGATTCCGTTTGAAAATTAGTGTTCCTCCATTAGTCATCGAACGAAAAGATAGTATAATATCACCTAAACAGTGATTGTATGCTTGATTGCGATACATCTGGGTATATCCTGATTATTTTTCATCAATCATAAATCTTGGTTAAGTGCGGCTGATTAACATAATCAATGATTGGTTGATCAGTTAAAGTAGCATCATTAACAAAATTATGTAAATGGTTCATAACTTGAACCATTTTGTAATTATTATTTGACAAAAAATGATCATTCGAGATTCGTAAGATGCTGCTTTAATGATTAAATTTTGTACGGATTGAAAATTTCTCAAAATGTTCCTCATATTTCCTGAGGCAATAGTAATTTGTAATACGAACTTAATTTTTAATGATAATTAAGATTTATTAATGACTTAAAAAATTAATACAAATATTTTGTATCAATAAAGTTTATTATTTTATAAATATCATATTGACCTCAATTTCGGTAGATTTGTCCTTCGCATGATTTTCTTCCTTTGTAAAAAATCCTTTCTTTTTTTACCTTTGCTTGAAAGCGACTTTTATAACTTTTAAAAAAATTTCTTGGGTATAATATTGAGGGAATTAAAATAATGATTCACCTTAACAAAACTAATTGTATATTTTTAATTTCCGAATATTTTTTCAAGGTACATTTCTGATTAACTTCCGAGGTACTTTCGATTGCCGAAGATTTATAAAGTTTATCGCAATTGTGATTTTAATTTCAAACAGGTACCGCACGACATTGTAAAATAACCTTAAGCGAGAATTATTAAATTTTAAAAAATTAAAAAAAAAAGCGGTTTACGTACGTGTTCTTAAGTACGAAAAGATATTCATAAATAATTACAAAAAAGTTCGTCGATACGTCAATCACTTGCAAAAAAGAGCTTTCAAAACAATCCTTCAAGTATACTCATTACGAAGAATTTTTATGGATTTTGAGAGATCGTAAACAGACTCTTGGAATTTATAAGTATAAATACCGTAACAATTAGGTAAAAAGTAATGAAGCTAATTAAGAAAATAAAAAATCTCTAGGTGTGTCGATATAAATCTTCCTCGAGGTAATTATAGCACCCACTTGACAAATGCATTTAACTTTCACTATGTGCCGACCACATGTAAGGGAACAAAGTCCATAAAATCACGCTTTCTCGCGAAGTGACATAGTGATTTTTTGCTTAACTAGGAAGAATACCGAAACGTAAATCAGGGTTAATTTATTGACAGATGACACAGTAGTTTTTGCACTTTTTCTCTCGGTTGCCTTATTATTTAAACTTCGGCCGCTGTAGAAGCACTAAAATTTGCGAAAAAAAAAGAGGAGTAAATTACAGTTTGCGTTATACTTGTACGTACGTGTGATCGATGTTTTTCGTCATCGTGTGAGACTATTTTCATTTTATATCAGCAATTGAATGACGCGATCTTACTTTGCAATATGTAACATCGATGCAATTTTCGATCCGGGCTGAACCTATGTTTTCAAAGCTAATAAAATTACAGTGTTACATATTACGCTCTTGGTTTTTTTTTTTTTTAGAATTCCTGAAAAAATGTATTTATAGCTGCTGTAACAATTCTTCAAATAAAAAATCGAAAAATTCCAATTTCTTAAACGAGGATTTTAATTAAAAAATGAAGATTATTATAAGAACCCAAAGAGATAATAAAAAACTGATGTATTAATATGTTAAATTTTTCATTGACAAATGCATGATGAAATTTTTGAAAACAAGTACCTTGTAGCATGCAAGCGTGCTCCTTAATTAATTAATTAATAATAAAATAGTGTCAAAATTTTCATAGAAAAATTCAATTCATTCATTCCACGATCCAAATAATAATCGTATTCAGTTGAAAAAATAATGATTGTTTTTAGTGGTAATAAGTTTAGTGAGTATAAAGCTTTTTATTTATTTATTTATTTATTTACAACATCATCAACGGACATAAAGTCCTTTACAAGTAGGATTAACGTACTATTTAATTAAATATAAAAGTAAAAGCTTTGCATTGTTTCTTAAATACGCTTAAATTATTATCACAATTTCTTAAATTTATTGGGGAGGTATTCCAACATCTACGTAATCTATTAAGAGATGAGAAGAAATCAAAAGAAGATTTTGAATTCCTCTCAATTAGAACTCTCGCACCTCTAAGATCAAATCTCAACGAGCGATAAGGAAACAAATCAACCAAATCGGATTCTAATAAGAGTCCATTTAATACTTTATAGACGAAATATAAGTCGTAATAGCAATGTTGAGACTTGATATTAGGAATTTTGAATAAATTAGCTATATTTTCATAATCGTGATCTAGGAAACTCATTGGAGTACCATTCTTAAAAGATAGATATCTCAAAAATCGATGGTTAATACGTTCTAGTCTATTTATAAGAGTCTCAGTATATGGAGTCCATATTTGAGAACAGTATAACATATGAGGTAGTACAATAGATTTATATAAAGAAATAATAGTTTCTGGTTTCTTAAATTCTTTAGAAGATCTAATTATAAAATTTAACAGTCTAGAAGCCTTAGATATCACAGCATTAATATGAGTCTCAAATTTTAACTTACAATCAAAAATAACACCTAGATCATTAATATATTCAACTCTATCTAATAAAGTATCACCAATTGAGTAACAATAATTTATTTTTTGCTTAGTATTATAAAAAGAAATAATTTTGCATTTATTAATATTAAGATTAATCTTGTAGTTTTTAGTTCGTTTTTTTTTTTTTTTTAATAAAAAATAATATTTCATAACAGTCCCAGCGAAGAAAAACCTTAGTCGAAAATCTGTAGATTTCAAATGACCTAAAAACTACGCATTTTAATGAAAAATTTTATGTATAATTTTTTTTTTTTTTTTTTTTATCCAAAAAACCCTTATATTTTTTAATTAGCAAAAAAATGTTGTTTTATGAATTGTTGTTTGAATTTGTTAATAACAAATCATCTGATAACTTTTGGCATTTATAATCTCGATATTCGTGCTAAGCGGGCCAAAATACAAAGAAACCACTCGAAAAAGTGAGCCAGCCTCAAAATCCTACAAAATCGGCCTCTGCCTCCAGACTAAAGGAAGTACTCAAAGGTCGTCCACGCAACAACAATTTAAGAATAATGAATTTCAAGTTTGTCTTTAAAATAAGCCCGTGTGACTGGTAATTGAATCTTTCTTAAAGTCTTTAAGTTTAAAGAAAAAATCACGTAACCATACATGTTGAAAAATTGCGCGCAAATATTGCGAGTAAAAAAAGTTTTTCAATTAAATGATTACTTTCATCACGCCATGATTGTTGACCAAATTAAATCATCGTAACTGATGGTTTACCATCTTTATAATTGCATCTCTTTATATTCAATTTAGCGAGGCTTGCTCCAAGGTTTAAACTCAAACTCGATTTTCTCGTTTGTACCTCAGTAATGAAAGCCTTTCTTTACTATGTAAACTTGGTAATTTCATTCAGGAATGCAGACAAAAAAAAAGTCTTGTTTAAAAATATAAACTACCGCACTTCATCTTCATTAATTCAGATTCTCAAGACCACACTGAAAAAAAAATTATAACAAATGATTCGAGGAAGCTGCACCAAAAATGCCGCGGGGCAATGTTTTTTTTTTCGTCTCGAGTCCTTGCGTCGTGCAGAATATCGTCCAGGGGATGTGAAAATTACCAGCGAGGTCGAGTAACAGGGTCAAGAGCCGGGAGCGATGCATTCGATTTTCGTCTCGAATTTTTCGATGCATTTATCTCCTCTCGTCTGATGGATGAGGTTGCAAGTTTGACTTTCGAAATGTAAACTTTTTTTTTTTTCTTTTCAAAGATTTTATTTTTCTTCGAAGTGTATAAATTATTGATACCCATGAGGACAAGATGATAATCGATGATTTTTTGCCTGATCAAACTTGAATTATGGGGCATTAGTTAATGATGACCGACCGGTAAATCATCTTAATTAGCACTAAATGAGTGAGTAACCGATCGACGGTAGCATCTTTACACGTTATTGGAGGTAAAAAATGGGTATTTATGCAATGGTACAGAAGTGGTTTGAAAAATAGTCTTTTTTCAAACAGCAGCTTCACCGAGCGCATCCGTGTTAGTTATTGTAAATACATTGTTTCCCGGTTTTTGACTTTGACCTCCACCTCAATTTACACTTTTGTTTGTGTCAAACTTATTTAATTGTTACATCTTGCAGAAACTTGCATATGTAGTTTTCTGACGTCCTTGTTGAAAGAAGCTTAATTTAAAAATCTTATTTACTTAAATATTAAATATGCAATCGTAAAATTGTATATTTTTATTTTTACATTGAATATTTTATACTTTTTCAAAACAATTTATTTATGAATGAATAATTTTTCAAATTTTCAACCTGAGATTCATTGATTTTTTGATAACGTAAACACTTTCGACCCTTTCATGCTAATTCAATAAGAAACGAAAGTGAGAGTTTTTCCTCTTAATTTCAACGAGGATCCTATACTTTTATTTAGTTTTTCCTGGTGAATCATGAAAGAATTGAAACAAAATTAATAAGCAAAAGTAACGCCAACTGAAATAAACTTCTTCTATGAATAAATTCTTTTAGAACACTTCCTGACAAACTTTGGTTTTGATTTTGACCTAAAAGAGGTCTTTCATATTAACTAAAATCTGATCTTTAAGTTTTTGGGAAACCAACCATTAAAATATATGGTTCGAAATTTTGATACATTATTATGCAAAAGTTTGAATTAATATTTCACTAACTCACAGCAATAAAGTTATAAGTATTCACAAATAATTTTTATTTTACAGAAACTTTTAAAAAACAAACTCTACGGAGCAAGATAATATCACGAATGAATTATAATCCTACAGTCTAATTTTTATCATCAATAAAGCAAAACATAAACAAAATGCTATTATTTAGGTATTAAATTGAAAATTTTGTGGGTAGAAAATGAAAATCATTTTTAAAAAACTTCAGGTGATTCGGTATTTCCGCTTAAAATTATACGTGAAGAAAGATTGGGTCAAAAATGGGATATTTGAAGTTTCATACGTCACGTTGATTGACTGGAAAAATAAAAAATTTTATGAACCTGAAGACTGAAAAAAAAAACGAAGACGCAAATGCTAAAAGAGATAAACATTTTCATGTTAAAACAAAACTTTAATCAGGCCTAGATATAGTGTTGCAGAATTTTTTAAATTAATCAAAAGATGACAAAATTATCCGAACGACATGAAATTGAAAAACGAGTAGAACACAATGGCTTAGAGTAGATCGAGGGGCACACCTCCACAGGCTGAAAAAATTTGCTCAGCTTAATAATTTTTTAAATATGTAAAAAAAATTTTTTAACTCCTTGAATTATTAAAAAACTGAAATAAATATATTCATTCACAAAGGTATTTCTTTTTCCTGGTTAAGCAAACAATCTGGTAAACGCAAACAAAAACTTGTTATAAACTGAGAGTTTATTGAATGTAACACAAAATCAGGAAGTCGCCAGCGATTGTACGACTACTAAGTAATAACAATAATAATAATAAACTTCCAGTAACAAATTAATAAGCGTAACCCGGATGAGACGTAAGCAGGAGCATCCCCTGATGTGCGGAATCGATTTGTCAGACAAAACCGATGACTCGATTATTATATCCACCGCGGAAGTTGCATCTTTTATTATTATGCTTTCCAAAACTTTCTCTATAACTTCGACAATAGTAGAATCATCGCTCGCCTTTTATTACGAGCAAATTCACGAAAAAAATATCAAAAGATTAATGCACGGGGGGCCTTACGTACACCATCAACGGTCAAAGTTACGCGACTAATTTTATTTTCATTTAATTTAGGAGTTTGCGAGCGCCTTTTTCCGTTCGACTGCGTCTCCCGCGCCGCGGTGCCGTGCGTTATGACTTTTACGTGACTTTACAACTCTTTAGAGTGCGTTTGTTGCCGCAAGAGAGTGCTATGGAATTACGTAAATTTGGTGTACATAAAAAAAAAAAAAAGAGGATATATTATATACACGCGTGAACGTCTTTATAACCCACTGTTTTTCATTTAAATTTATTTTGAAGCTAAGCACAATGAAAAAAATTAAGAAACCACGTGTGGTTTTTTAAAGGAAGTATTCATTACGCGCTTAAACATTCATTACGTGTAATTAAAACACTAATTAGCTGACACTTCTTTTTTCTTCAGAGCTAACCGCAACATTAAATTGGATTGAATTTTTCATGATATTGTATATTTTGTCCATTGAATACTCTTAAAATTCAATAACGACTTTGGAAAATTATCAATTTATTTTTATTTTATTTACCTTTGGGGGTTTTCAACAAAATAAAACATACTCGGCGTACAAAATAATAATTGTTTATTGTTTTAAATTTATTAGTAAGGTAACTGTACCTGGAGTGCCCCCCATCGAAATCTTGAATATATTTTTCAACTTTTTTTTTTATACCTTACTGATCATTTAATTAACGTAATGATTAATCGAAAAATCCAATCTTGCACCTTAAAAGGTCGTTTTGTCGTTTTCAGTAAACAGAATTTAAAAATGTATAAATAAAAGTTTTGTTTGAATTAAGTTTTTTTTTTTTTTCTCTTTTTTTTTCACTAAAAATATTAGAAACTAATAAAAACAAAACTACTATTATGAATAAAAATGTTTTCAAAAATTGAAAGGAAATGAAACTTAATTATAATAGATATTCAAAACATGTAACATACTAAATTTTTTGTCAATTTTTATTTTGTTTATATATTAATGTTTACATATTTTAAACTTACCTACTTCTCACTTGTGAGATCACTATTTATATTGGAGTGTGCCATATCTAGGTTTGAACTCAGAAGTAAAATGTGTGGTCTACTAAGTGATCGATTGTTCAATATTAAGTTATTTAAGCTTAACAGAATTCGACATATAACTTCAAGCCTTAATTTAAGACTGAAAATTTGGATTTTAAGCATTGCAGCGTATTTAATTAACAACCCCTTTGATTTTCAATTTAATATTTGATTACACGATGATTTAAATTATTAAACTTTTTTTAACAACTATGAACTTGATCTTCGTTGGTTTAGCATATCAGTTTAAAAAAAGAATGACAAAACTATAAATTTATAAGAGTATTGTCATAGGTTTTTTATCTACAAAAAGATTAATTTTATTTTACTCAATGAAACTGCTTCAAAACTTTATGGTTGATATTCTTCAACCCTTCATTAATTAAAAACTTAAGTTAAATCAAACCTTCAATAAAAGTATCTCTTTCTTCAGAAATATCGTGATGGACCCACTTAACAGTACCTTCCCTCTCCGCTATATAAAGTCTAACCGTACTCGTGATCCTAAAAAATTCTTGACAGCCGTATCATCTTCGAAAATCAAACCCGGGAGAGAAAAAAAAAAAAAAAAACCCACGAGTCATTGGAGCTTTCACGAGATGCAGCTCGTTAAGCACACACTTTCCGGGCGGACGAATTTCGATCTCGATTGGCGCCGCTTGCACCGGTACCTGTGCCCACAATACTATCCGGCTCCATTAGAAAGTCCGCGAGCGGGAATATTTATGGTACCCCGATTGTTCGCGCGCGATCTGGGCCGCGCGAGCTTTTTTACCTTCAAATTCGTGGATATATATATATTTCTGGCACTTCCTTATTTCGGAACAATTCCGAGAGGACACGACTCTTTCGGAGTGAAAAATTGTATAATGAACCCACCCCGGAATTATATCATTGTAAGCGACGCGCCGTACAGTAGCTATTAGAACTCAATCAAGGCTAATAGAGGATTGTGTAAAAACCGGTTGGACGCAGATTTATTTCCGTGTTCAATGTAAACAAATGGTGGTGCGAGGAGAAATGTTTCACCGAGCTTAAATGATCCCCAATGGGAATTGACTGGTGTCTAGTGCAGGAAGTACCGGAAAATTGATCGCCTGTTTGGCTTTTATGACGTACTGTTTGTTTGCCGTATATTAATTTTTTTTCAAATTTATTTTACAGTAAGTGTATTCATTATAATAATTCAAGTCTTTCAAAAAATTCTAGGATAAATCTCTTTATGACTGGTCTAAAACGGTTTTAATTTCAGATCTTGGCTATAGACTTTTCGAATTTTTTTCTTTTATTTTGATACGTAAAAAATTACTCGAAAAATGTTATTTATTTAGAGTGACTTAATTTCTTATTTTAAAATCAACATTTTTGGTATGATCATTAGCGCAATAAATTTAAATAACTAATGTTACGATTTAATTCTGATGAATTCATGCAGCGCACTAATGATCATCTGCATTAGCTTTAAGTAAGATTAACGATTTTTAATTAGAAATACCTGTTCTCAAAATTTGGATACGTAATCAAAAAGCTTTTGATTACAACCTTTCAAAATCTAAGTCTCAATTTACATTAAAACATGCTTTATACTGCACTGGTTGTATATCAAGACGGACTTTCTCAAAATTTCAAATCATTACGCTTATCTAATTTTTAATCTGTATTAAAATACTTAATTAATACTGACCATTTTTACATAATTTTTAGATTAATTTTTTGAAAAGAAGTTAGAGTCATAAAAACTTTTTTCGAGTTGGTTTACATAAAAATGATAAACATGGAACACTAAGATAATATTGTGAATCGACAAATGACAATAAATATCAAAAAATTTTTTGCTTTGACTGAAATGAAAAAATCAAAAGCCCCTGAACAAAGATTACTGAACAGACTTGAGTGAAAAACTGAAGCATTGCATGAAGAATTTAAAAAGATTTTCGCTGTTTACATAATTTATCTTTGTTTTAAAAATTTATCTAGGCGTATAAGATACATAAATTGTTTGAAAAACACGTCTTATTCCTGATTACAAGATTCAGAAATAAAGTTCGATCGTTTTTTTTTTTTTTTTTTGAAGGAAAACATTCTTTTAACCATCAGGTTTGATCAGCCTTTGAAATTTCATTAACATTATCAAGCTTAAATTATTTCATTTATAATATTATTACTATCGTAAATATTACTAAACCAATACAGGTAAATCGTGTGACAACCTATAAAGGTAAATAAATTACCTCTACATAAGTTACGGTTCGAATTAAATACAAAACTAATTAAATGTTATTAAATTAAGTTGGGGAAATTATATACATTATACTTAAACAGAACATAAACATGTTTTTAGTTTGTAATATTCGCTTGATAGTGATAGCAGGCACTCGTACCTGATACTAGTCAAGTAAAAACAAATAATTAACAAAAAGGAAAATGGTAATAAAAACGTAAAATCCGATTTGAAAAAAAAAAAAAAAAAAAAAAAAATCAATAAATGTTTACTAAAGTTTTTTTTTTTTAATTTTTTTTATTTAATGCCTTATACCCAGACCCATCTAAGTATTTTTTAAATTCAAAGTTAAATTTTTTTTTTGTAATTTAAACTCTAGTAGATAAATTTTTTCTTAAATAGTCAGAAGAAAAATTTTAATGTTTTTTGAACAGTTTTTTGTAATTAGTAGTAAAAAAAGCTATTTTACATAATTTTCATAAATTTGGAATTAGTAAGCATTGATTTATTATACACGTGTGTAGCTTTTTTATTACCAAACAAAGTTTTTTTTTAAGTATTTTTTTTTTTTTTAAGTTTATAAAAGTTTACAAAAAAAGGCAAAAAATTTGATTACTTTTTAACTCTAAAAAAAATGTAATACTTACTGACTAACTCGAACAAAAAAATTTTCATTATTTTCATTTATCATTCTTATCATCCAAAATAAATATCGAACATTCTTCATTGAACTTTAAGAAGGTCAAAAATATTCCGATAAAACAGAACTGTTTTAAAAACATGCAGTTTAAATTGTATTTATCTAATTAAAAAAAAAGTTATGATTTTTTCAGATTTTATCGAACAGGATGTAAGTTATCAACTTTTTTAGGGTGAATCTTTAAATGTAAATTTTGTTATTTTTAATTTTTCCAAGCCAAAAATCAAAATTATTTGAATTCCATATCATATATTTTAGTACAAAATGCATTCCTTGTCAATGACGAGATACAAAAGATGAATTATAATTCATATCGGATTTTAATAAATTTTTACTGGTAAAAGAAGTTATATTGATAGAGTTTTTTCAAGAAATTATTATCTAAAAATAACCATCAATGATCGATTTGTAACTTTATTGGCTTCAATCAAACACACGTTTGTAAGGTTCTTTGAAAATTATATTTGGACGGGCTTATAAGAAATAAAACTTATTTCTTACCTGTTTTTTTTTTTTTTTTTTTTTTTTTTATGATTAAAAATAATTACCGCATTATTATATTTCAAGTTTTTGTATCTCATTTTAGACTTATTATTTATTATAAACTAAATTCTTTCTAAAATAAATTTATCAAACTTTAGATGAAAAATCTAAGAGATAACTCATAGAGATACTCTATAGACGTTCATCGATGAAGCGCATTAGAAACATGTAGCAAAGTTTTCAAACAAAACCGCTGCATGTATTGTAAAAAGTGAATCAATGTTTACAGGCGATCAAAAGGTGTTTTTAAAAATAAAAGTTTCAAATTTTTGTACTCTGACGTCTGTTATGTACCCGTGCAATTATTTTAATTGTTTCTTTTTTTTCAGCCGAGCACGTGCGTAAGCATTCGTTTTCTTCGTAAGTAATATTTCTGTATCTTTAGTTATCCGCACAAATGATATCGCTTATCGCCGTATTTTTACAACCATTTTTCCGTACGAGTGCTTTATTTAAACTGCACCTATCTCCTATTGTGCTCTGTTGTTTATCGTTTCTAATACCATTATCTCAAGTTTATTTTAATTTTTTTAATTTTTTTTTTTACTTACTAGTCATGCGGAGTAAGTTACGAGCACCGTTAATTAAAAAAATCTCTCTGTTTGTGTGAGATTTGAAAGGGAGTGCAATTATTTTCGCGAGATATCTTTCAAGTCAGATCGAATCGCGGGACATGCGCACGGGCCGAGGAAACGCGATGCGTCAGGGTTGGACACGATATTTTTTCTAAAGGCAAAAACGCTATGTTCAGAGCTTACAAGCCGAGACGCTGGTTCGGGCATCCGATATATAGGTATATAAGCGGACCGATTCCATTTAACCTCGAGAACATCTGCTGCGGACTGTAGAACTATTTTATTGTTTTTTCTTATGAAAATATATTTTTGCTTGTGGCTTTTTGTACGCGGGTTTTTTTTTATAAATAAATGACTCAATACATAATCCCCCAAGCTGCTACAACCCCATAACGCCGAGCTAGCTAGTTTTTTTTATGAATAAATAAATAAATACAAAATTCCCCAAGCTGCTACAACCCCATAACGCCGAGCTCGCGAGTTTTTTTTATTAATAAATAAATAAATAAAAAATCCCCCAAGCTGCTACAACCCCATAACGCCGAGCTCGCGAGTTTTGTATGAATAAATAAATGGAAAAAAATTCTCCCGAGCTCTTGCGAGTTTTTAAGAGATAAGTAAATTAAAATAATCCCCCAAGCTGCTACAACCCCATAACGCCGAGCTCGCGAGTTTTTTTTATTAATAAATAAATAAATAAAAAATCCCCCAAGCTGCTACAACCCCATAACGCCGAGCTCGCGAGTTTTGTATGAATAAATAAATGGAAAAAAATTCTCCCGAGCTCTTGCGAGTTTTTAAGAGATAAGTAAATTAAAATAATCCCCCAAGCTGCTACAACCCCATAACGCCAAGCTCGCGAGTTTTTTTAACAAATAAATAAATGAATACAAAATCCCCCAAGCTGCTACAACCCCATAACGCCGAGTTCGCGAGTTTTTTTTTATGAATAAATGAATAAATACAAAATCCCCCAAGCTGCTACAACCCCATAACGCCGAGCTCGCGAGTTTTGTATGAATAAATAAATGGAGAAAAATTCTCCCGAGCTCTTGCGAGTTTTTAAGAGATAAGTAAATTAAAATAATCCTCCAAGCTGCTACAACCCCATAACGCCGAGTTCGCGAGTTTTTTTTTATGAATAAATGAATAAATACAAAATCCCCCAAGCTGCTACAACCCCATAACGCCGAGCTCGCGAGTTTTTTTTATTAATAAATAAATAAATAAAAAATCCCCCAAGCTGCTACAACCCCATAACGCCGAGCTCGCGAGTTTTGTATGAATAAATAAATGGAAAAAAATTCTCCCGAGCTCTTGCGAGTTTTTAAGAGATAAGTAAATTAAAATAATCCCCCAAGCTGCTACAACCCCATAACGCCAAGCTCGCGAGTTTTTTTAACAAATAAATAAATGAATACAAAATCCCCCAAGCTGCTACAACCCCATAACGCCGAGCGCGCGAGTTTTTTTTATAAATAAATAAATAAATAAAAAATCTCCCAAGCTGCTACAACCCCATAACGCCGAGTTCGCGAGTTTTTTTTTATGAATAAATGAATAAATACAAAATCCCCCAAGCTGCTACAACCCCATAACGCCGAGCTCGCGAGTTTTGTATGAATAAATAAATGGAGAAAAATTCTCCCGAGCTCTTGCGAGTTTTTAAGAGATAAGTAAATTAAAATAATCCTCCAAGCTGCTACAACCCCATAACGCTGAGTTCGCGAGTTTTTTTTTATGAATAAATGAATAAATACAAAATCCCCCAAGCTGCTACAACCCCATAACGCCGAGCTCGCGAGTTTTGTATGAATAAATAAATGGAAAAAAATTCTCCCGAGCTCTTGCGAGTTTTTAAGAGATAAGTATATTAAAATAATCCTCCAAGCTGCTACAACCCCATAACGCCGAGCTCGCGAGTTTTGTATAAATAAATAAATTTAAATTAATAAATATCCCCCAAGCTTCAAACCCACAATACCCTGGGCTTCCGAGTTCAATTTTTGAATAAATAAATGATCCCTTAAGCTTCAAACCCACAATACCCTGGGCGTCCAAGTTTCACTTTAAATAAATAAATGATCCCCCAAGCTTCAAACCCACAATACCCTGGGCTCCCAAGTTCAATTTTTGAATAAATAAATGATCCCCTAAGCTTTAAACCCACAATACACTGGGCGTCCGAGTTGAATTTTTAAATAAGCGAACAATCCCTCACGCTTCAAACCCACAATACCCTGGACGTCCGAATTCAACTTTAAATAAATAAATGATCCCCCAAACTTCAAACCCACAATACCCTGGGCTTCCGAGTTCAATTTTTAAATAAGCGAACAATCCCCCAAGCTTCAAACCCACAATACACTGGGCGTCCGAGTTGAATTTTTAAATAAGCGAACAATCCCTCAAGCTTTAAACCCACAATACCCTGGACGTCCGAATTCAACTTTAAATAAATAAATGATCCCCCAAACTTCAAACCCACAATACCCTGGGCTTCCGAGTTCAATTTTTAAATAAGCGAACAATCCCCCAAGCTTCAAACCCACAATACCCTGGACGTCCGAGTTTTATTTTTAAAAAAAACAAACAACCCCCAAGCCTCAAATTCACAATACCCTGGCACCCGAATTATATTTTAAATAAATAAATGATCCACTTAAGCTACAAACCCACAATACCCTGGGTAAATATTACTATTTATTAAAAATTGAACTCGGAAGCCGAGGGTATCGTGGGTTTGAAGCTTGGGGGATTGATTGTTGATTTAATTGAACTCGGACGCCCATGGTATTGTATGAAGCGTGGGGGATTGTTCGCTTATTTAAAAATTCAACTCGGACGCCCAGGGTATCGTGGGTCTAAAGCTTAGGGGATCATTTATTTATTTAAAAATGAAATCGGACGTCCAGGGGGTTGCAGATTTGAGGCTTGGGGGATTGTTCGCTTATTTAAAAATTCAACTCGGAAGCCCAGGGTATTGTGGGTTTTAAGCTTGGGAGATCATTTATTTATTTAAAGTTGAACTTGGACGCCCAGGGTATTGTGGATTTGAGACTTGTTGGATAGTACTCTTTAGTTACCCTAGGCTTCCGAGTTCAATTTTTGAATAAATAAATGATCCCTTGAGCTTCAAACCGACAATACCCTGGGCGACCGAGTTGAATTTTTAAATATGCGAACAATCCCCCACGCTTCAAACAATACCATGGGCGTCTGAGTTCAATATTTAAATAAATAATCAATCCCCCAAGCTTCAAACCCACGATACCCTGGGCTTCCAAGTTCAATTTTGAATAAATAGTAATATTTACCAAGGGTATTGTGGGTTTGAAGCTTAAATTGATCATTTGTTTATTTAAATTTGAATATTTTATTTAAAATATAATTCAGGTCCCATGGTATTGTGAATTTGAGGCTTGGGGGGTTGTTTGTTTTATAAAAATTAAACTCGGACGCCCAGGGTATTGTAGGTTTGAAGCTTGGGGGATGACTTATTTATTTACAAATTGAACTCGGACGCCCGGGGTATTGTGGGTTTGAAGCGTGGGGGATTGTTTGTCTATTTAAAAATCAAACTCGGATGCCCAGGGTATTGTGGGTTTGAAGTTTGCGAGATCATTGATTTATTAAAAAATTGAAAGCGTACGCCCAGTGGATTCTGGGTTTGAAGCTAAAGAGATCATTCATTTATTTATGAGTTGAACTCGGAAGCCCAGGGTATTGTGGGTTCGAAGCTTGGGGAACATTTATTTATTTAAAGTTGAATTCTGACGTCCAGGGTATTGTGGGTTTGAAGCTTGGGGGATTGTATGGTAATTTAAAAATTAAACTCGGACACCCAGGGTATTGTGGGTTTGAAGGTTAAGAGATCATTTATTTATTCAAAAATCTAACTCGGAAGCCCAGGGTATTGTGGGTTTGAAGTTTAAGGGATCATTTATTTATTCAAAAATTGAACTCGGAAGCCCAGGGTAACTAAAGAGTACTATCCAACAAGTCTCAAATCCACAATACCCTGGGCGTCCAAGTTCAACTTTAAATAAATAAATGATCTCCCAAGCTTAAAACCCACAATACCCTGGGCTTCCGAGTTGAATTTTTAAATAAGCGAACAATCCCCCAAGCTTCAAACCCACAATACCCTGGACGTCCGATTTCATTTTTAAATAAATAAATGATCCCCTAAGCTTTAGACCCACGATACCCTGGGCGTCCGAGTTGAATTTTTAAATAAGCGAACAATCCCCCACGCTTCAAACAATACCATGGGCGTCCGAGTTCAATTAAATAAACCATCAATCCCCCAAGCTTCAAACCCACGATACCTTCGGCTTCCGAGTTCAATTTTTAATAAATAGTAATATTTACCCAGGGTATTGTGGGTTTGAAGCTTGGGGGATCACTTATCTATTTACAAATTGAACTCGGACGCCCATGGTATTGTGGTTTTGAAGCGTGGGGGATTGTTCGCTTATTTAAAAATTCAACTCGGACGCCCAGGGTATTGTGGGTTTGAAGCTTAAGGGATCATTTATTTACTGAAAAATTGTACTTGGACGCCCAGGATATTGTGGGTTTGAAGCTTGGGGGATTGTTCGCTTATTTAAAAATACAACTCGGAAGCCCAGAGTATTGTGGGTTTTAAGCTTGGGAGATCATTTATTTATTTAAAGTTGAACTCGGAAGCCCAGGCTATTGTGGGTTTGAAGCTTGGGGGTTTGTTCGCTTATTTAAAAATTCAACTCGGACGCCCAGGGTATTGTGGGTTTGAAGTTAAAGGGATCATTTATTTTTTCAAAAATTGAACTCGGAAGCCCAGGGTAACTAAAAAGTACTATCCAACAAGTCTCAAATCCACAATACCCTGGGCGTCCAAGTTCAACTTTAAATAAATACATGATCTCCCAAGCTTGAAACCCACAATACCCTGGGCTTCCGAGTTGAATTTTTAAATAAGCGAACAATCCCCCAAGCTTCAAACCCATAATATCCTGGGCGTCCAAGTTCAATTTTTCAATAAATAAATGATCCCTTAAGCTTCAAACCCACAATACCCTGGGCGTCCGAGTTCAATTTTTAAATAAGCGAACAATCCCCCACGCTTCATACAATACCATGGGCGTCCGAGTTCAATTAAATCAACAATCAATCCCCCAAGCTTCAAACCCACGATACCCTCGGCTTCCGAGTTCAATTTTTAATAAATAGTAATATTTACCCAGGGTATTGTGGGTTTGAAGCTTGAATGGATCATTTATTTATTTAAAATATAATTCGGGTGCCAGGGTATTGTGAATTCCAGGCTTGGGGGTTGTTTGTTTTTTTAAAAATGAAACTCGGACGCCCAGGGTATTGTGGGTTTGAAGCTTGGGGGATTGTTCGCTAATTAAAAAATTCAACTCGGACGCCAAGGGTATTGTGGGTTTAAAGCTTAGGGGATCATTTATTTATTTAAAAATGAAATCGGACGTCCAGGGTATTGTGGGTTTGAAGCTTGGGGGATTGTTCGCTTATTTAAAAATTGAACTCGGAAGCCCAGGGTATTGTGGGTTTGAAGTTTGGGGGATCATTTATTTATTTAAAGTTGAATTCGGACGTCCAGGGTATTGTGGGTTTGAAGCTTGAGGGATTGTTCGCTTATTTAAAAATTCAACTCGGACGCCCAGTGTATTGTGGGTTTAAAGCTTAGAGGATCATTTATTTATTTAAAAATTGATTTGGGACGCCCATGGTATTGTGGGTTTGAAGCTTGGGGGATCATTTATTTATTTAAAGTTGAATTCGGACGTCCAGGGTATTGTGGGTTTGAAGCTTGGGGGATTGTTTGTTTTTTTAAAAATGAAACTCGGACGCCCAGGGTATTGTGGGTTCGAAGCTTGGGGGATTGTTCGCTTATTTAAAAATTCAACTCGGACGCCCAGGGTATTGTGGGTTTAAAGCTTAGGGGATCATTTATTTATTTAAAAATGAAATCGGACGTCTAGGGTATTGTGGGTTTGAAGCTTGGGGGATTGTTCGCTTATTTAAAAATTGAACTCGGAAGCCCAGGGTATTGTGGGTTTGAAGTTTGGGGGATCATTTATTTATTTAAAGTTGAATTCGGACTTCCAGGGTATTGTGGGTTTGAAGCGTGAGGGATTGTTCGCTTATTTAAAAATTCAACTCGGACGCCCAGTGTATTGTGGGTTTAAAGCTTAGGGGATCATTTATTTATTCAAAAATTGAACTTTGGAGCCCAGGGTATTGTGGGTTTGAAGCTTGGGGGATCATTTATTTATTTAAAGTTGAACTTGGACGCCCAGGGTATTGTGGGTTGGAAGCTTAAGGGATCATTTATTTATTCAAAAATTGAACTCGGAAGCCCAGGGTATTGTGGGTTTGAAGCTTGGGGGATATTTATTAATTTAAATTTATTTATTTATACAAAACTCGCGAGCTCGGCGTTATGGAGTTGCAGCAGCTTGGGGGATTTTGTATTCATTTATTTATTTATTAAAAAAACTCGCGAGCTCGGCGTTATGGGGTTGTAGCAGCTTGGAGGATTATTTTAATTTACTTATCTCTTAAAAACTCGCAAGAGCTCGGGAGAATTTTTCTCCATTTATTTATTCATACAAAGCTCGCGAGCTCGGCGTTATGGGGTTGTAGCAGCTTGGGGGATTTTGTATTTATTCATTTATTCATAAAAAAAAACTCGCGAACTCGGCGTTATGGGGTTGTAGCAGCTTGGGGGATTTTTTATTTATTTATTTATTTATAAAAAAAACTCGCGCGCTCGGCGTTATGGGGTTGTAGCAGCTTGGGGGATTTTGTATTCATTTATTTATTTGTTAAAAAAACTCGCGAGCTCGGCGTTATGGGGTTGTAGCAGCTTGGGGGATTATTTTAATTTACTTATCTCTTAAAAACTCGCAAGAGCTCGGGAGAATTTTTTTCCATTTATTTATTCATACAAAACTCGCGAGCTCGGCGTTATGGGGTTGTAGCAGCTTGGGGGATTTTTTATTTATTTATTTATTTGTAAAAAAAACTCGCGAGCTCGGCGTTATGGGGTTGTAGCAGCTTGGGGAATTTTGTATTTATTTATTTATTCATAAAAAAAACTAGCTAGCTCGGCGTTATGGGGTTGTAGCAGCTTGGGGGATTTTGTATTTATTCATTTATTCATAAAAAAAAACTCGCGAACTCGGCGTTATGGGGTTGTAGCAGCTTGGGGGATTTTGTATTCATTTATTTATTTGTTAAAAAAACTCGCGAGCTTGGCGTTATGGGGTTGTAGCAGCTTGGGGGATTATTTTAATTTACTTATCTCTTAAAAACTCGCAAGAGCTCGGGAGAATTTTTTTCCATTTATTTATTCATACAAAACTCGCGAGCTCGGCGTTATGGGGTTGTAGCAGCTTGGGGGATTTTTTATTTATTTATTTATTAATAAAAAAAACTCGCGAGCTCGGCGTTATGGGGTTGTAGCAGCTTGGGGAATTTTGTATTTATTTATTTATTCATAAAAAAAACTAGCTAGCTCGGCGTTATGGGGTTGTAGCAGCTTGGGGGATTATGTATTGAGTCATTTATTTATAAAAAAAAACCCGCGTACAAAAAGCCACAAGCAAAAATATATTTTCATAAGAAAAAACAATAAAATAGTTCTACAGTCCGCAGCAGATGTTCTCGAGGTTAAATGGAATCGGTCCGCTTATATACCTATATATCGGATGCCCGAACCAGCGTCTCGGCTTGTAAGCTCTGAACATAGCGTTTTTGCCTTTAGAAAAAATATCGTGTCCAACCCTGCGATGCGTGAACCTGATTTGTCTGTGCACACTGCACACTTGGCTGCATCTACTGAAACAGCTGTCAGGGTTTTATACAGAACGAAGATCGTGGCTCATGCGACCAGTGCTTTTATTCGCCAATTAAAAAAGAAAACATACGCAAGCAAGCACTAGAAATGAGGACGAGATTAGTTGCTACTTTTGTGATGTCTGTGGCAGGTACATTACGCTTTGCAGGTACAATATTATAACCTTTATCATTTAATCGTAGCTCATTCGGTTTTTTTAATATGAACATATTCGGTTCGAATTTTCTGTAGGCTATTGACAGCGAGAGTAGCAGACCTCTTCAGAACAAAGAATTCGCTGTTACGAATGCATCATCAGCGGGGAATTGTAGCAGAGAAGTGCAGGGCTATACCGGCTCTAAGTCCAACGAGATAGCCGAAAATTTCTTTGTTAGGTAAACATTCGCACACCATTGAAAGTGAATGGTTTTTCACAGGGTAATCGAGCGATACGTTTTAATGTTGTGTTTTAAATATACTTATATCTTTTTTTTTTATTCTCATTTTAGATTGAAATATTGAAAAGTTCCAAAAAATGGATTCCGATCAGAAGAAAGAGTGGAAGTATCTTTTCAATGACACCAAAATTGAGATGGCCGATGGAGATGACGGAAAACTTGAGTTGGTTGAAGCACAAAAATTAAACAATGACAACAAAGATCATGGAGACACTGGAGAATTTAATACTTGTGTTATTAGTATTATTGGAATGACATGCATGTCTTGTGTCAATAGTATTACAGAGACAGTATCTAAGAAGGATGGAATTGAAAAAATTTTTGTCAGCTTGGAAAAGCATGAAGGAGTTGTCACCTATGATTCAAGATTACTGACAGCTCAAGAAATAGCAGATGCTATAGAAGACATGGGATTTGACACATCTGTCAAATCTGTTAACGATGAGTTGTACATAGCCAGCAACACAAATTTTGTGGCAATCAATGTAGAAAGTGAAACACCTGGAACCAAGGTCACCAAAACATTGCAGGTTAAGCCCAATATAGAGAAGTGTTTTCTCCATATAGATGGTATAACATGCATTGCTTGTGTCACCGCAATTGAAAAACACTGTAAAAAATTGACTGGCATTCAGAATGTTTTGATATCTTTCATAAGCAGGCAAGCAGAAATAGAGTATAATAGTAATGTTATTAAACCTAATGAAATAACGGCAAGTATAAGTGATTTAGGTTTTCCTTCCATACTTATTAATGAAAAAGGAGGACAAATTAAAGAAGTTGAGCTGCTAATAACAGGAATGACTTGTTCTTCTTGTGTAAATAAAATTGAAAAGACTGTAAAACAATTGCCAGGAGTTCAATCGGCAATGGTATCTCTTGTGACCCAAAGAGGAAAAAT
The DNA here is from genome assembly GCA_038277355.1 of Encarsia formosa. Lineage (NCBI taxonomy): Eukaryota > Metazoa > Arthropoda > Insecta > Hymenoptera > Aphelinidae > Encarsia > Encarsia formosa. The sequence goes on from CM076184.1 coordinate 112,812,363, forward strand.
AAATTTTGATCCCAGTAAAATTCATATCAACAAAATCACTGAATGTATACAAAAGTTGGGTTTTGGTGTATCTGCAAAGAAAAACAATGCCGCAAACCGCCAATACTTGGACCATAGATTAGAAATCAGAAAATGGAGAACATCTTTTTTTATTTCTCTTGTATTTGGCTTGCCCAGTATGATAGCTATGGCATATTTTATGATAACCATGTCTATGGATCATAATGTAGAGGAGATGTGTTGTGTATTCAATATTCCAGGGCTATCACTAGAAAATTTAATATCATTTATACTTTCAACACCAGTGCAAATTTTTGGAGGATGGCATTTTCACATTCAAGCTTACAATGCTATCAAGCATGGAACATCTAACATGGATGTTCTTATTTCTATGACCACAACAATTTCATACATTTATTCTGTGTTGGTTTTGGCAATAGCTATGATAATGGAAGAAAAATTTAGTCCAAAAACATTTTTTGATACTCCTCCTATGCTTTTAGTCTTTGTAAGTTTGGGCAGGTGGCTGGAACATATTGCCAAAGGGAAAACATCCGAAGCCCTTTCAAAGTTATTGTCTCTTCAAGCAGCAGATGCCGTGATAGTTACCTTAGGTCAAGATAAGGAAATTCTCACTGAGCGACTTGTGAAAATTGATTTGGTAGAACCAGGAGACATTTTGAAAGTTAATGATGGCTGCAAAGTCCCTGTTGATGGTCAAGTGTATATTGGAACATCATCCTGCGATGAAAGTTTAATCACTGGAGAGAGTATGCCAGTGCCAAAAAAAGAAGGTTCTGTTGTCATTGGTGGTTCCATTAATCTTAGTGGACCTTTATATGTCAAAGCAACTCATACTGGAGAAAAAACTACTTTAGCACAAATTGTGAGATTGGTTGAAGAGGCACAAATGAGTAAAGCTCCAATCCAATACATAGCTGATAAAATTGCCGGCTTTTTCGTTCCGTTTGTTATTAGTGTATCTGTTTTAACTTTGATTGCATGGATCATAATAGGTTACATCAATTTTGATTATATACTTTTTATGGACAATGATGCAATGCATAATGGCTACAGAAACCAATCTGAAGTAATATTTCAAAATGCTTTTCGATGTGCGCTTTCAGTCTTGGCCATTGCTTGCCCTTGTGCTTTGGGTCTTGCCACACCAATAGCTGTGATGGTAGGTACAGGAGTTGGCGCAGTAAATGGAATTTTGATTAAAAGTTCTGATGCTCTTGAAAATGCACACAAAATAAATACTGTAGTTTTTGATAAAACAGGAACCATTACAAAAGGTTTTCCAACTGTTACTAACATCAGTTTATTCACCAGTAATAGTGCATTTAATATAGGAAGAATACTAGTTGTTATTGGCATAGCTGAACTTAACAGTGAACATCCTATTGCTTCTGCAATAGTTCATTATGTGAGAGAAGTCATTGAAACTGAATTAAGTGGGCGTTGTACTAATTACTTATCTGTTCCAGGCTGTGGTATGAGATGCAAAGTATCTTTTATATCTGAAACTTTATCAAATGTAACAAAGTCTTCTAAAATTTCTACTTTTGTAAATAGTTTTAAATCAAAAACTTCAGAAACTCTAGAGTTGAACGATGTCCTTATAGACTTTTCACAAATGTCATCTGAATTAGAAATAAATAATTCTGAACAATCACAACTTAATAATGAAAAAATTGAGGCAAATGATGTTTTTGATGTTTGCATAGGTAATAGAGAATGGATGAAAAGAAATGGAATCACTATTCCCCAAGACATAGAGAATACAATGATAAAAGAAGAAGGCATGGGCAGGACAGTTGTGTTGGCTGTTATTGATGGAGAGTTATCAGCAGTAATAAGTGTCACAGACACCATCAAACCAGAAGCACGACTTGCCATATATTCTTTGAAAAAAATGGGATTTGATGTTATTCTTTTAACTGGTGACAACAAAATAACAGCCAATACCATAGCAAAACAAGTTGGAATCGACCAAGTTTTTGCCGAGGTATTGCCTTCTCACAAAGTGGAAAAGATTAGACATCTGCAAAATCAAGGCAAAAAGGTAGCTATGGTTGGAGATGGAGTCAATGACAGTCCAGCTTTGGCTCAATCTAATGTTGGTATTGCAATAGCTGCTGGAACCGATGTAGCGATTGAAGCAGCAAATATTGTTCTCATGAGAAATGACTTATTAGATGTAATTGCTTGCATCGATCTCTCCAGACAAACAGTAAAAAGAATCAGATTAAACTTTTTATTTGCCAGCTTGTACAATATTTTAGGTCTACCTCTTGCCGCTGGTATATTCAGTCCTCTTGGTTTGAAACTTCAACCTTGGATGGCCACAGCTGCTATGGCACTTAGTTCTGTGTCAATAGTTGGAAGCTCGTTGCTTTTGAAACTGTACAGAAAACCGACTAAAGAGAAATTGGAAAATTTGGAGTATAAAAAAATTGTAAAATTTTCCAAAAAAGATTTACAGCTAACAGATAATTCAACAAAAATATCTATAGATGGATCATCTTTAAGCTTATCAAAAATAAGGTACAATAATTTACAGGACTGACTAAAGTAATTATGACTATTGGAAATTTTTATTGCATAATACGAGAGACAATAAACTGAAATTTTGTCTGGACTTTGAAAAATAATTTTTTAGTGACTGTTCAACACCTGCCAATGAGTGTGAGAAGATAAAACAAATCAACATTATGTACTATAATATTTTTTCTATGCCAATTTTTCTTAATATTTTTTTCTAATGAATGATTGATGCTATTTTCTGTAAAAATGTTAACTAATTAACCAAATACTTTTGTATAAAACATAAAGCATTTAATTTTAAATTAATTAGCTTTAAGTAAAGACTGTGTGCTGTCATAATATTATTATAAATTATAAATTTGTTAATTTTGTGTTAAATTACATTATGTTGTATTGTTAAGTGTAAAAAAAATAACTTTTGTAAAATACATTTAAAAATAAATGTATGTATATGATTAATTGATTTCAAACTGTAAAACATCATTGCTCTAATGATGAAAAATAAAATTTGAAACATTTATTAATTTTGATGAATTCCAATTATATTTAAATAAAAGTTAAAAAATAACTATTTTATAAAGAAAATTTGAACAATGTGTTATTTTATACAATCTATTACTATAGTTAAGCATTAAAAATAGTTGAAAAATTCTATACTGATTAATTTATAAATTCTACCAAATTAAACAAAGTTGAAAATTTTGATGAAGAAAGATGTTAAGATTAAAATTTTTTTTATTTAATTAATCTTTCTCAGAAAATTTAAATGAGGATTATTATAATACAATACTTAACTTATCATTTTAACAAACAAATAACAAATTAACAGAATTTATTGACTTATATTTCTTCTATTTACATAAATTTTATTCATCTTCTTTCTTCTTTTTTGGCCATCGATCCTTACTTGGATCAGCTAAAGGTCTCTTTTCCTCTACTCCATAGAAATCAAATTTTCCCCACCAATAATCTGTTGTTACTCCACCAATTAATACTGCCCAGGCAAGTAAAGTCCAAGTTGGCAATGTCATAGTTGGATTTTAAGGCCAGTCAATACACTCTCAAAATACACCTTATAAAAACATTAAATCATTATTATAACTAAAAAAAAAATATAATCTTTCTTCAAAGCAACTTACTTAAAGTTGTTGTCAGAATAAATCTATCATCAATTTCAGTTTATGAAGCACTTCTGTAAAAAAGATTGGTTTGAACTATTTTGAAAAGTTGCAGAAATATTACAAAAAGTTTTAACTATAAAAATTATCAATAAAATAAATTTTATTACATAAAAATAACAGGTAGGACTCCTTGCAGATTTATTAAGCACTAATTGGACTGTTTTCTAGAGGGCCTCCGAAAGGCGAAACAGAAATGTTAAATGATGGTAAAGTAGGAATTTCAGATTCTTAGTTAAGTTTTAAATACATTTCTCTTTAAACAAAATACTCAAAGTGTATTTGAAGATATACTAACAAACAAATTACTGTTCTAACTTATTTTGTCATTCTGTAAATCTTTTTTCGTATTGATTTATATGATTATTTTTAAGATTTTTTTTTTATTTTAGTTCTAAAGTTTCACACTTGCACTTAGGTGGCACTGTAGATTTCTGTCGTCTGTTCAGTGTTCTATTATTTGGAACTTTGTAATGTGTTCATCACGTGTATTTTTTGTAAACATTAATTTTTTATAAATTAAATTTTAATTAAAATGGATTTTATAATTGATACTCACGGACAAAGTGATCTTGCTGAAAAAAATCGTCTTTTAGACAGTGATGATGACGACGACCCTGATATCGAAGATACAGGTAAGTGATTATTTGAGGTTACATTATTTTAGTTGAAACTATAAAAGAAGTTTTGCATTAAAAATGTAAACAATTTTTAAACAAACTAAACCAAGTATAAATCAGTTTACTATTTGAAGATTTAAAAAATTTAATAATAACGCTTTTATTCTACTTTAGGACTAGATACAACAAAAATCAAGTTGATAAAAGATAAAGAACCTGCTAAAAAAAGAAAAGCAGGTAAAAATGATATTGATTTAAAAGAATTTGAACGAGACATGGGATGGACTAATGCGCGTAAAAAAACTAAAGTAGATAAAGCTGTGAAAATAATAGCTAATGATTTAACACCAGTTGAAAAAATCCTGAAGAAGTCACAAGTCAAAGCAGGCTTTGAACGATTAAAAAAAGTTCCTAAATATGATGAAAGTGATAAAAAATTAAAAACTTTGAGGAAAAGACGCCGTGAGAGAACGAAAGGAAAGGACTGGTTTAATCTTCCTGCTCCAGAAATGACTGATGAAATCAGACATGATCTTGAAGTTATACAAATGAGATCTGTGTTGGATCCTAAACGCTTTTACAAAAAGAATGACTTAAAAGTGCTTCCAAAATACTTCCATATTGGCAAAGTTATGGATTCTCCATTAGATTTCTACAATAGTAGATTGACCAAGAAAGAAAGAAAACGCACAATAGTTGATGAGCTTATGGCAGATGCAGAGTTCTCTAAATATAATAAGAGAAAATACAAGGAAATTATTGATGAAAAAAAAAAGTTACAGTATAAAGCTCACAAACATGCAAAGAAGTTAAAGAGAAAGGGAAAAAATAAGTAAGAAAACAAAAAATCTAATTGTTGTAGATTAATAAATTAATTTGTACTTTGTAAAAATTTATTAACAAGTAAAAATAATTATTTAATTTTATAAATTATAAAATAGTCTTCAACTTAATGAATTCCTCCTGTCACTTCAATTGAAGTACCATTAATATAAGAACTTTTTTTTGAAGCTAGAAATAGTATTAATTCAGCTACTTCATGTGGTTTTCCTAAACGTTTTAAAGGAATCCTTTCTACAAACATACTTTTTACTTTCTCTGGGATAGTCTGTGTCATCGGTGTTTCAATTATACCAGGGAGAACTGCATTCACTCTTATTCCAAACCTACAAGTTACAAATAAAGTTAAACATAAACATACAAATTTTGTAAATATTATAGTAGCTAAATTTACTAACTGTCCAAATTCCATAGCTGCAGTTTTAGTCAAAGCTTCAACACCTGCTTTGGATGCAGCATAATTACATTGACCAATGTTACCAGTTTTCCCAATTATTGAAGCTACATTAACAACTGAACCTCCTTCAGCTATTGCTGAAGTGATCATTGCTTTTGCAGCATATTGTGTTATCAAGAATGTACCTTTTAAATTAACATCAAGTACTTCTTCAAAGTCTTTTTCAGTTAATTTTAAGAGAAAACTATCTTTAGTAATACCAGCAGAGTTGACCACAATTGTAGGTGGCACCAAAAAATGTTTTTTTGCAAATAAAAATGCATTTTCTATGCTTTCTAGATTTTTAACATCTATCTCAACTGGTAAGTGTTCCGTGCCTGTGAATAATAAAAAATTTTTAACATAAATATAAACAAAAGATGAGAAGATGTTTATAAAAAAAAAAAAAAAAAAAAATCGCGTTATCAACTATTGAAAATTAATTTTTCAAAGTAATGTTCGAACAATTCGTATATTTTACAATAGTCACAGGCTTCAAAATTAATTTTTCCGTTTTTTTTTTTTTTTTTTTAAGAGTATGTAAAAAGTGTAGGTACATATATTTATAATCAGCAACAAGTGCGCGTACGCACCCTCACCCTGAAAAATCCATTGCATAAGAGGAAGTGGGGGGTCGGAGGGTTGGAGGGGTGAGTGACGCGAGAGGAGGAGGGAGGAGTTGTTACCTTGCAGCTCGGCGGCCGTGTCCTCGGCGGCCTTGACATTTCGATCGGCGGCTATGACCTTGGCTCCTTCTCTGGCTAGCAGGCTGCAGGCCGCTCTCCCGATGCCGCTGCCCGCCCCTGACAACACACCATTTTCATCTAGTTATTATCCTTCTAGCTACAGCTGGGGTAAAGTGCCACCGCGGTGGCAGACGTCAATCGTTCCCGGAATTTTCGGGGATGCAGATGCTGCTGCAACCCCACGTGCGTGACTGCAGCCGGCGAAACGGTGGCTCAGCTTTTTTAATTGAACTGTTTTGGTAAATTTTTGAAAAGATTTTTATCTCTTCTTACCATACGATAGTTTTTTTTCACATAATTAAAATTTTTCAATATGGGATTTTTTTCATCAAATTTAAATTTTGGAAACAATATGAGTCTATCCAACCCCACCGTGGGTACTCAAGAAATAAATTTTAGGAAATTTTTTTTTTGTAACTAATAAAGTATGTATTTAATTTATAAACAATTTCTGCTTAGCTTCGCGTTGCTTACTTTCAGTAAAAGCTCAGTATGGTTGCTGTTATGATGACTGAGCTACGTGAAACTGTATCAAACACCTGAAGTAATTTTTGGAAAACTTAGATTAGGTGATCTCGAATTTTTCAGCCGTATAGTTGCATCAATTCAACGTATTTGATACGTACTTTTTGGGATTAAAATTTTTGAATTTAACTCAAGAGAATAGTTTATTAATTAAAAAAAAATTCTTTTCAATGCAAAAAGTATAGGAAAAATAATTTTTCCCAGAATCCCAAAATGAATTTTCTTAAATCATGATTTGTGTAAAATTTAAATAATTTTTGTCAAAATAAAAATGGTTTTACTCCAAAATCCATTTATTTATATTATTATCGGGTCTTTGAATAAAATAACCGGTCAGATGCGCGGTCAAAGATAATACATAATCGAATAGACTTACATTTTAAGCGATGATAAGCATTTTGCAATATTGAATTAAATTTATTCACTACACAAATAAAATCTAGCTTTTTATAAAAAAACACTATACAAACAATACAAATAATTATAGGTTTATGAACTGTGTAAGTGAAACAAAATAATAAATCCTTCACCTGTGACGATGGCCAATTTTCCTGCTAGTACTCCAGTCGTCATGTTGTGTTTACATATGTAGACGTTTGCCTCGTTCGTTAAAATAAGATTGGCAAAAGCACGAGACATAAAATGGAGGAAGAATACTAAACCGGCAAGGCAGATTGAGTCGTTCGACCAATGTGATTACAGGATTTTTCTCGTGGCGCGACAGCCAAACTTGAAGATCCATATAGATTTTAAGTGTAACGCAGTCAAAGATTTTTTTAAATAATAATTATGAATTACAGTTCAAGTTGTTCAAGTTTTCTAAAATAAATACAAAAGACTTAATCTTAAAGAGTAGTTAAAAAAACTGTAAAAAACAATTTTTTAAAATTTAATAATTTATCTTATTTATTCTTAAATTGTTTGTAATATTATAATTTTTTTCTATAAAAACAGTTAAATGGGTTTGTGGATAGTAATAAGGAAAAAATTTGGCTTGGGATAATTATAACAATTGTAATGCGTAGTAAAGTTCCGAGACTTTATACTTTTTACTACAATCACAAATTTCAAATTAAAAAAAAAAAAAATTTAAACTCTTAAATACATAATGTAAATTCGGTGTAAATACATTTAACTAATCGATCCACTGATATGAAGAATTTGAAAATAAAAAAGTTACTTTTAACAATTTTTTTTAGTTGGTTGTTGTTGTTATGTTATTGTAGCTGACAGATTTTATTTCAAAAGGATAGTTTTGAAAACACACAAATTAAATTAATGTGGAGATATTAAAAATTATTATGTAACATTCATTTATATCTCAACGTTTTCATAATCATTGAAACTTTCTTGAGCATTATTTAGAATAATAAACTTTTTTTTTTAAACTAAATAAATATTCATTTACTCAAATAGAAATTGTTTGACTTCAAAGTAAGTGAGAATGATCTGGTCCACCAAACAAAACTTCTTCCAATAAAGGGTTGCATGAATTAAATTCAAGTATGACGCGAAAGTAAGCGTTTCGGTTTACGTATTTGAATCTGAATGAAATTCTAGATTTATCGAAGCGATTCAAATCGATTTCTGCTTATAGTGGCTGTTAGCATATTGAATTTCTAACCCATAACATCTTTCGAAAGCTAGAAATTTCTATCTCAAAACATTATTAAGTTTATAAATAGTAACTGCAGGAAAATCTTGTTTAAATATAACATCAATTTCTATTTATTACACTCTCTCATATTTATTTATATATAAACTGGATAAGAATATTCTTTCGTAGAGCTCGCATAGGTTAATACTTTATTTCCAGCCGAAAAAAAAAAAATTCTCTTTTTATCAATTTTCTTTGCGTCACGCCGATGACGTTTTACCCGAACAGTTTTTTTAATTGCAAACGTTTAATAAAAATAATCATTTTTTTTTCGTGTTTATAAATATAATAGAATGACACGTGTTGATAAACTGCGCAACGTACGTAGAATCAAGACAATTAATATCATGATTGATGTTTACCGGGTCGAAAAAAATCGAACATAAATAAATTTACGGCGCGACGATGAAGGGTCAATTGCTATATGATGAATGGTGCAAACGCCACGGAAATTCAACCCCCGTGACGTCACATTTGGTGTGTCGGGGGTATAAAATAAACTTTTGACGATATGACGCCATGGCGTGAAGCGATATAAACGTCCCATTACATGATAAATTTTACAAACAACGTAGCACCCATGAATCTTCTGTTGCGCAGGAAAAGAAAAAAAAAAAAAAAAAAAAAAAACTTATTTTAATTAATTTTGTGACGCATGTTGTGCGTACGCGGGAGGCATTAGCCTCTGACGATTTATGCTATGGCGTAATAAACTACACTAATGTTTCTGCAGTTGTGCTGTCTTCCTGGGAATTTGCTTGATCTTGTATCTACGCAAATTAAAAACGTTTGAGTGTAATTTATAACTCAAGATGTACTCATAATTACGCAAAATTATTGCGATGCACTTATAAAATATTTAAAAATATTTTTTTTCCCTATGACCGAATGCTTCAATAAATTTATTCATTGTTGTTAATTGAATTTAGTCTATCTGTTTACCCTTTGACTCCTGACTGAATCCCACAGAACTAATTAAAAAAGTGAATTATGAAAATTTTGTTTAAAAGCCAAATTTTACATTTTATAAGACGTTAATATTATAAACTTATTATAGGGCTTCACGATATCCGATAAAAATATCGATATCGATACGATATTCGATACGATACAAATTTTTTTGGATCGATAACGATACGATTAAAATTATATTCAATATCGCCGATATTCTCGTATCGACGATATGTAATTGTCGATTATATCTAAATTTATCAATCTTGAACAATTTTTTTTTTATTAAAAATTCCAAGATTTCTTGAATTTTTCAATCTAAGAACTGAAAAACTAAATATTGTATGTTTTGTTAGATCAACGTATATATATAATTAAGCTTTATAATCAAGTCCCGAAGGGGCACAATTCAAATATAAGTTTCAAATTTTGATTATAATTATACCTGATAATTATACATCGGAACCCAGGGTTGGAGACGCCAAGTGTTATTGGGTTGTAGACTGTAGAGCTATGGTGTTAAATTATTTATTCAACTGTATGAAAAATACCCGAATACCCAGCGTTATTGGGTTGATGAGCTTGGTAGATCGATTAATAATTTTTTAATTTATCGACTCTCGAGACGATATCGATACGATACCGATATTTTTTTGCATAAGTGTCGTCGAGACGATAACCGATACGATAATAATGATCACGATATCGATAATTTCCAAAATATGGATATCGTATCGTATCGTAAAGCCCTAAAACTTAATTTTATCGATTTTAATTAAATTTAAATTTTTTTGGAGGGAGAAATTATTTTAGAACTTTAAATTATCATTAAATACAATTCAGATTTAAATTCTTAACTTATTATTGAAACAAATACAATTAAAATTTAAAATAACAAAGTTTGGATGTTTTGATAAAGTATTAAATATCAATAATAAGAATCGCAGTCGAAGACGCGGGTTTCCGCTTGTAATATTATATTGCTGATGGTAAATATCGTTAAAAGTATCATTGTATTGAAAAATTATAAAAGAAAAGTAATTAAAAAATAATGAACTTCTTCTTAAACTGACGGTTGACGGTATTCTCTCGGAATTTTTTCTTTTTCAAGATCTCTTACTCTGGAATCAATCAAACTTTTATTTTTATTTCAATCCGAAAAAGCTATACAATTTAAGAGAATCCAAAAATAAGTTCCTCCTCATCATACCCATAACAAAATAATAATCGAGGAAGAACGTAAACGGCAAATTGGATTTCTGCACCGATCCCTCCGAAATTCCGAGCACGTACCGTAACTTTTATAATCCGTGGCCCTTGAGTTATTTCTAAAAAAAGAATCCACAATTCTTAATTTGGAGAAAAAAAAAGGGCAAGAAATAATTAAAGCCCGAGACAACACAATGCTTTGTAAAAGAGTCGGCGCTGTTTGTCTAAAAATAGCTGGACACAGGATGCGAAACTATTATTTATCAAATATTCAAGCGAGAGGAGCTTGTGACGTAATACGCACGGTTGTACGCATGTTTAAACAGTTTTTCATTCGCGCGCCTGATCCATCATCGTGCGTGCCTCTGCTACCACCGCTGTGGTGTGTTTAATTCCGAGGGAGAATATCGAGCGGTGCACCGGTGGCACCCCGACGGTGACGTAACCGCGAGATAAAATACCAACAGTCTGCGCCAGTGGATCGCGTGGCCTTGATTTCCATAATACCGGCCTTTTTTTCCATCGTGGAACCGATAATTTTTCCAATGAGTTGAGTACTTTACGGATGTGTGGAAAACTGACGTAGAATATTATTACGAAATAAAAAATATTTATTGATTTGTTACCCACTGCAGCTGGTCCATCAAAATTACATTCAAATAATTATTTTTCATAAATCATACTGAAAGGGAAAAATACATAAATAATTCATTTTATTATGGTTTATTTTAAGATTGTGGTTCATTCCATAAAATCATTTCCAAAAAAACTTTATCCTGTTTCGCTGAGAATTAAAAACTGGAAGACAATTATTTTTGCTATACGTATAGGTGTCGCCTCATACGTTCAAAAGATCCTTTTTTATGCAAACTTCAAAATAAAAAAATTTGTGTAATTACCCTCCCTTAATTGCTTAAAATTGATAATACCGAAAGATTTAAACCAGTAGATTAAGCGCGAGGTTAATGCTCTTGATCCCATAACAAAAGAGCTCACAGGTGATCTAGAAATGTTAAGAATTTTTACCAAGCCAAGATTTTGATTAGAACAGTCGACTTTGACAAGGTAATTGTAATCCCAAACATCGGACCACGATCAACTGGTCCATAATCCCTAAAACGTAGGGCCCACGGGGCCACAATATTCATTTTGAAACGATAAAAAAGGGGGAGAAAAGTAATGATAAGAGCACTCATAACTGAAAAATCAATCGTGAAGGATCCAGCGAATCTAAAAATAGCAGATCCAGGATCCAAAAATAGTATAAGACTGGGTGCAATTATCTCGGTATACATGTCTTGCGGGTGGCAGCGGCTGCTGGATCCAGCAGGAGGATGTCGCCCGGGCAACGCCGTGTATGTGTCCGCGTCCGGCGTATCATCTGGCGCGCGACTGACGTCATTGTAGCTCGCGCCCGGCGCCGGGTCGCGTGCGACTACTACAACCTCTGACGTCATACCCGGCCTGCCGCAGCCGCGGGAAAAGCCAGCCGGGAAAAGCCTCCCTGCCCGCCCGGCTGGCTGTCTGCACCCGGTGATTTTTGGAACGGCCTTGTCCTCGGATATCCTTTTTCATTCTTTGGATTCAGGATTACCTTACCTTTTTTTTTTTTGCTCTGCAACTCTGCCCTGTACGCCCACGTACCTGATCCTGTCTTGAAAATTTTTTCGATCTTTGGCTTTCACGAAAAACGTTACGTTAATTTTAAGCTTTTTTTTTTTTTTTTTTTTTTTTTTAAGTATTAATAAACTTTTAATTTACAAAGTGTAAGTCAATTTTTTCTTAAAATATTTGGGATATAGATAGTAATTTGGGGGTGAAAATTTTTATATTTTTTAATGTGTGAGCTCAAATTATTAAAATGAGCCTTAGCTTTCAAATGAAACCATGAAAAGTATTCAGAGTGCTACACTTACTTAGGCTATACTATTCTGAGAGTTTGCTATTTTCAACTCAAACCAGAAGTTGCATGATTTCGGACAACTTGATTATACATTTAATTTATAATATGTTCAATGAGTATAAAAAGCACGAGGAGGAAATTCTAAAACCGGATCCATTCTGCATCATTTTTTCATTATTATTTGCAAAAAAATGTGATAAAAAACTATAAAAACTATCTTTTTTCGTGATTTTTCTTTAAATTGATAGATTTAAAGTTTGTTATTAAAAACTTACAATATTGTTAAAATAAGCTTTGGGATTATCTATATTATTAGTACTATCTGAATTATTAAATTGTAGCAGTGAAAAGTTGTTCTTATTTTAGCGTAGTTCTACGCAGATTTCGAGGGCGAATCCCGTTGGAAAATTATAGTTATTGAATGGACTAGGGGTCAGCATGTTACAGTTTTGCAAGTGAAATCATTGATTTAATAATAAACCTACAGCAATTTCTTATGAGGATTCATAAAAAAATTTTACTACTAATCTAAGAGATAATTTTCTGTAATCAAATTGCAACGTTTAACCGCTACAGTAAAATTTTGATTCATTGAAAGTGAACATTCCTCAAACCAAACGTAAGTACGTGCATTACCTCAAAATGATCTTGTCGGGTCAGGAAGAAAAAAAAATTGTAAAAATCAGTGGTCAATGTAGAGTAGCTGAAAAATCATCCCCTTCGCGCGCGCGCATTGATAAAACCGCGTGTGTGCATGGCGGCGACCTTGCTATTCAACCGCTGATAGGTAGTTCGGACCGCGCTGCCACCACCACCACCACCACCGGCTGCTGCGGGTGGCGTGACGACGACGTAGACGACGCGGAGACACTATCATCAGTTGGCTTGCGGCAGCCGGACTCTGTAAGAGACCGGAGAGGCAGCAGGTGTTCAACCCCGTCGTTCGCCGAGTAGTTTGAGTGCGGCTTTTTTTTTTAACGTTACATGACCAAGTCATGATAATCATCATCCCCCTTCGTACTTCGCGCGCTGCGGCGCCAGCGTAGTTCACGCATATGCGCGCTACTCGTTGTCCGTCCTACTCGCACCCGCACGAACGTCATTGCTACGCCGCGGCGACAATATAGCAATTCGAGAAGAGCAGAGGTAACCAGAGACGAGAGCAGCAGGTAGACGCACGGAGAACCTCCTCGGATGCCCAGCACCAGTCCAGCGTTACGTCGTCGCGGCATGCCCGCTCCACGCTGCAGCAGGATCGTTAGCCCCGAAGTAGCCCTACCCGGAGGAGAGGCCTCACCTTGTCGTCATCTACAGCACCGACAGCTCGTGCTGCTTGCGGCCGGAGCTAGGTGGAGAGCCGCCTTAGCCGAACTCCGCAGAAGCTGAGCACGCTCGTCCGTCGCCGCCGCCGCCGACGCTGCAGCGACTACACCAGGTGCAGGAGCAGGAGCCAACCGAGACGACAAGTCACACCAGGATGCTGTTGACTCCAAAACAATGGCCGTGATTGGCGAATCTAGGTAGGAGAACTTTTCGAATGTGATCGTCAAAGTCTACTAGGGATAGAACACCTCTTTTAGGTTAATTTTTGTGGAATTAAAGACTCAATTTTCTTCCTTTATTTCATCTTCGTTTTCAAAAATCTAATTTGAAGTGTCAATTTTTTTTCTTTCAGAGTGTGCAAACATTTTCATTTTTTTAATATCAAAGTTATTTGTGTGTGTGTGTGTGTTTTTTTTTAAACTCAAGCTCTGTTTTTGATAAGTTTGCTTTTTAATATTATTATGGAGCAACATCATTAATTTACACCATTTTCAGCAAACAAAATTCTTTGGTGAATTTACCTTATTTTCTTGTTAAATAATTTAAGCAAATACATTTATAGTTTTGTTTATGAGTTAAGTGAGCTAGAAAGTTTGATGTTTACTCTACTCAAAGTTATTTTGATTTCATAATTTTAGAGCTTTTATGAAACAAGTTTTATTCATTGTTAAGTGCTATAATAAAATAATAACTTTGAATTGAAGGAAACTCCTCAAGGTTGTCTGGTTGAATTGATAAACTTAATCATTACTTTAATGTATGAATACTTACAATTTAGAGAAAACATCTAATTTTCAATTTATAATAATTAATGTTTTTGTTAACTTGATAGTTATTGAAAAATTTCATTTTATTTGAGTAGTTTCATTTAGCTGTTTTAAAAAAACAAATGATATACACATCCACTCTTTTATAAGCTATCATTTGTTATAAACATTGATTATTAAATGTTTTTCAAACAATGATTAACCATAACTATGGTATTTTTAGCTTGATTCAAATCTTGAAAACTGAAGTTGACTGTCTTAAAAAATTGGGTTTTCATTTTTAATTAAATACAAGAGCTGCATCTAAATATTTATATTTTAGTCTAAAATTTTGAATTAAGTATTTAACTGAATTTATTATTTGAAACTAAATATTGAACAGTGCTTGGAGGATCTAATTTGAGAATGACCGCTTTTTTTTTTTAAATTGATAACAAAATTATTTTATAATTGTCATTCACTTCTTAAAAAAAAAATAATAATGAATAGTGTAGCGCTATATCTTGTCAAAATTATTATCATTCAATAACATGTTGGCATTTAGATAAAAATAAAGCTGAAGAGCTTTAATGAATCAATACTTATGATTAATTTATTTAATTTTTTTTTTAAGCAGATACTATCCATTCATTTCAACAAAAGGATTGTCTGAACATTCACCACGCCGTGTCAAAGAAAAATTAGATTCCCCAACTGGTCGTCGAATCAGAAGAAGAAAAGTTCGAATGACCCTAGAGGACACAATGTGTTCCAAAGGGTCAGATCAAGCTGATTTCAGTGATTCTGAAGATTCCTACTTTGATACAGATAGAAAGAGGTAATTTCACATCTGAAAACAAGTCATTTTAATAATTAATTACTAAAAATTCTTTCCCTGATTATGAGTAAAATTAAATATTTAAAAAATTGAAAAATAATTTTCATGTACTAATGATTTTACTAGCACAACTTTTAGTGTTAAAAATTTTAAAATCTTAATTAAAATAAAAAATTGTTCGATTTTTTGATAAAAAAATAATAAATAATGTTATCACCAGGTATGAGTTCCAGTTACAAAATATCCAAAGTGTTATCAATGTTACCCGACAGAACATCGATGCCCTCAACAACCGTTTTGCCAGCTTCGAGGACCCGCCAAAAATATACATTTGTGAGTACAAAGAGTTGACTTCGAAACTGCACGAGCTCGAATCCAAGGAGCAAGAACTGAAAGAGCTTCTGGATTCTGTGACAGAAAGCTCTGGGTCTCTGAGTCACAGCACTGAAAACTCTACGTTGGATTCGCAGTCCATCACGGGTAGCGTTGGCAAGCACTATCAGCATCAGCAACAGCAGCCTCATCAGCACCGCAGCAGTCCTCGCACACCTTTGAAATCCCTTCTTCGAGCGCACCTACCTAATCAGCAGCGCACCAGCGTCCAGGTGCGCGAAGGCTTATCCCTCCGAGACGCTCTGGCCAAAGCCATGAAGCTGAGAAATCTCACGACTGAAATGTGCGTAGTCTACATGATGGCTGGTGAGGACACCAAGTATCCTATACCCTGGGACACGGATATATCGTCGCTTGAGTGCGACGAGATATCTGTTGAAATACTCGATAAGTTTCCAATTGCTACCTCGATATCACACAACTTTGTGCGAAAAACATTCTTCTCACTGGCCTTCTGCGAGTGCTGCCACAAACTGCTCTTCCAAGGCTTTTATTGTCGTACCTGCAACTATCGCTTCCATCAGCGTTGTGCCAACGGCGTGCCTGCACTTTGCCACCAAGTTCGGATGCAAGATGCTTACTATCAAACACTGCTGGCACACAACACGGAGTGTGCGGGTATACTGCAGCTGTCTTCGAGTTATGCCAAGGGCATGTCTCAGGCTTCGAGAAATCCCAGACATCCAAGGAGTCTTAATCATCAGGACCGATCAAGCTCGGCACCCAATGTCTGTTTCAACATGGTTAAGCCCTGTGCTGGTGGAGAGCCTATCAATCTCGAGGACTACACCAGATCGCAGAGTCTGGGAAGACCGGTTGGTGCCACACAATCGCCAGTTTCTCCTGTGAGCAGTCCAACCAAACACAGTCAGTCTACGCAGGCCAGTCCAACAAACACTCTTCGACCTAAAAGACCAAGAGCTCGTTCCGCGGACGAGAGCTCGAAGAATTTACTGGCTCCAAGGGAGTCGATCGAGGACTGGGAGATACCTGCGGACGAAATTCTCGTTGGCCCACGGATAGGCTCGGGTTCCTTCGGTACGGTGTACAAGGCGCACTGGCACGGTCCGGTAGCTGTGAAGACGCTTAACGTTAAGATTCCTACGGCGGGTCAACTGCAAGCTTTCAAAAACGAAGTGGCTGTATTGCGTAAAACGCGCCACGTCAATATACTGTTATTCATGGGGTGTGTGAGCAAACCACAGTTAGCCATCGTGACGCAGTGGTGCGAGGGCTCCTCGCTTTACAAACACTTGCACGTATTCGAATCAAAGTTTCCCCTTCTAACGTTAATTGAAATTGGTAGACAGACAGCTCAAGGCATGGATTATCTTCACGCGAAGAATATCATTCACAGAGACTTGAAGAGCAACAATATATTCTTGCACGACGATTTGACCGTGAAAATTGGTGATTTCGGTCTGGCTACGGCGAAAACGAGATGGTCAGGCTCGTTGCAATTTCACCAACCTACGGGATCGATATTGTGGATGGCGCCAGAGGTTATCAGGATGCAGGAAGAGAATCCATACAGCTTTCAGTCGGACGTCTACGCCTTTGGAGTTGTACTGTACGAACTTTTGGCTGGGCAATTGCCTTATTCCCATGTAAATAATAAAGACCAGATATTGTTCATGGTCGGTAGAGGTTTCCTGTGCCCAGACCTCGATAAGTTGAGGTCAGACACTCCAAAAGCCCTCAAGAGACTGACAGAGGACTGCATCAAGTTCTCGAGAGACGATAGGCCGATATTCAGACAAATTTTAGCCAGCCTAGAAAGCTTGCTGAGGGGTTTGCCGAAAATAACAAGATCGGCATCCGAGCCGAATCTCAATAGAACGCAGATCCAAAGCGACGACTTTCTTTATACATGTGCGTCACCTAAGACACCCGTTAACTTTCAATTTGGAGCCTTTCCGTTTTACCCAAGTGGTGGAAATATTTGAAGGCGGCAGGAGAGACGGATCAAAGACAAGATAAACATAACTTCTATAAACTCAGCTGAGAACAATCTGTACGATATAAAATTAAGATTGAATCACACGGTCACTCAAATAAGAAAGCTATGGTTTTTTTGTATTTTTTTTTTAATTAATGTAAAGTATGTAGTCCAAGAGATGCAAAGAATAAATTGTTTCTTGTATATAAAAAGATAATGTTGACGAAACTCGTGTTGGTTGAGCTAGATAATTGAAAAAAAAAGTTGATTATTGATGAAAAGCAGATTTTCTTTAGTATATGTAAATGCATTGTTAAATGCATGCTAGTGCATAAATTGATCCAAACCATTAGTAAATTTTATGATTAATAATAATTGTAAAAACTGGAAATTGGTGAATGCGTTGAAAAATTGTATTCACTTGTAATTAAATTATGTATTCAAAAGTATTGTAGTTGATAAAAATTTTAATTTTATTATTTTCAGTTTTAAAAATATCTTTTAAATTTTTAGTAATGAGTTTATAAATTTAGTAAAAATTTAACTCCTCAAGACAGAATTCTTACAAGTTATTACAAGATATTGTTTTGCGCAAAATTATAATTTTTAAAGTAACCATTTTTAATTTAAAAATTTGAAAATCATTAGATAATCATAAATTTTGTATATCGTTTCATTGTAAATCAAATAATTTTTATCTCATAAATAGAGTCATTTCAATAATTAAAATTTGAAATTAAAAAAAGCCTTTGGCTGAATTTTTACAACTGAAAATAATTATAAGAGTAATTAAAAAATAATTGCTCGATTTCGAGCCTCGATAACTACGATTGTTCATGTAAATATATGTATACATAATTCTCTAAGTGTACACATAAGCTCTCATACATTTTCACTTGTAAACAAACATCGAAAAAAAATGTTTTTGACATTTTTTAAGCTTTTTCTTTGTTTTATTTATTTATTTTTGAGGTTTCAAATATTTTTCACTGTAATAATTCTAATAAGTCTTGAAAATCGTATGTACGTCTTAAATAACTATTATAATAAATTTTTCATTTTTCTTTTCCTAAATTTTCTGCAAAAATTTTTTTCTGTTCGTTTTTTTTTTTTTTTTTTTACTCGATGCAACTTAACTTTGCACGCATTTTTCTTTCCTGTCCAATCATATTTTAAAAAATCATTCATTAAATGTATTTTGAAAAAAAAAAAAAAAAAAAAAAAAATTATAATTATAAAACATTCCTTTTTGACTCATATGATTAAATCTTAAAAAATGAAATAAGACAAAAAAAAAAGATGTTTTGTGCGTGCTAAAAAATAACAGTTACAACTTTTAACATAAAAACATCAATATACATCAAACAGAAGAAAAAATATAGGAATATTTAGCAACTGCAAAGATACACAGGAATCTTCTCATTATATTTTTGCAGCATCCTTAAAAAGGATGTAAAACTAATGATAATTTTACTAAACATAAATAAAAAGACGGCATTTAAAGTCGCAACGGTCGACGATCTATCGTCGGTGAAAATATTGTAATTCCTAAGAAAGAGGTCGATAAAATGAGACTTTTGTACCTTAAGAACCGTTCTTATTTGGTTCTCGTCTCGAGTATTATATAAAAAAGCTCTAACTTACCAATTAAATTTATGATACCTGATATGGTTAAATAAATTAATTTTTTTTTTCTCTTTCGTTTTAGTACATTATAAAGAACTAAAAATATATTGAAAATACATGGAAAGTACATACTTCAGCCAAGTATACGTTATCGTTGCGTTCGTTAAGCGTTTATAAAATGTGCGAATATATTTTCTGCTGTTTTTTTTTTTTGTTTATCATGCATTATTGAAATAGTTATTATTATTATTATTATTATTATTCATTTAGAATAATTTATTTTTTCAATTGTATCAATAAAATACTTTTTTTTTATTTTCTCTCCAATCTTGAAAGACATAATTGGATTTGTGATCTATAAAATTGTAAATAATTATTGAAGTACTAAAATATTCAATAAAAACGCTGAAATTCATAAATGATTTTTATTTTTATTCCAGCAATTCTTAAATTTTTGTATTTTTTTTCTAAAAATTCACAAACGAAGCCAGAGTAACCGTTATTTATTCATTTATTTAAGTAAACGGAATGAACCCACAATACCAAATTTATCATAATAATTTATATTTTCGACAGTGATAATATTCCATTTTTATCTTTATAAATAAAGATAAAAATAAATTTATAAATTTTTAAGATGAAAAAAATCAATTTTTTCGGTTTTCAGAAACCATACTTCCGTATACTGTCACAATCAGGATGCAAACAGTTTTTATATACAAAATTTTTTATTACATTTTGAAGAAGCTTCTTTTTCTCATTTCAAAGTAATTAACCGTTACCGCGCAGACCACTTGGAACGGCAAAATCCCTAGAAAACCAGCGTTGGTTTCGATATTAGAATCATGGGCACGGTTTGCCAAGTTCAGAGCGCACATTTCTCCAGAGATATAGAATGTCGACTGCTGTTCTAAAAAAAAATTTATTTTGATATTTTCAGAGTTTTTTGTTGTATTTTGGCGTGATATAGTCGTTTGTAAAGAATTAAAAAATTTTAAATTTATCGTTGCTCGGTTAAAAAAAATAGATTAACCTCTAAATAAAAATTATATTAATGTCAATGATGAAAGTTTTTTTTTTTTTTTCATCGCGAGTTTTTTTCAGAAATGAATAAATAAATAAATAAATAATCCCCCAAGCTGCTACAACCCCATAACACCGAGCTCGCGAGGCTTTTTTTTAAATAAATAAATAAATGATCCCCCAAGCTGCTACAACCCCATAACGCCGAGCTCGTGAGGCTTTTTTTTTAAATAAATAAATAAATGATCCCCCGAGCTTCTACAACCCCATAGAGCCGAGCTCGCGAGTTTTTTTCAGAAATGAATAAATAAATAAATAATCCCCCAAGCTGCTACAACCCCATAACGCCGAGCTCGCGAGGCTTCTTTTTAAATATATAAATAAATGATCCCACAAGCTTCTACAACCCCATAACACCGAGCTCGCGAGGCTTTTTTTAAAATAAATAAATAAATGATCTCCCAAACTGCTACAACCCCATAACGCCGAGCTCACGAGTTTTTTTCATGAATAAATAAATGAATAAATAATCCCCCAAGCTGCTACAACCCCATAACGCCGAGCTCGCGAAGCTTTTTTTTAAATAAATGAATAAATGATCCCCCGAGCTTCTACAACCCCATAACGCCAAAGTCGTGAGTTTTTTTCAGAAATGAATAAATAAATAAATGAATAATCCCCCAAGCTGCTACAACCCCATAACACCGAGCTCGCGAGGCTTTTTTTTAAATAAATAAATAAATGATCCCCCAAGCTGCTACAACCCCATAACGCCGAGCTCGTGAGGCTTTTTTTTTAAATAAATAAATAAATGATCCCCCGAGCTTCTACAACCCCATAGAGCCGAGCTCGCGAGTTTTTTTCAGAAATGAATAAATAAATAAATAATCCCCCAAGCTGCTACAACCCCATAACGCCGAGCTCGCGAGGCTTCTTTTTAAATATATAAATAAATGATCCCACAAGCTTCTACAACCCCATAACACCGAGCTCGTGAGGCTTTTTTTTTAAATAAATAAATAAATGATCCCCCGAGCTTCTACAACCCCATAGAGCCGAGCTCGCGAGTTTTTTTCAGAAATGAATAAATAAATAAATAATCCCCCAAGCTGCTACAACCCCATAACACCGAGCTCGCGAGGCTTTTTTTTAAATAAATAAATAAATGATCCCCCAAGCTGCTACAACCCCATAACGCCGAGCTCGTGAGGCTTTTTTTTTAAATAAATAAATAAATGATCCCCCGAGCTTCTACAACCCCATAGAGCCGAGCTCGCGAGTTTTTTTCAGAAATGAATAAATAAATAAATAATCCCCCAAGCTGCTACAACCCCATAACGCCGAGCTCGCGAGGCTTCTTTTTAAATATATAAATAAATGATCCCACAAGCTTCTACAACCCCATAACACCGAGCTCGCGAGGCTTTTTTTAAAATAAATAAATAAATGATCTCCCAAACTGCTACAACCCCATAACGCCGAGCTCACGAGTTTTTTTCATGAATAAATAAATGAATAAATAATCCCCCAAGCTGCTACAACCCCATAACGCCGAGCTCGCGAAGCTTTTTTTTAAATAAATGAATAAATGATCCCCCGAGCTTCTACAACCCCATAACGCCAAAGTCGTGAGTTTTTTTCAGAAATGAATAAATAAATAAATGAATAATCCCCCAAGCTGCTACAACCCCATAACACCGAGCTCGCGAGGCTTTTTTTATAAATAAATAAATAAATGATCCCCCGAGCTTCTACAACCCCATTACGCCGAGCTCACGAGGTTTTTTTTTAAATAAATAAATAAATGATCCCCCGAGCTTCTACAACCCCATAACACCGAGCTCGCGAGTTTTTTTCAGAAATGAATAAATAAATAAATAATCCCCCAAGCTTCTACAACCCCATAACGCCGAGCTCACGAGTCTTTTTCAGAAATGAATAAATAAATAAATGAATAATCCCCCAAGCTGCTACAACCCCATAACGCCGAGCTCACGAGTTTTTTTCATGAATAAATAAATAAATGAATAATCCCCCAAGCTGCTACAACCCCAGAACACCGAGCTCGCAAGGCTTTTTTTATAAATAAATAAATAAATGATCCCCCGAGCTTCTACAACCCCATAACACCGAGCTCGTGAGGCTTTTTTTTAAATAAATAAATAAATGATCCCCCAAGCTGCTACAACCCCATAACGCCGAGCTCAAGAGGTTTTTTTTTAAATAAATAAATAAATAATCCCCCAAGCTGCTACAACCCCATAACACCGAGCTCGCGAGGCTCTTTTTTAAATAAATGAATAAATAATCCCCCAAGCTGCTACAACCCCATAACGCCGAGCTCGCGAAGCTTTTTTTTAAATAAATGAATAAATGATCCCCCAAGCTGCTACAACCCCATAACGCCGAGCTCAAGAGGTTTTTTTTTAAATAAATAAATAAATAATCCCCCAAGCTGCTACAACCCCATAACACCGAGCTCGCGAAGCTTTTTTTTAAATAAATGAATAAATGATCCCCCAAGCTGCTACAACCCCATAACGCCGAGCTCAAGAGGTTTTTTTTTAAATAAATAAATAAATAATCCCCCAAGCTGCTACAACCCCATAACACCGAGCTCGCGAGGCTCTTTTTTAAATAAATGAATAAATAATCCCCCAAGCTGCTACAACCCCATAACGCCGAGCTCGCGAAGCTTTTTTTTAAATAAATAAATAAATGATCCCCCGAGCTTCTACAACCCCATTACGCCGAGCTCACGAGGTTTTTTTTTAAATAAATAAATAAATGATCCCCCGAGCTTCTACAACCCCATAACACCGAGCTCGCGAGTTTTTTTCAGAAATGAATAAATAAATAAATAATCCCCCAAGCTTCTACAACCCCATAACGCCGAGCTCACGAGTCTTTTTCAGAAATGAATAAATAAATAAATGAATAATCCCCCAAGCTGCTACAACCCCATAACGCCGAGCTCACTAGTTTTTTTCATGAATAAATAAATAAATGAATAATCCCCCAAGCTGCTACAACCCCAGAACACCGAGCTCGCAAGGCTTTTTTTATAAATAAATAAATAAATGATCCCCCGAGCTTCTACAACCCCATAACACCGAGCTCGTGAGGCTTTTTTTTAAATAAATAAATAAATGATCCCCCAAGCTGCTACAACCCCATAACGCCGAGCTCAAGAGGTTTTTTTTTAAATAAATAAATAAATAATCCCCCAAGCTGCTACAACCCCATAACACCGAGCTCGCGAGGCTCTTTTTTAAATAAATGAATGAATAATCCCCCAAGCTGCTACAACCCCATAACGCCGAGCTCGCGAAGCTTTTTTTTAAATAAATAAATAAATGATCCCCCGAGCTTCTACAACCCCATAGAGCCGAGCTCGCGAGTTTTTTTCAGAAATGAATAAATAAATAAATAATCCCCCAAGCTGCTACAACCCCATAACGCCGAGCTCGCGAGGCTTCTTTTTAAATATATAAATAAATGATCCCACAAGCTTCTACAACCCCATAACACCGAGCTCGTGAGGCTTTTTTTTTAAATAAATAAATAAATGATCCCCCGAGCTTCTACAACCCCATAGAGCCGAGCTCGCGAGTTTTTTTCAGAAATGAATAAATAAATAAATAATCCCCCAAGCTGCTACAACCCCATAACACCGAGCTCGCGAGGCTTTTTTTTAAATAAATAAATAAATGATCCCCCAAGCTGCTACAACCCCATAACGCCGAGCTCGTGAGGCTTTTTTTTTAAATAAATAAATAAATGATCCCCCGAGCTTCTACAACCCCATAGAGCCGAGCTCGCGAGTTTTTTTCAGAAATGAATAAATAAATAAATAATCCCCCAAGCTGCTACAACCCCATAACGCCGAGCTCGCGAGGCTTCTTTTTAAATATATAAATAAATGATCCCACAAGCTTCTACAACCCCATAACACCGAGCTCGCGAGGCTTTTTTTAAAATAAATAAATAAATGATCTCCCAAACTGCTACAACCCCATAACGCCGAGCTCACGAGTTTTTTTCATGAATAAATAAATGAATAAATAATCCCCCAAGCTGCTACAACCCCATAACGCCGAGCTCGCGAAGCTTTTTTTTAAATAAATGAATAAATGATCCCCCGAGCTTCTACAACCCCATAACGCCAAAGTCGTGAGTTTTTTTCAGAAATGAATAAATAAATAAATGAATAATCCCCCAAGCTGCTACAACCCCATAACACCGAGCTCGCGAGGCTTTTTTTATAAATAAATAAATAAATGATCCCCCGAGCTTCTACAACCCCATTACGCCGAGCTCACGAGGTTTTTTTTTAAATAAATAAATAAATGATCCCCCGAGCTTCTACAACCCCATAACACCGAGCTCGCGAGTTTTTTTCAGAAATGAATAAATAAATAAATAATCCCCCAAGCTTCTACAACCCCATAACGCCGAGCTCACGAGTCTTTTTCAGAAATGAATAAATAAATAAATGAATAATCCCCCAAGCTGCTACAACCCCATAACGCCGAGCTCACGAGTTTTTTTCATGAATAAATAAATAAATGAATAATCCCCCAAGCTGCTACAACCCCAGAACACCGAGCTCAAGAGGTTTTTTTTTAAATAAATAAATAAATAATCCCCCAAGCTGCTACAACCCCATAACACCGAGCTCGCGAGGCTCTTTTTTAAATAAATGAATAAATAATCCCCCAAGCTGCTACAACCCCATAACGCCGAGCTCGCGAAGCTTTTTTTTAAATAAATGAATAAATGATCCCCCAAGCTGCTACAACCCCATAACGCCGAGCTCAAGAGGTTTTTTTTTAAATAAATAAATAAATAATCCCCCAAGCTGCTACAACCCCATAACACCGAGCTCGCGAGGCTCTTTTTTAAATAAATGAATAAATAATCCCCCAAGCTGCTACAACCCCATAACGCCGAGCTCGCGAAGCTTTTTTTTAAATAAATGAATAAATGATCCCCCAAGCTGCTACAACCCCATAACGCCGAGCTCGTGAGTTTTTTTCAGAAATGAATAAATAAATAAATGAATAATCCCCCAAGCTGCTACAACCCCATAACACCGAGCTAGCGAGTTTTTTTCATGAATAAAAAAATGAATAAATAATCCCCCAAGCTGCTACAACCCCATAACGCCGGTCTCGCGAGGCTTTTTTTTAATAAATGATCAAATGGTCCCCCAAGCTGCTACAACCCCATAACACCGAGCTCGCGAGGCTTTTTTTAAAATAAATAAATAAATGATCCCCCAAGCTTCTACAACCCCATAACGCCGAGCTCGCGAGCCTTTTTTTAAAATAAATAAATAAATGATCTCCCAAGGTGCTACAACCCCATAACACCGAGCTCGCGAGGCTTTTTTTTTAATAAATGAATAAATAATCCCCCAAGCTGCTACAACCCCATAACGCCGAGCTCGCGAAGCTTTTTTTTAAATAAATGAATAAATGATCCCCCGAGCTTCTACAACCCCATGACGCCGAGCTCGAGAGTTTTTTTCAGAAATGAATAAATAAATAAATAATCCCCCAAGCTGCTACAACCCCATAACACCGAGCTCGCGAGGCTTTTTTTAAAATAAATAAATAAATGATCCCCCAAGCTTCTACAACCCCATAACGCCGAGCTCGCGAGCCTTTTTTTAAAATAAATAAATAAATGATCTCCCAAGGTGCTACAACCCCATAACACCGAGCTCGCGAGGCTTTTTTTTTAATAAATGAATAAATAATCCCCCAAGCTGCTACAACCCCATAACGCCGAGCTCGCGAAGCTTTTTTTTAAATAAATGAATAAATGATCCCCCGAGCTTCTACAACCCCATGACGCCGAGCTCGAGAGTTTTTTTCAGAAATGAATAAATAAATAAATAATCCCCCAAGCTGCTACAACCCCATAACACCGAGCTAGCGAGTTTTTTTCATGAATAAAAAAATGAATAAATAATCCCCCAAGCTGCTACAACCCCATAACGCCGATCTCAAGAGGCTTTTTTTTTAATAAATGAACAAATGGTCCCCCAAGCTGCTACAACCCCATAACGCCGAGCTTGCGAGGCTTTTTTTATAAATAAATCAATAAATGATCCCCCAAGCTGCTACAACCTCATTACGCCGAGCTTGCGAGGCTTTTTTATAAATAATAGCCTCGCAAGCTCGGCGTTATGGGGTTGTAGCAGCTTGGGGGACCATTTGTTCATTTATTAAAAAAAAGCCTCGCGAGACCGGCGTTATGGGGTTGTAGCAGCTTGGGGGATTATTTATTCATTTTTTTATTCATGAAAAAAACTCGCTAGCTCGGTGTTATGGGGTTGTAGCAGCTTGGGGGATTATTCATTTATTTATTTATTCATTTCTGAAAAAAACTCGCGAGCTCGGCGTTATGGGGTTGTAGCAGCTTGGGGGATCATTTATTTATTTATTTAAAAAAAAGCCTCGCGAGCTCGGTGTTATGGGGTTGTAGCAGCTTGGGGGATTATTCATTTATTTATTTATTCATTTCTGAAAAAAACTCGCGAGCTCGGCGTTATGGGGTTGTAGAAGCTCGGGGGATCATTTATTTACTTATTTATAAAAAAAAGCCTTGCGAGCTCGGTGTTCTGGGGTTGTAGCAGCTTGGGGGATTATTCATTTATTTATTTATTCATTTCTGAAAAAGACTCGCGAGCTCGGCGTTATGGGGTTGTAGAAGCTCGGGGGATTATTTATTCATTTATTTAAAAGAAAACCTCGCGAGCTCAGCGTTGTGGGGTTGTAGCAGCTTGGGGGATTATTTATTCATTTATTTATTCATTTCTGAAAAAGACTCGCGAGCTCGGCGTTATGGGATTGTAGCAGCTTGGGGGATCATTTATTTAATTATTTAAAAAAAAGCCTCGCGAGCTCGGCGTTATGGGGTTGTAGCAGCTTGGGGGATTATTTATTTATTTATTCATTTCTGAAAAAAACTCGCGAGCTTGGCGTTATGGGGTTGTAGCACCTTGGGAGATCATTTATTTATTTATTTTAAAAAAAGGCTCGCGAGCTCGGCGTTATGGGGTTGTAGAAGCTTGGGGGATCATTTATTTATTTATTTTAAAAAAAGCCTCGCGAGCTCGGTGTTATGGGGTTGTAGCAGCTTGGGGGATCATTTATTTATTTATTTAAAAAAAAGCCTTACGAGCTCGGCGTTATGGGGTTGTAGCAGCTTGGGGGATCATTTATTTATTTATTTAAAAAAAAGCCTCGCGAGCTCGGTGTTATGGGGTTGTAGCAGCTTGGGGGATTATTCATTTATTTATTTATTCATTTCTGAAAAAAACTCGCGATGAAAAAAAAAAAAAAACTTTCATCATTGACATTAATATAATTTTTATTTAGAGGTTAATCAATTTTTTTAACCGAGCAACGATAAATTTAAAATTTTTTAATTCTTTACAAACGACTATATCACGCCAAAATACAACAAAAAACTCTGAAAATATCAAAATAAATTTTTTTTTAGAACAGCAGTCGACATTCTATATCTCTGGAGAAATGTGCGCTCTGAACTTGGCAAACCGTGCCCATGATTCTAATATCGAAACCAACGCTGTAGAAAACAGTTGGCTAACATATTGCGCAGTCGTGACTTTATAATGTAGCAGACTACTTACTGCAGAGTACAGAAACCAACACTGTCAGAAACACGCTTTGCTCGAATTTTTTAACCTATTTTTTTCTTATTTTTTCTCTAAAATTGAACAGAAAATACTTTTATTCAAATTTTTCGATGGATTTTTAGAGAACTTGCAAAAAATCGTATAATAATAATAATTTGTATTTTTCAACCTATGTGCACCAACAGAATGTTTAACTTGTCGAATGTCAAATTCACTTACACTAAATCTCATTTAAATCAATATTTATTACATTACCTTAACTATTTTAAATCGTTTAATAGGATAAAATAATAATAATAATACTTAACAATTTATTACCATTTAAAAAAAATCATAAGCCTGTAAATTTAGTACTACTGTGATTTATTAATATTAAAAACTGGGTTGAACAACTATAATTCATCATGGCAAACATATTTACACCTACAAACCAAATAAGGTTGACTAATGTTGCTGTTGTTCGCATGAAAAAAGGAGGGAAAAGATTTGAAATTGCTTGTTATAAGAATAAAGTCATATCTTGGCGAAATAAACTGTAAGTATCTTTTAAAATTCAATGCAATTATCAAGCAAGTAAAATTTTATTTTTTTCATATGAACATTTTATTTTAGTGAAAAAGATATTGATGAAGTGTTGCAGACACATACTGTTTTTATGAATGTGTCAAAAGGGCAAGTAGCTAAAAAAGAAGATTTAATAAAAGCTTTTGGTAAAGATGATCAGACAGAAATTTGCAAAGAAATATTGGCCAAAGGTGAACTTCAGGTTTCAGATAAAGAAAGGCAATCTTCATTGGATGCAATGTTCAAAGATATTGCCACAAATGTTGCAGATAAATGTGTAAATCCAGAAAGTAAACGACCATATTCTGTATCTTTGATAGAGAAAGCCATGAAGGATATACACTTTTCTGTAAAGCCAAATCGTAATGCAAAACAACAAGCTCTTGATGTGATTCCACAATTAAAAGCAGCGATACCCATAGAAAGAGCACAAATGAGATTAAAAGCAATTATCTCTGGTAAAGAAGCTAAGAAATTGAGAGAAAAATTAGTAAAGTTGGTATCAAAAGTTGAATCTGAAGATTGGGACAGTGGAACATTAAATTTAATTTGCTTAATTGATCCTGGAAATTATCGTGAAATTGATGAATTGATAAGAACTGAAACCAAAGGATCTGGAATACTAGAATTATTAAACTTAAAAGAAATAACTGAGGGCGAAGAAGTTTTAGAATAAGATTTGATTAACTTGATATTTTAAAAATATTAACTTTTTTGCTAAATAGTTTCTTAAAATTTAAATTCTTTTCGTATTGGTTACAAATTGGCTTTTAGATTGAAAAATCTTAAAAAAACTGCACAACTATTATTTTAATCTTATATATTTTTATAAATGCTATTTACATTGATGCAACAGATACTTGTTTACATATAAATATGTATAAATTTGTTAAGTTACATGGTCATTATTTAATAAATATTGTGTACACATTTATACAATACAAAATAAATTACACAATTTCTAGCTTTTTCTATGTACATATCAATTTGACTTTCCATTGAACTAATTCATAGAAAGACAATGAGTCTTATAGAATGACAATTGAGTCTTCTAAAATTTTATTTTAGTACTTACATTCAATTAATTTATGTATAGAATTATTATTAATGTTCAAAGACCATATAATATTACTATTTTTCATTTGAGTCTTTGAGTAATTTTGGATTATTCATCACTATTCTCTTCTTTAACAACTAATGCTCGCGGTATATAAATATTTTCTGTGCGTTTGTCGCATTTGGCAGCAATACGAGAAATGGTTAGTAAAAAATCTGATAATAATCTCAGATATGTTTGTGCCTCTTTATCAATGGTTTCATTACAAATTAAGGGTACCATACTTTGTTCAGTTCTGTTACAAATTGTTTTTGCAACATGTAACGATGCACAAGCTTTACCTCCACCCTACAAAAAAATTCACAATATCAGCATTTAAACCTATATACTTAATTAATATTATACTACTTACTGGAATAATATAGGAGAGCTGGAGATCTTCCGGTGGTAGCTGCGCCGAATATTCTGAAATCCATTCAGCAAGATCTTTAGTATGTTTATTTTCAAATGGTTTTTTATCACCAGGATTTGCTCTTAATATAGTGTGGTGCAAATCAAAAAGAATCATTTGAACTCTTTTCAGTTTGTCTACATATGGATGTTCTTCTTTACTTTCATTGGCAAATTCTCTTGCTAATCCTATGTATGATGATAACTCATCAGCTGCACCAAGTGCATTGTAAACTTTTTTATCTTTTACTTTGGCTTCTAGCTTTGATAATTTTAGATTTTCATTAATGCTTGTTGAACTGTTTGAAAAACATGATTAAATAAAATCATTGAAGAGTTGTTTAACACATTCATTATTTTAGTTTATGTTAAAAACCAAAGAGTTTTTATACTTAAAAGAAGGTTAAGTCAAAAAAAACACGTGCTGAAAAACTTGCCTGGTGCGAAGTGATAGTTTAACACTTGATTTGTACATATAGGCGGATCTTCTCCAAATATTTCTGGCCAATTCCATTTTTAAAATAAAAAAATTTTCTTTTATGTTTGTTCGATAGACCAGTATGACAGTACCTCACCGTAATCGTTGGCTAAGTTTAAAATGCGGTGTCTTGTGCAAGTATGCTCGGTGAGCGATTGTGTGGTAATGGATTTTTAGTAAAAGCTATGTAGGTAAACACACGATTAAAAGTCTTAGTATCAGTAATTAAAAATAAACATGTAATATTTATACGTTGAGATGAAGTCGGAGATGATGTTATCACAAGTCACAACAGTGCCCGCAGCGCCGAACGCTTTTACCGCCACACACGAGGTTAAAGAGTTATTTTGATAAGAGCCGATTTGAGGGTGCAGTTCTGTTTACAGTCTGCGCTGTCCAAAAACCTTAAATTTAGAAATTTATTTTTAAATTCAGTTTATAATTAATCAAAATAAATTGAACGACTGATATTCGTATTAGATATTTACTATGAATTAACGAATACTTATAACTTTAATGTTAATTATTCTAGACTCGAATACACAATTAAAAATAAAATTATTTTTTAAGAGAAATATGTTTATTATAAAGTGATTTGAGTGTGATTTAGCCCTGCATATAAATTATCTAAATTGAAATAAAAAATTTCAAAAAAGCGACCAAGACTTGAAATCCTGGTGCCTTTTTTTTTTCTTCTTATAAGTAGAACAGTTTTGACATTAATAGGTGCTTTAATATTAATCATAATTTTTTCCTATGAGAGCTAATCAAATAATGGTGCGACTTTTCAGAAAAATATTATAAAAATATTGTAAAAATTACTATGCAATGATTTTTAAAATTTAAAAACCGCGTGCCTTCAAATGATCCATAAATAACATTAAACATGTTTTTAATAATTAAATTTGTATCTGTATAAAACTGCATAAATAAGCTCTAGTTTTTTTCTAATATACCCTTTACCGTCATAATTTTGATATTCATAAAAGTCTCGTCAATTTTACGTCAAAGTTCGAGTTATTACATTACAGCACTTGTTGCATGATTTGTTTTAAGGATTTTTTTTGTGATTCATTTTTCATGACACAGACAAAAAATTTCAATATGCATGTAAAATAGGTGATTCGTTTTGTGATTCATCTCATGGTTTGCAGTCGCTTAAATAGCACAATGATAACACAAAAAAATTTTCATGAATTAATATTAAAAATTAGTTGTTTCATTTTCAAACCGTGTTCTTTAACTATTGCACGTTTATAATTTATTAATAATAATTAATTGCAATTTATACACTTTAAATAATTAAATATTTCAGCTTACCCATCTTCTCAGTAATATATTGAAATGAGAAAATTTTTTATATCCGGTAGTGGCCGTCATAGGTATGTAATTTTAATCAAAACACTTAAAAAGTTTAAAAAAAAATTTTAAGCAGATTTATCGGTATAGGTAATAAATTTTTAATAGAAAAGAGCGGTTTGAAAAATTTTTTTTTTGTAAACAATTCCTATGTTATGCCAATAAAATTTTGTGTGCGTAGAAAAAAAAAAAAAATTAAAAAAATGATTCCATTAATAAATTGTACTAGTTTGAGAGAAAGTCACCTTATTTTTTACTTTAAACCCCTAAAATTATCATTATTTTTTTTTACCTTAAAAAATTTGTAGTACTATGGGAAATTTTTAACTGTACATATTTTAGTAACAGGTACATGACAAGTAAAAACCACGACACTTATTTAATAAATAAGTAATCGTCACAATCTCATACCCTGATGAGATTTATAAATAATTATTTTTTTTTTTTTTTTTTTTTTTTTAATCATAAGTATATCGACGGCCCGTGCAATAAAAAACCCTAGACCAAAATCAGCCGATTTAAAATTACCCATGAAAGGCTGAAATGAATTAAAAAATCAGTTTGAATAAAAAAATTCGATTTATTAGGTACACAAGTTATTAAGATTCTCGATTTTTTCTAATTTTTTAATTTTTTTCAGTCCTTTATGGGCAATCGACTGATTTTGGTCTAAGGTTTTTTTCGCACGGGCCGTCGATATACTCATTAAATATAAGTAAATAAATAAAAAATTACCAAAAACTTTTCTTAAAAGTACAGTTTACTGCTTTAATAAATAAAAATAAAAGATTAAAAAAAAAAAATCTTATGTGGGTTTTTACGAAAAACGCGTATCCAACAATCGAACAGGTAGCGAAAGACCGCGAGATGTCAGCAGCGGTACCGACCCGAATCAGCCCCCGAGCCTCGACACTCGACAGCCCACCTAATAATTCCCTGCGTGAAAAACTGCAGCTGCATCGCTCGCGAGCGGGGCGCCGCTGCTGCTACACCTCTTCGTTACACACACGCTTCGCTTCTGAGTTTCTGCAGCCGATGTGCAGCGGGCACAAAGAAGAAGGGCCTTGCACGCGGGGATAAAGACGGTAAGCTAAGCCAGCGAAGAACGGGCGGCAGATGTGCCTGCCTCGAGTTGAGTATAGTCCAACGAATAATCCTGCAGAACCAGCGGCGTATAGAGTTTACACCCGCGCGTCGGTGACTGTGTCAGTGTGCAGCGTTTATACACTAGAGTGAGCTGAAGATAAATTTGTTTACCTTGGTGTTGTTTTTTTTTTTTTTTTTTTTTTCAAGTTCAGTGCGTTCTGTAAGTTTAGTTACATGCGTCTATGAGTGAAGTGCCGTCGAGGAGGAGCGAACAGGAGTCGTAGCCGGGTTTGGATGTCCGAGTACCGCAAGTCCTGTCCGAACCTCGCGTGCTTACATGGGATCGGCGAGATCTTTTGCCGTGCAGCAGCAGCAGCCAACAGGACGAGCAGCGTGGTGAGGGCATAGCACTCGCTGTCCGTCGTCGCCGCTACAAACATGACGTGAGTATCCTGACACCCTCCCGTAACTACTAGGACCTCACCCTCTGGGTGTAAATAAACAACAAATTTCGGTGTCCCGCGCCAGCCACGATCGATTCACGGGCGGCAGCTACGGGAATCCCTCCCAAGGAACAGCAGCAGCCAGGAGCAGCGACTTCCTAACCTAACCCCTCTCCCGCGCTCCTCGTTCGAGCACCCTGGAAGTCTTGTCTCATCGTACCTCGGGGTGGACGACCACAAGTCCGGGTGCAGAGGCGGCGGCTCACGGTCTCTGTCTTTCTCTTTCTCTCTCTCTCTCTCTCTCCATCCTGCTTCCTCCCCCGGTGCGCGCGCGTGCTCCGCAGCCTCTCCTTCTTGTTCTCTCGTAGGTTATATACCCCGCTCTTCACACACATACTCGTACACTCGCGCTTTCGACTATCTCTGTCTCTCGTTTTTTTTTTCTTTTTTTTTTTTTTGCCCCATTGTTTGGCCTGCTGCTCCTTTTTTTTTTGCAACTCAAGAGCGCGTTTTAATTATTAAATATAGCCCCGCTGCCATGGTGCGTTGACACTTGACAGAGTCTTTAAAACACTCTGCAGAAGCTGCACTTTCAGCAGAAAGGGAAATAACATTTAGCGGTCGATCCTCCTCCTTTTTCCATCGCTATTCTCGGGATCGTGCAACACGCGCGCGCGAGCTCGGAGGCAGCAGCTACTCCCTTTCGTCCTTTTTCTTGGCTCTCTTTTTCTTCTCTCTTAACGTGCCTCTTATTTCGCTTGGAACATCTGCGCGAGGAGAGTGTTTTGTGCCCCGGCTGGACGCGTGCGGTGTATATTATGCATCGGCGCGCCTCCTTGGCTATCTGTCGTTGTATTCTTTCCTCAAAAGTTTCGAAGATGCGGGTGGCGCAAAGTTTAATAGGTACCTACGTGACGTTTTCAGATCTTCGGAGCTGCAAAATTTTAAACTTTTTGGTTGTATCCTTGAAGGACCTCCTTTCTTTCTCGAACAATTTGTTCTTGGAAAAACTGGTTGGTTATAAGAGATATTCTCGGGACGAAAATATCGAAAGTAATCCGGGACTTAAAAATAGTTGTCTCAACGTCGAATGAGTGTTACGGAGTCAGCGTGTTAAATAAGGAAAAACTGAATTAGAGACAGCCTGCACCTGCAGGAAATTAACTTTTTTTTTAATCACAGGTTTCTTTGTAGCGCGGAGTAAAAGTCGTGGGTGTGAAAAATCTTCTCGCGGCAGCCCATGGAAAATGCTGATTGAATAGTTTTGCACGAAATTGAGACCAAACAATGGGTTTTTTCTTCGCATGCTTTTAAAATCCACTCGAAGGAATCTTGATATAACCCTGCCCAGCTCTATTGTTACGCGAAAAGTGTTTCATAATTATTTGCACATTTCTCCTCGGGTGATTTAACCAACTATTTTTGAGAAGTTTTTTTTCAAAACTCCCCGAGCGCTAGTTTAGCACACTCGTTGAAATGTAGGCCGAATTTTCAAACTCCTCCAACACCCTGCGAGTTTCAGAGCTGATGATAAAACTTGCCTGAGACAAAAAGAGAGAAAAAAGGGAACTCATTTTTAAAATTTACAAATTTAAAACGGTGATGTATCAAATCGCGAATTCATCACGTAGGCATATTGTAAAATTTCATGCTAAATATTCATCACGAAGATTTATAAGATTCCATTACGAAAATAATTATGCATTTGGCACTGATTATTATGAGTAAAAGACTGCGGTAAAAAAAAAAAAAAGGATTGGCGCGTTCGATAACTCGAAACCTTGCGCAGCAAACTACCGTCAAAAAGACAGCTGGACCGTCTGGAAAGCAAGGTTTTCCGCAACAAAAAAAAAAAAAAAAAAAATATCACGCAAAAAGAAGAAACTCATTACTCTCTTCGCCCCTTTTTTCATCTCCCATTGTCTGGACTGGAGATTGCGGGGCTCTTTTAAACAGTCCTTCCTCGAAAAAAAATATTGGCCTCTGAAAAAGCGTTGGCAAGAGGGGGGTAAAGTTGCTATTAAATCGTTCTAGTTCGACAATGACGCTGATGATGATGAGGCCGGATTTATTTATCCGAGATAACGCGGGTTTACCTGCGCGACATTCCGGATGTGCTTACGCGTGACTCACCTGCGGATATCGGACCTTTCTTCGCTGCTTCTTTTTTTTTTCCACCTCGGGCCGTAGTGGTTTGACGCGCGCTGCTGCTGTTGGAATACTTACACGCGCACGAGAGCCCGATGATGACTTAATTTTGAGGCTCTGCGCGGATTTCCGATCGTTTCTCAATAATTGAGTGACAAACGATCGAGTTATTTGAGGAAAAATTATTATACTTTGTTTTTTATCACGCGCAATTTTGGTTAAACATTGTACTTTTAGGAAAAATTGAATTAATCGTTGATGTTTGTATCAATTAAATATTTGTAGAGCAGTATATTTTTCAGTACAATTGCATGCTACGAATTTCTCAAGATTATGATGTATATTTTGGTAAATATCGGTTAATATAATATTGGAGACATGCCTTTTTACGTGTGTCACCCTAAAATTTTGTTGCAAAAATTCAAGAATAAATATTGATTGGTAGTATAAATAAACTTTAATTTGCTACAGGGTCGACATGAGAATGAGGCTCGCTTTTAAAGTAAATTATCAGTGTAATTTAACGATTAATGAACACCTCATTTTACGGTCAATATTTACTAATTTAAAGTATAATAAAATGCTCAGTATTGAAAGTGATATGAATCCAGTCATAATATACATTGTTCTCTGTACCGTATTTTTAGTCACTGAAATGACTTTAAAATCAAGAATTCATTTTTATTTCGTCTATCAAAAACGTTACTATTAATTTTTTAACAAATGTTATAGTATTTTTTCGTCTTGTTTTTCAGATCATTGCATTGAAACTTGTTT
The DNA here is from genome assembly GCA_038277355.1 of Encarsia formosa. Classification (NCBI taxonomy): domain Eukaryota; kingdom Metazoa; phylum Arthropoda; class Insecta; order Hymenoptera; family Aphelinidae; genus Encarsia; species Encarsia formosa. Next base: position 112,848,900 of record CM076184.1, read on the forward strand.
ACAATAAAATATTTACAAAATGATTTAATCATTTTTTTTTTTCTAATAAACTCGAAATTTCATTTTCTAATTATAGCCTCTTAACCATAATATAAATCGCTTTGTGGCAACACCCGAATGACAATTAAATGAAAAAAAAAGGTAATCAAGCATTCACACCACGCAGTTGAGCCATTGCATATTGATTACAGACGGATGCCTTTTTTTTATAATAATCATCATCCGCTGGCAGCAGCACGGCCTGAATCATTGAAAAAATATTTCGTTGGGCAACGTCGTAATGAAAATCCACCTTAAAAAGTAAAATATAATCCTCGATATAATCCCACCAAAAAAGCAGCGCGTTAGGACACTGGAAGAAAAACGAGGTGGGGGGGATAAAGCCCGGCAGCAGAAGTCAAACGCGTTGGGAATCCAAAAGCACGATACAAAGGAACGTTGGTATCACAATCGTTTGACACTGCACCACCATCACCGCGACGACGGGCAGGCTGACTCACGTATATAACGAAGTGCACTGTGTACTTATCATCCGTTGCGTCTATTAAAGTAGACGAGCTCCAACAGTGCGATGAAAATTTAATTTGGCGACATTAAACTCGTCGCTCCCGCAGCCAGGGTGCTTTGTCACAATGATACATACCGTGCACTTTTCAAATTTATGTTTTTCGCTAAGTAAACCCAAGTATTTTAGTTTAATTCAATTAGAGCCGCGGGGATTTTTTTTTTAATACGCGCGGTATAATGGAACGTTTGAGAGAGTGCTTTTTACACACACACTGGAGTAATTTGTAATTGGCGTTTAGCATTTTTCTCGTAATGTGCGATTGTTACGAGTTTATCGCAAAATAACGTTTATTAACGAATAAAGTGCGTGATCATATTTTAATTGACCGAAAAAGTACACTCCCTTTTTTTTTTTTTTACGCGAAAAAGATTTTCGAGTCGTACGATTTCACAAACCCAGCGCGCAAACTTCATCGGATTTATTTTGTATAACCGGGGCCGGGAGTCAGAGTTCAAAACCCCGATATAAAAAAAGAGCCTCCCACCGATGATATTATGTCATCGGGGCAGCGTACGAACTGGAGCACCGGAGCGTCATCGTAATCTTCCTTTCAGCTCCTCGATAGTTCGTCGCCCTTCAAAAAAATTCCCCGGGCGCGCAGTATACATATCCCAAAAATAAAGTCCTCCTGAAGCGAGGATTTAAAAAAAACCTCACCCGGGAGTCGATTCTGTCAGGCGGTATATATCGCGTGAATACGTAAAAGCAGGAAAGCAAGAAACGAGGGCGCGAATCGAGGGGACGACCTGGAAATTCGGAGCAGCTGGGGGGGAACGTCAACGCTACGGCGGCCCTCGGGGGATTCGCTAGCTCGCGTGTAATCAGGGTTATCCCTTGGCTTCTTTTACGCTCCGCTACGTGGTGGTGGTGGTACCGATAAATTAATGAAATTTCTCCTCCGATGTTTCTTTTATTTTTCCTTTTTTCGTTGCTTTGATGGAAACACGTAATCAGATTATGCGTACGTGATACTAGCTTGATGAAATTTATGTTTTATGTGGACTTGTTAGTGCTCGACGGTGGTCAGGGCGAAGTTGGCTGTTTGCTTTTAATTTATCAGAGGCCAAAAGAATTAGACTAAAAGTTTTTCAAATCATTTTATCTCAGTGTAGAAAATTAAAAAATTAATGAGCTTATTAATTCAAAGAGTTTTATTATTACTATAGGGAATAAATAATTGCAACATGATTTTAATATCGATGAAATGCAATCATAAAACGCTTATGCTAAATTACGGTACGTACCATATTTAGTAAAACTTTCAATTTTAAGTTACATGAGATATTACTGTAACGCAGCATTTTAAAAATCCTCTATAATACAGAGAAAAATATTTTTGCTCTTTTTAATAAATAAACTGATCATTAATTTTAAAAAAATCGTGCAAATAAAATATCTTAAAAAATGCTGCATCGGCAGAGTCAAAAAGTGAAATTAAACTTTTCAATCGACGCTGGACGGTTTAAAACGTCTCATTTACACTTGTGCGTGAAAAAAATAGTAAAAGAACAAACACGCGTCACAGGCGCGTTTAAGCTACCAACCTACCTACCTACCTACCTAACACCGCTTGCATAATTATTTCGTGACCGTGAAAATAAAAAAAACCCATAGAAATACGTCGCTCGTTCGTCGTTCCCCTCTGTCACCGTCCGGCTGCACCTGGCTCTCCAACTCTCTCATCTGGCGTGCGCACTACGCCCGATGTAGGTATAAAGTTAAATTTTATTTTTGTGATTACGATTAAATGTGGTTTATTTTTTCCTGCTCCTCGCGTGCGAGCACACCACCACAGCGGCTGAAATTTTTATCTCAACCATCTTGACAGTTTTACGAAGGTTTAAAGGGATTTTTGACCCCAGCTGCGTTTAATTTCATAATTGAGTCTTACCGAAATAAGTCGACTGTACACATATATACTTTAGACCTGAAATTTCTAATTTTTTTTTTATACGGTTCAAAATTTTTTTCTTGAACATTATGATTTTAAATTTCATCAGTTTTTGTCAAACATCCATAACTGTCCCACTGACAGTTATGTGGGGTATTTTGGACCCCGTGTGTACTTTAAGGGTTAACTCAATAACACTCAATTTCAAAGCTCGAGCCCATTGTGATTAAATTTGAGTCCGACCTTGGATCTTATTTTGCAATAAATCGTTCCTCATACCATAATTTTAAAAAGCAAGTATAGTCAACCGATCGACTCCTGGTACAAATTTTGCAAGCCAGCTCCAATCTTCGTAGAAAAATCAAAGAAGAAAACTTAAAAATTCGCGCAAATTCCTCTACCGCAGAAGCAGGCGGATAGTCAGGGGTAATCGAAGCCTCAATGGCAGGGAGAAACGTTAAACCGAAGGAAAGTCAATCCCACGGCCATAAACAGAAGAACAGGCAGCCGGCCCTGTAAAACTTTACAGGGCAATTCGAGACTGCTCTATCCTATTTAATTAGCTACACGCGCCCCAACCGGTGCGGCACCCATATGCCGCTGGTCCTTCTCGGGTGACTCAAGCTTTTTTTTCGGCAAGGAGGGACCACCGCACCCCAGATACTCGAGGGTGGCGCGCGTCTTCGCGGAAGTGACGCATTCGTTCGCACAGTGGCAGCGAATTTTTTTTTTCTTCTTTTCCATTCGCAGCTCTTCCTAAGATATGTAATATTTTTTTTTTCTTGATTCACCGCGGAAAAAGTCGTCTTATGTAAACACCGCGGGCTCTGTTCATGTGAGTGATTGGGCACGGAGAAATTCTTTCTTCATTGTTTTTCCAGTGAATTACTGATTTGTTTTTTTTTTTTCTACTTTGAACTGTGTAAAGTCCGTAAATTACTCCCTGTGACATTTCGCTTATTTACTGTGATGCAAGTAATTTTTTCTCTGCGAGAAAATAAGAAAGTATAGAATTTATAAATCTTGGTATCACATTAAATTAAAATTCAAGTTTGACTGTAAGGTATAGTAAAAAGGATTAATCAACTGAATTCTACAACCAAAGTAGTTAAAATTGATAAAATTGATAAAAACTAAAGAGATCAGAAAAAATCTCTTGTTTTTGATTGGATATAGCATTCACTGATTGGTATGATATTGAAATTGACAGTGAAGTAAACATTCGATTGCAAGATCAGTAGCTCACTTATCACTGCAGGTTTCAGAGAAATTTTTTTCAAATAACCTATTTTCAGTGTAAAACAAGAAGTACCCTGTAGGTGAAGAAAAAGTTAACAAAACTGCAAAATGATTCTCTTACTCTCTAGTCTTTTCTCAACCATCGTGTAAAGTAGCATGCACAGTAAAAAAAATCTTCAGTTGATATTTTCACTGTCGTGCATCACAGTATTACTCAAGGGGTAAACATTAATTCATAATAAATCGATAACTCGATACGTCGCGACGCCAGTGTGTTTTAAGAGAAAGCCTGCATGTTAACAAATTGAAAATTCACGCTCGCTTAGATCGAGCTTAGCAGCACTACCAGACAATTTATCCTCCTTGGCTAATGGTAATCGATATTCGCGAGACGACGACGATTCCTCAATACACCATATAAAACCGGTATCCAATTCCGCAAAATGGTATCGCCCGCGCGATAAAGTTTCCGGCCGCGCAGGAGCCGAAAAAGTCGCACTCGCAAACGAGTTTCCGTTCGGTCAGCGAACCTCCCTCCTACCTGTTTTACTTACGGAGATCATCATCATCCCCCCTTTTTTTTTTATTGTTTTTGCTGCTGCTACGGCCAGTGCATTATTTATAGTTCGCAATTTGACGGTAACAAGGTGATGATGGATAAACAGGTGATTAATACCCGACGCTGAGGTCGATCGTCATTGGCGTAGCATGCAGCACGCAAGGACGCATAGTTTCGCGAATGATGCGTTATCGATGAGATTTTTTCTCTGAAAATAGAGTATATGTAATGGCACCATAAAATATGGTATTATGCAAGGACTCCTGGCATTCATGTGTTAATTGTTTTACAGACTTTTCTTTGATTTAGAATTTATAAAGATTTGTATCAAATGATTTTTGTACAATTCCACAGAAGTTTTAAGATTATTCCCAATGAGTAATTGAAACCAGTATTTTTTAATTGGTTATTACGTTTAGAGAAAAAAAACTAATTGATATTTAAACGAGTACGATTCTGATTACCCAACCGATGCATTATTAATTCATTCGCAAAATAAAATCGATTGGTTTTATGCGATTTGAAATGCTTATTTCGAGTTGGGAGTCTTGTCGTACGGACCAAACTTCAAAGTGTTATTGAAGTTCCGTATCTCTCGGTCCGAACGCGTGACTATACTTTTGATCTCGAATTAGCATGAGTTTAAAATAAGCGCATGACAACAATTGACAATGGCTTTTCAAAGTGTTTAAACTGTTTATGGCGCGAGGTTTGAAATATTTTCTCGTACACACTGTCAAGACTCTCAAAACACTATATCTTTCAAGTGTAAGAATTCTTACGCACTCGGCAGATTTTTATCCCATGGTGCTCGAGTTTTCATAATACAGACGCATATTGAAAATGCAAGCGGAGAATTAAAATTCCTCAACACGTTTTGATGGCTTCCTCGGGTGAACCAGTTCTCTATAATCAAAAATACCATTAGACGGAATAAAAAAGTAATTTCCCAGTTAGCTCCTCTCGCGGTCTAAATGGACGTGTAATGAGAAAAAAAGAAGCGTGAAATCCATTTTTTTTTCCCGCGCGCTCGATTTAAAATTCAAATTTCCCTCGTATGGCAATCCAAACAAGGGCACAGGCGAGCGTAATTGAGGCAAAATTCACTCACCTCTGCCGGCGTAAAGCGATGACTTCGAATCTCCTCCGTACCCCCCACCCACCCACTAACCTTAAAAATTGAACATTGTTTTGCAGGATGGTAGGAAAAAAAGAATGGCACGCACACGGGCATCGTAACAGTTACTCGTCATTAACTTTCGCGTTCTATTAATCAGCGCCGGCTGCTGCACGAGCTCGCTAACCTACAGTTGAGTTTTTATATCTCGGAAATAAATAATTGATTCTTAAAAATTTATCACGACGCGGTGCGATTATGAAGTTTTTCTCGTGCAATACGAGGAAAATCAATTTGATCTTGCGCACTACCAAGACTTTGTATAATAATTTATAAACGATTCTATTTTAAAAACCGAAATGTTCTAACGTTAGATTCGACAAATTAAATTTATTTTTAAATTCATTTTAAAAACTTTGATGAATTCATTCCACGCTAAACTGATTTGAGTCGTGTAGCTGCAAGATAGTTCGTATGAGTTGGACATAAATATTTGTTTTCTGTTTGAATTTGAAAGTCTTTGTTGGTATAAACAGCACTGAACTAAATGTGAGATAACTAAAACATAATTAATAATTAAATACCCAAAAGACCTTTAAATCAGCAATCTCTTAATAAAATCAAACTCCGAGCAAAGCCAATCATTAGGAAAATGAAGATCAGATACGGTTTAACATAAAACATCAAGCGCCGTGACATAAGGTGCCATTACGAAAAACGAGGCTCGTATCGCCGGCTGGATATCAAAAAAAGCGCAGGGGGTACGAACCGCATATCGCGAAACGCGGAAACGCCAACGAACTTCTCACGGCTGCCGAGGCGCGGGTGGGGCCGCGGCCGTTTTTCAGAGCATAAAAGAGCTGCTGCTGCTCGCTCTCTAAACAGCGAGAGAATTAACGCGGCCGGCCGCCTTTTTATTATAATTATAACGTTATGCAAGTTCCGCGAGAGAGTAACTTACTTTTTTTTCATCCGAGAGCGGCAAGCGCCTTGTCAAAGATTCTCCCGCAGTGACATCGTTTTACTTTAAGGTCTACGACGACCCCCCCCGACCACCCACCGACCGCTGCGGATAAAATTTTTTTTTTGGGGAAAGGGGTTGAGTGAAAAGTTATACGGTGATCTGTAAAATATTGACTGTGTAATGTACCGTTTCATTTTTAATTAATTTACTAAATCACCGTAACGAAAACTCATTGTGGGGTACATTAAAAATACACTTTCTTGTTCGAGATAATATTCATGGCTCGCTTTTTAAAATTTTGTTGAATAATTTTTGGACATTGTAAGGTTTTAGTACCAAACGTGCAATGCGAGAGTAAAATAAAAATTTGTATTTACGCGATGCCGAATCATTAAAACCGCGAACCTTATCAAACAAAATGTATCGGCGAGACCATTAAAATTTTGTAGTGCCGCGGTTCTATTGAGGTCACGTTCGGTTTACCTACAACGCGCGGGTCTAAAAATCCGTTTTATAAGTCAAACGTTGTACGTATGGTACAACAAACACTTAAAATTGCGTAAAAATTCTCACAGCAGCATCTCGCTTGAGCAAACTGTACAATTCGGAGTAATTTCTCATCATCGCGTAACCACTTGACACGGTTTACAGTGGTGCTCGCTCGAGACATTGTGACATCTAATTCATCCCAAATTGAGCCCTCTTTGTTCTTGCGCGTAATAAGGCCCTTTCCGAAACCTGCGTCTCGTATGCACAAAACTCACCGATACTCTCTTTCTCTAAAATCCAGCTGTGAAACACCTCCAGTGTTTACATTGCATAACTCTCGGAAAAAACCGAATTTCCACAAAGCTTTTTTTGTTTTTTTCGAAACCCCCTTGGTATCATAAAATGCACTCCAGAAGTTAAAGGAAGTGTATTTCGTAAAGGCTTGGCCTCGGCGTCCAAGACAATGACACAAAAACCCGGAGCACAAAGCGAGCGCGCGGGTTACGAATCGACGGGATCGTGACCGGGCTTTCATCTCCCTCCAGATATTACGGTGCGGGGGAGCGACCAGAGAGAGAGAGATTGTGTTTAAGAAAACTCGAACGGGGTCAAGTGTGATGGGTCGGGTCCACGCTACACCGAAAATCATTGATTTTTCCGGGAGTTAATTACGTGGGTGTGCTGCGTCGATGGTCGGAAGTTGCATTCTTCCTGGAATACTTCGAAGAAAAAAGAAAAGAAAAAAAAATTATCATCCAGCGCAGTGTTCACGGAACAGCAGCCGGGACTGTTACGAAAGAATGCTCCTAGGAAATTTATTCAAGCAAAAAGAGAAGAGAATAAAAAAGGCCGGGGCGATGATAACCATTCGTCGCGATAATCGCGTCGACCGGTAGTAGTCCGGAGATACCCGGAGTAAAAAAAAAAAAGGTCCCTATCAAGAGTAAACATCCTTCGGGAACAGCGATATTGTTCCATCGCAGTCTGAAAAGCGGCTGGGCTCCCCACCCACGTCCCTTCAGCCGCGTTCCCGCAGGGTCATAAACAAACGCGAGGCGAGGTGAGCCCACGCAGGGTACCGGAAGCCAGCGTCGTTGTGAAAAAGCCAGCCAGAACTAGGCTCGTATCGGGGGGAGAGAGAGAGAGGGAGAGAAGGGAAGTAGTAGTAGTGCTCGCGAGCGTTGCCGGCGGACTCGAGGAGGAGGAGGAGAGTCAGTCATGTTGCGCGAGTCCGACCGGCAGCAGCAGCGACGATGCCGGGGTCTACAACCTAAATAGCATGAACGCCTTCGGCTCGGGGGGCGGCCTGTACCAGATGCGCCTCAAAGGCGAGGAGTCGAGGCGGTCGCGCGCGCGACTCCTACAGCAGGCTGCACGCGCGCGCGACTCCTGCACTATATCAACCGCCTCCTCGCCGCAAAAGCCCGCTCAGAACGGCACGACGAGTAGTCTCCTCCTCGACGACGAGAACCTCTACGCCTCGTGCTACGATTGGAATTGGTAAATTTTTCGTGCTGTGTCTGTGTGTGTGGGTTAGTCAACTAATAAAGTGTGATCGATAGTGATTGGTGGTTGCTGGGCTCGGTTTTTTTTTTTTTTTTTTAAGGTAGGGTTGTTTCGTTGTGTACATAGGTGCGGCGAATATGTTTTTACTGGTTATCTGTAAGTACAGTTTGTTCATTTCGTACGTTCACTGTCAAAATGAGTCTTTGATTTGCAATTCAAACTTTCTGTGGTATCGTAAAATTTATCCGGTAAAAAGTAAGCTTTTAATCTGCATAGTGATAGTTGTCAACTATCGAAAAAAATTGATTGTTAAATTCAAACTTTTTCAGTGCAATATTTAAAGATACCGCTTACTCTTGTACAATAGTAAAGTATTGTTATTTACAATTTTTCAAATGATTCAGTAAAGATTGTACGTAACAAACGTTTAAAATATGCACTTCGATTATCAACAATCACATTTTAGTCATTACCGTAACAAAACAATGAAAAAGTTTGACCGAAGAAAAATTAATGCACTCGGAAATATCAGGAATATTGACTGAATAATCAATGGCTCACTTTTCACTATGAATATCGCAGTGAAATCTAACTATCTAAAACTTGAAGGGTCCCACACTCGAGGATTGATCAAGTACCATTACGCTTTATCTGTGAAGTGATGCAGGCTGTTCTTAAATCTTCAATCACTTGAGCTCAAATAGAAAAATGAAATGTCCTTGTCGTGGTTCTCGCAACGCCAGAAGAAAATTTCACATTCAATTTTCTCCAATAAAGTTCTTAAACTGCCCGTCATTCAAGCGCTACACCAGCGGCTTTTCAACAATTATTGAGCCAGACTTTATCCGCTGAATGATGAAGCAGAATTTTCAACCCGTTCACGTGAAGGAACAGTCTTTGAAAAAAAAAAAAAAAAAAAGAAAAGAAAAGAGAGTGCCCCCGTTTGATTATTACGTTAGCCGTGGGTAAAATGGGTTAATTTGCGGTCAGAGATTATATCGAGGCTCGGTATTGTCGGCTTTATCATCTCGGAAAATAATAAAATTAGAGGTTCGCTTTTTCATAAATCTCCTCTCGTGCACCGCAAAACCGTCTTCTCAAACCTCTTACTTCTCCTTGTCTACAATAGAATTGAAAAAAAAAAGAATAAAAAAAGAGGAGTTTGTTTGCGATAAAAAAGTATCGTGCTCACGTGCGCAAACTGGGGTGAATAACTGTGCAGCAGCACCGCTCGAGTGATAGTCCTCGCGAGGCTCGGCGGGGAATCGTTTTCATCGGGTTACCAAAGTCGAAATCGATTATTGCGCTCGCTGGAACCAAACAATGGCTCAATTTTCGGCTAACGTCGCCCCATTGTTTGTTTACAGGAACTACGAGCGGACTTTCGAAAAAAAAGCTCGTTTCGCAAACGATCGGGATCTTACAGTCAATTCGGTATAAATAAATAAAAAAAAGAGCCATCGAACGATAACTTTCCGAAAAGCTCGGGAGGATTATTATCATTATGATGTTTTTTTTTGGTTTTATTTTATCTCAGCTTCCGTCGTCCACGGTCTATAATAAGAGCTAGTTTATTCTAAGCTCCCATATTTAGATACCCAAAACGACCTCTCGAAATTTCATCAAGATCAGCAGCTGCCGTCGAGTTGGAGTGTCGGAGTCGTGCCGCATGCTGCTGCTCCAGACACTCCACTCCATCCCGCGCTCTTTGAAGAACGGGTCTTACGGGTAAACTTTGGCGATTTTCGACCGAGGATGCTCTTAACTCCGTTGACACCGATTTTAAATTAAATTGTCAACGCTTGATTTTTGCCGGTTTTACGGGGGGACTCAAAAGCTGTGATTAATAACCCGAGTGTATACCGCTTTGATCCGAGCTTCGAACGGACTTTGTTGAGTTCGTAAACCTGAATGTACAGAAATTACCCAACTGTGTATCTAAAAAGTTTTATATTCTCTACCGGAAAGCGTTTTCATTTTTTGCTGAATTTTTAAATTAAACGTAGCTGAATCATCTTTCCTCCACTACGATCCTTAAAACAAAAAAAAAAATTATTGAACCAACGTTTTTTAAACTTGAATGTTTTTTATCCTAGTTTTAACTTTACGCTACTTTTTTTAAACTCAAACCTGGTAGAGCCACTAAGATTGTTTTGAGTACGCTATTAAAATTATGCAGCCTGCTCATATCTCACTCAACTTTACTTTATTTAAAAAACAAAATTTTTAACGCGAAAGAAGTTGAATCACTAATCGCCGTTAACAGTCACTGTTCCGCTAAAAAAAAGTTATTATATTTTAGAAGAAAAAATAACCGATTCTCTCTTGAAAATTCTGTTGAATTTTAAAACTGGAAAAAGTGGAATCACTGTTATTGTTTGTCATATGTGTGTCATTCTAATGAGACAAAGTTATGATTTTCAACTCATCTCCGCGGTAGCATCCTTTCTTCTTTCCTGCGCTGTGACACCGTTTTCTATTTTCGTGATAACTGCAGCCCGCTCGAATACGATGATAAAACACGATGAGAAACGGAGGACATCGCGAGTGGAATTCGCGCGTAGTAGGATACGAAACTGCTTATTTAGCTAAATTAATTGCTCGACTCGCTCGCTCGCTGCTTAAGTCCGTAATTTCTGCAGTTGTTGCAGTTTTTTTTATTTTCTCTCGCGGTCGGACGTTGAAAAATTAAATAGATCAATGAGCATTTTTACTCGTAGAAAGTGTGACGGTTGTTTTTTAAAATAATCGGCATGCATAAACGCCGCGCGAATTCAAACGAAAAATCGTGAGAATCGCAAACTCGGCTTTCTAAAATTTTCAGACCGGGATTTTTAGTTGCCGATTAAGTGTTATGATAAAAAAACAATAGTGTCAATGTCTCTGAAACAATTAAGCGAATTTCTAAAACCAATGTAATTTATTTGCGTCGAATTAAAAAAGAGGTATCCTGTTGCGTGGGCGTCATAACGCGAAGGCTGGACTTTTTTTATTCGAGGAGCGAGTTTCTCCGGATTGAGCATTGCCTCAGAGTATTTCTCTATCTCGTATAGGTTCTCAAACTCATGATTTCGAGAAAATTGACCGACCCCCCGAATCGTTAATTAAGTTTTGGAGGAGGAGGCGGAGAGCAACGAACTTGCGAAAGGATTTTGCAAATCCTGCACTTACATATAGGTGTAATCGCGGTAAGCTAATACACACACGCGCGCGCGCGGAAAAGCGTCCGTCTTTAATGATACGCCTAGGCTCGCTTCGCGCGTGACCTCCTCCCGCAAGTTTATTTTCTCGTGTGCTTTTTTTTTTTGCTTTCAAACTCCATTGGTTACGGTTATCCTGGCTCACTTACCGTAATTAAAAAATAAATGTGAGCGTGTGTTGAGGGCTTCGGACAAAGGATGATTTGTTGAAACTACTTTTTCACATGCAAAAGGAAACAAAAATCATGTTGGTATTTCAAAAAAAAAAAAAAGGTGATAAAATTTACGCTCATTTTTAACATCCTGAGTTCTATAATTACCATATCGGCAAAAAATCATGGTTTTAAAAAAAAAGGTGCAAAAATTTTTGTGTGAACCGCGGGTATTATCGCAAAGAGCAATCTCTGAAAAGAAAAAAAAAAAAAAAAAGCAACAAAAAATTATTTTGTTTGAAAGGCTGCGAGCGCGGAGCATCGAGAGGAGATAAGATATCAACAGCCGAAAATCTTGAAATTGTAGCGTGTATTCTTTGAGCTCAAGCCTTTTACGGAAAAAAACATTGTTGTAAATACCTAAGCACGATTAAGAAAAAAAAAAAGTAGATAAATTGATTTTTTTTTAGATTTAGTGAATGTTCAAATTTCGAACTCGTTTCGAACGGCTGGGCAAGTAGGATTCGAATCAGAGAAGATTAAAATGCTAGTACGATATGGTCGGCAGGCTTAGTCACTAAACTTAATAACGAATATAACTAACTCATTTGACTACTTCCATTATGATATTATTATTTTTATCATTATTTCAATGATTCAAACAGTAATGGAACTATGGTATTAGATATAACTGTTTATACAGATAAATCTATTACATGTACACACAGAGACAGGGTTATTATAATGTATAAATTGAAATTAAGTTGACCCAAATAACGATCTTGCCTATTTCAGATAGATTTCTCAGACTGTTTTAATATTATAAAAAATATGTAAATTGCTGTCATACTCTTCACCTTAAAAAAAAAATTTAGTTTCCCGGAACAACTTGAGGGTTCAAATCCAGATTTCTCGTTAGGCCTTTACTTTTATTTATTTTTAGCTCTATTAAAAAAAAAAAAAATACACAAAAAATTAGATTCTAAAGAAATATTTTTAATATTACAGCGAAGTGAGCATATCGTCGGCTCGGGCCTCGGTGATGGTCTACGACGACGCAAACAAAAAATGGATACCCTCGGGCAGCTCGTCCGGTCTTTCGAAGGTCCAGCTCTACCACCACCAGGTCAACAATACGTTCCGCGTGGTCGGACGAAAGCTCCAGGATCACGAGATCGTCATGAATTGCGCCATTCTACGGGGTCTCAAGTACAATCAGGCGACCGTGACCTTTCACCAGTGGCGGGACAACAAGCAGGTTTACGGTCTCAATTTTTCCAGCAAAGACGACGCTGATGCCTTCGCCAAGGCCATGCTCCAAGCCCTCGAAGTAAGTTTCATTATCCGATGTTTCTTTTTATATGCAGTACCGCGGAAACGTAAACCACTTTCTTTCGGCTTGTAATTATGAGAGTTTCAACACAAAAGAACACACGAACGACTCCACGGTACGGCCTTTGTTTTGACATTAAAATTACATTAAACAAGAGAGCCCAGAAGTTTTATTTTCGTTTGAGATTAGTACTTTTTAGAGTTCGTTCAACTCTAATCTTCTAATTGAACGGGATAAATTTTTAATTTCTTCTTTATTATACATACCCCTCGAACCAATTACCAGAAAAAGAGGTCTCACGAAACTTCAAATCTAATTTGCGAAAGAGCCGCAATTAACCCTAACGAAGCCCCGATAAATCACTCAATTTGCCTTTAAAACCCACTGTCTTTGTTCTCTCCAGGCGATCCATCAAGTTTCTAAAAATATCAGCTCTAACCGACCAATTGTACATATCAAAAGAAACTAATCGCTTTGTTTTTCCGAACTTCAGGTGCTCAGCAACGGTACGAATGTCAGGCCGGCGGTTGCTCCTGTCACTCAGCAGCAACAGCAGCAACAACAACAAGTGCCTGTCTATCAGCAACAGCAGATCGTGCAGCAGCCAAACTCTCAGTACGAGGAAGATATGGGCTATCGGTGAGTGTTTTGGCACGCTTCTCACGTGGTGTGTGACGAATTTAAAGGGGGACTTTATGCACGCTAACCGTGAAATCTCGAGCGATGCTATCGAGCCAGATTAAGATTTTCAGAGTTTGACGTTAAACCTTGTTTTTTTATCTATTGACATACTTACGTATTTTTTATCTGCCCGACGATAACTAGTTTTCGTTGGGGTTCAAAGTGCAGTACTTTGGAATCAGTGAAAAAAAAAAAACGTCTTTGACTTTTTTAATAAAGAGATTCGATAGTCGAGATGATGTCGACGACAAATTTTTTCATTCTGCACGTTGCATGATATCTAAAAATTGAAATCATTGGAAATCGATGAAAATAATTACCTATCTTTTCTTTGCGCAGGACCATGACGAGAGAAGACGTAGCTATAATTCAGGAACGCAGAATGTCTCAAAATAATCAAGGTACGTATTGAAAAAGAAAAAAAAAAAAAAAAAAATCACTCGAATCGATCGAGAGCGTGATTTTCCGTTTGAAGAGCACTTGAAAAACGTTTCGTTTACTGCACTGCTGACCTAGAAAACATATTGATAGCTTTAAACACACCCAGTCAATTATCGCGGCATTCTTTCGTAGCAAATCTTCCTAGTTTTCCTCATAACTATTTCCCAGAACTTAAATGAAAATTTTACGCTTTTTAAATTGATGAAGTGATTTTTTTTTTCTCTCCTTACATTTGTTTTTATGAGTCTGTACAATAACAATGATCGCGATTTTTTCGCAGCAAACGGATACAACGCAACATCGCCAAACTGCCCCCCGAACGCCGCGGTGATTCAACAGCAGAATTCGGGACACCACAGAACATCGTCGGCACCCCCGGCACCTGCGCCCCAGGGACAGATGCAGCAGCAGCAGATTCCGGGCCAGCAGATGCCGCCGGCGCCACCGCCCCAGCCCCCGGCACCACCGGCGCCACCGTGTCCGCCCTCGATGATGAACTTCCCGGGAGCCATCGCACAACAGTACGGACAGTCTCCTCAGTCACAGCAAGCTCCCTCGCCCGCAGGGGTTGGCGGGAACATTTACGGGACGACCGGCGGTCAGCCGCAGCAGCAGCCGTACCAGTACGGGTCCACCGGCAGCCAGTACGGCAGTCGGGCCTCGTTGAACAGTCAGTACGCGAGCATACCCAACGCCGGTGGACCCGGCGCTGGTCAGTACCCGGGCCAGGGCCTCTACGGCCAAGTTGTTTCCCAACAGCCCCAGTCCGCCGGTAGTCCCGTGGTCGTCAACCCCTACGGCACGCCTACCAACGGCGTTAGCCAAGCTTATGCCCAGCACCAGAACTGCAATGTCACCTCCCAAGCACAGGACTTAGTTAACGCTTATGCTCCTTGTGGCAGTGTCGCGGGTATGGCGCAGCAGAACGCGGGAGTCGTGCAGCCGCCCCCGCCGCCTCCGATGCAGGGCATGCCCGTGCAGATGGGAGGAGGCGCGGCCCCACCGCCACCGCCGCCCCCGCCGGTGCCGTGCGGTGGCAGCAACGGCTACGGGGGACATGACGAGCGACCCCCGGCTCCCGACGTAAACTCCCTGGCGGCTGCACTGCAGGCTGCCAAACTCAAAAAGAAACAGGTTTGTTTGATTTTCGTTTTACATACAGTTTATACGTAGATTTTCTGCTTCTTACTGTTATCGTCACATCTACTTGATTTCAATATAGACATTTTATATTTTACTGCTGACTTTAAAAATTACTATGAACAGAATTGATACGACAAATAATTAAACATGTTGATTTGGTTTTTCAAAATTTCATTCTCACGAGAAAACTAAATTGTACCGTACGACGATAATCAAAATCTCTAATAAGCTTTCAAAAAACTATATTCTATATCGCTTTTTACAGATCATTACTTTTTCCAGCTATTTTAATTCTACTAACAACACAATTTTTTTCACTTTCAATATAATATTTATTCTAACAATGTACTTTCGACTAAAATAACTAAATTCGTAAAATTTTCAATCCTGTCACCACACACGCTTGAAAAAAAGTCATGAATTTCTTGTATTTTTCCGAATAAAAAATTTTACGAACTCCTAGATTTTTAATAGCTTTCTGTAGGAGGTCACAGGTAACATCATACATTTCTTATGATCATTCTCTTGAGTTACCTTACTTTTTCGTTTTCATCATTCTGTGAAATCTAGACTGCACAGAAGATCATTTTTCATATTTTTCATCTCATAAAAAAATTCATTCATTTCATGAAAACCAAATCATTATTTTATTAACTCATCTCGCATCATTTTTTTCAACCCTGACAAAATAATAACAACTTACTTTCGACAAACGGTAAAACTGTTTCAAAGTGAAATTCTATAAGAAGTTATAAAAAAGATAATACTCATAATGACCCTTTTTTTTCGTCAGCAATCACAGTCGATAGAGAACAGTGGCTCGAGCACGAGCAGCAGCGGAAGCGGCGTCGGAAATTACGGTACCCTGGGTCGTCGCAGCGACGGAGGTGGTGATAGTGCGGCTGGAGGAGGGGCTGGGATAAACAATGCTATGATGGTCGAGATGGCAAAGACTTTAGCCCGTAGACGAGCTGCCGTCGAGAAAAAACAGCCCGAGCCGCCTCTCGTAAGTTTCTATTATCAAACTATCTTCGAGAGATAAATTTTTATCTTGTCTAATTTAGATAATATTATTCTTTAAAGCTTTTTTATTAATACGTTATTAAAAAGTTGAGATAAAATCAAATTTCCTAAAATCTAACGTTTGTTTTGAATCTATTATATAAATAAGCTATTTAGAGTATCAAAAGAGTCAAAATAAACTTTTTTTTAATTGGCTTAAAAATCAAGAATTGTATTTATTAAAAAAATGTAAGTGTACTGAAATCATTCTTTTAATATATTTTTCTAGGAACCGGACAGTTCACCCGACAAAAAGTCCTGGGATAAAAACAATTCCTCGATCTCAAATAGCGCTAGTAATAATAAATTTTCAAACGGCGCTGAATCACCGAAGGCTCACCGCAAACGATTTGGTTCTGCATCCGAAGATACATTGCTAAAAGTGAACGGTGTTAACGACGGTTCATCGTTAACTGCACAAGAAATGGAGTCTTTTAAAGCTGAACTTATGAAAGAAGTCCGCAAAGAGTTCCAAAAAATTAAACAAGAAATTATCGAAGGTAATACTCTATTTTACTCTCATGTTTCACGCATAACTTTGATTAATTCATTTTTTTTGTGTTTTATTCTACTGAGAAGAATAATCTTTTTTTACTCTGTTGTCCGTTTAAAAGTTTCTTTTTCATAAAAAAATATAAAAAATCTATTTTTATATAAAGATTTGATAAAAACAATGTATCAATTTACGTAAATGTTTTTATACAAAAAAATAATCAAGAAAATCTTTTATTTTTTAGCTGTGAGAAGTGAATTAAATAGAAGATAAAGACGCAGATTGGAATAAAAAAAGAAAATAGAAAAACGAAAAAGATGAGCTAGCCAATGACAAAAATGAAGAGATTTGACTAGTTACATCGATAACCACACGTATTTGTGTGTTTTATTATTGCGAAAAACAGTGTAGTTATATTTCATGTATATCAGCCATTTGTGTGTAAGTACGTAATCTAGCTTGGTATATAGTATCATGAGAAAGACGAACGCGGGCTCGTTGCATTTAACGTAAAATAATTTTTAAAAAGTCGCCGTCTGAGATAAGGATTAACGAAGTTTTCATAGAATTTTGAACATTTTAAATTAAATATTTTATTCATAAACTTTATAATACGTACATTTTTTATAGATGTGATTACATAAAAAAAAAAAAAGCAAACTTTTTACAATTTTACTACAATGACGATAGAAGTTCAAACTTCGAAGATTCGTATCTCGTGTGATTTTTCAGCGACAAAATAATTTAGCTGAATCAAATGAGTGGGCATGTTACAATTTGTGACACGCACAATAAAACGGACAATCTTATTGGCGAAGCAAAATTTTTAAAGTTAACATTAATAAATTGATGCTCACTGCCTAGAAAACATTTAAAGACTCACTCAATGATATAGCAACTTGCGGGCCATGCACTATTTTCTAGATTATTTATTCCAGATGAAATCCTTAAATTATTCGTCAAAATTTCACTCAAATTTTCATTAACATTTAAATTCTTCGAAAAAAGCTTTGTGTATTGTTTTAAAACTACAGAATATTTAAAATTATTCCAAGAAACTATTCATATTTTGATTCACACACTGAAACATGACAAATTATAATTTTATTTTATCCTGAATTATTTAAGGATCTTTGAAAGAAATAATCTAACAGGTTTTCAAATGTGATCTGTCGGGTTTTTTTAAACCCTTTCTTATAAGATTAGACTTCTTCTATTTGTAAACTTGTACAGAAATTTTTAACTGTTTTTACGAACAAATTCGTGGCACTCTTTACGTTTGGAAATTTCCAAGAATTATTTTCATTCTTACATGTTAAACGATATTGATAATTAATAATTGTCAACGATTTAAAAAGCTGGTTAAGTTACTGGATTGGTTAAAATCTTTACGATAATTAAATATTATACAAATACGTGTCTACTTTAACATAAAATAACGTTGATGAATTTTTAAAGTTTTTTATATGTTATTTTATAACATGTTTTAGACACATTTTACTTTTTTATGTGATTACCACGATTTGGAAGATATACGAGTTCAAAATATTTATCCCCATCGCATTTATTGTAGAAAAATAATTTAAATTAAATTTTAAACTTCTATAAAAATGTCAAAGATTGTCATGTGTCGACGCGATAGAAATTAATGATTTGAATCATAATTTTTTAAAGAAAAACCATTCAACATTAAATTTCTGTAAAAACTCCCGTGATAAATTTTGTATTTGTCAAAAAATAAATATTATGAAAAGGAAATTAAAAAAAAAAAAAAAAAAACATAAAAAAAAAGCAAATTTGAACAAAAGTTGCAAATGACTGATAAGAAAATAAGCTAATTCGTACCAACGGTTTGTCGCTAAAGCGTCAACAGTAAATTTATAAAATTTAAAAAATGTAACTAATAAAGTATTTGTCCCGCAAAAATTTTCAAAAAAATTTGTGAAAATTTTCTGCGTCGTCGTCGTCCTTGAACGCTTGCTCTCGAGCTTCCACCGTTATTTAAAGCAGTTTATTGCTGTTAAGTGGAAAATACATATTTACAAAAATTATTGAATCTTCTTGCAATGTAGAACAATTTTTACCAAGTTGTAACATTTTAGAATTTTCATGAATTTTTATCCAAACTAACCAGTGCATGTAATCCACTTCACAGTCTTTTAATGTGGAGAAATTTCGAGGTGGCGAATTTTCTAGTCTAGACACGACGAAAGTATATGTGAGCAGTTTCCTCGGTGGAAATCGATGAAGCGTCTCATTAATTATCAATTAAACGTAGTTAATAATATTAATTAAAAAATAAAATGATAGAGGGGTTAGAAATATGAAATGCGTCAAACTTGAATGAAAAAAAAAGAAAAAAAGATAGGCAATTTCCCTTACATAGGGAATCAGAAGTCCAGAATTAAAAAGTAATAAAAAAAAAAATAAAAAAAAAATAAAAAAAAAATTAAAGACGAGTCAAAAAAGCGACTTTGTCTTTTTTTATACTTTTTTATATATTTATATGAATTATATAAATTAAATAAGGCACTTCTTGATGCTTTCGTGCTTTTTTGAGTTGCATATGCGCGATAAAAAATTGTTTGCTTCTCTTTAAGATTAGGACAGTTCAGGAGAAATGTAAATTACTTTCTTTGCTGGCTATTTATCAGTGATCTTACTTTTAATGAAACCTTTAAAAATGTAAGTTTTTTCTGTAGTGTATCATTAAAAAGATTTCTTATTTAGTTTTTATTTATTTATTAACTTTTTTTTTTCATGCAATCGGTACACCTTTTGTAAATATAATTCTACAAAGGCTCTTCCAATGCGATATATTTATTTTTGACTCTACTATTTACAAGTTAATAAATCCGACGCAATGTAAATTTTTTATTAGGCCAATTGACAAGTTTTCCACATTTTCCCATCATATTTCTTACTGAATGTCAAATCGCACGCTAAAAATAATATCAAAAAATTATTAATCGAAAGTATCTTAAATAATTGATTAATAATAATAAACGATTAAGACTGTTCGAGATCGTTTGCTAAAATCAAATTACACCGTTGTGGAAAAATTAGTGGAAAATATAAACGGTTGGTCAAAGTTGTTGCATATCGGTGAAGTTTGTCAAAAAATTTGAAAAAAAAAGTTAAAAAAAAATTAAACAAATAACATAAATATATAATAAACAAGATAAAACAAATAATTATCAATAATGATAGTAATAATAATATTAAAAGTAAATCATGGAACAGTCGCCGGAAAAGTTAGTATTAAATAGCTGCATTTACACAGTGTACGATTATAAACGAAATGATTAAGGTTTATAGATTTTAAGTAGACTACGATTTTGATGGACCTAAACGAAGCGATAAGTATTATGAATGTTGCAACAAGAGGAATCTTTTAAATTGTTTTTGCCTAATTTTGTCAAACTGTCAATTTTTATCAGTGTTTTTAGAAACTTTTCTTGGCGTAATTTTTCTAGTTAATGATACTGCGATGGAAAAAAAAACTAACGCACAGACGTGGACTGCAAACAGTATTGAATCTTATTTTTATTTTTATTAATTGACTTTTGTTACATGATCCTTTCAATAAAAGAAAGTTCTTACATGTTAAAGAAATGTTTTTAAGAGTTCTAATCGTTTTAATAAATTTTAAGTTAGTTACAAAAAGCTTTTTATTTAGTTTTGGGTTCGTCTTTATCCGTCCACGTTTGTAGCGTTGTAATTTACCTTTAATTCTAAGTTGTGAAATGTTCTTTAAATGTCGATGAATTTAAACGCATGAGTGAACAGTATCGTGGCTTGATGATTAATTTTAAGATGAATGAAAAACTGACAAAAAAAAAAAAACAAGATGTAAGCCAAAAAATTTTGATTACTCAAAAGCGCATTTATTGGCGGCTTTCTCAGTTGTAAATGATTGAAAAATATTAAGAAAATTGTATATCTACGCGAGTTATTGTCAGTACCTTATTGAGATAAAGAAAAATTAATAAAATTTGAAGTGTAATTTATTTGTATCAATAAAACAAATCCTCTTTAAAATAGTTATAATTTATGGAGTTATTTAAACTTTTCAATAAAACTGGCTTTTTAAAAATTATTTGTTTTTTTGTAATATTTATTTAATAATTTATAATTATAAGCTCCAAAACCCACCTAAGTAGAAGGAGTCACATTTAATCGATGGGTAGGAAAATTATTTACAAAAATCAGTTCTCTACTGTAACTACATTAGGGCCATCTACCGTGACTGGTGAGATTTTTGTAGAATTAGGAGTAAATTTAATAAAAATAAATAAATTTTTAAAACCTTCCGGTGAGTTTGAAGCTCGTGCTGAGTAGAGATGATTTTTATATTTGATTTTTTCTATAATTCTTAATTTTGAAGCAGATAATTAATAGTATATTACACACCGGGCGCTGGAAAAGTATTGGCCAGCCCTAGCAAACCCAAATTGACGCCCGAGCCGAAGGCGAGGGTGGCAAAGGTTTGCTAGGGGTTGGCTAATACTTTTCCTGCGTCGTGTGTAATGTTTTTTTCATTACGACGGGAGGAAAACCCAAAGTCCCGCTCCGACCCGGGGAGGGAATTTTGTGTTTTCGTCCCGGAGGTATGAAAAAAAAGTGTTAGCATGGGTGATGTGGTTTTTTTTTGCAATGAAAATTTTTAAAAAGTTGCGAATTCGGACAAGAAAAAATATAATGTATCTGAAAGTGTAGATCATCTCCTATCATCTCCTTCTATTAATTTTGTAAATTAAGAAAATTTAGTTGTTTTAAAAATAAAATCCACCTAATTAATGGGGAATCCACTTGAAAGACTAAAATTTTTCTGCTTGGTATTTCGCGTGTTTGTGTTTTCTATTAGCGAATAATTAATTAATCAAACAATGTATTTTATTCTTGTCTTTGAAGTATACTAGACGATTAGTTAAAAATATTAAATATATTTATGATATTGTTAAAAAACTGTCTTTTACTGAGGCTCACTCCAGTTGGAATGATCCATTACTGCTAGTCAAAGTAAAAACAAGCACCGGTTTTTGTCAAAATTAAATTTTCGTACTAATATTTTTTTTTAACTTACAATTAAAAAGAATTTCTTCGTATGAGTTTTTGCGTCTTTGAAATGCAATTTATGATTTTCCAATTCAGAAGAGGTCAAACTTATTTTGATTCATAAACAAATTACGAGAATCACTTGTGTGCTTGAAAAAATTTTTTCATTTAAGGCCTATGGGGGTTACTGTTTTAACACAGTTTTAAAAAATAAACGTAAATTTTTGGTTGATTAAACGTAAACAGAGTATTTAGTAAAAATTAAGTTTATAATTTTCGATAATTGAAATGACCTACTACTCTATTTTTGGCTTAGTTTTTAAAATTTAGTCTTAGATTGAAACCTCTTTTGGTCCAAAGCACTTTCTATGAAAGATAATTTTTCTTGCCCCGAGACAAAAATAACCACTATTTTATCCTTCCTCTTTGAAGGTGCAGTAGGTATATACTGTAGTTGATTTGTTTCACGCTCGAACGCCTGTGAAGCCGCAATCCCTCAAACACCGATGTTTGAATCTTGAACAGATACTCGGGCGTCACTCATCCACAATTTCACTTTTGAACTTTTTTCTACTATGTTTTTTTTTTTTTTTTTTTTTTTTTTGATTGCCGATCATGATGTTAATCATTAAAAATTTATTATTTTGAATAAACTCATCATATTCGAACCCTTATTACAAAATCACTGACAATCATTATTTGCAGAAAAAATCGAACCTTATTAGACAATGATTGAATTATTTTAAATTAATAAAAAAAATTGGTAGATTAAATAGAAATAATGGATTTTTTTTCATATTTAATCCAGAAAATATAAATTGTAAGAATTTCTAAAAAAAAATTTAACCCTTTCGGAACATCAGAATCGTTTAGACTACAGTACATCACACCGCGACTCTATTGACCCGCAGTAACATTGACCGGAAGAACAAATAAATTTTGCGCAGTGAAACAAAAAAGCTCCCTCCGGGAGTCTCTTCGCACGTCGATGACGTCAAACCCGAGTCTCATTACGACGAATGCGAAATGTATATGTACATACGTGCAATATATTCGGACAGAAATCCTCATCTCCGTGTGTTGGACCTATTTATTACTCCGTCCCTTGCCTGTTTAAAAGGCGTTTCTCGCTCGCGGTTTTGTTGACATAATAAAACGTGGTTTCGCGTGAAACTGTAAAAAACCATTGCTCACCCAGGATGTGATGAAACGAGTTGGTTCGCTTTTTTTCTTTCTTTATTTATTTTTTTCTTATGTTTGTTTTAACGACGAGAAGCTTTTAGCGTAATTGATGCGAATGGTAATTTCAAAAGTTGAGAAATTTTGCTTTGGCGCGAGCGAGCGAAAAATTTTCGATCCAATGAAACGTAGTTATGCTAATTATGTAACTTTTTAAATGCATGTGCGAACGGTCGGTGATGTGTCATTTCATAACAAATCGTGTAAAACTAAATTATTTCATATATGTTTGGAAAAAATTTTAAAAACAGTTTGATCAATATTCATTTCATAATAATAATTTTTTTTTTTTTTAAATTGTTTTTTCAACAGCTCTTTTTATGAGTCTCGCTCAAAGTTTTACAATCGTTTCATTGAATTCAAATATTTATATAGAAAAATGTGTAACCGCAAATATTGACTGTATCGAGAATAAATTTTTTACCCTTTTATTACATAGTAATAATTTTAAACTATATGTATTGAAAAAATACGATATATCAATAATAATGTATTTTCATTCGCCCTTGAGTAGAATATTTAAATAATTTTTACGGTCAATACAATTAACTTTAAAAAAGTCTGTTTCTTATCACGACTATTGCAATAAGAGTTTATTACTAAACTTTGAATAGTTACAGGCGCTCCTTAAAAAAAAAAAAAAATCATTAAAAGTTACCTCTCCGCAGTTAAAGAGCCCACCCCATCACCTCATCCAAAAATTGAAAAAAAAAAAAAAAACGGAAGAGGGGGGGGGGGTGCCACCCCGAAAATTCCACCCCCTCGGCGATCAATAGCAGACGACAGGTGATGCGCGCGTCGTGCACGCACGTGTAGCTTGTGCGGTCTGGACGAAGGCGCTGCGGTGCCGCCGCTGGCGCAGTTGCTGCTCGCTGCTCGACACTCGCGGAGCCTGCATGCAGCGGCGCGACTTGCTACAGCTCTGCTCCATCCATTGTTGTTGTGTCTGCAGCGAGCGTCTCTTGTGCGTGTCTGCTGCCGTAGCTTACAGGTTCGTATCCAGTGGTGATGACGCGTTCATTGTTGTTTATTTTTCTTACACAACCGGACAAGTGTTTGTTAAAATCGCGGGTTTAAAGGGGAGGTGAGTAATACGGAGCTGGAGGTTAGTCGAGTGGGAGACGTTGACCCGGAGTAACGGTACACCGCGTCCCCGCTGCATCTTCTTTGTAAATCGATAGCTCAATCGCCACTTGTTAGCCCCCGACGCCGATGACGCTTTTCTTTTTTTTTCCCTTCTCTCTCTCCTTCTCTCTCGCGTGGGGGTTGTGTGTGTTGTAGGTGCGGCCAGCGACTCCCTTTTATTACCACGGTGCCGCACTGCTCGAGGAGAGAAAAAAACGACAGGTAGGAAGCAAGGGTTGCTTTGTGCATTATTTCTTCGTGCAGGTGTGTTTTTGCGTGCCGGGCAGGATTGCGGGCATGAATAAATCATCCACGAGCGGCTAATCCCCCCGCCGGGTTTGGTCGAAAAAAAAAACTACTCGGGCTTTCGTGAAATCGCGGCGTGGGTATCTAAATATTTGGTTGGGATGTGATTGAGTTGTACGCACGTATGGAATGAATATTTTAAAAAAAGTTAAGTGTTTGTAATGGGCTGCGGTGAATATTGAGTGCAAAATTGAATGAATATTTTATTGTGGGACGACAGACACTTTCTACGAAAAAGAGGTAAAGTGAAAATTTGTGTTGTAGAGTTTCAATTTCTGAGTTTAAAAATGGCTTGTTGATTTTCATTTTTTTTTTCTGAAGAAAATTCAATTAAATGGTAAAAATACTTCAATAATGGGTATAGCAAAAACTTTCAATAGTAGTGAAACTTTGTTCACCTTATAAAATCAACTTTCGAGTTTAAGCTATTTATTTTTGATCTTTATTAGTTAAATATGCCATTATCTTATGAAGTTGGCTATAGAACAACAATAATGAATTTTTATTTTCAAAGGGTTTTTGCGGTCTTAAAAAAGTTTTAGTTATTTAAAAAATTATTAATAAGCGAAGTAATTTAAATATTATGAAAAAGACTGTTGCCAGAATCAAAAATATACATGCTCAAAACGTGCTGCAAAATAATGTTTTGAACTTTTAATCATTTTCTGCAGTATCGTTCCAAAATATCTGTGATGAATTTCATTTCGTCGTCATTTGTCACGTTAAATTTACGTAGTGCAAATCTCTGTTAACGGAAATGAAATTAACTTTTGCTTATGTACTTTTATCAAGGCTATTTTCGAAAGTACTCTGATGATTGATACTTATTTTTACTCTCAAGCAGTCAGTTGAAATTTTTTTTATAAAACATACGTATTCTGTTTTTTGTAATCATTTTAAATACATACTACGTATAAAATAAAAAAATTGCTATCACGTCATTGATGATCTGCAGTGAAAAAAATTTATTTCCTGTTTTTAAAGTTTGTCTGAACTTTAAATTCAACTTTAGTTAATTTGAAACGTATAAATCGATTTTTTCTATATAATACTATTTTACTATTCTTTGAAAAATTATTTTATCCAAGTATCTTTTAACCAAGTATGTAAAGAAGAATTTTCATCGCTTTTACCTTTGCTAACTCAAAAAGTAAAATAGTTTTACTAAAAAATAAATTAATAAGAATCGTATGTAATAAAAAAATTTTTATCACTAAATAAGGATGGTTACATTAAGCAGAAAAAATGATTAATTCAAAATCGACTAAAAGTGTATCGAAATCTGGCCACTGAAAAAAAGCTTTCAGAGATACAAAAAATAAAGAAAATTTTGCGATAACTATCTAGAAATGCTTTGCTTGCATTTTTTGCGAAACTAAATTGATTTTCCGATTAAATTAACTCTCTAATTCCAAATCTTTTTCATTGATTATCTGTTTGATCAACAGATGTTTTGTAGAGATCTTTGTTTGTAATCAAGATTCTAGACCAAAAGTTTCAAGAGAAAGCATAATTGAAATTGCTAGAAATATTTAGATATTTTTTTACCGAGACAAATCAAGGATAATTTCTTTTTTAATAAATTTTCTACTCGTTTAATTGTTATTGCTGTGTAGATACAGATAGATGTTATACTTTCAACAGTTTCACTGAAAACTAAATAGTTTGCTTTCCTTCATAAAAAATTAAAATCTGATGACTATTCAAAAACTTCTGTACATCAAAATTTTGAATTTTATTTTAAAACAGTTCAGAAAATTTTTGATTGTAATTGTAATCTTTTTTGCATTTACTTCAGTAGATCTATTATTTCGACTGATTAATCTTTACTTTTTTGAAGTATGAGAAAGATAAAAAAATCCTCGAAAAAATCAGTATAAATTCTATTAATTCATTTTAAAATTATTGGCTGGGTAACCTTTAACACCAAGTCCTTTAATCGAAAACAAACAACCTGCATCAGGACTTTTTTCTGCTTCCCTGCCAATCACATGTTCTGGGTTTAGATTTGTTGATGTAACATATAAAATATCCAATGATGGTCCACCAAAAGTAACGCTTGTTATTAGTTGTGCCGGTAGTTTAATAGTACGTAACAGTTTCTGGCTTCTAGGATCTACTTGAATAACCTGATAATAAAATAAACGTGTTGTAATATTTAAATTAATAAAAACAAAATGAATCATAGAATTTTACTTACTCCGGTACCAAATATGGCGACCCACAAATTGTCGTCAGTATCAATTGTCATACCGTCAGCTATTCCGTCGATGTTATTTTTTTTCAAATCGAAAACAACTCTTTTATTGCCTAAAATTTCACGGTAGAAATAAATTTATTTTAATGCTTTCGAATTACTTCATTTTAGTGCGTTTCTCACTTACTTATGGTTCCTTCTTTCAAATTAAAATCAAAAGCCCAAACTTGATAGGAGTACGAGTCGTTGTAGTACAAAACGTTTCCTTTCGAATTCCATGCAAGCCCATTTGAGATGGATACGGGAGAGTAGTGTTTTTTCGGGTTAAAGTTTTTATCAATCGAGTAAAACGAGCCGACATCCTTTTCAAAGTTAAAGTCGGCATCTGGGTTAGCCATAGTTCCTGTAGTAAAAAAAAAAAAATTATGTTAGCGGTTGATTAGATTAGATCTGCAGTGACTTTTAAATCCAAAGACCACAAACCAATCCACAAACGACCGGCCGAATCGCACTTTCCATCGTCAGTTTGAGTGTCATTGCGGTGGGTATCTATCGATGCCAATTTTTTGGTCGGCACGTTGATAACGTCTGTTTCTCCATCCCACGTCAATAAAACAATATCTCTACCGTTGCTGGCCACAAATTGATCAGTGGTGCCTTCGACAGGTATAATCACGCTGCACGGTCCGCTCGCTAATAAAATTCGAAGCTTATCACTTTGAAATTAGCACTTCAAAAAACATTTTATTGCAAAATGAATACTCACACATCTGTGCTGAAGTAATTTTTTTCGTTTCGGGATCGTATCTGAAAATTTTCCCCGCGAAAAGGTCCACGTAAAATAACTTCTGACTCTTGACGTCCCAGTGAGGACCCTCGCCAAGCTGTACGGCCGGGGCTATTTTTTCAATTTTCACAGACATTTTTCACAAAACCTTGATTCACAACTAAAACCACTTTAAAAATGACAAAAAATTTGGAATCGCAAAATCGAGACTCAAAATAAATGCATTTAAATAATACTGCAAAGCTCAGCAGCTTTCGAGAGATCGAGTGACGACGGAATGAAACTTGATAAAACTTGTACGTTTAATAAAAGAGGATTGCTCGGTTGAAAAAAATTATGTATCGTTAATAATTAAGTATGCATAAATAAGGCGTTATTCAAAGTATAATTATTGTGCGCTGGAGGAAACTGTCGGTGTTTTGATTTCTTGTTTTTAACTGTAGATTTAAAATTTTGCTCTTTAACCTTTGTGATATAAATTTTTTCTCGTCTCTTATTTAAAACTTATGGTTAAGGATTAAATGGTTGATTTATTTAAAAATATAATTACTGCACATCGACCTGCACTTTCTGTATAAATAATATTTGATACTGCCCAACTGATTATTATTGATCCATAAATCACAGCGCACTAGTAAATAGTAATATTCTAATATTTTCATAAGTTGAGACAAATTTTGAACCGAATTCCTGGTATAAAATATTATTTAAATCAAAAAATTAAAGATCACAAAAAATGGTATTTTTTTATGTTTTATAAATAAGTTGAAATCCGAGTGTAAATCTACAGTACTAAATAAATGAATTTTTTTCAAAAACTACGAGTATAGAGGAAAATTTTTTTCTCATTTTGAAAAATTTTAGTATGATCAAAATCTAGCATAGATCATGATTTTTAATGGCTTACGCAACATATAAACGATCCATCCAACATGTCTATTCAATCAATTTTTTACTAAGATAATGGCAAAAAAAATGTTTTTCATGACAAACGCAACAAATTGTATACTATACCGGACTACTCACAATGACACACTAGCGCAATTTTTATTTCTGTTAATATTTATTGTTAACGTCATTTTTTGAGCTTTTTTCAACACGTGCAGGGTCGACGAGCTGAAACCGTAATTTTCACGCTGATGCGGGACGCCGGGAACGTCTCGCGAAACAGTCCCTCGACGTTTATTGTTTGAAGGAAACGATTTACATTTTCTTGGAAACGAGTTTAGTGAGTAATTTTTACGGTGGTCTTGGGAAAAAATATGAGTTTTTTCTTGCTTATCGTTGAAAAAAAAATTTATCGGCCTTATCTCATTCCGGTTTTATCACTCTTTTTACTTTACTTTCTAACTGGAGTGTTACGAATTAAATTTCACTTACTCATCGCAAACGTTGATCGAGTTAACAATTCCGAGTCGCGTGTGAAAGTAATCAAATCTGATTATTAGATTTCATCAGATTGAAAGTTTCGTGCTGCTTGGTAATGAATACCAAAAGAATTGTCTGAATTCCATTTACATTTATTTGGCGCCTCTGCAGCTCTGAAATTCATTCGTTTCTCAAAAGTCTCTATTAAATCACTTAGACAATCGCAAATCTCTCGTAATCTGATAAAATTCGTTCGGTGAAGATATTTTTACCGGTAAAAGTGATTCTCTCAAATCAAGATGCAGCGAATGCACCGGTGAAAATAATTTTCTAATTGAATTTGCTCCGATTAAGAAGCCATAAAATTTTCAAACTAGTTATAATATGATAAATTCGGCTTTTACCCCTTTTATCTTTTTCTTTATACTACTTTGTTCATCGGCATTTTTGGTAGAGTCATTGAAACACTTAAAATCAATAGTGTCATCATTTTATTTGAAACCCAATCGATCGATAAAAAAAAAAAAAGTTTACTTTTAGTAATTTATCGAATCAATTTATCACCAAAAAACAACTACGTACATCAATACAGCTATAACAGAAAGAAAAAAAAAAAAAACAAAAACAAAATAAATTCGACCTTGCTATCGCAAACTCAATAACTCCGCATAATCAAACTTGGCATCAAATCTCATAACTCCAATTGTTTCCTACGCCCTCCGTACATTAATTTTCATCCTGAGTCACCGGGGACTCAATCGACCGCGAATCGATTTTACGAGCACGTCGACCTCGATCGCGAATCGATCAGCGTAGGGCGTAGCGCTAATCGCCCTATTAATTTGTCAAGGCTCCCCGCAACTTGTTTGCTCTTAAAAGATTTTAGGCGCGTGTAGGGCTGGAACGGCTGTCGATGTATTTGTATTTGCTCGATGAGCGATGCCTCTTGATTTATAGCCCCGCCATGACCATTAAGATCTCGCGAACGTGATTGGAATTGATAAGCGCAATTTATTTACCGGACACTGTTTCCGCTTGATCCCAAGATACGTACACCCGTCGTACCGTTAATATCAATATCCGTTTTCCGATACTCTTTTTTCAGAGTTTGCTTGATTAGCATCGGAATAAGGTAGCGAGCGAAAATAGAATATTTATATAGATATATTCGAACCAGTCGATATTGATTTTGAGATTGAAAATCTAAAAACTTCAGCTGCCAGTTAATTTCATGTTTTTGTGTATGCATTATGAATGCGAGGAAAAAATAGATATATAAGAACTTGATTAGTAAAAATTTGTATTCTTCTTATCGGATTTCAATACGAAGTAAATTGTTTCATTGAAACGGTTTGAAATTGTAACCACATATTAGAAAGTTGGCTTTTTTATGCAAAAATGACTGTCGTAATACGTAACGGTTCAATGATTTCGATGTTATTTAATGAAACTTCACGTCAAGATTTCAAACAAAAAACGCCAGCTAAAACATGTCAAGAATAAATTTTCAAAGTCAACATCGCACGCGAGTTTTTTACAGTCATTTGAAAATCATTACTGATATTTATTTCCAGTGTATTTTCTTGAAGAACATTAAGATTTCTTCAAAAATTAAAATATTTCACTGTACATATCATACTTAATGTAGATAGCAAAGCCGGCCTTCAATATAGCCGCATTAGTAGAATCATTGCCTTTCAAACGACGAAGATAGTCATAAATTTTTCCATCATTTTCATATTCTCCTCGGTGACGTCGCGCTAAGTTAACGCCAATGACTTTTTTCCACGATTTCTAAAACGAATTAGCGATGTCCCTCGTCGTGAACAAACTTTAATGCCTTTAAAATCATTACAAATTAAAAATCAATGAACTTAATCCTTTTTAAATTGCCGTAATTTCATTGGTTCAAAACAATAGATCGACGATCAACGTTATCAGAGCGATAAGCGTCAATGAATCACCCGGTGCACCTACAAATTGTCGACTATAGACACTCGTCTCTTTTTTTTGTTCGCAGATTAACACAAGTGGTAGTCATCAATCGGCTGGCATCTTTGACAAAGGTATGCTTCCAAAGTCTTTAGTCTTTTTAAAAAAACAAACATCGATATTGCGATTTAAATAACAAACTCACTGATTTTATGTAAACATTGCAGCCCAAATAATGGGCAGCAAAAAGGTACAACGATGAGGACCGCTCGGTGTGGACGCAAATAAGATGTCAAGCTCTTCGGCACGTGGCGGCGGAGGAAAAGAAGAAACCGCCGCCCGGTTCAGGCATCGCTTCCTGGTTGTTCGCCGGTAAGGAAGCTGCTGCGGTGATCGTCGACGTGG
Organism: Encarsia formosa; assembly: GCA_038277355.1. Lineage (NCBI taxonomy): Eukaryota > Metazoa > Arthropoda > Insecta > Hymenoptera > Aphelinidae > Encarsia > Encarsia formosa. Next base: position 112,880,155 of record CM076184.1, read on the forward strand.
TCGGCTCATCTTCGGTGTAATAAGCGCGGCCAGGGTATATGCCAGGTCTATTAATAATCCCCAAAGACGACGTCGACGCGCAGAGTCAGCGGCGTCGGCGGCGGCGGGTTAAAATAGCCCCGCGCTCGGCTTACCCAGAGGAATGCTCAGGCCGTCCAATTGGACCTGGCTGGTAGGAGGATGGGGCAATATGGCCGACTTGGCCGAGCGGGTGGACGATCTGATATGCAGTTTCGATTCGTCCGGTGCCGGTGCGACAATGGACACCCTGTCGATGCTCATCTTCGGCTGGATGCTCCTGGGTCTGGTTATACTTTGCGTCGGAAAATTCATCTACAACAAGATACACCAGCAGCAGCGCCAGCAAAAGTCGCCCACCGCCGCCTCGGCCGCTGGCGGCCATCATCATCACCCAGCGCAGCAGCAGCAGCAGCAGCAGCACTCCCCGGTCGGGGCTAAGGATGGCCTGCACAGCGCCGCAGCCGGCTTGCACGCCATCGGGGAGAACGTCGTCCTTCTGGGTGCCGGCGCGTCGGCCTCCGGGGTCGCAGCTGCCGTCGCCAGGTCCAGGTCCGCCAACGCCTCCAGGAATGCCGCATCCACTGGTAGTTGTATTTTAAAACGAGCTTTTTACCCGCCTTACCGTGCGCCTATCCGATATAATCAGTGAAGTAACAAGGTGGTCAGTGTTGTGTTGATTGGGTGATTTACGGCAGGAGGAAGTGACCGCCAATATTTGGCCGATCTCGGGATATTGTTAACCGATCGCGCTTTCGTACTTGTGGTTTTTGTGAATACGGAAATTTCAACTTTGAGTGCCAATTTTTGGACTATTACAGATGGTTTTACCGTTTGAAAGTGTTTACTTTCGGTGATGTATTACTCGTAATTAATTGATTATCATTTTTAATCGTTTGTTGTGGTGATAAAAATTGAAAGTATAGCAACCACCGAATGCCTGCTGTATAAGCTTTATGGCTTGGGTAGGCATTAAATAAATTTTAAAAAAGCAACTACCGAGTATGCTCAGACAGAAGCAAATTCGATTCAAAATAACGACAAATCGGCGTACACTTCAATTGGTTTGGTGTACCTCGATTGTTTATTTTTATCACTTTTTGGTCTTGCAGGTTGTATGAAACTTTCAAACGGCAGCCATCTGTAATTGTTGTTATGTAAATACACGGCTAATAGCTTTCTAATAAATTATTTTCAAATTTAGTAACACATAATTGTAAAAATATCTGACACTATCAAGGCTTGATCGATTGTAAATTGGATTTATGTGTAGGTAGACTAAAAGCAAGCTTTGAAAACTTTTTTACGACCGTGTATTTTTAAATTTTTAGTAATCTCTGACGAAATTCTTTGTTTTCTTTTTCCAAGATCAATTTTAGTGGACTTTGATTTATTTAAATGATAAATTTGGCGGTTAATATTTAGTCCGTAAAAACCGAAAAATACGGTGATTATCAGATACCGATGAATTAAATGTTTGGTTAATCTAAATTTGAGCAGTGAAACCGGGTACGCCTCGCTGAAAGAAAACAAGCCAACGATACATTTCGAATTTCATAACCGGTGTACACATTGTATTCAATTCTATTCTCGTTGCACCGAGCAAAAATCGCTAATGAAGTGTAACGTTTCCTCATCTTTAAAGTTGTTTTATTGTTTACGTTTAGATAAATTAAATCATTCTAAAATCAAAAATTTTTCAAAAGAAAAAATTAATCCTTAAACTTCGTCGCAGGAGGTGGTGGTCTCTCGCCGGCATCGTCCTCCTTCATGATGAGCTCGGCCGGCGGGGGTGGTGGCGGCGGTTACGTGCCCCCAACCCCGCCGGTCCGCAAGAGAGTGACCAGGAAGAACTCTGGGCCGATTATAAGTCCGGCCAGGAGTTCCCGGTCCCTCCAGCTGCCAACTGCCACGGGACCGGATCCGGAATCCGTGAGGTGGACCAACGAGATGCTCTACTGGCTGCACACCGATCTCGTAGCACTCGACGAGATTCTCGCTGTCTGGGTCAACTCACTCAACGACTTTGTTGCCTCTGCCATTACCGAGGTGAGATTTTTTTTTCCAATATCAGTAATAAAATTGTCTTAGTAGAATAAAATAGTTCGAGCTCGGTGCTTTACTAAAACTTGAACAATAATCGAAAATTTTGAGTTTACATACAAGTGGAAAAAATATTCTTAGATAAAAACAACAAAAACAAAGGCCGTTTATAACTATGAATACAGTCATACAAAATTAACTCTGCTAGTTCAAGTACATCGTACGAAATAAAACAAACTCTAAAATATTTAGACTAACGAAGCATCAAATTAGAACGAATTAGATTTAATTTAACGAGTAAGCGATGTGCGAAAACTTTATCGACACTAGTCGGTGGCAGACGAAATAGCTGATTTCGCGAGTCTACTGCTGCGTTTATTTTTAATGCATTGTATTTGCAAATCGGAAACATCTGTACTGACTCGATCGAGCCTTCGGAGTTCGTTGATTTCTTGCTGGTATTTTTTTTTTTTTAATTTGCGATTTAAAAATAAAAATGTTATTTTAAACTTTATCTGAGGATCGTGACAATCGAAACACGTGCTTTCGTATTTACGTTTGAAGCAACAGGTGTCTAAACTTGTTGAAGATCATTACGTATTGTTTTTTTTTTTTTTCTCATATTGCGAAATGATTTAAAAACAGTCTCGAGAAACCATGTGATTGCGACGTAAAAGTTTATCGTCAGCTGTTGTAAGTCTATATGTTTATAATTATATTAAGAATGCTATTTTTCTTAAATAAATTATTTGCGGCGCATTATGTTAGACAGACGAAATAAAAACATTAGTTGATTTAAGTTATGAAGACAGAAGTCTCATAGAAACTTTAATTTAAATATTAAATATTAGTCTACTGAGTTTGAAATTTTTTTAGTTTTCTTGAATAATGAGAGGCAGTTTTAAGAATAAGTTTTAACTATGAACTATCAATTTATTTTTAATTTTGTAAAAGCTTATTAAAGTCTACTATATATAAAAACATTAATTATTTTAACCCTAATAAAAAACCATTTATTATTCAAAAAATTCTTCTTACAATTATCACTTTTAATTACAGAAAATAACTTCTACAATATCTATTTGAAATTTGCTATACTACAAAACTTTTCATGCAAATATTAAAAATATTAAAAATATTATTTCTTAAAGACCTGCTGAGTGCTGAGTCTTTGTCGACTCCACATGCTGAATTATACATACAGATTTTCCTAGTCCATAATTACGTTATAGTCATTGAAGTAACCATAGTTAGAAACTAAATTTACGAGGTTGAGATTCTTGAACCATTCCTGAAAAAAATTTTTTACAGAAAATAAGAATTAAAATGTAATAAAGTTTACTTTTAAATACATTTATTTTTTTTAACGCTCATCAAAATAGTTTTTTTAGTTTATAAAACAAGTTATTCTTTTATTTAAAAATCAACCTTTTAAACAAAAAATAAACGGAACACAATGACAAGATAAAAAAATTTTAATTTATTTTATATCAAGACTTCATTATTATTATAAAAATTTTCGTCAAATCTCTTCTAACGAGTTAACTTTATGATAATAAAACCCAATTTAAAAAAATGATGAATAATTTGAGAACTGTGGAAAATTAATTTTATGTAAAATAAATATTAATACCTGAGCTAACAAAAAAATTTATTATCAATTTTATTTCATTCTTTTTGAGTTGTGCAAAACTATTTAATGTTTAAGTAAAAAGGAAAAAGCTTATTTTTTTATGAAAGTAGCTCCTTACTTCATTCTTTAGCTTAAACATCAGTGTAAGACAACATTTAAATCAATGGATTATGAAAGTTTTTTTTAGTTATAAGGGCAAACAAAAATGAGATAGATTTTTTTTTATCTCTTATTCTTAGTATCCTGTTTAACGCGGTATTAGTAAAAATGAAATGAATTCTTGGATTCAAAAATAGTATAAAAATGTGAGAGAACAATTTTAATAAATAAAAAAACTCACAAGGAAATTGGATTCATTTACTGGATTTTTGTTCAAGTTCAGGTCCAGTGACCATTGTAAGAAATTAAGTGGAGAAGACGTATTATAGCTTGTTCCCAGGTGTGATAGTTTGAATAAACAATCGATTGCAAATTCCCAAGTTTTGTAAATATTATCTCCAAGATGATCGCAAGTCTTATTAATCTTCAACCAATCGTCACTTGAAAGATCAACAACTTGTGACTTCTCTTCGACACTTGGATCTCTGAAATTATTGAATTTTATCCATTTAGTTATAATCAAATATTATGTAAAAAAAAAATAAATAAACCATTCTACTAAGTTTTTTTCGGTTCTTTGACATTTTATAATTCTGTTTGTCATATTAACATTAAAAACTGCCAATGGATTATCTTTTTTAAAAACTATTTTTTCATTGGCTACATCTTTATTAGCTTCTTCACAATTGCAAGTTGAAAACAAAATTAAAACAAAAATAAACGATTTCATTAGATCTACAGTAGAAAAAATACTATTCTGGAAATTCATTATGATGGTTACGAATTTAAAAGGTACCTACACGGTGCAAGGATGCGACAGTCCAACCAAACTTTTTTGAAACAGTCTTTCAATTTAATGTACCTATACCTAGTATGGCTCGGTATGGCCCCCCTAAGCGAGAATTGACGTTGTGGCGAATCAAATCAATATTTTTTGACGCGTAAGGTCTCATTTTAAAGGTTAATTCAAGAGCTTTAAAATGAGACCTTACGCGTTCTATTTTGATCAATGAGCTTGAAATGCCAGAGGATTTACCAAAACACGTTTTTTTAAGACACCAAAAATTTGTGTAGAGGAGACCGGGGCAGGTTGGCATACTTTTTTTAAATTTATGATTAAAATATCGAAAAAGTATTTTTCTTCTAAATTTAATTATGTCATTCAAAACTAGAGCATTCAAAGATTATTTTCATGAAGTTATCAGATTAAAACTCGAAACAGTCTCTTCAATATATTTAATTTTTTTCAACCCTTTTTTCGTGCCAACCTGCCCCATACCCGGGACAGGTTGGCCGAATGGGTCTAAAAACTTTATAGTTACCAGCTTATGAGTATAAAGTGGAAAAAACGGTAAAATATGACTTCACATTCCCAAAAAATGTTGATTTATTAACCATGTAACTGATTATTAACAAAAAATTCGATGAAAATGAAAAAGCTACAAAATTTCGATAAAACCAAGTACTCAATAAAAAAATTAAAGAGTTTTTGGATGAATTGATTCAAAAAATGCAGATAACACTTTTAAACAATAAATTAGTGTAGTTAGACAAACTTATTTGAAAAAAATTTTTAAAATGCCAACCTGCCCCAAGGTGCATGAAAAATTATTTAAAAAAATTTTTACTGTTAATGTCAATGTATCGATGAATTTTTTATCAGGGGCCAAAAGTAAATGCCCCTAAATATAATGCAATAATTAGAATCATCTTAACTTGCTTAACAAAAAATTTTCATCACATTTTTTCCAAGGGTTTAAAGTTACTTTTGATGCCCAAAAATGAAAAATATTGACTTTTGTAAAGATGAATTGATCCAGCTAGATTTTTCAATGATTGAAACTTGCGGGTGATTAAATAGAATAAAGTAGTTTAGTATAGATCAAGCTGACTTGATTAAAACGGAAATTATTCAAAAAATGCCAACCTGCCCCGGTCTCCCCTACCTAATATGGCCCCCTTGAAGTTATTTATTAATTTTGATTTGTTCCTATTTTTTAAACCAATCAGGATATGAGATTTAAAAAACTTCAAAATTTTTATTATTTTAAAAATTATTTATTTAAAAATTGAGCCTTTTTTACAGTGCTTTTGAAAGCTTTGCAACCAGTAGAAAAATTACAACTTTAAATTTTTATCAAAGTTTGTTTCTTGTGCTAGAATATTTTTTTAGTTATAAAATGAAAAAAAGCTTTGAAACGATTGAATTTATTTTTCTTAAATAACATTAGGATAGGATTTTCTAAAAAGTAAATATGAAACTAAGGACTCTTAATATCGGTATTTCTACTAACTTGCGGGGGGCCATATTAGGTACACTGCAGTATAAAAAGTTATTTAAGAATAAAACCCGTTAGAAAACGAGTTGAACAAAAACTAAAATCGCGTTTTAAAGCTGAAACAATAACGAATCGAAGCTACTTATGGACATTTTTGTCAGGTGTGTCTAAATATTTTGGCAGACCATTTAATCACAACGTAAAATAATAACGAAGGTATACGAATCGAGTTTTAGCTATAAGGCGTGCGCAAAAATAATTTTTAAATGTTCTAAACAACTCAAAACTTCATAATTCAGTGTTTTTGACTTCTTCCTACCTTGTAGAGATACCGCATATCGAGCATATTTAAAAAACAGGGAGGGGGGGGGGGCATATTAGGCACAGGGCCATATTAGGTACACCTACCTTATAATATAATTTTTTTAATTCGCAGGTGTTACGTACAAAAAAAAAGTGAATGAATGCGTAAATATCATGTTTATCGGTTACACGTTAAGTCTCGAGTTAGATATTATTCTTTGTGCTACCCATCTTTTTAAAAATTTAAACACCACTTGTGTATATATGTTCATCACTTGCATAATTTCACGTCTAATGTGCGTGAATATATTTCTGGAATTCTTTTATGTTAGAGTGATAAAAATTTATTCAAGGCCTGTTCAAAAATTACTAAAATTATAAATAAAAATCAAATACTTCAAGTTAATATATTCCATAGAGATTTTTACTTTTTTATTCAGGATTAAAAAAATGTTTAATTGACGCTATTCATAAAAATTTTTTTCATGAGAATTCATTTCGGATTCGACATATCAACATTTTTCGAGTTTTCAGATAAAAATTAATATAGGCTTTATTTGAAAAATGGGTTCCTTATTGTATTTTGAATAATGTCATGGAAAATATTTAATAATCCCTTCTAATTTATTACAAGAGGACATTCTTTTCCGTCGTGGAAGCGTGAATATATTTCTTAAATTCTTTTGTAACCGAAAAATCAATGAATTCCGAATACAAAAGAATACCGCAAGTATCCTGGTTCTTAAAATCCAGTTTCTTAAGCTTTTTTTTAGAAATTTACCCTATATTTATTAATAAGAGTATTTTTTATTAATCAGTCAAAAATGATTAATTTAAAAAAAAAAATTTTTTGCTTATATTTATTTTGCTTATATTTTTGCTTCTTTTCCAAACTATTCTAAACTATTCCAAAAAACTTATTCTTTGATGTAGTTTTTGTAACGAATAAGTAAGAAAATCATAAAAACTTATAATGTATTTATTTATTGATTAATAAAATAATTGATTTTTTTTTTTAATAAAGCTAAATGATTATATTCAAATTCAAATTAATTATTTATTAATTAAAATTATTTTCTAAGAATAGGGTTTTTCAACTTGCACAAGCAGTAGAAATTAAAATGTTTTCTATAATAGAAGCACTAAAATATTGGTTGTTCCCAACTTTTAGAAGCAGCAAAAACTGGGATGTTCCCAACTTTTACTTTTTTTTTTATTGCTGTTCCCAACTTTACAACTCCCGATGAAATAACTTTTTAAAATGTTTTTCACGATAACTTTGCTAGAAAGATAAGAAAATTTTTTGTAAATAAAGTTGTCTTTTTTTATTCAGAAATTATTTTGTTTACCAAAAAATTAAATACAGTTAAAGTAAAAGATAAAAAAATTGATTGTTACTTTCCTCGTGCAGTTTAAACTGGGTAAAGGCTCGGTTAAAAGCTCTTACTTTGAGCTTTAAAATTAATCCTTATAGACAGTTAAAATAAGTCATAACAATCAACACACACTAATGAATATTGCTTGGATTTAAAAGTATTTTGTAAGAATATTTTTTAGAGCCCTCTTAACATTGCCAAAATTTCATAAAAACTAAAAAAAATAATAATAATAATGAAAATTTTAAAGTTTCTACAAGCCATTGCTCCAAATTTTCTTATAAAAAGAAAAGAAATTTGCCCTCGAATCTAGTCCACTTTTTTCCCCTTCCGGCAGAACCCCGATATTTAAAAAACCATCTACGAGCTTTGTCACATCACAGATGTTTGAGCAGCCCTCGAGCTTCGGTCTCGTCATCGACGAAAAAAGCTTCTGCTGTCTGCTGGAGTATGTATATAGATCGCGACGTTACGTCAACGCGTTTCGTCACAGCTGCACTCTCGCCCGTAGCGCCTGTTACTTACTTACACCGATTTACTTACACAGCGCGAGCCGCGCACGAGGAGATCGAAAATAGCGCGCCGGTTGGAAAAAGGGTGCGAGCGACAACCGCCTACACGCTAGATCTCTCGATTTATACCGATTTTTTGAATATTATTTTCCGAGTAGAACATTAAGTTCGATTGAGAAATGGCGGCCTGACCAGACCTAGCTTTAACTACTGAAAATCTTCTTATCTTGAAGATTAATACTTTTAATGTTTTAGTTGTATTCATAGTTTATTCGATTAATATATTTATGCTCGTTGCGATAATAAAAGGATTAAAACATATATTACTTTATAGTTTGCAATAAAAATTTCATTTAACGAGCCTATTTTATGCAATGTGTCACGCATTTTTATCTTTTATTTGTATTGGTATACTGCATCGTAATTCGTAAAGTCAATGACCTGAAAGATGCAGTCATCTTTGTATATTTTGATTCATAAATCGTGTTTCACCACAAATAAATATTTAAAAATAAAACTTGAGTAAATATTTTTATAAAAATTAAAAAAAAAGATTTAATCGAACTTATTTTTATTGTAGCATGGCATTGGCGTTGAATTCGTTCGGGTTTTACCGGAGACTCATCCACCAGTCTTATCCAACATCTTTTGCGAATGCGACTCAAAAGACGATGTGGTAAGTCATCTTTTCTTACTAATTTTTTTTTTTACTGATTTTGTTGGACTCCAAGGTAAATTATTGAAATTAATTATTTTTCAAACACTTTTTGCAGACAATAACTTGCGACTGTGAAGCGACACCGGCTCTACAGCTTAAGGCGTTCCGTCAACACGGGGACAAAGTCGAGACCAGCAATTACCGAGTAAACGTCAATAGACTACGAGCTCGGTTGAACGTAGTCTGTATCACGGAAAAACTCCTCGTCGATCTCAAATGCGATGGGTGGCCCGAGGTAACAATTTCTAGATAAATTTTATGTCTGTTTAAATTAAACTAAAATTAACGATAAGCAATATTATTCTGAATAGGTAAAGGTACTGTTGGCACCTGTCGGAACTATCAAGAAGGATTTGGACGAGACCCAGCTGCAAGAGCTGCTCACCGAGATTGTAGTCGGGGCAATACGCGGGACCAATCTGCACCTGAATCTCTCCTGTTACACAAATTGTCCACGATTATACCGCGAGCCGGTCCAGACCAGCGGCTACTCCCTGCCCATCCACTACGACAGCATGGTGAGTCACACCTGCTTTCAAATCTTCACCCTACAATCTACATTAAATTAAGATTACGAATTGGAGATAAAATCTCATGGTTAATTATTCATTCTCCTCGTAGAGTGGATCAAACACGGCGATAAACCGAAGGAGTCAGGCGCATGCATCTTCTTCGACGCTACCCCAGTATTCACCGGGTGACCGTCGACTCTTGGTCAAAGTCGTGCGTGCAGCGGACATTGCTGGACAATCGGACTGCAAGGAATCGTACTGCGTCGTGGAACTGGACGAACCACCGCAGAGACATCAAACGTCGGTCAAGAAGGACACCAAGAGTCCCGTTTGGGACGAGGCCTTCCTTTTGTAAGTCAATACTTTTTGTTTTAATCTTGGAACAACACTCTTATTGAAAAAAGCATTAAGTTTCAAATCCTAGTTTAAATAAATGTAACTTAAATTAAACTAAAAGAATTTTAATTTTACAGCGATATTAGTCAAAATACGACGGAAGTTTTACTTGAAGTTTTTGATCGAGCCAACAGAAGCGAAAAATTTTTGGGTCTTGGTATTGTGGGTGTTGAAGAGTTGTTGGCAAATCCAAGCCAAAGGCAAATTATTCCCCTACAAGGCAGGCCCTACGAAGAAGACGAAATCACTGGCACTCTCACTGTTGAAGTACATATTACTTTTTATTTTTTTATATTTTTTAATATTTAAATAAGATGAAAGAATCTGCAGATAATTGACTGAAAATACATTTTTATTTGTTTGATTGCAGTTTTTGTTCATTGAGGGTGCTGAGGTGCCACAAATTGGCAGCAAACCCTTCAAAGTTAAGGAAACGATAAAATCTCCGGGTTCCCCAACTCGAGCCTACAACCCAACAAACAACCTGTTGAGCGGCAATAGCCTTAATTATAACAACGGTAACAGCACACTTATTTTGTACGACTCTACAAACGAATCGGGAGGCGGTAAATATGGATTATATCGTCTAGTAAGAGAGAGAACCCCCGCGTCCTCCGCACCCTAAACAACACCACAAAAACCAACACCCCCCATTTTTTTTGTAGAATAAACAAATTTGTATAATACACATGCCTGCCACAAACGACTGAATCCTCACTTTCAAATTTCAGTAGTTAGTTTATTTTTCTTTTCTTTTTTTTTTTATACAAGTAAATTTAGTTGATTACTTTTCTAGGTTTTTATAAGTATCTGGAGCACATTCGCCCTTGGGGTTATTCACTTTTGCTTTAATAATTTTTTTTTTTTTTTTTTTTAACTACTTCAAGTGATTTTATGTACATAATTGTACTTTGATATAATTATTTTTTCGATGTTTTCAGTGATTTCAAGTGTTTTCGGTTTTTCGTGACTTTACAATTGTAAGTGAAATGTGAAACGCTCGAAATAAAAAGAAGAAACCAAAATTAAAAAACGGTTGTAATAGATTTATGTGTTTGTCCAAGTTTGTGTACATATGTTTAATAAATCAGTGTTCACAATACCATCATTAAATCACTTCTTTAAAGTAATTTTCGTACACTTCATACATTTACATTGTAAAAGTTACATGTTCATTACTCCATATTTCATGCACTTGAAGTTATTTTTTGGTTACTCAAACTATATATTATGTTACAAGGAATTTAAATTAATAATTATAATACACTGTTATTGAAAGAAAAAACAATGAATTTTTTTAACGTGACAGTTTGTCTAACGATGGCAGTGTAATTAATTTTAGAAAGTCTTAATAAATTTCTTTAAGAAAATTTTTTTTTAACTCCAATGTTTTTGATTCGATTTTAAAAACTGATTTCGAGGAGACATCAGTTGTTTTATGTATTTAGTGAATGGCCCCTTGGCTTTGGCTTATATGCGTGTTCAATAGAGGTATTGCTCTGTTTAATTTGTGTGAGTTTGAATTTTAAAGAGTTGAGTTAAAAGTTTTTTAAAAAGATTTTCTAAAATCGAAAAACAGAATTAGTGTTATTTTTTACAAATATACATTGCATATCTCATTACACAGTTTTGAAATTTCATAAATTACGTGTAAAAAAATTACATTTACTTTTCGTCGAAACGAAGAGAATTAAAAAACGTGGATTGTTAACTTAGATACACATATTAAACATAAATTTAGAAAGTAAACTGAAAATCAGAAGAGTGATGAGTTTTAAACGTTCAAGTGCCAAAATTTGTATCAACAGTATTAGAAGTTATGCCAAAATGGATAATGATGTTTTAAGTAACGAACAACGCAAAAAAGATTTTTTATCAATAAGAATTTACAGTATTTTATTTCATGAAGCTTAATTAGAGACAATATAAAATTAAAATAAAAATAAGGTGAATTGCACGGCTGGATTCGATTTTTAATGCTGTGATATTGCGTTTGAAATTTTTGCACGTGCCTACTTTGAGAGTATTTTTCAAATAGTTTTTTTAAATATTTTTTTATGTGAAATCCCTATAAGAGTTTCACTAATATTCATAGGAAGTGACCTATTGTCTTAGTAGTTTTTTCCTTTTATTTATGTTATTGCTGTAAGAAAAAAAATTTTTGATGAATTAAAATTTTTCATAAGATTGAATAATATTAAAAATCAATCATCTTTCAGATTTCTTAACAAACGGCTCGTCATTGAATTCTCCATTTAGAACTGGTCACTCAAATGGTAACAAAGGAACTTTGATTGTACACAGTCAACAAAGGGTGAGTGTTGAAAATTTTTAAAATGTTTGATTGATAGATTGGTTTGCTTGAAATAAAACATCAAACACCACAAAAATTGCTGATATAAAGCATGGTTTCTGACTTTTTTTTAGCAAGCGGAGCGCGAAGTAGTAAAGGTAAGAATAATTTTGTTGAATCCATTACTTGCTCTAAATATATTTTTGTTTAAAAACTATAAAATTAATTTTTTTCTTTTTTTAATGACCTTTGAGTCAATTCAATTCCATGACATTAGACTACAAAAAACAAGCAACTTAATCTACGAAAATAAAGTCTAAGGATTAAAAAATCAACGACCTCAAAAGTTATTGAGTAAATAAGAATAGAATAAATGAATAAATAGTTAAAATTATGGAAAAAAAAATTAATTTTTGAAAAAAAATTACCAAATTAATAATACTACTCAATTGTAAACTACAATCCCTATTTTAAAATTTTTTAATTTTTCATGCTCGTTCCAAGATTTTTTTTCAATAAATAAACGAATTGAATAAAGTGATTTCTGGAAATTAACATAATAAGAAATATAATAAATACATAGTTTGCATTTATACATAAACACTTCAACAATAAATTATCTTTAAGATTTCGAAAAAAAAATAGTTTTCGTAGATTTTGTCCTATAAGTCGATTTTAAGATCTAGAAATGTTTTCTTACAAAGATAAATTATTTTTTATTATTATAATTTAAAAAAAAAAAAAAATTCCAACATAATTATGCAACTCTTATATCTGCAATAAAAATAATTTTTTGAGTTGAATATAAATAACATTGTCTTGTGTGCTGTGTGTTTACTTACAATTAACAGGTCACACTTACCGAGTGTGGAGAATGGCAGGAAGTCTCATCTGAGGTAAATAAAAAAAAAAGAAAGAAAGAAAAACAAAAAAGTAAAACAAAACACGCACAAAAAACTCAAAATTAAATCTTATTACTTGTTTGAATCAAAACATCACTGTAGTCAGAAAATTATTATCTTGTAACAAATTATCATTGTCATTTAAACTTGAATCAAATCATTCTTTGTATCATTTCAAAACTTTACTTTTAGTTTTATGCACACTTTTAGTTTTTATGTTTGTGTACCAATATCACTTTATCAGTATTTGTAGGTAGTTCATATTTTAATTCCAGATCCAACCATACCAAACACCAAAACAATAAAAAAATTCACGATAAGATGATTTTTTTTCTTACTTCATAATTTATTTTCCAGCTCGGAGACAGTGACAGGAGAGCAACTCCAGGTCAAGACAGTACAGCCAACTCGTCGAATTCTGATAGTTTGAAAGGTATTAAACACAAAAATTTTAAAATTGAATGTTTTTAGTAATTTAAACTATTTGTATTAAAAATGTTTTCTTTTCTAGAGAGAGGAAGGACGAGAAGAAAACGTAGAGACTTTTTCGGAACAATTAGGAAGCGATTGAGTCGTTCGAAAACGAGAAGTAGATCTGCTGGTCCAGAAGGTGATTCAAATTTTGAAGACGCACATTCTAGATCAATATCAGCCGATAGAGGAAAAGATCCAGGTGATTTTTTTTAACATTTGGCTTTCATTACACTGTTTGGAATCATTACTTAAAAATTAAAAATAGTTAACAATTTATTCATTTTATTTTTAACAATAATAAAAAATAAAAATTATAACAATCTATTGCACAGATATGCAGAATAACTTTTTATTTTCGCTTTTTAGCTCATAAATCTCGACATTTTTTTTCGATTCTGCTTAATCCACGAAATAGCTGTTCTGCTTCATATCCCTAAAGTAAATCTGCAAGTATTAGGTTTTTGTCTGAGCTTATCATGAATTTTGCATTCTAACCAAATTAACTAATGCTAATTTTTCATTTTTCGTAACTAATCGATTCGAAAAAAAATTTTTATTGCCGTTTTAAATATTTATTCAACTAACACGATTCCTTGTACCGAATAATTGCATCTTATACTTATGTGAGAAAATTGTGGATTATTAACTTATCTAATTACTCAAAGCAATAAAGCAGAAGTTTTAAAGTTGTATAAAATATAAAAGATAATTAATTTTCATTTCATTTCAGGACGGGACGAACATTCGAGAAGATCCAGTATCAGCGAAGCTTCGGCTATCAGTGGAACTTCAACTAAAACTTACATCAATGAAGCATCAACCTTAGTTTTAGAAACTCTGGAAAATGGAATTAGAAAGTAAGGAAATTGGTGAATAAAGTTATAAAGATTATTATGAAATCTTAATTTATGTAATTTTTTTTTCCTACTTTTAAGACACTATCTTGTACCATTGGCAATGGCACAAAAAAGCAAATGGAAGAAAAAAGGCACGAAGCTTCATATATTTAATGACCATACTTTTATCGCAAAACACATGTCCGGGTAATTAATTTACAATTTTTTTAAAAGCCTGCACCAACTATTTTTTCTTTGGAATGATTAATTATTTTTTATTTACAGTGGCACAGTATGTGAAGTTTGTAAAAAAACATTAGCAAGAAGATTAGGAAAACAAGGATACGAATGTCGAGATTGTCAAATGAAATGTCACAAACATTGTCATGTTAAAGTAGATTCGATGTGTTCCAGATCTACCATACAAAATATAGAACTGTAAGTACAAAAAAACATTAATTTTATTTTTTTTAGTAAACATGTCTCGTGAAAAAACTTTCTTTTATTTACTTAAAAAGTGGTTATCGAAAAATTACGCTTAAAATTACGTATTTTTCTTTTAATTTATAACGTAATTTTTTTTTTTTTTTTTAATTCAAAATACGAGAGAAGAAAGGTGAAAAACATTTTTTAATTTATTTTTCTTTTGACCGCAAAGGTCCCTACTTCCTGTTCTGAGCGATTAGGATAGGTAAGCTGGCAATAAGAAATTTAATTTCAAAGCAATCTGCTTGATTTAATTTTTTTGTTTATTTTAATTATTATTTTTTTAATTTAATTTAATTTTTTTTTTCTTTTAGATATTAAGTTATTAATATTTGCATGAAACAAATTTTGTATTGTGTTATACAAGCTCGAATTTTTGAGATTTATGCATAAAATATTAGCGTTTCAGACAACAAATAACATTCACCGTAAATGCTAGAAACATTTTTATCATAACAGCTTTGCGTTTCGGAGTTTTGAAATTTTTTAATCTAGCTTGACTGTAATAAATTTCTGCGATTTAATTTAAAAAGCAAAATTTTTGATAATATAATTGAGTATTTAATCCTTTTTATGAATTCACAAAGATTTCAGAGTTGGAAATTGAAATTTTTTTAAATAGTACTCTGAAAACTTTTGAAAGATGCACGTAGATTTTCGCTTGACAGTAGAAATGCATTTTTAATCTTTTAAAATTGCCGATAAGAGTTTTCAAATTAACAAAGAGTGACTTTTATAAAATTTGTTAATAAAAACTAATTTATAAATTTAAATGTTATACACAATAAGAGGATGCGAGTTTCAATTTTAAAAAATATTAAGATTTCATATAGGGCACAAGATTCTTTCAAAAATTGTAAATAATTTCTTTTTCAAGCTGAAACTAATTTTTTCAATGAAAGTTCTAATTTATTGTGAAAAGTACAAAAAGAAATTGAATATAAATTATTTTTAACCATACAATCAAAATAAATTGAAATATAACTTTTTGTAAATGCTTGAAATTTAGAACGTGGAATTAGTTTAGATGGCTTGCATATGTTTATTTTTTCTTAAAGTACACATTAATTTTTTCGTCCCTCTAACCTCAAAATCGGAACTTCGCCCCTTGTTTTCGGTTAGAAGGACGAAAAATAGTATATTTCCCTTAGGCTCGAGGGTTCGATTTAGCCTCCTCGTTGCAACTCTCGCCTTCGGCTCGGGTCGCAAACCTCTTGGAGGCCAAATCGAACCATCTCGCCTGCGGGAATAATATACTATTGGTTAACTGGTAAAAAATTTGAATTTTTACAAATCAAAATGTAAAAAATGTCTCATATAATTAACCTGTAAATAAAATTGAAATAATTTTATGAAAAAATTACCGCATAAAATTCACGTCCTCTACAATTATTTGAAATTCCTGAGTAATACAAAGTTTTAATTTATCTTCAGGACGTATGTTGTATCTCCAAAAATGAAAAGAAAACCTTCAATGCGGATCCGCTAAAGCTCCAAAATCGAAACTTTTGGCAATTTAAGATTGGTCGAGGAAACTCTTCACTTTTTCGACTTCTACATTTCTTACTATTCAAAAATATATTAAAATATCAATTTTAAAATCTTAAGATTTGTTTGTAAGAAAAAAATGAAAACAAATATCTACATGCGATGTAAAAGGCGGAACAAATGATCAAGTACCTGCTTTAAACGCGATAACGACTGTTAAGCATAAATAATTTTCCTCTGCCCTCCATTATAATCATTTATTATTAACTTGGTGCATTAAATGAACTTCATTAATTATTTTGTAATTATGCTTACTCGAGGGAAAGACTTCTAGTCTTGTATTATCTTTCTAATCTTATGGATAAGGTTGAATCGTGCAGTGACTATAGTAATATAGTATTATATCTAAACATTTTTTTAAACTATTTCTTCCGCTGTGGTCCTCCAAAAGTATGATTGAGAAATAAGTTACTTCAACATAAAATGAGATTAAAAAAAAAATAAATTTATTTCTTTATTGTTTTGTTTGATTGTCATTTTATGAATAAATATATACATATTTATGTTTTTTTTTATAAATTTCCTTTTGTAAATGTTTTATGATATTATTCAACATTCATTAATAATTATGCAATTAAACGAACGCATCAAATGACGCACAAACTGTGTCTTCTTAATTTTTATAAGTCACGAATCATTATTTTTTCTAATAAATGATCGCAATCATTTTCGCAATACTTTGAAAATATGTAATGATATTAATTAATAATAAAAAAAAAAAAAAACTTGTAAGCGGCAAAAATATATTCGATAAAACAAGATGTCGCGTGCAACTATGTAGTTTTTGTACTAAAATTTTATTCTTTTCATAATTATTTATTGAGTGCAAATGCACGTACTTGTAATTGTTTATATTGAAAATATAATGTTTGGGACATGGCAATAAATTAAAAATAAAATTTTCAATACGATATAAAAGTGAATCGTAAGATTTTAATATTAAAAAAAACGAGTGATTATGATTATATAGTTAAACAAATACATACTTTATAAGCACCTTCAATCGCGCCTACCAACAAAACACGATTAATAGTGCCTAGACATTCTTGTTACACTCTCGTATTATACATTTAATACGATTGAATGACTCATGCAAATGTATACAACTTCGACTTTATCTATAATATATATTATATATTCAAGATATTGTTTTTCGATTATGGTTTTTATAATTTTAAACAAAAAATATCAAAAAAGGACAACATAGAAAAAAGATTTTTAATTTTACCAGATATATTGTAAGCCATGACATTATCAATGTTTCTAACTAATGCATATATGATAAGTATTTAAATAAAATATAACGAAAAAAATATATTTGATTCTTTTCTTATTTTTAAATTAAGTTGGTATTGATTTAAAATTTTTTAAATGCTTTGAATTCCGTATATTTTTATCAAAAGTTATCAAAAGTTTACAAATATTTTGATTTGACTCTTAAAATTTAAATATTACCTACTTAACTGCTAAAAAAAAAAGTTTTACTGTTAAAAAACCTAAAAAGAGCTTTTATTTTTTTAAATAAAAATATTTAATATTTATATTAAAAAATTAAAATGAAATTTCAGATAAATAAAAACTCTTTAGTTCAGAATACTCGATAGTACTTTTGACAACAAGATACGAATACGTTCGTCGCACTTGTCAACGGAAACTTGCGTTTCCTTTGCCTCGTAACGAAAATAAAATAATGTTCGTACCTACGGGCGATACTCTCCTATAGGGCTCTCGAAGCTAGTACCTCTGGCCCTAGGAGAGCCATACTCTAAATGTCGCCTACAGGTACGAAAAGTACTATTCTGTCGTACTCCGACAGTAAGAGATCATTTATTTGTATTTTCTACATACTGGGTCGCGAACGACTTTGTTCGGAGGTTTCACGAGGACTTCGGCCCTCGCTTTGGAAGCCTCAACCAAATATTCATGACTCTCGTCGAAAAAAAAAATGTTCGAAAATTTTCTTGGCAGTAGTGAACTGATCAAGCGTCGTGTGCTTGGAAACGAAGAAGCCGTCGTCGAGCGACGCATTAGCAAGCCAACTGACGTGTCTGGTTGCCCTCATGCAGGCTCTGCTCTGCTGCCACTGCTGTTGCTGCTGAGCTCACAAAAAAAGAACAAATTTTTTTTAAATAAATTATAGTAAAGAGATGAAGTATTCATTTTTCATCATTCAGGAGGAAGAATTTTTCTCAAATGCTTTTACCTTTTGTTACCCATTTTATAATCATTGAAAAAAATTGAATCAACAAAAAAAATCATACTAAAATAAAGTCAAACAAAATTTTTCAGTTAACTTTTTATAAGTGTATTTGTTTTTCAAGACGCTGCTGATTAAGTACATACCTGACATGCTTTTAAAAAAATTTTTCTGATTTTTCTTCAATACTAACAGCTAACAATTACGAGTTGACTACTTAAATTACATAGAAGAGCAATTATTTCTGTTACGGATGTTACATTTTGTAGCTTTGAAAAGCTGTAAAATGAATAACAATAAAAATGGTGTGAAAACCAGTTCCTAGCAAAATGCAATTTAATGAATACAATATGTAAAAATTATAATGGATCTAATTTATGAATTAGATAAGACGCACGAGTCAAAAGAAGCCGTTATGGATGTTACATTTATACGAATAACGTCCGTAACGATTATTTTTGACTCGTGCGTCATAATAAATGTATATAAATTACACACAACATAATATTTTTGATTAGTACTCATTAAATTGCATCTTACTAGATACCAATTTTGATATTTTATTCATTTCAGTTAATTTTACAGATGTGTGAAGCTTAAAATGCAACGTCCGTAACAGAAATAATTGCTCAGAATCATTCAAGTTCTCCTATTCAATGAATTTTCAAAAATCAATTAGCCAACCCTTGATGACCTCGCCTTTGGCTCGGACATAAATTTGGGTTTGCTAAGGACTAACTCATTTTTTCACTCCCGAAACGTGTAAACTATTTTTCACTCTACTAGACCGAAAGTACAAGAACCTAGTAGGCGAGGGTGCCAAGGGTTTGCTAAGGGTTAGCTCTTTTTTTGCACTGCCTGGTGTGTAATATATTTTTCAGCACGAGACAAGAAAAGTGCAAACTCCCTGCTCGAGACAAGGAGGAAAGTTTGCACTTTCTGCGCAGTGTGTTGAAAAAAAACATTTGAAAAAATTCTGCATACTTTAGCATGGATTGCAAAATCAACGAAAACTTCGAGTTATCATCTTTTGAATCCTGTTGATGAGTAGAACAATTTCAGACTGATTTTAAAGACTCGGAAAACAGCTTCAGAAACGCATTACATATATATCGTTTTCAACGTATTTTGTGTTATTTGATGTAGATCCATATTTTATAGGAAAAATAAAAATAAAAAACGAAAGAATTTTGAGCTTGATCTGAACTACCCAATTTTAAAACTGTGTTCCCAAAAGCAGCTGGTGGTTAAAAGGCAAAAATTCTATTTAGGTAAGGGCTAGGGTTACTTTTTTGCAGTTGGTTGTTAAAAGACAAAAATGATATCGAGGTGAGGGCAGGTGGTACTTTTTCTTTGTTTGTGGCTGGTGCTAAGAGGACGAAAATTCTACCGAGATAAGGGCAGGGTTACTTTTTCTGTAGCTTTTGCTCAAAAGACAAAAATTTCATCGAGGTAAGGGCTGGAGCTTTTTCTGCGGCTGATGCTTAAACGAAAACACATCCATCTAGATAAGGGTAACGATTACTTTTTTACGTGGCTGATGCTTAAAAGACACATGTTTCATCGAGGTTAAGGTAAGGTTTACTTTTTTGCGGTTAGTGCTTAAATGATGAAAATTTTAAGGTGTCACTTTACTTACATGTGGCTGCTGGTTGAAAGACAAAATTCCATCGAGTTACGGTCAGGTGTTTTTTTTTTTTCATGGCTGATGCTGAAAAAACAAAAATTTCATTGAGGTACGGCCAGGGGTAACTTTTTACATGATTGGTGCCAAGAAGACAAAAATCCCACCGAGTTAAGGGCAAAGTTTACTTTTTCGGGGTTCTTATTTAGAAATGTTCCAGGATCATTTTCTTCGTCGGTAAATGACATAAAACATTTAGAAGGATCATTATCTTCGTCATTAGCTATTCGAGGGTTATTTTTTTCGTCGCCCTTGTGTTGAGGGGATTAAATTGTGTTTTAATAGCGTTCTTTATTCTTCGCTCATGTATTAAGAGATATTATCTTCGTGGTAAAACTTTTTCATTGTTACCTTTGTTGGTTTAGTTTTTTCGTGGCTTGTCTACTGTAATGAGTATTATTTTTATCTCCGGTAGGAATGTAGGGATTATTTTATTCGTTAGGACCTTACAAATAATCAATTTATTTTTTAAGGAATTTTTTATTCGCCGCTTGGGTTAGGGTCGTGAAGTTTTCTTCGATAATACCTCCGATTTGTTACTTTGCTCGCCGGTAGAAAATCAAGAGTGATGCTATTTGTCGGAACTTAACGAATTAGTACTAAATAGTTAATTTATTTTTCGAGAAATTTTTTATTCGCCACTGAGGGTGGAGTTGTTACTTTTATCGCCACAGACTAAAAGCGGGGAAAATGTCCGTTTGGAGATATTTTAATCGCCGCAAGCCTACCTTGTTACTTTTTCAAACAGCTTTAAAAGAAGATGAGGTACAAGAAGAATGATTTTGGCAAGGTTTCCAAACAGCTTTGAAGGAGGATGAGGTCCAAGGAGAATGATTTCGGCAAGTTTTCCAAACAGCTTTGAAGGAGGATGAGGTCCAAGGAGAATGATTTCGGCAACCCTGCGAGAAATTTCCGCCAGAATATTGCCAGACAGTGGGCAGATTTAGCGAAATTGGGCAGAAATTTAGTAGGGTTAATCGCCAGATTCTTGACAGAAGGCCAATGCTTTACGCATAGGGATTCTGGCGAGCTATAGCCTAAACCTTTTTATTTTAAATTGTAACATTGATTACTAACAAAAATATGTTCAGTTTCATATCTTGACTCTGAAATTTTTCTTTTTTTTTTTTCCTTATGTTGAACATTTTTCTCATCCATTTTGATGTAATTTTAAAATATTATTCACACAATACCAGCCCTGCTGTATAGCCACACGTGTGGCATACGTGTGCCACACGTACAATGGACTTGAACAAATTTTTTTTCTTTTTCTAAATATTTTAACACCTATGGAGTCAGGGCGGAGACCTAGTGCATAGGATAGCGATTACAACCTGGACATGATTTCCCCAGGAAGTTTTGACTCCGGAGGGGCCAGGGCGGATAACTGGTGCACCTGGTGATATTGACGCCTTGGAGATGATTTCCCCAGGAAGTTTGGACTCCGGAGGGGTCAGGCTGAACACCTGGTGCACCTGGTGATACTTACGCCTTGGAGATGATTTCCTCAGGAAGTTTGGACTCCGGAGGGGCCAGGGCGGATACCTGGTGCACCTGGTGATACTTACGCCTTGGAGATGATTTTCCCAGAAAGTCTTGATCCCAGTGGGTTCACATCATCAAGTTTACTATTAGGATAGCATCTTCAGAGTTGGGTTATTACCGGGTACACCAAGTATTTTCCCTGGCCCATCCAGGGTCAAAATTTCTTGATAAAATCATCTCCAAGGCGTAAGTATCACCAGGGGCACCAGGTGTCCGCCCTGGCCCCTCCGGGGTCCAGACTTCCTGAGGAAATCATCTCCAAGGCGTAAGTATCACCAGGTGCACCAGGTATCCGCCCTGGCCCCTCCGGAGTCAAAACTTCCTGGGGAAATCATCTCCAAGGCGTAAGTATCACCAGGTGCACCAGGTGTCCGCCCTGACCCCTCCGGAGTCCAAACTTCCTGGGAAAATCATCTCCAAGGTTTCAGTATAACCAGGTGCACCAGGTATCTGCCCTGGCCCCTCCGAGGTCCAAACTTCCTGAGGAAATCATCTCCCTGGCGTAAGTATCACCTGGTGCACCAGGTATACGCCCTGGCCTCTCCGGAGTCAAAACTTCCTGGGGAAATCATCTCCAGGTTGTAATCGCTATCCTATGCGCTAGGTCACTGCCCTGACTCCATAGGTGTTAAAATATTTAGCAAAAGAAAAAAAATTTGTTCAAGTCCATTGTACGTGTGGCTATACAGCAGGGAGAGGTTAGGATTTTCAAACAGCAAGCATAATTCATCGATTAAAAATTAAAATTATATTTCTATAAAATTATTTGATTATTTTTTATCAATTTTGTAACATCGGAGCTGCATGCTGCTGCTCCGATTTGTAAACTAACCTCTCATCAACGCATCTAGGTACATATACATATATGTATATATATAGACATATACATAAAATAATAAGCTTGACAGAATTTTCTGCCCACTATCTGGCGAGCACCCCAGACGTTCTGTTGAAACTTCTAGCAGGGAAGGTTTACAAACAGCTTTTAAGGAGGATGAGATCCAAGGAAAATGAATTTGGCAAGGTTTCCAAACAGCTTTGAAGGAGGATGAGGTCCATGGAAAAGGATGTGTGCAAGATATTCAAAACGCTCTTCCAAGTACTGCAGGCTGTTTTTTGAGTCTAAACAATCCGGAAAAACCCAGTG
This sequence comes from Encarsia formosa, assembly GCA_038277355.1. Taxonomy (NCBI): domain Eukaryota; kingdom Metazoa; phylum Arthropoda; class Insecta; order Hymenoptera; family Aphelinidae; genus Encarsia; species Encarsia formosa. The sequence continues at coordinate 112,903,156 of CM076184.1, forward strand.
GAGCCGTCCGGAGCCGACTTTGCTAAAGTCGCATTTCTCTAGAGAGGATGAAGTACATGAAAAAGGAATTTGGCAAGGTATCCAAAAAGCTATTTCATTCTCTCTTGCTTTTCTCGAGGGAGGATGAGGTCCATGGGAAATTGGGAAATGATTTTTGCAAGGTTTAAAAGTCTTATTTTATTGGAAAAACGCGCACAATATAAACTGCAATTTCATAAAATTCAATTCTTTAAAAACTATCAATAATTGTTAAGATCGCTGTTGGTTAAATAAGTCTGGACAGCTAAATTAAATACTAAAAAAAAATCGATAATAATTATTGCTATACTGTCGATAAGACCACATTGTTGTTGGTACCATGCCTCTATGAAAATAAACTTGTATTTAAAGCCCGGTGTAGAACCATCGGACCAAAACCTTGTTTTGGTTACTCTGTATTTTTATGAACCCAACTAAATATTTGAGTTCCTCAACCCCCAATAACAAACGTCCAATTATAAAACCACCGAGTCAGCGCAAACGGGCCTTAAAGCAGAGGGTTCGTTTTTGAATCCCGATAGGTGCTCCATGGGCTTGCGGTGCTCCAACCCGGTAGGCGGAGCCGAACGTTGGAGAGGGTAACGTAACCCCTCTCGTTGGCTCGCTACCGGCCAATTGAAACAGTGGAGGGGATACGAATGTTCGGCTGTACTGGTACGCCCTCCCTCGACGCTCTCACGTTTCGATGTGATTTTCGTGAGAGAATTAAACGACTTATCGCGAGCCGGTATCGCGCGCCGACAGAGGAAGTTCGACCCTTTTTTTACCTTTCGGCTTCGACGTTTTCTTCGTTAATTCGCCGATTCGATTTTCACAGGGTGTTCGATGTATTAAGCTGATTTTTATACCCTCTTTTTTACTGCAAAAAGTGTTGTGCTTTTTAAGAGAAAAAAAAAAAATTTCTTTTCTGTATTAGTCTACCCAAATTTTTTTTTTTTAAACTTCGATATGAATGTAAAAATATCAATGACCTTACTGAACCTTTGACTTATTATAAATTATAAGTAAACAAAATAAAGTTATCATTAAAAATAATTGTAAGAAGGATATTTTTTTTCAAGAATTTCACTCTTTTGTCTCTTGAAAGAAAAAAAAATAATAATAAGTTACCTCTTATGCACCGGCCTATGCCTGGAAGACACGCGAAACATAAATAATAAAGAATAGTTTTGCATTGAGTAAGCTGCATATTTACAATGTAATACAATGTAATCCACCTCGTACCACATCGTGAATAATGATACATCATTTGTTCTTCATCCTAGAAACATAAAAAATTCACTCAAGAATGTCACGAAATAGATTCTACGAAATATTGCTGTGCAATTATTAAAAAAAAGAACTTTGCTTGCTTATGTAACTTTAAATAATCACAAAAGAAACAATTATTATTTATTTGTAGCTCGATTGAAAAAAGAGAGAGAGAGAAAAAAGTTTAACGCTAACCAATTTAAAGCCGCGAGACAACAAAATCTCAACTAATAATCGCTCGGGAAGCGGGTACGCCGCGAAAAACAATATTCCCGGAGTCATTTATCACGAAGCACCAGAAGCGGGAACAATCACTCGCGGGGTAATCCATCAACGCGACGTTATAGCCTCGCGCGCGCGGTAACGAGTGTCTGGTTAATCAATTATTAAAGCCGCGTCGTTTACCGCTTGAAAAAAAAAGCCCGCGGTGGTGCAAACTTTATTCGGTAATCGATACGCACGCGGAGGAACAAAGAAACAACAAACTTGCTGCGAAAAAAGCCACCGATTGCGTGATACGTTACGCGAGGGGATGGATGGGCCTGCTAAAGTTTTTCGATAATTTCACAGTCGATTTTTCGATGACGGCTGTACGGAGTCATGAAATTTTAATGAGACTTTTCGGTGGAGTTTCGTTTTACGCTTTCAATTTGTTTTCGCCCGCGTTTGATTGAAACTTTTGATGGATTGATGCTTTTCGGGGTGGAAAAAAATCGTTTTTGATGCGTCTCAGCCCTTTTTTTCCACGAGTTGAATGTTTCTTTTTACCAGCGTTGATGTTTGGCTCAAAGTGTTCCGATTAACTTTCAAAGCTGGAAGCTATTTTAGTCGTCCTGCAGTCTTCGTGAAAATTGGTGTTTGATTGATAGTCCCTTAATGTGATAAGAAATTGGAATGCATGTTCTCCAAAAAAGACCACCTTTCGAAGTTTATAAGTAACTTAAAAACTGATCAATTTAAAAAAATTCTTATTCGCCTTATAATTAATTTGAAAGATAATTGTAATGTAACAATCTTTTTTTTAACTATTCTATATACAATATACTGAAAGTTTTACCCATCCAGACTATTTTTTAACTATCCTTTAATTTATTTAGGGTTGTATTAAAAAATGTTTCAAACTCTGCTATAATTTTTTTTTACTAAGGATCAACAAGCTACAATATCCCACTGTGATATGGTAACTTGTTATGAGAATTAAATATACGACTTTTTAATCAATGGTCAAAGACTTTATAAATGGACGGAATTACTGTAAATGTTAAGTGAAAGATTCACTTTTAAACATTTTTCAATTTTTGCCACTTGTTTCTCTGATAACGTGGCTTTTGAAACCAACTAGTATATGTTTATCCTGTAAAACAAGTAAAAATAATTCATATACTCTCAGTTATAGTCCAAAGTTCATCCGGTAACAAACATTTTTTTGACAAGTGATTTACCGATCGTGAGTCATACTTGTTCAAACAACACAATCAGATAAGTATGGGACATTCTAAGGGCAGAAGCAAGTACAATAAATATTACACGTTCGATGGAGCGAAAGCCAATGGTGTTGTAGCCACAGGTAAGGGATTATTTATTCGCTCCCAAGTTAAACGTTAAATGTTTTTTATTGCAAATGCCAAACTTTCTTTTGTCTAGAGGCAGGGAAAGACTAAAAGTTGCACTTTTGAGGCCTGCGCGATTAGAAATAAAATAATTTGATAGACATAAGATAATTTTAAAATAGTTTTAAAAGTCCTCTATTCAATAAATAAATAAAAATACTTATTTTTACAAAGTCTAAAAATGCATCTTTAAAGAGCGTAAATTCATCACAAAAACGAGCAATTCCGATAAAGCGTCGCGACAAAAGGGGTATTATGAGCGAAAAGTAATGACGAAAGCGCGAAACAAAAAAGGCGCGCGCGACAAAGTATATTGAATTATTCAGAGGCGGTAACAACCAGTCCCTTATCGCGAGTCTCGGCATCGAATTTTTCCATTAGCGTTTTCATCCTTGTTTTGGCGTGTCTGCACACAGTCTTCGAGAGGGGAAATTCGTTATGGCCATTGGAAAGTTGGCGGCCGCATTGTCGACGAATGGTTTAATAAGTATTCATTGTTGCGACCGCGGGGCTGTAACCCGGCAATTTACTCCCGGTAAATGATAAGTGAATTTTTTTCTTCAGCTTTTGTTTTGTGCCTCTCGATTTTTTTGGCCATTGTTACTGCGGCCTGGGGAGTTGGGGGAGGCTTGCGGTTTTGAAAGTTCGTTTGCATACTTTATTAGATTGTTGAATAATTTTACGTCTGATTAAATTTGACTTTTCAATTAACCTTTTTGTTTTTACCTTACTAAAATTACTATTGTTTATCAAATGTTTCCGCACTTTTTTATTATTTACTGCTGAATAATGAATAGCATAAAAAGTTTCAAATTAAAATTATATGATTTTTACTATGCACAAATTTGTTTTCGAACACTAAAAAAACGCAAAAAAGTGCTTTTAGAGTTCTAAATTTAATACAATCAGCCGGGAATAATCCGATACATACATAGGGTCATTCCAAGGTAAATTGAACACAGTGAAAAATAGGTTTTTAACAATTTCATAAATTTATTTAATATTTTATACTTTTCGTCTAATATAACTTAAAGACCAAAGTTAGATACATTGTTCGATCCCAAAATTGTTTCAAAAAGTTCACTAGTTTCTGATATACTAAAACTTTTGTGGTTTTTCACCGGATTTTGAGAATAAAAGGCCTTGTCAAAAAGGTTATGAAAGTTGCATAAGTTATATTTCTTATTTATAATTTTCGATAATATTGCAACACATGAAATTCAATTTTAAAAAGTTTTGAAGTCTTTCAAAAGGATTTACAAAACTTCTAAAATCGTCTTGTCATACGTGTCTCACCGGTCTAATTTATGATATTTTTCATAAATTTTTTAGCTTTATAGAATTTGTAGATTTTTTCGATCTCTGAGAGCAAAATAAAAATCAGTTCTATTTCGTGTCCCATCGGAGACTGCCACTATTTTGTTGAAAATCTCTCTAAAAATTTGGAATAATTTAAAGTCAGTAATTAAAATTAATCTACGCGCTCACAGCTTTCTAATCATTACATCATTATCGATGAATAATTTTTTTTAATTGGTTGAAATTTCTTTGAAAGGTGTTAAAATGACCCATCAATCACAATGGGATGACCCCATGGTCAGACTTTTAAAAATTGTATCTGAAAGTATTTTGGTTGTGTATATATTACCTTAAATAATAATTATATAGCGAATTCAAGTAAAATCGGTGCAGACAAGTTTCTAAAAAATTCTAAATGGACAAAAATATAAATTTTTGCCAACATAAAATTCAATTTCCAAAGATTTTTTATATGAATTTTTTGAGAAATTTCTAGTACCATTTCCCACATTCTATTTTATGAAATTAAATTCTCCACAAAAGAATGACTTGGCTATTTTTGCAAAGAATATTTACTCAACATGGCTAAGTTTGCACAAAAATTTTATTGTAATTTTTCTGTGCTTTTAACTAGCGAAACGAATTAGTATTGGGATGCAGAAACTAGTAATAGCTTTTAAATTTTTTTGAAAAATTAAAAAAAAATCCTAATTTTTACTAAAAGTCAACCTGCAGTATTGGCTGCTTTTGATTTTATACTCATCAAACATACTCCTAAAAATTACAAAATATCCCTATTCAAGAGTCACTCAAAACGAGTCGCTTCGAAGAACGTCGCTTGCAAAATACATTCCCCACTCAAGTGGACATTGTTTTGTTCAAAGACAAATATTTATTTCCGCAGCTTTGTTTTGTCGGAACAGCGTCCGGGTCATACGTCAATCCGCCGACAAAAAGCCCCTGCGGGGAGTTTATTACCTCCCGTCCGAAAATTGATTTTCAGACCTTTTAAAGACTCGTACGCATTAATATCGCGCAAAACAACTCCCTCGTAAACGACCCAAAATAAACCACGAGCAATTTGGTCGGCTCGCACCGTTTACGACGAGCTCCTCCTCTTAAACAATGAGCTCTTATATAATTGATATATAGAGGCAGTTGGCTACCTACCTTTATAACGCGGTAATTTTCACGCGAGCAGCACCACGTGTGTATATTATTTTCGATGCAACGCACCGGAATATGGTTTTTTAATCCTTCTACCGCTGGCTCAGTTTATAACTCGAGGTAATTTTTTTCTCCTTTACGCACCCGTTTAACAGGACCTTTTTTCCTTCAAGTTTTACGCTCTGCGGATAAACTTTTTTTTTTCAGAGTTAAAAAGTTAACTTCGAGAAAAAAAAAAAAACTTATTTCAAAAATTTAGGAAACAATGTTTTTGCGGTAACAGTTTTTCTATAAAAAAGTTTCTTGAGTATTGAATCAATAAAAACTTTCAAAATTACAGTAATCCAGTTATATTCTGCATAAAGCGATAAAATCAGCAACGTCGGTAGATTGATTGCGAATAAGAGAAATATAAAATTTCACTCTTTCAACACCCCGCATCGAGTTAGGTCGATGAAAATTTCATGCACAGTAGAGAGAAAGCCGCGAACGGAATCGCAATGGTAATAACGCAAAGTGCCAAAGATTACCAAATAGCCTTACGTTCCCTCCGACAAAACGGTATCGGTAATACATTTTCAATATAAATCGCACATCCGGTCATTTTAAAATTCGCAATAATACATCGTACCCCCCCCCCCCCCTAAAAATTTCATAAAGAAATTACGGGAAAAAACAAAAAAGCTCTCCGAGGCGAGGAAAAAAAAAGTAATTGAATTTTCCCGGGAGCCACGGAGGCAATTCATCACGTACTGGTAAGTACCTATAGAAAGCGTCATCCATCCGTGACGGGTCTTCGCGCCTCTGCACCGTTAATTCGACAAGCTCGTGGCCGGCGCGCGCGCTCTCTTTTTTTTCGCCACGGAGCTGCAGGTTGAAAAAAAAAAGAGGGATGAGAGCCCCCGTGGGAGCTGGCGGAGACCACCGCGACGCATTCCATTGTGTATAGTTTTCCGCTCCGCAAATTTAAAAGCTGCTGCTGCGGTGGAGTTTTTTGCTCGTTAATGCGCGAGCAATTCGGAGCTTTTGCGGGGGCGAACGAGCGCTCCTGCGGTTTTTGATTTTATTAGGACACACTGTGGGAATCTTCCCGGTGATCGGTTCATTTCCTCCGTTCCCATGATTATTTAACGTCGTTTTAGTGACAAACCGACCGGATAATACTTCAATCGCACCCGATTGCGATTTGAATTCGATTCTTTTTTTTCTCCTCCTCGGGGGGATTGCTCGAAATCGAGTGTGGTAAAGGCTTTTTACTCGATTGATCAGCGGTTTTGAGCGTTTACCGAGGTCTCTCTTCCAGGATGGATCGTTTTGAATATGATCTCCTTTTTTTTAATTTATTTTGAGATGAATGTTTTATTCCCGTGACTCTCTTGCCCTGTAAGAAGTGTGAATTAGGTTACCCATTAAATACCAATTTACGAGCTATTTTTAATAGTTAACCTGTTATTTTACTAGTAACTAGCGATTTTATAGCTATTTAATAGATAACCTAATTCACATTTCTTACAGGGTGGAAGAAAACTTAATAAAAAAATTTATTCAATCAATATTATTTGGTGCAATTCAACTAAAAAATTTTGTATAATTAGTAGTTCACAAAAAGTGGCCAAATTTGGTTCAGTATCTTATTTCTGAAAATCAAATTACAATCTCTGCCATGAGGTGCTGCCACCTGGTGGAATTTTCAAAGAAACTTAAAAAATTAACTTTTAAGAGAAGAAAAAAGTCAAGTCTCTATTTGTGAGATATTCTAGTTATGTATGACTCTAGTACTCGGTACATGGGTCTTTGATATTTTATTTCAGTACCGCAATGGTTCAGCCATCAGAACATCAGACTAATATTCTAAACATTGACTATTCGCATCATCTCGCTATTATCTCTGACACGCGACAATTCTCATTTTAAACTATTTTTTTTTTATTAATAATTAATTAAGTATGACTACCAACTATTTTTTTAAAGTCTCATTAAAAAAACTTGTTAATTGATTCACAATAGTTAGCTAATAAAAAACATAATTTTATTAAATATGCTGAAAATTAAATCAAATAAAAAAAATATCAAAAGTTTTCTTGCACACATAAATATTATTTCTGAGAAAGTTTTAATGATTGCTTTAATTAATGAAATGATTTATAGTGACCTATTAAATTTCGCTCGAAGCTCAATAATGACAGGTATAACGTACCATACCTCTTCGTTAATAAACCTGTAATTCACTATCAAACAGATCTGATTTCGCGAAGTGGTTTACATGCAATCTGCACCTCAAATTTTATTAACTTTGATAGACTTTTTTTGGATTTTTTGACCGCTTTAAGATTCATTTTTTTGTAAATCATACAAAATTTTTAAAAACCTTTGCTCATTTTTTCAGCCCTTTAAGTTTTAAGAATAAAAACGAATTTAAGTTTTTATTATAAAATCAACTAGAATGATTATTGTTGTTAAAAATGAATGGAATTTTTTTACCGCGACACAATCCCAATAATTAATAATAACTTATCATGTTATTTGTAACAGCAAACTTTATATTTTTCTTCAAAATCCAAAGCTATTCATGTTTAAAAATTTGATTTAGAAAATTTCATGATTTATTTGTTATTTATTTTTTTATCTTATTCTAAATGGGTTTTAGAAAAATCTTCAACATGTCATATCTTAAAATCGATTAATCCTTCTGAAAGAGATAAAATAGAACTGCAGTCATTCTAAATCGTGTAGAAATTTTATCATATTTAGAAACCAATTAATTGAATGAATAAAATTAAAAAGACTGTGATTACTATAATTTTAATGAGTTCAGAGTATATAGACTGTAGCCAGTCTTTAGCCGCAATGTAACGGCTATCGGGCAACAAGCGAGTGAAATGAAAGGCTCCACCAAAGGGCAAAGGGAGAAGTGATCTCCTGCTCAATAAGGAAGCCTGTTTCTTTCGATACTGGCATTGTCTTCACTTTTTTTTTCATCGATGCAAGCTTGGAAATTGGAAGGCGAAAGATAAAATCGACAACAAAGTAAGATCCTCGCTAGCGTCGCTAATCCGTTTCGTCTCGTAAGATCGTTTATTGTGTGCATACGGTTGCTCCTGCATACTTATTATTTAACGATGTGAACGTATACGCACTTCCTTAATTTTCAAACAGATGATTGAATGCGCCGACGGTTTTTCTTATAACCCCCATTACGCCCGTACACAGCCCGCTAAATTACCTTCGAAGAATCGAGGCATCGCGCCTTCTTCTTTTTTTTTTTTTTACCGGGAAAAGAATTTATTATCGAAAAATTGGAACCACTAATGGGCATTTTTATCTTGTTAAACGTGCTTTGTTACCGAGGCGTTGGAGGGTTACTTCATTCTTCTTCTTCATTTTACGGTTCGTACATGAAAAAAAAAAAAAACAGCATCTCTTTGTTGTCGAGCGAAAAAGTTGGGATTATTATAATGATGATGTTTGGTCGGAAAAATGGGAAAATTAGGAGATAATTGAAGTGCTACTTCTGCTGTCTTTGGAAAGAATTGGTGAGAGAACGGTTTTTTACACGCAACGGGATCATCTTCCCGTTCTTCGTTTGTGATTATATAAAAAAATGGTAACTATACTCAAATTTCGAGTGAGGGAATGCTTTTTTAGAACGGTTTTTCAGTTTTTAATAATCCTTTTATAATGTTCAAACGTGAGAGAGGAAAATTATATAGCGTTAAACCATTTAATCTAAATCTTAATGATCTTAACGTCTTACTTTTTTATTTGAAATTTTTGAATTTTTATTATGTTGCCTTACTAAGTATATAATAGCCAAGAGCCCGGGTACTGTATACCCCTTTACTCAGTCGTGATATATACTTCAAACCTATTAAAAAAATTTTGTTAATCACTTGTTAATCTGTTCAAAAAGCTTTGTCATTAACGTTGAGGTTTACTTTACTTGAATCATTGTTTATCAATTTCTCAAAAAACATTGAAATTTTAAAAAACTCTGAAAGCTTATTTTTGGTAATAAGGTAATTGCGAGGGTAATTGCACCTAAAGGGCCCCCTTTGGTATCTTGAATGTATAGACTCTGTGACACGTCTTAATGATCAGAAAGGGTAAACGGCTTCAAACTAATTAGCCAGAGCATTATTGGTTATTTCAAAATGATTTTCGTTTGACTCAAACAAAAAAAAAGTTTTTCATACTTTTTTCTTGCTCACAGCCAGTGTCACCACAGTTAAATTTACCAAACTCTCAAAAATAATTTCAAAAAAATATTTTAAAAACAAACGTGCATACTTTCGTGGAGACTATAAGCTGCAGTTAAAGCCGAGAGAGGTTAATCATTTGAGCATCTTTGACCCTTAGAAACAACTAAAAAAGAAAAGCTTTTTCAAAGAGTTTCTAAAGGGTTCCTGAGAGGTTCCCTACAGGAAGTTCTCAAAGGGTTCATTAGAGATTTCCAAAGGCTTCTCAAGGGGTTTAAAAGGGTTTGCCGGAAAGTTACTAAGGAGTTTTAAAGAGTTTTCCAAGTTCCCTGCAAGAACTTTTCCACGGCTTATCAAGGAGTTTTTAAAAGGTTCCTAAGGAACTCTCTAGGGATTCTCAAGAGTTTTCTTAAAGGTTCCCAAGCAGTTCCCTGCAAGAAATTCTCAAAGGGTTTTCCCCAAAGGTTTGCCAAGGAGTTCGTAAGGAATTCTTAAGTGGTCCCAAATGGTTTCATATTATGGCGGCAGATGCTTTTTCAAGAATCCTAGACAATTTCAAAAATTAATTAACGGGATGAACGGGAATAGACACTCGAGTAATTTTGAGATGAGCTTTACTATAAACTTGAAAATTATTTAAAAAAAAAAAAAAAAAAAAAAAATGGTATTATCTATGATAAATGGAGTGCATCGAAATAATTTTAGAATTCATATTAGCTCTTAATTCGTTGTATTTTTTTCCTTAATTTCATAGTTTTTCCTGTTGTATATCGCCACTTTTATTTGTAAGCTGATTGGTGAAGTTATTGAAATATTAGAAAAGTGCATTTTGAGAATAAATTGTTGTTTGTTTTTCCCGAGGTTTTTCCTATGCGTGCTCAGTACGCTGAGAGGAGCTAAAAAAGCCATATTTTGTAATACAATTGATAGACTGGTAGTAATAAATAATTGCAGAATCAACTGATATAAATACACACTCTGTATGAATTTAAAAGTTTTTAATTTTTAAATTAAACGTTTATTTAATATTTTATTAATATAAAAAATATGAATCAGCAAAAACATTGATTTTTTTATTAAATTTTTTATGGTTACTATTTTGTAAAGAAACGGTGGATTGTAAAATTTTCAAACCAAACCAAACAGAGTAAAAAACCCAACGTTATAATATATACTTATTATCTAGTTTATTTTATCAGCCATAAATTACACCCTCGAGAGTAAGTAAATCATGTATGCAGAAACGCAAAGCATATTTAAATGAGCAGTCTGCAAACAAGGAACTCATTTAATATTTAATCGACTTAAGCACGACTGAAATCGGCTCGTTGATAATTCATAAACGCGATATCCCGCAAACCACAGATTCACCCCCTTAAATTTTCGATCCAACGAGGGACATAAGTTTATCCATAATTTACCTTTACCGCTGCCTTTACTTTCTCCTCTTTGTCATCGATATTTCATCCTCTCGAGCAACAAAAGAAACGAACAATGGCAAAAAAAAGTAAGAGAAGTTAAAAAAAAAACCTGTAAAAATTAACCGAGCAATCGATCGATTAGCCGAATCAATGAGAGGGAAAAAGTGACAAAGAGTCTTCGTGACGATGCAGTCAGGGGAGGTCTTTCAAATTTTTTGCAAGCTGTCGAATTCATGCTTTTTTTTATCACGCAGGTGTGAGATGGGCGGTGACTATTCAATTTGGCAAGTTTAGTAAATTCCTTGGTGATGGGTGCATATTCACCGGTATTTCATGGAAAATAACTCGTAATTCTATTATTTGCTGTTACTTATGAACGTTAATTAATAATTATGTCATACACATTTTTACATAAAATTTAATTACGCAAAAAAGAGCAGCATTCTTTTCAAGTAATAATTGTTAGATACAAGAATAAATTATAATTATGATTGAAAAATGAAGTGAATAAATGTTTCAAAGTCTAAGAGTATAATTCAAAGTAAAAAATAAAGCAAAAGTAAATTTTTGACTAGAAAAATTTTCTGCATCAAATTTTTCGATAATCCGTTGAAATTAAAACTATATTTAAAATTGAAACCTTCGTGAAAGATTGAATTACTTAGCAAAGGATGTACTATAGGAGTAGTTACAGTTTTTATCTTCCCACTGTAAAACATCTACTCGACAAAAGTTTGATAGAATATTCAGATTTGTTCAGCGCATTTTTTCCATGCAATTTTAATTTTTAAGTGTCATTAAAAAGAATTGCTCTGCTAAGCATCGAAAAAAATTGATGAGTTAAAAAAATGTTAACCAAAGTAAGTCGTCAAGGATAAAAAACGACAGTAAGCAAAAATCTTGCTTGCAATATGTGATAATCATTATTTTCAAAAATATTACTCGAAATTACTTCATTTATTTTTTACAAATCGTGAAGAAGATTTGCTTGATCAATCATTTTTTTCAGTTATTAATTCTGTAGCTGAAATAAAGTGCAAAAAAAAAAGCAGAAATTGAGTTGAAGTAAGTCATCAAGCAGGAAAAATAGCGATAAGGATCATTTTGAGACGATGATTGAACAGAATCACGAGTTTTTATAACGATTTCGTTGTGCATAAATAAGATTCCGCTTCATACGCAACGAGAGAACTTAGGCACCGTGAACATTAAGAGTGATTAATTACGACGAAAGACTCTAATTGAACCAACGAATGAATGTTCAGTTATAAAACGTGACTGTAATTTATCGTGGCAAAAGGGTTATGCAGAGAGAAACAATTAAGTTCATAAAATTACATTTCAACCGTATAAATTTTTTTTCGTTGAAATATGTAATACACAATTTTTAAAAAGAAGTCATTAGTTATTTTTTAATATACTCATTTAGTCACCAATTTTCACCACCCATTTGATGAGATTTGTTGTTATTAAAATATCACTGAATTTATTTACAACAATTACACCCATACTTCAAAAAAGTAAAAATTTTCAAGTTGATTAAATGCTGTAATAAAAACTCTAATTTAAATTTTTAAAAGTAAGCATATTTTTCAGATAAACAGAATCATACCTCAGACTTGTTATCACTAGATCAAAATCCACACACTGTAAAGAGTCTAAATTAACCGCGTGAAAAGCCAGAGTGTTTTTTTTTATAAGATAAGAAACATTGTATAATATTCAGCTTGGTGGTTGGGGTGCAAAAGACCCGCTAACCTACCGCAAAATCATACATTTTCCTATAAAAAAAAAGGTACTCTTTCCATGGGATGTAAAGCACGTAATAATCTTCGTGTCGGTGCTCAATTAGGGAGCGCATCGAAAGATCGGCTAATGAACATCGCTAGGCAAACAGAATAAAAATACTAAATCACAGAGCACCGCGCGCCGTCTCGGGTGTAAGTATATCGGCAGCCTTGCTCGCGTGAAAGAAGCGATAAATTAATAAGCGGATGGATTAATTACGGAGCTCTTTAAATACGGGAAGGAGACCGACCTTACACAGTGGGGATAAACATCTGACGCCGAGCTTTTTTTTATTTCTTTCTTTCTTTTCTTATCCCCGCCGCCCTATAGTATTTGCATTCATCGCGGTCGGTCTTTTCTCTTGGAAAAGTGCGCGAGCTCATGCGATATGCGTTTTTATTTTGCATTCGCGGCATTGGCCGACCCGCAAAAGCGCGAGCTAATTTAAGACCCAGAGACATGCACCCATTAGCATAATCGCAGCATTGTTGTTCATCGCGTTTTTTGAGGATATTATACGAGAATCGCTCGGTCCGACGGCTCGAGCGAGTCTGATGTTAACTTTATCGTAACGTACGGGCAAGAATATTGTAGGGAGAGTTTGATACGTTAACTTTCAAAACAAAGCTTTTTTTATGAATTTTTGTTTCTTGAAGCGTGTCGTAGCTATTTATTAACTGTATATTGAGCTATTTTAAAGGCAGGATAAAAAAATAAATTTTTGCAGTTTTTTAAATGTTGTTAGCAGAATTTTTTTTAGAATAAATTTCTAAAGTCTGAAGCATATTAAAATTAATATAATTTTGATGTATTACTCTGCAAAAAATCTTACATAAATAATGTATAATTAAATATGATTAACTTATTAACAAATAGAAAAATTTTTAGCATTTTGCATTCACTTCAAAAATAAACGTAACAAATTTTTTTTTTAATTTTTCATAAACTCATCAAAAAATGTGACTTTTCTGGGAAAAAGGTGAAGAGCATCTTGTAAATAATCATTTTTTAAACTTTCAAGTTTCCTTTATAGGCAGAAAATATATTTTTCCTTTTTTGAAATGGAAATGATTACGATTCTTGCATATTTTTTCAAAAGTTACTAATTCTAACGTATATTACGTATCTAGGGCGCGAAAGGGGTTTCAGCGCCCGCGTGTGATCGTCACGCCCAAAAGCCGACGAAGTCGACCCGAGGGTTGTCCGATCACACAAGGGTAGAAAATTGAGCGCCCGAGATGCATACGATTTTTCATTTTACAAGGGTAAACATTTCTATTAGTTATTTATTATGTTGAAAAAGTTGTAAGAACTGAAATTTTCCACCCTAGGGCGAGAAAAAGCCCTCCGAGCTCAAATCCCGAAATTTTTTTTAACTAAAGAACTATTTTTGTAATTTTTAGTGAATAATTTACTACTTCAACCATAGATTGGGTAATTAACTTTTCTCTAACTACAGTCCGGAAAAATAAATAATAATTAGAGACTCACTGTAAAGTTGCCGTATGCATCCATTCGCTCTATACGTTTTTACTTCAGCATAGCTCTACAAGCGCCATACTTAACATAAATATACCTGGCGTCATTTGATTCTATTTTTTCCACACGGCACTCTTGCAACACTCGTGTAGCTTTCCATACGAACGTCATGAACATAACATGACCGGCTTTAATATTTGATCAATAATCTTGTTGCCCTTCAATTATAAAACACAAGGTACGCGCTGTTTTTCAAACATAAACGTCGCTCGTATCATTAGATTTATCCACTTATGCCCTATTGATTTCATACGCAAGTTTAGAAAAGTTTTACCGTTGGGGCTAAGGGAATGGGAAACATTATGACAGTTAGTTGCATAAAATTACCCGCAAAACAAACTTATACTTTGAAAGTAAAATAAAAGTGCAGCTTATCCATTACAATTCCCATCCCTCATCATCAGAGTTCGCGTGGTATGCGTTTCTTATTCCTCGCTCCCCGGCCTCAGTCCAAATCAATCAACTCCCGGGGAATCTGGACAATCTACACACGAACGTACCGACAATTAAACACCACTCTTATCTTAATTAATATCAAGTCACTGCTAACAGGCGTTTCTATTTTTTCCTCCTCTTCCTTCTTCTTCTTCCGAAGCTCTCCCGCATGCAAGCGGTGGTAAAACACACTTACAAAACATTCCGCGAGCTTATCGCGCCTGCTGGCGGACCTTAAAGAAGACGGAGTTCGCACGCGAGCTTTCCGTGCCGCGTGGGGTTTTTATGTAAAACAGAGATTCCAGATTGGGGGGAGACTCGAGGTGGGTTTTTCCCGCGTGCAGGGGCGTTGTTTAAAAATGGTTAAACTATTGTAGATCCCTATCGGGATTTATTAGAGTGCAGTTTTTTTTTTTTCAAAGTACGGGTGCTTTGTTTTTATTTATTTTGGGGCGCTTGATTAAACCTGTGTTTACGGTGGGGTTGCGCTGGAGCAGAAAAAAATGCACACTTTGGTATTGATTGCGAGAGGGTAAGTGAGCGGAGGGAGCAGGAATAAGGAGGGGATTTCGATTTTTCTTACTTTTTTTTTGTGCAAGGGGTTTTTGATATATCACTGCGCGTGGATTTTTTTACATAAGTGCACGTTTTATTAATTTTTTTTTTTAATAGAATGTGGAATAAGAGGATATAAATAAATTTAATGAGAAGATTAAATTATTAATCTGCTTATAAATTAACTACTGTAATATTCATAAACTAACTGTCTAAGATTTTAAGAAATATTATATTAATAACAAAGATTGGTTAAAAGTTTTGAAAGAAAAAAAAGGTAGGATCTCGGTTGCCATAAGGAAATGTCCGAAAAATATATAATTTGAGTAATCTAAAGGTAAATAGCAAAAACTAATGCTGCTAAATTTTCAAGACCAGGGGTGACCTATTATTTTAAATATTATTAAATTTTGTGTCGACTATTTAACCCACAGTCTTATGGGAAACGCTCATTTTTTACGAAAATTTTATGCAATGAAATGTCTCCGCGCGGTGTAAATTTTTTCACAATAATAAAATTATTTAAGAAACATGTGATTGCAAACTATTTGTACTTTCATGACCTCTAACTATGAATTAAAAATTATTTATATGTAAAATGATTAAAAAATCGTCTGCTCTCAACGCACTTCTATATCTGTATCTGCGTGCAGCTTATAGTCAAATCTAAGCTTGACTATAAGCTGTGTAACTGAGGCCCTACTATCTTATAAATTCGATTTTTTTTACCCTGCCTAATTCAGATTAGGATTTTGTATGTTCTGTCATAAATTTGAAACAAGCTTTATATTCCTAAAAAAGTTTTAATTTAATTAATGAAATCCATTATTAACTAATGAGTTTTTTAAATTATTTCGTTTAGGAATTTCTCATTTTATCTTGGTATATTTTGTTATATTACACATTATTATGAATTTTTTAAAAGCTTTCATTCATTGTCAATCCATATAATTTATGCGAATATTTGGTGCATATTTAATTTTAAAAAATTACTACCAGTCAATGCAAAATATATTACAAAAATTGTAAGGAAGAATTCAGTTTTACGTAAACGATCATCTTTGTTACTCTGCACGAAAAAAAAAATTATTCTCCACGTCGAAAGCATCTATTTTTACAGCTTTGCTTTAAAAAAATTTTCATTCAGCGCTAATGACACGTTAATCACGAAAAAAAACCCCCCAAGTGATTAAATTTTAAGTAATAACTTCCCATTCTAGTTAAGTTTAAAAGTATGACGAAATCGCCGTTTAGCATCATCTCGGATCGTAAAGCGTCCCCGCGTCGCGTAATTAGCCACTCAGGGAATCCTTCAGTACCGCGTTGTCTCGAAAAAAAAAGATCCTGAGAAACTCGGTTCTCTCGCGAATATGTCACTCGTTATTTATCATGCAGGGTCATTAAACGAGGGGCAGCGATTATCTTTTCTCTTTTGTGCGAATCGCGTCATGCAAACTCGGTGTGACGAGCCGGGGGCAAATTATCAGGTGGAATTCGCTCTTTTACGAGGACTTATTCCACTTTGTTCACTCGGTCCTCGTTAACTGATACATCTTTTTATTCCGAGTTTAATCTCCGTTTTTTTTTACGCCTGTGGGATTTTTTTTTTTTCAATTATAAGGAGCGAGTGTTTATCGGGGTGAGAATGAATGGTCTTTTGATGGACTTGTTTTTAATCGTGATCACGCGGGGGAACGCCTGAATTTTTTATGGATTTATGAAGACCCCCCCCCCCTTCTTTTTTTTTCCTGTTATCTTATAAAATACATTGAATTTTATATTTAATGAAATGGTAATCGACGGTAATCAGGAGACGGGATTTTTAACTTGTATAACAGTATCGAGTGACAGCTATAATTTTTTTTTTTTTCCGCTACATGTACGATATCTTATTAAAAGTTGGGATATTTTTTTCTGCGTCTCAAATATTTTTTTGGGATCGTTAGTTTATGATGAAGCGTATGAATAAACAATGATGTGCGTGCTTAACTTTATGAAATTATAAATTCAAATGAAGCAGAGATTTAAAAAAATCTAAAATTAAATAAAGACAAAATTACTAATTGCTTTGAGAAATTTGATGATTTTGTACTGGTTAGGGATCTTAATTATTACTTTCGTTACTTGTATCATCTGGACAATTTAAATATCGACGACCCGTACGAAGAAAAACCTTAGGCGAAAATCATTAGATTTAAAATTATCCACGAGAGGCTGAAATGAATTTGAAAACCATTTTGAATAAAAAAAATTCTGAGTCATTAAGATTCTTGATTTTTTCTAATTTTTTAATTTTCTCAGTCCTTTATTGATAATTTTAAATTGGCAGATTTTCGTCTAAGGTTTTCTTTCGCACGGGCAATCGATGTACTCAATTTCTGCGGTACAACAATTATTTTAATTTCTAATGACATTACTAAAAGCTGTAATTATTTCTGGTTAAAACGGAGCAAGCAAGCTACCAACCGCTAAATATGCTTAAATCTCTCTCTGCGGTATACAAAACATATGGAATTTACGAGCCACCAGCTCAAACCAGAAGGAAAACCCGCTGACAATATTTTTCTCAAGTTAATCCTCCTTCGGCTTCGGGTTCTCAGACTCGATTCAATTATCCAGTACTAATTTAAAGCGTCCAGGGCTCGAGGTGAAAAAATATCCTTTTTCCAAAGGGGTTGCCGTTCGCGTTCGGTCGAGCCGGGTTCATTTAACGATTCGCCACGCGTTCCTCGGAGCCCCGTGGCGGTCGGCGGGCGGCTGTTCTTCTCTTCTCTCCTCCTCCTCCTCCCTTTGCAGATGAGCCGCGCGATCGGTCGGTCGGCCCTTTTATTACACATCGTGTAGGAGTGAGAGGCTCGTTACGCGCCCGCAGCTTATTGATACTGTCATAACACGTTTTTCTCCTGCGCCGCGTCCGCCGCCCCGGTGCAATTGCCGTGGATTATTATTTGTCAGTTGAATTACCATCGCCCGCGAGAGAGAGAAAGACCGAGCGAGGATAACGTTACTCGAGTTTGTTTGCACATGCCAAGTATAATTAACGAACCTTCGATCTCCCGCGGATTATTGCTGCGGATAGTTGTAAAAGCTTGCTTGCGTAATAATTTTATTTACTTTATGAAAAAAAAGCCTCGTGAATAAAATATTTTTTTTATTAATTAACAATATTAATCATATGCTCAAATATATACGATTCCAAAGAATTCAAAGGGGACGATATAGATCACAGGATAGAACGAATTTTCAGACGGAGTAAAAAGTTATTTAGTTCTAATGTCGTTGCGCGGGTTCAAATCCAGTTAATTATCAGTTCAAATGAAACAAGCAATACAAACTTTAAATTATTTATTCAGTAATCGGAAATAAATTGATATTACTTAGTTTTTAAAAGTGTATAAAGAAGCAATCGTTACCTCAAAACTTTAAAAACTAAAATCCACAATTTAAATAATTTTTATTTCAGCTACGAGTGATATTTTCAATTTTTCCTTCAACTCGCAAATAGTCAATCAATCGTACCATAACGCAATGCAGTGGCGGCACGCATGATTTCCAAACGCGGGCAAACATGTCCGTACTTATTATTACATGCACAGGCTGCACCAGCACCACCAGGAGCAGGTATATACATTATACACGTCTCCTAAACACGGTTATTTTCAATAGTTTCTCCGTGCGCGCGTAACTCGTTGTGAAATTCAGTAAAAAAAAGAATGCGAAATGTCGAGTGCGTGTATATCAACATTAAGCACCGGCGTACTGCTCGATGATGATGATGATTACTGGCATTAAGCCCGCTGCAAGGCTGCGAGTGCAGCTCCTTCCTCCTACTGCACCGATCCACTCGAGTTATTTGTGCACGCCGCAAGACAAATTTCAATTTCTTTCTCTCTCTCTCTCTTTCCCTCTTTCCCTCCCTCGACATTGTTTCGCTCCGGATTTATGTGATGCTCCTCCTTTTGTTTCGAGGTGTTGAGCGCTCTTCGGCTCTGCTCTCGTTTTGATGAGTTTTTAAAAAATGAGCCGAGCAATCATCGATGATCGAGCAGGTGCAGTACTTTGTATTGCTTTTAAATTGATCGGGCAATGTTACCTACCGAGACTCTGGTATTATCGAGTGACCGTTTTTTCGGAGAATTTATGACTCTTGAGCCTTCATAAACATTCATAAAATCGGCTTTTTCTTCTTTCAAACGATAATTAATGATGATAGCTCTCTCTTTCACGTGATTCAGAGGTCCCTGTAAAGGGTACGTTAAATTTTTCATACCAGTCATAACATTTAAGAGGGAAAAAGTTTCCTCTTTTTAAGGATTACCTTTCTTATTCTTCTCTATTCCAATGCTTTTTGAAGTTTTTGGCTAAGAATTTCCCTGCTGATTGTTATAATTTTTAGATAAAGATAAAAAAGTTTCAATTACTTTGTATTAGTTACAGAATTTCATAAATAGCAGGGTCAATGTCAAGGATAAACTTCTAAGATAGCTTCTTACCTACGTTCAAATACCAAATCTTAATATATGTAATGTCAATCACACGAGACACGTAATGTAAGCCCCGTGCGGCGTTCCAATTCGATGTTTGAGTCAAAAAAGAAAGAAAAATAATGAGAAAAAAATATTAAAGCCAGGTCAATAATTTTATCAATTAAAGACGTTTTCTTTCTTTAGTTCTTATTTTCAAAGATTTATGCAAGAATTAAATAAAAAGTATCAAAAAAAAAAAGTTCATATGATGTATGTATTCAAAGAGTAATAAAATATACAAATTAATTAATTATTTAACATTTATGAATGAATAATAATTACATAATATATATAAATAATTTTTAAATTATGATTGATGCTCATATAGAGTTGAGAGTTAAACTCTTTATTTCTTATTTATTAAATTTATCACACAATGGCTAATTTTTACAAAAAAACTAAACAAAATAAAATTGAAAAAATTAAATTTTAGTAAGTATTCTCAGTGTCACATAACCAACTCAAATAAATCAATTAAATAATTTAAAAATATTTCAACAATAAAATTAGCATTCTAACACCGATTTCAGTTCCTTGATTCTCTTCATTATGGGTAAGTAAGAAGAAAAATCTCAAAACAAAGCTTATATAGAGAAAACTGCGTTATGTGACACTGTGTTTACTAATTACAATTTAATTTTGTTTTGAAAAGTTTATTTTCAATTTGATTTCTGAAGCAGTCGAATTTACTGTTGTGGGTGACGAAATATTCTCTATATAAGCTTTGTTTTCGAGATTTTTCTTTTAGTGTATCAACTTTTAACTGAAGAAAATGAAGGGATCCAAAACTGCGAGCAAAACCGGACTTAAGAAGGTAATTTTATTGTTAAAAAATTTTTAAATTATTATTTAATTGAGTTGTTTTAGTT
Source organism: Encarsia formosa (assembly GCA_038277355.1). Lineage (NCBI taxonomy): Eukaryota > Metazoa > Arthropoda > Insecta > Hymenoptera > Aphelinidae > Encarsia > Encarsia formosa. Next base: position 112,923,851 of record CM076184.1, read on the forward strand.
GGCTATGTGACACTGTGTTTGTCTTACAGATTTAAAAACGCAATATCTGCATAGAAAACCCATAGCAGATATTGCGTTTTTAAATCTGTAGGCAGCTGTGTACTTACCTAAATCTTATTTTTTTAATTTTATTTAGATTTTTTTCGTAAAAATTAGCCACTGTGTGGTGGTAAAATAAGTAAGTGAAAAATGAAGAGTTTAACTTACAAACGAAAACTTTGTTTTCAATTTGACTAAAATTATGCTCTAAAACACAGTAATTTTTACATGGTTCTTTTTTTATAAATATATATTACTTAAAAAATTAAATTAAATTTCTAAAAAAGTAAGAATTATTCTTACAAGTGATTGTGAATGAAAAAATTGTTACAGGCACGTCCGAAAGGTGAAGGCCAATTGACTCCTTATCAGGGTAAAAAGCGCAGCTTTGGCGAGTACAAATGTCCCAAATGCGAGCGCAAGTGGATGTCCGGCAACAGTTGGGCTAACATGGGTCAAGAGTGCAGCACGTGTCTTATTAACGTTTTTCCATACAAGCAAGTTAGTTCTCGATATTTTTCATACCTTGCTAGTAGTATCATATAAATAATTTGTAGCTAAGAAGTAGTTCAAGTACCAACCGTTTATTCAAAACAGAACAACTATTTGAACTGTTACACCTATATACTAACATTGCTTACCGTGTCCAAAAAATGACCATCAAATGACAAATTAGTATCCATGCAGTACTCTCTCAAGAGTACTTCCTTTGTTTTTTGTTCTATTTTAGTCGAAATTTGAAGGTTTTCAAAATTAGATCAAACTTTCAAGTGATTTTCGCTCATTCATTCAATTTTTGTTCTTGATAAAAGATGTGATTTAAAAGTTGCAACCACAAATTGTTGTAATTTTTTTCTTCTTCAACCAAATATTTTTTATTTTAATACATATAAATAAGCTTTAAATACTCGCTTCTTAAAAATTATGGTTCTATCTTCTTTCAAAACAGGAATTTTTATTGAAAAGTTTAAATTGAATTGAATTTTTAATTTAATTTAAAAAATTTCAATAAATCAAAAGAAAACTCAAATTTTTTCAAGTAACTAACATCGAAATGTTATTTACTTTTTCGTAAAATAAACTGTTTCATATGTACCTTTTTTAAATTTTATAAATAATTATACTTTAAGACTTTGAATTTTTTATTTAAAATTTTTTAATGTTTATAAAACATAGGCTTATCGATAACTTTTAATTGTTACAGAGAAAGCTGACGAAACAAGATAGTGATGTATCGGAGAACAAGCTTGAACACCCAAAATATCTGTGTCAAAAGTGCAAGACTCTTGGTTATTGTTGCAGGCGCGCTGGTAAAAAAGTAAAGTCCTAAACCTACAAACATTAACGAGTACTTATTTTTTATTTTTTTTAAATTCACGCTACATTTTTTTCGTTATTTTTTACACGTCAATCATGTATGAGAATTTATTGAAGATAGTTTTTCAAAAGCATGTAAATTATCTATGTAACGAGATTTAACGTTCTAATTTTTTTTTGGAATTAAATTAAATCTCTAAAAGATAGAGATTTTTTCAAAATGAGCAATTTTTGTAATGTCCAGATTCGCTAAGACTCGTGCAAAGATATCTCGGTCTGGTCCAGGCGTATATAGTGTTGTATTAATAGTTTTGAGAAAAGCCTTCTGTTGTAAGTAAAGAGAAACCGAAAAAGCTACGTTAACATTCAAATATTTTATTGTTAATTCTGTGTGTATAAAAATATTGATAGTTCAAATCATCTGCAACAATTGAAGTGTGTGTATGAAATTTTTCAATAACAAAATGTTATACTTACTGTTAATATGTTCGTTTAGGTTCTTGTGATCAAAGCGCCTTATTTATACACGTGTTTTTTCATACTTTGGATGATTTTTTTATGTAATATTTTGGAATATGAATGTTACACAATCGTTGTTTTTGTGAGAAAATTCAGCCGATTGTTGATGCGCATTTATGATTTTTAATAGTTAGTTGTTGTATATAAATTTTTAACACTGAAGAATTCTTTTTCTCAAACGTAGAAAAGATTTTCTTATAAATTCTTAGAATAAAAAAAAAAAAAAAAGAAAAGAAATTTAAAATTTGTCTTAAATTATTTTTTATTTTTAAAGAATCAAAAAAATATTAATTTTTACGTTAACGTCTAATTTAAATAAACCATATTATAGAATGAGCATCGACGCACCAAAAATACATAAGCCAAAGATTCTTTGATTCTTCTTCATTATCATTCAGTTTTATTTTATTGTTAACTTTTCAACTCAATTTCAGTTCGATATTTTTTTATGAGTAGAGTTTCATTAGTTACTAAATTAATTTTTAGCTATCGGTGTTTCAAATTGAAGATGACACATTGAATATTATTTATTTTTACTTAATTTTGGTTTGCAAATAAGTGTTACTTTCATTTATGATATTGTTATGAATTCGAATTTTGAACGTTGTGAATGTCGCGACCGTTTCTATATATATATATGTTATTGTTATTGCTATTGCTCAGTTTTCGATTGTAAGTTTAAGGTCCGAATGCGTTTGATTTGAGAATGAAGTTTTGTTTTTAAAGTTAAAGTACTATTTACTACAGTAATAAGTTAAAGTACTGGTTACTACAGTATTAACAATGTTATTTTTTTTATAGAATTTTTTTCTAATTGAAACTTTTCTCCATGTATTCGCAATATATTTTTTTGCTTTTATAATACATCTAAAAAACGTTGAAATGAAAAAAATAAATATGTAAATAAAAACAAATTTTTGTTTTAATTCAAATCGATAAAAAAAAAGCAAGCTGAATTATATAATGAATATAATATAACTTTTTTTTCATCTCTCCGGGGCGAAAGTACAAGTTTCGCTCCTCGGTGGTGAGCGGGACTTTGTACTTTCTTCCGTGATGAAATAGTATGAACCATTGAACCAACCCTCAGCAAACCTTTAGGCGCTGAAAAAGTATTAGCCAGCCTTAGTAAACCCAACCAGCGCCTAGTGTGTAATATACTATTTTCTTTTCGTCCTGAATAATGCCAATAAAAGATAAAAACAACATAAATGTTTGTATAACCGTTTTTATTATAGTTATAGTTACACTTAGCTACCGCATTGGTAACAACATGGATAAGTGACAGTAGATAGATGGCCGAGACCGAATCTGGAATCTCAAGATTACAGTTCGTGATTACCAATTACTAAGCCATCGGATCTTATAATAAGTTGTTTAGTTTTTATTATTATTTTTTAAATGATAACCTGTTAGTACAATAGATTTTTTACTCTCTCTACGTCACGCAAAAACACAAAGCTCGGAAAAATATTCCAACAAGCATAAACCGAATTTTTCAATGCCCGCGGACACCCGACGGAAACTTCGCAGCACTTGGTGCAATTTATTCGTACTTGTCTCCCTTTGAACCTCGCCGCTCGGCTGGTTCCCATATGTACACAGACTATTTACGCTGCGTCTCGTATACCACGCCGTACTCGATTACCACGCCAAGACTTTGCCGCACGGCCGAAATTCATACACATTTTCCGCGGCGTGAATTATTTACTCGTGCGTCTCGTACATCATCCACTCATTAAGCTTAGCTGCCGCTCGGCGCTTTTGCAGCTCTTTGGCGGAAGCGATAGTCATGACGAGCGCTGATAAAAGAGCGGCGGCGCCAATCTTCCCCGGTAATCGATATATAGGTTCGCCGCGCGGGCCAAATTGCAGTAGGCAGGAGCTAATGTACCTACTCGCGTTTCCCCCCGCTCTGCTCCGGGCCAATCAAGTTAGCTCGTAAGAAAGGGGTAGGCTTATTGCACGCCAAAGTAACGATTTTGTGGAAATCAAGACTGCTAAGGATGATTTTATGATCCGACACGGTCCCTAAGTATGTTGTCAGACGGATGTTTTCTTTTTTATTTTTACATTTTATTTTATTATTATTTTTTTTTTTTTTTACTGTTTGAATGAAATTTAGCATGCATCCCTTTAAAAAAAAATTTTAATTTAAAACTAAAAAGAATGATGGTATTTATAAACACTCTGGATTAGTTGAAGAACAAAATTCGAATTTTCATTTCGAATCAAGATTCAAAGCAGAGATCATCCTGAGGGAGATTTTGTAACTATACCCGAACACTTCGACATGAGCTAAAAAAAAAAAAGATTATCAGCATTCGTAAGATATAAAAAAAAATGGAGCAAACTAATCAAACAGTAACTCAAACGATTTGGCTAAGTCTGTTGAATTAAATTATAAAAAATTAAAAAATAATAAAAAATATTAAATCAAATGTTTACTTCTCATTTTTTTCAGACAAGATCATTTTGAAACAGACTAGTTTCTCAAAAAAAACTATTTCTCAAACAATGTTATGTAAAAAGTGCAGTTGCCGGATCTCTATTGTTTTTGTTACTGTCATTAACTTTTGCAAATTGCAAGCTGTAGTTTTAAAAACTGCGTAAGGAGTAATAATATTTTTTTTATCTACGGATTCCCATTAAGATTTTTTCCTCGTATAATTAAATCCGAATAGAATTGTATCCGTTGCTCTGATTCGATCTCTTAAGAAATTCAATGAACGAAACAGTCAGAGACTCATAAAAAAAGGCTTAATTTGCCATTTGGAATTTTGCAAGACACGCAAAGGAAGTACTCATTCGTTGAACTTTTAGTCATTAAAGAAAAAAAAGTTGAGTTTCATTTTACCATTGGTTAATTACCAATAAGTGAATTCGATGATCCGAAAGGATAAAAATCGAGTTTCTTCGTTCTTAATAAATTTAAATTACTCAATTACCATGGTCTTCCGTGATTCATCCTTCGCGCGCAGCTACCGCGGCTTGCTCTCACGCTACACAAAATCGATCTTGCATGGGTAAGTAAAACAATTCTTTCAGTTTAATTAAACCTGTTTTAAATAGACTTGAAAATAAAAACATAATTTCTGATTTTAATTAGAAACATCGGGCTCTAGGATGACTTTCCAATTGCCGATGAAACTCGCTTATGTAGAACTTGCGTGCCAAATTTGATTAATTAAAATTTTCAAGTTACATTAATAACAACTGCAAGGTTAAGAAAAAAATTCAATTCAATTGATTCGTAAAAATTATTTCATTTTTAACAGTTTATTATCTTTCAAAGGATCTCGCCTGAAACTTTTTTTTACATTGTTATAAAAAAAGATAGATCATATTTATAAACATAAAGTCAAAGACGTGCGGCGGCGCAAGTATCGTACCTGATACAAAACCTTTATTGAAAAAAAAATTTACATAATTACTTTTAACGCGTATGTAACATTGTAATACCATCCTTATAAATATCATGTCTTTCAAATTATCTTCATAAAGTAAAAACGTATACCTAGAAGCCCTTACAGTTGTTAACTGAAAAATTCAGCAGCTATAGTTTAAAAAAAAGGAAATAAATTGCATACGGTAGAGCGTATAGTACGCCTCGAACGCGAAGAGACTTTACACCGAATCAAATAAAAATATTTGCATGCGTAATACCAACGTGTACTATACTCCCCTGCCCCACACATAAAAGTCAATATCAATTACGCGAGTTCCCAACCGCTTTTCTCAAACAATTTTTCACCACATCCCCTGTCGTAACAACCCCCTTGGAAAAAAAAAAAAAAAAAAGAAGTTTTAAAAAGCTTCTCTCGCCGTAAAACGGCTTTCTCGGGTGCACTTAAAACATTGTTTCCCGAGACAATAAAAGCAGCCCTCCCCGCTTCTTGCGGTAATTAGCATTCCCTTCGAGTAATGAGACACTGTCCTCCTTCCCCGGTGGTATTACGGGAGTAAAAAAGGGCGAAGAGAAATAAGTTGGAGGAGAAAATAATAAAAAGGAGGAAGCGAGCTTTTTTTTACGGCCGAGCGTCGTCCATTCGTCTCGCTCCTTTCTTCTAGTCTCGCCCTTTCACGAGGGTTTATTACGAGCTGCCGCGCTTTACGTTTTGATCCGGCCTGATTGATTCGGCTCGATTTGTTTCGTTGAGAATCGTTTGATCTCGTGAGACGACGCACTCCAAATAAATCGACGTAGGTGTTGTTTTGATTTATAGTTGCATCAAGGTCGATTGTAATTAATAAAAGTAAGACGCGCGCGGTACCGAAAAAAACTTATTTCAACAGCTTAGATTTGAAATACCTCCCACGTTTCTACAGACAAAAAAAGTCTTGATTTTTTGACTTTAGTGTTATTGATTTACAACGAATGTAAATTTTTAAACAATAAAAAAAAAAGTAATAATAATAAAAATAAAAAAGAAATGGCTTAATAATTCAGTGTAATCAAAGTAAAGACCAATCTCCTCGAGTATTGAAATGCACTTAATATTGGAAAAAAAAAACTAAATTACCAGTTTTCCTTCCTTTTTAATTGTTTTCCAAGAACCTGCGATATACTTTTATCCGTAATTGATTTACAAACAACTAATAGCATATCAAACTAAACATCTGGGGGGGGGGGGGGGAAAGCAGTGGTTAACTTTTACCGTCTTCCTAATTAAACCTACATATACTCAAAAACTTTCTTATTCCAACCGCGCGGTCCGCAATTCCACGCTCGATCGATTCCCAAATTCGCGGGAGTTTTCCCCCGCTCCACCGGAAACAACAACCAGGGCGGTGTTATTCTAATTGAAAGCCGGACTCGCTGTAGATTTCAATCGCGGAACAAGAAAATTGCCACCACTAGAAGCACCAGCAGCAGCACCACCGGAAAAGAATCAATGGAAAAACGAAGAGCGCTTGCTTCGTATCGGGATGCGGCGCGTCCTGGAAATAACAGTAATTACCTGCAGGCTGGATCGCATGTCAACAAGTTCCTCTCTATCCTCTATCTCCATCTCCCTCAACCCCTTTTCTTCTTCGGCAAACACGCAAGTCGCGGCATAAATTATAAACCGCGGTGGGCCTCTTGTTTTTCGGGAAGTGGCTAGCCCCCCCTTTTGTTCGACTCCTTTGTGGGTCCACTGCCGTGAGGAAATGTGTAACACTGTGTGTCTACAGTGAACAAGTTTGCGGTTTTGAGAAAAAAAAGAACGCGGCTTCCCTTCTCTCCGGGACGCGATTGATTTTTAAATTTCAAAAAAGAGCTAATGTACCGCCCGTGCGTTGATTTTTTTTCTTTTCAGTTTTTAATATTCGATTAATTTTTTGAAAAAATTATCAAAGTTATACTTAGTATATGCATAATCCTTTGAAATTGACTTTACAAAATTAAACTCTCGCAAAACGAATGATTCTCTTTAGGTGCGCTATAGCGTGCAATCATCGACAAACGCTTTGGCTAGAGTTATGATTACTTTTCTTGTTGATCTTCCAGTCAGTAGTTTATTTCTAACTTTGTCAACGCTTACTCTGGTATTACGTACCGCGGCAGTTAGAAATGATGTTCGTCTTGTTACGGGTCTATTATTCGTCCATATTGCGTGACTATTCCTTTGAAATAATCCTATTGCGTGCAACGTCAGCCCTGATGTTGGTTCGCAATCGACCCTTCTTCTGTAGCTTCGTCTAACGTTATTGTAACTTATGCCGCAAATATTGAAACTCCTAATAGAATAAACTGGCTCTGAATATACTGGTGTGTGCTTTACCGCTTAAAGCTATTTTCTTATTGAGAAACTTATACAAACTTGCATTGTTGGATTATTACCTAGTTGAGAACTTAATGTGAGATTTGAGTATAATATATGTGAAAGAACTTCAAGTATTATTAATGGTATGTGAAAAACCAAAATGATATCATAAAAGGCGTTGAATTTATTTTCTGCAGTTTTACAATGTCTACAACGTAAAATTAAAGTTGTACATACGTCAGTATTGACTGGTCTGGAGTTTGTAAATTATAAGCAATAATTATCTTTATTAATGTGACATCTTTTTGTTCTTCTGGATACAACGAATAATATAGGTCACGTAAGAAAAGCAGGTTTCAACCCACAAACCATTCAGCAAGCTGCTTCTTTCCTGTCACATATCAATAAACAAAAAATGGAATATTGCGCAGTTTAAATTGATTACAAGCTCACCAGATGACCACGGCTTACATTTTAACGTCGGAAGTAACCACAAAGTCAGCAAAGAATACCGAAAAAAAGAAGAAGAAGAAGAAAAAAGGTAACTTTTATGTGTATAAATTTTGGTCAAAAGTATACACATTACACAACCACGGGTAATTGTTTTTAAAACGCTCTTTGAGAAAGGCACGTCTCCCCTACCTTCGTGCATTGTGAGCCCGTCAGACTTCCTGCCGGCTCCCGTCCTCCAGCCGATAGATTTCTCATTGTAGGTGGGCCTCGTCGATGACAATACCCGATGATGGACTCGCTCGCGTGTGGCTTCTTTTTTAGCGAAGCGAGCATCTGGCTTACACCCGGTGTATTACAACATCCTCGCGGAAGTGGCTGATCAACTCTTCTTTATTTCGAAGGAGCTGACTAATGTGTCGCAATTGTGTTGACGCGAGCACTATAAGACTTGTGGTTTTACTTTCTTTACTTCCTTCCTTGAATATTCAGAAGGTTTAGGAGCGATGATAGCCCCCGATGCTATCTTTTTTGGAGGTTATGCATTATGAATAATGGATCATTAGGGGGAGTGGCTGCACCGATGAGAGCCACCTGTGGATTTGAAAGATATGTTTTTTTTTACTCTTTTAGGTGTGTGTGATTGATGATGAACTTTTCCGAGCGGCGGAAATCACAGGAGGTCAAAAGTCTTTTTATACAGTCAAATACAATATGGTTTTGTGCGTTTATCTGTTCTTTCGTGAAGTCCATCAAAAAGAGTCTCATTGTTCACCGAGTAGCTTTTTACGATTATATCTGCTTGATCTAATATTTCATTTAATGTGGTAGTTTTGAATTTTGATGGCTTGAGCATCGAGGTTTCTTTTCTTTCCCAAGATCAAAATTATGATTAAACTAAGAAGTTTTGAAGTTAGAAAAGTTATAGCGTGTGAAGTTGCTTTCTAATAATGCGTTTTCAAAATTGCTTTTCAGAATTTAACATTGTTATTTATATAAAAATGTATACATTATTGATTCCATGATAAGTTCCTATGTAGAATGTGCAAAGTGACTCAGTTGATACAAGCGTTTGCCTACTATTCATACGGCCGTCTGTACTCTGTTCGAGTCCCGACCACTGTTGTAATTTAGTATATGCAATATTTAGTTACTGAATCAATTAATATTTTATTTACTTGAGTAAATGATACCTGTAAAGAAGAAAAATAATTTTATGAAGCGACCATACTGTCATTTTTTTTTTTTTTTTTTTTTTTATTATTATCATTACATTAGTTATAAAGTTAAAAAGAATATGGGATTTACTGGGCACGTTGAATAGATTTTAAATCTTGACAATCATTGATTTGTATTTTTTTAAAACTAATAAACAAAAATATAAAACAAACGCTGAATCACTTTGATCTCCTTGAATTAATCATCTAGCTCGAAAAACCCACAAAGAGCGCATCTTTTCATATAGTCCTTCGGCTGCAGGTTGTATTTTCCTTTGAGAACAGCTCATCAAAAAAACATCATCATCATCAGTCCACCCCCAACACCGGCTAAAATAAATAAGTCGGTAAAAAAAAAAAAACAAAAAGAAAAATAACTCACACACAAATCAAAAAGCAAACAGGCTCCAGAAATTTGTCATGCCGTTACGCAACCGATGACGAGACGAATAGAACCCGGTGCGCGAGCAACAAAGGCCCGCAGGTGTGAAAAATATTTTCGAAGGTGTAAGGGGTCGGACCGCGTCCAGGCTGCAGCCCCTCCTCTATTCTTTGCCGCCGGCCGATGACTCGACATCCAAATTAGAGCAACGGCTAGCGTCCTGTGGGAAATCTGGCCTAATTTCGAGATTACTTTTCATCCCCGAAAAAGTTCAACGCCCCAGGACCCGCGCATATCTTTTTTTCTTTCATGACTGTTTCTGGAAAACCAAGATCATTGTTTTTCCATGTATACACCTAAAATTCTTCTTTCCCCCCTTTTTTTTTCCCGGTAAAATCCGTAAAATTCGCGACGTTTTACAACCTTCCCGTAAAAACAAACGATCCGGCATTATGCATTTTCGCTGAAAGATGCAGATCTCTCGCATCCTGGTGTCTATAGAGGAGAACGAGTCGGTCGAGGTGGAGAAGAATCTTCAAGGATTTCATTTCTTTTTTTTAACATTTCGAGCAGTTTACTTCAGAGTGGAATAAAAATGATGAGTTAGCTGGAAAGTAACTTGAAAATTACTATTTTTTCATTGTTTAAGAGAATGTAAAAGATTTTTATTCAGTGACCCAATGGATTATATTTAAATAAAGTCAGTGAACATGAGAATGAAAATTTAATCTGCTTTGGCTTACTAGAACTTTCTATAAGGGTTTCTTGGTATCCATAGTCCAGTTTAATTCTGAAATCCGGAGCTTTCAATCTAGGATGGTCTAACACATTTTCAAATTAAATCAACCTTGTCTGGAAATCAGTGATCTAAGAAAAAAAGCAATTTTATTAGTTTTATATGAACAGCTCGTAACTTATACGACACTTAAGTATTTGTGTATCGCATTGAATAAAGACAAAACTACTCGACAGGGTATTAAAGAATAAAGATTCTACGAGCTACGAATCCGGCGCAGCTCCACGGTAATTAACCAGTTGCAAATACGCGAAGTTGAATACTACAGACTTAAAAGGCTGAACTTGGAAGTTTATTCTGAATATGTATAGTCTAGTCCCGAAGTGTTAAGGTGTCAAGAAAAAACTATAGAAATCAATGTGCTTTTAAAAGCTTTTATTACCTGTCTCGATTCTGAAACAACCTCACGTTCTTCAAGTTTTTGTATCGATTTTAAAACTTCTTAAGCTTTATAGAATAAAAAAAGTGATGATAATAATTTAACGCTTATCCAATTACTCTAAATTTGATAAGAACACATCATTATTAAGATGCTCTTCGTCCTGATGGTGTCAAGATTCCAAAGCTATGCTCGCATATGAAAAGACAACGGAAGTCAAAAGGCAAACGGATGCTCTTTCTCGTTCGCCAAAAGCCTCAATTATTACGACGATGCTTACTTATCTCTGCCGGAGCGAAGTGGTGGACAGCAAGACAACGACGACGACGTGCAGTCTCGTCGCGTCGGATTATCAGCATCTCTTGCACGGCTCGGGGGGAGGGAGCAAGGTGGTGGGGGGCTTCGAGAGGAAAGATGGGGGCTCGGGGGGGCGGAGCCTAGCCCCCACCACCGAGCCGCCAGCGCGCGCGTATAGGTATACGGGCGACCTATGGGGGTATAAATTGGTTTGTTTGGCCGGGGCGAGATGAAAGGGGCCGCTTTAGGCCGCTAAATGCTATCTTTAAGGTGTCGGATCAACGCAAATGTGCCTGAGTTACTCGTAATTATAGCGTGCTGGCTCTTCTCCTCTTGTTGGCCGAGCAGACTCGTTTTCTCTCTCGCTGCTGCTGCTGCTGTGGCTGTTGCAAGAGAAGGGGGAGGAAAGAGGGGGGATGATGAGCACGTTGCTGCCCGCGGCGGCAGCGGCCACAGCTCGTTTCGCGCGCGACGATTTCCCGCTCCCTTGTATACATGGAAGTATGCGAGCGAGATGAAAGAGCCCCGCTGGATGCTGCAGCGAGCCTGGAATTTACCGATCCGCGCTCAATTTAAGAGGACCCCGACGTATGTAGATTATCGATCGGAGCGTTATCATTCATCGTCTTGTTTGAATATCAATGAATTTACCGAGCCCCGGGATCAGTCGGTTAACTTTCCCTGCGAGAAATTTCCGCCAGAATATTGCCAGACAGTGGGCAGATTTAGCGAAATTGGGCAGAAATTTAGTAGGGTTAATCGCCAGATTCTTGACAGAAGGCCAATGCTTTACGCATAGGGATTCTGGCGAGCTATAGCCTAAACCTTTTTATTTTAAATTGTAACATTGATTACTAACAAAAATATGTTCAGTTTCATAACTTGACTCTGAAATTTTTCTTTTTTTTTTTTCCTTATGTTGAACATTTTTCTCATCCATTTTGATGTAATTTTAAAATATTATTCACACAATACCAGCCCTGCTGTATAGCCACACGTGTGGCATACGTGTGCCACACGTACAATGGACTTGAACAAATTTTTTTTCTTTTTCTAAATATTTTAACACCTATGGAGTCAGGGCGGAGACCTAGTGCATAGGATAGCGATTACAACCTGGACATGATTTTCCCAGGAAGTTTTGACTCCGGAGGGGCCAGGGCGGATACCTGGTGCACCTGGTGATATTGACGCCTTGGAGATGATTTCCCCAGGAAGCTTGGACTCCGGAGGGGTCAGGCTGAACACCTGGTGCACCTGGTGATACTTACGCCTTGGAGATGATTTCCTCAGGAAGTTTGGACTCCGGAGGGGCCAGGGCGAATACCTGGTGCACCTGGTTATACTGAGGCCTTGGAGATGATTTCCCCAGGAAGTTTGCACTCCGGAGGGGTCAGGCTGAACACCTGGTGCACCTGGTATTAATTACGCCTTGGAGATGATTTCCCCAGGAAGTTAGGACTCCGGGGGGGTCAGGGCGGACACCTGGTGCACCTGATGATACTTACGCCTTGGAGATGATTTCCTCAGGAAGTTTGGACTCCGGAGGGGCCAGGGCGGATACCTGGTGCACCTGGTAATACTTACGCCTTGGAGATAATTTCCCCAGGAAGTTTGGACTCCGGAGAGGTCAGGCTGAACACCTGGTGCACCTGGTGATACTTACGCCTTGGAGATGATTTCCTCAGGAAGTTTGGACTCCGGAGGGGCCAGGGCGAATACCTGGTGCACCTGGTTATACTGAGGCCTTGGAGATGATTTCCCCAGGAAGTTTGCACTCCGGAGGGGTCAGGCTGAACACCTGGTGCACCTGGTATTAATTACGCCTTGGAGATGATTTCCCCAGGAAGTTAGGACTCCGGGGGGGTCAGGGCGGACACCTGGTGCACCTGATGATACTTACGCCTTGGAGATGATTTCCTCAGGAAGTTTGGACTCCGGAGGGGCCAGGGCGAATACCTGGTGCACCTGGTAATACTTACGCCTTGGAGATAATTTCCCCAGGAAGTTTGGACTCCGGAGAGGTCAGGCTGAACACCTGGTGCACCTGGTGATACTTACGCCTCGGAGATGATTTCCTCAGGAAGTTTGGACTCCGGAGGGGTTAGGGCTTACACCCGGTGCACCTGGTGATACTTACGCCTTGGAGATGATTTTCCCAGAAAGTTTTGATCCCAGTGGGTTTACATCATCAAGTTTACTATTAGGATAGCATCTTCAGAGTTGGGTTATTACCGGGTACACCAAGTATTTTCCCTGGCCCATCCAGGGTCAAAATTTCTTGATAAAATCATCTCCAAGGCGTAAGTATCACCAGGGGCACCAGGTGTCCGCCCTGGCCCCTCCGGGGTCCAGACTTCCTGAGGAAATCATCTCCAAGGCGCAAGTATCACCAGGTGCACCAGGTATCCGCCCTGGCCTTCTGGGGAAATTATCTCCAAGGCGTAAGTATTACCAGGTGCACCAGGTATCCGCCCTGGCCCCTCCGGAGTCAAAACTTCTAAGGGAAATCATCTCCAAGGCGTAAGTATCACCAGGTGCACCAGGTGTCCGCCCTGACCCCTCCGGAGTCGAAACTTCCTGGGAAAATCATCTCCAAGGCGTAAATATCACCAGGTGCACCAGGTGTTCAGCCTGACCCCTCCGGAGTCCAAACTTCCTGGGGAAATCATCTCCAAGGTTTCAGTATAACCAGGTGCACCAGGTATCTGCCCTGGCCCCTCCGAGGTCCAAACTTCCTGAGGAAATCATCTCCCTGGCGTAAGTATCACCAGGTGCACCAGGTATACGCCCTGGCCTCTCCGGAGTCAAAACTTCCTGGGGAAATCATCTCCAGGTTGTAATCGCTATCCTATGCGCCAGGTCACTGCCCTGACTCCATAGGTGTTAAAATATTTAGCAAAAGAAAAAAAATTTGTTCAAGTCCATTGTACGTGTGGCTATACAGCAGGGAGAGGTTAGGATTTTCAAACAGCAAGCATAATTCATCGATTAAAAATTAAAATTATATTTCTATAAAATTATTTGATTATTTTTTATCAATTTTGTAACATCGGAGCTGCATGCTGCTGCTCCGATTTGTAAACTAACCTCTCATCGACGCATCTAGGTACATATACATATATGTATATATATTGACATATACATAAAATAATAAGCTTGACAGAATTTTCTGCCCACTATCTGGCGAGCACCCCAGACGTTCTGTTGAAACTTCTAGCAGGGTTGGCTGGACCCTTCAAGCCGAGTGCAACGGACTTGAAACGCTACTGTGTTTTTAATTTTAAATTCTTGCACACTTTTATAGTTGAATTTAACTGTTAAATTGGTGGTGTTTTCTATATTGTAAATGTAGTTTTGTAATAAAATAAATAATTCTGATTAATAGATACATCCAAACTGACCAAAATCATGCAGTGTTATAATAGAAACTGCATTATATCAAAAATTAGAATTCAAAATTTTTTTCAAGATAAAAGTAATTTCAACAAGAATTGGATGAAAAAAAAACTCTACAGATGCAACAACAAAAAAAAAAAAAAAATACAGGAAAAAAACAATACAACTACAATCTTACGTAACTAGAAAATAAATTATCCAACCAGTATTTATTTTGCAACGTGATTTATCAGCTGAAATTAATTAGCGGCCGAAAAATTTATTAAATTTCACGCCAAAGAGTCTAAACTAATCTCAAGCTAGATAAGACCGACAGGTGATCCATTCGGTTGCAGTGGTTGTCTCTGTTGTCCAAAGATAGTATCGCGCGCGCGGTTTATTAGCGCGCCCAATTTCGAATAATCTCTCGAGAAGCCCGTAATGAGGAATTTATCAGCGATTAATTAGCTAATATTCTAATCTCGCTGATTTAGAATTTATTAACCGCGGCCGCATGCGCGCAAGGCAGCACCCTCATCCGTATTTTCCAATAAATTAAGCGCTCGATACTTTGCTTCCCCCTCGAGTCAGAGTCCGAGGTGTTTCTTCCACCTATAACCATCGTGAATAACTCAGGAGAGAGTATATGCACAGGGAGCTGCTTGCTTCTCTACGTCAAACGCAGCGGTAGCAGCGCAAAAATATTCAATAATTCAACGTCTGCGCGTAAATATAAACTCTCAAGCCACAGCGGATAAATAATTCTCGATTTCACTTGAATTTCACCTCGTTTGTCAATTAGCGCGATACGGTTTCATTACGCGGTAAAAAATAATTAACCAGCGAGGGATTTTATGCGGCACTCGATAGGCATCTCGCCCCCGCGGCGCATGCGTATAATAATTCATAAATTATGCTCGGCCGTTTAGCCTTACGTACGGCATCAATTGGTGTTTTTCCTCTTACGGCCAGCTGGGAGTTACGACCGGGGGGTGCGTTACACCTTTGGCTGATGTTTTCTGGATTCAGAGTAGAGCTGCTTATGACTGTTATGGAAGTTCTCATCGCTTCTGTGTAATCGGAAAGTGAGTGTGAATTAATTGATTTGATTTTAACTAGGGTACGAGAGCGTATTATTAGATTGTTAGCTGATTTTCCAGTGAGATAAAGTATTTAGCCAAGATTGTAGATTATTATGGTTGAACTAGCTAGGTAGTAATGTTACTGCGATTAAAATTGTATATTATAGTTATTTTAAAGCGGCGTTATCTGAGACTTCAAATGAAGTGAAAAAGTTTTAAGAATTTACCTACAAAATTAAATGATGTTCACCTTAAAATGTCTTCATCTTATTACTTCTTCCGAAATTAGTCAGTTGGTGGCTTTTGCTTGATTAGATGCTTGGTTGATGATTCATTCTGCAAACACCACGCTCGAAATTGCTGTAATCCGTCCTTTAATGCCTAAATTATTCATTCTCCTTTGGTCCCAAGTGAAAGAATCACGAAAGCTGAATTTAAAGACCTGGTTTATTACTCGAAATTTCTTGGAACACTAAGACGAAAATAGTTTCAGGTACAATGTAACAGATCCACACGCTGGGTAGTTAGTCGCAACTATAAAACGGGAATGTGTGCCAATAAGCCGAGACGTATACGCGAGTTATAAATCCATACGAACACGATGTTGCATAACAAAAAGAACCAAAGAAGAGAAGAGTTCAGAGTGGATATAAAGTCGAGTTAAGACGTCGAACGGGCAGTAAAGGTCCGACAGCAAAGGTGCAAACTGCAGTCTACCTTTTTTTTCTCACTTTCCAGCCCGTACAGCAATAAACAACGCAACATCAGCAGGGCAGTTAAAGGAGCCGGAATTAGCATACCCGCCGAAATTCGAATCCTAAAGGAGTAGCAGATGCGCTACTATTGATTAATGAAGATAAAGGTCTCTGAATATACAATAAAGGTGCCCTGCAACACCTTTGAGATAACGACGACTCGGGCTATTAAACAAAGCCCCATCCGGCGCGCAAAACACTTACACTTTCGATGCTGCTGGTGCACAGTGCTGCAGATGATGAAGAACAAGAAGAATAAGGATAGAGCTGAGGCGGCGGCGGCGGCCACCCTGCACTTAACCAAAGTGGCACGTATGGCGGCCCGAGCTCGGGGCGTTTTGAACTGCTCCCGACGCTCCCGTCTTCTCTTCTACTGCAGTGACTTCTTATGCGGTTACTCGAACACTCTCTGGGGAATTAAATTTTTCGGACGTGACAAATTTGGGAGAGTGGTGGCTTTTTAACTCTTGATTGATTGCGCGGCGCGATACCAATTTATGTAACTGGAGCATTGAACGTCCCTGTTTTGGGTTAATACATCAGGATGGAACGAGTGGAGAGTCAACGTTGATATCTTGTAGCCTGGAGAACCAAAAGAGTCTTAGTATCGTCTTTTACTTTACGCATATGTGTAACGTTTTCTTATTAGCTGATTCCATTAGTGGAGGGTTGTTTTTATAATTAATTTATTTTAAAAGTTCATTAAAATACCTATCCATGAGCACTTGTACACGTATCCTGCACGTTATATTTCTTTCCGATTTATACTGCCATCTCCCGTTACCTCCTGGATCTTATTCAATTGGTAGTTAAAAATGGGATGAAAATTACTTTCATTCTTAATCAGAAGACCTTTCCGGGTTTTTTTGCGGCATTAGAGGAAATTTTTAAAAGAAAAAAAAAATAAATTTTCACATTAAATAGATTTTAAAAGACATTTTTGAAATGGGTTTGATACAAATAAATTTGGAAAGTTATAAGGTAAGTGTGCCTAATATGGCCCTGTGCCTAATATGCCCCCCCCCCCCCCTGTTATTTTGAATATGCTAGGTATGCGGCATCTCTGCAAGGTAGGAAGAAGTAAAAAACACTGAATTATGAAGTTTTAAGTTGTTTAGAATATTTTAAAATTATTTTTGCGCACGCCTAATAGCTAAAACTCGTTTCGTATACCTCCGTTATTATTTTACGTTGTAATTAAGTGGTCTGCCAAAATATTTAGACGCACCTGATCAAAATTTGGTTAAGTAGCTTCGATTCGTTATTGTTTCAGCTTTAAAACGCGACCTTAGTTTTTGTTCAACTCGTTTTCTAACGGGTTTTATTCTTAAATAACTTTTTATTATGTAGTGTACCTAATATGGCCCCCACAAATTAGTAGAAATACCGATATTAAGAGTCCTTAGTTTCATGTTTACTTTTTAGAAAATCCTATCCTAATGTTATTTAAGAAAAATAAATTTAATTGTTTCAAAGCTTTTTTTCATTTTATAACTAAAAAAGCATTCTAGCTCAAAAAAAAAACTTTGACCTAAATTTAAAGTTGAAATTTTTCTACTGGTTGCAAAGCTTTCAAAAACATTGTAAAAAAGGCTCAATTTTTAAATAAATCATTTTTAAAATAATAACAATTTTGAAGTTTTTAAAATCTTATATCCTGATTGATTTAAAAAGTAGGAACAAATTGCAATTAATTAATTACTTCAAGGGGGGCCATATTAGGACACAAATTTTAGGTGTCTTAAAAAACCGTGTTTTGGTAAATCCTCTGGCACTTGAAGCTCATTGATCAAAATCAAACATGTAATGTCTCATTTTAAAGCTCTTGAATCAAGCTTTAAAATAAGACCTTAACCGTCAAAAAATATTGATTTGATTGGCCACAACGTCGATTCTCGCTTAGGGGGGCCATATTAGGTACAGGTACCTTATATAAAATAAAATTTGTATTCTAAATAAGCAGGTCACCGATGGCATGTCCAGGTATCTCAAGTAAGTTCTGTCCTACTTTCGAGTGATGATTTACAGGTATCGATATCAAAAATATCATCCAGATTGATATTCAATGCCGAAAAAGCCAACTTTTGAAAATGATTTCCAGTCCTTTTTTCGCTTTATCAAACATCAAGAATAGTTGTGGTCAAGAAGATAAGAGAAACCATAACAACATTCAAGTTCCCATAAACAAATAATGATACCACGTTGTAATTTCAAATCTGATTTCTTCGATTTACTAGAATTATTGGCACTACTAACAATAAGTACTAAGATGAGTAATTGTGTTTGTGGAGTTTGAAAATTCACAGGTCATACGCATACTGACAGTGATTCATACATCTCTTTTCCGGAACACACTTGCACCAATATTCCATTCAAAATTTTATGAAATTACACTAATACAATCACTAACTATTTAAGAGTATAAAAGTCTCAAGCACAAAAAAAAGCAAGATACGCAGAAAAAGCTCGAAGTAGAGCGATGCAGAATTTGACAATACGGTGGTGTACGCCTGGTGGTCCTCTGAAATTTCGGCGTGCGAAGTTACAAAAGGTGCGAAGAAGAATAACGAAAGAAAAAAAAGGGGAGAAGAGGAAGAAAGAGAAGCGCGCGTTCGGGCTCGCTCCCGCGCAGTCAAAATCGATTAGGGAGCTTCCAATGAAATTCTTTGTGTAGTGCAGCCCTCGTTTAATATACTATCCCGAACCTTTTTCTCCTTTTTCGTCATAATTTATATATTAAAATTCTGCCTTCTCTTCTCTCCTTTTCCCTCTCCTCCTCTTCTCCTGGTTCTTTAGCCTTGGGATGCGATTCTTCTTTTGTCGGTCCTCGGAGCTCGCGCGTATGGATTTTGCATCGATGCTTAATGACTCGGACCCGGTTTTTTGATCTCTCCAAAGGGTTGAATGCGCTGTGTTTGTTGAAGTTTCTTCTTATTTATTTTTTCTCTCTTTTCTTTATAAACTCTCGCGGATTTCGATACTTGAGCTGTTGGATTCTTCGGAACCTGTTTTTTTGGTTAACTGGTGGCCTTTATGGGTGGTCTAATTCAAGCCAGGCACCGTGCAAATATTTGAAAATCAGTAGCTGCCAAGCCAGCTTGGACGGGAAAATTTTCAAACTATAAATCACAGACATTTGCGATAAATAATTTTCCTGGTGCAGGCCCGAGGACAGGTGTGCTGTTAGCCGCAACTGAATACGTAATGAAAATACACACACGCTTCGGCTTCGGCGTCGGTGGCAATAACCATTAAAAACAAACGGGCGACGGCCATTTCTGATGTTGATTTTCAAAGTACGCGGCGCAGTCGTTTTCTGCAGGAGCCCGCGAGTGCGAACAGCCGGCGATTAACGTCAAGCGAGCTTAGCGGAGCCTGAAGATGACGCGAACCGATATACCAACGGCGCTATAAATAAACGCATAAACGTCTGTTTGCACGTGGAAAAACGCCACGGCTTAATGAGCGGCATCCGCGAAAGGGAAAATTTTCTGTGCTCTCTTTCTTTCCTCCGGGGATGAAGCAAAAGCGGAGGTAAGGGAAAAAAAGTATCTAGATTAATCCTCTTTTGTATGCTAATGGCTTGTTTAACTTATTCGAGAGGGATTTGCATTTTAAATGACCGTAAGTGTGTGCTTTTTTAAGGGCTATGAGGAAACTCGGTACTTACGCGAGCGGGGAGCCGGGAGATGACTTTCTTATGATTTGATTTTAAGGATCGCTTTCGATGTTTATTTCTTCATGGGATTGGAGATTTTTTTCATACCGATGGATTAATATGTTTTTATAGCTGTTAATCTTGAATGCAGTTTCATAAAATTTTATGATTACCCGTGCGGATTTTTAAAAGTTTCAAATGCTTCATTTACTTTGAATATTATATTTGCGGAATTTTAAAAATTTAGAATTTAGTTGTGGCAAAAAGTTCAAGTACACCTGTAAAAACAATTTTTTTTTCTTCTGTAGACATAAATATCTGACTTTTAAAATCATATTCAATTACCAACATCTTTTGAAAAAGTAGTCCATACACAAAATCTTGTGATCTTAGAGTGATCTAAGTAATTACGTCTGTTTTCAAAAAATTCGCAGTACGGTTTGCATGATTATTTTTTATTTGGAGAATGGTCTAATAGATCTTACGTTTTCTTAAGACCGTCAAGTTGGTTTTGTACAAAGACGTCTTATATTTTAAGTTAATTTAAATAATCTTGATATATATTTTTAAAATATCTAAAGTTCATAGGTGTACATTTGAGCTTAACCAGAATTATTTTCATTACATAAAAAAATCTTTCGAAAAATAACCAAAAAGCTTAGTGAATGAGAAATATTAATAAGAAATATTAATAGAAATATTAATCGGCTACATTAATATGTTAGATGAGACATAAGTAGAGACTGGCACAATAGATCTATAACGATTATTCAATTCAATTTTCAGCCATATCATCGAAAGTAAAGGACGACGAATACTCGTCGATTATCATGGAGACAAATAAAAAGGAAAAAATTATTTTATTTACGATTTAATATTTACAACAAAACTCAAATTTTTTTAAAAGCAAACAACAAAAAATCATTTGTATTGAACATTCTAACTGATACCAAATTTGATTCATAGACCAATTCATTGAATTACTCTCCACGCTCAATTGCGACTAAAAGATAATTTCGTAATACCGGCACATCAAAACTCCGAATAAATCCTTGAAATTTAATTTAACCTCGTTCGCAAAAAAGAGGGGTGAAATTTAATGCAGTGCGAAGTAACGATCTCCATGAAAGCCCCATTAATTCGACTTTATACTTCTCCGCTTGATACGAAAAAAAAAAAAAAGAAAAAAGTATTCCGAGAGAGATTAACGGGTTAAAAATAATAATCAAACAAACACCGCGAACAAATCTGTTTGCGTATCAAGAGCGTAACCGAAATCCATCGCTTAAATAATGATGATCCTCTCTCTCGGTCGCGAGAAAAAGAGAGAGAGAGAGAGAATCTCAGCGCTTCGCGGCCGCAAATTGCATTTGAAACGTATAAAGTATCCTCTCAAAGCGTGTCCGCGGCGTTGTATGTTTAAGGCGACAGAGGATTGTCACAATATACGCGCGGTTTTAAATCATCGCGCAGAACGCGGCCTTACCGAGCTGAGTCGGAGCGAGCGAGAGAGAAAATAAAAAGACCCGAGAGGAATACGAGAACCGGTCGAGGAGGGATTTTTCGGGGGGAAGGCAGTTACCGCAGCCAGGGCGAGATAATTACAGAGCGCTGTCCGGCCGCCAAGTCAAACAACCTAAACATCGCTCGCTTCTCTGTGAGAGAAGAAGGAACCGAAATGGGATGTGCGAGTTTTTTTCGTGGAGCTTCGCCGCCTTTTTTTTTTTTTTTCTTTCACCTTCTTCGGCCTGCAGGAGGAGGAATTCTTGCCTTTTTTTTTTTTTACCTCAGAGTTTTTTTGGAGGGCGATAGGGGGTGGTTATGGGGTGAGCGACGCACCTGTGCCCGGCCGTTAATTTATGCAGCACCGGCTTTCAAATATTTGCTCTCTCGGGTAAGTGCAAGTCGTTGGCACCCAATACTTTTCAATTTTCGTTCTCTAAAATTCTAGGTTATTAATTAGTTTTTTAAATTTATTTCTTCATCGATAAAATCCAACGAATTTTGCATATCAAAGAAACCTTGGTTTAATCACAATAAATAATCGAATTCACGGCCGATACTAAAGTAGGTATCGAAAAAAAAAACAGGTTCTTAAATAAATAAGATTGAAAAAAATCGGGTTGAGCTTGCATCAGTCATATTTATCCTGGACCATCATCTTCGAAGCCTCGAAAAAAAAAATTCCTTTTAAATCCGTGCTCAATCGCGAAATACCTCGAGAGTGTCTCAGCTCTTATCCGAGAACCGCATCGGGGAATAAGAAAGCTTGTGAAAGTGCGGTCCGATACGTCTATTGTTTTGTTTACGATTCGATCAGCGTGCTCAACTCGCCAGAACCTAATTTCTTTTTTCCATATTCCTACGCTGGGTTTTACGTCATTTGACTTTATTTCGTTGTTTTACGCGAATATCAGCGAGAGCAAATTAGTAAACATCAAAGGCACGCTCGGTGTCATCATTTCGAATTAACCGGGCGTATTTTATATTCGGTGGGTAGGAAAAATTAATGTTGTTTACATTGCGCGTAAATTACAGTGCGAGCCGACAGCGGATCCGGATTAAAAAGCCGTATATATGCGAGATTCCAGCTTGAATTTTTTTTTTTTTTTTTTTTTTTTTTTTTCGTTATAAATGTGGTAGCTCTTGATTTTAAATTAGAAATAAATCCGTTCGTTTGTGATGGTTAATTTATGCGTGTCGAGTGCCGTTCAAAGAGGTAATTTGATCAAGAGTGTAATGGTTTAATGAGCCGTATTTGTAAACGCGTTGGTTTTTTTCGGGAATTTTATGGACGATTCAAGGTGAAAATAGGAATGTAAGAATCAGCAAAACAAGTAATATAATGACGATCATCGTGCGGTCGAGAAGGTTGAAAAGAAGAAGAAGAAAAAAAAACCGAAGAAGAGGTTTTTATGTTGATACTATTCTGGTTTTAATATGACACGGTCGTAAATCTGTTGTAATAAAATGATTAGTAGATAATCGCATGATCATAAAACACAAAATTCTTTCTTTCTTTCTTTGAATTGAGTGGTTCTTAACATTATACCCACAACGTCGCTAGAATAATATTTGATTATCCTTTTTATATGGACATTTTGCCGTGTGGTGCTTGCGATTTATGAAAAAAAAAAATTCTATGTGTCATTTCGCGAGGCTTCCTGCGAATGCAAATTACATAAAGCGATTCGTAAGACGCCAGCTGGCATTACGACCAATGATGAATGAAATTTTTAAATTGCCGCGTATAACAAAAACTAATAAACAATGTGTATACTTTATAAAACGTGCCGAGTATTACTTACCGCGGATTGCATAATAAAATGCACAAACAACAGTTTGAGGGGGGCGAGAGAGGGAAAAATGAATTTTTTTTTTTTTTTTTTTTTTAATTTATAGTTTACCGAATGAGACTGGTTATTAAAGAAAATCAACTCTTCATAATTATGCCGAATGGCACCACGAGTATTTTGTGGAATAAAAATTCATGCACTTAAAACTAATAGCTTATAATTTGAGGTAGAGGAAAAAAAATGATGTATTGCAATGATTTAGTGATGTTTAAGATTGAAATTTATTTTAAAAACGTTTAAACGAGTAAATTCAAGAGGATAAAAAATGTAAAACACTGTGTATACTCAACCAAAGTATGTTTCTTAAAGATTTTGCAAGAAAAAAAAAGATTCTAAAATTTTTAGTTATTGATAAACTAATAATTTGCTAACTCAGATATTTCATGCTTGTTATTACCAGGTTGAGACACAAACTTTAATTGCGACTACTATTGCTTTGGTCTTTCAATTTTAAAATATAAAATTAATTAAATTATTAAAATTGGATACTATATTGTATTTATCGACAATTATCACAGTAATTTATATTTTTAATTTTTTTAACAATTTTTTTAAAATTAAAGAACACTTTTTCAACTGAAATTAAGAATCACAACAGCATTCAGAATAGTTTGTTAGATAAATTATACTATATAAATTAATTTTTCTAATTCACTATTTGTATTGTACTGCTTTACTTAAGATTTATCATACTTGTAAAATCCATGTTTCCACCATAAAATGTCTACTCTTGGTTATTAATACACCATTGTAATTTTTTTCCCAAATCGGTGAAATAAGCAAAGTCATAAAATTCAGTAGAAATATTCACATGTGGTCAGCCTCGATGTCCCCAAGTAAACGACCAGAAAAGTGTAAGCAGCGCACCAGAAATTTAATTTAAAAGCACAGTGAAACTATTACGCAGCAAAGTCCTCGCGAAGTGAAAAAAATCCACATCTCATCGCCGATAAGGAAAAAAAAGAAGGCGCGAGAGGGGGAAGGAGGCACAAAGTATCCAATAAGCGACCTCCCACGGGGTTGAAAATCACGAACAATGAGACGGCCAGCCACCCCCCTCGCGAGCGACGTGGGTGTTACTCCTTCTTTCAAAGTAAACGATTACGCGGCACTTTTTTGTCCTCGATAGCTCCCGCTTCTCTTCCAAAAAGAAAGAAAAAAAAAAAAAAGAAATGAGAAAAGAGGGACAAAACTCGTAATCCAATAATTACGCTAATAGAGCTGAAGAAGCCAAGGCCGCAGGAATGCGAGAATTTACGACAAAAGTGTATCACATTTTTGAGCGACCCTTTGAAGCCAACCGAGCAACCGAGAATAAGAGGAAGAGTTTCGCCACCTGGCACCCGCAATTTGACTATGAAATTGAACTATTATGGCACCTTATGATTTAGAACTCGGACCCTTTGTTACGCTCCTCTCCGCTTTTTGTATGTTAAATTGGTTCTGTCCGATTGATTGAATTATAGCGGCCGGTCTCTTCCCTTTTTATTTATCAGGGATTAAGGAACCGTGAAGAAATGGTCAGCTTTTGAAATTAAATTCAAAATGGTCACATTAGACAAATTTATTAGCCTTTTCGCGCGCCGCGCCGGCCCTTTGTCGTGCAACGGCCTTTTGATACACCTATTTGGTTTTTCAGAATTCATGAAAAAAAAAATGTAACCTTTATCCGTCCCATTATGAATAATTCATAAACAATGTACCTGGAACAAGTTTTATTGTACCACTGAATCCTCCGAACTAAACTTTCCTATGAAGAACCGAGGTAAGGGCCAATGTAATAAATTAAAGAGAGATCAGTATCATTGCACCGACTTAGGGAATGAAAAACGTGGTGGATGACACAACGAATTAATCTCCCCGGGTGTAACAGCGTTCCAGAAATATTAAAAAGGTGATCCACCGGCTCGAACATCTTCATAGGAATCAATCAAAGGCGCGTGTGAGGAGGGCGCGCGAAATATTCGAAACATTCAATCTCACCGGCATTCCTGAAAGAGGGAGGGGGTATAATTAGCCGGGTCCATTGAGTCCCGAAATTCCGACAATCACACGCGTAAAAGACAAAGGAGAAGCCGTTCCCCAGAAGTGCGAGACTTCGGGGCGCGAGAATAACGGCTGCAGGAGTGAGAAGACGAACCAAAAGAAGAAGAAGAATTGGCGTATTCTAGGTTAAAGCCAAGGTGTTGCTGTCGGTGGTATTAATTGGCAGTCGGGAGGTACGCTGCCGTGTGATTAGGCCGCCGCGCGAAAACCCATAAATAAACAAAAAATATCTATAGCAGGCCCCGCGTACCCGTAATCGATTCGATCGGATCGAGGAGCCGCGAGTCGATTCGGCGGGTAATTTGCTATCGTGCGTGTACGTGGACCCCGAGCGTTATGGATTTTCGGGGAAACAACGGCCTGCTCGTTATTACCCCACGGTTCAAGCGCTTGATTTTTTGGCTGGATGTATTGAATCTATTTGGGGAAATTTTTTTTTTTTTTTTCGAGGAGCTTAATGGAATCGATAATGCGAGGACTCGGTGCAGGGTAATCGAGAAAATATCGTCCTGATGCCGTACATGCACTCGATGTTTGAAAATTGAGGGCAATCGAGGTTTTTATAAATGGTCGGCAATTACAGAGAATCTGATCTAAGAGGGCCTGACTGCTACAGGATTTTTATGTAATCAATTGACCAATGTTTTCAGTCTTTTTTTTGTATATTTGATTACTCCTGTGTAAAATTAAATTTTATGCTTTTGTTACGTAAATTTTTTGGACATTAAAACTGTGTTCGCCAAATTGGTACCAAATCGATCGATAATGCAAACGCAAACATACGAACTTCAAAATTCATTCACCTGCCTAATAAGACGCTAAATTGTACGCTCTTCTCTCACGCGAGCTGACATTCGTCGTGCATATCGTGACAATCGCGAGTTAAAAGAGACTCAAATTTTCATCAAAAAATTGATGGCTGTACACCCAAATTTCACAAACACTCGCCGACAATAAAAAAGCCGCGAAGTTCAAAAACCGACCTCAGCATTCCTCTCGAATCGGTCGCGTTTATCTCAATCAATCATAAATCGGGTTCGAAAGAAAAAAAAAAGAAACGGTCGACCGCATAAAGCCGATAAGATAAGCGAATTCAATAAAGCTCGGGCGATACAGAGAGAGAGAGAGAGAGAGATGATTTCCTCTCTAATTTTCCAGCTCGTAAAAGTCGCGCGCGTCGATCCGATCTGTTGCACGCGCGCTCACAGATTGGCGCGGATAAAGGCTGCAGCACCGCGGCGGCGAGTATTAGCGAAGGTGTTTTTCGGGGCGTGGCTGGCCGGCGCGTGATTACCGAGAGAGGAGGCAGCAGCAGCAGCAGCGGTGAGAGTTCAAAGCATCAAAGGAACCGAGAGAGCCTTGAGAGAGAAATTGGCCGAGCCGAGCGGAGGTAAGTATGCGAGCAGCTCGTTTCAGACACCTTCCCTTTGCCGAGCTCTCGCCGAGGCCGGGTATGTAACGAGAAAAAGGGAGAGAACGAGGATGCCGAGGAGGGAGGGAGAGAGAGAACTTGAATCATCGATACCCGGCCTTTCTCTCATTGGTTACGGTGACTCTCTTAAAAGACTCCCCGGGACCCCTCCTCTACTACTAAAACTTTGTTTATTCTAAACATTCGTTTGTGATCTAAACGCTTTTCTTTCTTCGTGCCTCTGGAATTGAGTGATTTCACCCAATTTTTTGGTTTTACGACTCTACTCATTTTGAGTAAACACACTGACTCTTATATCCTGTTTGTTGATTTAGGTACGAGTGTAAGTGTGACCATTTTCTGATCAGGATATTTAATCGTACACAGATTTTTAATGCTTTTTTTATCAATAAATTTAAGGGACTTTGCTTAAGTTTGCCTCTAGAACTACAAATTCCGACTCTTGTGATACCAGATATACATATTTCAGCGTTGATTCTGAAAGAAGTTATCAGGAATTATAGAATTTTTATAGTCAATATAAAAAACTTTACAATATTGCAAAGTAAGTTTTGTTATTAACACTTAATTCGTCCGAGTTACAAAAGATTCACCAATTGAGAGCAAGTTTAAATCGAAAGCAGATTAAAAATCCTGTGTTCAATCTAAAGTGCTACCTAGCTACAGTCTACAACTCAAACGTATTCTTTCATATTTTATTCAAGGATTAATTAATTACAAAATATATTATAAATTCATTTTAAAATGTTTCTTTGCATAATGAACACGTACAATTCTCGATAAAATTTAAAAAAATTAAAAAATGTATTGACAACTTTTTCAATGAAAAAGAAATTAATAATAATGACAAGAAGACATCAATATATTTTTTTAATTCAAGGCAAGTGTCTCATTCGCGAAACATGATTTCGTTGATATTTAAAGTATCGCGAAAAAATTACAAACCGATACTTATCGAAAGTTAAGGGCAAGACGCTCACATTAAAACTTAATGTCGTAACATTAAACAGTCGCTCTGAGCTACCGAGATAAAAAAAAAACTTTTTTTTTTCCTTTTCACCCATCCTTCGTTATTACGATTTTTCATTTTAATAAATCATCTCGGCAAAAATACTCGTTTCAAAGTGAAAAGTTATGTTTATTCTCTTAAATCATTTTTTTCCAAGAAGTTCAACAGAAAATTACAAAAATTGATTGTACAACGACGAAATTGCACGGCTCGCGGTAGCCGAGGTTACGCGTGGATCACGTATACAAATGTGATACTGAAAAAAAATGTCATTAAGCGTCCTCCTCCCACCGGTAGCGTGCGCATACTAAATTAAAGAACTCGGGTTTACAATGTTAAGAAATGTGTGTTCTGAATAGCCTTATGTAACGTCTCCCAAGTATTCAAAAGTAAAGAAAAAAATTTATTACCTCGCATTATGACTCACGAAGTAAAGGTTTTACGTAATATTATCATTTAAAAAAAAAAAATTGTCTCGTGCATTTGTTGACACGCAGTTCATTGTGTTACAACCGAATCAATTTACACGGCGCATTATGAACGCATTTTAAATGCGAAAACAAGTTATGTGTTGAAATTTAAGTCTAAATAATCCTATCGCGCTGATGGTTTTTTTGCGTTTAAAAAAGTTAAAAAAAAAAGCAATCGAACGATTAATAAAAAATAAGCCACGATGTACAAATTATTCCCGCGGTTTATCGTCGATCGGATCAGGATCTCTTGGCAATCACCGAAACAAACGTATTTTAAAAAGAAACTGCACTTCTCAGATAGAAAGAACAAGAAGAAGAAGCTCCCCGACCTCAAAAAGGAGGAAGACGAGCACTGGGCAAATCAATTACCCTCCCGGAGGAGAGAGAAGAGAGAGGCGGCCGGCCTTCTTGTGATTCTCTGAGAAGAGTGCAGCGGCAGCTCCTTCAGCCCGGGGCGCGATTAATAACCGCGTCGTTCATCCAATCATCCGTCCAACAAATCCGTCCAAATAAGCCGCCGACTCTGAATACTTACCTCGCGCGGCCCGGCCTGCAGCTCGGATTGATATTCGCTCGTTTGGACTTTGGGTAGCCAGCACCCGAGGAGAAAGTTGTTTGTGCGCGGCCCATTTGTAACTGTAATAAGCCCTGGCAGGGCTCATCATCTACCTCTTCGCGGGTTCTTTATTCTCCTTTTTCTTTGCCTTCTTTTAACCCTCAGCCTGGGAGTGCCGCTGGCCCGCGGGAGGGTGATAGTTGCCTTTTATTTGTTTGGTCGTTTGACGAGACTCTTTTGTTTTTTGTTTTTTAGGAGGCCTTATTTTTCATCGGTTCTGTATAGAGCGGTCAAGAGGCTTTGTCGTGAGAAGTGTCGGGAATCTTGGATATTTAATCATTCGAAATGGGTGGATTTATACGCTTTTACGGTTTGGTCATTCGATGTGGTTTTTATTAGTTTTTTGAATTTTGAATTCGATTTTTACGATTATTATTTCTTGATTTCAATAATATCTTGAAAGTATATCGATAGAATAAAAAGCTTTCAAAGTGTTTAAACCATCCAAAGTTTTTGAATTTCTATTGACTGATTTTAAACATAAGAAACAAATTTTTTTTCGTTTATTGACTAACTAGATTTGTTTAAAAAACATCAAATCTAGTTGTAAAAGTAAGTTTTTATTTTTCAAAAAAACTTTATACAAAGCTCGTTTAAATAATTCTAATATCAAAAATTTTATGAACTGCAATTTCCTTTATTACATTTTACTTTCAAACCCACAATAAAATTGCTGGAAGTATAAACAACAAAAGAAACTCCTACTTTTAACACTTCTCAGACAAACTGCTATTTTTGTCCCTATCTTCATCAATATAATTCGAGGCGATTTGTGGACGCGTACAATTCACACTACAATAAATAAAAACCATCATAAAACCGAATGAAAAGTATTTATTTTAGGGCAAAACCAAGGGACGAGTTTGAAAAATAGTAAGGGTCTGCGAAAGGCCATTTAAAAATAAGTATATTTCAACACGTATGAACGCGTCCTCTGGCCACATACATTAAAACCAACGTCGCTACATTAAACTTTAACATCGCGCAATAAAACTCCACTTGCACCCCACAACATAGACCCAGGGACAATAAAAATCCGGACAATGGAATCCCGAAAATCGCAGTTATATAAATCCACAATCAGCGTCAACAACAACAACGGCGACAAAGTCAGCACATCCCGAAAATCAGGCTTTAAATTTGGGGAGAAGGTAAAAATTAGTCTCGGTGTCCAAAATCGTATCCCCTTTAAAAGCGTATGTCGCGGCAGTCCATTATAGTCGCGTTACCGCCACTGTATTACACCGAACGCGTGTCTCTCACTCCCCTTATTTATAGTGCCGAGACGAATGGTATCCCCATCCCCCATGATTTTTCTCCTTGCGAAAAACAACGAGCGAGACCAATTTCCCTGTGGCCCTTTTTTTTACTCGTGTGTCATTCTTTTGTCGTTTTGATTTTTTTTTTTTTTTTTATGTTTCTGTCTGTCGTCTTGGGTTTTGAAAGTTTTGAATTTTTAGGGACCCAGGGGGGGGGAGAGAAATATTAATGGGGTTGTGAGAGGGGGGAATTGAATGAGGCAATTTGGCGATTGATTCGACACGCTTATTCCAGACTTGTAATACTTTGTGTATGTGCCTTTGAGAATCGGGCATTTACTTTGATCCCGGACTAATATTGTTTGGGAGAGGTGGGAGAGAAGAAAAAAAATAATAAATGGTTTATTGAATGTGATCGTATTTCGAGAGAACGAAACTGTGAATGAAGTAAGAGTTTCTTTTTCAAATGTTTGAGAATACCTACACTTGCGTCATGAAATTTAGCTTCGTTTAATATTGTACGCTCTGATCGATTAATTTTATCTTTATAAATTGAAGAAGTATAATAGCACTTGTCTCAATAGAAAGCAAATAATTAACTTATAAAATTGGAAAGATAATTTCGGTAAAACAAATGAAGCGTAGTTTTTTAAATCAAAAAAGTAGCCAAAATGTCTGTTGGTAAATTATTCGAACAAATGATCATCGAATAAAAATTGAATTATTTTTAAATGACATATGTACATCAGTACAGGAATAAAATATTTTATCTTAGTTATTTTAAATTATTACACTTAATTGTTACAGTGAGAAAATGCAGTTTAAAAAGATCTAGAGCGAACAATAAATTAATTGATGAAGAAGATATTTATTTTATACATAAATTAATAATGAGATATAAAAAAAAATAATAATTTACAAGCTTTTCATTTAATTATTATTAAGAATAACTTTTTCTGCCCAAAATTTCAATTTGTTGGGCATAAAAATTCGTTTAAATAGATTTATTTACCATTTGATCTAACAAACAAATTCGCATGATTTTTTAAAATTAGGCATTCAATAAGTTTTACAAAGCTTCAGGGTTAATAAAGCATTTCCACTGTTTTAAAAAGTTAAAGTTTCATGGCTTACTTGATCGGGAAACGGAGATCGTTATTTATTAATTATTCATCTTCTTTAAGGTAGGACCGCACAAACTAGAAAGAGATGTGTTAAAAATCTAAAACTTTAGGAAGTCGAAGATAAATATTAAAAAATGATGCCACTAAATTTTCAGAACCTGGGGGTTTTTCGTTTTTGAGTAATTGAATATTAAGATCGCGTCGATTTTACCCGTAGTCTTATGGGAGGGCACATTTTTTATACAATTTTTACATAATTACATGTGATCAGGTTTTAAGAATATTTGTCAGTTTAACTAGAATGCACAAGAATCACATAGAATTAATTAAATCATACATTCGGTTACTCTAAGTATTAATAAAAAACAAAAATATGTGTTTTAGGTTAAAAAAGCTTCTGCTGCTAATGCATTTCTATATCTATATACGCGTGAAGCTAGTCAAATGTTTAACCGAAAATGCATCTTGACTAGAGCCGTTGGTGCGGTCCTACCTTAATGAACAAGAATAAACTTCGTATCCAAATTCTTAAGACTTCTACAAAAACTTTAAAACGACACAACTTTGGAATTTTTGAAACCATACGGTTTATTCAGAATTTATGTTTCCAAAATCATCATACCAGGCTATAAAAAAAATCTTCAAAACTTTAAAACCGATAGAAATTTTCTATCTTGCTTCAAACTTTCATTCCCCGGTGATTTCTCGGTAATTCAATTCAATTCAATTTGACGCAAAGTGCGCATGAATCACTCCCACATCCTAATCGTCAATTAAATTTTACGGCACCTAAAAACGAAAGGAAAAAGAAAAAAAAAGTCAAGGGAACATTTACGTCTCGTTTCAACCCCCGATTTTTATGATTCAATTTTTACCGCGAACAGATACGTTTGTGGTTTCTGCGGTTCTCGCATTTACATGATTTAGTGCGACTTTGATCGCTACGCCTCTCTCTCTTTTTTCAATCACCATTATTAACCGACGATTAAGCACATCGCGCGCCGCGAGAATATAAAACCCTTCCCCGGTCAAAATAAAAAGCCCGCGGTGACAGTGAATCATGGCCTTATTAGTTATCCTCTCTACGAGAGCTTTCAACTTTTTGCGGAGAACAAAGAAGCGAGCTCCCTTCCCCCCGACCTCCTATGCCCCGAGAAAAATAAAACGACCAAGAAGCTCTCGATAAAAGCTTTCTTGGGGCTGAAGAAAAATGACAGACCCAATTAATAACAGCTGAGGTTGGCGATTTATGACGATAAACTCGTTACGCGGCACTTGTAGGATGAAGAGGTACCTTTCTTTTTTTTTTTTTTTTTTAATTCCAAAAGCTTTGGGTTTGCTTTTGTGGATCAAGTGGAAGGGTTGATAATGCGTGACCGCCGGTATTAATCATGAAAAATTTGGTTTGGGCTTTGTGTTTAAGCCAAGTGTTGAAGACTTTTTTACTTTCTTTTCACGCACTAAGAATGTTACTCGATCAAAAAAAATATTTTTCTTTCAATTTGGTCACAATAGATGCATTTGAATAAGTGTTGTTGTGCGACCAACAGGCGGAGGCGTAATAAGATTTACCTTCGATCTACCGCATCAAAATATTTAGAATTTGACCCTTTCAGTCTCAATTTGTTACCGTATACATGTA
The DNA here is from genome assembly GCA_038277355.1 of Encarsia formosa. NCBI lineage: Eukaryota > Metazoa > Arthropoda > Insecta > Hymenoptera > Aphelinidae > Encarsia > Encarsia formosa. The sequence goes on from CM076184.1 coordinate 112,956,824, forward strand.
TACACAACCTTAGAGAAATAATTCGGGGAAACTTTTCAGATTATATTATGTATCGGAGATCAAGTTTAACCTTCGACAGATACTTGTAAAATAGTTTATTTTTAGAAATTCTGAAAGTATAACTGATTAATCTAAAAAAAAAATAAAAAATAAAAAAAGATCTTACTGTTGTTGAATTCTTTTTGAGTCTGAAAGGGATTAAATCACTTCCAGCTGAAGCGTTATGCAAAGCTAAGAAATACGTTATGAAGTAAGTTGTTGTTAATACTTCGCACGAAAGTGTGTACTTCAAAAATAAAATTGAAAATTTTCGTGAGGATAATGATACATTATTAGAAGGAAATTCACTCAATTCAAGTTATTCTTTTTTAGGGAGGAGTAATAAGTCGGAAAAATTATCTTTGAAGTACGTATTATTAACTTCACTAAAATTTTTACGTATTGAAAAATAATTATGTAGACTGCTAACTTTTAGTCACAACCTACGCTGTTTAAAATTGTTTTCCATTTATATTATCTTCTAACTTCTGAAAAAAAATAATTTTTTTTTTTTTTTTTTTCAAATTAAAAAGTGAAAAAGAATAATCAAAGGAGCATAAATACGACGACTATAAATAAAAAAAAATTAAAAAAAAAAAAGTAAAACAAATTGTATTTTAACGTGAGAAACTTTGAAGAAAAGATTTTCAAGTTTAAATTATGATTGAAATTAAACGAGCTTGCTGCATACAAGTAAATCGTGTTGAGTGTTATTTCATTATGCTTTTTAACAAAAGCCCGCAACTTACCTGTATCAATTACGAATCACATACAAGTGTAAAAGTGTTCACCTCGACTACTCGTTAATGTTCATTTTCATAAAATCTGACATGAAAGGAATCGATTAAATCTCGCTCAAAATCCTTTCGCCCCGTACATAAGCTTCATCCGATGATCTGTGAAACTTATCTCTCATCAAAGGGTCGGTAACACATTAATACTCGGCGGGCTGTTCCTCCAGTCGAAGCCAAGCTCCAAAAAAGCAACTGGTGCAAATTTCAAAAATTAAAACCCCAAAAAAAGTTTCAAAGATCCATCAATCACCGAGCCAATTTGGCCGCTCGTCCGGAATATCATTACAAATGCCCCCGATTCCTTCGCAACGTGTTTTGACAACAAAGAACGCGAGGAGAAAAAAAATGGTTGTAAACGGTTTTCAGCACCACAAGAAGAAAAATAGTTCATCCCGTGAATAAAAAAAAAAAAAGGGGGGAAGGAGTCCGTCCATTCATCATCCCGCAATGAGCGAAGTTTATATTTCACGCCAGGGCAGGGAGGTTAAATAACAACGATAAAAAGGGTTAATTCGTCCCCTCCACCCCCGTAGCGGGGCGATTTTCTCCCCATGGTGATTGATTTGCCGGCGCGGGCCCTAATGAGGTTTGGTTTACGACCCCGGACCCCGGAGGTTTGACAACAATTGATGTCGGAGTAACTCTCGGACCAGCTGCCGATTCAATGGAGAAAATCAATATTGTATATATATATATATATATGTTACGTGCCTTTTTCGTTTTGCACGTATAGATCCGACCCATCGATCCCGAGCGTGGTTTTCGTAATGGCGAAAAATCACGATTTACCCTGGGAAACAGTGCCGCGATGATAATCACGCCTCGCGATTTTATATCATTTTGCAATTTCATGCTAATGTTCGCAAACTATCGCGTTTACCGGGAAAACTTTTACCTACGCTTAAACGAATTAACTCGCGCTCATTGTTTAATGAGCGAGAATTAAATAGCTTCATCAATTTTTTTAATCGGAGGAGATGCTTCGATCGCTACTCTTTTATTGTCTTCGTACAACCTGGTTCGACGAAGATTAAAAAAAAAAGTGCTTCTAATGAAGCTTAAGTGTACAAAGCATTGCAAACATGTGCTCTGAAATAGCATGTAATCTCGTCTAATTATAAAAAAGGTAAAAGAAATCGGCCGAGAGAGAGGGAGAGACTTTGAATTTCAAACCACAAATCAAGCTGGTCAAACAACCTCGTGGGGCAGCACTCCCGGAAGCCCCTGTAATAATCCACAATATCCTCGAGATTTACGCATTTATTTACATTCGGGCGGTACAGTGGCTATGGCGTTTTAGAAAGTGGAAAACCAGTTGCGCTAGATCATTTGTAATTGGCACGTACGCACCAGCAGCCAGAAAAGTATCGGCTTGGCTCCCTCCTTTTCTCCCGACGAAGTGCGATTATTGAATTCCGATGGATTTTCCTCTCGACACGCGATTAAAATCACCACTCCGACCGCCTCTGATTAATAGGACCTTCTGTTCTTGTTTATTTTTTCTCTGTGCGTACATACGGTAGCCAAGTCTAACTGAAATAAAAGTAGCCGGCAAAAGAGCTAGACAGCTTCCTCTCGTCGACGAGCCTGAATTTTCTTTGCAGGTGGGAGGGGGGAATTACGCGAGTCGTAAGTGTTTGCCGAGAGACGGAAACGGTCCGGTAATACACAAAGAGCGCATTAGCTCGGGCCATAAAATAAAATGGCCCCCCGAACAACTACCGCACTGCTAGCTGCAAACTCCCTTGTTTTCTCTCGCGCGCGAGCTCCTTTTTCCAATTCTTTTCTCTTTTCTCCCCCCCCCCCCGGACTGCCTTTTTTCCAGGCGATATTACTACATGAGAGCCGCTGTATCGATGAGAGGAGCCCGCGTGCGGACTTTTACTCACCCGACGGAATGCCGAAGCCGCGGATTGTTACTTTTTTTATTGGGAGGCTTAGAAGTTTTTAAGAGGGCAAACCACGTGCTTTTGAAGCCACCAATGGTCTTGTTGGATCTTAATGTATTTTTCACAATTTTAAATCTCCGTATCATCTTGTTTTATTGCTATAATTTTTATTCTCTTTTCTGTAAAAGTATAATATTTGAATTTTAAAAAAATTATGGTACTTCAAGACACGTTTTATAATGCAAGCTTATCGAAGATTTTGTTAACGTCATTTCTTTCATCCTTAATGAATTCGACATAAAAAATGCCCGAGATTTAGTTTTTAAACTCAAGTTAATTCTCATGCGACGCTTCACCTATAATTTTGAGCCAAAAACAGTCTTAAAGACACTTTATTGAGAAAATTCATTTTAAAAACTGGGGCTACGAAACGTAAAATTAACAAAATTGGGATCTTTGGTTCCATGCACAGTACGGATAATTTTATTAAAGTAGACTTGAAAAGGTTATTTGATATTGAATTATATATCGGAATTAGTCCAAAAATTTGCGTGAATTAATAATAATTAAAATTTATTTCAACATACTTCAAAACCATTAGTTGTCATCGGAAGACAACGCGTTTTGAGTTTCATAGAAAAATTATTTTACGAAAGTTTTTTCTCAGAATGTGTTATTGTACATTTTACGTATAGTATTGGACAATACTCCGTAATAAATGATTTTCAATTCCAACTCACTTACAATTAAGAACCTCTTTGAGCACACTGCCCTGCAATTTTACTTAAAGATGATGTCAGTGACTCCTTGTTCCTTTTAAAACTCTTCCAAAGCGGACTTCAGAGATCATTTTTACCCGAGGGGCTATGCACTGCAGAATCACTAAAAGAATCACACATGAAAATCAATATAATTAATAAAATATCAATTTTATTTTAAATAAAAATTTTCGAAAAATATTATTTTTAACAAAATATCAATTGAAATTGATTTCAAGGCTCTAAACGCTTTAAATTTTCCAAAAGAATCACAAAAGAATCAAAAGAATCATCAGTGATTCTGGAGTGCATAGCCCCTCGTTTTTACCAATAAATAAATTAATACATACTGTCATTATGCACTGCCTTTTCTGATAAGTTTTTTATCAAATCGGGGATTTAGAAAATTTAACCCTTCAGCAAAATTAATGTTAAAAAATTGTTTTTATCAGCAAGAATTTCAGAAAATTTCAATAAATCAAATAGAAATTGACAAAATTATTTGGGATTGATTTTATTCCAATTTTTTCTTTTAATACTTTAAAAAATTCAAGTTTAAATTTTAAATAAGAAATTATTTACTGAGCAGAAATAACAACAAAAGTTTAGGTTGATTTCAGTATTTAAAACTTAAATTTAAAAACTTTACTGGTAATTTTTTTTAAATCCCAGTGCCCTAATCTGAGAACATAAAATATTTGAAAAAAGCTGTACTTTTTATTTTCAAAACATACAATTTTTTTAATAAGGCAAATTAAACATGATACCATTTACATACATCTAATCAACGAAAGAAGTGTAAAAAGCGCCTTAATACACTTTCAAATCTCGTTCATTAAGCATAATGAGACTTCGCTTCCAAGAATTATCGTTAAATGTTCACATCACACTTAAGAAAAGTCTTATGAATCTTAGTGCAGCGGCGTTTCAAGACAATTACAAATCGTACATCAGATCGTACTGTGTAAACGTAAAATACACGGGCCGCAATGGTTCTCCTCGCGCAAATAATGATCCAACAGCTGCTCGATACACGACCTAATTACCCTCATTTCCAATTCATAACTTCCTCCGTAAGCAGACAAAAGAAGGAAAAAACTCATCTTCCCACAGCGTTTGCGGCAAATGATACATAATGCGAAATCCCATAAAACTGGAGGATCCTCGCCAAGAAGTTTCTGGGAAAACAAATTCTGCTCAGCTTTGAAGTTTATAAGCTTCGAAAAAACGCAGCACCGTAAGATCTTTTTCCTCCTTAAAAAAAAGGAACAATGCGGCCATTGTGTTTGATCCCGCAGAATCCTCCAATAATTGAAAAATGTGTGGAGCGCGTGCCGTCACGGGAGAACGGCAATGATTCAACGATATTTTCTGCAAACACGGCACTTTATTCTGGCTGTAATAAAGCGAAGGAGGGGGAGGGGGGGGGGAGCATAGAAAGGGCGATTTTGACAAGCGCGCCCACTTAGCTCGCCGCCGCAGCTCGTCCGTGAAGAATTAATAACAATGGCCACGGAGTCTCGCCCACGCTTCGTGTCTGGCTCGTGTGTACAGTGATATTTTGTGTGTAATGCGAATTTTTATGGGTCAATTTATATTGCTTGCTAAAGATTCGGCGGGAATGTGTACATTTACGCGACCCGGTATTCTGTGCTTTTTATCACAATTTTGTCAATTTTTTTATTTATTTATTTTTAATTAACTTTCCAAACGTATACGTTGTGTACTGTATCGGTTTCTTAAAAAAAAAATTATAGTTAATTTACTCGTTTTATCGTTTATGCACATGGTTTTAACTGTAGTATAAAATGAGTTCTATGTAAACGTTCAATTTTGCAGTCTTTAAAGCAATCTCGGAGCAATAATTTTTAAAGGCTTACACGGAAAAGTCATGAGTGGTATTTTGTATACTTCAGCGCTCATTCTTAAAGCATATATCTGAATAACTAATCCAACACTGAAATAATTGTATGATAACTTGTTCCAAATAGATGCGTGGGTAGTTTTATCGAATTGTCGCAATTTGAATAAATAGGCTTACGACTTGTAAGTTGTAACTGTGTATTCAAACTCAATCCAAACCTATTATTTCCTCTCGAAAATGTTGACTTAAAAAAATGAAAATAAATCATTTTAGCAGTGTCAGATCATTTACACTCAAGCTGCAGCCCAGCAGGAGCTATGAAAATAAAAACTCGGTCGCAACTAAATTATCCAAATTAGTTTTAAAACATCCGCACTTAAGATTTAATTATAAAATTCAGCTTCGCATGAGAAAAAAAGAAGCTGGCGCGGGAGGAGGGGCGTAAACGCGTTACGTGCGTGGTACGTGTGACGGACGCGATAAAAATCCCGGATAAGTATGTACTTGGCATCATCATCCCATAAAGCTCTCTTCGGAAACGGCCTTTTACCGCGGTGGAGCTCGTATACTTTGCACGTACGAGAAACAAAGGAAACGTGGAGACCGGGAGGGGGTGTGGTCGACGCACGCGTTTAAGCGCTTTGAAGTTGTTTTTGGTGGGCTTTTTTACGAGATGGAAGAGAGATTATTGTGATGGGATACTCGACTTCTTTCTTTTTTTCTTTTCTTCCTTTTTTATTTTTTTTTTTTTGGTGGAAAAAGGCGTGTAAATGAGCTAACGGTGGGCGCGCTTTTGGGGAAGATGGGCGGTAATTAAAACCCGTTATGGCAAAGTTTTTTTTTTTTTTTTTTCGGGGCGATCGAGGTGTGATGATTGAAGATCTTTCTCTTTTCTACGGTTCGGTTGTTTTTGAAGACTTTTGTCCCGGGGATCATCAATCATTACCGAAACTTCACGCTTTTTTTCCCTCTTTTGTAGCTCTGGTAATTTGAAAGTTTAATGCGGACGGAACTAAGTTTTGTTTATAATTATCTAGTAAATTCAACTGTGAGTTTTTTTTTTTCATTTTTGAAGGTTTTTACTTTACTGCTAATGGCCCAAACCAAAAAACGAGAATTTTATAAAAAGTTGATCATTCTGAATAGACAGCGATAAGAAACTGGCGCTGCAAATTTTCAAAGTAATTAGGTATTTTCCGGTGATTACTTGAAAATATTCAATTAATCATATTGAAAAACCAGTTTGTAAAAACGACACGACACCAGCATTGTGTAACGATGTAGTTCGCGATGTAGGTAAAATTAATGAACCTCGGTGTATAATTAAAGATGAAATTAATTTTTTACATATCTCGGGTATTTGCCAACTTGTCGCTCCTTAAATATTCATGAATCATGTAAATTTGAGCGCTTGACATTAGGTACGACCCGCAAGGAGTTAGAACCCCATTAGCATTTTCCAGAAACAATGCTGGCATGGTTTTCGGAAAGAAACAAAAAAGAAATTTTTTTCGTTGCACCCATAACCGACGAAAAATGTATCTCGAGGACGATCCCCGGGCGCGTAATAAAAAAAGGAGGAGAGCCGGAGAACTCGGCAGACAGCGTGGCAGCGGCGAGAGGAACGCAGGTGCTCGTTTGTTAACACCTACGGCGAGGAAGAAGAAGAAGAAGAAGAAGAGGCGAGAAAGAAAGGCAAGGCCCCCGAAACCCATTACTTTTTACCCGATGCCAAATTACGCCCCCGAAGCCGAACGCGAAGAGAGCTGGTTTTTTTCAAGTAGCCGCTGCGTTCGGACAACTCGCATTCCTCGGCCGTAGCTGCACGGGAGATGAGCCTGCCTGGACAAATATTTGGGCCGAGGTGTTTTAGCTCCCGCGCGCATTTGTCGGGAACTAAATGAAGTGTCAGCCTGTGTATTGATTGATTGTCGACGAACCTTGAGATACTTTTATTATTTATCGCTTCTTTTTATTTTGATCTGTCGTTTCATTTACTGTGAAAGTTGTTGGATAAATTTTCAAATTTTAATTCATTATAAACATTTTGATTAAATTATAAACGGTTGTAAAGAAAAGTTTAAGAGGTTAAGGCTTCGATGGTGTCCAATAGCTTGTATGTTTTATAACATCGATTTTCAGCGTAATTGATGGGGTAATTGCATTAACATTAAAATGTTTCACTTTTACATTGTTTTTAGAATTATAAATTAAATGTAACTTTTTTTTTTTTTTTTTTTTTAAGAATAGAAGAAATGGTAATTTAAAATTTTTTTAATTTTTATAAATTTATCCATTATAATTTTTTTTAGTACAAAGAAAAACGAAACGACTTATTTTTAATGTTAAAAAAACGGCCAGTAGATGCCAGTATCAATATTAACGGATTTTTTGAGCTTGTTTTTTCATTAAAAAAGTTACGTATTCTTCTAGTAGATAACTAGATCATCAAATAATTTTATGGAGTAAATTTTTATTTTTTCTATAATTAGGAGCTTGACAAAAAAAATATTGATGATAGTTCTTCTTGTTTGCAAAAGTTAAAAAAAAAAAAATTGATTTTTGATTTTTTTTTTTGAAAATGTCATGCATTGGTGTTGTGTTCAAAACAATATCCCTGTACAGTAAACATGAAACATTTTTGTAAATTTTCTAAGTTAGATACTGATTTTAAAGTAAACTTCAAACTATATGATTACTAGCTAAGTACTAGCGTAGCATTAAACATTTTCCCTTGTAAGATATGTTACAAGACTTATGACAAATAGACTCAGAAACAAGTTTACATAACTTTTACTCATTGAATCCGGTAAGTATTTCATCATCTTAACCTTTTTCATATAATTATGATTATAAAGAAATAGTTTATAGAATGGAAAACAATTGTCACTTCAGATGAAGTATCGTTTGTCCAAAATAATTATAACCAGAAACACATCTTAGAAAAATGTAAAAATGACAAGAAAAAAGCACTCTCTTTCCCCATAAATCCAAAATGATTTAAACGAAATTCAATTAAAAACGTTTCAAAATGCTCTGGAGTTTTCCGCATCGGAGAACAATGGACCGGAGCTCATTGACACCGCTTAATTAACGATACACACAGTGTGTTTGAAATACATTGTCAAATGCCGAATCCATAACTCACTCGGTCGTACATTATATCCCTCGGGTATTAAATATAACTCGGCGAGTTGGTGGTGCGGCAATATATATTTATAAGCGAGGCCCAGGCCGCGCGATCTTCACACGCGTGCCTCGGTAATTCGCGTCCGTCGGCTAAGGAGCTTCGCTTGCGCGCGCGCGCGCGGCTCACAAAAGAGTACCACAGGAAAGAAAAAGATAAAAGAAAAAAAAGAGGTTCGTGTATCGTAACGGGGAGAGTAGTAACAATCGGGGAGGCTGGCATCGAACCCAAATGAAATAAAAGTCAATCACGCCGCGAGAACGAATAACCGGTTCCCCGTGGTTAAAAGGATGCGCCCCGATTATACAACTTCTCCGGCTTCGAGGCTTTCGATAGTGCGCGAGTTAAATCTTTTTTCCACAATTTTTGTTTTTTTTTTTTTTTTAAACTTTAAGCACTGGTAAAAAGCAACTGGATCTCTGATTAATTTGATGAGACCATGTCGACCCTGATTTACCTAACTAAGCTTGAACGCTCAACCTGAGGTACAAGGGTACTTTTTGAACCTTGTTCCCGAGGAGCTATGCACTTCAGAATCACCTAATAAGCACGCCAAGAATTCAATGTAATTAATCAAATATCAACTTTATTTCGAGTAAAATTCTTCAAAAAATATGATTTTTATCTATACGTATTAAAAGAATCTCAAAAGAACCAAAAGTATCATCAGAGATTCTGGAGTGCATAACCCCCCGCTTATTCCGGGCTGATGAAATGTCTCAGAAAAGTTTGGTTTACTACAAATTGAAATAATCCTTGTGAAAACCTGTCACACACTATTTATTCTGTTGGCTTCTTGCACTATGGGAGGGGATTACATGCAATTATATGGAAAAGTCAACAAAATCGGCCAGTGACGTAAGCTCAAACTAAAAAGTCCCGATGCAATCAACATGCAAGAGCCTACAAAAATCGAGGACGCCACAGTCGTGCAAGAAGCCAATAGTTTTCAATACTTAATTTAAAATGAATTTGAGCCCTGAGTACTTTTGAGCCAGTTATACATATATTGGCATGGTACCGAAAGTATATTTCAACATACTACTCCTAGAATTATTATTAATTTATGTAAACTACTCTTTTAAACATTTTGTTAGAGTAATAGCGTCAACATCTACTCATTGATTCCCGTACTATTCTATAAGCATAGAGGAAGCCGCTCCGCAGCTCCCTCTATTACTGGACTTGCGAGTCCTTGCGATTAGCCCGTCATTAGGGCATTCCGTCGGGGTCGCCCGCGCGAGTAAGTCGTAGGTTTAAGAACGTCCCGAAAGTCTGTGTGTCCGAGTAACTGAATAAATCTTACTTTTACCTAATACTGTGTCTACTTTATTTATTTCACACACTACCTCAACACATTTATATTTGCTACTTTTAGCTCTAATATTTTTAATTTTTAAATTTATTATTTCATTTTATTGTTTTACTTTAGTTTTTTACTATAAGTACACCGACGTATGATTATTGTTCTTTTGAATTCTCTTAAAAATATTTTTGTACTTGAATAAATAAAATTTGAGAGGGATCCATATCAGGTACAACTTTTTAAGTTACTCTAAAGCATATTTGAAAGTAAATCGTGTTTTTAAGTAACGATAATAAATTGGATGCTCTTACATGAAAAGATTTAGAAAATTCTCGAAAAAAAAGGTAAAGTTTAAATTACTTGGTAAATTAAAGTCAATCTGTCATGATGATCATCATTTTTTTTTAATTTAAGAAAATGAGATGTTCATTAAAAATTACTTTTTTTTTATTAGAACCAAAGTAATATTAGATAAATGTATTTTCATTCGAATTTTTTTACTATTAGTATGAAAACCTAAAATATTATATTACACATCTAGGCCACTGGAATAAGAAATGTCTCAGATCACATGAAATTGCCGTCCGACGAGGCGAAGCTGACGGTGACAAACACGTGATCTAAGGCAATTTTATTCAGTGGTCGAGATGTGTATACTATTTTCTGTTCGACGGATCTAGAAAGCGGCCATTTTGTTTAAGGCCGTGGCCCGAAAATGTCGATTTCTGGCTGGAGGACAGAAAAATAAATTTGGATAGGAAAAATCAGTACACTAAATTTTTAATTTATTCATACAAATTTATAAAATGAAAAATTAAGTTGATTACATCGATAACATAAGTTTAATATAGAATATTGTTGTGAGTTCATGTGTTTTTCCAGGCAAAATTGCTCGCAAAGTTCTTACTCCGGCAATATATCTTCTGCACTAAGTTTTTCTGCCAAAAGTCTGATTACGAGATCCGGAAGCAGATTTCCAAAAATACCTTCGAGTCTGGATGCGATAGTCTCTTTCTCATTTTGGACTCTCATTGCTTCGTCAATGACTCCTCTCAAGTCTTGCTCAAAAATCGTAAAACTCCCAAGATTCATTTCAAACTTGTCAACAAATTCATCATTCTTCGTCAACGGAGCCAGTTTATCGAATGTTTTTATCACCAACACAGAATAGTACGAAACTGACGGGAAAATTTTACTACCTGGCATCTGACGGAGTTCGGTCAAACATTTTTCAAAATATTCTCTCTCGCGTGGATGATCTCGTATGAAATCGACGTCCCTCGCAGAAACATGGGAATTTTCGAAGTGCAGTTTTGATATCTCTTTGATGAACATATCGAGGCACTGACCGTAATTCGGGCCTTCTGGGTACAAAGTCAGAAGCGGAGTCTTACTATCATTATCCTCCACACTGACATTGGCTCCGGCGCGTAACAATAAGCCGATGTTTTTAGCCTGGTTGAACCTGCACACGTAATGCAGAGCCGTTCGTCCAATTAAGTCACTGCGATGCACGTCGAAGCCAGATTTAAGAATCAGCTGAAAATCTTCGTCTTCCATCGGAGAGTACATGAGTAAACTCTGTCTCATCGAATCGACCGCGTTGACGTCAGCTTTGTTTTTAACGAGAAACGAGGTCAGCCCACTGTTTCTGTTACGCACGGACCAGTGTAGCGGCGTTGTGTGATTTTTACCGGGATTATTCACCGAAACACCGGCGTTGACAAAAATTTTGGCCACTTCCAGGGCGTACTTGTCACTCCCGAACGTATGCTCGGCCAGAAGATTTAGAGAATTGTCACCGTACTCGTTTACACTTTTTGGATCGAAGCCATGATTTAAAAGAAGCATTACCATTTCCTTGCGCACTTTCAAGTTCGATTTTCATAGAACTGATTCCATGGGTGAGAAACCATCCCAGTCCTGACCAACCAGACACGTGCCATTTTTGAGCAATTCTTCAGTTTTTTTCAAATCGCCCTGCATCAGAGCTATCTCCAGAGGATTCACGTTTGTGTTGTAGTTTGCAATGGGATCGGCAATTGCAGTATTCGTCAACACCGATAGGCATCGTACGGCCGCCCGCATTATCTTGGTGACAACGTTTTTGTCGAGATCTTCAACTAACTCTGGATGGTATTTGAGTACTTTTTCGATATCTCTCAGAGCGATACGGTACTTATTATTTGGAAGTTCCATTATCATTTTCGTTAAACTCATATTGATAATTGTTGCAAAAAACTTTTCGAAGTATGAAATTTTATCACTGAAACCTTCTTTTTGTCAGGATCAACTGCTCTGTTCGATGTCAACTTTGAGACTGAAAGAATCTCAAAGAGCTTTGAATCAAGACATTTACGCAGCAGCTGTTTGGATACCTGTATTTCAGGTAGTCGACGCATGGACGCCTGACCGCTTCGTACATACAGGTATACAAACTGCTGCGGCGTCGCTCCGTAGTGCGTCGACGCAGTAGAAATATTTCAGGTAGCCGCCGCACGGACGCCTGACTGCTCCGTATTCGCTATGGGGGCGACTGTAGCGCTCGGATAGAAACGGCCGCTTCTGTAAGTATTGGTCCTAGAGTTTGGCTGAGATTAGCCAAGTAAAAATTTTTGAGAATTTTTTTATGTTAAATTACTTGCTAAAAGTGAACGTAATTAATTTTTTAACCTCGTTGATCGCAAGTAATAACTTGATTTCCTCCGATTAAAGCCGAAAAAACAAAATGTACTCCTTGCGTCATCGACCAACACGCATCCGGCCTTCTGCATGCCCTCGCTTACGCTTGGGCCGCATCGTGGCGACCGGCTGAGTGTCGTCCGCTGCCGCTTTGGGAATACATTTCGTTCTTTCGGTTTTAATCGAAGGAAATTAAGTTATTATTTGTGGTGAACGGGCTTTAAAAAAGTATGTCTATATCATTCAAGACTAAAAATTGCTGAGGAGGTCCACGTATTTGCAGCACTCGACTTCGTCTCGGGCTGCTATAACAGTGGGCCTCCACGACAAACTTTAGTCCCTTGGTGAATAATATACTATTTTTACGAAGAGTTTACTATTCTTAATTCAATATAATTTTTAAAAATTGTCATAAGTAGTTAGGTAATTTATTATAAACAAATTAAAAAAAGAAATTTCAAAATTTGAAAAACAAAAATTGTTTTCAATTCTTTGATCAAAAACAAAGACAAAATATTGTAACAAGTTTCTCTCTAAAATGCATACTTTTTAAGTAAAAAATTATAATTTTTGTATTCATCAAAACTTTGTTGATTCTTAACTCAAAAACTATACACTTAAAAAAAAAACTTGTTAGAATATTTTTAAAAATTTGTTTATAGCAAATTACCAAACGACTTTTGACAATTTTTTAAAATTATATTGAATTGAAAATAGTAAAGTCTTTGTAAAAAAATTAATTACGTTCACTTTAATCAAGTAATTTAACAACTCGCCGTTAAAGGGCTACCGCCCTTTAGGATAAAAAAATTCTCGAAAATTTTTACTTGGCTAATCTTGGTTAAATTCTGGGACCAATACTTACAAAAGCGGCCGTTTCTTGTCAAGCGCTACAGTCGTCCCCATAGCGAATATACAGGTATATACAAACTGCTGCCAAGCGAGCCGTAAGCCTACCGTAGACTTTCTTACAGTTCACGGCTTTATTCATGTGGTCCCCTTTAATTGAACCGGCCCAACGTAGATTTATATGCACCTCCAGTAACAGCCCACTCCTCTTTTTAGTTTCAATTAACGGCACATAACGAAACCGAATTTATATTAAGCCAAAGACGCGGCTTCCCGCTATTAATTTAATAAATAGGAACATCATTTTCGAGATAATTTGAGTTAATACGAACACAATGAAGAAAACCGCATGACTTTTAAATGTACCGAGACCTGACAAAGCCCAAACTTGAGGTAGATGGCGTGTGCGCCGTAAGAAAAAATTTTTCTTACAAAATATATATCTCCCTATATTATAATCCGGTTTTTTGTATTATCCTCAAAGTTGAGTCCTCAAAATTGAAAATTCATAAAAACACGGTCAAAAGACAAGTAAAAACGATACTTATGAGTCCTCAAAGTTGAGTCTACGACGGAAAAGTTGAGTCCTCAAAGTTGAGTCCTCTTTTTCTCAAAACGATGTTTTTTAGATTCTCATGTAATATTTTCTATAGAAGCAGCTTGGTGTATAGAAAGATTTGAATTGTGTAAATGTAGTCATTCAGTACAACGTTTAGAAATTCATACAGAAAATCATCAAAACATAATATAGTTAAAAAATTGGAAAACAACTTTAGCAACTTGGTTTGAATTAAATAAAATTGATCTGTTAGAAATATTAAAAATGCCAATATACCAAATTACTATAGATTTCTAGATGATAAAACTTTTGTTAGATAGAAAAATTAAAAAAAATTTCAAACTATAGGTAGAATAAACGTTGTTTCTTCTTAAAATTCAGAGTTTTCACTTAAAATTAATATCAGATAAAGTAAAAGGTGGTACTTCTCACGAATACTTGAGAACTCATAATAAAATTATTTATAAACATATACAGAAGGAGCTATTTAAATGGGTCTTATAGTAAATGATAAAAATGTATATGCCATTTTTGAAGAATCTATAAACTATTTAACTCCGAAAAAATTACAAGAATTTTTCGGATTATTTTTATTGTCTGAAAAAATTCCTGGTAATTTAATTTGGAATAAATATAAATGACATTTTATAAAAGATTTCAAAGATAATGCAGAAGATAGAGGTTTGAATGAAATAATCAAATTTCTATCTAGCGAAGATTCTAATTTAAGTTATAAATGTTTTGGTTTACCAGAAGCATGCTTAGAAAATATTTCTAATATTTCTGAAAATTATGACTGCAAAATAAACTGAAAAGAAGAGTATGAAAAAATGTTTGAAAAATTTAATAATGATCAAAAAAATATATTTAATACAATAACAAAAAACAAAAATAATATGTACTTAAAAGATGGACCAGGTGGTACAGGTAAAACATTTTTTCCTTTTGGAGGAAAATTAATAATTTTAGGTGACGATTTTAGACAAATCCTTCCTGTAGTCAAAAGAGGCAATGAAAAAATTATTGTAGAAGATACGATTAAATACAGTAAATTGTGGAAAAATTTCAAAATTCTTAAACTCACTGAAAATATGAGATGTAAAGATAAAAATTTTTCTAAATTATTACTAAAAATAGGAGAAATTGCAAATTTTAAAATACCTATGAAATGGAAAAATAAAGATGTTTGTTATTCAATTTTTGGAGATATAAATGAAAATAATAATTTAAACAAAGTTATTTTAGCTTCAAAAAATGAAAATGTTGCAATGTTAAACAGAAAAGTATTAAACATATTAAATGGACCAAGTAAAACATATTGCAGTATAGACAAAGCCATTCATAAGGGAGTAGATCAAACTGATTCAAATATATGTTTAGATTATCCAATTGAATACTTAAATTCAGTAAATGACGGGCTTTCTACCCATGAACTAAAATTTAAAAAAAAATGCAGTGGTAATGTTAATTAAAAATCTAAGTAAAAAAGATGGTGTATGCAATGGAACTAGATTGAAAATAACAAATTTATATGAACATAATATTGAAGCTACATGTGAAAAAACAGGAAAAATAGTACAGGTTGGTAAGGTAGATGAGGTTGGTTAGGCGGAGGTTATGGGGAGGAGCGTGGAAGGGAAGATGAGGTGGGAAGGGTTTGTTATTGCACTTAAAAATGTTAATAGAGCTTTTTCAAAATTTAAATTACTTCAACAAAACTTTAAAGTTAGTGACTGAGTTGATGAATAAAGTGAATAAGATTTGTTCGTAGATTAGGTGAGATAAGTTTGGGGGATAAGATACGGTATTTGAAGTAAATCAAATTAGTGAGGTCAGTAATGTAGCTAAGATTGAATTAGGTCAGGTAGTTGAAGATAAAAAAGTAAGTATAGTTAGTAGGGTTCTTAATATGGGTGAGAATAGTAAATCGGGTTAGATAAGGCGAGTCTGTGCGGAGGGTAGAGTGTAGGTAAGGTGGTTGTGGGCTGGTAGATTAGATATTAAAATTATAACTTTGGCTCTAATTAGAATTTTCATATAAAATCATGTATCATTAAAAAGGTCTTGAGCTCAGCAGCTTTCTAATTATGTCATTTTATGTCATTGAAATTTTTATTAAATCCTTTTTGTTGTCATGAGAGGGTGCTGAACAAAGCCGTTTATCATTTTAAATCCAACCCTTCCCCCACAAAATCATAAATCGGCTTAAACGCAATTTTGCGAGCTGGTACCATGCAGGAAGTAAGTTCATCTCAAGAAGAATCTGTAAAAAAATTTTGTATAATCCAGCCGAATAACCCTTCGTGCTTCAAAATTTTAGATAACTTTCCTCCAGTTTTTTTGCACAGCAACTCGCGCTTCGCGCTCGTGATTTTTAACCTGTCAAACTTGCCCCACAAAACACAGTCGGAAAATTATCGACAATTTTGAAGCACTAGGGGTATTACGACTGAAAATCGAGGCTTGCTTATACGAGATTGCAAAATTTGAAAATAATCGTGATTTTTTAATTGTTTCGCTAATTACTAGAGTAGTTTTCAGGGTGGGCAGTTTAAGCTAGAGATCTAAGATGAGTCAGATCCAAAATGAATAAAGTGAGTAGGGTTTGTTGGTAGAGTGAGTGAGAGATGAGTTGGGGATTAAGTGCGGTATTTGAAGTAAGTGAAATTAGTCAGGTCTGTAATGTGGCTAAGATTAAAATATGTTAGGTGGTTAAAGATGAAAAATCAAGTAGGGTTGGTAAGGTTATGAATCTTTTGGTAACATAATTTGGTAAAATTATGATGAGTAAGTAAAGTTCAAACTGAACTCTCGTGTCTAATTTTTATTGGTTTTAAGCACTTAAGTCTTTTTATTATTTTACCAAACATAGAGCTTACGTATTGTTTAGATTAATTTTTATAGTCATCAATTATAATTAGGGGGTTGGCGAGCGGAGCGAGCAGGGGGGTACCCCCCCTAGTCTATATATATATTTGGAGTACTACTACTTAAGTGTTTTTGTATGTGTGCGTCTAGTCTATCTACATGATTACCAAATCTTATATATCCTATGTTAATTCTGGAATAATTTGGAATACAATCGCGCAAACCACATGAAAAAATGTACTTGTTCGTGAGTTATTAAATATCAAACACACCCAGACGGACACTCAGACAAACTAAGCGATATATATTTATGAAAGTAATGATCATGAAATCAATTAACAATCAGTGATTATCTAACTTTATTTTTCCTTATGAGTCGCTGCGATAAAAGCCCAGCTTGAGCCTTTTTCTCGAACTGATTTTGGTGCATCGCCACCTCTAAATCCCGATCGCCTAGAACCCTTACATCTAGTCAATAAAAATTATATATATTTCAAGAAATAAATTTTTAACTTTCAATCAAAATTAAGATCTTTTAGTATTATATTACTTACGCAAGCTTTGAAATTAATAAAGTAAAATTGAATGAATTTTATTTTATTTTATTTTTATTTTTATTTTTTTCAGCTTAATACTAACAACGAGACGTTATGACATGTGGAACGTCGATCTTGACAAAACTTTGAGGATCACTTTCTTATACCAAGTGATGAACCAAACCACTAATATCTCTTGCCAATGGGCCTTATACAACGGCTTACCCTATAGCCAAAAAGACAGTTTTAGCTTATTTTTAAAAATTGCTGCCCAAAGCCTACTGCACTTAAAAAGAACTGCAACCCCACATATTGTGTTTTTTGATGAATTTTCAGGGAAAAATATTTTTAGGTCTTACTTTGAAAAAATTGACCTTTAAAAATTGATGTTTTATTACCGAAAAACCCCAAAAATTGCTTTTGGAAAACTCAACTTTTTTCAAAGTAAGACCGAAAAAAATTTTTTCCTAAAAATTCATCATAAAACAATAAAAAGCGGGGTTGCAGTACTTTCCAAGTGCAATAGGCTTTAGGGAGGATTTTTTTTTTTTTTTTAAATAGGCTAAAAAATGGGCTGAAATTGCCCTCGTTGGCGATAGGGTAAATCGTTGTATAAGGCCCATTGGCAAGAGATATTAGTGGTTCGGTCATCATGTAAGAAAACGATTCCCAAAGTTTTGCCTAGATCGGTGTTCTACATATCGTAACATCTCCTTGTAAGTCAAGTGTAATTAATATGAAACTATACCTAAAGTGATCCCTCATGCGATTTCAAATTTAGTTGGCTATTTGCTTGGTACTCACTTTGTTATTGTGTAAGGAAAGATGAAAAATTAGTATTTTAGAATAGTTTAAGATTTTTTGTCCTATTTTCAATTGAAATGTTTAGAATGAGTACAGTGATGAAAATTAATTATTGATTTCGTAAAGAAATAAACAAATATTTTTTACTGTTAAAAAAATTTATAAAATTTTCAACTCATTTTAGAAAAATTAGAACTTTTATTAGAAAAAGTTTTATTAAAATTATAATGAATTATTTTGGTTGACCATACTGTCAGGAAATAAAGGAAATTTTAACAATTTTAGATTTCGTTTTGTCGGTTTCAGGAGTTATGACAGCATTGACATTTTATAATAACGTCGATAATGCCGCTTTGTTCGAATTGTAATAGGTACTTTGAATCTTTTTATCGAGTTATATCAGATTTGGTAAGGAAGAAAAAAAATTCTAAATCAGTGATAATAGTGCAATAAAAAAAAAGCTAGAACGCCGACACACATCAAAAGCAAATGAGCACGCGTCAGTGGATTTTACAAATAAAAAAAAAAAAAAAAAAAAAAAAGAAGAAGAAAAAAGTATACATAATGCTTATTATGCATTGTGTGAATCTCGTATTTACATACTATTTGCATATTTATTAACGCTTATAACGTGCCGCGTATAAATCCATAATTACATGTTCCTCGTAAATTCAATTTAAATGGTCTTTTCCGCGTGCACTCCTTGTTTATTATATTATACATATATTTAAAAAAAAATCTGTTTATTTTATTTCACTTTGTTATTTAAATACACATTCATTATCAGCCCATTTAATTAATGACAAACGTTAATACCCATGATGTAGATTTGACTTTAACAATTATCAGAAGTATATTGCACGAATTTTAAGTTCTTGCTCTCATTGAACTGTCCGTAAAACTTTCACTCAACAAGTACTTACACACCTACGTTGTTCATGAACAACAAACCAAGTCCAACAGATTTTATTTATAGATCAACAATTATAAATAAATATTTTGATTGATTTTTAAGTTTTTTACAAGTATATTTCCTGAAAGAAAAAAAAAATCTTTTTCCGAGCAAAACTAAAAAAATATATTTATATGGGTTTGTAATCTTTATTTCAGCTTTTCATGAAAAAACATCATCAAACATATTTAAAACTAAAAAGAATCCGCAGTATAAATAACTCTCGCAAGAGCCTTTAACCAAAAAGAAGCACGAAACCCGATAAAAAGTTCATCCCCAAGTTTGGGTAAAAGAAGAATATCCCGAAGGTAGTTAATTAAAGCCAATGCATCACGCTCGTGATTTATAGCGCGCGAAAAACTCTCCTCGTAGGGGTTTTTAATCTGTACAGGGACCGACGCGTCGGTCGGTCGGTCGGCTTCTTCTTCTTCTTCTTCGGCGGCGGCGATTATTTACGATAATCGGTTAGAAAATCTCGCTCGGGATATCAAGCACGTTTTCAAAATACACCTGAATTATACGGATTACGATGCGCGCGGTATCGCTTATAAACAGCAACGAGATGAATATTATGTATATTTTCTCCGACGCAATTAAAATATCCTGCACTAAGGGGGCTTGAAATAGCGCTAAGAGCTCATGCGCGGGGACGATTAAACGCACGCGCTTTTCATTTGAGCGCCGGCTAATCGGCACTACGCATCTTGATTTCTTTATTGTCTTGTAACATCACTGGTTTACTTACAGTTAGACGCTCTTTAAAACGGAATATTAGCGTGCACCGTGTGTCAATACGTTTCTCATACTTTTTTTACGATCTTCCTTTTCCCGCGATAGAGTTAACCCTTTCGGAGGCGAGCTGTTAAAACGAGTATATATTCGTTCCCGCATGTAATAAAGACCTCGCGATTTATCAGGGCTGAGAGACTCGAACTGATAATTGCACAAACATTTCATTATCGATAGCGTCTGCGGCCCGTATAACACGACCTCGTTCAATTTGTAAAGCGTAATGAAGTTTTTCAATTTGGAGAGCGTTGTGAGCGAGTGCGGCTTTGCCACCATTGTAATTTCAGATTTACGAGCTTTCTTTTATTAAAAACGGTGTTTTTCTATCGCTTAAGGATATTATCGCTGAGATACTTCCTTAAATTGTTTTATTTTATTGACTATTGTTTCGAATTGTTTAATTTTTGTTCTTTCAAAATATGCAAGGGTAAGGAAAAAATTTTTTCAATGTATGATAAGATTTTAATTTAAAAGATGAAGCTTTTGCTAATAATGATGATTAAAGCCTTCCATGTTAAAATAAGTTGAATTGGAAAGGATCTCCGGGGGCGAAAAACAATTAACAATTCTTATTAGTGAGTCATTAATTTA
The DNA here is from genome assembly GCA_038277355.1 of Encarsia formosa. Lineage (NCBI taxonomy): Eukaryota > Metazoa > Arthropoda > Insecta > Hymenoptera > Aphelinidae > Encarsia > Encarsia formosa. The sequence continues at coordinate 112,977,291 of CM076184.1, forward strand.
TTAAAATTTGTGCAACATTCCTTCCGCCGAATGTGCGGACGAAAGTTATTTATACTGCGGACCTTTTCAAGTACTAATGTATGAGTCAAAGGTATACAACTTTCATTTCTATAATTTAAAACTGAAAGAGTAATGTTCTTCGGTAACGTCAGAATGAGAAGTGAGAGGTCCTCTAATGACTCACTAATAAGTGTTGTTAATTGTTTTTCGCCCCCAGAGATCCTTTCAAATTTAGGAGCTTTTGATAATTACAAAATATACATTTATAAACTGAAATATAAACTCAAATTTTTCAGCTTATTTTTGCCAAAGCCTGAATACCTAGTCTTGATTTCATAATAAATTTTTCGTTGAAACAAAATTTTTTCTTCAAATTTTTTAAAAATATTTGTCTGTTGAACAGTTATACTAGATTCAAAACAAGTAAAGGTCACTTTCAAATAACCTCTACAGAGTTGAAAAATTTTTTGGTAAAATTAAAAGTCCATGTTGTAGCCAAGACCCTATTTCAGGCATATCTTAGTAAATTTAAATTTCGGTCAAATTAAATTTTCCTCGTCAAAATTAGTTATCCCGAGTCTTATCTGAATTCTGGCAAAACTATTTTGTAATTACTGCTTCAGTCAAATTTTAAATACAGTGCAAAATAGTGTCTAGTAGAAATCTAATATAGGTTATTGGGCATGAGTACATTAATTGAATTTAAGATAAAAACTAATCGCCAAGTCAACGCAAGAAAAATAAGTTTTTTTTGGCCGAAAATTATTCCTATGATTTTAATGCATTGTGAATATCTTTTTAAAATACAAAATTTGGTCGATTCTGGGTTTTTCAAATGTCAGAATAAATAATATGAACGTTATTTGCCTAAGCAAATCTGACTCGGCGTGTAGGTGACACTGTTTCAATTGGTTCTTTAAACTTAAAGACCACAAACAGGGTGAAAACTACTTAACTAGATTAATTAACTGTAACGGGAAGTTATAAGCGTAATGGAAAATGACTCAAAAGATATGATACTGCTATAGTTGTTCCATTGACATGCATAACTTTATACTTTTGCAACATTGTATCATCCGATTTTTTCATGTATATCAAACGAGCTGAATCAAAATTTTACGTCCGTACATTTACGAAAGATCCCGAGAATGGCCCGCAATAAAACATCTTGATGCACTCGCAGCAGAAAAATCAGAGAAGTACAAAAGTAAGAAGAAGCAAATTTTTCATCTCACCCTTGTACAGACGTACACGTGTTTGAGCTTAATGGCACGTGAATATTACATCGTCACAGGCATTATTATGAGTATATACTTTGCCGGGATCCTAAGGGAAAAAAACACATCGATTTCACAAGGGCTCATTTTTTAAAAAGTTTTTATTAATTTTTTTATTTTGTACAGTAAACTCGTAGTAAGCTAAAATTAAAGAGAAAAAAAATTTTTCATCTGTAACAGTACCAACTTTACAACTTGATAAATAACTAACAATCACGAGACAAGTTTTTTTAATTATTGATGGTTTTCATGCGAATTTTGATTAGTTTAAATCATTAAATCGGAAAATAGTCAAAAATCTGTTTATTTTCATATTGTCAAAACGCAAATCAAAAGATCGTCAAACTTTCAAAATCGGTAAATTATTCTTGAAACACGAACAATTTGCGTCTCTCGTGTTTGTTTTACCACGGATTTACAACCCTTCCTATGCTTAAAATTCAATTCTGCATTATACTCAGACAGAAAATCGCGCATACGCGAGTTCGAGATTTGTGCTATGTCTTTCTTTTGTTTGGCATTGTGTTCTTTTGGCAATAAACGTCACAATAAATATATCCAAGCGTTTGGTATACAAGCCGCGCTCTCACATTCTTCTTTGAAAGCTAAACTTGCATTGTTTCGCGAAAAACCGCTGAAAATCTTCCCGAAACAATCCTTAATTTTATTTTCCTCAAAGCTGGGATAAAAAAAGTCAACTTACTTTTTAAGAGCTTTTGCAGGAATCATCCAATCTTACCGGTAATTTTCAATTATTCACAGATGCAAGAAGCGTCACCTCGAGTGGAGAGTCACGATGAATGGCAGCCACCCAAAGATGGCTTCCGTCGTTCCGCAGTCGAGTTTCTCACGAGTCGCGGCGCGCGGCCACCATCCGCGAATCCAAAGTAGGCGTGGTGCTTGAATGCCTGGGCGATTGTCATCTTCGTTCGCGACTTTGAAGGAAACGTTTTTTCGCGCTTCACAAGCCATTGGTTTTATTGCCCCGTGGAACTCCCGCAAATATGTCCGGGTGGAGAACGATAAATTTATTCATCGTTTTGAAGATTTTTCCAGATGACCTTACAATGTTTCATATTTATACTAACTTTTTTATTTTGAAAGTTTTACTAATTTATTTATCAGATTTATGTACAATGCAGCTATTATATCAAAGGTTTTAATGAATACAATCTATAGTTTCCAACAATTGTTGGTTTAGTTAACTTCTACATTAAAATGTATAAATAAATAAAATTCAAATTTAAATTAAATTTAGAGCGATAAATTTATTCATCGTTTTGAAGATTTTTCCAGATGGCCTCACAATGTTTCATATTCGTTCAAACTTTTTTAAAAGTTTAACTAATTTATGTCATTATTTATTTATCAGATTTATGTACAATGCAGCTATTATATCAAAGGTTTTAATGAATACAATCTATAGTCTCCAACAACTCCAACACCCCAAAATCTTGCATGAAAATGTATAAATAAATAAAATTCAAATCCAAATTATTGAAAGTAGAGTAATATATTCTCAAGATTACAGTAAATTAAATTAAAGTTTAACATATTTCAATCAATATGTATTAGTTACTGTCCAAAAATTTTTAAATTTAATAAGCATTTAGCTTTCAGCTTCAAAACGAATTTTACTGGTGAAAAAAAAGTGTTTTTAAAAATCTGGGTTTGAAATCGAATAAAAATCAATAGAAATACGTTTGCATTTCACTGGAGATTCAAATGCATGAATGAAAAACGTCAAGACATTATTTGAAAAAATTTTTCATTATTTTGAAATAACAGGGATCGCAAATGTTGGTAATTACAAATCCTAAGGTTGTTTTGAAAAAAAAAAGAATGAATGAATGAAAAAAATTTTATCAATGAAAAACTGCATTGACATTGTGCAACATTGTCACTGGCTGGTCATTACATCACGCCAGTATCCGGTTAAAAAAAGGCGACCACAAAAAGGAAGAATCAATTCCTCAAAATTAACCACACACGTATTACATAATACCCGCAACTGCGTGCGCCAACCTTTAAAAAAACAGATGAAGTAGATCGACCTGTTCCAACAAAAAAACCCCTAAAAAATTCACCGCAAAGAGAAGATTAAAAAAAAAAAAATTTAAGTGCTGTGCTGTGGCCCCCAACAGTGGATTGGTCATACGTTTTTTTTCATCTCTGGAGTTCATTAATCCCGATATTTCTACAGTGACATACCAAACTAGCGAAAAGAAAAAAGTAGCTCGCAGGAAAAAAAGAGTCAACCGCAAGCACCGAGAAAGTCCGCGGGAGGAGGAAGAGGATCAGGACCGCCTCCGCGCGCTCGATGCGACCGCCTCCGCCCTCGACTTCCGGTGGTGGCCGCCGCCATGCTCCCGCGACACTCCTTCTGTCCTCCTCTCTCCGTACGCATTATTATAATTGTTGTCAAAGAAGAAGAAGAAGAAGAAGAGAAAAAAAAAAGAAACCCACAGGCTACCGTGCGCCTTTACGCACAATGGGTAAACATTGGGTTGTCGCGACGCTGTGGTGCCGCTGGAATGCCCGCGTTTCTACTTTTTTACCCGGAGCGTGTAATTGACAGTCGAGGAGGATGTGACTCTAGGAGGAGAAATATTTGCCTCTCACGAGCGCTAATAATAAAGTCGGATCAAAACGAAAAATGGCTACCCGCGATGTGCCATTAGGGAGTTTCTTGGAAAAACGCAATTGCAGCTGTTGCGTGGGTGGATTATAAAACGATGACAAATCTCTTTTTTTTTCATTCTTTCTAGAGTTTGTCATTTTAAATGCTTGGCTTGAGCCCCGCTTCTTTTCATTGTCTCCCTTCTTTTCTAGCACGAGTGCATTTTTTATTTTTTCCTTACCTGAGTCGTATAAAGCAATTATTTTAAGACTTTATACAGTTTTTTATTATGAAAAATACTGGTAACTTGTTATATTATTGATATAGAAATCCGAATACCTTCCCCTTGCACTTTGTTCCAGAGGTTCTCTTTGAGCTAAGCTTTTTAAACTCAAATAAAGTTCGTTCTTCGTTCTAAAATTTGCTTTTTTTTTGTTAAAAATATTTTTACTGTCTATAACAAAGAATAAATTATTATTCATGAAGGCGATTTTACGCTTGCAGCTTTTTAAGCCGTTTATTCAGAATCATTGAAACGAACTATTTTTCTACAAAGTATCCACAGAAAAAACTTCAGAAGTCTTTTTAGAGTTACATAGTGATACATTTGTACATACTTTAAGATTTCTTCTCTATTAGGTACGACACTGGCTACGGGAAATAAAAAAGTAATGAATATACCTGCACTTGACATATTCATAGTTAAATTGAATCTTTAATGTTCAAAGATTTGAACAAATACTAAAAAATTTTTAAATTCACACCTCTCCAAAATACATTTATTACAAGTCCTTACGATTAATAACTTTGATAAGCCGTGAAAAATTCCCAGTGTATCATAGACCGGAAAACATATAAATCAACCAGAATCAAAGAAAAAAATCAAAACCATAATGAAGATCCCTCACACGTAGAAGGTTCGGCACTCCATCAATAATAGATTACGAATCAATAAAGAGTCCCGAGCGGTGACTCAACCACCCAAGAAAGAAAGAAATAAAGAAAGAGCAGCGGCTTTTCCAACTTATCGGTGGATGCCTTCCCAAAAAGAGTTTATTAAATCTCATTTCTCGTCATAAATCACGCGAACGGCCCCACGATTATCGAGGCGCTCGTAATTAATCAGTAGGGTTTTCATACTTGCCGCTTTCTAAGGAAAACTTTTCTCGACGCCTGCGAGCCAAGCCAAGTGTGATGCGCGCACGCGATAAATTCGAGCGATTAATCAAGCTTCGAGAATTGGAATTTTACGACGAGCCCCGGCTCTCGTTTTACCCCTTTTGGTGAATCGGATTTTTCTTACCACCCTCGAGTTTACGTAGTTTTGGAGAAAGTCCTTTCTATGGTGATTAATATAGTCTCGTCGAAGATTTCAATTCTGGGGTTAAATTGCAACCTGCATACTCCCAAAAATTCTTAATAAATAAACAAATTCTCCTCATTCCAATAATCATTTTTCCACCAAAATGACGGGAAAACTCTCGCGCTGTTTTTGGAAAAAGCAATTAAAACCGCAAGAAAACTAATTGGTTTTCTGTACCAGGATCTTAACTAGTATTTCAACTTTTCACAAATTTAATATACTGCTCTGGAAGTTTATCCTTAGATTAAAAACTTTTCCAATACTCAGACTAATTGGTAGTTTTCAAACAAATTAATTAAAAAAAAAAATAATTGTAAAACGAGTCTAGTAAAAACTTACCCCAACGTATTTTCTTCATCGATAATCCAATAAAAATCGAAATTCCAAAGCGTGTAAAAAACCGTGTCTGGGATTCGCAAACAAGCCTCTCGGCAAAAACTAAAATCCACCCTTTAACAAGGATATCGTGAAAAAAAAGGGTGAAGGCCGGAAAAACAAGGTTCGAAACAAAAGTTAGGTACTGTTTAACAAGGCCGAATAAAAAATTCACCAACAGCGGAACTTCAAAGACCGCTAAACCGCATTTACAAGCCTGCAATTTGCAACCCTAAAAAAAGAGGAAGGGGGAAGAAAAGTAAGAACAAAATTGCAAACCCTGCTAAAAATTCCCTAATTGCCGTGTAATTTGTTGGTTTGGTGCTTTGTTTAGCGCGATGATAAATAAACGATCGGATAAGACAAAAGGTGTCGCTGCAGGGGGGAGCTAAAGGGTTGTTACAGCGTCAATTACTTGTACTCGGTCGCCGGATTAGCACTCGCGTGATACTAAGTGAATTTCTCTCGAGGTGATTTGCGCGGGGATCTTCCTTGTAATCCGGAATCATTTGTCGACTGTTAATTCTTTATTTTCCCATTTATAATTAAGAGTAAAACAGTTTTATGGGAATTTTATGAATTTCGATGTCACTTTTTGCAAGTCTGCTCAATGGATAAAAAATCGCCAAAAAATTATCATCACTCAAATCAACGGGTTCGATTTAATATATAATATTTATGATAAGTTTCAGTGAAATACCCCGAAAATTTTTCTTGATTCTTTTTAATAAAATCAAACAGTTTAAAGTGACCAACATTTAAAGATTTGCCAAATACTAGTATAAGTTTACAGATTTTTACTGTGAGTAGAAAAGTTCACGATACTAGAGATTTTAGATTTTCGAAAGTATAAAGAAAGACAATAGGGTTGGCAACCAGTACTTTAAAAATATATTTTTTTAAAAGTACTGGATTTTTCATGAATTTTAACATTTTTTTTAGAATTTTTAAATCAAAATTGAGCTAGAAAAAAACTAAGAAAAGTTTTTGAAACTATGGGTTAATGACGTCATTGACCCGAAATCCCATTAGAAGTATATCTATATATATTTAAATTTAAAAAAATTTAAACACTTGTAGTTCGTATAATTTTAGTTTTTTTTAAAAGAGAAAAAATACGTGTCGATTATTTTTCAATATTTTAACTAAATAAGAAAAAAATATTATAAATTTCAAAAAGTTGCCAACCCTATTATGAATTAATTTTTTCAATAGTATCTAAAAAATCTGTTTTCATGAATTTAGATGTAGTAAAATAAAGATGTAAAACAAGTAAAATAGGAATTTTATTATTATTTCTAATCACATTTGTCGTATATGTCAAGAAAATTGAAACTGTAGATAACAAAATCAATTTTAAATAATTTTTTTTTTTCAATTTTCGATAAAAAATTCTCATTCAAAAACATTATTTTTATAATTACATTACTTTGCAAGGGATTTCATGAATTCAAAGCGTGATCATAAAAGCCATGATTTTAAAATATACCTACCATCAAGTGAAAAAAATCGTGTTGGCAGGGAAAACTTTTGAAGAATAGCATGTATTAAGTACGCGCAACCAAGCAACCAAGCACATACTCATAAAAGTGACAAATACGATCCCATTATCGTCTTCGTGAAGCACAGCGACTTTTTACGACTTGTTACGAGGAAAAGTTCGAATTGCCCTAATAAAATATTGAACTCGCTTGGTGCAAGCTCGAATTAATGGCCAGAAAGAAAGGAAGGATGAAAATTCTCCGCCCGGCTGCTATTTTTATTTTCAATTTTACGATTTTTTTCCTCGGCGCATCATTTCGCTCGATAAAGCCTTTCCTTGAGCTGCAGCCCCCTCGCGTGCTGAGAGCCGTAATACCAGCGCAAAAGTGAGTATTTATAACTACACACTCACGCCGACTCTGATTACAGAGTCGGTCGCGCACCGCGCCAAAGTCGATTTTGTGAAAAATCTCTAATCTCGCGCATTTCCGATGAAAACATTGTGCATCGTTTTCCTGTACACAGTATTCGATAAATCGTTCGAGATTCTAATATGTCAAGACTCAAGAATGAAAATTTTCAGTTTTTAAAAGCATTTTTGTAATTTTATGAAAATTAATTGTATAATTTGAAAATCTTGACGTTAACTTTTGACAGATGAAAAATTGCTGTAGAAATTTTCAGCAAAAAATAACTTCGATTTTAACTGTCAGATCATACGGTAATTTACAAATTAATGGAAAAACAAAAAAATTATTACTTTACTTGAAAAAGTCTTATCTGATTATTTGAATGTAAATTATGAATTTCTTTAGGCATATTAAAATTCAAAACATGGCCACGACTCACAAAAAAATAGAAACGGTTTCAAAAAGTTGTGTAAAAAAGTTCCTTCGAGAAAAGTCTACTTTTTGTATTTATAGCTCTTCTGAGCGCGCTGCAAGCGCGCATAGGAAAAAACAACAAGAGTAACCTCAAAATGCACTTTTCGAATATTTTGAAAACTTCTTCACCAATCAGCTCACGAATAAAAATCTTACACTTACGCAAAATGGCGATAGCTCTCTTTTATAAAGGGATATCTTGAGTTATAAACTCACCCTCCACTGATTTTCTTATAATAAAAAGTTCTGTTAAGAGGTTAACTTTGTAATTGGCACTGTGCAAGTCTCTTGACTTTTAATGGGCGTGTGCATAAACAGAAGGTACTAGGTGAATGACCAGTACAAAAAAAGATTTGCAGAGAAAAATTTTTAGTACATGTCAGCTCATACATCATGCGCTTACATAAAAGCCTCGAGAACTTGAATTTCAACAAAGCAATTTGATAAAATAATTAAAATTTGACAAGTCGTTTGCAACCGACAGAAACTCCTGGAGTATCAATTCGCAAAACCAAGCTAGCTAGTAAAGCTAATATGCTGCAAGACCAGTGTATCAATTCAAATATACCAGAATCGCATAATAATCGGCACATAAAACGAAACGCCTCCCCCTCGATGAATCCCGTCGTTGGGTAAGCCGCACGCGGGAGAAAGAGAAACAGTCCCCCTGGTCCAGCCGCCATGCCATCCGTTTCGCGTCAAATTAGATCCACCTCCTCTGTAACCAGCCCGCTGCAACAATGCTGGCCGAGGGGAGGGGGAATTTCAATCTGTCGGTTCACCCCTCCGGGCGGCGGTCGACGAGAGAGGGTTGCAACGGTACCGTTTATATCACCACCGAAGCCTCGTTACCATCACCTCACAGCCCATGTCTTTGCTCCCTCCCCTAAACGACACTAAAATTATTGTTATTTGGTAGTGGTTCGTTACTTGTCAGAGCTTTGGCTCTGGTATCAGATATTATACTATGTAGGTAAAATTTCAGTCCTTGTGGGTTATGTTTAAAATGTGCAAATAGCGACGTTATTACAACGTTTGATTTTTTTTTTTTACCAATGCCAATTAATAGTATAACTTTATTAATAATTATCTAAGGTGCCTTGTACCCATTTGAATTTACCCACAGAAAATTTTAGTTCGAAAGGAGAACTGAGTTTTTTAAATTTTCATTTTCTTTATTTATTCTTGAATTATTTTAAGGAATGAATTTAAGAATAAATAAGAATTTTAAGGAAAAAATATTCTTCGATAAAATTTTTGTTTTTGGCTGTATAAAAGTTTGACTGTGAACGATTTAGATTTCTAGGAGTAATTTGCGTTTTTAGTGTTAGAAAACAAAATCATACGTAGTAAAAATAAAAAAATTTACATATGAAAATATTTTTCCTTTGAAACTTACAAAAAAACAAAGAAAATGAGACATTCGAAAATTCTGCAATTGCAATAGGCTTCAAGCACGAATTATTTGAAAATAAGCTAAAGATGCAAAAAATGGCCCAAAAAACAGACCACCTCCTTGTTAGTCCAAATTTTTCTCCAACTGATTACTTTTTTCATTTTTTCTCCTTTTTTTCAAAGAATGGTTTATGATTCACCTCGTAAGTTCCCTTCATGCGCGAACCCATTAAAGACCAAGACTTTCTCGATATCAATTATGAAGTGCACTCCACTGGGAACTTTTTTCTTGCTAGAGAATTAATTGTGATTTCGAGTGTAAGTCAAGATATAAATACAGAAGGCCTTCTAGAACATGAATTATAACTGACACCCTACATACGAACTTTTCGATGCTATGTTTTTCATTCCTTACAGCTTCTCATTTCATAAAAGTAACCAAACGAGAGTACAAATATACGTAATGTGCAACTATTGAAATTTTTTTCGTGTCAAACTGTTTCACTTAACAATTTGAGAAAATTTAATTTGTATAGCTTGTTTCCCAGAAAACTTATGATTGTGAAATGATTGGATTTAGAAGCAACCAATCTTAAGTCGATGGACATTAAACATGATTGAATTAATAAAAACTTTTTATCTCTTAAATTAATCAGATCGCAAGTATTACAGATATTTTTTTATAATCTTCCCAAAAGACATTGTCAAATCATTCAGAGTAAGCGGGGGACGGCGGGTGGTGGCGGTGGTGCGCGTCGCAGCACCCAGTAATTTTCTTGGGAGATAAAACATCATGTAAGTACGAAAATAAACTTTTTCAGGTGATTGACGTGCATAAACATGTCGAGGGGTCGGAGGCTCGTAAAAAGTGTCTATCGCGAGCTCGCGGTAACGTTCAACCAAAAGGGTACTTTGTCGATTGATTGCAAACTAGAAACTCCTTGCATCCTCTCCTCCCCGACGATTTCTCTCCTACAATTACACTTTCTAATAGATTCGAAACGGCGTTACTCCTCCGAGAGCGATTCCGACTCTTCATTACTGAATTTTTAATTTAAACAGTAAAAATTCTCTCTCCTGCCGGCAAACAATTTATCAATCAAACAATGTACCGGTAAATTATGATTCACGTTTATTAGCGATCCTCAAACTTATACGATACGTACGAACTACAAACACCGGAATGACGCAGCGTATCTCGCTAATGTATCAGCTACTGATATGTTTGGACATTAAGCCGCCGCCTTTTGATCACTACCTTATTTTGTCTACAAACCTCATCCTTTTTTTTTCTTACTTCTTTTTTTGTTCTGTACGCGTATACGATGAAAGGAGCTCTTGAGTTTGAAAAAAAAAGAAACTTTACGGGCTATTTATCCGTGTAATTAATTTAATGCGAAGGATAGATAAATTTTTTTTTTTTTTTTTTTTTATTTATTTAATGCCTACTTAGATCTTACGATCCATACAGCAAGTGTAATTTAATATCCCATACAGAATATTTTAAATAATATCACAAACACAAAAAAGTTACAGATTTAGTTTACAAGATTTGAGGAATTTCAACACTGCTTTCAAAGAGTCAAGGTTCATTTCAGACAAAATATTCTCAATCGAGTAAGGCACTTTATTCCCCAACTTGACCATTTCACTCACTAGATTTTTCCTTTCTTGGTTATGTTCACTGCAGCGCCAAAGCAAATGATTGGCATCTTGACTTGCGTACCCACACTTACACACAGGCGATGAAATGATGCTTTTCCTGAACAAGGAGGCAGCTGCACTGTAATGATCAGCCCGTAGTCTATTAATGGTGGTAATTTCCCATCTATTCAGACCAGTGCCATCGAACCACGGTTTTCTCCCAACCGATAGATAGTTGCCAAAATAGAAAACACCCTTGCTATCCCCCTCTTCAATGTTGGTACTAAAGGTCCTGTCCCTAGCCTCCATTGACCAGGTGGCATTGAAGTCAGAGCTGGGAATGGCTCCAGCAGGAGCAAACAGCGAAGCAGCCTCCTTGGCTTTGAGATCGACAATTTCATTACCCTCCAAGCCACAATGAGCTGGCACCCAAACCAACTTTAAGGGCTCTTCCAGTATGCTGACTTTCTTAATCTTTGCCAATTTACTCTTGATTTCGGCAATGTACGGATTCTTGTTGCTACGACCAGTTTTCAGGGCCATCAAAACACTCCTAGAGTCGGAGAATAGATGATATTTCCTGTCAGGATTAAGACTAATCCAGTCAAGAGCTGAAGAAATGGCAACTGCCTCCCCGGTAAAAATCGAAGCATACTTCATAAGCGAACCTTTCCTATCCAAGTTAACACTCGGAACGTAGAAAGCCCATCCAACAGGTTGATCTTGCGTTTTACTGGCATCAGTATAAATATGAGTAATGTCAGGATGACCAAATAGAGCTTGAAATTCTGCATTGATTAGTGGAGAATCCGAGAGCATCACTGTAGAATCCAAATCTACTGGTACTTGGGTGAATTTGTCTTCGTAGTTAAGCTGGTATTCGGGGTCCCGAGCAGATTGAAAAATAATCGGAAGAACTAGATTGATTGCTCTAGCTATAGATTTTTCAAAGATCCTTTTCTTGGCCTTGCATTTCCTGTGATTATTGTAGTATCGTATAATAGAGCTAAAGCAAGAGCTATCTTGATTTGACAGAACCTTCGTTATAAAGGGTATAGCCTGTTAAGGGGGGGTAAAGTGCCCCCAGAGCAAACCCCTACAATATATATATCATTCGAAAGGTCTTAAAAAAAGAAAATTTTTGACGCCAACTAGAAATTTTTATCTCATATACTGCGCATGCGCGGTTAAAAATAGTGATTTTTCAACTTTTATTTATATCTCCAAACCTATATAAGATAAAAAAACGAGGTCGGCGGCAAAATTTTGTTTGAAAAAAATGTAGTTCGAAAAATTTTTTTTTTTAATTTTAGGTCAAAAAACGGAATTTTTACGGCGATTTTAAAACTTAAAATGCCCATTAATAAAAACCTGTAATGGCTGCAGTGCTAAAAAAAATTTTTTTATACGTATTTTGATGAAATTTTTTCACTTGAATTTTTTCAGATTTTTTCAGAGGGTGGAAAGCACTTAAAAAATTAAAAAACCGATTTTTTAAACGCTTTTTCGCTTTTTAATTGGTTTAAATCAAGTTATAAATTATAAAACTATTACAACTTCTTTTGTTTTACAAATTTACATATCACAGTACCATAGGTTATATTAAATTATCATTTAGAGCCTTAAAAAGGGCAAAAAAGCGATTTTTTAAACGCTTTTTCGCTTTTTTGTTACCATAAATTGAATTTAAAATTATAAAACCGATACAAAAACTTATTTTTTGTTAAATTACATACTAATTTACAGTTAAAAAAATTAAAACATTATTTTTAACTTAAAAAAGCCCGAAAAATCGATTTTTTCAACACTTTTTCGCTTTCTCGATACCTTAACTTAAATTTAAAATTATAAAACTGATACAAAAACTTATTTTTTGTTAAATTACATACTAATTTACAGTTAAAAAAATTAAAACATTTGTTTGGGCTAAAAAAAGGTCGAAAAAGCGATTTTTTGAACACTTTTTGGCTATTACGAAATAACCAATCGGTCATAACAACTTAGAAAATTTTATAAGAGTCACGTTTTACAATAATATAAACTAAGCAGCCATAAAAATAATTATAGCACATCTATGTGCCTTATAAAGGTCGAAAAAGTGATTTTTCGAACACTTTTGGACAGTTCTGAGCTTAAAAATTACTATCATACAATTTAAACTTATCTAAAGTCTACTTGTTTACAATAATACAGGAAAATAAGTTGTTACAACAGTTATCTCACACTTATTTGCCTTAAAAAAGCCAAAAATCATTTTTTGGGTGTTTTTTTAACAATATGAACTTACATACTGTTCACACGCACTCAAAAATTATTTTAAAACTACTATTTTATAGTAATACAAGTTAAAAATCAATTAAATCAAATTAAAATCAAAAACAATCTAACTAAATTTATTCAATCATCATCATCACTATCTTCATCTATAATAGGCATCGTGTCGTCTTCGACGAAAAGTTCTGATAATATTTGTGATGGACTCAGCTGTTTCGACTTGAATCTTCCACAGGACAAATAGTAAATTACTGCGGCGACGTGTGAACAACATCCAATTGTTCGTAGCCCATTAGCACACTCGCAGCACCACCGTTTGATCCCTGCGCAACCAACTGTTTCAGGACTGTACTCTATGTAACAATTGTAAGTCTTCGATTTTATGTGTCTGGACTGTACTTGTATTCTGATGATTTTTTCAGATTCTTTGAGATATTTCAAATGAAGAACACCATTTATATCAAGCATCTCTGCCAAATAGGAAACAGCTTGTTTTAATTGATATCCACCAGTAAAAAAGATTTTCAGATCTTTTTCGGTCATTTCTGGAAAATCACTTAAGTCAGTTGATGTTAGATCGCTGAAGGTAACTTTCTTTCTGCTCCAGCCTCCATTTTCTGCTTCTTGATGTAATGTATTTTCTATTTGAGATTGAAGTTTCATACGATCAACAATTTCATCGGTCATGCCAACATCAGAGTGAAATCGCTTCCCAAAAAAGTTGTTCAAAAAGCATGCTATTCTAACAAAGTGCTTTGCATTGTGTAAAGATTTATTATCAAATTGGTGATGAAGAAGTTTATATTTTTGACCAATTACTCCATGTATCGCTTCCACTGACCATCGGATTTTTGTTACAAACCTTGAATGATTAGCCTCTTCTCGAGTCAGCTGGTTTCTTTTACCTTTAAGAGAAGGCATCAAAACTTTGTAACCTTTATCCTGTAGGTACTGAACTACATCACGAAATCCTCTATCAAGAACAAAAACGTCGTTTTCTTGTAACAAATCCGAAAATTCTTGGTTTGTCTCTAGTAAGTGTTTTAAAATCTGCGCATCATTCATATGTGCTTCAAAAGGACCTAGAACATCAATGACATGACCATCTGGCATACAGATTGTAAAAGGCTTTGCTAAATGACATTTTTTTTGTCCTGTATAAGATTTTCTTTGATAATCGTTGTTTGCGCTTTTTTGATGCCGAAGGTAAGTACCATCACCAATTATCATTAACTGATTATCATTTAAATCATGCAATTTCTTAGCGATGGATGTGATATGATTTGTAACGAGCTCTTGTCTAGTTAGTGAATTGATACCAAATCTACTGGGTAAGACATCAACTTTAAACGACTGAATAACAGATTCCACAAAATTAGAAATTTGTTGCGACCACTGAATCCCTAGAATGGCTGCTATCATGCTATTCGAATTACCACTTCTTAATTTTAGTAAAAACACTACTAACGCCTGAGTAACATCTCTATTGTGTGAGGCTCTCATGCCTGTCAGCATTCCACGAAGTTGAATTAACTGCTCCCAGTTAAGACCAGTAAACACAATTAAGCTTTTTTCAGGCATTGAAAAGTCAGAAACTCGATAAAAAATATCTCTATCAACTCGTGCAGAAAAATTTTCCAGTAGTTTTTTTAGTTCAGAAACTTCTATTACACTAGAGTTAAAATGAATACGTAAGTGCCTGAGCTCATCTTCATAAAAAAGTTTTTTGACACTTAAATGGGACTTGCAAGTTCGATTGCCTGTAAATATTTTAAAAATTATAAATGATTTTAAAAATTTAAAAATGATTGCTACCGTATATATTTGAAGGTAAGCCTTTTTTACTTTTTTTAAAGGTCAAAAGTTGGGGTTGTATTCGAATGCGGCTTATCTTCAAGCACATACAATAAGTTAAAAAATAATCTAGGGTACCTTTTGGAATGAATATTTGCGTTTTACAGTAGGCTTGAGAGCGAGCATGGAAAGAAATTGTAACTAAATTGTTGGCTGTACAACCACAAAGGCAGCAGTACTTGTGAGTGGCAACAGTTCTGTTGATCGGCATTTCTACTGTTTCGGGCTTTTCTCGTTCAGGTTCGAACTGCACTGGTGGATCCAGCGATGACTGGGACGATTGAGACTCTGAAGTTGTTTGTGAAAAAATTTCAGTTAAGGCTGAAACTGCATCGTTGAGACTTTGCGAAAATTGTGGCTGTTCTTCCAGCTTAGGTTTTTTGTTAGTTTTATATAGTCTCAGTTTAGAAGAGCACTTCAAACACAAAAAACAACCAACGGTTCCAACTCTAAATACGAATTCACCTATTTCTACTGTTTCATACAACCAATCAGTAATTTCAGCTGCTTCTTCTTGTGTATTGATAATTTTTTTTTCATTTGCTCTTAATTTACGCTCATTTATATTACATTTCAAACATCTTGAATCATCCTGTTTAAGTTCTTCTTGTTCCTGTTTCTGCTCTTCTAAATCCATATTTTCAATTTTTTGAAGAAATCTTTATATTCAGACCTATTAAAATAAATATTAAGTAAAGCAATAATTAAAAAAAATTTGTTTAAAAATTTTTAATTTTAGTAACCTATGAGAAATAATAAGTTTGTTGACTTAAGCTGCTTTTTAAAATTATCCAGATTGCGTCAGTTTCAGAAAATCAGAGTTCAGATGCTGCCACAAAAACAGTTTCAATATGAATTAGCTCAGACATCTCTGTATCATGTTTTCATAACATGCATAGCTGCGGATATAAAATTTTTATTAATGTGGGTTTTTTAAAAATAAATTCAGATATTACAAAAAAAAAAATAAATAAATAATAGTATAAAAAATTATGCCAAAGCGTATTACATATTTTAAAATAAGTATGCGGTTAAAAATTCATTATTTTAAACACAATTTAATTTTGAACAAAAAACCATAATTTTGATTTTTAGTTTTATTAAGTTATGAAAACTTTTTCAAATAAATTCAGAAAAATTTAACTTTTTAATAAACTAAATAACATATGATATCATAATGATTATATTAAATTATTTGCACAGCGATAAAAGCTGTTTTCAAGAACCTGAATTATGATCTTTAATGATTATAAGCTATCATTTTTTGCATATCATGTTTCAATCTATAAAATAATTTCAAAAATAACTCAACCAAAAAAGTTTATGCTTCACACAACTGCAATGAGTATTGGAAAGTTTTTGTAAAACTTTCATTTCATTTTATAAAATATAATAATTCCAGCAGTTGATACAAATAAACAGAAATTCCAAATAATTGTGCTATGGTAGTAATGAAAAATTTTCAAGGAAAGTCTAAGTGACATGTGGAGGGAAAATCGTACCAAACTCTGGGTTATGTAATCTCATCTTAAATGATAATGCTTTGCTCAATATTCATAAGTTTCAAACTATACCATCCTTAAGTGACTTATGATTTGGATCATAAATAGAGATATTTTTAACCACAATCAACCAATCACTTAATATTAACTTTCCAGCACTATTTTTTTTATATCAAACATAGTTTTTATTAAAAATTGACCTAGAATTCATTCACCAGTAATCCTGACTACTCAAACAACCTTCTTTTTCACTTATTTTTAATAATATCTTCAACTTCTTAGATTCTTGTTCAATTTTACTCTAAGATAAAGTTCTATGAAAAAACAGTTTGGTACATATTGCCTTCCACACGTCATAGACTTTCCTTGGCTGTTTATTTTCACAATTTTTACATAAATAAAATTAAAAACTTATTTGATCTGTACACACAACTTTCAGGCTTATTTCAATACTTCTATAACTATCTCAAACAAAGTTTTTGAATCATTTCAAGAATTACAAATGTTAAAGATTGAAGTAATAAAAAAAACCAAACTTAGTGTACCTACACCTTCAGAATTCAAGCCTAACTATACATTTTTACCAGCAACAGACTCTTTAATTGCAGCACGAACCAAGAACAAAAACAGTTTAATTTTATTTTAAAAAACTCGTGTCCGAGTAAACGTATGTACGTGTATGTACAAATAACGCGTATCAAATCACAATAAGTACTAACTCTGACTTAATCGTTATTTTTAAAAAAACTCAGCAAAAACATAAAAAAAATCAGCAGTCGTCCGAGTCCCAACTCCCGAGAACGACGACATTCGAGGGAATAAAGCTGTGGCTGAGTGTGGCAGGTGGCTACGGTGTTAGTACCTTTGCGCTAACTAACGGTAGAAAACTGAACTCTTAGGTTTAAAATTTAATTTTAATTCTGAACTTTTTATAATTTTTTCATTGATTACTGAAAAAAAAAAAATTGTAATGAGCTAATTTTTAAAATAATTGATAAAAAAATTAAATTATTCGTAAGATCTTTCGGACGTACACACGTTCAGGCAACACATATATTTTCAGTTGGTTTCTTGAAAAATACTTAAATATAAGTTAAAAATTGACAAAAAATTATTTTTCCTAATCGTTAGTAAGTTTATAATCGTATAAGATTTTTAACAGATGAAGTAAGGTGAGATAAGATTTGAGAGATAAAACCGTCTGGAGCAGAAGCCAGAAACATGAGTTTTTAAAACTCGTAAGTCGTAAGTCATTTTTTAAAATAATTAAAAGTGGTCGTCGTTGTTTTATCATTAGCTTTTTTTATTTTTTCTACCACAGTATGTATTATCATAAATACTGAAGACAGCAAAAACAGCACTAGTTGAACAAAGAGGAAATTATTGTGTACAGTATTTAAGATTATCAAAATGAAGCATATGAAAACATAACCTATCGTGACTATAAAAATTATGTTGTTGTGATTAAAATTAACTTAAAGTACATAAAATTCCTAGTTAAAAATACGGAAACTTATTGAAAAATTGTAGTTTAACACATACATTAATTAATTATTATTAATTATTATTATTAATTTAATCCATTAATTTCATCAATAAAATTCAAGATTTTCGAGCTTAAAAAATTAAAATAGTGCCAAATTTTTTGGTATCAAATGCTTGAAAAAAAAAATATTTTTATATTTGAAGTTATATTGTACAATGTGATGGTCAAAGTTTACTAAAATACTTTTACAACATGCGAGCAGCACCTGGCACATTGGAAGCTTCAAAAAACCTACTTTATTTCAAAACTGGCCTCAATCATTTTTGCTGATACTTACTCTTATATCCATCACATTTATATTTGAAGGTAAAGTATAAACAGTAAACTAGTTTTGAAAAATTAAACTTTAACCCATACACACAATTTCATCAATTGAATAAAAAAATTTTAAACTTTAAAAAGTAAACAAGTACCTTTTTTACAGTCTCTTTTTTACACATTTTTAGGTTTTGGACTTACATTCTGGAATGCGATTCAATAAAATATCTTTACACCTGATATGCGAACTGCACCTGACCTTGGAAGCTTCAAAAAAATAACTCCATCTTGAATGATTAATTCTTTGCTAATTAAATTTTTTTCATTTACAATATTTTTTATAAGGATAATTAAAATAAATTTTTTTTATTTTTAATAGGTAAAATTTTGAATCAATGCAAAAAACTACAACTTGTGAAAATTGACTTCAGTCTACTTAGCTGTATCATCAACCTACTAGAAGAAACACTTGTTCTTGCTTTGAACTCGCTGAACAGAAAATTAAAATCCTTTGGTAACAGAAGAAAAAAAACGCAAATTGGTTTTAAAAAAAATGTTTTATCTGGGCGGGTTATCAAGAAAAATTATGTATTTATTTAGACTGCTTTGACTGAGAGATACATACATATTTTAAAAGGCTCAAATAATTTTTCAAGTTAATTTTTGTCCAAAAAGTTACCTTCTTGTATTTTTAAGACAGTAAGGCATGTACTGATAACTATTCTAACAACTTTGTTACAAGCTTGTATCATTGTGAAATAGTAGCTTTTAAATAATTTTTGAGTTTGAAATTGTCAGAAAGTAACTTTTTTGTCTTTTTAAAATAGCAGGGCTATGCAATAATTATTCGCGTAACTTCTTAACTCTTATTAGTATAAAATAGTAGTTTTAAAATAATTTTTGAGTGCGTGTGAACAGTATGTAAGTTCATATTGTTAAAAAAACACCCAAAAAATGATTTTTGGCTTTTTTAAGGCAAATAAGTGTGAGATAACTGTTGTAACAACTTATTTTCCTGTATTATTGTAAACAAGTAGACTTTAGATAAGTTTAAATTGTATGATAGTAATTTTTAAGCTCAGAACTGTCCAAAAGTGTTCGAAAAATCACTTTTTCGACCTTTATAAGGCACATAGATGTGCTATAATTATTTTTATGGCTGCTTAGTTTATATTATTGTAAAACGTGACTCTTATAAAATTTTCTAAGTTGTTATGACCGATTGGTTATTTCGTAATAGCCAAAAAGTGTTCAAAAAATCGCTTTTTCGACCTTTTTTTAGCCCAAACAAATGTTTTAATTTTTTTAACTGTAAATTAGTATGTAATTTAACAAAAAATAAGTTTTTGTATCAGTTTTATAATTTTAAATTTAAGTTAAGGTATCGAGAAAGCGAAAAAGTGTTGAAAAAATCGATTTTTCGGGCTTTTTTAAGTTAAAAATAATGTTTTAATTTTTTTAACTGTAAATTAGTATGTAATTTAACAAAAAATAAGTTTTTGTATCGGTTTTATAATTTTAAATTCAATTTATGGTAACAAAAAAGCGAAAAAGCGTTTAAAAAATCGCTTTTTTGCCCTTTTTAAGGCTCTAAATGATAATTTAATATAACCTATGGTACTGTGATATGTAAATTTGTAAAACAAAAGAAGTTGTAATAGTTTTATAATTTATAACTTGATTTAAACCAATTAAAAAGCGAAAAAGCGTTTAAAAAATCGGTTTTTTAATTTTTTAAGTGCTTTCCACCCTCTGAAAAAATCTGAAAAAATTCAAGTGAAAAAATTTCATCAAAATACGTATAAAAAAATTTTTTTTAGCACTGCAGCCATTACAGGTTTTTATTAATGGGCATTTTAAGTTTTAAAATCGCCGTAAAAATTCCGTTTTTTGACCTAAAATTAAAAAAAAAAATTTTTCGAACTACATTTTTTTCAAACAAAATTTTGCCGCCGACCTCGTTTTTTTATCTTATATAGGTTTGGAGATATAAATAAAAGTTGAAAAATCACTATTTTTAACCGCGCATGCGCAGTATATGAGATAAAAATTTCTAGTTGGCGTCAAAAATTTTCTTTTTTTAAGACCTTTCGAATGATATGTATATTGTAGGGGTTTGCTCTGGGGGCACTTTACCCCCCCTTAACAGGCTATACCCTTTGTTACCTTGTTCTTCTGCTCTATCGCTTAAAGACAAGAGCTTGGACTCTTCGAGAATGATGTTTTTAGGAGTAGACAATCTGTATCCAAGAGCAACCCTAATGGCAGCTAGCTGAACACTTTCCAACAGGTTGGAGTATTTCTTCCATTTTGGCCAGTAAACAAAGAGTCCGTAGTCTATGGATGATCGAATGAAGCTTTTGTACAAGTTAAGTAGAGTAGCAGGATGAGCTCCCCACCACGTTCCAGCTAAGAGCTTCATTACGTTGAGAATGTTCCTGGTTTTTGAGGCCATCTTTCTCACGTGCTTTTCAAAAGAGAACTCATAATCAAACTGAATCCCTAAAAATCTGGCCTGTTCAGTGGACTTTATAGCAGAATCCCCAATCCTGACTTCAATGCTGCCCGGGACTACTCCCCTTTTGTTAAAGTGTAAAATTTTCGTTTTCTCAACGTTGAGTTCGAGTCCAAGTTTGCTCAAGTTGATTTGGATAGTTTCACATGCACTTTGTAACCGAGCAATACAACCATTGAGATTATCCCCACTGCAGTACAAACCTAAGTCATCAGCAAACTTTGAAGTTCTAACAGATCCCTGCTGTAACATTTCTAACATAAATGTTAAAAAGCAAGGGACTGAGAACCCCACCTTGAGGAACCCCTTTGGTAACACACCTCGGGTCATTTAAGTTAATGATACTAGTGATGTAACGCTCCATGCACAGATGCGCAACAAAGTTAATAATCTTCCGAGAGCAACCAATTTCAACCAACTGCTGCAACAGAATTGAAGGAACGACGTTGTCAAATGCACCTTTGATATCAAGTAAAACAGCAACCGTGTCACAGTTGGATCTGAAACCATCCTGAATACACAAAGACAGGTTAAGAACGTTATCGATGCAAGAACGACCCTTGCGAAAACCACTTTGATCGGCCGAAATAACATCATTCCTCTCGCACCACCATTGAAGTCTATCTTTTATCATGATTTCCAGGATCTTGCATAAGCACTGAGTCATTGTGATAGGTCGTAGGCCACTATTATCTTGTTTCTTGATAAGATGAACAAATGCAAATTTCCAATCAGTTGGGAAATCACTTGTGAGATACATTTCATTATATATATCCAAAAGAATAAGCTTAAACTTAATTGGAAGTTTCGTGATGGTGAAGTAGTCGATGCCATCCAGGCCAGAACCAGAGCTTGTATTTCTTGAGTTAATGGCGAAATTTAGTTCGGCAAACGTAAACGGGACATCAAAAAAAGGGTTTGAATGAGCTTGACATGGACTTTGAGTTTGATTTACACTGGATGGAGCTGATAATTTGTCAATTACTTCGTTAGCCATTACATTGAAACTCTTTTCATGATCGGCACCAAAACCATGATTAACTTTCTGCCATCTATTTTTAAAGATTCTCATTTTATTCCAAACATAAGTAGGGTTTTTCCTCAGATCAAGGGACTCAGTAAATTTTACATAGCAAGCCTTTTTTTTCTTCTTGATGGTCCTTTTCAAGACAGCACGACTTTTTTTATAAGCAACTCTATCCTCTAGGCTTTCCGAAAACATCCATTTTTTAAAAGCGGCTCTTCTTAACCTTTTCAGTCTCGAACAGTCCTCGTCCCACCACTCGACGGGATTTCTATGGATATTATCAGCGACGATTCTTTTCTTTGGGGTGTGTATTTTAATAGAGTTCCTGACTATCTCTACAAAAGTATTGTATTTTTCAGAGGCTGGAGCGATGTCATATGAGAGGTC
This sequence comes from Encarsia formosa, assembly GCA_038277355.1. Taxonomy (NCBI): domain Eukaryota; kingdom Metazoa; phylum Arthropoda; class Insecta; order Hymenoptera; family Aphelinidae; genus Encarsia; species Encarsia formosa. The sequence continues at coordinate 112,999,694 of CM076184.1, forward strand.
GAAGAATTCTGTATATCTTCCTTCCAGCGTTTTGTTGACTTCGTCCCATTTAGTTTGTGAAGATCTTATTTTAAAGGACTTTCTTCTATAAATGAATTTAGTCAGAGAAACTATAAACTCGATCGGAAAATGATCTGAATCGTAGAGCTCATCGTAGACATTATGGTTGACTAGGGAGGCAGAATAAGCATTGGAAATAATTAGGTCAATATTGGAAGTCTTACCGTTGCTGGAGTTTAAATGCGTGAAACCATCGTGATTTAGAACCATCAGATTAGCTTCCGTGAGTGAGTCGAGAAACCTTTTACCGTTCACATCATCATTTTCACAATTCCATTGCATACTATGGGCGTTGAAATCTCCGAGTAAATAGGATACCCCTTCAAAACTAGATGTTAGATTTGCAATTTGGTTCCACTGCTCTTGCAAAAGCGTTACGCTTCGCCCATCTATCGAAGGAGCTCTGTAAACAGCCACAAGGTTAACAAGTTTTGAAAATCCAAGAATTTTGATTGCTGCTACTTCAACCGTTTGGTCAATATCAACTTGTACCTCAATGAATCTGAAGCTAAGCCCACGCCTTACAGCAAACAAGATTCCACCTCCTCTGGTTACACGGTCCTTCCTGTAAATGTTAAACCCAGGAATCGAAAAGGTGGAGCCAGGTTTAAGCCAGGATTCCACGACCACCAGAACGTCAAAGCCTTCCAAAATTTTACCCAACTCGGCACTTTTACTTTCAAGACTTCTAGCGTTCCAGAACAAAACACGAAGATCACTGTCAACAAGCCCAGAATTTACCTTTGACTGTGTTGCCATCTTCAGCTAGAAAACTTAAGTCTATTTTTCCATCAATGGATAAAAGTCTGATACTTGTGAAGTATCAGACCCAGATTCCTCAGAACATTCTGAGGAAGAGTTCTCAATCGCCTTTTTGAGGGCAGTTAACTTCTTCCTAATTCCTCTACCCGAAACGATGCTATGAACTTCAGAAGTCAATTTCAATAATTCATTGGAGTCCAGGTGATACGATAAAACAACAGCCCTCCTTTCTGTGGGTTCACTGGTACATGACTTAATAAGAAGTTCGAGGAATTTATCGTAACCAATATTGTTATAAGCCTTAGAAGCCTCTATGTGTGCACGGGCAGACTCAAGACTAGAAGTCACTGAGGAAATACGCTCCTGGATTTCTTTCTCCCCTGTCAGGCGTCTTTTCTTATTAACTTTCTCTTCCTTAATTGCTGTATTTGACATTTGACCAGGTGAATTTATGTTTTTCGGAGAGTCAGTGGTCTCTGATTTTTCACTGGATGTAATAGAACGCGGCCTTTTGAAAATTTGCGGGTTTTTATGCCCAACGTCCTGATTGGAGGCTGGACATTTGAGTAGCAATGAGTCAGGGGATAGCAAGCTTATAGGAGGAGTTGGGAGCACGTAGGGCACCGCCGGACTTAGCTGGGACTCGGTTAGATTTTGCTGCACTGCGACCGATTTGGAAGAAACAGAAGCGTAAGAGACATGAGCGTTAACATCTGCACCTCCGTTCATCACTGTAGCAGTACCGCTTTCGTGCTTCTCCAATAATAGATCGCTATTAATGTTGTTACCTCTAGTTACTTCAACTTTCCCTGAAACTTCTAGATTTTTAGGGCAGTTAGCTCTAAAATGTCCAGACTGCGAACAAATAAAACACTTCGGGGTGTCAAGTTCGAAAAAGACGTTATACGCTGCTTGCGGAGTTACAAATTTGACAGGGCCTTTTGGAATCTTACCGACGTCTTCTGGGTGAATATAAACAAAACGACGATAACTTTTCATGCTCCAAGTGTCATTTTTCTCCGGGCCCATGTTTGTTTTGAATTCGGCCACGCTGGACAGAGTACGAATGCCGCAGTTTTTGACTAAATATTTTTTCAATAATGAATTAGAAATGTCGTGTAGCGCGTTCGAGATAATAACCTTGACCGCCTTGGCAACAAAGTATTTCAAAATAACAACTTCACTGTTCACTACGATTTTTCCCACATCCTCGACGAGCAGCTTCGCTTGATCAGCTGATGCTAAAACCACACAAATGCGATCGTTAGAGATGCGTGAGCCATACAAGAAACTTTTAGGATCAACGATGATTTTATTCAACTCTTCGATGTAATCCTTGATCTGAACATCTTTCCTAGCATCAAATACAATCACTTGATCGTCCTTGGGTCGCGGTTCGGCAGGATCGTTGTATTCTTGAGGAGAGACGTAGTATACAGCTGTAGCGGCAGCCATTTTAGGTTAAGCGATCGACTTGCCTGGAGCAAGCCCAGCGAAAACCAAAATTACGCTACAGTTTTCGGTCGTACAACCGAAAACTGCAAATTGCACTGTTTACACTTGCAGCACGGCCAAGGGCCTAGTTGTGCAAAGAAAAAGAACAAAGAAAACGCAGCACTACGCTTGGAACACGTGTTATTACAGAGTTCCGAAAACACACGACCGTCACCTACGAAGGCGTCGGCCATACTGTGGATAGATAAATAGATTCGATTTTCCAGGAAATCGCTTTTCACGGCTCTTTCCTAATCCTAAATTGAAAGTAAACTGGGTGCGTTTAAAAGGATTCTCACAAAAAACAAATTCAACCTTTTTTGTCCACAGATTAAAAAAAAAAAAAAAAAGAGAGAGAAATTTTTTTATCAACTATAAATTTAAAAAAATTTAATTTAGATATTCATAACGTATATTTTCAGCCTCTCTTTGGTATCAAAAAGAAAAAGTACTAATCCGAAATCGATATTCGGAAGCCGTCGAGAATCCGAGGAACGCGGCGGGTCCCAATAAATTTACGAATTTAGCTGAGTTCGGTCTCCACCCCTCTCGAAAAAAAAGGCTCACATATCGAAAAATAAATAACGAATAAGGTGTACGATACTCAGCGGCAGCAACGGTGCGCGCATTAAAATTCAAATTACAAGCAGGCCGCGCGCGCTCGCGCTACCTCACTTAGATTAAACGTTTTTCTCAAATAAAAGAGCTGAGGGAGAGTGGCCATTATCCGCAAATTAGTGCGAACCGGTTCGCGGGTTTTAAAGGAAGCCTTCATCCTCGTCTCATTACCCGGGCATCAAACACAAATACAGAGGCGCGAATCCTTCTAATTAATTTCCAACGCTCTTCGCAAAAATCCCGCGAATCTCGCTGACCTGAAATTTCCTCGACTTCTCAACCTTTCCCCAAATATCGGCAAAAAAACAACGGTGGAACGTAAAAAAAAAAAAAAAAAAAAAAAGAGAGAAAAGAAGGAAGCCCTTAACACGAGCGAGCGTTAAAACGAGCCAAAGGTGCGAAGAAGAAGAAGGAGATACGAGAACGAGGACGAGCTGAGAAGATGAAAGGCATTCCGGGTTGCCGCATGGTGGTGGTGGTGTTGCCGCGCCAGAGCGTCTGGTCATCAACACTCTTGCTGCCTCCACCTCCGAGGAGAGGAGAGGAGAGGATGGCCCGAGGCCATCGGCTGCTGCACGTGCACCCAACCTGGGAAGAAGAACCAAGAAGGAGCGAGCCTCTGATGTGACTAACGTGAGCGAGCGCGCGCGCGCAACGGCCTTTGATGGATGTTGAAATTCCAGAGTATTATAGGTGAGACCCGGCTATATTGCCATATTGGCGAGTTCGATGCCGCCGACAGATTTTTTTTTCAGTATATATACGTAGCGAGCATACGAGCATTCAAAATTTTGTTTATCGGTTGAAAAAAGATTTTTTGAATTGTCACATTTTTTGGTTGACGTTCCTGCGGTCTAGGTGGCGTTGCGGTACTCTAAATCAACAGCTAAGTGGATAATGCATGGCTTATTAGGCTCACAGTTTCAAGATTTACGGCCAAAAAATTGACATATTCTTAAGCCCAAGATGTTTTTGAACTGAGATATATCTCGGCTTGTTAAGCTGTTACTGAGGTCTATTACGCTAAGCCGGAGGAGAAGCCATCTAACAAGGAATAAATTATTGTCACATTTTATGGCTCGGGGTTTTAAGAACTTGCCTAAAAAGCCCCTTTGCGTTACAAAAGTATTTCGAAATAATAAAATTGTCCCATCCTGCGACCCGAGGGCAGTGCTTAAGAAAACAAGATGGCGCTGCGGACGGTAGTAACTTGTAACAAAGACTGTACTCATATGTAACCGTACACTGCCAATTTTCCTTGTTCCTTTTTTTTTAGCACAGCCAGTATTACCCTACAGTTATAATTCTAATCTGATTCATAAGTAAAGGCTTTTTGAAACTGGGTGACGCAAATTATACAAAATGAGACGGGCACACAGATGTATCACTGTATGTACAAGGTAAATACATATCTTACTTTACTGTAATTTGTTGTCCACTGCCTAAATAACAATTTTAATTTCCGTGGAAAAGTTTGAAAACAGTACATTTAGTACAAGATTTAAAAAAAATAGATATCAGAAATCCATAAAGTATGATCGAAGACAAACCGAAGCGAAAAAAAAAAGCATTCCACCGACCAGTTGCAAAGGTAACTTTCATCGCAGTAGCGTACGAAGAGAAAAAAGAGAATAGTCGATGTATCCCGATGATGATTTAAAGTGCAAATAATTTCATCCGAGTTAATTTAGCGCACGCACGCGAATCACACCGGCGTACAACGGAGGCACGATATAATGACGCGAGCCGTCGCCCGGTCGAATCTCTCGGATGATTCACGCGCATTCTTGATGGGCTTCTTTTGAGATATACTTTGGTATTGATGTTGCTTTGACGAGGTAGCGCGCCCAACGAGAAGTTATGAATCGAGTGTGTAAATTAGTCGCTCGTTTGCGGCTATGCACATTGTTTCCAAACTTGTTTTCTCGACTTTTGGTCAGTCGTATCTTCAAAGGGATTCGTAAAGATCGAATCCTTTTCTTTTATTGGCTCTCTTTTTGTTACAATAGATATGACTTATGAGGACGTTTTTCACTTATGTACATCAAAAGGAGGCTCTTTTATTCGATGTTAATGCGGTACACAACAGCCTTCGTCGAAATAATTGTAAACTGTGGTTGATTATTATTGATATTCTGACCCAAAAAAAGGTTATAAAAAACAAGGCAATTCAAAGAGAAGGATATCAGATGCTTATCCGCTAATTGTTCGCATGCTCGAAATAACCTTTAAATCGTTCCCGAGGGAGAGAAAAAATCTATTAAAATACGAAGATTACATAAAACAGGTGTAAAGATCGCTTATCCTGTTCGTCTTCTTCTTTCTCTCGTGTCGTATAATCGAATTCGACAACGTTTCTCTGGGTGTGTAGAATATATGTATATACATGTATTTTTTTTTTTTTAAATCGTTCCTCCGAAAAACGGTAGCTTCTATAAACGAGCCGACAGAATATACATATTTTTTTTTTCACCCGAATATCGCCGACCGAGACGTAATCCGGTTGCCCGTTTTAAGGTGAAACGCGCGCATTCAAAGGACTTTCTGTGTGGGCTGGTCCAATACTCAAGAGGAGGCTTAATTTTTTTCGTTCAATCCTCGCTTTCAAACTGTTTTGCAATAATATGCAAAAATAAATATTTGATATATTTGTTAAAGATATTCTTTTTAATCCAGGAGGTATTTAGCGACGTAAGATTCACAAAAGCTTTTCGTTTAAGCGTTTTCTTTTTTTCTTGAAGTCTGTGGATGATAATTATCTAGATAATCGTACATTAACACAAGGTAAAGAAAAAACATTGTTTACAATGTAAATTTTTTAGTTCAATATTATACATGAACTGAAATTTCAAAGTATAATTCTTAACTTATTAACTTATAATAATAATAGGCTGTTACTTTTGTATATTTTAGCTGAATAAGGCTGTAAAATAAAAATTTTTGAATGAAAAAACAGTAGGTAATTAAAACCATAAATTTTAACATCAAATGGTTCAAGATTTTTTTCTTCTTTTTCAAATTGAATGTTATGATATGTTGAAAAGGATGGTATCATTTAAAGAAGTTTTTTAAATAAATATTAAACTATAATACTTATGTACCTGGAATGAGTTCTGATAGCTTAGTTGGTAGAGTGTCAGACTCGTAAACAGGCACTTCTATGTATACAAGTTCAAGCCTAGCTTTGAACTATGTGATCAATATTTTTATTTACATGAGTTTTAAAATGGTATAAATTCAACGGATAATAATTTACAAAAAATAAAAGCAAATTAGAAAAAAATTAGGCTTCCTTCAAATATTTTTTTAGTCAAAAAACATTGAAACAAAAAAAATTATAATAAAGCATTTTGCAACAACTAAGATGCAAAAATTTAATTCAAATATTTAAGACTCATGAAACTTTATTTTAATTTGTATTTATTTTATTATTTTGTAATTTATCGTATGATACTTGTTTAACGATAAAGAATGTGAAAAAAAAATCAACAAAATAATTCTAACATATAGTTTGCAAAGTGTCCCATAAACATAACGAAAAATCACCCAATAATATGTAAATGTCCTCACCAAAAAATATATATATTTTTTTTTCAAACTCGATGAGCACCTCCCATAACAATTTTTCCATAAAAACATCCAGCTCGCTCGGATTAGCATAACGTCTCAATCGTATTGGCCCTTTATCAAAGCAGCGATAACCCAAAATATCTTCTCCTCGAAAAAGGAATGTTCATCGTAAGCCATAACACGAATATCGGAGCGCGGATTTTTACATATTAATTCATAATGAGGCGTGCGCGCGAGCAACCGAGAGAGCGGCCTTTTTAATAGATGTTCCCCGAGCTTCTTTACCAAGTCGTTAATATTCGGTATCTTAGCACGCGCTTATGTCGAAATTAGCTTTGGGCTTGTTTCAGCGTCGGCGAGTTTATAAAACGGATCTCCGTTCCGAGAAGGTGCGAGCGCGAAAGATTTATTGATTTTTGCTACCTCCACGACGTATTTATGATTTTTTGGTTTGCTACCAGTCGTCAAAACGAAACTATGTTTTATTCTTTCTCGCGAAGGGTATCATTAATGGATTGCACTTGCGATAATAAATGATAAAAATTCTCTTCGATTTTTTCTTCATGTTTTGAATTAAGATTCTTGGCAAAAATTTGGGGAAGAATAACGAGAAATCGATCTGTTTAATTCCTATCCATAGATTTTTTTCGTTTAATTATAATATATTATTTTCATACTAAAAATTTAACAAAAAAAAACTTTTTAGAGCATCAAATTACTTCGACGGTCCCAGCGAAGAAAAACCTTAGCTGAAAATCTGTCGATTTATAATCATTAATAAAAGATTGAAATGAAAAAAAAGTTCAGAGAAAATCAAGATTCTTAGTCAGCTTGTATATAGTAACTCAGAATTTTTCACCTTTTTTGATTTATTTGTTCATTTCAACCTCTTATTAATAATTTTTAATCGGAGAATTTTTGGCTAAGGTTTTTCTTCGCTGGAACTATCGATTTATTAACAAAACTAGACATCTTAAATTAATATTAGGTTTAATAAAAAGCGGTACAACTATGCTCGTACCCAAAAAACAATTTTTTTTACATGTTCAAATTTTTTACTACTCAAAGTCAAATAAAAAAATTATCGTTTCGGAGTGACATTGAAATACCCAATATCTCCCACGCAATGTGAAACCTCACGCCGTAAGTAAAAAAGCTTCCTTTTTTCCGGCCTCCCCTCCGTGATTTAACGCTCGAATCAGCTCGCGCGCGGTCGGTGCCGATCAAAACATTTTGATCGATTCGTCATTCTTACACGCCCGGATGTTTCGTCCCACGGGGCTCGCTTCTTCGTTACAAATTTAATTAACGAAGCTCGAAAAGGGCCCCCGCGTATATCCGAAGAAAATGAAATTAGAAGTAAAAAAAAGTTAAGGTTTGAGAAAAAACCGCCGCGTGGCCGAAGCGTGCTTACAGCGCTAGGGTGGCCCGTGACTTGCTGTATCGAGTGATGCGCTGTCAATTTTCGATCCAAGTCCTTTACACGGGAAAAACGCTTTTTTTTTATGGAACTGTAATTGCTCAATTTAGCGAGGGGGTTTTTTTTTGGAGCTGAAGCGTGGCTTAATTTTCAGGTTCATTGGAAAAACGTGATTGCGCGGAGAGATGGTAATTGCCTGGAAAATGTGTTATGTGTTTGGATTGAAAATTAGTTCTTGAAATTATTTTAATCGCTTTACACAGACTAAGTTTTACCTATGTGCTCGAAAACTTTTTTTTATTAAATTTTTTTATTAAATTTTTATTAAATTTACCATTATTTGGGCTTATCTTCAAGAATAATGATAGAAAGATTTTACATCTTTTTTGACAATAAATAAATAATAATCATGTTTATCTTGAATTTTAATAAATTAATTGTTTGAGTTACTATAATTTTTTAATGTTTTTAAAGTTCAATTTAACGTAATATTTGAACTACGTTAAACAATCAATATTTTGTAAGGTTTTTTTTCAAGAAAGTAATGAATCCATGGGTTTGATTTATAATCGTTGTTTTTATTTTCGTTGTAGATACTCTAAGTAATATGTACAATAATTTATATAATTTTAATTTCTCTACATTTACAAATACTTATATGTTGTTTTTTATATTATATTTATTTTTGTAAAATTCAACACGAGCAGTAGCATCAGCAGTAGTTCAGTTTATTTTTTCTTTATATTTTAAGTAGTAATACAAAGTACGTACGAAGACGATGCTTTTCACAGTTTGCAATATATTTATTTCAAATAGTTTTTCATTTTCTCCGAAAATTATAAATATTCACATCGGTAAACTAATCCTGCTAAGGACTAGTTTACCGATGTGAATATAATAAATAAATTAGTAAAATTTTATGTTTTTATTTTAAAACTAATTTCATTAAAAAAACTCTGACCATTAATCATTTAATATTTGTTTGATATGAAAAACAAAACTAGAATCAAAATATTTGATGAAATTATTACAAAATTAGCACCGCCTGACTGCTCTTATACGTGTTACTATCAAATCATAGTTCATCACAGCAAACTTTAAGTACTTATATCTCAGTTATCAAAGTGTCTGATGTAATGAGGAACCAAGGACGTTTAAAAACCTAAGTTTGGCGAATTTTAGCAAAAATTATCATTTTTTTACTTACAAACTACAAATTTTTCTCGCGAGTTTAGGATACTTCTTTGGAAATTATTTACAAACAAACTGAAATGGGTGATTTACCAAAATTTCTAACGTGTTGGGTGGTAATAGTATAGTTTGGATAATTTAATATCTAAATCGACACTTTAATTTTTCACAGATTATCGTAGTATATTTTATAGAATCAGCCGTCATTCCTTTTTTTTTTTTTTTTAAATTAAAATCACAACTAAAAACTATATCTACAAAAAAGATCATTTACAATGCGCTTTTAATCAAAGTCCGTCGTTACTTTCTACCGTTGGCTTGTTAACAAAAGTCCCGCAGTCACTTGTAAACTTCATATTCTCACAATGAAAAAAAAAAACATTCAGAATGGTTGTCGCGATGAACCACCATAAGAAAAGTTCCATCAAGTGGCAGCACCGTAGCTCGGCCTGTGGTGGTCGCTCAAACTTGGCTGCATCGCGAACCCCGCCGTCGCATAGATCGGCCGGGGCATCGACAGCATGAGCTTCTTCTCTTCGGTGACGTGTATCCTGCCCTTGGGACTGCCCTGCTGCTGGTCGTCGTGTGGACCTTCGTCCGGAGCTATGATGTTTTCAATGGTAAAGGGTTTCTTGGTTTTTTTCCGAGCCACCAGGAGGCTCGTGCTCGGCGGCTCCAGGATCATGGGAGCGTACCCGAGACTCGTGGGAGAGCTCGTCGTCGTGGTCCTCGTGGATTCGTCCTCGCTTCGGTTGGCGTAGAACGAGCTCGCGTCCCGGTAGTTCAGCGCCGCAACGGCAGCGGACTCGCTCTCGTGCAGCCTCAGGTCGGCGGGATATCCACTGGCCGGGTAGGCCCCGTTACCCGCGAACGAGGAGAAGCTCCAAGACGCGGCCGCGGCGCTCTGGAGCAGAGCCGCGGTCTCGAAGGCGGGCTCGGCCTCGACGAGGCGCTGACGGGCCTCGGGGGTGAGCAGATGGTAGTAGCCGCTGTGACAGCCGAGGGCGCCACCGGCTACGGAAGTAGGGGGCGCTGCCGCCGCTACGCACTCCGCCGGTGGTGCCGCTGCGCTCGCGAAACCCTGACTGGCTGCGGCGGCGGCAGCGATCATCATTCGCCTTTCCTGCATTTCCCAGCGCATGAGGTCTTCTCGTAGCCGGTGCAGATTGGCTGAGTTGAGACCCCCGGACGAAGGCGCGAGTCCAGCAGTGGCAGCCGATGCACTGGGTGGCAACTCCGGTAAGCCACCGGCACCCGGGCTCAGTCCGTCCGGGCGGGGCGGCGGCATCGCCGAGGCTAGAGCTTGCAGCTCGGACTTGAGAAGCTCTTTGTCGGGCTTGTGAAGCTTGAAGCGCTTCCGTCGCCTCAGCAAGCTTCCGTTTTCGAACATCGACAGCGCCGCAGGGTGCAGTGCCCAGTAGGCTCCCTTGCCCGGTCGATGCGGACCTCGTGGCACCTGCAAACATAAAAAGAAAGAAAAAATTTTAAAAAATCGCTCTAATAGATAAGGAAGAAATGATTTTCTATGCGTTACGGTGAGCGACGGTAGCTAAAACAATCATCAACGAGGGGGGGGGGGGGGATTTGTGGCGGTAAATAATCCGTGAGATTAAACAATCATTGAGTTTTAAAAGAACCAACGGCTGAGTGTAAAATAGAAAGTATAAACATGTTCATTTAACGCTACATTAAGTTATTGGCATAGGAGCTCTCATGTAGCCGTGCGGTGCACAGACCGGATTCTACAAGCGTATTACGTAAAGTAGAAAGTTTTACGATTTGATTTAAAAACTTCAAAGAACAAAGAAACACGCGCTCAAACGAGTGGTCAGATCGGTATACGAGCTGCGCACGTAATCCACCAAAACCACAAGTTGAGCTTCGCAAGCGCTAATTATTTCATCCATGCTACGAGTATTTAAAAAAGCTAGAGAATTTAAATTAATCGCGGTTAGACCGTCACTGCAGCGGTACGAAAAATTTTCATTTAAAATTGCAAAATTTCACCGCGTTGTTTTTAAAAGCTCATTCGTATGCCCCGCGCGGTGCGAGAAGTTTCGCTGGCAGTTGAGCGGAGCGGGGTAGGAAAACAAAGACTCGCCGAAATGGCCAATCCGTTGAGTAAATAAGACAATTACGGCGCGTTTACTTAATTACCTCCGATACGATCGAGTGCGCTCGCAGCTTGTAATGATCGCCACCGCGCCGCTCGCACCGGGAGATAACGACAGCTGGCCTCTGGAGCCACCGGCCATGTTCGCGCTGACTTTTCCATTACGGAAAATACAACGATTTAGTGGTTGTGAATTATAACGCGATAATTTGAATTATGACGCCGATTTACGATGATTTGGAAAAAAAATACGTCCGTTTACCGATTGGATATTAAACATTTTGAAAAGTTTTTGAACAATATTTATGACGCTAGATCCGTATCGCGGCTTCTGTTTTTTCCCCCAAAGTGTAATTATAACGTGTATTTGATGGAACGTTATAACTCTTTTATGCATGGAGTTTAGAGCGTAATCGACTTTTGCGGTTAATTTTATTATGCAAAGTTATGCGAGGAAAAAAATCACGCAACGCGAGCTAGAATTAAAAATAAAACTAGTAAAGCAAATAAATACACTTGAAAAATATTTGAGGCTATAAGGGTGTGAGTGCCACCCAAAAGGAAGCCAGAGACATTAGTTTCGTGGAGGTTATTACTAACAAACCTTCTGAAGAATCATTTAAGTTTTAAAAGTTGATTCTCGCCCGGCATGCGATTCGCTCGAAGCGCAACACGCAGAAGAAGAAGAAGAAGCCGAGGGGCGGAAGAAAGAAAAAAAAAATAAGGAGCGAAGTTTCGTGCTTTGAAGTAATTGTAGAGCGGCGCGCGTTTCGAGTGTTACACTTTCGGTGTTCATAAAAAATTATGCATTTTTTTTTTTTTTTTAAACTCTCATACCCGTCCCTTTTTACGCTGTAAATATCCTCAAAGATATATATAATGCCGGCGTAATTTTAATTATGTACGAGGTTGCACCCTTGGCTCTTATCTCGAATTAAATTTTATCGTCGGCCGCATGTGGGTTTACCACTGTGTAATCTGAGTGGTATCATTAATTACACTTTAATTAATTTAATGAACCCCGCAGGATGTTGAGTCTCAAACATGAAATTCTTGCTTTTCCTTGGAAAAACTTTTATGAATCGAGATGCTTCATTCATGAAAATCGCGGGGGCTCGCCCGAAATGATCCGTCATTAGTGAACTCGTTGATTATTTTTCATTCATTCGTTCATTCTCGAGTCGCCATCCGGGAAATGGGCATTGAATAACTAAAATGGAAGAACCGAGTTGTTGCGCAACGGATTAAGTATATGCAGAAGAAATAGCGACGTTTAGGAGCTGAATTTTCATTAAAAACGACCCGGCCGGGAAATAAAATTTCCATATTCGGGGTGATATAACCCGACGCTAAATAAACACGCTTTCACCGTGGGGTAAAATGTGGTCGCGTCATGGAAGGTGTTTAAGTCGGCACCCTTACCGACTGTCATTACAGTGATTTCAAGTGGTTGCTTTAAAATTCAAACGGATGTGTGATTTGTGATTCATATTAATGTCAATACCGCCGTTAAGGTAAAGAACGAACAATCTGCATTTTGATTATTTTTTTTGTAAGGTAAGGCTACTAAGACCTCACGCGAAATTTACATGAATTTGAACCGTAATTTTTAACTTTTTATGATAGTCTGAATAGTTAAGATTGGTTATACCAAATATCGACGGCCCGTGAGAAGAAAAACCTTAGCCGAAAATCAGTCGATTTAAAATTATCCGTAAGAGGCTAAAATGAATTAAAAAATAGGTTTGAATAACAAAATTCGATTTATTTTGTACAAAGTTATTAAGATTCTTGATTTTTTCTAATTTTTCCATTTTCCGTAGTTATTTATTGATAATTTTAAATCGGCAGATTTCCGACTAAGTTTTTATTTTTCGTACAGGCCGTCGATATCATGAAAAAAGTTACTTCTATATTTCATAGAGGCTGCTCGGATGTTTTATTATATCGAAATTTTTGAGCTTAATCAAATTTTTACCCAACCACGTATAACTTTAGCATAATCCAACGACTTTCGCATCAAGTCTATTATAGGGAATATTTACTTTGCCAAGAAATTTTTCACACTCGTTGAAAAAAAATAAACCAAATATAAAACTCATTAGGGACTAGGGGAGTAATCGTATGCAGATAATTTCTTGCACGGTACGTTAACCGCAAAACTCATGATGCACCTCATCAAAGTATGCAAACAATGGGGTTTCTCAACGCGCGAAAAAAAAGAGAGGAGTTAATTAGAAAGCATATTATTTGAACGATTTTGGTGAAGTTCAATAATCACGGGAGCGACGACACACGATTCAATTAAAAAAGAAAAGGATGCAAATCCCCGGGAACCGAGTGAACTAGTCTGGCGAAGCCGAGCGCAGGTGCGAAACAGATGGCCGCCGCGGCGTAATCATACTTTGCGTGCCGCGCCGAGTATATGTAAACGCCGAGTTTATCCTCGAACGAACGCTGCTGCACCTTGGATCTACTTTTAAATTTGCGTATAAGATGGCTGACCGGGGCTTAAAAGCAGAGTGTCGGGTCATAATTTCGGGAGGTGTTTGAACAAGCTGCGGTTTATGAATTTCTGAGAACTGTGTTTGGATCCTATGTAGGTAGATGAGCAGATTAATTTTTTAAATGGTCATTTTTTATAAGTTTAATTTAATGAAGGAAAATATACGAAGACTGACTGAGTTTTTATAATAATTTTGTCATAAATTTGAGGTAAGTTTCATTAAAAATATTATTTTTTTAACTAATTGAGAAAATAATAATTTTACAATAAGAGGAAAAAAATAAGTTATTTCAGCGAAGGGTTTCCTTTGCGGTAAAAACAATAAATCTCTTCCAACTTACTCAAGAAAATGTTATACGCACACCTTGACTGTAATTCAAATTCACATGAAAATTTTAATCATTTACTTTTATCATAAAAAATCTAAACTTGGAATCAAAGTCCTTTTTTCTTCGATTAAATAGTATATTATGCAACGGGTTGCAGTATCGTCGCCAGGGCGGTTTTAAAGGCCCCGAGTGCGAAGCGAAGCGTAGCACGAGTGACTTTAAGACGCCCTGGTGACGTGCTGCACCCGTTGCATATACTATTTTATACCACTGGTGCGTAGGGCGAGTTTTTAAATTTCGAAGCGTGCGTAAAATCGAGTACCTACGCACTAGTGGTATAAAATATATTCATAGAATCTTTGTCTACTTGGTGGAAATTCATACTCAACTCAGGTTTTTATTAAAAAATATATAATCAACAAATTCATTTGTTCTAGTTTAAAATTACTACTATTTAAATAGTGGAAATTTTAAAGTATTTAAATATATAAACAACAAATGAATTTGTTCTTTATATATTTTTTAATAAAAACTAAGTTGATTAAAAATGTACACAATAAAATAATTACCATCTATGAAAATACTTGATAAAGCTCGAGGATTTAGCTATTTGCTCTAAGCCGGGAAGTAATAATTGCAGACTCGCGGAAAGAGATAAAAAAAATGTGCAATTTCGTAAATTAAGTAAAGCTAAAGTGAGAAAAGCATTGATTACCCTAATTTACTTGGCAGAACAAAGGTAGGCACTCTCACGTTGTTTACTTAGAATTTTTCCTCTTTTTTTTTTTCTTTGCACCTTAAATTAGCGCGCGCATTGCGCGTTCCAACCTTTTTTTTTCCTCTACTTTTAAAACACATATTTCTTTTTCCCTTCGACACGCGAGCTTATCCCGCCAATCTAAAGTTTCGAACTGCAAACAAATGTTAACTCCACCGATACGCTTGACTCGCCAGAATTACCGCATTAGTACAAACGCCACTGTTCTTGTTTTTTTTTTTTTTTTTTCCTCCAAATTTAAGCTCGGCTTTCCCTCTGACCCCGGATCAGCCGTCGCTCGGACGCGTTTTCATCTCCCTCCGATGTCGTGATTCGCTTTCTCGGTGCGGGGGTATCACGCGATCCCTTCTTTTTTTTCTCCCTCTCACTTGCTTATCCACGACAGAAAAATTGAATTAGCTTTACTTATTTGTTTTTCTGATTGATTTGGCCATTGTTTATTTTCAATACAAGTTCCTTATCTACTCACCCTAAGCCGACCTCGTCTGCTGCTACCGATTCACCTAAACTTTCACTCTTTTTTTAATTGATTTTTTAGTAGGTTTTTAGTACATTTACGTTAGGTTACTTTAGTAATCGGAAATCTGCCGATTTAAAATTATCAATAAAGGACTACAAAAAATGAAAAATTTAGAAAAAATCAAGAATCTTAATAACTTGGTACATAATAAATCGAATTTTTTTTATTCAAACCTATTTTTTAATTCATTTAAGCCTGTCACGGGTAATTTTAAATCGGTTGATTTTCGGCCAAGGTTTTTCTTTGCACGCGCTGTCGATTTGTAAATTTTTATTTATATTTTTATTGAAAGTCGATTTTTTAATAGTACTACACTAGAAGATTTTTTTAAATATTACTATGACGTGATTTTTGAAGATTAAATTAAATTAGTTTTTCAGATTTTTTTATAATCTTTGAAGTACTTTCCAAAAAGCCAGAAAATTGAAAATAATTAGAAAGCTACAATTTTTTGAACGATGTTGGAATATTAAAATTTATTAAAATTCATTACATGAATTTTGAAAGTTAATTCTTGTCAAGTTTTTGAAATTTTAAACTACACCTAATAAACAAATACTTTGTGTTAAAATTCCCCGAGAAACTGAAAGTATACAGACTAAAAAACTCTGTTCATAAACCACAAAAAAAAAAAAAAGAAAACCCGTGTTTAGCTTAATTAACTAAAATTATTCAGCCCAGAATGATTACAATACCGTAATAGAAAAATTATCCGTCGATTTATGCGAGCTTGTAACATCGTTAAACAGACAAACAGGGAGCTTTCTAAAATGCGACACTCTAAATGCAAATCCTCCTCATATTTTTTTTCTTCCTCCTTCTAACATCCGTCTAATTGAATCTCGAAGAGGAGTCTTAATTAATACTGTTTGTATTGCAAAATATTTTTCTCTCACACCGCAAGCACGCGGCGGTGATGATAATTTAATTCCACAATGAAAACCACGCGGTCGTAATTAACGTTACAACATTATCTCTTGATTTACTCAGCCTCAGGGCGTCATTTTTTTTCGCTCTCCTGCGTTCTCTCGCGTTATTAATAACATTCGCGTGTCGCTCGCTTAAAACACGCCCTTTTCGTGTCTCTACATACGCGGTCGTGGCTTGGGAGCGTTTCGTCATTCGGAGACAGGGCGAGGGCCAACCGAAGACGCCATTGTGGAGGTAAAAGCCTCCGGGTAATTTCCAGAAAAAAAATCTTTTTTTAATTATCGTTGGCTTGGAGATAAATTCATTATGATTGAGATTGAAGTGACGCAAAAAAAGTACACTGTTTGCACTGTCTTTTATGAATAGTAATTTTTTTGATGAATATTCAAAGCGGGAAAGATGAAAAAAAAACTCGTCACCGATGATTATGAATTCTCCTATCGCGAGCTAAATGATATTCCATTCGTGTAACAGTAAGTCTAATAGACTAATTTAAAACGATCAAAGTATTTATATTGAAACCGACAAATCATTCTAATGATGGAAAAAAAAAATAAAAATAAACTACCTGCAGCCGGCACGATTTAGATCATCTTTTTTTTGTGACTAAAAGTCGGTCATAAACCAGTTGAGCGAATCACGTTGGGTTTAATGAAAAGTACGAACTGAAAGTACCGCGGCATTAAGTGTCACGAGTAGAGTCAGAGAGTTAAACAAATGATCTTTCTTGGGATACGCCCATTCCACTTACTGAGATATGATAGAAACGTATAAAGTAGTATATCATCGCCGAGTTGAATTTACGATAAGTCGTAGCGGCTTGTTTTGTCAATAAAAATAGGTATTTTGAACCACACTGTTTAGTTTCAATTTATGGTCTTTTTATTATTATAATTATATTGAGTTGAATTGTGTGTATTTTACGTATGCACACATCGGTTGATACTTTATTTATACGTCGCTTTAAACTTATAGACCTAGACACCTCTGATGCACAAAAAAAATCAATCGGCGGGGAGGGTATACGAATGAATAATTCACTCCTCGCACTTTAAAGCTCGCTCTACAGCCTCAATTCTCGGTTATCGATCCTCCCTGTGGAAAAGTTTCCCTGTATTAACGCGTTATGAAAATACAACAGTGTTTACCGTCGCAACCCTTGTTTCATCCTGCGATGCATTATTCAAGTTACCGCTTAAACGGTCACCCAACCAGAGTCTGTGAATTTTTCATTAATCATCACTGCAGTTTAAAACAATTTAAGACAGTTCATAAGTTTCGAACTTTTAACAACGTGGAAATAATAATGTTAGTGGGAAAATATCGATTAGTTTCTGCTAATTTGAGTTAAAATAATGTTACGCGCATTGGACATGCTTTTTTCTACACGAGTAATGTTTCAACTATAGTTTTCAAAGTTTAGAAAACATACTCGAGTGTCTATGCTAAATCATTAGATTGTAACTGTTGCTGAATAAATAATAAAATAAAAAATAATGATTCCGTAGAAATAGTAACAATTTGTTTTTATTGCTAATTGACAAACTATGTATGTGTACAGTGCCGCAATGGTTATACATCCTTTTTATTTGTTTAATTCATTTTTTGTTTATTTTCAAAAGATATTTGAAAATAAAAATTTTTAATTTAATGAATAAATCATACTGCTATATAAGTTTTAAACTCTTGTTACTTATTTCAAACATTTCATGTGCATCTTATTGCATAGAATTTCTACTTATATAATTGATTATCCTGTAATAAATATCTAAATAAACAAAAAATTTATTACATTGTTCATAATTCAAATAAAAATAATGGCAATGATTTATACATTGACAATATTTTGATACTTCGGATGAACAAATCATAAAATACCCGTTGTGAAATAAGCAAATAACAATCAAGGATGTTTGATTTTTATTGAAATTTTTTACTCGCATCTGTCACACTATCTGACAAGCTTTACAGGATAGAGATGCATTTAAACTTTTTTCCGTGCCTAATGATCGGTTGGTAATCACAAAGTAAAGAATAAATAATTCGCAACCACCTCTACAACCTTTTTGATTTCTAAGATTGCTTTAAAACACGCTATGCCTTACAAAAAGATGAACGTCGATCAATATAGATTTAATATATGTGCTTAATGTCGTGCTACATCGTGTAAAAGATAACTGATAATTAGTGTCATTCATACCATCTTAAAACGTTATTAATTGCCGGCATTCTAGGTAAATAACAATTACGGAGAAACTATTGCCACTTTAATGCATAAAATTAAGGCCTTTTATTTTTTGATTTTTCTTTTTCCGAAGTCCGAAACTGAGTGTTAATTTAGAAACTGTGTTATTAAGGTCGGAACAACTTTGATGGCAATTTAGTGGAAACAGGGAGATGTGGATGTTTTTTTAGAATGTGTTTACTGGTAATTGAAAAACAGAATTAGATATTTGTTAATCTTTGCGTTTGATTGACAGTTTAAAGAGCCGTTGTTCGGAGTTTAGCGTGACTTGATTTTAATTTGTGAAAGAAGTGTGTACGGCAGCAGCCGACGTCAATCAATTTGATGGAATTTCATTACGCTATTTCAAACATGGTTGAATATGTTAAATTAAAGATTAAATACTCGGACAACAAACGTTTTGTGAAAGTTTTTATTTACTTTATTTTCATGAAATAGAACGAAAAGAAATTTCATGAATATTTAAGAATTGACTCTGGATTTCATGATATAAATATTCTGGTATCAAAGTTGCATTGATCATGAATTAGAATGCTGAACGAATTAAGCGTAAGATGTGTATTTTTTATGAAAACAAACTTTAATGAAGCGTTCTTAACATGAGACAATTTACAGAAATAAAAAGCATAAGTACTGTGATTTAAATAAATATTTTTGGATCCCTGTTTATTACTTTGTATTTGAAAAACTTGGAAAGTTGAAATTACTCAAACTAAAAAGTAATCTCGTGAATAAATCAAGACCAGCTTGAAAATATAAATGACGTTTTAGCATGAATTGTATGTATAACATTAAACTTGGGTTCTAAGCTACAACAAGAGTCCACCAAACGATAGATATTTTATTTAACTATACACGAGGATTACAAAACTAACTAACTTCATTGTTTTTGTGATTTGTGAGCAAGGCATCATCTTTGATGTGTAATTTCAATCGTTTACAATACACTAGAAAGCCTCAAAAGCGAGTTTTATGTTTTATTCGGCCTCCAAAGAATTTAAAAGAGATTAAAAAAAGATCAAATTTCAACATCGAAGGGTTTTTCAGGTCCGCGGAAAAAGGACAGTCGTGAAAACTCACCTTAATGAAGCAGTCGTTGAAGGAGAGGTTGTGCCTCAGCGAGTTCTGCCACCTGCGGGTATCCTTGCGGTAATAGGGAAACCTGTCAGCTATGAACTTGTAAATCTCGGCGAGGGGCAGCATCTTGTCCCTCGACGACCATATCGCCATGGCCGTGAGGGATATGTACGAGTACGGGGGCTTCTGGTCGCCATAGGTGTCCCGCGACGGCCTGGGCATCTTCCTCTAGCTCCTCCAAAACTCCAGCAGCCGAGCGGAGACTTGCGGTCGATCTGTCGAGGACGCTTAACCCCCAGCCTCATCGGCGGCTCCATAGTCCCGGTTCCGTCGTCATCTTTTGGGGGGCCAATCACTCCATCACAAGCGCTTGCTACTCTTCACTCAAATCAAATACATCAAATTTAAATAATCAACATGATTAGACACTCAAACCCCGCGCACACCACAACTCATCCGTATATCAGCTTCCGCGTTCGGAGAGGGACTGAGCTCGTGGAGCACAAACTCGGCGGTGAGAGACACCCACTCCCACCCCGCGGCCCCGGCTCTCGTTCCATTGGCCGGCCAATCGCGACTCGAGTAACCCCTCCTGACGCAACGGCGCAAGGGGGCGGGGCCTGATCATCGACGCCTGATTTACAGATGATCAAGCGTTAAATGACGTTTGGACGAGCTTTACGGCTCTCCCGGGGGCTATTGATAAAGTCCTTTTTAATGAGATCGAGTTCGTTAATTTCTCACAGTTTTACGCCAGGGAGTTAATTGAATTCGAATTTATTGCACCCGATGCCGATGCTTCGCGATTTTATTTATTATGTAACGTATTTCCTATGTTGGAAAAAAATTCTAGTTTATATCATTACGGTCGTTCTTCTTTTTTGAGCATCCGTATTTATTGGAATCGTAAATTCTTTAACTGGGGAGCTCCGAGGAGTAGCTATATAAATCAGAGGTTAAATTTAAATCGATAAAATTATAATCCAATTTGGTAAATGTTTCGCGTGATAAACTCGACACTTTTTCATTCACTTATAACGGTCAATTTCAAGTGGCGGTCATATTTATACATTACCATAAATTTAAGGATAATTTTACGAGCGTTATACATTCAATTTTCACTAAATTGGTTTACACGATACATACAAAGTTTATGACCTTAGAAGAACATGCAGGGTTAGCCTGACCCTGTTTATATGATAAAAATTAAATTGAATTTTCGGAAAATACAAAAACAATCACAGTATCAAACCCTCTCAAAAAAGCTCGGGAACAATAAATTACGAAAAGTCCAGGATAAACAATAGTTCGAAAAAACGTCGATTTCACACGCTCGTTTGATGAAAAAAGGGGGGGGGGAGGGGGTTCGTTGCGCCATTTAAATACAAAAGAGCGGCGCGAGTCAAAGGGTGAGAGAATCTTATTAGGCGCCTTAAAACAAAGAGCCCGCAGAGTAAATGGGGGCCTTTTGAATGCAGGCTCGTATAGCATTGATTATATACGCGGGCTCGATTCGATGGAGCGCGCGCGTAATTTTAGCGTGATGATGTTATGGTACCCCCGGCCTAATAGTGCAATTTAACGCGGCTGCTCCTATAAATATCATCTCGTTTATCGATCGGTTCTTTTTTTTTTTTTTTTTTTTTTCTTACTCTTCTTTCTTCCCGTTTGCGTATAATCGACTTAATGAGCCGGTGGGTTTTGTGAATGATGGTCGGCTGGGTGTTTTTCGGGGTCAATTTCAGGTTGCACTTTGGTTCCGTTTCGTCTAATTTACGCAAGCAAAGTGGACCTTCGCTTGAAAATTCTCGTGAGATGAATGAATTTTACAATAGCAATTGCACAAGACAATAAAGTTGTTTTGCTAAAATCCCAAAAAAAATTTTTTAAATAAAACTTCCGATCCATACGCCCTATTGGGTGATTACTCAAACATATTTAACATGGAAGGCAATACCAACACAACTACAAAAAAAAAAAAAAAACTTCTATTCATTTGTTATACATACATAAGATACGACTTGCGATGAGGACTGAATCCGTGAATCGGTAGCTGCTCAAGTGCCTCCCTTTGTCGCGTTGTCTTAGCTGACGGGTCTGCCTAATGCCTTTTTTATCGCAAGCGTGAAGCAAATAGAAGCTGCGGTGCTCTTATGTTCTTTGCTGTGTCTATATCTTACTCTTCCTTATAACAAACGAAAAATGTCCTGTATACCTATAGTTATATATTTCACTTCTTCCTGAGACTTATACTTTTTTTTTCTTATAATCTTTTTTTCATTTTTTGAATGGAACAATCTCAAAACCAAAACAAAGTAAAAAAAAAAATTATTTTGTTTAGGTAGTGGAATTTGCTATACCAAATAAATAAACCATCGTAAATAAATATATAAATTAAAAAATGAAATGATCAAATGAGTCAAATCAAAACAATACATACAACTTATAATGTGTAAGATAACCATTACAATAAAAACGGTATTAGCAATGTTAATATCGTTTTTATTGTAATTTAAAAAGTTCATTAAATTTGCGTAAAAACTTCCAATTTACAAGCAACTTCAGTAAAGCTCCTTGCGGATGTGTATAAATTAATAATTTTACTTTTCCGTCCACCAGAAATTGTTATAAAAATTTTTCATCAAAATATAATAAAAAAACTTGTACGATTAAAAAATTCAGCCACTCTTCAGATTTCCATAAAGAAGCCAGTAGATATAAAAATCAATCACCGCTGATCTACCCTCTCGGTACCCACTCCTTCCGCTCTTCGATTGGCGGGCTGGAGAAAGGAGGCGTGGACTCGGGACGGCCAATGGACGAGTGGGAGGTAATTGATTTCACGCTCGGCGTGTGCATGCAGCCGAGCAGCTCGTAAAGCACGTCGTACGTCATGGCCGTCGCGCAAGCCGAGTTAGTTGCCCCCTACCACAACTCCTCTCCTCGTTTATTTTGTTTTGAACCCTTGTAGGGGACCTCGCCGCGGCACGTGGACTGACCGTCGATGCCGTGGAGGGGTTGCTTCGATCGCTGCTCATGGCATGGTTATCTGTGCGGTGTTTCGGATGGGGTTGTTTTTTTGATTTTTTTTTTTTGATTTATAATTTTTTTAAGGAATGTTTTTGAAGGTATTTGCGAACGTTTTTTTAGGGATGATCATTATTTATTGCGTGAAAATTTTAAAAATTTTCTTGACTGATTCTAAGAGCTAATCAAATTAATTAGCAGTAGACGTTGGTTTTGCATAAAAAAAAAAGATTTTTTTTTATAACATTGCTTTTATACTACTTTCCTTGTTTATTATTTGTCAGAGTTGATACGAGACGAAGAAGTCGATGATACATGCAATAATGAAAACTTTCAATGATATCATTTAAGTTACATATAAGGTAAGTGTGCCTAATATGGCCCCTTGCCTAATATGGCCCCCCCTGTTATTTTGAATATGCTCGATATGCGGCATCTCTACAAGGTAGGAAGAAGTCAAAAACACTGAATTATGAAGTTTTCAGTTGTTTAGAACATTTTAAAATTATTTTTGCGCACGCCTAATAGCTAAAACTCGTTTTGTATACCTCCGTTATTATTTTACGTTGTAATTAAATGGTCTGCCAAAAGATTTAGACGCATCTGACCAAAATTTGAATGAGTAGCTTCGATTTGTTATTGTTTCAGCTTTAAAACGCGACCTTAGTTTTTGTTCAACTCGTTTTCTAACGGGTTTTATTCTTAAATAACTTATTATTCTCCAGTGTTCCTAATATGGCCCCCCGCGAATTAGTAGAAATACCGATATTAAGAGTCCTTAGTTTCATGTTTACTTTTTAGAAAATCCAATCCTAATTTTATTTAAGAAAAATAAATTTAATTGTTTCAAAGCTTTTTTTCATTTTATAACTAAAAAAGCATTCTAGCTCAAAAATCAAACTTTGATAAAAATTTAAAGTTGTAATTTTTCTACTGGTTGCAAAGCTTTCAAAAAAATTGCAAAAAAGGCTCAATTTTTAAATAAATTATTTTTAAAATGTTAAAAATTTTGAAGTTTTTTTAAATCTCATATTCTGATTGATTTAAAAAATCGCAATGAATAAAATAGTTCAGGGGGGAGAGGGGGGCCATATTAGGACACAAATTTTATGTGTCTTAAAAAACCGTGTTTCAGTAAATCCTCTGGCATTTGAAGCTCATTGATCAAAATCAAACGTGTAAGGTTTCATTTTAAAGCTCTTGAATTAAGCTTTAAAATGAGACCTTACCCGTCAAAAAATAGTGATTTGATTGGCCACAACGTCGATTCTCGCTTAGGGGGGCCATATTAGGTACAGGTACCTTATTTCATTTCAATGATACCATATATAATTTTATAAGGCTACTAACTACCTCGTGTTCGTATGTCATAGGCGTCTGATAGTTTTATACAGTTTTCTCAGCTTATCTCGGGTTGTTCACTTTTTATCATGGCTTAGCTCCACACGCTGCTTGGCCGCTACTCTAAATAAAACAAAAGCCCCCATCGACTCCCGTATTGACTCAGGGAGATCGAGTCCCCGGACATTGGAGTAGAAAACGAGATCTAAGTATGATAGTCAGTTCCGGAAAATTTTCATCCGCACGACCCCAAGATTGGTGACGAACGTTTTATCCCCTGAGCTTCTGCGGCTCTTATTATTGTTATGTGTTATTAAATTACATTTTCATTAGACTCAAGCGTATAGTCTCCTCTTTACATCGTCTTCTTAATTTCCTCTAACTTATTTTTCAAAATTTGGACTTGATACAATATATTCTCACTAATCGACGAATCAATAAGAATATCATTACTTGATTTTTGGACGAGTATTGATAAATGATAGATTTTCCCAATTTTAGTTTGGAAAATTTATTCATTTTTTATTACTGCATGCTTTTATTTAACTCACAAAGTTTCGTCATCGTCGTCTTCTCCGTACGTTCAAATCTGCCAAACTCTATAACTTTGTACCTATATGACCTAGAAGATTGAAATTTTGTAAAAGGTCCTAGACCTTTCGTCCTCGATTGGACGACAAAACATTAATTCGTGGTCATTTTTGGACCTGCATATCCAGCTCGATGATGACGGGGGTATCTGAGGGTCAACTCCGAGAAATCGGGTCGAATTAATGGGATGATTTTGCGTAAAATCAAGACTCCGCGCATTAGTGCGATAAAAATTTTTTTTAAGTAAAAAAATATTTTAAAATTAACTTTTTGGAATAAATTTTGCCGAACACGGCCGAAAAAATACTCCCAAACCTTATCCCTCCTTAATTTAAAGTACTCGATATATTCCAGTCATTTAGTGCCAACATACCGAACATACAGTTCAAATTAAAGGGGGTGACCATAGTAGCTATACTGTATAGGGTTGCTGTAAAGTAAATTTTTTTACTTCAGTGTCAAATTTAATAGAAAATGCGTTGGCTGAAAATAAAAACGGATTTGAAAGGTGGAAGGATGGGAAATCGATCCAATAAATTATATCTTCGATCGGGAGCATCTTCTTTTGTTGGTCAAGCATCAAATGTATCGATTTTCACCAAGAAAAGTAAGACCAAAGTTATTTAAAATCACTTTTTTACATGAGGTAAACACAACAGTCATTTTTAAATGTTCCAATAAACTCGTCAAAACTTCATAATTTATTTGTTTTTTTTTTTTTTTTTTTTTTTTTTTTACTTCTTCCCAACCAGTAGAAATGTCGCTGATCGAGCATATACAAAATATAAATAATATTATTTCAAGGGCAGTTAAAATTATTTTGCCTTTATCTTTAATATATTTTAATACTCTTTAGATAATCAATTAATACGACGAATATGTGAATGTGCTTTCTATCAGGTGCCCCATACTTGCGAGTGCATACTTCTCTTGAGTACTAAGCAATTAATACGATTTTCATGTAATGTATACTCAATCTTTCACAGTCTTTTGAAAGGTTTTAACAGTATGAGTATTAAAAATTTGCTTTTTACTTCTTATTTCATCTTTTTAGTACACCGCATTTACTCACAGACACAATCCGCCCTCTCAGGTAAGTCACGACCCAGTTTTTCCACAAGACTGAAGTTAAAAATGATAATTTTCTCACCAATTTCATCCTAGGCCTTTGACACCCAATTAACAATAGTTTTCAAACTCGGTTTATATTATGAATAATTAAGAACTTTTACAGCCACACCTTAATTTTGTAAAATCAAAAATCGACTTTTTTCTGCGGCTTATGTGCGAGTAAATATGGTATTTCAAAAATTTTTAAAGAAAAGTTTTTTTTTACTTTCTCTTTGTTCTTTTTTTTTAAAAAAGAACCGAGAGCGTGACACTGAGTGGTGTAATATTTATCAGAGCATTTGAAGAAAAAGCAACAATATAACCAGAAAACCAATGAAAGAAGCAATGAAAAATATGAGTAAAATAAAATGTTATTAAAAAGTAAAGTATCATGAAAAATTTACTTTATATCGAAAAGAGAATTGAGTTACCTGGTTCCTTTGACAGAAGCTACATTTTTATATAATCCAAAAACAGCAACTAATATTATTTCCTGCGAATACAATGACAATAATACATTTCGACACTGGTGCCACATCATCATCGGGGCGAAGCGAAGCGGAGCTCGAGGTTCGTCAAAGAACCCTAGTGTCCATGCGCAACCAGTTTCGAAATATATTTTTTGACCCGAGTGTAAAACCATTTCAAAGCTCATTTTATACGCCCTAGTGTCGAAAAAGTTTTCTTTCGACACTAGTTTATAGACACTCGAGTCAAAAAATATACTTCGAAACTGGTGCGCATCGTCACCAGGGCTCTTTGACGAACCTCGGGCTCTGCTTCGCCCTACTATTAAACTATCAAAGGTGTATAGGCACCGTAAATTCTTTTTTACTGTATAAGCTTACTATTTTGCTTTATTTATTAGAAATATCTCTTGTTATGAAACTTATAGTTCGCTAGAAAGTCTGAAAAAGTTTCTTAACAAATTATAACAAATATTAACTTAATTTGCACAGAATCGACTGAATTATCCGTATATTACTTTAAGATGAGCTTTTGACGTCTTTTTCGAAGAAAAATATTCTGAAAATTTCAATGAGGGGATTTGTTTAGGGGAATTCTATTAAACAAAAATGTATTTTTATATTGTTTTTTCTTGGATGAAAATCATTTTGACTTTTCTTTCCTCACTTATTTATATTACGGATTATATACGGATGCTAGTTTTACTTACGATACCCGTCTTTTGATAACTTTGATTAAAACAACAAACTTCCTTGCCTTTTCTTTTATGTAGTTATTTTTAGTTTAGATTATTCTTAATTTTTTTTAATTTCAAAAAGATTTAAAGTTTCAAATAAACCCAATTTTTTAAAGTTTCGATGCTTCAAGCTAAGATTAGTTTTTATAACTCTTGAAATTTATTTTCGATATATAAAGTAATTTTTAAAGACAGATTTCGTTAAATTTTTATCTTATCATATAAGCTGAAAATAAATATTTTAAAAAAAGAGTAAAGTTTAGGTAAGACATTTTTTAAATCCGTAAACCGCTACTTAAAAAAAAAATCTACCGATGCTTTGATTCAGTTGATTGAAATTATAAAGTATCATTTCAAAGTTATTGTTTTGAGCTTCAGAATAAGATTTTACGTATCAAAAAATAATGTTTAGGTGTTATTGCGGTTAGCCACCGTAACAGTTTTCGCTCACAGAAGGCATGAAATACACTTAACTTGCTAGGTATAATATGTTCAAAAATACTTTGTAAACTTTTAAAACACCGGTAAAGAAATCTATGTTTCTGAATCGTCTTAAATTACAAGTTACAAGGGCTCGAGTTTTTCTATATCTAATAACTATTTCTAATAGATTAGGTTAGATTTTTTTACTATCGTTCTTTAGTCAAGATTAATAAATTTAACAAAATTTTATTCTGCCGCTGAGATAATTTTTCGCCCTTCGAGCTAGAAATGCTATTTTTGCTAACTAAGGGATTTTGCGGGGGAAAAATTTAATTGAATCTTAGGTTTAAAAAAAATTAGATTTTCCAAATTTTTCTGATAAATTAATTTATTAGATTTAATAATATTTATAAAAAAAAAAATAATAATAATATTATAAACTAACAATAGCAAAGGAGAAGTTTTCTATGCTTAAATTTTTTCTCAGCCCTAAACTATAAATGGGATAACATTTTTACGAAAGCTTGTGGATAAAAAATTTTGAATCATTTTTGGAATGTTTAAAGCTGCTTTTATAAAAAGCTAAGGCAAAATTTTTCAAATTAATCTTTTTATATTCGCGGTCCAAAAATTTATTTAAATGACACGTTGCTCCTTGTAATTAAGCAGCCGAGTATCAAATTACCGTCCGCATCGTCAAGGAGAAGAGGATGTAAGCATGCAGCAAAAAATCACTTTAATACGAGCGAGTGATAAGAAAATTAAAAACGATGTGTGTAATTGAATGCAAAATTATCCTTTTGAGTGTACTCGGCGAGCCAGTTAAGTGGTATTTAGCGTTAAAATTTCATTACTTCTCTCTTACCTTCCTTCTCTCTCTCTTTTTTTTTTTTTTTTTTTTTCGACATTTATCCTCTTCTTTGGTGCAGAGCAGTCGTCGGACAAGGCTTTAGAAACTCGTTAGAGACAGCCGCCTCGGTGAATTACAGCGTTCTGCATATAACACGCGTAAGTAGATAATAACGGTTCCTTGACATGGTCAGACAATCCATAGTATACCTGAGGAGAAAGCCACGGTTTAATAAACGGTAATTATTTTCTCGGTCTCCCGTAATCAATAGCAGAAGCGGTGAAAATAAAAAAATAAAAAACTACCGAGAGGTTAAGTGAGGGGCAACCGTAAAGTGAAAAGTACAACAGTAAATAAAAAAAAAGTTCTCCACGTCATGAATAGACTGAAGTATATTTACGAGTAATTGAAGTAAATTAAGGTTTTTTAAATAAAATGAATAATTTGGATGGATTCTTCAAAATCATACATTTGGGATTTTAAATTATTTTTGAAATGTTGATCAAATAAAAAATTTTCTTTTTTATTAATCAAAGTAAACAATTTGATGAGAAAACACTGTAGGTGCTAATGAAATGAGATTAAATTTAATATGAAGATATTATATTAATAATGCTTAAATACTTTCTCATGGTTGCAAATCATTTTCAGTTTAATTATTTTTAATACGCGTAATAAATCATCCATCTTTACGAATATTACCGAGCGTCATTATACTTTATACCGTATGCTTTACTTGTAAATCATTGATACTTTCCATGATCTTCAAACTCGTCTTCTTTAAATTCGAATTACAGTCATTTTAAAGTAATTACCCTTCAAACTGTGAAGCCAGCTTGTAAATTATGATTAACGCATTAACGTGTCTGGTACTTTAGTAACAGAATTAAATGCCTGTAATAAAGTACTTTCATAAGAAGTATAAAGATTGGGAAGGTCTGTAATAATAAAAATAAATAAATATTTATAAAATATTCCAACTGTATTTATTTGTATATCCTAAGAAAGGCTTCACCGCTCGAAGCTTTCCAACATCGAATTGAAATAATTGCGCCTTGCGTTTGATCACGGTTAAGCTTATTTAATTCCTTCTCGCTTTTTCTCATTTTTTCATTCGCTTCCACCCAGTTTATTTTCTTTGTATTTTTCGCTTTTTCTTTCTTTCTTGGCTACCTCATACTGCCAAGGCTAACGTCGGGTCACGCTTTTTGAAAATAAACATCGTTGAAGCGCGAAACAGATCCTTTACAATCCTTGTAAAAGTGCGTATAAGTGTTGTGGCTCACAGCGCGCGTGCTCCATTAAAATTCGTGGTTTCCTCATGATCATTTTTTTCTATTCGCTTCCGGCTTCTTCGTCTCCCGCTCGCGATTAATCGAATTTTGAAAGAGATTGTTATTATATCTCCATCTTCTTAATTTAAATATTTGATTTAAATATTGCACAGCATTTCGTACTCATAGCCCATTCTCACGCGCAAAAACAATCAGACATTCAGTTGCTTGAAGTAGTGCCGGCAATAGAGCGTCATCAGTGATGGAGCTGTGTCGATTGTGCACAATAGCTCCTCGTCGGCTTCCGATAGTTTTTCCAGAGAGAGTGTGTATTCTCGATCAAATACTCCTACGAATTGAAAAGTTATAAAGGTTTGGAACCAAATGGTATTTTTTCAATCAGAACTTTTAAATAATATAATGTAAATTTACCTTGGTCAATGTTTCCTCTTCCCAAAACTATGAATGCTAAGAAAAGGATGTCTCGATATATGGAGAAAGGTGTTTGTTCACCGCTTCTATTTCTATTTCGTTCGAATGCCACTTTTTTTATTGGCTCCGCCAAATCGTTTCGTCTAACATAAGTTATCACATTTTGCATGAACCTGTAGACAAACCATTTTTTTTATAATAAAAAAATAACTGACTTTGCAATAAATTTTGATAAAATGTAACTTTTTTTTTTTAAAACCTTTGATCTCGGTAAATCTAGTTGAACTTGGATTCTTACGAGTAAATTGTAAAATTAAAAGTTAAAAAATTGTTCAAATTATAATAGATTTGAGTCTGGTAAAAAATTAAAATATTTGTTTTAAATCTGTTGATACCAACGTAATATTCTATAATATTTTCTTACATAATAGACTTATTACAAATTTATTTTTCGAATACTTACGTTCGGTCTTCAGAATTATTTCTCCATTGAATGTACATTGGTAGCTTATCCATGTGAAGTTTTTCGTTATCCCAGAGTGTGCGTACACCTACGCTGGCACAGCTCATTGCCAGTGGTTCGGCTCTGGTCTCGCAGTTATCAAGCCAGAGTTCGGGCAGGTGACTGGTCAGATTGATTCGCTCATAGTACCAAATGAGATTCCAGTAAACGATTGGGTGTTCTTGAATAAATTTGTTCTTTGTAAGGCACGAGTCACCCTCTTGACTTAACACATTCTCGAGCTCTTTGCGCAACACCAGAGGATTCAGATAGGGCACACTTATTGGTTCGGGTAGCTCGCGCGGTTCCTGGAGCAGACCAGCCATCAAAGGATCATGTCCACCTTCACTATCTTCACATCTGTTTACAAAATAAGTATATAATTAGATAATAAGAAAATAATTAATTAATAAGTAAATAATAAGATACTATTTAAAATGACTATGAAAATGAACATGAAAAATGTACCTGTAATCTAAAATAGTGACTGTAAGCAGGGGCACGGTTGCTTTGTCACAGAATTGACAAATAGTGTTAAGGTTCGAATCTTCAGGCTGCCAGCCGGCCATAATTTCTTCATCGTATAAAATAGCCGAGCAATTATGACACCGACTAGCACTCGACAAAACTAGCTCCACAGCGACGCGCTCCTCTTGCTCCCGACTAGTACCTTTGGGATACAAACACTCGGCTAACTCGTACAACGCTGCAAGATCTACACTCGATGCATCTGTAAAATAAATTCAAATTTTTATTTTTATTTTTATAGTGAACAACTGGCAAAAACAGTACATTATATACCAATCCAGCTGAATTTACTATCAATAATTACGCTACCCTTGGCTTCGCCTTGGCCGACAATTTTATGTGATCTGAGACAATTCCTACTCCAGCTGCTAAGGTAAATAATATACTATTTGGCTCTACACTAACCTGTTACTCTAGTTGACAATTCATTGCGATCCTGCTGAGATCCATCAGTAAGTGAGTCCAAACTTTCGTGAGATACACCATAGGCCAGCCTGTGGTCGCGTTCTTTCATTTTAACCGGGGTACTCGTAGCCGATATTGCTTCTTTGATTTCGTCAAATTTCTCGACTGTTTTTTTCGCAACCGACGAAGCAGCAGATTTCAAGCTATTCAGTCCACCCAAAAGGATTTCATTCGACTTCTTACCGGTCAAACCAGACGGGCTAAACGAGTAATGCCAATTCGTTATTATAAAGAATTTTTTACAGAAATTTTTAAATAATTCGATTTTTTTTTTTTAATATTTTATTTCATGATTGTGGCATGTAATGTGCAGTTATTTCGAGAGAAATTAAAAAATTTGAGTTAATGTTTTTATTGAATTATATTCAATTTTTATAACTGAATCACCACATTAATTAAATTATTTTCAATTTTATACAATATAATTTTTTTCTTTTTTAAATATTTGTCACTATTAGAAAACAATAAACAAAAATTTAATAAAAGTAGTGCATTCTAAAAAAAAGATTATAATTTTGATTATTTTCTACTCTCTAATTAGAAAAATGGAAATGAAAAAAAAATAATTTGAAAAATATATATGATGTAAATTTTACCGATTGTAGAATAAGGACTGTCTTCTATGCAAAGACATCTGAAAATTTCAAGTTTAAAAATTTCTATTTTTGATGTGAAATTCCTTCAAATCATTGTAAGATCATGTCGAGATTTAGATAATAATACATATTGCGATTTCGACTAACAAGGAGAGGTCACACCCTCCGGGTCACCGATCTTGAAACTTTGGGGATCGTTTTCTTATACCAAAAGATGAAGAAATCTACCAATCATCCCGTCTAATGGGCCTTTTATACCTAGTTCCTACATAGCTTATATCGTATTTTTAGCTCTTTTTGGGTTTTTTTGCGAATTTTCAAAAAGTTCCTGTTCGAAGCCTATTACACTTACAAAATTCTGCAACCCCGCATTCTCTTTATTTTTTCATCTTCTTTTGAGAAAAAATATTTTTAAATCTAATTTTGAAGAAATAGTCCATGTAAAATTAAGGTAATCAAAAGCATTTTTTTACTGTTTTTTTGGTTTTATGAATTTAAACTGTACGTCGTCAGCCTTATCAAAATTATGTCTAAAAATATTTTTTCTAAAAAAATCATAAAAAAACAAAGAAAATGCAGGGTTGCAGAATTCTGTAAGTGCAATAGGCTTTGAGCAGGAATTTTTTGAAAATTAGCATAAATAACCACAAAAGTCGCACAAAAGTGTTGAAAGTGTCAAAAAGAGCTGATTTTCAAAAAATTCCTGCTCAAAGCCTATTGCACTGACAGAATTCTGCAACCCCGCATTTTCTTTGTTTTTTTATGATTTTTTTAGAAAAAATATTTTTAGACATAATTTTGATAAGGCTGACGACGTACAGTTTAAATTCATAAAACCAAAAAAACAGTAAAAAAATGCTTTTGATTACCTTAATTTTACATGGACTATTTCTTCAAAATTAGATTTAAAAATATTTTTTCTCAAAAGAAGATGAAAAAATAAAGAGAATGCGGGGTTGCAGAATTTTGTAAGTGTAATAGGCTTCGAACAGGAATTTTTTGAAAATTCGCAAAAAAACCCAAAAAGAGCTAAAAATACGATATAAGCAATGTAGGAACTAGGTATAAAAGGCCCATTAGACGGGATGATTGATAGATTTCTTCATCTTTTGGTATAAGAAAACGATCCCCAAAGTTTCGTCAAGATCGGTGACCCGGAGGGTGTGACCTCTCCTTGTAAGTAAATACTATATAAATGGTATATTTTTTCACACTGAATATTACATAGTCCAAAATTACAAATAACATCAATTGGAAATTTTTTTTGTCTTTATTACTACAAACTTTACTTTGCTTAAAATTTTGTTTTTTTTTTTTTTCAAAATGATAGTTTGAAGTAAAATTTCATCAAGATTCAGACTTACCTGATGTAACTGGAAAGACTAAGAGATTCAATTAACTGATTCGTCGATATAAGGTCCTTATTTTTAGCAAAGGCAAGTCCTCCAGTCGAGTATCGTCTGTATTAAAAATCATACACAAGCCAAACGTGCACACAAATTTAATAAAATATTAAACGACATTGAAATGCAGGTATGTAAAAAATTAAGATAAACTTAATGCACATTTAAAATTGTGTTTACAAAAATAGTATAGGTTAAAGTATTATTATTAAAAATATTAGCTGTTACGTAATAAATAATATATTAATGAAATAAACATGCTGGTAAATCTAACAAATTTATTTAAATCGTACGTATTTACAATCTTTCGTTACCTGGGATTCCACGGCCAACTAGGAAATTATCCTCTTAATAGAAAACTTTAAAATCTAAACCTGACTTAATACTATATTTACAAAACTTCAGGCAATAAATAGTATTGGTAAGTAGGAGATTTGCAGTAAAAAAGACATTCGAAAAAAGTTAAATCGACTAAAGTTTGAAAAAATTTTCAAACTTTAGTCGATTTGATAATTTGGTTTTATTTTAAACAGTTAGCAACCTGCTATTATTTACAGCTTTTATTGTGTTTCAAAGCTTGAGCTATAAATTACCAAATTGAAAAAAATTTTTTTGGGGCCAATTTATTTTATTTTTTTTGGTTTCTATTAATGCAAAAAAATACTTAATTCAATAATCAATTGCAATCTAAAAACATTCAACACAATGATAATTTTCGAATGTTCTCTAAAAACTCCTACTCAACTTCCTATGACACTACACAAATAAAACAAATTTATTCTTACCCAAAGCTAAGTTTGAGACTTGAACCAATACTGGACAGACTGGAGGTCACACTATCTTTGTTTTGAGCCCAAAGACTTCCTATCTCAAGTCTTTCGCGTTCTCGTTCTTGCTCAGCGTGCACAGCATGAGGCATAGTTTCACTGCGTTGCAAATGACCCACATTTGTACCTCCAGGTTCGTCCGATTGGTGAAAAGTTGCACTTCGTGGTAAAACATTACTGAGAAAAAAGCGATTTTCAGTAAAGTAAATCAATAACTCGCTACACTCAAGTGCTATTACTTTCACAAGATAAGTTACAGTGATTTTCAAATTTAAGAAAAAAGAAAAAAAAAAATTTGAGTGTAGACTTGAAAAAAAATTAAAGTAAAAATTAATTATTAGTGGTTTTTTCTATAGATAAATTAACCCTTAAAGGCCACACCCAAATCCAGAACTGCCACACTGACAGTTATGTGGGGTCATTCTGACCCCGTGTGGCATTTAAGGGTTAAAAATGATGAGAAGTTTTAAAGCATATTTATGTTTGTTGATAGTGTAGAAACTAAACGTTTGTTTTTTGCTCATTTTAAAGTCAGTTTTTTTGCTTATATAATGATTTTTTAATCAAACAAGTTTTTCATCTTATGTAAGGAGCTAACAAACATATAAATGCATTATTCAAAGATAAAGTTTTCAATTTAATGCTTTGTACAAACTATATAAATGCATAATCCGATTCTCGTCAAAATAAAACACAAGATTTTACGGGTCCCCGACAAAACGTCGACGACGAAACGTCAGATAATAGACATGAATTTAATGTTTTTCTTGCAATTATAACAATTTAAAATTTCGAACTGGCTGGAACTAAATTTTATGGCGCGCCTCTGCGGGGGCCCTTCGGGCCCCATGGCGCGCATTGTTTTAAAAAATAACCATTAGTGTTTTATTAAAAATCGATTCTTTTTTCACTTTTGTATTACTTTGCAATTTTGAAATATTTTTGACATTTAGTCGTTCTGACTTTTCGTCGTCTGACGTTTTGTCGCTGACGTTTTGTCGTCTGACATTTTGTCACATTCCCAGATTTTACTGATTTTATTAGACACCACACTAAATCACAAATAAATAAAAAAATTACTTGTATGTAAAGCTGTTTATAATAAAAAATATATTCATACTTGCGAAACAACAGAGGACCACCAGGTCGGTTGTCATCGATAACATTGTTAAGAACCGTTAGAGTACTCGTAGAGCAATTCGAATCATTTTCCTCGCACGGTGAAACTATTGGTGTCTCGTCATTTGCTAAAGCACCTAATGGGTCGTTTTCAGTCACTGGCGTTCTCACTGGACTTTTCACCGGTGATTCCTGGCTTCTAGTCAAACTGAAAAATTAAAAAAAAAATGTTTTAAGGCTTTTAATTTAAAATAATAAAGAAAATTTTAAATTAATACCGTGGATCACTAGGCGTACGATCAAGAGCTTCTGGCTGCGAATTAGAAAGAATTGCCGAATCTTTGACTATACTATTTTGTCTAGGTAGGTGTTTTTTTACTTCATTGAGACCAAACGTAGGGAGATCTGGTATGGAACTACCTTTCAAAGCTAAAACAAAAACAAATTAAAATTTTTTTTAATTTTAATTCTTTTGAAAAACATAATGAAGATTACATACAATCACTATGAGCAGCTTCAGTATCTTGAGAATGTGTACTGTCGAGACTAGAACGCGAAACTGCGTGCTCCATGTTCAGACTTTTTGAATCTTCATTTAAGAGTACTGCTTCATTGTTTGAACTCGATCGTCGCCTGGAATATTTTTTTCCAGCTTTTTTAAAAAGAGCAGCACCAACAATAACATTCCGCAGTTTATTCCACATTAGCTGACTCGAATTTGTCATGTCTGATGGCCAAGTTGCTTCCAGGACGGCCTATTGAATGAAAGAGAGAAAAATTTTTATTGATATCAATCCAAGTTTTTGATAAAGAAAATACTTACTTTATTATAAAATCCATAGGTTAACGCATTTGGTTGAACCCCACTGCGTTTCATGTGAAAAAGTAGCTTTACCGCAAGTACTGGTTGTCCGTAAACACCACAAAGTTGCATCATTGCTCGGTAACAGACCTAAAAATTTTTTAATAGATTTAAAAGATTGATACATTAGAAAATAATTCTAAGTAAAATTAATTAACGTACTTCCTCCATCGGATCAAGTCGTAATTTTTGCATTTTCACAAGCAATTCATAAGCTTGGTGCAATATATTGGCTGGTTGATTAGAGACTTGTAGCATTGCTGGTAAATGTAAAAACCATAAACTATAGCACGTGTTTAGTAAACAACGTCCCCAACGTTCTGGCAAGGTTGCCTGAAAGTAAAAAAAATTTTTTTTTTATTCAATGAGAAGAAAAAATGTTTGGCAAATTTAAATAATAATGCAGTTGTTAAAAATGTTTCTTACCATTTTATATTTGCGTGCCATTCTTTGCGCAACTTTAATTTCGTGTTTTGTTCTTCGAGCCATTGGACTACCAGGAGCAATTCCGAGTGCGCTAAAAGCTGCAGCTTTTAAAAGAAAATTCTTTTGAGGACGCATTATTTTGGGATCTATCTTAAAAGTGGTATAAACAACTGGAGGCTGATTGGGACCAGGTTCTGGTGGAGGTATAAAAACAGTTCTTTCACTATGTTGTGATTCATCCAATTCTAAAAGCATAGCTAAAAAAAAAATTAAATTTCGTCAAGAAATTAGTAACTTGAGGTTATTTGAAAAAAAATGATATAAATCAAAGGGAAAAAATTACTGTTTTCGTCTTCAATTCTTTCTGTACATTCGTCGAAGAAAGCCAAACCAGCCATATCCATATCTGATACAAAGCTTCGTTCTTCAATAAACCTGATTTAAAAAACATATGAATATTTATCAAAACAATTACAGAAGTTTTACTGAGTAAAGAAATCATAAAAATACCTTATAAACATTTGAGTGCGTACAAGCATACTATAAAATTTAGCGTGGTTCTTATCTCTACTTCTTAAAAAAGCTTGAATATTAAATAAACTGGTCGGATCTGTAGTTCCCACCGTAGGCGCTTTTGTAATTGGTAACAAATACGATCTGTAACCCTTTAAAATCATTGCCATAAATCTTAAAAACGCATCTTGGATTTCCAATTCTAAGGTATGCTCTCCTTTCTTCTGTTGAAATTTTTTATCAACACTAAAATCCTTATCATCCACTGCACTGTGCAATTTCTCAGTTAGACCGTGATCTTTGTTAATGCTGGCTAGTTTTAAATAAAACCTTTCTAGGGAATTTTTCAACACTCGCGCAGGTTTTTTCGGTAAAAGTTTAATGTTGAGATACTTTTTGTCATCACAAATGGCAATATTGTTGGTGTCCAGATTAATGCAATTAACATCGGAAGGTGGATCGTAAAGGTCAAAGAAACGAGAATCGACGCCGATAAGAAAAGGCAAGGGTGCATGCAGAACTTCAGCGAGTCCAAGTGGACAAAGCGGAATGTAAGGACACTGCCACTTAAAAGGGAACAAGATCATTGCTATGGCTTCACTTACAGATGTTAAAACGTCTGGTCTTAACGAATGCACAAGAATTTTTTGTTCCGTAAGTATAAGTAATAAAATTAACATACAGTTTTCAGCTCCTAAAATAATTTATAATTGATAAATATTTTAATAATCAGATCTAAAAAGTTTTTGAATAGTTAATCTTACCTAAATTACTAAGTAATTGACGAAAGCTTGCTCCAGATCTTGGAAGAGCCAAGTCTTCGGGCTGCGTAAGAATTAAGTTATCGTAAGAGCTAAGTTGAATAAAAATTCGTGGTCGTTGTGGGCTCGGAAACGGTATGTCGCACAAAAAATACGAAATGTACTTTTCTATAGGCACGTTTTGCGGCTGACGGTTAACAAGACTGTGCAAAAAAACAAGGAACTTCTCAAAAGTATCAAAGAAAGGCCAATGTGACAAAATACAAATCGACTTGCTAATATTTAAGGACTGAGTGGATGGATCATTGTACTGGAGTTTTTCCAGCTGAGATGTATTTAGTTTTTTCAGAATGCCAAACTTATTAAAGACTTTCTTTTCCGGTTGTGGCTTGTCAGTTATTATTTTGGACGGTTCAGTTAAGTCTTCTAAAATAAATTACAAATTACAAAATTTTATTGAAAAAAATTAGTATTAATAAATGCTTACCAGTTTTATTTTCTAAAACTTCTGTATTTTCGTTTGAATCTTCGTTATCGTCACTAACACTACCTGGAGGTAAAACTTCCTCATAAAAACTAATTGCAGAGCCATACATTTTCTGTGCAGCATCTGCAACGGTCAAAACAAAAGTTGAAAAAACTGGCTTAGGTTTACTTGCAATTTTTGGCCAACACTCTATTGTGGCTCCCATTGGTAAACAAAACATAGCAACAGAATTGGGAAAACCAAAGCTGTCATAATCTGTTGATGGATATTTGTACAAAATTGCTGGCTTGAATGAAATCAAGTTTGCTCGGTTCATTGATTTTTTATAACAGAGATAAACATCACTGCCAAGCATTCCTTTATTCAGATTTTTAGTAATCTTACAGAATGCATGAGGAGGAGTTTCTCCTTTGTTTGTTAAAATAACACACACATCTGTTACAACTAAAGAATTGCATGGCATCTTTTTACTTGCTCGACGATATGTTACAAAAGTTCTTGCAGTAGAATTATTAATATTGGCTACAAGACCAGTTGGGGTTTTTGTTACAATTTCTGCATCTTTCATTATACGCTCCTTTCCATCATATATTACACCTTAAAAATTAAATAAATTTGAATGATCAAGTTAAATTTATTATAAAAAAACTATTTCTACTATTTCTTTGTGTTCTTTTATTTGTTGGGTGAAAAACCCATATTATGATAAATAGATAAATAAATAAATAATGTTTATTTCTCTTACCAATATCTACAAGTGGAGGTTTATCTCTACCTCTACGGTAACATAAAAAACATTCTTCAGTTCTTAAACTACCATGGTTTAAGTCTGCTTTAAAACCAGATACTGTATATTCTAATAGAGTAAAGCCTTCTGGACAAGTTTCATCAAGAGCAGGAAAAATGATGGCCAAATCGGTGATAGGTGCTTGTAAGTTAGTATCTTTAAGGTGTGTTCCTTCTTGACACCAATCCTCCAACCTTTCTCCATTTTCCTGCTTGTCTTCATTTTCATCATCATTCTGATGATTAATATTTATCTCATCTTCATCTTGGGTTGGAAGACCAGCAACCACAAAATAATCTGCTACTCTACGATCATCCATTGCTACAATTTCAGGCTTCAGCTCCCACTTAGGGTATGTTGGAATTAGCTATGTAAAATCTCATCTCGCAATCATAAAAAATGACTGCATTATTTTATTTCATTCACTACTAATAGTGAAAAATAATTCGAAAATCTTGGTGGATTTTATAAAATCCATATTAATAGGTCTTTTGTAAATATAAAGGCCTATGCAAAGGTTATGTGAGGTATACGCGCAACTCCGACTAATGATTTTATGTTAAAATTCTGTTTACATCATCGAATACCTCTTCAATGACGTTTCATCATTAACTCCTCTGTTTTTCAATCATTCTGTCTATCATTATCTTCTTTTTTTTCTACCTCGTTAAGGCGGAGCAGAGAGCAGCATAACCTCAAAAATGTACTATATACTGGTCGTTGATAATGAAAATTTGGAGCAGTCTAAAAAAATTTTGTTTAATTTCGTTGCATATGTTAAAACGAAGTAGGCACTTTTTTACAGTTAAAAAAAAAACTTTTAGGTCGTTACTTCGATGTTATCGAGCAACATGCTTAATAAAAATATTACACTTTCACAAATCGTTCGATTGTCACTTCGCGAACGTAAGACGCTGCGGCGTATTTACAAATACTCCTCACTTTTGTTGAGTACTTGCCTTTTTATGCAACTTGCCACCTTTACATTTAAATATTTTTTTTTGCACGTTTTCTTATCAAGAACAAAATTTCACTCCATTCAGAAAAAAAAATACTCTTCATAATCAAAGCATAAATATTTAAATTTCAAAAGTTTTATGAAATTAAAATTTTGAAAATAACTAGGTAGAAAAAACTTTAAACAATATCGCAAAAACAATTATTTTCATAAACATAAAAAAGACTTGATTCCTAATTTATTAAAATTTATATTTAATTCTAAACCTAGTTTAATTATATTATTCTTTGGAAATCCATTACAAATTACTCAA
Source organism: Encarsia formosa (assembly GCA_038277355.1). Classification (NCBI taxonomy): domain Eukaryota; kingdom Metazoa; phylum Arthropoda; class Insecta; order Hymenoptera; family Aphelinidae; genus Encarsia; species Encarsia formosa. Next base: position 113,040,106 of record CM076184.1, read on the forward strand.
CGCAAACACGACAATAATATTTGTTTTAAAAATACTTGGAAAATTTTAGCCGATAAATAAGGTAAATAGACACTTGGTATGGTGAAATAATTATATTTATTTCACCATGGATATTGGTACTCTAAGGTCTTATCAATGCTACACACTACACACTACACAGTCATAATCTAATTCATATAAACAATAATAATACCTATACACACAGTACAGACATATAGGTACAAGATGCGCTTGCGCTTTCTGATCGTTTCTGCTGGTAGTTGGTACAGTGCTGACTGCTGGTTGTAAATGTAAATATACCTATATACTTAGTACACTACCTAAATATGCAGCAGACACTGTACCCACGACAGTGTCAAGTGTCAACGCGCCGAAAGCGCGATATGTTATTTGGCCCGCGAACTTGGTTGAAAATTTCTCACCTACTTTGTGATGTAACCGCACCGCCTCTTAGCACTCATTAAATATCAAGCTATATATCAAGATAAAACATACAAGTTATGTTATCGTTCTTTCGCAAACTGTCAATAGGTAGCAAAGTGCGAGATGGTCTGCTGCCCGATATGGGAACCGCCGAAGACGTAGCAAAGATTAGGAACCAGAGTGCACTGGTGTACAAGGATGATACCGAACTTAAGGACTCAGTTTATGGTACGAATAAAAAATTCTGATATTAAGTAACGTCCCTTCATTTTTTTATTTTATAACTTTAGCTAGGTTAGGTTTATTATAGTGAGTTGTGAAAAATAAATGTTCTTGGTGTCGAATAGAATTTGCTTAAACAACAGAATATTTAATTTACTTCAGATTTACTGAGAACCATCAGAGATCCAGAAAAACCTCAAACACTAGAACAGCTTGATGTGGTTTATGAAGACTGTATTGAAATTCAAGAAGCTACTCCTGGTGGTGTTACAGTTATCAGGGTAGAGTTTAATCCCACTGTACCACATTGCTCGCTAGCAACACTTATTGGACTCTGCATCAGAATCAAACTTGAACGCCACTTGCTTGCTCTTTTTAAACTAGACATTTATATTAAAGAGGGTGCTCATTCCACAGAACAGGAAAGTAAGTTTTATGATAAATTTTGAGAAATAAAATTTCAATAATTTATTTAGACAAGGTATAAACTATTTAATTTTTTTCTAGTAAATAAACAAATAAATGATAAAGAAAGAATTGCAGCAGCTATGGAAAATCCAAGTCTAAGAGAACTTGTTGAAAAATGTATCCAAGAAGAGGAATGATGAATTTTTTTTTTTTTTTTTACTAATTTTGAAAGACTTGTAAATATTATGAATTTTAATGGAGACTTTTGAGGGCTCAAGAGATTTTTGTACATATGAACAAACTATTAAATAATTTATATTAAGATTTTTTCAAAAATAATCTTAGAATTTTTTCTTGTATAATTTTACATTTTTTTGTAAGCACAATGTTACAAGTGCAAAAACCCCATGCCTGGGAAAATCTTAAATTGAATATATATATTTTGTTATAGTAAGTGTTAAAAGGATTATAATTTTTTAAATTTTAAAAAATTGTTTTTTATACTCCTAAGTATTCTTCATACAAAACATTAAAAAAATCAAACTCAAAAATGTAAAATAATAATTTTAAGCTTGTTAGAACATTTTTAAGAGAGTACAATAAACTTTTTTAATTTTTATCAAAGTTTTTTTCTTAGTAAATAAAATTGCATTACAGTAGTTTTTGTCTTATTTACCTCGTGATTTATTTTTCAAGCTTATTGTTAATATTTTGAATAAACTTATTATTTAATATTTTTTTACGCATAAAAAGAACTTATCAAAAATCAAAAAATGGAAAAAAAATTGTATTAATTTTGGTTGTACCTTTTATAGTTTATAGTTTTTTTTTTTTTTAAATAAGCTAACAAAATATAAGTAACAAAACTATGTGTTTATATAAAAATTAATCGTTGGCTTCATCCCCGTCCATATCCATGCCCATACCCATATCAAGCTCTGAGAGTCTGAGAGAACGCCTCTTGAGTTCTTCTTTTTCTCGCTAAAAGTTCATAAATTTGTTTAAATAAAATGATGTTGCTCAACTTAACAATGTAAAAATGTTTATAATTACCGGATACAATTCTGGAGGATATTTGTATTTTATTTGGATGACCTCTTTAACAGACTTAATTGAAGGCTCCCTAACTACAACAGGTACTCTTTTCTTGTATAAAACTGAATTCGGTAAAAAGCCGTGGAGGGGAAGCCTCGCGTTACTTATTAAATCATCGACGACCTCTTTTTCTTCTAATTTATCAATGCTGTAGCCTGTAAATTAATATTGAAATAAATAGACATCCTTTTTTGTAAACTTTTTGTATATGCTTGTTGATTTACCAAAACGCATTTGAAAAATAGCACGTTCATTGAAACTTTTGTATTTCTTCCTATTAACAACGTAATAGCTTTTCAAATCGTATTCAGGCGCTTCGGGCGGTATGCGTTTCAAGCTTTCGAGCAAATCATTCACGTAATTATCCCAATCTTCCGTAACCATGAGTGCTCTGTTGCCGGATAGTTTTTTCGGCTCCACTGAATTTTCCTTCACTCTTTTTATGTCTAAAAATTATTTTTCAACATTAATTGATCTTAAAAGCTGTTCTACAAATTTTTTTCAGTAATTTCATTGTTCAATAAAAATTTTTAGATTTTTACAGTTACCTTCGTCACGAGAGTTGTAGAGCGCACAGATTTGCTGCATGATCAAAACGGCGACTCGAGGATTTTCCGAGTTGATATCGATGGATCCGAGTGGTATGGTGCTGTAAGCATGAATAATCTCTTCAATATCGACTTCATTTTCGTAGGGCCTGTAGGTAGGGTCGCGTTTAGGAATTACCAACTCTTCGGTCTCATATATATCGTTTGCATTTATTATTGCCGTGTAATTTGTGGGTAAATCTGAAAAATATTTATGGTGTGGCTAAAATCTTATCTGCGGGCAGGAAAATAAGACTTTTAAAACGTACAGCTTTCGTGGCAAATTTTGTACAAATGACGCCCAGCGCTAAAAATGATGTCACCATCAGCGGATGAAAACTGTATTGGATTGCCGCAAACATTTATGTCTAGGATCTGAAATTATAACACACTGATTTTTAGTTACTCATTTTTCACAGAAGACAATTTTAACGTAAAATTTTCAAAATATTCAAATTCTCACCGATACTTGAATTTTTAGTATTTTTTGAAAATAAAATAACCACTGTTAAGTTAATTAATAAAATTTTAATTAAATGCATACTATCCGAAGTCGATTTTCCTTATCCCAGATTCGAATGGTTTTATCCTCCGATGAGGTAGCGCATATTTCGAGTCTTTCCGATGTCACCATGGACACGATCTCTTTCTTGTGATCCTTTGCGATATGATGAGACAGTCGTTCTTGCGAGAAGAAAAAAAAAATTTTTTTTAATTATAATTTTTAAACGAACAAGCAACATCCTACTCACCTCGGCTTTCCATGTTTTCCATGATCGTAAGGTAACCTTGATCTCGCCTCGCTATAACCGTGCACATCAGCTTTCTAAAATCGAACGCTCATTAAAAAAAAAAATCCCGCTTGGTTGCTGAAAATTCTCACCCCATGGAATCCGCGTGAATTACAGACTCGACGAAGTTTAGCGTGTAGTAGAGGACCAAGGGTTTTGACAAGTCGGCGAACATGCGCCACACCTTCACACATCGGTCCTTCCCCAGCGAGACGACGTGCTTCGAGGCGATGTTTACCCGTAACTGTAGCACTGGTCCTCCGTGTGCGTCCTTTAAAATAAAAGTTGTGGTTCGGAGTTTAGGATCGTAAACGTCATCAAACTCACTGGATATTGGGCCTCATTCTTGCCGGTGTTGGGGTTCACGATTACCAGGCCACCCTCGAATGTTCCAGCCACCAGCTTCACACTGATCGGACAAAAAACGCGAGGTTCTGAAACGTCCGATTAAATTAAATGATTTATTCGCAACGGAGCTTATAAGCCCTTTCAAAAAACCATATTGAGTAACATTACTTCTTGATCGTCTGTATTCATCGCGTATTTCATCGAAGAATTCGTAAATTGCGATACAGGTGATCCGAGGTCCGTCGTTCAAAAGCACCTTGCTGGTGAATAAAACTTTATAAGTTTTTTTATAATCAGAAGAGTAAAATAAAAATTCAGTTATGTACTTGAACTTCATCGGACAAGTCGTGTTATCGCTCACAAGGATTTCACCGCTCCTCTGAATGATCGTGAACAACTGATCTGTGAATCAAGATCTATTACCAACGAAAAATGATACTATAAGTGTTAACTATTACTTTTAAGTCCACTAAATGCAGCGCATATGACGGTAACGTCATCGGGAGGAAGAATCTGTACGTTCAGAACTTTAGCGTTCGGGGTGTACAGTCTAACACTGTTGTCTATGCTTGCGACTACAACTTTACTGGGATACATCGGATTCGTAGTCACGCTCATGAATTTTGCTTTGGTTCTTTTAAAAAAAATAAAAATAAAAAAAAATATTTCATTAACAATAGTAGTTTAAGTAAGTTTGAGCTAACTATTTACTTACGAAAGGGGCGCAAAAAATACGTAAGTTTGGTTCATGGTGAGGTAATTGAGTTTTTCTCCCAGCACGACCACTGCGGCTGCCGAGCTGTTGACCGCGACACCTTTAATTTCCCCGAGGTTTTTAAAGCTTTCGACGTTTTTTCGAAAGTTGCAGCTCCATACTTGGAGATGATTTCCACCATTCGGTCCTTCAGAATAGCTCAGGAAACCGCTGATGGATGGATGCGGGTAGAATTCAATGATGCGATCGGTGTGCACTTCGCTTATTGTCATCGCCTGTTCAAACTTCATAGTCCAAGCAGACACTAAGAATTGATTTAAAAAATTTCAGTAGTAAAATAATTAGTATTGAAACACTTGAAAATATGTATTTTATTTTACAATAAAAAGTGTACAGAGATTAGCTTAAATTCTTGGCTAGTCAATTATGCTGTCTATAATTTACTAGGTTTTCCCCTGATCGCTCCGCTCGGCAATTCCCTAAATTTAACTCATGATAATTCATATTTATTAATTTTTTTCATTAAAAAAATTATTAAGGGGAGGCACCGGTGAATTTTTAGTCCATTGATGTAATAATTTTTATATGATAAAAATTTGGAATAATGCTAACTTTTTTGAGTGAAATCATGCGGTAGGGTAAAAAATTCAAAACTTAATTTTTGGGCCTTTAGGGCTACTAATTTTTACCCATTTAAGAATTTTTTGAAACCCATAGGCTAAGTTGTTTGAAATTACAAAAAAAGACAGCAAACTAAATTTTAGCTCAAAATATTAAAAATTGCGAAAGTAGTAGCATTTTTACTTAAGTGCCAAATACAAAAATGGCTTTTAAACGTAAAAAAAAGCTCCAAAAACTTAAATGGGTAAAAATTAGTAGCCCTAAAGGCCCAAAAATTAAGTTTTGAATTTTTTGACCCTACCGTATGATTTCACTCAAAAAAGTTAGCATTATTCCAAATTTTCATCTTATAAAAATTATTACATCAATGGACTAAAAATTCACCGGTGCTTCCCCTTAAACAATTGAAAAATAAAATTTTTTTTTATTTTTAATTAAAAAAGCAGATTTCCTTAGTATACTTATTTCGAAAACCCAACAAACTTCATCCCTTTACCAATCTTACTAAGCTCAATAACTTTATCTACTTTGCTAATATCAACCTCTCTTTCTTTGCTTAGACAGCTTACTTTTTCCGCCTCCTTTACTTATTTTCAAAGTTAACAATTCAATTTTAAAAATAATAATTGAAAAAAAGACTCGATTTTTTCATGGTAAACTCTATTTTGAGGATAAAAAAGAAAGGTTTTTTCACGGTTAATATATAGTATTTTTATTGAATAATGAAAATTGTTGACTCAATTTTGAGAATCTAAGAAATCGTAATTAGATTACGGGTAACTAATGAAAAAATGATGAAAAAATTATAAAATAAAAGTATAAAAATGAATTAAAAATAAGGAAAAAAAAAAATCGTACCAGTTCCGTAGATGTCGCCGCTAATAACCCAATTACAAGTGGGGTAAAAATAAATTGCGGTGATTGCTCCCCTGTGCGCATTTGCTCGTTTTTCTAAAAAGTCATAACCTTCGTCATCATCGTCTTTGTTGGAATCATCACTAGACTCGATGTTAACCATGTACATCGTCGTGTGATAGGTGATAATCAATCGTGCTGGAGATGCTATTTCATTCATATAGTTTAACGATTAACATGATGCAATCAATTTGAATTATCTTTTACTTACTAAATTAATGAGTAAAAATTTTTATAAATAATGATATTTATAAAAAAAAAAAAACTGATTTTTATACTTGTGGGCCATTTGGCGCTTAAGTAAACCTCTGTGAAATAGTAATTAACACACCTGAGGGAGTTCAGAATTAGCAAGCCCTCAGCAAACCCAAATTGACGCCGGAATCGAAGGCGAGGATGCCAAGGGTTTGCTAAGGGCTAGTTCTTTCTGGACTCCCTCGAGTGTAATATATTTTTTAGCGCGAGGCAAGACAAGTGCAAGCTCCAACTTGATATAAGCAGGAAACTGCGCTTTCTACGCCGAGTGTTGAAAAACAGTTTTTTAGCTCTATCTTGAGTATTTTCAATATTTCGATGGCCCGTGCGAAAAAAAACCTTAGCAGGAAATCTGTCGATTTAAAATTATTAATAAAGTGCTGCGAAAAATTAAAAAATTATAAAAAACCAAGAATCTTAATAACTCTGTACCTAATAAATCGAATTTTTTTATCAAAAACTATTTTTTAATTCATTTCAGCCTCTTGCGAGGAATTTTAAATCAACTGATTTTTGGCTAAGGTTTTTCTTCGCACGGAGCGTTGATTTTATACAAATCGTCTAGTGTAAGTTGGAGACAAAAGTGAAATACATCGTTTGACCCCATCAACGTTAATAAAAATTTATTCTTCAATTAAAGTTTTGAACTTGTAGGGTTTTCGGCCCGATTTTGAAAGGAAAAACCTTGTTAAAAAGATCATGAAAGTAGATCTTTAGATAATCGTAGATTACAATTCGCTTTGAATTTAAATTTAATAAAAGTACACAAATGTCTCATTAGCCACAGCGGAGTGTCCATTACGAAAAATTTTAAAATAAATGTTTTTATTGTAATTTATTTTAAAATTAAAAAATGATGTTACTGTTGTATAGTTTATAGTTTAAAGCACTAAAAAAAATTTTAATATTTCATAAATTGATTTGAATACAAGCAATTTTAATGATTTAAATTTGTCTGCATAAGTTATTAAAATGATTAGAAATAAAATAGCCTGAACAACATTTAATTAATAATAATTTGAAAACTAATAATGGTATAACATTGGATATTTTTTACAATTAAAATAACACAAAAATGCATATTTTCAGTTAAAAAAATTTTTTTAAATGATAATAAAGTAAATAAATTTCGAAAAGTTGTTAAAATAACGTTAAAGAACAAAGAGTAGTGTCACTGCATGATTTTGATGTGAATAATTAAAGTTGGACCAAGAAACTACTGCGTCTAGATATTTTAAATTGCAAATGACTTTGCACGACGTTTACAATAAATAGTAAAGCGTAAAAGAATATGTAAAGTGCGTTCACTTTTAAAAATGACGAACATTCGGTTTTGGGAACGAGCGAAGATCGGTCGAGGTGCCAGGTTGGTCCAAACTCAGGGTCGGAGTACGTCACCACCTTCTTGGGTTCCCTGTCCAAATCCGCACGATCATCCACATCTAGGAAGACTTTCTTTCTTGAAATGAATACCAAATGATGAATAAAATTTTCGCGCGTAATTTTAAAATCTCGCAGCAGCTGCCGCACGTGAGAACCAAAGCTCAAAATAACTCATCCACCTGGCACGAGGAAACCCCTTCCTCGTTATTTGATAAATCTCTGAAATATGTACTTGACGCTGATAGCAGACATTTGTCTATGCGATAAGTTTATGGTTAAAAAATAATATTTTTTTCAAGTACATATTATGATTTAAAAATTTTTGATGTTCTCAGCCAACCATAAAGATTTTAAAATTTTGATATATTTTAAAAATTTGTTTCAAAATACTCAATTACTAATATCATCAATGTTAAATAAGTTTCAAAAGTTTAAATAGGAATGAATTTTAATTTCATCTTTATAATTTTGTAAAAAATAAAAATAAATTTTTTTTAAATAAAAATATTTTAGTTTATTTCTCCGAGTGAAAAATTTGAAGAAAAACATTTATAAGTCTGTTAAAAATATTTCAAATTTTATATATTTCGGCAAAACAAATGATAAATATTTTTTTGATGAATTCTTACTTTAATGTATGTACTTACGGCTGTTTGCATTGGACCAACGACAACGAGAGTATTTGACAAATCATCGTAATGAATATTTCTTGTCTCAAAATCGAACTTAGTGTTTGATTCTATTATAAAATCACGAGTGAACACCCAAAGTAGCTCGCCCTCGGGATCAAAGCAGGCAAATCGCTTGCCCTTGCCGCACCAAATCATCCGGGTAAAGGTCATCGAAGGCTCCAGAGGAAAGGTCGGCTCTAAAGGTTTTCCTTGGAGCGTGTAGCGCAAGATTTCGATGCCGTTGCGTAAAATTAAATACTCCTAGAATTGAAACTCCTTGTATTTTATGTGCATATTAAAAGATTATCAAATTAAATTAATCATTCATCATCCTATTTCTATTAATTTGATAATTCTTTATTTCCTAAACAGGTTGATTGAAAACACTTACGTATTCTTGTATATAAAAAATAAAGCTGTAATAAGGAAATAAAAAATTAAATTACGAAATTATAGCAAAGTTCGCCATTAGTTTAAATGAATAAGACATATATTATCTGAAAATTAATGCGCGAAATTGGCTTATTGTAAAATCTCATAACAATTTAAAAAATACTTTTTGCAACATTTTTTCTTCTTTCAAAATCTGGAAAAACTAGTACATACTGCATTGACATTGCAATATGACGAATCGATATTGATTGGACAAAAATTATTCTTATAAGGGAAACTAGGACATGTTGATCGACTTTTTCTACATTTACAACTAAAATAACGAAAAAGGATTTTTAATGTAAACTTAATCATATTATTCGAAAGTAGAACATTTAAAGATTATTTTCATGTATGTAGTTATCAGATTAAAACTCTATACAGTCACTTATTACACACAGGGGCAGATTCGCCGGAGGGGTCTAAAAACTTTACAGTTATTAGTTACTAATTTATGAGTATAATGTTGAAAAACCGATAAAATATGACTTCTTATTCCAAAAAATGTTGATTTATTAACCATGTAATAGATTATCAATAAAAGATTTAATCAAAATAAAAAAGCCATAAAATTTTGATAAAACCAGGCACTCAATTAAAAAAATGAAAGAGTTTTTGATAAATTAATTCAAAAACTCTAAATGAAACTTCCAAAAAATAAATTAAAGTGGTTGGGAATCTCCAGGCTCCCCGATTTTACGAAAAAAACGCGAATGATTTTTAAACTTTTCATGAAGGATGATTTCGCTAAATTTGTATGTTCATACTAGTCATTTAAATTCAGACTTGAATTTTATTGAAATCGAAATTTCTTAACAAAAAAGCAGCACAGATAAAACTTATTTAAATATTAGAATAATCAAGCCGTCTCGCTGACGATAGCACAAGGTATAGGACAGGGTTTGTGGTGACTGAGGAACCCACGATTTGAGTCTTCATTGGCTCAGCATCCTCCAATAACGCACTCCGATTTACCGATGAGCGAGAGAACAGTAAAAAAAAGCTCACCCAGCGTGGTTGTTGGAAGAGTGGATTCAAGTCTTTTGGGCAAGGAGTAATTTTAAATTGAACCATTAACTATTATTCTAAATTTTCTTTTTAACTATTTAAAAAAAAAAGTTTTTTGATAAAAATTAAATGTTTAGATATCAAATGAATGCCATATTTTATGGAGAAATCACCGCCGATGAGTATCTTGACCTAGAGTATTCGGATTTACCAGATGAACAGGTAACTTTCTTTCGCAGCGCGATTGTTCAGCAAACCGACCCGATAATTGACTCGGAAAAAAACTGCGCATAATACCGGATACTAAAAATAAGCTAAAACGATCGACAAAGATTTAATTTTTTTTTGAAACAGGCGAATAATTCCTTTGAGTGTTTCTAGATCGTACCCTTGCAGTAAATGGGTATAAACAGTAGTCAAGCCGCGGTGGTTCAGCACCCCGGATTGGCATGAAAATGGGGTTGTGCGAAGAATTAGTCGGGTCGACTTTGCTGCTTCACTTGTGCCTGAGTTCAGTCATGGTCGTCGATTTTCGATTCTCATTCTGTACCTACGACTTCGCGATGAAATCCCGTGAGATCTGAGTACGCAGTTTTTTAAATTCAATTAGATAATAATGGAAAAATTGTACCGTTATCTTGTACTTAATATTTTTAATGAATTTAATTTAACTTTCAAATCTTCGGTTTAATAAATGAAAACAAGAAATGTAAAATTAATTTTTCTTTTATTTTTTATAAATTTCAAAGATAGGTAATAAGTTTATTTTTTCTTGCTTGACCGTGTTGAACGATTGAGAGGTCGAATGCAACTGAGCTGCCGATGCCGCGGCTACGTCCAGCCTGGGTCTCCACGGCAGCTCTACCTGAAATCTGCCCTCATTATTGCCACCTCAGAGATGGAAAAAAAAGCAGATGCGAGCTGTTTTGGCCATTAGGCCAAACATCAGGTCAAAGGCTCATAAAACCATTAAGAAACTCACAATAAGGGATTTCCGGGGATACCCGGAGTCCAGCTAATTTATGACTTAATCTTTCCCTTAGCGCTCTCAATTTTTCAAACGATCCAAATAATGTAAAGAAATTCCTTTTTTTTCGAATGGGAAAAATCTTGTGGGTTTTCTTCATCTCACTTATATTGAATAACAAATATATACATACACACAAAATGAAAGAAAATGTTCAAAACAAATCAATGAAAAAAATATCTTGTAGTTGTACCTATGTTGCTTGTAAGATATAGAATTGTACCTTTTATACTCATACCAAAGGACAAAAACTAAAGGTCCTTGCACTACACTAGAATAATGAGTAAAATGATTTTTTGGCTACAATTTTTATTCTTTAATGATGTTTGAGATTCAATGTTCATAAGCCAAGAAATTTAATACTTGATGAATGTATTTGAGAGTAAGAATAGTTTCATATGCACGCTCATTTATAAGTAATTTGGCCAGTGCTGACTTTATTTTTCTATCAAGCTCAAATTTATTAGTGGAATAAGTTTCTGAAGTCAAATTTGGCACAACTGAGAAAAAAATAATAACGTAGATGTCCCTAATGTAGCCACTCTTGATATTTTGAACATGCTCGATCCGCGACATCTCTGCAGAGCAGGAAGAGGTAAAAAACAATAAATTATGAAGTTTTGAATTATTTGGAAAATTTGAAAATGACTGTTACGTTCGCCCCATAAAAAAGTGGTTTTTAACCATCTCTTTTTTTATATTTCTCGGTAAAAATTCATAAATGTATTTAATGCTTTATCAATAAAACAGGATACATCAAATCGAAGTAATAAGCTCGATTCTTTATCTTTCCACCTTTCAAACCCATTTTTATTTTTTAGTCAACGCATTTTCAACACTAGAACCGAACAAAGAAGAAAATCTGCCGGAAAATTTTCTTTGGCCCCGACACACATTTTACAGGTAACTTTGTTCAAGAAGGAAAATTATTTCTATAAAATTAGTGCTAATGCTTAATGAGTGGCTGGCCACTAATTAAAACCATTAGGTAGGTCTTGCTTAACATCATGTTAGCTCAAAGTACCCAAACTCAAAAAACTTTCTGTGCTATATTTAAGTATCCAACGCAAATCTTACAAGAACAAAAGTATATTTAAATCAGAAAAAAAAATTTCGATTCGATAAAATCCAATATTGTAGGTCGTTGTCGGTAGAAGTGGTAAATAAAACAATAATGTATAGATTTGACAAATGCCAATTTCATATTTGATAGTTGAAATTGAAAATTTTATATTTTATCATGATATTAACAATAGTCCGTATAAAGATGTTAGAAAATAGTCCTTAAATATTTTAGAAACGCTTATCTCACGGTAGGGAATAAATTTTAGAATTAAAGCAGCCATAATAGCAAATAAATATTTTTAATTATTATAACCAATTTGTTGCAAATGTAATTTGCGAAATGTTCTTGCTTACATTTAGAGTATTAATTAGTGATAAGTTTCAATATATTTCAATGTTTCCTTGACGTATGAGTGGAAAGGCTCCGACAGCCACTAAATAAAATAAACAAAAAATTCATACATTTACCAATGTCTTTAAATACATATTCTATAAAATTGTTTAATTTTGTTAGATTTCTGTAAAAGAGATAATGTGTAACGGGTCTTAGCCCGCAACCTAGAGTAAAAAAAAAAAGAGAAAAAATGTTTATGTTAATTATTTCCGATTCTTTTCATTTGAAATTTCCACATATAAGGTACCTGTACCTAATATGGCCCCCCTAAGCGAGAATCGACGTTGTGGCCAATCAAATCACTATTTTTTGACGGGTAAGGTCTCATTTTAAAGCTTAATTCAAGAGCTTTAAAATGAAACCTTACACGTTTGATTTTGATTAATGAGCTTCAAATGCCAGAGGATTTACCAAAACACGGTTTTTTAAGACACATAAAATTTGTGTCCTAATATGGCCCCCCTCTCCCCCCTGAAGTATTTTATTCATTGCGATTTTTTAAATCAATCAGAATATGAGATTTAAAAAAACTTCAAAATTTTTAACATTTTAAAAATAATTTATTTAAAAATTGAGCCTTTTTTACAATTTTTTTGAAAGCTTTGCAACCATTAGAAAAATTACAACTTTAAATTTTTATCAAAGTTTGATTTTTGAGCTAGAATGCTTTTTTAGTTACAAAATGAAAAAAAGCTTTGAAACAATTAAATTTATTTTTCTTAAATAAAATTAGGATAGGATTTTCTAAAAAGTAAACATGAAACTAAGGACTCTTAATATCGGTATTTCTACTAATTCGCGGGGGGCCATATTAGGAACACTGGAGAATAATAAGTTATTTAAGAATAAAACCCGTTAGAAAACGAGTTGAACAAAAACTAAGGTCGCGTTTTAAAGCTGAAACAATAACGAATCGAAGCTACTTATTCAAATTTTGGTCAGATGCGTCTAAATCTTTTGGCAGACCATTTAATTACAACGTAAAATAATAACGGAGGTATACAAAACGAGTTTTAGCTATTAGGCGTGCGCAAAAATAATTTTAAAATGTTCTAAACAACTGAAAACTTCATAATTCAGTGTTTTTGACTTCTTCCTACCTTGTAGAGATGCCGCATATCGAGCATATTCAAAATAACAGGGGGGGCCATATTAGGCAAGGGGCCATATTAGGCACACTTACCTTATTATCATTTTCAAATTAAGTTAATTTCTTTATTGTTTTCTCTAACTTTATTAATTTCTTTAAATTAATTTTCAACTAAAACTTGTGAAATTTCATAAATATTTTTGTTTTAGAATTTGTTTATATACTTTAAAAGTTTTTCATCATACATTTTATTTTTTTGACAAAAAGAATATTTTATATGATAATAATGAAAATTTTCTGAGTTTTTCCGAAAAATTTGAAATAATTTTCGATTTAAAATAAGATGACTCTTGAAAATATAGACTCTGTGACGTTTCTTAATAATCAAAAATGGTGAATAGCTTCGAGTTATAAAGCTTGGAATTTTACTAGTTTAAAAATATTTTTAGCGCTTGTCCTGTAGCAAAAAATGAACAATAGCACCAGAAGTTTTTTCTGGAGAGGGGAGGCGGCACTTATTATTACAGCTACAATTACCTAAACATCCTTTTCATAAATAATATTTTTAACGATATGTACAAACAAAAATTACTTTTGTATCAGGACATAAGCACAGTACAGTGACTCCAGTTGTATGCATTGGAACCGAAGTTGTGTTCTTGAGGCCATGATAAATTCTTTCGTCTCGCACATTCGAAATCACAGTTTCGTTAATTTGCGTTTTGAATCGCTCTTGAATCACCCTCAACGAAGCCCGGAGCATTTGAAGCTTTTTTTCTTCTTTAATACCCATTTTATTTTCTAATCACTCACTATCAATTTAACTGAATTTACCTTGTAAGAATTAAGATTCACAATTTTTTGGTTATAAGAAAGCGAGAACAAGTGAGAGATCGATAAGTGTATCTCAGACCTTCTTTTACTTCTTAAATGTACTCTGAAAAAATTATTTGAAAATTTGAACAATAATTACCCGTTTTTTAATTTCATTTATTTTATTTTTAATTGATGTTGCCGCAATAGTAATTTTCATTCAGAGAGAAATAAAAATATTCTAACATGGATTTTTTTTTGCCACTTAAGCGTAGAATCATGTATAAAATTACCATTTATATAATGGATTGTTTCATAGTTTCTGAAATCTGACAATTCCTAAAAATCTGGAAAAACTATAAACGGTACGAACAAGTTTAAAAAAAAAAAGTTTTACAAATTATTTTAAAGTACTGTATTATACATGGCCTTGTTGAATAAAATACAATATGCACAACTATATTGTTCAAAGTTATGCGTACGCTATCGCGCGCTTATCTTACGCGTGTAGAATATCATTTTCTCATTATCAACCACTTAAAAAATCGTACTTTTTGCAAACAATTTAAAATTGTCATGTATCTTTCACGGAACTTAGAAAAAGCCAAAAAATATAATCTTACCCATTGGTTCAACGAAACGTCGAACACTGGCGATAAATAGACTTACTTCCCCCTTCCTCCCTCTCCTAAGTAATTACGATAAATGCTTACAGTCGCGATTACGGATTAATCGCGCAGCTTCAGGACCCGACCGCGGTGTAGCGGCTCCGCACCAGAAAAAATGAAAGAAAGAAAGAAAGAAAAAAAAATATCGGTCGCGACGCGCTTGACTTTGATTTTGGCAAACCTTCGGCATTGTTTCTATTTCGGCATTTCTTCATCCCCTTCTCCTTCCCTTCCCCCTCCTCTCTGTCGTTATTGCCGAATTTTATTTTTACCACAAAATGGAGCGCCACTCCAACTTCCAAGGGAATTGCGAGACTTTTTTGTTCTTTTTCTTTTGGGTGCGGACTTGATTAACGATACAATGAGTGAAAGCTCTACTTGCATCTGATCGAGAAAAATATCTTCATACATAGTTGGTGGCCAATAGAAACAAATTTGACCTGAAAACTTAGGGAAAATTACAAGCTTTTATAAGTCAGGAATAAACTTATAAATTTGGAAGACTCATTTTTTTTTTTTACGTGTTATTTTTAAAATATGTATTTTTTCATAGTTGCGAAAAATTGCCATAAGTTTCGTAAGAGTTACATTATGGACTTCATAGTTATATTTTTAGGTATTTCTCAAAGGTATTCACAAGAGCGCAGATAAATATTTAAATCTAAATGTGAATTCGATTATTTTTTCATTGTGAATTATTGATTTTAAAATTTGTAATTTATCAGAATCTATATGAATTTCGCTATCTAGAATTATTATTATTCAAACTTATTTATTGATGGCGTGCAAACATTTTTTTATTCTATCATGAGTAAGTACTACGTTTTAAAAATTCTTTTTCACAAACACTACTCTAAAAGTCGAGTTATATTTTTTCTTTTTCAAAAAATAGAATTAGAGAACGCTAACGTCAAGTTCGAGGAAAAAAGCTTAAAAAACCCGTTTGCTTACCAAGTCAAATCCAAAAATTAGAGGTACATTAAATCATAATAAAAAAGATCAATTCTATAAAATAAATAATTTTGCGAATATTATCTCGGATATTCATACGTGAATAATAATAATTCTTTGGTCATTTCATAATGCTGCAGTCCAACTTTACCGCTTCATTACTGGAAGAGAGCCACACCAATGAGGCGTTTATGCAAAAGTTTATAAATATTTTAAAACGTGATATCTGCAAAGAAACGACAAACTAATTAATACAACTTTATTTCTACGAATATTATAATTAGTCATACGACTGCACTTCTCAAAACTACTCTTTGATGTAATTTATCTCTCATTGTGGAGTGTGCTTTGTATTGTCTGACCAATCTTCCCATTATTCAACAACTACTAACCAGGAGAGGTCATGGCTTGCAGAGCGCAGATTTTGACGAAATTTCGAGAGTCATATTCTGGTGACAAATAATGAACGAAACCACTAAAATCTCTTGCCATAATTGGCCCTTTTTAGACGATCTGCCATATAGTTAATATGGCAGATCGCTTAAAAAGGTCCATTAAGTAGCAAAAAATATTAGTAGTTTCGTTCATCATTTGGTGCCTAAAAATGACTCAAAGTTTCGTCAAAATCTGCATTCCACATGATCTTTTTTTGCTAGTCCATCCTGAGTTTTTTGTCTAAGCGTAAGTACATTAAATGAAACAAAAATTTAAGAGTGAGCATTTAAACATAATTAAATAAAGACAAAGTACTTAAGTAAAATTATAAAAGAATAAAAAATAAATAAACCGATCTTTCTCCTTACTCGAGCAATTAATTCGCCCGCTCTCAGAAAAAAGCATCTCAAGGCCGATGTCACCGAAAATAAAAAAAAACTACTCGACCTTAAACGAAAAAAAAATCCCGCCCAATTAGATCAGTCAAAATCAATACATGGTTTGATTACTCGGTCAGGTCATCAACATCGAATTTTTGGTGGCAAATGTAAAGGCTCATCTTATCTTCTCTTCTTGACCGCTAATGAAACATCCCCGCAGCTGGTATGCACAGCTGATGCTGCATAGTGCACACGAGTACCTATATATGTATGCGAGGGTGACGTCACCGCCCCCAACGAAAGCCAGCTGCGCGCGCGCGCTACCGAGTGTTTATTATTAGAATCCGCTAGTCTTCTGCTACTTGCGGTTGTCACTCCTTACACTAGAACGATTCGAGACGCGCCACGGTCAACACTCGTTCGTGTTTTTCTTTTTATTTTTTGCAATTCTTTTTTTTTTTTTTTCGTTCCCGAAAAACTTTGCGAGTCACTTGGTTCGCTTTCGAGTAGTTCTTTTGGATAAAAAGCAGGAGAAAAGTGCGGGAGTGGAGAGTGCGAGTGTCCTTGAAAGTATATACAGTATACACAAACCAGAGCCCGAAAACCTTACTACAAGTACCCTGAGGAGGCTTCTTGCGGCTCGCTCGGTGGCCCCAGGATGGAGGAGGAGACGTCGGAAACCAGCCTGTCCCTCATGAACCGCGTCTACTATGCCGCCAGAGACGGCATGGCCATTACCCTCTACGCCATGCTAAACGACAAAGGAGAAGACTACAGCTGCAAGCTCGTCAGTCAGGTTAGAGCACGGTTCTCTTTTCAATATCTTAAGAAAATAAAATAAAATACAGTAATTCTTACGTTTGTTGTCTCTGCAAACATCGGAGAGACGATCCCATTGTTTGGAAGATAAGCTATTTATTTACATCATCCTTCCTGTCTCATCTTTCAGACAATCATAATGTTTTCACTGCGATTAATAATCTTTTTATTTATTCCTAGTCTGGTAACTTATTTAATTAAAATTGTTTAAAAAAATTTAAAGAACACTAGTGAGATTGATAAACAAAAGACAGCTACTGAGTTCTCAGATGAATAAATCAAGATAATTTCATGATTTTCCTGACAGTATAAATATTTTTATTAAAAGCTTGTTTTTCACATGTATACAAATAATATTTTTGATATTTATTAAACTATTCGGGTAGTGTAATTTTTTTATTTCATTATATTTAATTAATAACATTTATCACATAAATAGAGTAAATAAAGTTTTTTTATTTAATTTGCAGACAGTACTTAAATGAGTTCAGTCGGTTGTTATTTATAAATTATCTATTGATAGTTTAGTAGTTAGCCAGATGAAGCAAAATGGATAAGATTGATTACAACAGCTAATTGTTGTGAAAAGTGTAATATAAATAAATTAAATTGTTAAAAGATTTTTTTGGAAAAATTTAATTAAAAATGAGTCAAGTCTCTCTATTTTTAAAATATTATTGAAAAGGTTTATTATGTAAAAAATATTTATTTTGAGCAAGTTAGAGATTAATTTCTTTTTAGCACCTAACATTTGATTGATTAGTAACATTCTTAGGTCAATTTATAATTTAAAGATGATACAAATTTTTCATCATGATTAAACTAAGTAAGGCTCTGCTTTTTAAATAATAAAATATAAAATATTAATATTAATTTCATCAATGTATGAAACACATTTAAATTACTCAATTTTTTAAGGGCACTTTTCCAGTGTCCTTTGTTTCAATATTAAACAAAGCAAGGTTTGAGGCACATGTTTTCCAATGAAGAGTTTAAGAGCCTGGCGTTATGCCAAAATTATTTGCGTTGGGGTCTCCAAACAAAGAAGTCAAAAGATTAAACTAAGAAGTTTTTATTGAAATTTTCCATAAATCTTTCAAAATTGATTAATAAAAAAAAAATGTTATTATGATTTTCTTGTTCAATTGACAAAGAGCATAAAAAATAAATAAATAAAAATATGGGTATGAATTTTAACTTATTTTTTTTAAAGTGAAAATGTTTTTTTCAGAAAGTACTTCAAGAAGATGGTCAGTGTTGTTCACCTTTTATTGTGGCAGCAAGATTTGGACACAATAGAGTTGTAAAAATGCTCTTGGATAAATTTAAATTGGATATAGAACAAGAAGGGAGAGTGAAATTTGATGGGTATATTATTGAAGGGGCAAGTGCTCTTTGGTGTGCTGCTGGTAAATTATTTTTGATTATATATGTATAAATTAAAATCATCATTAGAATCAAAATAATTAAAATCTTTATAAAACTATGAAATTTCTATTTTTACAGGTGTTGGTCACTTAAATGTAGTAAAAACTCTTGTGAAAGCTGGTGCAAATGTGAACCACCCAACAAAAACCAATTCTACTCCTGTGAGAGCTGCTTGTTTTGATGGGAGACTGGACATTGTGAAATATCTGACAGATCATGCAGCAAATATTCACATTGCAAACAAAAACAATAACACGTGTTTGATGATTGCATCTTACAAGGGTCATCTTGATATCGTAAGTTATTTTTCAGTTTTATTATTTTTAAAAAAATATTTTATTAGATTTGTCTAGCTTGAATCAGTTCATTATTGAAACAAAAAAAATTATCCACTAGAAAAATTAAATAATAACTCTGTCTATAATGTACTTGAATCAAATATTCACTTTTTCAAAAAATTTACATTTTTTATTTAAAATTTGTACTGTTCAATGATTAATTATTATTAGTTGATAATATAATATATTAGTTCTTAGATCACTAAAAAATAAACAATTTCTGTGAAAAAAAAATTCATCTATTTCGTTTATTTAGGTAAGCTTTTTATTAGAAAATGGAGCGGATCCAAATGAAAAAGCACAAATGGGAGAAACGGCTTTACATTTTGCTTCAGAGTGTGGTCACACGAGTATAGTGAAAGAATTATTAAAACATGGTTCAAAACTGTTAAAAAATAATAATCAAATGACACCACTTATTTCGGCCGCGGAAAGAGCAAGGGCAGATGTAGTCGAGTGTCTCGTAGAACACGAAGATGTGAAAAAAGAAGATATTATTGAAGCTTTTGAGCTTCTTGGTGCCTCGTTTGCAAATGATAAAGATCATTATTGTCTCCAAAAATCATTTTATTACTTACACAAAGCTATGTCTCTGAGGTATTCTTTGAACTAACTCTAGCTCTGCTACTCATAAAATTATTTAAAAAAAATTTTTTACTGTAATATTTTAAATTTTAGGTATAGCGATCCTGAGAATGTTATAAAAAAAGTTCTTCACGACCCGATACAAGCATATGAATTTTGGAAAGAGTCAGAAACTTTAGAAAGGCTAGAAAGTATAAAAAATAACGCAAATTCTATTCATATGGAATCTTTGACAATTAGAGAAAGAATATTAGGTTTGTAATTAATTATTCTATTCAATATAATTTTTTTTTTTTTTTATTTCACACTTGCAAAAACTTTTTTTTAATTGATTCGCGATAAGAGTAACCGAACAATTTTTGATTTTTTTATCATTAAGTTATTATAAGAGAAAAATTTTATTTTGAAGAGATAATTTTTTGTGCTTAAACGATCGTCTGATCCTACGACATCATAATTGTAAATTTTCATATTTTTCTATATTTGTTTCGCTATATTTTTAAATTCCTATAAAAAATCTTCGTAAATGCCTAGTGTGTAAGTATTTTTGACTCACAAGTAGATCGATTAAAAGTTAAAACTAAATTAATATTTAAAAAATCCAATTACTCTTTTTTTAGGAAAACAAAATCCAGAAGTTCCACAACCGGTAACTTACAGAGGTGCAGTTTTTGCTGATAACGCAAGATTTGATAGATGCATAGATTTATGGTTGCATGCTTTAAATCTTCGACAAATGAACAACATGTCTATCTCCAAAGACTTATTACGTTTCGCTCAAGTAAAAAAAATTTATCATCAAATTAATATTATGCATTCAAAGTTTTACAAAACCTGTATCAATCTTATTTGATTCACTCATTTTCAGGTATTTTCTCAAATGATTCACGTTGGCATTGAAGTGAAATTACCTCAAGTGTTAAATGTTTTGGAAGAGAGCATCAATGACTTACAAAGAAAAAAGCAGAGATTACTTGAACCTAATTCAAAAGATGAAAGTATGCAATCAGTTCCTGTGAGTAAAACTTGATTAAAAAAAAAAAATTCTTTTGCTTTTAAATTTTTATTTCAAGGAAATTTTTTATATTTTCAAGGATGAAATCGAGTCTAACATCACTGTTACTCTGTATATTTTGACTATACTGACAAAACTTATGACTTTAAATGAAAAAGGACATGATGAAGCAGATATCAAGAAAGCACATCATCTAGTTCACAAATTGTGTGTTCTACAGATGACTACAAAAGATGGGAAGACTTTACTGCATCTTGCTGTAAATGCGGAAACGCCGGTAGATGATTTTCATACGAACGATGTTTGCAAGTAAGTTTTTTTCCATTTAATTTAGTGGCAAACTTTTTTCTATACTAACGTTGACGATATTATTAGATTTCCTTGTGCTGCCACTGCAAAATTACTTATACGATGCGGAGCAGATGTGAATGCAATGGACAGTCAGAGAAACACGCCGCTCCATATAATTGTTCAATATGAAAAACCGATCAGTGATTTCATGACGTTACACGCAATAATTTTAGATTTAGTTAAAGCTGGTGCTCATATGGATACTGTGAATAGCGAAGGAAAAACTCCATTTAACGCAGCAACCACTGGTAAATAATTAATTTTAAAAAATTTTCAACTTTTACACAAATTTAATAATTATCTTATTCATTGAGAACAAAACATTTTCTTAGGTGTGACTGAAATTATTCTCAGAACTCAAACTAAATTGTCTTTAAAATGTATGGCAGCAAAAGCAGTTAAAGAATATAATCTCTTTTACACTGGTAATGTTCCTCGTTCTTTGGAAAGTTTTATCGAACTGCATGGACCAGGGCTTTATCAAGGGTGACACCAACATTAACTTTAAACAGCAAAAACTTTTATAAATGTTCCTTGTAAAAAAATTGAACTGAAATAAAAATTGTAAATAGTTTTTTTAAGTGATCAAATTAAACGTGTATTTATAATGCTCTCATAAAGTTATAAGTTTTTTTTTTCTAATGTTAAAAGATGTATAAAGTGTTGTAAAATAAAAATTTTATTACTATTTAAAAACTTGCGATAAAATGTATTTATTTTTGTAACAATTAAAAGTGTAAACTACATATCATGACTGCAGAAAATAATTTTTCTAACAAATCGCAATGTATACATATAATATTTATATATAAATCAAAAATTAATTGTTTTGTTGGTTATAAGAAATTAAATTGAGCAATAAGAACTTGATTGACTTCAAATATAAAAATATAAAACCGGAAAACTCTTCTCTCATCAGTGAGATTAAAGAATTTGTACATCTAGTTAAAACAAGAAAGATCTCGCTTCCTTGGAATTCTATTATCCACATCCGATAATTATAGTTAATTATTTTACATAAAAAATCTTAATATTAAAATATATTAATAAAAAATATAATACAAAAATAAGATTAATAAATAGTTCGAGGTGAATGTGTTTGAAACTTACTTAAACATTAATTTTCTTATAAAATTGTTTTCAATACGTTGATCGTTTTGGTACAGGATAACGTAAAACCAATGCGCTGTCAGCTGAAATGATTGGGAGCGTATTATCACAGTGATGATTCACGAGGTGACTAACACTGTCGAATACTCGATCTTTTGTTCTCACCTAAAAATTTTATTTATTTATTTCTATGTCAATTGACATCTTAGCTCAATAAAAAATAATATATAAAGTTAAAAAATATAAATTCACAACAAATAAAGTTTTTTTTTTTTTTACATAAAATTATGTGAAAATTGAAAAATTGTCACTAAGTTTTAACTACTGATGAAAATGAGTAAATTTATTTATTTAAATGTACTCACTATTCCTTCAGGATCTATTAGAAGTAAATGCTTTGGAATTCCGTGATTCATTCCCGTGAGAACGTATTGGCCAGGAGTACCTTGAGATTCTCGAACCAAGAAATCTCCATCCTATTCAATTTTGAAAAATTGAAATAATTATAAAAAATTTTTTTACTGTTTGGTTGAAATAAGAATAGTATTTACTCGTTTCAACATTGATTCTGCTTCAGAACGAGTGACACTTCCGTGGTACCAAATTTCGTTGTTTAATTCTTGTATTTGCGGACAGAACTTATTCATTTCTGATATGGCTGTGCTGAATGGCTCTATAAATTTAATTTACAGTACTGTAATAATAATCAGTAATTTCAAAGTTTTTTTGCATCAATAAATAAACTTACGCATATCAAATGCATCAAAGAAGGTTGCAGGTTCTCTACGATTGTCCCGATTTGCCGCAATCACAGTATCGTTAACATAATTATGCTCTGGATTTGAACTGGAAACTACACTACTATCTGAACTTAAATCTATCAAATTACCTGTCTCTGAAAATGTAAAAAAAATTATTAATTTTTTTTTTTTACGAATATATCTTATCTAAATAAACTAAGTTTTACCAGGCCATTGTTGAGCTGATTTTGCATTTTTTCCCATTGGATCAGAAAGAGTACTTTGTGATCCACTGTTGACCGTTGCACTATTGCTTGAAGATGAATGATGTTTCAGATTAGGTAACGTTGCTGAACAATTTGGGAGAGGTGGTACTGGTGGTGGTCCTATATCCGGAGGAACCTTTCCAGGTAAATCGTTGTAATAATCTCGATCTACTTCTTTTAGGCCATTCAATGAAGGACTATGAATAAAAAATTTTAATGTACAACTATTTAAAAAAAACATTTTGTACATAAGTAAAAGTAACACTTACTGTAAACTAGAAGGTTTTGTAAGAAATTCTTTAAAACGTAATTCAAAAGCTTGCCCTATTGTAGAAATAACATCTTGAGCTAGACCACCTCCACATTCAAGTACATAACAAGCTCTCCAGTCTTGTTCATTTTTAGCTACATAGGCCACAAAGTCTAGAATTTCCTAAAAATGAATAAAAAATTTTTCAATTGATTTTTTAACTTTTTATCTCAGCAAATTATTTGTTAGCAAATAATATTTAAAAAAAAGTACTAACTGTATCACCACCGGAAGCAAATGATATTCTTGGCATTTCATGTTTAGCTATTACTTGACCAGTTTCTAAAATTGTTAAAGCAAGGCTGCAGCTACTGATTGTCAAATTTATATTTGAACCTGCATGGTCCATATTAGGCTTATCTGCAATAGCTCTCAAAACTTTGCGATCCACCTAATAAAAATAATTAGAAAGAATCATAAGTTTTGATGTAAAACATTACTTTAGATATAAATAAAATTTCCTCATCCTTACTCTTCTTTTTTTATCAGCTGATTTCAGTCCAGCAGCTTCACAAACTCTGTTTATACACTCTCTACAAAATGAAATAATAAAAAATAAATTAGAATAAAGTAAATTATTGAATAATAATTTAATGAGTTTGCTAAAAACTTACTTTGCAACGCATGATCTCGTTTCAAAGTCTAAACTTTTCATAGAAGTATACACTTCTAAACAACCAATATACTGTAAAATAAAAATAATCAATAACAAGATTCTAAGAAATTCAAAATCAATATATTATGAGAAATAAACTTTACCCGAACAGCATAAGTAATCCCTTCTTTGCTAACAAGGTGATCAGGGTGAAGCCAGCCTCTGGCAGGTTTGCTAATGAAACTTCCTCCACCAGTTGCCATGATGAACTTACATTACTAAAGAAACATATAGATTATTCAATCAGTATATCTGATGCTTGGATTTATAATGGAATACTTTTAAAATTTTGTGTAATCCTTTTTATATTCTTTCAAAATTGATAAAGTGGATGCTTTGAAAACAAAGGTATCTACTGGTTTTAAATTAAATCTAATTTGAAAAAAATGACACTTTCTAAAAGTAAAATAAATTTAATGCAGTATAAAACTTTTCAGTTCAAATTTAGATAAGCAGAAAGAGATATTACTTAGCTAATTCTCAAGTGTTCTGAGTAAAAATAAGCAATGAAAAACACGACACAAACTTATTTTTGAATTTAATGATTTATATGTTGCACGTGTTAAATTAGTTTCTTAAAAACGTCATCAAACAACAAATAATTACAAAAACGAAACAACAAGATCCTAATCGATACCCCAAATGAATCACCATTTGCTCCGAAAAAATAATAATCGATAGACGCAATTAACCTGAAAAAAGCGTTATCAAGACTCTCGAAAATTGTTTCGTACCTGATGTCTACTGCAGTTGTGATAAAAAAACTCTTTCCTCCTCAAAGGTTGTTGCTAAATAGAGTTTTCCTTGGGAGAGCAAGCATGCGTCATGCTTAGCAATTTAATTGGAATGCAGCAGCCTCCAATTACGCATCTTTCATTTCACTATTAAAATTTTTTCGTTTACTTTCAAAATTTCTAGTTTTTTTTTTTAAACTAATCACTAGATGATTAGTGGGCAGTGGGCTCGCCAGAGGTTCTGTTAATCACATTGTTTTATTAAAAGTGTCCGGAAGCGGAGCATCGTTACACGCTTCGACTGCAAATCAGAACTCCGGAACTCAACGTTGCAGCACTCTCACTAGACTGCAGCTGCAACAGCAGCAGAAAAGAATGAGAATTGAGAGGTGCAGGGGCAGGCCGCAGGAGTGAGGACTGAGGAGGGGTTGCTGTTGCTGCAGCAGCAGCAGGCCTATGAGAGAAGCACCATAAAGAAAAAAAAAACCACCAACTTTTTTTCAAAATCTAAAATTAGCTCCACAATTTTTATTTTTGAAGATTTAACCTCAAAAATCGAAAAACGCTAATATCTCGGAAAAAAATTGATATTTCAAAAAAAAAAAAAAATACCTGCTTTTTTTTACAAAAAAAGTACTACATCTCATCCAAATTTCATAAAAATTCATTGATATTTGTAGGAAAGAAAAATCAAAAACGGAAAACACGGTTTTTTACGTTTAGCACAAAAGTTTGAGGTTATGATGAAAAACTTGTAAAAGAAAAAATGTAGATTTTTTTATTATCTACAACTTTTCTTTTGAACTTTTTCATGTAAAACTCGTAGCTTAGCCAGAAAACGTAAAAAGCCGTTTTCAACCCCTAAAACTCACCTCCTTTACCCCTTCCGGTCATTTTCTCGCATCTAATTTTACGGCATTTCATTTATTTTGATTTTAACTAAATTTTCCCATTTTTCAAATTCTGCTAAAAATTTTTCATAAATTTGACCTTTTCAAACCGTTTCTAGCCTGGCCTAGTAGTGTTGTAGTTGCAATGGTTCCGTAGGTTTAATTCTACTTTTTGAATAAAATTTTTTTTTTTTTTTATATTTATAGGTAAGTGGGAGGCAGCGTTGAGACGAGCTAAATACGCGAGGCCAGAGCCACAGAGGATGGAATATAGGTGGGGACCCGCATTGCCTGCCCGAGATCGCATGTACGAAGCGCGCGATAGACCCCCACTACGTTTTCCGATCAGTTGAAGAATCGGTAATCATTAGCCGCCGTGACAGCTGTTAATTGATAAGGCGCGCACGTCGACGAAAATTCGGGAGCGGCTCATTCGCTTGCCGCATTTTCTAGCGGCGCGAAAGGCGCTCCAAAACAACCGGACTCACTACCAGTAACCAGCCGTATCTTCCTGCCGAATCCTTTCCGCGCGCGGACTTATTATTTAAAAAAAACTAGAACACCCAGCGTTATCGGGTGGTCCGCTTGGGGGTTTGCTTATTTATTTACCTGCTAATTAGTTTTAAAAAAACTAGATCGCCCACTGTTATCGGCTTGTCAGCTTGGGGGTATGTTTATTTATTTACCTGTTAATTATTTTTAAAAAAACTAGATCGCCCAGCGTTAATCGGGTTTTATGCTTGGGGGTTCGTTTATTTATTTACCTGCTTTACATCTTGAAAAAACTAGTTCGCCCAGCGTTATTGGGTGGTAAGCTAGGCAGTTGGTTTGTTTATTAATAAGTAAATTAATTATTACTCGCTTTACTCGGGGCTATTCGATGGTAAGCTCGACGGTTTATTTGTTAATTTTCAATTCCGCTGAAATCTCCCTAAATGAATGTTACCGCCGTACCGCGTACGTAAGATTAGTTCAGTGATAGCTGTAGATGGCGCTCATTCAGTTTGCTGTTGCCGCCGGCCGCCCATGCCATCGCTCTCGCCCAAGAGGATCCTCATTCCTCCCTGATTTAAAATACGAACCAGAACCTCTGAGAACCTCTCGAGAGAGTTGTAAGAATCCGCTCGAATTTTGCGATCGCAAACAATAATTTTTTTTTAAAATAAACTGTTAGGTGGGAGTTTTGCAGTTCAAACTTACCCTAATTTTTTGTGTTAATTAAAGATCTTTATTCAACTAAAAAAATGTCATGATTGCATGTTCCAAGCGCAAACAGCACTGCCAAGTGTAAACTCTATCAATTGTACAATATTTATTATTTTTTTTAAATGGGCAAATTTTTGTCAGTAGACAATTATTATAGGAATGATAATTAAAAAAATGTCATGATTGCGCTTGGAACACAATAAAGATCTTTAATTAACACAAAAAATTGAGGTAATTACCCTTAAGTTTGAAGTGCAGAACTCCCACCTAATTGTTTATTTAAAAAAAAACTATTGTTTGCGATTGCAAAATTCGAGCGGGTTCTTACAACTCTCCCCAAGAGTAATTAATAAATTTAAAAACGTGATAAAATTAGGTGTGCGAGTGCTAACTTTCGAGAGGTGAGAAATCTTCTTCTTTCTTGATGCTGGCGCCAATTTCGAGGTGAAAATTATTACTCCAAATAAATGGACCAATTGCCAATGAAAAAAAGCCCTCACTTCTTATTGGTCAATATCATATATCGCGCTCAGAACGCCATTTTTAAATTGTTAAATTACCACCCTAAAGGAGTGCCTATAACTGAGAACAATTTAATAATATAAATTTGTAACCTCTACTTCTACACTAAAAACTACATTATTTTTAGTTTATTTTTTTACATAACAAACCTGATGACATGTGAATACAAAACAGATAAGTATGGGTGCGAGAAAGAAAGAAAAGGCAAGCATGGTCTATTGGCCCGACTATCCCTCAAAACCTCTGACCGATGTAGGTACGGCCAGCAATTTGCCGCTGCCGCCGCCGCCGCCACCGTGCCGCTGAAAACATGCACAGGGCACAAGTTTAGTTGCACCCAAAAGGAGTAGGTAGGTACCTCTCAAAATCGCGGGAAATGTAATCTTATTAGTAAAATCCAACACAGTTTGCTAGTGGAGTGCATTAACAGTGTCCCTCAAAGACTACTTTTGCCAATTTCGTCACAGTACCTACCTTAGTCAAGACCAAACACCTACAAGCGGCCACTGCAATTTTCTTGATTTCCAAGAAAAAAAAATGTCCGAATAACAAGGTTAGTTTTTTAGATACAGTTTTGGAGCGCAGAATTTTCTGCACATCTTGGATGACTTATTATATATTGTTTTTAATTATCAGTTTATATTTACAGTGTAAACAGCTCGCTCTACAATTTTATAAGAAGCTGCTGGCAACGTGAATGCTCATTGGTACATATTAGTATTATTTATGCTTATTGTGAGACTATGAATGATGCAAGTTATTTGACTATGAATAATGAGTTCTCACGAGGAGGATATTGGTTTCAAAAGTGATTCTACAACGGAAGAATTAAAAAATGGTAATAATGACTCTGTCAAAAATGATAGTAAGCCAAGCTCTCCTCTGTCAAACATCAGTCGCTATGGCAGAATCATCAAATCAAAGTTTTCCACTATTCCAGCGTCTGAATCTCCAAAGGCATGTAATTGTTAAAAAGTTTTAGTTTCTAACTCTAAAATTTGTAACTTAGTTACAATTGTTAATCAGTTATTATTAATTTTTTAATATTCCTACAGAAATGAATTGATTACGTTAATTTACCTTTTAATCAAAGATTGTTAGAAATTTGAATTGATCTTTTCACTTTCATTTTATACTGCTGCACTTTGATTAATTATAAACAGCTGTCAAATAAATACATGATTTTTTTTTTCTTTTTTTAATGCAGCTTAGTTCTGGGATATAAATAATTAAAAATAATATTACATAACTGATAGGTATAATAAAATTTTACAGACTTTAAAAATGCCAAAGACAATTCTAGACGAATCTTCAACTGAAGATATAAGTGTCAAAATGGAAGATTATTCGAGTGTAATGGAAGATTCAAGCAACTCAAATAATGCTGATGTTTCACTAAAAGTGAGTGAAGAAAAATTAGATATAGAAGATCTTCAGTCAAAATGTCCATGGAGTTTAGGTCAACTTGTCTGGGCAAGAATTGGTGGTTATCCATATTGGCCTGGCATAGTTACTCTGGACCCTTCAACTATGTCGTATGTCTCACAAAGAGGTTAGTTCTGAAATTCATTAGTATTTTGAAATAAAAATCAATTTTGTATTTTAAGAATCTCAAAATTACTTTAAATTTGCCATTTTTTCCTACACTTTTAATTAATGCATAATTTGTACAATAATTAAAAAAAAATCAACTACCAAGGGAAAAAAAGTATGATATAGAAATGAAAATTAAATTAAATTAATAAAGGAATAATACATCAAACTCTTGTCAAAATAAAGTTTGAATACCGTTTATTTGATATTATATTTTAATATAATTATTATATAAACTATTTAAAAAATTTTGCATTTGATTATAATTATTTAAAAACAATCAAAGGCTGTCATTTATGAACTTGTATAATTGTTAGTCTTTAATGATATCTAAAACTCTAGTTTTAGTAAATACACAAATTCTGTTTGTTTAATGTAAATAAGTATAAATTTGTAATTATTAATTATATCAATAAAAAATTATTTTTTTAGGTGGTATCAAAAATGTATACACCCTTCATGTCAGATATTGTGCAGACAAAGATCGTCATAGTTGGGTATCATTTAGAAATGTTATTAACTATGAAGGTGTTGATCATTTTGAAAAACTTTCTAAAGAAAAATGTACTGATAAAAAAAGACCCCAGTATGCTCCAGGATATGTAATAAAACCATCATTAAAATCGAAGTGGGATGATGCTGTTGCCGAAGCAGATACGCTGAAAACAAAAACTTTAGAGCAAAGGATTGAGCTTTTCAAACCTAAGAAAAAAAAGAGACGATCTTCAGAAAATTTATCTAATTCAGAAGAAAAACTCAAAGAAAACGGTAGAAAAAGAAAGCTTAGTTCTTCAAATGAAGAAGTTTTGACCAAGAAATCTAAATCTGTAAGTAATGGTTAATAATTTTTTTTAATCTATGATCTTTTGAATTGTATTGTTGTATAGAAAACACTGAATATATTTAAAACAAACTCTGAACAGCATAATTTTCAACAATTACATTTTATTTTAATGTTCTTATGTTATAATTACTACAATTTTAAATTTATGTTAAAGTTAATATTTTAGTATGAATTTCAACATAAATATAAAGTTGTAACTAATCTAATTAAAAAATGTGAAATTATTCACAGAAGCAGAGAAATTATTATTCTGAACTAAAATTTTAATTTTATTTTAAGATGGAAGAATTTCATGAAAACGGCGTAAAAGAGGAAACTGATTTAGATACAAAAGAAACAAAATCTACATTAAATAGTATAACTTTAGAAACACCTCCAACTCCACCTTTAAGTAACAAAGATTCTAGTGACGAAGCATCCACATTAAAAGTACGCAAAGTCAAAAGAAGATCAGGAAAAGAGGGAGTATTTGAAGTATTTTGCGAGCGGAACAGAGAAATGGCTGAACAAATAGATCCAAACGCAACTCAAGAAGATATTCAAGAATATTTATCAGAACTATGGGACAGTATGAACCTTCAGGAACGAAGTAAATATCGCGCTGATTACCTAAAACCGTTTGATGTGGATGATGAAGATGAAGATGTTGATTCAGATGGCGAAGATCAAAGTTCTATCAGAAGACGGAAAGCTAAACAAATTTCGGATAACGGAGAGATTTCTGATGGAGATGAGTTTGAAAAATCTGTTGTAAAACAAAAATCGAAACTACAATCTAAAAGCAAAGGATCAAGTTCTGATCAGGAAGATTCTACGTCTGTTGAGTCCGACAATCTCGAGAAATCTGTTAGAAAAAGTAGATCAAAAATATCCAGAGATTCATCTGATCGGGACGACGTATCATCTTCTGATGGAAAATATAATAAAAAACGAAAATCAAAAATTGAAAAGGGAGACGAATCACCTAATGTCGATAACGAAGAATCTTCATTTATTATGGGTTTAATTAAAAAGTCAAAACAAAACAAATTATTCAAAGGCCTGAAGAACGAGAGAGTTTGTCAGCTTTGTGAAGAACCTGGTAAAATTGTACGTTGCAAGGGTCCTTGTTATTCATATTATCACCTGTCCTGTGCTAAACCAGGTGAATCGCCAGAGCCAAGCGAGGCAGGTGATAACGAAGCTTGTAAAGAAAACATTGAGCAAATACTAGAAAAATCACAAGAAAAAGTCAAAGAAAGCGTTAATAAAGATGCAGATGAAGACGACGATTACTTTAAGTGTATCGACTGTTTATCAGGCGTGGCACCTCCTTGCTTTTCCTGTCAAGAGCGTGGAAAAGAAAGAATAAAATGCTCGGTGCCTGCTTGCGGCAAACACTATCACCCAGACTGCTTAAAAAGTTGGCCTCAGGCTTTTTATCAGAGCGAACGACTCCACTGTCCATATCACATTTGTCACACATGCATTTCTGATAATCCACAAAGTGCCCACCATCCCAGATCGTCAAATGAAAAATTCGTGCGATGTGTTAGATGCCCTTCAACTTACCACGCCTCTACATCGTGTTTACCTGCGGGTTCCCATCTTATTACTGGTAGTCAAATCATTTGTCCAAAACATTACAAATCTACAACTCCACCCGTTAATGTCACTTGGTGCTTTATTTGTGCTCTGGGTGGCAGTCTGATATGTTGCGACACCTGTCCTACATCTTTTCATGAAGAATGTTTGGGTAAGATTCTTTAATTCTTTAATCAATTTTCAACATCTTTGAATTATAAATTTCTCTATGTATTTAAGTAATAATCATATTTTTTTGTTTTTGTAATTTATTTCATAAGCCTTCAAGTAATTTTTTTCTAAAAATATCTAAAAAAAAAAAAAAAAAAACATTTTTACAGGTATAAGCGCACCTGATGGTGATTACATTTGTGAAGATTGTGAAACTGGTCGGTTGCCTTTGTATGGAGAAGTTGTATGGGTTAAACTTGGAACTTACAGGTGGTGGCCTTCTTTTATTTGTTTTCCACAAGATGTTCCTTTAAATATAGCAAATAAACCTCATAAAACGGGTGAATTTTGTGTATTGTTCTTAGGTTCAAGGGACTATTATTGGGTACACAGGTAAAAAGGAACCTTTTGCTACTTTCAAAAGTAAAAATTTGCGTTATAATTTTCAATTCAAAAATTTTTTTTAGAGGAAGAGTTTTCTTATACCATGATGGGGATGATAGAACAAAAGTTATAGGCAATAA
The DNA here is from genome assembly GCA_038277355.1 of Encarsia formosa. Taxonomy (NCBI): domain Eukaryota; kingdom Metazoa; phylum Arthropoda; class Insecta; order Hymenoptera; family Aphelinidae; genus Encarsia; species Encarsia formosa. The sequence continues at coordinate 113,072,467 of CM076184.1, forward strand.
AAAAGTTGAAGAATCTTATAAAAAAGCTGTGGAAGAGGCAAAAATATTATATGAACGACTTATGAGTGAAAAAGCTACTGTGGTTAAGGGCAACGGTAGTCGACCCCTTAAACCACCTCCTTATGTAAAATTAAAAGTAAGTATAAAAAAAATGATTAATTAAAATAGTTAAATTTGAATTTCTATATTATTTCAAAATTTGTAGATCAACAAGCCTGTTGGAAACGTAAAAATTCCAGAACCAGATAGCATAGTCGCTTGTGAATGTTCTCCAAGTAATCCAAATCCCTGCTCTCCGCAATCAGATTGCCTAAACCGTATTCTGATGATTGAATGTAGCCCAGATGTATGTCCAGCTGGCTCTAAGTGTCAAAACCAAATGTTTGCTCAAAGAAACTATCCATCTATGAAACCTTTCCATACTGAAGGACGAGGTTGGGGATTAAAAGCTTTAGAATCTATATATGAGGGACAGTTTGTCATAGAGTATGTAGGTGAAGTCATTGATGAAGCAGAGTACAGACTTAGGCTGCAGCAAAAGCGAGAAAGAAAAAATGACGATTACTATTTTTTGACAATAGATAACTATAGGATGATTGACGCAGAACCAAAGGGAAATTTAAGCCGTTTTATGAGTAAGTATATTAGTCTTAATTAGAGTTCAATAAAAATAGTTCATTGGTTAAATATAAATGTTTAATTTTTTAAAATAGATCATTCTTGCCAACCAAATTGTGAAACACAAAAGTGGACTGTGAATGGCGATACCCGAGTTGGCCTATTCGCCTTACGCGATATTTTACCTGGTGAAGAATTAACTTTCAATTATAACTTAGCCAGTGACGGAGAGACGCGAAAGCCTTGTCTTTGTAAAGCTCCTAATTGTAGTGGTTTTATTGGCTTGAAAGTTACAAAGCAGCAAATCAGTATTGCTCAACAAAAGAAAATTGAAAAGGCAGAAAAAGCCAAAAAACAGAGAAGGTGCGATTGTATTTTATTATTCCTATTCATTTAAATTTAATTGTTTAGTTATTTAATTAATTTTTATACAATAATGATAATGTCTACAATAAAAATACTTACTATGTATATTATTTTAGGCAAAAAAAAGTTCTAAATTGTTGGGGTTGTAGCTTGAAGATCGATAGTGTTGAAGATTCATATCGGTGTGATCAAAAAACCTGTGGCAAAACTTATCACAAATATTGTATTGAAGAGAATGATGATCAGGTTTTTCACTGCCCTTGGCATTTTTGCGCTGAGTGTCATAAAAGGACAACTTTGCGATGCAATTATTGCTGTAATGCATTCTGCCAAAGTATGTATTCAAAATTAACTAATTTTACATGTTGTACTAAAAATTTATAACATATTATTCATGAATTTATAATTTTTTAGTTCACACCCATGGAAATCTTCGTGAAAATCTTCAAAATGGAACTTATGTTTGTCATAATCATGCGACAGAATTCAAAGACATCGGAAGTGTCGAGTTGAATGGTGCCAAGGGTGAGGCACTTATGGATGATGATGAATGTGGCAAGGACTGCACAGTCCATCATAATAACTGCAATGGAATTCAGGAGTCAGCTAAAGCGGAAGAAATTAAGCAGGAAAAAAAAGTCGAAAAAGAAGACGAAACTGTTGCAAAACCAGTGTCTACATTGACAAATGATACAACAGCAGTTGAAGCACCTCGGCAACTCGATGAAACCTCAACTAGAGGCGCCATCGTTGAGGTAAGCCCGCGTTTAACGCGTGCTAGGTCATCAAAAGACTGCATCAATAAATTATAAATAGAAAAGATGTATTTCACCCCCCCCCCTTTTTTTTTTTTTTTTTTTTTTTTTTTTTAATTAATTTTGTTAAGTTACTTTTGTTCTAGGCAAAATGTTTATAGAAATTAAAAAAAAAAAAAAAAAAAAAAAAAGATTGCAGAAAAATGAATTTGCTTTAATTTTGTAATTCATTTTTACTAGCTTTTTCAAATCTTGACAATTTATACAGTTTGTGAATTTTTGTTTTGTATTTAAAAATTTCTTTTTTAAGTATTCAGTATACTTATATTAAGTTTTTAATTTTACATATAGCAAATAATAATTATTTGTAGTTTTAAAAATTGGACATAAAATTTATTAAATAAAATATAAATATTATATTTATATAAATTTTTTTTTTTTTTATTAAACTGCAGTGTACAAATTGTATGAATAGATATAAAAATTAATTTTTCATTAAAAAAGTTAGTATAAAACCAATGTAAATAGTGACGGTGGTGGCAAAGCATGAATTCAATGGGGGGTAGTAGTGGCTGTTTAGCTTATAGTTGAGTGTTATTAATTTTTTTCTTTGTAATTCCATTTCAATTGTTTTTTCTTCCCAAAATCCTGTTTTGCCATAAAAATTCGCCTCATATCAAGTGTCATTGTGAATAATTATTTAAAAGTAAAAAAAAAAAAAAAAAAAACTGACGATCATTGTGCAATTTTTTAAAACATTTATTGACCTTTATTGCTGTTATTGTACTTTTGTCTCAAGTACAGAGCTAGATGTCTTGATACATGCTTTTCATGTTTATGTGAGTAAAAAATTGTAAAGTAAAAATTTTTTTCTCAATGGAATGATTTTAGTTATGTATTATTTTGTAATTACCATGTAAGCGACTTATTTTTCTTCCAAATCCTAACATTACATTACATGCATAAACTTTACATACCACTTTCTCTTGCGCTCTGACTGCCTGGTTGATTTTATGCACTTTTACAAACCTTTTTTTATACCTGCAGATGAATGCTGTGTTATTTGTAAAATTTTGTGCTCAGTAATAGGTGAAAAATGTATGTATTATATAAAAGTTTATACTAAGTATAAAGATCAATTTTTGCTGTAAAATTGAAAAATTTATATATAAAAATTTAATTATATAATACCACCAATTGTAAAATTTCAGTTTATTTTAATTTATAATATGATTAGTTAGAAGACAAAAACTTTTTATATACATCGTTTTTTACATTATAATTTTATACTTGATGCAGTCCCTTTTTTCCCCCCTAATTTTATAAATTATTAAGATATTTCAGTTAATCAAGGGATCTTTTATTCATTTCATGATTTTGTTTCCATGTTAATCAAATCAAGTTGCACCATTAGGATATCAATTTAATGTTTGATGAAATGAAATATGTTTACTTATGGCATTATCTAATTTGCCCAAATTAATTTTTTCGAATTGTATCAGTATGTAAATATTAATTTAACGTTTTTAAATATGATTCTTTATGACAGTCATGTGCACTGAAATTAGATAGGAGGGAATATTATTTTTAAGTTCTCTGTTTTAAAAACTTATTTTTTTACAATTATCAAAGTTGTAACCACACATTTTGTTTATAAATAAAATATGAAAATTTATATTTATCAAAAATAAAAATTTCAATAAATTTGAATTTCAGAATTATTTAATTTACTTCATAAGTTAGACCAAAATTTTAAAGAAATCTTTCAAGTTTGTTAAAAAACAGCAGTCTGATAAATTGGACTGAATCTTACATGAAAATTCCACTTCTGCGTCTGGATTCACACAAAATTTCTTGAAGTTCTTCTATTATATCTGGAAAAATAAATTATAATTATTGAAAAGTTTTTTAATTTAAAATAAACATATTATTAGTAACTACTATTTAACAAAAGTCAAATGTTATGATTACAAATAATAAAATAATAAATTTTTAAATTGAATAAAACATAATGTTTATGATAAAAACTATAATGTAATTTTTTTTTTCAATATTATGGGAGTTGACCAATTACAAATAGCTTTAATAAAAACTGATTTTTGTAAAAAAACTCATTAAAGCGTTAATTTTTTTCACTATTATTATACATATTTTAAGAATCATATTTTTTAACATTTTTATACACATAAAAAAATTGTAAAAAGCCAATTTTAAAATAATCATTTTCATACCAAACAAATGTTTCTGTTTTAAATAATTGATGACATTTTTAATTCTTTAAAACTTGTGTTACGGCATTTTTTAATTTTAATCAATATAAAAACTCAACAATTGATATTTTTGAATAATATCCAATTGAAAATAAACTTTTAAAATATTTTTACTGCACAATAATAATTTTATTTTTCATGGAAATTATCGATTGTATTTGATAAATTATACCGGTCCGCAGGTTCTTGAGGACACAGTTAGCGACGATGAAAGTCCAAGGAAGAAGCGACAAAGAAAAAAGCTGCAGCGGGAGGCGGAAAGCAATCTCACCGATGATCAAATAGCTGCGATAATTGGTATTTGAAATTTACCTCAAGCAAAAAAAGCGTATCAGTAATCTGCGACAGAATCAAGCTTTTGTACAAATCTCTTGAAATATAATGATAGAGATTTTTTTAACAGTGTAAATATACTTTTTTATTGGTAAACTATACTGAGCTTTACGTTAAATTATAAATAGCCTATACATTTTTATGATTTATTTAATATTTAGGTAATTCATTGGCAGTATTCAGTTACTTTTTAACAAATTTTAGTTATTCATAAAATGATTAGTATGTAGTAGCGTTTTCTGTAAATTATGACTACCAATAGATTTATTTTAATTTGAATGAGTTTGTCATTTTTTAAAGAGTGTTCATTATTGATAATTACTCACTATCCTGTTTACAAGATCTTTTATCTTTGATTGTAAAGTAGTAAAATTTAAAGAAATAATTTTTTTACAAACTTACATTTAATTAGTTTGTTTCATAAGATCTTTTTAAAATAATGTACTTTCATACAATCATAAAAATGCTTTCCTACTAGAAGTTTGAAACAAACAAAAAACTAAAAAATAAAAGGTATTGATAATAAACCAATATGTATACCTGTGATTAGGTAAGATGTACTGTAAAATACTATTAAGTGAAAAAAATTTAATCTTTAAAGTCAAACCGATTTGTTTATATCTGTACATACAACTTAATAATTTAACAACACAACTAATAACATGACTTGAATTTTTTGTCTTTTAATTTATCAGGTCAGCAATTTACCAATCACTTATGTAAAGACATTTTTGTAGATTGTTTACTATACCTGATTTTGTTACCTTGTAACACACTTTAAACCATTAAAAGACAAATTCATCATATGTTTTTTAAAACATTTTTATTTGGAAAAAAGAATGTAATTTTAACTTATTTTAGTTATTAATAACTCTCCAAGAGTAAGTTTATAATGTATGCAGAAAATCTCGAGTTACTACTAGAATTAAATACATGATTTTTTAAATGAATATAATGTGTTTAAAAACAATGTATGTTTGAATAAAAAACTTGATAATACCATAGTTCGTCAAACTTTCATTTTTATTCAAATCTTTTTCAATCTCAACTTTTATAAATTTTATTAAATAGAAACAAAGTTTAAAGCAAATATCTGGAAGTAAGTAAAAAAAACTTTTATTAAGAATTTTAATTGGTTGATTGATAAAATTTAAGACTAATGTTTGTATACCAGGCAAAACGATTTTTATTTAATTTTTCTTTTTATACATAAAATAGTGTACAAGCAATTAGACCTTATAGGTCTAATTGAAATGAGTGTCTAAAAGATTGATATAGTTTTTTATCTATGTAACATTACATTATTATAGAAAAATATACAATGCACATTACAACATACAGATCTTCTTATTATTATTTTCATGATCATAAAATAATCGCGGAGGATTTTTTAAATTATCCTTGAAATGAGTATTTAAAGGAAAAAGTGACTGTTAAAACGAAATAAAATCTATAGTTATTTTCACCTGATTCAGAGTGTTCAACAAACACAGTTGCATAAAATGAGATTCTATGTATTTTATTTCACATTATGTACCGGATGATCGTCTAATGTACTTTAAATTAAGTACGTTTATAATACTTTAATTAAATGAAACTGAACATAACTCATGCATGGGTGATTGAACATACACAAGCATACATTAAATTCGAGTGGCTCATGATGATGCATATAGTTTGTATTTAATAAAAAAATGTGAAAGTTTATAAAACAGCCTGGACTTTAAAATCTTTTAACAAACGCGATCTTTAAAATTTATAAATAATACATTTTTTCATTTAAATAATAAATTTTTTTTATCCTGATCAATAAAAATGATCGAACACAGTGCATTAGTGCTTATAGTACAATTGATTTTATACAAATTATTAATCAAATTAAAAAAATTCAAATTGATTTACAAAAAAAAAAATAATAATAATAATAATAACAGACTCAGTAAAAAAAATTAATCTATTAAAATAAAAATTAATATCTATATGTATATTCTTGTAGTTATCTATCACTTTTTGGATACTATTCAACATTTTTTTTTGGTTAAAACTTAATTTCTACCCATACAGCTCCAAAATCATTTTCGATTCTATTTTTTCCTGTAAGATAGATAATCCAAATTATGATATATAATCCTAATACTAGTCGGCAATAAATATTGGGATTACTCAATTCTTTTTTTTTTTCTTTTTACTTTATAGATAATGGTAGAAAATAATTTATCTAAAATTTATCTAATTTTTATCAATTAAAAAAGATAAATTGAATTTTATAATTAATTATTTTTTATATTTTTTAAAAATGCCGTTGCAAATAAATAATTAAAAACTTTTAGGCCAAAAAAAAAAAAGATAAAAAATTTTAATCACTTCAACAAAAAAGAATAAGTAAAAGAAAAAATAAAATCTCAAAGTTTGGTGTAAGAATTTTAAACGTTAGCTGGTTCTCGACTGTAATCTTGATATAATTTAGGACTTCCTTGATTAGAAGAACTTGTAGAATAAATTTTCGTACTTGGTGAGCTGTGTACAGTTGTAGAAATAGAAACTGTTTCTTCTGGACTGCCTACATGAACCTTCTTTCGTAATACTGGAGCAACGAAATGTTGACCCGCAGAAAAATCTCTTTTGGATGTCTGGGTCTGAAATATAATTAAATGTTAATCTTTGATAACTTAATAATATAATTAAATGTTAATCTTTGATAACTTAATCATATAATTAAATGTTAATCTTTGATAACTTAATCATATTTAGATAATTAGTTTCATTTTATTTGCTGTACACAGAGAGAACTTATTTAAATGTTCGTTAGCGCGCAAGCGTGCTAAAATACTTAAATGTATAAGATGTAAGCTTATTTTGACTATTTTTTTTTCAATTTTGAAAAAATAAAAAGCTTCTTAATGCACAATAAATTAGGGAAATTTTTTTTGTATATTGCAATATTAAAGTTGTTCATTTTTTTATTCAAACCAAAAATTGTTTGTCAAACAATTGTTTAACAACCAAAAAATTAGACTGTAGGAGTGTTTATTGTTATTAATGAAAGAAATAGTTCTGAAAACAGTATTTATATCATTATTTCATTAATAAAAAAAATTTTTTGAATAAACTCTGTAAATTTTTTTGTATTTTGTTATCAATAGTCATCACATTCATTTTAACTTGATAACATTTTTTTGGCCTCATTCATTTATCATTAATAAAAAATTTAAAAAAAATTAAAAAAAAAAAAAAAAAATGAGAGGATGAGGGGATTATGAGGGAAATAAAAATCTTTCTTGAAAATCAAATACATATTTAATACAATTAAATGCATTATTATTAAAAATCTGTATTTACCTTGGGTTTCGAGGCAGGCAAGGTTGCTCCTGTGACAAGACCCAATACACTAGCAGCAAGTCCACATAACTGAACTGCGGCCAAAGGTGACAGCTTGTTTCTTACGAGACCCAGAGCTAAAAATGCAAACTGGGCTATAACTGGAGCCGCACCTGCATAATTCGTAGCTGCTCCTGCTAATTGACCTCCACCCACACTCGGTCCGTACGCAAAGCACAGATTATGTCGGTCCACCTGTGAAATAATATTAAATATATTCATCATATTTCGAAAGAAAACCATTGAAACTTTTTGAGTAAACTAGAAAAAAATTGGCTGAAAAATAAATGAATGAAAGAATTTTTTTTACCAAATGAAAAAAAAACTTTGTTATAAGAGTTTAAAAGCCCATTGCCTCCAAGAAAAGTACTTACCACATGCTTAATTGATAAATACATTAGTCCAAATGGCGTGATAAGCGGACATGCCAGACTGTACATTGTGGTCATTGTAAAAATCAGCAGCAGCCAAGCGTAATGAGCACCCAATGGATACTCCCATAAAACTGCTTTTCTAACGTAAATACGCTCTGCACGACTTCTTGCCATGCAAAGCCGGAACGTGTACAGTAGTAGCTCAGGAAACCTAACTAGCTCCAGACCGCTTCCTAATAAGGCTGCCGTTATCACATAATTTACAAATATTGCACCCTGGAAATTGAAATATTACATGAATATTCAATTTTACTGTGATGAGCATTTTAAATAATTAAAATAAAAAAAATATTGTAAATATTTGTACCTGATCAGGCAAAAAAACACACTCCCATCTTGTCTGCGAGTCAGAGGCATTATTAGGATTTACAACCCAGTCAAGTAAAGCCGCGGCACTGGACAATCCAAGACTCGGTAAAATAAGAACCATCAGTAGTAGAAGAAACAAGGTCTTTCTCATGACGGCGCGATTTAATCCGCTCCTAGTCCAGTGCCTAACCAGCAATTCACTGCGACCGACAAGAGCCGGCATAAGTGCGGTTACGCTCACCAAGAATACAGACGGTACAAATGCCGATATCCAGGGACTAATAGTTGCTATTGCATCTTTACCCCAATAATCCTTGAAAGCGCTCATGATGATCTGAAAAGATTGATATTTAACAAAACTATTAATTAATTGTAAATTTGAGCATAAACTGAGAATGTGAATTTTTTTTTTAACTGATTATTTCTATTACCATTATTATTATTATTTTTTTTTTTAATTTTATTGAAATTTATGGGTAGGAATACCCGTTATAATTCATTTCTATATTTTTCCTATTATTATCATCATTTTATGATCATTTTCAATAGTTTTAGATTGATCGATCAAATGAACCTTTTAGCAAGTGAAAACATGACTAGTTATGATTTAGATATTATGAAACTTGCGATTTTTAATGTAAATATAAAAAGATTATTTTTAAATTTTGGCCCGCATTAAGAAATTGATATTTAAGTTTCATTGATATGCCATTTTACAAATAATAAAAAATTATATTAACTCGACGAAGTATTTAAATTTTTTTTTTTATCAATGAAACACGTTTTAATCTTTTACATTTTTTGTTTACAAGCCAGACTAATTAAAAACGGCACTTACGGTAGGTGTTGTAACCATGAAAAGGAACAGGCCTAAAAAGAAGTTCACAGAGAACCAAATGAGATACCAACATGGTCTTGGTATGCACAAATTTTCCCAGTAAATATCTGAAGGATTCGGTGCATAATCAATTGTCCATTTTATCGATGGCGAAGTACGTAGCTGCCGGCGCATAGTTCTTGCAGCTCCCGGCGTACCTGAATTTAATGCAAAACAAGAGATGATTCAGTGTTGCGCCAATAAGTGAATGAGATATGCAAGCCAATATGCTAATCGATTTAATTTTTTATTCAAACTACGTTCAACTTACCTAGTGTTACGAAAGCTACGCCTATGGGTTTACTGAGAGCAATTTTTCTCTCTTCCTCGACCAGAGCTGTTAATCGAGCTTCTTCTGAAGTATAAAACTCGAGCGCATCTACTAATTTCTGTAAGAAACATTTTTTATTAATATTCATGAAATAGATGCGAAGAAAAATTTTTCCACTCTCGCAAAGACCACAATAACTTATTGTATGCAGATAGTTTGTGAGTTTATTTTTAGCTTAATCTATCTCAGAAGCGTCCAAAAAAATTGATAATTTAATTTAAAAATTTTATTCACCTGCTTGAAACAACAGCCAATAAGTTGTCCACAATATTGAGGGTACATTTTTAACGGTCCTTTTCTTCTATTATAATTTTCACAATAAAGTCTTGCTTGTTCAGCACAGTCTCGATCTGCATCCAGCTGGGTAAGTTCTTTAATGTCATAAGCTAATGTGACGTCTTCTACGCTTAACGTTGGAAAAGCTTCTCTGCAAGAACATTTATAATTTAAACAAATTTTATCATCAATATTATTATTAAGTCTATATAATAGTACATACTTGAAATATTCAGTCAATCCCTCTACATTACACTGATGTTTGGGAATATCTGTTATAAGCAAAGTTCTCGAAGCTAATTCACCTCCCGATTTCATTTCTCTCACCTGAAAAATTAATACATTAGATTTTAATTTAAATTTTGAATACAATATATGATTGTATTTCATTCAACCATTCGAAAAATCAATTAATTACCAGTTTATTATGTTTTTTCATAATATACGCTCCGACTGGCAAATAAGAAATGAGAATAAACGTGTGTATCCAAAGCCATAACGACTTCGGTTCGAGGTTCGACAGCGTTGTAACGGCAAATGAATTATCTGGTGGTACTTTAGTCCCACTATAATTAATGGGTAAAATTATTCCTAGTGACACAGCTGTCATCATAGCTATGAGGATAATCAAATGTCGTTGAAATGAGATGTATAAAAAGCCATCTGGACCAGCTCTTTTTAAAAGCTCTTCATCACTGTAATGATTCATTTAGAAATTTTTTTTTATTAAAAAGTAAAAAAAATTAAACACTTATAAAATTAAATGGCGTATGCACACTTACGGCAATTTAAAAGCTGTTACTATCCATGTTAAGAATCCTCTGTCTGCGTTAGACAGGTGGGAGTTTATCGATGTCTCGACGCAAGTGACTTCGGCGTCTCGTCCCTCGTTGTCACCGAAAAACAACTCCATCCACCGATTCTCCGTCTTTTGGAGAAGAGCCAGTCGTCCATAGTTCCAAGCTTTTTTGCGGAGCAAACCGAACAGAAATACCAGAAGCTGAAATTTTTAGTTACAAACTTTTCATTCTAACAGTTACCAAACAGTGATACTAGAAGTAATTCATCTTAAAGAGTTGATCAAAAACTTTTAAAGATGCTTTGAATAAGTTTAAACGTTACTCACTAGGAATGAGATTCCGTTCACTAGAAGATTGTCGGGTACTCCATAATACAAGTTTGTAATTAGCGTGACGTTTCTTCGGGCATAGAGAAACTGCTCACTCGTTATGTACTGGCACTGACTGTGGCTGAAATAATCGTCATAAGTTTGAGTATCCAATATAGTACGATTGTATTTTTTCAATATAATATTTGGTCGCGAACTTTTCACACGATCATTGAAATTTGATTTTTATCCGAACTTACAGGGGAATTTATTAATATACACACACAATAATGATGCTAACAAAAGTTAGTGGATCTTAAAAATAGATCTGAGCTCATTATAGTACGCACGACACTTTGCCGCGCATATTTTTAGAAAATTAAATTTTCATGAAACTCATTACCGCGTTGCGTACAAGTCACCAATACTAAAACACTTTATCTGCTCCACCAATACTAAAAAAACCTCTCTATTTACCCGCCTACGGTAGACAGTAAAACAGGATGTACAATCAAACATTATTTATTGCCCCGGGTGCTGGACTTTTATCTCATTTGCAGATACCGCGATTGAAAACTTTTCGAAAAAAAATAGTAGAAAATCAAACATTGGTATTTAATCAGTATCTAATTTTATAATCTATAAATAAGCTTACCCATTTCTAATAGCAACACATACCGTAAACTACATACCCGAGGCCTGCAATCAATACAGATGCGTAACGATTCGTCTAAAGTACTTACAGGCTGGGTAAAAAAAACCGACATAACCAATCGAGTTACCCAATTCCGAAAGTTTAAAACAACCCCTTTTTCCTGCATAATGACCATAACAACGATTCTCGTACAACCAGTAGGCGCGTGGAACGTCATGTTCCGCAAATCGAATTCAGTTTCAGAGCGTACTGGTACGAAATAGAAAATCCCAGCATAGATGTACGATGAACAATAAGTGTATGTATGATGAATTATCAGTCGCGTTCGTCATCAATAATCGCCTGGTGCGTGATCAAGGCATAGGGGCTTTCTCCTCTCGCTCCGTATCGTAATAAAACACAAAGCACTGTGGGTGCAGTAGCGAGTGGCACGGTAGGATGTCAAAAAAACATTTTTACGATCTTTATTTTCCTGCAGCACATACACACACACACATACACAATTATCGAATTCACGGTCACCACACTGCTTGAAAACAAAAAATGCTTTACACACGCGTGACTCCCCAGCTGTGATGGTTGGTGAGTTGATGAAAAAAGGAAAAAAAAAAAAAAAAAACACAAACAACACTAACTTTGACTCAGTGCTCATAGTGTACTGCGGAAACGCAGTAGTGGTCACGGATATGGTTTCGAACTGCATCTTGCTAAACTTAGAGGCATTTTCGACGACACTCGATATTCGTTGAGGAGGTGGAGCACCAGTTGAGCCCAGGACGAGGCATCACCGTGGCTTTGGGATTCAGCGTTAAAGCTGCCTGCTGCTGCGACGACAATACTCGACTGCTCCGAACTGCGCGAATCGCGATGGCGCTGCAGCAGCAGCTGGCGGCGCCGCGGACGTCGAAGAAACTATCTCTCCTATACTGAATACTGATACAGCTCCCTGCGGCCCCCACTCTGAGATGCAAGCTTTGTCGGCTAAGTAAAGATTCCCAATTTATTAGGTTCTATTTCAGATAATGCTGGTGGGTGGAAACGTGGAAGACGGTGAAATTATGAAAAATCGAGACTACATTATTTTCGGAGCCGTGGGTTTCGTTGAGGAGTACAATTTGTTTTACGGATTAATTATTGCATTGAAATATTTTTTACTCTATTGTAAATAAATTTTTCTATATTTAGCTTATAAAAAAAAAAATACAGTATTTTACATAAGTTTTAACACGTTAATTCTGATTTTTTTTTTCAAATTTATTAAAATTAAGAGTGATTAATGTAAATTGAAAAATTTTTTAATAATTTTTTGTATTTGACGAAGGAAAATTTTTCAAGTTTTAATTAGCTACGCAATTAATTTCAGAGCTAGACTTCAATTAAAATTGTACAACTCTTGGACTTCAAATTAACTATTTTTTTTTCTCTCTCTCTCTCAGTCTTAATGATGGCACTTACGCCTTCGTGAACATTGAGTAATGATCGTGATAAGACGCGGCTCTTAAATGATAATTTACTCTCTATATCAAACCCGAGTTTTACTCCGAAAAAGTTGTGAACTACTCGATCATTCCGGTATAGCTACTTTTTATAAAGAAAAATATTATAAATAAACTGTACATGTATATCAATTTCAGTTCTCGTATAAACCACAACTTTTACACACTTTTCTAATTTGAAAAAAAAAAAAAATAATAAAATTAAAAAACTAAATCAAATGAAAGTTTTTCCTCCGTAAATTTTTCTCTAAATCGAATTGATTGAAAATTTTTGAACGTGTACAATCATGACAATATAATTTCATTAATAATAAGCAGCATAAGAAGAAAAAAGAAGTTTTTTATGTAAATCGAAAAAAAAAATTGTTCGCGTTGACCCAAATGATTTAATTTTATATCATTTTTGCAAGGTACGTGAAAAATCTTACATAAGACAACGTATCTACATGTATCCAACTATGCTTACAGACATTTTCTAACAAACAGCCTTTTAATATTTTAAACGTGTCATTAATACTCGATTAAAAACCTCTCGAGCGTGCAGTCGAGCTTTTGTGGCAAAAATATTGTGTCGAGCACGTACTTACGTCTAAAATCACTGCGCACACAATTTATTATTTTTAAGTAAATAAACGATAAGCTCGGTTTTTATAGAAAAAGTTTGTATTGAATAAAAATATTTTTTCAAGGCTCACCCAGTCCACTTTATTAATCGTATTCTAAATCTGCAAGGACCTTCGGAAAATTATCTTTTATTTTTTCATTTCTTTTACAATTTCTCAATTTTAATTTAAATAATAATATAGACAGAATTTTTTCTAGTCTACAAAAAAGTTTTCAACTGGTAAACCAGTTTGCTTTCTAATTGCGCCATATATACTTCGTGATCGATGCGAGAGAATTTTAAGTTCCCTTCTCCGACAATATGGATACAAATTGTTAACATTAGTTCCGATAAGAGATCGGATGTCAGCCAGTAGCTTCGTTTGCGATGTACATGCTCCCGAGATTACGTAAAAATAAGCGTGGAAAATTTTTCGAGAAAAATCCATCCCGAATTCCGCGTCCCATAAATTTTTATCGACTAATACGTATACGAGGAAAAGATAATAACAAATAAACTCGTTGTACTCAACAAAGTCGAAAAACCCGTAAACTTTCGAGTGACTCAGAACCTAGACCTTGTCTTCGAACGCGCTGCACCTTGCGATACCAAAATTGTCCAGCTGATTCGGTTCTTTTTTTTTCGCACAGTATTTCTCAATCTCGCGGTGATGCATGCTGCAACGCCTGCATGCCGAGAGAAAGGGAGCTGCTCAGAGCGCCTTTGTTCCTAGTATTTTTGCACTGAATCGCGTGCTGTAGTCCCGAGAAAGGATGACCTTAAAATTCGGTTTAGAAAATTCATTCGGTTGGGATTTTGAAACTCTACGTCTCTTCGCGGTTCGCGGTTTCGCTCTACAATCAACTCGAGCAAATTCATAGTTTCGTGTTATATAACAATAATGATATGCGTAAAAATTATGTACATACATACACTGTATATTAAATGTTAATCAATTAGAAGTTGGTAAGAAGTACGTTTTAAAGTTATGAATAGTTGTATCGGCACTGATTGATAGCACGCCAACGTAATAATTACGATTTTCGGTGAGAACTTTGACCCCATAAGTTTATCGACTCAATATTTAAATTCATGCACGCAATTCAGTTTTTTTTTTTTTTTTATTAACTGCTGCATGTATTATCGACGTATATGCCAAAGTTGATTTAGTCTATTATCGATCATTGTTTTGATGGTTGAAAAGCGTCATACTATTGCGCTATATGTACACACATCAAACTGATGAATTTAACGAATAATTAATAATAATAATACTAAAATTAAAAAATAGATTTCAACGGTACGGTCATAAACTGTGGCTCATTAACTTTCTAAAAAGACCGAGACCGAGTTTGTAATTTCGAGTGTCTACGATTTCGTGCAGCGCGAAATAAATATAAAAATATTTCAACTTTATTAATGAGTATGCGGATGGTAATAAAAAATTTTGCAAGTTAAAATTGTGTGACTCGTCATTATTTTACATTGTTCAAAGTAAAATCAATACCAAAGTTTTTGGTATTGATTCCGTTAAAAGATGGTGCGACGTAGCTACTTTCACCAACAGAAAAATATACGACACTGTTCAATTATTCAAAACTGTTGATAATTAAAAAAAAAAAATGCCGAATCATTTGGTAGCTGCGATAAGCATATAATTCAAATAAGTGCTCTCTTAGTTTTTCGTCATGGTGTACGGGATGTACGTCCTAGTACATTGTATGATAGATAACAAAGATTAAGATTAAATGTGCTGATAATAAGAACAAAAACTCTAAAAGTTTTATTTCTATGAAGCATGTGATTAAAACTACTTTTTTTAACCAATAATTGGAGACACTTGTGACGTTTACTTTCGTGATTATACACGTAAAATTATTCGAACTGTCCAAGGAAAAATGAAAATTTTTTTTTTTCACAATAGCATCGTAAAACACTTTACTGATCAGGGTTCGAGTACCTCTTCGTAAAGAATATTTTAATAATTTTAATAATCGTCGGTTGACCTTGATAAATAAAGTAAATTTTGAAAATAAAATTTCCTTCCCTTGAAACCTTGAGCAAAAGTAATTACAGAGAAAAGCCTGGGCGATTATCTTTAATAAGTGTCACGATGAATCCACATTGATGAAACGCCCCGATAAATACGCGTATGGCTCGTTAGGCTGTACTGACTTTCGCGGATACACATTTTTCAGGTAAATGAAGCAAATTACCTACACGAGAATCATCGTTGACGACGATCGGTGCGGACGGGAATCGTCACGCCTCAAGAACGAAGCGCTAGCCGCGGCACTTTCTCTCGGCTCATGTTTTCCTAATATTGCGATTTTTATGCGTATTTTTTTTTCAATTTAACTTATCGAGATTCTTTTTACCATTTCAAGCATTGGGATTGTTTTTTCTTTTCTTTTTTTTTTTTTAAATTGCGATTCGCTAAGTTTCGAAAGGATTGTTTCTGCTTACAGTTCGGTAAAAATTATTTTGCTTAATTTTAAGAGAAATATCTTTTAAAATAGTTTATTTTTATAGAGATACACATATAAGATTAAATCATTCTTACTTTAACAATAAATAATTTTTTTTTTAATTATTTTGATATAAACTTATTTACTAAATATTTAGTCTTCTTTGCAGTCTATTTTATTTTATTTTTTATATAAGTGTAGACTTTTGAATATCAACAAAAGCTAACTGCAAATTCATTAGAATACATTATTATAATCATCAATAAATACAATGCAGTTTATATTTACAAATTATTTTACAATATCATTATAAAAATGTTTTAAATAGATACATATTTTTAAAATTGATTTGAACGTTCATGTAAGTGAATTTATAATTTAAATATATTTTTTCAAAAACTTTTCTACAAGGAATTTGATAGAATTCAAAAAAATTTTCAGTTGAAAAAATATATTCAAAACTTTATAAAATCTGTGATGTAAATAATTTAAACTCGCCGTTAAAGAGCTACCCTTTAGGATTAATGACTTCTTTTATTAACAGCATAAATTACTAGCATTATTGTCTAATTCGTTAAATTATAAATTAACTTTTCTAACCAAATATTTACATTTGTACTTAATTAGGATTTGAAATATTGTTTTCAAACCATATTTTGTTAGCCCCATGATTTGTTGAATTGTTTCCACTAAATAAATCAAAATATTAAATAACCATTTAATTACGTAAATCTTGTTTTTGATTTATGAAATTTTTTTTCAATATAGTTTAAAAGAATGGAAAAAATTTACACACAGCTACTAGCTTCTTTCATAATCATCAATTGGTTGTAGTTCACCCGTTGTAATAGAGTCTAAAATCCAAATTTCTTTCAGACCATCACGGCCTATTTCAATTTGGGCTTGGTCTGGATTTTCCGTAATCCTACCACCTGCTGTTTTGACCAATTCTTTTAAAACAGATGTAGGAGGTGACGTACCGTTTTCGATGTATATGAAACCACACGTTACAAATAGTTCGGGTATGTAGGCTTTTCCAAACAACTGTCGATCGCGCCGATTTTCCTTTAATTAAAGATTTTTTTTTTTTATTTACTTCCTCATATGTAAATTATTTGGTTGCCAAAATTTAACTTAAATTTTACCTGCACGGCCTTAGAAAAATGTACCATTTCATAGGGACCAGGTTCCAGCCAATGTTCATTTTCAAGTGATTTAAGTACCCATTCCATACTTAAAAGCCAACAACCACGAATGATACCTTTTAATAAATTGATTGTACGAGTACCCGCGCTAACTACGTGCGTTGTACGAGGAGTTACACTAGTTTCCAAAACTGCAGATCCAAGTGTTTTAATCACGGATTTTACTAAACTTTTGTCCCTATTTACAAAAAAGAAATAAAATTTAATAATATGTATACTCCAAATTTTTTTTTTGTATATAATATAATAAATAGTACATACTCATTTGATACACCTGTTGCAACAATAACAATTTTATGATTTTTACAATATTTGTTTTTCCCAGATCTTCTTTTTTTCAAATCAAATTCATTCAAAGAACTTCTATTACTAAATCGCGGCCCAGCCGCTTCTTTATTATTTTCCATTAAATCATCTAGAATCGTCATATTATTTGTTTTTTTGACAACAATTTTTTTACTAACAATTTTCCGAGGTTTTTTGATAACTTTTTTGGTAGGTTTTGGAATAATTTCTGTTTCAACAGGTGAAATTTCATCGACAGAATCTATATGATTATTAATGATCTTTTTTTTCTCAATTTTTTTCTTTTTAAATATTTTACGTTTTTTATGTTTTGCAGGCTTTTCAAATTTTTCTTTATCTTTTTGAGAGTCACAATCTACTTCCATGTCCATCATAGAGCTAAATGAAATCTGAGAATTTTCTCTTAAAGGGTAGAGCTTCCGTTTGATCGTTGCTTGTTTATTTTTTTTATTAACTTTGGATTCAAATTCTTGATCTTTTTTAGATCTTGTACTTCTTGTTTCATTCAAAGTTTCATCTATAATTATTTTTTCTTTTTCTTGATCTGATTCATCAGATGAATTCATAATAACAGTATCAGATGAACTTTCACTTGTTGTTTTTTTTCTTGCACCAATATTTTGATTCCTGCAAAAACAAAAATTGAAATTAGTGAATTGTAAACTTTATATACTCTTTTTGCAAAAATTAAAATTTAATGATTTATACTCTTAGAAAAATATACTAACTTGTTAGATTTTTTAGTAGAAGTTTGCTGCTCATGGATCGAATCCTCCTCATCTGTAAAATCTATGAATTTTCTAGGATTTAAAGTATTTGTGGCTATACTATTTTTAATCATTGTTTTTAACAAAAAAGAACGACTTGCTGGAAATGGTGTTGTTTCAACAATGCTTGATTCACCAGAGCTATTATTTGACATATTTTTTGTTTCACCAGATTTCTGCAATATGTCTACTTTTTTATTTTGGATGAAAGATTTTTTTTTTAATTTAGAACTGACACTTTTACTTCCAGAAAAATCTTCTGGAGGATTGGGATCATCAATTTCAGATTCAGATTTTCTTTTTTTACTTATATTCATTGATTTTTTTTTAGAATTATTTACTTTAAGTGTAGCAGAAATATTCCTTATTCTTTCTATTAAAGAAACATTTTCTATTTCACTGTCACTACTAGATGATTGATTTTTTGAATATTCACTAATTTTACTTTGAATTTCATTGGATGAATTTTCTTCTACCATTGAAAGTATTTTGTTGTAATCCAAAGTATTTTTTGAAACTGAAGATTTTTTAACCGAGTCTAGGGAAGTGTTTACCTGTAATGAGCAACGACCTGTACTTGTACTTGGCTGGGAAAACACATCTTTTTCTTTTTGTTGATGTCTGATCTTTTCTTTAATTTTATTTTTGTCTAGGATATTGCTGTTTGAATTTTTTAATTTTTTTTCAGAACTAGACAAAGTTATCTCTTCCTTAGAAGAACCATTACTGGAGCTTTGTCTGAGTATGAGTGTATTGTTTTCACTTTCTTCATTTTTACTGTGATTTGATATTTCTCTTGAATCATTTGGAATTTTATTTTCTTTTTGTCCACTGTGATCGTCAGAGCTTATGGGATCTAGTGAAGTATTTACATTAAGAGACATAAAATCTGTATTTGTACAATCATCTTTTTGGGGATGTTTACTAACATCTTCTGATGACTTTGAACTATTAATCGTTTCCTTTTTTTTATCTACACTTACAGATGTTTGCTTCTGAACAGAAGTATTTAAAAATTTTTTGCCTGTATTTTGTGTAGTTGCAACATTATCGAGATTAAGTGATCTGCGAATAATATGTTGAAACGTTCTTTTAACAATTGGCATATTTGATGATATAGCAGTAATATCCATAATGCTAGATGATTTTTCTGTTGAATTATCTATTTCTATTGTTTTTGAACTTCTTTCATTGACTAAATCAATGGTTACACTTACACCATTATTCATGGATTTACTTTTTTCTTCCAACTCTACTAATTGGCTAGTTTCAGTTGATGGTTTACTTTTCACTTTATCTTGTTTTTCTATAAATGAAGAACAAGTGAGGGGTTTTCTGCCAAAAAAACTTTCATTTGTTTTATTTGTCTCAGTAAGAGTTTTGATAACTTTTTTTTTTAATGAAAGGCGAGATATTCTGTTTTTTCTATTACCTTGACTTAAAATGGGACTAGTTGTGTAGTTTAACTCATTTGATTTCTCAGAAACGCTTACTTCACCTGCACTTTTTTCATGATCCGCAATACTTTTTGGCAAATTATTCACGGTTTTAATGGGTTCAATGTGTGACAATGAATTATTAGGTTCATCATCATCATCCGCAAATAATCTTGCAACAGGTATTCTTAACTTTTCTGCTGTTTTATGAAAAGATTTATTTCTTTTTTCTATAGTTGAGATCTTTGGGGTACTTGCTATGCTTTTGCATTCCATATCGTCTGCTGCAGAACTTTGAGATGATGGCTGATTTTCTCTTTCCTGAGAAAAAACCTTTTGCATGGTATTTACTTGTACTGGATTTTTTTTTCTTCCATCGCCAGACATAACAATTTGATCATTTTTTCCAATGTTTACCCTAATACTGGGTGATCTCAAGTCTTGATCATCATGTATTGCTGGACTTGTACGCAAAGTGAGTCCTGGTTCAAGAACTTCACTTATTTTTAATGCAAGTTCATTTTCTGTATCAAATATTGCTTTTGTTTTCGACATAATGGCATTTTTTAAATTTTCACAACTTTTATTTAATAGTTGTTCTTTTTGTTTTATCATTGACAAGGAGTTATCACATGAAATTTCTTCTGTTCCTTTATTATTTATATATTTGTCAACATTAATGACTGTAATGTTTCCAGAACTCGAAGGTGTTAAAGTCACATTATATGCATTAGATTTATTCACTTTTTTTGATCCTGAGACACTGTGCACAGATAATTCACTGTCATTACTCTCAACCGTCGTTTTTTTTAACAAACAGTTTTCTGAATCTGAGAAACTAGATACATAACTTAAATTAACCTTCATTGAGCTTCGACGAGAATTAAAGTAATTTTCATCTTCGGATGAATTTTTTGAAACTAACGCTGCCTTTTTCCGTCTTCCTCGGGCCATATTAAATTTGTTTTTTTTTTCACTGTTTTTACTACTGTTTTATCAAATTTTTGTGCATCGCGAGTCGCGACTTTTGAGATCTGAAAAAATGTGCCACGAAAAAAAAAAAAAAATTCCTTTTTATAGCATTATGCTTGAAACGTATGATAAAAATTTTTGACTGTTTTGCAACTTTGGTGATAAAAAAAACATTGTTTAATAACTCATGGATAATCAAAATAAATCAAACGCTTTTTCAAGCGCGCTTTACAAGTTCAGACTCGCAAACATTTCTGCTTTACCTGCGCGAGTAGCGACCTTATTACGCGGGACTTTTAAATTTTAATCTGAAAATTTTTTAAGGTTGTTTAAGAAAGTATTTTTAAATAAATACATCATTTAAGAATTAATGCAATTGAATTTAAAATAGAAAAAAATGTTTGTCGACGAAAAAATTTTTTTTTCGACCCGAGTGCGTAAAACCATTAAAAGTTCATTTTTTACGCACTAATGTCGAAAAATACAGTTCGACACTCGTGCACCAGGGCTTCGCTTCGCCCTCGGGTCTTTAAATCGCCCTTGTAACGAGACTGTACCAGTATCGAAAAACACGTACTATTGTCGACGAAAAATTTTTACGGATAGCCAAAGTAGGTTACAGAATCCATTCGCTTAAGGACGTTTCGAGGATTTTTGAGTAACGCTACACAATCTTGAAACTTGCCACAGTGATAGATTTTTTTTGTGCTCTATTTAATGAAACAAAAAAAAAACATAGCGGGGCTTGGATGTGTCCAAATTTCAAAAAAATTTGCAACGTGGTTTTTGAGATATTTTAATTCAAAGTTGGGCTGGATACCCAGAGCCTACAGATTACAGTATAACTTGTAGAGCGCCCTCAGTCGGGGACTCGGGGCTTTGACATGCGATGCGCATGTCAGCTGTTCCCGTGCGTAACCTGTGAGGCTTTCCCCAGTCCCCCCACCACACCGCTGTTCTTATAAATGTTTCTCTTACAAAATGGCCATCATAATGTTGCTGTCCGTTGAATGGAATACAGCATTCAGTCTGCTCTGTCAGTTTAAAGTGTAAAGCTCGAGTCTCTATTAATGTTTTGAGTTTTTGATTTGAAAACTTTTTTGTTGAGATTATATCTTTACCAAAGAACTTTTAGTTTTTAAATACTTGATTCATCTAATTCAGGACCCTTTAACACCAGCCAGTATGGATGACTTACAAAATTATCAATTACAACTTCAGCAGGTAAAACTTATTTACTTCTTTAAGAATTTCTATTTTTTGTAATATACTTGATCTCAATTATTCTACTTCATGAATTCATTTCTAAACTGATGATATTTTTTGTTATTCTAAACTTTTTGTAGGTTGAAGCTGCTCTAACCACAGATCCAGATAATGAGGAATTGTTGAAGTTAAAAATCGACTTGGAAGAAGTTATTGAACTTACTCAAGACCTCATTAAATCTCAACAACAAGAAAAAAAAACTTCTGAAGTAGAAGAAAAAGATCCTGCAGCTTTAGCAGCCTTAACAAGTAAATGGAAAGTAGGAGATCAGTGTATGGCGCCATGGAGCGAGAATGGAAAGTGAGTACTAAGTAAAAGGGTAAAGGCCTCCACATGATTAAATGTAATAAGCAGTAAAAACCTTGTGGCAAGCTAATGGAAGCTTGAAGGAAGGGTTAAAGCTAATCTTACTTTGTTTGTTTGATGAGAACTTGAAAATTATTAATTTAAGAAAAAAAGTCTTTCTACAATAAAGATGCACACTAGAATTTTATGTAAGTAGATGTCAATCAAAGTCGATTTGAAAAAATATACTAATCAGACTAGTGGACTAAGGTTAGCTTTAACACTACTTTAAGTGACTTTAAGTGGCTATAAGCTGCCATAAGGTTTTTACTGCCTTATGTCATTTATTCATGTGGAGGCCTTAAATGGGTTAACAAGTAATCAAACATAGAAAAATATATGTAATGATTAAAATTTCATCTGGATATCATAAATAAAAATAAGTAATATTACATTTTACTAACAATAAATTTTCATTTTCAGATATTATGAAGCCACAATAGATGCTATTGGTGAGGACGGAAATGTAAATATTACTTTTAATGAATATAAAAATAAAGATGTTACAATGCTTAGTCAGTTAAAAGCTATGGCAAAAAGACCAGCATCAGATTGGGCTGACCAAAAATCCAAGTAAGTTTTTAGCTTTCCTTTTTTTATAAAATTTTATTTTTCTATATATTCTTATTAATAAATTTTTTATTTGTAGTTAATATTAAGTTCATAATTAGTAACAAAAATTTAACTAATAAAATAATTTTCCTTTCCTCATCCTATCTAAATATTTATGCTCAAATCACTATAAAATTGGCCTGTCATGATTTGAATTGTAATTGTGGTCCTCAAATCAATTGCTGCTTCATGCTGGTGCTATTAATTGGAATGATTACTCCAGATTGAAGTAAGGAATTTTCTCATTTTGACATGGTTCAATGAAAGTTACTCTTCAGTAAAAACTGAAACTAATCCTCACTCAAAGCTTTGTTTTGTTTTTTTTTTTTTTTTTTTTTTTTTTTTCATGCAATTTTTTTATTCAAATGATTAATATTATTTATAATTTCTAAGTATTAAATAGATTTAATTTTTTTTTAGAAAAATGCAAGTATCTGCTATAGCAGGAATGGATCCAACAAAACAGCGTGAATATTTGAAGAAGAGAAAACAGAAAAAATTACAAAGATTTAAGGAGTTAGAGGAAGAACGAGAACAAGAAAAAAATAAGTGGTTAGCCTTTGCAGGCAAGGTAAGAACATATAATAAACTTGTAAAAAAATTAGTAAAATGTGTAAATTAATAATAATTAATAATTAATAATTGAAATAAATTTTATTTCAGTCTTCAAAAAAAGGTGTAACAAAAAAGAGTATATTTGCAACACCTGAAAATGTTAATGGCAGAGTAGGCATAGGAACATGTGGAGTAAGTGGCAAGGAGATGACAAAATTTACAAATGGAGAAAAATGGCGACGGGGAACATAAATATGTATATAAAAGTAACAACTGTTAGACTGTAAAATAAGTAATTGTTAGTTTTAATTAATTTTCTTTACAGCTGCATGTTTCTCATGTCTAAAAATTGATGCTATGTAATTTATGCATAAATTAATTGAGACGATATAATGCAGCTGAAAAACTTTAAGAAAATATTGAATTGTATGTGTGAATCTGACTTAATGTATGTGTGGATGGTGTGTATAGTTTAAGAACTTTGTAAGTCTTCAAAATAATTCATCTCACGTTCTTTAAAAAACTTGATGTAAACAATTCTGCCGAAATAAAATAATATTTTTGAAATCTTCAGCTTTTTTATACTCAAATTAAGTTGATTGTGGTACAAACATTAGCCAAAAATCGGTTTTATTTTATTTATAATTTTTTCAACTCGTAATTACTAAGCGCTTAGAAAATTGGCTTTGAGAAATCAGTTTGAGTGCATGTAAGTGATTATTTACACATAATTAATGCATACATTAAAAAAAAAAATTTATCCTGAGAATCTATAATTGATTTGCAGCTATACCGCTGTCAAGATTTTCAAAAATATTAAAATTTATTAGGGTCTGTTGTGCAGCAAATTTGTTAATTTTATCTAATATTTTTGTACATTAAAATTTGTTACAATGAATATACTTAGTGATAAGTATACCTAGGCATCTATGAATCAGTAAATGAACCAATAAAAATAAAAATTATAAACTGTATTGTCTTCTTATTCATGCTCCCGTTAGTAATGTTTATTAAATTGAATTTTTTTTTTTTTATTTCATATATTTTTAATTCTGTAGTTTAAATTCTTTACCATAAACTTTTAACTCTATAAATTGTGCTTTTCCATGTATATATCAGGTCTGTCAAGTCAGCACCCATGCAATTAATTTTTTATTAATTTTTTGGAAAACCGATTCCGTTCGAGCTCCTGAATAGAAAATCATCTTTACATTTATTCATCGCAAACGATATTTTTTTAAAAAACAATTAATGAAGTTTGGGTTGGACACCCAATTTTCAAATCCTTGTAAAACAGCGAAAATAATTGAATCATATCAATTTTTTTTTAAACGATTGCGGAGAACAACCGCAAAGAGCACCCGAAGGAAAAACTTCAAAAAGTTTATTTCTTTAAATAAATAAACTTTAATACGCATGTGCCGGCTACTCAGCCACGAGCCATCGATGAACTCATAACTTTGAAGTGAATTTATTTAAATAAATATTAAATTTTTTGAAGTTTTTCCTTCGGGTGCTCTTTGCGGTTGGTCTCCGCAATCGTTTAAAAAAAAATTGATATGATTCTATTATTTTTTGCTGTTTTACAAGGATTTGAAAATTTAGTGTCCAACCCAAACTTCATTAATTATTTTTAAAAAAAATACCGTTTGCGATGAAAAATTGTATTGATGATTTTCTATTCAGGAGCTCGAACGGAATCGATTTCCCAAAAAATTAATGAAAAATCAATCGCATGGGTGCTGACTTGACAGACTTGGCAGTCTGTACATATTCATAAGATATTCGCTGTGTACAGTGTAGTAGAATAAAAGTGTAAAACTCGACTATCGCGCTGCGCGCAGAACAGAATTGATCCCATATGTTTTTCCGAACATGGCTGCCCACGCGGATTCCAGTAGACCCGCTTTAGCGTTATACCGTTAGTTTTTATAAAAATGATTCTGGTAAGTTAATTTACAAATATAAAGGAACTGACACTTATGGCACATGCGTTGAAATTTTTTTCTTTAAATGCTGATTTAAAAATGAAAAAAAGACGCTGAACGTCTTTGAAAAGGTTGGTTTGTTTTTTAAACTTTAAAATGTTCGTTTAAAAAAATTCTAATCAAATTTTTTTTTTTTTTTTTTCAATTGATGCTCGTACTGACAAAATTTAATTATAAATTAAACTGTAACTACTTGAAAAAAAAATTTTTATTTATTTTTATTATTTATTTATTCATTCATTTTTTTTCATCTTTAGGAGCTAAAAAGAGATGACAATGCTTTCAATGTGATAGTTTAAAGGATGATTTGTTAAGGTTTTGTACAGAAATAAAATAAAACATGGGTTCCTATGAGAGAAACCAAAGTGATCATACAGTTGTTGGAAATAATCGAGAAGTTGACTGGTCCAGGTATGGTCTTGGAAATGCAGAAAACAGAAGACCATCTCGAACAGAAAATAGAGGACATGAAGAGTTGGGACCTGAAATGTACCAGACTGGAGCAAATGAACTTTTTGCTCAAGAATATGTAAGTTCATACAAATTAAACTTGAAAAGACATCAATATATTTGTTTTGAATAATTTGCAGAATTCAGATCCTTGGTGGAAGTCCAATTTTTTTATATCCCAACCAGCTTTATTTGGTACATGGGATGGTGTTTTTACATCTTGTCTCATAAATATATTTGGAGTAATCGTTTTTTTAAGGTCTGGCTGGATTGTTGGTCAAGCAGGTGCTCTGAATGCAGTAATGATAATAGTTTTTACAGGTGATGGATTCAATGCTTTATCTTATCTTTGATGTACTTGAAACATTGTCTGAAAAAAAGTATTACTTTTCAGTGTGTGTAGTATTAGTAAGTGTACTTTCAGCTGTGGGAATTTGTGAAAGATGTAGAGTGGAAAGTGGAGGAGTATATTTTTTACTGTCACATGTACTAGGTTCTAGATTTGGTGGATCTATTGGATTATTATACTGTTTTGGGCAGGTGAATATTTCTTCATCTCTTTTTTCAAAATTTTCAAGCAATAGTAAAAATATATGAAATTAATTAAAAACTGCATCCATTACATTCGAAAATTGAAACTTTTTGTTTTAGTAAATAAAAAAATTTTGATAAAATTGCAATAATAATTTTTTATTTCAGGCCGTAGGATGCGCTCTTAATGTTTTAGGTTTTGGTGAATCAATGGCAAGACTTGTTGATCTTGACATAACTTGGGCAAGAAGAGGATTTGCTAGTGCTGCAGTTTTACTTCTTTCAGTTATAAATATTGCTGGGGTAAAATGGGTTATAAAACTTCAGTTCATGTTATTATTAATTTTATTACTTGCTGGAGTAGATTTCATTACTGGAAGTTTCACACATGTGGATCCAGGTATGCTCTTTTTTTTATTTAAGAAGCTTAATAGCTCAATTAACAATTTTGTACTTAAAATCTTTTTCAGCTGCTGGATTTGTTGGATGGTCGACTGAAATTTTAAAAAATAATACATTTCCTCAATATGAGGAAGGATACAGCTGGTTTACCGTTTTCGGAGTTTTTTTCCCAACAGTGACTGGGGTACTTGCCGGTATCAACATGAGTGGTGATTTGAGACAGCCTTCTACTGATATTCCTAATGGTACCTTAGCAGCACTAGGACTCAGGTAGTTACTTATTTTTAAAGAAAAATAAATTTAGTTTTGTAACTGAGAAAATTTTTTTGTTGCAGTACAATTTTATATTTAAGTTTTTCCCTGATCCTTGCATCGACTTGTTTGAGGATTGATTTACAAAAGAACTTCATGATTGCTTCATCAGTTTCTGCGATTTCAGTTCTTCTACTTGCCGGTCTTTATGTTTCGTCATTTAGTAGTTGTTTAGGTGAAAAATTTATAACTTTCTTAAATTTTTAAACGAGACATTTTACTGATTTTGAAGTCACACAAAAATATGAAGTATCTTAAGATAAAAATATTTCACTCTTTTAAGATTAAAATATTTTTTTATAACTTGATACAAGTTGTTCTTGTGAAGTTTATTTTTAAATTGAAGTTTTTACTTTTTGATTGAAAACATAATTTTTTTTAATCGAATAGTAATTAAAATAGTGTTTTACAATTATGCCTGATAGGCATTTGAACCAAAGCATCAATTATTGAGGATTCTATTTAATTTTATAGTTATTATGTTAAAAATAATTGAATGAAAAATGTTTTTTATTATAAAATAATATGAAAATTTGAATAAAGATCGGGTTTAATTTTTATCTCTGATACTATCTATTTTCATTACATAGTTGTAAAACAGTAGTTATATAATTATAGCTTCCTCCAGCACTACCGTATTATCCCAGATAATAACAATAATAATAGTAATAATAATAATAATCCATAATAATTTCTAGGTGCCATGTATGGAGTTCCTCGCGTTTTACAATCAATCGCGAGTCAAAACGTCATACCAGGAATGAGCTGTTTACAAAGAGGGGTAGGTTTTTATTAGAATTCAATATTTGTCATTAGATTTCAATTAAATAAATACTAAAAGAATATATACTGATGTATCAAATTAACACATAAGTTTACTCTTTTTTATGTGCTCTTTTCAAAATTAATTCACATAAATACAATATAAATCGCCAATAATAAAAATCGTTTATTTTTCCTTCTGACTTCCGCGCATTCCATTATGCTCAAGTACAGTTTTTTTTTTTTTTTTTTTTTTTTTATATTAATTTTATTGTTCTTTGCAGAGAGGTCCAAACAGAGTTCCAGTCTATGCTATGTTGGTGGTTGCGATCGTCACATTGACTTTTATCATGACTGGAGAAATTAATACTTTGGCGCCAATTGTAACAATGCCTTTTTTGTTAACGTATGCCTGCATGGATTACGCTTATTTTGCTCTTGCGCAAACATTCGATTTAAGGCATTCCAGAGAACAAAGATTTTCAGTACAATCTCCGTCTGCAGAAAGAAATTACGGCACATCCGACAGAAATGTTTTAATCGACGCCGAAAATGACCTCGATAGTTTATTTCCTGAACGTACCACACATAAAAATCTAATGGTAATTTGTGATAAATTTTATTTTTAAAATTTTATAAATGAGCAAGATTTTATTTTTATGACATGGAAAACTTTTACAGCGGCGTGCAAGTATTGAAAGCAATGAAAATGTTGACGCAACGCCTAGTCCTGAAGACAATAACAGTGTAAATACTGAAGTACAAAACAAGAATAGTATTCATGGAAAACTAGGGAACTGGTACAGTCCGTTTTGTAATAGATGGTTATCTCTTTTCGGGGTGATTATTAATTTTTCTTAAATTAAAAAAAATACAAAATAAAAAAAATTAAATTAAAAATTTTATTCACAGGCATTTTTTAAATTATTGATAATGTTTCTGGTTCATTGGTGGTACGCACTGGCAAACATAATTGTGTGTTTTCTCATTTGGAGTTACATTGGTCATGCAAATCCTGCTGTAAAACCGGGTGTATCAGCAGAGTTTAAATTTTTTCAGTGGTTAAAAAGTGCCATTCTAAAATTAATGGGGTGAGTAATAATGCAGAAAAGGATCTTTTATAAAGTAGACTTTTATAAATTCTATGATTTTTTCAGAAAAAAAGTCTACGATTATGAACAAATTGTAGTTACACCTGTCCATCCTAGAGTAGTCACTAGCTCGTCACAACTAAATGAAGAGAATGAAGACTTTGCGGGAAGAAGAAGATATCATCAGATAGCTAATATTACTGGTCAATATATTACAGTCGACTAATTGTTTTGTAGATTCACAAAAGATGCGTCTACAAAATATTTTTTCGATTTTAGTTTTAATCATCTCGAGGCAGCTTAGTGAGAAGTGATTGATTGACACTTTGATAATAACGTATGAATTGAAAATTCGTGTACTTGGGAGAGAAACAAAAATTTTGTAGATTAAATTTTTTTAATCATCTTTTTTAACTATTTTTCTGCAAGAGACTGTAAAGTTGGTGAGATTTACGCACAGCCTAACTTTTTACTACCCTTTGAGTATTCACTGGTTGTTTTACATTTTAATAATTTTTAACCAAAGAAAACGAGGGTCCACATAAAAGTATGTTTTCACACACAGCTTTATTAACATACAATAGTCTCGTGAGATTATGTATTTATTTATTTATTTATTTATATAGTGTAGGTAAAGAATGAAATTGATGAAACAGAAAAAAATTATATTTATGACTCTAATGAAATGATAACGTTACCACAAACCGTATGTGTACTTTTTCAGGCAACGTTATTTATAATACTCTGTATAATAATTAAGGCATAATACATTGTATATGTTTATATGATATTGGAGTATTAATGAATCAAAACCAGTAAATACCTCTTTTAATTTTTTAAATTTAAAAATTATTTGAAAAATCATAACTTTTCATTTGATAGTTTTTTGAGCTTGCATTGTAAACAAATTAATCAAAGAAATAAAAAATTTATTTTCCTAATTACATGTTAAAATTAATATTACAAATATTTTATTAATGAAAAAAATTTTTCATGATTTAAATGTAGCACCACTTTGTTAATAAATAAAAATTCAATCGCGTTTAAAAAACAAAGTGCGGATCGAGTTTTTGAAGCTTGTGAAGTAGCTTGGGCTTGGTGAGCAGGGCCTTGTGCACAGCCTCGATGAGAGTTTTTTTTTGATCGAACGCTGGCAGTGGCATCCCCGTCAAACCGAAAACATACACGTTTCCGTCATCGTCTCCAGCCACAATTTGCTCGCCACTTCGCGTGAAACCCAGGGTCAAAACTCGCACCGACGAACTTGATACTTGAGTCACTGACGTAGGTCGATGACTCTTTCGGCTCAAGTCCCATATAAGTATCTGTCAAAATAGGAAAAATAAAGTGATTGTAATAGACGCTAGAATGAATCCATTTTTCTGCAAAATACCATTAATGCGGTAATTTTATTAAATAGTGCGCGTAAATACGGCGAGGAAAAACAAAAACATTATACTACAAAAACGTTTTCGAAATTGGCTTGAAGGAGATATTTTTGTATTGCTCATGTTATTGACTTAATTCAATTTTTTATAACTTTTTTGAATTTCTAGCGTAACAATTACTGTCTGCACTTCAAGTTACATATGTTCTTATTGTACTAATCTTAATGAGTGCACACAAAAAATTCTGTTAAAAAGTACCAGCTCTCCGATGTCAAAATACCCACCTCGTTTCCAACCGCGGTGGCAAAAATAGTTGAGTTTCTGGGACTCCAAGCGGCAGCGTTGACGCAAGCCATGCCGCTGTTGAAGCTCAGCAGCGGCTGGTCCTTCAGGCCGTAGGCCCAGACTCGAACGAACCAGTCGGCGCCACAAGTCAGCAGTAGACCACTGTGGAAGGGTGAGAACTCGAGGGCGTATATGGGTCCGTCATGGGCGAGGAAGTTCTCGAGGTAGGTGTTCGATTGGTTTATCGAGCAGCGCAAAACACAGCCCTCCTCCGTGCCGACGAGGTAAACTGAGTCGTCGTTTGGATGCCGTCGAACCAGAAGAGCCGCGGCATGCCGGCTTATCGGGACGGAGTGGCCAAGACAGTGGTTGACCCGCTTGACTCCCGGGACTTTGCCTTAAATTTCATAAGATTTTTGTTATGTTAAATATAGGGCGACTGATAGGTTTTCTGATGAAGAAAAAAAATTTTAAATTTTTTATTAGTAATAGTTTGCATTGTCGGAAATCTGCGAATACAGAAAAATTGTACGTTAACAAATAAGTATATAGATCTGTAGGGTATCAAATAGGCAAAGAACCTTCCAAACGCAGTACTCGAAGTTTTTCGTTGGGTACGAAATCCTCGTTCGCCGAAAAGGTAGAGATTTTGCCATCCTGGTTACTTGCTATCAGCTGCTCGCGAAAATCGGTCGAATTTATGGATTCGTGCTCGATTGGCCACCATTGTATCTGAGAAAAAAAAAAAAAAAAAAAAAAAAACAAAATTATCAATTGTACCTATTATACACTCAAGAAAAAAAAAGAAAAAAAAAAAAAAATAGACTGCACCTGCCAGTAGGGACCAAAAGAGTTGGCGTTCTTTTGCTGAGTCTCGCGGAGCACGACGAGATTCCTCTTGCTAACATCGATGATCCTGATTATACCGTCGTAGAAGCCAATCGCCAGTAAGTTCGGTTTGGTTTTGCTCCAGTCGAGGTCGCTGATCTGCGAGCTGAACTCGTAAATACGGTCAGGCTCGCTCGGATTTTTGGCACACCAAATCAGCAGTAATCCTTGAGCATATTTTACTGCGAGATCTTTCAACATCTGAAATATTTTTTAAATATCTTGCAATAATCGTTGTCAGTTTATAAAAACATCCAGTAAATACAACTCCGACTTTTTAAATGTTATGAAAGTATTTCATGAAGGGTAACATGGTGACGGCAGGTTATTATATCCTGACGGTTTAAACATTACACAAAATCTAGTTGAAAAATTTTAAATATCTAATCATCAACTAATAAATATCATATAGACCTTGGGATCAGCACAGTAACCAACCGCGAGTAGGCTGTCGTTCGCGGGATTCCATTGTAAAGTGGAAACCGAGCGTTTTTGAAGTATCTCAGGCTTGGAGTGTTTCCAGAGCAAATCCAGTTGGTAAACGAGCTCTAGATCGGGATCGCAGGGGTCCTGGCGCAGCATTCCCGCGAAGCGCTTTTGAGCCGTCTCGAAGTTCTTCGCGGCCAAGATGCGCAGAGTCACTCGGGTCGCATCTTCGTAGCCTTCTAGCTGAGCCAGAGCCTCCAGGCGTTCATCGGGTTCGGAATCCCGTTTCTTTGCCTTAATTTGGGCTACGGTGTCGACCCATGTGAATTTGAAACGATCCTGCGGTCAAGGGATTTAGAATTTTCAATTTGGATTCTGTGACTTATCCTGTTTTTTTTTTGTATCTCAGCTTTTTAAATAAAAAAATAATAATAATAACTAACTCGTAAAGGATCATTGAAACCCAAACGATAACAGATTTTTTTTAATTATTCAAAATGCAAGTATTTAGTTAGAACTAATCGATTACATCTACAGTTCGATAGTATTTAAAGACCCCACGGTTAGTTAAAGAGTTTAAAAAATTATCTTTGGTAAAAATAAAAAGTCTCCAATTTTCAGTTTCGTACGTATCCCACCTGCAACGGTACTTTCTAATTTTTTACAAGTAGTCAGTTTAGATTTTCAAAAAAACAATGCCTGAGGATCCAATTTGAAGGTATATAGGTACTATAGCTTCCAATTGTTTGACATGTTGACATTTTTCATTTCATATGTAGAACATACAGATTAAAATTAAAAAAAAAAAAAAGTAACTTCCGTTTCCTGCCCTGCCCGCGATGGCCCTTATTTTTAGTACAACCCCTCTTAAAAATAAAGGTATTTAAAAAATTCCTGCAGGAAAATTTTGTGTGAACCAAACGCTTTCTATTTATTGCATAATTATTAAAATTTCATTTTTTTAATCGGATTAAAATCAACTCTAAAATATAAATATTCCGTGACTATGGAATGACCCTTAAGTAATAAAAAATATTATATTTTTTTAATGAAGAACAAAAAATAATAACACAAATTTGATTAAATATTTTAAATAATATAAAATGAATTTATTCTATAAAATGAATGGCAAAAGATCTTAACTTTTTTTAAATGAATATAAGATTAAAAATTTGCGTACCGGTGGTGGTTCTCCTGCTCCAAAATTTTTCTCTGCTTCATAGCTATCGTGCATGACCCAGTTACTGACGTAGGTCGAACTATTCTTGCGTTCCTTGCGCCCAATGAAGGTACCCCGAGTCTTGGTGTACAACTGGGGTGTTTGCACTTCGGCGTTGGCTGTTTTCCGGCCCAGACCTCCCATAAGACCCTGGTAGCGCTCGTTCTCCTCTGCTACAGCCCGTCTTTCTTCCGTGTTAGCGTCCACGGTCTCTTGAGGCAACTCCAGCAAGAAAATCGTCTCCGTCTCCCTCAACGTCAGAACTATGCGGTCCTCCATCGAAGTGAATTCTCGAGTGTCGAATCTTAAACGCGTAGTTATTATGGCAAACTAAGTTTTTTTTTTTAAATCTTTTACGTCCATGTAAACTTGAGCTGTTAAAAACTATAAAGTTGTAACTCTAATGAGCCACAATGATCAAAAGATTATGTCTAAAAAAAAAAAAAAAAAAAAAAATTATTTAATCGTATTAGTTGTAAAACTATATAATTATTTATTTACATCCTTCATGAAAATTAAATTTTTTAAACTTAAAAGCACCGTACAAAATGCATTTATTCGACGTTTTCTCCGAATCGGCTGAAAATTTTAAATGAGAAGGTTGGGCCTAGCCCAAGTTACAGCCGTTGAAAGATTGCAGTCTCTTTTTAAAATAAAGTGCAGATTTAAAAAAAAAAAAAAAAAAAAAAAAAAAAAATTCAGCCGATTTGAAGAAAAAGTTTTAAGAGCGATTTGCAAATATAGATTCAGTCGTTTATCAATGCCAAATTCTCTAAAGTATAAATTATTTAAAACTATCTTTAATAAACTGCAACCGCAATTATTAAAAATAATAGTTAAATAATTTTTAAATCATTTACCTGGGCAAGGGAAATTGTGATGGCGCATCATTGAGGACTTCTGAAACGGCGTTAGGGGAAGTTCCAATGGAGTATTGGCTGCTGTATCGTTTCTGCTCATCTTCTGTTAAAACCGATGAAAAGGATGACAGCCGGCTGATGCTAGCCCGGGGCAGTTCGGGGCCGAGGCTGCTACTTTGTGAAAACATGGGATTCATCACGTCAAAGGCCGTGATTCGTTCTTCCAGAGGAGGGTATTCAGAGTGAATAAGAAGTCGGGGCGTCACGTCCTCGCCATCCTCGTAGATCCGAATATGATCGCGACGCTGAAGGATCGATGTAGCTAAATTCTAATTTAAGTAAGAAGTGCTATGAAAATGATATTGATAGATATTAATAATGATCAAAATACCGGTTGTAACTGCGGTGTTTTTGAAGGCTTTCGGCTGATGCTTGACCGAAGTGCCAAGGTCGGTTGTCGTGCTACACTTATACGCGGCTGAAGCGGGTATCTATCTTCTGTGACAGAACTCATCCTGTCCGCCGTAGCTCCGCTTATCGTTCTATTTATGTTCATTTTAATTTATTCTTTTAAATATATCAAGTCGTTGGTGCATAAGCTTCTAGTCTGAATCCTCAAACGAGATTTGATCATTATTCTACTTGAAGAAACTTTTTGACTCTCGGGCGGTGATTTATCATTTATCTCATTTGAGGTTGATATCTCGTGGTGCTCAATTTACACTCAACGCTAACTTCAATAATTAATAATAGTAGAAACATTTTTTTTCAAATCAAACTTATAGGGAGAACGTTTGAATAACTATGAATCAGATTTCGTTTTGATACAGTTATAATTCACGTTTTTAACCAAGCGTAACAACGTTGTTATAGATACACATGTAACAGCCGAGTTGAACAGGTGGAGAAAATCGATATTTATTGTATCCTACGCTTGGTTATTCAGAATAATAAAACATATTAGTAATTCATATTTAATTAGAAAAATTGTAATTTTAAAATAAAAGTGGTCGTTAATAAATTTAAGTTTTTTAAATTTCGAATTTACGTAGTTATTTTTTATGAATACTTAAATGTGCTAAAGGATTTGAAATCAAAAGGGTTCAGGTGAAATTAAAAATAAGTGCATCATGTAACGTTTATCGTTGATTTTTATTACACATTGTAATCTTAACAATTACATCGATAAGTTTATTTTTATTTACAATATAATTCTCCATTTTTTACACATTTTATATAATTCGAATAGTATAACAATAATTATTTTAACAAAATTTAAACCTCTTAATTTAATATGGAATTTGATTTTGATAATACTGCAACATATCGTAAGTTTTAGTGCGGAAATTTAAACAACTGTTGCGGACAACGTTTTGCATGAAAACCGCAGCCTCGCGATCGTTCGCGTGAGGTGCGAAGCGACCTCGCAGAAGTTTGATTGTCTGACCGCGGAAGCAGGGCAAACCGGTGTCCAGCATCAGAGAAACCAATGATATGATCGCCTCCTGGTACGGTCTTATCGCGAGGAAAGCTTGCACGCAGAGCTCCATGAACCAACGGAAGGGTGCGGCCTCCATTTTTCCACCCATCACCAGAAGCATTTCGTCCGTAAGTTTGATGTCAGGCTCGAATCCCAAATTACCACCGGGCGAACTTTCGAACATGAAACCAAAATCAATGTGTATGATGTGGCCCTCCTCGTCAATCATTATGTTTCCGTTGTGACGATCCTTTATTTGAAGCAGGTAGGTGATGACGCTGTAAGCAGCCATAGACTTTACGAAATTACGTCTGACGCTCTGGAAGGACTTTGAACTTTCGTCTCCGTACAAAGAAGTAAAATATTCGTACAATCCAATATCAGTTTGACGACCAAGTTGGTCGCGCGATTTGGCCTTTGGAACGCATTCGATTACACCACAGCCTGGTGCGGTAGCGACTACTCTATAGGGGAATAAAAATAAATTCAAGCCAACTTGCTGGAAGACGTGCTGGAATATTCTTATAACTTGTAGAGCCAGCATATCTTGTCTGACGTCGTCGCCAACTTTGAAAATCGCCGCTTGCCAAGTTTCCTCTGCAGGATTTTGAAGTGCAACGTCTTTGTTCGTCGACACAGACATTGCTATGTTCTCTAGTTCTTTGATACCGTATCGTTGTACCTTGAAACGAGCCAAAAATGGTGCTTTTGCTGCAGACTGCATTGGAGTTCCACTGTTGTAATCTATATCTATGACCATTGCTTCAGGATTTGATGGTAAGTAACAACCTGGTTGAACCTCAATTTTTCTTAAAGCATCCAGACAAGCTTTCTTTCGTTCAGGTCCTTTAGGGAATGGTCTAATCTCACCAGATATACTGGTTATCTTGTCGAAGAAGTCGAATTCTCTTTCGTAAAATTGCTTTGCCGGTCCTGACAGGGCATTTAAAATACTTTTTATCAATGAATCCATGGCGTCGAAAAGATTTGGATCTTTGACCTGCTTGTCTTCGTCCATGTACATGTTCGTTTGCATGTTCCATATCAATTGGTGAGCAACAACCTGTGATCGTTTGGCAATTGCTTTGATGAATTCAGTGACATACCCCATTAGATCATGTCTCACAGCTTGTACTAACTGCGGTATGTAAAAAAGTACAGCATCTGCGGGATAACTTTCTAAAACATTGACTGCGAACTGCGCCGAAATTGGATGATGCGGAAACTGTCTTGAAAAGTAAGCCAAAGCACTGATTGGAGAAATTCGAGCCCACGTTAGCATGTGCACCAGTTTTGGGTTATCGTTCAGAAGAGTTTCAGTGGTGACAAGATACTGTAAAGCTTCGGATACGTGCATAACTGGAGTTGTCTGTAATTGAACGAGTCTGCATACTTCCTTTATAATTGTGTCAGAATTTTTTAATCTAACAGGTAAGAATACTGCAAGTACCGGACTGATTTCCCAGGCGAGTCGAGTGTAATCGCGCCAGCGATCGTTCATTGACTTAGCTCGCCATTCTGCTATGCTTTGCTCTCCTGGAATAACAAGATCGGGTCTATTTCCTGGGTTAGCCCAAACCAGCAGCATTTCAATTTCGATGGCCAAAAGCTCGAGAATCAAATTTCGTTTCTTGATGTAATCTTTGACGTACAAGTTTGCCGCCGCAAGTCTTTTGCTTCGATTACTTCTTTTGCTCAAAGTGTTGCTGCTTGCAGAAAGCGGGACTGTATTTATCCAACTAGGTGTTGGCGATTTCGTAGTTCCATTTGCCATGTTGGAGTTGAGCGAGTCTTGACCGCTTAGGTACGGCGTAGTCTGGATCTGGGAATTTTTAATCGACTGAATCGACAACTCGAAATCCGCTTCGCCATCGGTCATCATGAGATACTTTTTCTCGCTATGCATGATTTGCCAGAAACGTATGAGCGTAGCGACGTCCTCTCGCAACTGGTCAGGGTCCTGAGTCGGAGTCAGTCTTTCGCGACAAAAGTAATCCAAGCAATTGCAGTAAACTCTTTCTCGCAGCACATTTTTACTCAAGGATTTTGGAATAATATCGCCTTGAAGTAAAAGCAAGCCGCAAGACAAAAGCTTGAATCGGACGCCAACTGCGGCGACGTGTCGATTCAAATGAAGCTCTTCATTGTGTACACCAACACTTATAGGCAATGATCGATGCAGCAGTTGCACAATCATTTTCACAGTTTCTTGACAGCAGTACTTTGCAGTCTCAGCCAGTTCCACTATAAAAGAAACCCATATTTCGTGTGGTTTGACCAAAGGAGGAGTGGGCTCCAGTTTGCAGTTTTCGTACACGGCCAGAGGACTAACTGGATCGTCTTCGATTGAAAATACACCCATACGTTTGTCCACTGTATACTGCCAAGCAGCGAACATCTCTTGGAAAAATCGTAGTTTCAAGTCCGGTCTAGCGGTTAGCATCCACTGCCAGCACTCAACTGCCGTCGTCATGGCCGACTTGGTAAAAAGTTCGATTTGAGAGTACGCTACCGTGTGCAAAAGTCGTCTGTGAATTCCAGGAATGGAGATCAAAAGCGCCGTCGCTCGCCAAAGTGCACTGTGATGTTGGTCGTCGTTTTGATTGCGGCAAGCCCGACCAAGCTCGTCGATCAGACGGTTCACAACCATGTCCGTGCTTTCTTTGGTACTCGGCTGTTTTTCTGTGGGTGCGTCACCTCGAACAAGATTCATCATACCTGCGACTTCACCAGCGTACCAAGAACGAGTGGTCATCATTGACAGTAGCCACGAGTTAGCTCCTTTGACTCGTTTGTCTAACGAATTAGTGTTCATTGGTCTTGGTCCAGTGCCTGGTCCAGTGAGATCAACTAGTTCGAGAACCGAATCTGTGGCCAAAGCTAGACCAGAATGATGCCACAGGCCGGTACACTGGAACTGTTTTATGTACTCTTGAAGGTGAGATCTTGTTGCGTGCGGGGCCCACTTCATGGCCTCTTGAACAATACCCTTGCATCTCGCAGTGAAATCTTTGACGATGCTTTCTCTAGCATCAAGACTCTCCATGAGTTGAATGCTGTATGGAGTTTCGGGAACTTTCAAAATCGGTGTCTCTTCGTTCGGATCGAGTTGCAGAGAGAAAGAGAGAACCTGAAGTATGTCAAGCATGCACCAAAGGACACGACAATTCCACAGTAAATGAGGGAAAGCGTCTACCAGAGCACTCAGGTATTTATCAGCAACCCTTCTGATCTGTTTGTGCACGTTATTGAAGTAGACTAGTAAAAATTGAGCATGATTTTCGAGTTCTCTATCACGCTTTTCGTTCTTCGGTTTACGCAACATGCCCTCCTTGAATTTGAAAAACACAGAATCACCAATGTGACAAATGCACTGCCACATGCCATTTTTATCCTTCTGCAGTTCCGTGTCACTCAAGTATTCCATTATAGGTTGCAGGCTTGGTTCGGAACTGTTTGTTACCCTCAGAGTCTCTAGCCAGTAGACGGACAGTAGGTAAGTACATTGAGCAAACTGAAGCTTCGCGACATAAGCTGCGATTTCACTAGACCTGCTGGTGAGCTTTAAAATTTGGCTTCTCAAATCTTGAAGTTCGTTCATTGATATGCTATCGTTACGAACAGCAGATGTATACTGAAGTTCTCGCATTTCAAGACGAGTATTGGAGTCTGGTGAAACTAGGTAGGGCGACTTCACAGCAATTTCTTTAACAGCTTCGTGCCACTCGACCGGCCAAAGGCGCGACCTTGAGTCTGAAACAAAGCCTAATATCACACAGTAAAGCCAGAAATCTTTGAACAATTTAAAAACACGCTGCCTTGGATTTCGGATAGGAGGAAGTCTTCGTACCAGCATTGCAATAACAGGCAGTAAAACTCCTAAATTTCCCGCTTTATTTCTCGACTTGGTGACCTGGTTTCCACCACTCATTTTGTCAGCTGTTCGCTTATCTTCCAATCCCAACTGCACAAAAAGTTCAAGAAGCCTAAGTAACAAATTATTCAATTCGTTTTCACCCTCAAGATTCGCAGCGATGTTTGCAAGAGCATTGGTCACAGCTCCACAAACATGACGGTACTGATTCTGATCATCATTCGATGCGAGAGTATGCGAAAACATTCGCATAATTTCTTCGTGTATTTTTGTTTCACACTTTGCTATAACCATGTATCCGAGTTGATCGACTATGAGAGTATCCAACTCCGATCGAGTTGGGGTGTGACAAAAACGTTGTTGAAAAAATTGTAAAATTGATCGCGCTGACTTTGGGGTATCTTTCATAGCTACACCCACGTGACCCATCATAATAACAATGTTTGTTGAAATTAAATCACTTGTTAATTCTTCTTCATTTTCGTTCGAATGATCCACAATCATGTCATTTTTCTCAGCAGTAAAAAGCCTATTCGAAACGCTAGCAACTAATGCAGGTACACAGTCGGGTTCCACGGAATATGCAGCTTCAAGAGCTATACAGAGATTCCTGATAGCTGCATCTCTCAAGGTTTCAAATGCTAATTCACTTGATGAAATTCTATCTTTTCTCATAGAAAAACTACTTTCTGATTCTTTTACTGATACTTTGAAATTTTTCCTTGATGGCTTGTAACAATGTCTGTACAGTTTCAAAAGAATTGGAGATGGTGTGACCAAGAAGTCACGAAGATTGTAAATTGATGTACTGGCAATATTTGGAAATTTTTGAGCCAATTTTCCTAATCCATCAAGACAAACCATTAACAATGGCATATGTGCCAGAACCAATTTATGACTATAATTCAAGTATATTTTTTCAGTTAGACGACTGCACAAGTTATCGGCTTCAGTTTCATCTAAATTTGCCCAAACAAGAATGTCAACACACGCAGCATTTGCCATAACATTCAATTTAAATCTATTGACAGTTCTAAAATCAGTGTCTAAGTCTTCTCTTTCACTTGCATCATACTGTTGTTTAGACTGTAATTCAGTTTGACCAGAAAGAAAAAGACTTTTCATGAATTCTCTGATATCTTTAGTAAATGGAGATGGTAAATCATGTTGACCCTGTAATAGTTCTCTCAAGAGTGATACCATTACTAAATTCATGATTTCACTGTAGGTACGATAAGGAAAATTTTGTACTTGCCCAGACATGTAAACTTGTGTGGTTTCTTTATCTAGAAACGACAAAGTTTCTTTAGTAAGTAACTTTTTTGCTAGTGAAAGAATACTTTGTAAATGTGTTACACTAAACTTAAAACCCACTTTATTTTGGGAATTTTCATTGCAACATGTTTGAGGAAACTGATTAAAACTTGAACCGTATCTATTAAAAAAGTAATTAGTTGAGTCTTGTTCAGTCGATGACAGAGATTTAAATAATTGTCGTTTTCTATAACAACTTTCTTTGGTTGGTGATGCAGCGTTGATATTAATTTGTGAACTAAAATTACCACTCAAAGAATTAGGAATGATGGAACGAAATTTTGAATAATTGTACAACTTCTTTTCATTAAAACAATTGTTTTCAGTAAAGCTATTTGCAATTGGAGGTTCTGGTCGAGGAAAAATTTTGCAAAATAGAGGTACACCTTCCCATGAAAAATGTCCCATTGCTCTAGCCAACCCAATAAGTATTGGAACTGTACCTTTGCATAATGTAATCTTGGCTTGAGAACCTCTAGCATTGTTTTGGTCAATGCATCTGTTGGTTAGAACTTCAAGAATTTCAACTTGCATAGAAATAATTTCTTCTCTTGCTTCTTCACATCTTACAACAATGTCACTTAACAAAGTGTTCAGACAAAAACTAAAACATTCTGCAACTGGAACTTTACCATCTAAAATTAGTGGTACTTCATCTGTCCAAACAGCTTTGGGTAATCCTTTTAATAGTCTTATTAAATAAGGCAATAGCCTATCTTTGTGTTGTAAATTTGATTCAAGAAAATAAATTCCAAGTGCAATGACAGCCTCTTGATTTCTTTGATCTAAACGAAAGATACCTCCAGAATCTTGAGGACATCTTTTAAACAACCAATTGACCTTTTCCCAGGGTGTATTTTCAACAGCTGCAAGTGACCTTGCTAGATGCTGAACAATTTTAGAAAAAATAAACTTCTCCTCTGAAACCATTGTTGCTTTCTTTATATCTTTAATACTGCTTCTTAAAATATTTAAAACTCCAAGAGTTTTACTGTGACCCACTTAAAAATCATTGTTTTTTGTTTCAGTTGTTTTTGCAGGTTACAATGAACTGATTATACCCATCTGAAATTCAATCGTCATTCAAATTAATGTACAATAACATCAACCTTTAATTAAAACGTAAAAGAAACGCAAGATACCTGTTTGATATATGTATAATCAAATATATTCATGTTTCACGTACTATCAGGTGTTAATTGAATCCCTTTAATCTCACTAAATATGACTGGACTTCTTTCCTCAAGGAACTTCCCGAATGTACATCTGGATTGGATTACCGTGTTTCGCAACCGATGGCTGAAAACCTCTAATGAGGTACGAGTTTTTTCTGTCTATCTCGTTTTATCGTTTTTCCACTTTTGGAGGAAAAATAACCCTCCTGTTTTAGTGTAAACGAACGCATGCGTGAAACACGAATGAAACACGCAGACGACGTCGATTGCGCGGATTATTCAGTCTTCAAATTTACAAAAATGTAACTAGAGTACGGACAACGTCATCGAGAAATGACCCTCGTCGGTAAGATAGAATTTTTGATACATATTTAATTTTCATCAGAATTGTTTTTTCTTTTTAAGAATAATAACTTATTGAGTATTTGATATTAGCTGCTATTACCCAATTTTATTTATAGCACCTGTTAATTCAAAACGCATTGTTTTCTATCGATGGCGCACGTGAATTTATTTACCTACTCGGTGTTTATTTTTTCAAATCGAATAATTTTTTTACTAATAATTAAAGCAAATCAATATCAATGCATATCAATGTAAGTAAAACATGGGCCTACAAGCAAAAAGTGAATTAGAATAAAGGTCGATTACTTGGAATTTTTCATCAATTTCAATATACCTACAAGCTCACGTTGATAATATCTCAGTTATGTTAGATTTCACACTTTATTTTATTTAAGAAAAGTAGTTTCAAAAACTGAAAAAATAAAATAAAATGATGCTCTTATAAAGCAGAAACTGTTTTTAATTTTCAAATAAATCAAGCAGAAAAACTGAGAAAACTGCATACTCCAGCGTCGTAGGCGGCAAGTCTGTGAACTAGGATAATCTAGGTATTGTATTGGTTACTGGTTAGTTTTGTGGTTGCAAATCGCGATATATATTGGATTAGGTAGTGCGACAGTCTGTCCGCTGTCGTGGTCAAGCGACGGTGGAAATTACTTGGCTCATAAGCACTAAGCAGTGCCATTTTCACAACCCGGGGGGGTTAAAACACTTACGTGGTGTTATCCACATCCGTGCACGGTGTGTGTATATACTGTATACGCAATCGTCAATATGAACAAAATCGTCAGGGAGTGAAACTAGAGAATTTTTTTTATCCACATAATTAGTAAATTTAGTCGAGCTAGTGAAGTTCGATAATAAATCGGCGAAAATCTTTGAAAGAAGGAGTGGTGTTTGTGTTTTCGTGCGCAGCATCTCACGTGTGCTCTCTGTATTTATATTTGTCTTGCTAAAACAGCTGCCACAGGAATATACAATTACATCGTTTGCGAGTTAAAAAGGTAGTGTAATCCATTAATTAAAATTTAGAGGCCAACGAGATTTTTGACCTCTCCCCTCTATTCTTTTTTCATCCAAAACGCACCTTCACTTTTGGTATAAGAAAAAAAAAAAAAAAAAAAAAAAAAAAAAAAAAATGAATAAAATTGCTAATAGTACTTAAATTTCTGC
This sequence comes from Encarsia formosa, assembly GCA_038277355.1. Lineage (NCBI taxonomy): Eukaryota > Metazoa > Arthropoda > Insecta > Hymenoptera > Aphelinidae > Encarsia > Encarsia formosa. Next base: position 113,116,173 of record CM076184.1, read on the forward strand.
AAGTGCGTCTAAGAATATGCGAGGAAAAAGAAGATTATAGAGATCAGTTTTTTTTTTTTTTTTTTTTTTTTTTTTTTTTTTTTTTTTTTTTTTAGTCTGGCCTGATAGTCTGGTGCGCGTGACGAAAACAACATTTGAGAGTTGTTTGTCTCTTACCCTCTTATCACTATGATTTAAAAACAGTGCTTTTTAAGGAAATTGGAACAATTAGGTTTCTTGATCACGAGTTTTCACGAGTATTTTTTTCAAAACTTTTTCGTGACCATTAATGATGGTCGGAACAAGTACTGAGGATTTTTTAATGAATTTTTTTATCTCTTTAAAAACAGTGATCGGATTATAAATTCACTAAAGGTTAGTCGACCTTGTGACTTTCGTTTCGTTTTCTATATTCTAAATCTTCTCCAATGAACCCTCTTTTTTTAAACTCTTATAAAAAAAAACCTTGATTTGAAATAATGCGAGTTACGTGATTGATTTTTTCGTGAACAATCCGTCAATTATTGACTTCTGTCGACGTTTTTTCCGCTGGTTAATTGACTTACTTTCTGGAAGTTTCCAATAATAAACCGATATTTATTTCGTTTGTTTAAGTCTTAAATATTCAATTTGAGGCACTAAAATTTTAATATTAAATTTATTCTTCTACAGAATCAACAATAAGTGATCAAAATGGTAGCAACTGAACAACAACCTGGGCCATCAAATCCATCAAGTTCAACCACAGAGGAAAAAGAAAATGATCGAATGTTTGAATGCAATATATGCCTCGACACTGCTAAAGATGCAGTTGTTAGCATGTGCGGTCATTTGTTCTGGTCAGTACTTACTTAATCATTTTTTTTTTTTTTTAAATCCATAATTTTAAACAAATAGTAAAAAATTGAAATTTTGTAAAGACTACCTTTTATTGCAAACTTTTTCTCATGGTGACTTGCACAAATAAAAAAAAAAAAAAAATAATACTTTTCTTCATAGTTGCTGATAATAGTTTTAATTTCAATATTTATATTGAATTTGTTCATGAATATTGTCAGAAATGTATTGACATTGAGAAATTTGTTAAGATATAAAGTTATTAAAGCTAAAATGATTTAAACTGGACAACATTTTTTTTCAATTTATTATTTTCTTTAATTCAGAAATTTTTTTTTAAGTCAAAGTTTTTGAAAGATTTTATTTCAATGCTTCATTTCTTAAATTGTCTCTAATAATTTTTACATTATGAATAAATAAAATTACTTTATGATTTTCATAAGTTAAGTATGAAAGAGTTTACTTGTAACAATAAATAATTGTTTTTACTTTTTTTAATCCTAAATAATAATTTAGTTGGCCCTGCTTACATCAGTGGTTAGAAACTCGTCCTGCAAGGCAAGTTTGTCCTGTTTGTAAAGCTGCAATTAGCAAAGAAAAAGTTATACCTTTGTATGGAAGAGGAGCTACAAAACAAGAGGATCCAAGGTTTTTCATTTTTTTAAGAAATTTTTTTTTTTTTTTTTTTTTCTAGTTTCCAAACTTTTAAACAATATTCAAGTACTCATTTATACATTTTACTTACATATGAAACATCTAACTGAATTAAAGTTCCTCATACAACATCAGGGGTACATCACATCATACTTGTTCATAACAATTTTTTCAATAGTATTATGTGAAAATTACAAAGTTCTATTTATAAAATTGTAAAAGTTTTTAAACAAAGATCTTATCACTAGCAAGCTTTAGTCATATTTATATTTATAAGCAAATAACTTTTTTTCATAGAAATAATGTTCCTCCTCGCCCAGTTGGTCAAAGATCAGAACCTGAAGTCAATGTTGGATTTCCTGGTTTTGGATTTGGAGATGGTAGTTTTCATATGTCTTTTGGTATTGGAGCTTTTCCATTCGGATTTTTTACTTCAACTTTTAATTATGGAGAGCCCCGACCAAGTGCAGGTATAATTTTTTTTTCTAGTAATACTTAGTAATTTAATTATAAAACTGAGAGAGATTTCTTTAAATTTTTTTTAACAGTGATGATAAGCAAAGTAAAATTTATCAAAAACAAATTATCATGGTTTTTCAAAATTATAAAACTTCAAACTTCAAGCAATAAAGTAGTTATTTTTTAACTTACAAATATTTATTGAATTTTAATATTAAATTGTAATATTTTCATAGGGTAATTATTATAATTAATCCTTTTATAAGTCGTTTAGTTAATTATAAAAGATTTGCCTACTTTAAAAAAGTTCATAGTAATATTGCTAAAAATGAAAGATTTTAAATATTATACATGTTCGCAAAAATCTCGTTTTTTTTCTTTTGTTTTTTTTTTGTTTTTTTTTTTTTTTTTTTTTAATAAAATTATTGTTTAAAATATGAAAAATTTTAATACTTAAATTTTTTTTAGCACCACGGGGAAGCCCTCAGTTTGAAGAAGATACGTTCCTGTCGAGATTGTTTTTATGGTTAGCATTTGCTTTTATTGTCTGGCTACTTTTGGCATAACACATTTCATGAAAATCCTGACATGTGTAAGTTTACTCATCCATTTATGTACTAATTCGTCAACTTTTACTAGAAAAAAAAAGGAAAAAAATATATATATACATATATCAATCATATTATGAGTCATAATCTGATGTAAAATTTGATTACGTTTCTTGTAAAAAATCAATTTATTTGATCAAAATAATGATTGGATCGTAAAAAAATAATTTACTGACTTACTAAAAAAAAGTGATCATTTAAAAAAAAAATTTTCAGTATAATTTAAAATTTTAATATAATTTCAAAAATATTAAAAGTAATTAGAGAATTTTTTTTCCTGGTTGATTTTATGCATTACTTTGTTCACTAAAATTCTCTATTGTTATAAAATAGTTTCTTTGAAAAAGAAACTATATACATAAATATTATTAGAAAAATTATTTCAAGAATTGCTAATGATCACAATATTCTTTGACGAATCATGATTCAAATATAACATTATTTGATCAACATTTGATTATTATTTCTTTATTGAAAGTAGATTTTCAGTTGTACTAAATACTTAAGGTCAACAGGTTAAATGAATGTATAAAATTTTTGTAAAATTAAAGTATATTTTAACTCAACTCGTATCTCATATGATTTGTAAAGATTATCAGTTAGCTTGGTTCTGGAGAGCATTGTTAATTATTTAAGTGTATATACATATACAGATATGTTTCTAACTACAAAGTATTGTCAATCATACTGAAAGTGTAGAATTGTATACCTTTATTACAATGCCAACAGTTTTCTAACTCTAGACGGCATTTAAGATTGTATATAATTTAGTTATTAAGACAACCAGACTAAATTTACACTCTTAATTTTTAAGTTAAGAATTTATACTTTATAAGGCATATATATGTTAAATTATTAGAGAATTTCAACATAATAATATCGCAATAATACAGAGTACACATTGAATTTGAATAGCTCTGCTTTATCTAAAAAATACATAATGTTTTATTCCCTAAAATATTTAAAAAAATTTTTTTTTATTATTTACTTTAAATTTTTAAACGTTTAATTTACATTTTTTCTATAATTTATTGGTTCATATTTGAAAAATTGTGGCTTCTTTTGGGCTTTGCATTCATAGAAATAATTTTTTGAAACGTTTTAAAATTACAAAAAATAAATTAATGCGTTAAGGCTTTGAATAAAAATACTTGCTAATTCATCTGTCTACAATTTTTTTCCAAGATTCAAAACTTTTGACAGATTATTATTATCATCTGTTTTTCTAAATGGCATTTAGAATACAATGTGCACTCTTTTTAAACGTTTCTTTATTTGGATTTATGATTGAAAACTTGAAGTTAATAGAAAAAAAAATTTAATCAAAATTAAGTAATTGTGCATCGTAAATTGTTTTCTTAACTATATTATTTATATTATTTATTTTTTATTATTCTTTACTATAATAAAATTTCAATCCCCTATACTCGAATTATGATTGATTAAGCTGCAATAAAGTTTTACTTTGATTTTTTTTGTAAATTTCATTAATTGTTAAAGTAGAGCGCATTTTATATTATAATGTAAAATTAATTGTAAAATAAATAATGACTACTAAAATTATTTAAAGAATTAATTTTTTTAAATTCTTTCAATTACACTATTAATGTTGACAAAAACAAAATATAAATTGTTCATGAAGTCTTTTAAATACAATTTCAAAGTAAGGTTTTAATTAATTGATTGATTAAAACAAAAATGCAAGTTTTGGTAGTTTATTGCATAAAACTGAATAATAGAGTTAAAAAAGTTACAAGACTATAGTAAATATAAATTAGAAAATTGAATCGAATCTCTTCCAAGCTCTTCTATGACGCTTCATAAATTTATTTGACCTTTCAAAAATATAAATTTCATTTTATATATGTTGAAGATTTTTAAACGTTTTTAAATTTATTTGGAAAAATGCAAGAAGAGATTATATTCACAGAAAATTGTGCTATCAAAAGCATTGATTATGAAGCAATTGAATTTTAATAATCGAGCTTTAAGACAAAAAATTGTGCAATACAGTGTACGGAGCACACTAAAATTTTCGTACGAGGCCACCTTTGATTATATTACTACAAAAATATAATAAGTTTTTTTTTTTTTGCTCAAAGAATTAGTAGTAGGTTAGTAAGTAAAAACAAAGTTGTATTATTTTAAGTAAACTTATTGTATATCAAAGGTAGCCTATTCTCGTAGCGCTGGACAATTTAGTCGCATTACGGATAATGATTCTAGTGGTTTTATCACAGATTGCAGCTCCATGGAGGGAGAGTATGCAACTTCCCTCGACTACGGTTTAAGAAATTCAAACTAAAAAAATCTCGTATTTAACAGGTGCATGTAAAATAGTGCCTATTTTATCATCTACTTTTGTGCAGCGGTTTTCCATATGTACTTATAAGTACTTTTTTCATCTACTCTCTTGCTATAGAGTGATTGTGCAGTTAATTAACAAAATTACATTTACTTTGTGGTTTTATTTAACGCTTAATCTTTATAAATAAGTTTTAATATTGAGAAAGAAAATATTAAAAAATTTTCAAGATTGATAAAATCAATCAAATCATTTGTGAATTTTTTTATATTTATATTTCATCTTTAATTTTTGTTTTCTTGAACCCTTTCGAAACCAGAAGATCATTGCATTCGTCTCGAGTCAGTTGGGCCAATTTTAGTCGTTCGATTTCCTGAAAAAAGACAAATTCGAAGTTTAGCTTTTAATGCTGAGTTTATTATCTAATAAGCACAAAAAAATATATAATTTTTCAGAAAAAATTGCATAACTAACAATATAACTATCAATTTTACTTCTTCTTTATATTACGTCACGCCCTACTTATGTATTGTAGAATATAAGTTTAACAAAAATATATGAACTTTATAAGCAAGAAAAATTTGAAAAAATAATCATAATGAACTGAAAAAAAATAATGTGTGATTTTTCATAACGAGTTTACTATAGTTACAAGACAAGTCAACCAAAGAATAAAAGCAATTAATTTTTGATTACTATAGGAGGAAAATAAAAACTACCGTTCCAACGACTAATTTAAAGAAATAAAAGTAAATTAAATTTTATTTTATTTAGGTTCCTACTAAAGTTTCCAAAAAAATTCGTCACTAATTTAGAAATAGTAGCATTTATTTTTCATAAAATTGAAACTTCGTTCTCATAGTAAAAGTAGTTACAGTGGAATAAATTTTTTCACTTATTTATTGTTTACTTACTTAATTATTTAATCTTTTAAGATTAATTAATAGAATAAAAGTCATATCTTAATCAATTTTTAGTCAAATATTAATCCCAACCCACAAAGCCAGAGAATCAAAATTTTTGTTATCTTGAGATTACAAATTAACAAAAATTCCTGCGAAATGTTTTGGAAAATTTCCGTTTCGACTTTTTTGGAAATGCTTTATCCAACAAGGTGAAAAAAAAATTTCAGTAAGTAGTTATGCTCGAAAATGATTGACAGAATTTTGAAAAATATTTTTAATGTTTTCATAAAAATATATACAAACTCGTCGAACAAATTTGATACATTTGTGAATTACATATTTTATTTTCTTTAATTTTGAAACAAAGTAGGTTTATTCGTATCATGAAATTGATAGCAACATTTCCGCGATAATCGAGCGATAGTGAATAGAGCTTCATGCTATGCTGTAGCTTGGAGTAAATAAATAAATTGAAAACTTTTGTCTATTTTATAATAGGAATAATTTTTTTTTTCCTGAATATTTTTTTCATAATAAATAAATTTTTTTCTAGTCATCGAAAAATTCATTTAAAAACTAAAATAAAACAAAAGAATTATTTTTTGAAAACTTTAAAAAAATAAAATGAAATTTTTTTAATTTATCGTGTTTTTTATAATCGCGTTTTTTGTTTATACAAGTTTTTTTTTAAGATTATCTAAATTAAAAATCAGAGTTAGATAATGGTTTAATAAAGAAACATCAAGAAAAATATACCTGCTCCTGAGAGTTATAAAGGACCAATTCCGGTGGCATTCCTTGAATATGTTTGAATTCAACGTTATCACTAAAAAATCTTGTTAAAGAACATATCTTATCCATCTCGTAAAACAAAAAAAAAAAAAAAATTGTAACAAAGGATACTAAAGAGGAACATCTTCAAAAATGAAGCTTTTGACGTCAGGCAATCTACTGAGCTGGCAGCCTCTGCAGCTCTACAACCAAATGAATTTATCTCAAATTATCAATAAAAAAAAAATTAAAAACCAATTTAACTAAACAAGAAATTACCTCTACAACGGCGTGTGAAAAGCCATCGGAGCCGCGGGTTGTGGTCAAAAGTACCAAGGCGACCAGGCCCGTACCAACTCCCGGCACCATATTCTTTCTCTAGTTCTTTGTTACCTGCACAGTGTCGATAGAACGATCCCATCAAAGTTAAATCTGCAATTGTCAAATTGAAAAATAAAAAAAACTCACCGTAACTACGATACACCCGAGTCCCGAACAAGTGTCATCCGGTCCTTTGCTCAACAAAGGTCCGACTGAGTCGGCTTATCATCTGTTTCCAGAAGCAAGAGGAGGGGAGACACCCACCGAATCGATATAGCTAAACCGCTCGGTTTAAATGGCCCCACGGGCCACGGTACAAGTGGTACAAGCGTACAGCTACGGAAGCCCGAAGATCTCAACCTCCCACACGTGCGAAGTTAGCCGCACATGGCACATGTGCCGCGTTTCCACTCGACACTAGTGCCGTGTGCTAGTATAGTATTGAAGGTTATTACCTGATAGTTGAATGAAATAATTATTAGTTAATAATCATACTTAAATTTTACCTAGATAGTTGAGTAAAAATTTTATAATGGAATTCGTGTCTGTGAGAGGCGATGGTCGTGTAATGCAAATTCCAACGACCAATCGAAGGATGAAGCTAAAATCTCTGAAAAATTACTTTGGTGAACACGCTTCAGGATTAACTTTTGATAAAAGTGGGACCCAGTGTGGAGTTGATATTGGAGATGACGACACACTTACTCTTCTACCAGGTATCGCGCAATACGATGTATTTTACACTAAGATAGCCCTTGGTAATCAAGTCTTGAGCCAGCGCAAAGCTGAGATGTTAGCTTTAATAAATGCGGATAAAAAGTCTGAAATTCAAGCTACAACTAAGGAGAAAAAGGTAACTTTTTTATTCTTATTTAAAGTTTATTGTATGTAAAAAAAAATTGTTGTAATATATTGGACAAATATTTTTTATTTTTAGTGTGTTAAAACAGTCAACAAAGCAATACAAATTGGGTGGCAATTAAAAAGAAACAAAAAATAAATTCATCAACAAGGTCTTAGTCATTTAAGATTAATATTACAGGAAGGAGTTGTGTATTCATTTGAGCAGATTAAAAAAATGGCAGTTGATCTGTTGAAGGATGGTAATAACTCAGGTTATTTTAAAAACTGTAAAGTCCTACTTGGTGGTTACAACCAAAAATATCTATGTGAAGACAGATTTATTGACAGTGAAGGTAACGAATGCCATTTTTGGAAGTACGCCTCTCAAATAAGGGGACAAAACAAACAGTATCGACTATATATTTACACAGACAATAGTATTTCAATACAAAACAACAATCAAAAAGACTCTTAAGCCAGTAGATTAAAGCAATTGGAAAATTTTAATAAGATAAGAACAGAAAACAATGAAAATGAAAAGCGGAACACATTGTCTTTGCAACTTGAAGAAGGAACGCCATCAAATTTACGCTTATCATATTTGAAAAAAAAATTCCCTGTTTTTGAAGAAGAACATCCTTAGTTCAAGATGAAAGAAAACATGTCCAGTCCAATGCATATTCCAAATTCTAGTCTCCCTGCAAAAAAGAAAGGATTTTTTAAAATTGATGCGATAGCTTGTTTAGTTTCAAAAAACTGAAAATGTATTTCTTTCAACTCACAAAACCAATTTAGTCAACATAACACAAAAAACTCCAGAACTTTAGAAAGTATTGCAAGCTTGTTATCTTCAAGTAATTCTAAAAGAAAATACAGTCATGATACCTGTGATAACTCCCAAGCCAAAAAAAATTTGGTCTTAAGTATGACAAATACAGTGGAAAAGCCTGAAGCAGAAAATGCTCATTCAAATGTTGTTTTAGCAAAAGAAGCTTCACAGTTAAAAGAAGTTCCAATTGTTAGTCCTCATCCACTTCCTCAGAGAATGTTCAAACCAGGTAAAATATTGAACGTTGCCAAAGATTCTGATGAAAGTGATCTGGAGTATTATCAAGATGAAGCCCCAGTAGCACTCGACTTGTCAATACCTGTATTAAAACCAAGTCGTATCCCAGAAGAAATAGATCTGGATCCAAGAAATTTTAAAGTACTCGGTAAAGGGGCTTCGGTATAGTAATTAAAACTACTTAGCGGAAAACTGATGTCGCTGTCAAAATCATGAAATTGAAAAAAGTTCCGGAAAAAGTGGTCTACAGAGAAATAGCGGCTATGGAAAAGCTACGTCACCCTGGCATAATCAACGTTATGGCTATTGGATCAGATTGCAAAAATCGTCGCATTTTTGCATTTGTCTGGTGTAATGCACAAGAATCTCAAGACTGAAAACATATAAGTAAATGATCACAAAGAGGTCAAGTTATGCGACTTTGGGATGAGTCGATTGAGAGAAATGCCCGAAGCGCTAGCTACGGTCGATAGTTTCAACGTCAAAGGGACAATACCCTACATGGCACCCGAAAATCTTCAGAATGAACCAACTAAACTTCCTGGGGATCTTTGGTCATTAGCTTGCGTACTTGTTGAAATATTCAACGAAGAACCAATATGGAGTTTTCATGAAAATCCAGAAGGATCGAGTTTATTAGAAGGTGGACCTCATCCACCCTCGAGAAATGTAACTTTTGCAAAGTCGGCCCCGGACTGCTCCAGTAGAGTTTTCTGGTTTGTTTTGACGTAAAAACAAGCCTGAGATACTCAGAGGAGAATTCTGGATACCTTGCAAAAACTATTTTTCTTGGACCCCCGTAGTGGACCTCATCCACCCTCGAGAAAAAGAACTTATGCAAAGTCGGCCCCGTACTGCTCCACATGGTTATTCTGGTTTGTTTTGACGTAAAAACAAGCCTGGGATACTCAGAGGAGAGTTCAAGATACCTTCGAAAAACTCTTTTTCTTGGACCCCCGTTGTGAACCTCATCCACACTCCGGAAAAGTGACTTTTGCAAAGTCAGCCCCGGACTGCTCCAATTGGTTTGTCTGGTTTGTATTGACATAAAAACAAGCCTGAAATACTTGGAGGAGCTTTCTGGATACCTTGCAAAAACTCTTGTTGATGTACCCCCGTAGTGGACCTCATCCACCCTCGAGAAAAAGAACTTTTGTAAAGTCGGCCCCGGACTGCTCCAATAGTGTTTTCTGGTTTGTTTTGACGCAAAAACAAGCCTGAGATACTCAGAGGAGCTTTCTGAATACCTTGCCAAAACTGTTTTTCTTGGACCCTCGTTGAGTGGACCTCATCCAACCTCGAGGAATGTTACTTGTTCAAAGACGGCCCCGTACTGCTCCAATAGAGATTACTGGTTTGTTTTGACGTAGAAACAAGCCTGAGATACTCAGAGGAGCTGTCTGGATACCTTGCAAAAACTCTTTTTCTTGGAACCCCGTAGTGGACCTCATCCACCCTCGAGAAAAGGAACTTTTGTAAAGTCGGCCCCGGACTGTTCCAATAGAGTTTTTTGGTTTGTTTTGACGCAAAAACAAGCCTGAGATACTCAGAGGAGCTTTCTGGATACCTTGCAAAAACTGTTTTTCTTGGACCCCCGTAGTGGACCTCATCCACTCTCGAGAAAAGGAACTTTTGCAAAGTCGGCCCCGGACTGCTCCAATAGAGTTTTTTGGTTTGTTTTGACGCAAAAACAAGCCTGAGATACTCAGAGAAGCTTTCTGGAGACCTTGAAAAAAACTTTTTCTTGGACCCCCGTTGGGTGGACCACCCTAGGTGATGAAACTTTTGCAAAGTCGGCCCCGAAATGCTCCTATGAGTTTTTTCTGTTTGTTTTGAGATAAAAGCAAGCCTGAGATACTCAGAGGAGGCTTCTGGAGACCTTGCGAAAAACCTTTTTCTTGGACCCCCGTTGGGTGGACTTCGACCACCCTCCAGAAACTGAACTTTTGCAAAGTCGGCCCCAGACTGCTCCAATGAGTTTTTTCTGTTTGTTCTGACATAATAGCAAGCCTGAGATACTCAGAGGAGCTTTCTGGAGACCTTGCGAAAAACCATTTTCTTGGACTACCGTTGGGTTGACCTCTGCCATACTCGAGAGATGGAACTTTTGCAAAGTCGGCCCGGGACTGCTCCGATGATTTTTTCTGGTTTGTTTTGACATAAAAAAAAGCCTGAGATACTCAGAGGAGCTTTCTGGAGACCTTGCAAAAAACCTTTTTCTTGGACCCCCGTTGGGAGGACCTCGACCACGCTAGAGAAATGAAACTTTTGCAAAGTCAGCCCTGGACGGCTCCAATGAGTTTTTCTGGTTTGTTTTGACATAAAAAAAAGCCTGAGATACTCAGAGGAGCTTTCTGGAGACCTTGAAAAAAACTTTTTCTTGGACCCCCGTTGGGTGGACCACCCTAGGTGATGAAACTTTTGCAAAGTCGGCCCCGAAATGCTCCTATGAGTTTTTTCTGTTTGTTTTGAGATAAAAGCAAGCCTGAGATACTCAGAGGAGGCTTCTGGAGACCTTGCAAAAAACCTTTTTCTTGGACCCCCGTTGGGTGGACCTCGACCACCCTCCAGAAACTGAACTTTTGCAAAGTCGGCCCCGGACTGCTCCAATGAGTTTTTTCTGTTTGTTCTGACATAATAGCAAGCCTGAGATACTCAGAGGAGCTTTCTGGAGACCTTGCGAAAAACCTTTTTCTTGGACTACCATTGGGTTGAACTCGACCGTACACGAGAGATGGAACTTTTGCAAAGTCAGCCCGGAACTGCTCCAGCGATTTTTTCTGGTTTGTTTTGACATAAAAAAAAGCCTGAGATACTCACAGGAGCTTTCTGGATACCTTGCAAAAACTGTTTTTCTTGGACCTCCGTAGTGGACCTCATCCATCTTCGAGAGATGGAACTTTTGCAAAGTCGGCCCGGGACCGCTCCAATGATTTGTTCTGGTTTGATTTGACATAAAAAAAGCCTCAGTACTCCAGTACTCAGAGGAGCTTTCTGGAGACCTTGAAAAAAACTTTTTCTTGGACCTCCGTTGGGTGGACATCGACCACCCTAGGTGATGAAACTTTTGCAAAGTCGGCCCCGGAATGCTCCTATAAGTTTTTTCTGTTTTTTCTGACATAATAACTAGCCTGAGATACTCAGAGGAGAGTTCAAGATACCTTGCAAAAAACCTTTTTCTTGGACCCCCGTTGTTAACCTCATCCACCCTCGAGAAAAGGAACTTTTGCAAAGTTAGCCCCGGACTGCTCCAATTAGTGTAACTGGTTTGTATTGACATAAAAACAAGCCTGAAATACTTGGAGGAGCGTTCTAGCTGGATACCTTGCAAAAACTCTTTTCCATGTACCCCTGTAGTGGACCTCATCCATTCTCGAGAAAAAGAACTTTTGCAAAGCCGGCTCCGGACTACTCCAATTGCTTTTTCTGCTATGTTTTGACGTAAAAACAAGCCTAAGATACTCAGAGGAGAATTCAAGATACCTTGCAAAAGCTCTTTTTCTTGGACCTCCGTAGTGGACCTCATCCACCCTCGAGAAAAGGAACTTTTGCAAAGTCAGCCCCGGACTACTCCAATGATTTTTTCTGGTTTGTTTTGACATAAAAATAAGCTTGTGATACTTAGAGGAGCTTTTTGGAGACCTTCAAAAAACCTTTTTCTTGGACTACCGTTGGGTGGACCTCGACCACCCTAGTGAAATGAAACTTTTGCAAAGTCTGCCCGAGACTGCTCCAATGAGTTTTTTCTGTTTGTTCTGACATAATAACTAGCGTGAGATACTCAGAGGAGCTTTCTGGATCCCTTGCAAAAACTGTTTTTCTTGGACCTCCGTAGTGGACCTCATCCACCCTCGAGAAAAGGAACTTTTGCAAAGTCAGCCCCGGACTACTCCAATGATTTTTTCTGGTTTGTTTTGACATAAAAACAATCTTGAGATACTTAGAGGAGCTTTTTGGAGACCTTGCAAAAAACCTTTTTTTTGGACCCCCGTTGGGTGGACCTCGACAACCCTCGGGAAATGGAACTTTTGCAAAGTCGGCCCCGGACTGCTCCAATGAGTTTTCCTGTTTGTTTTGACATAAAAACAAACTTGAGATACTCAGAGGAGCTTTCTAGAGACCTTCCAAAAAACTTTTTTCTCGGACCCTCGTTGGGTATACCACAACAACCCTCAGGAAACGGAACTTTTGCAAAGTCAGCCCCGGACTGCTTTAATGAGTTTTTCTGGTTTGTTTTGACATAAAAACAAGCCTGAGATACTAAGAAATGCTTTCTGGAGACCTTGCCAAAACTGTTTTTCTTGGACCTCCGTAGTGGACCTCATCCACCCTCGAGAAAAGGAACTTTTGCAAAGTCGGCCCCGGACTACTCCAATGATTTTTTCTGGTTTGTTTTGACATAAAAATAAGCTTGTGATACTTAGAGGAGCTTTTTGGAGACCTTCAAAAAACCTTTTTCTTGGACTACCGTTGGGTGGACCTCGACCACCCTAGTGAAATGAAACTTTTGCAAAGTCTGCCCGAGACTGCTCCAATGAGTTTTTTCTGTTTGTTCTGACATAATAACTAGCGTGAGATACTCAGAAGAGCTTTCTGGATCTCTTGCAAAAACTGTTTTTCTTGGACCTCCGTAGTGGACCTCATCCACCCTCGAGAAAAGGAAATTTTGCAAAGTCAGCCCTGGACTTCTCCAATGATTTTTTCTGGTTTGTTTTGACACAAAAACAAGCCTGAGATACTCAAAGGATCTTTCTGGAGACCTTGCAAAAAACCTTTTTCTTGGACTACCGTTGGGTGGACCTATACCCACTCCGAGAAATGGAACTTTTGCAAAGTCAGCCCCGGACTGCTCCAATGAGGTTTTTATGCTTGTTTTTACATAAAAACAAGCCTGAGATACTCAGAGTAGCTTTCTGGAGACCTTGCAAAAGCTCTGTTTCTTGAACCTCCGTAGTGGACCTCATCCACCCTCGAGAAAAGGAACTTTTGCAAAGTCAGCCCCGGACTACTCCAATGATTTTTTCTGGTTTGTTTTGACATAAAAATAAGCTTGACATACTTAGAGGAGCTTTTTTGGAGACGTTCAAAAAACCTTTTTCTTGGACTACCGTTGGGTGGACCTCGACCACCCTAGTGAAATGAAACTTTTGCAAAGTCGGCCCGAGACTGCTCCAATGAGTTTTTTCTGTTTGTTCTGACATAATACCAAGCGTGATATACTCAGAGGAGCTTTCTGGATCCCTTGCAAAAACTGTTTTTCTTGGACCTCCGTAGTGGACCTCATCCACCCTCGAGAAAAGGAAATTTTGCAAAGTCAGCCCCGGACTACTCCAATAATTTTTTCTGGTTTGTTTTGACATAAAAACAAGCTTGAGATACTTAGAGGAGCTTTTTGGAGACCTTGCAAAAAACCTTTTTTTTGGACCCTCGTTGGGTAGAGCTCGACCACCCGAAAGAAACGAAACTTTTGCAAAGTCAGCCCCGGGCTGCTTTAATGAGTTTTTCTGGTTTGTTTTGACATAAAAACAAGCTTGAGATACTAAGAAAAGCTTTCTGGAGACCTTGCCAAAACTGTTTTTCTTGGACCCCCGTTGGGTGGACCTCGACAACCCTCGGGAAATGGAACTTTTGCAAAGTCGGCCCCGGACTGCTTTAATGAGTTTTTCCTGTTTGTTTTGACACAAAAACAAGCCTGAGATACTCAGAGGATCTTTCTGGAGACCTTGCAAAAAACCTTTTTCTTGGACTACCGTTGGGTGGACCTATACCCACTTCGAGAAACGAAACTTTTGCAAAGTCAGCCCTGGGCTGCTTTAATGAGTTTTTCTGGTTGGTTTTGACATAAAAACAAGCCTGAGATACTCAGAAAAGCTTTCTGGAGACCTTGCAAAAAACCTTTTTCTTGGACCCCCGATGGGTGGACCTCGACCAACCTTGAGAAACGAAACTTTTGCAAAGTCAGCCCCGGACTGCTCCAACGAGGTTTTTATGCTTGTTTTTACATAAAAACAAGCCTGAGATACTCAGAGGAGCTTTCTGGAGACCTTGCAAAAAACCTTTTTCTTGGACCCCCGTTGGGAGGACCTCGACCACGCTAGAGAAATGAAACTTTTGCAAAGTCAGCCCTGGACGGCTCCAATGAGTTTTTCTGGTTTGTTTTGACATAAAAAAAAGCCTGAGATACTCAGAGGAGCTTTCTGGAGACCTTGAAAAAAACTTTTTCTTGGACCCCCGTTGGGTGGACCACCCTAGGTGATGAAACTTTTGCAAAGTCGGCCCCGAAATGCTCCTATGAGTTTTTTCTGTTTGTTTTGAGATAAAAGCAAGCCTGAGATACTCAGAGGAGGCTTCTGGAGACCTTGCAAAAAACCTTTTTCTTGGACCCCCGTTGGGTGGACCTCGACCACCCTCCAGAAACTGAACTTTTGCAAAGTCGGCCCCGGACTGCTCCAATGAGTTTTTTCTGTTTGTTCTGACATAATAGCAAGCCTGAGATACTCAGAGGAGCTTTCTGGAGACCTTGCGAAAAACCTTTTTCTTGGACTACCATTGGGTTGAACTCGACCGTACACGAGAGATGGAACTTTTGCAAAGTCAGCCCGGAACTGCTCCAGCGATTTTTTCTGGTTTGTTTTGACATAAAAAAAAGCCTGAGATACTCACAGGAGCTTTCTGGATACCTTGCAAAAACTGTTTTTCTTGGACCCCCGTAGTGGACCTCATCCATCTTCGAGAGATGGAACTTTTGCAAAGTCGGCCCGGGACCGCTCCAATGATTTGTTCTGGTTTGATTTGACATAAAAAAAGCCTCAGTACTCCAGTACTCAGAGGAGCTTTCTGGAGACCTTGAAAAAAACTTTTTCTTGGACCTCCGTTGGGTGGACATCGACCACCCTAGGTGATGAAACTTTTGCAAAGTCAGCCCCGGAATGCTCCTATAAGTTTTTTCTGTTTTTTCTGACATAATAACTAGCCTGAGATACTCAGAGGAGAGTTCAAGATACCTTGCAAAAAACCTTTTTCTTGGACCCCCGTTGTTAACCTCATCCACCCTCGAGAAAAGGAACTTTTGCAAAGTTAGCCCCGGACTGCTCCAATTAGTGTAACTGGTTTGTATTGACATAAAAACAAGCCTGAAATACTTGGAGGAGCGTTCTAGCTGGATACCTTGCAAAAACTCTTTTCCATGTACCCCTGTAGTGGACCTCATCCAATCTCGAGAAAAAGAACTTTTGCAAAGCCGGCTCCGGACTACTCCAATTGCTTTTTCTGCTATGTTTTGACGTAAAAACAAGCCTAAGATACTCAGAGGAGAATTCAAGATACCTTGCAAAAGCTCTTTTTCTTGGACCTCCGTAGTGGACCTCATCCACCCTCGAGAAAAGGAACTTTTGCAAAGTCAGCCCCGGACTACTCCAATGATTTTTTCTGGTTTGTTTTGACATAAAAATAAGCTTGTGATACTTAGAGGAGCTTTTTGGAGACCTTCAAAAAACCTTTTTCTTGGACTACCGTTGGGTGGACCTCGACCACCCTAGTGAAATGAAACTTTTGCAAAGTCTGCCCGAGACTGCTCCAATGAGTTTTTTCTGTTTGTTCTGACATAATAACTAGCGTGAGATACTCAGAGGAGCTTTCTGGATCCCTTGCAAAAACTGTTTTTCTTGGACCTCCGTAGTGGACCTCATCCACCCTCGAGAAAAGGAACTTTTGCAAAGTCAGCCCCGGACTACTCCAATGATTTTTTCTGGTTTGTTTTGACATAAAAACAATCTTGAGATACTTAGAGGAGCTTTTTGGAGACCTTGCAAAAAACCTTTTTTTTGGACCCCCGTTGGGTGGACCTCGACAACCCTCGGGAAATGGAACTTTTGCAAAGTCGGCCCCGGACTGCTCCAATGAGTTTTCCTGTTTGTTTTGACATAAAAACAAACTTGAGATACTCAGAGGAGCTTTCTAGAGACCTTCCAAAAAACTTTTTTCTCGGACCCTCGTTGGGTATACCACAACAACCCTCAGGAAACGGAACTTTTGCAAAGTCAGCCCCGGACTGCTTTAATGAGTTTTTCTGGTTTGTTTTGACATAAAAACAAGCCTGAGATACTAAGAAATGCTTTCTGGAGACCTTGCCAAAACTGTTTTTCTTGGACCTCCGTAGTGGACCTCATCCACCCTCGAGAAAAGGAACTTTTGCAAAGTCGGCCCCGGACTACTCCAATGATTTTTTCTGGTTTGTTTTGACATAAAAATAAGCTTGTGATACTTAGAGGAGCTTTTTGGAGACCTTCAAAAAACCTTTTTCTTGGACTACCGTTGGGTGGACCTCGACCACCCTAGTGAAATGAAACTTTTGCAAAGTCTGCCCGAGACTGCTCCAATGAGTTTTTTCTGTTTGTTCTGACATAATAACTAGCGTGAGATACTCAGAAGAGCTTTCTGGATCTCTTGCAAAAACTGTTTTTCTTGGACCTCCGTAGTGGACCTCATCCACCCTCGAGAAAAGGAAATTTTGCAAAGTCAGCCCTGGACTTCTCCAATGATTTTTTCTGGTTTGTTTTGACACAAAAACAAGCCTGAGATACTCAAAGGATCTTTCTGGAGACCTTGCAAAAAACCTTTTTCTTGGACTACCGTTGGGTGGACCTATACCCACTCCGAGAAATGGAACTTTTGCAAAGTCAGCCCCGGACTGCTCCAATGAGGTTTTTATGCTTGTTTTTACATAAAAACAAGCCTGAGATACTCAGAGTAGCTTTCTGGAGACCTTGCAAAAGCTCTGTTTCTTGAACCTCCGTAGTGGACCTCATCCACCCTCGAGAAAAGGAACTTTTGCAAAGTCAGCCCCGGACTACTCCAATGATTTTTTCTGGTTTGTTTTGACATAAAAATAAGCTTGACATACTTAGAGGAGCTTTTTTGGAGACCTTCAAAAAACCTTTTTCTTGGACTACCGTTGGGTGGACCTCGACCACCCTAGTGAAATGAAACTTTTGCAAAGTCTGCCCGAGACTGCTCCAATGAGTTTTTTCTGTTTGTTCTGACATAATAACTAGCGTGAGATACTCAGAGGAGCTTTCTGGATCCCTTGCAAAAACTGTTTTTCTTGGACCTCCGTAGTGGACCTCATCCACCCTCGAGAAAAGGAACTTTTGCAAAGTCAGCCCCGGACTACTCCAATGATTTTTTCTGGTTTGTTTTGACATAAAAACAATCTTGAGATACTTAGAGGAGCTTTTTGGAGACCTTGCAAAAAACCTTTTTTTTGGACCCCCGTTGGGTGGACCTCGACAACCCTCGGGAAATGGAACTTTTGCAAAGTCGGCCCCGGACTGCTCCAATGAGTTTTCCTGTTTGTTTTGACATAAAAACAAACTTGAGATACTCAGAGGAGCTTTCTAGAGACCTTCCAAAAAACTTTTTTCTCGGACCCTCGTTGGGTATACCACAACAACCCTCAGGAAACGGAACTTTTGCAAAGTCAGCCCCGGACTGCTTTAATGAGTTTTTCTGGTTTGTTTTGACATAAAAACAAGCCTGAGATACTAAGAAATGCTTTCTGGAGACCTTGCCAAAACTGTTTTTCTTGGACCTCCGTAGTGGACCTCATCCACCCTCGAGAAAAGGAACTTTTGCAAAGTCGGCCCCGGACTACTCCAATGATTTTTTCTGGTTTGTTTTGACATAAAAATAAGCTTGTGATACTTAGAGGAGCTTTTTGGAGACCTTCAAAAAACCTTTTTCTTGGACTACCGTTGGGTGGACCTCGACCACCCTAGTGAAATGAAACTTTTGCAAAGTCTGCCCGAGACTGCTCCAATGAGTTTTTTCTGTTTGTTCTGACATAATAACTAGCGTGAGATACTCAGAAGAGCTTTCTGGATCTCTTGCAAAAACTGTTTTTCTTGGACCTCCGTAGTGGACCTCATCCACCCTCGAGAAAAGGAAATTTTGCAAAGTCAGCCCTGGACTTCTCCAATGATTTTTTCTGGTTTGTTTTGACACAAAAACAAGCCTGAGATACTCAAAGGATCTTTCTGGAGACCTTGCAAAAAACCTTTTTCTTGGACTACCGTTGGGTGGACCTATACCCACTCCGAGAAATGGAACTTTTGCAAAGTCAGCCCCGGACTGCTCCAATGAGGTTTTTATGCTTGTTTTTACATAAAAACAAGCCTGAGATACTCAGAGTAGCTTTCTGGAGACCTTGCAAAAGCTCTGTTTCTTGAACCTCCGTAGTGGACCTCATCCACCCTCGAGAAAAGGAACTTTTGCAAAGTCAGCCCCGGACTACTCCAATGATTTTTTCTGGTTTGTTTTGACATAAAAATAAGCTTGACATACTTAGAGGAGCTTTTTTGGAGACGTTCAAAAAACCTTTTTCTTGGACTACCGTTGGGTGGACCTCGACCACCCTAGTGAAATGAAACTTTTGCAAAGTCGGCCCGAGACTGCTCCAATGAGTTTTTTCTGTTTGTTCTGACATAATACCAAGCGTGATATACTCAGAGGAGCTTTCTGGATCCCTTGCAAAAACTGTTTTTCTTGGACCTCCGTAGTGGACCTCATCCACCCTCGAGAAAAGGAAATTTTGCAAAGTCAGCCCCGGACTACTCCAATAATTTTTTCTGGTTTGTTTTGACATAAAAACAAGCTTGAGATACTTAGAGGAGCTTTTTGGAGACCTTGCAAAAAACCTTTTTTTTGGACCCTCGTTGGGTAGAGCTCGACCACCCGAAAGAAACGAAACTTTTGCAAAGTCAGCCCCGGGCTGCTTTAATGAGTTTTTCTGGTTTGTTTTGACATAAAAACAAGCTTGAGATACTAAGAAAAGCTTTCTGGAGACCTTGCCAAAACTGTTTTTCTTGGACCCCCGTTGGGTGGACCTCGACAACCCTCGGGAAATGGAACTTTTGCAAAGTCGGCCCCGGACTGCTTTAATGAGTTTTTCCTGTTTGTTTTGACACAAAAACAAGCCTGAGATACTCAGAGGATCTTTCTGGAGACCTTGCAAAAAACCTTTTTCTTGGACTACCGTTGGGTGGACCTATACCCACTTCGAGAAACGAAACTTTTGCAAAGTCAGCCCTGGGCTGCTTTAATGAGTTTTTCTGGTTGGTTTTGACATAAAAACAAGCCTGAGATACTCAGAAAAGCTTTCTGGAGACCTTGCAAAAAACCTTTTTCTTGGACCCCCGATGGGTGGACCTCGACCAACCTTGAGAAACGAAACTTTTGCAAAGTCAGCCCCGGACTGCTCCAACGAGGTTTTTATGCTTGTTTTTACATAAAAACAAGCCTGAGATACTCAGAGGAGCTTTCTGGAGACCTTGCAAAAAACCTTTTTCTTGGACCCCCGTTGGGAGGACCTCGACCACGCTAGAGAAATGAAACTTTTGCAAAGTCAGCCCTGGACGGCTCCAATGAGTTTTTCTGGTTTGTTTTGACATAAAAAAAAGCCTGAGATACTCAGAGGAGCTTTCTGGAGACCTTGAAAAAAACTTTTTCTTGGACCCCCGTTGGGTGGACCACCCTAGGTGATGAAACTTTTGCAAAGTCGGCCCCGAAATGCTCCTATGAGTTTTTTCTGTTTGTTTTGAGATAAAAGCAAGCCTGAGATACTCAGAGGAGGCTTCTGGAGACCTTGCAAAAAACCTTTTTCTTGGACCCCCGTTGGGTGGACCTCGACCACCCTCCAGAAACTGAACTTTTGCAAAGTCGGCCCCGGACTGCTCCAATGAGTTTTTTCTGTTTGTTCTGACATAATAGCAAGCCTGAGATACTCAGAGGAGCTTTCTGGAGACCTTGCGAAAAACCTTTTTCTTGGACTACCATTGGGTTGAACTCGACCGTACACGAGAGATGGAACTTTTGCAAAGTCAGCCCGGAACTGCTCCAGCGATTTTTTCTGGTTTGTTTTGACATAAAAAAAAGCCTGAGATACTCACAGGAGCTTTCTGGATACCTTGCAAAAACTGTTTTTCTTGGACCCCCGTAGTGGACCTCATCCATCTTCGAGAGATGGAACTTTTGCAAAGTCGGCCCGGGACCGCTCCAATGATTTGTTCTGGTTTGATTTGACATAAAAAAAGCCTCAGTACTCCAGTACTCAGAGGAGCTTTCTGGAGACCTTGAAAAAAACTTTTTCTTGGACCTCCGTTGGGTGGACATCGACCACCCTAGGTGATGAAACTTTTGCAAAGTCAGCCCCGGAATGCTCCTATAAGTTTTTTCTGTTTTTTCTGACATAATAACTAGCCTGAGATACTCAGAGGAGAGTTCAAGATACCTTGCAAAAAACCTTTTTCTTGGACCCCCGTTGTTAACCTCATCCACCCTCGAGAAAAGGAACTTTTGCAAAGTTAGCCCCGGACTGCTCCAATTAGTGTAACTGGTTTGTATTGACATAAAAACAAGCCTGAAATACTTGGAGGAGCGTTCTAGCTGGATACCTTGCAAAAACTCTTTTCCATGTACCCCTGTAGTGGACCTCATCCATTCTCGAGAAAAAGAACTTTTGCAAAGCCGGCTCCGGACTACTCCAATTGCTTTTTCTGCTATGTTTTGACGTAAAAACAAGCCTAAGATACTCAGAGGAGAATTCAAGATACCTTGCAAAAGCTCTTTTTCTTGGACCTCCGTAGTGGACCTCATCCACCCTCGAGAAAAGGAACTTTTGCAAAGTCAGCCCCGGACTACTCCAATGATTTTTTCTGGTTTGTTTTGACATAAAAATAAGCTTGTGATACTTAGAGGAGCTTTTTGGAGACCTTCAAAAAACCTTTTTCTTGGACTACCGTTGGGTGGACCTCGACCACCCTAGTGAAATGAAACTTTTGCAAAGTCTGCCCGAGACTGCTCCAATGAGTTTTTTCTGTTTGTTCTGACATAATAACTAGCGTGAGATACTCAGAGGAGCTTTCTGGATCCCTTGCAAAAACTGTTTTTCTTGGACCTCCGTAGTGGACCTCATCCACCCTCGAGAAAAGGAACTTTTGCAAAGTCAGCCCCGGACTACTCCAATGATTTTTTCTGGTTTGTTTTGACATAAAAACAATCTTGAGATACTTAGAGGAGCTTTTTGGAGACCTTGCAAAAAACCTTTTTTTTGGACCCCCGTTGGGTGGACCTCGACAACCCTCGGGAAATGGAACTTTTGCAAAGTCGGCCCCGGACTGCTCCAATGAGTTTTCCTGTTTGTTTTGACATAAAAACAAACTTGAGATACTCAGAGGAGCTTTCTAGAGACCTTCCAAAAAACTTTTTTCTCGGACCCTCGTTGGGTATACCACAACAACCCTCAGGAAACGGAACTTTTGCAAAGTCAGCCCCGGACTGCTTTAATGAGTTTTTCTGGTTTGTTTTGACATAAAAACAAGCCTGAGATACTAAGAAATGCTTTCTGGAGACCTTGCCAAAACTGTTTTTCTTGGACCTCCGTAGTGGACCTCATCCACCCTCGAGAAAAGGAACTTTTGCAAAGTCAGCCCCGGACTACTCCAATGATTTTTTCTGGTTTGTTTTGACATAAAAATAAGCTTGTGATACTTAGAGGAGCTTTTTGGAGACCTTCAAAAAACCTTTTTCTTGGACTACCGTTGGGTGGACCTCGACCACCCTAGTGAAATGAAACTTTTGCAAAGTCTGCCCGAGACTGCTCCAATGAGTTTTTTCTGTTTGTTCTGACATAATAACTAGCGTGAGATACTCAGAAGAGTTTTCTGGATCTCTTGCAAAAACTGTTTTTCTTGGACCTCCGTAGTGGACCTCATCCACCCTCGAGAAAAGGAAATTTTGCAAAGTCAGCCCTGGACTTCTCCAATGATTTTTTCTGGTTTGTTTTGACACAAAAACAAGCCTGAGATACTCAAAGGATCTTTCTGGAGACCTTGCAAAAAACCTTTTTCTTGGACTACCGTTGGGTGGACCTATACCCACTCCGAGAAATGGAACTTTTGCAAAGTCAGCCCCGGACTGCTCCAATGAGGTTTTTATGCTTGTTTTTACATAAAAACAAGCCTGAGATACTCAGAGTAGCTTTCTGGAGACCTTGCAAAAGCTCTGTTTCTTGAACCTCCGTAGTGGACCTCATCCACCCTCGAGAAAAGGAACTTTTGCAAAGTCAGCCCCGGACTACTCCAATGATTTTTTCTGGTTTGTTTTGACATAAAAATAAGCTTGACATACTTAGAGGAGCTTTTTTGGAGACGTTCAAAAAACCTTTTTCTTGGACTACCGTTGGGTGGACCTCGACCACCCTAGTGAAATGAAACTTTTGCAAAGTCGGCCCGAGACTGCTCCAATGAGTTTTTTCTGTTTGTTCTGACATAATACCAAGCGTGATATACTCAGAGGAGCTTTCTGGATCCCTTGCAAAAACTGTTTTTCTTGGACCTCCGTAGTGGACCTCATCCACCCTCGAGAAAAGGAAATTTTGCAAAGTCAGCCCCGGACTACTCCAATAATTTTTTCTGGTTTGTTTTGACATAAAAACAAGCTTGAGAT
This sequence comes from Encarsia formosa, assembly GCA_038277355.1. Lineage (NCBI taxonomy): Eukaryota > Metazoa > Arthropoda > Insecta > Hymenoptera > Aphelinidae > Encarsia > Encarsia formosa. The sequence continues at coordinate 113,139,423 of CM076184.1, forward strand.
ACTTAGAGGAGCTTTTTGGAGACCTTGCAAAAAACCTTTTTTTTGGACCCTCGTTGGGTAGAGCTCGACCACCCGAAAGAAACGAAACTTTTGCAAAGTCAGCCCCGGGCTGCTTTAATGAGTTTTTCTGGTTTGTTTTGACATAAAAACAAGCTTGAGATACTAAGAAAAGCTTTCTGGAGACCTTGCCAAAACTGTTTTTCTTGGACCCCCGTTGGGTGGACCTCGACAACCCTCGGGAAATGGAACTTTTGCAAAGTCGGCCCCGGACTGCTTTAATGAGTTTTTCCTGTTTGTTTTGACACAAAAACAAGCCTGAGATACTCAGAGGATCTTTCTGGAGACCTTGCAAAAAACCTTTTTCTTGGACTACCGTTGGGTGGACCTATACCCACTTCGAGAAACGAAACTTTTGCAAAGTCAGCCCTGGGCTGCTTTAATGAGTTTTTCTGGTTGGTTTTGACATAAAAACAAGCCTGAGATACTCAGAAAAGCTTTCTGGAGACCTTGCAAAAAACCTTTTTCTTGGACCCCCGATGGGTGGACCTCGACCAACCTTGAGAAACGAAACTTTTGCAAAGTCAGCCCCGGACTGCTCCAACGAGGTTTTTATGCTTGTTTTTACATAAAAACAAGCCTGAGATACTCAGAGTAGCTTTCTGGAGACCTTGCAAAAAACCTTTTTCTTGCACCCCCGTTGGGTGGATCTCAACAACCCTCAGGAAATGGAACTTTTGCAAAGTCGGCCCCGGACTGCTCCATCGAGTTTTTCCTGTTTGTTTTTACATAAAAACAAGCCTGAGATACTCAGAGTAGCTTTCTGGAGACCTTGCAAAAAACCTTTTTCTTGGACCCCCGTTGGGTGGACCTCAACAACCCTCAGGAAATGGAACTTTTGCAAAGTCGGCCCCGGACTGCTCCAATGAGTTTTTCCTGTTTGTTTTTACATAAAAATAAGCCTGAGATACTCAGAGTAGCTTTTTGGAGACCTTGCAAAAAACCTTTTTCTTGGACCCCCGTTGGGTGGACCTCGACCAACCTTGAGAAACGAAACTTTTGCAAAGTCGGCCCCGGACTGCTCCAATTGGTTTTTCTGGTTTGTTTTGACGTAAAAACAAGCCTGAAATACTTGGAGGAGCTTTCTGGATACCTTGCAAAAACTCTTGTTGATGTACCCCCGTAGTGGACCTCATCCACCCTCGAGAAAAAGAACTTTTGTAAAGTCGGCCCCGGACTGCTCCAATAGTGTTTTCTGGTTTGTTTTAACGCAAAAACAAGCCTGAGATACTCAGAGGAGCTTTCTGAATACCTTGCCAAAACTGTTTTTCTTGGACCCTCGTTGAGTGGACCTCATCCAACCTCGAGGAATGTTACTTGTTCAAAGACGGCCCCGTACTGCTCCAATAGAGATTACTGGTTTGTTTTGACGTAGAAACAAGCCTGAGATACTCAGAGGAGCTGTCTGGATACCTTGCAAAAACTCTTTTTCTTGGAACCCCGTAGTGGACCTCATCCACCCTCGAGAAAAGGAACTTTTGTAAAGTCGGCCCCGGACTGTTCCAATAGAGTTTTTTGGTTTGTTTTGACGCAAAAACAAGCCTGAGATACTCAGAGGAGCTTTCTGGATACCTTGCAAAAACTGTTTTTCTTGGACCCCCGTAGTGGACCTCATCCACTCTCGAGAAAAGGAACTTTTGCAAAGTCGGCCCCGGACTGCTCCAATAGAGTTTTTTGGTTTGTTTTGACGCAAAAACAAGCCTGAGATACTCAGAGAAGCTTTCTGGAGACCTTGAAAAAAACTTTTTCTTGGACCCCCGTTGGGTGGACCACCCTAGGTGATGAAACTTTTGCAAAGTCGGCCCCGAAATGCTCCTATGAGTTTTTTCTGTTTGTTTTGAGATAAAAGCAAGCCTGAGATACTCAGAGGAGGCTTCTGGAGACCTTGCGAAAAACCTTTTTCTTGGACCCCCGTTGGGTGGACCTCGACCACCCTCCAGAAACTGAACTTTTGCAAAGTCAGCCCCAGACTGCTCCAATGAGTTTTTTCTGTTTGTTCTGACATAATAGCAAGCCTGAGATACTCAGAGGAGCTTTCTGGAGACCTTGCGAAAAACCATTTTCTTGGACTACCGTTGGGTTGACCTCTGCCATACTCGAGAGATGGAACTTTTGCAAAGTCGGCCCGGGACTGCTCCGATGATTTTTTCTGGTTTGTTTTGACATAAAAAAAAGCCTGAGATACTCAGAGGAGCTTTCTGGAGACCTTGCAAAAAACCTTTTTCTTGGACCCCCGTTGGGAGGACCTCGACCACGCTAGAGAAATGAAACTTTTGCAAAGTCAGCCCTGGACGGCTCCAATGAGTTTTTCTGGTTTGTTTTGACATAAAAAAAAGCCTGAGATACTCAGAGGAGCTTTCTGGAGACCTTGAAAAAAACTTTTTCTTGGACCCCCGTTGGGTGGACCACCCTAGGTGATGAAACTTTTGCAAAGTCGGCCCCGAAATGCTCCTATGAGTTTTTTCTGTTTGTTTTGAGATAAAAGCAAGCCTGAGATACTCAGAGGAGGCTTCTGGAGACCTTGCAAAAAACCTTTTTCTTGGACCCCCGTTGGGTGGACCTCGACCACCCTCCAGAAACTGAACTTTTGCAAAGTCGGCCCCGGACTGCTCCAATGAGTTTTTTCTGTTTGTTCTGACATAATAGCAAGCCTGAGATACTCAGAGGAGCTTTCTGGAGACCTTGCGAAAAACCTTTTTCTTGGACTACCATTGGGTTGAACTCGACCGTACACGAGAGATGGAACTTTTGCAAAGTCAGCCCGGAACTGCTCCAGCGATTTTTTCTGGTTTGTTTTGACATAAAAAAAAGCCTGAGATACTCACAGGAGCTTTCTGGATACCTTGCAAAAACTGTTTTTCTTGGACCCCCGTAGTGGACCTCATCCATCTTCGAGAGATGGAACTTTTGCAAAGTCGGCCCAGGACCGCTCCAATGATTTGTTCTGGTTTGATTTGACATAAAAAAAGCCTCAGTACTCCAGTACTCAGAGGAGCTTTCTGGAGACCTTGAAAAAAACTTTTTCTTGGACCTCCGTTGGGTGGACATCGACCACCCTAGGTGATGAAACTTTTGCAAAGTCGGCCCCGGAATGCTCCTATAAGTTTTTTCTGTTTTTTCTGACATAATAACTAGCCTGAGATACTCAGAGGAGAGTTCAAGATACCTTGCAAAAAACCTTTTTCTTGGACCCCCGTTGTTAACCTCATCCACCCTCGAGAAAAGGAACTTTTGCAAAGTTAGCCCCGGACTGCTCCAATTAGTTTAACTGGTTTGTATTGACATAAAAACAAGCCTGAAATACTTGGAGGAGCGTTCTAGCTGGATACCTTGCAAAAACTCTTTTCCATGTACCCCTATAGTGGACCTCATCCATTCTCGAGAAAAAGAACTTTTGCAAAGCCGGCTCCGGACTACTCCAATTGCTTTTTCTGCTATGTTTTGACGTAAAAACAAGCCTAAGATACTCAGAGGAGAATTCAAGATACCTTGCAAAAGCTCTTTTTCTTGGACCTCCGTAGTGGACCTCATCCACCCTCGAGAAAAGGAACTTTTGCAAAGTCAGCCCCGGACTACTCCAATGATTTTTTCTGGTTTGTTTTGACATAAAAATAAGCTTGTGATACTTAGAGGAGCTTTTTGGAGACCTTCAAAAAACCTTTTTCTTGGACTACCGTTGGGTGGACCTCGACCACCCTAGTGAAATGAAACTTTTGCAAAGTCTGCCCGAGACTGCTCCAATGAGTTTTTTCTGTTTGTTCTGACATAATAACTAGCGTGAGATACTCAGAGGAGCTTTCTGGATCCCTTGCAAAAACTGTTTTTCTTGGACCTCCGTAGTGGACCTCATCCACCCTCGAGAAAAGGAACTTTTGCAAAGTCAGCCCCGGACTACTCCAATGATTTTTTCTGGTTTGTTTTGACATAAAAACAATCTTGAGATACTTAGAGGAGCTTTTTGGAGACCTTGCAAAAAACCTTTTTTTTGGACCCCCGTTGGGTGGACCTCGACAACCCTCGGGAAATGGAACTTTTGCAAAGTCGGCCCCGGACTGCTCCAATGAGTTTTCCTGTTTGTTTTGACATAAAAACAAACTTGAGATACTCAGAGGAGCTTTCTAGAGACCTTCCAAAAAACTTTTTTCTCGGACCCTCGTTGAGTATACCACAACAACCCTCAGGAAACGGAACTTTTGCAAAGTCGGCCCCGGACTGCTTTAATGAGTTTTTCTGGTTTGTTTTGACATAAAAACAAGCCTGAGATACTAAGAAATGCTTTCTGGAGACTTTGCCAAAACTGTTTTTCTTGGACCTCCGTAGTGGACCTCATCCACCCTCGAGAAATGGAACTTTTGCAAAGTCAGCCCCGACTACTCCAATGATTTTTTCTGGTTTGTTTTGACATAAAAATAAGCTTGACATACTTAGAGGAGCTTTTTGGAGACCTTCAAAAAACCTTTTTCTTGGACTACCGTTGGGTGGACCTCGACCACCCTAGTGAAATGAAACTTTTGCAAAGTCGGCCCGAGACTGCTCCAATGAGTTTTTTCTGTTTGTTCTGACATAATAACAAGCGTGAGATACTCAGAAGAGCTTTCTGGATCTCTTGCAAAAACTGTTTTTCTTGGACCTCCGTAGTGGACCTCATCCACCCTCGAGAAAAGGAAATTTTGCAAAGTCAGCCCTGGACTTCTCCAATGATTTTTTCTGGTTTGTTTTGACACAAAAACAAGCCTGAGATACTCAAAGGATCTTTCTGGAGACCTTGCAAAAAACCTTTTTCTTGGACTACCGTTGGGTGGACCTATACCCACTCCGAGAAATGGAACTTTTGCAAAGTCAGCCCCGGACTGCTCCAATGAGGTTTTTATGCTTGTTTTTACATAAAAACAAGCCTGAGATACTCAGAGTAGCTTTCTGGAGACCTTGCAAAAGCTCTGTTTCTTGAACCTCCGTAGTGGACCTCATCCACCCTCGAGAAAAGGAACTTTTGCAAAGTCAGCCCCGGACTACTCCAATGATTTTTTCTGGTTTGTTTTGACATAAAAATAAGCTTGACATACTTAGAGGAGCTTTTTTGGAGACCTTCAAAAAACCTTTTTTTTGGACTACCGTTGGGTGGACCTCGACCACCCTAGTGAAATGAAACTTTTGCAAAGTCGGCCCGAGACTGCTCCAATGAGTTTTTTCTGTTTGTTCTGACATAATACCAAGCGTGATATACTCAGAGGAGCTTTCTGGATCCCTTGCAAAAACTGTTTTTCTTGGACCTCCGTAGTGGACCTCATCCACCCTCGAGAAAAGGAAATTTTGCAAAGTCAGCCCCGGACTACTCCAATAATTTTTTCTGGTTTGTTTTGACATAAAAACAAGCTTGAGATACTTAGAGGAGCTTTTTGGAGACCTTGCAAAAAACCTTTTTTTTGGACCCTCGTTGGGTAGAGCTCGACCACCCGAAAGAAACGAAACTTTTGCAAAGTCAGCCCCGGGCTGCTTTAATGAGTTTTTCTGGTTTGTTTTGACATAAAAACAAGCCTGAGATACTAAGAAAAGCTTTCTGGAGACCTTGCCAAAACTGTTTTTCTTGGACCCCCGTTGGGTGGACCTCGACAACCCTCGGGAAATGGAACTTTTGCAAAGTCGGCCCCGGACTGCTTTAATGAGTTTTTCCTGTTTGTTTTGACACAAAAACAAGCCTGAGATACTCAGAGGATCTTTCTGGAGACCTTGCAAAAAACCTTTTTCTTGGACTACCGTTGGGTGGACCTATACCCACTTCGAGAAACGAAACTTTTGCAAAGTCAGCCCTGGGCTGCTTTAATGAGTTTTTCTGGTTGGTTTTGACATAAAAACAAGCCTGAGATACTCAGAAAAGCTTTCTGGAGACCTTGCAAAAAACCTTTTTCTTGGACCCCCGATGGGTGGACCTCGACCAACCTTGAGAAACGAAACTTTTGCAAAGTCAGCCCCGGACTGCTCCAACGAGGTTTTTATGCTTGTTTTTACATAAAAACAAGCCTGAGATACTCAGAGTAGCTTTCTGGAGACCTTGCAAAAAACCTTTTTCTTGGACCCCCGTTGGGTGGATCTCAACAACCCTCAGGAAATGGAACTTTTGCAAAGTCGGCCCCGGACTGCTCCATCGAGTTTTTCCTGTTTGTTTTTACATAAAAACAAGCCTGAGATACTCAGAGTAGCTTTCTGGAGACCTAGCAAAAAACCTTTTTCTTGGACCCCCGTTGGGTGGACCTCAACAACCCTCAGGAAATGGAACTTTTGCAAAGTCGGCCCCGGACTGCTCCAATGAGTTTTTCCTGTTTGTTTTTACATAAAAACAAGCCTGAGATACTCAGAGTAGCTTTTTGGAGACCTTGCAAAAAACCTTTTTCTTGGACCCCCGTTGGGTGGACCTCGACCAACCTTGAGAAACGAAACTTTTGCAAAGTCGGCCCCGGACTGCTCCAATTGGTTTTTCTGGTTTGTTTTGACGTAAAAACAAGCCTGAGATACTCAGAGGAGAACTCAAGATACCTTGCAAAAACTCTTTTTCTTGGCCCCCTGATGTTAACTTCATCCACCTTCGAGAAAAGGAACTTTTGCAAAGTTAGCCCCGGACTGCTCCAATTAGTTTCTCTGGTTTGTATTGACATAAAAACAATCCTGAAATACTTGGAGGAGCTTTCTGAATACCTTGCAAAAATTCTTTTCCATGTACCCCCGTTGGGTGGACCCGACCAACCTTGAGTAACGGAACTTTTGCAAAGTCAGCCCTGGACGGCTCCAATGAGTTTTTCTGGTTTGTTTTGACATAAAAACCAGCCTGAGATACTCAGAGGAGAATTCAAGATACTTTGCAAAAACTCTTTTCCTTGGACCCCCGTTGTTAACCTCATCCACCCTCGAGAAAAGGAACTTTTGCAAAGTCAGCCCCAGACTGCTCCAATGAGTTTTTCTGTTTTTTCTGACATAAAAACAAGCCTGAGATACTCAGAGGAGCTTTCTGGAGACCTTGCAACAAACCTTTTTTTTGGACTACCGTTGGGTGGACCTCGACCACCCTAGAGAAATGAAACTTTTGCAAAGTCAGCTTGGACGGCTCCAATGAGTTTTCCTGATTTGTTATGACATAAAAACAAGCCTGAGATACTCAGAGGATCTTTCTGGAGACCTTGCAAAAAACTTTCTTCTTGGACTACCGTTGGGTGGACCTCGACCACCCTAGTGAAATGAAACTTTTGCAAAGTCGGCCCGAGACTGCTCCAATGAGTTTTTTCTGTTTGTTCTGACATAATAACAAGCGTGAGATACTCAGAAGAGCTTTCTGGATCTCTTGCAAAAACTGTTTTTCTTGGACCTCCGTAGTGGACCTCATCCACCCTCGAGAAAAGGAAATTTTGCAAAGTCAGCCCTGGACTTCTCCAATGATTTTTTCTGGTTTGTTTTGACACAAAAACAAGCCTGAGATACTCAAAGGATCTTTCTGGAGACCTTGCAGAAAACCTTTTTCTTGGACTACCGTTGGGTGGACCTATACCCACTCCGAGAAATGGAACTTTTGCAAAGTCAGCCCCGGACTGCTCCAATGAGGTTTTTATGCTTGTTTTTACATAAAAACAAGCCTGAGATACTCAGAGTAGCTTTCTGGAGACCTTGCAAAAGCTCTGTTTCTTGAACCTCCGTAGTGGACCTCATCCACCCTCGAGAAAAGGAACTTTTGCAAAGTCAGCCCCGGACTACTCCAATGATTTTTTCTGGTTTGTTTTGACATAAAAATAAGCTTGACATACTTAGAGGAGCTTTTTTGGAGACCTTCAAAAAACCTTTTTCTTGGACTACCGTTGGGTGGACCTCGACCACCCTAGTGAAATGAAACTTTTGCAAAGTCGGCCCGAGACTGCTCTAATGAGTTTTTTCTGTTTGTTCTGACATAATACCAAGCGTGATATACTCAGAGGAGCTTTCTGGATCCCTTGCAAAAACTGTTTTTCTTGGACCTCCGTAGTGGACCTCATCCACCCTCGAGAAAAGGAAATTTTGCAAAGTCAGCCCCGGACTACTCCAATAATTTTTTCTAGTTTGTTTTGACATAAAAACAAGCCTGAGATACTCAGAAAAGCTTTCTGGAGACCTTGCCAAAACTGTTTTTCTTGGACCCCCGTTGGGTGGACCTCGACAACCCTCGGGAAATGGAACTTTTGCAAAGTCGGCCCCGGACTGCTTTAATGAGTTTTTCCTGTTTGTTTTGACACAAAAACAAGCCTGAGATACTCAGAGGATCTTTCTGGAGACCTTGCAAAAAACCTTTTTCTTGGACTACCGTTGGGTGGACCTATACCCACTTCGAGAAACGAAACTTTTGCAAAGTCAGCCCTGGGCTGCTTTAATGAGTTTTTCTGGTTGGTTTTGACATAAAAACAAGCCTGAGATACTCAGAAAAGCTTTCTGGAGACCTTGCAAAAAACCTTTTTCTTGGACCCCCGATGGGTGGACCTCGACCAACCTTGAGAAACGAAACTTTTGCAAAGTCAGCCCCGGACTGCTCCAACGAGGTTTTTATGCTTGTTTTTACATAAAAACAAGCCTGAGATACTCAGAGTAGCTTTCTGGAGACCTTGCAAAAAACCTTTTTCTTGCACCCCCGTTGGGTGGATCTCAACAACCCTCAGGAAATGGAACTTTTGCAAAGTCGGCCCCGGACTGCTCCATCGAGTTTTTCCTGTTTGTTTTTACATAAAAACAAGCCTGAGATACTCAGAGTAGCTTTCTGGAGACCTTGCAAAAAACCTTTTTCTTGGACCCCCGTTGGGTGGACCTCAACAACCCTCAGGAAATGGAACTTTTGCAAAGTCGGCCCCGGACTGCTCCAATGAGTTTTTCCTGTTTGTTTTTACATAAAAATAAGCCTGAGATACTCAGAGTAGCTTTTTGGAGACCTTGCAAAAAACCTTTTTCTTGGACCCCCGTTGGGTGGACCTCGACCAACCTTGAGAAACGAAACTTTTGCAAAGTCGGCCCCGGACTGCTCCAATTGGTTTTTCTGGTTTGTTTTGACGTAAAAACAAGCCTGAAATACTTGGAGGAGCTTTCTGGATACCTTGCAAAAACTCTTGTTGATGTACCCCCGTAGTGGACCTCATCCACCCTCGAGAAAAAGAACTTTTGTAAAGTCGGCCCCGGACTGCTCCAATAGTGTTTTCTGGTTTGTTTTAACGCAAAAACAAGCCTGAGATACTCAGAGGAGCTTTCTGAATACCTTGCCAAAACTGTTTTTCTTGGACCCTCGTTGAGTGGACCTCATCCAACCTCGAGGAATGTTACTTGTTCAAAGACGGCCCCGTACTGCTCCAATAGAGATTACTGGTTTGTTTTGACGTAGAAACAAGCCTGAGATACTCAGAGGAGCTGTCTGGATACCTTGCAAAAACTCTTTTTCTTGGAACCCCGTAGTGGACCTCATCCACCCTCGAGAAAAGGAACTTTTGTAAAGTCGGCCCCGGACTGTTCCAATAGAGTTTTTTGGTTTGTTTTGACGCAAAAACAAGCCTGAGATACTCAGAGGAGCTTTCTGGATACCTTGCAAAAACTGTTTTTCTTGGACCCCCGTAGTGGACCTCATCCACTCTCGAGAAAAGGAACTTTTGCAAAGTCGGCCCCGGACTGCTCCAATAGAGTTTTTTGGTTTGTTTTGACGCAAAAACAAGCCTGAGATACTCAGAGAAGCTTTCTGGAGACCTTGAAAAAAACTTTTTCTTGGACCCCCGTTGGGTGGACCACCCTAGGTGATGAAACTTTTGCAAAGTCGGCCCCGAAATGCTCCTATGAGTTTTTTCTGTTTGTTTTGAGATAAAAGCAAGCCTGAGATACTCAGAGGAGGCTTCTGGAGACCTTGCGAAAAACCTTTTTCTTGGACCCCCGTTGGGTGGACCTCGACCACCCTCCAGAAACTGAACTTTTGCAAAGTCAGCCCCAGACTGCTCCAATGAGTTTTTTCTGTTTGTTCTGACATAATAGCAAGCCTGAGATACTCAGAGGAGCTTTCTGGAGACCTTGCGAAAAACCATTTTCTTGGACTACCGTTGGGTTGACCTCTGCCATACTCGAGAGATGGAACTTTTGCAAAGTCGGCCCGGGACTGCTCCGATGATTTTTTCTGGTTTGTTTTGACATAAAAAAAAGCCTGAGATACTCAGAGGAGCTTTCTGGAGACCTTGCAAAAAACCTTTTTCTTGGACCCCCGTTGGGAGGACCTCGACCACGCTAGAGAAATGAAACTTTTGCAAAGTCAGCCCTGGACGGCTCCAATGAGTTTTTCTGGTTTGTTTTGACATAAAAAAAAGCCTGAGATACTCAGAGGAGCTTTCTGGAGACCTTGAAAAAAACTTTTTCTTGGACCCCCGTTGGGTGGACCACCCTAGGTGATGAAACTTTTGCAAAGTCGGCCCCGAAATGCTCCTATGAGTTTTTTCTGTTTGTTTTGAGATAAAAGCAAGCCTGAGATACTCAGAGGAGGCTTCTGGAGACCTTGCAAAAAACCTTTTTCTTGGACCCCCGTTGGGTGGACCTCGACCACCCTCCAGAAACTGAACTTTTGCAAAGTCGGCCCCGGACTGCTCCAATGAGTTTTTTCTGTTTGTTCTGACATAATAGCAAGCCTGAGATACTCAGAGGAGCTTTCTGGAGACCTTGCGAAAAACCTTTTTCTTGGACTACCATTGGGTTGAACTCGACCGTACACGAGAGATGGAACTTTTGCAAAGTCAGCCCGGAACTGCTCCAGCGATTTTTTCTGGTTTGTTTTGACATAAAAAAAAGCCTGAGATACTCACAGGAGCTTTCTGGATACCTTGCAAAAACTGTTTTTCTTGGACCCCCGTAGTGGACCTCATCCATCTTCGAGAGATGGAACTTTTGCAAAGTCGGCCCAGGACCGCTCCAATGATTTGTTCTGGTTTGATTTGACATAAAAAAAGCCTCAGTACTCCAGTACTCAGAGGAGCTTTCTGGAGACCTTGAAAAAAACTTTTTCTTGGACCTCCGTTGGGTGGACATCGACCACCCTAGGTGATGAAACTTTTGCAAAGTCGGCCCCGGAATGCTCCTATAAGTTTTTTCTGTTTTTTCTGACATAATAACTAGCCTGAGATACTCAGAGGAGAGTTCAAGATACCTTGCAAAAAACCTTTTTCTTGGACCCCCGTTGTTAACCTCATCCACCCTCGAGAAAAGGAACTTTTGCAAAGTTAGCCCCGGACTGCTCCAATTAGTTTAACTGGTTTGTATTGACATAAAAACAAGCCTGAAATACTTGGAGGAGCGTTCTAGCTGGATACCTTGCAAAAACTCTTTTCCATGTACCCCTATAGTGGACCTCATCCATTCTCGAGAAAAAGAACTTTTGCAAAGCCGGCTCCGGACTACTCCAATTGCTTTTTCTGCTATGTTTTGACGTAAAAACAAGCCTAAGATACTCAGAGGAGAATTCAAGATACCTTGCAAAAGCTCTTTTTCTTGGACCTCCGTAGTGGACCTCATCCACCCTCGAGAAAAGGAACTTTTGCAAAGTCAGCCCCGGACTACTCCAATGATTTTTTCTGGTTTGTTTTGACATAAAAATAAGCTTGTGATACTTAGAGGAGCTTTTTGGAGACCTTCAAAAAACCTTTTTCTTGGACTACCGTTGGGTGGACCTCGACCACCCTAGTGAAATGAAACTTTTGCAAAGTCTGCCCGAGACTGCTCCAATGAGTTTTTTCTGTTTGTTCTGACATAATAACTAGCGTGAGATACTCAGAGGAGCTTTCTGGATCCCTTGCAAAAACTGTTTTTCTTGGACCTCCGTAGTGGACCTCATCCACCCTCGAGAAAAGGAACTTTTGCAAAGTCAGCCCCGGACTACTCCAATGATTTTTTCTGGTTTGTTTTGACATAAAAACAATCTTGAGATACTTAGAGGAGCTTTTTGGAGACCTTGCAAAAAACCTTTTTTTTGGACCCCCGTTGGGTGGACCTCGACAACCCTCGGGAAATGGAACTTTTGCAAAGTCGGCCCCGGACTGCTCCAATGAGTTTTCCTGTTTGTTTTGACATAAAAACAAACTTGAGATACTCAGAGGAGCTTTCTAGAGACCTTCCAAAAAACTTTTTTCTCGGACCCTCGTTGAGTATACCACAACAACCCTCAGGAAACGGAACTTTTGCAAAGTCGGCCCCGGACTGCTTTAATGAGTTTTTCTGGTTTGTTTTGACATAAAAACAAGCCTGAGATACTAAGAAATGCTTTCTGGAGACTTTGCCAAAACTGTTTTTCTTGGACCTCCGTAGTGGACCTCATCCACCCTCGAGAAATGGAACTTTTGCAAAGTCAGCCCCGACTACTCCAATGATTTTTTCTGGTTTGTTTTGACATAAAAATAAGCTTGACATACTTAGAGGAGCTTTTTGGAGACCTTCAAAAAACCTTTTTCTTGGACTACCGTTGGGTGGACCTCGACCACCCTAGTGAAATGAAACTTTTGCAAAGTCGGCCCGAGACTGCTCCAATGAGTTTTTTCTGTTTGTTCTGACATAATAACAAGCGTGAGATACTCAGAAGAGCTTTCTGGATCTCTTGCAAAAACTGTTTTTCTTGGACCTCCGTAGTGGACCTCATCCACCCTCGAGAAAAGGAAATTTTGCAAAGTCAGCCCTGGACTTCTCCAATGATTTTTTCTGGTTTGTTTTGACACAAAAACAAGCCTGAGATACTCAAAGGATCTTTCTGGAGACCTTGCAAAAAACCTTTTTCTTGGACTACCGTTGGGTGGACCTATACCCACTCCGAGAAATGGAACTTTTGCAAAGTCAGCCCCGGACTGCTCCAATGAGGTTTTTATGCTTGTTTTTACATAAAAACAAGCCTGAGATACTCAGAGTAGCTTTCTGGAGACCTTGCAAAAGCTCTGTTTCTTGAACCTCCGTAGTGGACCTCATCCACCCTCGAGAAAAGGAACTTTTGCAAAGTCAGCCCCGGACTACTCCAATGATTTTTTCTGGTTTGTTTTGACATAAAAATAAGCTTGACATACTTAGAGGAGCTTTTTTGGAGACCTTCAAAAAACCTTTTTTTTGGACTACCGTTGGGTGGACCTCGACCACCCTAGTGAAATGAAACTTTTGCAAAGTCGGCCCGAGACTGCTCCAATGAGTTTTTTCTGTTTGTTCTGACATAATACCAAGCGTGATATACTCAGAGGAGCTTTCTGGATCCCTTGCAAAAACTGTTTTTCTTGGACCTCCGTAGTGGACCTCATCCACCCTCGAGAAAAGGAAATTTTGCAAAGTCAGCCCCGGACTACTCCAATAATTTTTTCTGGTTTGTTTTGACATAAAAACAAGCTTGAGATACTTAGAGGAGCTTTTTGGAGACCTTGCAAAAAACCTTTTTTTTGGACCCTCGTTGGGTAGAGCTCGACCACCCGAAAGAAACGAAACTTTTGCAAAGTCAGCCCCGGGCTGCTTTAATGAGTTTTTCTGGTTTGTTTTGACATAAAAACAAGCCTGAGATACTAAGAAAAGCTTTCTGGAGACCTTGCCAAAACTGTTTTTCTTGGACCCCCGTTGGGTGGACCTCGACAACCCTCGGGAAATGGAACTTTTGCAAAGTCGGCCCCGGACTGCTTTAATGAGTTTTTCCTGTTTGTTTTGACACAAAAACAAGCCTGAGATACTCAGAGGATCTTTCTGGAGACCTTGCAAAAAACCTTTTTCTTGGACTACCGTTGGGTGGACCTATACCCACTTCGAGAAACGAAACTTTTGCAAAGTCAGCCCTGGGCTGCTCCGATGATTTTTTCTGTTTGTTCTGACATAATAGCAAGCCTGAGATACTCAGAGGAGCTTTCTGGAGACCTTGCGAAAAACCATTTTCTTGGACTACCGTTGGGTTGACCTCTGCCATACTCGAGAGATGGAACTTTTGCAAAGTCGGCCCGGGACTGCTCCGATGATTTTTTCTGGTTGGTTTTGACATAAAAACAAGCCTGAGATACTCAGAAAAGCTTTCTGGAGACCTTGCAAAAAACCTTTTTCTTGGACCCCCGATGGGTGGACCTCGACCAACCTTGAGAAACGAAACTTTTGCAAAGTCAGCCCCGGACTGCTCCAACGAGGTTTTTATGCTTGTTTTTACATAAAAACAAGCCTGAGATACTCAGAGTAGCTTTCTGGAGACCTTGCAAAAAACCTTTTTCTTGGACCCCCGTTGGGTGGATCTCAACAACCCTCAGGAAATGGAACTTTTGCAAAGTCGGCCCCGGACTGCTCCATCGAGTTTTTCCTGTTTGTTTTTACATAAAAACAAGCCTGAGATACTCAGAGTAGCTTTCTGGAGACCTAGCAAAAAACCTTTTTCTTGGACCCCCGTTGGGTGGACCTCAACAACCCTCAGGAAATGGAACTTTTGCAAAGTCGGCCCCGGACTGCTCCAATGAGTTTTTCCTGTTTGTTTTTACATAAAAACAAGCCTGAGATACTCAGAGTAGCTTTTTGGAGACCTTGCAAAAAACCTTTTTCTTGGACCCCCGTTGGGTGGACCTCGACCAACCTTGAGAAACGAAACTTTTGCAAAGTCGGCCCCGGACTGCTCCAATTGGTTTTTCTGGTTTGTTTTGACGTAAAAACAAGCCTGAGATACTCAGAGGAGAACTCAAGATACCTTGCAAAAACTCTTTTTCTTGGCCCCCTGATGTTAACTTCATCCACCTTCGAGAAAAGGAACTTTTGCAAAGTTAGCCCCGGACTGCTCCAATTAGTTTCTCTGGTTTGTATTGACATAAAAACAATCCTGAAATACTTGGAGGAGCTTTCTGAATACCTTGCAAAAATTCTTTTCCATGTACCCCCGTTGGGTGGACCCGACCAACCTTGAGTAACGGAACTTTTGCAAAGTCAGCCCTGGACGGCTCCAATGAGTTTTTCTGGTTTGTTTTGACATAAAAACCAGCCTGAGATACTCAGAGGAGAATTCAAGATACTTTGCAAAAACTCTTTTCCTTGGACCCCCGTTGTTAACCTCATCCACCCTCGAGAAAAGGAACTTTTGCAAAGTCAGCCCCAGACTGCTCCAATGAGTTTTTCTGTTTTTTCTGACATAAAAACAAGCCTGAGATACTCAGAGGAGCTTTCTGGAGACCTTGCAACAAACCTTTTTTTTGGACTACCGTTGGGTGGACCTCGACCACCCTAGAGAAATGAAACTTTTGCAAAGTCAGCTTGGACGGCTCCAATGAGTTTTCCTGATTTGTTATGACATAAAAACAAGCCTGAGATACTCAGAGGATCTTTCTGGAGACCTTGCAAAAAACTTTCTTCTTGGACTACCGTTGGGTGGACCTCGACCACCCTAGTGAAATGAAACTTTTGCAAAGTCGGCCCGAGACTGCTCCAATGAGTTTTTTCTGTTCGTTCTGACATAATAACAAGCGTGAGATACTCAGAAGAGCTTTCTGGATCTCTTGCAAAAACTGTTTTTCTTGGACCTCCGTAGTGGACCTCATCCACCCTCGAGAAAAGGAAATTTTGCAAAGTCAGCCCTGGACTTCTCCAATGATTTTTTCTGGTTTGTTTTGACACAAAAACAAGCCTGAGATACTCAAAGGATCTTTCTGGAGACCTTGCAAAAAACCTTTTTCTTGGACTACCGTTGGGTGGACCTATACCCACTCCGAGAAATGGAACTTTTGCAAAGTCAGCCCCGGACTGCTCCAATGAGGTTTTTATGCTTGTTTTTACATAAAAACAAGCCTGAGATACTCAGAGTAGCTTTCTGGAGACCTTGCAAAAGCTCTGTTTCTTGAACCTCCGTAGTGGACCTCATCCACCCTCGAGAAAAGGAACTTTTGCAAAGTCAGCCCCGGACTACTCCAATGATTTTTTCTGGTTTGTTTTGACATAAAAATAAGCTTGACATACTTAGAGGAGCTTTTTTGGAGACCTTCAAAAAACCTTTTTCTTGGACTACCGTTGGGTGGACCTCGACCACCCTAGTGAAATGAAACTTTTGCAAAGTCGGCCCGAGACTGCTCTAATGAGTTTTTTCTGTTTGTTCTGACATAATACCAAGCGTGATATACTCAGAGGAGCTTTCTGGATCCCTTGCAAAAACTGTTTTTCTTGGACCTCCGTAGTGGACCTCATCCACCCTCGAGAAAAGGAAATTTTGCAAAGTCAGCCCCGGACTACTCCAATAATTTTTTCTAGTTTGTTTTGACATAAAAACAAGCCTGAGATACTAAGAAAAGCTTTCTGGAGACCTTGCCAAAACTGTTTTTCTTGGACCCCCGTTGGGTGGACCTCGACAACCCTCGGGAAATGGAACTTTTGCAAAGTCGGCCCCGGACTGCTTTAATGAGTTTTTCCTGTTTGTTTTGACACAAAAACAAGCCTGAGATACTCAGAGGATCTTTCTGGAGACCTTGCAAAAAACCTTTTTCTTGGACTACCGTTGGGTGGACCTATACCCACTCCGAGAAATGGAACTTTTGCAAAGTCAGCCCCGGACTGCTCCAATGAGGTTTTTATGCTTGTTTTTACATAAAAACAAGCCTGAGATACTCAGAGTAGCTTTCTGGAGACCTTGCAAAAGCTCTGTTTCTTGAACCTCCGTAGTGGACCTCATCCACCCTCGAGAAAAGGAACTTTTGCAAAGTCAGCCCCGGACTACTCCAATGATTTTTTCTGGTTTGTTTTGACATAAAAATAAGCTTGACATACTTAGAGGAGCTTTTTTGGAGACCTTCAAAAAACCTTTTTCTTGGACTACCGTTGGGTGGACCTCGACCACCCTAGTGAAATGAAACTTTTGCAAAGTCGGCCCGAGACTGCTCTAATGAGTTTTTTCTGTTTGTTCTGACATAATACCAAGCGTGATATACTCAGAGGAGCTTTCTGGATCCCTTGCAAAAACTGTTTTTCTTGGACCTCCGTAGTGGACCTCATCCACCCTCGAGAAAAGGAAATTTTGCAAAGTCAGCCCCGGACTACTCCAATAATTTTTTCTAGTTTGTTTTGACATAAAAACAAGCCTGAGATACTAAGAAAAGCTTTCTGGAGACCTTGCCAAAACTGTTTTTCTTGGACCCCCGTTGGGTGGACCTCGACAACCCTCGGGAAATGGAACTTTTGCAAAGTCGGCCCCGGACTGCTTTAATGAGTTTTTCCTGTTTGTTTTGACACAAAAACAAGCCTGAGATACTCAGAGGATCTTTCTGGAGACCTTGCAAAAAACCTTTTTCTTGGACTACCGTTGGGTGGACCTATACCCACTTCGAGAAACGAAACTTTTGCAAAGTCAGCCCTGGGCTGCTTTAATGAGTTTTTCTGGTTGGTTTTGACATAAAAACAAGCCTGAGATACTCAGAAAAGCTTTCTGGAGACCTTGCAAAAAACCTTTTTCTTGGACCCCCGATGGGTGGATCTCAACAACCCTCAGGAAATGGAACTTTTGCAAAGTCGGCCCCGGACTGCTCCATCGAGTTTTTCCTGTTTGTTTTTACATAAAAACAAGCCTGAGATACTCAGAGTAGCTTTCTGGAGACCTTGCAAAAAACCTTTTTCTTGGACCCCCGTTGGGTGG
Organism: Encarsia formosa; assembly: GCA_038277355.1. NCBI lineage: Eukaryota > Metazoa > Arthropoda > Insecta > Hymenoptera > Aphelinidae > Encarsia > Encarsia formosa. The sequence goes on from CM076184.1 coordinate 113,157,091, forward strand.
ACCTCAACAACCCTCAGGAAATGGAACTTTTGCAAAGTCGGCCCCGGACTGCTCCAATGAGTTTTTTCTGTTTGTTCTGACATAATAACAAGCGTGAGATACTCAGAAGAGCTTTCTGGATCTCTTGCAAAAACTGTTTTTCTTGGACCTCCGTAGTGGACCTCATCCACCCTCGAGAAAAGGAAATTTTGCAAAGTCAGCCCTGGACTTCTCCAATGATTTTTTCTGGTTTGTTTTGACACAAAAACAAGCCTGAGATACTCAAAGGATCTTTCTGGAGACCTTGCAAAAAACCTTTTTCTTGGACTACCGTTGGGTGGACCTATACCCACTCCGAGAAATGGAACTTTTGCAAAGTCAGCCCCGGACTGCTCCAATGAGGTTTTTATGCTTGTTTTTACATAAAAACAAGCCTGAGATACTCAGAGTAGCTTTCTGGAGACCTTGCAAAAGCTCTGTTTCTTGAACCTCCGTAGTGGACCTCATCCACCCTCGAGAAAAGGAACTTTTGCAAAGTCAGCCCCGGACTACTCCAATGATTTTTTCTGGTTTGTTTTGACATAAAAATAAGCTTGACATACTTAGAGGAGCTTTTTTGGAGACCTTCAAAAAACCTTTTTCTTGGACTACCGTTGGGTGGACCTCGACCACCCTAGTGAAATGAAACTTTTGCAAAGTCGGCCCGAGACTGCTCCAATGAGTTTTTTCTGTTTGTTCTGACATAATACCAAGCGTGAGATACTCAGAAGAGCTTTCTGGATCTCTTGCAAAAACTGTTTTTCTTGGACCTCCGTAGTGGACCTCATCCACCCTCGAGAAAAGGAAATTTTGCAAAGTCAGCCCTGGACTTCTCCAATGATTTTTTCTGGTTTGTTTTGACACAAAAACAAGCCTGAGATACTCAAAGGATCTTTCTGGAGACCTTGCAAAAAACCTTTTTCTTGGACTACCGTTGGGTGGACCTATACCCACTCCGAGAAATGGAACTTTTGCAAAGTCAGCCCCGGACTGCTCCAATGAGGTTTTTACGCTTGTTTTTACATAAAAACAAGCCTGAGATACTCAGAGTAGCTTTCTGGAGACCTTGCAAAAGCTCTGTTTCTTGAACCTCCGTAGTGGACCTCATCCACCCTCGAGAAAAGGAACTTTTGCAAAGTCAGCCCCGGACTACTCCAATGATTTTTTCTGGTTTGTTTTGACATAAAAATAAGCCTGAGATACTCAGAGGATCTTTCTGGAGACCTTGCAAAAAACCTTTTTCTTGGACTACCGTTGGGTGGACCTATACCCACTTCGAGAAACGAAACTTTTGCAAAGTCAGCCCTGGGCTGCTTTAATGAGTTTTTCTGGTTGGTTTTGACATAAAAACAAGCCTGAGATACTCAGAAAAGCTTTCTGGAGACCTTGCAAAAAACCTTTTTCTTGGACCCCCGATGGGTGGACCTCGACCAACCTTGAGAAACGAAACTTTTGCAAAGTCAGCCCCGGACTGCTCCAACGAGGTTTTTATGCTTGTTTTTACATAAAAACAAGCCTGAGATACTCAGAGTAGCTTTCTGGAGACCTTGCAAAAAACCTTTTTCTTGGACCCCCGTTGGGTGGATCTCAACAACCCTCAGGAAATGGAACTTTTGCAAAGTCGGCCCCGGACTGCTCCATCGAGTTTTTCCTGTTTGTTTTTACATAAAAACAAGCCTGAGATACTCAGAGTAGCTTTCTGGAGACCTAGCAAAAAACCTTTTTCTTGGACCCCCGTTGGGTGGACCTCAACAACCCTCAGGAAATGGAACTTTTGCAAAGTCGGCCCCGGACTGCTCCAATGAGTTTTTCCTGTTTGTTTTTACATAAAAACAAGCCTGAGATACTCAGAGTAGCTTTTTGGAGACCTTGCAAAAAACCTTTTTCTTGGACCCCCGTTGGGTGGACCTCGACCAACCTTGAGAAACGAAACTTTTGCAAAGTCGGCCCCGGACTGCTCCAATTGGTTTTTCTGGTTTGTTTTGACGTAAAAACAAGCCTGAGATACTCAGAGGAGAACTCAAGATACCTTGCAAAAACTCTTTTTCTTGGCCCCCTGATGTTAACTTCATCCACCTTCGAGAAAAGGAACTTTTGCAAAGTTAGCCCCGGACTGCTCCAATTAGTTTCTCTGGTTTGTATTGATATAAAAACAATCCTGAAATACTTGGAGGAGCTTTCTGAATACCTTGCAAAAATTCTTTTCCATGTACCCCCGTTGGGTGGACCCGACCAACCTTGAGTAACGGAACTTTTGCAAAGTCAGCCCTGGACGGCTCCAATGAGTTTTTCTGGTTTGTTTTGACATAAAAACCAGCCTGAGATACTCAGAGGAGAATTCAAGATACCTTGCAAAAACTCTTTTCCTTGGACCCCCGTTGTTAACCTCATCCACCCTCGAGAAAAGGAACTTTTGCAAAGTCAGCCCCAGACTGCTCCAATGAGTTTTTCTGGTTTTTTTTGACATAAAAACAAGCCTGAGATACTCAGAGGAGCTTTCTGGAGACCTTGCAACAAACCTTTTTTTTGGACTACCGTTGGGTGGACCTCGACCACCCTAGAGAAATGAAACTTTTGCAAAGTCAGCTTGGACGGCTCCAATGAGTTTTCCTGGTTTGTTTTGACATAAAAACAAGCCTGAGATACTCAGAGGATCTTTCTGGAGACCTTGCAAAAAACCTTTTTCTTGGACTACCGTTGGGTGGACCTCGACCAACTTCGAGAAATGGAACTTTTGCAAAGTCAGCCTCGGACGGCTCCAATGAGTTTTCCTGGTTTGTTTTGACATAAAAACAAGCCTGAGATACTCAGAGGAGCTTTCTGGAGACCTTGCAAAAAACCTCTTTCTTGGACCCTCGTTGGGTAGAGCTCGACCACCCGAGAGAAACGAAACTCTTGCAAAGTCAGCCCTGGGCTACTCCAATGAGTTTTTCTGGTTTGTTTTGACATAATTACAAGCCTGAGATACTCAGAAAAGCTTTCTTGAGACCTTGCAAAAAACCTTTTTCTTGGACCCCTGATGGGTGGACCTCGACCAACCTTGAGAAACGAAACTTTTGCAAAGTCAGCCCCGGACTGCTCCAATGATTTTTTCTGGTTTGTTTTGACATAAAAAAAAGCCTGAGATACTCACAGGAGCTTTCAAGAGACCTTGCAAAAAACCTTTTTCTTGGACCCCCGTTGGGTGGACCTCGACCACCCTCCAGAAATGGAACTTTTGCAAAGTCGGCCCCAGACTGCTCCAATGAGTATTTCTGGTTTGTTTTGACATAAAAACAAGCCTGAGATACTCAGAGGAGCTTTTTGGAGACCTTCAAAAAACCTTTTTCTTGGACTACCGTTGGGTGGACCTCGACCACCCTAGTGAAATGAAACTTTTGCAAAGTCAGCCTCGGAATGCTCCAATGAGTTTGTCCTGTTTGTTTTGACATAAAAATAAGCTTGAGATACTCAGAGGAGCTTTCAAGAGACCTTGCAAAAAACCTTTTTCTTGGACCTCCGATGGGTGGACCTCGAACAACCTTGAGAAATGGAACTTTTGCAAAGTCAGCCCCAGACTGCTCCAATGAGTTTGTCCTGTTTGTTTTGACATAAAAACAAGCTTTAGATACTCAGAGGAGCTTTCTGGAGACCTTGCTAAAAACTTTCTTCTTGGACTACCGTTGGGTGGACCTCGACCACCCTCCAGAAACGAAACTTTCTCAAAGTCGGCCCTGGACTGCTCCAATGAGTTTTTCTGGTTTGTTTTGACATAAAAACAAGCCTGAGATACTCAGAGTAGCTTTCAGGAGACCTTGCAAAAAACGTTTTTCTTGGACTACCGTTGGGTGGACCTCGACCACCCTAGAGAAATGAAGTTTTTGCAAAGTCATCCCGGATTGCCTTAATGAGTTTTTCTGGATAGTTTTGATATAAAAACAAGCCTAAGGTACTCAGAGGAGCTTTCTGGATACCTTGCAAAAAAACTTTTTCTTGGACTACCGTTGGGTGGACCTCGACCACCCTCCAGAAACGAAACTTTCTCAAAGTCGGCCCTGGACTGCTCCAGGTTTAGTGTAACACTCCTTTGGGTGTAACACTCCATTGGGTGTAATACTTCATTCGGGTGTAATACCGCATTGGGTGTGCGAAATCACACCCAATGCGGTGTAGAAGTTCGGAGTTATTTTCAATGTTATTTTTCGGTGTTTACACCGATTTTTTCCATAAGGGGAGCTGGCTGTTACGGCTGCCACCTCATTTTACAGGGGCTACGTTAGCGAAGTTGATTGCCGATGGAATATCCTCGGGAATATCATATCAGCCTCCGTTGATTGTCGAACTGAAGAAGAACGTGGAATCAAACGATTGAAGGAAAATAAATTTTGGATTCCAAAATCCAGATCTGATTCTATTTCTTCTTATCTCAGCGAGGAAGGTGCAAGGTATAATGATGTACCATTGACTTACGATGAAGAACTTTACAGAGAACTTTTTGACCAAGGCGTTGATAAACTACTAGCCCAGCACATCGCCTACTTGTTTATTAGAGATTTAGATACAATCGTTTTATTTTCAGAAAAAATTAATCAAAACGATCTTGAAGACACCAATCATTTTGAGGTATCATTATTAGTATTATCGCATTATCATGCATATTAACTTAAAACCATTTTTGTATTTAAAGCCGGCATAATCCAAACCAAAATTTTAAAAATACATTTCAAATTTTCGTTTCTTTTCAGAATATTGCATCTATGAATTGGCAAACTATGAGGCCGAAGCCCACATCCTCTGGATTGTTCCATGGGTTGGAGAGTATAATTTCGACCGTATGAAGTACAGATTACCGACTTTGAAAATGCGGCATTCGCATGTTTTATTATTCTGTTAACGCGAATTATTCAAAGTAACAAACTTAATTTTTTAATACCAATAAGTAAAGTTGATGAAAACATATCCAGGGTGCAAAAAAGAGATGCTGTAAAATTGGAAAAATTTTGGTTCAGGCGAGATATTACCAGTAATAAAACATCTGATGATCTCAAATACGAGATCGCAGAATTTACTATAGACGAAATAATGAACGGAAAGGTAATTTTTTAAATACATAAAAAACAGGTAAATGTTAGTGTGTTCAAAACTACTTCAATTTTTACATTAAACGTCTACGTTTTGTGCAATTGAATTACCATTAAAAATACTAATTAAAAAAAAAAAAAAATTTTTAAGTTTCCAATGTTTAAAAAAAAAAAAATCATCATTCATTTGGTATAAAACGGACTAAATAAATCGAATACATAATATTTTTATCGTGTTTTAGTGATAAGTTTCATGTTGGCTAATGAATTTACAATATTGTTATGAAAATTTTAATCGTAAACATCCCTCTTATTTTTTTTACTATATCATCTAATTAAGCGTTTTTTTACAGAAAGGCACATTTCCAGGTTTAATACCCTTAATTAATTTATTTGTCAACTATGGAAGTTGATGCAGATACTCAATACACTCTGAGTAAATACTTAGAATTAATTCAAAAGAGATGTTCCGGTGAAGTGATGACGACAATTTTCTTGTTGAGAAAGGAAGTATTCTCACACCCAGAATATCGGTTGGTTTTGAATTTGTTGGAGCAGTTTTGAGCGAAGCCTGAGGCCCTGAGGGTGCGACTACATGGACAGTTTTTTCAGCCAAAATTGAGCGGTAATTTGAATTAAAGAAATTATAAACCCTCCAAATTCAATAAGAAAAAAATTTTTCAATGTTGAAAATTAATAAAATATTATTTTTAAGAGCTACCACAATTTTTCAATACTTATTGTTCTTTTTTACAAAAATTATATCAATTTTTTAAAAGCCAAATTCAAATTACCGCTCAATTTTGGCTGAAAAAACTGTCCATGTAGTCGCAGCCTGAATGATACTCGCGAGTCGCGCGAGAGTGGCAAAGTCGCTACTCGCGTCACCGTAAGTGGGGGGAGCCTGCCGCGGCGCCTTTTTACGCTGTGTGCGACTTCACTTCACGCGCGCGTCTCCTCTACGGTGTCTCGTGGGTAGAATTTACTTTTGTTAGTTTGTCTGAAAGAAAGAAAGAATTCTAGATTCGCGACAGCTCTCGTCCCTTTTTGTAAATATTGATAGGAATACAAATAAACAGTTAAACAGTGTTACTTGACAAAGAAAGTGTATTCGTGTTATTTCATTCCTTTTTTCTTCCCGGCAAATTCTACTCCAAGAGAATTATTTAATAATCTGCTCCAAGTAATAAATATTACTATTAGTAACCTTCTCTCTATCATATTACAGAAAAGATTCGAAAATATCACAAAAAATCAACTATGATTTGTTAAAAAAAGTTTACAATATTGGAGCAGGTAAGCTATCCTGTCCAGAATTACTTGGTCCTTGATGTTCAATTTCGAAAACTGCCAAAATTGTTCCAGCTGAACTTAAAGAAACCGATCGCTGTGCTACAGATTAATGTTTTAATTATGAGAAAATTGTTAGAAATACTAATATTTTATGAAAAAAATTCAACATTCAATTTATTTTACAGAATATTAAAAACTAACTACGAAGATTTTATTGTTTATTGTTGGAAACTTTCAAAAAATGTTTCATAAGATGTACTATTTATGAAACTTTCAATAGTTTCAATACTTTCTGTTAACTTGACACTAAAAATTAGAATAATAATAAAATAAAAATTAAATAATCTACAGTTCTATAATTTAAGTGCAATGTAAAATATAATAAAAGAATATAATTTTTACATTAATAATTAACTTTTCAAATTTTAACCATCGCAATAACTTTAAATGATTTTTAACCCCACAAGATAAATTTGGAATTTCTTATCCCATTTTAAATTATAACGAAAACCAATAAGTTCATTTTTAAATTAATCTAATTGTTGCTAATATTATTACATCATTATTATATATGATGAGGCTACTATAGACATTTATACATCGAATAATAATTGTTATAACAAATTTTAATTTCCGAAGAACATAATTATTCATTACATATATATTTTTTCGGGATAATAAAATATAACAAATTAAATTATTTTCTAGAAAACAGTTAATTACGATAAATTAAATCAAATTTTCACTGTGCTCATAAGAACAATTTTTCTCCAATTATCTGGACTACGAAGTAGTTATTAATGATATCACAGCAGACAATTAGTGATACCAGCTGTGAGCAAAGTGATTTTATAGATCTCAAAAGATCTTCAACCTTATCATTATTCTTAAAGAAAGCTCTTCACGAGGGCGAGGAATTTCCAGGCTTTGTAGACGGTGGCGATGCCGCTGATGGCACAGAGCGAAGATAATAAGGACAAATACAGAACGAAGCTTGACAGAATCTGCATGCTGCACCAGTGACAGCCGATGGGCCCGGAAAATTTGCTCCCATCATCAGACCACCAGCAGCCAATGCAATGCTCCTGTGAATTATACGAATTATTTCGTTATTACACGGATTAAAAAATTATATTCAAAGTGTAAAATGTACGTATGTATAATCGAGTTTTACCGGCACACAAACAGACACTTATAAGACGATTTGTGCAAAATTGTTATCTCCTTGAATAAAAAACTAGCATTTGTGCTTCAAAAATTAAAAAATAAAAATTTTAAATTTCAAGTTAATCAATAATTTCAGAAACTTGGAAGTTTTTCATTTTATTTTTATTACAATTTTCTTTAAAGTATTTTTTAAAAACTAATAATCAATAAATCCTATAGAAAAGATAGATAAATCTAATTAGGAAAATCTTCCTTTTTCACATGGTACAAGCTTAAAAAAATTTATAATTAATTGAGAGCCATAACACGAAAGAAAACATCAAACTGACATGGTTATAAATGAAATTGGGATTTATGATCATAATGATAATGATGATGATGATGATGGGCTCTATTGTTATATCAATTTAGCTATCGTGTCAGGATGAATTAGCGCTGTATAAGTACGATTTATCCCCCCCCCTCCCTTGCCCAACCTTTGTTGATTAGAGCCCTAAAAGTGTTTTGGGAGAGCTCAGTGCTGTTTTTCTAAGGGGGAGTTTTTAATCTTTTCCTTATGAACTGGAGTATTTGTATCAAGCACTGCGTGTTTCATATTGTGATGTATACACATCGGTTTTATTTTGGAGAGATCGATTTTTTGATGCTGTACGTAAAGGTAGATTTTTTTTTAGATTGAAATTATATCGACAACTTTTTCAAAATTAAGATAAAAAAAAATTATGTTATCAAAAATATTCACTAATATTTGAATCGACCTTGATGTCATTTTAATTTTATATACGATGAAAAAAACAAACCTCAAATGTTGATCATGTTGAGCTTTTTCAAGTCTCTTGTCCTTGGCTCTGCGATTCTGGAACCAAATTTTGATTTGAGTCTCGGTGAGTTTCAGCGATTTCGCCAGCTCTTGCCGTCGCTCCCGAGAAATATACTCGCCGACGTTATACTCGGATTCGAGTCTCTGGGTTTGATCGCTGCTGAAGGTTGTCCTTTGCCGACGAGGCTGGCCTTGTTTCCTCCTTTTTTTGGCCCCTAGGCAACCAAAGATAACATGTTTTCAAGTTAAAAACCGTTTTTCTTTTTCTTTTTGTAGATAATTTTAAAAAGAAATGTTTTTGAATACTCTGGAGAGAATTAAGAAAAAGCCAAATTTAAAAATTGGTTACCATAAGTAGGCCAAACGGTCATCATTATATACATCAATTTTTCTAAATTTAATTCGGTACTTGATTGAAACTTGAATTTTGCTCTAAATATTTAAATTATTCTCAACTTGACTTTAAAGTCATTACCAAAAATCTTTTAAAAAACAGTATGTATGCATACATGTACAATTAGATGACAATACAGCTCTATCTTTTATCTACCTGCCAAAATATGATATAACGAGTCTATAATTGATAATAGTTACAGTATTAATTGTCCATATATTGCTATATACACAAATGAGCAGTACCATAAGTATCAAATACCTTTCCATAAAAAAAGTTGGATGGTAAAGTAAAAAAAAAAAAAAAGAAAGGGCAGTGATTTTAGGGCTGCTACACGAATCCCTGCTTTAAAATCGACGATGGGGATACCTTCGAAGCATCGGATTACTTTGTGCGGGTCATTTTAATACACTCGCGCCCTGAAACAGATTGCGCGCGAAGCCCTTAAACGCTTCCTGCACGTGCACGGGTCATCCGTCCTATCTTGTTCCTTCGAAGATTTTTTTTTCATCATCGCGTGCAATACTTTGAACATCCTAATTAACCGTGCGTCTTTAAAAAAAACGTGACCCGTTACTTCCTTCCGAGAAACCCTCCATTCTCGTCGATCATCATCCTATAAACTCTTCATTTACTCATATTATGGATATTTACGAAGAATATCCCGTGTGGGGCTCTGATCTATTATATTTACCTAATAGTAAAGTTGATTTTTTTTTTAAATTACATTTAATTTAAATAAATTTAAATAAATAAAACAATGTTTTCTTGGTCAAACGAACGATACTTTATTCATAATTAGGATGAAGAGGTCATCCTAATAATGATGACGAAACGTCAGGATTTATCCTAATTATTAATAAAATATCGTTCGTTTGACCAAGAAAACATTGTTTTATTTATTTAAATTTATACGAACAAAAATCAATACAACAACTAACTAACTTTGTGATTTTATATTTTACTTTATTTATTTAATAATTTCATTATTTTTAATTTTTAAACTGAAAACATTATTTTGCAATGTCGGAAACTAATTTTTTATCATAATCTGAAAAATAAAATTTAAATAAATGAACATGAAAAAATGCAATCTAAAAAAAGTCTCTTAAGAAACTCTGTGCTCCATTTGAATTAAACGACCCTCCTTATGTACAAAAGTGAAAGACTCAGAGGTTCAAGTGCCAAACATGTAAGTATATAAAGCCGTTCACGAAAAAAGAGAGAGAGATTAAGCCCCTACGCATCGTATTTGAGCCGAGAGGAGACACATGTAAGCATTAGCGATATTGCGCCGAAAGAGGATTAGGACCTGGGCGACGATCCGTTAAATCCTGTTGCTGTTATCATAAATACGTTATTGGTTGGATGAGTTAGTCGTCGTCAAACAATCAATTATCGTGGTATTCGTGGCCAATTGAGCCTACACCAGGCCTGGCGACGTAAGGGGGTTGAAGAGATTTAAATTCTCGACACTTGCTGCCTGCTCGTTCTTGAATCTTTGAAATTATAACTCTATTTTAAATTTAAAGCGGCAATTTTGTTCTTTTATCAAGGGGATTATTATTATTATTTTTTTTTTTGCATATGTAAAGGCTTACATGATTTTTAGACATATTTAGTTAGAATAATTACAACTGTGATTAGTTTACAAAAGTATAGTCACAACTTTGAAATTCATTGTTTAAGATTTAATACGTACAAATACAATTTTTAACACAAAAAAAAAAAATACAGTTAAATAAAGAACACATTTTGAAAAATTATAATGACGTATTTGCTTATGGTACTTAATTGTGAAGATCCACAAAAGAACGAGCAATTAAACGTTTTTTCTTCGTTACTTAAATTTGAAGCATTCATCTATATTCCGAGCTTTCTTTGGAAACTTTGACCTATAACTATAGAGATAGGAGCTAACCTGGACAAACTCGAGCTCAAGACATTCTGACCTATCCAAACAAGTAATGGTACTTTGAAATGAGAACTGGAACAGACGTGAAATTTTTTTTCGTATCCTGAAATTTTTTTTAAGCTCTAAATCAAATATATATGTCTGTTAAGAGTTATTTCAAAAAAATTTTTTAAACTTTAAGAATCTGCTAATTTTAAACCATTTAGAATTTTTGATAGTGGTTGATCAACAAACTATTCAAATTAAATCAAACTGAAGCAATTCAGTGTATAGTTGTTATAAATCGCAAAATGCTAATATGAAACATTAGTTTACTCGCTATTTAAAATTTTAAATTAATATTATTATCATTAAATACGAGCAATTATTAAATTAATAATTATCTTAAGCTATTTAACTTCGTAACAGCTATAAATCTCAGCAATCGGCATCAACGCGACAAGATTCTGGAGAATTTCGCGCAGTTATTATACGATTAATTCATGCTTTTAAAAAACCTCTGTACGAATGTTGCGGGTATACAAAAGCAGTCGGAGCTGTTATAGTTATTCCAGGCAGAACGCGCCATTCAACAAAATCTCGCTCAAATTTTGAAAACCCTCCGAAAATAAAAATAAAACACGAAAAATTTTTATGAAATCCGTTCGGGTAACCGCGTTTAGCTGGAGCGAAAAAATCATCCCCGCGCCCGCGGCCATTGAAACGCGTCCAACTGCGTCCCCGTAATCCCATGACAATCGTCGTCGTCGGTGCTCGGCTGAGGTGTCGAGCCAAAAGCGATAAGCCCCCCCCCCCTCCTACTCCCCCTCCACCCATCCTCTTTATACTGTGATTTAAATATACTTTTATAAGTACAGTCTTCGCTATTCACCTTCGTTTTTACGCTAATTTTCATCTTGCTAGGCGCTCTATTGTTCGTAATTTTGCCTTCTTTTTATTACGGGCTATAATCATTTGCGAGTTTTAATTTTGAAATAGTTTTAATACTCTGGTTTTGGTAAGGTTGAGTACTAATACTTACTAGTAATTACTAGATTACATACATTTTTATACCATAATCAACATTAATTATTTGAACAATTGAGTTATACAAAAAAGGTTTTTCTGAGTGGAATGTGTAAGTTTTTTAAAAACAAATATCATAGCTTTCGACTGCATAAATTTTTGATTATAAAAATAAAATCTAATAAATTTTATAATATTTTTAATACGAGACTGATAATAGATATTTTTCAACTTTCAAGGTAATATAAAAATTTAAGAATACCAAACAGCATCCTAACTTTATTTTATTTGATCATAAAAATTATAAACACATATTGTGGGTTTTGTAATATTAATTACTAATCGATATTTTAGGTTCTTCAGGGGTGATTTTAAGCAAGGATCATCTAATGATCCGCTTATGTGGTTAGACTGTAAGACCGATATAAATATTTTGTGATTAATTGTTTTAGGACAGTCAATATAGAGATATATTTAATTTGTTTAGTTATAAACAAAATGTTAAGAAACCAGTGTCTTATTATAGATAGAGTCTTAATACTATGAATATTTGATATAAAAATATATAAGCGTATCGATTCTCCGATAAGAAGATGTTTGCTCGTGACGATTTATCCCCGTTTCATTCAGGCAGTTTCACAGAACGTTCAAAAGTGTCGTCCAGTTTCTTTTTCATTTCTTTGCTGAGTTTTATCTATTATTATGATAAACGAATAAAGATTACGATGGATATTTTTGGATATAGTTATTGAGATGCAGCTTTCTATATATTTTACTGCAGCATAAATTTTTTCGTTGTAAAATACTTTAAACCTTAAAAATAAATATAACAGGGAAAGTCTTAACGTTTTGAAATATTTTTGTATCGTTGAGATTAAAAAAAAATTATATAAGTTCACACACTCTAACGTTTTTTTTTAAATTTTGTCGTAAATAAATAAGAAAGCTATCGAAGTTAAAATAATATTAGAATTATGACTTGAACCAATTAACATCAATTTGCTTGATTTATCCAAAACGGTAAAGACTCAAAGGCGAAACTCAAAGTGGTGACGTTTGGATTGACAGTCCGTGTTTTTAATAACTGTCACTCGATACATTAACTTATGCGCATATAATTAAGCAACTTATTATTTGGAAAATATGTAAAATCAACTCTTGATTAGAATTGTTATTTTAAATTAAAATAAATACTTTATATTGTGTCCATCAACTATTAAAATGATGTTTAAAAATGACTCAATAGTACATACTATTAAAATATCAATGGTCTAGAAAAAAAAAAATGATCAACTAATTCTACTTTAAAGCTCAGGTAAATTGGAGACTAGAACAAGATTTCTGAAAAAAACAGCTTCCAATTGGTTGATCATTTTTTTTTTTTTTTTTTTTTTAATAAGAAATTAAAATAAAAAACTTACAAAAAGCAGCTGTCAATTCGTGAAGGTTCGGAACCCTGGTGGTACCCGAGATCCCGTGCAGTCGTACCAGAAGGGGATCCCAGTGCCCAGGCTGGAGAAACAACCCAGGCACGAAGCCCAGATCGTTGTTGTTTCGGTTCTGAGGCAACAATTTGGGTTTGTTAGATTTCTCGTCATCGCTGCTCCCGCAAGTGACATCGACCTCCTCCTCCTCCTCCTCCTCCTCCTCTTCCTCATCTTCCTCGTGGTCGTTTTTGATCTCCGGTCGCTTGTCGCCGTAGATCCGCGCGAAAAACTCGCTCGGCGACGACGGACAGGACTTCTTCGGAGCCAGCGCGGTCACACACATCTTGGACATGGCTTTGTTTGCTTTTAAGTCGATTCTTCGGATTCCATGATTCTTAGGTCACTGAACTGAGACTGTCTTTTGCGATCTTAATTACAAACTTCAAATCAACGTAGTAAATTTGAATTAAAAAAATAAAAATTCCATGGAGAAGAGTCGTTGCAAACTCATGAAGGGAAAATTAAAAATTTTTTAATCCGGTACCAAAACAATTGTATTTTATTCGAAGTAACAGACAACCAGAGAAGAAAAAAATGATCGGTATCTTGGAACTTGAGATTTTAGGGGGGCAAGGGACCGGCCGAAGTTGAGCGGTCCGAGGTCCGAGCGCGTGTGATTACGAAGTGCGCCCGTCAGTTGCGTTATAGCTGCTGGGAGAAAGGAAGGAAGGAAGCCGGGGGGTGCGGACGGGATGAACAACGCGTTATATCCTTCCCCCTCTGTTACCACCCCCACCCCCTCTTCTTATTCTGCTTGGAAGATTATTTTCTTGAGATTAATTACTGGGATTTTTTTCGTTATTACGAGAGCTCGCGTTGTAAATATATCTGCCGAAAACATTTTAATAAGCCCCGCTAATTATTATAATTGTCTCGATAATTGTTCTGTTATGCAACGTCTTTTACTCGCAAGGAATTACTTTTTTAGTAGCTTTATTACTAACTTCATTCATAAGTATTTGATGTTTTTATTAAATAAAAAAGCATGCGGATGAATTTTTTGCAATCAATTATCGGCTTGAGATCATTCAAGTGCTTTCAACTTTCAAGTTTTTCTACTGGGAACTTGAACAGCAGTTTTGAAAGAATAATATCTAATTAGTGTAATTTTATTATAAATTTATACTGTTGAAACAATGTTTTTGAACTACAATTGTGAAATGTTAAAAAATAAATAAAAATAATATTACTAAGTTTGCTAATTTCATCTTAAGGAGGTTCCCTACCAAATAGATCTAGCCCACAGATTTTGTCCAAATTAAATGAACACATAGTTTTTAGTATAAAAATAGCTCAGCTAAAATTTCAAAGCCCTGAGGAGCTTGTGAAAAAAGTTATAAACATTTCAAATTTCACAAATTTGCATGGGTTCTAATGGGAAATTTACTAAAACAGCAAATACTTAATTTCCATCCCACAGATTTTAATGCAACTACGCACAAAAATCGGAAAAAATCAGACTTTGATTATACTTGTTTCAAAACATTCATTAGGAGCCTGTAGCAATAATTATAAACAATTGATTTTATATTCTTGTAAATATGACTTCTCATTGGCTCATAGAGAGGTTAGAAAGTAGCTGAGCCAATGAGCAGATGACTACTGTAGTCAAATACACATTTGACTTACGTAGATGGTAGGGAACCTCCTTAAGCTACTTAAAAAAAATTGTTTTTTATTAATTAAATACTACTTCCAAGCTTTATACTGTTAAAGAAAATAAAAAATTATTAGAAAAAAGTATCAAGATTTTTGTGTATAGATATCTTTGATAAATGATAACCGTAGGCAAATCTCAAGAAGCTCGAGAGAAATAATTCCTTGCGAAAAAAGAAAAGAAGCAAAGTTAAAAATCAAGCGAGCCTTGATTTTTGCTTGAATTATTGAAGAAAATGAAAATGAATGAAGAATTCAACTGATTGGGTAGTATGCGCAGATCCATGAAAATCAAGAATATTGGCCGATTCTCATTTTATCGTGATTCTTATTTTAAATTACGCACTCTATATCTATATGTATCGATTGAGTTTTATTATACTTACTTGATATAAAATTACTATTCTGTAAAAATTAATGTTGAATACTAACTCAGATTTAAATTGAATTTATAATCGAATAACGCTTATTAAAATACATATTAAAAAAAGTAGAACTTTGAAGCTATTTTCCTATTCATTAGAAAAAAATCCTTTTCTTATAGCTGATGACATGACGATAGATGATTGAAATAAGTAGCATATGTAAGTCATATTTTCAGAAAAAAAAAAAAACTTTAACTTCAACTTACTTGTTGATAAAAAAAAAAAAAAATTAATTATTAAAAACAACTCACAACCTATTTGCTATTTTTTATTTAAGAGTCTTATAGTGAAACCTGAAAAGGGCCTCTATTGAGCTCTCCAGATTATCTATTAAATTGAAGTCTTGACCAAGATTTGTTTTTTCCAGTTTGCAAGTTTTAAAAGTATAATGAGATATATAGTAAACTAAATAAATATCAATAAAATTTGTCAAATGCTTGATCAGAACAGTAAAAGATTAAAACTTTTTTTTAACTATCGGCAACTATTTGATATTAAAAAAAATTAAAATACTTTCGAGCCAACTAACCCGATACTTTTATGATTATAGACTGCTTAGCAAAAAAATTTTTTTTTAATTTATACACCTCAATCTTTAATTAATCAAACGTGACCGTTGGGTATTATGAATTTGAAAACATCGATTGACCACCGAATCTCTGCGTTTTTTCGGGTCAAAAAAGATCCTGTTAAAATCGGTGCAAAAGCGCCATGCTCTGAGCCCGTCGTCGCGGGGGGTGGGAGGGCGTACAGCTCGCGAGCCAATCCCGGGGCTCGCGTCCTAATCGACCACTTAGCCGTCGACCAATGCGCGCGCTTCCCCATTGTCCCCCGCGACAACGAAAATCCTGTGACGATTATTATATTACCCTCCCGAGAGCGCGACAATAATATTGTTATTGCTCTGCAGGCACCGAGCCTTTTGGAAAATGAAGCCGCTCAGCCGACCGTTAATTCACGCGACTTCGCCTCTCGCAGCTTAATTAGTATGGATGTGGTTATGATTATTTATTTACATTATTTCAAATTTAATCCTCCTATTTTTTTATGATAATTCGATTCTGCGATTATTTCTGCCAGCTCATGAAGGGATTTTTGAGAAGTTTGTCATTTACTTATATCAGCTTTAAATGATACAACTGACAGCATAAAGCAAAAACTTTTTATAAGTAATTCAATTCCTCATTAATTTTTTTTTTTTTTTTTTTTTTTATTCTTGGACTGCATATTGTAAGATTTAATTCACATCAAAAAATTATTAATCATTGAAACTCGCTCGTAGATTTTTATTGTAATTCTTGTATAAAACATAAAAATTTTCGCTTGCAGTGCATTAAAAGAATTTTTTTTCTTTGTCCGGATGAACCTTTTAATCAACTGCGCAGGGAAAAGTATTTTCTCAAATCTGAAACGAGAATACCTCTGTTTCTCTTTGCTTATACTATACGATAAACAAGCCTATTCTCTTGATGCCTTCCGGTAAACACGACGGTCTCGTACTGAAACATCCAACTCTCGCAGAAACGACGCCGTTCTCGTGCTTATACAGGAATATACTATTCAGTCATATTCAGAAGAAATTTTACTCCGAAACTACCTGATATAAATGGTTTTAACGAAATTTAGAACAGATTTTCAACATGGTCCAACAGTGTAATTTTAAAATTTCTTTAAAAAATATTAAAAATTAACCAAGTTACAATCTTAAATTAGATAAATTTAGAACACTTTTTCTGATCGTATTGCTACCGAAGGTAAAATGATAATTTTTTCGTTGAGTTTTATACGGCCTGATTATTCAGATTTAATTTTTTAATAATTTCAAAAATTTTGGAATTATCATATTAAAGTAAATCATCTAATAAAATCATACGATTTTAAATAACAATATTTTTAACTAATAAACGTTATTTAGGACTTTTTGGTTTCGAAATCAGGGGAACCAAATTATTATTTTAGTTGACTCATTACACAAAAATAAGTGCAAAAGTACTGAAGTTTCTATATTTGATGTAAGTCAATTTGATCAAAAATTTGAATAATTTGCATCTAAGACCAAAATTCAAATATAACTTAGAAAACTGTAGCTCTGAAAAACCCGCGGTAATTATAAAAACTCAGGATATTTTTTAATTATTTTATGCGTATAAAATAATTATATTTACTTCTTTTTTATAGGTTTTTATCAAGTCTACATTTCTGCGAATTCTTTAAAAGATGGTTTTTTTTACTACATTTGACGGAAAAATTTTTTACTTAAGTGGAGCTACCTAATTTCTTGCAGAATACTTCCAACAACTCAAAAAATGATTTCGAGACAATTAATATTTGATCATGATAAAAAAAACAATTTAAAAATTTCCAGTGAATCATTTTCAATCAAATTTACTTTCCATGCACTTTACGAATAAGATTAAATAGCTTCACATAATGGTATGATAAATTTTGAAATTTTTTTTCTTCTGCATTGTATACCATCGTGTACAAGTATCATGCTGTTTAAAAAAATTAATTGGCAGTATTAAATAATGTTTACAATTTAACTGAATAAGAAGTGAAACTAAAAAAATTTTTGCATATTTGAAAAACAACTTTTTTAAAGTTAAATTTTTACATAATTTTTGCATCTTATAATTATTATAATACAATTTATTAAACTATTATCATGGACATTTAATTTCTTAATGCTTCTTATTGATTATATACAAGCATTGTAATAACGTTTATCTCTTTTTTATATCGGACTACTCTGTGTAAGCAACGGAAAAAATGTGATCGAACTATTATCAGTATCTCAACTTTATTAACATTTTTATTATACCAGTATTAATCATTTTACATTGAATGATGCCTTATATGTATTTGCACCAAAATTGTCGTAAAGCCTTGCTGTTTACTCGGAAATAAATAAATAATTGTAATAACTATCCAAATTCCAAGATTTTTACTAAAGAACCTCCCTTATACACATTCATCATCTATCGGGTTTCTATCAATTTGATTTGACTTTATCAACTTCCTAATCATATTTGTCGTAATTAAAAAAAGATTTTTTTATTTTTAAATTAAAATTAAATGTAGAATTTCCTTTACGCAGTGATGTAGCGGAATTAAGTATGTATAAAAAAATTTGTTGCCCCTCCACGATGCAATTGACTTGATCTACTTGTCGGTAAAGTAGGTAACTTAATCAAATAATACCAACAAACTCGAGGTTTATGTAAAATTCGTACAAATAATAATTATTCAAATGTTTAACTATCATTTTCAATAAATTTATGCGAAGTATTGCATCAGAAATTTATTTATTGAAGCATCTACAAGTATATACATTACAATCAGTATATTTTGTAATCTGACCGATATAGATTTCACGAAAAAAATGAGACGCAGCAATGTTTATAACAAAGCATATATAATTTTTTCATCTATTGGTAGTTTTTTCGTTTAAAATACTTTTTGAAAGAATTTAAACAATTTATCAACAATTTTTTTATGATAATAGAAAGATTTAAGTTTAAATAAATAATAATGTTAATGAAAGTTATAAATATTTACGGTAAAAAAGTATTTTGTTGAATTTTATGATAAAATAAAACGTAACAAAGCGTTGCCAGCGTTGTGTACAGCTATTTGTTACTTCGATGGTATGTCCCTTTGGCGCAGAGGATAGCGCGTTGGACTTCTAATCCAAAGGTCGTGGGTTCGATCCCCACAAGGGATGACATCATTTTTTTTTTTTTTTTTTTTTTTTTCTATGAAATGATGATCTGAAAATAGTAATATATGATTTATTTTCAATTTGTCCTTAACTTTCAGTTGTTTCTATTCAAAAACAATTTCATTTTGATTATTTTTCATTGTTTCAATTTTCAATTATTTGTATTTTAATTTTTAATGAAAGCGCGAGATTTTTAATCTCTAATGAAGAATATTTTTAAACTCATAGTTCTTAGTAGACATTAGTTTATTATAATATTAAATTTTCAGAGATTTTTATAGCTTTAAATAAATAAATAAATAAATATATATATATATATATACAATTTAAAGTTTTTCATCTATAATTATATTCAATATGAAAACTATGAAATGATCAAAAAAATTTTTGTTAACATACTTATCGAATCATGTGTGTAAGAATTAAATGAGAATTACCATTAAAAAATGTTTTAAAAATATTACTTATAGTTGTACGAATTTTTTAAATAATGTATTCAATAATATTAATAAAAAAAAAAAGCAGAAAATAAAATGAGTCACCATAATAAATCTCCAAATTTTGATAGATAACTGCGCAAACAACCACATCATGCAAACAACGGTTGAGTTGTTTTCGCTGAGCTTTCGCATAATATGAGATTACCTCGCAGAATTACAGTGTGAGGAGGTAGTCTACAGTTTCGTACAGTTCAGTCATGTAGGTACTTAGTGTCTTTTTCTATCTCGGATAAAGGTGAATAAGTGCGAAAACGACGGATAATGATTCAAGAGTCGCGGACTGTAGAAAGTTACTGCAGTCCACCATGCTGCAGTCACACCATGGAGTAGTTCTCAGTAGTAGGTCATAGTAGGTACTCCTTGAGTCACACACCAAATCAGCTGTTTTCGTGTTGCTATACGATCGCGATGGTTGCCTTTATAAGCGCAGTGTAAAAATATAAGATGTGATTTTTTATCCCTTGGCAGTGCTTTGTGCAAGATGATTAGGTGAAGATATACTTTGAACCTTTTAGTTCTCTTGTTACGTTTCCTAAAAAGAATTACAAAAGATGGAGAAACAACGATCAAGGCAGGTAAGATCAGACGTAGGTTATGTTTTGTTGTGATTCTCCGTTTGTTTGTGTTTTTGTTTTTTTTTTTTTTTTTTCCTTATTACGCAGGAACCAAAACAATGCTCATAAATTCTGCATAGGTCAAACTTTTTTTACTTTTTTCGATGAACTTTTTTATTGTTGTTAAACAGGTTGAGTGTTCCGAGTCAAATAATAAATGAGTGTTCATTGATTTTTGTTTTTTGGAGCATGCAGGTAAATCTGTGCAGTATCTGAGAGTTATTCGCGAGGGTGTCATGTTACGCTACTTTGTAATTAAATATCTTTAGATGATTAGCTTTCAGTTTAATTTTTTGCCTTCAATATTAAATTTTATAATAATTTTATTTCTTCATTTTTTTTTTTTTTTTTTTTTTTTTTGACTGCTTAAGCAAAAAATTTGTTCTGTCTTTAAAAATGGACTTATTATTAATTCTTTAAATTTTGTTATTACATTCTCAGAATCACGAGGTTTGCATATTATTATAGGCACTTCCTGTAATCAATCTTTTGTTTTTTATCACATGTTTCTTTCTTTTTAAGTCAGTATCAAAAAGTTTCATGATTTTACATTCTTCATGTTCATATCCAGACAATTTAGATAGAGTAATCAAGGCAATAAATTATAGTAAACGTTGTGGCTAGTAAAAAAAATTATCTTTGAACTATTATACATTTTTTTTTAAATTTTATGTATTTGTCAATAATGTTTAAAAAGTATCTGTTTCATTAATTTTACATCTTATATTTTACTTTATTTTAATTATCAAAACTTTCTTAATGTTGAATTTTTAAAATTAAAAATCAACCTTTTTTTATTTTTGTGTTCAGAAAAAGAAAAAAGATCGAACTAGATCAGCAACCTTGGAACGTCAAATTCCAGACGCTCCAACATTGGAAGAATTTGAGTGTTTGTTGGGTGAATCACCCACAAACTACCCCAGAGGAGAAGGTATTGAGAATATGGAAAGTGAATTACATTCAGCAGCTACTGATACAGAAATTTATGAAAAAGAAAGCACTAAAAGTCTTTTGAACAAAGTTCAGGAAGAAAGGCAAAGTTTGGTTATTGAAGTAAGTTATGGACTATTAAAATACATAAATTTTGAAACAAAAAAACTTTTTTTTATTTGCAATATTGTTATTTGTTTTCAAAATATTTAAAAATAAATTAAAACTTAAACTTTAAAATCAACTTTAAAATTTAAAATAATAATGTAATATTTAATTAATAGGAATCAGAAAATGTTTTGGGGGAAGATCAAGTGGACACTGTGATTCCACAAGCATCAGCTCCTGCAGTAGAAGATTTAGACGTACCAGTGGAAGAAACTCAAATAAATGTTCCATTAATACCAGAACTTGCTCCTAGTGCTCCGGTTCTTGATGATGTCCCATACTCTATTCCTGGTAAAGAAGTCTTTCTTAAACAAATTTTTTTCTTCAAAATTATCTTTTTTTAATTTTATTTTGTAAAAAATTTGTCAATATAAAATTTTTACATCTCTATTTTATTAAAATATGAGTTTCCATAATTTTGGTAGTTGTTAACAATACCTCTGTCTATAAATAATAACGCTGTTTATTGAACCTTGCTATCATTTTAAAAAATTTCAGTCAAAGAAATGCCAAAAGTTTTGGAAAAACCTCCTGTGACTAGAACAATTGATTTTACCCCGGAAAAAATTCAACCCGTTGGTCACAAAACCGTAAAGCCTTTCACTGAAGCGCAGCTTGCTGCGCTTTACAGTAATCAAGAATTAAACGCAGTGGAAGCATTTGTCAATGAATTTGTCGAATTTCAATTACGAAGTCACGCAGTGAGACAGCAGCACAAACTTTATGAATTGTTAATGAATTATCTTCGCGTAAGAAACCATCTCATTGTCAATTCAAGTGAGCTTGATAGTCTTAAAAATGCTTGTAAGGAAACACAGAAACAACTGTGGTGTCTTGATAAAGCTTCTATTACTGAATCTGGTAAGTTTCTATTGCAATAATTATTTCATTATACAAATTTATAACATTTCACAGAGTTTGTAGAGAAAATGTTTAGACAATGTTTTTACTGTGATGTAAAGCGCCAAATTTAAAAAATATTATATGAGTGTAGATAATCAATTTTTTAAGTGTATATTTTAATATCTAATTTTTTGATTTAGGTGAATGTCAAGATGGTAATCCCGTTAGTGCTACACATGAATACTCGATTGCTCAATTCAATTATCAGACTTTAACTGCATTGACGCGCAATCTATCTGCTATCAAAGAGTCTTTGCACAATGTTCAGACACTGTACAGTTATGAGGCTGAAACACTTCGACTTCAGATTGATCATTATGTTCAGGTATTAAAGTATAAAATTTATAAATAACTTTTTCTTTTTATTCAATGTACATTTTAAGTCCAGATTTTTGTGAGTCTAAGCTCGACCTATAATTGACTTGGTTTTGCCATTAATTCAAACTAAAAAATTTTCAATAGATTGAATTTTATTTTTAATAAGATATGTGTACGAATTTTATTTTACACCTAGAATAATTTATTTCAGAGGGTCTGCGTTTCTTGTAAAGAGTTTGCTAATCTTACTGCCAATGCTCCCGTCTGCCTTGCAACGTATCAAGCAGCATCTCACGCGATGCCGCAACTAGTTGAACTGAGAATGTGTATTACTATCCTGTTTAACTTTCAGAGAAGAGTTTTAAAAGATGTAAGGTTTGTTGGAGATACCAGAGATTGGCTCTCAAAATTGGTTGCAGTTTTATTGAGGTAATTATTCTTTTGAAGTTTTGTATTTAAATTATTTCTAAATTTTCAACTGTTATTTCAGAGTTGCAACCTGGCAAGATCACCTTTTTCTACTGAGTCATATACTTCGATGTCCTGGAGGAGTAGCTAATTGGGCGCGTGGCTACATACAAGTGCCCGTGCCTTTACGTAGTAGCACTCGTGTTTTGAGCACCTCACCTTTAAATGATCCCCATCTAGATCACATTGTGTCTACATTGGCAGTTATTCTGATGCCAGTCAAAGAAAGAGAAAAATTTTTAGAGCAGGTTCAAATAGCACTTCAAGACACTGGCAATCAAGCCGATTCCGTTTGGGTCATGTTAGATGAGGAAGGTGAAGAAGATGAAGATATATCGAATATCGGGGCCAACCTATCTGAAAGTGACTTGATTTTCCTATTACATCAAATACCATTGGATAAGCTTTTTGAACATGCTCTATATATTGAACACGACAGTGATACAGATTACAAACAAGATCGCACTTCTATAACTGAGCATCACATGCTGAGGATATTTGCGTTCTCAACAGTTATTGTTCGAGTGTTAAAAAAAGGATTGAAAACGTACGACTCCCCGAGGTACAGGCAGTTGGCAAAAAGACTAAGCGCATTAATTCGAGATGTTGTCCAGTATGCCAGTGATTTGTGGGAGAGCTTCGATAAAAATGAGGTATTTTCTTTCACTAAATGAAAGATTTAATATTTTTCAATTTTTTTATAATTCATGGATTAAACAAATATTTTAATGGATTAAAATAAATCATATTTTAAAAATTATATTATTTTTTTTTCTTTTTTAATTAGAAAATAGACCCGTCAATGCTCACAAGACTGCAAATAGAATATGATTGCTTTTTCTTTCGAGCAACCTTGTGCATTTTTTCATCCCGACGGCTGGGTGCTTGGCAATATTTAGCAGCTATTCCTTATCGCTTAGTATCTCTTTCTACTCTTTGGCAGATATTTCATATTTTACATACGGATTCCGTTCCCCATGACTCAATCAATCCTGAAGCTGCCACTGGTACGTTTTTTGTTAAAAATATTGATTAGCATATGTTAATACTTTTTTTTATTGTCAACAGAATGGGAGATTGAATTAAACTCGCCATCCTTAAGGAAGATGTTTGAAGAAAAACTTAGTAATTTGCCAGGAGATGAATCGTATTTTTTATTGACTACTTTCGCAAATATGGCTATGGCGAGAAATGAAGCTGATTATCAATTTGTAAGAGCTGTAACAATTGATCTATTTCAGGTAATTATTTTGATTAGATTATTAAATCCTGTGAAGTAATTGTTGCAAATTATTGTGGAATTTTTTATGTTTGAAATTTATGGAATTTTAAAATTATGGTAGATCGGATTTCTTAGTGCTAAGACTCAAGATTCCTGTTCAAAAGATGCAAGATCACTTTTATCGAATCTCACAACCAAGTATCCCTCACTGCTATCGGATATTGTCTCGAAACTTAGAGACAATTTTGTATCTGTCGGAAAGGTAATGAAACAATAAATTTAACTGTACTTAATTTTTTTTATTCCGAGCTTTCATAAATAATCTGTTTGAAAATACCTTTTCAGCTGAGTTTGTATCTTTTTACTGAATTAAGTATAAATCAATGGGTTCCCAAAGAAGACGATTTTAAAATACTATCAAACTGGTTGCATCAGTTTCCACTATCATCAACAGAAAGTCACCTCGCTCGATTAATTATCTCCCATTTGAACTGGGGATTGGACAAGTGAGCTACAGCTTAATTTAATATTGAAAGTCTAAGAAAATTGATTCTACATACTATTTTTTTTGCATCTAGTTTCGAAAATTTGTACTTAACGCTTGATCTTCATCGACGAGTAGCGTTACTCATAGTTGAACTTATGATAAAATACGTTCCTGAAATGCCCCAAGCGCAAACTGCCTCTATTTTGACTGAAGGAGTAAAACAGGTGAATTTGATATTTTTAATTGGGTAACATTTGATAATTATGGCATGAATAATATAAAATTCACTACTTTTAGGTGTCATCAATGGTCCGTCCTCAAAACAACGAACAAGTCTTTGCGACGTGGGCTTGGGATACGCTCTCCCGACTGCGTTTGCACCAGCTTGAGCAGTCAGAAGCCGGGTGTCAGTACGCGATATCTTCTCCGGGTCCGGCCTTTGCGTGCGTCCCCGACCTCGAGGTTGATCCAAATCTTCAGTTGCTGGCCGAAGGGTTAAATGAAAAACAACCAGTAGCCTGCTACGTTGCTGTTAGAATGACGATGTTGGGACACTCGGTACCTTTGATTTGTAATAAAGGATTTGATTTGTTGGAAGTAAGAAAAGTTTTTTTATAGAATTGGAATTATGTGGATTTAGTCTAAAATTGAATCAAAATACATTTAATATATAAATTTTGATATTTTTTATAGATACTCCAAAATAATTACAAATACGAACAAATAGTTATAGCGCTCAGTGATTTGATACCACTGTTTTTGGATTGCCCCGAATCTCTACTAAAAAACGAAAAATTTATGAAACTTATCATAGCATTAGTTCGTTCGGATAGAACCTACGTTAAAATGGCAAAGAGTTTAATTTCATCCGATTTTCCTGGACCAATATTAAAAGTTTTCTCAAACATGATTGAATACCAACTTCAAAACTCTAGAAGGTTTGAAATAAATTTCTTTCAGTTAAAAGTTATATCAAAATTTATTGCTTATTTAACAACCTTGAAATTTAAAAAATTGCAGATTTTGCCTTCAATCACCGGATCCATTAGTGAAATTATGGTTAAATATTTTTATATTGATACCGGATTGGAATCGCGATCAAAGCGTACTGTATTTAATAGATACATTGATACGAGCTTCATTTTTTCACTTGGGAGCAAGAGCGGTCACGGAAAACATTTTTCAAAATTTATTCACGGTAATTTATAAATCCTGTACTTTGATAAAAATTAAACATTTTCAAATATTTATAATAAAAAACCTACCATCTAAATTAGCTTGCATCTTCGGAAAGCGACGAGGTAAACTAATTTTAAAACAATGGATAGCTTATTGTAAAAATGCATGCAGGCATTAGTGTATTCAAACTTTTTTTAATCACTAAATTTTGTAACATCTCTTTTTAATTCAGATGTTTACTGTGTGTCTCAGAAAAATTTTTGATTCTCGAAAAATGACAAAATCTTTTTTTCACAGAACATTGCATCAAATAAGAACTCAAGCTCAAACCTGAGTTCCCTGTTCAGCTGGGCCATAGGTTCATCACAGTCTCCAAGTCTCTGGCTCGGTACAATACAGTCGGTGTGGGTTGCCTATCAAATATTGCGAACCGAGCAGCAGGAGCGCGAAATCAAGACTGGACTGTGGAAAGAATTGTTGCGCGAACTTGGAAGTGATAGCAAAGTTACGCTTGATTCGGCTTTGAAGGTAATTACGTATTTTTAATTTAAAATAATAATATGTTGCTATAAATCTTTGAAAAAAAATTTTAAAGACAAAAAATCAGTTATTTAACAAAAATTTTATTTTTATTACAGAAAGCTTGTGCAACTGTGAAAATTTCAGTATTCAGCTCAAACAGTTTAGCAATTTACCGTTGGTCTCAGCAAGCCATTGATACGCCGATGGATCATCCGCTTTTACCTCTACTTTGGCAAAATTTCTTTTGCTTATATCTTGCTAGAATACCTACAACTACAGGGTATTGAAATATAAATTATTTTGATCATACATTTTGAAATTCTTTAAAGCATTATTTATTTATTTTTTTTTCTTAGGACTGTGGATAGGGGAGGAGTTGGAGATAAGTTTTTCAAAGGCATGATAAATTTGAGTTACTTGAAAAAATTGAAGAAGCAGCTACTTGACACCACAGATTATTTTCAAGTCAAAGCAACAAATGATGTAGATGATGGAAAACCTATAACTGACGAGAGAAGAGTTTTTTATTTGAACACTGCCAAGTAATAGTTTATATAAATTTTTTTATCATAAAAACTATGAAAGAAAAAAAGTTTTAATATTAATTTACGCCTTTGTTAACTTCTTCAGGTATTATAAAACTTTGAGCTTATGGTTAGAAGAACCTCGATTACAAGAGGCTGGTCTTTATTTACCTGCTTTACCCCCTCAGTACATGTCTCAAAAATTGATTTTAATCATGCAAAATGATGAGGTATGCAAGAAACTTTTTTTGTTCTATGGTTCATAAAAATATAAATAAATTTTATTTATTTATTTTTTCAGAATCCTTGGCTGGAATATATAGATTATTGGTCGGTTCAGCGAAGTCAGCTGCTTTCTCTCCAGGATTGGCAGCGTTGCTGTCATCGAGAAAACGGAAGCACAGCAATTAAACATGTTCCAAGCCAGACTCCAACCACACCTTTGGAGCCGGCTGACCCTCTGCAACGGATATTCCGTCGGCTGAACAGCTACGAGCAGCCCGTGCAGCCACCTGTTCTCTGCCGAGAAGGTCCAGTTATGCCTTACATACCTAGAGAAAAGCTCTACGATCCCGAAGGTGTTATCTCATTAATTAAGCCCCATTTGAAGGTCGGTGAAAAAAAAATCCGTTATTTTTGAATGATTTCAATCATTACTAATGTCAGTTTTAATTTTATTTACTAATTGGTAATTAATCGTTACAGGTGATTTTGGACTACGCACAAAGTTTCAACATGATTGTGTCAGAGCACACGGCAGTCGATTGCACATTTTTAGAACTAGTTCCAACGCTGTACAAGGTGGTTGAAAGACATGTGACGTTGCATGCTCTCTGCGACCCATCTTATTCAAGTAGGAGGCAGTCCCGTGCTGGAACACCACCAATTGTTCACTGTGCAGGAGCTGCTGAAATTGGTATTAAGGTAAGAATTTAAAAAGTCGCGACCTCACGTCGAATGTAGTTTCAAAAACCATCTGATAATTAGTTAATGACTTTAAAACTAATTGTGTACTTAAATTTTTTTTAAAGTTTGCCGAATCTCAAGTAAACGATGGCGTTGATCAAAGAATTAGTCAGAATCGAGCGGAATACGAAAGTCTCTTAGTAAAGGCAAGCCAACCTCCCCCAACTAAAGTTACTCAAGGCTGCGTTTTTGCTGATTATCTTATAGCGTGAGTTTTTTTTTAGAATTTCA
The DNA here is from genome assembly GCA_038277355.1 of Encarsia formosa. NCBI lineage: Eukaryota > Metazoa > Arthropoda > Insecta > Hymenoptera > Aphelinidae > Encarsia > Encarsia formosa. The sequence continues at coordinate 113,185,084 of CM076184.1, forward strand.
TGCTTTAATCCATAAAAAATGTATGAAAGTCTTATGCTAAAATGTTTTATAAATTTGACAGGCTATTGGAACACGAGCTTAATCTCAATCGAACCACCGAAAATACTGAAATCCTTCGCAAGGTTCAAGAATCAGGAGTAAAGCTCTTCTATCATCTTGTAGAATTTTATACTGAAGAGGCAGCATTGTGTCCCCCAACAAAACAATTAATTACCACTTGCGTAGAAAAATTAGGACAGGTAAAAGGAATATTTTCTCTCGATATTAATTAAAAAAAAAAAAAAATTATTTAAAAAGCTTATAGTAATTTTCTCATTTTACAAAATCCAATTGCACTTTTCAATCATTAAAGCTCTTCATAAGTGGGGAAGAAAGTCAAGGTCCCAGACTTCTGAATACAATTTTGGATCGACCCAATCTTGGTGGTCTTCTCGGTCCCCACTTTACTCCAGTTGCCGGTGGTGCCTCAACCTTCTTACAAATGTACCAGACTGTCGTCGATCTAGCTACCAGTAACAATGTAGATCTCTGTTTCGTTTTACTCACCAAGGTAATTTTATGAATTGTGTAATACTTATTTCTACAAGTTAAATTTTACATTAAATTTAAAATTTTGAATTTCCAAATGATACTATATAGTATGATGCTATATCATATGATGAAATAAAATTTGTATCCAGTTCGACGTGGGGAGCTGGTTAAACTACCGCCGTCCGCGTCTCATCGAACGATCAACTTTTATCGACCTGGTTACTCGAGCTCTCTGCAACATTGGCCTGGAGCCTGAGAATGACAGGCTCGTTCTGCACGAGCTCTTTCGTAATCACCTGCGTCTGGTACTTCTGCACGAATTTCCCGAGCACTATGGTGAGGTACTCACTGCAGTACTACGTGGCAGTGAGAGTCAAAGTTTGTCCTTGGACGTTTGGAAAGATTTACTGAGGGCACTTAGTGGCAGGCCTAAAAACTCACCGATAAACATGGATAAGGGAAAAATGAGAGAGGAAATCAGGCGATATGCCACCGAGCAAAAGTTGCTTTCTAGACAAGAGGTAAATAAAAAATTTTTCAACACTAGCAGCTATATAAAATAAGAGTGAAGTAACATATTAAAACGTGTAACGTTTATTTTTCAGATATATGATACAGCTGTTCTACTAAGCAAACATTTTATGAACGAACGCCTCCAGTACGGTCTCTACGGCTTGTACCCTAAATATAGAATTTACAACGAACCTCTGACAATGTTTATTGGAATGATTGGTCATGCTTTAGTTGTTTTAACCCTCCAATCTGACAGAGGAACTCTAGCTGACCACTGTAAGCTTTTGATTTAATTTTTTTAGTCAAACAGCAAACGATATTTCTTATGATTTCCGAATAATTAATATTTTAACTTGTTTGCGACATTATTTTGAATTTTTCCAACTGTTGTATGCTAAGTTTAATAGTAGTATTTTATTCAGTGTGTGATAAAATATGGCCCGTGCTGAGCAACATGTTTGCTCCATGGATAACACCTTACTGGACACGCAATCTACGCGAACCTACTGCGGCTTGGATTCAACAGCTCACCGACGATCGCTCGGTTCTTTTACCTTGGATTATTACCGATGGACCTTACGCTAATCGCACGGTTCGTAGTTTTTATTGTTAGGATTACATTTATATAGTAACTGAATTAGAACTATTATATGCTTCAGAAAATTTAGTTGAACTAATCTATCACCATTTTATACTCACTTAAAAATAAATAATTTATAAATCTAGGTTTCAATTTTCGTTGAATGCATTCGATTTATCATGGATACCATGCCAGCTTCAAACAAAGTTTTATGCTTCCTGTGGCAGTTTTATGTAATAAATTATGCTCACACAGCAATCAAAGATCACGTTTTAAACGTTATACACGGAAACTTCTTATCTCTTCCATGGGATCGATTCAACCCCACCGTTGAAGATGTTGAGTACATGGTAAAAGTTATTGATCAGTATTTGCCGGATAGCCACCTCTTTCTTGGAAGTATTTTTATAAGCGTCAACTGGTCACAATGGATTGCAGACTTGATCATCGTGCAGCCTTTACCCGTCGTTGGGCGTATGCACGTTTGTTTGCTCAACCTCTTGGTAAAGCTTTCGAATGAACCAAATGTGAGACAAAACGAGCGTGCACTTAAAATGATTCAGGAAGCAGAAAAGTTTTTGTGGCACCTTGTTGATGCGACATCTTTTGATCAAATCATTAATTGGCACGTTATGAGTTGTGATCCTAGAGTAGTACTGGTATTACCCGGAGAGCAGAGCCACCAGTTAGATTTAGCGGTTCACAGGTAGTTGTCAATATTTTACTGAATAAAACTGATAAAATTTAATAATTTATTAATTCATGAGTAACTTCGATTGTTTTTCAAGACAATTTTTAACTCAAATTTATTCAGTTTGTTGAAGGTTGTTGCTGGGTACGATTCAACAGCCATGCAATTTCATCCAACGACTTTAAAAAAGCGTCAACTATTTGTTAGATCATCGGTCAAACTTCTAGTTAATTGCACAACCAGATATAAATCATTAGTTTCTACAAATATAAAGGCTTTCACAAGTGCACTTTCTCGTATGCTGGATGATATGGAGTCTATAATCTCAAACAGTAAGTTAAAATGTTTGTTTTATTTTCAACTGTACTATAACGTTTGTTTTACACCATAATTTTCATTACTAGCTGTTCCGGGACCTCAACAAGTATCAGAAGCTGGCCTTCTAGTCACAGAGCTTTTGCATTCGGTCAACCAAAGCAACGTCTTGGTTGAGCAACTTCGTACAAGTTGGGCAAATTGGCTTCTACAGCGTTCTGGTTCGAGCCCAGTGCTTCTCGGAATATTACGAGTAATTGGAATCGCCGTGGCATCTCCGTCTACTCTTGGTGAAATCATGGAAGCTGCTCTCGATGCCTATTTCAAATTCAATGGTAACTCATTTAAAAAATTCGGTTTCTTAATCTCTGAAGATTTCGTTCTTCTTACAAACTAAAACTTCAAAATAAAAGGCTTCTGAATAATTAATTGTCTTGCTGATTTACAGTCGTAGACGATACCAAACCAACTTGGGCAGCAGTACTGACGATCTTGCAACCAGTTGTACCACGACAACCACCAGTTGAAAGTGTTCTTGTGGCCGAGGGTCGAGTACTCGCCCTTTATGCCATACTATTGAAGAGACTGCCTTCCTGCCGTGACATTAGAGAGGAGGGCATGCTACTGACTAACCTCGTTGACTGGATCACTGCCATTAAGCCCACGTAAGTTTAACTGTTTTACGACATCACATGTGTTGTGCTTAAATAAGTATCTTGGGAAGGTAACTGAAGGATTTTTTTTTTTTTTTTTATCATAGAGACACGATAGAAGAGAAACTTGCTTTACTGTGGGCAAAAGCATTAGAACTGATTTATCGACAGTGTCAGTATAGCGAAAACACAATTATTGCCGCTAGGGCACTCAAGGGTCTGGCGAAAGCTCTGTTAGCCATTGCCGACGATGCTGGACAAGGTTGGGGCATACTTGGAGCTATTGGAATTAGGAAGGGTTCTCAACTTTCTACAAGGTTAGCATTATTCATATTCTTTTTTAAATTTTAGCTAAAGTCGAGTATATTTAAATCAAAGTTTACATAAAAACTCCGTAATAATTAATTTATTTATAGGAGTAAATTCCTGAGTCGAGCTCTAGCGGTATACTGCCTGGCGCAGCTCCCAGATTCCAAATCCTCGTCGACATCGGATCCCTCTTCCCCTAGTTCGCCAACTTTTAACCAAATTGTGCGTTTTACACCTCACTCTCCGGGCGTTGCTCCACCTCGAGAATCCCAAGATCCTGAGTCATCTCCTCAGGCACCTTCGGTCGATGTTCGTCCATCCGCGGAGGCTGTCAAAGCCATGCAAGGTCTTGAAGCTCTACTCACAAACAAACAGTATGCAGAGCTCAAAGGTGACGTGGAACAATCAATCAGGATGATTAGGGATTCTGCCAATTCGCTGCACAATTCCGTTGAAGTTTGTGGAGCATTGGTGGCTGAATTGTACTCTCAAAGATATCTGCACAGCATCACAGAGTGAGGACGGCTGATCGAGGGAGTGGGCGACGGGGAAAACGGTCGCTTCGGAATGACCTTCGATTTTAATCACTTTTCTGGGTAAGACCAAGTTAGAAATTATCACGTAATAAACTTTGATGCGCTTTTGGTGATTGCGTTCGTTTTTAAATACCGTTTTTTTAAGTTAAAAATCGATCTTTTTTAGTAGGCAAAGCAAATGTGATTTAACAAAATTAAAAAAAAAAAAAAAAGAAACAGTGCTTAAATTTATTTATATTTCAATTTTTTAAATGAAATATTTATGTCGACTGAAAAAACTATTTATCAGAGATTACTTGGATGTTTAATGCTGTTGCTCAAAACACTTTTTTAAAAGTAATTTTAAATTGTCGAGACTTTCCCCAGCTAATCCAAGTATAAACATTTAGTAAAGGATAGATGAATCAATATCATTTAGATTAAATTTTAATATCAAAAAATTTAATTACTACCCCAAATTATTCTAAATTTTATGAACTTTTTGATTGGGTTTATTCTTTTATAAAGACGGTGGAATTCGAAATAATAGTTTGAATAATTGAAATAAAACGCTATAATTTGGATTAAAAAACTTTCTGCATATGATAATATTTAACTAAAGATTAATCAACTTTGAAATTAATATCTGATATGAAATGCAAGTTTTACAAACAAGAGTCGTGTGATGTGATGTAAGAAAAATTTACGTTCTTGCTGCAACATCTATGCGAGAAAGATTTTTAAAGAGTTGAAATAACTCCATGTATGTACTCTGTTATGAGCCTTGAGTTCCTTTTAAGTTGTTCCACGCTATGGTACCGTACTTTTTTATAAAAATATCAAAATTATTTTCACAATAATGCTACTCAATAAATGTTTGAGTTCAAAGTTTTTCAAGTGTAAAAAGGTGAAAAAAATTTATTTCTTCGTTTGTTTTGGAGTTTGTTTATTACAAGAAAATTAAATTAATTTATTACTTCAAAATGCAACAAAAAAGGGGGGAATTGACTAGAAATACTTCTTTTACATTTGTAAATAAAGTTAGTGTGTAAATAAGCATTGTTATTTTATATTATATCAAAATTATAATAACTACTAAAAACTTATTCAAGTTACTAAAAAAATTAGAAATATTTTAAATGCTACTAAAAAATAAGTTCAAGTCATTGAAAGTTATTATATATTGACTCTTATTGTATTTTGTTTAATCATGTACTATTAGCCATTTTTATTATTCCTTTATGTCTTAGCTATAATTGAAAATCGTCTAAAAGTAGCTGAAAACCAAAATCAGTTATTTTCGAATCTAGTCTGAAATGTACCAATTTATGACTTGCTGTACATAGTATAATTTTTCTATCTCTTCTCTTATTAAAAAGTTGAAAAAATTATAAATATGATTTGATTGTACATTAACGAATTTTTATTTTAAAATATTAAATATCAACCAGAAAACGTTTTAATATATCAGGTGTGAAGATTATCTTTTTCAAATTTTAATGAAGACTTTAATCTACAAAACACTTGCACTTTTCTATTTGATATATTGACAAATCCCTGGTTATTTCATAAAAAAATTGTGCACGATTTGTTTTTTCTCCAGGCTGACACTTTATTAAAAAATTTTCTTTGAAAAACAAAAAATAAAGTATTATGCCTAATCTTTGTCACTATTTTTTTTTTATTTGGCGAAAAGTGATTTTAAGCTTTAGAAAGATATAGATTCACTTCGTGCATCTAAAAAAAAAAAAAAAATTTTTAATCATTGAATCAAATCAATGCTGATTTTCGCAGCTAATAATATAACTACAGTTATAAGTCAGTTCAAGTCGATAAAAAAAAGTCGATGTTATTTTTGAATCAAAAACATTAAGGCTTTGAAGTAGGACTGAAAACTATGAACGCTCGAAATGCGTTTGAAGTACTACATTTAGGCTGTGTCAAATAGTATATTACTTAACTAGGCAGTATGAATGGGAAACGTCTCAGATCGCATGAAATTGTCGTCCGAGGCGTAGCCGAGTGTGACAAACATGTGATCTGAGACCTTCCCATTCAGGTGCCTAGTTGAGTATGCTATTTTTCCGCACGACGGTTCCGGGAAGCGCTACTGACTGTAGCGGCAGCGGCAGGGAAGTAGCACTTCCCGGCCGGAGTGCGGAAAAATTATTTAGTTTACTTTCTATAATATAAAATATATGAACAAATTTTATTTGTAGAGTTTATTATGTAAAATAATATAGGCGTAAGAGTTGCTACAATCAAATTCTTTTTTCTGTAATTATATTATATATCACAATAAAAAACTTATTCTATTCATTAAAATTAAAATGTATGTGTACTTTTTTGTAGATTTTTTTATCGAACAATTTTTTCAGCTTGAATTACTTATTGTAAGGTAAATGAATTATTAATGTTAAACAATTATTAAATTAAGAATGTGCAGAGGGTAGTTTGCTATGGGTTTGCTAAGGGCCTTTTTTGTTATGGCTGATAACATCATTTTCTTGTGTTGTTAAGCCATCGCTTATTCACATTTATTCTTAAAAACACGCATTTTTCAGAAAATAAAAAATCGTTAAGAGTAATTACACTTTGGGTGAATTTGAACTCATAATCATGGCCAAATCATTACATTTAAAGAGTTTTTAAATTTACATAAATTGAGAAAGCATGTTTTTTACAGTAGTACCTAATAAATAAACGGAAAATAAAAATGCAGACCTTTAAGAAATGATTAAATATTAGAGGATAGAAATAAAAAAGTAAATATAAGATCGTTTATTTTTGATTTATTTTAAGAAAAAAAAAGAACATAAAAAATATCGAAATATCTTACATTTATCTACACATTATTTGAAACAGTCTACATGTAACATATTGCATAGGTATCATCAAACTAAAATAATGCACACTTCGTGATTTACTTTTACAGAATCATTTTAAATGTACGTACATAAATTCATTTTCATTTAAAAGTCACTATACACATTGCAATAAGTATTTCGTTAGAAAATTTTTAATTTGATTGTTTATTAGCCTATACTATAAAAAAAAATTTGTAACTTAAAAGAAAATCGGAGGCATTAATTGCGAATTTTAAACTCTACTAACACTGTAAGATTAATGTATCTAGCAAAACTATTTTTTACACATTTTAAGTAGTGTACACTTTTAGGAAAAAAGTTTTTGACTTAACATGAATATTCAGAAGTTGATAAAAAAATCTGGTGCGTCGAAAATAAATACAAATTTTTGAATCAGTTTAAAAAAGTGACAAGTAATGACGCAAACTATTTATTGAAGGGTTAATGTAAAACACTTTTAAAACTAATGTAATATTAATATTACTTAATTTTCTAATTTATCAAAATTAAATATTAATTTGTTAAGTTTCAATTTGAAAGCACCAATAAATTCATAATATTTTTGCACAAATATATATGAAAAAAAAAAGTAAATATTGGAATTCCTGCAGAAATTACTTTCAAACATAGGATATTAGAGAGCGCAGGCACACATGGATGTATCGTCATAATGCTAGTCATTTTTTAAAATAATTTTAAAAATTTTTAAATAATCTCTATCTTTTTGATCAAAAATTATAAAATTCGTCAATTTCAATGTTTTTTAGACTACTTTTGTAATAGATTCGGCACTGTTTTATCTGTCAAAATTTTATCACCTACCATTTGCTATAGTAGCATTAGTTCTTCTAGTACACTCCTCCATTACCTCCATGACTTCGTCAGCTTTCATCTCCTGTATTTTACATTCAAATTCATCTTCAAATGCTCTTTTTAGAACAGGTACTGCATCTTCAACTTTGACCTCAACACCTAACTCTTTGCTTAAACTTGTTACACTTTTACCCACTATTCCACAGGGAACAATGTGATCAAACCATTTGAGATCCGTGTTACAATTCAAGGCCAATCCATGACTTGTTACATACCTGCTGGCATGTACTCCAATCGCGCAGATTTTTCTGTCTTCGACCCAAACACCTGTATCGGGTGAAGTCTCACCTTTGAGACCATATTCAGCACAAAGTCTAATTATCATTTTCTCAATTTTCGATACGTAACATCTTATACCAATCTTGAATTCTTTAATATTAATAATAGGATAAGCTACTAATTGTCCTGGGCCATGAAAAGTAATAAGACCACCGCGGTTAGTTCGGTAAAAGTCTGCTCCTAGAGCTTTCAATTTTTCTTCATCTTTTTCTGTATAATCTTTTGTCCGGATGCCTACTGTATAAACAGGATTATGTTCTAAAAAAACGAGAGTATTTTGGATTTTATAGTTGGTGTGATGATGCTGTATGAGTGTCTTTTGCAACTGGAGACCTGCTTCATAGCTCAAACGACCTGCACACAGTAATTTAACTACTGTTGACATTTTTAGACTGATTCGAAGTGCCGAGTAATATAAGAAATAGGTGACTGGCTTAGAAGTTAATGAAATTTTATTGTGGAGCTTCTGCTTCTACTTCTGCTTCTGCTTCTGCGGCGGCGGCTGCTTCTTCGCGTTCTTGATTCAACGCTTCTTGCTGCTCTATGGTCAAATGCAAAAGTAATGAGACCTGAAATTTGTTTAATCCTTTTGTTAGGTTTAAGCTTTTCAAACGTATTATGAACAGGTAATGATAAAACTCAAAAAAATTCATAAATTAATAAATGACTAGTTGAGAAAAAAAAAAAAAAAAAAACAAAACCTTTGGAAAATTTCATACATCATTTTCAGAGTAACTTCTGGGATATGAAAGTTTATTATTATAAAATTCCGATGGGTTGGATAAAATTTAAGTCTTATTATAAATTAAAAATAAGGTTTTTTTTATTTAATATTTAAAGTTTTACTGCTAATCTCTACTAGCTAGAATCCAGTATAAGTTAATGAATTTTATTAACTTACATATGCATCAGTTGCAGCATACAATTTTTGAGCATCACTTAATGGTTGAATGTGCCATTTACTCATTCTTACTTCTGGATCTTTGCTGATTTTACTTTTCAACTAGAAGAAAAAATAAGCTATAAAACTTTTTTAAGCAAACGAAATTTTGGAAAGAAAATTAATTACCAAGTATGCTGTTAGACGTTCCAAACTCCATCTACCAGATCTATGAAACACCGAATTTGCGTATGGTCCACAGTCAAGACAATTATTATCAACAACTTGTTGATCAGGAAATTCTTTAAAATCCCTCCCTAACTTCCGAACATCGCTAAAAAAAAGTGAATATATTTTTTTTAATACTCTGTACTTGTATAATAAAATAAATATCAATATAATTTAAATAAATAAAAATTATTTTCAACAAATTAAAGGGGGGATTCTCTTGGGAAGCAGGACTGACTTTAGAGTTGCTCACCCTCATGAGTTGATTTGTTACAGAATTTTAATAACAGGAAGATTCTACTGAATGAAATATGAAGGGAAATACCTGTAAATTCTAATAAATAAATAAATAAACTTACTTTTTAATATTGACTCCAACAAGCTTTACTTTAGGATGGCTTAGTAAGGCTATTAAACTTGCAGGTAATTTTTTAAATTCATGTAAGTGTAGCAAATAACATTCTTTTTCAGATAAACAAATCTGGGCTAAAGCAGTTTTACCAGATCCGGTTCTGAAACTAAATGGCCACTCTAAATCAAAACCAATTGGAACCATTACATTTTTACTATACTCCACTTCTTTTCTGTAACATTCATTAGAAAAATATTATAATCCAAGTTTAACTAATTATAGATGAAAATTTTGAATTCTTACACTAAATTGTCACAAGCAGCAGCGCAGTCATTAAATTCATTGTAAAATTTTATCTTTCCCTTAAATATTATTCGAGGTAACTTTCCAACATACTCTTTCGCTTTGTCAACTGGTTTCTCTTCTTCTAATTCTTGGTAATCTATTTTAGGCTATTTTTAATTTTTAATTAATAATCATAATAATCCAGAATAAATAATTTATTTTAAATTAAAATACAAATATTACCTTTTGATCAGAAGGTAAATTTCTGGCAGATCGTCTCAACCCTGTTGGTTTTTCTACTTGTTTATTTTCTTTACCATCTGACACCAATGGAACTTTCTGTCAATTAATAAAACATATGATTTATATTACATGAACAATTTTGAAACAAAAAGTCTTTTGTATGAAAAACATATGAAAAATAGTTATAAATAAATTTTAACATTACCTTATCAGTCTTCACATGGCCATTCAAATTAGACTTTTCTAAAAGTTTTTTGTCCAGAGGTTCTAGGCAAACTGTAAGTGTATCTTTTTTGAGTATTTTAGCATCTTTTTCACCTGTTTCTTCCAATTTTTTCTGTGCACACAAAGAAATATTCAAACCTTATTATTTAAATTTAAAATTTAAAGTTTGGCAATTCAAATTTCATATGGCTCTGTACAAATTAGAGTAGTAATTCATTATTGAAAAACTTTATTTTACGATGAACAATTTTGTTGCATTGGTCTAATTTAATTTGCTTTAATTAAATAATTTCGAAATAAAATTTCAATTGAGAGCAAAAATAAATAAAAACAATTGTTAAATACAACATATTCATAATAGAAATAACTTTGAAAATATTGTTTCTAATGTAAATATAAACTGAAAAATTATATTTAGTACATTTTTGTTGTGTTACTTCACATAAACTTTTTAATAATAATTTTCATTTGATATTCATCAAAGTAATTGTTTCAAACAAATTTTAATAACCAAACTAATACAAAAAATAGTTCTGTTATCAGAGCTTGTGATTTGTGAATCTTAATTCAAAGTAAAAAAATATTTTGGTAACTTCACTATTTTACGAGGTAGGTACTATATATATAATTAAAAATAAAAATTGGTAAAAAATACCCAAGTAATATTTACAAAAATATAAAAAACGAAAGGCTCACGTAATCGAGTGAAAACTAACCTCTTTCTTCAGCCAACCGTTGAGGGTGGCAGGCCGAGACCTCTTTGTAGCAGTTTGGTTTTGTTTCGGCATTCTTTCTCAATTTATCACTTTAATTAAAATTTTATCAGCTTATCTATAATTAAGTTTACAGTCTCTTTTTTCGCATAAGAGAACACTGACGACTGAGAGAGAGAGAGAGAAAAAAATGATTTTGGAGCGTAATAAGCACGGTATCGCCGTATTGGTTTTGTTTACTTGGCGGCTAACTTTCCCGCCAAAAGTTCTGGAAAAGGGCTGCCGGCTGGACGATGGACAGTCCGACTCGTGGACAAGAAGAGAGGTAGATTCAAAAAGGGACACAGCGTTTTCTCTAAAATTTTTAATGAATCATTATGCATTCACTATGACATTTTTATTGATATTATTATTATTATATAAATGATACAGTAGAAAAAAGAAAAAAGAATTAATTTTTGAAATAGTCACCAAATTCTCTATTATAAAATATGAATTACACTTGATGTTTTTACAATATAATATTATAATTCCCAGTGTAACATACATGTCTGCATTAGTCACCAAAGTAAAAAATTTTACTGCATCTTTAGTATTATTCGAAAGAATGAAATAGGCCTCTCCTTGAGCAAACCAGACTTCAACCTTAAAGGCGCATCAAAACTATACATATCAATTAATCAGTTTATTTGTATCTTTACAAGAATTTGTGGGGATTTAATTCTTTAAAAATTTCTTCACTTTTCATCATTTTTTATGGGAAATTCTCTTAAATTTTGTAACACAAAAAATTATCTAAGTTCATTGACAGAGCGGTCGTTGGGTCAGTGGTTAGCGTGCTCGCTTCTGAAACAACGTCGTTCGAGGGGTCTTGGGTTCGATTCTTCGCGCAACTAACTTGGAATTATTTTCTTCGTTCGTTGCGTCGGTTATGTCGATCCCTACGTTCACCCCGACTGCTTTGGAGTCGGTTTTACCGGGGGCCATCATTTCAGCGCTGGTCGTAAGTTTATCTCGACTGGGGGCAATATTTGGGGCAAAATTTCCCAATGAGCTAAACTCGCTTCGGCACTGGTCTAATCCAAGACTATCTGATTGGGGGCGATATGTGGGATAAAAAGTCCCAATGAGCCTGCCGGTTCAGCGCTGGTCTTACGATTAACTCGAATGAGGCACATACCCTGGGTTTCCCGTACTCCACATGGTCCATATGGGCCATGGGCTAATGCGAAGCAGTGTAGGGACAAAGTCGTCAATAAGCCCATACGGAGCATAAAAAGTCGCGACTATAAATAAGTATAAAAAAAAAAAATAAGTTCATTGACAACTTTAAAAGGTAAATTAAATTTAAAACTTTATGAAATATATTCAGAGCTCTGCTTTTTTAATTTGTTACTGGAAGAATAATGCTTTACGTAACTGCGTACATATAAAATTCTGGAACAATGCTCGGGGTGTTTAATTAAAAAAACAAAAAAGAATTTTTAATTTTTGACCTCCTAAATAATTGCCAGTGCGGATGCAATAATCCGGTGAGCGCCATTTGGGGATAAAAGTGTTTAACTGGTTATATTACAATTAAATATTAAATTTTAATATGAAATTGAGTAACCTGAAAATTTTTCAGGATTAGATTCCATCTGAAATAATTTATCAATAGTACTAATTGATATTGGTGCGACGTCGTCACCGGGGCGATTTGAAGGCACCGAAGGGGAAGCGAAGCGGCGAGCGAAGCCGGAAGCGGAGCCCGAGGTTTGTCAAGAATCAAGCGATGCGCACCAGTTTCGATAAATATTTTTTGACCCGAGTGCGTAAAAACATTTCAAAGTTCATTTTTTACGTACTAGTGTCGAAAAAAGTCAATTCGAAAAAAAGGTCTAATTTCAATGAAGATTTTTTTTTACTTATTTTAAAAAAAATACAGCTAGCATGAAAGAGGGTTGCTGTTTTTTTTACGAATAAGCCTATTTTTTTTACTTATGTTACTGAATCAAATTTGAACAATTGAACGGATCGGTGTAAAAACCAGCTTAGCGCGTTTTTTTAAAAATACTATCATTTTTTACCCATTAGGATTAGGAATACCAATTTGAAACTTTACAGAAATATTCTATGAAACCTAATGAAAAACTTCCTCGCTGACAGTTTTTTCAACAGCTCTCAACTTTTATGCTAATTTTTTTAATCCGAAATATTAATAAATAATAAGAATCATTTAAACCTTGAGTTCAGTCAAAGGACCTCCTTGCAAATTAAAAAAAAATCTGATACTCATAATTCAAAAAATATAACCTTAAAAATTTTTTTAACTTGAATGTTTATTGTTTCTTTGACACTCATAAAAAGATGATTCAGTCCATCCAAATGGTAAGTCGTTCTCAGGTTTATACAGTCCCTTCATAAAAGAGAGTTTTCTCCATCTTGCGTAAGTGTAAGATTTTTATTCTTGAGCTGATTGGTGGAGAAGTTTTTAAAATCTCCGAAAAGTGCATTTTAAGATTACTATTATTATTTCCTATATGCGCGCACTCAGAAGGCTAGTTTTAGACAAAAACCGCTTTTCTGAGCACTTTTTTAAACTCTTTTTTCTCACAAAGAGTCATTTATTGCTAAATTTTTAATTTTGAATATTTCCTTGAAAAAGGGTATTCTCAAAACTGGCTCACTGTCCAAAGGTTTAATCATTTTTTGAGTGCCCAAATAAAACATTGAACATATTAAAATTTCAGGATTTTTAACGATAAATTCTTTATAAATTCTTTCTTGGGGCTTAGATTTTGTCGATTTTATAATATGTATGTATGTCCTAGCTGGTCAAAACTAATTTTCGTTAAAATTAAATTTTGCTCGTTGGGCAATTTAGAAAAACCTGTGATCAGTTTTATGTTTAAAATTAATGATCTTTGTAATCTGTTGAAAATCACAATAGTTCATTCTTCATTCAGTCGCAAATCTAATAAACTACTGATTATTAGCAGTTTAACACATAAGATATAATACTGCAAACCTCTATTAAAATAAGTGAAATGTCTAAAGAACCTAACATTAAAATTATATAGTCCGGGTAATCTAAAATTTTGAAAATCAGCCTTCAGCCGGCACTCGTTAGCTCTTATCATAAGAAGATAAAATGAGTACTGCTTGAAGCATGAGAATATAAAGTCCAAATCCTGGGTTTACTGTTGGACTATAAAAACGTTTCAATTATTTAAATGCACCTCCTCGTCCACTCCCAACGCAAAAACACTCCCCCATGCAGTCCCCTAAAGAAGTTGTGACGTCAACCGTATAAATACCAGTATCGCACCGCCTGTCCGCACTCCGCGGGTTCGTGCACGCTTGTAGGCGTCAGTCGTGGTTGTGTCTAGTGCGAGACAAGTCGTGCAGTGTGAGTGTGCTCTGAAAAGTGAAAAATCGTCTGCCTGTGAGATAGTACGCGAAAGGTGAACTAAATCATAACATAAAAGTACCTAATATTGTATCAAAAAATTATTGCTTTGATCCCCCAAGTTAATATCAAATTGAATAGAGATAAAAATCCGAGAAAAATGTTTGAGGGGGATTACGTCTTTACAATAACGCTGTGAAGAATCACACGCGTGGAGAGTCACGTTTACAGCTCTTGCTGCGATTGTTATGCTCCAATTAATCGAACATTTGTTCGATCGCTTGTTATTATTTTTTTTTTTTTTCCTCGTCGATTGTTTAATCAAACTCGTGTTCTTGTACAATGCATTGATGTTTAGTTGTTTAGGGTGGTTTTCCGGGGGGTGCGCAGTGTTGGGGGTAGTATAATACATACTTTATAGGTTATGAGGATATTTTAGATGAATTTTTTTAATCTTTATGCGAAGTTTAAGAATTTTAAAAGATGCTTCAATCACCAGGTTTGAGATTTTTATGAACATTTTTTATTAAAATTAATTTATTTCCGCCTCAACAGCCGTTCTGGGTTACTTAAATTTTTGAAGGACTTAAAAATAATTTTGTTAAATTTTTGAAAATTTATTGTAAAAGTTGTAAGACTTACTTAGTCGCTTAAATTATTATAAGTTAGATGAAGTACATTACTTAACAACTTCATGTCGTTTAAAAATTATAATAGGTATAACAGGGATATGTTTAGATTAGTTAAAGCACTTTTTCCTTTGCTGATGTTAAATTACAAATTCAGATGCAAGAGGAAGTAATCCGACCCCTAAAATCAATCCCTCCGCGTCTTAATAAATAGCATTTCAAACTTTGAAAGATTTTTCGATAAAAACTTGAACTTCAAAATTTATTAATCACTCGAAAATTCTGAATTAATTAAGCTATTAATTTTTTCGTTGTATTAAAAATTAATTAAATTTTATGATTAAACAATTTAATATTTTTATTAAAAGTAATGAAATTGTCCAAAAGTCATTCGCAGCAGTAATTTGTATTTTGCTAGCCGGCTCGAAGTACTCGTGATAAATCAATGATAAATTTGTTGAACTAAAAATTCGATAAACTTCTTACACCAATATAAGAGAACTTTCCTTGTCACAATAACTGTTTTTAGATTTGGTAATTTTGAAAAATTAGCTGATGAGTTTCGTCTGTGGCAACACAGTATACTGTAAAGTAGAAACTTGATCGAATGCTAATAAGAGATAATTACGCAGATAACAATCTTAAAAGCATAAAAACATTATTAAAAAAACTTTTTCAAAGACAAAAGTTATCGTATCTTAATATGTTACATTTTTATTTACTGCATACAAAAAGGTTTTACATTTTCTTTTAAGTTATATTATCTATCAAAAGGTCATTCAAACAAATGTTGCGAAAGTGGAAGCCAGACTTTAAAAGAGGCTCGACCAATACTCGCCAATACTGACACATATACCTACAGACTCGCAGCGTGGGGGCCGGTGCATGTGATATTTTCAGTCGGCGCCGAGACTGCGAATCGCGCGGTCGCGAGCCTATCTACTTATACTTCCGCTCGATGTTAAAAAAGAGTCAAGTTTGAGAAAAAAAAAAAAAAAAAGCCAGAGATAAATACAAACTATGATGATTCAGGTGTGTTTCAAAACCCACATACTCGAATAAATTCCTCCTTTTTCCAGACGGCTTTGATATGTACGAAGCAAAGTGATAGTTGTGCGGGGGTTCGAAGTGTCAGAGTGATAAAATGATTGTTGTTTAATAGTTTTTTGTGACTTTAGTTGAGACGGTGCAGCGTTAAAATTGGTTTGACGAAAATCCCGAGTCGTAAGAAAAACTGGGACATTTCACTTGAAAAATTCGTTATGACATGTGACGATGTAATTTATTTATCGCGAACGTCATTTAAACCATCATCGTTTGCGCACACGTTCTTTAAAATTTGCCTTTTTAATTTGCAAGTTTCATTTTTCATTTTTTTTTTTTTTCCTACTGTCTGCACTCACTAGAATGTGGTACAAATCATTCAGACGGAGAAGAGAATTTCTCATTTAAAAATACAAGTTTATATTTAACAACCTTTTACAAAAGAATGATTTATTGTTCGGTAATTTTTATTTTTCTTTTAAACGCAATTTTTATTTAAGAATTAGCTATAAAAAAGTTTTTAATCTAAAATAATTTCAAAATGATTTTAATTTTTTGTATGATGCATCCGAGGATACAAAATAAAATAAGCTTCATAAGTTCACGAAATTAATCAATGATTATGAATTATTCAAAAATAAAATACTATATTTTCTAAATCATGTCATATAGCTTGGTTAAATTTAATTATAAAGTTATGACGTCTTATTAAAATTCATGGGAACTTTAGGGTGCGTGTGAACCGGTGGGTGTCTATTTTTATACAAACGATCGAAAATAGATTTGTGTGCTGTAATTCTGTGACGTTTCAAGAAACTTTTTTTAGAGTTTTAGCACCACAGAAATCAGTAATTTTTAATGAATTAGCATACTACAAAGAGGTGTATGGAGTACTCTTGACTTACTTTTTAAAGATAAACATTGAAATCGTATTCTTTTTCTTATTACTTCTGTTATGCAAGTAACAAGTTTAAAAATTAAAATTAAATTTATTTCTCTATTCTGTAACGATTACAAAATTGATTAATTTCTACAAATTTTCATTCAAATTTGATTACGTCAAGCAGTTTATTACAGATGTTTATTTAACGGTGAGAATAACTCCTTGAATTAGTAGATCTAATTTTCATTATAAAATAACATGTCAGACCAGTGAATCGATAAACCCAATTTCATATTCATATTCATGAAAACGATGTGTCGGTATGATGTCGACAGTTATTGCATGAATGCAAGCGCAAATAAGTATCTAGTTTTTAAAAAGTTTATGAATTTATCAAACTACACTCCTAATCTATTGGTTTATTTTAAGTAGTAATCTGTTCGAGTTTAAATGAGTAAACAATGATTTTTTAAAAATTAACTAAGCTGGATGTAATTGAGTTTAACAAGTGAACGAATAAACCTTAAACAAATCAAATCTTAAAACGAAACTTTAATTTGTTAGTTACCAGAAATTTATTTTTACTAAAATTTTGAATAATTAATATATAAAAGGTGTATAATGTCAGTTTTTTTTTTTTTTTTTTTTTTTTTTTTTTTTATTTATTAGATAAAATATTTTTAAGACTTTTCAAACATCAGCTAAAATAATGTTGCTCATGTCATATATATATTTTTACTGCCTTCTTAAACTTGAGATAAATACTCGGATAAATACTAGCTTGCCTCTTAATAAAAGCAAAGTTTCATCTTATCGTTCAATATCGTTAAAATCATTCGAACTCGACGGAGCCGCAGATTAACGATTAACAGTCGACCAAAGATATTCATGCATCACCGAAAAACAGAAACTGTATTAGGGTAACTAAAAATAAAAAGACTTAAAAATCTAAGAGCTTTTTTTTTTAATTGATTCTTTGAAAAGTAATATTATTCTAATTAATAAATATGCGGCTCCGTCGAGTCCGAATGATTTTAACGATATTGAACGACACCTAAATTGAATAAATTGATAGTAAACTTTTACTAAAAAAAAATTGAATTCAAGTTTAAAAAAAAAAAAAAAGAAAAAAGATGCGTAAAAAAGAAAAGAAAAATTTACTTAAAACTCGTCCGGAAGATGATTCTTTGATTTCATCTCCTTCATCTGTTCATATTCCAAAAAAATATCAACAGAATCAGAGTAGGAATTTTAAATAATTTGAGTAAAAATTAATTAAAGAAATAAAACTGAAAAAAATTTATTAAAAACTCGTCCGGAAAATGATTTTTGATTTCATTTCATTCATCTGTTCGTATCCCCGAAAACATAATATCAAAATCAGAGTAGATACTCGAATTAATTTATAATTAAAGTTTAAAAAAATGAACAGAATTCACTGTAACTCTACTGAAAGATGGTTTTTTATTTTATTTTTTTATTTTATTCATCTGTTCGTATCTTTCGGGATAAATTCATTAATATTAACATAGATCTGAAAGTAACAACATATATACTTTTGTTTTAGTTCTGTCCAAAAAAAAACCACTCGCCGTAAATTCTTACCTTTTTAAAGGTCTTTCTTTTTAAAGATTTCATTTCTTTCGCTAGGTATAAGGTGAAACTAAAAAAAAAATGGTAAAATTTACCAATTGATACCTGAGTAGAACAAAAAACTTATGACTCCATTGAGATGAATGATTTTATCGATATTGAAGGACAATTAAAATGAATTGATTTTATTGTAAACTTTTTTTACTGATTTTTAAACATCAAATATAAAAAAAAATTTTCATTTTGATAATTCTGTTATAGCAACTATAGCAGTAAAAACCTAAGTTGCCGTTGGTATCTTACATTTTTAAATGTTTTTTTTTTTTTTTTTAATTTTATTTATCTCCAGGCTTTAAAAAAAAAAATGATATTTTAATAACTATTAATTTTTTATTTTTCAAACTATTTAATAACTAGGTATAAGGTGAAACTAAAAAAATTGGTAAAATTTACCAATTGATTCCTGACTAGAACAAACAACTTATGATCACCATCACATTTGAATGCGGCAAATGTCAATGACCAAGTTGAGGTAGTTGGTACACAGCGGATAAAACTAAAATTAAACTTGATAGTCAGACAAATTCATCTTGGAAAATAAACTGAGAACAATAAACCTTATCCGTGTTGGTGTATTGACTCAGAATTTATAAGTTCCAGTAATGATTTAAATGTATTTGCTTGCCTGACAATTTGAATAATTCCATGAGACATTGATCACACTTAAACTACCTTAACTTGGTCATTGACATTTGCTGCAGCAAGTTAAGGTAGTTGGTATATAGCGGATAAAACTAAAATTAAACTTGATAGTCAGACAAATTCATCTTGGAAAATAAACTGAGAACAATAAACCTTATCCGTGTTGGTGTATTGACTCAGAATTTATAAGTTCCAGTAATGATCTAAATGTATTTACTTGCCTGACAATTTGAATAATTCCATGAGACATTGATCCCACTTAAACTACCCCAACTTGGTCATTGACATTTGCTGCAGCAAGTTAAGGTAGTTGGTATATAGCGGATAAAACTAAAATTAAACTTGATAGTCAGACAAATTCATCTTGGAAAATAAACTGAGAACAATAAACCTTATCCGTGTTGGTGTATTGACTCAGAATTTATAAGTTCCAGTAATGATCTAAATGTATTTACTTGCCTGACAATTTGAATAGTTCCATGAGACATTGATCACCATCACATTTGAATGCAGCAAATGTCAATGACCAAGTTGAGGTAGTTAGTACACAGCGGATAAAACTGAAATTAAACTTGATAGTCAGACAAATTCATCTTGGAAAATAAACTGAGAACAATAAACCTTATCCGTGTTGGTGTATTGACTCAGAATTTATAAGTTCCAGTGATGATTTAAATGTATTTACTTGTCTGACAATTTGAATAACCCCATGAAACATTGATCACCATCACATTTGAATGCAGCAAATGTCAATGACCAAGTTGAGGTAGTTGGTACACAGCGGATAAAACTAAAATTAAACTTGATAGTCAGACAAATTCATCTTGGAAAATAAACTGAGAACAATAAACCTTATCCGTGTTGGTGTATTGACTCAGAATTTATAAGTTCCAGTGATGATTTAAATGTATTTACTTGCCTGACAATTTGAATAGTTCCATGAGACATTGATCACACTTAAACTACCTCAACTTGGTCATTGACATTTGCTGCAGCAAGTTAAGGTAGTTGGTATATAGCGGATAAAACTAAAATTAAACTTGATAGTCAGACAAATTCATCTTGGAAAATAAACTGAGAACAATAAACCTTATCCATGTTGGTGTATTGATTCAGAATTTATAAATTTCAGTGATGATTTAAATGTATTTACTTGTCTGACAATTTGAATAATTTCATGAGACATTGATCACATTTAAACTACCTTAACTTGGTCATGATAGTCAGACAAATTTATCTTGGAAAATAAACTGAGAACAATAAACCTTATCCGTGTTGGTGTATTGATTCAGAATTTATAAGTTCCAGTAATGATTTAA
Organism: Encarsia formosa; assembly: GCA_038277355.1. Classification (NCBI taxonomy): domain Eukaryota; kingdom Metazoa; phylum Arthropoda; class Insecta; order Hymenoptera; family Aphelinidae; genus Encarsia; species Encarsia formosa. Next base: position 113,205,697 of record CM076184.1, read on the forward strand.
ATGTATTTACTTGCCTGACAATTTGAATAATTCCATGAGACATTGATCACACTTAAACTACCTCAACTTGGTCATTGACATTTGCTGCAGCAAGTTAAGGTAGTTGGTATATAGCGGATAAAACTAAAATTAAACTTGATAGTCAGACAAATTCATCTTGGAAAATAAACTGAGAGCAGTAAACCTTATCCATGTTGGTGTATTGACTCAGAATTTATAAATTCCAATGATGATTTAAATGTATTTACTTGTCTGACAATTTGAATAACCCCATGAGACATTGATCACCATTCACATTTAAACTACCTCAACTTGGTCATTGACATTTGTTGCAGCAATTTTCACTGGATAAATAAATCTCTACAGCACCAGCAGAAGGTTTCACAAGTTCAACTCACTCTAACTCATAGATGATTATCATAGGGAGACTTTGGATATTTTGTTTTGAAAAATTATAGCCAAATATTTTTCTATAATTATTGATGGTTAACGGTCATAATATTTATTAATTAAATTATGTTAATAGTGAATTTAGCGTGATGCCGCTGTATATTTTATTGTATCCTACTTTTTTAATTACTTAATTATTTCTAAATCATGTAATAAAATAATAATAATTATGACCGCTGTCTTTTGCTCAGCTGCTCGGGTCTCGGCGGCTCGGCCTCTTGCGTGCGCGCACCTCACCTGCGCAGCCTGCTCGCTGCCTTGCTGCAGGCTGCAAGAGTGAGACAGCGTTATGTAAGATCCGGTTTAAGCCACATGCAGCGCATGTAGAGAAACCGGATGCTCAGGGACTGGAAACGAAAAAATTTCTGAAGGAAATCACCGTTTAGAATTTTGAGACGGTCATAACTTCTTTACGCAGAAATTTTTCAGGATGATTTTTTTTTTAATCTTCTCAGGGGATCTTAGGCTACGCGTAGAATATATGGTCAAGGAAAAATAATCATCCTAATAGTGTTTTTTTCATGAACGACCTAACCTAAAACCGAATTTCAATGTATATAAAGCGTACGCTTTAACGGCAGTCGGTTAAAAAAACCTACTCGCCGTCAAAGTGCTACCGCACTTTAGGATCATGTCTTGAATGTATATTTTACAGCGTCATTATTCGTGTAAACATCATGCTTTGAAAAGATCTCCATTTTACAATATTAATACTGCTACTTACGACTTTATTTCTGAGGTTTACAATTGATTTTATTGAGTCAATTGACAATTAATCAAGATTTAATCTCGGATTTGATACAATTTCCCATTATTAGAATTGACTATTTGAAGTTCAAATTGAATCACGAATAGGAGTGTTAAAATTGCGTTCTAAATCACGTTTGTCGATGATAAATTATTTAGTCTCAATAGTGATTCATAATCATAATCACAATAGTGAAATTTTGAATGGTCCTTGGTGTACAGGTTCCAGTATTTTTAAAATTTAGCGAAACCTGTTGATGTTAAGAATCAATTTTATAGCCTTAAAAGGTTTTATAGCATTTTTATTCAGCAATAAAAACTATAACAATATTTTATTTGTAGTATCACTTTGTTTCTTTTTTAGTCGTTAGGTAAAGGAATTAAAATAGACTGCATTTTTTCTTACAGAAAAATTCGTGATTTTTCAAGACAACGACCTTTTGACAAGTCAGCGCACTCGCCCACATATGACCAAGTTATCACCTTGTCCTATTACCAGATAGTCGATTCTTATTCCTTTTTATTTGATATTGACTGAAGACAAAAAAGCAAAAATGGCAGCACTAAAGAAACTCAATGGTAAGTTTTCAACATCAAATTTTATTCTATGATAGGAATTATATGAAAAAAAAGAAATGTGACCTCATATAAAAATCCGATTATTTTGCGATGATTTTGAGTGCATCTTTTTTTAGTCGTTTCATAAAATTATTAACAATATTTTAGTCGAGAGTTGAATATGAAATTTCACATTAAACATTTTCAGCTCGACGCAGTCTGATTTAAAAAAAAAAAAAAAAAAAAAAAAATTTCTCGTACCTGGTTGTATTTTATACATAAAAACAGCCTCATATCATTCATGATTAATCATACGAACTATGAAAAAATGTATTCACGTAATAAATATAGGTAATCGTCTCCTTTTAAAGAGCCAAGTCAAAACAATTTTTTTTTTTCAAACCTGTTGGACGAGACCAAATTTTTCCTATTGAAGGTTATCACACTTCTACATGTATGTACATACATACAAGATTTTAACTGAATACTGTTTTTTTCTAAAACTAACTAAATCATGAGGCTTAAAAACATTTCGTTCAATGTTTTTTTTTTATTTTGAGGTTTACACGAGGGTTTACATATCGAGTAATGCTCGCAGTGGTGCTTTAAAACCTTATCAATAAATATTACGAGATACCAGTTTATAGTCACCACTTTTACGCGTAACAATTAATGGAAAAAATTATAAAATTCTTAAAAATAGATTTTTATTGAGAGTGACTCAATAAAAATATTAAGTCGGAGGTGAAAATTGACTCAATTTAAAGATCATTGCGAATTACGCAATGACTGCATATTGCAATTTCAATAATAAGTCACGCGGGAGTTCATGACCCTTGATCGTTTTTTCAACAGGTTAATTAATATTATAACAAACTAAAAATCTAAATTTTTCAGAGTTTCGATTTCTTTTTAAATTTATTATTATTATCATCTTTTTAATTTTTCAAAAAACTTTTTTCTTTTAATTAATTGTTAGAATTTTATAAAACGTTTGAAATTCCGTCAACATTCTATTTGAATAATATTTAGAGAACGAAAAAAGAAAAACCTGAACAATTTTACATATTTACTTACTTCCCGTGATGTATTGAACCTGTTAAATAATTAAATAATAAAATAAGAAGTAAATTCGTTCAAGCATCATGGTGGCGCCGGGGCGCAAATGATCATGATTTTTTAAATAATTTTTCGAGTACCGTGGAAGGGAAAATTGAATTAGTAAAAACTAAACTTGACTCAAATTTAAAAGTCATGCATTATTGGTAATTCAGTTTCACAAATACTGTTTTTTATGAAAAAAAAAAAAAAAATCAAACAGGAAAATCAAAACTAAATCAATCTAAAAACCTGCTTCCCGCCCAATTATCCCAAAACAATGAACGAATCTTCAAAAAAAAATCACAGGATATCCCGTTGAGTAACATCAGGACGATCTGAAAAATTCCGCCACCCATGTAACTCGTCTCCGGTTACTGAATATCATTAAATGGCGCGTGTCTTCGACGATAAAGAAAAAAAGGCTTATGATCTGCGGTAGCTGTTCCAGACGCAAGGTCGCTAAGACGGATAGTTGATATCTGTCCGAGTATCTGTCTTTACTTTTTTTTTTCTTTTAGTCTTTCGAGCACGCCTGCATGCATTTATAACACGGCGAGCATCAAGGATTCGCATTTCCGTTCGAGGTTGACTGTGTTTAATCGGGCCTACGACGTGTTTTGGGTACGAGAGTGTTGCGTTGGGGTCATAGAGTTGATTCTTTTTTTTCTTTTTTTTTTTTTTTTCTCAGATTATGAAATCTTGATGTTAATCCAATGGTAATGAGACAAAAATGTCACATTTAAATGATAAAATTATTTTTTTATAAAGATTTGTTTTTATCAAAAAAAATTTTAAATTTTTCGTAACCTTTAGGCAGTGTTTACACTTTGCTTTTATATCAAAGTCAAAATAATTGCATTCGGATTATTTTTTGTTTAAAAAAAGAAGCCTTGTTATTGCTTGCAATGTAATGTTACTACTGTTGCATAACGAAAGTCTTACAGATGAATTAAACTCGCATCTGAGAATTTTTTTTAATTCAACGAAAATACCTTCCGTGGCCGTTGTATATGTCTAAAGAATACTAGATTTACTATTGTCTATTTTTAAATTTCAGTCATGTAAATAAATTTTTTACAGCCCCTATTATTTTAATAGTGTAGTATGATTAAACAAACAATTAACTTTTATCCTCTGCAGGTAAGGGAACGTTCATAAACCACGTGGTCATTTTTTCGAAGATTTTGAAGGGCCCTCCCTCCCATGAAGATCAGCGTAGTATTTTTATCAATTTTTCGACCCCCCCCCCCCTAAACTCACGTGGTTTTTTTACGATTTCAAATTGTAAATATGAATACTATTAGTTTTTTAAAAACATTATTTTTTAAGTTATAATTTAATGGTTTAATACCAGGGGCCCAACAACTCCTTTCAGCTAGGGGGTGTCCTGAGGTCTCCCCCCCCCACCCCAATAAAACTGACGTCGAGAAAAAAAAAACAAAAAACGATGAGTTCAATAAATGGACTGGTTAATTATCCCCCAAGCTCTAAACCCCCAAAACACTGGGCGTAGAGTTTAATGAATAATCTGATCAGCTATCCCCCAAGTCTTGAACCCCCAAAACCCTAGGCGTCGAGTTCAATAAATAAACTGATCAACTATCCCCCAAGCTCTAAGCCCCCAAAACCCTGGGTTCCCGAGTTCAACAAAAAAACTCATCAGTTATCCCCCAAGTCTTGAACCCCCAAAACCCTGGAGGCCCGAGGTCAACGAAAAGACTGATCAGTTGGTAACCAGAGTTTTGAGAGGTTTAGAGTTTGGGGGATAACTGATCAGTCTTTTCGTTGACCTCGGGCGTCCAGGGTTTGGGGGGTTCAAGACGTGGGGGATAGCTGATCAGTTTATTTATTGAACTCAAGTTCAAAGAAAAAACTGATCAGTTATCTCTTAAGCTCTGAATCCCCCAAAACCCTGGAAACCGAGGGGCTATGCACTTCAGAATCACAAAAAGAATCACACATGAAAATCAATATTTAATCAATAAAATATCAATGTCATTTCAAGTAAAAATCTTCGAAAAATATTATATTTAACAAAATATCAATTGAAATTGGATCCAACGCTCAAAATATGTTAAATTTTCCAAAAGAATCAAGAAAGAATCAAAAGAATCATCAATGATTCTGGAGAGCATAGCCCCTTGCTGGAAACCCAAGTTCAATAAAAAAACTGATCAACTATCTCCCAAGCTCTAAACCTCACAAAACTCTGGTTACCGAGTGAAATAATTTTATAATTAAAGCGTACTTTATATTTGAATATCATGTCCATAAAAAAGTGTTTTTTTTTTTGTTCCACAAAAAGGTTGTGGGTACTTTAATATACATCACTTGGAAATATTACAAAATAATAATAAAAAAAAAAAAAAAAAAAAAAAAACTAATAAACAAACAAAAATTTTTACACTTTTCTCGAAATGTGTCTGCTTCTTAGAAGCATTTAATTTATAGTTAAAAAAAAATTTGTTGATAATGTTGCAAACGAAGAGTTTACCAATAAGTAAAAATTTATAGCGTTTCCCTAATCAACCACCCCATTTTGGAGTTCAAAATTTCAGACTTACAACTTCATGATATAATTGCATCAGTTCAGCGTAGTTAAGTATCGTTACAAAATTATTTATTTCGTTAATTAAAATGCACTCATATTTTTGGAATAATTTAACTCGGGCGTCCAGGGTCTTTGGAGTTTAGAGCTTGGGAGATATTCGACCAGTTTTTTTGTTGAATTCGGGCGCCCAGGGTCTTGGGGGTTTAGAGCTTGGGGGATAGCCGACTTTAACGTTCGACAGTAAAATATTATGAATCGAAACATCGATTCATGCACTTTAAAAACCACGTGCTTTTCTGAATCAACAGCCCTACCCCCCACGTAACCTTTCGTAGCCTTTTAATCGCCCCCCCCCCCCCATTTGGGCCACGTGGTTTGTGAACGTTCCCTGATCAACTTTATTAGGAATCGAAAAAACATATTACTGTAGCAAAACAAGTTTTGATTTTTCCGCAAGTTTTAATTTTTTTGTATTGCAGTATGAATGGAGTTGAATAAAAACAGTTATGAAAATTCTTGTAAATTAAAAAATGACTGTACACTCAAAAAATGTCATTGAAGAATCATTTTTTATGTTATTTCAAATAATAGTAAATATTATTTACATATCATAGAATTTTGTGATTTTGTTAAGGGATAGTTTAAGAATCTTAAGAACTGAATAACAGTTATTCAATAACTTGAATGTCGTTGACCTTAAAATTACAGTCTTAAGAACATTATGAATCTAAGAAAAAAGAGGACGTTGGTCTAAAAGTCATCGATTCGTAGAGTTGGCCAACCGCGAGTGTATACTACGTACACATGGTTGAACTTAATAATGCGGCGAGGCGTCGGACGGCCGGTCAATCGTCGGAACGTTAACCCCGTGCACGCAAACCGTCCTCGTGTCAATTAGAGTAATGGAATTTTTTTCAAATCGCGGTCTTACGTATGCACGGCTCGTAAAAATTTCTCGTGTCTATTTTAACGTATCTTGGTGACATGAATATCTTTGAATTTTGAGAACAGATGATTTGATATGCGGGATATATTTAGCAGAGCTGATGAATTTTGAGACGAGCTGGTTTTTAAGCGTCAGACTGTTTGAGCGACGAGGATTCAATTTTTTCCGGTCTCGTCTCCTTTGAATTACTTTGTTGGAGTCGAGATTCGCTTGATTAAAATGGTTTAAAACGTGATTTAATACTGTGACTTTGAATGGGAGAGTAAATGGGCTCTTATATAGATAACATTTTTTCCCAATTTAAATCTGCTAATAACTCTTATCGATGAAATAAAATTATTAGACGCGATCAAGAATGAATGGACAACGGTTCTTATTGATGCGGTGAAGGGTCATAAATTTCAATTATAAAAATAACTTTTTCTGCGAAAACATATACGCTTATGGGCTCGCTTATGGGTACTCGGAACAGAACAAAATTAAAAAGGTGATTTATTTTAAGCTTCGAAAGCTTGGGGTACTTATTTCTTTTTTGGTTGAATAAAGTAAACATTGACCATTGAATGCACATTGCACGTACGGTTGAAAACTGTAAATTTATTGTTTGCAGATCGGATACCACGACGGGCGGTCTTGGGATCACTCATGTTCCTGGCCGCCATGTTCTCGTACGTCATCAGAACGAATCTGTCTATCATCATCGTAGCCATGGTCCAACAAGGAACAAAAAAAGGCGGAAATGTTGGTCCAGTCTGCAGCGCTACCGGCTATTCAAATGGTACCTTCAGAAACGATACTGTCAAAAACGTAAGTTATGACTTCTGTGATTTAACAAATTTATTCACAAGATTTAAAATACAATAAAGATTTTTTCGTATATATTTTTGCTGTGAAATTTTTTAATTTCTAAGTTTACCGTTATTGATAATTAAATAGAAGCATCAATGTTCAATTTTATCACGATCAAATTACAGTTAAAAAAAAAAAAGAATTGTTAGACGACCTAGATGGATAAGGAATTTTAATTTAATCAATTGATTAAATGCAGCTCAGCTTATGCAATGCAACGCTTCCTGTTTCATGACCCGAACAACGTTTTTATATTTAAACAATAAGAATACCTCTAACAATTGACACCAATGGTATTGTAGATTAATTTATATATATGTAGAGCTTTATTTTAAATCGGTAATATGATGAAGGTACAACTCAGACCACCTACAATATGAAGCTGAAATATTTTACTCTAAACCAATCTTTTACCTTGACTAATTATAACGTTTTTTAAAATAAAAAAAATTAAAAAATTAGGCATAAATAAGACATTAGATTATATCGATTTAAAAAATGAATTAATTATCGATTGTTTACAGTACGGTCCGAGGTACGATTGGAACCAGCACATTCAAGGTCAAATTTTGGCATCGTACTTTTACGGAACGCTACCTTCGAGCGCACCAGCCGGCTTACTGGCCGAGAAATTCGGCGGCGCCAGAGTTGTTGCGTTAGTAAACTTTATTATCATTTGCCTACTTTGTATCTCAAACTAGGTGTTGAAAGCGAGGTCGAAAGACTGAAAGCTTTTTGGACTCTTTTTTTTTTTTGTTTGTTTGATGGCAGTTCTTTTGAAATGAAAATTATAATTAAAAAAAATATATTTATAAATTGCAAATAAAGTTGAAAAATTATAAATTAGTTTTGATTATAAAATTGTTAATTTGAAAAATGATGATAAAAGTAAATTAGATATTAAATTGTAAAATTTAATAATTACAGCTTCGCGACTCTGATTCCGGCGTTGCTGAATCTTTTTATGCCATGGGCAGCTGAAATCCATTATATTCTCGTAATCGCACTTCGTTTGACTATGGGATTCTTTGGTGTGAGTTGAAATTTTTTTTAATTTATTATTTTTAAGGTAGTGGTTTCTATATAGAATCACAGGCCGATCCCTGTTTGGGATCGGCCATGAATTTTTATAACAGTTTGTACAGAGTGATCCCAAATCGGAACCACCACCTTATCTTAAGTTTTTTCGAAAGATGTTTTTACAATTTACTGTATCATTCTAAATGAGCAATCAAAAACAAATATTTCCATCGTTACATCATATGTTTATTTCTATCCAATAAATTTGAATGAAGTGGTAAATTCTATGACGTCGTCTAAACGACCATGACTAGTCTCTTTTTTCTTCTTTCAAATTCTTAAAGAATTCTTTTTCATTTTTTGTTTTTTTGTTTTTTTGTTTTTTTTTTTAATTTTCTAAAGTAAAACGTACTTAAGTGTATTTCACTAAAATCGAAATACCATCAGTGCATCGAGCTTACAGCCATGGCGATAGTGTTGTATGCAAGTTTACATATATTTACTGTTTGATCCCAAGAAAATAATATTCGCAATTTTTGCGACTCCTAATAAAATTTTTATGGCTTATAAAGTGTGTATTGACTTTGAACATAAGTCATGACCGATTTTCTTCAGCAAACGTGCTATCGTGAAATTTTTAATGGAAATAAATGACATTAAAATTATTATTCCAGCCTAAATTTTATAAATTTTTGTTGATTTATAAGTCTAAAAAAAAGTACGTCCAATTTAAATTTGTAAAAAGTATTTTCAAAGTTTCTTTTAAAAAAAATTCAATATTTTTAAAATGAACATGTCAATCTCGGTTAAATTTTAAAATAACTAAAATTTACTTTATTGAATGGCTGTACAAAATGACCCGCTATCTTGCCCCGTCTACACCGGCGGTTTAACCGCGTCTCGGTTTAACTTTGTTTAAAGAATTTTGCAATGTTCCCGGATGATTAAAGGATTAATTTGTACTTTAAAAGTAGGAAATAATTTATAAGATTAAGATGGTTACATCTTGAACTTCGATTCCAATGGCAACATTGCAAAATTCTTTAAACAAAGTTAAGCCGAGACGCGGTTTAACCGCCAGTGCAGACGAGGCATCTGATGAAGAGATTGATGCAAAAAATAAATAAGCAAACTCATAGTTTTTTTTTTTTGGAATGATAAAAAACAACTTGTATTTAGACATTCGATGATTCGTTGATACGGAACTTATCTCAAAATAGAATGATTTTATTTTTAAAACTTCCTCAAAAAATATAAATTGCGCAACAGGTATACAAAAACTCGAAAATATCGTTTATAGATGACTTTTTATTTTGTCAAAAACAGAATATCATAAGAAAAAGTATATAGAACTACTTAATTAAACTATAATAATAAATTTGTTCAAAAACTATTTTGAGCTTTTTATAATAAAATCAATAAATTGTTTCGATTATTAAAAAAGAAAGATAAATTTATAATTAAAAAAAAAGGTTAAACTTTATGCTTAAGATGTGTAAATGGCCAATAAAGTGTTTTTTAACTTATCATTCTCTACATTCTTTGAATGATTTAAATTCACGTTACATCAATCTAATCTAATCAAGTGATTCTTGAAAAATCTGCGAAAACGAAATTCGCTTGACCAATTTGGCAATCAGCGAGAAATTAATTACGCGAACCGTATATAAAAGCGACGCAAAAAGATTTTCATTGACAAAATTACCAATCACCCACTCTCTAACAATGGACCTATTTCAACGAAAGTAATGTGGGTATAGGACGATTTAACGTTTCTCACAAGCATTTTAAAGCTCGAAAAAAATGATACTCATTAAAAAGAGGGCTTTTATTAAGCAATAAGTTCTGTTACACTCGACGATGACTAGAAATTTTCAAATAAATTATATTATATTCAAGAATTAATTAAGTTAAAGTCATATAAATTTTGTACTTGTAAAATATAAGTAAATCATTTTGAAACTAAACAAAAAAAATCAAACTTTCAAATTGGAATTTTTGTAGGTTTATTATAAATTAGTTAATATCATTTAATACTATTTTAGTTTTTTAAGATTTATGCCTCAACTCTTTTACCATTCCACACTATTTGAAACCAGAGCGAAAAATGATTTTTGCCACCTGCAACCATGAAATGATCCATATTTCAATGATTGTTTTAACAGAAACTAAGGCTTCAAATGAAAATTGTCGAGGAACCCTTTTAGTTTTCATTGCAAAAACGAAAAAACTTTGTAATTGTTTATATAATTTTTTTCACGTGTTTGTCTTAATATTTTGATAGCAACTCTCAAAACTTAGAAAGTCGTGGTGGAATGATATTTTTTTATCTTTATTTACTATATAATTTAAATAAATTTTTTTTTCTTTACAGAGTGCTGTGTATCCCGCTCGTAAGTAGCAGTACAAATATATATGTATTTTTTAATATAATTTTTAGTTTTTATAGCTAGATTTATTAACAACAAACATGAAAGTAAAAAGAAAATAAATAATTTTTTTTTTTTTTTTTCTATTATTATTTTTTATATTGTTTATACGTAGCCAGTACGTACAGTAGCCCGAAAGTACAATTTTCGATACCGTGACGGTAATTAATTTTGTACTTTCTGACTATATTGGCGTGAAAAATAGTATACATGCCTCGGGAGAAACGAATGAGTTAATCTTAGCAAACCCAAATTGACGCTCGAGCTGAAGGCGAGGTTTGCTAAGGGCTGACCAATTTTTTTCTCCCTCGAGCATGTAATATACTATTATTGTTGTGTTACTATATTTTATTAATTTTGTTTTTTCTTTTTTTTTAGTTCATGCAATGATAGCAAGGTTTGTAATTTATATTATACTTGTAACTAAACAAAAATTAAGCTATTAAATTGAAACATTTGCAGTTTTTTCTTATATTTTTAATAAAAAGAAATATTAATTACATAAAGGTAACATATTTTTCAGCTATTTTGGGATTTTAATAGTAAATTTGTTGCTTTTTAATACCCTGTCAAGTCAAGAATCAAGTCTTTTGATTTTGAGAAAAAGGCCGCCTCTATATTAATCCTCAAGGAGGTTCCCTACCAATATATATGTCAACTGCAATGCTACGATTAGATTTCTGTTTATACAGGTATACACGCGCAGTGTACCGTAACCTCGCAATCATGTATATTTCACGTAAACGATTTTTATTTATTACTTAGAGTCTCCTAATGATTAATTAAAAGAAACTAAAAATTTTAATTAATTTGCTTTTATTTTCTAAAAAAATTTGATCAAAATCTGTGGGCTAGAAATAAAAATATTCTTAATAAAAGTAAATTTCGAATAAGAGACTATGCTAAATGAGTCAAAATTGAAATGTTAATTTATTTTTTCTGAAGTTCCTAAGCGTCTTGAAATTTTAGCTAACCATTTCTTACATCAAAAATTGACTGTACATAAAATTTAATCAAAATCTGTGGGCTAGATCTAGTTGGTAGGGAACCTCCTGATAACACTGTTAAATATTTTTTAAAATTTTCTAAATTCGACTCTTCATTGAAAGCTTAAATTTAATTTAAAATAAAGATTTTTGCTCTACAAAGCATGGTTTATTCAGCTTTTGAATCTCATTTCTATTCAATTTTCATAGTTATAATAAAATTTATTTATGTTAACTCAGATTTAAATGTGTAATCATAGATACAATAAATAAAGTTAGGAAGTAAAAATTACAATACTAAAACGAACTCACCCAACGATCGATATGATGCTAAATGTTTCAAAACTTCCTTTTATAAACTATAACCATTTTAACCATGAACTTTTAATTTCCAGATGGGTACCACCGAACGAGAAAGGAATGTTTGTGTTCGTAAAATTTTTAAATTTTCCATTATGTTTTCAATGATATTTTCTAATAGTATATTTCGACACTGGTGTATCATCATTGGTTTGAAGCCACTAAGGGCCAAGCGAAGTGGAGCCCGAGGTTCTTCAAAGAGCCCAGGTGACAACGTGCACTATAGTCCCCAAATATATATTTTGACATGAATGTGTAAAACAAGTTTAAAGCTCATTTTTTACCCCTTAGTGTCGAAAATCATTTTTACGCACTTGTATAATAATATACTATTAGATGATTACTTTCAGTAAATATAATAAAAGTTTATTTTAATGTTTTTAATTTATGACTAATGAGATTTATTTTTTTTATTTACAGTTGGACTATGCAAGGTAATCATTATTTTCAACACGCAAACAATCAGTAACAAAAAAGTTTGTTCTTAGTTTTACGATTTTCTCATTTTTAGGTGGACCTTTTGGTACTTTCGTGACACTTACCCTATGTGGAATAATAATTGACGCTCTCGGTTGGGACAAAGCTTATTACGTGACGAGTGGTTTAATGTTATTATTTTACCTACTGTGGGTGTATCTTGCTTACGACACGCCCGATCAGCACCCTACGATCACCGAAAACGAAAGAAATTACATCAAAGAATCAATTGGAACTTCTGTCAGTAAGCAAAAGGTGTGTGTCTTGTTTGTTTTGCATTTATTTTAAAAACAGTAAATTTCACGCTAAAATTGAGTTTGTCCTTAAAAATTTTAAAATTTTCCATATTATAAAAGAGCTGACATAATTACTGTTTAACCAAGTAAACAAAAGGATTTTGTTATAGAAAAAAAATTTTATTTCAGAAACAACTACCCTTGAAGTCGATATTTACTTCTGTACCATTCTTGGTTCTGCTGTATGCCCATTTCGCTAATATGTGGGGAATTTATTTCATTTCCACTAACGGTCCGAAGTACACTTTAGAAATTCTTGGTTTTGACATGAAAAATGTAAGAAAATAACTTTTTTAACGTTTATTCTATTTACAGTAATGAATAAAAGTTTAATTGGATTTTAAAATAGGCAGGAGCATTGACCGGAGCACCGTACATTGCTCGACTTTTTGCGGGTGTAATTTTTGCAGCTGCTGGTGACTACTGCAGAAAGAACGGAATTCTCACTCTTGGATGGATTCGTCGTATATTTATGCTTTTTTGTAAGTTCACCCTATTTTTTAAAATATTTTGCAATAAAATATTAAAGTACTTATTTATTTATTGAATTATTTTCTAGCGCATTTGGGACCAGCTGTTTGTTTGCTCTTGGTTACTTACTCCGAGTGTAGTCGAATGTTGGCTGTATTAGCAATGATTCTTGCATTAGCGTTTAACGGTGCAGCTTGTCAGACAAGTTTGCAGAATCACCAGGATCTTGCACCAAACTTTGCTGGTTCTCTTTACGGTATCATGAACACGGTCGGAAGTTTTTCTGGTTTCATCATTCCGGCGATCATTGGGGCACTTACAAACAAACATGTAAGATATGATTATTGTTTTTCAAACGTCAACTACAATTCTTCAAAGCTATTTTTAAATTCAATTTAAAATGACATGTTTTACAAGATGTAGATTAAATATCCTATTAATATAAAATACCATAGTTATCTAAATTTATTTAAGAAAGCGTAAGCAAATATTGTCAACGTATTAATAGGAATTAGTGCCATCTTGTTCAAAATATTATACAAAATTTGCTCGGGAAATTCGCTGTGAATATTGTTTGTTTTTTTTTTTTTTTTTTTTTTTAATTTGTGCAATTTATTTCAGAACGGAATCGAGGAATGGCGTTACATGTTTTGGCTCTCGTCGGGAGTCTTTACCTCCGCAACAGTACTTTTCTGGTTGTTTGGTTCGGCGGAAATCCAACCATGGAATAATCAGGGAACGGATGCCAAAAGCGCGAATATGATTTCTGAAGAAGAAAGACAAATAAATGTCCCTACCAAAGATGTTCAGAGCAGTGGCGAGGAAGAAGAAAACGAAAAACTATAAAAAAACACACATTCTGTAGTAAAAATTTATACAATCTGATTGTACAAAAATTACAAAATAATATTTCATGAGTTTTTAATTAATAATAATTTTTTAGACAGTATTAAATCTGTTTAAAAAATATTAAAAATGCGTGAAATATTATAATTATTGTTAATGTTAGTCGAATTTAAAAGTTAACTGGAGTTATAAATTTCTTTCTGTTTGAGAAAAAAATCTATAAATCATATTTTTCGAAACTACTCTGCTAGAAATTTTAAAAAGCCACTGAGAAAAGTTCTAATACGACTTAGAAAATATTATTATAATTATTAAGTAAAAAAAATGAAACTACAATATGTTTGCACAAAAAAATTCTTTTTATATATCATTTTACATCTGAAATCTTTTTTAGATTTGATTTTCATAATTTTAATAAATTTTAATTACGTTGTCTCAAATTTGACTGTGAAAGTATATACGATATAAATTCAAGAAGTGAAAATTACAATATTTAAACTATTTCTATCTATAAACGATCGTTATAATGTTAAACGTTTCAAAACTTTCTATTTGATATGTACTATCGATGTTTACGTCATTTGAGCCTTATTCAAGGTCAATTTTCTAAGTTAATTAAATATTTTTATTTTGTCTTAAGTGCCAAAGTTATTGACAAATTACAAAATGCATCAAATAAAATTATTTATGAAAAACTTGAATCTGATAATGTGAGCTATAAGTTTTTGCCAGACTTAATACATAACTCACTTTTTTTATAAGTTTGAAAACGTTTCAATGATCGAATATTTAAAATAAAAAATATGCATATGCAAAAGTCTATAAGAATCTTAACCGTAGATACTATCTTATAAGTACAAAATTTATAACATTCTATTTAATGGTTTTGATTTAGATGCTATCAAAGTCCAAAGGTTTTTTATAAGTAATTTTATGAATTTTTGTAAAAAAAACTCGAGTTTTGCATTTCTTAGTAAATTTTTCAAATGCAATAAATTTTTGTAAGTATTTTTTATAAGAACTTTTAAATTCGTTCTTTTTTTTAAATCAGCTCAATTCGAGTTACTCTCCTTAAATAATTGAACTATTGTACATACAACTGTTAGTTCAAAAACAAATTGAAAATTTTCAGTTGAAAAATAGCACAGTGAAGGAAAAAAAAGGAAAACGATCTGAATATATTAATCCTCAATGCAATAAATCTCTTCCGGTGCTTGAGACCCGGTTTATTAAGCTTTTTAAGGATTATTAAAAATATTTGTTCTTAGGCCATATTAATATTTGAATATACCATAAAAATTTTATCCATTTTTTAATACATTTTCGCCTTTGATTATTAGCATGAGAATGTAGAAAGTGTTCATTAAAAAAAAGAAAAAAAAAAAAAAGAAAATTACGATTTTGTATCAATATTGGATATTACAATAGCTGTACTCAAGATTGTCATAAGTCACAATGTGTTTACAATCGCTTTACAATCGCTAATTAAATGTATATATAGTAAGATCTAAGTGTAAAAAATTAATGAGATTTTTAGAAAAAAAGCAAAATTTTGTACTTGTTTCTTATCATGTAATATTTTTGTTTATTTTATATAATTATTACACAACCAATTTTGTTGACGACACATGCAACAATGTAATTATTTCATAATAAAACCTTAATCAACAGTAAAAAAACCAAGCATTTACGAAAGTATTAACTGTAATTATTTAACTTAAGCTATCATTTTTTCAATCTGGAGGATAGTATTTAGCTTATTGAGCAATCTAGATTTATGTAAAAACTTTAATTTAAGCAAACATGTTTCTCTGTAAAACAGTATTAACATATTATTTAAAAAAAAAATTTTACCGATTAAAATAATTTAAAAAATTACCTACACATTGGAAAATATAGTTAAAATAAAGTTAATAAGAACTAATTTATTCATTTTATTATTATATTTTAGGCTAAATTACCTTTTTCCAGATTCATGTTGTGATTTTCAAAATAATTTGTAGTAAAATAAATTATGCTACCGTGAAGTAGCTTTGTAAAAACTCATAAATTGACAAAGCTGATTTCTCATAATAATAATTAAATCGAGTATTTAACATCAATTAACATTGAAACAGTGAAATGAATATTTATATTTTGTTCTTCAGAATCATCGATCAATATAAAAAAATAAAAAAAATCATTTTGATTAAAGTCAGGTAATTAAAACTCTGTTTTACGATTCATAATTTTCATACTTCAAAAAAATACGTTTTTACAAGCTTAATATTTCAGGTCATTGTCAATGTAAAATCGTTTGACTATTCAATTTATATTACCGCAAGCGTGTGCCTATATTTTTTGTGGCTCTTGAAGACGAGCGATGTATATTTTTTGTCTGCCTCGAGCTGTAAAGAAAAAAAAGGAGCGTGTCTATGTATCACGTATGTGTGTATTTCTTTGACTAAATTAACGCTAACTTTTCTTTTTTTTTTTTTTTACTACAGTTTAATAGACTAAGTACAAAAAATTAAATTAAAATTATTGACAAATATGCAACATTTACCGCTACATTTTTTTTTAAGTTCAAAACTTATTGCCGAAATCATATTATCGAAAAAATATAAAAAAATATACAAAGTACGCTCATGTAAAAAACCGATTTTATCAAAGATAAAAATGGGTTCAAGTCTTCAAGAGGGCTGGCGGCTGTGTGAGGTTTACGAGAGGACTGGGAGAACTAAAACAGGAAATCACAGGACTTATGATAGGGGCCAGGAGCGTGACTCCGTTAACAGCGGGGATACTTATCTCTCCAATGATTTGGAAGCAGTAATCTGAAAGAGTATGAGTAGCAACTAGGAGCAATAATAGAGTTTCTCTGACGAATGTTCCTTGGTATGCATTCTAACTGCCTCGCCAGTTTCAAAACAATCTCCGCATTCATCATCGCACAGCTATATACGATCTAAAAGAACTAATAACATTTTTTTTAAATTATTTTTTCATGAAATCAGCGAAATCTTATTGGTCAATTGATTACTTAGGTAGACACGAGATCTTGAGTTAAACCGATTTTTTTTTGAAATGGTAGTTTTTTAAACAAATTGAATAAACCAGTGAAACTCTGATTCAAAGTAGTGGCTTCTTCTGAGAGCTTTTAAACGAAACAATGATTGTTATATCATAAATAATTCAGAAACGGAGTATATGCAGTAATAAATTCAATTCTACCGAAGCTGATAAAATATAAAAATCGTTTACAAAAAATTGTTACATATTTCTGATACAAAATATGAATCATTTACAAAAAATTGTTATATTTGAAATTTCTATTTCAAATAAACGCGCCAATACTTGCTATCGTATCATTCGTCACAAATTCGTCAGCTCGTCGCGGAGTGCGGACCACGGTGCCGGTGGTCATAGCAGGTACTTCCTCTTTCCGCTCATGGAAATCTCCTAGTGGCATTCATTGACGTGAGTTCTTATTTATTTATTTAAATTCACCGGTTATTTCTTATTTTTTTATTAAAAATGAATATCTCATATGTAAAATAAAATTTTCTTGTTTACAGATATCATATTTTGTTTTATTAAAAATTTTTTTTTATTAAAATAATTAATCTTACAAAACAGTACACGTGGTACATAACCTATAAACTTTAAAATTTCTAATGAAATACTCATTGAAAATTTTGAGATTACATACGAATACTTTTTTAAAATACATTTCCTTTACTAATAATAATATTTTTTACGTGTTCATGATTTAAAAAAATTTTTTTTTTAAAAGCAATATTTTCCTATAGAAATATTTTAGGTTAATTCTAAACTTTCACACTTCAAAATAAATTTAACTTGATGAACATTTAATTTGTCAACAGGCTGACTCGTAATTTAACCACAGCATCAGGATGTCAGGAGGTATTGACGTACTTTCCCTCAAAGAGGATGACGTTACAAAAATGTTGACTGCCAGTGTCCACTTAGGAACTGAAAATGTCAACTATCAGATGGAGCAATACATTTACAAAAAACGTGTTGATGGTCAGTAACAAGCATAAGTTTTTGTTTAGTACTCATTCGTGCAGCTTCTAGATTTTAATCGTATTTGTAACTCATGAATTAATTTCAAAAATTTTTGTATAGGAGCTGGAATAAACATTATCAATCTTCGTCGCACATGGGAAAAACTTCTGTTAGCAGCACGTGCTATAGTCGCCATTGAGCACCCAAGTGAAGTGTTTGTTATCAGTTGTCGTCCATATGGTCAGAGAGCTGTTCTTAAATTTGCTGCTCACACTGGCGCTACACCTATTGCTGGGCGTTTCACTCCTGGTGCATTCACCAATCAGATTCAGGTAATTTTACTTTTTTTTAATATTGAAATTTCGTAATTTTTGAGTACTCAACTTTTGCGTTGCTGCAAATTAGAGTCAATAAATACCTTTTTTTTTTACTTATGATGTTCAACTCATGACCAGAATTAAAAACTGTTGGTTCATATGGCTTAATCTTTGCTGAGAATGTATTCAACAATTTTGTATGTTTTTACGCTTTCTGACGATTATTAACGTAGTTATAAATTTTTTTAAAGGCTGCCTTCCGTGAACCCCGTCTACTTATAGTTACTGACCCAGCCACTGACCATCAGCCTATCACAGAAGCTAGCTACGTCAACATCCCTGTTATTGCTTTATGCAACACAGATTCTCCACTTCGCTTTGTTGACATTGCCATTCCTTGCAACAACAAAGGACCTCACAGCATTGGTCTGATGTGGTGGCTCCTTGCTAGAGAGGTTTTAAGGCTCAGAGGATCAATCCCTAGAGAAACCAAATGGGATGTTGTTGTAGATCTGTTCTTCTACAGAGATCCTGAAGAGGTATTTAGTGTTTTTATTGTTTCAATAACACTCAGAAGAAAAAAAACCACAGATTTTGCTTGAGAGTCAAGCAAAAATTGCTTGACAGCTTCAGCAAAGGTGTTTGTTGTAGAACAAGTTTATTGATAAAAATCACATTGATTTTGCTTACAATAGACATAATTAAGTTTTTTGGCAACTTATTCGTCGAACAACGTTAGATAACAGTCGACGACTCCAGCAACTTTTGCTTGAGTCTCAAGCAAAAGTTACGGTAGTGCCAGTTACTTGAGCTGTCAAGCAATTATTGCCAGAGTCTTGAACAGTTTTTGCTTGACTCTCAAGCAAAATCCAAGGCTTTTTTTTCTGAGTGAACCACTTACTCAAACTTAATTAATCCAAAAATAAAATAAAATTATTAGTATATATAGTTGGAATTATAGTATTAACATTAGCAGCAAACATTTTGTTATTTTAAGTTATTTTAAAAAGGTTATTGAAAAAGTAACAATAAAATTTAAAGTTAATTTCTTAATTTTAATTATTCAAAATAATTTTTAGGCTGAAAAGGAAGAACAAGCAGCAAAGGAACAAGTAACCAGCAAAGACTACTTAGCAGTGCAAGCCACAGACACTGGTGCTCTGCCAAATGAAACTAGTTGGTCAACTGAAGTTCTTGACCCTAATGCTCCACCAACTGAGAACTGGGCTGATGATGTTCCAGTCAGCACTGCAGCTGCTGTACCTGCTCCTGCTGCTGCTGCTGCTGCTGCTGCTGCCGCACCAGCTGCTTTCCCAGCCAGTAACGATTGGGGATCGGTGAGTTGAAAAATAAAATTTGTTTTCAATATACCTACAGGCATAGGATCTTTAATCAACTTTAAATAATAGTTTTTCTTAACAATTTCATTAATTTAATTAGCTACAACTAGTTTTAAAACTTTCAGATTTTTCATTTTATATCATTAATGTTTTTTTAAATTGCATTTTAAAAACAGAAACTCTTATGTACATACATTATTAATTATTAACGAATTTTTTCTTTTTGTTTAGTCTACGGATGCGGACTGGTCCAGCCCTGCAACCAACACAGAAATCCAATCCCAAACGTGGGGAGGTACTGGTGGTACTACTGGTAACTGGTAAACTTTTATAAAAACAAAAAGATTACAATTGTTTTGTAATAAAGCTATCTTTACCTAAAATACACTTTTATTTTTTTTCCCAAACCTTACTTTTCTTGCTCAAATTACAATAGGGAATTGGTCAATTTCTTAGTGAACGCGCATGTTGTTTTTGTGATCTAATAAGTTGTGAATTTTCCCGTGTACTTTAAATCTGTAAACGCATGTGTAATCAGAATTTCCATAATTCGACAAAATCTCCAAAATGATTATTTTGAGGGGAGTATTCTTTAATTCTCGTTTCTAAAAAAAGAAAGAAAAAAAAAAAGATTCAAGATTTATAATAAAACTCAATAATATATCCTAACTTACAGTTATTTGAAATGTCTGAGACGGCAAACCATCTTCTTTGTATACGAATGTATCTATCATAATATACTGATTTTTTACTTTACCCTAAAATAAAAGCTATAAATTAAATTCTACAAAAAAAAAAAAAAAAAAAATGTAATGGGTGTACCGTAAATTTGAATAAAATAAAAATAAAATAAAATAAAAAACAATGGGGTTAGCAACCTATATATACTTTAAAATTAATTTTTTCTGAAAGTACACGATTTTTAAAGAACTTTACTGGTTTTTTTAGAATTTTCAAATTAAAATTCATTAAGAAAAAAATTAAGAAAAGTTTTTTTATCTACGGTAAGATGACGGAATTACATTAGGAGTACATCTACATCTATTGAAATTTAAAAAATTTTAAAAGCTTGCAAATCCTTCAGTTTTTGTTTTTTCTAAAAAAGGAAAAATACGTGTCAATTATTTTTTGATGCTCTAAAGTAGTAAAGCAATAAAATATTACAAATTTTAAAAAGTTGCGAACTCTGTCGTGAACTAATAAACTTTATTAAGATTAATAATTTTTTACCAATATATTAAACAGTTTTGGAGCAGAATTAATATTCCCAGAAAGTGAAAGACTTTTAGGAATGTGTTCCAAAGTAACCTTGTCAATTATTACTGTATGAGCCAGTTCAATTTCAATTTTTCCATGTGAACCACGAAAAGCCCAACACTCTCCAGTTTCTCTCCATGGCTAAAAATTAAATTTATTTCATTTTATTAAAACACTTTTCCTCTTTTTCAATATTATATTCACATAAAAAGAGTTTTTGCTATTATATTAATAGCTTGCCTGAATAACTTTACGAGGTGTGTAGTAATGAGGTTTCCAAATTGGAATACCAAAAATTTTAAGCTCGTTTGGTGTTGGTTTGTAGAAAGATTGGGTGCCAGGAGTATCGAGTATAGTTCCTCCTACTATTTCTGATGCAAAGTCCGCTAAATCTGTGTCTTGAAAATAATTTTCTTCGTTTTACTCAAATATATGGGTCTCATAGAGAAATCAAATTCATAAGTAATTGTATAATCAATTACAATAAGTATACATAATGTAAAATAATTTAAGTATTACTTATTCAGTAAATAAATTTTTTATTTTATTCGTATTTGCGCAATGAGTAAAGAAATCTCACCCGTATTTTTGTCTTGATTATTAAAATTTTCTAAAATGAGGTTCTAAAATAAAATTATTATTAATAAAGGATTTTTAAGTTTTTTTATATAAAAATTCTTTGAGACTAGCCTTTCCGCTTTTAGGCAGGGGAATATATTTTTTTAAATTGATCGAGTCTTGATTAAAATCACGATGAGCAGCAAGGTATTTTCGAATCGATTGAGAATTTTCACAATTAGATTCGTGACTTTTAATATGATTTCGTTTAATTTGATTCATTGTACATATCATCAACAATCCTGTAAAAATTTTAATATTAATAATTCCACATAACAACAATTTTGTTTTTAATGCTGACCTGCACCCAAAGCCATTATGAGAAGGAATTTAAATATTGGAAAAAGCAATTCAACAACAAATTCCAAAAATCTTCTTGATTTAAACAAAAACCACGAATCAAAAATATATAATTTTTCAAGAAAATACAACGTGTCTGCAAAAATATGTTATTTTTAACAATTGATATTTCATTTTAACTTTACTTTTCGGTTACGTGGGCTTACTTACCAACGTTTATATTTTTTTGATAATTATTCATTTTTTATTATGCTGTACTCCGTTAGTAATGAAAATATATTCTATACACAACTAATTTTGAAAAATAACTTACTTCTTATAACAAAGTGATTCTAAGTGAATAACTTAAATTATATTAATACAAAACATACTCTCTTTCAATACGATTAATGAGCAGAGTACATACCTAGTTTGCTTCATTTGCTTCACCAAAGGACGATAGTAGCGACATTAATTCAAATCAAGCGGTTTCTGTTTTGGAGCTTGCGGGCTGTATGCGCATTACGAATCATATATATAGGTATACAGTGTTTACACCGTCTAATTAACCTTGATAACTGTGCAGTGCAGACTGCAGCATAACGTAATTGTTCACAGAAATTGCATTATGATTATTTTCTTATAGTATTTTTGTTAATATTTAAGTTTTATACTTATTTATATATTTTATATTACATATTCTTAAAGATGTCCTGTATTACTTGTCAAACAAAATTTTCGTTTTTCACCAAGGAGGTAAGATTTTCATTGGTGTATACATTTTTGTCATGTACCACCCACATGATAAAAATTACTATTACAAAGAAATTATAATTATCGCAAACAGCAATTAACATTTTCTTTATAGTAAAATTTTTATACTCTTTTTCTTTTTTTGATACTATGAATAATATTAAAGAAAGTTCTATAATTTTGTTGTTGGAAGGCTACTTGCAATTTCTTTGTTTAATGCATCACTACATAACTTACATTGTTTGTTACAAGATTTAAGATTCTTTGTTTTTATTATTTTTAGAATGGTTGTCCAAACTGTGGGTTTTCTTACTGTAGTAAATGCTTAAAATACAAATATAACATACCTAATATTGGAGAAAAAAAAATATGTGGAAGGTGCTACTATAAATTTGAGTCATTGGCAAAAAAACCAAACATGCCTGAAGAATTTTCTATTCCTGCTGGACTCGATGAGCCACTTGTGCCTATTGATATTACTAAAAGGTACTTTTTTTTAGTTCTAAATACTTTGACTGGTTTAAAGTCTCTTGGTTTTCCAGTATTCAAGCTTAATTTTTTGATATTTTCTTAATTAATTATAAATTTTGGTCATCAGATTGGAAGCATTAGAAAATCCTGCAAAACCTCCAATTGTAATGTATAGACAAAGTAGTAAATTAGATAGATTGGGAGCCGGACTGGATCCAGCAGATCAAGAAATTGTAAATAGATTAAAAAAGTTAAGAAATGAAGATAAAAATGTCCCACCTCCAACCGAGGATGATATTAGGAGACGTTTAGCTTTATTGAAAGATCAGGATCCTAATGATGTAAATAAATCAATGAATGTAAGTACAGTTATAATTAATTTCAAATAATTAACATTTTTTTATATTCATATGAATACTGTTACACAGATTAATGCTGTTGATACAAGAACAACTCAAGAAACAACTGATGATCTGATTCGAGAATATCTTGAACAGTTGGAAATCTCTAAGTCTTCTGATCAATTGGATAAAGATATTCAAGCACGATTAGATAATTTGAGAGGAATCGATTCTTCTAAGGTAATTATTATAATAAAATAAATACATAGTTTTGCTTTTAAACTTGAAAGTTATAGTTATAATAATTACAATATTTAAATATTTTTTTCATTTATTTAATTATTTTTTCATATTTTTCTTTAGAATCCTAAAGAAAACACCTTAGATATGGAGATAGATGATGAAACAGCTACACAAAAAATTATTGAAAAGGCCTTAGCAGAAGCTGCACTGGAAGAAAAATTTGGAGACTGTGATATCTTAGAAGAATCTGAACTTAAAGTAATTTAATTTTTTTGAAAAAATTAATAATTATATTTAATTTTTATGAAGTATAAAAAAGATAAAATATTTAAAAATATTAATTTATAAAATTAATTTTTAGTAAAAAAAAATTAATTCTGCTGATTTAGTAATTTATAAATCATTTTATTTTTACTATAAAGTTTATTTTGATTTCAGCCCAATAACGAAAACTTCCTTGATGGTGAAACGTGCGTAATGTGTGATCAAACTGCAAACCTCGTAATATGCAGAGGCTGTACCGGAGATTTGTTCTGCCAAGCATGTTACACAGACAATCACGATGACTTCGAATTGGACAGACACAAGACTTTTCCATTCAACCAAAAAATTAGCGAGTAACTTGACAGCCTTCAAAACACAAAGAATTTGTGTATTTTTAAATTATGTAGATATAATAAAAGTTCAATTTATTATTTATTTATCATGAACGAAAATTATAGGCAAATATTTATGTTGATACAATAATTATTTTCTAACTATGAATTTTAATTTTAAGTTTAATTAAAATAATACTTTTTGTGAAAATTTTATTAATAATTTTGGAGCAACTTTACTTTTAAGCAAAACTATAAATTTTAATTAGTATTTGAATGGGAACAAAGTATTTTAAGTATTATTATAATTGAAATTTCTAATGTGATAAATATTAAAGTTAATTGTCAGCTTTTTTTTTTTTTTTTTTTTAATTTTTGTTTTTTTTTTTTTTATACAATTTAAATAATGTATTAACTATATAAATGCATACATCTAAATTCATAGTCAGAGAAAACAAAGCGGGACTCCAACCCGAGATCCCTTGATTGACTGAAACATCTAACCAACTTGACTATTCAAAAATTTGTGAATCTTAAATTGAAAATTGAAAATTTTTTAAATATTTATAATTATAAATAACTACAATTTTTAATTTATAATGTTTATAAAAATAAATGTTTTGATAAAAATGTTGTTAATTAATATAACTTGAAAATATTATGTATAAATATAACAAGAAATCGTGCTATTAAAAATTTAATAAAATCAAAATGTTTACGGAAAACTTAGGTATAATTTTTTAATAAAGTTTTAAATAAAACTTTAAAATCATATGATGTTTTCTTTTTTGTCTGCCCATTTATTAATTCTAAATACTTACAAGTTTGCATTGTATGTACTAACATGCGCCAGCACAATGCAGCAACTTTATTTTAAGAAATCGTCGAGGCCAACAAGAACATTTTACCTCCTCCATCGTTATGAGAAGTCTTCAAATTTAAAATGAAAACAATTTCTTTTATTAATAAAAATTATTTAACAAAAACTAAAATTACTATTCTTTTAATTTTTTTGTTAATTGTAAAATTATGAATACTATGAAATGTGCAATTATTTTTCTCGTTAAAATTAATAGGGTTTTGATATCCAAAGTAAACAGTATATTTTGTCAAGTTTTTTTAATTAGTAATTTTTATCTTTTTAATGCTAATAATAAATATTAAACAACTTAAGGGAGCTTAAGTAAGGAATAATGACAGGTAAAAAACCGGAAAACTTCTTAAATATGAGTATTTTTATTCTATTTCTCTTTTTGTCATAAAATAAAATAATTAAATTATAGAAATTTTTTGAACACATAGCCTAAATCGCGTGATGACAAATTTTCTTATGAATAATATTTGTTTTTTGCGTGCTACTACAACCAGCTGTTTTAGCAGGTATTTCGCTTTTCTTCGAAAATAAAGTAGGTAATAATGTAAAGTTAAAGAAGTTTTCATGCAATAAATAGTAATAAAAATCCAGAAAGAGTTTAAGCTTATATCTTTGAAAACATTGTGAATGATAGGCTAAGTTTGACCTTATCAAAAGCTGCAACAACTGATTCGATGTTCTTCATTTGTCCCACTCGAATTTTTCAAATTTCGTGAGTAATAAGTCAAAAATCAAACTAAATGAAAACTCTATACTTCTTTAGCTATAAGTGAGATACACAAAAATTTGCATTTCTCAGTATGATTTATGCTCTATCTTATTATTTTATTTTTTTTTTTTTCAGAGCCGCTTGTATTAGCATTATATATATCTAAAAGTATATTTATAAATATTTATATATGATAAAAAAAACATCCAATAATCTGGCGAGTTCTTTATCTACAAAGCTTATCCCGAACTCTTTATATATCAATATCATACCAAAGTAAGAAAAAAATTTTTTTCTCATGGCACCGAATGCAATTGAGAAGTTTTTTTGACACATCCTACACTTGATTCAATTGTAACTATCATAAATATAAGAAAGAAAAAACAATTTTCGAAATGCATATCACTCAATTCAGACTCATTTAATTTCAAACAGGATCGTCATCATTAAAAAAAATATATTATATATTTGCAGAGAAATGTAGGCAAAGTGTTAAAATAAACTCTTCTCATCGGATTTTCTCAGTCCTTTTTCACGTTAACGAGTAAAATTCTAAAGTCTATATTATTATTATTGAATCGACTGCCCTGGTGCCGGCAGAGGTATAGCCGTTTCTGAAATGGGCTCTGGCTGTTTTTTTGTTTTCTTAGCCTTCTTGGGTGATTTTCCTGGTTTCGCTGGAACTGGTGGTGGTTCTTTTTTAGTTTTTCCAGTCTCAGTTTTGACCTCGGATTTTTTCTCCTTCACGTTTTCTTTTTCACTTTCCTTTGATTGTTCGGGATTTGGAGGGAGTTCCTTAGCGGGCGAAGACTGCCTCACCTCCATTTCTACGTCGTTGGTAGGAACTTGTGGAGCTGCAGCACTGCTGCTATCCATGGGTTCGGGATTTTGTGGTTTCTGCTCTTGTGACTGAGATTTTTGAATATCTTCAACTGTAGGGGGTGTCTGTTGTTGTTGGGTGTCCTGCACCGGAGTTTCTGGCTGGGGGACATTTGGATTAGGTTTTTGAGTTTGAGTATTGCTTTCGTTCGGCTGTGTGCTTTCTTTGACTGAAGGATTTTCTTCGATTTTTTCTTTGACCTCTGGCACTTCGGCGGTTTTCGATGGAGATGACGGTGGAGGGAGAGGAATGGCTTTTTGTTCCTCTGGCGCTGGTTCCTGAAAAGTGATTTAATTTTTATAACATTTTCTCAAGAATTTATAACGGTCAAAATATTAGGAGACTATTTTCTAGTAGGTGGTCCAATAAAAAATTTTTTTTCTTCATGCCTTTAATTTTAATTTTTAGGTACTTATAAAAAAATTAATAATCAAAAGAGGGATCATTTAAAAAAAAAAAATTTATACTGAGTTTTTATCTTTTTCAATAACCTTAACACCTTTTCTAAGACTAATAATCTTCATGCTCTTTACATTTACCTTTTAACAAAAAACCTAATTTAATTTTACTTTGACTTTCAAGTTTTTATGTATTCAAAAATATTTTAATTGTTTTTTCAAAATTATTATAAATATTTTTCCAATATTAAATAATTTACTTGGACCACCTCAAGTCTACAAGGAGTTCTGAGTAACATAATGTGTGTAAAAGTGAAATTGCATTGATTAAAATTAAATCGCAAGTGATTACTACAACAAAATTGAAATATCTACACAAAGTGCATTATGTTAAATAATGTGACATATTTACGTTATTTACGATACATGCAACATTGTACATATTGTATTTGAACTTTACTAACATAGTCTGTATTAGTGGGCTCTAATAACCGTTATGTAGACGCGACCTTTAAATAAAATTTTAAAAATTACAAGCATTTAAAAAATTAGTGAAAAATTTGTCAATTATTTAAGAATCGTAAAAAAAAAAACAATTCTTTGATTTTGCGAAAAATATAATGATTTAGATAGTAGCTTAAATTAAAATTTGATTCTTAAATAATTGAGGTTGGCGGTGAAAAAACCAGAAGCAGAAATTATTATTATAAGAATAATACAGTGGTAGTTATATATATATATTTGTTACAAGTTTATAAAGTAATTATTGTAATTTTTACATCATTTATACATATAATTATAAAAAATTTCAGCTTATAAATTATGAAAAAAGAAATCATTCGTTAAAAATTTACTCCACACCTTCACCCAAACAGTAAAAATTAATCTTCTGCTCCAGGAATTTTCACCATATATTAAAAAAATCGTCTAAAAAAAAAAGATAGCTCAAAGAAAAAATATTTATTCAAATCTTACCTGACTCGTTTCCATCGGTTCATCTGGTTTCTCAGTCCCATCTACCTTCATTTGTTCCTCTTTGACCTCCTGCTTCTCGTCAGTCTTTTCTTCAGATTCTTCTGTCTGCTGTCCAGGTACGGGTGCCTTGGATTCGAGCAAACTAATAGATTCTTGTATACTTTTGATCGCCTGCTTCCTTGCTTGCCTTACGTTCTCTTTGCCCTCTGTGTCGATATCGTCCAACTTTATGAGCTCACGCGTCAGCATCTCATCCAGAAACATGTACTGTTTGTCCTGTCGCGAATTGCCTGTGAACTGTTTGACTTGCTCTGTCAGGGCATCTACTTCTTTTTGCACCATAGCTACTTTTTCTGCAATAAGAAAACAAAAAAAAAGTGTTGGAAAAATATACATACTTGAAAATACGTGTAGATCTGTGATGAGAAAAAAATAATTACCTAGAGGATCCTTTGGTTGAACTTGCTGTCTGGGCTTTGGAGGAGCTTCGGGCTGAGGTTCATTTTGAGGTGGTTTTTGAGGCTGAGGTTGCGTGTGGGGTTTGTGTTGTTGCTGATTATGCTGCCAGAATTCGGGATTGTGAGTCTGTTGAGTCTTAGGCTTCTCTTGTTGAGTATGTCGGAACTGATTGAACGTCGGCTGTGGTTGTGGCGGAGGTTGATTCCATCGTCCACCGTGTTCGAAAAAGGGATCCTGTTGAAAAAAGTGATTTAATGACTTTTGTGATATACAGCTATACAAACTGGACAATATTATTTGATAAAAAAAAAAAAAATTATTAGAATTTTATTAATGAATTTTTATTCATTAAAAGTGTAAAGTAAAAAAAATTTACTTGGAAATTCGAGCCCCATCCAGCTGGTTGTCTGTTGTAGTGTTGCTGGAAGTGTGAGGGTCTCTGGAAGTGAGGCGGCGACTGTTGCCTCCTGGAGAAGTCTGGCTCATCGCGTTCCTTGGCGATAACCGGTTTGTCTCTGCCCTCGACGAATATCGGTATTTGTCGGACATTGCCGTGTTGCTTTTGTGCCTGGGGAGCCGGAGACTTTTCGCGCTGAGACTGTTGTGGTGGCTGCGTTTGAGCTTGGGCGCTTTGTTGAGGCTGGGTTTGAGCTGCTTGCGCCTAAACGTGATGTTTTTCATTTTAGTAAAAAGATTTTTTTTTTTTTTTTTTTTTTTTTTAACAAGTTAATGTTTGTTAAGCATGCGCATTTTTAGTAAAAGTAAATTTTTTGAGCTTTTATAGTTATACTTAAAAATGTTGTAAAATTTTAAAATCAGTTGAATAAGTCATTTTTCACCTTATGCATTTCGCATATCGAGCGCAGCACGTCAAAACTGAATTAAAATCAGGTTTCTGGACGGGCGCCATTAAAAATAAATGCTATTCATGACCGATTTTTAGAAATTTTTGCCGCATTGAATTTGTTTTTATTTTGTCATTATCGCAGCACGGTACATTAATTTTTCCAAGCTGCGCCAAGCAAACAAAAATTAACTTGCAAAAAGGATTTATCACACGTGATAAATCGTTAGTTCTTAAAGAAAAAGATGATTAGTTGTATTAAAAGCTGCTGCATTAAAATGTTTTGTTTTATTATTGTTATTAGCCGCATTATTTGTAAAACTATTTTGTGTGTTAAACTTTTTAGCATTGATAATATAAAAAAACCCTTTGTTAGAGAGCACAACAAAGCCCTTTTTATTGACAAACCTGTGGGTTGATATCGACCCGAGAAACGAATCTCTGCTGGTTGTTGTCCGGCAGATTGTTTCGGTTCTCGGGAGGTGCCGACATAGATCGGACGTTGCGCTGGGGCTGCGGGTTCTCCATGTTGTGCTGATGCTGCCCAATGTCCAGGGTGTGATTCCGGGGTCCGGACTTTTGATCCTCTGGACGAAGTTCCTGGTCTGGCTCGCTTCCGTGGGAACTGACGGCGCTAGCGCCGCTCGCCGCGCTACCGCCGCTAGCTTGCGATCGAGCGTCCTAATCAATCATCGAGTCTTACTTTTTTTGTTTTTTTTTTGAGAAAATTATTGTGAGTGGCCTTGGGTTAGTAAAACGCGCTTGCTTCGATGTTAAATAATGGTTTAATAATATCACGGTAAAAGTTTTATTATTTGAAATGTTAAAAACAATCAATCTTCAATTTAAAAAATAATAAATTCTGTGTGTCGATATTCACGGAGAGAATTTTGGTCGCAAAAATTGACTTTATTTGTGATGTCAGAAATAAAAATAACTGTAGGTAACGATAAAAGAGACATACGACCTATTTTACATTTATAAGTTGTATTGAAGTTATAATATCTTTGAGATAAAGGTAGCTATTACAAAAACTTAAAAAATTGTTCTTGAACTCCAGTCTCAAGTTTATTTTAAAAATTAAAATTTCAAATTTAACGGTTATTAATGAAAAAAATCAATCAATTTTTTATTCGAAGCAGACAAATACCGATATCTTTGAAAAAAAATTCTCTCCAGCCCGAAATGTAAAGATCCTTAAGTTTTTTTGTTTCAGCACACTATCGAAACACATTTATCCAGCAGGCTCACCTCCTCGGGATGGTTGTAGTAAGCGTTGCCGCCGTTTTGGTACGGCTGTTTGGTAGCCGCGGAGTTGCGACGGTTACGGGGCAGAGTGCTGCTGGTCCCGTTGGCTCCTGGAAAGGGTACGTCGGCCCAGGGCGGACCGAGCAGCTGGTCGGCGAACTCGGGGTGTCGGGCCGCCAAGTCGTCTAGGTGCGCGCGTATGTCGGATCTGCGACCGAAGCCACCCGTCGACACGTCGTCATCGAACGGAAAGCCCTACAAATTCACATTTAATATCACAGTCAGGGGGGTGGATCAAAATGAGTTTGAATTTTTTGGTGGAAGATTTTTGAGAGATCGAGCGAGCAACAACGCGGAGCGAATGATTGAAGCTCGCTGGACGACCGACCGCAGCAAACTGCACAGCGTTAGGAGAGGTAAAAAAAAAAAATAGCTCTTTTATTCCTCGTACGTCTCTGAACTTGGAAGTTCGGAGGTTCTTTTAATCTCCATAAAAGAGAGACTAGGAGTGACGAGTGTGTGTGTGTGTGTATCCTTCGCATGACTCACTACTCTGCAGTTCTCCTACCTCTCGATTTTCTTTTTAGGTTTGCTCTCGGAGCTTGATATTCAAATTGTAAGGCTGTTTATTAATGCCGGAAGATCATTAACGGACACCCTTTGATAATCGTTAGATGATTTTTTTGGATCAGAGTATAATAAAGTTGTACGTCGAACCTGCGGCTTGAATTATTCAAACAGGAGTGAAGATGCGACGTTAGATATGAAAATGCAAGGAGGAATCAACATTGTTTTTTATTGATGCGGATCGACTGGTTTATTCAAAGTTCGAGCGCTGCGGAGCGGTGTGTTATGAATGATGCATGCCGCGCAAATCACGGCAGACGTGAGTAATCGAGTGTATTTTTACAAGTGATTGTGTCAATTTCGATGTCCACGAGTTGGCTAATTATTTTGTAATTACAGAGGATCGAACCACTCGCGTAAAATTAGAGATGCTTTTTTTGTTATTTTTAAAACTTTGATGATTCTTTTGATGACAATAAATATGCTTTTTGCTCGGCTTTTTGAAAATTTCAAGTTATCATATAATTCACTCGTATTTGTATATTTATTTATAATATTTTTAAAGATTAATTAAAATTTAGAATAGTGACCGTAAAATAATATCTTAATAGCTTCATAAAAATGTTTTCAATACAATTGATTAGAATTGCAGGAAGATTATAAAAAATGAAACAATTAAAGTTAATAAGCAAGTTTTGTACCTGGGAATAATTTTCAGAATCAAAATTATAACTGGATAAAAAAAAATTCAGATCAACTTCAAGTTTGAGCTAATCCTCGGGGTTTTCAATGGGCCAAGAGATGAGAAAAAAAGAAAGGAAAGAGGCAAACAGGAGAGAGGACGAGGGATTGCCTTTTAAAGCTACGTGGCCACGTGCGCGAGCGCTAAGTATCTTTGTTGTTTCTCTAGATGTGTGCCTCGGTTATTTCGCTTCGCGTCGTCACCCCGCGTCATCTCGCGTGGGCGATGTGACGTTTATTTTTCTCTTTCTTTTCTGTCTTTCTTCACGAACATTCGTCCACTAACTTTCTCCTACCCGGGTGTATGAGTATTGGTCTCGATTGGTACTTTTTTTTTGAGAATCTGGCTGGCCTGCTTCATGAGAAATTTAATATTTTGAAAAAATTAATTACATAAATTTTTAAATAAACAACAATTATTAAGTAAATAATAAATAATAAATAATAATAATAAATTAATAATAATAAATTGATAACAATTACTATTAATCTATTATTATTATTAATAAAAATACAAATTACAAACTACAACACTTGTAATTTCTTCATGCCTGGATATAATCAATACAAAGTCTACATCAACTCAAGTCTTATACATCTACTAGGCAATACAAAGTTGTTCTTCACAAATATTAATTATAAGTAAGAAATTATTTGATAAGATTAAAATTTTCGATGCTCGAAACAGGAAATTGAAAAACTTCAGCCTATCGATTTAAGAAAAGTTCGATACGTCTTTGTGTGCAGGAAGCAGAAGTCGTCAATTTGGGAAAAAAACCATTATACTTCAAGGGCGCGGCGTTCACCTGCGGGTGATAAACTGTTCAGAACCTTAAGTGTGTCACGGTTCGCGTGCGATATTACGCGTCGACGCGCAACTTTGTTGTTACACGAGTAAATTTTTTTTTTTTTTTTTTCATAACTCGGGCCCATCATCCCGGTGATCTGACACTTTTCTTGTTTAAGTTGAATAAAAATTGATGATCGTGCGTTTTTATTCTCTCGCGAATAAAATAAATGTTACGGATTTTTTCAATGTCAAGTATAAATAAATAAATGAAAAAAAAAGAGTTTTGTACCAATGTTTATCGAGCGCGCACATAAATCACTCCTTTTCGACCTCAACAACCGGTACCGAGGTGGAAAGATCGCAAAGAGAACAATAATGACAAAAAGAAGTCGACGCGGACGCGATAAGTGAAGATCGTTTACTTTTAGCTCCAGCTTGTATCCCCATGGATGTGGGTCAAGGTCGGTTCGCGACCGATGCGGCGAAGGGAGGAGGGAAAAAAAAAGAGGAGGAAGAGGGAATGGAGGTCGATTTCTGCAGTTCACTTTCGGTTTCGATGAATAACTTGGCAGGGATGTACGGTAGGCTCATTTGTTTATCTTTTTTTGGCCTTTTTTATTGTTATTGGGACTGGAGTTTTACTATTATAACATTGGTTGAAAAGACAATAAGGGTGCTTGATTGAAACATCACACAAATCTGATAAATTATTCAAAATTTTCAGCATGATTTATCGATTATTTAGGCATTAGTTTCATGATTAATATTCTACACTCAGAGAAAGATTTGATTGGACCAATTAAATATTCTTTGTTCCCTCAATAGTTGAAACATTGTAGCAGTTACAATACGTATAGTAAGGATAATAATACATATTGTTGCGACTAGCAAAGCAAATCTAACCTAACCTAGCTAATTTTTAAAATCTTAAAATTGAAGTCATTATTTCTTAAATATTGTGATTTTTATAATCATTTGTATATTTTTTAAGATTAAAACAATTCATTAAATACATTAATTATACCAAAATCACAAAAAAGAAATTTTTAAAAATTAAGTTGTGCTATACCACTATACCAGTGTAACTAGAAACATGTTAACCTTTAATACACATTTAGTCAGCGCTACCATGATATTGTTACTGCTACAATGTGCATCATTGTCTCTATATTAACTATGGCATCTTAGATGTTACAATATATTGTTGACCCAATCAAACCTTTCTCTGAGTGTAAGCGGTTCAAGGTCGGTTTGGTCCGGCGTTTCGAAATGCACCATCAAATTCCATTCTATTTCAAGTTGGAAAATTCAAGTACAGTTCAAGGTTAAAATAAAAATCTATTAAATTATTTAAATCCTTCGATTGCGCGCACCAAGTTCAAAAAATAAAATGCAATAATCATGCATCAACAGTAAAGTAAAAAAAAAAAAAGTTTCAAATAAGGTTGTTACTAATTTAACGCAGTCGTAAAGTGTTTAATCAATAATCTACATCTCGAAACAAAAGCTCGGATCTGAAAAACAAGGCTCGGCAAGCGCACCAAACTACGAAACAGGTCTACGCGAGCGGTGAGTAGTGAATCACAGGAAAAGCCTCGAAAATCAGCTGGCTACGACGATGAGAATCGAAAAGAATAAAAAAATGGTTGTGGGTGGGTGGGACTGCGCGTAACGTCGGTTGTCTCGGCACGTATTTATAGCTGTGACCGACTATACGCGGCTCTTTATCGGCACGCCGCCGGGACCTTTTTTTTTTTTCACGTTTACGT
This sequence comes from Encarsia formosa, assembly GCA_038277355.1. Lineage (NCBI taxonomy): Eukaryota > Metazoa > Arthropoda > Insecta > Hymenoptera > Aphelinidae > Encarsia > Encarsia formosa. The sequence goes on from CM076184.1 coordinate 113,240,264, forward strand.
AATCCCCGCGCGACGGTCACCTGATAATTCGCAGGGTTATGATTTTGCAGGGTTTCGGCCAGAAGGAAGCTCGAGCGTGCCTGGGATAATAAAAGCTCGGGGTGGGTGCCGAAATTTGAATTATCGATCGGGTTACTAAAATTAGACTGATGTTATTATGCGGAAAGTCTTGGTTTTTTTTTTATTCTTCTTTTTATATAATTATTCATAGTGGTGGGGGAAGTCTTGATCGGATACATTTTTTTTTTAAACCGAAGGCTCGCTTTGTTTGTTTCAGTTTTAAATATTATTTTCGGCTTCGCGCTCGGATGTAAACAAAGCCAACATGCTAATTCTGTGGCGAATCACACTTGGTTTTTCTCGTTTAAACAAATATCTTTTTTTTTTTTTTTTTAATTTTCCGCAGAGTTTTTTTCTCATTAACGCAAATTGTAAATAATATCACGAGAGTTGTAGTAGGGGGATTTAATAAAGATACAACAGATGCGAAAATTGATAAAAAAAATTTACGAGCTACGTTGCTTTTGATTCAAAACAAGTTAACTGAAAAACGAAAACTATCATGTTTTACACTAATCTTTGTGTCTTTTTTTCATCAAAGTTAAACCTTAAACAAACGACAAAATTAAAATACTGCTACCAGGTGAGTCACTTGAATAATCAACTTATTTTCATTGACACAATAATTTATCTCTATTACAGCATTCCTTTTTTGTAAATTGCAGGAACTGTTTCGATTTAGACTGAAATAAAAAGACTGCACTTTTGTTTACTGAACATATATGGGGCAAAATTTTTTCACATCGAATCATGTCTTTTTTTTTCACCCACGGGCAAATACTTAAGTGAGACACATAAAAAAATTTTTTAGCAATGAACTTGAAACATTTTTTTTAAATAACTTAAGCAAATTGAATAACATTAAAAATGCATCTAATTTTTACCTCTCAAAGTACAAAAACGTCTAAAGTATACGAAGTTCTTCAATACGAAAATCATCAAAATAATTTATAGTTTATTATTGTTTAATGAAAAATTTGTGTATAACAAAATTATTTATAAATCCAAACGTTTTTTGTTACTTCCTATCTCCTAAGGTTCAATTAAAAAACTTTGATTTTTTACAAATTTTTTCAAGCCCAATTGACAAAAACATCTTTTATCAGACTTTAAAAAAAAAAATCTCATTATAAAGCGAACATCTAGCTACCGTTTTCTCAACTGTAACCAAGCTAAAAGAAAGAGCGAAAAAAAAAAAAAAGTAACTGTTCTGCGGTTTGCAAAAAAGGCAAACATTAAATATGCCTGTGACTGTCTGCTGCTAACCAAATTGATTTCTTTAACGAGCGAAAACTCTTGAGCAAAACTTTCTACCGAAACTTCCTATCGCCCACGCGCACCACGTGGTTGTTTGCCGAAAAAACCGGTCTTTGGGTCTCTTTAGAAGAGTTAAATGAGTTTTTAGTGTAAACGTTTCAAAACAAAAAATCGGCTTAGCTCATCCAGACGAAAATATGACGTAGGGAAAGGGGACTTTTTAGTGCCAGAGGTCCGGAAATTCCGAGGTTTTTTTTTTTTAATATCTATTCTTTGACTTTTTACATGCATTAAATGAAATGATTGAAGAAGTTACATCAAAAGCATCATAAAGCGTCTTTATTTCGATCTAGTATCGTAAAATTTCGTCACCATTAATCTTTTTTGCATGAAATTCGATTAGTAATTAGTACAGCCCTATTTTCGGATATAATATAAACTTTTATCTGAGTTTTATCATAAAATAGTAAACTTTGTGTGTCTAACCAAATTTTGAAATTGAATCAAATTAAAATTTTTTTAAAACTTAATAAAAATTTTTAAGTACATTATCTTTTATTAATATTTAAAAAAAATTAAAAAAAAAAAAAAAATCCAAAGTCACCTTAAGCTTTCTGTTTAAAGCCCTTCGTGCTATTCAAAACTTAGCAAACTGAAAACGAAGATTTATGTGGCAAGAATAATAAAACTTGAATAAAAAATCCGATTTTATTAAAAAGAAGGGGAAAAAAATGGTCACCTTGACCGCGAGTGTTATCTTCATGAAGGCATAAATTCAGAATTGGTTATTTATTTCGTGAATCATACAATATTTACTACATTTTGACAATGCAAAATTAAAAATAAACACTTATGAATCCGAATAATAAAATTTTTCAAAACAGTTTTAAAATGTTAGCGAATTTACTCGGGGTAGGAAACTTATTTAATAGAACTTTTGAAGTAACGTGTGATTTCACACATCTCGCCTTTTTTGAACTGCGTAAAAAAAAAAAAAAGAATCTTTTTTTTCAAGCCATAATGTTACTGAGAACGCGGATTTCTTTTAACTTTTGTTTCGGCAGCGGTTGTAAAACGTCATCCGGAGCGTCGAGTTTTATATACGGAACCTGCGTGGCTCTATATGGTCAGTTATATTCTCATTGTTGACTCTTTCGCGGGTTTTTTTGACGATTTATTAAGCTCTTAGAAGTATTAAGAGTAAAGTCCATTAAAAGGATGAGAAACAACTCAAAGGTACTAAGATATAAATTATGATTTATTATTTTTGTTGAGATTCAGGTTAAAACCTTTTGCGATGACAAGCGAACAAATCGTCATTAATTTATTGTTTGAAAAAAGTTTCAGGGTTGGTTACTCAATGAAATCTTAAATAAAATTGAGAACGTTTTTTGTTAGCCAGAAAAAAAAATGTATTTTTACCACGAGGGTTTTGTTACATATGGAATTGATCAAAGCGATGAAGATAAATTCAAATAATACATGGTTTCTGTACTTTCCAACTAATTATTTACCGATTAAAAAAAATAAGCGTAATATAAATGATTTTTCGTGAAATAAAAAGAGATAATTGCCGATTCGTGTGACGGTGAGTTTTGAAAATTGAAGTGAGGGTTAAAAATAAAATATAAGAAACTCTGAACGGAATGTTTGAGAAGGCAATAAAAACATACACAAGAAGAATATTGTTACGCTTATTCGGGGTAATTTTTTGGTTAGAGAATTAATGATACACGCGAGCAAGTGTGTGTATTGAGATAATACGAATACAACGTTTGAAAACAAGCTAGAATTTTTTTGAAAAATGACTAATTTGATTGAAATTTTAATTCATCTTCGAACATACGTTACAAAACGTTTCTTGCGTTTCAAATTTTTGACTTCATAAATCCACAGCGTTATTGTTAAAACTAAGGCCAAAATATGTGTTCTCTACGGTCCAAAGTGCTCAACAAAGACTGACCAACTTGACTCACGCTTCTATAAAAATACAAAAATTTGGAATTAAAAGTCGCTTAACTTTATTCAAAATGACACACAAGATTTAATTTTGAATTTTTTTTATCTCCCGATACGCGGCGATTACAAAAAATCTTCCCGACTTCAAAATCAACGCTTGCTCCATTATTAAAAAGAAAGAGTAGGACAATAGGACATCACATTTATTTCTGGCGATATTTTCCAAGTTTGTAACCGGAGTACTATCGTTGACTTACAAAAATAGGTGCAGTCTATCACCGAGTATTAGCTCTCCCACTTCACTGAACAACACAGAACTTCACTTGTCGCGAAACGAAGTTTTTTAAAAACTCGAGTGTATATATATGCGTGTGTAAAAGAATTAAAAAAAGAGAGAACGCGTCGCACGCGCGAGCGTCGGCTCCGTTTCGTGGAGTCGGACTGCAGCAGCCAGAGCTTTGGATTTCGCGAGTAGGTGCGAGAGCGCGTTTAGGTGTGTATACAGAGGCGCGCGTCATTCTAAAAAGTTATTTCTAACCCGCGCGTAATGGCCCGAGCTCAGCGAGATCCGCGGGGCTTCTACGAGGGTCGAGATTTTTTTTCAAAATTTTTCGTGGGGGGTTGCTGATACCAAGACGGGGGGTTCATGAAGTTCAAGATTTATGATAAATAAGTCAATTGTGGGGCCTGCAGTAGCAATTTTACAAGAGTGCGGTAATAACAATTTGAGAGAGACAATAAAAAAAAAGATTGTTGTATTTAATTATGTTTCAGCTATGTTTGTAATGGTTTGATCACATTTTTCAAAATTATAACTTATCAATGATTTTCAATTACTAAAATTGAGTGTTGTAAAAAAAGAAAATTATTTTTAAAATTTTTCAATACATAAACAAACAAATTCATCACGTTGGTGGAGTAAAAAAATGCAAGAAAAAATGTTAATTTTAAAACCCAGAGTTCCAGATTGAAAAAAAAAAAAAAAAAAAACCAAAAGTCAACTCACTGAAGGTTGAAAACAAATTTACATTTCATGTGTGCACCGCTTTACTTAATAAGGGCAAAGATCTCGAGAAATGTAAACAAAATTGATTGTCCTTCAAGCACTCCCAGAGTGAAACTTAAAAAAAAATTCGAAAAAAGAATAGAACAATGAACCGATTAAAGCAATCAACAATAGCTAGACTACGTAGATAAAAACTGATAAAATTCATAACTGCATGGTGCAATTAAATTCACATTTTATTAAAGAATAATCATACACAACGTTAAATTCAAACATGATTCAAAGTTTTATTTTCATTTCCTCAAAGTTAATTTTCAGTGAATGGCAACTAGAATAATCAAATTTATGCACATACGATTAATGAGTTTACATGAAACGGTTATACCAATATTACATGACTATAAAGGTTTATGGATCTGTATCCATAGTTTCCTTTTTCTTTTTTTTTTCTGAAAAAAAATTTGATTAAAATATAATTTACCAATAGGTGCAAAATTAGAGAAATCTATTACCAACTCAATGGTACCATTTTCAAATTTATGCATCTGTACCAAATCAATTGTTTACTCACAATTTACAATTAACATGATTTTTCATTGAGTTATTTTTTTTCTTTCCAATTTAATAATAGTAAGTATTCACTGTAATAATAAACATGCAGCACCCATACACACAAAATAGTTTTCAAATGCAGCTCTTAAACACTTTAAAAGTGTAATTTTATAATTAAATTTTATGAGATATCATAATAGTGGACCTTGGTAGCATCATAAAAAGGAATTTGAGAAAATATATGATTGAAGCAAAATTATTTATTTTAAGAAAATAGATGTACGAAACTCGAGTAGGAAAATCATAACGATTCTCATGACTTACCAATTATCAATAATTTTGATTCGAAAATATATTTTTTCAACAACGTTCGTCCCTGAATGAACCAAAAGTTACCACATATCTCTGCGCAACAACAAGAAATCAAAATATTTTTTTTTTGGTCTAATAAAATAATAAAAAAAAGTTATGATTAGAGAAATTGATTAAAGGGTTATCAGACTTACGGGAAAATCCCGATCCAGATCGAGCCCACGACCAAACTTGGTGGCGCCGTCGATGATGACCGGCGAATCCATTTGACCGCCCTAATGTGTTTTCTCAGCGTCCCTAACTTCCTTGTGCTCTCTCACTCGGCGGGTTTTCGCGTTCGTGCTACAAACATCGACGACGGTTTATTTTTCCTTCCTTACGACGCGGGTTACTATTTTTAATAAAAAATTCTGGGGAGGGGAAAAGCGAGAGCGAGTTTTCTTATTCTCAAAGTGATTATTTAGCGCGACCGAGCGTTGGATCAAGGACGCGAGTTTTCGTTTTTTTATTTTATTAATTTACTCATTTATTTTAATTGTGTGATCGAATATGAGGTGGTTTTTATTTAAAAAATTGTTTTTTAGTTTGTTTGTTTTTTTTTTTTTTTTTTTTTCAATTTTGAATTGAAAAATTCTTGATGGCGTTAATTTTTGAGTCGAAAGCGGCTTCACTGGCGTTTGCATGTTTACGCAAATATTAAATTGATAAAAAGCGCAAAGCAGCTTTTGCGTTTACAGACTGCAAGCTCAATGATAGTAAACGTAATAAAATAATATTCTACACATGCAACATTCTAATTTTTTTTTTTTTTTTTTTTCTTAATGATTCAACTATATTGCTTCAGATGATTTTATTTTTTAAATTAATGAACAATAATAGCAATGCATTCTAAGAAACGATGAAATCAGATGTTGGTTTTTGAGCTCGCGATAACTCGAAATGAAAATGTAGTGGTTCGATAATCACTTTGAAAAAATAAAACTCACTTTGTTTTTAAAGCCCAAAACATTATATTATTTTAAATCTGTTGCATGTGTTACAAATAATTTCAGTTTGTCTTGTTCATAACTTAGAGAAAAAGCCACTTACCCGCCACTGACGACGAGAAAAACAAAGCTCTAAATTTAAATTCTACTAACGGTTTTTACGGCAGTTACGGTTAAATTCATTTTTACTACATTAATAATTTGGTTTTTATCAGTGCCCATTGAGAATGAGTTTTTACTAGTTATGTGGCCCATGAAAGAATAATTCGAAAAATTACGTAGTAATGGATGTATTTTACGAAATATTTTATGAAATATTTTTCAAGTTCGTGTTTAAACTTACTTTTTACAGATTAATAAAAGTACTTTTGACAATCATAAATACGATAATTTGTAAGAACATAAAACTGATAGCCCGTCTGATGAAACAAAAGCAAAAATCACTCAAGGTAAAGAAAAAAAACCACGAGATTTTCCGCAAGGTGCTTCCGAAGCCAGGCCAATCGGAAGCGTCTGGAAGGAATCTAACCTCCAAATCGAGCGTTAAGACTCTCTCCCGCGAGAGAGAAAATCGATATCCAAAAATAATCTACTTGAAACTGCGACAGAAAAAACACTGCCAACTCTCGATTAATAAACGTTTAAACGATAAATAACGGCTGACACATTCTCAAAGGGCACGTACAGCGAGTTGTAAACTCGCATTATTAGCAAACACTTCCGCGCGAGCTTAGCTGGTTACCAAAAACTCAAAACGCAACAAAGTAAAATGATGTAATGTAAGCACAAGCACAGTCGATGATTCTAGTATAACTCATTAATAAAAAAAATCCTTCAAAAATAAAAAATTTACCAGTTGTGAATGAAACAAACTCCTCTTTGCTTGTCTCGACACCTATCAACAAACAAATAATTCACACAGTTCCACAGAACACTAACCTAATAATCGTCAATCACAACGGGTAGATAACTAGTCCAGGTGAATTTGAATAAAAATTTCACTGGTAATCAAAAAACTTCTCGAAGGTAAACAACTAATCAATTGACGTTTCTCGTCTGCTCGCTTGCGTGGTACTGAAGCGCGTCGGCGGCGCGCGGTCAACTTAAATATTACGCAGGCTGCGCGCGCACCAGCTGTGCACTGCCGGCCGCACCGCCCACGCGGCGATACTTCTCGAACTTGCTGGAAGATTCGCGACTTCGCGCGCCTTCCCAGTGCCGTGATTCACATCTTGGGGGCCCTGGGCCGAGCATTGTTTATAGTTAAGTTTGTAAATTTATCGATATTGATGATTGGGGGTGAATTTTATAACTTTTTTTTTGGATGTATTCGATTTTGACAAATAAAAACGCGTACGAAAGCTATTTTTTGAATGATACTTATTATGATAATTAAAATTTCAAAGCATACGTTTCAAAAGCATTGGTTGTAATTGAAGTAATCTACACAAGTACTTCCACATTTATACGCATTTAAAAAGGGTTTCCAATTTAAAAAGCTTAAGTAATAAAGTTTTTTAAATTTCTTCACTTTGCGCACTTTCGATACAAACATAAAATTTAGGTACCCCTCGAACTATACCGTCTACTGGTTAATAATACCCCTTGGTACCAGACAATTCACCGGTTGAGAACTTGTAAAATTTAATTTCGCATATAAGTTACTGTTTAAGAATAAATACGGTCGACCAAATATTTATTTGAGATTTTTGATTTTTAAAATTATCAAAAATGCTATTATAATTTTTAATAATAATTTCTTTTTTTTTTATACAAAATGTATACCTTATACTATAACTAATTTTTTTTTTCAATCATTTATCTAAAGCCACTTTTTATAATATTAAGTATTTCATAAATATCAAAAAAATAATTACAAAATTAGTTTGTAAATTATTTTTAAAAAAGTATTCACATCAATTATAATTTTTTGAAAGAAAATATTTTATCTTAAAATAATTGATTTTTTTTATCAATTTTATATGCTTGTATTCGAGAGTTACAAAAAACAAAATACAAATGCTTACAATATACAACAGGGAAAAAATAATAATAACGAAAATTTAAAAAGCCATTAGAAATTTACTAAATAGTATAGCTGGTATGACCTTAGGACTCGGTTGACCGTACTTTTTGAACTTGTACTCGTCCTGAGACGGTACATAGAATGGTACAAAGGTGTGTTCTCAGCAGGTGTTTCCCCATTTTTTAAAAATTATTCATCAGCTTATTTCTAATACTTTTTAAGAAAATAACGTTTAATCGTCAAGGCTATCACCGTAAAATTTCAAATTATGGTTAAAACGAAAATAATTTAATTCATACCAAGAATAAATTTACAAAACTTCTCGAGAAATTACCATCAAACCTCTATATTGTGAAATGACACTACATTTTTAATCTTTATCATTGCATTGAAATAAAATAAGTCATAAAAAACAAGTATTATGCATTAAAAAAAAATTGGAATCATAAATTTGTGTATTAAAAATACTTGCATGGTATAAAAAATTTTTTTTTGATACACTCTAGCAACACATATGTAATACTTTAATGTCACTTTACTTTAATGAAAATAAAAAAAAAAAAAATTATTGTATATTCTTCCGCTTTGGTAGCCCCGTGAGGATGTATCACCAGGAAAATAAATTTTTGGTTGTGTCTAGGTACCATCGCCGTGTACCGTACACGGTACACGGTACACGGTAGCTTTTTACTTTAGATCCTATAATTTATTCCGAGTTATTCCAAATAACCCACTTAAGTTTAAAAAACTACTAGTTTTTACTTTAAATCTAATTACCCATCCTAAATAACCCACTTAAATTCACAGAGTGTCTAAAGTAACTCTTATTTGGTACCGTGTACCGTGCACCGTGCACCGAATACGGTACACGGCGATGGTACCTAGACACTTTCTAAATTTTTTTAAGCCCTAAAAGCTCTACCTGAGGTCAAAAAAGCCTGAAGGACTTTTTTTCGTTTTGCAAAATTTAGTTGCAAGGTTGCGACTTTGGTTGAGGTAGTTTTCGTATGATAGCAGTTAGCACTGCTCAAGGAGTAAAAATTTTGGCGTTGGTGCAAAATGTTCCATTTTTTATTTTTTCTTCATTTCAAGTTAATTCATGCCGTTTAAAGTATTAAAGGATATAAATTTTTCCAATTTAAATGCAAAATTTAATTAAATTATCAAAATTTAATTTAAACGTTTGAATACGTGCTTTAGCAATTCATTGAGAATTTTAATACATAAATTACACCAAACATTTACATAAGTGTTTCAAACCAAAATTGTTGATGAATAATATTTTATTAAGTTCAATGATGATTTTTTTAAACTAAAGGCTGAAGCTCTCATAAAATAACCTGAATTATAAAATTTAAACGACGTATTAATTTATTTAAAAAAGATTTACGAAAATGTGTTTCATCCTGCTTCTTAACACCTATAAAATTTTTAAAAATTTATTATTTATTAAAAGTTTAAATTGACGTATGAATTTTTCATTCTTGAAAAAATTATTTTAACGAGATTTCCCAAACTTTCTGATACCAAAAGAAAAACACTGATAGTGAAAACGGAACCAGAAGTTACTTTTAATTCTCTCTTGCAATGTAAATTTTTTTTAATAAAACGTGATTCACTTGTCGCCGTTTTCTACCCACGCGGCTCGTCGCACCTTCTTTTTTTTTATCTTCTCAATGCAGACTCTCGGAAGCTGGATGGAGTAAACCTTCAGATCGTCCATTTACGGATTACCCGACCAGTTGACCTGCATCCTGTACATAATACAATCCGCGAGTAAAAACTTCCCGGTCTAAAATTTTTCTCGCGAAAACTACGATTAATCAATATTAATATGTTTGAGTACAAGTGTAACAAGAAAAATTAAACTGATGATCTTTGACTCGACCACTTTTGTGGCCTCTTAAAAATAATGGTTTCTCGGAAAGTTGTAAATTTGTCTTTTTAAATGTGTATCTTGTCCTGACATAAAGTTAATAAAATCTTGCCGGTACAAATGATATTGTCGTGAAATTAGCATTTAAACCGCTCTGTCAATAGGGTACAACTTTATATCAAGAACGAATCAAAGAACTTAAATCTCGTCGTTGTAACTTATATTAAACATCACTGAAACAACGACGATAAATTCTGAAAAGTGGGAAAAAATGATTCAAGTGACGTCGGATTACCCGCACCCCTGCATGTTTAAATCCTGTACCGAACGTCCTGTTCATTAAACTCGCGGAGCCGCGATCATTAACCGATCGTAAACTTGTATTATCCGCGAGCGCGTTTGGACGAAGAAAAAATCCTGAAGTTACCCCGGAGATCTCGAACCTTCGTTGTTATAAATAATTCCGTACGATAAAAAAGTTTCCCGTGGAATAAAAAACAATCAAGCTACACTAGCTCTTTCCCAAAACGGGACCATCCAGCCTTGAGTAAACTCGAGTACGATAAAACAACACAATTAATACTTTCGGTTTTTTATATGAAAATAACCGCGAACCAGAGGAAGAAGGAGACGCGAAAAAAAAGTCGCAGTTTGCTGGATTCGACCTTGCCGGGGATACACGCGGGCGTAGCTGCACTTTTTCGCATCATTTTTCGACCGCGCGAGTTTAAAAATAAAATTCCCTCAAAGTCCAGTGCACTCCTCAGAACGTAGCTCGTCCTCGGTCTGATTTTACAATTTTTTACCCCGCTTGGGAACTATGCAAATTTTTTATTTTAGTTTTGGCTTTTTTAGTTAAGAGTGGATTAATTTTTAATTCGGTATTATGCAAACAAAACATTTTACTGGGTTTTCTACCGCATTTTAAATATGATTATAAAAACCTTTCAAAAATAAAAATAATAGAATAATAATAATAATAATAATAATAATAATGATTAAAAAAATTATTGAGACTCGAAATTTATTTTATAACTAGGTTTTGAAACTTGCAGATGAATGTTCCTGTAAAGCTTTAATCTTTCTTAACGCAATTTTTATTTTATTCATAGATAAAAGAGTATTTCAGTTTACATTTAATGAAAAAAAAAAGTAATAATAATAAATGTAACGATGAAATATCCTAAAAAAAAAAAAAACTAATACTATTCAATTTCAAGAATTTTTTTTTAAATTTGAAAAAATATAAAAAAATCGTTGGTGAGATTTAAACTGATGAATCTTTGCAAAGTTAGATCAGCTTTTTACACATCCGACCTTCTATTACAAATTAATAACAGGGATTTTTTCATACTTTTACTTTTTCGATTGACTCTTTCATAAATATTTTAATTGCAAAATCGTATGAACTAAAGAGATTTTTTTCTGGAGTAAAAAATAAAAAAAAAAGTTTATATTGATTTTCATAGAGTGTTTAATCATATATTATCTGAATTCATAATTATGGCCCAAATCGGTAACTTGATAAAAAATTCAAATCAAAGTTAAACATAGTCAGTTTTAAACAAAAGATTTCCAAGAAACAGAAAAAAATAGTTCATTTAATCAATTAATTTGAAAATGATTACTTATTTTTCAATACAAAAACTATCAAGATACTAATCAAGAAAAACAGATTAAACGCACAAAACCAATAGAAAAAAGTCTGCTATGACTTATTCATGGCGCTTCGCGTAATAATAGCAACCATGAATTAATTTATCAGATTAATTAATTTAAAAATTCATATTCTCCCGCCGCTAGGTATTACGGACATCATTGTTATGGATAATTAGTTTCCGGGTATATAAAAAAGATTCTCGGTTTCAAGTATAAAACTGCGGAAGGATAAATTTATTTTAGCTAGGAAATTTTTTGGATCGATGCAGAAGCCATTCCCAAGCTCGCGTGCCTTAAAGGTACTTGTCACGCTTCATCACCGACCGTCTCGAACAACGCAAGTGCGGTACCTGCCTTACTTTAAATCAGATTTTAATCGCTCGAATCCCTTCCTTCTTTGTGAGATAATCCAGTTCTATATTTGTAGTCACGTCAAGTGTGTTTTCACACGTCTAGCAAAGTTTTCAAATTTTATTTTTAAGTTAGGAGAAATATCGTAACTTGGAAAGTTTTAATTTAAATTGATTGCGGGTTTATTCTACTGAGCTTTTGGCGCTTTCTTTGAAAGTAATGGTTTTAATTAACAAAGTTTGTTATAAATTTATGACTTCAACTTTACTTTTTAAATATCCACTGTAAGTGTGCTTTTAATTCGGTAGGGAAAGCTTACTTTTCAAAATTGTGTTCCAATGTAAATTATTTTAATAAGAAACAAGTAATTTAACCCTATTAATAGTTTTTCAATCTCTATCAGTCCCAAATCATACATTATAACTAAGTAAATATTGAAGATTAAATTTTCATCCTCTTTAACTATTATAATCTAAGTAGATTTCATATTTGCTTATTTATTAATAAATAAATAAAAAAGCATCATTAGCATTAACTATAAAAGCAACTAACCTGCTTTAGATTATTCGCGTCATAAAAATTTAAATCGCAATCCTCAAACAATCCCCGTTTCCGGATTCGCAAATAAAAAAAAAAAAAAAAAAAAGTTCCCTGCGTGAAAGATTTGGCACCAATTTTGGTAAAAGCCGCTATTCAAATTCACTTACGTAAAGCCCCGAGCGTATTACATCTTCCAGGAGCTCCATTTTTCAGCGTCGATAAATAATAATGATTAACATATGCTATCGTAATTAAATCACCGGTCAGAAATAAAAAGCAGTGCACATTGAGAGGCCAGAAACATTAAAAAAAAGAGCGAATCGAGATCGTTACTCACACTTAGCGATCTATGGCGCGTCCTTAACTTCGCTCTGGCGCCGCTCCAAAAAGAAAAACTTTTCGCATACTTTTGTCGTTACCCCCTGCCTGCAAGAATCTTTGCTAAACAATCGATTTTTTTATTTCAAAGGTGTAAAAGTGGAGCGACGTAAATTTGTCATTGCTTCCGATTCGTCTCGATTGTGTGGGCGATGTAGTTTTTGCATCGAGGAAATACCCAACATTAAAAAATTTTTTTTTTGAGATTCTATGTACGTAGAATTACTCAGGAAAATTGAAGAAACCTTGACCCCATGAAACGCGCGACCTCCAAGGTGGTTGCTGATCTTTTTTTTATTTTTCTCGTTGTTTTGACGATTGAACATGTTCATCACGTAAACGATTCTTATCACCTTAAGGCGACACTTTCTCAAGGCAAGCCGAAACGTATTTCTAATTTTGAAAAAAAATTTATCGGTCTTTGAATAAACACCCATACTTGGTTGTTTTACGAACAGTCGGCCCGAGGCATAAAACAAAGCAATTGAGATTTTGATTTTTTGCCCATCGATCGAGTTTGTATGACTGACTGGCATCGGGCCATTGTAACGCGCCCGCGACATCGCGACGCCCTTCGCCGACGACTTCCGCTTTGCGTTTCTTATTATTCCCGATCTTTCGGGACCAATCTTTATTCTTATAGGTTCTCTTACCTTTCACTTTAAACCTTTTTTTCTCGTCTGTTCGATACTTGCTATTTTTTTTTTTCAAGGAATAAAAGTCATTTTCTATTCAACGAGGCTTTCATTGTTGGGATATTTCAGAAATATCGAAGACGCGAAACTTGAGATCTTAGTACTCTAAAAAGGAAAATCAAATATTTTTTACAAGAATTCTTTTGGATGTGGTAGTATTTATTTGAAAAGATAACTAATTCAAAAAAATAAGCCCTGAATAATCTTTATTATATTTCTAAATTCGTAATGATCAGGAAGCTTACATTACCATCAATTAAGTCAAATTCAAGGATCTTGCGAATGAAAAAATTCTATGTGTTCCACGTCCTTGAATTAAAATATTCATATCTATTGTTGCCTACAAAGAATTTTATCATTCGAAAAAAAAAACAAAACAAACATAGGTATAAAAAAATGTATTGAATCGGTAATTATCCATCGGTATTCAGTCCAAAAGTAAACCTGCTCAAAGTACCTAAAACCAGAAAAAATTAGATCCGTTACCATGCAGTATACCTAGTTTTTTTAAATTTTGTTAAATATTTATAAAAAAATCAGGTTTACTCAAAACTTTATTTTCCACTTGGCTGCCAAAAACTCGTTTGATACCAAAAAGTCAAGTAAGTTACAAGAGACGCATTGGCGTAAGCAAAACGAGAAAGCGCATAACGCGCTGCAGGAATCAAAGTGCGCGTGTAATGGGCGTTGTTTCCTTCGGGTTTCCGAAAAAGGCGGCTCCAAAAGGAAAAAAAAAACCGTTCGTCGTCCTCAAAAAAGGATTGATGGCCTTATTATCAGATCTGCAGTAGTTCGTTTCCTCGAGTAAAAACATTCGTACCTACAAATCATAGCAGCGTTCTCGAGGCCCATGAATTTCCGGAAACGGCGATTTTTAATAGACTCCGGGGTTTTCTTCTAACCCAGTTGCCCGAGAAAAGAACCCGTGAAATATTAAATCGTACGCGGGCTGTAATAACGATTCGTACGTGCGCTAGTTTTTCCGAGAATACGATGCCGGTGCCGCGATATGCCCGAATGGCGAAAAATAAAACTCCGGCACGCGAGCCCATCGTCTACGTCCTGACCTCTGAGTGGGTTGAAATTCCGGATCGAGAGACTAATTAATTTTAATTTGCTGCATATTTTATGAGAGCTTCAATGACCGACTGTGCTTTTATAATCTTTTGGATGAAAAATCGTACGTTTACAAGTACTTTGGGTTTTTTTAGCTGTGTCAAAGATTTTTTTGATTGCACCGCGTTTTTGTAAAAGAATTTAATAACTCGGAGTTCTGTTTTTTAATAAGATCATGGTGGTACTGACTTAATTATTAAAATAATAAAAATTTTATGGTTGGTCTTTTATTTCGACAAAGATACGTATAAAATAGATTTGAATTATTGCAATAAAAATCTCTTTTACTAAATTTAAAAAACTGATTTGAATTTTTCATGGACTTATAAACTGTTGATTTATGTAGCATTGAAAAAAAATTTCTGCTAGCTGAAGCAACAACTGTATCTACAAGTTGAAAAATTGACAAATCCATGTTTTTTCATAAGTGATTCGATTTTTTTTTTTAACCGCGTTTCAAAATTGCAAAGAAGCTTTCATAAAGCAGTAACGCGAAATATTCCAGAAAAATCCTAAAATTTACATGAAAAATTTAAGCCAGACGCACTTATGCGAGTCCTTGCACGCTTGTCAACCCGAGAAAACAAGGTTTGATCGCGCGTGTTACAACACAAGAGATCTTGCCCTTAATTTGAAGGTCGAGGTTCAAATTATGGCGAACGTGAGCTTCGCTTCGTTTCATTTTTTTCAACGACTCGCGCATTCGTGACTTGCGCCGGCAATCATAGTTTGCGACTTGTTTTCTCAAAACAATACACAAGTTACCGTATTGAGTATTAAATGAATCTACATCCGATTAAAAATCAAAATATTCTTTATTTTTAAATTTTGGAAAAAGTTTATTATAAATTATTAATTTATTATTACTTTTTTACTACTCACTTGGTTAATTTAAAAAGAATTAAATCGTACAATAATAATTTTCAATATATATAATTTGCAAATAAATTAAGAAAATAATCACTTTTAGATGATTGATAGTAAATCGCAGTATATATCGAGGTATATATCATGTAGTACTCCAAAGGAACTTTGAACGAAAGTTAATTTCTAGTTTCAGATTTTGGACTCGTTCCAATTTATTTTTCAATTAGGTATTCTTGATCATTTACGATACAAATTTAAGTGAATAAGCCTTCAGGAAAATAGGAAAACTACTTATTTTCAAGCAAAGCTAATTTAAGGTGACAAAAAACAATTTGAAAACTAATTTTCTTGTAGAGTAAATATTTAAACTTTTGATTAAGAATTTTAATTTGAAAATGCATTACATGATGATTTTTAAAAAATATATAAATTAAAATTTTGTTAAAATGATCAAAAGGAGAATCATCAAAGTAAGCTTATAATATTGTCTCCGCTGCAAGCTCTTTTGAGATCATTAAGATGCCATCTTTTGGATTTTTGATGAACTAATTTGTTCAATTTACAGATCACTGCTCAAAACTTTGTATCTTTATAAACTATTACACTTTTTGCGAGTACAAAAAATTTCGAATTTTGTAGGTAAACAATTGTGTAATTGAATATCTAATGTAACCAGTGCTTATTAGCAT
The DNA here is from genome assembly GCA_038277355.1 of Encarsia formosa. Taxonomy (NCBI): domain Eukaryota; kingdom Metazoa; phylum Arthropoda; class Insecta; order Hymenoptera; family Aphelinidae; genus Encarsia; species Encarsia formosa. The sequence goes on from CM076184.1 coordinate 113,256,593, forward strand.
ACGAAAATAATTTATTATCGACTCAAGACTTCAACTTAAATTAGCTTATCTCAGTTTTAATTCACGAATGATACAAAAATTGAATTTTAAATCTTACTTCTCGGCAACGCGGTCGAATAAATCTTCTATGGATCGCTTATATTACTAAAACTACAAAAAAAAATAATTGTGTACAACATAATTTTAATGACGTCAGTATTTCAATTTCAACAAAAAAAAGCGACGTAAAAATAACCTCAGGTACAATAAAACTGAACAATCATAAAGATGGACTCAGTATTTAGAGAGTTCTGAAAAATAGTACAAATGACACAATAAAAAAAATAATAATAATTGTAACAATAAACCAGTTCTTACAAACTTGAAAATAGAAACTTTTGCTTATCAAAAAAAAACAGCAAAATGAAATAATTTGAAAAACTGGATCTTTGCAGCTGACACGTGGTGATAATCAAGCCCAAGATCATTTAGTCTCGCGGTATTTAGCTCTCTGGATCATCGATATACGTGACGATCGATGATCTAGCATGATCGATAGATCTACCAGGAGCGCACGTTGCTCGAAGAGATCGTCGGCTTGTGTCCTCCTCCTCCCCCCCTTCATCCGACTCCCGCTTATAATTCTAACTATGTCTACTTTGCTTCTCCCCCCCCCCCTCTTTTCTCTTTCTCTCTCTCGTTCATTTTCTGACGCTTAGCAGAGATCTCGAGTGCTTTGGCTTTTTTACCCGACAGCCGGGATCGAGGACTAGCAGTAGTGTGTTTGTTATTCTTGACTAGAGTTTTTTTTCATAAAGAAAATATTCGTACCCCTTTTTTTGCTTAGGCGATAATTGCGCGACTTTTGATTTACATAAAAGATAAACAAAGTTTTTTGAATTGATCTTTTGATCTGGTTTTTTTTTCAAAAAAAACGTAAGACCAGTTCGACAATTAACAATTTATAATTTTAAATCTTAAAGTACTTTAATAAAAGTACCTATAAATTTTTTGGAAAGCTGAAAAAATAAGATGCAGTCGTAACCAAGGGCCTGAAAAAAGGAGTGGTGATGGCACTAATGAGCCCTTTTCCAGATTTTTGCTTTTTTTTTTGTAAAATGTTGAGTATAGTATCAAGTGGACCCTTGGTTATGGTTACATCTTTATGGTTTTTAAGCATCAGGTTGATTCACTATGTTATAAATCTCAAAATATTTATACAGTTTAAATCATAAAAAAAAGTTTACTAGCTATAATTTTACTACATACACATTTTAATGTTATCTTCTTTTTTCTACAAAGATATTTTACAAGATAAAAAAATATTTAACATCAAAATCATGTTGAATCACATCTAATAACTGAAAAACAATTACAGCCGAGCCTCGCCTACTTAAAAAATGTTAGGTGACGAAAAAAAAAAAAAAAAAAAAAAGGTAACATACATTAAAAACGATGATAATGGAGACATGTGATGGCTCGGTTGAAGAAAATTTATTCATCGTTCACATTCTCTCACGTACTCGCGGTAAATCGACCAAAGTAGAAGAGAGAAACACTTGATTGGCGCGTCTGCTATTTTTAACTTTTAATTTTATTTTTTTTTTTTAAGCTGAGTAAAATATATTGTGGACAAAGTTTATTTCACATGATGTTTTAACTAATCTTTCTTATTTTTTATTTCTCTAGTTCATTATGAATCAACAAAAGCTGCTAATATCGGTAACAATGGCTACCGTTGAAATTAATCTGGTTGCTCCAGCGGTTCTTCTTTTGGTTCTACTTTGACGTCCTGAACTTCCAGCTCTATCTTAACATCTTCAAAATTTGATTTTTCCGAATAATTTAGCCACTCTTTGACTTCAGGCTCGTCTTTCCAAATCGGTTCTGATTTTATTTGAAACTCGAAGTATGGTTTTCGGTGGTCAACAAATTTGAGTTCTGGTAGCTCAAACTGCACTTTGGGCTCACTTCCTACAGTACCCAATCCTTTAAGTTTATTTTCATTGAGATTTGAGAGCTTGCAAGCTTTGTTTTTCTTGAAAACAATGATTGTCACTTTTTTCGGAGGCAAATTTTTATTATGAATCGTCGCGTGCTTTTCCAAGATGTACTTGTGTACGCTTCTGAAGCCGCAAATGTCACACGCGAAAATTTTTTCTTTGGAATGTATTTTCATGTGTCTTTTCATGTAAGACTTTTGAGTAAAATTTTTACCACAGTTCGGCCATTCACAGGTGTGCTTTTCCCAATGAATTTTGAGATGAACCGCTAAATTAAACTTTGAATCAAAAATCTCAGCACACTTCGGACACGTTGGCATTGGTTCCTCGTCGTCGGGTTCATCGATTTCAACATTTTTTTGATGAATCCTGGAGTGTTGAACAAAGTTGGATTCAGAAGAGGTTCTAAAACCACAAACGTCACAAAGATAATCGTTTTCTTCAGCTCGCTTTAGCAGCTCTATTTGGGGCGAGTTTAAGTTTTGAAAAGAAACTTTACCACAGTCTTGCCAATCCAAAACCGCAGGGTGACTGCTAGGAAAAGTTCTGGAGCAGATTTTTTGAGGATCATTGTAGCAGTTTCCATCTGAATTAGCAATGTTTTTGGTCTCAAGATCCGTGTTATTTTCGTGAGACTTAATGTGTTGGTTTAAGATGAATTCCGTAAAGAATCTAGAACCGCAAACATGACAAATGTAGTTTTTTTCTCGCTTTTTTTCTTCGTAGTGTATCAGCGAGTGGGTTTTCAAAAAGGTGGGCTCACAAAATTTCTTGCCGCAACCTCGCCAAGTGCAGTAGTAAAAAGATTTTCCTGCGAAGTGAGTTCTGAAGTGGATAGCTAAATTAAAAGTAGAGTTAAAAATTCTACCACAGTCCTTGAAATGGCATTCGTGGAGTCCTTTACTAACAGGATTTACAGTCACTTTACTCACACCTGTGTGTGTATTCATTTTTTATAATACTTCTCAATAACTTAAATTTCTGTTCTTTTCCAACACACTCAAACTCAACCAAGTTTATTTTGCAATAATAAATCTAAAACTTTTTTGTTGTTGTTTGAAACTTTGCTATTTTCTGAACATACTCTGCACAGAGAAAGTACATCGGCAATTCATAGGTTATATTATGATCTTATTGTCACTTGTTTAACCAAAAATTCACATGAAAAGTAAATAAGAAATTCAAATCTCAAGAACATGCAGAACTCAATGCAGAGTGACTTCTAAGCTTACGACAATGCACAACTATACGATGAAATTACAAGTAAAGCTTGCTCACTCTATTTTATTTTTTTCAACATGATTTTGATTTTACTTTTTTAGAAAAGTTGTATTACACCAATTATCTCGCCAATTACAAATAGAAGCAAACCACTATTAAAAAGTAAAGCTTATGTATTTTATAAATTAAGTTTAAAAAAAATTTTAAGATTTTTTCATAACTGAAACAATGTTCAGGCTACTCTTGAGATTCTTGTTTTGGCTCAATTTTAATGTCATGTGTTTCAAAGTTTAGCTCAAAATCGTCCAAACAAGATTTCTCTGGATACCATTTGACTTGTAAGTACTGAAGCTCATTTTCATCGAGTGGTTCGGATTTTACTTGAAAATTAAGATTCGACAGTTGTTGTTGGTCGTATTCTGCTGGTTGTTCTTGTTTGATTTCATCGGAGTTCATAAGGGCGGCTTCTTTTATTGAAGATTTGCTGGTCGCGACTTTTTTATCATGAATCTCGGAATACTTTTTCCGTTCGCTCTTTTCACCGCAAGATTCACAAACGTGGTGATGGATCAACATGTGCGTCTTCAAATCGAGCTTTAAAATAAATTTTTTACTGCACTCTAGCCACTGACACTGATGTTTTTGGGTGTGACTCCCGAGGTGATTAATCAAGCTATGTGTCGAATTAAAAGTTTTACCACAGTAGTGGCAAGTGTGCCTTAGTCCTTCATTGAAATTGTTTTTTCCTGTTTCATAGCACTGAAGGCGTTCGACTAAGTCGAATTTTAAAGAAAATATGGAACCGCAATCATTGCAAAGATAATTTTTTTCTTCTTTAGCGTGTCTTGTTAATTGGTGTCTGATCAAATGACCCTTGTGAGAAAATTTCTTGTCGCATAAGTTGCAGTCATGTAAACGATTGTCTCCGGTGTGGATTCCCATACGAACCTTCAAATTTGAAGGATGTTTATAAGACTTACCACTGTTCTCAAAGTGGCAGATTTGAAAATTTTTGCCGTTGGAATCGGCTTCGGCGTTCGGACGTTTCAGACTCGGGCACTCGATTTTTTCTTTGGAATATTCTTTTTTCAAATCATGTGAGTTCATGTGTTGGGCCAAGACGTATTGGGTAAAGAACCTGGAGCCACAAACATGGCAAGCGTAATTTTTTTCTTCGACAGTTACTTGTCCGTGGATTTTTGATAAACTGGGTTGAGAAAATTTTTCAACGCAACCTTGCCGAATGCAAAAGTATGAACGTTCCTCGGTAAAGTGTGATCTGAGATGAGTTACCAAATCGTAATGACAGTTGAAGATTTTACCACAGTCATTGTAGCGACAATAATATAGTTGTCTTTTGGTATTCGCAGTAGACTCGTTTCTTTCAGCGTCTACCATTATTTTTTATAAGTGAGTTTTCTGTTTAATAACAAAGATTTATTTTAGAAGAACTACTCGTTAGGAGTTTTCAAAATTACTTTTTGAATTTACTGTTTTTTAATTATAAAAGTCTGCTGGTCATCTGATGAGCCGTTTTATGAGCACTCAATGAATTGACTCGTCAAACGTTTCACTTCTTAAGTGTGATTATTTTAAATGCAGTTACACAAATTATTATTTAGCTAAAAAGCTCAAACGTTAAGTTAAATGTTGACTGATAAGAGAAAGTTCACGAATGGATGTATAGGTTATGTTATTGTACACTATAATCAGCTGTCACTTGTCAAAAAATTAAGTACCTACTGAGATAGAGGAAAAATCTTTAGAATTTTGTTAAAAAATGTTAATGTCAAGTTAATCAACATTATGTAAAACTCTATAGATGTTTTTTATTGCTGTTTGAAAAATATTATATTTCAAAATCATCATACAAATTATGGCGAAACGAAATTATATATATATATATATATATAAGGTGTACCTAATATGGCCCTGTGCCTATTATGGCCCCCCCTGTTATTTTGAATATGCTCGATATGCGGCATCTCTACAAGGTAGGAAGAAGTCAAAAACACTGAATTATGAAGTTTTGAGTTGTTTAGAACATTTAAAAATTATTTTTGCGCACGCCTTATAGCTAAAACTCAATTCGTATACCTTCGTTATTATTTTACGTTGTGATTAAATGGTCTGCTAAAATATTTAGACACACCTGACAAAAATTTCCACAAGTAGCTTCGATTCGTTATAGTTTCAGCTTTACAACGCGATTTTAGTTTTTGTTCAACTCGTTTTCTAACGGGTTTTATTCTTAAATAACTTTTTATACTGCAGTGTACCTAATATGGCCCCCCGAAAATTAGTAGAAATACCGATATTAAGAGTCCTTAGTTTCATATTTACTTTTTAGAAAATCCTATCCTAATGTTATTTGAGAAAAATAAATTTAATAGTTTCAAAGCTTTTTTTCATTTTATAACTAAAAAAACATTCTAGCTCAAAAAACAAACTTCGATAAAAATTTAAAGTTGTAATTTTTCTACTGGTTGCAAAGCTTTCAAAAACATTGTAAAAAAGGCTCAATTTTTAAATAAATAATTTTTAAAATAATGAAAATTTTGAAGTTTTTTAAATCTCATATCCTGATTGGTTTAAAAAATAGGAACAAATCACAATTAATAAATAAGGGGGCCATATTAGGTACACAAATTTTTGGTGTCTTAAAAAAAAGTGTTTTGGTAAATCCTCTGGAATTTCAAGCTCATTGATCAAAATAAAACGCGTAAGGTCTCATTTTAAAGCTCTTGAATTAACCTTTAAAATAAGACCTTACACGTCAAAAAATATTGATTTGATTCGCCACAACGTCAATTCTCGCTTAGGGGGGCCATACTAGGTACAGGTACCTTATATATTTAACTGATTAGGTTCATTGTTTATTGCAAGAAAAAAATCATTACTTCTGTCTCTTTTTCTTAGTAGTTAGTTATCTATAGAATTTTTCAGTCGAATACAAATTTATTTATTTATTTCTCTAGAAAAGGTCATGAAATTTTCAAACCACTGCTAATTTCGAGGCTAATTTATAGTGAACACATATAATATCAATCTCGCATTAAAATCTAAAGAGCCGACACATTTTTTTCATGCAACTTTAGTCCCTACCTTATTGATTAAGAATATAATTTTAAAATTATTTACAGTAATCTCTCGACTTTATTGTATAAGAAACGTAGGTACTTTCAACAAACAATCATTTTCAAAAAACCCACGTAGAGAATCAGGAGGAGGTGGAGGAGTAGTAGGATAAAAAAAAAAGTAGCGCGGTAGAAAAAAAAATATGAGAAGCGTTAGCTGCGTGCAATGCATGTAATGGGCTGTCTCTATATATCTTGATTATGCAACCCGCAGCGGCTCGCCGCCGGAGAAGTGAATGAACAGTTTGCGTGAAAAATCCACGTCGCGGCGGCGCTCCCTTTTGCCTTTGTTCCGTAAGTGTGTGTGTGTGTGTGTGTGTGTGTCTAGCCGTGTTAGCGTGGATTGAACTCCTACCAAAGCTCAATTCAATCAATGATCGAGCTGAGCAATCTTCTTAATTAATATTTAAAGTTTTAAGTAAACTATTCTTCCTGGAAGATGTAATTTTTAAAAATTTCTCAAATTTATTTCAATCGAAGTGAGGCAGTATTCAAGAGCTGTACCAAAAATGGCTTTTAAAGCTACGTCGTCGAATTTGATAACAGGTGTGCGCTGTACACAATGGGTTATACTGTTATTGTTGTTGTAATATTTGTATGCGCGAAACGTGCAGATAAAAAGGGAGTGGCGGCCGTAATACGCGCGCAAATCCTTCGTGGGATCGCCTCGGCGGCAGGTTACTTTCATAAAGCTAAAATAATCATCGCGCACTGGTCTCAACACGCTATGCACATTTCGCTACTTTGCGAATTAATTTTTAGCAGACGTTTCCGATGGTCTGCCCATAGAATTACGAATTTATAATTCAAATGGAATTTTAATTAATTGTTTCGAAATTTATTTATTTATTTAATCGAAACGACTGTTTGGTCAGTCTTACGTGCACGGAAACGGATTTTAAAATTTGTTAAAACACTCGAGATCTCCGGTTCTCAATTATAATTCAAGCGAAAATGGGTTCTTCGAGTAAAAACTTCCATTACCCCCCGTAAATCAAAATTCAAATGGAGCCCTATATTTTTTCTCAAAACAAAGTGGAGCGCTTGTGAAAACGAAGCAAAGGTCCATCGATCGTTTTAAAAAATTAGCATAGCCACACACGAATTACCCGGCGCGAGCGAGGGAAAGAAAAGAACCCATGAAATCCACTCAAGGTCTGATTGCGTCGTCCACTTCCACGCAATGTAAGTAAAGCTGGTTCAATTATAATTACGCTTTTAAAAGAAAAATAAAAAACTAAACCTATAATAAATCTACGTGTCGGGTTACTGGAAATCATCGTTATTCCACGAACGCGACTACAAACCGAAAATACTATTAATGGGTAAGTAAGTAGATCACGAAAAAAGAGTCGTTTGGGAGGGATTTTCCTGAAGGCTTCTCGACTGATTTATGTCTTTCTTTCTTTTTTGTATGTAAAATTTACTGACTCGCGAGACGATGAAGAGTTCGTAGAGTAAATTAAATGCTCGGTGGAACGTTTAGGCTTGTTAAAGAGACATGACACGCCTTCGGAAGGTTGAATAACTTAAAATTTGGAAGTAAATTTTTATCTGATCAATCTGATCTACACGTTTACTGAGCCATTTTTTTCGTAATTCTTATTTAATGGAAAGAATAAACAAACTCAATTTGGTAATATTTTTATCTTTCGTTTATTTATTTTTTTTTTATCTACGCTCTTATCGGGCGTTCCACGGCGGTCGAGCTTTTTTTTTTAATAAAAATTTTTAAAAAAGTTATATGTTGGATCCAAAAGTAAAATTAGAACTTTGAGAAAAATAATATTAGCTCCTTGGGGATCGACTTATCAGGACTGATCAGGATAAAACAAAAACCGAAACGAGTAAGAAAAATGTAAGTATTTATGTACACTTTATTTTATAAAATAAATATAAAGCTTGCAATTTTTCTCGTAAAAAAGCTCTAGTTAGTAGATAAAATTACTTCAAAAAATAAAATAGAAACTTTGTTAGAAATAAGAAAATAAACAAGTTTGAAAGATCGGTAATAATGAACCGATCCACCTCCGGTCGAACTTCTCTAAGTCGAGCTTCCAAATCTTTATAAACAAACACTGGTGGGTGCGAGCATACAGCTGCGATTGCGCAACTTTTAGCCGAAAAATCACACGACGAGCCAAAGTTAAGCACGAGACCGAGACGCTTTTCGCCCATAAACGATATCGCGGAACACGAGACCGACGACTTCTGACAGCTCTGAGAGTCTCAAAAAAACTCAATAAATTTTGAAAATTTTTTATATTTTATTTTATTACATATAGAACGATAAAGTTAGGATTCAATTTTTTACCTCATTTATAAAGTAAATACTACAATCATTAAAATTTTTTTTTTTTTTTTTATAAAGTAGGCAGCAAATTTTTCATGACATACATAACAAAACTAAATAATTTCAAATTTTAAACTCAGTTGTCTTTAAAAAATTGAAGACACACAGTGAGGCTCGAATACTGCCTCATGAAAAATCTTACAAGAAAAATATTAAAATTTTCGCACTTAAAATTCGTACTGCAGAAATTCGTCGCAAAGAGTACGTTAGAAACGTCATTTAAATTGCACGAGCGTACAATCGTCGTGCCACAAATATTGCAGCGTGTTTTGGCAACAGATATTATTATGGAACAAGCAAGGAGGGGCCTAAATAACGCCTTTGTCTCAGCTTGCCTTTTTTTTTTTCTTTTGTACTCTCTTTTCACAAATTTACGCCGCACTCGGAAAGTATACACGTGTTATGGTTCCTACGTTGAAATGGATATTTTTCAAAAGGAATAATTATAACGAAATTGCATGTGAAAAACTTTCTTGGTAGCATTATTTGGCAATTATTAAATCGATTTGATGAAATATTTAATATATAAATTCTGATTAAAAATATTTCAAAATGCAGAGGTTGATACGAATAAAAAAATTACATTTGTGAAATTTGTATTCTTCAGTTTTTTCTTTTTACAGGAATTATAAAAAGTTAAATACTTTGGTACTAACTGTAAACCTTAATGTTCACCTGGAAAGGCTGCTTTAAAAAAATTCTCCGGGATTGACAATTTAAAGGTATGCAAGCTCATTTATATTGGGATATATGGTTGCAAAAATCAACCTGGTCCCTAAGAAACTAAACAATGGCCCAATAGGTATTTTGAAAAAAGACACGAGTAAATAAATTTTAGTCAAAACAAAAACCGCAAGAACTAGAACAATTAGTCGATCATAAGTTTCAAAACTAATTAAAAATCTAAGGAATCAAGTTTAACTACTACTTACTATTCATACACCTAAATTTTATTTTAATTCTTAATTTTATTATTCAAATTTTGATACTATTTAATTGAACTTTATTACACTGTAATCATCATGTGTGACATTTAATTCATTATCGATGACCATATTCGTGATTTCAATCAATAAAATTATATAGCACCTAATGAATATTCACGGAACGATCCACAGTTATTACCCAAGTATTTTCTCACATAAAAAAAAAGGAAAAAGGTAACAACAAATAGCTCATGCTCGAGTAAATCGGTACCGTCTTAATTAAAAGACAACAACGTGGGGGTCTGACGATACCGCGGCAATAACCATTCATATATTCCGCAAGCCCGAGTGAAATTTCGCATATAACAAGCGTCGACTCTGGAGTAGCCGTATACTCGTGCGGTAAGGAAAGGAGCTTTCGAAATAGAACGAGGCGGCGTCGTCGTTTCTGCCGTTATAATTACCGGCGCGGACGTGGACCAGAGCTTGCGAGGAACGCCGCCCCGAGTCCACACTCGTGGAGAGAATTTTTGAAAAAAAATTTCTCGGAGAACTTAAAACTTCGGTGGTTTTATTTTGTCTGGTAGTTTCGCAATCTGCGAACGGATTACATGTGTTTTATAAAATGAAAACAAAATTACGATAAATTTGAAGGGCTCTGGATTCGTCCTCATTAATCGTCAATTTTAGTTTTTTTCTTCAATTCATAAAATTGTTGACTTTTTTAAATTAGTTAATAAATTTTTAATTTGGGTCTGAATAACTTTTTGATGAACACAATAAATTATTAGGCTGGCAATAGAAATAAAAAATAAAATTTTGAATAAAATGTATGTACTATTATTTCTGAAAAAAAAAAATTTATTAAACCATAAGTAGCCCGACAATGGTGACCTTTCATTAAAGAAATTTGAAAAACATTGACGACTTTGTTTTTATGAACATTGGCCCAAAGAAATGCAACGTAGGCTAAATCACTCCGCAGAGGAAAAGCTGGATTTTCCTTGGAAAAAAGGAAAAAAACGTGAAAATCAACGATTCCCCCCACTCCTTATCGCCCGAAAGCTCAACGTCCCCCGGGGAAGAAAAAACACCACGCACGTTCAGGGTAAATATTGAATGGCTGCTACGAATTCAAGAGGAAAAATATGACAAAAAAAAAAAAAAAAATTCAGAATCCGGAGGTAGAATAAGTCGCTGGGGTGGCTGCTTTGAACTGTTACGAGCGTCTTTTGATGTGCAAGCTTTCGTCAGCTGTAGCTTTGAAGTGTGCAATCCGAAAACGATCGGAAAAATTTAAGTGGTCGATTCTTTTTATTCACTTGAAAATCTAACAGCCTGGATATTAACTTAGAGAATCGTCTGTGTTTAAAAAGAGAACAATTAATATTAATTCATCAGGTTATGCGCTATGATTCATAAAAAATGATGTTTTTCTTTACCGAGATGCGGTGAAAAATAAAAATATTTGTATACATTCCAAAAGAGAAATCATATTTCAATATTATAGAACTTATCAATTACAACTATTCCTCATTTGTTTTTCTTGATGGATTCACTAAAAATTATTAGGAATCGAAACGGTCAATAAAATTATAAGTTGGTGAATTTATCTTAAAACTTAGATGAACCCAAGGTATAATAACCAAGAAGACTATAAAATTTTTAATTAAGCAGAAAGAAGTCAGAAATTTTTTATAGCAGCCATAAAGCTCCAGGTATAATATAACCATAAACATTCCCTACCCGCCCTCTAAATAATCTCCCAAGAAAAGGTTAAAGTTTGAACAATGACCAATAAAAAAAGGTCCGAGGAAACAAAAGATTCGGTTGCAGCCCGAGTATTATTTCAGCACGCGAAAAGTGTGTGTTCTCTCTCGTCATCCGCACGCCCGCTCGGGCAACGAACGACCGGCCGGAGTGCGTGAGAATCAATGGCGGCCGAGTATTTTCAGACCGTAAGCTCGAGAAGCTTCTCGTTCGAGCTTTAGCTCCTCTCTCTCTTTCTATTTATCGAGGCCTACTGTTGCTCCGAAGCCACTGTAAACCTGTTGGCCATTCTTTAACAATATCGAATTTTCCGGAAATTATTCCTGAATAAGTATAATGGTTGCAAGCTCCTGAGTTATACTTTTTTTGTATGAAGCAGGTTCAATTTTGTTTGATTCTTTTTAGGATCGTTTGGTGCAGAAAACATAAATAAAAATTTTTTGGAAATAAATAGAACTCTGTATATAGAGTAATAGAATCTTCACTATTTATTATAATTTATTTTTACATTTTAAAAACCGTGACTATTGTTTCGAACGCACTGCGCCATCATCGGACGGTAGTATTATCCAGACTGAATGCTTGAGAGTGTATTCAGAGTTTAAATAAAAAATGTTTTTATTTCCAAAAAATTTGTACAGTCCGATTAAATTTTAAAAATAAAATTTAAATGTCACCACAGGCTTTCGAATGTAAAATAATCTTTTTTAATAATTAAATGATTGACCTTTTAACAAACAAATAATGTACGATTAATTGTTTTCTTCTCGATTATTCACCGAAGGAGCGAGTCTAATTTTACTAGGGCAACATTTTCAGTACATGATTGCGAAATAGAAACTATCCGCTACTTGTCATCTGTCACTTCAAAGAGGGCCAATCAGAAGCTGACGAATTTAGCAACAAATACGTATGCACACGAGTTAGATAAATTTGATTGAGCTCGATGATTCGTCATCTCGATGGCGAAGATTAATCTTTTGTATTCACACCATAACTCGTGAGTGATTTTGTGATTTATTCATAAACTCATTCTGGAGTATAAATTAATTTTTTTTGTTGCATTTTTGATACACTTTGCAGAAAAAAACGTTCGAAATCGTTCTGATTATAGCTTTTATTGCTATATATAATTTACTGTTTGTAACACTTAAATATGTTTAACAATAAAAGCTGGGTGAGTGGCCTTGTGTACTGTAACACTTTTCAGACACAAGTTAAATAGTCCAGTAGCGCAGTTTTGAAGATCTGCTGAGTTGCAAAAGAAGAATGTTAAATATGACTTGCATATTCGCGAAAGTTGTCATTATTCTCTGTCCGTTTGGATTAAAATTTTTCATTGTCTTAAAATTGCTTTCAACCAAGTCAAATCAAGTAGAAAAATAATATTTTTTTATCATTATTTCTCATAGCTAATTTCCTGTCATTAAAAAAGCTCTAAAAATTTGTAAACATATTAAATTTTACAAATTAATTTTTTTAAACAAAAATCAGTTTCCAAATAAATTCAGCGTATAGAGTTCATCCAATCTATTCAAACTAATCGAAACAAACAAAAAATTTTTGCACCTCGCTCAGTCTATCAATCAAGCCGACAATAGCCGGCAATCAGAGCCGAGAACAAAGGGACCAATCGACTCAAACTGTGTATCCTCCTTGCGCGTCGCGGGAAGAAAGTAAAATCCACGCACTTTCCAGGAGCAAGTCTGGAGAGCTGAGGGATGAATTCGACTCACCCCCACTCTGCAGGGGGAGTAAAGAGTACATCATCCCCGAACGGTTGTTGTTGTCGGGGTGGGGGGATCAATATTACCGGGTGCTCGGTTGCACGCGACAGTGACACATGCGGTGTTTTCGGGGGTGAAGGATGCTGCGCCCTCCCCGGGATTTCGGACCAATAAAACTGCATCCGGACGACGTTTATGACCACCGGGGAATTAGGTGTGCGCCGATATTTCCTTATTAATACCCCGGCTGGCCAACCTGTGAATCATTTGGTGACTCACGATTTTTCGAGTGTGATAATTACCGCGAGGCTTATCGGCGATCAAATAAAGATAATTCGTGGGAACATCTGGGGCGTGCGTAAATTTAAAAAATTAATCGAATACCCAGCGGCGGCCGGTGTTGCGCGTAAAGTATCCGCCACCGGGGGGCCGGCGACAACCCCTCGATTGGAAAATTCGAATTAAACGGGCACCCACGGGGGGTGCGCGATGCTCTTTTATGGGGTTGCCGAAATTTCGAGACTGCCTGTAGTGCCCATTGACGAACCTAGCGCAAACGTTATTATGAATAAGTTATGCGGGTGTATGATACCGCAAAGAAAATTATTATTTCTCGCCCTATTCGTTTGATCTGCTCTAGGGTGAGGATTTCAAGTTAGATTGAAGGTTATTTTTTAAAAGTTACGCGAATTGAGAAGTTATTATTAAAAGAAGTTGTTATTAAATAAACTATTTTATAAGTTTCTATAGGAGAATGTCTGAGTGATCAAAACACTGTACTTGTTAATAAGCCAAAGATCCGTGATTCAATTCACGATGATTAGTTTTGAAATACAGCAGGTCGAAGTCCGAAGAATGAATAATAATAAAAAATAATGTGAGTACCACAAGTTTTTATCTCTTCATAACAGAATGGTTCAAGTGCACTTAGAAGGTTGACGAAATTACTGGTGGTTGTACAAGTGCCATAGTCATTGATAGAACGAGTGTAGTCTCACCCTACAGTTTTAAAAATAATATTTTTTGTACGTTTTCCATTAAAAATTTATTATTAAATTAATTAGTGTTGTTTTTTGAACATATTCATAATTTGAATGAAAATTTTACGTGGTAGTCGCGTGCATAGAAATTCAAAAATTCTAATCGTGTTCAAATTAATTTAATTACTTCCTCCTAATCTCTCTGTAAACAAATTAAGCTCTTAATAGAATTTTCAAAAGTTCTCCAGCATTATTTTTTAAATTTTGTTCATTTATTTATTTTCATTTATTCACAGCCTTAATTAATGTTGTTAAGGTCATAACAAAGCTACATGTATATCGATTATATTATTGGGTAATTACAGGGCTTCTGATTAGAACGTAGCAGTAAATAGGATTATTTTTTCCACCCCCTGACAGAAAGGAAACTAGAATGATCCCCTACTATCAGCATAAAGATCAGCTACGGGGGGGCTTATCTCGCCGAGTAATGGACTGCAACGTAGAGAGGATTTCGTAATTTCGTAATCTCACACAGACGTAGGTAAAACAAAACTACTCTCTAGAAATAATTTTGTTAGTCATACCACGCGTACCATCATACTAACAATTACATTTTCATTGTAGACAGTGATATCATCATTGATAAGCGGGACATGTTGCATCAAAACATTAACTTGTAGTTTCCAAATCTTATTCAAAAAATAAAAAAGAATTATTTTAGTATCAGAAATATTTTAAATTGGTGTTTTTTTTTAGGTATTGATCGATCGTTCGCATCAGTTTGGATGACTAATCTAAAATTTCGGTGTCCATATCCAATGTCAAGACGATCTCAATTCATCCCCCTGACACAGTGATGATATCAACCCCTACTACAGCCCCAAAAATATATTGTCGTCGTAAAGTTCACGACTATAAAGGATACTTTCGCACAAGTGTGCGAGTTTAACATCGCTTCCGATTCGACCGTAAAGAATGTACGTAAACAGCTGAACTAAGGAGATATTCCTGAAGAAACTTTGCTGTAAAAATAACAACAATGAAACCGCTTCTTTCGGTGATGATCCAAGGTGTACGGTAACAAGAAAAATACCCTTCGAGAGTTGGAAATAAGGAGCCCGGAGAAAAACAATTACTCAGAAAGGAAACGGAATCTGAATCTATTCTTTTTCGGTACGGACGTGTTTCATCTCGGATAATAATCATCTCCTCGTTGAACTTATCTACCCTCTTTGAATTTTCGGGGGAGGATAACTTTTGCCCTACGTATCACGTTAAACTTTTGCCTCTGGAGCGAGTCAGTCGATACTCACCGACCGGCCGACTCGTTCGTCTTACTTCAGACGAGGGCTGTTTTTTTCCCTACGCCGTGGGGGAAAGGATTATTCGGGGAAGGTTGATGACCCTTTTTTTTCCTCCTCCTGAGAAATGGAATTTTCCCGGGGGATATTGAATTTCCCGCGATTCACTCATGCGCTATTTCTGAAGTATCGGGACTTTGATTTCGTGTGAAGCAGCAGGTACCCATGATAAAGGAGCTGTTTGTTGGTTTTGTTTTATTCTAATGGTGTTATGGTTGTCGTTTTTATACGAAAAAATAAAATAAAATAAAAAATATTAGTGAACCGAGAGGTGAACTTTTTATTCTATCTCTTTTAGATCTGAATTATGGGCGAGGAGTAGTTTCTAAGATTGGAAAAAAAATTAGAATTTCTTCATGTGTTTATTAGATTTATTTATTTTTTTTCAAATTATTATCAAAATCAGATTTAATGTGTTATATATTTTTAGAGGAAAAATATAAAATTTTATCCTCGAAACTTTGAAATTTAAATTTTGGACGCGTATACAGATATCATTTTTGGAAAATTTATATCAAATAACTTGGATAGCATAAATTTTACTCAAGGTTTTACTTTTATGAAAAACTAGTACGTAAGTTTTTTTATAATGAGAATTTCAATTTATCTAAGAAATTAAAATTAGAAAATCGACCAATCGTAAACATTCTATTTCCGGTATCACAACCGGAAGCAGTTTTTATCCTTAATTGAATAATCCCATCAAAAGAATCCATCAAGTATCACGAAAGATTGCGGGCGCGCTCATGTACGGTGAAAAAGGCTCGTTTCATGTCGATTCATCATTTCGTATACAAAAAGGTCACAAACGAGAGGGAAAGTTCGACGAACTCCAAGTGTGAAATAAACAGCTGAAGAGGCAAAAACCCAGAGAAACAATCACCTACCGAGCGTTATGAAACCACTCGATCTTCTCTCTCAAAAATCTCTCCGCCAAGTAAATTGATGATTAATCGATAAAACTTACCCTCGGGAAAGTTGTGTGCCGCTCGAAGGGATCCCTGCTGCGGTTATTGGGCCCGGGCGAGCCGCCGTTGGTCCTCTCGAAGAAGGGGCTGTCGTCCCCAAACTCCTTGTTCAGCTCCTCCAGGAGCTCGTCCCCTGACTTACCCCGAAAGCGCTCGCCGAAACGCGGCTTTTCACGGTAGTAGAACGACATCGCGAGCTACAATTACAAATTTTTAGTAAAATTTTTTTAATTCACTAATGGATTGATAAGGATAAGTGGGCGGCAGGAGGTAATAAGTTTAATTGAAACTCGGGCAATTTTACGTTCAATTACACGATTGACTGATGATTCATTGGCAGGGAATGATAAAAATGTCTTGCAACTGAATGTTTCAATTTATCATTGGATGATTTATGAAATTATTATTATTTTTTCCATCCAGAACTTTTCTTCTTCTTTTTTTTTCTGAATAATTATCGGCTAATTTAATATGTAATTCGGAGGCATTACAAAAGACTGCGATGATAATAAGTTGCTGCTTTCATGCGAAGAGCAAATGTTTGTCAAGCACCTCGCGTACAAACGACGTATAATGGAGAGCCTTTTAACATACGTTCTTTTCAGTGACTCTATTTTTTTTTCAAAATTTTTACTGTTACACGCGTCACTGATTCGTCGTCGGTGTATTTTGCGAACTACAATTACTGGTTTCTGAGAATTGGAAAACAGTTTTTATTTTAAAAAAGTTACCAGGAGGGAATTTTTCGTTCAAGAGTTCATTTAAAACTTAATCGATGTGTTCTTATTTTAAAATACGAAATTTGAAAACATGCCCGTAAATTTTGGAAAAACAAAGCATTCGTCGCCAAACGCTTTTTAAAAAGACAAACTCTCGATAACTTAAATTTAAATATAAAAATCCTTTTGTAAAGTGTAAAACAAAAATCGCACCTGTTGACACTTGATCCACGAAAAAGAAGCACCGAAAGCGAGCCGCAGGTGCCGGAGGCTCGAGAGAGTTCGCCGAGCTCGCCGATCCCTGCCTTATCTAAAACTTCTGTAACCACCAAACTTCCAAACTTAAGTTTACGAACCACAGTAGACGTAAAAAATCACGCACACCGAAAACCACCGTATTGAAATTACTGAAAAAAATGGAGCAATAAAACACTGCAGTTGTAGGATTTTTCAAACGATCACGAGCGAACGCGACATTCTCGCGTGGCGCGCACCGTGCGACTAAACCGCGGATCCGCTGTTCTAGGATAAGAAATACTCGTACCGTGCGCACGCGCGGGCGCGATTCCATTGCAGTCGCTGAGGGCAAAAGATAGTTTTCAGAATATCGCATTTATAACAAGTGCAGCGCGATGATGCAGGTATTTTTCATAAAAATTTTTATGTGTAATAAGCCAAGGAAGGAATTGATTTTAATTGCGATAGAGTTTCAAAATTAGCGATTATCGACTTATTTCGTTGATGTGGAGTCCTGATTTAAGCATTTATTTATTTGAGTTCAATGACATCGAGCGGCAATAAATTTAGTGTAGATCTTTGGAGCTCACAATGCAGATGAAGCTTTATGTATTTTTTTAAAATTTAAGAAGCTTTGGGCAGGCTTGCAAAAAATATCTTATTTCCGATTAAAAAATCTGTATGATACATAGGGCGCATTAAATACATAATACATAAATATTTTAAAAGATAAAATATTTTATGATTAAAGCAATATAAGTTCAAGTTTTATTTCACGCTGAAAAGAATTTACTTGCTGGAAATTAAAAAAGGGTACTAACTACTGAAGTCAAAAGTTTTCAAAGTTTCTAAGCCAATTAAATGAAATTTTTTTTATTTTTTTGAAAATTTTTGTTTTTTGTTGCCGAAACAAATGTATATCGTGATAGTAGATATTTTATGACATCACTGGAGAATATTTTACAAAAAAATAATTTTTTTGTAAAATATTCATATTAGTAAAACTGTTTTACTTTCTGTAAAATGAAAACTCTTTTTTTTTAAATAAAAATCAATTGCACTTTTTAGGAAAGTGACAATTTTTCAAAAAAGCTCAGCAAAGAATAAAAATTGATGAAATTGACTTGGAAAAAATAGTTATATAGTGACTTATACAAACTAAAATATTTAATTTTCGGTCTTGTCATTTATTAATCGGGAAAATTCGTACAGATCAGTAAACTATTTTTTTAAATTTAAAGCGTTCCAAAAGTAACCTTGCAAATTTTAACATTGAATTATATTATGGAAAAATTTTTTTTTTGAATTTTAGGTATTATTGAAAAGAATCTTCATAAATAAATGGATCTAATACAAAAACTAGGCCTATATCTAAATTTAGAATAAGCTAGATTTTGGAGCCTCTTTCATAGTATGTATGTACTGTACATACGAGATTTGACGATAATTTTAGTTGTGTTAATTGTTTTCATAAATACTTAAATAATATTAATTTTTTTTTTTTTTTTTTTTTTTTTTTTAATCAAAGCAGTATATTTGATGACCAATAAAATCACGACCAATAACGAATTATTGTCAATTTAGGCATTGAAAAACTAAATGATTTTTGTCAGAATATTGATGATTTCTATTTCTCATAAAAATCGTATAACTAACATTCCAATCTAAACGCGCACATATACAGGACTTTTTGTGCCTCTATTGAGTTGTTTATAGAAAAAAAAGAGAAAACTTCAGAAAACACACTCTGATGTAATCTGTTCATCATTTCATTCAATAATCTTTTTATTTTTGTTATTATAAAGAAATAAATAATTACTATTCCATAATCTTACATCAGATTATGGTGCCTAAAAAATTATTAAAAAAAAAATGGCATTCTTTATCTCGTCTTTGTAAAATGAAAGAATATAGGTACTAGCTGCAAAAAAGAGCAGCTGACTGAGTAGTGAGTATACTTATACCTATATCGTTTATGTATTTACCTGCAGGCTGCAGGTAAAATGTATATAGGTACAACGATAGGTATGAGTCGAGACTCGAGGTTAGTCAGTCTCAGTCAGTGTGTGACTATAGCTATACACGGTGTACACTGTACAGTGTAAAAAAGACTTAACCTCAATTTTTCAGTAAAATAAAGTAACTAACAATCTCATGAGTAGCATTCAGCATCCCAGTAATTACACTTTCTTTGTCTTTCTTAATAGTAAAAGTGATTATTAAAAATTGAAAATTGATGAATTCAACCATAAGCAATGCTTGCCGATAGTCAAAGTAGTCCTGAGAGAATCCTCGATTTGAAGACTGTAAGTACCCCGCCAAAAGTTATACCCTTGTTCTGTAGTGACTGTCAGGTGTTTATCTCTTTTTTATTTAGTAAATTTTTTAACATTTAAATAACTTACGGTAAATCATCTCAAATTTTGTAATTATTTACTCCAAAACCTTTGATTTAAAATTTTTCTTAGTATGTTGGTTATCATTTTGAGAAAAAAATATTTAATGAATTATTCAACAAAAAAAACGTTATCATCAGTAATTAATTTTTCTAACTCTATTAAAAAGTAAAAAAACCGATAAATAATCAAAAAGATGTTTTTATTATCTTAGTAGCATTACATTATTTTGAAGTTTAAAAAATATTGATATTGTGCAATCTTATTACTGTAATGGTAACAGTTTTAGATCTGCTATAAACATCTCAAAACAAATCAGCATTATAAAATATTCATTTTATATACATATTTAATTTAATTTTAGATTGAGTTTTTATTTTTACATCAGGAAAAATCTGAAAACTTTTGTGTGCAGGTTTTACTCAAATTTTTGTATTTATACTTTAACATGAGCTAAAGATTTTTTAACTGTCTTTTTTTTATAAAATAAATGGAAATAAAAATAATGGTTCACAATTTTGAAACTCAATTTTCATTGCTTTTATTTAAATTTAGTTTATTATTTCATAGAATAAAACAATATGATTCATGCATTAATTTACAGGAAAATACTGAATCTGCAAGTCCAACGAAAAAAATTAAAACTGAAGAGACAAAGTATCAATGTTTAGTCTGCCAGTTAAATAAAAATTCACTGAGCAAACTTCATTGGCATCAAACTTATGAACATACCTCAGAAGAACTGTCTTTGTCTATAATTAGTAAAAAAGGCCTGGTAAGGATTGTAGAATCATCACAGCATCAAGAAAAATTGAACTCTGAGCGACCAATTTTATCAAGTTTCTCTAAAAAACCATCTCAATTTTACTACTTATCAAGCACAATTTTGAAAATTGGCAGTAAAGAAACCAACGTTGTAGAAGGTCCGATTGATTGCAGTTTGCCTGTTACAAAAAAAGTAGAAAAAGATAACAAAAATTATAAAAAACTAAAAAAGAAAATTTTGTTAGACACTGGTTTGAAAAAAGGAATTCAGGAATTCACAAAACCTTTAGAATTTGAAATGAAAGAAAACTTACTCGAAGACAATTCAGAATCTCCTATGGACTGTAGTTTGACTTATGTTAAAAAGGAGAAAATATTATGTGATTCTTCTTCAAACAACACCATTAAGAGGATGACGAAAAACTTAAAGCATAGATCAGAAAAAGATACAAGAAAAATTATTGAACAAGCAGTTGATGCTCTACCAATTGTAAAAGTTGAGAGAATAGAAAAAAAGATTTCAAATGCAATTATGGGAAACTCTAGCCAAAAAAGTAAAATTACTGTTGACACAAATTCAAAAGAAAGCACAAGTTCCATTCCCAAAGAATGGCTTAAAACTAAAGATATAAGTATGAAAGATTTTGTTGAAGGTGCAGATGAATTATGTATAGAACTAGAAGAGCTTAATAAAATAGTAGCTAATAAAAGAGCAAAAAAAAGAAAACAGTGATTTTAAAGTATTATATAATGTTCTATATTTTGTAAATTTTAAACCACATCAATCCTGGTAAAGCAACGATTGTTTGGTAGTTTTGAAATTGGCTTCATCTGATTTCACTAAGTCAGCAAAATTAAAATATAAAAAATAAATATGTATATTTTTTTATGAAAGATTTACTAGGTTTAGCTTAATCTGTAAGTTAGTTTTCTAATAATCATTGTTTGTCTAATATTTGTTTTTAAAAAATGTTTATGTGTGTAGTTAAGTTAATATTTAAAATTTCATGTACTATAATGTATATTAAATAAGAACAAGTTCAAGGTAAATTAAAGTTGTGAATAAACAAAAATATTACTTTACATATTGTTTTCAATGATTTAAAAAATTTAATTTTTCAATACCTCTCTTTTCCTTTCTTTCTCATTAAAAAAAATGTATTTGTACATATAGTACATGGGTAAAAAAGAAGAAATTTCTGTAGCAATAAATAACTTATTTAAACGTCTTTATTAATTAATAATTTTTTTTTTTTTTACTTATCTGAGAACTTAAATTAAAAGTTTGTTTTTAAGTACATAAGTTTTGTAAAATAGGAAATTTTGTTTAAGAAAATATAAAAAAATTTGTGCTTAATTCTAATAATTTTTAAACCCCTTGAAATTTTTTAATCAAAATATTTTATTTAAAGAGAATTATTAAAAAATTGAACAAAAATTATAGCCAGAATAATTCTGGAATTGATTACAATCAACCTTTCAACTATAATAATATAACAAAAACAAATACCTACAAAAGTTATTTATTAATAATGTTTTCATACTCAATATAATATGAATATATTATAGTTACAAAATAATTGAAAAAAATCAATCATAAGCGTAAAAAAAAAAAAAATTAATTTATTAAGGCACATTTTAAAATTACTTAGGTTTGCTATTTCTCTTTTGTAAACGCAAGCATCAATAAATTTAATGAAACCAAGTTATTAAAAAAATTTTCTTTTTACAAAAACTAGTACAGTGTTCATTATTTTTCGGTTTTAATTCAGTTTTAACATTCGAATATGTTCAATGCATAATGAATATCTTTTAATAATGTACAAAAAAAGTTTTATAAATTTTTATGACAATATTTACACGATACATTTCAACTACATCACAGAAGTCTGCATAAATTGAAATTTTTTAGCTTTGAGATGTTCGTGTTATTTATTATAAATTAATTATTCAAAAGATTGTGAAAAATATCATAAAACTATATTAAATATAAGTAAAAATAATGGCAAATAGAACACCAAGGCAACTTTGGTATTATTAAATTTTTACACCCTTAACAAGATATATATTTCATAGCCCAAAAATAAATCAGCCAATATGAATAATATGTTTCGGCTACACTTAAAATAGCAACAGTTAAATTTTCTGAAGCCAAGTTTCGGTTAAATAATTTTAAAGAAAAAAAAAAAAAAAAAAAAAAAAAGAAGGTTTTTTATTAATTATTTATACTAAATTAAAAATTAAATCACAGAGGATTTTTAGGGTATATAAGCAAAAAAAAAAAATTCCTAATCGGTCGACAAAAGTTGAATTAGTGACTGTCTCAACACTAGCCCCATTTTTTTCTTAACATTCTAAAAAACTGAACAACGATATTTAATAGCAATCCATAGAATTAACATCTTTCTTATCTCTAATTAATAAAATATCTTCTAAAACAGAATCAAAACTAGTTGTATAATTTTGAAGCCAGTGGCTTCTCTCTTCAATATATTTTTCCAGATCAAAGCCGAGAATAGTTCTAAGAAATTCCTCTCTGTCAATTTTCCCTACGTACTCAAGCATTTCTTTTCCTGTTCTTTCCGTTTCGTCACCGTCCATCTTCATGGAGTCACGATAAATGGATGCAAGTAAATTGGCGTCAGTTTCGTCGACTATGTTCTCGATAACGTTGTCACTGGTTTTCAAAGCGTTTGTGGCATTCTGGGAGTCCATCACCGGTCGCTTTTTGTAACTTGTGTCGAGCGTCGGAGTATCTTTGGCTAACGGCTGTTCCGGCATGGGCTCGTTTATTTTATATCTAAGTAAAATGTGGCGCAAATCGCTAATGATGTTGGCAGATGTTCTGGAGACTTCTAGATCACTTTCATCTTTGAGCGTCACCAGAAGAATCTAATAACAAATTTTTTGAACGTAAATACATCAATAAGTTGTTTTTATTTTATTGGATTATAATATACACATATAATTACCCCAAGACATCGCTGCCTCGATAGTTCGTCGAGAGCTTTGTTGAGCCGCTGCTTGATTTCCGTTTCGTCTAGAGATACAATTTTTCGATGCTCTTTGGAAAAAGTCATGTTGGGAAAGTGTCCGTCCAACATTCCTTGATCAGTTAAATGAGATTTTATAAAGTGCCTCCAAAATTCCAAAGCATTCCTTTTGACCTCCCAGTCCAAATCCAGTACGGCTGCTACCGTCATTGCACGGATCATTGTAGTAATCAATGATTTTCTAAGTAAAATATATATTTTTTAATTTTACAATTGATAGGTTTCTTTTTAGAAGATAATGATAAAGAAAAATATTAATTAAACTTACGGCCATTTGCGGTGAACGTAAAGTTCCTTCATTAAGGTCACCGCTTCCCTTCGAACGACGGCTTCGCTTTCTTTATAAACTAATTTTATACCCAGATCCTAAAAAAAAATGTAGAAAAACATATATTATAGTAGTGCATTTATTTTATTGCAAGTAACAAAAGTTATGAGAATTTTACCGTTAAATTTAGTTGACACAGTAGTTTATCCCAAAGTGTATTTATCCGCACCGCAGTAGAAATAAACGTTAGTGCCGATGCTCTCACGTAAATTTCATTATCTCCATTTACAATGTCAATGGCTACTTGTAAAAATTGATTGTCCAATAGTAAGCACTGATAAGGAGGATACTCTAAAATAAACAAAATAAAATGATTTTTAATTTTTTGCAAAAAATTTTCAAAACAAAAAAAATTAGCGTTATTATAAGTACTTACTGTTTTCTGAAAGACATGCCATGGTTGTAAGGACTTCTAAAACGCTGTCCTGCACTTCCCAATGCGTGTCGTGGATCCTCCTAAACAGTGTGGTACCACTTTCCTTTGTATGATCATCAACGTCAACCAGCAAAGCGAGATTTGGCGGCATAAAGTTTTGAATTGCCAGTTTACAAGTTTTTAATGCTAATGTGCAGATCTGGAAAAAATATTTAAATTTAATTAAAAATTTTGAGCCCAAACTAAAAACAAATTTTTTACACATTTTTACCTTAGCCTCAACTCCTGGATGGTTGAGAATGTCCTGAGCAATAGACAGCATACAAATAGTTTCGACGCATTCTGGCCACTTGAGCTTGAACTTTTCCGTAAAAACATTCAAACCGTTCAACAAAGCAGCCAGTAGTAGCTTTTTGTCGTTAATTGGATCGCCATCGAGAAAACTTCTGGGTTGTTTCTTTTTGTAGTGACTGTTTGTAGGGCTATCTGTCGAGTTCAACATATCCGCCGAATCAACTGACTTATCGTTCTCTCTACTGTGCTTACTCTCACTTACAAAATTTTTGAGAGAATGACAAAATGATTGAAAAATAATCACAGCTGCTTCCTATGAGTAAAATAAAGTATTTCAATAAAAAATTTTCAAAATCTTGCCTAAAAATTACGTTTTTCAAAAGCTTTAAATTGATGTTTGATATCAAATTGATTTTTTAATTATAAAGACATAATCACACATAATATAAATATTCAGATTTAAAATAAATTTACGAAATTTGTTCACAGCCACGAACTGTTGCATCCCATATACAGGATGGCTCATTTACTTGAAAATTCTGTAAAAAACTTGAACATTTTTTACTATTTGTATTTTACATTTATATATAATTTTGTGCATTTGTCTATCAGAGTGATATTTTTCCAAATTATTGTGGAAAGTGAACATTTAAAATTAAAACTGTGAAGGATTAGCTAAACTTTAACCTTTAGAATACTGAAAAACCACGATTAGATTAAAAAAGCAGACTTGAATTTTATTTTAATTAAAATTAAAAAGAAAAAAATTAAAATTTTGCTTTGATTTTCCCAGTTAAATTAAAATATTTTATGGTTTCTTTCAAACCTGCATATTTATAAACTGAATTTAAAATATGTTCGAGGCAGAAAAAAAGTTAAGCTTAATTTTATTGAGATAGTTTTTGAATCTCCAACTAGAGATTCGCCTAAAAATTAGTTTAGAGAAATCCTGTCCTATCCAAATTTTTGAAGGTATTCCTCTAAGCAAACCCATGCAGCATAATAAGATGAGATTTCTTTTGGTTGGTCCAGTTGAATTTTAATTTCGAAAAAATTGTCGTAAGCTTTGAAACTGGTTACTAGTGGTATTCTTGAAGAAATTTGGCTTAACTCTTAAAAGATTATCCTCTAATCATACCCTTCTTCAGAAATATTAATATCCAATTTTAAAATTAACCATTAATTATTCTATTCAATAACAGTCACAACGTCCTTTGAAAAATTTCAATCTCCTAGAAGTTTGGAAGTGACTGACAATTTTTAAAAATTACTAAATCAAGACAAAAATCAAGTAGCACTAGAGGTATTAATTTGAACTAAATGGTACCTGTTTTATATATATTTTATCAACAATACTTTCAAGTCCCGGTAGTCTAAAGGTTAATGAGTTTGCATCAGATGATATTTAAAATAATGAACATGAATTCTAAAACTTACAGTATATGACTTACCAATAAATAAATCTAAACTCTGTAAATATTCTAATTATGAATGTTATAACTGAGGCTCGATTTTTTGTACTCTACTTGTAAATGTACCGGAAGTAAAAACTTGTTAGTACTAACAATAACACTCAAGGTTTCTATTGCTGTTTTATTTTTTATACTATGATTTAATTTAATGCTTTACCTATAAAATTAAAAGTTCTAACAGAGAAAACGTAGGTTGTCAAGTTCAAAAATAAGCCAAGAATTTTAAATAAACCAATTAGTTTTCTTATTTACTAGTCACTAGAGTTTTAAAATTTTCAATTAAATTATTTTTTATGATTACTTTAATTTTTTTAGTATATCAAAAAAAAATAAAAAGTGCATTGATTCTACTTGGTCAATAATAATAATAATAATTTTTATAACTTGAAAAATTTATGAACAGATCAATTTTAATCTAAAATTTCAAGTAATTCCTAGAAAGAGATAGTTTTTAAGAAATCGAAAAATTCACGAATGAAAATAAATAAACTTTTGGCTCAGTTATATGATAAAAACTATAACACTATTCATAATGTGATTAATAAATAGCACTGATCTCATCAAAAATTAACTTACCCGGTCAATAACATCAACTATCTCCAATAAATGATCTATAGTTGATTTACAAATCATTTCCATTGGGAAATCATTTTTTAGTATCACATCACGGGCTGTATAAGCTAACCTTTGTACTGCTGTGCAAGTGACTTTAAAAAGTTTTTCCAGAAATTCTTCAAAAAGAAAGTGATCTCTCACATACTTGGGTTTCAATGTAGCACTTAATGGCAAAATCTATAAATTAAAAACTATTGTTCAGAAAAAATCATTAAAAAAATTATTTCGATTATATCTAAAGTACTTAAAATAAAATTATTTATTAATCAAAGAATCTTTTTAATTACTATTTTATCAAACATTTATTTGACACTTTTCTAGCAATGTCAATATGTTCATAATGCAAAATTTTTAATGTTTGAACAAAGTAATTGACACTCTTACCCACCATCAGAGCAATACATTGATTTTCAAATTTGAACCATTTGGGAGCTTTTATGTACTTAAGTTTTTTTAATCTATTCCAATATATAATTTCTAATTTTTTCGATATCACTAAATCTAATATGTACTTTTTTGATAGCAACATTGTAGATGTATAACATAGCCTTGCACAAAATTTATCAAAAACTTCTTCACTAATAGAGTCGGCAGTTTGCAATGAGATCCTTAGTGTGGAAAAAATGAGTAACGTTGACAGAATATGTACAGGTTTCATTAAAGGTGTACTGATGCTCACTTCAAAGACAACTTTTACACGGTTTTCAAGAGAAGTTAATTCTTCAAACATTGTTGGAATGGGATTGAGCATATCATAAAAAATAGTATAGTCTAATATTGCTGTAATTATCTCTATGGTTGTTGACAAAAGATTATTCTGATAAAAGAGATCCGATTTAGCTGCAATAATATTCATAAAAAAATCATGATTATTTTTTAACTGAATCATCAATAACTTTGTTAAATTTTCAAGCTAAAGAAACTTACAGAAATTCATGTGATTGTTTTCTACAGGGGAACTATCGGTTGCTTTTATTAATGGATCTGTTACAGCTAAAATAATTACTTCACATAATGGTCTATTATTACATTCTAGAATTAGAAATCTAGCCAAAAACTTATGACTGTCCCTGGTTACATACATTGTATGGTTATCTTGAGCAAATTTCAATATTTCTTTCCATGCTCCTGTAAATAAATAGTAATAATTAGCAATAACTTACTTTAATAAGATAAAAAGAAATGTGACAAAAGAAAGTAAGCAAATTACTTGATTGAAAAAAAAAAAAAAAAAAAAACTAGATTAAAATAAATAATTACCAGTTTTTTCTACCCAAAATTGTCCACTTCTATGTTCAATTATACTCAACAGCATTGTTACAAAAGCCATTTTAACAGAAGCTGACAATTTATTATTGTTTCTGAACTCAAACAGTGAACAAGCTTTTGTATGAATATCATTTTGAATTAAATTATTGAAATGTATCTCACTTTCAGATACAATACCAATTAATTTAACAGTAAAAATTGACACATTTACACATGGTTTAAAGTTTTCATTCCATGTATTAAAAGCTAAAACTAACCAGTCATTAACAGTTTTAATGATAGTGTGATTTTCTGAAAAAAAAAAAATAATTTCCAAGCTATAATGGTGATTTTTCTTTAAAAAAATTAGTTTTTACCATTAAAAAAAATAAAATAGATTTTTTTCAATAAACTCACTATTTTTTATTTCTCCAGCAACATGACTAAGTAGAAGATCTAAGTATGTATTTGTGACTATGTTATAATCAGGTAGCAAAAATAGTTGCAGAACTTGCTCAAGTTTTGGATTGTTGTTATCAAAGGATGACATCTTGAATTCTGTACAATAGTCACAAAAGTTAGGCTAGAAATAAGTTCATTAAATGTGTTAGTTCAATTTTTGTCCAAACTCAAATTTTAACTTATCAATATTAAATAAAGGATTAATATAAAAAAAAATCAATACAATAACTGTAAATTATACAAATAAAAATAAAACTAAATACTTGCATCACATGATGCACTGTACATTATCATAAATTGATAAAGAGCTTTCTTTTCAATCAATATTCAAATCATAATATGTATTTAAGTTCATACTTTTTAAACACTCATGTGAATGACTGAGTTAAGAAGTTGCTGCCCATTTTCAATCCTTCGGAAATCTCGTAGATTTTCTTTTCATTTACATGGTATACTAAGTACTAATTGTAAATAATTAAGGAAAAAATTCAGTAAATGTTATGTATATCTTCTACGATTTACAGAAAACTTGCTTTTACTTAATTCGTTTTAGACATCAATTCAACTTTGCATAAGTTGGTGAACGATAAATACCAAATTGAATTATAAATTAACTATAGTGATTTTTATTTTGTTCTCAAAACGAATCACGGCAAAAGCTTGATTATCGCTGTTACCGCTGCCTCTACATGTCTATAGTGTCTACCAGTGTCTACGCGAGAAGATACCGTGCTTGATGCTTGCCAGCAGGAGTCGGTAGGTACCTGAGTGATGAGTCCCGGACAAATTGGAGCAAGTAATTTGCAATTCTTAAGTAACCAGTTTCGACTTTTGAAAAAATAGTACAAAAAACTGCACTAAGACTACACGTGTTTATTATAGAATTTTGAAGGTTATGATTAGTGATAATTCGGCACTCCGCACTTTTATTATTCCGCGATAGTAGGTATACCGACCGGGTTTTTTACTTTTCTTGAATTTTCTACTTGATCGATATTGTGTATCCTGGTTGTTTATTCAGAAGAACAATAAAAAAAAAAAAAAAAAAAAAAAAAAAAAAAAAAGTAAATAAAACGTTTTAATTGCTGCTCGTAAACTTTTATTTACTAATTTATTATTTGATTAAATTTTTTCAAATGTCTAAATATTTTTTTAAACTTAGCCGTGAGCTTCGAGTGCAAGAGAAGTATACACAAATAAATGAAGTTATAATATTGATCTAAAGATCCATTATTTATAGCAAACGTTAATTTTGTCTAAGCTACAGTTAAGTTTTCCGTGTGACCTCAATCATTATAGTAAGTATTTTTTACAGTTTAACTAGAAATCGAGCTGCGCGCGTACGCGCGCTTGTTGTTAATAAGAAAGTAAAGTAAATAATGAGATACTAATTTGATAATAAAAAAAAAAAAAAAAAAATTATAATGTGAATCTTATAACTTTCATACTGTTTTTATATAGAAATGAAATAAATCTTTTTTTAAACATGAAAAAATAAATTGTTTTTACACAGAATCAGTTTTATAAACATTCGTTAAAAATAATATAATATTAGTCTTTTAAGAGCATATTGATAATTTTTATTTTTTTGATTGATTATTAATTGTAAGTATTGGCTAACATGCGCGTGCATTCATGCGCGCGCGCGCGCGTGTGTGTGTGTGTGTGTGTGTTTAGTCTTTGAAAATAACATTGTTGACGTGTTAAAAGAAGGATTAAATGATAAATGGATCGAAGAAAATAAAACATACACTCAAATTGGAAGTTGAACAGAAACATCGATTTTTGAAAAATATTTCGTGTCTAATATTATAATTACACTAATTACAATTAATTTACACCGGGATAAGGAGGTAGTAATGGCAAAGACATTTACAATTTAATGTTCCTGTCATCGAAGAGCCTTCGCTGGTTGATACAGTTGGTCACTCGTTATTTTTATTTAGTAACGTACCCAAATCTTTAAGGTTTACACGGCCATAATTCACTCACTATAGCTGATGAAAAGAACAATATCCAAAATAATACAACTGTTGAAAAAATGAAAAAAGTTACTCTAAAACTCAGGAGAAATCAATAAGACAAAAATTATTTATTGATATAAATTAGATTTATTTGTATTAGTTGGCATAAAAAGCATAGTTAAATAAATTACTCTGCACATACTCAGTCAACTTTAACCTTTCTTATATAAAAATTCTCTGCAGTATAATTATTTTAAGTCAAACGAAAATATATATAACTTATTTTATATGCAATTTAAATGGCAATCGTTTTATAAATTTGAAAATTCAATCAATATTTATTCGATTTTTTAATTCATATATCATTTTCAATACAATATTCATCTCAACTGTCGCAATCAAGTTCAAAAAATTTTTTAATTCACTGAAATACAAAGTATAGACATTTAAACGTAAAACGTTTACTTTCTAAACTGTAACAATAGAAATTTAAAATTTTTTTTTTAAAGTATCAATCTGCGCTTTAAAATTTTGTTTTTAAAAAGTGTAAATTGTATGTACAAATTCAAACTTATTAAGATTTTGCTAATTTGAAGATATAGCACTAATTGAATTTTTTAAATACCAAGAATCCGTTATACGTCTTTGCTTAAGGCGAAGTCATAAGGGAAGTTACAGAATTTGCGAAAAAAATCATTTAAAATTAAACTCAAACGAAAATAAAAAAAGGGCTCTGCAGCGCGTAAGCTACTTCCTTCAACTATATTTTAAGCCTAATCCCATCAAAATCGGATCAAAATTAAAGTCAGAATGTGTGAAACAGTTTTTTAAATTTTTGTATCTTAATAGCATTTGCTATATATTTATATTTATTGAATCTTCAGGAAGTTTTTCCCATATTCTGACGCTAAATTTGATCCAATTTTGATGGGATTGGGCTCAAAAGATCGATGAAGAACTTGAGCGCTACAGAGCCCTTTTTTCATTTTCATTTTTAATTTTATTAAATCTTCAATTTTTTGTTAAAATGACCCTTATGACTTCGCCTTAAGTACAAAAATTGAAAGTGAGCATCAGAAAAAATAGACACTTCATCAAGAAAATCGAAATTAAGCTGAAGATCATTTTTCATCTTTACACTGAAAAAAAGCAGCATTGATTATTTGAAAGTAGACGAAAAATCGAAAAATTATTTTTTTCAAATTAGCATAAAATTAAAATTTTATTTATTTACATCAGGCACGCAACAACGGGGGGAGGGGGGCAGAGGTGTCCTGACACCCCCTAAGCTAGTAGAGGACACCCTTTACAATTACTTAGGGGTGTCCAAGACTCTGGGCGCCCAAGTTCAACAAAAAAACTGGTCGGCTAACCCCCAAGCTCTAAACCCCCAAATACCCTATGCGCCCGAGGTCAACGAAAAAACTGGTAGGCTATCCCCCAAGCTTTAAACCCCCAACTACCCTGGGCGCCCGAGGTCAAAGAAAAAACTGGTCAGCTATCCCCCAAGCTTTAAACCCCCAAATACTCTGAGCGTCCGAGTTCAACAAAAAAACTGGTCGGCTATCCCCCAAGCTTTGAACCTCTCAAAACTCTGGGCGCCCGAGGTCAACGGAAAAACTGGTCGGCTATCCCCCAAGCTCTAAACCCCCAACTACCCTGCGCGCCCGAGGTCAACAAAAAGACTGGTGGGCTATCCTCCAAGCTCCAAACCCCCAAATACCATGGGCGCCCGAGTTCAACGAAAAAACTGGTCGGCTATCCCCCAAGCTTTGAACCTCCCAAATACCCTGGGCGCTCGAGGTCAACGGAAAAACTGATCAGCTGTCCCCCAAGCTCTAAACCCCTAAAACCCTGGGCGTCGAGTTCAATAAATAATCTGATCAGATATCCCCCAAGCTCTAAACCCTCCAAATACCCTGGGCGCCCGAGGTCAACGAAAAAACTGGTCAGCTATCCCCCAAGCTTTAAACCCCCAAATACTCTGGGCGCCCGAGTTCAACAAAAAGACTGGTGAGCTATCCTCCAAGCTCCAAACCCCCAAATACTCTGGGCATCCGAGTTCAACAAAAAAACTGGTCGGCTATCCCCCAAGCTTTGAACCTCCCAAATACCCTGGGCGCTCGAGGTCAACGGAAAAACTGATCAGCTATCCCCCAAGCTCTAAACCCCTAAAACCCTGGGCGTCGAGTTCAATAAATAATCTGATCAGCTATCCCCCAAGCTCTAAACCCTCCAAATACCCTAGGCGCCCGAGTTCAACATAAAAACTGATCAGCTATGCTTCAAGCTCTAAACCCCCAAAAGCCCTGGGACCCCGAGGTCAACGAAAAAACTGGTTGGCTATCCCCCTAGCTCTAAACCCCCAAATACTCTGGGCGCCCGAGGTCAACGAAAAAAGTGGTCGGCTATCCCCCAAGCTTTAAACCCCCAACTACCCTGCGCGCCTGAGGTCAACGAAAAAAATGGTCAGCTATCACCCAAGCTTTAAACCCCCAACTACCCTGCGCGCCCGAGTTCCCCCTTGGGGGATAGTTGACGAGTTTTTTTGTTGAACTCGGGCGCCCAAAGTTTTGGGAGGTTTAAAGCTTGGGGTATAGCCGACCACTTTTTTCGTTGACCTCGGCCGCCCAGGGCTTTTGGGGGTTTAGAGCTTGGGGGATAGCCGACCAGTTTTTTCGTTGACCTCGGGGGCCCAGGGCTTTTGGGGGTTTAGAGCTTGGGGGATAGCCGACCAGTTTTTTTGTTGAACTCGGGCACCCAGGGTCTTGGTGGTTTAGAGCTTGAAGCATAGCTGATCAGTTTTTATGTTGAACTCGGGCGCCTAGGGTATTTGGAGGGTTTAGAGCTTGGGGGATAGCTGATCAGATTATTTATTGAACTCGACGCCTAGGGTTTTAGGGGTTTAGAGCTTGGGGGATGATTAACCAGTCTATTCATTAAACTCACATTTTTTTTTTTTTTTTTTAGACGTCAGTTTCATTGTGGGGGGGGGGGGGGGGGTTGGACCTCAGGACACCCCCTAGCTGGAAGGAGTTGTTGCGCCCCTGATTTACATCAACTTTAAAAAAAAAAAACTGTTTTAATCGTTGATAATCTTAAAATAGCACCATTATAATTTATTTCTGTGGATAAATGAATCCTGAGAATCCGTTAATTTTGAAGGGAGAAACGATTCGATGTCTTTTTGGTGGTGTACAGAATTTTTGTATCGTTGCGCTAAAAAGAGTGGTAGAAATATTAATAACTAAATAAGACACAAAATAATAGAGATTATATGCATAAAATATTAAATAAATCATAAACACAATAGTGATGTTAATGGCTTTTCAGAAATAGTTTTCATAAAAATTTTAAGATTTTAAAAATAATTTTTTGATCAAAAATACTAAAGATTAGAATATGCGGTAAACATAACATAATCACTAACAATTTTTACTGTGAATCTTTTAGTATATTCATGTAACAATTTGAAACTTCAAAAATTTATACCTCATCTTAATTTCTGTTTACTTTTTATGAAAAATAAAATCAAATTTTTAAATTAGTTAGCAATACAAAATAGGGCCAATGATAACTTTTCAGAAATATTTTTCGTTTAAAGTTAAAAATTTACTAAGATTTTAAATATTATATAAATAATTTTTTGAATATGTGGTAACCATAACGTCATTACAACTAATTTAAATTGTCTTAAGTTTTTTTTTTTTTTATATAAAAGTATGTAGAGGTTTTAAACATAAAAAATTAAATAAGTTAGCAGTACAAAATAAGCCAATGACGATTTCTCAGACTTTTCTTGAAAAATAAAATAATTTTTGAATCAATTTCACTATGTAATAATCAGAAATATTGTCTCGTAAAGTTGACAATTTTTTAAGATTTAAAAGATTTTTAAAATAATTTATCATTCCAAAATATTAGAGATATAATTTTTTGTTTACTGGTGACCATGGCATCACCACTAACAATTTACATTTTAAATGTCTCTATAGATATACATGGATATAATAAAAAACTACTTTAGATGGTATTTTTCATAAAAAATAGAAATAGAATAAAGAAATTGAAGATTATGAACATAAATGAGTAAAATATAGGAAAGATGATGACTTAAAAAAAAAATTTCTTTCTTTCAACGCTTAAGTTTTAAGTCTTTAAAGATTTGTTTTAAATATTTTTTTTGATTATAAATTTCAGAAATAAAATTTGTTTGAATAATGTGGTGGCCATGTCATCATTTCTACCAATTTATATTTCAAATGTCTCTATAGATATACATGGATATAATTAACAACTACTTTAGGTGGTATTTTTCATAAAAAATAGAAATAGAATAAAGAAATTGAAGATTATGAACAGAAATGAGTAAAATATAGGAAAGATGACTTTAAAAAAGATTTTCTTTCTTTCAACGCTTAAGTTTTAAGTCTTTGAAGATTTGTTTAAAAAGTTTTTGATTATAAATTTCAGAAATAAAATTTGTTTGAATAATGTGGTGGCCATGTCATCATCACTACCAATTTATATTTCAAATGTCTCTATAGATATACATGGACATAATTAACAGCTACTTTAGACAGTAGTTTTTATATAAAAATAGACCAAAGAAATTGGAGAGTAAAAATGAGTAAAGTGTAGGAATGATGAGGACTTTAAAAAAGATTTTTCTTTCTTTCAACGCTTGAATCTTAAGACTTTACCCATTTACATTCTAAATGTATCTGTAGATATACATGAATATAATCAACAACTACTTTGGATGGTATTTTTTATATAAAAATAGACCAAAGGAATTGGAGAGTTTTAACATAAATGAGTAAAGTATAGGAAAGATGATAACTTTAAAAAAAATTTTCTTTCTTTCATCGCTTGAATCTTAAGACTTTGTTGTTAAAAATGTTTTTAATTACATATATATTTCAGAAATAAAATTTGTTTGAAGAATGTGGTGGCCATGTAATCATCACTACCAATTTATATTTTAAATGTATCTATAGATATACATGAATATAATCAACAACTACTTTAGATGGTATTTTTTATATAAAAATAGACCAAAGGAATTGGAGAGTTTTAACATAAATGAGTAAAGTGTAGGAAAGATGATAACTTTAAAAAAAATTTTCTTTCTTTCATCGCTTGAATCTTAAGACTTTGTTGTTAAAAATGTTTTTAATTACATATATATTTCAGAAATAAAATTTGTTTGAAGAATGTGGTGGCCATCTCATCATCACTATCAATTTACATTTTAAATGTATGCATAGATATACATGAATATAATTGACATCTACTTTAGATGGTATTTTTTATATAAAAATAGACCAACTGATTGGAGAGTAATAATATAAATGAGTAAAGTATAGGAAAGATGATGAGTTCAAAAAAAATTTTTCTTTCTTTCAACGCTTGAATCTTAAGTCATTACCAATTTACATTTCTAATGTATCTGTAGATATATATGAATATAATCAACAACTACTTTAACGATTAAGTTTCAAGTCTTTAAATATTTTTTTAAAAATGTTTTTGATCATAATTTCAGAAATACAATTTGTTTTAATAATGTGGTGGCCATCTCATCATCTCAATCAATTTACATTTTAAATATATATATGTTATAAGATATACATGAAAAAAATTTCTGAAACTTCCAAAGATATATCTCTCTTAGTTTCTATTTTCAATACAAAAAAAAAAAAAAAAACTTTGATTGTGTTTTGATCAACTATATCTAAAAAATAGCAAAGCATACTACTTGAAGAATATTGTTTTTATCTGCATTATTAGAGACACTAAGAGACTCCTTGCACTGCTTTTTAAAGTTTACTTATTTGATTGATGACTTAACTTTTTTTTCTTATAGAAAAAATAATAATACCTACTTTCTTATAGAAAAAATAATAATACCTACTTTTTTGTAATTGACTTTCTTATGTTAGATTGAACAGCACTTCGGATAACCTCTATTTTTAAATGATTGGTTACTTCTTAATTCGATATTTGTTTGCACTTCACTCGGATTACTAACTTTATATACTGCTTCCTCTTTTAAAGATTGTTTATAGTTTTTTTTTTTTAATACGAAAGAAGCCTCTTGGCTTTACGCAGAAAGGTTAGCCTTCTGCTCGACAGACGAAGTTTTGAATTTCTAAACCAAACGGAATCGACCAATGACATCACGAATAAAAGTTTGAAACTTTTTTAGCCAATAGCATTTCACTTTTGACAATCGATCTCTAACTCGAAGATCGAAAATAGCCTTCTCC
Organism: Encarsia formosa; assembly: GCA_038277355.1. NCBI lineage: Eukaryota > Metazoa > Arthropoda > Insecta > Hymenoptera > Aphelinidae > Encarsia > Encarsia formosa. The sequence continues at coordinate 113,293,222 of CM076184.1, forward strand.
TTTTTATAGATGGATTAAGGACGTCCGGCCCGCGTATGGCCTTTAACATGAAATTTCGACCTCGAACTGTTGCAAAGAGGATTTCAAAAGTGTTCAGTTCAGAGCAGAATAATATGAATATTGATAAATATAATTAAAATCTCTTTTTATAGAGAAGTCTAATTTTCACTTGCTTAGCTACACAGTGGTATGAAGTTATGTCAACTTACACACTGTGCACCGAAGTTGAAAAAGATTTATTGAAAAAAAGAATGAAAGAAAAAAAATAATAATAATATCAAAGTAACAATTAATGAAATAATCAAACCTTTAAAATTTACTGTGCGACCGGTTTCGAGCTTGTTAGCTCTCATTCAGGCAGAGGTAAAACTTAAAAATTACTCTCGAAGTCTTGGCTTTTATAAAGTGTATTAGCAAATTAATGTAAACAATAACAAATAATTAAGTATAATTTCAAAAATAACTGTCAGGCAATAAGCTTGTATCAGCTTTTGTAATTAAAGTATTAGGTATGCCTTTATACTTGGTGAAAATTAATTCATCAATATTAAAAAATATAATTAAAAGCTCTTTTTATAGAGAAGTCTAATTTTCACTTGTTTAGCTACACGGTAGCATGAATTTACGTCAACTTTTACGCACTGTAGAACGAAGTTGAAAAAGATTTATTCAAAAAAATAATGAAAGGAAAAAAAAATTAAAAAATGAATAATAATAATATCAAAGTAACAATTAATGAAATAATTAAACCTTTAAAATTTACTCTGCGACCGGTTTCGAGCTTGTTGGCTCTCTGTTGATATAAGCTTATTGCATTAAAATGATTTTTGAAACTATACTTAATTATTTGTTATTGTTTACATTAATTTGCTAATACACTCTCTATAAAACACTAAGACTTCCAGAGTTATTTTTCACCTTTGCCTGAAGAGAGCCAACAAGCTCGAAACCGGTCGCAGAGTAGACTTTAAAGGTTTGATTATTTCATTAATTGTTACTTTGATATTATTATTTTTTTCCTTTCATTCTTTTTTTGAATAAATCTTTTTCAAGTTCGGTGCACAGTGTGTACAAGTTGACGTAGCTTCATGCTCCTGTGTAGCTGAACAAGTGAAAATGAGTCTTCTCTATAAAAAGAGGTTTTAATTATATTTTTTAATATTGATTAATTAATTTTCATCAATTATAAAGGCATATTAATACTTTAAGAATAATATGAAATAATATTAATCCAAAGATCATTGAACGGGTTACGATCTCTTCGGACGATTATTTTTTGAAAAAGAATGAAAGACTACCGGACGTAAAATAATAAGGCTTAAATGATCCAAAGAGTGTAGAATTTTTTGCGAATAAAATGAACCATTTCATATTATAATTATATAATTGTAAGCATTTTATTAAGTATATCATACCAATACTTTTCTTTATAATTCTTTATTTTAGCAGTTATTTACAAATTTTTTGTAGAACAATTTAAAAATTACTTTAGTAATAAACAACCACGTAATTTATAGATTAAATACAAAATACAGATCATCGATCGTACTAAAATATTTTCTTATTACAAGTCTATAAAACTATTAAGCAGTTTATATACCGTTTATTCGCCCAGAAGTTCTTCAATGTCGTCATCCCGGTCGGAGGAATCATTTCTCTCTACGCTGATTTTGAAGCCAAGTTTCTCCAACAAATTGACATTGTAATAAAAACTAAGGTTTATACCGGGTACCAAATGTTTGAGTTCTTCGACGGAGGCTCGCGCTTTTTCGAAGTCACCCATGTCGGCGTAATGCTGGGTTATAATCGCAAACAGATCACCTCGGCGGATCGACTGCTCCAGCTCGGGACCCTGAGAGTCGAGCAGGTACCTGACGTGGCTCATAGCTGGTTCGGTCTCGCCCCGTTCAAACAATCTGAAAACACAATTTACGAATTTTTTATCCCTCTTGAAGTTATTAAATATGAAAAATCCAAAAGCGTACTTTTTGATCTCCAAGAATCTCTTGGTGGTGGCCATGCGCTCGCTGACGACCTCAACGGCTCTCCGGTGCAAATCCTCGTCCTTGGCATCGGTGACCCGGGCCAGGCACTTGGCCGCCTGATTGATCGCGTCGAGAGCCTTTTCGTAGTTCTGAAACTCGTCTATCTCAACTTGGGCGCAGGCTACGTAAAAATTCGCCAGTAGATCCATGGCCTTGCCTTTGGAATAAAAGTTTATGATGTTCTTGAGAACCTCAGGTTGGTTCTGCCAGTCGAGCGACTGCAGATAGTTCCCGGCCATTATGTAAATCTCCCGCTGCCTCGAGACTTGGGCGAAAAAGCATATCTTGTCGGTATCCCCGGACTTCAGAAGAGCTTTCATAGCTCGCAACTTGTTTCCGGCCTGGGTAAACTTTTTGGTAGCCAGGTGGTAGTTACCCTGCTCAAGAGCGATCTCGCCAATCGTCTCAAGCGTGTTCAGACGCTCGCGTTCTCTCTCCGGTTCTTTTTCCGGCTTTTCTTTCGTTAATTTTTCAGCTGAAAGTAATAAGTAAATTTTTTAGCTAGTTTTGATTCGTTTTATGTTAGGAAGTGTAAAACAATACCTAGTTCCTCTGTCAACGTAATGTCGTAGTCTTGGATGAGTCTCAGTGTTTCATTGTAATTTTTTCCGGAAGCCAGTAAATCCACGGCTTTGTCAATTTGCGAGTTTTGGACGAAATATTGAGCGCACTTTTCGATAAGCTCAGGATCAGAGTCGGAATTTACGTCCATGGTTATAAGTTGCAAGGCTTCGAACTGCCGATTTTTGAATGAAAGGTCCAGAGCTTTTTTTAACAAGCCGGCTTTATGATAAAGCAGAATGGCTTTGTCTTCCTGCAAGAAGAAAAATTACGTTATTTTTTTTTAACATAAAATTTTTTCTTTCTAGACTTACCATGTCAATGCTCTCGTAGTATTTGGCTACGTCGATCTGCACCTGCCTAGGTGCCATCATGGCCAGGGGCCAGAGTTCGTCAAGCATGTTGTTCTCCTTGCAGACTCTGATGGCGTTGGTGTAAGCTTTGGCCATGGTATAAAAGTGCACGGCCTGAGAAACATTGTTCGCAGACTCGTACCGGGCCGCGAGGTGGAAGGCCGAAGCGGCATCTGAGGTTTTCGCGACGATCTCGCAAGCCTCGGCGTACCGGTCGAAGAAGCACAGGAGCCTGGTCATGGATAGAGTGTCTTTTGCCTGCTCGTACAGCTTCAGAGCCGTTTCCATGTCGTTCTGGGACTCGGTATACTGGGCATGCCAGTTCTTTATCTCTCTGTAGGAAATTGAAAAAAAAAAGTATAATATAGTTTTAACGAAGTGGGATAAGGCAGTAAAGGAGCTTACAAGTCGTCGGTGTTGCTCAGGTAGTTTTGAAGCTCTCGAGGTGAGCCAAGGAGCATCCTGGGAACTTCGAACCTATGACAGTCGGCCTTGGTGTACATGTCAATGGCTTCGTTGACTTTTCCATCCAGCTCCAGCGCTTTGGCGTAATTGTAGTATGTAGTCTTCTCCCTGATTTTATTCTCGTTCTTAGCCAGTTCGATTGCCTCGTTGAATTTGTTTCGGGCCTCCAGCAAGGATCCTAGAAGATCCAGTCTTTTGGCTTCCCTGAATAGTTTTTCAGCATCTTCCTAAAATACAAAGATCCGGGCTTCAAAAAAGTTCAAATGAATATCTCGAAGCTAGGATGACTCTCACGTATAGTTCTAACTCCATGGCCAAAACTCCAGCTTTCGCCTCCAGATTCAAAGAGTCATCTTCCATGGCCTGACGCAAAGCTCTGGCGCTCTTCGCTTGTCTCATGTGACCAAGGCAAAGCATTGCCATGTCCAACTGTTTAGTTTTGACACACATTTTTGCCAGACTCTTCCACACAGCCTCGTTCTGAATAGATTTTATTGCCTACGAAAACAGTCCAAAATTAAATTTCAAATTTTTAAAGGACACTTTTTAAAATTAAACTACCTTGAAAGCTTCATCCATGTTGGCAACACTCAGGTAAAAGCAGAAATCGAGTATTGCTCTTTTAGTAGTGGCGTCACAAGAGCCAAGCTCTTCGAAATCTCTCATCAAAAGTCGAACGGCCTTGCTACCGATTACTTTTTCAGAGTCCAAGATGATGATTAATGGTGACTGGACTCCTAATAGACGACAGTTATCGTCCTTGATTTGACGCACGTCTTGAACAACTATTCCGTGTTCAGACGTTGCAAACACCGTCACTAGGACTACGTTGCTTACACTATCCTAGTTATTTAAAAAATTAGGCATAATTATTTAGTTTGAGAAAGTAATAAATAAAACAAACCTTTTCTTCTAACAAGTCGTTGGACGACTTTCGACTAAAGCTTTCCGGTTTCTGAGCTCGGCAGATCAGCAGTCTCGGGTCATCATTATCCCAGCAATGAGCTGTCACCAACCTACCTTTGCACTTAGAAACCCTAAGAATTAAAATATTTTTTATTTAAAATGTTTATTTTATTTAAATAATAAATCACTGATACGTACAATGGAGAAGATTTTTCCTCGTTGCTATTCTCTGCAAAGTCGAACTCGTGTATCTGATCGCTCTCGATGTCCCAGACGTAGAGTATGCTGCTGGGCATGAGATTGGTCATCGCGACCGTGATGGAGACGTATCTGCAGTCCGAGTTGCATCTGGCCTCGATTATTTCGGCAAAGTCACTGATCGCTTCGTAAGTAGCCATGGCTCGAGTGTGCAGTTTAGCCTCGCGCTTGCCAAGGTCCCAGATCTTCAGAATGCCATTAAGTGAAGCCACGGTCAGGTAGTCACCAGTCATTTCCATGGTTATTGGCTCGCCCTCTTCCGGTAGGGTTGGGAGAGTTTGGATTATGGTGCCCTCGTCGATAGATCGTAGTTGGATTACCTAAAGTCAGATTGAGTAATTATTCTTAATTAAGTTCTGATTTTGAGTAAAAATTAAAACGAGCTTTTTTACTTTTTAGGTTTTCATAAGAGACTTTCAAAGTGATTAATCTCCTCGATCGTGGTTTCATCATACCTGAGGGGTTAAGATGATCAGTTTATCATCGTGTATCAAAAGCTTTTCGGTATCACAGCTAAAGCTCATCAAAACTGTAGTTGATGGTTGCACATTGCCACTGATCTTGTAAACAGCCACATGTCTTCCGGAGGAAACCGCAACGTAGCTTTTATTCAAGGCCACTCCCTGCACTTGAATATCCGTCTTCAAGGTAAACGTCAGGTCATCTGCAAACAACTCAATCAAAACATAGTCCTTAAAGAATCAATTTATATTACTAACCCGGTTCCAAGATCTCGATGAGCAGTTGCGTCGGGCTGATCTGACTAGCACAAACTCCATCATTGTAAGCAGCGCACATGGTTTGCTGATGCAAAATGTAAACATTCGTCATACAGTTGACTGCCAGTAGGGGATTACGGAGCAGCACCGCACCCCAAGTTATCTGCTTGACCGCACCCTGGACCGAGCAACAGTCGGGAATCGAAGGCCAGGAGTTCTCGTCGCTCTCCAAGCCGCGAACCTTGCGCTTCCAGAGGTAGATCGAACCCAGATTCGTACCACTTGCCAAAGTGTCTACAATATTATGGTGACACATAGTTAAGTTTGAAATTTACAGAGATAACGAATAAAAGACTCACCATTAGATTTACAAAAGGATAAACTTGTGCAGATTTCTTGTGGACCAGCTACGTTTCCTGGTTGGTTGTCCGGTACCGGAACTAAAACGTACGTATCACCCGTGTAAAGATCCCACATTCTGACAATTAGCTCTCCGGTTAAAATAGCCAGTGTGTTGATACCAGCCCAGCAAAGCGATGGACCGTTTCTGGTCATGTCATTTCTACAGCTCAGTTTTACCTAAAGTACATTAAATTTGTTAAATTAAATAGCTATGGTAGCAAGATATTGAATTTACCTTTGTCAGTTCCGTCAAACGACCGGTTACACTGTCCGTTTGAAAGTGTCCAATGTGAATACCCTCGCTCATTATTACCAAGGACTCTCGGCTCTGGTGATGAAGCAGACAGTGCAAAGCAGCTCCTTCCATGCTGAGTACTTGGGTGCACTGTCCCTGACTGTCGACGTAGTAAATCAAACCACTGACAGTCCCAACGTAAAAAGCATGGTTGTCACGCTGAATTGAGACCGCGGTTGGTGCAGCGGTTCGAGGTCTCCACGAGCTGAACAAGTCAAGAGCTCTTTCGTCTCCAGCCACGGCTGCTTTGGCTAGACCACTATAAAAATTGGATATTGGTTATAAATTTATTTAAAACATCGATTTTTTTTAAATGTACCTCATGTCAACAGCAGGCTTCGGGAGAGTTATCTTAAAGGCAATGTGAGTTAGAGATTGCCTAAGCTCGTGATGGAACATCATTAGAAGTTGACCTCTTCCGTCCAACTTCCAACCGACCATAGAACCAGATATGTCGCCCGAAATCAAGCGACCACCGTTCTGACTCCATTGTAGTATCGTAACAGGATCTCTGTGCGGAGTAACTATTATGTTGAACTCCCCTGAACCCGTATCTCCTGGCCATACCTAGAATAAAAAAAAAAAAAAAAAAAACCAAGTAATTAAATATGAAATTAATAAAGATAGTTTAAAATTAATTTGAAAACCGATCTTGGTTTTACTAAATATTAAATGAAATTTTGGAAAATTTTAAATTTTTTTTCGAAAGAATATTGACAGTAGTTAAATTAAATAGATATATATTTCTTTAAAATATAGACTTAGAATACTTTTTAAGTTTGTTTTTGTAAATCAGAAAATTTTAGGATGAAATTGCGAAAAATCAATTATTATCTAATCCTCGTCAAACCATAAATTAGTTAACATTTTTACAACTAAAGATCTTAAGTTTTATTAATGCTCAATAATAGATTAATAACTATAATTTTTCAAGCTTTTGATAAAAAAAAAAACAAAAAATTCATTTTACAACGGTCGCGTTCTACAATTGTTGTAAAAAAGACAATTGAATAAAAAACAAAACAAAAATAATTGCAAAAAAACTTTTACCCTGAGTTCTCCACTCTCCCAAGTGACAGCTAGCCACTTTCTTTCAGGGTGCCAGGCGATCGCCGTTACTTGGGCGACGGAGTGTCCAGTGGTCTCCACGTCCGGCAAAGCTTCTCCTTGGTCATCGTAGATTGTTACAAAACCTCCTTTTTCTTGAGAATACGCTGCCACTGCCAGGAGTGGCAAGTTCGAGTGCCATGACGCAAAAGTATTGACCGAGTTTATCTCGGGGTTTTGCACCTTAGTGTCAAAATACAACGTCATTTCCTTCCTTTGATCCCAATAAGCAATCTTCTACATTATTTTTCTTAACACCCAATTAAGTTATTGTTTGAAAGTAAAATCATTTATCAGTGAAGAATACACCGAGAACTAAAAAACATACTTAAGCAGAAGTTAACACTTTTCATGAAAAGATACTAATTATAAAATCTGTAAATACTAAAAAAATACATATTTAATTACGTTTCAAGCATTACTTTTTGAAAAACTGATTAAAAATTAAATTTTTTTATCGTGGCAAGGTCGTTCACTGATCGGTGACCAGGTGGACACGAAAATGTAAACAAACGGGGGTGTTACGGTTTCCCAGTAACTCGCACGCATGCGCATCTTGCAAGTTTAAAGTAGGTACTCAGGGTTGGACACGATATTTTTTCTAAAGGCAAAAACGCTATGTTCAGAGCTTACAAGCCGAGACGCTGGTTTGGGCATCCGATATATAGGTATATAAGCGGACCGATTCCATTTAACCTCGAGAACATCTGCTGCGGACTGCAGAACTATTTTATTGTTTTTTCTTATGAAAATATATTTTTGCTTGTTGCTTTTTGTACGCGGGTTTTTTTTTATAAATAAATGACTCAATACATAATCCCCCAAGCTGCTACAACCCCATAACGCCGAGCTAGCTAGTTTTTTTTATGAATAAATAAATAAATACGAAATTCCCCAAGCTGCTACAACCCCATAACGCCGAGCACGCGAGTTTTTTTTACAAATAAATAAATAAATAAAAAATCCCCCAAGCTGCTACAACCCCATAACGCCGAGCTCGCGAGTTTTGTATGAATAAATAAATGGAAAAAAATTCTCCCGAGCTCTTGCGAGTTTTTAAGAGATAAGTAAATTAAAATAATCCCCCAAGCTGCTACAACCCCATAACGCCAAGCTCGCGAGTTTTTTTAATAAATAAATAAATGAATACAAAATCCCCCAAGCTGCTACAACCCCATAACGCCGAGCGCGCGAGTTTTTTTTATAAATAAATAAATAAATAAAAATTCCCCCAAGCTGCTACAACCTCATAACGCCGAGTTCGCGAGTTTTTTTTATGAATAAATGAATAAATACAAAATCCCCCAAGCTGCTACAACCCCATAACGCCGAGCTCGCGAGTTTTGTATGAATAAATAAATGGAAAAAAATTCTCCCAAACTCTTGCGAGTTTTTAAGAGATAAGTAAATTAAAATAATCCTCCAAGCTGCTACAACCCCATAACGCCGAGCTCGCGAGTTTTTTTTAATAAATAAATAAATGAATACAAAATCCCCCAAGCTGCTACAACCCCATAACGCCGAGATCGCGAGTTTTGTATAAATAAATAAATTTAAATTAATAAATATCCCCCAAGCTTCAAACCCACAATACCCTGGGCTTCCGAGTTCAATTTTTGAATAAATAAATCATCCCTTAAGCTTCAAACCCACAATACCATGGGCGTCCAAGTTCAACTTTAAATAAATAAATGATCCCCCAAGCTTCAAACCCACAATACCCTGGGCTCCCAAGTTCAATTTTTAAATAAGCGAACAATCCCCCAAGCTTCAAACCCACAATACCCTGGACGTCCGATTTCATTTTTAAATAAATAAATGATCCCCTAAGCTTTAAACCCACAATACCCTGGGCGTCCGAGTTGAATTTTTAAATAAGCGAACAATCCCCCAAGCTTCGAACCCCCAATACCCTGGGCTTCCGAGTTCAACTCATAAATAAATGAATGATCCCTTTAGCTTCAAACACCCAGAATCCCCTGGGCGTCCGCGTTCAATTTTTGAATAAATAAATGATCCCCCAAGCTTAAAACCCACAATACCCTGAGCGTCCGAAAAGAATTTTTAAATAAACAAACAATCCCCCAAGCTTCAAACCCACAATACCCTGGACGTCCGAATTCAACTTTAAATAAATAAATGATCCCCCAAGCTTCAAACCCACAATATCATGGGCGTCCCAAATCAATTTTTAAATAAATAAATGATCCTCTAAGCTTTAAACCCACAATACACTGGGCGTCCGAGTTGAATTTTTAAATAAGCGAACAATCCCTCAAGCTTCAAACCCACAATACCCTGGACGTCCGAATTCAACTTTAAATAAATAAATGATCCCCCAAACTTCAAACCCACAATACCCTGGGCTTCCGAGTTCAATTTTTAAATAAGCGAACAATCCCCCAAGCTTCAAACCCACAATACCCTGGACGTCCGATTTCATTTTTAAATAAATAAATGATCCCCTAAGCTTTAAACCCACAATACCCTTGGCGTCCGAGTTGAATTTTTAAATAAGCGAACAATCCCTCAAGCTTCAAACCCACAATACCCTGGACGTCCGAATTCAACTTTAAATAAATAAATGATCCCCCAAGCTTCGAACCCACAATACCCTGGGCTCCCAAGTTCAATTTTTAAATAAGCGAACAATCCCCCAAGCTTCAAACCCACAATACCCTGGACGTCCGATTTCATTTTTAAATAAATAAATGATCCCCTAAGCTTTAAACCCACAATACCCTGGGCGTCCGAGTTGAATTTTTAAATAAGCGAACAATCCCCCAAGCTTCGAACCCCCAATACCCTGGGCTTCCGAGTTCAACTCATAAATAAATGAATGATCCCTTTAGCTTCAAACACCCAGAATCCCCTGGGCGTCCGCGTTCAATTTTTGAATAAATAAATGATCCCCCAAGCTTAAAACCCACAATACCCTGAGCGTCCGAAAAGAATTTTTAAATAAACAAACAATCCCTCAAGCTTCAAACCCACAATACCCTGGACGTCCGAATTCAACTTTAAATAAATAAATGATCCCCCAAACTTCAAACCCACAATACACTGGGCGTCCGAGTTGAGTTTTTAAATAAGCGAACAATCCCCCAAGCTTCAAACCCATAATATCCTGGGCGTCCAAGTTCAATTTTTCAATAAATAAATGATCCCTTTAGCTTCAAACCCAGAATCCACTGGGCGTACGCTTTCAATTTTTTAATAAATCAATGATCTCGCAAACTTCAAACCCACAATACCCGGGGCATCCGAGTTTGATTTTTAAATAGACAAAAAATCCCCCAAGCTTCAAACCCACAATACCCCGGGCGTCCGAGTTCAATTTGTAAATAAATAAGTCATCCCCCAAGCTTCAAACCTACAATACCCTGGGCGTCCGAGTTTAATTTTTAAAAAAACAAACAACCCCCCAAGCCTCAAATTCACAATACCATGGGACCCGAATCATATTTTAAATAAAATATTTAAATTTAAATAAACAAATGATCAATTTAAGCTTCAAACCCACAATACCATGGGCGTCCCAAATCAATTTTTAAATAAATAAATGATCCTCTAAGCTTTAAACCCACAATACCCTGGGCTTCCGAGTTCAATTTTTAAATAAGCGAACAATCCCCCAAGCTTCAAACCCACAATACCCTGGACGTCCGATTTCATTTTTAAATAAATAAATGATCCCCTAAGCTTTAAACCCACAATACCCTTGGCGTCCGAGTTGAATTTTTAAATAAGCGAACAATCCCCCAAGCTTCTAACCCACAATACCCTGGGCGTCCGAGTTTCATTTTTAAAAAAACAAACAACCCCCCCGCCTTGAATTCACAATACCCTGGCACCCGAATTATATTTTAAATAAATAAATGATCCATTCAAGCTTCAAACCCACAATACCCTGGGTAAATATTACTATTTATTAAAAATTGAACTCGGACGCCCAGGGTATTGTGGGTTTGAAGCTTAAGGGATCATTTATTTATTGAAAAATTGAACTTGGACGCCCAGGATATTATGTGTTTGAAGCTTAGGGGATTGTTCGCTTATTTAAAAATTCAACTCGGAAGCCCAGGGTATTGTGGATTTGAGACTTGTTGGATAGTACTTTTTAGTTACCCTGGACTTCCGAGTTCAATTTTTGAAAAAATAAATGATCCCTTCAACTTCAAACCCACAATACCCTGGGCGTCCGAGTTGAATTTTTAAATAAGCGAACAATCCCCCAAGCTTCAAACCCACAATACTTTGGACGTCCGATTTCATTTTTAGATAAATAAATGATCCCCTAAGCTTTAAACCCACAATACCCTGGGCGTCCGAGTTGAATTTTTAAATAAGCGAACAATCCCCCAAGCTTCGAACCCACAATACCCTGGGCTTCCGAGTTCAACTCATAAATAAATGAATGATCCCTTTAGCTTCAAACACCCAGAATCCCCTGGGCGTCCGCGTTCAATTTTTGAATAAATAAATGATCATCCAAGCTTAAAACCCACAATACCCTGAGCGTCCGAGTTGAATTTTTAAATAAACAAACAATCCCCCAAGTCTCAAACCCACAATACCCTGGACGTCCGAATTCAACTTTAAATAAATAAATGATCCCCCAAGCTTCAAACTCACAATATCATGGGCGTCCCAAATCAATTTTTAAATAAATAAATGATCCTCTAAGCTTTAAACCCACAATACACTGGGCGTCCGAGTTGAGTTTTTAAATAAGCGAACAATCCCCCAAGCTTCAAACCCATAATATCCTGGGCGTCCAAGTTCAATTTTTCAATAAATAAATGATCCCTTTAGCTTCAAACCCAGAATCCACTGGGCGTACGCTTTCAATTTTTTAATAAATCAATGATCTCGCAAACTTCAAACCCACAATACCCGGGGCATCCGAGTTTGATTTTTAAATAGACAAACAATCCCCCAAGCTTCAAACCCACAATACCCCGGGCGTCCGAGTTCAATTTGTAAATAAATAAGTCATCCCCCAAGCTTCAAACCTACAATACCCTGGGCGTCCGAGTTTAATTTTTAAAAAAATAAACAACCCCCCCAAGCCTCAAATTCACAATACCATGGGACCCGAATCATATTTTAAATAAAATATTTAAATTTAAATAAACAAATGATCAATTTAAGCTTCAAACCCACAATACCATGGGCGTCCCAAATCAATTTTTAAATAAATAAATGATCCTCTAAGCTTTAAACCCACAATACACTGGGCGTCCGAGTTGAATTTTTAAATAAGCGAACAATCCCTCAAGCTTCAAACCCACAATACCCTGGACGTCCGATTTCATTTTTAAATAAATAAATGATCCCCTAAGCTTTAAACCCACAATACCCTTGGCGTCCGAGTTGAATTTTTAAATAAGCGAACAATCCCCCAAGCTTCTAACCCACAATACCCTGGGCGTCCGAGTTTCATTTTTAAAAAAACAAACAACCCCCCCGCCTTGAATTCACAATACCCTGGCACCCGAATTATATTTTAAATAAATAAATGATCCATTCAAGCTTCAAACCCACAATACCCTGGGTAAATATTACTATTTATTAAAAATTGAACTCGGACGCCCAGGGTATTGTGGGTTTGAAGCTTAAGGGATCATTTATTTATTAAAAAATTGAACTTGGACGCCCAGGATATTATGGGTTTGAAGCTTGGGGGATTGTTCGCTTATTTATAAATTCAACTCGGAAGCCCAGGGTATTGTGGATTTTAAGCTTGGGAGATCATTTATTTATTTAAAGTTGAACTTGGACGCCTAGGGTATTGTGGATTTGAGACTTGTTGGATAGTACTTTTTAGTTACCCTGGGCTTCCGAGTTCAATTTTTGAAAAAATAAATGATCCCTTTAACTTCAAACCCACAATACCCTGGGCGTCCGAGTTGAATTTTTAAATAAGCGAACAATCCCCCAAGCTTCAAACCCACAATACCCTGGGCTTTCGATTTCAACTTTAAATAAATAAATGATCTCCCAAGCTTAAAACCTACAATACTCTGGGCTTCCGAGTTGTATTTTTAAATAAGCGAACAATCCCCCAAGCTTCAAACCCACAATATCCTGGGCGTCCAAGTACAATTTTTCAGTAAATAAATGATCCCTTAAGCTTCAAACCCACAATACCCTGGGCGTCCAAGTTGAATTTTTAAATAAGCGAACAATCCCCCACGCTTCAAACCCACAATATCCTGGGCGTCCAAGTACAATTTTTCAGTAAATAAATGATCCCTTAAGCTTCAAACCCACAATACCCTGGGCGTCCGAGTGGAATTTTTAAATAAGCGAACAATCCCCCACGCTTCAAACCCACAATATCCTGGGCGTCCAAGTACAATTTTTCAGTAAATAAATGATCCCTTAAGCTTCAAACCTACAATACCCTGGGCGTCCGAGTTGAATTTTTAAATAAGCGAACAATCCCCCACGCTTCAAACCCACAATACCATGGGCGTCCGAGTTCAATTTGTAAATTGATAAGTGATCCCCCAAGCTTCAAACCCACCATACCCTGGGCGTCCGAGTTTAATTTTTAAAAAAACAAACAACCCCCAAGCCTCAAATTCACAATACCCTGGCACCCGAATTATATTTTAAATAAATAAATGATCCATTCAAGCTTCAAACCCACAATACCCTGGGTAAATATTACTATTTATTAAAAATTGAACTCGGAAGCCGAAGGTATCGTGGGTTTGAAGCTTAAGGGATCATTTATTTATTGAAAAATTGAACTCGGCAGCCCAGGGTATTGTGGGTTTTAAGCTTGGGGGATCATTTATTTATTTAAATTTGAACTTGGACGCCCAGGGTATTGTGGATTTGAGGCTTGTTGGATAGTACTTTTTGGTTACCCTGGGTTTCCGAGTTCAATTTTTGAATAAATAAATGATCCCTTAAACTTCAAACCCACAATACCCTGGGCTTCCGAGTTAGATTTTTAATAAATAGTTATATTTACCCAGGGTATTGTGGGTTTGAAGATTGATTGGATCATTTATTTATTTAAAATATAATTCGGGTGCCAGGGTATTGTGAATTTGAGGCTTGGGGGTTGTTTGTTTTTTTAAAAATGAAACTCGGAAGCCCAGGGTATTGTGGTTTTGAAGCGTGGGGGATTGTTCGCATATTTAAAAATTCAACTCGGGCGCCCAGGGTATTGTCGGTTTGAAGCTCAAGGGATCATTTATTTATTCAAAAATTGAACTCGGAAGCCCAGGGTATTGTGGGTTTGAAGTTAAAGGGATCATTTATTTATTCAAAAATTGAACTCGGAAGCCCAGGGTAACTAAAAAGTACTATCCAACAAGTCTCAAATCCACAATACCCTGGGCGTCCAAGTTCAACTTTAAATAAATAAATGATCTCCCATGCTTAAAACCCACAATACCCTGGGCTTCCGAGTTGAATTTTTAAATAAGCGAACAATCCCCCAAGCTTCAAACCCACAATACCCTGGACGTCCGATTTCATTTTTAAATAAATAAATGATCCCCTAAGCTTTAAACCCACAATACCCTGGGCGTCCGAGTTGAACTTTTAAATAAGTGAACAATCCCCCACGCTTCATACAATACCATGGGCGTCCGAGTTCAATTAAATCAACAATCAATCCCCCAAGCTTCAAACCCACGATACCCTCGGCTTCCGAGTTCAATTTTTAATAAATAGTAATATTTACCCAGGGTATTGTGGGTTTGAAGCTTGAATGGATCATTTATTTATTTAAAATATAATTCGGGTACCAGGGTATTGTGAATTTGAGGCTTGGGGGTTGTTTGTTTTTTTAAAAATGAAACTCGGACGCCCAGGGTATTGTGGGTTTGAAGCTTGGGGGATTGTTCGCTTATTTAAAAATTCAACTCGGCGCCAAGGGTATTGTGGGTTTAAAGCTTAGGGGATCATTTATTTATTTAAAAATTGATTTGGGACGCCCATGGTATTGTGGGTTTGAAGCTTGGGGGATCATTTATTTATTTAAAGTTGAATTCGGACGTCCAGGGTATTGTGGGTTTGAAGCTTGGGGGATCATTTATTTATTCAAAAATTGAACGCGGACGCCCATGGGATTCTGGGTGTTTGAAGCTAAAGGGATCATTCATTTATTTATGAGTTGTACTCGGAAGCCCAGGGTATTGTGGGTTCGAAGCTTGGGGGATTGTTCGCTTATTTAAAAATTCAACTCGGACGCCCAGGGTATTGTGGGTTTAAAGCTTAGGGGATCATTTATTTATTTAAAAATGAAATCGGACGTCAAGGGTATTGTGAGTTTGAAGCTTGGGGGATTGTTCGCTTATTTAAAAATTGAATTTGGAATCCCAGGGTATTGTGGGTTTGAAGTTTGGGGGATCATTTATTTATTTAAAGTTGAATTCGGACGTCCAGGGTATTGTGGGGTTGAAGCGTGAGGGATTGTTCGCTTATTTAAAAATTCAACTCGGACGCCCAGTGTATTGTGGGTTTAAAGCTTAGGGGATCATTTATTTATTCAAAAATTGAACTTGGGAGCCCAGGGTATTGTGGGTTTGAAGCTTGGGGGATCATTTATTTATTTAAAGTTGAACTTGGACGCCCATGGTATTGTGGGTTTGAAGCTTAAGGGATGATTTATTTATTCAAAAATTGAACTCGGAAGCCCAGGGTATTGTGGGTTTGAAGCTTGGGGGATATTTATTAATTTAAATTTATTTATTTATACAAAACTCGCGATCTCGGCGTTATGGGGTTGTAGCAGCTTGGGGGATTTTGTATTCATTTATTTATTTATTAAAAAAAACTCGCGAGCTCGGCGTTATGGGGTTGTAGCAGCTTGGAGGATTATTTTAATTTACTTATCTCTTAAAAACTCGCAAGAGTTTGGGAGAATTTTTTTCCATTTATTTATTCATACAAAACTCGCGAGCTCGGCGTTATGGGGTTGTAGCAGCTTGGGGGATTTTGTATTTATTCATTTATTCATAAAAAAAACTCGCGAACTCGGCGTTATGAGGTTGTAGCAGCTTGGGGGAATTTTTATTTATTTATTTATTTATAAAAAAAACTCGCGCGCTCGGCGTTATGGGGTTGTAGCAGCTTGGGGGATTTTGTATTCATTTATTTATTTATTAAAAAAACTCGCGAGCTTGGCGTTATGGGGTTGTAGCAGCTTGGGGGATTATTTTAATTTACTTATCTCTTAAAAACTCGCAAGAGCTCGGGAGAATTTTTTTCCATTTATTTATTCATACAAAACTCGCGAGCTCGGCGTTATGGGGTTGTAGCAGCTTGGGGGATTTTTTATTTATTTATTTATTTGTAAAAAAAACTCGCGTGCTCGGCGTTATGGGGTTGTAGCAGCTTGGGGAATTTCGTATTTATTTATTTATTCATAAAAAAAACTAGCTAGCTCGGCGTTATGGGGTTGTAGCAGCTTGGGGGATTATGTATTGAGTCATTTATTTATAAAAAAAAACCCGCGTACAAAAAGCAACAAGCAAAAATATATTTTCATAAGAAAAAACAATAAAATAGTTCTGCAGTCCGCAGCAGATGTTCTCGAGGTTAAATGGAATCGGTCCGCTTATATACCTATATATCGGATGCCCAAACCAGCGTCTCGGCTTGTAAGCTCTGAACATAGCGTTTTTGCCTTTAGAAAAAATATCGTGTCCAACCCTGTAGGTACTCTACTACTCTAGTCTGTACTCCTGTGCTTTTCAATTAAAACTTTAAAGAATCTAAGTGCGAGAGCTTAAATTTTCCGAAGTTAAATTTTATAATCATTTTAATTCCTGTCAGTTTTTAATTGTAGCTCTGTTGGTATTTTTTTACCTTAAAGAAAAAATTAAAATTCAAGTTGGTTGATAACCAACCTGTACATCTTTTTTAAATTCTTTACGCATTTAGTGAGTAAAAGTGTTCATACTTTTCTAAGAATAATTAATTATTTTATTTTAAGAATAATTATTAACGTCTAAGGTGATTTGAAATAATTAAGACTAAAAATTAGAAAACAAAAAATTTATTGTTACAGTTCATAGACGACAGAAAAATCATTTTACATTTTCTATTTTATTAATTTTTTACTCTTACAAATAAATTTAAAAATATAAAAGTAAATATATATTTTTTTTAATTCTAAAAATAAAGTGTCCTATAGATTACTTTTCTTTCAGTCGAGCGATTTGCTGTCTAATAAAACTCATCCTCTGTAAAGAAGAAAAAGTTACTGTATTTTAAACAATATTACAAATTTTTATAAATGAATTTAGTTTATCAACTGTTAAATCATACATAAATGAACCTTTTCATATTTGTTCCGATGTTTACCAGCGCTTGATTCTATGTGACTCAGTATAGTCTGATACTCTTCATCGAAATTTGTTATACTGATTTTATCGTCGTTGAAACTTGTTACATCAATGATTTTTTCATTTAAACTGTAATTTTTTTTCAAAATGCATGCATCCGAACAATTAGCTTTTTTCTTCTTTTCCTAATGATGTGATTGAAGAAAACAATTTTTTTTTGTTAATTCAGTAGTTTTATAATTTGTTGAGTATTGTACAATTTTATAAGAATAATTAAAGTTACTAAATTTTTTTTTTATTCACTAAAAAATTTCAAGCCGCAATATTTAAAATGAAAAAAAAAAAAAAGATGAAAAAGTAAATATAAAAAAATAAATTGATTAAAATCATCATTAACTGTGATGACAAAAATTTAAAGGAGAGTTCTTCACTGAAATTTGCGATAATCAAAGTACTTGTTGCAGGTGACTGATTTCCGAATCGTATTTTTGTTGAAAGTTGAAAATGTATTTTTCAAGTTTACGCATTTTCTTTTTAATGTTGGTAACTTCCGCCACTCGACTTTCGGTTTGCTGATGTGAAACTTCCTCAATTTCGTTTTTCATCTTTTTCAGCTCATTTTTCATCGACTTGTATTGTTCTAATAGCATAAATTGCAATTTTCCGTCCTGAATATTTTAAAAGACATGGTAATTTTTGATTATGAATGATATAAAAAATATTAAATTTTAATTCAAATAAAATCAAAATTTGTGAGTGAAATTAGAAAAGCTGCACAATTTTATTGCATGTGTTTTTTAAAAGTAAAATTAGTGAAAAATTTTTTTAAAACATATAAAAATTTTGAGAAATTACACATCAACTGATTTATGAGAAAGCATTTTTCTTTTGTATAATTTTCTAATTACGTCTTGATTTTTAGTTTCCACTGATTGCTTGAGCACCTCCACTTTCTTTTGCAAATTTTCAATGGTTTCTTTTTTCAAAGCTATTTCTTTATCTTTTTCCTGAATAATGCTATCTTTTAATTTTAACTCGACCTCTTTACCCTTGAGAAGCGTTTCTAGTTTTGATTTTATACCATCAATTTTTTGCTCCCAGTTGACATTATTTTCTTTGACAGCATCTTCCTACGGTTACATAATTAATTTTTACAATTCTATAATTTTATTAATATTTATTAAAAAGTTTTAAAAATATTTTTAAAAATTAAAAAAAAAAACCTCAATAAATTTAAAAATAAAAAATTATTATTATAAAAATAAATTTTTCTTCAACCTTACTACTATCTGATTGGTCGTAGAATAAGATTTTAAAATAAATTAATTGAGGAAAAAACTAATTTTGAACTAGGATAAATTTTAATTTTGGTATATTGTAACATTTAAATAACTAAAAGAACGAATAGTTTTAAAATATTTATTTACTTTTTTGGTATTCAATTCTTGAAATTTTTGCTCAATCATGGCAATTTTATCAGTTAGCTCTTGATTTTCTGTTCGCGAGGTTTCCAACTGATACTTCATTTTATTGAACTGTTCTGTCAGTTTTGTTTTATACTGATTCACAACGTCATTGTGATTTTTCATGAGAACTGCTTTTATTTGATTAGTCTCGTCGAGTCTGGAATAAAAATTTTCTTAATTTTAATTTAAAGACTGGTTAAAAAAAAAAATAGTCCAGCCTTTTAAAATTAATCTGAAATAAATTACCAAATTAATTTGCTAATAAGAAAAAAAATTTCTTTTCATGATAAAAAAATAATCCTTACGGTAAATTAAAATAATTTTCTAATTCTCTGCAGTAAAAAAGAAAAAATTTTTAACTCATCAGGATGATTTCTATTTTTTTTTTTTTTAAATAATTCGGGAAAAGTTAATTTTTGAGTAAACTCGTTCTTTAAAAATTCTGAATAGATAATTGTTAAAAGAAACGTTTTTAAAACAACGCACTTGCTTTTCAAATTAGCGATCTCTGCGAGTAGCTGCTTGACCTTAGACCTGGGTACTTCCTCCGACGATCCATTAGTATTGTTGATGTGATAGAGCTTTTGCCTCAAGCCTTCGTTTTCGATTTCCAACTCATGTATAACCGCGGAAAGAGTCTCGATTTTACCCTTGTAAGTTTTGAGTAAGCTTTTCGGCGACCTTTTTCAAACCAAATAACTTTTTTTCAATGCTTCATTTACAAAAATTGGGTAAAATATTGTTTTATTTGGAAAACCTTTGCTCCTCGCTGGCGAAGTGGAAACCCGTAGACATACACCTCTCGTGTTCGGGACAGGAGCTGGTCATTGGCTCCACGGGTCGGCCATCCTTTGGCGGATGAACGCTCTTCGAGCGAATCTTGTTTCGACTTCGACGCCGGACCACTAACTTCGGGCTTGCGTCCGTCATCTCGTTGCAGGACGACGTGGACAACTTGAAGTTTTTTTTTTATTTAAAAAAAAAAAAAAAAAAACTTGCAGAAATTAAACATTAACTATCTAAGAGTAATCGCTAAACTCAGTCAAAATTTGAATATCTAAGAGCCGTTACAATAAGCGTGAATACTGCCGCCACAAGCAAGAGTCCGTAATTGATGTTATCAAATCAGTATAAAAAAGAAATGACGAAAGTAAACTTAACTAATTAATGAATTTTTTATACATTTTATATCCATCTTTCAAAATACTTGTTGAAAAAATTTTTAAACCTGTGTTACAGTTACAAATAATTGAGAGATTCGGTCTAATAGGTTATGAGGTAAACTTTAATAAACTAGAAATTTCATTTCAAATAAATGTTCCTTTTTGGTAAATGAAATTAGAAAAAAAAAAAGAAAAAATTTATTTTAAAAATCAAAAATCTCAATTTCGAACGTTTTGAAGTTACGGATTCTTTTGCTTATGGCGGCAGAATAAGAAATACGAAATTAAGATATTATTGAAATAATTAATTTTAATATTAAATAAAAAACTGCTGTATTAACTATATTGAACGTAAAGGTTGTAAATTAACTCAAAACCCTTCCATCTCATTAAAAGAAAGTTGAAATTTAGAAAAAAAAACACCCTAAAAATAAACAATTTTTGCTGTTTTCAGCGGTCTTGAGCTAGATAATTTTTGCGATTACTATTTAAATTTTTCGCTATACTCAAGCGTGCTAATAAAAAGATAATAAAGCAATACTGATAAATAATTTTTTAAATTTAAGTACAAAATAAATTAATGACTCAATCTGATAAAATAAACTTCAAAAAGCGTTTGAAACTAAGAAGAGTGTTATGTTATACCAGTCGATGGTGTTTTGCTAGAGGTATCAACCTTGAGTCATCGGGTAATTTGTTGAACGGCGCTTTGAGCTGGCAATTCTTGAGCTGCTTGTATAGTTCCATGAGGTAATCATTTCTGAGGTACCTTTGATCGTGCGCAACATCGAGACGTTCAAGCCACAGCTGGCACAGGTGAGACTCGGGTCCGACGGGTAAGCGCAACAAGTAGGGCTTGATCTTAGTCAATATATCCTCGAAGTGATCGTCCAGGACCGCATTGTCGTGCCTTGACATTTTAACGGTTCGAATTTTCCAAGGCAACTCTCATCTCTTCGTCAGGTCTTCGTTGACATTTTTATTTAATGATTAGATGTCTTTTTTTAGGGTAATTTTGGAGATCTGTTTCTGTGGAGGTTACGTTAGAGAATTTCTATTTTCGAGGACGAAGTAAACGGAGCGCGATTTTCATTTTTTTGTCAAACGCAGGAAATTTTAGATGTTACAAAAACTTTTTTAACTACAAGCATAAAATATCTTTTTTTTTTTTTTTTATAAATAAAGCTTTTTATTTAACACTTAATATAATACAGTATAGTTACTAAAATAAATTTTTTGAACATGATCAGTTAAGTACATACTATATACATACAATTCATTGGTTTTCACAGTCTAATGTTTAATTATTAATTCATTCAGGGATATGATGAAACTATCACAGTTTTTAAATTCGGCTGTTTATTTTGATTTGATTTTGCGCGATTCCTTTGAGTTTCAGTAGTTTGTTTTTCAAAGGTTGAACATTTGTACCCATCCACTCATCAAGTGTGGTGGAGAAAAAGACATAGTCCATTTGAACGCGCATGTAATTTTCTAACGCCGACAGTTCTAGTAACATACTGTGAAAAACAAAAAATGTAATTAAATTACTGAAATTTATTTAAATTTTAAAAGTTTGATGAAAATTTGAAAGTTTACTCAGTAAAAGCAGGAACTAGACTTTCTAATTGCATTGGATTGGTATAATTATTTCCAACTTGCCAAGGATTCATCCACGTCAAAATTCTGTAAAAATAAAATATGTATTAATAAATCTTTACTTTAAGGAATGTATGAAAAAATAAATGAAATTTACTGTTCACTATTTACAAGTCCATGGAACTTAGTCTTAAAGTTTAAAAACCATTCTATTCCAACTGCTACCTGCCAGCCAGGAAAGTTCAAATTATTTGGAATTGGGATTGGCCTGGGTTGTGGAGTCACATACAGAGGATGGTCAACGTAGCCTAAATTTTTCGCAACTTGATTGTGAGTCTGCTCTGTGTAGCCGTGAAGCCACGCTTTCAAGCAAATTGCTAGTGATGGAATCCCAGCTGGTAATAACTGGATAAAATTTCGTGAGATTAAAAAAGAAAAGGTAGTAATAAAATAATAATTTCAAGTTACTTACTTCACACATAGTTGCATAATGGTCGTATCTAAAAATTAAAAAATGTTAAAGAAAAAAAGCTGGTAATAAAGTAATAATTACAAGTTATTTCTTTTTACCGAGACCATCCTGTAAAAGCAGTTCCTCTAAATTCTATAACTTTGCCTACATGTGTACTCAGTTCTTCAAGCCATCGCTCATGATTGCTTATATGATGCCTAATTGTTGGAATGTGTTGACATGAGCCAGTTGCTCCTTTAAAAGCCGTTGCCGCCCATATGTTTGGAAATATTGTACTGTATTTGTCCCATAAATCTATAAAAAAATTTTTTTAGAACAAATATTATTGTTTGATTTTTTAAGGTTCTTTGTTAAGCTCTCAGATTGCAAATTGAAAATATAAGTTTATTTTGTTCTTAAATTTTACCTGGTGGTAGCCCAAAATTTTCTCTGGCATTATAATGCCATATCATTGGCTCAACATATTTTCCAATGTAAGATTCTGCAAGAAATTTCCGTTAATAAAAATAAAGAAAGAAATATTTAACTATTGAAATAGCTTTGAACCATTCATATACCACTTAAAACTTGTAAACTTGCTGTTCTCAGCATATCGTCCCACATTACAATCTTTAGAAATGGATATGTTTCTTTAATGAACTGAGCCACTGCTAACACATGCTCCAGAAACAAAGAATGTTTTCCATGTTTACTAGAATTGGCTCTTTTACTACAAACTGGGCATAAGCCCAGATGCCAGACCTCGTCTGCACCTATATGCAAGTATTGAATATCTGGGTGGAAAGTTACTATTTGTCTGATCATAGACTTTACTAAAGGTAGAGAGCCTGGATTTGTTGGACACATAGAACTGGGAAATGTTATAACTTCTCTGAGTGATTTCCATTCATCGTGTTTCAAGACAAACTAAAAATATTGTAACCGTAAGGTCAAGTTTCAAGAAATCTCCAAATCTTTCAACAAAGTAATTTATTCAACAAATGTAACTTACCTCCATGTGTCCAAATGTTTGTATAAGGGGCATAACAGCCAATCCAGAATCTCCAGCTAACTGTAATATTTGTTTAGCTTCTTGTGTTGTATATCCGCTTGATAGACCTCGGGGACCACAGCTTCCAATTCGTGATAGTTCTTTGTTGTAAGGAAATGTATCTTCCCACTCGAGTAATAACCCAGTTGCACCCCATGACCGCAAAAGAGGAAATAACTAAAATTTAAAAGATTATAACACAGTGATTGCTATAAAATTTATTTTAAAAAAAGTTATCACTAACAGCAAAGTGATTGTTTATAAAATAACATCTTTTCAAGCTATTGATTGATGACATTTTTAAAAATAAAATATCTTCCCTACAAGCCCAAATAAATTAGCTTTATTGATAAAATTAAATGTAAAAATTTATTTTTTTCAATCAAGAGAATTTAAGTTTATATTTATGGTTAAAACGCTCATTAAATCTCGCAGATAACACTTTTTAATAATTTTTAATGTGAAAAAACTTGAAAAATTAAGTGCCATAGAAAAAAACAGGTATTTAATTGCTCATGTTATTGTTATGGAACACCGTGTTTTGTAAACACAAAAGGGTCTATATCTACGTCGCATTTTTTTGGGGTAGGAAACGAACCTTTTCAAAGTATCCAACTCGGGGAGGAGCTCCCTTAAGATCTATATGGACCAACCTAAAACAGGTAATTACAGTTTTCACCAAATGACACTTTGCTTATCACATCATCAGTAAGTAAATGAATTTTGGAACATCTAATGTTTACCTGTGTGATCCACACGTTAGCGCGTCCATGTCTACTCTGGTCTATTCTGCTTTAGGTACTGAAGTCTGCTGCAGCAGCGCAGCTTATTGGCTTCCGAGCCCCGAGCCGAGGGTGCTAACGAACGACAGCCAATGACCAACACATATTATGAAACCTTTATACATAGGTAGATCCATATAATGATAAAAGCTGGCGAAAACTGAAGAGTTAAGTTCATTAAACTCTTTTTTCTTGTTATTTATAAGAAGAAAAAACTTTTTAGTAAAATTTTAAATCTTTTTATTTTTTCAGTTTCATTTTTTTTTTTTTTTAATTTATAAAACGCTACTTTACTCTAGAATTTAATTAAATTTAAAAATATTTTTAATAACATAAGTAGCGCAACTTATTTTTTGGATTCAGAGAATTTTTAAACAAATTACACAGTAAGAATAAATATTTCAGACAAGAACTCATTACAATTTTATTTTTAGCTAAGGGCGATTGTTAGCGCGGCCGTTCACCTAAAACTGGCTGTCAAACCTCGATTCTTACTTTTTTAGTCTAAAACCAATACTTATACCAATACTTTGCTGATAAAATTAAATGCACTAGAATAGATAATTAACTAATAGGCTCTATTTATTGTCACTTTCCTTACACAAAACTCATTTTTTCGCATTTACCAGTTTTTAATCCAGTTTACTCTCTTACTATGTAACCTAGCTCTCTAATAACTAAAATTTAATTTTGATATTAAGTAGTTTAAAACTATTTCTTGATCTTATAAACATCGCGCATCGACTTACTTAATTTAGTCTACGATTATCACTCGACCGAGATGAATACTTTTCTATCCTCCCTATTTTATTCTTTGTTATGGTAAGATTTTATTTCTTTACTCTTTACTATTTAAATTTATGACCATAACTATGTATTATATGAAAAATATTTTTTAATGAAGAATGACTGATGAGGTCCAGCACTAAATAGACGATCGAAGCATTAAGAAAAAAAAAAAAATTTTTAAATCATCGTCACTTTTAGAACCTCTTCAAGATCTCGTGGGTTTCTCACTCACTCTATCCGATTCTAGTATATATCGGTTTCATCATATTACCTATCGAGAGCTTCATCTTATATCAGAGTGAACAAAATAATAACATAATAGAAATTTTTATCTGAAGCAAAATTAATATAAAAAAATATAAAAAATTATTCAAAAGTATTGGTAAGTTTATCAGTTCTAAAAATAAATTAATCCCAAATATTGAGATTCTTATTCTTTTTTAAATAAATAGTTACGTATATGTGCCTGGGTAACTAAGCCGCTTTTAAACTCGAGAGCGGCCCTTGGGAAACTGAAATTGATTTTATTTCGATTAATTGATTTATTATGTCCATATGGATCCCTTCCACCCTTTCGTACTTATTTTTGAGAATTTGACAATTCTACATACTTACAAAAATTGTCGTAAATATAAAAAAAAAAAAAAAAAAAAAAATATGATGATACAAAGTGTAAGAAGACTAATTTTGAAGACCTGACTCTACTCAAAGTGGCGTTTTTCTGAGCTTAATTTTTTATTAGAAAATAGTTTTAAACTACTTAATATCAAAATTAAATTTTAGTTATTAGAGAGCTAGGTTACATACCGTATTTCTCCTATAATAAGACCGGTCTTATTTTCTTTTTTTTCTCGAAAAAGGCCTTATTTTTGGGGGAGGCCTTATTTTCGGGGGAGGCCTTATTTTTTTTAGGTAAAGTTGTAGAAAAAAAATAAAATCATTCAGTTGAAAGCACAAAAATTTATTAATAAAGTAATCGAACACAAATTTAATTTAAGTTTTACTCGGATACAGCAATCTCGTCCTCTTCCATAACATCCTCATAGATATTCAAATTATTATTATTATTTATGTCTCCAGATTGTAACTTTTCTAAGATAAGAGGGCCCAACCGCTCATGTTTGGCAATACACGATTCTTCAAAACCAAATTTTTTATCCAAATAGCTTGCTCGTAATGCATTTGCTGAAGGAATTTCCAGCTCTGCAGCTAAAAAAAGCGCCATGTTGTGAACATCGACTCTTCGCACAACTAAGTTTTCTAATCTTCGATCAACAATCCAGTCAAACAATAAATTTTCAAGCTCAGGGTTTTCTGGAACTCGACCGGATCCACAACTTCGCTTTTTGCCAAGTTTGTACTCTTGAAGTATACGATGTTTATTATACTCACATCTCCATTTTCGAAACTGCCTTTCAGTGAGACCTTTTTCTTTGCAAAAAGATGAGAGTTTCTTGCCACGCGCTTCTTCTACAACTTTGATTTTGTAATCAATCGTGTACGACTTTCTTGTACTCATTTTTGATCAATCTCATTTCAATCTTTATTTCAAACTATGCAAGTCTTAGGTATCAACGTTCGTTCACAACTGACGCTTGACAACCAACGCCTTTACAGTTTGAATTTTCAAAAGAGGGCTTATTTTTGGGGCGGCCTTATTTTTGGGGGAGGCCTTATTTTAATGGGCTCTTGGAAAATTTTGAGCGGCCTTATTTTTGGAGCGGTCTTATTATAGGAGAAACTCGGTAGTAAGAGAGTAAACTGGATTAAAAACTGGTAAATGCGAAAAAATGAGTTTTGTGTAAGGAAAGTGACAATAAATAGAGCCTATTAGTTAATTATCTATTATACATCAGCTGATGTTTACAAATAAAAGCTATTAATCGTAAATTAGTTGGAAAACGAGTTTAAGGACTGTTTGTAAATACGGTCAATGAACTGAGAATCTTCCTTTTTGTTTAAAGCATAATCAAAGTTATTAATAAAAAGTGATTCAGAAATGAGACGTTTTTCCTTCAAGGGTCCTCTGTTTATAATCTTGATTCCTTTTCAATCGATACTATGACTATCATTGTGGGAATTTTTAAAAACTAGGGAATCAGGATCGGATTTGAAATTATAAATTCTGTATCGAAGTTCCCTCTTGGTTTCGCCTACATAAGTAGCAGGACATTTTAGTTTACAAACCACGTTAGTTTGACGTGTTTTATCAGTGATAAAACATGTGATCTTTCCCTAAATCTTTTGGCCTTGCCCGTTACAACCCTAACTACAATTTTATTTTTTTAAATTGGGAAGAGTAAGCGGAGTTCGAGAAAAGCTGCGTTAAGTACCACCCAAATTCAGGGAAACCAGTTCAGAATTTACATTTGGTTCAAATTAAATTAATTTTAAAATTATTTCTCTTAGCTGCAGATCCATTGATCAAGATGATGGCTTTCGGAGACCAATGTTCTCAATTTCGGCCAAAGTTGCCCATTTTCCGACGTAGACCAAGAAACGGCGACAATCATTACAATGCGAGAAGTCCTAGCTATGGTGGCTCCAGACCTAATAGCAAGCTCTTGCACCAACAATCCTCATCGAGCGGTGCATTATTTTAACAAGTGACTGAAACGGTAACACATTTTTTTGAAGAAATTTCAAAATTATTTATTATTTAGTTAGAAGTTAATTTTTTTTTTATTAATTGCAAAGGTAATTACAATTTTCCAATCAATAAAGCCATAAAATTTGATGACATATTCATTTAAAATCAATACTCAGAATAGGATTAAAAAATTTATAATTAAAACTTGCACTATTTCGTTTCTTAGTTCAAATTTGTTAACTCAAAGCAAGATGTAATTATTTAATTTTCTAATTCATTAAAATATACGAACTGGGTTAAATAATTTAAAACAATTCTTTTAAATAAAGTATCATTTTATTTTTGCATTCTCTGCTGTCAGCCTTCGACAAAATATTTGTTGGAGTGGCATGGTTTTCCTAAATTTAATTATTTTATCAATCACTTTTCCCTCTTTCAGTTCATCGAAGAGATTTTTATTTGTTCAAGTTAAATTTAAAATTAACAGTACGTCTTCGTGAACACATTTTTAAATAAACATACACAGATATTTCACGCAAAAGTACGCAAGTTTAGTCACTTCATATAATATTACTAAAAAGAGTATAAATGATAAACCAGTATCACTTGGAATCATCCCGCATTAAAGGAAGAAAAACCGTTTAATTAATGATCACTAACACATGCAGAATTCAAAATCCATTATGTCCTAAAATTAAAAAATAATTTAGCTTCTAAAAAAAAGTAGAGGCTCCTTTTCAATGTACAAATTATTTTTGATACACTTTAATTTAATTATAAAAAATAAGTTGCTTACTAACTAATCATACTTGTACCTCTGTCATGAGTTAAAAAAAGCTGAATAATAAATCGTTGTTTTTTTTTTTTTTTTTTTTTTTTCTTTGCTTTTACAGAAATAAACTACTGGACAAAATGTCAACGAAATCAAAGGTACATAATAAGATCAAAGTTTGTATAATTCTAGTTATTTCAAACTGTGGTTCATATAAAATTCTCGTATGATTTGAAAACTTTTAATCTAAGTCTAGAAAAAAAATCTACTTTAACAATGTTGCAAATATTTTTTAATAAATCGCTCACTTTATGGACCTTGCCAAACAGTTCAAACATGATTGTATAAAATAATTACAGACTCTTTCTCTTTTCTTCTAAGAAATTATCAGCAATGATTCTCGTGTTTTAATATTTATTTTCTTTACGCCTGGGAAAATCTATTTCTCGACAGTTGGCCACCTTAGTTTCTATTTGAAAACTGCAATCGGTTTTATGCAGCTGTATAACTAATCACAACATCAGACTTTTTTTATGCTTTGCTATTTCGACCATATTCTAATAATTGTTTGTGATAAAACAGTAGATAACTAAAAGATTAAGAATAAATTTTTTAATAACCAATAATGATTTGAAAAATTATGAATAAAAAAGTATAATTACCCCTCACTAGTCAAGACGTCTTTTAATCTGGCTCTTGTTATAAGGTGATCATCACATTTAAACCACTGGTCTCTTTGTTGTCTAATAAAAGCAGTGTAATGTCCAGTCTCAAGAGAACCCTCGTGATTTATGACGGCAAATAACGAGTACCTTTATAAAAAATAATTATAATAATAAATTTCATAACTGTTAAACCTATTTAAAAATTTATTAATTTTCACAATATGCAAAACCTTCAAAAAATTACTCAACCTTTGAAATGAAAACTATAATTTAAAATTTCATTGGTACAGAAATTTTAAAATATTATTACCTATTATCAGCGAACGCCGGATCTTCTCCATTTTTATGAACACCATCAACAGCTGCACTATTATTGTTTCCATTTCTTCGATGAGACATAAAAGGTGTCATATCTAACTGCTCGGGAAAAGATATAAACGTAGAAATTTTTTTATCTTGTACACTTGAATGTTCAAATCTTTTGAGATGAAAACTTGCAACGATGGGTAGTTGCTTCATGGTCAGCTGCTTTGTGCTTTCTTGATAGTTCTTGCAGTTACTGCACTTGATTTTAGCTGAAGAGCCTAAATGTTCGGCCCGAGTAAAGCGCTCTAAACAGTCAACAAGAGAAGTCGGCACAGCCAAAGGATCTCCGCTGCTGATAGATGTCGGACCAAGATCTAGAGAAATATCCCAGAATGGATCGATTGTTGTAGAAACGCCACTAGAATAACATTGAAAATTAGTTTTTTAAGAAATCTTTTAAAAATTCTTCTCGATACAATTAGTATAAATTTTATATAAAAAAAAAAATCTTACTTGCACGCTTGGCAAACGACGTCACTTTGCAGTCCACCCGTAAAGATCTGATCGATAATGCAGTTGCAATGATGTGGATTATCCTTAACTAGTAATGGAACCGCCGAGTATTGCTGACAGTGTCTGTGCAAAACGTCCAAAGTTGCAATAAAAAACTCGTGCGCGTCTTGCTGCTCATAGCCGGCTAAGTGTCGCGCATGAGTCCAGATGAGGTGGAGCAACTTGTGCAAACTTAGAGGTGCCTTATTGCCTGAGTAGAATTCTTGAAAAAGACTCGAGACTTCGCAGACCAAACATCGATTAGGTTGAGGGCAGTTGTGACGATCGGCCAGGAAGTAGTCCCGTAATAAGGGTGTGTGGATTAAGGCCTGGACAATGCAGTTCATGAAACATGTGCTGCCCAGATTTATTAGACCTCGTAGACCTTATGAAAAAATATAATTTTAATTTAAAAAAAGCATATAACAGTCTTTAATAGTTATATAACTTTAATAAAATTTAGTTTTAAAAAAACTATACTTTGATGTAATTAGTTTTTTTGTTAATTATTATTTTATATCAATACATTGAAAAAACGACCTCTTTTTCGCATTTTTGTCTCTAAAAATCATTTCTTGGTCATAAATCGACAAAAAAATCGTGGACTTAAATTTTTTTTATATTTCATGAATTTTTTCAGATCTACGCTTTAATATGGTTAGTTTCTTGTTAATTTTCATTTTATATCAATTTTTTGAAAAAAAAACGACGACTTTTAGTCATCTAAGATGGTTTTTTGCCCGCAGAATTTTTTATGAGAACCGAAATAGGACCGTAACTTCTTTAGGTGATAACAAAACTTTTACCGTTTACCGCGTTAAAATCGGATAATTGGATGTCGGAACACATTTTGTTACACACACACATACACTTCTAATTGTGAGTGTAAAAAATTTTTTTCGTGATAAAAATTTTTCTTAAGGATTGTAATTTTGTTTAGTAAAAAGTTACGCACTTTTTACAAAGATGAAAATATTAGGCCCTTCCGAGCCCTGAAAGGTCGATCGTGCGTAACAAAAAAGATTAATTTACAAATTAAATTTTTCATTTAAACAAAAAGTTTTCCAACTTTAAGTAATTTCTTTAAAAAAAAAACTTTTGAAAAAAACAAACCGATGGTGGAGTTTTCGACGACTCGTCTCCGCCGTGGATTTTTGCGAAGCAGTTCGACTTCGTACAGCGAGGGTTCCCAGGCTCGATAGAACTCACCCAGGCTCAGGGACTTTGCGGTCTCGCTCCATTGGGCCTTGGCCACGGTCAGCAGTTCTCGGTCGTAAACGTAGTCGCCGCATTGGAAGCATAGGATGTTGCCGTAACACAGGTCCACAGCTGTTTTGAAAAATAGCAAAAAAACGTTAATCACACAAGTTTTTCAAACCCGTCTTGCATGTATCGTACATTTAATCTTAATCTATTTGTTTATTGAAATTTGGTTTTTCAATGGGGGAATTTTAAGAGCTTGCGAAAATCGAACCCTACGAAAAGTATTCGACCTTGGTGCTGTCATACCAAATAAGCCATTCAAATAAAATTTTCACTAAAATAATTAAAACAAATTAAAAAAAAGAAAACAAAAACTAACCGAGAAAGTGCTTTTTAGTTTTGGCATGATCTTGGATGTGACCTTTGACGTAACAGCCGAAGAATATGCAGTGCAGGCACGAATGTAGTCTATCCTTATAAGTTTTACAAGTGTGACATAAACAGCTCACAGCCTGAAAAAATTTAAAAATTTATCTTTCTCATTTATCTTTCCAAGTGTGCGGTAATTTTTTGTACTCTTTTGAAGATTCTCATTACAAAAAACAAAACCGTGCTGTAAGATAAAATTGAAAAATCAAGATCAACGTGTCTCGAAAATAGTTTTCACGTCAATCATCAACGCCATTTGAACGGCTGTCAAGCGCACCCCTTCTTTTGGACAGTCTACATCAACTAAAAATATTTTTTTCAAAATGTAAAATCGCCCCGACAAAGAACCTATTGACCGTAGAATCGCCCTTACGGGTTTCAAATAAAAGGGGGCGTTGGCACAGTCAACGGAGAGGGAGGGATCCTTCGGACGCATAAAAAGGTACCATTGTGTGAATTTATGCACGTGGTGCTGTGCGTAAGTTTTTTTTACCGTTAGTATCTCCCTCATTCTATTGTGCCGCGAATTGGAAAAATAAGCTATTGTTATTAATTTGTTGTAAACGAGAAACTTTCTATCGTTGCTCTAGAAAATTCGCGAGTAAAGCACAGCTGTTTTTTTCATTTGACAATCACGACGTATTTTTACACGGAATATTCCCAGAGAAAAAATTAATTAAACGGTGTGTGATATGCCGTATAATTTTTGCGATCTTTCACTCGTAAGAGGAGAACCGTTGCAGTTTAGCGGAACATATACGGGAAGTGCTGGTGGAAGGGAAACCGGGTTGAAAAAAAAAATGTTTAGTTTACGGAACGGTGATTCAACCGAATTCTCGAGACATTCTTCACGCTTTAAACACCTGCTTAGCATTATAAAATTTTTTTTTTTTATTATTATTAATTGATGCCGCGGTGTTTTATTTAAAAATAATTTTAAGTTCGTTCAGTCTATGTATGTAAATCTCTTTTTAAGTTAAAATACTCTGAACACTCAACAATTATTTTTCGAGTATAAAGTATGGCTCGTGTATATGATATTCACGAATTGCAAGCGTTCAGCAATCTTCTGTCGATTAAAACTCATTTACTTCATGAAAAAAACTTATCTCGTTGATTTACAAACTTTTAATTGACACGTCAAGCAATAGATAAAAAAAATTTAAATCGTAATAAGAATTTATTATTATAGTTAAAAATAATAATAAAAAAAAACTGTTATTAAAAATGAAAAATACAAATCGAGCACTGCATTCTTAAACAAATTTTTAAAAATTTTTCAATAAAAAAAAGGTTAATCGATAGATTGATTTGTCCGTTGATAGATTTATCAAATCAAACATCGCACAGATACTATGAAAGAGAGAGAGAGAGAGAGAGAGAGAGAGAGACAAGAAAAAAGCCTCACCTTTCTGATCCGCGCCTCGTTCGAGGTGCTGGTAACGAAGAACGAGTGTATGACTTTGTAGGGCTGTATGCCCTTGGCTGCCTTGAAATTATTCAAGTGTATGCAGCCATGGTCGCTCATCTCAGGACCCGGGCGCACCTCGGGGCGACGATTTGAACACCTCGGCGACGCGCCTTCGCCAAACAACCGAATAATAATAAACAAACACAATTCACACTGCTGCGGTTGCTGCTGTGTTTATACCCTGCGAAGCGGAGCAGCGTCTGGAGCTGTGCTGCTGCGGTGGCGGCAGCGGCGGCGGCGTTGCCTGAAGCTGCAACAGCTCTTGTACATGGACGGCGTTGAGGGAGGCACCTCCTGGGGTTACGATTTTCGTCGGGAGAGAAGGAATCGAAATCCCCTCTCACTAGTGTAAGAATAAAAAAAGTTAGGTTAGGTCGAGTGACCCCTGCAGACAGGCAGTTTTAGACCGACTATACGATGCGTAAGCTTTATAGGGGCGGAGCATCAGCTCCGAAATCAAGTTCACCTTGATGAGACAGGGCCAAGGGAGCTGATTTAAAGGGATGACAGACCTTTGCCATTTAAAGTTAACATGGCAGCGAAACGTAACGGTCTTCACCCGTGGCAGGGAACACACCGCTCAGCACTAATTACACTCTCATAAACTACACATTTTCTTTTCTTTTTTTTCCTCAGAAGTCAGCAGGTGTCGTTTTACCAGCAAACTTTCAAAATAACGCACTGCACATAATCTTACACCGTGAATAAAGAGCGCGTGTGACAGATTGAGTTGCACTTATATATAGCACAGTTTATTCAGGTTCAACAGCGAGAGACAAGGACGAGCTGCGAAAGAGAAAGCGTGGACACACACTGCCTTAGTCTTCGCGTTAATTAAGCCACCACCACCACCACCACTTTTATTTTGGAAGTTTTCTTTTTTGCCCAAGCACCACTGTCTTTGTTTCCGTTCGGGTGAGGAGATTCTGAACAAAGAAGGAGGGATTCAGCGACCCTGGCCAGCGGGATCGCGCTTCTCTTCTTTTGTTTTGTTTCTTTATTGTTGTTGTTTTTCTCCTCATGGAGCGAATCAGCTGGAGGACTGGCGCTTGGTTCCCCTTCGACTGCAAGCGATTTACTTTTCGCTCGCGGATGCCGACCTCACCTCGCGCTGCAGGGGGATGAGTTGCTGCCTGCTGCTGCTCTCTTCTCCGGTTTGGTGTACCGGCGACATCTCCCGGTTGAGGTTAGGTCGGAGACACGGGGATGAACATGTGAGAAGACATGAAAGTTCATCACAATTTTAAATTTTTGCAATCTTTCCTGAGTCGCAATGCTGTGAAAGCGTTTTATTTCAATAATCACGTGCTATCGGACTCGTGAAATTAATTATAATTTCTGGGTAACAAAAGGAAACAAGGAGTTATCCAAGGTCGGTAAGAGAGAAATTTTCACCTAGGTTGGAGCTTTTTTTCAAAATTTACCAATTTTTTTTTTTTTATATTGAATCGAAACTTTGCTTTTCATTACAAAACAGGTAAATTTTTTATAAATTATTACAAAAAAATTTTTTTCATTTGAATCAGAGTAGGAATCTTAGTTACCGTGTGACGCTAGTATCTGTTCGTTGACCGATGGCTTCATATGATCATCGAAAAAAAAAACTAATCTGCAATAAGTATTTATTTATTGTTTTTTTGAAACTGTTGATTAATAATTCTATTTTTATGAATTTTTGCCGATAAATAAAATATTATATAATTTGATGATAAACTCTTAAATATACAGTTTTGTAGATAGTAAAACTTGCGAGAACATAATTTTTTAAAATATTTACATTTTCTAAAAAAATATTTTCAATTTCTTTTTTTTATACTTTTTTAAAATTAAGTGTCAAAAATTTTAAAATTTAAATTTAACGTTAACAAATTTTCAGTAGCAAATTCCGAAACTTCTTTCGTCTAATTTTACACGCTCAAATTTCAAACCTAGTCTCATCTAAAAATACGTGTGTTCAAAACAAAAATCATAGCAAAAATCAACTTAGACTTAGCTTTTTCCATTCGGTAAAAAAAGTCACGCTCCAAAAAAAAGTTGCTGCTACTTTTCAAAGGTGCCGACAATCATCTCGCGTCGTTAAATATCAATGGGTGCGCGCGAGACAGAAAAAAAGCCGCAAAAATAATTGGTGACACCTCGGAAGAGTGCACGCGTTGATTTTTTTTTTTCAAAACGATAATCATCTTTAAAATATTTTCATTTTAAACTTTGAGCTAGTGGCATTAGTGACGATTTCATTGAATATAATAGATTCTTCCTTGAAAAAAAAATCCACAAAAAATGTAATTGGACTGTTCATTAAATTTCCTCAACATTTGCTTCCAAGGTCCATTGAGCAAAATTTTTTGAAGTTTAATCAATTTTTTAAATCAAGAATAATAATATCACCTTATTATGCTGGTAAATTTAACCATTAGTGATAATCTTGTTTATACTAAAAACAATCTAAATTTTGCAAAATATTTTGTAAAAATAAATATTTATTCTAATCGTATAACCAAAATATTTTTATCGATATATTTTTAAATTATCTACTTTGAGAGCAGTAAACTAAAATTTGTACTTGCACCTCTTTATAAAAATTGGTTCACAGTATTCTCTCGTTGTTTCTTTGGAAATCAATACTTCGTACGAGTTGGGATCATTACCTGATTTATTAGGCTTTAAAAGTTTCTGTGAATTTTTTCCCACTTAAGTTTCTTATTTGAAATTATTTTCTCCTACAGAAAAATTCAAAGTTCATAATAACACACCTCTTGCAAAATTTTAAATTTCTCTTTGAGAATTCAATCGTAAAAGTTTAATGACCCTATTTTTTGCTTGTTTTTGATACTTTAATTTCACTTTGAAAAAATAAATTTTTGACATCTGTCACGAATTTTTTGAATAAAAAAATTGTATTTAAATTATATTTATTTTTTGAATGGTTAAAAAAGTTATACATATAGTGAATCTTCGACAATAAAAATAGAAGATATAAAACACTGACTCGAAAAAAAATGGCAAAAAAAAAAAAAAAAACTGGAATTCGACGATCGTTGATGAGCGAGGAAAGTAATCAGCACAAGAAAGAGAGAAATTTCTGGTGGGATGAAAAAAGTCGTGACCGCCATCGGAAAATCGACGGAGGCGTTTTAGATTTCTCCTTTGACTCTATTCTATTGTCGTCTTTTTTTATCGTGGGCTGATGAAAAGTGAGATTGCTCATTATTTTTGTGTCTTTTTCTCCAACATAATGGCTTTATCAGGGGCAACGCTTTGAAAGTTCTCCGCAAAATTGGATAAATTAGTTTTTAAATTAGTTTTTATTTATACGCCAATTAGTTTCTTTTGTAAATGCTCTCAAAAAATTAAAAATTTTTTTTTACCTCACTAAAACTTATTTACTAATAGTTTGATATGATTGTACCGCATTTTTTAATAGCGTGATCAACAAGTATTTGAGCTTCATAGGAGACAAATATTTACCAGATAAATAAGATTTCCAATGCTTTAAATTTACATAAACTTTCATTTTTTGTCTCCCTCAGACTATACAAGTACCTACCTGACCCTAATTTTAAACTTCCTATGAGCAAAAATGTTTACCGTGGCTCTCGGAAATAATATTTTATGATCAACCAGGACGCGTCTCAAAAAGCAAACCAAAAGTACTCAATTTTACCATTATCGCGTGATTGTTGTTTAGTTATAAATAAAAAAAATTAAATAAAGTTATTTGAATTAAATAAAAAATACATAAATAACAAATTTTTCATTTCAAATATAGTGTATTTTTAGAATTTCTTTTTGATTGAACTTTGATCTTTTTATTAAGACCATTTTGAAGCTTTGAAGTGAGTACAATTGAAGTAATTCTTCTTGAAAATTGAAAAAAAAAAAATTGCACAGTTTTGTTTATTATTATTAAAAGTTTTTTATCTTATAGCGATTGAAAGAATAAAAAATGAATGAATCTATATTAACTAAACAATTTTATGTAATAATTTTCGATGAATATCATTCCATAAAAGGGAACAAAATACAAAAACGTATGATTAATTTGTTTTTCGTTTGACGAATTTAATTAAATTATAAAAGTTTTGATCACATATCGATCTCAAAATTAGTGATCGATCGATCATATTTTTGGGATTAACATTTCTTGTTTGTCTAAAATCTTTCTTTTTTCCTATACGGAATGCATCTTCCTCCCGCATTCTTCTAGCCGCAATCTCTGTCGAATCAGAGTCGGCTAAATTAATAACCCAAATTGAGATGGGGGGAGGCTTATCTCTGTCTCTCTCTCTCTTTCTCTCTCTTCCTCGAGGAAACGACCGACGATGCAGCCACGGAGGGGCAGAAAAGTTATTCAATCGGCCGACGAGTAGAGCGATGACTTGCGTGCATCATGCGGCATTAAGATCGATATTTTTTTTTTTTCAAATTTTATTTTTGGGGTTGGTTGACCCAGTTTCATGTTAAAGAAAATAAAAGGGATTGGGTGTTGTTAGGGGTTGGTCTATTATTTTTGAATGCTGTTTATTTAGTGTAATTTAGGATAGTATAATGCGTATTTGGGGAAATGATAATTCTAATCAGGTCTGTTTGTGTTTTGTAAGACCTAGATTTTTACGAAGTTTTTTAGTAATCCTCCGTGAAGGTGAATAAACAAGAGAAGAAAAAAAAAAATTCGAGATTTTATTTTACTGATACAAAACTTCTAAATACATTATTAAGGCTGAAGCAAGGTCTCATCAATCATAATTTTTGAATAGAGGTGGAAGTAAGTTTTTTTTTTGTGATCAAAATTTTCTACCTCTTGTAAAAAAATATTTTTTTTACTTTTTTTAGAAATTAAGAAAAATATGGCACATTTGTTAAAATGACAACAATCAGCTTGGTTTCTCTAGAGTCCGATTTCATTCTCTTTTTCGAAATCAAAAAAAGAATCAAAACACTTCTTAAAACGGATTAAAGATACGTCGCAAAGAAGTATAACTTTCACTTATTCGTAGAAAGTTTTTTATTCATACAGATAAATCAAATCTTCCCAGACGCGTATTTTTTGAGGTCGAAAAAGTTGGTTAAGAAATCAAAAAGAATTTTACAAATAATTTATTGATACCATCCAATAATAGAAAGGGCGAATATTCAAAATTTAAAAAACAAATCAGATTTGATCTATTTATCTTTTATTTAAATTTTAACAAACATTTACACATTTTCAAGTGCAACGATATTATAAAATAACTTCATACTTGTCAAAGACAGCTGTTTTTGAAACGAAAAAATTGAAAACTCTTGACAGAATGAATTATAAATTTATACCTCTGGCTAAGATGAAAATTAAAACCGTCACACTCTTACAAGAGCAATCTAGGGTTTTCATTTTCCACGAAAATTCTAAAATAGCCCCTCAATCAATCACTCTAACAGTGTAAACCAATAAAAATCATCTCGACAGTGATAACAGGGAAGGTGATCCAAGCGAGTACACAAATACACAAAGATTTGAAACAATAAAGCTCGCCGCCGGTGCGGCGCACCGTGTAAGACAAACAATTTGTACAACCCAAACGAGAAGCCGATGAAAACAGAGAGAAAAAGAGAAGAAGAAAAGGAGCGTCGAGGAAAGTGAGACGCGCATATAATGCGCCTGCAGCACCACCGACGCGAAACTGGGACGACGAAGCCGCCCATTGTGCTGCACTTGGGGGTCGACGAGAAGAGATGACGAACTTTCCTTCTTCTTCTTCTTCTTCTTCTTCTTACTTCTTCTTTGCGAGATTGGGAAACGATGTAAGCGAGCCTTTTTAAACTTTCAAGCTCCTTCTATGCAAATTTTTTTTCTCTGCACTTTTTTTTTTGTGAAATTCCTAATTGAGTAGCGCAGGCATAAAAGTAAATTAGCTGCATAAATGTGTGTTTGCATGTGATTTCAGTGCTATCATCTGCCATGTGTTATTCATAAGTGCACTGGGGTTTGAATATTTATTAAAAATAAATTACCTGCAAATATGTACGTGCAACAAACGTTCTGCATCCGTATGGATTATAATAGATTATTATCTTTTGGTTTACTTTTTTTTTTAATACTTTATGGATACATAATAATAAATTATGATCTAATGAGCTGGCTTAATAAATATTAAATTGACTACTGGTTTTATGATTTAACGCAGTCGTTTGAGCTTGATCAAAGCATTCCATTACCTGTCTTTTTTTTTCAAATATCCTGGGAACTTTTCTTCTTATTAGCTCACTTGAAAATTATTGAAAATTAGCTTTTAAGTGTTTAAAAAAAAAGTATTAATATTATCTATTACGGTCACTACTTCGTTAAACCGTAATAATACTCTTAGATAATTTTACGTGTAAAGTAGAACTAACTTTTTTGAAAATTTTGATGATAGACGTAAAATTAATTGATACTCACTGAACTTTGAACCATCCACTCGATTCCTATCGGACTTAAAAATGTGTCCAATCCGGATGTCTCCCGCTTTTCAACAACTTTGTATGGTGACGTCGGCTAAATTGAGAACGGAAAATTGTAATTTAACAATTCTTTGTTGTTTTATTTTATTTTTGTTTGAATTCTTACATACTGATGTTTTGAAATTAATTCAAGAATAAGTTTAGTATAAAATTTTTATAAATTAGTTGATCAAAAAGTTTTTTTTTCAGCTAACACTGTATTTAAATCAAATGAAAATTTTTGAAAGCCACGTATAAACTTGAAAACAATGAAAACTAGTAATAAAGAAGAGAAGTAATTCAGTGAAATTTTATTACTCTAATGACTTGGTTAATAGCTGTATTTAAATTACCAACTTTAGACAATTTCAAGTAAATAATTCGCTTAACAAGTTGTGAATTTTTGCGAAAAGTTAAAACACTCTTTTATCTTTAAAAATTATAAAAATTTATCTTTACACATTTTCCTCTTGAATCTTTGCGAATTTTGCAATTCTGATGGTATCGCTGCTCTAAATTGTATAATTCCGATGTTGTTGTATTTCCTACAAAGCTTTGCGATTGAATTAATAATTCAATTGTTAAAAAGTTCATTAAATTTTCAAGTCTGCAGTTTTTCAGAATCACTTAAAAAAGATAAAATTAGCTTCCGTGTACTATAAAAAGGCAAATACATTTATTTAATTTTCAAAAAATAAGATTGAAATTGTACACTTGAAGATTATGTCATAAATAAAGGTCAATAAAGAACAACGAGTGCTTTAAACTTAAATTGTATTGTATTTTCATGAATTTTTTTACATTTCTATCGGCGATGATAATAAATATCTTAAAATAAGACTTTCACTCTGAATTTTTTTTTCTTATCCTCATCGTTAATTGCATTAAACTTCTTGGAAGTGCAAAAATTTACTTTCAATAATTTTTTTTCTTTTTTTTTTTTTCTACTTTCAGTGCAGGCGACGATAGTCACTGGTAACCATTAAGTCTACTTTTTTAAAATATAATCTTAAATTTTTTTTTCGGGGCGAGATCGATCATCATGTTTCGCAATTCGAATCTTCGGTCTCGTCGCTTTTAGTGCTCGATTCGCTCCTTATCGGAATTTTTTTTCGGGTCTAATATTGAAATAATAACTGACAAAACTAGATTCTACTCGAGTTGTCCTCGTGATTTTCTGTAATTTTTTTTTTGCGATAAGCAAATTATTTTATTAAAAAGCTGATTTTTTTTATCTAATCTTTCCAAGCATTTTTTATTGATTTATTTTTTAATTCGTTGTAAAATATACTGTGATACCATAGTATTGAAAATAAGTGGGTACCTTTTGATCGAGCATGTAAAGTCAATTTTTTCAAAAACTAAAAAAGTTACTTCAGTAAACTAGAGTGAGTAGTGTTCGAAAGATTCAACTTAGTCCGTTCAAAAAACTTTTTAAAATGATTCGATAAAAAACTTTATTAAGTAGTCATCCTCTATACAAAAGAAAATAAACTATTAATTTGAATTACAGAAAATCTGAACAATCGTAAAAAGCGATTCGAGCCCTGAAAAATCCCAGACCGCGTTGCAGTTGCACATCGCTTCGTCTTGGTTCGGTGAAGGGATTACATATACATATATATTATAAATATACACCACGTACAGTCCTAAGTAGCGCGCACAATAAGGCCATACAATTTAAAGCTACTGTGGGTCGTATTTTTGTTATCTTACGCACACATTCACACACACCGAGAATCTTCCTCCACATATATATATATACCCATTTTGAGATTTTCTAATAGTTTTCGGCCAGACACGAGCGCGCGGCCGTTTTGATAAAATCCGTTGTTAAAATGAATAATCAATTCTCGACACGCGAGTCCGAAATAATTTACGTAAATTAATTGTACACCTTCAAAATTGATCGAGCCGATTACCTAACTCCGGGACGTTTTAAACTGTATTTATTTCAAATACCGCGCGCTCGTGACCGATTGTTTTTTTTTTTTTTTTTTTTTTTTTTTACAACTAAACTGATATCGTGAAAAGTCATTGTAAAAATTATCCAACCCCGATATTTGACCTTTGGAAAAAAAAAAAATGCGCCACAAGATTAACGAAAACAATTTTACTGTACATTGAGCTAGCTCGAGGTCGTGCGAAACGCGGAATTTTTGATTCACCGCTGTTTTTTTTTTTTACAAAGCAAAGGTGAAACCGTCAAAGCAGGAAGGTGCAGCGCAAAGGCGAAAAGGTAAAATGGACGCAAGTGTATAACACTCATAAGCTCGTCGATCATAACAGTTTTAGAAAATAAAATACGCCGAGGAAGTACGAAGCCTTATTCGGGAACAATGTTAAACGTATATATATATATCCATGCTTGTACAAAATATTAATCTTTTTTTTTTCAACTTTCATGATAAAATAGTGAAGCTTTTTGGACGTTGACGAGAGAGAAACAAAAAAAAAAACTCTAAAAATTGTACTTTTTCCCCTCGTTTTTTTTTCTCGTTTATAATCCTACGATAAAAACTGTATGATTTGTAGCAACATCTTAAGTGTACGTGCGCACGCAATCTCGTCGAAGGCAACCGTGGCGCGTTTAAAAATCAAGAATTCAGCTTAATTTCATTACGACTACTTGCTTTTTTTTCTTTCTTTCTTTCGAATTTACACTTTGTCCACGGACGCAATTG
Organism: Encarsia formosa; assembly: GCA_038277355.1. Taxonomy (NCBI): domain Eukaryota; kingdom Metazoa; phylum Arthropoda; class Insecta; order Hymenoptera; family Aphelinidae; genus Encarsia; species Encarsia formosa. Next base: position 113,335,081 of record CM076184.1, read on the forward strand.
TCCCACTTTTACCTTTTCCGCGACAATTTACGCTTTCGGTCGTAAAACAAAAAAAAACTGGTGTACACACTTTCCCTTATCGTAAAATTTTAGTTAACCCCCTAAAGGCCAATCGGTTGACCCCGGTCAGATAAGCTCGATCTGGCCCACGGCGACTGATTTATTTTTTAAATTACAGTATTAGAAAATTTTACACTCATCATCATCGCTCGCGGTTAATCACAACATTGTAACAAATTAAGCCATACGCGATAAAACTTGGTTAACATTAATAATAATTAATAATAAATACTGAGAGCACGAAGACAGTCCAGCCATAGAAGTGTGTTTATCGTATCTTCCTTGTCGTTCAAACGTTTTGATTATTCTTCTTCTTCTTTCTTGATTTTCAAATTTCTTTTTTTTCTCTTCCTCATCGAGCTCCGAGAGCAGAGTCCCAGTGGCGCGCGCCAGAGCGCGTCGAAAGAAAAAAGAAAAAAAAAGAACTAACAACAATAACAACAACAACACACAACTCTTGCTCACCAGACCACGAATGCCGACCCTTTCTTTCCACTTACTCCTTTTTCTTCTTCATCTTCTTCTACCTTTCACTTCTTCATTCTACACACTCGCGGCGTCGATCTTTTTTAACGAACTTTAGTTATCCCCCTGGAGAAAGCGATAACATTGTTTATTTCCCTTTTTATTTTTTTTGTACATCTGCGATTGAGAAAAAGTGTGACGAATCAGACTTTCTCCAAAAGCACGAGAGAAGAGAGAGACAGAGACAGAAAAAAGGCGACTTCGTTAAAAAAGCCCGCGCACCTGGGATAAGAAGTGCTCACGCGCACGTGGCCCCCCAAAGAGCCATGAATTTAACCAGCACTTTTATTCATTTGGTGATGAGAGTCTTTACTGGGCGATCAGCAGCATCAGCAGACTGAGAACGGTGGCGAGGAATATTTGATTCCTGGACACGATGGAGGACGCCCCGGCGGGTATGTCCGGGAGCTCGGGCGCGCTCTTGTTCGAGTAGTACTGGTAGTTGGCCGTGTTGGTGATCGACACTATGGCCCTGAAGTTCGGCTCCTCGATGTTCAGACTGTTGTCCAGGAACTTGTGCAGTCTGTTTGTTATGCACCAGAGCTGTCCCTTCTGGTCGAAGGCGAACGAGTCGGGCCACTGCATCAGGTGGTGGTCCCTGGATATGATTCTCTGGCCCTGGGCGAAGTTGGTGAGCTGCTTGGTGTCCCACATGGAGACCGCGTCGTCGCCCAGCAGGCCGAAGTACAGGACCCCGGCGTTGGTCATGGTCATGCCGTCGGACTGGGAGGGCTTGCGGCCCAGGACCTTGACCTTGAGGTGTATGTCGGCCCGCTCAACCTCGTCCTTGAGGTACTTGGTCTGGACGGAGAACAACTGGAAGGACGACAGCGGGCTGTAGTAGAGCGTCCGGTCGACCTCTGTGTCGGCGGGACTCAGGGCGATGCCGTCGATGGGGAAGGCGTTTTTGACCTGGATCCGGTCGACGATGATGCCCACTGCGTCGGGCTTGGCCTTCATGGACTCGTCGGTGACTTTCCAGGAAGTCCCGTTCTCCAGCGAGAAGACTATTATGCCGGGGTTGCGCTCGTCAGAGTCGGTGATGTAGGCCATGCCGCCCTCGGTGTGGTCGACGACTATGTCGTTGAGGATGCAGGTCTCGGGGTGGGCCACCTCCGGTGCGAAGGGAAAACTCCTCAGGACGGCACCGTTGTTCTCCAGGTCCAGAATGACCAGACGCGGTGGACAGTCGGCCTTGGACTCGAGGGTCAAAGTAGCCACTCTACCGGTGTCTAGGACCCACATCCTACCCTTGGGGTCGATCTCGATGTTCTGGACGAACTGGAAAGCGCTGCAGTCGCCGATCTTCTGCATCTCCCAGCTTGGGTAGGGCTGGAGCTTGGGGGCGGTGTCCTTATCCACGGGCTCGGAGGGGGTCGTGGCCAGGGTTACCGGCACTCCGTTCCTCCAGCGGGGTATGGTCAGGTACATGTTGTCCTTCCAGTGTTTGATGCCGGACAAAACGTTGTTCTTCTCGATGTAGTTCTCGTCCTTGACCGCGTGGTAGTAGACCTCCTGGCTGGGCCAGGTGTAGTTGATGTAGTTCCACTGGAATTTAACGATGAAGGGCGGGTGTCCGGCCCCCAGGACCAGCCCGAGGCCCAGGGACAAGAGAGCGAGCTTCAGCAGCAGCATCGTCGGACGTGGTCTATTCTTGAATAAGCCGCGCGGCGGCGAGCCAAGTGTTACTCAACTGGATTTTGATCGGGCGAGCCGCTTCCTCTCGGGGCACTGAGACTGAGCGCGTCGCGGTCGCGATTCGACTGAGCGCGCGCGCTCGCTCGCTGCGGGCTCGGCTCCGTCCGCTCTTTTTCACCCCACCCTGGGCAGGCGCGCGCGCACGAGAAGGGCTTTAAAGAGCCGGACTCTTAACCCACGTGCGAGCCGACCAGGATGACCCCAGCGCCTTTTGATAAGGTGAATGGATTTTGCTTATTTTTTTTTTTTTTCTCTTTCTTTCTTGAGCTCCCGGCCCCTTTACGGGAGGGGAGACGCTAGGGGAGCTGCACCAGAGCCTGCTAATCCTTTCGCCAAGGCATCGATTTTTAATTCCGCTCATTCATTAAGCGTCTCTTACCCTGTGGTGGTGCTGCTTTATTTATTTTTTGAGAGTGTTTTTTAGTTTTTTTGTGCTTTATTTGAATAAAGTAGGAATTTTTTTTAAGTGGGTGGATATTGTTATTATTCCTGATTATACTAGGACTGGTAGGAAATTTAAAAAAATTTTTTTTTCAAACGGAGGATGAAGTATTTTAAGTATTATAAACTTAGCTACAAATAAAACTAAAACGTTTTCTGGAGAATAAATCTAAATTCATTTTGCTTGGATTATAGTAAGTTTTATGTTTGAAAATCAAACGAAAACTTTTTAATATACTCGAATAAATACTACTTTATTCAGTGGAGTCGTAATAAGAGTCGGTTTTAAAATGATTTACTTGATTATTCAACTGTAAAATTTGATATTATGGTTTTGTATTCCTAGTCCTTGACACACAAACAATTAACCTTTGTCATTTACTGATGAATAATATGAATGAAAATGAAAAATTTCTTATTTAAATCAACGAACGTATGATATTCTCTTTACGGTCTATTGCGTTGGCCAAAATAGATTTCTCGATGCAATGTATGATTTTCAACAAAATAACGTTTCATTGATATTTCGTATGATTGCATATTTCTCTTTATTTTATTTGTTTTTGCGTGTTCAAAGCTATCATTTTGATTCTTTCTCTTAGTTTTTATTTTTTTATTCCAATGCACTCGAAATTAATGCAATTACCAGCAATCTAGAGTCGAATTTAAAGCATTATAGCTGTAGCGTCATAGACTATCATTGATCACGTTTTATTGTTCTTGAACGTGTAGCTACATTATGCGCCCCGAAACCGATCTCGTAACCTATATTCGCCATTAACCGCATATTTTCTGCAATACGTTCGCAAAACTTTTTTTTTAAATTGAGTGTCTGAATGTTTACACGTGTAGGTTGAATTTTTATTTTCGCACATCACTTTACGACGAGCAAAAGAAAGAATTCGAGTTGGCAGACTCGGAGACATTAATCACGACGGTGCCGGCAGCGACAAAGGTAAATAATTTATGGGAGGGGTTAATCGGCCCGGTAAAAATGCATAATCGCATTATTATCCCATGACACACCTAACACGGGGCGAGAGGGGACCCGAAAAAATGCAAATTCCGCCCCGGGGAAACGCGTTTCGTACCTTTAGGATGCGTCTAAAATATCACTGCGGCGTTGCGAAAGCTTCATTGTATTCACTTGGGCTTGATATTTTTATGACCGGCTGGGGATTTTCATTGTTACCGCGGGTTCGATTCGAGTGTTGACGTTGGAGAAAGTTTTATTCATCGACCGATGATGTTAAAAAGTATTATAAAAAATTTATGAAAATTTTTATTTTTTAAGTATTATTTAGGTTCTAAAGAAGACAACAGAAACAGCGATAATAATTTTGATATTCTTTGGGGAAGTTAAATTTTTATTTCTCTGTCATTTATGATGTTTTTATGCTGGTACTGGTACATCTTTTTAGTTTTACTATTAAAAATTCAGTTTAATCTAAAATGACTCAATATATATGACAAAAATACCAGAAGTAACTACACTTACTTTACTTTAAAAAATTTTAATAAAAATTATTATTTTTCAAGCTTGTAAACACAAGAGAATTTTTATCATTTATTACTTTATATTTTAATATTTTAGCCTGATGAGGACGTCTTAGCCACGTCGAAACTGTAGCGATTATTATACAATTTACAATAAATTTTGGTTCCTCCTAATCGACAATTACTATCAAGTTTTATTATTATTTCTCAAGATGATTTTTTCCTTGCGTTTGAAAATTTTCTGATCCAGAAATCCAGCCCGCGCTAAAAAAAAAAAAGATAAATCAAAACATTGTGAGCCAGCCCTAAGCCCATCTTACGAGACTCTCGAGGGCCGACCTTGGTGTCAGGGGCCGGTGAACGCGAGCTGTTGTGTGTGTACCTGTTACGGGCAATCCGTTACGTGAACTTGGGCATTTCACGAATTGTCCAACTCATCTGGTCAATTCATGAAATGTTTGAGCGGTCAGTTTATTTACGTACGCGTTCTCAAAGGTATGTGTTTTAGATTATAACAACATTGCGCATGTGCACAATACAGCATTTTAAATTGCGCTAGTTTTTGAGTTGTTGATTCTCAGGTCAGTACATTCTTCAATGTAGATTAGAAATTTATCATTTTGTTTTATACAAGTATACTTTATTTTAAAAAAATATTTAATATTTAAAAATAATTAGTTTTAAAATTGCAATGATTGCTTTTGTCATAGTGTCAAGTGTCAAAATTTAATGATTAATTTATGGTGATTCATTTTTAGAATGAAATTTTTCTTTACACCATGGTTGTTGCTGCTAATTTTATATTGATATTATTTTAATATTAATTTTTCTAATTTTTTCATTTAAAAAATTTCATTAATATTCAAATTAAAAAATTATCATCTTTATCTTCAAATAATTGCTTGGCAACTAGCAATTCTTCATATTTTATTGCAGCCAAAGTACAAATATCATCCATAGATACTTCCATTTTATTATAGATAAAATGTTAAAATAAACATTTTAATATAAATACTGTTTAAATCTAAACAATAATTTAATTTGAAAAAATTAAAAATATAACTTTTATAATAATGACTAAAGCAAGCATATCACTCCTACATTGTAACTAAACTTTATACAACATCATTTTTCAAAATATATAGTATTAAAATAAAAACAGCAAATAATTTATTTTTAGGTTAACATCGCATGATCACAAATTCGATAATCCACATGCATTTGAGAACGCGTACGTAAATAGACTGACCGCTCAAACATTTCACGAATTGACCAGATGAGTTGGACAATTCGTCAAATGCCCAAGTTCACCGATTGCCCGTAACATACCCACACGATCAGCTGCATTATTTTTCGCGGCGTGATGTAACGTCTCAGCTATTAAACCGAGTCTGGAGATAATCAAAGGATTTTTTTTTTCTCTTTCATTCCTTGGCGAGCGAAAATTTAGACTGTTTGCGCGGTGGTTTTCTTCTTCTTTTTTTTCTTACAATGCTCTACAAGTAGGTCAATGAAATATGAGAGCTTGACAAACGGCTTCTTGCAAAACCGTACTTCGTAATATTCTACAAGTCGAGCTTTTTTTTTTGGAAATTGAGCTTTTAATAAAGTAGTTAACGAAGTATTTTTTCGGGGATTATTTTTGGAGGTTTCAATCGGCTCGTATCAATATTAAAAGCGTATTAATTTCGTTAGAGTTTTCATCGAGATTCCGGAGAAAGTTTATTTAGACCCCGACGACTCGTCAGTTCTCGAGAGCGACGAGATTAATTTAAGCCGACACCCATAAATCAGGGGCCTCATTCTTCAAACTTACTTGACGAAATATGCTGGTACTTACTTCAATTCGAGCCCGCTTGTTCATTTTTAATCGTCTATTTCAAAATCCCACGATTCAAATGATCACTTTCGTTTGGAAAAAAAGATGTCAAGCACTTATTGTTTTTGGAAGTACTTGTAAACATCGCTATGGTGTACGCAGTCTTGGCCCACCTGATGACTGTGAATTTTTGGTAACGCTAAGCTGGCTCTTGAATGCTGCTCATCTAAATATTTTCTTTTTCGATTTAATTGAAGGGTATTAAAACTGAAGGTGTTTTTTTTTAATAATTTTTTTCTCACGATACGTAAACATAATATTACGCGAGTCATTTTGTTAAAAAATGTAACTAGTGAGTTTAACTTTATTTTTTCCGAAGGTCGCATAGCATTATCATCACCGACGACTAATTCTTCTTCCTTTTTTTATCTAGTCTAATTACATTTAAAAACAGGTACCTCACTTGCCACAGATAAAAAATAATTGAAATGCAGGTCGTGAGCTCAGCGATGTAAAATAGTTTAAAACATTTAAAAAAAAAAAAAAGAATTTTTTAAAAACGCCAGCAGCTTTGGAGCTAAAGAGAAAAACATAAGGGCGTCGACCTTGGCTCGTATCAGATTCGAAAGAGACTCTTCGCTCTCTCCTAGTTCTCGGAAAAACTTTCAATCGGAGGAGCCAATAATTTTATCCCCTCGTGTTTATTAATAAACCGCGGGTAGTGTCTGTGGTATCTCTTGAATTCATCGTTATTTTCGATACGGAAAAAAAAGGAGGGACGGAACAGAGGAGACGTTTTAGCGCCGAGCGCCGCGGCCGAACGAGAAATGATCCATCGTCGTTATGTTAATTACTCGCAGGAGACTCGCGGCTGCTTGTATAGGAGCAAAGCCGCGTGTAAATGTCTTTGTTGCATAACTTCATCAAGAACGATGCAGGGCCTCGCTTTTGGACGATAATATGGCTTTGCTGGTTTTTTAATTTTTTATGTTTTGTTAGTTTATAAAATTAATACTACTTTAGATATTGTTTATATAAAAAGTAAAAATATATCATTATTTATTTTATTTTATAATATTAACATGTCAACATGTTGATAATTTCCGATTTGAAATATTCGATTTAATACAAGAAATCCCAAAGAATTGGTTGAATCTAATTGTGAAATAAAATTCCTGTTACGAACAGAATAATATAACAAATTTGGAATAATTTATCCGTTCATACAAGAAATTGTAATTATATTAGTTTATTTAAAAAAGATCTTAAATCTAAATTTTTGAAAGTTGTTATTGATGAAATGTAAATAAATAAATTATGTATTAAAGACATTAATGCCCGTTGATGATGGAAAATAAACAAATGAATAAATAAATAAATGTCAAAGGTTCGTAATAGCAGTCAGATTTATAAATAAATTATATTCACTTATTATTAAAAAAATATTTAATTTCATACCTCAAATAGAAGTTATATAGAAGAGTATTTTTTTGTCTTACTATTATTAATAAAACATTAACATTAAAATATATATACTTATATGTTGTGTAGGAAGTTAGTTTTTGAACTATTCGTTGCTGCTCTTTAAACTGACATAAGCTGTTAACTGGTATAAAAAAAAGTTGAATGAATGATAAATTGTTGAATATGAAGAAAAATAAATTATTAATAAATACTGAACTAACACCTTATTTTTCTAACCCCGCTCAAACAGATTCTTCTATTACCAGAGATTTTTTTTCACACGCATCTAAGATTTATTAACACATTGTCAATTTTTTTTCTCACCTTATAATTACTATAAAAAAATCAACAGACATTTTATTTTCCTCCGCCATGAGTCACAAAACCAATTTTAGAAACTCTGTCAGACAATTTGTCAATTGAATAACCGATGCAGTTTTTTAGACCCAAATATAACCAGTGTGAAATCAGTTCATAAATATTGTCATCGGTACCGGTGAGTTAATCGAACGAGTTTCGAATTCTTTCCCTGTCCACTGCAACTTCGTACGTGATTCAGCCCCGGCCGCAGGCCTCACTTGGAATGGATTCAGGAATTTATCAGCTGGGATTCCTCGCGATGCAAATTTTCCAAGGCTCGAAACCTCCACCCGAGAATTCAACGCAGATTTTAATTTTTTTAATTTTATTAGAATAGCTGAATTATTCATTTACGGACATTTTAATACCCGTTGTTTTATCTTAAAATTGTATCATGTTTCTCTACACACCTCCGAGTTTAAGATTCATCACCTTGCACCGAAACGTGAGGTATTTTCAGTCTCGCATCACACTTTTCTCGCTTAGCGATTCCGAGAAATTTTTTTTTTTTTTTGTTGTTGTTAGACTAAAAAAAAAAGTAAAAATTATGGCAAACCGGGGGTGCTGTAATTATAAATCACGTCTAGCATACGTGACGCTGGAATTACACTGTCACGTTACGTGTAATCAAGTGATTCAGTCGGTAATCATTTACTTGTACATCAATTTGGCCTCCTACGATGCAATTTTGCTGACACTGCATTGATTACAAGCCCGAACAAAAGCCCCGCACGCGTGTAATCAACTTTTCATTTGAAAAAAAGTACGAAAAATCTTGACGATTATTCGCGCTCCTTTGATGCTTCAATCGTAAGCATTTACGATTATTCAAACATTACCGCAGAAAAATACAATTGGTCGTAAAAATGTAATGGACATACGCGTAGCAAAACACACGCCATCGAATCAATAAAATTTGATTTGAGCTATGCGTAAATCTTCCTCGCTCGCATAATAATTAAACCCCGACGCGAACGCGCTGCTCTAGTTGAGGGATTTTCTCCCTCGCGGCGTTGTTTACGAGACACTAAAATCTCGGCAACAAGTTTTTAACCCGCGACTCGCTTGAGAAAATTAAAATCGCGTGTAATAACCGACGGCTCGAGTATTTATATTTTTACCCTCGGACAAATCTTCCGTTTCCTGATATTGCACAATCGCACGCAAGATAATGTTTATTCAAACGCTTGCATTTTTTTTACCGATAAATTATCAGCTGGCTAATTGAAACCGAGTAATTTTCCGGATCATTGATTTACAATAATACCATTGGGCAATTAGTCGATCGGGTGGATGAATTTTCGAGTCTTTTTTTTGAGACCTTAGTGGGTACTTTTGAAAAATTGTCTCAACAATGCAAGGTTGTTCAGACTTTTTTCGAACGTAACGGTGGTAGAAAAGAAAAAAATTGAGTATGTAATTTTTCCAACTGGGAGATGCACGGGAACAATTGATGCGGCCCTGACTGATTATTTACGGTGCCAGCTATACATGCATCGGGATATTTTTAGTTTTCGCGGGTATTCCGTGACGAGGTGAATTAGATGGACGCACGCTGGATCGTACGTGAATTTCACGGTGGACTGAGCTCTTCCAAATTTAATTTTTTTGTGGCTTATTTTAATATTGCTTACCTACTCTTCTTAGATATTTTTTTTGATTTTTTCAAAAATTTTGAGTTGGTATAAATAATACTTAAAATAAAATATTTTTCGTAAGTTCAAAGAAGAGTTTACAGAAGTACCTAGCTTAAGAGATAATTTATTTTGGTACTACAAAGAAATATACAAAAATTCAGAGTTATGAATGTTTATGATGATTAACAAATATAATTAAAATAAATTTTGAATTACTTAATTAATCAATGAAAACAAATGTTTTCGATTTTCACAATTTTTATATTAACAATAGTTAATAGAACTATAGTTCTATGAGGTATACCTCATTACGGCCGTTTCGAAATACCATGTCATCTTCAGATGAGAATATAGAATATCAAGTAAATGCAAAAACGAGGGAAATTTTAAATTGTTTATTGGTAATTTTGTATCTTCAATCTTTTTATTTAAAAAAAAAAAGTCAATGTTTTCAGCAGAAAACTGATCGAGTAAGACACTTGTTTGCAAATAAGTCAATTCATTAATTATATATTTGTTTGAAATTATTGAAGAATAATTTTGTTGATAATATGGTTAGAAAAAATAATTTTAGAACTGTGTAGATTCAATTAGAATATCAAACATAATTAAAACTGTCAATATTGCGTGAGCAAAAACTTTGACACAGTAATTCGTTGTGCAGTGCGAAAAGGAAAATATACGAGACTCGCGATGTTCTATGATCACAGACGGTCGTAAACTCATTGATCAAATGTTGTTATGAGAAAAATCTCATTGAAAAAATTACTTTACTTGATTAAATTTTACAGCTTTGTTTACATTTATTTTAAAAGTGTGCTCTTTGGATTTTAAGACTTTTAATTAATCCCTCAAGTAAAAGAAAGGATCATGAAAACTCTTTTTACATCCAATCTCACTGATGAAAAAAAAGGAATTTTTTTCTCTCCGAAACAAGCTATTTAGTTGCGAAAGCCTTTTATATAGAGATAAACAAAACCCCCGCAAAACTCCAATTCGAATTCAGAGAGCGAACCGAGGCTGCGGAAGACAAGTGCGGGTCGCATTCCTGCGCGTCCCTAATTTTCTAAGCCTGCAGGTTCAACACACCACCAAGGTAATTTTAATCGGGTTTCCGGTCTGAAACACACACTTCTGAAAAAATTTTTTTTTTTTTTTTTTTTACCTTTTATGGTTGCGTAATCGAGACAGTTTTTGAGGACTCTACGAGGCCGCTTGTTGATTGCTTTTGGATGAGTGGAAACTTTTTTTTTTTAACAGGTCAGGTAAAAATGATAAACTAGTTATTTTCGAGATGTGTTATTAGTTTAATTGTTTTTCCGCGTGATTATTATTATTTTTTTTTTTTTGGCGTTTGAGTAATAATCAGAAAATGATTTTGCATACACGAGTACACTGAATAAAATGAAAAAAAAAAGTGATTTTAGAATTATTTTTGGAGTTAATTTTCTCGTGATAAAACCGAGAGATTAGAATTAAAAAACATAAAAGAATGAATTATCTTCGAAAAAATCAGATGTAAAATGATGTTTATCACATTGTTCGGTCTCTCTGAAACATAAACATCGGCTTACAAAATTTAAAACACATAAATCAGTGGTTGAAAAAATAAAATTCAAGTTTCACAATAGCTGTGTATTTTTAAAACCATAGTTACAAAAATAATGGATTTTTTAAATATACCATTGCAGCTAGACAGAATAAAGTCGAAGAGTCAAAACATCGTAAAATGTGTCAATAAATTATGACAAGAAGCTTTCGATACAATATTTTGAGTTCCAACAAACTTGCAGCTCGCAGAGCTTTCAAGGGTAAGAAGCTGGCGGTCGAGTTGGATTTTGGGCGAATCTTCCGGTAGGTTGGAACCTAGAAAGGTACGGCCTAATCCCCGCGTATGAGCAACGCGAGACTTTAATTATCAACGCTTGCGTACACACAAGACCGCGTCGCTTAATTAAACAACGGCGCGTTAATGAACGTTAATCAAGCGTGCATCGAGGCGCGACGACGTAATAGCGCAGGGACCATCACCAAAGTCATGTTTATCTTCATTATTATTATTATTACTATTATATTTTATTTCTTCCCACCCACCTCAACCGAGTCAGCAACTTCCAGAAGATTGATTGTGGAATGTTTATTTGATTTCTTAATTCTAATACCTAATAGTTCAATAAAAAAAACTTGTTTTTCTCGTATGGATTGTCCATTCAGTTTTCATAATTTATAAAACTCGTGCAATAAGTCCACTTTTCAAATACTAGTTAAAAAAAAAACAAACAAAATGAATATTGGTTTATCCCTCTTTAAATTTTCACTGTAGGCATTTTAAATAGATTGATTTTTTTTAAGCTAAATCAACAAATCTTAACGTAGAATTAAATAAGGTTAAAAAACATATTAATATTGGTATAATTGATAATTTTGTTTATGGTATAATTTTAATTTATTTTAATTTATTTGTAGTTTTGATGAACACATTTTTACATAAAATTTGTTGTATCAATCCCATTTGAGAAAATTAATTTTTCAATTTTTTTTTCATGGTTTATCAATTAAAATGTAAGTGGTTTTTTTAAAAAATAAAATCGTTTATGAATTATAAATATCTTTTTTTTATTAATTAATTAAATTAACAAGACTTTTCAATAAGTATTATAAATCCGTATTTAGAAAAATGACCCTTCCTTGAGTCGCGACTAACTGTGGTGTAATTGGTTTTTGAGCATCGGCGAATTATTATCTTGTGATTCTTTATAAATATATTCACTCTTTTCTGGTTTTATGTCAAATAAATATACATATAGATTAAAAAAAAGTTACATAGAAGACCAAAAAAGGCCGATTTTCAATTTGCAGAAATTTTTTGACTTTCAAAAAGCCCTAGCTCTTAATTTCCTTAAAACTTCCTGATTTGCAGTTGTTTATAAGCTTATCGAGTATGATAAAGGGTCATTGACATCAGCTCCGGCTAAAAAAACTCTAACTTCAATATATTCCACATTTCTGCGACTACTTTGTTAAATCGTTGTAAATCAATTAAATGAAGAGTGCGATAATTTTAATGTTATGATATTGTAACAAAGTTTCATAACCTGATCAAAGTTGTTGCGTAATTGAGTCACCAGAAACACGAGTAGTTTGTAACAACGGTGTAGATATAAGATGCATAATCGGCTTAAAACTATGCTTGAATAATAAATTATGCATTAAAAATAAAATTATTATTTGAGCTTCAAAAAAATTGCATTATATCACTGGCTTTTATAATTAAATCAAACCAGGAGCAAATTCTTAAAATTATGGTTCGTTATATAGTATTTAATTCCCAATTATTTATATTAAATATATATGGTCACACATAACTTCGTTTATTTTATTAATTACAGTGTGGTTCTATGATTAATCAATATTAGAAGTTTTTTAACACAACATCGTCTCAATATTAGCTACATAATTTTGATAAAAAAAAATTTGTTACAAAAAATAGATTGAGTTCCAATTTCCAAGATAAATCAAAATAGATAACTCTGGATTCATTTATTTTATTCAATCAGAATGCTCAAAAATGTTAAATTTATTACAATGTACTTTTATTGATTTATTTTGCCATAAATTTTTATTTGGTTTAGATTAATTGTTTATTTCATTTTATTTTTTATCGGTACATATTGAGTCTAACAATTAAATTGTCTGATAGAGTAGACGGCATCAAGTGAGAATTGAACATATGATATTTTTTTTATTTTTTTTTTATTAATATTAGCATTTATTTAACCTTACAGATTTTTATGCTTAAAATAAACATATGATATTTGAATCGACAAAACGTTCACTTCACGTAACTATAGAGAATGAGTTTATTAAACAAAATTACAAGTTAGCAAAGGTTTTTATAAATATGTATGTTTTTAATTTAAACAATAAAAAAAAAATTCTCACGGTTACAATTAAGAAAATTCATAATCTTTTTATTATTTTTAAACATTTTTTTCTCTCCTAGCAGGATAGCTAACTCAAATGTGTGAAAAATGCATCATGGAGCATATTAATTAATAAACGAATTATTTTAACTACATCTTTATCGTCTTTACTTTAGTTAGAATAATTTTAGTTGTTTTCTAATTTAAAAAAAAGTTCTGTTATTTTATATTAATTTGAATATTGTAAGTAAAAACTTTTTAAATCACAGAAATCTCCAAGGGCACCGCTATCCATAAAAATCAAATTGCGTAGAGTGCAGAGATCAAAGCAGAAGCAGGCTCATCTGAAAATCAGATGCGCGTGTCGGGCGTTCATTACCGCTCAATTTAACAATCGCATAAACAAACGCACGCAGTTACAGGGAGGAGGGCGAGAAATAATGACGCGCGCGCGAATTAATGGCAGCGCACGCAGCCAGCATAAAGGAGACAATGTGCGCGCGCGGCGGTGACTTTTTTTTTTCATTCTTTTTATTCGCTTCGAACCGCGTCTGAAACAATCGGCCGCATGGCGTTGCGCTTGATTGGCCTCGCGTAATTGTTTTCCGTTTGCCGTTTATAACTTACGTTAATTGATTTCGATTTACCGTCTTGATTTGTTTACTCAATTCGCGGAGATTTTTCAGCTATAGGCTAGCTACCTTTTTTCGGGGAGTGGCAAGCCTGGTAAGCCGTTAATTGTCGGTTTTATGGACTAACGTGGCAACTTTTTAGTAGACAGATTCTTATTTAAACTACAGTGATAGAGTGAAACAAAAAATACAATGATTTTATTTACTTCGTTTTAGGCAAAGGGTTACCCAATTAGTCCTGTTTTAAAAATCCTGAATAGTCCTGGCCAGCCTATTTTGAATACGAGAGCTTGATATAATATTTTTATGTGATAGTCCTGTCAAATAGGACCAAGTGCGTAACCCCTTTAGGATATAATATTCACGACAAAAATTTCCGAGCTTTATTTGTACTGCAGAGTATGAACTTTTTTTAGCAATGAAATTTATCTGTCTTGAGCGGTCAATTTTGAATAAAATTTTCTTCCGCTAACTGGGTCACTCCTCTAAGATTAAAAAAAAGTCTTAGCAATTAACGACGAAAACGGTATCGCATCACGTAGGTGAACAAGGCCGCGGGTACGGTATAAACAAAGAGACGGAGATTGTTTTCCCCGGTGTGCAGGGCGGAGTGTATTTCATAATCCGGCCAAGAAGGAGACGAAGCAGGAGGGGAACAGCTTATCGATTTACCTGCAGCATAGTTACACTACGGTATTACGTGACCCGCGCCCTGCGACTACTTTAATTCGGCCATCTGGCGCTCATCCGCAAGTATGCTGGCTATATACAGCTCGAGTCGCAGGTACGATTGCAGTGGGGATGAAGACGATTCGAGGGTGACGGATATTTCTATGGGAGTCAGGATTTTTCATAATTCTGGGGTGGGCTCGTCAGAAATAACCGAAAAAACTTCAAATTTTTTTTCGTACTGGCGTTAAAAGAATTTACATGTATTTGAAAAAACATATTATAAAATTTTTAAAGAAAAATATTTCTTTGGCGCATTGCATTTGAAAAAATTGAAATAAACTTTTAAATAGAAATACAGTTGATCACAATGAAATCTGAACAGCTCAGTTCGTTTTATAATCGATAAATTTAAGTTTCGAACCTTCATTTTTCATGACACCAGGATGGAAAACTTAAAAAGTAAAATTTATCGGTCTGTCTGAAAGTTTGTTTGTCCAAGCCATCTTTGAGCTCGACTACAAGTATAATGAAAATTTTGTCGAGTCAAAAAAGTGTCGTGTCGTAATTAAACTACTTGTAATCCCTTGGAGAAAAAAAAAAGAAGGTGAATTATGATTAAATAAACGAGCAGAGCCTTGGGATTAAAAAAAAACTTTAATGGGATTTTTCGTCAAAGATAAATACCAACCAAATGACTCGTAGAATGCGCGCGTCTAAGTCGCGGAGAGGAAAAAAGAAATAGGCTTCTTTTAATACCCCCTTCCCCCCACCCGCGACTGACTGCTCGTGGCAATAAACTTATAATTTTTTTTTTTTTTTTTACCAACGTAACACTTTTTCCCTCTTTTCACTGCGTATGTAAATTCACCCTGTTTTTTTTTTTTTTTTTTTTTTTTTTTTCTGTTCCGGAAAAGAAATATAGACTATAAATCTTCTTGCATGTAGCTTTATTTTTTGTGATTAAAAAATTTTTATTTAAGTAGTATAATGATTTTTCTCTTGGAAATTATATCAAAATAATTTATTTTGCAAAAAATATTAATATTTTCAAACTTTATCATTCACGGTGAAAATAAAAATCTAATGAAGACTCACCCGTGTTGACTAGGAAAATCGAATGAAGAATTTGAAGTTTGAATTTTTTTTAATTTGAATTTGAATAAATCTTTGTAACCAATCCTTACAATCTTACATACTACACATATACGTTCATTAAATCATTTTTTATTAAATTATCAACAGAGAAAATAATTATTTACTCTATCAATATAAATTCTTAAAATTCATAAATCTAAATAAATCTAATCATCAAATCCGTTAAAATGGGTATATACCGAGGGGTCACAAATAACAAAATTTTTTGAAATAAATAATTAAGTATGAAAAATTAAATTCAATTAAAATTTGATTATTTTTTTCTTAGTTTACAGAAATTATTAAATAAAGCAAAAATATTTTTTACTTTTTAGTAATACTTAGACATGCTAAAAAATTGACTATGTGTAATTAATATGTTTATAAATATTTTATTATAAAATAGTACATTTCGATACACGTGCGATTTGAAGGCACCGAGGGCGATGCAAAGCGTAGCTCGAAGTATTTCAAAGAGCCGTGGTGCGTAAAACCAGTTCGAAGTTCGTTTTTTACGCACTAGTGTCGAAAAAAACATTTTTTGTTCTGAATTTTTTTATTTATCTCCAAAATCGGTTTGCTTCGAGCATTAAGATATTCGTGCGATGGAATATTTTTCCACCTGCAGTACAAAAACTACAGCGTCGAGAAAAAAAAAAAAAAAACCCAACGATTAAACCAAAAACGATCACTTGCAGCTGTCATGGGCGGTAAAACACAGGGCACAATGACCTACTTTTTTACTGGGCTTGGTCGTTCATTAGCACAGCGGCGGGCTCATGCTTGCGTTATAGTCAATGCATACCGAAACAAAACAACGCGTTCTCGATCCCCACGAGCGTTAATCGACGAAAGATGATACAGGAAATTGAATCATCTCTTTCGGATTTATGCTTTTATCAATATACTTTAAGCCTTTACTTCGTAGAAAGTTCATTTTTATCTGATGCACTGATTATACATTGAAAAAGCCTGTTTTTTGAAAACCGAATTAGTTGTTTTATTATGTAAAATAAATTTTTCTATGTCAAGGTACCAGGAACGAGGCGGAAAAATAAACTTTTTAAATTAGATAAATTTTAATATCTTAAAATTAGAATATTTTAACATATTTATTATCTTTGTGCATAAATTAGATCTTAAAATCGCTTCAGCTCGTAAGCGTCAATGTTTTGAAGTTCATAAAAGAATCTTGAAATCAAAAAATCATCCTCGATGTACCGTTAAATTACCAAACGGGGAAGAAGAAGAAGCACGTCGGTTAACTTATTTTTCATATTTCAGTTGTAAGGGAACAAAAAGAAGATCGTTCGATTCTCCCCTCCGCACCGGTCTAACAAAAGCGGCGATAGCGTCATAAATTTTCCGCGGGAACAGGTGCGGAGAGGCCCTTCCGAAATAAACCTCTTCCCTTGCTTCCCTTCTTTCTTTCTTTCTCTCGGAAAGAGAGTAGAAAAAAGAAAAAATTGGAACGAAAGAAACTTATTGATACCGCGAGCCGCACCCACGGTAGCGCCAGCTTTTTTATGGTCTCGAAAATAGGGAGAGCCTCGATTAATGCATCGCTGACTCTCGTGTTTTCGGGTTGGGCGAGGAGGGAAAAACTCGGGCAAAGGGTTACGTATTTATTTTCATGTGAAGATCTACATTTGATTTTGAGATTTGATTCTGAGAATATTTTTATTATCTGGACGGTTGGTCTTGAAATATTGAAGATTTATTCAGAATTATTGGATAATTTATTGCTTAGATTTTTGACTTATTAAAGTAAAAAAAGAAACCAAAATACTCCTGAAATAAATGAAAAAAATACTATGGTGTGTATATGAAAAATTTCTTTTTCATTAATTTACTTTAAAAATTTTTCGCACATGAGTTTTATAAAAAATTTGAGCTGTGCGAATTGAGTGGAATATAGCGTGAAAAATAATCTGTAAGACATTCAGTTTTTTCGCGATGTTCTTTTATAATTTTTTGCATTATTTCAAGAGCTCTCAATTCGAAAAAAGAATCACCAATTTCCTCACTAAATCCTGATTGGATGCTTGTTATCTCAGTATTACGCTCTAATTAACTCCGAATCTGCAAGAACGTTTAGTTTTGATTTACCTGAGGTTCTAATAGGTTCATTTTTGAATTACCAAAGTGAATCAGATGAGGAAGAGAAGAAATTTTCTTAATTAAATTGGTCTTTCTCAATTTTTATTATTCATAAAACTAGTTTTAAATAATGGTTAAGATATATTTTTTGTAAAATTTTTATAGAAAGATAATAAAGTTTTTTAGAAAGAAACTTTTCTGTCTAAATAATTTTTTAGTAGCTTTTGAATTTTTAATTCAAAATCATCTAGGATTGAAAAGTCAAGATTTGAATTCTGACTTAGAATCATCAATAATTTTGTTTTATTAAATATATGAATCTGGTCTGTACAAAATTATAGAATCGAAAATCCAGAATCTAGTTTCAGTGTAAACTCAGGTTTCAGGACTCTCAATCTACTAATTTATCCTCTTATTTGAATTCTTCATTGCCCGAACTGATGATTTCTCGTTCCAACTCTCGACTTGATTCTGATCAACGAAATTTGAATAATCACTGATGAATTACCTGCTATGAGACTTCAATCACGAAACAATAAAAAAAATTCACCGAAGTCTCGAAAAAATTCGCCTCGAAGTTGTCGAAATTTTAGTGCGGAAAAGTTGGTAGCGCGTGGGTGGCCGGATCGTATCTTTGGTCGCGCGGGATGACGGAACTATCGGCGTGTCTTTGACCCCGCCGAGTAACACGAGACTCGCGACTCGTTTAATGGAAAGCGAAACAGACTATTTTTTGCCTCTTACTTACCCGGCTCTCCCGCCTTTTTTTCTCGCGATCAGTGACGTAACTCGGCGATCGTACGCACGTGCGCTGGGACTTTTCATCGAAGACAAAAAAAAAATGTTCCCATCGGGTGCTGGTACACGAATCGTGACCCTGAAAATCAAGAACGCGATTTGATTTATTCTAATTTTCGTTTTAAATGAATCGAATGCTTTGTGGGTGGTTTTTCGACGATAAAAAAGTCGTTTTATTTTTTCAATTTCTATTTATTGCTCTCTGTGATCTTCGGGTCGCGACGCGCGAAAATACATTCGATAAATGTTATTTGGGCTCGATGACTCCGGCTCTATTAATAAATTCATTCCATCATCCCCAAAATATTCTATCAATAAAAAAAAAAGAACTCAACCTTCGAATTCCGTACCGAAAAGTGCAACATGCGTGCTATTAATATGATGTTTACACGCTAGGGTGCATGAAAATATACGCGGGTAGTCGATCGCGGATCGATCAGGTTGGCAGTTAACCAAATAAGCGGCCTCCTACGGTTTTAATGATGATTTTTCAAAAGAAATAAAAGCTTGGTGCACGTCAAAAGCTCGTGTTTACCCAAAGCCATCGGCGCTCGATGTTTACGACTTTGAGAATTATTCGAGTGAGCCTGACTTTTTTCCTTTACCTATTTTCTCCCTGTAGAGTTCTGGCAGACGAGGTCGAGAAGTTTTTTTGTTGTAGAGAATTTTTGATTTAATTATTATTCTTGGTATACTATAGGGAAATTTAGGAAAGTAAAACATGGATGAAAAGTGTTTGGTGAATTTTTTTATTTAATAAAAAAAACTTTTACAATATACTTTTTATCGAAATGGAGCGAACAATTTAAATTTTAGCAGCGTCTCATTGGCTTTTTAATCATGAAATCAGTTACACCATTATGTGAGGATATATCGACGGTCCCAGCGAAGAAAAACCTTAGCCAAAAATCTGCAGTTTCAAATAATTGTTAAAAGCTGAAATAAATAAAAAAATCAGAAAAAATAAAGAATTTTGATGATTTAGCACAAAATGAATCAGATTTTTTATTTTTTCTAAATTTTTAATTAATTTCAGTCGTTTATTGATAATTTTAAATATGCAGAATAGTAGTGGTTTGTTGGTTGTTCGTGGGATGAAGAAATAATTAGATAATATGTTGGTTGGTCGAACGAACGAAAATATTCATTTATTTATGCCAACGTTTCGTCATCAATTTATAATGACCTCTTCAGGGCTAAAAAATTAACGAAGATCACAAAGTTTAAATTACAAAAAAAATTTTTTTATAAAACATTTAAAAGTAAAATATTTATATTTTAAAATATAAATATTTTACTTTTAAAATATAAATATTTTACTTTAAATATTTTACTTTTGGCATAAATAAATTAATATTTTCGTTCGTTCGACCAACCAACATATTATCTAATTATTAAATATGCAGACTTTAGACTAAGGTTTTTCTTCGCTAGGACCGTCGATATAGATCGATGGTCCGTGCAGCGAAGAAAAACCTTAGCCGAAAATCAGCAGATTTGAAATGACCAATGAGAGGCTGACATGATTTAAAAAACAGAAAAATTAAGGATTCTTCACAAATCATTACTCAATAAATAAGATTTTTTTATTTTTTTCGATTTTTTTATTCATTTTAGCCCTTTATTAGTCATTTAAAATCTGCTGATTTTCAGCTAAGGTTTCGCTGGGACCATCGAGATACTTTTTATTAAAAATACCGCATTTTTTTACAAAAATCATTTTTTTAATCAAAACTTTTACAAAAATTTTATGAAGACTTCATGTAAGTATTATGCACCGAAAATTTTTTTTTTCAAGACGTACCATAACCGTTGGTTAGGGCTCATCAGTCTTGTAGCCGATAAATTTACACCTCGACACCTTGTCCGCCCGTAAAAAAAGGCTACAAACTCGACGCACTCTAAAAATAAAAAAACTTCGAGGACTTTTTTTTTCATTCACTAAACGCTTCTTCACACCATAAGGGTACTCACAAAGGCAACGCATTCCCCTTGTCTAAGTGGGCCAAGAGCCTTAATTGCCGACGTCTTGCTCAAGTATGCAGCGATAATAAATTCTACAAGCCGTGATTCACCTTTTTTCCGATCAATCTAGCTGTTGAGACAATTATGCACAATAAACACGTAGTAATGTTAAACGGTTTTTGAACGCTATTACGAAGTCACTCGGTGAGCTACACATTTAAATTGGGCTGCAATTAAATCTTTTTTCTCAGTCGGACATAAGTGTAGATTTTTTTTTTTTCTAGTCGCTTTAAAATATTACGTAACCCTCGCAAATGGACTTGGAGATCTTGAGTAAAGATAAGTCATACCATTATTCTCCGCGCATGATAAACTGCGGCACGCGCATAATAATTGCAAAAAACAGAAGGTAAATTAATTAACATCGTTTCCGATATGCTAACATTTTTTTCGTCCCGAACAGCTGACTCCTCAAAGACTTCGTCTTGAAATCCGAATTAAATTACAAGGCACCGAGATAGAAGCCCGGGATAAGGGGGGGACACCAACCGCATTTCAATTTCTCCGAGGGGGGGAAGGAAATTTTCATGTTTAAAGATTTTTGAGGTTAAACGCTTTTGCCCGACCCGAGTCGTCTGTTTTTACGACCGAGCGAAGGTCTCGCCCTGGAAATATCATTATACTAGAACAAAGCTTTTTATGTACCATAACGCTGGTATTATAAGAATATATATGCAGTCTTTTTTTTCCCGCTCTGGCGAGTTGATTGAATTAGTGCACGTTTAATTAGTGTGAGTGCGACGGGCGCATGTGAGCCGTTATTAATTACTCTTATCATAAGCGACTTAGTGGATCTACTTAATTATTTAGAACAATTAGATGATAAGACGAGTTTGCGGAAAGATCAAAGTCCTTTGTTAAATCAATCCCCGTATCCCTTCATTCATTAATGATTTTTTTTAATGGTATTACATGATCCTCCATTAGTCCGATTGGGATGTTCGGAACGCACCGATAAAAATAAAAATCCTTCCTTGAAAAAGGAGGAAGCTGGATTTGATTGGATTCATACAAAAAAAAAGTTAACTAAATAAAATTGAAACTTGATGTGTACGAAAATGAAGCATTATGATAAAACTCTCACGTTTTTGATTTTCTTTGAAACAATCAAAAGAATCCTTTTTTTGAAAGGTAGGTAATAAAAATCAGCGCAACATCAAAAACGTCCCGTGACGTAACTCCATCAGATAGCGCTTTAGGCCAACCTGTTTTGAATACGCAAAGCTGCTATGTCCAAACGATAGAAAAAAAAAAAAAAAAAAAAAAAAACCCAGCAACATTCCACGAAGTGACCTCTGCTCAAGGAAAAAAAGGCTGCATCAAAGTGCACCTTGACCCCTCCTCCCCCGTAAAACCATAAAATGTAAATATTCACGGATCGTAATCGTGTAAATGATGAAAAAATCACCCTCCGATACGTTTGTCATTAGATCGACCTTTGCCTTTTTTAGATTTGGAGCTTTTTTTTTTTCTTCGAAGAGATCTGGAATTATGACGTCGCAATGATTACAGGATCGTAGTGACACTCAAGAGGTGTCGGCAAATCGAAAGCTCGAAGGACGCGCAAACTTGACGATTATGTTAAGCGCGATCGCGTAATGTTGTACGTTGAGTCATCGCGGCTGGAATAATGGAAAAAAAGGCAGTGGTTTTTCCATTGTGAGCCTCCCGCGAATACCAAACGCGGCTTATTAAGGATTCGTACGAGTCATTATCCTTTACGGATGATTCCTTTGGCGAAATCTCAAAAGATGATTTTATGCGTAGGTGTAGAATGCTATAGGTACCATTCATATACCAAATAGGTCAGAAAAAATTTTAGTAAAAAAATTGTTCTTTTTCTGTCAAGTCATACATCTGCTAAACAAACTATCATATCAAAATCTTAAATTGAAACGAAAAATATTGAACATTGAAAAAAAATCTAGTTTGGATGATGATTTTTTTTTTATATCGTTTGATTGACTCGAGATCTAGTGGATATATATCAATGAATAACAAATTTACTTTAATACATTTTCTGAAAGTTGCATGAATACAATTTTTTCAGGTTTATACTTTTATTGAATTTGGGTAGAGAAGTTTAAGAATATGTGAATTTGTTTTCTTACGGTGTTTATAAATTTATCTATTTATTTATACTTGACTAGTAACAGCAGCTGGTGCTTACAATTAATTCTGGTTTAGTTTTTGGAGTAATAACCATTGAACTAGTGACCTTAGTTTACAATAATACATCTAATGTCGGATAAAAAATAAAAAATTACCTTTGTGGTAAAACATTTGATAATTTTACAGGAATTCAATAATAAAGTAATTTAAATTAATTATTATGTTGATCAATCATGCTGATATCGTGGAATTTCATTGAATAATAACGTGGAGAAAATTTTTAATCAAACGAGCTTTGAAATTTTATGATTGCCGCGAGGCTCAATTCAATAAAAAAAGATGGTTTTTAATTAAAAATATTCTCTTCCACCTAGAATGAAGTTTAAATGTATACTCGGCATTCATAATTAATAGTTTGGCCGTAGCAAGAATTTTAATATCAATAGCTCTTTCCTTTCTCTTATTGCCGTAATGCCGGTTTAGCGGTTCTTCATTGTAAAACTATTGTTCACCGCTGTTTAATTATTACCCGTCCTTATTGTAACATTTTGTCTTATGAAAATCGCGATGTGCAAATAAAATTTCAATGGGATTAGGATCCGGAGCGCGCAATTTTTTTTTTTTTTCGATTAACAACCGAACAAAGCAACTAATAGATGCTAAGCTGGCCACAAAATGGCAGAGCCTTTCAATCATCCAAGACTTCCATTAGGATTGAGTGTCTTGGTTGCATATCCGCGGAATATCGCCGCGTGCCCGAAATACAAACGCCGCGACTGTGAGAAAACTAGGACACCGCGCACCGCAAACTCTAAAAGCTTTTCATATCGACTTTTTCTTTTTTTTTTTTTTTTTTTTCCAAGGGGCACAACAAACTCTTATTTATCGTTGCAAAATTATCATGGGGTTTTGATGCTATGGGTTCCTATTAAATTTTCTTAAGTAAGATTGTTTTAAATAGAAATGTTCTTGATAAACAGAAGCGCTGATGGAGGTTGAAAGGCTTGAGTTACAGAATTTTCTTCGAGAAGAAGATCGCGATTGATGAAGTCATTCGATACCGAAGGACGCCGCGCAACTCACATTGCTTATCGACCCGGGGCTCGGAAAACTTTAATTACCAAAAATGATTGCGTATTATTGTTCCCTTAATCGTTCTATAAATCACCAATGTCATAATAAAACCAAAAGTCTCAGTCGAGCTTTTAAACTAAAATCAATCAGCTGATCTCGGTAATAAAGAAAAAGACACCCGCAGCGTGCGATGAAAATTTCCCGGGCGCCGGAGAGTCGCGCGCCTTGGAAAAGCGAAAAACACTCGCTCGTAGAGAGAAAGTAGGGGATATAAAATAGGACGCAGCGTCCTTGAATCTGCGTCGGCTCCTTTCACTCTTGGCGCCCTTTTTTTTCTCTCTCCTCTTCTTCTTCCTCGTTCCAGATTCGGTGTACACAAACCTACTTAGCGACCTTTGAGGGTTGGAAAGAGACCCCATCGCGCATTTCGCGAAACCGTGCATTATTAAAGCCCGGGATATTGTACCCTTAAAGAGCGATGTGGCCTGACCTGGATTTAACGCGTGACCGAAGTTATCATCAAAGTTTTCGTTAATGGATTGGTTTGGATTGAGAATTGTTGAGGATAAAGATTATTGCCACTTTGATGTCTAGTTTGAAAATCAATTATTGACTTTTTGAGTTACGGTTCGTCAGTGTCTTTTAGCGATGAGTCGAGAGAGGTTGCAAAACCATTGGCACGGGCTTCTAATCGCTGTCGGTCTGATTTACAATTTATTATTAGCGATGATTATTGTGTTTATCTGACTGCTACTCTCGCGTAACAATCTTGTTAATGAAAAAAGTAACACTTTTGCGGCTGGCTCTTGCGTAACGTCGAATTTTCGTTTTAGCACTATTTTTAGCGCTTGATGCATATTAAATCTGCAGTCAAAAATGGATATTTTTGTTGTTGCGATGAATAAATAATTAAAAACAGACAGTGATGAAAAAAATGAATGAGATAAATAGTTTAATTAAAAGTGGAGAGTAAAATTGAATTTACATAACTGAGTGCATCTATCATAAGCTCATTTGTTTTTTAAAAATTCTCAGATGTTAATATTAAACTTCGACCCGATCAGAAATTTAGATTGGCGGCCAGTCTTGTAAGCCTGGGCCAGGCAGAGAAACCAGGCCTGGGCCAATATACTGGCAGTGACGCAGCGCTGGCTTGGGCCAACGTTGGGAAGGGATGAATAACGTGTGGCAAACGTATATTCCACACGTGTGCCTCACGTAAAATGGACTTGAGCAAACTTTTATTCTTTTGCTAAATATTATAACAATATGAAGTCAGGGTGGACACCTGGTGCCCCTGGTGATAATAACGCCTCGGAGATGATTTCCCCAGCAAGTTTTGATCCCAGGAGGGTCAGGATGGACCCCTGGTGCACCTGGTCATAATAATGCCTCGGAGATGATTTTCCCAGAAAGTTTTGATCCCAGGAGGGTCAGGATGGACACCTGGTGCGACTGGTCATAATAACGCCTTGCAGATGATTTCCCCAAGAAGTTTTGATCCTAGAGGGGTCAGGATGGACACCTGGTGCACCTGGTGATAATAACGACGTGCCGCAGAGATGCGTTTCACTGAAGGTTTGGATCCCAGGAGGGTCAGGATGGACACCTGGTGCACCTGGTGTCCGTCCTGATCCCTCTGGAGTCAAAACTTCCTGGGAATATCATTTACAAGGCGTTATTACCACCAGGTGCACAAGGTGTCCGTCCTGACCCCTCTGGGATCAAACATTCCAGAGAAAATCATCTACAAGGCGTTATTACCAACAGTTGCACCAGGTGTCCGTACTAACCCCTCTGGAGTCAAAACTTCCTGGGGAAATCATATCCGAGGCGTTATTATGACCAGGTGCACCAGGGGTCCATCCTGACCCTCCTGGGATCAAAACTTCCTGGGGAAATACTCTCCGAAGCGTTATTATCACCAAGTGCACCAGGTGTCCATCCTCACCCCCCTGGGATCAAAACTTCCTGGAAATCATGTACAAGGCGTTATCATCACCAGGTGAACCAGGTGTCCACCCTGACTTCATAATGTTATAATATTTAGCAAAAGAATAAAAGTTTGCTCAAGTCCATTTTACGTGTGGCACACGTGTGGCTATACAGCAGGGGAATTACTCTATAAAATTTTCTATTTACTTATTCTGAAAAATGATATATATATATTAATTTTTATCTGATTTTTATCTGATTATATTTCAATTTATCGAATTTACTAATCCTGGCCCAGCTGTGCGCCGCGTCACTGCCAGCCGTTTATGATTAAGCTTTGCCAGGCCTGTGTATGTGCCTACGTTTTTCCTACGAGTTAGCTGTTTGGAAAACCAAAAAAATCGTTTTCCTACGCCCTTAATCTCGAGTTAGCTGTTTGGAAAACCAAAAAAAATCGTTTTCACGCTAGTAGCGCCGAAAGTACTTTCGGGCTACTACGTTTTTTGTACTTTCGGTCTACTAGCGTGAAAAATAGTATACAAGCTCAGGGAGAGCAAAAATGAGCCAACCTTTAGCAAACCCTTGATGACCTCGCCTTCGGCTCGGATATCAATTTGGGTTTGCTAAGGGCTACCTCATTTTTGACTCCCCGAGCGTGTAATGTACTATTTCCGTCACCCTCAGTCTGGAGTTAGCGGTTTGGAAGCCCCGAAAAATCGTTTTCCGTCGCCCTTAATCTCGAGGTAGCTTTTTGGAAAACCAAAAAAAATCGTTTTCCGTCGCCCTTAATCTCGAGTTAGCTGTTTGGAAACTCAAAAAAATCGTTTACCTGTGCCCCTTATCTCTAGTTAGCTGTTTGGAAATGCCAAAAAAGTCGTTTTCCTACGCTTCTACATCTGCTAGTAGTTGGGAGATCAATCAATTGAGAGAAGACTGAAGTAAATCTTTTTTAAATTATGTTTTTAGACTTGAAAATTTTTACTACTTTTTTCAAGTAAAGACTTTAATAAAAATATAAAATAGACATCCTCTAATTTACTCAAAAATTTCATCCCACCTGATTTTTTGCTTTCACCCGTGACGTTATTTTCGCATCGCATCTTCCCCGTATGAAAAAAAAAAAAAAAAGAAAAAAGAAGGGACCCGCGCTCCGTACAAAGGCTGTTTGGACGTCCTCTGGTCAAAGGCCTGAAATCAGGACCCCACGAGAGATAAAAGGTGTAGTTAGCCCGGATGGTCAATTGCGCATCCGCATTTGAGCGCGTAATCGCGGCTCTCCTTTCACTGTCCACGCACGCAAAAATACCTTCGCACCGACGTCGCCATGGCTACTCAGGATCATCGAGTTGCATCTCCCCTCGACGAGTGGATTTTTATTCAAAGATCAATTTCCCTTTTTTTTTTTTGGGTATGTGTGGGAAACTCTTTCTAAGCCTATTGTGTGAAACTGATCAGCCGAAGTTTTTTGTAACTAAACATGATTTATTTAAAAATAATATACAAGTTTCCTCGCTTCTCTATACCAGGATCTGCGGTTGTCAAGGTGTTAATTTGTCAAACTAGTCTCCATAATTTTTCTGTTTTTTTTTTAATCCAATCTTATATCAAACCGGAAGCAGTGGGGCGGGAGAGAAAAAAAATTGATTATCTCCGCCTCCACGCTTTAAAAGCGTGAGAATCGAACGGGTAATAATGGTAGTAGCGCTCGTCGGGTTTGTGGCGGCGTGAGATGATAAATTTCCCAACCGCGGAGCGTTGTAATGAAATTGCAGCATCCGACACAACAAACTACTCGTCCGCTCGCTAATGGAATAAGCCGCATGCGAGTTTCTCCGGAGATTTTTTATTTTAATTATTTGCGCGCGAGGTTCGAGTTATGTGTTCAATGGAAGCGTTGATCAATCTTCTTTTCGAAACAGACATTTGTTCAAAAGCTTGTAATTTGAAAATGCACTTCTCAAAGGAAGTGGAGAATTTTTATGCTGATTTAGACAAAAGGAAGATCTTTGTTTCTCTACAATAATACAAGTCGTTGACAGCTTATAATTTATTGCAAATTTTCAAAGATCATACTGATTATATTCATCGAACACTGGTTAGCTTCGGAAAAATTATTCACTTTTTTTTAGTATTTTAAATAAAAATTGATTTATTCACGAGGTATGGTCGGTTTTAGTCTTTTATTGTGGTTTCCTCGAGTAATTGAATTTTCCAGTATGGCCAGAAGAGGTTAAGTTACTTAATTGACAAACTGGCAAATAAATCACTTTAAAAACGGTCATACTAAATTTTGAACTCTTTCTAGACATAGTGGCTTCTTGTAAGCCAACGTGGAAAGTTCTTGAAAAAGTAATTATACTGAAGACAGTGACTCGAATTTCTAGAGCTGAAGATTGAAGTGAGGGCTACAACAATATCGTTACAAACGAAATTTATATAACAATTTATTGCATGAAATTTTGTTTTTTCGGAGAAACTATGAATTGCATTGAAAATAAGTAACAAAATGCTCAAAATAACGGTATAACGTACTAACTTGTGGGGTTAGGTGCGCCGGGTTTTGGTGAAATAATAACTCGAAGTTTAATATTTTTAGACTAGAAAATTTATTTGAACAAGCTCGATGCGAACAGCTCGCAGAGCAAAACTAGACTGTTGTTCTTGGCCTGCCGGCTCGTTACCGCAGGTCAAAAGGGCCCTGAAGTACTTAGTGAATCATCACACTGAAGTATTTCAGGTATAATTAAGGCATCGGGTGTTGGAGCCTTCGTTCGGCTCTGCAGGAATCGTACCTGCGTCAAAATAGAGCCTGAACGGAAAATTCCATCACTCGATCGCCACATACTCCCTTACCAGTGATAACGTTAAAGTAAAAAAATTATATGACATAATTACAAATTGGAGTATTAAAAAAAATAGTACATGATAATTTAATTGATATTAATTATAACAAATTACATATTAAAAAAATTTTTCAATGACATTCGGTCGTTTGCTTAAGAAAATTTGAGAAAGAAAATTTGTAAAAAAATAATCATACACATTTTATCGAAGATATTCGGTAGTCGATTCATTCGTTGTTTCAAAACATACAATTTCACAAAATACAATTTTGCATTCAATATGTCACTGAAACTTTTATTTAAAAAAAATCACAACACTGCACTACACTATGAAAAACCAGCCTGAAGACGATCGGCAAAGCGTACTCGCCTGCCAGATCGCGTTTTGAACCGCGATTCTTCAGCTGTGCCGGTCAGCTCGCGTGCGTTGTCATTTTCATCGTTGTTTGGAGTAGTGCTAACTGGTGGACAGTTGTCCTCGCTGCTGTTTTCGTTGTTGTTATTGTTGTTTGCCTGTGATAGTTGCTCATCGGTGTCGTTTAATACAAAAGCAGGCTTGAGTCTATCGATCGTGACTCTTGTATTCTTGCCACTTTTCAAAATAACGAAAGTTTTGTCGTTTCTTTCGATTACTTCGAAAGGGCCGTCATACGGGTTTTGCAGCGGTCTTTTTACAGTGTCGTTTCGTAAAAACACATGCGAACATGTTGCCAAATCTTTGAAAACGAATGGCTTTGTTGTACCGTGGCGAGTCGCTGCCACAGGCTTTAAATTCTCGATGGTTTTGCGAAGTCTTGCCACGAAATCTGTGTGAATTTGCGTTGCACTTGGTGCGAAAAATTCTCCAGGCAAGCGAATTGATTCTCCGTACGTGAGTTCAGCAGGTGTTGACTTCAGATCTTCTTTAAAAGCAGTTCGCATGCCCAACAGTACGATAGGAAGTACGTCGCTCTAAGATACTGTCTCGTGGCATTTTATTGATGCTTTTAATTGCCGATGAACTCGCTCAACCATACCATTTGCTTGAGCGTGAAAAGATGTTGTACGGAGATGAGTGATGCCAAGAAGTTTTCTGAGCTCGTTGAACAGGTCCGATTCGAACTGGCGTCCTTGGTCCGTCGTGACCTTGAGTGGAACACCAAATCGCGAGATCCAGTCCAAGAGTGCTCTCGCCACAGTCTCAGCAGTCATGTCGACCAGTGGTGTGGCCTCAATCCATCTTGTGTATCGGTCGATGCAGGTCAGGATGTACCGGAAATCTCGTGACGGTTCCAGCGGTCCGACCAAGTCGCAGTGAACGTGAAGAAATCTTTCGCTGACACCTTCAAATTCACCAAGAGGAGAGTGTACGTGCCTTGAAGTCTTTGCTCGCTGACACGGTAAACAAGTTCTGGCCCAAGATTTACAATCTTTCACAATGGACGGCCAAATGAACCTTTGCGTAATGAGTTTCTGAGTAGCTCGTACACCTGGATGAGATAAATTATGAAGATTATTGAATACTCTCCGTCGAAGAGATTTTGGCACAAAAGGTCGGATGTTTTTCGTCGAAACATCACAATAGATGCCTAATTGCGTCTCGGGCAATCGAACCATCTTCAATTGCAGGGAGTGGTCGTTGTTATTCAGCATCTGCACTAATTCTTCATCATTAGACTGTGCAGCTGCAATTTCTTCGGTGTTTACTGTCAAACTTACCTCACCGATTCTCGACAGGAGGTCGGCGACGACATTGTCTTTGCCTGCAATGTGCCTAATATCGGTCGTAAATTGTCCGATATAATCCAGGTGTCGGGTTGCTCGTGGTGTGCTTTTGTCCAGGCCTTGCTCGAATGCGTAAGTTAAAGCGGCATGATCGGTGAAGATAATAAAATATCTGCCCTCGACGGCCCACCTGAACTTTTTTACTGCTGCGTATGCACCGTACAATTCGCGATCGTATGCACTGTACTTACGCTGTGCTGGATTTAGCGCCTTGTTGAAGAATGCCAATGGTTGCCAAATTTTGTTGACAAACTGTTGCAACGTTCCACCAACAGCGAAATCCGAAGCATCGACGGTGATTGAAAGTAACGCGCCCGGGACAGGGTGAACCAGCAGCGTGGCGCTCGAGAGTGCGTTCTTTATTTCCTCGAATGCATTTTTGTCTTCGTCAGTCCACTCGATAGGCGTGCTGCCCTTCTTTTTACCTTTCAAAAGATCGTTGAGCGGTTGTTGCAGATGAGCGGCACGAGGGATGAATCTGCGATAAAAATTTATCGCACCGTTGAAACTGCGCAGGTCTTTCGCGGTCGCCGGAAGGGGGATCTTTTTGATCGCCTCTACACGCTCCTCGAGCGGGCGTATTCCCTCGGCGTTGACCTTGTAGCCAAGGTACTCCACTTCCGGTTGACCAAACACACACTTCGCGGGATTTATCACCACACCGTATTTGCTCAATCTTTCGAACAGGAGCCTTAAATGTTGCAAATGTTGCTCCGCGTTTTCACTCGCGACTAGATAATCATCCGTATAAGGGAATACAAAGTCAAGACCTTCAGTTATTTCATCGCTGAATGCCTGAAAGGTTTGACCCGCGCCCCGTAAACCAAACGGAGTGCGCAAAAACTCGAAGAGTCCGAACGGCGTAGTCACTGTTGTCTTGTGAATATCCTCCTCGGCGACGGGGATTTGATGATAAGCTCGGACTAAATCGATCTTCGAGAAAACACGTTTTCCGCTGAGGTTATGCGTAAAATCTTCGATGTGACGCATTGGATATCGGTTCGGTTTAGTGCGTTTATTAACGTGCCTGTAGTCTCCGACCGGGCGTATCCCGTTATCTTTCTTGAAGACAACGTGTATCGGGGAGGCCCACTGGCTGTTTTTTACGCGTCGCACTATTCCGAGTCGCTCCATTTCTTCAAATTCGGCTTTTACGACTTTCAGCCGATCTTTGGTTAAGCGACGAGGACGGCTGAACACTGGTGGTCCGGGTGTAGTTTCGATGTAGTGCCTTACGTTGTGTTTTACATCGTGGCCAATCTCAGCTACAGGGCGAACGATGTCCGGGAACTCAGCTAGCAGTCGATGGTAAGGTGAGTCGCCGTGGATTGCGCGTACTGTCGGGAAGTCGTCACCAACGGCATGTCCTGCAGCACATAGTTCGGTCGCGTTGTCGATCAGTCGATTATTGCGTGGATCAACAAGTAATCCGTAGTGAGCGAGAAAATCATAGCCAATAATCGGTTGTTCAACGTCTGCGATAATAAATCGCCAGGTGAACTGCCGTCGTAGGCCAAAATCGAGCATTATAAGTTCACTACCGTATGTACTTATCGGCGTACCGTTCGCCGCGAATAACGTGCACTTTGATTTTTCGCGCTGGCCACGTAACAATACTCGCGGAAAAACACACAACTCGGCACCTGTGTCCACCATAAAGGTCTTTTTCGAGTAATTGTCTTTCACATACAAACGGCGAACACTGGGGTCGTTTTTAATTGCCGCAATTAAAGACGCCCCAACTAGTTTTTTTTAAACTTGCACGGATCACGACACTTGGTAGCCTTTTCGGCATAATTTTCGTGGTACCAGCAGAGATCTGGGTTTCGAGGAGCTGATGGACTTCGCCCACGCGAACTGCCGCGCGATTGTGAACGGCCGCGGTACTTTTGCTGTTTCTCAAGACGACTGAGACGCGAAGTCACCTCGTCTAACTTCTTTAATACCGCCTGCAGCTCGCTGCCATCACTTTTGCTTACTGCAGCTATCTTGGCGGGTTCGTGTGCCACTGCTGCTATCCTCGGTCCACGGGCTGCATCGATTACATGGATCGAGTCCGCCGTTTCTGCAAGCTGCTCCAGCGACTTCTCTTTTATTGTCGCCAGGATCCGTTGGGTGTCCACTGGCAGTCGTTTTAGCCAGAAATTTCGGAGTAAGTCGTCCGTTACTGGCAGATCTTTGGCCAACGTTTTCATCTTGCGCAGCATCTGCACAGGAGTGTAGTCGCCCAGTTGCACGGGTTCGAGCAGTTTGCCTAACCGTGTCTCAGTCGAATCCGATGTCCTCTCAATTATTTTATTTTTCACATCGGTATATTTTCCGTCATACACCGGGTCGTCGAGCACATCGTCCATCATGCTCGAGTACTTCTGGTCAAGCGCGCCAACCAGGTACGTGAACTTCGAAGCTTCCGAAGTAACACGCGACGACTTGAAATTCGCTTCAAGCCTCCTGAACCACCCCCTCGGATTTTCAGGCCAAAAGGGTGGTGCGCTCATTCCGATGCCATTTACACTCCCTTCGGCTGCAGCAGCCAAAGCTGCTGCGGCAGCCTTGATTGCGTCATCCGTGACTTGGGTAGTCCCAGAGCCGGATTCGTTGACGCTGACAATTCCGTCCTCGTTCACCATTTTTCACCAACAAAATCGCACAAATATATGCCCACAAACACAAAACACTAATCACGTCGGGGTCACCAATTTGTGGGGTTAGGTGCGCCGGGTTTTGGTGAAATAATAACTCGAAGTTTAATATTTTTAGACTAGAAAATTTATTTGAACAAGCTCGATGCGAACAGCTCGCAGAGCAAAACTAGACTGTTGTTCTTGGCCTGCCGGCTCGTTACCGCAGGTCAAAAGGGCCCTGAAGTACTTAGTGAATCATCACACTGAAGTATTTCAGGTATAATTAAGGCATCGGGTGTTGGAGCCTTCGTTCGGCTCTGCAGGAATCGTACCTGCGTCAAAATAGAGCCTGAACGGAAAATTCCATCACTCGATCGCCACAAACTTTTAGTAATCACGTAAAAATTTTTTGAAAATTATTCGAAACTTTTATGATTGCAGGTACTTTAAGTTTTGCCAATGTTAGTTTTGATTTTAATAAAATTTACTATCAAGATAATACTTAGAAAATGTAAATTCGTTGTGAACTCTGATTTTTTATCGCAGGAGTCATATTTTTACAAACGCAAGCTACTTATGAAAATAATAAAATAATAGTAAAAACACAATTCGTAAAATCCATTGTGACCCACGTCAACACTCTCGAGGGCTCGCGCGCGCGCACTTGTGGGATTTTCCATTTGTTTCGCGGTCGTCGTCGTCGTCGTCGTATAGCTTAACTAGAGAATATTCAATTACCCGCGGTGTATCGCTGGTAAGAACGAAATGAAGAAAAAAGAAATGAATACGTCTCGTAATTACGTTAAGAGTTCTTTTTCTTACACTTCGGAAGAGCTACGAATGAAGAATCGACTCGCAGAAAGCACATTGACACGTTTTTACTCAACGAACGAGAGAATAGGAAGTGTAAGTATATTAGAAAATAAGGGTGGAAAGAAAGAAACATTTTCTTTTCTAAAGCAAAATGGTTTTCTAGTGACATAGATTTTCAAAAAAGAAAAAAGAGCTGAAAGTTGAAATTGTTTTTGTACTAATCGCATTCAAAATTAGAAAGAAAAAAAAAAAAAAAACTGTACCAGGTTGGAAATGAAACGTTAAGTTCAAAAATAAAAAATACTAGGGAATACAACGCAATACCCCCGCCAAATTATTAAAATATTAGAATTAAAAAAAAAAAATAAATAAATAAAAAAAAAAAAATAAACAGACATTCCCCTCAATTATAAAAAATTAGTATCCTTGTTTCAAAAATAAAGTAGTAAACACCGGAATGGTCTGTAACTGCATAAGAACTTCATTTAGAAAAAATTATTCACAAAAGGTATTCTCTCAATATATTTCCAAAGAAATTCACTCTATTCGAAAAATTGTTCAGATAAAAAACCGATCTAATTATTATCATCTCGATCAACAAACATAAACCAGAGTTATACTGAATCAGCTGGTCCGATTCGAGTTTGGATCCGCGCGCATTTCGAATCTGATAACGCCAAAATCGAGCGTTTTCGCTTAGTATAAAAGGTATACTTAAATATACTAATTTTTAATTGAAATTAAGGGGGTACATATACCTAAAAAAAAAAACTCAGAAAAAATTTTGTAAATCTTTTAAAAATTATTTATTCAAAAAGATATTTTTTTCCCATAATATACACACATTTTTACATAGTTTTTTAAATTTAGAAAATTAAAATAACTGTTTTTATAAGTGTTATAAAATTCAGCTTATTTAGGCTATAAAAGTTCATTGCTCGTAAAGTCAAAATTTTTCCTTAAAGCGGATGGACCCAGGACTTGGCATAGTTGTTGTACATGTGAACCCTCATGAGCGGAACCTCAGGCAACCAAATCCAAGCACTATTAAGCTACTTGCATACTCTAAAATTGCTTAGTGTGGTTAAAATTTTGATAGTTTTTATCATTTTAGTCAATTTCTGGTGTGCCATCAGCTTAATAATGCTTAGATTTGGTTGCCTGAGGTTGCGCTCATGAGGGTTCACATGTACAACAAGTGTGCAAAGTCCTGGGTCCATCCGCTGTCTGGAAAAATTTTGGCTTTACGAGCAATGCCCTCATTTTCTCAAAAATCACATATTTGAGAAAATGGCTTTTGAAGTTCTGAAAAGATTTTGATGAATAAAATGTAACACATCAACACATAAACATTTATATTTTGAAAATATCTTGTCACAGGACTCTTGCTTGATGTAAATACTCTTTTGCACACAGCCGGATACTTTTTTTTTTTCTCCTGCTCCTAAAGTGACCCAATTAGCTTTTTTATCAAAAACACAGATCACACACTATTAGGCACCAAGACCAAGTTGAGACTTTGAGTCAGTGGAGTCTTCACATGCAATTATCTAAAAATTATCTTTAATTTTAAATCACAGAATTATTTTTTCACTTCACATTTGTACATAAACACATTTTTTTTAACAATTAAAAAACTTCATTAGTTTACCTGGTAAGAATTGGTCATTTATTCTTAAATTTTTTTTTTTTTTAATAAAACTAACTTATTTACTTCAGATTGAAATAATAACAAAAACAAAACCAAGTGAAGTAGAATTTCACTAGAAAGATGACTCAAAGAACAAAAAAGTAGTCGTGAACTTTTAACGCTGCAGAAATACCTAATTTGATATCGATCGATCGATATTCGTTACTAATTGGTCAATATACTAAAGTAGTCTCGTAGAGGTAATATATGTCATATATTATGTCATAAAGGTTATAAACTTTTTTATGCGATCGATTCTAACTTAATAAATTGTTTTTAGCATTAGACTTGAAATGAAAGTTAATCTGTCATTCTTAACTTTCATTATTAAGATATTGTGTCGCGGAAAAAATCTAATCACAGATAAAAAAATTTTCTGTTTTTTCATCGCTATTATTAGATGAAAACGATATATATACTTACAGTTCTGTTCGTAGATAAAAAAAAATTATACCTACATTGCGAAAATTAAAAAAGGAAAAAATACATCGAAAAAGCATTTGTACCTATAGTATCGTAGAAAGTATTTTTGCTACTAGAACGGACTTAAAATTCTTGAATTTCAAAAAAAGCCATTTCAACGTTAATTTAATAAATTGAATGTCTTTATTAAATTAACTGTAACTTTTTTTCCTTAACGAATCAAGAAACGCGGTTTGCGGCATTTGAAAGCTGATGTAAAAGTACATCAAAAAACACAAAAAACTGAAAATTGATTTTTTGAAAATTTTTAGGTATATGTACCCCCTTAATGTTATAATTATTATTTTTTTAATAAGCTCATTTCTACAAAATTTTAAAAAATGATACTTTCTTGAAATTTTATCTCTTTTCAGGTACCTAAAAAACATTGTGTGTTCAACAACAGTTTTTTTAATTGAATGATAATGTTTTTTGAGCGTCGCTGCGTATCAACACAAGCAAAGAAAAGAAATGCAATTTAAAAATCATAATAAGCCAATAAACCTTGTGCATTTTAACCGGTACCCGGTTGAGCCGTGCGACGGGCTGGGCGCAAAAACATCATAATTGCGGGTGCGAGTCTATTCATACGATCCAATTTGCCAATTACGCTGGACTATAAACACCCTGTGGATGTGTCATCCTCGGGGTATGACAATTTTCATTCCCTTTCTTTCTTTTTTTTTTTTTTCACTTGCATGCACAATGCGGGCAATTTAAACGTGTGAGACTGATATTGAAATAAACAAATGAGAAAAAATTTTCGAACTGCGGATGTAGTAAGGCACTCATGGCTTTATTTCAGAATTCCGTTACAAAACTGTTGAGAACGAGTCAAAATATTTCAAAACTAACTGGCAGTCTCATATTTATTTTTTCAGAAATATTAAAACGTGCACTTAACATATTTCAGAGATTATAAGTTAAACGTTTGAAATGTTGAAATTAAACACCTTACAATATGAAACGTACAGGTAAATGAAATATTGCCATAAACTTGTACTTATCATCAGCTATAAACTACGATCAATGACTTTGAACTTATGAGTGTAATGCGTAATTAGACAAGGAATTTATCTAGTGAATACCTAATGGTTTAATTATAGTTTATTTGTCGGATTACTCGCACAAACAAATGTTAAAATAAGTTTCTCGAAGTATTCTGTCAGTCGTGATTTTAATCTTCGACTCAGTTGTATTCAATAATTTCTCAAAAGTATCGAACAGCGAACTTGACCTCAGGTAAATTTCAACCTGCAAGTTGCAGTGTCGTAAACCCACTTGCGTGATCCTTCACTCCTCAAGAATGTGGTTTTTCAATTATTCAAAAGGGACATAAAGCACCAGAAAGAAAATAAAAAGAATAAAAATTACTTAAATATTTATAAAGTTATAAATATCAAGACAATTATTGTGAAACTTTCATCGTGACGCATGATACGATAATTCGCAATTACGTGTATATAATTAAAGTATTCACTTGATTTTCATTTTAAAAAATAAAAAAAATCTTTCCTGTGATTTTCTAGAACATATTATAAATTTTTATAAGTGGTTATAAATTACATTAATGAAATTTTATACTTCTGAATTATATATTGGGTTTGTAAGCAATATAATTTTTGTAATCCAAAATAAAACTTCAAAATTAATTAATAACTTTACTCTAACAGTGCTTGAAAAGGTACATCGGTGGAAAAAACGTTGCACCTAATTTTAATAAATGACTCATTAATTAAGTGTTGTTTATTTATATTTGCCCCCGGAGATCCTTCACAACCTAAGTTTTCTGGTGATATACCGTTTGTAGAGATGTGATATGACCATCCTTACAAAATTTGTTCTGAGACAGACAACTAGGACCGTCTTGGGACGTCAGGGACATGTCTTAAAAGTTTTTTAAATTTCTGTATGTGTCTTATTTTGTAGGATGGTGTTCTATAGGATGGTCTTGCGACAAGACGTCTCAAATATTTCTAGACTCTATTAATTCATATCTTTTATATAGATGTGATAGAACGGTCCTGCCTTATTATGGTTCCCGAAACTGTGTCAAAACTTAAATAAATAAATTAAAATAAATTTACCGTTTTTAATAAAATTATCTCTCCATCTATATAGATGTGATGGGACGGTCCTAGATTGTGTGGTCTCAGTATTTTTCTCAGAATTTAAAGTAAATAAATTAATAAATTTATTGTTTTTTAAAAAATTATGCCTTCGTCTATATTAATGTGATAGGACGGTCGTAGCTTGTGCGGTCTCAGTTTTTGTCTCAAAATTTAAAGTATTTTTAAAGTTGAAAATAAATTGAGACCGTCCTAATTTTTGCAATAGTCGGGGAGTGATGCTGGGACATGTCCTAGGACACCGCAAAATCTTAAACTAAGACAGTTCACATCTCTGAGTTCGTTTGAGAACGAAACAAATAATTTTGGTACCCCTAGAACTACCGGTTGAGAACATGTAAAATTTAATTTCTAACAATACTAATTTAAAATAAAACACATAAGAAGCGAGTTTAACTACGTTTGATTACATATGATCCTTTTTTATGCTACTAATCGCTCCGCGGCTCTTTTTAAAATTGGTCTGTCGGTAGGATAGAGACTGTTTTCACGGCATCAAAATTTTTACAATGGTCACTGCCGTTATAGAAGGGTTTTTTAAGGCAGTACAACTACAGGTATATACAAAGCATGTGTGCACCTTATCTCACGAAGTCCGGCATTAAGTTACGCGCCAACATGTTGGAAAATATGGCATAAGCCAAACTAGCTATTTTTTATTGTTGTTTTTGATTAAAATATACTTGTATTTGTTGACCGAACTGTAAAAAGAACCGCGTAGCAATTAGTAGCAAAAAAAGTATTGTTCATACAGGTACTGTTAAAAAACAGTCAAAAGTTTGGGCTAGGAGCAGACTATCGCGTCTCGGTACGCTCGCCGCGATAACTGTCTGCTCCTAACCCAACTTCCGACTGTTTTTTCAGTACCTGCATGAAAAGTACTATTTTAATTTAAATGTAATCGAGAAATAATCTTCATACGTGTTAAAATATTATTACTGCTATGATCTTTCGCCTCATTCGACCGTACATTTTAAAGTTCTGTTTGTTCTCAATCGGTATGGTGTTCAATTTATACGTGTTTTCAACCGGTAGTTTGAGGGGTACCAAGGGTTCTCAACCGATATATTTTTTGTTTGTTTGTTCTCAACTGGTATTTCTCCAGTTTTTTAAACATGGAGGGCGCTAATTAGAAAGAACTAAAATCATAAACATTAATCCGCCTCTAACTTTACTTTCGACTTAACGTCATGAAATTCGAATCACTACACGTGCTATCTTTTACATAACTCAGTCAAAGTATTAGACTGAATGAGATAATTTTAAGCGATTTATATCTCTAACTTCTCTGATTCAGTTTCTAAGGCCAAACGGCAAACAGCCGTTATCGCGTATGGCGCTTGGAAATCTTAAGAGCAAAGTCAAACTAAAAAATTAAATAAAAGTAGCGAAGCGTTATCGCTCAAGTTTAATTAAAATAATCGTGTTAAAATTAGAATTGGTCACGCATGGAGGTAGCTTAAATTGATACAGTTCAAGTGAAATTGAGTTTTAAGAAAGTCATAGAGTAAAAATCATTCACGCCATAATTTTTCAAGCAAATGTTTTTTTGTGATTAAAAAAAAAAATTCAAAAAAATTTTAATTTATTGAAACAAGTTAAAGAATTCAAATAAAAAAAAAACACCAGCGAAAAAAGTGAATGATCAAAGAGCGAGATGCACGAATTGGCATTAAATTGGACGGACTACTTCTGATAGTACCTTTCTATTCCAAGGCGACGACTTGATCTTTGGTTGTTTGCTCGATTGCAGTTTAATCATTGGTGTGTACTTTGGGTTCTTCACCAAACAAGACTCGAAAAAAGAATATCTTTTCGGAGGCAAGCGAATGGGATATGTGCCTGTTGCGATCAGTGTACTGGCAAGGTAATTTATACCAGTCAGCTTAAAATAGAGTGCATGCTAAATTCTCAAATTCGAATTTTTCATCGAAATTTTTTAGTTTATTGTGAATTTTAATCAAAGGTACAACTGTTTCTAAAGTACCTAGAGCCGCCCTCCCCCTCCCATGCCCCACCACTCACCAGTATGGTGGTATCTCACATTTTTGAGATACTGCCGGTATCGTTTTCTATGAAATAAATGAATTAATGAATTAATGAATATAAAAAGAAGAAAGAGGTATAAATTAATTTACAATAAAGGCCCTCTATTGAGGGTCATATACTTACATTTAGCTAAATTTTCAGAGTTCAAACATTGAGACCGCACTTTTTGCTGTTCTGATGATTTTCATGTTCAATATACCTAAAGTGTACTTAACTTACTTAGTATATTAAAGGGAAGGCAGTTTAAGTTTTATCAAAATATAAACCGTATACATAAAAAAATTTTTTTATTTTTTTCTTGCACACCATAATTGATTATCAAAGAGTAAAAAATTTTACAGTTGCATGTCAGGAATAGCATTCATCAGGGGACCG
Source organism: Encarsia formosa (assembly GCA_038277355.1). Taxonomy (NCBI): domain Eukaryota; kingdom Metazoa; phylum Arthropoda; class Insecta; order Hymenoptera; family Aphelinidae; genus Encarsia; species Encarsia formosa. The sequence continues at coordinate 113,375,736 of CM076184.1, forward strand.
ACCTAAGTTTACCTGTATGGAATGTCCTACTTGACCGGGGTGATATCAGCGGTTGTAGTCTGCATAGTGACCACGAGTGTTTTTTTGCCGACCTTCTTCAAACTCCAGCTGTCCTGCGTGAACGAGTACCTGGAGCTAAGATTTTCCAAAGGTGTTCGCAAACTGGCTTCCATCATTTATATTTTCGGGGTCGTAACCAATAACACCAACCTGATAAAGGGTGGTGTCAAAGCTGTGGTTTGGACCGACACTTTTCAATTTGTATTCACCGTCATTGGAACCACGACTATTCTAATGGTTGGTCTGCTGGACGCCGGTGGTTTCATGAACGTATTGAAAATCGCTGACGAAGGAAACCGCACCCAAGCCTTTGAGTAAGAAACTACTCTTTCCATATTTATTGTCTATGAAATGTATTTTGTTATTAATTTTCTTTTCAGCTTCACTTTGGACATTTACAAAAGAAACACATTTTGGGCAGTGCAATCGGCGTACGTAATTGGATCAATTGGTTCATTCAAAGGTTTTTGTCTGTCCGAGCTATGAAAGAAGCTAAAAAGTAATGTCGTGAATCAATTTTTTCCATAAATTAAGATATATTAGATTTTAGAGACTGAATTTTCAGGTCCGTTCTTGGATTGTGTTTAGGCTGGGTTCTTATTACGATTCTATGCACAGTCATCGGATTAACTGTGTATGCGAAGTATCATGGTTGTGATCCGTACGATGCTGGAGTAAGTTTAAGATTGCATTTAAATTACATGCTCTTTTTTATTGAACAATATTTCAAATGAAATAAACTGGTTATGGTTCGAATCAACGTGCCCTTAGACTTTTCTCACTGATTCGAAAGTAGAGCCTACAGGTTTCGGTTGAAGTAAATGCAACAAAAAAAATTACATGAATTATTATAAAAACTTTGATTTGATAAAAATTGTTTTAGAAAGTGTCCAAACGTGATCAAACAATCGTTTACTTCGTTATAGACATAATTGCTGGACATATTCCGGGAATACCAGGAATATTCTTAGCCGCCCTTGTAAGTTCCTCGCTGTCAACAATGAGCGCCAGTTTGAATTGTCTGGCTGGTGTCATTTACGACGATTTCATAGCTCACTGGCTTCCGGAATCCAAAGATCAAGACAAAAGAGCCCCTAGCATAATGAAGGTAAGTAAATACATTTTTTTTAAATCAATTTATTCGAGTAAACATGCCAATTTTTATAAAATTTTACTTACAGTTTATAGTGGTTGTTGTTGGAATCATCCCTACAGGGCTAGTATTGGCTACGGAAAGGCTAGGAACAATATTCGAAATAATGACGACGATTGGGAGTTTGCTAAACGCCCCAAACTTGACACTATTCACATTGGGCATGTTGGTACCATGCGTGGGAAAAAAAAGTGCGGTCGCGGGTGGATACAGTTGCTTGTTGTTTTTACTAATTTTGGTCTGTGAAAAGATCTACGGTCCCAAGAAAAATAAATTGCTCTATTCAACGCTGCCAACCTCAACTGAAAAGTGCAACTTCGAGTTTAATCAGACGATGACAACCACGCCGACTCCTAAAGCAGCAGTAGATGTGGATGAGTCTTTTTTTCTCTTTCGCATTTCGGTGTTTTATTACACTCTGATGGGAACTTTGGTTGGCATTTTTACCGCACTACTTACGAGCTACCTCACAAATGAGATGAAAGAAGTCACTAATCCTGATTATTTGTCACCAGTCATAGCCAGGTTATTTAAATATCATATATATATATATAAATCGCTTAGTTTGTCTGCGTGTTTGTTCGGGGTTGGCTCAACAACAACTGCGTATTTTTTAACGCAGTTTACACTAATATCTTACAAATTATTCCAGAATTTATTACATAAAGCGTACTTTTGATTTCAGATTTTTACCAAAAAAGAAGTGTGAGGGTGAATCACTTAAGGACATTCAAGATGAAAATAAAAAATACGATGATTAACAGTTTAAAAAATATAATAGTGAAATTTTTAAGTTTATTTGTGTACATACCATACGTTTTCTAAAAAATTTTTTTTTTTTTTTTAATTTTAAAAACTTATTTAGCAATAACTGATGTATGTACACATACATACGAGAAATAATGAAATTAGTTATTATTTACATTGTAAGTTCCACACCAAGATCTTAATCTTATTTAAAGTTTTAATAGATTACTAACTTTTTCTGTATCGTGCAAAACCTATACTATGTAATAATTAAATATACTTTGTATGATAACCGACATATGTAATTATATTGCCGTAAGAAAACAATTAAATATTGTTGAAAACAAGTGCTTCAAAGTATACAGTGCCATGCAAATCTCGTGGCGCTAAAATCGACGCACGACCTAAGAAGCGTGACTCACTTTAATTGCGCCCATTCGACGGGGATTACATACGATATCCCTTTTGCGTATTACTCACACCATTAAATTATTTCAATATTAATCCTTTAAACATCTCGAAAGCTTTGAGTTACATGGAATTTAGAAATTAATCTTGAAAACCTGGAAAATTCGCGAAAACTTTACATTATAGCAGGTTTTTTTCAATGAAAAATGACTATTGTTACTGTGTCATTTGAAAATTTGCATAATGTCAAAACAAAATTTAAATTTTACCTTGAACTTATAACATAAAATTTATGTATATTCCGTGAAATATGTGTAATGAAAGTTGAAACTGATTAAAATAATTTAGAGCTATTAAATTACTTAATTAAGAAATCTCTCTGGCTCACACGGTGCTTAAAATTCAATCTTTTACCGACTAATTAATTCAAGAATGAGATGAAAAAATTTTTTTTAAATATTAAAATTATTATCTCAATTATAAAACTTTTTCAGTGAATCTTTATATATAATAATATAGTTCAGTACGAAGAATTTTGATTTATATGAGTAAAGTTCAGTGTTCCGCGGGCTGTCATGGCGTCCGGTAATGTTTTGGACACCGGACAGTCCACTCATTACAAATGTCATCCTAGTCAAAAATTTAATGCAGTTATCTGTTTAATTTGTGAGAATATTTATCATAAGTCAGATTTTAATCGAATAAAAAACTGTGTCTATATTAGTAATACCCTAGTTATCTGTAATAATCATAAAAACATTGACCTAATCTCAAATTTTGAAGAAGAGATTCTCAGTTTATCAACAAAACAAATAATTGCTCAAATTAAATTACAAGAGAGAGAAAATGCTACACAAGTTTTCCAGGACAGTATCATCAATTCTACGAAAAATATCACTAAAGATCAACTTGATGTATCTCTTATATCAAATGAAGACGAAGCTATAAATGCAATAAAGGTAGAAAATACTCTATGGATACAACTCAACAATGAATTAATTGAAAAGAATACATTACTGAAGGAAATCATCAATATAAACAAAAGTGAAAATGTAAACAGAGGTCCCACTTATGCTGATGTAACCAAAAATGAGCATAGTGATACTGCTGTGAAAATCCCTAATATTATTATCACAGCCAAGAAGGAGGATAATAGAAAGGAGACCTACTCTACTGTGACTTCTTGTTTACAGAGTAAAATCTTATTACCGGTGAATAAAATAGTTCGTAAGAATGACTCCTTAGTATTAGTAAAATGTAAAAACAAGTGTGATCTGGATAGTGCAAAGTCTAGTCTAAAGGATAAACTTGGTGAAAATTTTTCAGTGGCAATACAAGATCTTCAAAAACCTAAACTTAAAATCATTGGTATAGATAATAATATGGATATTGATGAATTGCAAGAAGACATCAATGTCAGAAATTTCTCGGAATTTGATAAAAAATGTGAAGTATTACATATATTTGACCAGGAAAATAAACCTAGAGATATAATCATTGAGGTACCACTCGAGATATACAGTCGGGTCAGATTGAACAACTATAAGATTTACATTGGGCATCAGTGTCTCAAAGCTTACGATGTCCTTAATATTCAACCCTGCCTAAATTGTGGCCGATTTGGACATGGACCTAAGAAATGTGAGAATGAAACTTCTTGTCTGAAATGTGCTGGTAAACATAAGGTGACTGATTGTAATAAAAAAAACAAATAAATGCTTAAATTGTATTTTTTATAACTATAAATTTCAGAAAAACTATAATACTAATCATACCGCTTTTGATTTAGATAAATATGAATGCCTTAAAGGGAGAATCAAGAAAGTTCTTGACAATATTGATTATCCTACTATACCAAACATCGACAATAGAATGGTATTCAATTATAAAATCTTAACAATGAAGATAGGGCAGGTGGCTTCTAAAGCTGCAACAGCTGATCCTTCTAAGAATAAGAAATTATAGATATCCCACTTGAAGATAACTCCAAGCACTCTTACCACGAAGAATATCTAGAAATATCATCTCTGAATGAAAAATTTATTCCAAGAAATACTTCTTCTAGTTTTCTTTTTGTACTTTCTGTCAATGTTAGAAGCTTAGACCAAAATTTTGAAAGACTACAAGTCCACATTGAGAGACTTGCCAGAAAGCCAGATGTGATAATATGCTCTGAGGCCAGGAACTTGCCTAATCCCTATCTGTACACTATTGAGAATTATAAATTGTATTATAATCAGAGTAGGCAAAATCAGAATGATGGATTCGTTGTATACCTGCATAAAGCACTAGAAGAAGTTACTGTTATTGAAGTCATTGATAATTTTAACTTCTTGAAATCTACGATAAATGTTGAAAATAAGAAAATTATAATTACAGCTATTTACAGATGTTTCGCCCTTCATAAATCTGATTTTGTTAAAGCTTTGGACACATATTTACACAAAAACAACCAGTATGATAAACATGTCGTCACAGGTGATTTTAATATCGATATACGGAGTGAAGATTATATGAGTAATGTATTTCTGAATAAACTTTATTTCAACCCTCTATTGATGGGGTTACTCGTCCTAACCCGGCTGATCCAAATCTAGGCAGTTGTATTGACAACTTTTTTGTTAAATCTACTCTCTTGTCAACAAAGTCTTTGCAATTACGGTAGTTGCATGGGGTGGTGCCTCCCACAATGCAAAGAAATCTCTTATCTCAATCCAAAACTCTATTATCTACCTGATTGGTCAATCTTTTCATCCTTTGAACTTAACACAGAGTTTTGTGCTAAGCTCACTTCTTACTGGTTATAATAAATTAAAAATCAAGTATGACAATCTAAATTCTAAATCTAGACATAGATTACTACATCCAGCTAAAATAAACAGATCGATTTATAAAAAATGTCATAAGTACACGGCCATAATCACCTTCAACATGCTTCCTGAAGAACTTAAAATTATTGACAATCTAAATTCACTCAAGGCAAGACTGAAACGATGGATTACTAATCATATTCAATAAATCTAGTTTTACTTCTAATTAAGTCATTGTAATTATTATTATTATTTTTTGTTAAAATTTATAACTTATTTATAATCTATTTTTTATGTTTTATAATTTTACAATCTTTTATATTATATTTTATATGTACACCCATGCACAAGTATGGTCTCTTATATCAATCTTGAATCGTGTGTTTCTACTATTTAAAACTATGCTCAAAATTGTATTTTTTGTAATCTATTGAGATCATACCTCTTTTGAGTAATTGTACTCTGTGCAATTAATGTACTTTAATAAATAAATAAATAAATAAATAAATTTTTTATCACGATTTTTCATCGAGCATTAAACGTATTTTTCGATTTTAATATTAAAATTTCTATTCTAAAATTTTGGTTATTACGTTTGAAACCAATCATTAGTTCCGAGGATACTCGATCTTGGTTCGTTATTTTTTAAAATAATAAAATATTTTTAGAGACGAATAAAAAATTCATGCAACTCCGCAGCCACACAAAATATCGAAGAGTTGAGTTCATTGTAAAAATAAATAAATTAATAATAAATATGAAACAAAAACTACAAAACGTATTTGGCCTTACTCTTCTACAGTAGACCTAAAATTGTATACTATTGGAGAAAATAACGTACTTCCTAGTTTGAAAAATAAATCCCAACTTCAAACCACAGCAACATGAAAGCAACCTCGTTTCCAATCACAGCCAGCAGGTGCAGCGGGCAAAGGGTCGTTTTCGCGTAAAGTAAGAAAGCATGTCGGCGCGGTTCGAATTCAAATGTAAAGGCGACACCTCTCTAAATCACCTCCAGTCAGCCACCCGCCCGCCGACCTCGGCAATCTCATCGCGAGGATCGTTAAAAGCCCATCCATCAGCCGTACCCGCGATAAGGAAGTTACAAGCCGAGCTTTTCCTATACTCCTATACTCCACGCCGCGACGCGAAGACGCGCCCTGCTATAGTAGCAGGGTAAATGGGTTAAACGCCCGTCCGCCCTGGCCCCCAGCACCGCCATTACTCTTGATTTGCGTTTTACTGCAGGGATTCTAGGTTTATGACGGTGCTTGGACGCTTGAGGAATTTTAAAACCGCTCTCTTTGCTTATGGGCTTTACGGCTAACTTTAGATCCTAGGAGCGTATCGAGCTGTTCCTTAATTAAAAGTTCTATAAGTTTCTTTGGGGACTCTTTTCCCTGGACGATAATTATTGAGAGAGGATTCGCGTGGAGAAAAATTATTAAAATTGAAATAAGCAGTTTTAAGAGTTTTATTGTAAATAATTTGAATTAAAATTTATTATAATCGCTGGCTTAAAATTTTTTTTTTTTTTTACGGTATCGGTAGCAAGTAAGATTCAAACCAAAAGATAGTTTAAACTTCCATTTGAAGATTCTGTTAACTGTTCTGTTTGCTACACTAATATTGTAAACAAAAATTCAGTTTTGGCTATAATTTCAGTGCCTTTTAGTTTTCACTATGACGCTTTTTATTTTTTCAAAAATCAAATATTTAATTAATTTCACTTTTTTGTAAGATAAGTTACATCTTTTGGTAGATAATAGTTTTGATCAGACTAACAAATTTTTTTTTTTTATGTATAATATTAGAATTGTTATGTAGTAACTCGCGAGAATATTCATCTTTTTTGTTTACTGTACGTAAAGAAGCGATTGCTGTTGAATATGCATAGACTTGGTTTGAAAAAACTTTTAACGAGGGCTCTCGTGACATGAAGTACAATTAAGATTATGACAAATAAGCAATGATGTTTTTTACTTGTTTTCCACAAGTACGCCTACGATGGTTTCGTGTCGAAATATCTTGAAAGAAAACAACCTTGTTCAGGAAAAACCTTACTTGTCAATGATTATTTAGTACCTGCATAATCCATATAAAAAACCTAGTTTATATAATTAAAAATTAAAATCAACAAATTTTATTGGAATTATTGCTGAAGTTTTAAAGTTTAATCTTCAACACTTACTTACTCAAGACTATATAAAAAAAAATGATGATTAATAAGTATGCAAATTTAAAACCTACTTGCTCAATAGTTTTATAAATTACTTTTGAATATTCAAAAATATTAAATAATTGTTTGGCAAATTAAAAAAAGCCATAATCTTCGTTGTCAATTTCAACACCATAATCAAACATTTATCTTCGAAAATTATCAATTCAAATTAACTCTCAGAGCAGTTAAATATTCTTTACGATGCCCCGCAGGTAGATCTGCACTATTACCATGAAAAAATTACCATCTTCATTCGTCGAACAGACGCAAGCTCTACGCAAGCTCTGAATTTTTAAATGACCATTGTGAGCAATACAGAGAATAAAAGTACCTCATTGAACCCGATGCCGAAAAGTGCAGGTTTGTTGGTACAGGATGATTTACGACATTAATCGTACCGATTGTGATTCCACGGGAGTAGTACGCGTCAGACCGCGCGGCATCTCGTCTTCGCTGCAGCGCCGCGCGAGCTGGGAAATGAGTCGGCCCTCCTGGTATGCGGCACCGAGTCGTTGAACTGTTGCGTCGTACGTGAATTCCTTATTTTTTACCGCCCCTTTCTCTCCGTGATCTTTATATTAAAATCCCGTTTTTTGGATTATCTGAGGATTTATCTCGGTGATTAAGTTTGGCTAAAACCGTGCGTGGGTAGAATTTATCGGAGAGCTTTCAAGCCAATTGTGGTTATCAGTTTTCAGCAAACAATGTTTTGATATGTGAAGTTGAGAAAAGTGGAAAATATATCATACTGATTAGAAACATACGAAAAATAAATGTAAACAGGGTGAAACTGTTGTTGCGCAAGCTGCCAAGTCAACTGTTTTTTCAAATTTGCTAATTTAAATGTAAACTTATGGCAAATTTAATAACTTTTTTCATAAAACTAAACAATTTATACCCAACGAATATTATGTAGAAAATTACTTGAGTATTAAGGTGATGATAAACAGTTGCGTCGCAAGCTTTCGAGCCACGCGCGGTTGTCGTTGTTGTTTTTCTCAACCTTATCAGCATGTAAATTTTCGGTAAAATTTATGGTTCTTTTGATAAAAAAAAAAAAAAAAAAAAAAAATAGTACACATTGTTCATACCTACCCGGAAATAAAATAATCATGAAAAATTAAACCTTCGGAATGAAAAATCAATAAATCCGAGAGAACTTCCGCGGTCGATAAGTTTTAAACCCGTCAAAATAAAGTCGTTCGGCTTGAAAATAGCCCCATAAAACGAAGGGAAGAGGAGCTTTCGGTATAAACGCTCGTACGCGAGATTACGGGGTACAAAGAGCAACATTCATGTACGACGCAGAGAGAGAGAGAGAGAGAGTTCGCGCAAGCTCGAAATAGTACAGCATTTGATGCCTCCTCTCCTCGCGGTCTCCACACGAGCGTTGACCATATCCGAATTGGACACGACTCGCTATTTTAAGGGCCGATAATCACTTACGTCCCGCTCCCGCCCGTGATAAAGTGGCCGAGGGGAAGAGCAGAGCCTTTTCGAGAAAAGCTGATTTTTAATTTTAGATCTCAAAAACTTCAAAAATATTAATATTGAACGAGCTTGCGTTTTATTATTGAAATATTACGTCTGCGACCTCCAGCAGACATTATCCGTTGCCGGAAATCCATATCTGAATCCCTAATTAATGATCATCGCGAACTTGAAGCCGTACGCAGAGATTTATAATAACTCCAAACCGGTAATCGGTGGAAAAATCGGCGATCGTAAATCAAGCCACGCGAACGAGACGAGCCCTTTTTTTCGGTGACATAAGCCACTCGAGCCCGCGTCTTCAAAGAAACATCTACGTACACAAAACCGCGGCGGCCATCTAAAATAGCCCGTGAACTAAGCGCGCGCCTCCGCCTTTTTGGTCAAGGCTGTGCAGCGCTGAAGATGACTTTTTCGTAGCTTCCGGGAAATCTGGTTTGGTTGATTATCGCGATTGAGTTTTTTCGGGATGCCGTTTTTTTTTTCCAGTGGTGATGCAATTTTTGGCATTGCCGAGAGCGCGTTTCATGAGTTATTCAGCAGTCGTCGCGAGGCGTTTGAAACTACTCTCGACTACGCTTGCTTTCCATACTGTTTACCATTAAAATTGTGAAGAATTCGAACTCGCTTTTCCATTGTGCCCGAGGAGGATTCGCGCGACAATAGGCTAGCCGCTTCTCCTTTTTATTTTTTCGAGTTCTTTTGTCGGCCTGGAAAATTATAGTTTAATTTCAATACGTATGAAGAGAAGTCACACTGAATAGTGTAAAAAATAGTAGCAGCATCAACATATTTTAAACATTTGAAATACTTTTGTTGCTGACACATTATGTATGTAAATTTGAAAAAATGTCAGGAAAATTCCAGTAGAAAACTCTGAAATAAAATAATCCTTTGGTAATGAGCGTTATTATCTTTATTTTTTAATATTGTAAGTTAGAGCTTGCATAAAAACAGAAAATGGGATTAGTTCATGTATCAATTTAGCTGACAAGGATAAATTTAGTGGGTTTATATTTTAATTAAATTTTCAAAATATCTTCCAACATCTCCAATTCTGAGAATGAAACCAACAAAATATTATTATCATCATTCATTTAGTAAATGTTACTTTCGGAGTTTTATGAAGAGAATTGTTTAATGAAAATTCATCGATTTTTCTTTTTTTTATTTCGACAGAATCTTTCAATAAATAAACCTACTAATGTGTCATTACTCAACGGGTTGTTCTTTGAAGCTTTACCTCGAGCTTTACTATCGTTGGTGACAAATTTTTCAGTTAAACAGCAAAAGTCTGGAAAATAAAGTACTTACAAGTTTATACGAGGAAGAAGATACTCAAGAATAAAACGTGCTAATTTAAAAAACAAAATGTGTCACGGTTATTAAGAAATTAACATGTTTTTCCTATTAGCAATTAGTTCGGTTTGTTTCAATGTCATCTATTTAAATTGCACTAAAATACAGAGAGATATAAATAAAGCCGCTGCACACGCATGGTGTTCGTAATTTTTGATGATATCATTATGTGCAACCGTGGGAATAATGTAACACATTAAAAACAAGTGTACCACAAGCGTTTACAAGCGACTTCCGTAAAGTCTTGTTGTGCTCTGATCAAACAGAGAAAAAGTAAGAAAAAAAAAAAAAAAAAAAAAAAAAAAAGGTGATTTAACGAAGTGCAAATATTGTCTTTTCACTCGACCGAAAGTTCGAAAATAACCAATTGGGTTATTAGACAAACAGACTGCAGGGGAAGTAAGAAAAATTCAACGCTCTCGAAAGATTAGATCATCATTGTTTACGGCCGTTGCTGTTGCGCAAAAACCGCATGAGGGTCAATACTTCTTTCGTCGGTCGTAAATTAATCAACGGATTTTTCACACGATAAAATTCTCTTATGATTAACAGTTTTCGTGTTCATTAGCGCTTCAAATAGTAACTCGTAAATATTCCCCCCCCCCTCTTTTTTTTAGTTTTATATTGTAAATTATTAAATAATAAATGTAATTTAAATTTTTTATCACGATACTCTTGAAAAAAAACGTGATGGTTCAGACAATATTGATTTATTCTCACGGGAGACAACATAAATTCAAAGTCTATGTCGTTAAACGTAAAAATAGCTCGAACGAGCCATTGAAAAGCTGCTCTAGAATACTCGCTCGCGGGGGGGGGGGGTATACAAGGGAAAGGGAAAAAATTTGCTCGAAATATATTATTCGCACACGCTCCCTCTCTCTCTCTCGTAAACCGTAAGTGGTAGTTTGCTTGCATACTTACTCAGTGATATAACGAATTCGGATTGCGCAAAAGCTTCGCGGAAAATCGACGCGGGTCAAGAACAGCTGACTTGTTCATCATCAGCTGTTTGATCTCGAATTTTGATTGCCCACTATTCGGGGTTATCCAGCGCCATCTGTTACGAGCTAAGCGTGTTGATAAAAAAAGGCTTCTTTATCCTTCGGGCACCACTTACGCTGCGCAGCGGCACTCGAGCGACTTACCCGTTGAGGTGTGCTGTAAACTGTCTTACGTAGAATGTGTTTTTATCGTCTGCTGCTAAGAAAGGCATTTTTGATTATTTTAAATAGTTCTTCGATATACTTGATAAAAAATGAAATTTTGTAATATAATCGTAAGAGATCAAATTACTAATAATAAAAATTATTTTTAACCTTTAACAGATTAGATTTTTTACGGATTAGATCAAAAAATTTAAATTAATTTGAAAATGAATGCTTTCAGAACATTAGATTTTACTTTAGTTTTAGAAATTTTTTTAGGTCAACGTATCAGCTTCATTTTTTTTTTTTTTAATAAAAAACATTGCTTAGATCTATTATTAAATTATTATTTATTATATAATTATTTTAGCATCATAATTTAATAACGGTAATTTACAAATAAATTTTTTTCATTACTTTATTAATTTATTTCTTAGTTAAATTAAGTAATAATAAATGAAAGAATTGTAAATAAATGATTAATCTTTATTACAGTCCAGTTCAAAGGATAAAAATTTCAATTTTTTAAGTCCACTTAAAATGAAACTATATATTTAATTAAAAAATGCAGCTATAATAAAAACATAAAAAGTATTGTTTTGTTTTCATCGACAAATAATAGTAATAATAATAATACTAAATTCTATAATTTTAATTCATTTATTAGCTATACAGAGATTCATACTTGAATAAAAAAGGTTTTAAAAGAATATGAAAATTCTCTATTACCCAGGAGCCTAAGTTATTCACTTACTTTAGCATTTTTCTGTATTTTAAATTTATTTTTCCAAATGAAGCCTAATGAGTTCGACGATCGTTGCAAGTTGTTATAAAACTTTACCTGCATTCATCAAAACCTCCAAGACGTAACCCCAGGATGATATCTTAAAAGTAACTCTTTTAGTTTTCATTCTTCAATTTAAAAACAAATAAACTTGAAACTTTGTAGCTACAATTAACTAAACTTTATCCGTAGATCATTCCAAAGATCTCTAATAAATGAACGAGTAAAATAAACTCGAGTACTCGAAAAAGCAAATAACCAGCAGTAAAACGAATTCAAACTTAACAAATAAAGTATCCCTGCGCTCGTTAGCGCTATAAGCCCAGGACAAATCTTCATAACAGCCCTATCAACCGAGATAGAAACGAGCGCGGCAATACTATCAATCCAGTCGTAAACTCGGTCCGTCGCGGTAGGTACTTACTTTTCGCCCACGCTAACGCCAATATTATCACTCACCGGGTAATTATCCCAGAGGTTGACGAACTCGATCGAGAATTTGCATGAGGACGAGCCCCTCGTACCTACTCCACACAATCATTTTTTTTTTTCAATCTGATACGCTCTTTTGTTGAGAAAAAGTCTTGTGCCATGAGATACTTTGTTGTGCAGCGATACGACGAACGGCGGTCACTTGGAATTCCGCGGCTATCGAAATCCATCACGTTCTTTCATGATCTGCGTTAGACCAACATGACTGACCGGAATAACTTTGAATAAACAAATTCAACCGGCCGGGTTTGATTTATTGGGTACTCGGATTCTTTTACGATTACAAAACCTATTCCGCGATGATGTTGGTGCGGTTCTTTTTTGATGGTCATTAGCTGATGGATCATTTATATTCTTTTTTACCAATAAAATCTGATGACACACGTATTACGCGAGGAGCGAAACAAAAAAAAGATGAAGTCGGTTTACACGTACCGCTTCGAAGAATTATCGATTATCGAAGCTTCGATTTTAATTAATCAAAAATAGACGATTTTCATTCGCATTTTTAAATTTAGTATCCCATAAAGTCGGCGGGTGATTTTGATTAAGGATTATCCATGCAAGCCGAGCTATCAATGCGTTATTGATAGATGTTATGTAAAGATACAACATGTTTACGACCGAGTCGTAAACATCCTTTACTTTTTTTTTCCCCTGCATCTAATTTTTACTGACATTTATACAACCACCGAGAAAAAACATTCGTCAGCACTTCTAGCGCACGATATAAAGAACGATTTTTCGCGTTCGATTCAAGAAAGTTGAACGAGGAGAAAATATAAAACTACGGTGTACGCACCTATGTATGTGGATACCCTCAAGGTGATGATGATGATGACTAAAACTGCTTGATCATTATAACATCGGTATCATCATTCTCAGCGCGCACAATAACTTTATTAAATATAAAAATATCCAGCGTAAGGTAATTAACATCTGTACGCGCGCGTATGGTGCGTAAGAGAATAAAAAAGATGTATCGCAATCGCGATGCTTGATTAAAAACAAATACACAGGGGTAATAATGGAAAAAGTCTTTCGAATTTCATTGAGCAAAGTGCGATTGCATCGGAGATCCAGTCTTATCAGACAGGAATTTTATCTTACAGGATCATCGACGTGCGAAGTTGTCGACGCTACGATAAATTCGAGGCTTCACGACTTCAAAGATAATTTTTAAGAGGTTCGTAAGAAAGCTGAAAAATACGTGTTTTATTTTTCATTCCATCAACGTTAATTACATCAATCAGAGTTTAAGAAAAAGCAATGGTGCGAGTTGAGTGAGATGAAAAATACTTCAACTTTGAACCAGTACTGTCTAGTTTTTACTTATCATTAACAGTGATGATACATTGCCATTTTTTTCGTTTCTATTATTATTATTTTTTTTTAATGTTTGTCGATGAATATTTTTTGTCAGTTTTAGCGATTTTTTCTACAGCCCTTGTGGATAAGCAACTTCAAGATAACAGTTGTTTAACTAGTTTTTGAAGGTTTAAAGCTTATTACACAAACAAAGTTCTGTAACCTCGTAATTTCTTGGTGTTTTAACATCAGTTTTTTTAAGAAAAAATATTTTAAAATCTCATTGTGATAAATTTGACCAAGCAAATTCAATGTATTTTCAAGAAATTTTAGCGCATAATAATTTTTGGAAACTTGATTAAAAAAAATTGTACTCTAAAAATCCATTAAAAAATTAATAAATGCAAAATTACAGAAATTTAATGGTGCAACAGACCTCAAACACGAATTTTTTTTTTTAATTGGCCAAGAATTTCTTTTTTCTTATTGTAACCTCCAAATCGGACCTTCATCCCTTATTTTCGGTACCTCACGAGGAAAAGTTGATTAATCTACCTGTTCAATTTCTTTAAGATGCTTAATAGAAAAAGTTATTGACGATTACATTACTCATTTGTATTTCTTTAAGAAGCTTCATAGAAAGAGTTATTGACAATTTTATTACTCATTTGTATGAAGAAATCGATCCCATTCAATAATGAAAAGTTGACCAACAGTAATCATTCGAAATCATTTTAGCTCATTATGAACCAATAATTACTAGTAATCGGTTCATCGAAAAATTTGCAACTAGTACTTGGAGAACCATTCAATTTCAAAACCCTATCTGTACTTTCACTGATGATCGCAGAGTGTCCGTCGTCGTCGGGAAGATTAATCTCCCGATGCCGCAGCAACCTGCGACTCGGCGCTGCAATTATCGCAGACCTTAATATGACGCAGAGTCAAGGTCGAGCCGGGAGCATCCCCACCGGGTAGAGTCAGGGAGGTAAAGAGCAACAACAATGACTCGGTCCAGCTCCTCCTCTTCCAGCTTCTTATCTCGATCCGTGTCTGCAATAAACGCGGATCTAACAGCGCGCCTCATTACTCCTGCCAGGCGGCACCGAGGAGGAGTTCGTTGACATTGACCCTCCTTCCCCCCGGTGCCGATCGCGAGGTCAGGACTCCTCTTCTGCAAGAGCTGGCCACGTTTTTTCGTGGGGCTCGCTTTTCTTATACCCCCCCCCCCCTCACCTCCCCGTAGCAGCACCAGCAGCCCTTGTCCCTCTTGCTCGCGATACCGAGGCTAGATCGATCCGGCCACTTTTTTGTGAATTAATCGCGTGGGAAGAGATCTAAGTCTTTCTAGTACGGGAGGAATCGATGATGTCAATGGATTTTTATCCCGGCTCTTATTCGCGGAAATTGGAAAATTTATCTGCCGCCTTTTTTGAGATCGCCGCGGTTGTTCGAGAACCGAGACTCTTTTACTGAGACTTGGTGGACTTTGACAAAGTTATTAATTTCAGAATAATTTGATGATTTTGGAAAAAATTAAGGTCGAGGGGCTATGCACTCCAGAATCATTGATGATTCTTTTGATTCTTTTGTGGTTCTTTCGTGATTCTTTCGGCAAATTTAAACTGTTTAGAGCCTTGGAATTAATTTCAATTGATATTTCGTTAAAAATAATATTTTTCGATGATTTTTACTTGAAATTAGGGCTGTTCGAGACCGAGACTGACGAGACTTTGGATGGTCTCGGTCTCGGTCTCGGTTTTTAGTCTCGGTCTCGGTTTTAGTCTCGGTCTCGGTTTTAGTTTCGGTCTCAATAATTTGACAAATTTTTTAAAAATAATTGTTGTTTATTCTCTAAATACATAAAATATTAAATAAAATACAGAATGTCTGTAAGAATAAATATGAATCATTATTCTAAAATATTATAACTAATTAAATTTTTAATTAAATGTCACAAATATTTTTTTTTAGTTGGCTTTTTGACCAGGAATTAATACTAATTAAAGCCTTGAAATTATAGTCGCTCAAACTCAGTCTATGTTCCCGCAAAATTAATTTTGCAGCTGAAAAAAAACGTTTGACAGAGGTGGAAGTTGGGAGTGTACTAAAAATATCTTTAGCCATTCGAGATAAAATAGGATAAGAAGTAGAATGGCACTTCCACCAATTCAGGACATTAACATCCTCATCCGCGACATCAGATTCTAAATATTTATTAATTTCGGATGCATTATTTAAATTGTTTTTACGTTTAAATATTGATCTTATATCAATTGATTCAATACAATTCTTTTTTGGCTCTTCAGCACGTACAGTTTTGTCTTTATCGCAGTATTTTTTGTTGTAAATTTCATAAAACTTTTCAATAGCTTCATCTTTCATCTCCACTCCCCATTCGGTCAAATCAAAACCATTTGTTTTGTGTCTCGGGTCCAAAATCAAAGCAATACAGTATATCCAATTGCACTTCGTGTAATGCTTAAGGAGCTTGTCACGTCCTGCTTGTATAGCAAGCAGTAAAATTTCATCTCGCTCATTTCTGTCAATCTTAGAATCTAGAAATTTAGTTATTGATTCAATTTTGTCAAGGAGCATATTAAACGTTATAACTGATTCTGATAATACAGCTTCTTTATCTGCGCTTATCACTGTAGATACATAAGCAAAATAACTCAAATACTCCTCAATTTGTTCAATTAATAACCAATCATCTTCACTTAATTTTAATTGACTAAATTCATCATGAACCTCGCAAAGTACTCTTAAACCGGGTTTTAATCTAATTGCTACTTTCAGCATATTGAAGGTGCTATTCCATCGTACTTTGACATCAAGAATAGGCTTGATATACTTAACATCATAAGCCAGACAGAAATTTTCAAGCTCGATTTGCAACTTTTCAGGGAACCGAATTTTTTTAAATAATAGTCTTATTTTATAAATTACATTTTCGTGGGCACACAGGAATTCTAGGTATGACCTATAGTAGGTGTGGATTTAGTCATTTACAAAATGTAAAATGTCTTCATATTCAAAAGTCTCGGTTCGAGACCGAGACTCTCGGTTACTTGGTCTCGGTCCGAGACCGAGACCGAGACCGAGAAAAGTCTCGAGTCTCGAACAGCCCTACTTGAAATGAAATTGATATTTTATTGATTATATTAATTTTTATGTGTGATTCTTTTAGTGATTCTGGAGAGCGTAGCCCCTCGATTAAGGTTGTAGTTCGGCAATCATATCGATGGTCCCAGCGAAAAAAAACCTTAGCCGAAAATCTACAGATTTAAAATTATTAATGAGAGGCTAAAAAGATTTAAAAAATCTAAGACAATATAAAAATCAGATTCATTGGGTTCAGACTTATTAATATTCTAAATTGTTTTCTGATTTATTTATTTATTTCAGTCTCTTATTGGTAATTTTAAATCTGCAGTTTTTTGGCTAAGGTTTTTCTTCGTTGGCGCCGTCGATATGCAATCAGTGTGCAGCTCAAACTATTTCTGAATTAAAAAGTTTATGTGCACGTGTTGGACGCCTTCAACGTAATAAATTTTAAGTATTAGAGACCGATTATCATAGTCAATAAGTAAAAAAAATTCTCATCAAATTTCATTACGCACTTAGTCAAGTTTTTAAATAAAAAATTATTTAATGTAAACAACAGCTTTCGAAGAAAAGAAAAATTACCATTTTTTGAAAGTTACAGAGTTTAATGGTCTGTAAAGCTTAAGCTCACAATGTTCAACAATTTTTATGATGTACGACCGACGCAAGAAGATTGATAGTTACTCGGTTAAAAGTGTCCGCCCTAAAACGAGGTCCCTAAAAAGAGTTCGTCCTTGAATAATCTGCTCGTTGGCCCCGTTAGCGTAACACTTGTCCATTCTCTTTCTCTCTCGGCGATGATGCATCGCACGCGTATACCGTATTACTTTGTGCAACGCCGGGGTCGCTGCACTTCTTGCGTGTCTTTTGTTTTCATTCTTTTTTTTTTTTTTTTGGTAACCAGATGAGCGGATTTATAAGTGGACTCGGGCGAGTAGCAACTTACTCAAGCGGCGAATTTGTTTCAACTCTTGTATTTTTAGATAATGTATGCAAATTGTGAATAAAATTTTTAGTTAACTTATATAATTTTTGGAAAAGCATTTTCTTGTTTTATTTATTTATTTTTATTTAAATATTTTATCTACTTATTGAAAAAAAAAAAAATAAATTAGATTTTTATCAATACTGAAATTTTTTACACCATGGAACAATTTTACAAAATTTTCTGAATAAAGCATTAATTAAGCATGAGTATTAATCTAAAAGTCCCAGCTTTCAATATTTTAACTTATTATGATCGATTAAATTCAGGTAAAATGTTGTGTGTTGCGTTTAAAGAATGATGGACTTTTCAAGTTACTCTAGAAATATCGTGAAATTTTCATGTTATTAAGGTAATTTAAATTTTAAAAGAAAATTTGAATTTATTTTTATATTGATTCTTTTATAACTACAATGCGATGTATTAGTTGTTCACAGGTTGAAGGGCAACAATATGGACTTCAAGAATGACGAACATTGAGAACTACTTTTTTTTTTTCACCAGCGGCCTTACGCTTAAATTCTTTAAGTTCCTGACCACACGTACATATATCTTCATGGCAACGTCCGTTACTAACATTTTCGTTGATCTTACAATGTTGGATACATTCGTAATTACTTATCCTCTTAACTGTAAATCCCTTGGTATTAATAATACAAGCTAAAAAAAAGAATGATAATTATATAAGTTAAAAAAATTAAATAATAGAAATTTTATTCTTTATTTTATTTTTCAGGTTTCTATATTGCAATTGAATTTATAATTTATGTAATTCTAAAAAAACTCTATAACATCAAATAAAGCAATATTCGTCAGTTAAACATTAATATTCTTACAGAAAATTTGTATAAAAATAAATTTTAATACAAATTTAAATTATTTAATAAAGAATACATTTCAAAAGAATCTAATTTCATTCAAAGGATCAAAAGTTACAGAAATAGTTATGAATATCATTAATAAACTTACTCTCGAAAAATGATTCAGCGGTCATAAAGAAAGCGCATAAAACGAAAAAGAGAATTTGAATTTTCATTTTTAACTATTACTTTTATCAAATGCTAAGCAATACTCAATGGCACTTGGAAATAATACTCGGGCTTTTATACGTAAAATTTGAAAAATTTAAATTTTAAATTTCAGTTTACACTGCAGCATGAATTTTACTTATGAGATTACATCATCAAAAGTAGATCGGGGATTTTATAAAATTATAAAATTGTCGTTGTTGTTGTTTTTTTTTTTTTTTTTTTTTTTTTAATAAAAGTTTATTGAAAATCATATCTAGATTGTCAATATAAATTAAAATATTTCCAAAGTTTGCTTGTGGTTGGTGAAAATCGATGATAAATTATCTAAAAATAAAAAACAGTTTTTTTACCATTTACACAAGCTTGATTAACAAAACGTTAACAAGTTAAATTAAAATACATAAAGCATATTTTAAATTATTTTCGTTTTAACAATAAAGTAATAGTATAGAACGAGTACTGCATCGTCACTGGGTTGGTTTTAAGGACTCGAGTGCGTAGTAAAGCGGAGCACGAGGTCCTTAAAGAGCCCTGCTGACCTATTCACTATTTAATAATACGAGTAACCGAAATCAGGCATCAAAGATTCGATTTTGAGGTTAAGCTGATCAGGAGTACTATAAAAAAATTTGAAGCTCAGGGACAGTGAACTGAGATGTTAAATGGTATTTTACACACCAGAGGGAAAAAACTTACCCCATCTATGGCAACTCCGAATTTTTTTTCTTTGGCTCTACTGACGTAAAAAATATTAAAAGGAAGAAAATACTGATGCTCCCGTTTACAAAACGTGAGTTTTCAAGGTTTGATAATTGGTTTATTTTATAATTTATCTACAGCTAAATAATTTTTTGTTGGTCCAAAAAGCATTTTGATAAAAAAAAGGAAAAAAAAAAAAAAATACAAATTAGCCAAATACATTAACCGAACTTGAAGGAGTCGACGAGCCTTAAATTTTTGGAAGTGTTGCTTTTGGATCGATTATTTAGGTCACAAAATAAATTTCAAACTTTTTCCAATTAACCTTTTCGAACCAAATTAGTCCTCTTTTTGCATTTCAGTTTATTTTTACGTTTTTCTAAACGAAAAAATTATTCAAAAGATATTTCAAAAGCTACAGACCCAAAATTTACTGCGTGGATGAGAAAATATTTGTTTGGGTGCGCGATAGCAATGATATACACCAACAAAAACGGAAAAAAAGTATTAAATACGTTATGGACGCTTTTTAAATTTTTATCGAAACTGCAAAATTACAAAGGATATTTTAAAAACCAATGAACCGAATTTAACAGTAAAAATATGTTTGCTTTAGTGTCTTTTCTATTTCTAGTGGCAGTGGAGCATAGCAATGCAAGGGCAATTGTATTTTTGCCTGTAATTTTCTCGTGTCACCTGTAATTGTCTCGAACAGCGAGTTTTTAAATTTATAAGCTTACAGCAAATTCAACTGTTTATTTCCTGAATCTTTTTAATGTATGCTTACAAGGGAAGTATCCCAGGTGTTCGTCTCCGATCGGGACCGGACCGGGTGCAAAATTTACTTTAAGTTACCCAAAACTAAGTCCGACCGGTCCGACATCCTCGATCTTTGATATTTTTTTTTCCCAAGCCCTGAAAGATTGCGATTTTGGACTTTAAATTGACTCTTTTTGGCTTTAAATGGTGATACTACTCTTACTTTCTTTCTCGTGATAAAAATAAATAAACCACCGTATAAATAAGTTGATTTTTCAATTTTGAAAGCTTCTTTTTATATTTTTAAAATTAAAAACTACTTTCATCTGTCTATGATTTTATTAACCTATATAATCTGTTCAATTTTATCTATTTTATGAAAAAAATGAAAATACACATGTGATGAAAATTACCACTCCTAACTTTTTCTTTCGGAATAGTTTACTAAATAATCACTTATAATATATTATTTTTGCATTTTTTGAGGAAATTTCGGATTAAATTTTATAATTATAGTCATGCTAGCAGCATTATTAAAAGCTTTTATGAAATTAAAAAAGTTCGTCTTGAACCATAAAATGTATGTATATTAATTTAAATACGTATATTTTGATACTTTGAATAAAAAATATTTATGAGGCTACTATAATTATAAAATTTAATCCGAAATTTCCTCAAAAAATGCAAAAATAATATATTATAAGTGATAATTTAGTAAACTATTCCGAAAGAAAAAGTTAGAAGTGGTAATTTTCATCACATGTGTATTTTCATTTTTTTCATAAAATAGATAAAATTAAACAGATTATATAGGTTAATAAAATCATAGACAGATGAAAGTAGTTTTTAAATTTTAAAAATATAAAAAGAAGCTTTCAAAATTGAAAAATCAACTTATTTATACGGTGGTTTATTTATTTTTATCACGAGAAAGAAAGTAAAGAGTAGTATTAAAGCCAAAAAGAGTCAATTTAAAGTCCAAAATCGCAATCTTTCAGGGTTTGGGAAAAAAAAATATCAAAGATCGAGGATGTCGGACCGGTCGGACTTTGTTTTCGGTAACTTAAAGTAAATTTTGCACCCGGTCCGGTCCCGATCGGAGACGAACACCTGGGATACTTCCCTTGTTAGTAAAAAAATCATTTATAAAATAAAATGTAATAAGATTAATTGAGTAAAAAAAAAATTTTTCGACATAGGTATAGATAAAAAATAGTTTTAAATATTTGGAAAATTGACACCTGAATAAACAATTTTAGAAATGTAAGTATAATTTGTAGACGAAAAAAAGAATTAATGTTGAAGTTTTTTGGTTAACCTCATGAAAATTAAACTGAGAGTATATGTATTTGCAGAACGTGTTAGGACTCAAATTTGAGTAAGGTTTTAAAAATCGCAACGAAAATGATTATTTCTACGATGCGCTGACTATGAATTTTCATTATAATTTTTTTTCTTTAGCTATACACACGAGAAATTATTATCATTGAAAGAAGATACTATTAATTTTTATTTTTTACAAAAAACAAAGATAAATTTAGGTTTTAATTACAAGGGCTATATTAGTTTTATTAATTTACGTTTTTTGATCTTTTTCCAGAAATCATTTCTTCCATAAGTATTGACGTGTCGACACTTAAAAATTGTATACATTATAACTTCAAATAATAGTATTTTTCATGAAGGTTCCATAAAAACAGGTGGAAGTAGAGTTCAGCAGCAGACGGTTATTGTGGCGAGCGAGCCCGCGAAGTGAATAGTTGCATGAAATAGTTATTTACGTACTGAAGGGGACTATGTTGTTTCTTTGGGTCGGATGATGTTTTCGGAACGGAGCGCCGGCTCGTGCGCGCGCAGCGCGCGCGAGCCGAAGCGAAGTTTCGAAAAATCATTCGACCCAAGCGAACATGGCAGTTAGTCCCCTGAAGTACGTACGTAATTTTATACCCTGAAGGCATATAATCGGCACCAACCAGTTGACATCGAGATAGAAAGAAAAACCGCAAATAAAAAAGCAAATTGTGTTAATTATATAATTGTAAAAACTTGAATATGTAAAAAATATATTTGTACATACGATTAATTAATGAAAGCTGGGTAAGAAGATTGTAGCAATGTCCAGTATCAAAAATTATTTAATAATAATATTTATAATAATTTACAATAATATTAAGAAAAAAAAAAAAAAAAAAAGATTTGAACTTTTGTACAAAAACTAAAAATTTACCGGTAGGAAAAGGGCACTATTGCAGGGTCCAGGGGCGGCAGCCCCTGGTGGGGGTGCAGGGGGCAAAGCCCCCGCTAGGGGCGGTGCCCTCCCGACTGAAAAAAAATACTTAAAAAACTTTTTTTTTTAAACAAAACAATGTATTTTTTAGTGATTGAAAGAAATTTTGAAAGAAAAAAAAACTTAATTTTATTGTAATAAGAAAAGTATAAAAATTTTTGATATCAAATTATAAATTTATAGTTAAATGAAATAAGTAGTCAGGTTAATCCGACTAATATTGTATTTTAAAGCTGTGTAAATATTTGACTTTGACTAAAATGTCAATATTCTTGGGAAAAAAAATTATCAGCATGACTCTCTTATATGTTGTTTAGTAAAACTGATTCAATAGAATGGTAATTTTTTAGTTAAAAAAAAAAGACAATATTAAATTTATAGCAACACCTTTTTAATAATTTGATAATCAAATTTTTATTTATTATAACTACAATTTAACTGTATTTAATAAGCATTGGTAAAAACCGCTTTGATTAAGTTAAATTGTTTTGGAATCAATTCTTAATCAATATAACCTATATCACCCAAACTAGACACAATTCACTCAAAGATACACAATAACACAACACAGATGATTTATCAAAAATAGTTGTAAGTTGATTCTTCAAGTCTATCAATACGCGCGCAGCAGACTGCAGAAGTATGTACTAACCCAACTAGCATAACATAACCCTCAAGATGGCGTCGGCGCGAGCCATCTTTACCGGCTGAATCACACGTGTTCTACGTTGTTCAGTGCATAATTGGGTAGCGTTTCTGTGCGAGCAGTAAAGAAACAGGCGTTTCTCTACTGCTCGCCGGTACAACAGTCGTGAGCTATGAAAACGACCTAGTTATCGACTGGGTTTGGGCTATGAAAACGCACCGATTATATGCCTGAAGGGTATATAAAATTTTGGTTGTGTCTAGGTACCATCGCCGTGTACCGTACACGGTACACGGTACACGGTAGCTTTTTACTTTAGATCCTATAATTTATCCCAAATAACCCACTTAAGTTTAAAAAACTACTAATTTCTACTTTAAATTCAATTGTCCATCTTAAATAATCCAATGAAATTCACAGAGTGTCTAAAGTAACTCTCATTTGGTACCGTGTACCGTGTACCGTGCACCGAATACGGTACACGGCGATGGTACCTAGACACTTTCTAAAATTTTTACTTGTAAATCCCATAAAAGACGAAACTTGGAACTACTCGTTTAAGCAATAGACTTTGGTAACAGATACCGCAGCGATTCGAGCCAGCGTGTTGTATACCTATATTTAAAATTTGTATACAATATATAGGTATACAACGTGCTGCCGGAATCTGCGCGTGCGCTTGTGATTTCTATGCGCACGTTCGCCGCTGCCGCTTGTGAGGTTAAGTGTGCGAATCACACTTTAGACTTGTAGAGATATTGTTGACGTAACTGTAAAAAGATCCTTTGAGCAGTTTGTTGCAAAAAAAATATTGTTCATGAAGGTTCCATAAAAACAGGTGGAAGTAGAGTTCAGCAGCAGACGGTTATAGTGGCGAGCGAGCCTGCGAAGCGGTCGAAGTGAGTCACCAACCAATTATCGGTGCTTTATTCGTGCTGTTTTCTGACCAAATAACAGGTGTATATATGGTCTGTTTTTCAGACCAAATATTTTCCGTTATTTGGTCTGTTTTGCAGTCGCCACCTATCGGATTGTCAAAAAACTTACTCAAAGATGAAAACGACCAAGGTCAAGGTGCCAGGCTTTCAGGTTAGAACGCGGCAACACAGTTTATGACTGAACTTGCTGTTATTTGTTCAGAAAACAACACTCATAAAGCACCTAAAATTGATTGGAGCCCGATAAAGCATATATTTGAACATGTTTGATCGTGGGAGTCACATACGAGCGTGTATGACCCCCATAATCGAACATGTCCAAATAAATACTATAATCAGCCCTTGAAGTTAACTTTAATGAATAAATATTGTTTAGTGTATTCAGAATTATTAAGGGTGTTGCGGCGATTCAATCATTCTGTTAATTAGTTTTATTCAACTAGTTTATTATCTATAAAAGCATAAGTTCTTCAATTCATTATTATTTTTATTTTTTATTAATCTTATTGTATTCATATGTTTCTAATTTTCGTTTTGAAAACAGTGTGAGTTTTATCCCGTCGCAATTACAAATTTGATCTTTACAAACTCCATTTGTTATACCATGGTATTTCCAACATCTATCATTACACTCTTTGTTTGTTACTGCTTCAAACTTTCCACTCGAATATTTGAATACGCAATCTAAAAAAAATTTGGTAATAAAAATATATGCAAAAAGTTTTTTCTATTTTTTTTATGTCCCAGAATACATAATTTTTTTTTTTTATTATGTAGAGAGTTTAATTTAATAGTTAGTAAGCTATTTGTTTAAAAATTTTGCTTGGTAAATCCTTTTTTTTTGAAAACATAAATTAACTGAAAAATCGTGAAAGTTTCCACATATAAAACTTTTAGAACAATAGTATATTACAGTCCTGAGGGAGTCCAAAATGAGTTAGCCTTTAGCAAACCCAAATTGATGTCCGAGCCGAAGGCGAGGTCATCAAAGGTTTGCTAAAGGTTAGCTCATTTTTGCACTCCCAAGGGCTGTATACTATTTTTCACGCTAGTAGTCGGAAAGTACAATATTCGTTTCCGGTACGGGCCCGAAAATTGTACTTTCGGGCTACTAGCGTGAAAATGCCAATTTATAATTTGTTAAGTAACATTTTTTAATTATCGTGCAACATGTATAATGATTTCAATTTTATCTATGGTTACTAAAAAATACCTCTTGACTGCGACAAGATAAATAAGTATGTACACCAGCCGGACACCATATCGTTCCGAGGTTTCAATTAGGCGCTCGAAATATGACCGTCATCCCAAAGTTTTTGCAAAAGTGCCAACCTTTGGGACGGTCCGTCCACCGTGGGACGGGTAAAAAATAATTTTTCATAAAGTAGGGTTAGAGAGTCGATGTCAATGATCAACGTCAGAAATAAATCAATGTTGATCATTGACATTAATTACCTAACCATACTTTTTTGTTGAATAACTATTATTACGTAATTATATAATTGTTTTTAATATTTTATTTTCATTTTGAGAGAAGGTTTTTGTAAATGGATAAAATTTTAAAAATAATTTATATTAGATTTTTTAAATACGGCACACATTCAAAACAGTAGACCACAGTGATCAATCATTAATTTTTTCAATAAAAAGCTTGACAAGTCTGAAATAAATCAATGTTGATCATTGACATCGATTCTCTAACCCTACTTTATGAAAAATAATTTTTTACCCGTCCCAAAGGTTGGCACTTTAGCAAAAACTTTGAGTTGACGGTCAAATTTCGAGCGCCTAATTCAAACCTCGGAACGATATGGTGTCCGGCTGGTGTACATAATAATTTTGTCATTTTTTAATTTTTTTTTACACTCTAAACTCAAAAGATAAAAAAATGTCCCTTAATGGTGCATTTGTCGGAGTAAAGTACACAAACTAGCCAAAAGTACAAACTCTCCAGTTTGTACATATCATTAAGGGACATTTTTTTATCTTTTGGGTTCAGAGTGTACAACAAAGTAGATTGTAATCATTTAAAATTAAAAAAAAAAAAAAAAAAAAAAAAAAATTGTAGAGATTTTTAAGTTTTACTAAAAAGATTGAACGAACATGTAAACATAAGATCATACCTGCATGTGATTTTACAATCATACAGAAGATGCAAAAGAAAAGAAGAAATGACACAGCCTTCATTGTTTCGCGTATAATTTTAATCAATATACAATTTCAAAGAAACACTAATGGTTTTTCTGATATAAAGGTTCGTATTTTTATAGTTAGAGTGAAAAAATTGAAATTAATTTTAATAGTTTGTCTGGTACCAATTTTTAGAATTTAATGAAATTATAATTATTGACGTCATAAAATTTTCCTATCAAATGATGCCTGAACAAATAATTTCAAAAATTTCTGTCATTTATATCTTTTTTAAATAGTTTAAAAAAAAGGAAAAATTAATTGAAATTTGATCAATTAACTTTTATTATCTTAATGTAAGGTAATCAAATATTAATTTTGAAAATTTTTCAGATGACTATTTTTACGACTGATAAAAAATGAAAAAAAAAAAAAACATTAGAATATTGAGTGCAAAAGAACGAATAGCTTCTTCGTACGGAAAAAACCAGGATAGCCCTTTTTTGAAATAATCAAGGGGCTATGCACTTCAGATCACCAAAAAAAAAATCATCAATAAATGTTATTTTTAACGACATATTAATTTATATTGTTTTCGAGAATCTAAACTTTTTAAATTTCCCAAAAAAATCACAAGAGAATAAAAAAGAATCATCAGTGTATCTAGAGTGCACAGACGTAATCAAGGGGCTACGCACTTGGTCCTGTTTGACAAAACTATGACAGGACTATGGCAGAACAATCAGATACTGTTCACTTCAAAATAAGCTGGCCAGGACTATTCAGGACTTTTTAGCAGGACTAAGTGGGAAGCCCTTCAATGGGTGTATGTCATATGTAGATAGTAAAATTTTTATCATAGAAGGGGCCGTCCACGTTAAAAAAGCAGGATTTTCTCCGACTTTTTAAAAATTTTCTGAAATTTTTTCTACCGATTCTAGACACCAAAAAAGAAAGATTTCCAAATTTTTAGGTCCTAAAAAATTTTTTTGCGTCTTCTATGAATAAAGTTGTTTTTAATGTAAACCAACGAATTGAACAAAAATTGATCGCTTATTTTCACTATTTTTGCTGCCATTTCTAAACGAATGGGCCGATTTCAACGGGGTTTGTTGCGTTCGAAAGAAGAGTAAAAAAACTATTCAAAAATGTCCTGGTTTTTTAATTTTCATGCCTTGGTACCGATATAGCAGACAAACAATACAGAACACACTTAATAAGCTGTTCCCAAAAAAGCTATATATATATATATATTTGACATTTTTTACTTTGTTTTGGTGTATACTTTGATTTTATATACATAACATTAGATGGTTTTGCGTTTAAAGCCGTTTTTATTGCGATTTGTTGAAAATTTAACCTTAAAAAAATCCCAAAATTAGGGTTAATCGATGTTTTGGCTCATTTATTCAACACAGAATGCTTCATACACAATTTTAAACTACGTCAAGTTGTAGCTGTAATCAAGAGCTGTCTAATGATATCAGATTTTATACGGAAATTTTTATTTTAAGTAAAGTTATGAGCTTTTAAAGCAAGAAAAAATATCTACCCTATCATCTGCGAATATCTAAAAACATATTTTGAAGTAAAAATTTTAATTGTTTCCCACTGCGATAAATGAAGACATCTTTTAATTACTGAAACTAAAGAAACTGAACTTGATTTTAAGACGATACCCATGTTCTTTCAAAAATCATTGATTTATTCGTAAATTTTTCGATAATAACTGAGATTTGATCTTATAAAAATTATCTATTACATATGAAATATCGTATAAGTTTATCTAAGATTAAAGATTCTAAGAATAAGATTGTGATCCAAGAATTAAATTCAATTTTTTTATTATATTATATATTTTGATTATAATGGTTTATTTAATATTTCTGATTAAATTAGTTAGTTTTTTCGATTATATTATTTATTGGCTGAAAATTCTTTAAATATTATTTGAACGATTCAAAAACATGCATACGTATTTTTAATCGGCTGTTAAATTATGTAATAAAACAATTAAATAAGGTATTAATTTTATTTAAAAAAATAAAAATCAAAAACTGTAATTGCAGTGACTTAAATTATAGGTAAAGAACATGGGTATCGTCTTAAAATCAAGTTCAGTTTCTTTAGTTTCAGCAATTAAAAGATGTCTTCATTTATCGCAGTGGGAAACAATTAAAATTTTTACTTCAAAATATGTTTTTAGAAATTCGTGTTTTTAACAAATACGCAATAAAAACGGCTTTAAACGCAAAACTGTCAAATGTTATGTATATAAAATCAAAGTATACACCAAAACAAAGTAAAAAATGTCAAAAAAATATATATATCTTCCTATATTATATAGTTATATCCAGGAGGAGCTCTTTTTTTTTTGGCTCCTCCGGGAGGAGCTCTGAAAATTACGGCTCCTCCGGGAGGAGCCCCTTAAAAAATGTTAAATATAAGGTTTTTTTGAAGGTTTTGAGGTGCTCCTCTGGGAGGAGCTCTTAATTTTAAAAGCTCCTCCCGGAGGAGCCAATTTTAGTAGCTCCTCCCGGAGGAGCACCTTAAAACGTCAAAAACCCTTATATTTAACATGTTTTAAGGGGCTCCTCCCGGAGGAGCCAAAAAAAAAGAGCTCCTCCCGGAGGAGCACCTCAAAACCTTCAAAAAACCTTATATTTAACATGTTTTAAGGGGCTCCTCTCGGAGGAGCCGTAATTTTCAGAGCTCCTCCCGGAGGAGCCCCTTAAAACGTCAAAAAACCTTATATTTATTGTTTGAAGTGGGCTCCTCCCGGAGGAGCCGTAGTTTAAAGAGCTCCTCCCAGAGGAGCACCTCAAAACCTTCTAAAAACCTTATATTTAACATGTTTTAAGGGGCTCCTCCCGGAGGAGCACCTCAAAACGTCAAAAAACCTTATATTTATTATGTTTGAAGTGGGCTCCTCCCGGAGGAGCCGTAGTTTAAAGAGCTCCTCCCGGAGGAGCACCTCAAAACCTTCAATAAACCTTATATTCAACATGTTTTAAGGGACTCCTCCCAGAGGAGTTGATTTTAAATTATAGGAGCTTCTCCTGTACGAGCACCTTAACTGTCAAAAAACTCCATATTTAACCTCTTTGAAGGGCGCTTTTCCTAGAGGAGTCGTAATTTTAAGACCTTTTTAAAGGAGTACTTCAAAACGGTTAAAAAATATTATATTTTACATGTTTAAAGTACTTGAAGTATTTTAACTTACTATTTAATTTTTATAACTATTTTTTTAGACTCACTATAATAAAATTTTCTTTTTTCAATTTAAATCATATTCAACAATTTTACCTAAACATGTTTGAACTTTTATTCAATACACAAACTCAACTCAAAAAACATGTTAAATATTAACTATCAAAAAACTCCATATTTTATAACTATTTTTATGGGGGTTGGCGAGCGAAGCGAGCAGGGGGGTACCCCCTAATATATATATATATATCTATCTATAGCTTTTTTGGGAACAGCTTATTAAGTGTGTTCTGTATTGTTTGTCTGCTATATCGGTACCAAGGCATGAAAATTAAAAAACCACGACATTTTTGAATAGGTTTTTTACTCTTCTTTTGAACGCAACAAACCCCGTTGAAATCGGCCCATTCGTTTAGAAATGGCAGCAAAAATAGTGAAAATAAGCGATCAATTTTTGTTCAATTCGTTGGTTTACATTAAAAACAACTTTATTCATAGAAGACGCAAAAAAATTTGGGAATCTTTCTTTTTTGGTGTCTAGAATCGGTAGAAAAAATTTCAGAAAATTTAAAAAAAGTCGGAGGAAATCCTGCTTTTTTAACGTGGACGGCCCCAGAATTGAGATCATTGATTTGTTATTACCTATGAACAGACTTAATGTTTAACTTTCATCGTATAAATGAAAGTTTTTACGTATAATAGCTCAAACTATTATTTAAGTTTACATTTCTTCTATTAATACATATGATTTGATGCGATTTGAATTAGTAATATGAATGTAAAAGTGATTTTAATAGTTTTATTTTCTACTGTTTGTCCTACGTTATTTACTTGTTGAATTATTTAACGTCACTACTATACCTGAAATGGGTTTGTATAAAAATAAAATGAGCTAACTGAAGTTTCATTGAAATCCCTTCTTTATACCCCCTTCATGGAGTATAAATTAAGCTTTCTATGTTGAACTAGTAATAGTGTTGAATTGTTGTATTGAAAATTATCATGTGGTTATATAAATTCAATCTACTCATAATTTTTAACACGATAGCAATTTCATTGATTATACCCATGGTGAGCTAATTTTAAATGAACTGATTTTTAAACAAGGTTTACTTCTACTAATAAACTTTTTTCAAAATAGACAATTGGGCTTTTTGACTATTCGAATGTTGATGCTGCAATATATTTGTTAACCTTCACTGTAGTTCTTTTGCATATCTGTGCTATACTTCAACATGCCTTGTTATACATAAAAGGAAATTCGGTAATCATAAAGAATTTTGATATTCTTGAGTTAATCTCACCTTATAAGTGCTGTTGTGAACAATTTTTTTTTACAGGCAAAAAAGTTGTTGAAGTCTGTTTATACGGATTGGTTCAAATTGAAAGACCATGAAGAACGTAGACTGTTACATGAATTTTCTTGTTGAGGAAAAAATATAGCATTTCTCTACATTTATTTATTTTTTTTAAAGTTTACTGATAATTATTATTGTTTTTGTAATAATTTTTTCAGACGTAAATTAGCGTTATAAAAAGTTATTTTAATCAAAATGTACAAAATAAAGTTTCCAAAATTTACACGTAATTAAAAAATGAAACTAATCTAAGTTTTAAATATATAGTAATTGTTATTTAGTGTTAAAAATTTGAGTACATTTTTTAGGTTTTACGCTTCCTTGCTCTATTCTTTACTTTTTAACTTCATATATTTAATTAATAACCGATGAAAGGGCTTTAAAAAGTGATGTATACGTTTTTCCATACTACACAAATTAATATTACTGTCTGGACAAAGAAAAATGCAAATATGGACACACTTCGGAACGGTATTTTTATACATAGGAATTCTTTACTATGCAGCATTTGCTATTTACGTTTGCACCGTGAAACATGTTTGCGGAATGTTTGTTATTATTAGGTAATATGATTGTCCATAACTAATTTAAAAATTTTTTTTTTTTTTTTTCAAACTTTAAATTTGTCAGCTATAGATTGACCGAATTAATAGGACCTGCAGAAAACTTTTACACTAACAATAATTACCACGACAGCAGCCTGATTTCATCTTTAATTAATATTGCTGAAGAACATGAAAAAACAATCAAGTTCTGTTTATTTTTCATCATTAATTTTTAAATTTCCTACGGTTATTTATAATTAACACAAATGTTTTACAGAAAAGTCAAAGTAATTGATGAATTATTTAGTAAAACTTTTTTCGTGCTAGATGTGTGCCGTACAATTGGACTTTCATCTCTCATATTTGATGTAAGTTGAGTCTAAAGCAATCAATTAAAAAAGAAAAAAATTTAACCATAAAGTTTTAGGTAAAATACTCTCAAGCAAGCACCCTGCAGGTGTTTCAGTCAGCCATAACTGCAGTTATTTTAATCGTGCATGCGTTTTTCTTTAACTATGTTGGAGAACAACTAATACGTCGATCTAGTAATATTCACACAGTTACGTAAGTTATGATTACATCAATATTAGAAGCAAGTAGCACTATAAAAAAAGTTCTTCATTTTCTCGTAACTTTGATTTAGTTACAATTTGAAGTGGTACATTTTGCCTGTAAAGATTAAAAGAATTCTTCTAATGATTTTGCTGAGAAGTGGGAAGTCAAGTTCCTTAACTTCTGGAATAATGACTCTGTCTTTGAGAAATTTTTCTAAAGTATGAATAATTTTTTATAAAGCTTAAACATTTAAAATGTCACTTATTAAGTCAAAACGTTTAATCAACAGCTTATGGAGGCATCTTGGTCTATAGCTGCTTTACTTTTAACTATTACCCAAAAAAGATGACTGATAAAGCTAGGGCTGTTCGAGACCGAGACCGAGACTAAGTAACCGAGACTGAAAAGTCTCGAGTCTCGAACAGCCCTAGATAAAGCGGACTGTAATCATGGCTAAGAAATGTTGAATACAAAACTATTTTATAAATTTGTATCAAATATTGTATTAATAATTTATAATAAATTAGATAAAAAAAAAATTTTTAAAGTATATTAATTTAACCTTAGCCAATCAGCACTCATATTTAAAGTCTACATCAATCTTTCTTTCGGCTCTAAAACGCCCGCAGTCTTCGATACAAAACTGAAAAATGATTAACCAAAAAAAGTGTAACAAAGTTTGAACGATTAAAAAAAAAAAAAAAAAGAATCCCCGATCTCCCGCTGTCATAATTTTCCCTGCTACATTTCCGTCTTATCGTCACTGATTAATCGGCGCGTAGCCGCTGCTGCCACATTTTCCTGCTCCTTTTCTCACCCACAGAACCTGATCCCATCTCGCTATGCATCATGCGTGGTGTGAGTTATGCGTGCCCGCGGATTTTAATGCCCGACTCGTGGCGTCCGAGACTTTTATTTTTTGGTCCAAGGAAAAATTATACCCCACGGGTGTTGGGAAAAATCCGAGTGCCTTTTTTTTCGAGGAAAATAGGGATGGTAATTATGTGGAAAAAATTTTATTCTGTATATTATCGTGAGTTATTGACTGGGGTGATAAATTTAC
Source organism: Encarsia formosa (assembly GCA_038277355.1). Classification (NCBI taxonomy): domain Eukaryota; kingdom Metazoa; phylum Arthropoda; class Insecta; order Hymenoptera; family Aphelinidae; genus Encarsia; species Encarsia formosa. The sequence continues at coordinate 113,409,031 of CM076184.1, forward strand.
TCCCTATCGGAATATTATCAATTTACGCTTACGAAGAATCCATAAATCTCGGGGTTTGGCAGCGAAAAATTTTAATCGGTTCCATTTAAATGAATTTAAATTAAGTCGTCGGATATTTTTGTTTTCATTGGGGGTTGGAATTTTGTACTGTGTAATGCATGTACGAGCGCAGGTGTAATTATATTAGATAGCGCGAAAAGACTAATTTCAATGTACTTTGCGGTAGATAATGGGTGGATGATAAATAGCACGTAATCAAGAAAATGCGTTCGCTTGTTGATTACAGATGTTTAGTTTTAATGGTAGAAGTTCTATTTGTTACCAGGCGGCATTTATAAAAATTTTACGACCGATATGTTTCAGCATTTGTCTCGTTCGATTTATAATAAGAATTGTTTCGAGCTAAAGATAGTGATTAAATTATGAAAGTCATCGCGACAAATAGTTTTCTTCGAGTGCACTGTGGATAAAACAAGTTAAGGTTTCGATTGGTTACCATCTATCTGAAATATTTCAATGAATAGTCGACTTCAAATTTTATCAAGTTATATTCGTATATGATTTTGTAGAGCTTATTTATCTGACTAAAAACAAAATAAAATAGATTCTTCCTGGAGTGATAAAAATTTTTTTTATTTTTTATCAATTTCTGAAAGATCGATACTTTGAAATAAAATTTTTTTCAGCACTTCAGTATAAAACTACCGTTTATTTGGTTTATTCATTTTTGTTTGTTTCTTACTTTATACTACCTAATTTAGTTTACTTACACACTTCTTCAAAAACTAAAATTTCATTTCTAAAGTCAAACTTTCAGCCAAAACGGAGAAGTTACGTCAAATTGCGTTCAAGTTCACATAGAACATGACAGTCACAAATAAATAATCAAGCATTAGTTCATTCAAAAACGTTGCAATTATTCTATCTAAAAAATCAGTCTACTTTTTTAAATATAAAATTTTAATTATAAATTTGAATAATTTATTTTCAACGTGTCAATAATAAATTAAAGTTTCGAGCCATTGCTAGCATAAATCAGGTGCGCCCGAGGATGATTTAGAAAAAGCTCGGGTGTGCGAGACCGATAATTAAGGGCGCCTCGTTACGCACGTGGGTTGGAGGCGCCGCGAGGGAACGGAAAAACATCAGCTCGAATCTACGTTCGTTTTATTATTCAACGTGTTTATTCGGACACGCTCAAGGGGGGATTATAATGATTCCAGCTTTTCTTCGATTTTTCCTTTCTCTACCGGCCCTGTAATTGACCCGATAGCGTGTTGCCTTAAACGTCGGGATGGGTGAACTATCATGATTTTAAATTTTGCGGCACAATATATAGTATATCTTTCTATTTCTTTTATGTTTAAACTTTATTTTAATATAACGATGATTAATTTATTAGGCTAGGGTACAACAGTTTTCAATAATAATTTTTATCAAATTTTATGACACATATTTTTGTATTAATTTTCTTTTTTATCAGTGCTTTATATCTTTCATCTCCTATACTATAATTAAAATACTCAAAAAACTCATAAACAAAATAGATAAATTTCAAATTTCAAGAAATAGATTTTCAGAACTTGAAACTTTATTAGCTCAAATTAAACATATTTCGCACATTTTTTGTTGCCTTTCTCAAATAAATAATTTCGAATATTTTTATAAAACATACTCAATTCTTTAAAAAAAATATACGTGGGAGAAAGTCAAAAAGTCGGACACTTTTTCGTTTCGTCATGTCATGTAATGCCACGTAAAAAAGGTACTTATAAATTTTTATAATCATATCTCAATTTTAAATGAAACGAAAAAGTGTCCGACATTTTGACTTTTGCTCATATATATATATTTTAAATAAACAATATAAGTTTAGAAACTGTTTTTCAAAAAGTCCAATTATCAATATAAATTTCTACAATTTATTGCAAATCTCAAATTTGACCATAAAATTTAATTTTAACAGAACCACATATACCACATGGTTGCCTCCGAGACCAGTAATTTAACCGATAGGTGATGAATTGAAAAAAAGAAAAGAGAAAGAGAGAGAGAAAAGTCTAGACGTTTTAAAACTAATTCAATTTGCCGGTGATAGATCGAGATATCAAAGGGATAAGGTGGCTCGCCAAGGCGTGCCGAGTAATTACCGCCAGAGTTTAAAACTTCGCGCCGATAAATTGACGCTGGCGTCGTCAGTCCAACCACAGTCGAGAGGCTGCATTCCTGCGGGTGGGATCATGAATTTTTATAACGCCGCTTATAGGAACTTTTTTTTGTCTTTTTTTTACCCGGATAATTTTCACGCGGGTGTGGTTTATCAACTGAAAAATCTTTTCAAACAAGAATACAATTTTTTTTTTGCTCGCGTCAGACACTTAGTTTTTTTCCAAAATCAAGCTTTTATTAAAATTTTCAAAGATGGGTATCAGTATTGTTTTGCTCAACTGCTCAATTATACAAAGATCAAGGAAAAAAAAAAACAAAAAAAACAAAGGAAAGAAACGGTATTTGGTGCACATAAGCATATTCAAATGACAGTACGTGACGAAGACGACGAAATCGGGAATGCGACCCGGTTTTAAAAAAAAATTCAATCCATACAGAACGCGATACGTCGCGAGCTCGTCCCGATGATATTATATTGACTCAATCATCGCAAGGCGCCGCGAAATTTTTTTTTCTCACTCTTCTGGGATTAGCTCCTGAGGAAGTAGCTTCTTATCGGGTATGCGGAAAATTATGTTTCCGCGGGTATCAAGTGTAACAACTTTTTTTTATTTTTCAATAGCCAACTCGCTTGATTTACGACGAGGAGGCTGCCCATGCATCAATTATTTATTAAATCAAGTTTCGCGGGTTGAAGTTGTGTATTTTTTCAAATTTAGCCGGTGATGGAATACATACTTCGGAGTAAAACGGGTGATGTAACCTTATTGGCATTAAATTGTGGTCATAAAAATCAGTTTAATTGGATAAAAATCGTTACTAAGTACGGGGATCCTCGCGCCTCATCTTCATTTGATAACGAGTAAATTATTATTTATAAATATTTATGCGCATAATTAACGCGCCAGTTGAGCTCTTGGCTTGTATGTATACGCGTGCGGCAATTAAATTGATTTAAATCTAAAGTCGCGTGTAAACGGTTTTGATTATAATGGACATCTCTTTTATCATTGTATTTAATCTATATAATATACAAATCCCAGCTAAGTGACTTTAAACAGTCACAATGTCTTCAGCTGTTTAGTTAAAAGACTTTATTTTCTCGTTGCAGACACTGTCTGTGCAACGGTTTTTCATTGACTAATCGTGTCCATTAACGTGCATGGCTTATCTAACGAATGTTCGCAACTTTACTAATTGTTCTATCATGACTACTGCTGTCTTTATCATTTCTGTTAACTCAATTACCCTATAAACTGCCCCCATAGATAAGCCGCACCACACTCACCCACATTTTTACCCCATTCAGTAGGGTAAAAATGGGACAAAAACAAGATTTTTAGTTTAAAATACATGACCCATGTATAAGTTGCACCCCGATTTTCAACCACCTAAAATAGGATTCTTATTCATGGGCATAGGGCGTACACGGTATAGTCAAAAAATAGGGGCGTTATTCTGTGAGCACGTTTTACTTATTAAGTATTCCCAAAATAAGGCTTTTGCTAATGTTAAAAATAAAAAAAATTAGAAAGATATTAGACAACTCTGAATGAGAAACAAGCCAAAAATCTGAACAAGTTAAAATAATATTATAATTTAAAAGTTTTTGTTGAAGGTATGACAATCCATTAAACACTTTAGTAGAGATTTCTACATATGTGAAGCATTATGGAAAAGTCATTTTCTTAATCTATGAACTTAATTGGGTCGTTTCGTAAATCGTTTCATACTTTATGAATAATTAACCTACCATATTCTCCGGGAGAAAGACTTTCAACAAAGCTATCACGGCAAATGATTTAGAAGTAAAAGTTTAGAAGTAAAATGTCAAGTCGTAATAAATACGTAAACCTGTCCACAAGTCCCTTTTGGAAATTAACAAAAAATTTTCTATCAATCTTTGGATTATGGCCATATCAAAGCACATTCTCAAAGCGTATTTTACTTGTAATTTTTTATGTAGCTGCAATATTTTTTGATAGTACCTTTGGCAAGTCAATTTTCATGTATTAGATTAGTCAATCGTATAAGATATTGAGAATTGATTTTTTTTCGAACAGGCGATAGGGCTTGTAGATTACACAAATATCGAAACTGCAATTTATTTATCGACTGTTTCGGCGATTATAATGAATATTTGTGGTTTCTCGTGCATGTACTCATGTACATCAAAGGTGACCTGGTAAATATGAATAATTATAACTTATTTTAGCGTATTAAACTTACAGTAGTATTTTTCTATTTTTAATCCATTATTTTTTGTAGACAAAAGAGTTATTCGAGATTGTTCAGGCCGATTGGCAAAGCTTAAAAGATCTCGAAGAACGAAAATTGTTACATAAGTATTCTTGTCGAGGAAAAAATATAACATTGGTTTTCATAGGTATTTATTTAAATTTTATAAGTTCTGAAATTTTAAAATCATGCACACGTAATTTAATTTTATGAATATATACCATTATTAATATTAAAATTTTTTCAGTTTTCAGTCTTTCTTGCTGTTTTCTTTTTTTCTTAACTTCGTACCTTTATACAATGACAGATGAAAACACTATAAAAAGTAAATCATACGTTTTTCCTTATTACACTGATCGACTCGTAGTCATGCATAATCAAAAAAAAGTCCAAATTTGGACGCACTTTACGCTTGTATTTGGCTACGTAGGATGTCTCTATACCGCAATTATTGTTGTTTTTGTTTGCACCGTCAAACATGTTTGCGGAATGTTTATTATCATTAGGTAAGAATGTTTTTTATCGAAGTACAAATAATTTCACTTTTTTATTTTCTCATTCTGAGTTAATTTTTTTTATCAGTGATAGGTTGATAAAATTAATAGAAACGAGCGAGAATTTTAATAATAATTTTGATGATTGCGGCATGGTTTAACTTTGATCAATATTATTGAAGAACATGAAGAAACAATTGAGTTCTGTTCATTATTTAATATCGAAAGAAAACGTTGTTTAGCATTTTTTATAATCTACAAATTTTTACAGAAAGGTTAAACTAATTGATGAAATATTTAGTAGAGTTGTTCTCGGACTGGACGTCTGTCGTACAATAGGCCTTGCGTCTCTAATATTAGATGTAAGTTTGACGTATTATCAACAATTAATTAAAGATTCTGGTATTTTGCGTTAAAAAATATTTTTCAATACAATATTTTAGGTAAGTTTTACAAAAACGACGGCTCTCTCGCTGTCTGGATCAATCTTGATCGCAGTCATAGTTGTTGTCCACACATTTTTTTTCAATTACGTTGGAGAGCGAATAATACATTGTTCCAGTAATATTCACTCAATCACGTAAGTGGCAAATCAACTTAAGATAATGATTAATAATTCTTGTATTTAAAAATTTTTTTTGTTCAGGTACAATTTAAGGTGGTACGTTTTTCCTGTGAAGATCAAAAAGATTTTGCTTATGATTTTGTTGAGAAGTGGAAAGCCAAGTATTCTGACTTCTGGAATTATGACACTATCATTAAGAAACTTTGCTAAGGTATGAAGCAATTGCATTTTTGTACGGCAATCCCGATATTAAAAATACCCTAATCCTCTTAAAAAAGTTTTCGATCATCTTTAGGATTGAGCTTTTTTTTTTAACAACCATTCAATAATTCTTGATTTTGTTATCGACAGCTCATGGATACATCTTGGTCTATAGCAGCAGTCGAGGGGCTACGCACTCCAGAATCACTGATGATTCTTTTTGATTCTTTAGTGATTTTTTCGTGATTCTTTTGGAAAATTTAAAGTTTTTAGAGCCTTGAACCCAATTTCAATTAATATTATATTAAAATTATTGTTTTTCGAAGATTTTTACTTGAAATGAAATCGATATTTTATTGATTATATTGATTTTTATGTCTGATTCTTTTTGTGATTCTGGAGTGCGTAACCCCTCGGCAGCAGTACTGATAACTACGCAAAGAAAATGATCTATCGAAGTATTCATCGCAAGTATAAAATTTGTACATTTTTTTCCCAGAACTAAAAATATATCCAAACACAAAATTCTGAAATTTTTACTATTATTCATTCCCGTAAAAAAAAACTTTTTTCCAAAATTCTGTCAATAGTTATCGTCAACATCTGACTCCCAAAGATCATTACATCATGACCCAATCAAAAGATTAGCTTCTATAAAGTCAACGCACCGAACGTGACATAACCCACCAAAAAATAAATAAATAAAGCGCCATTCGCGAGATGCACTTGCACGATTCATTATTAGCATATCCGGGGGGCCCTCCGAGGATGTTTTGACATGCGGGACACGCGAAATGAAGAAACGAGGCAAGGGGAACGAAGAGTAGAAGAAGGAATAAAAGGTAAAAAAGAGAGGAAAAAGAAATAAAAGTCCGAGGAGGAATCGCGGTGCGCTCCTATCGGTCGCGGGCGCGATTAGCATCGATCCCGATCGTCGTTCCGTTAGCCCCGAGCTGGCAACGGGGACCGCGAGTGACGTTGCACTTTACTGTTCGCGTGGATCTCCGTTTTTTTATTTTTTCGCTGAGATTTCGGCGGCGTCTCGGGTTCACTGGGTCGCGGTAGGGAAAACTCGTTTCGTAATTTCGAAGTTACGGGGACGAATAATCTGAATCACCTGTGTTGACCAAATTTCTTTGAGTTTTTTAAGTTTGCGAGAACATTTGGGTGTCAACATCCTCTTTTCATTCGCACTTCCAGCAGTTTGTAAAAGATACGGGTCGTTTGCACGCAAGCGTGAAATACCATCAAAATGCGTCAACGCTATGTTAAAAAGGAGTTAACGTTTCGTTTTTAGGTGATCTCAAGACTGAACAATAACATCTAGATACCGTGTTTAATCTAACTGAGAGCACAAAAGGTGTCGTAGTATTTCGATGCAAGGTCACTAGGGAATGAATGAGCAGATTTATCAGTAATAAGCACTTCGATACTTCAAGCAGCGAATGAGTAAATTTTTGAATGAAAGCTATTAACTAATTGCAAAAAAGAGTTTTTTTTTATATTCTCAAAAGTGTGTTGAAAATTTTTTTTGAAACTATGGTCTTTAATTATTGTCTAAATGAAAAAAAACATTACACGGTTTGACATGATTTCTCAGATTGTCCATCGAGTTAAGCTCCGGGCAATAAAGCAGAGAAGTAAGTACAATTAATCAATTAATCATCGACCTAAGCGTCTCGTCATTGACCATCCCCCGAGAGTCCCGAAATCAGCATCAAGCGACCTCGGGCAAAATATTTTTTCCCAAAGAATCTAATGCAGTCGAGTACAAGAGAAGAGGCGACATCCGCAAAAGGCGGCTGGACGAGCGATCGACCACCGAGGCCACTCTGACTCAGCACGACCTCGTCAACTTTTCGTTTTAAAAGAACGTGGGTAAAGGATAAAAAAAAATAATAATATGCTCACTTATGATTTTATCAAAAAAAATCAAAGATACGCCGATTTCACGACAGGTGTTTTGACCCGCTGACCTCGTTTTATTGTCTAACATTTTATTACATGCGATGCTTATCGCACTGATTAATGAGTTAAACATTAGAACATCTTCTGAACTTGACGAGATTTTTTTGACTGTGCTGTAACCGATGGCTGTTGATTTGATTTATGTCGTAAACAAAAAAATTCTTTAAAAACAGTTTCGGTATTACCGATTTTAATTGTCACCCAGCTTTCTTGTAAATTATGCTTGAATTTTTTTTTTTTAATGTTTGAAAAATATATATTTTTTAATTATTCATTAGTTTGAAAAATCAATAATAAAAAATAAAAGGCTGGAGTTAAAAACGCTAACGGATATATTACGCAGATGCTGCAAAGCAGTAAAGGTTACGGGTAAGAAAGAGTTGTAATGTGATCATTACACCTGCGCAGCAAGTTTACGTCCTCCACTCATTGAAGAATGTAACAAACGATCACTTTTGAGTTTACAACGCTACGATTCAATTTACGAAGTAACTGCTCAATAACAAGATCTGAAAAATACGCCTCGAGTCTAAAGTTGAACATAAAAATAGACTAGATTTTAATTTGTTTCTTGAAATTAAGTTCGTTCTCTGATATAGTTACCACCTATTTTTTGCAAAAAATTGATTTTCATACGAATTAAGAGATAATAAAGCTCCTTGAAAATCATTCATCGATACCCGCACGCACCATACGCAACCGCAGCTATATCGCACGTGCAAATAATTGGGTCTCCTCACCGCAACTAATTCGCGCCATTGTCGCTTGTATTTGTATGAAATTTTCAATCTTGTTTTATTACATACACGTGTTTTGCATAAAATACGTTATTTACATTACTACAAGAGTCTAGAAAATTCAGCTGCAAAAAAGTGTCATAGTTAGATAATGAATCTTCATTGATTTTTTGGATGCTACTTCGCTACTATCAAACTACATAATTATTTAGTTTTTGTTTTTATATAAAATTCATAATTTCATTTAAGTTCATGTATCGAGCACTTTATATTTTACTAGAATTAAAAAAAAATTTTATACGGAATATTATAATTTATTAAAAATCATCTCCAAACACTAAAATTATTAAGTTAAAATATTTTAGTTTCTTTTTGTGGTGATGAAAAGTTTTTACAATAGAACTTATTTTTCAAAACCAATGGTAAAAAGACAAACGGAGTTTTGCGGGATAAAGAGTCACATCTCGAGTATCAAAACATTGTCATTATAACGGTACCCGGAAATTTCAAAAATTCCAATTTTAGAAAAAAAAAAAGAGGGAAATAAGTCACCCGCAACAATAAAATAATACTGCGATGATTTGTGTCGGAACCGGTAAACAGTTCGCAATGTTCATAAATCTTCGACATATTTCATAAACGCACGTGGGGGGAAAGATATTTTATAATTAAGAGAGGAGCAAGAAGATTAGATCTAATGATTTTACGACGCGGCCAGGCAGCGTTTGAGTTGTATTTAATCGAGGGAATTTTTCGCCCATTAGTCATCTCGAAAACGAAATCCGTAACATTAACTCGCGAGCGTCAGTGCGTTTCCGCAATACCATGCCTCATCTGATCCCAGATGGATATATTTTAGACCAGTAAAAATAAAAACTGGGGGGCATTAGGTAGGAGCGAAGGATCCGCGCGCGGTAAACTTGAAAATCCGGGGTGTAAATTCACCCGATCGCGGCTAATTAAAACCGAAGGGCCGCTTACGCGGAAGCAGGCGCACAGTGCACTGAGCACTCGGTATGCTAATCGCTGCGAATGGTGGTGAACCGGTCGATCGAGGATTTTGATCCGCGGGGGGCGAGAGCTTTGACGCGAGAGATTCTATCATCGTTTGTTGTTTTTTTTTGTTTTTACTTTATGATGATCGATTAGTGATTAACGCACGATCGTCACTCTATAAATTTACATTTTAATATTTTACTTTTCGTTATGGTAAAGACTAAAACTTTTCAACGATAAAAATTTTATGAAGCTATGATACAGCTGCATCAGATCCAATGATGCTAAATACTTTGTTTCGAATTTTTAGATTCAAATGTCATAAAGAGTAAATAAACTTTTAAATGATTCTTACAGAGGGCAAAGTAATGAAAGCTTTCATAAAGAGTCTACATCTGTTTCATTAATTTACAAATTGATTTTGAAAGTGCTAATGGTATGAGAGTAATTACCTGTCACAACCTCGTAATAGCTACGCTGAAAAGGTTTGAAAATCAACGTATTCATTGATTGCTAACTGAAATTATATCGTTTCTTCTTTAACTACTGAGTTACTATTTTTAACTGAATCGATCTATGGTAAAGATATATAATGTTAGTACATTTAAGTCTCTAAATTCAATGCTGAAATGGCCAGGAAATCAAATTAAAAAAAAAATGATTATATCGTTACTTCAAAAAATATGCTTTTATACTTTTTTCTGATAATTTTTTTTTTGTAAATTAAACAACAATAAATAACTGTTCAAATTACACAAATTTAAAAGATATTTTTTACTCAATACTTTGTACTACCCCATGAAAAAATATTTTACTTTCAGTACTACAGCATCATGAACAATTTGGTTTGGATTCTTTCTACGATTTTTATCATCATATTCTATTCATGTGCTGAAAAAATTGTTGACATTATTTCTTACTCGACTCCTTGTAATCTTATACTGATTACACATGAAACTGAAAAAGTAAATCCATAAAAGTATTGATTTATTCGAAAAGTCTTATAACAATTACCGGTAGATATTATGTCAGTACCAAATTGGATTATAAAGAAGAACCAATTATAAAGTTATTTGTTAAAGTATAAAGTTAACTCAAAGATCTTTTTCCATGGACCTCATCCTCCCTCGAGAAAAGCGAAGGAGAATGGAATAGCTGTTTGGAAACCTTGCCAAAATCGTTTTCCTTGGACCTTATACTCCCTTTCAGCTGATTGTAAACCTTGCCAAAATCATTTTCCTTAGACCTCGTACTCCTTTAAAGCTATTTAAAAACCTTGCCAAAATCATTTTTTTTGAACCTAATACTCCTTTAAAGCTGTTTGGAAACCTTGCCAAAGTCATTTTCCTTGAACCTCATACTCTTTTAAAGCTGTTTGGAAACCTTGCCAAAATCATTTTCCTTGGACCTCATCTTCCCTCGAGAAAAGCGAAGGAGAATGGAATAGCTTTTTTGGATACCTTGCCAAATCTATTTTTCATGGACCTCATCCCTTCTCGAGACATGTGACTTTAGCAAAGTCGGCTCCCAACGGGGTTTTTCAGACAGAAGATCAAAAACTGCTGAGGGATCCTCATAATTTTTTCGACCTTCGAGGCATACGCCAGGCAAATTTTCAACACTGTGAGTGTTTACTTGTAAAAAAAAGTTCTGTAAAAAATTCCACCAAAACATTTCGAAAAATTACAAATTATCAGTTCCGCAGGTGTCAGTCATAAATACCATTCACAATTTCGCGAGACGATTCAGAAAAACACAAAGTTCAAAATTATTGGTATTCCAAGGAATAATCGCGCACTTTCACCTACGGTGACCTTACCCAGATCCTTCGAAACCTTTTCTCCCCAATAAATTATTTCGAAATTTGTAAAAGGAGAGGAAGAAAAAAAAGGGGAGACTTCCTCCGCTGAAGGAGTGCGTAAAATCGAGTCGTAAAGATAAAGAGCTCGCGTCGCTGTTTAACGAGGCCGATTGTCAGCGGGTACTCCGCAGCGGCAGCTCGTCCATTGTTCGACTCTCCTTTTCATCAAGTTCACCGTGCAGGCTGCTCCTCACGAGTGCGCGCATATTTTTTATTTTATTTTTTCGAATTTTTGTGATGGATGGACTGCGTGCCGTTACCGAGATGGAAGTTTAAGGGCGTTGCTCTGACAGTCCAAGGTGACGATTTTCTCAACGAGAGTAGAGAGGACGAAAAAGAGATATTTCCTGCATTAGAGATAACTGTTGTCACCTTTGCAAACTTTGAGACAGATTTTAAAAAATATTGAATATTCTTAAGTGGAACTTGGAAAATAATTTTTAAAGTACATTCATGTTTATGGGTAGTCATAAATACTTGAGTTCTAAGTACTTTGAAGATAAGTAATCATAGAGCAGTGAAAGGAAATTTTTTACAGGACAGTAATTTTTGTCTTGAAGTTAAACACGTTGAAAACTTCTTAATGAGCTCATACATTGGGCTTTAAAGATATTTTGTTTTGAGTTAAGTAGCATTCTAAGTAAAGTGTAAAATTTTAACTGACTTTGAAACCGTTTAAGGTCTATCATTAATTCTTCTTAAAGCTTCGCAAATATTTTTAAAGTCTCATACTTAACTGTATGATGTATCACAAATTGTAAGACGAGGTTCAAAAGCTCAATTATAAGCACGTTTGATTCGAAATCAGGTGAATCCGAATTCGATTCCCACTGTAAGGCTGCCGCTTTGACTTCTTTTCAATGTTTTGGGTTGTTTTACTAATGCGTTCCGAAAGTAAGAAAAAAATAGTCCATTTTCAATCAAATCAATACACTGCTACAATAAGTAGTAAAAATATTTGATAATCTCGTATATGCAGACAAATTTTTTTGTTTGTATTGCAGTTTAAAAATTAGTTAAAGATTATTCATAACAAAAGCACTCAACGGAACCACCAGAATCAAAAACAATATCGAAATATCAAAAAGTATTTCATCCAGCAGTTTTCTTGGTAAATAGTAAGCTCCGAAATACCATAGCTCAGCTCTCGGTGGGAAAAATATTTTTTCTATGCTCTTGTAGTAAACGAGAGCCCCGCCGGCTCCCCGAGCAAGCGGGAACGTCCAAATGAAGGGAGCGACCCATTGGCGCATTCCTCACCGCGACAATCTATAAAAACGTTCATTAAATCCATCCCTGATCAGCTGCACCGGCATACCGTAGCGTACCCCGGGGATCTTATCGCGGGATTAGAGCGGTCTTTCCTTCCTTCCGCTGCTGGAACGCTTTTGATTTAGCGCCCCCCCCCCTCCCTACCCTCTTTCTTTCGTACTCGTTAGGCTGGGAAATTCCTCGCTCTTTTTTACGCACCTGCACCCGCGGAATGAGAAAATTGTGAGCCCGTGACACTCCTGACCGACTTGAACCGTACTCGCGAGCTTTTTATAATTGAGTTTTTCTTTTTTGCGGGAATGATTTGTGGAGTTTGGGGAATTATTTTTAATAGAGTCTTCAACTGACTGCATTTGATTTTGAGTTCGAAATTTAATTGATTTTTGGAGGTGAATATTACGACCTCCTTGCACTTCCAAATTTTAACAAGAGAACGAACGAGTCAGAGCATTGAAAATTGAGGTTTTTGATTGAGAATTCAAGAATTACTTTTGATCATTAAAATACCATCGTGTTAATTTTGTTTTTTAGAGTTTCGTATTTGCGTCAAGCCTAATTTACTGTAAATTTGTGCATCATAACTGTTTACTCGAGAAACTAGTTGTAAGAGTGCAAAGTTGATTTTCATTGACGTGCTCGTCAATGAGCTGATCTAAAAGATTAAACGCAGATTTAGTCTCCACCAGAAAATTTTTAGGTAAACAATAGTTTTTGCTAAGTTAATTTGGATCAACTGTGAAAAAGAAATACAGCTGCATCGGACAATTGCAAAATAGTAGCAAGCTATAAGATCAAATATATCTGTCTAGGCCGTAGTGATGACTGTTTCCAGTAAATTTGCTGATTTCTTTATCTTAATGAGTCTCTCAATGTATGAAATATTGGAACTATAGTATAACAAAGAAATATTAACATTTTTTAATTATTAATGCATAAAATATTATTTGTATAATCAAAACTTTTTTTTTAACATTTATACTTTTTTAAAACAATAAGAATTTAGATCCTTCGAGAGCGAACTCACACTTGCGCAAACAGCACGATTCGGTACCACGAGGCAATTCTTATTGGTATAATATTTTATATTTATATTTCAACAAACAGAAGTTAGTCTTCATTATTTAAAATGTAAAAACTTTTTTTATTCAACAATTAAAAAAAAGTTTTTCATCATTCTATCTTCCAATTTTAACTTTCACCGTTGTTTTCGGTACTCATAAACAAAAATGTTTTTCAAAACATCGTCGGGAAGGGTTCTTTGGCCGACTCGCTGCATCCCTCGCCTTCGGCTTGGGTCACAAACCTCTGAAAGGCCAAATAATTATCCAGAGCGGGGCAATGATTCGGAGACCAGACTCCAGAGTCAGAGTTAAGGAGGCTTGGCAGTTTTTTCAAAATCCAAAAGTAAGAACCCAAAAAATTCCTGTAGATTCCTTGAAGTAAGACGAACAACTTTCCTATTTAACACAACAATGGTTGTCGGACTCGTTTTCGAGAAAAAAATCAGTTTAGAATTTTTTTTTTAACATGGGCTTTTATGGAAAAAAAACATTTAAAAATTTGGCAAATCATCAAAATCCACAAGTTTACGACGAGTCAGGTGTCATATTAAAGATAAAAATTTGAAGATTATTTTAAAATTGTAAAAATTTGCGATTATCGAACTAATTTACAAGAAAAATAGAAAATTGCGGTACATAACCTTCAAAACATGCAATTTTTCAACGTTTTTAAAAATTTTTTATCTTAAATTTAGTTTTAATATGTTTAAAAATGATAAATAATCACTTACTAATAAAAATAAATAAAAAAAATACTTTTTTTCTTATTTTCAATTTCATGCACCCGCAAGGGCCCCCGCTAGGTACGACCCCTACGCTGTCAAGCCTCTTTAAGTGCGGACTCGAGTATTTGAGAGTTAGAGTTTGTGGACTTGGGACTCTAAGTTAGAGTCCGGTGACTCAAGAATCCAGAAGTCATTTTCGTTCGGACTCTTGCTTTGGACTCGAAAGCCTGGGCCTGAGTCTGCGGACTCTGACTCTCAAATACTTGACTCTGACTTTGAACTCAGAACTCCGAGTCATTGCGTAGCTCTGGTTTTATCGAGTCAATAGTGAGACCATTTTTTATCGATTTTACAATGCTATCTTTTATAATTTAACGATTTCCTGCAAACGCTTAATTTTTTAAAGTCTTGAAAGAAAACGTTACTTTCTAAGATCAAGTTTTTAAAATACAATACCCGAATGATTAATTTTTGACAAGTTTTTTGACTAAGCTACGACACAGATAAAGTTAGCAGTACTACCATTTATGCCTTTTATTTTTAAAATAAACATTGTTAGATTAATTTTAATTTTTTTTAATGGCTCTATTAAATGTATAATTTTTCAACTAAAGCAGTACGGTCATTAAATAAAAGTAGTTGTTAAGGTATACAATTTTACAACCATATAAAATAAATTGCGTCTACTAGGTGGCACATAGAAAGGAGACAGAATTGTATAATTGAAAAAAAAAATAAAGACAAATAAAAATAAAACAAGGTAAGAGTTTTTAAAATACTCATTCACAATCAGTACTGTTATTTAAGCTACCTCTCATCTTGATTTTATTTAATATTTGGCCACAGTAGGAGTTCCTCAACCGTAAGTATAAAATTGAATTAATCCATCAACCAAAAAAAAAAAAAAAGTTTAATCAAAACAATTCCGTCTGTCCACACCCCTGAGGAATAAAATAATCCCAACAGTCGACGGGCAATCATCACGAGAAGCCCCGGCAATTTCCGACAGTAATTGATAAGCGCGAAAATGAAATGAAGACGCGCGAGCTGCGGAGAGGAGAAAATTCAGCGTCGACCTTGAGGGCATATCCCGCGTTGCTCGCGAGCCACTGGAGGCAATGCGCTTTTACACGCGTTTTCATACTTTTATTGGCGGTACTTTGCACTGGAAAATTGTGTGCGCGCGGGTAGCTCCTGGTCTTCCCCTTTTTCTTATCATGCACAAACTTCAAATTAACGTCACTGAGAGTATTTTGCTTATATCAATGAAAAAAATAGTCGATTGGGCGCGCGCATTAGCTTCGATAATTTGTTCACGCAGACTTTGAATCTCCTCTCCACCCTGTTAGGGCTTCATTATCTGTTATAAATTTTCTTTTTTGGATTAGTTAGCAAATTGCCGCTGCTACAGATAGCTTTATTAAAAGTTGTTAAAAAAAATCTGCAAATTTATTCTACTTGGATATGTTGATTACTCCCTTGTGCTATCACTATTTATATGCTCCTAATAAATAATGCAAACAAAGATATGAAGTCTGAAACGTAAGGGTATATCTGAAAGTAACTTGTCAGAAATCACCATTGAGAGATACACACTGCTTCTTAAATAAAAAAGAAAAAAAAGAAGTGAATGGTACCGTAAAGGCAACAGCAACACCAGTAGCGGTAGATGTTGTTTTAGCGCAGTCACGGGTGAGGAAAAACATCTTCACATCGATTCTTACTCTCCATTATACAACGTTTATTTTATTAGTCCGAAAGTCCTTCTTAAAAGCACAGGTTTTATTTTACGAGATCATACCAGTTCTCATTACAAGCTTTATTTCTCCATTATTTATGAGCATATCTCAATTAAGGGAGCCTGTCGAGATGTTCTGCTAATTGGTTCGAGTGTATAAAAAGTTTGTTTGGTAAACTAGTTAACATGCATTACAATGATTAAAAGATTTTTTTGTTTGGTTTTATTATCATTTACTTTGGACACAAAACAAATCATTACACTGTATAGGCAAGTAAGGAAAATCGCTGGAATAAGTACTTTACGTTATCAAAATAAAATTCTTGTCATTTTAAAAAATTTAGATTTCCGGTCGAAATTTAAGTCAACGATTTTAATGATACTTTGGGAATCTTTTTCTTTCACAAAATAAAAGTCTTAGCCCAAAAATCATCAGCGACTAAAATGTTTCTGAACCACTTTCTTTCCAGTTGATCTAACCATTCATGATCCTAGCCTGCGGTAATAAAAGTAAAAAGGACCTTTGTTACCAATCCGTTGATCCGGTCATTTTATTTATAACTGGTATATCGAAAAATATTTTTTTACATCTATTCCCACAGGCTAAAATTATAAATTTGAAGACATTTTAGTTGTCGAAAATACCCCTGCTGTCACTTTATGCGTGGCAGATTTTGGGCTAAGGTTTTTCTTCACACGGGCAAACGACATAGCATTTCTAGCACTTTTTTAAAGATTCACGTAAACGAGTAAAAAGGTCCATTCAAGAAAATTATTGGTGTCATTTTTCATCTTTTTGAAAAAAAAAACGATCCTCAAAGTTTCATCAAAATGTCTGATAGTCTCCTTGTGAATTCAATTTAATGCTTCAATTTTTTAAATTTTTTATTACTGTAATAGCCTACCCAAGCTACAAATAGTTTGCGGTTAAATTGAAGCGTTTAATATTATTTAAACCTCTTAATTATGATTACTTAATTAGTTTAAAAAAAAAAAGTTGATAAAGAAAAAAATTTTTCAATACTTTAATTGCAATTACTTTACACAAATCTAAAAAACGATATCTAAGAGTTTAAAGATCAATTGATTATAAATAAAGTTACTAATCATGTTTTTAGATAAAATTATCAATAGCTTCATCGATTACAGCATTTTTGAAGAGCTTTTGAAAAAGAGCTTGATGACTCAGTTTCAATCTGCTTAATAATTTTTTTAAAACGAAGTGTTCGTAATCTTTTCTTATCTAATGCAAAATGCTTATAAATTTTGTATTAAAAAATTTTCTTTCGTAGTGGTTTTCCGGTGAGTATTCTGTTTTAATAATCCATAAAAATATCAAGATTTCTCCGCCTTTTTAAATATAAATTAATGCATGAGATACTAGATCTAAAAATACAGTTTTTAATCAATCGGGAAGATTACTGCAAAATAAAAGCTGAATTTATCATTCATAGATAACAAATATTTATGAATTTTTTTCATAAACTATTCCATGTAAAGCTCTTGCTTCTTTGTTCTAAACGATTTCTTTAAGCATTTAATACATTACAGTGATTCCGTAAAAATAGTATACTTAAATTGATCAATTACTTAAACCACCGGAAATTCGCTCATATTTTTCAAATCTGATTCGGATCAATGATCTTCTGTATAATGAAACACCTCAAATGTACTACTCAAAAAAAAGTTGAACGATAAACAAGATACTCTTCGGTAATAATGATGGGTTTACGAGTTGCTAGTCATAAAATTTTATTGATCACGATTGGCGCCTCTGGACTTCAAAATGGCAACTTTCACTACTATTTTTACGTCACGACATTATTATAGAAATCGACTAAAGCTACTAAAATTTTTCACTTGATGTTAAATCACAATTTAACTGAACATAATTTCATTGTCTTTCACAAATTTAGCCATAGATAAAATCAAATTTTTTTCTCCTACTGAAAATCGAAAGTTTTCAGGATCATCAAAGTATATACCGTATGCATTCTTGATTGGTAATCTTTCCATTCTTACTCTACCGCAAAAAATTTTCTTTTGAATCATCAGATTTCGAACGTACTTCTCATACTTGTCAGATCTTGCAAACATTTCGAGCTGTTCTATATGTTTTTCTTCCAGAAGTTTCATTGTAATATGGTTGTTTAATGATTGTTGCTCTAAAATTATTTTTACGTGAGCTGGAATTCTAGTGGCCAAACCATTTTCGAGCGTTCTCCAAAATCCGTTCGTCATCGTTCGATTGACCTTCTGAAAAATATTCTGCAAACGTTTTTTTATAATTAAGGACACTAAATGGAAAAATACGATTTGTAATGACAGACTCTTTATTTAAAATCTAACTCAAATTTAAATTTTTAAGTTTTAGTTTTAAATATAGTAATTATTATAATTTGTGTACTTATGCCTATAGGTCACTGCTTATAGATTTGGAATAGTCTGATCCGTCTCCTTTTTTGATTTTTTTATTTTTTTATACCAAGCATTACCGGAAGTTTTATTTGCTTCATTGCGATACGACAGAAAATTTGAACTACAAAAATTTTTTACAAAGCCTTGTATTTATACATTCTAAGATTATCTTCAGTGGTTGCTATCAAATAATCATAACAGATATTTTGAGATAAAAATTTTGAAAAATTTCACGATAGCAAGAAAACAATATATTTCAATTTGAAAAATTAATAAAAATTTTTATTTGAAACAATATTGAAACTATAGCTCGTAAATAGACGATTTATAGGGAATACCACTGTTCTCAGACATATAAAAGTCTAAACTAAATGTTAGAACTTTGTATGTATAGCATTATTATAAAATTTATATATCTCCCTACATTATGTAGTTATATCCTGAGAAACAGTAAATTTTTAGAAAAAAAAATGCGTTTTTTTGCTTCTCACTTACTTTCAAAAGCCGAATTATAATGAGATTCGCTTTAGTTTTTGAGTTGCCGAATCCTGATCACGTGCTCCTCAATTTTGCTTTGTTGACCTATTCTCTGGATCAGCATTATTAAAGATTGTGGAATTGAACAAAATAATATAGAGCAAAAAACAATTTATTGAAAAAGATTAACTGTTACAAAAGTGATCTTTCGATTCTCTTGGTTTGAAGCTCGAATAATTATACAATCATAAATTTAAGGATTCAGAGTTTTCAATATTTAAGAAAATCATTATCTTCGACAAGCATTGCTCCTCACAAGTTTTGCAACCTAAGAATGGCTTTAATAATAAAATAACCATTTGTACATTTTATTTTTTTTAAATGTAACTAAAGATATGTTTGTCAAATAATTTATTGGAGTATAGGAGATTCACAATTGATCTGATTAAACAAAATCTTCAAAATAAAAATACTTTTATTCAGTTGCATTATTTATTATGTAACACATTGATGTAAAATATAAGGTGATAATTATTTAATTATTTGCAATATTTAAAAAAATTAAGTAATTAAATAAAATCTGATGATACGAATAAATCTTCCATAGAAAAAAATTGAAATAATTTCAGATTCACTTGTGTAAGTAAGATATTTTTAGTTTTTCGTTTGATAAGTGAAAATTTATGCAATTATCTAGTTTATTCATAAAATTGCTTTTATCTTAATGTCAATGACTTAATTTGCGTACCATTGTATTGACAAAAATTACAATGTAAATCTGTTGAAATTAATTTAATAATTTTAGCGACGTAATAACTTGAATTCACACGCAGCTTCGGCTTCCTCTTAAGCAATAAAAGCCGCGGCCACGTTCAAGATCAAGAACCTTTCGAGAGCAAGTCGAGCGCGATATCTTGAGTAACAGGTGTTTGCAGAGTTTCGGCTCGAGGTGACAGTTTATTGTCACGAACCTTATTGATGTAATTAAAAATTTGCTTTGTTCTTAGGCTCAATTGACAGATGGACAGAGCTTAAAAACAGAGAGCTTTAATCACGGAGAAATAATTCTTTTTTTTTTTACAAATTAATTATTCTGTGACGTTCAACAACTAATTATTTGTTTTTACGGGTAAATTAATTTTTATTTTTGTACTCGCAGAAGGTTATTAAAATATAAATTTATATATGTTTTTTTATCATTGCTCTTGAAAACGACTAAAATATTTGTTTCCGAAAATGTTTTTTGCAATATTAAAATAACTTGACGTAAAATTTTTGAATGTAAAAAATTTTTTTATTTGGGTTTTGGTTTCATTCGAGCTGTACAAAGTTTAAACAAATTTTACTGACAGCACTAGAGTTCATTATTTTTCAATTCAAAACTTTTATTTCATCAACTTTTTTTTTCGACCAAAAAATTCTTTCATCAAAAAAAAAAAACTTTAGAATCATCAAGGACTTCCGATTTATAGGTCCGGCACAAAAAATGTGTTGATTCTTTTTTTTTTTTGTCTATGAAAAGTATTGAATTATCATTCTCAACAGTGATTGATGAATCAAAATTGTTTGAAGCATCTTCTATAAGAGTAATATTTATTTTAAAAAGTGGTTACCATAATAAAAATTTACCACGGTGTTATTCGTAGAATCATAGATGACCAATGTAAGAAGTGGTGTTTACAAATAAAAGCAAGCTGCTTCATTAATTTGGATGTCTGTGAATTTTTTGCACGCACTCTAAACGCGGAAGCGTTATATAAAAGGATATGCTTTTTTCGGGTTGAGTCATGTCTCAAGCACGCACAAGGATGAGCTTCAATTTATGTCAATGAGCACTTTATAATCAAAATCGATTACGTCCTTCTGTCTTTTGTTTGTTTATTGATTGCTCCACTTGAAATGTCTGACCCACTATCAGAGACCCAAACAAAACTTCCACAAATTTTTTCTGTGAGGGTAGTAGAATAGATTCATTACTAATACTTTTTTTATGAAATTGATAGCTAGTTTTAATATATCAAAAATTGGTATCCAAAAAATTCGATTTTTGGTACTAGAACACTTCCTAAAAATGTTTAAAACTTGGATCAAATATAAAAGGAAGATTACATGAGAGCTAAAATTTCTGAATTAATGGGACACAAAAAATCAAATTCAGATTTTCATAATTTTTTTTTACAGGATACTTTGGGTTAATACATCAGAATTAATTACCTAAAATATTTTTGAAAAATTTTGATTTTTGTAAAAGTTATGAACAAATGAATTTTTTCAACTTACGATCATTCAAAAAAAATAATTAATGAAAGTTTAAAAAATTTAGCTGGTATCGATAAAATCGAAAACTCGATTTTAAGTGGCTCACTGCATGAATTTTAGCTCATGACTCAAATGATCAGTCATGAATTTGGACTCACGTAAGCTTTTGGGACACACAGATCATAACGTAAAACTAAAAATTCTAAGTAAAACTAAGACGGTCATAAAATGTGTGGAATCCGTTAATGGCACTAATTAAATTATCAATATTACTTGAAACGAAGACAAATGTAATGCACCCGCCAGACAAGTGTGTAATTCTATTTAATTACTCACGCGCAGGTATAATTTCACCGCTGAGTGGTGCATCATCTTTATTTGTTACAGGGTCGGACGCATTTTTTCTTTCCTGAATTCGATAGTAAAAAAAAAAATTTTTTTATTATTCTTTTCTGTCTTACAAAAATCATTTACCTCGAAGTAAACAATGCTTTTCTCTGATAAGTAACTTTAGTTTTGAAGTTAATAAATTTTTTAAACATTCATTGATTTTTTTTACGCTGGCATAAATTTTGATCGGTTGTCTGAAGTGCTGTAAAAACGAGACCATGAGAAGAAAAAAAAAACTGGATTAATGTAGAAAAATGGAAACAGGTATTGACATTAATTGCTTTAACAATGCGTTATGATACATAGTTTCTTTCACAGATACTGGTCTATTTTTATTTTTGTGTGTAACCAACTCGCGCATTTTTTGTTTTAATTGTACCAGTTTTAACGTATAAGAATTTTTATTTAATAGTGATGTCATGTGTTACACTTTAATTTCATACTACGGCATTAAACCGGTATTTAATAAAGAAAAAGTGATTTTTAGTCTGGAAGAACTTCATTATGACTCTGTAATGTAAAACAAAAATATCCAGAATAAAAATGTGAATAAATTGTTTGGTATAGCAGTACATTAACCCAGTTATTTACGACAGAATCTCTTGAAAAACTGTTAAACAGCCGCTTAAGAGTAAAAGCACAATAAAAATAAATTCATTTTTAGTATAAAATTATGAAATCACTCTAAAAGAGTGAAAAATCACTCTTAATTGGGACAAAAGTGCACCACTCCAAGCGAATAGTATCGCACTTTTCACTTCTCCAGATTCAGTATGTAAAGTTTTAGTGTGAGTCCCCGGTAGTTCGAAGGTCAGATGAAAAAATAGTTGAAAATTTTTTTATTAAATATTTTTGTATTATTTATTTAATTAAAATAAATTTATCTTTTTCAGATTAATTGAAATTTTATTGATCCATCAGGATCTCTAACTTAAAAGCAACTAGTTGTCCGAATTTAATCCAGTTAAAAGACCGAAATTCTTGAAAAACCACTAATCCCTGCATAACAATCGTTCCTTCCCAAACATAAAAAAAAAATATCTTTATTTTTTACCCTCTGCCAAGAAAGAAAAAAAATAAAATCCGCAGAATAACTCTTTTGTAGCCACACCAAAAAAAAAAAAAAGATCGTCAAGCGAGTCTTAAAAGAGCGAGGGAAAGAGAGGAAAGAGGTAGCTTAAACGGAGAGGAAGGATATTAAGTGGTAGGGCTTTAATTTTCCACGACTAGACGAGAACAGCCGACGCACATAAGTGCGCAGCAGCCGCGGCCTTGAACCTTTTCTCCCGCGCCTCGGTGATACTCTTGCTGCAACCTCGCGCGGTATGCGTAAATCCCCCTTGCCTCCGTCCCCGCATCCTCGCGCCTCTTCTTAGTTTTGAGATTGATTGGTTTTTCCTCTATGGACGTACTTTGTTTACCGGGTATTTCTATGATCGCGCGCTCAGAGACTGCGATCCGTAGACGGTTTGGTAGGCTTAAAAAACAAAATCGAGGAAAGAAACAGTGGATTTTGTTTCAAAGTAGGGAATAATGGATGGAGTGTACGTCATATGATTGATAATTATGGAAATTTTCAAATTAAATTAAATACATTTAGGAGGTTAAATACTCTGTCAGTAGAACTGTAATACGGTAGCGTAGCTCAGTTCAAGATCATTTCGGCCAGATTGAGATATATGTTCTTTTATTTTATCATCCAATAAAAAAATAAATAAATAAAACTTCAATTTACTTGGTTATGCTTTTTAAAATGAATCAAATTTTTTTGCTAATGTTAAAAAGATCACTGCAACTAAAGAATCTTGAATCACAAGTCTGGATTTTTTCACACGATTTGGTTCTTCCTGCTGGACGGTGAGAAAAAAGTTTTCGTGTATAACAGTTTGGCCCAAGTTACGTTAATCGCCATAGACTAACCGCTATTCTTATCATCATACTTGACTTGTTTTGTGGCTGGAAGCTAGGTAATCAGTGAAACCCTTGGTTTTATTTGAAACAGTAACGAGTCAAAAATTTTAAGAAAAAAAACTTATAATTTTAGTCGTAGAAAAGCTCACCTACTCAATTTTCAGACTCACGAGTTGTGAGTCTTCGCTCAGATCTGACACCAACTCGCTCAATTTCGAGAAATTTATTATCCTCCATCCCGGTCATTACCACAGAATAATTAAACAAACGCAATACTCCTTCCTCGAAAATGGACTCTCGCAGCAATCCCATTGAATAAATACATTATAAAGTTTGAATAGCCGTACACACACAGGGGGGATAAGGGCCGAGCTAATGATTGTCCATTCAGCAATTGGAATGAAAAACGATTGAATTTCAAAGGGTACGGAAAATTGCCACCGCTGCATAATAAGTCAATTTTCCCCGGGGAGAATCGTACGGGGGATTCCAAGATGCCTGGGCTCTTTGAGTTAAATAGCCCGTGCATTCATTATGAGGAGAACCAGGCATGACAAAAAAAGGTCCAGATTCAAAGGACGCGCAGGTGTAGGCGCCTACTCGGCAAAACGCGGAAGCGCGAGAATAACGTATGCAAAGACCGCCGCGCCGAGCCACAATGGTGCCGTTTCTCTTCGGAACACCTTTTTTCCAGCTCTTCCTCCTCTTCTGCTTCTTCTTCATCCCCCTTCGTCCCATCTTTAATTGGATCTGCGTCGATATGGGCATTATCACTGTGATTTACCGAGCGGGAATCGAGCAGCCGAGGAATCTTTTTTTAGATCTTGAGCTGCTGCTGCGTGCTCGATTGAGATGTTTGGGGCGAGCGTGCGTGAGCGATTGTTGTGAGTTTATAGTCTAAGGACTCGGCCGATGTGAGCTTTGCAGAGATTTATTGTTCCACTACGAATTTTGATGATATACTGGTGCTTTTAATAAAATCTCGATAACCGAAAATCAAATGTAAAGATTTTCAATCAGAAGTTTTACACAGGAAAAGTCTGAGAAAATGCTTTTTTTAACGAAGAGTTACAAGTATAATTTTCTATCGTAAAAATAAACTGTTTTGTGGAAAAAAGCTCTTAGTTGGAAAAATAATCATCCGTATGTAAGATATAAAAAAGTTTATTTTTATGTCGCTAAGAGCTTGTAAGTAATTTTTAAATCATTGGCTCAAGCGACATGATCATTTCCTCGTAGAAAATTTTACAGAATAGTCCCGTTACGTACAAAAAAGCCCGATGCCGGTGCAAGTTGACACAATTTTTGGCTTTTTTTCTTGTAATGTATTCGCTATGGGTTGAATGATTCAAAAAAATTGGACACTTTTGGATGTGCTTTTGGGAAAAATTATCCTTTTTTCTTCTTGTTACCTAGATACTAAAAAAATACATTCTAGGTAACACATGTACGTAATTGGATAATTAAATTTACCGCCAAGATCAAATTCAAGTTAAAAACAATCCAAATTAGTATATAACCTAGTTATATATGGAATATGTATAAACTAGTAATTTTCAAAGGACGTTTATACAAAGTATCATTGAGCGAGCATTCAAATTGGTAATTTTATTCTCGTCATTATTTTACGAATCAATACAACGTTTGCGGTGGGAGTACGCGGAAGCAATGAAAACACGAGTTTCTCAAGTTCTTTATCGCAATTATGATCACTATTTTCAAGTTCACTCATTCATTCCTTCTCATTTTTTTTTTTTCGAACATTTCTCTGATAATCTTCACGACTTTATTACAAAACTCAACAAAGAAAGACACGTGCGACTAACGAATACTTTCGGAATGCACGTTTGAACCGACAAAAAAAAAAACTATAATATCGTCTCACCCCGATGGATTAATGACGAAACGATAGCTCAAGCGCATCGACAAGTGTCGCAATATACGTTTCAGGATGCGTAACATTCCTCGCGCATCTCACCAGATCGGATTTTATACGTCGGTGTATACAAACGTCCATCGCGACCTTTTTCATAAAAATTCTCACAGTTGCATTCTTCTACATTTAAGCAAAAAAAAAAAAAAAAAAAAAAAGAATCGAAAACACAGAAGTTTATGAATCGGAGCTGATCGAATGAAACAATCTCGAGGATAAACTCCTAGAAAAATAAACGCACTTTTTTTATAAGATCAACGCTCGCATGATCTTCTTTGTTGCTTCAAGATACTTCTCTGAATAATTCTTGAAATTTTAGAAACCGTTTCGGTTCAATAAATAAAAAGACCGAAGAAGCTACACGAGCCGACCGTTGGACGAAATTCTTGCGTTTTCTGCATTTTGGATTCGCACCGCGCCATGCCAAATTCGGCCGCTCATGAGCGAAATATTGCATTCGCACGGCGAATTCAGAAATACTTTAAGCCTCTCGGCCCGTATACCGTTTGACAAATGTAAGCTTGTCCCGTTTACGTTTTTTTTTCGGCTCGCATCTCTCTCTCTCTAACTTTTTTTTTTTAAAAGACCTTTGATTGAAAGGTGCAATTTTACTTAAAAACAAATTAGCATTGTTAGAAGTATCAATTAAGAAGAAGCCGAACGAGTTTGTCTATAAATAAAGACGCTATGTTTTATGAATCTCGATCGCAGTGGTCCCCCGAGAGTGACGCCGGCTCATTGAAAACCTTTAATTAATTGGAAGCGGACGGACGGTGAAGAGTAAATAAAAGTTAATTGAGTGTTGCGAGGTACGCTAAAGGAGCGACACTTTTTTGATGAATTATTTAAAAGCCCCCGCTGCACTCGGTTCGATCTGTCCCGATAGGCGAACTTTATTTACCAGCGACAGGCTCCTAACACGATTGTGATAATTTACGTGCAAGATGAATTATTTTGAGATCCTGGTCGAGTGCTTTTAATTTGTTCGTTGTCACGCCACCAATGACTTTCTGAGTGAAGCGCAATAAAATGAGACTTACAAATTATTTTGTACTGATTTCATACATAATAGCTTAAATCTCTTATTATCAATCTTAATGAGTGCTTATCGTTACAGTATGCAAGCTTTTTTGTTTTATGTAAATAAACAGTTATTTTAATGAAAAAAAATCATAAAATTTTTCATCCAGACGAATGTATGTATTGATTAATCATAATCTTAAATTAGTTCATACTGAAAATGTTATTTGTTTAATAAAAAAAAATTAAAATTTTTATTGTTTGTTCAATCATTAAACAAAAAATAATATTTTCGAAATCAACAGGTTGTTTTTTATTTTAAAAATAAAATTTTATCCGAAAACAACAAAATATTTTTACAAAAGTTAAAAATTTTTCCTTTTTTGCACGTGGAGCTTGATTTTTCTTCATGAATGAATCAAGTGAATGAAATTTTACAAAAAAAAAATAATAATAATAATAACAACCAAAGGTAAGAAGAACAACCAGCTGAGAGTGCGAGAGAGAGCGAGGATGATCCTCTGGCGCGGATTTTCCTCCCCCTCCTCGCGCTCTCTCGGCCAATTGGATGGGCAAGAAGAAGAGGAAGAAGAAGAGCAAGAAGAAGAAGCAGCCGCAGCACGCGTCGCCTGCTGGTGCTGCAAAGCCGACAGAGTCTTTATAAGTGGGAGCCGTCCCCGAGTCCGGGACTTACTCCCTCGAGAGCTGCCGCAGCTCTAGCACGCGAAAAAAGGTACTTTTACCCACTCACCCCCAAGGAAACTTAGCTTTCCCATCGCTTTTTTCAATTAAAATTAATTTCTTCTTTTTTTTTCTGTGCCTGTTCTTCAGAGGTGACTCCGTGATTAATTTTCTCGAGATGAGAAGCCCGCTGGAGTGATCTTGTGACTGTTAGTACTGAATTCTTCGCCTGTGAGATACTTTCAAAGAGGGTAAGTTTATAAAAAAAATTTTTATTTTGGCTTACGAAGTGAACGAGCGGGCTTTTGCTTGAGCCCGAAAGCTCCCCGAGTTTGAATTTCGCGCCACTTTCGGGAGGACTACCGGATCTCTCGAACTTTTCCTTTTTTCGCCCTTCATGATTTTATTTGTTTGAGGACGTTGGAAAACATTTTTTTAGTTAATTTTTTCATTTTCTTGAATCCATTTGTTATTAGATATTTTTATTAAAAATTTTTAATTATTTCCATTGTAAAATAATTATTTAAAAAATTTAAAGCATTTTATTGTTCATTCCAATAAACTTAGTAAATATAGTTACTTGTACTATGTTAAATAATTTATTTAAAATTTTTAAGTTCAAAAAAATTTTGGTGGAAAATTTGAATTATTTAAATATTAAGTAAATAAAACAATTTCCCTCATAATTATAGAGTTTTCAATGTTTTTAGAATAATCTAATTTCTAGAAGTATTAATTACACCCATTAAAAAGAATTATTTTGTAGAATGTTCAATTTAAACTTCAATATTTTTTTTCTTCTCTAATAATCGTTATTAAAAAATAAATCATTCTCGTTCCAAAAACAATTACCACGTTCGTTGGTCATCGGTAGTATTAGCAATTAGTCATTGTTAATCATTGATTTTTCATTCCAAAGAACAATCGAAAACTCGTTTGATTTCAAATGAATTCAATTTTAATTAGATTTATGAGCACTAATCTTTCAGTAAATTGAAAAAGTAACCTTCTACGATAATAACTGTTTTTACTAACTGTGAACAACAAATTTAGATAATGAACCACCGAATACGACTTTAATATAAGTGCGAATAGCGTAATTGCGAATAATATGTAAATGTATAAAATAAAAAAACCTGTCGAGCGTCTCGCGTATGCAAAGTAAATAAAAATCACGTTTAACGTCCCTTGCTTGTACCTACTCGGACAGTTTAAATCACGCCAAGAATTAAAAAGTAGACTAATTACCCAGCAAGATTGTTGCGTTTTATTTATTTTATTAAATATATCCGTTTAACTTACACAATACAATGGTAATGGGTTTAATTGAATAATGGCCTTAAAATTTAAACGTATAACAGTGAATCTAAGTTACATAAGATTTTTTCAATTTAAAGAACAATGATTTTTTTTCTAATTTTAGCTAAAACCGTTCAATAGATTTAAATAATCAATTTTCCTGTAAGATTGAATAAAAATATTACTTCAAAATTCAGCTACAACACTTATAAAAAAAAAATTTCAATCAAGTAAACAAGAATTTTTCAAAAAACGATTCAATAAACCATTTTCGATTAAAATAAAATCAAATTTTACTTCAAACTTTAGTCACACCTGATAACTTAAAAAACTGATAATTTAAATAATTTTTTTTTTTTTTTTCTTTTAACTTCACTCAACATACTAAAGAACGATCATTACATGCTCCAACATTATTTTTTTCTCACTACATTTTTACTTCAGCAAAAAAAAAAAAAAAAAAAAAAACCAGCGCTTTTATCCACTGCGCGCATCTTTCAGGGCCGCGTCGTCGTCCCGTTGCGTGATGTCATAGCGAACACCTCGGCGAGATTTTCAATTCGTCGCGCGAGAAAAGAAAAATTTTCCCGAAACCGGGAGGAGCCCGCGGTGCAGTAACGGGCAAAAAGTCCCGGGAGAAAATGCAAATCTCGCGCGTGCCGTTCATCGTGAATGCGAAGCGCGCTGTGCTCGCGTAAGGATTTGCCAACTCGGGCGATTAATACCCCCAAAGTCAATGTCAGTCGGTCACGACTCTTTTTTTTTTTTTTTTTTTTTTCTTTCTTTTGTAGACTTTTTTTTCCGGATTTTTGGTTGAATTTAAAAGAAATCAAGTGTTGATTGAAGCGCGAAAAATTAATGACTTTTCTTGATTCAAATCAATTGAATTGTTATTGGTGAAAGTTTTGGATCAGGTTGTGTAATATTTACCCAAGATACGAGACTTTTTACAATAAACTTTATATTTGACTTTGAACGATCAGTCATTGGACGAAAGTCATTGGTTTTTCTAATTGATTTAATCGGATGCTCACAGACAATCGTCTTCGTTTTAGCGAAAGTCATAGAACTTTACCTCTCTCAATATAATATAAACATTTAAATAAAATCGATAGTCGCAAACAAAAGATGATCGCTCAATTCTCCTCATGCGTCTCGTTTGCTACGACAATCTTAATTAAACACAATAAAACCACCGAACCCCCCAGAAACATCAAAATCATCAATCAATTAACTTCTTAAAGAAAAAAGTACGTCGACCTGGCAC
Source organism: Encarsia formosa (assembly GCA_038277355.1). Classification (NCBI taxonomy): domain Eukaryota; kingdom Metazoa; phylum Arthropoda; class Insecta; order Hymenoptera; family Aphelinidae; genus Encarsia; species Encarsia formosa. The sequence continues at coordinate 113,438,711 of CM076184.1, forward strand.
ACTCAAGCCCCGGACTTAACACTTGATTCCGCCAAGGGGGCATTTAAAATTTCAATTACGGAAACAGCCGTCCGGTGAGTGACGCGCGGTATGGTAATCGGAGGACTCGCGGGCGAGTTGTAACGCTTTTTTTTTTTTTTTCGTACGAAGTCTTACGACGGAATGCACATCGCGGTATCTGGGCCACTTTGTTTCTTGCCTCTTTTCTTCAAAAACCGGGAACTTTTTTTTGCGAGAGGAAGATCCTATCTAACGACGAGGGGTTTCCATCATTTTTGCACTTACTTGGTGAAAATCCATGGTCCATTATATGATCAATAAAACAACTGTTTTCGATTTTCACAATTTTTTATTAACAATAGTTAATACAAATGCCTCATTACGGCCGTTTCGACATACAAAGTCATCTTCAGATGAGTATATACAAGACGAGGTGTTTATCATAGAATACAAGATGGTTTTGTTTCAATTTTATTCGAATAAATCGATTGACTTCTGCATGGTTAATTTATTAATTGGCATGCCGATCCCGATGAATCAATCGCGGTTGACCGGATCGTAGCTATTTTCGTACCGCGGGGCGATCGTTTATCTCCAAGAGTCAACCCGTGCCCGCACAACAATGATTATTGAAACGGAGGCTCACGATCATCCGCGAGGAAAAACATCGGGAAGAAGCAGAGAGTTTTAAAACAAAAGGGCAGCGAGCGCGAACTGGAGCACAATAGCCTCGATAAGTCATCGCCGCCGGTGTAAGTAAGGCCAAAGGGGGCCCTTTTCCCAGGGTGTATCGCGTTACCGCCGTGATGGATGAGGACGCCTGCACCTGTTTTTCATCTCTCTCTCTTTTTTTTTTTTCCTCGGTGGGAATACCGAATTCTTTCTTTTTATTTTCGAATTTCGCGTCTATTGCGTGCCTGGGGTGTCGTTGATCTCCACCGCCGCAGAAACCGCAACGACGAGGGTAAACAAAGACCGCCCCACCCGTTTAAGAAGAAGAGATGGGCTTAACGAGACCGGAGGTATACAAGACAAATTCGTTTTTGCAAAACTAATCCTGAGGGAGTTCGAGTACGCGTGGGCGGGCACTCGGGAACGGTGCTTCCACCTCGGCGAGAAAACACGACTCGAGGGTGCTCCACGGACCTTTCACCCTTTCGTTTGAATAATTCATTTCGAACGGATTTTTGAATAATGTTGTTATTGTTGTTGGTGCTTAGAATAAATGCTAGCATGACGAGAATGAGAGTTAACCCATAAATAAGTTTTGTAAATTAAAATAATAAAAATATAAAACAATAAGTTAAAAGTATTTTATTTCTCGCTCTATAATTTTAAAATAAAATTGATGAGTATAAAGAATAAAATTATAGTTACGTTCTATGGATTTTGTACTTTAAGTATCCAAACTATTACAAGTTTCTATATCTACATGCTTTTACATAAAAAATATCGACAGTCCCAGCGAAGAAATACCTCAGCTGAAAATCGGCAGATTTAAAATTATCAATGAGAGGCTGAAAAGATAAAAAAAATCCAAGACAATATAAAAATCGGGTTAATTGGGTGTGGACTTATTAAGATTCTGAATTTTTTTCTGATTAATTTATTTATTTCAGCCTCTAATAGGTAATTTTAAATCTGCAATTTTTCGGCTAAGGTTTTTCTTCGTTGGGACCGTTCATATATAATCCAAAAGATTCTTGAAATGAAAAATCTTGTAATTGTAGTTGACTAGTTGTATTCTTCAGGGACCCAATCTCGCTCATCGGCAATTAATGATTTCGATCTAATGAGAACCCAATGCATTCCATAAAAAAAACAGTACAATTCATAAAAAGTAAATCGTTCAGGGCTAGCGACGCTCGTCATCCTTATGAAAAATCATCGGATTTCTAATTAAGGGATCACCGTACGTAAGAAGATTTTTCTCACGGCTTAAACACGTGTCGCCGATGTGAATGGTATCAATCTGTAGACGATTCACGGGGGCCTTTATTTACGGTGGCTGATTCACCGCCACGATCCTTATTGTTGCGCGAATCCAAAGAGCTTTTTTATTTTTCTGCACCTTAGGACATTAGTAACGCGTAATCGCCCACCGAGCGATCGGAATGCGAAATTTATGATTGGACTCGGACTCGCTGGGCGTTAGAACCGTTATTTGAGAATTGTTTTTTTTTATTTTTATCGTTCGAGACAATGTTAAATTTCTTTAGATTGATGTTTTTTGTTTGAGTGCACCTTTGCTGAATGTTTATTTATAAAGCACCCCTTTTTCGTATGATTAACTGCTTTGACTGATTGTGGATTACGATTTTCATAAACTTTCAATTTGATAAATCAATGATTTTTTTCTTTTTTGACTGATTTTGTCTTTGTTGTAATGAATAAGGCGAGTATTACTATAAAAGATAAATTTAAACTTAGGGTTCTGAAAATTATACGTTATAAATTTTAAATTTTAATGTATTTCTTTGATTTCGAGGCTTTTACTGTATTGTTTATCAATCACCCAAGCTTTTTCATTTATTTCTGGTACATTTATGATCTTGTTCTCAAACAAACATTTTATATGATGAAGGTATAAAATAAACAAACTATTTTTAGTTAAAATTATAGTTACAAAAGTTCGGAAAATAAGCAAGATTACTATTCCAGAGTAATTAATAGAAGGATCGATTGATAGGTACATAAAAAGTTCAAGATAAAATATTCATTTTCTGAATCAGCTGATAGCAAAGTAATAAAATAATGGGATAAAAAATTAAAAACCATCCACAAGTTGATCATTCCGCTAATCAAAACATTACCATAATCCTGAATACTCAAAATTGAAAAAAAAAAATTGATATCTCGCTCTAATCACAAGCTTAACACCCGATCGTTTTTATTAATAGCCGCAAATCATCGATCCAGCTCGTAATCCATCACAATCGATTGAATCCCCAAGCCGTCAATTATCCAAACTAGACTCGATCGATCATACATTTACTCCCGTAATACCGGGTTATTACGGGGCGCCAAGACACTGTAATACTTCGAAAAAGTATGCAAACAGTGCGCGCGAACGGTAGAAACGCAATTACTCACGTAATAGGCTGCGGCAGCTCGCGTCTCGAATTACCGAAGGACGCGCGAATTCTCTTCATTTCTCCCGCGCAAGCATCGATGCTGTGTCATAATATTTTTTCTCTTTTTTCTCATTTAAGGGAAAAATGATTGTCGCTGAGTAATACGTCCCGCGGTAGTGGTACACTTCTGATCATGATTTACTCCATTGTGCGTGCTGGCTTTATTAAAGAAGACGCAGTGAGGATTATTTATGCCCTGCTCTACCAGGAGGATAATAGATTTCAATCGGGATAATTTTATTATTAGCAGCGCAAACATCACAGGCGAAGGCTTGATTTACGACGGTTTATTGTGTCGAACGGCGTTAAAACGTCGTGTTTCATTTTGAAAAAAATATATATTTCTTTTTTTTTTTTTTTTTTACGGGGTGTACGTTACAGATTTTCAATTTCACGACCTTCGGCTCGCAGCGAAAGTAATTAGACGGTGAAAAATCGTAAATTATTATCATAGTGTGAGGAAATTCTTCTTTTTATCGCCTCTTTTTATGCTTGTGAAAAATGAGCTTAGACAGTTTCATAATTCGCTGTATTTTTAGAATCCCACCGGTATTAATTTTTCGTACCTTTTAAAATCAAAACTCTCTCGGTTTTCCAATTAACAGTCATCGAGCGCAAGTGGAACGAAAAGAGCGGGAGATTCCTCGTAAGTTCAAACACCTCGGGAGAGAATAATGGAGGAATAAATCCCCCCGGCGAGTTGCGTCAAATCACCTGCCGCAGCAACAAATTGCCGAAGATAAAAGTCGTCGATAAGGGATGAAAAAAAAAAAAAAAAAAAGGTCGCGAGGAACCACGTGCGCGGCGCGACTTGCGAGATTTTAATAAATCACTCGTCCCTGGCGCTAATACGCGCGCGTAAGAACACAACTATGCCGCCGGCGCGGTGCACGAGAAGAATAAAACAATCCCGCGAGATTATTCTTTTTTTCATGACCATTTTTGTCTTAAAAAGTGAGCCGTGCATTTTTCCCAGTCGCGTCGTTAAGGAGCGATGAAAAACTTGGGTGGGCTGCTGGTTTACGGCCCTTGCTTCTTTTTCGCGGAGCGTGTGTGCTCGCGGACGAGGGATTACCACCCATAAGATGTAATAAAGTGTTGACCCTTTTAAACGTATACCTGGAACATGAGTTTTTTTCACTCGACAAAGGATTACCTCTGCGATTGCGCGATTGAGCTATTAATATAGTTTATACCTTTTGTGAGAATGGTCAAGAGTGGTAATTTTAGTTTCTGCAAAGTAGTTGAATGTTTCATGGTTTGACAGTAAAGGTATCCGTGAATATTTGATTTGCAAGGGATGACAATGTGTCAATGAGAGTGTCATAATTTTAATCTGTTAAAATATTTTTTGTCCTGGATTGGTTTCTGTTGATATACATAATTAATATTCAACAAATGCAAAAATCAGGACTATTGTATCGAGTGAATTTCTTAATTGAGCATTTAATTCTACATAAGTTACATGTTGTTGTATCAATTTAATTATATTATATGTATACAATTGTATCATTATCAAGTAAAGTAATACATTTTTGGCATTAAATATATTTGAAATTATAATAAATTAGATAAATCTTTATATTGACTGTCCTACAGTCATTATAAAAAATATTATAATAATATTTTATATGCAGCAAAATTATAATAGTATTTTTATATACACATAAGATTATAGCAAGTTACATACTGAGTTTTCACATTTATTTTATATTAAATTTATTTAATAATCGTCAGTGATCTTCGAGAGAAAAATTATGTCTACCATAAAAATGTAACAATTTTGAACTTTACAATGTAAAGTAGTCGATCGTAGCATCATAAAAAAACACATGGCATAAAACTCGAGCTCAAGACAAAAAGTAGCAACTTTAAATTCAAGATACCGCGCGTGTGATAATTATACCATTGCAGTGGAAGAATAGGACTTTTTCAAGTTCAAGTTTCCCGTTGGGGGGCAATTAAGAGTTTCGATTTTTTTCTCCTTCTTTTATTTTTCAAAGCGAGAAGAAACCTCATTAACGCGTTCGCCATTTATTTTCCAAATCGGTCTTACCCGCGGTTCTCCTCTCGCTCTGAATGCACCCATGCGAGAGCTCGCTAGCAAAAACATTAAAAGACTCTTTTCCTCGAACCCCAACGCTCGGTATCTCGAAACAGTGCTCCATCCTCTGCAAGATTGTTTTGATTTTTCTAATCGCGAGGTGTAAATTATCCCACCTTTTACTTATCTCGGGGTCATTCCGCGCTCTTATCACTCTCGACGAATAATTCATCTGAAAAAAGAAGACTCGAAGCGCACCGCGAGGCGGTTATTATTACGGCGCGCCGGCGTAAGTGCAGCCTTGCCGTTGAAAGTTGCAAGGTCGTATGATCGCCTCCCCTTCCCCCGCGCAGACTTTTTGCGGGACTCTATTACTCCTTCCTTTGCGACGCGACGACTTTTTTCAGGCTTTCCTTTGAGGTAAAATTTTCTTCGATTCAATTGCTGGATCGTTAGCTCGATGTCTTTTTTTTTACTCTTCCCTCTTCTTACAGCAAGACAGTTGTCACTCACTCGATTTATAGCCGAGAAACTATGGGCTTTTTTTCAGTGTAAACTGGGTGATTCTATTTTTTTCGGGGGGTTGTTTACGATTCTACAGGTGTTTACATTACCTTTAGGTTTTTTTATCTATCCGGTGCTATCAATAAATTCTTGCTTTTGTCAGTATTTTTTTCACTTTGATAAAAAAATTATTGTAAATTATTAATATAATTGTTGATCGGTGCTTACTTAATGATTCATCAACCGATCAGATTAGCGTAATCGGATATCCATTATACGTTATTGTATGGATACATAAATTATAATCGTGTTTGTTTATTAATTTTTAAAAAATTTTCACTCGCGTAAACATAACAACTGCATTAAGTCATTTCAATATTCAATACAAAACTGACGTTACAATATCGCCATTTATAGCTAGAAAAATTAAACAAAAATCAAACACAGCCTCTTAAAACGGTCAATTATAAAATATTTATAGCCGAACCATTGGTCAAGAGACCCAATAAAGATAAAGGTTGCCAGCAGTATTTTCCATAATTACATAAACACCCACCGTATTGTGCGTCTCGATATCAATCTCAGCTGCACCGCCGCGGTTAATTTGCATGCGCCATTAGCGTCTCATTCCTCCTCGCGCTTGATCCGTCGTCTCTGATTACATTTTTTTGAGGCTAATAAATCTATGAAGGGAGAGATATTTACGACTGCCGCGCGCGACTCTTATCGGATAAAAGAAACGAGCTCAAGCTAAAAAAGGGGAGGAAAAATTCGATTTTGAAACCGAGAGAGAGAGAGAGAGTGACAACGGCCGATGATGTTCCGATAAGGAGTTACAGCGCCGCGCCGGATTAAATGCCCGGCACGTAATTCCTTATTCGGATTCACACGTAGTAACCGTTTGTTTGGTCTGTCGGAAACTATTCTTTTGGCAACGAATAGCTAACGTTGCGTTTGGACTTCAAGCCCAGTAAACTATCCTATTTACCTCTATAATTAAGAGTTTTAAGATTAGTATATTACGCTTAAACAGTAAAGTAAGGTATAATACGGTAACGGTTAGAGTTTTCAGAACGGCTTAAAAAGAAAATGAAAAAAAAGTCTGTAAATTTATTACTCGATTACACCTGATCTTATGCGGTCGCAAAGTTATCCAATAAATACCGTAACGTCGAGGCGAAATGAAAAGCGTAATAAACGAAAGCATCGATCCTCGTACACCGAGAGAGGCCGCGCGCAACTCGACCTTGGTTTTCGTTTTCACGGTCGGTTGACCATAAACGCAATCCCTCCGGTTCCTCATCCTTTTTTTGTCTCGGTATCGTATAATCGCCAGTGGTATTGCGCAACCAGATTTACACCGCCGCGGAAGTTCTTGTCTTCTGTTTTCGGCGCTGCTTTGGTCTGACCGATCCTAGACTACATCCACTGAATTTTTTTTCTAATGTCTGACTGGTGCCTGGTATCGTCTACTGGTCTACGATTACAAATTTTTTTTAGATTTTCAAACTTGTGATTATTATGTATGTAGTAAGGATTGCGATTGGTCTATCGGTAAAACGTTGGGCTCGAAAAAGTAACTCAAAAGTCCCGAGTTCTAGTCCCGCTCGCTAGCTCTCAATGAGCAAGTTTTTTTTCTAAATTGCCAAATGCTATAGATTTTACATTACGTTTCTATATAAAACAAAATAATTGTACTGACGAAAAAAAGAAATGTTTTTTACCACACACGCTGCGTAACCTTACACCTCCCAGCAACATAAAAAGAACCTTCAGACTTATTTTCAAACTACCGTGGACGCGAGCGGTCAAAACGGAGAGAAAAAAAAAAAAAAAAAAAAAAAGAGGTGTACAACTCGCGCATAATCGATCACGGTATTATGACAGCTCTCCCTCCTAGAAACAAGAAGAGCCGTCTTCGATCGACAGCTGCGCAAATCCAGTTTTTGCCCCGGCTATCAATAATTCATCCCCTTTCTTTTCTTTTGCCGGGCGGGATCCGCGGAAAGTCGCGGGTGTCGACGAACTCGGGAGTCAAGGGCGACGGTGTTTTGCGGTGGTACGGTGTGTTTACTGCAAACTGGATTTTCCTGCTGGTTTTTCGAAAACACTGCTATTTGTTTTTTTTTTTTCAGTTTTTTTTTGTAATACTGCTGGTGACAGAATCGCTTTTTGCGATTTATTGACGCCCGAGAAATGTTGTGATGGATGTTTGTGACAAGATACGTCAACCATTTCAAAGAACGGGAGATTTTTTTTTTTTAACACATCAGTTTTCCGCGTCTAATCGTTAACGCCTTTCACTTTTTTCCGTTTGGTCAGCCACAAAAACTTTGATATACAGCAGAATGGTTTTGGACAATTTTCCTAAAACCTTCTTTAAAAATCGTAGTTTCTGAGTTTTTCAATTTTGAGTTTACCTCAAAATCGAGAACAATAATTGAAACTATCTCGCAGCCAACCATTCAGTATTTTCTCGTCCTTCATTTTTAAAAAACACTTTGCAGTTTTAAAACAAAATAATTTAATTTCATCAAACACCTGCGTCATCGAACAGCCAATGCAAAATAATCAATCATCAATTTCCCAGCAGGTCTCGAGGAAGACAAATTAAAATGACCTGGTCATAGTTGACTCCCGGGGGGGTCTTCCTTTGACTCTACACAGAGGAAGTCCGAGGCGCGAGGCGCTTTTGTACAGCGGCCGCCGCTGTATCTATTCTTTTTTTTTTTTTTTTTTTCCTCAAAAGGTCAAAGGTGGTTACGTCAGGATTTTGTTTGTGATTAATAAAATTCCTCCGCGATTTGGTCACGAGGTAAATAACGTTGGCTAATCATACTCCGAGAGCATTAAAAAAAAGAAGCCGCTTGAATTTATTAGCTGTTTATTATTATTGCGACGCGATTTGAGCTGCGTGACGAGCAGCCAATCGTCTTCTTCTCTTACTCGCAAGGATATGAAAATTTTTCGCTGTGATTCATACCCCCTTAATAGACGTGCTTCATCGACTCGAATAAAATTTCGGTTATGGTAAACTCAAAACATCTATATGTAATTGAAAAAACGTACGTACGCGGAAATGGAATTAAAACCTTTTTGCTCCAGTTGATGCGGAGCCGTGCAGAAAATGAAATTTCGCGGGAAATACCGCTCGAGATTTCTCGGAAAAACGAGCGATTTATAGACATCGCGCGGGGGGAGGACAAAGGACGGGGATCAGCAGGCCTTGGCGGCTTCATTTCTTTGGGACTAACGCTAGATTCTTGACGTAGGGAGGCATTCCTTATTTTTATCTCTCTCTCTCTGCAGCGCGTGGACAGTCTAGTGATTTACGACTGCAAAAAACCCGCGAGTTTAATTCAATGAGCGCGGGCCCGGAATTATTGCGATGGCTTCGGGAACGAGAAAATTGAGAGGGTGACAAGTTTTTTACCAAGCATGATGGGGAAAATCAGTTGTAATCTTATGGTGAGAGCAGAATTTTTCATGAGGATAAACATCAAGTTTTTTTTAGTCTACTGTTTGGTAAAAATAGATCTCGAACGTCGCATTCTTTCGAGATTAAAAAATACGTGAGATAAATTTTTTAAGTTAAGGGATCATTAAATAAGTGTTTGATTCTTTAGTGATTCTTTTGGCAAATTTAAAGTAAAATTTAATGAAATCGATATTTTATTGATTATATTTTAGTAATTCTGAAGTGCATAGCTCCTCGAATAAGTGGGCGTTTTTTTAAATATTTCCAATCGGTACGCCGGTTAAAAAATTTATTGTAGTTTCAAATACTTAGGCATAGTAAAATCAGTATATGAAATTGAATTAAGCATCAATGAATGAAAAAGAGTATCAATATCAGCTGAAAATAATAAAAGTAATGAATCCACGGTTTTACACGAAGGATAAAACGCATCACTGCGGTTATGATAAACTTAATGTTAAAATTATTCGCTCGCCACGGCCTTCTCCTACATAACACTCGTCGTTACAGGATAGAAAATAATTATTATTACTATGACAAATGAGACTCGAGCGTAATCTCAGTTTACGAGTTGAAATTTTTTTCCATGATGAAAGTTGATGGGGAACAGGGATAAATACGACGCGGATAAAATTCTCTTCGATCATGAAATTCCACGTCTGTTTTATAACGTAAACATTGTAGTAGTTTCACGGTCGTTTTTTGATTCGCCTCTCTTCGGTTTTTTTTTTTTTTTTTTTCTCAACCCATTTACCGAGCGATAGTCAAGACAAAATTTATGCATCCTGCGCGCTAATCGATCAAACGGGGCAATCGATCAAGACGAAACTATCTTCGCACCTGGTAATTATTATTAAATGTGGGAAGTTAATGCCGTAATGCGATACGAGAGGGGTGAAAATATGTATTAAAAACTGAAAAAGGAGGGGCGTTTAACTGCGTTCGCGTGAAATACGAGCGCGTGACAACAGGTTGGCGCACTACTAAGTGCGTGATTTATTCACTTTGTTGACGTTGTAATTTATCTTGCCTGGCTACCACGTCTATTTTAGATACAGATTTTTCTAATGTTTTAGCATTTTTGGGAAAATTATACTTGAAGCTGGTCGATTTTTTTAAATTCTGAATTTGTAACTCCGGTTTTTACATGAACAATCATGGATTTTAACGTAGAGACAACTAGGAGACATCAATTATCATTGTAATTTGACTCTATTTTTTTTATTAAAATATAGTTTAATGTTTAATTTTTTTAAAGATACTAGTCTCAATCGACGCGCAAGCGCGCTCAATTTTTAATCTTGAAAGTAAATAAACCATAATTTTTTACTTACATTTTCAAAAAAAACGATGTTAAAAAAAATTTTTAACACTAAATTCATCGCATATCCTTTTCAACCTGCAACTAAGTTTAGTTAGATATTTGTTTTTAAAATAATAAAGATTCTTATTTTATTTTATAGAATTCTACAAAGAAATTAAGTCTATTTATGGAAACAAAGTATTCAATTATTCAAAAAATAAACGCAATTCAAATTTTGAATTTAACGTTCTTAACCAATCAAATCAATTATAAAACGAAGACATTCGAACATGCTTCATCATTATAAAAAGGGATTTTTTAAGTTGAGTTTTTTTAGCTGCTTAAAAAATTAATTTAAATTTAATTATTAATAATATTTTTTTAATAAATATGGTTTATTTCACCAGTTTCATAAAAATGAGTTACAACCACTTTGGAAAAAAAATCATTCACTGCAAATCTAAAAACTGAACTTTTGATCCGGTAAAATAAATATTTAGTCTCCCACGATAAAAAAGAAAAGAGCAACCATAATTTTTCCTCTCAATCCAAAGAATTTTTTACATTTCAATTACTCCAGAAGTTACGATTCACGTAACGCGAATATCTCCGTGAAACATTGTATGTACGTAGCAATGAATTTTCATTCCAAGGATCGCAGAAGTCTCGGATGTCATAAACGAAGATTGACTCTGGCCAAATCAAGATATACTCGGAATCCGAACTCGAATTGAATCTTTTCTCCAATTTACCACAATACGCCGTTTAAAATTAACTAGTTACGACTTAATCTCAAATACGCGGGTAAAAATTGATTATATTTCCTGGTTTCGTGACCGTCGGGTCCCATCTCGTCACAAACGCGTCAGATCCTCGATGAAATTCCGAATCGAATGATCTCCACAATTTTTTGAACGTCATTTTCATACATCATACACACGATGCGAACAAGTGTCTGTGACCATTAAAATTACATTTCTTCTTGCATCGCTCGTTATGTACCTGTAAACTCGAACAAGTGCGCACTTGATAGTTGCATTAACATCCGACCGACGCTAATGGTTTCGGTATCGTTACTCCATTAAACCTAATAGTGCTCGAAAAAGGGTCTCGTAAATAAATTACAGCACCACGTAAATAATCTTAGACAAATTCATAAATTGAATTTAACAGGGTGCAGTAGGCGTGCTAATCTCGACACCTCCGCGCGGTTTATCATCTTCGAGAACCGAACGAGTCGGGAAATTTATTCGTCGCGTCGGGAAGATAGTCGCTACTGGCTTAGCGCCTTCCCTTTAACTCTTATTTTTTTTTTTATTTTATTTTTTTTTTTTTCTTCCAAACGCGGCTTAATTACGCTCGGCGGGGCTTTACAATCTCACAGGGATTTTCAGGGTGACAGAACTAGTTTTAGCGAGAAGAAAAAATTTCACCCGAAGAGTTTGCGCTTCACTTCAAAGTATCTATGCGTGCATGGAGATTTAAACCGTTTTGCTAAAATTTTATTACTTTTAAAATTTGAGCTTTTCTTATTTAATATTTGTTATGTAATGGTTAATTGAATAATAAATAATTGTTGAGGCCAAATTTTTCATTATAATTGATTGATTCGATCGTTACTTGATGAAAATTCATGTTCAAATTTTAGTAATAAAACACACGACAAAATTACTATGTGCTTGGTCAATTTTCACTTTATTATACATACCATAAAGGTCGTGACAATTTTTTATTACTAAAATTTTTCATTGTACGTAAAAATTACTCTGCAGATCAAATCTTCAAATTTAGGTTAAAAAACTAATTCTCTGGTAAAAATCATGTTCGTTCTATGAGTCACCTCTCGGTAAGCAAAAATTCGAGATTTTTATTCAATTTTCAGAAAAGAATGAGGCTGATTATTATTAAAACCTAATCAGTGCAGATTAATCATAATTGCGTCTTCTTTATAAAAAGTCAATGAAGATTGATGAAAGGATAGCTGAACGAGTGAATGAATGAACGAACGAAGAAGAAAAAAAAGTGTCGGTCTATAAATAGAGAATCGCATTTTATGAAACGAGGCGCACACGCATGATGCCAATAATAATAATAATAATCTTAAACAAAAACATCAAACTCTTTATCATAAAAACGAGATGTGTAAGATATCCCTGGATCGATTAAATTAGCATAAGCGCGTACGCTCGAAAGCTCGCATCAAAGTCATCAATTAACCGCCTATATTGTAAAAATAACGCAGCGCTAATAGAAAACTCGAACATTATAGTTTAAGGTGTTGTACCTGCCCAGCACCCTTCGATTATAATTGCCTCGCGGACTTTTATTCGTGTTTCATTCACTGGTACGAGTTGGTTAACTCATTTTTTAAACTGCAACGCGGTGTCGAAAAATATGTATCTCTCGACTTGCGGACTTAACTTTTTATCTTTTACGAGTTTCTTGTTTGCATTTGTTTTGCGGCGTTAACTGCAGAGAGGGGTTCGTTAAACTCCTCGTTGTTCTTTTATTTTTCATAAATCATATATACTTTTACCGCGCTGCTAAGAGTCTTTATCATTGAATAATTGTATAAGCTTTAAAAATATTACCGGTGATAGACTTGTTAACGAGCTCGATTTGATAGTGACGACTTGTTTACATGAGAAAAATTAACATTCTCTTTTGGATTAAATTGAATTCATGATTATTATAAACTACGAAAAAAAAATTGAGTCGTGGAATACCTTGCACCTAGAAAAAAATAGTAACAAATTTCGAGCTTCATTTAACAAATTGTAATTTTAAATTATTTGTTCAAAACTCTTGAAAGCTGGGATAAGTAATATTACTCAATCAATTAAATTAATAAATACCGACGTTCAAAAGCTCATTATTAAATAATTACTCTCAAATAATCACGTAATATGCAGTTCTCGATGAATCCATAAATCCCGTTTGACAAAAGTTATGACTTTCCAGTGAGATAAGATCGATCGCGTAATAAATTAAGTCGCAAACTAGTTGTCGAGAGTCTTCCTTTTCCCCCCATACCAGCCCCGGGGAAGGTAGAAACGGGGGACCTTGACACTGGCATTTACCGTCGCTTATGTCACGGGCGTTTTCGAATTATGTCAGCGAATGTGTAACTTTGCGCCCGGCAGCGGTGGAGTTGCGGCCTGCAGGTAGGTACCACCGCGAGAGAAAGGACGACGTTCGGCCGAGGAGATTTATATCGTAGCGCGGTGCTCGCGAAAGTGTCCAGTCGGCTTTTGATATCTCGCTCGACAACGTTTATTTCGATTAAGCGCACCGAGGCATCTTGATCAAGTGCGGTCTCAATCAATTACGAGTGGAATCGTAATCTTTACCTTCTTAAATTTTACTCATTTATATGATTTTATCGGAGCGTTGGCTTATTGAATTAGATGATGGTTTTTATTAAAAGTATATAATTGATTTTTTTTACTCTACTAGTGGTATTTGTCTACTTTGAGCTAAGAATTATTATTTTTTTTTAACAAAACTACTTGCCTGGTTAAATCAAATCTAATTAATTTTATTAATTTCTCAAATCGTTTTTACGTTTTCAAATACGTATAGATAGAAATAAAAACAACTGTTCTCTTAAAGTTTTAAGTAAGGTACCTGTACCTAATATGGCCCCCCTAAGCGAGAATCGACGTTGTGGCCAATCAAATCACTATTTTTTGACGGGTAAGGTCTCATTTTAAAGCTTAATTCAAGAGCTTTAAAATGAGACCTTACACGTTTGGTTTTGATTAATGAGCTTCAAATGCCAGAGGATTTACCAAAACACGGTTTTTTGAGGCACACAAAATTTGTGTCCTAATATGGCCCCCCTCTCCCCCCTGAAGTATTTTATTCATTGCGATTTTTTAAATCAATCAGAATATGAGATTAAAAAAAACTTCAAAATTTTTAACATTTTAAAAATAATTTATTTAAAAATTGAGCCTTTTTTACAATTTTTTTGAAAGCTTTGCAACCAGTAGAAAAATTACAACTTTAAATTTTTATCAAAGTTTGATTTTTGAGCTAGAATTCTTTTTTAGTTATAAAATGAAAAAAAGCTTTGAAACAATTAAATTTATTTTTCTTAAATAATATTAGGATAGGATTTTCTAAAAAGTAAACATGAAACTAAGGACTTTTAATATCGGTATTTCTACTAATTCGCGGGGGGCCATATTAGGAACACTGGAGAATAATAAGTTATTTAAGAATAAAACCCGTTAGAAAACGAGTTGAACAAAAACTAAGGCCGCGTTTTAAAGCTGAAACAATAACGAATCGAAGCTACTTATTCAAATTTTGGTCAGATGCGTCTAAATCTTTTGGCAGACCATCTAATTGCAACGTAAAATAATAACGGAGGTATACAAAACGAGTTTTAGCTATTAGGCGTGCGCAAAAATAATTTTAAAATGTTCTAAACAACTGAAAACTTCATAATTCAGTGTTTTTGACTTCTTCCTACCTTGTAGAGATGCCGCATATCGAGCATATTCAAAATAACAGGGGGGCCATATTAGGCAAGGGGCCATATTAGGCACACTTACCTTATATTTTATTCATTTTTCTCGTAAAATTCAAAAAAATCAATAAATTTTAGTCACTCTTCTTATCAGTTTGGCAATTACAGTTTGCATCGGCTCTACAAAGAAAAATCAATTAAAATTATCCTCAGCTTTCTCATACTCGAGATCGTAGTTTTGTAAAATCACCAAAAAGAAAAATCAACCTTGATTTATTAAATTAAATAATATGTTGAAAAAATTTTAACTTACAATCCTTTTACTATAGTAATTTCTGAACCACATTTACATTGCGTGATTACCTTTGCAATGCCAAGGTTTTTGATCTTTTAAAATACCAAAAAATTTAGGTAAAATGCACCCAGGTTCATTTCTGGAAAAAATTAAAATTCAGGTAAACACTTGCATAGTAAATTTTTTTTTCGTTATTGGAATAAAACATTTACGTAGCGTTTTTTGTAAGACTAGTTTCTCTCTAACCTACAATAAATTATATATTACCCTTTACCTTTGCCGCTACATTCAGAGTTTCCTTTAAACTTTCGTGGTTATAAATTCATTGGTTTTGTTTATATACTAATAATTATTATTTTCATGATTTTAATCGGATAATTTCTAACACTTGATTAAATAATTCTTATTTATCAAATCTATTCTCTAAATGTTTTAATCGAATTGTAATATAAAAATTAAAAATTAAAATTTTAAATTTTGTTCTTCAACCAATCACATTACGAATGAAATGCTGACATTCTTTTTGGGTTCTCTCTTTTATCTTAGGATCTATTCTCTAATAGATCTAATCTATCTAATCTCCAAGGATCTAAATGTTTTAATTGAATTGTAATATAAAAATTAAAAATTAAAATTAAAATTTTAAATTTTGTTCTTCAACCAATCACATCACGAATAAAATGCTGACATTCTTTTTGGGTTCTCTCTTTTATCTCAGGATCTATTCTCTAAATGTTTTAATTGAATTGTAATATAAAAATTAAAAATTAAAATTAAAATTTTAAATTTTGTTCTTCAACCAATCACATCACGAATAAAATGCTGACATTCTTTTTGGGTTCTCTCTTTTATCTTAGGATCTTCAACCAATCACATCACGAATAAAATGCTGACATTCTTTTTGAGTTCTCTCTTTTATCTTAGGATTGTGTAATTCTGTAAAAATTAAATCGATTAATTTTAAAAATAAGATGCGATAAATTATAATTTTTACTAACTAGCTTCCATCTTCTTAATTTCTTTTCCATCGTTAATAGTGCAATTTGACATGATGGTACACATGAAAATAGTAAAAATTACACATGTTGTTTTGAAAGAATGAGAAGCTGTTGAAAAAATATAATTATATAATCTATATTACTTTTTAATCAAAACTAAAATTAACCTTTTCGTTATTTAAATTTAAACTTTTTTACCCTCTGGTATTTTCTGACTTGAATTATTTTCAATAAAAAAATAATCGTTTTTTCTTAACTTTTGAAGTCTTTATATTAATTTCTTACATTATCAGTAAATTCGTCATTCATTTTTGAAAGCATGTTGTAAAAACCAAATATTTACACCAAAATTTATTTTTAAATTGGACAATTAATTTGAGTTTAAGAAAGAAAAACAATACTAAAGTTTTTGTTTAAATCTAGTAGAATGTAGATGGTCGAAATTTTCAAGTTTAAAATTCATTATCAAATTGATTGGAAATTTTGATTAAAAAAGATTACTTTTCAAGGTTTATAATAACGATTTTTTATTTCCTCCTTAAATTTCTCATTTTCTCTCTCACACTCTCTCTTTCTTAACTCGTACACTAATTTACAAAATTTAAATAACTAAATTAATTAAAGTTGTTACTAATGACTTATAACGTAACAATCTGATACAGTTTATCGATTTCTCAAAAATCCTAAATTAATTTTTCTATTGTTATTAATGTGGTTAGTTGCTACTGGGCTGCCGTTTCTTCATCACCATTTGACACATGCAAGAATGATCAGGTCTAAAAAAATTTATGAAAAGAAAATTAATAAATGTTAAAATTTCATAGTTAAAAATTTTTACTTTTAGAGTACATGCACTCACATGTCTTTAATTGATATCTCTTCACTGCCACATAAACATATGTATCCAGAGCAACAATTGTTTTTACCATTTTTGGTTCTACCTTTTCTGCAAGAATAAGGAGAAACCCTGTCGACATTTTCAGGTGTTGCACACGTAGCGTTAGCCTTGTCATCATTTTGGACCTTTTTTGGCAATGCCTTAGTTGGTTTTGGGGTTACAGCTCTCTGTCGATTCTCAAATTGTGCACTATATCGATAAATAGGAATAAATCATTATGAATTAAAATAAATTAGTGAAATAAGTTTGACCTTACTTGAATAACACAGGTTTTGGCTTGATGAAAAATTCTGGATTCTTTTTCAATTGGAACACGAATTCCTCTATCAAGAAAAAAGTAAAAAATCAATTTAGGCTAATTCAAATTTTGATTTGAAAAGTCTTGTTACAGAAGTTAAAAATTTTTTGAGAGCTTACCATCTCTAGCAGGAACAATGTTATGATGTTGATTCTCGGCCTCGTATCTAAACGCAGAAAAGGAAGGCATAGAACCTTCAAATATGTGGACAAAATCATAAGGATTGTACTCGGAAGCTACGTAGTGAGAAAAAAGCACTGTTGCAAAAAAAAGGTTTAAAAAATACATGGTTAATTTTTTAATTTTTCTTGCCTAAAGCTCAGCCTAAAGAATGCTTCTTAAATACTCTGAGATTCACAAGTTCTCCGGTTTTATTTGAATTTATAATAAATGATTAATGGGTGATTTTACAGTAATTTTAAAGCACAATCGAGCGATTATTATTAAAATATGTCAATTAGTGAATGATTTAAAGAAACTTTTTTAAAGAAACTTTTTTAAAAAGATATGTTTCCATAAAAATATTGATTGACAAATTTTAAATTTAAAATTCTGCATGAGTGTTAATTTAATTATTAATTTCCTTATTAAACTTGCCAACACCTGATTTTCAAAAAGTGAACTGCTTTCTTTTGCAAACAACTGTTTGATTTAGATCTTCTTTTTTTGCACATGTAAATCTACGAATTTTCTACGTAAAAAAGTCGGTATTTCGGTCAACAAAATGTAAAACATATTTCAAAAATATAACTTAAGATGAATCTTTTACTCGTGCAAATAAAATTTTATGCAAATTGAGTTGTGATGAGCTTAAAATTTTGTAAAAAATATTTATTTAACATTCTCATCGAGATAAAAAAAAAAATTCTGTATTTATTTTTTAAGCCAAAAAAAATGTTTTCAAAACGTTTGGTTCCTTATTTACTTCCAAAAGTTTTGAAAATGTTTGAAAATTCTGCGTATGGAATCCATATGAATATGCATTTTGATTGAAGTTGAAGTATTTTTTCAAATTGAAGAGAATAATTAAGCTAAAACATTTAAGTTGTTTTTAAAAGATCATTTCAATAATTGGCTGATTAGTTAATAGATTTTTTATTGTCTTGTATTTTCTCGAAGTCGTATAAGGATATTTCTTACAACTTGTCCATCATTGACTTACGCATTCAAGACTCAAAGGTAATTTTAGCTATTATTGAATAAATAAAGCTTATTAAGAGTATGTGAAAAGTGAGTCTCCTCGAAATCTAAATTATGAACCTACAGCGTCAAAGGATTCACTTTATAGGCTTGTTTATTTTGATTTTATACAAAGATTCAAAAAGTTAAAAATGATGACAAATGATGATAGGCTTACAAGAGATAAATTCCGGATGTGTTTTCCAAACGTAAATGCATGCGTTCTAAGAAACATAGATCTTGTTCATTTTTTCTATTGACTTATTCTACGAGTGTACACTGCTTTCTATCATCGATGATGATGAACACATCGCATATTCTAATAAGTCTTTTTTCTAAAAAAAATTAATTAATCAATAAATAATTTATTTTATTGAAACTCTTAAAGCACGCAAAAAAATTTTATCGTATTATCTGAGATACTAACCTAATTTGGTGAACTTGAAAAATTATTTATGAGAATAAAATTATTATGAATTTATCACTTGTTCACTAAAAATTCAGACTTCTTTACATTATCTTAAGTTTATTACATGATCATAAAATTTTTTGATTTTAGTAAATAAAAAAAAAAAAGGAAAATTTTATGATTTTATAAGACTAACATGTATAATATAAAAAAACTTACTTAAGACTTATATAATGAAAAAAAAAAAAAAAAAAAAAATTATAGGTAAATTTTAAGTCAAAATTATTTGTAGTCGAACGCGAACTTATTATGTGATCATAATTATTTCAAGAAAATTTCTATTCTAACTACTACACACGTGAATGTGTTTTTAATTTCGAAAAATCTCTGGATCACTAAAAAAATTTAATTTTTACTTTTCTCTTTTTAGCATGTCCCTTGTAAACTTAAATGAAAAATTTGTTCAGGTGAGAGTCAAAATATTATCAGCAAATTTCGAAAATTGCATATTTTCCATTGTTGTTTAACATTGTTTGTTCAGAATGAAAGAACTTGTTTTTTAAAACTTTTATATTTATTTTTCCGAAAATCCACATGGCACTTTGGCATTCGTTAGCATTTGCAAATTTGAAACAACACATTCAAAATTATTTAATTTTTCATTTCTCAGTAACTCTCATCTTTAAAAAAAAATTTGATCTATCCACAAGGTATGTTTACGAATTTATTCTTAGTTCTATTGTTTATCAACTAGTCAGAATTCTGCATCTATAACATTTTTTACTTTTAGAAACTTTTGATTGTTTGTTGAAAATAATAATCAAAATTTTCTGAACCAAAACATTTGTAGAGGAAAAACACAGGTATTCTTAATAAACATAGCTAGATCATCCCCGCATTTGCATACGTATCGGTCATAACAAACATCAATCGGAGATTTGTTTTTAACATGCAGACAAGCCCAAGGCAATCGTTTGTCAATCTTGTTGGGATTTATACGTCTGAGTATATTAAATTTACCATCATTGATTCTTGAAAAAGCAATCATTTTTTAAAATTTACATTATATAATTACTTTTTTTACAAGATTTTTTGGAAATAATAGAAGTAGAAGAAAACAGACAAATTTATAAAAACTTGATTTTTTCAAATAATTCAATTTAAATCTACCTTAAAAAATAAATCAGATTATGTAAGATTGCTAATTTTAAAAATTTTAAATCAACTCGTGCCTACAAAGTATTAAAAATCTTGTTGGCATTTTATTTACTTTTTAAAAATAATGGTTTCAATCGTCACGTAGCACACTTTTTAATAATCTTAGTAATAAATTAGGTACTTTTTCCTTAAGCTTTTATAAAAATTTTTAATAATGATTTATAGAACTTATAAAAATTCAATCGTATTTTCGATTTAAAAAAATGTAATTTTCAAAAGTCAATCTTTATTTGTATAATTTTTTGAAATTAATGATCCATTAAAGGTAAAAAATTGTAAAAGTGCTAAATTATTATTTTAATTATATAACTTTTCAAACTTGGTACATAACTTTTCAAAAATTTCAAACGATAAAATCAAAAAATAAATTTAAAAAAATTTTTCAATGATCTATATGGCTCGCTATAAGGTACGGTTAAGGGCCTCGCAAGGTCTAATAAACGTTTGGCGTATGTGGATAGATTTATATCTGGCGTTATCTTATCGTCTCGCATCAAAAATCACGTTTTGGTTATCGGTTTCAATCTCTCCGTTGTGTATTTATGATCTCGGAACCCTTCGTAAATCGCAAACCGCGAGTTACGCGAGCTCAACCTCCTAATGATGGGCCTTAAGCATTTTATCCTCGGTTGTATTTTATCACTTACGAATCAGTCACATTGTTCGATCGTTGATTTATACTCTAAAACGCGTCTCGTCAACCGCATTGTTCTTCCTTTTGATTTAATAATTTTGATCTCGGTTCGTCCTGCGAATTTTTTTCTCTCTTTTTTTCTTACATAAATTATCAAGACAGGATCTAATCAAAGGCGTCGGAAGAAAATTCCCGTTATCAAGTGTTTGGCACCGCAATAGTAGCATAAAGTTAACAAAACCGCGGCACGATTACGGCCTTCCATAAAGTTTTCTGAAGGCGTGAATAAGAATTTTTCCGTATTCAAGATCAGATCTGCACCCAAAGATGTTTTTCCTGGGTCGAGAATGAAAATAAGGGACAGGGTAAAAAATTTATTTCACACTTGTAACTGATTTTATTGCATTTACACTGTCAAACAGTTGAAATAAATTAAAAGTTGAACGATGAATTTTAAGAATGAATGACATAATTTATAAATGAGGATACAAAAGTGTCTGAGGGAAAGAAATTAAATTTTCCAATCGTAACCGTCGAGTGTGGCAAGACATCGCTAGATTAATATTTATTTTCGAATATTCTTATTAAAAAGTACCTACCTAGTTCAAAATTTGTGATCTTGAACAGTTTTTAATGAAGTTCATTTTTCTGTATGAATAAAAATAATTGATTGAATCCTTATAGTGTTCAAAAATATAATTCCTAAGTTATACATTTTATTCTGCAATAAAAATTTTATTATAAAATATTTCTTCTTATCAATACAAAAATATTATTAGAGTCTCTATAATATTAGTCCCCATAACTTATCAATTTTTTGACAAGGTCCCAAATAAAAAAGATCTAGAGCCACAATCAGTATTTGTAAAAGCTTGTTGATAGAAAAGGAGGAAAAAGGGCTTTAGGATAGATCTGGGTAAAAAAAAAAAAAAAAAAAAAAAAAGGTCCAATGGAGTAACCGAGACCGCACAAACGTGGACCATTAAACGTGCGCTCGTCGTTGTCGAGATCTTAAGCCGATACATCGCGCTCGGTCAGAAGAAGTAGATGCTGCTTGGAACCGAGTAGGAGGAAGAAACTAGGAAGTCCCGTCACGCCGCGGAAATTCCGGCTTGAACAGATCAGAGATACAGATTGGAAAATGAGGGGGGACCGGACGGCGGCGTCAACTCCCTTTGGACCTTTTTTTTATCCTCCTCCTCCGTTTTCCTCGTGCAAGCACGAATCTCTCTTTCTCTCTCTCGCCTTTTCAAACCTGCTTTTAATTGTTCGCGCTAATTAGCTTCTGTGGGTTATCGGTTCATCGTAGCTTTTTTTTTTTTTTTTGCTGGTTTTAGTCTCGATAAAAATTCAATTAAAAGTGAGAATTTGTTTGTAGTGACCTTGACAGCGGGAGATTTTCTCGTGAGATTGTTGATCGCAGGAGAGATTAAATTTTTCAACTTTTTTAATTTAAATTTTCATATTTTTCCGAGTAATTTTTAAGTCAGTAAATAGTCAAACGAATGTAGATAACCTGTTCAATGTAAGTTCATTAATTTGAGTAAAATATAATATTAGCAGTCGGAAATTTATTGGGGATTCTGGTATCGCTAGCATCCTTTATTTTTGGTACACAAAAATTTTTAGTTTCGGGTAATTTTTAAGTATAAAAAAATAAATCATTCTTTTTGAATATTTTTTGAACAGTAAAACTACTTTGAAAAAAATACTTAAAAAAATAACAAATTCATTTAGCTACCGTTCAATAGTTTCAAATGATATCTCCTCAAAATAAACAATTTTTATTTATTGAAGCTTACCAATGGTAAAAGACATTCACTACTAAATCTCGACCAATCAACAACTTTGAAAAACTAAAAAAGCCTTCAACACTAAACATAATATTTTATAATTCAGATGCAACATCAAATAAAAATCCCAGAAAAAAAATTGATACATGAAACACTTAAAATGTTTCATTTAAACATCGAAATAACCATTAATTTACAAAATACAGTTGCAAATTAAAACTCTCTTTATTCTACTTTTATCCACCACGCGAAAAATTAATTTATTTTCATGTTTACCTTTTCCACATCCCTCGCCCCTGGTATTTAAATTTATTTATTTATATTAAATCCTGCGAGTCTCCCCTTTGCACAGCGGGAAGCTTAAACGCACCCGAATCGTAAATAACCAAAAAAAAAAAGAGTCAAACTGAGCATCCAGATCGAGTTACCCGGTCTAATTAGCCTCCCTCGGTAAAAAGCGTCAACGCCTCTCATGCATCATTAATCCCGTATCGCCTTACCGGCCCACCAAACAAACAAACAATATAAAGAAGCCACCGCTGAACGATAATATCACTCGGGGGTTCGCGATCGGTATCGGTGCGGCGTGATCCGCCATTAGGAATTATAAGCTCGCGCTTATCGGGCCCTACCCCCGTTTGATTAGGCCACGACCGAGCTCGGCCTTCGGGGAAGGCTGCACTGTACCTTTTCTTATTTTCGCCCGGCGCAGATTATTATCATAAGGCGCGCTCACGAACCCCTCGCTCGCTCGATACCCAGGCGTGAACTCTCTTATTCCCTCCTCGCTCGCTCGCGAGGGCACGTTTTACCATTGGGAATTTTACGGATGCTGGGGAGCTGTTGGTACGACCGTGCGAAATTTGCTCCACCCGGCGGCTTTTATTGTTTTATTGAGGGAGGATCAATTCAATCTTGTTTTAATTTCGGAATTTTTGGTTCACACAAATCAATTAGCAAGATCGCGTCTTTTAAAAACTCATTTTAGGTTAAATAAATTAAAATTTCTATGTACAGAATTTTTATCTATCTATAAATAGTGAAATTTGACTATTCTATATGGAGAATTTTTTATTTATTTAAACTAAAATGAAATTTTAAAGATTTTTACCAAGTAAAGGCTACTGCTATTGAATTTTTGAAAAACGATGTAAACACGAATACAGAAAAAGAAAAAACCAAAAAAAAAAACAAGAAGTAATTACCACACCTCCTCCTTCTCTCAATAATAACACGCTTCAACACCGTAATTTAATTAACTCGAGAACGAGAGAGGGAAGAAAAAATTATCATACAAATCAAACGTACATACTCGCGATCCTCGGCTACTGTTAACAAATATTAACATAAGTACAATAAATAGCCGCGGTTTACAATATATATACAGTGCATCGGGCGTTCAAAGAAAATAGAGAGGAAAAAAGCAGCCGCTAGACACTTCATAAAACATCTCTTCTCTCCGGGGTCTTTCGCTCTCTCTCGCGAGATAAAGTGCGCGCCTCGGTGATAAATAAGCACGTCGAGTAAACGACGACAGGTGTCGGTGTAAATGGTTTAATTCGATGTTCTTGAAACACTTAGGGATAACGACCTCTTTAGCGTAATGCCGGCTGACGAGTTGGGATAATGTGATGCGCGAGGCTCTTACGTAAATTATTATTACCATCCCCCCTCTTTTATCGCCCTGAGATTCAATCATCCGTTGTGAAGATTTTGAATTTGAGTTGTTCGAGTCGGGAGAGGATAATTGGTCTTGTACACTAAGTAATTTATTCCATGAATAAAATTTGCCAAATTATTTTCAAAGGTGTATCTCAACCTACACTACGCTCGTGTAATTCTAGAGAATTTTTGACTGGTAAATCTTTAAGTTCTGCTAAAATAATCTTCATTGTCAAAGTTAAAATTTTATTTTAAAAAATTTAGTTATTCTATAATACAGAAAGTTTATTGATTTTTTTTTTAATTTTCAACACTTCAAGAGTTTTTAGGAAAAAAAAGCACCTTATGAAACCAATTTTTATTAATTTTATTACTGGTTTAACGTTTTCGTGTCATGAAGCAAAAATTAATAAAATTAAAACGAGCTCGAAACATGAAAACTTAATAACCCCCACACCTCGCGCTAATTGAGCTATTTGACACGAATAGCGTCGAGTCCAATAAACCATTCACGCTCAACAAGTTAAACACAATGCTTCGCGTCTTCATAAGGGGGTGAGGCCCTCGATAAACCGCGCATACCTACCCACTTACCTATTTTCAAAAACAAAACTTCCAATTTCCCGGCCGTCAGGCTCGCGAGACACATCCAATTAAAAGTGAAGACGCTCGGTCATTATAACCACCCATCGAATTAAACTGCCCCCCTAGCTTTTCTTTCATTTTTTACAAAAAAAAAAAAAAAAAATTATTATTTTGTTTTTAAAAATAAATTTCTCTACCTTTTGTGTTGCAGGAGTGACGCACGCCGCTCATCACCATGCACAAAGTCCTGCACCTGCTGTGCGTCCTCGGGGCGCTTATGCCCCTGCAAACAGCCACGAACGGTGAGTAAGACATTCCATCGATTTAGTAATATCCAGAGTTTTCCTCACCTTTTTTTTTTCTCTCTTCTTCTTTTCATCACCCTCATCTTATACCAGATTACAGTAATTTGCGATTAAAGTTCTATCATTTCGAGCAACTTTTGGTAGTATCAATTTCTTGTTTAACAGTTTAGTAATTACTGGTTTAAATTTAAAATAAAATCGTCGGATATTGGTTGATTCGAAGAAAATCATTTACTTACTATTTTGTGTAGATTTGAGAAATTTAGAACCTTCAATTAGGCTGTAACAAGAAAAATAATCAGATGGGAAAAAAAAAATTGTAATCAGAAGTGCATTAGCTCGTAATATTTTATTAAATTTCAATGTCCTTTTTTGCGTGGTCGTATCTAAGAGCATCCTTAATTTATGGCAAAACTTTGATTTTAAACAATATAAGTTTCTAGAAATCATTAATTTTGAAAATTTTCTCGAAATCATGAATCAAATTTTTCTTTTAATTATCAAACAATGTAATCAAAGCGCTCTCGCATAAATAGAACTACTCAATTTGTAACAGAATAAAATAATGAATAATTAAAGCCCGGCGTACACGCTATACCATTGGTAAGTAAAGCGGCTCCTAAAAAAAAAAGAAAAGTTCAACGAGTACAAGTTACTATTCCCGAGAGCGTAAATGAACCGCGGAGAGGAGTAAGCAAAAATAAAAAGAGTACCGTAGGGGCGTACATTCGCACGCGTCTGCCAATTACGGAAGGCCTATGAGCGGTATATACAGTGCTTGTCGTCGTCAAACTGGTTTACGCCGTGGGTGCCTGATCCTTTTTTTCTTCTCATTTCTGCTTCTCCTACGCGACGAGGCATAAGAAGGGAAGGAGTTGGGGAAAAAAGAGGATCACCGCAATGAGATAACGCGCTGGAATTTTCTCGGCTCGATAGGCTGACCTACGATTATACATGTACGATTGCCGCGGCTACTACAGCTACTACTTCTTATTTTGTTTTCTTTATCTCGTCGTTTACTTGATTTTTGCTTTACCTCTCATGGGGCTTCCAGTAGGCGAGGATGCTTTACGAGGATCACGATTCCTATCTATCATTAGCAGGCGCGACGTTTAATCTTGTTGATGTTGATTGGCTTGAAATGTTGACAAGTTTTTTCTCTGTGTCTGCTTGTTTCAATTTTTTACTAAATAGGCTAATGCGAGAAGAGCTGTTTTACATTGACTAAACTTTTATCTATTTACCGAAGTTAAAAATGACCATTTTTAATAAAAAATTTATTTTCATTTTTTCAGAGTACTATGAAGACTACGATAATGAGGTTGGCGATTACTATGGAGGTGGAGGAGGTGGAGTCAAAGGTGGCTATGACAGTGACAACGGACACGGTGGTCCAGGCAGCGTTTCTTACAACTGTCAAAGCGAAGGATTTCACGAAGACCCAAATGACTGTCGAACGTTTTACAGATGTGTTGATTATGGAACTGGAGGTCCATTGATACCCTTCAAATTCGAGTGTGGCGAGGGCACAGTATTTTCGCCAAGAAGAGGCAACGTTTGCGTTTTTCCCAATGACAGTGGTCGCCCTGAATGCTGTGAACCAAGTAATGAAATTCCTGGTGGCGATCAATGGAATCAAAGACCCCAGGTACCATCTTATCCAAATCAGCCTCTAAATCCATCTTACCCTCCAAGCGGATACCCTTCTCCGACACATAGACCTCAACAACCTGGTGGTTACCCGTCTCAACCTCAGAAACCACAGTATCCAAGTTACCCGTCACAACCTCAGAAACCTCCTCAGCAACCAAGTTATCCATCACAGCCACAGAAACCTCCTCAGCAGCCTGGTTACCCTCAGTATCCAAATAAACCAACTTATCCCCCTCAAACTCAGAAACCATCTTATCCTCCTCAAACCCAAAGACCAACTTACCCACCACAAACTCAGAGGCCAACTTCTCCTACACAGAGACCAACTTACTTACCTCCTACTCAGAAGCCGAGTTATCCTCCACAAACCCAACAAACTCAAAGGCCAACTTACCCACCTCAAACCCAGCAAACTCAAAGACCTACGTATCCTCCACAAACTCAAAGACCAACTTACCCACCACAAACCCAGCAAACTCAAAGGCCAACATATCCCCCACAAACCCAGCAAACTCAAAGACCAAGCTATCCAACCTATCCTTCTCAAACTCAGAGGCCTGGTCAATCCAGTACTCAGCAACCTGGTTATCCTACTCAGCCTGATAAACCATCTGGTGGTGGCTGCGGAAACTCTGCTGGTGGAAGCGGATCTTGTGGATCTTCTGCAGGTTGTTCAGAAGAAGGATTTTTCCCAAATCCTGAAGACTGCCATAAATTCTACAGATGTGTCAATGAAGAAACTCATTTACAAAGATACGACTTCACATGTGGCTCAGGAACTGCATGGGATCAATCTTTACAGACTTGTAATCACGAACACGAAGTTGCAAGTTGCGGTTCTGATAGTCAATCCCCAGCACCTGGTAATCAGTATCCAGGATCTCCACCGACAAAACCCCCGACCGCACCCACTAGTCAAACTCAGCGGCCAACTTCGGGAAGTACCTACCCCCAGTATCCTCCCTCACAGACGACCCAAAGTTCATCCCAACCAACATATGCACCTTCCCGACCAACTCAGCCTCCTCAACAAACTTATCCACCTACTCAAAGACCTCCACAAACTCCCCGGCCCACGCAACCTCCTTCTGGAAGCACAAGTGGTCCGGAATACATTCCTCCTCAGGGACCATCAACAGGCTACCCTCCTTCATCTGGAAGTAGCAGCAGACCAACCGAAGCACCTGGCACCGGTGGAAGGCCGTGTCCACCAGGTGGATCGGATAAAGACTGCACCGAAGAAGGATTCTTCCCTAATCCTCAAGACTGTCATAAATTCTACCGCTGTGTCAATGAAGGTGAATCTTTCAGAAGATACGATTTTGAGTGTGGAACAGGAACTGCTTGGGATCAACAGTTACAAACTTGCAACTACGAAGATGCTGTCCCAGGTTGCGGAGGATCAGGAAGTCGACCACCTCAGTCTGGTTCATCTCCCGATAATCAACAACCAGGCTCTGGCTTAGGACCAGGAAATGAACAAACTGGCCCTCCTGAATCTAGTCAATCTACTTCTCGACCTAGCTCACCTCAAGCTACTATTCCTCCTGAGTCACAACAAACCGAACAACCCACGATTCCTGAGACACAACCAACACAAAGACCTCAACAATCCTCCACTCAACCACAAACTCAATATCCTACTCAACCTCCAACTCAACAACCGACTGAAGGTTCTACTCAGTCATCAACTCAGTATCCAACTCAACCACCAGAAACACAACCACCGCAGCAATCAACTAGACCTCCATCAAGCGGTCAGTCACCATCTCAACCGCAACAACCAAGTAGTAATACTTGCACTGAAGAAGGGTTTTTCCCTAATCCTAACAACTGCAGAAAATTCTATAGATGCGTGAGCAATCCTCCAGGATACATCAAGTACGACTTTGACTGTGGTCCAGGTACCGCTTGGGATCAAAATCTGCTCACATGTAATTACATTCATTTGGTATCAACTTGTGATCAAAGTCAAAACGAAGTTTCCCCTTCATCATCGGCACCACCATCGGGAATGTACCCTTCAACTCAGCAACCTCAAGAAGAAAATAAAACTGAAACACCCAAACCAACCCAAGCGCCATCAAGTAGCAGTGAATCAACGGAAAGCTCAAGTAGTTCAGAATCCTCTAGCACGGAAGGATCTAAACCAGATTGTAATCCACCTAAAAATAATACAATTGTATGTAATGAACCAGGTTTCTATCCTCATCCAACACGTTGTGACAAATTTTACCGGTGCGTAGACAATGGCAAAGGATTTAACGTTTATCACTTTGATTGCGCTCCGGGTACTATTTTCGATCCAAGTATTGATGTTTGTAACTATCCAGAATCTGTATACCCCGCAAGAAATTGCCAGACAGGAGATGTCGGTACTCCTGCCCAACCTCCATCGTCAGCTCCTCCAGAAAATTCAGTCAAGCCAGAACCAACCACCACCCCATCATCTACAGAAGGCACAACTTCTGCAACAACTGAATCTTCTACGGAAGGCGGTTCTACAACTGAAAACAGTTCTGAAGCTACAACTCCTAGTTCTGAAGCTACAACTCCTAGTTCTGAAGCTACAACTCCTAGTTCTGAAGCAACAACGACTCCTGCAAGCACCGAAGGAACAACTTTAAGCTCTGATGCAACGACCACTGCCGCGTCTACTGAAGGCACAACATTATCTACTTCTGATGCAACGACAACACCAGCAAGCACTGAAGGAACAACTTCCTCTACTGATTCATCGACAGAATCTACCACTACGGCTGGTTCAGCAGAAACAACGACTACTCCTTCAGCAGCGACTACCGATTCAACTACAATGCCGACAGATTCAACGACTCCACCCACTGAAACAACAACCACATCAACCGATAGCACGTCAACAGAATCAACAACTCAGAGTCAGGAAACTACGACAACTCCTAGTCAGGAAACTACGACTACTCCTAGTCAGGAAACTACGACTGTACCATCCGAATCATCATCTCCTCCTTCACCTCTTGACAATTGCCCCACACTGGCTAATCTCACAGACGAACAGTTGGTTCTTGTCTGTCCAACTGGATTCAAAAGACATCCTAAGCTATGCAATTTGTTCTACCAGTGTACTTCATCTGGCATGGAAGTCAAAATTTTAATTCTTCAGTGTCCTGAAGGTACAATTTATGACGAAAAGGCTAATAAGTGTCTCTCAGAAGCTGAAAGCAGCGAGGCTTGTATGGGAAGCATTGCTGGAAAGAGGACACAAAGAAGAATTGCTGGCAATTCTCCTGCTTTGGTAAGATTCAAAGTTAATTATTATTATTTTTTTTTACTTTCTCTAAGAATAACGAGTAAAAATTAAAATCTAATGTTTGATGAATTTTACAGGTTGAAGTTTCAAATAAGACTCTGTGTCCTGACGAAGGTCACTTCCCTCACCGAGATGGCTGCAGCAACATTTTCTACAAGTGTAAGCGTGACTCGAGGAATGCACTTCAAGGGTACTTGTACAAGTGTCCGAAGGATTTCGTCTACTGGTCGGTGTCCAGGCGGTGCGAACGAGCCTCCAGATTGCCCATGTGCAATAAGCTGTCGAATCAAACCGAAACCGAAAACGAAGCCTTTGCAAACCGTTGGGAAATCCCTGTTGAAGACAGAAATCTATCTGCTAGGTCGCTCGAACTGTAATGAGGTGCTCCTTCGTTCTCTTGAATACGCGTTTAAATCTTGACCGAACTACGCAGCTAGTTTTGTTGTCAAAGTAACACTGTTAATTTTTTTCTAAAGTCAAAAATGCTTAAAACTCATTTTTAATCGAGCGTAATTAAAAAAAAAAAAAATTTACATCAGAAACTCTTGATTTAAATTTAAAAGTATTCACAGAGAGAAAAAAAATTAAAATCGAAACTATTGCATTTTTTTATGGTTTAAAATAAATGAATCGTGTTTTTAAAAATGTGATAATCTAGAGAGGCATTTTGAATCTTCACGATTCTTTTATAGTCACAGATTTTTGATAAATTTGTGATCACAAAAAATATTTCCCCTTCATAAAAATTTAGGTTGAACTCATAATTAGAGAAAGACACCCAAGGATGCTCTTCACCGGCTATAAAAATCGTAGCGATTATTTCTCAGTTATATATATATATATATAAATATATTTTTTAAGGTGATAAATAACTGCCAGCATAGATAGAATAGATCAAATGAAATGAATTACAAAATTTCATAAAGCCATATTTAGAAGTGAAAAAAGTATATCGAAATGAAAAACTTTTTAACTAGATTTTCTTTAGTTAGTCTTTCTGTACTAATTTTTTATACCTTAAGATTTGTTTATTGAAAACGTTACTCTTATCTATACTCGTTACTAACATAGACACTTTAAAAAATCTTTTCGATATACTTTTTCTGCGTAATATGTTTTTGGAGAATCTCCGTTTGATTTTCTGAATTAAAAAGTTAATTCACTGTAAAAAGTAAAGAAAATCAAATGTGACATTCAGGGCCATTGGTAAAGGGACTTCGATGCAATATTCACAAAAAGTTATTGGAGAAGAAAGAAATTTTTTGATTTGATGAAACGTTCTCGCATAAATATTCAACGTATGTTTATAACGAAAAATGCGCGTTCGTGTGTGTGAAAAAAAGTAAAATAGAATTTGTATATAAATTTGATTAAGTAGAACAATAATTTTTATATGCATATATTAAGCGTAATAAGTATACATGTACTAACTTTTGAAAGAGTACAAAAGTTTTATAATCAATCAATTTTGTACGTCTCTTACTTATTCATTTACTAAAATTATAAAACCTCAAGTACGTTTTATACGAATTATTAAGTTTTTAATCAATACAACAAGTTAAGTTATGTATGTACTTCAAAAACTGTTAGCTTTTAAATATTTATGTATTCGCTTCAGTGCTAAGACAATGTACGCAATAAATTAAAAATGAAATCAACTAATTTTAATTTAAATTAGTATTAACAAAGATCGCTCATGCGTCACAAATATTTTGTACGTGATCTCTTTGCGCATTAAAAGAAAAAAAATAATAAACGTGTACGCAGAGACTAACAAATTCTTTCCTTTTTCCAAAATCCTTATGAAAAATAGGCTATTATAAAATACCTTGTTTGAATTGATAACGTAGGTATATTTTTCTTCTCTATTATTACAATCATTATTTACATTGATAATTATTATTATACTATGGAATTATGACAAATTAATTTTTATAAAATTATGATTTTGTCACCAATTTGACAATTTCTTGAAGTTATAAAGAATAATAAAACAAAAATATGATTTTCAAATTTTTAACGTTTAAAAAAAGATTACAGATTTTTTTAATAAAATTTTTTAAAACACTGTTGTTAATATAACTATCAATTCATTTTAATAATTTGCAAATGTTATATTTATACATATCGTAAGGCAAAAATTTTCATGGTTAAACAATTTTTCTCACAAAATACGTAGGTAATTTTGAATTTTTTTGACTGGATGATATTATATGTATAAGCGATGCGCAGGGGCGTTATTACATTTTGGGCCCGGGTCTGGATAAAGTCCCCCCCCCCCCCCCCCCCCCCCACTAATCTTAATATTTTTTAACTCTGAACAGTCCAGTATCTAATTCATAAAAAAAAGAAAACTCAAACCTTGTACCCCCTACAACCCTGGGCGCCCGAGATCAACAAAAAAACTGATTAGCTATCCCCCAAGCTGTAAACCCCCAAATACCCTGGGCACCCGAGTTCTACAAAAAAACTGATCAGCTATCCCCCAAGCTCTAAACCCCTAAAACCCTGGGCTCCCGAGTTCAACAAAAAAACTGACCAGCTATCCCCCAAGCTGTAGGCCCCCAAATACCCTGGGTACCCGAGTTCAACAAAAAAACTGATCAGCTATACCCCAAGCTCTAAGCCCCCAAAACCCTGGGCGTCAAGTTAAATAAATAATCCGTCAGTTATCCCTCAAGCCTGAAACCCCCCAAACCCTGGGCGCCGAGTTCGATAAATGTTCGATCAGCTATCCCCCAAGCTTTAAGGGGATAGTATGGTCAAACGAGCGAAAAAAAAATGCTTTTTTTGACGATTTTTAAAATGAAATCAAGCAAACCAAGTTTATTGTAAAATATAGTACTTTAATAAGTAACATTTAAAGAAGCTTTTGTCAAATTTTGAGGTAAAAATATTAAGATTTGAGTCTCTGGCAGGCCATTTTCGGCGAGACCTTTCGAAAAAAGTTTTTTGCGGTGGCCACTTGTACTTGGCACTGGCTTATCTGAAACACAATTTGAAAGAAGATTAAGTTAAAGGATAAGTTTTTCTAGGTGCTGTCGAGCCACTCTTTTAAATTTTTTATTTTTAACTAAATGGCGGCCCTAAAATGGCGTCATTTTGAGGTAAAAATTTTCAAACTGCTGGTAAAAATGTAAAAATTGAAAAAAAAAAAAAAAAAAAACACCCTGACAGTATTGGGGGTTTAGAGCTTGGGGGCTAACTGATCAGTTTATTTATTGAACTCGGGTGCCCAGGGTTTTGGAGGTTGTGAGCTTGAGGGATAGCTGATAAGTTTTTTTTTTTTAACTCGGGCGCCCAGAGTTTTAGGGGTTTAGAGCTTGCGGGATAGCTGATCAGTTTTTTTATTGAACTCGGGCGCCCAGGGTATTTGGGAGTTTAAAGCTTGGGGGATAGCTGATCGATCATTTATCGAATTCGGCGCCCAGGGTTTGGGGGGTTGCAGGCTTGAGGGATAACTGACCGATTATTTATTGAACTCGACGCCCAGGGTTTTGGGGGCTTACAGCTTGGGGGATAGCTGATCAGTTTTTTTGTTGAACTCGGGCGCACAGGGTATTGAGGGGTTTAAAGCTTGGGGGATAGCTGATCAGTTTATTTATTGAACTCGGGTGCCCAGGGTTTTGGAGGTTGTGAGCTTGAGGGATAGCTGATAAGTTTTTTTTTTTTAACTCGGGCGCCCAGAGTTTTAGGGGTTTAGAGCTTGCGGGATAGCTGATCAGTTTTTTTATTGAACTCGGGCGCCCAGGGTATTTGGGAGTTTAAAGCTTGGGGGATAGCTGATCGATCATTTATCGAACTCGGCGCCCAGGGTTTGGGGGGTTGCAGGCTTGAGGGATAACTGACCGATTATTTATTGAACTCGACGCCCAGGGTTTTGGGGGCTTACAGCTTGGGGGATAGCTGATCAGTTTTTTTGTTGAACTTGGACGCCCAGGGTTTTGGGGGTTTAGAGCTTGGCGCATAGCTGATCAGTTTATTTATTGAACTCGGGTGCCCAGGGTTTTGGAGGTTTAGAGCTTGAGGGATAGCTGATAAGTTTTTTTTTTTGAACTCGGGCACCCAGGGTTATAGGGGTTTAGAGCTGGGGGGATAGCTGATCAGTTTATTTAATGAACTCGGGCGCCCAGGGTATTTGAGGGTTTAAAGCTTGGGGAATGACCGGTCGATCATTTATTGAACTTGGCGCCCAGGGTTTGGGGGGTTTCAGGCTTGAGGGATAACTGATCAATGGTTGGTTGAACGCACCCGGGTCTGGATTTCCAGACCCGGAATTTCCCGGGTCTGGATGCATCCAGACCCTGTATAAGGGAAGTAACGCCCCTGGTGATGCGCATATCAAAACGTAAAATTTTAGTGAGTTGCTTTTTATTTTTTACAAATGATAAATGGGTGATTACTCAAAAATAAAACGCATAATTTTTTTTTGAACGTTGTTTTTAGATTTAAGTGTGATAGATGGAGTTATAAAGTAATATAAAAAAGTCAGAATTTATTACAACTATGTTAGCATTAACATAATTTGTACTACTGTATAGATTATACATATAAATATATAAGTCGCTCGGGTTGTCTCCTATTCCTATTGCAAAGAAACTTCGAATTTCGTCTGCTAGTCATGAGCTTCGACGCAGCTTCGTGTATGTAAATACTAAATACAAACAAAACTATTGTGTTCAGAATGTTTTCTTTTTAGACGTTGGAAAGGAATATATTTTATGTTTAAAAATTTTAAGTCGATGAGAATAAATAGGTACAAGTCTATAATTTTTAAAAATATTTTCACATTTTTATTGCTCAAAAATACTTTTAAAAGTATCACGTTGGAAAGTGCCTGATGTCGTCCTTGAAGTTTATACTAAATAGTTATTTTTGATAACTAGAATCAAAATAAAAGTCAGTTTTCAAAATGTTACATTTTGAAAATCTATTAGGTAAAATACTTTTACTTTAAAAATTAAAAAACTTTCAAACATCTAAAATTTGATGGACATAACCTTAATAATGTTTATAATATTTTGATTCAGAGTTAGCAACAAGTCCCAGTCAAAATGTCCCTGATGAAGAAATCACTGATGAATTGTGTAATTTAATTTGGGAATTAAGAGTAAAGTAAGTTTTAGCATTGCATATATTGTATTTACAATAATTTATTTTTATTTTAACAATGATTTTTAATTTTTTAGTCCTAAAATATCACTTCAAGCTATTCATACAAAAATAACCGATGAAAATCCTGCAATTTCTTATAATGGATTACTGGTATGAGTTTTAGTTTATAAAATAAAATAATCATGATATTGTTTATAAAATGTAATTTTTTAGGTGTTAGAGAAAGTATTTTATAAATGTGGTAACTTTATTCATGGTCCTATATGTACACCAACTTACATGACATCATTAAAAAAAGTGATTAACTTATCTAAGCACAAAAAGGTAAAGGATAAAATTTTAGAATTGTTGTTGGACTGGTCAGATAAATTTGAATATCTTCATCACTTTAATAAACCAATAGAGGTAAAAATTGATATATTCTTTTGATCAACTATTCTCTGTAAATGAAAAAATTTTTTTCAGAATTTATTATCACAGCTAAGAAATAACCATGGAAGCGTGAGCTTAGATGAAATTGAAAGACCACAAAATGTAAGTTGTGTTCAAACAATTATTTTTATTGAATATTTTATCTTAAAAGATTTTTTTTTAGAATCATCACTTAAAAAATGAAGATTGTTTAAATTTTTATTTAACTAATTTAAAATAAATATTCGTCAAGTAAATCAAAACTTTTTAGATAAAAAAATTATTTTTATAAAAATCAGCCAATTAATCATTACTGTTGACCTTTTAGGATGACAAAGAAAAAAAATTTAAAAAAGATCTATTAGAAATTACAAAAGAAAGATTCAAAGAACATTGTAAAAAACATGGTTTACCAACTTCATCAGATGAAGATTCAGTTGAGGAGTAAGAAAACAAATTATTAAGATTAACTTGATTTGTAAAATTATATTATATATTATGTTCATGGTATTTATTTTTTTCAGAAATGACAATGCCTGTTTCAATTTTCAACAGCAGGTAATTTTCTTTCAGCAAGAGATTTCTAAAAAAATTCTGGCAAATTTTAAAATTAAATTTATTATGATGTATATCTGCACCTAATTATTTTTTGAACAAAATTATATATTTCAATTTATTTAAAGCTGTAAATAATATGGTTAAATTATTGTCTAAGTAGCAATATTTCATAACACATCATATAATTGTACAAATCGTTACCATGCTGAAAAACAGCTTCTTTAAAAAAAAAGGCATAAAAATAACATTTGTCAGAAAATTTTTTATTTGATTCCAAAAAAATATGTTTGGTCGTACCAACATTAGTTTTGTTTAATCTTTACTTACACTTTTTTCTAAAATAATTTTCATATAAATTTAAAAATTTTCAATTTTTAATTTTTTTTAGAAAGAATTTTTCAAGGAAAAACTCAATTCACAAAAACAAACTTCACATCAAGAGTCACTTTTGAAAAATTTACCTGTGGAAATGCAGAAAAATAAAGAATCAAGATTGCATGTCAAAAACTCTATTGAAGAATATAAGAATTCAAAAAAACTAGCATATTATGCTGGTATAAATAACCATGTTGATCTCAAGCAATGCTTAGCTAGTAACTGTGAAGATTGTATGAAGTAAATTAAAATGATAAATTTTAATGAAAATAAATGTTAAATGGTTTTGTTCTTAAAAGTAAATACATTTTTTTTTACAGAAATAAAACACGAATACAGCCTGAAGAAAGCAGAGAAAAGAGATGGCCAAGAGAAATCCAAAAAATAAAAGAATCCAAAGCCCATATTAAAGAAAGTCTTGAACAATATAGAGAATTAAATAAAAAAACATATAATGATAAAAAATTATTTTCTGGTTGAAGCATGTGAAGATTAATTTTTTTTATCAAATGTACAAAAATGAGTGTTTTGACAAACTGTAAACATCTATTATCACAGATTTTCTGACAATTTTATAGATATTTATGTTCATTTTTAACTTTATCAAATAACTTGAAGCTCACTATGATTTAATTCTGAGGATTCATAAAAAAATAAAATAAATAAATAAATAACAAAACAACACAAAACAAAAAACGAAAAAAAAACCTATTACAGTATTATTCTTGTAAATAAATAAATAATGAAACTAACACAATAAAATATTTTTTTCTTTGAAACCCAAAATTCGATGCAAATTAATTTAAAAATAAAAAATAAATAAACTTTTTAAGTTCAATCTTTTAAAAAAAAATTATTAAGCAGCTCTGCATCTGTTGTGAAACTGAGGGGAATTCAAAATTCATGCTTCTAAGTGAGAATGAATGAGGAATTACTACTTAGTTCGACCAATGCTCATTGAGGATTCGTCGATTTAGGCCGGGTCGGAACTCGGAGGCGTGACTGAAATTAATCTTTATATTGCATACTTATATTTATATTGCATACTTCAAAATAATTCATAATATTTTATTTTCGTAAGTCAAGTAAATTTTTAGTCAAAGCAATTATTATTTTAATTTAAGACCTGAACAATTAGTTTTTAAAATGTCAGAATTTAAAGAATTGTTAGGTAAAAATAAAGACATATTCTTTTAAAAAGTATAAGTTTTTTTAAAATACTCAAAATTTAGGCTTATAAACTATTTTCTTTTTTCTTTTTCTTACTCAGAATTAGCAGCAAGTTCTAGGCAAAAAACAACTCTGCCGGAAAAAAAAATTATAGATCAATTATGCAGTTTGATTTGGGATCTGAAAGTAAAGTAAGTTCTTTTTTTTTTTTTTTTTTTTTTTTTTTATTTATTCATTTCAACTATCTTTTCTTTAAAATAAAATTTTTTTTTTTTCAATTTTAACAAAAATTTGAATTTTCTAGTCCAAACCTAGCACTTCATGCTATTCATGCAAAAATAGCTGATGACAATCCTTCAGTGTCTTTTTATGGTTTATTGGTATAAACTCATATTTATAAACTCATATTTGTAAAAAAAAATACAATTTAAATATTTATTTTAAATTAAAAAACTTTTTTAGGTTTTAGAAAATGTATTTTACAAAAGTGGCAGTTTTATTTATGGTCCTATTTGTACATCAACTTACATGGAACTTTAAAAAAAAGTAATTACGTCAACCAGACATGAAAGCATAAAAAATAAAATTTTTAAAATGTTGCTCGACTGGTCACAAAAATTTGAACATCTTCACTGTTTTAATAAACCAATAAAAGTAAAAAATTTTCATTCTTCCTAATCATAAAACTAAGTATTTTATTTTATCATATTAAAATTTTTTTTAGGACTTATTAATGGAACTGCAAATTAATAGTGAAAGTATGAGTTTTGATGAAACTAAAAAACATCAAAGTGTATGCAATTTTAACATTGTACTTATGTCATTTTAGTATTTTATTTCTTATTATTAATAATTTCTAACAACTTTTTTCAGAATACTTGTATCAATCCTATATCTACTAACAGTAATTTAATGATGACTAAGGTGCAGTGCTCAATTAATATTGTCAAATGTGATTTGAAATTTTCAAGAGTTTAAAATTTTAGAACTCAATCTACTCCAAATTTTAGGAGTTTTAAAAAATCATGCAATTATTAATTGTATGTGTATGTACTTAGAATTATAATTAATTTTGTGTATGTGCATATAGTTTAAAATTATTAATTTTTGTTTAAAATTTATATAGTCTAGATGCAATATAAAATTTGCATATTTTTTATTTTCAATGAGAAATAATAAATTTTTAGAAAATTGAAATTTTATTATGAATACCAATCTATTTTAATGATTAACTTCGATGTTCACTTTGAAATTTTTTTTTTTTTTTTTTTTTTTTTTATACATTATTTTAAATTAGAAAATTTTTGCTTTAAAAAGCTGACAAGTCAATAAGTAAACGGAAGTGCAAATATTTGCTTTTATTTTGTTAATGAAACTGTAATTATTACTATAAATCTATTAATATATTACATACAATAATACTTATAAATTATTGCAGTTAATAATTTTGTTAAATAAAAAATTTAATAACTCTCATTACATAAGTATTGTTGAATAATGGAATTAGTAGTTAACTAGTATAGGTAATTACCTCAATTTTTAATTAAGATTAATTATGTAGTACCAATTACCTATAAAATAATTATTT
Organism: Encarsia formosa; assembly: GCA_038277355.1. Classification (NCBI taxonomy): domain Eukaryota; kingdom Metazoa; phylum Arthropoda; class Insecta; order Hymenoptera; family Aphelinidae; genus Encarsia; species Encarsia formosa. The sequence continues at coordinate 113,478,084 of CM076184.1, forward strand.
GATATTCCTGACAAAAAATTTTTTTTTAAGTCTGTTTTCTCAGTATTAAACAAGAAGTTTATATAAAAAAGAAGTAATAAATATTACCTGATTATAATTAATTAAGGAAAAACTTTTTTTTTAGTGAGAATATGAGCTTTTTATTACAGATTTTAATTTAAATGAAAATAAATACAAGTTTAGTAATAGCACAAATTTTACTCAATGGATAAAATATTTTCATAATATTAAAAAAAAAAAAATTTTTATTTAAGATAAAAATTATTATTAAAATTAATTCGTTTTTACCACAAATAATTTTACCGGTATTGCTGTCGCTTCGATGGAAATAAAGATCTTTATGAAAGCATCTCGCAAGCCACTTGAAGCCACTAGGCCGGGCATATCATCTTGTCTTTGTTCTTCATTTCTTTCTGTGATTTTTTTGCTTTTTTTGTTGAAACGTTAGTGAAAAAAAAAACCAGACGAAAGTATCTGCACTTATACTTATAAACTTGTGGAAGCGAATACTCAAAATGGACGCCTTCTGAAAGATTGCTGTTTTTAATTTTCTTTAGAAATTCGAGAAGCGAACAAAAACGAATTACATATACGTACTTATTTCGGGGAATCCCAGATCGTTCTTAACGACAGAATTCGTCAATTTACAAATTATTAAAATGGCAAACTTTAACGATATTCTTGGTAATTTGTTCTGTTTTTCCGTTTTGCAATTTTACAACATACAGTTTAAAAAAATTAATATTATTTTAAACTAAAAAAATTTTTTTGTGTTTTTTTTTATTTAGATGAAGCTTGTCGATTGAAAAAAGAAGAGACAATATCATTGCTGTGTAAAATGATTGAAGAAACAAAAATTGAGTAAGTTATACCTAGTTATTGTAAATTTTTTCCATCTTATTTAAAATTTATTCTTGAAAGATTAGCTTGTAAAAACTAAAAAAATTTTTAAGCCCAAAAATAGCTTTGGAGGAAATTAATTGTAAATTAGTTGATGAAAATTTGCAAACAGTTTTTTCTGCTCTGGAGGTAAGTTGTTTGAGTTGCATTGCATTACTATAGTAATTAATCTTCAACATTTAGTTCAGCAATGACAATTTATTTCCAGGTTTTAGACAAAGTTTTTTTCAAGGTGGATTCAATAATACATTCAGAAGTTTGCACTCCAGTTTTTATGGAAAAATTAAAAACCGTTTATGACTCAGCTAAAAATGAAAAATTAAAAATTAAAATAATACAACTTTTAGAGAGTTGGAGTGATAAATTTAAAGTTTTACCAAATTATAATAACCCTGTACAGGTATTTAATTAGTAAAAGATTTATTTTTGTTAGGTTTTGATCAATTATTTATTTTTATTATTTATTAATTATTTTTCAGAACCTCCTAAAGTACACAAAAAAAGAAATAAAATCTGGGCAAGAAAGTATGAGTTCTGAACAAGATAAGCCTGTGGTAAGTTAATCACTAAAATAAATAAAAAATTTTTGTTTCTTGCTAACCCTAACTATTTGATTATTTCATAGAACCCTAGTTTGCCTGATTGGAAAGAAATTCGAAAGAAACAACATAAGCAATATTTAAAATCTGTAGGAGAACCTACATCATCTGATGAAGAATTCATAAATGATCAGTAAGAAAATATTTCAATAGCTACTATTAAAATTTAACTTTGTTTTCCTATAAGCTTAATTTTCTATTATAGTTTAAGTGAAACTGCTGAAACTACTCATAAGGATGAGTCTCATCTTCTGGATGGCCAATCTGTTACAAACTTAAGAGAAATCGTTTCCAAATTGCCCATAGAAATGCAAAAAACCAAGCAATCACGATTGCACGTACAAAGTTCTCTAGAAGACATTATAAATTCAAAAAAAACACAATACTATCAACAGAACAACAAAGTTGAATTTAAACAATGCTCTGGTAGAAACTGTGAAGATTGCGCAGAGTAAATTTTTTTTAAAGGAGTACAATTACTTTTAAAAAAATTTCTATTAAAAGATTTTTTTTAATGAGAGTAAAATTTTTAGGCATAAAAACAAAAGTGAGATTCAAGAAAATGTAATTTTACCAAAAAGATTACCTAAAGAAATGCAAAAAATTAAAGATTCAAGGGCTCTTCTTAAAGACAGCTATGAAAAGTATAAAGAATCTAATAAGGAAGCAAAGAAAAAGCCAGTTCCAGGGTAAGATATTTTTTATTAAATTAAATTCAAATAAAAATATTAAAAAGTAATGCAAGATTTTTTTTTAGAACTGCTTTTCAAAATAACTATAAATATGTAAGTATAAAACAATAAATTTTTTTGATTTTGAAAATTTTTTTTTTATTTCTCTTAAAATATCTACAAGTTGATAAGAAGTGAATTTAAAATTTTTATGTTATAACGATTCTTCTCAAATTAGTTATTATTATATTATATTATAGATATTGAATTGATATACTTTGAATTTTTTTTACATAGGATTATTTCCGACAAAAAAATAAAGGTAAAAAAGAAGAAGATGAGCAATTGAAAAAAGCATTAAAGTTGAGTGTGCTTGAAAAAAAAGAAAACAATTTACTAGTAAGTTTACTCTATTAAAAAAATACTTTGGTTAATTCTTAATTAAACAAAGTAAAATATTTTTTTTCACTCTTATTTCTAGAATTTTTATGACAGTGAAGAAGATGAAGATGAGAGTGATGATCATGACTTACAAAGAGCAATAAATTTAAGTCTTGCTGAACAAGACAAAGATTTTTCTGTGAGTTAAAACAAATCTAGCATACAGATGAGATGTTTAAAAAAACAAAAATACTTATTTCTAACAAATAATGTTAGTTTTAATTCATTTTTTTTAGACTCCACTCGATTTTGATAATTTTGATAAAAAAAAAACTTGTACAGGTAAAAATTTGTTTTGCTTTCTTTTTTTTAAACTGTGAAAAACTTCTAATTGATTTAAAAAATTTTTTGATAGATGACAAAAATGAAGAAGAATGTTGTATTTGTTTAGAACCTAAACTTTATTTGTTGCGTTTTAAACCTTGTAATCACCGAATTATATGTTTCAATTGCGCTGAAAAATATGTTGCTCAATTATGTCCTTTTTGTAGAGATTATTATACCACAATATCTTGAAAGTAATGTCAAGAAGCAACTAGATTTCAAATGTTTAAAGAATTTTAAAGAGAAATATAAATTTAATAATTATTAAAATAGTATCATTTGCTTTTTAATTGAACATTATGTTGATAAAAATGTAACAAGAGCGTTTAAATTCAATTATAAATTTTATAAGCTTGTAAAAAAATATAAATAAGTTAAAAATAAAAAAAAAATTTCAAATTATAATATTTTTAATAAATTTCCCAATTTGTATAAAATATGTCTGAAATAGATTTGAAATTTGTAAGTACCTTTACAATGATTTATTTCATAATATCAAATAAATTTATTAATACTAATCATTGTTTACATTTATGTGTCGGTAAAACAGTTTTCCCGCAGATCAAACGTATTAACAAAAACATCAGTCCGTCCCGTGACGTATGCTGTGTGTGCTGCGCAGGGAGTGACTCATTCAGCTTCGCTACACGATCGAATGCAGAATAGATTGTGCAGCTGGTTGTAATAAGCAGACAATTGCAGTAATTATTAAAAAAGTCATTATAAGTGATTTCAATACCAGTTTAGTGCGCGTTAAGTTTTTGGCTTCAAAATGCATACCCTTATGGGTTTGAGCAGTAATTTCAACAAATTGCTTGGTTTGTTTTTATGAAATCACCTTACGTTTAGTTGTTTGTTTTTTTACTCATTTTTTGGTTTTTTTTATTTTCAGAAAAAGCCACAAGCCATCTAAATCTTGAGCCTGACTGGCCTACAATTCTTAGTCTTTGCGATTTGATAAGACAAGGAGATGTTACGTGAGTTTTTATAAAATAACCTAGAATTATCTTTGCTGATTAGCAGAACAAACTTTCTCCACTATAGTCTTTGTTCATTAAATACTAATGATTCTCAGATCTTACCTTTGTTAAATTTTATATTTTTTACAGCATCTTGATTATTAATTTATAGGAAAATTTCCAGTTCTTGATTGTATTATTTACTTTTTAAAGATTTATGTATTTTTTTTTAGATCTGTCTGTTGTCCATTTCTATCATTATAATTTAACTATATTAATGTAAAATCTTAAAATAAACTAATTTGAAATTGAATATTAACCATTAAATGTATAATTTTCCCATTATAAAAGAGAGCTATCGCCATCTTGCGTAAACTTTTTATTTGTGAGCTGGTTGGTGTTAGGTAAAATAATCATGAACATGGTTGTACCTCTGCTTTATATCAAGATTTTTTTTGTTCACCAAGGCTCATTAGTAATATGTAGCTGTGTATATAATTTTTTTCATTTTACTTTTTTTTACAAGAATGTATTGGAATTCTTTTTTTTTCAGACCAAAAAATGCACTTTCTGCTATAAATAAAAAAATTACTCATGATAACCCACATACAGCTGGATTTGGTTTATTGGTAAGATTACCTTTTCAATATATTTTTATTTTCTATTTCTATTTATTTATTATCTTAAAATTTAAATAAAATTCCAGGTCTTGGAATCCTGTGTCAAAAATTGTGGCACTCTGATTCACGATGAAGTTTGTACAAAACAGTACATGGAACAACTTAAAGAGATAGCAAAAACAACCCAGCAAGAGCCTGTGAGAAATAAAATATTAGAACTGATTCAAGCTTGGGCATATGCTTTCAGAGATTCTCCAAAATATAGAGCTGTGCAGGTATATTTTTTATGATGAAATATTTTCTCTGTGTTACATAAAATATGTTTGGCTAAATATAATAAATAATTGTAATCATACATTTTTTTTTTTTTTTGTTCAAAAATAATTTTATTTCAGGACACAATGAGAATTATGAAAGCAGAGAATTTTGAGTTTCCTGTTCTGCAAGAGAGTGATGCTATGTTTTCAGCTGACATTGCTCCAGAGTGGGTCGATGGAGATAAGTGTCATCGTTGCAGAGTTGCTTTTAGTACTTTTGTACGCAAGCACCATTGCAGAGCTTGTGGACAAGTGTTTTGTGGTCGCTGTTCAGAAAAAACTTCTACTCTTCCAAAATATGGAATTGAGAAAGAAGTCAGAGTGTGCAATACTTGTTATGATCAAGTCAACAAGTAATTATTATTTAATCTTTTTTATTAAATTTGCTATAAAAAATTTTTTGCAATAAGTCAAGTTTTCAATTTTTTGATATTCTTAAAATAAATCAAGTTTATTTATATTATCATTTAATAATAAAAAATTAATCAAATCTTATAAGATAATTAATATACTAAAGAATTTGGAAAAATAGTAACAAAAGTTTATATTTACTAAGAAGTTTTAATATTAGCTTTTTTTTTTACTTTTAGACCAGTTGTATCTGTGACAAAAGAAACAGATCTTCCTGCTGAATATCTTACTAGCTCTTTGGCCCAGCAGCAGCAGGTAAGAATTTGAAATTTGAAATTTGAATTATAACCTGTTAATTGTACCCACCATGTTCAATCAATTTCAATCAATCAAATTTTTTTTTTTTAATTTTCAACTTAGGTGCCACCAAGAAAAACTGAAGAAGAACTTAGAGAAGAAGAGGAGTTACAAATAGCTCTTGCATTAAGTCAAAGTGAAGCAGAACATAAGGAAAAAGAGAAAAAACGGGTCACAAGTGCAATTATTTCAAATTCTACTGCTTTTTCAAAAGTAAATTATTCACCTCCTCCATCTCCAGTAAGTAAAATATATAAATGTCAGTTTACAATTTTTTAATTTTTCTCAAGTTTTCATTAAATAAAATTGACTATGTAGAGTCCAAGTCCATCCAAAGTTCAGCAACAGGAAGAAGAAGAAGTTGACCCAGAGCTTGCCAAATACTTGAACCGCCAATATTGGGAGCAGAGACACAGTGCTCTGGAGGAACAAACTTCGAGACTAAACGTGACTAGTCCATCAGCGCCAAACATCGGTAGTCCTATGCCTCAAAAAATAATAGCCATCAAGCAGCAGCAACAAAATGGTGAAGTCGATCCTGAAATGAAAAATTTCGTTGATAATTTGAGATCACAGGTGGAAATTTTTGTTAACCGAATGAAAAGTGACTCCTCTAGAGGCAGATCAATTGCTAATGACAGTTCAGTACAGACTTTGTTTATGAATATCACTGCTCTTCATTCAAGGTAATTCAATAAAACTATAGTAACTGTAAGATCTGCTGATTAGAATTATTAATAAATTATATTCGAACAAACTAATTGGTGTATGAATAAATTTATTACTAGCATCAGATTGCAATTTTTTAAGTTTTGTTTGTGTTCAATCCATTTAATTGAGTCATTGAATATTTCAATGTATGCTACTAGGCGATTTAACAGAAGTTTACTTATTTTTATTATTATTATTTTTTTAGACTTTTGCGTTACATTCAAGACCAAGAAGACAAAAGAGTTTACTATGAAGGTCTGCAGGACAAATTGACTCAAATTAAAGATGCCAGAGGTGCCTTAGATGCTTTGCGGGAAGAGCACCGTTTAGCTCTGCTACGAGAAAAACAAGAAGCCGAAAGAAAGAAACAAATGCAGATGGCTCAAAAATTAGAAATCATGCGTAAGAAAAAGCAAGAATACCTGCAATACCAACGGCAGTTGGCTCTCAATAGAATTCAAGAGCAGGAGCGAGAAATGCAAATGCGCCAAGAACAACAAAAACAACAGTACAAAATAAGTTAGTATTTCGTACTTAAAATATTTTTGAAGTACACGATTAAACTATTAATCTTCATTTTTAGCTGGCTATGGTCAACCGTTCCTTCCTCCTAATCAAGGCTCACCTATTCGTCAGTACAATGGAGCTGAGGCTGGTTATAATTCTCTACCTCCGACCGCTAATCAGGCACAGCCGGTTTACGCCTACCCCGGGGCTGCACCTGGGACTTATGCTTCACCATCACCTTACCTTATGCAGCATCCTCACCAGACTCTGATTGATCCGAGAGAATCGATAGACACAAAACCAGATATATCGGGACATGAAGTTCAATCAGGACAAGGGCAAGAGAGCCTTGGTAGAGTTACTATTTCAGGACCTGCAATGGTTAATGTAATTTTGTTTATATATTAATATACATATATCGCCTTTGTTTGTCAAATAACAATAATTTTTAAATTTACTTTTCTTTTTGCAGCAGATGACACACATTCCTGGCGAAGCTCAACAATTCCAACAACCGCCGACCAATCAGTCTCATATTCCGTCCACAGCTCAACCAGGCTCTCTTCCTGGACACATTCCAATATCCGCTCAACCGGGATCGCTTCCAGGTCACATACCTACATCGTCTCAGGCAGGCCCACACCCAGGTGATATTCCTGTGACAACTCAATCTGGACATCCTCATCCTGGGATGATGCACCACGGAGATGGTACTCGGCAACCACCTCATATACCTTCTTCAGGGCCACCTCATATGTTATCACAGAACGTGCATGTTTTATCAAATGGTCAAATTATGCCGAGGCAGCAAATTACGATTGAGCAGGGTCCCCAAGGTCAAGCCATTCCTCAACAACAGGGCATGAATAGACAAATGGTCATGCCTGGTCAGCAAATGCCTGGACAACAACAAATTCCTGGTGGTATGGCGATGCCAGGTAAAAAAAAAAAAAAAAAATAATTTGAAATTGGTGGAGGAAAACCTTATTTTTTTACTTTAGAAAATTATTTCAAAATAAACTAAAAAAAAGAATTTCTTTAAAAAAAAAAGTTTAGAAAATTTTTTATTTTTAATTTTTAGTTAGAGTCTAGCATTCTGTTATTTTATATGAAGATTCAGTTATGAAAATATCTTGGTTATTGTATATTTTTTGTTCGCGAAAAATAGTTAACAAAATAAAAATGTACATTGTATTTTTAGGAATGTATCAGCATTATAGATATACTTTTGCCTTAAACATATGTATGAATTGATTAGACTATCTTACATGTTTATTTAGTTTCTGCCACTTTGCTGTATTGAAAATTATTATTATTATTTTTTTTTAATTAATATTTTATTCAAATATTTTTAGGCGGAATGCAATTGATGGGACAGATGCCTGGTCAAATAATGAGCAATGGGCCAATGCAAGGACCTCAACAGCAAATGATGCAAGGATCAAAAGAAGCTATACTGGCAGCATTGCAAATGCGAGGTCCACTTGGGGCAGCTCAAATTTTGCAACACGACCACCACCTGCAACAACAAATGCAGCAGCAACAACATATGCAACAAGGGCAGCAACAACAGATGCAACAAGGGCAGCAACAGTCACCTCCGCAGCCAGCAGAGATAGTTAAGGCCGAAGAAGAAAGAAAGTCTCCTGAAGTCGCGGAACTTATTTCCTTTGATTAAATTTAATTTGCGCGCATTTATATCCGATTGAACAAATGGCAGAGGAATTAGTGTTTTCAAAATTAAAATTCACAAAGTTTTGTTACAATTTAAGATATTTTATCTCTTGCTTTTTAATTAGTTTTTAGTGAATTTAACAAAATAACTCTAGGTACTATACTAAAAATATTACGTGAATGAAAAAGACTAAGTACTTCAGAGTAAAACATTTATATTGTAACACTTGTAAAATTTTCAATTATTATTAACCTGTTAAATAAATTAAATTTTAAAAAAACTTACTATTTTTTATCAAATTTTTTTTATAACAGTTCTTTCAAAACAGTTATGAGTTTCTTCCAAAAAATTAAAAAGAAAAAATGTTTATTAATGAAAGTACATTTAATTACATACATTTTTTCAGCATTAATATACATATACAAATTCTAAAGATAAGCGAGTGTAATAAATCAAGCTAAAAATGCAATAATTAGATTGAATTGATTAAATAATTTCATTATGGTACATATATATATATTTTTACAATCATATTATATTGTATCAATCTTCAAGAATTGTACCTAAACTTGTATTTTCAAGTTTTTCTGGTTCTTCTGTGGACTGATCTAATAAATTTTTCATTAATTTTGCTTGATTGAACAAATCATGAGCTTGAACAACCTCAGATGAATATTCATTGAAATCACTTGCTGCATTTTCAGCAGCAAAAATCTGCAATTTCAAGATTATCAAATTATTAATAATACATCATATTCCTTTACATAAAACAATTTTGAAATTAATATTCATTTTATAAATCTAATTTTTTACTTACAGCAGCTTGTCGTATCTCATCTGGTGAAAACGTACTTGGAACAGTAATGGTTTCTGCACTATTAATAAGTCCTGACATATTAGAAAACAAATCGATAATGGACCTGTAAATATTTATTAAAAAGTTTAATATAAAATATTAAAAATTAATGAAAAAATGTAAATTATTATTAAAACAATTTCATACTTGTGTTGATCAAAAGGTATTGGTAAACCATTGAGATCCTCAGTCTGCTCAAGAGTATGTTTTTCAATAGTATGTTTGTTATCAATTAAAAGTTTCAAACTAGACATAATACTTTCTTGATACTTTATTGATTTATCTATAAAAGAAAAAGTAATTTTTAATTTAACATACAATGTAATAAAATTTTAAAAAAGCAGCAATTGCAAATAACAATAGAGATAACCTTTAACACAATTAATTCTCTTAAACATTTCTTCGTACTTTTGCAGTTGATCTGCATTACGCTTATTATATTCATCACGTCGCAGTCTATCGTCTTGTTCAACTTGAGAAATCAACTCACTGATACTATCAGACATATTTAAAAAATTGAAAGATTTACTCAACGTCTGATGTAAACAAATATTTCATGGCTGCAGCGGTTGACTTGACTCAAATTCAAAAAAATGATCCAAATGTACGTACCTAGGTGGCGCTTTTCTGATTGTTGATTGGTCAGTAAAAAAAGATGTGAATTCAAACTTATTTACAAGTACCTACCGAAGCAAAACCAAGATAAACAGGGGTAATTAGAAATGTGATTTTACATGTACCCAAGAACAGTAGACTAATTATTTTTAACTGTAAAATTTACACTTAAAACTAAAACTGAAACATCTTTTTAGCTACATACTGTTTAAAGTTGTAATGGTGTTTGATCATAAAAGTTTCAAACAAATAACAGTTAAAAAGTTTTATGATACTTTTTTATAAATTACAGTCGATTTATTTGTTATTAAATTTATTGAATTTTTTATTTATTAATTTATTTAATATCAGGTTTATTTAATATTCAAGTTTTAATCTTAGAGGTTTTTACATCAACTTAATTTTTATTCGAGTTCAAAAAAAATTTAATAAAAATTTTTTATTTCTTAACGAAAGTGTTTTATTTTTATGTATTAGCAATAAAAATACGGATGCTGCAATTTATTCATAAAAAAATATGCCAAATCTGGATTTCAATACTTAGTTATAAAATGTAGTTTGTAAAGTTAAAATTTCATATTAGAGGGTAAACACAGTTTTAACTGTAGTGATTTGTATGAATAGTAAATGTATGAATGTAAGGCAGCCAGCAAGGGATCGGATTATGCTCATTAAGAGGCGTTGTACAGAAGTTTCGACCTGTGGACAGTTGCGTGCCTACTTCACATAAATGATTTTGACCGCAACAAGACAAGACGTGTAAAGTGGCATTATATATCTGCAGTGTAAATTTGATGTTCAAAATACGTGATGTATCGATTGTGAAAGTACGATTATTCCATTTAAAGTTGGTAGTAAAAAATTGCACTTGTCGATTGTTCAATGGATAAATAGTTAATTCAATACTTATTCCTTAAGGTGCCGAAACTATCGAGTGTAAACATCGATGCAAAGCTTTTACGGAGTGATATGTTGTGGCTACTAACAAAAACTTGGTACAGATATATAAAGTAAGACTTTAAAAATTATTTAACAAAAAAATAAAAAAATGAAAACTAAATTTATATTAATCAGAACCTCGGATTAAACTTTACAACGCAGACGAAGTCATGAGGTGGGTATATTAGTCCAAAGTCAGTCAACGTTTCGCTGGTATATTTAAGCAGCCTCTTCAAGAGGCTATAAGAAATTACAAACACAGAAAATTAAATCATTTCCAAATAAATTGAATAAAATTACTCTTCGATACACATTATTCTAAACACCTCAACTTATTTTAAAAAATTATAATATTATACGGGTCGTTATAAAATGATCTTTAAAAACGACACAGTAACGTTTGCCAACTCTGATCTGTCAAAATCAGAACAAAAGATTGTGTTAAGAATGAAATTAGAGTCATAAAATCTGTAACTACGTTGTTTTAGACATTGTAATATATAATACAGTTGCTCATTTAAAATTAATTAAATGTAAGTTGGTTTGGAAAGGATCTCCAGGGGTGAAAAACAATTAATAACACTCATTACTAATATCGATCAATTTCTTTTCTTCTTAATTTAAGTGTAAACACGTCTTACGATCGGCAAATTGCGATATTATTGTTTTTGTTTACGTTATGGGAATGAAATTGCACGAGTATATGCTTCAGTTTTAAATTTGAGTTTTATAAGTATTGAGTCAATATCAATTAAAAAGCAATATCAATACCATTATGATAGTTTAATTTTTTAATTTTTTCAATATCAATACAATATTGAGTCAAGTTATTGTATTGCTATTGTGAAATCCTACTTATTAGTGAGTCATTAATTTATTAAAAATTGGTGTAACTTTTCTTCCGCCGATGTGCGCACACGATTTTTAAGCACTAATGTAAGAGTCAAAAGTATACAATTTTCATTTCTACAATTTAAAACCGAAAGAGTAATGTTCTTTGGTAACGTCAGAATGAGAAGTACTTCTCCTGCCCAGAGATCCTTTCCAATCCAACTTATTTCAACATGGAGGGCGCTAATCATCATTATTAATTAAATGTAATTAATTTTAAACTCATTAAGTATTTATTTATGTATTTTTTTTTTTTTTTTTTAAGTCATTGTAACAACTTTTAATTTATTCACTCGATATTTTAGTCAATGTTAAAAACTACAAACAACAAAATTATAAACTATCTATTTATATTTACTTTGCACCTCATGCCTTCGTCCGATTCAATAGAATTCTAATTTAATTACATCCAGTGGTGTTGCTATCAAAAAATATTTTGATTGGCTATAGTTTTAATTAGATTAATTTTAAATAACTTTTTTTTTTTTTATTGTGTACTTAAAATGTTACTCGCATAAGAAATTTTTTTTTAATGTAAATTTTATAGACAATCGTATTTACAAATTAGCTGTGACTAATTAAAAGTTTAAAAATAAAATATTTTCAGGTGAATTTGTAATCATAAACTTGAAAGATGACCAATAAAATAGGAGAAAATATAGTCAGAAGAGAAGGAGATCGGTATGCAAAGGTAAGACATCAATTTGGAGCGAGTAATCGTTAAAATAAAAAAAAATAATGTTTATAAAAAATGTGCTTATTGAAAAATAAAAATTTTTTAGCGCATGATGGAACGTAAAAAGGAAACTGGTAAATCTTTGGTGAACCAAGTGCAGTGTCTTAGAACAAAAATAACAGTTTTGGAATCTTTACAGTCAGCCGCAACTTTTCGTATGTATCTATAATAAAAGTTGAAATCCTTAATTTTTTTATTTAAAAAATTACAAAAATTTTCAGCTGGTAAAAAAATGGAGAATGACAATGTTATCAACAAGAATCAATTGAACCGCAGTTATCCAAGTGGAAAAGAAAACCGTAAAGCATCAGACAAGTTTTTGTCGAAAAAAAAAACCTCGCTTGGCAGCAAAATTTTACAGTCCAGCTCTCAAAACAATAAAGAAAATAGTGAGTCAATCAATGTCCGCCAGATCCGACCAGCAAGTGCGGGGAATAAGCTCAAGTCTAAAATCGACCTATACTTGTCTCCTAATACCGATGATGGTATTGAGGAATCGACTAAGTTCAATTATGACGAAAGGCGGTACCCGAGGGATTTTTTAGTTGAAAACATGAAACATGAAAACGATGATGGAAACAATTTACCGTGGGACGAGGATCACATTGACGAGCATCTCGACCATCAAAGTCGAGTTTCTGTTGGAAAATATTTCCAAGCAAAATCTCAAACAGGTAACTGGTCTTCCTAATTATTTTCAAGTAAACCAAGCTTGCGAATCATCGAGCTATCATGTGGATTATCCAGTTTTTGTTTTTTCGTTCTGAACACTAGTGAAATTAATTTAGATTTACTAATTAATTAGACTTGAATCAATAAAATTTTGAATATAAATATACTTATCGCTCAAATAAGAACTCAGTCTGAATCTAAAATTAATTTTTTTCCAGAAATGTTGAATTTTCCCAACCAGCTCGCTGAAACGAACGAGGAGAACGAGATTCCGGAATTCAATCGTCGCGAGTCACAAAAGTACTTCGGAGCGAGAGTCTTGTCCGTGCTCGAGCCGGAAGTGAAGCAGCACAAACCGAAACCCGAGCCCACGGCGCCGAGTCGGCGGCGTCAGTCGGAGATCTTTCTGATCCAGGAATCTTTCAAGGATTCTCCCTCGGCAAACGACTCCGAGGGGACCTCTGTAATCTACGAGACGTCGCAGTCGGACGAAATGGGCTTGAACGATTCAGAGGAAAGGTGGAGACACGTAAGGGACATTGTCGACGGTGGGGTTCACAAAAACTTAACGAATAAGGATCACGATCAGTACACGACCACCGATGACGATAATGAACCTCAGATCTTTGAGACTCCTGGTTAGTTGTGTATTTTATTTTTTCAGATGGAGAGTATTATTGTTTATTAGGAACGTTACTTATTTTGATAATGTTTTTCAGCACGAACTTTTTCAAAGGACAACCGGACGGATAATCCAAACGAACTGGAGACTCTTGGCGAAACATTTTACACCTTCATGTCAGCTAAAGGATACAAATTCGAAAATTCAGACAAGGATGACCATCTTGACGGGATATCCCCGACGACGTTCTTCCAGCGAAATACCCCGATTCACGAATCAACGAGGAAATTTTTGGACAAAACAAATTTCCCAAAAATCACGAATGCGATTAGGTTTTTCACGACGCAAATGAACTCTCCGATGACGACGACTGCACCAGACATTTACCAGACGGCTTGTCAGGAAAACACGATTCCAGCGGCGACGATTGTTGAGGACACAAATGTTCCTAACGAGGTAAAAATTTATAATAATCCAAGAATAACTTACTTGACTTTGACTTCTTGATCGTCTCAATTGCTTTATTTTCAGGTTGAAAACTTTTTGAAACTAGCGCTTGGTGACGAGCATCGCCTTTCGAATGAAACTTACGCAACTACTGTTGATCTGGAAAAATCAAACTCCTGCTTTAACATCACCGAACTGATGTCTGTGGGTGAAACTTTTCTCTCCAAAAAGAACTTTGCTGACGTTAAAGTTATAGCCGAGGAGCCGAAGTCAACTCATGAAGCGAACGAGTCGAAGAATGATAACAAACCGAGCGTCCCGGACAAATCACTTTTATCCGACGTTTGGAATTCAAGTCCGATTGATGCAACTCGGACTTTCTGCAGATCATTTACTAGAAAGCTTAGAAGAGTTCGTACTTGCTAATTTTCTTAACTCTCATTATTTATTTAACAGTTTAACTTAACTCTTTTTTTTATTCCACAGAGCATGCAATCAAAGTTTGGGCACAAGGGCAATTCTTATGCCGAACAAAGCTACCCTCACAACTCAATCCGAAAGCAAAGAATCAAGGAACTAGAGAAAATGGCGGAGATCGAGGAGAAACGCATAGAACAAGCTTGCAAAGCCGTGGATGCGTGCAAATCTTCGGAGCGTTTCGCAACGAGCCAGGAACGTCTCGAAGCCGAGCGATTCCTGATCCAGATAAGTCTGACCAAAACCGCGCTGATGAACGAAATTGGTCGAATCGCTTGTCAGAATAACCCGCAGCAGGCCGAAGAAGGCCCTCAATGCGAGCGTGGCAGGATCACCCTGACTGACTTGAGCGTGTCCTTGCGCGAAGAACAGGTCAGGTTCTCGAAGCCCGAGGAGCCGCTTGAGTGGTTCATCGTCGTCGTTAGATCGGGTCTTTTCGTCTGGGTGAGCCACGCGGTACCGTGTCCCATGTCCGGGCCGGTCTACTTCCCAGGCGAAATTTCCATACCCGACCTAGAGCCAGGCTTCCAGCTTAGCATAACAATCTACAGCGCCGTCCTGGGACAGAGCGTTCAGGGCAAGTACGACACTATCAATGGCAGACGAAGCGAGGTATGCAAGCTCAAGGACAGAATTTTCTTACGAAAATCCACTGGTCGAAGACGGATGTCTTTGCAGTGCATAGAAAAGTCCAAAAAGTCGTCCTTTGTTCCGTGCGGGACCACCAATCTTTCGCTTATTGATGTTAAACTCGCCGGCCCATGGACCTTAAATAAAGTAAGAAAGAATAAAATATTTTTATGAAGAAATTATTTCAACTAGCAATAAATAAAACTTATTTTTATTATTGAATAGGTTCCAACCAGGTCAGTACTCAACGGAATACTGCGTCTGAAGATCAGATGCGATCTGCAGCTAACTGTTAAGCACTCTGGATTTATAACTTACGCGTCGAATGCCTTTTTCTTGAGCCATGGCGATCAATTCCCGAGTATTGACACTTGGAACCGACGCTGGTGTCTTTTGAAGGGACAAACTCTTCAACTCTGGAACTACCCGGACGATCAGGAAGATCGTATGCCGATCTTCTCGATTGATCTGGGTAAGTGCATTTCTGACAAGTCTAGTCTAGCCGACAGAACCATTTGTGCGAGAAGCAGGACGCTTACTATTGAAACCTGCTGGCGACGCAACGAAGGTGGATGCCAAGAGTTCTGTTCGCACACACGGTAAGAATCTGTTTTTTTTTTTTTTTTTTTTCTTTGTTTTACAACAATGTTCTTGAATAAATGGACTTCTAGCTAGTTAAATTAATAGAAAAAATATAATCAAAGAATTTAAGAATTTAAGAATTATACTGCTGTAAAATTTTTAATTTTGAATGATAGTTAAGAAATAGATTCATTTATATTCAATATTCTACTGAAATTTTTTTTTTTTTAATAATAATTATTAAGAAAAGAATATATTCATAATTGATTTTTATTTACAGACACTTCTTGTGTTTCGATAGCACTCAAGAGCTTAAAGTGTGGCAGTCAAAGCTGAATCACATCATATCATCAATGATACAGTGGAACGTCATAAAACCTTCAAATTAATGAGTGAAAGTCTACAGTTGTATATAGTAATATCTTCGGAAAAAACTGAAATATGATGATTTATTTCAATTTTTGATAATATTTTTAAATTTATTTGTATAATTAATTGTAAAATTTTAAATTATTTTATCAATGTATCGATTATATAATGACACACTTTATATATTTATAATTTATTGAATTTATGAAAGATAATTCAAAATAATTTGTCTATACAAAAAACTTCCATACACAAGTAAGATTCTATTTTTTTTTTTTTTTTATGAAGCAATTATAAATAAACATGATTAAATATTTTTTTACGTTGTCAATCTGCTTAAAAAAATGAGATTTATTAAATAAATACTTTAATAAAAACTCATTGACAGCAGTAGCTCCCTTTTTTTTATTTTAAAAAATAAAGACTTTTTTCAAAAATTTGGAATCTTAATATTCATCCTAGACTTATGCTCATAATGTAAATTTAACGTAAGTAATGTATCGTGAACTCTAAGTAATATTTATTTTCAATTATACTGAAAATATTTGCATCTGATCACATTTACTAATTATGCAATATATAAATAGAAAAAAATCAATATAAAATGTTATATCTGAAAATTTTTTTATCCTTACAAGGAGATAATCTGTCCTTTGGGACCTAGATTATCATGAAACTTTGCACACAGCTTTCATTCATCATAAAAAAAAGCCCTTCAGTGTACTTTTTCCAGAATGGGCCCTTTTTCACCTACTTCCCATACAGCCCATGTGTTAAAAAGTAGACTGATTCCAATAAAAAACCGTTTTTGACCTTATTTTCGAAAAATTTCTGCACTTAGAAATATCTGGAACCTTGCATTTTTTTCTTTTTTTCAAGTACTTTTGGAAAAAAATTATTACAAATTTTTTATGAATGATTTTGTTCATGTAAAATCAAGGTTTCTAAAGCCAGTTTTTAGTCTGTTTGGGTTACAACATACAGGGACAAAATCATTCATAAAAAATTTGTAATAATTTTTTTCCAAAAGTACTTGAAAAAAAGAAAAAAAATGCAAGGTTCCAGATATTTCTAAGTGCAATACGATCCAAGTAGGAATTTTTCGAAAATGAGGTCAAAAACGGCTTGGTGAAAAAGGGCCCATTCTGTAAAAAAAACACTGAAGGGCTTTTTTCATGATGAATGAAAGCTGTGTGCAAAGTTTCATGAAAATCCAGGTCCCAAAGGATAAATTATCTCCTTGTTATGTAGTTTAATTTCGATTTTATGATGGATTAAATATAATTTTTCGAAAAAATTGATAATAGGGGAGACCTGGGCACGTTGGCGTTTTTTGTGTAACTTGCGTTTTAATCGAGTTAGCTTGATCTTTTCTAAACTAGTTTATTCTATTTTATTATTTGCAAGTTTTAATCATTGAAAAATTGAGTTGGATCAACTAAATTTTACTTTTCGGTACACAAAAGTAACATAAGCCTTAACTTTTTTTAACCGTTAACTGAGTTAGGCTAATTCTAATTATATTGCATTTTATTCCACGGCATTTGCTTTTGCTCTCTGATTAAAATTTCATTAATACATTCACACTAATGGTAAATATTAAAAAATAAGGGGGGATTTTTGCCCCCCCCCATACTCGGGCCAACCTGCCCCGAGTACAGGGCAGGTTGGCAGATTTTCAGTCATAAAAAATTGCACTTTAATAGGAAACTTTTTAATTCCTAGTTTTTTTGAAAATATAGCTTGAAATAAGATTTTTCAAATAGCATCAAACAATTTTGTTGATTATTTGCAAGTTATTATAGTTTTTATTAAAAGTATGCCAACCTGCTCCGCTGTCCCCTAACCGCAAAACTATCTTTTTTGTACAGTTTCCAAAATTACTTAGATATTAAATATTACAATATTAAAGTAAGATTAAAAAATATCATGTTACTATTAAAAATAAAAAAAAAAAGGCATTACGTTATAGTAATGCAAAAACATCGTTAAAAGATGAGATTTTTTAAGATGTATTGAAAATGCGATAGTGCCTTTTTTTAAGAGTAATAAAAACTAATTTTTTACTCTGTAAAATTATTTTCCTGATAAATTTTTCACCACATAAAAATCACTAAAAAGATAAGGTTTAGATAAGTAGAAGATTATAAAACCAAGAAAATAGGAGACTCGATCTTCATTAAATTTTAATTAAAATATTATAAACTTTTTATAATACTTACTATGTCAGCCGAAAAAGTAAAAAATGTGAAGTTTATTAAATTGAAAACAAACATATTTTACATTACATTTTCTAATTAGTTTTATTCGACATTAGTTTTTTCAGAATTATGTTGTGTTTGCCTGAGTGAACCTCCAACTCATTGTTTTATTCCCTGTGGTCATAAGAATATTTGTAAATCGTGTTCTCTAAAATACATAGATAATAAGGATAATGGATACCACCAAGTATCAAGCGGACGCAAAAATTAAGGCTTGTAAAAAGTTAAAAATATTTTTACGCAAAATTTTTTTTTTTTTTTTTTTTAATTTTGATGGTTTTTTTATTTACAAAATAAAAATTTACAGGTTTCGAAAAATGTAAAGCAAATGTGGTTATTAACGAAAATGTGTATGCAAATTTCATAAGCAGTGATTGGACTGAGGGAAAAGTTAATCTTGTTGGGAAAGTGACTTTTAACTATGGAAAAAGCAGCATTTCAGCCTTAAAGAATCTTGAAAATACTATTAGCCGCACTGCATTTAAAATATATTTGGATAATATAAGCAGATTACAAGATGCAAATGTCAATGATTGGCTGAAATGGTAAAAGTACCAAACGTTTGCGTAAATAAAATTTTTTTTTTTTTTAATTAAGCAGCACCTGATGACTTTTAAGTGAATTTTAATTCCGTATAAAAGATAAAATTTAATAATTGAGCCATGATTAGAAAGCGCTTGATTCAAACAAAATATTGCTGCAAGATTATTTTTAAGGAATTTGTATTAAAAATATGGGCCATTGTGGTTGGGATACGAAACGGAAGTCACTTTTTAAAAATTTGTATTTGTTTATATTCTACGTATCCAATGATAATCAATCTGTCCACAAATTTCAAGCTACAGTATATATATATTAAAGTTTGATTCTCAGGCTCAGCTTTTCTGAAATCCAAACTGGCTGTTGGGGACCGAGGGTATGGATTTACCCTCGTTCTTCTTCTTTTATAAAATTTACTCACAAAAAAAGTGAAATAAAGAAGCATTAAATTGAAACTAAATAATCTTTTAGATTAACCAAGGTTTACATGTTCACTGTTCAGAGGCTAGCAGCACACTGAACTTACAAGCTAAGGTTTTAGGGTATTCAGGTAGTAGGTAGGGATTAGGTGAAGCGATGGGAAGGAGCATCTGCCGGAAAATTTTGAGAACAGAGGTTAGATCATTAGAAGTTTTAGGTACGGCAGAGTCGTAAAAATGGTCATTTAGGGTGATGCTTACAGCTTCGAGTTTATAGTGGGTTTTAGATTTGTTTTGAAGTAAACAGCTGTGCATCTTTCGAGTTTTACGATGACTATTAAAATCAAATTATCATCATTGAATAATATAAACTACTTAATATTGTGGATGCAAATTGAATGAATTAAATTTAAATATTATGGTTAATAGTAATGTGAAATATCGCAGAATAAGACTTACTTTGAATACAGAAATGTAAAAAAAGTATAAAAATATGAGATTGATTAGTTTCACAATTTAGATACAATAAATTTCTAGAATATGGATTACAAATATGATTTTATGAATTACTTAAAAATTATATGATAAGGTAAAGTGTCACAACACTGACGATTAGTAAAAAATAAGAAAGTACTGTTGCAGGCAATTTTTGTTGCGGATGGGACAGGTATGAAACCGAAAATTTAAAACTTTTTTATCTTACCGAAGAAGATATTTTAACTTTTCTAATTAATCGTAGTGTCTTCCAGTACAACCGAACTGTAGATTTTATTCAATTCCAATCCGAAAAATTTTTAGCTGTTCTTTTCTTTTTAAATTAGGAGAAACTCTGAACTTTTTTAATCCGTGAATTGGCTTTTATAATTTGAAATTTTTACCTTTTCAGATCCAATAAAAATACCTATAATAACGAATGCTAATAATATTGTTTTCGATGGTTTCTGTTTCAATCGTCTTATTTTCTGAATATATTTTTTTCCAATTAACAGGCTTCCGAATCAGAATGTAGATTATTGTTATTTCTATGAAGTCGATGTAAGAAAAATGTTAAATTTGCTCCAACAAAAGCTAGCGGAAGATGCTACAAAAAGTTTTTACTCAGTCGAATCGTTTAATTATAAAATAAAGGCTTTGGATAAGATGAGTTCTTGCCCACTGCTTCTTTCTTGTAATTGGATTTCAGATAATTTCAACACAAAACTTAAGGTATTACATAAACTTTTTTATTATTTCTTTGTTTTTCAAAAAGCATTATTTATCCCAAGACGACTTCTACAGTATTAAACTCACAGTATTATTTTTCTTTCATTCTTAAAATTTAAATCTAAATATTAAATCTAAATGAATTAATTTTTAAGAATAATAGAAAGAATTTTAATTTGTACACCTATAGTGCCTCGTCTAGATTTAAATTTATTAGATAGTAAAATCGTAACCATTAGTGATAAATTGGAAATTGGTAACAAATAAAGAAAACAAATTTTTTTTTATAAATTTTACCAAACTGCGACCGGTTTCATCGTCGTTACGAATTATCAAACAGTCGTAGGTGAAATGAACGAAGAAACTCAAAAGCAAAGCTTATTTAAGAGTACAATAGTAATCTACCTATGCATTACTGACTGCTAATCAAAACATCTTAGTTTCTTTGGTATTATGCTGTTGATAAAAGTCAATTTTTATTCTTTTATTTTAATTTTTTATTCAAGTTAAAAATTATTTTTTATATTCAACATTAACTTTCGGGATGGATTACAGAAAGCTCAGTCGAGTTTATTTATTAATTAATTACATTTACTATTTTTTTACCGTTCTACAATTAATTTTAATACGCAGTGCATCTTTTATTCTTTCACGAATTTTTTTTATAGATAAATTATAAGTACAATCCCGAATCCATGTCAAATAAAAATCCCTTGGAGGACGTGGAGACCACGGTGCGTATAAACTCTGGGTTCGACAATGTGTTAATGAATCCAGAAGCTCAAACTTAGCTGGCTGAAGAGTACAAAGTTATCTGGGAGTTAAAAAGCGTTGGCGCAGCAAACAGCAGGGGTAGCATAGTTACTCAGTTTGAACTTGACAATGGCCCAACAGGATTTGGCGAAGTGAGTGGGCTTACAATTCGTTCTGAGCCCGATATTTTTATACGTGAAATGAATACAAGAGTCTTTTTCGGTGAGTGCGGTTATTTTTTCTTATTTTTAATTTTATAGATCACAAAACCTGGGATTTGAGAGTTCTATTTGAAAATCAGCAAAAAACTGCAGTTTTTTTAAAACATTTATTTTTGGAACTAAGGCAATACATAAATATGAAACGAATTTTTTCTATCTTGAGTAATTAGAATACCTAAAAAAAAAAAAAAAAAAGTATACGTATTATTTTTTTAGGTAACTACGTCAGTAACAAAGAGATTTCTACTTAAAAACAAAAATATTGGATTGAGAACGTTATTTTGCGGTGCCAGCAAACTAAAATAAAAGTAGAAATTAGAAAAAGAAAAAATTTAATTTTGTAAAAAACAATTGATTAAGATCACTATAAGTATTTAAAATTGATTCCAACTTCATTAATAAACAAGCGATTCTCATGGAAATAAAAAAAATTATTCTCTTTACATGTTTTGCATTTTTAATTTCATTCTAAAAGTCTGCCAAGACCGAGTTACTGTTTTTATCTTTATTTGCGGTATCGGTAGGAGACAAAGAGTTACAACCGGTGCGTTATGTTTTATATGTGGGATTTCCGAGGCTGTTATTTTTCTTCTCGCCTGGTTTTTATTCTCTAATCGATTGATCAAATAATGTGTTATCGAACAAAAGGTTGAAAATCGATAGAATTAATCGTAAATTAATGATTATTGCTTTTTAGAAGTAGTTTTATCGGCAACGCATTCATTCTCAGAAGTCCGATTGACGAAAGCCTGCTGGATTGATTATTAACTTTAATTAAGTCAGATAACACGATAACTAAAAAAATGAAATAAACATTATCGAATTTTATTTATTTAACTTTTCTTTTAGTAAACATAGTATTTTTTAATTTTTATATTTTAAAAATAAATGGCCAAAATTAAAATTATTTTAATAATTTTTTTTAGAAAATTGTAAACTGAAAAAATTAAATTTTGAAAAATAATATTTAATCAAATTTTACCTATTCAAGAATTTTTGCGTGATAGAAGTAAAAACTAAATGCGATTTGCGAGATTGGAATTACAAGCGTCGGACCGCAATACGAGTTTACGGTATGCGTAAAACAAGACCACGAGATGACGTTACGGTTTTAAAGTAAAATTTTTATTTTTATCACCAAAACAATATTCCATGTCAAACGCATGTACTTGTAAAAACTTTTGACGAACGTCGATTCCTTTTTTTTATTTTTAAAATTTATGCGTTAAAAGGGTTTGATACTATGGTAAACATAAATTTCGAAACGGTACTGATGCAATATTTTAATAGCTCTTTACTTAATGTTGCCGAGATACTCGTATTATTCAAAGAAAATCAAAGTCAAATGTTATTTTAAATTAATTTGAGGGTATCTTCATTGATTGAGTTTCGGTGATAAGTCTAAAGAGCATAGTAAACAGATGCTGAAGACAAACGTCAATATTGTTCAAAATTTATTAATTAGCCATCGTTGCAATTGAGAATATTGAAATAATTTCAAAATAAGTTTAAAGTTAGTATTTCTTTTATACCTCAAAATTATATTTTGTTTAATAAAATATGTCTGATGAATGATATTAGTAAAGTACAGTTCACAGTTTAGAAAATTTACCATAATCAAATGTTACAGCTTAATGCTTCTGCAAACCATTTATTCCTGTATATATACAGGAGTACATGAACAACTTTTTTGTATTAAAATGATTGTAGAAAATTTGCATGGATGTTATGCCAGCATAAATCTTGCAAAATATTTAAAATTAATGAGCGACTAAGAGGAAAAATTTTCTTTGGTAAGGAAAGTGACGCGTGGTTACATTTCCCCGGGATTAACATGATGAATGCATCTTATACATACAAAATGCTCGGGCGGGAGCAGCTGACCTTTGACACGGACTGATATCTGCGTATATTTACATGCAAATTAGACGCTCTTCAAGTTTTTCCCTTGTACTTTAGACTCGTACCTTTTTTTTTACGAATACTTGGGAATTTTCAGCACTCGGCTGAGATTTGAAATAAATTTGATCCTTAAAAATTACTCTGATTTTAAAAAAGAAAACTTGGTCAAGGATTCTTTTTTATCCATTGTTTGAATTTGTTTGAAGTTTGGTTAACTATTTTTTTTGAGGCTCATTTATTTGAAGCTATGCAATATTTGTGTTTTTACACTTGTTTTTACGATGAACTAATGAATTTTTGGAAAAAAATGAATATTTTTTTATGATAATTTGATAAACTAAGAATTTGTAATTTATTAAATTCTTTTAAATAATTATGTATTTTCCTTTTGATTATTCAAACATTTTTAATAAAACCTAATTTAAAAAAGCTATCATGGTGAAACTTATTCAACGCTGATCCTGCTGAAGTTTCAATTACTTTACAAACAGATAAAAAGTAGTTCATCAGCATCGATTAGTACAAACAGTTGTAGATTCCATTTCATCAATAATAAATTAAAATAAGAAGTCTTAAGGTAAATAAATAGATTTGTCATCATTTTTTTCTGTTGCTAAGAAATAAAAATCTGTATTAGTGAGACTGTAAGGCCTTTTCAAACAAATACTGCCAATTTGTAATATCAAATCAGCACTTTTTCAGTGGTATTTTTAAATATTTGCAAACAGCTTCATTTATTTTCAAAACCTTTCGAGCTCTGAAATTTTGCTCCACACAGGCGAAGCCTCATGAAGATTCGAACCAAAATTTTCGAAATTATTAAATCCGTGCCATTAGAATGCATAATTACAACGTAGCCTCAGGATCTTGATGCAAATGACACTGGCTGAGCTTTCCATTGAAGAGCCGAAGCAAACACGTGTGTGTTATATTTCACCATTTTCAATCAGCAAACTAACGGGATTTTGCATGTAAAGCACCTGACTTACGAATATTTTCATATTCATGATTAAATTATATCAGAATTTTAATTAATCAAATGAATTTTATGTTATTCACTGTTTATAAATATTTTTCAATCCATTAGTTCTGAGAATTATTTGAACAAATTTGAAGCATTAAATAATATTTAAAAATATTTTGATCAAACTAAATGAGTAAAATAGTTTGAATTACATACTCTAAAGCCCGTACACCCACACAATTAATTCCCGATTTTTGAACTACCTCAAATCTTTTAATTACATGTGAAAATTCGTTATAACTTTCATTGCTCAAATTCATAGTTTATGAAAAATCAAACACAAAATAATGCATAAAATAAAGATAAAATAATGAGTAAAAAGAAAAAAAATAATTTTCATACTCATATTATGATAATTGTGTAAAATTTAATCGTTTATTCATAAAATAATTATACTTCAATTATTTTAGAGAAGAGTACAAGAAGTCTTCATGTGTGACTAATTCTGTGCACACAAAAATTAGCATGTTAAAGTAACGTTCAATGTAACATTCATTTATAGCTGAGTAAATAATATTTGTAATTTTTTTATTTTATCCATTTTCGTGCTTGAAATTTTAAAGAATTTTCTTTAACAATGAAATTCAATAGTAGTAGTTTCACTACAATTTTAAAATTTAGCTTTTCATATTTTACATTCATATGTTTTTTCACAAGCTTACTCATAAATTTCTGAATTTTCGAATTTATAAATTTTTTGAACCAAGGGATATTTGATCGTTTTCGAATCTTGAAAAAGTCTGTAAAAATTAAATAAGACAAAATTTTATTAAATTTTTTTTTTCCTAGTTGTTAAGTCTAAATTCTTGTGCGTCTGTTTTCGATCACCTTTTGAATAGCTGTTTCCTCGAAAAAAACTTCATTTAAACAAAAAAAAATTATTATGATCGAACACGTTGACACTACGTCGTTGGAGATAAGGAGTCATTAACTACTTAAATAATTTTGAACCTCCGACACGATTGTATCTTTTTAATTTCTGCGCAATATGGATTTTCGTTCATTTTTTTGTTTTTTTTTTTAATTTTATATCTTTTTGAAACGTGTTCATCGATCACTTGCAAAATCAATAAATTCAAAAACGAAATCGTACCAGCTTGAATAACTACGTAGATTTGCAGGACGAGCAATGCGCCGTCTGAGCTCTGACGTACGATGCTGATTCATCCCTCACGAATCATCTTGCATGACGTAATGAAGCGGGCGTAAGAAAATTTACGAGATGGCGCGGGTGGCATCGTCACGGACCGCAAAATTTTATCTCTGTTTATGCGGACGCGATTTTCGCCAAAATAAAAATTTCTGTGATAAATTATGGGAAATTGATTGAAGAGCTTTATAAAATTTCAAGCAATTATCTTAAGAGATTCAAATTTTTCAATCTTGTTTACGAAAGAAAAATTTGTTTCGATAATCATTGTTTGAACATGCTTTTAACTAAACAATTTTTTTTCCTAAAGTATAACCAAAATCTGTTCTCTTTGACAATATTTTAACTGAATCGCTTCAAACCAGCGATCAACGGTCCAATGAAAAGTTTATTTAAGACACGAGTTTAGAAAATTCTTAGTTATAATATTATTTCGTTAAACTTATTCGGTTACTCGAGAGCATCGCACAAGAATTTCTTGGGAAGGTCTCTTTTCTTTCAACATCACCTTTTTAAGATTAACCCAGTGACCTCCCCTTGGACCGCGAAAGAAGATCCAAAAGGGCCCTTTGGGATTTCTGTATTTTGAAGTGTAATTTTTCGAAGGACGGCTGCTTTGTTTTGGCAAGAGAAAAATCAATGGAGGTGTTTCAAAAATAAATGAGTGAATGTATCGTTTTAGTAACATCAATCACTATGTTTTGTTTTGTTTCGTTATTTTTTACATCTTGCTTGCAATCTCTTACATGAATGAAATTTTTTAACTTTACAGTTATTGCTTAAAATACACGCGATTGAACTCGAATTTCAAAAAATATTTTCAAAATCGAGAAAACATTCTATAACTGAATCCTGTGATTCAGATGAACATTACTTGGCATGTAAGAGATAGTTTTCGACAAACTTTTAAAATTTAATTTACTAAATAGACTAGCGTAAGTCAAAGGTCGATTGCTAAACAAATTTATTTTCAAAGATAATTAAAAAAATTTCGAATAAATTTTAATACTAAAAATTAAAAAATTATAAATTCAGTATGAGAAAAACCGTACATACCGATAATCTAAAAAATGTTTTATGGATTTAACTTTTTTTCTACGCTTATTTAAAAACCAACTATGTAAATTTATCGAGAAATTTATGACGTAAGAAAAGTATGGTTGTATGAATACGTGAAATCAATTGAGACTACATTAGTCACTAATTTTTTTTTTTTTCATTATAATGAGACTTCATAACTGAAAAGGTATTTTATTAATAGAATAAAAATTGAAAGCGATTCAAAAGCAAAAAAGTTTAGTTTATCTCAGCATTTCTTCAACGTTTGACGTTTGAACTAACTACTTTTTTAAATACTGTACTGAAAAATTTGTCAGTAAAAAGCTTTGCAAACGAAACTGTATACTTAAGTAAGCCTCAAAACCTAATTGTTGCATTGTAACATATTTATTTAACTTTAGAATTAAAAATGAAAAGAACTTTGTTTGTGACATTGTTTATTGTACTTTTTCTGGGCCCATCATATGAAATTGAACCAAATTCTATTGATGACGAGGAACCTGCATCAGAGGAGCTTTCTCGATACGAAAGATGTGAAATTTATAGTTCCGCACAACAGCTTGCAAACTTATTATTCGCCGAAGATGAAAGACGATTAGATCTCAATTTCATGGTAAGAAATCGATATCATGAGTTAGAAGCCTTCCACAACGAAGTAGTAGCTTCTCTCCTTTTGGCCGAGAGAGGTGCTCAGTATGTGTCCGATATGTCTCGACGTACTCAAAGGCTCGAATTTTTTTCTATAAGTTTGAATGAAATCGTTCGTGAAACCATACTGAAAGCTTGTGACGATCATTACCGACAAAAACTGCATTACTATTATTATCCTCGAGTTAATGCAATTGTAGTACGAGAAAGCATGAATTTTTCCAGTGACTACTGTTTGTGTGAAAACTACGGTGAACGAACAATCTTCAGGACACCGTTCCAAATACCGAGCAGCATTCAGCTTGAAATCAACAACCAATTCCTGATTAGTCATGATGGAGCTACAGTAGCCAAGGTATCAGAATACCACATTATTCCATTAAAGTTGATTTTAAAATTTTTCAAAGTTTGGTTGACAGAATCACAACAAAACACGGTAAACACAAATTTTAATGATTGTGCAATTACGTTGGTGGGTCGTCTAAAACAATCTTTAATGAAACTCCTGATTGTCGCTATGCAAGGGACCAGTAATTTTAACGATAACCAGATCGATTACAACAATTTAGAAAATATGAGTGAAGTTATTTTTATAGAAATAATCAAACGGTCACGCGGATGGTTGAGTGGAAATATATTTTTGGGTCCTTCCGACAGAGGTCCTCTAAGTCCTGAATTTGACAGAAGCGGTGAAGAATTACTGAATGCTTTCGAGTCCGATATTGAATCCATTATTGGCCAGCGTCGGTATCAAGAATTATTGGGAATGAACAATTTTTTAAAAAGTTTTTTGAGGACAAATTTTACAAACAAGCCACCACATATCAAGTTAATGCAGGGTTTGAATGTATTTTTTGCAATGATTATTTGTATTGGTAGAGAAGACATTACGTTAATGGATCCTAAACTTTGGGAAGAGCGTGAACCCACTTACACAGAGCTAATGAGGGTTAAATCGGCCAAGGCAAGAAAAACAATGAGAAATAAAAAATTTTGGGCTATTAAAAAACTGCCTAGAAGAGCTCCAAGATCTGTATCTCCAAGAATGGTTCAAAAATTGATAAATATTGGAATTGTGACAGAAAAACATTTGAGGCAGCGTGTGAGAGAGTTTGCTTCAGACTTATTGAGACAGATGGTTGATGCTTCTAGCCAAGACAAGAATTTAGAATGGTCTTGTAACTTTACTCGTCTATATAGTGATTATTTATTCAGAAAATCAAACGATACAAATGGTGTTGACTGCTTGAGTTTTGGAGAGTACTTGTATTCAAAAATATTTTTCTTTAAACTATGGGACAGATGTAACAGCAATGAAAATTTTAAACCAAAAAAAGAATTGTGTTCATCATGGAAACGTATAATCCAAAATTCCTATGAACAAATACCAAAGGACTCAGTTATTGATATACCAGAATCAACAAAATATTTTAAGGACATAAAAATAGTTTTGAATTGGTTATTGTCAAAGTTAGAAACAAAATATTTAGAATCGAAAAAATCTTATTTGAATCAGTTTCAATTCGATCCTTATCTCCAATTTGAAAAAATCGATGAAGTAAAATCATATGGATATGTAATCTACACGAATTCTGCATGAAATCATACAGATACTTTAAATTCATCTAAAAACTGGTTAATTATTGAAAATGATATCAATATTATTAACCTGTTGTGCAACAAATCAATGTAAAGCGTCATTTCGGAGATGTGAACAGCGTGTCTACAAAAAGTATTTCTGATGCACCAAGAATCAATCTTGATGTCCCGCCCATCGTTTACAAGGAAAACTTTCGATAAAGGCGCTCTAGACTAGTACTCATACCATGTAAACAGTTAGAAACAATTTTCATTTCATTCTAGACAAATAACTTACAGTTTCTATGTGAATCTCACTTCATACAAATAATCCAAATGGACTTTTTCAACCAAAAAAATTATTAAAAGTGTTTCCAAATGAAACCAAATTCAAATTCTATAGGAAGAGTTTTTTAAATTAAAAATAGAAAATTTTTAATAGAGTTGACTTTTTAAAATTTGATTTTTTCAATGGCAGCACTTTTAAAAATCGGTCAAAATCACCACAGTTCATGATAATTATAAATAGGTAATACTTTCATTGAATTGAGTTTTTTTTTTTTTTTTTTTTTTTAAATTAATATCTAAAGATTTCTTTGTATTGATATAAGAATATTTCTTTGTATCTACGATTAATATAAACATATGTGCATCGAAAGTTATTAATAAATTATTAATTGTTTAAATCCAACTCCAAGCTTGATAAACACTTTCTAACAAAACAATAATGTTCAGACATATATTTCTTTTGTTTAAAAAACAATAAGCACAACTATTAAGTGATAAAAGTGTCAAGGTAAAAATAAAAAATTCATAGCAGCAGGAATAAAAATAACTATTATACATCGTATTAAGCATTATTAAATTATATATATATATATCTTCCTATATTATATAGTTATATCCAGGAGGAGATCTTTTTTTTTTGGCTCCTCCGGGAGGAGCTCTGAAAATTACGGCTCCTCCGGGAGGAGCCAAAAAAAAGAGCTCCTCCCGGAGGAGCACCTCAAAACCTTCAAATAACCTTATATTCAACATATGTTAAGGGGCTCCTCCCGGAGAAGCCGATTTTAAATTATAGGATCTTCTCCTGTACGAGCACCTTAACTGTCAAAAAACTCCATATTTAACCTCTTTGAAGGGCGCTTTTCCTAGAGGAGTCGTAATTTTAAAAGCCTTTTTTAAGGGAGTACTTCAAAATGGTTAAGAAATATTATATTTAACATGTTTCAAGTACTTGAAGTATTTCAACTTACTATTTAATTTTTATAACTATTTTTTTAGACTCACCATAATAAAATTTTCTTTTTTCAATTTAAATCATATTCAACAATTTTACCTAAACATGTTTGAACTTTTATTCAATATACAAACTGAACTCAAAAAACATGTTAATATTAACTGTCAAAAAACTCCATATTTTATAACTATTTTTATAGGAGTTGGCGAGCGAAGTGAGCAGGAGGGTACCCCCTACTATATATATATATGTATATATAATATTAAATTGTTAATAAAATGTTAATTATCGACCATAAAATATTTTTTAAAACTCATACTATCGAATACGGTTATAGAAATTTTATTTTTATTTTAGTCATGCCTGATGAAGCTCGATCGCGCTTGTTTTTGAACTCTTATTTTTACATTTTCTCATCAAAATTCGAATAATCTTCAATGGTTCTTATACTCATTAAAACGAAAAAATAAGTTTTTCCAATGTTTCCAACGAAGCTAAGTTAAGATCTCGATCAATTGTTCGATAAAAAATTTTGAATAATTATTAGTAAATTCGAGCACCTGCTTTTTTCAAAGTGCAAAGGCAGTATTTTACTTTACTTTTCGGTAGATTACGGTGTTAAGCTCTCAAACTTAACTCCCGATTGTTTAAAAGACTACCAAAAATAGCGTTGATATCTTCAGAATGTTAGGAAAAAATCGAAAACTGGTTGGTTTCGCAACCTTAACAACAGTACTAGCAAGTCTTTTTATAAAGTGTGATTGCAATAATCCGATAGACGACCTAATTGCAATTCTCTCATCGATAGTCCCGATTGCTGGCAGGATTTTAGACTACATTGAGATGGAGGATATCAGACGAACGATATAAAGACATTATCCCTACGATGATTGATACTTTCCCGGACAATCTCTAGGTTGGATCGGTGTGATCTCAAGAATAAGAAACAAAACCATACCTACCCTGCTAGAAGTTTCAACAGAACGTCTGGGGTGCCCGCCAGATAGTGGGCAGAAAATTCTGTCAAGCTTATTATTTTATGTATATGTCTATATATATACATATATGTATATGTACCTAGATGCGTTGATGAGAGGTTAGTTTACAAATCGGAGCAGCAGCATGCAGCTCCGATGTTACAAAATTGATAAAAAATAATCAAATAATTTTATAGAAATATAATTTTAATTTTTAATCGATGAATTATGCTTGCTGTTTGAAAATCCTAACCTCTCCCTGCTGTATAGCCACACGTACAATGGACTTGAACAAATTTTTTTTCTTTTGCTAAATATTTTAACACCTATGGAGTCAGGGCAGTGACCTAGCGCATAGGATAGCGATTACAACCTGGAGATGATTTCCCCAGGAAGTTTTGACTCCGGAGAGGCCAGGGCGTATACCTGGTGCACCTGGTGATACTTACGCCAGGGAGATGATTTCCTCAGGAAGTTTGGACCTCGGAGGGGCCAGGGCAGATACCTGATGCACCTGGTTATACTTACGCCTTGGAGATAATTTCCCCAGAAGGCCAGGGCGGATACCTGGTGCACCTGGTAATACTTACGCCTTGGAGATAATTTCCTCAGGAAGTTTGGACTCCGGAGGGGCCAGGGCGGACACCTGGTGCCCCTGGTGATACTTACGCCTTGGAGATGATTTTATCAAGAAATTTTGACCCTGGATGGGCCAGGGAAAATACTTGGTGTACCCGGTAATAACCCAACTCTGAAGATGCTATCCTAATAGTAAACTTGATGATGTGAACCCACTGGGATCAAAACTTTCTGAGAAAATCATCTCCAAGGCGTAAGTATCACCAGGTGCACCGGGTGTACGCCCTAACCCCTCCGGAGTCCAAACTTCCTGAGGAAATCATCTCCGAGGCGTAAGTATCACCAGGTGCACCAGGTGTTCAGCCTGACCTCTCCGGAGTCCAAACTTCCTGGGGAAATTATCTCCAAGTTGTAAGTATTACCAGGTGCACCAGGTATCCGCCCTGGCCCCTCCGGAGTCCAAACTTCCTGAGGAAATCATCTCCAAGGCGTAAATATCATCAGGTGCACCAGGTGTCCGCCCTGACCCCCCCGGAGTCCTAACTTCCTGGGGAAATCATCTCCAAGGCGTAATTAATACCAGGTGCACCAGGTGTTCAGCCTGACCCCTCCGGAGTGCAAACTTCCTGGGGAAATCATCTCCAAGGCCTCAGTATAACCAGGTGCACCAGGTATTCGCCCTGGCCCCTCCGGAGTCCAAACTTCCTGAGGAAATCATCTCCAAGGCGTAAGTATCACCAGGTGCACCAGGTGTTCAGCCTGACCCCTCCGGAGTCCAAACTTCCTGGGGAAATCATCTCCAAGGCGTCAATATCACCAGGTGCACCAGGTATCCGCCCTGGCCCCTCCGGAGTCAAAACTTCCTGGGGAAATCATGTCCAGGTTGTAATCGCTATCCTATGCACTAGGTCTCCGCCCTGACTCCATAGGTGTTAAAATATTTAGAAAAAGAAAAAAAATTTGTTCAAGTCCATTGTACGTGTGGCACACGTATGCCACACGTGTGGCATACAGCAGGGCTGGTATTGTGTGAATAATATTTTAAAATTACATCAAAATGGATGGGAAAAATGTTCAACATAAGGAAAAAAAAAAAAGAAAAATTTCAGAGTCAAGTTATGAAACTGAACATATTTTTGTTAGTAATCAATGTTACAATTTAAAATAAAAAGGTTTAGGCTATAGCTCGCCAGAATCCCTATGCGTAAAGCATTGGCCTTCTGTCAAGAATCTGGCGATTAACCCTACTAAATTTCTGCCCAATTTCGCTAAATCTGCCCACTGTCTGGCAATATTCTGGCGGAAATTTCTCGCAGGGTACTAAAAACTCAGTAACGATTTTTGCATTTCCAAATAGTTTCTTCAAAATTGTCTCTAGCGTCAATTTGAAGGACTTCTATGTCCTCAACGCTAAAAAATTACCAAGCAAAAAAGGAATGGAAAATTTTTAAAAATATCTTCGAATTATCGGACTTGATCCGGCAAACATAAGGTCAAGATTCAAGGAATACAACAGAAGAACAGTTATTTCACATATAACTATATGTGACCTGGTGGTGTCCGGAGAAAGTTTGGCAACCTTGGAGTACTTAATAAGAGTCATGGCCCGAGAAGATGGAACAGATCTTGGGGATGCACTCCAAGTCTTCGCAGTCAGAATTACGAATCCCATAATCAGAGTTAATTCGCTCCATGTCAGCGTGACAAACGAAGAATTTGAGTTTGATATCAATCCAACGTTCATGGACATAACGGTGAATCGTCGCAATGCTGCCATACGTAAAATCTCGTCACCTCAACTATTTCCTGGTTACGCGAGGCTTGCACCGAGTTATCCGCCCGGCACTTGGGAGCAGCCGCCATCGGAGTTGGACAAAGATAACTTGCGCTAGATTAAAACTATTACTGAAGAACTCAAGTTTGTTTTGAATAAAAGTTTAAAAGGCCAGTCTATCCCTCCAACTTCCACTACGCCAGCCGCACCGGTAACATCTTCGACGTCGGAACCAACTCCAGGTACTTCGAGAGATGACGAGGCTCTTGAGTTACTACATTTTTATGGAGAAATCGATTGGTCGAATCCAGTCCCCTCGTGTTCTTTTCACACTCACCTTAGACGTTCCAAACGAGATTCTAGCACAAAAACTAATGCAGAAATCAACGATCTCCGAGATAAAATGTCTTTGATTTTCATAAACTTCAGTGTCAATGGTTTGAAAACTGTCAATTGGGAAGCAATCAAAACACTTAGAATGGAACAGGTTAAGAGTGAAAATTATACGAACTTGGGAGAGTTCGTTGCAAAGCAATTGAATAATCCATTTTCAACTGCGAATAAATATTTACGTGAAGCTTACAACAAACTTAGTTTTAGGAACTTCGATGTCGCCTCAAATGAAATTGAAGGTATGCTCAGTGCATTAAAAGTCACAGACTTTTCCATTGTCGCAAAGATTACGAAAATGCGGAAACCGTTAAAAGAATCGCTGATTCAGCTGCGATTAAACTGTCCGGAAAGATGATAAAGATTAAAAAAATCGACAAAGAAGCTAAAAGTTTGGTCACGGCTTTGCTTACTTCTTATCCAAAATATTCAGTTAATTATTTAACAGAGGCTACCAAAGAAGCCATTTTGTATTGCCCAAATGAGAGGATTATATCGATACTGGAATGCCCCTTGCACAATTATCAATTATTAGCAGCTACTATACTTACTTGGTTTGATCAGCTGTCTTACGTTGAAGAAGACATCGAACGATATGAAAAAGAGCTGGTTAATTACAAATGAAATTTAATGTGCTTATGATGTGTAACTGAACGAAGTGTGCAGTGCAACTGAATGTAGTGCGTTTTGAATGATTTAATTATAATACTTGAATAACTTCATTAATTATGAATTTAATAAAGTTATCTTTTTATTAATTTATTTGAGAGCGCAACTTCGCCTGAAAACTTATTTAGAGCTTTAAGTTTTTCGGTCGTGTGCACAGTGTTCGGCGTTCACTGGGGCCACATTTGTCTCTTGATCGAACGTTGACTTCGAAATGCGAAGACCAACGTCACGTTATTGAGAAACGGGGACGTTCGGACTAAAGAGGTTAGCGCTCGCGTTTTATTTTTAATTTTTTGTTTTTTATAATACCGTTAGCAACCGTTCGAACATAATAACAATAATTGTAATTCCAAAAAAGAGCGTGTCCGTCGTCCGAATATTTTTTCTTGTTCGTCTGTAATTTATTTAAAATAAAGATTAATTTACTCTAGTTGAGATTTTGTTTAATTAAGCAACAAATTCATTTATAAAATTTACATTTTACTTTAACAAATCTCACGACGCGAGCATGCAAAAACATGATGTATTTACCAATTCTGTACTGGATAAATAAATAATGGAAAATTTTTTGAATTAAATAAGTTATGTATATAATCAAACCGTTGTTTTATTAATAATTCATATTTTAAACAAATTCATTCACAGTGAAATCATTAAAAAAAATTTTGTGCTCCCTTTACAGAAGTGTACTCGCTTCCGGGACCATTTTTCAGCCCAAAAAATCAGCTAGCGGTCACGTGTCCCAAAGGAATTCTGATGGGAGCTCATTGATATACGTATAATGGCGCATTATTGGATTAAAATATTTCAAATCTAATACAGTTTTTTGAGTCCTCGAGTATATTGGCACCTTACCACATACCAGTGCTGGACTGATTTTAGCTGTCAACGTTTTTGATCCTTTTAAAACCATAATTCCCACCCTTTTGATATCTTTGGAATTAAAATGGATTGATCAATATGCTTATAAAAATATATTATTGCAGAATCGGGTTGAATAGAAATTCTAATTTCGATTTATTAGAATTTATTCGGCAGCACTAACTTGAATTATAAGTTTTTGAAAAAACAGAGTGATAAAAAAAAGCCTATTAATTTTAATCCTGAAGCTTGAACTATGTTAGTTGTTAAATGAATTTCCATAAAATTCGAAAACGACATTAATAATCTATCAAATTTAAATTTTAATTAATGTTTAACTTCTTTCGAATGTAGAAATTATTATTTTAATTTTTGTTAATGTAAAAGTTTAAGATTTATGGTAAATATATAGTTCCATCAGGTATTTAACTCGTCGAGAAACAAGACACTCATTGCATAAATCAGCATTTAAAAAAAATTTTCAAACTGAAAAAACTTTAAATTTTATTTACATAAAATATTCTTCACACTGAAAAAAAGTCAATAATCATTTGTAAGCCATAAGTTATTTATTAACGCTGGGGAAAAATGTATTTATTCTTGTCATTAGTACTTAAAGTCATATAGAACTTTATAAGTTCAAAGTTAGAAAATATGTCTGTAGTTGATTTTGTATCAAACAATTTATTTCTGATGAACAGGGATTAAAATTTATAGATACTGTTAAATACGGTAATATATAGTATCCGTTAATACAATAATTACCATATAAATATTTCAATTTTTGCTTAATTATTTCAGCGCTACAGTCGTCTACTAAGGAATTAATGACATTTTTACTACCAGACAAGAAGACACAGAAAAAATATTAATCAATTATTCATTAGAAAACAGTTTTTTTTTTTTTTTAATTTATAAAACTGTGATCAAAAATATTTCAGTAGCTAAAATGAGATTAACTTTGGGTGTACTATCTTTGTTTAAGTTTTTTGCAACTTCAAATCAGCAATATGATAACGAAAGAGTTAACGACGGAGCTTCTACATCAAATTATGAGCTTTCACAATATGAAGAATGCGAAGTATATAATAACGCACAGAGGTTGGCTAATTTATTATTAGCTGAAGACGTTGCAGGCACTGATCTTAGGGATATGATAAACCATCGGTTCCATGAATTGGAAGCTTTCTACGATGAAATAATGTCTTCGTTTCTCCTGGCTGAACGAGGAGCTCAATTTATATCCGATACTACTCGACGTTTGGCAAGACTCGAAAGTTTTAGTTTCAGTTTAATTGAGATTTTATCTGAAACTGTTTGGAGAACGTGCAATGAACATTATCAACAAAGAATCTATTACGAATTTAACTACTTTAGCAATACAATATTGCTCAGGGAAAATGTCAGTTATTCGCCAGGTACCTGTTTATGTCACAATCACAGAGAACGAACCTTACTCAACGAGAATTTTCCAATTCCTCAAAATACTTACTTTGAGATTACTCATGAACTTGATATCAATCACAACGATGTTACAGTTGCAGGGCTCTCAGAATATCATATTATTCCGTTGCCATTGATCTCAAAATTTTTGGAAGTTTGGTTAATTAATGAAATGCCGAATGATATTGTTGAACTAGACTTGAATAATTGTACCTTTACCTTAACCAGTAGGTTAAAAAGATCTATCATGAAATTTCTTATTGTTGCTAGTTTCAACTACTCAAATATAACCAAATATCAAATTGATTACAACTCTTTCCAAGAAGTGACAGATTCTTTTTTTTCCGAAATCATTAGACGAGCCCGTCACTGGCTGAAAGGTAACATTTTCATTGGACCTAGTAACAGAGGTCCTTTTGAACCAAGTTTTGAAAAAAATAGAGAAAGATTATTGGAAACATTTGAATATGATGCAGAATTTATTATTAATCCTGATCAATATCAACAGTTATTAAATTTAAATGAAAATCTGTTGAATTTTGTACATAGCACGTATAATGATGAACCAACAGTTAAATTATTGTACGGTTTCGATCTTTTTATTGAATTTTTGCATGTTATGCGTAGCTATGATATAACTTTAATGAACAGCATCCAATGGGAAGAACAATATCCAAATATTGCAGATCTAAGCGAAATTAGCTCCGAAAATTTAAGAAGACAGTTAATTAATGAACAGTATTGGGCAGTGAAGAAACCATATTATAGGTTTCCAAGGTCAGTATCAAAACCTCAAAAGGCAACCATCCAGACACTAGAAAATAAATCTTTTTTGACAAAATGTAAAAATCACCTTTGGAGAAATTTCGTGATAGATTTGATAATAAAATCTATCGAAGCTTCAAACAGAAATGACCATTTATCGTGGTCTTGTGATTTTATGAAATGGTACAATGATTATTTATTTCAAGATTCGGTTGGAAAAGTTGCAGCGAGTTGTACCAGCTATGGAAGATATTTATTTTCTCAAGTATCAAAATTAATAGACTCACTCATATGCAATAAAAATAAAAAAATTAAATCACCAAAAGCATTTCATCCTGTTTATGTAGCTTGGAGGCAAATTATAAAAAAATACAACTATGGTGGTCAAAAACTTTTGACTATGAATCGATCAAAATCGGAATCACATTGGCGCAACGTTGAAATATTAATGCGATGGTTGTCATCAAAGTTGAAAACAAATGATTGTAAGCTGATGGAACCAAATCAAAATCATCCGATAAATTTACCTAATTTTACTAACTTTTATTCACCAAAAAAACCAGCTAGTTTGTTGGATACTGGGCTATGTTATATTTATACAACTTCAACTATGTTTTTAACTTTGCACGAATGTCTTAAAACTTTTAGTTACCACTAGTTAAAACCCATATCCAACCTATTTTCCATTCTTACCATGATCACATTGATTAAATGTTGATAGATTAATAATTGTATTGTTAATTATATTAATTGAATGGTGATACCCATTGAACTCATATTATTAATTGAAATAATTATATTATTTGATCATTTAAAAACAAAATTGTTTATGTTTGAAAGCGTATTATTCGCTTCGTATAAGTTAAGGATTGTATTTTTTATCATAGTGTGCGTAAAGTTATCTTTTACGCATCAGTTTTACTACGTAAAAAGGTCGCTTTACAAACAGTAAAAAATAGTAGTTTTGACCTCATTGCTCTGCAGCACCCCCAAGGCCTTCCAGCAGCCCAGTCAGAATTAAAAGACTAATATTCAACTAAAATGTTAGTAAATTAAATTGAGTTTTTAGGAATTTTTTTATAAAAAATTTTCTTGTATCCTGTAGAGGGAATCATGATTGTAAACGTAAAAAAATATATTTATCTCACTACAAAGCTACAATAAAACCATTAATTATCTTATCAGATATAACGTACTAGCTTAATCTTTTTTAAAATGTATGCACATATGTATTTGAGATGAATAAAATAATAATTTGAATAAGTTTTACTAATTTCTTTCTAACAAAAATATGTTCAATTGCTTTGCTCTAATTATTTGAACCAAACTAAGTTCATCTGAAAAGTACGGTTTAATCATTGTAATGGTATTTGCTAATTGATATAGAAACATTTATAGCTTACAATATTTTTTATGAAAAACAATATGAATAGTAATATTAAAACTTTGTTAATCAAAAATATGCAATCGATTTTTCAACGTTCTATTGTTTACTAACAAATTGATTAGATATATATACCTAGAGAAAATTAAACCACAAAGCGTATTTTTATAAAATAACGACCACAGTCATTCTCTCCGGAAAACGCAAAAAAGATGCAATTAGCCAAGGCGTCGATTGCTGCTACTGTGACATAAAACTCCCACAGCGTACGGTTTTCGCCGATGAATATTTGTGGTGCGTTGTTACGCTCAGGTTACGCCCGTTTACGCCCTTTTTTCTTTTCTTGTGACTGTTCGTTGGTTTGACACCAACATTCTTTATATACCTCCTACACCAAACCCCCGAGACTGAAAATTTCGATTAAAGCCCAGGGTTTTTTTTTTTTTTTTTTTCATGTTATATTTATTTTTATCCATCGTAATTACATTGTTTTGTTCACAACGGAAGAATACTAATTGGTTAACATTAAAGCCTTTAGATTTAATAAACACTACTCTGTAATAAATAATGAATGGTGTACATAAAAAAGTTTCAAAATAAGCGTAGTCACAAAAACTGTAGTATTCTAGTCTGACCATAATAAGACATGTTCCACTTGTATGAATTTTAAAAGCGTAAAAAACCGGATGATATTTTATAAAACGTTGAGCTAAAAAAAAAATTTATGAACAAGTTAAAGTTCAAGTTATATGAAATATGCAACATAAATTTGAGTAAAATTCTTCAAAAATTTGTTCATTGTTTTAATGTTTTGATCAAGCAGCCCGCCAATAAATTGATAAATTTCTAGCAAGAAAACCACAGTAAAAAAACACATATAATATCTTTGGAACTTTTGAAAAATAATGTAATTAACTTTTAGATTACAACGAAAAATTTCATAATAGAAAAATAAGTCTAGAAAAATTTTAACCAAAGTTCTTATCTACCCGTGCCTTGCAAACCAGGATCACTTTTGAAGATTTCGGTATGATCAAAAAGCACAATCGGACAATTTACAAAAAAAAATTTTTTAAATAAAAAAATGCATCATTAGAGTTTTAGCGCATTGCGCGCGCGCGCGGTCTTGTTAGCCGCGTATATCCGCGTGGCTCGCACCCCTCAGCGGACCAGTCCGCCTCCGTCCGTCGTCGCGTGACCCTCCAGTGCCAACAAGCTTTCTCCGAGCAGTCGCGCAACCGGTTACTCTTATCGAAACCGGCTCACTCAACTGAACCACTACAACTGCACCTTGGGATGACGAGGTTTGTTAGCATGCGAGTTTATTTACATTTTAAATTTACCGCGCGAGGGTGGTTTTTGTAAAAAGTTCGAGTGAGTTAATGTAAAAATTCAGATGAAAGTTGAGAAATGCTATGGTTTACTTGAAGATTTCATATTAACTTTTTATACAGTGGATACAAAAACTTTTCATGGATATATACTCCAGGTGTTTTTTTGAAAAAGTATTTGTCCCTGGTGCAATCGAATAAGATCTCAGGGCTCCGGTTAGATTCGCCCTCGACCTTCTCGATCGCTGATGTCGCACGAGGGAGAAAATTCAAATGGTTACGACCATCTAGCAATAATAAAAGAAAGTCTTGAAATTTATCAATCTTTTTTAAACCATCCTTTGTAAAATCTATCAAAATTTTCAAGTTTATTGTTCAGTTTCAGTACAAAGCTGCTCTTGCTCCATGGAACTTAATTTGCGGTGCAAAAAACTTGATTAATATGACTTTTATGCTAATAATTTTTCATCAATTTGCTTACTCACCTTATTTGGAACGCTAATGACCAAAAAAAAGCAACTCTATATATTTTACGTAGAAAACTCGATTTCTTTTTTTAATATCGCTACCAACGATTTTTTTTATAAATATATTTTATATGATCATGATAAGAACATTGAAATATTTAATTGCTCTTACATTAAACTTTTCTTTTTAAAAAGATATTCAGCACTACATAAAAAGGTAGTTTAATTAACTAGAAGTCGTGTAAGTAAATTGTTGCATGTAAAGCTCTTACCTGCGAAGAGAACAATTTTCAGTAAAATTTTTCTTGTCCAAGGCTATAAGATAATTTTATAAAAAACTTTTTACAATCATTAAGATCGTTAAAACAATTTATTTTTGAAAATTTCGATATGAAGTTTGACAGTGAATGTAGTTGTTAGAGGTAAAACTTTTATGCGAAGTTTATAAAAGTTCGA
Source organism: Encarsia formosa (assembly GCA_038277355.1). Classification (NCBI taxonomy): domain Eukaryota; kingdom Metazoa; phylum Arthropoda; class Insecta; order Hymenoptera; family Aphelinidae; genus Encarsia; species Encarsia formosa. The sequence continues at coordinate 113,519,446 of CM076184.1, forward strand.
ATTTAAAGCTACATTTATAAATTCTTTATTGAAATATGTCGTAAAAAAATGATTTTAAAAATTATTACCTACACCTGCGCTGTTATTTTATTTTGAATTGTCAAAATTTAATTAAGCAATGTATTTAAAAAGAACATAATGTTTCATTTACTTCTATTTTAAATAACTTTGATCTAAAAATTTCATGAAGTTTTTAGTTTATATTTATTATTAAAATTAATTAGTGCAAAAATGACTATAAAACTATAATTTTCATGATAAAACTGCATTTTTTAGCTTTTACACTTAAATTTTATGAATAATATTTGACAATTTTTTACTAAGAGTAAAAGTACTTGTTAGAAAAAATTATAACTTCACTCCTCCTTTTACTTTTAGTTGATTTAATATTCTATAAAAATAATTTTTTAAATTATTTTATTTTATAGTTTATCAGAATTGGATTTGGTATTTTTAAACCAAAACAGATATTGGAACTATAATAAAAAAATTTTTATGCATAATGAACTGTAATACATACTAAAATAATATACACTAGAATCATATGCACGTGTTCGTCTTCCTTTTATCGTATCGGAAAAAATTCTCATTGTTAGAAAAAAGTGATAATAATAGCTTAACTTTGATCTTGAACAAGTCACAGCTTTTTTTAGCACCTTTTAAACTTTTTTGGTTTCCCTTTACAGCAAGTAAATTTTTCTTTTATCGTGTCACAATAAAAAAATAGTATAGAAACTATTTAATAGAATGATTCAACATGTTTAGAACGGTTTCTATGTAGTATTGTTGAGTCTTGATTATCATTTTTCAAACCAAAACTACATAGAAATGACATTTAAGTAAAAATTTGAGTTTTTAAAAACTAAGGCGCACTTAACTACGTCAAACGGCTCGTGCATAAATTAAGACTGCTTTGTTCTGTAAGAGGCTCATTAGACCTCAGAATACTGTTATTTGAAAGGACTTTTTTTAATCCTTAGATATTGAAGCCTTCAAGAATGCAATATTGTGGATAAAGAACTCATTTAGATTTTCCATCCTGTAGGTTGTCAAGTATTTTTTATTATGAATAATAAAATCTTAATACTTACTTAAATTAATTAAAAAAGAAATTATAATTAACATGAATATATGTAGAATATACATTTATAATTTTACAACTTTACAAAGAGAAAAATTCGTTAATTAAAACTTCAAGCATGCGCATCATTCAGCTCTCTTGGTACGAAAAGTTTTCGACAAGTTTAAAAAAAATTTTAACAGCTACTATGTACTATAAAGAATATGAAAAGAGAAACTTTACGTTTTCTAAAATTATATTTGAAAAATTTGTAATTAAATTTTTGAAAGTACTATTATAAAATTTTCAAAATTTGAATGGCACACATAGGAAATTGAAGAAGTGAAAAAGAAATTTTTTTCTTTTCGTTTTTCACATGAAATTATGAATAATACAATTTCAAAGGAAATGACTTTTTTTTTTTTTCATTGCTATTAAAGTACTTTTTTCTGTTTCATTCGTTCCTCTGATTTCCAAGAAAATTTTCCACCAAATGCTGAAATGATTTTAATAAAATATTTAATGCTACCCGATAGTGTCAAAAGATTCGTAAACGAGAGGAATAGAGATATTTTAGGAAATCATACACTTCATTTTTTCGCGTTCACCTTATGAAAGCTGGCAGCAATGATACGCGTTCGAAAACTTATCGCAAAAAGGTAATGGATTTGGGTAGCTTCTTTTATACTTGCCGATGGAATCTTTATGACTTTCTTTTGACGTGAATTCCTTGCATTTGCAGATTCGATTTGAGAGAATTTTTTCGTTACGTATTTTTGCGTGATTACTTTTTGAAATTATTTTACTTAGATTTCCTTTACATTCAACACCTGGATTAAGACTATCTTATACTTATTTTTCAATATCTATCTGTTTATCAATATTTTTTATCACTTGTTACGAATTAAAGAGTTAGTTAAAAAAAGCTTTTGGAATTATTATGTCAGTTATATAACTTAAAAACAAAATTAATATCAAATTGTAAGACAAATTGATAATTGAGCAAGTAAAGCCTTTTTTGTTTAACGATTAATCCAAAATGACTTATTTTCAATCTTCAAAGAACTTGGTACTGTTTCAAGGAAGTGGTCATAAAAATTTTTTATAGCCCTTCGGACGGAAATTTGATATGTTCAAAGCAAAGAAAGATTATATAAAATGTATTAATTTATACTGTACTTGTTATGTAGGGACTTGACTTTTTGGAGGGGTTGTTAATAATTAATACATGCAAATTATAATTTCTCCACCTATTTTTTTACGGCTTCAGTAATAAAGAATACCTTTTTTTATAGATTTTACCATTAAAAAAATTTTTCAATTTGTTCAAATCATGAAATATTCGCAGTCAATTCTTTGATATTGTCTGAAAAAGAATAATTAAACTAGTTATTAAAAGCTTTCTTTGAAATCAATAGTTAAAAAGAAAGAACTATATTTGATTTAGCTCAAATGTATCAATTATAAAACCGTCTTTCAAAATTGTCTATTTCTGACTTAGTACTAGATAAAAGAAAGCTCATCATTTAATAGAAATTTAATATCTACAAAGACTTCTTCAGACATGTTTCATTGAATTTTTAATTATTATTAATAAACCTTATTAAAATCGTACTCAAACATTGTAAATAGCTTTATATACAACGAAAACAAAAGCGAAATAATTAATTAATCTAGTGACTGAAGTCACACTGTATAAGTACTTTTAAATACTTGCACTTTTTCATGATAATAACTCGCGCAATCCACTCGGTAAAGAAGACGCGTCGGAGAGATTTTTTGCATCACGCTCTTCGAGGGAAAATAATTTGCATGGAAAACGGAAAGTTTTACCTGAGCGAAGGGCACTATGTAATAATTTCCAGCGAGTAGCTGCGTGAATTTTGAGTTGGATTCGTGTTTTGGTTTAATCGGTAATTTTTTTTTGCTGTTAACTCAGTCGGAGGTGTTAATTTCTGGTTACCAAGGGGAATTGTAAATCCGAGAGTTGTTGAATGAAATCTAGACTTGATTAACTTTTCTCTCTCTCAAGAATGTAAAATTAAATTTTTCGCTTGTAAAATTAAAAAAAATTCGTACGATTTTGATCTACATAATTGAAAATCTGAAATTGTATTGTCAACTTATTCAAGTTTATCAAAAAAATCCTTGTCAGAAAAAAAAATTTATACACGAACTTGATTCATTCATCATGGTGAGTACAATGCTGGGGCTCCATGACGCGATTCGTCTTTAAAACTTCAGCGAAAGTTAAAACAATGATCCAATCAGATCCCTTGAAGTTTATCGCCTTAGAAGTGTACAATTAGCCAGTGAGGATACCTGGGCGTAAAACAAGCTTCTAAGGGGGCGCAGACTAACAAGTTGGGTACCGGGCGTTCATTCTTGTTAAGGCGTTAATGAAGAATTATTCATCCAGTCTGTCGGTGGGTGAGAAGGATTATTTTTGATTAATTTTTCGGTCAAACGCACGCGGTCATTGTAGTTGATGAATTAAAATTTTGTTTGTTTTTTTTTTTTTTTTAATTTTTAATACAATAAATTTACAGGTTATTCAAGCCCTCTATTATTGATAAATTATTGGAAAGTGGATTTTCAGGGACAATGCCAAGGATGTATCAAAGCAACAATTGTTTTTTGACCTTTATTAAAATATGATCAAAACTGTTACAAAATTATTTTTTACATATAAGAATTGAGCGAGTAATTTATTTTCACTCTCAAATTAGTCTTTGGTGGAGAAGGACTTCTCAATAATTCAAAAATTCATTCGTATGTTTCACTTGTTATGTCCTTGTGTATGTCAATTCTAGTATTATAAGTAAAAAATAATTTTTATCGTATTTTAATAAAGGTCTGAGGATTGATTAAATTCGATTTAATAGTTTATTTCGAGCATAGAGAAACCCGACCATGCGTTATTTTTGAGATTACAAGTTGTTGGCATAAGTAATTAATATTTGAAAAAGATCGTGTACACAATTTTTAATTATTTCAAATACAAATTTAAGGTGTACGTAATTTTAAGAAGTCTTTCAAGCTGACATTCAGTTAGCAGCACTCGAGTTCTTTTGACTACTGTGAGTCTACGTTGAGTTTGTACCCTAATTAGGGAAGGTAAGGGGTGGGATAGTACTGAAGTCGGGCAGGTGGAGAATGAATAATGGGGAGGGGTGTAAGTTGATGAGAAATGTCGAAGGGAATGATGGTGAGCTTTTCTGACTAGACACGCTGTACCCGCTTCGCAGAGGTCTACACAATTGGAAGAAATTTCACAAAAAAAACATTTTTTGTTTTATTGACTATCAAACAAACTTACCTATAAGTGATGTTCGATAGAAATTATACAAGATCCTTGTTCGAATAATTAATTATGAGAACAATGATCTAAGTATAATTACGACATTGGCCTTGTCCCCGAAGATCGCATTTCCTGTAATTAAATTTACAGCTGTCCGGACTGCTGTAAAGACTGAGCGTTGCTTTTTAATTACGAAAATAACTAAATTAGATTAAAAAATGCGTACGGATTAATTAATTAAAATAATGCACCCGGAATTACTTTTTTTCATGTACATCAATGACCTTCTAACCAAATATATGATTGCCTTCGCTAGGGACACTGTATTATTTAGTGCTGCTGGAAGTTGGAAGAGTGTTGAATTAGATATGTCTGGGAAGTTGAGGCAACTAAATAGGTGGCATAAATTTAAATGTTGAGAAAACTTTTGAGAAGAGTCGAATTAACTTAATACTTTGGTATTACTATTGATTACATACCCAATTGGAAATATCATATCAATATTATTGTAAAAAGATTGAGATCCCTTTATTTGCTACTAACAAACTTAAAAAGCTCACGAATCCTAATATTCTAATGTTGATTTACCATGCGTTTTTCAATCTTATCTAATGGAATGGCCACATAAGGCTGTACTAATGCAAAAAGAGACACTGAAAAGTAAGTGTGATGCATATTTTAGTTAAATTAATTGTGGGCTTATGAAAAAGAAAATCCCGAATAATTAACAAAGACGTTTTAAATAAAATGCATTAGAACTAAGAATAATAAAATAATAGAACAGTTTTTGCATCAATTTTAAGGTTTGTTAAACTTAATTATACTTCACAACGAGTACAATTCTATAATTAAATATTTGAATTGCGGAGTTTGTTATTAAAATTTTTCAGTACGATTGATTATCAAGATGAGTTTTATTTTTAATGACCCTTTTGTTCTGGTAAACGAGCCAATCTTAACAATTCTAATTATAATCATAAAAGCTCTTTGAGTTAAAATAATTTCACCTCATTTTTGAACACTAGAAAAAAAAAAGATTGGATCTCGCATCTGAAAAACGATTCCCCCGTCGAGGCCTCTAAATTTGGGGAAAACCATCAAAGCGTGAAGAAAAAAAACGCACTGTGTGCTTTTAATTTTCTCCTAAAGAAAATTCATATACTTTTTTATTCAGCTGTGAAAAAAAAATACGAGAATCCGGGGTTGAATCTCCATTACTCTCATTAAGACGGCTCGTGAGTTCGATATGAATCAATTATGAGGGATTTGGGTGGGAATGTTTACGATCGTTTAAGAAATTGTTGTTAATATTTTTAGCTTTTATTAAACGGAAGCTGAGAATTATTTTGAAGCTGACGATGAATTTTTTGCTAAAGCCTATTAAACGCGCTCTCGATTACCTACGTCACTTCGATTCGTATCATTTGATGAGAAAAAAATCTTTTTAATCGAGTCTTTTTTTTTTTATTAAAACTGGATAACAAAGATCTTTTCTTTTTATCTGTTTTAAATGAAATTTTTTATTGCACTTTAGTAATTATTTTAAATTGATTGAAGTTTTGTAAATATTCACTAAAAATTCTTTTAAAACCATCTGAACAATAATTTATTAATTTATCACTAGAAAATAATTTATTAAAACTGGTACAGTTACATCCTGCTGTAATCCGTATGCACCACAACTAATTAAAAAGTCATCATCAGTGAAAAATTTTTTTCAATCTAAATTTTTTATCAAACCGTAAAACTTGAAAGTTCAGTAAATGTCGCGTACACCACTTCGCCATTACATTACAATTTACACCTGACATTTTCAGGGTCTCCCAGGGGTCATTCAAAAAAACCAACTGCAAAAACTTAGAAGTTTTACAAAATAAACTTCTTATAAAAAAAAAACAAAAATTACTTTAATTACGCATCAACAGCTCACACGCGATTTTTCACTGCTAGACACGCGGCTGTGTATACCTATAGACCAGGTTTATAGTTCAGTCGGGCGTCTTTTATTCGGATTAGAAACGAGAGGCAGTAAACAGGTGTCAAAGAAAGAGCCGGGCTTTTTACACCTAGTGACGGTTATTGCGAATAGTAGGGGAGGGATTATTACTTCGCGTCTGTCTTTAACGGTACGAATAATAAAGAAGCGAGCTTTATTATTTTCCCCTGTTTATACGCGGGTCTAAGCCTCCCCCTGCGTACGTAAATAACGCTTGACTTCGACTTTTCCTATGATTAAACGGGCTTCGAAAGCTTCTTTCGTGGATAAACAATATTTTTCTTCTGCGAGAGAAGCTTTTACGCTTTTCCCAATTCGTAAATTTTTAATGTTACTCTTAGTTGGAGGAAACCATACGGAAGGATTTTAAAATTTTAACGCCGGATCGGAAGATGAAGTTGAGCTTTTTTTTGGGAATAACTTTTGCGTTTTGTTTCGATGAGCTTTTGAAAAACTAAATGTTATGATTTTGATTCGGAATTATATTTTTTGTTGCAGATTCTGACATAATATAAATTCAATAATTATTTTAATCTATAAAAAATATTTTTTTTCAATAAATCGTTTTTAATAATTATGTCTCAGACTCCCTAAACAATAATCATCAAGTTGACACTGCCTTTATGGATTTCAGCAAAGCATTTGATTCTATCGATCACAGTTTATTAATTGAAAAATTAAAAAAGCTTGGATTAAACAAATGCCTCATAAACTGGATTTCATCCTATATTTCAAAAAGAACATACAAAGTTTTACTAAACAATCACCTATCCGATACTTATACTGCTACATCTGGTGTACCTCAAGGAAGTCACCTAGGCCCCCTATTATTTATTATATTCATCAATGATATTACCTCCAGTATACACAACAGTATTATTCTAATCTTTGCTGATGATGTTAAAATATTCAAGACCATAAAAACCTTGGAGGATTGTAATCTTCTTCAACATGACCTTTATTTAATAAATGAATGGGCCATCAAAAACAACCTACCCTTTAACTTAAATAAATGTAATATTATGTCAATTTACACTGGTCACTCATATATTCATAACAATTACTCTATTCAAAACACTTCATTAACACGAGTAACTAAAACACGTGACCTTGGTATAATATACAATAATCATTTCAATTTTGATGATCACATCCAAACTATAGTGTCAAAATCATTAAAAAAACTAGGAATACTAAAATACTCCTCTCGGACCTTCAAAAATCCAAAAACCATTATCCAATTATATAAATCTCTAATCCTTCCTAACCTACTTTTTGGATCTATCATTTGGTCGCCTCATTATCAAAACCAGATTTATAGACTTGAAAAAGTCCAACATAAATTTATTCGTTACCTCGCTTTTAAAGCTAATATACCAATGGATAGATACTCACATGACTACTCAAATATAGCAAAAAGATTCAACATTCCCACTATTCAGTCTCTTCATAAATATAATGACCTAATGTTCATACACAAATGCATTCATAACAACTATCTACCAGAAGACTATGCAATTTTTAAATTCAAACCAAGACCATACTCCACAAAACGTAATTTAATATTGCAAGAATATAACTTCACATCAACTGATATTGGAAACTCTACAACATTTAGATTAAGGCGTTACTGGAACAATCTTAATGAGTCAGATAGAAATATTCAAGATTCAAACTCTTTCTCAACAACAATTAAGAAAATATTACTGAAATATGAATAATGTTATTTAAATGAATTTATTTATAACTTAGTATAAGTGATATACTTAACATTGTAATTGTGATATTACTATTATGTATTGATTATTATTCAACTATATATTTTATAATTGATATATTTAAGTCTGTTAAACTTTGCATTCTACCTTTGAGATATTCTAATTAAGTACTTATTACTAATTCTTTAAGAATTTATTGTAATGGGCACACAGCCCGTATATTTAAATAAAATAAAAATAAAAAAATAAAAATAAAATAAAATAAAAATTCTGACAGTTTAAATGTTTTGCTCGTTCAAGATAATCAAATGGATAATTACTTTTGTACATGTGAAAAATATGTTAAATCATTACAAAAAATAATTCAATGAAAATAGATAAACGAAAAAAAAAGTTATGAATCGTAAAAAAATAAAACGGGTACGTTTATAACACATGGGAAGCTATTTTTATAAAAAAAGACTTTTAAATTTTATGAAAAGAGTGGCGCTTTTGTTCATGGTGTTTCATATGGCTTCATTATTTACGCTTTGGCGTAACTGCTTCGACTTTATAAATTTAAAATTTTGTCTGCATAAAATAAAATCTTTTCGAAAATAATTTTGAACACACTTTGTTTTATTTATTTCAATTCAAATTTGTTTATCCTGCAATCGTAATTTCTCTCTTTTTTACAATCAACACCCACTTTATTTTACAATGTTACTTACGAAAAATGCATACAAAATAAAAGTCCACTTAAATTACTCAAAATTCTGATATTAAAAATTTTTTTAGAGGTAAGGAAATACTCATTCTTGAGATAAAATTTCACATAATGATTTTCATAAAAAAACTTTACCTGCGAAGGTAGAATACCGAGCGAGGGTTGGTTGACATCACTTCTGAAAGCTTCACTTTGGGGCTGAATGTCATGAAAAATTAGTAGGAATATTCATGAGTTACTTGCAAAGATGTTTTCAGTTTGACATCGCGGGAGGGAAAAATATAAGAATATGAGATTGTTTCTTAAAGCACACGTTCAGCTGATAAATACTTAAAACTTGGATCGAAATACAACTATTCGATTAACGCTGGTGTACCATACGCTTAAATAAAAACCTATTTGGCATGCGTCCATGACTTGTGAAAGCTTTTGCGTAACGTACAAATTCTTTTCTCTTTCGGTTCTTTCGTTGCGTGTATAAAACATTTAGTTTATTTTCTTTCTGTTTTTTTAATTTAAAAGTTATTCAGAAAAATTTTACAAAATATAAAAGTGTCGTTTTCTTATATATGACTGCTTGTTTCTATTTTAAAAACGTTACAAACCAAACAGCGTAGTAGATTCATAATTATTGATACTTCTTAAGAAAAAAAAAAGTCAATATCAGCTGAATAAATGATTACTCAAAAAATAGAAAGTAGAACTCAATAACCGCAGAAGTGTCGCAAACCAACACAGTGCTGAAAAATTTACCAACATGTCAAATCTTTTGTGTCTTGTACTTCATTAGAAAAAATTCTCACTAAAATAGAATGACCTAGAATTTTTGTTAAGACAAAAGTGTATCGCTCAATATGTTTTTTAAATTAGTATTGAAAATAAATTTCGATTTTTGTAAGAGTAAAGTTATCCGAGTAGAAAAATATCAGTTCATACACGTTTAACTTTTAATTGATAAAGTTTTAATTTACAAACCTCATACACACGCACATTCACTATACAGTTTAAATATTTTTATATAATACAAAGTTTATGAATTTCAGATTACAAAATTAAAAGTTAATTAAAAAAATTCCTTATGAACCCGTAACAGCGGCACGCTCTTATTTCGAAATTTAAAACAGTTTACATACGTAAATCACAATGCTTTGCGGGTAAAAAAGGGGTATGATTCCGCAGCCGGAAACGCTTTAAAAAGCTTCCGCGAACATCAGAGAGCCACGCGACGGCCGACGGGGCGTAAAAAAGCTCTGAAAAGCTCTCCTACGTACGAGTGAATCAATTTTAAAGCTCTGCACCTCCGCTCTTTTTTTTCATCTCGAAATATGTTTTGCAAATATTTTCATGCCGGAAAAAATCAACCTGTAGCTTTGTGTATCCCATTTTTTGTTCTACTCTTAAATAAATGAATTTTTTTCATCTGGCTACGTGTAAAATGAATTTTTTTATATGAAAGCAGTTAATTTTTTACGCCTGCTGATTATTTTTAATTTTGATTAAAAAAAAAAGGTGCGTGGGAGAAAGAAAGTTTTCAAATATTTCCATGCAAAGTTCGCAGCATTAAAAATTACCTGCGCCCCTGACCAAGTCCAAGTCTCGGGGTGAATGCTGGATTCGCTTTATACGGTTTACGAGGTAACTTTAAAAACTCAATAACGTATAAGCGTCGAAAGTTTCCGGAAATTAAAGCTGAATAGTAGAAAATCAAAAGGTTGTAAAAGTTTAGTCGAGCAAGTTTTTTTTTTCACTCCCAAGAGTTTGTACGACTCGATTATGGGACTCTCTTGTGTACGTACAAACAGTTCGTGATAAATTAAAAGATAAGTTGTGCTTTTTACTCAAGTGAGTTTGTTCCCGGATTGATTTAAAAAAAATTTTTCTTCGCTCGAGTACCATGATAAACATCAACGGGGTTTATTTGAGAGGAAACTTTTTTTTTGCAAACTCTCGGTGTATTTTTTCTTTTTTTGTTGCCGTTTTAGCGAGGAAGATAAAGTAATTCAACATGACTTTTGTCAGCTAGTCGAAAGCTTTATTTTCAACAGTCAACAAAGCTTGTTTCGACATATAATACGTGCTTTTTTGAAACCATTTTGGGAAATATTGAATCTACGGAAAAACTCTGGATTTGAGTTTTCAGGAAAAAAATAAAACATTTATTTCCATACATGTGAAAATTCTCTTTTTTTAAATTTTCACGTAACGTCCCGACTCCCGATGGAAAAAATGCACTATCTCTTGATAAACCGTAACCATACGATATTTATCTCCCGGACGTTTGGCTGCACGACTTTAATGGAAGGTTAATTTTCTCGCTCGTTTACTCGAGGGTAGAAGTTTTTTTTCAAAAGTGTACTATTTTTTGGTGAGTTTGTTGTTAACTTGCTTTTTTTTAAATTCAGATGGAAAGTCTTTCTTATGAACCCCTATAATTTCTTTAGAGCAAATGCGTTTTCATCAGCGCGTGGTTGAATTTTTCTGAATATTCATGGTCGATGCAATCGCAGAAAAGGGTAAATTAATTTTTGAAATTTAAAAAATTGTAATTTATTAAATAGGATTTTTTCATCATTCGGGAAGAAGCTGAGGGCAGGGCATTTTCTAGGTGTATTTAATTAAATTTTGAGAAATTTCAAGGATTCCTGAACGAAGACGCAATGCTAACTTAATTTTGTAAGATGCGGCCAGCTATTAAAACAAAATGTTGCAGAAAGATTTTGAGGCAAGAAGTATTTGGATATTAAAATTTAAAACGCTGGCTTGGCTGCATCTCGTGGCGCGCTGTATCGCGATAAATTTTTTCCATGACATCATTTATTTTTTACGATACAAATTCTGTGCCAGCGTTCTAAAGAGCTTTAAAACTTAAAATATTTTCAGTTTCAATTTCTAGTAAACGCGCTTTTTTCTTATTGATTGCTTTTTCAATTTACAAATTTTCAAAAATAAATACTTTAAATAACTCAACCGATCAGCTTTAACCAAATGAATATTAAATTGAAGCCGTAAAGTAAGTTTGGCGAGACGAAAATACTTGAATATGTTTTCAAAAGTACTGAATGACGCAAGAAGGGAGATTTTTTTTTCAAAAGCGCACGAATCGCCGTCTGAAAAGATGCAGAACAAAACATCGCTTGAGAAATTAATATTCAGAGCGACTAATCTTGAAGAAGCTCCACGCTAATTAAATATCGCACTTGAATCTGGATGACAAACGTTTTATTTGTTTGTTTTCGAGGAACCCCTTTTTTTTCCCCAACTAGTTTTTCAAGTTCAATTTCGTGGGAGGAAATTTTTTTTTTGCAGCTCGCCTTCTTGGAATTTTTTTTCATGCTAATTGTGGCTGTTCTTTTGTGGGGATTTTCGAGAGAACTGTTAATTACAGATGTTTTATGAAAATACTGGTAAATTACTTACCCTTAATGAAGTTAAAAAAACACCCTCAAATTAGACTCTAAAAATACATACCCACACATGCGTAAAAGAAATTGTACATCTTCAAAAAAAGAAGCAAACTTTTAAAAAAACGCAAACAATAAATCTCTCTTAGTAAAAAAAAGTGAGCTTAAAAACTTTTATTTATCTCCTTAATTACTCAAAAAAAGGAGTAAGCTCGGGTACAGAAGATTAAAACTTTCAGCTGTTTCTCTTCCGCCTGATCTCACACTTTTAAAAGACATAAGCTCCGCCGCAGCAATGATAAAGCAGACGACGTCGAGACATCGCGGGGGGGGGGGGGAAGAAAAAGGGGAGCGAGCATTGATTTTCATCGGATCGGGAGGATAAATACCATTCAGATTCGTCGGGAGAGTAAAAACGGAGTGTTTCCACTCCGGGAATCATAAACATGGGGGGAGACAATTTCGTAAAGAGGTCGTCCCACCGTCGCCATCGAGCCACCGCAAGAAGATCCTAATCTCGCGTGCGCCCACCCGTGACGTGCCGCGCTAACTAATTCGAAGAATTAACCCACCCTGACGCGACCTTTTTCTTCTGTCAAAGGGTTGCTTGCTGATCTGGAAGATTGTCTCGATCCAGTAGTTTTGTTTAAGAAGCTCTCAAATTTATTAGGTACATAAAAAATATTTTTAGAATGGTAAAATTAAATTGTTTGCATTTTCCAAAATCATGAAAACGTTGACGGAACAAATGAGAATTCGGAAATTGGGTTTTTCTTCTACAACCGTAGGTACAATACAATAATTTCCGAGATAGTTTGGCTGCTAATTAGATTATCTAGAAGCATTATTGTTTTCTAATTTCCACATAACGAAACTCATCAGTTAAAAATTCAAGTTGAAAATTCATTTAACTTGTTATTTTAATGACCGTTCAACAAACATTCGGTAAATGATAAAAACAACATTACTTTGCAAACAAACATTTACTCGTCGATCGGTTCTCAAAATCGATCAGGGTACCTTTGATGTATGTAGAATGTATTCAAATTTAACGAATAATAATTCCAACGATAACACAAACAATGAAATCAAAACGATATGATTTAAGGTAATAGTCCAACTTGAGGCAAAGAAATCAACAGTTAAAACATTAATACTAATTGAGGCATTCAGCTGCAAAATCACGAGCAAAATCACGTGGCTACCGCACAGACTGCATAAACTATTACCGAATCGGAGTAATAGTTTTTGTTTTTCTGAAGCTGTGCTGTGTAATTACGCGAGGGGCTTAATGAAGGTCGTTAAATTTCAAATTATTGCTTGATATTGTTTGTTTTTTATTCAAGTTGAGTTTTGGTTGAATTAAATATTATGCACACGTGTAAATAGTGATCCCGGGAAGTCTATGAGGTACACGTACTGAAGATCTATCTAAACAACTAATACGTAATTCAACAGTCCTGATTTTTTTTTCAAACCGTGATTAGTTTTGAAAAATGTTAATTTTTTTCACAGTTAACTAAATTGATTGAATTTTAAATTTAAAAAAACTTCCAAAAATTATGCTTCAATTGTTTGTTTGTCAAAATTTTCACGTGTCAAAAATTTTGTGTGATTAACTACATCTCAATCATTTTAGCCTCACGGTTCCGAGTTTTTTTTAACCATTTTAATGAATTAAAAACAATTTTTGATTTTAAATATCTTTTTTAATTTTAATTATGCTTCATAAGTTTATTATTTTTAATTAAACAAAATTTCATATTTTGCATGTAAAACTGATACTTTTAGAGAGGCAACTGTTTAAAACCTTGATGAAAATTTGCAAATTAATATTTCGAATATTTTTCATCTTTTTGATATCTCAAATAATCTGATTACAGGTACTCTATAATAAATAATGATTTTTTTCAAAAAATTTCAAAATCCAAGGGCTTGAGTTTAATAAACACCTCGTAATGAATTTTCAAAGTTTCTCGGGTATCCAGCGTAAAGCACGATCGTGTTCAGGATCTAAGCGCCCGGTAAATCACTCCTCTTATCAATTTAATGAAAGCTAAATTATTCAAGAGCCGGTGGGGTAAGGCAGCAGGGGCGGGATCGTTTTACAGAATTTATACCTAATTGTTGTGTTTACCTAAGCCGGAGCCCCGACACTGGCGCTCGATCGTGCTCGGTATCAGACTCCATCCCTCCCCCCCGGACCCGCGATCGATCGCCGCGACGATGTTATAATTTATGATATTGACTCTTTGCTTGGGTAACACTTAAATGCACTGCGTACCAAGGTACCCTGAGATATTCATCGACACGGTTGTTTTAGGGCTTTGGGTGAGAAAGTTTTTATCCCATGTTCAATGATTATACATTGTAATATTTTAAAAAAGGGTAAAAACTTGGTTGAAGTATTTTAATGTTTATATTGGAATAAATTAATATCTATGTAATTAATTCAGAACTACTTTTGAACGAAAGGTATGCAAGCCTTATACGTAGTGCGATATACGCGAGTTACAGAAAGTTAAAATTTCGAAATCATGCGCGTCAAATGCAACAGCAAATTGAAAATAAAAACAACAACGAAAAATGAAAAGTAAATGTTTACCTTCATTGAAATTCAGTTGTGGTTCTTTTACTTTGACCTGCTTAAAATTAATTGAAGCAGTTCGCTTTTTTAATTTCCAAAAAAAAAATTGAAACTTTTTTTTCCCGTAACATAACTATTTTTTCACTTTTTGTTATCTCATTGTAATTGGAACATTAATTAATTAATTTATTTTTAATAAAATCCAAAAAGATTTTTTATCAACTAATTATAGCAAACGATACTATGAGAGATAATAATTGCAAGCAAGGTGCAATGTAATGTTTTTAGAACCGAGAACGAAATTTAATATTTACAATTCAAGGCAATGGATTCACTTATGCACATTGGCGGTCATCTATAAATATGTTGCTGCGAGAGTAATTGTTAAAATTTAAAATTCAATTAGTAAAATGGAAACGTATAATGAACAGTTTTCAAGTCTAGTCATCGTTATACTTCTCAAAATCAATGATTTTTGAGAAATTTCCGTAAAAGTTCTACAATCGTTTGAAAAGTTTTACAGTTACGCATAAAGAGACTTACCTTGTTACAAAGAGATTGCAGTTAAAAAAGTCAATTTTTCATAAATAATACAAATCTTATGAGAAATTCTGTTCTAACGGTGTCTTTATCATTGATACAAATATCATACCGATCTTGGGTGATTCATCCATCCGGTGGGACATAAAAATACATATTACGAGAAATATACAATTTTTTTTATCGGAAGTGCGAATGATTTGTCACCAACCAGCTATAAAAAAGCGAATCAGGAGTCGAGCGTACGTTTGGTCAGCCACGAATATGCAGCTATGAAGTAGTCACGTGATGCGATCGATGTTGAATATTTAAACGCAACTACACTTGCGGTTTTTGCGTACTGAGTACTTTTTTCAAGTTTTTTCTTTCTTTAATTTGATTATATCTTATAAACTGAGCGTGATTAATGCCCTTACGTGTACACATCCAAGACATTTGTTTGCTTGAATTGTAAAATCAATCGCGGATTTTTATTGCCGCAATAATCATTATGATTATTTGACAATTTATCATTGATTTAATGTAAGAAGTTTAAACTACTGATGAAGAATTGTATTAGTTGACTTAAAATTGAAAAATTAAAAATTTATTTGTACTCGAGAAACTTGGTTAAGAAATTTTTTATTATTAATGTTATTTCAGCTGACATCATCATCATTGATATTGAATGTAAAAAAATTATATGGAAAGTATTAGTTCTTTAAAATTCAAATGAAGGTATAGTTCAAAAATAATTTTTTTGAGTGATATTTTGTAATTGAAAAATTTAATATACATTTAAAGAACAAATAATTAGGTATTTTATACAAGAACCGAACAAATTTCAATTTTTTTTTAATGTTGACGCATTATTGACCATCCTTAGCTGTTTGTTCATATGACGAAAGTTTTGTTAACAATGAACATGAAAGCAGTAAAAGTCTTAATCTAAGCTTAATTAAAAATAAAAATCATCACTAATCAATATTGTTTTTTGGAGTCTAATAAAAAAATTTTTAATCAATCTTGTTAGCATTATTTTAACAGAAATCTCTAACTCATAATTGAAAATTTTTTTGCTTCTTCTTTCGCTTGGTTTTATTTTAATTGAACTATTTTAATTTCAGAGTTGATAAACATCTGTAATCTAAATGAGAAGTTAACGTTATATAATTGCTTTCTAAATAAATAAAAAAATAAAAAAAAAATCATCAAATAAAATATTTTAATGTAAAAAATTAATTTACTACTAAATCCTTGTATGCGTTTTATAAATTTTAATATAATTTTTAAATAAAATTTAAATTAACCCGGCATCGATTGATTAAATTACGTTGAATTAACATCATCCACCAAAAATAACTTAATTAAAAAAAATTAATGAAATCTCTGGTTGTATTTTTAGAGAATTTAAACTCTCCGGTAATCATTTGCAATGCACAAAACTTCCAATAAAAAGTAAAATCCAAACCAGAAAAAGTCCAGAAAAGCACCGGGCTTTATTCAATTAACATTCGGTATCGCTTACGAGGGATCGCACTCAAATTATTCTCCCTTAAAAAACCGTCGGTATAAAAGTCACGCGAGCCGTTTTTCCCTTCAGCCCAGTTTGTGTACATTACAGAGTTAGAGCTCGTCGTAGTTGTTTTTTTTTTTTCTAGTTTGAAAACCAAAGGGTTTGGATGGAAAACACGGCTTGTTTCGTAGGTAGTTCATGCGCGTAATCGTTTGCGTAAAATTTACGACAAGACGCGCGTGGGATAATTTCGCGGGAGTTTCGGGAAGTTGTTACCCGAGTTTAAGTTTCGGGCAAATTTGGTTATTTATCGTGCTGGCTTCGAAATTTCAGAAGACAAAGCAATTATACCTCTGCACATTGGGAAATTTAAATGTTTCGGTACACCTTTTTTTTCTGCCTCTCGCGTAGACAAATATTTCCCACAGTTTCGAGAGCATAATACTAAATAATTAAGAGCTGTAAATTCACGGTCTGACCGGGAGATTCGAAATGCTAATCAGAACGAGCGTGTCGAGGGGAAAAAGATGCGGTAAACTAGCCCACGCGATCTCCGCGGTGATTTTAACGCCTTTCGTGTACGTGTTTTATAGCGCTTTTTTTCGCCCGAGATCGCCCTTTTTTTATCGGACATTGGACAATTTTGCTTTATTAAAAAAAATTAGCATTCAAACATTTTTATTTTAGTTTATGAAAGAACTGACTTTATCAGCTTATTACGAGCTATTAATTTTAGTACCTAGTGTACAGCTGATTTTTATTTCCTTACGATTTTATGAATTTCTGTTGAAATTGCGAATTGACTTCAGATTATTAATTTTTTATTTATGTTAAGTAACTGTTCCGATGTATAAAAAACTTTTTTTTTTCGATGTAATTTCTCCCAATTTTAGACTTAATAATGTCTTATCGATCTTATTGGCTTCGTTCGCTAATTTATTAATGATAGGTCGTTCAGAATTGATTCCCAGTCCAGATTTAAATTTTTATGCTTGGTACACGGTTGAATTCTTAACATTGTATACCCAGATTTTTTGCTCTGTTACTACGGTACGTCGTCGAAACAAAATTTATTTTTAAATTCCAAACGCGTTCAGAGCATTGTTTTATAAAATATTTGTTTTAACTAATTTTTTATTATTCAATACTACTGAAAACGTAATGTGAAGTTAAAATCATAGTTATTATTGGGTAACTTGAAAAAAAAAACACTTTACCATCATGAAAAATAGCCTACATTACGTTAATCCTATTTTAGGGAGCGATTTACATTCTTGGAGCTATAAAAACGTTGAGAGAAAAATACTTTCCGCCCTGTTGAAAGAGAAAGGTCAAGATTTCCATATAGATTCTAATTTTTTTCAAAAAATATAAAGTTTTTCAGGAAGTCATTTTTATGAAAAAAGATAAAAGGGAAATTTTTCTCTTGCATTGCCTACTTCCCTTTCTAACAATAAAAATGATCTTCTAACTATACTTAGCACTTTAAAAAATACTTCTGTTCGCAGCACTGCGTGTCGGTTTCATCTGAAAGAATTAAATAAACAATTTTTCATTTCTCGTACTGAGAATCATTATCAAACTCTAAAAAAAGTTTTAAACATTCATACATCTTCATTTATCAGCGAAATAAAAACTCCGTATTTCTCTTGGGTATTCACAAAAATTGATATCATTAATAATTCAGATAATCCAGGGAAACGTACATTTTAATCGAACGATTTTACGAATTATATGTTTTCTCTAAAATAACTGCAAGCGCTAATCCGATCACAACTTCCATACAATTCTGCCAAGCGTAAATCAGATTATCTTAATTACTTTAGAATAAAAATCAATATTGTGTCGTAACCAGCAGCTTTATACATAAATAAATTTTAAGCAATTCTCCTTGCATTTTTTTTCGTACGAGTGAAAGCTCCATGAATTATTTCCCAGAAAGAAAATAAATCCTTTTCAGATTACCACACAAACAAGGTAAATAAATGGGTACAAAAGTCCTAAGGGTTGTAATTAAAAATTACTACGTCGCAAGCGCGAAACGTTACGTGCGCTCGAAACTTTTTTAATTGCCCGATTCAACAATTATTACAGTAATGACGATCGCGCACTGACACTCGATTAAGGAATTATCGAACGCAAAATATCTCGCTTGATGCAGGAAGTAACAAAGCATTTAAAAGCTTATGCTCGGCTAATCCGAACTTAGATGTAATTGGATACAGAACTTAGCCGAGTATTAACGAAGAGTCGGGATAATGCAAGCTATGAGTCGATAGTTTGTCCGGCTAAGGGATTCTCAAGATGACGGGTAGATTCAATTTTAGACTCGCAGAACGTTGGTATCAAATTGATAGAAGTCTATACGGCGTGGGTTTAATTTTAAGTCCAAGAACATACGGAGAGTAATTATAAAATCAGGGGACTTAAATCGAACAGATAAAAAAAAAAAGAAAAAGAATTAAATATGTTGGGTAAGAAGATTTTGTTTCAATCGATCACTTTTACTAAAACTTTTATGGAAAAATCGTCTAACTTTTTCAATCGCTTCGAATATTATTTTGAATAAAACAAACAATGTCTCACTGAATATTGTACGAACTATATGCCGCACAAAAGTTTTTTGAAACCACTCTATTTTTACTTTTGGTTCACTCGTTTGATTACAACTTCATATTTAAAAAAAAATTGTCCTAGTTTAAATCAAGCAGCGCTTTTCAAATATGCTCAGATTACTGTTTATTTATTTAAAAACTATCATTCTTTCTTTATACATTGACTAATTTTTCAGCAGAAAACTTTTTCAAGTAAAAACTAAACACTGGAACATTTAAATAAAATTTTCATTTTAAAATTGACACAAAATTTTAAACTCAAAATTAACCAGTATCAACCAAATATACCCGAGTGCCGGAAGGCTTATTTTTATCAAAGGTTATATGGATATTATAATATACTCTCCAAAGTCATGAAGCATAATTATGCCAAGCTGTCATAGAAGTTTAGCCCCGCTAACCAATACCTCATCTGAAATTCGAACGATCCTACGCACCCCTAGCCACCTTCAGCGCAATAATTGAATTTTCTTTGTCAAAATTAACCCAAACTCTTGAACAATTAACGCTACTGCTCCCCCAAAACTTCGAATTCACCCGAATTGTTCCGGACAGAATATAATCCCCGAGAGAATCAACAAGTTTTAGACTTTTGCGGAAGAGAGATTGTCTGCGTCATTCAATTTAAAAATGCTGTCTTTTCCGGGTCGACGCAATCACGATCAAATTGAAAGAATCATTGACTTTTTGAATAAATTTCGTACGAGCGAGCAGACCCCGCGCACGGGGCTTTGATCGCTCAAGTGGAAATTATGATTTGAAATTTGAACGAATAATTGTTTGAGTGATGTGCCTCAGACTGAATTCGTTTTACAAACGTTAACTTTAGTACACGCTGTTGCTAAGAATTTCTTTATTGCTTGAAAATTTAATTAAAATTTGAGTTGCATGAGGAGAGGTAGTAAAATCTAGAAGATTTACTGAAACCTGTGTTCTTTTTTTTCTTTCAAGGAAATTTTTTATATAAAGCAAAATTTAAAGTTGACGTCATGACTTTGAAAATTTAAAAATGAAGGAGACTTTATTTTTGTGGGGGCGTGGATTCTTCAATCGCTCACATCAAAAATATTGTAGATAGAGAATTTTTCAGATGTATTAATTGATAAAATCCCATCCACGAGAATAATAAAAAAGTCTTACTAAAGTTGAAGACAATTACAACATAGTTTTCTTTTTACACAGATTATTGGTTTTGCACTGTACATGATTGGGTGCTTCTTCTTGGTCAAAAAAATACAGTGTAGCTAATTTAAGAATTTTTGAAAGAATATCTGCTAGTCTTTTTAGCTTAAGGAAAAAATTTATCTTTCTTGAGTTTCATTGCAGCCCTTTTTTTCTAGTAAAAATTGTACTTACTTTTTTTTTTAACCTGCCTAAAAACTTATTTTAGTGTAAAATTAGAACAAAAAATCATACCATCTTTAAAAAAAAATGAAGAAAACAATTTTGTCACCAAGAGGTGGACAGAAAATTTTTTAATTCCAGAAGCTTGTTGCGGGGTTAATTTGTTCGTGGCTCAATTTTCCGGAGTTGCGGCTGCCGTCATTAGCAGCAATTCGTGAATTAAGCCCAGGCTTTAAATCTCCCAGTTTCCGTTACTCCCTCCGCTTATTGTTGTGTAACGTCAGAGTTTAGCTATAACGTGATTCTGAGCTTCATTCATTTTCTAGTTTTGAATGATTGCTGTTGCCTCCTTGACACCTACTTCGTAGTAGATAAAAATTTCAAGCTTTTTTTGGACGTATATCATTGAACTAATAATGTAAGCTTGATTTTGAATAATTAATTCATTGAATAAGTAAAAAAATAAATTTTTTTATTCAATCTGAACTAAAATTGTAAAAGCACAGTGATTATGGTTTGTATAAAAAAAGAGTCTTAACATCATTTATCATTCAAAAGTTTGATGTAAAAAGTCAGTCAAATGATTTAGTACGAATTTTGAAGCTCGATCCTCTATTTCGAGGGCACTATGCAGACGAGTAGATAATCAGAGAATGGCAGAGACACAAAAAGTTCATTTATCTCGTTTTCGAGAAATAAACGATAAATCAAGAATATAAATGAAGCAGCACGGGTTCGAGTGACGCGCGGGGCAGGATGAAAAAGGCCGATGAAACTCTCGAAGGACGGTGAATATTCATTTTCGGTTTACACGTACGTAGGTAGCTGCGTCACCTGTCTTGGGACCGTAAAATTAAAGGTGGGTAAGAGGTAGTAGAATTAGGTTTTACGTTGGCTTTTACGGTATTGAAAAAAGGAGCCGAGGATTAATGACTGCGAGGGAGGGTTTTTTCAACACCCCCGAGCTTCCGTCCCATGATGTAAAATCATACGCGAGCGAGTTATAAATTTAAAGCGAGCGACGTAAAAAAATTCCGAACGACCATTGCTTGATCAGAGAACGATGAAGTACACCGGCGTGGAAGTTTTCATCTCAATTAATCTTGCTCGATAAAACCTTCTTTTTTTTTTTGCTTGAAGTGATTTAAAATTAAATACTTGTCACATAAAAATCCCCTTCATTTTTATTATCTCGTTTACGAAACAGAGCTTTCGTTGTAACTTAACTGATTTGTGTTGAAAAAAGTTTTTTTAAACTAACTTTATGAGCTGATATAATGAAATTATTACAGTCATAAGTGCAGAGAAAATTTTATCTACAGGAGAATAGAAACAACATAGAAGTGCCAAAATATACTCTTTTATTTTTCTTCAGTCTGAAAAGGGATATCCATGAAATCTACTTTTATGGTTGAGAAGCAGTTTCAAAGGCCAAAAAGGTACGGTTTACATTCCAAACACTAAAACTTCAGTACCGGCCGATGAAGGGTAATGATGGTTTATACAACGATTAAAACCTATACGTTTCAATTCCAGCTTTTGTCAAGATTGCCCATATAACGTTTGCGTCAACAGAGCTGCACTTCAACGTAACATCAAACTTCACCCAAAAAAACATCCAAATTGTTAACTTCAGTTCTGAAAAAAGTCCACGAACAAAGGAGAGGATTTGGAAGCTAACGAAACCGCGCAAATCCTCTGCGTCCTCCATAAATTTTGCAACCGCGCGGGCCGTTAAAAGGAGTAGCATCAAGAAAAAGAGCCCTCGCGTCTTTTTAACAACCGCTATTTATTTTTATTTTACCAGCTGGCATCTGAGGAAAAAGAGCGAGACATTTTTCGTGGCTTGGTTTTGTAAGTTTAGTTGTAAGTGCAGCTTTGGTAGAATGTTTACAAAGTGCGAAATAGTTTAACAGAATCGATCCTCTTGAATTATAATATCTGAAACGTCAGCTACACATAATTGTCGGTTTACACTTTGATTCAAAATCAAAACGCAATAAATTGAGAGTTTCATCAGTCATTAATGGGAAACAAAAGTTTAAATTGCTGTGAAGATGTCGCGTCTGTTTCACGACAAAAGAGACTTATCAACGGACAGAATGGAGTGAAAAATTTCCGCGCAAATGTCCTTTGACGCGTACGCTTGACCTCCTGGGAAACAATTAAATTTTTCATGCTTTCTTTGTCTTTGTGTGCTGTTGACTTTCAGAGCTCCGAGGTAAACTTTTCTCTCTCTCTCTCTCTCTCTCTCTCTCTCTCTCTCTCTTTCTCTGGTCTTCCGGCAGTCGAATGATTTTTTCATTTTTGAATCGCCGAAATGCTAGCACAAGTGAGTGGCTAGTATTTTAAGCATGAAAAATCCATTAAATATAATAACCTGTAAATGTTTTATTCTGTTTTATAATCATTTTAGTACAGCCATCAATGTTTTACCCAAAACAGCTGAGAGTAGTAAAAGAAGATACTTGAAAAATAAATTTAGAATTGTAAAAGAGGTTGCTCCGGTTTTCATAAATTATGACTAAAGTCTGATTTTACGAGGAAAACCATGTTATTTCATTGAACATATAATAATTATACTAATAATAAATTTATACGATCAATAACATTGAGCTTACTGGAAAATTTACAGTACAATTACCGTAAATTCAGTTTAGATAAAATATATTTATAAGTATTCCTTTGACAAAGTTAAACAACTTAATTGTCCTAATTAAACGAAAAACGATAAAAAGTTAAATGAGCTCACTAAAATTAAACTTTAACCTTTCTCAGTAGCGAGTTAAAGATAATCTTCGAAAAATTTCGATGTTTGTCTTAAGTTTATTTATTTCCAAAATCGATCATCGTTAGATAACAACAAAAAGGGGGTGATAAACGAGGTGCGTTTAGCGACGTACGCGACGACGTTCGCGTTATTTATGGCGCCTTGGGGAAAATTCACCGAGCGTGACAGTGCAACCGGTAATATTACCTGCAATTTTCCTTACACTCGGATGATTTTTTTCATTACAACGACCGATGGAGTTTTTTTAATGCAAATTTTACACTTGATTTGATTGTTTATTGCTTTAATCGGTTGAGATTGAAAAATTTTACGGGCGGATGATCTTGATAAGACCATTCAAAAATTGTTGTTTGTAGAGAAAAAATTTTTATAAATTGCTAAGTGTTGAAAAAAAAATTTGGGAAACTGATTTGTTGGTTCAGTATATCGGCTTGGCAATGATAACAAAAATTAAAATCAACTTTTTGATTTTTCAGAAAGAAAAAAAAAATAGCTTGAGAGAAAAATCAACCCCCAAAAATGAAACAGGCTATCATTTATCCTTTTGTTTTAACAAAATTAAGGAGCAAACAATGGAGCCTAAATACCCTCATCACTTAAGGCCCGCAGGATTGAATGTTGTTGCTCGATAAGTACAATCGCGAAAACAATTTACAAGAAAAAAAAAAAGGCGAGAGACAAAAGGAAGTAAATCAAATGGGCTGCTCAATCACGTTAAACGCGATCGAGGGAAAAATCTCGGGCGTTATTAATGCTCATCGATTTGCGTGGGCGAGAGACATAATAAACAGTATAAGACGCGTGGACGCGTAAACAGTCCTTAGACTGAAGTAGCTGATTAATAATGTTTTGGAGTTGTAGTTGTTATTTATTGAGTTTTTGTTTTTGGGAAAAATTTTCGAAGTAGAATTATTACCGAGTCACACTGCACTATTTATTCAAACGCTTTCCCATAGTGTACTTGTAACTATAAGTATGTACTTCGCTAACATTCTCAAATTGCATTTTATGAAAAAATGGAAAAATATAGTCGCGAGCAAAAATAAATGGGTTTGAGCTCAAGTATAAATAAGTATCTCAATCAAGGATCTACCATATCTTTTATAAAAAATTAAATAGTGAAAATTAAAAATTAAAAACACAACACAGTTTAGTTTTTATGAACTACACAATTATTACATAGTTTGTAAATAAGTCTGATGAAAACGCTAAGCCCTTGAAACAGCTGTCACTTTTGAATAAAAATTGTGTTGTTTAATTTTCACTAATCAATATGGAACTGCATCAAGTAACACAAGAAACATTGAATTTTATATGAAAAAGGATAAAAAATGCGGATTGGACCACATCAAGTACCAATTTATAGCAACTCTTACAAACAATATTCGATTAACGATGGTTGACAATACGAACCCTATAAATTCAAAAGTAGTTGCCCAAATAAACAACCTCATAGTGGAACTGGATTTCACCTAGTTCAATTAGAGGATTTACAGGGGTACAAATATAGAGCAAGGTCAGAGACAGCTCATTTGAAGAAAAGCCTAACATCATGCACGCAATCTTTGGAACCATCACAATTTTTTACATAGAGCGTAGTATTCTCAGAAAAATGGGTGAATCTATTGAGACTAGGCATTATTACCGAAACATAAATATTACAGAGAAAGGGGCTTCAAACACCGCCCTGGGGAAGCTCTCTTGGCTTTCATCAAGTAATAGAGCCTTCGAACTTAGAGGAGGCCAGCTTAAGACATGGTCAAAGGCACCACGCGCACGGCGCAACAACAAATCCTGCCAACAGTTAATTATATCTTAAGTTTAATTGAATACGTGGAAATTTGAGAATCTGCGCAAGCAAAATTTATTTATTGGAAATATTTATTTTTGTCACGTTGTCGAAATTATATAATTTCTTTTTATTTTTTGTAACTATATAATAAGATATAAATAATCTTCAACTTTACCATGTTTAAAAAATTAAACTATTTGAATAATAATTGTCATGATTTGTTAAATCAAGTTATTAATCTTTAGTTATTTTTTTTCGGAATCCAAGTATTGATATGTAAATTAATCTAAAAATAGAACAACCGATGTATTATTTTGAATAAAAAGTTTATTATATTAGTAGTAGTAAGCAAAATCTGCTGCAATCTATGAGATTTGGATTAGATAATAAGATACACAATTTTTTTTTAATTAATTTTAAACTTTGAATTTTGTTATACGTTACGAATTAACTCTAAAAGTTATTATACATCCGTGCTTTGAGAACCAAACTTTTTACGCCAAAAATTTTCTCTACCAGCTGAGTTTTACGAACGGGACTGCACTGGGTGCCGGAACCGCGAAATTAGTCCACAAAAGAACGCTATTTTTTTTCAATTCCACCCGTAATTCAAAAATAATCGTACTGAAGTTTCATTTATGCTCCTGTGCTTTTTCATAACTGCAAGCTCGAGTTCATAAATATTGCTTTAATAAAATTACTCTTTTAATTTATCCAGAGCCCTCTTTTTAACGATATTTACGATTGAAATAAAAGGGTCCTTGAGATTTTTACTTTATAGATCGAAGGTGAGTTGGAGGAAAAAGAAAGATACGAGAAAATATGAGAAAGAAGGCATCCTTGGCGAGACGAGATGGTGCCGCGGGCAATTTGTGAATGAGATTAGGTTTTGACACGCGTATTTTAAAAATTTCCCCCAGCTGAAGTTTTATCTCCAGACACTACCGAAAGCTTGCGAATAATGTTTTGTCTATCAATTTCTTGGTCTTTCATTGTTACAAATTATCTTAAGATCCTAATATATAAGATTCTAAGATATAAGAGAGAACCCAAAAAGAATGTCAGCATTTTATTCGTGATGTGATTGGTTAAAGAACAAAATTTAAAATTTGAATTTTTACTTTTATATTACAATTCAATCAAAACATTTAGAGAATAGATTTGATAAAAAATAATTATTTAATCAAGTGTTTGAAATTATCCGATTAAAATCATGAAAATAATAATTATTAGTATATAAAAAAAACCAATGAATTTATAACCACGAAAGTTTAAATGAACTCTGAACGTACCGGCAAAGGTAAAGGGTATCTGGGTACATATAATTTATTGTAGGTTAATTTATATGAATCTTCAACAAAATTTGTTTTAGATAATGTCATACAATTGTGCGCTGAGAGAGACTAGTACAATCTAAACTTCGAATAAAAGGCAATATTGTCAATAAGAGTCAATTTTTTTTTTTATACCATTAAAATATGACTATTTTTAAAGAATAGACTTAAAATTTTATTGAAAACAAAAAACGAAAAACCAAAGCTTCTTTTATTTCTCGATAGTATAAAAAACTGAAATATGTTTTTTTTTTTTTATTTGTACGAAAAGCCAGTTGAAACTCTAATCCAACTCACAAAATCGTTTTTAAATCGAAAAAGGCATGTTTTTAAAGAGCTTTTGAATAATTTAGCGAGTTTTAAAACGCTCCACTCGCAATTTCCGAGTAAAAATAAAGCGCAAGTTCGGGCCAATAAATTAAAATCGCACACGCTACGGCAAACTTTTCCAACGTAGGATGAGCGTGTTTAAAGCGCCCAAATTAGTTGAAATTTTTGGATACCTCGGTGCATTTGTAAACCAAGGTCCAAGCAAAATGACAGAGTCAAATTATGTGACGCACTGGGATGCTTGGGCGTGGGATTAATAAAAGGGAACTTGCTCTAATTCACCACTTTGTGGAAAATATTCTCAAAACGCGTGGGAAGGAAGAGCGAGATTTCTTATATCTGCTGCACCCCTTTAATTACTCTCTTTCAAGATTACTCGAACAAAAGCTCTAATTTTAGCGTTATTAATTTATACTGATCCACCATCGTGCTTTTTACTACCTCATGCATAAAACATTTCATTCATCATGTTAGTCAGACGATATCAATTTCGGACTAAAACAAAGCGGAGAAGAAAAAAAGAATAAGAAAAGAGCGCGGATATTGGCAATTTGCTTTCGGAAATCTTCATTAATATTTCACAGTCAATATTTTCATTGGCCGGCGAAAAGGATTTATTTTTGCTGACTCTTGCTTCGGGATTATGGGGTTGTTGTACTCTCTACGAGAACTTTTTTTTTTTTTTTTTTTTTTCACAAAACAAAAAAAAAATTGAGATGAAGAAGGAGGAAAATTGTGAATTTCTGATTGTGAATGTTGATATTATCTGTTTCTGATTTGTATGAATTATTCAAACGCTACGGTTGCAAAAAATAAAATTTTTCGTCTTCGACCGAAGTAAACGAAGCAGATCTTTTAAATTTTCGTCCTTACTTTCGTTTTATTAAAAAAAGTAAAACAAGATTGCTAATAAAAAGCCAAGCGCCAACGGTAAAATAAATGAAAAGTGCGTAATCAAACCAAAGATAAAATCTAGCTAAACTTGGGAAATGAAAAAGGAGATGATAAATCAATGAGGCCGAGTAATTTTATAAATCAATTCCCAGACGAAACCAACGTACATACGTGCGCGCCTAGAACTCGCTGTAATTCAGAACTTTGGGTGAGATAAAAGTGTAAGTCATGGCGGCACGGAAGTGGGTCAGTGCCACGGATGTGCTTTTGTATTTTGAAATAAAACGCGGGGCCGAACTGCATCGAAGTTTGCTTCGAGTGGGTCGAAAGTCGTAAGAAAGCTGCGGCTAAACGCAAATGCGCTTATGCGTTTTATGGTGCAGAACGCAAATGTATCGCCTTTGCCTCGGGTATTCGTTCTGATTTTATGCATCGCAAAATCATTCTCACAAGTGGAAGGTTTCGCCGAGCGGGTCAACGGGAATTTCTCAAAATGTAATTTCGCCTCTTTTTTTTTTTAAAGCCTTGGATTTTTCTTTGATTTTCGATACGTGATTTGGGATTTTTCAGCCCTGATGGGAAGTTTAAGAGATATTTTATTCAAAAATAAGCTTTTAGCTTTGAAAATTTCAAATGAAGTAAACAATGTTTATGTTTGACAAGCAAATTTTTCAAACCTTACAGTGTCAGAATAATTTTACTAGAGTAGTAAATTTTTTTATATTATTTTGAAAAAATTTCTTTTTTAAATCAACCTACTAATTTAAGTGGACGTTTAAACGTTAACGAGGAAAAAAAATTTCATCAAGAGCACAATTCTCTTAGCTTTTATGGTCGTTCAAATAGCTCGTATGTTGTTTTTGCTGTGTAAAAATTAAAAAAATCTTTTTATCGTATGATACTTCTAAAAAATAATGAACGATTAAAAAACGAATGAAACCAGAAAAAAGAAAAATTATTAACTTTATACTTTTCTAAGAAATATCAAGTACTTTTTTTTGCAATTTGAAAAAACGTTGCCAACAGATCGAATGACAAAATTTCTTCGATGAAGTGTTTGTCACATTGCTTCTCTATTAAGTAAATACTAAAATATTGATAGCTTTTCACTGTTTATTTGCATTTTCTTCATTCGACTCAGAGCCATGTTATTTTTGAAGTAATTGATTATTTTGCGTGACGCCAAGAGGCGCAATGTACACTGGTAATATTTATCGATTCTTCATGAATATTCAAGTGAATTTTTCACTCTTTGTCCATGAAAATAAAAAACTTCAAATAAATTTTTCAAAAAATTAAAACTCTCAAACGAGTACATAAATAAAATAATATTTAATAAAACAAAAAATTTCGAAGAATTATGAAAAGCATATATTTAATTAACACTATTTCAACCAAATAAATAATGCACTTACAATAATAATAATTAGAGTTTTCATTTTTAATTTACATGAAATCGTGTTTCAATATCTGTAGAATGAACGAAAAAGTAAATTATTTTTTTACATCAAAATAATAATTAAAAAATTGTCTTTAACTACCTTTATATAAAGAGATAAAACTACGAAAGAATCGTGGCGTATATTATATATAAAAAATTAAT
Source organism: Encarsia formosa (assembly GCA_038277355.1). Lineage (NCBI taxonomy): Eukaryota > Metazoa > Arthropoda > Insecta > Hymenoptera > Aphelinidae > Encarsia > Encarsia formosa. The sequence continues at coordinate 113,548,953 of CM076184.1, forward strand.
TTCAAACAAGTTACACTAAAGAAGGCAATTTTTCAAGGACTCTACTTTTAGATATAATTAAAGATAAAAAGTAAAAAAAAAAATCAAGCTCATTTATCTGTTGATTAAACTTTTTAAAAATAAAAATAAAATTACCAAAAAAAAACTTTTAAGAAAAGATGTCATTTATTATAAGTCATTGTTATTTCTATGGAAATTTAAGAAACAAGTAAAATTCAGAAAGATATTACTTGTTGTTACAATCAATTTTTAAATGGTCTCAATTTATATCGCTTGTAGCTTTTCATTAAGTTTTCGATGTTTAAATCGAGGTTTAAATAACTTTTAATTATCGAATGATTTCATGCTAATTATGGGTATTCTCAATGTTTAATTTCCAAATTAAATGGTTATTTATAAATTTATAGAACGGAAGTAAGTAAAAAAGACGTTATTTTCCTGTTTTTTACTAATCGGAAAATTAAAATAGCATTAAATGATGTATTTTCAAGTTGCCATATCAATATTTTGAAATATGTTGAGTAAATATTGTTCTCTTGGCAATGACGTTTATACAAACGGTAAACAATTTTTCGAATCAATATACTTCGTTAGATGTTTCAAAAAATTAAGTCAAAAACTAGGAAAACCTCAATCGCAGCTACTATTAGTACAATACTGACAGTACCTATAAAAAATTTTTTTTTATCTAAACACAATATTAATAGTTTTTTTATCATATTTAATTATGTCAAAGTATTTGATCAAATTAGAAAAATATATTTTTTATTCCAGTTTTTCAGTATGTCAAGCATCATTTACAAACTATTAATAATTTGTTTGAGGGCATTAAATTGATGGTTAAGCAGTTAAGTGATGCTCGTGAAATAATTTCATAAAAGAGTAAATATTAGTTATATTTTTTAAATTATTTTCTGAAGAATGTAACACAACTCGTGTATGAACAAATATAATTTATTTTCTTTTTTAATTTCATGTAATACCTGATCACTTTAAATAATTAATGTAAAATGAAAATCGAAAAAAAAAAAAAAAAAAAAAAACATATTATTTCTGATCCATGTAAAAAAATTATCTGACCATTTTTGTAATTGAGAAGGAATTCAAAATTCTTTAAAAATTTATGTTCATAAAAAATTAAAGTTACCGTACATTAAACAATATTTTCATATCGAACCAATGATTTACATAAAAATATTAGTTAATTTTTATTCATAAGTAAGAGATCTCATGTACAACTTATAAAATATTACTACGCACTTTTGCAACATTGAATTCTTGTAAATACCAAAAGTTTTCGATTAACTTCAAGGATATTGAAAATTCAAAGTTAGGTACTTATTAAAATCCGCTTCATCTCTCGCAAAAAAGTCCGACGAGCGAGAAACAATAAGCACCGCAGATTATCGCGTGACACACGCTCGTGAGCGTGCTCACGACGTTTTTTGCTTTAAAATCAATGCTGCGTGCGCCAAGGACGTGTGACTTTTCGTGACGCGTTTCTCAATCACTTAATTTTTTTGATTTTTCACTCTCAATTTCACTCTTACGAGAATTGCTGCCAAATTTTTTCAAATCTATACTTTTGCTTCTTTGACCATTTGGCACAATTTCCGGAAATTTTTAACATCTTAGTCCAACAAATTTATTTGTCATAAGACGACAGTAAACAGTCAGACATAATTTAAAGTACAAATTGTAAGCTCAAATCCACCAATAACAACGAAAGAAAATTTCCAGTCGCAAACACTTCGAGACCTCCGCATAAAGCAAAGGAGAAGCCAATCAAGCGCGCGGACTTTCATTAGCCGTCACCCCGAAATCCAAGGGTTTAGTTAACGATTCCGAAAGCGCGCGCAATTTGCAATGCAGTTCGCACGGATACACGGGATTCTCGTTAAGCTCACTTACTCAGCACCTCATTTTGTTTTTACCAAATTTTTAGCCCGATTTTTCGACCAATTTTACTTTTAAACTAGATTAAACCTGAAATTTGATTTTTTCCAAATCACGTATGAATGAAAACTCCTCTGAGTTAGAAAATAAATTGAACTGATGAAATTATGACGTATCGATTGTTCAAAAACCCTTTTTAAAGTGTTTTTTTTTTACTTATAATTAAGAGTTTGGTTTTTACTATAAACTTTTTTATTCTGATTTAGCTCGTTAAAAATTTTAAACTATATCCGCATAAAGCTTACCTCATTTTATTATTTTTACTCTAACTCTTTGAACCTCTTGAAAGTACTTAATATTGCATAAAGGAAGAACCTTTCAAGCTTACTAAACGAATTTATAAAATATAATTATCTGAAACAAATGATTCATCCACTAAATACTAGTTTCATTTTCATTATAAAAGTAAGCTATAAAGGTAAACTATGTACTAAATTACAAAATAGAGGTACGAATAAGAGTACATCACGTACGCCTGGTCTTTAAAAACTCTTAAAACTTGTAACCTGGGTTTAACCGGATTTGCAGTAGTTTGTCATTGTCAATACACTCTTAACGGCACCATCACCCGGTTGAGTTCAAACCAACTAGACAATTTAAATTTGAATGATAAAACGGCTGCTTTGTTGCTCATAAAATCAAGACGATCCTCTAAAACACAGCACACGTTCGTATCCAATTAATTAATCGAAACGAATCGTAAGAATTTCTACTCATCCGTGATCCGTGGTCGAGTCCTCGAGGTTCCTGAAGGGATTCCCAGTTTTGGGGTTTGGCAGCCACCGTCGGCTCTCGAACTTCTGCAGGTAGTACACCGTGTACCTGGGGGAACGAATCTCTATGAATTATTTGTTCTTTAAATATTTCGATGGCGAAATGTTTGGTTGAGATTTAATCCGATCAAGTTTAGCGATAAATTCGAAACTCCCGCGGTAGGTAGGTAGGTAGGTGGAGTAATCAGAACACGATTTTCTCATAAAAGTTGATTTACTCGGCAATAAAACTAATTAAAACCCCAGAGAAAATAGTGAAATAATGTCCAACCGATCCCCGGGCGAAATGCCATAATTCTTTTTGGAGTTTCTACCCGCTCGCTTTACGACTAATTAAGCCGTAAAGATAAAAAATAAAAGAAGAATCGTGGCTAGTTGGTTTTTCTTAATTAAATTTAAAAGTTATTGGAACACTGATTTTAAAAAATTTTCAAATTTCTAAGTTATATGAAGTAGCATACAATGTTTTATATTCTAAATGAATAATTAATCATAGCTGTTTACAGATGTGCGAGCAGATGAGGTTTAATTTTTTACTTTTTTACTTTATCGTCAGTAATATGTATGTTGACTTTATCAAAAATGTACTATTAAAATACTATTAAAAAATAGTAGTAATAGGGTTGGCAACTTTTTAGAGTTAGTAATATTTCATTGTTTAATTGGTAAGATCATCAGAAAATAATCGACAAGTGTTTTTTTATTTTTTCAAAAAACTAAACTGAAGAAACTGCAAGCATTTAAATTTTTTTTAATTTCAATATATATATAGACATACTACTGATGTGATTCCGGTCCGATGAATTCATTGGACCGTAGTTTTAAAAACTTTTGTTAAATTTTTTTTTGATGAATTTTGATTTTCAAAATTCTAAATAAAATCGTAAAATTCATTAAAAATCGCGTACTTTCAGAAAAAAAATATTCTCAAAATATCGGTTTCCAACCCTATTATGATCATAATTACTACTATAAGGACTGAAGGTTTTAAAAACTATTTAAAAAATAAAATTGTAAAAAAAACCTGATTCTTAAAAATTTTTACGCTCACTTCCCCTAATTTTTCTCAAAATCACCTCGACAAACCCAAAAATTTTCCTGTACAAACACCTGCCCCATAAAATTGAATTTTCCAATCGGATTTCCCGAGGGACAGTTCCTTACCTGGGTGCGTACAGAAAAATATTTCAAGTAAATTATGCGGATGGTGGGTTACCTCAAGCCGTTATCCCGATCCCCGGTGACGTGGCAATCGATGTTGGACCACTTTTTGAATAGCGTCAGCGGTTCCCCGGTCTGTCCCTGGGGCGGGTAGACGAGCATCTTCTTAACCGCGGCCCTTTTCATGGCGTCCCTGGGTTTAACGATTCTCGGCTCAGGCTCGGCTCTCCGCATCCTGGGGGCGCAGCTGCTCGTGCGTGCGCTCGACGTCGTCCCGCTGCCGAGCGATAGATCGCTCAACTTGTCCAGAATATCATCGTAGTCGATGGTGTCACCCCTGGTGCCTCGGGCTCTCGGAGGCTCGTTGAACGCCGATGCAACCCCTGTTTTTTAAACAACTCGTTTTATTCGAATCAGCTTCAATTTAATATTTATTTATTTTGATCCTTTGCTGATGACAGCATAGGTAGGGGCTATGCACTCCAGAATCATTGATGATTCTTTTGGAAAATTTAAAGTTTTTAGAGCCTTGGATCCAATTTCAATTGATATTTTGTTAAAAATAATATTTTTCGAAGATTTTTACTTGAAATGAAATCGATATTTTATTGATTATATTGATCTTTGTGTGTGAGTCTTTTAGTGATTCTGGAGTGCATAGCTCCTTGGGTAGCTATGATTCAAAAATAAAAATTTTTCGCAACGTCTCTCTTTGTATTAAAAAGTGACAGAAATGAGACTCATCGTCGACGTAATTACGGCACGAGATCAACTTATTTATTTCCTCGAACAAGTATCAATCAATTTAAAATAAACTAGACTCGAATTTAAAATTTAGTTTTTCAGAGTATTTTTGAAAGCTCGACGTTTGGATTAGGGAATCAACTAGTAATTGTTTCGGTAATACCAACCTGTCGGACGGTTGATAATAGATTTGAAACTGATCGGTTTGGATTTAACGGTACGGTAGCCAGGATCGTGTCCCCCGGCCAATCGTCTGGGGGCCGGCGGTGGCTCCTGACGGCTCGCGAGCAGTCGCCTCAGCCGCGAGTCAATTTCCGAGCTGATGACGCGTCGGTGCTGGTTCTCGAAGTCGCTGCTCCAGTGGTCGCTCGACGATTCCTATTTCGGTATTTATTATTTTCAAAGAGCGTTTAATCAAATGAAGTTTTTTGGAGTAGTTTTCGCAACTAGAGCCCAAAGTAGGTTATTTTACTCTGGGCTGCTTTGTGTGCGAGGTAGGAACTTTATAATACATCGAAGTTTAAATAACAACAATGGAAATTAAACTCGGTAGAATCCACAAAAGTTTGAGAGTATGACGAACCTTGATAGTGGCAGACGCGGAGTCTCGTCTTCCGCGGCGGAGAGTTTCGCACCGTCGGGGAGGCGCGGCGGGCTCGCGGTAGCTCGTCGCGTTCGACACCTCCAAGAAGTCGATTCTATCTCGGTCCGGCCTACTTTGCACCGCTGTTTCATCGCTGCTTTCGCTGCTTCTGATGAAGTTTACGTGCTTCTTTCTCTCTCCTGAATCGTACGTCAACGGTTTTATAGTAGTTAGAGTTTTTTTGAATTCATAGGTAAACTTACTGGGGGAGAACACCTGGCTTTTTATATAAGAGGACGACCTTCTTGGCCGGGTGTTGAGAGATCTGGCGATGATCTCATCGCTCCTGAGGTCCTGAAGTCGCGACTCATCTCGTTCGGTGCTGCTGCCGCTTCGGAGCCAAGACTTTCGAAGAATTTTTCTGAGGAAATAGGTAAAATTTTCCTCATGAGTTTATCAGTCTGATGTTACCAACATAAGTATAAATTCAAAGTAATAAGTATTTTCTTGATATAAGGCTTATAAATAATAAACAATATTTTAAATTCATAAGGAGGTTATGTGAATTAAAAAAAAAAATAAAATAAAAGAGAGAAAAAGGCATAACTCCGGAGGTAGGCGAACGGAATGGTTACCTGGGGGTAGCGGAGCTCTCGGATCTTCTGTGTCGTTCGCAGTACGCGCATATTTTCGTGATGGGCTTGAAGGTCTTCGGTGAATTATCGGTCTTAGCTCCACTGGACCTCCTCATGCCCCGGCAGCTAGCGCGTTGGGCATAACCAACAAAAACATGGTGTGTTTATAAAGTCATGGCTTGTCTACTTTAGGGTAGTTTCGACCGCAAAATTTTACCGAGTGTCAAGCGCAACCAGAGACAAACCAAAAGTAAGCTTATTTTTTATTTAATTTTAAGTGACGGGAAATTTGTTTTTTTTTTATCTGAATTAATCTTGAGTTTCTTGTTTCTCGAATTCACAAATTTTATTTTATTTTATTTTTTTTTAATGATAATGAAAAAAATTGTTAAATGAGAAATTTTTTTAATATATCTAGCGTAGATTAAACCAAGCTCGTTCGATTTTTAAAATTAATATCGACGGTCCCAGCGAAGTAAAACCTTAGCCGAAAGTCTGCATATTTAAAATTATCGATAAACGACTGAAATTAATTAAAAATTAGAAAAAATTACAAATCTGATTCATTTTCTGCTAATTTATTAAAATTCTTTGTTTTTTCTGATTTTTAAATTTATTTCAGCTTCTCAAAATTATTTGAAAACTGCAGATTTTTGGCTAAGGTTTTTCTTCGCTGGGACCGTCGATATATTTTATTTTTATTTAAAAACTGCAAGGCATGAATTTTGAAAAAAATTAAAAGAGGTTGAACGACTAATACTCTTATTTTCTCCTCTTTACTCCATTCTTTCATTCATTCAATCAGCTTGGAAAATTAGACTCGTTAGTTAACTGTAGCAGGAAGTTTTTTTTAAATCGGAATCTTAGACCGACGGAAATAAAATAGCTCAAGTTTTCGATAAATTATCGAAAGCTCATCGGCCGGTGATTGAAGCTTGATTTTCAATTAAATTTCCGTTACGCCTACTCAAGCGGATTATTAATTTCTTTTTTTCTTTCCGTAAAGTATGCCAGCTTGGCGGAAATGCGTCAGACCTCCGACTCAAGGTCCGTGCGGGAATCGTCTGCTAACCGACCATGGAGACGGGGATGGACTGTGGGAGCAGATAAAAAACCACTACGTCGAAATCTCCCTCGCAGTCCTCGCGTGCGCAGCAGTTATCGCCATATGGAGACGTCGCAACTCCGAGGAATAAGAAATCAAAACTTTTTGAATGTACCGAAATTAAGAGTTACATTTTCAATACTTTTTGATTACTATTTTTGTTCAAAAGTTTTCATTAAATCAACGGTTCCAGCGAAGAAAAACCTTAGCCGATAATCAGCAGATTTTAAATGACCAATAAAGGGATAAAATGAATAAAAAAATCGAAAAAAATAATAAAATATTATTAACTGAGTAATGATTTATGAAGATTCTTTAATTTTTCTGATTTTTTGATTCGCTGCTGGTTTTTAGCTAAGGTTTTTCTTCGCTGGGACCATCGATATGAGTTAAAATATAATTTTGGACGGAAAATGTATCTATTTGAAGTAAATAAAACATCCAAAGTAAATTTAATCTGGGTATTGAAATTTTAGTACGATGGATCGTAAAGTACGGTATCGTTCGTTTAAACGCTCGATATTGGCTTAATTTAAATATTTAAAACGCGAAACGTTTTTATGATTGTTTCATTAACTTGTCCAACTCATCGAGCGAGTCACAGCTGAAGTGATGTTTTAAATTACCCCGGGAGAGTTTAATTTTTCTCCCGGGGCGAGCTCGTAGTAAAACTAATAACTGGTATCCTCAAGCATTTCGCAGTTTTATTTATTCTGTAAACATTGATATTCGGCGTTTTATTACTTACGCAAAATTTCGACATTATTGAAATTTCATGACGCAAATACGCGTGTAAGCCGCTTACGATGTTTTCCAGTTGTGGTCAAGTTTCAAAATCGAACGAAAAAAGAGCATATGAAGAAGGGGATGTGTGATTTGGGTTACAAAAATCATCATCCGGTAGGAATAAAAGAAAAACTATTTCAAACAACCTCTGAATAAGATTTTTCATTTTATTCCAGTATGAAAAATGTTTTGAAAAAGTTTGTCGTAGTTTTTTTTCAAGATTAAAAACTCTGAGTATTACGGAAAACGTGATCACGGTTTATTATTTCGGAAAAAATGATCCTACTCGGTAGCTTTGAAAAAAAAAAAAAAAGAAAAAACCAACAGCTCACGTAATAAAAATAATCAAGAATTTTGTACACATTTAAAAATAGTTTAACCAAAGTAAGATTGAGTTAAAATCCCGTATAATTTTGTGCTTGATTCAGTTGGTGAAAGCAAAAGTACGGAATTACCAGGTTTTGTGTTAAATCGGCGAAGTGACAAATAGTCAGCTTTAATTAATCCAACAGCGATTCATTCAGTTAATAAAAAAATTGATGAATGTAACTCTTCATTCTTACAATTCAATCAACAAAAAGTATCAAAATCATATTCATGGAAGTTCATACGCGCAGTTATAAAATACCTTTTCGTATTTTCTACTACACCTTTTTGAATTTTTCAAGATCTTTCCATTGACCAGTTTCAAAGCTATAAATTTCAAAAAAGTCAAAATTTTCAATCTTTTGACATGTGTAAATTATCAAGCACTCAAAAATATTAACAAGAGCAGCTTTTTTAGAGTACATTTATCATATCTATTACAGGTAAATTTTCAGTGCAACATTTTTATCTGTTATTTTTTTAAGAATTTATGACCATTATAAATAAAATTCGTTGAAAAAAGTTCAATCTTCTTTTTTGGCGAAAATTTAAAAAGTTATATCCAGAAGTTAAGTGCATCTTTTCATACCTTACATCATATTACACATCTGGGTCCAAAAAACTGACAAGATACGTAATAAAAATTTCAGAGTCACTAAATTTTCTTGCGCAAAAACTATTTACTCAAAGCCCGCAGCAATTAGCTTTTTTCTTCTCAATTAAGCTGCGGTACAAGACAGACGATACAAGATGAAGAAGCAGCCCATATCCTCGACCTTGAGACATTATCTGCATTTCCATTCGCCCACGTGCACCGGATAAACGCAACTCGTCCCTCCCCTTTCGTAGCGTTGGCTCGAGGATTTTCGTGTCTGACGCATAGTTTGCTTTGTGATTTCTCGCACGGAAATAAGGCTGAGATGAACGATGATTATTACGAGACTTTATTTACGGATAATCCTCTCTTTGCGAGAGATTTTTAAAATGACAAATCGAGTTTGAAAACAAATCAATTAGCAAGATTCGAGTCATTTGTGAAAAAAAACTTTTGTTCTTGAGCGATAAACTAATTTAATACAAGTAACGCTCATAGACAGCTATCGGATTATCGGAAAGTTATAGTACGTCGTCATAAAATTACCCCGCATTATCGATCGTAACAACGTAGTATTTTTTTTTTTTTTTTTTTAATAGTTTTGTTACGTTTCAGTCTTGACGTCATCACGACTTATCCCGGCTTACTATTAGTAATATTATATTATTACTATTTTAAAGCGACCACGTAAATCAATACCGATCAAATATAAATAAACGGTGTAGAATTTTTATGGCGAAATAATAGAACCGCGGCTAATGGGAAAGTTGAGAGAAATTTGACCTCAGCTTGCGCAACATCGACTCATGTGCACAAGGAGTATCGAGTGTAGCCAAACGTCTTACCAAACTTGAACTCTACTACTTCTTGTGTACGTCGTAATTCAATATTTGTATTTTCAACTTTTTTCATCTAAATTGTTATTTTTTGTTTTTTACTTAAATTTTTTTTTTAATTTACAGTCAATGAAAGTTTTCTTTTTCTTTTTCTTTTTCTTTTATTTGTAAAACAACTTTTTACTTTAAAAGTTATTGTCGGCTCTGATTACTTATCCCGATAAGCTTTTTAACTTTGAAACTGTATTTAATTAATTTAAAATATTTTTGAAAATAATCAAATTTATTTATTGTTTTAAAACAAAATAAGAAGAATATATTTTAATGAAACTTCTGACATTGAAAGATATTAGCAGTAAAATCTTACAAACGATTTATAGCATCAGAGACGTACACAAAGTTGACTAAAAATTCATTACACGTGTCTAGATTAGTAAACTAGGTTTAATCAAATGACAAATAAATTGTACGGTAAAATTTTGTGCATGTACAATACACGACGCGAATAAGACTTTTGTTAACGCAGCCAGTACACAACTATAAAAAAACAATCACAATAAATTTTACCAAAAATCACGATAATATTTATATTATTTTATATTATTTTATATTATTTTATAAGATATAAGTCGTGGTACCAGAATCATAATCAAAATAGCTCCAGGGAATTTTCAAGTACAGCTTTAAAGCCTCACCTTCGCTCACAGGGGCTGACCTTTAGAAGCTCGTCGTATCTCGAGCGCGAACGCAAGCGCACACGGTCGGACGAACGATAACACGTAACTCCTCCTTTGAGCCCCTTCTCTAATGCCGCCGCGACACTACGGGAAATCCGATAAACTTGTCGCGTAAGGGTTTTATAATTGATTTTAGCAGAGTAGGAGGAGGACGGAACCCTGGCATTCTTCTTCCATCGTCTCGTCTGATTCCGGAGCGAGATTTTTTTACAGATCTCGTGGACTTCCGACTGTAATTATTTTGTTTCTTTTTAACCTTGAATTAAGAATGCGGAAACCTTTTGTCGTAGCTGCAGTTAATTCTTATAATCCGAGTATCGAGTGTCAACTGTTTGCCAAGATTCCACTTTCCATTACAGAAATTGTTTCCGTTTCTTTATTTACTTTGGTACCCTGCAGTCTTAAGAGCGTAGTTGAAATTAGAATATCTTGCGTCATCTCAAGCGTCATATTATTGTTAATTTTTTTTTTTTTTTTAATATTTAAGACATTAATAATTCATGTTGAAATATTCATTTTATTAATTATTTTGATTATTGAGCTTCTTAAATTCACCACGTAGGTACCAGAACAAAGTCTTGAAATATATTTCGTAATATCTGGAAAAAGAAAAAAAAAGATCGAAATGTAAATCGGCAACTGAATCAATTGGATCCGAGAAAAAAGCTCGACGCGGTTTTACATTTTATATTTACGGCGTCCGGCGATTTATCGGGGTATGATAGCGTCACGGTTAACGCTTCGCGATTTATCTTCGATTTTTTCCCACGCATATCGCGCAATCGTTGACGCGTGCTCCTAAGAGAGTAAAAAGACAACTTTTTCAAAACTTTCAGAGAGTGTTGTAAATTTTTCTTGTCGCGTGCCACGAATAGTTTTACGTTTTTTAATTTTATGAGTTTTGCAGTTTTTTTTTTTTTAATGTGATGCAAATTTTTATGTATAATTTTTTCCGAAACTGCATTCGGAACTTTACGTGAAAGTGTACAAAACATTTGAAAAATTTTGAATTTTTTATATAATGCTGACTTTTTTTAATTTTAATGAGCTCTATTGTTTCCACTTAATTAATGCTTTTATCCAACTATAACCCCGAAACTTGTATTTCATTGTATACAACATTTGCTTTGACTTTAATTGGTTTAATGAATATTAATAAGTACTTGATAAGGTTTGTTTGGTGGAATTAATGCTAACAATCAAGTACAATTCATACCTTTAGCTTAAGGCTAAGCGCGTGCTTCTGCTTGGAATGAACACAAATGGGAGTTTATTACAAAACTCTGCAGGAGCTAAGTCTGTTTTTTCGAAAAGAAAAATAGTTATTACAAGTAGAATCAAACTTTTTTCATCGACAAAAAATTGTTTATAAATACCTCTAAACTGTTCTAAATTATTAATAAATGAATTCTTATCTAATACAATTCTCTAAACTGCATCCAGTTTATCTTTATTACAAACATGCATATACTAATTTTATAGACTCAGATAATTCTCGTCCTTATCTCTGCGCGGCGTGCTTGTATTTTCTCTGCTACTTTCTTTTTTCCTCCACGCAAAATAATAAATGCAAGGATAAAAATGTAAAGCATTCACCTTTTTAACCTTTTATTTTTTTGTTTTACCTAGTTTTTTTTTCATCGAAAAATTATTTTGGTTATGAAAAAACTAGAAGTTTCATAAATATTGTATTCATAGTAAGATCTCTATACTTCTTTTCGTAGGTGGTATGAAAAAGATTCATTTTCAAATAAAAAAGCTGAATTTACGGACTTCAATAACGTTTTACTGCCTTTTGTGAGATCCTTGAGGGCATTGCTACACGTGAATACTTACGTACCAAAAATCAAAGATTTCTTGAAAATTATGAGTATCTAAAAAGGCTTCGAAAAGGATTATTAAATTCCTGTTTTGTATAATTATAAAGTTGAGGAATGTAAAGTTTTCACGAACTATTCAGATTGAACATTACATCTTATCAATTTCTCAGGAAGATACTTGCAGGTGAAAGTGAAATTATGCTCTTGTAAATGTTCAATAAATTATAAAACAGAAGCTTTTTGAAATTTTAATATTGATCACAAAAGCTGCAATGCAATTTCTTTAATAATTTTGTTCGATATTCATTTTCAGTGAGTAGGAGGTAATTCTACCTGAGGGTGAATGATGTTTTAACTGAATAAAAAAATTTTTTTTTTTTTTTTTACATTAATAATAGATTCTTAAAAACTGATTATCTTTTGTTAAAATTTTCATTAACTTTGTAAAGGTGGTTTTTTTACCTAGCTAGTCAAGTCCAAGACTTAAAAAAAAATTATTATGCCAGATTAGTAAAAATTGTTTATTAAAATTTATTTTTCAACTTTTTATGACTTTGGAAATTTTTTTCTACCAAAAATATGTTGTCTATCATGACATTTTTCTTAGTATTTCAACTTTCCATCGAATACCGCAGTTTTGCAGGTTACACATGCGAAAATTATTTTTGTAAAATTATTACCAACTTTCTATAAGGTCAGTTTTTTGCAGTTTAAAGCGATGAATTCTTTAATAGTTAAACCATATGTTGTGTAGTTTTTCTGAAGGATCTCTATTGTAGGAAGACTAATATAAATAATTTATTACACTTTCTCATCCTGGCGGCCATACGTGTAATGAACATAATGCAAACTTTAACTTATTATAACTTTTAAACTAAATGGTCAATTTTGATCAAACTTCGTAAAAATGTTTATTAATAACTAATAATAAACAACGCCAGAAAATTTTAACTGATTCTTTATTGTCATGAATTTCGTGGAAAACCACCTTAACTAAAAAAGCACAGTATTATTAGACACAAAAATTTTTTTACAACAGATGCGGTCAGTTGTCAGTATTATTCACATCATAAAATAAAACTGATTACAGTTGCTGATCCTGAAACCCAAGATGTATAAAGAGATTCAAAAAGAAAAGTTTCTCGTGTCACGATGTGATCGTAGAGCGCTTTGCACACGCTCGGTCGAGCACGTAGAAACGCTCGGGTCTGTTTATCGTGTACATATAGCCGAGACTGTCGGTGCGCGCACGAGATTTTTCTAGCAAATTTTTTTTTATTCTTTCTTGTCTCGTAATGGAGGTGGGTCTTCTGCGTCTATTTTTCTCGCGGCCGTTTTGTTTTCAGTTTCACGGTCGAGGGAGCAAAAGAAATCCCGTAACTCTTTTTTACTCGATTTTTTAGCTGAAAAGAATGAAGTGTTTGATCTTTTGAATCTGTACCATGGATATTGCTTATTTGTTTTTATAACTCGGTTCATTCTGTTTGATCCTCTGATGTAAGTCTTGTCTTATTGCTTTCTTCAGAAAATTTTTTCGAATAAATTCAATAATAAAAGTTTAATAATCGGTAAAAGAAATATATTTATTTTTATTTTTGAAAAGTTTGTTTCAAATAACCCAATTATATTTTTAACAAGTAATAACGGTAAGGCAATTACATCAGGAAACAGAAATGACCGTATGTACTGCTCTCGAAAATAAAGTTTTTTTATTTGCGATCGCAATATCACATTTCAGTTTTATTTTTTTACAAATATATTGTCTTTTCTCTCACACACAAAAATCAAAGCCATAGAAAACAAGTAGTCGGAGTCAAGGTTGCGTCAGACCTTTTTTTTCCAGACTCTTCTTTAAAATAATTAAATTTTCATTGCGAGCAAAGAAGTTTTATGCCCGGGGCAACTGTGCTGGTTTACGTGTTACGACACATCATAATCCTATTCACAGTGAACCTCAAGTATCAGACATTAAAAACAAAGGCCAAGCGATTTTTTTTTTAATCAAGAATGCAAGACTCGTAAAAAGTAGGAAAAAAAGTATTAAAAATATGCGTTTTAAAACATTGATGCGAAAGAAAATGATGTTTCAGTTTCGATGTAAATTAACAAAAGTTCCTCCGGGCGCTTGTTTCACGAGCTACAAGACTCAACTTCGGGGGTCCGAGACTACCGCTGCGAAGATAATTTTATATTTTACGTCGTACAAATTTACTTGAAGAAGGTAAAAATTTATTTTTCTTTTTGGGTTGACTGGGAGAATTTGTACTTGTAAAACAAACCGCACCTTAAATTTACGGAAAATTATGTGCTTGTAAATGTGTAAATTTATTTCAGCAAATAGATCGTTGTTGTACTTTAAATTTTAAATTCAGCTGAAAATACATTCAAATCAACTATTCAAAACCTCAAGATTTTTTCCATACATTTAAAAAAGTAATTTTAACTTGCGTACAACAATACAATTTTAGTTAATGTTAAATTACCATATGATTAAATAATTGCACAATTTAAATAGATTTTCTGAAAAAAATAATCCTTTATTGGCGTTTGGGTCAACGTTCAAAAGTTCTTGCAAACAGCCCTTGGGGAAATGAAGTAGAACGAAGAAAGACGAGATAAAATCTCTTTGTTCTGACTATATTCTAATCAAGGCACATACACGAAGATCCTTTGTCCCAAAAGAAAAGTATCTTTATAAGAAGATACTCCGAGTATTGACAAAGGACCGACTGAAGTTATTTTTGGTAAAAGAAAGCTCAAATTAAGTTGGACACAAGTTTCGTAGATAAAATTTTATCAACCCAAAACGGACTACCAAATTTTGATGGAAAAAAATACGCTAAAAAAAACTTTAAATAAAGTTGCAAAGTAAAAAATTAAGTTATCCAGCTGGTTTATTCTGAGGAAAAAATTTTGAATTTTACTTTTGTGTGCTTTTAAGGCTTATTAAAGAATACCGAGATTTCTACGAACAGAGTTTGTTCTGTTTGTTTGTCGAAGTCGGGAAGCTCCTTAATTGTTGGCAAACACGCTCGCAGCCTCTTTGACAGTCCGCAAGCATCCCCCAAAATTTTTCTTTCGAGTGTATATTCACCAAATTTCTATCCCCGGAACTATATTTTCTAAAAATAGTTTTTTAAGTTCATATATCTCGACTCAAAGTTTTCTTAAAAAAAAGAAAAAAAAAAAATGGAATTAATTAATTTTTTAAACCGATTAAAAAATTGAATATTTCGATCTCTGGGCAGTGCATTGAAACAACAACGAAAGAAAACCGTCAATTGGCTGAAAAAATTCATCAATAGCAGCTTGATTTCAGGATAGAGCGAGCGACACTGATTCTTTGTCTTCTACCTCGATACGCCTCGTAATCGTTTATATTCAGTCTCTGGTATCAATATTTCAAGCCCACGTAATCTTCAATCATCGTCCATTCAAAGCTTTACTATATTTACGTTGATATCTCTTTTTTCTCCCCTTTTTGCATATTAAGAAGACGATTCGACTCCAACATTAAGTTCTCCATCGATCCTGTAATCTCTGCGTTTCGTCATTCAAAAAATTGATACAATTCAATAACGCCCAGAAGATTGCGCATTATTTTGCAATTTAAATTTCACCGACGGAAGAACAAAGATTTTTCAGTTCTAATCTAACTAAACAGCACCGTAATTCACATTTTAATCCAGTACAATCAATTATCCCGTATCCATTAGCGAGCGCGAATGATGAATCAACGAACCCGGCCGTCATCAATTCGGGTTGGCTCGAGAGCTGGCGCCGGCTTTTTTTGTCATGTTAATCCGTCCGGCGCGCACCAAACACTTTCCTACCCGTATAATACACAACGGCCGGCGGGGGCACCTGAGTGCACCGAGATTTCATTACGGTCTTTATCATAAAACATAAGCGCCTTCCTCCTTCATTTTTTTTTCTTCTTCATCCGAATGGCTTTAAAATAGAATTATCGATTGCGAGCGTATCCCCGTTTTTTCATCCGGTGACTTTTATGAAGGTGGGAGTGTGAGATACACGGTTACGGCTACATTTTTTTTATGGTTGTTTCAATGATATAAGTACAAATGATGTAAGAATCAATTAGCTTCGTTTAATTATTCGTAACAGTCTCTTTGTATCGGGTGCTGTCAGAATTCCCGTAACGTGTGAAACCACTCAAATTCGCGGATGCATCACTTATCAAATGTCAAATTAAATTTTAAACGATACGTTGTTTCGTAATACTTGGAAGGTTTTTTGAACGCTGTCTGCTCTAGGATTTACGAGACCGAATGAATTTTTCAAATTGAAATAAAGAACAATAAATCTCTCTTTTTATTAAACTTTATCGCTCTAAAGGTAAAAAAAAGATGAAGTTTAAACAGGAAGACGACGTAATGTAACTTCGATTTTGGAAAAATTTGTTATTTATATTGAGCAACAGATTTTTCAAGCTGTAAATCAAGCTCTGACAGTGTTTTTATCCACGACAGTCACCGTTTCTTGAGGGCTTACCATCGGCACGCAGATACGATCAGTGAAAATTACAACTCATATTTCACAAACCCATTTTGTCGGAAGAATCAATCAATCAGTTCAACTCTGAAGTTTTTATTCCTCTTTTTTCCACTCTATTTTATGCCCCCTTTTTTCATATCTCCAAGGGGCTTTGAGCCCGAAGATGTAAAACGGTTTTTCAGTGAAGTCAAATTTCAAAATGGGTCGAACGGAAACAGCTGTCGTAAAATCTGCGAGAATTATTATCTCAATCGAAAAATTTTATTCATCCCTGTGGAGCAATAATATTTTCGCCTCGAAAAAAAAATTCGCCAATTTTATCGCAATTAATCAGTGCTTAATCAGAAACGGAAAACTGAAAAAAAATCCCATCAATTATCCCAACTAAGGACGAAGTTTCCTCGGCGCAGACTCGACGACGACTAAATTTGTTTTTCTCCACCCCCCTCCTTTTTCTTTCGCAGTTCGGGGAAAATCTAACTCGAGCTTTCTTCGGCCGGATGACGTTAAAATCTGACTCATTCACTGCTTGCTCGTGAATGGTCGCGTGCGTTGATTCAAGCTAATTGTACAACTTCAAGAAACAGCTACTACTGAATTTATTGTGTATAAGTTTGAGACTTTTTATCCAGTATTTTTCTTTGAATTTCAAAGAATCCCACTTACAAAGTTTGATGAAACGAGTTCGAATAACTTACTTGACAGTTCGAGAAGTGAATATAAAGTTTAGAGGAGTTCAAAATAAGCGTGATATTTTCATTGTGTAAGACGATACTTCTAATTAAAAGCTTATTGAAAAAAAGATTTAATTTAACTCATCCTCGTAGGCTGTCGGATTAAATATAGAAACTAATAATTTATATTTGTTAGCTTAGCTACATTAGATTAGTCTTAATAAAAATAATTTACATCTTCTTCCGATAGACAGGAATGAAAAAAAAAAATTCTTTCTAAACTTAGATCTATATAACTGTGATTAATAAATTTTACTAGTTTATTATGTTTAAGATCGAGGACCCAAGAATAAAAAATTTAATTTTTAAAATATTACAAAAAATTATTATTTTTTTTAAACCTTTCAAATGGTACACATTTTATAAGACTTTCTTATGGCAGTCATCTCACTCGGGTGGACCCTCACGACTTTTTTTATTTTATATTTTTACCGTTTCAGAAGTTAACGATTCCCATCATTATCCCAGCGTAAGTCTGCCGCGAGAGTAAAAAAACCATCTTGCTTCTCTACATAACGTAAAAATAAAAAAAAATAAAAGGAAACAAAGTGCGTGGCGTATCGTAACGATTTTCTGTCCGCACTGGAGAAGGTAGTATAAATTTTCTCGTGGCTTTTAGCAACTTCATCTGACGCACTTGAAAAATTCACTTCCCACTCCTTTTTGGCCAAGTTTTGGATCGAGCATTGACGTTGGAGATATTTGGTTATTTTTGAATCCCCGAGATAATCCGATCGAAACGCTTTATTCGGTTAAATAACTCATTTTTTTTAAATTCGTGCAATCTGATGTAAAAGTATAAAATCCCTTTGAAGATGCGTCAGTGACAATAAGCGTGGGTGCGTATAATTAAAAAGCATCGAGAGATAATTCTTTTGAAGTTAAATATCACCTGAAAAGTAAAAAGTATCTTCCTGAGTTTGACTTTTTTACAATAATGACATCTCAATAAATTACGTCAGTGGTTAAACTTTGTTTCGGTACAACTTTCAAAGAGAAAAACTTTCCTTTTTACATTTTCAGTTCAATCCTCATTAATAACCAGACTCAATTATTTCTTACCTAAAAGATTATCTATAACTTTGAATATTTTAAAATGAAAACAAAGACCAATAAATAAATTAAAAACTGAGTTATATACTCAAAACTCTCACTATTTTACCACACTGTGGATATTCACGATAACTATTTGCACAGCATTATTAGTTATCTAAAAATGAAAACATAAATAATAAAAATTAAATTAAATAATTTATCCATTGACCGGTTTCGTTGTTATTGCAACTCATCAGACTGGAGTAAAATTTGAAACTAAATGAAAAACTCAAAAAGGAGAAGCTTATATAGAGTATACTACGAATATTTTATGTATATGAAAGCTTCAATTTTAAATAAAAGCTCTAACAGTAACCTCACTCGAGCTTTGTAGCACTGCGAAAGTTTACAATAACAGTCGTGGGTGTGGGTTACACTGAAAGATAACATGATGCGATCGCAATTCGATATTACAGGCAAAATATGACGTCCGCGGGAGGATTAAGCTCGACGATGATGACCGTGGCGGCCCTGGTGGTCGCGCTCGCGGTCAGCCGAGTTACGGGCGAGCACCAGGCCACGACGACGATATCCCAGAGAAACGAGGAGCAGCTCGACGCTGGACAGAATCAGAGAAACAGCTACCTCCACGAGCCACCCGATCTTGATAAATACCAGGTACGACCATTATTCCGATTTTTTTGACTGGCTGATTTTAAGTAGTAAAAAAAAATAAAAATATTTTTTCAGAGAGGAAAAAAAGTTTTTGTACTTAAAATAGATTTATTTATTTTTTAAAGAGTAGAGAATACGGTTTTTATATAAAGATTCTCGGAATTTTTTAATTCGCTTGGTGAAGAGTCTTTGAGATGCTTGTATGTTTATTTGACAAATAAAAAAACTTAGAAAAGCAAAATATTTGAAAGTGAATTGATTGTTATCATACTTAAGCACAAGTTAAAAAAAGTAGTTATCTTGCATTTATTACACAAACATTTTTACATATTTTTAGAGCTACACGATAGAAATAAACGTTTTTTTTTTGTAAAAAAAAAAACAATTTATTCAGTCAAAGAACGCCATTTCCTTCCAGACGGTACAAGGTTTTTGAAAATTCAAATAAATAATTAAAAAAACGAGCTACTTTTTTTATTAGATAGAAATCAACAAAAAGATCGTACATAAAATTGTTTTAATTTCGATGCATTTATTTTTTCGCTTGCAAATGTAAATATACTTGTACCAGGATAATCTAATTATCGACGTCAGAGTAAAATCAGTATTTTTGAAAATAAAATTCAGCAGTTATAAATTAAACATGACTTATTTATATGCAATTAAATTATCTGATTTTAAAAATAAAAATTAAGAATGAAAGTAATTAAAAACATTTAAAATATGAAATTTTTTTGACCATACTTACAGATATCGTTTTTTCTAAAGTCTGATTTTTACTTCCCGCACAGTGATTACAAGTTTTATTAATATTTTTCTTAATGCAAGTGACCTAATTAATCGTTTTGCACAAGATTACCTCAAACGAAACCACGTATCAATGTATCGTACGATAACTCCTAATCAAGAGTAATTGCAGCATTGAATGTCAACCCTAAATTAAAGCTCAGATCATGTAAATCCGTAACGTAACCTGTAATTTACTGGGGCGTAAGGTAAGAGCCCTCTTCGAAGTGCAGTATGATCGTTTGTTTATTGTGTGACGGGTCACTTATGGCCATAAATGTCCATGACCCAGCAAACTACTCTATCAATTAAATGCAAATTATGTGCTAAGTTCCCCGACTCTCATAAAATATCATACTCAAACACTTAAAAATTATAGGAGCTGGACGAATCGAGACATTTCCTGCGTGAGCCCGAGTCCCGGGACTACCTGGACCGCCTGGTCTCGGAAGAGCTGGACAAACGCGCCCCGATGGGCTTCCAAGGTATGCGGGGCAAGAAGTACTGGTACGACGAGGACTACTACAGCGACAAGCGAGCCCCGATGGGTTTCCAGGGTATGAGGGGCAAGAAGTCCTACTACGACGAGGACTACTACGACGACCCGGAAAAGCGCGCGCCCATGGGCTTCCAGGGCATGCGGGGCAAGAAGAGCCTCGAGGAGGTCAGTTTATCAATCTCAAAACCGTCCGAGACAACCGAAAAACTCATAAACGCGCTACGTGACGTGCGTCGGTAGTGCAGAGCTAATTTTCCCTTTTTTTTAAGGGACGTGGGAACGATATATCATAACCCGGGTTGTATTTAACATTCATCTCGGGGCTGATTAAACAAAAAAAGAGGCGTCGCTTTTTTTTCTCTTCGTGTAATAAACGCGCGCCGGGGTTTGTTTTGGGCGGACGGGAGCCATAACTTATCCCACCCGGGAGGGAGGCATCGAACGTGAGATACATCTTTGATCGCACCCGGCTTTCACGAGCCGAAAATTTTTTTTACAACTGATAATAGCGGCAACGGTTTCGCCCAGCGTCTGGTTGAACAAGCGTAGTAAATTTCGCGAGACGGATCGCTTGGTTTGTAATTTAGTAGAGAAGAAATGTGAATTCATTGCAGGTGCTGGACGAGCTCGAGAAGAGAAAGATGATGGGCTTTCAGGGCATGAGGGGCAAAAAGGCCGAAGATTACGAGGTCGCAGAGTGGCAGAAGCGAGTGCCCAACGGATTCATCGGGATGCGGGGACGCAAGAACAGCGGACTCGTTGACGAGCTCGACGACTTCGAGAAGCGAGCGCTGCTTGGTTTTCACGTAAGCACAGTGTTTTTTCAAAATGAAAGTTTAAAAAGTTTTTTTTCAATATTGATGGATACTGATTAGATTTTGATACGGTGCTCTGGAATGTTCAGTACCATAGTCTAGTCTCATTAATAGCTGGACACGAATTTTGTAACAAAAATTGATAACATTCCTCTTCATGAAAATTTTTTATCGATTTAGTTTTTGTAAAAATATATAATTGAGCAAATTGTTAAAAATTTTCATTACTGTTTTTACCACACATACATGCTTTGAAAATTTGATTTAGTTTTGATTTTTCAAGTCAATCAACAGACAAAGTCTTAACGTTTGAGTTATTGTCAGATCTTGCTTTTGACTCAAATCCACAAATTAAGAATTGTACCAAATTTTATAGCATAATTGTCATTGTTTTAATTTATCCCTAATGAATGTTTATAAAGTTTTTTTTTTAAATTATTTTTACTGAAAAGTAATTAAAAACTTTCAGGTACAATCATTGAGATCAAAGTTCAAAAGTTGCAACAAATCAATTAAAGAAAAAAAATAAAATACAATTGATAAATTTTTCTAAAAGTTTAAATCGATAAACTCATTTATTTCGATTTGAATTTTTTTTTTCGAATTTCAGATGCACTCGGTCCTTATTAGCTTCAATCAAAGTCAAATCGAAAAATTAAGGCTGCAATTCTATGAAAGATTTTCAATGAAAATAATGCTATGTGTTAAATACGAAATAACACTGAAATTTTTAAAACTTCATACTTTTTTATGGCGGTTATTATCCAATTCTCGCTCGCTTGATGCGTCTTGAAATAAATTTTCCAGTCGATATTGCTGCAGCAACGAAAATACTTCGATTTTACTAAGCGAATAAGCGCGTGGGCGTGCAAAATATCTGAATATTTCATGGACTCGGGGAAGTTCACTCGACAATGGAAATCAGTAGTTTATGTAGTCAAGCTTGCACAGCTGAACTGATTCTCGTTCAGGGACCTACAAAAGATCAATCGAGTTTACTGCGATTTAACACCAAATTAACTCAAAATTAAATGATTTATAACTAATTTTAACATCGGTGAATCACGTTGTTGCAATGTTTTGAGTAAGAAAAACTAATTTAATTTTATTCTTTGATGAATTCAAGGATTTCATAATTTCGCAGAAAAAAATTGAATTTATTCATCGTACTCAAAAGACAAATGTTTTTGCGTTTTACAAAAATTAGCAATTTAAATGATTTTTATACTCGAGCAATTTAAAGTTTCAAAAGATTTCTAGTTACTGTTTAAGCTTCCTCTTTGCAGACAGCTGCGATTTTTTAATGCCACGTTTTCTTATTACAGCAGCTTTGTTTTTCAGTTTTTTTTTTCTGCTTTGTTAAATTCATTACTCTGTCTAAGGTTTGCTTTAAAAATAAAATTTCTAAAAATTTAAAATTAATTCTCTAAATTGTGAATTTCTTCTTGAAAATCATTTACAGTTTTTATTATAATTTCTTTCTCGCTTTCTAGCTCGAAGTTTTATCTGTTTTTGACACAAGATCATAGTAGGGCAATTTCTTTTTTAAAATTATCTAAATATAAGTTTATTCTTTGTCATTTCTCCTTTGTCCTCGCTGCAATCAAAGTTGTGTTTCAGTAGACGCGCAGTCAGACATTTGTGAAAAAGTTTTATTCATCATAAAGTTTTCTTATTTATGCTCTAGCGTGAGAGGCAAAATTTAAAAAGACAATATTGTTATTTCAATTTCAGATCTGCTAAATTTAAAGAATTTAAGAATAAAAGAATTAAAATTTCAATTTAATGTCAGATATGAAAATTTTTTTACTTCCTTCAGATCCGAGTTTGACAAGCAGATTCATATTGTGAATGAGAAATGAAAGAAATTAGAAAATTAAATATATTTCTAAGGTTAATTCTGAAGTTTACACTTTATAAATTAATTTAAAGTGTATAAAATTGTGGACAAAAAGGAAATACATTTAAATATTTACCGAATTTACGCAATAAAATCTTTAAAAAATACTTTTAAAAAAGTAATGTTTACGGCGATTGGTTTTTTAAAAAGGAATCTAAATAAAAAATTATACGCTAAGTATGATCTTTAAAAAATACTTTTAAAAAAGTAATATTTACGGCGATTGGTTTTTTTAAAAGGAGTCTAAATAAAAAGTTTTACGCTAAATATAATAATCTTTTTTTGAAAATGAATTAATGAAAGAAGTGAAATCAAAAAATTTATTACGGACGACTTGAGGCCGAATTACTTATTATTTAAAAATAATTTTCTCTTCTAAAAGATGATTATATTATGTTGAATCACCTTCAATATACGTAAAGTTAACATTTTTCAATTATAGCACATACATGGGAAAACACATGCAAATTGCACACAACTCAAACACTTTTTAAAATTAAAAATTAAAATATGTTGTTAAGAAGCACACTGAGCATTCAAAATATAATTTAAAAAACACAGGTATCAATGCTTTTTTTCGAGATAATTTAGTTCAAAGAATATTAAATTTTTACAGGTCAAGTATAGACATACATTGTGATTTAGTTGATTTCTAACTCAATTACAACATGTTTTAATTTTAAAAAGTGTTTGAGTTGTGTGCAATTTGCATGTGTTTTCCCATGTATGTGCTATAATTGAAAAATGTTAACTTTACGTATATTGAAGGTGATTCAACATAATATAATCATCTTTTAGAAGAGAAAATTATTTTTAAATAATAAGTAATTCGGCCTCAAGTCGTCCGTAATAAATTTTTTGATTTCACTTCTTTCATTAATTCATTTTCAAAAAAAGATTATTATATTTAGCGTAAAACTTTTTATTTAGACTCCTTTTAAAAAAACCAATCGCCGTAAATATTACTTTTTTAAAAGTATTTTTTAAAGATCATACTTAGCGTATAATTTTTTATTTAGATTCCTTTTTAAAAAACCAATCGCCGTAAACATTACTTTTTTAAAAGTATTTTTTAAAGATTTTATTGCGTAAATTCGGTAAATATTTAAATGTATTTCCTTTTTGTCCACAAGTTCAAAAAAACCAAACTCCATAAATACATCATTAATATTGTTGAAATATGTCTTAATAAATGATTTCACGATCTTAACAAATTCTAAATAATTTAACAATAACTAAGATATATTCAATTATTCTGATGTAAAACCACGACATAAACCAGAATCCATAAAAGTCCTAGGTAAATCAATTTCATATGTAAAAAAAAAAAATTCAATTTAGTATTTACCTATTTTTTAAATGTACATTGCATAACTTTATTTTAATGTAAATTTACATTGAAATGTAGCAAATACTCATTTGGAACCATAAAATGATTAAAAAAAAGATTAAAATTTTCAATGATTGGTTCATGTTAACTTAGATAAATCTAGTTCTTCTGTTTAAAATTTCTTTCATATAATTTTATCATTAGCCAGAACACATAAAAATCATAGACATAATTTATTGTTATGAACTACTTTTGAATTCGTTTTGCATACATAATAGATGGACAAACTAAATCCACTCTAAAAATAATGGAGCAAATGCTCATCCGTACTTTAAAAATCCATGCCAAATAGAATTCATAATTTTTGGTCCACTGGATACCTAGACCCAAAACTATCTATTTCTTTTGTACTTTTTAATTCTTGTAAAAAAAAAATTAACCAATTTTAAAATTTAAAATCACTTTGGCCTCATAACTTAAGCTTGCTTACAGAAAACAAAAAAGATAAAAATTTTTAATAATTGATTCATGTTGACTTGGATATATCTAGTTCTATAGGTTTAAATTTCTTTCATATAATTTTATCATTAGCCAGAACACATAAAAATCATAGACATAATTTACTGTTATGAAGTACTTTTGAATTCATTTTGCATACATAATTGATGAACAAACTAAATCCACTTTGAAAATAATGGAGCAAATGCTCATCCGTACTTTAAAAATCCATGCCAAATAGAATTCATAATTTCTGGTCCACTGGATACCTAGACCCAAAACTATCTATTTCTATTGTACTTTTTAATTCTTGTAAAAAAAAGTAACCAATTTTAAAATTTAAAATCACTTTGGCCGCATAACTTAAGCTTGCTTACAGAAAACAAAAAAGATAAAAATTTTTAATAATTGATTCATGTTAACTTGGATACATCTAGTTCTTTAGGTTTAAATTTCTTTTATATAAATTTTATCATTAGTCAGAACACATAAAAATCATAGACATAATTTACTGTTATGAAGTACTTTTGAATTCATTTTGCATACATAATTGATGGACAAACTAAATCCACTTTGAAAATAATGGAGCAAATGCTCATCCGTACTTTAAAAATCCATGCCAAATAGAATTCATAATTTCTGGTCCACTGGATACCTAGACCCAAAACTATCTATTAAGCTTGCATACAGACAACAAAAAAGATAAAAAATTTTAATAATTGATTCATGTTGACTTAAATATATTTATCATTAACACCCTGAGTGAATGTAACAGTTACAATCAAAATTAAAATTCATTGTCAGACATCAAGTTTATTTTAGAAAAAAAGTGGGATTACAAAACTTTCAGACATCAAGTTTATTTTTGAAAAAGGGTAGGATTACAAAACTTTAACAGTTCAAGTGTATTGGCTCAGAGCATATACATTTCTATGATGATTCTATGAAATTAAGCGATAATGCGTATGACAATGACATTATGTGCTGCAATTGCACCTTTTGCAATTTGCAAGTTGGGTGGATTATAAAAAAGTAATTTGCAAGTTCAACCTGACACACACACACACACACACACACTCATTCAGAAAAAACTTTATTTTTAATATTGCCAATATGCACCTCCAGCCATCAGGTTCCCAACACAACCACAGCACAATTATTATCAACTCACAGGGCACACCACAATAATTGAAAAATCTTTGATGATGATGATCATAGAAAGACTGTAGAGATTATTTATTTCATACTCTTTTATTGAAATTAAACAAATTAATAATTGTAAATTCTACCACTTATTTAATATATAATGAAAATAAGGGTCTTCAGTACTGTTTTTTCTATGACAATCAATTATTTATAAAAAAGTTATTGCTCATAACACATTACAAGCTGCTCGGCTCAGCGGCTCCGCAGTCAGCTGTAGTCAGCTCACGAGTCAGCTGTAGGGAGCTGCTAATTGATACAGCGCCACCAGTCGCCTCATGGCTACAGGCTCGGGCCTACATGCCCCCGTCTGCCGCTGTAGGTAAGCAGTAAGAGTGAGACAGCAAAAATAGACACGCCCACCGCATACGTCACGTCCGGTTAAGTCTACAGAGAGCGCAGGCAGAGAGACCGGATGCTCGAAACTGAAATCGAATTCCCCTGACCAAAGGGAATCAGCGTTTCGAAAAATGAAACGTTCATAACTTTTCAATGCGGGCTTTGTTCGGGTTAATTTTTTTTTTTAATTACTCAGGGGATCATCAGCTACGCGCGGGATGTATAATATAAATGAAATAATCATCCTAAAATAGTTTTTCTTTGAAGCGTCCTAACCTAAAACCAAAAATCAAAGTATATAAAGCCCTGCAGGCTTTCACGGCAGTCGGTTTAAAAAAAACCAAATCGCCGTTAAAGCCCGATTGGGCTTTAGGATTACATTTTTGGCAGATGACTTCAAAGACTTGCAAGAAAAAAGAGTTTACATGGATTGCTACTAAAACAAAAAAAAAACTTTTTTTAATATTGTCTGTTGTTTAATTTGAAAAATTAATACTTAAGTATATATTGGTCTTTCAAAAGCTCTTAATTAAAACTTTTAATTAAATTATATTTTTTTCATCAATAGACTATGTAAAAAAAATTCGTCGTCAAAACTAAAGAAAATGACACATTTTTAATTTAAAAAGAATAAACCATCTGAAAATTCAAGTTAATCAAAACCAAATCTTTAAACAGGGAATGAGAGGAAAAAAGAACATTGGAACTTACGATCAAGACCTAGATCTAGACATGATGAAGCGACCCAAGATGATGGGATTCCACGGGATGCGCGGTAAAAGAAGTATTAACTACTACGGTAAGTCTCACTCAATTCTCTATTTTTTAAATTTATTTATTCATAATTTTTATTTTTTTATAATTGTTGGTCGAGTGTGTTTAACAGAAAATTTGAAGATACGACGACGGCCTGAGAAATCGGGATCATTAACCCTTCGTAAAACCAAGGATTCCCGCTTTCTCGGTCGTCGATTTAAAAATACATCTTAGTGCATTTGTTTAAAAAAATTCAAACCACCTAGAACTAAACCATACACCTAAAGTACATAGATAATTTTGGCATGAGTCGCATAACAAGCCTGTACAGCAAACGGTAGTTTACGGGAGCACTAAGACAGATTTTCATTAAACACTGATTCACCACAAATAGAAAATTATTTTTTTTAAAAAACCATGTAAAAAAAAAAAAAAAAAGAAAATGTGTACGCTTGGGATGCTGCAGACGAGGACGATAGGGGATACGAGAAGCGCTCCTACAGATTAGTCGGCTCGCCTAGTCGGGGAAAGAAAAATCCGCGCTGGGCGTTGAGAGGAAAGTTCGTGGGCGTGCGAGGTAAGAAGTCATGGCCGTCCCAGAGACTCGTCCAGAGCCTGCAGCAACCGAGCATCTTCGACGAGAGGACGTTTTTTTCCCTAAACACCGACGCGCTCCATTAGGTAACGATTCACACGATTATACCTCATTACACTATCTACAACCTACTTGCTTTGCTTCTTTATTTGCATGATTTTTTTGCTTTGAAGATGTTTGACACTTTATATCTTGAAACTTCGTTTTTAAGGCTGTAAATTTATAACATTTTAAAATCAGCGCGTTCTTTGTAATACAAAATTTCTACTGACTTTAATAATCTATCAATTCGTTCAAACATGTATAATGATCTTATTAGCTCGAGCAATTATAATCGAACATTACGTTTATTTAAAAAGCGTTTTAATTCAGATTACATAGCTAGAATTCGAAATCTAACAAACCATCATGAATGCTTTGTTGAGTGAGCCGCTGCGAATCTTAGTCAATTTACACTTGCGTCATTCTGGTTGCTCTTTTTTCGACTCTTTAATCCATGGCGTAAAGACAAGCTTATTCTTTTGTTGATTCAAAAATATTTATTTTTTTAGCGTATCCAGTAAAAACCATAATTCGTTAAAGTTTTTTCTTTTAAGCTTTGACTTTACAAAACACTTGAAGAAAAGACTCTACCCAATAAAACTTAATCTTATAAAAAAAGAAACCAACCGCAAATAAAACTAGTATGGCTAGCACGTAGATCAAGCACAAGTAAAACATGACCAGTGCGAAGCTTTCAGTTCTTATCTTCTCGATTCTTCTTTAAAGCTCTCCAGAGATACGCGAGCTTTTCAAGTGAGAGTTTTAGCTTTTCATCGAAGTAAAACAAATATCGTGAATTTTATGGTTTAATATAATGAAAGCAACGGAGTAAGAATATCGTGTATATAGGTACATATGTATATGAGAACTTCTTTTTTTATTTCTCAGAAGAAATAGTGTTTTATTGTGTACACAGAGTTTGAAAACTTCATTCATGTTACTTGTACGATGAACTACTTAGATGATAACTATTCCTTGAGCAGTTTCAACATTAATTTTCTTTGATGAAAACAAATCGATTTTTATTTGTACAACAACTTTAAGTAGAAATTCAAAATTTATTTATAATAAGTAAATAAAATAATTCAGATATGAAAAATTACTCATTTTGGTAAACAGAACATAAAGTATAATACAAAAATCATTATTATAAATCTTTCTGAAACAGTTTAGGCAGTCCTCCTCAAAACTTTTCCACTTTCCCGAAACTTTGAAAACATCACGCTTTCCCAAAATAGAATAAGCAGCTAATCACTCATTTGAGAGAGAAAGAGAGAGAAAAAGGCAAAAGGAAGACAAAGTGATAAATGTATCGCACGCATACGATATTTCGCATCAGACGGTTTCCGGAAAAGCTCGTTAAAATCGGCGCCACCGCGACGCGCGCCCCCCAGCACCAACTTTTCGCTAAACTTTTATCCTCGCCCAACTCGTGAATTCATTGTGCGCTGCGGACTTTCTATTATCCTCGCTCGCTCCCATGGGACATGTCGGAGCTCTTATTCTATTCTGTGAATCTTCCCTTCCTTATTATTTGATATTTTCTTTCTTTTTTTTTTTTTTTTTTTTTTTTTTTAATTTGCTTTGTGGTTGGGCCAGAATTTCCGAAGTAGCCTGATCGATTTTTATTTTAAAGTGGTGTGCGAAGAATAAAAAAAACTTTTTGGGGGAAAATTAAATCTTTACTTGTGATTTTTGATATGAAAAAATTCTTTTAGATACTCGCTCTCACGATTATTTTCTTTTATAAATCTTCCTCTGATGAGCTTAGGCTTAGAGAACTTTTGTGACGAAAAATGTTTTTTTTTTCGTAAAAATTTATTATAGTTTCCGCCACCTTGCGGGCGCATATCTAGTCAAAATTGAAAATCGTGTACACAGTAAGACTACTTTTTTTGTGAAGAAAATTTTTGTTAATTGAAAATACAAGTATAAAATGTCAATGTGCCTGAGAAAATTTTTTGATTATATTGACAATTCAATAACAACGTCCTAAACTATTTCTTTAGTAACATTTTTCAAATTTTTAGATAAAATTACTTCACCAAACATAAACGTTTCCGCTCTCAAAACACAAACTGTGATAAATAGTGTAGAAATTCGGTTTACAGGTTTAAACGTAAAATAAATCACAGAGCGCTAAACTCCGAGCCCCATAAAATGTAAAATTAACGAACAGCTTTGGTTTTCCACATTAATTTTAAAACGTTCGAAAGTGTTCGCCAAAAAAACATCCTCCCAGGGGCATTCTGATATAAATTCTTAACTCTATCGGTATTCTTGCCTTTTTCTCTCGCGAACTCTTCAATATTTATACCCTTATTCGTTTCCTAATCGTGAAATATTTAAACGTATTTGTCCCAGATCCTCCATGTAACTTTTCTGCTCAAGCAAGCTGGTTCCAATTTTATAAAAATCAAAAATTGACCATAGTTAAGTTGCAAAGAGCAGACTTTGTGTCATGTAAAAAATAAATTTGAAATCTTCAACTCGAGAAATGTTGTTTAACTCTATCAAAAGGTTGATTCTGTCTTCGAAATTACGTATTTATTGCAAGACGTTAGATGCTTCCGACGTTTAAAAATCCCATTACTGTCGTACTTCTATAAAGTTCAAGTCGAAAATCGATCTTATAGAAAGTTTTTATCACATTATGCTTCCTTAAACCAGTAATCTTATCGAGCTCAACTATAACTACCACTGACGTAGGAAATAAAAATTAAACGTGATGTATTTCCGGGTAAATTAAAGTTGTTTAATTCTTTTTCACTCTTGAAGTAAACAAAATTTTTTTGATAAAATGTTTCAATATACGATAGTTTGATGTCGTTATAACGACGTAACTCTTTGCAGAGAAAATATCTCACACCTAGAACGGAATAATAAAAGCTCCACCGTAGAGTCTGCGGTTAATACAGCACGGAGTTTCATTAGCCGCTCGGTTTAGCCGTGACATTAAATTTCAAATTATCGCACAAATGAGGAATTCGCGTCTGGGAAGCAACTTAATTCATACTCCTGGCCCTTTGACTTTACTTTCGTTTATCCCCGCATCACTTTTACTTCGCAACTACATTTTGACAGTGTGGCACTTGTTGGTTTTATTTCTCGGGCGTGAAAATTTAGAATTATGATGAGTGGTAGAACGGTTTTCATAAAAAATTTCGACTGATTTATTTTTCAGTAAACTGTCAAACGTTTCCAAAATGATGTTTACATATTTATAATGCAAGATTTAATTTCGATTTTATTTATTTTATTATAAATTTTGTATTCTGCTAAAATATTTTTAATTATTTGTTTTCGTTGATTCATCTTTATATATTCACATTTATTAATGCATG
The DNA here is from genome assembly GCA_038277355.1 of Encarsia formosa. NCBI lineage: Eukaryota > Metazoa > Arthropoda > Insecta > Hymenoptera > Aphelinidae > Encarsia > Encarsia formosa. The sequence goes on from CM076184.1 coordinate 113,580,116, forward strand.
CTATTTCAATCAAATTTATTTTTATGATAAATTGGTTATACTAGAGTTTGCATACAAATGATGTTTTCTCGAAAATTGATCGAAAATTTAGCACCTTCAATTTTCTGCTTAAAATGAATTCTAATTTTATGAGTTTAAACTATCTTGAAACATCGTTACACTTTGTCACAGCAAATACTGTGACGAGCATGAAATTACTATCGACGTGCTTTCCTTTCCTATACGGACTTAGTTTAAGAAGTTAAAGCGCATATTATAACAAAAAGTAAAACTGAGTTTTTACTAAATTTTAACGTTATCTTGATGTAAAAAGTTCGAGATCTAATTTTGTGCTCAGAACACTGAAACATTTTTTTTCAATCTTTAACAAAAATCTTGAAAAAAATACCATCCAAACCTTTTATTGAAATATAGGTAAATTAGTTATAACTATTTCTATAAGCATTTTAAAATACATTGAATTAAAAAATTTTAATTAAAAATAAGAGTGCTTAAGACTTTTTAGTATGTACAAAATATTTGAAATTTTAAAAAAACACTTATAAAATTACTTCAATCGCAGCACTAAAAAATAAGCATAGCTCTGATTAGAAAACTGTAAATTCTAATTTATCTCTTTATTTTTCAGGACCTCATCAGTAAGAGACTAAAGTAAGCACTCGATGCCGCGGGCGGCGAATTAAAAAGAAACGAGAAAGTAAATCGACGACGCTGCAAATCAACTACTTTTTTTATTTTCTTACTTTGCACGATTTTTCTGTGCTTTTCTTCTTTCCTTCTTTTTTCACACATTTGTGTCATCTCTAGAATACTTTTTTTTGTGATAAAACGTCTACGACGAGATTTTAGTGAACAGACATGATGTCGAAAGTAAAGTCAATTTTAATATTTACATAAAGCACCGATGAACAATCGTTGTATTCCATACAAACTGTTTTATAAGACAAAAAAACTTTGCGTTCGTCATGATTTTTTAACAGACTTAGCTGTTAGATTAGTGGAATTGGTTGAAAAAAGGTATGTTTTTCTGAGTCATGTATCCTTATTGCTCTACGACATTTTAGTGTATCATTGTCATCCTTATCAACTCTTAAATTCACAATAAATTTTTATGCTTCCACTTAAACCGCTTGCGAAGTGTTTATGAGCTTCTTTATTCTTTTTACAATAGCCATTGCATTGAAAAAACTAAAAAAGATAAAATTATTATCTCTGATACTTAACGTTTGTTTTATTTCTTTTCTTAGGTAGTTGCTGGCAGTTAATGTCAGTTGAACTTGTTGAAAAAATTTTTATTCAACAATTCTAAGTTTAATTCATGATTTTCTTTAAACTTATATTAATATTTACTGTAAAAATTAAAAAGATGAAGGGGTAATCTGAAGAGTTTTTATTAGGATTTATTTAAAATAGCTTAATGAATCAACTAAAATGTGATCGATAAAGATACACATATCAGAGAAACAGTCCTTTTAAATTATTTTCAAACTTCATCATTAATGTTGTTTAAATATAATGAAAGGTGGTGATTGTGCCTAAATCTTAATTGTGTACGAAGATTATTGCTCTAATCAGCACAAGACTGAATCGTTACTCATAGTTAAGTCCTACTAAGTCTAAAATTTATTATTTATCGTTAATTTGATTAATAAGTTAACAATTTATTTTAATTCCTGAGATTCATCAAGTCATGTCTGTTCGTGGTCTATGGTTTTATTGTTGAAGGATACTAAAAAATCTCTAATTAAAGAAATTATTATGATGCTCAAAAGAAAATTTTTTGCAGAGACCTGATTGCTTGTTGAATAATTGCGTCGAGTTAAAGTTTGTAATATGCGATCTATAGTTGTATACACAAAAAATTTTTCCATGTGAAAATAGTCGCTCATTTAAACATGACAAAAATGATATTAGTTTTGCTAGAGTACATTCGTTATTTATTTTTAATGATTATAATATTAAAAATGCATTATGTAGAAGTGTAACTTATGTCGATTCAAATCAGCATTCTATAATTATATATAAGTGTGAGTATGAATAAATAAATAGATATATGCTAAAAACATGTTTCACTTTTTATCTAAAACTGTTATGAAATGAAATTTTTATATAAATAACGGACTTATGTTTAAAAATTTTTCAATTCACGTATTAAATAATAATAATTGCGAACTTTCTAACACGTTTTTCATTTCTTTGTACGTAAAAAAACCAGTTCCAAATTACGTTTTTTTACAAATCATTTACAAAGATAATAGGTTTTGTGGCTACGTTCCTGAATTAAAAAATTTTTGAATAATTTCCCAAAGTTGCTTATAAATTACATAAATTGAAAATCAAAACTGAATTTAACTCATTTTAACAATCTTGAATGAAAGATACCTTTTTAAACAGTTAGATTTTTTTATTAATAATTTATCTGATACTGAAACAAATTTAAAAATCATATTTGGTGCTTTGGTTCATAAAATATAAAAAATTTAATTCAGTTGATTATTTTAATTAAATTTAAAATCATTTTACAATCAATCTTTTTCATAAAAAATTTATGATTTTACTTCAAGTACAAGTGTACCTGCGTGTAATCAATGAGAAGTTAAGTACGAAAATCTTTTAATGGTTATATAAGTTAAAATAAACTGTAAGAGTTAAAAGTAAGATTTATTATGAAATACAATTCACAATAAAAAAAATAAAAAACAAAAAATAAAGTCATATATATTTTTCTCTGAGTGTTAACAAAAAATACTTGTGTACCTACTCTGGAAACAAAAAAATGCAGTAAAATTATCTTCTTTCTGTGACTGTGTAAGCTCATATCTTAATGCTGATTAAATGTACCATACTTTAGTCATTTCTTCGATCTCTATGTGTAATTACGAACAAAAAATTATTCTGTGCAATAAGTAAAGCTTCAAAAGATGTTTTTTAATAATTTTTTCTACGGAAAAAGTTATTTCCTCAACTTGATTTGAAAAAAGTCAATTTAAACATTTTTCGTGTATGTTTAGGAATTCAGTCAGCATCTTTTCGACTGGAAATTCATTTTTCAATTTTAAACTGGATTTTTCATTTCAAGCTTTTTCTAAAAAAATTTTAACTTAATATTGTGTAAAATAAAAATAAAGTTAAACTGACAGTGAGAGAATAAGCCTAAAAGCATTTTGGTGAAATCACAAAACGGTGATCATTCATTGATGCTTAGTACCATAAGAAGTGTATTGATTCCAAATGTTAAGCTTTTCAAAAATTAGAAATGAAGTATCAAAACATAGTTATTATTTTAGAAACATGAATCATACAATATATTTTTTAAGTAAAAAACAGTATTATACAAAAGTATGGTTTCGAAGATATGGAGATACAAACTGAAATAGATAAAAATATGAATAAAAAAAATTCCCTTTTTTGTACAAACGTATATTTTATAATACTAAAATCGTTAATCACAATATGTATATAAGATTAAAAGGTTTATTTTTCATTCATAAATTAAAAATTTTCTCAAAAATACAAAGCGCATTTGTCTTAAGGTGATAATTAATTATGAAATGTAATGAAGTCCAAGAGTTTAAAAATAAAACTTGTTCTCCTAAGGCGTAATTAAATATGTCTCATAAATGGAAATCCTTAAACCATCAACTCATGAATAAATTATTGCTCAAACTTTGTTTGAAATTTAAAAAAAAATGATAACCTTATCGTGCCAACCTGTCCTGTATGAACCAAAATAAGAGAAAATTTTCATTCAAAATATCAACCTGTAATTTACAAGTGTAATAAATTGCAAATATTTTGTGAATGAAATTATCCTGAAATGATTACTTTTGCGATATATTTGGAAATGATTTTTTTGCTAACACCGTAACAGGAGAACAGTGTTCTTGTTCTGAAAATCGTCAGACTACGTTAATCATTATAAATTGAATGTTCGATAAAATGTAGATCATGCAACATTTTTTAGGAAAAATCGTGCTGATGTATACTTAAGAATTAACTTTTATCATAAAATCAAACTTCAAATACTCTTGAAAAAATTTTTACAAATAAAAACTATTTTTAAAAAATTCATCAATTTTAGTTTTACAAAAAATAAAAAAAAATTAGTAATAAACTAAAATAAAGCGAATTAAAACTTCATAATCCTACTAATGTGCAAATAATTTGAAACGTTTAAATAACATCTCAAAAATTAATTTTCACTGGTTAATCACAGTTTTTCCGACTAAAGTATGGTAGCGAATATTCTATATCATAGATGAAAAAAGTTTTTTCATATCAAAATCTCACTGCTTTATAACCCAACTTTTGTTCAAACCATTTTATTTTTCTATCTTAATGATTATCATTTTAAATCAAGATATAAATATAATTTAAATAAATATTTAATTAAAACATATATTTAATACATTTATAAATTACCGCTCAGACATAATACAAATATGAAATCAATTAAATGAGTTTAACGGGTATCACTGTCCAACAATGTTTTCATAGTTGCCACTTTGAAATAATGGCTTCCTCAAATGCAAGAAATATTGTTGGACGGTTATACCCCTTAACTCATTTAATTGATTTTATATAATACTGTCAGTAGAGTCATTTATAATAATTAAAATATATATTTTTCGCAAAGCACATTATGGACCTGGTTTTCAAAGTCTAAAAATTTTTAACATGTTATTTTTAGCTATTGAAGAAATTTTATTTGCTATTAGATTATGAATTTCATATTATAATTAATTTTTGGACTTCAATTGATTTCAAAAATTTTTAAATACGTCTATGATTGAAAAATAGAATTGATTAAAAAAATAACTAAAAAATGTATGAAACATGGAAAAAATTTTATAATATGTTGGACCACGAAGTAACCAATATAAAATTAGGATTGATGATTGTCAAGGGTATTTGTACGAAAACTATATGCGTAAGCTAAAGACAATTCTGTCAAGAGTATAATTGTAAATATAATTTATAAGCTTGAATGCTATAATGAAGAACAATAACGAATACAACAACAGTCTATGCTATGAAAATTATTTAACAGTTTGTAATGACGCAAGCACATAAAAATTTCAAAAAAAACTTTTAAAAAAATCTATAAATGAAAAAATTATTCCTGTTCACATATCGATGTATACTGTATAAAATGAAATGAAAAATATATGTGTCTACAGAATTTTTCTTTGTACAATTTATTATTTTTATTCCTTTTTGAATAGTACTTGATGATTCCTCTGGATTTATTTCTTTGTTTAGAAATATGTAAGTTTGTGGTTCTTCAAGAAAAAAATTTCAAGGTGCAATATTTGTTAAAATAACTGACACATCAATCTCTCAATTGTTTTCATTTTAAAGAAGTTAAAGAAATCATGCTAGCATGGAGAGTTCAGGACATTGATGAAACTTTAAGAATCTTTTTTACACCCCACAGCTTTTTAGAGTTTTTTGGGACACAGTCAGTTTGGATTTTTTTAAACTAAAATTCTTCTTAGAGTCTAAAATTCTTTCTATACAATCGTCTTTTTAGATTTCAATAGAATGAAGGGTAACATAAAGCAACATAAGATATTGATAGTTTATTAGGCAGCACGGTATTTTTTTTTTAACTATTTTAAATTATTATTTTTATATCACTATAAAATGTGCGTTTTATTGTTAGTATGTAAATTTTAAATAAATTAAAAATAATTATGGTTAATTTAAAGGATCACTGGGAGGCATGAATTTTGAATTTAAATATCTCAACGTTGCACTGACTAGGTTTGTAAGCCTCATCAGAAGATGGTAAAAAATGTAAAAGATACATAAATTTGTATAGTGTCAAATTATGTTTTTTTTTTTTTTTTTTTTTTTTTTTTTCCTGTTGAATAAAGTAGCCGTCACCAAATTTTTTATCCGTGTGCTGATAGCTGGAGTGTATATAGTATATACGAATAATATACACGTTTTATACAGAAGTTTTTAAAATATTCGAAAAGTACATTTTGACGATAGTTGTTTTTTCTACGTGCGCTTGCAGCGCGCACAGAAGAGCTAGTTGAAGCCAATTGTGGATTTTCTTGCTTCACGGTATCCAGATTCCAGTTACGATAAATATATAATTTCTAGTAACATTTATTTTTATGAAAGATTTTCACCGCACCTCACAATAAGTAACACCTGTAAAAAATGCATTTTTAAACAATGTCAACAAATTATTATTATTCTTCAAATAATAATAATAATAATAATAAAAATAAATAAATAAAAATAAGTTTAAAATTAAAGAAATATACCTGGCGTACTAAACTTGATCCAGTCGATAAATGAACTAACTCTTGTATTGTAACTTGGTTTTTTACTTCCACAGCTTTCGCCATAACTAATAATACCTATTAAAAACAATCCATTGACATTAGAATCTTTCCACAACATTGGACCACCGCTATCCATCTGCAAAAGTTTTTTATAAAAATTTTATTAAAAAATCATAGCTTTTTTATTATGTTCAAGATTTCAATTACGGATAGAATATTGCTAACGAATTATCTTTCGCTCTTACCAGGGTATGAGAACTTATAGTATAGTTACAACTCATCCCTTATAGAAGATCCGAAAAAATATTTTTATAAACGAATAAACAACAGAATCGCATAGCTTTAAAATATAATATTACCTGACATGCATCTTTACCAGTCGCATATGCGCATATTTGACTGTCCACCATAGGTAATCTTGTATTAGCAGCTTTGCATTCTTCAAAGTTGGTTACAGTAACTGTTACTTTATTCAATACACCTGTCATACTGCCCCCAAATGAATCCAATCCCCAGCCTGTATGAAAATAATTTAAAAATCAATGCTCAGATAATAGATTTTTTGCTCATTTTATAGCTTGAAGCGAAAAAGGATTTATGATGAATTAAAAATATATTCACTTTGTAGACATACCCAATAATTCAACATTGTGTCCTTCAAAATCATAATGTCGGTTAAACGGCAAGCAAGCTGGTCCAATAAAATTTGTATATTCTATCGAGTCAATTAATTTAATAACTGCTATGTCATAATGTTTATTCGTCTCGTCGTAGTAACCAGGAATTACTGTTTTATCCACTTTGTAACAAAGTTCTTCAGACTCAAGCGAATCTGAAGAATAAAACTAGTCAATACAAGAAAAATTATGGCATTAAGTGCTAATAAATAAAATATAATCTTGTTTTTAGTGTAAATTACCGCTATCGATATTGTAAGCTCCAATTAAAACACCTAAGTATTCAGATTTTTTTTTGAGTACACAATGGGCTGCAGTTAGAAGGTATTGAGAAGATATGATAGTGCTGCCGCAAAGGAAATTTTCTGTAGGATCAATTCGCAAGTTTATTGATGGCTGAAAAACTGTTAAGCGTTGTTGGGCTAATTCAGGCTTAAAAATTATTCCTGCCATCATCGGGTATTCATGTACATTAGTTGGTTCACCTCCATAAATTTTACTCTATAATTATATTTCATTTCGCATTATGTATGTTAAGGTTATAAAGAATATATGAACTGATCTCAATTAGTAGCCGAATCATGTGTGCATTTAGAATGTGGTTCTCAAAATACAAAAAAATATTTTGTTGAATAACACTTAAAAAACAGACGCTAAATTAAAATTTGTTTTGAGCCAATCATAATAAGCAGATAAGCGACTATAGATAAATTTTAAATGCAAGCCAATTAATTTTTTTTTTTTTTAATACGTACTGGGTTTTTCCATCCACATCTGCAATCCTTCGTTGCTTCAAATTGACAATTGAAAGAATTTTCTGGAATATCAGTTGGTCCTTCAAGTGTCACGATCATGACATTTCTTTCAGATTCAAACGATTTTTTTTCATCGCAATATCTAGAAGGGTTTGAAACCATGCGTCCATTTGGAAAGACATAAAAATTAAATCTGCACCCTGAAAGTTTCTGTAAACAATAAAATAGATCATATACCAAAATCATAGTGAATCTGATATTTGAATTCCCTGGAAGTTTTAAATATTAGACAGTTCATCTTACCTGAGGCAAAATAGATTTATCGCAAGATAGCTTAACTCTTGTATCGCTAAAAATTCGCCACCGACAGCTGGTCGTCAATCCATGAGCTTTCCCAGCGTAGTTTGATAGCCTAATTGGTTGACCTACTTGAACTTTTAAGTTAAAGTCACAGTCTGAACCAATGGATATACAAGTTTGTAAAAAGAACACTACAAATACCAGCGTAGATAACAATCCTAATTTTTTTGAATTAAAAATCATCAATTTTTAGTGAAATTTTAAACTTTAAATAAAACTTCAAGCTTAAAGAAAAATTTTAATTGTGGCTTTTGAAAGAAAATTGATTCTAAACTCTGCAATTTTTTCACTTAAAAAGAGTGATAAATAAGTTTTTTCTTACCCCGAAAATTTTTAAAATCCATATTTCTTTTAATGTTAAAAAAATTTTATGAAGACTAAGCTGTTGTTCAAAAACCCAAAAAAAAAACAAAATTAATTGAACGATCACGTATTTTTAAATAGTAATTCAAAATAGTTTTAAGTTGTATTATTGAATTTATTTAGTATGTAGACAAATTCACTTCTAATACTTTATTAAACTTTTTTAAACTTTGTATCTACCAAGACTTTTTAACATTTTCAATGTTTCTAAAGCGTTATCTCTTAACAGTTATTAGTTTTCAAGGAAAAAATAAAAGTATTTAAAAGTCATTAATTTTTTTTTATTACATCGCTTCTTAACATTCAGTCGATCTCTTCTCACCTTAAAAACATCGTACCATAATAGATGTTTGAATTTTTTTCATTTCCGAAAAAATACCTAACTGGTTCTAAACTTTTATCAAAGAATACTAAATTTTAATTGACAATTTTTTAAAAACTATTTTTCAACCTGCTTTTGCCGATTCATTGGATTGAAAATTTATGGGTATTTTCAGGTAGTAACTACCGATTAAAAATAGCTAAATTTCATTAATTATAACTAGGTGGTGGTCCCTATAGAATCACGTCTTAATTTGGGACCAACCATGGGTTTGTATAACTATATATTTGCGTCTCCCGTGCAGTTTGTACAGAGTGATCCCAAATAGAGACGAGAGGAACCACCACCTCACCTCGCTGTGCCCATACTTGTGCGGTTAAAAATTATTTTTATTTCATTTTTTAAATTTAAAATTCTAAAAAAGAAATTGATTTTTTGAATTTATTTATTTAATTTATAAATTTATAAATCATGAAATTGATTCTAATTTTGTTAATACTTTTTATTATTACCCTTTTTTTATAATAAAATTATTACATATCCTTGGATAGATGTTTTTATCAAATACTTTAAAATAAATAAAAAAGACTAAATGATTTATCTTAAAATGAAATTTAAAAAGTTACTTATAAAAATTGTCTATAAATCCTGTTAAAAATAAATTTTTACTTAAAACTAGTAGACCGTATACGTAGATCAATTTTAAAAACAAAGGTCAGATTCGTTAATAGCACCAAAGACTTAATCTTAATTAATTTTTGCCTTAAAAAGGTCAAATTTGAAAATTAAGATTGGGTTCATATTCAGAATTTTAAAATTAAGATAAGGTTCATAATAAGAACCCCAAAAACACTTATATATATACATATCGAGTTTTAAAAAAATTTACGTTTCAATTTTTTAATTTATTTTTTTACATTAAATAAGTAGTTCTCGCGTCGGTCAAGAAATTAATCAATGAATGAATGATACGGTTAGAAATAAGTTGCACTGAAATCAAACGCTTCCGAACTGATGATTACAATTTCAGTTGCGGTTTTCGGTGTGTAAGGGCATTTCAATAGCCTTACTTGATAAAGTTTTGAAAATTGGTGATTAATTAATGTACAGACGTTACCAACAGGATCAGGGATTTAGGGTGGACGAATAAATAAAAAAGGTACAGGACCCAAATATGGTCCGCAAAGATAGTGATTTTTCAGATTTTGAATTTCCTTGAAAAAACAAACCGTCTGAAACCTAATTTCTTTGTACAAACTTAATTCTGAAGGTCTTAGGAATCAAAATGAATTTTTTTATTTGAAATAATTATTTATTTATGGAATAATTTATGTTTCAAGTCAAGACATTTTTGATTCAAATAATGAGAGCATTTTACACTTTATCCCAATTAATGGACCTTTTTACTCGTGAAGTCCCATCTGCGATTTTCATACCTCAATTAAATGTCTGAAAACTCAAATTTTGAGGTTGGATTCAGTAAGTTTTGTCTGTTTTGTTTGCTTGGTCCATTGATTACAGTAAGCAGAGCTACATACATGGGATTTGCATGGTCCATAATTGGGGTACTTTAAAGCAAAAGTCTCAAAAATATGGGTAAGGTGACCGTATTAGGGTCCTCTACCTTAACTGTTTCTAGATAATCTCAATAGGTATATTAAAAGTAGTGTACAAAGTTAAAGCTCAAGTATAGTAGTAACTGTAAAGCCAATTGTAGATTTTCTTGAATTACACTATTCAGTTATGATAACTGTGTCATTGATGAAACAATTTATTTTTGAGAACGATTTTTACCGCACCTCACAATAAGTAACACCTACAATAAATTGCGTTTTAAAACATTGTTAAAATTATTTTATATTTATTAGTAAGAAAAATAAATTAATAAATTATTATTATGATTTAAAAAACATACCTGGCGTACTATATTTGATCCAGTCGATAAATGAACTAACTCTTGTGTTGTAACTTGGTTTTTTACTTCCACAGCTTTCGCCATAACTAATAATGCCTATTAAAAACAATCCATTGGCGTTAGAATCTTTCCACAACATTGGGCCACCGCTATCCATCTGCAAAAGTATTTTACCAAATTTTTATTCGAAAATTATAACTAAAGAATTTTTAACATTATGATTACGAATAGAATACGGCACATGAATGAGCTTATGCTCTTACCAGGAATGAATGAAAATTTTTAGTATACAATTTATGCTTTAGAAGATTCAAAAAAATATTTTTATTAACAAATAAACAACAGAATCGCATAGCTTTAAAAAATAGGAATTACCTGACATGCATCTTTACCAGGTGCATACGTGCATATTTGACTGTCCACCATAGGTAATCTTTTATTAGTAGACTTGCATTTTTTAAAGTTGGTCACCTTAACTGTTACTTTATTTAATACAGATGTCATACTGCCCCCAAATGAATCCAATCCCCACCCTGAAAGAAAAAGAAATTTTTTAATCAAGCCTTGCATAAAACATTTTATTATTTAATTCATACATAAATGAATGCGAAAAAGGGTTTATTATGAATCAAAAATGATTAAATTGGTAGACATACCCAATAATTCAACATTATGTCCTTCAAAATCATAATGTCGGTTAAACGGCAAGCAGACCGGTCCAATTAAATTTGTATATTCTATCGAGTCAATTAATTTAATAAGTGCTATATCATTATGTTTATTTATCTCGTTGTAGTATCGAGGAATTACTGTTTTGTCCACTTTGTAACAAAGTTGTCCAGTCTCACGCGAAACTAGTCGTTACGTAAATAAAAGAAGTTAAGTGCTTGTAAAAAAATGTAATCTTGTTATTAGTATAAATTACCGTTATCGATATTGTAAGCTCCAATTAAAACACCTAAGTATTCAGATTTTTTTTTGTGTACACAATGTGCTGCAGTTAGAAGGTATTGAGAAGATATGATAGTGCAGCCGCAAAGGAAATTTTCTGTAGGATCAATTCGCAAGTTTCTTGATGGCTGAAAAACTGTTAAACGTTGTTGGGCTAATTCAGGCTTAAAAATTATTCCTGCCATCATCGGGTATTCATGTACATTAGTTGGTTCACCTCCATAAATTTTTTTCTACAATTAATAAAACAAACTGCAGTTTATTGGTTACTTTACATCTATATTTAATAAATTTTTTTAAAAACATAGTTATCTAGAAGAATATTTTGAGGAAAAATACTTGAAAAAACAGAAGATAAATTCGAATGTGTTTTGAGCATATGTTAAACGATAATAAACAGATAAACGTTTATAATTTAAATTTTAAATAGAAAAAAATTTTTTTTTTAATACGTACTGGGTTTTTCCATCCACATCTGCAATCCTTCGTTGCTTCAAATTGACAATTGAAAGAATTTTCTGGAATATCAGTTGGTCCTTCGAGTGTCACGATCATGACATTTCTTTCAGACTCAAACGATTTTTTTTCATCACAATATCTAGAAGGTTTTGAAACCATGCGTCCATTTGGAAAGACATAAAAATTAAATTTGCACCCTGAAATTTTCTGTAAACATAAAAATAGATCAAATACCAAAATCATAGTGAATCTGATATTTGAATCCCCTGAAAGCTTTAAACATCAGAAAGCTTATCTTACCTGAGGCAAAATGGACTTATTGCAAGATAGCTTAACTCTTGTATCGCTAAAAATTCGCCACCGACAGCTGGTCGTCAATCCATGAGCTTTCCCAGCGTAGTTTGATAGCCTAATTGGTTGACCTAATTGAACTTTTAAGTTAAAGTCACAGTCTGAACCAATGGATATACAAGTTTGTAAATAGAACACTACAAGTACCAGCGTAGAAAACCATCCTATTTTTTTTTTTAAATGAAAACTAAATATTCAGTAAAATCTTAAATTTTGATTGTTGCTTTTGAAAGAAAATTAATTTTGAATTTTGCAATGTTTAACGTAAAAAAAGTGATAAATAGGTTTTTCCTTACCTTGAAAATTTGCAAAATCCATGATAATTCTTCTAATATGTTGAAAAAATTTAATACGATTAAGCTATTGTTATAAAACCCAAAAAAAACAAAAACAAATTAATTTAATGATCTTATTCAAACAATAATTCAAAATAGTTTCAAGTTGTATTATAAAATTTATTTAATATGCTGACAAATTCACTTCTAATACTTCATTTAACTTTTTGTAAACTTAGTATCTATCATGACTTCTTTCTGTTTTCAATATTTTCAAAGTTTTATCTCTTATCAGTTAAGAGTTTTAAAGGAAAAAATCAAATTATTCAGAATTTTATTTCGGTTAATTAATTTTTTTTATTACGGTTCTCGTCTACATTTAATCGATTTCTCCTCACCTAAAAAATTCACCTAAAAAGATGTTTGAAATTCTTTGAAAAAGTATACTTTATTATGTATTCAACTGGTTCTAAACTTTTGTCAAAGAATGCTAAGTTAAGTTTGACATTCGTTTAATGCCGATTATTTGTTTTTTTTTTTTTTTTTTTTCAATTATATAAATTGTTCATTTGCTGCGTAAGGCCTGAGACTTCAAAAAAAAATTTGGGCAAAAACACCGTAGCCACTGGCTACGGCAGAGTTACGACAAGACATGTCCTGAAAAAATTCGTGACATGACAGAAAATAGGACGGTCTTGTGACGTCCGGGACATGTCACGGAAATTTTTCAAAACTTTCTATATGATATGACAATGTCACGAAAAATTTTCTTGTCCTCAAGTCCTCATTGTCTATATAGTTATGACATGGCACGTCCTGAAAATTTTTGTCTCATGACAATGTCACAAGACCACGTAAAATTTAACATTTTTGCATGGAAAAAAAATTAAGAATTGAAACATTAATAAATTGATAATACCTTATTGTCTATATAGTTATGACGTGACACGTCTTGAAAATTTTTGTCATGTGACAATGTCACAAGACCATGTGAACATTGTGAAATAAAGTTAAAACCTTTTAACTTTATTTCAGCATGCATGTGAAAATTTAACATAACTGTAGCCGAACCAATCAGGCAATCAGGTGTGACCAGAGTGATTTTGATTGGCTCTCTTACAGTAGCGCTTAGGATTTTTTCTGCGTAAGGTTAACACACGATTTTTTCGTGTTAGCTTACCACAGTAAATTCCTGTTTTTTTTCTGTCCGTGTAATTATATACTATTTTACTTTTGACAGTTGCATAACAGATAAGTCATCAAAACTTCCAGATATTAGGTAAGATACTTTTTTGGCTTTCTGAAAAGCGAGAATTATTACTTTTTTTCTGATTGCCAAATTTGTACTAGTAAGTTCCAGTGGCGGATCCAGCAAACATTTTAGGGGGGGGGCGTTCTACAAAAAATTATATATATATATATATATATAACTCTAAACTCTCCAAACCTTGGGCGCTCGAGGTCAACGAAAAAATTTATCGGCTACCCCCCAAGCTCTAAACCCCTGTAACGCCCGGACTATTATCTCAGCGTACTTTTTTTATTATATATATATAAATTCTATTTTTATTCAATATAATTTATTTACTACGACAAGTAATCTAATCTAAGCTATAAATTTTTTTAGGTTATCTCAAAACCGAGGTTCTGGAAAAAGAGTGAAGCTTGTTGTTTTTTTTCTTTTGCTCTTGCCCTGGTGTTTTATCTCAGTCACCCTACGCATGTGCACCGGAAAAGCCTGGTCGTAAATTCAAGTTTCTCTACTTGAACCTTGACTTTACGACCCTTTTCACTGGAAGCGCGCCTGGGGACCACTTAAAGATAAAATTACCAGTGGACGTTAATTTTTTTGTATATACATGGAAAAGAGGAAAATTTATTTTTCCGTTGTGCATCTGGGAAAGAAAAAAACCAGATGTACAGACCTTCTTAGATTGCAGCTGACCCCTGAGAACCTCCTCCGGAGGTCGTAAATCTGCAACTTTATGGCCTGACTCTTTTGAGAACCCTGGAGGTTGAGTGCCTACGTGCCGTTTTCTCTGCCAGATGCAACCTCCGGCAAGGTTTCTGGAAGAGATAGACAAGCCGTGGGTCAAACACATGCGTCGGGAAAGAGAGGGAGAGAGGAAACCGTTATGAGTGAAAACCCCGAATTTTCATTGGTCCCCCAAAATCTGAGGGTCCGCCTCGAGGTAGCTGGCCCTAGGCCATAAAACCCCCGGCCGGAGCCCAAACAGCGTCTAGTCGTATCTTAGGTCTACGTCAGTGCCCGGAGAGGTCTTCCCATACTTAGGTCTTGAGAATACAATTTTCGTATTTCGCTTTTGCATTTTTAACTTTTCGAGTGCGTGTTTAAAATTCTATATAAAAATTTTTATAAAACTTTCAACTTTTACTTAGGTCTAAAGTTGAAAGTTTTCTTTTTCGTTTAAAATATTTTCTGTGTGCGTGAGTAATTTAAATTCTAAACAAGACTATAGAAATTATAATTTTTACTTAGGTCTTAAATTATAATTTCTTGTTTCGGTTCTACGTGTGTGTGAAATTGTGCGTGCTAACTTTTCATTTGGGTATCCCCCACGTGAAAAGACTTAAAAGACTAAAAGACAAAATTGTGACTGCGGTTTCCCCACAGTGCAAAAACAGTTGCAGCACCTACCTAGGTCTGGTTCAGCGGCAGCAATCTCAAATCTCTCTCTCTCTCTCTCTCTCTCTCTCTCTCTCTCTCTCTCCAGCACAAAGAAAAACAGTAAGCAGTAAGTTTTTGTATTTTCATGTTGTATTTTCTTTAAATTTAATAAAACACTAACATTTTTTTTTTTAATTATAAAAAAAAAAGAAAAATCTCAAATTTTTTTCAAGTAAACCTATTCTCTTTTCTTTTCTTTTTCTCCTCCTTGCCCCCTGTGCAAGAAAACCCTTTTATGGATAAATAATTTATTCACCTTGTGGATAAACATAAAATAAAATCATAATTCACCCTGTGGATTATTGAAAATCATAATCCACCCTGTGGGTTATTGAAAATCATAATCCACCCTGTGGGTTATTGAAAATCATAATTCACCCTGTGGATTATTAATAATCATAATCCACCCTGCGGGTTATTGAAAATCATAGTTCACCCTGTGGATTATTGAACATCAATTTCACAGCCTCACTGTGAAATTAAAAAGAAAAAAATATTACCGTGGTGGATAAAAGTAAATAAAATTCTTAATCCACCCTGTGGTTTAAGTAACACCAAAACCACCCTGTGAACATCAATTTCACAGCCTCACTGTGAAATTTTTGTTCATTCCTCTCATATAAAATTTTACCTGAATCAACGTTGTGTTTGATTCAGGTCCTGACCCTGGTAGCGAGAGTCAGGTTGTGATGGATCCTTGCCTGTTCAAACTGCTAAAGCAGACCTAGAATGCCTTGGGTTCACTTGTCTTAATTTTTGATTATTTATTTTTTTTTTTTTTTTCTTTAAATGCTTGTAAATAGATATTTATGTCTATTCACAGGGTGGTTTTGGTGTTATTTAAACCACAGGGTGGATTAAGAATTTTATTTACTTTTATCCACTACGGTAATATTTTTTTCTTTTTAATTTCACAGTGAGGCTGTGAAATTGATGTTCAATAATCCACAGGGTGAACTATGATTTTCAATAACCCACAGGGTGGATTATGATTATCAATAATCCACAGGGTGAATTATGATTTTCAATAACCCACAGGGTGGATTATGATTTTCAATAACCCACAGGGTGGATTATGATTTTCAATAATCCACAGGGTGAATTATGATTTTATTTTATGTTTATCCACAAGGTGAATAAATTATTTATCCCTAAAAGGGTTTTCTTGCACAGGGGGCGAGGAGGAGAAAAAGAAAAGAAAAGAGAATAGGTTTACTTGAAAAAATTTGAGATTTTTCTTTTTTTTTTTATAATTTAAAAAAAAATGTTAATGTTTTATTAAATTTAAAGAAAATACAACATGAAAATACAAAAACTTACTGCTTACTGTTTTTACCCACGGCTTGTCTATCTCTTCCAGAAACCTTGCCGGAGGTTGCATCTGGCAGAGAAAACGGCACGTAGGCACTCAACCTCCAGGGTTCTCAAAAGAGTCAGGCCATAAAGTTGCAGATTTACGACCTCCGGAGGAGGTTCTCAGGGGTCAGCTGCAATCTAAGAAGGTCTGTACATCTGGTTTTTTTCTTTCCCAGATGCACAACGGAAAAATAAATTTTCCTCTTTTCCATGTATATACAAAAAAATTAACGTCCACTGGTAATTTTATCTTTAAGTGGTCCCCAGGCGCGCTTCCAGTGAAAAGGGTCGTAAAGTCAAGGTTCAAGTAGAGAAACTTGAATTTACGACCAGGCTTTTCCGGTGCACATGCGTAGGGTGACTGAGATAAAACACCAGGGCAAGAGCAATAGAAAAAAAACAACAAGCTTCACTCTTTTTCCAGAAACTCGGTTTTGAGATAACCTAAAAAAATTTATAGCTTAGATTAGATTACTTATCGTAGTAAATAAATTATATTGAATAAAAATAGAATTTATATATATGGGTCAAAATAATACTTTTTTAAAAAACCGTCCGCACGAGGTTCACCGATTTTATTGCAATTTTTTTTGGCAAAAGTACTATTTAATCGAAGACTTTTGCCGCAAACTAGAGGTCTCTATCTTATTTCTGCTTGGTGCTAGATTTTTTCAAAGATTGAAAAATGGCCTATTTTTAAGCTGTTTTAAGCAATTTTAAGGTATTTTTCGAAAAATTCTAACTTTTGATCAAAATGAGATAGAAACCTCTAGTTTGCGGCAAAATTTTGTTCAAAATAAGTTCTTTTTTGTAAAAATATTTTCACAACATAGTTTGGTTATTTTTATAATAATACAGTCCTACACAGATATTGCTATTTTTGCTCATTTGCAGGTATCTTCAAACGACCGTAGCTTTTTCTAGGCTAAATTTTTGTTCATATTAAAAAATTGTTAAATTTTTTTTATGAAAAAACAAAAATTTTGCGACCAACCGGAACCCTGTACGATCTTCCACTTCCAAGATACAGCTGTTTAAAGTTGTCAAAAAACACAAAAAACGCGTTTTTTACTATTTTCACACGCATTTTTGAACGGTTTCGACCTTTTTTTTTCTCTCAAAAATATGTGGAATCTTCTCTTCATATGTTTCCAAACAAGCTCCCATAGTAATTGTAGTGCGGATTTGGGGTTTTAGTTGATTCCAAAGCATACACTTTTGACACATTTTATGTGCTAAACTAGTGTTTTTTTAACAATATACACGCTACATTTAACTTTTTCGTTCATTATAGATGTTTTGAAATTATTTTTTGACTAAAAACTATTCAAATTCCAGCCAAAATTAGGTCACCTGCTTTGAAAAAATTGATACTCAACGAAACATTGATCTTAATATCAAAATGATATACTACTTTTATTCAGTTTTTTAGTTTTTTGATTCGTTAAAAATCTATGTTCAAATATTGTAAATAATATACCACTTGTTTATTAATTTTTTTCTATTTTTGAAATTACAAATAATTGATCATAGTTTATCAATTAGTCTGATAAAACAATCATGGATTACTATTGCTTACTCTGAAAAAAATGAGTCCAAATTTAAAATGTTATTTTTTGAATTCTATGAAGCATGCAACAATCTACCAATCTACATTATACTTATAATTATGTCCACTTATGAAAAAGAGAATGAGAGATTCGATTAGAAAGTCGAGTCGATATATCGAATCGAAACTTGATCTTTGATTCTTGGAGCAAGAGCGCCGCCTTAAAGGCCTCCCAAAAGTGTGAACCAGCCAGACGCGCCAAATTTAAAATCTTCAGGCATGCTTGATTTGAATTTTTTGTTTTTTTTTTTTTTAATTAATAAAGTGAGTAACGAAATTTAAATTTTTAATAGACAAATAAGCGGACAAGCTTACAACCCCATAACCCTAGGCGTAGTGAATAACAAATAATTAACTTTTGTAATAAACAAATAAGCCGATAAGCTACAACTCCAAAATACTGGGCGTACTTAGTATAAATAATTTTTTTTTTTTAATAAACAAATAAGCCGATAAGCTACAACACATCGCATGGCTGAAAAAAATGTTAATATTTTTAATAAACAAATAAGGTGATAAGTAACAATCCCATAGCTTTTGGCATGTCTAAAAAAAATGTTAATATTTTTAATAAACAAATAACGCGATGAGCTACAACCTCATAACCTTAGGCATGGCTAAAAAAAATGTTAATATTTTTAATAAACAAATAAGGCGATGAGCTACAACCCCATAACACTGGGCGGAGTGAATGAGAAATAATTAAATTTTTTAATAAACAAATAAGCTGATTAGCTGCAACCCCATACCATAGGGCATGGCTCAAAATTTTTTTTTATCCATGTCCAAGGTTATGGGGTGGTAAACTTGTTTGCTTAGTTGTTTATTTAAATATTCACATATTTTATATTCGCTGCGCCCAATGTTATGGGGTTGTAGCTCATCGGCTCATTTGTTTATTAAAAAAATTAATTATTTTTCATTCACTACGCCCAATGTTATGGGGTTGTGGCTCATCGGCTTATTTGTTTATTAAAAAAATTAATTATTTTTCATTCGCTACGCCAACCGTCATGGGGTTGTAGCTTATCGCCTTGTTGGTTTATTAAAAATATAAACATTTTTTTCAGCCATGCCCAAGGTTATGGTGTTGTAGCTCATCGGCTTATTTGTTTATTAGAAAATTTAATTATTTTTTATTCACTCTGCCCAGTGTTATGGGATTGTAGCTCATCGCCTTACTTGTTTATTAAAAATATTAACATTTTTTTTAGCCATGCCCAAGGTTATGAGGTTGTAGCTCATCGCCTTATTTGTTTATTAAAAATATTAACATTTTTTTAGCCATGCCCAAAGTTATGGGGTTGTAGCTTGTCGCCTTATTGGTTTATTAAAAATATTAACATTTTTTTCAGCCATGCCCAAAATTATGGGGTTGTAGCTTATTGGCTTATTTGTTTATTAAAAAAAATTAATTATTTTTACTAAAGTTAATTATTTGTTATTCACTACGCCTAGGGTTATGGGGTTGTAAGCTTGTCCGCTTATTTGTCTATTAAAAATTTAAATTTCGTTACTCACTTTATTAATTAAAAAAAAAAAACAAAAAATTCAAATCAAGCATGCCTGAAGATTTTAAATTTGGCGCGTCTGGCTGGTTCACACTTTTGGGAGGCCTTTAAGGCGGCGCTCTTGCTCCAAGAATCAAAGATCAAGTTTCGATTCGATATATCGACTCGACTTTCTAATCGAATCTCTCATTCTCTTTTTCATAAGTGGACATAATTATAAGTATAATGTAGATTGGTAGATTGTTGCATGCTTCATAGAATTCAAAAAATAACATTTTAAATTTGGACTCATTTTTTCAGAGTAAGCAATAGTAATCCATGATTGTTTTATCAGACTAATTGATAAACTATGATCAATTATTTGTAATTTCAAAAATAGAAAAAAATTAATAAACAAGTGGTATATTATTTACAATATTTGAACATAGATTTTTAACGAATCAAAAAACTAAAAAACTGAATAAAAGTAGTATATCATTTTGATATTAAGATCAATGTTTCGTTGAGTATCAATTTTTTCAAAGCAGGTGACCTAATTTTGGCTGGAATTTGAATAGTTTTTAGTCAAAAAATAATTTCAAAACATCTATAATGAACGAAAAAGTTAAATGTAGCGTGTATATTGTTAAAAAAACACTAGTTTAGCACATAAAATGTGTCAAAAGTGTATGCTTTGGAATCAACTAAAACCCCAAATCCGCACTACAATTACTATGGGAGCTTGTTTGGAAACATATGAAGAGAAGATTCCACATATTTTTGAGAGAAAAAAAAAGGTCGAAACCGTTCAAAAATGCGTGTGAAAATAGTAAAAAACGCGTTTTTTGTGTTTTTTGACAACTTTAAACAGCTGTATCTTGGAAGTGGAAGATCGTACAGGGTTCCGGTTGGTCGCAAAATTTTTGTTTTTTCATAAAAAAAATTTAACAATTTTTTAATATGAACAAAAATTTAGCCTAGAAAAAGCTACGGTCGTTTGAAGATACCTGCAAATGAGCAAAAATAGCAATATCTGTGTAGGACTGTATTATTATAAAAATAACCAAACTATGTTGTGAAAATATTTTTACAAAAAAGAACTTATTTTGAACAAAATTTTGCCGCAAACTAGAGGTTTCTATCTCATTTTGATCAAAAGTTAGAATTTTTCGAAAAATACCTTAAAATTGCTTAAAACAGCTTAAAAATAGGCCATTTTTCAATCTTTGAAAAAATCTAGCACCAAGCAGAAATAAGATAGAGACCTCTAGTTTGCGGCAAAAGTCTTCTATTAAATAGTACTTTTGCCAAAAAAAATTGCAATAAAATCGGTGAACCTCGTGCGGACGGTTTTTTAAAAAAGTATTATTTTGACCCATATACATAATAAAAAAAGTACGCTGAGATAATAGTCCGGGCGTTACATGTGTCCCTCTTAAGAAGGAAATTCATCGTATGATGGCCCTTCCTGGAATTTACTAAAACTAGGATTAGCCTATTACATAATTTATTCTTAACCCTAAAATTATTATGCATATTAATCATTAGTATTTTTTTTTTTTATTATTATTATTATTATTATTTTTTTTTATTTATTTATTTATTATTTTTTTATATTGTTTTTCCTTAACCTAACTTTCCTAACTTATTATATTCTATGCTTATGATTAATATTATTATTATTACGTATGTTAAACTATCCTAGTCGTCTTCCAGGTCGATGATTTCCACGCTTTCTTCTGTCTCCATTGGCTCCGAATCTTCCAGTTGTCCAGTCTGGTGGAGATATTCCATCACCAAGAGGAGGTTTTCCTCGGTTCTTCTGGCGAATTCCCCAACAGGATCTTCTTTATTTTTATGGTTTTCGGCGACCCTCAACAGATTTTGGACGTAGGTTTTTTTGTTGAACTCCGTCCAATCGAAGAATCCTATGCAATACAGGGGATCGGAGATCTCTCTTCGTTCCACCCTTTCCGGATCTTGGATGGCAGCTTTGAAACTTAATCGTTCTTTGCAGAGGTTGTTGTTCACCTCTGCTTGAATGCTCCGGCGCTCGTTTTCATTCCGGCACGATCCGAAAATTCGAACTGTCCATCGCCGATTCCGGAAGTAATCTCGGGTAGGAACTGTACATTCTCGCATTAGATCGTAAATTGCGAGAGTGTCCCTATATTCCGAATCCAGGAGGCAATTAAGGGTTTCCCAGAAAATTGAGTACCTCTTCTCCTTCAGAGATCGAACACAATCTTTGAAGTCTTCCCTGTATAGGGTCTCTGCGTGGGGAAGTTGGATTCGGTTGAAATCTCCGTCTAGATGGTTTTTTACATAGGTCCAGACTGAGTTTACCACCTTCGCTACCTCTATGGCGAATTCCATTGCCCAGTCCGTTGCAAGGGTTTTCCTTGCCTGATCCTCATGGAATTCAGGCACGATCTTTTTGAATAACTTCAAGGCATCAGTTCTTTTCCTCTTGCGTAACCTAAAGACATCGATCGGGTCACGTTGTTTTATGTGACTATTGGGGACTTCATCCGCCATGAAGGCGTCCAGGCCTTTCTTTTCGGTCTCCAGATTTTGCAAGGCCTCCTTCAAGATTCTGGGGTATTCAACGATACTTCTGCAGGAGTTAAGGCACTTTATTAAGTGTCTCTTCCCCTCTACGAAGTCGTTTCGTGATCGTGCTACCTTGGCGTCCAACTGGGCGAGTCTCCAACTAACCAGGGGTTTAGAATCTCTAAGGGTTTGATAAACCCAGTCGAACTCTTCCTGCTGGTTTTCGAAGCACAACTCTGCCAAAAATAGATTTAAATGCCAGAGTAGTGTTGGCTTATTCGAACAGCGATTCACCACCCCTTTTATGGCTAGTTTCCGCAGGGAAAGCTCTTTTTCTTTGTTGTTAAACACTGAGAAAGAGTCGGCCAGTTGCTCCGCCATGTGCAATTCATTCTGAAACTCCGCGTTGTTAGGCCACGTTTGGGTCAAATTTTTGAGGAATGGAATGGCGTGGTCGAAGTCCATCTCGTCGATGAGTTGTCGGGCTTGGGCCAATCCTTGCTCTTGGGTGGCCAGGATAGCGACTTCTCTTTCCCTCTCAGCCTTGGCCTTCTCAAGATGCTCCCTGAGGATTTGCAGTTGCTGCTCCACTCCAGTTTTCTGTCTTAGAAGGTCAAGCTTCTCTCGCTCCCATTCTGCAATAAATTTTTCCCTTTCCTCGGCAGGGATCGACTTCAGGAAGTCCAATTCTTGACTGTTCCGTTGAAGTTGGGTTTTCTTAGTATCAAAAATCTTCTCACATCTTTTGCTAAGGTTTCCAACTCGTCTGACTTCTTCCGGTAGATAGCTTCACGTCTAGAGTTCTCACTCTGTAGGGCTGATAACTCTCTTTGGCGATGTCGTAGTATGGAAATCTTGTTGTTTATTGAGTCTCTGTCCATCTTTATTTTGTTCAAGTCTGAGGTTAAATCTTCCTGCAGTTTCATTGTTTTAACCTTTTCTTCCCTCAGTCTTTCCAGCTCTTTCATTCTTAGGCCTTTTTCCAGAATCTCAAAGGCGTGTTCTTGGTTGAATTTTTCTTTCTCGTCCTTCCAGGTCTGATGTCTTGAGCGGAGTTTTTCCTCTTGGCGTTCGCAGTCTAACAATTCTTGCCGGATCTTCTCTTTCCTTTGCCGAAGTGCAACCAACAGTGCCTCGGTTTCTTCACTTTCGAGTTGAATTTCGAAATATTCCCTCGTGAATTTATTCATTTCCTCGATCTTCCTTCTGGCGTTTTCCCGGGCAGCTGTGGTCTTCTCTTGGGTCTTGAGGGCACTTTCCTCATCGGATTTGGCCTTAGCGAGGAGGGTTGTGGCTCGTTTTGATAATTCAGTGGCTTTGGCCATTTCCAACTTGGCTATTTCGGTTTTCAGAGAGGCTTCCGACGACATTGTCTCGCTCAAGGCGTTTTGGAGTGAGACGATATTTGCTAACGGTGGACGACTTGAAGGAGAGCTATCTGGATGAATGGGAGTAGGAACATATTCAGTTAGTTTCGATTCCGGGCATTGATTTTGCAGCATAGCTTGTTTCCGCTCTTTGGATTTCAACGATGCTTCATAATCCTTCTTGACTTCGGGCTGATGAATACCCTGGGCGCCCGAGTTCAACAAAAAAACTGGTTGGCTATCGCCCAAGCTAAAAACCCCCAAAATCCTGGGTGTCCGAATTTAACAAACAAACTTATCGGCTATCTCCCAAGCTTTAAACCCCCAAAACCTTGAACGTAGAGTTCAATGAATAATCTGATCAGCTATCTCCCTAGCTTTAAGCCCCCAAAACTCTGGTTACCGAGTGGGATAATTTAGGGTAATAGAGTATTTTAATAATTGGGGGTTTAGAGCTTGGGGGATAGCCAATCAGTTTTTTTGTTGAACTCGGGCACTCAGGGTTTTAGAGGTTTAGAGCTTGGGGGATAGCCAATCAGTTTTTTTGTTGAACTCGGGCACTCAGGGTTTTAGAGGTTTATAGCTTGGGGGATAGCCAACCAGTTTTTTTGTTGAACTCGGGCGCCGAGGGTATTTGAGGGTTTAGAGCTTGGGGGATAGCCGATAAGTTTTTTTGTTGAACTCGGGCGCCCAGGGTATTTGGGGGTTTAGAGCTTGGGGGATAGCCGATCAATTTTTTTGTTGAACTCGGGCGCCCAGGGTATTTGGGGGTTTAGAGCTTGGGGGAGAGCAAACCAGTTTTTTTGTTGAACTCGGGCGCCCAGGGTATTTGGGGGTTTAGAGCTTGGGAGATAACTGATTATTCGTTTTCTGAAGTCAGCATGCCAAGTAATTTGGGGGGGGGGGTCGCCCCCCCCCCTGGATCCGCACTGCTAGTAACAATTACTAACTTTTCCATAAACTGGTACGCACTAAAAAAATAAAATTTATTTCATAACAACTAAAAGTGTATTTTAAAAAATTAAATAATGATGTTGTTTTAATATTTGGTCCATTATATATTCTTCAGCTAAGCAGTGATATAACATAATCATTAAAAAATGGGAAGAAAAAGAAAAAATTGTGGCATACGAAGAATAAACTCTTTCCAGCTCTGACGCCTTGTAATTTAAAATTTTCATGTTATATTAATTTAAAATCTAAAATACCATTAAAAAGATCAATCGTTTTATCATCATAATTACACTGAGAAAACGATCCTCTTAAGACAAAAGGAATCCTTTTGTCGCAAAAGGAAAATAATCTCAAAATAGACCCCTAAATGAAATCCTTTTGTTTCAAAAGGAAAATCCTTTTCTAGAGAAATCCTTTAGCGAGAAAAGGAATTCCTTTTGAGGTAATTTCGTTCAGCGAATAATTAAAAATGCTTAAAATAAAAAAAAAAAATTATTTTTTCATCCTAATATTAGCTAAGCATGCTAACATTAATTTTTGAATGCTGAAAAAATACTAGTGCACACTTTAAAAGTCCTAGTCAAATTCTACATGACCTGGAATCGAACCCGGGACCTTTAAGATAGAAGTCTCGTACTCTGCCGCTGAGCCATCGCACCTTCGTAATATGTTAATAATAAATGGTCCTATAAATAAAAAGCGGCTTACAAATAAATAAATGAAGTGTTAAAGGGATGCAATGTCACCGATTCAGAAAATCAACTATTTTTTTTATTTTACTTCTGCCCTTTTTTTTTTTTTTTTTTTTTTTTTTTACGTATTATTAAAATAAAATTTAAGAAAGAGATTTTGTCAGTTGCCGAGTAAGGAAATATATTTTTAAATTTAAAATCTCAAAAGTTATAGACTGTTTTTAGAATCAATTTATTTTTTTTTTCTTTTGAAATAAGAAAATGAAATCCTTGTGAATAAATATTTTTAACTTAATTGTAATAAAAATCAAGTTTAAAATTATAATGAACTTTACTTCTATTATTTATTATAATTTTTTTATTTCGTTACATTTTTTTAAAATCAGTCAAAAGGAAATCCTTTTTGCAGCAAAAGAAAATCGTTTAGAAAAAAAAAAATTTTTTGAAAAATTTTCACGAAATTATATCAAAAAGAAATCTTTTAACGGTAAATGCAAATATGCATTACTGCAAAAGGATCCTACTAAAAGGATTTTAATTTTGCGTCAAATACAACGGATTTTACGGCAAAATTATTTTACTTTTGCAATAGAAGGAATTCAACTTCCCGCAAAAGATTGATAGTCAAAAGAAAAGTAATTTTGTCGTAAATAGACCATTTTTCTCAGTGTAACATTTGGGTATGCAATTTATATTTATGTGGGAACTGGAATCGGCTTTAAACTGACATACCTATAATCTCAAAGCTCAATTTCACCCCGGCGGCGAGTTGGTTTTTTTTGGTGAAATACACTGATTGCCTTAAAAGCGTAAAATTTTGTTAAGATAAAACTGGCAATGAAAAAAATATGATGTTAAGTTTATTAATAAGCTTCTGTATTTTATTTATGTTAATATTATTAGAAAGGTCGATTATTACATTCATTTTAGTCCCACTTTTAAATTTATTCTAAAAAATTCTCACAAAAAATT
The DNA here is from genome assembly GCA_038277355.1 of Encarsia formosa. NCBI lineage: Eukaryota > Metazoa > Arthropoda > Insecta > Hymenoptera > Aphelinidae > Encarsia > Encarsia formosa. The sequence goes on from CM076184.1 coordinate 113,606,528, forward strand.
TTTAAAAGATTTTCTTTCGCTCAGCATGGTAATTAGAAATTTTTAAGTTCAGTCCCGAGCTTCCGATCTCAGTGGATGTTTTAGATATTTCACTACTTTTGAAGTACTTTGAAAGAATAATTAATTACAGTTAATAGTTAATTCTACAGATGAATGATAAAAATAAATTCCAAATTCAAAAGGATATCTTCATTTACATACCTACAAGTCCATGTAAGCTGAAAATGTTGTATAATTTTTAAGAGAGAAATATTGATAAAAGCGATAGCTGAAAAAGTAATTTCAATTTTTTCACAAAACTGACAAAAATTTTAAATAAATTTTTTGGCGCTGTTTTTAATTATTTTGGATCTTCCTCACTCTGACATATTCTACAAAACTTTATTATTTCTAGTCTTAAAATTCTAGATCTCGAGGCAGCATGTGCACCTATTATTAAAAAAATGACCACTTTTTATTCTGTTAATGTTTTTAACCAGAATATATGATGTTATTGTTACGTCAAATTACTGTTTCTTAACGTGTCTTGACCATAAAACTTAATAATCCTTGATCCATGGCGTTGATCGACGGTTACAGCTACAAGTACATTAATTGAGAGCAGAAAAAAATCACTTCAAATACAGGAGATTTTTGCATCAGAGGACAACCTCAATCCAATAACTGAGAATTTTCTTTCTTCTATTGGTTTGAAAAAGTAAATTAAAAAAAATCTGCTCAGATAAAACACTGCTAATCCGTAACTGACAACAGTCATAAAAAATGAAACTGTTTTTGCATTCGCATAATTTTTCATGAACAAATTTTTTTACTTAAGGAAAAAATTTATTTTTAATAGCATTTTTTGAAACTTCGTATAAGGTGGTGAACCCCATTTGGGGTCACGTACCTATTTGGAATCACTCTGTACAAACTGCACGGGAGATGACACTATATAGTTAAACAAATCCATGACTATGATCCCAAATAGGTACGTGATCCCAAATGGGGTCCACAACCTTATTGCTTTGTTTTTCAAAATTTTAGTTGTTAACAAAACAATCTTTTAACTGTCATTTCATGGCAGAAAAAAGTGGTATACACAACATACAAAGTCATGTGTATAAACTAAATGTTAGGTAAAAAAAATATTTATTTTCTGAAATCATTGCTAAGTACTTAGTTTTTATAAAATTATTGACATCTTATCGTTTTTTTTTTTTTTTTTTTTTTTTTTTTTTTTTTTTTTTTTTTTTTTTTTTTTTTTTTTTACTGACTTATTTGTGAAGTTGACCTATGTTAGGGCTAGATTGCTAAAACTTCAAATATTGAATATACTTTAACAAATTAAGAAAAAGTTATCATAAGCAGTATTGAAAAATAAGTAAGTTTTTAAGATCATTTAGTTTTTAATTTTTTTATGTAAACTATTTCATAACTATAATATTTAAGAATGATTTAAAAACTAAAAATTTAATTAAAAAAGTAAAGCAAATGACGAATAATTTGAAAAAAAAGCGTCCAAAAACATTTGAACTGTTCCAAGTTATCATCATTTAAAGATTTCAGTTTCTTTTTTACTCGAAAAAAGCCTTTTTTAATGAAAAAATTCCATAGCTCAGGAAATTGAAAATACAGGTTAAAAAAAAATTCTTGAGATACGCGTACCCTAAAATATTATACAGGAAAAAATTTTCAGGTGATTTAGAGAAAAAGTTCTGCGAGCGTTGTACGATCTGAAATAAAATGAGCCATTAATATATTTTTGAAAATCGATTACTGCACTTTCATAAAACCTATTACAATGCCTGAAGTCGATTTTAACGGAGTAAATATACACAGAATCAGCTAGAAACTTAACCAATAATTTCAAACAAGAATTAAAAATTAAAAAATTATGTAAATTACTTTTTGAACTAATATAATACATTTCTTATTTAACTGTCATTCATATAGAAATCCAACAGAATTTTCGGTTTTCCATTTTTAACTGACCAGCTAGAGATTTTTTAGCGCCCATCAATTCTGATGTCGAGAGCATCACATCACCTCGCAATAAGTAACATCTGGAAAAAAAAACTCCCTTGATATTGATAAACACATAAAATAAATTTAAAATTTATTTATAAAGAAAACACACCTGGTGTATTTTGCTTAATCCAACCAATAAACGAACTAACTCGAGTATTGTAACTTGGTTTGGCACTATTGCATACTTCACCATAGCTAATAATTCCAACCAGAAATAATCCGTTGTTTCTAGGATCTTTCCACAAAATTGGACCACCGCTGTCCATCTGAGAAATTATTTTAATAAATTCTCTGTTTTTAATTTCAATTTATTAAATTTTAATGTTTCTAATGTTACTTGATCTAGCTCCATATTAATAAGGATAAATTAAAAACAGTTTGTAAAGAAGTCTGAGGAAAACGCTAAGTCGTTGAAACAGCTGTCACTATTAAATAAATTTGCGTAGTCCATGAAAAACTTAACTGTGTTTTGTTTTTAATTTATCCTTATTAAATTTGTTTATGAATATTTCATTGAAAGTACTTACTTATTAAAAAAAAAAAAAAAAAAAAAAAATTACGTATTTATATGAAGCTGTATTAATGTTATTTATTTACAGTAAAACCAATCTGGTAGACATATACTAAAACATTAAAACTTCGAAAAGAACAATTTAAATGCATTAACTTTGATCTTACCTGACATGCATCTTTGCCGTATCCGTACGTGCATATTTGACTATCCACCATAGTTCGTTGTTTGTTTACAGATTTGCAGTAAGAAAAGTTAGTCACTGTTACCGATGCTTTATTTAACGCAGATGTCATGGGACCCCCATGTGACTCTAACCCCCAACCTGTTAATTAAAAAATAATCTACACTCCTGGCAAAGCTCGAAAAATCATTTACATTCCCTCATTAATTTTGCAAGCTCAATTTTCAATTTCAAACCACAATAACACTTCGAAAATGTAAGCTTCAAAGGAGATGTGAAAGAAAAACAAAATCAATTATTAAGAATTAGTCGTACCAAATATTTCAACATTTTGACCTTCAAAAGTGAAATGGCGGTTGAAGGGTAAACAAACTGGTCCAATTACGTTTGTATATTCTATTGAACCAATAATTTGAACTAGTGCTATATCGTTATGATTATTAGTCTCGTCAAAGTACTCATGAATGACTGTTTTACCAATGTTGTACAGTGAAGCCGCATTCGTGTCAAAATCTGGCAAAGGCAAATTATCATAAGTTTAGACATAAAAATTGAAAAGAATTGATGGTGATTTACTCATCTTACCAGTATCGATGTTATGGTCACCGACTAAAACAGCCAAATTTTGAGGATTTCGTCTGATAATACAGTGAGCGGCAGTCAGAACATACTGAGAGGATATAATTGTGCTGCCACAAATGAGATCTTCTTTTTCAATTTTCTTTCTAGTTATCGCGGGATTCAAAATGATTCCCGCTATCATAGGATATTCATTAATCTGTACTTCCTCACCGCCAAAAATTTTCTTCTACAATAAATAAATCGACTTCATTAGAATAAAAAACATAAAGTTATTGAATGCAAACCACATTTTAATGTAATATTTAGTCATAAAAATTGAGTATATATTATCAAGTTGAAATTGATAGCTTTGAACTAATAATTTAAATTCAACGCTGATAATTATAAAACATGCTTTTCCATCAAAAATGTTTTTGGAACAGTCGTAAATTTAAACACAAATGTTTTTTTCATTTTTTTTATTTCATACCGGGTTTTTCCATCCACATCTGCATCTACTGACAGCTTCAAATTGACAATTGAATGTACCGTCTGAAATATACGATGGTCCATCAAGCGTAACTACCATTACATTACTTGAAGACTCGAATGTATTTCTTTCACCACAATATCGGTATCGTTCAGATCGCAAACCTCCATTTGTAAATACGTAAAAGCTAAATTTACATCCTTGCATTTTCTATAAATTAAAATAATAAGTCGTTAATATTTACTATCTGAAATGGAATAGTATCACTATGTTTTATCTGATTAAAAAAAAACTTTTAATTTGATTGTAAAATGTAAACCATAAAAATATAATATAAAAATACAATTTTTTATAGTACGGTATTTTTATGATTCGGGTGCGTATTTTACAAAAAATAAATCATTTTATTTTAAACTTTTCTTTATAAAATATAAAAATTAAAAAATTCAGAAATTTTTTTGGGTAATATCCGGGAAAAATTTAAACAAGACTGAACTAAAATAAAATAATGTGATTAATAAGAATGTTCATTCAGTATTACATTAGATTTTAGTCTTACCTGAGGTAAATTAGAATTATGACAAGTTAGCCTCACTCCTGTGTCGCTAAAAATTCGCCATCGACAGCTAGTCATTAACCCATAAGCTTTTCTATCGTAGTTTGATAGCCTAATTGGTTGCCCAGGTACAACTTTTAAATTAAAATCACAGTCCAAACTGGCTGCGGTGCAAAATTGTATGAAGAGCACCGAAAATACCACAGTAATAAACCATCCATCTTTTTTTTTTTTAAGTTTGAAATCGTATAAAGTTTGCGTATGAAAATTTTTGATGAAATATTAAAAAAACAAAATTAATGGTTTAATATTATAACTAATGATTAAAAAAGTTGTTAACTAGTCTTAGCTACTCAAAAATTTAAATCTATTTCTCTTAGACTTATGAAAATAAATAAAAATTTTTTTTTTATTTTTGAGCTAATCATTATAGTACACGATACGGTTTGGATATTTTTTAATTTTACTTACCTCGAATATATTCAAAAGCCATCGAAAAAATTTTTTTTCTGTAAGAAATAAATTATAATAAACTTCTTGAGTACTGCTATTGGAGAATATCGAGATTATTGTTAAAATTTTTAGCCTCAACCGACGTATTAATATTGCTTTTGGACCTGCCCAATTCTAAACTCTTATCAGACAATATTCAAATTTAGCAAGATAATTAATTTTATTACGACATAATTTAAAATTATTACTTCAATAGTAGTACAAAACATACGTTCAATTTATTCTGTATTTAAATATTTATTTGAGATATTGATTGATTTTTTAAATTTAGCATCGAAAACTTTTAGTTGGAAACATTTAATTTAAAAAGTTGCAAAAAATTTTAAATAGTAAAATTCATTGAATTTTTTAAGTATTAAGTACTTAGTATAATAATTGTAAATTATTTCAATTACTTTAAAAGATAAAATTTGAAGTATTCCATTGAATGAAACGAAAAGAGACACTGAGCCAAAATTTTAAAGGCCGGTCCATTAAAAGATTACCGTCAACTTTCCCGAATCGAATTTCCCGAATGACTGTTTTCCCGAATGACTCTTTTCCCGAATATCCGTTTTCCCGAATACTGAATTCACGAATGCATTTTTCTCGAATGACTTTGCCCCCGAATAAATTAAATCAAAATTAAAAAGTATAAAATATTTATTTAAGTATATGTATATAATATATAATATGAAATAAAAAAATGTACAAATGAAATATAAAAAAACACGCGTAGTATTAAAGCACAATGTTGCATCCAAGAAGTTCCAAAAACTCAAGCTCTTTGTCTTCAGCTTTGTATGAATCGTAGGCAGCAGTAACATGTTGAATTTTTTGTTGATAATAAATCCATTTTTTTTTCGGCGCAGCTTTAATTTTTCTTCCAAGAGCTAGTTCTGTGATAGCTATGTCGGTATCTGCTTGCTCTTTCAGAACTTCATTTAGCAATGAAAAAAGGTCGGGGTGGCTTCTACCAACAAGAAGTCTGAACCTGTTGTGCCACCCCTCGCTTACGTTATTGGTTTTGTATTCTCCGTTCAAAGACGAAAGTCGCTGATTCCAAAGTTGCGGTGGAAATGAAGCAGCTGTAGCAGCACGTCTACCTCTGGCACTTTTTCCAATGTAATTTTCTTCAAAGTACTGCATTACCGGCTGAAGAGAAGCGTGAACTGATTGTTTCAACTTACGAAAAACACTTTGAACGTCCGTAATTGGAACAAACGTTAAAGCAAGAAGCATATGTGTTTGATTTCGAATGGTATCATCACGAGGGTCTTGGTATGCAGTCTGCAAGCCTACTGATTGAATTCTTTTGTAGACGTTTTGACCCAAATGAAAAAAACAGCTGTTTATGTTGCAGTCTTTATAAAGTTGGTAACTAGCAGATAGTATACCACCCTCAAAATCCGTCATGATTCTTCGAGGTTCGCACCCGACGATATGATATTTATCAGCTGTGGCTGCTATCGCTTCTAGTACTGCCGCATATTGTACCGTTTGCTTCGAAGTAAGGAGTGCGTAAACAAACGGTAAGGCTGCGAAAGTATTGTTTTGTTTAACAAGGCCAAGAACAGTGAACAACTGCGTGAATAGCGCTGGGCTGACCTAATATTTTTATATACGGAATAATATTTTTACTGATTTGCATAGTGTATTGTATAATTCATATTTTATAAAAATACCGTACACTGAAAGTTCCATCGAAGAACCAAGTATCGCTTCTTGAAAGTAGTTCTAAATTTCGTCGAGTGGAGAATACAAGTACTCTTGCGGTTTCGGGCAAGTTTCCACCGTCTACCTTTGAATCGAAAATCAAAAATTTATCACCGGTTAGCGTATTTTTTAATTTTTCAGGCAGTTCTCCAACATCAGCGAGAGTTTTTGGGTTCGGTGGAAGGACCCCGTAACTCATCTTGTACCAGGCGCGACGGTGGTCTTTCAGGATTTCGCTCCCCCTCTTGCTTCAATCGGTACTTAACAAGTTCTGCCTCGCAATCATCAGGGTCGGCAACGTGCTCGTGAGTTGCACCTTTGGTGAGCGGACCTTTATAAATTTCAGGTACTTCATCTCCCTCGGTGAACGAAGATATTGCGCGCGCGTGGCATAGCCCTGCCCGTAGTAACTTGCAGTCCCAGTATGTTTTGTTCTTCTCCTCGATATCCCTTGATTTGTTATAAATGAAGCCATCAATAATCAACTGTTTACCGAACCTTACAACGTTTTGATACATTTTGAATTTAGAAATTAAGTATTAAAAAGTAAAGAGGAAAAAAAAGTATGGAGGTTACGAAAAAAAATTTCAAATGTGCAGGTTAGTTAATTGGAATGTTAAATTTGAATGTTTGAATATTCGAAAAAATATTTAAATGTAAATGATTGAATATTCGGGAAAAAGGTCATTCGGGAACCTTGATTCGGGAAAAATGCATTCGGGAATCCGGTATTCGGGAAAACGGATATTCGGGAAAAGTGTCGTTCGGGAAAAAAGTCATTCGGGAAATTCGATTCGGGAAAACCGTCGGCAACCCATTAAAATACTCAAGAGTATTTGAGGATAAAATTATTAGGCCAAGTAAAAAAAAAGAATGAAATAAAGTTATCACCCTTAAATAAGCTTCCCCGCTAATAGCAAATAAGGTAATTTAAAAATTATTGATAACTTCTTGATGAGCCAAGTAGAAAATATCAATTTAATTTATAGCGATGAAAAGAATAACAGTAACCAGCGAATAATTAGCAACACATAGCTATAAATTAGTCCTCTCGTACAGTTTTTTCCATTGAAGATTTATTTTTAATAAATTCATGAATTTATTAAAAATGGGGCTTTTCAGCCACTTATGCCAAACGACTTATAAATACGAAGCTAGCGAAGATTATAAAAACTTTAACTACAAATAAGATAAATCTCCACTCGCTCTGATCACGTAAAAAGTTACACTCACGTATATCTCATTTAAACTCCCGTGTTGAAAGTTCCGAATCTCATTTTAACTTATTTTTATAGCTAGCAACGAAAATAATACCTTTACACCCAAAAACATTAAATAAAATGCCTTCAAAAATTACAGCCACGTATAAAGTAATACAGTGAAAAAAGTTGTTCGTACTAAATTAAACCAATAAACGCGTGTGTGTCATTTTTACGCGGCTGGACTCCAAGATGATGTTTTATTCCCTGTACTGTTCATAAAAATAAAGATTTTTTTTAGCCACAAGATTAGTAACTATTTTTTTACTATAACTTTTGATGAAGCTTATACAAAACGTTTTTACGTGACTAGAGCGAGCGATTTATTTGATTTGTACTTAAAATTTTTAAAATGATCGCTGCAGTTTCGCAAAAGCCCCGGTATTTATTAAAAACAAATTGAAAAATTAAATTAATCTTCAATGTTAAGTGCCACACGAGTGGGTTAAGTTTTGTGTTACCATTATCATCGCTTGCCAGTGTTATTCTTTATTATACGCTCTATATTAGCTTATTTTCTTCATTGCTCATTTATCATGAATTCATTAATAAATTGTGGGTTATTTTATTTCCCTCTAACAGGGAAACTTTTTTCTAATAATGTTTATTTTAATTCAGCCTTTTTTTACGTAGTACTATCATTTTACCCTCAAACACTAGATATTCTGGCGTGTTTTTATTGCAAGACCAATCTTGTTACTTTTTACTTGGCAAATTCGAGCTATATTTTCGATGCATGAAATGACTTTGTCGACCTTTCCGTAAACTATTAAGTTGAATTTTTAGACTCTAAACAATCAAAATTATAAGACATTGTCCTCTAAAAATATAAAAACAACATATTTCGGGAAACCCAAAAAAGTTTTGATCAACTATGAACATAATTTTTAGATAAGGTATATGTATACCTAATTTCGGCCACCTAAATATACGGAATATGAGCGTTGCGCGATCCTTTTGCGAAGTTAGAAAGATTGAAGGCTTTTGAATAGGAAGTCCAACGTAGTTTTGCATTTTTTTAAAATCACTTTCATGGACGGCATTTCAGGGTTTTTAATCTACCCTAATCTTTTTATTTTTCAAATGATTGGCCAAAAAAATAAATAAATTTGGAAATACTCGTTAGAATAAGTAATGTGTGGGTTATATTCCTTATTGTATAAGCTTCATAACCTATTTATATTTTTTTCTAACTCCTTTTTAAACCGATTTGACCTCCATTGCAAGTATCCTCGATGAAATCAGCGATGAATTCATCGGTGAATTCTTGGATTTTTGCGGTAAAAATCCTCGAGCAGAATTTTGATAAATTTTACTCTAAACCGATTTTTGGGCGGGGAAATCAGCTTCCTGAGGCGAACGATCGGCTACCTGGCAACCCGTTCGACTTTTCCAGGAAGTTTTTCCTATGACCGACGCCCGTAAAGTATAAATAAAGCTTTCTGAAAAGTTACAATGAACATTTATACTACGTACAAAATGACAGCATTTTATAAAAAGCGAATGGGGCTACCAGAGCCGACGCAGAGCGCAAGGGCCACTCGGAAGTCATAGAGTGCGGCTCGGTGAGATCTCGCTCCGTATTTTAATTTTTAGTGAGATGATTCACAGAGCCGCCATTCAGAGTTCTCACCTTGGCGCAACCGAATCCCTCTTTCCGTGGCAGGATTTCCTGACATTCCCAGACTTTCTAGTTTTAAGCTTACTTCACGGGTGGCCACTCTGATTATAGACTTTAATCATAGTTATCACTGAACGAAGGTTTTTTTTTCAAACGCAGCTCAATCAAGCTTATTATATTAAATTTAGAATACTATAATTTTTCAAATTTTCGGGTTCTACGAATTCTAAAAATACAGTCAACTTTATATACAACGCAATGCGACAAAATTTTTTTTTTTTTTTTTTTTTTTTTTTTTAAATTAGCAAAATACAGAATTTTTTCTACGCTGCAGTAATTTCTTATTAAGTTTAGTTCAACAAATGCATCATAAGAGATCGGTTCAACATTGATAGAGATTAATAGTGAAGACGAATAAAAAAGAATTAAAATTTGTCTAACTTCATTGGCTAAGAGATAAAAAAATAATCGACACTAATTTTTTTATATATATTATGTTAGTAACTTGGATTGAGAGATCACAAGGTTTATTAATAACATATATATAACCAGGTTATCATGAGCGATATATTTTAAATTAATATTTATTATAAGAATTTTACAAACTTTTATGTTACCTATACGATGTATAGGTAAAAGATTACGTGTATAAAATTATCTCGCATAACTTGAACAAAATTACATTCAGACAACGAGGTACGTAATCAGAGTACAGACATATTCATTTTTAATGGCAAATTTTTTAAATCTAATTTGTAATAAAAAAATGCCTACACTTAGAATTTCTCAGTCAACTACTTAAAAATATTCGTATATAAAAATTTAACTAGGTAAAAAAAAGACTATGGTTTAGTTTAATTTAATGGTTAAGTTTTGCGATGAAAATAAACTTTTTTTTTGTGTTAGCATAGTTTTTTTTTTGGAAAATGTGAAAACAAAATTTTTTTTTTATATTTATTAAGCAATAAATACTTTTAGCTTTTTTTCATCTAAATTAAAAAATTAAGTTTAACACATCTTTTATATACACAACACTGAATTAAATTATGAAATTAACTTCACATTATTAACATAACTATTTTTTTAAAATAACTAAATTCCTGATAGATAATTTGAATTGGTATTTACAAAGATAAACATTACTTACACTTAATACTTAAGTTAAATAAGAATATAAATTAAATTATAACTCTAATTATTTTTTAGATTACAAAAACTAATTTGAACTTTTGAGTACAACTCGGTTTCGCTACATAATCCAAGTAACAGGTCAAATTTAGCATTAAGGTAATTTTTTTTTTTACAAAAAGTACAATAAATTATTTAAGACCTCATCTGGTTGTGCGTGGATAGACTGAGATACTAAAAACGCCAGTTTATGGGCGTATTGAACTGGAGCAGGCACTCGAACCGTACCACTCCAGTTAAAATACATGTGACACAACTTATAAGTCAGTCTTTGAATTTTGTCAACATCCAAACCGGATGTATCTTCAACCACGTTGTAAGAGGTTGGCGATACCGTACCTTGATTGACGTGCTGTGGCACTATGAAAAAGTCGTATTTAGATGGATCCGTGATCACATCATCTACTATTGTACCTGCAGGCGGGTTCTCTGGGCGATTATGTTTATTTAAGAACAACCTTGTGTTGATCTTTTTGGTAACAATTATAAACGCTAGTTTCACTTCATCTGGACTTCCGTACAGCTCTGCTAGCCTTTCTTTGATTAGCTTTACTTCGTGGTTGACTACAGTGTTTATTTGTCCATCTCCAACACCATCTCTGTATACTACAATTCTTTTGGGATATGCATTATTGAATGTTTTGAATTTTATAAGGGCTTGGCACAAATTATTTGAAATATCGTTAGATATTTCTTCTCCAAATTGCACCTTTGTTACAGCACTGTAGTATCGACCGAAATTCGCATCTAAAGAAGCCACCATAGCTCCTAAAATTTAAAAAAAATTGATATAAGCTTACTACAATAATACTATTCAAATGTTATTCACACTTGAATTAAAAATAAGTTTTAAGTCTTAGAAATTAAAAAAATAATATTGAAAGAAAATTATAAATGGCTGTAAAATAAGACTATCACCGTTCAGCGCTAACGAACTAAAGGGATTTTTTTTTTTTTTTTTTTTTATATCTTCGTCAAGATATCGAATAAAAAATATTTTTTAAGGCCTGAGAACTCGTTAAATGTTTACTAACTTTTAAGTTATCACATTTTGCATGAACATTATAATTATTGAAATTGTTAGTTTTTGAAAAATAGTATTTAAAATAGTATATAAAAACATAATTTAAAATTTTAATAACAAATTATTGTTTAAACAAGGATTTTACTAATAAAAAAAAATAATAATAATTTAAATATATTACTATTTTTTTAAATTATAACTACAGTTTTTTGATATATTTTTTTTTTTAAATCCAACTTTAAAAATGTAAGTATAAAGATAAAATATACCTCTTAAACCGTTCATTTGAACTAGGACATTAATGTGAGAATAAAAAACAAGATTTTATTATGGAATAAAAAAAAATTGATCAAAAGGATAGGTAAAGTTTTTAACAGACAGCTAATTTATTTTTTAATATTTACCAAAACTATTATCTTTTGCTTGTTTTTCTCGACACACGTCATATCCTACGACCATCAAACCAGTTAAAGGAATGCTAACAACCCATGGGGTGCCACCAACTTTACAGTTCATTTGTATCGCTACCTTAGTAGCTATAGACATCTGAGATTTTCCTTGCAAATTTTTTGATAGGAGTACTTGAGTAGGAACAGGTCGTTGTACGCAACATTTTTTTTTGATTGCAGAGTATCTGTCAACACGATTGTTTGTGGCTACACAAAAAATCAACATTGGGTTCCGCTCCGACTTTATTCTATCCAATACTTCATTATACTCCGTAATTTGATCACCGTTTATGTTATAGACGTATGGTTGTTCAATGTTAAATCCCATATTTTTTGCAACTTTGATCAAAGTGTTAACGAAACTCTGGAAAAAAAAAAAAAAAAAAAAAAAACAACATACTTATATTAACATATAAAACTATTTTATTTGAAAAAGTAATTAACTAATTAGTTTAATTTAAGGTTTCAAAACTTCAAAGGATTATTCTTTGCTACTTACTTCACATTCTCTCATACATCTCTTAGGCACTACAATAGCCCATTCTGAGAGATGCGCAGACAAAAACAGAGACTGGTTTCGGAAGTCATTTGTCCAGTTTGCTCGTTCTCCTCCCGAAGAAAATTTGTTGTTTGCATAGATAATTTTTTCTGCTGGCAAAATTCTTGCTGGAATATCCACAAGCCTTCTGTCTAATTGTAAATTCCACTTTGCTAATTCCTCTGCAACGTTAGGAGTGCGATGAAGTCGCTCGTTAAATTTCATCAATTTATTTATTCTATTTCCAGGATTGACTCGTGTATGCTGAGCCAATGCACTCATCAATCTGAAGTTGGTCCTCATGTTATCAGTCATTCCTGAAACAAATTATTGATTTTGATATATATCACAAATTGCATATGCAGATTAGAATTTTTTTTTAATATTATTTGTAAGTACCTGTACTGTTGCATAGTTCAGGAATTAAATAAACAAGCTTGTCTTCGGATTTATCAGCTCGGCGATCTCGTGACTTGGAACGAGTAACCAACAGTGGTTGTCTTCTGTCTCGTATAGTTATTTGATACTTGGTACTGTAATAATCGCAATATGAAATTATTTCACCATTTTTCTTTTGAAACGTAGATTCCGGATTGACGTTAAAATCTACGTCTGAGATCTTGTAGGTATTATTATTATACCCAGTCAGTACCACCGAGTCCACAACTTGTTTTTGGAAAGTTTCCTAAATATAACATACGTAATTAATTTAAAGTTATTTCGAGTTAACATGAATTTTATCAACCAATATACAAACCCTCCAAGTTTGAGAGTTGTTTTCAATGCAATCTTTTATAATGTCCAACACCGTTTCCATACGCATAACTTTGTGCGTTATTTCAGAACACAGCAGTATATCTTGTTCGTGCTGACGAATCGCAGTTACATAACCAGGCCAGAGTTCTAACTTCCACTCATGAATTTGTACCTTAAAAAAAAAAAAAAAAAAAAAAAAAAAAAAAAAAAAAAAAAAAAAAAAAGATTTACTAATATAAATTACAGCAACAACTACTACATAAAGGACCTCTTGAAAATTTTCCAGAATCTAATTTTTAGAATTTACAGAAACATATTCTTAAAAATTCTTGAACTTTTAATATATTTTTAGGATACTTATAACAGTTGATTCAACTCATTTCAATGGTGGACTGTTCCTGGATTTATATTGTATTCAGTCAAAAAAATCAGTTTTTAAAGGAATCTCATTAAGTTTCCAAAAAAACACACTAAAATTTTAGGAATTTTCAAGGACATTTGTATGACATTTCGTTCTGAAAATTATATAACTTAATGAATAATCTATTTTAATTGATTTATATTTATCCAAGTCAAAACGTGAGATAGGTATGAATAAAAAACATTTTTTTCTCCCTAACATCGACAATAAAATTGTTGGCACTGTCAATTTCATTTCCGAAACGTTGGGAGAGAAAAGAAATGTTTTTTATTTAAACAACATCCCACCAGCGCCTCTAAAAGTGCATGGCAATAACTCTTTTATAATAGGACATGTTTAGCTCGGAAAGATAAATAAAGACAGATTATTTATTTGTCACTGTGTGATACTTTCAATCAATAATATATAGTTTAATTTTTTACTTTATTACTCTAAGTATATCGTCGCAGGATTAACTGAAATATAATTTAAAAGATTTAAACGTACTACTATAATTTTAAGATTTGAGAATAACATTCTTTAGTAGAAAATTATTTGATTTATCAATTACAATCATAAATCTAGTTTTTGAAAAAATTAAAAATCAAATAATTTTTAAAAAAGTTGGTGTTGATTTTTTATATGTAACTTAATTATAATTATTTATCAGGTGATTGACCTTAAACCTAAACAACAGCCATTATAAGGACCACATTATAATCTAGTTGATATTACAAAAATAACTTGGATTTGAACTACAATTCTTTAGAAAAAAAGAAAAGCGTCTTACATACCAATACACTTAAGAAAAAAAAAAAAATTATTCTACCTTATTCTGAGGGTCAAAAAAGTTTCGTCCAACCAATCGCAGATCCAAAGAATTGAGGCACTTCCTCATAATAATGTTGAATACTTGAATATACTGGTAGTCCCCTCGATTCAAGTCGGCAGTTTTTTTTATAGTCATTGACATCATTTGACTGTCATTTTTTCGTTCAGCATGTAATTCCAAGGGCTGCAATGAGATTTTTTTAATTTGTAAAACTTTTCCTCGCGTTTTAATAAAAATGATTAAGTATAATTTTAAAACATACATCTGGTAATCTTTGACTTGTGTATAAAACTGCGCCATCAAAAATGTACGACCCAATTTGATCTTTACATTGACGCAGAAGCCCCAATCGTACACCAGTACGATCTTCGTCAGGGGAAAATTCTACTGCATACTGATATAAACACCATTCCGTGGTTTTCAGAAGCTTAAAGTAATTTGCTTGTAACATAACAGGCTGGCCAAATTTTCCTAAAAAAAAAAAAAATTTAATATAAAAAAAGAATCGTCTTTGAATTTCCGGAAAAATGATGTTTAAAATACATCTGAACAAACGTAGTAAAATTTTGATTTACCTTGTTTGCTAACCAAATCTCTTGGCCGAGTGATAGTGTCGGCAGCAGGTAGTATTCTTCGACCGCTCATTGCTCCTCTGCCCACTGGTTTCACATCTGAACCTAGAATAGCGTAAGATATTTTTGATCAAACTGTATGCACTGACACAAATGAAATTATCAAATATTTACCCGCTACTGATGTTGTTTCAGACGCCACCGAGGCTGTATCCGAAAATGCCCGGGAAGGAGGTCTTTGTTCAAAACTACCTCGTGAGTCGGTAGACTGTTCAGACCTATACTGCGGTGAACCCTGCAAAAGAATTAAAATTAACTAGTCATCACTTTTTCACTTGAACACTGAACACAATTTGTTGCTTAAAGTCAGAACACACTAACTCAGTATTCGTTTAGATCATCATCATCATTATTATTATTATTATTAATATTATTATTTTAGTCGTTAGTGTTATTGTTATAAATTAAAAAATTATTAAATATAAAAAAAATTTAATTCCGTACTAATAAATTTTACTCTAATTAGAAAAACATAATAGTAAAAGTAAAAAAAATAAACTGTTCAAAGTTAACTTTTCTAAATAAATTCTGAGTTGTGTTTCTGTCAATTAAAAAATCTGAGAAAAAAATCATATACCGAGTAGGAATCCCGAGGAGGTCCCCTGGATCCGGAAGGTCGCGGGTAATTAATTGGCGACCTTTCTCCGGGTCTTCTAGAGTCGAACGACCCGCCGTCGCTGGGTCGTCTGCTCTCAAAGCCCCTGCCTTCGAAGCCGCCTCCGCTTCCCGGTCTTCGGTCGTAAGAGCTACCTCCGTCACTGGGCCTCCGGCCGTCGTAGCCGCCTCCGCTTCCAGGTCTTCGAGAGTTGTAGGACCCATCGCCGGTAGGCCTCCTGGCCTCGTGACCGTTTCCGGATCGGGATAAGGGCGACCTGGATCTGTCTCTGCTGTCTCGTCGTCCGAAGCCGCGCGACGACGAGCCTCGGGATTCGAAACCTCGGCCCCCTTGTCTTCCGTCATCATTTCCATTTCCGTTTCCGTCACTCATGTTGCGACGACGTCCGCACTCGTAGTCGTGATCTCTACCGTATCTGAAACAGTAAAATCATTTTCTTACATACTCGATAGATAAAATTTTATTTACAAATTAAAGTAAGATCATTAAAATGACTGATACTAATATAGACATGAATTAAAAAAATAAATTTGAAGCGTCTGAAATTGGTCTGAAAGACACGTCAATACAGTGTCGCCAAATAGCAGCTCTTGCCAAATTTCAATTAAGACATACTCATTTTTAAAGTTTTTTATTTTACCTCAACAGCATTACTTAAAGAATAATTTTTAGCTGCTTTTCAGTCTTCTTCATTATTTTAAAACTTTTGCACAGAAAATTAACAATACATGCTAAATTAATTTTTATTTAAAAAAATTGTTTAATAAAAAAAAAACTTTGTTTTTAATAAAACAAAAATTAAATTGTTTGATGATGACAATATAACCTAAACATTAATGTTAAAAAACAAAAGACTCCTTGATTTTATGTAACTGAGAACATTCAAGTGATATATTATTAAATAGAGCAGGAGGAATCAACTAAAATTATTTTTTAAATAAACTAGTTTCAATCGGCGCGCAAACGCGCTCTGTTTTTAATATGCGCTATCAATTTTTTAATCTTGAAAGCAAATAAACGATAATTTCAACTTTCAGTTTAAAAAAAAGGAAGTTAAAAAAATATTCTTCCAAACATTTTTTCAATTAACCTGTAAATAATAATAACATATCGTTTTTAACCTGCAACGAAGTTCAGTTTGATTTTTTGTGGTTATTATCCCTTTATCAAAGAGAGCTATCGCCATCTTGCGTAAACAATTTATTCGTGAGCTGATTGGTGAAGAAGTTTTTAAAATATTCGAAAAGTGCATTTGAGGTTACTATTTTTGTTTTTTTTTCTCGCTTTTTTTTTCTTCGCGCTTAAAAACTGATGAAGTTAGAATTTTTTATTTTATTTAACAAAAATCCCTTTATAAAAGAGAGCTTTCGCCATCTTGCGATGAATCTGAAGCTGGCACCGACGAAAACTAGCACCGATGATATATACAGGGTGTTCAACAAAAATTCATAGCACATATTTTTTTTTTTTTAAATGCAACAATAAACATGCAATAATACTGAAGTAGATACAACATAAATTTCTTTAAAGGCATGAAAATTAAAAAATAACTTGAAAAGCCAACTTTATCCCTTTATCAGAGGGTATAAAATATTACTTCCTTTAACAAAGTAGTCGAAAACGGACCCCTGGAACTTTTTAGCTGATTTAATTAATGGATATGGTCGCGAAGGCTTTGAGGTGAATAAAAAAAATTATAGCGAGTCCATCGTCAATGCCGCTCATCCCTTAATCGGGGGGAGAGTATCACACGAGTTGAGCTTACGGAAATTAGGTGTTAAAAAATTATCTTACGAACCCTTGAAAATTTTCAGCCGATTTAATTAATGGAAATGGTCACGAATGCTTTAAGGTAAATGAAAAAAATTATAGCGAGTCAATCGTCAATGCCGCTCATCTCTCAATCGGGGGGTAAGTTTTAGACGAGTTGAGTATACGAAAATTTGGTTTTAAAAAATTATCAAACAGACCCTTGAAATTTTTCAGCCGATTTAATTAATGAAAATATTTAATTAAAGCCTTCGCGACCATTTCCATTCATTAAATCGGCTGAAAAGTCTTAAAGGTTCGCTTGATAATTTTTTAAAACCTAATTTTCGTATACTCAACTCGTCTAAAACTTACCCCCCGATTAAGGGATGAGCGGTATTGACGATTGACTCGCTATAATTTTTTTTTTTACCCTTAAACCTTCGCGACCATTTCCATTCATTAAATCGGCTGAAAAATTCCATGGGTTCGTTTGATAATTTTTTAAAACCTAATTTTAGTATACTCAACTCGTCTAAAACTTACCCCCCGATTAAGAGATGAGCGGCATTGACGATTGACTCGCTATAGTTTTTTTTATTCACCTCAAAGCCTTCGCGACTATTCCCATTAATTAAATCAGCTGAAAAGTTCCAGGGGTCCGTTTTCGACCACTTTGTTTAAGGAAGTCATATTTTATACCCTCTGATAAAGGGATAAAGTTGGCTTTTTAAGTTATTTGTTAATTTTCATGCCTTTAAAGAAATTTATGTTGCATTCACTTCAGTATTATTGCATGTTTATTGTTGCGTTTCATTGACAAAAAATTTGTATTATGATTTTTTGTTGAACACCCTGTATATATCGGTGCTACGTTTCGTCGGTGCCAACTTCAGATTCATCATCTTGCGTAAACAATTTAAGGTAAAGGACCCAATTGTGGACCCCTTACCCCAATTAATGGTCCCCTTCAGCCAAAATCATTTTAAATATTTTTTTAATGCAAATATCGACATAAAACTATTTTGAAATAAACTTATGTTATCAAAGAATATTTCGAAATTTTTTTTTCAAGTTTACGTTTATAATTCCGTTTTATTTTGAAAGTCACAATGGTTGGTTGACTCGAGGGTTAGGTTGGTGTTCTCGTTGCAGCGAATCAAGCAACTTTCAAACTTAAATTTCTAGGCATACTTTATTTATTTACGCAATGTATCACTGATCAATGAAAAGCTTCGACTTCAAAAATTAGTATAGTATCAATTTTGTAAGTTAAAAATATAAATTTTTAAATAAATAATGCAGTTCTCATAATTGGGCCCTAGTCTCAAGGTACCCCAATTAATGGTCCTGAAGAGCAGCGGTCCATTAATACGAACCTTTAAATGAAAACCCGAGTACCCCAATTAATGAGACGTTAGTTTTGGCTTTCATGCCGAGTTTTATACACTAAAATATCAGCTTTATAAATCTTCTAATGTGGTTAAATTACTTTTGTCAATGAAAACTGTAACTACTTTTAACTTCAATGTCAACAAAAATCGTAACCTCAAAAGTCAATAGTTTGAAATAAAATCACAGGTTCCATTAATTGGGGTAAGAAAAACGTTAAGGGGATATCGCATGTAAAAAAGGTCCATTAATCGGGGTTCTTTGACACACAGTCTCAAAAATACGGTCCAAAAGGTCTCTACTTTAAACATTAATTACTCTGTAAATAAATAAAATTTTTTAATAAAAAAAATTTATTTTGATTCTTAAGACCACTAAAATTAAGTATCTACAAAAAAAATTAACCTCACTTGCTTGGTTTTTTCTATAAAATTCAAAAACCCCGAAAGTTTTGATTTTTGGGGTCCACAATTGGGTCCTTTACTTTATTCGTGAGCTGATTGGTGAAGAAATTTTTAAATTATTCGAAAAGTGCATTTGAGGTTACTATTTTTGTTTTTTTCTATGCTCGCTTAAAAACTGATGGAGTTAGAATTTTTTATTACATTTAACAAAAATTTCTTTTGCAAAAGCAATAAATAAGGGTCCGTGCGCGCTTGCGCGCTGAGTAATTTCTAGTAGCTTAAAAAAGTTGTTTTTAAAATAACTAGTCTCTTTCAGCGCGCAATTGTATTACATTTTTATCGAGATTTTTATCTAAAATAAATTTTGTCTAAGCTTCATCTAAATTAACTAACAATAAGTTATATATACCTTTGCCGCTATGTTCACAGTTCATTAAAATTTCGTGGTTATAATTTCATTGGATTTGTTTATTTACTAATAATTATTATTTTCATGATTTTAATTGGATAATTTCGAACACTTGATTTAATAATTATTTTTTATCAAATCTATTCTCTAAATGTTTAAATTGAATTGTAATATAAAAATTAAAAATAAAAATTCAAGTTTTAAGTTTTGTTCTTCAACCAATCACATCACAAATAAAATGCTGACATTCTTCTTGTGTTCTTTCTTTTAAGGACGTTTCAGACCTCCAGTGACTCTCATTCAGTTTTGGGGCTCTCCGCACGAGAAACAGCTGACGCGCCGGTCGTTCTGTCTCTCTCGCTCTCGTGGCGCAGCATAACCGCAAAGACTAAAAAATCAACTTTACTGTTAAATTACTCTGAAAGTAGGCCCGGTTGCCGTATTTTGAAAAATGTTAGATTGATTCTTATTTCAATAGCTAGAATATACTCTTTTTTTTTAGAAAAAGTTAACTACTAGTTAATTTACAGTCGTCGATAACATTAAAAAAATGTAGTGCTCTACGTGCCATCCCATGCAAAACGACCGAACTTTGAGCGTTCATAACTCAAAAACGAGTCTTGCTTGCCCTATTTTTTTTTGTGGCATTGGAAAGAACACATAAAAATCTTCTTGTATGCCGAGTTACAAAATTTGATAACGTTGACCGAAAATCCCTGAAACGTCCTTAAGGCTTTTTTATAGCAGAAGACTTACATTTATCGTAGTGAACCCAAAACAATATTTTTTAGTTTTATTTAATTTTCTATGGATTTTTTAACTTTTTGTAAAAGTTAGGTTTAAACTCTATTAATTATTCTATTATTCTGATAACTTTATTGTAGAGAAATTTAAGTCGTATTTACTTCAGAGCTAATAAAAAATTCTTGTTGTACACCCCGGGTCATACACCCCGCGTTAAAAGTTATTCACATCTTTCGAACTTTTAAATTTTTCGCATTCATTTTTACCAAGATTATTTAGGTTTTTAAATTTTTTTAGATTGAATTGAAAAAACTCTTTTAAAGTTGTTGGGTCGGTGCGAGAGATAAAGAGATACTAGTGCGAGTCGAACGGAGAGATTCACGGCGCTCTCTGTCTCTGTCGCACTCGTGGCACAACATAGCACCTAACCTAAGATTTTAGTGTTTGATTATTTTTTTCTCAGCTCAGAAGGTCCACTGGTAATTGCTTTTAATTGATAAGTGTTTCAAAAAAAATTTTTTTTTCACCCTGAATTTTTTTCATTACAATATACTTGTCAGGTCCTATTAAACTTTCAAGAAAACAGTGATTCCCATAAGATCACGTGTTAAACAAATTTGGGCAATATCTTTTCTTGCAAGGTTCATTTTGCCCTAAAAATTTAGTGGCATCAATAAGAAGCAATTACCTACAAAATGAGTACTTTTTTGTTAGAATCTACTTGTCAGATCATGGACCGACCCAACAACCTTAACATTAACGCTGTAGAGCCGACAGAAATGGGAATTTTTTTTTAATCGACAAACCGTAAGTTATGGATAATCGTCTGCTATGAAAAAGCCTTATCTTGCAATAAATTCAAATTTTAAATTTTGTTCTTCAACTAATCACATCACAAATAAAATGCTGACATTTTTTTGGGTTCTCTCTTTTATCTTGCGATCTTGCGATTAAGATTCTCATTTTATCTCATAGAATTCTAGAAAAATTTTTATTTATTTATTTATTGAAACAAAGTATTCAATTATTCAAAAAATTACTGCTAAAAAATTCTTAATAACAAAGTATTCAATATTTCAACTTCAACGCAATCCAAATTTTGAATTTAAAGTTCTGACCCAATTAAATCAATTATAAAACAAAGACATTCGAATATGCTTCATCATTATAAAAAGGGATAAACTAAAATAACATTTCAAGCATAATAAAGTTACCCTAACTATATTTTGTTTAAAACAGTTCTTGTTTGATAGTCGAGTAAACTAAGTCTTCCGAATGATCAAACTCGTCAATCTCACCACTCAAATGATCAGCTCGACTATAAAACATTCCGATACTGGTCGTATATAGGGTTGATTTGCCTCACTCACTGAGAGCTTTGCGGAGCCACCGAGAAAACAAAGTGTGAAGATTCGATTTTAAGGTTAGAATGCGGAAATTATTATTTCTAAAATTGTCGTGGAAAATTTTTGAGGAAATTTTTCCGAAAGAAACATTTTATTTCTGCAGGGCCCTATTTGGGTAATAAAATAAACTGAAAGAGTGGGGGCGTGGAAACTAAGTTTACTGCCGGCAGTGCCGGTGCAAGGGAGTTGCTGCGGGACAAATTTTACTGCCCGTTTTAATTTTACATAAAAAAATATATTCTTAGACAAACACCTTCAACGCAGCTGCGATGTAGAAGTAATGAAAAATCCTCTTGTTTAAGACGAGTCCCAAAATTTTATTATTATAATAGTACTAAAGTTTGATGACATTTGTTCCCTTTGTTCCTGTACGGCAGTTTAAATTGGTTTTATCAATTTTAAAACACTGAATTTTACAACTAAGTTAAGTGAATAAAGCAGTTCATATTCAAAACGTTTTCAAAAAAAAAAAAAAACAAAACAAAAAAAAAAGCTGTACGTGCAGAAGTCAGCAAATGTGATGTCGAAACGACGCTATGTCGATATTTTAAAAAACCTTAATATAAACATTTGACAAAGCGAGATATTACAAGAGCCACAGTGAATTTTTAAAATATATGCATAAATGGTATTATAACAATGTAATATGATTTAAAACTTACTTTTTTTTAAATTTATTTAAATTATTAACGATTGATAACCATCAATCGCGTACCTTTTCGGGAAATTCACGTCCGATCCAGGACCCGACCACCTCCGAAGAACTCCTCGGCGCCCGCGTCCTCCACTGATTTGGTCAGTTCCACGCACGGACTCATACTTCCTGTCCTTTACGATTCAATCGTCTATTTACATAAATAACTTTCCGACCATTTTTCTAGCCAACCCTACGATAGATCGCTACAAGCTAGCTCTGAAGCACATCCTCTACGCGCGCGACCGCGAAGAATGGATCTCCCGAGCAACAGCTCAAGATCTCGAACTTATCCCGCGGCCCTTACTATCTGTACTACCTGGATTACTTGGATGAAAATACATTCATGAGTGTATTTTCATATGCGAGGCACACATACACACGATAGCTCATGAGACTCTCATTTTACCCGCTAGAAATCAACACATCCAGCTTCTATACAGATTCCTAAGGACAGAAGGGAAGATGCAGGTGAGAAGAGAAAGGCTGTGAAGAATGGGGAATGAATTTTAATCTCGAATTATAGATTGTGATCCAAGGACTGAGAGTTAATCATGTTATTGCGAGCATTATTCTGATTACTTGTGTGAACTGTACATATGTATATTTATTATATTCATTATGGCTTATTCTACCGAATATTACAATATCAGTTATGGACGTTTACTTTGTGTATATATATATATATATATATATATATATCTGCATACTGTAAAATACCTTGTACTACCACGAACGTGGCAGGGTCTTACCCTACGTTCAAAAATAATAATAAATCAATCAATCAATCAATCAATAGAGCTTAGTAATAAACGTTCAATATTTTATTTACATTGTTCGAGATCCAAAAAATAAAGAGAAAATTTGTATAATGCCCATTCAGAATGAATGAATAATTTAAATTTCAGAGTACAAACCTGTCATGATTTTAGAAATACAGTAATATTGTATTGTACTAAAATTTTTAGAAATACAGTAATATTGTATTGTACTAAAATTTTTAGAAATACAGTAATTATTCGAGAAAGCTATCTTTTTTTATGTTAATTACGATAAGCAATGTGCTTTAAGTCACTATTCATATAATAGGCTTATATGTCAGAACGGAAATAGTAGTATTAGAAAACCAACACATTCAAACTTCGACTTTTGAATCCCAAAAATTTCCTACATATCATCATATCGCGTGTTGAGCAGAAACTTGAATTTTTCTCGATTTACGCATTTTATGTTCAAATTGCAAGAACTCGAAAACCACTTAATATTTTTTGACGAAATTTTAGCTTTATATTCTTGAACCCTTACCGCTGCCAACGGAGTTGTTAAAATATTTTTAAAAATTTTCAGAACCGAGTAATAAACATTTAAAAATAAAAGTAAGCACTTTATAACCACAAAACTTTAGATTAAAAAAGTAAGCATAAGAATTCATGTTTGAAAAAACTTCCAGCGAAGAAGTTTTTGATTAGGTCCTAAAGAACATTTCTGAAAAGTTTGAAAGAAATTGTTCAAACAAATAAAAATTGACAGCGTTTTTGAAAAAGCGGATGGATCTGCCTGCATCAAGCTCCAGCGCTACAGCCCAGCTGGCAGCACTCGGCCGCGGCATATACCTATAAGGCTTTTTCATAGCAGACTACATCTAGCAGAACATAGAATAACCAAAACGATATAAGTCAGTTTTATTTAATTTCATGAACTTTTTAATTTTTCGTATTTGTTATTTCCCAATCTTATCATGATTTTCTGTGATTTTGACAACTTCATTGAAAAAAGATCTATGCTCTTTTCACTTTACAGTTGATTGAACACGGAAAGACGGTTGTTCCATAAAAATCGTTCCTTGCATCGAAAAATTAGTGCATGGCATCTAAAAATCAGTGCTTGGCACTGAAAGGTTAGTGACAGTCACTAATATTTTTTCTGATCTCTGATTTCTGAAGCACTATGGTGGCGTCTGCTAGTAATAGAAAAGTTGGCTCATTAAAGTTATTGATTCGATCTTTTTTTCTCGTAATTGTTGTCAATATTCCTTTTATTTAAGTTGAAAATTTATAAAAAAGCATTAAAAAAAAAAAAAAAAAAAAAAAAAAAACAAGAAAATATTGTCTGGTTTGCAAAGAACTTCAAAAAAAAAACTTATAACCTCAACAAGGGTTAACTTCCTTACCGGCAGCGCTCATCGCATGAACCTAGAAAAATTTCGACATTGCATCCTAAAATCGGTGCACAGCATCAAAAAATCAGTGCTTGGCACTGAAAAGATTGTGAAGGTCACTAATATTCTTTGTGCTATCTGAAGCACGATTTTTATGGAACAACGGTCTTTCCGTGAAGGTCTTCGCCGACCCCGAGCATTTGACCAAAAATGCTCGGGGTCGGCGAAGACTTTCAATCGACGAAAAAGTAAAAACAGCATAGATCTTTTTTCAATGAAGTTGTCAAAATCATAGAAAATCATGATAAGATTGGAAAATAACAAATACAAAAAATTATAAAGGTCATGAAATTAAATAAAACTGGCTAATATCGTTTTGGTTATTCCATGTTCTGCTAGATGTAGTCTGCTATGAAAAAGCCTTATATAGGCTTTGGAAAAAATCAGAAACCTTCCGCCGATTTTTCGGGCGTAACTTCACCCGACTTTTTTCTCGGTATGCTTACCGGCCGCTTCTTTCCGCCGAGTTCTATGCGTGCAGTTGTTGGTCCGTTTTTGTCCGAGGATTCATCATTTGAGGTTAAGTTCTTGAAGTTTTGTTTCGTTTTACTTGTTTGGTGCCGAAAAAGTCGTCGACTCGGACCATTAACTGGGGTACGTAAGTCGCAGACGGGATTTCACGTGTAAAAACGGACCAACAACATGGGGTCAGCTCGGAATCGGTCTCATTAATTGGGTCCGGCAGGTTTTGACTTTAAACATGAATTGTTCAATAAATAAATAATAATTTCAAGTAAAAAAAATTTATTTGAATTTCTAAGACCAATTAAATTAAGTATGTAATAAAAAATTAATCTAAAAACGCTTTGTTTTTTCATGAAAAATCAAAATGTTCAAAATTGCGATTTTTGCGGTCTACGATTGGGTGTTTTACCTTAACAGCCTGTTTTTAATGACCGTACGATCAATGAACTTGAGTCCGCAAACTCTTACGCAAACCACATTCTTTGAATTAGTATAAGCTTCAATTCTTGGTGAAAAAATGGTTTTTCATCGGATCTTGTCACTGCTAAAAAGGCGCTATAACTATCACGATTTGAAAAATAAATCATGACCATTCTGAGTATCAGTCATAAGCTTTAATTTCGTGCGAAGAACCTAATGAAATATAGATTTGTTAATTAGAATTTACTGATCTAATAAAAAAAAATGAAGAGGGGTAATCGGAGCTAACTTTGGGGGTAATTGAAGCGATTTTTCAATTACCAAATGCCTTGCGCTGTACTTAAAACTCTAATTATTTAGTAGTTATTAATAAAATCAGCACAGAAAATGATAATAGAACTTCTTAAAAAGTGTAAAAATACATTAATAACTATAATTAATGCATAAATCTGCATTAATATCAATTTAAATGTAAGAAGTAGTGTAACTATGTTTAATTCGATTAAAATTTTTAAAAAAGTAAACCACTAGAATAATCCTCGGAATAATCAGTAGATTAGTGGTGAATTATAAACTAATAATATTTTAATAGACTTATGTTAGAAATATTTGTTTAAATCAATCAAATATAACCACTCCAGTTACCCCTATCAGTCCGCTTTAGTTGCCCTCGAGGTTGCCCTTTTTTCTAACCTACTAACTTTTTGTAGATTTTGAATTTTTTAAACATGTTAGAATAAATTAAGCATGTTGAAATTTTTTAGGCGTATTATGAAGTTATTCGCTTATTTACTACAATTTTTTCCAGTTGAGTAACAATAATATTCTTCATGATATTTTATAAAAAGATCAGTGTCGCAGAGAAAACGCTCCAATTACCCCTCCCTACCCTCCTTTTTTTTTAGAAAATTTTGATGTTCAAAAATTTTTTACATTTTCCTAAAAATTTAATGCGATTTCCGTCACGGGCGTTACTGAAAACAGATGTGATTCTGACACTACTGCCAAAGACAAGAACTCAGCGAATCATAAAACGGTGTAGTTCTAGACGATGAATTATGATACGGTGGATTCTTTGAAGGCCGAGACAGAGATATTTGCACAGGATTCTGTGCGCTTATGCAGCTGCACAGAGCTCTTGTGCAGCTGCACAGACAGCGCCTGAGCAGTTACTTACACCTTGGGGATGATTTCCTCAGGAAATTTTGACTCTGGAGGGGTCAGGCTGGACACCTGGTGCACTTGGTGATAATTACACCTTGGAGATGATTTCCCCAGGAAGTTTTGACTCCGGAGGGGTCAGGGTGGACACCTGGTGTACTTGGTGATAGTTACACCTTGGGGATAATTTCCTCAGGAAATTTTGACTCCGGAGGGGTCAGGCTGGACACCTGGTGCACTTGGTGATAATTACACCTTGGAGATGATTTCCCCAGGAAGTTTTGACTACGGAGGAGTCAGGGTGGACATCTGGTGCACTTGGTGATAATTACACCTTGGAGATGAACTCCTCAGGAAGTTTTAACTCCGGAGAGGTCAGGAAAGGCACCTCGTGCACTTGGTGATAATTACACCTTGGGGATGATTTTCTCCGGAAGTTTTGACTCCGGAGGGCTCAGGATAGGCACCTCGTGCACTTGATGATAATTACACCTTGGAGATGATTTCCCCAGGAAGTTTTGACTCCGGAGGTGTCAAGAAAGGCACCAAGTGCACTCGGTGATAGTTACGCCTTGGAGATGACCTCTCCGGAGTCAAAACTTCCTAAGGAAATCATCTCCAAGGTGTAATTATCATTGGATGCTCCAGGTTCCTTTGCAGACTCCTCCGGAGTCATAACTTCCCGAAGAAACCATATCAAAGGCGTAACTATCAACAAGTGCACGAAGTGCCTTTCCTAAGCCCTCTGGAGTCAAAACTTCCGGAGAAAATCATGCCCAAGGTGTAAATATCACCAATTGCACGAGGTGCCTTTCCTGACCTCTCCGGAGTTAAAACTTCCTGAGGAAATTATCTCCAAGGTGTAATTATCACCAAGTGCACCAGATGTCCACCCTGACCCCTCCGGAGTCAAAACTTCCTGGGGAAATCATCTCCAAGGCGTAATTATCACCAAGTGCACCAGGTGTCCAGCCTGACCCCTCCGGAGTCAAAATTTCCTGAGGAAATCATCCCCAAGGTGTAACTATCACCAAGTACACCAGGTGTCCACCCTGACCCCTCCGGAGTCAAAACTTCCTGGGGAAATCATCCCCAAGATGTAACTATCACCAAGTGGACCAGGAGTCCACCCTGACCCCTCCGGAGTCAAAACTTCCTGAGGAAATCATCTCCAAGGTGTAAGTAACTGCTCAGGCGCTGTCTGTGCAGCTGCACAAGAGCTCTGTGCAGCTGCATAAGCGCACAGAATCCTGTGCAAATATCTCTGTCCCGGCCTTGACAGTAATCCGAGCTGCTGGTTCATTATGCTACATTTCGATAACCGAGTGCTACATAGATTATTTCAATCATTTGATGTAATTTTTTTTTTAATAGTCAAAAGTAGCGGATTTAGACCGTAGTTTTTTTTTTTTTTTTTTCAAGAAATAGTTTTTGTTTAGAAAATCTGTTTTTGAAAAATTGATAAACGACAGTTTACTTTTATTTTTCACCATTTAATTTTTTTTAAAGTTATATAAATACACAAATAATTGATAAAAATAAAATAGAAAAAAAAAACTGGCATACGCTGCAACCAACTAAATCCTCGACTAAATCCTTTGTTATCGCCGAACCTAATCCTTTGTTATGTGTTTGTGTAAAAATTGTAGGATCAACTTAAATATTATGTTTCGAGATTTTTGTTTTAAAAATTTATACACCGTACTTGGAGATTTTAATACTAATATTGACAAAGAAAAACTAATGTTTCGAATCGAAACATTTTCTTAATATTATCAATCGAAAAAAAGGTTAAGTTCATCAAAATTTTTCAACTTTCAAAAAACTCATGAGATAAAACCAAAACCGTAAAAAGTATTGCGTATAGAACTTCAAAAACTGATTCGTTAATTGAGGCAAAAATTTAATAGTATCACTTTACGGCCGTTGTGACTTCTTGTCTGTGCCGGTTCCCGAGTCTCGGCCCGGTTGACAAATTATTTTTTTCGGGGAGTATGCCCGAGCCTGATGAAAAACTTATATGAGGGTCGACATCGAAAGAAAAAATAAAAGACTAACGAGGGTGATCGTGGCCACCCACGCAAAAAACCAGACAAACAAAAGAAGGCTGTCGACTAATTTTTTCCCTAGAATGCTGCAGCGATATAAAATCGCCAAAAAAAAAAAAAAAAAACACTGTGCACTCACCGTTACGCCGCCTGGGTACGCTGGTTGTCAATTGACGAAAAACCTCGAGAAAAGATAGCTAATATGGTCCATACACAGAAACAACAGCGGAAAAAAGCTCGCACACGAAAACTCCTGTTGATTTTCACTCACGGAGCCTGCGGAGGCTGCCGCATGGACGCGCCCGAACTCCCGCGCAGTCAAGCGTCAACTAACGGTGCACGTGCCGGCGTCGGCGTCGGCGGCGGTGGCGGCACGAGCGTTTTT
The DNA here is from genome assembly GCA_038277355.1 of Encarsia formosa. Lineage (NCBI taxonomy): Eukaryota > Metazoa > Arthropoda > Insecta > Hymenoptera > Aphelinidae > Encarsia > Encarsia formosa. Next base: position 113,635,858 of record CM076184.1, read on the forward strand.
CTTCGGAAAGCCGAATGTTTACGACTCGACTGTAGGTACCTACTCGGGTCTCGTGGCGCTATGATCAGACGTCTCTCTCTCTATCCCTCCCTTTTCCTCTTTACTTACTCAGGGCTCGGAGGCATTTCATTTTCGAGTTGTAAAAAATTATTCATACAAGAAATTCATTTAAGCAGCGTATTGGGTGCGTGTGAGAGAGGAAAATTCGTAAACTGTAGCACGGTTGAAGGCGGTAAAAAAACAACACACGTACAACTCCTGCAATTCCACGAAAAGACACGTTGTTTACAAACACCAACAATCATGGCAGCTGGAATAAGTGGGGGAAGTTTGTTTTTTTTCAAAAATCAATATACTTATAGGGTTGGGCTTATATTAGAATATAGTTTTGTGGACGGAAAGAGGGGGGAAATGGACTAGGGCTAGTGTCCGCAAGTCCGCACTCCGCGCTGTCTCCAAACTGTAAAAAATAGTTCAAGTAAAATTACCTAGCTCATCCTCGAGCTCATCGATGTTAATTAACCAGTAGTTTTTAATTTACATCGAGTCATGTAATTTTACTGAAATTCGATAAATTTACACCGATCAAAGATGTAAAAAAAAAAAATATAGGAACGTGGACCAACAAAGTACTTAATTTTACGAAAGTTTGTTTATTAAAATTTTTTAGTTAAGTTACTATTTGGAGCGGGGTAAATTAATTATTACGATTTACTTTTATAGAGAACGCTGAACGCCGTGACTCATTCTCGAAATGCGCATGTGCTCGCATTACCATTACGCACACCCGACCCCATCACTCCACTGATGAACAACCGCTTGAGTAAGTCAAAAAAAAAAAAAAAAGTTTTTTCTCAACGAAATTTTATCTGAATATAGTATTTCATCAGATAATTTCATGGTAAAGGAGTTTCTGTGCACCAAAGGGTCGATGTTGAAAAAAAATAGCGATAAGCAAAGAGACTTTATCATGAGTACGCTCCCGCAACGGCTAAGAGCAAGAATTATCTTGTGAAACGGAGCTAAGTGTGAAGGGAATCCCGAATTTAATACTGCTACCTACAGTAAGTCGAGTTTTATTCTTGGATTCAGTATATGGCCATGGGTCGATTCACAGCACATCTTTCCAATAAACAAAAAATAGTAATCTGATAATTAAAATAGATTGTCTATCAAAATAAACAAACGTTTTTTAAAAATTATGTTTGTAATTAAAGACGTTGTCAAATTTACAAATTATGCAAAACATTTGAAAACTTACTAAATAAACAATTAACTAATTATTTATTAATTATTTACGTATTTTTCAAAAAGTTTTAAAGAAACAAATTTATATTATATATAAAAAAAAATAAAAAAAATACTAAAAAATTTTTCTTGATTTTATCTTTTCATATGTGATGAATATTCAACTAATTTTATGACGAAAATAGAGCATCTAAAAAAAAAACTCTTTTAGTTTACCTATTACTATGCACGCAACAAGGGGGGGTAACTTGCTTAGGGTGCAGCTACACTAGACGCGTATGATGCGTATGGCTCGAATCCAACAGAATAATCCAAAGAGAATCTCTACAAACACGCGATTGGAGGATTCCGATGGATTCGAGCCATACGCATCATACGCGTCTAGTGTAGCTGCACCCTAACGGACACCCCCTAATTCCTATATATAGGTTGTTGCGTGCCTGCCTATTATACCCACTTCTAAAATGAGATACTTGCAGATGGTTTTAGTTCAGATGAGCTTGTAAATGTAGCAGACAGTGAAGTGTGGGCGGGCAGGATATGACAACCTGAGGGCGTGGACCCTGCTCATTAAGAGAACCTCTCCTGTGTACCGTAAAGATTTTTACCTGACTATTGTAAATTTTTTATGGCTCATCATAGACAAAACGGTCTTGGTAAAAATTCGTAAATCTATCGTGCTAACATACCTCCAAAGTATTGAGTATTAGTTCAGTAAGCCTACGGAACCGCTAACGGGCCTTAGTTTTTCGGTATACCAAGGCTCACTTAAAATCTGCGCTGACATATAGATGCACTCCAAACTTTATGCCGTTCCTTACACGAAAGATTCTTTAGTCGACAGGTACATTTGGAGCAGGCTAGAGGCTTACGCGAGCAGGGTCGTATCAAGTTAAGGGGCCTCAAGATAGTGTATATATTTTTTTCTATATTTTGTAAAAAAAGCATTTAAATGAACAAATCAAACGGTTTTTTTTTTTACTTTTTATAATGTTGATTCAAACAATTAAAGCTGCATTCGTGTATTTTTTAAGTAAAAAGTTAGTTAAGATTCACCTGAGTTTGCAGTTTTTATTTTTTTTTACGATTGCAATTTCGAGAAATTTAGGTCGCCAACCTAGATATTTTTTTTAGAAATGTAATCTATGGTATAAAAACTTTGTTTTCTCAAAATTTTAGTAATATCGATCTCGTGGAAAAAACGACGCCTCGAAGGTCTGAAAGGTGAAAATTCATGCTGCGCTGAGGTCCTACATCCATCCTACATCCTGCGCCGGAAATGTTATCGCAAAGTGGTGGACATACTACTTTTTAACAATAAAAACGATTTAAAAAAAAAAAAAAATATACTCCAACCATTTTTTTTATAAATAATTGTTAGGGACCGAGGGTATGGATTTACCCTCGTTCTTCTTCTTTTATAAAATTTACTTTTTACCGCGTCTCGGCTTAGCTTTGTTTAAAGAATTATGCAATGTTGCCGTTGGATTTAAGGATTAATTTGTACCCTAAAAATAGGAAATAATTTATAAGATTAAGATGTTTACATCTTGAACTTCGATTCCAATAGCAGCATTGAAAAATTCTTTAAACAAAGTTAAGCCGAGACGCGGTTAAACCGCCAGTGTAGACGGGGCATAAGTAATGTTTTGTTTTAACCAAGGTTTACATGTTCACTGCTTAGAGGCTAGCAGCACACTGAACTTACAAGCTAAGGTTTTAGAGTATTCAGGTAGTAGGTAGGTATTAGGTGAAGCGATGAGAAGGAGCATCTGCAGGGAAATTTTGAGAACAAAGGTTAGAGCATTAAAAGTTTTAGATACGGCAGAGTTGTAAAAATGGTCATTTAGGATGATGATTTATAGAGGGTTGTAGATTTGTTTTGAAGAAAACAGCTGTGCATCTTTCCAGTTTTACGATGACTATTAAAATCAAATCGAAAATCTTTCATTTTTCATTAAGAATAGTTTTTACAACATTAGTTACTTATTGAAACTTTAGGTTTCGAAACGTGACGGGTTTTAGAGATAAACATTAAATTCGTGTTGTGAATTTATTTAATAAATTTTTTTTTTTTTTAATTTTTCTATTTTATGCTCAGGTAATACCCAGTGACAAATTTAATAATTTGCAATCACAGATCTATACTACCTCTAAAAATTCCTTTTTACAAAATAGAGAGAGAAAAAGAAAGAGATGGGGGAGGGAATATAGAAACTGTAGTGAATAATGGGTGTGCAATGTGTAATACCATTGATATAGTTGTTGATGTTCTGTTCAAGAAAATCAAATTAAAAAAGTTTACTATAATGATATTTATTACTTTAAATTGAGATTGTTTTTCGCAACTTTTTCTTTACAACTGATCGATAATGTGGATGTATGTGTAATGAAAATTGTAAAAATACGAGGGATGAAATGAAAATAATTCTTAAAAATTAGAAAAAAGCTGATCTTGTAAGTCTGAAAATCATTAATATTAACTCATTCATTATTCTTCGCTAAATTAAAAAGTTGCAAATCACGAAAATTTTTTTTTTTTTAATTTTATAAGAAGATGCACCCGTCTTCTTCTTCTGCATCGCTACACAATTTATTTTAAAGAGAAAATTAAGTTTGTTATTTATTATACACTTAGTCGTTGCCTGGTACCACCTGCCGACCAACTCAGCTTCAGAGGGCTAACGTTTGACTTACTACATGACTGATGGTAATAACATGACATGGCTGATGGTAATAACAATTATAGCCTGAAGAAAAACCGACTTTCGAAGTTTTTAAGATCTGCAAGGGCAAACGAAATAGCGTCTCCCTAATAGCAGATGGTTGTTCAGACGAAGCTAATAAATTACCTGACTCATGAATTTTGTGGTTCGCTTCGCCTTTCGTTCTTAAAATTTTTTTTTTTTTTTTTTTGTGCATTTTTGTGAAAGGGACTATTTCTTGGTTGGAAGCTACAAAAATGGACAAAAACTATATCCCAAAAAATTCAAACACAAAATTTAGGGTGAAAAACAAATGAACAATTTAACGACGCGCTTGCAGCCACACCGACCGACTTTATTAGGTAAGTACTTTAAATATCGGGACGGTCGCCCTTGCAAGGTTGTCGGTTCACAGTTAAATACCTACACATTAGTACAGCACTGTGCGTAGCATACTCACAACGATGAGTGATTGAAAATTGATTCATCAAAATATATGAATTCCAACTCAAAAACTACAAGATGTAAATTTTTTAAGTCAACAATTGCCAAATTTATTTGAACTCCGATAAAATATAAGTGTTTTTATCTAAAAAAAGCATCAACTTGATGGATTTTTGAATTTTTTTTAAATTTATTTCCTCTTCAAAAATCGCTTGGCTTACCTGGAGAGGAATGTTGTTTGTTGTATCTGCAGCTGGGGATCGTAAAGCGTTTCCGCTTCTGATTTCTCTTTTCGGCGCAGACAGGGTTGCTGATTTCCCTTCGCGGGTAAAGCGCACATGTGTTCTGCCGAACAGTTTTAAAAACGCACTATCTGCATGGGAAACCCATAGTAGATGTGCATTTTTAAATCTGTACAGCAGTGTTTTCCTCATGAGGTGTTTATTGCAAATATCTCATAAAATAATAAAGCTAAGACATTGGGATGTTATCTAGATTTTTTTATTTAAAATATGATGAATTTTTATTTGAAGTGATCATTTTTTTTTGTTTAGTTATAAAGATTGCGGACGTTGGTGCCCTTTACTCATATACTTAATTGAGAAGAAATGTTCCAAGGGACCAATATCATCTACTTATTTGATCTACAAACGTCACCTGCAGCTGCGGCACGTCTTTTGTTATGGCCATGTGCAGGCTTTGGTAAATACAAAATTAATCTGAAGCAGAATTCGTCACCGTACCCATAATAAACTCGTCAACTGATGCGTAGCCATTTCGTGCTCGTGCTGTGCTGTAAAAACAAATTTTATGGTTTTCCCACCATTTCTGTTCACGGAGGGTTTGTAATTTTATAGATTCCTCATTCTTTTTTATTTCGTTGTAAGTACTTACAGGAACTCACTTTCTCAGATCAGAATTTTTACAACTTTTCCTAGACTTCTTACATTATTTTAATTTGTACTCTCACGTATAGAATAGGTCATGGCTAGAAAATTAATCTTGAGAAAAATGTCGAGAAAGAATTTGTTTTTCAATCATTATAATGCATTTCACAAAACTTTGTTATAACGTAAAAATTTGAATAACCTGGATAAAAATTACGTTAATATTTTGACATTAATATTCAATATGAATTACAATCTGATTCATAACAACAGTTTTTTTTTTTTTTTAAGTTATTTATTTCTAATAAATTCACACTAGATACTTAACAAGTGGAGTAGATTCGCAAATAAATTAATTTCTTGGATATACCACGCACTTACTCGGCAAAATTAGCCGGATGCTTGGCTAGATAGTATTTTATCTTGTGCTGAGTGCGCTTTTGGTGTAACGTTACCCATTGAGTGCACAGGACTCACACGACGCGTAACGGCACCCCTAACTTGAAAGCAGAGGTGGGCACTATTCGGACGCTAAGAATTTCGAATAAATTTTTTAAAAAATGAATTTTTCGACCGGATTTTCATGGATAAATCCGTTTTAGAACTTTTCTAACTCAACTGTATAAAAAACCGGAAGTATTCGAAATTTTATTCGTCGAATAAATTTTCGAATAAAACGATTATTTGAAATTTTATTCGTCGAATACTTCCGGTTTTTTATGCAGTTGAGTTAGAAAAGTTCTAAAACGGATTTATCCATGAAAATCCGGTCGAAAAATTCATTTTTTAAAAAATTTATTCGAAATTCTTAGCGTCCGAATAGTGCCCACCTCTGCTTGAAAGCTACTGTTGAAACCATACTTGAAAATATTTTATGGAGTTTCTGATTTAAATTTACAAAAAAAGGGCGAACAAAAACGGATTTATTTTATCACGAAATTTTAATGTTTTTCCTCCGACTAAGTTTATTCTAAAAATCATGACAAAATGATGCGAGGAGGAAACACTTTGAAAGTTAAAATATTAGTTTTTCTATGAAAAGTCGTAAAATTCGAAATAGGACTAGTGGCAGCGAACAATGGTATTTGATTCATGCTTTATGTCGACTCGCCAAGGCGGAGTAATATTATAGGTACTTATATAAAATCATATTAGTCAGCCAGCATGGCTGACTCAACCAACAACTCTACTTCTTTTTGTTTTTTTGTTTTTTTTTTCATTTTTGTAGCTTTTGAAAGAGTATGTCGTGCGCGAAAGAAATCTAAATACCAATCTAGTAAAAAGAGCGACAATAAAAAAACTTAATAAACTGTCAAAAATGCACTTACTATTTCATAGCTTATAAAATGAAAACTAAAACCTGAAAATGTGCTTGCGTATTAAATTTTTCAATTTTTTTGAAAAACCAAAAAGATATTAAATTCATATCTCTTTATTTATCTAAAAAACAGAGTATATGGTTTATTTTAATTATTGAGAAGTGACAATTTCAAAGGTAATTAAAGCAGAATTTAATAAAACAAAATAATAAAAGGTATAGCCGGGTAAGATAGTCGAATCTGCTCCCACGGCGAATCTTTACAATACATCATTCAAAAGGGCATAAAAAAAAAATCTTTGCGCCAACCGTAATTATTTTAACGCACTACTGCACATGCGCGATCCAAAAAGTCGAATCGGCGCCGTGGGGGGCCGATTCGACTGTCTTACGCGGCTATACCCTTTAAAAGTACTTTCTCATTTTTACAAATATTTATTTGAGTCATCTTATATACATAGGAGTAACTATTTTTACAACTATTTGGGTAATTAAGTAACTAATACTTAAAAAAAAAAAAAAAATATATATCTAACAAAATTCAGCAAATTTTTTAGCACTAAAAAGATCAAACTTTGGCAAGTATTAAAAATCGTTAGTAAATATTTCAGTTTAAAAAACTTACAAAAAAGATTTAATAATAACGTAATCAAAGTTACATTAATTTACATGAGATTAAGTGGTTGCAAAGTATTTTTACTTTGAATGACTCAGTTAAAACATAGCAGTCGTTTTAAATAATTATTCACATAGAATGGAAATACAACATTCTATCAAATGCTTGATTTTTTTAATATTTCAAAAATTAAATTTGAAGTATTTAAGCGTGCAAAGTGTAGTCTAGTTATAAAAGTTTAAATAGTAACAGAAAAATATAAAAGTACTAAATTAAAAATAACCTTAAATAGTAGTCTGCATTACAGAAAATAGAGATAAGTATTTAAATCTTCAACTGGCTTCAGGTGAATAGCCTGGGAGACCAAAAACGCCAATTTATGGGCGTATTGAACAGGAGCAGGTACTCGAACCGTACCACTCCAGTTGAAATACATGTGACATAGCTTATATGTCAGCTGTTGAATGATATCGACAGAGAGGCCACACGTATCTTCAATAACGTTGAAAGATGTAGGAGTTACTGTACCTTGATTTACATGCTGTGGTACAATCAAGAAATCGTACTTCGACGGGTCAGTTATCACATCATCAACTACAGTGCCGGGAGATGGATTATATTCTCTGTTAAACAATCTTGTATTTATCCTCTTGGTAACAATAATGAATGTCAATCTTAGTATCTGCGGACTTGGATAAAATTCTTTCAATTTGTCCTTGATTTGATTCAGTTCATGGTGCGCTACTTGATCAATTTGTCCTTCTCCCACTCCGTCTCTGTATATGACTATTCTTGAAGGAAAAGCTTTGTTAACTTCTCTGAATTTATGCAAAGCAGAAACTAGGTTTGTCGAGAGTTGGTTCGACAATTCTTCGCCATTTTTATGCTCGCTGACAGCACTGAAATACCGTCCGAAATCTTTGTCCAAGGATGCGACCATAGCCCCTAAAATTTAAGGCATATAAATAAATTTTACAGCGTCAAATAACGAAATAAAAGAATGCAAGTGATGAAAAGTATCTTAAAAATAAATGCTTTAGTAAAGCTAAAAAATTCTTAGTTTAATAAATAACATCTAATTTTAAAATGTTTGGATTCTTACCAAAATCTCTTGACCTGTCATTTGTATCGTGACAAACGTCAAATCCTACAACCATTAATCCAGCGCAAGGGATATTGACGGTCCAGGGTATACCGCCAACTTTGCAGTTAATCTGTATTGCTACTTTTGTAGCAATAGACATGACTGATTTTGCTTGCATAGTTTTGGAGAGGACTACTTGAGTAGGCACAGGTCTGTCAACGCAACATTTTTTTTTAATAGCAGAATATCTGTCCAGTCGATTGTTGGGCACTGCACAAAAGATCAGCATAGGATTTCGCCTAGACTTGATCTCTTCAAGCATATTGGCGTAGTCCCCAGCACGATCACTGTTTATTTCATGAAACGAAGGCTTTTCAATAGCAAAGCCCATACCTCCAGCCACTTGCGCTAACAGACGGAGAAAATTCTACAAAATAAAAAAATACATATATATTTAGTTTGGAAAAAACTAAATTATTTCACTTTGCTAATAAGTTTCAATGGAACAGTCTTAGTATACAATTTTAGTTTACAGTAACTTAATAACTTTAAAATAAAAGCAGTTATATACCTGACAGTCTTGCTTCATTCTAGAAGGATATACTATAGCCCAGTCACTAAGTTTTTGACAATATCTTAGTGATTTTCCTCTAAGATCGTTTGTCCAATTGGCGTTATTCGGAACATTAGACGTTGCGTTATTTCCATATAAGATTACCTCTGGTGGTAAAATCCGTGCTGGAACTTTCACAAGTTCTGTATCGAGAGTCAAGTTCCAATTCCTGAATTCGTTTGTAATACTTGGAACATTATGCAGGCGTTGGTTAAACGTCATTAATTTTCTTATTCTGTCTCCAGGTGAGACTCGAGTATGCTTGGCCAAAGCACTCATCAATCTAAAGTTACTTTTCATGGTATCAGTCATGCCTGTAAAATATATCATTTTGTCATTAAAAAAATAAAAAAATAATAATAATTTCTTTAAATCATTTATATTAATTACCTGTGCTTCTGCACAGTTCCGGAATTAAATAGATGTACTCCTCTTTACCAGCTCGACGATCTCGAGGCTTAGTTAGTGACAACAAAAGTGGTTGTTTCACGTCTCTAATATGAATTTGATACCTATCTTTGTAATATTGAATGTAACTTATTTCAGTGCCATCTTTCTTCTTAAATGTAGACTGAGGACTGTTATTAAAGTCTACATCTGTAATTCTGTACGTATTGTTATTGTAACCAGTCAAAACGACCGTTCCTATAACTGTCGACTGGAAGAGTTGCTAAAAAAAATTGTTTAAAATTATTTCAGTAACACTCAGAAATTTTAACGAGGCAAAATTTTATCACAATTATGCTTACCTTTCCATTTTGTTGGGTAAAACACTCCTTCAAAATATCATAAACAGTTTCGTTTCTCATGACTTTGTGAGTTATCTCGGCGCACATTAAAATATCACGTTCATGTTGGCGAATCGACGTTTCGTAACCTGGCCATACTTCAAACTTCCATTCTCTAACTTCCAGCTGTAAGTTAAAATTTTTTTAATTATAAATATTTGGAAAATATAAAATTAATTGCACAACTAAAAAAACTAATCGATTTGAAAGTTTGAAGAGTGCTGTTTTAAAAACACGATAGTTGAGAATTTTTCTTTTTTAGGTCAATGGTTAATAACATACCTTGTTGACAGGGTCGAAATAGTTTCTTCCAACCAATTTCAAGTCTAGAAATTCAAGGCATTTCCTCATGATAATATTAAAAAATTGAATGTAATGATAATCTCCTGCAGCCAAATCACCGACTTCCTTGATTGTAATCCTAATCATTTCCCCATCACGACGCTGGGTGTGTAATTCTAACGGCTGCAATAAATTAAAAAATATTTCTACTTGGCAATGAGTAAATTATCTTGTTTTATGTAAAAATTTTACCTGTGGTAATCTTTGGCTTGTATACAATAAAGCCCCATCAAAAATGTATGGACCAAGTTGCTGTGCACTTTGACGAAGGAGTCCCTTTCTTATTCTTGTATTATCTTCTTCTGGAGCATAACTGACTGCATATTGATAAATACACCAATCAGTAGTAGTCAGCAATTTGAAGTAGTTTGCTTGAAGCATAATTTTTTGTCCCTTTCCACCTGAAACAAATAAGTATTTTTAAGTTTTTTTTACAAATGAACATACTAAAATACATTTACAAATATTGGTTTGAAATTTACCTTGTTTGCTTACGCATGATTTTGGCCGGGTTACAATGTCAGATGGTAGAACCCTTCCTCCTCGAAACGCCCCTCTCGCGACTGAGCTCCTATCTCCTCCAGCCGATGCAGCGACTAATTAGATAAAAAAATGTTAAAAATTGTGGTTGTTTTTTAAAAAAATTTACGCATATGTGTGGTAAAACAAAGTTTTTTTACTTACCAGCACCCGAAGATTGGTCCGAAGAGGATCCAGATCCCGACGACTGCGGTCTCTGCTCCTGTCTATTATCTTGTTGTGCCCGAGGTGGCCCCCATGATCGACCCCCTGAACCAGCTGACAGCTGCAGCGCACCCGATGACGACTGAGATGAATCGCTGGATCCTGGTCTCCTCATTTCTGCACCGGAGCCGGACTGAGCTGGCCCGGCTCTGCCACGGGCCCTGCCTCCCTTAGCTCTCCCGCTCATTTCTGGATTGAAAATTCTGAAAAAAGACAAATAAATTAATAAATAATTGAATATTATCGATTATCAATCTGTTGATCGAATTAACAAATGCAAAAAATTTATTATATGGGTTTTTCACATTTCTAAGAGATGATTTATTCTAGGTGATAAAAAAATCATTTGCTAAACCTAGGGCTTACGAGGGACCGATCGAAACCAATTACTAAGTAATAAAATTTTTTGACGCGTTGTGACTTTTTTTTCACTTTCATTTTTACTTATTTATAGGTGCTTAACTTATTTACAACTTATAATATTTAAGACACAATAAAAACGATTTCGTTAGCAAATTTCGTTTGAATCGCAAATAAAAATTTAGTAGTCTAACTTTTAAAACTAATTAATTTATTGAAAATTTTTTTTTAATTATAAAAAGCTATTGGAACCAAAACTATAGCTAGCAAGTAAAAAAAAATTAACTAAATGACTTTTTGATATAAGTAGAAAAAGTTTAAATTAAACGATTTTTTTAATTAAATGCATTAAAAATTTTGTCACTAGTTTTAATTTTTCTTTCTTCTAAATTCAGCTTTAAAAAAAATAAACTTAATTAAAAATACTATTTTGTCTTGAATATTGAAAGACTTTGGCTGCCGGATCATGTTTGATCATACTTCAGCTGAATGAACTTTAAGTATTTATACTATTATTTTATTCTATGGTAGGCCAATGACCACCTCCCAAAAAATACAAGGTTGCGCAACTGATTTAGACCGTGAATGGATGGAAAAGGAGTCATTACTTCAATGGCATCTAGTTATAAAATTTGTACATTCTGATTGATAACTTTTTTTTAATAAAAATTTATTTTACTTACTCATCTGACAACCAATTCCAATAATTTATATTAAAGTTTTTAAATGTGAGAGTTGAATTTAGTAGAAAGAAAATTTTGTACTCACACAAAATACACAAAATCATTAGTTTGTTATTGCTCGACAATAGTTGAAAAAAAGTACATAATCATATAATTATATGATTGCAATTTAGTCAAAGTGATTTTTTTTTTTACTTTTTAGAAGTTAATTAGTCTAAATATACTAAACGTAATCATGTACTTGTGTATGTATGAGAAAGTAATAAAATAAAATTAAAAGCTTAAACTTTATTGATCATAAATTCTATAAAAGTTAATAAAATCGAGTTAACCTTATGTAAAATGAGTTAAAAGAATTTTCAATTTTCATTATACTGTTATAAATTAAGTAGAATTAAGAAAAGAAAAGAAAATTAAGTAAACACATTGATTGTTACAATTTTTAATTTATATAATCTATAAAAAAGTGCAATATAAGTAATCATCTGGTTCAATAATCAAAAACCACATTTTGGATCACTAATTAATCATTTTAAATTCACCAATTTTGAATGAAACTAATTAAATAGATTTTAAGAAACTGTGATTTCGTGCACACTACTTAATAATAAATACATTTTTTGGAAAGAGCACCTTTAATTCATTAATTGAATTAGATTTCTGCACTTTATAAATAGATCAATGCAAATTTAACAAGATTCATTTGAAAATTTACAAATTTTGTTATATAAGTTCATTTGAATGTTCCATAAGCTTTTCTAAAATATAGCCGAAAAAAAAAAAAAAAAAAAAAAAAAAAAAAACTACTCAACATGATAAGATTTATTAGAGCTTTTTTATAAATACCGTAAACGGAAATAAAAAAATTAAGAATGGCTTTTTTTTTAATCCTTATTTTCAAACGTTTATATTATGAAAGTATTTAATTGATAACAATTGAAATACCTATTTTTTTTTTTTCTAGAAAAAAGATTTTTATGCTAATTTTTCTAAAAAAAATTATACCTAACCATGTCGTTTACTATACCTGGTTATCCAAATTTAAAAGATATAAATATTATGGCTTTTGTTATTTTCTCAAAAATCTGAATGAATTTATCTGCAATTTTTGATTTCAATCCCTTTTTTTAGCATTAAAATATTTAAAAAAGAACTTCAGCGAGGATTGCCTTCGTTTCATAGAAAAAATTCGGCGAATCGGCAGGTCGTAACATGATCTTAAAATTTACCTACACGCTGTTTTGGCGCGCTACCGCCTGCGGGCTAAGCATGAAAGAGAATTCTCGAATTTCTTAATACTTGGATATTTTCTATTTCACTAAAATAAAGAATAATTTTTAAGATAAATGAGGTTACCTAGGTATAATTTTTCGTTGTTGATTTTAAACTTGTTTCATTGAAAGCTTTGTCTTGAAAATAGTTAAGAGTTCTTTGTTCTTGAATCGTAAAACTTTGAAGTATTTTTTCTCTTTTCTAACGACTAAAAAAACGGACAAGTCTATAATCGGAGGATAATTAGTGCAAAAGGAGTAAAAAAACCACTAAAATAAACGTGCACTTCTTTTCAAAAACAAAAATCAGATACCGGTAGTTTAAAACCGGTGATTCGTAGAATAGGTTAGTCGCTATAGGCAATAAATTCATAAACAATTGATCTTAACTATAGACTTTTTTAACTTTAGAATTTCATTAACGTAAGAATTTCAAGTAACTTTTTTATTTAAAGATTGTTAGCTCCGCTCCCCTCGCCGCTAACCTCAAAAAATACTACGCTGCAATTATTACGTGAGCACGCGAAAAACAATTGCAATCGGCATTGAAAAAAAAAAATTTTTGACACAATAAATACAAATAAAAACGTTAATTGAACAACGTACCAACGGCGAGTAATCACTTTTACTGCAGTATGGAGAAGTCGCCACGACTTGCCGGTCTGAAGCGCCTAAAGGTACTGTGGCCTGTGAAGGACTTACGAAGCTCCCTCGAGCCGCCGGCGACTCGCCGCAGCGCTTTTTTTTTTTTCTTCACCACGCTGTATAAAGTCTTTATACACTGTGTTCTTCACTATGTTTCCGTGCAGTGTCAGTGACACTGTGTCACAAGACACAAACACGCGCAGCATGGATATAACAAATTGAAATATATAGGTAAATAGCGTGGATACCAAAAGGTCAAAAAACAAGTAGATATTTTAGAAAAAAAATTGTCGTGTTAAAGTTTCGGTGACCTTATTCGAACTTTCAGTCATTCACTACAATGCATGGCACTAGTGATCTTAACTTGTCAAAAGAATTTACGTATCTACATATACAAAATTCAAAACCACCAACCATTAAATAAAAACGAAAATTTCTCTAGGATCTTTTATCATCATCTTGGAAATTTAAAAAAATTTATTGACTGATTACCCAAAAGAAGCCAGTATTTCTTTCTTTAAAAAAATAAATGAAATAAAAAAATGCAGTTTGGTTAGGTATGTTGTTTTTTTCATCGTCGTTCTTTTGGCTCTTTTCGTGAAATAATGGTATGTACAAAAATTACGTCAGCAGGACCGGGAATCCATTCAGTCTCGTTGAGATTGAAGAGAAAAAATGTTGTTTTTGTTTACATTTTAGTTGAAGGGTCAAAAAAAAAAATTCATAAAAACGTCAAATTCAAACGAATGGTCGGATCATACGTATATTAGAGCAAAAATGAGTGAAAATCTCGGTGAAAATGAAAAAAAATATTGAACGTCAATTATAAAAATACCTATAGTTGTTTAGGAGAAAATACTGAGTCTAATCTAATCTGGTGGTGGAAGTTGCAAAAAAATTGATAAGTGCTACAAATTCAGTTTTTTTTTCTATTTCAAAAACGGTTAAGGTAGTTCTCCCCTGACTCTGCTTTGACACACCGAGTATTTTTGAATCGGTTTTTGTTCTTAAAAATTTGGCAACGTTGATGTTCGTTCATATTTCATTTAAAAATTGTTCTTAAATATTTTCAAAGGTTATGTCGGAGTAGTTTTTATGTTAATTAACTATTGTATAATTAAGTATTCAAAATCGACACATAATGGTCGTTTTATTAAAAAACGGTTTTAAATAAAAGATTTAAATGCAAAGAAGCTCTTGAAAAAAAAACGCCAAGAATTTAGGGATAAACTTTTGAATGAAAAACGAGACATTGCATTCTCTTTATCAAATGCTCAGCGTAATTGACGATTGTAATTTTTTAACAACATAAAAATGTATTTTCATAATTCCAATAAATAATTTTTTTAAATTAAATTAGTTTTTTGAATCTCTTCTAAAATATGATCAGTTTTAAATTATAGCTCGAATTATAGTTATTTTTAAATAATTTTAATTTATGAGATAATTAGAAAATTTGTTAAATATGACTGTTTATTTTTATGTTATTATATAAAATGAAGTTTTCTTTGGCGATATGTAAAAATAAAAATAAAAAAATTATGATGAACACAATCACTTTTTTCCAAATCATCCATCATATTGAACAGGTTATATTACAATTATTCTTGTTATATATATATATTCGAGCATTATTACAACTTGACTCATGTTTTTAAAAAAATTACAAAAATTATTAATTTCTAATCGCAATTTCTCCGTAACTATATTGTAAACTTTTTTAAATTTGCGTATTTACATAAATGAATACTTGAACTATGATATAATGTTTTTTTAGACATATCTCGAATGTAGTTTTGACGTTTTGATTTATTTTGTGCTTGAAAGGTTACTTTTGCTTAAAATTTTGCCAAATCAGTTACTTTTGAAAGAGCCTAGAAAAAAAACGGTATTGTAAATCGGTTCAATTTTTCGTGAGTGTATGTATGAACGTACAAACTAATCATTTCCAAAATTCCAGAATTTTCTCGAATAAACGTTATTCAGGGGAGAACTACCTTAAAGATACGTTAAAATGTCAGCTGGGCAAATTGAAGTTTTTCAAAAAATCATCTGCGCGATTGTCATAAACATCAAGGGCTAAAATTCGAAGAGCGCTGACAAAGACTTCAATTATATATATTTTAGTTTTTATTTTTATTATTGATATATATTTTTTTTAAATACATATTTTGGTTAAATAAACGATGAAAATACAAATATTACAGTAATATTCATCATTATTTCATAATTGCAATACAAAATGAAGCTAACAGTAGTTCCGTACATGCAATTTAAATTAAATGTAAGGTATAAACCACTTCATCGGATTCTTATTTCGAAAAAAATCTGAATAAAATTTTCAATAGTTTTTTTACGTGAGTGTCAAAGAAGAATCGTGATTTCACCCAACCAGACAATTATATTTTTTTTAAAAAGGCGTAGTTTTTTAATTGCATTGATGTATAATCTTTCACTGTTACCCATTTTTTAAAACCGTTAAGTCTATAAAATACCAATGAAAATTTTTCTATTACAACATTAATAATTTTATACTATAATAATACTTGTAACTACGAAATATTTAAATAAATTGCATTGTTAACGAGAAATATTTTTTTCTTACCGTTGCTATCTCCGAAATAATTTGTTTCCTTTGGATAATAGATAACATACGGTGCTTTTATGGTACTTTATTGAGAGAATCTTAAGTATCTTGCCGTTTTGCAATTTGTTTTATTCGTACGATTTAATTAAGTCAATGTTCTTTCTGCTCAGCTTTTTTTTTTTATTTATGAAAGAATAATCATAAAAATTTTACTACAGATAATAAGAAAAATTTAAATTAATTTGTGTAATTTTATAGCAAAAATAATGAGTTCCATCATAATCTATTTAAATTCTAAAATAAAAATTAATCAGTGCTAATTTTACGTAATAATCAAAGTATCATTTGAATGCTGAAAGAAAGAATGTTGTTTATTTTACTATATATTGTACTGCTTCGTTTTTTTGTAATTTTGTGGGTTAAAGTCACCTTGCATCGTCGATAGAAGTTTTAGTTTTCACGCATCGGCGCATTTTTGAAGAACACGGAGGGAACTATTCAGGGTCAAAGACAGTGAACAAAAATCGCTCACGCTCCCGAAGCCTGCGTTCACGGTAAAATCTAGTGAACCCTAAGCGATCACTGAAAAATCCAGTGAACAACACTACAATACCCGTGTAGAGGGCGCGCGTTCACATAAAAAGATGACGCCGAGCACAACGCAGCACGCTGAACGATCACCTGCTTTGACTGTGATTGCTGATCACTGAAAAACACAGTGAATTGTTCTCTCCGTGAAGGCTCGGGGTGAGATAGAGTACAAAAGAAAGAAAGCGTCTTATTTTGTTGCTCTTATTTTATCGATAAGGTAAACAGGGAAGATGCACACTTTCTAATTATATTTTTTCTGAAGGTTCTCGATTTTTAATGAATTCTAAAATTTTTTTGATAATCTTTCTATCAATATTACCAGAGATATAATTTTATGAAAATTGGTACTCTCGAGACGTCATCTATTTTATATTGAAAATATATTTATATACATGATTATTACTAAACTTCCAAAGTCTATAACTCCTTCAATTTTCATTTTTTTTTTTTTTTCAAAAATAAATAATACGTGTCGATTATTTTTTGATATACTACTATTTAATCAAGTCAAACAAAATAAATAATTTTTTTTATGCATCTTTCCTATTCAGAGTAAGTATGTTTTCTCTTAACTTTTTTTTGGGACTAGCTTTAATGTACTACATCGAAACAACTTAGACAATTAAATTTTTAAATAAAAAGCTTTGAAACTCACTAAGAATAATAAGTAACCAACTCCAAAGTTGAAAAATCGGTTTTCAAAATTCAGTTGACGGTACGTCGAGAGTGAAGGTTTTTTCGAATCTCCTCGATATCCCGAAGATGCTTTTGAGGTAAAGATGCAACTCTCAGTTTTAAAAAACAGATTCCTTTAACACTGCAGTGAACTATTCTATACGCGATGTATAAATCAGAATCAGATTGCGCAAAAACTCGTAAGGGTACTTACTTTTTTCAATTTTCTTGTAGCCACTCGATGCGTCCGATTCAAAAAACGCGACGCGACTGCTGACTGCAGAGGCCTAGCGGTGCGCGCTTCGGTGGCGGGCACGCCCCGGAATCCAAAATCCAAATTCTCGCGATGTTTTTCAACGCTGGAAAGAAGCGCAGGCGCGAAACAGTTTGTTGCTTCGTATGTAAAATCTTACACGTAAAATTCTTCACTAAACACTGGAGATTTAAGCTTACAATTTTATAAACTCGTATTCAAGATCTTTGCAGTCATAGATAGTTGAAAATTTAATTGTCCCAGTAATATGGGAAGGTTGGTTGTCTAGGGTTGTAGATAATAACAATATTTATTGTTAAACTGAATAATTAATATATTTAAGTATAAACTGATTAAATACAAAGGTGAAACTACACTCTAAACGATTTACGTTCAAGGGCTCGACACGACGCGACGTCTCGTGTCCGGTCTCCCTTGCAGACTGTTGCAGACTGACTCCCTGGGCCTGCTCGGACCCGCCTCTGACCTACGCAGGGTTGTATACCTGCGCTTCCCTGCTCTCTCTCACACCCACGCACTCACACTAACTACCTAGCTAACTACCTAGCCCTGCACCCCATAGTAACTTTTTCAATCCAGAAAAATTAGTGTAACGTTCCCCGCTCATCGATCGGACTTACATTTTTCTGTAAATTAGTTTTATATACTGTGCGACTAAAATTGGGTTAAGATTATAGAATTGCGCTTTAAATAAATTTATAGTGAAAATGGCGCAATCTTATTGATTTTTAGTGCTATGCATATAAATGCTGTCATTTATATTTTAAAATGTTATAATTCAATAAAAATAAAGAAGTTATAAGTTATTATTCTGCTGACTTTAAAAAGCGAATGGCTGAACTGAAATTAAATACTACTGCTTATGATTATTAGGAAACGTAACATGATAGTCGATGATAAAAATAAAAAAACTACTAATTGAACAATGAAAAATTTAATGAATTGATTAGAAAAAACTAGAGACAACAGGACCCACCGGCCACCGGCGCGTTATAGGCAGCTAGAATTTGGAGAAGTTAAAAGAGAGGCCGCGGGGTGGCAGGACGTGGCGTCCCAATGACGGGACGTCTCGGGACAGTCATTTTTCATCTCTAAATAGACGATGGAGTAAAATTATTTATTTAGTAAAATTTGATTTTTAAATGTCAAACTATAACTTACGTGCTGATTTTGAATGAATAAATTAATTTTATTAATTTGGAACAAATTTGGTTGCAAAAGAAAATTATTAAAGATAGTTAAATATAATTTGGGTTTGACATACTACAGGAGCAGGTATAAAATTATTTGTGATAAACAATTATTAATATAAAATGCTTATGATTACTTGAAGGATATGGTAATTTTCAAAAAAGTATCAGTGACAGTAAAAAAACAAAAATTGCTGAGCTTGCACAAGGTTTTTTGGAACCTGCAAAAACTTTACAAAAAATGACCGTCTTTGATTTTTCCATTCGTCCTAAGACTGTCTTGAAATGATGACGGTCCCAGACCGTCCTCGTCGCAAAAAAAACTTCTGGTCCCTGGACTAACGATGCATTATAAAAAATAATATGGAAGCTTAAAAAAAGTGAAAAAGAATTATAATTCGCTTAAGTTACATGTAAATGTTCATTAATTATTCGGGGATTTGGAATTTGTCAACAATCTGTCTCTTTTATTTTTTTGGAAGTTGAATAATAAAATATTTTCGGAGTTTCCTGTGACTCAATTAGATTTGTCATTTAAAATGATAGAAAATTATTTGTATGTCACACCATATGCATGACAAAATTGGCGATGCATACAATTTTGTACATTCGTAATTTAAAAAATATTACAATAAATTTAAGCTCGATAGAACTCAACAATATTATAAATTCCCGCGTAAAAAAAGTTAAGATCTTAAAATTATTAAAAAAAGATCTTTGTAAGATATATCTTAAAAATGTCCGGTTTTAAGATATTCAAAGATGAAAAAAAGACAAGTTTTCATCTTTCCTATCATTACGCTCAAAAAGATCTCTGAAAGATCTTTTGAGAGTGACGATCATTTTTACATTTTTTATGTTTTTGAGATTTTTTTCTGATGTCGTTGAGATGAATACAAGATGATTTTCAGCTGTCACGAGTATTTAATTTTTATACTGTTTGGAATTTTTAAAACTTTTTAAAGATGAAAATAAGATCATTTTGAGATGTTTTGTTTTTTTTTATTTTTACCAATTTTTGTGATTTATAGTTTTCTGAGACGTGTAGGTTTTTAAGATGATATTAAGACTATTTTAAGATCAATTATGATAAATTCAATAACTATACTTTTTAAATTTTAACGATTTTTACCTAGTGTGTGGATTTTTGGAAATTTCAACATAAAAAATTTTTCTTTTTCGTGGACATCTTACAATTTACGAGATCATATCACTTTTCACAATAAAACTGTTTATTGAATAAAGTTTTCTATTAACATTGCTGTTAATCTCATAAATAATAGATTAATTTTTTTTTTTTTTTTTTTTTTTGAAAAGATCTCTTGCAAATTCTGAAGAGTTGATTTATAGTAGAAATTGAAAAAAAAAAAACAATATCATTTAAAATTTTTTATTCATTATTAATTTTTTTAAAAAAATTAATAATTAAATAGTTGAATTTATAACTCGGTGACATTAGATCAATATAAAAACGTTAAAATTTTTTCAATGAACTTCATGCTGGGTGTACTTCTGACTGAAGATAGTGCATGGACCACATGACTTAATCATGCCATCAACCTTGTCCGGTAGAATTTTTCTCTGAAATATAAAAAGTACCCAAAGAATCAATTCTTTAATCAAAGCATTTTATTTAAACGATTTTTCAACTAAAATAACTTATCTGATAACCGTTGTGGGCTGACTTTACTAGGGAGACGTAAACTTGAACTCTGGTCAAAGCTGATCTTTCCACTGAAGAACTGGCACCCTGGTACCGAAATTATCCTAACCTATCCAAATCGATAGTCGGTGCTCCAAATTTTGCACTATTATTAATTGCCCACACTTGAAAAAATACTGTAAAAAGTTAGAATCAATATTTTTACCTATTTATAATTTGAGCGCTTAATGTATATTATTTTTTTAATTCAATATTGAATTATCAATGTACCTGAGATCTCTAGTTTGTCTAGCTGTTTTGGTTAGATTTTGGTTAGAATGAAAAATTGACAGTGTACAAAATGAAATTCGTTCAATTTGAACAGAGAGATTTTTTCGAATCCTCATGCTTCAATTTAACAATGTCAGCGATAATCTTTTTTAATTTTTATCATGTATAAGGAAGTTATTTTATTGATAAAATTTTTTTAATTACCTCTTAAACATTTAAATTCATTCAAATTTACTCTTTATTTAAATTCACTCCAAAAAACTATCAGTTCAAGCCACGACGATTAAAAAAAAAACTCTGTTCGAATTGAACGAATTTCATTTTGTACACTGTCAATTTTTCATTCTAACCAAAATCTAACCAAAACAGCTAGACAAACTAGAGATCTCAGGTACATTGATAATTCAATATTGAATTAAAAAAATAATATACATTAAGCGCTCAAATTATAAATAGGTAAAAATATTGATTCTAACTTTTTACAGTATTTTTTCAAGTGTGGGCAATTAATAATAGTGCAAAATTTGGAGCACCGACTATCGATTTGGATAGGTTAGGATAATTTCGGTACCAGGGTGCCAGTTCTTCAGTGGAAAGATCAGCTTTGACCAGAGTTCAAGTTTACGTCTCCCTAGTAAAGTCAGCCCACAACGGTTATCAGATAAGTTATTTTAGTTGAAAAATCGTTTAAATAAAATGCTTTGATTAAAGAATTGATTCTTTGGGTACTTTTTATATTTCAGAGAAAAATTCTACCGGACAAGGTTGATGGCATGATTAAGTCATGTGGTCCATGCACTATCTTCAGTCAGAAGTACACCCAGCATGAAGTTCATTGAAAAAATTTTAACGTTTTTATATTGATCTAATGTCACCGAGTTATAAATTCAACTATTTAATTATTAATTTTTTTAAAAAAATTAATAATGAATAAAAAATTTTAAATGATATTGTTTTTTTTTTTTCAATTTCTACTATAAATCAACTCTTCAGAATTTGCAAGAGATCTTTTCAAAAAAAAAAAAAAAAAAAAAATTAATCTATTATTTATGAGATTAACAGCAATGTTAATAGAAAACTTTATTCAATAAACAGTTTTATTGTGAAAAGTGATATGATCTCGTAAATTGTAAGATGTCCACGAAAAAGAAAAATTTTTTATGTTGAAATTTCCAAAAATCCACACACTAGGTAAAAATCGTTAAAATTTAAAAAGTATAGTTATTGAATTTATCATAATTGATCTTAAAATAGTCTTAATATCATCTTAAAAACCTCCACGTCTCAGAAAACTATAAATCACAAAAATTGGTAAAAATAAAAAAAAACAAAACATCTCAAAATGATCTTATTTTCATCTTTAAAAAGTTTTAAAAATTCCAAAAAGTATAAAAATTAAATACTCGTGACAGCTGAAAATCATCTTGTATTCATCTCAACGACATCAGAAAAAAATCTCAAAAACATAAAAAATGTAAAAATGATCGTCACTCTCAAAAGATCTTTCAGAGATCTTTTTGAGCGTAATGATAGGAAAGATGAAAACTTGTCTTTTTTTCATCTTTGAATATCTTAAAACCGGACATTTTTAAGATATATCTTACAAAGATCTTTTTTTAATAATTTTAAGATCTTAACTTTTTTTACGCGGGTTAACAAACCAATGTTGCTCAATTAAAAATTGATTAATTTTTGATTTAATTAAAATTGATTAATTTTTGAGCCTTGATGTTAACTTTTGTAACAGTTTACCACAATCAGACTGGACTGTATTATAAAAATTTTCCACTACTATTGTTATTTAAGATATAAATTTTCTCACTAACTTTATTTTAAACGCGATACCTGATTGTCGTGAGAGGCAAGAGATCAGAAACTGCAATAATTGTAGAATTATTATATACATATAAATTCTAAGTTCTCTATCAATAATTTCTTTAAAAAGTTGTAAAAAAGAGATCCATCGCAAATTACTGTGAAAATTTTATTTTTTCGAGTAGCAAACTTTTAGTTCTTGAAAACATTTTTCAAAAGTTTAATTTTAACTTTGAACAATTTAAAAAAAAAAAAAAACAAAAACAAAAATTCAGATGCGTTTTTCAAATAATATTAAAAAAAAAAAAACTAAACAAATTTATTGATGCAATCTTGCTTTTTTTGCGTTTTTAAAAATGTTTTTAAAATGTAGGTTACCGTGGGTAACTAAAGTTTTCTTTTAGTCCTGCACAAATAAAAAAAATTTCTATTGGTTTCTGTTATTCAAAATTTACTGTACTTATTCCGACAGGGAATTGCTCTGCGGACTGGAGACTGAGCCCGTACGGGCTACTCTTCTGCCCGTACGGGGCGACTTCTTCTTGTAACTGGTGCTCGGGAGTCGGGACCTAGAATAAGGTACTGGGTGCCCTGGGTCGAGTCCAGGAAATATCCTAGGAAAAACTGACCGGGTGCGCCAGGAGTCGACCCGGGTCATAGGTACCTTAGTCCGATCCTGTACACCAATTACGAGGTAAAATTCCAGGAGAAGTCAAATGGGTGCACCAGGAGTCGACCCGGAGTACCCAGTTGGCTTTTCCTGGGACATTTACTGGATTCGACCCGGGGCACTCGCTACCTTATTCTAGGTCTCGAGCAACGATTACGAGGAAAAGTTCCAGTAGAAGTCAACCGAGAGCACCAGGAGGCGATCCGGGGCATCCTGTACCTTATTCTCGATGCCTAGCACCGATTACGAGGAAAAATTTCAGGAGAAGCCGATTGGATGCACCAGGAGTAAACTCGGAGCACCGGGTATTCTTAATCCCGACAAGAAAATTTGAAATTCGGAGGATTGCAGCTTAAGAAAAAAAATATCGATTTTTGTAGAATTTTACAAAGTAAAAAAATTTTTTGTGGGTTCGAGGTAAACGAGCGTCGATTAAGGTAAGTGAATAGGCTATTGGCACGAAAGTTACCGTATAAGATTAGAATAATCTTACACGGTCGGCTTTTTCAGCCGACTCAAGCAGCTGTTTGTATGTACGCGCTATGCATGCCCGCTGCTATTGCAGGAGGATTCACATCCTTGAAGGCTTTTTCAAGACAGTTAAAATTGTACTCTTTGCAGCTTATAATGCTTCCTAAATTTTTAGCATTTTTCGCAATTTTTTACTGAAATAAATTTTCTTGTAAATGAAAAACTAAAAAAACAAATTGATTGTTTAAATTCTTAAATAATTAAATCATTAGAATAAGTTATGCAATTTTATCAAATCTTTTCTCGAAAAATTTTCTAAATGAGATAAAAATGACCTGATTCCCATAATATAATTTTCATTGTTTAATGAGCAGAGCTCATATTTAAATAAGTTAACACAAAATCTGCTTAAATTTTACCCTACTTTAAGAACTAAATTATCCACACTTTGCCAGGACTACTAAGCAATTATACGGTTTTAAAAAAATTTCAAAAATAAATTATAATACTGTGCAAACGATTCTTCTATTATAGCCGGACAGGGTCTTATAATTTTCTCTTTGAAACTAAAATTTTTCTTTTTTTTTTTGCTTTCTAATTGCATGGACCCAAGCCGTCTTTATTTCTCACTGAAACGTTGAGTGCGCCTACAAACTCTATGCATTGAAAAATTTTCGAGGAGGGCGGATGCCCGAACAAGCGCCGCCCCACCGGAGCCCCGATTGACTTGAGGGCCCCCGCTAGACAAAAACGTCACGCCCGACGGGGGCCTCGCAGGGCTCAGCTTAAAATGTAATGCGGCGCTAGCGGGGGCCCGGTAGGGCGGATTTATTTTGCCAAGAAAAGGAAATTTAGGGATGCTAGGTTAGGTTCGGAAAAGTAATTTTTTTTACTTTCATATTGGTAATTTTTGATTTATAATAATTAAAAAATTGACAATAGGAAAAAAAAAAAAAAAAAAAAAAAAACAAACAAATAAGTATTCATATTTTCAGTGTTGCGCCGACTGTCGCGCGTGGCAGACGTGTCTTCTCGGCAGTTTATAGAGGTTAATTTCTCCGCTGCGCGGCGACTGCCGCTACCAGGTGGTAGTTGGCTGACAAGATGTTGAATCTTGAAAAAAAAAAAATACTCCGACATAGGGCTGAAATAGCCCTTTAATAATAAATAATTGTTAAAAATTGCCCTTTTTTAGTTTTTTTATAAAAAATATTCAAAGTTTATAAACTTTCAATCACCGATTACGAGTAAATGGTCAATCCAATCGACTCAATTAATGCGTCAAAAAATTGCCCTTCGATTGAAAAAAATTGCCCTCTTTTTATTTTTTGAAAAATTTTTATAGTTTTTTTATAAACATAAAAAAACCACTTTCCCATGAAGCGAGAGCAGTGTAGAACGTCAGCTGCACTGTGCGCACGCGCGCAGCGGAGGCAGCCCGCAGCCGGCAGCCCTGCAGCCGCCAATCCCGCTTTTGAAAAGATGCTAGCTTGTGTAGTACTCAAGTCTCGAGAAGACGCAGCGTACCCAAATAATTACTGACGCAAACTGATGAAAAGTAGGAAAATAATGCAAAAAAAAAATTGTTGTATTAAAAAAAAAAATACTCCGAAGAAGAACTGAGAATGCTCTTTGCAGTAATATAATTTTCAAAAATTGCCCTTTATTACTTTTTAAATTAAAAATTTTTTATTTTAAACTTATCAAGTGCCTGAGTACTCACAAAGCCGAGGCGATGCAAATAAAAATATAGAATAAAACTCGGAAGACTAGATTTTTTTTAAAGAAAAATACCCTTATAAGAAGAGCTGTAACTGTTTGTAACTGTTTTTTTTTAAGATAAAATTTTGAGAAATTGTCCCTTTTTAGTTTTTTGATTAAACATATTTTTCAGACTCAATTCTGGGTGCCTAACAAAGCGACTAGAAGAAATGAGAAAAAAAAGATTCTTTTTTTCTTTAAGAAAAAATTTAAACCCCTTTTTTTGATGAAACAAGACGAAGACGAAAATAAACTTCTTAATTTAATAGAAGATTATTATTATTTTTTGTTAGCTAGTACCTGAGTACTCACTAAGTCAGCGTTATGAGAAAAAACAAGACTTAAAACCTTTTATCTGTTTTTTTTTTTTTTTTTTTTTTTTTTTTTTATATAACTACAATTTTGAGAAATTGTCCCTTTTTAATTTTTTGATTAAACATATTTTTTGAACTCAATTCTCGGGTACCTAACAATGCGACGAGAAGAAATGAGAGAAAAAGACTAGAAAATTATTATTATTTTTCTTATAATTATTATTAATTATTATTATTACCCTATATGCGGCATCTCTACAAGGTAGGAAGAAGTCAAAAACACTGAGTTTTGAAGTTTTGAGTTGTTTAGAACCTTTGAAAATTATTTTTTCGCACGCCTTATAGCTTAAACTCGTTTCGTATGCCTTCGTTATTATTTTACGTTGTCATTAAATGGTCGGCCAAAAGATTTAGACACGCCTGACCAAAATTTCCATAAGTAGCTTCGATTCGTTATTGTTTCAACTTTAAAATGCGATATTAGTTTTTGTTTAACTAGTTTTCTAACGGGTTTTATTCTTAAATAACTTTTTATACTGCAGTGTACCTAATATGCCCCCCCCCCCCCCCGCGAATTAGGAGAAATACCAATATTAAACGTCCTTACTTTTATATTTACTTTTTAGAAAACCCTATGCTAATATTTTTTAGGAAAAATAAATTTAATTATTTTAAAGTTTTTTTTTTATTTTATAACTAAAAAAAAATTCTAGCTCAAAAAACAAACTTTGATAAAAATTTAAAGTTGAAATTTTTCTAGTGGTTGCAAAGAGCTTTCAAAAAAATTGTAAAAAAGGCTCAATTTTTAAATAAATAATTTTCAAAATAATGATGATTTTGAAGTTTTTTTATTCTTATATCCTGATTGATTTAAAAATAGGAAAAAATCGCAATTAATAAATAACTTCAAGGGGGTCATATTAGATACACAAATTTTTGGTGTCTTAAAAAAACATGTTTTGGTAAATCCTCTGGCATTTCAAGCTCATTGATCAAAATCGAACGCCTAAGGTCTCATTTTACAGCTCTTGAATAAATCTTTAAAATGAGACCTTACACGTCAAAAAATATTGATTTAAGTCGCCAAAACGTCGATTCTCGCTTAGGGGGGCCATACTAGGTACAGGTACCTTATTCAAAAAGTAAAAAAATGACACTATTTTCCAAAAGCGGCAGGCACTGCTGAGCCAATTTCGAGCGCTTGACCGGTTTTTGCACCGACTCGTTCAATTAAGAGTAATTTTTAAATCGTCAAATTTTTTATTTTTAGTAGCCTGAAAAAGAATATTGCTGAAACTAAAATCGGAGGGTGTGTTTTTTATAGGTCGATGATCAGATTTTAGCGATTTTAAAAGAATTCCTTTGAATTTCAGATTTTGATTATTTACATTAAAA
The DNA here is from genome assembly GCA_038277355.1 of Encarsia formosa. Classification (NCBI taxonomy): domain Eukaryota; kingdom Metazoa; phylum Arthropoda; class Insecta; order Hymenoptera; family Aphelinidae; genus Encarsia; species Encarsia formosa. Next base: position 113,663,282 of record CM076184.1, read on the forward strand.
GTACATATTTTTCAGATATAAAATGAAATTTCACACAATGAATTTTATACGACAAATAATAGTGTTTTTTATGTATACACTAATTCAATAATTAGCATGAACTAAAGTGAAGTAATTTAGTAACAAATAATGAAATATTTATTTATTTAATATTTTCCAACTACGAATTCGACAAACATTACGACTCTGAATAAATCAGGTAGCGAGCAGCACATAACATTGTTGGGCCAGCTCATTAAAGCTCCATAAATCTGACCTGCGTAGTTCACGTGGGGGCTCTCCAGTCATTAAGCACACTTAGAAAAACTCATCTGTAATGATCTCTAATACCTGCCCCACCTACTTCAAAAAACTCTGCACTTTACCGACTCATCCACGGCAAAAGGAAATGAAAAAAATGATCGTTTGATCAGGTTAGGTGACGTTACGCGGCCAGCGATCACCAATAACGCGCCGCGTAAGGTAAGTGGGTGATTCTTTGGTCAAGCAGCTGATGAGTAAACTCATGTGTCCAAGGGTGTGTCGACGACGACCTGGTACACCCGGGTAAACCAGGTCGAAAAAACTCTTTCACGATGACTTCCCCAGGAATTTTGATTTGAAATCGATGTTTTGCAATAAAACACACCTACCCAACGGTGTGTCGAGGACGACCTGGTAGACCCGCGTAAACTCGGTCGAAAAAACTCTCCCACGATGACTTCCCCAGGCAGTTTGATTTAAAATCAATGATTTGAAATCAGGGTGTGTTGACGACGACCTAGTACATCCTGGGTAAACTAGGTCGAAAAAATTTCTAAATTCTTAATTCAAGCGGATCTTTTTGAATCAAGAGGATTTTCAGTTTAATGTATAGCGTTCTACGGATTTTTCCTCTCGATTCAAAATGACATTCAAAATGTGAGTGATAAGTCAAAAAATTTTTCGAAAGTTACAGCGTCCTAAAAAATTTTTAACTAACAAGGAGACGGTTTGTCCTTTGGGACCTGGATTTTCATGAAATTTTGCACACAGTTTTTATTCATCATAAAAACAAGTCCTTCAGTGTTCTTTTTCCAGAATGGGCCTTTTTTCACCTACTTCCCATATAACCCCTGTGTTTAAAAGTAGGCTGTTTCCTATAAAGAGCCGTTTTTGGCCTCATTTTCAAAAAATTCCTCCTTGGACCGTATTGCACTTGGAAATATCTGGAATCTCGCATTTTTTCGTTTTTCCAAGTACTTTTGAAAAAAAATTATTTAAAAAATTTTTTGAATGGTTTTATCTATGAAAAATTAAGGTTTTTTAAGTCGATTTTTAGTATATTTGGGTTACAATATACATGAACAAGATCATTTGAAAAAATTTTTAAATAATTTTTTTTCAAAAGTACTTGGAAAAAAGAAAAAATGCGAGGTTCCAGATATTTCGAAGTGCAATACGGTCCAAGGATGAATTTTTTGAAAATGAGGCCAAAAACGGCTTTTTATAGGAAACAGCCTACTTTTTAACACAGGGGTTATATGGGAAGTAGGTGAAAAAAGGCCCATTCTGGAAAAAGAACACTGAAGGACTTGTTTTTATGATGAATAACAATTTTCAGAATTTGCCCTTTTGTATTTTTTAAATTAAAAAGATTTTTACTTTTAGTTATCGAGTACCTGACTATAACTTACCATGAAAATATTCTGATCAACATAAGATTAAGCTTGAGATAAACAAATGTTCTCATAAAGAGCTAAAAGCTTTTCGATTGTACGATTTTTAAAAAATTGCCCCCTTTTTCTAGTGAATCCTTTAAAGTCTGAAATGACAAATTTTTTGACGATTTCCAGCTGCAGAAGTGAGCTAAAAACATTAAAAAATAAATGAAAAAAGACCCTTATCTACTATTTTTAGGTATGCTCTACACGATGGTGTAGTTTAAGTTAACGAAAAAATTGATTTTCATTTGATAACCAACAATTTAAAAAAAAAATGGTAAAAAATTAATCAATTTTTTTTTTTTTTTTTTTTTTAATATAAAAGAGAAAAAAAAAATTTTCGACATCAAAATTTATACTAAACGTGTTTTTAGACTTTAAATTTTAATTTTTTTTTGACTGATCTCTCTACGATTTTTTTCCTCTAACTAGCGGCTGTTCAAAGTTTAACAAAATTTTGAGTTTCGGCACTAACACTTTTTTGACGATTTTTATAATTTTTGTAATGATTAGGAGGAAAATCTGCTTTAATAAGACTTTTCTTTTATAAAAAGAGATTTAAGATTTATCAAAACGTGTGCTCGTTAAGAAATCATTTTTTCGAAAACTTATCAACTGACATACATACAGGGTGTCCCATTTATTCATGCATACACCCAGTATATGTCAGCAGAGATGAGTCAAAAAAAGAATTAAAATTTAAAGTCTAAAAACACGTTTAGTACAAATTTTGATGCCAAAAATTTTTTTTTTCCTCTTTATATTTCCATTCTTAAAATTGAGTAAGCGATATCGATTTTTGAGTTTAAGACTTTTATTTTTGATCCTATTGGTTAAGCATGTCGTCATCTATCGAGTTCTTCATCGTGAATTTGGTTATTAATCAACAATAAATTTTGGAGGTTGTAATTTTGTCAAATTCTGCGCGGCACGCGTACGCGCGCCTACTCGACTCCTAGTAAAATTAAAAAAAAAAAAAAAAAAAAACTGATTAGTTTTTTACCATTTTTTTTTTTAATGTTGATTACCAAATGAAAATCAATTTTTTCGTTAACTTAAACTACACCATCGTGTGGAGCATACCTGAAAATAGTAGATAAGGGTCTTTTTTCATTTTTTTTTTTTTATGTTTTTAGTTCACTTCTGGAGCTGGAAATCGGCAAAAAAAATTTTACCATTTCAGGCTTTCAAGGGTTAATAATATTTTATAACTAAATTCTTAGGTACTTAGCTGCTACCTTAAGCCAGTGTGACAAGACCGACGGTCTCTGCAAAGAAAAACCTTAGTCAAAAATCTGCCAGGAATAAAGTTACAATCGGGGTAGGTTCGGCGATAAAAATGTTTCTAAACCTGCACTTTATTACTTTATTTGTGATTTTAGGCTAAGTGAAAATGACTTTTGTTAAAAATCTGCTGATCTGCAGAGGCAAAAAAAATTTGTCGATACATCAGCCGCTAATAAAAAGACTAAGTTTTCAGATTTTAAAAGTCATAAGACTCATTTTATTCACGGCTGTTGTGATTACAAATTTTTTTTTGCCCCCGTAAATTAATAAACTTTTAACAAATGTTGTTTTCACTTAGTCTAAAATTACAAATAAAGATATAAATTGCAAGTTTAGAGATTTCTCTCGCTTGGAAGTACCCCGATTGTATTTTTTATTCGTAGAAGATTTTCGACTAAGGTTTTTTTCGCTGAGCTCGTCCACATAAAGTTAATGAATTAGACTCGACAATAACTGTTTTTTTAACAAAAAAATTCTCTCTTTTAAATGTTTTAATAAGGGATTGCAGTTCATAAAAATATTTTTGAAGTCGACCTCTGCTTTACTTAAAATATATTAAGGGACATTTTGTAGCTACCGAAAAGAATACTACCAACAAAAAGTTCATGAGCCATTCGAAAGGCAATATTCAATAAGTTTATTCATTTATATTTATTTATTTACATCGTTATTGAATACTTTTTTTTTCTTTTTGGCTGGTTTAACCAATTTAATAATTTAATGGTAGATTTATTTATTTATTTACATAGTTATTAAATACTTTTTTTTTCTTTTTGGCTGGTTTAACCAATTTAATAATTTAATGGTAGATTTATAATTACAAAGATATCAAACTGAATTTCGCTGCGGAAAATATGTTATGATTTGATAAGTAATATATAATAAATACTATTTTAATGAGTAGACGATTTTTTATAACCTTTCATTTGCTTCTAATAAAAAATTGCTGTTTGTAGCCGTATAGCACTAGCAAGCAGAGTAGCGAGGTACAGTGGATAATAATAAATAACTTTTTTTGCTTTGAAAATAAAAATTTATTTCTTTTATTTAATAATATAACACAAATTCTTTGAATGCCGCTTAAATATTTATCTTTACAAAAAGTGTAAGTATTAATCTTCGCCAAAAATCAAAAAGTAACCAAATAATGATACCAGTATAAAATAAAAATTTAATTTTGAAGTTTTAATTTCATACTGGCGGTTAAATATGGAATTCATTTTCATTTAATAATTAAATAAAGCTGCGAAGAGTATTAATTACTACTCTACACTACTACTAAATATACTACAATATACTGAAATTCATTTCTATTAATCTACAGTTTTTGTTAAATCTTTTACATAACAGATTGAAGTTATTTGCATTTTTAAAGTTTTTACTTTGGAATCCGACAACGGAACCGAGTGTGTTACATTGAGATCATTTTTTTCTGTCCATCTGTTGCCTAAACTTCGGCAATAAGCAATATAATGCGACACGCCTCCTGAACACAATGATGGTTGTCGTCTTATAACTCCAGTTAAAGTAAAATAATTGTTGTTAATAACAATTTCAGTAGGAATTTGATCTAGAGAGTGTTGAATAAGGTCTGTATTATCGTCTGTATGTATTCTTTGGTAGGAAATTTCAGATTCAATCCAAATGTAATCGCCCGAAAATTCATAACTCATGGAGGCAAAATCATCTTCACATTTTGAGCAATGAATTTGTCTTCTGAAATAATAACTGTTCAATCTTTCTTCTAAATTTTGAAAATTATGGATTTGAGCGATGTCACGATCGGGTAAAGGTAGTACCCATTGGTAACTTTCATTTTGCATACCACAAGAAATACATTCGACCTTTTCAACGAAACTAGGCCGTTGTAACATTAATTTTGCAAATAAACGGCTATCATTAGTTTGACAATTAATAATTTTGTCATCTATGATTTCAAACGATAAGTCATTACTTAATTTTAGTAAAATATGTGCACGACTCTGGTATATTTGATTCGTTACACCAGATTGTGCAAAGTTATATAAAGCGGTGGGATAGTGTGAGTGCCGCAAAGCAGAAGAGTTTGGTTCAATTTCTTCTGCGTGAGGCTGAATGAATTCTTGAAAACTACTTAGATATCGGCATGCTGATCCCAAAACCTCAGTTATTGAATCAAAAGCACATGTATTGTTAAAACGATATTTAACTCCACGAATATTAATTCTATGATGATTGTGTCCATTTTGAATTAAATTTGATCCTGTTTTTACCTTCTTACATTTAGGATTGTTTAGTTTTCTCTCTATGTCTGGATCTGCTGATACTCCAGATGCTCTTTTCTTTTCTTGCTTTTTCTCGCGGGTATCTACAAGAATGGATAATTTCCGTTTTAATTGAAATGAGTTGTCAGAACTGAAGTTGGATATGTCTGCCATGGAGTAGCTGTGATCCAAGTTAGAAGATGTAGCAGAGAGATCTAGACTAGTAGAATTTTGATTAACTGCTATTTTATTCAGATTCGATTCTTTCAAAATTTTGATAGATTTTTTTTCAACTAAAAGATTTTCACTAATTTCATCCACGTCCGATATTTCGATGCTTTCTACTTCAACTGAATCTTTGTTTTTGTTTCGCCAGTTCTCTTTGTGGCGCAGATGTTGAGCGTCGTCTCTTTCTAAAACTTTTTCAACAGTTTTTTGTTTCAAAGTATGGGTGTTTAGTTTTGAGTTGGCGCTTTGAACATCGGCTTCAATCTCTCCCGTGTGCCTTACAAAAGTTAAATCGGCACGGACCGGACCATCAGGAACCAAAACCTTTTTTGCCTCTCCAAAATAAGTCTCGGCACGACACGATGTAGCTACATCTTCAGTTGTTTTGAAGAAGTCGTTCATGATGTTTGACCAACATGGAGCTTCTAAACATAACGTTTCGAAACGGTCAGCAAAATCGAGTGAATAATAATCATTACTTGGCAAAAATTCGTACTCTTCAGGATTTTTTTTTTGTTGGTTTTCTTTTTCTTTTTTAATTGAATGGATGAAATTATACATGCGGGTCTTTTTCTTATCAAATTCAAGTTCTTCATCATTTTGCTTGTCTTTTTTATCTTCATTTTCTTTGTTTTTGTATTCATCAAATTTGAAAGTTTTCACTTTTCCCGTTAAATATTTTAAAGCATCTGCGCATTTATCATCAAACTTTTCACTGAGTGCTAAAATAAAAACGTTTTTCATGGCTGTAACAAAATCATCAAAATTTTTTATGGTAGACATGACACCAATACATTTTGTATACAAAAGTTTATTTTTAGGTTTTTGCCAACATGGCCATCTAGAAACAGCTTTTTTTAAATGAGCAATGTCTATTCGCATGTGTGTAATCAGATCCACACTTGGCTCTCCACCTTGTAAAATTATCAAACATTGATCGAGATACACTTGATACTTTAAACAATTAAAAGATAGGCTTACGGCATTTTGTAAAGCCTTACCCATATCAGTGGCCACAACTTTTGGAACTTTTGCTTTATCTTTTAACCATTTATCTAAAAAAAACCGAATAAAACATGCATCATTTTCTTCAGATAATACTTGACCAATTGGTACAATAAGATCATCTATAAAGGTCGTTATTTGTGTTAAAAAAATGTGCTTTGAATCTTTATTCGGTCCTTGAACCTTATAGGCAAGCGATCCGGTTGCGTCTATTGAAATACAATTGTTTAGTTTACTTTGAATTTCATTGTGAACGAATATTTGGTCTTTGCTCCAGTACATGAGGTGAAATTTATCATGGCCAATACTTTTGATAAACTTCTGGCCATTCACTTCCGTTTTGAGAGCTTCTAGTGAATCGAAAACATCCGAATTCATATTGATTCCATGCTGCTTGTAAACAGCTTCGCGATGAACTTTTTGCACAGCATCTAAATTAAAAATATGAGGTCCTATTATCGTGTTTGAAGGTTCTTTTCTAATTTCATTATTTCGCCATTTTCTAGGCTTCTGATGAGCCAGAGTTTCCATCGCCTTTTTTTTCACTTGACCTTTAAAAAATAGCTTTCCGATATGAGGAATGTTTCGGGAATCCATTGTTTTTACATTAAAAGTAACAGGTTGTCCAGGAGTAGGCTTATTGCGACATTTGATTACTAAAACATTATTGCACTCTCTGCAGTATCCCTTCGCTACAATGTATGCCGTTTGATTTTCGGATTCAACATCATGACCATGAGCAGCATAAGGACAAAGTAGCTTTTGACTTTGACAAATTTTTTTATTTAAATAATAAGTCCATCCATCTCTTAATTTCAAAACTTTTCTTCCGTTTTTATGTGTGTTTTCTTGAGGGCTTACTTCTGCCCATTCTTCGGGTGACAATTGTATATCAAAATCTAACAATCTTCCTTTTTCTCTCTTTCTTTTTTTATTTTTATAAGTTACCAAATACATGCCATCAAATTGATCTTTCTCATCTACCCCATCCATGTCACATACTCTTTGAATTTTTTCAATGTTATCGGAATTTTTGTTTTGATTCTTCTTAAAAAAATTTATTTTCCTTAAATCAGAATTGTTTTCGTAATCATCAGAATAATCATTACCAATTTTCCTTTTGAAGCATTTTTTTTTAACAATTTCTTCATTGGTTACATTAACTAAATTTTTTTCCGTACACATTTTTTTTTCTATTTCTTTAGTAGAATTTTTATTTTCATTATGATTATCCGATATATCATCTTCATAATTATTTAGTAATTTAGGTTCATGAAAGCATTCGGCATTTAAATTTTTATTAATGCAATAAACTCGTCGAATTCCATGCCTATCATATTTAAACATATTGAACAAATTATCAAGACCTATAGCATTTTTTAAATCCGCACAAACTTCTTTCCAGACCTGATTAGTTCTTGTTTTTAATTTATTATTCTCAAAAACTTCAAAGTTTAGTAAACTTTCGAGGATTGTGTTTGCATCGACAGCAGGCTTTCTGCCTCTTGGCATCGACTTTTTAACAACTTCCATTATTAAATTCAATAAAATAGAATTTTATGTGGTAAAGTTTTTTTAATGTATGATTAGTGCAGATTATCGCTGCCAATCAAAATCCAGCACCAGTCGCACCTGAAACGAATTTGATAAAAATTAAAATCTACGTACTCGTTCCGATTGATTAATTCTAAAAAAAAATACAAATTTTTATTATATCTACCTTAAAATTTCCTTATATCAATGTTATCCATTTTAAAATTCGTTTCTCAGAGCTGCAAAAAGTGTTTGGGTTAATATAAATACTTAATTTTAACTAAAACTATAAAGTAAATAAAAAAATATATACAATGTTTCATCGAAATTTTAAAACGTAGCAGAATCTCTCTTAAAGAGTACGCGAGTTTTGACTTTAGAATTATCGAATTGAATTAAGGAAATTTACTCGTAACCCTGTTGGTCAACTCTAAAGTGAATATTGATATAAAGCAGGGACCCGGTAATAACAAAAATTTTGTTATAACAAAAGTAACAAAATTCAAAAGGAGCTAAAAAAATGTATTTTATAAGAAATTTTTATTTTTTATTACTTTTAATCATAGCGAAATCAAAGTCGTAGCTATTTTTTTAAGCTGCATATCGTTCATATCGTTAGCTTAAAAAAAAAAGAGGTTGAAAAATATATTTTTATGATTTTTACCAACGATTAGAAGTTTTGTTATTTTTTTTAAAGCATCGCAATAGTCAATTTTGTTATATTATTTTTTTGCATTTATAATGTCGATTTCGTATCTAGAGAAAAAAAGAAGTTGAAAAAAATATTTTGATAATTTTTACCAGCACTTTTGAATTTTGTTACTTTTGTTATAACGTAACAAAAGTCAATTTTGTAATTAGTCCAATAACAAAATTATTACATAACAAAAGTAACAAAACATTATGTTATTACCCGGTCACTGCTATAAACAAAAGTATACAATTAAAAAATTCAAATCAACATCTGCACGCGCGTACGCGTGCTAGAGTTCTACTGGTCAAATTTAAAAAATAGTAAAAAAAATCTTAGTCAGATGTAATTATATATTTTTCGTTTGCTTGTAACTTGTTTAATTTGAAGTAAATTTAAAACATGCAAAGCCTATAATTGTTATTTAAATTACTTTTCATTTTTATTTCATCTTTTCATTAAGATACTTTACTTAGTTAACTTTAGGCTCAAAAATTTTAATGTAAGTTTAAAAAATTTAATAAAAAATACGCATTATTATTGCTTTTGAGTGTGCTCTATAAGATTAAGACATTTTAAGCTACTTAAAAATTAAAGTTCAATTAATTAAAACAGATTTGAAAAACGTTTTTTTTTTTAAATATTTTTCATACAAATGAAATTTTTCAAACAAAATTTTTTTTTCCGACACAAATGAATTTAACTGTTGACTGACTATTTTGAAGTTTTAATTAAAAAGTTTGAAAAGTAAATTATATTACTCATGTTCTCTCTAACGGTTAGAGTGTAACCTCAACATTACGTATTTGTTCCGTCCGCGTGTGACTGAATATAAAAAAGTATTCATTAATTGATTATACGCAAGTGGAAAAAATAAGTACAGATAACGTGGATACAAAATGTAGACTTTTACACTGAAACGGTCAATATAACGATTGTCAGTTAGCAAAAGAAATAATTAGTATTTATTGACCGATGCCTTTATTGCTGACATAAATAAATTTTCCGCCTAAAACTAACAAGGAAAGGACAAGACCTTTGGATCATTTTTAGGTTTTTTAGTCAATTTTCTAGAAATTCGTGTTCGAAGCATATTGCGCTTACAGAGATGTTAAAAACTCGCGTTTTTTTCGTCTTTTCGTGAAATTTTAGAGATAAAATATTTTTGAATCGCAGCTCAAAAAATTTGACCATGAATAATGTATATTTCAAAAGCTAAAAAACTCAAAAAAGTGTTAGAAACATAAATTATTCGTGGTTAAAATTTTTGATTCAAGATTCAACAATATTTTTCTCTTAAATTTCATAAAAAAATGAAAAAATGCATGGTTTTGCATTTCCTTAAGTGCAATGGGCTTTGAAAATTCGAGTTTTGAAAAACACGAGTTTTTTGAAAATTTGTTTTAAAACCAAAAAAGTGCTAAGAATTGCATATATCTGGCAAACCGGTAACAACACCCATTCAGAGAAAATATTGATGATTTCACTCATCATTTTTCATAAGAAAACGGCCCTCAAAATTTCATAAAGATAGTTAACCCAAATGTCTGGTCCTCCCCTTGTAAGTGAAGTTCATGTCATGGATATAACTTTTGAATTTAATAAAAAATCGCAATGATGTTTGAATTTTTATTCACGCTTATTAGATTTTATAAGAATACTATCTTAATTTCGAAGAGTGATTTTTCACTTTTATGGAGTCAAAAGTCACTCTTAAGCATATCGCCAAATTTAGAGAGTAGTGAACTTACCAGTTATTATGTGTTTGTAATTTTTCCAAAAGCTTACATGGGGTTAAATTAATTAAATATTGAAAAAATAATAATGATAAATAGTAAACACATTGAATAAAATAAACTGAATGTTTTGTTTTACAAAAAAACATTCGACTGTACAGTTACTTTGAGTTCTGTTAATAACTTTGTCTGTAATTTTCGAGGAGTGAAAATAAACTTGGCCTCTGATGCGAAGGTTCTCGAGTTCACAACTGAAATGAAAGACAAAGTGAAAAACCAACGCTCAAAATTAAATGCCACGACAAGATTCTGTGAAAGACAATTTTCGTAAATCTAATCCAAATACACTCTGTGTCTGCGCAATGGTGCCACCTACAATTGTTGCACTGATTTTGCTGCTACACGTGTTTCCCCGTGATGGCCTGTGATGAGCTGATATAATCCTCTTGTACCCGAAATGTTGTTCCCAAGTTGCAAGTCCGAAAGTACTTAACGTACTCATGGTGCACCCGGGGAATCGCCCACAGCAGGGAGTCCGTCTTACATAAACTGGGGCCGATGGTCATTACTCCTCCCCCAAAAATAAGATTTTAATTATTGTGCAGGCCAAAACAAAGTGCGAAAACGCTATAGAATTCCACCCCAGGTAGCGAGCAGCACATAACATTGTTGGGCCAGCTCATTAAAGCTCCATAAATCTGACCTACGTAGTTCAGGCGGGGGCTTTCCAGTCATTCAGCATACTTAGAAAAACTCATCTGTTATGATCTCTAATGCTTGCCCCACCTACTTCAAAAAACTCTAGAATTTTGCAGCTGCACTTTACCGACTCATCCACGGCAAAAGTAAAATAAAAAAAATGATCGTTTGATCAGGTTAGGTGGCGTTGCGCGGCCGTGTGAACTACGCAGGTTATATTTATGGAGCTTTAATGAGCTGAAAAAAAACTGATTAATTTTTTTCCATTTTTTTTTAAATTGTTGGTTATCAAATGAAAATCAATTTTTTCGTTAACTTAAACTACACCATCGTGTAGAGCATACCTAAAAATAGTAGATAAGGGTCTCTTTTCATTTATTTTTTAATGTTTTTAGCTCACTTCTACAGCTGGAAATCGTCAAAAAATTTGTCATTTCAGACTTTAAAGGATTCACTAAAAAGGAGGGGCAATTTTTTAAAAATCGTACAGTCGAAAAGCTTTTAGCTTTTTATGAGAATATTTGTTTAACTCAAGCTTAATCTTATTAAATGAACCTCGCATTTTTCTTTTTTCCAAGTACTTTTGAAAAAAAATTATTTAAAAAATTTTTCGAATGATCTTGTCCATGTATATTGTAACCCAAATATACTAAAAATCGACTTAAAAAACCTTAATTTTTCATAGATGAAAACATTCAAAAAATTTTCTTAATAATTTTTTTTCAAAAGTACTTGGAAAAACGAAAAAATGCGAGGTTCCAGATATTTCCAAGTGCAATGCGGTCCAAGGAGGAATTTTTTGAAAATGAGGCCAAAAACGGCTCTTTATAGGAAACAGCCTACTTTTTAACACGGGGGTTATATGGGAAGTAGGTGAGAAAAGGCCCATTCTGGAAAAAGAACACTGAAGGACTTGTTTTTATGATGAATAAAAACTGTGTGCAAAATTTCATGAAAATCCAGGTCCCAAAGGACAAACCGTCTCCTTGTTAGTTAAAAATTTTTTAGGACGCTGTAACTTTCGAAAAATTTTTTGACTTATCACTCACATTTTGAATGTCATTTTGAATCGAGAGGAAAAATCCGTAGAACGCTATACATTAAACTGAAAATCCTCTTGATTCAAAAAGATCCGCTTGAATTAAGAATTTAGAAATTTTTTCGACCTAGTTTACCCAGGATGTACTAGGTCGTCGTCAACACACCCTGATTTCAAATCATTGATTTTAAATCAAACTGCCTGGGGAAGTCATCGTGGGAGAGTTTTTTCGACCGAGTTTACGCGGGTCTACCAGGTCGTCCTCGACACACCGTTGGGTAGGTGTGTTTTATTGCAAAACATCGATTTCAAATCAAAATTCCTGGGGAAGTCATCGTGAAAGAGTTTTTTCGACCTGGTTTACCCGGGTGTACCAGGTCGTCGTCGACACACCCTTGGACACATGAGTTTACTCATCAGCTGCTTGACCAAAGAATCACCCACTTACCTTACGCGGCGCGTTATTGGTGATCGCTGGCCGCGTAACGTCACCTAACCTGATCAAACGATCATTTTTTTCATTTCCTTTTGCCGTGGATGAGTCGGTAAAGTGCAGAGTTTTTTGAAGTAGGTGGGGCAGGTATTAGAGATCATTACAGATGAGTTTTTCTAAGTGTGCTTAATGACTGGAGAGCCCCCACGTGAACTACGCAGGTCAGATTTATGGAGCTTTAATGAGCTGGCCCAACAATGTTATGTGCTGCTCGCTACCTGATTTATTCAGAGTCGTAATGTTTGTCGAATTCGTAGTTGGAAAATATTAAATAAATAAATATTTCATTATTTGTTACTAAATTACTTCACTTTAGTTCATGCTAATTATTGAATTAGTGTATACATAAAAAACACTATTATTTGTCGTATAAAATTCATTGTGTGAAATTTCATTTTATATCTGAAAAATATGTACTTTTAATGTAAATAATCAAAATCTGAAATTCAAAGGAATTCTTTTAAAATCGCTAAAATCTGATCATCGACCTATAAAAAACACACCCTCCGATTTTAGTTTCAGCAATATTCTTTTTCAGGCTACTAAAAATAAAAAATTTGACGATTTAAAAATTACTCTTAATTGAACGAGTCGGTGCAAAAACCGGTCAAGCGCTCGAAATTGGCTCAGCAGTGCCTGCCGCTTTTGGAAAATAGTGTCATTTTTTTACTTTTTGAATAAGGTACCTGTACCTAGTATGGACCCCCTAAGCGAGAATCGACGTTTTGGCGACTTAAATCAATATTTTTTGACGTGTAAGGTCTCATTTTAAAGATTTATTCAAGAGCTGTAAAATGAGACCTTAGGCGTTCGATTTTGATCAATGAGCTTGAAATGCCAGAGGATTTACCAAAACATGTTTTTTTAAGACACCAAAAATTTGTGTATCTAATATGACCCCCTTGAAGTTATTTATTAATTGCGATTTTTTCCTATTTTTAAATCAATCAGGATATAAGAATAAAAAAACTTCAAAATCATCATTATTTTGAAAATTATTTATTTAAAAATTGAGCCTTTTTTACAATTTTTTTGAAAGCTCTTTGCAACCACTAGAAAAATTTCAACTTTAAATTTTTATCAAAGTTTGTTTTTTGAGCTAGAATTTTTTTTTAGTTATAAAATAAAAAAAAAACTTTAAAATAATTAAATTTATTTTTCCTAAAAAATATTAGCATAGGGTTTTCTAAAAAGTAAATATAAAAGTAAGGACGTTTAATATTGGTATTTCTCCTAATTCGCGGGGGGGGGGGGCATATTAGGTACACTGCAGTATAAAAAGTTATTTAAGAATAAAACCCGTTAGAAAACTAGTTAAACAAAAACTAATATCGCATTTTAAAGTTGAAACAATAACGAATCGAAGCTACTTATGGAAATTTTGGTCAGGCGTGTCTAAATCTTTTGGCCGACCATTTAATGACAACGTAAAATAATAACGAAGGCATACGAAACGAGTTTAAGCTATAAGGCGTGCGAAAAAATAATTTTCAAAGGTTCTAAACAACTCAAAACTTCAAAACTCAGTGTTTTTGACTTCTTCCTACCTTGTAGAGATGCCGCATATCGAGCATATTCAAAATAACAGGGGGGGCCATATTAGGCACAGGGCCATATTAGGTACACTTACCTTATATCGTTTTGTAACTTTACAAAAATCTTCTTTGAAGCCTAATAAAAAACTTCCTCGCTGACAGTTTTTTCATTTCTAAACTTTTATGCTTACTTTTTTAATCCGAAGTTTTAGGTTAGAAACTGCTAATTTTTTATTTTTAATAATTAATTACACGGCTGTCAAGAACTTTAAAAATATTTGAACCACGCAATTGGCTGCGGAAAGGGTAATAATAATAATTAATAATAATTATAAGAAAAATAATAATAATTTTCTAGTCTTTTTCTCTCATTTCTTCTCGTCGCATTGTTAGGTACCCGAGAATTGAGTTCAAAAAATATGTTTAATCAAAAAACTAAAAAGGGACAATTTCTTAAAATTGTAGTTATATAAAAAAAAAAAAAAAAAAAAAAAAACAGATAAAAGGTTTTAAGTCTTGTTTTTTCTCATAACGCTGACTTAGTGAGTACTCAGGTACTAGCTAACAAAAAATAATAATAATCTTCTATTAAATTAAGAAGTTTATTTTCGTCTTCGTCTTGTTTCATCAAAAAAAGGGGTTTAAATTTTTTCTTAAAGAAAAAAAGAATCTTTTTTTTCTCATTTCTTCTAGTCGCTTTGTTAGGCACCCAGAATTGAGTCTGAAAAATATGTTTAATCAAAAAACTAAAAAGGGACAATTTCTCAAAATTTTATCTTAAAAAAAAAAACAGTTACAAACAGTTACAGCTCTTCTTATAAGGGTATTTTTCTTTAAAAAAAAATCTAGTCTTCCGAGTTTTATTCTATATTTTTATTTGCATCGCCTCGGCTTTGTGAGTACTCAGGCACTTGATAAGTTTAAAATAAAAAATTTTTAATTTAAAAAGTAATAAAGGGCGATTTTTGAAAATTATATTACTGGAAAGAGCATTCTCAGTTCTTCTTCGGAGTATTTTTTTTTTAATACAACAATTTTTTTTTGCATTATTTTCCTATTTTTCATCAGTTTGCGTCAGTAATTATTTGGGTACGCTGCGTCTTCTCGACACTTGAGTACTACACATGCTAGCATCTTTTCAAAAGCGGGATTGGCGGCTGCAGGGCTGCCGGCTGCGGGCTGCCTCCGCTGCGCGCGTGCGCACAGTGCAGCTGACGTTCTACACTGCTCTCGCTTCATGGGAAAGTGGTTTTTTTATGTTTATAAAAAAACTATAAAAATTTTTCAAAAAATAAAAAGAGGGCAATTTTTTTCACTCGAAGGGCAATTTTTTGACGCATTAATCGAGTCGATTGGATTGACCATTTACTCGTAATCAGTGATTGAAAGTTTATAAACTTTGAATATTTTTTATAAAAAAACTAAAACAGGGCAATTTTTAAAAATTGTTTATTATTAATGGGCTATTTCAGCCCTATATCGGAGTATTTTTTTTTTTTCAAAATTCAATATCTTGTCAGCCAACTACCACCTGGTCTGCCGCTGGGTGGCGTCGCTTTGTGCTGAATCTCTTTGTTGAGGTTTTTTCTTTTTTTTTTACGCGTAAGATAAAGTGAATAACCCAAATGTCTACTCAAACGAAAACAACTACTACTACTACTATGTCGTACTCGAACGTTACCTCTGTTTCTACGTACCCCAAGAAAGACCAAGCAATTGTCTTTGACACCATTGAAGGAGTAAAAGCGGAAGATTATGTTTATGCTATTGCCTCTATAGTGCCTCCCCAAAACATTGTAGCTGCTTCTAAAATCACGCAGAATCGATTTTGTGTTTTCTTTAATAGTGCCTCCATAGTGGATGAAATTACCAAGGAAGGAAAAAATGTGCTTGTTGTTCAAGGCCGTAAAATTACGATTCGCCCCTACATTGCCAGACTAAAGCGAGTGATTTTCTCAAATGTATTGCCGTGTATTCCGAACCATATCCTGCTTGAAAAATTAGAGGAATTCAACGTTGTACCTAAATCCAGCCTTACTCCAGTGCGCATGAGCCTTGTCCAAGTCGGCTTTTCGCACGTGATGTCCTTCAGGCGTCAGCTGTTTGTGGATCCGGAAGAAATCGATAAAATTCCCTCCGACTTTACCCTAAACTACGATGGCACGGCATATCATGTTTATGCATCTTCCGATAAAATGAAATGCTTTCAATGTTTACAAGAGGGTCATTCCTCGAAGAGTTGCCCGCAAAATAAACAACAACAAAAGCTGAGTCAAGGTCAGCATACACTTCCAGCTCAGCCTTCTCCCGCGGTCGATAAGGTAGGAGCTCCTCAATTCCCGCAGTCTACAACTACTAAACCTACAGTGCACATGGAAACAGCTGATGACAAAAACAAGGAATCGACTTCTAATACGGCTGTTGACGGCGATGTTAATACGCCTCGTTTCAACGGCCAAAATTTATTCGTGAAACCAAGCGGCGATAATTTCAAAAGAACTTTTTCAAAAGCATCTCTGTCTTCCACGGAAAGAAAAGTCACAGATGAAGATGAAAATCAGAGGAGCAAACCCGATGATGAACTTCAAAAGACTCCCGAGATGCCAACGCAAAAAAAAAAGAAGCTAAAAAAATCCAGCACTACTAGCAAAACCACAACGACGGAACTTAAAGAACAAATCGACTTGGCTAGGATCGAAATCCCCAACTATATCGCTGCTACTTTCCCGATTACCTTCGAGGAGCTGACGCTAATGCTAACTGAGACGCTACAGGTTACCTATCAAGAGGTACCTGCGGTAGTTGATAAATTCACATCCAATAGACAAGCAGTGGTAATAATGCTTAATGAGATACATAAATATGTTGACTCACGTGTCATGAAAACAAGGATCACTAAAACGGCTAATGCCATTACGGCCTCTGTTGATGGTGGCGAGTTTCCTCCCTCATCCTCGGCCTCGGAGGTTGAGACTTGCGAGTCTGATCACTCGCAGTACTGAATTTTCTTCTCACACTACAACAGACATAGATTGCAACAATATGTGTTGCAATCTCGCAGATGCGAATAATATTCGTATTTTATTTTGGAATCCACGAAGTATAGTCAAGAAAGCTGGAGAGTTGCAAAAGCTGCTGCATGATTACGACGTGATTGTTTTGGCTGAAACATGGCTCAAGCCACACCTGCATTTTAACTTCAGCTCTTTTAATGTATTTAGACAGGATCGTCTACATGCTACTGGCGGCGGTTTAGTTTTTCTTGTACACGTTGCGTTAAATTATGAGTCTGTTAATGATCTTACTAACCTTAATCCTTCAGTTGAAATGTGTGGAATTAAGATACTTAATTTAAGTAAACCTCTGACTATTCTGGCCTGCTACCGTCCTCCGACCCAAGTCAGTTTGACGGATTTGGAATGGGAGGCTCTTATTGGTAACACTGACAGATATGATCAATGCCTGCTGATTGGAGATTTTAATGCACATAACCAGGCTTGGAACTGTATAGACACTGATGTCAACGGACGCAGACTTCAAGAGCATGCTGACAAGTATGGATTGATATTACACAATCATGATAGCATCACTCATCTTGATCCATCTACACTTAAGGAATCCAATATAGATCTTATATTTTCCTCGCCCGACATTGCTTCATTCACACATACCAAAGTCTATAACGATAGTCATGGTTCAGACCATTTCCCCGTCGAAATTATTGTCGACGTCGAGAAGGTGATATACCACCGTAAGTCATTCAAGATTCAATCAACGCGCACAAACTGGCTGTCAGTAAATGAGATTTTGGATGAAAAATACATTAAATTTCTCGATAGCGAGTATGAATTAAAGTCACCTGTGGGTAAATACGAATTTTTTATCGAAACAATAAGTGATGCGGTCGTAAGATGTACTCCAAGAAGGAAAGTTGTCAGCCCCAAACTTCATCGAAACCCTGTTCGCTGGTGGGATGCTGATTGTGATCGAGCCAAGAGACTCCGGCAAGCAGCGTACAAAAGATGGCGCTATACCCGACTTGATAACGACCATGCCCATTATAAGACCGCTAGAACTGCGGCAAGAAAGTTATTCAGGCGAAAGAAAAGAGAATGCTTCAAAAAATTTGCTTCCACTATAGATTTCAAGAACCAAGTCACATATACCTGGAGAATGGCCAAGGTTTTCAAAAACAAATTTACCAAGACTAAAGTTACCTCTCGCTCTGAATATCTCGATAATAAACAAAAAGTGGCTGAGTCTCTCGATAAGATCTGCACTTTTGACACCCCAAATGATCCCGGTTGGCTACCAGAGTCGCAAGATGACCCACTTCTGGATGCACCTTTTACATATACTGAGTTTAACACGGCACTTTTTTCAAGAGGTGACAAATCCTCCCCTGGAGTCGATGGGATTAATTACGAGGTTCTTCGAAAAATTCCAATTAAATATAATCTGTTGCTACTTGATATTTTGAATATGCTGTTTTTAGATAATTCATATCCTGAGAGTTGGCGAGACACCTATCTACATTTTGTGGAAAAACCAAATGGCAATGGACTAAGACCTCTGGCACTCACTTCTTGTATTAGCAAGATATTTGAACTGATGGTTTCAAATAGGCTTCGCTGGTTTGTTGAAACAAATGGTTATCTCCCCCGCAATCAAGGTGGCTTTCGTAAGGGTTATTCTTGTTCTGATAACTTGACAGTCCTAAAGTTTGATGTAGAAGAAGCCCTTAAGAGTCACGAGCACGTTCTTGCGGTATATCTGGATGTAAGCAATGCCTACAATGAAGTACGCAGTGACATCTTATTACATAAATTGGCCGGCTTTGGGTTCTCGACAAAACTACTCAAGTTTATTAAGTTTCTCACTTACCAGAGAAATGTGTACACGGAGATCAACCCTGATAAACCTCGCAGCTGCTATAAGGGACTGCCGCAGGGTGGTGTCCTTAGTCCTCTACTTTATTTACTATACGTCACCAATGCGGTCTATTTTAGTAACAAAGGAAAGAAGAAAAGAAGAAAGAATAAAGGAAACGTGAGAAAAAACAGAGGTGGAAGGCCAAAGGTAAAAAGAAGAAACACCAGGAAAGGGAAAAGAAGCAACTGCAAAGTTAATGTTCCTCGAATCAAAATTTTACAGTACGCTGATGATATTGTGCTGTACATCAGGACCTCTTGTATTGAATGGGCCAAGATTATACTCCAGAAAGCTGTAGCTCGGATTACTAAAAACCTTGGAATTATTGGGCTAGATGTCTCCCCTCAGAAGACAGAATTTGTCCACTTCAACCGGGAAGGTATTGACCCTGGTCAGACTGAGCTCAATTTGGGCAGCTCCACTTTAGTTTCTACAGATGCAGTAAAATTTTTAGGCGTTTACTTTGATCACCAGATGACTTTTGACAAACATCAGAGATTGGTACTACAGAAGGGCCACAAAGCCTTAAACATAGTCAAGTTCCTTAGAGGAACATACTGGGGTGCAGACCCAGCTACCCTTATATGTCTATACAAAAGCTTTGTCAGATCTATAGTCGACTACGCTAGTTACATTTACTTCCCTACCCATAAAGAAAGAATACTTAAGCTTGAACGAGTTCAATTTGCTGCTGCAAGATTGGCCTTGGGACTGAGAATTAGCACACCTACAAATATTCTACTTGCGGAGTCTGGATTAATCTCGATACAACTCAGGTCAAAGTTGCTGTGTACTAACTACTTACTGAAACTATTTGGTAGAACTGACTCACTGGCCTATGATATCATCCAACGACAGATCATGAAAATCATCTCTATACGAGGTAAGAAACTAAATCTTTTTCAAGAGTCCATCAAGAGCGTTATTGGGGTCATGCACGAAATCCATGCTGACCGGCTGACCAGTATTTATAACTACCCATTTGACTGCTACAGAAACACCGTGAATGTCGACTTTACTATCGGACAATTTTTAAAAACCTGTGAGTATCCAAGCCTCCAATTCTACTCTTGCCTTGAAGATAGTGATTCCATCAGAATTTTTACTGATGGCAGCAAGACAGAAAATGGTTCCTCGGTTGGAACTGCATGTGTCGTACCCGAATTAAACATTGTCCGTACAAATAGCATCAACACAAAAGCCTCCGTTTATACGGCTGAGTGCATGGCACTTTCAGACGCTATGGACATTGCGTTGCAACATTCTCACCGTAACGTGGACATCTTTACTGACTCACTCAGTGCAGCAACAGCTCTGGCTTCTTATACAATTGATATCAGTGAAAACTACCATTTACTACAGGTTCGTCAAAAAAATTTGAAGTTTACCCACAGCAATAATGGTACATGCAAACTCACTGTACACTGGATACCGGCTCATGTTGGCATCACTGGCAATGAGTTTGCAGACTCTGAGGCAAAAAGGGCAACGCTTTCCTCACCAACGGTCTCTGTTATTCCATATACAGACCTAAGATCCTTTTTCAAAAGATTGATACACTCAGAGAATATTGAGCAGCTGAAACAACAGAGTGCTTACAAGGGAACAAGTTACTTTCAACGGCTGTTCTCCAATAAAACGATCCCCTGGTACAAAGGCCTCAATCTTAGCAGAGAACTAATTGTTTTTATCTGCCGCAGTCGTAGTAATCATATAGCCCTCAATGAATCTCTACACAAAATCAATCTGGCTGAAACATCCAGCTGTATGTGTGGACAGGATCCTCAAGACCTCAATCACGTTCTTTGGCAGTGCTCTCTATATGAAGAATTACGCCAAGCCATGGTTGACCGGCTTATAAAACTCAAGAAATATCCACCGTACGATGTCATCTCTTTTCTACAGGCTCCTGATCTTAGTGTCGTTCGAATTATTGTTGACTTTTTAAAAAAATGTGAAATTAAGATTTGAACTTAAAGTGACTGTGGCTTTCAAGTGAAGGCCGAAAACTTAGTATTATTATTTTTTTTTTTTACTTTATATTTAAGTATTTAATTTATTTATAAATCCTGTATAATCATAATTGGTTAAATAAAGGTTACATAAAAAAAAAAAAAAAAAAAGTATTCATATTTATTAAAATTTTTATAAATATATACGCGGAGAAAAATAAATACGAGTTTCTCCTATTTTTTACAGTACTCTTCGTCGGCAGTTACCTTCTTAAGTTTATGTAGGACTCACCCATACTTTTCTCATAGGTACTTAGAAATAACTCCTGGTGCACCGACTCGACTTCTCTTAGAACTTTTTGTCGTAGCTAGTGCTTGGAACCAAGAATACCGGGTGCTTCAGGTCGACTCCTGGTGCACCAAATCGACTTCTCCTTGAATTTTTCCTCGTAATCGGTAATCGGGACCTAGAATAAGGTACCTGTTATTCTGGGTCGAAACAAGGAAATATCCTAGGAAAAGCTGACCAGGTGCACCAGGAGTCGACCCGGGGTACCCGGTTGGCTTTTCCTGGGACATATCTTGGGTTCGACCCAGGGCACCCCATACCTTATTCTAAATCACGAGGAAAAGTTTCAGGAGAAGTTGACCGGGTGCACCAGAAGTCGACCTGAAGCACCCGGTATTCTTGGTTCCAAGCACTAGCTACGAGAAAAGTTCTAAGAGAAGTCGAGTGGGTGCACCAGGAGTTATTTCTAAGTACCTATGAGAAAAGTATGGGTGAGTCCTACATAAACTTTATTAAGAAGGTGACTGCCGGCGAAGAGTACTGTAAAAAATAGGAGAAACTCCTATTTATTTTTCTCCGTGTAATATATATTTATAAAAATTTTAATAAATATGAATACTTATTTGTTTTTTTTTTCCTATTGTCAATTTTTTAATTATTATAAATCAAAAATAACTAATATGAAAGTAAAAAAAATTACTTTTCCGAACCTAACGTAGCATCCCTAAATTTCCTTTTCTTGGCAAAATCAATCTGCCCTGCCGGGCCCCCGCTAGCGCCGCATTACATTTACCGTTCAGCCCTGCCGGGGCCTACCTAGAATATCGGGGCAACTGGCGAGGCCCCTGCTAGCGCCCGGCTAAACTTTCTGTTCGGGTGGTGGCATTGTAAAAACTGCATGGGCCGATTCCCGCTTTCTTTTCTCACTTTTTCTTTAGTTTTTAGAAAAATTTTTTTAAAGTTGTACGACCTTCAAGTTAGTGGCGTGACCAAAAAAGTAACCGTAGGATCTCGAAATTTTCAATTACGCCCAAGTTTTTCTTATATAATTTGGTTTTCTAAATAAATTTATCTTATATGTGTAGTAGTCAATTTTTTTTAGTGATTGTTTAATTTTTCAGAAAAACTCCAAAGAACAATTTCACTTTATATTTGCTTAAAGAATACAAAAAAAATTTTTAGGAAAAAGTTGATTTTTATACAATTTTTTTAAAACAAATTCTTTTAAACAATATATCGTTGGGCCAGACAAAAAAAAAACACCTGCCAAAAAATCCGGTAAAACAGTAACCGTACCAGTTTTTCAAGAAAAACGTAACAAGTTTTTTTTTTACTAGAAAACTGTAACAAGTTAACAATTTTCCGAGATAACTGATAACTGTAACAACAAAAAAATCGGCCAATATATGAGCCACATTTTTCCGAGAAAAGAGTAATTAGTATATTTTTTCCGTGATAACAATAACAATCAATAAAAAGGGAAAATTTCCGAGAGTAAAGTAACGGGTGCACTTTTTACGGGTAAAGTGTAACGTTGAGGTAATTGACGACTAAGGTATTGTTTTTTCAGGTAAAAAGTTACAAGACCATTGCCAACTTATTTGAAGCAGACTAAGGGAGCTTTTCCCGAGGAAATCGTAGCGTTGAGAACTTTTTTCCGAGTAAAGTGTAACGTTGAGTAAATCATCAAACATAAAAATATTAAAAAAAAAAAAAAAATTTACAATATCCATGCCAACTTACTTAAACCAGAGAAAGGCGATTTTTCCGAGGAAATCGTAACGTTTGGACATTTTTCCGGGTGAAATGTAACGAGTTAAATCATCGAATATAAAGATATTTTTTAAAGGAAAATTAGCAATATCCATGCCAACTTACTTAAACCAGAGAAAGGCGATTTTCTCAAATCCGCAAGTGGAAAACGTCCTTTTCCATGCGTATGAACAACCAGGGAACCGAGCCTTTTCTACCACAGTTCAATGTACTCTGAACTCAACTGGAAAAAGACCTTTTCTCAAATCTGAAACGAGAATACCTCTGTTTCTCTTTGCTAATACTATACGATAAACAAGCCTATTCTCTTGATGCTCTTATCGCAAAAAGTTTCTCGCATCAGATGCGAGAAACGAAGAAGTTTCTTGCATCAGATGCGAGAAACAAAAAAGTTTCTCGCATCAGATGTCAACCTTGGTGTACCGATTATTTTCGAATATGAAGCTGGAGCGATAAGCTAATCGTAAGCGATACTTGAATTTCATTCTTAAAACAATTCGCTATAGAGTCTCTTAGTATTATTTTGTAAAAATTAACAAGATTATCCATCAAATTTGAGAAAGCACATTCCTGTATAAGCACGAAAGCGGCAACGTTCCCGCTCGAGTTGGATTTTTTCAGTACTCGACCGTTGAGTTTACTCGACGGGTCGCGCTACGCGCGTGCCTTCCGGTAAACACGACGGTCTCGTACTGAAACATCCAACTCTCGCAGAAACGACGCCGTTCTCGTGCTTATACAGGAATCAAAGCCAGCGGTAGCTGGCTTGGGGAGATTTTTTTCCCGCCAAAATAGTAGCCGGCTGCCGTGCTTTATTTACAGCTACTGGAGCTACCTTAACCCTACTAACCACAATTAATCAATTATTTAAAAATTAAAACACGTTACCTGCATCATTAAACCTCTAGACTACGCCTACTTTTCACTACCGAAGAGATGAGGATTGTTTTCGAAGCTTATATTTTTTTAATTTTCTTATTTTTTAATTCGCGTTTTTGAAATCGGCCTTTTTTTTGGACTTTCCATCCATCAACGTTCGATCGGGGATCGGCACCTCCCAACATTTTCAACAGATGGCGCTATCATGATTTTTTTTATTTTTAAAAAAAATAAAATTAATTAACGTTTATGAAAACTTGTTTTCATAAATAAAAAAATGAAAAAAAAAAAAAAATTAAATAATAATTAATAAAAATTAGAATTAACCTTTGAACGATAAAAGACACTGGTAACTGGCTTGGTTAGAGAACAATCATCAGTGTCGCAGTAAAATCAGAGAGCAAAAGAAAATATGTATTTTAAAAGAGGTAGTTGTAAACATTCTTACAAAGTAACATGTTCAATAGCACACGTAGGAAATAATTTAAATAATGGGCACTACGTGAGCATTTTACGACAAAAAAAGAGTTGGATAGAAGTAAGCGACGAAAATATTTTTCCGTACTCCGGCCGGGAAGCGCTACTTCCCAGCCGCTGCCGCTACAGTCAGTAGCGCTTCCCGGCGCCGTCGTGCGGAAAAATAGTATACTCAACTAGGCAGCTGAATGGGAAGGCCTCAGATCACATGTTTGTCAACCTCGGCTTCGCCTCGGACGACAATTTCATGTGATCTGAGACATTTCCCATTCCAGCTGCCTAGTTAAGTAATATACTAATAAAAAAACCTTGGCCAACTAATGCTAAAGGTGTTTATATATTTATATTAGAAAAAAAAAAAAAAAATTAGAAAAATAACAAATAGATAATTATCAAAAAATTATCAAACAAAAAAAAGTGATATCCCACAAAAAACCTTACAAAGGTAAACAAACGTGGGGAGATTTTTTTAATGAATTGATTTAACAAAAAATAGTGATATCATTAGATAGATTTTATAAGGTAGAATTTTTGATAAGATGTCATATTAATAACAGAATTTAAAAATTAATTGCTGTAACAAATTTAAGAAAAAAAAAACAATTATTTCAAAAAGTAATAAAAAAATTATTTTAATGAGTTGTGTATTTAAATTTAAAAAATAAATTGAAATCAATATTCATAAAATCTGCCCACGAAGTTCATATTCAGAAGAAAATTTATTAACTTTATCTTCGTTGGCAGATTTTATGGGATATACTATTCTACCACTGTTGTCGTTTCTCTGCAGCTGTTTACGAAAGAACAGCCAAAGGAAGAAACGAAATAATATATATAGGTATATTTTTTTTAAAATGCATAGTATACCGTACTATGAATCACACTCATTTTTACGACTTTAAAACCAATGAGAGATCAAGTGTCCGATTTCCGCCTCGCTTTGCTCGACTTATCGCCGCCCAGCCGCCAGCGGGGGGGATACATGGATACCGCTCCACTGTGTCGCCTCTCATCAGTAAATTATAGAAAATTGCATTGAAATTCAGCGAATTTGAGAATGCACAGGAATATACTATTCTCAAATCTGATACGTATTTTACCCCGATTCCGATGTTGTTTTTTCTACGAGAAACGAATCGGGGTAAAATACGTATCAGATTTGAGAAAAAGTAATCTGCACAACTTATTCCGGGTAAAGTGTATCGTTGAGATAATTAACGATTGAGGAATTTTTTTTCATGTAAAAAGTAACAAGACCTATGTAAAGGTTTCTCGGATAAAGTACACTGAGAGAAAGAAACGGTAACTATTACCACTGCGAGTTTATAGTTACCGAATATTCGCTTATAAGAGCTTGAAAAATCACCAGCTAATTGTCAGTGAATAATTCGGTAACTATTAGCGTACCGGTAAAATTAATACTTCGCTCAAAGCGTGAGCAATTGGAGGTTAAAAATGAAAAAAATTTTCAGTTCTAGTTGATAACTTTTCTTCTTTAACTACGAATATCAAAAGCATCTTTTTGTAAATGAAATGTTTTTTATCATTTTAAATAGAATAAGCGTTTTGCAAAATTAAAATACATTGTTTGTAGTTCACGTAAAATATAGGTAAAATTGCAAGCCTGCTTCAAGGCTCCATGCGCTAACAATTACCACATATTCACTAACAGTGCTCTCGTTCTTTGCCCTTTCGTTACCGAATGATTCGGTTACTGTTACCGATTCTTTCTTTCAGTGTAGTTCAAGGGAGTGAAGTTACTTTTTACCTGGAAAAATTTATAACTCGTTACTTTTTCTGTGGAAAAAAGCACCCTATTCTATTGTTAATAAGTTTACACAAAACTTTCAATTTTTTACCTGGAAAAATACTATCTCAATCGTTGGACGACTCAACGTTATGCTTTACCTGGAAAAAAGTTCTAAAGTTACGATCACCTCGGGAAAAGCTCCCTGGCCTGCTCTAAACAAATAAGCATTGATATTGTAGATTCTCACACAGAAAAATATTATTTTAATCGTTAATCACCTAAACGTTACATTTCACCCGGAAAAAGTTCTAAGCGTTACGATTTCCTCGGGAAAATACTATTCCCCGGGATATATTTTCGTCTTGAGTGAATGTAATTTTTTTCCCGGATAAAAACACACTGGTTACACTTTCCTTGGGGAATGTTGTCTTCCAACCTGCAGCAAGTTTAACATGACAGTTTTCTCGGAAAAATTGTACATCATGACAGTTTTCTTGGAAAAAATTGCAACGTTACATTTATCGCGTAAAATTTTTTTTTTGTTATTCTTTCCCCGGAAAATCACGTAATGGTACTTTTTTCATGGATTCTTGGTCTCAGGTGTTTTTTTTCGTCCGGCGCAACGATATAAACAAAAAATTTTTACTAAAATAAATCGATTCTAAAAACCTAAATATTTCATAAAAATTTGTATTTGAAAATTTCAAGATCCTCCTGAAACCACTTGGCCAGTGGACCTAAATTTATTCTTTGTTTTTAACTTGAGTTATCCAAGTAAGAAGGCTCAGTTTCAGACTTAAACTTTTAGTAAAACCTGAAAAACCATTATAGAAAGTTGATCTGAGATTTCTAAGTACCAATTTTTTTATTAAATAATTTCTAAATTAAAAATTTTTTTTTCATAAAATGCATGCGTTATCGGAAATTTACTGAGTAACAAAAAAATTAATTTTTATGAGTAAAAAACTTTAATTTGGCAAGTTTTTAAATTTATCTGGAATATAAACGATAAATAAATTTACAATTAATTTTACGTTTTAATTTTATTCATTTTTGCACCTCCCGAAATGAATTAGTAGCAAGAATGCCGTTGCGAGTGATAGATCCTGCAAAAAAATATTACAATAAATTAAGCATTGAAAAAGCTTTATAGATACTTATAAAATATAGGTAAACTAACATTCTTACTTACATAAGCAAGCAAAATTTTCAAATTATTCTGCTTTACAATACAGAACCTCTGCAATCACAAATAAAATTAGCATTAACATCGAGC
The DNA here is from genome assembly GCA_038277355.1 of Encarsia formosa. Classification (NCBI taxonomy): domain Eukaryota; kingdom Metazoa; phylum Arthropoda; class Insecta; order Hymenoptera; family Aphelinidae; genus Encarsia; species Encarsia formosa. Next base: position 113,690,781 of record CM076184.1, read on the forward strand.
AGTTTAGAAAGTTATAAAAAGATTTTAATTAAGTTGGACAAACCAGGAGTCATTTCTTCAATCCATCTCAGAGTTTCGGAAACTCGAGTGTTAATGCTGGGCTTGCTTCCTCCGCAACCCAGACCATAACTGATGATGCCAACAAGTGTCAGTCTTCCAGTTGCAGGATCTTGCCACAACACGGGACCGCCGCTATCAAACTTAAAAATTTCAAAATTACTTAAAAAATGATGTTTAAAATTGTAAATACTAAACTTATAAGTTTATTTTTAATTTAAAAAAAAAAAAAAAAAAAAAAAAAAAAAAAAAAAGATAGAGAGATTTGCTGATTTTTGCCCCTGAATTCTTGCAGCAACGCGTACTTCCGTGTAAGATTTACCTTATTCGAAAAAGATACGGAATTTTTCATTTTAATAATAGTCCCCTAAGCTATAGAATGCTTAAATTTAAATAACGACACTATTAATCTATTAATCTTAAAAGTAGATAATACTAATTATTTTTTTACTTATTTACTTATTAAAAATACATCTTTTTGTATGTTTGTAGCTTTGAGAAGGTTGTCCTGTTAATGACAACGAAACGTCAATATACATATGTAATTTTTAAATAAATCTATACCTTGTTCGTTCAGACCAAACACTTGGAATATTTAATTAATTTTACTACGAACAATCACCAACCATTATTTTTATTTTTTACTTATACTTTTGTAGCTTGGTTTAGTTTATAATGCACAATTTTTTTTTTTTTTTTTTAATTTATCGCCATTATTTTTTATTTTGATTGAATATTTTTAAAAAGTTTTAAGATAATGAAATTTTTTGATACAATCTGCTTTTGAGGATTCAAAAACCAGAGAAAGTCCTCAACTGGAATCGGATTCCAGTACCGATCTGAGTTAAATAAGAAAGACCAATTTTTTACGTGCGCTTAGTAATTCATGTATTTGAATCGCAACGTTTTTGCGTATAACTTGAACAGATGAGAATTCTTGACGAGCTTGACCATCTATCCTACCAGGAACGCAATAATTTATTTTTTATTCACAAAAAAGTAAATCGATAAAAGACAAAAAAAAGTTAAGATTTTTGCGTGCTTAGTAAAATCCATCCCCATGGTAGTGCCTCGATGTTTCAAGTAACAAACATTGTTTAATACACTGTGCAGTTGTAACAATAAAAATTTCATGGGATTTTTATGATTTTTTTGAGTGTTGGAAGTCCTATCTAAAAGATGAAAAAAAATCGACGGGTGATACGAAAAAGGGCACTTCAGCAAAGTTAGCAAAGTAAAAATTAACAATGTAGGCGAGCCGCGTAAAAAATAACACGAACGATTTTTTCATTATTTTGATAACTTGTTTTATTAAATAATGATGAAATCGCTCGTGTTATTTTTTACGTGGCTGGCTCACGTTGTTAATTTTTACTTTGCTAATTTTTCTGAAGTGCCCTTTTTCGTATCACCCGTCGAAATGATAACAGCTGGCTACCTGACAAGCATCCTTTCCCTCCGCAAAGGTACAAATTTGATTGCTTTGCAGAAACGGAAAATCTTGTTGACAAGCGTAGAAGTTAGTCACTTTGACAGTGACTTTTTGTAAAACTTTTGATAAGCTTCCTCCGAAGTAATTTGTTCCCCAGCCTGGAATAGTAATTTCAGAATTAAAATCAAATTTCCGGTAAAAATGTTTTATTTTAAATTAACTTCTTTGTAAACATTTCGAAAAAACATGCTTGTAACCAAAAGTATGTATCAAAATTTATCAAAAATAAGTTTGAATATATTCGGAATTTGTGAAAAAAATTTGTTATCCGATAAACTTACCTAATAAAGTCACGTATTCATTTTCAAACGAGTAAGGGCTATGTTGGAAGGGTAGACAAGCTGGTCCTACTTCCCAAGTAATCTCGATGGCACCAAAGATTTTGACTAATCCTACGTCAAAATAATTCTCGGGTTTTTTGTACTCCGGGTGCATGTAAAAGTACTCGACAGCAAACATGTCATTTGCAATTGTGTCCATGTCTTAAGAATAAAAATTATATATAAGTACATACATCAGATACTTGATTACACATATTTATGAAATCAGTCTTTACGAGATGGCTAATCCATTCAAAAAGCTAATGCTAAAACGGGGAAACTGTAAGCCAAAGCTTTACTATTTATTATTACTCTCATTATTTGTAATAACGCTTCGTCCTTACAGAGTCTTTAACAATTTTAATCTTTTATTTTGTCAAAAAAACCCTCCGTAATCTATAAACGTGAATTCTGAACCAAAAGCAGTAAGATTAAAACTCATAGTAATTCAAATGTTATTATAGATTTAAACGAAAAAGAAACATCATTTAATTTAAGAACTCAGTTTCGATATTTTATAAAAGTACCTGTCGATAGATCGTAATCGCCAGTTAATATTGCAAGATAATCAACTTCTATTTTCTCCAGGCAGTGAGCAGCAGTAAGGACGTAAGTAGTTGATATGATGGTTCCACCACAGTATAGTAACTTTTTCGATATGTCTACCAATCCAGCCATCATTGGAAACTCATTGACAAGAGTAGCCATTCCGCCAACTATTCTAGTCTGAAAAAAAGGGGAAATTTTAATTAATTAATCAATAAAACAAATGTTTTCGATTTTCACAATTTTTTTTATTAACAATAGTTAAAAGAAAAGCCTCATTACGGCCGGGAAAACTTTACTTTCAAAACTTTTTCAGTTTATTGTCGTAAAAAACTTTTTTTTTTCAATTTTTTATCACAACTTCAAAATGATTAACTTTGTTTGAAAACAGTTTTGAAAGTAGTTGTAGCTCTCTAAATTTATCTAAAAAATAAGCCCAACCACGTTTTTGTATTTATCTTTAAAAAAAAATAAAAAACACTAGAAACCGAAAATTTTTAATTTTTTTTTAACATATTTTTAACAACAAGATAATTATCGCAACAAAATAATTTTCCGCATGCCGAATTTCAATAGGGTCCGATGATTAGGCGCATGGTGGTCAAATTTTTAAAGTTGATTCCGGACGGACAAAAAACATACGGTTGCTGCGTATTATAACGTAGATATCACAATACGTTAAAAATCAACATTTAACATGGATAAAATTTTTCAAAACATTTGACTAGTGAATAATATATGTTTCTTACGTTATTTGGTAACTTTAATTTGAATTTTGGAAAATTAACAGTTACATTATTGCCATCAATAACTTCCGAAATTCCGCTTTGATGTGTAACCTGGGAATAAAATGCATAAGTAAATTATAATAAAAACTTTTAGTTTAAAAATCATTCAGTTAATAAATAGAGTATACTTTTCGTTGAAACTCAGAAAGAATTTTAGAAAGAAAATGATAAATTTAAATTAATTTGAACATATAATAAACATATTAAAAGAATAAAATATATCTTACCTTCGGTAGTTTTTTATTAAATTTATTAAAATTAACAGCTGGAACGTTGTTATAAACAATTTTATAAATTCCACTTTCATCTGTAACCTGTAAATAACAACGTGATTGTTTAAAATAGGGGAAAAAATTTTTCACAGTAACGATCAAATTTACATACAAAATTTTTACAATATCTACAAGATTCAATTTTTATCTTGTATAAACTATATTTTTTGTACCTGGTGTTTTTCAGTCAAAAAACACTGCTAGAAATAAAAATTTTTTTTGTCCTTCGACCAAAAAGCGGCATTTTCAAACCGCAGCCTGAAACGAAATTGCCGCTTTCTGGCTCCGTCGAACAAAAAAATAGTATACACATCTCGGCCAGTAAGTAAGAAAGCCTCAGATCACATGTTTATCAACCTCATCGGCTTTGTCTCGGCCGACAATTACATATGATCAGAGACATTTCTTACTTTACTAGCCTAGGTATGTAATATACTTTATTACTCGAGGTAATAATTTTTGTTTCACAGCGGCATTCAATAGGTACTTTTCGGCTAGCCGAAAATCTCGACGTCAATGTGGCGCTTGCCTCCCATGTATAACAATATATCAAAGTCCCTCCGATGGAAGTCAAAAGAACAGCGGGAGCTCCCAACAACGAGCGCGCATAGCAAAACAACTGCGGCTCGGGGAGACATACGCTATTCTGCTAGAAATTTTCTAGAGATTGTTTTCGAAAGTGGGACTATGAAATTATGAATTCAATAAATATTTATCGTAAGTTATTGTCCCAGAACCATGCCCACATATCTCCGTTTTCACGAAACAATATCATTGACAAATGGCACTCCGACACGTGCTGCGGTGGTAAACTCAGGTATACAAAATGTCACGAGTTTATTGTTCAAATTTGACCTGCTCGAAATAAGTGTTTTTCTTTTTTCTCTTCCATTGGTCTCCCTTTTTCATCAAAATTTCGTAGTTTCTTTAGCAGTGAGGTAGACTAAGTCGTCAGATCAACCAGTTCCAAAAATATTATTCGATCAAAGACGGTTTAATCTATTTCACAACGTAGAAAACTATTCTCAATAGTCAACAAATTTTGAATTTAATCATTTTTTAAAATAAGCATAATCATAAAAGGGCACAAATTATATCACAAGAATAAAAAAAAATCTAATAATTACACTCACAAAAATGTCGTTTAGAAACAAGAGGAAGAATCTGCTTGAGTTTTTCATCTAAATTAAAGGGGTTTTCATCTTGAATCAAGAGGAGTCTCTGTTGATTCAAAAGGACGAAATCTTGAATTAAGAATAAAGTAATCTTAATTTCAAAGGAAATCATCTAAAATCAAGAGGATGTCCTTTCCATGTGTTTTTCTTTTTTATTGTTTTTTAAGATTTTATCTTGAAAAATTTTGATAGTAATTTTACATAATATCGAGGGCCTGCTAAAAGCTACGAATAAAGTATACGGACGATAAACAAACCCTTTCGACGATAAACAAATCCGAGGTCAACGAAAAAACTGATCAGCTATCCCCCAAGCTCTAAACCCCCAAGACCCTGGGCACCCGAGTTCAACAAAAAAACTTATCAGCTATCCCCCAAGCTCTAAGCCCCTAAAAACCATGGGAACCCGAGTTAAATTATTCGAAAAAAATGAGTGCATTTTAGTTAACGAAATAAATAATTTCGTAACGATACCTAATTAAGCTGCACTGGTGCAATTATATCATAAAGTTGTAAATCTGGAATTTTTAACTCCAAAATGGCGTGGTTGATTAGGAAAACGATATAAGTTTTCACTTATTGTTTTACTCTTTGTTTGCAATATTATCAACAAATTTTTTTTTTTAACTATGAATTAAATACTTCTAAGAATCAGACACATTTCGAGAAAAGTGTAAAAATTTTCGTTTGTTTATTGATTATTTATTTATTTTTTATTTTATATATATATTTTTTTATTATTTTGTAATATTTTCAAGTGATGTAAATAAAAGTGAATTACAACCTTTTTGTGGAACAAAAAAAAAAAATCTTTTTCATAAATTTGATATTCAAATATAAAGTACGCTTAACTTCTAAAATTATTCTACTCGGTAACCAGAGTTTTGGGGGCTTAGAGCTTGGGGGAGAGCTGATCAGTTTTTTCGTTGACCTCGGGCACCCAGGGTCTTGGGGGTTTGAGGCTTGGGGGATAATTAGTCACTTATTTTTTGTGCTTGGCACCCAGGTCTATAGAGGTTTAAAACTTGGGGGATAATTAGCCACTCTTTAATTTTTGTGCTACGCACCCAGGTCTATGGAGGTTTAAAACTTGGGGGATACTTAGCCACAGAGTAACTATATATACAAATAATGGTTGGAATATTATTATTGTGGTAGTAACTATACTGGTTAGTGTAAACAATGTCCGATTCTCCCCGTATCCCCCGTAATCCCTTCCAATTCGGAATTCACCTCAGCGCCTCGATCTAGCATTCTTACACTGAGAAATTTTTGTGTCGGTCACAGGTACCTTAAAAGAATTATTAAATTTTAAATCTAATAAATCATCACGGTAAATTACGTGACCAGTAAAATTAAATTAGAAAAATATAAAAGGAGTAATTTTTAACTTAATGAACACTGTTTTTATAGAATTTCCTTTATCGTAGACCAATTCAAGTTTTCTAGGTAATTTTAAATATACTATAAATGTGTATGTTTATTTTAACTTGCATTTAAATTAAATTAAAGTTTTAAACTGAAAAAAAATCGTTTTACAACACTCAAAATCTATTATTTTCAGGAGTATGATTTTCACATATTCATACATTCTTGTGTAAATCCAGTAATATATTTGTATGTGACCAACATTATCCGCATTGAACATATGCATATAAAAATATTCATACATGTCATGGCAATTTAGCCAAGTTTACTTTTACTAGTCAATCCTAAATAAATTTTATCGAAAGAATTTTCATAATTTCATGTTTTTTTTCTAAATTATCTCATATGTTTTGGGAAACACCTTATCTAATATACAATTAAAAGTACATAATTAAAAAAATAAAAAAATAAAAAAATAAGTTCTTTCTATCAAATAGCTCACCTCTACTAATAATATTTTTTACATCATTTTATTACATATTTCCATACTTTTTACAACTCAAGTGTTTACTATATTATAAATGTCAAAATTATTGTAACACACAAAGAATTATAAATTAATACTTTGTCATAAGTACATAATTTTAATTAACTTTTGATATTTTTAATTCTTTAGTGGAATATCATGTGCCATTACATTTTTCTGGTTAATATTTAATTTAATTTTAACTCTTACTAAAATACATAAAATTTTGTTGTTAAACTTTATTTTATTCAAATATACGGACTAAAGAAATCCTATTAGATTTATTACATTGAAACTTTCGTAATTACTTGCTTTTATTTTTGTGGTTCAGATACACAACTGTACACTATGACTAAAGACATCTAATATTCAACAAAAGTCTATGATACAAAATTTTTTTACTGCAGAAGAAAATTGATCAGAGTACCCAACCAACTGATTTCAATTGACACTTAAATAAAATAATTCTTTAATTATAAGTTTTAATCCAATGTTAACCTCAATTATTATTAGCTCGAATTTTTAATTTTAAAAAATTGCATCTAGTACACGGAGAGAAGAGTCGGAGATCCGTTTACGAAATTGGAACATAACCTGCTTGTGTTTAGTTAAGCGCGATCGGGCTTCGAACCAGTTCGCAATCTGATTGCGAACTCGGGTGAGAGGCCCGATGTCGAACTGAGATCGTAAACGAAGCGGCGCCCTCTTGGGGCGACATTCCCAGATTACGTTCGCCTGTTCGATATCGGGCTTCGCGCAGTTCGCAATCTGATTGCGAACTAGTTCGAAGCCCGATTGCGCTTAACAAAGACAACCCGGTTAGGTCCCAATTTCGTAAACGGATCTCCGACTCTTCTCTCCGTGTAATATCACAAAAATTTAAATTATTTTAAGTAAATTTCATTACTAGACATGACATAAAAAACTGAAAGTGTGAAAAGTGCTGAAGAAAAAAAAAAAATTTTTTATACAAAAATTAACAAATTTTAACATCTATAAAAAAAAATTCAAATAAAAAAAAAAAAAATTTCTAGAGTATTTCTTGTTGGATTGAGAGGAATCTGCTTGATTTAAGATGATTTCAGCTTAATATAGCGTCAATCGGATATCCGTTTCATTCTAAAAGAAAATCCTTTTAAAAAAATAATCTCAAATGAAGAGGAGTACTGTTTATTTTAAAGGAATTCCTTTTGAAATATTCTTTTTTTAATCAAAATTATTTATATGTCATTCAAGAGGATTCCTCTTCAACCGAAATGATAATCCATTAATTTTTTATTTGCTTTTAAATTATTCATTTTTGAGAAACAACGATTTTTAGTTAGTTTAAAAATATTATTCTATACCAATGTATACTTTTGCAAAATAATATTTATTTTAAAAATAAAGTCTGTTGGGTGTCTTATAATATAATAAGTTTAATCGAAGTTTTCCTTCACTCAGGGGCGTTATTACAGTTTGGGCACGGGTCTGGATAAAGTTCGACCCCCCCCCCCCCTCCCCCCACTTATCTTAATATTTTTTAACTCTGAACAGTTCAGTACCTAATTTATAAAAAAAAAAACTCAAATCTTGAACCCCCCACAACCCTGGGTACCCGAGTTTAATAAATAACTGATCAGCTATCCCCCAAGCTGTTAACCCTCAAATACCCTGGGCGCCCGAGTTCAACAAAAAAAAAACTCATCAGCTATCCCCCAAGCTCTAAGCCCCCAAAACCCTGGGCGTCGAGTTCAATAAATAATCGGTCAGTTATCCCTCAAGCCTGAAACCCCCCAAACTCGGGGTGCCGAGTTCGATGAATGATCGATCGGTCATTCCCCAAGTCTTAAATCCCCTTAACCCTGGGCGTAGAGTTCAATGAATAAACTGACCAGTTATCTCTTAAGCTCTGAATCCTCTAAAACCCTGGAAGCCCAAGTTCAATAAAAGAACTGATCAGCTATCTTCGAAGCTCTAGACCTCCCAAAACTGTGGTTACCAAGTAAAATAATTTTACAAGTTAAGCGTACTTGATATTTAAATATCAAGTCCATAAAAAAGTGTTTTTTTTTTTTTTTTTTTTATTCCACAAAAAGGTTATGGTGTACTTTAATTTACATCACTTAAAAATATTACAAAATAGTAAAAAAATACTATAAAATAAAAAAAATAAATAACCAATAAACAAACGAAAATTTTAACGCTTTTCTCGAAATGTCTCATTGCAAGTTGCAAACAAAGAGTTAAACAATAAGTAAAAACTTATAGCGTTTTCCTAGTCAACCAAGCCATTTTGGAGTTAACAATTTCAGATTTACAACTTTATGATAATTGCACCAGTGAAGCGTAATTAAGTATTGTTACAAAATTATTTATTTCATGCTTAAGTTAACTAAAATGCACTCATATTTTTGGAATAATTCAACTCGTGCTCCCAAGGGTTTTGGAGGTTTAGAGCTTGGGGGATAACTGATCAGTTTTTTTGTTGAACTCGACGCCCAGGGTTTTGGTGGTCTAGAGCTTGAGGGATAGCTGATTAGTTTATTTATTGAACTCGACGCCCAGGGTTTTGGGGGCTTAGAGCTTGGTAGATAGCTGATTAGTTTTTTTTGTTGAACTCGGGCGCCCAGGATATTTGAGGGCTTACAGCTTGGGGGATAGCCGATAAGTTTTTTTGTTGAACTCGACGCCCAGGGTATTTGGAGGTTTAAGGCTTGGGGAATGACCGATCGATCATTTATAGATCTTGGCGCCCAGGGTTTGGGGGGTTTCAGGCTTGAGGGATAACTGATCAATGGTAGGTTTAACGCACTCGGGTCTGGATGCATCCAGACCCACTATAAGGCAAATAAATTATGGTTTTATTTTTTTCAATAAAATATCTAAAATTAATTATGAAAATTGTTTAAACAAGTTGTGAGATCAGTCATGATAAACCGAGCTTTCTTGGGTTGAAAGTCTGGGCTATGACTTTGATTCTGATAGAAAATACTGAATTTATTGAAACTTTATTCAAGATAAATTAATAAATTTTTCCCGCAATAAAAAAGTAGGATTCTTGAGATAAAAAGATGAATTAGAATCCTCACAGCTTATCTACTTAAAAAAATGAAAAATAAATTAAGAATGATAAAAAAAAAAAAAAATATGATTGATATTAACATTACTTGTGAAAGTAACTATTGAAGTAAATTTAATATTCTTTTTAAGTTGAATTTAATTAATTATTATTAAGAAAGAAAAAAAAAAAAAAAAAAAAAAAAAAAAACAGATTTAACTTAACTTGTACTGTACATTTTAATTTTTTTATGAATGAAATTTTTTAATAATCAAATTTTAAATTAGTTATATGTTATGTGTGCATGTACACTTTATTTTATTGTATAAATAAAAAATATATAAAAAATTTTTATTCACAATTATATCTGTTTTTTTTTACTCTTTAATCCTCATTTTACATCTTTTTTTGAATCTAAAAATACGATTCGAATTTTGATGTATTGATATGTGCACTTATACACGCATAATATTTTCATAATTTTTATCTTATTATGTTATATAAATACATAAAACTAATTTTATGCCTAAAAAAAATCAATTATAATCTTTTTGTTCGAGCTTGTTAAGCATTTTGTGTGTTAAATTAATCTTGGTACTGTCGATTAGTCATTTTCGTTCACTGAAAATTTTTTTAATAATGAAAAACAATTTTTTTTTTTTTAAATGCATCAATTATTCTTATTTTATTAATTATCTTATTAATTTTACTAAAGAGGATTTCCATTTGAATTAATAAGATTTCCTAGAAAATCTAGCGGATTTTCCTCCTGATTCAAGAATATTTTTTTCTTAATTTTAAAACCCAATCCGATTGACGCTATATTTAACTGAAAATCCTCTTGAATCAAGAGGAATCCTCTTAAATCTAGAAGAAATTTTTGTGAGTGTAGCTGATCAGTTTTTTTTGTTGAACTCGGGCGCCCAGGATATTTGAGGGCTTACAGCTTGGGGGATAGCCGATAAGTTTTTTTGTTGAACTCGACGCCCAGGGTATTTGGAGGTTTAAGGCTTGGGGAATGACCGATCGATCATTTATAGATCTTGGCGCCCAGGGTTTGGGGGGTTTCAGGCTTGAGGGATAACTGATCAATGGTAGGTTTAACGCACTCGGGTCTGGATGCATCCAGACCCACTATAAGGCAAATAAATTATGGTTTTATTTTTTTCAATAAAATATCTAAAATTAATTATGAAAATTGTTTAAACAAGTTGTGAGATCAGTCATGATAAACCGAGCTTTCTTGGGTTGAAAGTCTGGGCTATGACTTTGATTCTGATAGAAAATACTGAATTTATTGAAACTTTATTCAAGATAAATTAATAAATTTTTCCCGCAATAAAAAAGTAGGATTCTTGAGATAAAAAGATGAATTAGAATCCTCACAGCTTATCTACTTAAAAAAATGAAAAATAAATTAAGAATGATAAAAAAAAAAAAAAATATGATTGATATTAACATTACTTGTGAAAGTAACTATTGAAGTAAATTTAATATTCTTTTTAAGTTTAATTTAATTAATTATTATTAAGAAATAAAAAAAAAAAAAAAAAAAAAAAAAAACAGATTTAACTTAACTTGTACTGTACATTTTAATTTTTTTATGAATGAAATTTTTTAATAATCAAATTTTAAATTAGTTATATGTTATGTGTGCATGTACACTTTATTTTATTGTATAAATAAAAAATATATAAAAAATTTTTATTCACAATTATATCTGTTTTTTTTTACTCTTTAATCCTCATTTTACATCTTTTTTTGAATCTAAAAATACGATTCGAATTTTGATGTATTGATATGTGCACTTATACACGCATAATATTTTCATAATTTTTATCTTATTATGTTATATAAATACATAAAACTAATTTTATGCCTAAAAAAAATCAATTATAATCTTTTTGTTCGAGCTTGTTAAGCATTTTGTGTGTTAAATTAATCTTGGTACTGTCGATTAGTCATTTTCGTTCACTGAAAATTTTTTTAATAATGAAAAACAATTTTTTTTTTTTTAAATGCATCAATTATTCTTATTTTATTAATTATCTTATTAATTTTACTAAAGAGGATTTCCATTTGAATTAATAAGATTTCCTAGAAAATCTAGCGGATTTTCCTCCTGATTCAAGAATATTTTTTTCTTAATTTTAAAACCCAATCCGATTGACGCTATATTTAACTGAAAATCCTCTTGAATCAAGAGGAATCCTCTTAAATCTAGAAGAAATTTTTGTGAGTGTATACGTTTTTGATTGATCTGAAATTGGCTCTTTGACTATCAGTTGGCAAGCCACTATCTTCGATAACGTTTGAGATGTCACTATCGTAAGGGATCTGCAATAAATTAAAAGGAAATAGGATTGAATAAAATTTGATGTTTGTTAGTTTTTTTTTCTTATTACATTAGCAATTCTAAATTTAATTGTTTGAAATAATTTAATTTTAATGGGCTATCATAAGTGAATAATTTCTCGTTCCAATTGGATTCATATTTTTAAGAAAACGCAAATGACGAATCGCAAAAATCTTATCAAACAATCTTATCTCGATACGGAAAATTTTTAAAGCTACAGACTAGATCATCACTTTTTTTCAACCTAAAACCCGGAATTTTATTTAATCTTTCTCATACCGCATTTCTCCATCCACACCGACAAGCAACAGCCTCGAACTGGCAATTCAGAGAACCTTCGGGAATGTCCGGTGGTCCAAAAAGTTCAACTTTGAAGTTGTCACCCAACGATTCGTGTATGAAACTTCCACTGCAGTAAGTCACCGGCTGCAACCTTTTTCCCTCGGAGATGATAAACCTGATGTTACAGTTCTGCAAAAAACACAGTTTGAACTCGATCTGAATTTTTCAGTCGTCAAATATTCTGTACCTGGACTCGATTTCTGCAGGTGAATCTGACCCGCGTGTCACTGAAAATGTGCCACTGACAGTTCGTCGAAGGTAAACCTCTCCAGGTGTAGCCTCTCAACCCGTAAACGTAATAGCTTTCAATTTTGCTCTTGTAAGTGCACACTGGATCCGCGCCATTTGCCCGGAATTCAAATACACCGGTCAAGAGTAAAAAACCCAGTAAGGTCCATCTGACTTTGAGTAAATCCATTTAAAAATTGATTGTTTTAGTAATGATCATTTAGTTTGAAACTCAAAAACAGAATTTTTTTATCAGCTGCACTGCACCGAGAGAAATTATTGTACTTTGTGCAACCAGAATAAGCGGGACCCAATTTTATGCATGCGTTATTGCACAATGTCGCTAGAGTTTAAATCTTACGCACGAGCTGCATACGTTATTTTTTACAGCTGTGTACTTAAAAAATATTTTTTTTTATTTAAAGGATATCAAAAGTGGTAAATCAGTAGGATAAAAAATAAAAGACGGCACGAAAGTTTAACACACATTCAAATAATTAATCTCAGCAGTAATTTAATTACTGGTGAGTTTCCAAAATAAATAGTATATGATGTTATTTGGTTAGGAAAAATTTACTGTAGCGATATCAGAAATTATTATTATTTTTTTTCCTTACAACAGTTAACTCATTTTATAAGCATTAGTTACAAAATAAAATTTCAAAATCAAGTTCTGATTCCGATAATTCCCCTATACCCTCATGATTTTTTTTTTTTTTTTAAACAAAATTGAATACACAAGATTTTAGTTATGCGCTTCAACTTCATTTACAATTATTCCTTATAGATAAAATTTTTCAGATCATATCCTTGAAGTTTCGTAAAATATTTTTTCTTAATCAATATATTGACAATCGATAAAAAAAAAAAAATAATGATAATGAAAATAAAAAGAAATTATTAAAAACTATATTCTTACTTTCAAACTTAATGAAATCCATCATAAAACTTCCTCTGCAAAGCTGCCAGCAAGTGTTTTACATTGTGCTCTGAACACTGAATCTCAAAGAAAAAATAAAATGGTTGATATTATTTTTTTATTCAAATGTGACGATAAAAAAAAAAAACACATTATAAAACGAACTTTTTAGTTATCTTTATTTCTTTTCATTTACTAAACACTAAAGCACAATCAAGAATTTGTTGTATCCATTAATTCTGCTCAAATTGTCGATAAATGATCCCCTCTATGAACTTTTTAGTCTTTTACGTATGACTCATCTTTTGAATGATATGGTGATTTCAGTTAAAAAAAGAACAATCTTTCTAAACGTTAATGTTATTTTATACACAAATTTACTTTTTAGAGTTTTTAAATAACTTTTAAATCACTCTGATAGAATATTATTAACAATACCACGTTTAAGTTTCACACTACCAATGTTATCTAAAGCTCTGAATTCTTAGAGTAAAATTTTTGAAAATATGATGATAAAAGCATGACGGTAAATCATGTCAAGCTTATGCTAAAAAGTAAAGTATAATATTGAAATTTTACAAATTTTTACTTTACAAAAAAAGAGATTTTAATAAACCATTTAAAATTCCCTAATCCAGACATTCATGCAAAAAAAATCTGTTATAGTTTTAATCCGTCATTTATAAAACGTCATTGCTAAATTTCATACATATAACTGCATTGTTTAAAAGATAAAATAGAAAGATCTAAATTATTCACAGTACGGAAAGTATTTCACGCAATATGATAAAGAATATTATCTCATAGCTATCGTGGAAAAATAATTTAAAAGTCATCGATCGAAGTATGAATAATTGTGAGCCAGAATCTGATAATGATTTTTTTACTGATAGGTAGATGGAATAACAAAAATATTTACATATCAATGAAGAAGAGGTGTAAAACTTTCTTTAGTAAATCACAAAATCTAATTATTATTTTTGTAAATCATAAATCATTCTCAAGAAAACTAATTTTAAAAAACCAAATAACTACATATAATTTTTCAATTTCTTATACAATATTATCAATTCATTAACAAGTAAAAAATAAATAAATAAATCACAAAAATTACTTAATACTTTTCAGTCTGAGGTATGTATACATATGTACACACAACAAAAAATTTCTAGAAAACTTCTTAAAAACATCAACTTTCCCAGGAGTTAGAGTTTATCAAATTAAGATCCGAGCTCATCGAAGATAACAGACTCCGCTTGGCAAAATTTTTCACCTGTATTGATAAAACCGAGTTAGTCTCTGGCTGTAGCGATTAATAACTAAGGTAAACAAATTTTATATCACTTTATTCGTACCAGACGTAACTTCTTCGATCCAGTCCACAAACGAGCTGACTCGGGTATTGACGCTGGGCTCGAAATTCGCACAGCCTTTGCCGTAACTAATTATACCGACTACCATGACGTCTTCGGTCAATGGATTTTCCCATAAAACTGGACCACCACTGTCGAACTGTAAACAAATATTTATTCGAAAGCTCTGTTATTTATTGATTCCTTATCTAAGTTCTTAATTTATGACCATGTTGTAAATGAATCACCCGTTACACTCAAAACTAATTAAATGAGTATACATGTATTTTGTAAAGTCAATTTTTTACGGTTTTGATTTTATTCACCTGACAGGCGTCCTGAGTATCGGCATAGGTGCAAAGCTGGTTTAACTCTATTTGCGGTATGTCCTTCTCGCAAGTTAACATGTTCAAACCAACAACTCTAGCTATCTGCAGGGATTTAGGCAGCTCGCCGCCGAAACTAGTCAGTCCCCAGCCTAAATATGATACAGAAAAATAGTTCTTTAATTCTGAGTGATTTTGTGACGAAAATTTATTAATTTTTTCATGCACGCCTCGTTATATGAAACTGGTTTATCGGAGCTTTCGCGATATCACCGTGTAAATAAAAATTTTACCTGATAAAAAAGCCTTGAGCTGAAAAAACTTTAATTTAGCGAGCCTTACCTAACACCTGCAAAAAAGAGCCATCCAGAAATTTATCGTAATAACGATCAACGGGTAAACAAGCCGGACCAACTTCATCTGAAAATTTTATTTCTCCGACTATGCTTACGATCGCTACGTCGAAAGGTGATAAGGATGAATTCGTGAAGTTCGGGTGGATATGTCGTTTTTCGATTTGATACAGCATCGAGTTGTTGCGATCTACGGCAATAAAACATTAAAAAATTAATAATTTTGTAACTGTTAGTTGAAAAAAAGAAGGAGATAGTACGAGTTTTACCGATTTTACTGATATCGTGAGCTCCAACGAGAACCTCAAAGCTTGAACTTTTTGGATTGACAAAACAATGTGCGGCAGATAATATGTGTCTGGAAGATATAATCGTACCACCGCAGATCAACTGTTTTATGTCTGATTGAACGATTGCCGCCATAAATGGGTATTCTCTGCTTGTCACGGATTTTCCACCAACGACTTTTTTTGTCAATGATGCCTTGGTTGAATTCTGTAAACACAAATTGAACTAAAACTGTATGAAACTGCAATTTCTTAAAAGTTCATGGTGCTGATGTAGATGTCAAAATTGGTTTTTATGAAATTAAATCGTTACAGATGACTCTAAGTTTTTTCAAATAACGCTTGAAAAGTTAATTCTTACAGCCTTACCGTCTTTCTCAAATTGCAGTTGCAGCTTTCATTTTTTTGTAAAGTTTCGACCTCGGTATCAGCTTCATTTTTTTCTACAATTTTGACCTTACTCATGGTTTCGGCTTTAATTTTTTCTTCGGTTTCGACCTGATTTATAGATTCGATGTAACATTTAATGTGAGGAGCAAATGGTGCATCTAAAGCCATAACCAAGAAGTCTTTATCGTAAGACTCGAGGCTGAAGTTTCCACCGCAATATGCGTAAGGTGTTGCAGTTGCGTTTACATATATGTTGAAAATGTAATCACAGTATCCATTCTAAAAATGAGTAATAAATTCATGTGTCAAAAGAAACAATCAATTCTAATGAATAGTAAATAATCTTACTTTTATGGCCAGGGTATAATCATAGTTACTTTCACATCTAAATCTAATGCCAGATTCACTAAACGCACACCATCGATACGACACCCATCTTGGGTACCTCCAAGAAACGTGCTCAGGTATTTTTAATTGAAAAAAATTTCCAGGTTCAATTTTTACAATTGAATCACAAACATTAAGGTTTAACTCTCCAAACACTTGTAACGCAGACAGAATCAGTGACAAGAGTCCCCAAAATTTATCAACTTTTTGGAAAAATTTAAAATAATTATTATTTTATTTTTATTACAAATTTAATTAATCTTGCTGGCTTGAGATATCTGATAATTGTTTATTGTAAATATTTCTATAGAAAAAGTATTTTAAATAAAATTATGATTTAACTTACCCCGCATATTTATAAAAAAGATAATTAAGTTTCACTTTTGAAATGTTGCTTATTTATGACCATAATTTAAATTTTTGTGATTTTATGGCTGGCTTTTAATTGTTTGTAATGATTGCAAGAAATGTTTGGATAACTTCAACCTTAAGTTTATTTTATAAAAGTTTACATAAATGTCTTCTTTTTCCGTTTACTTAAAAAAATTCATCAGAAAAAAAATTAATTTTTTGAAAATATTTTTTAAATGTTTTTCCTTGTTGAGTAAATTTTTATTTTCACTATAAATATAAATTGTTTCCACAGTTATTTTAATATAGAAATTCTGTTATAGTATGGGTGGTACAACGTTTTTTACACATTCAAGCACTTTACGATTCCAATTACGTAAAATATTTTTTAATCCCACGATATCTCGTATATGTGATCAAGATTAATTTTATAATTTTTATACAACATTTTTTTTTATTTACCACAAATAATAACATTTCTTTTAGTGCCAACTAGTGAATTAAGAGAATAGAATTTTTTGGAATCGGTAAATTATATGATCCAAATCCCCAAAAATCGATTTTTTTTTTAATATAAAAAAAAAAATGTTCACTTTTGTTTTCGAACAGTTACATTTATTCGGTATGTAGTTAGATCTTTTCAAAATAATTTTAATTTTTTAAACTAAAAGACTGATACATACTTCAAATTTTGCAAGAGTATCGAGATTCTTATTGTTCGAATGCAAATTGATAAACATCTTCAATTCTTATTGACAAATTAAAATCAACTCAGACACTTGTGAATGATGATAATCAGTAAAAGAGGGCTGAATTACATAAAGATAGCTTCGATGTGTTTGTTTTTTCAATATGCCATCTCAAGTTTAAAACTTTTATCGAAAAATTAAACTCTTGAAAGTATAATTAATTAATTGTTAAATTATTTTATTTCTTTAATTTTAAGTACTTTTATCACTTAAGACATCATATATTATACGTATATTTAAAAAAAACTTAGAATAAGAGTTTAAAAATAAAAAACCTCTTCAATTAAATTGATGTAAATATTTATTATTACAATATTATTAATCATCTACAATATTTAACGCATCTTGAGCAAACAAAGATTATTCTTAATCATAGATATTCAAAACATATGTACACACTACCCAATGTTTTCTCTAATTATATTTACAATTTCAATTTCGGTCTAGAAATCTTTACTAGTTTCAAAAGAAGTTTATACATCTGTTTCGTCCTTCTCAAATGTTCTCCTGACTTCTTCGGCATCTTTGTAAGTTTTATTGCACAATTCTTGATTACAAACGTCAGTACCGACTCGTGGCAAATATTTTTTCTTGATCATGTCCCAATCGCAGAGTCCATTTTGGCACTCGGGGAAGGTAATGAGTTTTTCCGCAACGTAAAACATTACTTTGTTTGGTGATTCGTACCCTTGACATCTAAAAATTGAAATCAATTATAAATTTTGTAACTTTTTCCAAAATTAAATCATGCTTTATTAAAAAAAAAAAATTTACTTGTAAAATACAGCCATGAGGTTTGAGGCAAATGGACCCAAGAAAGTGGTTCGATAGCTTCGGTTGGCGGATTCCTTGTAATTAGTCGATAAAATCGGCTTCTTTTCTTTTCCAATGTCCATGGCGGCGAACACCGTGTGTAAAGTTGTCGAGTGGCCAAAGTAGAAAACACCCTTTGGTTGATCAGCGTAGTTTGGGCCTTCCAATTTTCTGTAACAATCACATTAGAACATATTAAGTAGTATAATTTTACAAGAACATATCGATGGTCCCAACGAAGAAAAACCTTAGCCGAAAAACTGTAGATTTAAAATGATCAATGAAAGGCTGAAATAAATAAATAAATCAGAAAAAAATTGAGAATCTTAATAAGTCTGCACCCAATTAATCCGATTATTATATTATCTTGGATTTTTTCAGCCTTTCATTGATAATTTTAAATCTGCAGATTTTCGGCAAAGGTTTTTCTTCGCTGGGACCATCGATATGTTCAAGAATTTGGTGCATAAAAAAGTATTTATGTTAATTACTCGAATCGTTGCAGGAGATCCTTGAGAAGACCGCATCCAATGAGTTTGGCCATAGGACGTCCGGGTCCACAGTAGTAGTAATAGTCAAGATCTTCGGCATACTCGAAGAATTTGATATCCTCTGTGGTGAACAAGTCACACCAAGGTGATGGTCGGTTAGGGAACCAAGCCAATTCATATCGACAAATTTCAAAGATACTCTTGACCGTGGCTGATTAACAAAAATTATTTTCATTATTTATTAAGCTCGCTCAATTTTTTAATTCATAATTATTTTTATAATTACTATAGTTTAGTTTTGGGTTGAAACCAAGTCGGTCGCTCACGCTACTGGTGAGCTTCTGAGCCTCGGGACCAACTTTGAACTTTTCCCATTCGATGTTTCCTTGGTGGTAAGTTGCGTACCAAGCTGGACAGTGACCGTAAAACTACAAAATTTAAAAATGACTTAATGACTCAAAACAATCAATTTCCACTGTTTTGATACTAGAAATGTTTCATATTAAGGTCTTACGTGCAATAAAGTTTCATTTTCGACTGTCTTTTGATTGATTTTGAAGTTACCAAAGAGACCATCTGCGAAAGATTTAAGACTCAATTTGGCACGATCGAATCTCGTTGCTTGAAACTAAGAAAAAAAAATTATCGTTAAATATTAATTATTAAAAATGAATTGTGTATAAATTTCCAACACTTACAACGTAATCGGAAAGATCGATGTTCTTCGGATCTGGCTTTAAAAGCTCAGGAAATGCAACTTGAATACGCTTTGCGAAATTGAAAATATCCACTTTTCCCACGGTGGTCAAGTTACCAGCTACACTCATGTTCACACTTGCGTCGAGTTTCCACTCATGTAGTTTGTTTAAAGTTGCGGCATCCAAGTTACCACCTACGATACATAAATAATAACATCATAAAATAAAATTCTCAATTGAGAGAAAAAGAAATAAAATGAAACTTACGACCGGCCACATGGTTTTCGATAATTTTTTTGCGAATTTCGGTGGTGCTCAGTAAATTTTGTAAAATTTTACGATCTGGATAGCGTGCGCCATGTCTAACAACCGTGTATAGTTGAATTGGTTTGCATGCTGCGATTAAAATTCAAAATAATTCAGTTTTGAGGCAATAATAATTTATATAATTTTTTAATTATTTATCAAAAAGTCACTCACAAACTTCAGGTCTACCAGCAAAACCATGAACAAGTTGGTAAGCCGTTCTGGTGGCCATAAAAGGGTAAAACTCGCTGTGCACTCCTGTGACTAGCAGAAGTGCCAAACTGAATAGAAACGTCAACGTACCCATGGCTGATCCTTAAAATATAATTCTCTTTAAGATTTTTTAAAATATCAATTAAGACTCAAATTTTTCAAATAACTATTGATATTAATAAATTAATGAATTCCAGACTGGATGTGTAGTTATTTTCAAATTTAGTTATGTAGTGACCGAACAGAAAATTTTAAACTAAATAAAAAATTTGAAGCTTTACCTCAAATTAAAGTTTGTAAAATTTAATTGAAACGCCAGAAAATCGTGAACTAACATTTTTTTCAATAAATTTCAATTCGGATAAGTACTGATTAGTTTTTCAGATGGATATAAAACTATGTATATGAGCTTACAAGCTACTGCTTTACAAAAATACTTTGCAAATCTAACAGTTTTGATTTATTCTTTTTTTTGGTTCTCAAAAAAATTTCATCTAAATTTAAAGTATTAAAATAAAAAAAAATTTATTTACTCTATTTGATTCAACTGCTATATTAAGATATTGCAAAAGTTTTGAGATCAGTCTAGTAATTTTGGTGTACCTTAAAAGTAATTCCAAGTTTCAAGAGATGTTAATTCAACGCGATGTGAGACGATGACTGCTTGATTAACAGTGTCACACCATATTAAATTAAGCGACCACAGAGTCAACAATTGACCGATAAATCCGTCCTTCTAAGTGCATACATCATATTCAAATAATCCGCTTTATCGATTAGATTGGATTAATTGACATACGGTATCTTATCACTTAGGTAAGAACCTCGTATTTTGATTTTCTAAACTGCAACGTACTTATGATTATACTAGCGAAAGCATAAATTAATAATTGTTGCATCATACATAATTTTAAACCAAAAAAAATTTTTAATTAAATGATTTTTGTGACATCCATGCAATTGTAAATTTTATTTTTGTCTAACTGTTTTTATGTTAGCGAGAGTTAATTTTGTATTTTAAGTACTTAAACATTGTACGCAGATGTTGTTTGAAGATAAACAATAATATACAAAAATGAAAAAATTTGAAGTGTCAGGTAAGATATAAAAACTTTTTTGGGTTTTAATACACAAGCTTTTATCTAAAATTTGAATCTTTTACTTATAAGTTTCGATTTTCTTTTCATTATACTTAAATCTAGAAAATCAAAATTCTAAAACCATTTTTAATATTTTTGGAAAATCAATTACCGATGTGTTATTTTTGAATAATTAAAAAAAAAATTTGTTAAGTATTATAAAGTTTTGAGCACAGAAATATTTCTCATTTGTTAAGACCTTGACGTATGTCTTATAAAATTTTTATTACATCAATTTTTTAAAATTTGATGAAGTGATCAAATAATAAATTTTGCTGATAACTATTTGATACGATACGCGCAGCGATATTTAAGAATGCACAAACAGTGACCAAAGTCATCTTCATTATAATTTATCTTGATTTACACGGACAAATAAAAAGATAGGACTAAGCTCGCTTAAAATTTTTTTGAAATAAATAGGCCTGCACATCAAAAAAAGCACGAAGCACAGGCGCCTGTGCGTGTGCGTCAGTGCGTGTGCTTTCGTACTTTTGTTGCTCCGATGTTTAAAATCAGGTTAGGGGTATCATTCGTTGGTTAAAAATCGGTCCATGATCAACTTACATTTTTCCACTAAATTATTATTTTAAGAAATAATGCTTTGTCAAGTTGCTAAAATCAAAATTAATTTCATTTTTGAATTAGACTCTGTTTTTATCAAGCAGAATTTTTAGATTTTTTTAGATTTTTAGTTTTTTTGACCGTTACGAAATTTATTATTTTTTATTACGTAAATTCAACAACAATATATTTAACTTCGTGAAATAAATCTTTTAGCAAATATAATTTCTATTGAGTAAAAATATTTTTTTTCTAGCACATCACATAAAGCTTAGTTTTTAAAATCTTTAATTTTCATATTTTTATAGATTTATTACTACAGAGAATCAAACAAATCTATTCATTTATTTTTAACTTTATTTAAATCATCATCCAACAGTAAAATTTGAATTAAGTAATATAATTAAAAGCTTATTAAGTAACCTCTAGTTTAACTATTTTAAACTAGTCTTTCAAATTTTTTTTTCAAGGGAAAATGTCAAATTTTAGCTGAGCAAGAAATCTCTCGTTTTGAAAAAATTTTTAAGTAACTGTAGTATTAGTAATTTTAAATAATTGTGGCAACCCTTGAGAAAGATCCATCTGACGTGGTCATAAAAATAATCCTTGATACAATTCCAAAAATCCCCACAATCCTCCAAAAATGATGCTTCGGATTGTCTAAAAACTCTTTTTGATACTTATAAAATCCATCATAACAATAAGATTCAATGTAAGAAGAAAAACTTTTTGCAGTAGAGTACCTTATTAAAGCGTATTAATTGCTGTGATCGAGTATACTGAAGCTAGAAATAATTTTTATCGAGTATTTAGTGGTTTTTCTTACTTATTTATTGAATTTTTTACAACTCATTACTATTTGATGCAACCAGGCCAATAAAAAAGTAAAAGTCTTGCTAGAATTTTTAGGTAAAAATTGAGCTTTAAAACTATTTTTATATGTGAGTTAAAAATTTTCAACATCTTTCGCAAGATATCGACAATTAAAAACTAAAAATTTAAGTAAAGTTTGAATTTAAGTTGAGTATTTTTATTTAGTTAGAAACTAAAAATCTAAATTAAGTCTGAATTTAAGTTGAGTTTTTTTTTATATAATTAGTAAAAAATAATACACCGATTTATTTTTTCGTATAATGAACACAGATAAAATTTTGCTTGCTAAAAAAGAGTATTATTCAAAAATGAATTTAATTTTGATTTTAGCAACTTAAAAAAACATCATACATAAATTTGAAATGAGTAACAATTTTTAATCTTTTCACAAGAGTATATATTATTTATTTTTCACTAAACAATTAAATTTTTAATAATCATTTGATTTTTTATTAAACTATATACATCCTTTAAAATTAATTTAGTGAAAAAATGCAAGTTCATGAATCGATTTTTAATGAATGATACCCCTAACCTGATTTTAATCTTTGGCGCAACAAAAGCACGAAAGCACACGCACACGCACAGGCGCCTGTGCCTCGTGCTTTTTTTGATGTGCAGGCCTAATGAAAACAGTTGTTACGTATTTTAAAAACAGTGTAAAAAATTTTTTAATGTTTAATTTTATTTTATAAAAATAATTTACATTTTATTTATTTTGATAAGTCGAAAAAAGTCGATACAAAAATTTTTAAAGAAATTTTGACATGAAGCTAGTAGTAACTCGAAAAATCTAAAAAATACTATTTATGTTTAATTAACCATATAATTGCCTTTGATTTTGACAAGACTTTCTGTTGCAAACTTCGTTTAAAAAAAATCAGCAATTAGCTCCTCACTTCGTATCCATACGATAAATTTGTATTTCATTGTACTATTGATAGCATCGAGAATAAAATGTCCGGGTTCCTTCAATTTTATCAACTTTATTTTCTAATCTCGGTTGAACTGACAATTTATAACTTGTAAACTTTTCATTAAACTTTCCGTTAAAAATAATTGCTTTTTTATAGATCCAAATCTTTCTAGTAAAATAAACAAAAAAATTTATTCAACCAACATCTTATTTAGGCAATAAAATTCTAAATAAATATGTTAAACTAATTAGTAAAAGTTACAAGTTAAAAAATTATCTTAATCAGTAAACCCTTTTTTTCTCATTTCATTTCACTACAATCAATCGGAATTATTATACTTTTTTTTCTTTGCGTTGAAGTCACTCATTAACAATTCTTTTTTCCTTTTTTTTTATGGATTGCAACTCTTCCTTCTACCACATTCCTAGAATAAGCAGGCGCGGGTAACACTAGCATGCTTTCTAACTAGCAAACAATAGAAAACATGTACATTTACCTTTTATTCTTTCATTTTCCGCTTCGTTTGAAGACAAAACCGTCATAATGAAGTCAAGTGACGAGCTCCCATCGGTGCTATTGCCATCGCCCTTATATCCCTATTCTACTGTGCATACCTTACTTCTTCTGCCCAGCTGACTTCAAGCAACAAAGCCGATCTCTTTTTTTTTTGTTCTGTTCTCCTTTTATTCCTAATGTGTTTTTTTTTTTTTTTTTTCTTTTCTTTTTTACCCGAAAGTGAATTTTGGCATGCACACCAACGATGGGTATAAATACCGCCTTCAATAGGGAAGGTAATCGCCATTTAACCTTTGTCCCAGACGTATATAGAGGAAATTTGAAGTTTTTAATTCTTGTTTAAAGAAAGGCGCTAAGTCGTCAGCCGGCAGCCCTAAAGTAAATTTGGTCAAAGAAGCTTATAACCTTGGTTTCATAAAATTTTTTTGCTTGTGTTTTTTTTCAAACTTTTACACAAAAATACATATGAATGAATCGACTTAATGTCGCAGATTTAAGATGTACGGGGAAGCATTATATTGTAACATATAGAGTCTAAGGCCAAAAGGCCTATAGTACTTTGTAAACACGCGAGCGAGAACAATGATATGGCTGAAAAAAGCATGTAACATTCTAAAGATAGTAAAGAATTTTTCAAATCAAATCAAAATTTTTGCTCCTGAATCGAGCTTAATATTAATAATTTGTATTTTAAACACTCCAATGTCGAGTTATATCATTGCAAAATCATTATTGTTAAAAATAAAGTTAATTAAACATGAAGGTGCAACTATCTTGGGTCAGTCGAAAAATTATTGTAACTCTCCAATTGCAAATGACGTGAAATACTGAAATGAAGGTGAATGAAATATTTATTGATATTCCTAATAACTGTGGTTCTAATCCTTTAAATTATAATTCCTTTTTAACTTTTCCTGCTACTTCCCCAAATGTTGACAAGTAAAAGGGTTGGGGCCAGGAAGTAGTCAAGAAAAAATTAATAATACTTATGTTTATATTAAAATTTTGATAAAATAATTAGAATCAAAATTTTGTTACGATGAGCTAACGGGCTCAAGTTATTGTACCCACCGCGCCACCCTCGTGGTCTCTGAAGACGAAGCACAAGCCGCTCGGTAGTTTCAGCTTGCGTAGGAATTTTTTGTTTACAGCAGCTTCAAGTACAACTGCTATATAAAAAAAATGTTTGTCATTCAAAATTTTATAAGTATTCTTTAGTTATTCAAAAGAAAAAAAACTACTCATACTTCTATTGCAATTCGCAGCATTATTTTTACATCTACGAAATAAAGTTCAATAAGTAATGAAAACTATCTAATTTGATTAAAAATATATAATTAAAGTAAGGTAGGTGTACCTAATATGGCCCTGTGCCTAATATGGCCTCCCCTGTTATTTTGAATATGCTCGAATGCGGCATTTCTACAAGGTAGGAAGAAGTCAAAAACACTGAATTATGAAGTTTTGAGTTGTTTAGAACATTTGAAAATTATTTTTGCGCACGCCTTATAGCTAAAACTCGTTTCGTATGCTTTCGTTATTATTTTACGTTGTAATTAAACGGTCTGCCAAAAGATTTAGACACACCTGACCAAAATTTCCATAAGTAGCTTCGATTCGTTATTGTTTCAGCTTTAAAACGCGATCTTAGTTTTTGTTCAACTCGTTTTCTAACGGGTTTTATTCTTAAATAAATTTTCATTCTGCAGTGTACCTAATATGGCCCCCCGCGAATTGGTATAAATACCGATATTTCAAAGTGTATTTCCTAAGTTTACTTTTTAGAAAATCCTATCCCAATGTTATTTAAGAAAAATAAATTTAATTGTTTCAAAGTTTTTTTTAATTTTATAATTAAGAAAACATTTTAGCTCAAAAAACAAACTTTGATAAAAATTTAAAGTTGTAATTTTTCTAAGTTGGTTACAAAGCTTTCAAAAACATTGTAAAAAAGGCTCGATTTTTAAATAAATCATTTTTAAATTAATAAAAATTATGAGGTTTTTTAATCTTATATCCTGATTGATTTAAAAAATAGGATAAAATCGGAATTAATAAATAACTTCAACGGGGCCATATTAGGTACACCAATTTTTGGTGTCTTAAAAAAACGTGTTTTGGTAAATCCTCTGGCATTTTAAGCTCATTAATCGAAATCGAACGCGTAAGATCTCATTTTAAAGCTCTTGAATTAACCTTTAAAATGATACCTAGCACGTCAAAAAATATTGATTTGATTCGCCACAACGTCGATTCTCGCTTAGGGGGGCCATACTAGGTACAGGTACCTTATTTTAAATATAGATTTGAAAAAGCAGTTTTAAGTTGAACTTGTTTTTTATTTAAAGGAAACAAAATATTTATAAAAAATATTTAATGAAGTATGGCCAAGTCGTCTTAATTTATAAATTTTTCAAATTTTATGTTCAACAAAGCTCTACTAACATGTATGCAAGATGTAAGAGTCTTGCCAGGCGCAGAAAAGTATATCTTAATCATCAATTTACATTATCATTTGAAAAAACGCTAAAATATATTTTATTGAATCCTTTCAAGTTTCTGCCGATTACACATGTCATGAATTGAACATGGCAAATCTACAAATATTAGGGTGTTAAGAAACGAACGCCACGGAGGGCGCTGCTGCAAGAAACTCCCTCGTCGGCCGTGCTACTCTACAGGTTAGACAAGGACAAATGAACATTATCTCTTTCTCTGTCTTACTCATTGAGTAGCACGGCCGAGGGAAACTCTTGCAGCACCGCCCCTTGCGGCCTAAACATCCTCATAAAAAAGTAATATGAAAATTTTGTTGTTTGTGATGTCATGAAAATTTTTCGCCTTTTTTTTTATTATTTCAGAATCAATTCATTTATTTAATTATTAAAATTTTTTTTTTTTTAAATCAAATATTCATCAGCAAAAGATTCTTAATTAAACAAAAAAAAAAACCGTTTTTAAAAAGGATAAAATTTTGCCCAGACCACCCCCGCTTAATTTTGGAACTGGGCTGTCTCTGGCAGTTCGGTTTTGTTTGGTCTGTCCCGCGCAGTTCGAACCCAAAATTAAGAGGTCCTGCCTTTTACGGTGCACCGGCTGGCTCTGCCCGTGCGTGCGCCTTTCCTTCCAGAACCCCACCCAGATAGGGGGTCTGAGTTTTTAAAATCTCTTTTTTTTTTTTTTTTTTAAATTACGATAAGAAATCTCGTATGTGTAAGACTAAAAGGAAAGAAAAAACGTAGGCAGTAATCGCCGAACGAGGGCAGAATATGTATCATCGCACTACGAGAACACAGACGCGGCGAAGCTTTCTTCCGATTCCTTGACTGGCCGGTCGTAGAACTTAGCGAAGACTCGTGATGACTCCGACCAAGTAGCCGCGCTCCTTATCCCCTGGCCTTCGCCTTGGATGTTGATGCGTGTCTCGTTGAGTGAGCGGTGAAATTGCAATCCACGCCCGCCATTGACATCACCTCCTTCAACCATCTACTGATAGTGTCTTTGGAGGCCCTCTTATGCGGTTTCTTGTGTGCGACGAGTAGGTAAATTTCTTCTTTCCTCAGAGTCCTCGTTCTTTCTAAATATTCGACGAGAGTGCTGGCAACACAAAGTGCTTGACATTGGTTGAAGTAAGGAAAATATGCATAAAACTTGTAAGCGCCTGCTTTCGACGTCTTCATGGTGTCGTCTACCCTGATCTCGGCACCTCTCGATGACACTCTAATGAGTTTTAACTTTATAGCAAAAATTGCCAGGAGCATGACCAGCTTCTTCGATAGGAGCCCCAAGTCTAGTTCAGGGTTTGGGCCCCATCTTCTTATTTCTTCGAGGACCACCTTCACGTCCCAGGTTGTATTGTACTTAGGGTTAACTGGTCTGATTTGAAAGACTGCCTTAAGGAACTGGGCTAGGAGTTTGCTTCCAGACGTGTCCCTTAAGTTGATAAACGCTATCGCGGCTCTCAAGGAATTCAGGGTGTTGAAGGACGCTCTCTCCTGGAACTTTTTGGTGAGCACCTTCAAGATGGTCCCTTCATCAGCCTGGAATGGGTCGAGTGAGTGTGTGTTGCAAAAGTTCCACCAATATTTTAAGTATGTGTTGTATTGAGTCTGGGTGCTGCTTCTCGTCGAGTTGATCATCACGTTGATGGTGTCCTCTTCCAGGCCTCTTCTTCTCAAGGATCTCCTGACAATAACGCTGATACCAGGGTAAGGCTCTGGGAGAGTAGGTGGTGTCTGTTCCTGCAAGGAGAAAGTAATAAGTGATCTGACGTCTCGAGAAAGATCATGTTTGATACGGCCATGTCAGAGAATATGGGAAACCAGGGTTGACCTGGCCAAAAGGGTACCACTAAAATGCCCGTTGATCTCTCCTCCCATTTTAGTGCCAGGAGAGCTGCTCTTAGTTCCAGCGCATTGATGTGTTCTTGACCCCCTGAGAGGTTCCAGAAACCATGAGACTTTTGGTTACCACAGGTGGCTCCCCAGCCAGATAGGGAGGCATCTGAGAAGATCTCCATATCATAGCAGGCATTTTTGATTTTGTTCACAGACCCCAGGATGTTGTCCTTCCACCAAAGCAGTTCATCTAGAGCAGGACTGGTTAATTCTGCCACTTCTCCCAGGTTATTCTTGTTCGGAGAGAAATAATGATTCTTGACCCTCTCCAAGTGTTTATAGAAAAGCCATCCGAATGCCACCGCTGGGCAGGCTGCTACTAAAACACCAATTAATTCTAACAGCTTTTCTAGCTTGATCTTCTTGTTGTCCAGCGGCTGAGACACTAGAGCCAGGATCTTGAGTTTTCTCTCTCTCGGCAGTTCCAGTAGCATTCTTTCTGTGTCAATCAACACCCCTAGGAACCTGCAGACCTGATCTGGGGTTGTTTGGCTCTTTTGCCAGTTAATAATAAAACCTAACCTCTCAAGTAGCTCAACGACCAGGCGCAAGGCTCTTAGGCACTCACTCCAGGATTTGCCAAGAATCAAGAAATCATCAAGGTACGCCACCAGTCTTAACCCTTACTTTCTGAGCCTAGTTAGGATTGGCCTTAGGAGTTTTGTGAAGATGAACGGTGCTGAAGAGAGACCAAAGGGCAATGATCTAAACTGAAAGAACTGATCATCTAAATAGAACCTCAGATATTTTCTGTGTTCCTTGTGCATGGAAACAGTAAGATAGGCATCCTTGAGGTCTATCCTACACATGAAGTCTCCCTGAGACAATATACTCAGTGCTGACCTAAGGTCTTCCAATTTAAAGTGGTCTCTCTTTACAAAGAAGTTCAGCTCTTTCAGATTTAGGATAAACCTGGAAGATCCGTCAGGTTTAGGGACCAAAAAGACTGGAGAGATGAATTGATCCTGGGAAGTGAGGCACTTCTCCACAGCACCCACTTCCAAGAGTCCATCGATGGAGGCTCTCAGGTCCGACATGACCTGTCTAGACAAATTGTGTGGTCTACGAGGGTTTAACTGAGTTGGATTTTCAACAAAATCAATTTTGTAACCTCTCACGATTCCCAGGATGAATTCGTCTCTCATGACCTCTGACCAACCACTTATAAAAAATTTTAATCTAGCACCAAGCTGTACCTGTAATGTTAGCGGCTTCCTTGCTGCGGTCTGGATTGGAGATAGGGGGTCTTCTTCAGCTGGTACGGCTTTCTCCTGCTGTTGACCATCCATGACCTTGGCGCGTTTTGCTTGAGAGTCGATCTCGGACTGCTCGTGCCACCTGACTCTCTTCGGCTGGACGAGCTGGGTAAGTTTAAATGCCCCTGAGACTTTGGTAGAGAGTTCTTCCTGGGCTTGAATTCCTTTACGGATTTCTCCAACACCTTCTTGGACTCAATTATAGCCTTAATCTTCCCGTCGAAGAGAAATTCCCTGGGTTCAACCTTTTTAAGGGATTTATGATATTTGTCATCATACGTATTGATGACCTTGTGAGCTCTGGCCCTGAGAAGCTCATAAATCTGGTGCGATGCCAATTTTGCTGCATCCAACAAGTGATGTAAGATACTGTCCTTCGAGGCTGGAGAGTCCGGGGAGGCGTTCTTGACCTCGTTGAAAGCGATCAAAATAGAAGCCAAGACACCGGAGGCAAGGTTCTGGTAGTCCTTCATGTATTTGTCCTCCATGATGACTTTCTGAATGGTCACTTCCTCGTCAAGGAGAGCCAGGATCAAATTGAGGTTAGGACCCTTCCTGGGAATCTTCTCGAGAATTGCTAGTTTCTCCTTGTTATCGTCCTTGTTTAGACCCTGTCTGATCCAGGTCTAAACTCTCTGGACTAAAGCCTCCTCTAGAACCAGTTCTCCGACATCAAACTTAGCTGGATTGACTCCGAGGAATTTCTCGTAATCATCCTCCTCGTCCTCTACTTGTATGTTCTCTTGTGCGTCTGGTTGATGCACCATGTCGCCCCCTGCTGGCTGATCTTCCAACACGGGTTGCTCTAATTCCTCCTCAGTGTGATCTGGACTTTTTCTCAGATTAAACATGGCCGCCGCTTGTACGGACTCTGGAAACATAAAGAAGTCCGCCATTTTATAAAAAGGAATCTCACTCCTTCATCCATGCCGTGGAGGTATTTTGGGGCAAGAAAAACCCATGACCCTGAAGAGGCTCCTCCCGTAAACCGGCACAAAGCCTCTCCATAAATACGACTCCTCCCGAATTTCGGGCACAAAGTCATGAGCCTCCACTCTCCTCCCATTTAGAAGCGGGCACAAAGAGTGGACAAGGTCGGGAAAATGACATTTCCCTTAGGAAATGCACGGTATTTACGACAAACGCCGAAAAAAGAGGAAGAAAAACTTTCTTGCACTTCCTAACTTGTGCAGCTACCTCTTCGGGTAGCCGTGTCGAGAGGGACGTGAGGCTAAACAGAAAATAAGAAAAGTTATTGGGAGAAAAAGGAAAAATCTATATACCTTCGAATGTGAGTTCCTCTCCCTCCTCGGTCTTGTTCCTTAATCTACATAGGAAATTCCATTGCTTTTCTTGCTCTTCTGGCAAATTATCAAGGCACTCGAGCTCTTGAATTTTCGACATTTTGACGTGCGACGTTGACGGCGCCAAAAACGTTAATGAGTCAACAGGGGGTCTGCCGGAGGGCGGGGAGGGGTCGGAGTAGGGGTATCCTAGGGTCCTACCATAGTTCCTTTTTCAGCTCTGAAGTGTGGCGTTGACGACAGCTGAGCTGCGTGTACTACATATAAATATCTCCGAACAAGTGAATGAAATATAATATAAATTTTAGTCGCACGCGTCTCAAACTCTGTTAAATTTTTGATGATTTTTTTTTATCTTTTTGTGAAAACCAAGCACCAAAGCCTCTGAGCCAAACTTGGCCATGCAAAACTGCTTTGTAGTTTTTCTCTAAAAATGATAAGAATTTTTCTTGACTGTTAGTCTTGTTTATTAAAAAAAAAAAAAAAGCTAAGCACCAAAGCCTCTGAATCCCGAGTTGATCATGCGAAACTGCCTCTGAGCTTTATAATTATTTGTCTCTTTGAGAGTTCTTTTTTTTTTTTTTAAAAGAAATTTTTATTATTTTATACGGAACTGATAGCTATTAAAGTAAATCAAAATTATTTTAAAATATTTGAGTAATTTTTGAGCAAGCTTGAGAATTAATTTTTTTTTACATTAGTTCACTCGGTTTTTTTTTTTGTATTCTTCTTTTTATTCACTTATTAAATCGTTAATACTTTGTATGATTTAATTATTAAATTTTTTTTGATTAAATTAGCTAAATCCACCAAAAAATGAGTAAAAAAAAGAAAAAAAAAGAGAGAGATTACTTTAATTTGACTTTTTTTTTATTATTATTTCTTATTCATTTTTTTTATCATTGTTATTTTTAGTGGGATATTACTCGGATGAGAGTACGTCGGACTCCAGTAAGTCGTCGTGGAGTACCGAGAGTAGTGCGTCAAGCCAAGCTGGCGGAGTCTTAAGAAAGAACCGCGGTAGCCCATCAAAATCAAGATCTAGATCGCGTTCGTTTTCGAGACCGCGTTTGTTGCCAAGATTTTTACCAAATTCTTACGATGGAACAAACTCAGGATTTCTATCGCGTTACTCTTCAAAATCTCGATCGCGCTCTTTGAATAAATCAAAATCAGAATCTAGATCGCGTTCGTTCTTGAGATCCCGATCGCGTTCCGAGTCGCCTCTCGGACGATCATTTTATTCTTTTGAGGGACAATCGGTCGTAAGCATTTCATCGGATACGGACGATTCAGTGCAGGCTTATACGCTCCCTCCGTCGTCCCCGATATATATTTCGGACGACGATCAAAGCATCCGAGATACTTTTTCATATTCCGCGAATAATTTGTCCATCAACAGGGTGTTAAACCCTTTTTACTTTCTCTGACTCGGGAATTCGCGAGGCTCTACTAGGGGTGACGCGGACATTATGCACGTTGCAAAGAGGAGGAAGCTGTTCCGGAACAACTGATAAAAATGTGACCTTTCTTTTTGGGAATACAATAATTTTTTTTTGAGATTTAATAATGATAACATAATTAAAATTTTTTCTTTTCTTTTTATTTTTTCTTTTGCCTTTTTTACTGCAGAATGAGGCCAATCATCTGCCAGACACGTTAGCGTAGTGGTTCCTTTTTATTATGGTTTCTATTTTAAAATTACTCTTCAAGCTTTGCGATAAAAGCAGAGACAGGGAATCGTTTGACGTTGAGACTCGGGCGTCCGAGACGCTTACTTTTAGCGATTTACAGAGCCAAGTAGCTCAATTAAAGCTCGAAAACGAGCGATTAAGTCAGGCCAGGAAAAATTTAGAAACGTGGTTCGAAAAATTAGTTAAACACCAACAGGGGTTGGCGCGAAAATTTAACAACAGAATTGACGAAGCTTTCAAAAGGGTGGGAACCGATTAGATATAGATAATCTTAGGTACAACGAAGATTAATTATTATTTTCCGGGGTCGATTTAAGCTTCCAATCAATTTCCGAGGTTAGGAAATTGGTGGAAGACGGTTGTAATTAATTTATAATTATTTGGTTTTTTTTTATTTTTAAGACTAAATTTTTTTTGTCGCGGGTTTCCCGTTAGTATTTACTTTATTTTCTTTTCTTTTTTTTGCGGTCCTTTTGCTTAATAAATTATAAATTTCGTTTTCAGTGTCGAATACCAGCAAAAGGAAGAAGCCAAATACTAGGATCAGGAACGCACAGCGTAACGAGCGCGAAAGGGCCCGACAGGCAGCGGTCCTAGCCGAGGCCGAATGACTGGCGAAGGAAGCGGAAGCCGAGCGCGTCCGCAAAAAGCTCGCGAAGTTGCAAAGGGCTCGGGAGGAAGAGGCCCGTTTTTTGGCAGCCGATCTGCTTTTTACAAGCCTCCTCACGACAAGGACCATCGTCGTCGGTCCCGAGCAGGCTCAAGAAGAGGTGGATTATTACTACCAGTTACAGGGGATTTTGGATCGCGAGTGGAACGCGCGACCGCTGGTAGAACCCACCTCTAATCAAATACCTGGACCGTCGTGGAGGGAAGAGTTTGAACCTTTTCCCACCACTTTATACCGCCTTAAAGTTCTTAGGTACTGCCCCGGGGCAGTCTGCCAGGATTATATTTTCTGCGATATGTGTGAGAATATTTGGTGGAGAGTTCACACCGCGGAACAGAGACGGCGCGAGGAAGAGAAGCGCAGAGTCGTCGAGGAAAGGCAAAAGCAGAGAGAGAAAGCTCTGTTGGAGAAGATAGCTCAAACTGAGAAGGCGGTGGAGCAAGCTAAGCTCAAGCTTGAAAAGGCCCGGCTTGAGCATATGAAGAGTGAAACGGATCGGGTAAACGCTCGCGTATGTTCAGACTGCAAAGCATCCGCGAATGCAAATTGTGATGAATGTAAAACTTTGTTGAAAAGGCTATTTCGGGCGTATTTAAATCATTAAAATTTTTTGTACGATTTCATGGCTGATACATGTGTAACCTTTTCAAGGAAGGAATAAATAGGAAAAATTATAAATAATTAAAAAAAAAAAAAAGTTTCTTTTTTCTTGATATTGTATTTTGATATTTATTTAACTATGTGCGACTCAGTAGCTAGAAAGACCCTTCATAGCCCTTTTATTCGTTGCTATTTTTTCTTTAGGTTACCTAGGGGAGTAGCGGTACTACCACTGGAAGACCAAAGAAGGGTCAACCAGGCATTCCGCAGGACCATAAAGATCGAAATGTATTTTGACGATTTACTTGGTCGTTAATCAAAAGCGTTTGGCTTTGCCGCTCTTTTAATAGGGTTGGCAACCTTAAATTTTTGATAACGATGATCGAATGTCCTCGATTCATAATTAGTATGATTCGTCGAGAACATTTAATTTGAAATTTGAATTTAAAATACTGAATACCTTTTTTATTTTAAATTTTTGCAAAAATTCATTTTGTGGATAATTGAATATTTTGTTTATAAATTTTTTGTCTGTAAATTCTGTAAAATAAAACGATAATCTTTAGTATAAAGTTAACTTTTTTAAACTATAACTCTAAAAATATCGATCTAAGTTTAGTTACAAGTTGCGAACGATACGCAATAAAAAAACAAAATTTTTGCCTTTTTTTAAAGAAAAACTAGAGGTAGAAATCATGGTACGCTTACTTTCAAAATTAAGATTTGTTGGCGTGCGTTCAAAACTGAGCGCTTGTGCGCTGATTGAGACTGGTTTGGTTAAAGCAGCAAGAAAAAAAAAAAAAAATAATAAATAATCGACCTGTATTCTTTCTTCTTCTCCTCCCTCATCTTTCTTTTTTTTCTTCCTTTTTATTATTATTATTTTTTTTTTTTTATTCTAGTGGAACCCGGGAGTTCGACTCAAATCAAAGATTCACCCTCGACCGAGGTAGAGAAATTAGTACAGCGAAAAATAGTTGACCTCCAGAATACCATTCACGAGGCCCGAGAGGCTGACGGTCAGGCTTTAGACCTGAGATTGGACGCTCTAGTCCAAAGCATCGGGGAGGTTAACGATGCTTTGGATTGGCAATCTCACCTGCTAAGGCGGGGGTTACAAGAGGTGGGACAAGAGGTCCAACTGCTTAAAGGGGTGATCGACCAGAGACAGATCGAGGAAGTTAGAGAAGTGGATGGAGCCGTGTTAGACCAATAGGTGAGCAAGTTGGTCAAAGACATTGAGAAGGTCGCACATGACCTTAGCAGGGAGATTCAATTGTGGAAGCTGGCATCTACGGGGCTAGCCAGACGCGTCGCTGATCTCGAGCAAGACAACGCGAGCATAAAGGAACGTCTCCGGAAGATTGAGCGATTAGGCTGAGCTTATCGTGAACATTTTTTTTTAATACCTAATTTGGCCAAATGATTTGTTTGCCGCGGGACCAGTTCGTGGCGGTTTCTGTTGACACGGGTGACCTGGTCCTTACGAAATCTCGCTTGAGCAGGATTTTTGAGTCCATGCGTGATAATCTGGCTCTCTTATTTTATGCGGTGTTGGATTTTCTATGCTGACGGATTGGTATCGTCGTTTTCCTTTCAAGCTGAAATTTTTTTTTTTAATTTTATTTTAATTCATAATGTGTAAATTAATTTTGTACTTTACTTATTGTATTCTTATGATTATTTTTATTTTTACTATTTTGTATTTTACTTATGTACTCAAAATTAATATATAATTTATTCAATAAATCTTTTCTTTGTTAAACTATTCGATGATGAAGAGAGGATAGTACCTGTTAATTTATTGACGTGGGAACTGGTATTCTAAGCTTACTGAACGAATAAATTAAACAAAACTCTTTTTTTTTCTTTACTTTAATTATTATTAAATTTTTATTTTAATTTTTTTTTTTGCAATGTTAAATAATATAGAGCAGAAAAGTTATTTGTTCGAGTTGTATAAAGTCGAAGATCGTTTAATAAGCAGAATTTTTAGCCTGGAAAGAGAGCGTGAAAACATTTCGTCGCTACGCAGTGAGGTTAATAAATTGCGTAGGTTAATTCTTACCCTTTTAGAGCGCATAACCTTCACTCACAAAAATGTCGTTTAGAAACAAGAGGAAAAATCCGCTTGAGTTTTTCATCTAAATTAAAGGGGTTTTCATCTTGAATCAAGAGAAGTCTCTGTTGATTCAAGATGACGAAATCTTGAATTAAGAATAAAGTAATCTTAATTTCAAAGGAAATCATTTAAAATCAAGAGGATGTCTTTTCCATGTGTTTTTCTTTTTTATTATTTTTAAAGATTTCATCTTGTAAAATTTTGATGGTAATTTTACATAATATCAAGGGCCTGCTAAAAGCTACGAATTAAATATACGTGCTTGATATGACTAATATTTATCTTGAGCATCGTGTGTATTTATAGCATATAACGCAGATAGCACCGGAGACTATCCCGTGCTATTGATAAATAAGGTAAGATTAATTTGTGTCTTGTGAGTAACTATATTTATAAATAATGGTTGAAATATTATTATTGTGGTAGTAACGCGACTATACTGGTTAGTGTAAACAATGTCCGATCCTCGGAATTGTCCGTTGGAATATTATTATTGTAGTGGCTGTACTGGTTAGTGTAAACTATGTCCGATTCTCGGAATTCACTTCAGCACCTCGATCTAGCATTCTTACACTGAGAAATTTGTGTCGGTCACAGGCCGACACTCGCGTCGGCTTACGGCTACCGTATATGGGAGTGAGAGAGCTAGAGCTAACACACCACCTATCTGTGAAAAGCCGGGCACGTTCGCCGGCCTTTGGCCGACACATATTTTTCAGTGTGTACGCGACAGTGCTGCGGCCAACACTCATCCTGCAGCCCCCCCAAGTGTTATTGAAGTGCTAAGCCGAAAATTTATTACCTTATTTAAGGTTTCGAAATTCAAGGTGTGATGGATGTAGAAATAATTTCGGCAAGTGGAAGTTTTTTATTTCACTTTGATAAAGTTTTTACAACCACAGCTCATGCATCATGCGTTAACAGTGCTAACTTTTTTTTTCAAACAGTTGTCATCTTCGGAGGAAGATAACTTTGACGCCGAAATTAAAAAGGAAAAACCAGATACCGAAAGTGGATGCTCTGTTGATTTCAGTCACATGTTTATAGAAAAGAGTAAAAATTTAAGCGACAAAAGAAAAATTGAAGAAAACAGCACATCTTTGGCTAAGAAACTGAAAAATGTACACTCTGGAGGTGCATCAACCTCTGAAGTTGCATTGAGTGACAGAAGCATCAGGTCGGCCAGTTGTAATAAGCCAGTCCAAAACAAAATTCAAACTGAAGCAGAATCCAGTAATAAATCTAATAATTCTTCACGGTACACTCAGTCATTTAGATTTACTGAAAATAATGTTTCAGCAGAGGTAAGTTACATGTTTGCTATTTTATAGTTTTTTATAGTATTCATCTTAACTAATACAAGGCATAATTTTTTTTGGTGCTTTAGTTTTTACTGTTCATTTTTTTCACGCGATAGTAAGTATATTAAATGATTCTTTGGAAGGTAGATCCATCCTTAAAGAATATAAAGATAAACAATTATTAACAAATTCATCGAGAAAAAAATTAGTAGCCCTTATTGTAAACCGTTGCACTTTAGAAATAGATAGGTAATTTTCATGAAATTTTTTTTTTATCATGTTTTTACTATAATTGCAACAAATAAATTTGATATTTTTCCAGTGCTGTCAAATTCTTTTTTAAAGTTGCAGTTGCTATTACTGATCATTTTAAGTTAGAAAACATTGTAGGTTTAAAAAGAATTTATTGAATTTTTTACTTACTCTAATGCTACTTTAGAATTTATTCAATTATTTTATTTTATTTTATTTTAGGATCATTACTATATTAAAGCTTTTTCGGACGGCAATAACAGTAAAAACCCTAAAGGGTTACTTATCAGCAAATGGAGAAATTTAATGACTGTATTAAAAAAAAATCAAGTCATTAGTACTTTGAACAAAGGACCTGAAAATAATAAGGCTGTGCCACTCGAGGCTACTGGTAAGTTTGATATAAAAGTTTATATACTTTTGTGCAATGTTTTTTTTTTAATAACAGCTACTAATTGTTTCAAACTTTTATCGAATTGCAGAAGAAATAAAAAATAGACAAAAGTGGCTAAGTAGAAATAGGGAACCATGGGATTTTGTCAAGGAAAATTGGAATGCTACTTTTGCCTACAGAAGCTCCCAATTAAAATGTATAGACCAATATTTAATGCATTTTATCGACAATGAATGGCCAATTTTAAGTCCAAATTGGGTCCTCCATTAGTAAGTAAATTTTATTTTATATTTTCATTTAAAATTGTGGTCGACTCATTTTTTATATATAATCAAATGCTCTTTAATCGTTAATAAATTTTTTTTACATGAATTCAAGAGTTAAAGTATGTAAAAATTTTCGTTTTTTTTTTTTTTTTTTTTTTTTTCATAACATCAATTAGTGAAGTATTGGAAATTTTTAGTCTTGAAGAGTAAATAATACAACTGTAAATATGCAGCGACTGATTATTTTGTATATTGATAGTAAATCGTTATCTTCAACAAGAAAAATTTATAATAATTATTATTTTTTTTTCTTAGATAGAATTCGATTTTATTCAAGCTTATAAGAACTCACGCTATACTATTGAGAAAAATTGGGAGTATTTTTTAAACGATCTCTATTCTCTACGCCATAACTTAATAACAGGCAGTCATGGCTTGATCTTGAAAGAAAAGTTTGAAAAAGCAGTTGAAGAAAAAGATCAAGCAACTGTGGACAATTTAAGTGTTTTGTTGTTGCCATATCTCATACCACCAACCAGTAGGGTTGCAATAGGCAACAAAGGGAGTAAAAAACCATCAGTGAGATCATCTGTCGAGGGATTGTACGTCTGGTCTCAGGTACTTTAAAAGAATTATTAAATTTTAAATCTAATAAATCATCGCTGTAAATTAAGCTACCAGTAAAATTAAATTAGAAAATCATAAAAGGAGTAATTTTTAACTTAGTGAGCAGTGTTTCTATATAATTTCCTTTTTTTTTTTTTTTTTTTTAATATTAGCATTTATTAACCTTATATACAGATTTTTATGCTTAAAATACAATTATAAGTTAATTACATTGTAGAATAAGAAAAAATAAAATATATAAAAAAAATTAATTTAATAATTACATTGTTCGGACGCAGATTTACATTAAATTTTGAGTTTGCATTTCTTGAGATATAAGGCAAATATTTTACATAAGTGGGGCGTAGGTGCGTACAAGAAAATAGTGTCAATATATGGCGGATAAATTCTGAGTTTCATGAGCTCTCTGACAAGACCAATACGGTATTGATCGTACAGCGGGCATTGCCACAGCAAGTGATTAAGGTCTTGGGCGCTAAGGCCACAGGAACATTTCGCATCATCAACCACCCCAATTTTCGTCAGTGAAGCGCGAAGGCTATAGTGCCCAACTCTGCACCGATTAATCGTTACTATGACCTCCCTGGGCAAATTCAGACCATGAAACCACGGTTTCCTGACAGAGTTGAAAAAGGAGTGCATGTAATGGGTAGCCTTACTGAGGCCTTCAGTGACCACATGTACTAGGGTATCGACATACGCAAGCATTCCCCAGGTCGCATTAAGATCAGACGAAGGAATTAACATTGAGAGATCAGGTGAAAGTGTGGAGGCCTCTTTGGCAAGTCAGTCAACCTCCTCATTCCCTCCGATATTTTTATGGGCTAGAACCCAGTAAATCTTAACAAGAAAACCCGTCTCCTTATGGAAATCGTAAGCCAACTTCCTAATATGCAAAATGTAAGGGCTAATTTTAATGCTCATTGAACGACAGCTCAAGGCCATGATCGCGCTAAGGGAATCGGAGAAAATGAGGACGTCTCGATCCTTGTTCCTAGTTCCCATGTTCACGGCGTCAAGCAATGCGATGCATTCGGCGGTGAAGATGGAAGCTCGGGGATCAATGCTTCTAGTAACCGTTACGTCATAACCGGGAGATCGACAGGCACTACCAACCGAGGGGCTATCTGACTTGCTTCCGTCCGTAAACCAAACTCTTTTGTCACCATGAAGGAGGAGAGCGTCCAAAGCTTGATCGGGGGTTCGGACTTCCGCAAGCAGAGAGCCCAAACGAGTTTCGGTAAAGACCTCAAAAATTAAAGCCTCATATGGTACCCCGTACATACTGAAGTTATTCGCCCTGTAGACTAGATCATCAAATGTCTCAGAGCTTCGAATACAGTGGAAAATAATGCTACTTTTGAATTTATTCACATTCCTTCTATCTCTAACTTTCCTGCCTATCTTCTGGACTAACTTGTGCGACAATAAACTGGTATTAGAAGAGATCCTGTTCAGGTATTTATGACCCAAGAACACTGCTCGATCAGAAAGTCGGATTAACTTTGATTCCGCCAATAAGAGATTCTTAGGTGTACTAACTCGAAAGCCGAGGGCTAATCTAATGGCTGAATTCTGAATCGCCTCCAGTTTATCCTGTGAGGTTTTCCTAGCTGGAAAATATATAAAGGAACCGTAGTCATTTATCGAGCGTACAAAACTTTTATACAGAATGAGCAGTGTGCTTGGGTCAGCGCCCCACCAGGTGCCTCTGAGATACTTGATGGTATTCAAAGCGCGGGAGCATTTTTTATAGACTGCGTCAACTTGTAGGCCGAAATTGAGCTTAAAATCAAACATAATGCCCAAGAATTTGCCCGAAGCGCTATTCTGAATGGGGGTCCCTTTTATATCAAGTGTAATCGTACCAGGTTTAATACCCCGTTTGTTAAAATAGACTAAAACAGTCTTTCCAGGGTTCAAATGGAGGTCAAGCCTCAAGAGGTTATCATAAATAGTCTCAATGGCACGTTTAAGCAGCTTACAACAAGTTTCAAGAGACCCCCATTTGCATCGGAGAGAAGTGTCGTCGACAAACTGAGACATTATAACGCTCTTCGGAATACCCTTGCCAATATCTTTAACATACAAAATGAAAAGCAAAGGGCTAAGAACCCCTCTCTGGGGCACTCCTCTGTAGATGAACCTGAAATTTTTCCCGAGGAGTTCGCAAAAGATTCTCCTAACGAATGTGGCAAATTTGACATAGTTGAGAACATTGATCGAAATGCCAATGTCAGCTAGAGTCTGCAAAAGAATTTCAGGATTCACATCATTAAAGGCGGAGCTGACGTCAAGGAATGCCCCAAGAAGGCCTTTCCCAGCCGCGAAGGCCTCCTCGATGTCGAGTGGCAGGCCCAAAAGACTGTCAGCTGTTGAATGACCCTTCCCACAACCATTAGAGGCTGCAGGGAGTTTATTATTGAATTCCAACCACCACTGCAATTTATTTTTCAACATGGTTTCAAACAGTTTGCACGTACAGCTGATGAGGCTTATAGGCCTGACACTCACACCATCGGCTTTGCCTATGAAATGGACAAAAGATTTGTTCCATTCTTCGGGGTATACTCCGCAGGAAAATAATCCGTTAAAAATATCAACGAGAATTAGCTTAAATTTGACAGGAAGGTGCTTTAAAACGTCGTAATCTATGCCGTCGATACCGCAGGCCGACCCTTCGTTTTTGCTTTCGAGAGCAATATTAAACTCCATAAAATTGAAGGGAGAATCAATAAATTCATTGTCCTGGATGCCTCTGGGCATCCACTCCGGGTCGGGCCTGTATGGAGGCGCTTCGGGGCATAACTTATCAAGGGCAGTTCGAACTCTGTCCTGCTGCTGGTGATTTTCAGAATACGACAGTGGCTGGGTTTTAACCCATTTGTTCTTCAAAACTCTGCAGGTGTTCCAAACATATTTAATTCCCGAGGTCAAGTTAATTTTCTCAGCAAATTTCCTGAAATAGGATCTTTTTTTGGCCTTAAATAGATTCCTAGCCAACGCAGAGAGTCTCTTAAAGTTAATAAAGTCGGCAAGAAGTTTAGTAAATTTAAATCGCTTAAAAGCAGCATTCCGCACTCGTTTGGCCTTGTCGCATTCAGAATCCCACCAGTGCACAGGGTTCCTGTGCTTCGCATTAGTATAGTTTCTCCTGGTTGGAGTGCAAGCTCCCAAGACAGTAGTAATGAGAGCAATGAAAAACAGATATTGATCGCAGGCAGATGCCGTAGAAAATTCATTACCCAAAAATTGGTAGTACTGGCTGTCCAACTCTTCGTTAAATTTACCCCAGTCGGTTTTTTTCGACTTCAAATTAAAAGTACGTTTCCGGTAAACGTGCTTCTCAATGCAAAGATTTACCACAAGTGGGTAATGGTCAGAGCCCAGGGAGTCGGCGAGTACATTTACAGAAATCGCGGCGCTCAAGTTAACAGAAGACAAAATCAAATCAATATTCGACTCCTTCGAGGAGCTAACATCAAAGCGCGTTTTGGTATCGTTGTTATGCACAAATAGGTCATTCCGTTCGATGGAGTTCAAAAGACGCGCGCCATCGGTGTCAACTCTCTCGCAGTTCCAATATGGAAGATGAGCATTAAAGTCCCCCACAATCAGGGTGTGATTCCGTTCATTCAAACTGACAAAAATTTCATCCCGTTTGTGTTCCCGATACACACTTAATGGCCTCCTTTGACGTTGTTTCCTTATTTACAAACATCGACCGTAATCTGGTTGTACAAGTAATTAAAAATAAATGGTCTTTTTTACGAAACAAAACTAAATTTAATAAGAAAGAATTTTTAGACATTATCATTTTCATTTTAAATTCTACATACTTTAAATTCAACAACAAGTTTTATTACCAAAAAAGCGGTGCACCAATGGGCGGTTGCTGCAGCCCTTGGTTTGCTGACCTCTGTTTAGAGGCCATTGAGAATAATTGCCTTGATAAATTAAAATCTAGCGTTTTGATTTTCAGAAGGTTTGTTGATGATGCTTTTATTATTTGTTTAGCTTCAGAACTTCACAATATACTCAATACTTTTAATGATTCAAATCCTTTTTTAAAATTCACAATGGAGAAAGAGAATAATGACAGAGAACTGAATTTTTTAGACATTACTGTGAAGATAGAAAATAACAAATTAGTCACAAACTGGTACCAGAAAGATATTGCTTCGGGACGATATATTTGTTACGATTCCCATCACCCTCAACAACAAAAGAGAGCCATTGTTTACGGTCTTGTTGACAGAGCGATAAAACTATCAGACAAACGGTTCCACAGGAAGAATTTAGAGTTTGTTAAAAAATTACTCTTAAATAACAATTACCCACCTGAGTTTATTTCATTGCATATAAAAAACCGGCTTGACAGAATCACACAACCTACTAGT
This sequence comes from Encarsia formosa, assembly GCA_038277355.1. Lineage (NCBI taxonomy): Eukaryota > Metazoa > Arthropoda > Insecta > Hymenoptera > Aphelinidae > Encarsia > Encarsia formosa. Next base: position 113,734,218 of record CM076184.1, read on the forward strand.
GATAACAAAAATAATTCACTTATGGATACAAATTTCTTACCTATACCGTACCATAAATATTTTTCCCCAAGAATCTCATATCTTTTTAATCGCTTTGGCATCAAGACTGTTTACAGGAATATTAATAAACTTGATCGATTTCATACTTTAGGTAAAGATAAAATAGATAAATTTGAGAAAACTGGTGTTATTTATAAGATTGACTGTAAAGACTGTGAAAAATCCTACATAGGTGAAACGATGCGTCATCTCCACAAACGTGTGGAGGAACATGAACGATATGTAAAAAACAAAGATGAAAAATCAGTCATAGCGTCACATTGCCTTCATAATAATCATTCCTTTGATTTTAAAGAAGTTTCAATTTTAGAGTCAGAACCTCACACGAGAAAGAGGAAATTTTTAGAGATGCTTTACATACAATTTCATGAAAATAATATAAATAGACAGCAAGACACTCAATTCCTTAGGAGAGACTATAAAGATATTATCCTCCCCCCGCCCCACCCTAAAACTACAGTATGACTGATCTCTCACCTTTGCTTCTAAACATTTCCTTAGTTGCCGTTTGACTACGCTTCAAACAACTCGTCGGTTCACAAACCATGAACTATTTTTTGACTGTCAGTTATCACTGACTTACTACTCTAGGTAAATTGATTTTTTTAAAATTTTTAGATTGGTTGACAATGTTTAATAATCCTATTTTTATAACTACTTTAAACTTATCGTAAAAAAATTTTTTGATAATTTTTAATTGTACAAGAAAGAAAAATCTTTTTATTGTTAAATTGTTATATTGTATTTAAACCTTTGTGATCTTTTTAAATCTTAGCCCTGAAGAAGTCATCAAAAAACGATGACGAAACGTTGGCGAAAATTGTAAAGACAACCTACTGTCATAATAAATCTGTTCGTTTGACCAAAAACCAGAAATATTTATTTGATATTTGATACCACGAACGAAAACCAATCTACTCAACTTATTAAAAATTTCATCCCACTGGTCTTGCGAGAGAGCCTTGCCCGGAACTCGATAAACACAATGAATGTCGATCTTAGGATTTACGTTAGTGATTCTAATACCTGCAAGTTCCACAGCGTCGGTGCTGCTCTGAAGCTGGATTTTGTGAAATGCCAAGTTATTTCTTACCAGGAAGACAATGCCGCCACCTTTTCTAACAACTCGGTCCTTGCGATAGGTTTTGAAGCCAGGGAATTGGAAATGCTTGTCAGGTTTCAAGAAAGATTCCACACATATGAGGATGTCAATGTCTTTGATCAGGTCCGCGATTTCAGCACTTTTTTCCGTAACACTGCGCGAATTCCAAAAAACTACTTTAAGATCGCACTGATGGGGATTCTTGGTTTGGACACCGGATAGGCAACAGCTCCTCTCTGCTCGCTCTACTTGGGTTTTGGTTATAGCTCATTGATCAGTACCTATTTGGCCCTACACCTAGGATTTCTTCGTTCGAGGTAGATACTTCTTTTTCCTGTGGACCGTGCCGTTTCATCAGCAGTGCAGTTGGTTTTTTTCATGTGGTTTTCACGCAACACGCGGTTACAAACTCACAGGCAGCCATTTTGTTGGAGATAGCTGTTCAAATTTCGTGCACATGGTTGTGGTGAGGTACGGTTTTAATTATGATAATTATTGTTAATCTGCTTGGTACTTAGGATTAAAGAGTTATAACACAACCTATTTTTGTGAGCACGTGATAAAATTAAAATCAGGGAGAAACTAGAATAAAAAAAAAAAAAAAAAAAAAAAAAAAAAAAACTAAAATCAAAATTGCGAGTTATTTTCGTCTGATTGTGTGCGTTTTTTTTCTTTTTATTTTATGATTAGTTTTAAGCAATTTAATTTATCCTTTACATTTGAATTAAGCAGGAAGAGGGATTTTCATTTTTATTTGGCATTTTTCGGCAGTTACGCACGGTGGGGACTTTGATTGTTCCTTTGCTTTTTTCACAGTAGGTCTCCCTCGCGCGGCTTCGTTGATTATTTGCCCCTCTGCGTTTTTTTCTTTTTATCTCATTTTTCATCTGCTTCTTGCTTGATACAAAGTAATTTATTTCTATTAGTCTTAAGATATTAACATGAAATGTGAATATAATTTTTGAAAAACAATTTTTGAATTTCTTTTAACGTTCGGACATTTTTGTGCTAGGCATTCTTGTGACCTTGACTTTTGTCTTTTCGTTTGGTCGCTTTGTTTGAATTTGTGCTATTTTGATGCCTGTGTTTTGATTATATTCTCAGTTCATGTTAGTCAAGGACACTTGAAATTCCTTTGTCCATTACTATTATTCTGTTTACCTATAATATGAATTATGCTGTATGATTATTTGTTTGATAGCCTCTATAATTTTGCCTTTGCTAGATATAAACTTGGGACACTGTAAGTTTTCAATATTTGTTTATTATACCGCTCTTATGTATTTATACTTTGCGCCTCTTAAAGAGCTTTATTTGCATTTTACTTTATTTTTCATTCTAATTTGAGATAATTTATTCACCTTTTTCATGCTGGCTTTACTGTTTGCTATTTAATTATACATTAGTTTTTAACTATTAATTACCTTACTGTATGCTTTGACTTGTCAACTTAAGTTATTAACGTTTTTATGCATCTCATTTACTATACGCTTTACATTATTCAAACATTATTTGTGCATTTTATAGTTATAATTGTAATTAAATTTCAGTGTAATTTTGTATTTCAACTTGTGAACATCTGACCCCCTGTGAGTACAATTCTGGTTTTCGTGCTTCTGCTGGCCTCTGGAATTCTGTCGTCTGTTGGTGGTGCCTGGAGGGACGTCTTGACAGTGCTGGGTCAAGTCTAGTATCAAGCTCATCTTTATTTTGGTTTGACTTTACGCTTCTTATTTTCTTTCTCTTACGGCTGTGCTTCTTGCAGGTTTTTGTGGATTTGGAGATTCTTGGTGCGAGTATGAATCATTCTCAGGCTTCAGCAACCATCGAGTCTGGTGTGCGGGTGCGGGGAGAGGCCCTGGAGTTAGGGGCTTTTCGTAGGCAACAGAGTAACAGGTATGACTCTAATTGTGAGGCTCCGTTTAGTGTAAGTTTATATGATAGTAGGCCTGGGGAATCCCTTGGCAACTTGCACATCATTTCCATCGCCAGAAAGATTAGGGCTGCAGGTGTGGGTTTCCTGACAATAGTCCCCAAGAGTGACGTTCGTTATGTTGTCACCTTTTCGTCCTGGGAAAAGGCTAATGATTTTGTTGCTGCAGGTGCCTCATCGGTAGACCCAAATTGGTGTGCGTTTATTCCTGATGACTTGATATACCGCATCGGCATTGTTAGAGATATTCCTAGTGACATTTCGGTTGAGGAACTTTGGAACAATCTTAACCCCAGGGCTCAGAAGTTCGTTAATAGGTTAGAGAGAGTGGTCAAAACAACTACGCCTGGCGATGCTAGTCCGGTCCATTTTTCTTCTCATGATATCAAGGTTTTTTCGAGAGGTTACCTTCCACGTTTTGTGTCCTTTTACGGTATTGTTTGTGCTGTTCGTTTATTTATCCAACCGGTGATGAGATGTCATAACTGTCAGGGGTATGGTCATGGCAGCAGCAGATGCGAGAACTCGGTGCGTTGTAGTAGTTGCGGCGGCCCACATTTGTCCTCTACACGTGCTGGCTCCGATGAAGCTAATTTTATTCCGTTTTGTAGTAACTGTGGCCTCAATCATGCCACCACCAGCAAGGCATGTTCGTTTTTTCAATTCAATCGTGAGGTGAATGCCACGATGGCTGTCCTTGGCATTTCTAGGGGTGCAGCTATTTTTTTGGTGCAGCAGCGATTTGAGGAACACCCGGAGGAGTACAATGTTGCTGGAGTTTCTGATTCACGCAATCCTTTTATTGATTTTAGGGAAGTGTTGGAGAATACTGCGGCAGGGCTGATAGATGAGGGTTCTCGTAATAGTGGTGTTGGATCGGGTAATAGGACTCCTGCTGATCTTAAGTCGCTCCGGGTCGTCAACTCAAGGTTGGATTTGAATGACGCTCTAGCTGTAGGTTCTCAACCTTTAACTGAGGCTCCTCCGAAAGGTGATGGCCCTCATGTCCCTCTTACTCAGGGTTCCAATGGTCGGTCGCTGAATGAAGAATCATCCTCGGCCCAATTTGACTTTGATTTGACTTCAAAGCTGTTGCATGAAAAATCAGCTGCTGCAGCAGGTGGTGGGGTTGAGTCTGACAATTCATTGGATGAGTTAGATTTGTCGGAGGTCAATGGCAAGGTGAAGGTTTGGAGTGAGGATATTGAAGATCCGGAAAAAGTGTCGGAATCTGCTTCCCAGGGTTGGATTGAGGGTCTCAACTGTGTGAACCCAATTTGTTTACCTACTCTGGGCAGACTTAACAAATCTTCGTCTAAGTCTCGTCTTTCAGTAAAAAGGTTGTCGGGAGGTCCTAGGGGCGGTCACGGGGGAAAAACTCGCCGAGGCAATTTGTCTTGACAAGATTAGCTTTTAGTTATAGACTTTATTTTATATATGTTACTTTCGTGTATTTAGATTAATTTATTTATTTATTTATTTTAGTTTAACTTCATTTTACTTATTTGGTTGATTACTTTTTTCCAGTTTTTATTAGACAGAGGGTGATCTTGCTCTTTTTCCACTGGGTCTAAAATTATTCCCTGTCTCTTTCTTTACTTCTTTTTCTTATATTTCATTTACTTTTATTATATAGCCTGTTCATAAACGTTGTTTTTCTGGGAATGCATGGTAATTGCTTTGGCAGATGCCTGTGTATATTGCTTATGTATTTTCATATCTTCCAGCGTTTCATGTGCGGTCTATTATTTTTCTCTCCATTTTTCACTTTCTATTTTCATAGTTTTTGACTTTTCTGCTTATTTTAATCAACCACTTCGACACTTTTTCACAGTCCGTATATTAAAATAAAATAAAGTTTAACAACAAAATTTTATGTATTTTAGTAAGAGTTAAAATTAAATTAAATATAAACCAGAAACATGTAATGGCACATGATGTCCCACTAAAGAATTAAAAATGTCAAAAGTTAATCAAAATTATGTACTTATGACAAAGTACTGATTAATAATTCTTTGTGTCTTACAATAATTTTCACATTTCTTTTATAGTAAACACTTGAGTTGTAAAAAGTATAAAAATGTGTAATAAAAGATCTAAAAAATATTATTTGTAGAAGTGAGCTATTTGATAGAAAAAACTTATTTTTTTTTAAATTATGTACTTTTAATGTATATTAGATATGGTGTTTCCCCAAACAAATGAGATAACTTAGAGAAAAAACATGAAATTATGAAAATTCTATCGATAATATTTATCTTGGATTGACTAGTAAAGGTAAACTTGGCCATGAAAAAGACCGAAAATAAACCAATTGAAGTTGCCGACTTTGAGTTTTAGCCGATACAAACAATGAATAACTAATTATTTTCTGAGATGTGAGAATAAAAAAGTTTTATGAAACTAAAAGATAACTGACAGTTTTTTAATTAGAAGTTTGAAGAGAATATGATGTATTTTTACTTAATTAAGTAACCGTTTTATATTTATAAAATTTTTTTTAAAACCTATGTTTTAGTACATTATATCATGGGCTAGAAGTATTTGTTATCATAGTAATGTATATACCTATAACTTTTCATGTGACTCAATTTAAATTTTGACCAACAGGGAGACGTTATGACATGTGGAACGCCAATCGTGATGAAGCTTTGGGGGTCATTTTCTTGTGCCAAATTATGAACCAAATCTTTAATTTCTTTTGCCTTATACAACGGTTTACTCTATAGCCAAAAAAATGGGCAGTTTCAGCCCATTAAAAAAAAAAAACATTTGATTTGACTATTTATAAAAAATTCCCGCTCGAAGCCTAATGCAATTAAAAAGTTTTGCGAGCCCGCATTTTTTGTTTTATGATGAATTTTCAGGGAAAAATAGTTTTAAGCATTGCTTTTAAAAAATTGACAATGAAAAATTTAGATTTTTAAAACAGAAAAACCTTAAAAAGTGCTTTCGGAAATCTCAATTTTTCATGGTCAATCTATTTGAAGTAATGCTTAAAAATATTTTTATCTGAAAATTCATCATAAAACAAAAAAATGCGGGTTCGCGACCTTTTTCAAGTGCAAAAGACTTTGATCAGGAATTTTTTATAAATAATCTAGAAAATGTTTTTTTTTTTTTTCAATGGGCCAAAATTGCTCTTATAGCTATAGGTTAAACTGTTGAATCACTAATATCTATTGCCAATAAGCCCTATACAACAGTATCATTTGGCACAAGAAAAAGATCCCAAAAGTTTTATCAAGAACGGCGTTGCACATGTCATAACGTCTCCTTGTAAGTATTGAATTGTTTATATGAGCAATAATTAATGGCGACTTATAATTTTTAACAAATCAGCAAAAGTTTTTTTGTTTCCAAACTATTTATTTTTAAACCCTTATCATTGGAACCATTATCAATTATAAAATTAATTGAAATAAAATTTTATGAATCAACGCAGATAACAATTTTCCTCGCAAATTTCTTTCTAAATTTTTATTGAGATAAAAATAATCAACCAATGGATTATTATGTTGGTTAAAAATTATCAATTGTAACTTAAAACATACGTTTAACAAGTAGTTTTGTGCCTGATTTTGAAACATTGACGTTCAGTCGACGAATTTTAAACCGTTTTCAAGAATAACTTAATTAAGTGAAAATTATGCACCGGATACAATTTTTTTTTAATTTTTTTCTATTCATTCTTGTCAACGCAAATTTTAAAAGATGCTACAGTCCTCATGAAGATTTTTATTCTTTGAAAGGTAGCAAAACAGCTTACGAGTTTGTGCATGGAAATATTAAAATCCCAGAAACAAGTAAGTTTAAGAATCAAAATGTTTCATTTTAAAATTGATAATTTAAAATACGAAGTGAATAAAAATTTTCATTGAAAAAAATTTATAATAAAAAAATTTTCATTAAAATTAATTTATGTAATATTTACTTTTTTCAAGCATGCACACCTTTGCAAGTGTGGATGCTAGCCAGACATGGAACTCGGTACCCAAGTACAAAGGCTACAAAGAAGTTTCTGAAATTGCCGAGCATTCGTGATGAAATAATTAAAAATCACAAGCATGGCCGTAAGTTTCAAATTATGATACTATCACAATTTGAGATAGTAAAATAATTATTGAGAGATTCTCAAAGATAAAATTATAAAGTATCTTTTTTTTTTTTTAAATAAATCCTCAAAATTTGATGGTGTCATCTGTGTACTAAGTACATCAGGCATTCAATTTTTAGTACCAAAGTGTAATTAATAAAATAATAATATGAATTTTTCACTTAAACTTTTTTTTGTAAAAGGAGGTGAATTATGTTTGCTGGATTTATACAACCTATGGAAATGGACTCCAGATCCAAATCTTAATTTAAAAATGGATCAAAATTTATCTTCTCAAGGGTACAAAGATCATTTCTTTTTGGCGCAAAGGTTGAAAAGTGCATTTCCTTATATCTTGAAAATAAATCCAGAAGATGTAAAACCAGGAGATTTTGTGGTAAATAAACATTTTTTTACAACATGTTCTATATGTTTGATGAATTGCACAATTTTAGTTCCGATCGACTGATACACAACGTACGAAAGCTAGTTTAGAATCGTTTTCTAAAGGCTTATTTGGCAGAGACGATGTTGTAAAACCGGAACAAATACCCAAAAACGACACATTACTTCACGTATGTTGTATATTTTTTAATCTTTGTAATTGACCCAGTTAAACTTGATAATTTCTTTGACTCAGTTGTACAAAGACTGTCCAGCGTGGGATAAATGTAACGTAAATAAGGAAAGTAAAAAGTTTAAATCTGGCCCAGAGTTTGAACACCTCGTAAAAAAAATTACAAGACGACTTGGTTTTAAAAAAAAACTTGACCAGGGTAAATTTTTTTCAGCAGATGCTGTAAATTATTTTCATTATTAAATTCTAATACGTATGTACGTACATGATAAATCTAAATTAATTAGACGTAGTCGCAACGATGTACGACATGTGTACTTTTGAGTCGGCGTGGTACTTAACTAAGAAGTCACCGTGGTGTGCAATTTTCACCAAAAAAGATGGAAAAATTTTCGAATACGCTGACGATCTTAAGTACTACTATAAAACAGGACCAGGTAGAAAAATGAGTAAAAAACTTGGCTGCTTTACACTTAATGACATGTTTAATCATTTTCAGTAAGTTGATTAATTGTCAATTATTTGAATAAAATTCATTTTGAAAATTGAACGGACGACTTTAAAATTATTATTTTTTTTTTTTCACAGAAAACTTTCAGATAAAAAAATACAGAATGAGCCCAAAGGAGTTTTCTACTTCTCTCATACGACAACTCTCCAAGCCTTAATGTCAACATTTAATATTGGGAAAGAATCATCACCCATACTAGCCAATAACTACAATCTTTCTGAGCACAGAAATTACCGCATTTCAAGACTCGGACCGTTCGCAACGAATATTATTGCAATTTTTTATGGGTTTGTAATCGTTCAGCAAAACTATTATAAAATTTAAAATAAAATATGAATCGTGATTTCGCAGATGTAATGAGACTTCATCGAATAAAGTGGCATTCTTTGTCTCTGAAAAACAAGTTTCATTCCCTGGCTGTGAAGATGGATTCTGTGATTGGAATTTCATTAAGCAAACATTTGGCTCACTGACTCAAAACTGTACTACCGATTTTTGTTACAAAAATAATAATAAAGAAGCTACGGTTCATTGGAAGCTAGAACCAGTTACTGAAGAAAATAATTCAACAATTAAAAAAACTCAAGTTGAAAGACATTTAAGTTAAATTCATATTTACGGAACAGTATCAATGTTGTTTTAAACCAAAGTTACATAAATAAAAAAAAATAAAAAAAAATAATCAAATCACTGTTCATTTATAATTCATTAACAGATCAAATTTTTACAGTCAATAAAATTATTTAATAATTTTTCACAAAATTATTCAATTAAAAAATAAAAATTAGTTCAATTTTTACTACCGTATATTATTTATTGCTTTAATTAATTCTCATTTTGGAAAACAACAAAAATTATCATGATAATTAGAGCATCATTTATGGTAAACAAAAACATCTTTGAACGCAAAATTAGTTTCATTGAATCTGAAAGCTTCAATAGACCGATCAAAGGGAAAGCCAAGCGATCTTCCATCGTCAATCTCTCGACCTACAATGATGGTGTCGACCTTTTCAACTTTAGAAGCTTCAGGGTAGGGGCTGACAATGGCGAACAGCTGCAAAGGCAGGCCTTTTTTTTTACCTTGAGGAATCATCAGATAACGCGGATAACCGTAATATTGTTCTTGGTAGTCGATGCTCGAACCCTCGCTTAAAGCTCGTTTTAGATCTTTGTAAAACTCTTCACTGCGTTGCGGGTCGGGAACTTGGAACGCGAACTCGCTGTCCTTGCGTTCGATCTCGTTCGTTCCTTTTTTCACTAAAAAAAATAAATAGCCATGTTAATACTTGTTTAAATTTTTTTCTCTTCTTTTTAACATTGATTACTTTTTATTTACTTAAAATTACTGTTAAAGTTTGAATAAAAAGACTCGACTGGTTAAAAAATGTTTGTTTAATCAGACTTGTGTTTTAAATTCTCTAAATTTATAAGCATCATACGAGTATTATGAATAAAAAAAAAAAAAAACATATAAAAAATCCAACTCGATATCAAAAAATACATTACTAAAATCAACAGGCAAGTAGAGAACAAAAACCGATTTAACTTACAGTCAAATACAAATTGATCAAGCTGGAAGAATTTGTGCTGGATTTCGTCAATGTCAAGTGGTTGTCCGTAAGCGTTATACTTGGGACCTAAGAAAATTCTCAAAATAGCCTTCTTAGCTTTGTTGCTTGTAATATTTAAACGAACACTGAAGTTTTCGTGGTTCAAGCGGTATTGAGTAACGTAGTAAGGTCTCAATTTTAAACTTGGACAATCGTTAGACTCAATACTGGAGAAAGTTTTATCAAAGTAAGTGACCAATTTATCCACTTTGATATCGTTAATTTTGACTTCAGGAAAGTTTAATTCTTCAGTTGTGTACGGTTTGAGGTGAGATTTATACCTTAAAAAATTTTCAATCAAATTATTATTTGTATTACTATGTTTTGTTAAAATATTTACAACATACTACAACGTTCAAAATGCCAACTAAGACGGCCTGTTAAATCTTTGTAGACTGACCTGATTCCAATATCGACTATTTTCTTGTAAAGCCTGTAAAAAGCTGGATCCCTCAAATCAGCATTTAAGTTTTCCATAGCACTGATTACGACAGTAAATTTATTCAAAGGTTTGGGGCTAAATCCAAGCACGTCTCTTCCAGCTACATCCAGGGATCCATAAAGGTCTTTATTAACGGAATCGGCATTACCTTGAACAGCGTTCATTAAATCATTAAAGAATTCATCATGGCTGCGATTTCCTCTTGATAAAATCTTTCCATATTTTTCCAGCAAAAATTCTCCGTCTGCTGATGCTGCAAGGCGAATCTCGATGTTTTTAGCCATCTGTAAGACAGTAGAATCTCAGCAATTAAAATAAATTTAAAAATATAATAATTGTGTCCTTATTTGAGTTACTCTGATTTAAAAGGGTAAAATTTTGATTTCTTCAGTCTCTACGAAGGTTTACGCTTTTCCTGATCTATTCATACCTGAGCAGTTTTGTACTTGTGAAGGGGAATTCTTGCATTGTTCGGTCTGATCGGAAAAGGGACCCCGTTGTAGTCGGACATGTCCGGGTAGAATCCAGTCAGTATTCTGCCATCCCAATTGATATCCTCGATTTCTGGCAAATCATTAGCGAATCTTTCCAAATTGTACCTGGCGAGGAGTTGCTTGTGATCGTTGAAGTAGAGTTCACCACGACGATGGCTCGATAAATTGTACGCGACGCTGTTCATCCAAAACGGGAACTCCAGGTTTTGGTAAAAGTAGAAGTTGCTCAGACCAACGTCTTCCGTGAAGTAGGCCAGACTTTGCTCAGAGCTGTACGGACCCCAAGGCGCCCTTGACTGGGGACGAGGGTAGCCTGCAAGTAGATTACCAAAGACTCAGTTGTCGAACAAATCATTTGTAAAAATTTAATTCCAAACAATTACTGCTGTAAATAAAATTTTTTTATTATTCAAGATGATAAATATAAGTAAATTCTTTTATCAAAGACATTAAATGAATGTGTACTAAAATTTTTTCCAGTTTCTTAAAAAAAGGTTGGCTCTAAAAAACTTTTAACTATTCACTGTAAAAATCATCTTTTTCACTTGTTTGTACTTTATAAAAATTTTTCAAATAAAAACTTCACCTCTGCACTCGTACTCTCGAACCTTGTAGTAGTTATTCATAACATGTTTATTCTCAAAAAAGTACTGCGGCAGTATTTCATGCAAATTTGGAAGCTTCACATGCTTTGTGTCCTGGCGCTGAAGCACAGCTACAGCTACTCCAAAGAACCAGAGTATCTGGTTTAGGACGTCCTTGGACCAGGCAGCAAGCACGGCGAAGGTATCGAAGTCCTCGGCACTGAGCAGCAAGTCGACGAAGTTACGAATTTCAGCAAGGTGTTCCGGGTTGAAGGCAGTGCAGGAGCGGCCCCGCGGAAGCAGACCGTGGTTGTAGCGCTCGATAAATTCCTCCGATACATTCTAGAAATCAAATATTCTTATACTTATAGAAATGAAAACTACCACTGACGATTGAAAAATTAAAAAAGTTTTTGTAAATATTATGTCAAATAACTGGAATTTTAATTATTAAATGAAAACTGAAAATAATTATTAAAACTACCTGGTTAACTGGTAAATTACGTAGATCCTCTATTTTAAGAGCATTAGCTTTCTCTATTATTTCTTTATTATGAACAAGTAAATCTTCTTGATCCCATAAAAGTTGATATACAAATGCTTGCTTGAGTAAAAACTTTTCATCGCCGGTAAATATTTCTTTTTGCCCACTTGCAAACGATACGGTTACAAGCAAAGACAAACCAAGAAGACTCGTAAATCGAGCCATTGCTAATTTTTTTTCATAAAAGTGATATTCGATTTTATACGAATGTGCATTTTTATAGCTACTTATCTGCTCACTTTGTTTACATAAGGTTTGTTTAAATTTTTTTAAATAAACACAAATTAATTACCATGAAACTTACGTGCATGGAAGTTTTTAACGATAAAACTGAGAGTTTTCAATGTATTTGAGGATCAAATTAATAATGTTTAATGAAGCTTAATTGATTCTCTTTCTTGAAATCGTAATCTTTTACAATGAACTTAGAAGAAACAATGAAACTCTGCCCCTGTTTCAAAAATGATTGTACAATTTACTATAAACTTAAGTTTTGAAAAATAAATCTCTTAAGTCTATTTCATAAAATAATTAAAAGTTTCCTTATATGATGAAAATGATTTTCATACATGTATTTTTAATTTATCAGAATATTATTTTTACAATTTTTTTAAAAATTACAAAAAATTTCACCCATTTTTTTATTAATCATCCAACCTCAAGTTATGGCAGCTAATATACTGTATCCAGACATCCAGTTTTTTTATTTTAAACAGTGCTTTAGCAATTTTTATTTTTAATGTATCCAAACCAAAAAGCTTTAATAAAATCGATTTTCTTTTTAACTTCATTATTCACGAAAAATGTTTTTATAGAAATCACCGAGGAAATCACAATCAATATCAAGTGTTAATAAAAATTATATCGTGCAGAAATTCAGGAAACCCACTTGTTATTGTAAATCGTAAATCTTAATTTTAAAAAAGTCCGTTCTTATTTTATCAAAAAGCGTTGCGTACGGCTTTAATACTTACGTTTTTGAGAATTTTTTAAAACGACATAATCCAGGTATAATAATTCAATTATAATTATTTTTTTACTTCTAGGATTTTTTACTTCTAAGGTTCAATAGCAACATTTATTATCACTCATTTGTACAAAAATTGTAAACATGAGCATCATATTAAATTGACACAGTATTCGAGGTATACATTTTTTAATTACCACAATTTAACAAAATCTTTCTCGTGCAAGTTACTGCAGTTGATTCGTGTTTGCTAGTTTTCATTTCAGAGAGAGTTTTTATTTTAAGTTCTATTTTTAAAATAAAAATATATTTTTATTTATTTATTTTTTTAATAAAATATTTTTTGTTCATCCAAATAGATTACTTTTTTGATCTTTAAAATTGTTACAATCTCGTTTTAAAATTTATTTACATCATTTATGACTCCTTACTTTTAATATTAAAATAATTTACATAATCTCTCGTGAGTTACAATAAACTTACGCAAAACGCAAACACATACAAAGCTCTTTTTACAATCACATGTGCAAAAATCACTTGACACTTAAATAGCTTACATTGTGAAGAGCAGTCCAAGTAACAAACTCGCGATCGAATACTGAATTGCCATATTAGCCCCATTTTGATTCGGTGGCTCAGTGTAGTTGTTGCAAAAGTCGGTGTTGCAGTTTCTTACAAACGATCCGAACTCTTTTTTTATCGCCTCCCACTCGCAAATCCCGTTCTCACAGGCAGTTGACGATACGCTGATGAGGCTCTCGCCCAGGTAGAACATTACTTTGTTTGGTGAGCCTGGACCGTCTTTACATCTGAACAAATTTATGAGTATTGAAAAACAAAAACAAAATTAAATTCAAGAAAAAATGAGCGAAACTTATTCTAAATTTTTTTTATATTTTCTTATTCCAAATTTTTTTATCAAAAAACGAACACTATACAAAAAAATACATACTTTTTAAATAGTTGTTTTTGGATAGTCAGCTTTAAATAAAATTACTTAGGTGAAAAGCTGAATCGAATTAAAATTAAAATTAAAAACCTGTAAAAAATAGCAACAAAGTTTGTCGCAAATGGTCCCATCAGTGAGGTGCGGTATTTTCTGTTGTCAGATTCTGCGAAATTTTTTGCCGAAAATGGAATCGTGTCTTTTCCAATGCTGAGAGTAGAAAGGAACGTTTGAATGGTTATAGAGTGAGCAAACAAAAAAATTCCTTTTGGTTGATTTTCTGATTTTCCACTTTCAATTTTTCTGTAAAATAAAATATTTCTGTAAGTATATCCACACCGATCCTCTTCCCTCTTTACTTTTCATATGTTAATATTAAAGGGTAAATGTAAATAGTAGAGGCAAGATTGATGCACGAGACGAAATGAGACGAGATTTTACCTCACTCTTGATCTCGATCTCAAAAATTCGTACTCTCGTTCGGAAGTCTTGATTTGAAATATCCTCTTTATTAAATATTAATTTAAACTTTGCAAATTAATTTTTTCATGTGGCTTTCTATTCAGAGTTGATTAAAAGATAAGCTTCAAAGTTTTTACTAATTTTTTACACATTATTAGTTTTGCAATTTAAAAAAACTGCTTCACACAATTAATTCAGTTGTATTTTACGTAGATTTTCAATAATTCAGATGTGTATTCCTGGTACAAAGAACTTAAAATTTAATTTTAAGTAGTAAAAAAAAATCTTACTTGAAGTGATCAAACATGTGAGTGAGAGCTTGACAGCCGATATCTTGGCTCATTTTTCGACCAGAACCGCAACAGTAGTAGTAATCTAGATCTTCAAGATACTCGAAAATTTTCAATTGTCTTTTGTGAAAAACAGTGCACCAAGGCGAGTCGCGTTCCAGATACCAGGCAGTCTCAAGACGACACATTTCATACATGGTTTTTATTTGATCTACAGTCATTAAAATAATTATAAAAAATTTTTATATTTTTATCCCGAAAGAAGATATTCTTAAATGTTAACCAACACAAGCTAAATTTCATTTGAATATACTGGTTTTTTACATTCTCTTTTTAGGAATTTATATAAAAACGTAGACTGACAAAGCTTTTTTTTTTTTTTTTTTTAATTATTATAATTTTTTTAGAGTATAAACAGAGCGAGTTATTGAAAATAATAAATGAATTTTATAAATGTTAAGTACTCGCTGAAATAATTTTGAAGAAAAGATCACGTAAAGGAAGTTACGTAGTACTAAGAACGCCTGCTCACTAAATAACGTGAATTTATGATTAATTTTAGGTAAAGTCTTAGACCGTCAATAATTTTGTATTTTAAAGATGAATCGTAAATTCATGCAACATTCTGGTATCGTGTCTTTTGATTCCACTTAAAAATTATGTTTCAAAAGTCTATTATTCTTATATCACTCACTGATTTATAAAAAAAATTTCCTTCAATCTTACCGAACTTGAGTTTTTCGGTGAAACCCAGCCGGGCACTGATGTCGTCGACGAGCTTCCGCACCTCATGCCCACTTCGGAATTCTTCTCGCTCCTTGGTCACGTTTTCTTTCTCGTAGCTCTGTTCCCAAGCAGGGCAGTTTTTATGTAGCTGTAAAAAAAAAAAAAAAAAAGAGAAAAAATAATCACAATTGTGTACGCGTGCCTGAGCATCGGTGACAAGGGCGATTTTCACACTCACCAGAAGAAGCGTATCGTTTTGAGGTATTTTTTCTGGCTTGATGACCACCGATCCACCGAACAGACCTTCGGCGAACGCTCTCAAACTGGCTTTCGTCCGATCGGTGTCGGTTGATCGAAACTTTAAACCATTATTTTTTATATAATTGATCGTTTAAATAAAGCTAAAAAGTGACGATATTTTTTTATACTTACTAAGAAATCATCATTGTTGATGATCTGCGGATCCCTGACTTTGAGGAGCTCTGGTAGGGCACTTTTCATCCGCTTCGCCAATAAAAAAAGATCTTTTTTACCTTGTATGGTCAACATTTCGGCGTTCTGGAGTGTTACCTCAGGAGCGAGTTTCCACTTTTCCAAGTTTTTCAAATCTGCCACGCACAATCTTCCATCTAGAAATTAAGTTTTTATTTAAAAATAAAAATTTTTGAATGATTTTCAATTGTAAATTTATTTTATAAACCCAATAATCACTCTTTTGACAAAATGATTTCTTTTCGTAGACGTCCACGAAAAATACAATACTTTGATTATTACGGCACTGTATATACATATAAATTTTTTTTTCATTGGCAACCTTGCTTGTGGGTAAAGACCCATTACAAGGGGGGGGGGGGGGGGGTCCAACCACATGTGTGATGGACTCCTCACGCCTCTTATACTCTACGCGGTATTTTATACAGTTTTCTTTGTTACAGTGACGAGGAGTGACTTTTTAATTTGAAGGTGGCAACTGGTTCCACACTTTTTGTCCCTATAATGTAAAGTCCCCTCTTAAAGAACCCCAAATTGAGCGAATTTCTGGAGCGATGCTTGCATTTGGTTTTCGGGGACTCAGTTTACCCTACTAGCTGCAAGTGCATCGGGATACTTAACCGGGTAAAGTAGCCAACCTTACACACTTTTTCCGGTCTGGAATCAATCGACTTTTATTCTTCCGATTCGGTCAATGTTTTCGGAGAGAATTTAGTCTGCCTTTAGGATGTCCGCCTTGGAATAAGTGATATGGGGCATCCTATTTCACCTATAAGCAAAAGTAGATTCGATCTGGACAATTTTAACGCGTGCTAAACACACGAAAAAGTCGCCGAGATCTGGGCTAGGAACCCACTACCCTAGAGTTGGGAGACGCGCGCTCTATTCCCTAAGCTACTGCGGCGCGTTTATACATAAAAAAATTACTCACGATTGTTGTTATGATTTTCAATTATTTTATTCCGTATTTCCGTCAAAAGCAATAATTGCTTAATGCTTTTTTCTCCTGGATAACGAGTGCCGTGTCTTCCCAGCATCCACACTTGTTTAGGTTCGCATGCTAAGAACAACAAAGTAAAACGCATACAATATCATTTCATAATTATTATTATTTTTTTTGTTCAAATGGACTACTTGAAAAAAGCTTACTGGCTCTCGGTCGTCCGATAAATCCACGCACGAAGGTGTAGGCCGTCCTCGTGCCTAAAAACGGGTAAAAGTCCTGATCTGGATTGTGGCATTTACCCTCGGAAGAGTTTATAGTCACTTTGGACTGAACCAAGAGAACCAAAAAGCTTAGGCTCAAAAAAATTGAACGATTGCACATGGCTTGTCTGTTTTAAAAGTATACTTAGTCAATACCAATTATAAACCTAAACAGCTGCAGCAACATAAACTCATGTAAACATAGAGAATAAATCATAAGCATCAAAAATAAAAACTTTTAATTGAGATGATTTTACACGACCAACTGCAGTTCTTAAATTAAGGAGGTTCCCTACCAATACATATGTCAACTGCGATGCTACGATTAGATTTCTGTATATACAGGTATACACGCGCAGTGTACCGTAACCTCGCAATCATGCATATTTCACGTAACCGATTTTTATTTATTACTTAGAGTCTCCTAATGATTAATTAAAAGAAACTAAAAATTTTAATTAATTTGCTTTTATTTTCTGAAAAATTTAATCAAAATCTGTGGGCTAGAAATAAAAATATTCTTAATAAAAGTAAATTTCCCATAAGAGACTATGCTAAATGAGTCAAAACTGAAATGTTAATTTCTTTTTTCTGAAGTTCCTAAGCGTCTTGAAATATTAGCTAACCATTTCTTACATCAAAAATTGACTGTACGTAAAATTGAATCAAAAGCTGTGGGCTAGATCTATTTGGTAGGGAACCTCCTTAAATTAAAACATTGTTAGTTTGATAAAATGTAATTATTTTTTATAATTTTAAATTTAAATAAATAAAGTGCGGTAGTAGTGGATAATTTTGGAAAAAATTCTCCCGAGGGCCGAAAAAATTTAATATAAGGTACTTGTACCTAGTATGGCCCCCCTAAGCGAGAATCGACGTTGTGGCGAATAAAATCAATATTTTTTGACGTGTAAGGTCTCATTTTAAAGGTTAATTCAAGAGCTTTAAAATGAGATCTTACGCGTTCGATTTCGATTAATGAGCTTAAAATGCCAGAGGATTTACCAAAACACGTTTTTTTAAGACACCAAAAATTGGTGTACCTAATATGGCCCCGTTGAAGTTATTTATTAATTCCGATTTTATCCTATTTTTTAAATCAATCAGGATATAAGATTAAAAAACCTCATAATTTTTATTATTTTAAAAATGATTTATTAAAAAATCGAGCCTTTTTTACAATGTTTTTGAAAGCTTTGTAACCAACTTAGAAAAATTACAACTTTAAATTTTTATCAAAGTTTGTTTTTTGAGCTAAAATGTTTTCTAAATTATAAAATTAAAAAAAACTTTGAAACAATTAAATTTATTTTTCTTAAATAACATTGGGATAGGATTTTCTAAAAAGTAAACTTAGGAAATACACTTTGAAATATCGGTATTTATACCAATTCGCGGGGGGCCATATTAGGTACACTGCAGAATAAAAATTTATTTAAGAATAAAACCCGTTAGAAAACGAGTTGAAAAAAAACCAAGATCGCGTTTTAAAGCTGAAACAATAACGAATCGAAGCTACTTATGGAAATTTTGGTCAGGTGTGTCTAAATCTTTTGGCAGACCGTTTAATTACAACGTAAAATAATAACGAAGGTATACGAAACGAGTTTTAACTATAAGGCGTGCGCAAAAATAATTTTCAAATGTTCTAAACAATGTTCTTCAGTGTTTTTGAGTTCTTCCTACCTTGTAGCATATCGAGCATATTCAAAATAACAGGGGGGGGGGGGCATATTAGGCACAGGGCCATATTAGGTACACTTACCTTATATATATCTTCCTATATTATATAGTTATATCCAGGAGGAGCTCTTTTTTTTTTTTTGGCTCCTCCGGGAGGAGCCCCTTAAAACATGTTAAATATAAGGTTTTTTGAAGGTTTTGAGGTGCTCCTCCGGAAGGAGCTCTTAATTTTAAAAGCTCCTGCCGGAGGAGCCAATTTTAGTAGCTCCTCCCGGAGGAGCACCTCAAAACCTTCAAAAAACCTTATATTCAACATATTTTAAGGGGCTCGGAGCCCACTTCAAACATAATAAATATAAGGTTTTTTGAAGGTTTTGAGGTGCTCCTCCGGGAGGAGCTACTAAAATTGGCTCCTCCGGGAGGAGCTTTTAAAATTAAGAGCTCCTCCCAGAGGAGCACCTAAAAACCTTCAAAAAACCTTATATTTAACATGTTTTAAGGGGCTCCTCCCGGAGGAGCCATAATTTTCAGAGCTCCTCCCGGAGGAGCTAAAAAAAAAAGAGCTCCTCCTGGATGTAACTATATAATATAGGAAGATGTATATATAAGAGCGCGTTCGACAGAATAAATCAGATTTTTAGTTGGCATTAAAAAAAAAAAAAAAAAAAAAAAAAATTATAGATTATAATAAATTGACACTGAAGAAGGTTTCATAATTTGTTAATAATTATTGAATATTTATCCGATAACGTTTACAATATTATTTTTTAGTATTTTAAGCTATGAAATCGTGAGGAGTGTAACTAAATTAAACGCTTATAAATTAAAAACTATTTCAAAATATTCAACTTTTTTTCTTTTTAATGAATAATTGAACTTATTAGATATAATAGCGTAATTTTCAGATAGTATACTTTTAGTTTAACAATAAAATAATTGGTTTGAAAAAAAAAAAATAAGTGCGGCTAATAGTACGAACGAGAGGCTATTAGTACGAACGGTTGATTTGTTCGATGTTAGGTTAGATTATAATGTACAAAGCAACTAATAACGTTACAATTGAATATATTTTAATTTATTTATTCATTAAATTTAAAAGTTTATTGACGCAATAAGATTTGCTATGAGGATGATTAGAAAAAAATTCCGTGGCGCTAGTGGCAAGACCCTCGTCATTGAAAGTATATCTATACATAAAAAAATATAGATATACTTTCAATGAGGAGGGTCTTGCCACGGCATTTTTTTCTAACCATCCTAATACTTGCTTATTGAAGAACTGTTGAAATGGAGGTTATGGTTCTCCTCGTGGTTCTCGTACTAACGTCTAACAGCCGCAAAAACGCGAAAAAGACCGAATGCGGGCGGTAGTACGAATTTTGAACATGAAATTGATTATTTATTTTCAATTAAATAAATATTTTTGAAAAGTGATGTGACAAAATTATTTATTTAACAATAATACATTTAAAATATTTTTTTCTAAATATCTAACTAAATAATTACTCTATCTAAATAACAAAATCATTTTTGTTCGTACTAACATACGCATTCGTACAAACGCCCTCTCTTACCCTATTTCTTAAATGATTTTTTGGTATTTTTTTTTTACTTTTTAAAACTCAATTTGTCAAAAGAATTTCAAACAAGAACGATATAATTACTGCAATTATTTAGAAGCTAGAATATTATAATTTTGAGCTTTTGTATCTACAGAGCGAGAGCAACCTTTTAAATTGTCGAAGTGTAATGACCATCACAAACGAACGCGTTCATAAGTGTCTGTTTAGAGTCTTAATCTGATAACTACAAAAAAACAATCTTAGAATGCTCTACTTTATAATGATATGATTAAGTTTATTAAAAACACTTTTTCACTATTTTAGTCGTAAATTTAGAAAAAGTTGGCCAACCTGATCTAGTCTCCTCTCCACTACAAGTAAATAAGACCTTTGAGAAAATTAATCGAAAAAAAGTATTTTACAGGATTTTTAAATTGTAAGAATATTTGATATTTGTGTAAAAATCAACTATTGATTAGACTTTTCTACATAGTTAGTCATTGGTCATTGCAAACTGATGGGATAGGACATTTGTACAACTCTGAGGTCAAATTAGACAAAGTGAAAATATATAATTCTTTAATACTACGGCATGAGTGAAAAGCCCTTTGCTGAAAGGTTAATTTACACTTAATTTATTTCAATTTATGAAGGAGATACTCAAAAAAATTAGGCCCGGACGGTACGACAGAAAATAGAGTTGCTATAAATGACCTCTTGCAAAATCGTCAAAATCTGATCCTCAGGTTCTCAAAAAACATATCCTTCGATTTTTCTAAAATTTAAATATCTTTTGTGGGCTCTTAAAAAACAATTCTTTAACCTATTCCAATAGTGGTCCAGTTTCAGCAACATCCTTTTTCAGGCTATTAAAAATAAAAAATTTTGTTCAAAAAAAAAAAAAAAGGGTTGAAAAAAGTGCTTAAAAAGCGGCTTTTGAGATAAAATCGGGTATTTCCTAGACCGGCCCATTTTCGGAAAGGGTTTAATCACCGTTTTTCAACTTTCCAAAAAACATATTGAAATTTTAGAAAAATCGAAGGGTGTGTTTTTTGGATCCCGAGGATCAGATTTTGACGACTTTGCAAGAAGTCCTTTTTTGGAAAACAGACTGCAAATTCTTTTAACTTTTTTTTCACGATTTTTAGAATCGTGTACATGCTTCGTAATTCAATAAGTTTCGTGACGTGGGACTTTGCATGTTTTGAATTTGAATTTAAATTTGCAGAATTAAAACTAAAACCTGTTGAAAAATTTTCAAAAGAGACCATGTAAATCATGAAGTTATTTTAATTATAAAATTTTAAAAAAATACGGAGGAAAATTTTTTTAAATAATCATCGATCAAAAAAGAATCTAAAAATTCAAACATTGACACGCAAATTTTCTTAGAAATAAATCATTGAATATATTTTAACTCTACGAGTAACGTTCTATTGTTATTACGCTTGTAAAAAAGTTAGAGATTGTATGTACAGTTAAATCATTGTACTGTAAAAACAGAATGTCTAATTTTCCATATAGCATTACAAGTATTTCAATAAAATTTTTTATTATTTTGTTTAACACAAAATTAAAGTTTGTTCAAATCAAGTCTTGCACGTCGATTTTTTTATTTTCTAAAATTATGAAATACTCTTCTGGACGCACTATCATTTAAAAAAGACCCGATGAATTAAAACTGCACAGTATTAAAATGTATCAATTTTTTTTTTCGTAAAAAATAATCTTGACAACTCGAAAATATTATTCACAAATGGGAATAAATAAATAAAATAAAATTAAAGTAAGGTCACATACTGCTTTTGTTCGTTAAAATTTTGCAAAGTCCAAGAGCGACACCGAGGAGTTGAATGCCGAGAGTCGACTGAGGCAGCACAAATTAGAAAGCGTCAACATTGAAATCCGCAACGACGCGTAAAACCGTGGGGATGAAATACTTTTCCAAACAAATTTTTTATGACGAATCGATATCGATCCAAACTGAGTGTGTTTTGTTATTGATGAGGAAGTGTTTTTAAGTTTCCTTAGGCCTTAATAATTTGATTCACATTTAAATTAGTTTATGAATACGATAGTCAAACCATATTATTGATACGTACTACTTACCGGTAGGCGTCAATTTTTGTCAAACGCTTATCGCTTTATCAAAAAATATTTTTATAATTGCAATATCTTTCTAGTTAATTAATTAATTTATTTATCAAAAAAGCGTAACATTGATTTTTTATTAAAAAAGAAAAAACGTAATCAATTAAGTATAGATGTAATCATCAGTTTCTACGATGCGTTGAAAATTATTACGTTGAACTCAAACTTATGTAAAAACATTTCATTTTATAGAAATAAAAAATTTTAATAGTAAAATTTGTACTAATAGTGACAGTAAATTTATCCCAAAAGATGAGCCGTTGATCGATTCTGTAATCGATCTTTATCGTATCTTGAGAGCGAGCTGAAAAAATATCATTCGAAACTCAGAAACATCATGTTACAGTTAAATATCGCCACGTGCTGTTGAATAAACTTTTTTATTTTAGAGCATATTGCAATTTGAAACTTTCCATCCAACATGTCTCACTATAAGATTAATTTTTTGCCTCTCCAGGAAATCTTAGTGATTTTGATTGAAAAATTGACTTTGAATTTTTTAAAGTGAGACCGAAATGAAACTCTGTGTAAGTATTGTGGGAATTGTTTCGACATAGTTTTTGAGTCTTGACTTAATTGAGCTTATTGGTTCTGAACACGGAAGAATCAGAGTCCTTTTTTATTTAATTATTCAGGGTAACGTATAGATATGAGTGCTGAGAATAGAATGAAAATTTAATTTCCATTCGCTTCCATTCTTAAAATTGACTCGTTTAAATACAGTTATTTGCAAAACTTTAAAAACTTTGTCAATCTTGAAACTCAATAACTGCGCGCTACAAAGCAACCGACTTTGTAACAAAAGATTGTAGCAGTATAAATAATTAATTTAATTTTGATTCACAAAAACTAAACTTTGCTCAATCAAGATACATACACTTTTAAAAAATGCAAAAAAATGATATATGTTTTTTCAAGATTGATTAGTTCATGTCACGTCACAAAGTTTAATTTTAAATCTAATAGTGAGTTGAGACCGAATCTACAGATATTAGTATATTACAGTCCCGAGGGAGTCAAAAATGAGTTAGGCTTTAGCAAACCCAAATTGATGTCCGAGCCGAAGGCGAGGTCATCAAAGGTTTGCTAAAGGTTAGCTCATTTTTGCACTCCCAAGGGCTGTATACTATTTTTCACGCTAGTAGTCCGAAAGTACAATATTCGTTTCCGGTACGAGCCCGAAAATTGTACTTTCGGGCTACTAGGTTTTTTGTACTTTCGGGCTCGTAACGGAAACGAATATTGTACTTACTGACTACTAGCGTGAAAAATAGTATACAGCCCTTGGGAGTGCAAAAATGAGCTAACCTTTAGCAAACCTCGAGGCAAACCTCGCCTTCGGCTCGGACATCAATTAGGGTTTGCTAAAGCCTAACTCATTTTTGACTCCCTCGGGACTGTAATATACTAATACACGCTCAGGGAGAGCAAAAATGAGCCAACCTTTAGCAAACCCTTGATGGCCTCGCCTTCGGCTCGGACATCAATTTGGGTTTGCTAAGGGCTACCTCATTTTTGACTCCCCGAGCGTGTAATGTACTATTTAATACCATTCTGAGCATTAAGTACTTAAACTTCATTTTTAAATTTATTCTTGCAAATATTAGAATACTTTTTGTGACTGAGAAATCTTTTTTAACACCTGAAATTTTTTGAAAATAAATCTCGCTCTGTGATTTGTGAATTCTAAATTTCTAATTTCTTATTCGAATTTTATCGCATTCGTGGCTAAAACATTTTTCTACGCACGACCTGAAGTTGTCATGTTTTAGCCACTCGATTCGATAAAGCACATATCGACACTGGAGCCTAAACAAGAGTCTTCGCGCCGTGTGAAAAAACTTTGCCTTGTTTTAGGCACTAGTGTCGATATGTACTATTCACATGCACTCTCATATGGGATACGATTTGTCGTCTGCTTTATTTCTCGAGTGGCGTCGGCTGCAGACGCTGCAGTCGGCCGGTGCACATTTCCCGCGCTTTGAAGTCGTGTAAAAATTATTTGTTCAAACTTCATATTTTGTACTGTAATAATTTTTTTAATTTTAATTAAAAAGTAATTAATGAACAAATTACAATGCCGACTGGTAAGTTTTATACTTTGTTTTTCAAATTACAGATATTTTCACTCATAATTACTTTGAAAACTATTTTTATAGGTTAACTTCATATATACTTCATAATTTTAATCTTATTGAATAAAATAATTAACAGCTTTTTGTTTTCACTTTTATATTAATGCTTTTTTTGTATTTATCATTTTTATCTCCTGGTTTCTTGTTCTTTTACAGCTACTTTAAATGTAAAGCAGCAAATTATCAATATTATAAAAAGATTCAGATTTGAAGAGTTGGAGTCTGCAGTTTTACCAGTTTTTCCCGAATTTTCCTGGGAAGATATCAAATCTCAACTTATAGAAAATCATGAAAGTCTGACAACAGTCCGTGCAGTCAAAATTATTGAAGATGAAATTAATGTGAGTACTGAATAATTTTTACATTTTTTCAAAGTGAATTAACCAAAGCTTCTATGAGGTAATGTCTAATAATTTTTTAATTTATCTGGTGTAATTAATTTCAATAATATTTTTGATTAATTTATAATTATAATCTAGTTTTATATAGCATTATTTGAATCAATATTATATCAAAGCTAATGCAGCTTAATCATTTTTAAATGCAAATTCTATTTAATCAAGAAAAGCGGCAAAACATTTTCAAAATTAGAAGTTGTTACTTGTTGATAATATTTGAATCAAAATTGTAGTGTTTTAAAGTCAAAAAAAGCATTTTTTATGTAGCAATAACAACAAATATTTTTTATAGAAATTTATTATTAATTTTCACTGTATCTAGAAAGCAAAAATATCTCAAGACATTTTGACTGATCGGCAGGCTCTTCTCGAAGTTATAGGTAAAATTTAAAAAATTTCTTTATTAATATAAAATTTATTTTTGTAAAAATTTTATGAAAGATCTATTAAACAATTTTTATGGCTTATTATGTTTTCAATTATGTATTATTATTTATATTTCAGATGCAAGTAGACACTACATGAGAAGATTTTGGTATACTTTGGAGTTCAGAGGTACAAGTACTCTTAAAACATTAAAAACTCAAGAAATTAAAGAAAAAATTACAAGAATTTTTTCTACAAATCATTTAGAATATAATGCAACCGTTTTACGGCACAATGGTCTCTTATTTCTTTCCATCAAAGAGAGACCAAAAAAAAAGCAAAGAAAAACCATTATGCCAGTGTTTTTTTCTTTGGTTCCCAAAGAAAAATTTTTTTTTACTTCAAAAAAAGTTTTAGCAAATCATATAACTTTAGCAGTGGTAGAAGCTATGGGCTATAGTACTTATAAAAATATAAAACTAGATGGTAGAAATATTCCATCATTGGTTAGATTACTAAAGGCAAGAAAAGTCATGGAACAAACAGGGATTCCTCCATCAGTTATAAGATTTAAAAAAGGAGGACCTGAAAAAACGTAAAATTTCACTTTTAAGCCTTATCATAAAAAAAAAATATCAAATAAATTATATTATGCATCTGATTGAATAATACTGATAATAATTAATGAAAAAATAATTTTTCAGTTCTCATGGCTTGGATTTCACTCAACACAAACATAGAAAAGAATTTGC
This sequence comes from Encarsia formosa, assembly GCA_038277355.1. NCBI lineage: Eukaryota > Metazoa > Arthropoda > Insecta > Hymenoptera > Aphelinidae > Encarsia > Encarsia formosa. The sequence goes on from CM076184.1 coordinate 113,760,310, forward strand.
TGAAAAATGTTTTGGAGAGGATCCACCAATTTTAGAAACTTTGAAAGTAACAGCTAATGATGAAAAATGGAAACATCCAAAAGCTCAGGAAAAGTTTCCGAACGATATTATTTACACTGGGTAAAATTTTTAAATTATTTTATATTTTGTTGAACAAGGAATTAGATCTTTCAATAATTGTATCGAAAAACTAAAAATAAGTTTTATGCTGCTTTGTATTTAAAAAAATATTTGAATTATTATAACTTTCTCAAATTTTCAGGTTGCGATTTCGAAGTCCAAATATTGCAAATTTTTTAAAAGAATTGGTAACAGAAAAAGTATTAGAAACACCACTTCCGTCATATGCTGCAAATTTGCTCATCTTGGGAAGAAATCAAATCTATCTTAAAAAAGTTAATTCCAATCAGTAGTCTTTTTAACTCATTATTTATTCATAATAGTAAATAAATTGTAAAAAATGTGAAAAAAAATTTTAACAAAGCTAGTAAATGAAACAATACTTTGAAACTACTTATTTGTGTCAAATATTGTTTACATTACAAAAAATAGTATGAGTAGTAAAAAGACTGACTCTGATCAGCAAGAAAGTCTGTGATTGCTTTGTTATACTGATTATATTTTTATACTTGAACATTAGAATATGTGTAGAGCCTACTTGAAATATAAAATAAAATATATACATAAAATGAATGATAAAGATTCATTGTCATGAAGAATGATAATGAAGTTCAAATACTTTTAATGATTGCTTGTACAAAGTAACGAAAAAGTCAACTATTATTAAGTAGAAACAATTTTATAGAATTTTTTTTTTTTAGGGACTTAATAAAATTACAAATTGTAAAAGATTTTGGAAATCAAATAAAAATTGTGAATGACTAAATTGCTCAAAATAGTCTTGTATCAAATTCCAATTTAAAGTGAAATACTTTTTATCTTAAATCTTTTTAATTTTTTGTTAAAATTTGAAGAATTAAATTTTTTAATATTTTTAGATTATTTAGCCTTTTCATTTCAGTAATTATATTAATAGTTTTTGTATGTACAATAAATAATTTTATTAAGAAAATTTGCATTATCTATAAAATAAATTTTCATAAAATGTACACCCTTGCAACAAATAGAAGTTTTAATTAATTCAATTTCTCAAAGTTTAGATTTTAGTGTAACCTGTAAATTTTTTTTTATGTATATTTTTATTTCCTCCATATGACTTTTTCCCTGTTGGCAACTAGTTTTCACTCATTAGAGAATTATTCAAAAAATAAAACTTCAATTAAAATTCTTATGAAATAAGTATATTAAATTCGTTTTACTTCAATAAAGTAGAATATATAAAATTTTTGTAAATAAAAAAGTTTAACTACAATAAATTCAACAGTTAAATTTTAGTTTGATGCTGATTGAAATTTAATTATAAAACCTTAATTGTAAAACCTACAAAATTTTTAAAATATTTTAATTTTTTTGTGAAGATTTAATAATATATAAAGTTATCAAAATTTATCAAGAATATGTTTACTTATAAAGTTTTTTTTTGTGTTGCATGTTTTTCCTAACATACTTTTTACATGTTTTCTTCTTTATTAATCATCATCTTCACTTTCTTCTTCACTAGTAACATCTGGATCTTCTGCCTGCAGTAGACATTTTTCACACTGACAACAAAACAGGTAAAGTGAACTTAATGCTTTTTGCCTGGAGTGTCGACTGCGCTCTAAAGCACACTCATCTAAATAACTAATGCATATTTCTTCATCTGGTAAGATTTCGCGAGTGGCGCGAACTGCAAGAGTACTGTTAGAGTAGGGAAATTCAACACTGGCATTTGGTGAGCAACTGTGATTTATAGATGACTGTAAGATGTACAAACCGGTACCTTCATTATCTAGAAAAGTGCCCACAACTGAAATAAAATTTAGGTTTAAATGTACAAATCTCTTGGATTTTAAATTCAGTATTGGTTAATTTACTAAAACATGATTCAGAGACAAAAATCATTTATGTTGTTACTTGTTATTTTTAAAATAAATATTAAACAGTACAACTTGCTCTTAAAATAGTTATATAAACTGAAATTCATAATTTTCAAAATAAATAGGAAAACAATTATTTATATATTTACCATCATCCATTTCACTGTATATTCTGTCAATAAGTTTATCCACTTGTATTGTTTCATTTTCTGGTAATTCTAAAGAGGATACATTTTTTACCCATCTACTGAAGGCACTGGTTCCAATACCTTGTCCATTAGTACCAACAAGTGCTATTAAACTTCTAAAACCATCTGGAGTGAACCACTAAAAGTAATAACAGTAATAATAATAACTAAATCTTGAGGAAAATATTTAATTTAAATTATAAAATAATTAATAAATTAATGTTACCTGAGGTACCAGTTCTGTGTTTACAGACTTAAGCATCATCTGTCTTAAAATATCAATTTGTCCAACAAATTTCTCTCCCAAGAGATTATGTGCAATTTCTTGAGTTTCATTCACTGTTTTATGACAAAATTGTGAAAAAGTAGAAACTATAGCAGCCTTATCAATTGCTTGATTAACCATTGCCACCATTCTAGCTAGCAACATTATTGTAGCACTTTCTGGTGGATAGTGCATTTGTTTCCAAGTTTCTTTTAACTGTACGAGTGGGTGGTGCTCATTGTTTTGTCTTGACTGCAAACACAAAGTTTGGTGGTATCTGAAAATAGTAGTCTTTAAAAAAAAAAATTTTTTTTTCTTAATCAAACATACAGGTTCAAGAAAATGTCATTGAAAAAAAATAGCTTCCTTCAATACCTTTGCCATGCATTACTTTGGCATTCTGTACTGCAGTATTTGGTACCACATGCTTCACATTCCTTGATCAAGTTTTTATTTGTCTTACAACATTCAGAAAAAGGTAAAATATGATCTTTTTTACCAGTCAATCGGCGAACATTTTCTTCTGCAGTTTCTAATGGTTGCAAACAATAATCACAGGCTAAATATTTATAATCTGTATTCCAAGCGTATTGGCAACATACTAAAGGACTCTCTTCTAATATTAAATCTCCTTCTTTGTAGGAGGTTGTAGCAAACAAACCTTTGCCCTGTCAAAAAAAATTAAATTTTGTCAATTTCAATACAAAAAAAAAAACATGTAAATGAAGATTCCTGTAAGAATAAAAAATCATAAGTAGTGAACAAGTTTTTTTTTTAGTAATCTTCTGAGTAATATGATTGTTAACACTGAAATAATTTTTACAATAATTCTAATAAATTGAATTTTACCTTTTCTTCATTTAGAAATCTTACTTCGTATCCACTGCAATCCATGGTTGATAAAAAAAATTAAGTTAACTGACAACGATTACTACATTTACCTACAAATTATCTATCTAGCTATAACCTTTAAGAAAAGTTGCAGAACACTACAGGTAGGTAGAACACACGTGTTTCTTCCATATGCTTATACCTATATATATAATTGATGTCGACTTTAGTCACTATGTAGTAGACGAAAAATTAATATCCATTATTTTTGTTTTTATTTTCATTATTGTTTTATTATTACAGCATATTTTGAAATACTTCTAAATACATTTTTTTATCATTATTATTTTTTATTGAATTTATGGCCAAGAACAAAGTATCCTAGTAATTATATGTACTCTAACTCATCTGAGTTTTATTTTTTTTTTTAGAATTATATAATATTTTAAGGTTTTGTTATCTCTTTTTTAATTAAAATTTTAGAAAAAAAAAAATAATTTCATTTTTGAATTTTAGCTCCTTTATCGTTTCTGTTTTCCTTTTCCGTTTCCGTTCCGGTGTTTCCACTCCACGACACACCCATTTATGGGGCGCTGTTAGTACCTAGATGTTTGTAGGTAGTTTGCTAAGTTGAGTTTGAGCCGAGCTCAGTGTAGCTGGAGTGTAGCTCAGTATTCGTCATCGGTAGCGTACTGCGTTAGTGCTACTTCTGGAAAAGTACTAATTAAAATTTATTAAACATCGTATAGTGACCTCATCTTCGGTATTGGTTATTAGAAGTAATATATTGAAAAAAAGATCTAAACCAAAAATTCATCATAGCGTACACCCAACTCGACATTTGAAAGCATCAAAACAGTTCTTCGAGCAACTTCGGCATCGGCAAAGTGTGTGTTACACCAGTGTTAGACATCCTAATATTTTTCACTGCCTACTTAAATCATAAAAGAGCATTGTTTTGCCGCAGAAAACCATTCTTCCTGGTAAATCTTCGCCCAATAGACGTTAAACAGCGATATAAAAATGAACGGAGTTATGCCCATGGTAAGTAGAAAAATTGAAAAAGATGTTATTTTAGGCCATCATGGCGACGATCTCTCGTCAGTTAGTTCACTCACTCTACTACTTATCAATTTGCGGGATCTCAATATTTAACAAGTTAATCAGGATAACTTTTTTCAAGATTTAAAAAAAATTTTTTGTCAATGCATAATTTTAAAATTTGTTGTAAAAATTTTAATTAAAGTTTAGTAAGAGTTATGTATAAAAAACTATAGCATTGTAGTATATTATTATCTATTTATAAAAATTAACTTGAATCTTAAATGTTCTACATAATTACACTAGTTTTTTTAAACATATTTAAAATAAAGTCTTGGTCATGGCTGATCAGGAGTAGAAAATTTTTTTTGTACACAAAACTTGTTAAGGAACTTTTGTATACATAATTTTTATACAAAATTTTCTAGTTTTAGTTATAAAAATTTTTTCTAAATAAACATTCTCTCTTTACCTTTACCTTAAATCCAATAACCCATCCCAAATGACCCTCCTAGCTTTACCTGGATACTAAGCTTTTATCTTAACACCAAAAAGGGTTGTAAAAGCTAGTATCCCAGTAATGCTAGGAGGGTTATTTGGGATGAATTGTTGGATTAAAAATAAAAGCTAGTATTCAGGTAATACTAGGAGGGTTATTTGGAATAAGTTATTGAATTCAAGGTTGAAGCTAGTGTCCAAGTAAGGAAAAAAATCTTACTTTTTAAGGTGGCTTGCAAGTGCTGCCCCGTATCTAGAAGGGGCCCTTGCAGGTGCATAAGTTTACAAAAATTTTAAACAAGAAAAAAAAGCAATTTTTCCTATTTTTAATGATTATTACTATTTATTATGATCGTTATAATTCATTTTAAAACAAAACTTGAGATGAAAAACATAAAAAACAGTGAAAAATTTCATGTTTTAGAGGTTATGTACCACAATTTTTTATTTTTCTTAAAAATTAGTCCGATAACCCCATATTGTTATAATTTTAAAATGATCTTTAACTTTTTACCTTTAAAATGATACCTGACTCGTAGCAAACTAGTGTATTTAGACAATTTGGGGAATTTTTAAATGTTTTTTCCCATAAGAGTCCATGTTAAAAAAAAAAATTTTTAATGATTTTTTTTTCAAAAATAAGTCCGATGAACTTCCTAGTGTCCTCTAGGAAAGTTGTTGGTCTCAGTTCAAGGAATCTACCTGATTTTTTTCGAAACTTATTAGTGTTTTTTTAAAATACTTACAAGCCACCTTAAATAACTGTTTAGTTCATTGAAAAAATGTTTGTATCTAAAAATTTCCAAACTAGAAAATTTGTATACACAAAATAAAAATCATGTACATACATTAAAGTTCTTGACTAAAAAAAAATTTTTGTAGCCAGAAAAATTTTTGTGTACAAATACTCCTGTTTAGCCCTGACCTTTTTTTAAATGTAATGAATGATTTGGAATTATAAACATTGTTAATTGGTTATTATAAATGCCCTATTAAATCTACTTACTGAATAATTGGTTAATGGATTTCTTGTATTCAAGGTTTTAATTGCAGTATTAACAATATTCTTTTTGTCTAACATTTTTAAATAAAATAAAAAGTGAAAAATTTGAGAGTTTAAAGTCAACATTTTTTAAAATTATTTTCATACTACATTGTTTATTGCTTTTGTCAACTCGCTCAGAAATTTGTATTATACTTTTTTTGGGTACTAGGTTTTAGTTTTTAGTATAAAAAATTTGAAGGAATTAAAGTTATTCAGGGGGGTGTCTTATGAAATCGGCCATTTTTTAAAAGAATTTTATTTCGTAGAAAAAAATATATTTCAGGCTCAAATTTTTTACATATTAAAGATAAAATATTGAAAAATGAAAAATTTTTTTTTTTTTTTTTTTTTTTTTTTTGTTGATGACGTCATTCTGCGGTGGTCCGAAAATTATCCTTTTTGTTGTTGGTGGAATTTCTAACTGAAGAACGGTAAATCTGAAAGCAAAAAAAAAAATAGTTTTGTAATCTATACATGTTTCCCCATATCTGGTACCATTTTTAGACATTTTCATAATAAATTAACAAAATGGCGACGTTTTGAATTTTTCAGGTGTTACTGATTTCATAAGACACCCCCCTTCAGTAATTTATTATTATCAAAACAATTTTTTTTTTTTTTACAGCAGACGCCTCTTCTTCAACAAAACAACTTGGAACCACCAGGAAAAAAGATTCGATTAGAAGGTATATTGCAAAAAATGTCAGTTTATATTAATAATTTCATAAAAAACAAAGTACAAAAAAAGGATCTTGTACTCTTAAAAATTGAAATAACTGCAGAAACATTGACCTTTACATATTAGCGGTAAAAAATATAAAGTGTTTATTAAAAAAATAGAAAGAAGGAAAAAAAAATTGTTTTAAGTTAACATACAATTTTAAGCATCAGACTCCTGTTTCCATTAAAATTTTTTTTTTTTTTAATTTTAATTTTAAACCAATCCGCGTTTTGGTTAGGCCGGAATCCAGTCATTAAACATCTGAAAAACTAATGTTTGGTTGTCCTTCTGTTCTGAGATGTTGCAGTGAAGAGACTGTACAGAATCTGTGGACTTCGACTCAACTGCAATCATGAGATTTTTGCACCAAAGAAAGAAAGAGAACGAATCTGAGTTTATTACAAACTCTCCCACTAATTCATGGCAACATAATAATGTCGAGTACAATACATTCACGAATTTTAGATAGGTCAGCATCTTAGGGTAGCTTTTTTGTCATTTCTCTAATGATAAATCTCTCACTAGAAATTTTTAAAGTGTTCTTTATAACTTATGAATTTTTAAAATGTACTTTGCAGATGAATCATTTCTAAATCTATATACATGACAATTTTTCAAACTCGTAAATATTTTGAAAATCAAGAGATTTGAGATTTATCCTTAGATGAAGTGATGGCGATATTTTTTTTTTTTATTTCTTATCTTTCCCTATACACCGTTGCCCATTTGCATCTTTGAAGTATACAAATTTTTCATAACATGTCTATCAAATAAAAAATTTATCCTATTGTGAATTCAGGTAAGTTATTTTAATTAGAATTAGAAAGACTCCAGAACCAAACCAGCTCTTAAAATCGCCATTACTTCAATTGAAGGTAAAAAAAAATTCAAGTTTAGGATCTAGTTATGTGGCTAGGTTGTAAAAGGCAAAGTTTGAAAACGGCGCATTGAAAATGCACTGAGAGTGTTTTTTGCTTTGTGCTTACAGATTTCTGCGTCGCATCACAAGTCTTTCGGATAATTTGTCCGCGCAACCTCCATTGCTCGAGAGTGAACACGGTTAGCCAATTTATGGGGTGATCAGGCAATAATAATAAAGTTTACGTGTTTAAAAAAAAAAAAAAAATTAATCGCCCAGCGAAAAATTGTTTGAATTTGTGCTGTAAGTTAGCTGTACAATTAATTAGATAGAATTTATTTCTGTAATTACTAAAAAGCTATTGAAAATAAGTAGATTGAAAAGTTCCAAACTTTACTATTGGATTATTTATCTACGTTTCAAGCATCTTGTTTGTAGTTTAAAAATAAATTTTGTCTAATTAATTATGTATAATATATTTTTAACAAGTGTATCATACATAAATCACGCTAAATTTATTGCCACATAATTCATTTAAAATTTTTTCCTGGTAACGATGAAGCCGTAACCTTTTTTAAATTTTTTAATTTGAAGATTCTTGAGAAAAAAAAACACCTTACCAATGCGTACGTTTTTTTTGTTTCTGTTTCAGAAAGACTAGCCCAGCCAAATTGGTAGAGATATAAGAATATTTCTATCTTGATTTCGATTGTACGATTGTAGCGTTGCTTACGATGTGTAGCTAAAGAATCGCTCGATTCTCTTGTGAGCCAGAATTTTTTCGAGGATGGTTAAAAAAAAAAAAAAAAAGTAAAAACGATTAAAAAGAATATGAAATAATGTGACGTTATTTTCAAAAATCTCATTTGTCATTCAATCGTTAAAATTTTCATTATAAAAATTGAAAAATAATTTTTAACTTTACATTTAGGTAATCTTTTTTTTTTTTTTTTTTTTTTTTTTGTTTTGTTACCGGAAGATTAAGTTCATTAAAATAGCAACATGAAATAAAAAAAAAGTTAAATTACTAACGTTTAGTATAAAATAGTTGATTAATTGACAAATGAGTAGGATGATTTTTGTTGAAAAAGAGGAACTTAAAAGCGATATCATCGTTATAATTTTTTCTCGAGCTTTTTGAAGGACTTTAGTTCAAATTAATTTCAAAATAAAAAAAAAATTATTACATTTTAAATTTACATTAGCTGTTCCTGCTTTATAGGTAAATTTTCTTTTTGTATTATTTATAAATAATTGATGAATTATTTTGTTTAATATTTTTTAAAAGCAATCATAATTTACTACACCTTAAATTATTGAAAAAAAATTCATTTTTTTTTTTTTAATAGTACTGAAATTTAAAAAAGTCTATTCAATGAGGTATTGATGGTATCAATTTTTGGTTTTCTCAATAAAAAAAAAATCTTAATATTTTTTTATACTATGCATATCAACACATGTCCAAGTCACATTTAATTTTCAAATTTTCGATCTATAACCGTGATCAAACTCGAAAACCGTTACTATAATCTCATATAGTTCGATTTTATTAGGAAACTTAATCGTATTTTGATTGTTTTAATTTCTTTGAACTTTCAGTTTCTTGGAGATACCTCATCTTGGGACCACTGAGAGACATCGTTAATTTTCAGTTTCTGACGTCCGATGATTTCTCAATTTTAAACTTCCATTTAAAAAAATTTTGCCCCCATTTCTAAAGTTACTCTACACTTTTTATGTATTATAATTTCTTATATTTTCATTATGAAATTCACAATAATTTTTTTTTCTCAATTTTACAGAACTATGCGCACGATTCTAGGTCGAAGAGAAGAATTTTTATGGTCCCCTCATAAAAACGTTATCAAATTCAATCTTAAAAAGCATCTTAAATCTTAAATATTTCAACCGTTACAAATTTAAAAACATAAAATTGAGTAGAACAAATAATTAAAATAAAGAATAAATTTAGTCAATGAAAAACTAAGAGCGTATTCAAAGTGACGGTTGAAGTATCATTAATACAATTTCGAATTTTACTAATTGATTGTTTTTACAGGAAATGCCTCGGAATTCTTGCCAGGCCCAATTTACGATCTCAGTCAAACAGGGCAAGTAGTTGCAGGTACGAAATTTTTTTTAATTTTTAAAAAATGGCAGTCTAAAAAATTAAGAAAAAACCTTCAATTCGTTCAAATTTTTTAATTTTTTTCATGATGAATAATTTTACTGCGAAGTAAATAAAATCGAGTCCTTCTAACTAAAATATGTTATAAGTTGATTCTTTTATCTAATGAGCGTTTAGCTGATAAGATCTGATTTTTATTTTCACAAATTTAATTTAAAAAAAATTAAAATTTTTCTTTGATTGAATTAAATTTATGATGACCATCTCTTACAGGGCCTGCGGCAAAATATCTGACACTTCCTGGGATTCTGGGAGCTGGTCTTCCAAAGATTTCGTCCGAGCAACATGACACCGTGAACCGAGCTAAGAAGTATGCTATGGAGCAAAGTATCAAAATGGTTTTGATGAAACAGACCCTAGCTCATCAGCAACAGGTAATGAATACTTTAATATATATATGAGCTCATCTTTAAACTTATTTTCGATTTCTGTGCTTTGTTTTATTTATTTATTTTTTATCTACTTTGTATATAAAAATCTACCATTTTTCTGTAAATAATCTTCGTTTCTTTACTCATATACCTCCTTATATACATCAAAGCACAAGAGGTCGTAGTATTAAATAATTTAATATGGTGGCCCTTAAATTTTTTACTAAAATAAAAAAATTAAAATTATCTTTTCAAGTAAAAACTCGTGATAAGTAAATTATTAAATTACACGAATTTTCGTTATGAAATTTTTGTTTGTTTGTTTTTTTTTTCTTTTCTGCTTACTACTTATGCATGTAAGTAAAACTTTAGTCATTCGCGATGTATCCTTACTTTTATTTTGTTTTTTAATAATTGCTAATTTTATTTATTTATATTTTTAAGTTAAAAACTTTGATTGCGTAACATTTTAGCTCTTTACCAAAGTGTACAGGTTTTATTTTATTTTTTAAATTTTTTATTAAATTTGTGTAAATTCAAGTTTTAAAACATCACGAAATAAGTTAAAAATTGTATTGCTAAATCTCATATTTAGTCCAAGTTACCTTGAAAATAATTTAAAAGGTATTCTTAAACAAATAGCTTTTTATGAGAAAGAAAATCGTTCAATTAAGAGTTAACTGATAAAAATTTGTGGAAAATAAAAAAATCTGACGAGATGACTTTTTAAACCCGCAGAAAAATAAGTTGGTTCTACGGCAGCAAGTTTTATTGCTAATGTGCAGGTTAGTGTTTATTAAAACGTGAAATTAAAATGATCGAAAATTTTTAATTCGGAAAAAATATTTTATTTGTTTTATAAAATTTTCCAATATCTGATTAATTAACTATTTTGCGATTGATACTTGTTGCAAAATTATTGGAGGCGGGAGCGGAGCTGTTCAGTTTTTAGAAGAAAGCCTAAAATATATTGATCTTAATTATTTTGTTTTTGGCTTATTAAAACTCTTAAGCATTAAAATTTTTTAAAACTCATTTTCTTGATTGAATACGAATTATTTTAAAAATTAGCAATTAGTTAATATTAATTAAAAAAATTTTATTAAATTGTAATTAAAATTTTTAATGTTTGAGAGTCGACAAGTTAAAAATTTAGGCATAAAACGAGTAAGGACCAGGAATCTATACTTGAATCCTCTGACAACTGAAGTCATGAATTTACTTTTCAAAATTAAAAATTAAAAGAGTTTAAAGAACATAGTGGTAATAAGAAACAAGATCTATGACTCACCTGTAGGTTCTGATACTTTGTGTTTCAGCAAATGGCAAGTCAGCGTAATCAAGTACAAAGACAACAGGCTTTGGCTCTCATGTGCAGGTTTGTTATATTTAATGATGAATTTGTTTTTCAGTTTTATGTGCCTTGTCCCAAGAAATAAAAAACCATCAACATTCCTGCAGCAACTCCTAAATCCACTTTCCAGTAACCCACTATTGTCTTAAGAAACTTTGTTTTAAGTGTTTTTCTTGGTGATTTTAATTAATGTAAAGAATAAACTATTTGTATAATCTTGGTAGTTTCTAATAAAAATCATGACATGCTATTTTTATTTTCTGTTGGATTTGAATCAATTTAAAAATATTTATTTTATTAATGTTAAATTTTTTCAAAGTTTTAAGTGCTCTATAAAAAATGAATATTTTTATAGGTACATTACAGTTTCCAAGTTAAAATCACAAAGAAAACAGAATTTTGATTTAACTAGAAATTAAATGAATGAAGATTAAGTAGAGCATTTATAGTAACACTGATGAACATTTTTATCTTTGCCTTATATTCTTATGCAAATGCTAAAGCATCTTTTCGATAATTTTTGAAGAACTAAAAAAAATTTTTAATTACATAATAAATAGTTTGTATTATTACAATTTACTGTTTAGTAAATTAAATTTTAAAATAGAGAAAAGTCAAATAATTTTACCAAATTTTACGTATAGATTTTTAATTTGGCCTATAATTTGTCTCATTGTAGTGTATAATTTATTTTGAAGTTTTCGTTTTGTATAGAAAACGTTCTTTTTTTTTAGTTCTTTTGCATGAAAGCTTATTTTTCTAATGATATTTGTGTGCACGCTTTAAATCTTTAATTTGAATCGCTTAAAAAAATCTCGTAAGTTGTATATGCCTATATAAATTTTAAATCTTTAATTTGAGCTTTGAATCATTCACCATTAAAAAATTATTTATTTCGTTTTTTTTTTTAATGCGATTCAAAGATTAATTTTAATTCAATATCGATGTTTGTTTAAAAATTTTGTGAAAAGATAATCATTTCAGAATTTGATTCACAAAGGTTTCGGTACTACTCTTTTTTTATTGATTAAATTAAGCTAATCTGGAAAAACTACTTTCTTTCTAAAAGTTTACAAACGACTTTTCAAAATATTTTTTTATGATACAGTTCGTCGAGATTGTTTACTTAATTAGTAGAAAAAGAAAAAACCGCAAGTTTTTACTTTTGTGCATTAAATTGAAATCTTTTTCACAAATCTCTCAAAGTGACGTTACGTATTTACTTTAAATAAGCACATTGTATGCATATTGAATGCCCTCAAACTTAGAACATAGAAATCTTCATTATGCCAATTTAAAATGTCATTAAAATTTAATTATTTATTGTTTTTTTTTTAACGTTCGTAGTTTGAAAAGAAATTGTAAAATTATTAAAATCAAATATTTTCCAGTTGAATGATTAAAAGTATATTAACTGCATGAATGCTAAAAATTCTAAACTTGCAAATAAAACAACGTATTATATGCTTTCTGCCGATACACGGCATCCTTATGAGAGAAGCTATTAAGTACTCACCGAATTATCTCAAACTTTTGCTATTTTACTTGTCTTTCTTACCATTCTTCTTTCAGATTTCAAATATTTAGTAGAACATATATTGTGTCTAACTTCATAGCATTGAGTATTTTTACCGAGTAAACACGTTAAAAATATTTATTTAGAAAAAATTTAATAATATTTGATAATTTTTAATTCAATTGATACTGTTAACTACATAAAAATGAACCAAAGCGATTCGTATCATACAAGAGATGAATCTTCTTCCTCGGAAAATACAGGAGATGAGGCAAGTTCGACTGATGAAGAAACCCAACCTCCTCCTGTCAAAAGACCAAAAAATACTAGTGAAGAGAGAATGGATAAGATCGAAAGAAATATTGGATTTTTGTCAAATTTAATACTCGCCAAGTATCCTCCTCATTTTGCTAGTTCGGACTCTCCTTCGTCATCTGCGCAAGTTTCTAACCAAGCGGCCTTTTCAACGCAACCAAGAGGGCAGAAAATTTTGCATTTTGGAGATCTGAAAACCACTGTGGATGAAAAGCGAGTTATCAAAGCAGCTGATAAAGATCGTTTGGCCGAAATTAAGAAATTACAGCGTTTTTGTTCGAATGATTGGAAAGAGGTTAGATATTCTTCTTACCTTAAAAATTATTTAGCCAATCCGGGATTTGTCGACTTGAAGATAAACGATGAACTTCTTCATTTTAATAAGGGCAAAGACCCTTTCGCCCCTACTGAAAGAGCTTTGGCTGGTTTGTCTAATGCAATTTTGGATCATAAAGATCTTTTAAGATCTAATCTTCAAAGTCTTTCAGATTGGGCTTTTTCAAATCCTGATGAGTTAAATTCTCAAAATTTATTTAAAAATTTAATTTCAATATTTGGCCCTGATTCTGAAATTTTTCAAAGTTATGAAAATATTCTGCAAATTGTTTGTGGTAAGAGAGCCGAGTGCATCGAGATGAGACGAGATCGTTTATTGTCCGAAGTTCATGATAAAAATATTTCTCATGCTCTTCGGAACGTTCCTCCCAGTAGCGAACATCTATTCTCGAAGGAAAGTTTAGCCCCTTTAATTAACTCTTTAGGTGGCGTTCAAAACTGGTTGAATGTCCCTTCTCATTCGGTAAAAAGATTTACTACACAGAAATTTCCTGATCAAAATCAATCAAGAAATTCTTTTAAAACTGATAAAACTAATTCGTCGAAAGATCATCGTTCTGTCAAAAGAGTTCCACCCAAACCGCAATTTGTGTCGAAGAAGGATCAACCCAAGGCTAAAGAAAATAATTCGTTTCGTAAGGGACGTTTTGAAAAATGACTATTTAAAGAATCAGAGTTTTACAGGGGGTCAGCTCATGCTTTTCTTGGATCGTTGGAAGGAAGTAGGAGCTCCTCCCGAAATTCTCAAAATTATATCAGGGACACGAATTCCTTTAACTTCAAAACCACCTTTGATCCGCAATTGGCGTCTTTCCAAATTCAAGACCAAATTTTCCGCAGCGATGTCAGAGCAAATTCAGTTGTTAAAAAAGCAAAAAATTTTGGAAAAACCAAGCAGTCAAATTCACAGTCACATTTCAAGAATGTTTTTGATAAAGAAGAGTTCAGGAGGGATTCGCCCTATTTTCGATTTGAGAGGCCTAAACAATCATATTCAGGTAACGAAATTTCGTCTAATCTCACATCACCAGATTCCAGATTTTTTACAGGATCAGGATTGGATGGTGAAAATAGACCTTTCTCAAGCTTATTTTCACATCCCCATTGCAGAGTCTCATCGCAATCTCCTTCGTCTGATCTACAACGGGGAGTTACTTCAGATGACGAGCTTGCCCTTCGGCCTCTCATCTGCCCCTCAGACCTTTGCAAAAGTAACGAACTGGATTGCAGAGATCCTTCGTTTGCGAGGACTGAGGGTGATTGTGTACCTCGACGACTTTCTTTTGGTCTCTCAAATCAGAACCAAACTGAGCGAGCAAGTGATCGAGGTTATCAAGTTTCTACAATTCCTTGGTTGGCACATCAAACTAGAGAAGTGTGTTTTGGAACCTTGTCAGGAGATCGAATTTCTAGGTCTGATTTGGAACACTCAACTAAACTACATTCGTTTGCCAGACAAGAAAGTTGCCACGATCTCAGACCTTCTGAATCAACTTTTGACCAACCAAACTTGTACTTTAAAAGAACTACAGGTACTGCTAGGACACTTGAACTTTGCCAACTTTACTGTTTACAGAGGCCGACTTCATTGTCGCTTCCTTCAACGTTTTCAAACTCAATTTCGACAAAAGAGACTCCGAGAACGTCGCCAGATTTCTTCGGAAGTGAGAGACGAACTCATGTGGTGGAAGAACAATGTTGCTACGACATGTCAACTGCACAAGCCCCTGATCACAAACTTTCTCACCACGGATGCTGCAGATTCAGGTTGGGGAGCTCAATTAGACAGCTTTCTCCTGTCAGGTTCGTGGACAACCAAACAAAATCTGTGGCATTCGAATATGAAAGAGATGTTTGCTGTATATGCGTCAATCAAAGAGTATCCTCACAACCTCAGAGATGCTCACATACTTGTCCAGTCCGACAACCGGACTCTTGTTTCATACATAAACAAGGAAGGGGGCACTCGCTCGATCGGTCTCTTGAATTTAACGCACCAGCTTTTAATGATCGTCGACTCATTAAATATAACATTAACTGCGAATTACCTTCCAGGAAAATACAACGTCATAGCCGACAGACTTTCACGGAAAAAGTCGTTACCGGAATGGCATCTATTACCCGAGGCCAGGAGAAAGATCTTCGACAGATGGGGCGTGCCGGAGATAGATCTGTTTGCTTCAGCAAGATCGAAAATCGCCAAACGTTACGTCTCCTTGGATTGCAAAGATCAAAAAGCACAGTTCATCGATGCCTTCAGTCGGACTTGGGATTTCAAACTTGCTTGGATATTTCCCCCACCGAATCTAATTCCGAGAGTCTTGTCTCATCTCAACAAGTGTCGAGGTCAGTTTATTCTGATAGCACCCAAGTGGGAGCAGACATTTTGGATGTCAGATTTGATCAGCAGAAGCAGGGATCCTCCAATAACGATAACCAAACTCGATCGATACCTAATCGATTTATCGACAGGGAAGGCTCCCAGTCAAGTGGAACTTCTCACCTTGCAAGCGTGGAAAATTGGATGTGGTCAAGTTTGACGAAAGATTGGTCCCAAGCGGAGCTCGATTTAATTAAGAAAAGTTGGCGTGATTCGACAATTAACACTTACAAAGCTCCTATAAAGAGGTGGCTGGACTGGTGCAAGTCAAATAATATTAGTCCTGGTAATCCTACACCTAGTGATCTAGCTAGATTTTTAGCCAATCTCTTCATTGTAGATAAGTTAGCTCACAAAACAATTCTTACATACAAATCAGCAGTGGCAACTTTTTGTACTGGTGGTCCAGCTACAAACTTATCTTCTGATTTTTTAGTCCGACAAGTACTAAAAGCTATTTCTATTGTCAATCCCCCAGAAAACAAGAAATTTATTTGGGATGCAAAGATTCTCTATGATTGGCTTTCTTTAGCACCTAGATCTCTTACTTTATTTGAGATTTCGAGAAGAACAGCAGCCATTCTTCTTCTTGCTTCTGGTAGAAGAGTTCACGACCTTACTTTATTAAGAGTTTCTCGAGATCACTACATCGATACCAATAATGAGATAATTTTCTGGCCTGCATTTGGTTCAAAAACTGATCGAGCTTCATTTAGACAATCTGGTTGGAAACTCTCTCAAAATTCTAATAAATGGTTATGCCCTGTTTTTATGATTCGAAACTACTTAAAGTTGTCAAAACAAAGAAGAAATCAAGTCAACATTGATACGTTTTTTATCACAGTCACTGGTGAAGTTCCTAAAGCAGCTTCTAAGACTATAATTGGGGGTTGGCTTCGATCAGTATTCAAAGACGCGGGAATTGACGCTCCTCCTGGTAGCATTAGATCTGCAGTTGCTTCACGTTCCTGGTTAGATAATCTTCCAGTTCAAGATATTTTAGATAATGGAAATTGGAAATGTGTTGAAACCTTTCGAAATCATTATTGTAGAGAGATTAATTTTGACTCAACTAAGGAAAATTCAAGTTTGCTTTCAAATAATTTTTCATGTGTTTAATATATATATATATTAATCTAAGCATTGTTAATTTGAAATAAAGTATTATTTCTTTGAATTCAGATTAGTTAAAAAATCCTTTAATTATTTATTTCAGTCACATAACATTGAGTATAATAATCTGCAATATATTTCATCCAGTAGATTACAAACACGTCTCTCATAAGGATGCCGTGTATCGGCAGAAAGCATATAATATTGGTGTTTTGCATAAAAACAAAACACTTGTTATATGCAGAACCGATACACGGCATCCTGGTAAGTTTCTTACTGTATGAGAAGACTATGAAGTTAGACACAATATATGTTCTACTAAATATTTGAAATCTGAAAGAAGAATGGTAAGAAAGACAAGTAAAATAGCAAAAGTTTGAGATAATTCGGTGAGTACTTAATAGCTTCTCTCATAAGGATGCCGTGTATCGGTTCTGCATATAACAAGTGTTTTGTTTTTATGCAAAACACCAATATTTGAATTTTTGCAGTAATATTCATTGATTTTTATTGAATAAATTCAAAGTTTGATACAATGCAATCTATTTCTATATTACTTACTTTGAAAATTTAAAGTCAAAAGCTGTAATTTAAATTTTCATGTAAAATATTATCTTTTAATTAGTGCTTAATCTCATCATTTAATCGTCAAGCTTTAAGAAAACAATGGGAAATTAAAAAATATGCTCAAATTAGTTGCAACGCTTCAACAATTGAGATTTTTTAAGTTCACTAATTTCATTAATTTAAGTTATTGATGATTAATTTATACACATTTCAAAATTTCACATGTACTTCAATATAATTTTATTTGAATTGGCATTTGTTTTATTTATTTACTATTTTATTTAGCTTATAATTTCTGCCATTTATGATTTTTGCTAATTTTTGCTTTTATTTAAAAAAAAAAAAAAAAAAAAAAAAAAAAAAAAAAAAAAAAAAATTAATCATCAATCTATATTTTTAAATTTGCAACTATATATGAATTTAATTTTAATACAAAAAAAAAAAGTTTTCTAATAATTTTTATTTTTTGGTACAGGGTTTACGTTGGCAGCATAAGTTTTGAACTGAAGGAAGACACGATACGTCAAGCATTTCTACCATTTGGTCCGATAAAGTCAATAAACATGTCCTGGGATCCCGTGACCCAGAAGCACAAGGGTTTTGCCTTCGTTGAGTACGAGATACCTGAGGCCGCACAACTGGCTCTCGAACAAATGAACGGGGTCATGATTGGTGGCCGCAACATCAAGGTAGCAGGACGTACCTATATTACGAATTTCCTGTCCCTGCGCAATCCTAACAGTTCCTTGGAGGTCCGACGTAGTAAATTTTTGGATTTTTATCCTATCCATCCTATTATTTCCTACTCTCTGCTGTCAAAGTTTATTATTTGGTACTCTTAGCTCTGTTCAAATATTACCATAATTGATAAGTTACATGCAATCAACGTTTTACAACGAGAATGAAGAGAGTATCAAATTTAAAAGAATCCTTATGTAATCCTAAGTATGAGTATCCTTTCCATTTACCGATTATATGCGCAATCCGATAATTTTAGAGTCAAAGGATTCTTCTGTAATAAATTAATATCTTTATTCTTATCTCATTTTTAAGCTATAATCATTCTTAAGATATTTTCTAATTAAATTAACAAAAATTTTGTTAGAAGTTTATTCTTAGCTTTACAAAATTTCTTTTGAAAACATTTATTCTACTTAAGTTTATTAATTTTACTATACCAAAATTTTCAATCGTAAATTCTAGGTGGTTGGCCGTCCAAGCAACATGCCGCAAGCTCAGTCTGTTATAGACGAGATCACCGAAGAAAGTAAGCACTACAATCGCATCTACATAGCTTCGATTCACCAGGATCTTACGGAGGAGGACATTAAATCGGTCTTCGAAGCTTTCGGCCCAATAACCTACTGTAAGCTTGCTCAGGGTAGCTCGCCGCACCGACACAAAGGTTACGGTTTCATCGAGTACGAGACAATGCAGGCGGCCCTCGAGGCCATCGCCTCCATGAACCTCTTCGATCTGGGCGGGCAGTACCTCAGGGTCGGTCGAGCCATCACACCTCCCAATGCTTTGATGGGACCACCAACTGGAGCTAGCATGATGCCGACGGCTGCTGCTGTGGCTGCGGCCGCTGCAACAGCAAAGATTCAAGCCATGGATGCCGTGGCAAGCAATGCCGTGGCTATGGGATTATCAAAGCTCGGAGCAGCAGCCCAGCCTATCATTAACACAGGTAAACTCTAAAAAATTGGTGCTTAATAATATTCAAGTATTATATTCTAATTTAAAAACAATATTAAATGATAATTATAAGTTTGATTACTTCTTAATTTCATGAAATAAGAAAATATTTATAATGATTTTTTCATTGCAGCAATGCCAGTAATGTCGCGACCATCACTCGCGAACGCACCGCAGATCTTAGCTCCACAGACGATAGCAACTGTAGCTCCAATGATTCCACCACCTGGTATTGCTATTCCCCAAACACTGAACAGGCCGTCTGCTATGATCGCTCCGATGCCAGTTGTAATACCTCCTCCAACTGTCGTCACTCCAACAGCCGTAGGCACTGCAATCGTAAGTATTTTTTAATTAAAGTAAATTAGGCTGGAGATTGCACGAATCATATAATAATTATTTCAAATTTCTTAGTATTAACTAAAATAATGATAATTTAAGTAAGAAAATTTTTTAAATACATGAAATTACAATTAGCCTGACAAAAAAGAATAAAGAAAACTCAAATATTTCTTTAAAAAATAAATATATGATGTAAACACATTATTATCGAATGTTTCAATGCTTACTAAAATGCATACTTTGCTGAAAAAATGTCTTGGAAAGCAATACTTTTCTGTCAGACGAAAAAATAATTTTCAGCACACTGTTATTTTATTTTTAAATTTTTATTTTAGAATTAATTTATTTTGAAAGTTTAATCAATCGAGATCCGACTAAAAGTATACACGAAATTTTTTTTGCGCAACAGCCTCTACCTGTAGTAACAGCTGCATCACCAGTGGGTCCTGAACTACTACTTCGAGCACAAGAACAAGCAGCTCATCAAAAGCAACAAGAAGAGCTGCAAAAGAAACTGCTAGAGGAAGCTGAACCGCAAACCCTTCAACAGCAGGAAAATATGTCAATTAAGGGTCAAAGTGCACGTCATCTTGTGATGCAGAAACTTATGCGTAAGGTGGAGTCGCGAGTAGTCATACTTCGCAACATGGTTTCCCCTGAAGACGTCGACCAGACTTTACAGGAAGAAATTCAAGACGAATGTTCGAAATTTGGTATTGTTAAGAAAGTTATTATTTACAATGAGAGGCAGTCTGAAGATGACGACGATCCCGAAGTTATTGTCAAGATTTTTGTTGAATTTTCACAGATGAGCGGTGAGTTTATTTTTCTTATTAGCAATTTTGTTTTTAAAAATGCTTAGTAAATGATTAAAATATATTCTGTACAATAAAAAATTATATTTAAAAACTATTGATTATTTTTTTGCAGAAGCTGAAAGGGCTAGAGATTCATTGAACGGTCGATACTTCGGCGGTAGATTGGTAAAAGGAGAACTTTACGACCAAGCTCTTTATGATCACATGGACTATTCGGGTTAATTTATCCATCTATTTAACTAATTAATAAGTCAATATAAAACTTTTAAATAAAGTTTGCTTGAAAATACTGTTTAACTCATCACTGACAGATGAAGATAAACATACTTGCCGACATCTTAAGTTCGACGTCGGCTTGGTGAAATCGGTATTAATAAGATGAAATATCTATTATTAATATTTGAACAAGTTTTATAATTGATAATATGATTGGAACTAAGGTGGTGTGTGAGTGTAAATGTTAATTTTAATACTGACAAAGTAGTGTTTTATAATTGAAAATGTGGTTTTAAAAAAACATAAATTTAAGGAAAATAAAAACTGAAATCTAAAAATTCATTAGTAACTCTTTTTAGAAAGATTTTTTTTTTTTTTTAATTTGTTAAAAAATGTTACATGTTGGAAACCATTAATACAAAAGTTGTATAAATTATATTTATCATGGAATTTCAAGATTTAAAATTTAACTCATTATTTATCAACTATAATACATCTAGTTTTTGACATTAAAAAACCTTAAGATCATTATTTCAAAATTTTTGATACCATTTCAAAACTCAACAAGGATTCATAAAAGCTTGTAGAAATTTTATACAAGTTACTTCAATGTTAATTTTAAATAAATAATTAAAACACCTGAATGAAATCAAAATTTTTCCTTACTTGTAAATAATGGGTTGAATTCTCAAATAAAAAAAATTAAAGATTTTTATTTATTCGAATTTTTGAATATTGTACAACAAATATATTTTCAAATGTAATTAGATGAACTAACTCAATTGATCAGAATGTTTTGTAATAATTCTGTTGAATGACTTACCCAATTGTTAAAGTGTGATAAAAAGATAAGAAAGCTGAAGATCATAAAAGTTTTATTAATTGTCTTAAACCATTCTTTCTGGTTACAGTTAACCAGAAGCTTAAGTTATTTGTACATAAAAATGATTAACACTATCTGAAAGACGTTCAAAATTGTTGATTTTTTAATTAGAAAAAAAAAAAACAAAAAAACAAAAAAAAACAAACAAACAAACTTGAATAGAGTATTCAAAATACTTTACGACTTATTTTGATTTTTTTGAATCAATTATTAAAAAGTAGGTAATTTGTATTGATCTTATTTTGATTGAAATATCAAACGAAAAATTTAGTTTTGTAAACTAATTATCTTTTGTATTATAATTTAAAAACTATAAATATGTATAAATATAAAAATAAACATTATTTCAAACTCAATAAATATTATTACATAGTATCCAAAATTTTTATTTGTCTTTAAAAATCAATAAAATTTTTTTTTTAAATTATATATTTATAATACAATTATATGAAAAATCCCATACCGCATGACTACTCATAGCTATATTATATAGGTACAGTAGGTACTAGGTAGAAGATTTTCCCGTCATTTTGCCACGGAGTTCCGCAGTTGCGCGCGGCATGTTCGGCGAGACGCCGACCGCCGACGTGACTGATAGTTTATTTTGATATTCTGCTAACCTCAATATTGTTATAGTAATGAAAATAATATTATTTTCAACGTAATTAAAAAAAGTCTAGAAAATTTTTGGGTCAACAGTGTTCACTGAACACCTGCCGTAAAATTTTTGGTTAATAACGACCAATTTTGTAATTATTAGTTTTCATATTCAGGAACTATTTTCGACCAGACTATGTAAAAGAAGAAGCCAATCTTACCCTGCACGATGATAGCATGTGTTCAAGCTTTATCAGTAAACTTTTTTCAATCTCAGTTCATTTGATAATCTCTTGCTAAATTGTAAGTACTAATAAATTTTAATTCACCATGAAGAAAACAAAAGCTCAAGATAGATCAATGAGATCCAAAAATCGTACTGAACGGGAAGTCACTCCGGAAAAACCATCAAGTTTTTTTAACTTTGTACAAAAAATGTTTTTTCCTTTATTAGTTATGGTAATAGCATTTTACATAAGTTATAAAGGTTATTTTGAGACTCGTGTCAATACACCCTTTAGCAGTGATAAGCTTGTTAAATTGAGTCGTTTGGATAAACATGATTATTATTGGGGTTCATACAGATCCAATGTCTATTTTGGAATGAAAACTAGAGAACCATACTCATTAGTGACTGGATTAATGTGGTATTTTCCTGCTACAATACAAGGCGATGGTAGAGGTTTAAGACATTGGTGCACCCAGGATGATAAGTTAGAAAGATATGGATGGTCAAAGCATGATGGACAGAATTTTGGAATACAAGAAATTGTTGACAATGGAGTTTTCTTAAAAACTTCATTTGTGAAGGACACACATGGTCTAAATGGAGGTGACTGGACAGCCAGAATAAATGTTAACCATATCAACTCAAGTGCTGTGAATAAAAAAATATCTCTTTTATACTATACTGCGATAGAAGATAAAACCAACGGAAACATAAATCCAATAATTAATCACTTAGAAAAATCAATCAATCAATTAACAGGAGTTGAAGGACAAACTAAAGATTTAGGGTACTTTAATATAAATTTTAAGGTAATAAAAGGAAGTGCAATAGATAGATCATACTTGGTAACTGCAGCTCCAAATTTAAGTGTCCTCAAAGAAACTGTTCTTTACAATTTTAGAGTTGTAAATGGTAAGAAAAAAGGAAATCGGATTATTCTTCCTGGTGAAGAATTAAAAGGCAAAAATGGTGAAACGCTATCTCCTAATTTTATAGTTACACAAATAACATCGGAATTGCCTTTAGAATTAGAAGTAAGATTTGAACGCAATAGCAAAATTAGTCAAAAAGAAAAATTAACTGGAGAAAATTATGACAAAACTTTAAGTAATTATGAAAAAAATTTTGATGATAAATTTGAAAGTACTTTTAAATTGAAAGCCAAAGGTTACAAAGAAGATGAAATAAATTTTGCAAAAGTAGCTTTCTCTAACATGATTGGTTCAATTGGATATTTTTATGGCTCTGCACAAGTACAAAGTGTGTACACGGAAGTTCCTGTACCTTATTGGAAGGCACCTCTTTTTAGTGCAGTTCCAAGCAGGAGTTTCTTTCCTAGAGGATTTTTATGGGATGAGGGCTTTCATGGTCTTCTGTTGTCAAGTTGGAATTTAGATCTTGAATTGGATATCATTTGTCATTGGTTTGATCTCATGAACATAGAAGGTTGGATTCCTAGAGAAATGATTTTAGGTGAAGAGGCTCTAGCTAAAGTCCCTGAAGAATTTGTTACTCAAGTAAATACCAATGCTAACCCACCTACCTTTTTCATAACATTGAATCACATATTAGAAAATAAACGAGATCAATTATTATCAAGGCACATGCTGTTACTTGAAAAATTATATCCAAGATTACAGACCTGGTTTGAGTGGTTCAATACAACTCAAAGGGGTGAAATACCCAGCACTTACAGGTGGCGAGGAAGGAATCCACAGAGCATCAAAGAGTTAAATCCAAAAACTTTAACATCTGGATTAGATGATTATCCTAGAGCATCTCATCCAACTAAAAATGAACGTCACATTGATCTCCGCTGCTGGATGGCTATGGCCTCTAAGGTCATGGCTACTTTAGCCGATATTTTAGAAAAACCCTCTCATAAGTATGAAAATATGTATGAATATTTATCAGATAACAAACTTATGAATAAACTGCATTGGTCTCCAAAAACCGATACATACGCGGATTATGGCTTGCATACAGATAAAGTCAAGTTGCAAAGACCTAACCGAGCTTCAAGGCAGGTACAATCCTCTCAAGACAAAATCAGAGTAGTTTTTGAAGAACCTGTTGAAAAATTTGTAGACACTTCATTTGGATATGTTTCTCTTTTTCCATTCATCCTTAGACTTGTTGATCCTGATTCATTTCAACTTGAGAAGATTTTGCAAGATCTTCAGAAACTAGAATTTTTGTGGACAAGTTATGGTTTGAGGTCTCTTGCAAAAATATCACCAATGTATATGAAACATAATACAGAGCATGATCCTCCTTATTGGAGGGGAGCTATTTGGATGAATTTAAATTATTTAACAGTTGCTGCTTTAGATCATTACTCAAAGATTGAAGGTCCTCATGCAATAGAAGCTAAAAAAGTTTATAATATTCTCAGAAACAATTTAATTAAAAATGTGATTAATCAGTACAAAAGCACTGGATATCTTTGGGAAAATTATGAAGATTTGTTTGGAGAAGGAAGAGGCAGTCATCCTTTTACTGGTTGGACATCTCTGACAGTTTTGTTGATGGCTGAGATATATTAGTTTTGTTTATTTTTTATTTTAATTTACAAAAAATAATTACATTTACTACTTTATGAGTGCAAGAAAAATAGGGTTTAATTTTAGGGCATTTTTTATTTTATAAATTCTGTAATTTTTACAATTCAATCTATTGTTTAAGAAAAAAAAAAATGATTTTTTTACTTATTTTAATAAGTTTTAGAAAGTTAATAGGACATGTATATGATTCTTAATTATACTAAAAAATGATTATATGTTATTAAATGTAAATAATTGTTTGACAAAATTTTGTATATAAGAAAAAACTAGTTATACTTTTACTTTGCAGTATATTACTGTTGTCATGAAAAAATTAAATTATTATTAAGTTTATATACATACTTGTAAACATTGCAATCAAGTAATTTAATGTCCAGAGATATATTAAATTTTGTTTTATAATTCAATTTTTTACCCTTAGGAAGTTTTTAATAACAATAAAAAAAATAAACTTAGTCATTATAGTTTCTTGAATAAGGTAGCTGTAAATTAGCATAATACTGCTACCGTAAATTGAAATACAGTAAAATAAAATAGAAAAAATTAGTTATAGTCAAACTTTGATTAAATTTTTGAAATGGGATATTTAGGCACTTTCTTAACATATACATAAAAAATATGTTACAATAATGATTAAATATTTTCTATGAAAAGTGGATTCTATTTAAAAAGAAGTATACTCACTAGGTAATTAGAACTTCTTCAATTCTTTTATAAACCACTTAATAAATGTGGAAAGAACCTTGATAATTTTACTAAAATTTCAAGAATATTTTTATTTAAAAAATTTTTTTACTTCAGTAGTAAAAAAAAAAAAAAAAAAAAAATATTTTTCAAATATTATGCCAAACTGATACTATATTTGTTTCAAGTGTACATTTGTAACAAGTTGTGGGTACCATTAGACTATAATGAATTTGATAGTTAAAAATAAAATTACATAAAAGAGCTTAGACCTATTACTAAAAGAATTAAATTTTATGAAATATATAAAACTTTTAATCTAAAACCTGTCTTCAGATGCACATTTTTTATACTGTACTTTACAACACTGAATAAAAGAAAAAATTTCATCAGAAAAAAAATTTTATTTAATTTCAGTTTCCTATTAACAGTGACAATTTTTTTCTTAATATTTTTAAAAATTCTGAAACTATATACATTTAGTGCTAGCTTATACAAAACATATTTACACAATTTTTATACGATGATTAAAAATTAATTTATCTTCTTTTTGGATGGAAGTCTCTCCCAGAATGTTTGTATTCATCATAAACTGGAAAATTTAAAGAAGCATGTTGGTCTAATGGCTTAGCATCTGGATCAACAACCTCAATTGTTCCTTTCTTTGCAAATTGAGCTTCCAGCAGAGCAGCATTCTTTTTCGTTGTTTGAATTAGTTCATAATTTTTCATGACCTAAAAGTATATTTACAAATAATTTCAAAGTCTATCACTTTATCAATTAAACAATTTTGACAAGAAAAAAAAAAAAGAGAACTAAACAAGAAGTAAAAATATATGTTTCAAATAATTGATAAAAATTAACTTGTATCAAAAATATATTTTTAAAATTAATGTTGATTAAAATTACTGATAAAATGTTAATCTCACCTCTTCTTCAGTAGGTGGCAATTTTCTACGGCCTCTTAGCCATGCCTCCCATTCTGCAGGCATTTCTTGTTCAAAATCATCTTTATTTACTGGTACAAAGTAGCGATTAGGCTTTTTATGTTGAGATTTTATTTCTTGGGTGATTTCAAAGTACTTAGTTCCATTATAGTCAACTCCAATGCACACATGTTTCACAGACTTGGGAGTAAGAGATCTGATAAAATCTTTAAAAATTATTCGAAATAAACCTCTCTCTTTTGCCATTTTTACTAAAATAAAGAATTATGCTGGGTAGCTGTAAAAATTGTAGATAATGCATAAATTCAATGTGATGAAAAAGTTTAAAATTGGACGTGGCTAAACAGGTGATTTTGTATACAAAAACTTTTTTGTACAAAAAAAAGTTTTTGTACAAAAAAGATCTAGTGACTTTTGTAGAATATTTATAACCAGGAAAAGTTTTTGTACAAAAATTTTTTCAGCACATTGCGTAAAAATAATTGTTGATCAAAAAACTAAAAAAAAAAAAATTTTGTACAAAAAAAAAATACTTTTCTGCCTTAATTGAAAATATTTTTTTCTTCAAAATATTTTTTGTAAAAAAAGTTATATGTATAAAGTGATTTTTTCTGCCTGTATTCAATTGAAAATTTTTATACAAAAAACAATACACATACTATTCTTTACTTTGAATCCAATAACTCCCCTAGCTTTACTTGGATCTTTTCACCCTCATTCCAATAACCCATGCCAAATAACCCTCCTATAAGGTTTAGTTGGATCTAGCTGTAAATTAAATCCAATAACCCTCCTAGCTTTTACCCTCATTCCAATAACCCTTCTAGATTCACTTAATTATTGCTTTTACCTTAAATCACCTTTTTAATTTTACTTCGATACTACCTTTTACTTTAAATCCCATGCCCATCCCAAGTAACCCTTGGTTTTTTTATCTAGACACTGTCTTCTATCTTTCAATTGGTTACTAATTGGAAAGGAAAAAGTTATAAGATTTTTGGAAAAAGCTACTATCTAGGCTAGGGTTATTTGGGATGGACTATTGGATTTAAGTTAAAAGCTAGATCCAAGTAAACCTAGGAGGGTTATTTGGGTTGGATTATTGGATTTAAGATTAAAGCTAGATCCAAGTAAACCTAGAAGGGTTATTTGGTTTGGGTTATTGGATTTAAGTTAAAAGCTAAATCCAAGTAAACCTAGAAGTGTTATTTGATTTGGGTTATTATTGGGTAAAAGCTAGAACCAAGTAGACCTAACAGGGTTATTTGGGATGGATTATATCATTATTGTTTTTTTGTACAAAAACTGTTTTTGTACAAAAACTTTTCCTGGTGATAAATATTCTACAAAAGTCACTAGATCTTTTTTGTACAAAA
Source organism: Encarsia formosa (assembly GCA_038277355.1). NCBI lineage: Eukaryota > Metazoa > Arthropoda > Insecta > Hymenoptera > Aphelinidae > Encarsia > Encarsia formosa. The sequence continues at coordinate 113,788,231 of CM076184.1, forward strand.
AAGTTTTTGTATACAAAATCACCCGTTTAGCCACGTCCTTAAAATTTATGAAAAAATGATGGATGTAAATTTTTTGAGCAGGTCAATAAGTAATAAAATTTTGTAAATGCAATCTCATAATAGACTTTTAGAGAAAACTATAGATAAAAATAATTTGTTAAGGTTGGAATGAAACTCTGCAAAAAGTTTGTAAAAACAATGTTGAAAAATTGAATTTTTGTCACACAAAACAAGAAGGTGTAATTGAGTATGATAATTTTTTTTTTAATGTAAACCTGTCAAAAGTTAGCAAAAGTATTTTGGTACCCAGAAGATTTTGTGAACAAATAATAACAAAACTTGTGCAATACACGCGAGTGATTAATGTGAATTAGTGTGCAGAGCAGAAGTCAAAAACTTATTATCAATGAGATGCGCGCGCTCCTTCATAAATTCGAGCGCGAAGTTTGTACTAATGAAATTTCTGTTTTTTCTCAGCAATTTATCATCATAGAATTAATATTAATTTATCTTTTAACTTAAAATTATTAAAATACATTACTGTTAAAAATTATTAACACGTATTAAATTATAATATTTAATAAAAGTGTTTGATTATAGTATACTAAATAACTATTAATATTTTATACGTCTTCAGAAGCTATTGTAAATTCAATATAGTTAATAAAGTGGATACATGCACTAAAAACAAAATTGTACTCAGGCAAAATTGATAATCGGAAAGTCTGCAATTATTGAAAAACAGAACTAACATCAAGATTCCTATACCAACCATAACTCAAAATCCAAATATCGAGGATTATAAAGTTAAACTTTCGGACCTTAAAAAGTAACTTGCGATTTTCCGGACTCGCAAAAAATCTTGGCGCAGACGCGAGGAACAGCGGATTAGCGCGAACCAATGGGAAGGGCCGGCGATCGCGGCGGAAAAGGTGGGTGGGGTGGGGAGGGGGGAGAGAGGAGAGGAGAGAAAAGCAGCTACGCAGGCAGATATATACAGCTACAAACCAGTAGTACAGTACGGCGCTGCCGCACAGTGAGAGCAGGAGTGCGCGGCTGCCAGTGAAACAGCGGGTGAAAAAAAAAGAGAAGTGCACCAACCGAACTTATCCGCTCCTTTCGCTGGATTCCGAACGATTCGCGAGATAAGAGCGCCCAAATTAACGTTGTTTTTAATTTAACTATTTAGTTGTTAGTAATCAAAGTGCAAACTCGAGGGTTGCCGATTTTCAGATATCCACTGTAACAAAACGCTGCCGGGGAAGGGCACGCGCACGCCGGTGACTTCAGGGGCCCTTTTATAAGAAGATCGACTGGATGTGACGAGGAATCGGTTAGTTCGAGCTGGTGCAGTGTGCAACTGTAGTGAGGTTTATAGGTGGTGTGTGCTCCAGGTTTTAGGACCGGTGCGAGCTAGGATAAGTGATAATAGTAATAAGAATTAACAGCCGCACCGCGCGGTTGTTCTGTGTAAAACTGCCTGTTGCTGCACCCAGTGACTGCAAGGACCGCTGCGATGAGCAAGAGGTGCGCCCGCTGCGAGAAGACGGTCTACCCGATCGAGGAGCTCAAGTGCCTGGACAAGGTGAGAATCGCAGAAGTGTTGGGTGTTTTCGGTGAGCATCGGGACCCGACCGAGATAGGTGCATTCCTTATACCTACACCCGTGAAAGAGAGGTTGGGCCGGTCGGACGGTCGCTCGCGGGAGGAGAGGAGTAGGAGAAGAAGGAAGGACGCCTTGAGAAAGAGCTAGAAGAGGAGGAGGAGGAATAAAGAGAGTAAAGCAAAACCTGCAAACGCGCCAGGCTCTCCAGCAGCTCTTTCTCTTTCTCGCTCTTGCTCTCTTGTACGGTTTTTCCACCTCCTCTCCAGACAGCTTTTCTTAAAATAATCTCTCAGCAGCAGGAATTCCGCGTTGGCCTCTCCCTAGATAAGCCCCTCTATTTTCGTGGTGACGATTATCATCCAGAGTCGTAGATTATCACCGCGGCGCGCTCGCGCGTCACCACGCGAGTCTAAAAAAAAACACTGGTGTATTTATTAGGGCAGAAGAAGACACGAGATCTGCTTCTTTTTTTTTTTTTTTTTTTTTCTTTTTCATTCAAGGGGCCGTGTGCCGTGCGCGAATAAAAAAATCGCGCGTGTAAGGGGAGAGCGAGCGCAACAAGTCGGAACTGGAATACATATACGTGTTGTGTCGTCGATCCGCAAATTGAGTTTCTTGATATTGTCAAAATGCCCTACGAAAAACGCCGGTCGGTCTTCTATTTTTCGATTGTTTTCTTTGCCTTGTACAGCTGCACACATCCTGCACATTGGTAGCCGGTTGGCGGCATGACGTTGCACGTGTGCATCACACGGCCGAGGCGAGAGCGCTTGTTATTTTCTCTCGATTTTCCGCTCCTTTCCCGCTCATTCTCTCTTTTCGGGGAAATTGATTTTAGCTTTGCGAACCCGTTACGTTTCTCTCTATATATTTTTGAACTCTTGATTGTTGTTCTTAAACACCGATTCGAATTTTCTTTTTGTTTTTTTTTTTTTTTTCTTCAATTATTTAAAAATTGCAATTGTACAAATTTTATCAAATTTTATATTGCATACATCCCTCGATATATTCTATAGGACACAAACACATTGTACTTTCTAAAAGAAAACTAGTAGAATTTCACATGTTGCTATTAGTTTCACTGTCAACTCGATCAATTGCAGTAACTATTTTAAAAAAATATACAATAAAAAGAAGTAAAATAACTAGTTTCTAAGAATATTTGGCTTATCCAATTGTAAATTCATTGTACTGCTATACCACCTGAATCTCGACCTGAATCAAATTTTATCATGTAATGAGTACAAGCTGATAATATAATTAATCTTTTTTTTTTTTTACAAAACATATTAATCAATAGAACTACTATAATCGAGACTAATAATGCTGGTATCGAAATTAACAAAAATCTTTTAAAAAGTTTTCTTCAAATATCTTTCAAAATTATGCCATCATTCTCAATTAGTCAATTATTTCTTTTGACTAAGTGAACGATAAAAATGATTCTATTTAATCCTATTAAAAATTGTGATACTCTATCTCTGTGTAGACTTTCAACCGAGCTTTCAACTTATAAATTGAATAATCTCTTGCCGTAAATCTCATAGTACCAAAATTTTTTTCATAATAACTTCAAATAGATTTCTTTTAAACGAAACTTTATTTTAATTTTATGTAAGTTTAAATTGACACTCGTGAGTTCACAAATTCAAAAAGAGTTGTTGACTCTGACAAATTGCAGAAGATATGTTTCAATTAATTTTTAAATTATTTTCTCGGCGTGGCATGTCAATTATACAATGAAATTAAATTAATCAACAGGAAAAGTTAATGATGTAAATTCGTAACTCGATTCGTAATGACACCCAGTTATTCTAAATAATTTTCCAAATTATAGTAGCAGCCAATGAAACAACCAGGTGCTCGACCAGCTGAGCGGTTCTAATCCCGAAAGCTTGCTCACCTGGCTTTTGCATCGGCTGTCTGATGTCTCATTATATGAGACTTCACTGTCAATGTATCGGTCAATGATATTTATAAATTTTTGTATCTAAATTAGTAAAAATCATGAAAATATTCATAGTTTTTTATTTTTTTTTTTATTCATATTTATGAGATTAACCTCGAGATTAACATTAAATATTTAAAAGCAAAAAATGGTAGATATAATCAATTCTTTTAATTCACTTTATTTTTCATTAGTCTTTTCGATTTTAAATTACATACAAGTTTGATAGAATGTATAAATTTTAAATAAAAAAAAAAGAATGTATAAATTTATAATAATGACGTAAAGTGAGAATCAGCTTAACTGATTCACGTTAGAATAGTTGGAAATTAATTGTCTATTTTTATATTATATGTTTGTTGATTTTCTAAAACCTAACGCCCTCAATTATTAATGAACCGAGTCTAAATTCAAAATTTTATTTGTATCTCGATTTTTATAGTCTGGAGTGAATCATTAGAAAGTTAGACAAATTTTAAGAATCACGAAAATAAGTTTATTCTATACTAAAATTTAATAATAATCCAGAAAGTAAACTTTTTTTTTTTAATTGATACATCATAGGCATAATTTGAGAATTTATTATTGTGATTGCCTGTAAGACAGTTAGTGTCAGCTACTGATTAGTTTATAGTGTCGGCTACGATAGATTTGTTTTGACGGGAATCAATGTGCGTGCAATGCATCCACGGTTTAATACTCGGTTTAATACGATCTAATCCAAACGTCATGAAAAAAGTTGTTTTTGGTGGTATTTTTACATTAACTGTCATTGTGTTTCTTGGTATTTATCAATTTTTTTTATTTTTCAGCTGTGGAAATAGAATGTAATAGAAAAATATTTTTTTTTAATCTTATTCGCGATGCCCATCATCTAAATTTTTTAATTTATAAATTTCTAGTGACCCACATTTTTTAGAAAAAATAAATAAATAAATAAATTTTGAATCATTAAAAGTATGCACTAAACTTGGTGATTTCGAATATTCTCGCAAATATTTTTTGAATAGACTAAATTTAATTTCATTCGAGATTTCATTATTATAAATTTTTCTATATTTAATTTTTTAACTATTAATAGAATTTTTTCTCAAAAATCTGGTTACAAGAAATACAGTGGTTATAAGTTTTAAAACGTTTTCATCAAAATATTTAAAAAGCGAGTAAAAAAGTGAATAGACCCCTTTTTTTTATTTTTATTTTTTATTTTTTGCTAAACCTTTCTCGATTTTTTACGTTAAAGCTGACCCACATTTTTCTTAATTTACTTCACAAGAAACCTTTTTTTGCATTTTTAACATTATTTCGATTTGAACTCAATTTTTTCTGATTAGTGTTGACCTAGCCTCGACTAGTCCTTATTAGAAAGAAATTTTTCAAAATGTCACACGAGCGAGCACACGAGCCTTCAGTATTTTGTATAAGTATAGGTTTCTGCAAAGTTTATTTCAAACAATAATTAAATCAATAACTACTTTATTTTCATTTTTTTATTTTTTCAAATTTTTATAAGGAAGTGAAAAACACAAGGAAAAACAACATGTGAATATTAAATTATCTTTTTTTTTTTTTTCTACGAGGTATGATAATATTTATTGGTGCAATAAATTGCAAGTATAACGAATTGTTGACTTATCCAAGCCTAAAAACGTGATAAGGTGTAAAAACCATTCAATGTAACAAAGATACTCTTTTTTATTTTAAATTATATCATTCTGACTTAGATTTGAGCTGCAATCTTTTTTATCTTGTACTTCTTCTGCAGTCGTTATCACTAAAAACTTTTCTCGAACTATCATAAGATAATTTCACTTAACAAGGCCTTTCTTCGGGTCTTTCAGTTAGTGTTGTAAACAATGAGTGTGGAATAGATGCTGATCTTTTTAAAGATCATATTTTTCTCGAGCTGTGATTTCTTTGAATTTAAAAAATTTTGCAGATTCTTACTCACTAGAAAATGATTCATCATTTCAAGCTAAAACTCGTTCATCATCTACTTTTTATCTTTTAGTATTGTCATATTTTAAACAAATCAGACCAAAGAATTCATCGAGGAATTCATTCACCCAAAACCTCGCACAAAACTTCATTGGTTGTGCCTTTTTACAGTTATCAGCGGATCATGCATGATTAACTGTTGTTTACGAGGTTGTTTAGAAACTATGAAATTTTGCGCATATTTTGTAATTGTAAATACAAATAACACTGAAATAAAACATTTTTTTGTAAAAACATACAATTTAAGTGGAACAGATAGTAAAACTTTTAAGTCAAAGTTTGACTTTCAAACTGATAACGTAAGGTAAAACACCCAATAGTGGAACGCCTCTGGCCGAATCGTGAAATTTTCCACTTTAAGAAAAAAACTTCTTGTATTTTTAGCAAAACTGAAATGTTATTGCTTACTTACACTATTAAAGCGAGTATTAAAGAGTATATTCCAATCAAAATTTTATCCATTAAATGCTTCAATTATTTATTAAACAATATTTTAAAAAAAATTATAGTAGCCCAAAAGTGGAATGTTTTTCAAAAAAATACACCCAAAAGTGAAATGGAGTATACCAGAAGTGGAACGTGTAAATCAAATGAGAATTGAAAAATCATACCCAAAAGTGGAATGCTCGACAATGCTCGAGAAGCAGTGTATAAAATATATTAAAATTTTCGTAAAATGTCTTAAATGTTTTAAATTCTGTAGATATAGTAACTAACGAGGTAACTTAAATATACATAACAGTCTAATAGTGGAATAATCTAATCAATACAGCTAGTTAGTTTTAAAGCATTTTTTTTTTTTTTTTTAATATTATTTTCATTGCTCAAAATTGAGATCGAATACAGGTTACTACGAGAAAGTACAAACTTTGGTTTTCGTAAACCAAGGTTCAAAAGCTGCCTGAATTGCTCAATTTTTTGTTATATATAACCGTTATCATTGTTATCTAGATTAACCGGTTAATCACAATAAATTAATGTATTGACTTTAGATCAAGGTAAACAAATTCAGTTATTACACCTGCAATCGTAATTAAAATTTACAGCCACCGATTGCTTGTTCGCAGTGGCATAATTCCGAGCATAATTCGGTCAATAAAATAAGAAATTTTTATTAAACATCCAATGCTCAGGATTTAAAGTGCAAACATTTATCATATATATGCAGATAAAAATAATAATGATTGTTACTAACAAGGTGTTAATTAAAATTGATTTCAGATATGGCACAAACAGTGCTTCAAGTGCCAGGGCTGTGGGATGACCCTCAACATGCGAACGTACAAAGGTTTCAACAAACAGCCGTACTGTGAGGCGTAAGTGTGGATGAATCTTATTGTTCTTTATTAAAGTTTAAAGCAGAGAAGATGAGTCACAGGTACTGCGAGAGATTTTTTCTCTTCGTAGTAGGTACAGCTATCGCGAATTTTTTTTTTTTTTCAAACTCTTCGGCACAATAACTGGCGTGCGTCGCACAAGAATCTCATCCTATTGCGTTGACACAATAGGCGAAGAGAGATGGAAAGCCGAAACACTTGCTAATACAATGGAAAACGCCGACAAGTGGCGGGGCTGGAAGTTTTTTTTCTTCTCTTCCTCTCTTTCGGGTTATTGCGCAATGACGTCGTTCTTATGCAAGCTACGTGCCGTTCCGACAATTAACCACGTGATCGAGCGGAGGAAATTCGAGGAAATTGAGTCTGTGGAGGATGCAGCGACGGGCGGGCGGCTGTTCTCTTACAATTTTTCTTCTCTTTTAATTGGCTCGATGCAAATTTACCCGCGCCGCGCGCGCCGCGGCAGTCGTCGATGCCAGATGAAGTCATTCGCGATACACAGGATGACTTTTTTCTGCTGGCGTGACGAAAAGCAATAACGAGGATTGCCGAGAGGATATTGCTGTCGAGTCTGCACTATTCTGTGATTAATTCCTCACATTTGTTTTATTTTTTACCCACGATTTAACCACGTGAACTATGCGCTTTATTTTTCAATCAAGCGTGGATTATTGGCTTCGAATTTCCCAGTGGTATTCAAAATTCAATTTTTTCCGTGTTTAATTTTCTAATTAGGTGAATCAACTAAAAAAAAAATTTTTTTATTTCAATTTGAAAATTGGCAAATTTTTTTTTATTCAACCATAATTACTAGAGATTATGCGTTTCAAGGTTTATTTATTTATTTATCATATTTATTTAATAATAATCTTCTTACCCCAAAAAAATAATAATAATTCATCTACTCAAGTATGAGTAATACACTCTAATTTCTAATAAAAGTAAAGTTATTATGTATGCTTTATCTATGTAAATATAAGTTAATATAAGTTGAAATAAAAAAATTATATCGTCACTCTACAGTGTATAAAAAAAACAAAAATATATAAATGACACGAATGCTAAAATTAGAATTTATTGTACACAATTGGAAATTTTCTTATTTTAAGGAGGCTCATGCGACTTTGCCTTAAAAAGATATATTTAGTTGAGATTGGCAATATATGTTCTTTATTATTCGTAGAATCGATTCGTGTAAAGAAAAATGCAGGTTGCCGGCTGATTTTAAAAGTTATTGTGAATTGAAGATTTTGCCTTTTAAAATGTGTTCTTATGGGATCTTGTCGAGGATCTTGTGATTAATTTACGATTTCTCTCAAATAAAAAGACTGTAAATTCAGGTAAAATCAGCAATGATGCATTTTTTTTTCGACGTGTAAAATGATATAAAAAAAACTAGGGGTAGCCGAGCTAAATTTTGAGAAAAATAAGATAAAGCTCAAAATCGACTCAACCTAACCTCTGTTTGACACTCAAAAATTTCACAAATATAAGTTTGATGGTTTACTTTAACATTTTGACCATGGAAAAACTTAAAAAATAAAACTACTTTTCCAAAAATTAAACTACTAGTAACCATTCAAGACTGTTTGCTTTGTATAATATAGCCGAATTTTTCAGTATATATCGACGATCCCAGCGAAGAAAAACCTTAGCCGAAAATCTGCAGTTTTCAAAATGATTGTGAGAAGCTGAAATAAATTAAAAAATCAGAAAAAATAAAGAATTTTAATAATTTAGTACTTAATGAATCAGATTTTTAATTTTTTAATTCATTTCAGTCTTTCATCCATAATTTTAAATCTACAGATTTTCGACTAAGGTTTTTCTTCGCTGGGACTGTCGATATAAATTGGTAAATTGGGGGCGCTGTTGCACGTAAACAGCCTACAAAAATTTGGTGGCGACTTCTTGAACTAAAATTTTTACATGGGATTTTGCATGCAAGAGCCTACAATTTCCCCTCCTGCTAGATGCCAATAAAATAAGACGAGAAATAAGAAGTAACATTCAAACAAAAATAACATACTCGAGATCAGTGGCAATCAAATTCGAAAGTATTTATGAAATTTTCTGCATTTGAAAAACTTTTTTGATGATATGGTAATTAACGATATTTTGCACCATATCTTTTTATGGTAAAATTTATTAAATTTTCAATAGTCACCACATTCTATATTAAAAATACACCTAACATTATCATCATTCTCTCAGTAATGACAGTGATAATCGAATCTTTAAAATTTAGTTTGCAAACAAAAGCATGAGAAAAAAAAGTAGCATAGTTTTCCTTTTTCAACACACTGGTTTAGTAAATCATTTCGCACCTATTGCTCGTAGTAAACGCGAATCGTTACATCACCGTAAGCATTGTCATAAAACCCAAGAGTCTTGGGTAAACCGTTCGGTCAACAATTTGAATATTTGCAAATACCGTGAAAATTTTTTTCCACAAATATCCATGACGACCGAAAAGAGTCAAAGAAGGATGAAAAGAGACACGTAAACGATCCCCTATGACGGTACGTATAAATTGAATGGTCACCGTAACGGGTTACACTCGGTGCTAATCTTACGCATGCGATGCTGCACTCAGCTGCTGGCTCTCTCGGCCTTGAGGTCGGTACGTGTTCGAGGTCCCGTTTTGTGTACGCCGCGTCTTTCCTCTCTTTTACGCCCGTCGTTCTACTTCATCGAGAGAGGAGCAGCAGAAGCCGACACATGCTAACGCTCGAACGTCGATCACGATTATGATGGGCTTGGCCCGGAAACACCGTCAAGCTCTTTTGCTCGGGTCCTCGCTCTGGGGTCTTGAAAGCTCGCGACTTACTTCGCTTAAAATAATTTCCCCCCTTTTTTTTTTTTTTTTATTGATTTACGGTTAAAAATCGCGGTTGAGGCTTATTTTTTAAACCCCTTTTTTGGGTGGTTCGCGTTCGCATCGGTGATTCATGATTCGGTGAATTATTTCTAGTTTGCGCTGGGTTTTTTTAGAGCAAGACTCATCGTTTTTATTTTTGTTGGTGATCGTGCTATTATAAAAAAATTTATCTTAAAATTTAATTAAATTTTTGAAAAATCTCTATTGAAATTTACAGTTGTTTTCATTTAAAAAATGATCTTAAATAATAAAATTTATTTCTTGATCTTGAAGACGATAAAAAGCTTAAGTATTTTAGAGAGACTTGAAGACTTAGCAATTTAATATTAAAAATATATTTTATTTGTTTTAAAACAATTTATTCTAATCCTGTTAATTACATTACATAAATTCTAATTAAAAAAGTTTTTATTATGAAATCTAACTGTATTTAAATTGTTTGTAAAAGTCGTCATTAATGCTCGATAAATTCCACAATATTTATCAAACTCTCAAGCTGCATTATTTTATTTATTTTTTAATGCATAATTCTTGATGAATTTGATCATCATTCAATAAGAATGCGCGAATAAAGCACCTTTGTGAAAAAATAAACTGATCTCTGCCGGAGCAGCCACTTCAGTCTTTATTTATAAGTCAAATTATGAAAACCAGCAGCTAAAGCAAATAAACGATTTATCAACATACAGCGTTGAATCATCAAACTGAGCAATTTTTTTTCTCTTTTATTTTATAGTAAGCATATCGCGTGTCGATTCATTTGAAAAAACGGAAGGAATCTTCATTGATTAAAGTTCGTGACCTTTTGATATTACGTAACTTTAATTAATTTACTTTTTTCTATTACCTCTCTAAGCTAAGGATAATTTTAAAAGCGAGGGTAAATTTTTCATAATGGATGATTTCTTTAATTTTTTTTTTATCTTAGTTTGGATCAAAAGTTTTGTACGTTCAAAAATAAACTAAAGAATTTCATTATGCAAAAATAATCAGCACTTCCGAGTATAAAAAAAGAAGTTGACGTAATAACAAATTACAGCATTTTAATATTAAACCACTGATTAATTTTTGAAGCGAAGCTTTTTAAATGAGGAGTGAATCTGTAAAAAACGACACAAAAAACCGACCCAAAAATCTGACACCAAGATATATATATATATACTATACAAATATGTATATATATAGTATCTAATATGGCCTATATTAGATATATACATATCTATAGTAGAAGGGTTGCTAGGCCATATCTAATATATACATATCTATAGTAAAAGAGTTGCTATATTCTAAGCAATATTCGATACGTATATATACTATATAAATATGCTCGTAAATATGTATATATAATATCTAATAAGGCCGAGAATATAGCATCCTTTCTATTATAGATATGTGTATATTAGACATTAGATATATACACAAATATGTATATATCTAATATATACATATTTAATAAGCCAGATTATGGTAGATGTTATTTTACCAGTACAAAATTTTAAGTTGGAAAATTTTTTAAAAATTTTTTCTAAATTTTCAGTTTTATTTTATAATATATAAATTTAATTATATGGGGAATTCTCAAAAACTTTTAAACTCGGTAAAAATTCGTAAAAGTATAGTAAAAATTGGAGCACACTTTTGAAATTTTGACAGCTATTTATTATTGTAATTTCTGACTTGATCTAATAATAAAAATTGTATTTTTTAGTTCGCCAACGAAGTTATTGCAAAATGAAACTATCATGAACGTTCTGGCTCCGTGATCAAGAACTCTTTTTTCAATTTCAATGATTTTTTTCACATAACCTAAGGCTTTAAATAAAAAAAAAATATCTAAGGACACTTTTAATTTTGTTTTTCCTGAAAAAAATGAAACCATTTTTTACAGTGCAAAATTATGAAATTTTTGAAATTGTTTAAACAATGTTATTGTTTAAACAATTTTTTCCCATGTTTACCTTACTATTTTGATAAAAAACTATAATGGAATGTTTTTATCTTCTTTTTTCTCTCAGGATCGGTTGCCGTCATCATTTTTTGAATTTTTTTATAAATTGTTTATTAATAGTTTCATTTTGCAATAACTTTGTTAGCGAACTTTATAAAAAAATCGAGAAAAAAATTTCCTTGCGGTTCAGCGTTGGAAATATTGTTAAGAAAAAGTGGTCAAAATTTCAAAGAAGTGCTTCAATTAGAACTATGTTTTTCTGAATACTTGTATACTCGCTTGTATATTTTAATAGTTTTTGAGAATTCCCCATAATAAGGGGTATATTATACGTAATTATTTTTATATTGTCAAAATTTCAAATTTCAAATTGAAATTTTCAATTAAAAAATAATTATGCTTCGCTTCTAACAGGCGTCCAAGATACATTTTTTTTGTTTTTTTAAGTAATTTCTTTTTTTTTTTTTCTTATTACTACTAGATAAGAGCAACATCGTTTTCGACTAACGTTGGATTATAGAATAAACGGTAAAACTTTAAATCAAATACTTAAGGAAGAAAAATTAAAATTTTAAAATATAAAACAAAAAAAAATGTATCTATAAATATTTGAGATAATTACAAATCAGATTCCTAAAATTAAATGTAGCACAAAAAGAAATTCTGACACTTTTAACAAGTGCAATCGATAATAAATACATAAGAAATTTCTATTAAGACAATCGATCTTTCTCGTCGTACTTGTAGTTAACAGTTACAAAACATCTTCAAAGACAAACCTTGTAAAAAAAAGAGTACGAACCGCGTCAAACGACTCAAAGTAAATTCGCTCGCGTCGTTTAAGAAAGAATAAGAAAAAAAAAAAGTCGAACAAAAGCAGAAATACCTGGAGTTGGATTAAGGTCACGTGTCGAGTGTACGCGCGCAGGGGCTTCCCGAAGACGCCACGGCGGGCGTCGTCTACGCTGCCGACCAGAGCAGAGCGCGAAAGGACGACATCGACAAAGCGGAAACCCTACCCCTGCCTTACACTACTAGTTATGGCGGCACGCGACGACGGTTTCCTTGGCCTCGAGACTTTTTCTTTTTTTTTTTTTTTTTTTTTTTAAGTTGGCCTTTCGTTTTCTTCTTTTGCGCAGCGTGGACTATGATTTTTGGCCCGATAAGAGATAAACTTTGGCTGAATCATCTTCTACTAACCGTGGGATGTGAATCTTTTTACGGGAAAAATAAATTTTGGTTTGGGAAGGCGATAATGAATGATTCATAAAGATGAGATTCTCAACCAAAGCTTTGAGAAAAATTTGTTTGTCTACTTTTAAACTAAAAATTAAAAATCAAGATTACTTCTTTCCTTTTTTTTACTATACAAAGATAGTAGAATTGTAAACTATTATCTAATCAGATTGACATTAAAACCATTGAAAAGTTCTACTTTGAAAAGAATTAGCTTTATTTTTTCATCTACTTTTAAATTTTACTGAATTAAAAGTCTAATAAATGAATGATTTTGCAGACACATACCAAAGGCAAAAGCAACGACGATGGCTGTGACTCCAGAGCTTACCCGGATCGCGGAAAACACAAAGATTCAGAGCAACGTTAAGTACCACGCAGAGTTCGAAAAGGCAAAAGGCAAATTCACTCAGGTAGCCGATGATCCCGAGACAATGCGAGTTAAGCAGAACAGCAAAATTATCTCGAACGTAGCTTATCACGGTGAGCTCGAGAAAAAGGCCATCATGGAGCAAAAGAGGACCATGACCAACGAAAATGGCGAACAAATCGGTAAACTTTACTTTTTGCTTAAAAAATCAGCTCTAAATAACATTTAAAGTTGAGTTGTAGTGGTTATTCAAACGCTAGATGCCATTTTAAGCTAAAGCAGCCACATTCGTTTTCATTTTTTGTGTTTGTTCATTCATTTTATAATAATATCTCTCGAACGTGCTGATTGGGAACGTAATAAAATGTTTTTTTTTTTTTTTTTTTTTTTTTGCCCAACAAAATTTAAAAGCCTAGACCTAAAGAGAAGCTATACAGGAAATAAAGTTAATAATTTATTCAAGGGAATAAAATGAAAATAATAAAAATTTTTGAAGAAAAAAGTTTAAGTCTAATCTCTTTTTTCAAATGAGTTCAGTGAAGACTAAATGTATTAAAATTCTCAATCGATTTTCAAAGTCATATTAACACACGTTATTAAGGTCATTGCGAGGGTCATTGTCCCAGTTACTGAGAAAAATTTATTTATACCACTAGTGCGTAGGTACTCGATTTTACGCACGCTTCGAAATTTAAAAACTCGCCCTACGCACCAGTGGTATAAAATAGTATATGCAACGGGTGCAGCACGTCACCAGGGCGTCTTAAAGTCACTCGTGCTACGCTTCGCTTCGCACTCGGGGCCTTTAAAACCGCCCTGGCGACGATACTGCAACCCGTTGCATAATATACTATTAGTACCCGGGTAGCAGTAATAATCAACATTAGGCTTTTATTGCCTTGTTTCTGGCCATTTATTAGAATGAGACTATGAAATTGCCTAAAACAAGCCACTTAAAGGCAGATTTATATCTTATTTATTCCAGGGTACTTTATTTTTAAATATTGATGCAAAATGTTTGAAAAATTTTAAAAACAATTTTACTGTGACACAATCGATTGCTTATTTTTTTGCATCTTCGTTGTAAAATAAAAAATTAAACAAACATTTATCACGTTGAGTGGTGTAACTTCACTTTTACATTCTAAATTTATGTACGTGATTTTTAATAAATAAAAAAAAGACATCTTATTGATAAAAAATTATTTAACAACAATAATTCAAATTTTAAATGTACTTATTCTCTACTTTTGAAAATAATATTTTTGACTTATTATGCTAGATATTATAGTAAAAATCGAAGTCAAAATTGATAATTTTAATTAATACATAAATCTAATGAGTTTATGAAAAATTGTATAACGTCATTACCAAAAATCTACCAAAACACAATAAAAAAAATAAAAAAATTAAAAACGTTGAAAATTTAGTTAAAAAACCGTTCGAGCTTGTTCGAGAGATCTAATTATGCGATTTGAGAATTTGTGAGAGCTTTCTTTTTTTTTGACCGCATGCTTTTTCCACGCGCTCTAGAATACGTAGAGTACACAGACGGCACAATAGCGCCTGCGAGTAGCCTAAACAACGCAAACAACCAGCCACCGCCGCCCCCGCAGCCGCAGCAACAGCATCATCAGCCAGCGCCGACGCCAACGGTCATAACCGCCCCGATGATGAGCTCGCGGTCGGCAGCGTCACCGGTACAACGAGCGCCAGGTAGGATCGCAGATTACGATCCCCTCAGTGAAACCAGGCCCAGTCCTTACTCTGCCAGGCAGGCCGCTACCACCGTCATCTACACGAGCGACAAGGGTGCAGGTATTTGCCACGTCTAGCGATGCTTTTTTATGCCAGCCAGTTGTTTATTATTATAGGCACATGGAAATTTGGTTGGTTTTTTTCTTTTGAATTTTGTGAGTTTGATTTTCAATGACGCAACATTCAAGGAAACTTGTAGGAAAGAAATAGAGCCATTATTGTTATTATTGTTATTATAGTCGAGTTAAATTTTACTGTAAATCATTCATTATTATGAAATTTTTCTTAAAACGTAATATTGTCTTTCGACTTAATTAATATTTTATGAATATGAACGCTAAGATAATGAAGTTTAATGCCATTAGAAACAAAATCGTATTTTGGATAAGAAATTTTTTTATTAAAAAAAAAAGCTTATTATCGGTCGAGTCATCGGTTTTATAAAATTCATTTGTTAGTAAACAAAAATAAATAAATAAAAAACTATAAAAGTATTTAATCTGTTTAACTTATAAATATTAAATGACTATGTTACATTATTCTAAATCTATATTTTATCTCTAGTGAATAATCCACCCACGAGAAAAATTGGTTCAGTAGCTGACATCGATCCAGTGAATGAATACTACGGTTCTCTTACACCAGCCACGAATAACAATCACGTTCCACAGCATCAAGCGCCTCCAGCAGCTACAAACACAGGCGTAAGAATACTTCATTTCATTATTATTAATAATTTTTAGTAAAGAATACTAAAAAGCTATACCAATTCTTGTATTTTTTCAAATTTATGGTTACTTAAAAAACCATATTTTCCAAATTTATAGCGTGTTTATCGAGCCATGTATGACTACGAAGCCCAGGATCACGACGAGGTGAGCTTCTGCGATGGAGATCTGATAATAAACTGCACAGCTATTGATGAAGGATGGATGACTGGTCTGGTGCAACGCACTGGACGACATGGAATGCTGCCAGCAAATTATGTTGAGCCAGCACAGATTTAATCGTTTTACTGTGAATTTGTTTGCTTTTAACATTTTACTGACGGTTTTGTGAAACTTTTATTTGAAAGATTGAAATTCAAAAAAAAAAAAAAAAGAAAAAAAGTCGGTAATCAATAGATTTAAAATGTAATCTGTTGAGTAAAATACTCGATTATCTTTTTCAACCACTATTTAACCACTTCAAAAGTTACAGTGCCAATGGATTTTTCTCTGACACATCTTGTGAAGACAATTATTTTTTATATACTTAAAACGCTGTTGGTATACCACATGAGCTTAATTTGAAGCTTAATTGGGGTTTGACAAAAAAATTCTTTGAATTCAATTGAATGATAAATTATTATAAATAAACTTTTAAATAAGTTTAGTAGTTAATATTAAAACAATAAATAAAATAAAACAATGTTTGTGAAAACTTTTCATCAATTTAATATTAATAAATTTTATAGTTTTTTTCCCTTTAGATAATAGAATTGATTACTTGTAAATTCATTACAAATATTTGAAAAAGTTCACAAAACTTTTAAAAGAAATTTTTTTGTCACAAAAAATAAAAGCACGTCTTACTATACTTCAATTATTAGCTTTGTCAATGTTTAATTTTTATCTATCTTGTTTTATACTTATAATGTATTTAATTCGATAAAATTTAATAACCTCGAAAGAAATTTTCTAATGAGCATAATCCTTTCTATTTGATTTTATAGCTTTGAAAAATTTTATGTTATCATTTATCAAGTTAAATAATTTTATTAACAGTTAAATTGTCAACGAAAAACTTTCTATGCATTTCGAAATTAAGGGATCGAAGGAAAAAATTCCACAAACTGGGACCATATTTTCAATTTTGCAGTTGATAATGTATCAGTTTTGAATTCGCGATAATTATACCTACAACATTTCATTCCATTATGTCACATCTTACATTTAATTTTTTTCTTTATTTATCGTATTTTGTGGCGAAAATTCTAAGAAAAAAATGATAGAAAAATAGATTATATTTTTAAATATTAACTAGTTTAGTTTTCGAGACCAATGTCGAAGAGCATAGTTGAGTTATGAATATTATAAAATATTTTTAAACTTGCGCCTATAACTGATTTTATTTCACACATGCAGATTTCAGATCATATTTTTATAACTCATTAAATTTTGTTATGGTGACTACCTCTTCATCTTGGAAGCACCTGAAAAAGCATTGTCAATATTGTGATCACGTAATGATAAATTCTACGTGCCTTACTTACAAAGGCTTCTGTCTATATATTTTATAAATAGTTTACAGAAGCTTTATGTAATTTATTAATACTTGACTAAATTTATAAGTAATGAAGTGTCCTTATGAAATAGTATGTTTAATTTAAACTGATTTTTATTGGAGATGTTTTACCTTAACGATGACAAAAGAGATGGATTAAAGAAAAATCTATTTGATGAAAATAAGCTTGTAATATTGTTAATGAATGATGGAGATTATTGTTAAACTTGCCTTTTTTTCTCATAGAAAAATTATTCTTTGAGAATGTTACTATACAGGTTTTAAATAATTAACGCGATTAACCGGCATTTATTGTATAGATAGTAAGTTTTTATCGCATAGCGCTTGCGTTGAGAAGACGCATCATACCGAAATTTTTAATTATATTTTAAGAGCGCAAAAACTAGTATTTGCTTACCTCATTAAAATTTTGTTTCTTAAACTTTTGCATGAAAAATAATTTTTACTTACCGTAATTTTTCTGACAAAAGTTAATTTTCAACATTGTATGTATGCACTATCTACATTTGAAGTTTTCAATTCTTAACTTTAAAAATATAGTTAAAAAAAATGTTCTAAAAATACTTCTATACTAAAAATGTTTGAAAAGATGAATTAATTATTGTGTGAGTAACAAAATTTTTTTATATTACCTCTGCAATAATAAATTTTTACTTACTCTGAAGATTAACAAATAGATCACTATTGAATTTTTTATCAACTTCAAATGAAATTGAAAGTACAGCATCGTTCATTCAATTATTTTCTTATAAGTGAATTGATTGAAATAATGACGTTTGTTTAGATGAAAACTTAACTTTTTGTTGAAATTATATAAACTTGCTTGCTCATTGATAAATTATAATATTTACATTTTAATTTTGTAATTTTGTGAAATAATTTTTAGAAAAAAATATTTTATTCAATTGTAAAATATATTTTCTTCATTGTTTTCTGCTTGTTTTGATTTTATTAGATAAATTCGTAAATATTAAGAAATTGTTATACATAAAAGTTTGTTCAGTTTCAGTTAATTGAAAATTATTTTTATATCTCGACAATTGCAAAGATTGTACTAATGTTACGAGAAGTGCAACTTTATGGCATAAGTATCGAGCTACGAAAATTGTTGCGATACTTGTGACTCAAACAAATATTTATAAAATTAAATGCCGTTTATTACTTGCTCAAGTCACTTTTATCGGAATGTAATATTATAAAATTACTAGAATAACAGGCATACAATAAAAAATTTTGCAATAAAACTAATTTGAGAATTTAAAGCATATGTTAGCGTTGTGTTAGAGAAATAATGTTATAATATGATGTAAAATCTTGATCAATGAATATGTATGTTATGCAAAAATGAGTATTTTTTAGATCCCTACCCACACACTATACCATTTATCAGATGGGGTCGCCGGCTCGCGTCTTCAAAATAGTTGACAACTGTTGCGCGTAAAAATTTTTCTATTTATGCTAATCTAATTAAAACAAATTCTAGTAAAAAAAAAATTAAGTCTAAAAACTAAATTAAAACTACAACTATTGCGAGTACATGGTCATGCAGTTTACGTTTATCACTTCGACATTTTTAATGGGATTAATGCTGACTTTGAGATTTTATTTTTTAAGCATACCAAAAATAAAGCATTATAAGGCCATTTTTTAACAACATTTTTATAGCATCAATTCTAGTTCTTAAAATCTTAGTGTGACTCGTAAAAAATGCTCGCTTTCCTCTAATTTAATTTTTTTTTCTCATAAAACTCTTGATAAATTAAAAATTTGATTTTATTATATTTATTTTTATACGGAGATTAATGTTTAGTTTGAAATTAAAAAGGGTTTTTTCGTTATAATTAAACTGATTTAGTTTTTAAAGTTCAAATTAGAATCATATCAGTATGTCTTATGATGTTTGTATAATTTATTTGGAACTATTACCTAGGGCTAACATGTTGCATTTATTTTCAATATTCTTTAACTTTGAAACTTGTTTTTAAATTTAACTTTATTGCTATCAAATTTTAAATATGAATCGCCCAACGCTATTAACAAAGATGAGTCGTTACTCGCTGTAGGCGGTTCACCTTTTCCAAACGATCAATATTTGAATTTGTATATGAGCAGTTTGCAACAAGACTAAAATCATCTCCCGTCACTAACATAAATAAGAGCGACAAGAGACTGAACATAACGTCTAACGTAATCAAGTGAAAAACAAACTTTTTTTCAAATGCTTGGATATACACCTACAAATTTATGAAAAAATTTAAACGATAAATATTATTCATACGTTTAGAAGTTATTTGTTGGCTCTTAAAAGAGCCGGGTTGGTGATTGTAATAAAAAAAAAAAAATTATAAAAAAACAAGCAAATTAAGCTTTCTTCTCGGTCTTCTTGGGGAGAAGGACGGCCTGGATGTTGGGCAACACACCACCCTGGGCGATGGTAACTCCAGACAAGAGTTTGTTCAACTCTTCGTCATTGCGGATGGCGAGTTGGAGATGACGGGGGATTATCCTGGTTTTCTTGTTGTCACGGGCGGCGTTACCAGCTAACTCCAAGACTTCAGCGGCCAGGTATTCCATGACCGCGGCTAGGTACACCGGGGCACCGGCACCAACGCGCTCGGCGTAGTTTCCCTTCCTCAGGAGACGGTGGATCCTACCAACGGGGAATTGGAGTCCAGCCCGGGTCGACCTGGTCTTTGACTTTCCCTTAACTTTGCCACCACCTTTGCCGCGTCCAGACATCTTGAATGAGTTTTTTTAAAGAAGCGTCTACACTTTCACAAATAGCGAGAGACTGCGATGCTTGAACGGTTTAGGCGCGAGTTTATATAGCCCTTAAGGGAATTGGCGCCGTCGCACAAGCCCTTTCTTTTTCGAAGGACAAGCCTCGGAGCAGCTGCAAGAATTCAAATAAATAAGGGGCCCGACCTGCACCCTTCACCATTCGTTTCGTAGCATCCGACTATACCAACCAACTCTCGTAAGCCATGGCACCCAAAACCAGCGGAAAGGCCGTCAAGAAGGCCGGCAAAGCTGTCAAGAACATCTCCAAGGGAGACAAGAAGAAGCGCAACAAGAAGAGGAAGGAAAGTTACGCGATCTACATCTACAAAGTCCTGAAGCAAGTCCACCCCGACACCGGAGTCTCGAGCAAAGCTATGTCGATCATGAACTCCTTTGTCAACGACATCTTCGAGCGCATCGCCGCCGAGTCCTCCAGGTTGGCTCACTACAACAAGAGATCGACCATCACCTCCCGGGAGATCCAGACCGCTGTCAGGCTTTTACTCCCTGGTGAGCTCGCTAAGCACGCCGTCAGTGAGGGCACCAAGGCCGTCACCAAGTACACCAGCTCTAAATAAATTGTTTATCAATTTTTTATTTACTTTGACCATCAACCCGGCCCTTCTAAGGGCCAACACCTATTTCAAAACGTTAACAACAAACTTATCGTTTGATAGTTTATCATTTTACTCTAAAATTATCATTTTCAACAAATGAGACCATAACGTGTTTCTAAAATCTATGATTTTTTATCCAGTCCATTTTTTGGTACTCTGGATGTTAAACTAAACAAGAAAAGTAGTAGCAGTAATTGATTAACTTCTACTGGACTCAAAATAATTTCTGTATGTTATTCTTTAACGTCAACACTTAGCATCAGCTTCACTAAAAAAGTTTTTTTCCGTTCCTATATAACGTGTTTAAATTTTTGTTTTATAGTTTTTTTTTTTTTTTTTTTTTTTTTGCAACAAAAATTCTTTGTGCAGTTTTCTAATTTCAAATGTGCTCAAAAACTTTTTTTATTACTCTCTAACTGTAACTTTTAGCATCGGCTCCACAGCAAAACAATATTAACGAAGAAATTTAAAATTCAATGATTTTTTGTTTCCTAGGCTTTTTTTAGCAATAAATTCTTTGTAGGTAAATTTTTCTCATTTCAATATATATATACTCTAAATTTTTTTTTCTCTTACTCTATAATATAATATTGTATTCTTTTGACATTAGCTGCACCTATAAAAAATATTAACGTAGAAATTATTTATCTATTTATTTATCAATACATGGGAATAATCCCAATTAAACAAAAAAGTATAATATAAAGCTCAGTATGGTAGGTGGTAGTACAAATACAAATAACAAAATTTTAATAACAAAAATATATTGTAATCGATTATTAATATAAATCAATCAAAAACAAGCAATTTTAGGCTCCCCGTGGTAAACGAATATAAAGAAATGTTGTAAAAGTCATTTCGGACGATAATTCGCATTACATAAAACTGATAATCTATAAATTGGTGAATGGGACAGTATTTCTCTAGAACAAATGTTAGTAAGAAGGCACTTTTTATTAACTCTGAAGCTTCTAGGTGGCACATAAAATTGTAGTGAATCGAGTAATATGCTGCAGTCTTTATTTCCAGTGATAATTTTGTAAGCAAAAATATCAAGAGCTCTACGTCTTGCTGATTTTAAAGGAAATATTTAATCGACGCTGTATGAAAGAGTAATCGTGACAGTCGAAATTAAAGATAAATGTTTAATAATATTTTTTTCAAGAACAAAATTTCTTCAACATCAGATCTACAGTCAAACAATATTTACGTAGAAAGGACAGCGCCAAGATTTTTTTTGTAATATAAATATTTTTAAAATAGTTTATTTTGCAGCATTAATAATAATAGTTCATAACGTTATGATGAAAATTGTTGGCCCTCAAAAGGGCCGGGGTGTTTTTTGAAAATGGATGTTAATAAATAAAATAAGGATGTTATTTAACCGCCGAATCCGTAGAGGGTGCGGCCTTGACGCTTAAGGGCGTAGACAACGTCCATGGCGGTGACGGTCTTCCTCTTGGCGTGCTCGGTGTAGGTGACGGCGTCACGGATGACGTTCTCAAGGAACACCTTCAGGACACCACGAGTTTCCTCGTAGATGAGTCCGGAGATACGCTTGACTCCACCACGGCGAGCCAGACGACGGATGGCGGGCTTGGTGATACCCTGGATGTTGTCACGCAAAACTTTGCGATGACGCTTGGCACCTCCTTTTCCCAGTCCTTTTCCTCCCTTACCACGACCAGTCATCTTGAAGTTTGATTTTAGTGTTTTCTACGAGAGAAAAAACTCGAATGATGTCGAGAGCGATCAAAGGGCCTGCTTTTATACCGGACTCGCAGGGTTGGGCTTCCCCTACCTCAAAACATCTGTTGCTCCGAAACGCCCTTTCGAATGTGTGTATAAATACACGAGTTTTGTGCTCCGAAATTATTTTCTGCCCGACCCTCGTTCGTAGCAGAAGTCTTCAGTCGCAATGGCCCGTACTAAGCAGACAGCCCGCAAGTCCACCGGAGGCAAAGCCCCCAGGAAGCAGCTGGCCACCAAGGCCGCACGTAAGAGTGCACCGGCTACCGGAGGAGTCAAGAAGCCTCACCGTTACAGGCCAGGAACCGTCGCCCTTCGTGAGATCCGTCGTTACCAGAAGAGCACCGAACTCCTGATCCGCAAACTGCCCTTCCAGCGTCTGGTTCGTGAGATCGCCCAGGACTTCAAGACCGACCTGCGTTTCCAGAGCTCGGCGGTTATGGCTCTCCAGGAGGCCAGCGAGGCTTACCTCGTCGGTCTCTTTGAGGACACCAACTTGTGCGCCATCCACGCCAAGCGCGTCACCATCATGCCCAAGGACATCCAGCTGGCCCGTCGTATCCGTGGAGAACGTGCTTAAGTTTCAAAATTTTAACTGATTTTTTCAATACAACCCGGCCCTTTTGAGGGCCAATAAATATTTCAAACGTTTAAACAAATTATTATGCTGATAATAATGTTTTAAATATTTATTTTCCAAATGCTCCAAAATCTGAATGATATTTTTGAATTTCTGCTACAATTTGACGTCAAGTAGCTATTTCAAAGTATTACGAGTAACTCGTATGAGTATTTAAAATTTGTACAATTTATCAACAAATACTTGTTTATAATATTTTTAACTGCTTTTTTTATGGACAGTTACTTTTTCCCGTGTATAGCAGTTATTTAGAAACTCGTTGCGTTCGTTTGTGAATTAAAAATTTTTTTTCGGTTGGCAGTTGGCATCACTGCAGTCAACGAACGCTGGAGTATTTCAAAACGGCGTTCGTTAAGTTTAAAAAAAAAACCGTTTGCGTTTAAAAGTTTACAACAAATTGAAAAATTAGAAAATTTAGCAGAGAATAATCGATTAAAAATTATTATATTACTGCGGTCGACTTCTCCTGGAACTTTTACTCGTAACCGTCACTCGGGACCTTAAGTAACGGATGGGGGGACCTGAGTCGACTCCCGGGGCACCAGGTCGACTTCTCCGAGGGACGGCTTTACGGGTAAATGTTCCAGGAGAACTCGACCTTAGGGATATAATAATTTTTAATTGATTATTCTCAGCTAATTTTTCAATTTGTTGTTAACTTTTAAACGCAAACGGTTTTTTTTAAACTTAACGAACACCGTTTCAAAATATACTCCAGCGTTCGTTGACTACAGTGATGCCAACTGTTAACCGAAAAACTGTTAACTGAAAAAAAAATTTTAATTCGCGAACGAATGCAACGAGTTTTTAAATACACCCTAGTCTTTACATGTGTTTTCAATATGACGTATTTAATTTTATAAAATTTTCAAATCTTAAAAAGATATCGAGATAACCCACTTTGCGCCGTAGGTTCAGTTTAGCCTGGAATACCCTTTAAAATAAATGACAATATGAATTAGGTTAAATATTTTTTCTATTACTAATCTTTTAAAGATCTTTATTTATTTATTTTCATCATCAAAGGACATAATTTGTCCTTTAATACATAATTAATTATATACATTTCATGAATAACAATAACAACTTTCTTATTCAAATTTCAAAAATTTAGATTTAATATCTTTCTTAAATAAACTAATATAATTACAATTTCTTGTATCAACGGATAAACTATTCCAACCTCTCTTCAATCTGTTCGTAACAGAATAATATAATAAATTTGTTTTACAATTTGATTCAACCAATTCCCTAGGATTTCATATATTGAATCGAATATTTCTAATCGGAAATAAATCATATCAGCCTGTGTAGAGTACAAGTTTCTAACAGCTTTAAAAGTAAAAACATGATCATTTATTTCATGCAATGATTTTATAGATGCAACTGAATACTTCCTAGCTATGCTTCCATAATCGTGTGATATTTTATTTATTGGATTTCCATCCATAAAAGCCAAATACCTCAAAAACTTATGATTCACCTTTTCAAGTTTATAAATATCAACATTATAATTTGGTGTCCATATAGGTGAACAGTATAACAATTTAGGGAGTACTAAAGTTTTATATAAATATAAAAACGTTTCAGGTTTTTTGAAATTACTCGATGATTTGATAATAAATCCCAATGACTTCTTAGCTCTTCTTAGCTTCTAACATCATCAAGTTGCATGTCAAAGTCAAGTTTGACATCAAAAACAACACTCAGATCTTTAAGGTAGTTCAAGCGTGACTTTGATTTTCTTACGATTTTTTTGAAATTTGAAACATGCATTCTGAAGTCACTAAGTAATGTCTCTGCAAAAATTCAGACAGATTGCCCACGCCATATGGGATATATTAAACCCCAAAGTTGACACTTTTTGTTTTGAGCGCACGGATCGACGAAGAAAAAAGATATTTTTGGATCAAACTTTGGTCAATAACAGCCATAGTTTTCTCACAATTTTTCTAAAAATTTAGTACATTGTTAATGAATATCTAAGAAATAGATCCGTGAAAAAAAAATCAAAAATTGCCCACGCCGTATGTTAGTAAATTAAGTGTAAAGTTTTTAAAATTATATCCGCCAACGACTCGGGGACTTATGGAAGGAGAGAGAGCAGCGGAGTGGGGGCCGCTGCTGACCGTGTGGCTCTCTCATAGCTGAGTTGTATGCGTCTGCACTAATAGAAAATTTGGTCTATGTGTTTATGAGGGGAGGGACTTAAAGGGACCGTCTACCTCAAAAATAATTTTCTACTACCTACAATACTGTATCTGCGAACAAGAAGACAAACACGCTAAACTTTTAGCTCCGACTGTCGCGCTTGAACTACCTTAATACAATGCACTCTCTACGTCACACTCATTAATTTTATAAACAAATTCAATCCTAGATCTCAGAATGAAATAATCTTACATTTAGAAATATTCAATTCAAGTTTATTCCTCACAGACCAACTAATAATTTTATCCAAATCTCTCTGTAATCTTGTACAATCTGTTACATTTAAAATCTGTTACATTTAAAATCTTGAAGAATAGTTTAATATCATCAGCAAATATCAGTACCTTAACATAATCTAGCTCAGTGGTCAAGTCATTTATAAACAAAATAAAAAGAAAAGGGCCCAAATGGGATCCCTGAGGAAACCCAGATGATACATTATAACAATCAGATAGATGACCTTTAACTTTAATTCTTTGACTTCTATTTGTTAAGTAGGAGGCAAACCATTTAATTAGTTTACCTCCAATGCTATGAGACATTAATTTATGCAATAGCAATTCAAAATCCACCCTATCAAAAGCCTTAGAATAATCTAAATATAAAGAATCAACCTGAGCATTTTCAGATAATGCTTTAATTATATAATCATTATACATTATTAAATTAGTCAACGTAGATCGATCCTTCATAAATCCATGCTGCTCTTTAACTATTTTATGTGAAAGTAAAGATCTTAATGTTATTAATTTTTAGATTTTTTTCTTCAATGAAAATAGATGTTTCATTGAATATGATTTAAATCAAGGGAAGGAATTAGGTGTAAATTAATTTTCTGATAACAAATAGTTTGAATACGTATTGTAAATGTGTTAGCCCTTAAAAGGGCTGTTTGTTTTTTAACTAAATAATAGTTCTAAAAAGGTCTGATTAATTGAAGTATTTACTTCTTGGCGGGCTTAGCTGCGGCTTTTTTGGTCTTTGGCGCCTTGGGCTTGGAAGTCGGAGCCTTGCCGGCTTTTTTAGCCTTTGCGGGAGATTTGGGCTTGACGACCTTAGCTGCTTTTGGTTTTTTGGCAGCTGCTGGTTTTTTAGCTGCAGCTGGTTTCTTGGCAGCAGCTGGCTTTTTAGCGGTGGTCTTTTTGGCACCTGCAGGTTTTTTGGCAGCCGCTGGCTTCTTGACTCCGGTCTTCTTGGGCTTGGCGGCCTTCTTCTCGGTGGCTCCGGCCTTGGGGGCAAGTTTGAAGGACCCAGCGGCACCGGCTCCCTTGGTCTGGACAAGATTTTTCTTTTCGACGGCGGATTTCAGGAACTTCCTGATGAAGATGGCTTGCTTCTCGACGTCGCACTTGTAGTGGCTGGCGATGTACTTCTTGATAGACTGAAGGGAAGATCCTTTTTTGTCGGCCAGGGCTTTGATCGCAGCAATAACCATATCACCCGCTGGTGGATGAGCGCGGGGCTTGGCGGCCGCGGATTTTTTCGCGGTCTTCTTTACGGCCTTCTTCGGGGAGGCTGTCGCTGGCGCGGGAGTAGCTACTGCAGCATCTGCCATTGTAGATTTTTTGTTTTTTTAGAGATTTCGCGAGTGCTTTGAAACGAATGAATTCGGAGAATGGTGTAGGCATTCCTGGTAGGGGTGTCTTTTCATCGAGTAGCGCGGACGTCAAAGAGCAACCATTGGTAGCGTGCGCGAAGGGAACTTAGATTTACCGCAGGAATGTTACTAGATTGATCGGTTACATTCAATTTTATCTAGTTCAAACTTTTTTTTTAACCACAATTTTGGCGATAATGATTAAAAAAAATGTTGATTTATAAAAATTTATTTAAAAAATTGAAGTTTTTAATCATTTTTGTACATTTTTACGCAACTTTTTGGAGTAGTCTTGTTTTGCGGTATCTTTTTTCAAGTAAAAAATTAATAATTTTTATGTTTAAAAGAGCTTGAACTCCTATGAACATAAATCGTAATGAAAATAAGATCTTATTTATTGTTTTTATTATTTTTCTTTATTTTTTTTTAATACTTAAATGGTTAAAAAATTAATTTGATTCGAAAAGATGGATCAAGTTACAGTGCCCCTTAACTTCAATTATTATACCCTTCCATTTACTTGGAATACATAAAAATACTATTTACAAATATTCATACTTAAAATTATTTAATTTTTAATAATCAGAATTCTGAATGATAATTGTTTTTAGTTATTTAAAAAATGCAATTGTATTAAACTTGAAAAATAATTTTAAGTAAGCTGGAGAGAGTTTTGGTGCCGCAAGTGGAACATTTTACATGCTTTCTTCGAAGAATAAGTAGATTGAAAATTTTTTAAATATTAAATATTTTATAACTAATATGAAATACATTTATTAATTACAATCATGAGTTTTTATACTTTTATTTAGCTTTACTTTTAAATTATGATAAAGCATAGCTAATTTTTGAAAGTTAATTTAGTGTACTTAAAAATTTATAGAAATCTTAAAATTCATTTAAATTTATTACAAAGAAATTAAAAATTTCAATGTGGTTGAAGTCGCAAACGTTGGATCCAACAATTTTGATGAAATATTTATTTAAAAAAAAAAAATAACGCAGTAAAATACCTAAAATTGATAATCTAAGAGATGAGGTAAATGTCCGGGATTATTGGACATTTTTCAAAGGAGGATTTTTGGTTTACGCTAGATTATTACAGTTTTAAATTAATACTACGCTTTGCAACCGATAAACAAAAAGTGCATCTTTTGGTGGGAAGTGATTTTTGAGCTAGTCTTAAGGTTATAATCAAAATTTTTTTTTACTACAGTAAAGTTTAAAGGTTAAGTTAAATTTAGAATATTTTTTCGGGGTCTAAGGTGTGATTTTATAATAAATAAGGGGGGGGGGGTGCCACAGTGGTGGACTGTTACGTTACTGTCCAATAATCCCGGACATTTACCTTATAAAAGGGTGATAAAGTATTTTCAGACAAAAAAGAAACTCATTATAAGGCAATGATTTTAATTATTTCTCAGAAACAACCGTAAAATAAAGTTTTCAGCATTCGCAGTTCCAAGTATTTGTCTCGATTTTTTTCTAACTTTACAGACTGAAACATATTTAGAAAAAATTGAAAAATAAATTGATTAGAACCTGCGGAAAAGACTTATAGAATCGTCGCAAGCCTTTATTGAGTAAAAAAAACGAAAAAACAGAGCTTGCAGTGCTCGGGATTCCGAGTATCTGCTTCGATTGTTATCTAAGGTGACAGGTTGAAAGATATTAACATATAATACAAAAAAAAATAAGTTATATCCAAATATCCTGTCCACTATCCTGTAATATCGGAGGGTATGGAATTATTTCTATGATCGTCAGGCCACTGCGAAAAGTACTTGGTGGTAAATGCAAATCCTCGTGAGAAGGTTCTCTTTGATTTGAAGGTTTAATTTGAGTGCATGACTCTTGGAGTGCGTCAGAGTCAGGCTAACAGATTGTATAGGAAATTTGGGATTGGAATTGTTATTTTTAAATATTTTTTTTTTTTTGCACGACCGATCCCGAAGGGGTCAGAGGCCTTATAAGTTCACCAGAATAAAAAATGCAACCCACCAGAAATCGAATATTCTGGTCACAATAGTATATTACATACCAGGTGCTGGAAAAGTATTGACCAGCCCTAGCAAATCCAATTTGACACCCTCGCCTTCGACTCGGGCGTCAAATTGGGTTTGCTAGGGGTTGTCTAATTCTTTTCCTGCGTCGTGTGTAATGTTCTTTTCATTACGACGGGAGGAAAACCCAAAGTCCCGCTCCAACCCGGGCAGAGGAATTGGTATTTTCGTCCCGGAAGTATGAAAAAAAAAACAAGATTGTCGAGCGCGAAGCACGAGTGTCGGTCGGTCGTGCCTTTTATGCATTGCGCGGAGCGATAGCGGAGCATGGCAAAAGACTTATTAGAGTCAACTTTGGATCATGTACCGGATCACTTCCCGCTAGCACGGTGTATACCTATACATTTATGCATATAAGGTAGGTGTACCTAATATGGCCCTGTGCCTAGTATGGCCCCCCCTATTATTTTGAATATGCTCGATATGCGGCATCTCTACAAGGTAGGAAGAAGTCAAAAACACTGAATTATGAAGTTTTGAGTTGTTTAGAACATTTAAAAATTATTTTTGCGCACGCCTTATAACTAAAACTCGTTTCGTATACCTTCGTTATTATTTTACGTTGTAATTAAATGGTCTGCCAAAAGATTTAGACACACCCAACGAATATTTTCATAAGTAGCTTCGATTCTTTATTGTTTCAACTATAAAACGCGATTTTATTTTATTTTTTCATCTCGTTTTCTAATGGGTTTTATTCTTAAATAACTTTTTATTCTGCAGTGCGACGCTTGAGTTCAAGAAGGTGTCAACTCAAAATTTTTTTTAATAACATGACAACTCAGAATTTTTTTTATTAACATGACAACTCAGAATTTTTCTTATTAACATGACAACTCAGAATTTTTTTTATTAACGTGATAACTCAAAATTTTTTTTATAAACATGACAACTCGAAGGAAATTTTCTTTTAGAAAATTTTTTTCCGAAAGTAATAGTTCAATGAGATCGCTTAACACTGATTTGAGATTATTTTTTTATTTTTTCCTCTACTGATTAAATCCTTTTAGTAAAACCATTAAAAAAACAAATTTTGTCTGTAAGCTGAAAAATATATAATATTATTAGGTATTTTCCTCGTTAACATGACAACTCAGAATTTTTTATATTAACATGACAACTCAAAATTTTCGCGCGCGCTACTTTTTGTTCTTGATGCGTACTTGGTATACAATTTTTAAATCAACACTATTGGGAATGGCGAAAGAACGCTCGCTCGAAAATTGCAGTCGGAAAAAATGTACAAAATTCCTTTATTTATAGGATCATTCAAATTTAGAAAATCTGAGGAACCTGGTAGCATCAATCGATTCTTCTATTATTTTTTTTTTTCTCGCTAATTTAGGTTTACTAGCATAATTATTAAAAAGAAAACGGATTGTCGTTTTATTTTTCAAGCAAATGAGTTGAAAAAGTTATAACTTTTGAGGTATTTCTTTTAATTTTAAAGATTGGTTAACATAATAACGGTAGATCCGTGTTCATGGAGAAAAATACCTAATAATATTGTATATTTTTCAGCTTACAGACAAAATTTGTTTTTTTAATGGTTTTACTAAAAGGATTTAATCAGTAGAGGAAAAAATAAAAAAATAATCTCAAATCAGTGTTAAGCGATCTCATTGAACTATTACTTTCGGAAAAAAATTTTCTAAAAGAAAATTTCCTTCGAGTTGTCATGTTTATAAAAAAAATTTTGAGTTATCATGTTAATAAAAAAAATTCTGAGTTGTCATGTTAATAAGAAAAATTCTGAGTTGTCATGTTAATAAAAAAAATTCTGAGTTGTCATGTTATTAAAAAAAATTTTGAGTTGACACCTTCTTGAACTCAAGCGTCGAGTGTATCTAATATGCCCCCCGCGAAATAGTAGAAATACCGATATTAAGAGTCCTTAGTTTCATATTTACTCTTTAGAAAATTCTATCCCAATGTTATTTAAGAAAAATAAATTTAATTGTTGCAAAGCTTTTTTTCATTTTATAACTAAAAAAACATTATAGCTCAAAAAACAAACTTTGATAAAAATTTAAAGTTGAAATTTTTCTACTGATTGCAAAGCTATCAAAAAAATGGTGAAAAAGACCCAATTTTTAAATAAATAATTTTTATAATAATGAAAATTTTGAAGTTTTTCAAATCTCATATCCAGCATTATTGAAACTCACGGAAGACATTCGGGTGGGTATGGACAGAAGACAAATGACCGCGCTGTTGCTTTTTGATTTTAGTAAAGCCTTCGATTCGGTCTCGCACGTAACGTTGCTCAGGAAGCTACAGTCCTTGGGTTTTTCGCATGGGGTTTTGAGATGGGTTGCCTCTTATCTGGTTGGCCGCTCGCAAGCAGTAAGGGCAGAGGACGGCAGTTTTACTTCTTTCCGCCCCCTTAATAAGGGCGTGCCCCAGGGCTCCGTGTTGGGTCCTCTGCTCTTCCTTCTGTTTGTTGTTGACATAGCTGTAGGCCTTGGCCCTGGTGTCTTTCATGTGATTTATGCGGATGACCTGCAGATTTACGTGCGGGGCCGACTTGAGGACATTAATGCCACTCTTGGAAGACTGAGCCGGGGTGCTGAACACATTGCTGACTGGGCTGCCACTAATCAGCTGGTGTTGAATGCTGGTAAGACCAAGGCAATGATTTTTGGGACCCCGTTCTATGTCAATGCCTTTAACGATTTGGGTATTCGAGACCTGCGGTTTGGTGGCTGCTCAGTCCCGTTTGTCCCCTCTGCGCGTAGTTTGGGGGTGGTGCTGGACTCTAAGCTGAACTGGAAAGACCATGTTCGGTATGTTTGTCGTAGAGCCAACTCTCTTTTGTACCGTCTTAACCATTTCAGACGCAGCACCACCTCTGAACTGCGTAAACACCTCGTGCAGACCTTGCTTTTTCCTATTATTGACTATTGTTCACTGGTGTACTGTAATATCTCGGGTGGGCAGGATCTCATACTACAGCGTTTGCTCAATCGTGGGATCAGGTACATCTTTGGGATTAGAAAGAGTGATCACGTTACACCCTACCGACGTGAGCTTGGCTGGCTTCGAGTAGCGGGCCGCAGGGATTATTTTGCTGCCTGCTTGCTCTATAGAATCCTTCTCACAGGTACTCCCTCCTATTTGGCGAATTTGTTTGTTGAGAAGCTCAGCTCACGTCCCTTGAGAATGGCGAACCCGCATGCACTTGATTCGTTGATTGTCCCCTTTGCTCGTACGAACTGTCTGAAACGATCTTTTCATATACTGGCTACTTACTCATGGAACACACTACCCCCTCATATACGCCAATCATCATCCCTGTCCAGTTTCAAACATCTCGTCAAAATACATATTTTTACTGCTGAGGGAGAAGACTGAGTCTGGTACGCCGTTGTTAAATTGTGTACCTGTTGCACATTCATCTAACTGTTACTAATGCTATTATTATTATTATGATTATTGTTTATTACTGTTATTGTTATTTTATATTATCTATCTATATTTACATACCTTTTATATACCTTTATTTTATTTATTTTATTTTATTTTATTTTATTTTACTTTGTAATTTTAATTTTATGTATAACTTTTTCACCTTGTGTATTTTGTACAACATAATGTACAATTAATAAAATCATCAAAATCAAAATCAAAATCAAAATCAAAATCCTGATTGATTTAAAAAATAGGAACAAATCGCAATTAATAAATAACTTCAAGGGGGCCATATTAGGTACACAAATTTTTGGTGTCCACAAATGTTTTAGTTAATCCTCTGGCATTTCAAGCTCATTGATCAAAATCGAACGCGTAAGGTCTGATTTTAAAGCTCTTGAACTAACCTTTAAAATGAGACCTTACACGTCAAAAAATATTGATTTGATTCGCCACAACGTCGATTCTCGCTTAGGCGGGCCATACTAGGTACAGGTACCTTATACATACTTAACTATAGGTATACACAGCTGACAGCGCTGGCGGGAGGTGATCCGGTACATATGATCCAAAGTTGAATCGAATAAGTCCAATGCATACCTTGCATCGCGCAGAGAGTAACAATGCAAGGGCAGAGGTGTTTTTGCATAAATTTTTTTTTAGAGTCTCAGGTTTTACGCAGAAAGCCTTAACCACTAAACTTTACTGTAGCAAAAAGAAAATTTCGATTATAACCTTAAATAGCTAAAAAATCGCTCCCAAGTGAGTCTTTTTTTCTCCTTTTTACAAGGATTATCCTCCGTTAGGAGATGTACCCGTAACTCTCGTATACCAACAGGGCCGAGATTCAAACACTGTGGGACCAAATTGATATCAGTGCTGCAATAACATATACTAAGAGTGTCTGAAACAGAGGTAGATCCAAATAGGTTGATTCCAATGAAGACTGGCTCGAAAACTCTTGAAAGATAAAGTATATCACCAAGGTACAAAAAATAGTCGGTGTCATATGGTGTACATAGAATAAATCTATATAATACAATTATTAGACTTGAAAAATTCAGCCACAACCCTGACTTACCACTTAACGCCTTAAACAAAATATTTATATCAACTTTTAACATTAATTTATTCATTTATTTTTTTAATTTATTGAGGGGGTTCGTGCCTCTCAAGGGGAAATTATTGAGACTGCTTGTCCCCGTAATGGCACCGTGCGAACAAGCTCAAGTTTGTTTTTTAGGTGGCTCCTTTTTTTATTTACTATTTTTTCATGTTTATCTTGACAATTTCATCGGTGTTTACGCATAAAAATGCTTGAATATCATTTTTACACACTTAAAAAAAGTTTGGTACGTCAAAACATGCAGAAAATTTATGTCTGAGCTTTCAAAGTTAACCTAGCTTTTAAAAAAACTCTCGACACCGAACCAGCGAAGATAACCTCAGTTGAGTTTTACGCTCACGATTTTCTGCTGTGGAGCTGATGTCAAAGTGTAGTTTTTAGTGATATTGAACTAAAATTAAATGATTCCAATTATCCACAGCGACGAACAAGTGATGTTGATCAATTTTCAATCAAAATTAGTGAGTTTAATTCGAAAAATATGCTCAAATTACGAAATTTAGGGGTGCCATTTAAGGGACACTTCGGCGGGGACATTTTTGAAAATTCTTTTTTTGGGAGAGCCGGACCGTGGACATGACTTTTGCGTTAGTTTATGATAAATTAAACATTTTTTTGAGGAACTGTATATATTAACGTAATATCTCAATAAGTAAATTTGGACAAATTAAATCATATTTAATGTTTTTTTTGACAAGTACTGAAGTTTTTCCTAAAAAAATAAAAACTATACTATGAAGTGTGATTAAATATGAAATAAGGTAGGAGGTGTACCTAATATGGCCTCCCTAAGCGAGAATCGACGTTAAGGCAAATCAAATCAATATTTTTTGACGTGTAAGGTCTCATTTTAAAGGTTAGTTCAAGAACTTTAAAATGAGACCTTATGCGGTCGATTTCGATCAATGAGCTTGAAATGCCAGAGGATTTACCAAAACACGTTTTTTTAAGGGCATCGTAGGGTCTAGGATAGAAAAAAAGCACTTTTTTGACGATTTTTAATGAGAAATCAGTTAATATTTATTGATTAATAAATATAGGACTTTGTTAAGTAACTTTCAAAGAAGGTTTTATCAAATTTTGGAGTAAAAATATCAAGATGCAAGCCGGTGGCACCCAATTTTCGGCGACACCTAAAAAAAAGGTGCTCGGCGATGACCACTCTCATTCAATACAGGATCATCTGAAACACAAAATTAAAGAAGATTTAGTTAAAACATGAGTTTCTCCAGGGATTGACGAGCCATTTATTTTATTTAATTAATTTTTGAATTTTTAGTGACGATTTGAAGCAAAATCGTCGATTTTGACCTCAAAATTTGGCCATTTTTGTGACGCCATTTTGTTAAAAATTGAAAAATATGAAAAAACTCTCTGACAAGCCCGGGCATTTCACGCATAAAAAATGTGTGCAAAATTTGAAAGCGATCGGAACAATAGTTTATCAACTAGAGTGGTCACCGCATTTGAAAAAAAGTAGTTTCGAGAAAAACGCGATTAAAGTTTAAAAGCTCGAAAAAAGTGAATAAAAACGGTTTTTTCTTACCTTAAACCGAATTATCTATATCAGCTCCATAAAGTAGAGTGCCTGCTGCAGCTGCAATATCAAGTGCATCTTTTTGCTTCTGCCTGTTGAGAACTCGAGCCTCTTTAGTCTGAGCTCGGAGTTTGTCCTCTACGCGTGAATACTCATGAGCCATACAACCAAGATTAATTTCCGAGGGGCTATGCACTTCAGAATCACTAAAAGAATCACACACAAAAATCAGTATAATCAATAAAATATCAATTTAATTTCATGTAAAAATCTTCGAAAAATATTATTTTTAACAAAATATCAACTGAAATTGATTCCAAGGCTCTAAACACTTTAAATTTGCCAAAAGAATCACGAAAAAATCACAAAAGAATCAAAAAGAATCAAAAGAATCATCAATGATTCTGGAGTGCATAGCCCCTCGTTAATTCCCATCTCGTGCATGAAGATTAATAAGGCAGCAGTTCCTTTATTAAAAGTACCTGCTGCAACATATGCTGCTATTTCTACTACCTTAGATCCAGCAGGAAGTACTTTTGGAGTAATTTCTCGAAATAGTCGTTGTGCGGTATTCTTTATGTTAGTGAGCATTGATTCTATATAACTGTTATAAACAGTTTTACATAAAAATGAAGTAGAAAAATCCATC
Source organism: Encarsia formosa (assembly GCA_038277355.1). Taxonomy (NCBI): domain Eukaryota; kingdom Metazoa; phylum Arthropoda; class Insecta; order Hymenoptera; family Aphelinidae; genus Encarsia; species Encarsia formosa. The sequence goes on from CM076184.1 coordinate 113,823,980, forward strand.
AACTCACAAAACTTATTACATCCTGCTAATCCTAAACCTAATATTCTCATAACAAATGCAAAACGTATATTTATCTCATATCTTTTACCTATTTTTTCGCTAGATGGAATAAATTTTGGCTCACACTTTTTACATTTGACTTGAATTTTAAAAGCCAAGCCTTCTTTTTCACAAGACTTAAATTCAACTTTTTCTTTACACACTGCACACCTTACTAACGCTGAAATTGCTGCAAAAACAAGCATAAAATCGACAATTCTGTAAGCTTTATTTTGATTCTCGGGGACCGCTTCATCGCTACTTATTTTCATTTTTTTAGCTGATGAACTGCTTGCAGTCACATTTTTTAGATTATTATCTGGTAAGCGCCTTTTCTTTGGTCTAGAGGGGCGATTACCATGCTCCCGATCCTTTCTTGAACATTTCTTTGGCATTTTTACTTTAATTTAAAAAAAAAAATACAATAAACCAAAATCACTGCACTTTCTACTCAACTGCTCAACTCGGAGACCGAAGTAAACTGTTCTTATGTACGTACAAATGCAAGCAATTGTGAGGATCTTCTGCTTAACACAAAGGTATAATAAAGCCCTTTCAAAATTAATTTATGGGGCGAGGAGCATCGGAGACCACACCTGCCTCCGAGCGGCTCCCTACAAAGGTCCATGGTTAATACCTCTACTGCTGCTCGAGTTTTGCTCCGCTCGACTCAAAATTTTGACACAGCATTTTTAAAATGTTGTGCAATTAGAAGAATAAAAAATGGATTTTTTAAAATACCTGACCCTACTATGCCCTTAAGACACCAAAAATTTGTGTACCTAATATGGCCCCCTTGAAGTGTTTATTAAGTGCGATTTGTTCCTATATTTTTTAAATCAAATCAGGATATTAGTTAAAAAAAACTTCAAAATATTCATTATTTTTAAAATGATTTATTCAAAAATTGAGCCTTTTTTACAATGTTTTTGAGTAGAAAAATCACAACTTTAAATTTTTATCAAAGTTTGTTTTTTTAGATATAAAATGAAAAAAACTTTGAAACAATTAAATTTATTTTTCTTAAATAACATTAGGATAGATTTTTCTAAAAAGTAAATATGAAACTAAGGACTCTTAGGAAATACCCTTTGAAATATCGGTATTTCTACTATTTCGCGGGGGGCATATTAGATACACTGCAGAATAAAAAGTTATTTAAGAATAAAACCCGTTAGAAAACGAGTTGAAAAAAAAAAACTAAAATCGCGTTTTAAAGCTGAAACAATAACGAATCGAAGCTACTTATGAAAATATTGGTCAGGTGTGTCTAAATCTTTTGGCAGACCATTTAATTACAACGTAAAATAATAACGAAGGTATACGAAACGAGTTTTAGCTATAAGGCGTGCGCAAAAATAATTTTCAAATGTTCTAAACAACTCAAAACTTCATAATTCAGTGTTTTTGAGTTCTTCCTACCTTGTAGAGATGCCGCATATCGAGCATATTCAAAATAACAGGGGGGGGGGGCATATTAGGCACAGGGCCATATTAGGTACACTTCCCTTAATACTTTTATCCGGAAGTTAAAAAAAAATCTAAAATACAAGCTATGATTGTCAGAAATACATGTATTTGTTATTACGTTATTGGGTTATTGGGTAATTAAATTGGAAATACTTGTAGTTGTTATTATTTTCTTTGAGAATGAAAAAAAAACTTATGTTACTATCGGTTCACAACACAACAAGTCAAAGAAATGGTAATAAATAAAAACCGATAAATATGTGTATGAATTTTCTGATGTCTACCAGGAAAGTTTGATGAATACTATAATTTTAATGAAAAAATTTTGAGAACAGAGATTACAATTCTAAATCAATAGTTGATTATTACGTAAAAAATTAAAAGAGAAAAAATTTTGTCGCTGGCTGAATTTGACCGTTTGCCTCTCAAGCATTAGTTTGTAAATAGTACATTTCAATAGGTACCGGTCGGAGTGGGTTGATTTGGCAAACCGAGGGGTCTTCGACAAGGTTGAGCGTCAACCCACTACGAACTTATTTCGAAATGTTTTTTGACACCGAAAACAAGGGGTGTAGGTACGATTTTGAGTTTAAAATGCAGAAAAATTAAAAATCTTTAAAAAGTTTTTCTTCCTTAGCCATCACAAAAATTAACTTTTATATGTGTGTTTCAATTGATTCTAATATATTCTTTGATTTAATCACTTGCTTCACCAATTAAAAAATATGTATTTAAACAAACTATAAAATAATAATTTTATTTTAAATTCTTTGAAATGATATTTATTAGACTCATAAAATTAATTTACAATTTAATCATGTTCAAAAAAATTCAATTTATTAAGTTTAATTGAAAGAAATTGAAGCGGGTATAATAGACACAAGAAACCACTTAAATTATTTTTGCCTTATTAAAAATACGAACAAGTACTTATCATTTATTTATTAATAACAGCAAGTATTCTCTATGCTGAAAACTAAAACAATAACAATATTTATTTTCAATCATACATATCTATTTTTCATTTGCACCGTTTCATACTAAAATACAATATTCAAATGGTTTTCAAAATGATTGTTTTGAATTCCAAATTTTTTGTTATTTTTGATTAGAAGAATAAGTTAAATTACGTAAAACAGAAAATATTTCTCAATAATGCACAAACACTCAATATTTTATTTACAAAAACTTGCATAACTTTTTATACATGTAAGTTTCCGTACATTTTTTCGTATTTTTTATGTTTAATAACTGAATAAATTGAATAAAACTACGTTATTTGTTTATTTGTTGAAAATTTCGTTCTATACCTATGGCACAATCACTTTTTTAAACTTTAAGACAGAGTTTACAATTTTTGAACTATTTTGAAACAGCATTTTTACAAATAGTCAAATTATAATAGAATATAAAGTAAAAAATTTCATTTGACACAAGAACTTAAAATTTACCTTTCATATATTTATTAACTAATGAGAGATAAAAATTTAGCTTTGAGTTAGATTAAATTTATAGTAAAAAATTTTTATTTTAAAGAGGATTATTACATTGAAAAATTAAAAAAAGTACAAATTAAAAATGTTAATCGAAAACGTACTGAAAAAATAAAACTATAATCAAATCAAATTCTAATATTGTATGATACATCAAATAATTTATTAGACGTATTTAAAGGGAAAACTTTTAAAAGAAATAAGAGTTCAATTGTAAAATAAAAAAAAAAAATAAAAAATAAAAATAATGTACTCGTAGAACAACAATCTTCTGGTTATAACATATCATAATTTTTCTTTAATCATGTCTTAATAATTGTTCACACTAAGAATATTAATATTTCTTTCACTTTTTAAAACCTTTAAATGTTCACGTGTATTCTACACCTACCAACAATATCATGCTTCATCAATCAAATCGTAATAATTGTTTTAGAATAACAACTGTTGTAGTCAGTATAAATATTTTTTCATTCCCTAATGATTTTTTCATCACCAGATGGCGAAAGCACGATACTAGTCACTGGTTGTGACGAACTGGACCCGTTGCCCCATGGATTAATTTCTTGCTCTTTGTTTTCATCTTTAACTAAAATCCAGTTTTCAAACTTCTTTTGAGTGGGTTTACTTTCTTCTTTTACCGGTGATTTGTACTCCGATACGTAGACGATTTGCTTTTCAGAACTAGTGGGGTCGTTCTTGGCTACGTATCTGGTGGCATCTGACCTTCTAGGAGGTACTGGTGGTTTTTTACTTGCTGGTAATTTGCCATTTGCAGTGACGTTTACTTTTACTGAAGAGGTTGGTGTCACAGATGAAGCTTCGGGGTTTTTAACACTTTCCATGATAGACACTATCTCTTCATTAGAGTCACTAATTGTATTTTCATCTTCCATTTCATTGATCTCTTTACGACTTGTTGGAGAGACTTTAATTTCAGTTACGTAAGTCATTTTTTGAGGAGTGTTTCCGGAAAGCACTGACATATTTGAATCCGATCCACTGGATTTTTTATCGATTTCGCTGTATACGCTAATTTTACTAACATTTAGTGCATCAGTCACAGGAGACGATGTAAGATTTTTGCTGTTTACCGTTATTGCAGACCCAACCTCTTGCATAGAATCCTCATCTTCTTCGTCACTTCTACTATTTGACTCAATAGTAAGAGGCTTGGCGAAGTAAGTTTCAAATGTATCGGAAGAAAGTTTTTGATTTGATTGTTCTGGATCGGCTTTTTGAAGTTCTTCAATTTTTATAGTTTGTTGGTATGAAGGTTCGCTGGTATCAGTCTTTTCTTTATGACTGCAGCTATCTATATGTTGACCATGGTGATGATCACAACCTGGACAACTAAAATTGACATGAACTTTGGAAATAGGCTCTTCAACAACTTCTTTTTTACCAGCATACAACTCTTCGGGAGGTTCTGTGAGATTTACTTTTGTATCGCTGGACAAAAGCGATGCTTTAGTATGCATATCAAAATAACGTACCGCTTTTTCAAAACTGTCTTCAACTTCAGGTGATTTTTCTGGAACTTCAAGTTCTACAGAAGGTTCTTCCTCGTCCACTTCTGCTGGGTGAGACTTGTGAAATTCAATTTCAACCTCTTCGTCGGTAGGAGTTTTTACAATTTCACCATCATTAACAATTCTTGCTAATGCATTATCTTCATCTGGGTCGAAGAGCCTCTCAGCTTGGATGAAATCTTGAGTGAGTTTTTTACTCAGAGGCAAATTGTAAAGTTCTATACTGGTTTCCAACACTCCATCCGAGACATTCAAGGGTTCTGAATTTACATCTTGGATACCCTCATCCTGCGTGACCTTAATTTCAACATTGGATTTAGATCTTTCTAGTGTTCCATTACTACTGCTACTGCTCTTTTTTCTGTTTTTAGTCACCACATCCTCAAGAGGCTCTTCACCATTTCCAGTCCATATTGCATCTTCCAGAGTGCCCCATTCACTAGATTTTTTTAACTTTCTACGATCAAAAGTATCAATTTGATCGAGTTTTGTTAAATCTTCCGTAGACTCGTGAATGTCTTCTGGAGGTGGAACCGGCGCTTTGCGTTTCTTTGAACCTGTATCTGTCATGTCCAAACTTTGGGCTCGTTCCAGTGTCGTCGAAGCTTTATTTTCATACTTTGACAAATCACCTAAACTTGCTGCTTTTCTATAAACTTCATTTTCGTCTTCGTCATCGTTTGCTACTTCTAGTACAGGTGTATGATGAACCGTAATATCAGCGGGGTTAAGTTCAATGGTGGTAAAGCTATTCGGAATATCCCCATCTGTATCAGACTCGGAGTTTCTGTGACTTCTGGAGCTTTTCAGCCTCTCTGGTAGGTTTGATTCGGTTTTTAAGTCTTCGTCGAGAGATTTATTCGTAACCTAAAATAAAAGAATTTGAAAAATAGTATTTTTAATTATTAAAATAAATACTAATTTTTATGCTTTAATTAATAAACAAAAAATTTATACCGACCTTTACCATCGGTTTTTCTTCTAACGACCGATTAATAGTTTGCTCGGATTCTTTGTAATTGCTGATGCTTTCCACAGATTTGATGTCTTGCATTTCTTTTTCATTTGTACTTTCAGTTGAAGAATTCCTTGAAGGTGGCGCAGGTGCTTTTCTTTTGCCTTTTTGGGGACTCTTACTGTCAACAGGCTTCTCCAATTCTTGTGGCTCTGAAAGAGTCATCTTTTGCAGTTGGTCACCAGTGCAACTCTTCCGGTTTTTTCTAGCAGCTACAGCTGCATTGTGCACTTCAGCTGGTACTTCAGTAGGTATAACCATGGTTTTAGACTTGCCATCTTCTTTCTGTAAAAATATTGAAACTTACTGATGTGACGAAAAATTTTCGCTTACTTAATAGATTCTGATTAGAAACCTCGTTAACTGAGAAGTTAAGTCAGTTTATTTCTAAATATAGAACTTAATAAACTAAATAATATTGAACTACAAAAGTTGCATCATGTAGTAAAATGTAAAGGAAAGAGAATCTCATTTTAGAATTTTTATTAACATTACAAGAATATAAACAAAAGAAAAATGTGAAAAACCTTGACAATTTCAGCAGCGCGGTCTGGAACATCTATACCATTGGTATCCGGAGATTGAATGAGTTTCTTGCCAGTGGTACTTCTTTGCTGAACATTATCATTGACAACCACAGCTCTGCTTGGTGATTTTATGACTTCCTCGTGCACGTGAGTACCATTTCCAGAAAATTTTTTGCCTTCCATCTTCTTCGAGTGTCGTCTCTCCAGGTTGGTATTGTGTTCATTTTGATTTTCAACCCGATGAACGGTACCGTCTAAAGCTGGTAATACCTTGATACCAAATTTGGTGTGATTGGGCTTGTTGTTCGACATGAGTTCTTCGTGACGACGTTCCAAAGTTTGGTTTCCAGGAGTAGATTTTGAAGATTTCAATGTCGAGTTTAGAGTCGAATAGTTTGAGTAGCTTGAGTCATTCGGATCGGAGGGGAAAAGTCGTTTAGAAGTGAGCTTATTGCGAGCATCGCCGCGAAGTTGCGGCTGCGATAACTCAGGAATAGACTGACTTCGGTAGAGAGGATGACATATGTGAGTAGGTGTTGGACCAACGCTCTTCTTCAGAAGAGTTGTCGGCTTGGAAGTCGTGTCGACTCCACTCTCAACTTCCAATTCGACGTCATAAGGTGAGGCGTAACTTAAAATTGTTAATGCGTCTTCGTAGACCATGGACCGAAAGCTTATTTTGACGCTGCTTATACGATCACCTGAAAGTTATGTATATAAAATTTAGTCAAACAGAGCTAAAAGAAGTTGAAATTGAAAAAAAAACATTTTATATTTCAAACATTATTATAGTGATTTAAATTTAAATTTTAAATGAATAACTATTCTAAAATAGAAAAAATAGATCTGAAAAATATATTTAAAAAAGCTCTGAAGCTTTGTACGTTTTGAAACTCGAAACAGAATGGGAAATTTTGAATTCTAAAAAATTATTTTTTAAATATAAAAAAAATCTGAAATCTCTTAATTTTTTAAAGATACGTTTTTCAGATAAGAATGAAAAAAAAAGAATTTCAATAAATAAATTTACTACAGCATTGTATTAATACTTTACTATTGCTAATAATAATTTTCAAAGCTAAGATACAATTTTATTTAAAATGTAAAAAAAAGAAAATAAACAAGTTTCATAGTATCGTTCGTCCAATTAATCAGAATCTTAAAATAGTTTTCAACAACTTAAGAAACAATTACTATTACAAGTTATCTTATTTTGCTTTTAATTTGTAGCAATCATGCAAATGATATTTAAAAGCCAGAAATTTTTAAAGACTAACCTGGATGTATGCGACCTGATTCTGACGCTGGTCCCCGGTGAAGTAGATCTTTGACGAATATTCCTTCGCGCATGTTGCCGCAAACGTTGAAACCGAGACCGGTGAAGTCACGGCTCTTAAGACCAACAATGCTCACCCGTCTGGCCTTCGGCTGCAATGACAAATTAAAAAAACACATCATGCTCTGCTTTGTTTTTCTATACTAGCTCACAGAGTCTCTCACACATGTTCAGTATTTTATTTATTCCTTTTTTTCCTCACGCTCAGGTATAATAGTGTTAGCCTTCACCTACGGCTACGCGCCTGCACCCGCAATTATACAATTAGTCGGAGATTTTATGTGTGAGGGTCTGGAGTGAGGAAGTGGTGGGAGATCGTTTGTTTTTGTCTCGTGACGTGATCATATATCCATGAATATAAAAACATCAGAAATCATCACGATAGTTCATCACGCATCTATGCATACAAAAAATCAGAACTTATACTGTGTAAATTTGTGGAATGAAATTTTGACAGTTATCTGGCGGTTCATTTTTTAAAAACCCTTTGATGTAAGACCGTCTTCTAACTATTTATAAGATTATTGAAAATTAATCAACATGTTTAGATATAACCAAAACAGGTAACATTTTAAAGCAAGAACTTGAAAATTTCTTAGCAACCCTCGAAAAACTCGGTTTTTTCCCCGAACCCTCGGATAGTAACCTCTTTGCTCAAGGGCCAGTCTCGGGTTCAAGCGCTAGCTTAGTCCCTCCAGGTACACAAATAACTATTTTTTATTTTAATTTTTAATTTTTTTTTGTTTAAAATGCAATAGAAACCTCGATAGAAACCATATTTCTTTAGATTATTTTTTATGCACTTTTCTACAAGGTTCAAGACAATCTTAAAAATATTACCCATTTTCTGTGCTTGATGAAACTTTTATCATTTTTACATCAATATTTATTTTAAAAAGTAGGTTACACTTTACAGGAAACATAAAATTATTTTTTCTGTGCCTTGACCAGAAAGCGACCCTTTTAGACCACGGCCTTTTAACGATAATACCAATTTAATGTGATCTGAGACATTTCTTACGTTGCTAGTCTAGTTCTGTAATATACTATAAAATAATAATTATTTATCTAGAAGTTATCTCACCCCAAGAAAAGAGTCATCGAGCGTCCTTCGTTTTTCGTTGAAACCAAGATTGGCCCAAGCAGCCGACCAGCGTTTGTGATGATCCTTTGAGTTTGGACTAGTTTCCTTGGTCCTGTACAGTACTGGGGTAGCCGTGGATCGTTCAAGGCTGCGCCCGGTTGCGGTAATTTGGCCCACCGTTGCCACTGCTGGAGTACAGTCCTTGAAGCACGGATTGTCGAATGCGTAAGCCTCCTCTACGATTTCTGGATCCGTTACAAGTACTAGGTGCTTTCCTTAAAATTTTAAAAATTACACTATTATATCGAATTTAGTACAAAATATCTACGTTCAAGTATAAAAAAATTAATAAAATCGTTAAATCTAATTTTTTAGTTGTTTCGCATTTCAGGTAGATTGTCGAACTTAAAAAAATTGCATAGTCTCAAATTAATAAAATTTTGTTGGGTATTCATTCACAAAAATATTTTTTTCTTATATTTAAGATGACTTTTTTAATGTTAAAATTAAATTATCAAAAAAACATTTTTTTTTTTGATAATTCTGGCATCCGACCAATACCTGTATGTTCCACTATAGACCATCTGTAAATGCGCACTTCATTTCAACTGGTACTTTGCGAGAATTTTTTGTACGTGAATCGCAGAAAATGACAATTGCAATTCGTTACGTCAACTCATAAAAGCGAAGTATGTTAATTTATATGAAAAAAAAACTTATGCACAATTGTCAAAAATATTAATTCAATCTAATGCAACTTTTTATGCAAATCTTGCAAGTAAAGCAATTTTTTTTGTAAAAAATACTGTTTCATAATTGAATTAAAATTTGTACACAAAGTGCGTAAAAACTCCCTGTAAGTTACAAATTTAATGTATACAATCACTCTGACTAGGTTTAGAAGATATGTTTTTTTATTCTCTCTTATAATCATTTTGATTTTGCAAAGTAGATTCTTGCACCTTAAAACGAATTATAATTAGTAAAGAAGGAATGAGATTTTAACTGGCATCTTCAGAGGAATAGTTTGGTTAATGTAATCAAATGATGACATTTTTATCAAACTTAATTGTTAAGAATTCGAATATTTTTTAAATTAAAAGTGGCATCGAATTTTACCAAACAAATGTAAGTTAAGAAGAAATATTTTTTTAAAAATAATAAATTTCTATTGTGATCAAATTATTTGTTGAATGATTTGAAACAGTTATTGGAATTTGTGCTATAAACAGATCAAATGAATCTTCAATAAACTTTGTTGAGATCAGCTTAAAAACAATGTATTTTTTTCAACCTCAATCAATATACGATCAATATCATTAAGTTTCCATAAAAGGACTTGGGAGTTTGCAGACACGAAGCATAAATCCAAGAATGACTTAAGCAGCTGTCGCTCATCTATCTGCGCAATGCGTTGTCGGTCATGAATATTGCGACGAAGCTTTGTTATTTATGCTAACTCTGTGGACAGGTCCAAGTTTAGGCCTACGATGCTCGATGACCGGAAGGGGAAACGCATTCCTTGCCATATACAATGAGTATCAAGACTGAATCCCGTTCGGTTTTCGTTTGTGTTTTTTTTTTTTTTTTTTTTTTCTTTTAATTTATTGCAATAATCTTTTTATAATCTATCCGTAGTTAAAAATTATGTGAAATAAAATGATTTTTATATGATCAGTTATGTAAATCTAGTATTATGAGTAATAAAAGAAAAAAAAAAAAACTTATATTGATAAGAAGTACACATAAATACTTGAACAATACATATAATCCTTTTTTTAAACATGCTTCATCAAAAGACAAATATTTTTCGAGTGAGAACATTCCCGCTTAAAGGAAAACTTTATTTTTTTTTTAAATTCATAAGCTTGTAATCAAGATAGTTTTTGTCAAAGAAACAATTGTAAAAATATTTTCCGCGCTTTTAATTTAAATTTAAATAGAAGAATTTTTGTTTGTGATGAATCTTTTTAAGTAAAATGAAACTTTTCAAACAAGTTTTTTTGACAATGTGACTTTAAAATTTCTGAGCAGAATCAAAATACAATCGATGTTGAATTTAACCAAACAAGCAATAGCGCAGCGAGTTATAGTCTCTATCCAGTTCATCATGATTTGTTTTTGAAGTGCAACTTGCAAGACTGCTGTTCAAATCATTGTGTACCGCCAAATTCGAAAAATTTTTTAAATGTGGCTTTTGCTAGTTAAGGTTCATACATTTTAATTTATTTTTTAATCATACCAGTATTATAAACATTATTTCGAATTATCATTTTTAAAGTTAATAGATCTAAAGTGGTATGTTTGGATTTCGGTGGATTTTTATCTCGATTTTATTCGTGGCAATGGCTTTACGGATTTGATACATTTCCATATACACGCATGAATGATGATGCGCAGCTCGACTGCAGGTATGAGATTACGGGTGAGGCTGCTGCATCAGAAAAAGGCTCGGCCTGTGCGATGGCGACGGAGGGACGCCAGTGATGGGGCCCCTACGCAAGCGGCATACCAAGGTGATCTGGACGCTTCGAAGGTGAGTGGTTTTACTCCGGCGCGAGCTTTATATATAATAATACCCACACGTAACATGTTACTGGATTTGTTTACCAATAGGTGTATTCACCTCCCCCGATACAACCTTTTTTTTCTGATGCATATCTTGCCAAATCGACTCTTTTTCTCGTTTTCAAGTATCGTAAACTAGTTAGCTTTTCAGCATGAAAAATTATATAAGAGGAAATAAACAATTGCTATCCCTTAAGGAATTTATTTTCGAAGAAAAATTTAATGGGTACAAGTGAGACGTTTCTTTCAGCCGATGATTGGAAACAAAAAAAAATCACCTTTTCAACCTCAAATCATAACTTCATCTTAAAAAAAAAGATTCTTCAGTATCCATGGCTGGGCCGCAGACGTAGAGAACTCACCTTCTTTCCCCTTTTCGAAATCTCGCTGCGGCGGTCTGCGGGTGGTTTGGTTCCTTTTTTTTCTTCCCTTCTTTCTCTTTTTTCGGCTGTACCATCTCCTCCTATTTTCGCTGACCTGTCCTGAGAGTGGATTTTTACTTTTTTTTTTTTTTTTTTCTTTACAGGTGGGGCTACGAGTCTGTGATGTTGCGGTTTAGGCCGGGAGACTTTTTTTTTTATTTTTGGCTTTAGATGGGAGAGTAACAAAATTCAGATCTTAATATTTTTTTTTGTTTATCATCACAAGCTTATTTTTGTTGAACTGATATGATTTTGCTGAATTTTACTGTGTTAAGAACTATGTTAAAAATTTGTCGATTGTAAAGGATTGAAGCATTCGAAAACTGTATGATTTAGAATAATGAGTGAAATCTTGTATTGTTGAACATCTTTTGATTGTGATAAATTTTTTCTTTTGTAGCACCAAAATACAAATTTCGAGAATTATGTACTAAATAAAAATTTTTTTTTAACGAACAGAGCAGTAAATTACAAGTAAAAAGTTGGGTATTTTAACACTGATGAGGAACACCAAAAATTTTTGGACAATCGTAAAGTATTTTTTTGAATGAAAGCATAAAAGTGTAATCAACAACTGCGATTTGACAACCTTTTCTGAGAATCGCTCACGACCAAATTACATCCTGCTACATTGAATCTCAAATCAAATGTTATTATTTCTCCGAGAATCCAAAAAAATTGGAAGTAAAAAAGTCTTGATTTATTATCTAAAAGACTGACATCAAAACCTCATTTTATCGAAAATTAGACTTTACAGATTGATTTGAAAAAATATATTGCTGTTTGTTTATTGAAAATTTTATTATAAATTATTAACTAAGATTTTTAACTTCAAGAGGCCAAGGCATGGAGAGAATTTTAAGAAAGCAGCTGCATGCATTTTATCAATGAGATTTTATTGAATCTGAATTATAGTTGACTCAAGACAACATTCGGCTTACGCTATTTTTTCCTTTCATCGTCAAAAATAACATAATATACAGTATTTCGATTCAATTAATTCATAAAGGAAAAAAATGTGATAAATTTGATTGAATTTTTTTTCTATTCAAATTTTATCCTCGATTTTATCTATACGTAAATATGTAGTCCAAAGTTCAAGAAAACAGAAATAATGACGTATCCTTGAAAAATTATGCATGTATTAAGATAATCAATAAATATATTTATTAAATATCTCTACGACACACTTTTACTCGATTTAAAAGTTGTATTTAGTTTTTCAATAATCCACTTTACTTCTTTAAGTATACAAATCATCCTCGAAATTTACAACCCAAAGTAAATTTTTCACGACGCTGACTATGCATAAAAATAAAAATTAAGAAAAAAAGCAGCCGACCTCGATTTACAATCAAATGAAATATGAGCTTTAACCAATCGAGAAAAATACATACATCCTGGCGTAATTTATTGATTACTCACTTGCACCACCGCCCACTATCGAGTAATTAAAAATCTTCATCGTGTGTCTGATATTTTTCCATTTTTTATTTTTTTCCTTTATAAATTGCGCTTCTGCCACCGAGATGAAACCTGAACGTGTGTGGATTTTCTTTGTATTTAAATTTTGTTCACTTTGTTTACAAATCAGTATTTTTTCTTTTTTATTTTCAATGGATTAAGCGTGTTTAAATGCAATAAAATAAAATTATTTGCGCAATAAGAATAAATTAACGCTGAAAATTTCTATATGAAATAATATTTAAAAAACTATTCAAGATATAATATTTTATTTTAACTACAGACATCATATACACAAGATAACATATTTATCTTTTACTATTAAAAAATTTCGATTCAAAAAGGTTTGAGTTAGTTTTAAAAATGATGGAAGCATTTTCAAAAAACATTTTCCGACAGTTAATCGAAAAAATCGCAAACAAATAATCAAATACTTTTTTTTTTATCTCTAAGCTAATTCTCGATGCATTAACACGAAGCTCGCGAACTAAGTTTTCTTAAAGGATCTCGTAATCGCTGTAAAAATGCCAATTACACGTCGCAATACGCACTCGCGACGGAGACGGTGACTTAGCAGTCGCAATTGTCGATTTCGAAACTTCGAAGAGCGCGGGGCATTGTGTCAGGATGCGCGCGGACGATCTTTACGAGCGACTTTTCCACCTCTCTTTCTCTTTTGAAGGAAAATACCACTTGGGTGAGGCTAAGTGGTTTTTCCTTTCAAAAATTTATGACCTTAAAAGTGTAACGATTGTTTGTTTGACATTTTTTAATATTTTTTTCAAGTGAAAGTAATTTAAGAGGATTTAATGATTACCAGTTTTCAATTCATACAAATCAATGAGATAAAAGACTTAAATATTTTTACAAATAGTCGAATAATAAATAGTTTTTGCCAAAATTGTAATGTGACATCAGTAGAAATAAACAGTTAAGTATGTGTAAAAAAATTTTCTCCCTTATGATTGAAAACTGTATTCAATCTATGTATACATGTAGTACTCTTTTATGGCAATCACAAATTTAATCGATTTATTTTCGAAAAAAAAAATTAGGAATCATACAAAATTAAATTTCTTGAACTTTATTAAATCGTCAACGTTTCATTTGATTACCGTTATTAAAGTCGATTCGGTTGAATAAAGTAATAACACAATAGCTTTGTGAGGGTTGACTAATTATTCGGTGCAATTTTTAAAATTAGCAAAAGTATCTTTAAATGTTTTTTATCTGACCAATATTATTAGTGAAATTTTTCTAGTAACATTTCTTTATAACTAAAACTGGCTTGACTTGTAGACAAATAAACTTAGCATGAAAAATTTGTTTTAGAACTTTTATTTTTTATCATAAAAAGTTATCGTTACTAAGGTATGAAAATAATTGCTCGCTTGATAAGTTGCTTGAAACAAATTTTTTTGTGTTCTGTTCTCTTGAAGATTTATTTTGATCACACAAAACTTTAAACAATAGACATAAAATGATGTTTGTTTAATGAGATAGAATTGAATTTTCTAGTTAGTAATAATTCTAATGACGTACCTCATTAGATATATTAGTTTGAACTTATTCATTGAATAATAATTTTTTTTACATAATGGTTGGTCACATTTTTCACTAGTCATGGACTTGCAGAAGTACAAGATTTACATTATGGTTTATGAGGAACTGTTATTTTTGCTTAAAAAAATTTTTTTTGTTAAATGTCAAAGAAGATAAATATTGCATAATAATAACTATTAATGAGGAGAGGTTACACTTTGAAGGAAAAAAGCGATTTTCAACAGATTTTCCAAAAAAAATCATGTTCAAATCCCAACGCACTAAAATTACCCGTTTTTTTTGTTATTTCATAATTTTTTTGGAAAATATATTTTGATCCGATTTTGAGAAATTGAATTATTTACGATTTGGTTTCTTAAAGTATGTACGCTTTTTTGGTATTAAAAATGTTAATAAAACAAAATTATCAAAATTGTATATAAAAATATTTTTTCATGAAAATAGAAGAGTTTTTTCGAGAAACAACCTATAAATTATTTCGAAAAGAGTCAAAACCATTTTTAAAAGGCCTATTATACGGAAATATTTATAGCTTACTTAATTATTGAGCCTATAAGGAAACAACTCCTAAAGTTTGATGAAGATCGGGGTCCTCTCCTTGTAAGTGCAAAGGCATGTGAATTTTCTAATACATTGTAAACTCAAGAAAAGACTAATTCGCTTATTGTGAATCATTGTTTTACGTTGACGAGGCGTAGTGTGTTTTTACAATTATTCCTACGGTGAAGTATTGTTTTTACTTAATCAACGCAACAATTTACTTTAATCATATTACTAGATTTGAAAAATTACAAAACTGAAGTATTTAAATTTTGAAGAAATTTTAAAATTATTTAATAATAAAAAATTTAAATAAATTTATAATCATTTTGAAAATAGTATTCACCCTTATTTCAAAAGAGAAGTATTTTTTTAATCCAAAATTTCACTAAAAGAATAACTCAATAATACATTGAGTTTTAGTGTTTTATAAGTGTGTGAGCAGAAAAGCAATTTTTAGATTTATAGTCCTTGTAATTTTTGAAAGGCGTAAAACAACAAGTCATTGATGGCAATCAAAATTACATACACGCATTTTAAAGCTCATCAAATTGAAAAAAAAAAAAAAAAAAAACAGAAACAAAAATAATGGCAAGGTTGTGTTGGAAAAAGTGCGTGTATAGGTGTGATTTTTCTAGGTCAAATACTTTAATCTCAGATGGTGACCGCATGTATAAAAAAAAGCACTTCGGAAAAAATCTTAGCCTTGACCGTTCCGTCAAAGGATATAAAAAACACGATGTAAAAAAAAAAAAAGAAAAAAATTTTTAACGAAAATTAATTTAAAAAATGTGCCAATTAAAATTCTTTATTTAGATATTATGGTGTATAATAAAATAAAAGTGCTACAACCTATAATACAAAAATCATAACTAGTGAACGTATACGTAATATGTATATATACTTCCGGAATTTTTAATATTATCCATCTCATCGAATGTAATGAAACAAAGCTGAAAAAGTTGCAAATAATCCTATTATTGCGGCAAAGCATCAAAGGTCATATTGTACTGAACAAAATTTATTGCTACACTGAAATTTCTCATGCAATTGACTATTGAAATTTTGGGGTCTGACAAAAATCTAGCAATGCGAATTATTCAATGAATAGTTTTAATATTTTACGTCAAAATAATATTACAAATAACTATTAAAAAAAAAAAAAAAATCAAAACTCTGGGTAGTAAAGGAAGCTTATAAGAAGTGCAGTAGTTGAAATAAATCAAATCATGACAAAAGCAAATTACCGACTGCACGAATAAACACAGATATTTTTCATTTAACTTATTAGCACAAAATTTAATTTTTCGTTAATTAATTTTTACTTCTCCTATCATTTCTTATCTTTCATTGCTTACTCTTTGAGTTTTTATCATGATTTAACTGTGGTGAAACACTATTTAATAACGGCAAACTTGGAGTTGTAACAACAGGCTCTGAGCAAAACTTAAAGATCAAGACTCGAGCTACATTCTCAGCAGTTTTTTTTCAATAACATGAGAGAATTATTACACACGTTTTCCTGATGTTTTCCGCGTTTGAAATTTTTACCTTGCATTTTTTATGGGCAATTTTTTGTAGGTCAGACTTTAACGGCTTCATAAATTTTCTTTGAAATTAAGATGCGGGAGAAGCTCGATAAAAAATTACTTGAACTTTGCTATTGTAGTTTTTTTCATTCTTCTTCTATTGCAAATAAGCTCAACACATATTTTGTTTACGTAAAATTTTGACGCAAAATTACGCTTTTAAACGAAAAATATAAGTCTGTCTTGGCAAATTATTTTTTTACCGACCATTTAAAAGAACATAAGTTAAATAACATTTATCAAATTCCATAAAAAAACACCAATTACTCGATCTGTCATAAATTAAAGATAATTGGAAGTTTTATCAAAAGTTCTATAAAAAGATCTTTACTTAAAAAATTATCCAAAAATAACGAAAAAAAAAACTTTTTCTAAAGTTACTTTACATTAGAGAAAATTTTTTTTTACTCAAATTAAGTTAACATCTTTAGGAAGAACATCCAAATATAGCTAAGTTATAGTCCTCTCAAATTTTTATTCAATTAACATAACTTTGTCAATAATACATTGAATTTGAAATGAGAAATTCTTAATCGTAACCTTCACGATTTTATTGAATCGATGTTTTCAACTTGTCATCTTCGTAAAAAAGACAAAACCACGTAAACGCCGCACCATTGAAGTTCAATTTTATATCTTTCCTTGTGGGTATGATGTGGTTGAAGATCTGATTAAATTGATTAAATAGTTTTCCAAAATAATATAGTACCCAAAAAAACAGGTGTACGCAAAATATTTAAAAAATGTAATAAAAAAAGCTGACAAGACGATATCTTTATAATGACGAGTGTCGGGTGTCGAGTTGCACGCATGCATTTGAAATCGTGAAAGTGCAGCATATCCAGTACAGGTGACTGGCAGCTTGCGTATGTCATTTAATCAAGAACTGAACTTCATTTTCTACACTGAAAACTTTCATTTCAAAGAATGGAACGAAAGCTATAGCAAAAAATTGGTGAGATTATTTTATCGAATTTCTGGCCAAACTTTAAATGTGTTGATATTTTTTTTTTTTTAACAGTGATTTTTCATCGATACAAATTAGGAAAATTTATGTTACATAAACTAGAAAACTTGTCGTGTGACGATTTTTCTAATAATTTTATCGTTTTAGTACAAAATTTTTTTTTTTCATGATAAGAGCGTATAAGACAAATTATACAATTGAGATGTTTATTGGTGGTAAAAAATACATCATCACATGTAGAAAGCATTAAAATTATTTATATTATAAAAATATGAATTTATTAAAACCTAAGCTTTTCAAAACAGATGAATAAACTATTTTTAATTAATCCAAGAGCATCAAAACCTCGATCAAAACTGAAGGTAAGAAATTTTTCTCAATCTTTGTTATATATTCAACCTTGACGGAGGCATTTAAAAGCACCATTTATATGCATATTAATATTAATAGTGGTATACATTTTTTATCAAGTAAAGTTTATTTATTTACATTGTATACTTTCCTTTATCTGACTAAATAAATACAGAAATATAAATTTTTTTCAAATCCAACTTGCAGCAGTATAAAAATGAAAAGCAAAAGCAATATTCTGCAGTAGAATAAACTAAAATGAAGAATAAACTCAAACCTCATTAGCCGAAGCAAAGGTAAGACCTACATTCATCATTGGTAATAAATAATAGGAAGTAAATTTCCTGATGGAGAGCGAAGTAAAATTTTCTAACGAATGCAGCTTCTTTTTCCTCTTAATTAAGCCAACACTCGGCTCGCGTGGCTGATTAAAAAAGTGATGATGATGATAATATTTCAGTTTATTGGAGCATTTAGCTTGGCAACAGCTGCATCGGGTAGAAGTGAAATTTCTCCTGTTTAATCGCTTCGTTAACGAGCTCTTAATCGCGGGACTCTCCCAAAGATATGCTCACACACAAGTACTGCACGCGTTTAATTGGGCTAACCCGACAAAAATTATGATAATTTTTAAAGTTGTTAATCCCTTGTTTCTACGATTTTTTTTTTTTTTTTTTTTTTTTTAAACAACTGGAATCCTGTGAATTTTCAACAATAGAAAGGCTAAACCTCTTTTGAAAATTTCTCTTTAATCACAGTTAGAAATCGTTGAATTACAATTTATGTATTAAATATAATATAACTTATGTAACTTATATTATTATGAAACTAGCTTGAGTAATAAATAATACAAATGAAAAATTATAATATTTGTAGCCAATTTATTTAAATTCACCATGTAATTATAATCGAAAATTGATTCTTTTTTTGGAAAAATTTCACTAGTGTTTGCCATTATTTTTAAAAATTTACTTTTAGTTTCTCGCAAACAAAAAAAAAAAAGAAAAGAAAATTTGTGTGAATAATGTGTACACTTTTATTGAATTGTTTGCTTAGTGACAACTGTCGTCTTAACCAATCACTGAGCACACCTATGTGAAATTCTCGGTGAAATCACGACTTGACAACCAGGGCTTCTCAATTCGAAACTAAAAATGTAGGTATGTTTAATGAGTCAATTGTTAACTTTTTGTTAAAAATTTGTGAGAATCGAAAAAAAAAGGTAAAGGTTAAATTACAAGAGCGAGAAAAGTTAATTATATTTCTCTTTGCTAAAAAGCATTAGAAAAAGTATGCACATAATAAGTCGCAATTAAATAGATAATTTTTTTCCCGAAGGTCAATAAAATTCAAAAATTCTTTCAAACCGCTAAAGTTCATCATTCCGCGAGATCAAAGTTTTTTTCGAGTTCATCGAATTAAATAATAATATAATCCTCGAATAAAAACAGAAAAAGTAAATAAACACTTAACACACTTGAAAATTTTATTATCCCAGCCCAAACGAGTGGGTTGCTCAACAATATTTAAAGAAAAGAATTAAAATGATTCTTGAATAATAATAAGTAGCCTCATTGTAATCAATATGCAACAACCAAGGTCAGATGTTACAGGTGAACATCTTTGGACAACCAAGGTTTTAAGCTGCATCAGTCTTTCTCAACCGAGGGCGTGTTTGAGCAATCAAATAAACTATTTTCAAACAGTCGTTTGAGTAAGAATTTATCTATTTTTCACCTGATAAAATTTAATCAAACAACAGGTAGACACTGGGTTACGAGGTCTCTTCTCTAACCCAATAAAATACCAGGTGAAGCTCGAGCTACAATTGAACTTAAAAAAAAGAACTTTGAATTCAATCGATTTAGCACGAGGCTCGCGAGAAACAAACACTGTTGAGTGTCACAATCGATCGATGATGATACACGGTTTACGCTAACCGTCCCATTCAGCCAGCGCGCTGGCATCGGCAAACAGCTAACGAGACTTTATTCAAAAAAGGGAAGGAAAGGCAAACCCACGAGCTCGTAGTTACTCATCGCGCGGTGCAGGCTCCTCCTTCTTTTTTTTTTCGCATAAATCGGCATGCGAAAAGCAACTTTATGATCGACGTGGGATGTGCGGCTCCTTGAAGTCTTAGCTTTCTTCTCCTCCTTGAATTTGCGTTTAAGTACGCATCGGCGCGGATGAAATTGGATTTTCACCGGTTGTACTTACGCACGCACGCGATTAGGATTTTGTGATGTCTGAATTGGTTGACCCACTTTTGATGAATTTTTGTTATCCGATTTAAAAGGATTGTGTAACTCTTTGTTCGTGCTTCCGAACAATATTTTGTGTTATGTGTGTCCGAGAAATTCAAAAAGTTATTTTTACGGCAATTTTTGACGGATGGTTAAATGACTGTCAAAAGTGGAAGCAGCCTTGGGAATATTTTTTTTAATTAATCGTCCATTGTTCATTTTAATACCGCATCCGGTTGAGAAGGATCTAAATTCCGTCAAAATGAATTTTATAAAATATGAGGAGATATGGTAAAATTATTGCAAATATATGTTTGTATCATAAAATTCTTTACGTTATCTCTTGTGTACTTAACCAGCGTAACCTCGTATTTAGACAAATAAAGATCTAAAAAACATCACCAGGAAACGGTGTTTGGATAGCAAAAAGTAAATCTTAGACGACCACAACAAGGTCGCAAGATCGCCGTTTGAGGTTTTTCCTTTTTTTTCAATGGCAAGTTTCTCTTGGATGGTTTTGAGGATACGTCGTTTTGGCGCTGAGAAGAGAAAAAAACTAAAGAAGAAGAAGAAGAAGAAGAAGAAAAACGAGCATGTTTTATGTGTAGCAGAGTGCAATTGTCTCCGGTAGTCATAGTTGCGTTACGTGTACAAAAAAATTTTCTAAAACCGGAGTGCGTAATTAGGCTACCAGAACGGCTCGTACAATTATCGTCGGTAAATATGACTCATCACTATTTTCTATTTTTTTTTTATTTTCAGCTCTTTTCAAGTGCATTACTTAACAAACATCAACGGGTATTTTGCGCTCTCAAATGGATACTTCGGTTTTAAAGACCTACGAAAAATGAGAAAACCCCGCACCTGCTTATTTGTTTAGAAAAAATAAAAATAAAAATAATTTAAAAAGGCCTCCCGCAATGAATGGGTTTAAAGAAACCGTTTACAATGAAAAGACTGCCAGACACAAAGACCGAGGAGAAACAGTCGTCTTCGTTTGTATTTCGCAGTCGTAGCACGGCGAAGAAGGCGCGAGTCAGGTGACGCGTCCGTACTTACGTCTGCGGATCGGAGCACGTGCTACCTCTGGACTAAGGTGTTGGGTTTTAAGTAGTCGTTTTGCACCGCGCGCATCATTTTACCCTCCCGCGCACGACGATTTATTGTTTGTTTGTTTGTTTAGTCCACGCGAAAGATTAAACCTGCTGCAGTTTTACGTCTCTTTTGATAAATTTAATTTTCATTTATACTTGGTCAGAATTATAGTACTATTTAGCGAGGTTTTTAGTTTGTACCGTAGAGAATATTCATGTGAAGAGGTAATCACTTCAATGAGAGAGCTTTTCTGATTTTGTGGCTCTGATAAGCTTGAATAAAAAGTTTCTATGCAATCATTGTCAGGGATAAGTTTGATCAACTATCATAAATCTTGAAAGGAATTTAAAAATCAAGAAATAATTATTAGATTTATAGCTGCATTTGATAGGCCATTGATTACCATCATTAATAATTGAATATTTCGAAAAGTAACATTTGTCTTGAATTCACAAAACTGATTTCCTTTTGAATTAATTATTTTTTTATAATAAATGTTATCAAAATATATTAATAAACTAAATTAAATAAATATGATTTTTATTAGAATTTTGTTTGAAAAACAAATCTTGCTCAATGCTTGCTTTGAGCATGCTTTTTTGGTATTGACTCTTAGACAAACTTCCTTTACGCTAATCATATCAACTCTTAAAAAATTAACATAGAAAAATCAAGTTCCATGTATGAAACTAAAAAAATTGTCCCAGTATTTGTAAATTAAACAACAAAAGCTCAATGATGAATTCCGTAGGTCACAAAAAGCAACATCTTCTTGACAAAAAACTGCAGAGGTAGCAAAGGATACTTTCGATTTCGTTGTCCGAGTCGGCCGATTCGTTCTGCTCAGTTCGTTTTATCAGTCGCGCGGCAGCCGGGAGCCGCGGAATTTGAGAAAAATATCACACCTCGCAGAGGAAGGTATATATAAAAGGTATACCTGCAAGTGCACATGCGCTCGCATTCCTCGAGAAAGGTATTTCGATGGGATAATCGCGAGCGCTGTATTTTTTCCAAGTCAGGTATTTTTCGTGAATTTTTTATACCCCTTTTACACAAAAGCCTTGGCTACTGGTTCTTTACTTGACTGTTGGAGTATTTGTTTGCAAACGAACGCATTGCGTGGATTAAACTGACGTGAAACTAAACTACTTTATGCCTATTTAAAAATAGTTATGCATATTTTTGCGTTTGAGATATTAATAAAGACGTTTTAAACTGACCGATTAATCGGAGTGGATGAATACATTAACGAGAAAACTGGCCGCTTTTGTCTGGCCAATAATTATAATTTAATTTGAGAAATTTTTATTTAGAAAATATGTAAGTAGCTCATAAGTTCGTAAAAAGTCGGTAGAGGAGAAAAAAAATCGTGTTAACCATGCACGAGTGCATTCTCGAAGTACTTCAAAAACTGGAATGTAATGTAAATTTTCCCAACGTTAATCCCGTTCCAAACATGTATTTATTTTGTAACATAGCCATTCCAAATACACATACTCGCCACCTTAAGTATCGGCGAGAAAAAACATTCAAGTCAGTCAAGAGTAGTCGAGAAAGAGTTAAAAAAAAAAAAAAAAAAAAAAAAAAAAATTGAATGACTTTATTGCAAAAACCAAATATAAGTTATTTGAAAAATTTTCCTTCTTCTTATTTCATTACGTGCCTTAATTAATTGTGAATTACGAGGAATTTGATAATTTCCACCTAACAAGCTTTGGACGAAGAATAAAAAACTATTCATCCTTTCTCGGATCAATCAATCATCTCGGTACATAGACTTCTAAACAGATTCCTTTAATAAACACGTGTCGATATTGAGAAATTGAAACTTCATCTCGTCGGGTGAAAAAAAAAGGAAAGCCAATATTGCATTCCCCGCGTGTACAATTTCGATAGTCGTCACTTTCTCTTGATGATGTACGCCAGTATGTAACCCCGCGATGAGAAAATTCATGTAGCACGGTGATGATTTTCCGACGCGTAGGTGTTTATTAGGTCCAATTAATACCAAGGGAA
Source organism: Encarsia formosa (assembly GCA_038277355.1). Taxonomy (NCBI): domain Eukaryota; kingdom Metazoa; phylum Arthropoda; class Insecta; order Hymenoptera; family Aphelinidae; genus Encarsia; species Encarsia formosa. The sequence continues at coordinate 113,847,294 of CM076184.1, forward strand.
TATTCTTTTCCAATTTAGCGTGAAACCACGCGAGGAAATCGAGACGAGAATGGAGAATCCCAACTTTCGATCGCGGTGGGGAGATTTTATACGAAGAATCTCGTTCGAAAGGGGAGACACTATTATTTGCCTTTGGATACGTTCTAGAAAAAAATTAGCTCGGGTCAAAATCGTAAAATTTTTCGAGTCATTTACAATTGAAATTGAAAAAAGAACAATTTAAATTCAACAAATGATATATCGATGGTCCCAGCGAAAAAAAAACCTTGGACCAAAATTTGCCACGAATAAAGTTACAACGGTTGTACTTTTGACAAATAAAATGTCTCTTAAAGACTTCATTTATTATTTTAGCCTGCAGAAAAAAAAATGTTAAAATGACCTTTACTATCAGTCCGTTGATACATTACGATTAAAAATTTTCCGACACACCAGCCGTGAATAAAAATACCCTTGCAACAATTTTATAAGCTGAAACCTTATAGTCATTTTTTTCGTGGGTGGTGTGTCGAAAATTTTTTTTTTAACTACAATATATCAACGGGTTGATAACAAAATTGATTTTAACATTTTTCTACAGAGTAAAATAATGAATGAAGTGATTTAGAGACATATTAGTTGCCGAAAGTACCCCAAGTGTAACTCTATTCGTGGCAGATTTGGGACCATCGATATATACTTATAGATTGTTATATCGAAAAACTTAAACCTCCTTAAATAGCTACAATTATTTTAATTGATGAATTCCGAAACTACAAAACTCGCACGTGGCTGCACTGGATTGTAATGCGGTACACCCTGGCGACGTTACACCGATACCAACCCAGAGGAGAAAACTGTATCACTGAAGCGAGCGGTAACCAATCCGGGTCCAAAAAAGACGACGCACCGAAGGTGGGACTCGCGCAGACACAGATTGGATTACTCGATGCTCGATGAATGAACCCGCACGGACGCCTGTCGCATGCGGGACGAGCGTCGTCCGTGAGAACCTGTCGCACGCACCTAGCCAGATTTTTTTACTCCCTTTTCAATCGTTAAACGCGTATTATGATAATTACAATGTACCGTTACGTCTACGAGATCGAGTTATTGCTGGAGTTTTTTTAGTCTGTAGAACATTTCATTACTCGAGATTGGTAAAAAGTCTTCGTTCTAAACAAACTAAATTTTAATATCGGTAAGGTGGTACACACACACGGTCGATAAAAATCATTAGGTTTCTCTTAAACAATAAAACAATCGCACGCACGATTAAGATACTTGCAGCACTCGCAGATGATCCAATTCCCATAAGTAAACACGTGTACCTTATCTCGATCGTAGGAAGAGGAAAGAAGTAACCTTTTTTTTATTTTAGCGAGAGAGAGAGAGGGAGAAAGGACGTAGTTTTAGTCAAACCCGTAGATTAAGTTTTAATAGACGCGCGGCGTCGGCAGCTAGCTCTCGAAGGAGATCGCGATTCCGCGTGCCAGCAGCCAGAGGAGTAGGAAAAGGGGACTTTCTAAAGGCCTTCGAAGGAGCGCGTGGCGCGAGCCGACCAGCTGGAGGCTCTCCCATACTGCAACTGGTATGTGTTATATATAGGATTGGATGACAACGCCGTTATATTACCGAGTGGATGACCGTGGGCTTTATGAATGAGATTTATTCGGCACACCTGCGTTTTTTTTTTAGTCTGTTTAAGTTGTGGATTCGTAAAGTTGGGAATTATTAAAAGTCATGAAGGCTCTTTGGAGATGACTCCTTGTGACCCAATTACAACTGTCTCGTGTCCAAGTGCTTTTGGGTATCAAGTACAATTTGGTGGGTTACTGCTAATTATTGCACAACTACGTTCAATGGCTTATTTAATATTTTAATGATTATGGAAAATTCTTCGGAAAACAAATGAAATTTTACCATCGATTGAATTTGAGTGGAAAAGATGCAGTCAGGTAGCTTTTAGGTCAGTAAGAATCTTAACGGTAAATAAAATTCTTTCGTTAGAATTCGATTAAGCGTTGCCAGATTAATTTATAATAATTTACAGCTATATCTCGCATTTTAAGTCTCGGAAGACCAAAATATCGTAACATCTTGTACCAAATTATGTGTGGGTGATGAAAAACAACAAAAAACTTGCCAATAATTCTTGATGGAAATAGCAGAAGTAGTCATGTATGTTTCGTAAGAGAATCCGACAGAGTATTTTTCCGGGGATAAAATTGTCTTTGGAGCTATGAAGCTAGGATAAAATTTTTAGTATTAGATGAAATTCTTTTCTCAACACTATTGAAAACCTCGTTTTAGTCACATGTTGCATAATTAACAATTAAAATCAAGGTAGGGGAATTCTTTCTCTTTGAGTTTAGAAAATATGAGAGGTCTATGAACTCTACACAATTATGTTTCTCCCAATCATAAGATGTTGTTGAAAAATATTCATTGAATATATGTATACATTGTCCAGAGCGAGGGGCTATGCATTCCAGAATCACAAAAAGAATCAGACATAAAAATCAATATAATCAATAAAATATCGATTTCATTTCAAGCAAAAATCTTCGAAAAATTTTATTTTTAACAAAATATTAATTGAAATTGGATCCAAGACTCTAAACACTAAATCTCGCACTAAATTTTCAAATATAGAATCACGAAAGAATCAAAAAGAATCAAAAGAATCATCAGTGATTCTGGAGTGCATAGCCCCTCGGTCCAGAGTCTATTACAAGTACATTTGAAATAATACTTTACTTGTACATACATTGATTAGAAAATTTTCATTACGCAACACTTTAATGCAAGTCTTCTTCAAAAGGAATCATGCACCAATCAAAATATTTTTATTTTGTACTTTGCATCTTATAAAATTCGGTGAGATAAGTCGACTCGCACAAAATAAACATTTTTACGAGGATGCAAAAAAATAGAAAAGGACCTGCAGTCGAAAGATGGAGCTGAAGAAAGGAGGGGAAGAATAACAAGAATGCCGCGCGCGCGCGACAATTCAGGAATCTGTGCAGCGGCTAATGCAGGAAGAGAGAGGGGAATTCGCGATTTCGCGAATGGCCTGCACATAAGCCAGCTGAGCCGTTGCGGTTAGCGAGAGGATTTGAGTGTACGCGGGCTTTTCTGCGCGTGCGCAGATTCGAGCAATCGGCAATCCCCCGGTCGCCCATGCCGATCTATTGCGCTTATAGAAGAATGTGCGAGCGCGCATTATATAGAAAGCGAACAAATTGCTGCCGTCGCCACACTACAAGTGTGCATTCCAATATCCGAGCCTGGTAGTTGGTATTAATAAAAAAATATTAAAAAGAGAAGGGATTTTGTTTTGGGAAGTTTGTTTTGGTGCCTTTTACTCGAGGATTGATGATTCGGAAGAGCGGTTTGATCATCTGGGACAGACTTATTGATTTTTTTATCGTGCCAAGTGCATATCGTCGCGTGACATTTGCATAGATATTGAATTCAAAGAATTATGACTAGTTAAGTTGATTGTAAACGAAAGAATCGATGAGAAATGGTTGCAAGTATACTGTTCATTTATTATAGTGGTAGGACATCGTTTCACAGTTTGGGCGTAATTATAAAAAGAATGATAGTAATTTAATGTAATCTATAAATAAATGAAATGAATGAAAAAAACGAGATTTCTTAAGTTTTTTTCTTGGTGACTAGATAAAAAATTAGTATTGTTTTGGGTGTATAGAATTACATTTCAGATATAGTCGGAAAGGGTTTATTTGGACTTTAAATGGTTTGCGATCCAATGCAAAGGGGAGATCATACAATGAGGAGGTCGAAAAATCCCTTGCAGACCAAGCTTGGTACAATATTTTTCCGACAATCGAAAACAACAGGTCTGACTTGAACAGGTTGAAAAAACAATTTAAATAGAATATTAATACTTATAGTTTTTATAGAAGGAATGTGTTATGAAAGCCAATTTCGAGTAAATGAAAATTATTTTCATAGAAAGGTGAATGTTACCTGACATGTTTTATAACCTTGATTTTAAAATCTGAATGAAATATGATAAGCTTTGATTTTTTTAATTGCGGAGAGTACGTTTTACGATCGAGTTTAGTTAGGTAATATCACGAGCTGTGATTAAATATAATACGTGTATTCGCGTCATTGTATTTTAGAGTGAGGATAATTGATTTGAGAAAAACAATTTTTTTCTTTCAAGACGTGCGAGTTTTGTTTAAAATTTTAATCTTTGGAATGTCAGCTTTGAAATTTCTGGAGATACCTCAGGCAAGATTACAAGCCTACCTACTTTATTCATTCAACTATAATTTTTTATTACTATATTTAAATAAGTAGTTTGTTCTTAAATTGATACTCATAATTTATTGTATCAACTTTTTAATGCTAATGCCGAAATAGTTTTCAGTCGATTAAAATTTTCAATCGTCTATGATCCTAAGAATTTCTTTCAACTAATCAGTTCGAATCAGTTAGTTTTAAAAATAAGCTGTGTGAGATTGTAAAAAAAAAAAGAATCAATGATAATGAAGTTCGATTTAAAATCCGGTTTTAAGGCACGCGCAGAAACTTCTTACAAGACCCAGCGAGGACCGCGATGAAAAAAATAAACACCGTTACAACCAGTTTTCAATATTTTGCGATACATAACATTATCTTGTTTTTTCAAGCTATCATTAATTCACAATTATAAGGGCGTAAATGTATTCTGTAAAATTGAATCATGAATCGGTGAGCAAGTTACACAATTATTATGTATTAAGGGCCTTATCACGATATAATTTTTTGGCCATCGTGGTTGAATTTTAAATAAATATAATAAAAATTTCAATGTTTTTCTAAAAAAAATTTAGTTTTTTAATATTTTGAACTCTTAATAGATTCTGAATTCTTGTTTTTTATTTGAACTTATCAAACATAAAATACAAAAAATTTAAAATTATTTTGTAATTTTTATAAAAAGTAATAAAAATTTCTATCTTTATATAAAATAGATGACTTTGTAGCTTCAAACATTCAAATACTGAAAATGATATTAAATTAGTATTCAATTGATTTAATTGTGCTTAAAAGATATTCTTTAAATTCATTATAATCTTTATTTTTATAGCTAAAACAATAAATTAATTACGAAACGATTCGTACAATATAGAGCCAGTCGAGGAGCCAGTTGCAGTTGTTGAGAAACAAAGTCAATTTACCGGATGTAACTTCAATGCAATCCGAGGAAAACTCTAACGTATTCATGTAACTACTAACTGTAGCTAAACCAAACCAAACTAAACAAACTCACTTCTCTCGGCATCCCAGTCCATTTAAAACGAGTTTGTCTGGTTTTACATATATACTCGTGCATCGTATACAATATATATTCAGAGCCGAGAGGGCTCAATGAGAATTTTTTTCAGGATTTTCAAATAATTGTCAAATATTCTGTTGATATTCGGCAATATTACACTATGAATCTCGAGATGAATCTATGAATCTGAGATTTGCAATGATTGCTACTAAACTACATTTTTTCGGTAGTTTATTTGAGCGTGAAACAAAAAAATTTCAATTTTCTAATTTTTCTTCCAATCACTTGAAATTTTTTTATAAAAAGTAATAAAAAAATACAACAAAGTACTTTGGTACTTCAAAGTTTCAAAACCTTTCAACAGAAATAAAGTTATTTCGCTTATTAATTACTTTTATCTCGACTTTTATTGTAATTTTGATAATTTAACAATTGTTTAATATTAGATAATAAGAGTTCACATTTTTCAATTGAAATCTGATCGGTTGCACTTATAAACAGAGTAAAAATTATTACATAAACAATTTGTAATTAATCGAAAAAATGATAAAAAATGGACAGGTAATTATCTTAAGGTCCCGATAAACACATCATAATTTGAGACTCTCAATCGTTAAATAATGGTTTATCGTCAAAAGCTGATCTAAAATCAATTTTTCAAATACAACAAACGAGACAACAAAGCCAATAAAAAAACTCGAGACTATAAAAAAAAATTAATGATATTTCACGATTTTTGCGGATTACTTGTAGATAGGAAATGTGGATGAATTAAAAAAAACTACTGAATTTTCTGAATACCTTAATTTTTTATTTGCTTAGGGTTCGACAAACTGTTGAGTGGGATTTCATTTGAAAATGATTATTTATGTTTTACATCTTGATGACGTATAAATACATAAAATTAGGAATTGCAAGTCTTGAGCTGGAGTATGAGGATTCAATTAAAATATTACTCCACAATTGAGATTAGCTAATCACCGTTAAAAGTGGGAACTTTCGAAAAAAAAACAAAGTCCACATTTGTTTTGATATCACGTGCGTGCAACGATGGTCAAGTCACTCAAGAACAACACTTGACCCGACTGAAATTAGCAAATCGCTGCAGTAAACTTTTTTTTTTATTTTACACCTTCTCCTTACGCAACTTCGTCGACGTCGTCTTACGCGAGGACCTGTATCTGCAAAATTATCTCCTCGTTACATAAGAATCGTACGCGTCATCTTTAACGAGCGGGGCCGTAAGAATTTTTTGGATAAGAAAAGGGAAGAGTAAATAGAAAACTCCCACTCGTATTGAGATGTCAAAGCATTGTCTGCACTTCATTTTTCCAGTTTCAATCGGGTTATTGAACTTGCTTTTTATGGCTATTGTCACCCAAGTCTTGTACACAAAAAGTTTAAGGTGTGGATGTGAAAAATTTATTTTATAAAAAGTATAATGTTATTGAAGTTATCAAAGAAACTCAATGAAACAATCTTTGAAAACATATTCACTATTGTGGAATTGGTGAACTTTGTTTCGAAGAACTTTGATGACAATCAATTATTCACAAAATCAGTTTGATAAAAAATTATGTCTTGGTTGAAAAAATCAAAAGGAAGTCTTCAGGTAACAACATATTTTTAGTGATAATCGCAAGTTTTATATCAAATTTTTAAAGATTACAAGTACAAAGATACTTCGTATTTTTCATCTAATGCGAAAGTGTAAGTAATTGCGTTTAATTAAGATTCAAATGATACCTACAATGTTATCAGTGAAATCATGATTTTAATATGATTAAAAGCAATTATCTATATTTTACCAAGCTTCTTAAATTTTTTTTGGGTAAAAAAAAAAGAAAAAAAAAAAAAAAAGAAATTGCTTCTTTGGGTTAAGAATTTATCGTGACCGATCTAAAATTACCGCTGCATTAAAAAACATGACTTATCCTATTTTTAAATGTATTCAAATAGAGTCGATCAAAAATAAAGTCTTTGATAAGTGCGCAAGAATGTAGCAGATCGATAAACTGGAGTTATCTAATCGAGGTTTGGTGAACATTTCAGAGGTGAGTTTAGAGAGATCTGCGCAAGATTGTGGAATTTCAAACTATTTTTTAAACTATATAGTTCCTCGAAATAAAATTTTAATAATTTTATCGATGGTTGCTACGTATTCAACTTTTAAGAGCTATCTCAATGTTTTTGAAAGTGTAGAATGCAATGTATGTCATTTCCTGGATTTCTTTGCAGTACCATAATGATATAGTGTACACACTAATGACGGAAATAAAAAAGTTTTCAAAGTTATTCATGAAAAATTAGAGTGTATCGAAGTGGGATATCCAAAAACTAACAACTTGCGTAAATTAGAAAATTTTAGAGATAAGATTACTTTAATGTTCCCGACTCCCGTGAATCTTTTCGAAACTACTTCCTTGGTAAGTTCAAAATGTCCTTAGTAAGTTAATGGTCTATTGCTAAAATTGAAAACAACGTTCGAGGAAAACTCACCCTTGTTTCTGCGCCATCGCCGAAAGATCAAACTCCCGATGACGAGAGCGAGGGTAGTGACTAGAGCTGTGACGACGACGGTTAGGGCGATGCTGCCGAATCCTAAGCAGCTCGCCTCTGACTCGTCCATCTCTGCTGCTCGAGGTTTTAGATTCTCCATAGCCCGCGAACACCACTGCACTTACACTTGTCAGCCTCACCAATCCGCAGAGTGATAAAAGCCTCCTCGGGCTTTCCGCATAACACCAGCACTTTGCTCGTAGACCAGAATTATCATCACAAACAAATCATAATAACCACACTCATGATCGCTCTTCTCAAACACCCCGGCGTTTCAAATTTCGCGCTTCCGCGTGTTTATCGACAAAATGGCGGGTCATTCGGTGGGGTAACAAAATGGCGCCCATTCTCACCCCCCGGGAGCGCGTTCAAAACTCAACCCCCTGAGTCGTGGAACGTGGGAGGGTAACTTTGAGTACTCAAAGACCGGAGGGATGAATCGCGATATCTGGAGAAACACGTTCGAAGCGTACGGGACGGCGCTTGGCTCGGCACTAAGCTGTTGCGTCGCCGTTCGCCGGAGACCCGAGCAAAAGAGAAACAAACCGGCATAGAGGCCCCCGGAGAACGAGAGAGAGAGAGAGAGAGAGAGGGGCAGAGCTCAGGTATGCTGCTGGCGGAGAGGTGTGCAACAGGTGCTTCCGAGCGTGAGGCTCTCGCGATGCGCGGATATATCTATGTATCGTTTATACGTATACGTATACGCACGCTGCATCTTGGTGAGAGGAGGGACAGGTAGGTATGTATGTATAGCATATATACACCCGATGGACAGGTTATACGCCCGGTGCAGGGAGGGGAGGGAGGGATTCATTCGTAAAGTGGAAAGCCCGGCTGCCGCTGCTGTAACTGAGATACCTTATACGCACGCTGCCCCAAGAACTAATGGAAACCGTGATTTTTTGGAGAAGGGGGATGTGTTTTTGAGCGCCCCTGGTTCCCGGACGAGATACAGATTTTTTTTCCCATGCAAGCAGGGGTGCTGCAGGTGGTGATTGATCTTTTCTTTCGATGCTGCAGGTGCAGAGCGTTATGGAAAAAAAACACGTCGATTTGGTTCGGATACTGGGAGGATTTTTACCTTGGTATTACCTCTCCTTAAGATCAGAGATGCGCTCGAATGGTTTTTTAAAATTTTCCATGCAGTTCTTGCGATTTTTTCAAAGTGTGATAAATAAATGTAGAAATACGTGGGCGAAGCGAAAAAATGATAAATGCTTAAATAAGTAAATGAAATGAGGAAATAACTATATGACTAATAATTCATTTAGTAAGATTTTGTACTAAAAAATGATGATGTTGCGTTTAAAAAAAACTTTATTACGAATTACGATGATTATGATAGTTAATTGAATCATAGTAATGATTTAATTGAGTTCAGGCTGACTTGAAATAAGTATGACTAAAGCAAAGTTAAGCGATTTTTTCATTTTATTTTTTTCTAATAGAAAATTTTTTTTTAGTCAGTCATTGCAATGCACTTCGCAAATAAATTTTGACGCCTAGTTGTATGAGAAAAAAAATCAAAACTTTACAAATAAATTTTTATAAACAAAATAACTTATAAGCTTTGGTATTTACTTCTGCTAATTTGTATTTTATTATGACCTTGAATGTGAGCTTTATTTTAAATTTACTTTAGTGAAACTGGTTGATCATAGGCTCCTGCATAATCGCCAAAATCTGATCCTCAGGATCTAAAAGCACATCCTTCGTCTATGATAAAATTTTTAATATATATTTTGAGAACTAATTTCGAAATAATTTTTTTTATGACAAATGATGAACCAAATCACTAATATCTCTTGCCAATGGGCCTTAAACAATGGTTTACCTTATGGCCGGAAGGGGAGTTTTAGAGTGGCAGTTTTAAACTGTTTTTTTTTTTTCGAAAAATGGGCTATAATTGCCCATTTGGCTGTAGGGTAAACCGTTGTATAAAACGATCCCCAAAGTTTCGTCAAGATCGGCGTTCCACGTGTCAAAACATCTTCTTGTGAAACTGGCCTATACTATCGGAATAGGTTAAATCGTTGTTATTAAGTTCCTCCAAAGCATATTAAAATTTCAGAAAAATCGAAAAATGTATTTTTTAGATCCTGAGGATAAGATTTTAACGATTTTGAAAGAGGTCCTTCTTTCTTAGAATTTTTGGTTTAATCTCGACAGGACGCATTGGGATGTTAGATAATTACATTTTTACTTCTTGGATTTTTTTACAAGTGCACCAGATATGACTAAAAAGCTGTAAAAGATTGTTTGTTTGGTTTGAAAAACTCAAAATCGGCATATTTTGTATCAGTCGCACCAAGGGGTTACGCACTTGTTATCTTGTTTAATAGGGCTAAGACAGGACTATCACAGGACTATTAGATAAAAATATTATATCAAGCTCTCGTAGACCTTGTCATTTAAAATAGGCTTATCAGGAATATTCAGGACTATTCAGGACTTTTATAAAAGGACTAAGTGGGTAACTCCTCGAGTTGCACACATTGATGAATTAACAGTTTTTTTTATTAGGGCTAATAGTTAAAATCCAAGGGTTTACGCACTTAGTCCTGTTTGACAGGACTACGACAGGACCATTAAAGGACTATCACAGGACTATCAGATAAAAACATTATATCAAGCTATTGTAGTTGTATCCAGTTCAAAATGGGCTGATCAGGACTGTTCAGGACTATTCAGGACTTTGATTACATCTCGTTAAAATCAATTAAAAACGATTGAGTCACTTAGAGGCCAAGACCTTAACCTTGCAATTGCATTTTAGACGATACGCAGGAAAAAAGAGGGTAAGAGGATCCGCTTGTCACGCAGATTTTTCGTAATCACCAGCCGTGAGAAAAGCCGCATCCACCTCCTCCTCCCTCAAATACAATAAAAGCGTGTGTAATTACTGTAGGGCCCGTCGGTACACACACAGGGGGAAAAGTGTGTATGAAATTACAGAGGCTCAGTCGCGTGTTTATCTTCCCTCGCATTTCTGTCCTTGACTATGATTTTTTTTTTTTTTTTCCACAGTTGTTGGCAGAATAGGTACTTGTAGTAACCTGCCCGCAGCCCGGCGCGGATATTATGTGGCGCACACCGTCGCGGTGGTGGCGTCGGCGTCGAGTCACTTTAGCAAGGAATGCGGCGAGAGATTTTTCATGGGAAAGGTCATGTTTTAGGTTGAGTGAGAGGAAGCTCCTGGGGTTCGAGTCGTAATTAATGTCCCACTTTCCGGCTGCTTAACGTCTGTATTATTTTGCGCCTTGCCTTTTTTTTTTTGCTATTGCGAACGCACGCGCGATTATTAATGCGTGCGCCCCGCGCGCAGGAATTTTTTAATGATCAGGTCGCGACGACAACATTCCGCGGGAGCAACGCTGTTGGTTTTCCTTTATTTCTTTCTTATGAGCTCGTAGACTCCTGTGTGACGGAAAAATTGCGCTTCTTGATCGCACTTGATTAGCGTGAAAAAGCGTTCTGTAGCTCGACCAATCTTCGGTTAGTTTTTAAAAAATAAACTCGTCATCAATTAAATTCAAACTAGTTAGGAAAATCTTTGAATTTTTTTTTGTTTTAATGCGACGTCTGAAAGTACATTGAAATTACAAGATTAATGAAATTTGTGCGTCACATCCATTACAGAAATAATAAATTGTACCTACAAATTTTTAATGTGCACCTTTTTTGCTCTCGAAAATTGTTTGAAATGAACATAACTTTGAAAAAATCTGAATGAATGATCTTAAAGAAAATTACTCTCAAAGTTCTAAAAATTGTTGAAGATTTTAAAACATACGACTTGCACTTTTCCTAGTTTTTTAATAAAAATAAAAAAAGCTCGTTTTACATTTTATTAGAAAGTTAGTTTGGTATTAAAAAAATGATTGAATACTTAAATTATTTTGAAAAAAACTAGGCAAAAGTTTGTCTGCTGTTTTTGTCGTCTATTTGAGAAAATTTTTTTCAAATTGGCGAAAGAGGCAGTTTGTGAATTATGTAAATTATTTTAAAAGAAAAATGATTTAAATTCACATATTTTCCTCGTCATCTTTATAAAATAATACAACTTTTTTAAAACTTAAACCATTTTTCCGGAGGGCCATCTTTTCAAATTTTAATAGTTATGTCCTGATTCACATCTTCTTCGGGTCTGCCAAATTCCGAGGTTTTTTTTTGGTAGCTGACAGAGATGTATCACCAGGAAAATAAGTTTTAAGTTTTGTAGACGCCTTCCGAGGTCGAAATATGAAGGACTTGAATAAGTTTTAATCTCATATCGCGGTACAAAGATTGATCATTAATACAATTAATTTTAAGAAAAATATTAATTGAAGATATTTTATTTTAATAGAAGTAAAGAAAATTAAAAAAAAAAAAATAGTTCAATAATGAATTTGATTACAAAAAATATTTTATAAACAATATATAAAATTCCAGTTGAAGTCAATATTTTAATTCTGTGGCTATAAGATGTAAAATAACTCAAGTCTGTTTTTGCTGATTTCAATTGATTTTAAAGTTTGTAAGCATCTTCTAAATCAGAGAGAAAGACTTTTAAACCAGTAACTTACCCGTTGAATAGAGCATGAAAGAGTTACAGAATCCGCGTATTTCGGTCTGGTAATTATTAATGCTCATCGCAAAATACACATAAAATGCGATTTGTTGTTTTTTTTTTCTCCTAACTTGTTAAATTACTATTAAATCTAAGGGGGTTTTCCAATTACAATTTAAAATAGCTTTCTGCTCACTAAATTATCCGATACTTAAAAATGAATTTCAAAACAAGTAAAAGAATCTTGCAGTCTTGCATTCCTTTCTTAACTTTTGATGCATTTATTTTTTTAATTCATTTTATTATTATTATTTTAAAACACGGGATTTTTATTTATTTATTTAAATAAAAGTGTTTATTTATAACACTCTTATTCCACAAAATTCATTCAGATTTTTTTTTTTTTTTTTCTTGTGAAGAAAAAACGCTAAATTTGTTCCTAAGACTTAGTAAATCTTATTCAGTAAAATTTATCAAACTTCAACATTATCATTTAAAAAAGTAAGTGTACTTAAGTTGTTATTCCTGTAACTGTTCGGCAAAGAATGTACTTAAGTGGTTTGACCAAAGACCATGGATCTTGATCGAAAACTAAAAAAGATACGTAATATTTGACTTAGGCACATGAAAGAATATCTCAAAAATTTTTTTCAGAAAGAGGATTTAAATTGTTTTTTCCCTCTTAGCCACAGAATTTATGACCACAAAAAACTTGATTAATAACCAAAAGTTGTAAAACTTCACAAAAAATAACCGTTCATCATAGTGTAATTGAAAAAAAAACGAAATCTCAGAGTTCAAAGTTTGAAAGGACGATTTTTTATGAAGCTGTTTTGGATTAACATAATCAGTGCATATATTGAATGCGATTGAACCCTTTTGCAAGTGTATTAAGTTCTTTAAAAAAAATTACGAACGATTAGCGACCGCAATTCGCAGCAAAACATCCTTTGCCGGCTAAAATCGAGCGCAGTAATCGATTACTCCTGTGCTTTCGACCAGTGGCAAGTTTATTGTTGTCGTTTTGCGAGTGCCGGAGTTCCACATCATACGTGTAGACGACACGAAACTGTGTCGTGCCCGTAAAAATTTTAAAATGGATTTTATATTAACGTGAGTTTACAAAATTTAAGCCGAAACATGGGTTTCATCGAAGATACATTCATCATTCTCATAACTCAGGTAAAAATAATTTAAAACCAAATTTATACAAGGCATAACCTCCAAAAATATGTTTTCTTTTTGTTTATTCAATTTTTCAAAGATAAACATCACATTTTACTGTAAAAAAACTAATTTTAATATTTTTGTTTATGCCATAATAGTATAAACATATATATGTTTAAATTATTTTTTATGTATAATTTTTTTTCATTGAAATCTCTCTTTTAATTACATCATTTAAAAGTTTATTAAAATTAAATTTTGATTTAACAAAATGAATTTTAAATTTTTCAGTTGTTTTTTTTCCTTGGAGGATGGGTATTTTTTGTCAAGCAACTATTTAAAGATTATGAGGTTCATCATAGACTCATACAGCTCATATTTTCAACTACTTTTTCACTATCTTGTACTATGTTTGAACTTATAATTTTTGAAATAGTTGGAGTATTGGAAAGCAGGTAAAGTCTAAAATATTTCTTATTAAAATATGATAAATTTCAATTTTTTATATTTAATTTGGATTTTTCAAAAATAGTTCCAGGTACTTCCATTGGAATGTTGGTCTTTATTCACTGTTATTCATGGTTATAGTTTTAATACCATTTTACATTGCCTACTACATCATTAGTAATATTCGATTTGGTAAAACATAAAAATATTTTTTTTACTAATTGATAGATTCATTTTTACGTTAATTTTTTTTATTGAAAAGTAAAAATTTTTTTTATTATCCAATAGAATACATAAAATTTTTAATTTTATAATTTAAATACAATGTTATTTTTTGAATATTTTCATCTATTATTTAAGTAATTCTATTTACATGTTTTATTTAATTTGTCTACAGTAAGACTGAACCTCATAAGGCCTTTAACAATCATGGTCTACCTTTTTTATCTCTACCTTTTCTGGAAATTGGGTGATCCGTTTCCAATCCTTAGCCCAAAGAAAGGCCTACTTTCCATTGAGCAGGGGGTAAGCAGGATTGGTGTAATAGGAGTTACAGTAATGGCTCTTTTATCAGGATTTGGTGCCGTCAATTATCCATACTCCTCCATGGCTTGTTTTATGCGTCCAGTATCAGCTGGTGATGTACAAACCATAGAAAGAAGACTACTTCAGACTATGGACATGATTATAGCCAAAAAGAAGAGAATTGCCCTGGCTAAAAAGGGAGATGTACAAACAATACAAAATGACACTAGGTCTAGACTGTGGGGAATGCTGACCCCTTTAGCAATTTTAAAAGGAAGTCAAGAGAGTATGTTATTAGTACTATGCTGCTTTTTTAATCAAACAATTTTTTTCTATTAAAAATAATAAATAAATAAATAAAAGAAAATAGTAAAAAGTGAGTAAATTAAATTGTCAACTTATGATTCCAGATATAAAGCAACTTCAACAAGAAGTTAAAGCTTTAGAAGAGTTATCCCGACAATTATTTTTGGAAGCTCATGACATTCAAAATGCAAGAGAACGATTAGAATGGGCTGCAACATGGAAAGGAAAATATTTCAATTTCTTGGGTTATTTCTTTTCAATATATTGCATGTGGAAAATTGTTATCGTGAGTATTGTACTATTGTACTTTATTATCAAAAATATCTTTTAACTACATAACTTTAGAAAAACAAAAATTTGATGTCGAATAATTTTTTTTTAGTCTACAATAAACATTGTTTTTGATCGTGTCGGAAAAAAAGATCCAGTGACGAGAGGAATGGAAATAGCGGTACATTGGATCGGCTTCAATATTGACGTGACCTTTTGGTCTCAACACATATCGTTTTATCTTGTAGGTTGCATCGTCGTTACATCTATCAGAGGACTATTACTTACTTTGACTAAGGTTTTTAAAATTTTTTAATTTTATTTAGATTTATTTTTAAAAACTTCTAAATTAATCATTTCTTTTAGTTTTTCTACGCGATATCGAGCAGTAAATCTTCTAATATTATTGTATTGATTCTTGCCCAGATTATGGTAAAATATTATCATTTTTTTTGTCAGTTTATAAAGAAATGTGCATATAAAATGAAAAAATTTTTTACAGGGTATGTACTTTGTGTCTTCAGTACTTCTTATGCGCATGAACATGCCAGCAGAATATCGAATAATTATTACTCAAGTGCTTGGAGATCTACAATTTAACTTTTACCATCGATGGTTCGATGTTATTTTTCTCGTGTCGGCATTGTCGTCCATTGGGTTTCTTTATCTCGCGCACAAACAAGCGCCCAGTGAACGCGAGTTGAAGTATTAAAAAACAATCCTGTCCTTAAGGTTGCACTTTCTGTTAAATATATGAATAAATATTGTTTTGAAAGAAAAAAAAAAAAAAAAAAAAACATGTAAGTGCTGCCCATTTAAATTATATTTTTTTACACATTCCGCCTTTAATATCGACTGTGAGTCAAATTTTAATGCAAGAATATTTGAATTATGATAGTGTATAAATTGTAAATAAATGTTGTAAGACGATTTATTGAATAAATGAAACTTTATATGTTTAAAAATTTGTTTTATTTTCATTTTATGAAAAAAACTTCAGTTGTAAACTAAGTATTTTTAAATTAACTTACATGATTTGTTGAATGACATGAATTATTTTCAATTATTTCATCTATGCTATAGTTAAAATTAGAGGAAATTTTTTTTACTTATTAAGATTTTGTATAATAATTTATTGTACATAAATTTTGACTTATTAGCAAATTGATTTACTGTTGTCGGCAGTTAAGATTCTTATTTATTTGAAAGATAAGAAATTGTTCATTTGTTTATTATAAATCTGAGTGTATAAACTTTTGATCAAATCCATTGAAATCCATAACCTAGTTATGATTGCAAAAAAATAAAATGAATAAATAAAAAAAAAAATTTAATGAAAACGTATATTTAATTAATCTATCAATTACAAACTATTAACATTGCTATCTTTTTTTCTCTCATCATTAGACGCTATTTTAATAAATGTCTCAAAGTCGAAATAGTTATTATAAATGAAGTAAAAAAAAAGTTTAAAAAACTAGCATTTGTCTATAATGAACTAGCGTACACTTGCAGCCTTTAAAATCGACATTAGACATATAAAATTGCAAACTAAATTAATCTTATATTAAAACAATTATAATTTAAAAAAGTAGTGGGTACGCTTTAGTTTCTGTGCTACTTGTAAAAATGAGTACTTTGGAGGCTCAGTTTCATCTTATAGTTTTACAAGCTTTTATGCCTACAATTTATGTTATGTACTGGATCACAGATGAAAAACGTTGCACAACTGTTCAATACCACGAGTGCGTGCGTGTGTATGAAGTCACCATTCGCCTCCATATTGCTTTGACTTTTAAAATAGTTTAGGCAATCAGCTCGATTGTCCATTCTTCTCCCATATTAACACCAGGTTTGCGCACCGTTAAGACGTTATTATTTGGATTGTACTTTGTCTCTAAGTCTACTTGGCCTTGAGCTGTAAAATAAATTTTTCAAGTAAGAATACTATGAGTTATACTGTGACATCATTATTTTTTTAATGATTTCCATGATCGTGTTTGGTAACAACTTTTGCAATAAAATTATAGAAAATATATTTTTTTTTTTTTAATTTAGTGGCTACAGTCATTGACAGTAGTATTTATATGAAAAAATAAGTAAACATACCCTTGGAATGTAGCACGGCTTTAGTGATTCCTTGAGGTGGGTTTACAATATCCACCCTTTCAAGCCAGCTTTTTGTGGTGTAAGCTACCAGTTTGTGTAGGAATGTAGATGTAAGTTTCATTCCTTCGAGTTTGAGCCTCAAGTACAAATACTTTCCGTGTCTATATTCAAAAGTAGCCTCGTCATCAATGTACAGATTACCCGTCGCCTGACCTTCCCCATCTGCTATAACGACTAATGTATACGGATCATTTTTCATAGCAACTGTGCTACGCCTGATACGCATTTTTCGTGGAATAATTGAACCTTCACGCTGGAATACGGGAACGCGATCAAGAGTCACCGGCAAATTCGCCCGAGATTCACTACCGTACTTCTGTAGGGTCACGATATCATACCTGTTGATTCAAGAATAAAAAGATTAACTAGGATCAGGTTAATTACATATATTAATTAATAGTTCTAAAAAATCTTATATTTAATATACAATTACAAATAATTTATCAATTATGTCATTTAGGTTGAATTGAAAAATATATCTCACCATGCGACTTTTCCTTGTCCAGGGAAGTAAACGGAAACTTCAGTTACACCAGGCTGGAATACTGGCCTTACAAGTATATTCTCACCAACCAACAGCTCATCATCTATCGCAAAGGCTTCACTTTCCTTAGGATAATGTGTCCAGATAGGCCTTAAAACGGGCGAACCCGTGGTCTCGTGTTCTCGGAACAAAGTATACCAATAAGGCAGATAGGAATAACGCAACCTGAGTGATTCGCGCACGAAATTTGTAACCTCGTCATTGAATGTCCACGGCTCACGGCGCTTGGTTTCAATGTGCGAGTGTTGACGGAAGAAAGGCAACCAGGCCCCAGCTTGATACCATCTGAAATTTTTTTTTTTAATTTTATTAATACTACATTTTTTTTTTTATTATTGAAAATTTTTTAAATTTACCTAACAAACAGTTCGGAGTCTGGATTTTTGAAAAATCCACCGACATCAGCACCACAAAATGATATTCCAGAAATACTTAACGATAGGCACATTGGATATGAAGCTTTCAAGTGTCCCCATTCAGCGGTATTATCTCCCGTCCACACAGCTGCATATCGCTGTGATCCAGCAAAGAAGGATCTACTTAAAATAAAAGGTCGAAGAGTTCCGCCAGAACGACGAAATAGAGCTTCATAAGTGGACATTATGTACATATGTCCGTAAAGATTGTGTATGTCTCTGTGTTCCCAATTACCATAATGAATAAGATCTTTGGGCATTGTTACTTCAGGTCCATTGAAAACTGAAGGCTCGTTCATATCGTTCCACAGGTGAACATCGTTTGTCGTACCTTCAAACTTGCTCAAGTCATAGAGACTAATCAAATATTCCCGAACCTAAAATTGTTACATTTACATTATTTCATTAAACTTAGAAGAATTCTGAATAATTCTTTCAAAATTTAGTTTAATTATAAATATTTGTACTTTTCACAATCTTACCTTGGGGTCAAAAAAGTCGAGATACGACGAAGATCCAGGCCAACACCACCCTTCATAGTCTTTTCCTTCTTTATCTTTCACGTATAAACCATTTGCTGTGGCATCGGAATGGACAAAATATCCCGACTCGCGTTTGATGTGAGGATCAATGATTACAACAAGTTTGCGACCCTTTGAAGTCAGATTTTTAATCATCTCAATTGGAGTGGAAAACTTGCGCTTGTCCCAGGTGAAGTATTTTTTGCCGTCTGTATACTCAATATCTAACCACATAACGTCAAGGGGCAAATCGTACTTATCAAAATTTTCTGCTATTTGCTGCACATCATCTTGATCGTTGTAATTCCAACGTGATTGGTGGTATGCCAAAGAAAAGATCTAGAATAAAATTTTTTAATTTTTTTAAATTTTAATGTTTAAATTTTTTAAACGATTTAATTTAATTAAAAACTTTAGATACTCTAGAGAATCGTAAAGAATATTTATGTACTTTGGTTATTTAATCTTGATAAAGTTATAATAAAACTGTATGTATTTGATTATTTATTGTTTTGGAATAAGTGAATTCATAAATACAAAACTTTACAAATCTTAGTAATATAGTTATTGATATAAAAATTTCATATCTTTAAAAAAAATTTTTTTAGAGTTATTTACAAAATTATTTCAGATTAACTTACAGGTGGTAAATTATGTTTTCCAGTAAGTGCCGTAAATTGTTTGAACGTGTCCATTGGTTCAGGTCCAAGCAAAAAGAAAACATCAATGATTCCTGATTCAGACATAAAATGTGCATCCACTTGGGGTTTCTTTTCAGCTCCAGAAACGAAATTAATGATACGCTCAACTAATTTGTTGTCAGAATTAGAGTAAATGTCTATCCAAGTTTCAGCAGCATTATTCCAAAAAATTCCAGAAGTAGATTCTTTTCTGAAATTAATTTATTTTTCAAATATTGAAGAAATAAAAAATTTTTTAAATAATTTAGTGTCAGTTTTTAGGAATCTGAGTATTGTCAACATAATACTGTTTTATTTATAATAAACAAAAAATTGTAATGGAAACTCTAAATATAAAAACAATTTTTTATTTACCCATGAGCATAAAGCACAGGCACAGCACCATACAACGACATCCTTTCATCTAGTTCGTATTCAAAAACATCTAAGTTATATAATCTGTAGGGCTCAGACTGGTTGGTATTTTTAAGAGCCAAAGAGTCAGCATGTTCAGGTATACCATAAGCATGCTCAGCACCTGGAAAACTGAAATCTAGAGCAATAGCTTCTGGTCCTTTTGGTTTTGAGTCATGATGACTTTTAAAGTTTTCTTCCCATGCTCCAGGATCATTTTCTGCACCATCCCCAGGATACTGAGGTTTCTCTGGCTCAACAACTGGCTGATCACCTTCTTGTTGAGGTTGCTCTGGTTTTCTGCAATTCCCAAAATTACTCATTATAGTTTTAATCAGTTGTTTCTAAATTTTTAAATTTTAGACAAATTCAAAATATAATATTATTGAAATTATTTTTTGACTGATAAATTTTTCATTCACATTTAATCATGTTTAAAAATTTCATAGAACAATTTATCTGGAATTTTATTCTTTTTTTTTTTTACAAAAACACATTAAATATAAGTTATCAAAAAACAATTTATCTTAAGTGGAGTAGCATTTTTATTCATTAAATTTTGTATGATATGATTATTTATACTTAAACCTAATTTTAAAATTTATAGAATAGATAGCTTACGGTTCTGGTTTTTCTCTTATATGTTCAAATCTCATGAGACCACGGGCATTTGCAGAAACAACCAAGCGATCTCCAGAATAAACATCAACTTTAAATGGACTGACATGAAGAATAGCTTTGTTGGGACCATTTGAAACTGTGATGTGAGTAGTGTCTTTTTCAACAAGAGTTAGTTTGGCAAGTTGAGGATGATCTTGTAATGAGTTTTCTACTTCATATCTTGGTTTAAGTGGACTTTTTTCATTGATTTGAAGCCTGAATAAATTATCTTTCAAAGCTGTAAGTACCACTTTGTAGTAAATATTTGTATCTTTATTGTAGAGTTCAATATAAAGAGATGATTCATTCAGATTGGCTGAGTTTGGAAGAAGTTCATAAGGGGTTTTTCCTGGTTCTACTTTTCTACATCGCCTAAAATAATAATTCAAGATAAATTTAAAAAAATTTTTGTAAAAACTTTAAATGCTATGTTCAGTGACTGATATTATTTTTGTAAAAGATGAATGTTTATTGATCTCTTTTCTAAATAAGACTTTTATGTGTTTTCAATAAATATTCTATGAATATAAGCTATGAATGATCATTAAGTAGTCTTTCAATTTAATAATAGATAATGTTGCAAGCTCAAAAATATTTTTGTTATTCCAAGTGCAACCAAGCATTAAATATTTGAGAACTGTGTATATATATTTTTTCTAAATCATAGCTTTATTAAGTTTGAAAATAAAAATTATTAAAAAAATTTAACATTAATAATATAATATTGTATATACAAATTAGTTAATAGTTAAATATCTCTCAAAAAAATGTAATGTTTTTATAAATTAAAAAAGCATTCAAAATTTTACCTGCAAAAACTGCTTTGATCGCATGTTTTGAAATTCTCCCTGGGCACTGCTCCTGCCATGAAAACAATAAAAAGTACTGCAATCCCAAGCCTGCAAATAAACATTATGCCAAGCTGATTATAATTATACTAAATGTTTTCTAATTTCTCAAGTCACTTGAGGCAAAATACATAACAGAGATTATCAGTTATCACGAAATGTCGTAAGATCTAATTTCGGAATTACAAACTACAACAATAAAGAATGAGTTTATTTTATAAATGAGTTAGTAGTCGGTATTAATATTTCCTAAGCATAAAGTTCAACTCCAATGACAAAAATATCACGTCAATGGTTGATGACGCCAAGACTATTCTAAGAATCCTCAGAAAAAAATAACATAAAAAACGTTTGAAGAAAGCAGAATACACATACGAAAAACTATGACCCGGTGGTGACACGTCAGAGGAAGATGGGAATAAAAAAAAACAGTAACCAAAAAAAAGAGCAGAAGTAAAACCGCGCGCACGCACGAGAACTAACCTCCAAAACTCTATACACGCGACATAAATAATCAAGAAGAATACTTTATCCAAATTTACAATAATTACAAAAAACGAATGTATGACTGATAATAGAC
Organism: Encarsia formosa; assembly: GCA_038277355.1. NCBI lineage: Eukaryota > Metazoa > Arthropoda > Insecta > Hymenoptera > Aphelinidae > Encarsia > Encarsia formosa. Next base: position 113,869,230 of record CM076184.1, read on the forward strand.
TATTTTTAATTAGTTTACAGGGAAAAAACTTTTGTAAAGAGTACTCACCGCACGTACGAGGCCATCTTGGAGGAGATTTTTTAGCGACGTGCCTCCTCGCACATAGGAGGCAACACAACTGCGCTTACAAGTTACAACTGCTCGCGGATCGAGACTCGCGCGCTCTGAGCGGCTCAGTGCGACTGCTGAGCGCGCGCGGTTCTAAAAAAAAGATTTTTAATTTTTGATTGTGCTGTCGTGGCAGCTTTTTTTAGTGATTTACCTGAAATTTTTTTGGTTCCTTATTTAAAAAATCATTCAACTATTTTACGTGACATTCAAAAAGTTAATGTTTCAGTCACATCAGATGTTATACAATATCAAATTATTCACTAGAGGTATACGGATTAATTGATTACGGAAAGCACTTTTCAAGTTATAATTCTTACAAGTATGTGAAATTCAAGAAAAGTGACCGATTTTTATAAATATCAAACTGACAGCTGATTTGTCACTCGACAGTATCTAATGATATAAAAGCGATAAATCATTTTTTTAGTTGTTGTTGTTTTTCATTGATTAAACATTTTCAAATGAGATCACAACTTACATAAGAAAATAAAAAAAAATCATTTTCGTAAAAATCATAGTGTTTAAATTTTTCTAATGCGTTCTTTCGGTGATGCGTCACAAATCAAGCTTATTAAAACACTTAAGAATCTATTTTTGATTTGCAAATTAATTCTCAATTGTCATTTATTCGTCCGGTCATTCGTCTATTTCAAAACCGTTTGGAAAACGTCATTGAAGCATTAATACTCGACCATTGACTAATTGATCCATTTGATTGATTGACTTATAATGTTAACGTAAGACAGTTATGACAAAAATCATATGTAATTAAATTTAACAGTTTTAATTAATATTTACATACTTAGAATACATTTTCCGATGTTAGGTTCTTGAGAATCGCAATAGCTTTAAAAAGATTAGTTTTGATTTGAAATGAAAATGAAGAGTAAGGTCATAAATTATACTAAAATTTGCATCATTTATAGAAAATAAAAATTTTTTGTACTTTATTTGTAGCTCATGCTGACTTCTGTGAACTTAAATATTACTTAAATATTACTAAAATATTCTTCTATACAATGTAAAACTTAATACAATTTGTAATGTTATTTGATAACTTTATAAAATGAAGTTTGGAGATAAAATTTTTCAGTTATAAATTTTGTCTCTCATCATGCGTTTTTCAAAGTATTAAGTATTACAAAAAAAAAACCTCTGACTTTAAAAATGTGTGGTGTTTTATAGATTATTTATAAGATGGTATTTGTTAAAGTGGCCTCAGTGCCCAACTCAAAATAATTCTGAAATTAAAATATGTTGTAAATAAATAGCTGATATTTTAAAATATCCCCTTGCATCGCAATGCTCCACGCCATGCTCCGCTATCGCTCCACGCAATGCATAAAAGGCACGACCGACCGACACTCGTGCTTCGCGATCGTTACCCCATTCAGTTTTATCCTTTAGGTCGCGAGAAATCCTCTGCACAATTTGGTTGTTTTGTTCAGCTCGTAAGAATACATGAGCATTAAAAAGCATGGATATTCTTAATATTGCTCAGATCAACTACGGAATATGTTCAAAAGTTGTTTTGTGACCTGAATATTCGATCTCTGGTGGGTCACATTTTTTGTTCTGGCGAACTTATAAGGCCTCCCTGGGTCGATCGTGCCTAAAAATTAGTTTTTTTTTAACCTATTCTTCGTATTATTATTTTTCAATGCAGATTTCATTTATGACATTTACTTTTTTGCTTTTTATAGAAAATTATTAAAAAATTTTTTATTATAAAAATAGAGTAAATATCTTTGGCGCAATATTTTTAGCTCGACCGAAAATTCGAAGCACAGAGTTGGAAATAGCATACATTGTAACATAGTACTTACATATAAAAAATCTACTATAACAAATAGCACCTGCTGTACAGGGTACGTATTTTCTGCAACGGCGCCATGGGGTAGGGGATCGATTGTTATCACACGCAGCTATTACGTCGCTTTTAACCTTGAGATCACTGTCTTAGCTGAGTCGCAGTATAGTTGGATTATCAATGTAACCAAGCGCAAATTAGTTGATTCTTAGATTCTGCCTCACCCAAATCAATCTCACGGTCCAAAACGGACCTATTTGCGGTAACGTTGATCGTGGTCTTCTTCTATGTGCAGTTATTGAACTTTTACTTCAAGATGAAAATGTCGTACTTCAAAAAACGTGGTACACCAAATCTGCCGACTTGGCCGGTACTTGGTTGCATGGGTGATGCGTTTTTGCGAAGGAAGCAGTTATATATTCTACGATGTATACAATGTCGATCAAGACGCGAAGTTCGTTGGTATATGTTTGACTTGAATTTTCGGCCTATCATATGTGTGAGGGACTTTGAATTCATCAAAGTTATAACAATAAAAAATTTCGTCAACTTCGTTGATCGCAAGACGTACATCTCGATACATTGGATCATATCTTCGTTGTAAATCTTTGTCATTTGCAAGGAGAGCGCTGTAAAAAGGCTAGAAAAATGAAGTCAATGTTCTAGCTGATGAAGCACTCTGCACTGCGCGTAAAATTTAACCGATTACATTTTAAAGCAGAAAAAGGAATCCTTGAAGATGGTAGATACAAAGGGTTTGTTCTCCAGACTCACTTCTTCCTTGTCCCAAGGCGTGCATTTGCAATTTCCTTGCCTTGTGTTGAAATAGTATATTACACATCTAGGTGTAGCGAAACTGCAAGACGAGGTGCATCAAAAGGGAAGTTTTAGCTATGAAATCATAAACCTGATGCCTTACTTCTACGCTGTTTTCAATGAATCGATGCGTCTTCATGTTTAGAGTCCAGGGGCACAAAGAAACTGCTCCACGGCTTTTGGACTACCTCCAACTCTGCCAAGAACGAAGCCTTTTGTCTTCGAAGCCGTGGTATGAACGTCTAGATACCGTGTATTGGTATATACAAAGATCTCAGCTATTATGATAATGCAGATAAGTTTGACCCTGACTGATTTTATTGTAAAAAGGTCAGTATTAATTATGGGTTTTGGGTTTGGATCGCGTGTCTGCATCGGAAATCGATTTGCCATTCTGCAAATGAAACTTTTGCTCTGCTTTCTAAATTCAATTTGAAGCCGAATAGTAAAACTTGCGTACCGTTGGTATACTCCAAATTTCTGTTGAAACCGCAGGAAGGCTTTTGGTTGGAGATCGAAGCAAGAAAATGATTATATTTTGTTGTGTTATGGTAATAATTGTGTATCATTGATTTTTAATCCTAACATATCTTGATAATACGATGTTTTGTATTAATAAGTGATATGAAAATTTAAGGCTGTGATATTCCTTAAATTTAATTTTTATACGTATATTATAAATGACGTAGTGTATTATTTTCTTCGAAAACATTGATTTTCTGCAATTTTTTACGACTCTCATGTACGTCTAATTCCATCTCTCGGTCTATGTTTACACTCTATACGCTTATTAGCGTAAACATCTTGGCCGTATGAAATGACAAAAAGTCAAGCCAACAACATGCTTAAAATGCTATCTATTTATTTAAACTTCATTCAACTGTCGGCATTCTACTTTAGCTTTCAGGGCAGCTTGCCTCTACTTTTTTAATTTTGAACAAAATAAAATATTTTATAATTCAAGTAACTTTTACACTTATATAATACTTACAAATACGTAATTTATATTATATACTTTACATTAATTATACTTTATATTAATTATAATTTTTTAATATTTTTTAATGACATAAAAAAATTTTCTCGTCTGCAAAATATTTAACAATATTTTATTAAAATATATGATTGAAAAAATTGTTCCAAGTTTTTTTTTTGGTTTTACATTTTATAGTACATACATACAATTTTTTAAAGTTAAAAATAATTTCACTTATGCATGAAAAAAAGAAGAAAAAAAAAATTTTTAATAATAGTACGTTTTATAAAATGACAGTAGGTACGCATACAACATTAATGAAACTATCAAAACAAAATTAATTGAAAGTTAGAACAAAAATTTATTGTTAAAATGTAGAAAAAAAGTAAAATGATTTATTTATTTTAGTTTTTTTCATATAATCTTTGTATAAATTTTGTTTTTAAAAATCTTTACAAAATTTTTAATGCAAAATGAACGTAATCATTATTTAGAGTTACATAAATAATTGTTATTATTTAAAAAAATTTAAATAATCAAAACTTTTAAAGAGGGCAGAATAATTATTTAAATCCGAGACTGCTGGATTGAATGTAGTTGAGTAGATTAAGAGATCCGCAAATGTCCAGATTTTTTTTGAGCTGGATTCAAAGTCCATTTATAAAAGAGCAGGTTGCAACAAATTTTAAACGTTGCTTTTCTATTGGATGGTCGTTCCTCAACTTAAAAGAACCCAAATTATCGATTAATCGCCTTAAAAAACTGTAAGGAAGAAGCATCATACTTAATTTTCAATCGAAATTTAAGAAGTGTTTATTTCTGTTTGATTAAAATTTCTATTTCGTTACTCCATCTAATTTTATTCGTTAAAACAACTATTAGATATTCATTATTTCGATTAACAGTATAGATTCATTGCGAAACGATCATTGTACTCATTTCAAATTCAGTTTACAACAGAGAGGAGTTGGTAGTCAACTTATCTCTGCAGGTCTCAAGAAACAAGCAATCATCGAAGTATCAATTATTACGTGGTCTAAAAGTGACAGGGTACTATTTCAAGGTAGGAAATCAATTTTTTTTTAATTTGTAAAATAAAAATATTCCAGACATTTAAATCTTTTTTTACGATTGTTCTATAGTGAGTTTTAAAAATTTTTATTTATTAAAAGTAAAAATGAAAAAATCGAGGTTATACAGGCGGAAATTGCGTTAACTCTATTCAAAGAGACTGTCAATTAAATAGTAATTTAACTTTTTGGAAAATTTTTCATCATTATGATAAGTAAATATTAATAAAATTTTATTAAGTACTATAGTGTTGCGCTAAATAAACTGTTTGGAATCTGGCAAGTGCCAAGTAGCAGAACATATATAGAGCCACGTGCTCGAAAACTGATCACAGTCAACAGTGTCGCTTGATGAAAACTATCATTAGGTGCTTTGCCGATAAAGCTGATTTCTGTTTACTCTTTAAATGTAAATGAAATTTTTTTTTAAAATTAATATCAATTAGTTCCAAGTCCTCTTTCAATACAACAATGTATTTATTATATATTTACTTGCAGTTATTGTAATATTTTTTAAATAAAATTGTTCAAACAAAATGATAACTTAATAAATACAATTTGGTCCCCTCAATAAGTTATAATTTATTAGATATACATAAACACGAACAATATAAATAATTAATCCTTTAACGAGAAATATAAAATTATAAAATTTTTTTTAATTGCAAGAAAAATTGATGAGATATAAAAAATAATCTAATCGAAAAAATCTACAGTCACGCAAATCGTAGTAGTTTTTGAGTTTCAGTTTAAGTTGATTACATATTATTGTTAATTTTATACATTTGTTATTTTTACTTATATCAATTTCTTACTTAGAAGGAGTTACAATATGTAAACCGTCGATTAAGACAAAACTTTGAGGTTCCTTAAGGTTTTCGTTCTTTTAAGGACCACTAAAGTCTCTTTCCAAAGGGCTTTTTAAAACGGTTTACCCTGTACTATCAGTATTTTTAGCCCAATTTTTGAAAAAAACCGTCTTCTAGGCAATTTAAAAATAGTACGTTTCGACACTGGTGCGACGTCATCACCGGGTCGATTTGAAGACACCGAGGGCGAAGCGAAGCGGAGCACGAGGTTCGTCAAAGAGCCCTGGTGACGATGCGCACCAGTTTCGAAATATATTTTTTGACCCGAGTGGGTAAAAACATTTTAAAGTTAATTTTTTACTCACTATTGTCGAAAAAATATAGCATTGAACGGAAGTATTGAAAATAATCCTAGAAAAAGGCAAGTGCCCACATTAGGGACAATTTTTTCGCATCTTTAAAAATTAATTTTCCGTAATTCTGCTGGTATCGTGGATTAATCGATCAGAATCATGCATGTAAGACATTATTTTAAAGATCATGCTTCAAGCTACAAAATGAGACCTTACTCGTCAAAAATATTGCTTTGGCTAGGCACATTTTATTAAGATTTTTAGATTTTTAGCTTGGGGTATCCAAATTTCTATATTGGCTACATTTATCTAACTTTATACAAAATTATTTGTAAGATTCAAAAACATTTTGTCTTAATTAAATACAAATATTAACTTGGTAATCTGGTTGCAGGTTGCATGAGATAAAATGTTCTTCAGACAATTGAACAGAATCAGATCACTGCACAAGAATGTTCGGAACCTCACCGATATGGTGCGGATCGTCGAAGTTAGTCCTCGAGATGGCTTGCAGAATGTTTCAAAGATTTTGCCAGCATCCACTAAAATAGAATTGATAAATCGGTTGTCGGAAACAGGACTTCGTTCAATCGAGGTGACAAGTTTCGTGTCAGCAAAATGGGTTCCACAAATGGGCGACAACGTTGAGGTTTATCAAGGAATAAAGAAAAATCCCAACATCGAATACTCGGTTCTCACGCCCAATATCAAAGGTCTGGAAAAGGCACTAGAACTTGGCGTTAAAGAAGTGGTTCTTTTCAACGCTGCTTCCGAGACTTTCAGTAAAAAAAATACAAACTGCTCGATCACAGAGAGCTTAGACAAGTTTCGAGAGATCAGGAAGATTTGCAGAGAAAAAAACGTCGCGACGAGAGGAATAATATCCTGCATAGTGGGTTGCCCTTACGAGGGCGACATCAGTCCGAGCAAAGTGGCCCAGGTTGCCGAGGCCTTGCTGGATATGGGCTGCTACGAGGTGGGTTTGGGGGACACCACTGGAGTGGCTACTCCGAAAAAGATAAAACGCCTTTTCGAAGAGTTGAGAAAGATGACTGGGGGTGACGTCTGGAGATTCGCTATGCATTGTCACGATACCTATGGTATGGCTCTGGCCAACATCTACGAGTCCTTGAATCAGGGTATTCGAGTATTTGACTCGTCGGTTGCTGGTCTCGGTGGGTGCCCGTATTCACCTGGAGCTACCGGAAACGTTTCCACAGAGGATTTGGTTTACCTTTTGCACGAACAAGGGTTACAGACTGGAATCGACTTGGATAAACTCATAAATGTTGGCAATTATATTTGCGAACAAATACCTACCACTAATCATTCGAAGATAGCTAACGTAGTTCGAGCTAAAAAAATGCGTTCGACTGGACAATGACTACATTTAGATTATAAAAAAAAATTTTAATACATAATTTTTTTTACATTCCTATTTTTGAGTTACCATATGTTAATAATAATCGAATTAAACGTTAAAGTTATTTTACGTTAAATTCAATTATATATGATTCACCTTATATAAGCTTGAATATTTAATACGGTGCATAACATTTATTTTTGTAATGATTGTACAGTTTTTATATTGTTGAATTATTTGAATAGTCAAATATAGAAAGTTCATGTGTATTTTAAAATAAATAAATAACATTTATTTTTATAAATATATTTTTCATTTTCTAATATCAAGAGTTTCGACTTTTAAATAGGGCAATAAATAAGTCTTAATGGATTGAATTTTTGAACACATTTCATTTAATAGAAAAGGGACATAAATAATTCAGTTGATAGCTCAAGAATTATTAAAACCTTTTAAAAAAATTATTTCTTTATACTGTTCTCTTACTAAATATCGAAATTTCAAGGTCAACTATTTAATAGCGTTAAATAGCTTTTTAAACTCTTCAGTAAGTTCAGTACAGTAAAAGAAATTACTTCATTGAAGTAGCTATTCAATTTTCAATAAATTTATAATAACTTAGTAAACAGAATAAAAATTAAATTAACGTGGAATAAAAATTACAAATTTTTTAAAAGAGCAAATAACAATTTTCAACTTTTGACAAAAACATATTTGCTCAAACTTTTATTTAAAACAATTGCTTGAATAAAATGTCTAGAACAAAAAAAAAATCTTTTATTTTCTCATATGAGTAATCACGCAATGGATTTAATTTCGGTCACTTAAAGTCTTAAAGACTTTATACGGATTAAAGATGATCTGGCAGATCACAGTAAATTAAAAAATATTGAACCATATATTTCTGATGATATCAGATTAAAAAAAGTAATTAGTGTATGTTCAAATTTTTTAAGAATATCAATTTTTTACAGAATATGTTGAAATTTAACGTGAACAATAAAAATAATATTTTTAATGATAAAAGATTTATTCAGTTTTTATATTATTTTTTCAAAGTGCTTGGATTGATGATTATGAAATTTGATTTTAACCTGGACAAGAAAAAACTTATCGTGCGGAGTTTTATATTTACTTACTCAAAAAATAGTTTTCGATATAATCTATTTTTGATTTGTTCATTATTTTACTTTTGTTTCATTTGCGTCAAAAGTGTTTATTATACTGAGTACTTAGGTAGACATCAATATGAAAAGATAAGTGAAACTTTTCAATCATTCTTTAGTTTTTTTACGGCTTTAATAATAGTGACAAAATTTAGTATTCAGCAAAAACATGTAATTAAAATTTTTAATCGATTGTATAATATTTATAGATTTTTAATTCTTATTAATTTGAAAAAAAAAGAAAAAAATGATTTTATAAAAACAATAAAAACAATTTTTTCATTAAATATCGTAATATGGTTTATCATATTTTACTTAAATATGAATAATAATTTTTCTTTTACTATTACATTTTTAATATTTTTTCCAGTGCTAATTATAAATTGGATGCTGATTCAATTTACGATAATTCTTAAATTAATATTACTACAATTTTGTTCTATTAATACTAATTTTCAATGCGTTAAAAACATATCAACATTTTTAAAATCTAAATACTGTCATATGGACAACAACATTATCAAAGATAAAATAGTGTACTTTAATGAACTTCGTTTACTTTACTCATCACTTTGTGAAGTGTCGCAAGAAATAATGAATTTTTATGTTTTGCCTTTGTTATTCAGCATTAGTTATATTTTTATTTGTTCAATATTTTTTATTTACTATCCAGCTAAAGCAATGATACGAGAATATCCCTTTTCAGTAGTTACTACATATTCGAGTTGTTGGGTAATTGTAGCTTTATTTATTTTCATACTGATAATTTTAACATCTACAGCTGGTAATATTGTTGCTGAGGTAAACTGTTTATAAAATGTAATAATATATTTTTATGCTAAGATAATTTAATTCTTTACTGATTTTTTTTCATTACACCATAAAAGAATAAGAAAACTGCGATTATTATAGAAAAATGTCTTTATGAAACTGAAGATCAACAAATAACTCAAAAAGTAATATAAATAAATTGAAATTAATCATGCCACTTAAAATTTTATAAAAGTTAATCTATTTTTTTATAGTTAAGTATTTTTCTTCTGTCGCTAATTAATGACCGAATTAATTTTACGATATTTGGCCTTTTTTCGCTGAATGAATCATTGTTAACATCGGTAAATATGTCAAATTTGTGTTCAGTTTTAAAAATTGAACTGTATTATTACAACTTATTTTTAGATGGCTGGCTCTATCTCTACTTACTTAGTTATTATATTGCAATTTCAAGAAGCTAACAATGTTGTTGAACTTGCTTATAATCAAACCTCTGAGGGAGAAACCTACAAATAAATATTCCGATATTCATGATAAAAAAAATATTTGAAAAATATTTTTAAAAATCTGGATAGCATAGTAGAATCGATCTACCCCAATAATTGCTAAGGTTGAAGAAGGTCGCTTAAGATCGAAAAAAACGGTTACATTATTAACAGGTTATTTTTTGTTAAGTAAATAATGATAAATAAAATTTTCAATAAAACGTTTAAATTACTTATCACACACGACACAAACTGGGTTATCGGAAAAGACAGCGGAAAACTTAAGAGATGTAGAAGAAAATTAAAAAGCCTCTTTAAACTATGTCTACTGACATAGGATTGCGCTCAATTTATTGTGCTGGTTTCCGTAAAGATTGAGCAACAATCATAAGATCCCATGTTTAACAGAATATTTAATGTGCTTAATTCCAAAATTTTTAAAATGGCTGAAATCTTGTACTAGAATTGTATTGATCAGGTGTAATGAGTTTGAATAAAGGTTTCTATGTCAATTTAACACCTTGCGAGGAAAAATTTCTTTACTGAAAAATTAAGGAACGTGAAACAAGACAAATTCTGATAATAACACATTCAGTTTATTATTAAGTTAAAGAATACTATATTATATTTTAATATAGTTAACGGAGAAATTATGTACGTTGTTTACATTTTATATAGAAGAAATATATTTTACAAAAAGTTCCTACTATGGTTAAGGTTAAATTTGTTTTTATGAGTCTAGAATTTTTACAAAGTTTTATAAAAAGATCACTCATTCATACTAAATTTGATAGAAAATGGGATTCTTAATTTACGATTGCGGTCCTTTTGTTTTATGTTTTCATTTCAATTGGCAGTTAATTCAACTAGCGTCAATATTTGAATTATGTGAAAACTTTTTACAACTCTCAAAAATGGTTTCAGTGTTTGGAAAATTCGTTCAAAACTTTGTTATTTTGAAAAATGGAGTAATTTTTAATAATTTCAGTCATCGAGAAAAGCTTATTAAATCTCACAATCAATCATACTAGTTACACTATTTTGATTTATGTTTTTGTAAGTTGATTTTTTATTTTGTAATACTGGAAAATTTATAAAAATTCGAGCAATTTCGGTCTATTTTGTTAACTTACAGTTATTTATTTGTCGGTAGTTTGGCCAAACGAGAATTGCAAAATGTTTTGATTTACATCATCTATTCCAGCAGTTACAATCTAACCTCTAAGTACATATAGATAACATTTATGTTATTCGCATTATATATTTATATTATTATCCTTTCGATTAAAACGTACAAGTACTAATAACTTATACTACTAGTTTTTTTATTAATAGAAACTATTTCATCATTTCGATTTTATTTCACAGCTATACAAAAATTAGTTTTTTTATTAAACTGAAATTACATTGTTATAAGATAGTAACGGTATTAGTCAGAAAAATTAATTTCTGCTCTGCGCAGCAAAATTCATACATTGATTCTAGTAATTTCTGGTAGATCTTGAAGTATATGTATATACACTACATTATGAATTTAAAAATAAATACGTTAAAAATGTCAATTTTGAAAATAGTAATGCTATAAAAAGTACAAAATTCTTAAAGTAGCATTTCAATCGTCGTTTTTCAATGATTATTTTATCTAAATAAAAAAATTTGCCAAACATCTTTTCATGTTTTACTTAAAAGAAATGTTGTTCAAGTTACCAGGCTTTTAGTATAAAGATAAAAATTTTATTACAATTTAAAAAATTATCAATATTATTATGACTCTATTTTAAATAATTTAAATACGTGCGATAAAATTTGAAAATTTGTTTACAGAACATTAAATTTCATTTGAGCCCCAACTGTAAAAAAAATTTTTTAGCTTTTTTAAATTATCCTTTGACTGCAATAACATTTCTACCTGTAATCTAGCAAAAAAATATTTATTTATAACGTAAATGTTGCCGAGCGTCAAAAACTCAAATTCTTAACTAACTATGAAATTATCTTTATTACTAACATGGATTCCTTACAACTATATATATTATAGAATTACTTCTCAAAGTATATAAAACTTAGGTCCCCGATACAACAATCGGTTCGTTGCACACAGGTTCTCGCGAGAACCATCACACACAATCTTTATTGACTATCGAGGCATCACAATACGCATTTACAAACAGTTCACTTAGTTTTCACTTGGTTAGGCACATTGATTTATCGTAGTCCGCTCGATTGAACTGGCTATCCACAGAGTAGTTTACGTTTGGCGTGGCCATTCAATGAAAAAGAATTTAACCGAGGATCTCGACGTCGCCGAGTCGATAGGTCACAGACTTCTTCTTCACAGCAGGTCGCGTCAGGCTCTGGGTAGCCAGCTGCATGTGCTACGAAACTCGCCCAGCGTGCTGAAGCTGGGGGCAACATTCGTGCTAGACCCAATATTGATTTCTTCTGAGCAAAGGGTTTGGGGTGGTGCGTGGCTGGGAGGTCTGAGAGGGGCAGGGCAGTTCTGTTGTATCAAAACTACTCCACTCGTCGGTATCTGGCATTCCGTACGGATATCTCACTGACACGTCCATTTCCGACCCAGTCATATTTTCCATAGGGCTCAATGGTATCACCTGTAGAAAATTTAAATTTATGTCACATACACTTTTCAGTCTCAATAACTGAGTTTGGCATCTCACTCGCAACCGTGCCAAATAAATGAGAGCAATTAAGATACGGAGCTCGGATATTGAGAGAAGTGTTGTATAAATATAGAAAAAAGTAAAATATAAATTATGTACCTTGCATTGTGGGAGAGTCGAAGTTAACGTTGGCATCATTGGTGGAAGAGGAGTACTTGTAAGGCTATTATTGTGATGATCATTTGTGTATCTTTTTAAATGAGGTGTTACCGGAAGTAAATGATCGGGTGGCCTTGGCAAAGGCATAATTGACGGCGAAGCTGGTTCAACTTTGTCCTCATACTCATCTTCTTCATCTTCGTCATCCTCTTCGTCTTCCTCTTCTGTATCCTTATATGTATTCTGATTGCACCTGATGGTGACAATCAAGCAGATTCCAAGACAAAATACTCCGAGTAGCATACCGAGTATTGGAGAGTAGTCGTCAGTCATGTTAGGCGCTATTGGCATTCTGCCCTCGTAACCGACAGGATCCAGTGGACCGTCAAGAGAATTATTGTAGTAGTCAAAAGCAAGCTTAACATGAAAGTCAAACACTCCAACAGCTGGTTGAAAACGCGGTGGATTTTGAGGTACCGCAAGAATGAATTCAAAACTATCTGGCGCACCATTAATATCATCCGTAGGCACACTTTTACATACCAAGAAAATAAATCCCGATTGGATTTCCGAGTGGGTAAATTTGCTAATTTCTTTACCTTTGGAACCTCTCTTATCTCCTGACGACATGGATCTGTTCATAATTCTCATGATTTTAGCGTAACTAGGTTTTCTAATGATTTTAAAGACAGGATCACTTCCAGATAGACGTTGCAAGGGAGTTGCATCAAAATTTGATATGGAGAGTTTAGTACGATTTCCAGCATACACTTGTAAATTCGAATTCATGATTATCAAAGGAGTAGCTTTTATAGGAATGACAATGTTAGGCAGTTTAAAATCACTAACACAAGCAGCAACTTCGATGCTATCCTCGCTATAAGTCATGTCCTTCTGCTCATACATAACAATTTTTGAAAGAAGATCTATATGCTTGAAACTGGAACTTTGATTTCGTATATGAAGAACACCATGTTTCGGTGACTCAGTCACTTCGTAAAAAATGAGTTCTTGACGAACATTAGTATCTAGTTTGATACTTTCGGTACTAATGACTGTTGAAGATTGACCCTGTTGAATTTCAACTGGTTTCAGTACTGTGAAATTTATTTTTATGGGATAGACATAAATATTAAATACGTGCCACTTTGGCTTAAATTGACCATCAGATACTTGGAAATAAACTGAAGATATTGATAAATTTCCTTTGTGCTCTAATATTAATCGAGATGAGTCAATATCCTCTTGAGTAAACTCCACGGTATCTCGAATTTCAGAATTGGAGTCGGAGGACAGCAAGAGCAATCTCCCACATTCGAGTCGATGGAGTAGTTTGTAAACAATATCTTTCGGTTCTGTATCTGGATCCGTCGTAAGAAGATCGTTCCTTGTAATCGTCTGAGTCTGATTCTGAACAATGTGAATGCCATTTATGATTTGTGTTTTAAAGGGCTGGTCATTTTTAGGTTCGATGTCTACTGGAACGGAGATGTTACAAAGATTCACTTGCCCAGTATGGAAATACACAATAAAATCTATTTGGTCTTTTAATGTGTCAGAATCATCGTGATAATAAAGCATTTTATTACTTTCAGCCTCAGACTGAGAAAAAATTGTAATGTTTACATCAGGATCAAGCATTACATGACCAAAATTAGGTTGCTTTATCAGTCTTAATGAAATATCTGGATTATTTATGGCAGCTTTTGTGCGGATATAATTGACTATGCCGCTAATATTAACGCTAAAGTATGCATGCTCTCCCTCTTTAACTTTGATAGGGGTCACTGTAACGTAACGATGCAAACCGCCACTCGATACCGATATGTCTATTTTAAATAACTGAAAATTATAGAGATAATTAGTAATTTATAACAAAACGAATTATAAATGACATGAATTTGTAGCTCTTAGTTTTTATATACAAAAAAGATTCTTTACCTGATTTTTAATCGAAGCAGCATGATACGTTTCAACATCAAAAATGAAACTATCAACAGCACTGAGATTATTGAATTGTTTGTTGTGTTCGTAAAAGATTCTACTGTTATTTAAATCTTTTTGAGTAAATCTATCGATTCCTGACCAAATGCCATCACTGGTTTCCATCATTATTACTCCCATATTTGGTCTACTTCTTATAAAATATCTAACATCTCTGTCCATATCTGAACATTTTGATAGCAGTAATTCATTCGTGATAGTTGTTCTCGTTAAAGGAAACATTTTCAGACCTTTGTTGCGCTCAATCTTGATTTTAACTGATTTTGTGGTAATAATTACGTTGTTTATATCAGTAGTATGTAGCTCATCATTTACAATGAACGAAAACTCAGCCTCACTACCATCTGTAATAAATATAAATAATAAAAATTTTTTAAATTTTCTTTATACATATAAAATTTTAAAAATTTAATGAGTTTACTTGTATGGGTAAAAAGAATTTTCCCAGTATTAATCATCTCTTGTGAAAAATTGCGAATCTCAACTGCAGGAGATTCATCTAAAGAAAAGTATCCATTTACAATATTCTTTATGTCGTAAATCAAGTCAGTTGGTTGAGTGTCATTATCTATTGCAGCTAACATTTCGTTGTTGATAATAACTGACCCACCTTGCCAAACGCTAAATTTAGTTTTGTTCACAACTATCGGTTTCTCGTCATTAATGGGTAAAACATTAATCCATACTTTAAATGGTTCACTGCTCTTTTCACCAGCTTTAACAACCATCTCAAAGTAATCTGTTGGTACCTCGTCACCATGGTTTTTGTAAAGTATTTCTTGATTACTTAGTTGCTTGTACGTAAATTTTTTAACGTGGTTTTGTTTTGCATCTACTATAGTTCCATGTTTGGGCTTTTCTTTAACTTTATAATCCGTTATTTTACCCGCAAAATATGATGTCTCAGCGTAGAAATCGGATTCATGCAAAATAACACTTTTACCTTCTGGTACAGTTAAATTTCGGACACCTACGTACAATTTGTCGGGTTCAATCACAATATTAACCATAAGGTTCCGTAACCAAGAAATGCTGTTAGTTACGTCAACGACAAATTTATCGTGCGTCTGATTAGGCCTTGATTGTACATAATAAACACGTCCTTCGTTGATTAAATTTTGCTCGAAGTGCGTTAGTAAATGGGTATGAAAATCTTCATCCTCTTCAGCCGCAAATTCTTCAAAACTTTGAACTTCTAAATATCCATTTTTAGGCCATTCTTTTATATAATAAATTATGTTGCTGGTGGGAATATCCGGATGCCCAATTTCTAAATTTTTTCGAGAAAGTATAACACTTGTAGCTTCTTCAACGTATATTGAACTATTATGAAAAATTGTTAAAGGTTCCCAAAAAATTTCTGGGAATACTTTAACTGTAAAAGAGCCTGTGTCTTCAGCGCCTCTCACATTAACTCTTAGTTTGAATTGATCAGTCTTTAATGACAAGCCTATGTGTTTATACAATATTAGTTTATGCAATAAATCTTCTTTGTCGAATGATGATATCTCTTGATTGAATTTCAGCAAGACTCCATACTTTGGTTTTTCAATAACAGTGTAACCAACATCAGATGCATTAGCGTAGACGTTTGTTTCTACTTCAATTTCTTTGGTCGTTAAAGCTACTGTACGATTAGATTGAACTACTGTTCCGTCAGATAGAAGAAGTTTCACATATGCATGTCCAGCTTGAATTTCTAAGTCATCGTCGGTTCTCAGTTCACCATCACTAACTTGAAAGTCAATTCTTCCATAATTGTCCCCATGATGTTTGAATAGTATTTTTTCATCGTCGATATCCTGCTGCGAAAATTGATTGATTTGGTACATTGGTTCGTCGATCCTAAAAATTTTTCCGTTACTGATTTGTTTCACATTATACACAATACTGGCAGGTTTTGTGTTCAAATCTTCATCAGTAAAAAGAAGGTCAGCGTTTGTGATGAGTTTTTCGGCCTTGGAAACCACGTGAAAAATTTTACGGTTCATTCTAACTGGTTTTTTATCATTTTTGAGATCAATCTCAATGTAAATTGCACCGACAAACATAAAATCTGTATGGTCTGATGAAATTGCAAGAAACTCTAGGGAATCATTAGTGGTTTCAGAATCATCGTGAACGTAAAATACAGCTTGATGCGCAAGTTCTTCAGAACTAAAATAGGTGGTGTTGTATCTGACTGGTATGGAGTTATTGTAAACAGTTAAATAACCGTGTCGAGCTTTTTCAGTAACATTAAAGTTCAAAGTAGTCACACCAAAATCGTGATAGTTCATACGAGTTACTCGAAGAGGTGTCCTACCACCTTCTACCACATGAAAATTCTCAACTCTTTCCGAAATAATGGAGTCTGATGGATGATAAAAAAAGTTCAAAGATGTCGTCACATCAGAACATTGAGATGCCGTAACTTTGAATGTAATCACATCTTCTATAGGAGAATAGGCGCGTCTTAAATGTCTGTAACGGAATCTACCGTAATCATCAATATCTTTCTGAGTGAAAGTCTGACCAACTTTTAACTTTTCATGGTTTATGTAAACATTTCCATATCTAGGGCCTTCTAATAAACTGTAAACGATCATTTTCGTATCGGTTATCAAAGGATTTGTCTGAAACTGGAGCCGAGTGTTGTCTACGATAACTTCTGCGCTGTTAGTGAAGTTAATACTGCTACGACGAATTTCACGGAGTTCTAAGGTGATAAAATTAACTTTAAACTCGTAAGCTGAGGGTAACTTGAGATCGTGTACTGCAGCGGTAAAACTGAAGCTATCCTGATGCGGAGTACCCGACTTATGAAGGTACCTGAAATTAAATTTAGATGTGTAAATAAATTATATAGTTTTACATGTAAAAGTATATTATCGTAGAAAATAGAAATAAGTAGAAATAAGAAATTGTATTTGAATTTTGTCAGCCTTTGAATTTAATTACCTGACAGCCTGTCGCTCCAGATCTTGACTATAGAAATGATCAGTTGATATCCACGGCAGATGAGGTTCACGCTGTCGTTCTATTACGCCGTATTTGGGTTGTCCAACGAGGTTGTAACGAAGATCAACGCGTGGATCTTCCGCATTAGTTGTATAAGAAATATTCGATGGCGTGAGAAGGGAAAATGAATTGTGCACTACTACGAGACCAGTAACCTTCAACCACACGCTGAGAGGATAGGTTGTTATGCGTAAGGTCTGTGGACCACTACTTGACATACCGTCGCTTACTTTCAGAACAAGGGATGCCTTTGTCTTACCTAAAACGAGAAAATTGTTAGGTAATTTTTTTTCTAATTAGTGTTTAAAAAAAAGTGATAAGTATTTACTTTTTCCGGTGTGAACGTAGTCGATGAGGCCTTGGACAAGCTCTGCCTGAGTGAACTTATTCACTTGCTGACCTGAGCTTGCACCCGGGCTAGGCAATCTTTCAATAAAGCCGAGGTCCGTATCGTTTTTAAAGACCGTGTAGACCAGCGACTCGTCAGGAGTGTCGGTATCGTGAGTCCAAACCAGATCTCGCGTCAATGTTTTTCTCGTGCCCTGAAAATTTTACAATTTCCATTTGTTAATAGTGTGAATTATTTAATAAATTTTGAATTTTCAAACTTTAAATCATAATTAATTTATGAATAAATTTTAAAAAGTCTTCGAAAATAACCATCAAATTCTGTATAAATGAGATCTAATCCCATTGAAAAAAATCCTTTAAAAATTTATTTTTTATCATTTACATTTAAAAATTTAGTATGTAATTTATTACTTAATTTCGATTAAACAAAATTTTTCAAGATTTTTAAAAATCACTAATCGAATCTTCCACATTAGTCTTCCAACGCCTACATTCAACATTATTATTGTAGGCAAAGACGAGATAACTTTGGCTCTTTGCCCTAGTCACGTGCAAGCAGATCGAAGAGCGAGATTAATTATTTGGCTGCTTTATAAAGGCACCAATTAATCACATGTTTTAGAACAAAAAACCATCAAAAACTATCCTTTTAATTGTAACCATAAAATTATTTGTGTTTCGGGTAAAACGAATAGATTTTTGAATTTTTTTTTTTTTCGATCACGTGATTTACGATTTTTTGCACTAGAAATTTGTGCTTTCAAGTTTCGGATTTATTGTTTCTAGTTTTTCTTTAACTACTTAAGTTTCTTTTCCACACCGAGCTATCTAAAAAATTTCTATGGCAGCGAGAGAAGAAATTAGTGGTAATTTTTAATCCAGGAACTCCAAGATTTAAGAGCGGACTTGGTTAAAAAAGAAAAAAAAAAAGCTTCACTGAAACACAATCCATCGCTCTGTGCAGCACGATTAAATGCAAACGCATGTGAGAGCGAGCGCGAGAGAGAGAGGCCGGGAGCAAAAGCAATCAGCGTAATAGCGGCGTAAAACCATGGAGCTGCACTCACTTGGGCCAATCTCAGGGCTGCGGCGGAGTTGTTGGCGTTGAGCTCGAGCTGGGGCGGATCATTAACCGGGGTCACGTTTACCGGCAAGGTGAACCGGAGACTGTCCTGGAAGTACCCTGGAAGCGGTGATCTGCCCGAGCTTCCAGCCAGGGCGATCTTCATTATCGCGCTGTCCTCCAGGCTCTCGCTGCCGTCGTGGTGATAAGTTACCTGAAAACAAACAAACAAAATTCAAAAACAGCACTTTTCTCAAATAAATTATTCTGTCATCTCAAAATCTACACGTTTTTACCAAAATTGAACAACTCCCTAGTTTCTGGTGATTTAGTAAAACACGAAAATTTTATTTCTTGGAAGAAGGAAAGAGCGGTGGATGTTAAAAGTAAGCACGGTCACCGCGTAATCCACGGCCAGTTGAGTATCAAATTTAGCGTGAGCCTTATTTTTTTACGCTACGGGCTATATAGGTGGGGCCATTAAGTCGCAAGGGGAGTTCTCCATTTCTTCCACGTGTTACCCCGCGAATATAAGACTCGCTTAGCTCGCGTTTTCTTGCCTCGCTCGCGAACCTTTAACCGCCTTCCTCAATCTTGGCTTCGAATTTAATCTACCGGATGAATTTTCGCGAAAACACTTTTAATCGTGTTTTCGAGAAGTAAAATTGATTTTTTCATCCAAGAAAAGCTTTCCAAAGTACTAACTTTTACACCCAAAGAACGTACAGAAGAAGTTGTAACGCTTCGAGAATGAAGTTAAAATCATGTAAAATGATTTTTACTGAAAAAAAGTGTTTTATTTGTAAATCTTTTTTTACTTTCTTCTGATTCTTATTGTGTTCAATTCTCTTTTTCGTGCGGTTTTCAAGGAAAAAGTTTTCTGGGTTTGAGATCAAGCGGCAAAAAGTATTGGAATTTAGTGAATTTTCTCGCGTTTTTTTTTCTAATTAACCGAAAGTTTTGCTAAAGTATTTTCATTACTTTTTTGATGGTGCAAAAAAAGAAATAAATTTTCTCGTGATTGCTCTGCTTTTGTTCTATTATTCCAGTTTACAAGACTTATTGCACCTTATTGATGAAGAAGATTGACGTTTTTACAACATTATTTCAGAGAAAAAAAAAGTTGACAGTTTCAAGGTAGCATTGGGCGCGTATTTAAAAAAAAAATTCATTTTTTTATATGCTAATCTGCGATGAAAAGTAAGATCTAATCAGGATTCGAATACACATACATCTGGGCTCGGCACAATCATGAATTAATTGAAGGCTCCGACGACCAGCACCCTTTTTTATGTTGTCGTTCAGTCTCTTTCCACCCCTGAGTGCAGCCCCGACGCCGTCATCGTCGTGGTCGTCATTAAATATTGACGCGCTAAAGTTCCGGGTACATACGACGCGCGGTCATACAAAGTAGGGAATTTCAAGAGAGACCTGGTGCGAGCTTTCCGGATTCATCATCGACTTCTTATTTTTTTTATGTTCAAAGCTAGGTGTGCAGGAATTGATCGGTCATTTTTTTTTTATATGCCGCAAAAATTTTATATTGTTACTGATTATAATTTTTTACTCAAAAACAGAAAAAAATACTTTCAAACAGCTTGTCGATAACGTAATTATAACGAAACAATATATTCTGATCGAAGCTAATTGTTTCCAAAGTCCTTAAGAAGTTGTTTTCAAGAGCCCTAAGTTAATCAAACTCATAAAAACATAAATTGAGGCTGCACTATAACTATCAAGTACATGTAAAATCGAAGTTTTAAAAAATGCATGTATGTGTCAGGATCAGACAATAAAGAACAGCAGAATATGAATTCTACCCAACAAATTTCCTCTGTACCATAGAAAAAAGCCAAGTGGCTATACAAAAAATAATCAAAGACTGTACAATTCAAGACGGTTAGTTCTTCCCTTTTCCTTTTTTTCTTTAGTTAAAAAAGTAGTGAGCAGAAGAAAGAGAAACTTTAATGAGCGTATAGCTGTGAGTTATCCCTTGGCTATTTATAGAACGCGGCTGTGGTGCAGCGGGGTCGTCACACCCGCGGCTATATTTTTGGGGCCGCGGGCGGGGAAGCTTCGCAAGGGAAAACCTTTTTTTTTTTTCACGCCGCGCAGTGCGCGGTACGGGAGCAATTATCGAGGACAAACTTTTATTTTTGTTCCTGCCTCGCGTGGGATGAGATTTTTTGAATATTTATTAAATGCGCCGCTTGATGACGGCGTCGATAACTTTTTAGCAAACTATTTAGAATGAATGAGTTTTTTATAATACGAAATTTTTTTTAAATTTTGGTAAGATTAATTTTAATAAATATGGTTTTAAATCGTGTGCATTTTAAATGACCACGAAATTAGTATCCGCCCTGAGAGAAATGTTAATGAGGCTATCCATTTAATAGCCATTAAATGGCTAGTTACTAGAAAAATATTAGACTGAGTCTAAGAAATAGCCAGTAAATGGCTATTAAATGGATAACATAATTCACATTTCTAACAGGGCAGATCAAAATACTTTAGAATTTGAAGTTAGTAAAGTTATAAGAAAATAAATCACAATAGTTTAATTAATATTCCCAAAAATAATTAATTAATTAAGGTAGTTCCGAAGCGTATATATAGCTAACCTCAAATATAGTTACAGACGCTCGTTGCCCCCACTCTGACGCCACGCGCCGCCGTCGCCACCGCTGCTCGAAATCATGCTAAAATCATGCATTTTTCATTCTTTTTGATTGTATATCTCATAAGTTAATATCGCTTGCTCTGTTTATCTTTGTACGATACGATTTCTAAGATCTTGCCCTACAAGAAAACCTGTTTTTAAAAAATATTTTAAGAAAATTGAGTTTGCAATGAGAGAATAACCTTCAAAATAAATATGAATTCACGCGCTCAGCATAGGAATCCCATGTAAAAAACTGAAACTTCTGAGCCCAATATCTCAAAATTAAGTATGGCTTGGGGGTTTAAGAAAAATACCAGCGTGCACAGGACTCAAAAATCTACCTCTGTGCAAAATTCTAGAGATTTTTTAAGAAACTCAATTTTTTTGGGAACTACCTTAATTAAAAATAAGTGTTCTTAATAGATTTTCTTGTAAAATATATGAAAAAATTTCCTGTATTAAAATGGTTTTAAATTTTTCAATGATTTAAATCAAAATTTTCATAACATTTATTTAATTATTTACTTATTTCTTATAATAATAATAAAATAAATATGATTAACTTAAAATAAAAGATCATGTTTTAAATAAAATAATTTTAAAAAAATTTTTACTCGTCAAAAAAACAATTTTTAAGTCTGATGTTTCAAAATTTAGTAAGCAAATCTTTGACTTTTTAATAAACTTAATTAAATAATTTTGTAGAGATAAAAGATTCTCAATGATACGGATTTTCAAGAAACGAGAAGAGAGTGAATTTCCGTAGTTTTCTCTCGGGAAAATCTTTGGATCAACTCGCACCGTATTCACATGCATAGTCGTCGGGTCGTCTTTTCACGACGCAAGGGATGAGCTACGCCGAGAGAGAGATGCAATTTTTCGATCTCATTTTTCCTCCTTTTTTTTCACGACGATTTTGCATTCATCTCAAAATTTGAAATTTTCATTTTATTGCCTTTGAAGGGATAATGGACAAGTGAAACTTTATCGAGTACCTAGTATAATCTTTTGATTTAAAATTTTCCTAAAATATGCGACTCACGAAGGTTATAAAGATTTTACCGTAGAACATTATTTATTCTGTGCGGATCTTTTTAAAAATATTTTAGTTCCCTATAAAATCAATTTTTTCAGTTTGAAATTTTTGTTTTTTTTTTTCCGCTCAACGTTTAAAAAATTTATTTAAAATTTCACTGAATACATTCGAATATTACGAGAAATTAAAAAAAAAAATTATTATTTAATATCGTAGGAGTTTGAAATTTTAAAAGAGATTATACATATTTTTGCTTCTTAAATGTCATTTTTGCTTCAAAAAAGTCGTTTACAGGACTTGATTTACCGAATTGAAAATGTGTTATCTGTAATACAAGTCAAGAAGTGAAAAAGATAAAAAACCAAGACGATAGATAAATAAAATAAATCGTCAAAATAATAGCGGGTAGGGGCACCCTCGTAAAAGCCATTGAAATTTTTATCAGCCAAGTCCTGCATGCACGCGTGCGGGGGATCGTGCCGGGAGGCAGTAATCGAAATACCGATAAGCCGATTAGTTATGAGTGTCCCCCCCCCCCCCCGCGTTGAGGTCGTGAGCAGGCTTGCAAGCAGCACCCACTATGAAAAGTGATTCGATCGATCATCCAAGCCGGGAACCTAACTCCTTCCTCTTCCGTACACTTTGAAAGATTTAAGATTTTTTGGACGCAGCTATGCGTTTAAAAATTGTTCGTGTAAAATTGACAATCAAGCAAAGACTATTTGAAGCTTATTTTTCATTATTTAGGTCAACAATGAGTACCAAAGGGATTCTTTTTTATTCAACCACTTAAAAACTCTTGACAGATTTTAATTGAAATGTAAATTTTTCACTCCTCGTTCAATGATTTATAAAAATTCTACTAAGCATTCCGCACTCCTCATCTTTATCTATTAAATCTGAAAAACGTTTGTGAGATATGATCCACAAATTTAACTCCCCATCTCTTCGTGGAAATAAGTTTCACCAAGAAAAACTCTTCGGGTGTGCTCTCTTTGTCCCTCGTGAATTAATGCCTCCGAGTACGAATGCATTGTGCCACAGGAGTATGAAAACTATCGTAAGAATAGAGGTAATAAAAATGCGAGTGGAGCATTAAATTTGAAAACTTTTTGATGATTAAACACTTGAAAAAAAAAAAAAAAAAAAAAAAAAAAACGAAAAATAGGGTTGAATTTTCGGTATGGTTCGACTTTTGCGCCTCTAGCTGTAGGAAAAAGAAACTTCTGCCTTTGATACAAAACTCTCTGTTTGGCTTCTAGTGACAGTATCGAGTTGCGAACTTTTCTTTCTTTTTTTTTTTTTTACTACTTTGGGTTTTTTATTTCAATTTTCACACTGTTTGTGCTCTTTGCTAAAGGGTGGGCCAATTTTTTTTGTATACCGAAAAAAAATCAACTTGCGAAAAAATGCAAGTTTTTTCATTGAACAATATCCTAAAAATGAATTAGTTTAGACTTGATAAAGTAGTAAAAAGTACGTTCATTAGCGTAGTGCATACTCGAGTTTACAAAGAAAAAAAAAGTTAAAGTACTCGAGAAGTAATACGATTTTAATTTCTTAGCTCAGCGACAATACTTCATGGGGTGAGTAAGAACTCCACGAAGGTTAAATTTAGATTTTCACAATATGAGTTGGGAGGGAATCGTAAATCTCCATTTAAAATTCAGACCAACTGACTATATAGAGAGACTTCGGCGCTTTGTTTATTTTAATACTCTATCTAAGAGGATGGGGGTTTTTCTTCTTCCATTTGCGCATCAATTCAAATTGATGGATTTGATTGAGCTGTCTCGATAGAGTAGGTCTTGATTAATCTCACAATTGATAACCAAAACCAACTCTTCAGTTCTTTTTATAGCTTTCCCTATTTTCAAGTTCAATTCGACAAAGAGTATTTCGAGGAGTATTTCAATGGTCCCAACGAAGAAAAACCTTAGGCCAAAATCTGTCACGAATTAAGTTACAACGGAGGTACTAAAATATCTCTAAATAACTTTATTCATTATTTTAACTTTTTTAGATTGAAAGAAAATGAGCTTTGCCACCATAGAGTTGATGTATTATAATAAAAAAAAATTCTCGATGCGCCAGCTGCGAATAAAACGATTTCTTGCATTGTTTTATAATCTGAAAACCAAGAGTCATTTTATTCGTGGCTAGTGTGTTATAAAATTTTTTTTTTTATTATGATGCATCAACTGTATGCCAGCAAAGCTCATTTTCTTTTAATCTAAAAAAGTTAAAATAATAATTAAATTTTTTTAGAAAAATTTCATTGGCCAATAGTATCCGTTGTAACTTTATTCGTGGCAGATTTTTGACTAAGGTCTTTCTTCGCTGCGACCATTGATTTATCATTATCAGTAAATAGAAACAAGGAGATTTTTAAAACTTTCAAGGGAGGTCGTTAAATAACAGTTATTAAACAAAAAAGAGAAGTAAAAAATTCGTTTTGATTTTTAACTTGCAACTCACCCTGTGTTGGTAGACGTCGTAAAGAGTGAAACGCGTTTTTCCGGCAATTATCGGCGCCTTATCGAGGTGCAGGGTGCCACGAATCGGAGGCGTCAGCACGGCTAGCATCACGGAAGACTCGTTCAGCCCGAACCTTGCAATATCCAGGATGATGTTGATGTGACGCTCCCCGAGTGTCGCTCGCTTGCCCTCGTCCACGTTGATGGGTCGAAGGGATAGAATCTCCAGGCTCACCGGTAAATTGGTGTTGTACTAAAGTGCACAAAACGTCAATTACCATCAGAATTCTCAAAACTTAAAAAATTAAATTCGTTAAAACTCACCTTGTACTTGTATTCCTCGGTGAAGTTGGATTTTATGCAGAGCTTCTGATCGCAAGTGCACTTGAACGATCTGACCCCGAGCTGGGAGCACATGGCACCGGGGACGCAGGGCTCAGCCTCGGCGCAAGGGAATCCCCAGACGCAGTTGACCACCAGGCCCTGGGAGATCTTGACCTGAGCCAAGCTCAAATCCTGGTTGTCCAGCATCATATTCCTGATGCAGCCCTTGTAGCTCACGTCCCCGGACTTGATTCCCTTGGTCAGAGCTTTGGCCCTCTTGTTGAGCTCGGCTCCACCGATGTAGAGCGTATCGGCCAAATCCAGGAAGCGGTTCCCAGATGGCAGACTCATGTTCTGGGCCTCGCCGTCCACGCTGATTCCTATGAAGTAGGGCGAGAAGTCCAGCTGGACGTGGTGCCAAATACCGTCCCCTACGGGAACTTTGTGAATGAGCTCGGTTGGACCGTTGCCCTTGTTCATCAGTATACGGATTTTGGAATCCACGAGTTCGACCCCCAGGAAATCCGCGTGAGAAGACTGGCCAGCGTTGAAGAGAAGTAGTCCCGTTTGGGATACCGTTTTCATTTCTAGCTCCCATCTGTTTAATCAAAACAACGGTCAACTTTAATTTTTCTTTTTAATTAAAACTTTTGAATCTCAAATTTTCAGAATAATTCTTTTGTGCAGTACACCGCTTTGTTGATGGTAAAGATGAAATTAAAATGGAGGGAAAAAATTAAAAACATCATCAAAGGCTTTCGACTCAGGGTTAAAAGCTCTCGAACGTCGAATCGAATTTCATTGATACTCCAGTTCAAATAAGCTCGCTGAATTTGCTTGAGCTCGTTTTAAGAGTAGAATAAAGCTTGCGATTGTTAATATGATTTTTTTTTAGATTGAAGTATTCAAATAATTAGTCTAAGACATTTTTAGAAAAATTTTTTCTCAATTAAAAACAACGTAAAAATTTAAAATCTTTTGAACAGCTTTTTAAAAATTGATAGTACAAAAAAATAGGTTGAAAATTTTTAAATAAAAATATAAAAAAAGTAAAAGTACTTATGAGTTTTTTTTTTTTTTAGAGTATTTGTGGGTAGAATAATTGATGCTTGTTTAGAAAAAGTTGTACTTCTTGTGGTCAGGTTTGCACGACTAACGAGCGCTTTCGAGTTGAGAAAACTCTTTTTTTTTACCTTTTTGACCTGGATTTACTTGTTTAATTTAATTTGCATTGATCAACAGCGCAAATCTTTCGGATGGAAAAAGTCAAGATTTCAGCTCGAAAGAAGATTGTAGAGCTTTGTTAAAAGAGCGTGACGTCAATTATCCAAAGCTGCAGTCTCTTTGCTTTACCAACCTTTTGTTTACCTTATCTTCGTATACTTTCAGTGGTAGAATTCAAGAGCTTTTGCTCCAGATGTACCAGATAATTGATTAAAGTGGTTAAAACTAGAAAAAGTCATAAGTCTCCACCGATGTTTCCGTTTAGACTTTGAAAAAGTTTTCTAAATAAATTATTTTAACAAGTCAATTTGAAAATATTGCGTTTGAATCAAATAAAAATGCAGGAAAGAGCTCTTTGACCTGATTTTTATTTGGTAATATTTATCAAGCTATAGCCCTACTTTTTTCAAAGAACTTTTTCAAATTTTGCAAAAATAATAATATAGAAACACGCGCCTTACGTGAATTCGGGCATAGGTGCCAAATTTATGAAAATTTTATCTATTTGAACTGAAAAGAATTCGATTTTCTTTCAAAAGTTTCGATGTAAAAAAAAGAAGTTTAGTAGTTTAATAGTATCAAGTAATGATAATAATGAATACCTTGATCCGGACCGTGGTATGGTCCTGGGAAAGGCGGTGAATGCACCGTCCTCGACAAAGCTTATCTCGGCTTTGGAGCCGGTATCGAATTCGGCCGAGCAGCCCCAGCTAACCGCGGTCGCCTCGGAGGAGTTCCTGTGTCGCGCCTGATCCACAACTCGGATTCCGTTGTAAATAACGTCAGCCATGCATCCTCGAAGATACTCCGTGTGACCTGGGGAATTAAAAGTTTTTCCTGTCACCTTTTATTTGTAGTATAAATTTATAGTTTTAATTTTATTTCCATCGGAGATGAGAGGGATTGAAGTTGGAAAAATAGTGCTTCAAAAATTTTTATTTACGCTTATGGATGACAATTTACTATTTAAAGTCAAAGTCAGCCTTTTGAAAGTAATAAGATCATTTGAAAAAGTACACACAATTTATAATCCTCATGTAGAATATTTGTTCTAAGATTGTCAAAATCTGCAAGGTTTTTACAATCCAACATCTAATTGTAAAATACACTTACGACCCGAGTCATTAACCCACATCCAAATTATCATACTCGGAATAATGAACCATTACTAATTAAGGAAAAAAAAAAAGAAAAACAAGAGAAAGAAATGTGAATGTGTAAAAGCAACAAACAATTTGAGCAAACTTCCTCTCCAAGCATAACAGTCCGCGCGAAGCAAACGACCCACTTGCCCCGAGAATATCTCCACCTGTCCTCGGAGCATCTTCTCTAATAAGACTGTGTGTAGCTGCCATCGCAGACCTAAAAAGAAGAAGAGTCGTAAGACGGAGGAAGTGAGTGTCCCACGCACCCCAAGACTCAAACAAATTCTCGCTTCTATGAATATGCAGATTGGAAATTTTCAGCCTCGAGTTAGGATGGTGTTGAGCTGGATGGGTGCAGATCCAAGAGAGACTTTAATAATCATCCACTGTGTTGGAAAGCGTTACTGTGGACTTGTAATTGTTCAAGCTTTGTGTAAGGCATCGATTCGTAAACATTATGTGCGATGGTAAAGTGTCCGAGTCATTACACTACGGGTACCCGTTATTGTAAATTACCCGGTTAACGACAATGTCACTTATGTTACTTTTACTGGAAATTTTCAAAATGTATCTAATAAATTAAGACTTAATAAAATACTTTTTCTCAAAATGATTATGTCTAGTTTGAAATTACGCGCTTTAGCCACAAGCTATAAAAACATCAAAACTAGCTACCTACTTATGAAGATATTAAAGTTTATTTTAATACATTTCACGTTTCGTTAAAATGCTAGTTTCTATTAATATTAAATGGTTTTCACCTGATCTTATTTAAAACGCGGCCATTTTAAATAAATATTGTTTTTTATAAAAAAAATTTTCAAGTTCACAGATTTTTTTCTATTATATTTTTAAAACAAAAAGAAATAAAAGTGAAAATAATTAATTTTTCATCGTAAGCAAGCGTTGCACTTTTAGTGAATTAAATCGCCGTTACTACAATTTACGCAATCAAGGGAGTAAAGTTATAAAGAATGTAATGGACCAATCGATACATTTTTCAGGACCTAAACTGAAACGAATTTAATCATAAATTGAGGTAAAAGTTTTTTTAAGTTCGCTTCAGTTTTTGTGTTAATAAATTTAAATATAAAGATAAATAATTTAAGATTAAAAAAGAAGATACTTAAAATGATTATAAAGTGTCACTTGCGAGGTCTCTTGGATTAGTAAAATAATCTTTTAAAACACTTTCTAGGCTGAGCTAAAAATTTTGTCGCACATTTATGTGGAGCTTTTAAATTCTAGCATTCCTGAAAGTTTTTGAAAAATGAGAAAGCTCGTAAATAAAAGACCCAGTTTTTATAATTAGTTATCAACTTTGACGTAAATTTTGAGTGTTTCGCTTTAGACTCACTCAAATTATCCGGTTTGTGAGAGAACAATGAATTTACGTTACCATGAAATAATGGAGAAAGTTAAAATTTTACATTGAAAATTGCAGCAATATTCGAGCGGTAATGAAAATTGCACATTTCTCAGTGTAAAACATGCTTTTTCCGCTTGCCTTTTGTAGCGTAAAGTTGCATTAGTTGAAAAAAAATGAGTAATGCTTGCATTTTTTTACAATTAGCTCGAATTTCAGTTTATTTTTCTGTGTAAATAACTTGTTTTGTCTGACATATGCACTAATTACCGCATTTTTTAGAATAATTTTCAACTTTATCTGTCACAAATCTATTGGAGCTAAAATCGAATGAGGTCGAAAATTTTACTGACTCAATGATTATTTACCAATAAAAAAGTGAGAACCTTTATCAAATTATCTGAAAAGCATGCTAAAAAATTTTAAATCACTTAAGTGATGCAAATTTGCAGGAATTTCGAGCTTCATGATATAAGACCCTTGACCCTGTAGTCAATAGTTAAACGGTACCAGAGACTGCAGAGTGCACATGCTAAAAATACTGGACGAAGAAAATGAAATCTATACTTAATAGGGATTCACTTTAGTGAAAGTTATTGACACTTGAACTTCGCTTGCCCCTTCAGTCTGTCCAGAGCCCCAACTTTAACACGATTTAAAAAATGTACTTTTTTGAGAATCAAATTAAAGTACCTCACTTAAGTATCAAAACAGTATTTGCTCTAACAATAGCACTGAAGACTTACAGACACTAGTTTTTGCCTTTTAATGTACATTTTAAAATTTTGAACCTAACAGATTCGTTATATATTGTTATATTTCAACTTCTTTTTAAGTTGAAGTTTTTTTCAGAAGTTAAGGTGGTTTTCTACCAGAGCTAGTCAAATTAAAGACTAAAAAAAAATTATTATACCAAATTACTAACAATTGGTTATTAAAATTTATTTTTTAACTTTTTATGGTATCTGAAATTATTTTCTACCAAAAAAACATTGACAATCACAACAAAACATTTTTTAATACTTTTAACCTCACCTTTGAATACCGCAGTTTTGAAGGTTATTCACGAGAAAATTATTTTCGTAAAATTATTGTAAAATTTGCAAAAGGTCAATTTTTTGAAGTTTCAAGAAATGAATTCTTTGATAGTGAAACTATATGTATGTGGTTTTTCTAAAGGATCTCTATTGTAAGAAAACAAATATCAATAATTTAGTACACTTTTTCAGCGTAGCGGCCATACGCGTAATGAAAAAAATTCAATCTTTAACTTGCTGTAACTTTTAAATTATATGGTCAATTTTGATCAGACTTCGTAGAAATATTTATTAATATCTAATAAACACCTCCAGAAAATTCGAGCTCATTCTCTATTGTCATGCATTTGGAAGAAAACCACCTTAAATTTTGAAACAAATAAATATCAAACCTAAGAAAAGCTCGTTGAATCCACCCTGTCCACCGATGTAGACCCCGAAGTTGATGTTCAGTTCAAAGAATCGTCCAGGGAGAGTGTCGCTGGTGCTGTGTATGACGTCGATCTTGAGCACGATGTTAGCGTCGCGCCTGGTCAGGTTGACCTCATGCCAGCTCAGGTCGTTGAGCTGCAGCTCCCGAGCGCTTGAGAGTTCCTTCTCACCAGCTCCCAAATTTATGTGCACCTTAAAACAGAATTAAAAAACAAAGACTTTTAATCTTTTTTGTACCTCTAATTTTTTTATTTAGCTAAATAAAAGTTCTTTTTTTAATTTGAACTCTTAATTAAATAGACATTGCGCTTTCAATTAAATATTTATGATAAAAATATATTTTCATGCCTTCATGGTGTAGTCTCGAAATGCCTTTGAACTTAGTCATAAAGCTTCTAATTACATATGAACTACCGCTAGACTAAAGACAAAATTATGGATAAAAGAGACTTAATCTAAAGAGGAAAGTTTGATGTACAGTCTTTCATGATACTTAGATTCTCATTATCCGGTGTCATGTCAAGGGGAAACTGACTTTGTCAATTAAAATCTGGAAAAGTCTTTACCGAAAATTACATTAAAACTGGACTTATTTTCTCGTTGACTAATTTTAATTGAAATGAATTTTTAATTTTCGATCGGCAATAAAAAAACTTCTTTGATAAAAAATAAGAAATAAAACATTATGTGTAAACAATTATAATCGAATAATGGTAAGAAGAAAACCAGCAGAAGTTCTAATCAAACATTTTCGAACAAAAGAGAGTAAAGTTCGTATCAGACACAGAATAGGTGAGTAATTGGATGAGAAAACATTCTTTAACCACCCGGGAAATAAACAGCCGCCCGGGGATAAATCAAACAGCAAACGAGAGGAAAGGAAAAGAGAGAGGAAAAAGTTTAAAAAATAAACAACAGCCTGGTGGGCGAAAGGAAATTGAGAGAGAAAAAGCTGAACTGAACGAGGGGTAGAAAAAAATGCTCAAGAGACGAATTTCCGTTGCCTGCACGGTGACTCTTCTTCGTCGCACACTTGACCAAAATGCTTGTTTCCGAATAACCAGCGTGTTTAGAATTTTTTTTTTTTTTTTCAACCTTTGCCGTATCAAAGGCTTTTTTCTAAGTATGTGATTCTTGCCGGAATAAGTTAAATTACCAACGCGAATTTGAATGAACTATTAGTTAGTAACTCCAATTACTCAAACTGCCCGGAACAATAATCGGCCGGACAAGAATTAATTTGCACTCGATTATCGGAATACGCAAAATTCAATTACCACCGCGCCGCTCGAGGACCTCCAGTTTTCATGTTTAAGCAAAGGGACTGTAACTTTGTAACATAGCTCTGAGCGTAACAATACAAATTTTTTTTAGGATGTTTCTACATTTTTTAATAAATCTCAAACTAATTTTAAGATTTAACGTAATTTGTCAAGTAAAAAGAAATTGAAAAATCGTGAAGTTATGACTACACAAAGGTCAAAGGAACTACAAAACTTGCCAGAACTCAAAACATGAATTGCCAAGACTGGAGAAAAAATGTCTTAAGCGAAACAAACCGAAAGCAAAGTTTAACAAAAGTGACATTTCAAAAAATAACAAGACAAGAATACATTAGCGAACGTAAAGAGTAAGACTTCCTACCAAGTCTGTATTTGCGTTTAATCGAAGAAACCGACTCAAGTGTACTCGTCGATCGCATTTATCAGAATGAAATAAGTTTTTAAAAATGCCGAACCTTCTTAGCGTTTATAAATTAGGACTATACTACTGTCGTAAATTTTATTACTTTAATTTATACAAATTATTGTTAAATTGTTTTTTACTTTGTCATAAAATTACCAAATTTAAACCTTGTTATAACTGGTAGAACAGTAAATTTAATCGACCGATTAATTAAATACTCACTTTAAGCCTGCCGGATTCAAGTTTGATAAGACAGTAATCAGTTCTGCCTGCGGCCAACAGCAGCATCGCATCGGCCAGATGAGTGCGAAACTTGAAGCTTATGTCGGTTGCACTCTTGGCCTCTTGGACTGACAGGTGTATGTAACTTGCCCCATAAAATGAAACTGTAAAAAAAAAAAAATTTTATTTAATCAAAATATTTAAAGTTATTCGGTAATTTTATATTTTAGTTCGATTCTTACAGAGAAATCCCATCTAAAGCAACTGGGCGAATACGTTCGTACTCATTCACAAAGTTTTTCAAAATAATTAATAATAATAATTGAAAATTTGAATCTATACCATAAGAGTGAAGAAAATAAATGTAAAGTAAAAGCTTTTGAGTGAGAGCATAAAGTTTTTTTGAGGCCAGAAATGTATATCATATTGGCTCTCTGATGTAATTTTTATTTTATTTTATCTTTTCTGTGTTACCACTTGACTTTTTCATATTCCAAGTCGATGAAATTCATGCGTGAGAATTGAAACAGGATTTTTTCAATATCGCGAATGAATAAACTCGAGTGTGCTTCTCTGTATATACGGTCTGTGTATCTGTACATCCGAGAACCGTAATTTTAAGAGTTCAAAACAAATTAATATTTGTATATTTGAATTATAATCCATTTAATTGAAATTAGATCAAAAATTTTTAGTATGGGTGTAAATGTGCTCATATCTGCAAGCACCAAAGCATTAAAAGTTTTTTCTTCATTAATTATAGTATAGATCCTATCTATTTTTTTAAGAAGTATTGCGTATATTTTTAACAGGTATGAAAAAGTTTACATATGCATAAATGAACTATACCCGACTGTAAATTATGACAGAATAGTTTTCTACAGAAATATATGAATAAAGTCGTGCGTCAGAGCAATTTGAACATATCTCACCTATGTCAATAAAATAAATAAAAAAAAAGGAACACAATGCACATTTGTGAATCAGTTTCACGCTTCTATTCCACGAGCCATTAGAGCAACACCCGCAGGGATTTCTACGAGAGCTTTGCCCTGCTTTTTTATACTGCGTAACCAATTTTAACTACTTTATGTATTTTTTTTTATCCCACAAAAAACCTTACAAAGGTAAACAAACGTGGGGAGATTTTTTTAATGAATTGATTTAACAAAAAATAGTGATATCATTAGATAGATTTTATAAGGTAGAATTTTTGATAACATGTCATATTAATAACAGAATTTAAAAATTAATTGCTGTAACAAATTTAAGAAAAAAAAATAATTATTTCAAAAAGTAATAAAAAAATTATTTTAATGAGTTGTGTATTTAAATTTAAAAAATAAATTGAAATCTATATTCATAAAATCTGCCCACGAAGTTCATATTCAGAAGAAAATTTATTAATTTTATCTTCGTTGGCAGATTTTATGAATATAGATTTCAATTTATTTTTTAAATTTAAATACACAACTCATTAAAATAATTTTTTTATTACTTTTTGAAATAATTTTTTTTTTTCTTAAATTTGTTACAGCAATTAATTTTTAAATTCTGTTATTAATATGACATGTTATCAAAAATTCTACCTTATAAAATCTATCTAATGATATCACTATTTTTTGTTAAATCAATTCATTAAAAAAATCTCCCCACGTTTGTTTACCTTTGTAAGGTTTTTTGTGGGATATCACTTTTTTTTGTTTGATAATTTTTTGATAATTATCTATTTGTTATTTTTCTAATTTTTTTTTTTTTTTTTCTAATATAAATATATAAAAACCTTTAGCATTAGTTGGCCAAAGTTTTTTTATAATATTTTCGTCGCTTACTTCTATCCAACTCTTTTTTTTGTCGTAAAATGCTCACGTAGTGCCCATTATTTAAATTATTTCCTACGTGTGCTATTGAACATGTTACTTTGTAAGAATGTTTACAACTACCTCTTTTAAAATACATATTTTCTTTTGCTCTCTAATTTTACTGCGACACTGATGATTGTTCTCTAACCAAGCCAGTTACCAGTGTCTTTTATCGTTCAAAGGTTAATTCTAATTTTTATTAATTATCATTTAATTTTTTTTTTTTTTCATTTTTTTATTTATGAAAACAAGTTTTTATAAACGTTAATTAATTTTATTTTTTAAAAAAATAAAAAAAATCATGATAGCGCCATCTGTTGAAAATGTTGGGAGGTGCCGATCCCCGATCGAACGTTGATGGATGGAAAGTCCAAAAAAAAGGCCGATTTCAAAAACGCGAATTAAAAAATAAGAAAATTAAAAAAATATAAGCTTCGAAAACAATCCTCATCTCTTCGGTAGTGAAAAGTAGGCGTAGTCTAGAGGTTTAATGATGCAGGTAACGTGTTTTAATTTTTAAATAATTGATTAATTGTGGTTAGTAGGGTTAAGGTAGCTCCAGTAGCTGTAAATAAAGCACGGCAGCCGGCTACTATTTTGGCGGGAAAAAAATCTCCCCAAGCCAGCTACCGCTGGCTTTGATTCGCTTTTTTTCGGCATTTTGCTCATAATAAACTAGAATTTTTTAATTTCAAAAGAAGCTTAATGCACATAAAACACTCAGTCAAAAGAGGCATTTGACGAAGTTAAATTCTTTAATAAGTCCAAGAAATTTCTTACTATAAAAATTTATTTCCTTGAAAAATTTGACTTTCAACTATCGTACGTACTCATTAAAAAGTTGAAAATCTATTTTTAAATTAAAAAATATTGTCATTTTTTTTAGTAAAGTTTTTAAAAAATAACCGGGTGCTAAAATTTTTCGACAGTAAAAAAAAAAAAAAAAAATCTTGGCCTATATTTTCCAGCGCCATCGTCAGCATTTAGGGTCATTGCTCGGCTTGATCTCAAAAATAAAGGAAGCAACGATTGCGAAAATCATAATGCGGGAAAAGAGAGAGGAAGAAAGAAAGAGAACAAAAAAGTAACACTCAGCGATCGTGAATGTAATTTATGTGCAACGATTGATGCACAAGATTATTGCTCAGACTGTAAATTGGAGCAATTGGATTTTTTCAGAGTAAGTTCTGTAATTAGAAATTTCATTTATCAAAATTTACATCAATCTGGCTGACATTATAAATTAATTTATCGATAAATTTTCAAAAGTTTTTGAACGTTATTAGATTGATGAAGGAGCTATATTATGCAAGAGCTAACTCGAGGGGCTATGCACTTCAGAATCACTAAAAGAATCACACATAAAAATCAATTTAATAAAAAAAATATCAATTTCATTTCAAGCAAAAACCTTCGAAAGATATTATTTTTAACAAAATATCAATTGAAATTGATTTCAAAGCTCTAAACACTTTAAATTTTCCAAAAGAATCACGAAAAAATCAGAAAAGAATCAAAAAGAATCATCAGTGATTCTGGAGTGCATAGCCCCTCGAGTTAACTATTTTCAGAAAATTTCCTTTTTTTTGTGTAATTAAAAAAAGTTTCACACAATTAAGTACTCTCTAAAACTGTTCGAGCGAAAAATTCACTCGAAGAAATAGTGATTTCCTTAAATTGCCCTGATCACTCTAATAGAGACATTTTTCACTCTTAATAAAGTGGTTTGGGCCACTCTTGAGAAAAGAGTGAAAAAATCACTCGATACTTAAGAGTGAATAAGATAACATAACCTACAATCATCTTATTGCACTCATTCTTAGAGTGGATTTCTCTAGATTTGTAAACTTACTGTATATCTATCATTTATTTTCGATATAATGTCAGAGTTTTTAATTATAATCGCCGAATTTTTTATTATTCAAAATTAAATTATTGTTTATTATTTTTTATTAAAAAAATTTTTTGCGGTCAATAAGCTAAAAATAACTAAAAATGATTAAGTTAAGCATCAAACAAATTTTTTAATAAATTAATTAATAAACAATTATATTTGTTTTGGTAGCTTATTGAAAAAAAAAACTAAAAAAATACTAATTTTTTTTTTAATTTATTAGAAATATCTTTGATAATTAAATATCGAGTCATGGAAAATAATTTTTACTCATTGAATCATTAATTAGTTGCAACAATTAATTAACAAATGATTATAAAATCATTTGTAAATTAATCATGCCATTGTTTCGTTAATTTATTTATTTGACATTTTCTGTATAATTTTGTTTCCATTTAATTAATTTATTTTTTGTAAATTTTTTCAGTAAAATGTTAAAAAAAAAATTTATCAACAAAAATTTGTGATGTTTATTAAATTATTCCTAAAAAAAATTTTTTTTAACACTGAATTATGTTTTTGTTGATTTATCCGTGTCCTTTTTAATTGAATCATAAAAATAATGAAGTGTTGAGTTAACAAAAACTTTATAAATTCTTAGCAATTTGAAATTTTATTTAAGTTTTTGTAAGGTAAACAATTTTTATACCTGCTTAAAGCATTTAATTATAAGTAAATCGAATAGACGAGTGATTAAAATACTACGGTCACTTTGTTTTTGATTTTTTTTCTCTCAATGACGTAAGTTCAAATCCCGGTTAAAATTTTTTTTTTTTTTTCTTTTTTTTTCTTGAATAATAAGTTCAAAAAATCATTTACAATTACTGAAAATCTCAATAGTTGAAAAATTTGTTAATGTTTTTGGTAGTTTTTGTAAAATTAAAAGTCACTCTTCTTCGAGTGATCGAACTTCACTCGAAGCGGACTGGCTCACTTTTTACTTGCGCTTGGAGTGAAAATTCACTCGATTCGAGTGGAAATTCACTCGAACAGTTTTAGAGAGTATGTTTTTTGGGGTTGAATTGAAAGTCTTGCTTGCCCGGTATTTAAAAGAGTCAACCCAATTTATGTAAAGTATCACGGTCATTTGAAGTGCATAAAGCGCAGAAAAATTTTATACCCGACAAGTGCGTTAGCCACGTATAATTATGACATTGCCGTTAGAGGCTTAGACCCGTAAAACTGAAAAAATCATGAAAAATTTCATTTCGTTGAAATCAGCAGATTACAGGATTTTTTAACAAAAGCTCATTACTTCATTAAACGAAAAACAGTTATTACTTTAAAAAGCGGCTTAAATCCATGAAACTGCAAAAATCATGAAAAATTTCATTTCATTCAGAACAGTAGATTTCAGGATTTTTTTAACAAAAGCTCATTATTTTATTAAACGAAAAATTTCTATTACTTATTTCCTAAAATTTCAAATAAATTCTAAAATTTTCATTTATAACAATAAAAAGGAGACATTCGAGTAATTACCTCGCAATCAACATCATAAAAGTTGATAATTCAATAACTAGCAGTCTAACTTTTGATTTGCGCTAATTTTTAAGTAGCCGAGTGAGAAACACAAGTAATCTTGATAAATCGTAAGTAACAAGAGCTTCCAACTTTTTTTATTTTCGACAGCGAGCAAAAAAGTTTTCAAGTGGATTTGAAAAAATAAAACCCGTTTATCCTTTAACTAAAATTTTCCCGAGTAAAAAAAGACTTTTCACGCTAGTAGCCCGAAAGTACAATTTTCGGGCTCGTACCGGAAACGAATATTGTACTTTCTGACTACTAGCGTGAAAAATAGTATACAGCCCTTGGGAGTGCAAAAATGAGCTAACCTTTAGCAAACCTTTGATGACCTCGCCTTCGGCTCGGACATCAATTTGGGTTTGCTAAAGGCTAACTCATTTTTGACTCCCTCAGGACTGTAATATACTATGACTTATTCTTCGTATCATTTGCGAACTTGGTGGGAAAAAAAGATAGTCTAAGTTCATTTTTCTTGTCGCACTTTTTTTTGTCGGGCCATCGACAACTTTGAGCGATGGTACAAAACTAATGAGAAACTCGATGTTTTTGTGTACGTTCGAAGTTCTGAGATTTATTGATTAATTAATTAGCCAAAAAAATTACAACCTCAAGTTATTAATAATACAGTCGGTTGTTTTTTTATCTTTTTGGTCATGAAAATCGACATGTAAGTTGGCCTACATACGTCTGTATTCGAAATAAAGAGAATTTTCAGCACTTCGATTATTTAACGCGCGAGTATGCCATTTTTCACTGCCGCATCGCTGATTTCCCCAGCTTTTACTCCTATATACACATATATATGTGTGTGTATGGGGTAAAGTTTACGAAGTTTCTTACCGGCAACAGCGGCAGCAGCAGCGCATCGATCGCTCGTTTTACGACTCTTTTCGAGAGTTCTAGGCGGTAGGGAAAGGGGGAGAAGAGCGAGAGGAACACTGAATATAACGCCTGGGTTATGTCTTATATACCTGCTGAAATTGTCATTCGGCGTAAATTCTCGGATTATGGGCCCGATGATAACAATTTTTCACTCAATTTTTTTCTTTTCGATCTTTTTTATACATCTTGGATGATTGTAAGTATTATTTTTAATTATTGTAATTGAAGTTTACCTTTAAAATATAGGTTTTCATTAAAAAAGTTCTCTGGAGTTGCCTTATTTTACTCCCCACTTCAATCTAATTTGATTACTTGTTTTTACGAATTGCCTGTATTATTTGATCACAAATTGCCTGATAATTTTTTCGGCAACAAAAATAATACATACTAAAATTTTTTTTATTTCTTTTATAAAATTCTTATTATTTCTTTTATAAGCCTCTAAGTTTGATGGTTTAGTGAAATTAAATTTTTTAATAAGTACTTGGTACTAGAAATGAAACATGCACGTTATTTTAATTATATAATTTAAACGAAAAAGTTGATAATTGAATCGAAGATAGCCGTTTCCGGACTTTTTTTTGAAAATTAAAAATAAAAATTAGTACATTTTTTTTGTTAAAACCGAATCATTATTTTTTTTTTGCCAAGAATAAGATGAATTAACTTTTTTTTTTTTTTTTTTTTTTTAATCTTACTACTTATTGATGGGTTATAAATATGTAGTGTCTATACGAGTTTAGTAAATTAGAAAACAAAATACCTAATTTTCTTAAAAAAAAAAAAAAAAAAAAAAAAAACTTTGTAGGTAACAAAAGAATTTATTTACTATAATATATATATTTATTTAAGAAAATCCTAAAAGTTTCAGTGATTGCTCATAAGAAAAAAAAAAAAAAAAGAAGAAAATGTACTTTTTAAGGGAGTATGTAATAAAAAAATAGGTCTTACAAAAAACAAAAATTTAAAGCTTTAACAGGAAACTGAAAGGTAAACACCTTTTTGCTATTCTTCCAAATCGTCATCAATCAAGACCGATCATCCCCGAGTAATCACCAAACAAGATCCAAGCGATTCATTAATTTTCATCTCGTAAAATTGAACAAACCCGTCTGAAGTCAAGTAATCCCTGAAAATTTATTTCCTCAGACCCGCAGTCCTCTGAATTTCCATTTAATCGCTTAGAGAAAGAGAGAGAGAGAAGTGAAAACTCCCCACATTTATAAACCCATACTCGCGTAAAAAGATAAAACTCGATCTTTTTCTCACCTTTTTCGTCGGTCTGGCATCGGTCCAGGAGAAGCACGAGGACGAGGAGCCCGAGCAGTCTCGCCATTTCTTTGCTTGCACTCCTTTTCCGTTTTTTTTTCCTTCCTTCCTTCTATTTCAAAGCCGATATCGATTATTCCTGCCGTCTTCGCCTCGTTTCTTCGACAATTCTCTTCTCTACCTTTTGCATTGCCTCTCCATCTCTTTTTTAGTTTTCGAAGAATCTCTCAGATTTTTGGCCTTTATTCCACCGAGATTTCGAAAACGACGTAAGCTTCGTTGAATGATTGGATCGTCGATCGATCATGCAGTGAGTTCAGTCTTATTTTTGATTATAAAGTCTTCGAGTTTTACTCAGTCTTTGATTTGGTCTGATTTTCATAAGGTCTTCTAATCAATTTAATTTTTTTTCTTTAGCTCCAAATTTTTTCTTCCACGCGTCCAAGTAGGCTGACGTTTCCGTTCCATCCTGGCGCTTTCTCATGTTTAAAAAATTGACACCCCTTTGATGGTCTTAAGTTTTCTGGAATACTACGAAAGCTCGCGGTGCATTACGGTTGAGTTGACTTGAGGGATTGAAAAAGCTGTGTGAGTTTAGATTTTTAGGCCGCGTCTCCTTGGTTTTATCTCCTCGTGCAGGCAGCCTCGAGCTTCATCCTCGCGTGGCCCGAAGAACAACTTCCAGACGAGTTATTTTGAGCTCCCGCTGCCTGGGCTCTCGACCCTTCGTTGCTGTTGCTTGTCTCGGTCTGCAAAGTGAAAAGGATAAAATAAAGTTTCTTTTGATAAATCTCACGTGTTAACTAAACTTTACGTATTCGAATTTTATCTTTTAATTTGTCTTTCTTCTTCAACTGATTGGAAAACAAAATATTAAGTAAATATCAATTTAATTAAAGTTCTTTGACTGGTAAAATTGAGAGAAGAAGAAGTACATTTAATATTTGTAATAGCATGATACGTTTGAAACTTTTAAAGTTTGAGTCAATTCTTACTTTCAAACTTGTGCTTTAAATTAATAATTTTTTTGGAAAGAGAATATACACTTGTAGCCGAGGGGCTATGCACTCCAGAATCACTAAAAGAATCACACATAAAAATCAATATGATCAATAAAATAATAATTTCATTTCAACTAAAAATCTTCGAAAAATATTATTTTTAACAAAATATCAATTATTTTTGATTCCAAGGCTCTGAACACTTTAAGTTTGTCAAAAAAATCACGAAAGAATCACAAAAGAATCAAATAGTATTTTTCATAACAGGTCGGGGAAGGGTTTATTTGGCCTCCGAGAGGTTTGTGACCCGAGCCGAAGGCGAGGGGTGCAACGAGGTGGCCAAAGAACCCTTCTCGACCATGTTTTAAAAAATATTTTTCCTCCAGAGATACCGAAAACAAGGGGTGAAGGTCCGATTTTGAGGTTAGAAGGAGGAAAAGAATCATCTGTGATTCTGGAGTGTGTAGCCCCTCGCTTGTAGCTTGATGTAATATAACAA
Source organism: Encarsia formosa (assembly GCA_038277355.1). Taxonomy (NCBI): domain Eukaryota; kingdom Metazoa; phylum Arthropoda; class Insecta; order Hymenoptera; family Aphelinidae; genus Encarsia; species Encarsia formosa. The sequence continues at coordinate 113,910,709 of CM076184.1, forward strand.
TATGTACATAAAAGAAGTTGTTAATTAATTTATAACTTAATTCTTTGTGTAAGAAATTTGAATGAAAAAATCAAAATTTTATCATGGTGCAATGATCGTAACAAGTTTTCTAAAACAATTCCTCGTGTCTTTCTTGAAAGGTACAAAAGGTACTCGTACTCGAGAAAGGCTTGATTCAAAAAGTAAGTAAATTTTAAATTTTCGATGTAAAATTTATAAACTTTATTTGTAATTATTATTGAAAGTTTTAATTATCAAATTATGTTTAACTATGGAGAAGTAACTTGGAACCAGCTTCTGAATAACATAAAAGGAAAGATAAAATCGTTCAATTCTATTCTAAACAAACTTTTTTGATTTAAGAAAAAAAAATCTGTCAGTTAAAAACTTATGGTTTATTTTCTTTGATTTTTCAGCGATCTCGAAATTTTTCTTCTTTGTGACTAGATAGCGGCAATGTATAAAATTTTTTTTAATATATTTTCAGTATTTATGTGTACCGCGAAGAGTTTGCCTATTTAGAGCTCAGACAGTCAGCCAATGCCCCATCTAGACAAAATATTTCCCTGAGCTGGCCATTACATTTCCCATGTATCTAGACAACCGAGGGGTCTAGAAAAATAAAAAATTTTTGTTTTTAATAATTTAGTGTTTTAATTAGACATAAGAAAGTTTAATTAATTTTATTTGACTGTTTGAAATCTGGATGTTAAGAACCATTATTATTTTTATTTTTAGAGTAAATTTTCAATTGTAATTGTTTGATTTCAACGAAAAAAACTTCTTCTGACTATTATGTTAAAAACTTCATTAGTGAAATGAATAATTTATTATTTCTGTAAGTACAGAAAAAATTCACTGAGTAGCTTGTAGAGAAAAAAAAAAGTAGAGAAGGCAGCAAGAAAAACATTCTCGTCTCCCGTTGTGTTATAACTCTGCAGTGCGAAACGAAAAGCATGATGCTTTAAAGTGAAAGACATAAAAGCTAATATTGAGACTGGAACAAGATAATTAATTTATTTCTTCTTTTTGTGTTCTTTATAATGAATCATTACAAATCATTATAAACAATTTTGTGATAATTAATCGAGCAAGAGAACTTCAAGCAAACTTTGAATGTGCGTTTTAAAAAAAAAACCTCACTTTTTATTAAACTACTGAAAAACTATGTCGATGAAACATGTAATAAAACCAAGGTAGAAAATACCATATCAAATGTAGAAGAAACAAATTTTTTTTTATGTTGTTTTACTTAAAAATAGGTCATATAGCAAATATCAAAAAGCCACTAAGGCAAGTCGTAATATTAATTTTCATTCAAGCAATGTTTTGAATATTAGCTCTTGAAAAAAAATTCTTAGTATATTGTACACTATTTTAGATCTACTAAGTAATTTTGAGTGGGTAAAATCATTGATAAGACCAAAAATCTTCTGGGAGGCTTCACTCTGAAGTGACTTTCTAATTGAGCTTAGTGAAGAAATTTTTGTAAAAGGAACGAAGAATGCGATCATTACGTGCTTCTCTGGGTCATGCAAATTTTTTGGCTGAATTTTCGTTAGCTTGAAGAATTTTCTTTGAGGAAAATTCTGTACAGTCTTTCATGTAAAATTTTTAAGTTTAATGAAAATTTTTTAAAACTTCACGCAAAAAACTCGGCGGAAAGAAACGGCCGGTAAGGCATACCAAGAAAAAAGTCGGGTGAAGTTACGCCCGAAAAATCGGCGGAAGGTTTCTGATTTTTTCCAAAGCCTATATAGGTATATGCCGCGGCCGAGTGCTGCCAGCTGGGCTGTAGCGCTGGAGCTTGATGCAGGCAGATCCATCCGCTTTTTCAAAAACGCTGTCAATTTTTATTTGTTTGAACAATTTCTTTCAAACTTTTCAGAAATGTTCTTTAGGACCTAATCAAAAACTTCTTCGCTGGAAGTTTTTTCAAATATGAACTTTTATGCTTACTTTTTTAATCTAAAGTTTTTGGTTATAAAGTGCTTACTTTTATTTTTAAATGTTTATTACTCGGTTCTGAAAATTTTTAAAAATATTTAAACAACTCCGTTGGCAGCGGTAAGGGTTCAAGAATATAAAGCTAAAATTTCGTCAAAAAATATTTAGTGGTTTTCGAGTTATCGCGTGTTGAGCAGAAACTTGAATTTTTCTCGATTTACGTATTTTTTCGCATTTTAAGTTCAAATTGCAAGAACTCGAAAACCACTTAATATTTTTTGACGAAATTTTAGCTTTATATTCTTGAACCCTTACTGCTGCCAACGGAGTTGTTTAAATATTTTTAAAAAATTTCAGAACCGAGTAATAAACATTTAAAAATAAAAGTAAGCACTTTATAACCAAAAACTTTAGATTAAAAAAGTAAGCATAAAAGTTCATATTTGAAAAAACTTCCAGCGAAGAAGTTTTTGATTAGGTCCTAAAGAACATTTCTGAAAAGTTTGAAAGAAATTGTTCAAACAAATAAAAATTGACAGCGTTTTTGAAAAAGCGGATGGATCTGCCTGCATCAAGCTCCAGCGCTACAGCCCAGCTGGCAGCACTCGGCCGCGGCATATACCTATATAGGCTTTGGAAAAAATCAGAAACCTTCCGCCGATTTTTCGGGCGTAACTTCACCCGACTTTTTTCTTGGTATGCCTTACCGGCCGTTTCTTTCCGCCGAGTTTTTTGCGTGTTGAGTTAAAAAAAAAAGATCTATATTTTTTATAACACAGCTTAATAATTATTGGGAACAAATTATAGATCTTCTCGATGTCTTTGAAAAAATTTAAAGAAAAACATTAAATTTCAACTTTTTGGTATGTAGCAACAAAAATATAAAGTCTTTCTCTGTAAAAAAAAACCTCTTTTTACTTTTATGATGAAGCTTCCTTTAGTATTTTCAAAAAATAGAAACCAGTAAACCAAGTTGCGTATAAAATAAAAAGTTTTACATCCATATAAGAGACGTTAAAAAAAAGTTTTTGCATTTTATCAATTGATACACAAAAATTTCAACAAAAAAAAAAGGTACTATCAGGATATCTTGAAAACTGAAACAGTATATTTTGTAAGAGCAGGAAAACATCTGACACCGTCAAGCGAAAACTGTTGTTGAAGTACAGAGTTTTGTCAAAGATAACGTTTTTAAAAAAATTTAAAAAGCCATAGAGCATTTAAACAGTGAACAAAAAAAAAAATAATAAAATATAATTGTTGTCAAATGAAACTGGTAATCGAAAATGTAAATTCATTTTTATCGAAGTAAAACTTAATTTCAAACTGCATACAATTGGATTCTTTTATCTTTTCTGTAATCCAATTGCAAAAAAGTTGTTAGATCAGAAAAAAGTTGTAACTATGGTTTATAAAGGAACAAAAAAGGCTGCACGATAAGAAAAAAAGTAAAAGAGAAATTTAAGTATACTTTTATGGGGAAAAAATTCTTTGAAACCATGAATAGCTACAGTCTCGGCTACAGTTATTTTATGAGAGTTCAAGCAAAGAAAAAATATTGAAGTAACCAGAAAATAAATTTACTTATATGTAATGGGATTTTTCAAAGATGTAGACAAGTAATATTTTAAATAGCTTTTCTTTTGCTTAATGTTTAGAGAATGTACAAGTGTTGTAAAGTTTTTAATAAATTATCAATTTAATTCTAGCTTAATTCACTAAAAACATTATCAAGGTTTTATTTCTGTTATTTAGATGAAACTGAAGGCATATTTTTTTTATAACCAAAACTATAAAACGGTTTTTCAACAAATTTTTCACTGTGGAAACGGAATTTCCGTCGCTGCACAGTGTTTCCGGAAAACTTCACTTCCGATTTTCCTTTAGCCTTCCCGGAAGTCTTTGCCCTCGGCACGATGTGTAAGCAGTCAAGAATATTAATTTCACGTGGTATGAAGGTAGAGCAAAGGTTTAGATACCGCGAGAGTTTTTTTGAATATTTTTACAAAGGGGTTGTAATTCACGCTGCGGATGAATGCGGTTTTGTGGATCGCCATTTAAAGAAATCAAGGAATAAAAATTTTTCACGATAAACCGGAAACTGGAAAAAATATGAATGTGGCTGTATACCTATGTAGTAAGTAAAAAAAGAATATGAAAATGAAAGAACTCGTTTTATTAATAGATTTAAGTAATTACTCGCATATGGGTTCCAATTTTTTTGAAATTTGTCATAAAAAACTACTGGTTAACAATGTTTGATAAAAGAATTTAGTTTGTAGATTGGAGAGTGTATTAAATAATTGTTTTAGAAAAGTTTATTTTATTGCATCAACGCATCGTGTCAATCAAGAGTCAAGACGAACGGTAATTGATTTTGAATTCAGAAACATGCTAACTCAAAAATCGCGCATGAAACGTGCTATCTCAGATTAGATTCCTTTTTCAATGTTACAGTCGGTGTTAAAAAAAATGGAATAGCGCTTTTCTAACCGGAATCGAGTTAGCATGTTTCACGCGCGATTTTTGAGTAAGAATGTTTCTGAATTAGGGCAACGAATTGATATAAATGGTTAGTTAAATTTTTCATATTGTTATTAAGGCTTGTCTAAATATTTTCAAATCTTCAACTTGTCAACTTTTTTTATCAATGTCTTATCCTAAAGGGCGGTAGCCCCTTAACGGCGAGTTGGTTTTTCAGAAAAAATATATCTTATTACTAAGATATTTTGATTGTCAAGTGTTTAAAAATTATTTACTACGTTATAATCACATAGAATTTTTCAACGGGAAGTTTACAGTTAAAATAAGTAAATGCAATTAATTAATTAAGAAATTATTGTTAGTACAACTGATCGTATACACATACATCTCAATTTTCAAATCAAATGTCTGCCACTGGTTATTACTTTACTCCGTTCTATCGATCAAATTTAAAAAATTATGTTCTTATCACTCTTGAAGATTGTAAAAAGAAAAAAAAAAGAAACAATAGTCACAAATGAATGGATGACTAGACTATAAATGTACACATTGAAAGGAAACGAGACGAGTTGATGGCGGTGGTGGTGGTGCGGTTCGGATTGGCATGGCTGTGTGAATAAAGCCGGACGAGGACAATGCCGCCCCAGGCGAACATCGAAACCGACGTGTAGTATTAGGTACACGGTGACGTGCGGGGATCGACTATCTTGTTTTCCTAAATTAAGAGGATTTTGGACCCAAACACCTTTTACCATCCATCAGCCCCCCCCCCCCCTTTTTTAGGACAATCCAATTCTTCTTATTTCGATTTAGTGCGGCGAAGACAAAACTGTTTGAAACTAAAGAGGTAATTATCTGACTTTTTTAAAAGATTTCTAATCTTTGAAGTTCTAGGCTAGATAGTGTCATCAAGAAAGCTGACAATAAGTAATTTTTCATTCCTCAAAGGCAATGTTTACAAAGAATTGATTTTTTAAGTTTGTTTTCATTTTGAACAAAGTAGGTAGTTTGTTGTATGAATTTTTGGTTATTTAAAACCAACAAAAAAATTGGAATTCGAATAAATTATTTTTGAATGCTCTTTTTATAATACCCAATGACCACCATTTACCAACTACAAGCTTACATAAAAAAAGCTTTCGTATATAAAAAGAGCGTTAGTAGAGTCGAATAATACAAAAATTTCGATATCGAATATTTATCAAGCAAATTCAATAAAAAACCATTCCCACCAATGATTAAAGTAAATTTTTTTTTTTTTATCTGTAAAAAGTGAATTAACATTGTTTTTAATTTTGTAAAATTTTGTTATTTCAGTAGTGCTAAATTAAATATATGAGTAAATCCGCCAAACTCTTATTTTCACTGTCCGGGCATAGTAAAAAGGTTTAAGACAATATTTTTTTTATATTTAATTGAATAATTATTTAGATTTACACTTTTAGAGATTGTGGAAACAAATATAAATGCTGAAAAGTTTATGCAAATGTTTAAAAAATTAGGTTTTACCCTGTAAAACGCAAGAAAACGCTGTGTCCGGAACTAAGTTTTGAAAATATTATCTGCTGTAACTTTTTCAGGCAATCTTTTCACATATTTACAACTGATGGAGGTATTAATACTGGGTTCAAGGAATGTTTTACGACCCATAAAAATATTGTGCCTATATTTTTCGAGAGATGACATAACTTTAAAAATGTGTCCACACGTTTTTGATAAAAATGAATAACCTATTTATTCAAGTTTTTGCAGGTTCAGGCATTATTCAAACGCCACAAATGTGTATTCATCTAAAACTACATACTTTAACGAATAATTTAAGACCAATTCGAATAATGTGCTTTCAAAATAAGCTATTGTTTACATCATTTTATTCTGAAAAGTTCGAGCGTGAATCCTTGTAAAAAATGTTTTTTTCAGTTGGCACATCCACAGATTAAAAAAAAAGTCTCCAAATTTAAGTGTGATCAATAAAACATAACTTTTTTTAACTAAGTTTAGCTGCCTGAAGCCAAAAAACTTAATTTAGTTAAAAAAAAAAGAGTTTTTCTATTATTCGCACCTTCGAACTCAACCTGTAGCAGACGACACTTACTAATGTCTTTCAGCAGCAGGCAGGTTAACGACGTAGTTATGAACTTATATTTATCAATTTTTTTTGCTCTTTACTTATAATTTACATAGTAGATTAGTGTAAAAAGATCAGTGGGTGGATATTATCGCCTATATATTATTATTTCCAACATTAAAATACATTAAAAAAAAAAAAGACCCTAACCTATTCATAAAGTGCCGTATGATGACTATTATAAAAAATTTAAGTTGTTTAGATGATTATTATGAAAAAACTCAGCTTTTAATTGAAAAAATACTATCTTTCCTTTTATTTTTTTAATAAAAAATCGATTGTCATACTCAGATTTTCATTTTTTTTAAATAATAATTTAATTGTTTGAATAATTTTTTCAGGCAACTTGTTATGACCATCCACGCTACATTTTTTTATTTCTTATTATTTTAAAGAATTATTGCCAAAATTTCAAGAGTGTGCTTCAAAAATTGAAAAAGTTTCAAAATTACTGAAAAAAAAACAGAGTTTGGCGGATTTACTCATATATATATAACTTGTGACATGGATGTCAAGAGAAAAAAACTCATCTAAAAAAGACGTCATCTTAAATCTCACAAGCTTGAAACATCTTCAAATTACTAAGTTTCTTGGATCGTATGGAAAGTGTGTACAGAAATTTATTAATTCCAAGAATGATTAATCACAGTACGAGGGAGTAAAAGTTTCCCAAAGATAACATAATTTGCAACTCATTTACCTACATGATACACGTGATAATGTATCGATTCTAGTCCAATCAAATAAACGGTACACAAAGAGATGAAACTGGATAATTGAGCTCCTCTATCAGAGAATTTCCCCCCAAAAATCAACATCAACCGAACGATGAAACAATCAGGCGATGAATGGAAACTACTCCTTCAAAGTTTTATGAACAATGCATACTACAATTCAATATTAGGAGACATACTATGTATACTAACTTTTTTAATGCCAAGAGTGCTAATGAAAAATTAAGCAGCCTAATAATAATAATAATAATAATAATAAAGTATTTTCAAAACTGAGGTAAATTGGAGTCGAGGTAGGTGCGACATGTAAAATTCAAAGCGGCCTAGTAGCGAAGGTTTTTTTATCTCCGCAAAGGGCCACCAAAACACATAAGCCTAGCCCGCGGGGAAGCTTTCAGCTAGATGCTCTCCAGTGGTGGCGGCGGCGGCGGCGTCGCCGAATAATATATACGTATATATATTTCGTACGCAGAGGCTCGCGGTTCGATACATCGCCGGACGAGCTTGTATCGCGATGTACACTTAAATGACCTACCTGATTAGTCAAACTGTCCTCCTGGAAGACAATCACCGAGCACAGACGAGATACTTTTGTGGTTATGGCCGAAACTTGTGAAAAAGAGAGAGAAAAAGAGTGTACATGGGTTGGAGTAAGAGGAGGAGGAGAAAGAGTGCGGGTTCGAAAATAGATGAGCGCGCGCGCAGGGCCGCGTCGGCACGGCTACTGATCAAGCTTCGGCTGGCTCCTCTTCTCCGCGGTGCAGGAGAAGACGACGCGCGTCGCGCCGGAGGGAGGCTGCGGCCAGGACCACCAAAGCGCGGCGCCTGCGCCACCAACTGCGCTCGCCTCTTCTCGCAGGGCCGCGCTTTACGAGCTTTCAACTAACGTTTCTCGTTTAGTCTCTTCTTGAAAATTTTTTTTACCTTTAAGAAGCAGCTTTTAATTTAATTTTAGTCAAAGCTCGACCTGCCGAAACTAGGAGATGCTTTTGAAAATTGAAACATTTCAATATTTATAGCAATTGGTATTTATTGATAATTAATCAACTTTATATAATTTTTTCTACAATTTTAATTCCCAATTCTTTTAAACTTTTGATCTTTTATTTATTTTAAAACTAGTGGGTTTTTCTTCGACCTAAGTAATCTCTTTTTCTGTTTTGTAAAATAACATTAAAGCTTAATTTCAAGGAAAAAATTTTTAAGCGATTGCTTAAAATTTGAAAAACTGTGATTAATTGCGAAATTAAAAATTAATAATGAAATAAAACAAATTCATCAAATTTTAGGGTCAAAATATTCGCAAGCACGCGTCTCACCCTTCCAACTTTAAAAATCGAATTCCCTCCAAAATAAAAAAAAAGAAGAAGAAAAAGCTCGCCGCAAGCTGCAGTGTTTGCCACTCTCGCTCGCACTTAACCTCTTGGTAAAGTGGGGGGCAGGGGGGGGGGGGGGTTGTACACGTCTGACCGTAGCCGGTCTGCTTCCACTCGCCGCTCGCTCGTCTTCTCTTTAGCCCCATTGTGTGTGGTGCTGGTGCAGTGCACACACAGCCGCGACGACACGTAATTTTGAGGAAACGAGGCTGCACTGCTGCAACGTTTGAGTAACTCCTCTCTTCTCTGTTGTTTCTTCTTTGCAGCGCTGGTCGGGCCGCGTAGGAAGTCTTCTCGGGTGTACTTATCGGGTCGTGCAGCTCTTCCGCAAGCACCCACTCGTAATTCGAGCTTGCACAACCCGTTTCCACCCCTGCACCCATCTCTCTCCTTCTTACTTTTTCTGTTTTTATAATATTTTGGCTTTCTTTTTATTTTTTTCATTCTGATAACAACCACGCGTTATTTATTTTGTGTTGAAGCTTCTTGATCAAAACAATTTTTAGTTTTACTAAAGTCTCCATTCTGCTAAGGAATTTAAAAAATGCATTAATTGCAAGCTACAAAATGTTTGTGAACAAATTCTAATGTCATTATTTTAGTGCATCCAAACAAGACAATATTTTATAAAGTCTGAAGATTTGATTTGTGCAAGAACTTTTAAATGAAACCTTACAAAGCAAAGAGCGATTAAATAAAAACATTTTTTAAAGAATGAAATTTATATTAGCAACAGACTAATTATAATAAAGGTAGCTATATAGCTGTATCATAGACGTCCAGTGTAAACGAAAATTAACACTGTGGAGCATCTAAACAATAATTAAAGTCTCATTTACAGGCACGACCAACCCCGAAGGGTTCCGGGAGACCTCACAAGTTCGCCAGAACAAAAACATGCAACCCATCGGAAATCGAATATTAAGGTCACAAAACAACTTTTGAACATATTCCGTGATCGATCTGAGCAATATTAAGAATGCTCACTTTTTTATGCTCACGTATTCCTACTAGTTAAACGTATAACAATAAAATTGTCAACAGGATTTCTTACGACCTAATAAACAAAATTGAACGGGGTAAACGGGAAAATGTTGGTTTTGGTATCCCATAAGTAGGTTCAGTTTAATTTTGAATACGATCTAACCATATGGTGCAAATGGCGAATATAAAAACTTTTTATAATCACATTTTACTCGATTTTACCGCTATTAAAAAATTGTGTACAGGATTATTCGCGATCTAATGGACAAATTTGAACGGGGTGAACGGGAAAATGTTTGTTTTGATGTCCTATAGTTCCAGCCAAAGAACCAAAAACAAGGTTGTCGAGCGCGAAGCAAGAGTGTCGGTCGGTCGTGCTTTTTACTTATGCATTGCGAGAAGCGATAGTGGAGCATGGGAATGCATACTTTGCATCGCGAGCAGCGGTAGCGGATCGAGCGTAGCGATGCAAGGGCGCAGGTATTTTTGCCCAAATTTTTTTTTATGTCTTAGGCCTTGCGCATTATGCATTATGAAAATGGAAAGACTTTACAAGCAGCATACATCCCGAGAAATGGGTATTAAATATGATCCTAACGAGTACAAGTTACTGTACTTCGGGAGTATTGAACTCATATTGCAGCCCGGAAAAATACCGATGCAGATAGTTTATTGGTTGAATTTAACATTAAACGTAACGATGCAATTGAGAGCTTAAAATATGTGTTCACCGTAATTATGCATGATAATAGGTATTAAAAGGAGAGCTCAAAAACAGGATTTCTTGTCTTTGTGACAAGATATAATCTCTTACCTACCCTGGTACGAGCATTAGACAATTCCTCTTCTGGTGTTGTTAACGTTGAACTAATTATTTCACTGAACTTTCTAGAATCGGGACGTATAAGCCCGTTATGAGTTCAGCATACATTCAGTTAAATCCAATTGCCATGAGGTGTGATTTAAGAATTAAGTTAAAATATATGCTTACTTGATTCGGTTAATTAATGTATATATTCATTTTCTTATTTCAATTGTAAACGTAATGTTAAAAAAATTTTAAATTTATTAAATATTAACTTTTTAAAATAAATTTCAACTTTTCTGTTTGTATTCTAAATTTGACATTCTAATAACGACGATCTTGAGAAACTGCATCGTCTTAAATTTAATCTGATGTTTCCGATGGCTGTGTTAGACCAATTTATATTAATATTTTTTATAAAAATTTTATTTAACTTATCTCATCAGTTAAAGTATTAGCGAACTGTACACTGTACATAGTATAATAATAATAATTATTACTATTATTATTATTATTATTATTATTATTATTATTATTATTATTATTATTATTATTATTATTATTATTATTATTATTATTATTATAACTATGAATTTTCTCACTGTAAAACATAACGATTTATATTAAATGTTAAATTTTAAATGAACATTTTAATACAAAAAAGTTGCAATATTTCAATTTTTTTTTTTTTTTTTTTTTTTTTTTTACTTAATATTTCAATTTAAATGTATCATTGTATAAACCAAAAGAGCTAATTAATTAAAACAATTATTTTTCCATAATATATAAAATATATAAAATGATGTAATTTTTCATTTAAAATATTCCAAACAGTTTAGTTTTTTTGTAAATAAATTTTGAATGTCCGCGCTTTTTTATAAACCGCACCCTAAGGCTGCAAGTACATGAAACGGAAATGCTCCCACCAACTTGTTATCTATAGACTGCTATATAGACATGAAAATAAAACATGTAAAGAGCACCAAGAATAGCAATCTATGAAGACGATATAGTACTCTGTGTGCTCCGCTTTCTTTTCAACTCGTGGAAGATTCACAACTTCCCGGCCGGGATTTCGTTCCATTCATATGAGTGCACCATTACGATCCCTACGTCATTCAAGATGGCTACTAGACATTGGGGACAACAATCTTCGAGCCATGATTAAAATACGTACTGTAGATGAATAATTTAAAAAAATGTGAGATCAGTGGCTGCTTTGATAAACTGAAGATTATGAACAAGGTTCAGTGCGTCATATCACTAATCATTTTTTTGCCATATATAGCTGTAGTTCAACAGAAAAACATGAGTATTTTTCGAGTGTTTCAACTCTCGAACTTGAGTAAATTTTTAATAATAACATGATTCGGTAGAGAACAAAAAAAGTAAAATTCAAGGACTGCTGCTTTCTATTTACTGGGTATGACAATTTTATCTATTGATTCTTTGTGCAATTGTAACAGTATTGATCAATTCTATAGCTGGTAGTTTTACTTCACAGAAAACGTTTTTAATTTCAAAAAGCTGATAAAAGACTTATTTAAAATACTTTTATAAATATAAGATCTACAATTGATAATTTAAAAAAGTCAAAATGCAAAATTGAAGCATTAAATTTTTAATGTGAGTAACATGCTACATCTTTATAAACTTATCGCTTCATTTTGTTTTGAAAATTACTTTAAAAATTCATATTAATTAAAAAAATAACTGTTTGTACATTAATTAAAAGAAATATTGATTATGTGCTTACAAATAAAATTTTGAACTGCTAATTTGAGTCTCCAGAAAATTTTTTGTATCAAAATAATCAAAATGTTTACTTTTATGTCATTACAACTAATAAACAAATCTCTTACCATTTTTTAAATTTTTGTATGAGTTTTTTAAATATTGTAAGTAAACAATATTATAATTGGTCTTAGACATTTATTAATATTGTATTGAATAATGTTAGTATAATAAGAGGTTAAAACTTTTTAGAGCCCAACTTAAATATTTTTAACTTATCCTATTTAAATAAGTGTACAGTGTTTGGTTGGTCCATTCAACAAACAACCAACAACTTATATACAAATCATCCTATTTAAATAAAAAAAAATTTTTCTGCAGAGTTTGACTCATTATTTATAGTTAAATTTTAAATATTTTATAAATTAATATGACTTTTTTTTTTTAAGTGTGTATTAATTTCAATAATCTACTTTTAAAAATGTAAATTAGTTATGAGCTTAATAAGCTGACACTTCAGTCTATTGAAAAAAATATTAATAATTTTTTATTTATGTTTATCAAAAAAATCTATCAATTGTATATTCTATTTTCAGGTCTTATCCCAGACTGTCCTACAACTGCTTATGCAGTAGGGGGTAAATACATGTTAATATGGCAATGGTAGCATCAAATATGAATGGTCATATGCAAAAACAGCTCACCAGGAGTCTAGAAAAAATTCTCGAAGAGGCTCATTTAAGTGGTGAGCTCAAACTTGGTGGGCGTAAGCTCAAGGATTTTCCCAAAGTTGGTGCCAAAAGTCAGGCGAATGCGGTCAAGTACGACCTTCACGACACCGTAGTCGCCGATTTATCAAAAAATCGGTTCACAGAACTTCCAGAAGAGGTTACGGAATTTCCTTTTCTTGAGAAACTGCATCTTTATCATAACGCGATAAGGGTCATACCAGAGACAGTAACATTACTCCAATCGCTTAGCTATCTCGACCTTAGCCGAAATCAATTAACAACACTGCCTCGTGAAGTGTGCATTTTACCGCTGCAGACGTTGCTTGTAGCTCACAATAGACTTGTTTCTCTACCAGAAGAGCTTGGACGAATGTCGGTCCTCGCAGAGCTCGACGCTGGCTGTAATGAAATTATAAAATTACCTTCTCGGATGGGTGATTTATCTCGTCTAAGATGCCTTGACTTAAGGTCGAACTTGCTCGTGCAATTACCAATTGAATTAACTTATTTAAAACTTGTAAAACTTGACATCAGCGGAAATCGCATATCGGTACTGCCAAGTGAAATGAGGAAAATGAAAAGCCTTGTCGAACTGAAACTCGCGGACAATCCGTTGACATCCCCACCTGCATCCCTGTGTTTTCGCGGGCGAACACACGTCTTCAAGTATTTGGACAGGCAGGCGGCCAAGAACGAGCAAACTCGTGGCGGTGGACGGATACGTCGAGCTGGAGCCATGGATTCACGAGGTCATGCAACCTTGGACATAGGGCGCTCATCTTCACATCGTCGATACAACGTTGACAGTGGTTACAGTACGAGCGATGGTTTTGATAAACGTTGGTCTCAGGAACTCAATAGTGTGGCTTATGATGGTGAAATTCGAGGTGCTTGGCGTAAAGATTGCTCTCCTTTATCTGTAACGTTGCCCCACGAAATTGGAATCAACAGCTCTTGCAGTGGAACCTCGACCCCGAGCACAATATCTTCTGGCGAAAACACATCAATCGAAGATGAGTTTGGAAAGACTATTATTTTACAAGATCAGTTGGAAAAACGCAAGCTGGAAAGAAGTGCATCTGAAAACGGAGAAGATTTACGAAAGACCCTGCAAAAATCTCTGACTCCAACTGGTCAGCAAGAAAGCACACTGCTGAGAACATCACAGCAAAACAGCTTAACACAGCCAATTCAATTGATGAATTCATTGAATATCAATGGAGATGACAAGAAATCTTTGAGTCACATTCAGACATACAAAGAGTATAAAGAAGCCTTAAAACAACAAAGAGCAAATGATGGTCCAAGTGTCTACAGATCTAAAGAGCAGACATCGCTTGAGGGGACAGATTCAACAAGTACAACGTCATTGTCAGGAGAACAACTTTATACTGAAGATAATAAAAGGCCAGTACAAAAAACAGGCTCATCTAGAATTAATTATCAAAACATGTTAGTTAATGGTAGTAATAATAGTGAATACAATAAAAGTGGTAAAAACAACGAACAAATTTATAAGAAGCCAAACTCACCAATAAAAACATCTAGCAGCATATTATCTAATAGCGGAAACTCTGGTCATGTCCCAAGACTGGTCAAAACACCCGTAGGAAACGTGGATGGTAACAAGAGTCCCAATAGAAATGTCACTAGTCCAAGTTCTCCACGATCTTACAATTACAATACCAATTCACTGGAAAAATATTCTTTTACAATGAGACGAGAGCTCGAACGTGCCAAAGAAGAAGCAGATCTGATTGAACAATTAAGAGGTCACATTGAAACGAGATTAAAAATGGCTCTACCCGAAGATTTAGCTCCTGCGTTAACAGATGGGGTCGTACTTTGCCATTTAGCAAATTACGTCAAACCTCGATCGGTGGCGAGCATTCACGTTCCTTCGCCAGCAGTTCCTAAACTCACTATGGCAAGATGTAGAAGAAATGTGGATAACTTCTTGGAAGCTTGCAGAAAAATTGGTATAGATGAGACTCTCATATGTTGTGCCAGTGATGTACTCGAAGGAGGTCGTGGAATCGTACGCGTAGCTGTAACTGTTACGGAGTTATTAAGGTTTTACCAAATTCGTTCACCTCTTCACACTTCGTCCTCTCCAATAGGAACTAATCAAGTATCTACTTAGCATCAAACGCTTTAAAATGTTAACTTTAATACACAGTCGATGAGTACGGAGTTTCTAAACCCGAAAATTTTCAAGACTATTTTTTTTCAATTTTCTTTTTTATAGAAGTTTTATAGAAATTAAAGAATAATGATCTTAAGCTTTTTTTTAACAATTATTTTAGGAAAAAAATAGATAGTATTTTTTAAGATAAATAGAACAAGGTGAAGAAAACTTCTAAAAAATTGTAAAAACTATTAGAGTATATAATTTTTTTATTATTGATTAGTGTTAAGTTCATGCCTAAAGGCTTTTGTATACCAAATAATAGAATAGAATGTTAATGACATTAAACTGCTGGGGTGCATTTTCACATAGTAATGTAAAACAATAGCACAACACCTGAAAAAAAATGCATTAATAAATCTTTACTAAAAATATATATAAATGGTTATTTTGTTTTATTTATTTCTTTTTAAAACATTTCTTGGCCTCATTTATTTTTTATTAATAGAAAAGTTTTCACTTGTAATGAAAATAAATTATCACTTATTAAATTTTGGCTTAATTTCTAAAGTATGTACAAATTATATAAATTTATTTTCTTTTTTACTAAAAAATTTTATAAAAATAGTTTATCAATATTGGATAGTAAAAAGTCTGAGTAATTTTAAAATTAATTTGAACCCAAAAAAACAAATGTAAGGCAAAGTTTTTTTTTTATTTAAAGCATATTTTATTGTTTTATTTGAAGATGCTGTACAACTAATTCTAAAGAATGAATAAATATTTCAGGTCATTAACTGATTGAAAATTGTTTTCACAAAAAACCTTAAAATGTAATTTTTATTAACTATAATAAGCTTTCTATGCTACCTGCAAAGTTTTATTTGAAGATGCTACAACTATTTTAAAATAATGAATAAATATTTCAGGTCATTAACTGATTGAAAATTGTCTTCACAAAAAGCCTTAAAATGGAATTTTAATGAAAATTCAAATTTAGCATTTATTTGTATTTTTTATTTTTTATCAGTTATTAATTTTTTTCTTTTTCAAGGCATCTTGATTATTTTTAATAATCTTCATGGTCAAAAAGCAATATACATTTTTTTTATCTAACAATATCTTGTAATTTATAAATGTCTTTTAATAACATTTGATATAAATAATTTATAAGAATAAAAATACTCAAAATCCGCGCTTTGGGTACTAAATTAGTCTAGCTTAAATAAAATGACCGATTCGTAGGTCTAAAAGTAAATAGTTTGCTCCAGAATATTCCGAAAAGCAAAGAAGTTTATTGGAAAGTCTATCCGCGAGTCTGCCCCGTGACTCCGCAATCCGCATGGTCTTTCACAGTTTCGCACCTTGGTTTCCACATCTATAGCACACTCTTATATACACATACGTTTTTGAAAATATGTATACCGAAAAGTCGCAGTTTTTTAATTAAAATAAATAACAGCATTGATAAAAGTTTGATAAAGTGTAATTGCATTATTATTTGACTGGGTTAGCATATTTATCTTCGACTAACCTCAAAAATGCAAGTTGGTTAAATAGGCTTGAAAAATAAAGAATTATTTCAACTGCTTTTAAGCTTTGATTATTTGTAGGAAAATAATCAACAAATAAGAAAATCTTTGTTATCAATTACTATCAAAAATCATTTATTTGTGAAGATTGAATGAATGTATAAAAAGCGAATTAAATTTTTTAGTCATAATTGCTAAATATATATATTTTTTAAAATCAAGTCGATAAAATTAATGAAGAACAAGTAACCTAGCTATAACTAAAGTATAAATAAATAAATAAATATAAATTAGAGAAAATATATTTTTTTAAATACTTTGTAAAAGCATAATTATATTTCATTTTTAACTGTTAAATATTTTTCAAAAGAAAATTAAAAATTAACTGTATAAATTATTGTCTAACTAAGATGAATTGAATGTACAATTAAACTTTAAAAAAGTAAAGTTTGCAAAAGAATACAATTTTGAAAACATGATTTTTACTTTCTATTTCATAACTGAAAAATAAATACTTTCAAAAGAAAGTTTAAAAAATTAATAAAATAAAAAACTGTTATTGTGTAACTGACAATAAGATTTGCATTTAAAACTAAATAAAAATATGTACTAAGCTTAGAAAATAATAACTTTTATGCAGATTCAAGTAAAGTAAAGTTTACTTGACTATCAATGTCTTTTGTTTACTTTACTCAAATGTACTTTGATTTGTATTTGGATTTTCCTCAAAAGCGATGAACCTTGAAACCTAAAACAAAAATAAAACAGTATGAGTTAACAGTTAAAATTGAAATAATCAATTTCTTAAAATAACTATGATTAAAATACAAATAATATAAACGTGTTTAGAATTCTTTTATTAAATGATTACATTAATCTCTGAAATTACAAATTCATTGCAACCATAAAATTTCAAATAAATTTTTACATAAATTAGTTTGACATTACTAATAAACTTTTTTCAATTTGTTTAATAAAAATTTTATAAATAAACAGTATATCTTTGTAACAGAAGTAATTCTTTTAAAAAATCTGTCAATCTAAACTTTTTAAATTAAGTATAACCTACAATCACAATTGTTAATTACAGTTAGATCACATTTTCTATAAAAGAGCTATTAGTCATTAATAAAATATTTTATATTAAATTACTTTATACGCGAATGCATGGCAGCACTTTTGCTGCCATAATCGTTTGACTTTTCTAACTTGTTTAATACGTTAATGTCAAAAATTTTAGATTTTAGTCTTAGTCTGAACAAATAAAATCTTTTAGCAATTTTTTCTTTTAACCTATGACACAGTGGCAACGAGTATTCTACATCTAAAAACTTTTGAAGAAAAAACTGTTCAAGCGGTAACTTTGCATTCCGAATATTAACATAGTACATCCTAAAAATGGTATCCATCTGTAGAAAAAACCTAAAAGTTTCCTCGGTAATCCAAGTTACACTGGCTGGAAGATTTTGAGCTTTGGTATTTGTAAAGTAATGGTAAGGTAGTAATACAGCTGGTTTATCACATTTAGTCGCGTTTATACACTCGTCACAAACTTTTTCATTTTTCTTAATATTCGAGATAAGATACCCAGCGCAATAATAAAAAGCATTTAGTTCGTGATTATTTAAAGCTACCACTTCCTCAGGAGTTACAACAATAAAGTCTTCTGCATTTCTTAGTAAAAAATTTGACTCAAAACTGCGATCTTTAATTAGTATATCTAAAAAACCAGCTAGAAACGAACGATCATCTACTTCATAGTTACTGTTTTTCGTTGTTTTCATAAACTGTGAAATCGTAATGAGCTTTAAGTTTTGTTTAAATTGCAATGCGTTTGGGATAACGCTTAAACTTCTGATAACTGAAAACAAGTTTTCTAGGCAGTTTTGTGTCAATCTCGAGGGTAAAAAGTACGTAACATCTTGACTTAACAAATACTGAGATAGTTCTATAACTGTTGTAGTGGATATGAGTATACCTGTCTGCCATGGCTTCCAAAAACCTTTTTCTCCAACGCGGAGTTCAGAAATCATGTGCATAAATTCTTTTAAGAATTCAACTTTTTGGTTATAAATATCCATGTTTTTGTAGCTCAATGCGAGATTTTTATTAGTTGAGCACATGCAGTCAAACCATTTAGCTACTTCAAGGACTAACTGAGCCGTGCTCAACCTCTCATCTTGGGCATTTTCGTGCGCTAAATATTGTAACGCTGAGGCGTTAGATTCACTGAGAACTGCTTTAGAATTACCGACTCTCATTTTACCATAATGGTCATTGTGCATTTGTAAGTGTTCTAACTTGAGCTTAGGAGAAATCTTGTAATCGTTTTCTTTATCAACTTCGACTATGTCAAAAAAGTGTTGAATTTTAAACTTATTTGAAGGTAAGTTGTACTTTTCAACAAATTTTTGAGGAAGGGTGGCTTTTTCATTAGCCTGCAAGCCGCTATTCATGTTTTTCAAAGCATGAGGAGTATCGGCATAAAAATATAATTTTCTCTTGGAGTCCACAGGGTGAGTTATTGAATTTACTGTCTTGCCATAGCGATGTGATGTTATACCATAAATCCGCCATACTGCAACATTTACCGGGCCCATGTCCGAGGTAACAACGTGTACTAACAAATTACATTTTTTTTCGGCTTCAATTATCACTTCTTCAATAATTTTTTTTAAAGCCTGCTCATCCACGGAATCACCAGAAAACTCGTACCTTACCGTCTGTTTCCACCGTGCGCAAAGCCCTGCCAGCATAAGTACTAGTGCGTGTGTTGCCTTGTCCCTTAATGACAACTTCTTATCTCTTAGAGTGACGTAACCAATCATTTCATGGGTTGATGTGTCATAAGTTACGATGGGAGTGATAGACATCTCATCTAAAACCAGCATACAATGCCTATGCACAGCTTTCAGCACACCGATTTTAATGGTTAAAAAATTCAAAACCTCTTGATTAAGTTCACCACTACGAAATTTAAAAGTTTCAACTCTTCTTGTTAAACAGCGAATACTCGGCAAAGGCCAGTTTTCTTTTAAAAGCTGTTCATAGCCTGATGAACCACACGCAAACCGTAATCTATACCCGAGCATTAATGTTTCGTTATTCCATTTAGGGTATCGCTTATATCCTAAAATTACTGCGTCTATTTGGTCTTTTGTCATTAATCTTAAAAGTTTTGCACGCATACTACTCTCAAACTCACTGACTTCACTTACTTTTTTCTCAATTGTTTTTAGTCGCTTGTAACAGGCATCATATTTTCTCTTTAGATTTATTCTTGAATTCATTTCTTTGGCAAGTAGTTTATCAGCAACATTGATTTTTTCTTTCATTTCTTCTTCTTTTTGTTTAAACTGAAGTTCTCTAAGTTGCATTTCTTGTTCGGTTTCTTTTAATTTTTTTTCGTTTTCCTTGAATTTTTTTATCAACTGACGAATGTCCTCTTGACTCATTTGTAATGATATTGCGCCTTGAAGATCAAATATATCTGTTAAAAAATTCAAGTGTAAGCAACTTTTTTTCAATTTTATCGGGAAGTTATGGCTAGTTTTGAAGTAGGTAAATTATACTGTTTAGTAAATAAATAAAAACGGAAATATTGTATAAATAAAATCCAAGATACTTATTTATAGAAAATATTTTTAGAATTTTTGTAACTATTCATCAGCAAAAAGTATTTTTTTATAAGTTTTCAAAAAACAATTATTAAACATTAATTTTGAGCTTGTTGAATTTTTTGAAGTTGCATAAAAAAATAATTTAAATAAAATTAAATAAAAAGCTTTTCTTTAATTTGAGTACGAATTAGTGAATTATTTTTTAAAAGTTATTAAAAAGTGTTTGATTGGTTGAAATTAGAAAAAATGCAATGATTACTTTGCATTTTTCTGTAGAAGTGGAAGGTTCAGCGGAAAAAGGAGAAAACTCAGATCGATGATTTTTCCTGATGAAACATTAATGAATGCCAAAAATAAAATAACAATGAATTTAATGTTCTATACTTCACAATTTGAGTTGTGCAAATTTTTTGTTTATTCGTACTTAGTAATTTATTTTTTTATTTTTTATTTATTTTTTTATTTTTTTTATTTTTTTTAAGAACAAAAAATATAAAAAAGAGGGAAAAATTATTTGTTTATGTAAATAAAAATGCAAATTTCAAAAAAATTTCACACAAATTTTTTTACTATTTTGTACATTTGACGATTGATCATTAAATTTTTGGGCTTGCGTTAAATAACTCAAATTTATGAAAACCTTTGCTCAAAAACCTGGTTTAAAAAAAATTGTTCTTTAACCTTAAACTAATCTTAGAGACACCATTATGTTTAGAATACCAATTATTTTAGTTGTATGAAACATAAAAAAAAATTATACAAGAACTGCTGTAAAACAAAATATTAAATTTATTTTAAATTTTAGTTTAAAGTCGTCGCCTTAGTTCAAGAAGATAACAACTCAGAATTTTTTTTAAAAAGATAACAACTCAGAATTTTTTTTAAATAGATAGCAACTCAGAATTTATTTTAAAAAGATAACAACTCAGAATTTCTTTTAAAAAAGATAACAACTCAGATTTCTTTTTAAAAGATAACAACTCAGGGTGAAAATTCTTTTTCTTCTTTTTTCAAAATTATTTTTCGCTGCAACTAGAGGTAACTTTGTTAATAACCTAAGATTTTTATCATCATTTACTGACTTAGTCGTACTGAATTATGATTGACAAATGAATTGTTCATTTTACAGAAAAAATTTATAAATCAGTTTTTATTTAAAGTAAAATAATGAGTGTATTAAACAATTGCTTTAGGGATTAAAAAATAATTAGATTCAAGACGACATGGATAGTAAAATTACTAAAATTATGAATTAAAGTCTGAAACTCGAAAGTTGAAAAAATCTCAATTTTTTTTACAGGTGGAAAAGATAAATAAATAAATTAATTAATTGAAAGAGTGACGCCGGAGTTTCATAAATTAACTTTTTTTCTTTTTTCATAAATTATTACGTGAAGTTAATCTTTTCCGGTAAACTTAACATTATTTATTTTTTTTATCACAAAAATAAAATATTTAAATACACATTATTTTATGAACTAAAAAAAAAAAATAAATAAATAAAGTAACTTAAAAAAATATTTTATACTTATCTATACTTAATTCAATTAAAAATAAATTTTTTCTAATAAATAGTTTATGGAAGTCTCAATGCGCAGATAATGCTCAAATTATAATTTGGTGTCATAGATATAACATAAACTGTTTATTCAGTACGACTAAGTCAGTAAATGATGATAAAAATCTTAGGTTATTAACAAAGTTACCTCTAGTTGCAGCGAAAAATAATTTTGAAAAAAGAAGAAAAAGAATTTTCACCCTGAGTTGTTATCTTTTAAAAAAAAATCTGAGTTGTTATCTTTTTTAAAAGAAATTCTGAGTTGTTATCTTTTTAAAATAAATTCTGAGTTGCTATCTATTTAAAAAAAATTCTGAGTTGTTATCTTTTTAAAAAAAATTCTGAGTTGTTATCTTCTTGAACTAAGGCGACGAAGTAATTTAATCTGTTATAAAAAAAAAGTATTTAAAAACTTGAGTAGCCTATTCAAAAAAAAGTACATAAACAAGGCAAGTAAAAAAAATAAAAATAAAAAAGTAAAATAAAAAAAATAAAATAAAATAAAAACACACTTTGGGATTAAAAGTGACAATTAAACTTAAATGTTTTTTATTATTTTTATTATACCTGATTCAGCTGTAGTGTTGAGCTGTTTCTGAGAATTTCCAACTGAAGTTTCGTTGGGCTGCATGGGAACTTCATCGTAGTGCTTGGCAGTTTCTTCAGGCTGCATGGGAACTTCATCGTAGTGCTTGGCAGTTTCTTCAGACTGCATGTGAACATCATTTGTGCGCTTGGCAGTTTCTTCGGGCTGCATGAGATTTTCATTGGTGTGATTGAGAGTGTTTGAATTTACTGATGAAAGTTTACCAAAAAGAGTTGGTACAGCATCAGGTCTTAGTCTATGGTTTTTGGAACCAAATTGACACCACATTTTTTCTTCAAAATGAACCTGAAAAATAAAAAAGATTGTTTATGCTAATGAATATTTTAATTTCAATTTCACATAGGCATAAAAATATTATAATAATTCCATGTCATCTAACACTAGTTCAAACTTAAAAATTTCCTTTAAAAACATGATGATAATATGAATAATTAAAAAAATTTAGTTTTGGAATAAAAAGTAATGAGAAATTTTTTTCGATTCATCAATCAACAATAACAGGAGTTGTGCACAGCTCAAGTCTGTTTTCATCAACTTTTAGTTACTATGAGCTCAAGCTTTATTTTAAGATCATTTAAATGTTAGAAATATTTTTAAATTAAGAATCATAAAAACTGATGAGCCTATTTTTCACACATAAGATTAGATATCAGTATTCAATATAACACTAAAACTTTTCAAAATTCTTTTGCAGTCAATGAGTGTGAACTTGGTGTTCAGGATTATAATTTAAACTTTGTTCAAAAATATATGTCCACAACTTATAACTTTTCTCTAAACATGTTTCAAATTGTTTAAAAAGCGAATAAAAATTTCAAAGTCTTAGAAATAAAATCAATGATAACAATACTAAAGTCTTTAGAACTGAAGTTTGAGTTATCGAGAACTATTATTAAACATAAAAATAATTATATTCCTTGTATAATAAAAAAAAACTACTAAATTTCCAAGATTTGACTCACCTGGATTAATGTTGATCATTTACTTATTTTTAATAAAAAAATAATTATAACTCTTTTAAGTCCAAAATAATTTTTCAAAATACTTTCAAACTTTGAAACCAGTAAATTAATAACCTTCACGACAGTAAGCACAAAGACTTGTATAAAAATAGGTGTCATACTACAAAAGTTTATTTCTAGTGTACCTACATATTCACTTTTACTATCAAAATCTGTTTTAACTATTTTAACTCTATATTTCAAATTTAAACATAACATTATCAAAATTCATTTTACTTTGGAGAAATCCGTTGTGGAGTTTTTTTAGAAACAGTTCCTTAGAGTTGCTAATTCTCAATTTTTTGTAGTATAAATTTTATTATTTGATTTAGAATTTGAAGTTTATAAAGATTATTAAAAAATACTGTTAAAGCACAAATTTTTTTCTCAAAGTTATCATTTTATTCATTTAGAATTAAATTAATGAGTAAAACACGTTATCAATAATTAGTACTTACTTGGCACAAGACAATATTTGAACTCTCTGGGTTTCTAATCTTATTTTTGCAATTTGCAAGCCATATCTTGCGTCTGTTTGGGTTCCGAGGAAACTTACACATTTGATAACCATTTTCTGACCGATTCGTACAATCCATGTAGCTACAGGCACCCATAACTAATTTCAAATAGATTTAATCGATAAGTTATGTAAACTGAGTGTTTACATAAAAAAACTTTTACAAAATTCACTCAGGTACTTTTAATATTTTCCCATCGAACAAATCAAAGCTCACAAGTCTAACCTCAACCTCTCGTGCGCATTACACAGCAGCAGAAAACAAAATATACCTAATATACCTTTCTCTCTCGCACAACTGTGTCCAGCCAATCAGGTTTCGCGAGGCCTTTGTCCGATCCCTCCCTATAAGATCCCTACCCGCGACAGCGCTTGACAAGAAAGACTAGCAGACAAACATCGAATCGAAGAATCCGTTGCATAGGTTATGGTCTGAGCATTCCTAGTCGGGAGTTTCAAGTTTACCACTAACATTGCTTTAGTTTACTGAATTATTAAAAAGAATAAGTTAAATCAAGGAAGGAGTAAACTAAGTTGAAAAAGATGCCTCGAATGCCACTGCATGTGGCTTCCGGGACAGGCCAGTATTTAACTAGAACTGCCAAATCAATTCGTTTATTGAAAATGGGCTGCACGAATCGTCCTTTCTATCACATTGTGGTGATTGAAACAAAAGTCGCTCCCAAGAATGGACCCCCCATAGAACAACTTGGAAGTTATGATTGTTGCTATAATGCTCACAATGAAAAACTCGTGGCCTTCAATTTCGAAAGGATACAATACTGGATTGGCCAGGGTGCAGAGGTTAGCAGACCACTTAGAAAAATGTTCGGTTTAGCCGGGTTGTTTCCCATCCATCCCAGGACGTACATGGAAGCGTGGAGGAGAAGAGCCCTCTTGGAACAAGAAGCCAAGAAGGAAGCTGAAAAAGAAATTACATCACAAGAGAACGTTGCCCAATAATAATCAATGTTTAATTTTGTACATAAATTTTTAGAATATATTGTAACTTAAGGCTTAAAATTTGTTGTTTACTTCTTCCACCTGTGTTTTAGGTTAAAAAACGAATTTGAATCGTAGTAATTTACAGCAGAAAAAAATATATAGTCGTGATCGTCGATTTTCCAAAAATAAACTTCCAAATTCTTTTTTCTTTTTTGATCTTGAGTTTTAGTATTTAGGTTTAATTTTTTTAATTTTTCTTCTATAGAAAATCGTTGATAATTTTTTTGAAAACTAGATAACCATAACCTCGTAAATTTATTATTTATTAATAACCAGTACAATGTTAGATGATAATATAAATATTTTACAAGATGAAGATGAAGATGTGATTATAGAGGTAAATATTAATTTTAATTTTTAATAATAAAAAGTTTTCGTTTTTGTCTTTTTATTTTACTTGCTATAATTTTTGAATATATCTATTTTACTGGAACAAATTATTTTTACTGACAAAATAGTGTTTGGTCAACTTGAGATTCATAACTTAAATTAAATGAGGATTAACTTCTTTTACAGGGAAGTGATTTGCACCAAGCTCTTATTGATATGGGACTCCATAATTTTGATACCGTGCCAAAAGTTAAAGCAGATATTTCTGTTGATACTGAATTTTCAGCAATTGTTGTAAGGTTTAAATTTATTTTTAAATTTGAATCATAAAAATTTCAAAATTACTTATTAGGTATAATTTAATTTTTTCAGGATCATCAATCTTCAGATAGCAGTTTAATAAAAAAATTTAGTTGCATGTACAATCATTTCTTTCATGTAAGGAATAATATTTCTCTACAAAATTGTTTGTGAATAAGAGTAAATATAATTTAATTTTCAGGATAGTCAGTTTTCAAAAAAACAGTTGAGTACAATTCTACAAGCTGATATTATACTTGATGATCATGCCACCACTATAAATGAGTTGTACAATGATCTGAAATTAAAGGAAGGGTAAGTATAAATTACTTTTCAAAATTTTATCATTTGTTAAAAAAAAAATTTGAGCCACAATATTTATTTATGCAGAGCATTACAGTGGTTTCCAATTATTGGATCACTTATTACTGCAACTTTGAGCTGTGCAGTCATTAGAAGACAGACATTCACAATTGCAGCTGTATCTTTTGTATCAAGTTTATATATTTATCAAAAATTTAAGAGTTGGATTGCAGCAAGGAATTTAAAACATCTTGTAATATTACAAAATGAACTGCATGAACTATGTAAAAGGAGTCTCAAAATTTTAAGAAGAACATGGGCAAAAAAATCAGTAGTTACTAAAATCCATGAAAAACAAGAGTAAGTTTGATATTAGGAAAAGAATTATTTTTATACAGCTAAATTATTTTTGAATTATTCTTTTAGACTTATAGGCACTCAGAAATGGGATATTATTATTGCAATAATGCAGTTTCTAGCAGAAATTTTCAGCAATTTATCAAAAATATATTATAAATATGCAGATGACCTTTTGAGAAGTTTACCTGATTGTTCACACATGAATTGTATTTTAACAAATCTTGAAAAAGAGGGAAATTCTGAATCAGTTATAAATTACAATGACTTAAAAGTAAGTTAAATAAACTTGAAAAAAAATTTTTTTTGCCAACTTTATACTTGTGGAAGTACAATTTTGTTCTGACATTGCCATGTTCATTAGGCAAATTAGATACTCTAGGTGCCCTAGTTGCTACAGTTAAAAATGTACATATTTATTGTGAAAATTTCAAAATTAGTTTATTAAAAAAAAGACAATTATTTTTCAGAGCTTATACTACACTTACATTCTTGTTCAATCAGAACTAATGGTTATCTTGGCCAATGCATATAGTGGGAGACATAAAAATGTAACTTTTTCAATTCCAAAGACTGAACTGTCAACTGTTTTTAAAAATTTAAAGAGAGAACTATCTCCATATCATTTTAAATTAACAAAACTTTTACAACAATATGAACAATGTGATATGAAACCTGTTCGAAGAGTTTTCAGGTATTTAAAAATAAAGTGTTATGGTTAGTAAAAAATTTAATTATTTAAAAATTTATTTAATTCAGAGGGCTTCCAAATTCAAAATGGCAAGATACATACATTCACCTTGAACTAACATCTCATAGAATTCAACTTGCATATCAAGAGATCACTGCAATTCTTGAATACATGGATATAAACTCAGAAAAAAATGAAGATAATTTTCAATTTATTGAGTCTATTACAGAAAAAATGAATGAAGCTTATAAACAAATCGAAAATGCTCGAAGTTTTGCTGAATTTAGTAGTCTTCTAATTGCAAAAGCACAACGTAAACCAATAGAAGATAGAGATACAGAGAACCAAAGTGAAAATTTATTTCCTACTACTGAAAGTAATAGTGTTGTAATGAGTTTTGATGATGAATTAAAAATAGAAGATGAAGTTTTTGAAGAATATATCAAAGAAGAATACTTGAAACCACTTTATGAAAGTAGTGAAGGTGTTATGGAAAATTACAAATTAGATAAATTGTTAAAAAAAAATTTTATGAGTGAATTGAAAGAGGCCTTAATAGATAAACAAAAAACTATGACTGAAAGAGAAATAAAAGCATTGAAACGAATGTATGACAAGATACAAAAAGATTCAAACCTAATCAATACAGATCCAGGTAAATTCAAAATTTTATTTAATACCAGTAGCTCTTCTAAAGTTCGAAATTTTTTTTAATTCATTGATTAAGAATTTCAATAGAAAAAATGTATTTTCTATTTGTAACAGCAGTAAAATAATATAAATTTTAAATGAGAATTTTTCTTTTACTCTAATATCATAAATCATAATATAAAATGTACTTTTCAGAAAAATGTGAAGAAGTTAAAAAACATTCTGCTCCACCTCAGATTATAAACACTTCACAGCAGACACTCCTTCCACAACCTCTTCCACGAGAACCTTTACTAAGTTCACCACCTCCACCTCCACCTCCACCTTTACCACCACCACGACCTTTAGTTCAAAAAGTAATAGCAGAAAATGATGTAACAGAAGTTGAACAAAAAGTCGAGCGCCATCCTGTCCCTCTTCCTCGGTTTAAAATGCTTCAACCAGAGGATGAAATTCCAGATGTTCAAAGATTTTCTTTAAAAGCGTGTACACCCAGCTTCAAATTTCCTACTAATTTTAAACTTGAAGAAGAAACATTTTTAGGAAGTGGAGAAAATTCCGAAATTGAAGATGAAAGTGAAAATGATGAATGTAAAAGCGACGAAGGCGTTGAAAATTAAAAAGTTCATTCAAGGTTAAAAATTTGAGTAAAGGAAATTGCCACTTAAAGTATTTGCTCAGTAAATTTTGTTTAAAACTTTTCTCTATTGAGTAGGAGTTAAAAAAAATTTGAATTAATTTATAAGACAAAGCTTACACTGAAATAATATTAAATTCTGGATATTTATAGTTTATAATATTGTAAATAATGTACATATAAGTTGCAAAAAATGTTATTATATAATAATTTCATACTAATGAACTGTTAATTTTATTGTAATAAAATAATAAAATTAATAAATTTACTCATTCAATTCTATCCCCTTCTTACTGTAATCTTACGATCTATCCAATAAAATGATGGCTTTAGAAAAGTGAACTACCTCACTCAACCAATGAAATCAAAAACCTGTACACTGAACAGTGTTCAGCGAATCAGCAGACAGCACACCACTGCAAACAGTGTAACGCCGACCGCGTTTTAGCAGTCGTTCGAGGCTCAAAAAACTTGTTTATATTTCGAGAATAAATCATGATTCTGAATTTGATTATATTTAAATAATTATTTTTCAATAATTGTAAAAAAAATGCCACTTCCTGCTGCTTTGGCAGCGCGTCTTGCACAGAGAGGAATTTTGCAGGGCAAAAAAAGTGCTAGTATGTATTTATAACCTTTTCACTTTACTGTATTATATTAATACAACTTTTATCTAACTTTATTTTGAGATATTCGTTGATTTTTACTAGATTAACTAATTATTTACGTTATTGTTTAATTTAGATTCAAAAAAAGAAGCTAAAAAGAAAGTACACGAAGAGGTTATAGCTGAGGATTATGATAATGCTAAAGAAGATATATCAATTGATATAGCTCAAAAATTTATGGTAAGTTCCAATTCTCAATGAATCAGTTAAAAAATAAAGTTTTAAAATTTAATAAAGTACAAAAAATTTATACTTATTGCTACTATTAATCCATCTACTGAGAATGTTTTACGTTAATCCAAAAAGATCATCATAGCTGTACTTTAAAACTCTGGTTTAATTTAATATAATTTTAATAGTTCATTATTATAAGGTTGTTTTTGTTATAATAAATTAATTTTGTTTAAAGTAATTTTAAAATACTCAGAATCTTTTTTATTAATTCAAGCATTATATGTCTATATTAATAACAAATATTTTTTATCCAGTGTAGTGCTGGCTGAGCACTTGCAAATTTTATCAATTTATAAATGTACCTAAGTAAGGTTTTGATTTTATAATTAATACATGATTTGATAAGACAGGTTTTATATTTTGGTTATATATACTTATTATAGTATATGCATTGAAAAGGCTTATAGCCTGTTGATAAATTAAAATTATTTCTTCCAAAAGATTTTTATAATGTAAATGTTTACCTATTGTAAAAAAAAATTACTTTTCAGGGTTTCCCTGGTTGTCCAAACAAGTATAATATATATCATGAATGTACAAGAAAATGCAAAGAGTTATGGGGAAAAGGACACACACAACCATCTGACAGATATCTGAAGAGACAGATAAAACTTTTAAAAAAGTATCCATTACCAGAAAATTGGAAAGCAGTTTATGATCCTGGCAGGTACTAAAACTATTGAATTAAATTTTGACTTGTATAATTATAAAAAACTTATGAAATTTCTTTAATAGTGGGAGGCATTATTATTGGGACTGGTCCTCAGATTTAGTTGCTTGGCTCCCACCTGATCATCCAAAATGCCAAATTTCTCAACCAGCATCACAACTTCGTGAAGAACTACACTTGAAAGCTACTGAACAAGATGACAATACATCAAGTGAAGAAAGTGGAAGTGATCAAGAACAAGAAGACTTGGTAAGTTAAAAAAAAGTTCATTTTCTTTTCTATTCAATTTATTTCTGATCAAATAATATTATTATAAATTGTATTGATAGTCTAACTTGTTCAAAAAATCTTACAGCTCAATTAAACTTGATTATAACTTCTGAAAATAATTTAAATCTGCAGGTTGAAGAACCAGAGCCAAAGAGAGATAAAAAAGATAATAAAGAACGTGACAGTCGAGAAATCCGAAACAGGGAACGTGAGAATCGAGACAACCGAGAACGTGATCGAGACAGAGAGCGTGAAAGAGATAGAGATCGAGACCGAGACCGCGATCGCGAGCGAGACCGAGACCGTGATCGGGATCGTGACAGGGATCGCCATCGACCCCCTCGGCATTATAAGCCAGACAAATCTAAGGATGGTAAAGACGGCAAGAAAGATCGTACATTGGATCCCATGGATCCAGCTTCTTACAGTGATATTCCACGAGGTAAATGGTCGGACGGCTTGCCAGTTCATAATGAAGCCAAAACTGGAGTTGATACTACTGTCAGTGGGCCACTGTATCAGATGCGTCCGTATCCGAGCCCTGGTGCCGTGTTAAGGTCAAATAAAGCAAATAATAAAGAAGACGAAGATAAAGGAAAAAAAGTGCTATTACCCGAGGAACCAGAGGAACAATAAAATTTCATAAATTGAAAAAAAAACTTTTTACAATACGTGAGTGTAAATATAAAAGTGTGTTTGATAACGAGCATGTTTCAATTATAAATGTGTTTTTATAGTAGTTAAGGTTTGAAGTTTATCTGTGCAAGAATACGAAAATAATATGAGTAGATAATGAACAACTTGTTCTTTATAATTCTTTTTAATCTAAAATTAAAATTCGATATAATAAATTAGAATTCACCATTTTTATTTCAATCATGTCACATTGTAATCTAACTGTGCATTAAGTGGTGTTTCATTATCACCAAGGCACTTCAAAAGTACTAAGGGCGGAGAGACGCGGAGTTTTGTTTTTTCGAGTTTCTAAAGTTTTTGAAAACAAAATTTTCGTTATAAAAGTTCTTAATATGTACTAGATGATAGAACTTCTGTACAATAAACTTATTTTTACTATTTAATAATTAACAGACATTAAATCTGTTTTTTAAATAAAGCTGTAAACATTTGATTTTTTTTTATTATTATTTTTTTATTAACATTAAAAATAACTTTTCATATGTAAACTTAAAATTGAACTGCTACTCGTTTTCTAAAATAAAAAACGTCTTGTTAGTGATTGCAAGCTGAACTTTAATTAATTTTTGAAAATTCGTTCCACTGTAAAAAAGTTTTACATACTTCATTTGCTCTGAAACCAAAGAGACTTTACTTAGCTGATGCTGTAAGTATGAAATGCTTTTTACAAAATATTAAATCCAGTCTTAAACATACAAACAATTTACACTATACTTTTATGAAAATCAAACTGTATGTATTACAATCTGCAAAAAAAGATTGATTAGATTGAAAAATTCGCTACTGTAAATTGAGGTGACTTTGGACACTTTTTCAAAGTACTGACAAATGAGACTAAGTTAAAAATTCTCATTTTGAAAAAACGAAATGAAGAATTTTTAATTCTAGTTTACAGAATTCGTATTTTTTAATTTGATTTCATTTAGCAGTAAACAAAAAAATAGGGCAAAAATGAGAAATCAAAAAAAGGTTCAAATTAGTCTAAATTACATTTATTCTAAGATTTTATTTTATTTTTTTTTTCAAAAAAGCCTTATTTCAAATACTTCTATAACAACTGTATTGTAAAAGTACAGTAGCATACTACTGATTTGAAATTTTACTATAATGTTTAAGAAATTTTCTACTTCATAGTTTATTATACATATGTTTTTAAAATCATATATATCATTCTCACTAAACTTAAAATAAGTTAATAGCATAGGTAAATTTTACAAAAAATAAAATAAATAACCGTTTGGTTATAAAATTATTTTTAAAACATCACACAAATAAACAACTTAAACACAAATTATACGTCTACAAGTATTAAATTTAAATGATAATGGAAGTGTACAAAGAAAAAAAGAGCGTTTATTTTTTCAAGTCAATTAGTCTTATCGCTTCCCAATTGGATAAAGAATGTACATTGGTAGAAACTGATTGCCCTGATTCATGTAGGTTGGAGGAGGCGGAAGGGTTGACTGCATGCTGTACATGTCATAATAGCCTTGACGTTGGTAGTTATCGTAACCACCCTGACGCCTAGGTCTTGTCAACTCCATGACCGTACACTTTTTTTTATCCTTGCTCGAGGATTTGTAACCGTAACTGCAGGCACAACTGGGACTTTTGGACGAATTAAGAAGACAAAAGTGTTCACATCCTCCATTTTTCGGCTTCGCGCAGTTATTTTTTTCCAAGTCAAGTGGATCCGATTGAAGAATTTTCACCGATTCCACGTTGAAGAAGTTAACTTCCAAGTTTATCGGTTTGCTACTGTTGCATACTGTTCCAGGATACTTGCACTCGTAGAGTCCTTCCGGTCCTGACCTAATATCCACTTCTGTAGTATCTGTACCATCCATATTCGACTTGAACATCTAACAAATTAAACTTACAGTTAATAACTGATTCTAAAGTATTTATTCAAATTCAATTATTATTTAATCATTGTTAAAAAGGCCTTGTCTCAAAAGAAACAATTTTTTTTTTTTACAAAATAAAGTTGGCATTTATATGTATCTAAAAAGTTTAGTTGGTCTAAGGAGCTTACAAGAGAAGAATGAAAAATTAGGTGAGATAAAAACTTAAAATCAAGTATTATGCACTAAAAAGTAAGTTACTGCGTAATGTAAACATTTTTGTTACATTATTATAATATGTTAAGATGATGCAAAATATTTCTCCGAAATTCTAAAGAATATTCAAAAATAATAATTATAATTTGACAATGAAGTAAATAATTAAAAGTAATACCTTTTGTGTTGAATTTTCGTATGTAATCTTAACATACATCAAGCCGGCTTCAGGATCAAGGGATATTTTCTTCATGGCTTGACTTTCACCAATAGCTTTATTTAAATTTGGACTCCAGTCAGTTATAAAAGACAAAAAGTTACTAGCCAAATCAAGAATTACGATTTTATTAAGTTCGTTGTCAGCAACGTAAAGTTTATCGGTGAACGAGTCATAAGAAAACGGAAAATTTCTAAAAATAACGAGAAGAATAAGTTGATGAAAATAAAAATACAGATTTTTATTAATTTTTTATTTTTAATTTCATGCTCTGTTATTCAATGACATTTATAATTATTGTTATAAACGAGTTTCAAAATTTTTGACTTTTACCTTGGCTGACGGTGAGAAGGAACGTGGAAAGGCTCCATTCGTTTATAGTAATTGAACAAAAACTTAATTTCTGAATGATGAAAGTCGTTTCCGTAAGGAATGCTTCGACAGTAAAAATTACCATTTGCATCGTGCCAAAATATTCGTTCATGTATTTGATCTAAATCAAAATTAGTCACGTTGTTTTTTATAATTCTTGTGGCAAAGCCTTTTTCTTCATCACCCTTTATTCTCCAGAGATCGGTGCCATTTTTTAAAAATATAAGCTTTGGCGTTTTGTGTACTTCTTCAACTGTAATAATTCACGAATAATTTTTAATTTGAATTTATTTATTAAGAGTGAGCTTTTTTGACATTAATTCTAAAATTTTTAAATATGAAAAACTAAAAAATTTAAAGTAATGTAGCTTTCTGATGAAGTATTTCTAAAATATTTGTTTTATTAATTACTCTTTCTATTAATGTTGGTAAAGCCTGGAAATTGAATTTTTTCTTTCTTTTTGAAAATTTACAAGAAAAAAGATAATGAGGAGCAATAAATTCTTATGGTATTAGTTGCCTAACTTTCAAAAAATGATTTTCTTTCTATTGTATTAAATTTTTTTTTTTTTTTTATTTGTATTTCGGTGCACCATCTTCATCAGGGCGATTTTTAGACACCGAGGGCGTAGCAAAGCGGAGCGTGAAAATACATTATTATACAATCTAGCAATGTATTTTCACGCATGATAACTAAAATGAAAATAATAGTTCCGATTTTTGGGTAGGGATGCAGAAAAAGTGTACATACCGCACGGTCAATCTGTATAAAAAAAATAAAAAAATTCAATTAAATTGATTAGTTATTTCCGTTTCCGTAGACCCTTACTCATATTGTATTTTCAGTTGAACCTAGTAATTACATTAAAATTATTCTGTTTGTTTGATTTTCAAGTATAATAAAATTACTTCATATTTTGTTATCATATTCCGTATTTTACCGTCATCGGTCACACGCTGTACTGATTGAGCAGGCTCATTCATAAAAGCTCACTTATACCATCATAAAAGCTAGTTAAATCCAGATTTGGTACTTATTCAACAATCAAGCTTTTAATTAAAATCTTTAGAAACTTAATTATAAAAAAAATAGCTTAAGTGATTAAAATATGTGCACCAAAGTTGATGAAAATAAAATACTTCTCTATAAAGAAATTGTTACGAGTTTAATTTCATTTTTTTAAACTAGTACATACCTTTATTTATCAGATTATAAGCCATTATAATTCTTCTAAATAAATTACTTTATTGCCAAAAAAAAATTAAATTAATAAATTAAATATTGTCAATAAAAAATAAAAAAATAAGAAAAATTTCAAGAGAATTTTACAAATTTTGTTAGGTGTTAAGCGGCATACAGAGATACTAAAAATCTGTGAGAAGAATATTATTTTCGACATGATCTCGCAATTTTTTTATATGAACGGGGGCGAGGAGTTCGATGTAAAATTTTTAGACCTGCGTAACTTCGTGACTCAACAAACAAAATACACTTTTGAATAAAAAAATCATGTAACTCACCCTTATTTTTTATCACTCCTGCTTTGGTGATTCCAATCGCACTAATCGATATAAATAAAATCACCCATATCTTAATACATTCCATGATGAATGGGTATAACGTGAATGTCTCGTAAAAAAATAACGTATATAAAAAAAATGCTCGTATTAATCTTACATATCGTCGTATGCGTTATGGCGTACTGACCCGAATTTTCGAAAGCGTCCATCCTTTATAGAATCTGATCCGGCATATCGCCCGCACGCGGGGGGATAAAAGTAGTTGTCTAAACGAGCTGTCATTTGAGCAACACTTATTTCGTTACAGTCGACAATTTGTAGTCCATTGTTTATGTACACTTTCAACCATAGGAAAAAAAAGCGCCCGTAAAATCAAACTGGTTGAATTTTGATGAATGGTAATAAATTTTCGAGGTAAGTGATGCAAATGCGGATGCTATTATTTTTTGGTTTGTCCCTTATTGCATCAAGCCGAGAATGAGATCATACGTCGTTGACTTTCTTACATGGAAAGCTTTTACTTTAAACGTAGTTGTATAGATAGACTCGGATGGACCGATATTTTGAAATGTTTATTAATTAATACGGAGTTGTAGAATCACAATAAATATATAGTTGTATAGAGTTACTAGTTACAGTACGCATTGATATTTTATTCCTTATTTTTACATTGTAAAGGTAAAGAAAAAGTTTCATTTTTTGAAAAAGTACTTTTGAAATTTAATAATTATCAAAAATTATTTATTTATTCAGTTTTTTATAAAAACTAAAACTTCAACTCACAGTAAATTTCTTGTCAAAAATTAATATTTTACTGAGAAATTTTTTATCAGATGAAAGTTTCTTACAAGTATATTATTTTATTTACGTTGGTTTCGTTAACGTTTTATTGTTTCAATCGGGATAGAGACTGGATAATACAAGTTATAGCACGTGTTGCGTTAGGAGACTATTGGTGTCAATGTACTGCGTGAAAACATGGCAAATGACTCAAGTCAATCAGGTACAACGATGATCGGTACTATCATTATAAGAAAGTCGAATAAGTTAATTCTCTAAGCGAAGCGATTATAAGGGTCGCGCTCAAAAAATTTTCCACATTTTGTTCCACCATTTCCTCATGTCATACTACTTTTTAACAGTGAAAACAATTATTAATAAAAAAAAAAAAAAAATACATACAGTGTTTCTTAGGAGCAAGCACACTTATTACTCCAACAAATTTTTTTTCATAAATAACTGTTTTCACTTTTAAAAATTAGTATTAGCCTATATGACATGAGGAAATGGTGGAATAAAATGTGGAAAATTTTTTGAGCGCTACCCATAACCAGTTTTCTAAAAGGGTCTATTTTTCAGACGCAACTTTTTTTCCATGTCATTTTCAAATAATTTTTGTTTAGAGCCTATTGCAATTACAGAGAGCAAGACCTCGCGTTTTTTTCGTCTTTCTATTAACTTTAAAGGAAAAATATTTTTAAATCTTAACTCAAAAACTTTAAGCGTGAATAATTTATGTTACTTAAAGTACTTTTTAGTATTTTCTGAGTTTTAGAATATAAATTATTCGAATTTGAACTTTGAAAAAACTTAAAAAGTGCTAGCAGTTACATATATTTGTATAGCTAATCGCTAAAAATGACCATTAAGATGAAAAATTGATGGTTTCCTTCATCATTCGGCACCGTAAAACGATTCCTGAAGTTTCATTGAAATCGATGATACCTTTAACTTTTCCGACCCACATAGGAGGACCCACGAATTAAAAAAATATCACCAAAAAATCTGTTAATTATTATTATTATTTTTTTTAATTTATACATACCAATTGATCTAATTGTTTAAAAATGAATATATATTTTAAATCTTTTTTTTTCATATTTATAATATTTATGATTAGGGGGGCAAAAATTAAACTTTCTTTTTAGTTGGTATGTAACCAAAACAATCAGTAGGTCATCGTTGCACGTACATACATTAACTCAATCTTTAAGCCTCTTTATAAAAGTTCTTACTTATATAGTAGTATATACAAGTTACAACCGGATAAGCTTACAAATGATTTTAATTTGACTTTAAGAAAATATGTCATCAACTCAAATAAAAATATTTCTTCAACCTACAAGATTGACATATTTACATTTCTTATCATTAACACCTGCTCATTACAAATTTTTTATTTCTTTCTCAATATACAAGTTACTTTAAATAAAATGTTTTATTCTAAAAAAAAAAAAAATTTCAGTAGCCATCATTGTTTTACATAAAGTCATTTATTTAACGTGGAATTGTTAATCAAATCGGTTAAAATCTGCATTTAAATTTTATTATGTGTTCACTCCAGATATATAAACTTGTAACTTTAAGCTGAAAGCGGGGAAGACTCAACAAAGCGAAGGTAAGTTCGAACTCGTAGTTGGATTTACTTTTCAAGATCTATACACGGAGAAGGAGGTATACACCATAAAACTTGGTGTACAGCGCCACCGTTTTAGACGATGCGTGGTACAGCGTGATTCCAAGTTACAGTCGTATTTCCAAGTGCATGCACCGTGTTTTCCAGTGCAAAATTTTTAGAGAGATAATTTCGATAGAGCAGACGACGGCGCTCAGAACACCCATGTATACAGTTTTTTAAAGTTTTACTCTTAAAATTGTGTACGATTCTTACTTTGAAATGTTCTTGCTATTTTTCCTAACAAATTTATAAACTTCAATTATAATTATAAACTTGATATTAATATTTATACGCTTTTAAAGTTTCGAGGTTAGAGATTCAGCAGAACTTGAGTAACCGAGAAAAAAGCATGCGTCAACTGCGTACACTGGGAATAACTTCGGTTCTTCTTTCCGCTGCTCTTTCGTAAATAGCTTCAGAGTTCAGAGAAACGACAACAGACGTGGAAAAGGCCTTTTTCCACGCGTGTTTTGAAGACTACTAAACTATAGGAGAAAAGGGTCGGTTCCCTGGTTGTTCACACGCATGGAAAAGGACGTTTTCCACTTGCGGATTTGAGAAACACCGTGCATGCATTGTGTTTCATAGTATGTCTCTTTCTCCGTGTAGGTATTAATATTTTTATACTTACAATAAAACATTGAAGTTTCATAAAATTTCTATACATATTTTATAAAATGATTGGAATATGCCAAAATTTTACCCACCCTTCGGCCTGACCTTTTTGAAGAGGCTTTTAATATTATGAGGAAGTCGTTGAGGGACAACTATAATTTCAAGTAGCTAAATTCTACGACTATCTAGAAAGATATTGGTATCCTCTTAGAGAAGTAGTTTCGGTTTGGAACGTACCATTTAACACAATTAACATCTGTGAACGGTACCATCAAGAAATCAACAAAAACTGCAATCATGGAAAACATCCAAGATCGTTGCAAATATGCAATTAATTTTTACTAATCATTAGGAATATGACTTTGCATTAGTAGTTTTTTTAATGAACTAAATCAAAATTATTAACGTAAACTTTTGCCACTTTATGCTATGAATAAAATGGCAAACGTATACGTTAATGCAAAGGTATGCTCATGGCTTCACAAAATAAAAGAAAAAATCAAAATAAATTATCGAGTTAATTGTCAAACTAGTCAAAACGATTTTTGAAAAAATCTTTTTACTTTGAATAGAAATTACGAACCACAAAATTTTTCAATTTCATTACTCCGATCATCATGCGGTGAAAACGAATCAACTTTTGCATCATGCCTAGAATCTTATGTATTCAATTAATTAGCTTGTGTTATTTATTTTTATTCAAAACGGAAAATAAAGATATTTACGTATGAATCGAAACTGATGTGTGTGATGTTTTAGTATGAGTCATGCGAATGTAAACAAAAAAATAATAAAACTCTATCTATTCAGTATCCAGTATAAAAATGAGAGTTTGGTTGGTTTGGTAGTTTAGTCATAAAATGAAAATGTTACCGAAACTTATTGTCATTATATTATTTGCATGTATTCATGGTAAGCTTATTAATAATTTGATATTATGATGAATTAAAATTTAGTTTACATTATTACTCGTCATTTGAAATATTAACGAACTACCAAAACTGATTCATTTCCAATTTTTACGGTTCTTACCATTATTAATTTAATTTATAATAATCATAAATATCGTAATCGATTTACTGACGTAAAAATTCTAGCATAATCAATGTTATAATTAAGTGTACAATAGTTATTATTAATTTTATTGTTGCATATAATTATTTGCATGCTGAGATCGTTAATTGTCTCAGTCACAGAATTGAATTATTACGTTTAAAAGTTTTAAGTAGTATGCAAATTAATTTCGATCGTAAGAGCTATTTTACCATTAATGCAAAACATGATCCTATGATCTGAATTTACTCTTTTAGAATTACCTACATTGACCAGCAAATGTTTGTTTAATTTTAAAATTAAATAAGATGCTAAAAATATTCAATTATAATGTTCTGGTTTAAAATTAAGTTAAAAAAATTGGTATTATCGAAGTAATATAATAGAATCAAACTTTTTTCTAGCACACAAAATTATAAATAAGCGAATGGTTAATGGCGACGTAGCAGACATTTCAGAAGTTCCGTATACAGTATTTGTTAAAAGTGAGGAGTTTGACATTTGTACAGGTGCAATAGTATCTACCTGGCACGTTATTACTGCAGCTCATTGCACTCGCGGTGACATCAAAGCAATACGAGTCGAAGCTGGATCGACTTTTAGAGGCGAAGGAACTGTTCATCACGCTAAGAATGTTAAACGTCACGAAAAATTTGCTGTAGACAAAAATGAACAGAGTTCCTTCTATGACATAGCCATAATTAGAGTCTTGGAGCAATTCCATTTTAACGCCAATACTCAGCCCATAAAACTATTTAGGCATGGAGAAAAAATAGAAACTAATATGCAAGGCTTAGAGAGCGGTTGGGGCTCAAACGAGAATGGAATTTATGAAAAACAATTGAAAAAACTATCATTCTCGGTTGTTGACA
This sequence comes from Encarsia formosa, assembly GCA_038277355.1. NCBI lineage: Eukaryota > Metazoa > Arthropoda > Insecta > Hymenoptera > Aphelinidae > Encarsia > Encarsia formosa. The sequence goes on from CM076184.1 coordinate 113,950,575, forward strand.
AAACTACGTGCAATGACATTTATAAGAGTTGGAGCGGTCTGAAGGTTGGTCAATTTTGTGCAAAAAATAAGGACGACCACAAATATCCGTGTTACGGGGATTCTGGAGGCCCTTTAGTCATTAATGGACGTCTAGCTGGGATTGACATTTACGGAGGTAACTGTGAGTTGCCTAATTCACCTTCGGTCTTCACTGAAGTTGGTTATCTCCGGCCATGGATCGATCAAAATCTCATTTAAATTTAATTTTTAACGAGCTCTTGAAGATTTAAATTTGTTCATAAATAATATTGTTACAAAAATTTAATACCGTTATATTTTTTTATTATTATTTTTTTTTGTTAATGGAATGAGTTCATTTGAAATTTGAGCGAAATAAATAATTTTTTATTTGACTAAATTCAATTCATACAATAATAATCAAAACATTTTCAGAGTTATATTTATTAAAACAAAAAAAAAAGATTTAGAAAATTAAAAAATTAAATTTTTTTTATTTATTCATTTCAACAAACAAAGCAGTATTAGATTAGAACTCGCTGAGATAACGCATACTCGATTTATGTTTATATATCGTTCTAAAAATATGGTTTAATACGATAGTTATATTTAAATCAGTTTTTATTTTATTTTTTCTTAAACTTATGTAAAATACAAGATATATCAAGAAATCAACAATAAACAAAGTTAAAAATAAATTAAAAATTTTTTTATTTTTTATTTTTAACCGAGTAACTTAAAGATGATTGATTAATTATTCGCTACGATGTGAACTCTTAAAAAATGAAAAAATTTCAAAAAATTCTGCCAAGCATACACAAGCAGTAAAAACAAAAGAAAATTAAAAGAAACCGAAATCAAACCTTTTTCGACCTATTGATCAAACGATAGCTTATGAAATTTTTTAATTCTTACATGTGAAAATGGAAAATGAATTGAATAAGTAAATAAATGAAAAAATAATTAATTTTATTAATATTATGGAAGAAGAGTTGTAAGATTGGCACATATTTAAGCGAAAATCTCCATGCTAAGTTTCTAATCCCTTACTTATGTATTTATTTATTTTCGTATAGCTTTACCAAACTCAGCTTTATTTTATTCCTTTAAGTGGTGCATGACAAATTTTCAAATAAATAAGTAATAAGTATAAAAGAATTATGGATAATGGTAATTACAGCAATGCCATGCAAGGTTACTGTATAACGCAGAAGCAATAATACATACGTATTCTTTTAAGACCCTGTGCTGGATCGTAAAAGCGTAGTATGAAAAAAAAGACACAAATTGATTATTTAATGAAAAGAACTCTTTTGAAAGTATTTTAAACAATATGAGAGCTCTGTAACTCTATAGTAAATTTAATTATAGTAAATACCGCTTTACTTATAGATTTTCTTTTAATTGCAATAAAAAAAAAAAATATATAAAAAAATATCTATATCTAAAATATTTACCTTGTGTAAAAAAATTTTTTAAAAATGGAAAATTTTTAGTTTAAACTTTGACGTAAGTATTTTTAAGAGACTATTAATATTATACGATAAGTTAAGTTTTTACGACTTTAAGTAATGTTTTCTCCAGAAGAAAAATTTTTTCAAATATTGTTAAGTAATCTTTAAGGTCTAGTCTACAAAAATTTCTCTTAAAGGTTCATACATTAATTTTATTTTTATTTTTAGCTGCTATTGAAACTTATACAAGTTTAATTATTATTGAACAATTGCTAATGTTAATTAATTTCTTTAAGTTGCAACATCGTGAAACTATTCAACTATTAAAATCGAAATCAAACTTTTAAAAATCTAGAACTTTCACAAATGTGTTTTAAAAATTAAAAATTTCTAAACTGAAAACTTGAAAAGAATTATGTATTTAAACAATTTTGAAATAAATTTGAGTTATGAATTTGAGAAAATTTTATAATTCAATAATGCAATAACAAGTTAGAAAAATCAGGGGCACATTTTATTTATGCATGTACAGTTTTAATTTATATTATAAATAAATGTCAATTCGTTAGTTTCAAGTTAATAAAGCCTATCAGTAAATGCACATTAAAACTTCTATGTTCTTCATAGTGAATAGTTGAAAAATTGATTATATTTTATGTTATTTAATTAGATTGATCATCGGTTAGGGAAAGTATCAAATTTTACGAAAAAAAACTCTCATTAAATAAATTCTTTCAGATACTTCCATTTCGATAGAGAGAAAATGCATAACATTTTTTCAAGACTTATTAGGATCGACATTTTCAAGATGATCGTTAATATTGTGGTAATTGTTACAATAGTAACTTGTAGTTTAGGTAAATATAAATATTTAATTAGAGATATACAACTTAAACATAAGTGTGTATTATATATATGTATATTATTAAAATCAAAAGTCCAAGAGTTAAAGATCATGGTCTGTAAATATAATATTTATAAGATGTGTACATTATTATGTATTAGGATTTATTAATCATAATATAAATTTTTTCTCAGCAAACCCTGACAGTCGCTCAGAGGATGAAGCTCGATTAGTCAGAGGAGAAGATGCGGAAATTTCTGAGGTCCCGTACACTGTGTATGTCAGCGGCGAAGAGTTCAACGTCTGTACGGGTGCAATAATTTCTAAGCGATATGTTTTGACTGCAGCCCATTGCACAAGAGGTAACATCAAACACCTCGAAGTTCGAGCGGGATCGACTCAGAAAGATACTGGTTATACCTTACACAAAGCCCAAAATGTTACACGTCACGAAAAGTTTAATGTTGACAACAATGGTAGGTCATCATTCGACATAGCTGTAATTCGTGTGGACAAAGAGTTCAATTACACTAAAAACACTCAGCCAATAAAGCTTTTCGGACCAAACCAAAAGATTCCTTCAAATGCCATGGGAAAAATCAGTGGATGGGGACGAGATGAGTACGGAACCTACGACATTTATCTAAAAAAATTGATGCTTCGTATTGTAGACTCAAGAAAATGCAATCAATCTTTTAAAACCTGGGGTGGTATACTGGCTGGTCAATTTTGCGCTGAAAATAGAGACAAAAAAAGATATCCATGTTACGGAGATTCCGGAGCTCCGTTGGTGATAAAAGATCAGGTTGCTGGCATAAATATATATGGCGGCAACTGCGACAAACCTTACTCCGTAAGAACTGCACCTTCTGTCTTCTCTGAAGTGGCATATTTTCGTGAGTGGATCGATAAACATGTCGAATATGATCATTAAGTTTTAGCAAACTTAAAAAAATTCAAATCATTGATTAAAAAGATAAATCTGTTTTTAGATAGACTACGTCATGATTTATATCAACAAACTGCGCAATATCAATAATTATTATTTTAAAATGTAATTAATGTACGATGAAGTTATCTGAATAAATATTTATTTTGAAACAAGAGATCAAACTTGACTATTTATTTAGAGGATAAAGTCCATGAAAAAGGGTTTTAGCAAGGTAACTAAAGTGCTATTCCGTTCTCCCTCACTTTTCTCGAGGGAGGACGAGGTCCATGGAAATGGATTAAAAACTATTCGATTCTCCCTCTCTTTTCTCGAGAGAGGATGTAGTCCATGAAGAAGGGTTTGGCTAGGTAAAAAGCTATGCCATTCTCACTAGCTTTTCTCGAGGGTGGATGAGGTCTATAGTAACGGAATTTGGCAAAATATCCAAAAAGCTATTTCATTCTCCCTCGCTTTTCTCGAGGGAGTAGAGGTCCGAAGAAAATGATTTAGGCAAGGTTTACAAAAAGCTTTAAAGGAGGATAAGGTCCAAGGAAAATGACTTTGGCAAGGTTTCCAAACAGCTATTTTATCCTCCCCCGCTTTTTTCGGGAGAGTATGAGTTCCAAGAAAATTGATTTTAGCAAGATTTACAAACAGCTTTCAGGAAAAAGAGGTAAGGAAAATGAATTTTCCAAGATTTCCAAACAGCTTTGAAGGAGTATGAGGTCCAAGGAAAAGGATTTCGGTGAGCTTTCCAAAAAGCTTTGAATGAGTATGAGGTCCAAGGAAAATGGATTTGGCGGATATTTAAAAGAGCTTTGAAGAGTATGAGGTTCAAGGAAAATGATTTTGGCGGGGTTTTAGGATAGCTTTAAAGTAGTATGAGGTCCAAAGAAAATGATTTTGAAAAGATTCCCTAGGGCTTTAAATGAGTATGAGGTCCAAGGATAATCATTTTTGCAGGGTTTCCATACAGCTTTAAAGGAGTATAAGGTCCAAGGAAAATGATTTTGACAGGGTTTCCATAGAGCTTGCAACGGTGTGAGTCTGTCTGGACGGCACCTTCCGCGTACGCGCAAACTTAGCCTTTCAAACAAAAATTTGCGCGCACGCGCAACTTAGGTGTTCCGCGTACGCGCAAACTAAATTATCCCGCGTGCGCGCAAACTTAGGTACTCCGCGTGCGCGCAAAAACTTAAGATCTCCGCGTGCGCGCAAAAACTTCCGATCTCTGCGTGCGCGCAAAAACTTCCGATCTCCGCGTGCGCGCAAAACTTATGATATTCCGCGTGCGCGCAAAGACTTATGATATTCCGCGTGCGCGCAAAGACTTATGATATTCCGCGTGCGCGCAAAAACTTCTGATCTCCGCGTGCGCGCAAGACTTATGATATTCCGCGTGCGCGCAAAACTTATGATGTTCCGCGTGCGCGCAAAAACTTCCGATCTCCGCGTGCGCGCTAAAACTTCCGATCTCTGCGTGCGCGCAAAACTCTAGATCTCCGCGTGCGCGCAAAAACTTTGATTACGTTGCGATAAATGCATCAATTATTGTCCTTCTAAACATTAAAATTGTGATTAAAAAAACTTCCTAACTCTATGAAATTTATTTTTCACACACGGTGCAGAAAGTTCAAACTTTCTGATTTTTCCCAAACAGGAAGTTTGAACTCCTTGCTTTGAGTTGAAAAAAACATTACACTCGACGCTGGAAAAGTATGAGCTAACCCTTAGCAAACCTTTGACACTCTCGCCTTTGGCTCAGGTTTTGAACACAAATTGTTTGAAAATCAGCTAAAAACCCAAAGAAATCCCAAATGTCTAGTCCTACACGGAGAGAAAAATGTAGGGTTTGACCCATGCTACGCCATATGGAACAGATCTATAAGCAGCGCATGGAATCGTCCCAAGATATTCATCGGTCGATTCCATGCTCGCTACTGGATTATCCGGTGCTGCTCATGCGATTGGACTGGCGAAACAAAACACGATGACTCGCACGCGCTTGCGGGCAAAATATTATACGCGCAATAAATTTTGTTAGATAATTTTCATTAAAAAATAATTTTTAATAAAATCTTTATTATTAATTAATATATCACTGTTAAAAAAATGTTACTGTAAAAAAAAAATTATAAAATTTTGCCTGCAAGCGCGTGCGAGTCATCGTGTTTTGTTTCGCCAGTCCAATCGCATGAGCAGCACCGGATAATCCGGTGGCGTGCATGGAATCGACCAATGAATATCATGGGACGATTCCATGCGCTGCTTACAGATCTGTTCCATGAGCGTAGCACGGGTCAAACCCTACATTTTTCTCTCCGTGTAGCGGGTCCTCCTCTCTCCGGGTTGGATAAGTTTTTTTGGATCATCGATTGCAGAAACTTTGGAAATCGCTTTCTGGTACCGAATGATGAGCAAACCCCATTGCAAGTATCCTCAGTGAAATCAGCGATGAATTCATCGGTGAATTCATCGGTGAATTCCTCGCTTTTTGCGGTGAAATCCTCGGTGAATTCCTCGCTTTTTGCGGTGAAATCCTCGGTGAATTCCTCGCTTTTTGCGGTGAAATCCTCGGTGAATCTTAACAGTGAAATCCTCGGCGAAATCCTCGGCATTACAACGGTTTCGAAAACGAAGGAGTCAAAAAGGACATCTGGTGCACCTGGTGATACGTACGCCTTGAAGATGATTTCCCTAGGAAGTTTCGACTCCGGATGGGTCAGGGCGGACACCTGGTGCCTCTGGTAATACGTACGCCTTGGAGATAATTTCCCCAGGAAGTTTTGACTCCGGAGGGATCAGGGCGAGCACCTGGTGCACCTGGTGATACTTACGCCTTAGAGAGGATTTCCCCAGGAAGTTTCGACTCCGGAGGGATCAGGACGAGCACCTAGTGCACCTGGCGATACTTACGCTTTGGAGATGATTTCCCGAGGAAGTTTCGGCTCCAGAGGAATCAGGGTGAGCACCTGGCGATACTTACGCCTTGGAGATGATTTCCCCAGGAAGTTTTGACTCCGTAGGGATCAGGGCGGACACCTGGTGCCCCTGGTGATAGCACCAGGTCGACTACCAGGTAACCAGATCAATTTCCTCAGGAAGTTTTACTCGTAGTTGACGGTAGGATAGTGGATCTTACCCCAGGTAGCATCAGGTCAACCTCTAGGTAACTGGGACGTTTTCCCCAGGAAGTTTTACTCGTAGTTGAAGGTGGTATAGTAGATTTTACCCCAGGTAGCACCCAGTCTAGTACCAGATAACCAGATCAATTTCCCCAGGAAGTTTTACTCGTAGTTGACAGTGGGATAATGGATCTTACTCCAGGTACCACCAGGTCGACTACCAGGTAACCAGGATGTTTTTTCCCCAGGAAGATTTACTCGTAGTTCAAGGTAGGATAGTAAATTTTACCCCAGGTAGCACCAATTTGACCACCAGGTAACCAGGACGTTTCCCCCTGGAAGTTTTACTCGTGGCTGAAGGTGGGATAGTAGATTTCTCCCCAGATAACACCAGGCCGAGTACCAGGTAACCAGATCAATTTCCCCAGGAAGTTTTACTCGTAGTTGACGATGCAACAGAGAGCCAAATCGAAGGTCCATTTTCAAAAATTAATATCCCCTAGAATTTTAGGAGTGGAATAAACATCCCGGAGCTGTTTTCTTTGTTTGGTGGAGTACTTTGTGAAAAAGTCCCGCCTTGTTATAAAATATTGTTATAAACAATTGTTATTGCAAAAAAACTTTTGAAAGTGAACGATAAAAAATATGAAAAAATCGTCTAAAACAAGTATTGCTATTCTCCCGGATTTTTTTACGTCAAGATATGGATTGTCAAGCATCTAAGTCGCACAAAATTTTCCGGGTCGTTTTATCATCGGGAACTACCCCAACGAGCTTCAGAGAGGGGTATGAAACGTTAAATAAAATCATAAAATATTATAAAAAAAAAGGATTGCAATTCTCCCGGATTTTTTTTCGTCAAGATATTAATTGTCAAGCATCTAAGTCGCACAAAAATTTCCGGGTCATTTAATCATTGGAAATGACCCCAACGAGCTGCAGAGAGCGGGATGAAACGTTACATAAAGTTATAAAATGTTAAAAAAAAAAAAAGGATGGCAATTCTCTAAGCTCCTAAAACCCTGTTCAACAAAATACTGATTGGCTACCCCCCTAAGCTCCAAGCCCACAAAACCCTCGGAGCTCGAGTTGAACAAAAAAACTGATCAGCTATCCCCTAAGCTCTAAGCCCTCAAAACCCTGGGCGCCCGAGCTCAACATAGAAACTGATTGGCTACCCCCCAAGCTCTAAGCCCCCAAAACCCTGGGCGCCCGAGTTCAGCAAAATACTAATTGGATAACCCCCAAACTCCAAGCCCCCAAAACCCTGGGTGCCCGAGTTCAAGAAAAAAAACTGATTGGCTACCACCCAAGCTCTAAGCCCCCGAAATCCTGAACGACCCAGTTCAACAAAATACTGATTGGCTACCCCCCAAGCTCTAAGTCGACAAAACCCTGAGCGCCCGAGTTCAACAAAATACTGCTTTGCTACCTCCCAAGCTCCAAGCCCCTAAAACCCTGGGCGCCCGAGCTCAACAAAATACTGATTGGCTACCCTCCAAGCTTTAAGCCCACAAAACCCTGGGAGCTCGAGTTGAACAAAAATACTGATCAACTATCATTTATCCCGTAAGATTTTAACCCCAAAAACCTTGGGAGCCTGAGTTGAATTATTTCAATAATATGTGTGCATTTTAGTTAACTTAAGCAGGAAATAAATAATTCTGTAAGTATACCTAATGACACTGCTCTGGTGCAAATACATCATGAAATTGTAAGTCTGTGATTTTAAACTCCTAAATGGCGTGGTTGACTAGGAAAACGCTATAAGTTTTTCACTTATTGTTTTTTTTGCTCTTTTTTTGCAACGTCATCAACAATTTTTTTTTTTTTTAACTATAAATTGAATGTTTTAACGAATAAGACACATTTCGAAAAAAGTGTAAAAATTTTCGTTTTTTGATTGGTTATTAATTTTTTTAATTTATATTATTTTTTTGTTATTTTGTAATTTTTTTAAGTAGTGTAAATAAAAGTTTACTATAACGATCTTGAGGAGTGAAAAAAAAAAAAACACTTTTTTATTGATTTGATATAAAAATATTGAGTACGCTCAACTTGTAAAATTATTCCACTCTGTAATCAGGGTTTTGGGAGCTTAGAGCTTGGGGGATAGACGATCAGGTTTTTTGTTCAATTCGGGTGCCCAGGGTTTTGAAGACTTGGAGCTTGGGGAGTAGCTAATCAGTATTTTGTTGAACTCGGGCGCCCAGGGTTTTGGGGCCTTAGAGCTTAGGGGGTAGGCAATCAGTTTTTTTTTTAACTTGGGCACCCAGGGTTTTTGGGACTTAGAACTTAGAGCTTGGGGGCCAATCAGTTTTTTTGTTGAATTCGGGCGCCCAGCGTTTTGGCGGCTTGGAGCTTGGGGGGTAGCCACACTGGGAAAAAATTGGGGACGACTCTCTTCACGTGTCGGGCATGGGGATCCCCTACGCGCAAACGTTCCTCGAGCAGCAGTTTGTATACCTATATATTTTCAGCAATCACCGAGTATCTTGGCGTAGTCAAACCTCAAAATTTGATGCTTATCCTAATTATGTCGGTTATATATCGTCGCCCCAATTCAGAAAGATACTAACTCAGAAAGCGCGCGTGAAAGGTGCTAACTCAGAGCCGGTTCAGAAAAGTGCTAACTCAGAGCCGGTTCAGAAAAGTGCTAACTCAGAAACGGTTCAGAAAAGTGCTAACTCAGCTTCCGTTTAGAAAAGTGCTATCTCAGACTAAATTTCTTTTTTCAAGCTTAAGTCGGTGAAACATTTTTTTTTTTTTTTTATAAGTGTATAATTTATAAATTTGAACACTACTTTACATTAATTATTATTATTTTTTTTTTATTAAAAATTCATTTTTTATAAAAACTTTGATTTTTTACCGTGTTGCAAAAAAATAAAATTGTGATTTTAATCACGAATTTTACAGCTGAATAAACTTTTTTCCCGATCGTTAAAGTTGCAACACGGTAAAAAATCAAAGTTTTTATAAAAAATGAATTTTTAATAAAAAAAAAATAATAATAATTAATGTAAAGTAGTGTTCAAATTTATAAATTATACACTTATAAAAAAAAAAAAAAATGTTTCACCGACTTAAGCTTGAAAAAAGAAATTTAGTCTGAGATAGCACTTTTCTAAACGGAAGCTGAGTTAGCACTTTTCTGAACCGTTTCTGAGTTAGCACTTTTCTGAACCAGCTTTGAGTTAGCACTTTTCTGAACCGGCTCTGAGTTAGCACCTTTCACGCGCGCTTTCTGAGTTAGTATCTTTCTGAATTGGGGCGACGATATGTGCCAAAATATGTTATTTCACTGGTGATACGTCTTGTGCTTTACAAGTCTTTCGAGTCTTGAGATTGTCCTAAAGTAAAAATAGCACTATTTCAACAATTTATGAAAACATCACGCTAATCGGTCGTTGACGCAAAGTTTCTGTGGGGATCGTGATTTCCGCATATGGGTTTCGCTGTGCCCACAGCGTCGTGTATCCCCATGCACGACACGTGAGGAGAGTCGTCTTCAATTTTTTCCCAGTGCAGTCAGTATTTTGTTGAACTTGGGAGCCCAGGGTTTTAGGGGCTTAGAGCTTGAGGAGTAGCCAATCAGTATTTTGTTGAGCTCGGGCGCCCAGGGTTTTGGGGGATTAGAGCATGGGAGATAGCCAATAAGTATTTTGTTGAATTCGGGCGCACAGGGTTTTGGGGGCTTAGAGAATTTCAACCCTTTTTTTTTAATTTTACAATTTTATGTAACGTTTCATCCCCCTGTCTGCAGCTCGTTGGGGTTGTTCCCGATGATAAAACGACCCAGCTAATTTTGTGCGACTTAGATGCTTGATAATCAATATCGTGACGTAAAAAAATCCGGGAGAATAGCACTACTCGTTTTTAGACGACTTTTTCATATACTTCATCGTTCACTTTTAAAAGTTTTTTTGCAATAACAATTGTTTTTAACAATTTTTTACAACAAAGCGGGACTTTTTCTCAAAGTACTCCACCAAACGAAGAAAACTGCTCCCAGATGTTTACTCTACTCCTAATATTCTAGGGGATATTAATTTTTGTAAATGGACCTTCGATTTGGCCCTCTGTGACCGTCCACTACGAGTAAAACTTCCTGAGAGAACAGATCTGGTTACCTGGTAGTCGACCTGGTGCTACCTGGGGTAAGATCCACTATCTCACCATCAACTGCGAGTGAAATTTCCTGGGGAAATCATCTCCGAGGCGTACGTATCACCAGGGGCACCAGGTGTCCGCCCTGATCAATCCGAACTCGAAACTTCCTGGGGAAATCCTCTCTAAGGCGTAAGTATCGCCAGGTACACCAGGTGTGCGCCCTGACCCTTCCGGAGTCGAAACTTCCTGGGGAAATCATCTCCGAGGCGTACGTATCACCAGGGGCACCAGGTGTCCGCCCTGATCCCTCCGGAGTCAAAACATCCTGGGGAAATCCTCTCTAAGGCGTAAGTATCACCAGGTGCACCAGGTGCTCGCCCTGATGCCTCCGGAGTCAAAACTGCCTAGGGAAATCATCTCCAAGGCGTAAGTATCGCCAGGTGCAGCAGGTGCTCGCCCTGATCCCTCCGGAGTCGAAACTTCCTGGGGAAATTATCTCCAAGGCGTACGTATTACCAGAGGCACCAGGTGTCCGCCCTGACCCATCCGAAGTCGAAACTTCCTGGGGAAATCCTCTCTAAGGCGTAAGTATCGCCAGGTGCACCAGTGTCCGCCCTGACCCATCCGGAGTTGAAACTTCCTAGGGAAATCATCTTCAAGGCGTACGTATCACCAGGTGCACCAGATGTCCTTCTTAACTCCTTCGTTTTCGAAACCGTTTTAATGCCGAGGATTTCGCCAAGGATTTCACTGTTAAGATTCACCGAGGATTTCACCGCAAAAAGCGAGGAATTCACCGATGAATTCATCGATGAATTCATCGCTGATTTCACCGAGGATACTTGCAATGGGGTTTGCTCATCATTCGGTACCAGAAAGCGATTTCCAAAGTTTCTGCAATCGATGATCCAAAAAAACTTATCCAATCCTGAGAGGAGGACCCGCTAGGACTAGACATTTGGGTCACTTCTTTGGGTTTTTAGCTAATTTTCGAACAATTTGTGTTCAAAACCTGAGCCAAAGGCGAGAGTGTCAAAGGTTTGCTAAGGGTTAGCTCATACTTTTCCAGCGTCGAGTGTAATGTTTTTTTCAACTCAAAGCAAGGAGTTCAAACTTCCTGTTTGGGAAAAATCAGAAAGTTTGAACTTTCTGCACCGTGTGTGAAAAATAAATTTCATAGAGTTAGGAAGTTTTTTTAATCACAATTTTAATGTTTAGAAGGACAATAATTGATGCATTTATCGCAACGTAATCAAAGTTTTTGCGCGCACGCGGAGATCTAGAGTTTTGCGCGCACGCAGAGATCGGAAGTTTTTGCGCGCACGCGGAATATCATAAGTTTTGCGCGCACGCGGAGATCGGAAGTTTTTGCGTGCACGCGGAACATCATAAGTTTTGCGCGCACGCGGAGATCGGAAATTTTTGCGCACACGCGGAGATCTTAAGTTTTTGCGCGCACGCACAGCACCTAAGTTGGCGCGCACGCGGGATAATTTAGTTTGCGCGTACGCGGAACACCTAAGTTGCGCGTACGCGCAAATTTTTGTTTGAAAGGCTAAGTTTGCGCGTACGCGGAGGAGTCTCCGCGTACGCGCACGCGTACGCGGAAGATGCCGTCCAGACAGACTCCGTGTGTAGCTCACTGGGAGGAAGGCGATCTCCTCGTGGTCGGCGGCCCTCGATCTCGATGTCGCTTCCGATTCTCGATGACCTGCACACCCACGTCTGGAACTAGCTAATTAGCTTATTGCTCTCCGATACAAAAAAATCAAGTAGAAAAAGAATCACGCGTATATTGCATTCAGTAAAGGTGAGAAAACGCGGCAACTCTCTAGGCGAGCAGAACAAAGACAGCCCAGCGGGGCTAAGTCGCTGGCGGTCGCCACCAGCGCCACTCAGCTGAGCAGGGTAGGGGAGGGGAATCAGGGCCGGGATAGAGATAAATGCACAGAATCCTGTGCGCCTGTGCACCTGCACAGAGCTCTTGTGCAGCTCCACAGACAGCACCTGAGCAGAAGCAAAGGAGCAATGAAATCAAATTAACTTGAATAAATAAATTAAAAATTGATTAATAAGCCTTCAGTTTTATGGTCAGGGTGAACACCTGGTGCACTTGCTGATAGCTACGCCTTGGAGATGATTATCTCAGGAAGTTTTGACTCCGGAGGGGTCAGGAAAGGCACCTAGTACACTTGATGATAAGGACGCTTCGTACACGGAAGTTTTGACTCCGGAGGGGTCGGGGTGGGCACCTGGAGCATCCAACGATAGTTACGCCTTGGAGATGATTTCCTCAGGAAGTTTTGATTCCGGATGGCTCAGGAAAGGCACCTAGTGCACTTAGTGATAGTATAACGACTTGGAGATGATTTCCTCAGGATGTTTTGACTCCGGAGGGGTCAGGCTAGGCACTTAGTGCACTTGGTGCATCATCTCCAGGGCGTAACTATCACCGACTGCACCAGGTGTCCACCCTCACTCTTCCGAAGTCAAAACTTCCTGGGGAAATCATCTCCAAGGTATAACTATCACCAAGTGCACCAGATGTCTGCACCCTGACCCTTCCGGAGTCGAAACTTCCCGAGAAAATCATCTCCAAGTGGTAACTTTCACTAAGTGCACTAGGTGCCTTTGTTGACCCCTCCAGAGTCAAAACTTACTGTAGAAATCATCTACGAAGCGTACCTATTATCAAGTGATCTAGGTGCCCTTCCTGACCTCTCCGGACTCCGGAGTCAAAACTTCCCGAGGAAATCATCTCCAAGGTGTAATTATCAACAAGTGCACTAGGTGCCTTTCCTGACCCCTCCGAAGTCAAAACTTCCTGAGGAAATCATCTCCAAGGCGTAACTATCACCAACTGCAATAGGTGCCTACCCTGAGCCCTCCGGAGTCAAAACTTTCTGAGGAAATCATCTCCAAGGCGTAACTATCAACAAGTGCGCGGGGTGCCTTTCTTGAGCCCTCTGGAGTCAAAACTTCCTGAGGAAATCATCTTCAAGGTGTAATTATCATTGGATGCTCCAGGTGCCTACCCTGACCTCTCTGAAGAGTCAAAAGTTCCTAAGGAAATCATCTCCAAGGCGTAACTATCACCATGTGCACTAGCTGCCTTTCCTGACCCCTCTGGAGTCAAAACTTCCTGGGGAAATCATCTCCAAGGCGTAACTATCAGCAAGTGCATTAGGTGTTCACCCCGACCATAAAACTGAAGGTTCATCAATTAAATTTTAATTTATTTATTCAAGTTAATTTGTTTCATTGCTCCTTTGCTTCTGTTCAGGTGCTGTCTGTGCAGCTGCACAAGAGCTCTGTGCAGGCGCACAGGCACACAGGATTCTGTGCATTTATCTCTGTCCCGGCCCTCAGGCTCCCGGCCGTCTCTCTCGTCGCTGCACACTCGGGTTTAGCTCCAGCCGATCACCACGATCCGCTTGGAGCTCAGCGGACGAAGGAAAAAAGGCCGGGAGCTTGTGCTCAAGCTCCCAAACTCCCCGTAGCACACACATTGCAACCGCAATGGACCAGCCCCCACCAAGGAGTGACGCCTAACCAGGCGGTACGACGACCGCTCGCGGAAGAATAATAATACCAAATAAAGAATACAAACAAAAACTCCCCGGCGCTCTCTCGATTCGCATACTATGGTCTAGGACCTCACTCAGCCGTCTCGCTACCGGTTTGCCCAACGGGCTTACGCAAAATACAACTGGCCTATCGGCCTAAACTCATACGAGAGAATAATAATAATAATAAAACAAATGAATTTCCCAACGGGGCCTACGCTCATAGGAAAAATAACAATAATAAAAAAAAAAAAAAAAAAAATAAAAAAAATACAAAAGAATGGCCCAATGGGGCCCAAACGCTCGTAGTAAAATAATAAAGAATACAAATGAATTTCCCAACCGGGCCTAATCGCTTATAAATGAACAAAACAAGAGAATTGCTGAACGGGGCCTAACGCAAATAGGAGATAAAAAAAATAAAATATTACAAATGATTGCCCAACGGGGCTTAAACGCAGATAATAAAATAAATAAAAAACGCAAATGATTTGTCGCCCGATGGGGTTCACCAGGAGTCTGAAAGACCTTCAACGAGGTCCAGGGAACACGGCTCGGAGGATGTTCAGTTGAACGTCCTCGGGCAAGTCCTGGATCGGGGTCCGAGGCGGGACAACCTCCACTACCGGGGCAGCGCGAGCTGGACCAGGAGGCTGCGGAGCAGAGGGAGCATTGACCTGCGGTGGAGTGTCCAGTAGGTTAGTCCAGAGGCTGTCGAAACGGGTCGGGACGATCTGTGCTGTCGAGACTGTCCCTCTAGAACCCGAGTTTTGTTTTGGTTCGGCCGTTCTTGACGCGTTACCCGGGTTTCTTGAGACCAGGGTCCTCGGTGTGCCCCCTGTGGACCTGGCGGGCTGGGCGGCTTCTCCATTGGGACGTTGTCGCCGGAACTCTTCGCTGCAACGGGGGCACTCTCCCACTGACAATCCTCGCCTACCGCAATTGGAGCAGAAACTCCTTACTTTGGGGCTGGGGCAGTTTCTGGACACGTGGCCCGGCCGGCGGCGCCAGCAGGCGAAACATGCCCCCTCGGGGGGATCGAACCAGGCGTCGGTGGGAACCAGCATGGTGAGGCCCAGGTAAATCCCTCTTCGATAGGCCGTCTCCTTCCGGCGGGGCAATGTCTGCATCACGAATGCCGGTAGGTCCGGCGGGATCGGCTGGGTGGCATCCCATCCGAAGTACGGATAAGGATCCGCCTCCTGGGGGTCCTGGTAGTATGCCGGTGCGGACTTAGCGTGGGATCGCCGTCTCGCTCCTCCTGGTGTCGGCTCGATGTCTGCTGGTGGGTTGATCTGCCTCGGCGCTTCCGGGCTTACCCGTACGGCCGCGCTTTGGCACGTCCAAAGGTTCGACGGACGATCCGGGCCGGCGAGGTGTATTTCCCTCTGAGACCACGCGTCTTGGACCAGGAGCGGACCGCGACCTCCTTCGGGCCCGCACCCCACTCCCCTTTGTTGAGAGTGGCTGTCCCGTGGACCAGTGCTGACGGAGCGTAAGCGAAAAGACCCAGGATCCAGCGGTGCGGACGGGAACCTTGCATCGTCCCCTCGCCGACAGAGCCTTTTTGGCGACTCGGGTCGCTGGAGGTTCTCCGACTGGTTTTCTCTGCATAGCCGTTCCAGTTGCCAAGGGCGTGTTTCGGCCTCTTCGTCCGATGAGGATTCCAGAAGGGGGTACCGGATGTCCAGACTCTCGTCCCCGATCTAGGGCTCTTCCTTTCGGTTCCGTAGTGGCCTTGGAAGAGTAACCACCTGCCCAGCGGGTGGTGGAGGATCTTGCTCCCCTGGGAGAATCATCTCCGGGTTGTATGGCCGGCGGACTGAGGGCTTGGATCCGCGCCTGGGCATCTGAAATAGAGTTTAATCATTAATGTGAGCCAAATACTCAAAAAAAAATATATATATATACAGTCAGTTAACACAAAAAAAAAATTAAATAACCGCATGCGGCGCGACTAATTTTTCCCGGGGGCTTACGTGTCTTGACTCATGCGGCCCAGGCGGCCCGTGTCGTCCTTCAGGTTGTCTATCCACTTGAGGGCGCGGTGATCCGTGATCACCTTGAACTCGTACCCCTCGACGTAGGGCCTCAATTTCAGCACTGCCCACTTGATGGCCAAATACTCTCGTTCCGAGACGGAGTATCGTCGTTGGGTATCTGACAGGGTTTTACTAATAAATATAATGGGGTGCTCGCCATCCTCAAACTCTTGAGTGAGAACAGCCCCGAGGGCTCCCACGCTAGCGTCGGTCTGTAGGACGAAGGGTCGAGTGAAATCAGGTCGGGCTAGGACCGGAGCTGACGTTAGAGCTTCCTTTAACGCGAGGAAAGCTTCGTTTTATTCGGGGCCCCACTCCCATTTTTGATTTTTTCGCAACAGTCTCAGGAGGGACAACTTCTTCTCAGATCCATACTCGATGAAGCGTGAGTACCAGCTGACCATGACGAGGAAACTGCGAAGCTTCGTGACCGAGGTCGGTGTGGGAAACTCTAGCACAGCCCGGGTTCGTTCGGGGTGAGGCCATCTTTGTCCAGAAGGAACCCAAGATACGGTATCTGAGAACATCCAAATTCACATTTGCTCCTATTGACTGTCAGGCCAGCCTCCGCTAGGCGCTTCAGGACCATGTGTACCCAGTATAAATGGGCCAAGAAGGTGGCTGTCACAATGATGATGTCGTCCAAGTACCGAAAGACGGACGGGGCAAACCACGGGGGAAAAAGCTCATTGATCAGCTTCTGGAAGGTGGCCGGGGCATTTGTAAGCCCAAAGGGCATCCTTAGAAACTGGAACAGTCCACAGTCCTTGACCGCAAAGGCCGTATACTGCTTATTGTTTTCCGCCATCGGAATCTGGAAGTAAGCCTGCTTCAGGGCGATTTTGGTCAGGTACTGGGCATCCCGGAGTTGATCCAGGATGGATTCCATGTCCGGGAGTGGGAAGGCATAATTCTTGGTTACTTTGTTGACCTCCCGGAAGTCGACACAAAACCGATAGGACCCATCGTCCTTGCGGACGAGGACAGGGGCACTACACCACGCGTTTTGGGACTCCTCAATAATCCCTGCCTTCAACATCTTGTTGACCTCCTCGATCATAATCTCATTTATTCGAGGAGACATAAGCCGTGTCGGCAGCCAAATGGGCTCACAGTCGATGACCTCAATGACATGCTCCGCATAAGTTGTCGCTTTCAGCTCGTCTGTGGGCTCAGGCAGTAGTCGGATCACCAGCTCCTCAAGTTGGGCCCGTTCGTCGTCCATGAGCTCGCTGATCCCGGCGCACTCCGCAATCACCACAGGGTTCTCAAATTTGTTCTGCTGGCTCAGAAAACCTTGCCAAGGCCCACCCTTGACACGCCACCAGCCAATGTCGAACTGTACTTCGATCCCAAACTCTCTGCAGAAGTCCATACCCAGGACTGCGTCATGCTCCAGGCCATCGTAGGCTTTAAGTTGAAACGGCCTGTTGTTTCCACACACATCCAACTGGACCGTCAACACGCCCCTCAGGCTTTTAACTTCACCTGTGACCGACCGGATCAGCGTATCCGTGGGCTTCAACCGCTTTACATTATTCTCAATAATCCGTGGGCCTAACAAGGAAAGCAATGCCCTGGGGTCGAATAAAGCGTTGTACTTCTGGCGACCGACAACTATGCGAATGTAGAAGCGGTTGTCCTCTTTGACTGCCGCGACCATCTTGATGACGTTGTCTTGGATAACTATGTGCCCGTCAACCTTGGGGTCATCATTATCCGCTTCCCAACTCTTCCAAGTATTTCCTAGGGCCTCCGGGCTAGCAGTTTCGTCAGGGCCTTCATCGCTGGCTTCTCCCATGCACCATCCGGACTCTCTCATGTACCGTTCCACTGCTTCGACGACTTGCTCATGGTACTCTTCCTCAGTCTTTAGCTGAGCTTTCCCACGGTCCGCGTCGATCTCCGGGTTGGCTGAGGTTTTTGTCACTGGATCCCATAGATCTGAGTCGCTTAGTGTTTGCTCTTCCTCGCATTCGTTCACCGCTTGAATTACGAGGCCTTCATTGCTGCTTCCTTTCCCCTGGGGCCGTATAGGGCTCGAGGTTTCGAGCTGGGTGGTCTCTAATCTTCTAGCACAGGGGGTTGGGATTGTTCAAACCCCCTGCGTTCAAGTTTCCCCTAACCCAGGCACAATTAGGGCAGTTACGGACCGTAACTCCAACCGTGTTACATCCCTGACAGGATACTTTAGCCTTCCGATCCAGACACTGAGGCGCCAAATGGCCTGTGTTGCGGCACGAGTAACAGACTATCGTCGGGCAGTTGGTTATTTTATGACCCGGCTCCCTGCAGTTATAACAAACGTCCGGATCAACGGCGTCACCTCCCCCGGCCAAGCCTGGTGTACGGATCGGTTGACTAGCCGAAGCTTACTTGGCCTGGTAGGGTGGAGGGCCTCCGTCCGAATTACGTCCTGGCGGGCCCTGGCCGACGGCTGCTACCTCTGGAGTTGGCTCAGTATCTTGATCGTTCTTATTCTTGGATCCTGCCCGCGGGTGCTCCATCTCACTTTTCTTTGAACCGGGTTCGGGCGGTCTTTTATCTTTCCTGGGCTTGGCTTTTTCACCTGTCCTGGGACTACATCCTGGGACCCCTAATCTTCGCGGCGGGACTCCTGCATCGAGGCTACTTTCTGGGCTTTCGTGGCCCCCGCAAAGCAGCCATGGGGATTCGTGATTTGTCCTTGGGAGGTGGCTGGACCCAGCGACTGTTCAAATCTTTTATTCTTTCGTACCCGCGACCTAAGGGTATAGCCTGTTAAGGGGGGGTAAAGTGCCCCCAGAGCAAACCCCTACAATATATATATCATTCGAAAGGTCTTAAAAAAAGAAAATTTTTGACGCCAACTAGAAATTTTTATCTCATATACTGCGCATGCGCGGTTAAAAATAGTGATTTTTCAACTTTTATTTATATCTCCAAACCTATATAAGATAAAAAAACGAGGTCGGCGGCAAAATTTTGTTTGAAAAAAATGTAGTTCGAAAAATTTTTTTTTTTAATTTTAGGTCAAAAAACGGAATTTTTACGGCGATTTTAAAACTTAAAATGCCCATTAATAAAAACCTGTAATGGCTGCAGTGCTAAAAAAAATTTTTTTATACGTATTTTGATGAAATTTTTTCACTTGAATTTTTTCAGATTTTTTCAGAGGGTGGAAAGCACTTAAAAAATTAAAAAACCGATTTTTTAAACGCTTTTTCGCTTTTTAATTGGTTTAAATCAAGTTATAAATTATAAAACTATTACAACTTCTTTTGTTTTACAAATTTACATATCACAGTACCATAGGTTATATTAAATTATCATTTAGAGCCTTAAAAAGGGCAAAAAAGCGATTTTTTAAACGCTTTTTCGCTTTTTTGTTACCATAAATTGAATTTAAAATTATAAAACCGATACAAAAACTTATTTTTTGTTAAATTACATACTAATTTACAGTTAAAAAAATTAAAACATTATTTTTAACTTAAAAAAGCCCGAAAAATCGATTTTTTCAACACTTTTTCGCTTTCTCGATACCTTAACTTAAATTTAAAATTATAAAACTGATACAAAAACTTATTTTTTGTTAAATTACATACTAATTTACAGTTAAAAAAATTAAAACATTTGTTTGGGCTAAAAAAAGGTCGAAAAAGCGATTTTTTGAACACTTTTTGGCTATTACGAAATAACCAATCGGTCATAACAACTTAGAAAATTTTATAAGAGTCACGTTTTACAATAATATAAACTAAGCAGCCATAAAAATAATTATAGCACATCTATGTGCCTTATAAAGGTCGAAAAAGTGATTTTTCGAACACTTTTGGACAGTTCTGAGCTTAAAAATTACTATTATACAATTTAAACTTATCTAAAGTCTACTTGTTTACAATAATACAGGAAAATAAGTTGTTACAACAGTTATCTCACACTTATTTGCCTTAAAAAAGCCAAAAATCATTTTTTGGGTGTTTTTTTAACAATATGAACTTACATACTGTTCACACGCACTCAAAAATTATTTTAAAACTACTATTTTATAGTAATACAAGTTAAAAATCAATTAAATCAAATTAAAATCAAAAACAATCTAACTAAATTTATTCAATCATCATCATCACTATCTTCATCTATAATAGGCATCGTGTCGTCTTCGACGAAAAGTTCTGATAATATTTGTGATGGACTCAGCTGTTTCGACTTGAATCTTCCACAGGACAAATAGTAAATTACTGCGGCGACGTGTGAACAACATCCAATTGTTCGTAGCCCATTAGCACACTCGCAGCACCACCGTTTGATCCCTGCGCAACCAACTGTTTCAGGACTGTACTCTATGTAACAATTGTAAGTCTTCGATTTTATGTGTCTGGACTGTACTTGTATTCTGATGATTTTTTCAGATTCTTTGAGATATTTCAAATGAAGAACACCATTTATATCAAGCATCTCTGCCAAATAGGAAACAGCTTGTTTTAATTGATATCCACCAGTAAAAAAGATTTTCAGATCTTTTTCGGTCATTTCTGGAAAATCACTTAAGTCAGTTGATGTTAGATCGCTGAAGGTAACTTTCTTTCTGCTCCAGCCTCCATTTTCTGCTTCTTGATGTAATGTATTTTCTATTTGAGATTGAAGTTTCATACGATCAACAATTTCATCGGTCATGCCAACATCAGAGTGAAATCGCTTCCCAAAAAAGTTGTTCAAAAAGCATGCTATTCTAACAAAGTGCTTTGCATTGTGTAAAGATTTATTATCAAATTGGTGATGAAGAAGTTTATATTTTTGACCAATTACTCCATGTATCGCTTCCACTGACCATCGGATTTTTGTTACAAACCTTGAATGATTAGCCTCTTCTCGAGTCAGCTGGTTTCTTTTACCTTTAAGAGAAGGCATCAAAACTTTGTAACCTTTATCCTGTAGGTACTGAACTACATCACGAAATCCTCTATCAAGAACAAAAACGTCGTTTTCTTGTAACAAATCCGAAAATTCTTGGTTTGTCTCTAGTAAGTGTTTTAAAATCTGCGCATCATTCATATGTGCTTCAAAAGGACCTAGAACATCAATGACATGACCATCTGGCATACAGATTGTAAAAGGCTTTGCTAAATGACATTTTTTTTGTCCTGTATAAGATTTTCTTTGATAATCGTTGTTTGCGCTTTTTTGATGCCGAAGGTAAGTACCATCACCAATTATCATTAACTGATTATCATTTAAATCATGCAATTTCTTAGCGATGGATGTGATATGATTTGTAACGAGCTCTTGTCTAGTTAGTGAATTGATACCAAATCTACTGGGTAAGACATCAACTTTAAACGACTGAATAACAGATTCCACAAAATTAGAAATTTGTTGCGACCACTGAATCCCTAGAATGGCTGCTATCATGCTATTCGAATTACCACTTCTTAATTTTAGTAAAAACACTACTAACGCCTGAGTAACATCTCTATTGTGTGAGGCTCTCATGCCTGTCAGCATTCCACGAAGTTGAATTAACTGCTCCCAGTTAAGACCAGTAAACACAATTAAGCTTTTTTCAGGCATTGAAAAGTCAGAAACTCGATAAAAAATATCTCTATCAACTCGTGCAGAAAAATTTTCCAGTAGTTTTTTTAGTTCAGAAACTTCTATTACACTAGAGTTAAAATGAATACGTAAGTGCCTGAGCTCATCTTCATAAAAAAGTTTTTTGACACTTAAATGGGACTTGCAAGTTCGATTGCCTGTAAATATTTTAAAAATTATAAATGATTTTAAAAATTTAAAAATGATTGCTACCGTATATATTTGAAGGTAAGCCTTTTTTACTTTTTTTAAAGGTCAAAAGTTGGGGTTGTATTCGAATGCGGCTTATCTTCAAGCACATACAATAAGTTAAAAAATAATCTAGGGTACCTTTTGGAATGAATATTTGCGTTTTACAGTAGGCTTGAGAGCGAGCATGGAAAGAAATTGTAACTAAATTGTTGGCTGTACAACCACAAAGGCAGCAGTACTTGTGAGTGGCAACAGTTCTGTTGATCGGCATTTCTACTGTTTCGGGCTTTTCTCGTTCAGGTTCGAACTGCACTGGTGGATCCAGCGATGACTGGGACGATTGAGACTCTGAAGTTGTTTGTGAAAAAATTTCAGTTAAGGCTGAAACTGCATCGTTGAGACTTTGCGAAAATTGTGGCTGTTCTTCCAGCTTAGGTTTTTTGTTAGTTTTATATAGTCTCAGTTTAGAAGAGCACTTCAAACACAAAAAACAACCAACGGTTCCAACTCTAAATACGAATTCACCTATTTCTACTGTTTCATACAACCAATCAGTAATTTCAGCTGCTTCTTCTTGTGTATTGATAATTTTTTTTTCATTTGCTCTTAATTTACGCTCATTTATATTACATTTCAAACATCTTGAATCATCCTGTTTAAGTTCTTCTTGTTCCTGTTTCTGCTCTTCTAAATCCATATTTTCAATTTTTTGAAGAAATCTTTATATTCAGACCTATTAAAATAAATATTAAGTAAAGCAATAATTAAAAAAAATTTGTTTAAAAATTTTTAATTTTAGTAACCTATGAGAAATAATAAGTTTGTTGACTTAAGCTGCTTTTTAAAATTATCCAGATTGCGTCAGTTTCAGAAAATCAGAGTTCAGATGCTGCCACAAAAACAGTTTCAATATGAATTAGCTCAGACATCTCTGTATCATGTTTTCATAACATGCATAGCTGCGGATATAAAATTTTTATTAATGTGGGTTTTTTAAAAATAAATTCAGATATTACAAAAAAAAAAATAAATAAATAATAGTATAAAAAATTATGCCAAAGCGTATTACATATTTTAAAATAAGTATGCGGTTAAAAATTCATTATTTTAAACACAATTTAATTTTGAACAAAAAACCATAATTTTGATTTTTAGTTTTATTAAGTTATGAAAACTTTTTCAAATAAATTCAGAAAAATTTAACTTTTTAATAAACTAAATAACATATGATATCATAATGATTATATTAAATTATTTGCACAGCGATAAAAGCTGTTTTCAAGAACCTGAATTATGATCTTTAATGATTATAAGCTATCATTTTTTGCATATCATGTTTCAATCTATAAAATAATTTCAAAAATAACTCAACCAAAAAAGTTTATGCTTCACACAACTGCAATGAGTATTGGAAAGTTTTTGTAAAACTTTCATTTCATTTTATAAAATATAATAATTCCAGCAGTTGATACAAATAAACAGAAATTCCAAATAATTGTGCTATGGTAGTAATGAAAAATTTTCAAGGAAAGTCTAAGTGACATGTGGAGGGAAAATCGTACCAAACTCTGGGTTATGTAATCTCATCTTAAATGATAATGCTTTGCTCAATATTCATAAGTTTCAAACTATACCATCCTTAAGTGACTTATGATTTGGATCATAAATAGAGATATTTTTAACCACAATCAACCAATCACTTAATATTAACTTTCCAGCACTATTTTTTTTATATCAAACATAGTTTTTATTAAAAATTGACCTAGAATTCATTCACCAGTAATCCTGACTACTCAAACAACCTTCTTTTTCACTTATTTTTAATAATATCTTCAACTTCTTAGATTCTTGTTCAATTTTACTCTAAGATAAAGTTCTATGAAAAAACAGTTTGGTACATATTGCCTTCCACACGTCATAGACTTTCCTTGGCTGTTTATTTTCACAATTTTTACATAAATAAAATTAAAAACTTATTTGATCTGTACACACAACTTTCAGGCTTATTTCAATACTTCTATAACTATCTCAAACAAAGTTTTTGAATCATTTCAAGAATTACAAATGTTAAAGATTGAAGTAATAAAAAAAACCAAACTTAGTGTACCTACACCTTCAGAATTCAAGCCTAACTATACATTTTTACCAGCAACAGACTCTTTAATTGCAGCACGAACCAAGAACAAAAACAGTTTAATTTTATTTTAAAAAACTCGTGTCCGAGTAAACGTATGTACGTGTATGTACAAATAACGCGTATCAAATCACAATAAGTACTAACTCTGACTTAATCGTTATTTTTAAAAAAACTCAGCAAAAACATAAAAAAAATCAGCAGTCGTCCGAGTCCCAACTCCCGAGAACGACGACATTCGAGGGAATAAAGCTGTGGCTGAGTGTGGCAGGTGGCTACGGTGTTAGTACCTTTGCGCTAACTAACGGTAGAAAACTGAACTCTTAGGTTTAAAATTTAATTTTAATTCTGAACTTTTTATAATTTTTTCATTGATTACTGAAAAAAAAAAAATTGTAATGAGCTAATTTTTAAAATAATTGATAAAAAAATTAAATTATTCGTAAGATCTTTCGGACGTACACACGTTCAGGCAACACATATATTTTCAGTTGGTTTCTTGAAAAATACTTAAATATAAGTTAAAAATTGACAAAAAATTATTTTTCCTAATCGTTAGTAAGTTTATAATCGTATAAGATTTTTAACAGATGAAGTAAGGTGAGATAAGATTTGAGAGATAAAACCGTCTGGAGCAGAAGCCAGAAACATGAGTTTTTAAAACTCGTAAGTCGTAAGTCATTTTTTAAAATAATTAAAAGTGGTCGTCGTTGTTTTATCATTAGCTTTTTTTATTTTTTCTACCACAGTATGTATTATCATAAATACTGAAGACAGCAAAAACAGCACTAGTTGAACAAAGAGGAAATTATTGTGTACAGTATTTAAGATTATCAAAATGAAGCATATGAAAACATAACCTATCGTGACTATAAAAATTATGTTGTTGTGATTAAAATTAACTTAAAGTACATAAAATTCCTAGTTAAAAATACGGAAACTTATTGAAAAATTGTAGTTTAACACATACATTAATTAATTATTATTAATTATTATTATTAATTTAATCCATTAATTTCATCAATAAAATTCAAGATTTTCGAGCTTAAAAAATTAAAATAGTGCCAAATTTTTTGGTATCAAATGCTTGAAAAAAAAAATATTTTTATATTTGAAGTTATATTGTACAATGTGATGGTCAAAGTTTACTAAAATACTTTTACAACATGCGAGCAGCACCTGGCACATTGGAAGCTTCAAAAAACCTACTTTATTTCAAAACTGGCCTCAATCTTTTTTGCTGATACTTACTCTTATATCCATCACATTTATATTTGAAGGTAAAGTATAAACAGTAAACTAGTTTTGAAAAATTAAACTTTAACCCGTACACACAATTTCATCAATTGAATAAAAAAATTTTAAACTTTAAAAAGTAAACAAGTACCTTTTTTACAGTCTCTTTTTTACACATTTTTAGGTTTTGGACTTACATTCTGGAATGCGATTCAATAAAATATCTTTACACCTGATATGCGAACTGCACCTGACCTTGGAAGCTTCAAAAAAATAACTCCATCTTGAATGATTAATTCTTTGCTAATTAAATTTTTTTCATTTACAATATTTTTTATAAGGATAATTAAAATAAATTTTTTTTATTTTTAATAGGTAAAATTTTGAATCAATGCAAAAAACTACAACTTGTGAAAATTGACTTCAGTCTACTTAGCTGTATCATCAACCTACTAGAAGAAACACTTGTTCTTGCTTTGAACTCGCTGAACAGAAAATTAAAATCCTTTGGTAACAGAAGAAAAAAAACGCAAATTGGTTTTAAAAAAAATGTTTTATCTGGGCGGGTTATCAAGAAAAATTATGTATTTATTTAGACTGCTTTGAGTGTGCTAATGGGCTACGAACAATTGGATGTTGTTCACACGTCGCCGCAGTAATTTACTATTTGTCCTGTGGAAGATTCAAGTCGAAACAGCTGAGTCCATCACAAATATTATCAGAACTTTTCGTCGAAGACGACACGATGCCTATTATAGATGAAGATAGTGATGATGATGATTGAATAAATTTAGTTAGATTGTTTTTGATTTTAATTTGATTTAATTGATTTTTAACTTGTATTACTATAAAATAGTAGTTTTAAAATAATTTTTGAGTGCGTGTGAACAGTATGTAAGTTCATATTGTTAAAAAAACACCCAAAAAATGATTTTTGGCTTTTTTAAGGCAAATAAGTGTGAGATAACTGTTGTAACAACTTATTTTCCTGTATTATTGTAAACAAGTAGACTTTAGATAAGTTTAAATTGTATAATAGTAATTTTTAAGCTCAGAACTGTCCAAAAGTGTTCGAAAAATCACTTTTTCGACCTTTATAAGGCACATAGATGTGCTATAATTATTTTTATGGCTGCTTAGTTTATATTATTGTAAAACGTGACTCTTATAAAATTTTCTAAGTTGTTATGACCGATTGGTTATTTCGTAATAGCCAAAAAGTGTTCAAAAAATCGCTTTTTCGACCTTTTTTTAGCCCAAACAAATGTTTTAATTTTTTTAACTGTAAATTAGTATGTAATTTAACAAAAAATAAGTTTTTGTATCAGTTTTATAATTTTAAATTTAAGTTAAGGTATCGAGAAAGCGAAAAAGTGTTGAAAAAATCGATTTTTCGGGCTTTTTTAAGTTAAAAATAATGTTTTAATTTTTTTAACTGTAAATTAGTATGTAATTTAACAAAAAATAAGTTTTTGTATCGGTTTTATAATTTTAAATTCAATTTATGGTAACAAAAAAGCGAAAAAGCGTTTAAAAAATCGCTTTTTTGCCCTTTTTAAGGCTCTAAATGATAATTTAATATAACCTATGGTACTGTGATATGTAAATTTGTAAAACAAAAGAAGTTGTAATAGTTTTATAATTTATAACTTGATTTAAACCAATTAAAAAGCGAAAAAGCGTTTAAAAAATCGGTTTTTTAATTTTTTAAGTGCTTTCCACCCTCTGAAAAAATCTGAAAAAATTCAAGTGAAAAAATTTCATCAAAATACGTATAAAAAAATTTTTTTTAGCACTGCAGCCATTACAGGTTTTTATTAATGGGCATTTTAAGTTTTAAAATCGCCGTAAAAATTCCGTTTTTTGACCTAAAATTAAAAAAAAAAATTTTTCGAACTACATTTTTTTCAAACAAAATTTTGCCGCCGACCTCGTTTTTTTATCTTATATAGGTTTGGAGATATAAATAAAAGTTGAAAAATCACTATTTTTAACCGCGCATGCGCAGTATATGAGATAAAAATTTCTAGTTGGCGTCAAAAATTTTCTTTTTTTAAGACCTTTCGAATGATATATATATTGTAGGGGTTTGCTCTGGGGGCACTTTACCCCCCCTTAACAGGCTATACCCTTTAATCAGGTCACTGTACGATCTCAAGGGCCTCGAGCCGATGTTTAGCCTGTACCCAGCTTCCAGGTTTTTATAGGCCATCTTCAGCTGTTGTTTCCGGGACGGTGGGTCCCGGAACTTGTCGACAATCATTCGGAATTTATCGACAAAAGGCTCAATTTTCTCCCCTTTTCCCTGGGTATGGGCCTTGAGCTCAACGAGGAGGTCGTCGTCCTCGATCTCCCCGATAAAATGTGTACTAAATTCCGATAGGAATTTCCTCCACGACCTTATCTTCCGGCCGCGCCACCGGTACCATGAGCCAGCAGACCGGAATAAAATAATCGGCAAGGCACACATAATCTCCCGACCAGTCCACTGGGTGGCGTCTAGAAAATCTTCCAACCGCCTTAGGAATTCATCGGGGTCATCTTTATCCCCACCACTGAATTTCATGTCCCAGGCTTTAAGATCCCGAGGAACCTTGCTCTGGTTGTGACGGTCTCGTGGACCTGGGCTCTTCATGTCGCTACTGCTGGTACTCCCTGTACTGCTGTCAGACCCGGATTCAGTGGATGATTCTGGAATCTGTCTATGACGATACGTCCGAGGTCGCTCCTCCAAGCTAACCGAATGTTGGGAACTCTGGTATAGGCTCGATTTACGGCGCGGTGGGCCGTAAACGGCGACACGCAATTTGGGTTGACGACTGGGCTTTCTGGGTCCAGTCCATACACCTTCTGGCTCAGCTAGGTGCCGCTCCGGCTACAAGGTGGACGTACGTCGTGGGGCCTTCATTTGCCTTGCAGGGAACCCGCGGGTGTTGGACTCCGACTCGCTTTGCTCGCTATCACTCTCTGACGAAGCTGGAACCACTCTTTGAGTCCGTGGGCTAAACGCCGAGGATCTAGTCCCCTGAAGATTATGTGTCGCGTCACTCCGAGGGCCGCTCTAGGGAGGACGCGCCAGGCCTTTCCGGAAGCTAAGCCCAAGCTGACGATAGACGGCTCCCGCTTCGGGTATAGGTTGGTAGGGGTCCCTCTCCGAGCTGGACTCCTCCGAGCTAACCGAGTCAGAATCTGAAGAGCTACTTTGGGGTTTCCAAACAACTAACTCGAAATTAAGGGCGTAGGAAAACGATTTTTTTTGCTTTTCCAAACAGCTAACTCGAGATTAAGCGCTTAGAAAAATGAATTTTTTTGGTTTTCCAAACAGCTAACTCGAGTTTAAGCGCGTAGGAAAACAAATTTTTGTGCTTTCCAAACAGCTAACTCTAGATAAGGGCGTAGTAAAACGATTTTTTTTAAGTTTTCCAAACAGCTAACTTCGAGATTAAGGGCGTAGGAAAACGATTTTTGGGGTTTCCAAACAGCTAACTCGAGATCAAGGACGTAGGAAAACGATTTTTTTTAAGTTTTCCAAACAGCTAACTCGAGTTTGAGCGCGTAGGAAAACGATTTTTTTGATTTTCCAAACAGCTAACTCGAGTTTAAGCGCTTAGAAAAATAAATTTTTTTGGTTTTCCAAACAGCTAACTCGAGTTTAAGCGCGTAGGAAAACGAATTTTTGTGCTTTCCAAACAGCTAACTCGAGAATAAGGGCGTAGTAAAACGATTTTTTTGGGGTTTCCAAACAGATATCTTGAGATTAAGGGCGTAGGAAAACGATTTTTCGGGGTTTCTAAACCGCCCACACGAGATTAAGGGCGTAGGAAAACGATTTTTTTTTGGTTTTTCAAACAGCTAACTCGAGATTAAGGGCGTAGGGAAACGATTTTTGGGGTTTCCAAACAGCTAACTCGAGATCAAGGGTGTAGAAAAAGGATTTTTTTGATTTTCCAAACAGCTAACTCGAGTTTAAGCGCTTAGAAAAATGAATTTTTTTGGTTTTCCAAACAGCTAACTCGAGTTTAAGCGCGTAGGAAAACAAATTTTTGTGCTTTCCAAACAGCTAACTCTAGAATAAGGGCGTAGTAAAACGATTTTTTTTAAGTTTTCCAAACAGCTAACTCGAGTTTAAGGGCGTAGGAAAACGATTTTTTTTGGTTTTCCAAACAGCTAACTCGAGTTTAAGCGCGTAGGAAAACAAATTTTCGTGCTATCCAAACAGCTAACTCTAGAATAAGGGCGTAGTAAAACGATTTTTTTGGGGTTTCCTAACAGCTATCTCGGGATTAAGGGCGTAGGAAAACGATTTTTAGGGTTTCCAAAAAGCTAACTCGAGATTAAGCGCGTAGGAAAACGAATTTTTGTGCTTTCCAAACAGATAACAGGATGTTAAGCGTGTAGGAAAATCAATTTTTTTGGTTTTCTAAACATCTAACTCGGGTTTAAGCACGTAGGAAATCGATTTTTTTTGGTTTTTCAAACAGCTAACTCGAGTTTGAGCGCGTAGGAAAACGAATTTTTGATCTTTCCTAACAGCTAACTCGAAATTAAGGGCGTAGGAAAATTTTTTTTGGTTTTTCAAACATCTAACTCGAGATTAAGGGCGTAGGAAAACGATTTTTCGGGATTTCCAAACTGCCCACTCGAGATTATGGGCGTAGGAAAACGATTTTTTTTAAGTTTTCCAAAAAGCTAACTCGAGTCTAAGGCCGTAGGAAAACGATTTTTTTTGGCTTACCAAACAGTTAACTCGAGTTTAAGCGCGTAGGAAAACGATTTTTTTGGTTTTCCAAACAGCTAACTAGGGTTTAAGCACGTAGGAAATCGATTTTTTTTGGTTTTTCAAACATCTAACTCGAGATTATGGGCGTAGGAAAACGATTTTTCGGGGTTTCCAAAATCGCCCACTCGAAATCATGGGCGTAGGAAAACGATTTTTTTTGGTTTTCTAAACAGCTAACTTGAGACTGAGGGCGGAGGAAAACGATTTTTTTGGTTGTCCAAACAGCTAACTCGGGTTTAAGCGCGTAGGAAAACGATTTTTTTTGGGTTTTCAAACAGCTAACTCGAATTTAAGCTTGTAGGAAAACGAATTTTTGTGTTTTCCAAGCAGCTAACTCGTGAATAAGGGTGCCGGAAAACGAATTTTTTTGGTTTTCCAAACAGCTAACTCGAGTTTCAGCGCGTAGGAAAACGATTTTTTGGGGTTTACATACCGCTAACTCGAGTTTAAGCGCGTAGGAAAACGATTTTTTGTGTTTTCCAAACAGCTAACTCGAGATTAAGCGCGTAGGAAAACGATTTTTTTTGGGTTTTCAAACAGCTAACTCGAATTTAAGCTTGTAGGAAAACGAATTTTTGTGCTTTCCAAGCAGCTAACTCGTGAATAAGGGTGCCGGAAAACGAATTTATTTGGTTTTCCAAACAGCTAACTCGAGTTTCAGCGCGTAGGAAAACGATTTTTTGGGGTTTACATACCGCTAACTCAAGTTTAAGCGCGTAGGAAAATGAATTTTTGTGCTTTCCAAACAGCTTACTTGAGATTAAACGCGTGGGAAAACGATTTTTTTTGGTTTTCCAAACAGCTAAGTCGATTTAAAGCGCGTAGGAAAAGGAATTTTTGTGCTTTCCAAACAGCTAACTCGAGATTAAGTGCGTACGGGGTTCGCGCGCTACGTGCGCTCCCCCTTCGTCTCGGGCAGCGAACTAACCTCTCGACGGTAAAGTTTAACTTACTCCTTAAGGGCAGTTATATGAGTAAATCCAGGGTACCTCCACTCCCGCTGTATAAAACGGACAGAGTTCCCCAATAGAAATTGGTTGCCTTGTTGGCGGAGAGGGCGCGCTGTAGTAGAAATTATAGCAGAGGTGGGGAGCGCCTATAGAGACTTTTGAAATGAATAAAAAAATTATCCGCCAAGCTCTAAACCCACAAAACCCTGGGCGTCCGAGTTAAATTGATGAAAGAATTAAATATATAAATAAACAAATGATCCCCCAAGCTTTAAACCCTAGATGCCCTGGGCGTCCAAGTTTAAATTTTAAATAAATAAATAATCCCCCAAGCTTTAAACCCTAGATGCCCTGGGCGTCCGAGTTTCATGTTTAAATAAATAAATAATCCCCCAAGCTTTAAACCCTAGACGCCCTGGGCGTCCGAGTTAAATTAATGAAAGAATTGAATAAATAAATGAACAAATGATCTCCCAAGCTTTAAACCACGATGCCCTGGGTGTCCGAGTTCAAATTTTAAATAAATAAATAATCCCCGAAGCTTTAAACCCTAAATGCCCTGGGCGTCCGAGATTAATTTTTAAATAAATAAATAATCCCCCAAGCTTTCAACCCACGGTACCCTGGGCGTCCGAGTTTGAATTTTAAATAGATAAATAATCCCCTAAGCTTTAAACATTAGATGCCCTGGGCGTCCAAGTTTAATTTTTAAATGAAGAAATATTCCCCCAAGCTTTAAATCCTGGATGCCCTGGGCGTCCAAATTTGATTTTTAAATAAACAAATAATCCCCCAAGCTTTAAACCCTAGATGCACTGGGCGTCCAAGTTTAATTTTTAAATGAAGAAATATTCCCCCAAGCTTTAAATCCTGGATGCCCTGGGCGTCCAAATTTGATTTTTAAATAAACAAATAATCCCCCAAGCTTTAAACCCTAGATGCCCTGGGCGTCCGAGTTTAATTTTTAAATAAATAAATGGCCTGGGCGTCCGAGTTAAATGAATGAAAAAATAAAATATATAAATAAACAAATAATCCCCCAAGCTCTAAACCACGATACCCTGGGCGTCCGAGTTTAACTTTTAAATAAATAAATAATCCCCCATGCTGTAAACCCTAGATGCCCTGGGCGTTCGTGTTCAGTTTTTAAATAAATAAATAATCCCCCAAGCTGTAAACCCTAGATGCCCTGGGCGTCCGAGTTAAATTGATAGAAGAATTAAATATATAAATAAACAAATGATCCCCCAAGCTTTAAACCCTAGATGCCCTGGGCGTCCGAGTTTAATTTTGAAATAAATAAATGCCCTGAGCGTCTGAGTTAAATTAATGAAAAAATAAAATATATAAATAAACAAATAATCCCCCAAGCTTTAAGCCCTAGATGCCCTGGGCGTCCGAGTTTAACTTTTTAATAAATAAATAATCCCTTAAGCTTTAAACCCCCGATGCCCTGGGCGCCCGAGTTAAATTGATGAAAGAATTAAATATATAAATAAACAAATGATCCCCCAAGCTTTAAACCCTAGATGCCCTGGGCGTCCGAGTTTAAATTTTGAATAAATAAATAATCCCCCAAGCTTTAAACCCTAGATGCCCTGGGCGTCCGAGTTTCATGTTTAAATAAATAAATAATCCCCCAAGCTTTAAACCCTAGATGCCCTGGGCGTCCGAGTTAAATTAATGAAAGAATTGAATAACTAAATGAACAAATGATCTCCCAAGCTTTAAACCACGAAACCCTGGGCGTCCGAGTTAAATTGATGAAAGAATTAAATATATAAATTAACAAATGATCCCCCAAGCTTTAAACCCTAGATGCCCTGGGCGTTCGAGTTTAAATTTTAAATAAATAAATTATCACCCAAGCTCTCAACCCACGGTACCCTGGGCGTCCGAGATTAATTTTTAAATAAATTAATAATCCCCCAAGCTTTCAACCCACGGTACCCTGGGCGTCCAAGATTAATTTTTAAATAAATAAATAATCCCCCAAACTTCAAACCCTAGAAGCCCTGGGCGTCCGAGTTTAATTTTTGAATAAATAAATAGAAAACTGTACTCCGTCTCACGGGATTTTGTAAATTTTATCAAAAACTAAATTCGATTTTTTATTTACTAAAAAATTAAACTCGGACGCCCAGGGTACCGTCGGTTGAAAGCTTGAGGGATTATTTGTTTATTTATATATATATATATTTTTTTTCCATTAATTTAACTCAGACGCCAAGGGCATTTATTTATTTAAAAATTAAACTCGAACGCCCAGGGCATCTAGGGTTTAAAGCTTCGGGGATTATTTATTTATTTAAAAATTAAACTCGGACGCCCAGGGCCTCTAGGGTTTTAGCTTGGGGGATTATTTATTTGTTTAAAAATTAAACTCGGGCGCCCAGGGCATCGGGGGTTTAAAGCTTGGGGGATTATTTATTTATTTGAAAATTGAACTCGAACGCCCAGGGCATCTAGGGTTTACAGCTTGGGAGATTATTTATTTATTTAAAAATTAATCTCGGACGCCCAGGGTACCGTGGGTTGATAGGTTGGGGGATTATTTTTTTATTTAAAAATTGAACTCGGGCGCCCAGGGCATGGGGGATTTAAAGCTTGGGGGATTATTTATTTATTAAAAAGTTAAACTCAGACGCCCTGGGCATCTAGGGCTTGAAGCTTGGGGGATTATTCATTTATTTAAAAATTAAACTCGGGTGCCCAGGGTACCGTCGGTTGAAAGCTAGAGGGATTATTTTATTTGTTTATTTATATATATTTTTTCATTAATTTAACTCAGACGCTCAGGGCATTTATTTATTTAAAAATTAAACTCGGACGCCCAGGGCATCTAGGGTTTAAAGCTTGGGGGATTCTTCATTTATTTAAAAATCAAACTCGGACGCCCAGGGCATCTAGGATTTAAAGCTTGGGGGATTATTTGTTCATTAAAAAATTAAACTCGGACGCCCAGGGCATCTAGGGCTTGAAGCTTGGGGGATTATTTGTTCATTAAAAAATTAAACTTGGACGCCCAGGGCATCTAGGGTTTAAAGCTTGGGGGACTATTTGTTTATTTACATATTTTTTTTTTTTCATTAATTTAACTCAGACGCTCAGGGCATTTATTTATTTAAAAATTAAACTTGGACGCCCAGGGCATCTAGGGTTTAAAGCTTGGGGGATTATTTATTTATTTAAAATTTGAACTCGGACACCCAGGGCATCGTGGTTTAAAGCTTGGGAGATCATTTGTTCATTTATTTATTCAATTCTTTCTTTAATTTAACTCGGACGCCCAGGGCGTCTAGGGTTTAAAGCTCCGGGGATTATTTATTTATTTAAACATGAAACTCGGACGCCCAGGGCATCTAGGGTTTAAAGCTTGGGGGATTATTTATTTATTTAAAATTTAAACTCGGACGCCCAGGGCATCTAGGGTTTAAAGCTTGGGGGATCATTTGTTAATTTATATATTTAATTCTTTCATCAATTTAACTCGGACGCCCAGGGTTTCGTGGTTTAAAGCTTGGGAGATCATTTGTTCATTTAGTTATTCAATTCTTTCATTAATTTAACTCGGACGCCCAGGGCATCTAGGGTTTAAAGCTTGGGGGATTATTTATTTATTTAAACATGAAACTCGGACGCCCAGGGCATCTAGGGTTTAAAGCTTGGGGGATTATTTATTTATTTAAAATTTAAACTCGGACGCCCAGGGCATCTAGGGTTTAAAGCTTGGGGGATCATTTGTTTATTTATATATTTAATTCTTTCATCAATTTAACTCGGGCGCCCAGGGCATCGGGGGTTTAAAGCTTAAGGGATTATTTATTTATTAAAAAGTTAAACTCGGACGCCCAGGGCATCTAGGGCTTAAAGCTTGGGGGATTATTTGTTTATTTATATATTTTATTTTTTCATTAATTTAACTCAGACGCTCAGGGCATTTATTTATTTCAAAACTAAACTCGGACGCCCAGGGCATCTAGGGTTTAAAGTTTGGGGGATCATTTGTTTATTTATATATTTAATTCTTCTATCAATTTAACTCGGACGCCCAGGGTTTCGTGGGTTTAGAGCTTGGCGGATAATTTTTTTATTCATTTCAAAAGTCTCTATAGGCGCTCCCCACCTCTGCTATAATTTCTACTACAGCGCGCCCTCTCCGCCAACAAGGCAACCAATTTCTATTGGGGAACTCTGTCCGTTTTATACAGCGGGAGTGGAGGTACCCTGAGTAAATCCGCCAAACTCTGTTTTTTTTTCAGTAATTTTGAAACTTTTTCAATTTTTGAAGCACACTCTTGAAATTTTGGCAATAATTCTTTAAAATAATAAGAAATAAAAAAATGTAGCGTGGATGGTCATAACAAGTTGCCTGAAAAAATTATTCAAACAATTAAATTATTATTAAAAAAAAATGAAAATCTGAGTATGACAATCGATTTTTTATTAAAAAAATAAAAGGAAAGATAGTATTTTTTCAATTAAAAGCTGAGTTTTTTCATAATAATCATCTAAACAACTTAAATTTTTTATAATAGTCATCATACGGCAGTCGGCACTTTATGAATAGGTTAGGGTCTTTTTTTTTTTAATGTATTTTAATGTTGGCAATAATAATATATAGGCGATAATATCCACCTACTGATCTTTTTACACTAATCTACTATGTAAATTATAAGTAAAGAGCAAAAAAAATTGATAAATATAAGTTCATAACTACGTCGTTGACCTGCTTGCTGCTGAAAGACATTAGTAAGTGTCGTCTGCTACAGGTTGAGTTCGAAGGTGCGAATAATAGAAAAACTCTTTTTTTTTTAACTAAATTAAGTTTTTTGGCTTCAGGCAGCTAAACTTAGTTAAAAAAAGTTATGTTTTATTGATCACACTTAAATTTGGAGACTTTTTTTTTAATCTGTGGATGTGCCAACTGAAAAAAACATTTTTTACAAGGATTCACGCTCGAACTTTTCAGAATAAAATGATGTAAACAATAGCTTATTTTGAAAGCACATTATTCGGATTGGTCTTAAATTATTCGTTAAAGTATGTAGTTTTAGATGAATACACATTTGTGGCGTTTGAATAATGCCTGAACCTGCAAAAACTTGAATAAATAGGTTATTCATTTTTATCAAAAACGTGTGGACACATTTTTAAAGTTATGTCATCTCTCGAAAAATATAGGCACAATATTTTTATGGGTCGTAAAACATTCCTTGAACCCAGTATTAATACCTCCATCAGTTGTAAATATGTGAAAAGATTGCCTGAAAAAGTTACAGCAGATAATATTTTCAAAACTTAGTTCCGGACACAGCGTTTTCTTGCGTTTTACAGGGTAAAACCTAATTTTTTAAACATTTGCATAAACTTTTCAGCATTTATATTTGTTTCCACAATCTCTAAAAGTGTAAATCTAAATAATTATTCAATTAAATATAAAAAAAATATTGTCTTAAACCTTTTTACTATGCCCGGACAGTGAAAATAAGAGTTTGGCGGATTTACTCATATATCATTTCCTCTTCCCGACATGAAAGTATGTCCTCCACTGACGCGTTTTAGGCTGGGAGCTGCTATTTTTACTGACTGTCTTGACTGAAAGTAAAAATGGGTAAAGTTTTTGATAATGGAACTTTACTTTGAGAGGGAGATGCTTTAGCAAATTTTGACAATCGTTGCCGTTTAAAAATCTTTAGATTAATATCTGCTTGTACATCACTCAAAAAAGTGTGAAGATGATAATTCGGAATTGAAGCTGAGAAAATCATTCCCCTTGTTTACTTTAATAGCATAAGTAAAAAAATAATGATTTTGTGGTGTGTGTGAAGCGTGTTTCTTAACTATAGTATTCATATCAGCACCTGCCGCTGACTAAAATGTTCATCCGTGATTTGTTATGTTGGTCGTATCGGCCGGTGGTGTATGTGTGTGTGTAAAGTAGTGTCTTATTTTGAGTATGCATATCAGCACTTAATCTTACTAAAAAGTTCATCCATGATTTGTTAATTATGTTTTGTTGCGCTGCCCGCTCCTGGCCAGTTTTTACTCGACCACGTCTCGTCAAAACAAAAGCTAGCTGCCGGCGTTGTCTCTCTCTATCTCTTTTTTTTTACAAGCTACACTGAAGAATTTTTAATGATAAACTCTAGATTGTATACCTGTTATTACAAATTATTACAAATTGTTATTGTTATTGCAAATTATCTTTATTTTCATCTTTATTCGTATACTTAATTTAATTATTAATTACTTATATTTATACATGCACATATTTATAATTATATTTATCTCCTATAATTATGATCTCAAATCATCTCTGTATAGACAGCTTATTTGTTAATTTATTTTTATTTAACTACTTTTCTAGTTTTATTGCTATTGTATTACTTATTTGTTTCTTGTACAACATAATGTACAATAAATAAACGTATTCAAATCAAAAATCAAATGTCTCTCGTAGTCTCGCCGCTCGCGGGCTGTGGTATTTTAGGGTTCAGGCACGTCAAGTTACCAGCTTGACGGGCGGTTGAATTTGACTTAGGCGTGTTCTATATCAGTGAGTGAGAAAAGGGATTGATAAATAATAAAAGCACTTGTATGGTTAACTGTATTTTAATTATAAATAAAAATCACTATTGACAATGTTAAGAAAGAATTTAGTTTAAATGAATATAATAATTATGTTGACAAAGCTACTCGGTTGAGTGTGGCTTGAGATGTGCACGGTGTGGTTGACGGTGCAAGACTGACTAGGGGGGCCCCCTGCGAACAGGGACGCTCAGGCCCAAAAGGGCCGCCTTGCTGCATCGGTGTTGGTGTGTGCGCTGTCCATGAGCGCCGCACAGTACACAGCGCGCGGTGCCAGGTTCTGCTTGCGCGGTTGCCGCTGTGCTTGTTGTGGCGGGTTTCCACGGGTCGCCACAGCTACCCCCTCTCCAGAGAGCTTCGCAGGACGAAGGAGCGAAGGGAGCGAAAAATGAACTTTCCGTGGTGGCTTTTGCTGTTGCTGAGGAGCTTGTTGTTGTTGCTGTTGCTGCTGAGGAACTGAAAAGAGTTGTTGAAGTTCGTGGCCAAGGTTCCACTGGAAAGGTTCTTGCTGAGATGACGAAGGAGTAGATGTTTGTTGTGGCTCAGACTCCGCGCTTGGTTGTTGTTGTCGATGAGGGGTAGTTTGATGCTGTGTCTTAGATTGTTTTGTTTGTTTTTGTTGAGGAGCAGCTTGTTGCCGTGGCTCAGACTCGTTGTTGCCCTGGGTTGAGGTTGAGGGCTGAGGTTCAGGATTTTGGCTGTGCTCCACCTGTGGTAACCTGACATGATCCAGACGTTCCAGGTATGCAGGCTTAAGTTGGTCAGTGGAGACAGTTTTTTCTGCACCATCCTGGTCGATGACGTAGCGTTTTTCGTCTAACCTCCGAATGACCTTATGTGGTCCTGTGTACGGAGGTGTCAGCATGGGCTTGACTCCGTCGACACGACGAAAAACGTGTGTGCTGGTGGCCAAGTCCTTGAAGACGAACTGCTTGTCCGGCTTTATGTGATGTGCCGAGGGTACAGGCTGCAAGGCTTGGAAATGTGCACGGATTTTCTGCAAGAAAGTGACTGGGTTTACTGGTAAGTCACGAGTGATAAAAAACTCACCAGGAATGCGGATGGTTGCTCCATATAGCATTTCAGCTGGTGACGCGCCGAGGTCCGGCTTGTAAGATGTTCGTAGACCAAGCAGAACTGTCGGAAGGATCTGGGTCCACGGGAATTTGTCAGAGTGACACATGAGGGCGGCTTTCAGTGTCCTGTGCATCCGCTCACACATGCCATTTGATTGTGGGTGCCAAGAAGTCGTTCTGATTTTGTTGGAAAGTCCCACTAGACGGCCAAGGGACTTGAAAAGATCTGACTCGAACTGACTTCCTTGATCTGATGTTATGGTGATGGGGGTACCGTATTGACAGATCCAGTGTCGGTACAGCTCCCAGGCGACTGTTTCGGCCAGCATGTCCTTCATGGGTACTGCTTGTGGCCATCTGGTGAAGCGATCCACGATGGTGAGACAGTATTTGTAACCGTCGGCGGGTGGTTGCAGAATAATGTCGATGTGGATGTGGTTGAATCTCGCGCCAGGAACAAGGATGTGTTGTGGTGTTGTCCTGTTGTGCCGAGATATTTTTGATTTTTGGCATGGAACGCATTCGCGCGACCATCGGATGGCGTCTTTGCGAATACCAGGCCAGACGAATTTTTGTGTCAGCGCTCGAGCTGTCACTCGACCGCTGGGATGAGCTTGACCGTGGATGACGTCGAATGCAACCCTGCGCAAAGATGCGGGCAGGTAGGGTCGCACGACGCCAGTGGAGACGTCACAAATGACGGGGTTGTCCTCCAGGTCCAGTAGTTGCAGGTTCAGCGAAGTTTGTCCGATCACTTGCTCCAACTCGTTGTCCAGTTGCTGTGCTGCACGGATGGTGGCGGCGTCGAGTAAGGTGGGCATCGTGATTGCATTGATGCGGGAGAGAGTATCCGCTGGAACGTTGTCCTCACCTTTGATGTGTTCAAGCTTGGAGTTGAACTGCGATATGAAGTCGAGCTGGTGCAGGACTCTTGGTGACAAGTCTTCGCTGGGTCGTCTGTGGCTGTTTTGTACCAGTGGTTTGTGGTCGGTCCGGGTTCGGAACTCACGACCGTCAAGTATGTGTCTAAAGAACTTGATGGCAGCGAAAACTGCAAGTAGTTCTCTATCGTAAGGGCTGTACTTCTTCTCTGTGCTCGTGAGTTTGCGAGAGAAGAAACCCAACGGCTGGATGATGTTGCCTTCGTGTTGCTCAAGTGTTCCACCGATGGCGACGTCTGAAGCATCTGTTGTTAGCACCAGCTGTCCAGTTGGTGAAATATAAGCGAGTTTTGTGGCTGTGATGAGTGCTTGCTTGCACTGTTCAAAGGCTTCAAGTGTTTGCGGAGTGTGAATGATGCGTTTCATGTCACGTTTCTTGGTGGAGCCTTTGAGACAGTCATTGAGGACGGCTTGGTGCTGTGCTGCATGCGGCATGCTCGATCTGAAATAATTTATGGTGCCTAGGAAGGCGCGCATGGCATGACAAGTTTCAGGCAAGGGAAAATTTTTTATTATTTCAACCTTGGCGTCTGGGGCTGAGTAGCCAGTGCTAGTGATCTTATGACCTAGGAATATTACCTCTTCTTGACCGAAAGAGCACTTACTGGCGTTCATTGTCAGACCGTATTTTGCTAGTCTCTCGAAGATGATTCGCAGGTGTTCGAGGTGTTCTTCGTGCGTCTTTGACATTACCATAATGTCATCTATATACCAGACGACGAAGTCCAGGTCTTGAAAAATTAAGTCTGCGAAACGTTGAAAGGTCTGGGTGGCGTTTTTGAGACCTGGTGGCATTCTCAAGAAGACCCAGTTCCCGAAGGGCGTCGAGACGGCTGTCTTTGGTACGTCCTCTGGCGCCACAGGGATCTGGTAGAAGGCTTTCTCGAGATCGATGACGCTGAAAATTTTGTTACCGTGAACTTTAGTGGCAAGCAGGTCTTCGATCCGAGGAATGCTGTATTTGTCCGGTATGGTCTGGTTGTTGAGCCATCGGTAGTCTCCGGTTATGCGCCAAGAACCATTTTTTTTCTGCACCAGGTGGATGGGGCTGGCGTATGGACTGTTGCAGCGCCTGATGATGCCGTGGTGTTCAAGTAGCTTGAACTCTCGCTTCGCAGCTTCCAGTTTTTCGCCAGTCAGTCGCCGGGCTCGTTGAAAAACTGGTGGTCCCTTAGTTTCAATGTGGTGCATGGTGTCCGAGTTGAAAGCCATGTTGGGTGCTGCTCTGGGAAGAGAAAGGTGTTCGAATTCCCTGAGAAGGCTGTGGTACTGCTTGGGTGCGTCCGTAACGTAGGAAGCTGCAACCACTGAGAATCCGTGGAGGTTAGTTGGTTTTGTGAAGCCTCCAGACGAAACCGTGGTTTCTGGGTCCTGTAGTCGTTGTTGTTTCAGATCTATGACCAGACCGTAGTGGGTCAGTAGATCTGCGCCAATGATGGGTCTGTCAACGTCAGCAACGGTGAAGGCCCACCTGATCGGCCTTCGGATGCCCAGGTTAAGCTCCAGGTACTGCTGACCGTAGGTGTTGATGGTGGTCCCGTTTGCGGCGTGCAGCTTGAGACCAGCGGGCTGTGGAGTGTTTTTTAGAGCTGTAACAGGTAATATAGATAAAACTGAGCCGGAATCCACTAAGAAGGTGTTGTTTGAGTTCCGGTCCCAGATGAAGAGGCGGCTTTCTTGAGGTGTTTTAACTGGTTGCCTGTCGTCTACCGCCGAAACAGACGACAGTGGCCTTAGTTTTCCCTCTGCTGCAGAGGCTGGCCGTTATTGAAGTTGCAGGGCTGCAGGCATCTGTTGGCAGCCGAGCCAAATTTTGAATGGTAAAAGCATACTCCCGGTATGCCAGGTCCAGGGCTGTGAGGACGGCTGCGGCTGCGGCTGCGGCCACGTGGTGCACCACCGTTGTTGTTGAAGTTGTTGTTGTGGCGCTGCTGACCTGCAACCAGCGCGCGTACCTCAGCTAAAAGTTGAAGATTTGCAGCAAGCATTTGACCCATTGTATTGGCGATGGCGTTAAGCTGGCTGTTGTCCTGGTGACTTGCTGCAGCTACAGAAGAGCCTCGAGGAAGTTGTGGCTCAGGCTGGACGGCGAAAACTCCCGCTGAGGGGCTGCTGCGGATGAGTACCAGTAGTTCATCGGCCGCCTCGGTGAGCTCGTCTATGCTGCTTTTTTTAAGTGGCTGAAGTATCATCTGAGCCTTGCTTGGGAGGGCCTTGAACCACTTCACTCGTAGCGCCTTGTCGTCCAATGTACCCTGAGCTAATTCCCTCATACGTTTCATCAGAGTGGACGGTTTGTCATCTCCAAGGGTGAGGTCACCAAAAAGTTTTTCCAGTTTTTGGTCAGGAGGATCTGAAAAGTTTGCGATTAATTTCTCCTTCAAATTTTTATACTTATCCTGGGTTGGTGGGTTCGCCAGGATGTCGGAAACCTCCATCAATGCTTTCGGGTCAATGTGTGTCAGCACTGCGTTATAAAGTTCTAAGTCATCGGTGATGCCAGCGGCCGACAGGATAGCTTCGACCGTTTTGAACCAGATTTCTGGCATCGCGGATATGAATTGAGGCAGTTTGACGTCTTTGTTCGTTGACATTTTGAGATTGGTCCGTGGAGATAGAACGTTGTCGAGGACGTGCAGCTCCAAGCCAGAAGAAGAGTCTGTGGGCGACTGCTCAGAAAAGTTTGGCGATGATGGAGGTGACGCTGGAGGAGAGATTGACTCCACCGTGTCGTTGGTAGCAGGGAAGTCGTCGTCTGGAGTAGGAGTGACAGCGTCAACGGCCACAAAAAAGGTAGTAGATTTCTTACTGGTTGTTTGTACGGCAAGCTCTTCCTCTGGAGCAGGTGGAGGCGTACCGGCTGGTTGTTCTCCCTGCAGCTCGCTGGTGTCACGGTGTTCCTCTTCCACTTGGCGCTTAGCAGCAGCACGTGTTTGTCGGGGTGTATGGTACATGACACATCATGTGCCACATTTATGCAACCAAAACCCAAAGTTATTTTTAAAAAATGTACAGCACAGTTAAAATTTTGCACTGTTTGTTAAATGTTCACGCGCGTACTTCAGTAAGCGTAGCCAAGCCACTTTGAGCGCGTCGGTGCAGTGGCGGGAAACTGAAGTGGGGGCGGTAGCGTCTTGTGGGGGAGGGAGAGAGACGCTCTAATGGCGTGGAAAATTCCAGAAAACCGACGCCGTAATGGCGGCAACTGACGCGGCGTCACTTTCACTTTCGAATTTTCACAAAGTTTATTGTTTTTTAAAATCACGCTTTTTTCACTCACAAAATGTTTCAAAACTCGGGGTCACCAATGTAGTATTTTAGGGTTCAGGCACGTCAAGTTACCAGCTTGACGGGCGGTTGAATTTGACTTAGGCGTGTTCTATATCAGTGAGTGAGAAAAGGGATTGATAAATAATAAAAGCACTTGTATGGTTAACTGTATTTTAATTATAAATAAAAATCACTATTGACAATGTTAAGAAAGAATTTAGTTTAAATGAATATAATAATTATGTTGACAAAGCTACTCGGTTGAGTGTGGCTTGAGATGTGCACGGTGTGGTTGACGGTGCAAGACTGACTAGGGGGGCCCCCTGCGAACAGGGACGCTCAGGCCCAAAAGGGCCGCCTTGCTGCATCGGTGTTGGTGTGTGCGCTGTCCATGAGCGCCGCACAGTACACAGCGCGCGGTGCCAGGTTCTGCTTGCGCGGTTGCCGCTGT
This sequence comes from Encarsia formosa, assembly GCA_038277355.1. Taxonomy (NCBI): domain Eukaryota; kingdom Metazoa; phylum Arthropoda; class Insecta; order Hymenoptera; family Aphelinidae; genus Encarsia; species Encarsia formosa. The sequence goes on from CM076184.1 coordinate 113,993,844, forward strand.
GCTTGTTGTGGCGGGTTTCCACGGGTCGCCACAGGGCGCTTCGACAAACCTTATGTGTGTAGTGGCCGCATGGAGCGCTAGTATTAGCGGCAGCAAAAGTAGTACGGCGGGTTGCAGCGTGGCAGGGGTTTTTTTACAGTTGCATATTTTCGTGATTATTATTAATTTTGGGCGTACTTTCGGGATGAGAGGAGGAAAAATAGTATACTTCATTCGGCAGGGTGGTTGGATGCCCGTCCCTGCCTAGTGAAGTAATATACTATTTTTGGGTTTTCCAAACAGCTAAAAGGAGATTGAGGGCCAAGGAAAACGATTTTTTCGGGCCGCCAAACAGCTTAATAGGAGAATGAGGACCAAGGAAAATGATTTTTTTCAGTGTTGCTAAACAGCTATAAATGAGAATATGGACCAAGAAAAATTTTTTTCTCCGGGTTGCCAAACCACTTTAAAGGAGAATGAAGAGACCAAGAAAAATGATTCTTTTAGGTTTGCCAAACAGCTTTTAAGGAGAATGAGGACCAAGGAATTTGATTTTGCAGGTGTTTCTAAACAGCTTTAAAGGAGTATTATAGGGTCTAGGAAAATGATTTTCTAGGCGTTTCGAAACAGCATTAAGGAGGATGAGGTAAGGAAACTGATTTCTGCGGGGCTTCCAAAGAAGTACTGCTTGATAATAAAGTTATTTGTACATACATAAATAAAAATGATATTTTAAAATTATCAGTCGGATTTGGGTTGTAAATATAGTAAATTATTATTATCGAATTGACAATGGATTTTCACCAAGTGAATGCAATAACTCTACAAAGTAAATTATTTATTATGATTTTCAATTTTATAAATATTTTTTAGATGAAATTTTGTTCAACAATAAATTATTTTAATTTTTTCAAGAACTTTATGTAAGAAAATGTTTTATGCTTGACGTTATTTATAAAATATCGGTATTTATTAGTGTGGGAATTTATTAAATAACGGCTTAACAAACACTTGTAAAATATAAGTTAATGTTTATTCAGTAAATAAACAGTGAAAAGCTTCAATACAAAAGATACAATGTGGTAAAATAATTATAAGTTATAAGATTATGTTTTGGAGTTATATGTATAAATAAAAAGTGTAGGAATCGATGTTTACGCTACGGTACGTGGGCGCGGACTGATCGCTGTAGCCTGGATCCTACTGTAGTTCCTTCCGGCTTTTAGGGCCTGTGAAGTCAGAAGGGAAAGCGTCTTGAAAGACGCCTGTACTTAAGTGTTTTGTGGTTATTCCAACAATTAGAAGTCGTGTTTACAAAAATTTACCTAATTCAATTAATTTTAGCGTCTTCGTGGTTAGTTGAGTAAATATTTTATTTACGCTGTTATAAAAAAAATACGTCAACAATATTATTGAAAGAAATTCAAAACATGAAATTGATTTGAAGTTATTTTAATTATTTATTTATTATTACAGATCTGCAGATTATAATTTAGCTAGCTTTTTTTAATTTATTTTAGCTTTAAAATTTCTTTCATTTGTCCGGAAAACAAATATTTTTATAGTTAGACACTTGAATATTGTTAAAAAAAATTCAAAATATATGGTTGATTATCGTCATAAGTCGATGATAATTTCAATTTTTCTAGCATTTTAAATTTTCGATATTTGATGCGTATAATTAACATGTTTGGCAGAAATTGGAATTTCGATATAATCATACCAATTCTGAAGTCCTAAATGATCAAGAAATAGAGCCACTGTTTTGTAAGTAAGTACTTTTGTTATAACTGGGTAAATTTATGTGCCGCAATTTTTGAAAATGAAATTTTACTCACCACCGAAAAGCTTACGATACAACGATTACCTCTTTAACTTCCCATTTGTTAAATGTATATCGACGGTCCCAGCGAAAAACCTTAGCCGAAAGTCTGCAAATTTAAAATTATCGGTGAAAGACTGAAATGAATTAAAAAATTTTAAAAACTTAAAAATCTGATTCATTAAGTGCTAAATTATATATTATAATTTTTAGGATTTCGGTTAATCTTGTCAAATTGAAATACATGTATTAACTGATTGATTTAAGCCTAGAAAATGCGTATAGCTACTGCACGTAAATTAGTCTAACTAAAAATATTTTTTTTTAGTATAATAATAAAGCGACACTCCAAAAACATAATTTTTGTTGTTAATGCTTTCGCTGAAAAGAAGTATTATAACGAGATATAGAAAATTTTTTTTCTGGTAGTGTAACCTTGAAACTTGATGTCCAATTCTCATTTTTTAATTATCGTATTATAAAATAATAAGGACTGGTTCAGCTTGTAACCAAGGACTGGTTCAGCTTTTAACTCAAGCGGTGGGAGGGGCTTTACAAAATACTACGGTAAGCCACGTGGGGGGAAGAAGGGGTTCGAGTTTGGGCTACGCGTTTTATTTTTAAGTGCTCATAAAATTAAAATAAAATAAAAAAAAGAACGAAAATTTTAATTTTTACCCTGAAATTGTTTAAGGACGTTTAACTCTAAAAATTAATTATGCTGAGAAAATTCTGAAAATTTATGGACAATTAGATATAAACATAAAAAATACTCTGTTAAATTTCTGGAGTAAGTCAGAGTCTAATAGCTGATAAATTAATTTTTTTGTGACTCTCGTAGCTTTTAACACGATCTCTGATGGAGAAATGAATTTTTTCATGCTTATTTTCAATAAATCAAATCGATGCATGCTGAGATTTTTCAGACTTTTTCAGCTTAAAACAGAAGATCTAAGGATCATTTTTGTTTCTTCAGAATATTCAGTCAGAGAATATTACTTTTATTAGAAATTTACTTTTATTTAATAATTTTTTTGCTTCGTATTAAGCACTTTTGAGAGAACGTTCTATAATTTTTTTATTGAAAAATATAAAAAGCGAAGTCGTTGACATGGGATTTTCGGAGAGTCCATCGAAACAAGTTATATTGCGGTGGACATCTTAGCTTGGCATAGGAAGTGTAAAATAAAAGTCCAAAGAGACTTTGAATGATAATAAGTTTTTTGAGGAGATCAGGAGAAGTTTTTTTTTTCAAACTTGCACCTGGGCGACATTTTGAAGTCAAAATACGGATTTTTGCAGTAAAAATCCGCTCGTCAGTCATCCATTATGTGGCTGCCATTTTGATTTTAAGAAAAAAAAAATACTTTATAGATCTCCTAGAACTGTACATGTAGTAGTTTCGAGAAAAACGCATTTAAAGTTTTTGCTCAAGCTCAAACTAGGTATGCACTGTTGCGTTCTCTAAAAACGCTGTAACTTGATGATTTTTCTCATAATAACTCAAAATTTTTTAATAAAATTTCTAAGACATTTTAATGTAAAAATATTCAAAGAAAAAGAAAAGATTTTCTGAGCCCTGCAAGTCAAAGTACCTTTTAGTTCTCATAGTTCTTAACCTTTATTTGGCACACGGGGTCCCTGAGGACCCCAGGCCTTTTCAACTTTATTTTTGAGTACCCAAATTTTTGAAAAGTAGACCTTGAGTGACCTCTAGCGTTAGGTAAGCGTTCAAACTTTCCCCCCGAGCCATGAGAGAGACGCGCCGACCTTTAGTCTAGCAGCAGCTGCCTTCCGAATCGGAGTGGGGTACTGTAGGACCCCAGTGTGCCAAGTACGTTCGGCGGCAGTATTCGCTCAGAAAGAACATCAAGATTGGAATCGCGACCATTTAGAAGCTAAAAGATGTTCATCAAAATCTTCAAAAAATGGAATTTAATTCAAAACGTAGGTGTGCATTGTGTACAAGAAAGCAAGATGTAAAAACTAAGTACGGTTGTGCTTCTTGCCGTCGGCCAGCGTGTAATGATCACACCTTCCACATGTGCACTGACTGTTTGGATTTGTAATTCTTAACTTTTACCTTTTTTTTTACTTCAATATATATGTATGAGAGTTTTTTTAAGCACAAATGTCCAATAGTTTCAAAAATATTTAAAATAATAAACATTTATTCATGAAAAACCGTCTATCTATTTTTACCTACAATTTCCATCTACGATTCTCAGAATAAATATACTTTTTTCAAAACCGGCATAAGCGCTTATTTTTCCTTGAAAGTACTATATCTGAAAATAACTCAGCTAAAATTTTAGACCGTTTTATCAAAAATTAAAAAAGTTATGATTTTTTAAATAAACACTTCAAAATTTCGACTTTTTTGAGGTTATTGTATTTTTTTAGTACCTTTAAAATAATTTTTTATATATAAAACCTATATGTACTTCAAGAGAACCCTTTAACAAATCTGTATGAATTTTTCTAAAGCATTGTATCCATTTGTTAATTTGTTATAAACATTTTTCTGTCTGGGGTCCAGGTGGACCCCAGTGTGCCAAGTACGTAATTCCGCTTAGGTGTGCCAAATAAAGGTTAAAAAAAATTTGTATTCAATTATGTTTATTTGAATGGTTAAAATTTAAAGCTAGTTGGAGTTATGAAAAAATTTTGGTCGATGCTACAAGAAAATTGTCTCGGAGACTTATAATGTCTCATGTTGTGACTTTTGAAGATTTATCAAAAATTCAATGGAATTACACAAGTCAGCAGTATAAGACAAAACGTATATATAAGACTGATCCCCTTTTTGTCTATGCCATCAGATCTGAAAAAGGGCTTAAGAAATTTAAGAATTTAACATCCAATGATTATTTAATGCAAGCTCCTTGGTTTATTATTTTTAAAATAAATGCAATCTTCAACTGTGAAAATCCTGTTGGTAATCCATTCAATCTCAAAGTACATTCAAGATGATCGTCAAATGCTTCAACAGTTACATGATAAAAAAATATTACTCAGTTGTTGAAAATGTAACCAAAGTTGAAAATTTATCTCTATGGATTCCTGGTAAAAATTTAGATATTCCTCATACTCACGAATTTTATCAATTGAAGAATGGTATTCAGGGCAAAAAATTACGCATCGTTCAGGTATCTCATTATTTGATACTTAAAAACTTTAATACATAGGTCATTCCAACGAATTTCGAACTTTTGCTGTCCGCAGCGGGGTTGGTTAATTTAATCGCCAATTTTTTGGCTGCAAGCACTATCAAATAAAAGCCTTTTCCTGCAAACCGGATCTCTCTATCTTATTTCTACTTAGCGCTATGATTTTTTGAAGGTCGAAAAAAAGCTCATTTTAAGATCTTTTTCAAAAAATTCCAAGTCGCTTTCGAAATAAGCTAGGGATACTGGGTTGATGGCAAAATTTTTTTTAAAGCATGTCTTTTTAAGAAAAAATATGTCTACGCTATTAAACGTTTATTTTAATACACACACACTCGCACAAGTAGATGCTGTTTTTATCCTATTTTTCAGTATCTTTGGGCGAATGCAGTGTAGCTCTCATTTTTTCTAAATATTAAATATTCTTCATGGAAAAACAAAAGTAGGATAAAAAAAGCATTTCCTTAAGCGAGTAAATTATGTATTAAAATAAACGTTCATTGGGGTAGACATATTTTTCTTGAAAGAACATGCTTTAAACAAAATTTTACCTCTAGCTTATTCCGAAACCGAGTCAGAATTTTTAGAGTCATCCGGTTTGCGGGTAAAGGCTTTTTATCTGATAGTACTTTCAGCTAAAAAATTATCAGTTAGATTAACCGAGACTGCTGCGACAACAAAAGTTCGAAATTCGTTGGAATAAAAATAAAATCCAGAAATTTATACAACAATGAATTGATAATTTTTTGAAAACTTAAAGCTGAACAACGCAAGCAGAAGTACTTTAGCTAATATTAATAATTATCTTGAAGACCTTCTATATGAGTTGAAAAGAGTCTGTAAATTTGAGACAGAAGTTTCAGTTGAAGTAGCAAGTACTGGTTATTACAATAAAACATTACAAGGCTGGTTTGGGCTTTTGAAAGTGCTTGAAGATCGTGGAGCTGATTTAGCATTGAATTTAATGCATTATGGAGACAATCGAGAAGAAGTGGTTGATTTTTTGGTACCTCTATTTCGAACTAAACGTAGATTTTATCTCCGTAAAACAGTAACTACAAATGTAAAATGGAAATCTTATTTTCAAGTGAGACTTTTCTTTTATCAAATATTTTGATTAATTAGTTGTACATTAATATTGATTGCAATTTTTATATTTTCTTTAATCTTTCTAATCTAATAGTTTTAATCTTTTTGAAAATTTTTAATATTATGATCATTATTTTAACTAGAATCTTCTTTTGAAATTTTATAATTTATTTTTTTTGTATCTAGTGAATAATTAATTAAAACGTATAATTCTCATTGATTATATTTATTATAGGTTTTTAATTGGAAATCATGGTTAACGATTTTATTTTTAGTTATATTTGTAACAGTTAAGCTGAAGATCATCAGAAAAAAAATTAAAAAGCTTCGTCGGAGTGAATTTTTCGAAGATTTGATAGACATTTGGGGTATTTTCTGTCAGCAGAGTCCAATGGGTAGTTCTTTTTTTTTTTTTTATAAATATTATTTATGCATATAATTGTGCTGTACTGTGCTCGATCTTCGTGTGGTGATAGATACTCTAACCAATATTTAACAAGAAATAAATATAAAGTTATGATATTTATAAGATAGTGTAAAAAGTGGCTAAAATATTTTTTGTAGAAAAATAATTTCTTGTTTTCATCTAGGTATTTCCGAAAATGGACAAACCAAGATTTTGTATTTAACATTACTCTATTCATCACTGATCCTCTTTATTTCGTATTCTGCAAAAGTGACGAGTTATACTGCATCATTGAAACTATCCGTACCCTTCACTACTTACATTGAATTATTGCAAGACAATGAGTACAAAGTTGCTTTCGTTAAGGGAGGAAACGATGAAGCTTCAGTAGTAAGTTATATATACTTATGTATAACTCTGTGATAAATGGAGTGTATTTTATCAAATTTTTATTTCCCCTGTCTGATGCTAAAAATCAAATATTTTCGAGAATATCTTTAGATCATTAAACTAAAAATTCATTGTAAAACTACTTCAATAGCTTTGGCTTTGAAAATTTTTATTGCTGATAAAAATATAAACTAAAAAAATTTTTACTTCTTCTGAGATTTTTTTCTGAAGTAGAAATTTGATAAAAATTCTAGGAGTAATGAAAATATGATTTTCATTTAATGCCCAAAGTTGTACTCACACTTTGAGTTGCTGCTGCTCTCGACGTAAATGTACATCTTCACACACTAATTGAATAACATATCATTATTTTAACCTTCTATACCTTACATACCGGTACATCATAAAAATTTTTATTTTACTTATAGATGTCCAATGATCCGTCATTATCAGACTTTAAATCGGGCTTGCTAATGAATAAAGAGTTTCCAAAAAACTTTGCAGAAGGATTTGACATGGTAAACATTTTTTATGATTACTTTACGTGATTCCAAAATGAATTTTATTTAATTTATATGTATATCATTGGTTTCTGCCGTTTCCTACCGTACTCGTAGCAATAGTGTGAAAGAGAGTGCGATGATTTTTTAGTCGTGGCACGCTTCTGAGTGGATGTTTGCACAGTCTAAAGGCTGTAGTCCCATCTTCCAAGGATATTTGTTTCTTTTCTTAAAAGCGGTCCCCCTTTTAACTTATACCATCAAATAAAGCTACTTAACTCGATTAGTGACTAATTTTTATTAATTTTATTTGTAATTCTGTTAATAATATTTATTTTTCAATGTCTTAACCGAAAAAATTTCTTCAGATTTGTTTTTTGTATAAGTATCTGCTCGAGTATCTGCTGTTTTAAAACTTTCTTAAGATTCTACAGAATTTTTTAAAGCATTAGAATGCAAAAAGAGTATTTTAAGACTGCTTAATCCTTTCCTTTAAAGTTAATTTTTTAAATTTTATTTGTATTCAAAGGTGTGCCATAGAAAAATTGGATTTTACTCTGAACGTGTCCACTTTCGTGGTCTTACGAAGATTCCCCCTTGTGAAATTGGATCTTTGCTATCAAATCGAACTGAACCTTTAACAATAGGTTTATCAAAACTTAATCCTTACAAAAAAATTTTAAACCATTAGTGAGTATTTAAACAGTTATTGTTAGGATTGTACAATTCATAAGTAATATATAATCTATGTCGAAATAAATTGACGTTTAAATTGTTATTCAATTTAAATTACGAAAATGCAACTGTTAAAATATAAAAAAATGTATTTTTAGACACATTTTTTTCGATACATTTATGCTGTAAATAATTGTAATCACCTCGATAATCACTTAATTCGACCATCCACAATAATATTATTACATCCGCCATTTATTTGTTCTTAACGTTTGAGAGCATTTTCAATAGTAAATTAACTTACTCTCGTAATTATATTCACAAAAAATTTTTAGAGTGAATAATTTTTTTATTTAAATTAATAATATTAAAGCTTGATATTTTCACAGTTTAATAAGGTTTATGGAGTGTGGAGTAGCTCAGAGACTAGACCGAAAAAATTTTTTTAAATATATTCAACTTTCGAAACCAGAACCAGAATTCATTTCGTTTTTGGAAATTCTTCCTTTATTAACAATTTGGATATTGGGGATACTTGTGAGCTTATTTATACTTTTATTGGAAATCATTTTTCATGAATATAAGCAATCTACCTTACGTGAAAAGAAAAAGAAAATTTTATTTTATCATTCGAATAAAAATTTTTAAAGTAAAGCCAAATGATGTTTTAAGTTTATAATACGTATGTATTGATAGAATCAACACAGTATAGCTCTTACAATTTATATTTACCAAGTGCTTATTTATCATACACAAGCTTAAAAAAAATCTATGGCAGTTGTTTTGAAAAAGTTTATAGTTGGATGATTTTATCTTATCATTCAGTAATTATTTTTTGTGATGACGTTTTAAATAATATCCTTTCAGTCTAAAACTATGTCAATAAATCTGTATAAAAAAACATAATAAACAAGAAAAAATAAATTTGTTTTGTTTATTCATTCTCGCCTCAACTATGGATAAACTTTCAAAAACCACATACAACTTAACGTGAGCAAGAAACTAACTTATTTATTAGGAAATTATATAAAAAATTTATTGCTACACTGCAAATTCTAGTGTCTTAAAGTGTCATGTTTTTAACCACTTGCAACCGTTTTATAATTTTAAGACACTTGAGGCTCTAAAAATATCCGCCGTTCTTCCAGTGCGTAACTGCCACTGATAAAAGGATGACCTAACCGTTAATTAAGACGACTTGGATTTTGGTTTTGTCCCTGGGACCTAATAATTCCTTAATCAGGAGCTTAAACTAACATCTTCAAGTGCAAGCAAACCTTTTGCAGCCGAAAGCTCCTTGGCGAGGTTATTATGCATCTTTGCAGCAGTGCAGACACGGGGCACTGTACAGAGATTAATAAGTGTTTAATAAAATAAACAATTTTTTAATTTATTCTCAAGTTTTAAAAACCCGTATCCCTTGATATCGTTTATCAATAAATGAATATTTAGTTTCTTCCCATAGCCTTAAATCCACAATATGCTTGAAGCCGATGTCAATGAATATCAATAATTATTTAACTATCTCCAAGTTTTAAAACCACAAAATCTGGGCACGTGAATCGATAAATAAAATTTAATTGTTTGCATTTGCGAAGTATGTACATGATCAAAAAATAAATAATTTTTAATAAACTTGATAATTCGATGCCCGAGATTGATAAATGAAAGATTTTTTATCAACTCCATCTGATTTTAATTGATCCAACTAAAATCACAGAGTTTCTTTCATACCAACGCCCAAGGTTTCAAATAGTTTTAGAGCTTGGAGATTGATAAATTATTGATATTCATTGACATCGTCTCCAAGCATATTTTGAATTTAAGGCTATGGGAAGAAACTAAATATTTATTTATTGGTATAAACGATATCAAGGGATACGAGTTTTTAAAACTTGAGAATAAATCAAATCAATGAGAATAAATTTTAAACATCATATCTATTATGATTATTTTTGTATCTCAAGTGGTATTATACAAGTATTCAACATTGGCTGGAAAAAATTTTTATACAAATATTTGCATGTCTAAACATAAATATTTTTGACTTTTAAAAGACTCTATATTGGAGTAATCTGTTTAGAAATAATTTGGGAAATTGACTTTCATTAAAAGTTTTTCCTTATATTTGCCAAATGAAATCTCTCATCAAACCCTTTTTGCCTCTTAAAATTATATGTATAGTTTGCCTGCGTGTCTGGTGCGAGTTTAGATCTGAATAACTCTCGAATAAATACATGCTTTTTTCTTCAATTTTAAATAACTTTTGAAAAAATATATGTACTTTGCTAAATTATAAACATCGTATTAAAGAGTCTCTTCTAAGAATAATTTTAATGAAAATTGACAAATCAAAAAGCTAACACCATATTTTTGACTGTTGATCTAAAAAATTCCATTACATCGAATTTCAAATGTCCTTAACATTTACTTCATTATTATTATTATTATTATTATTATTATTATTATTATTAAATCACAGCATACGGGTGCTAAGCTTAGGGACACTTAGTTTTAACCATTGTATCCCTGTCCCCCTTGCTATACCTCTGGAGTGTTCGTGAGTCCTAACACCCTGCAATATGCGAGTATGTTGTCCACACTCACTCCGTAAAAGCTCTCAGGATCCAGGATCCCGGTTCCCAACCATTTCAGGCGGTGGCCTGTCAGGTTAGGGCATTTGCATAGGAAGTGGCACGGGGTCTCTTCCTCTGATTCACACCATCTACACAGGTTACTATGCCCCTGCGTTTTGTGTTTGTAGCACCGAAGGTTGCAGTGTACGGTCATAATGCCCATGACCTCTCTAGCCCTTCGTTTGTCTAGCCTGGTGATCAGTTTGGCCCAACCGGTAATATAACTTCTCAGTAGTTCCTTGATCCACCTGTAGCTCTGGGATTCTTCCCAGAGTTCCCATCTTTGCCTCTCCGAGTGCTTCTCCAGGATACTGTAGCCTTCCGAGAACGGTACACCCACCCCATGCTCCGGCCGTGTATCTGTTGAGGCCCCTCTCCTCGCAAGCTCATCTGCCCTTTCGTTTCCCTTGAACCCGGAGTGTCCGGGTATCCAGGTAATAACTACTTGGTTAGATCTTGCCAGTGCGTTAAGGGTATTCTTAGTCTCCCTAACCAACCGTGAGGTTGTAACTGGGTTTTCCAAGGCCTCTATGGAGGCTTGGCTATCATGCAGATGCGTCTCTTAATGATGTTCCCCAGAGAGAGGTTGTTAGCGCACGTATTTATCGCAGCCATCTCGGCCTGGAACACCGTGTTAAATTCCCTGAGCCCGTAGGATTCCCTAAGGCTAGGTCCGTAAATTTCATAACCAGTGCCTTCATTGGTCTTGGATCCGTCGGTAAACCAGATGTCTCCGTGCCCAAGCACTTGGTTGTTGCTCCATTCCTCCCTGTTTGGTATCCTCGTTTTGAAACGTTGCCCAAACAGTAGAGTCTTATCCATTCTGTCTTGGGTCGAGTTAAAGACCTCGCCCTTCAACATTCTCCCTCGGATGGTTGCATGCCCATCACTGTTTCCAACCCACTCCCCGCTGCACTTCAGTCTGTAGGCTGTCCTGGCCGCAACCAGTTTGATGTCCAGGTCTAGGCTTTGGACATCCAGCAACATCCTGATGGCGGCTGTGGGTGTGCTTCGTTTAAGCCCGTATATTCCCCTCAAGACGACAGCCTGAACATGGTCCAGTACACGCCTCGAGGTCTTATTTTCGGTCACTTTCCACCATACCACCGCGGCATAGGTAAGCTTCGGTTTCATTTACTTCATAGTATAATAAAATATATTGTAAACAAGTATCGATTTTAAACAACCTAACCAGTCAAAGCTTATAATTACTTGACTGCAAAGTGTTTAGTAGTAAAATGTTTAACTGAATAAACCTTAAAAGCTTTTTTTTTTTTAAATTACTGTGTATGCTTATAATAACTCAACTGAAAAGTGTTTGGTTGTAGAACGTATAACTGAAAAAATTGTAAAAGCTTTTTTTTTAAATTACTGTATTCACAGACATCTCAAACCGTAGGTATAAGAAAAAATAAGCTCATGCATAACAATCAATAGCAGCATTTTTAAATGTACAATTATAATAAATTTTTACGAGTAGTGAAATTGGAAAATTTTAGTTAGCTCGTTACTTCCTCTGCACAAGTCAACGCTTTTCATTTCAAACTTATAAACATTAAAAATGAAGCTTCTAAATTTTTTGAATTTTTTTTTCATTATCTGTTATTCTTATGCTATAAGTAAAGGAAGAGTAATTGATGTAGATCTTGTTAAAGATCTAAGAAATAACTATCAATCTTCTAGTGTTATACTTGTTATCGACTCAAATTCATTTGGTAAGTCAAATATTTTGTATATCACTGAAAAATATTTGATAAAAGTTTAATGGAATTTAATAGTTTAAATGTGGTATATATTGAAATGCGTAAGTAAAATTAAGCCAAAAATACATATACCAAAAACCCAAAAACCATAAAGCTTTCAGATAATCAAAATACTATTTCTGATCAGGAACTTTTGAAAGGAAAATTAAAAAGAAAAAGCTATTAAACATTTTTATTGTTAGTTTTTAACATAAATAAAAAATTATATCACTATTTTTGTACCTTGCTGTTAATGTTACAATTAAATATTTAGATGATTGGGAAACTACAAGCATTGTAATTAAGTGGATGAAAGATCTTTCGAATAAAAGCATAATATCTCAATCAATAAAACCAGATGATTTATCGCGAATTTGTATCAAAAACAATGAAATCCATCATTTGCAGTCCGAAACTAATCCACTATTTCTTTACACTATAAACAACAAAAATAATTTTCAAGTTTTCAAAAATATAACAAGCAATAAAATTGTCATGAAATATCCTTGGTTTATTTCTGTTTATGAAAAAACGAGCTACAATTGTGAGCAACCAGTAGGAAATCCATTTAATCTGATAATTAATACAATTCTTATTGTTAAATGTCCTTCAAGTCAAATAATAAAGAAATATTTTTCCGTCGATGGGATTGTTACCACTGTTGAAAATTTGAGTCTTTGGACTCCAGGTAAAAAATTATTGATTCAAGCACATCACGATATTTTTTCAGTACAAAGAAATATGAAAGGTCTAAAGCTTAAAACAATAAGAGTAAGTTTTTATATTCTTATATTGTTAACAAAATTATTCTAATATGTATAAATAAAAAAATATATTTATGAATTGTAAATAGGAGAATGGTTTAGATTATAAACATAATAAAAATAGAATTGATTATGTTAATGCCATAATTAATGAGTTGAAAGCGATTTGTTCTTTTGAAACGGAAGCGGTAGTTGAAGAAGATGAAAATATAATAGGTTTCTATGATGAGGTGCACAAAAGATGGTTTGGAATGATGAAAATGATGAAAGATAAAAAAGCTGACATCGTGAAAAGTTTAGTCACTTATGGAGCAAATCGAAGTGAAGTTGTTGATTTTTTAATGCCTCTTTTTCGCAACGAAGGTGAAATATTTTTGAAAAAGCGAGAACTAACAATCATTAAATGGTCTGCTTATTTCCAAGTAAGGCAATTTGAGCAATATTTTTTCGAGAATTATGATTTATTTTAATCACAATTTTTTCTTAGATTTTAGAAATCAAAGCAAAAAATTAAATTTTTATTGAAAAATTTTTACGAGAATCGTGTAAAAAATCTCTTTGTTATACTAATATTTTAGTCATCAAATAAGAAAAATAAATTTTTATTGTGGCAAATTAATAGTGTTTGAGGTTCAGAATGCTTTTCAATTTTAAACACATACAAGTACGTTCTCTTTGGACTTCTGTTATTTGGAATTTTCTTGGATAATGTACCTCACGCGTATACACAATAGCAGAGCGATAAAGATAGAAAACCACCCTTTTCGGTCGAATAAGAGAGTCGTCTGTATTATTAAAATTTAAAAACCCGTAAAAAATAAAAACTCAGAAATTTATTGCACAACTGAATAGAGATTTTATCGTTCTCTTTAAATCTGGTCCAATAATTTTAAATTATATATCATTGAAAATTTGTTTACTATTTGAATTATTCATTCAAGACATAACTTTTATTCAATTTTAGATTTTTAAAATGTAAAACAATAAACAATTTTTTTGTCGACGTGCAGGTGTTTAATTGGCATGTATGGATGACTCTAACATCGTGGATTTTTCTTGCAACGATATTTTTATGCTTTATTAAAAACCAAAGTTTTAAGATTGTAAATAAAACTGAAGAAATTTTCGTTAACTACATTCATGTTTGGGGTATTTACTGTCAACAAAATTCGCTCGGTAATTTTTTTTTTTTTTTTAAGTTTTCAAAAGTTTTTTGTCATATGTAGCTTTTTAAAATGTGAAATGTTGTTTTAATGAAAAAATTGTTTGTTTTAGATCCAAATGCTTTGAGAAAAGAGTCTATGAAAATTTACAACTTGATTTTAATTTATTCTTCCTGGATTTTATATACAATATACTCGGCATTATTAACAAGCTACATTGCAGTTTTAGAAGTTTCTCTACCATTTTCTTCATTTGAAGAGTTTAAAAACAGTCGCGAGTATAAAATATCTGTCATTCACGGTTCTATGGGAGAAGCTTTAATAGTAAGATTACTCACTAATGATTATAGTAAAAAAAAAAAAAAAATTATGAACCAATTTAAATATTTTACATCAGAATAAGGTTTTAGACAATAATATGTCATTTTTACTTTAGTAAATATTTCATTTTCAAAGAATGAAAAAATTTGAAAATACTTATTCATGGAATCAATATTTTAACAAAAATAATGATACAATTTTCAGCTATCGAATGATTCTTTGCTGACACCTTTCAAAAATCGCCTCAAAAAGATTGAAGATCTACCGACGTCTATTTATGATGGGTTTTATCAGGTAAATAACTGTCTCTGTATAGGTGGTAATATCTATTTATAAATTGCATATTTCAACATATTGACAAATATTTTCAATAAGATAAGAAAGAAATAGAAACTTTGATTAACTAACAAAACCCTACAATTTATTTGGTTTTTGGATAAAATTAATTTTTTTTTCCAAGGTTTGCAACGAAAAAATTGGACTTTACTCTGAAAGAACGGAGTTTTACGGAATTATCTTGCCATCTAAATGCTCTTTAGGGTCTTTAAAAACTGGTCGTAAAGATTATACATCACTGGTACTATCAAAGAATAGTCCTTACAAGCATATTTTAAATTACTAGTAAGAGTATTGGTATTTATTTATTTATTTTTAATTTTAAAAAATAAAATAAACTTTTTATTTTTAAAAGACGTAAAAAAGACAGTTCATTAGTATGTCCGCTATTTCCCACAATGCTCGTATTCTGCTTTCCCCCAACTGCTCAAACTTTTTGTTCATAACATAATAGTATATTATGCAACGGGTATAATATTTTTTTGGGTCCAAAAATACTTTAATATCTTAAAAAAAAAAGTTTGAGATATTGGAGCAAGAAACTGAGCATTTTAGGACATAACGGACGTTTTCGTCTTCGGATTATGTAATAATTTAAATTTTAAATAGTGAGCTTAAATATTTATTTATTGTATAGAACGGATTTCATTAGAACATTTCATTAAAAGTCAACTTTTTTTTTACAGCATACTTCGTTTTATGGAATTAGGAATTGCACAACAAATGGATAACCATTATTTTTTTCATTATAAAGAAATACCGCAAACAAACCTGAACTACATAACTTTCACAGAAGTTGTACCAATTTTCTGTATTTTGATTATTGGAATGATAACAAGTTCCGTAATTCTTTGTATCGAGATTGCCTATCACAGATGGAAACACATTTTTCCTCGCAGACAGTAAAACAGCACCACAGTACCGTCAAAACTTATACATAATTTATTTAAATTCAATTGATTTGATATGTATAAATGGAATTAAAAGAAATTAAAACTCTAATTTATAATTTCAATTCAATTTAAGAAAACTGTACTCAAACAAATACTTTAAAAAATGGTATTTTGACCAAATTTGACATTATGATAAGTTGACCTTTAATAATGTCCGTCGAGTTCGTCTGTAGCAAAAAGAAGTTTTGAACAAGTTTTGAAAACACAGTTTTTTCTTTCTTCGATAGATAAAACTAAATACTTTTAATGAAATTGGATGTACTCTGTAGATTAAGGACGTTTAACTTAAAAAATTGATAATGATTAAAAAATTATGAAAAGGGGATAATTATTGTTTTATCATTTTAATATGGTGTTGTATAGGAATCGGACCTGTTTGATGCTTCTTTCTGAGATCCTGAACATAGGATGATACCGTATACAATTTTCCAGTTATTAGAAGAACATATAAGAATCATTTTAAGATGTTAAAAAATGCGATTAGCAGATTT
This sequence comes from Encarsia formosa, assembly GCA_038277355.1. NCBI lineage: Eukaryota > Metazoa > Arthropoda > Insecta > Hymenoptera > Aphelinidae > Encarsia > Encarsia formosa. Next base: position 114,010,278 of record CM076184.1, read on the forward strand.
AAAAAAAAAATAGTTCTTTTGGGGGTTAGATCAAAATTCAACTACCTATCGGTATATATAGGAATAGGTTCCACACAGGTATCTTTAGTTGCAAGCATCAAGTTTTTTATTTGCCAACGTTTCGGGCGTCTAAGGGAGCTGAATTTTTTACTTCCTAATCTAAGGAAAAGGAGTTGGTCTAGTACATGTATGACATTTGTGTATATAAAGTAACTTTATAAAGACTTTATACAGACTTTATAGTCCTGTGAAGTCTTATTTAGACCTTTTTTGCATGCAAAACAGAATTTTTCCCATTTTGACAGCAAAAGTTTAAAATTCGTTGGAGTGGAACACAGAAAATTGTGAGATTCGAAAATTCAAATTGTTTTGCTAATATAAATCGCTTTTAAAAGTTAGTTTGAAACTAATGTATGCGGGTACTCTATTTTTGTATTGAAAATAATATAATGTAATGCAAAAGTTTTATCCCAATAGAAAATTTTAACATCTTATTTTTCCAGGTATCCTAGTAATTTATACTGTGAATTTGCAACGGAAAAAAAAAAAAATTAAAGTAACTACATTTACGACTTGAAAAAGACCTAGTATATAATGAAAAAGCTTTTTGTAGTTATCATTCAATGAGAACATCATTTTATCGATTTTACTGTGGCTTTTAATGCAAGGTTTCGAGCAAGTTATTTTCAACTCATCATTAAGTTAGCAACTTCGTCGTGTGAATTTTTTTTTTTTTAGTAAATAATAGAACAACCGTGACAGATTTGAAAAATGAAGCTAGTCCTGTATTCATCTATAATTTTAAATATTTTCTTGAAGATCGAAGGAAACTTTGGGTTTCTTGAAGATGATATAAACTTAATCATCAATATCAAAAACTTTTATGCATGTTCTAGTGTAGTAATAATTTTAGATGAACATGCTTCAGGTAAAGTAGGCTTGGGAGTATTTTTGAACTTAACAACATAAAAAAAATTATTAAAAATGATTATTAAGTCTATTAGTATTAATTCCATCATCATATTTATTATTGAAGCCAAATCAAAATTAATTAACGATAATTTTTTAGATGAATGGTCTTATAAAACTCAGATGATAAGATTAATGAAAGAATTTTCAAAATCTTCTGTTATGTCTCAAGTCGTAAGTTATGAAGACTCTTCAGAAATAGCTAAACGTTCAAAAACAGTAGGAAAAAATCTGCATGGTCATGAAAGAGATCCTCTTTTAATTCATTCTCTAAATACTAAAAATGATTTAGTTAAATTTGAAAATATGACAAAAAATGAAAAAATTATGGCTTTGCCATGGTTTGTTTCATTCAACAAAAAAACAAGTTGGACTTGTGAAGAGCCCAATGGTAACCCGTTTAATCTGAAGATCAATTCTAAAATGATTGTCAAGTGCACTGAAAGAATGGTGATTGAAAACTACTATTCGATCTCAGATAATTTAATCAAAACCAAAAATTTACCTTTTTTAACGAATGAGAAAAATATGATGCACCCAGAATTATACAAAATGATTCAAACTAAAGATGGAATGAAGGGAACCATCCTCAGAGTTGCCAAGGTTTTTATTTATGCTACAGATTTTTTTTTTAATGCTTTATAAAAGTTACTTTTTTTTTTACTTTACCCAACAAAGGTTATGTTCTGTTTTCATTCATTCATTTACTTTTTTTTATTTATGCCTCAACCGATTAAAAGTGCATTTTTCGTGCTCTTATTTGACCAAATAACAGACGTATATATATCGTCCCAATTCAGAAACATGACAACTCAGATTTCGATGAACTTAACGATGAAACTTTTTTTTCGAATAACATCCAACACTGTGGCACTGATTGAAGCGAGGGGCTACGCACTCCAGAATCACAAAAAGAATCAGACATAAAAATCAATATAATCAATATAATATCGATTTCATTTCAAGTAAAAATCTTGGAAAAATAATATTTTTAACAATATATTAATTGAAGTTGGATCCAAGGCTCTAAATACTTTAAATTTTCAAAAAGAATCACGAAAGAATCACTAAAGAATCAAAAAGAATCAAAAGAATCATCAGTGATTCTGGAGTGCGTAGCCCCTCGGATTGAAGTGATTGAATATTTTTTTACTAAAAATTATTTCTTTTAAATTATTTTTGTAGATGGATAACAAATCAGTGAATTTTTTGGTTGATTTACTTGAAATTTTAAAGAAAGTTTGCAATTTTGAGACAACAGTAGTAGCTGAAGATGATTTGGCTGGCTCCCGAAATCAATTTACCCATGAATGGTCTGGTTTGATAGGTATCCTGCAAAATAAAAAAGCAGATATGTTACTAGATTTTTTGATAGTGTCTTCAAGTCGTAGCGAGGTCGTTGACTATCTAATACCTTTATTCGAAGGAAATCGTAAAATTTACATTAAAAAAAACAGTGTTAAAATAGTGCCATACTCAGCTTATTTTCAGGTTTGTCTTATATTTATTTTTACTGCACATCTTATTTAATAGATGCATAATGAACTTCAAATATTTTTAAGAAAACAATATTTTATTATATATGTATTGAATGTATATTAAAACAATATTTTAATATACATGTGTATTGTGACAACGTGACTTGCATTCATTTTGAAAACTAATATTTCAATTTCAAATAAAATCTGATTTATATTTCAGGTTTATGATAAATACTCTTGGCTCGCAATATTTTCAATGATTTTTATACTCTCAATTTTTTTAGTTTTATTTAAAAAAAACTTTTATATGCGACATATCAATAGAGAATTATTCATAGAAAATTTTTTGGTTGTTTGGGGCGTCCATTGTCAACAAAGTTTTACATTAGGTATTTTGAAGTATTTAACTCGTGTGAAAAATTCGATAGAATATCTACGGTCTGAATTATTTTTTTATGTAAAATTTTTTATGTTTAGAAAAACTACTCAATTTATCTATGAGAATTTTGATTTTATCAATATATTTTTCATCTTTGATTCTTTATTGGATTTATTCAGCTCTTATAACTAGTGAAATTGCTATTTTAAAAAGTTCTATGCCTATTTCAACATATGAAGAATTTTTGCAAAGTCAAGAGTACAAAATTACGGTACTTCGAGAATCCATGATTGAAAACTCAATTGTAAGTTTTTATTTTAATGATTTCTTCTGTAATCATAAAAAACTTGAAGTTAATACTATAAATATATAATTATAAACAAAATGAACCAGTAGTATTCGAATCTTGCTTTACTGTCTTCTATTCAATCTCGTTTGAAACCTCCTGAAGAACTACCAGCAAATGCATTAGAGGCATTTGAACAGGTCAGTAAAGATGCAATGGACTGAAATTTATTTTCATAGAATCATTTTTTTTTTTTTTTTATTATTTAAGCTCGCTAAGATACTTCATCTACTTATAAAAAATTCTGTAGATAAAATTGAAAAATTTTCTTTTTCATAAGTGGTTTCATGATACCAAACAAAAATTTTTAGGTTTGCAGGGAAAAAGTTGGGTTTTACACAAGTCCTATCAAATTTAAAGGAACAAGTGAAAAAGAAATTCCTTGTGATGTTGGATACATAGAGATAAAAGAACGTGATTTTATGGCCATAGCATTGTCAAAAAATAGCCCATATTCTGGACTTATCAATTACTAGTGTGTATCTTTAAAGTTGCATTAATTATTATTTTTTTTTTAATTCTTGGAGTTTAGTATAATCAATAATGTAAATTTCTTTCGTTACTTCAATATTGTTAAATTTATTTAATAAAAATTTTACGCTTTTTCAGTATAATGCGAATACGCGAACTTGGACTATTCGATTATTTGGAACAACATTATTTTTATCGTTTCAAAGAAATATCAGAGAGGAAACCAAATTATATTTCTTTTTACGAAATTAAACCACTTTTGTGCATTTTTTTGTTTGGATTCGTTGTCGGTATTTTTTTACTTTTGGTCGAAATTTTTTATTATAAATATCCATAAATTTCAATGTTTTTCATTGATTGAATTTTTTTTCATCAATTATGAAGGTTAAGCAATAGATATTTTTATCCTGAATGTTCTCAATTATTTTAGTAAAATATACCACAATGGGAAATAATTTTCTTTATTTTTATTTTTTTCACTAAGTCACTAAGCGCGAATGAGCGCTTATACATTAGGTACACCTACTTAATATTGCATTTAGGAAATAAGTTTCAATTTGTAACTTAAAAAATATATGTACACCCATGTATTACTAATTTAAAAAAAAAAAGAAGGTTTTAGTAATATTATATTGAAAAATAAAACTATTCTTAATATAATTATACTACGGTTCACTCTCACTAAAACCATTTTACTTTTCACTCTGTATACGCAGTACTTCTAAATCTAAATCTTCTAAATCTTGTAAAGCTTGCTATTTCCAACGAATAAAAAAATTTTTTTTAGTCACAGGTTTTATTTTTTTTTGTTCTAAAAATGATGCTAATTCTGTATTTTACATTAATTTTTGTCAAAATTTTCTGTCAAAATCATGAAAACTTTGAATACTTGGAAAATGATACAAGCTTAATCATCAAAATAAAAAACTTTTACGCATGTTCTAGCGTGACCACGGTTGTAAACAGACATACATCAGGTATTGTGAATTTTTAGAGGTGATGGAAATAAAATTTATAAATTTGAATGTTTCAGACGATTGGTTTTTGAAAATTAGAATGATGAGATTAATGAAAGAGTTTTCAAAAACTTATGTTATGTCTCAAATTGTAAGTTATGAAGACACTTCAGAAGTAGCTGATCGATCAAGGAAAGTAGGAAACATGATTTACGGTGATGAAAATGATCCTCTTTTAGTATATTTTATCAATACTGAAAATGATCTAGTTAAATTTACAAATATGACAAAAAATGAAAAAGTTATGACTTTACCTTGGTTTGTTTCATTCAACAAAAAAATAAGTTGGGATTGTGAAGAGCCGTATGGTAACCCGTTTAATCTAAAGATCAACTCTAAGATGATCGTCTAGTGTGCTGAAACTATGATGATTAAAAACTATTATTCAGTCACAGATAATTCAACCCAAGTCAAAGATTTATCTTTTTTGATAAATGGTGAAAATTTTGTTCTACCTGAATCATACGAAATAATTCGAATCAAAGATGGAATGAAGGCAGGCGCGCAACAACGGGGGGGGGGGGGGCAGAGGTGTCAGGACACCCCCTGGGCTAGTAGACGACACCCTCTACAGTTTCTTGGGGGTGTCCACGGAATTTGAAATCTCAAGCCTTAAACCTACAAAACCCTGGGCGCCCGAGTTAAACAAAAAAACTAATCAGCTATCCCTCAAGCTCTAAACCCTCAAAACCCTGGGCACCCGAGTTCAACAAAAAAACTAATCAGCTATCCCCCAAGCTCTAAACCCTCAAAACCCTTGGCACCCGAGATCAACGAAAAAACTGATCGGCTATCCCCCAAGCTCTAAACCCGCAAAACCCTGGGCATCGAGTTAAAAAAAAAAACTGATCAGCTATCCCCCAAGCTCTAAGCCCCCAAATATCCTGGACGCCCGAGTTCAACGAAAAAACTAATCAGCTATCCCCCAAGCTCTAAACCCTCAAAACCCTGGGCACCCGAGATCAACGAAAAAACTGATCGGCTATCCCCCAAGCTCTAAACCTCCTAAAACTCTGGTTACCGAGTGGAATAATTTTAGAAGTTAAGCTCGAAGTTAAGCGTACTTTATATAATTGAATATCATGTCCATAAAAAAGTGTATTTTTTTTTTTTTTTTGTTCCACAATAAGGTTGTGGATTTTATTTTCTAGTTAGAAAAAAAAATTTGTTGATAATTTTTTTTGTTGCAACAAAAAAAATTTCGTTCAATTGAACTCGGTTGCCCAGGGATTCTGGGGGGTTTGGAGCTTGGGGTATAGCTGATCAGTTTTTTTTATTGAACACGGGCGCCCTGGCTATTTGGGAATTCAGAGCTTGGGCGATAGCCGATAAGTTTTTTTGCTGAACTCGGACGCCCAGGGTTTTGGGGGCTTAGAGCTTGGGGGATAGCCGATAAGTTTTTTTGCTGAACTCGGACGCCCAGGGTTTTGGAGGCTTAGAGCTTGAGGGATAGCTGATTAGTTTTTTTGTTGAACTCGGGCGCCCAGGGTATTTGGGGGTTTAGAGCTTAGGGGATAGCTGATTATTTTTTTGTTGAACTCGGGCGCCCTGGGTATTTGGGGGTTTATAGCTTGGGGGATAGCTGATCAGTTTTTTAGTTTAACTCGGGCGCCCTGGCTATTTGGGGATTCAGAGCTTGGGGGATAGCCGATAAGTTTTTTTACTGAACTCGGACGCCCAGGGTTTTGGGGGCCTAGAGCTTGGGGGATAGCTGATTAGTTTTTTTGCTGAACTCGGACGCCCAGGGTTTTGGGGGCTTAGAGCTTGGGGGAAAGCCGATAAGTTTTTTTGCTGAACTCGGACGCCCAGGTTTTTGGGAGCTTAGAGCTTGGGGGATAGCTGATTAGTTTTTTTGTTGAACTCAGGCGCCCAGGGCGCTTAGGCATATTTAGGTTTAAGGCTTGATTTAGGATTGTACAATTTCGTTGACACCCCCTGAAAATACTAGGGGGTGTCAGGAAAAAAATTTATCAGGACACCCCCTAGCTTACATGGGTTGTTGCGCCCCTGAATGAAGGGAATCGTCTTTAGAGTTGCCAAGGTTTTTATTTAGGCTTAATCTTTTTTTTGTTTTCACGATTTAAAAAACATTATCAGATTCCTGAATATAACTTTCTTTATCTTTAATTCATAAAAAGTCAAATCTTTTTATTAAAACTTTAACAATACATGAAAATTTTTTAAAAATTATCTCTAAGGCTTTGTAAATTTTTGAAACAACTTTAAATTAAGGTAATCTTTGTAATGGCCATCAACACTTCACCCACCATAAACTTTTTGGGATACCTTATGTATAAATTGGGTGAAGAGAAAATTTTTGGAACCAAAAACTTGGATAGCCTAAAATTCGGGTAATTAAAAAAATTTTTCACCAAAGTCGCTGAGAAAATAACACAAAAAATAAGCTATTTTTCAGATCAAGCCTCTAGCATGGAATATGAATATTTCCGATTACTTAAAATCCGATTAAATAAAATCAATTTATGAGAATTTAAAATGAAAACTAAAAAAAAGATCATTAAATGACAACTCTTTGGCCAATGTTTACGGAGAAAATTTTTTACTAGCCAATAAATTTTTTATCACCTAATAAATGGATGACATGAAAAAGTTCCCGGTGAAAAAGTTCCCAAAACAAAATATCCCACGTAAAAGTTCCCAAATGAAAAAATTACCTGCGAAAAAATTTCCAATACTATTTTCAAACATTAACATTGTAAACATTCGAAACATGAAAATTTAAAGTGTGATTTTTATTTTTGATGTATATATCATGTATAATACATGAATATAGAAATGTAAATAAACTTACAATATGTTAGAAATCAAAGAATGATCCCAAAATTAGCCCGTTTTGGCGCAAACGAAATTCGATTTAATTTTTGGTCTAAATAGTAGTTTATAGTTTAAAATGAATCCCTGCAAAGTTTTTATTTGCGAAATTTTTTTGTTACAAAGATATGATCGAAAAACGTCATTTTTTTATACATACGTTTAAAGGGGCAATTTTTTAAAGTTTAATATTTATAAAACAAAAAATACTATCGTATTTAGCATGAAATTCTAAGAAGAAAATATACTTAGTGTTTTTTCGATTTATGCAACGATTTTGCATGAAAATTCATCGAAAATCACGATTTTTCAAAACGGGCTAAAATTTGTCGATTTTTGGGGTCACTCTTTATGTTCAGTTGCGAAAAGTTCGTCGTCAAAGAAAGTAGTCTTTGTGTACTCCGCAGAGGCGCGCTATAAAATTTAGTTCCGAGCGAAACCTAGCTCTCTAGTTCGACCTTTTATTATTGTACTTATGATTGTTTGAAATCTGAACAAAATCATGGAGAAACTATTATTAATCAAATAAAAACTGGTAGAGATGATGTGTTTGTTCAAAAGCGATAAATTATTAAATACTAACAGGTTATTTTTTAACCCTTAAAGTACACACCCAAATCCAGAACTGCCACACTGACAGTTATGTGGGGTATTTTACCCCCCGTGTGTACTTTACAATGCGCGCGTGGAGCCCGAAGGGCCCCCGAAGAGCGCGCCATTAGCAAAGTTTAATCTTATTGCGTGTATTATTTTTAGTGTTTTTGGAAATTTTTTCTTTGAGAATTTTTTTTCGGGTATCTTTTTTGAATTTTTTTTTTTGGGAAATTTTTCGTTGGAAACTTTTTTTTTGGGAACTTTTTCGTTGGAAACATTTTCTTCGGGAACTTTTTCATGGAATCTAATAAGTGACCATCAAAAGGCATTTTATATGACAATTACAATTCGGCATAAATTATCAATTTTATGGCAAAAAAATGGTTAACTAAGTAGAGACAACTTTTCCAAGAAGTATCGTTAATAATCAATAGCTAACAAACGGACATGTGCCTGATTAGAATTGTTTGAATGAACTATTTTACCTGATACATCAGGGTTTACCAGGTTAAATTCCACTCCTGATCGGATCCAAGTTTTAACTTACGAATCATTGATTATCAATAAAACTTTCTAATGAACTTGTCGTAAGAAAGTCTCTTGACATGGTGCATTCGGGTTCACCAGTTCACAACATTTGTTTCTCATTCGGTGACTGTTTTTGATTAAAAACTTCTGATTTTAATGAAAACTCTCCGAAAAAAATGTCGAGAAAAGAATTTTTCTGCGTGAGTGCACCAGCTCCAGGTTAAGACAAACATACTAGTTTGGTATTTTGAACTTTTTCTTTAAAGTCATTTAAGACATTTTTTATAAAAAATGACCCATAAATATCCAAAAAACGGGGCCACGATCATCGACCAAGGCTCGGATAATTATGGTTGCGCTATATTTTTAGACCACTAACAAGTTTTTAATAATTTTTATAAGGTTAAAATCCAATCAAGTTGGTGGTTTTTTGTCTAGAAAATAGTAGCTAGAAGTTTCCACCTTTTAGTTTTGGAAAATTCATGCTGATGTCAGTTTTTCAATTTTAATTCATTGGTTGATTAATTTTTTATTTAAGTTTAAAAGAACGTCATTTTTGGATCTTGAAACAGAATTCAGTTACTAAAATAATACTATAGCTAGGATATTTTTTACCTTTTGTTCAATCTTATAGTTCATGTAGCTGCTTATTTTTTATAGATGAAAGAAAAAGCAACAAGTTTTTTGGTGGAGTTGCTTGAAATTTTAAAGAAAATTTGCAATTTTGAGACGATAGTAGTGGCTGAAGAGGAGTTGACTGGCTTCCGAAATCCATTTACTCATAAATGGACTGGCTTAATAGGTATTCTTCAAAATAAAAAAGCCGATATCTTATTGGATTTTACGATAATATCTTCTAGTCGCAGTGAGATTCTTGATTTTCTGATTCCTTTATATGATCAGTCACGAAAAATTTATTTACAAAAAGACAATACAACAATGCCATATTCAGCTTATTTTCAGGTTGTACCAAGTTTTATTTGATATGGGAGCACGATTAATATAAATTTCACGAATAATATGAACCAATTTTAATTTTATTAATTTCAGGTTTTTGATAAATACTCTTGGATTGCAACATTTTTAACAATTGTAACACTTTCAAGTTTTTTGGCTTTGTTTAAAAAAAATTTTTGCGTGGGTGAGATAAGCATAAACTTATACATAGAAAATTTTTTAATAGTTTGGGGTGTTTTTTGTCAACAATGTTTTACAACAGGTATTTTATTCAACTACTTATATAAAAGTATCCTTTTGTTTTTACTTTTTTTTATTGCTAACTTTTTTTCCTTTAGCAAAATCTCTTAAAACATCAATGAAAATATTGTACCTCTCAATATATTTTTCATCATTGATTCTTTATTGGATTTATTCAGTGCTTATAACCAGTAAAATTGCTCATCTAAAAAATGCAATGCCGTTTTCTTCACTTGAAGAATTTTGACAAAATCAAGAGTACAAAATTACGGTACTTCGAGAATCCATGATTGAAAATTCTATAGTAAGTTTGTATTTAGTATCACAGTTTTACTTTTCAACAAATATAATAATTTTTCTATTTTAAATGAAAAAAATTAATAGTATTTGAATGTCTCTTATCTATCATCAATTCAAATTCGTCTATTACCACATGAAGAATTACCATTGGACACTATTGAAGCATTTCAACAGGTTAGAAAAAAATTTTTAATTTTTTTTTTCAAAGGGTGAGAACATTCCAAAAAATGAGTTTTTATCTAAAATTTTTCATATATAATACGAAAAAAATAGTTTGAAAAGTCGCTTTGTGCGGTCTGGGCAATGTCTTATCAAATGACTCTTGGTTCTTCAGTTTCCGAATAATTTTATAGATTATGACCGAGAGAAAAAATCTGAAACACTACAAAAATTGATCTAAAAAAGTCTTTTTTATCATAAACTTTTAAGGATGGTAAAACTGAGAGATTAAAAAAAAATTCTGAGACATGTGTCACTTAAAATAAAGTAAAGAATTTAAAATAAAATTAGCAGCTAATACGAAGAATAAGTTCTAAAGGCGTGAACGATGTGCATTTTTTGAATTGCAAATACATATTCATTTAAAATAATCATTTTCATAACAATTGTTCAATTTTTAAATTTTGTACGATTAATTTTTTTTGTTGCAATATCTATGTTCACATTTTTTTTACGATGCTTTACGTCGCTTTCAAAATACTTTTTCATTTTTTGTTTTTAAGTTATAATTGATCAGTGATGTAAAACCAGTATGTAATGTTGTATTTATTATTCAGGTTTGTAGCGGAAAAATTGGTTTCTATACAATTTCTGTTAGATTAAGTGGCATAAACGATAAAAAAATTCCATGTTATTTTGGCTCCATAGATGTATATGAACGTGATTCTGTATCTATAGCATTATCAAAAAATAGCCCTTATTCAAGAGTAATTAATTATTAGTATGTATCGCTCAATATTAACAAGTTTTTTTTCTATTAAATAAAACTGAATAAATCCAATGAAATTTGAGAGTAAAAATAGTGGTATGTTTTGAGTTGGTTTAAACTTATTTTTTAGTTCAATTTTTATGGTTAAGTTTTAATTTCCATGTTTAAAAGTAAAAAGAAAAAATTAATGATATGATGCAAACTATAAAAAATTTAATTCAGTGCTTGGAGGAGTTAAAATAACCCTAGTGGGTGTAATCTGTTTGTATTCTCGCATTCATAATTTTTACATTAAAAAGTTTTATTTTTATTTTATTTGGGTATATAAAATAAGTTACTTTTAGCCAGATATATCAAATGTTCATATAATTTATGATTTTATGACTAGTACAGATTTAAATATGATAAAATGTATTTTTTAATTGTATTCTTTTTTAGTCTCATGCGAGTTCGCGAAGTTGGGCTGCTGAATTATCTGGATCAAAATTTTTTTTATCGTTTGAAAGAAATATCAGAGGCACAACCAAATTATATTACTTTTCAAGAAATTAAACCACTATTATGTATTTTTTTGTTTGGTTTCATCGTCAGTTTTTTTCTGCTTTTGGTGGAAAATTTTTGTTATAATTATCACCAACATTATAAACAAAATTTTTTGCAATAACCGTTTCTAGGATTTCTATACAAAATTTATGGTTTTATTAATAGTTTACCTTTGATGTAAAGTTCATTTGTACTTAATCTGTAGTTTGAAGAAATAATAAAAAATATATCATCGCTTAAGTATTATTTGATTTGTCATGATCGCTGTAGAAATAAGAAATAAATCAGAAAAATTCACAATTTCTTATAATAGAACTGTTTTTATCTCGAGGGGTCAGGCACCTCTAATTATCCCAAAATTATCTCAGTTTATCCTGGTTTAACCCAGTTATCTTGGTTTTCCCACTTATCCCGGTTTCTCCCAAAAATTTCTGGAAGTGCCTGACCCCTCGGAAAAAATTAACAACTTAAACCTAGGATGAGTGCTTAGGTAAAAAAATAATTAAATAAGCATCAATTTTATACCTGGGATGGATTATTGGATTATATATAAAAAACTAGCAACAACTCAAGCCTGGGATGGGTCATGTTGGGATGGTATTTTGTTATTAATTATTTCTTCTCCTGATTAAATATTTTTTTACATAAAATTTTTTGAATTTTTTTGTCAGTGTTAAGCAAGACCAAATTTAAATTTCAGTAGAAGTTCTAATAAGTATAGTCTATACCACGGTCGACCGTGGTCTATACCAATATACTGATTGTGAATGGATTTCCAAAATATTTCCAATAATTACAATAACTTCAGACGGGAAGTGTAAAAAATAGGGAAGATAAAAAAATTATTAAATTTTTCGTGCTGCTTCGAATAGTTTATCAAAAAATAATTTATAGGTATTTATAGTTTTGGATTTTGAGTTTGGGGAAAAAAACTATTTATTCATTAAACTACAGAGCCCAGAGCTCTTGGTTTTAAGTTTGCACTAACCGCGTGATTTTCAAATCGTTGTGCGCGTCTTTAATAAGAAGATAAGTCTATAATATCTTTGATATGATAGATTTCTTCGATTCTTTGGTAGCAGATTCCGCAGCGGTTCGAGCCAGCGTGTTGTATACCTATACATATTTAAAATTCGTGTACAATATATATACGCGCTGCAGACGACGTCAATTTATCGGGGATATAGGAAATTATATTTTATAGTTTTATTTAATTTTAAATACTTTTTAACTTAATTTCTTTGTTTTTTTGAAATCTTATTAATTATTATGTAATTCTGAATGCTTTATTAGAGAAAAATTTATTTTGTCCCTACTCTAAAGCAGATGAAAAATCTTTGTTGTATTTCCCCGCATTCTAATTTGTACCCCAAGCTAAAAAAGTCTTATTCATTATTTAGGTTTCTAAACTTTTCGTAGTTATTTTTATGAAGATTTTTTAGGTTTTTATAATTTTCAAGATTTAATTAATAAACAAATTTTGACCATTTCCTTCATAAAACAATAAAAACAGCAATTTTTTTATTACTAGCAAGTAAAAGTTTACGGAAAATGGTCTGCTTATTACTTATGCGGCGTAGGCCGGCTCCCCAACCTCCAAACGGACTGAGTGTTTGTGTGTGGTGTGTGTGTCTTTCAAGCACGGCTCCGTGCTTTCAAGTTTCAGCAGCCCGATGCCCCGATGGTGCTGCTGCTAGTCTACCTGCGGAGGCTGCGCTGCGACGCAGGAAAGTTTTCCTTTTTTCTCGTTGTTTTTCCAGTTTGTTTTATTTTTTCCTTCATCTATTTGCTAAAGTTTTAAATAACGGGAGGAAAAAAAATCAACCTATGATGCTACTTTTGACAAGGTTTTTTCATACACAGTCATTTGTATAAGTGTGAGTTTGCCTATAGGAACGAGAGAAAGAGTGGTGATTTTAGATTTTTAGAATAACGCTGAGAAGAGTTAAAAAAAATAAAGATGATTAAGAATATTACAAAAACTATAGAGGTAAATTTACTAATATAATATAAATTTCTTAGCGGTACAAAGATTTTATCAATTGTGTGAAAGTGTTTTGGAAAGTTTTAAAACTTGGCATATAAACATAACCTCTACATTGTTGTAAATAGTGTCAGTTTTCAACAGTATTATTCTTTTTAAAAATCTCATATTGGCACTACCTATCCCGTACATTTTTTCATATTTACTTAATGCAATTCAGAAATATTACTTACTTTAATTTGAGTAAAGTTACTTAAGCAAGGAAGAGTATTGGGAAATCACACAATCATTATTTTATTAAATTTTTATAAATAATTCTTTAAAATTTTTTTTTTTTTTTTTAAATAGAAAGATTTTTCTGTTATCTACTTTTACTAACCATGAATATTTTTTTCTTTTATTACACTTTATTTTTTCATTTTGTATTTAATTGCAAACTATTTTGATGTCTAAAACGTAAACTTATTATCATTTTAAGTTATAAATTTCTGAATTATTTAAAAATAACTATCCATATTCTAGAATATTAAAGATCAAATTTATAATTATCTTTTTAATTATTATTGCCTATCTTTTACTCACAAAAAATTTTCAAGTTTCAGGATAATTTGTTTACAAAGAACTTTGATTGAACCTCAGGCATGAAACACAAAAGATCAAGACTGTTCTTTGAGGGTGCATTGGTAATGAATAAAAACTATAGATGATAAAAAACATACAAAGTACTGGATATCAGTAGAAATGCACATAAAAAATAACTTATCTTTAAGCTAACATTTTTATAATAGCAAGACTTAGGCTATAAGCTATTTTTTGTATAAAATACTTTGATAATCTGATATACAAAAATTAACAGGTTTTTTCTGATATACTTTACAATTTTCTCAATGGTAAGTTTGTATTTATTTTAAAATAAAATTATTACAATAGTATTACTTTAATATATTTGGTATCACGCTATAAAATGATAGTTGGTTAAAAATAATATTAAGTAATTCATTGAAACATTTGATTGATAAATTTTTTCAATTATTTTTCAAAGTCAACTACAATTATAATTACCGCTTGAAAAAAAAAAAATTATTTGTTATTACCCGCAAATTAATTTGTTTTGTTTTTTCTTCTAGCTTTGATAATATGCAAAAAAGCAAGATTTATACTTGTTCAAATTTTTGAGTGAACAAATTTTCAAATTGACCACATTATTACAAAAGAATGAATTAAAATGAAAAAGTTTTCAATAGAAATATTAAGCTGCCAGTGTTATTCTGGAAGAAGACCCTTGCCAAAAAATTAAGACTGCATTCACAGATATAAAGCTCAGATGTCTAGGACACATGTTGAACTAGAGGCCTATAATTTCTATATTTGTACAGAATAACTTCCTTGCAATAAAGTATAAATACTTGTAAATAGTATAGCACTTACAGGTTGCTGAATTATCTTTTTCTGTTTCAAATTGAAAACAGATAGGAAATACGGTTAAATACTTGATAAATCCCTTTGTACCTGGTAAGTCAACTGTCAATTGATATTTCAACTCTATTGAGAGGAAATTTTAATTTTTTTGTATAACTTTTTCAGAGGTACATCAGAGAAATTCCTAATGCTTAAAGGAAACTCATTATCGTACCGTGAGACTCTTGAAGAAGAATCAACTTATGTACCTCTTGAAAATGGCCCTTTCTGTAAGTAATGATAGCCGTTAGAATTACTTTTTATATAAACTTGATATGAATGCTTTTGTTATTTTCAAGTTTTATTTTTTTTAATATAAAACTACTAGATTTTTACCATTTAGTAAAAAAAAGTACTAAATTTTCTGAAAGTTAAACTTAAATTTATAATAATTTTATACACAGTAGTTTATTAATTAATAATTATTACTGTAAATTGAAAATTAAAAGGTTTTAAAATTAGAATACTTTTTTTTTAGTAAAGAATATTATGTTGATGTTTGTTCTTTATGTAGTGCATCATTAATAAACTTAGAATTCTTTTTCAGCTTATGTAGCCCAGCCAACCGATTCCGAACAGCCGATCCTTAAAGATCACGTGCTTGAAAACGTATATTTTGTTAGTCCAATTCTGTGTCTTTTTTGTAAGTATAATTTTCATTTTCGAAGTTATTAATTTTTAAAAATTATTGATAATTATAAATTATAATGATATTGTTTTATGTTATAGGCAAAGATTACATTTGGGGTACTGGTAAAGTCGGTGTTAAGTGTAAAGGTAAGATATTTTTTTATTTAAAAAAAAGAAAAAAAGGAGTAGCAATTGTTTTATTTTATTCTAAGAAAAGAGCAAATGAGATTCAATTTGTAACTTTTAATTCTACCCTTATCATCAAGGCTTTTAATACTTTGATCTGTACATGTTACTTAAACTTAATTTAATTTATGATATAAAAATTTTTTTTGTTCCTTTTAACAAAGATTAAAGAAAAAATAAATGATGATAATAATAGTTACATCATCCCAAGATGGATTATGTTAAATAAAAAAATATTCAAGAAAAAAAAAAAAAAAAAAAAAAAGGAAATTCTTATCATTAAGAAAATACATTAAAAGTTATCCAAACACAATTGCTGCTCCTCTCTTGCTGTACAGTTTTTTACTATTTATCAATGACTGGAATTCGCTGTTTAAATATTATAAGCCTCGCTCGTAAACGAAGCTTTTTCATTCGCTTAAATATACTTAGCTAACATCAACATCATCATTTGTTATCTTAGCAAAATGTTATAGCAAAAGGAAAAAAAATTTTTTTAAATAGAAACACATTTAAAACCATTAAATTTTCATTTTACTTTAATTACAAAAGTTGATAATGATAATATGTATTGGAGTACATGTATAGTTTTTTTTTTTTTTTTTTTTTTTTTTTTTTTTTTTTTTTTTTTTTTTTTTTTTTAATAACATTTTTAATGTAAAATAAATACAAGTCCTTGACCATAAATCGATGAAGTAGAATTGGTTGTGGGATGACTTTATAAAACAAAAATGTTAACTTAAAGCTTGTGGGAGATCGCAAAAAAGTTTCGCGTACGAAGAGTCAATGGGCTGCATGAAAATTCATGAGCAGAGGTGTAAGTTACATAATCTTTAGCTATTTCAACTTGTATCTGTATTTTGCGATAAATGTGTGAAGTGATCCTTAGTGCAACTTTTAACACTTGGATGAAAAACTTTTTTCTTTGACTTACAAATACTTACAAATACTCCAAAAGAATTGTGTGGAAATTTAATTTTATAAAAAATGGCCATTAAAAATAGTGATTGCGTTAGAACAAAAAAATTAATGACTTGAAATGAGAGTTAAATTAATTAACTTTTTCAATTCAGTTCCTAAAACGATCTGTGTAAAAAATATCAAAATTAATTAAGCCTGCGAGAAAAATTTGAAATTTTTTTCAAATGATACTAATAAATATTTAACATTCGTAATACTTTTACTTGGTTACTTTCTTTTTATATAATCGTTAAAGTACGAAATTCATTATCAATTATCATTTTGCATCAAAAAAATTTATCAGTTAGAAAAATGATAGATAAGTTTGCGTTTGGTACATACATTATAGATTTTATGCAATGCAAAAAATTTCAGTACAGATTAAATTTTTTTTTCGCTTCTTAGTAAATTACAAAAACAATCTGAATTAATGTTTAATTTTTTGATTCATTTTTATTATTAAAAAAAAATATAGTTTTTACTCTATGGTTTACTTTTCGGGTTCATTCAACTTTTCTATTGAAGTTTCATCGGTAACTGCACCATACATTGATTTTTTTTGGATGTGTTTTTTTGAATTTGTTTTTAATAAATTTCATTAGTACGTTCATGATGAATAGTATGTTAGTTGTTATCAACTGAAAGTCAAATGACTTGGTTAGCTTGAAAATTTTAACAATGTTTTGTATTTATTTTTGAAATAGACCTAAACTTTAATATTTTTGTCGTTTTGTTTGGAAAAAGATCTACCTGTATTATACCGATTCATCTATAAAATGTTTTTATCTTAAAGAAATTAAAAAATTTTTTTAATGTGAATTTTCGAGTAGACTTTCTTACGAAATATCGTTGGATGAAAATTAAATGTTCAATAAATATTGACATTACCAACCGTTGATTAATATTTAACATTCATAACATTCATAAGCTCAGACGTAACGTGTTAAACAGAACAGCCTCAAAATGACATCTTCTAATCTCGAAAGTGATGTTTAAAGTTGAATCAAAATTGATAAACTTGTTCAATTAACATTGCTTGTATCATTAAACCTAACTTATTACATTTATCTGGAGCTTTACTTAAAATTTTTAAGTTTTAAGAAAAACGTTAAGTTGGGAATAAAATAAGTTTCTCGAGACTTGAGCGAATAATTCAGTTTTAAACATTGGAACTGTTACGACTTGCACTTAAAAGTTAATTAAGACCGAAAGTGGAATTTGATAAAGTTGAAAATTTTTAAACAAAATTTTGTTGATGTTTATACTGGGTGCTGTAGTGTTACGCCAAAGAAAAAATTAAAAGTTATGAATAAACTTAATCACCGAAAGTTTAGCGTAGAGTTGAATAAACTAGTTTGATAAACTCAATTATCACAAGTTAGTGACACATTCAGTAAATTTGTTTGAAAACTTGGTAATACCGTCAAAATAATTCAGCATAGTTTTTTTCAATAAATTTACATCGTTTACTATTGTTAAGTTAACTAGAAGGAATCGTCGTCATTTTAAATTGAAAATATTTTGAAAAAGACTTCATCAGCAGCAGAAAAACATTTTTTTATTCCTAGTTCCACTGAGATTAATATTTATCAATTTTTTCGAATAAAAATGTGAGATTGCATTGATTACTTATTATTCATTAACATATTGGAATAAAGGGGCCTAACAAAAACAAACCGAATATTAGTCGCGATCGTCGATGTTTTAGGTACGGCTCGCGAGAAGAAACAGGTTCAAAAACCGGGCCCTGCAACGCGTCAAAGTTGCCCAAAAATATGAACGAAACGCGCTGCAGGCGGAGACGAGACGCACGGGGACACAAAGACTCTGCTTTCGTCGATTTCTTGCCCGTGCCCCAAAGGGCTTCGCGCGAACCCTACCCGGACTTTTTGACTGAAATCTTCTTTCTTTCGTTCTTTCGTTCTTGGTCCGCATGGTTTTTGACTCGAGTTTTAACTTCACACTTATGGCTTTTGTCTTTGCAGCTTCGAATGTAAGCGTTCTAATGAGATTAGCTCGACAGGGGTGTTTGGCCCTCCCTCCTTTTTGGAGGTTTCTGGCTTATCCTATCTTGTTACAAAATATAAAGATATCGGGTTTTTTTTTCCAACCGCGATAAATGATACCTTTTTTTCTCCAATATCTCGAATCAGGAATGTAAGAGAATAATTTTTAATAAATTATCAGTGATGAGAGTATAGCGATTTATAAATATTCATTATTAATAAAATTAGGATTTTGCTGTACAAGGGAGGAAAGTTGAATATTTCCGCAATGTGCGATTTATTGAGGATGAGTTTACTTGTCCTTTGAGAAATTTATTATTTTGAGAATTTTTCGTTTGTTTGCTAAACGCCTTCTGTTCAGAGTGAATTTTCACTGATAACAAATTCAGTTAAAGTAAGTGATGATTTTATCTTTGAAATATGTCCTAAAATTTCATCGTCATTCTTGTCATTCTAAATCTGAATAATGGTTGAACTTCGGTTCTGTATGAAAATGTTTAATGAAATTTTGAAATTACTTTATCTCCGAAGTATTATAATTTCTGTAGCGTCTCTTACTGAAGTAAAAAAACAAGTTTGCAAAGACTTTTTGAGAAGTATTGAGCAGATTAAAACTTCTTACTACAAAATAATTAACATCTCAGAATAAAATGAAAATCATAAAGTGAAAAATATGAAAATAATTAACCCAGTACAAGTTTAAGCGAGTAGCGGGCAAAAACGCAGCATTAGCATAGTACGAAATTCATCCCCTTATGAAAAAGTTCCTTCCCCGGAGTTTCAACCCTCTCTCGCCAAATTGGGGTGAAAAAAATCTCAATTCATCCGAAAGGGTGACAACAACTTCCGCATACTCTCTCTCTGCAGGCGGGCGAAAAAAAAGGTCTTCCTAGAGTTAGGGTGGGCTTATAAACCTAAAACATACCCCCTTGCACCCCGACCCCAGCTCGGTTCACACAAAGAAGGGGGGGGGGTAGAAGTAGAGATGTTAGGTTTAATGTCACGTAGCAGGGAAATTTCGAAACAAAAGAAATCAATGGCGCTGGCTGGTTTGGTGGGTGCCTTCTCCTCCTCCCCCTGCAACCAACACTGGCCGGGTACACATGCACGCGCCATGGTATAAACGAAATAACACTTTTGCACACACAAAACACACCACACGCGGGTGTGTGTCGGTGAACGTGCAGCGGCCGTGTGTCACGTGCGCGCGCAACTCAGGTCGTTCCTCCACTTTCGCGAACTGTATGCTGCTGCTGCTGCTCCTGCATGCTGCTGTTCGAATTTTGTTACAGCCGTGCAGCCTGCACTTTGATCGTGATTCTGCAGAAATTTTTTCTTTTCTTTTTTTTTTTTTCAATTTTAATTTTTTTATTTATGGGAGCTTCCAATCAAGTATCTCGGAGATATTATAATATCTTTGTTCATTAAACTTTTTTAATATAAATTTTACTCTAAACAAGCGTTGCATCTAAAATAATCTGAAAGCATAAACTTTTTAAATTACTTATTTTGAATACCTATAGTTTTGTTCCAAAAGATGAAAATTGCCAATTAGTTGAAGAATTAATTTCAATAAAAAAATTCATTTTCAAGACAGTTATTTGCAGTAGAAATATAGATTTATTTTAATAACTATTTCAAATTGCATTTATATCTAAACAATTACTAGATAAGTCACCGAGGTGGTATTTAAATATGTCCTTGTTTCAATAAAAATAATTGTTTCACTGTTCTCATAAAAATTATCAGTTTTTTTCTGCACTTAATGCATATTTATAAAAGATATATATTATCTCAAAGTTAAAGGCAGATAGTTTGAACAAATTCGTTTGCAGCGTGGACAGCTATGAATTTTTAACATGAAGAACAATGGCTTATATATAGCGGGTACATCATCGGAAAATCAAAAATAAAATTGAACTATCGACACACACCGCATTTGATATTCATCTAAACGAAAAAAGAAACGTTAAACCAGATCTGATTTCAAATGGCAATTGATAAAATTGATTCGAAATTAAGTTATCAATTGTAAAGTATTTAATTAAAGTAAAAAAAAAAAAAAAAGAGAAGAATAAGAATCCCGATATAATCTTACTCTTTTATCTCGGTGGATCTTGATGTGCGCGCACTCGGCGAAAAAACGTGATGAAACTCGTGAAATTTTAAGCTGTAAAACGCGAAAAAGGAGGAAGCGGGGGGGGGGGGTACTCCCCTTATCTCTCGTATTTTTCCTTCGAGAATAAAACGAGAAGTTTCTCCTCGCGCATTTATCCTCGGGAGCACTGAAAAATCAGACATACATTTCCTCACATGCAGGAGGGCAATTTCAGTTTTCTCCTCTCTCTCTCTCTCTCTCTCATGGTTGCTAAAAAATTGTCAAAAGAAATAGGAAAAACTTGAAAAATATTCGGAAAATTCTTTTTTTCCCTCTATAGTTTTTGTTTTGTTTTTTTTTTTTTTTTTAAAGTTTGACATAAACCGCATTTGTGCATACGCTTACGAGTGTGTATGTGTGAGACAGAGAATGATGTATGTAGGAACAAAGTGCCGGCTCTGTACTGTGTAGCTGGCTCTCCTCTTCCCCTCTCGGGAGTGAGCGAGTGTGTGGGTGTTGTGAAGATAGATTTGCAAAAGAAAAAAAAGGAGTTCTGAGAGAGAGAGAGAGAGAGAGAGAGAGAGAGAGAGAGAGACCGGGTGACAGAGCAGTGGTGGGGCGAGGCCACAGAACAACGGGTTGGCTGGCTGGGTTAAGAGGTGGGTGGGGGAGGCGTTCACAGTCGGCAGCTACCGGCATGATTGAACCGACAGCTTAGCCGGCTCACCGCCAGTCGGAGCCACCGTGGCATAGTAACACGCGCTATAGCTCACTCCCTGCAGAGCGAACACCGAGCAGCTCGCAGCCTGTATTATATAGATAGATGGAGAGCTGATAAAGCGAGAGAAAGAGAGAGAGAGAAACTAGTCCCCCTTCACCTTGCTGCCTGCCTGCGCTGGCTCGTCGTTCCAGTTCGACCGCTGGCTGGCTGGCTGGTTTCTTTTTTGCAACTCTTTCTTTCTCGCGCTTAGCCGCTGTGCAGGACTCACTCACCAGCCACGAATCATATGCTGCACTTCGAATCGAGGCTATGGGCTCAGCTCGCTCGCTAGCTTGTTTCATGATAAAACTCCCTCCCTTCGTTTCGAAGTAATTACCTCTTATTGAGATCATTCGAAAGCTATCTTTATATTTCAATTTTAAACTTGGCTATTGTTCAACATCTCCGCTCGCAACCTGACGTTTATAGATCCAAAAATTGATTCTTGCTTTTAATGGTTCTCGAGTGCGCCATATCAGCGTTGAGGCGCTATCGCGACTCTTGAAAAAAATCAATGCACTTTTCTCGAGTGCATGGATCTGACGTAGATCCTCGAAACCTCCTATAGTTGGTTTCCAGAGTAGTTTCAAAAAGAATAACTCTAAAAACACACGATTGAATATAAAATAAAAAGGCCCTGGCACTTTGAAGAAAACGTAATAGGTGAGCTAAGCCGCTCAGGCCGCAGTGGGTTTCGCGAGAGATCTTACGGAGAGCTGGTCGTCGGTAATAGTTTTTCGTCCTTTTTTTCTCTCGCCCTCGCCTCTCTCGCGATTCTCTCGAACCGGCGATGGTCGTTAGGAGGAGGAGAGAACGGGTTCTTTCCATGCACACTCCGAAGTGTGTGTGTGTCATCTTTTTTTGCCCCTCCTCAGCTATACTGCTGTGCTGGTGCTGCTCTCGCTTTGATCGCTGCTCGCTCGCTCAGCTGTTTCTCGTCGATGTGCCGCTTTCGTGTGCCCCCCACCTCCTCCTCCTCCTCCTCCCTCTCGCGGCTCACAGCCATCGTATGATCCAGGACCGGACGATGAACTTACCAGAGCCCCGCGATTTTTCCTCCTCCTCCTCCTCCCCCCTATCTCTTGGTCGATTTTCCGTGGCGTGCGCTTTTGTCCTCGTTGCGGCACTTACACCCCCTCCTCCTCGCTCGCGTACACGTACACACACTGGTACTTTTGCATCTTGAGAGGCTAAAAAATTTTAACTGAATGCAAACCAGAGTCCCTCTGTGTTGGTGTGTGGGGTACGAAGATAGGTACTTTGAGAATCTAAGCTAGATGGCTCGCTTGTTACTGCACTGGTGTACGGGGAGAGCGTTAACCCTGCTGTGCTGAGCAGATTTTCATGTTGCAGAGTAGGGCAGGTACCTACTTACTCTTTTTTCTATTCCTCCCCCCCCCCTCTCTCTCTCTCTCTCTCCTCCTTCTCTTTTTTTTTTCTCGGATGAAAAATCGTGGGACCTTTGTTGCAGTCTCAAGTCTAATGAGGCCTATCTTGCGAGAAATTCACGGTGCGAGCTTCAGAATTTCTCCGCTAAGCTGCTTTTATGAAATGCTTATTGCACCTTTGTCGATTTTTACTCGAATTGATCGTTTTTTAAAAAGTTGGAGATTGAATGATTAAATTTTTTTTTTTAATTTTCAAAAAATCGTTCGCTTGAATATCGCGAATTCAATCACCACTTGGAATTTAAATGATAACAGCGATATTAATTTTATGTCATGTGTAATTGATTATTTGCTAAAGAAAGATAAATTTGCACACATTTCAAGAAAATTAATTTAAATTTTGTTAATTCTACTTTACTGCTTGTATACAGTTTTGTTTGAGTTTTAAAACTGTAAAAAATTGAGTAAAATCCTAAAAAATTTGTCAAAATAATTTCAAATGCTATTTATTGTAGCTGGATGAAATTTGAAAGGCTATTGACAGCTTTCAACCACGTAAATTACCAGATTCCTCTATTTAGTACGGATTTTATCGACGTAATCGTAAAATGAATTTTCATTTCTATTTCGAAACCCTGCAAAAATACCAAAAATGCTGTCAAAAAAGATTAATTTGAAAAAAGATCAAAGAGACAAAGGAAAGACTTATAAGCAAGTAGCATAGTGAGCTCGAGGGAAAAAGCTTACTTCATCGATTTCCTCTACATACGCACGCGCGCATCCGCATTTACACACACGTACATACGAACCCCGCGCACTTTTGGGGCTGGTCCCCCGAAAAAAAAAAAAAAAACGCTCATGCATGCATGCAAGCCAGGGTCCTCGGGCAGGGTCGATTAATTTTTTTTCTTTGTTCGATGGGTTAGCGCGTGCATGCAAGCACCCGTAACGCCCGTGTGTGTAAAGCGAGCCGCTCGCACACTCCAAAAAACAGCGATTATGTACATACCCGCTCGCACCAACACTAACGCACACCCTCTCCTTTCGTTTCATAACCTCTCATGCGAAGAGGTTAACGCGTTTGTGTGTGTGTGCGTGCGCGCTTGTGCTTGTCACCTGTCTCTGTCCTTCTCGCGCGTGGTGCTTATACCACACCGAGCGAGCTTCATTCGATTGAAGCAATTTTTACGTAATGCCGTTGGACGAGTTGCTGTCTTTTATTGAAAAAATGACTTTTGCTAAAGCTCGCGCGAGCTGTAGCTAGCGGAGTCTTGGTCTCCATTAGCGGCTCTCTCTTTCTCGCTCTCTCGTGGGTGCGGCTTTAATTTACTCCCGGTCTCTCGCTCTCTTCACGCGTTTTTTCAATCGCGTATGCGTAAGTCGTTTGTCAATTTTTTTATCGCACGAATTTTTTTTTTTTTTCTTGGCGATAAAATTACGCTTCCGTACGGTTACGTACATTTTACCGCAGCTGGATTCGAAAATTTCGACCCGATCCTAATACTCTACCGAAGAGTTCCAACTTCCATACGGTTTACATGATTCTTTAGTTTAAAGTTTATTTTTTTTATTAAATCAGAGCTTTCAGGAGTGCCGGACTATACGTTGGGGCTGCTTAATAAAATCTCGAATTTATTTATAAATCGTTTTTACCAATGACCGATGAGATAAATCCGTTCATTTTATGTTTGACTTTTAATTAATCTCACGGGATTTATTTATATCTATGAAACCAAAGATTTGAAAGTGAATTAAGTGCACAAAGGACAATTTTCTTAAATTCTAAAATTATTTCTCCGACCTCTTGAATTTTATGACAAGAGTTTACGGTCTCGTTATTTAATGTTTATGAACTGCTACGACGGCGCCGTGATATTTTTGTACTCCTTTAGAATTGTTAAATTCGACAAACTCTTCGTAAATTTGAGAAAAATATCCAAGAGAGAGGCTTGAATAATGATCTTTTTTTAATCCTGAATTTTCTTTTCTTGCAAATTAATTCCAAGAAGTAAATTTTTTCTTCAACTTATGACTATAGCTTGAGAGAAATTTTCGTAAAATCATTTATCAAAATACTTTTTTAAATGCTAAAACTGAATTTTATTTACAAAAAAAAAAACGCTGTTGGTGCAAGTTTTATCGTGATAAGCAGTGATTTTCATCGTAAAAATAACGGGTACGCACGTAGGCTAGAGAAGAATCGAAGAAATTGTATTTGGTTTCGAATATTTCAATTTGTCCAATAAAATTTGTAAGAATTTGGGCTTAAATTTTCTTCATTTCTATAACTAAATTATAAATTTTTATGGAACTCCTTAAAAAATAGAATGTTAAAAATCCAAGTTGACCAAGTTTAAAAAATTTTCGAAAAAGAAAAATGTGAGTAGAAACTTTGATTTAGTATGTGAATATCGATGTTCTTAACTGAAATCATTTGAAAATAAAAACTATGAACAAAATAGTTTCAACAAGAGTAACACAGAGAAATCAAATTTTCTATCTAAAAAGGTTATCAAGACCGAAAAAAATTACCACACTTAATTACTTGGCATATTTTTGTCTCTTTGATAAAGCCTAAAAAAACTACGTAGCTGCTTTATCTATTTGGTAATTACTAAAAATTATTTGCAAGTACGATAATTAAAAAAAAAAAAAAATCTTTTTTTTCTCACATTTATTTGTAATGATTAAAGTTTTGTTTCAAGAGCTTTGTATTAAAATTTTTAAGCGGGTAAAGATTAAAAATATTCAATTTCAAAGTACATATTATTTTACTCGGACACAAGGGTAAGAACTCAGCTATTTTTTTTTTCCTTTTTAATAAAATTTCAGTCTAGTGTGTATCTGTTTCTTATTTTAATACTTGTACATTTTAAGTGAATACAATAATATTCCTAAATTTAATATTTCCTGGAATTTAATAAAAAGAAAAAAACTGCCTTCAAGTGATCGATTTGATTTCTTCTTATTATTCCTAAACATATTTTTTTAAGAAGAAAAATTATGTCGACGGCCCGTACGAAAAAAAACCTTAGCCGAAAATCATTCGATTTAAAATTACCCATCATAAAAATGAATTAAAAAAATCAGTTTGAATAAAAAAATTAGAATTATTAGGTACCAACTTATTAAGATACTCGATTTTTTCTAATTTTTAAATTTTAGTCTTTTATGGGCATTTTTAAATCAGCTGATTTTGGTCTAAGGTTTTTTTTCGATGTATCGAATCTATCATTGACCGCCTGGGAATCTCAATTTTTACAAACTACTCGCAAAAGTTGTAGATGAATTAACAATGCATAATATCCAGTCAATTTTTCGAAAACATTCGCTTTTTAATTTGGTACGCGACGGTGGTTTTTTTCTCCCGCAGACCAGACAAAGAAAATTTTTGTATGTAGATTGAAAATTCGATTCGTGCAGCCGTACTCTATCCGTTTTCCCGACAGATGCCATATAGAGTGTGCCCGGGGTAGGGCCACACCGCCCTCTTTGTCTGCAGCTTTTCTTTCTTTCGGGTCTTTTCCTTCCTGTCTTTGTCGTGTGTCTCTCCCTTTTTCCGCTGTTTTCCCGTACCGATTAGTCCGGCTTTTTTTTCCTCCTCCTCTCCCCGTAATAGCGAACCTTTAAACCGTACTCGAGAAAAATTCCAGTTTTTTTTTTTTTTTTTTTTTTTTTTTTTTACAAACTGCTTCAAATTATTTTCATGATGTCATGATATTGTCGACAAAAAAAAGGTTCGGAGACGAGCGTTACGGAGTGAAAAATGAAATCACACACGAGCGCGTCAAAAAAAGCCTCCCCCCCTCGACACATCAAAGAAGCTCTAACAATGAGTCGCATTAATAACCAGACTTCTTTTCAAATAATTCTCATCTCTAATAATCAAGCACTCGGCGAGTCCTTGAGTCGGGCAAAAAATCAAATTCAGATTCACCTTTGGAGATAGAAAGAAGCGAGGAGGGTCAATCGTCGATGTAATTAATCGGACCGTGCGCCTTTGAAATTGCGTCAGGCCTGCGCGTGCGCACCAAAATCTATGTAAAAAAAAAAAAAAAAAAAAAAAATTGGGACAAATTGTTCCGTTTGGCGCGTGTGTCGGAGTAAAATCGTCCGAAGTGTGGGCGTCGCGTTTTTAGTGGCCGATGCCTCCCGTAATTATGCCGTGGATACGGAAGCCTTTGTGCAGGCGATCGATAAAAATTATTCTTTTGTCCGGGAAGCGCCGGACTTTTTTCACCTTTTTTTCGGGCCACGCGAGTTGTGTGGGTCGTCTTCGAGTAAGATTTCACTCGCATTGATTGATTGATTGGATTTCTTTTCGTGAAAAAGCCAGCTGTGTTTCAAATATTTTTTATGCATTTTTTCATTTGTTTAACAATTTATTTCGAATTTTATAAAAATCAAAATTTATTTGAATTGCTTCGATCGTCGCGGGAACATTTTTTTGGATTAACTTTTACGGGCAGAATGATCGAAAGATTTTTACATAGCGCGAAGTATAATAAGAAAGGATCTTGAATAATCAATTTTTTCCAGTTTCACTCTCTTGTCTTGGTTTTTTTTTTTTTTTTTTTTTTTTTTTTTTTTTTTTTTTTTTTTTTTTTAGTACCGTAAAAGTATCAGGTTTTTTTCTTTCATTCTTTTTTCGCTGGATGACGAATGATGGGAGATGTCCGAGAGTCGTCTTTTTTCATCTCTCTTGACTTTTTGCATAAAAGCCCACTGATTGCTCGGTTTTGTTATGCAAATTCTCGCTGTTTAAGTTCATTAAGTGTCGTCGCTTAAATTAGTTTTAGTGCGTTAACGCTTCGAGATGAATTATCGAATTATTATCATTTGTTCTCTTAGCCTCCAAAGTGACAAAAGACGCCCGTAAATTAAAATTTGGGGGTAATTAAAATTTAAATTGGGCTCGGCCTCGAAAGATTGATTTTTAATCATTCAATTTGTAAAATTCATCATTCCTTTGAACGGTAATATGATCGTGAATAATATTGTATCTCGTCCTTAAACTAAATAAAAAAAGTAAAAATACCGGGAACTGATTACTCCTTTGAAGCAATCAGAAAGTCTTGACGACATCAAAATACACGTTTTTGATTTGTTCAAAGAATCATTGTGGTCCGCAGACTGGAAATTACTTTGAGTAATAATCACGGGAATCTCTGTCTTTGGCATAGTCGTTTTTGATTTCTGCATTTCTTTATCCTCGTCCTTCGCATCCTCAACTCTTTTGCCCGGCTCTTCCCTAGGTCCGTGCAGACTAAAAAATTACGAGCTTCGAGAGTCAAATAAGAAAGGGGGAATCGGCCGGCGTAGAAACCTTTTTTTTATTTATTTTTTTTTTTTATTTTACTCCTCATCGCAACAACCAGTCCACTTATTTTTTAACTTTTTTTCCATTTCGGCCACACTCGTTAATCTCCCGGTGCAGTGCGTCCCCAACTCCGTATCGTTTCTCTCTCTCTCTCTCTCTCCTAATCGGTTTCTCCTCCGCGGTCTCCTCTCCCTCTTTTCTCGTTTTTCGGCTACTGAAACTTGCCCGTCCGAGCCCAGTCCTTATGCACCAAGTTTCAAAAAGCAAAAAAGGCGAAAAAAAAAAAAAGAACATTTTTTCTCTCCCCGCTTTTGGTTTGCTTCTTTTTATCATTTTTATTGGCCCACGGCTACCTCGCTTAACTTTCTTGTTAACAGCTTTATGTATGTGCGCGGGCCTCGCTATACGTATTCTCTCCGCTGTAGCTTTTTACCTTTTTTTTTTTTTACTTCTTTACTTTTTTTTTTTTTTTTTTTTTTTTTTTTTGCCTCTTTGTTTTGCCATGGTCATCGTGTGTAAAGTCTTTTTTTTCTCTTTTTGAATCCAGCTCTCTGTGGTAACAACGTCTACTCGTGAGTTTTTTGAAGGATCTATATTTCCATGCTAATTTTAGTTGTGCCACAAAAAAAAAAAAAAAAGTTTTAAAAATTTTAAAATGCGTGCCCTTTTTTACTTCCACCGTGAGCACCATTAATTATTATTGTTAACAGTGTTATTCGGTCGACCGTAAAAACTCGAATTAAAAATTTATTTTTTAGAATTTTACAAGAGCTTAGCATTATTTTTAAAAAAACTTTCAGAAATATTTTAATTTTTCACGATTTGAAAGCGGTTCTATAATACTAATACTGATTTTAGAGGGTTTTTTTTTTTTTTTTATTGCCACAGGTGCGCTTACATTTTCCCTTTAAAATCCGGGATTACATAAGTATTTGTGCAATTTTAGAACGTAGCCCACCGGCTTTAGGTTTATTCGCAAAAACAATTTCACCGGCTTAAACTTATTTTTTTTTTCACCCCTTTTCAATTTTTATTTGAAAAGA
Organism: Encarsia formosa; assembly: GCA_038277355.1. Lineage (NCBI taxonomy): Eukaryota > Metazoa > Arthropoda > Insecta > Hymenoptera > Aphelinidae > Encarsia > Encarsia formosa. The sequence continues at coordinate 114,039,695 of CM076184.1, forward strand.
TTTGGAAAAAAAAAGTTGTGTACCACTAGAGCTTCCTCGTTTTTGATTTTGATATTTTTCAAAAATTCATCGAGCGTAAAACGCCCGAAAAACCTCTTTTTAATATTCAGCCGAGTGCAACCACCACAAGTTCCGAAAATATCCACTGTAAGTTTTAAAAGAAGAAAAAAAAAAGAAGGTGTAAAACGTTACAGATTATTCGCACGAACGTGAATAGAAAATGTTTATAAGCCGAGTCGAGCTTAGGTCGGCCCCGCGAGCGTCCGTCGAACTCGTTCCGTTTTATTTAGACTTTGAGTCCAAACTCGCCGTTTATTAACTCTATAGACTCGGGCTTCGTAGCACGAGACTCTAAAACGTGTACAGACGCGGGTGACGTATCGATCCTGATGGACCGATCGTGCAACTTTTTTTTTTTTTTTTTTTTTTTTACTTACTTACTCCTCCTTTGCTGTCGTCGTGGTCGGCCTCCTTAGACCAGGCCGGAGAAAAAAAAAGCTCAGGCTGAGAATTTTTACGAGGCCTCGAGCATGGGATAAAAAGAGTTACTCAGCGATAATCAATTTTATCGATAAAATCTTCGCCACGGGCCTTTTTTTTATATCAGGCCAGAGCGCGCGAATTTCGGAAGTCGAGGGAGTTTTTCGAAACCCTCGGAAAATTTATCGACGCTATGCATCAATATTTTGTTTGCCCAAGGCATTTACGCATCGTTGAAATCGCACTAGCTGGGGTGATATACCGGGAGTATTCAAAAGCTTCGCGAAATCGATGTTACGGAATCCTTTCTTTTTTTATTTTTATGTCTTTCTTTAAATCTGCGAATTTGCTCTGGAAGCATGGTCGCAGCTAAAGATCCACGCAGTACACAGGGACGCCAATAAAATTAAACTTTAATTTAACGACAATTGAAAATAATGATCCCAGCCAGCGTCCAATCTGCATAATGCTGTAAGACAGTGATTCAATTGAGCTCTGAAACGGGCATTACGTACGTCCCAGCGTCAATTGCGCATGCGTATCTAGTTCTTTTTAAGACCCATGCTGGCTCTAGCTTATTTTTTTCTTCTTCTCGACTATCATATTCGAGCTTACACAGCATGCTGTCGAAAATAAAAATAATTATCAGTGCCGATCAAGCATAATCCGAGGTAAAAAAGAGCTGCGATAAGATGAGGGGATCGTAGTCGATGGTCACACGTGACACCTGATAATCACCAAAAGTAGAGGTGGGGTTTGTTCAGGAGCGTATCGCGCATCCCAACGAGAGAGGCATAATAAGCCTCTGCTCAACAGCAGGAGGAGGAGGAGGAGAGTAGCAGGCGCGAATTGATAATTTATATTCCTCTCGCGCAGCAGGCAGCCAGAGAGGAGGAGGAGGAGGTATAACGCAGAAGCGAGGCCGCTGAAATTTAATTCGGTCGATTGAGGCCAGAGGCTACAGCAGTCACACACACACACACACACACACACAGAGAGAGTAGCGAGCAGCGTAGATCGAGAGGATTGAATCGAGAGACTTGCCCCGCTGCGTTCGCGAGAAGGAAGAGAAAGGCTCGGCTCCGAAACGAGGAGAAAGATCCACGAAGCACGTTAAGTTTAATCTCTGCTGGCGTTGGGTCTTCTAGGGACACGACCAGCGCTTTTTTCGTATCCCGGTATCCATAACCAACCGCACCTTTTTTTTATTGCTTCTTTTCTCGTTAGCTAGCCCAAAAGATAAAAATTAAGTTACACTCGGCTTGACCAATCCGTGGCCTCAACTTTATTTGCTAGATTGACTTGATCAGGCGCACGGAGCTCGTTTAAATATCCATCCTCTCCCTGATTACTCTTCCTGGTTTATTATCTCGTTAAGCGTCCTCACGACTCTAATTATATTCATCAGTTTTAGTTGTTTGAGATACAGCCTGCAGTACATGCTGTATGGGTACAACTTTTAATACCAGCTTCTCCCTGCTTTCCCTAATCATTTGGTTGTCTCTACAGACACTTTTAAAATAATCATAAACTTTAAATGTGATTTTAACGATAAAATTTAAACTAACTACATTTAGAAATCGGACGGATAATGTCCATCCAAAATGACACTAACTTGGCGTGTACCAAACGTGAAGTACAAACTTTCGACTTTTGAATTTGCCGTGTTACGATAGAAACTTCAGCTGTAAACTTCTTTTTTGACTTCAACCTGAATATTGACATATTTTTCAGCGAGGAGTTTTGAAAATAATCATAAAAACTGAAGTTAACGTCCCTGAAATATTTTACTTCTCCGAAAAACAATAAAATGATAGACGCAATAAAAGTTGTCCCGTGATGTAACAATTTTTTATCTCAAATATAGGCCAAGAAGCCGAAGCGCGATAGCCAAAATTTAATATCCCCTTAATCACGAGTGAAGTCGGCTGTCGATAATCAAATTTTGACTTCGTGCTTTCTGGTCCAGGAAGAAACGATCGAACTTCAGGTACGTAATAACGAGCGAAGTTGAGCTCTAATATAGTAAGCACTCGAGCCGCAGATATCTGCAACCTCTAAACGTCCGTGATAGATCTTTGACGTATCAATTAAAACTCGTCCTTGCGTCAGAGGTTGATTGGTTTTAGAAAATCAGATGTTAATCTTAAAGTCGAAATCCTCGAGTAAGACAGTTGGGTTACCAGGTAGTTCGATTCAATCGAAATCGATACTCGTCACAAATTTATTTTACCCCCGGCGCGCGCCGGCCGGATTGATTTACTTCCTGGCTCGGGTAGGGTAATACGTTTTATTAGGTGGCAGCTGTCTCGTCATCCTTTGTCTTGCGCTCGAAGGTAGTTTTCTCTCCCGACGTGGAAATTGACCCATTGTCTTTCTCCTCTAAGGACCGATTGGGAAACTTTCGAGTAGCTTTGATTGACAACTACTGTAGTTTTTTCTACTTCTGATACGATTAAATAAATGGAATGAAAAAAAAAAAAAGGTTGCACACTTGTTTGTGCTGGAATAAATTCATTCACTTTTTTATGAATAAAAACTTCGTGACATGTTGCACGACGGAAATAATTTTTTTCCGACTCTAATCCGCCCGAGTATATGACTTCAATTCGCAGACTCCTATTTTGTATTTGTCGGCGAGCCTAATTTCCCCAGGGTTTTGAACTCTAATTACTTTCAAGTGTGGATGTCTGCATGTACGGGGCCAACTTCAAATTGGGATATCCCAATCTTTGGCTGATCCGAGCGCCGGGAAGTTTTAAATAGATCGATGAAGTTACTAATAAATTTCAAAACTTTCGACGTTCCCTCAAAATAAGTAGATGCTCACCTTCATGCCACTCGAGGGACATTATTTTTAGAGGATTTTTGGTTGCAGCAAAGGTTCGCAAAAACAAGAGCTTCCAGCTAACGAGACTACAGAGTCAAAGAGTTTTCGGGGCTAATTAGCGGTACCTAAAAGTTACTCGAGTTTGACGCTTGTTTGGCCCTGCGTTCGGGCTCCCTGCGCGTACCCGTTTTGTCGCAAAACGAATGACGCAAATGAGCCGAGTTGGCTATTGTGAATTAACATCCCTGCAGCGAGAGGTAATCGGCTTCGTTAAGATTTCGTTTCGTCCCAAAACTTCGCTGTTTTGAAAAAAAAAAAAAACTGCGTGCCCGATATTATTGGAAAATGTATTTTTTTAAAAATGTTGAGAAATACTGAATTTTTGTTGCTAAAAGGAGCTTGCCTCGCGGGTGTATAAAAAATTATCGGCCGTTAAACAATTATCGATCGTTTGCGAATAAAATATTGACGTACATCTGGTTTTACATGCTAAATTTATTATTATCGGCCTTTAAAATCTTTGTATCTTTTGGCTTGATTGATGTAAACTGGGTAATTTTTCCCCACTCGTCTTTAATCGGTCACGGTAATTTTTTTTCCAAACTTCACTTTGACTTCACGTCACTCGTTACAAGCGTGAAGGTTGCTGCATCCACGCATGTGAACACGATATATATTTACTAAAAATCAGAATTACCATGATCCGGTAAAATCTTTAAATCCATCAATCAATCGCGAAATAAACAATCCGAGTCGTGCAAATACACAAACTTGGCTGGCTGATCGAGCTTATGCGCACGATACTGGGTCGATTAAACACGAGACTAAAATTAACCGAGAGAAGAAGAAGAAGAAGAAGTCATGCGAGCGTACGAGCGACCGACTCTTACTTCATCGACTTTTTTTCAAAAATTCCTTTTAATCTTCAGCCCTTTTTTTTAATTATACGTATTCCCGCAAGATCGACTCCACTTTGCCTGTCGAACTCTTTTGCAAGTTAAACTTAGTTAAGTGTTTCTCCTCCTTCTCCTCCCGTAAACGGGGAGGGAGGGAATTAAGACGGAAGATCGAAACTTTGCGCGGGCAGCTTTCGTGAGGTTCTCCGCAGGACTCCTAACCTTTTATCTCGCGTCATTCCGGTTGAAGAGTTCCCAAGGGAGGCCCGATATTTATAGGTCCTGGCTTCAAAATAACCCCTCGTAATTTCGGCCAAGTATTTTTCTCTCCCCCCACCCAACCCGACACTTAACGCCCTGGCTCCTTCAATCCCGGAACGTTGAAGTTGAAGGATCGTCTTGGCAACTTTCTCGCAAATTTCATTACGCGTAGATTAATTGGTTCGAAGACTGCGAGAGAGATAGACAGAGAAAAGTCTGTTTTCTCAATTAAGCCCACCTCCTCCTTTCTCCTCCGAACATTGCAACTGCATAATGATTAAATTCGAGATATTCTCGGCGAAGACGATTCGGGGAACTTTCGTGCTTGACTTCAAACGGTCTAGCTTCTAAAATTAAAGCGTCATCGATCAGTTCTGATTTGACGGATTATCGAGACTTCGTTGTTGATCTGGTGGGATAATTTTATCTTCGCTAAAACCGGTCTATTTTTGGATCACAATCAAAATCTGGCACCTGTTTTAATTTTTCGATAAGTGACTGCTGCGCTCCTCGAGTCTCGGCAATCATCAAAAGCGCAGTGGCTTTTTAAAATAACCACGAGTTTCCTGTCTCATTTTCTTAATGGGACGAAATTTTCCAACAAATCTTGGACCGTGCATTGTGTGGCCTCAGCGTTATGGCATTAATATTATATCACGAGACTCTTCAAACGCACTGCGGAATGGCTCGTTAAGATTCTATTGCCCGCATCGTACAAACGACCTGAGCGTACGCAGAAGAGGAATAAAAAAAAAAGGGAACGAGTATAACTTCATTGAAGATTATTTTGCCTGTGGCCTGCACAATGGTAAAAATAAGGTCATCTATTCCAGACACTCGTAAATAAGTTTAACAACGCGATAACCGGCCAAACAAGTCGTACAACTTCGGGATATTAATTTATCCGACTATGAAAAACTTCACTTGGTTCCCGGAATGAAGTATGTATCATTAGGGAGGCAGAATCGGGGATTACATAAGAAAGTCACGTATCTTGAAGATCATTATCCGTAAATCGTGTCTTCAACTCCCCTACGAACGGGAATACTGTCATCCTTTTTTTTTTTTGACTTCACGGATTTTTTTTTTCGGTCGACCTTGGGCTTTTAGGACGATTTTTTTTCCAGAGGGATATCAGAACTGCACACGTCCGGACATTAAAGTGATGGATGAACATTCTCGGGTTGATTCACGAGTGGTTTCTAATTTCAGGGTCCGGGTAATTGTTTTGAACGATCATGTTTGATCTCGAGATTTGGGGAGATTTTTTCCTAGCAAATACACTTTGCGATATGGAACGAGCCATCGATCACGACGATTGATAAACAATATTTCAACCAACCGAAAATATTACCTCACGAGTTATAGGAAGATTTTTTGTAAAGACTTCTCGTCTTCAAAATTACGTCTCGTTTCGTGAAGATAAAAACCGCAACGATTAATGTAAATAAATAATAACCCCCAATTGGTAGCTGTAAATTGTAGAAATTTAAATTTTACGGCTACGGGCATACGATAATGATAACGTTTTCGAAAATTGTTCCTTCCCCTCACACTCTCATTCAAACTTCAAATTAGGCCCTCATTCAAATTCATCCTCGCCTTTTTTTCTCAACTTCACGGGGAAAAAGAAGAAGGAAGAGAAAAAGCGACTCGGTACTGTAATAATAACACGCCTCGCCTTTAAACTTTAGGGAAGCCGTAATCTTCAAGGTTCTTGAAATAGCCGAGTCGAGTCGAGCGCGTCTTCTAATTTCGTATGCCTAAGGACCCGAGCCGAGGTTTTTCTTTTCTAGCTCTCTCGCTTCAGGATAAGATCGGCTCTGAAATTTTTGTGGCATCCGCCCTGCGTGAGTGCATTTAAAAAAAGGCCTACTGGGACGAAGAAGCAGAAGAGGAAGAAAAAAACTTCAATGGCCTGACTCGTTAGTTTTTTTCAAAAAGGAGCTTCATCTCGGAACACAAAAACTAGACTTTGAGGTTATAATTACGGCCGGTGAGAGAGCCGTTTATCTAGTATCTCTCCACAAATGACTTTAGAAACCTGGAAAAAACTACGCGATCTCGCTCCCCGGATCTATAATTTTGAAATTTTTTTTAATTATACGGAGCTCTACTACTCTACTTAAAAAAGCCTCTCCTCTCGGGACTGAAATAACAGTTACACCCTAACGCTACGCTCGTTTGTTTAAAAAGGCCTTCCCGGTCTCGGAAAATTGAATAACCCGGAGTGCGCTTGATTTCTCCAATTTTCAGGATTGAATTTATTAAGGTTCGTACTCTTTGGGGTGGGATTTTAAGGCCTCACCAGTTGGTCGCAATATTATTCAAAAGTTTTTGCGGCCGGCTAAGTGTAGCCCCGGCTCTGCTGCTGCTGCTAATAAGCGGCCATCGCTCGTAGTTATACGATACAACAACCAGGCTGCGCCGGGCATTGGTAAGTGTGTCGTAAAACCGGCAATTTAATATACCCGCGAACGGAGATCGAGACGCGCGATATGCAACGGTGGCTTTCGACCAAAAATAAGAGTAGCCTAGTCTTCTTCTTCTTCTTCTTTTTACTCCACCAGTCTCGTCATCTTTTTTTCTCTCCCTCTTATCGTGCTGCTGCTTCTTTTTTTTTATTCTCGCTGTAATTTACACCGCGGCTTTTGTCGCTGCAGCGTGGAGTGTGCGCGGGTAATTGAGTTCTCGAGGGCTCGGTAGAGTCGCGCCGGCGGTTGAAGTGACTTTCTCCCCTTCCTTCGTCTTTCACGGTTTTAAAGAATCGAGACGAGCGAGCTCGCTACCTATACGCGGGGAGGGACCCTCGATACGCGTCGGCCTTTTCACCCCGGGGCAGGAAAGAGGGACTGCAGCACCTCGAATTATTACTTTTTGAATAATTTATGCCTGATTTTGAGATTAGCGCAAGTAATTGCGTTTTTCATTACTCCAACGCCTACGCTTATTTTTTTTTCTTTATCAACCGTAATGCTAAGAAAGAGAATAATATGTGAGAGCGGTTTTAATCTCAAGGTGGGATTTGTAATTGGCCAAACGAGACCTCCGGTAAGGTTACGCGCTTTTTTTTTTTTTTCTTTACCTCATTAGCTCGTCATGCTCCTTTTCCTATTTCCCTCTCGCTCTTCCTTCTCCTCAAATTGACGTACGCTTGTATACGTAGACGCTATTTTTTCCGTCGTCCCTCTAAAATCACAGCCCGCTATCATTTTTTATGGTACCTACGTGCGAACTGTTTATATAGCGTAGTGGGTAAGTAAAAAACAAACACCGATAAAAAAAAAAAAAAAAAAAAAAAAAGATTCCATTCGACTCCCCCTGAATAGTAAGGTGGGGGTGGGGTTAATTTTAAAGTTCCCGAGAAATCTCGAGAATCGCGGTGCATTCATCAGCAGGCTGGGGGATGTAAAAAACTAAAGGGAGGGGAGGGGTAAACCGGCTGATTGGCGAGGATTGTGAACCGCCTTAAAGACAGCCTCGAGCTTAGAATCGCATGATGCGGCGTAATCCATCATTTCACCCTTCCCTTTATCTCTTCAGCTTCTCCTCCTCCTCCCTCTTCTTCCTCTCCTTCTTTTTTTTTGCGTAAATCATAAAAATGGTAATACCCGCGGCTAACAATTAAATAATTTAGCGAGGCCTCGAATTCGTGCATCAATTAGCGCGGGACACCACCGACGATTACGTAAACGCCGGGCGGTGCATTACAATGGTTTAGCAAAAAATATCGATGACTCGCTCCGCAGCCCGCACGAGAGAGAACACGTGAAGAAGAAGAAGAAGAGGAGGAAGGAAAAAAAAAAAAAAAAAAAAAAAAACTAAAGACGAGGCGGAAAACGAGCGAGCTAAGCGTGTGTGTGTGTGCGTATGAATTTCAAGGTCGGCACGTTTCAGACATTATCGCGGGCGCTTATGGGCTCGGTCCGCGGCGGTAGTTTTCGATCAAAATTCAAAGACGCGCGGAAGTAGCTGTCGCGCTTGCCCCCCCCCCCTTTTTTTTTGGAAGCAGGAAGTTTCTTCATACCTACGTTTGGGTTACCGAAATGTGTGTTATTGTTCCTCCTTTTTTTTTCTGGGTTAGCGCTGCTGCTATACACACGTGGTTTATTTTCGATTTCGGCAGTCACGTGGGGAAAAATTTCAAGGCTTCGAGGTACGGGTTTCTCGCTCCGTATGGAGGAAAAAAAAAAAAAACAAAGAGTTACAGTGAAGTCATCCAACGAAAATCTATTTCAGCTTCAACGCGTCTTGTATTATTTTTCTTAACCAACTAAAAGAGAAAAAAGCAGCGTGTCGAAAGGCTTTCATATTTTTCTGCCAATTTTCCGAACTAGGTACTCGAGAAACGGTACGGCCACTTGTCGACGACGACCGGGAGTTAAATAAACGAAGTTAAGGAAAAAAATTAACTTGCAAATGCTCGGAGCGCCTCAAGGACCTCGCGAGTTAAAAGGCCACGCGCGATACAGTTTTATTTTATTTTCTCTCTCTATGTATCCAACGCACCAACTCGAGCGCTGCAGACGGAAACGAGACTTTAATCATATGTGCGCCGCTTGGACGTCGCGAAAACGGAAGACAAATCGGTAATTGATGCACAGCGCTGAGATCTTGACCTTGCGGGCTGATACTGCTGCTGCTTTATTTGTCATCCGTTTATCTAATCGGGGAAACGTGCTTGGATCCAACGTGATCCTTTCGAGCCCAAGTTTTCATAAAAATTGAGCCGAAAATTCAATCTACTTCAAGCGACAACCGGCATCTTTTCCAAGGCTTCTCCTCGCGTGGACTTAAAATTACACGGGAGAGGCAATATTTTCCAGTCGGCGAGCGACCGAGCCGTCTCGAGTTTATTCCTACTCTTACGTAAGAAAGATTTATTTAACATCGCGGCCTCTGCGCCGACTTCTTATAAACTTCATTTTTTCTCTCCCTCTCTCTTCGAAACACTTAATCTATTTCTGCAGTCTCTGCTGATTTTCATTATTTCACCCGATATCCTGGTTTATCGGACCGAACACCGATGAATAAAGATTTCTTTCCCGGATGAGACACGCGCCGCGCGATGAATCGATCCCGGATGGAAAACCTGCAGCGGAAAAAAATTCTCCATACTGGCATCGGAAAAACTACCCTCTGTTTTCAAAGAGCCAACGACCTTCGAAAAACCACCCTTCGAGGGGAATGAAAATCCCCCCGGGAAAAATAAACCATTTTTCTTCCTCGCATCTCCCCCTTGTGCTGCTGTTCCCCAATCCGGTGGGTTAGTCACCGCGGGTGGTTCGTTTCGCCCCGCTGAAATCTAAACCGCGAGCTCGTCCGGCTGTATACTTTCGGCGATTCGATATTTTTTTTTTTCAAACCCGTCATTTAACACCTACCGATGCTACCGGGATTTAGATTCTTGCACTCGGGGTTTGATTAAAAGCGTTTTTTTGAGCTTGGGTCGAGACCACTTTGGTCAAACTTTGGAGATTTTTTCACAGGAGTTGATTAGCTTGCGCAATTATTACCGCGATAACCGACGATAAAAAACTTTCAAGTTGAGCTGGTCGTTTAGATAAAAATAAGCTCGCGCGCTTATTAAAAAATAAGTCATTTACTTGAAAAAAGGCGATTTTGAGGTTGACTACCGCGTTACGCTGTCAGCTAACCCGCGCCTCCTAAATCTTGCGAAACTCGCTTGATTAAAATTCGGTTGCCAAAATTTGAATAATCATTTACCTTAAAAAAAAGTGCAATAAGCTTTGGCTGAGTTATACCGCATATCTCATTAAAAGTTCAAGTATCTCGTTTCACTTCCATTAGGCAGTAGTCGGCGAGAAGGGGGGCTTACATACATTCGAATAATAGAAAAAAGAAAACTTTCCGTCGTGATAAATAGACTTTTTCTTGAAAAATGGCTTCTGCTCCGCGAGGCAAACGAGTAATGAAAAAGGAAAAAAAAGCCGCAGGGGTGGGGGAGGCCCCAATGCAACTCGGTAATTAAATTAAATTAAAATCGTTACGGTATATCTATCCCCGCGTTAAACTCCACGGTCCAATTTAAATATCGAGTCGAGAGAAAAATGAAAGAGGGAGGAATTACTTAATCAACTGAAACTCCTAATTAACCACGCTAAAGTACTTACCTATAGTTTGAGCAAAGTCGGCGCGGTTCAATTAAAACGGGGCCGAAATCGCGATACGTCAAACGCAACGTTTAGGCGCAATACGTTCCCCGCAAACAGGTTGAGTTTAAAAAAAAAAAAAAAAAAAAAAATTACCGCGACTCGCAATTAAAAAACGAAATACACCGAGGTAAGCGAGGGAACAAAGAGGGGCTAATGCATCCAAAAGACCAAGCCCTTCTAAAAAGGAAAAGGGCGCGCGGGTATCTAGTCACTTGCAGCTGGGCTTGCGGCCGGCCGGGCGGGCAGGATCGAGTAGCTTTTGTGACCTTGAATGCGATCCTCTCGGCCGTCGGAGGGGAGGAAGAGTTGAGTGGGTGGAAGGCCTCAGCGCGCGTGCGCGACTCTCTTGTCGATCGTGCCTGCCGGGGAGACCATGGCGGCCTGCCCGGGCTGTCTGCGGACTTATTTCTTTTCTTTCCTTTTTTTGAGTAATGCATAATACACGTAACAATCTTTACCCCTCGCCGAGCTCCTCCTCCTAGCCCGCTCTGGCTGTGCTTTGGTAGGGAGGAATGGAAAAATTACTTTCTAATGCGACGCTTTTTTCGGGTGGAAAAGCTCCGGCTCTCTTTGTTTCCGGGGTTGAACAAAGAAAATTTCACTTCGGGATCTTTTGTTTAAAGGGCTGGGGTTGCGAGCTCTTTGAAAAATTGTGAAAAATTAAAAATAAATTAAGAGACGGAGGTGGGGAGGATGAATTTTTTTTTTTCCTTTTTTTCGCGTCGCACCCTCGTTATGAGATTTTTCGAAACTACGAAAACGCATTCTCGGTCCGACGGGGCGGGAATTTTCATGACACAAAATCGATCGAGAAAATTCACGTCGTAAAATATTTTCATCAAATGGATTCCCTCGATATTTCATCCGTGAAATATTTTTCATCACATCTACTCGCTCGAGTATTTTTCAAAAAATCCCGGAGCCATGAAAGTACGTCGGGAGGGGATTTTTCGAGAGAGTACAACCTAGGCCTCTGGTACGCATCCAGTATATAAAAAAAAAAAAAACCTTTGAAGTGGTATAAAAGGTCCAGCCGTCACCCCGGAAGCTCCTCGTCCCACTTCCGCATCGACTTTGGCCACTGGCGCCAGCTTTCCCTCCCCCCTTCGGCGCGCATCCCTTTTTCCGTACCCGCTCCTCGTTCGTTTACTCCCCCCTTTTTTTTTCTCTCTCTCTCTCTCCCGAGATTTTCACTTTCTCCCGGGTCGGGCGAGTCGACACGTATCTTACCCACTTTTTGCAATTGAATTTTTGGCTTACCCGAGGCTCCCGCACAGGACGCTTTATTTTTTTTTATTTTTTTTTCATTTCGCGATGATGATGATTTATGTGTTTGAGCTCGCGAGTCAAGGTTTGCGAAAATTTGACGAAACCCCCCCCCCCCCCCCCCGAGTCCTAATTGTTAAATCGATCGTAAATCACTTGCGGTGATTTATCATCGACGATTATTTAGTTTTCGCGTTGCTAAGGGTCATTTATATGATTTTGACGTGTAATTAAGATATTTTATTTCATTTTATTCATTCGGCTTCGTAGGTATCGAATATGTATTGTTTGTTTTAATTCTACTCAAATAAAGTTACTGCATTAATCATCTCGAGCCTCTTTTTCTTTGTTCAAGTTTCGTGCTATTAAAAAAAGTGTGGTCTAATAAAATTGTCAAATATACGGGTTAAACCAATTATGAAAATGGAAAGTCAATAAGTAATTACTAGTCGAGACACTAATGCAGCTCATTATGTGAAAGAAAAAAAAAAAAAAAACTTTTTCTTTACGAATAAATATCAAGACAAGCGAGCCCCAAGTATAAAATAATGCTATCTAATTAAATTGCCAGTTTTTTTTTTAGTTTTTAATTTTTTGTTCGTTTAAAGTCCAAAAATTAATCCTAGGAAACCATTTTATTAGTATCGTAAAGTGAAAGAGAGGCAAAAAAGCAGGGAAAGAGGAATTTTCGCGTCAAATAATTTAAACCTCGTGTGTGTGTGTGTGTGTGTATAATTAAATTAAAAAGTTGGCTGTTCAATACGTCAGCTGGATATTTCTTGCAAAGTTAGCCTTCGTAGCTGAGCAAAAAAGAAAAGAGAGTTAAAGATCATTAGCCGATAAGATAATAAGTAAGGGTAGAGTGGCCTTTTTTTTTTTTCTTCTTTTCTTGCTTGCTTTCGTTCTCCTTTTTCTTCTTTATTCAATGCGTTCTCGCACGAAAGCATGCAATAATATCGCATAAGAAACGACCTCGGCCCGCGCGCACTTATCCGCGAATTTCTCCGTCTCTTTCGCCGGGCTTTTCTTCTATTCCTTCTATCTTTAGCTGTACAATAATGACGATGATAGCGAAGAAAATTTTTCGCGATTGGACGATTTAATTTTGCAATATCTCTCTATTTTTATCTCGTTCAATATTTTTCTAAAACTCGCGAGCTAGAAAAGTTTATTGATTTTGTGCTCGTTAATATTTGGCTGGATGAACGTAACAAAGGCTCCTTTGAGCAAATCGTCAATTATTCCGAGTCGATAAAATTACCTTTACTCTTGTTTTACCCGCTGTCCCGAAATTAATATGTTTTTAATGAAGTTTATTCGGTGTCAAGGGTCGATCGCAATCACAACAAAGAAGGACAAGTTTTTGTAACAAAACTTTTAACAATGACCAAACGAAACGAGTTTATTGTTTACTCAGTCGTTTAAAAATCAATTAACCAACTACGGCTCGGCTCGAAAAGTGTGCTAGAGCTCGTATAAGGCAAACATCAAAAATGTAGTACACCCCGCGATTGGCAGCACTGTTTATTCAACAATTGAAAAAACATTCCTCGAGTTTGCTCGATCGGTCCTCGTGCGAGGGATTAATTTTCCTCCCGCCGCTCGAGGAGTTTTCGCGCTAATTTCGTATCCCCGCAGCCTGATAAAACGGGCAGTTGGGTCAACATTTCAATCGTCGGGGGTTTTCTCAATGAGAAAAATTACCAAAGGGTTACAAATTAGTTCACTCGTTCGCTTGTTTTTCCAAAGCTCGTTCATGTCAACGAAACGTTTACTAGTTAAGTACAAACGAGTACAAACTTTAGTTTCAAATTTATACTTTCGGGATGGAAAAAAGAGTTTTCTTGCAACCCTTCAAACTTGAATGTAATAATTCTCTGTCGTTGCAGCTCGAATCGGATGGAACGTTAAATTGGTATGAAAGGTATCTCCGGTACAGTTTAGATTGGGGATGATTTTTTTTTTTTTTCCCAAAGGGCGATTCGAAACATTTTTTTTTTCTCGATACACCGCCTCGATTAAAATTTATGCGATATCTTTATCGCTCAGTTTCACAGCTCTCATAAAATATACGAGCTTTTGAAAAGGAAGAAGAAGGAGAAGAATGAAAAAAAGGGGCGAGTAATCCGGGGTACATCGTTTCACGTACGAATCAGCTCTCAGGCCTCCCTCAAAAATCACTCCACCCCACTGTAAAATCGTAAATTTTCGTCACCGAGTCCCATCATGAATTTCAACTTTAATCTTCTTTCTATCAAGCTTCCACAACCCTCAAAAACTATAAAAGTCGAATTTTGGACTTGATAATTTTTTTAATCTTCTTTATTATTATTAATAAAAAAAATTTCGGGACCTTTTTTCCCAGCTTAGAATTCATATCGGAATAAAAGTGGTAGCAAAAATACTACGATGTATCGATCAAACCGAGCGCTAATGATAATCTCGAGCCGATTAATTTATTCTCTCTCTCTCTTCGGCCTGTTTCGCGCAAATTTTCTCCATTTTTTTTTTCAAATGAGGGACTTCTTCTTTTTTATTTGCCTCTCAGCAGCTTTGTCTTATCCGATTTGTTCTTATTTGCTTCTAAAAAAAGAAGAAAAAGTCAGCAGCGAGAGAAAGGAAAGGAGACTAATCAAATAAATAAGCGAGAAAAAAAAAATGACGGCGCGTTATGGATCTCCTCTGCAGTTTATATTTAGCCAAAACCGACTGTATACCTTCTTCTTCTTCTTCTCCTTCTTCTTTTTTCTCTCTCGTTCTTTTTCTTCCTTTTTACTTCTTCGCTCTGCTCCGGTTTAGTTTTAGAGTTTTTGGTGCCTCGAGATTGATTGTCAAGAATTTTGCAGGCGAGCCTCGCTTCTTTTTTTTGGTCGTTTTTGGATCCAGTTTATTCATCGATTCGGGTCCGGTTCCCTCTCTTTAATTATTCGACGTAAAGACGCATCCTTTTTATTTCTCTTCTCTTTCAACATCTAAAATGGAGTCTCGGGGAAGGCACAGACTCCATCCAAGTATAAAACTCGAGTTATTACTAATTCGGTTTTTAAATTGGATTATCCGGGATACAATGAGCAGGGGTTAATTCTCGATGGCCCCCCGATTGCCCTGAATTTTTCAGGTTTTACCGCGAAGGGAATCAAGATTTCATACTTCAATTAATAATCATGAAGCCGTAGCCGTAGCCACTCCATTTAAAAATGCAAACGTCATCAATGGCGTTTTTTTCTTCTCTCTCTCTTCAGTCGCAATGCTTTAATTAAAAATGAAAGTAACGCACGTGAAATCCTTACGCCCGGGCGACGTTGCATTATTTATCGGTAGGGGTGGTTTTAAAAAATGAAGTACGTGGTGGAGAATTTTTTCGGGGTGCAGGGGGGCTTTGAGATAAGCGTAATGAACTGCCTTATGAAAGAGAACGGGTTAATCCTGGTACGGGATGGACAATGGTAATGAGAGCTTGTGTGTGGGGAAATGCGGGTGCAAATTTTATGGGCCTGCGGAAGCGGGAGGATTGAGTAAGACCCGGGACGGCCGATAAGTTTCGAGATAATAATAAAACTCTGATTCGATCCTCCACTCCTCGCAAACATAACCGGGAGGATGATGACGACGATAATGGCGGACGTTATGTTTTCACCTGTTTGGTTACCGAGCCGTGCAATAATATGCAGGCTCTTCCCTGGGTAGGAGCCTTTACTTACTCGCGGTAGATTAACTTTGACCGATGAATTTAGTAGATACCACATTTTTTTTATTATTATCATTATTATTGTTATTATTGTTTTTGCTGTTGGGGGCTAGGGAGGGAAGTGCTGAATTGAAGTAATCGCTCGAGAAGCTTTGAATGATGCGGGCGTGTTCGCGATCCTCGGATATAAATTTAATTGTTACCGTGATATACGCCTAGAACCTGCACCGTCTTATTATTATACCTGCGCTAATGACCAGTGCACCCGATGATTTATCTTTGAATTTATTTCCAGATCGCTGTGTTTGGGAAACTCTCGAAACTCGTTTTTTTTCTTCTTGAATTCTGCGTTACGTACGAGTGGTGATGGATCTAATCTCTGGATTTGTTGTTACGATTTTATTTTTTTTTTCTCCTAGTCATTGAAATCTCATTTGCCAAACGGTTTTCTACTGTTGTTCTGCGAATTACGATTAACCTTTATTGCACGGACAATCACAATAATTAAGCCTCGAAAATTGTACAAATTATGCAATGCTTTAATCAAGTGTCTCGATTTTTTTCTTCTTCTTCTTCTTCTTCCCACTGTCAAGATTGAATCTTGTACATCATCAAATGATTCTGATCATTACCGTTTCGCTCGAGGCTAATAGCTGCCATAACTGAACTGCGATTACATGATAATTGCATTAAAAATACTCTCTAAATGTTTGAAATCTTCTAATTTCAGCTTTGGATGAAACTGTCGCGTGATAAAAATCAGCCAACTGTCAAAAAAAAAAAAAAAAAAAAAAAAAATCATTCTCGGTGAAATTTTAATATTGTTGTATTTCCTCAGCACTGAACTCTTTCGAATATTATGTATTATTTATTAGCGTATTTTTTCATTCGCGTGAATTTTTCAATCTTATCCCTCATGATGAAAAGCAGGCTCGACTCTTAAAAAAATCAAAAATAAAATAAAATAAAAATCGAAATTAAATGTTGAAACGCTCTTTCATGAGTCTTTTCTCGAGAGGATTTGGCATTTTTTATCGTATATAAACTTTGCACATGCAATTTTTGGCTGCTCGCTCTTTTAAAAGGCCTACGCTTATTTCGGTGGCTTAATCATTAATACATGATTTTTTTTGCTCTTCAGATTCAAGAATCTCAAGGGTGTAAGAGCAAAATTTTAATGATATCACTATGAATACCGATGAATATGGTTTTGGGACTGGCATTAAATTAACGATTTTATTTACTACTTTTTAAACAAACTTATTAAATTTTGTTCGTAAACGAGGGAAAGTTAATGCAAATCTAATTTTAGCGAGATTAAATCCCTTCTTCGGCCTGTAAACGAGACTCAACAGCTTTGGGTATTACGTGGAAGTAACGTTAATATGATTAAAAAGCCATCATTGAACTCGCCCCATAATGGTTGAAATTTACATGTGTAAGGTCAAATGGTATCGATCATTGTTAAAATAATTTAATTTTTTTTCAACATTTTTCAATTTTTTTTCATTTTTGATAGTTAGTATTTGTACAGATCTTACAAATTGAGATCGTCATTAAATTATTGCATTTTCGTAAATTTTTATTAAATGTAATTTTTTACTCAAGGAAGAACTGTAGACTATTGAAATCCCGGATGATTTGAGATTTTATTTTCATTTGTTGAAAAAAAAAAAAAAAAAAAAAAATAGACAGCGATGAATACAATAATCAACACATGGTAATTCGTAACTATAATAAACAACTTCTGCAATCAAAGTAATCAATCAAAAACTTTTAATTAGTGAAGAAAAAAAGGAAATGCAATTAACCTTGTTTTAACTTATTCAGAACGTTATGAATCTAATCTCACTAACATGACCTTTGCATTAATCATTTAATTAAAGACTTAAAATATCACTAGACGTAATTTCTCATGTGGAAATTCAAGAATTTATTTAACTGAAGCCAACAAGCATTTAATATTTGAATAAAAAAAAAAAAAAGCTGAATTGCGGTTACATATACACTGATACACCGGCTTAAAGTTTAAATAAATGGAGTAAGTTTTGTGGGTGAGTAAGCTTTCGTGCTTATCTTTTCAACTGTCGTCTTGTAAAATTATTTTAAGCCAAAACTAATTTATTGTATTTCAAAATATTGAGAGAAAAAAAAAAAAAAAAAAAAAAAAAAAAAGAAATTCGGTCGACTGACTTTATTTTTTGGCAAGTTTTTTTTTCGTTACTCAGAACATTTTAATCTTCCCAAGAGCATCTTAAAGTAATGTAATTTTTTGGCTGATGTAAAATTTTCGTTTATTTCGTTCGAAAAATGTTAAGACTCTGTGCTAAAATAAACTTCAGATAACCGATCGATAAAACCCTATAGTTTCGCTTTATCAATAATCAATTTCTCCCTAGTATCGAACAAAGCAAGAAAAATTTACGAAATTACGATTAAAATTATTAAAATGTATTTTGTGTGATGAGAATTGAATTTTTTTACGTAGACGCTTTCATTTAAAAAAGGGAGAGGGCCGGTAGGGGGAGAGCGAAAGAATGAAAGAAAAAAAGAGAGAGAGAAAAAAATATGCAAGCTTATCAAAAGAGATTTGGTCTCCGGTTTGTGAAACTGAATGACGGGAGTCTCGTGAATTCTTTTTTTTCTTTCTGTTCCAGTTTGGATGATAAAATTTTTCGCAAAATTACATCATCACAGACTACTGGTGGATAACTTATCTAAAAATACCTGAAAAATTTTATTTAAAAAACAGCGTAACTAACTGACTAAAAAAGTAGATAAAAATTTCATAAACTCCTGCATCTAAAGTTAATAAAAAACCGAAAATTAAAAAATAAATGAGTCGGGGAGGGGTGTAGTAAAAATTTTGAAAAAAATTAACGGATAAAACAAGGTGTTTAAGAGAGCGGTCTAGGTGCGGGGGGTTCCAGGGCCGGGTCGTTACATCCCTGTGCCCGAGAGAGTGCACTCCTCCTCGTCGGCGCGAGCCACGAGGAAAGAAAATTCGAAAGAAGAGAAGGGAGGAGGAGGAGAGAGGAGAACCGGTAGAGAGTCAGGCGAGCGAGCAGCCAGCCAGCGAGTTTGCTGGCAGCGCGCGCGGCTATTGACCGAAACTCACCGGCCGGTCAGCTGTGTGTGGGTGGGAGCTACCTCCTCCACCTTCCCTCGCAACACTGTGCGCTTGCTTCGACGATCATTTTTTTTTTTTTTTTTTTACCCAATTTTTTTGGATTGCTAAGGGGGGCACGAAAAATTTTTGCAGCTTTCCTTGAACTATCGCCTGCCTGGTAGTTTCAAGGGTCTTTGGTTTCAGTCGAATCAATGACACTCGACAGACTTTTAAAACTGTCTTAGCTTTAATTGCGTTAACGCTACCCTGAGATGCTAATATTCAAAGCAATGCGAAGGGAGAGACACTTGAAGTGTCAGCGTTTCAAAATCTACCGACTACTGTTATTTAAAACTTTTTTTCTCTCGTTTTAGGAAATCGATAGACTTTAGTTTATTCATCGATCTTATCGATTTTATCAATTGCTACATTTTTAAACTGCAAGCGACCTTTTTTAGAATTTAAAAGAAAAAAAAAAAAAAAAAGTTAACTCGAAAAATAAATCACGCAATGAAAAATAATGACTGGAATTACCATAATCGATAAAAGTAAAGTTACACGCTCAAAAATAGAAAAGGAAAAAAAAAAAAATTATGAAATTTTTTCATTAGGTCGCGAATATCTCGATTCTAAAATTCAAATAAGCAAAACCATTCATGCAACATTGCAGCGGACAAGCATCGAGGTGAAACCGAGAAAAATATGAATGAATAACCAATGAAAGTTCGGCTTGAAGAGCGGAAGTTAAATTTACGGCCTTTTCTCGTGCCGGCGCCGATCCGCGGGTTTTAAAATTTATTTCAAGTCTCGAAGTCTCGATCCGAGAGACTGCGTTCCATCAAAATTAAAATATAAAATTTATGAATCCCGTAAACGTGAAAAAAAGGAAAAAGGGTCATAAAACATGATCTAAAATAAGCCAAGGTGCAGCCAATTCTTCGGCTCATTAAAATAAAAGTAATAAAGATTATAAATAAAAAAGCAAGCAGTGGGGGGGGGGAATGAAATGAAAAAAATAGTGAAGAAAAGAGGCAGCAGCTCCAGCAGGAGATCTCGAAGTTTCCACGTAGCACAAAGAAAGTAGTTTTCCCGGGAGGAGACAAAGGTAGCGCTGCTGCCGGGCGTCCGCCATCGCGAACAGCTGAGGGAAAAGCCGGCCGGGCTGTCGATAAAACCCGGCTGCTTCCCCTGCTGGTGCTGCTTCGCCGCACGGAAATTCTCCACTTGTCTTCATCTGACATTTTCCTTCGCTTTCACAAAAAGCTTCATTCAAGTTTTATTCACTATTTTCGTCCAATACGTAATATTATATTTCGGGTGAAAGTGGGAAATCAGAGGTCGATGCACCCTAAATAGAAAAAATAAATAAAATTAAAAAAAGAAAAAGGAACGTATGAAATAGTAGAGAAAAATGAGATCCATGGAATAAATTTTCCTCGCAACTGCGCTTGATATATAATAATTACGTCACGTTTTTGATTCGAAAATGAGTCGTTGCGCAATCGCGGGACTCGCATGTGCGGTGGCCGTATAGATTTTGCACTATTGGCTCTTGCGCGGCGCTCGGCGACGTTTAAAATTTCAAAATTAAACTTACGCACGCTTATAAAACTGTACATTACCCCCCCGAGAATATTCCCGAAGATCCGAGCAATAATAAAAGATGCATGCACTTTCGGTTACTCAATGACCGCCACTGCGTCAGCAGAGTCATGAACCTATAGCTACGTAGATTTAAAATAAAATTTTTCCTAAATATTCTGATTTTTTTAAACTCTTGGGGCACTCATGCAGATCCCATTGACTCTCGTACCTAAAACAATGCCCTGTAAATTGCGGCAGGGCAAGAAAATGGAGTGGACCGAAGTAAATCTTACCAGGGGAGCAGGGAAGGGTAGGATCGTTTAAATGTCCAGCGGGAGATCCAAAGATCATTGTCGGCCCTAAGCAACTCCTCCGGCCAGCCGGTTTTCGCATGGATTTTATTCGCGCAGCTGATGGGGTAGAGAGAGAAAGAGAGCCTCGCACACACGTACATATACACACGTAGAGTCGCTCGATTCATTCCCAGGACGACTCTGCCTCGTCACCTTGCCACGGACTTTAAATGCCCCACAAGAGCCCTTTAAAGAGTGAACAGAGGGCTCTGCACCCAGGACAACGTCTTCTCCGTGGGTTAGCAGCAGCAGCAGCAGCAGCTAGCAGAAGGAGAACGCTGCTGCAGTGGCGCTCGCGGTGCGTTCTTTGTGTGGCTTCGACGTTTCGCGCTTGCGCGAAAGCCACCGTAGAGCGGAGGAGAGAGAACGGCTGGTCTGCAGCCAGCCAACAGCTCGTCGCGGTCGTCAGTTTGCTCGCTCGCTGGCTTAGCACCGCCACGACGACGACGGCGGCGACGACGAAGAAGAAGAAGGAGGCGAAGACGGTGCAGGAGTGCCTGTCCGTCTATCACCCGGGATCTCAAGGAACGAAAAGGACCTGGTGGGCGCAGGTGCCAACCCCCGGACTGGACTCCGAAGCGAATCAAAGTGTCACCGCGAGCGGATCGCCTATCCGGTCGTCCCTTTGTTCTCGCTCCGAAATTTCGCTCGGATGTAAGTGATAGTCGAGTGCGGTGCTTCGTGGAGGAGTTTTAAAAGTTAATGCTTTCAAAACCATCGAGAGGAAGGTGGCGTTGTCAGAACCAAACCGGCTCTTTTGGAGGCTGCCATTTTACACGGAGCAGCTGCACACTTACACATAAAGAAGCCACACTGTGTGTGTGGCTTTGCTGGCAGCGGCACCAGCACCAGTGCAGTGCGTGTGTGTCTTACGACCCGAGTCGAGCAAGCAACTCAATAATCTTTACCCTTATTTTATCTTCTTCGAGCTGCTTAATTTTTTTAAAACAAGAACCCAGTGGCTAAGCACCAGCCGCAGTGAGAGTGCGCGAGAACAGCTGAACTGAATTTTCGACTAGTCCACCGAGGAGGAGTGTAACTACCTTACTTGCCGACGCTCGCTCGCTCTTACACACAAAGAAACTTCACCGCTGGGCTTCTTCTCGTCTGCTAGGCCGCTAGAGCTGCTACACAGGTTTTTTTTCGATTCCACTTATTTTCTTTCGGAACAGTCGTTATCGAAGAGGATACTTTTGGAAGTTAAAGTTTTGAGTCGGCTGTAACCGTAGGTACCTACCGGCGCTTCGATTCGACTTTATCGATTTTGCAGCTCCGAAAAAGAAGAAAAAAAAAAAAAAAAACTGCGGATCGAGGGGAGGGGAGCCAGCAGCAGGAGAAAGGAAGGGTGTACCAGCGTTCGCTCGCTCGCTCGTTCGCACACACACTCTTACACATACACACACACAAGTTGATTGATCAATCATCGAACCCACACAACTTTGGAAGAAGCGCTGTGTGTCTTACATAGTGTACCGAAACTACAAACCGCGCTGTGGAAAACTACGAGTGTCTTTGTCGCGAGTTTAATAAAAAGAAGAGAGAAAGAGCATTTTCGACGGATGGACGATTAGCAGTCGACCTTGAGCGCCGGGTCACACACACGCAGTCGTATCAAAGAACGAAGAAGAGCTCGCAGCGGCAGATCTCGCGACCGCGATACCAGAGAAAGAAGAGAGAGAGAAGTGGATAAAGCAGCGCTGCTACTGGTTTTCGGCTACGCACACACTCGCGACTCGTTAATACACCCGCGACCGTGGACCATCATAGTAGTAGAAGAGCTGAACAAGAAGAACAAGAAGACGAAGAAGAAGCGGCTTAGAGAGGAGCAGCTCCCTTTTTACGCGCTTTACAGCGGCCTTTTGAAACCGGTTTCGTCCTCCTCCTCCTCCTCCTCCTCCACCTCCTGCTTCGTCTTCTCTTCCTCGTCCTCAGGCAGCCCGGCACTACTACCGCTGCTCGCCTACTTGCAGGCTACAGGAGCTCGTGATTTTTTCTACTTAAATCTGTTACCCACCACCATTGTTATATCATCGGAGAAGGTTTTTTTTTCCTTTTTCTTCTCTTTCTCTCATTAACTTATCTCCCGTCTTGCCTCCCAGTGTCAAAGTGTGCGATGCCTTGGTGAAGTTGTTTTATCGGTGGCCCCTCCGCACGTGCTACCATTGCCGATGTTTCCTAACCTAAAAGAGTGAGATTTTTATAAATCCAAGTCCGACAAGATGATGATGGATCAGCAGCAGCAACAGCAGAAGTCGAGCGAGTTCGACGGACAGCGCAGGAGAATCGGCCAACACCGAGAGAGCTTCTCCGAGACGACCTAATGACAGGGTCCAAAGGGAGCAGTTGACAAAGATTAAATTAAGATTATCAATGAGGGAAAGATCGTGAAAAGTGTAAGGAACCCGAAGAAGAAGGTGAAGAAGGAAGGAGCAGCAGAGAGATTCGCGAGAGAGCAGCAGTGATGAAGCGCGAAAGCCAGCAACAGCAGCCGGTGCCCGTCGTCTCAGCAACGCTTCAGCACCACTTCCACCCTCCGCACCACCTGCTGCTGACGGACGAGTACGCCACAGTTAAGAAACACCTGCACCAGGATGGACCAACGAGCCAGGACCACGGAAAGAGCCTCCTCAAGTCGCCTCCCCAGGCAATGTCGAGACTCCTAGCCGTGGACTCGGAAAATTACATGCTGCGACAGGGCAGCGCACCCGAGCAACAGCAGCAATCAACTGCAACGTCGTCGGCCACCGCGACGACCGCGACCGCTGCCTCGAGCACCTCGAGCAACAACGGCACCCCCAAGCTGAGTCGCAGCGCCAAGTTATGCCTGGCTCAGGGGCAGCCACAGCAGGTGACCCAGCAACAGTGCAACGGTGACCCGGAGCAGCACAAGAGCACCACGATAGCGAAGGCTCCCTTCCACCGGCTGCTCTGCTGGTGCGACCTCGACGACGAGGACCAGGAGAGGAGACGCGGCAAGAGCACCGGGACGCCGAGCCGGGAGCAGCCCAAGCTGGCGGCCGATCTCGCTAACTGCAACGGGGCCGCGGGGGACGTTAGGGCCGAAAACAACCTCGATAAATTTGATAACGTTGATAATTTTGATAACGTTGCTAACGACGACAATGATGATGATGATGTTGACTCAAACAAGAATAGCAATAGTTTGACTGTTTTTAATAAAAACGTTGTTAACGGCGCGTCGGACTTTGTCAGTGATAGTAATAAAACCACGGGTTATTGTATGTGCGGTGATTTATCTTGTTCCACAGAGTGCCACGCGTGCTTCCACAACGTATGCTCGAACTGGGCCGGACAGACGACCTGCCAATGGACAGGCGCCAAGGGACAGGCCATCGCCAGACAGGTCTACCAAACTGATAAGGTTAGTCGCTTTTCATTCTTTCATTTTTTTCACATATTATTTTTAATTGCATGGTGCCGGTTGGGGTTGTCTTGAGAGGTCGGACTGAATACCTTTTCAATGATATGCAAAACCTAGATTATTTTTCGAGTACACTAAAATTCTACGAGAACAATGAGTTCAATCGATGTTAGAAAATTCGGTCCGTTATCTCAACTCTCAACTGTGAAATCGGTTATTCACCTGGTAATTGATTTGACACGAAAGACAACCTTAATTGGCTTCTATTGGTACTGCCTCAATTAACGTTATATGAGAAACTTAATGTCGTTACGCACCAGTGATATCTTAATTCCATCTCGGCCAGTTAACGTGCAACTATTATTTTTCTACACCCTCCTAAATTATACTTATTTCTCTGATACAAGTTACATACATTTTTTATGATAAATGAAAATTTTAATGTCAAGCCGAATTATCGCGTTTAAAGTTTATCAATTTTCGTGTAGCTGTAAGACAAGCTTCAAATAAGTGTCTTCTTTTTTTTTTTTTTTAAACATGTATTCTTCGAGAACTAATTTTTTGCAAGTTATTGAGTAAAGGTGAACGAAGCAGTCGGATCTGTGGTCTTTTTAAAAAAAACATTTTCCCGAAGCCTTTGAAAAAAGCGGAAATATAAAAAATTCATTTTTTTTCTTTTTTTTCTTGTAAATTGGCTTTTGGCTAGACGACACGTTACAAAAAGTGACTCGTTGAAAATTTTCGATGCAGACGGAATATATGTGGAGCTTCATTGTCATAGAGGTACAACGGTTTTTTAAAAACTTTTCGATCAAATTTGAATATCATTTAGATTATCGCGCGACACCACGCGAAAAGCCGTGGATGCATATCGAATCGAGATAAATTGAGTTATACGCTCGACGGGAGCGATCGAGCCAGCAGATGAGTTACGCGTGGAGATTCGAAAATTTCGATAAAAGTACGCGATAGAAAATTTCTAAGGCCTCCTTCGTGGATTTCAAGCTTTTTGGGTTATCGCGGAAAAGAGATAAGACTTTTTTTTTCCCTCTCGCGGTTTCTGTGAGAGATAAATTTTTAAAATAAGCCGTTTAAGGGAATCGCGAGTTTCACTCGATAGTAAAATATTGTTAAAATTTCACACCGAGACTTTTTTTTTTCTTCATGGCTTGGGAAACTCGATTTTTTATTTTGTTTTTTTCTTTTTATAAATTTTGAGAGCAATAATTACCCCGGCATTATGTACCGCGTCAGTGCGCTGAAAATTCATTGATTATTCATCCGAAAATAAATGGGGCTTAAAATAACTTTAGATAGAAAGTTAAAGATACATGCTTGTTTCTTAAATGCGTGAAAACTTGTTTCAGCACCGCATAAAGAAAGTTCAGTTTTTATGGTTTTATCTATTTTTTTTTTTGCGATCGTGGGACTTTTTAATTTGAAAAATTCTGATGTTTGTTCGTAAAAAACTTTCGTCGGACGTGTTAAGCAACGACAATATATGACTTCATTTGAAGATAAAAAAAAAAAAAAATAAGAACCCTTATCTGAAAATTACGGTACATCTGTCTATTTTCCTAATTTTCACGTAAAGATAAAAAAAAGGAGTAATAAGTTTTGCGTTGTTGAAGGTTTATGAAGATTTACCAAACTCCGGGTAGGTGAATTTCGAAGCGTATCGAAACGTTGAAACAACTCGAGCACCGCTGCTGCGGCCATATTCATTGCGCGCGCTCCGCGCTCGTCGTTCGCAAACTGGTTTCTCCTCGCGGACTTAATTTGCACATATGCAGCATTTATATTTATACACTCGGCCCGCTTATACTGTTGCATTTATTGACAATGATAAAGAAAGAGAGGGACTATCTTCTTTTTTTGCTCGTTCGCTCTCGTTTCTTCCATAATTACAGCTCGAGGTGGATTGGGAGGAGGAGGAGAGATGCTACGTCGGTCAATAATTTTCCCCTTCGTACTTTTTTTTTATTCCTCCTCTTCTTTCTTATTCTTCCTTCCCCTCTGCCCTGTTGGAGTTTTGAGGTTACACTAAAGTATTTTTCGGGGACTTTCACTCGGATCCGCGCGTGTGCTGATCCTCCCGTATCGGTGAAATTTTTCGATTTCGAATACCGATATAATCAAATTTTTTTTTTCTGCAATCCTTTAATCATTCGTAACTAAAAGAAAATTTGAATAACTGTGGTAGATTGTGGTTACCAAATGCTGAACGGGTCGTAAATTCGGGAATCGTAATTGGCATGTAACGCGCCTCTCCTCTCCTCCTCTTTTCATTACCCGAATTTGTACGAGAAGTTGAGGAGTTCTCCGACAGCGTGGCTTTTTTTACAACTTTTGATTGAAATTTACGATTGACTGTTTTGACTTTAACATTTGAAAGAGAGAAACTTTTTTTTTTTACGACCATTGTTGAATTAAAGAAAAAAAAAAATTTTTTCACAACTTTTTAGTTTAATTTTTTAATATTATCAGAGATCTAAAAATGTAAATATATAGATTAATTTAATCAAACAGAGCGTTTATCTTCGAGATAGAGACCGAGCGACGTCTAATGAGAGCCGAGTTAAATAAAAAAGCTCGAGTATCTTTGCTCAGCGTAATTTTTATTCATCGCACGTCTGCTAAAAATTGCCTGATAAATGCCTCGGTAAAAATTAATAATCTAATCCGCGCGACTAAATTTAAAAGAAATCCAGACCGTAAATAAATTTTTAAAAAATGTAAAAAAAAGATTTAGCAATAAATATTCGGTCCCGGAAAAAAAAAAGAAGAAGTAGAAATAAAAAAAAAGATCAACGACACGGTGACTTTGAAAATCGCGGGCTCTTCAAAAAAATCGTACTCTAGACGCTAAAAAATCGTCGGTCAGACGGGCCTGGCGATAAAAAAAAAGAAGAGGCGTTGGAATTCTCTCTCTCTCTCTCTAAAAATGACTCGACCTTCGGTTGGTGCGTGTACGCGGACGACGACGAAAAATGATCGCGCGGGGAAGGCCGGTCAAACCCTCCTCCTCCTCCGCAGATGATGGCAGGTGTGCCCCGAGCGAGCGAGCGTCAAACTCTTGGCTCCGGTCCAGCCAGCTTCGAACTCGCGAGATTTTCCCCCAAAACCAATCCCTCACTCACCCCCGCGCCGCAATTATCGCGCGATTATACTTCCTCCTGGCCGCGAACTTATTAACTCAGCCTTCTTGGCTTTTCTCACCCCCCGCGAGCATTGACAATGGCTCCGGTGTATCAATATTCAAGTGACCTCTGCAGCCGCTTGTTCTTTCTTCACCCGCGTAATCATGAGAAGTTTCATGCTAGTGGCTTCGCTACGCCAGTTTAATACGCCGACGCGATACTCGATGTATTTTAAGTGCCACGGACCTCGGAGAGAGAGAGAAGATCTTTAAAAAAATGAAATAAAATGAAAGAGAGAGCGAGAAACGCTGCAGCAGCACCGCCGTTTTAAAACTTTTTCAATTTTCGCGTCGGCCCGACCTTGAGAATATCTTAATGGCAGACACATGCACGCGTATGGCTTATTGAATTCGCTTTATTTGAACTTTTGGTGTCACCGGGCCTCGGCAATTAGCCCGAGTGAATTAATTTAAGCCTCTAATCATCGCGATGTAAATGAAAAAAACGCCAAAGAAAGAAGAAAAAATCCCGAAAGAAAGAAAGAAGAAGAAGAAGAAGACACCCCATTTTAAAAGCGTGCACGTGCTTTCTATAAAGAGAGACGATTATATGGTTACACAAGCGGCAAGCAACGCGCGCGGGCCGAAATCATTGGCGCGTCGCGAGTCGCGCGGTCTGCTGCGAATTCTATGCCTGTAGTAGACGCGGCGCGGCGATATGCAGCGATGACGACGACCGCAGCCAGACTTACAAATGCACCTACGTGTCGCGAATCTTATATACTTTTTCCTCTTCTTCGTCTTCTTCGCGTTCTAATCCTCTGCTGGGAATTTTTTTTTTTTTTTTATAAAGGAAAAAGTATCCGCAGTGGCACGGATTCACACTTCGCATAATGGGTCGAAACACACACACACAGGCCAAAAAGCTCCCTGCTCCCCGAGGAAACGATGCTAGCGTGGAGGTACGTGACGCACTGGCCAAGGAAGAAAACCGATAAATCTTAACGCCGCGCGCAGCCCTGGCTTAATGAAAATTCATGAAACAAGTGCCTCTTAACTCTCCAAAGGCTCCTCCATCGCATCGGGGGGGCCGACCGCGCGGGATCTTTCTCTCTCTCTCTCTCTCTCTCTCTCTCTTGGCTGAATTCATGAAGTTTTTCGTAAATAAACCTTTTTTTTTTCTTCTGAAAACTACTTGATTTCACGGTTATATACCGGTTGGGAACAACACAGCAGATTTGATGGACAGTGTCCATACCAGTTGGGAACAACTAAAAAATCACGTTTTAGATCAAAATATACCGTTTAGGAATCCGATATAGATTGTCTCTGATTTATTACTATTGAATGAATGATTAATTCGACAAACAATTTAATATGTAAATGAATTATTTTAAATTCCTTTTTATATTTAACAAATAATTATATGTAATTCATACTCAATTTAAATGATCTGTTGTAACAATTTCAAGCTATAAAATGTTGACTTTTAATATTTAAAAGATTAGTAATAAATAATTATTTAAAAATTTCAACGGTAATATTCCCTAATCATACCGTTTAAGCATTGGCTTCTTGTTTCCAACTGGTGTATGTTCCTAACCGGTATTTTTTTTTAACAGCTTTTCCCAACTGGCATTTTCCCGATTTTACAGGACCATTGATTTAAACTCTAAATAAAACGGTAAAAAGACGAGGATTAAAATTCTCCCTTCACAAACGCTTGTTGCTGAAATAAATTAGTCGGCTCGGGTCACGTGACCGCGCGGTACGTGATCTTCTTCGCCTAATTCAACCATTTTATTCCACGAAATCACTCTGTGTATTAGTTTAAAAAAAAAAAAAAAAAAAAAAAGTGGATTTTTATACATCAAACTACTCCTGCCTTCGTGAATTAAAATTTTTTTTTATAATTCCTGGTTGGTGATTTTCCTCTGATTCAATCTAGATTGTAAACGCCGGCTGACATCGCAGTGTGGCAGCAGCGAGTTTGATTAATTGAGCTCAACCTAGCCTGGCTTGATTAGCATCATGGGCTAGCTCTCTCAGGCGTCCTCCATTATGACATAATTTTTCGTGGAAATTTAATTTAATGGCCTTTTTTTCGATTCTTTAATTACATTAAATGCCCCACCGTGTAATTGGCGAGCACTTCAAAAAGTTGTTCGCTTTTTACGAATGAAAGATTCATCGTTTCTCGCAGTCGAAAATTCCTCGTCGCTCGGCTGGAAAAAAAAAAAAAAAAAAAAAAAAGGCAAACCGAAAAGAGGAGGAGGAAAAGAAGAAGAAGATAGATAAATCCAGTTTTTAGAAATACCCAAAATTTTGTGATAATAGGCCCGGCCTGGCGCCTGACTCGTGTGGGTGTTGGTAAGTAGTGGTATCTCGAGTCAAAAAACGCGCGACTCCGGGGCCTCAGGAATGGGGAAACGTCGCGACAGGAAGGCCGACGTCTCGCTTTCTCCTCTCTGGCAGTTCTGTCATCTTCTTATTTTTCTTCTTCTTCTTCTTCTTTTGGGGATGCTTTTTATAGCTTTTACTATTTTTCCGTCTCGTAAGTTCAAGGTAATCGTCGAAGCTAATTTTCGAAGCGATAAGCGTACCCACATGTAAAGCCTTCGGCCTTGGAGCGCGATCTTTTTTTTTTTTTTACAATTCCCTTTTCAGGTGAGAGCTTTTTTCAAGGCGAACAATGATCCGAAAAATTAATTCTCGCGAGTCGAAAATAGTGTGGCGATCGCGGTTTTTTCTAGGTCGTCGTTCCCGTAGAAAATTCCACTCGGGTCGCGTCCAAAATAGCGTTAATAGCCCATATAGTTTGCCAAAAATACGGTGCCGCATCGTTAACGCACGCACCGCTCCCGGATGATGATGATGATGATGATACTCGGTTCTTCTCGCTCGCGCGTGCGCTTGTCTTGTAATTGCGAAAAATGAGCGGGGGACGACGCGTGTTAATCCCAATCGGAGGAGGCTGTAATTTTAAATGTTTAAAAAATGAGAGGAGGAGGTGGAGGAGGAAGAAAAAAAAACTCCTCGCTGAGGTTATTATGTATTCCCGCGCGTGCAGTTTCTTTTTTTTTTCTCTCTCCACGCCGGAGTAAGATGTAAATTTAAGTCGCTCTCTGACGGCTCTCGTCTCAATCTGTTTGCTCGGGGGGTTCTTTTCAATCGAAAAACTAGATTTCGTTCAATTCCGACAGTTCAAATAACGAAACCGAGATAATGGGGACTGCAACTTTTCCTCCTCAGCAATTTTTTTTTTCTTTCTCTCTCTCTCTCTTCGCGTTTCTTATCTGCGCTTCACATGCGCGCTCGTGCCTCTTGTGTGCGAGTAGTTTTTCTAGAAAGTTCAGTGACTCTCCATCGAGTCGGCTGATATCTTGATTATATTGCAACCGAGCTTTGTAATGAGTGTCAATCTGTATTTATAATTTGAATCACCCAAAAAATTTTCATTCTTTTATGACTGTAGAGAAAGAGAGAAGAAGAAAAGGAAACAAAAGGAATAAAGAAAATGGAAATTAGGTCAATGATGACACACTCACTTACCGGTTTATGTGTTTTATGAGTGGAGTTGAATAATTATAAATTTGCATCTTTTACCTGCAAGAGTTACTATAAAAAGCAGAACTCAACGCGCTTAAACACACATTGAATTTTAAAATTTTTGGTTTATCTTTGAAAAAGAGTACAATCACAGTAATGCTTCACTGAGAGAAGGATTTGGTTCAAGGAACCAAATATATTTGGTTGAAAAGAAATCGGATAATTTGGTTGTGGGAACCAAATGTTTGGTCCACACTCCACGCGTAAAAATCGAGCTTTTATTTTTTATTTTAAAAACAAATTTTATTTATTATTGTATTATTTTATTGTTTATTGTTGTAATAATTTGCTTAAATCAGTTACCTTTATTCTTTTTTAATGTATAAGAATATATTTTAATTTCAAATTTCAGCATTAAATTTCGAAAAATTAATTAAGTTTATTTAAATACGAGTTTTCTCTTGACAACAAAATTATTTTTCTCTACGGAGTTAAATCAAATTACTAATCGTTTTCAATTTAATATAGCACCGATCATTTTAATAAATTTTTCGTGAGTTCGTAATTTTCTGAATTACCGCAAAAAATTTTTTGAGGTTATAACAGCGAACTGTTTGACATGACTGTGATCTATATGTTTGGTTCCTGTAACCAAATCATTGGTCGCAGGAACCATAGCTTGGGAGAAACCAAAAATAACCAAATCCTTCTCTCAGTGTTGAAAAGAATATTATTATTTTTTTTTAATTTAAAATTATGAAAAAATAATTAATATAATCGTTTTGCAATCTCATGAATAAGGTGATGAATGCTATTATGGGGGAGCAATCAATTCCGTCCTAAATTAGTAATAAAAATTCAGGTGCACCGAGAAAGTCCCGTTTTTTAAATCACCGAGCGTGTGTATCTGACCATGGGGACTCGTTAAAAAAAACCACATCGCGATCGTTGAAATTTTATATCTCTTCGGTTTCGTTCTCCGCGTATGTGAACAGAAAAAAAAAAAAAAAAAAAAAAAAAAAAATCAGTTTAGCTTTACTGTGCTATAACATAAATTGATGACAACGAATCTAACAAATTTCAGTATTGTACGGTATACTCTGATAACGAAATTTGAAGTTTTATATATAGCAGGCGTTATCTGATCCGGTAGAAACAAAAATATTTTTGGTTCGGAAACGACTTGTTGCGAGACAAAATATTCAACAATTTCGATCAAACAAAGGCTGTGGAAGCCTCATGCTAAATTCATAGTCTGTCTATGATAATATTTTCAATTTTTAAATATCAATAGATCAGACTGATGAGTCTAGCTTGAGTTGATGGTGCAAAATCGTAAGCATCGTTGACGTTTACAAAAACATAAATCACATCGATACTTTATTGCTATAATTCATAATTTTTCATATTTTTTTTTTATCAATTTGAAAAGTTAAGCAACTACAATCGAAAAAACAATTTTGAATTATCAAATCGATGTCATTTTTTTTTTTTTTTTTTAACTATATTTGATCTGGGTAAACTTCCAAGTTGGAAAATTTTTGGTGTCGTTAATTTATTCATGGTTTTATTGATTTTTATTAAGCTACTTCCTTTTGAAGCATGGAAAATTCTGCATCTCGCTTGGGTTTAATTCGATTCCCTCTTACTATTATTGCAAATTAATTCAGGGACTTTTTTACTCTTCTGTTCTTTGAAGAACATTTGAAGAAAATCCTTTTAACAAAAGTCAAACATTTTTATTTATTTTTATTTTGGAAATAAAAATCTTTCAAAAGTGATTAAAAACGCTTGCTCCAAAGTTAAACATCAGCGATGCATCAAATTGAAGCACCAATCTCAAGGACTGCGATACTCAAATTAATGTTAAACATACACGTTAAAATAATAATAATATAAAGCCGATAATAATGGTGCGATTATCAAAAGTAAGATAATGGTTATTAATATCGTTGATAAGATAGGCTTATGCGAATGGATTAAAAATCGTTGATAAGATATATAAAAAAAAAAAAAAAAATTAAAAATTAAGAGTTGCAATCCACAAAGTTCCACCTTTCTTTTTTTCGGATTTTGGTTTTTCCCAAATTTATCACTGGCTATATATATATATATATATATATATATATATATATATATATTTGTGTACTTCAGCTTCTTTGTCACTTTCTTGACTTGGCCTTAAATATGTACCAAAATCGTGGAGAATTTCGCTTTTTTCTTCTACAAGAAGGAGTACTTTCCCAACCTTGAATTACGTGTACTTGGTTGACAATGCAACTTGAGTACTAAGTGACGTAAAAATTTTTTTCGACACGAATAAGTAATTATCCTTTCATATGAAAAATTTTTCTCAGATAAAAATTATTGTATTATTCGCAGGTATTGTTTTATAATATAAATTATTGTTATTATTATTATTATTATTATTTGAGTTATTTGATAAGCTTTAAGTAATTTATACACTTTATCAGCAGCTTGTAATAAAGCTTAAGTAATAATTATAGCTTATTGAATAAACTGCTTTTAAAGAACAAAGCTATGCTGTTAAAACGTCTCTTAGATATACTTTATTTAAACTGCAGTAAAGACACTGTTGTTAAAATACGCAGACAGAGAGATGTTATAACTTAGTTGATAACTTTAAAACTAAACCGACCACAAGATTCAATTTAATTATTAGTCACACTCAATGATACTTGGTTATAAAATTGTTTTTCTATTAATTATGAAATCCGAAAATTAAAAGAAAATTTTGAAGTAAAGATTTATTTTAAAAAATTGCATCATTCTTATCAAGTGAATCATTAGTTGCGTCACTAAGATGTAATTTCCGTGAAGTATTGGTAGATCTGGAGGCTCGAGGAGTTCCCTACGTTTAGGAACCTCGTAAATTCCCCACGCCAGCTGCGCCGGCACAGTCGAATACTGCGAGACTCTAAGAATCAGTCAATCGACGCTTTTCGAAGTGAACGCAAGTGTTTTTTTTTTTTTTTTTCGTGAACTGCGTTTTGTTATTTTACTCTGAGTGAGGCTCGTTTGATAGTAAAAAATGGTGAAAATTCGTTATCGCCGAAAACGAACAATATGGTTGCTCAGAAATCGCCGCATCAAGAATTACAAAATTTTGGAAATCGAAGATCTTGAGAACAGCGCGGTAATGTGTGAATATTTTTGCAGTTTTTTCAAGTGTAACTCACAAAATTTTTTTCTTATCGTGAAAACAAACTAAGATTTTATTAAGTACGTACTTTGTCATTTAAATTTCTGTCTTTTTTTTCCAAATTTTTTGTGATTATAATTCATAAATAATTTAACTTTTTCGTACACTGATTACGTACGAGTTGTAAATTATTTTAAACGTTTAGAGTAAAGTTCGATGACTTTTATCTGCCGAGTGTCCGTCACATATATTTTTTAGGAATTGTAGATTGGCCTTAAGTAGCAATTAAGTGTGTTCCACAAAAAAGCTTGAAATAAATTTTTTCCAATTTTTTTACTTAAACATGATTACGTATCAATTCAACCTCAAAATTCATAAAAAATGTTGGTTAGAAAAAAATTAAGCAACAATTTAAAACAAAAATTCATTGAGAAGAGGCTCGATTAATCAATAAAATTTCATCACAGCAACAGAAAGGAAAAGTAATTTTTCAAAGCTGTTACGAATGAACAAATTTTTTTCGAGTAATCCCACACATACTTAATTGAACTTGTGCTTTCAAAGTTTACCTTAAATTGTCATGAATAATTTAAAATGCACGTTTCAACACAACTTCATTCGTACTTGAGTCGAACGAGAATAAAAAAAATTAACTTAACTACATACGTAGTTTTGATATTTAAAGATTAAAAAAAAAAAAAAATGAAAGAAAGAAAAAAAATCGAAGAGGAAAATTTCAAGGCTTTTATAGAGCGACGTTTGAAGTTCAGCTGCCGAGCGTTTATTTTTGTAACCAAGAGAAATCGTGATGTGCGTTGGTAACGCGAGATAAGTTAAAAGTCGTTCGAACGGTTTAAAAAATCATGCAAATAAAAGGACGACGAGGAAGGGCAATTTAAGTAACTTTTTGGCATGCAACGACGATTTACAAAGGCTGTTAAAATCAAAATCTTTTGAGATTCAGCCCAAGCTTTCTTGTACATTACGATGGGGATTTAAAGTCGGACCAAGATTATGTCCAGCCTCACATTTATCATCCACTTTGGTCTTGACAAAATTTGTATTATCCGTTTTTATTAATGCCGAGATAGTTTTAGAGTCTCGAGGAGCATTTTTTAAGATTAAAACTGGACAGTTCGAAACAAAATTGAAACACTTTTACTTGAAAAATGTGTCACCCGAGCAAGTTCAACAAACCCCCGTTAAATCTTTCGTTATGTTTCTTTCGAATTAAACAATATATATATATGTATACTTGCGTTATGAGTTGTACTTGGTTTCGCAACGATTTGTATCTAATTTTTTTTTCATTCTTTTTTTTTTTTTAATGTATCATTTTCTTTTAATAGAATGTTACTGAAACAATTTTGTAACGTGAAGATTATTTTAATCTAACTACGATAGAAATAAGACATTATTTCGCAAATGTCAGTTAGATGCGTATAATCAATTTAATATACTCTATGAGAAATGCATCGCACGGGGATAATTTATAATATATCGTACCGTTCGAGTACTGCTGATTTTGAATTTATCTCGTACGATTAATGCAAATGTAGCGTACCAAATAATTCTCTATCATCGATCTATTTAATCAAAAAGTTTGATATCAACGTTACCGAGGCAGTATTAATATTAAAATATCTTAAACGAGTATTGTATACTCAATGCACAACTATTGTAACATCATAATCACAATGACATTAATAAATATATATGTTTTTAATTAATCAAACAGCCCGTTAGCGAGTGGACGTCGACGAACGTAGTCGAGTGGATGGCGGCGTTAAATCTCTACCGCTATGCCGACGTATTCAAGTCGAAAAATATCAAGGGCAGCGATCTGCTCAACTTGGATCGCGAGAAGCTGATGGTAAGCTGGCATATATGTTATTTATCTGCGTCTCTCTTTATTTCCTTTCTTTGCCTTCTACGCCTTATATTTCTCCCCAACCACGTGTGTCTTTTCGTATCTGCTTGTGTGTGCGTGGCTCAACTTTTGTCGCGTGCGTGTTTGTGTGTACCGGGAGCACATGAGCCGAATCCTTTTCGTATCCGTGTGCGTGAGTGCGTGTGAATTTATTTCTATTTCAAGGATGCGAGCGTTTTTCAGGCTCGCGCGTTCGAATTAGATTCTTTTTTTTTTTTTTTCCTTCCTTTTTTTTTTGTAATTGAAGTACGACCGGTTTGTCAAATAATTTACTCTAAAAGCCTGTATCTTTTGGATTTTTCGAAATATTTTTAGATACATAATTGTGTGACTTTTCCTTGTTAATTAAGACTATTTTTATTATTACAAAACTCATAGTCACCTTGATCGTTAAGCTGCAACACGATAAATTTTAAAAAATGATTAAATCATCAGCACGTAATTGCTCCATTAACACAAGGATTTTTTCATTTGATAATATTTCTTGAGGTTCGTCAATGAAATATAAATTTTAAAAATAAAAAGCGTACGCTACTTTGTGGTTTTTAATTATGATGAAATTTTACGGTCTCGGTGGTAAAATTTTATAGTCTCATTCAATTTAGCCAAGTAGTTTCAAGTGATCAAATTGAAGATCCAAGATTTATCATCTCATGGTGTTGTAATTTAATCCGATTTCCGGTATGCGCACGCGGCATCAATGACACGGTAATTTTCCAGCGAAGGCGTAACTAAAATAACGTGTTAAAAATTATTGCGCGCATTTAATTTTTATTCTAAAATATTTTTATACATATACATACGAGTAATAAAAAAAAAAAAAAGAAAAAAAAAAAAAGAGAGAAAAATTCCTTTTTACGCTCATAATCAATTTTTAATGTTTTATCGGTCTATAGAAAACACGCTTCGGAACAGTCGGAAAATTAAAAAGTTAGTGACTCAGACCAGGGGTATTTTTACGAGTCAACCTTTAAAATGACATAAATTTAGTCGTTATAAACTGGAACGTCGATAAGAATGTCCATGATAAAACATTAATCGAAACAAATGCAAATTCTTTTTTGTTTAAAGAAATAGTTTTAAAGTATAATGGTCACATGCTACCGGTGCGGTCACGTTTTTCTAATGAATACCTTGAAAATGAAAATGTCAGAGATAATTTTTTTTTTTTTTTTTTTCTTTTTCTTTCCGATCACGTTATTTTACTCGATTAGATAAATTCCAATTTAGAATATAACTTTTAATTAGTGTGCGTGAGGGAAAATAAATCACATTAATAAACGGTCATTCATAAATAATAGTCTAATGAATTTTAATATCCTCATTATAATCAGTGAGCTTTTATAACTGATGCGTAAATAAAAAATAATCCATATAATATCCAATCGTGCGTTATAAATTTTTCAGTGAAATTTATAAATTATTGAAACAACCAGATTGTGTGTGTACTCGTATAAATATTTATTCGACTTAATAATAAAAAAGAATACATTTCAAAAGTTAAAATTAATTCAACGAATCGAATCGTGAGTGATTTTAACTGGAAAATTTTAGTCATAAATTGTAAAAGTTAATCACTGAAAGACGTTTCAATGAACTTTTTGCCCATAAAATTAACGATAATTACCGTAAACTTTGGCTTTTTTTTTTTTTGTAGACAACGAAAGCCGGCAAAACGGAAGTAAAAATAACCTACTCGGCGACGATTAACCGAGCGATGAAAATCAATGAGAAAAACAAGGAAAATGAAATAGAGTAAAGCTAGATGCACAAAAGATAACGTGAAAATTTAACTCCGTTTAAACAGTTGTAAATTTACCCTCTTCTTTCTTCTTCTTTGTTTTTTTTTTTTTTTTTTTTTCTTCTTCCCTTTCTCGCTCCAAATAGATTAGGCTAGACGAAGATAGAGAGGAGAAAAAATCGAGGAAGCGGAGTGTAGTAAAAAAGCTCTCCCCGCGAGTGAATCGATATTTTTCATTAAGTGCGTGTCGTTAACTTAATAGATCTAATTTAAAAAAAAGAGAGAGAGAGAGATAGCTGAAGAATAAAGACGAATTGCTTCGGTTGAGTTGATTGCTCGATCAAACGTACGAAAATAAACAACTAAAATGATATTATTTTTTTTTTCAGAACATGGGCATAAAGGATGAGTTTCATCAGAAGAACATACTCGTGTGCATAGAGGAGCTGTACCAGGCGCCGATCACGTCGACGACGCCCGGCTCCGAACTACCCGTCCAGACCGCCGAAAACAACCTGTGTGCTCCAGCCCAGCAACAGCACAACCTGGTTACCCACAGCTTCAGCGTACTCGAGAAGTGCCACAAGTGCCATAAGTATCTTAGAGGACTGCTGCACCAAGGCCTCGTTTGCCGAGGTAAAGTCCACCTTCTTTTTTTTCGAGCCAACTGACCGCCCCGCTGATAAATGACTCCGGTTATTTTTGGGTGTACCTGATTGGTCCCTCGCGAGGTGGGTGGAGACGCGGACTGCAGGCTTTATTGCTGTCGATGAATTAATTATCTGTGGCGGGCAGGGGGGAGGGGCTACCTCTGGTGATTAAGACTAAGAAGACTATTGTTTTTAAATTGCTTTCTCGAGATGCAGCGGGGAGAACCCTCCTGTAATAGCCTTGTTCTTCTTAATTTCACTTTTCGAGTGCGGTTTAATTTATTCAAAATACCTGTGCTGTGCGGGAAGAAAAATAATAATATTGGAGTTTAAATTTTGAAATAAATTCAAACTTCCAATCGCTGGCTGCGAGCCGCCCCTCGCTCGCATCGGAGGCTCAGTCTAATCGAAAATTGGCGAGACAGCCGGTAACTCGCAATTTC
Organism: Encarsia formosa; assembly: GCA_038277355.1. Lineage (NCBI taxonomy): Eukaryota > Metazoa > Arthropoda > Insecta > Hymenoptera > Aphelinidae > Encarsia > Encarsia formosa. The sequence goes on from CM076184.1 coordinate 114,078,335, forward strand.
CAGATCAATCAAGCTGGTGAAAATGGGAGAAAAACGAGAAAAAGAGGTAGGGAGAGAGAAAGAGAGAGAGAGAGAGGAAAAAAATAGGGAGTCTCGCGATTTCCGTTCTCGTTATATTCTTGTAATGTCATTTGCGCTCGGTTGATTGAAAATTTTTTTTTGAAAAAATAAAGTTCGTCCTCGATTTGAGCGAAAAATTTTCTGCAAAAGTTCAAAGTAAATCAATGAGGGTGCACGATCACGCAATAACTTTTATTTATTTATTTATTTTTGATTAACGTTTGTTATCTAATGATCTTAGATTTCTTTATCGCGATACTTCCGTGCAGATCGAGTCCGTTTTTATTGTCGATTAACTTCTTAATTCCACGGATCGAAGCGCTCGGGATTAATTTTTATCACGCGAGCTGTACTGCGATACTTTGTCCGCGAACTCTCTCATCGTCTTCTCTCGTTACCTCACTGCAATTGAAAACGTGAATACGATCACGTACTGATGCGACTCTTTTTCTTTTCTTTTCTTTTTGCACCAAGAATTTAATGATTTATCACTGAACGAGACCATGCGAAGAATTTAATGATTTATCACTGGACGGGACCATGCGTCAATGACGAGACGACAGTTATGTACTCGTATTAAATAAGTGCAAATAAGACTTTGAAGTAATTTCAATTTGTTTGAGAGCCGGCTCGAGGTTGATGAATAGTGCACCCGAAGCTCGAAAGTTTATTATAAGCACAAACAGTCAGCGGATCACTTTTAACTAAATTTTTTATTTTTTTATTTTTCAGAATGCGGCCTCGTTGCTCACAGAACTTGCTCGGCGACAGGTCTTCAAAAGGCCTGCGAGCCCACCGACTCGCTACCCAGCAGTTTTTCATCCAGTAAGTTCTTAGATCAGAGTTCATTTCGTTTGCTCTAAATCAGGAAGCTCTATAATCTTGATAGTAAATTTTTTCTTACTTTCTATTTTTTTTGCAGTTTTTGGAATTGCGTTAAGCTCGTTATTCGACCCGACCAGAAGAAGCGCCCCGGTGATAGTCGAGAGATGCACTCAAGCTCTGGAAGAGCACGCCAACGCCGATCCCGAGCTCGACCTGTACAAGGTTTACCACAGCAGTGTGCCAACCGAGCAAACGCACGAAATCAGGCTCCAGCTTGAAAAAGGTACGTACTCGGTTGTGGGAATAAATACGCGTTTAACAAGACACCCACCACGGTATCAATAAAAAAAGTATATTATGTATGGGGTTTTTTTTTTTTTTTTTTTTTTTTTTTTTTCTTCAAACCCTCAGCGGGTCCAAAAATTTTCCACTTCCGCTGGGGATCTTTGTTCAGCACGCGCCAGGCTTCGTTACTTCGACCATTGTACTGGGCGTGTGCTATTGACTCCCGTGGATTGCCAATTTTTTTTTTCTTTCTTTTATTCAGCCAACCCTATTGTGCGGTGAGCTTGAAAGGGGGTGAGATTTGAGTTTGTGTTAAGTTTAGGATTTGATTCTGTGACTCTGTTCGGTAACATTGGAAGCTGTGATATTTTATTTCTCAACGTAAAAAAATTTATAGCTTTAATAATTTTTCCATAGATATGTAGTTCTAAATATATTTTATTACAATGTATGTTATCGATTGTCGGTTAATTTAGATTGAGTTTTCATTAAATTTTATTATTTTATCTTTATCTCATTATAATAGAATAATTAGAAACTTAAAAGAAAATTAAACGATTAGATGCTTTAATTAAATTCTTCTAATTGCAGATGTTCAAGGTCACGATTTGAGCGTTTACACACCACAAATCATAGCAAGTGTACTGAAAAAATTCTTACGAGAGTTGCCCGATCCTGTGATACCGGTTGCCTGGTATGACAGATTTTTGGATGCATCCAGTAAGTATTTTATTTTTATCTATTTTGTCTAGATGAACTATACATATAAATAACTCCTTTACCAATAAAGTTACAATGTTATTTATTTTTTAAAGAAGGAGCTGACGAGCTATGCATAAAACGTCTGCGCCAGATGGTGCTCGAATTGCCACTACATAATCGAAGTACTTTGCAACACTTGATGGCCCATTTTTGTCGAATTTGTCAGCTTCAGCACGCTCGTAGTCACAAAAACCCACCCGGTATACTTGTCCAAGTTCTTTGTCACCTATTGCTCAGACCTCCGTGGGAAGAAATCATGTAAGTTTCTACTATTTTTTTTTTTTTTTCCTCTGTCTATAGAATCAAAATTATTAGCAGTCTGGTCAAATAATAATCATTTTATTTTTCATAAATTTCAGACAAATGGTGCACAACATAGAGGCCCACATACGTATTGTAGAACTTTTACTCTTGCAATGTGATTGGGGCGAGCGTTTACCAGAATTTTTGAGTGCCCCCCTTCTACCACCTCGCAAAACATCTAGATCTCAGTTTTCCGCTTTAGATTGTCAAGTAGTAGCCAGTATTGAAGAAGAAGTCACCCGTGAACGTCGAGAAAATCAAAAGTTAGTAAACAAAACTTCAATGATTAATAGAATATAATTAACTGATAGTTTTATTTATTTAATGTTATTCCTCGTGTTATTCGTTATTTCTAATCGACCGAACAGTTCCTTTCACGCGTAATCTTAGGTTCGTGTTTTGAAAAAACGGATCAGAAAATTATTTCAATCAAAATACAGTTAAAGAAGTTTTGAAAAATCTTGTCATGATACTTTAGGGTTATCATAGATTTCTCTAAATTTCACTATTATTTGAATGAGACACTTATTAGTAAACAAAGATTTGACTTAAGTTTCATTATAGGCTTCAATATTTTGTAAATTACTATTGGTATTATTATTATTCTTTTTAATCGCTTCAAATTTAAGTCTAAGCTGTCTGCTAAATTTTTGCGTCAAATGAAGTGTAAGACATCTTATTTTGTTTGTGTTCATTTATTTTTTAACAATAAAATATATAAATGAGTTGTTTAAAATTTGATTAAAAGTTAAATAATTAATAAATAAATACTTAAACATTACTTCTAAATACGCGATTGTTTTATTCTCGTCTTATCATTACTTTTGATTTGGTTTTCAGTAAAGAACAGCGAGCACGACCACGTTGCCTTCAGGAAGCTGAATGGTACTGGGGAGACATAACTAGGGACGAGGTCAACGATAAAATGATCGATACCCCTGATGGAACTTTTCTCGTGCGAAACGCTTCTTCTAAGGGTGGAGAGTACACGCTGACTTTGCGCAAGGGTGGCGCCAACAAGCTTATTAAGATCTGTCATCGTAACGGCAAATACGGTTTCTCAGAGCCCTTCAATTTCAACTCAGTCATTGACTTGGTCGAGTACTACAGAAATTGCTCGCTGTCTCAGTATAATTCAATCCTGGATATCAGGCTGACTTATCCTGTCTCTCGGTTCCAGCAGGTAGGGAAAGACTTTTATTATTATTTTTTTCTTTTTATTTCATTGAAAGAAATTTTTTACCTAGTAGTATTTATCATTTATTTATTTATTTTTTTTATTATTATTTTTTTTTTTTTAGGACGATGAGATCTCGAGCTCAACGGATAGTGCCAAAGTGCTCCAAAGATACCTTGAATTGGATAAGGAAGTAACTGAACTCATGAAGCAGTACTATGCTCTAGCAGATATCTACCAATCTACAACTTTGCAAGTACAGTACAAGCGACAGGCTCTAGAGGCTTTTTGTGAAGCGATTAAAATGTTTGATGACCAGATATCAATGTTTGAAGCAAACCGCTCAGAGGCCCAACCACACGAGATCGCAGAGTGAGTAATTCAAATAATTGACTTTTATTTTGTTGATGTAGTAAAAGATCAACCTCCAAAATTTGTTAAATTGATTTATGTGGTTTGATGTTCATGACAATTTATATTAAAGGCAATTTAAAGAAACTTTTGGTTTTTTAAAATGCTATGAAGTCTTGGTTAAATAAAAATTTTGGCTAATACTTAATACAATAAAAACGAATTTTGTTAATAAATAAACAAATAAATCCTAAACTACTAATATTTAAATTTTTAACGATGCAATATTCGTGTTTCAGTCTGGCAATAAATTGCGAAGTCGTTCATGCTCGGAAGAAAAAGTGCGAGGAAGGCAAGATTCATTTAGAAGAGAGCTTGAAACAGCAACTTCTACACAATCAACAGCTTGAACGTGAAATAAACAGTAGAAAAGTTGAAGTTGCACCGCTCATAAAAGACAGAAAAAGACATATGCTGTAAGAACTTTTTATAATTTTTTTTACTAACGCTCTTTTTTATTTATTAAAAAATTAAATAAATAATTTTTTTTCAGGTGGCTCAACAAGCGTAAAGTTAAGTTGGAACTGGCATCTCAAAACTCTAACATGAGTTCTGAAATACTGCAGATTGATCTTGAGGTGCACAAAGATGAAAAGTCATGGCTATTCCTTAAAGGCTCACGTATTGAAGCAGATAAGATATTAAGCGGAAAACCTGATGGAACTTTTCTCATTCGACGGTCGTCAACTTATGGACAGTTTGCTTTGTCAATCATGTTAGTTTCTTGAATGATTTAAAATAAAAAAAAAAAAAAAAAAAATACTTATAAATTTATTAATTTATTTTAATTGACTTTTTTTCTAGGTGCAACGGCGTGGTAAATCATTGCATAATTTACGCTACAGAGCGTGGTTATGGTTTTGCGGAGCCCTACAATATTCACGAATCATTGTGTCATTTGGTGTTACACTACGCCCAAAATTCCCTTGAAGAGCATAATGAAAGTCTGACCACAACACTTGCGTATCCAGCGTTTGCTCCTCCTAGCTCAATTGCCAAACTGCAAGTTCAACAGCGACAACTGCTACAACAATTACAATTACAGCAGTTAAATCAACAACCCATTAGCGATAGTCAGTTTCAGTCGAGATTCAGTGCTGGAGCATCAGTTGGTACTAATCCGCTCGGGTAAACTACTCTATGAGTGGCTAAGTGAATGAGCGACTTGAGCGAATTGACAAAAATCTCGATTTTTAGTAAATAGATATCTTAGCAGACCAATTTTCAAAATGTGAGGTCGATGGATTTTGCCGTTTAGAAATTGTAAATAATATCTTTGTTTAAAATAACCGCTGAATTTTAATTGAAATTAACACAATTTTAAATAATGAATATAAAATTTAATTTCATGATAACTTACCAGTAAACGATCTACTGAAAAATCCTTTTTTTAAGTTTTTATTCACGCTGTTAAAAATGAAGGTATTAATTTCTGGGATTCAGACTACGACATGCAAGTCATTTTCTTTTTAAGAATTATATATTGCGTAATCAGAAATTGTAAACTTTTACTTTCGTAAACGTTGACAAAGTGATATTAAACAATTATAAATGAGTCGGATGATAAAAACGGATGTGCTAACGATAGTAGTGCATAAACATTATGAAGGAAAAAATAAAAAATCTAAAATATACTTATATATAAATATAAACACTACTTATGAACGCGTCGGGCACGCGTGTTAAAACTACCTTCGTGGTACGCAAGTAAAAGGCGAAGAAACCAGAAATAAGGAGATGACTCCTTAAGGTTGATCGTTCTCTTCGCTTTAAAATTCTTTTTTGTAAAGTTAAAATCATACTCGTTTTGTGAAATACAACGAAATATACATTATTACTTCTTGAACTTTAAAAAAAGTTAAAAAAAAAAAAAAAACAAAAGCAAAGAAACATAAAGACGAAGAAACGGTAGAAAGTCATAATGAAGAGAGGAGAAGATTTTTTATACGTAGATTGTAAGCGCTTCCGTGCCAGGGTACGATGAAGATTATAATAAAGATATTCTAAGAATTTTTTTTAGAAATAATTATCTGTGATTAATAATCATATTATCCACCGAGCTAAAAAATAACAAGCCATGGATAAAATTGAAACGAACGATTCATTTGTTCGTTTAAAATTTTGAGCAAAAACGTAAAGTTTTAATGCATTTAAGAATTTAAATGAAAATGATAAAATCATTATAGTACCGATGAAACAAAACTATTGTGATCGGAGGGTTGATGGAGAATCGCATCTATGTGAGGAGAGTTAAAAATTTTAAAAGTTCGACCGAGCGAATAGCAGGTCTGATCCTCGGTTCATCGTCGAGCTGTATCTCCACGGTCCCTCCACAAAAGAAAAAAAAAATTTTTTTAAAGGATTAAAAAATTGATTTAATATTATATATGAGACGCTTAAAAGTGTGGAAAGTTTTTTTTTCTATTGTACGTGAGAATGTGGAGAAAAAGAAAAAGAAAGGTTAAACAAACAAACAAATATAAATATAAATATATATATATAAATAAATATAAATATCATAAGCGTCTAAAATTGATTATTAAGAGCCACTTTGTTGAGCATATATGAAAATGTATGAGTTGTGCCCAGAATCATTGCTTAGGGGAAGAAGTACAATATCTGACCGTTTTTCTTTCCCTATAAACGGTAGGGAGTGGGAAAAAGTGAAATGTAGATCGATGTTAACACCCATAACTGACCTTCTTTTCACCTGCATTATTCATGTCATGTGTGTCTAAAAAATAAAAAATAAAATGTATACACATATTTAAAAATGTCAAAGCAACAGAAAATTATAAACAATTATGATTACAAAACAAAGTCGCTCGATCGCAAGAAAAACACGTAATCATTGCATGAGGAAACGATCGTCTGTAATGTAAATTTTTGAAATAATATAATTTTATAATATAATATTCTATATATTATGATTTTAATTTTAATGAAAAAGTGAAAAGAAGTTATATATAATATTCAAAAATTAATTTACATAATAAAACCAAATTTTTGGCTTAAAATCTCAATTTTTAACAATTCTACTTATTGTAAAAGATACTGACACGATTTGCTGAAAAATGTTTACAATTACAGATTTCCTTCAACTTGACATAAGACTTTACTGTTGATAAGTAAAGTTTTTAATTTAATGATTATTGTTTCCAAAATTAAAAAAAAAAAATGATATATATAAAATTCGTTGCTTGTCATATATGTATACTGGTATATAATTATATGACGCTTGTATGTGTATTTATCTCTTGAACCTATTTCCTATAATCTCACCGTATAATATGATTATATAGACTGACATTACATATATGATTTAAATGATATGAAATTTATATATGCGTTTTTTCTTTACCTAGCTCCCGAGTCTGGAGGCGCGCTTGGTCTCGTCGAGTGAGTTGTGAAATTATTGACCTGACTCACGACGAAATCAGGTCACGTAAACCAGTGGATAACTCTAAAATATGTATGTAATTTTTATGTATGTAAACACAATCAATTATAAGTAGTCGAAAAAAAAAAAAAAAAAAAAAAAAAAAATCCAGTCGAGCGACTAAAAGCGTGGAAGAATTAAAATGATATGAATATTATGAACAGAAAAAAAAAAAAAAAAAATAGAATAAATAATAAAATGTCAGAGTACGTGAAGAAGGCACAATGTTCCCGTCTTACTACTTCGAATTACTTAGGTTTAAGTAGGTAGATATAGGACTTTTTATATTGAATTGAAGATGTTGGAGATGGACGATAGCAAACCTGTGGACAGGAGTGAAAAGTTGTTTCGCGAGTGTTTACAGTGTTAAAATTTTTAAAAACTCAAACAAAATGTAAGAAGAAAGAAGATTACATTTAAGTTGCGCGCGTTAAAATGAATAAATGACGTTTTAAACGTTGGGATGAGTTTTTCAAGCTGCGAATGAAAGATTTTTTCCTATTCAAGGAAAAATTTATATGTTGATCGTTGTGGATCAAATTTTTTTAAATTTTATCTTTTTTTTTTTTTAAATTTTTTTTTTTATTTATTTAACTTAAAGCTTCACGAAAATTTTTGAAAATTTAATGGAGAAGATTATAAAAAAAAGAGAAAGATTAATCTCTTTTAAATAAGCAATTAAAAAGTTGATCTCAATGTATTAATGAAAAGTAACAGTAATAATGTTGATTGTAAAATATTGTCAACTTCTCTTGGAGCAAACTAAAAAATATGAGAAAATAAAAAATAGAAACAAGTTAGAGTTAATTTGGTTATTTATTTTCAATTTTTTCTAAGTTCTTCAATGACTAAATATAAATTTCTTGTATCCAATAAAAAATAGCATCAATCTACTCAAGTAATATAATGAATAAAAAAAAGTAAATTACTAAAAAAAACAATTGGGGCTTAAAGATTAAGCAAGGAATTTTTCTAAGAATGAAAAAGGACAAAGAAATTTACAAAAGATAGTATGAAAAAGCAAAAAGTGAGTGGAGGATTATAAGTATCTAGATATAAATATACTACACATATAAACATCTACATATTTTTTCCTACTTTCAAAGGCAACAACAACAATTTAAATGATTCTTGCATGTAACATTACATTGAATGTAACTATTCTTTGATGATTATCTTTGAGCGAAAAATATTTTATTTCTTGAGACTCTCCCAGAATGATATAAGCTTATTTTTTGTCTTTCCACTGACTTTTTTTTTATTTCTATTTTTCGGCAAAAAAAATTTACATTGGCGTGCTCTGTGGGTATGAGTCCCTCATTAATTTTATTTTAAATCAGTTTATTGGAAATAGTTTTCTTATTCGTGATTATTCTTAAAAAAATAGTATAGAGCTAGGATGAAAACGCATTATTTAAAAAAAAAAATTTGCTAGTGTGATTTAGAAGGGTACGCCTTAGTAAACAAGATATCCACTTTCTAATCGTAACTTAATAATAGTCGTTCTAAAATTTTTAAGTTACTAATTTAGTAATTTTTAGTGGCCTAGTTTAAAGCTAGTGCATGTAAGAAAAAACCTTTTTGTAATTAAATTTTTTTACTCACAGTATAAAAAAAATTTAATATAATATTGTGTGATCAAAATCCATAATTTTTTTGTAGTTCTAATTTTTGAATTTTTTGAGAGCAATGTTTTTCAGACTGATTAAATTATATTTTTGATTGTAAAAAAAAATAATTATCATTCTCTATCTAAAATAATAAATTTAAACATCACAGTAGGCACTAAAAAAATTTTTTTATTTTCTTTGGAATATGTGTGTATGTACAACAGTAAAAAAAAATTAAAAAATTAAAACAATATCAATACAAGCAAACAAATGATTAAAAAATAATATTAAAATAATTAAATTAAACCGAGAACTTTTATAACAAATATAACATACAAAACGTCTTCAAAAAGAGTTTTGAAGTACTTTTTATACAAAAACATTCTCCCAATCAAATATTTTCATTATGAACTATAACTTTATTTATTTTTTCGCTTTCAAAAGGGATTCAAGATGCAAAATACTTTTTTTTGTGCTTTTCATAATGAAAAATAAAATTTTAATAAATAATCTTAAAATATTTTAAACATAATTTTGTCGAATTAAAAAAAAATTGGTCATACATTTAGGTAAAACGCCCAATAGGACCTTGTTGGACCTAGTTTTTTGGCACTCGGCGTCACAGGAGTACTTCGGTTAATGGCCCGTAGATTCGAAAAAATGACTAGCAGACCTTTAACCGGAGTAACCAAGGCTTTCGCAATGCGATTTCGTGGTCCACAATAGGGGAACCTGTGACGCCGAGTCTAAAAAAAATTTGGTCCAAGAGGGTCCACAATTGGGTGTGCTAACTTAATTGCCTGGAGATCACCTGCTCAAATTAATTTTAAATTTGAATGAAAAACAAAAACTGTGAGTAAGAAAGGAAATGGAGTTAGATTTTGTGATTAAGAAGAGATAAATATGAAACAGTTGCCTTAGCTTTTGTACTAGAGAAAAAGAGAGCAAAAGAGAAATGAAGAGAGTGATTACATTTTATATTTTTATTTTCTTCTTCTCGCAGTTTTTTATTCAGCCTCATTTTTTTGTAAATGCCTAGTTTGTGCCTAACAATAAAAAGGTAATAAAGGACGAAAATTAAAAAAAAAAAAAAAAAACAAAAAAAAAACAAATTAAATTACGATTGAGAAGTGCGTCTAAAATGCGTTTGAGGTGCTCGTGACAAAAATAAATTTCATCTGGTATTTCTTAGACTTTTTAATTCAATACATGCTGTATACCTACACGTAACGTTTTTAGAATGAAAATTGTAATAAGTAATATCTACAAAAACGCAATTCATAAAGGCATGAAAAAATTAATAATAAATTAGTATAAAAATACAAGAGAAAAGATACCAAATGATTGACCGACATTACAATTTTTATAATAAATATATATATAAATATATTAAATACATGGAAAATTTTCAGCTGATTTTGTCTCATATTGCGTCTCGACAGTTGCTTGAATAATTTGCTCAACATAATTTTTATTCCTTGGTAGTTGCACTTTAAAATTATATAAATTAATTTATCATAAGTACATTTTTTTATTGATACAATTTATAGTAATAAACAAATAATGCTGAGCAAAATGTTTTGGCGAGAGTAGCTCTGAATGTTTTTGTGTGAAATGTAGAAATGAATGTACGTAGCAGAGAGAATGTATTACAATTAATAGATAATAAAATAATATTACTAATATTAACAAATGTATGATGTCCCACTGTGATACAACTTTTGTTTTTGCATGTAAAATATATAATTATATCGCCGTAAGTACGAAAAATCATTTATGAAAATAAAATAACAGAGGCAGTCGATAAAATTAAAAAAGAAAAAGTAAAAAAAAAGATAATTTAAGTACATGTAAGATTGAAAATTCATTTAAAAATGAGTATGAAAATTAAAATGAAATGATAAAATAAGTATGTGATCGAGTGATACACGAAATGGAGAATGAAAAAAGTCGATTGGAAAAATAAGAAAAATTTTTATGTTGCGGAAGAAACAAAGAAATTTATTATGTATTTTACAGATTTTTTAATGCTTTTTTGAAAAAAGTACGAAGTTTTATTGATCAAATCGTGTGTTCTTCTTCCGTAATTGTATGTTTTGTTTTGTTAATCGTACCTGAAAAATTCGTGAATTTTTGTCTTTAGTCCTTCTTTTTTATTAGGTTTTTATTGTATTTAATTAAAACAAAGATTGAAAACAAGATTAAGTGAGTAATAAAATTACATTAATTATGAGCTGTAAGACTCATGAAGATAAATATGCCATCGAACGAGATAAAAAATAAATTTTCGAAAACTTTCCAGACAAAAGGACTACTGAACTCGTACTAAAATAAATTCATAGAATTAAAAAAAAAAATGTTAATTATCAAGCTTATTATTAAACAGAAACTTTCGCTGCAACAAAGTGGAAAAATCAATATGTATAATATGTGTAAACAACAATAAAAAAATAAACGAATCATCATAAATAAAATTTTTCTTTGACTATTCAATAAGACAACCCTACGGCCAAGCTTTATTTAGTTCATTTTATTCTAATTTTTTTTCTCTAGTGGAGATTTAAAAAAAAATGTTTTGACATGGAATAACATTCGTAAAAATTAGTCATTTTGTTAATTTTGTAAGAAAGTTTTCATTCTAAGTTTTTTTTTGGTTTAGTTAAGCATAATTGAAAAATGGTAGGGAGACACTTTTTCCAAAACGGGTTTTCCAAAGCTTTTTTTTTCCAAAGTCCAGTTTTTCCAAAACTTTTTTTTCCAATGAATAAAATTTCCAAATTTTTGGAAAAAGTGTCTACCAGTCTTGAAAAATAAATTAAAAACGACAAAATTTATTAATTTTTTTATCAATAATCAATTGATTCTACCACTGAACTTCTTCTAAATCATGAAATTTCAAGCAAAACAATTGAGTTATTTTAAATTTTAATACATAATCTCTTAAAGACAAAATAATATTTTATCGTACTATCATGCCAATAAGGTAAAGATGCCAATTATGATCACATAAATCGCTACTTTTCAGCATTTTGAATTTTATTGAAAAAACAAAGCATGTTAGAGTAAATCGCTTTTTACATACTTAAATATTAGGTTCTTAGGAACTTAAATAAATTTTTTTTATATGAAAATTGTATTTATTTATTGAATAATTAATGTTCAAAGACAAGACCTTTTGACCCCAGTTTATTAGACAACTTCAGCTTTGGCACCAGTTTATGGAACACTTTTACACGTAAAATCTCGTCTGTGACTTAAGTACCCCAGTTGATGGAACGGTTTATCTGATTTTCAGATTAGATTTGTAATTTTTTCGTGTTTGGAAGTGATGAAACCCTCGAATTTTGACGATTCCGTTCCATCAACCGGGGTACTTAAGTCACCGACGGGATTTCACGTGTAAAAGTGTTCCATAAACTGGGGCCAAAGCTGAAGTTGTCTAATAAACTGGGGCCTTGACTTTAAAAAGGGGCATAAAAGGTCTTGACTTTAAACATGAATTATTCAATAAATAAATACAATTTTCATATAAAAAAAATTTATTGGAGTTTCTAAGAATCTAATATTTAAGTATGTAAAAAAAGATATACTCTAACATGCTTTGTTTTTTCAATAAAATTCAAAATGCTGAAAAGTAGCATTTTATGTGATCATAATTGGCATCTTTACCTTATCTACATTATAATACGCAGCATCCGTATTTTCTGTCCGTCCGGGATCAACTTTAAAAATCTACATTATAATACGCAGCATCCGTATTTTCTATCCGTCCGTCCGTCCGTCCGGGATCAACTTTAAAAATTTGATTACAACGCTCTTAATCATCGGATTCAATTCAAATTTGGTATACGGATATTTTCGAAGATGTATATTATGAATCTAACTTTAGTTTTTTTGTTTCAATTTTTTTTTTTTTTAATACAAGTATTTCTATTTTATCGATTTTTGTCATCAGTTTTATTTTAAAAATTTAACATGGCTCTTCCAATACATCCGATTTTAAAAAAATTACGTATACGTATGTTTTCAAGGGTACTGATTACAAATATCACTTTGAATTTTTAATTTGTCTTAAATAAAGTGCACTTAAATAAGGTGAAATTATAATTCTCTCCTAATGTATTGGATTCATACGAAAATTTGTTTTCGATGTCTTTTGAGGGTCAAGATTACGAATCTGATTTTCAATTTTAAATTTGATGACTCTAATAAGGTCTATATTCAAATAAAGTTAATTTGAAATTTTTTCTCCATACATCTGACTCGTAATAAGTTTTGTGTATTGGGATCTCTAATGCTCTTCATTTTGAATATGATCGTAGATTTTTATTTTACCCTGGATGAAGTTTACTTATATAAGGCAAAATTTTCCTTTGTTCTCAATCTATATTAGAACAATCAGAAATTTCGTATGCACATGTTTTCATGTTTTCAAGGGTGCTGATTACAATTCTCACTTTGAACTTTTAATTTGCCTCAAATATTTTTAATTTGCCTCAATATTTAAGTACACTTAAATAAGGTGAAATTATAATTCGCGCCTAATACATTGGATTTCTTCGAAAATTTCTATTCTTTGGCTTTTGAGAGTCCAGATTATGAATCTGAACTTCAATTTGAATCTAATGACTCTTCTAAGGTCTATACTCAAATAAAGTTAATTTGAAATTTTTGCTCCATAAATCGAACCGTAATAAGTTTTTTGTACTGGGATGTTTAAGGTTTCTCATTTTAGGTATGTATGTATCTACATTTGAATAAGCCCAGACATTTGGAAGACTTTTTTTGTTTTTTTTTTTCATCAGTAATATGGTTGTAGATTTTTGTTTTAAAATATTTTTGATTAAAGTTACACCCTAAATAAAATTTAATCATTTACGTAATATCATAATATCATAATATATGATATTATTGAATATATTTGTCTATGCGCGAGCGAGCGAGCGTTTTATGCTAGTTTATTAATACTAGTCATTGTTTAGAAAAAATTTTAAACTGTATAATAGGCGATTAAATTTCAATAGCAAAAGAATAGTAGCAGTCAGTTTTTTGCCTGACTTTGATCTTCTAAAAATCATTTTCAGTTTCTGTGCATATGCGGTTTTATTATTTGCCTACCCTTATATCTATAGCTTGTCTATCCTATACTTAGAAAACCATAGCTTCCATATAATATTCTAATAAAGTTTATTTATACATAAAAATACTTTAACGAGGAATAAAAATCTTTAGTCCATGTGAGCGTTACCATTTTATATATGAGACATTTACTTGCTAAAGTTCATCTAATTGTATAAGCAAAATATAGCTTACTATGATGCATAATTCAACTTTTTAAGCAAATTTTCGGTGGAGTTTTAATGGAGTTAGAAAATTTTAGCGGAATATAAAGCTCAGAAGTTAATACGGTATAATGGTATTCTTAATTGTTATAAAATCCCATAGAATTTTAAATTATGTGAATTTTAGCCTTTACTTGATAGTTGATGGGGGTATCAAAGTTTTATTTCATTATCATTATTATTAACGTTGTAAAAGACAATCTTATTCGTTGATGGTTAATAAAAAACATGTATATATATTTAATCAACTAAAAGAGTAGATAATAGTCGCATATAATAAGCTAACTCTGATGAATCAAAACAATAATTATCGATATCTTTGTTATTAAACTCCTAATTGCTTCCAGATTTTAACAGAGGACTTCTTATCATTCAATCAAAATATCTCTAAATTTTCATAATTTATTCATCATGATTAATTTTTCGAGTTGAACGTCCTTAATACAATCAAATTTTGATGAAAATGCCACTTAGATGGTTTGACGGTGTTGCTTAGCACTACAGAAAAATATTCTACAATAAAAAATTGCAAATCTCTTTTTGCATGAATAGATTTTGTATCAATAATTGAAAATTCTAAGCTTACTTGCATTGGAAAGGATTTTTTAGGGGATATCACTCATTTTTTAAATAAAATTTCTATTTTTCCAAATTTTAATTCTTTTTTTTTTTTTTTCGACAGTTGTCCAGCCTGACCTCTAGCCAGAGTCGAAATTTCCAGAAGAAATCTCCTCCACGGCATAATCACCACCTAGTACACCAGATGTCCACCCTGCCCCCTCGAGAGTCGAAACTTCCTGGAATTCAGGGCGTAGTTGCTGGCCGGTTCACCATGTTGTACATCCTGGTCTCTGCGAAGTCGTGAGTTTCTGAAAAATCATTTTCAGAGTCTATAAGTGTCGCTTGGGGCGTCAGCTTATCACCTTATCCACCTCGTAAGAGTATAAGAGACTTCATTATTTGGTTTTCAATGAGTTGACTTTCATATAATTGAATCTATTTAAACTGTGTTGAAAATTGTTACAATTTTCAATTAAATAATGTTCGTTTGATGAAAATCTTCTAACTCTTTCAATCATCATCAAGCAAACTGAATTAGTTTATTAAATTTTTTGTAGGTCCTTCGTACACCTTGAATTAAACATTTTTCAAGTTAAATGATTACCTTTTAATTGCTCTCTTTAAATTTCGTAAGGGGAAAATTGGCCTCACGCTATCGTCGTCAGTTTTCTGAAATGAAAAATTTAAAAAAAAATTGAACGCTCCCTTGTTCGCGAATAAAAAACCGTTAGGGCCAGTCAGTGTGTTATCTATAAATAGTACGTAGGGCTGCCACGTCGGGGCGCCCCCCTTCGTCAAGCTCCTGCAAAGCTCCCGCGCCGCTTTCGGTGCCGCAAGGTGTTCTCTGATAGTGCCAGCCAGTCGGCCGTGGACGCTCGACGTCGCCGGGTCTCGTTCATCCAACCCCATCGGATCGCGCGCGCGCACGTGCGATCTCACTACGCGCACGTGGGTCCTTTACCGCCAGCAACCGCGAGTGAATTGTGCAGGTTTTTTTGTTTTTCGCTAATCAAGCACACTTATATGCGGTGATTTCTTTCTTGGTTTTTTTATTTCTTCTTTTTCTTTCTTTCCTTTTTTTTTGTTGTGATCACAATGTGACCCATGGTGTTTTTTTGTGCCTATGACGTTTTTAATTATGTTCGACGAATCATTAAATCTCCGCAGCTGCCTGGCCATCTGATAAATTCGCCTCTTACAAAGTAGCCAGTTAGTAGTACTTTTCGCAAACCGACAACCTAACTAGAAGTTGATAGATCGAGTGAGCCGATGCGATCGCGAAGCCTGGTACACCCGAGCAGCAGATAATAATGACTCCTCCTTCGAAAAAGCTCTGCTCTGAAAGAAAGAAAAAGAAAAGCAGCATCGGTAGAGTGTAAGTTTGTCGGAGATAAAAGAGGGAGGAAGTAAAAAGTAATTATGAGGAAGATGTCGGCGCACCATCACCGGAGCGGGCTTCTCCTACTGGTGGTGTACTGGTTGCTCTGCTGGCCCTCGAGGCTCAGAGCCAGTGAGTTTCCGGAACGCGAGTGCTGCGACCCGATCTACCCGGTACCAGAGCCCACGAGCAAGATACCCAAGCTGCCCTCGCCAACGGGAAAAAGTGGTAAGTTTAACCCTCAATAAGATATCTGAATTTTTGACGAAATAATTCAATCGAATTAGTTAACTTTAATGTTGGTTCAATGATAATTGTAACAAAATATTTGATATTTGTTCATTCAAAGCGTAGGTGTTTTCGTTCGTTTAGAATTAATCACTTGTTAACTTTAGGGTTCGGAAAACATTTGCAGCTCGTAATTTATTCAGGGCTTTCGTGAACTTTTAAACTCAATTAAAAAAAATAAAGCGTTTTTTTAGAGCAAAAAATAAAAAGACTTTCTGATAATTACAATCCGACAGGGTACTCACGTTCGTACTTATAAAAAATTTAATAATATTGGCATTCCAAGACTTCAAGAATGAGTTCAATTTTAAATATATTCGAGATTAAATTTTTAACGAACTGCAAGTGCCCGAGATGAGTTTTTTTATCGAGTTTATGACTTCACGAGGTGAAGTTTATTGCGGGTCATTGACTCGTGCATGTTTATTTTGTAAATCTAGAGAAAGATATATAAAACTTTTCTCTTTTTTTATTTTATAATTTTATTATAGCCTCTTCGAGCGCCCTGCAATTGCGCATAGGAAAAAAACAACAATCATAACCTTTAAATGCACTTTTCGAATATTTTAAAAACTTCTTTATCGATCTACTCACAAATAAAAAGTTTATGCAAAATCGGGATAGCCAACTCTATACAATGGGAAAATTTAAACTCAAAAAATTTGTCTTCTCCCTGGGAGAAACCTTCAGCAGATTCTGGTGAAATTGGCTACTTTCTGGTGAATTTCTACTGAAATTTCTCGCAGGGATATGGAAAGATGAAAAATAACGAGAAAAATAATAATTTTTATTTTAGAAAATTGCTTATTATAATGATTGTTAGTCAAAAAATACTAACGTGATGGTTGATGCATCTGAGATCCTTTTAAATAAAAGATTGTTATTTACCAATAAAGAAAACAGTTTGTCTTGAAAAATTGATAATTTACCTCTAAAACCTATATTGCGTAGTATACACGCGATTGCTAGGTCTTTGAAATATTCATTTTATAAAGTATTTATTTATTCATGTATTTATTTCTTTTTCACAATGGCTATACATTCTGCAGGAATCAGACGGTAATTTTTGTAACCACTGCACATAATCGTTAAAAAATAGTTTTTAATAAAAATTTTGTATGATTTAATCATCGTTGCAATTGAATTTGAGTAAAGCTCGGTACGAAATGACAAAAAAAAAACTTTCTTTTTTTCATTTATGTGATTTGAACGCTTGGTCCTGTAACTAGGTACCATCCAAGTTAGAGAGCGCGCTTTCATATTGCGGTTTTCCTTTGAAATCTTTTCGAAGTGAAACTCAGCAGAAGAGGGGCATTAAGTATGATTAAAAGTTTTGTTAGTATTTTATTAGTACTTGAAAGTTAAAATTATTTGAAATGACTCTTAAAATTGGCACTAGAGATTGAACTCTCTTGGTCGGTGTCGATAATAATTATTGATTAACATCAAACTTTTTGCTCTCTCCGGAAAGAAATTTAACAAGTCCTAGCGAGGTACAAATTACAAGAAGCCAAAAGTTTTGCGCCACCCGACCCTGAGGAAAAGCCTAAGTCTTTTCTATAGTCAAGCCGTGACTAATCCAATTGAGAGTTTTGTACGAACCATTGTCTGAAAAGTGTTCGCTTGATGGTCGAAACCGAATTCGGTGTCAAACGTGCAAGAAAGAGAAAGACCGTCGCGTAAGACTCTCGTGAGAAATTTTTTACAGGCTAAGTGGGTCGAGAACTGAATAAAAGAAGCCTTCCCCCTTTTCGAGGTTAGGCTTGGTGGTGGTGGAGGAAATTTTTTTTTCCTTTTTAACTTTTTATTTATGAAGGGTGCTCGCTCGGTCACGCTTTTAATTTGAATTTCTTATACACCGGGGTATAATTTTTTAATTTTACAGAAATTTTATCCTACTCTTTGCCCCAGCTTGAAATTGTAATAGTTGCAATATTAAAAAAAAAAAAAAAATCTTGGCATTCTTAAAAACAATTTTTACGCTTGAACCATGCTTGACTTTATTGATTAATTATAAAAAATAAATATTGAGTAGAGAAATTGTAATACAGTACTATATAAAAATTTAAAAGCACTCTTGAATTTTAGAAATCTTTTTTATCTTTGTCAATTTACGGTAGTTAACCTTATTAAGTTTCTCGTTAAGTTTTAAAAAATTTCATCTTTGAAGGAACCCCGACAACATCTGTGAATTTCCAAAGCGTACAACAAAATAAAAAAAACAGCTCCAAATTAAAAAGAGCAAGTAAAAAAAAAAAACCAAAATAAAAAAACTAACTTCCCTTTTAATAACCGCAGAGCCTTTAAATAAAAGCAGCTATTGAACTAATATTTTATAAAATGAAAAAAATGCTTGAAAAGATTTTAAAGATGGAAATAAGTGATAAAAGAATTTAAATTCTTTTTTTATATTTTTTTGGCGTTGATTAAAATGATTCTGTTTTATTAAATCCAAAAGTACTTGAAAAAAAAAAAATCTACTTATACATTCAAATATTTTTATTAGAATAAAATTCCAAGTTACAATAAAATTTATTTTCGTTTTAAGAGTAAAAGCAATACCATTATTTTTCAATAACTTTTTTTTTACGTATGTAGAATAAGAAATTACTTTCAAGTAGAATTTTTTTAGTGGTTTTTTAATTTGTTGTCGAAATTGTCCAAGACTTGTGCCATTCAAGAAACTCAACCGTAAATAAATAAAATTTAGTGTAAGTTTCAAGCTCAAACTACATTTTAAACGAATTAACATCTAATCGAATAAATTTTCCTGATGTTAGGAAATTGTCTGTTTAAAAAAGTACTTTAAAGCTCGAAAACATGAAACGGCAAAAGAATAAAGCAAGAGATCGAGCTGAGCTACGACGACGGAATGTTTCCCAAAGCGGGGGCTTCCTCGTTAGCCAAGGACCAACCTTATACGTGAGGTACGAAGTAGGTCGCGTGCTAAAATAGCGGCCCGCTCGGATGTATACTGACCCCGTGCGGGCTACGCGGGGTTGCTGCTCTTCTCACGTGTCTTCAGCGCTTTTCTTTCTAAATAAAATTTAACGAACCTGAATTTTTAATTTAATGGACGAAAGGCCAAGTTTAAAATTTTATATTGAAATCGAGAGAGCACTTGTGCAACTGAATGGTCAATTACGATCATTAAATTTTCAAGAAAATCAAACGCATCCGGGCCTTTGATCTGTTTGATAATCAAACATTCATGAATGGCTTAAAGATTTAGACTAAATTTCCAAATAGATTTTCACTCGTTAATATTTCAAAGAAGTTACGATCAGACATCATAGACAACAATCAATTTTTTTTAGTTACCAGTGGGATACTTTAAATTACCGTGGTAATAATTATAATAATGCGTTTTATCTGAAAATGGAGATTATCCAATCATAGATTTGAAGCTCGATTTGAAGTACTGAAACTCAAGTGAGCGAATAACGTTATTAATAAGAGCAATTAAGCATGTATAATTGTTATTATAAATTTTAAACATAAATTATCATTCAAATTAACTGCTCCCATTAGCTTACGTTCATTAAAATCTCAACTCTTGTATTGAAAATTCTGCTTTTGCATTCATGAATTAATTATTTATATTTTATCCTATTTTCTTTCATCGTCAACGTAAAATAAATGTGTGCTATTATGATAATAGTTAAAACAAATGCATGCAATGAACGTCACTGCAGTTTACCTGAAATATTTATGAAATTTATAATTAAATTTTACTCAAAATTTACCGAAAAAAGATTGAAAATCTTTTTCGTGCCAATAGCACATAATAAGTCACGGGAGCATGAATAAAATACATGTAAGCCAAGGGAGAGAAAAGTGCGCAAAAACACGCCGTGTCAAGAACTTTTTTTTTTTTCAAGCTCGCGATAAAATCAGTTTTTAGAAGGGGTTGGAGTTAAGGTACGATTTGACGTTGCAAGCTACTTTATTCAAAAAAATAAAAAGAAAACGAAATTTTAACCCAATTTTTTAAGTAAAAAAAATTAATTATTTTCGACGAGAGTAATTCGAGTTTACGTAAAATCTTCAGCTGTGGAAAAATTGTGCTTTACAGGAGTATAACTTGAACATTCCACACACTAGAGAATTCAATGAACTTTTTTAACTTAATTTTAAAAGGTTACAATGATACTTAAATAAATTCATAAGTGTATCTCATGATTGAATAATCGCTTAAATATAACCACAGAAGCTCGGAATCAATAAGGGAGACTATTGCACCTTAAAAAAAATCCACGTTCTATTGTCGTGCACAATAAAAGCAGCCTTGATCGTCCTACGCGCTTAATTTAAAATTAATGAGACCGGAAGCCCGAGATTTTTTCATTAAATTATTCTGCCGTCAGAATTTTCCAATCACGGATGATAAAAAAGAAAAAAAAAATTCGAACAAAGGTCGAAGGTGCGCATCCGGAATTAATAAAAGAATTTCACGCTGGGCTTAAGCGGTGGGCTATCGATTTCAGAAGGGGAAAACAAACATCGAACGATGGCTAAATTTAATCTCCCGATAATCGCTGCCGGTGCTTTGAGTTATAGTAAAAACAAAAGAGCCTTTTTTCCAGAATATTTGAAGAATAATTTTTTCAAACAATTCAAAGTCTCGTAAAAATCCACCCCTAACGACACCCCGGATTAAATAATTTGATACAAAAATCCATCCAATTAAGTATTAAAGCTCGGGGAATTAATTATAAGCCTTCTCCGGTGTACTTACCGTGAAAATTTGAAACTTCGATCAGGAATATGGGATGGAAGAAGGCGAACCGGGGTGAGAGGAGAGCTCGCAAGAGGTATCACAAATTTACCTAGCCCACAGTGGAGAGGGACGAAGCAATCTGCTCGGGTAAGCCCTTCGATCACAATCTGGCGCGGCGCTTCTGCTATATTCGACCCACATCCGGTATCGGTCACCTTACATTATACACCCTCGTTTTCACCTGTCCACCCACACGCGCAAACCTACGTCCGTTCCAGGCTCTCCCCCGAATCGTCTCCAGAGTACATTCGCGAAAATAGATGGAAATCGATTCCCCGACGTCGTGAAATTTCCAACTCGAATTACGTCGACGTACGCCCTTTAACGACCGGATACGGTTTTTTATACCCCCCGCCCGCGCGTATCTCGAAGATCAAAAATTTACAGATGTCTTAGCGTTTGCCTCGGACCGTAGCGTCTATCCATACTTCATTCCGCTAATAACTATTGTACCTTTGCTGCCTACGGTCACTTTGCAACCGCAATTCGACCTAGCTGGGTCATTCAATCTAATGAATGCTTTATCATCATCTTAACCGAAATTCCCCCAGGACTTCCAACGGACAATTTAGATCTATAATATCACTAGTTTTGGATTTGTAAGTAAGAAAAAAAATTTTTGCCCAAGACTAAATTTATAAAAAAAAGTTTTGATTCGGTAAGACATATTTGAGCCAAAATTAGCACTTCAGAAACTATGTTAACTTTTAAAACCATTCGAATGCTTGGAACCAATAAAAATTTATGAGCCGAGTAAAACGTTTTACAGCGTCTTCATTGACTCTCGTCGTTCATACAAGTTAGTTTTTATTTGTGAAGGTATCATAAATATTCGATCGGCCATGCACATGAGTGAGGGTAGAAAAAAAAAAGAAGTGGAGGGTAATGTCATGTTATAGGCAGCAGCCCGAGAGTGTAAAGCTATAGAGTCTATGGCAGCTGGCTCGTTTTGCCATCACGGTAAGGGACGGATATTGCCTCCTCCCGGTCGCGAGAGTCGCTTAGGAAGACCTTTTGAGCACCGGCGACGTCCCGTCGATCGCGTCGTAAGATTTTATAATATGGTAATCGTGAAAAATTGAGGGGACTTTTTGGATAAATAATGCGACACTCGTGGCTGGTTTACCTAAGATTTTTCAAATTTCAATTTCATGAAGTTGAATGATCCTTACAGTACTTATTTTATCGTACATTTACTTTAAAATATTTTATCATTATTCATAAAGTTTAAAAAAGAGTTTTATGGAAATAATAAAAATTTTATTAAATGGGTTATTAAATTGATTTATAATGACTTTGCAAGATTTATAAATTTTTGACGCCCTTTTGAAATAAATCAGACCTACATTAACTATTTAAATGAGATGGTTGTTCTTATTGTTTTTTTCTTCCGTAAAAAGTCTTGCGTTAAAAAAATATCAACCTTCGTTTCAAACTGTTTTTTCGTTTCGCTCTCCATAAAGTAGCACTTAATTTAATCTTTAGAATGAATCGAGGCTTACGACATTTTGTTTTGGATATCCTGTATTAATTTAAAAACTTTAATATGTTTTATTAATTCATGTTACTCTTAAACTGTCAATCCCACTAGAGCATACAACTTACTCAAATCATCTTGGTCGCAGAGTTCGTATTTGTAATTCAATTAAGAGAAACTAAAGAAACAAAACAACTACTATCAGGCTTGGATTGACAGTGTCGTGCTTTGAGAAGGAGGAGGAAATAGGGGCTAGAGGTAAACTTATATCGTTTGCCTTCATACACGTTGTACTTATGAACTTCTAACAGCGAGTAACAAGAGACTCAGCAAAGTTAATTCAGATTTTCGCTTTGAATATAAGACTCTAAGTTTTGGATGTAAGCGGGGACAAAATTTTCACTTGATGTACACTATAAACAGTACAACAAGAGGCATCTAATTTTTTTATTAATTCAATAATTAATTTCGTAATAATTATTAATTTTGCACACGGACGCATTCTGAGGCCGGGCAGAAACTGAAACCATCATACAGTTATTATTTTAATAACGTTTATTAATTTGTTTAAAAAATTTTCCCAGTTCATAAATCAAAATAACAAACCTCAACAGTTTTCAGAATGTATCAGTTTGAAATGAAAAAAAAAAAGTAATAATAATAATATGAGCAATGCCGAGCAATGCAGCAATTTTAGTTGTGGGCAGCCAGTAAAGGGAAGCTTCGCGGCGTGCCAGTGCACCCAAAGCCGAGGTCGTGTTCGACACGAAAACGTCACCCGCTTTTCTTCTTCTTCTTCTTTTTCTCACATCCTTATCGTGCGAATGTAAACCATTCATGCAAGTGTACGTTTGAATGTATATGTGCGACAGTCTTCTTAGAGGTCGTTTACCCAATTGAACGAAGGTAGCCGGTAAGAATAAAAAAGAGTATAAAAGCTTCTGGTTTATTTACGCGTGCATCTGTAATGGTACAGTCAAAGATTTTTCTTTCTAAAAATTAGTTTTATTTTACAGTTTTCATAAAAATAAGGTCAAAAATTGAAACATGCTGAAATTTGTATACTAGCTGTAATTTTTTTAAAAGTTTATTTTCTTACTTTTTGAGTCTGTCTTGATAAAAACATTATTCTAAAAAAATTTTATTAATTTTTTTTTCTAAACTTACTATATACATTGCTTTATTGTAAAAATTCAATCGTATTCTATTGTATGACCTCACTAGCACTTGTGTTCAAAATAGAGAATTTCAGAAAAACTGTAATAACCTTTTAAGAAAAGCGAACACTGCTTTTCTTAATGAAAATTTATTTATAATTTATAAAGAAATTAGAGTGCTTGCGCACTGAAAGATACCAATTAAATAAAACTGAAAACATAAGATTTCGAATATTCAGCAAAACGATTTTACACAGTTACGTTATAATTTTCAAAACTAAAAATAACAGATTAATTATTACATTTGAAAATTTAATCATAGACTGAAACTACTATAATTATCAAGAATAGTATTTAATAGTATATAAACACTCTAGAATTAGAATCGATTGACAATATTAAGCTATTAATTAAATTCATAATCTTACGTTGATTAAATAGAAAAGGAATAATGTATGAGCTTAGGAATTAAAATTTTGGTTTTAATGACGCAGCTTTTCAATTATGTTAGCCCTTTAAAAATATTCTTAATTATATTTTAATGAGATTTCTCCAAGATTTTTTCTCTCCTTATTCTTCATTTGCTATTTAAAAACATACTTTAACAGTTTAAGAATGTAACTGCTTATATTATAGATGTATATAAATTTTTTCTTTAATAATTATTAAAATTTACTGTAATAAGTAACGGTTTTAGCAAGATTTTATAAAAAAAATGTAAAAAAATAATTTTTATAGTACTCCTGGTCACTCTAACCTCAAAATCAAATCTTTGATGCGTGTTTTCGGTTATTCGTACAATAAAATAGTATATAGCACTGGTGACGATGCTGCACCCGTAATATAATATACTATGATGGAGAGTCAAAAACAGAAATTAATTTCTATCTCGTTACAGCCTCAACTTTACCAAACTCTTTATTATCGCATTTTAAAAATACTGTCAACTTTATCAAACTACATGACTTATTATTATTATTATGTGCTCTATCTCCAAATTACGAACATTCTAGAATAAACCTAATTGAGCAAATTACTACTTGATTTATGACTTATTATTCCTCGTATTGTTCGATCATTTAAAACCGTGTATTTAATGTTTTTTGTTAATTTTGTTTAATGTATAAAAGTATCAAAATAAATTATATATCTACCTTTCGAAATATTTCCGGTAACTTTTTTTTACTGTTATTCAACGTCAAAGGTTACTGAATCCTCATCAACCCAAAGGAGAAGAACTAGAGCGTTCATCAAGCCAGGAGGGCACATCGGCAAACAGGAGGCCGTTCGGCATTCAAGCGTAACTAGATTTCGGCGAAGAGCTTCAGCGCGGGATCGAATCCGGGAGTAGTGCTCTCGCACCGCACCAATTCGCAGTTAGCAGCGCTGTTGTTTTGAATGCAGCCGTGGGGGCTTTTGATTCGGGCAGTGGTACCAGCTCTCTGCTCTGTGGATTATTCCGGTCAGTTTGGGTACGTACGTACCTAAGGACAGCGCCGGCATTACGAACGCGAAACCCCTCTCGCTCCAGCTTTGAGGCCATGCGGGCTCGCTGCAGCAGACCTAATCGCGCGTGAGCTGTTCTTTTGCTCACTCGTTTCACTGATTATCGTTGTGTCTTTATTATTTTTTACCTCCCAAAAACACCCCGACAAAATTATTTTAAAAATAGCAAATCATGTCGAGCGAGTAGTACGACTCTGGTTAAGTCAGACACGCCGATTTCGTTAGCAAGTCTTTGGGAGCGAACGAAACGAGAGCCTCGAGGTCGTTCCTCCTCTGTCGTCTTATACGAGCGTAGTGTCTGCCTCGTGCGGGGCTTCATTTATTAATCACTTCCCATAACACAGCTGCGATATCGAGCGAGCGAGGGCTGTTTGTACCCAGCAGGCTGCACGCACCCTCCCTAATATACCCTCATATCAATGCTGCTCCTTACATTCTCAATAACCATTGCCGACGGGCTCGGGCTCCTGAATAGAAGGGAGTACAAGCGCTCGCTCCCAGATCCGATCGTGCCGAGTTCCTCGAGGACAATCCTCAATGGAGCCACTGGCTGTCTAACGGTAGTGGTAGTGCAGTGCTGTACCTATCCAGACGTTGTGCGGACCGGTCGACGCGACGCCGCGTGTGTGTACACCGCCCGGCATTGAGCTCTCGGGCGGTCTGCCGACCGAGTTGGACAATCGATTGTTCCGAGGCTTCTACTCCTCCACCTCCTCCTCAGAGGAGCTGTTTTTGTTAGGTGGTCTCTTGAGTTTAATGAGGATGAATTCTGCATGGCCTGTTGTCGAGCCAAAAAATACTCGGAGGTTTCATGGTCTAGACGTTAATTGATATCGTACCTTATGATTTTAGTTGAATTTAAAATATTCAAATTGATTACTTATCTTTTGATTTTAGCCACGCCACCTTAGTGGTCAAGAAATAATAAAATCTTTGGTGCGATGGAGACTCTAAAGTTTTCAGGTCATTGCCTTTAGAATAGTCTTCTTAAAAATCAATCCATGTATCTATCTAAGCACGATTTTTGCACGTACAAAAAAACTAAAAAAAAAAAAAAAGGAAAAAAAAAATTGACATCTGAGCACCCGAGAGAAGAGTGCCTAGCAGCCGATGATTTACTTTCCCGTTTAAACTCACCGGACTGCACGTACCGCGAAGGTATGGAGAGAAAGAGAGCCTGGCTGCAGCCTGTCTTCCTACATACGCGCGTGCACGCGTGCGAGCATTGAGGTCACTTACCAGCCAACTCCGCAAGCTCTTTCAACGAGGTATACCTGTACAACCCGTTCGTGCATTCACTCCGGTATATACGTATATAAATGGCGCACGTGCGCGCGCAATGCGGC
Organism: Encarsia formosa; assembly: GCA_038277355.1. NCBI lineage: Eukaryota > Metazoa > Arthropoda > Insecta > Hymenoptera > Aphelinidae > Encarsia > Encarsia formosa. The sequence continues at coordinate 114,105,042 of CM076184.1, forward strand.
ACTTGCAGTCGCCTTGTTTTTAGCGTGGCTGTGCTTAACGTCGGACTGGTGATGCTGCCACATCAGTCCGGGGGAACCTTTCAGTTTTTTTATGTATTTTTTTCATCGTAAGCTTTTATTATTTTTTTTTTTCTTCTTTTTAATGCGGTTCCTGACTACATTATTTATAATTGATATTTTTTTTGTAACATTTTCAAAAACAATTTGAAACTGACTTACGTGGCGCATGAATTTAGATTCTATGTATCATGAAACTCTTAACTGGCTCCCCTGGGATGTTGTTACCTGACAAGAACACATGTTTAATAATATTAGAAATAACTTTGTATAGTAAGAAATGAACCATGTTCAAAATTTTAAACATATATTTTTGTTTGATTTTTTAAATCAAAAATAACATATCGATTCGATAAAATGGTACTTATAATAGAGTAAACAATAAATTACATTGATAATTTTTAACTTATCATTTAATAATGGCCCATAAATACGTAATCGTTTCCATCGGCAATTATAAAAATCCCTCTAGCGTCCCTTGGATCAGAATCGAAATGTTTATCCTCAACTCCGATCGCTAACTCTATAAAATTAAAAATAGAATAAGATGAAATTTGATAAAAGTTAAATATTAAAATAAGGTTGAGAAAATAATCGTATGAATATTTTGTTTAATTATTACTTGTGATTACTGAAAATCGAGCTCCGTCTTTATCCAATTCTATGAATGCTTCTTGCTGTACTTTGAATTTTTTATTTCCCCTTTTTTCGGATCTTGCAAACAATTTGTTGAATCCCATCTAAGGATCAAAATTTTCCATTAAAAACTAAACAATTATATGATTAACAATAATAAAATCATAACGAAACTTACTTCACATCGTAAAACTGGTTTTAAATTTATCGTGTTATTAATTTTGAGTTTTCGAAAGATAAAGGTAGTGTAAACTTCCCTGCTGAATTTGAGTAGTTCATTATAAGTTATCAATCTTAAATTCCTTTCAATTTTGTGTAAGTTTTTTATTATTTTGGGTTTTATGATAATCATTTTAATTTCACTATCCTTAAAAGAAGTATAAAAATTACTGTTGACAAATTATGTTAATTTAATCATATAAAATAGTAAAAAATGACCTATTTTACTAACCTTGAATGGAAAAATGTAAAAGTCAGCTTTGACTCTTTCCAGCTTACCCACAAGAAATGAACCTGTCGCTGACAACGTTTCTTCGTGGTTTAAAATATTGATTGTATTTATAAAAGGTATTTTCCATTCACCCGTGAAGTTTAAATTGTTTATGAAAAGTCCGTTTTCTTTCATGTTTGTCTTATCTGCAAATAAATTTAATTAAATCCAAAATTTTCAGATTCAAGTTTTTTTTTATTAATAAATTGTATTACTACTAATAAATGATAAATTATTAGACTTGAAAAATATTTATAAAATTTTTGAGTGTATTGAAATATTTATAAAGTTATGGACCAAAATATTTTTTATTGAATAAAAATTAAGTAAAAATTTAAGATACTTACTGGAAGGACAGGAAATTTTTGGTTGAAAAGTGGCATGTAGTAATTGTACCAGATTTGTATGTAATGATCGAGTTTTGCAAGCTATGGCATTTTCAGATTCTATCACAGAGACTTTTCCCAAATTCTGTAAATAATATTTGCTTACTCGATTTCAAAAATAAAGTTCCATTAAGTTAAGTATAAAAAGTTCTAGCTACAAATTTAAATAGCGACAGTAGCATTTTTTTGAGATTCTTTTCATTAATGACGTTAGTATCTGTTTTTTTTCAACCCTAACATTATAAGTTAGATTTTTTAACTTTTTCCTTTTTCTTTTTTACAAAGGTTTTACATTACAATAAAATGTGTAAATATTTAGAAAAAACAAAAAAATTTAGCTGCTTACCTCAAATTTTCTGTAAAATTCTGTGCAATTATTAGTAGAAAGTCGAAGAATATTACGCAGCTCATCTGAAGCAATTTTATCATCAATGTTTGGCAGTAGCATTGAAAATAACATGTGGATGCTTAGAGGTGAAAGAGCAAATTTTTTTGGATTATCTTGAGCAATTTCCTAGGAGCAAACTTTGATGATTATCGAATTGTTAATTAATTGAAAATTTTCACTTTAGTTTAAGACTTTTGGGAAGGGTTTGAATAAATAATATTCATTTAAACTAAAATAAACAGCGAAATCTACCTTGTACAAATTTTTTGTAAAACCAAACGTGCTGGATATGTTTATGGGTAAGGTACATGGTGGATTGAATGTACGTTGGCTCGATGTAGTTCCAAGCATAACAAAAATTGTCCAACTTAATTTTGTCAACATAAAAGTTACTGAAAAAATTTTTAATACGATTAATTTGCAACAATTTTTTAAAGGTTGGATAAAAAAGAGATGCGGTGAGGTTTTTCAATTTATGAAAATTTTGAATTACTAAAAAAAGTACTTTAAAATAATTTATTGAAAGTTTTTCATCTATTTTTATAACTCAGATTATTTAGTTAGTTTATATCACTTAAAAAATAAATAAAACGTGAATTAACTTTTATGGCTAATTTTATTTTTCATAATATCAGCATTTATTTTTAAATATTTTTGAACAATCTACTTACAGAGCTTCATACTGCTTCAGATATAGTTTAGATTAGCACCTAAATATCTGTGTGATTATAATTAGTAACTAAAAGTGGTTTAGTAACCAAAAATAAAAGAAGTAATGATTAAATAATAAGTCAATTAGTGATTCAAAATTTATTTTATTATTTAGAAAATGGCAAATATAAATTTTTTTCCTTCGAATGCTGGTAAAAACAAGAGTATATAGAGTGAAAAAAATTTACTTTTAACTATAAAATTGAATACTGAATACTTACTACCTAATCGGTTTACTTACATTTGAATAAACATATATATTATGTGTCTACACTTTAAATTCAAGTTACGAAATTTTTATTCATGTAAATTTGACAAGGCACTTACTTAAAAAACTCATTTTTAATTATAGCTTCGTATTCAAATTAAAAAATTATTTCAATTAGATGAAGTGAATCATAGAATAAATTATTTTGAAACATATATTTTAAGTATTTCAGTTCCTCGTTGTCCTAGAATAGTGTCGAACTTTGACTGCATCTTATGAAATAAATATTTATTGTGAAAATTACTCAGAATAATTCAAGTTGATCACTTGGTGTGTTGAAATTTATTTTTTATGAAAAATTTAAGTACCATCGCATATTACATTTTTTAGTTGCTGCTTGAAACATAAAAAAAAAGACAGTTTAACTCTTAAAAAAATTTTTTCTTTGCAATCATGTCTGACTGTACTCTTTACGGAACCTTTCATTTTCTAGTCTTAAACTTGGGAAAGACTGCATAAACGACAACACCAGGACGGATAAGCTCGAGGATGAGCTCCTAACCCATAATATAAAGCGGCCGTGAAGATTAGCGCGTTTGTTTCGTCTGCAGTCGTAGCGTTTTGGTAAAGTTACCAAATGGGCTTCCCGTGCTTATGCAGATGCTTCACGCCCCTGACAAGTTTACTCAGAAGTGTTTTATGCTTTCTTTGACTTAAGAGAACCACAAATTTCGACCGTTATATTTTTCCAATAACTCATTAATTTTTCGCAGCTGCCAAAGTAATTATTTTCCGTTTCTGATTAATAGAAAAAAAAAATTTGAACTTGAGTTGAAAATATTATTTACGAAGATACTGTTGGAATGCCATAATTTTTTGTTAAATCGGTACATTTCTCTGTATGTAAACGATATCCTGTAAAAATGTCGTCATATTTAATTTAATTTAAATAATTCGCACAATTCCATTAAAAAATTTTAATCCAGCAGAACACACGATAATTGAATTTTAATGAAAAGATTTGCAGTTGAAAGTAGGGTAGGATGTAGACGAGCCCAAATTAAATTAAGTAAATCTGCATCGAGGGGGTCGGGAGGGTCAGGTATATCCAGCTCTTGCGGGGCCGGCAGCTGCGCGGGTCTCCAATAAAACAGCGACATAAATAATTAGTCGCTGATATCTCCGGGTGCGGTTACTACACGATTGCGGGAGGATCCCCGGAATATATCCTGGTAATGCCTCCTTTAACGCAAAAGCCCGCGAGAGGAGATTTGCAAGATTTATTTCCCAAAGCCGCTTAGGCGCATGCCGGCGCGGCTCTCGCAGCCCACACCGGAGTTTCTGCAGTTTTCAAGTGGTTTAGCGAGAAAACGAAAGTTGTTAAAACTCGGTGCGCTCGGGCGTGCTGCGCGATTCGAAATTAAATTAGACATCGTCTTTCCAAAGTCGTCTTTTTTACTGCGAAATCTTTTTTTTAAAACTACGTAAGGGAGTTTTGGATCGTATTCCTTCCTGAGAAAACTTTTGATAAGTCGGAAGATTTAACGATATGTTTTGAAATCCGTTACTTAAATTCATCCTCGTTTTCATGAAAATCTCATAGAGATTCAAAGATTTAACGAGAGCTTTAATAATTTACGCAACTTGATTAAAAATACAATTATAAAGAATTACCAATATTTTCTTCCGAGATTTAATCTAGTGAATTCTTCAAGAAATAAGTATTTGAAAAAATTTAATCGTTCCAGCATTAAAAAATTTGAAAAAAATTCCCGATGATTTATTTTACAAAATTTAAATTAACTTTCAACATAATTTATAGCTACTATTAAGCTAATATATTTTAATTTATGAAATAAAAGCCTGTAAATATGCACCATACATTAATAAATTTTCCACTTTGATCAATATGATTATTTTAAAATTACATCTCTGGGTAAAAAGTCTTATCCTCACCTATGCACGTGCAGATAGAAATTATAAAACATTACAGAAAATTTCGTTACGAGAGAGATAGAGAGTTTTTTCTTAGCGCATACTGGTTCTTTCCATCGCTCGGTGATTTACTCGGTCCCCAATTTTTCAGTGCCCTTATCCGAGCTCCGTCTTTTTTCCGTCCTCCGTACCTCGGGACCTCTCCCACCTCTTTCAGAGCGCTATCTCGGTCGTACCGCTCGGGATTTATCGCGATCCCGAGCTTATGACGCTTATTACGCTTAAATGGGACAAAAGACGGGGAAGGAAACTGTTACCTGACTAATGCTTCATTTTAATTTTACATACGGCTCAAGTCCCTCTTTTTTTTTAATTCATGCTTTTGAAAATTTGTCGAGGATGGAGAAAATTTTTTCTACCTTTTTCCAAGATTAGTAGAGATTATATTTTCAGTGTACTTCATTCATTTCTTTTGAAATTTATTCTCAAGTCTTTTGCTTTTTACACTTTTAATGTGTAATGTATGCGTTTTAGGTAAGTGAATGAACTAGACAGAATGTTAAAACTGCTAAAGCGTAATTAGCAGAAAGTATGGCAAGCAGGTTATTGACACGCTGATCAAGCATTAGGCGTTGTCCAAGCGAGCATTATATATACAGCGAGCGACACTCTTACGAGAGCCCAGTCACAATGTAACGTCAGTGAAATAAACTTATATACTTAATCTTATACTAAAAGCTTATTCAAAATACTCCTCCCTCAAACCATCACACAATGCTGCAAATAATTTTTAGAAACGACATGAAATTGATCCAAAACATGTTACTTTTTGTGTCTTGGAGTTTCTCTAAGTTTTCTTTTCGAAGTTTTTCAAACACTTTTGAGCGATTTTTCGAAAAAGAAATATTCTTTTTCTCTTCCTTTGCCAACTTTTTTGAAGAAAATACTAAGAAAGTTGGGTTTTTGAACTTTAATATAATTCAAAACTAAAAAAAAAAAATAGTTAGTTCGAGTTTCACTGTATTAATTACTGAAAATAAAATTTTTTTCATTTAATAAATGAGCGCTCAAGTAGCATGACTTCTCGAGATGACATTTGAAAATGTAAAAAATGTCAGTTTCTAGAGCGTAAAGAATAAATTGATGTCAAGGTGTGGGTATATTTTTCAAAACCCATCAAAAATATTCTCCCTCCTTCAACAAGTAAAAATTATTTTAACACAGTCACGCTCGCGATTGCATATAAATAACCAGATCAATAAAATCGATCTAAAGTTATAAAAATACCAAACTCCCATGTCCAGTGCATGGTTGTATAAAAAAAAAAAAAGTTAAGTTTACAAAAAAAAAAAAAAAAAAATGGGACACGTGATGGGTATAAACCAGAGAGGGAGGGTATAGGCTGTGAGGGAGGGAAGCTCGATGCAGCAAGCTCTCCGTCGCGTTGGTGGGTCGGTCTAATCGATAGCACTGAAAAATCCATGAAGTTCAGGCTGCAACCTTCCCCGATGCCTATACAATCCAGGTGTGCACGTCATGCAGACGCCTTACGTAATGGCTATGCCATCGATCCAATGTCCTAGCTCCACGTTTTTATCCGTCCTATATATGCCTTCGTATGCGAGTTCAATTGCAGCACTAAGTTTTAGATGATATCGATTCCAACTGAATTCGCGTGTGTGCATCATCAACCATTCCTACGGCAGTGTCGTCGTAGTTACTCAAGAATTATATCTCGGGGCGATTAAAGATACATTATTTACCCCCCCCCCCCCCCCGATCGACCAGTCCTAAGGATTTTAACAATGAGGTGTTCAATATTATTTGTCTACTAAAAGCTACAATTCTGAAAAAATTTTCTGATAATTCACGCTTTTTGAATTTTTCAATTTTGAAGTACGTATACCTTTTGAAGCTTTGAAAGTGAGCTTCGTGGAAAAAGGTTTTGGATTCGAGCCTGGAGTTGGTAGAAGTTCATTCAACTGATGGTACTGAAAAAAAAATTCCTTTGCGTGACTGCAGTCGGAAAGCTATCACTTTTGAAAAGGAGAAAAAAAAAGAACGATTTTGAATAGAAGATAAGCAACTGAATGACATTTGCAAACTTTGTTTTTTTTTTTTTTTTTTTTTTTTTTTTTTTTTTTTTTTTTTTTCTCTCGCGTAGTTTTAATCCAGGCAACTTTAATTCGAAAACCTGAAATAGTTTTTAAAATTTTTTACTGAATAACTCGAGATAACTAGTAAGTGTAGATGTAGATAAATAGTTATGAGATAGTTACGAATAAATAGTTACGAAAATAAGCTCCACTTTGAATCAGAAAGAAGCTAATTTTATAAAAAAAAAAATTAATGTCAAGAGCTATATGCTTAATTACCAAAGTTTTAAAAACTTTTAGTAGTCAAAATTTTAAATTAACTAGCTTTTTCGAGCGCGCTGCAAGCAGCAATTTAGGAAAAAACAACAATCGTAACCTCAAAATGCACTTTTTGAATATTATAAAAACTTTTCCTCCAGTCAGCTTACAAATAAAAGAATAATAAAAAGATTTTTCAAAAAGGCGTTAGCTATAATTGATCCAAAAATATAAATTTATAACTTCAATGAGTTTTGAGTAATAATTTTTCAACACATTAATAATTTCATGAAAAGTGGAAAAAAAATTTAAAAACTGGACTGCAATTTTTCCGCGCTAATAATTTTGCTGAGTCATCAGGGTCAGTTTTCAAAGACTATATTGTTCCGATTTAATCTTTTTATTGAATCAGAACATCATATATAATAACTTCAAGATGAAATATTTTAAAGTCCATGACAAAAAAGTTTGATTCAATTTTGCAAACAACAATTTACCAACTATTGTATCTATAATCTTCAATGGGTTAGGAGGTAACTGTAGGAGTTGATTAATTCCATGAGTAGTGATAAATTCGTATTATCGTTTCGTTTTCTTTTTTTACTTCATACTTGGACGGTGGCTTTATCGACCTATAAGCATCATCCGTTTCGCAGTTCATATTCAGCTCTTAGGAGCGTCCGAATCTTAGCGCCCCAGCTGATTGAATATTGCCGCAATACACGAAAATCGATTTACCTCGGAAAGTATGGCTTTATCGCGTTCAGTAGTTCAAAAGGCGTTAGGGTAACGAGCTTCACGTGGTTAAGAACCATTTGGACTGCTGATTGCCACCGGGGGAAGAGATAGAAGTGGGTGAGAAGAGGATTTTATGGTCAATCGCCTGCAGCAAGCGTGATTTGTATTTGGTACATGCGGACGAATTTTATCATTACCATTATTTGTCATAAGACGAGGTATGAATATTACAATCCTTGTAGACACAGATCTTGCTTTTTAATTCATTAAGACCTTAATTTTAATTAGCGTAATATGCATGCAACAAGAGATGCGTATGTACATCGTACACCTGGAGTACTTACTTCTTATACCTCTTCAACACTATTTTTTACCCGCGTTATAAGCAGCTAACTGAAAAAGTAATTCATAATAACTCTTATTTTGTTAATGTTCTAAATGGATTTTTAAAAATTAATATTTTTAAATTATTGTGTATAAAAAATTAAGAAGCGAGTTAATGACAGTGAGATATATTCGATGAACGATAAATAAAACTTTAGAATCGAACAATTTGTACAACTGTAGAGTAAATTATTTCACTGGTTCTACAAACTACCCCCGACAGTCCGCAAGTACACAATTACTCATCTTTGAACTGCAACCGCAGCTCAAAGGAGATTTGAACGCCGGAGCACGATCCGTGGAGTTGGCGTGAGCCAATTAAAAATTTCGTTTACGTCAGTTCGGTCGTATTATGTCGAGAGAGGGAGACAAAACCGTCGAGCGAAGCGGACATTAAAGGGGCCTAAATTTAATTACAGCCTATCCTCCGGCTGCTGCCTCTCGCAAAATCATATTGTCCGTAAGGATCGTCTATTATTGACGGAATTCGATTTATATCGAACGATCTTTTATTTCAAGCTCACAAATCTTTAGTTTACCTTTAAAAACTCTTAAAAAACTTCCTTTATTTTTCTAAAATTATTACTGAAAATTAAAACTAAGCCACTTTTTACGTGATTAAAATTTACATAAGACTTTTTACTTTCGTAGAGGAAGGAATGAAAAAAGCCAAAGGTACATAAAACTACGATAAAAATCAATAAGCGTTGAAGCTTGTGAATTTTTTAATATAAAAATCAGAAACGATTTGTATGAAAAATCAGATAATACTGTTCTGTAAACGGGGCAAAATTCTTGGTATCTATAGTCGTGCTCTGAATTCTTACAAGCTTAACGTAATCGGGTGTAGGTAAGCAGCTTTCGCTTCTCGCCTCTTTAGTTAGCCTATTCTTCGACTCCGGTCTTTAAATTTTCTTCTGGAGATTTTAACATTGATTATTATTACAAAAACCTTTCAATTTTTTAATCACAAAAGTGCACGAACTAAATGAAATAATTTATTTTGTATTCTTAGTCTAATTTATTATTCAATCATTATAATAAAATTTTATGCAAAACAAAGTAACGATTGGTTATAGATTTCAATAAAAGTTCTTTGTGTTAAATTGGGAACGACTTGCTCATTATGACAAAACATAAATGAAAATTATTGCCAATATTTATGTACACAATAAATTTTAATCGATATTTTTTAAATTTTTGTTTCAGGTGAGTCATCATTACAATTATTTTTATCTTTAACCAAATCATGAATTATTTACGAGATTATTTAGGTAAGTTATTCGTTATTCATTCATTAATTATTGCTAAGAATCCATTCACCATTTATTTCTTAAAATTATTCACGAGATCTCATTTACTCATCTGCTTGAAAAGAAAAAATGTACCCGAGTATTCATCTTTATGAAATTCTTAGTGTATAATAACCGCAAATAAAAGTCTTGCCTTCGCAAAAGAAAAAAAAAAAAGAGGAGTAAAAGAAAAACGCGGTCGCTTCTTATACTTATCGGCCTTAATTGGTCGACAATACGGTGCAACTACCCAGAAAAACGGAGATAAAAATGAGAAATAAAATACTCTCGTTAGCAATCATCGTTTTGATTATTACTACTTTTTAAGTAGATTCAAGAGGATGGTAACAGGAGAAACTGAAGGTATAAGAGAGGCTTAAATCCCTGTCAAACAAGTTTTCAACGACCGTTAATCATAGCATAAGTTTATTTAATTGAGTATTCTTCATCGATAAACAATTTTAGTTATGTCACACCCATAATTTTTCAAGGACTGATCGAAACCCCTTGTTAAACACTGAGTAAAATTTTTAATATCATGTAAGCGAAGAAGAAAAATAATTAAATTTATTAAGCATAAATCATTGATTAAAAAACGATAACTCTCACACTTCATACAGATTTATTATTATAATGGAATGAGTAAAAAATTGATTATAATAGTTTTTAAATTTTATTGAAGCGACTTTGTATATTTTATAATTAACTGCTGCTTATTATGATACGTCACTTGAATAAGGTAAATGTTTTCCTGTAGAGCACATTTTTGACTTTCGAAACTGGTGAATGATACGCGAGTAAATTTTATTTATAAGGTAAGTGTGCCTAATATGGCCCTGTGCCTAATATGGCCCTCCCTGTTATTTTGAATATGCTAGGTATGCGGCATCTCTGCAAGGTAGGAAGAAGTCAAAAACACTGAATTATGAAGTTTTCAGTTGTTTAGAACATTTAAAAATTATTTTTGCGCACGCCTAATAGCTAAAACTCGTTTCGTATACCTCAGTTATTATTTTACGCTGTAATTAAGTGGTCTGCCAAAATATTTAGACGCACCTGATCAAAATTTGAATGAGTAGCTTCGATTCGTTATTGTTTAAGCTTTCAAACGCGACCTTAGTTTTTGTTCAACTCGTTTTCTAACGGGTTTTATTCTTAAATAACTTTTTATTTTGCAGTGTACCTAATATGGCCCCCCACGAATTAGTAGAAATACCGATATTAAGAGTCCTTAGTTTCATGTTTACTTTTTAGAAAATCCTATCCTAATGTTATTTAAGAAAAATAAATTTAATTGTTTCAAAGCTTTTTTTCATTTTATAACTAAAAAAGCATTCTAGCTCAAAAAAAAAACTTTGACCAAAATTTAAAGTTGAAATTTTTCTACTGGCTGCAAAGCTTTCAAAAACATTGTAAAAAAGGCTCAATTTTTAAATATATCATTTTTAAAATAATAACAATTTTGAAGTTTTTAAAATCTTATATCCTGATTGATTTAAAAAGTAGGAACAAATTGCAATTAATTAATTACTTCAAGGGGGGCCATATTAGGACACAAATTTTAGGTGTCTTAAAAAACCGTGTTTTGGTAAATCCTCTGGCATTTGAAGCTCATTGATCAAAATCGAACGTGTAATGTCTCATTTTAAAGCTCTTGAATTAAGCTTTAAAATGAGACCTTACCCGTCAAAAAATATTGATTTGATTGGCCACAACGTCGATTCTCGCTTAGGGGGGCCATATTAGGTACAGGTACTTTACAAAAAAAAGCAAATAAACAAACTATAAAAAAAAAAGTGAAAACGAGTAAAAAAAACAAAGTCATCGATCATAAAAAAACGTTCAATGAAAACCCACCTATCAAACGGTCTCGAAAACCGCAGCAGTGTTCCCTAATCCCTCGATTAGCCGAGCGACAGGAGCTCATTTGAATCACAAAAAGAGAAGAGGAGCCTCATCCCTTCGCACGCGCGCGTCATAATTATACTCGCAGCTCCCAGGAGGAGAAGGACGACAGCGAGAGGATAAAGTGGAGGTGGAGGAAGAGGGTTGTAGGGGAGACGCGCAACAGGTTGTACGAGAACAAATCGTACGGGATAATGCGAGAGAGAAAGAGAGAAGGGAGGTAGAGATATTCGATTTTATGCGGTGAGAAGAGCTGAAAAACCATAACGAGCTGTGATTCTCTTCGTAGATGGCGATGATTAATTTTTTCAATGGGATTTTTACGTTCTGCCATTATTGCAGCGATTTGAAATCACGTATTGAGGTTTTCGATACTTGAAATAATTGTTATTTACAAGAAGGCACTTATTTTTTTTTATTTTTTTCTAAAAGCTATATTTTTCTTATTTATTGAATACGAAAAATTGAATGAAATAAATTTCAAAATTTCCAAGATTTAAAAAGTATTTTTTTATTTTTCAATCATTACATACTAACGTGATTTCGTAGCTAGTATAAAAATTAGAAGTTTGTACTTGGGCAAATCTCTGAAACTTTTAAACTTTAGTGTAGTTGAATATAAGTTAGGTTTGAATAAATATTTTATTTAAAAATCACGTTTTTCTATTTTTCGTCTTTAAGCCTTTGTTCTTCTTTCTTTAACTGTTGTTCAAGGCGTTTTTCTAATTTCATCTCATGTTCTTGTTCAAGTTCTTGTTTTCTTCTATTCATTTCCTGAACAAATGAATCTGATTCTGATTCATTTTCTTCTATTTTTTTTGTCAACATTTATTTTTAACTTCAAAATTTCATCTTTTTGGAAGGCGACTTCACGCTCGAAGTGAACATAATCAGACCAAATCTCATCTAATCTTTTCAAAGACTATATCATAAGTTCTTTTTTGAAACCAGTGCCAACAATGACCGATGATGTATTATTGAATGAAGATTCAAAATCTTGGCTCACTTTTGTACATTCTGTCCATATTTTCTGTACTTTTTCAAAACGATAATTCATTGATGCAAAGCTTGATCCAAGTCCGTTGCAAATTTCATTGTAGCGACTGATGTTGTGGGCGACAGATCTCGACTGTCACCTAATAAGTTTTGGTAAGACAATTCAGTACACACATTCACTACGGTGACTTTTAATACCTAAAAAAAAATTAATAACAATTTTTTTTTGGTGTTCTAGAGTTTTCATTAACTGAGTGAACTTCATTATCCAAAACATTAGAATTCTGGAGATTACCATTTGAATTCGAATTTGTTGCTGTCTGCGCTAGTTTTACACTAGAACATGACTCTTTTCTTAAAAAATAAGCTGGCAAATTATTCTCAGACCGTATTACATCAAAAATTCCAATTTTGCTTTCGCTAACTTGGTTTTTGAATGTAGGTTCGAGTTTTGAATTTTTCTAATTAGTTTTAGCAAGCCAATTTTTTATTAGTTCAAAATCTATATAAGTCTGCACTTGTTGTTCACTTGAGGTTGTTACTCTCTTGGTAGTGTGAATGTATTAAATCAATAAATTGTTTGAAGTACGGAAGGATTCTAACGAAAGTTATGATACATTTTCAATTTATTCCGTAAGTTTTTATTATTGCATGAATTTAATTAAAATTTTATACTTACAGAATTATTCTCAGTCAATTCTATTTTCGGCACTTTCCAAATTGTCGAATTATTTGCATTTTCTTCTAATACTTTAAATGGGTTGTCTAATTTGGCATCTGCATTAAATTTTATTTTCTTTTGAAGACTCAACTCTAACCCAGCTGGAGCATTTTCGCCAAGCCCAAAATTGACTCTTGTATCAAAGTTGAGATACTGAAGATCTTCTCTGTAGTCATCAAAAAAAGAATAATCACTGGCGTCCATCTTGAGCTAAATGAAAGAATAGTTTTTAGAAATTATGCACTAGCGGCCTATGCGCAGCCGGCCGCCATGTTGCAGACCGAGCGTAAAGGTGATCACAGGAACTTTGCGTAAATGCACTTACGCAGCGACGCCGCAACTTACACAGCGACGCAGCAGCTATTCGTATACATGTATTTCAGGTAGCCAACGCACCAACGCCGGACCACCGCGTATATACAGGTATACAAAGTGCTGCGGCGTCGCTGCGTAAGTGCGTCCATGCCACAGCGTCCGTGGTCCACGCAAAGTTCCTGTGATACGTCGATCGCCTTTACGCTCGGGCTGCAACATGGCGGCCGGCTGCGTAAAGGCCGCTAGTGCATGGGAGCACAATAACCGTTCTTTTGGCTTCTATCGGAGGGAAATCAAGTTATTATTTGTGATAAATGGACTTTAAAAAGTGTATATAACACTCAAGACTAAAGTTTGCTGAGAAGGCCCACGTATTTGCAGTGACAGCGGGCCTCCACGGAAAACTTTAGTCCCTCGGTAAATAATTATATACTATTGCAGCGTAGGCATGAAATTCAAAAATCATGTTCTTGAATTGGTTTTAATTTAAAAATAACAGGAATAACTCAACATACTGTCAAAATTATTCAAAAAATAAAAGAACATAATTTGTAAAAATTTGATGTTTATAGACAATTTTCAAATCTTGATGATCTGACTGTGGGGAGATATATTACTTGGATACCGCTCAAGTTTGACTCAAGTCAGACTCAGCTACTCTGGCTAGGTGAACACTAAGCTCCAAATCGAAAAGCAGGTATGCAAATTTTACCTGAGAGCTGAGAGAGGTCAAAAATGAGTGGAGTGGGAGAAGAGGATCAGTTAATTGCCAGACTGGTCGGTCAAGGGTTTATTTGGCCTCCGAAGGGTTTGCGGACCGACTGCCGAGCCGGTGGCAAGGCATGTAACGAGGAGTTATGCAATTTTTATTTCCGTTCGAGAACCGAAAACATAGGGGCGAAGGTCCGATGTTGAGGTTAGAGGATGGAAAACAAATTTTTACCGTAGAAAATTTTTAACCTCTTATTTGAAAGGTCATTCCTTATAAGTGCTTTAATAAAATGGTATCATCCTTGCTTCCCTACACTGATTTCCAATGTTTAAATTTTATATTTTGGATTTTGAGAACTAGAGTAAAGTACAGTTTCGGGAAAAACCAAAGATACGATCTTTCATTACGTAAGTGCTCAAATTTAATTGAAAAAAACTATATTTTTTCAACTTGAAGAGAGATTTATGAAAGTCCTATTTGTACAAATAGACTTTATAAATATAATCATACCAAAAAAGACTTCTTGAAAAAAAATTTATACTTTAAAATAGCTACGAAAATTGTATTAAAAAAAAAAATGTAAACTGGTTAAAACTTGACTTGATCATCAGAAACTTTTACTTTTAATATAAAGTTTTGGTAGTGAGTCAATAAGTGCTACCTACTTTTTCAAACAAATAATAGTTATTTACGTACTGAAGGGGACTATGCCGTGTTTCTTTGGGTCGGATGATGTTTTCATTCTGACATCGAGATAGAAAGAAAAACCGCAAATAAAAAAGCAAATTGTGTTAATTATATAATTGTTAACTTGAACATGTAAAAAATATATTTGTACATACGATTAATTAATGAAAGCTGGGTAAGAAGATTGTAGCAATGTCCAGTATCAAAAATTATTTAATAATGAAAACGCACCGATTATATGCCTGAAGGGTATAAAAATTAAAATTTAGTAAATTTCATAAATAATTAAAAAAAAAAAAAAAAAAAATATCTAAAAATTACAGGTAGCTAAAAAATCTAGTCCTTCTTTTTCTCGCTCAATTTGGCAAAAATTCTAAATCCCTAGCCTAAGTCATGACCGAGAAACACTTTAAAAGCATTACAACGATCACAACTACTAATCTATTACAACAAAACTGGTGATCCAGAGTCTAGACTCTCTACGTTACACATTTATTATAAGCCGCAAAGACAATTTTTAACTTAAAAATCTCATTTTTTCCAATTAACCGTGCGCACAAGTATAATTGAATCGCCCAATTAAAAACTTTTGCTTTTAGTTAAATTCGACATCCACTTGTTATTTGCTTATTCAACCCCATTTAAAAAAAAAAATTTTTTTTATACTTTAGCAGAGAGAGAGTGGGCGGGGGCTAGAGGAGGATGATACAAGTATGATATTTATATAGGCGAGCCTCAGAGGCACGGGGGGGAAGAGGGAGCAATGATGAAAATTTTGTGTGCCGCAAATTGGATTAGGATTAATGGGGCTGCTGGCAGACTCTCTGATTCGCGTAACGTGCTTATTAACGTATGAAAAGCGAGAATTTTCGAGTGGCTCTCGATAGTTTATTCATAAATTGCACGCCCGATGCTCAGCTGCAGACTTTTGAACGAGTGAGCATCGATGATGCTTGACTTTGTTTATTTACTACCCTTCGTTCACCCTTAGCTTTTTTTTTTTATAAATCGCTACGCTGGGTAGGTACCTGTACTGGGTTGTGTCAATGTCGTCAATGCTGTTTATAGGTTTTTATGGTTTTTTTTTTTTTTATAGGTTCCAGTTTTATGACCACAGATACTTGGGTAAATTTAATGATGCGTACTTTAAACCAAATTTTTAATTAATAATGTACATCTTTAAATGCACTTGCCACTTTGACAGATAATTTAAAAAAAAAATAAAAGTCTAAAATCAGAATACATCGATCCACCACTTTTTTTTTTTTAATTTTAAAATTGTTATTCTTTTACCATTGATATATAAGTAAGTTATAGATCAAAACGTCCTGGCACGTAAACAAGATTTCAAGTTTCGCGACGTATATCTGAAGTTCAGTCGAAAGCATGTAAAGCGTATCCTTAGCCGCAGGCGTGCTAATTAACGGCCGCACAGGCGGTATGCACGTACAAACCCACCCGAAAATATAGAGCCGAGTAAAGAGCGCGGCGGAGGCAAATTGGAAAATCAGCCTGCAACGCCGTCTTCTTTCCTCCAGCAAGAGCACCGCGCCTAATTAGACTTTCCTCCCAGCAGCAGCAAGCGAGTAAATCTTGAAAATTAATCGAGGTAAGGAATTTTACTCCACCTCATTATGTAAAGTCCCCGGTAGCACCGAAAATTAACTGATGCATCCGACCGCGAGATTGGAAAAGGACGAGCTCGTTACCCTTGTTATTCGCTACCCGACTTGTTGCGCCCGTGAGATACTCGAGCGAGCGTTGTAATTAAGGGGCCGGAGTACGTGATATTTCGTAAGGGTCACTTAAGATACGTACGTGATATTTTCTTTTAATTGGCTGAGATTTATTGTTTTCAATACCTCTATACTCAACAGTTGAGAAAAATACATACTTATATATTTATTCGGACCATGTTGCAGCTTTGGTAAAAGTTTATTTCATCGTGGAAATTAATAAAGCCGATTAAACTAAAAAAATCTGATGTTTACAGTACTTAAATGAAAAGCGTCGACTCGATGGAGTGCTGAAGTATTTTGCCAATATAGATGGGTTATAAACCCAGTGGAAACAACTGTTCATAGTCTTTACGCAAACTTCAAACGATACACTGGTGGGAAAGAAAACACGGCCGTAAAATTGCCAGCGAAGTGTTTGTTCCCGAGCTTTTTTTTGATGCGGCTGTGTTTGCGCAGGAGAGAAGAAACGTACAGTACGGGAGCTCAACTGGAGGCCTTTGAGAGTTTGCAAGTCTTCTTGCCTTTTTTACTCAGCTTTGTTAAGGAAGAGTAATCTCTTTCCCACTTACTTCGAGAGATCGTGTAACTTTTTTTTTACCCAACAAACTCTTGCTGATCCTAAAATGGACATTGTTAAATTTTTATTTTACGTTTTTTTTAAAGTTTGTTTCATGGATTGGAATGATTTGAAATCGAAAAAAACATTTTTTCTCGCATTTTTAAGTTTATATTTTCACTGTGTTATTCAGATGAACTGTCTCACTTGGTCATCTCAATGGATCGTAATTGAAGACTATGAACTGGAAATTCATATTCAATGCTCTGGACATAATTTAATTACAAGCTACGTTTACATAGGCTAATCCAAAACAAATCAAATTCAAATTCAAATTTAGCGCCAAATCGATTTTAAACTGATCACTGTTGTCGTTGATACATTCATGGAGATCAGGAATTAATTGTATAATTTATGGATTTAAATCAACTATTTATAAAACAAGGCGTTTATCAGAAAAATAAGATTGAAACTTACGATATTAATCGTAAAATTTATCAAACAGAGGATAAAGTAGTTTTAAATTTTAATTAAAGTGGCATTTTCCTGGATAAGTCCAAAGAAAGGACACATTTACATGACTTGGGTGCACAAGGATATTAGACCTACCTTCTTCTTTTGTAATACAAATATTTATTTCACCCGCTTTACATGGTCCTATTACGTCTGCAATTTAATTAAAAAATCTTATCCAAAATTTAGAAGTATAATATAAAAAAATAAATAAATTTTTTATCTTCGGCTGGTCTTTGAAAAATGATTTCTATTTTATTTTCATAAAAGTTAAAACATTCAGCAAACTTATTACAGTTTTAAAATTTTACGTAAAACGCTCAACCCGCAACTACAACTTTTTCTTTATAACTTTATCGATACTTTGATCAGCTCATTCGAGGATAACAGCAAGATCAAATTATGAAAAAGGTGTGTTGCAGCTAGTGTCCATGCATGATTCATCCGAGAGCCGAGTCGTAAAAAGTCGGCCGTAAAAGTCGGACTCGCCTAAATTTTAAAACCGAGAGGAATCGCGACGTTTCCCGGTAGAAGAAGGAAGACACTCGAGAGCGACTCCCGGAGAAAAGGGGGTTAATATCCCGAAGGAGATCAACCACACGACGGGACGCGACGCGCCGGCTCGGTGGCACTTCTCTCCTCGTGCGGGCATCAATCTTTCACGGCGCTAGTACGAGATACGCTGCTGGATCGATTAGTACGTCCTTTTCTAGCCCATTGTTTATGAATTTTTTGAATTCGGTCTTTCGAAATAAGTCGCGCGGTTTAAAAAAAAAAGAAAGAGAGAATATTCGATGGACTTGGTAAGTAAGTTTTAAAAGTTTGAGTCATCTTGAAAGAATAATTCAAGCCTTTTTATAAAAGTTCCTCGAAAGCTCGCTCGTAAGTTTTAAGTCTATCAAGCTTGCAGAGTTAATCGATGCTGACTATCCCCACCAACTACGTCAAATTAAAAAAAAAAAAAGGTTTAAGCGTTAAAAAAAATTAAATCCATAAAAATCAGGGACCTAGTAATATCAAAATGTTTTAAATTAAAAAAAAAAAAATTAAATCCATAAAAATCAGGGACCCGGTAATAACGAAATGTTTTGTTACTTTTGTTATGTTATAATTTTTTTATAGTACAAATAACAAAATTGACTTTTGTTATGCTATTTTTCAAAATACCATAACAAAAATGACGATTTTTTAAATAACATAATGAAATGAACTTTTGTTATGTTATTTAAAAAAAGTCTTTTACCAAAAGTTTGAATTTTTACAGCAATTTTGTTACTTAAAAAAATACCATAACAAAAGTACAATTTGTCATGTTATTTTAAAAAATAACTTAACAAAATTCAATTTTGTTATGGTACTTAGAAAAGTAACATAACAAAAGTCAATTTTGTTATTTGTACTATAACAAAATTATAACATAAAAAAACTTTTGTTATTACCGAGTCCCTGATAAAAATCGACAACTTGATGACTCTCTTCCTCCTTTTTGTCATAACGCTCGAATGATGAAAGTAGGGTTGGCAGGGAAAAATTCACTATGCTTCATATACATGTAAAGATCGTCAGCGTCCCTACTCCCTGTAAATGAAATTGAGAAGGACCGCGGGCGGGCTTGAGCCGACGCCGAGGTAAGCGATTATTTTATCGGCTCGGGACGATCAGCACGAATGACACGTTTCAGACTACGCGCTGCTGAGGTTTCGTTTATCGACTGCGGGCCATCTTTTGTGAAGGGGCTTTTCGTGCGGTTGTTTCTTCTTTTGTCGTCTCGCCACCGAAACTTTGGCTGTCGTGAAAAATTTCTGTACCCTTTTTCTTTTTATCCGTATCAGCTACTGTGTGTTCAGAAGTAATATGAATCAAAATTTTTCTTTTCTTTTTTTTCTTGAAAATTCGCAAAAACATTCCTGTGAAATATCGCGATCATAAATTCAAACAAAAATTTACACTTATCTTGGAAGTTATAAAAAATTGTATCCGTCATCGTCGCATATCTTACGAAAAATTCCAGGAGCTATTTATAAGTCTCAACGCGTTCTACAATCAGATTGAAAAGTTGGTTAAATAATTTTGCAATTAGTGTATATCTCACCGCGAAAGAACATTTTTGTATCAGATATAGAATAACATTTTTAGATCTTCTTATGATTTATGTAAAATATTTAGCTGTTTAAAAATACGTTTTATCGCAAATAAATCAGGAAAGATTAACATAGTTAAAAAAATTTCTTTAATAATTTTGTAATTTACTAGTTTATGAAAAAAAGCGTCTGCATACTCGGTCGTCGCAGTGCATAGAACTCGTATAAAAAGGTGCTAAAATTAGAGACCTTGCTGAAACGAAATTGAGGTCAGGTACCTTAAATAGACGTTCCGGAAACCCTCTCGAGATGAATTTTATGTTCAAGTGAATGAAAAATTTTTCAAAACAAGATCTCGAAAAACACGAAGAATTTTTTTAACAAAGTTATGTTTACGCGCATGCATTATCATCAGCCCTTCGGAATCGAGCCTCGCAAAGATGTAAAAAAAAAAAAAAAAAAAAAACTATCCACTTGTAGGGCGAGGTGGGGGGTAAAAATAAACGTCGAAAGAGTCTGCTGGTTAAAAAAATATTTTTTCGGGGCCAAGTGTCGTGGCTTTTAAAAATTTCATCGGTCGCACACGTGTGTGTGTTTTCCTCCTTGCTGTCGGTACACACATATACCGTGAAGAGAGCCGGCCCGGTGTTGAATTTTTCAACAGCGCGTAACGAGAAGAAAACTGCTGGGTGCTGTAGCCCGCAGTGGTGTACTACACACGTGAGCGCAGTGTGCATCTAGCTGCGCCAGAAGGAGCTAAGCTGGCCGATCGAAAGCAATTAAAACTTGACTGGAGGAAGAAGGAGGAGAGTCTCTTGTTCGCGCGGTCGTTTAAAATCGACCGAGCGTGTGCAGTTTGTCTCTGAGGGGTGCACGGGGGAGGGGATATCGAAACCGGACTTGATTTATCGTTGCAACCAGATTCTGAAAAAGTGCCTTTCTCTCTCGCTCTTTTGTTTTGTTTTGTTTTTTTTTATTATTCATTTTAAGTTTTTTTTAAATGTAGAAGTGGATTGAAAAAAAACCTGGTTCTTTTTGGGGTATTTACAAAATCTCAGGATGTCGCACAAGATTTTTTAAAAAATCGAGATTTCAGATGAATTTTTGGGAGTTTCTGCGGGTGTGTTTGTTATTATTATCTGTGAAGTCAACCAACAAAAAAATAAATGAAAAAAATTAATCTATCGTTTGGGCTATCTTGTAAATTTTTAGAATTTTGTATGCATATTATCCAAATGACAGCTTTATAAAGTTTGCAATAACTGTAATTTTTGAATTTTTAGGGTATTAAGTCAATAAAACGCTGGAACAAAATATCAAGAATTTTTTTTCTGAGTACTGATAACAAAGTAAATGTAACCGTAAATTAAAAAAAAAAAAGAAATTCATTGAGTTATAGCTAGCACATTTGAAATTGAACGTATTTTACTTTTCAAAAGTTTACAGTATTTATTTTATTTTATGAATTTTTCGTTTTCATTAAATATTTCATTATTTTAATGATTATTAGCATTATTATTGAATAAATAAAATAAAAAAATATGTAAATTTTTTATAAAATATATTCATACAAAGCCAAAAAAGTTATGTCTCATACTAATTAAACGAAAATTTACTTCAATTGCTTAAATCACAGCTCACGGCATGATGTACAATAAATCTAGTTAGCGAGTTGTTTTTCTCTCTCTCTCTTTTTTCCACAAAGTCAAAGCGCTCGCTAAAAGTCGTAAACAAAATTATAGCAGTTTTCGAGTCTCACATAATAGGGCGCATAAATTTTTCCCACTTCCGTTCATCCCTCCAGCCGGTCGGGTCGGGACAGCCGTACGGGCGGCTACCGCGCGCGGGGATCCTTAATTAATCGCAGTGCTACATGCTGGATTCATAATAAATTCGTTTGGAATAACTTGATACGCAGCGCGTGAAAAGCACACTTAATTAAGACTAGAAGAGCGAGGGGTGCGTTGAAATTAATTATTTTTGTTTACAGCTTACGGGAGACTGTGCACCGCCAGACGGCGAGAAAAATTAGTAGTCCTAATGAGAGACTTTTTAAAAATAAATTTCTTTTTTTCTTTTTTTTTTTTTTTTTTTTTTTTTTCTAGCTCGCGAAATTAATACCTCAATTAAGGTAGACTATAAAAATACCTTGGGATTCCAAAATTTTAATTACTTGCCGCCAGTGCCACTTATTTTTATAATGAGCAGCTTATTTCCTTAAATTTTATTTTACTATGTTGATATTTTATGAAATTAAAAAAAATAGTGTAAGCCATAATTTTGTTTGTACCTATCTATTTAAATGCATTTGACGAGAAACCGTTCAATGTAACTGTCCAAGGTTTCGATTACATCACCAATGGGCAATAAGTAGCATTCGTCGGTTAACCTCAATGACAAATCACCTTGAAACCGCGCCCAGAACTATCTTGTCAACGCAAAACGTATCGTTACTCTCGGGACTATTTATTCGACTCTTAATCACTCTGTGCTGTACAATACCCTTGAAATAGTTTGAAATGAGTTAGCTCACACGTGTTCGATAACTATTAATTTTTTTTTTTTTTTTTTTTTTATCACTAATAACTTCTTTAATTCTTTAGACGATGTAGTTATTTTATTAAGTTCAAATTAGTAATTAAAACTTAAAAATTAATCTCGCACCAAAAGAAGTGCATAATTTAAATTGAATAAAGTAGAACAATCTGTATTTAGTCAGACTGAATCAGGTGTCATATATGTGCACCCAGACGTTGATTCAAATTTGAAAAAAATTATGGGTTGTGTATATAGTCTAATAAAACTAATTTTCTTTTGAGCTTTATTTATTGTAAATAAATAAAATAACAGTTAAGCCTTCAAAATAAGTCCCTGAGTGGGCACATAATTTTTCAGCTTGACACTCCAAAGCGGCTCTTGTCTTTCGGTCAAAAGAAAGTTGGTGGTCTCGCCGTGAGAAAAGGTGTCCGACAGCATTAACCACGAGCCGCAAAATTAATTACGAACATTAATTAACATACTCTGGGTTCTCAAAGTATCTCGGCTGCTCCTTCTCTTTGTGCGGTAGCCTTTCATCGACATGGAACGCAGAGTCCACAATGCCACCCCAAACTTTTACCCATCGAAGCATCGATTGATAAATTGTTTGTGTGCATTATGGATTAAAAAAAAAATCTCGGCGTACCAAAAATTCACTTTAATCCCCGAAAAAAAAGACCAATTCGGAGAGTATGAGCCATTGAAAGGTAACGAAAAGAACCCAAAGCCATAGAAAAGATTATAAAAGAAGTACCGCGACAGTCAAGAATCAAAAGTTCCTGCGTTCGACAGACAGCAGCGGCGAAAAATGACTCACTTCATCCCCTCTCTCTCTCTCTCGCGCGATTATTTTCGTGGTCTTTTTTACCTTTCCTCCCGTCATTGTGGCAAAAAGGGACCGGAGGGCTCAACAGCAGCATGCCGCCGGAGAATTTAATGGCTCGCGTCAATCGAGACGCTGTGAGTTTCCACTTCTGGGTAAACTCCGCTTTGAGTCTCGAGGAGCTTCGCATTCGATTCAATTTGACTATAGCAACCAACATTTTTTCATTCGAGTTTATGAATTAATTTTTCAATTTGTTTCAATG
This sequence comes from Encarsia formosa, assembly GCA_038277355.1. Classification (NCBI taxonomy): domain Eukaryota; kingdom Metazoa; phylum Arthropoda; class Insecta; order Hymenoptera; family Aphelinidae; genus Encarsia; species Encarsia formosa. The sequence goes on from CM076184.1 coordinate 114,128,472, forward strand.
CGTACAAATGCGACGAATAAATTCAGTTATTATATGTATCGTGAAAAATTTGATGAACCTTCTTATGCTTATATACGCTCAGGGTTTCCGTTATACTTTAGTTTAAATATATTTAGTACTAGTGCAGCCTTTTTTTTCGAGAGAAATGTTGAAAATACTGGCAGTTAATTTATTCAATGACAGTTTTAAAAATCTACAAAAAAAAATTTACTTGCATAATTGTTATCGGACTAATGGAAATCTTGACTTTTTTTTTTTATCTTATTTATAGTCGCCACGTTTATGTTCCTTTTTAGGGCTTCAGCGACTTTTTCGGGTTCGAAATAAATCCCTACACTGCTTCGTATTTAGGCTCATGGGAAGTTACCCCAAATATTGCCCCCAGTCGAGATTATCAAATTGATCAGAGCCGAGATTCGAACCCAAGACCCCTCGAACGACGATGTTTCTCCGACTGGCACGCTAACCACGGACCCATCGCCGCTCACCAATGAAATCTATTGCTATTTCCTAGGCTATTTCATCAATGTAAATTGACTAATAAAAATTTTAAACTTCAATTGTTTCAATTAAATCATAACTATCTTTTACTTTTGTCCTGATTACAGTAGCAAAGTGTATATTCTGCATTAAAATTTTATTTTTTATTTTTTCATTTGTCTGAGATATTGATCTTAGTTGATTTTTTTTTTTTTCTTACAATTGTTGAGTATTTCTGAAACTCCTAGTTTTTTACCATTTCCGACAGATAAGTTGCGTACGTATTCAAAAGCTTTACGGCAAACCAGCAGCAGATTGAAATTTGATGTTTGGAATCGCGGATTGTCAATGTATTCGGGATATCAGATGAACCGTACATTTGAGCAGAGATACTTGTTTAAATATATATATATATATATATATATATATATAAATTGTGATTTTCTATAAGTTAAGGGGGTACTTTGACTTGTGGGGCTCAAAAAAGTCGTATTTTTTAGGATTTCAAAGACAGAAACCGTTGACTTTTATTAATCAAATTTTATTGCACATTGTAAAGTAACTTTTCATGAATATTATGTCAAATTTTGGTTTAAAAATATTCAAAGCCAAGCCGATGGCAGAGGATTTCCGGAGGCACCTTCAAGAAAAGTAGTTATGACTTATGCTCGGACTTATGCATTTGAAAAAAAAAAATTTTACAAAATTTAGGTTACATGTTATAAAAAAATATTTTTTATGAAAAATTCAAGGTTATTTTTTATAAAGTACTTTACAAAAACTTTATAAAGTCTTTACAAAAAATTTTTACTTGGGGCGGTGGTATGGGTAGTTCATCACAGGATCATTTCTACATAAAAATTCAAAAAGGTTTCGATAAATAATGAATTTTTCTGGCCTTCACGAGAGGATTTTTTTTTTTTTTCTTAATTTTGCAGTTTTGGGGACGCTTAGAAGTTAAAATACCGGTTTTTGCTGTAAAAATCCGCTATTTTATGGTCGCCATTTTGTTTCTAAGTGAAAAAAAAAAAATTCCTCTCGTGTAGGCCTTGTACTATGTATGAAGAATAAGACTACCCTACACAGAAACATCGATACCGGCACCATAAAGCAGAGTTTCTGCCGCAATTTATTATTATTATTATTTTTTCCGGCCGTGTACTAAATACGGCGCTCGTCATTCAAATCATGCTATTCAGCTCGCTATTCAGCTCTCGATCAGGTCAAAAGTACAATTACTAAAAACTCTATAACTTTGCGAATTCGTCTCCAAATGACTTGAAATTTTGAGACAACATTTCTAAGACATTTTACTATAAAAAAATTAAAAAATAAATAAATCGATTTTTTAAGCCCCACAAGTCAAAGTACCCCCTTAATAAAATTAATATTAATAATTTTGTTTAAATTGAATTTATGATTTGATAATCTTTTTTTTTTTTAAAAATGGGAACAGAAATATTATATTATCGGTTGGAAAAATTTATTTTAGTTTATTTCTTCAATTAAATCTAGCAATCAAAAAAGTAACCAGTTTTAAAAGTTTAATTGAAATCTAATAATATCATTGTATAATAAAAGTAGCTCAACACAAAAATTATTATTAAATACAATTTCCTTTAAAATTATAACCATTCTTCTTTGTTTAAAGTCATTTATTTAATAGAAACGATGAGAAGTTTGGATTACTTGAATTAATAAATGCAATTGAGTAATTTAATTTTCATTGAAGATTCTCTTAGAATTTTCCAATAATTTGATTACCGATCATCAAAAAGACGCTTTTACATTTACACCAGAATCATTTATCGTAAATTGCAACAGTTTCCATATCTGTACATATTATCACATGAGTACTAATTAACTTTTGAATGTAATTATCTTATCATTTAGTATTTCCATTACAATCCAAACAAGTGACTTCAAGAGTAATTGAATAAAGAAGTTTTATGATTTTCTCGGCTACGAGCTTTAGCTTTGGCATCCATCTATAAAAAAAACCAGAAAAAAAGTTAATCCTTTTAAGCGGAATGGCTTAAGGTAACAATATCCCCATATTATCCAATAAAAGATCCAAAGAAAGTTCGAACGATGACGGCTGTCGAACATTCAAAATCAAGGGGGAGTCCATCGACACTCGACGCATGACAAAGTACGTACATTCATCCGGTGACAGCTCCGGGATTAATGGGTAACGTCGGGGAACGAAATTTCAAAGAGACCTTACTCACATTTTCATTCGAGCTCATCGTATGGTTTCCCCTTTAAGTTACACACTTCTGATGATTCCAAAACTTTTGATTAGATACCTTTTTGTTTTTGTAATGTTAGAATCATAAATGAACACGCATAATTTTTTATTCCGATGATTCTTAAGCTGTGGTGGTGAAATTTTCATGGAGGCGGCCAAGTTTAAAATTAAGTTTAAAACCTTTTAGCATCGTCTGAAAATTTCCATAAATGCAGAACGATTTATTCAAGTTAAGCGGTTTCATATTTTGACTTACAAAAATTCTCGAGCCATTCTCGAAGTGTTTACGAGAGTGCTCACTCTTTCCATCGAATTATCAAAAATTTTTACCCAGGTTACGCACACAAGGCGTAGTAGTGTGCGGCATTCCATTGACGGTTACGGCGGTAATTGTTCGGAAATACACCCAGCCTCCCCCGGTATTCCGGAAGGGCGCAAGTCACCGTAAAATTAGCACTCGAGCCCTTCAACGTAACGCGATATACTCCTCCCTCAGCCCCGGTAAAAGTTTATACCTCTCTTACGTTTTCTCTCTCCCCTCTCTTCTTTCCGATTGCTGTTGTTTCTCCCGCTGTGGAGGAGGAGGAAGAGAGTTTCTAATTACGACTGAGAGTGCAGTCTACTTACGGTTAATCGATCGTGACGCGGGCTTTTATGTCGGGCCACTCCACTCTGCAGCAGGCGCTCGCTCCTGTAAATTATGAAGCTCGAAATTTCGCTACCGCACTGGAACCTGCTAGCGGATATTATACAATAACGTACAGGAATAAACCTCGACGTGCCTGGATAATGCTGCTATGACGGTGCTTCGATTGCACCACCGCGCCGTCGCCCAGAGTAATTAATTACCGAACAACCCGCTTAAATGACCGATTCTGATTTAATTGTTCTATAATAGGGTCCGAATAGTTTACTCGACGTACTAGTTGCTTTTTAGTTAAAATTTTTCAACTGCTTGCCTCAACTACAGATGGACAGCTTTTTTTTCACAATATGATAATAAACGATGATTAAATTGTACGAGGGATATGACTTTTTCATCGAATAGAAAAATGAAAACTTTATTGCTGATAGCTTGCCGTCTAGACTTTATTACGGGACTAACCTAGCTAGACTATTATTCAATCAGAGCAGTTTCGCTACATCGAAGCGGGTTTTATAATTGGTTTTCAATCAGCCATTGGTTTTCACGCAAATCGATAATTCTACTCATTATTTAGGTCGTGTGAATGAAAAAAAAAAAAAAAAAAAAGAAAAATACTGTAACCATAAATATTGCAAAAGGTACGGATAGCTGGAAAGATTTTTCAATCGAGAGTTGAGAAATATTTCCTTTTGAATTTTTAACGATCAATCGTAATTAGGGCAATGGAATTATCGACGGATGATTGAAATTTTTTATTCCCCGCTTGGTATTGGTTATTCAATATTCAATAATAAGGTTTAGCAAAATAATTAGTTTTTTTTTTCGCGGGGCGAGCGGGTTTCCATTAGTTATCGCAAAGTAGCTCGGAAGTCAATGAATTCGCACTCAACAACCGTAAAATCACTTCGAGGTATCCAGTTTAGCGGGGCTGATTTTTCATCGGGCTCCATTTATCTGGGGCGTGTGAACAAGAAGAGAAGAAACAACAGCGGGAACAAGATAAACAAGAGTCGAAGAGAGGGGAGAAGTCGCTCGGTATGCGTGCGGGGGCGGTAGAATCTCCCAGCTCTATTTAACGTCGCCGAGTCGCTCTTTTACGTGATGGATGGCGACGTGGCCAGGAAGGGTCGACGACGAGGATTCGGGATGCATACCAATTGACGTCTACTGCCTGAGCGAGTGGATGCTCGGGAGAGAATTTTTGAGATCGTTGGTTTTCAGAATCAATGCCGTTGGCTTTGCTGATTTGTAGCTATGGTTAAACTCGGTTAAACCTTCTCGGCTTCATCCGTCTAAGTCACACAGCTCTTTTTCTCATATCAAAACCATTGTACTTTGTAAATTTTATGAAAATAAGTAAACCTTTTTAATCATCATAAAAACCTGAGATGTTAGTGATTTTGACGCTCGGAGTAAGTCAGGTATAAAAAAATAATTATCATAAACCTGAGAAAAAAAATAATGGGCCTTCATAAATTATTAGCCCCCACTTTGCTCAGCTTTTTCTTAGGTACTTCAAAAAAAAAATTCACCTCTTCAAGAACGAATGAATAAATAATAGAGAAATTTCTGCTTAAGTTTTCTATAGTTCCAGTGTAAAAAGCTGTTTTAATAAAATTTTTAAAATCTTCTCGCAGAAAAGATTGTCCTTAACCGTTTCATTTTACTTATCGCAAACTCAAATTTTCAAGATTTAAAATTTAAAAAATTTTAATCTTGGTAATCGCGAATATCAGGGAAAGTACTTGAAGTTTGCTTCATGACAATAACTTATCAAAACTAAAATCGTTCAGTGTAAACAATAAATAATAATGAAAAAGAGTTAAAAAATAAATCAATGAAACAATAGTAAAGCTACAAGCGATTGGCCACAAAGTCAGCCGTGAAAGCATTTTAAAAAAAAGCACTCAAGAAAATTAAGGGCAACAGATCCAACAAACTATAAACTTGATATTTTCACTTATGGTTTTTTTTTTTTCTTCCTCGGAAGTGGGGTTTTTTCACTCGGCTAGGGCGGTCTTTCTTTTCTCCTCCTGTCCCTTTCCCATACGAGGCTCTAAAAGCTCTCAAAAAGTCTCTTACGTAGGTAGGTAGACTGAATTGAGTAGAAGTGCTTCAACGGTTCCTCGCACCAACGTGCGTGCCGCAGTGTGTATAGTTGAACTTTCACTCGAAAAGATCCAAGCGTGGAGAGAGAAATTACACGCACGCCTGCGCAAGCTCACAAAAAAAAAAAAAAAAAAAACTTTGAGTGGGTATTATAGTTACATAATAAACGCACAAACGTGATATTCCAAATCTTTTATATTAGTGTATCCCGACAAGTAAGTGACTGCTTTAGGCTGTAGCAAAAAAGATATGATAAATTACCTAATATTACCCTAAAAAAAAATATAACCTTTGGTAGTTTTTCAGCGTCCTTGCCCTTTTGACATAAGCATCGGAAAAAAGCACGTGTTTACCCCAGCCACTTTTTAAGGTACACACGTCGTACCTTTCCGAGCGCTCGCCACTCTTCGTTCGCTTTATCTTCTCGCAAGAGGGAAAAAATAAAAGAGCGTATTGTCTTACTTTGCGGGAAGAAGCTGCACGAGCGATTTTTCAAGACTTCAACTGGCGGCTCGAGTCCGACCAAAATTCGGTGTTTTTTCACGGACAGGTGCATCATGAAGCTCACCTATTTTTTCATTTTTCGATGAAAAAATTAAATGTATGAGACGAAGGAGTGATCGACGCTGGTTGACAAAGTGAAAATTTCTATTTATATTTTGGCACGTTCCCGCGACGATGCTGTCAATAATCCAATAGACGGTTTTGGTTTTCTAGTTTATTTATCATTAGATACGACGAGTAATTAGATTTAGTCGAGATGTCAGTGGTAAACCGAGGTTGGAGTTATTTTGAAGGCCGCTTTTCAAAATGAGCATTTTTGAAAACTCGGGTAATATTGGTAGGTAGATTTTTCTTCCCTACGTCTCGGACGGTCTTTAAATTATTACGACTTCCTTAATATACGTTGTACCGGTTGGGTCAAAATTCATATTTAAAGACTGGAAACATTTTTAACTTTTCTAATACAGTTACGGTTTCCGAAAATAACCCAAGAATTCAGTCAGTCTCCAACAGTAGTAGCGTTGAGAAAAACCACAATCATTGAAAATGACGATCCTTTAAAAACAAAAGATTCGTTTATCCTCCGACCAGGTTCGAAAAAAGCGTACAATGGAAACTGAAAAAGTCGATAGTAGGTAAATTGAAGGACAGTGGAGGGTAGTTCATTTACAGGTGCGACGATTAAAGCCCCGAAAACTCAACGAACCGCAAACGAACGGCGCTCCTCCTCCTCCTCCCCGGGGTAATCAGATTAGCTGGCGTTTCCGCTACTACTACAGCCGCACATCCGGAAATCGGCGATTCTTTGGTAACCGCGCTACATAGCACACAGCCGGGGCTATTTCGCGTTAAACTTTTACGAGCCGCTCCGTTTTGAATTATAAACCGGTGGGTCGGGGGAAGCCTGAATTATGGAGCTCTCTCGGGGGTCTGTTTACGAGTGGCGCGCTGTTTTTCATCCGTTCGAAAATATACATTTTTTATCCCGGCTGCCCGAAAACCGAAAGTGGAGGAATTTCCAGCTCTTCCTTTTTTTCTTTCTTTGAGAAAAATTATTATCTTCGATAGCTTAGAAATTTTATTGCTGCTTCAAGGTTGATTTCTAAATTCTAAACTATAAATCGATGGTCCCAGCGAAGAAAAACCTTAGCTGAAAATCAGCAGATTTGAAATGACCAATGAGAGGCTGACATGAATTAAAAAATCAGAAAAATTCAAGAATCTTCATAAATCATTACTCAATGAATGAAATTTTTTCATATTTTTCGATTTTTTTATTCACTTTAGCCCTTTATTAGTCATTTAAAATTTGCAGATTATCGGCTAAGGTTTTTCTTCGCTGGGACCGTCGAAATACGTGCTTGACTCGGTCACCATATGCGGAGGAGACCAACCCCTGGGTTAACTTAAAAAATACCCCTAAAATGTACCTCTCTTTTTCTTCTTCTCCCGCTTGGTATGTTAAACTTGAGCGGGGTTAAACTCATCCGAAATATATATGCTCCCGATCGGCGGCTAGCTTTCAAAACTTTTCTTTTCACGCTCTCCGAGTGCGTATATACACCCAAGGTCTTTTATTTACTTTCCGGGGGGGACGGTAGTACACGCCCAAAGAGAAACAAGGAAGTATCAACTTTTCTGGCTGGGATGGGCCGAGGTGTTTGAAGGAAAAAGTCTGACCTAACCCCGCATGCTACGCTCTTTTAATCTTACGATTATAGACTCGGTGAACATTTCCCCCCCCCCCTTTTTTTTTGTTTGGTTAGGTAGATTTTTTGTTTGCGACCAGAGTGTTGTTGTTTGCGTTTTTTTTTTTTTTTTTATCGGTCAGCTGATGCCCGATACTGACCGAGAATGATGAATGGGCTTTCGTGAGTGCTTTGGGTTTCGTTGCATTTTATTTGATTTTATTTTGCCCTTTTTTTTGTTTTTACTTCGTAAGACTTGCGCCTCGTAAGTAATTAATCGATTATTCGAACGAGATAAGATTTTTTTCGTACCGTCAAAGAAAAACCCTTTTTTTTTCTTTGAAAACTTTTTCTAAAGAAATGTTTCGATCTATACTAATTATAAAAAAATTACCATCATAAAGAATCCTTAAAACTTGTAATTCCAATACTAATTGATAATCAGATTTTTGAAATTTCGATAAAATCTTTCGATAAAACTCAAAAAAAGCTCTTCATCATTGGCTTACTTTATAGGGCTTATCACAGATCCGAAGCTTACCTTGTAAGTTTGATCAAACGAAACAAAAAAGAATTTAAAAGAGAAACAAATGTAGTATGTTGATCAGAGAAGATTAAGAGCGTTGAAAAATTCAAGTGACTAACTAGACGATTCACCGTGGTTAATCCAAAACCAGTACAAATCTTGACCAGACGAGGACGCTCATCCTCTACTTGATTCACTTTACCAATCGCTTAACCAGAACTCGGTCTGTCTCCAAATCCTTTACTCTGCTCCGGCTAAGCTCGCTCTCGACTCCCCGCGTTAAAAATTCACACCGATCAGATAAAACTTTACCCGACAACGCGCGTAACTCCAGTTAAAGTTCGATAGAAAAAAGAAAACAGAACTGACGAGGTACAAAATAATTTTCGTTCTTTTTTTCCTTTACGTGGTCAAGATTCCGATCTCCGCTTACGAGCTCGCGCTTCGGCAAATGATGATTAATAGCTCGGAGCCACAGATCGGACGTTTAATCTCGGCGCGTACTTCTTTTTATACTCCCTTATCGTCTTCTGTTGCGTGAGATGGATTTTCGACTCTATCGAGCTAGCTTTGAATTATTCATTGGTCTCCCCCTTTTTTTTCTGATTTAGTTGATTTGACACGCGTGGATTCGAAACCCGAAGTACAAATTTTGTGAAAGATCGATATACATACTTCCTTTTTTTTATTTTTCGAAAAAAAGCTCTCATTCAAATTAGCGGGTGTTTCACGAGAATATAAACATCGCTTTGGTCACAAAAAAAAAAAAAAAAAAAAGAAGGAGTCAGGAGGGAGGGAGGGAAAAAAGATTCTCCGATAAGCGAGTGCAGCGGCGCGGAATTTTTCAATGGGAATTTGGTTGAGAGACCGAGAATAAAGGGAGGATCATTACGGGCAATTTGAAAAAAAGCCGTCGTTAGCAACAGCTCGGGGCTTTCGCTTGATTTGAAGCGAACCGAACTGTGCCACCGCAGTCGTGACTCTTACCCCCCCCCCCCCTCCTCCATCGCCTCGGCGTACGAGTTATACAGCGTAAGTCTACCTCCTCTTCCTCTTTTTATTCCTTTTCCTTCCTTCCTTCCTGGCCTCTCTTCTCTTGCATCGATGATGTGCTGAAGCACCGCTAAGCGCTTTCGGATATTTCCCACAAGTTGGCTGTTCCGGAAAATAAGACTACTCGCTTCACCTCCTTCTTTTTTTTATTTTGTCAAACATTCTTTTTCTGGGTTAAGCGATGTTTTGAGAATAACATTTTTTTCTGTAAACAATACGGAATTTTTGATTTGAAAATTCATACGAGCGTCACGTTTGGGTAGTCAACGGTCGAGGATCATTAATTACTTCTATGGCAAGTTAATAAAAGACTACCGCTTCGAGATTGATGGTACGTGTCGGGCTCATAATACCCCAGCTAATTATTCAGTCACACGTCGTGCGATGGCCACTAACCAGCATAAATCTTTTTTTTCCCAAGTAAAATTTGAAATGAAAAATAAAAATGACGAGTTATCCCCGAAATCTCGGATTCCAGCAGCTATGGAAGCAAAGCTCTTGGAGTAAGGAGGTGGGGAGGGGAGAGGTGCTTTAAGCCGACTTTAAACTTTTTGTTGTGTCAAGAAAGTTTGACGACGACGTCGAGGGCGAAGATTGTCGCTCGCGAATTTAGGTAGGCGCCACCTGCGCGCGACACAACGACGAAGCGCTCTTGAATTTATCAGCGGCTTAATTATCCGAGTGTATTTCCGGGGCGGACGCGACCCATTAATTCGCGACTTTCTAATTACGTTTTCAGGATGAAGATTTCTTCTTCTTCTTCTTTCTCATCTTTTTCCATTTTTACCTTATTCTTTATTCTGGAGGGTAGTTTATTTATGAAAATGAGCGAGAACTATGCCAACACCAACCTTCGCGACCGGCTAATCTGCTGTTTCAAACTTTCCACGGATCCAGGGAATTTTGAAATTTTCTTTGATGGGCTAATTTTTGCTTCACCCCTCCTTTTTTATATCTCCTATAATTGAGATTTTTTGCCTTAATCTAGTGTTGTAATTGGTGACGGAACTTGGCTTTTGTAATTTCGCTGGTGTAAAATTTTTTTTTGTCTCAAAAATTTAATTAGTACGTTTAAAAAAGTTAGTTACCAAGAATCAAAATTAAATAACTAATTTAAAAATTATGTAGATTAAAACTCTTTTCCTTCCCAAAAAAATTAAAAAATGAATGAGAGTAAGCGATGTCAGTGGTAGTTGACTTGAAAAATGCTTTTTACTCTCCTGTTACAGCTTCATTACTTAAAATTAGTTAGGTCCAAGCTTGAGAAGTATAATTTTTTATTTTTGCTTTCATCATTTTTTGGAAACGAGAGAACTCCTAATCATTAAAAATAAATTATTTTAAATAGAGTAATTATTAAACATATTTTTTTTAGGCTTATTATTTAAATTTTTGTTCAATTTTTCTTCCACGATTAAACAAAAAAGAAAGAAAGAAAAAAATGCCAGTTAAATAAATAGACTTGATTATAAAATTTCCATGATTTTTTTTTTATCGAACAAAAGTTTGGCAAACTTGTTGAAGTTTATAGCACGATAGAAAACAGCAAACATTTCGTATGCACTAACCTTATTACCGAGGAATTATTAAACACGTTATGTAGGTATCGTATGAATATTTGGTGTGGATCGAACTTCCATCTTTAAAATAAACGTTTCGAACAGGCTTGCAATGCACAGTTTATCTATTTTAAGAAATGCTTATTTACCATAAATTTTCACTGATTCGCTTGAATTTTTTTTCTCAAATAATTTTTTTATAAAATAGCAACTGCAAGTCAGTACTTTAAAATAAAATTTTCACAAGTTTCTTTCATCTAATTTGAAAATTCAAATTTTCTTTCCTTAGTTTGCTCTTAAACTTTTAAAGTTATTTAGAACTATTGTACTAAAGCTTCATAATTTCTACTTGCGAGTTACTTTGAAATTTCAACTAACTTTCATTCATAATTATAATAAATTTATAAATTTGTTGTTATATTTTTACCATCAAAATGTAATTATACACCGAGGTTTTCTTTGAAGTAAATATAAAATTCTCACCAATTTTCATCCCGGTTTCTTCAAACAACTTACAACTCATTTTATTAAAAATATCCCACCAGTACCCGATGTTTCCCAAAACAATTTATTTATGTTATAATTAAAAATTCCTCCTCGAATTTGCAGATCTTGGTAAAGGTCAGGATAGCAAGTAAAATAATAATAATAACAATAATAATAATAATATAAAGAAGCAAGATAAAATCTGATAAAAGGATAGGCATTCGGTAAAACGCATCTTTTCTCAAAGCCGGCAGAAGCTAACGGCCCGGCCGAGCTCATCAGCGATATAAATCTCATGGAGTCTTGATAATTTAATAAAGCTCTCAGCGGGAGAATTCTACGCTCGGAATTTATATAATGGCAGCCTCTCTCTCTTTCTCTCTTGCTCGTCTTTTTTGCTCTATATTCTTTTTTTTCTGTCTAATTAAAAAAAAGGAAGGAAGGAAAGAGGAATAAAAATCTTCCTCCTTCCTTCCCTCTTCTTTTTTTTTTTTTTTTTTTTTTTTTTTTTTTCAACACAGCTTCCTTGGTAGATAATGGAAATCCTTTCTTTTTAGTTGCATATCAGATATTCAATCTCGGGCCAGCAGGAGTTCTTCACGACAAAATTAACCGTGCAATTATTAATTTTCCCCGGTGATTGAATCTCTCGCGCAAGTACTACCATCCCCCTCTTATTCAGTTTTTTTTTTTTTTTTTTTTTTTTTTTTGCCCCTTTACTTTCATCTTTAATTCCACGGGGCAAAATTTTGCCCTCGAGCCAGCCCCGAGTTATGCGCTCTTTTACTCGCCCTGCAACGGGAAAAGGCAGGAGCTCCGTCCCCACACAAATTGAAATTACAGCCGCGAGGATCGTGGCAATTTCGAAGCGATGTGTACCGCTGCTCTGGTCGCGTTTTAAATTCGAGATTTAAGACCTTTTACCGACCCTTTTTTTCCACAGACTTTTTATTTTTATCTCTTGCCTTTTTTTTGGATTCGGGTATGATTTTCATTTATTACAAATGAGCAATTATTTCTGTTACGGACGTTACATTGCAAGTTTTACACAACTGTAAAATTAACTGAAATGAATAAAATGTCAAAATTGGTATCTAATAAGATGGTACGTAATTCATAAACTAGATATTGTATAATTTTTACATATTGTATTCATTAAATTTCATTTTGCTAGGAACTATTTTTTACAGCATTTTTATTCTTATTAATTTTACAGCTTTTTAAAGTAACAAAATGTATCGTTATTAGCAGAAATAATTGCTCAAATATGATTTTATTGCAAGATATTTTGTTTTTAAGGACGTTCAACTTTGACTACTAAAGTCAAGTCTTCTCGTATGACTGTTTTTCCGATATAAAAACACGCTGATTGGTTGCTCGAGTCTAACCTAACCCCAAAATTACTAATTTTTTTTCTTTGACTTCTTTTCAATTATTAATACTCTCCTAATCGTCCCCGTGAACATCTTAAAATAATTCTCAAATGCTCTTTCAACACTTCAAAAAAACTGTACTTGATGTCATTATCCATTATTGAGAAAAGTTAAGAAGCACGAAAAAGTTCGATTTCCCATATGACACTGTGTCAATGGGTCAAAATAATAATTATTGATATCTTTGTTATTAGACTCCTAATTGCTTCTAGATTTTAACAGAGGACTTCTTATTATTCAATCAAAATATCTTTAAATTTTCATAATTTATTCATCATGATTAATTTTTCGAGTTGAACGTCCTTAAATCGAGTGCAAAATACGATTTACTTATTGAATTAAAAATTAAGCTCAAAATACAACTGTCTAGGAATTCATGTCTTTTTAGTATATCGTGAAAAAAAAAAGTTTGCAAGGACTCGTAGTGACGCAAACACATTTTAAATCGTAAAAGTTACACGAAATCTCAAGCTGTTACTTTGTACAAATGTACAATCGTAAGCAAGGTTGTTTAGAAAGAGAGCCAAAAAAAAAAATAACACCTCATCTTAGTTTTCCTTCAGCCATTGGCTTTTCAATTATCCCCGGCTCTCCTCCGGGGTGATCCTTCCGAGAGTTTTTTCTCCCGGCGCGTTCCTCGTGTTTACCCTCCGCAAACAGTTCGTTTTCCGCAAATTAATTTGGCTTCTCTCAGCGCCTCGTACAAGTACTTTTTCCCCCTCTTGCTCTTTCTTCTTCTTCTTTTTTTTTTTTTTTTGTTCAACAAGCTGCATTACTATTACTTTTTTTTCGATTGATAACATGATTTGCCGCTTTTTTTTTTTTTAGATTCATCAAATGCGTGTAGCTGGGGGCTGGAGGGGGACTTAACGACGGGTGTTTGAACATTGTTTAAAAGTTGTAAAAGGTCGTTTCGACGAGTTCGAGGAATGCGCATGGTCTTTTCGTTTTTCGATTAGTTTGAAAACGGCTCTTTGTAAAAGTTTCCGGGACCGCTAATTAAGAATCCCAGAGTCAATGTTTGCGAGGCACGGAACTCCGAGATTTTTGAGGAGAACTCGAGAAACAAGTTTTAAACTTTTCACCCGAGTTATACTTATAATTGCGGTTTTCAAATTTTCGATTGTTCGATTACTTTTAAACGTGACGTCGACAAAATTCTTTTTTCTCCTAATTAGTTAGAAAATTGAATATTTACACATAAAAATAACCTCTTCGGATCCAGTTTATTTTTAAGCGTTTATTCAAAACAATCCAATATATCGAGTAACCACAAAATCTTATTTACTATCCAAAAGAGAATCCAGAGCCGCTACTGCGATCTCCTGTTGGAAATTATTTATTACCCTTGGAGAAGGAAGTCAATCTTCGGAGCGCATAAAAGAGAAGTAAAATCCAAGAAGAAGAAGAAGAAGAAGAAGAAGAAGAAATGTGGGCTTAAAATAAAACTGATTTGTCGTAAAAATACGAATTTATTACGTTTTCTCGTACAGAAAAATTTTTCAAATTCCCTTGATGCGAAAAACCCGAGATTTCAATTCACTATTTACATAATTATAGTAGTTGGTAAAAAAAAAATTTTCATTTACTTTTCGGTTTTAATGCAGGCATCAAATTTACCAGGAAGTTCAACACTTTAAAAACAAAGTTTGGGGGGCAGCGTATGAATATTGAAAGATTTTTTTCCGTATTAAAACTAGCCAAGTTTATGAAGAGTATAAAGTGAAACTATACGAGTTCTTGCAAGATAGACGATGAGAAAAGTGAACAGCAGCAGCCATGAAAGCTTAAAATTCAATCACTGGTTCATCGTTAAAACCTCGGTGGCAAAGCCGACATGCCAACTTGTGCATGCTTTTCATCGTTGAGGCACTTTATTACGCAATACTGTTACAAACAAATTTTTTTTTCAAGTTTATACCGTGGCAATGCGATGAATGTATCAGCAAATGTAGCTTCTCTTGGGAAATTACAAAATACTCATAATGCTTAGTACGATGCCTGATATTCAATACAAAATACGCAAAGTTAAAAAAAAAAGGTTGACGTTGGTAAAGTTTTTTTTTTTTTTTTTCTACGGACTGAAAAATTTAAAATTGATTGAGTTTGGGTACTTCGAGTTCGAATTACACGAGAGCTGTAACCTTTTTACCTGCGGCCCTGTACATCAACAGAAAATTTCGCGTAAAAAGCACTTAAAAATGATATAACAATGTTTATAAACCATGAAAAACCGGAGCGCGACAACGTATTTCAGTTAAGCTCAAACCAAAATGCTCTCCGCGCAGTTGTAAAAATTTATTTTTTGTCCAGTATTCATCTTTCAAACTCTGCTGAGATTAATTGCTCAAGCCTTGTTTCATTCATAACAATCGCAAGGCTAAAATATCAGAGAAATAAACAAAAAAAAAAAAAAAATTTCAGTTGCTAATATAAATTTTCGTCCGAAAAGTCGATTACTCCGCGAGTTTGAGAGAAAGTAAAAAAGTGTATAACAGCGATCTCCCCGCAGATAAGTTAAACCAACAGCCAAAGTACGGGCAAAAGTAAGAATTATGAACTCCTTATAAGCTGATCCTTAAACTTTTCCATCAAGCCGCGCTTTTGTTGAAGCCCGGCTTCCTGGTTACGAAGCCAGCACACTTGCCGTATAAAAACATCAAAGAACCAGCAGCTTCACTGGAGGACGCTCCTAGGCCAAATGTTTTCCCAGCCAATGTCATCAGCCATTCCCTCAGTCTTTCGAAAATCGTCTGACGTCGTCGTACCAGGCTGTATGAGCTCTGCTGACTCGACTTACGGCTCATGGCACGCGAGCCACGTATTAATCAGCTGACCTGCCCCTTTTTTTATGAATAAATCTGCATAATTTTTTCTACCTTGCCTTGCTTTTTTTTCGTTTTATTTTCGTTGATTCCCGCGCGGTTTTATCAAAGCACGCAGATCCGCGGGATTAGATTGACGTTTGGGGAGAGGAGCTTGAGTTTACGTTGTTTGTGTTTTCCAGACCGCTTTGGCGATATGTAAATGGATGAATGATTCTGCAACTAATGGTTGTTATAAAATAATTACCCTCGCTTCGCAATAACAATTCACGTCCGTCTTATCCTTCCGATGGATCTATCTGGTGGAAAGTTTTCTGACGGTATTTGTTCGCTTGATTTATGTTGTCATGCTCTGAGACTTGGAAAAAAAAAAAAAATTGTAAAATAACGCTCCCACGCTTTCTGCATGATGAATTAATTTAAACGCCTCGAAACGATTTATCATTATTAATAAAAGTCAGCTGAGTCTTTAACGAAATGATTTGATACTTGACATGAATGACCTCGTATGTGAGCTAATTTATTAGTCAAACAGACTTGTGAAAAATTAATTTTTTTCTTATAATACTCGTTATAATATTTATGAGAAGTCAATAATTTTTTTATTTTTTTTATTTATTTTGTCATTAATATTTCGTCAACCGAAATCAATTTCATTACTTACATAATCACCTTTAAAGTATTTAAAAAAATCTTTTTCAAACAATGGTTCACGCATAACTTCCTTTTTTTATCACCGAATAAAGACTTTTCCTTTTTTCCAGATCCCATAATCTCTCATAGCAGTTCACTTTTTAAAACTCACCCGAAAGCTTAATTTTTCAGCCGTGAAAAAAGTTCGGTCCGGAAAACTGATATAAACTCTCGCGTGCGATTATCGAACTCTCGGTAATTTTGTGCTTCGGCTTCTAACTTACTTTTTTTCGGGTGAGCGAATTATTTCTAAAAAAAAAAAAATTAACTCGATCCAGGATGAGTGGTTCGTTCCTCATCGCGGCTTTTTTTTTCAATCTTTTCATACGGCTGATTTTTTAATTGGATTTTTAAGGATATTTTTTTCCTCGGAAAGCTAATTTTACGCTAGAATAGTTTTTAAGTGCGAGGAACCTTCTTGATTTTTTGAATTCAAAAGCTGATAAAAGTTACGACTTTTAAAGTTCTTTTTTTTTTACAAAGTGAAGATAAAAAATCTTTCAAGAGTAGATTGAGTTGAAAAAGTTAATTTTCAAAGATAAAAGGCATTATTGCTGCTACAATTATGGATCGTTTTGTTTGAAGCTAGGTTTGAAGTGAAAAAATTTGCACCGTCAGCTCGAAACTCTATACCACCTTGCTGCAAATTGACTTTCGGTTCAATGAATTTAAATTTTGAAGAATTAATTGAACTATCCACAATTGTGTTTCTGAAATCCTAAATGAGAATACGAATTCTAGCTCCCGTTAAAATGTAGGTTTATAAATAGTAAGTTTGAGTAAGCTCGACAAACTCCATTTGAAAGTCTTCATTTCGACGAGCGTTTCGATATTCTTAAGTAACATTAAAATATTTGACCCACTGTAAGGTTAGGACTCATTTGCCACAGGTACACAGCCCGGAATTGAAGTTGTTCAGCATGGCTGAGAGTATAAACCCCAAGACTGTCGGCACGCGATATCGGCGCGTCACCCGAAACTCCTTCTCTGGTCTTTGCTAACGAAGAAACTTTACCGGTGGTGAGACAGTGGTTAGTCCTCTGCGCGAAACCATTTTCTTAAGAATCCTTTCGAAATTTCAACTACTCTTCTTAATGAGACTTTATTATCTCCGATGGTGATTTAGTCTCAAAGTTGTGCTGACAATTGTCTTCATAATTTGTCATACGCTTTACAATTTCCTCGTAGTAACAAGTTTTTTGGAGACATAACTTACAAAACAAAGTCATAGTTCAAAGACTATCAAAACATACCAGAAGTAAACTAACAAGATGACTTGTCTTTTGGAAAACAGATTTTCATTAAATTTTGAGAATCGTTTTTTCATATCAAATGATGAACATTTTGCGCAAACTTCGTCTTAAAAATCTCAATTTACATGGTCAAAATTTTAGAACTTTGATCTAAAAATATTTTTTCTTTAAAACTTATAAAAAACTACCCCATTTTAAATTGACTTGAGATAGCCAAAAAAATAACCCAAATCACAGATCACATTCTCGTAAGTTTTGAAATAAAAATGTGCGGCCGCAGTAGCTGATTATTGATATCATTAACTACAGTATCGTATCTTGGGGGGGTTCGGTTCGAGCTGGCATCAATCTACTAATCATGTTACACGAAGCCATAAGTCCTTCTCGCTCCTCCTCCAGGGTCCAATAAAGCAATCTCCCATAGAAACTTCGCCTGGTGGGCTGGTGCGCCCATCGCGTGTAGCCCGACTATACATATACAGCGATCTCGCGACGATGAAAGCGTCTCTCAGGCGTCACCCCATTGAATGCTTCCTGGTTGGTATCGAATGGAACAGGGCTCGAGGCATCTTCGTTACCCACCAACGCGCCATTCTCTTGAGTTGTCTTTTAGTTTGGGAGATCATCGAGCAACTTTGGTTTGCGTGGCTGGCGTAGCTGCTGGTGGTGATTTGTTTTGGATGCTTGAGGCTTTGTGTCTTGTTTGATCGTCTCCCCGAGTTCGGGGGATCGTTTTGATTGGGACTGCTCCTATTTCTCTTCTCTTCTAGTTGCTCCTCAAATGGCAATTTATCGGATTGTTATCGTTACTTCGTTACTTGGAGCTACTTCGTTAAGAACTTCAATGTCAAATATGTTTTGTCGATAGCTCTGGCCGCTATTATTGTGCATGCAAATAAGCTGGGTATTTTTAGAGTAAATTACTGTAGCGTGATTAGTGCTGAGATATTTATTTGGATTCTTGGATTTATTATTTTAAACTCGGAGGGTTTCCGGTGGAGTCGATAAATTAAATTTTTTTTCATGTCCACAACGGAGATTTTATCTCATATTGATATCGGTCTGTCGAAAATACGGCGTGGATCAATAATGTGACGTTGAAGACTAGAATAGATCGTCGCCTTGGAATAAAAATTTCTGAGATAGTACCTTTCTATTCCAAGGCGACGAGATGAAATTATTACCCGACAAGAGTTTCGAGAAACTTAATAACGAAGACTCAAGCTTATCCATATTTAACCTACTATCTAAGAGTGATGTAATATTAATCGTTATTTCAAGTATAACTTGGAACGATCGTTAAAAGGCTTTATTCGCAGAAAAAATCCACTCTGGCCCAACATTCTCCATGTGGATGGAAAAGTCACAGGAGAGCTCAGAAAATGAAAGGGAAACCGGAGCTGGCAGGAAGTCTCACGCACCGTCACAAGCCAGTAGTGGTACGCGAGGCGTTTGAAATGCAAATTCTTGCGAAATTGCTCATTAGCCCCGTTTGCGGTGTGACGGCGGTGGGTGCTACCGTGTGTGGTTGCCGCCACGCCTGATTGGGGAGGGGAGAGCGGGATATTTAATTCCGGCCATCCGCCTTATGCAAATGAGCGATTTCTCGGGGGCCCGCGGCTAATGAAAACGTTTTTCCGGGTTTTCGGGTTAGGAATATTAGGGTGGTTGTCCTCCCGTGGTTGCGTAAAATTGTCCTGATGATGTACCGGCCTTGTAATGGCCTTTCGAGGGTGTTTTTTATGGGCTATTTTTTCTTCTTCCTATCCTGTAGTTCTTTCATGGAGCGGATTATTCACCTTTTTATCCCCATCAATTTCATTGCTCTTTTTTTCTTGTTATTTTTGTTTTCAAAATATTTATATGTAATTTTTAATATTTCCGAATCAACCTTGTTTAACAAGATTTTTTTTCTTTCGGTTTCAGGTAAGCCTCATATGTTTTTGACGTTGAAAGACTCTATTGACAAGGTAAAAAAACTAGTATCCAGCCAAAATAGGTCTGTATTAATCGACGTGATTCCTGAAATAATTCCAAAAATCAAGACGAGACCCTCATCGATATTTTCATCGACACGGTTTTTGTAAGAAATACAAGTCCAGATCAGCAACAACAAAAATAAAAGCCTAAATAATTCTGTTTGCTCGAAGCACAATGATATTCGTGGCAACGTTTCTTTCTTCTTCTTTTCGTGTAAAATATTGATACCTGGAGGCGTCGGAAGCGTGTCGCTCAAGAAACTTTTGCCATCGAGAAATGAGGAGGAGGAGGGGAGGGGGAGAGTAGAGAGAAGCTAAATCGGCGTGAAAAATTGCGCCTCATATCCCGACCCCTTAAGCGCCCAGACACTCTGAAAACTAAGCTAAAATGATATGGGAAATCGATGAGGCACTTTATGGCTGTATATAGTATGAGTCAATGTATCTGCCGGGGATCATCTTTCTTTTATACCCCCCCCCCCCCCCGGAATCTTTACTTTAACTGTCGCTGGCGTCTTTATTAAACAGTGATGCCCGAGTATAGCTGATACACGATGAATAACGAGACTGTCGATTCAACTATTTATGCATCGTATAAGATTCACCATATTTTCTTTATATTTATTTATGGTTTGTTTTATGACTGGCATTTTTTATTTGACGACCTGCATGAGGAAAATAAAAGTTATCTTGTTTCAATCATAATTTGAATATTATATGAATTTATTATGGTTCGGAGGAACTAATGAACAAACCTCTGGATTGGATTTAGTCGGTGGTGCACGACCGAGTATCCCTGCAAGTATCGATTACGGAGGGGTGCGAAGCTTTCGAAACTTCGTACCTACGCTATAACCTACTTCATTCTTGAGGTCCCAATCCGTCCCTTTAATATCCTATTAAGCCGTCGAACTTGTAATTCTCGCCCCGCTGGTAACTAATTGCACTACTCCGGTGTAACGGTGACAGGACGACCCGCAAAAAGTCTTCAAGCGATACTTTATACAACTTTTTGCATAGTTTGGTGTATCGAGTAAGCCAGTTTACTTCTCAATTGTTACTTTTGTTTTTGAAAGATTAGATTGAGAGGATTTATTTATTTATTTTTTTTTTAGCCTTGTTAGCATTGAGAAGAATTTGTACAGTTTGTCTTGCAGCTCTTGAAATCCACATTGCGGGATTATATGACATTCGAACTTTTTCCTTTAGCCACTATTTTATCTATTGAAATTTCATTATTAGAAGCTTTTTTATGAAAGATTTTTTAGTGGCAAAAAATGATTTAACCAAAAAACTTTGTTTTTGCAAAAAAGTTAAAAATACGTCCACTTTTTTATAATGCTTTAATATTCAAACTCAAATAAAGAAAAAAGATCAATCAATAGAGTTTAAGATTTAATGATTTAAAATACTTAACTACAAAGTTAAATTTTTTGAAAGTCTGCATCAGTAAAGTAATTTAAAAATATGTAAAGATTTTTTTAATTTGACCATCTTACAAAGAAATATGTATAGCTTTTTATAATTTATCTAGAGCTTTCTCTTATAATTAAGAGTACCAGCTCCTTGTAGAACTCTTTAAGATTTATGTTGCTTTCAGGCATCATTTACTCCAAGTTAAACGTTTTTAAGTGCTGTTCTGTTATCCACAGAAGCTGTGGAAAGCGAGAAATGCACGCTTAAACTGGGCTCATATTGTTAGTCACCTTTCCGACTTTGAAAAACTTAATAATTAATTTAACTACATTTGAAGATTGTATTTTTGTGTGACGTTAATAGTTTCAAAAACTTGATTCGTCTAAAATTTTTGTCCATAACTTCTAATTAAATTGTGTAAATTATACTTTTATATTTTTTTTCATACCAAAAGGTATAAAAAAGTACACGAGAATTTGCCCAATTTTTGGATAATTTAATTTGTTTCATCTTTCTATAGTACTAATTAATTACGGTAAAATGATTAATTTTTTACCCTTCATTGAAAAAATTAGACTGCTGAAAATGCAAATCGAGAATTAAAACGTGCAAAATTTTCGATGAAATTTCATACTTAACTTCACACGTTAATTTGTCAAAATTACCATAAATTTCAAATATAAATTCGCATTTTGCAGCATTGAAAGCATTCGTGGTAGTAAGAAAAGAAGCGTTCATTAAAAAAACTCAAACGAATTTATTTTGAAACGTATATGATATTTGCGAAGGACCTTGAGGTCTCTTATAACGTTTGTTTCAATGTTTGAAATTTTCATTCTCGGTAAATAAAATAAATTAATGATCAATCATTTATTGGTCAACCTCCGAGATCCCACCAAAACGAAATTATAATTTTTCTTCCCCCATCCAACTGTTTACAAACCCACTTTAGAGAGGAGTGAAGGTGGTGCATATTTATCGCGGACTCACGCAGAAAAATGCAAGTTCGAAGAAAAATGTCAAAAAGTTCTCCGGGTAAACGAGCAGACGGGAGAGACAAAGTGACACTTGATAAATTCAACTTTTCCCCAAACTCACATAAAATCGCTTCTTCCCACCGGGTGCTAAAAAATTACCCTCCTAAAAAAAAAAAAAAAAAAAAAGGGAATCGGTAACTCAGCCTCACCTGAGCCAAACTTTCGAATAATTACCGAACGAGCGGCCGGTGGGGGGCTTCCCGGGCACCCAGAAAATAGGCACCGTCCCGATTATCTAATAATCCGCCAGGGAAATTGCAGCCCCGGTCGTCCGAAACTTGGGGAACAAACAGCGCGCGTAACTTCGAGGGTGCTTTGAAGGTATAAGAATTCGTGCGTGCGGGTTAATCCGTTCGCAAGGGTTACAAATTAATGGCGCGGCTCGTATCGTACATCATAGCGGTAAGGCCAGCATGTGATTAGTCTCTCGAGCCAAAATTACCCTTACAATTTAAATCCCTCCTTGTGTGTGATGACTCAGTATTGAAACAATGCTCCGAGTTTTAGACTCCCAGGGATATAACTGATGATTAAGCTGCGCTACCTCATTATTTATGCTGGGGATCACAGCCCATCGTAGAATAAACTATTGTTTTCCAGCTTAAATATCATTATTCGTATCAATTAATCGCGGATTATTCAGAGCGTAAATTCGATTGTTCGACCTTAGACTAGCTAATTAGGGATTGTCGACAGAGACGGTAAAAAATTAAAAAATTAATCCTCCTCAAACTGGAGCGGCGCGTCGTTACAACGACCGCATCGCCGCAACATCATAACCAAAGCAGGTTAATTACCCGGCGTTAAATAGAATAACGCAGCGCGGTGGCGTCGTCTCGCGCCGTTGACACGCGATGCGTCAGAGAACCGCTCCCGCGAGAGCCGCCTCGGGATTATAATCTCTGGCTCTTCTCTGTACTTGATGTACTTCCCTCGGTTCCCTTGACCCTCTCGTCCAATAAAGCACGCGTGATTATCCTTAAATCAGAGAGCGGGTAATGAGCTCCTCCACTACATATTGATAACGCCGCGGCGGGATTCTTCGGGGAAGCCGATGATGATGATGGGGGTGGCGGGAGCGATAATTATGGGAGGCCGTTAATCAAGGCTGTACGTGCGTGCGCGAGGGGCTGCCGTATCGGGGGCCGAGTGACAAAGGATTATGAGCGAGCACAATGCCGCGACGAACGGCTTGATGCATCGCGAGGTGTGAACTCGCAGCTGCTCCTTTATTCCGAACCCGGTCTTGTCGTCGGACGGTGCTGGCTTTCAATTTTTACCGGGACTTCACTTGCTCGTTGGTCGCGCTGGAGTTTGAAAAATCGCAAGCTTCATTTTTAATTTTCAATCTTTAATTTTTTTTTCTATTTTACTAAGGTAGTTTTTATTTATTTATTTTCATCATCAACGGACATTAATGTCCTTAAATACATAATTAATTTATATACATTTCATCAATAACAACTTTCTTATATAAATTTCCAAAATTTTGATTTAATATCTTTCTTAAATAAACTAATATAATTACAATTTATTGTATCAACGGATAAATTATTCCAACCTCTCTTCAATCTGTTCGTGACAGAATAATACAACAAATTTGTTTTACAATTTTATTCAACCAATTCCCTGGCATTTATTACATTGAATCGAATATTTCTAATCGGAAATAAATAAAAAAAAAAAAAAAAATAGTTTTATTTATTATTATTTTTTTTTCAAGAATTAAACTTGACTAATTATTTTAATTATTGCATTTACTTGAAAGAAAATTTAATTAACAAAAGAACTAGAGCAGTTTTTTAATTATTAAACCAACGTCAAATGGATAAAATTAATTCGACTTGAAAATTTTTTTAACTTTATTTAACAGGAAAAAATTTATTTTCACCAAAACTTTTTACGCTCTGGAAACTTTTTGCTACGTGAGTTTACATAGACTCAGTCACGCGTCAAATTTTTCGCACACGTGCCAGGAAAATATTTACCTTTCAAATCAAGGCTCATCCGCGGCACTTCAGCTCCGGGGAAAAATTATTTACTCAAAATTTTTTCTTTTTCAAAATTCAAAGTTAAATTCATACAGTGGCTTTTCAAAAAAATTCAAACGTCAAACACGAATAATTCCATAAGATTTATGAATTAATCGTTTTGATTTACGTTGGACGGCGTTTAATTTTCCATTACTGGAAAAGTAGACCAGCCTATAAAATAAGTCGTTTATTCCGTCGTAAAAATTTCAATTCCAGGGGTGGGGGGGGGGGGGGCATCGACGGTTTTCACATCGCATAACAATAGCCGCGCACCAACATACCCCCGGTCGAATCCTGGAAAAACCAGTCGGCCACGGAATGAAATTCTCCGGTCTCGCGTCACGGACCATTAAAAGCAAGGCGTATCCGAGGCGATATTTAAAAACAAAATACGAGCAAGGCTGGAGGAGCAGGAGTGGGGGTAATTGCACCGGGGGGCGGGCGCTCGTTAACGGCATCTCGCGGAGAAGGAGGGTTGGAATGGCAGCGATAAAGCACCGGGGCCGAGGTGGTGGTTCTGGGTCGAAAGGTTTTAGCTCTCTCTCTCTCTCTCTCTCTCTATCGTTTCCAGGATTTTTCGTCTAGTTGATTCCAAGTTTTTTACCGGGGAGGTAGGATGATTGCCGGCGTTTCTAGAAACGGATTAAGGAGCGTTTACCCCGGGGGTTGTTTAGGTATTTTCATTGAAATTTTCACTGCCAAAGCTTTATTCGATTGTTTCAAACAAAACTGGAATTGAATTAATTTTTTTTCTCTCTTTTTTTTCCAGGATTATTAATTTACCCTTTCGTTTTGCTTTTTAATTAATATTTTTCTCTTACGGATAAACCTTTTTAATCAATACCTGCAGGACTGTAATTTAAATTTTCGTGCACGCAGGTGGAATTATTCATTTGAGTAAGCCAACCGATTGTTTAATCAGTGCAAATGTTCTTGTTCATTAGTTTTCTTTGCCCCGATCACAATTATATGAATCCGATTTTAAATTTGAATTTTCATCATTTTCAATTTACCTGGTAGAATTTCGGTTTTAATTTTTTAATTAACAAAATTTTTATTTTAATAAAATTTCAGAATTTCATTATTTTATGATGCATATCTGACGAAATTTATAAACTATCATCGGTATTTTTTTCAACGTATTTGTTGTTTTAACTCGAAGCAAGCACTTCCATCAAACATAAAAGTCCTCCTAATCTTTGGCCTTAATTTTCAGCTAAAACACGCCAGTCTTTTGTCTCGAAAGTTTTCACGACGATCTCATCGTCATCCTGGTATTCATTCCCTAAACTTCTAGTAACATCCAACTATCAGAATAATTTCGCTGTCTCTCTCTTTCTCTCTCTCTCTCTCTCTCTCTTAGCCGTTTTTGTACATTCGAAGGACACAAAACGAGCTTTACTCGGTTCGCCTAGAGTTTTCCAAGGCCAAATGCCTAATTACTTCAAACGAGTCGAGCGTTTAATAGCTTCCTCAAAATTACGGAAAAGCGAGTGATTTGCGGTGCCTTTTCTCGGTTACGATTTTGCTGGATGCTGTAATTGCCGGCTTCTTCATGTTTGATTCATTTTTTTCAAAAGCTTGATCAATTTTAATTTTGTAAAAAGTATTTATGGAAATTTTTAAAAGTCAAGTAATACTTCGTTCTAAATAATAGATTATCTCAGATTCTAAAAGCGTTTTGCAAGTCGATTAGTCTCATGTAGCATATTTAAAAAAAAACTTAACTTTCATCAAGGAAACGGCATAATTTACGATCTTACGGTAAATACGAGGGTAAATATCTAAAAAAAGCTCGGTGTTGCTAAGAATTTTTTGTAAAATACTGATAAACAGTAAGTCAAAACGCTCGGTCAAGCCTTAAAATTCAATACTTATATTTTTTCATCAGCAGAAAAAAGTAAATTCGGTGGAGTGTACGTAAAAATTGTCGATTCAATCAATCACCATCCAGAGTGGAGTAAAAAAATTTGACCCCGCTAATAACCGAGAGAACGCCAGCAGCTCGTCACCCCTCAAAATATTTTTAGAACGACGTGCAGCGCGCGCCGCAGCTCTGGCGAGATTCGTTTGGAAACTTTGACTTTGCGAGCCCCGCCGCGGTCAATGCGCCGCCCTCGGGCTCGCGGAACTTACTCTATCATGAAGCTTCGGTAACGAGTTTTAGGTCAGCCGAGTTATAAATGGGCCGAAAAAAAAAAAAAGAAAAAAAAATTACGAGCCCCGAAAATTGGCTATGATCAACTCTCATCGTCTTCGTTGTCGTCACGCTGGAAAACTTTTCTATTCCTTAAGCCCGCCGATTTTTCTTTAGCCCACTCTCGAAAGTTTGAATAATTAGATTGGGATCGTTCCTCACTACGATGGTGGTTTTCTAAATGGGATTTTTTTTTTTTTAATTTTTTAACACCGACAAATTAGCTCTTGCTTTTTTTTTCTGAAACCCAGCGTGTTGTGGTAAAAAAAAAGTCACGTAGCAGTGCTCTCCTTTGGCACGGTAAAAAAACGTCATCATCCTCTGTGAGAAAAGAAAGAAGAAAGAAAAGGGGGGCTCTCGGTATATATTTTGACACGCGAGTTTGCGCCCGAGGGGCTAAAGAGTAGAGGCCTTCGACCCGTGATGTCGCATGCGCGAACTGTAACTCGGAACGGGTAATTAGGTGACGTTTTCTGCAGGTCGCCGGCCTTTCCTCGAACGTTTTATTACCTCCCCTCGTCGTTGCAATATCTGGCTCGATAATTTACATCCCTGCCCGGGACAATGCTTTTACACGATTCTTGCGCGACTGTTTTTTTTTTTTTTTTCACTCTTCACGTAAGCGGCCCTTTCGAATTGTCCGATTGATCTGATTAACGCGTTAGAATCGATAACCTTTAAAGCTGTCATTCATATGCGTAATTGCGGATTCAATTTCCCACTTCCCGTGATGACCAGTTACAGATCCAAACTCTGTCGCATCCGCTTCGCAAATAATTACAAACTTTTGAATCGTTATTATGAAAACAGTTGTTACATCCGAGTTTAATAACTGCTACGGCTACTGCTTACAGTTAGCGGTGGTAATACTTCTAATTTATAAATGAGCTATTTCTCGTTTAACCGAGAAGTAAAACGCTCGCCTTTTTCAGGAACGTTTTATTGTTGATTAAAATTAAACTTTTCTACACAAATTTATGACGGTGCAAATGTTTTGTAATTTTTTTCTGAATATAAATGTTAAAAATGTTACCGAGAAAAAGTTCGGGTTATGAAATTAACTTGCTGGAACCAGCATCAAAACCACTGATCGTAATAATTTGAATTTTTTTTTTTTTTTTTTTTTTGTTGAAATATTATTTAAAGGAGATGAACAGACATTTGAGTTGTAAATTCTTTGGAGTTTTAGTCAATTTTCAAAAAAATCAGTGCTTGAAGTCTACGGAAATTTCAGAATTTTGAAGCACTCATTTTCTATGTTTTCCCATGAATTTTTTAAAAAGTAATTTCTCAATTCAAATTTTTAGATTAAGACTGCGTATAATTGAGATTTTTGAAACCAAGCACAAATTTTTCAAGAGTTGGATAAAAAGCCATACAAGAACTAAAAATAAAAAGCTATCCACAAACCGGTTAACCCATTCAGTAATAGTATTAGTGTCTTTTTCAACTCGTGCATAAGAAAACCATCCCCAAAGTTTCATAAAAATCTGGGTCCCAAATATCTGGTGATCTGCTTATTAGACTTACAAGAAGGCTAAAAATTCATTACAAAATAAGTCCTCGAAACACACGACGGAAGGAAAAAAAAAAACGGAAAAGAAAAAAATTAGGAAGCCTCAGCTCGAGTAATCCTCATTCCAAGCGAAATCATTGAAGACGTCCGGAAGGGAAAAGCCTGTATCGCCACTCTCAGCTGGCTGTCTGTCCTCCGACGCTCAGCCGTTAAGCTTTTCTCTCCTCTTCCCTCAGGGAGGATTAGAGGCAAACGAGCGTACGACCCTTGCTTTTCTTCAATTTAATCGGGAATAAGGCGGGCGCAGCAAAGGAGTGTTAGCGGGCGGCGATCTTCTTTCCGAGGTAAAGACTAATTATTCTCTCGAAGTTTATCTCTATTTTGCTTTTCCTCGGCCGGCTGTATTATAAGCTTTTAGTAAAGGCTTACAGCCAAATACTTTATAAAAAAAATTCGAGTAAAAATGGTTTTTAGGGGATGATTTAATTAGGGGTGAACGATCTGGCCTCTAATTGAGCAGACGTTTGGGCAAACCAATCTCCGCCGGTGCGCCTCGGTGTAACGTTTATGCTAATTTGATAATTGGTTTACTCTTGTCTGACCAAACTATGTCTTTTACTACTCGGCCATAATTACATATTACCCCTCCGTCTTTGAAATAAAAATCTCAATATGATAAAATAAAAGTACTTATTTACAAAGTAAAGTTAAAAAGAGGTAGTAAAAGTACCTCGGCCTTTGAACCGCACCCATAACTCGACACAATATGCACGTTTTGTTTTTTAGATTTGCAAATAGCGGGGAAAATAAGTAACCCGCACGCCGTCCGAATACATACGAAAATCAGCCCGGCTGCCTAGCAGGTCGTACCGCATTATAATGGCCGCCGGAGCCGGGGCCAAATGCGGCATCGGAGAGAGAGAAGGGCCAAAAATCGCCTACCCCCCGTCCCCCCCACTCCCCTCATGCACGTAAGCACACCTGGAAAGGTCGGAGGGTGGGGGAGGGGTGGCGTATGCGGCATGCGGCGAATCGATTCCTCCTCCGCGTCGCATCCGCATAGTCTTTTCTCTCTCCTGGCGGTGCTGCAATAAAGGCCGCGATTTTCGAGTTACGTACACACGCTAAGATTTTTAAGTCCCTCAACCCCCCTCCCCTTCCTTTTTCATTTTTCACGAGGACCACCTTCGATTCTTTATAGGCTCACGGTTCGTCTCTCTTTGCGGAACGCTCATTTTTTTTTTCATTTCTCGTTTTTTTTTTTTCATGATTTTGCATATTGTGGATTTTTCTTTGTTTTTACCCGTTGTTGTTTTCTTCTACCAGTCGTAAAAGTGGTGTGCGTGAGGGGACCGCCTTTATTGGATTTTTCTGGGCAGTGTTGCTTGAAATTTTATTCGAACACAGGAATCGTGTCTGCATTATAATTTTCAGGAAGCTACAGAGCACGTGGAATAAATTTTTTTCCTCCCTCCCGGATGTTATCATTGCTGGCTTTTTTTGCGGCAGTCGAATTATGTTGCCGCTTTTTCCTCCGGGAAATGAAATTTTTAAACGCAGCTTACGATTCGACTTTGAAGCGGCGTGCATTTATCGGTTTGCTGCTTGCCTATAAGAGAGGAGCCCGGTAATGTACCCAATGTTTCCCTTATAAGTTGGACGCATCGAAAATTGGTCCCTTTTTAAATGAAAACGTCTACGTAATCTGGATCACCTATAGCCGGTATCTATAAAAAGTTTTCATTCGAAATCTCGGTTCGCCCTATAAATGTCGCATCGACTTATAGGTTCGAATAATTACCCGTCATCATTGAGAAATCGTTCCTGGAAAAAGATCACCGGTAATAATCGTTATTAATTTTTCATCGAGCAACATAAGCCCGCGTAATTTGAAAATTCAAAGAGCGTTTTTACGGTATCAATCAATGCCATAACCGATAAGGAGCAAGAAGAAAAAACACTCGCGATATCTCAGCTCGCGCGTTTCTCCATCGATCAAACTTATTCCCGGCCCCCCCGGAAGAGCGCGCGCGCCCCGCCAAGTTCGAAAGATGCAGATAAGCGTCGTCGTGCGAGTTCGATTTCAGCCGCGTCTTTTCCCCCGAGTAATCCACCCGGACGTCTTTCACTCTGACCCGTGCGTATTATCCTGTATTCTCTTTTTTTTTTCAAGGATCGGAATGAAAATTTCGAGGGTTCTCGCGAGTATTCGGAGATGTAATTGGACGACGAGGTGAAGGTCGTTTTCTTTTATTCGAGCACCCGGGATAAAACCCCGCGCCCAGGTTTTTTTAATGATTTTGATGGAGGACATTTTTTTCTAGAGGGTGGAGAGATGAAAGAAATTTGGAAAAGTGTTTCGAGACTTTTGTACCGAAATCCAGATGCAATTTCGAGAGAAAAGCTGTTGCGTCTGACTGTACTCGACTTGTTCTACTTGCTTTCAGAGCCTTGATTACAGCGGATAAAAATATTTTCTGGCCTTGGATTTCATGCTCTACATACAATCAGAGTTGACCAAGTATTTAAAGTTGAAATTTCGGATACTTGTCGGGTTTAAAAAATTACCCGAAAGATACTTTTTTTAAATATATCTTGTATCCGAAGATACTTTTTGAAACTCGAAAAGTATCCAATCTTGAGATTTAATTTCCTCTTCTTGGAAGCTTTTTTGTAAATATTTTGTGCTTTCAAGAAAAAATTTAATCTCACGTACCATTAGATTTATAATTCCGATCAAATTAATTTTTGGTAATTAGTTCCCCAAAACATGATTCGTTTTTTTTTTTGTTTCAATTACTCCAAAAATTCGCGAAAAGGGGGGGAGGCGGTCTG
The DNA here is from genome assembly GCA_038277355.1 of Encarsia formosa. NCBI lineage: Eukaryota > Metazoa > Arthropoda > Insecta > Hymenoptera > Aphelinidae > Encarsia > Encarsia formosa. The sequence continues at coordinate 114,158,991 of CM076184.1, forward strand.
GCTGCAATCGAAAAAGCGATTCGGCGGGTGTTGCAAGCGGTTGGAAAATCGCGAGCCAGTTAGCCGCAGAAAGTGGGTGCTTTTCCCTCGGCTTTTCCGTCGGTCCTAATGCCTTTATCGGAGTCGGCGGTTAAGAGAAAATGCAACCGAATGTGTGTCTGAGCGCCGGCGGATTTTATCGTCGCTAAAACGGCGCTCATATTCCATTATCCAATGCCCTTGGTCTTATGCTTTTGCCACATTTTTTTTTGTTTTTCAACCACCGATTTGTCGTCGAAAGTGATTCTCGTTTGAATATATGTTTTCATCCACCGAAAACGTTTCCCTAACTGAAACGAGGCTTATCTGATTTACGAAGTTGGATTTTATTTTTGTTATAAGAGCTTTATCATCTTGATTTTAGAACAGTAATATTTTTTTAATGTTCTGAGGTAGAACAGTCAAGACTTGATTGGTCGAGGTGGTTGTTAAAACCTTTTATCAATGTTGGTCAGTGAGATCTGGTTTTATGATTAAGTACGACTCGGTTTATTATTATTTTAGCAAAAAAATTATGCTGCCTCGAGATTTACATTTGCTAATAAAAAGGGTAGTTTTTTTTTACGTGCTCAGCTGAAAATAACGTGACTTGGGGTCATTTTTTGCTGTTGGGTTTTAATTTTAAACGAGGCGTTAAAATTTTATGATGCAGAAATAACTTGAACTCAAAAATAGATTTGATAAAATCTATTTTCGATCGGTCGAGATTACAGAAACGTCAAATATTATTTTAGGGAATCATTGTGAACTCGTACCAATATCAATTATTTTAGTTTAAAAAGATTTTACCCAGTTAAGGCAAATCTCCGGGATTATTGGACACTTTTCAAAGGGGGGTTTTTGGTTTACGCTAGATTATTACACTAAAACTGCATGAAAATCTATAATTTTTTCACAAGATGATGAAAAAATAAGTCAGGAATAGTGTTCAATCATTTTTTTCATTAATTGTTCATCATAAAATTGTTTAATTTACTATAAACTAACACTAATGTCATGTCCACGAAGTTGACACCACCCAAAAAAGAATTTTCAGAAGTGTCCCCCCGAACCGTCCCCCTGAATTGCACCCCTAAATTTCGCAATTTACGCATATTTTTCGCATCAAACTCCCTAACCTTAATTAAAAATTGATCAAAATCACTTGTTCACTGCTGTGGATGGTTAAAATCACTTAATTTTAATTTAATATCACTAAATACTACACTCAAATCAGCTTCTCAGCAGAAGATCGTAAACGAAAAACTCAACTGAGGTTATCTCCACCGGTCCGGGCGTCGTGTGGTTTTTCGTAAAAACTATGTTAACTTTGAAAGCTCCGATATAAATATTCTGCATGTTTCAACTCACAAAACTTTTTTTAAACTGTGTAAAGATGATATTCAAGCTTTTTTATGCATAAATACCGGTGAAATTATCAAGGTAAACACCAAAAAACCGTAAATAAAAAAGGTGCCACCTAGGGGACAACGTTAAACTTGAGCTTGTTCGGGTGCCACTGAGGGGACAAGTAGTCTCTAATGTCCCCCTGAGCGGCACCCCCTCGATAAATAATGAATAAAAATAAATTCACGGTAAAAATTGATTTAAATATTTTGTTTGAGGTGTTAAGTAAAACAAAATTTTTTTTCAAGTTATTAAATTAATTCTACGTTTTGCAACCGATAAAACAGAAGTGCATCTTTTGATGATAATTCGAGATTTTCCTGGGGGTGCCAAACAACTTTTGGAGGTTTTGAAGGGCTCAGTTGGAAGTGATTTTTAAGCTGGTTTTAAGGTTATAATCCAAGTTTTTTTTATACTACAGTAAAGTTTAGTGGTTAAACTAATAAATTTAGAATATTTTTTCGAGGTCTAAAGTGTGATTTCATCACAAATAAGGGGGGTGCCACAGTGGTGGACAATTACGTTACTGTCCAATTATCCCGGACATTTACCTTATAACTTTTACGTGTTTATTTATTTATTTATTTATAATTAATTTTAACAGCATTTTATCAAAGTTTCAAGCCAAAAATGCGTAAATCATTTGAAGCGAATAATTCTCTTGAAAATTGTTAGGATTTCCTCTCTTTTGATATTTAAATTAAGTGCAGTTTTATAAATAAGTTTTAGACACGTTCTTTATTATTATTAGAAATACTTTATTTATTAAACATTAATTATTAATAGACAAAGAGAGGGCTAGTTTTAACTTTTAGGTTAATTACACCGACACCATCAGTGTCTGATAATCAAGTGAAGAGAGAGCTACAGCCAGTCGTCAAGGCGACTGCTGCAACTTCACGTTGTCGGTTGGATTCCAAAATCGAACACGCCAACACTCCCTCCTTTTGGAATCTAACATATAATGAATAATACTTCTGAGTTTTATATTACATCTGAGTTTTAACTTTTCTATATTATATCTGAGTTTTAAACAATCAAAACATTTTAAATAATTAGAAATGGGAATAACCCTGTAATGAAAAACAATTTTAAATTTCTTAATCATCCTAACTTTTACAAAACTAATAATTAACTCATCTCTCTGTCAAATTCGGATACATAAAAATGAATATTTTAGCAATTTGTTTTGATTCACATCTTCTGAGTCTATAATAACTGGCAATATTTTATTGACCACCTCGTCCTCTATTTCCACGACTACATGGATTAATCTGTGGAATTATTGATGGATCTGTCTTACGTTGTTTCTCCGAAGCATGTTCATAATATATTCCTGACTGAAACACAAAATAAAATTTCATTAAAAAAATATTCATACCACTGAGTTAAATTGAATTCTTTACTAGTTTGCTTTCAAAATTAAATTTTTGAGACTATTATGAGTTTGAAATTCTAACGGTTTAGTGAATATATCAGCAGGATTAGTTTTAGTATGAACCCATTTAACTTTAGCCTTTCCCTCAAATACCAGTTGTTTAACATAATCCCCATGAACATTTGATAATTTCGAAATTTTACCCGTGGACTCTCTGAATTTCAAATTTGCATGAATAGTTGAAAGATCTTCATCAAAATCACTAAGCTTATGGCAACCTTCCTTCTGAGTATTCTTACAAGCTCCTGAGTTATCACACCAGATTGTAAAAGGTAAAAATGTTTTGTTACTAATGTACCTTATTGACTTATCTAATGAAACAAGTTCACGACAAGCATCACTCATAGCTAGTTGCTCTGCTTTTGATGTAGACCCATTTACAAATTTTTGCTTGTAACTACGCCAAGCTATCGAATCACCATATAAAGAAATTAAAAACCCACCAGTAGAAGTAGAATCTGTCCAATCACAATAACTTGAATCAGAATAAGCGTGTAACTCATCTGATTCAGCTTTAAAAGTTAAACCTAAATTCATAGTACCCCGCAGATATCTAAAAATTCGTTTTACGTCTTCCCAGTCTCGCGCTGTAGGAGAAATCTGAAATCTAGACATGACATTCACAGCATATGTGATATCTGGTCTAGTGCAACCTGAAGCATACAATAAACAACCGATGGCTTCTCTGTAAGGAACTCTGGGTTTATATACAACCTTCTGAGTCTCTGAGTTAATTTCATCTGTCTTCCTTCTTTGAACCTGTCGTGATTCCATAGGTGTTTTTACTGGTGCACAATCAATCATGTTGAAACGTTTCAAAACATTTTCAATGTACTCAGACTGTTCAAGCTTAATTATTTTGTTTTCTCTATTCCTATGAATTTTCATACCTAGAAAACATTTTGGTTCGCCAAGATCTTTCATAGCAAACACCTCACTGAGTTTAGCCTTTATTTCATTGATTCTCTGAATATTATTTGAGGCAATAATCATGTCATCTACATAAAGTAAAATAACATCATACTGACCCATTTTACCTCTTGTAAAAAGACAAGGCTCGTGTGTAGTGGCCTCAAAACCAAGTTTCTTCACTTCTTTAGTAAATTTCTTATTCCACTTTCTTGGACTAACTTTCAAACCATACAGAGCCTTAATTAATTTACAAGTTTTCGTTCTGAGTTCTTCAGTCATCTTTATACCTTTTGGAATTTTCATATAAATATCCTCATCCAGTTCTCCATTAAGAAAAGCTGTTTTGACGTCCATTTGACATAATTCCAAATTATCACGATTTGCAATTGCCAAAAGTGCTCTAATTAATTGAAGTCTGGAAACAGGTGCATAAGTCTCCATAAGCTCATATTGATTTGTATCTTTAAACCCCCTAATTACCAACCTAGCTTTATATTTTACCTTACCACATTCATCAATCTTTCTTTTGAATACCCACTTTGAATCAATAACATTTATTTTATTCATCTGAGTCTTTGAAGTTGGTCTTTCCACATATGTCCAGACGTTATTCAGACGCATAGAATTCAACTCTTCATCCACTGCGCCCTGCCATAACTCTCTTTCTGGAGAAGCCATGGCTTCTTCATAAGACGTAGGATCTTTATTGACAGTAGCTAGTACACAATATTTAATTTCATCCTCCTCAAGTTTAACCTCATCTGAGTAATGATTATCATCCTCAAAAATTACTTTAGATTTATCAAAAGTAGTAGAAGTGTAAAAAGAAAAACTCGTATCTTCAACAATTACTTTCTCACCTGTCTTAGCAAAAGTTGAATAGTCTTTTCTCTTACTAGCTGAACGTGGAGGTTGAAACCTTTTACAAGGTACAGATTTCTCTGTTCCATCAGTCTCATTAAATTTTCTTTTCCTACCTTTTGTTATCTTAAGAACATTATCTTGTTCCGAATTCAAATCTGACAATATAACTTCTGAGTCTGTTTTTGCATCATCAATTTCATGTTCAGTTTGCATACTTTCAAAAACTTCTGAGTTAATCTTATATAAATCTTTATACACCAATTCTTCATCAAATTCTACCTCCCTAGAATTTATAAATTTACCCGTAATAGGATGCCACAATAAATAACCCGTTCGAGTATAACCCACAAGAATTGTTTTTAACGCTCGCGGTGAAAATTTACTTTCCGGCTTTGGAATACGAACATAAGCCCTACAACCAAATCTCCTGAGTCTATTTAAATGTAATTTAACCCTAGGTGCAAATAAATTTAAAGGTGCTTTAAAATTAATTGTCTTATGAGGTGATCTATTGTAAAGATGAACTGCAGCTTCAGCTGCAAGAACCCACATAGAAGCTGGAAGCCCTGAGTCAAATAATAATGATCTTATTTTAAATTCTAACGTCTTATTTATTCTTTCTGAAGTGCCATTGTGTTGTGGTGTGAAAGGTGGAGAGAAATCACTATCAATTTTCTCATCCTCCATAACTTTAAAAAAATCTCCACCAAGATTTTCTCTCCCACAATCTGCCCTTATAAAACAAACTTTGGCATTGTGACCTAGAAGATTTCTTGCTCTGCGCAAGAAATCTTCCAAACATTCACCAGCCTGACTTTTAAGTCTTATTGAATAAACTTTTGCATACCTTGAAAAATCGTCAATAAACGTTATCAAATATCTATTCCCACCAGGAAATGATACTGGTTTTATAGGTCCCATTATATCAGTATGTAATTCTTGCATTGGCCTCTCAGCCCTAACTCTAGTTTCATTGTATGGCTTCTTTTGCATTTTTGCTAATATACAAACCTCACAATTTTTAATATCATCACAAAATTTCACATTTCTTAATACATCAACTCCGTTTTTCATTTTACGTAAATAGTCAAGTGAAGGATGACCTAACCTTCTATGCCACTTCATACCTTCTGAGTCATTTTTAACACTCTTCTCATTTATCCCTGATTTTTCACTAAATTTAAACTCTGAGTTATTAATTTGTAAATCAGTAATCAAATCATGTATTCTTCTATTTAATTTATCAGAATCTAAATCTGAGTCACCAAATAATTCTGAGTTTATGTTTTCAGTTTGGTTGATATTATTTAGATTCTCCCTCCCAATCGCTAACCTTTCTCCTGAGTTATTTACTCCCTCCAACACTGACAATTCCACAACATCAGTTTGCGATTGTTCAATAATATCATCCAAAGAAATCATTCTTGCCATGCATTCATAATTTTGAAATTTATTCCCTGAATTCATAGTTTGAAAAGTAATAACCCAGTTTGGTTTTATATATAAACCGGTAATATAGTCTTTATTTGTTAATTTATCATAAACTCTGATTTTCTCATTATCCAAAAATATAGCTAAACCCATGTCAGCAAATTTTCTTAAAGAAAGTAAATTCCCAGCTATTTTATCTGCTACCACAACATTAGTTAATTCAATCATTTCCCCTGAATCATTTCTCAAAATCAAATCACCCTTACCATTTATCTTTATATCTGCATTTTTACTTTTATTGGCACTTTTAATAACACCCTTTATACATTTCCTGTAATTTGACAAAATCAACCCTTTACCCATAATATGTTCCGAAGCACCTGAGTCTGCTATAAAACCTATTTTATCACCTGAGTTATTATTCAATAAAGAATTTAAATTTACCTCATTTGCCATTTTTGCCGTAGCATTTCTCTGGTAGGATGTCTTAAATTTTCTTGCTGCTTTATTAAATTTTCCCCTTGACATTTTACCACCACCACCACCACCATTTTTAAACCCACTTTTATACCCATAATTTTCATGCAACTTATTTTTATATTTAATAAAGTCTAACCTTGGATTTGGACATGTGTCACTTTTATGATCTGCAATCTTTTCACACGCTCCACAAAAATAAAGACCCATGTCTTTCAAAAGACAGCTTTCTGCAATGTGTCCCCACTGCCAGCAAATATTACATTTTTTACCAGCCAAAAATGATTTATAAATACTTGACCACTCTAGGTCCTTTGTACGAGGGTCTGAAAAAATTGCAGATTTTCCTCTTTGTTTTAATTGATTGTTTGTGTTGTTATGTTGTCTCTCGTTGTAATAATTGTTTGAGTGTCCTCTCTGTTGTCCTCTACCTCTAGGCTGACTACTTCTGATGTTTTGATTTGTGTATTGTTGTTTCTCATGGTATCGTGCCTCTAGCTGTAACATAGTTTGTTTTAATTTCTCATACGACATTTCACAATTATTATTACATTTAAAGTACTCCCAGTGATCATCCAATTTAGGCATAGCCTCTAATACACCATTAAGTAAAATTGAAGTTAACTCATTTTTCGAAATTTTATCATCACTATCAACAATCAGAGCCTCATAATCACAAACAAGACTTTCAAATTTCTCAATATAATCTGCTACTGATTCACTACGTATCATACGCATATTTTTCAGTCTAGATCTTACTGTGTTATGAGTCAAATTAGCCTGCAGCTTTCTCTGATTCTTTATAAACTCTATAATCTCACAAGGATCATTCATTAATAAAATCTGTTTATGATAATAAGGCTCTATATGATTTATAATAATCATTTTAACCTGTTTTTGTCTATTTAATTTTTGTTGTTCATTGTAAAATTCTAGTGGTTTAGCATTTGGTTCGATAACATCCAACAAATCTTCAACTGTTAATTCATTAGTTAAATTATCAAACCAAATCCTAAAATCACTTGTTTTTGTTAGCATGTATTTTGATTTTACTTTTATCTTATTTCTCTGTTTATCAAGTGTATTATTTAAACGTATAAGTGTAGAATTAAGACCCACCTGATTTATCGTATTGTCATTATAAAAATCACCCTCATAATCAAGCTGATCTTCATCAAACCTGTGCCAGTTTTGTTCTCCTGAGTTATTGTTATTTGTGTTGTCTTCTGAGTTTGTGTTGATGTTTGAGTTTTCATTTTCTGTCTGTGTCTCATTTTGTACATTTCCATCTGTTTGTGTTGTACTTTGCATATTTTGTATCATAAAATTTTGTTCAACTGAGTTTGCATTATCTTCTACTATTGTTCCTCTCTGGGTTTGTGTAAGTTTATTGGAAAAATTTAACCCCTGACTTTGGTGGTTGACGGTGGAATGGCTCTCTTGTGCTCTCTTCATTTCAGCTAATCTCTTTTGCTGTTCACAAAACTTTATTGACCTTTCATTTGACTCTTTTGCCAAATTTGACATAGTATTAGCTAAAATTTCACTCATTCGTGCTTTGTCTTCTGCAATCTTCAGATGTTCTTTTAATCTTTGAATTTCTATCAAAGCTTTTTGATGCTCCGACAATAATACAACTTTAACTTTATGTGTGTACTGATCATTATTCTGCTCAACCGTATTATTATGTAATTCACCACCTGATATTGCCACACCTGATTTAGTGGGTAAAATTCCAGGAACCATAGTTATACCAGTAAAATGTTCTATCTTCTTATCTTTCTGAGTCAATTCTTCGTTTTTATTTTCAGCAATTTCATTCTGCTCTCGATTTTGTTTTTCTACACTGGAGTTTTCCATGTCAACATCTGAGTTCAACTCTTTATCTTGTCCACTGGCCTCTCTGTCCATGGTTTCAATCTGAGTCATAAACAAAATAAATTAAATTTTGTTCCCAAAACATCAAAAAAAATTTTGACAGAGAGTCCTTATTTTCTTCATCTCAAGTTTTACTGAAGACAAAGAAAACAATGGCACAAAGCGTCATCAACGTCATGCCCCCCCACGAAGACAGTTGTGCCATACCGAAGTTAGTGGAGAATATAAAAATATAAATGAGAAAAAAAACTTCTCCCTCCAGTCTGTGGCCATGCACAATGCCCCCGCAGAAGAACCCTCAGCTGACCGCCTGAGCAAACGAAAATGGCTTAAATTTGCCTGAATCGTCACTCGCCAGTGGTGTGATCTCGATGCTTTTATTAACTTCATCTTTATTCATTCAATTTTTTTTTTTTTTTTTTTTTTTTTAATATCATTTGATAATTCCCATCAAGATAAAAAATTCTCAAATAAAACAATTTATTGATCAACTGAGTTAAAAAAACTTTTAAAAAAAATAAACACTCAAAAATTGCATTTCGAGATCACTAACCATGATGACATGCCGCGGTCATGTCGTTGTCCCTGTGTGTACAGCTCGCACAATGAAAAAAAATGAAGATGCCGGAATAATCTCATATACTATAGCCTTACTCATAATAATCATAATAAACATGATATAATAACCTCAAAACAAATAAAATACGATCGATAAAACAAAATAAAAATAAAAGAGTTTCATCAACACGTTCACGTTTATTATAAACACATTCCCATGACAACAACAAAAATAACCTATAAATTCAGGCTTTTCATAAAAAAACGATTTTCCTCGTACCGATCCTCGCCACGTATGAGACCCTGCACCCCCCTTCCACCGTACCCACCGCACACACATGACAATTCAACATTTTTATTAAAATTTTAGTTATTATCATGATCACCTTCTGAATTTTAATCAACTTTTTTTTTAATAAAGCTGAAATTCAACTAACACCATTGCGACGTCGCATGTACATACCTTGATCCTTGCTATTCAACAATTCACAACTCTTGAAGAATTCTCCTTACACACTGCACTCTTCAAAATCCAAACCAAAAGAAAGAAAAAAAATGTAGCAAGAGCCACAGCTCTTCGCGTGCTGTTGCCCAAAACCTGTTAGGATTTCCTCTCTTTTGATATTTAAATTAAGTGCAGTTTTATAAATAAGTTTTAGACACGTTCTTTATTATTATTAGAAATACTTTATTTATTAAACATTAATTATTAATAGACAAAGAGAGGGCTAGTTTTAACTTTTAGGTTAATTACACCGACACCATCAGTGTCTGATAATCAAGTGAAGAGAGAGCTACAGCCAGTCGTCAAGGCGACTGCTGCAACTTCACGTTGTCGGTTGGATTCCAAAATCGAACACGCCAACAAAAATTATTAGAGCTTGAAATTTTTAACCCGTAAACCGCGAAAGTTTTTTTTTACTCTTCTCTGACTGTTCAAAAACTTTTTGAAAAATTGTGTAAATTTCATAAAACATTTAACTAAAAACGATGATAATTATATAAATTTACGAAGTCTCTTTTTATATCTTGTGATAGTTTAATATTATAAAAAGCGATATAGAATTATATGAATGGAACAACGCCTTCTCATTTTTCGAGCCACATCCTATCGATAAACGCAAAACTACTCCTTTTATTCTCTTGCAAATCCCCGTTTAGTTTTCAGCGCGATCACTGGTGTGAAATCTCCCCTTCTTTTTCTCCCCCCTTGAAATTTTCTCAGAGAGCAATATATCGATGTCTATTTTTTTTCGAGGATTTGTATGGATTTCGATCGCGGTAAGGAAGATTGATTGGTTGCTATCTCTCTCTCTCTTTCTCTCACGGTTGTCTGTGGTTGGCAGTATTTCCTACCTTCAGTGTTTCGAAAAGTCTTTTTAAGGAGGTTAATACTCGTCGATACGAGAAAGAAGGAGCACGAGGGTAAGACGAGTCTTACGATCGCATAGTAGTTGAGGGATGAGGCTTTTGAATGAGTGGATCTTCTTGTTTTCGCGGTTCGCTGGGGAGTTCTTTACTTATCGATCATGCTCTGAGATGTTTTTTTAAAACGAATTAAAAAAACTTCAAGCGGGAGCGGGCTTTTTTCTGCTCAATAAAATATCCCGAGTAATTTAAATCGAGCTCTTATAGTATTGACAAAGCCTCTAAATTAAAAACGAAGAAATTTTTTTTTTTTTTTTTTTTCATTTTTTAGAGCTAGATAAAAATATATCAAAGTATTGACTATGAAGACTACAAGGTTTTTCTCGGCTATAATTATAAAGTCAAAATAAAAAATCAAAAACAAGTTATTAAAAAATACATGAGAGTGTTTATAACTAGAAAAAGAAAGTGAACTACGATTGAAAAATAAATTCTTTAAAATTGTGCAAAATATGGGTCATTCCATGGTTGCGGGTGGGACCGAGGGTGGGACATTTGTACGACTTTACATCTAATTTTTACTAGGAAAAAAAGGTTGAATTCTCAAGACTATGCCATCTGCAGAAAGCACTTGATATAGACAAAATTTTCCTGCAAGAATTTTTCAAAAATTTTAATTTTTAAGAAAGTTATGATGAAAATAAGGGCCTTTGCAGGTGGGACGCAAAACGGAAGTGGTTTTTATTTTCGTCGAAAGCACCCAAAAAATCTTCGAACTGCGCTGCAACAAAAATTAAAAAAAATCTATGGTAAAACCAATACCCTAAGCTTCAATGACCATTAATTGTTTTAATGAAATTGTTCATTAGTTCCAAGAAAAAATCAGAGTGTAGCGTTGCGGGTGGGACATGGATTTGCTGCGGGTGGGACACGTACGAATTGGTAATTTTGAAGGCTATATTTTTTCATTTAATACAAATGAAAATTCTTCTTTATTGTTGATAACGTGTTGTATCACTCCTCAACTGCTGATTTCATGCAAAAATTACAACCAAAAAGTTAAATTTATACCTTTTTTAAATCTTTTTGACATGATGTTTTTGCCTAAAAATGTCGTCTGCTAACCTCAAAAAACCGAAAAAGTTGAAATTTAAAGAGATAAATGACTTTTTCAGTTTAATTTTTGGATCAAATCATAGCTGGGACTCTTATCTTGTGTTTACAACTGTTTATTAAGGGGACGGTATAGTCTAGCGACCCAAAAAAAAAAACAGATCAGTTATGTTTATTAAAAAAAATAGTACAGTATTAAGCAACATTTGAACAATATTTTGTAAAATTTTGGTACAAAAATATTAATATTTGAGCAACCACTGGCAACGAATTTTCCGTGACTTGTTAAAAAACAGTCGTGCTGCGGTGAACGCTGTAACTCTTAACTGGCTTATCTGAAACACAAAAATAAAGAAGTTTTAGTTACAGTATGTATTTTTCTCGGGCTTGACGAGGTATTTTTTTAATTTATCAATTTTTGTATTTTTAACAACAATTTTACGGAAAATCATCGATTTTACCACAAAATTTCGCCATTTTTTGGCCGCCGTTTTGTTTAAAATTGGAAAATGAGAAAAAACGAGCCGTCAAGCCCGAGCTTTTAGTAAATAAAAAGTGTGTTTAAAATTTGAGAATGATCGGATGAATAGTTTTTGAGTTATCACGTTTACCGTTTTTAAAAATCTAGTTTCGAGAAAAACGCGTTTAAAGTTTTGAAGTACGGAAAAAATGGATTTTTTTTTTTTTTTTTACTTACACGGAATCGTCTGAGCCTGCTCCATACAGTAAAGTGCCTGCTGCATTCGCGATGTCTAGAGCCTCTTTCTGTTTCATTCTATGAAGTATCCGAGCCTCTTTAGTCTGAGCTTTCGCTGCTTTGTTTGCCTGACATACGCGTAATTGGTCCTCGATACGCGCATATTCATGTGACGTCGGACCAAGATTGATCCCCAACTCGTCCATGAACGCTAATAAAGCCGCAGCACCCTCATTAAAGGTACCTGCTGCAATATTAGCAGCTATTTCCACAATTTTTGAGCCAGCAGGAAGGATTTTTGGAGTGATTTTTCATACGAGCTGGCTCAGCGACTGTTCATTTCGGAGACCCAGGCTATACTAATACTTATTTCCTTCAGACTGTACAAATAAAGAGGAGGAAGGTCCTTCCACTAAACACAAAGGTGCAAAAGGCCCTTTCAAAAGGCCTACGACTGCATTAGGGAGCGCCGCACCTGCGCCCCCTTATGCGCTCCCCAATGTACTCGCAGGCCTTCGACTTAAGCCTCTGCCACTGGTCGAGTTTTGCTCCGATCGAGCTGAAATTTTAACACAGCATTTTTGAGATGTTATACTAGTCGAAAATATAAAATAAAAAAATTGATTTTTTTGAAAATCTCTTGACTATACCGTCCCCAGTCCCCTTAAGGTGAAGACGTAACCAGCGCTGGAAGTAAAAAGTGGCTCTAAAAAAAAAATTATAGGGAAAATGTAAAAAAACGCTCTGTAGCGCGCTAAGTGCTATTTTTAGCTATTTTTTAAGCCCAATCACAGATGAATATATTAAGTGTTAGCCTCAGGAAACTTGGAAAATCGTTTTCCTGCCGTTAACCATGTGTAGCAGACCCTTGCATCGTCTGCTACCGCGCGTGGAGTAAATACACGAACCGTACATGCACCCCATTTCCATAACCTTTCAAATTTATTTCATGCAGCAGCACATTCAAAGATAAAATTTTATAAATTAGAAATTTTATAAGCAGCAGGTAGTAATAAATAATTCTTCTTTCTTCTTTGTTGATAAATTATTTCCCAAAATGCTTAATTTATAACCTACAAATCATGCACAAAAATTAATTTAGTGTCATATTCATAAATATTCTTCAAGTTTTTGGGCACTTTGTTCGATGCTGTTCTTCTTTTTCTTCTTCATTTTCTTTTTCTTATTTATAAACACTAAGAGCTACTCGCTTGCCATCACCCAGTAAGATAATTGAGTATCAATAAAAGAAAAATTTCATGCTTAGACTAATCAATAAATTTTAAAAAATAGTAATTTTCATGCATTGTAGTAAGGTATTAATCAAAAAATCAGAAGAACACATCAAAATTAAATGTACCAAAATAATCAGAGATCTTACAGTTTACATCCTCTGCACCCGACTAGGTACTAGTAAGCTCGGACATTGAGGGCGGCAGCCACTGGCAGTAGCAGACGACATACACTACTACAATTTTTCTGAATAAGAAGAAAACTTTTCCAAGTTTCCTGAAGTTATTTGTTTACCGATTTCCATCAAATAAGGCTTAAAAAATAGCTTAAAATATTATCTAGCGCGCTACAGAGCGTTTTTTTCAATTTTCACTTTTATTTTTTTTTAAATTGCAATCGACAAATTTTATGAAAACTCGGTTACATCTTCACCTTAATACAAATTTTGAAGAATAAAAAAGATTCCGATGAAAAACGACTTTAGCCCGGTTTCAGTTACGCTGGAATGACGCATATGTCATGCACTTGAAAAAAAATTCTGAAATTTCGCCTTGGATAAATAAACAAGAGTACCAAAAGTATTTTAAAAACCCAAAAAAATCTTACTACTCAGGATAAAATTTTTATTTGAAATAAAATTTTGCAACGCACCCTATTGTGCAAAAAAAAAAAATATATTCAAGGATCGACTCGAGGATCCAATTGCAGGAGTGAGGAGGAGGCAACTGTAACCCGGCCCGGAGTATTCAAAAATCCTTCAAAGAGAAACTTCTCACACAATGAGCCGCCATGGACTGGCTCCCTCTCTTCTCTTTCTCCTTAAAAGATCATATCAATTCGTTGGGAATAACGAGCGGGCTCGCCACTCGACAACCGGCAGGGCCAATCAGCCATTTTCATCTCTAAAATATACCCATTCGTTGTTTGGTAATTTTATTTACAAATTATTAAAAGAGTACGCTCATCATAAATACGCGTCATGAATAATGGATAAATATTCTCCCTACAATATGTATTTTATTGCCGTACAACCATCAAACAAATTTTGAAAATTTATTTACAAATTATCGAATCACGAATTAACAGAATAATTCAAATACGACGACTCGCAAAGTGGCAGGGTCGAGGTTGCCTCGAACCTTTGTCACGCTTTAAACCAAAAGAGCGCTCGCGTTTTTTATTCCCGTGTCGATGCGGCAATCTCCGTCTGGTCTCTGGGTCTGCGGGGTATTCAAACGAACCGTCTCATTTTCTTTAACCAACTTCCTCCTTTTTTCCGCCTCCCCTCAATCCTCGATCGTTTATCCTCCATCGCTCTCTCCCTCCGACCTTTGTGGTGGCTAAAGAAAATCTCTTAATTCACCCAACCCTCTCGTCTCTTTATTTCATTTTCTCCTCTTTTTTATTCGGCCGCAGCAGCATTTTCTGGAAGTGCGGAATGAAGGAGGAGGAGGAGGATCGTTTTGTTCATTAGTTCGGGTGATTTACCGGCTATCTCTTTCTTTCTCTCTCTGTTTTCCGATGCGGACGTGCTGAATTTTTCTCTGTATCTCGCGCCTGCACGGTCCGACACCCGAGAGCTTATCATATCCATCTGTAGTTGGCCGCGAGAGGAGGAAGGATAAATATCAGCTTTTTTCAGGAAAAATATTTTTTCTTTTTTAAACTACATGCGTTATTACACATATGCTCTTTGTTCTTTTTTTGGACAGATTTACGTTGGCTTGACTTTTTTTCTGGACGATGGAAAGAAATTTGATTGACTCGAATGACTTGAATCCATCCAATGGAATTCAATTAAACTTGGGCTCTGCGTCAAAATCGATGAGTTTATTAAAATTGCAGGACCATCATGAGAGTTTAAGATTTGTACTATAAAGTTCCTTAATTGAAGCGTTAATCTCGTCACTCGTCGTTAAAGTGTTTAGACTCGGCGCGCACCCGAGCCGCTTCAAACGGCAAACTTCCGGAAATGCAACGAGCGAAGGCCCCCTCAAATATTGATGTACCGCTGAAGCACTTCAAATCTATTATCGTCCTTGTCTCAGCAGCTTTCTTAAATAATTAAGCCGGAAGAAAAAAAAAGCTTGGGGGGGGGGGGGGAATTAAAACAAGGCAATTACGAGAGTCCAATTTTTCCCAAAACGGTCTGGTCGTGCCCCATTAATCCGAGCAGCGTAGCGTGAAAGACAAAAAAAAGAAGAAGACAAGAAAGAAGCCGCGCGTAGTATCACCTCTCCAAATTAATGCGGCAATACAAGAGTGGGGCCGGGGGGGGGGGTGGAAGCTCGTTAGCGAAAATTGGAGGAGGGAAATCCTAAGCTGGCTTTGGTGTCCTGCGGTCTCCTTCTCCGCTCTAGCTATACGTTTACGGCAGGCGAGCCGGATTTACTCTCATTGTAGCGCGAGGCTGCGTCCACCTCATCAACCATCCTGCCACCCTGCTAAGAGTACACCGCAACACCGCTTGTAGGTTATTTTTACTCCCCGAAACGGGCTAACGGAATATTTTTACTCTCTTGGTTTGCGGACCGGAGTGTTAAGATCTCGTGTGTACACCGACCGTAATGAGCTGCTCTGTCGAATTGTACCGCCCTGCTTATAATAATTACTCGGAGCTTTTTAAATTTTAGTACTTTTTCAGTTAGGGAAGATTATTTACCCAGTCTGATCGTCAGCTCTAATGATAAACGTTAATGATCCATCATTACGGTAATAGTATTATGAATAATTCATATCATTACGGTACCTATTTATCTTAATTGAATGGGTTTGTCCTCCCGGTACTCGACCTACTTCAAAACTTCCAAGAAGACGAAAGAACAACAAACGAGAAAAATTTAAAATACTTTGGCTCTCAAGACCCCTCAGATCCATCCTCGAAATTTGCATTAACAACTTTACTTTGACCAAATTGCTAGCCGATATATAAAGAATCACGAGCACGATGCAAATCGATTTTACTCGAAAACTTCGCGTGGAAGTATAGGGAAAAGGGCTCCACTGGGAGCCTCTCTCTCTCTTTTCTGAAGAAGGTAAACTTCTGGTCGAGTCCTACGGATCCCGACAACTTTTTAGATGTAATATGAAAATATTCGGGGGCCGACTTTTCCCTACCCCTACCCCACCCCTTTTTTAGTTTCATCGAGCGTTTTTGAAATTTATGAGTTTCAAAGTTGCGTCTAGAATAGTGATGTTTTCCGAGTCAATTGATGACTTTTTCCGCTTGAGAATTAGTTTGAGCTGGTCGTATGAATTTTGAAAAGATGTATGAAATAAATTATACAATTGAACGAACTTCAGTGAAGTTCAATTACAATTGTATGAGCGCTTCCTCCGAAAGATCAAATACGTAATACCCCTTTCTCGTGCCTCAAATACCACACATTCAAAGCATAAAGATCAAAAACAGTGGCGCCACCACACGCCTCGCGGTGGGTGCATAGGGTACAAGACCTCATTTCTTTAAAGCTCTGCCGTAGATTCAAAGGGAAAAAATTTTTCCTAAAAATTAAGGGAAATCTCTGGGTGGGAGATTGATCTTTCGGAGGAAGCGCTCATACAATTGTAATTGAACTCCACTGAAGTTCGTTCAATTGTATAATTGTATTTCGCGCTTCCTCCTTCAAGATCAAATACGTAGACGTTTAAAGCAATCTACGGCACTAAAGTGTGAATACGGAATCCTCCAAGCGACAATGTCAAAAATCAGTTGTCGTTGATAGAAAAACTATATATCGTTGCAATTATATAACACTATCCATTGTATATTCAGACCTACTTTCTGAAAACGATTTAAAATTACCAAAGTCTTGATCGTATAAAACAAACTTGATGAATAGTCCATCTCACTGTGTGTCCCGCCAAATGAAAAATCAGTCTCTATCCAACTAGAATTGTTATGGAGTTTTATTCCCTACCTTCAAAAATCAAAACGGTCTTTCCTCAATCAATCTTGCAATTTCCAGCAAATCCTACAAAAATCACATTTGTTGACCAACAAATCTGATCAATAAAATAGAAAAAATTAATAACCAGATTGATAAAACAAATGATTCCATGATTAAGAATTCGATCAATAAAGCAAATAATCCAGCAATCAATGTCATCAATGAGCTTTCATTAAATATCACTATCCATAGTCTCAGTATCTTTCCTCCATTATTTAAATTCTCCATTTGAATGACTATTCAGAATCATTCCCAAGTTAAGATTCAAATAAAATCAAAATTTCATCAACCATGAATCATTCTTGCAATTAATGTCTGACCAAGAATTCATAAAAATAACTGAGCATATGACAGTTTTTAATTACTACTTATGATTATTCCTGCAATCATAGATGTATTTCAATTGATGATAAATCATTCCCTCTTTTTTTTTTTTTTTTTATTAAATTGTTATTTTTAAGTTAAAAATCCAATAACTAAGCAAATAACCATGAAAATTAAATCAACAATAAAGTTATATTCATCAAACCTTTCCAAGCGATGAATCAGTAGAAAGTAAGAGGTGTTGTATTTAAAATAACAAAATAACTATCATGTAATATGAAAAAGTTAACTATCAATTAATCAAGAAATCATAAATAATAGACAGTTATATCTTTAACTGACAGATAAAGGTATATTATAATAACACCCGCCAATATCATCAGATCCTGACTTGTCAATATAATAAATATAACAAAAATTAGCTTTATCTCACATGACCTTGCCTATAGGGTAATTTTTTGAGCTTATCCTCAACTTACCAAATAAAATCCATGTATGAACATGGCTAGAGTAGGTGTAAGTTGGTGACAGAATTAACTTAACCCATATTCATTAATCTTCCAACGAGATGGTATAAATGCAAAAAATGAAGAAGTATCACTCACAATTCAAAATTCCTACCCAGTGTCCTTGCTCAAAATTGGTCTTGACTATCCAAAAATCTTCACCTGCACTTTCTTTCATCATACCAATAGATCTTAGATGTCTTTCACTCCTTTTTACCAATAAGCAGCAAATAAAAATCAAACAAACCTTGCTTCATACTCTGACTTAGAATCACACATAGATTCCACACAACTCCACATTCAAAATTAGTCAAGAGTCTGACTTGTGCAAATTGAAATATTTTTCATAATCAAAAATTCATGCCTTGACAAATAAAATCTGCAAGGTTCTAAAAATCAATCCTCTCCATATGATCAAGAACTAGTATAAAAATACTATAGAAATAAATGTTGCTCTCTCTAAGGCTTTTAAGCCTGATATATAATCAAATTCACAATTCATATTCACATCAGCTCCATTGACTGTCCACCAAGATTTATAGAGAGTGATAATAGACCCTAACAGTAATTGTGCATATCCTTACAATCCTATATCATTCTTCAAAAACTTAAATTAAATGAAAAAATTCTCAAAGGCAGAGTGTAGTTAAAGGAAAAAACACGAAATGTTTCAACACACATTGTGGCCTGACCACAGAAATACTACACTTGAAGGACCAAGTTACTGTGAGGTAAGAAGTCATCCGTGTTGATTAATCAGTCAGACTTATCGCTCACAGAAACAAGAATATAAAGCCTTCAGTTTACTCATTGCAGTAATAGACTTAAATTATGCCAGAGTCTCTCAATCCTTCACCTGTTGAACACTCAAGCACTTCCATCTCTATTGTGCAGTTTTCCTGACAAATTGATACTTATCTAGTCTGAGATAAATCTTACCAATGCTGTCATGTTAGAGTAAATCAATAATCCAAATCCTTTCCAGCGTGTTATATATATCATTGAATCTTGAGGGCCAGACAGAATCTTTGTATTTTAGAAATAGTGTGCAAGTTTGCCCGTGAGCTATGAATTCTTTAAGTTTCAAAAAACCATTTCACTCAAAAGTAACAATCATTCCTTCATAGGTAATTGTGTTTTAGAGAGTCTAAAACTAGAAGTCTAAGAAAAACCAACCATTTACAACCAAAATTCATCATCACAATTCTGGGTAGTCTTGACTAATATAGCTCAAGTGTGAGCTATAGTAGAGAGAAATGAGTCCAACAGCTCTGACATATTCTTAACAGCCTCTCAAAATTGATCATCTGATTAATCGATTATTTAATCAAAATCCTAGCTGTTATTCTTTAAAAGGTACAACCTCACATATCACTCACAACTCAGATTATCTAGACTAGTTGTGGCTCTTGATAGAATAAACCATAATATTTCATGAGAAAAACCATTGTTTACCATGACCTCTGTCATGGTCCAGAAACACTCATTCACACTCTCTCCATAACACTTTCATTAATAAAATGATCAGCTGGAACTAATCTTCCAGAAAAAGTACCCAGAAAAGTTTTCTGATATCAAGTTGCAAATTACAAATCCTCAAGTTATAAAAGAGCTGTGGCCCTGTCGTTGAGCAGATCATAGATTCAATGTTAATACAATATATAATAAACATTGTTTATCATCAATATAATTCAGTAAAAAATAGGCCTGTGGCATGGTAAACTACAATTGACACATTAGACCACAATCACATAGTCGCCTACTGCATAGCGAGAGCAGTCACTGCCGCGCCGTGCAGGTGCAGCAGACAGGGAGAGTCGAGACTCGGAATTCACGCTCCTCAAATCGAACGAGCGTAAACGATCGATGAATCGATGCTGATCTCGATCGTAAAAGACAAAAAGGGAAATAAAACTTTTTCCTTTCTTTTCTTCTTTTTCTTAATGTGCGTAAACTTACACAGTCATTCATTCAAACAGACCCTTATCCTACGTGATGAGGTCTTTGAAACTTCATCAAATGTAAAATCTTAGGTTAGACGCCATCTTTTACACGAGTGCGAGAGAGACGGAGAGTCCTATGACTACTCGTCAAAGTAAAGCGTTTTCTCTCGCACCGGATGCATATACACAACCTTAAAGAGTTCGGGCGAGAGAACCTTTACCAACTTTTACATTATAAAGGGAACCGAGGAGTAGCGTGCCGGCATGCGCTTGCGATGACGTGAGCGCATCATGGAGCTCCACGTGAAGCACGCATCGGGCATCCATATCCATATGATATAAAAATCCATTCCTCAAAACTATACCCAGTAGTAACCTCAAATTGCATGAGATCCCTTTGCATCTAGTGAGGATTCACCGGGCCGCAGCATGCGGACCACACTGCCCAGTCAGCAGCCACGCTGCACGCACTCCTGCCGCGCATGCCCATCATCTCGTGATCCCTCGATCACAGCAACGCAGATGTTAAATATTTTACCAATCTGCACAAGTAAAAAACCCGACAATGTTTGTCGATCTTGTTGTGTCCCAAGACAAAACAACTGATTACTGCCAAGTCGATGGGTAGGAAACTGTGCAATGGCGGCAGCACGTTGACCTACTCGCCGCGGCGAGCTGCATGCGTCATGTCGAGGCGGTGTCGCTCAGGAGTGAATGGTCTTGCCTCGAACAGCCTTCGGCAAAGCCACGTGCATGCGTTTAGGAAGATACTTACTGCAGACTCCCGAACACAGCTCGAGCGAGTCGTGAGCGTCATTCATGGTTATGAGCCTTGCCTCGGACAGTCCTCGGCAAAGCCATGCATGCGTAGGCCTGCGCACAGGATGACTCAGAGTCTCCTGCGCTCGCTGCGGCCAGCTCGAACTAGTCGTGAACCTCTTCCACAGGAATAAGAGAACTTTGCCTCAGACAGTGGTAAAGCCACGTGTATGCGTTCAGGATGACATAGTCTCCTGACTCGCTCGAGAAGCTTGAGCAAGTCATGAACGTCTTTTAGGGAGATCCACGTGAATGACGTGGATTGCGTTCAAGAAGACATAGTCTTCTGCAATCGCTCGAGAAGCTCGAGCGAGTCAAAAACGTCAATTAGGGTTATGAGCTTTGCCTCGGACAGTCCTCGGCAAAGCCCCGTGCATGCGTTCAGGAAGGCCAGGGTCCCCTGCACTCGCTTCGAACAGCTCGAGCGAGTCATGAACGATGCACCCCTTTCCTCGTTGCTGAAGAGATGCCTCGTCGTAAAAAATCTTCTTCTGGATCTTCAATATAATTCACACTTTACACGGAGCAACGCTCTGAACGTGTGATACCGTTCGCACTAGAAAACGGAATGGGGTCTTGTACCCTACGCACCCACGTGAGGCGTTTGGTGGCGCCACTGTTTTTGATCTTTATGCTTTGAATGTGTGGTATTTGGGGCAGGAGAAAGGGGTACTACGTATTTGATCTTGAAGGAGGAAGCGCGAAATACAATTCTTTAGTTTTTCGTACTCCATTAGTTATATACATTATGTACTTTCAATGTTAACAAGTGTACTAATACTTGAAAAACTATTTTTTTCGGTAATATTGAGCCAAAAATTATTTTAAAAAAATTTCAATTCATTAAAAACTGAAAAGTTTTATTTAATGTTTAATTTTTATTTTAAAGTGAAACCTTGCAATTTAACTTGTGGTAATTTTACATTTAATCAAAAAATTAAAAGTTAATTGTTTCAACTACTTTTTTTTCACCCTAAATTTCGAATTTAATTCGCAGGCGAAATCGAGTTAATTACTAGATAAGTTTTTAATTTTAAAACTAACATCCGAAGACTTAATTTAAAGTTTCATGAAAAATTAATTCATTACGTTTTCAGCAGCGTGGCTTTTTAAAAATTTTTGCAGGTCGAATTTTTAATTTTTTTGTAGTAATCTTCGTGGTTCCCATTTTGAACAAAAAAAAGGGTTTCCTCAACCAAGGAATTGATTTAATAAAAAGTTTTTAGTACGTATTGTTCATCTCCCCGTGTGGAATTTATGCAATTATTATCAATTATTGCAACCATTCGATTTAAAGAAGATTTTTTATTCAGTATCTAGAAAAGTGGATATTAAAAATAGTTTTTGCGTTGAAAACTAAGATTCCTCACTCGAAGAAAAAAAAAAATTTCCGCCAGTACGAGAGCCTGCGCGACCCCAGCACACGCGACAAATCGATCCCACCGCGACTCGCAATTAAGCCCGCCGCCCCTACAAGACGACGACGATTTCTATCTTGGTCTCAGGCGATTGGCTGCCGAAGGCACACGAAAGCGCCCTCCAGCTCTCACCTGCGAAAAAAGAGCAATAAAAAAACTGGAGGGAGATCGAGAAGAAAAAAAAAAAAAAAAAAAAAATTAAATGCCGAGAGAGGTAGTACGATAAGGCGACGAAACCTGCACGCGTGCACGGCAATAAGAGAGAGAGAGAGAACATGGTTTTTAAAGCCGAGATAACCTTTTGCGTATCGCTCGTGTCTGGATAATACTGAATTTTTATATTTCCTTCGTGCAAAAATATCTTTTGAGCGTGATTTCTTAAATTTATATAAATAAACCTTTCTATTTTTATGAACTCAAGTAAAATTGAAAATGGTTTATTTTATTTTATTTTATTTCATTCATTTCTCGTTCTGGAACTTTAACTTATTGCAAATAATTTGACAGTTATTACTTTATCACACTTTTCAATTACATTTCGAAATTAAAAAAAATTGATGAATCAAAGTAGTATTCTGTAGTATGATATTGCATGAAACAAATAATAATAATAGCTGTACGACTGCTCATACAAAATATTAGTTAATGTATTAATCGAAATAACTGATGGTAAAATATTTAAAATACCAATTATTTGAAACTTTACATTTTTTAACTTTTTTAACACTTGAATATTGAAGAAAGTCTCTTTAAAATTTTTGTTGTTTTCATATTAAACCCATACATATAGAGGGTAGTAACGTTGTTGAAATAACTTTTCTCTCGATCTTTTGGATAAAAAGTGGCAATTTTTTACTTTTTCTCTTGTTAAACTATTTAAAATAAAAAGTCTCGAATTTAAAAGTACATTACTAATGAAAATTAATTTATATCAAAAATATATGTAAATTTAAAAATAATCGTAGGGTCTGTAATTTAATAACTTGGAAATAAAATAAAAATTTATTTTCGCTTGACATGAGCGTGTAATTTTGGACGGTTATTCAATTTCATTCAAAATTTTACAATTAATAACCTAAAGTTCATTACATAATAACTGCATCACTTTTTTTAAAAGCAAAAAAAGAACATTAATTAAAATATAAGAATAACAAAAATAAGTAATGAACCTTTAATTTTACGATTTATTGATTATGGATTGTAAATAATTAGACACTATTGAATTTTACTCAAAAAGTATTTTTGAACATTATCCGAATAATAATAATAAAGCTACAATGGAAAATTTCTAGCTTACAAAAACGTATTAATAGTTCAGTTATCGCTCGTAATGAAAACAGACTGCAATCCTAAGTAATCAAATTCGAGATGAAAAAAGTAAGAATAGCTAATGAAGTGGGTTAAAAATTACATCATCACTAAGGTCATTATAAAAAGACAAAGAATAAGAGGAAGAAAAAAGAAAAAGTATCTGTCCGTCGATCCGAGACATCAATCTCGGGTCGTCTTCATCGTTATTCAGCGGGGATGCAACGTCACCCGTCCCTCGTCGCGCCTCGTCGAGGAGTCTAATCTATGAGACGCCAGCTGCGTTTAGTTTTCCGAGAGTCAAATTAACCTTTTTTATTTGTACTTGCTGAAGAAAATCAAAAACTAATTTGATCGGGTATGAAATTATAAATCCAAAATGTATTAAATGTATTAATATATGGTTTTGAAAGAACTTGGCAGCTAGATACAGGTTTTATTTCCTTTTTTTTTTTTAACACTATTATAGAATTTTATTCACTTATTTAAAAAAAAAAAAACTTTACATTTATAGCGCTTACTAATTAAATCATCGAACCAAATGATTCAACTAAAAATATCCACGGTGATTGAAAAAAAAGCATCGCAAAAAATAATAAAAATGAAGCACTCGGGCTCGTCCATCCAAATTTATAAAATTTCGTTAAAAAATTTACTCCCGTACACCAGTCGTAAATCGATTTAATCATAAAACTCGCATTAAAAAGCAGTCTCCACCGAGTCAACAGTATAACCGAAACTATGAATTCCAAATAAACTGGTCGTACGGCCGGCTGCAGGCAAATCCTCTCATCCGCTCCCTATGTTTGCTCTTCCAACGAAATAAATACAGTCTCCAACCCCCCACCACCCCCTTATAAACGCGCGATGTCCACTCCGACGGTCAAATTCAGCCCGCGCGCGCGGGATATACAAGAGTGCTCATGATTCGGGGACACGCCTGCCGATAATTGAAAATCGCTGTAGGCCAGCCGTGACGCGCTCGCGGCTTCTATCTGTGAACCCGAATTTATCTCCCTGCCATCCTCTCTCTCTCTCTGTCGAGGTGCGGATAACACGCAATGCGTTTCA
This sequence comes from Encarsia formosa, assembly GCA_038277355.1. Taxonomy (NCBI): domain Eukaryota; kingdom Metazoa; phylum Arthropoda; class Insecta; order Hymenoptera; family Aphelinidae; genus Encarsia; species Encarsia formosa. Next base: position 114,183,724 of record CM076184.1, read on the forward strand.
AGTGCGGCTGGCAATGCTGAATTTTACGCGTATACACGCTTGCATTTTGTATTGTACGAGTTCCTTAAATTCCTTCCCCCCCCCCTTTTTTTCGGGTTCAGCGGGTCAAATTTTGATGAACGAGTTTCATGACTTTTTAATCATTTGAATCTGTTTGTTTGCGAAAGCCGGCAAAAGACTATATCTATTAAAAAACTTTAAATAATTTTTCAGTTGACCGGAGTTAAAAGTCCATTTAGACCATGAGCCTGCATTAAAAAGTACTTTGGGGTAATATAAGTACGGGAGGATATGAAGTTATCAGCAGATTAAAAGTTCTGATCGCTTAGGTTAAAAAAAGCCCTTGATTATGGAGTGTTAAATTGCAAAAACGAAGAAGAACGCGCGGGAGCGTGCGATGGAGCGGAAAATGGAAGGAAAAAAAAAGGAGAGAAAGATGCAACAAAAAGTTGGATAAAATGAAAAAAAAAAAAAAAAAAAAGTTAGAACTCGCTCCGCTGGATGGTCGATTATCAGCCTTTGAGCGAATATAGTTGAAAAGTTCCGAGTCGATGAGCCCCATATCAATACATCCACGTTTAAACTGACTTTTCCATCTCGCGGGTCCTGTTCGGTAGCCGAAAAATTATCGACGGAATCCAAAAACACACCTCCGGCTTAGTGAATTAAAAAAAAGTGAAAAATCTCTCGGTGGGTTGAGCAAGAATGGCATTAAAAAAAAAAGTAAAGTAATTGTCAGTAAAAGGCATAAAAAGAAAACTCGAGAGAGTCGGTATAAATCAAAGGTATGCAAAATAGGGGGTGAATATTAACCAGAGATAAGAAGTCCAGGCACTGAAAGGAACTCGCAGCAAAGAGAGAGGATGCTTTATGTAAATTAGGAGGGGAGTTGTCGAAAATAAGTTTTCTTTCAAATTGATCTCCAATTAGACTTCGTCTTTACGGATTAAATTTTCCATCTTTTATTTTTCCTTGAAAATTGAATGGACTTTTTATATCGGCGCATTGTTTGGTCTAGTTTTCAACAAATTCTGTTCATTCGAATCGATTACCCGCCAGGTTCAGAATTTTTTACCGAACATTTGACGGCTTGTAAAAAGTTTAAAACGGTAGCGGTGTTTTATTTTCATCAAAATAGTACGGCTCGCAAATGAAAAACAAACATTTTAATTTAGCACCGGTAACGCTTCATTAGCTACAACATCCATCCCGGTTCTCCGCTAAAACAAAGTAAAAGACAATTCCTCAACTTCCACTCAGAAATGTTATTTTTCTCTGCATCCGGAGCTTGCGGTTATAGAATAATTTTTTTTTTCTTTTTTTTTTTATATACAGATATAAAGATTGTCATGCTCACGTCAAAGAGCCAACACAGATCGAGTATCTTGATCACAAAAAAGCGGAAAGGAAGGAGGGGGTGGGGATAAAGTAAAGGAAGAAAAAATAGATTAAATAAGAGATCGATGATGAAAGAGACGTCAAGGAAATACCGGAGAGTCTCGAGGAGAGCTAAGATTCGATAGCTCCGCCGGAGTAACAAAAGGAAAATGGAACGCCGAACCGAAGAGGGACAGGTAAAGGAGAAAGAGAGAGGATAGATGAAGAAAAAAAAAAAAACCGTCAACGATCGTATCGGTGGAAGAAAGTTTTCGTTGTTTTTATTGGTCTACTTTCTCTCTTGCCCTTTTTTTCTCAGAGTTTTGCTTCCATTTTTTTTTATCTCGCTTGCTTGTAGAAAAGGAGCAAGGGAGATGGAATCGCTCCGATTCCGGAACGAAGCCGGTTATTGGCACAGTTGACATTGTTAATAAATACCAATTGAACCGGGAGGGGAAAAAACGTCAGTAGAAAATTTTTTTTTCGTTATTTATTTGTTTATTATTATTTTTTTTTTTTTCGGTCCTCGGACTTTTTTTTTTTTATGCTCACTTCATGTCGCGTCCAAGTGTCACTTAATTTTTTTTTTTTAAAGATGCTCCATAGTAAGTCATTTATTATGTGGGAAGTAAACCAAGTAGTTTTTAATATTTAGTCAATAATGTATTTTTTAGTTTAAATGTTGAACGGGAAGTTTTAGAATGTCTTGTAATAAAGTTTCATCGATGAGGTATAAACATTGAAAATTCCTCGATAAAGCGAAAATTTTACTTAAAAGGAAGTATGAATATTCCTGAAAACAAGTAAAGTTTAGCGGCTGTTGCAGTTCATATAGAAGAAGTTTCTCCGCTTCATATTGAATCGCGGGTAGCTGAAAATCAATGCACCAACGACGAAGGTCAAGAAATTTTGAATGCCCTTATAAGCTTCAATTATTTGGTGCTTACATTAAACCGAATCGATAAAACTTTTATGGGCTCAAAGTAACGGGCAATCTTAAAATTATCAAAATTTATCGGTTCCCTTATTACATTATAAAATCGATTACCACGCTAACCATCGAATTTTCCAATTACTTACAGTTCAATCACCGATTTTCATGCTATCCAACAGTGAACTTAAAATAGAGTGAACTTCATACTTAATAATCTCCATTAACACTCTATAACGTATGTCGATTATTTTATAATGAATTAATGAATTTTTGACTGGCTAGTTCGAAGTATAAACAAACATCGGAAGAATTAATTAATTGATTCGATCACTAGGGACATTTTAGTCTGTCACTAGAAACTTCAAAGAATACGTGTCGAAGTACTCGCTTTGACTTCAAAGCAGAAACTTCACAGCTTGAATTTTTTTATGGGTCAGCTGAAAATGTGACACTTTATGTCGGTTGCGTAACCGTACCAGGCTCAAATTTACCCTCACATATATAAAAATACGAATCCAACTGAAAATTTAATCAACTCGACTCGATTAAATGACACCAAAAAAAAGAGTATGAAAAATGTGCGCCCCCCGCGAAATCAATATTTGGTCGCGCGATTGCCTTGATCAAACGAAAACAGATAGTTGAAAAAAAAAAATAATAATAATAAGAGCTTCGCGAACAGCGCAACAGACGAGTCTGACACTTTGCGGAACGATTCATTCGTTCGTCGTCCCGTGGAATCGCATTACCCGGCGTATCCTCGTTCGAACTTGGTCCGCAAGTGAGAAACGCAATTACACCACTCGGTCCGCCCCCCCCCCTCTCGACAATCAGACTCGCTCGGAGACTCGAAAAAAAAGTCCCGGATTGAACTCGAAAGAATCCCGAAACTTCTTCTTCTTCTTTTCCCCTGACTTCTTCGCTACCCCCTGGAAACTTGTTAGTTCCTATTTCTCTTCTTCCGCTTCCTCTTTTTACGGGGGGAGCCGAGGTACGTCGATGCTCCTGCTAATTGGCTTCCGCTTTGTCACCTCCGATACGTATAATACATTTCGACCGACGGGCAAATGTCTCGCGACCTACCTACCCGTGGTTTATCGCCCGATCGCTTATTTACAGCCATTTTTTTTTTTTTCTTTTGTTTTCGACTGAACAACCGACTTTTTTAGCTGGGTTATTGCGCACGTTGCATGCCTCTGAGGTATTACCCGTGTTGCTGCTGCTGTTTTTTTTTTTTCCCCGCGCTTTTGGGGAAAAATTGCACCGAGGGGGATTTGCATATCGGAGACGAAGGGCGACCTCCCGGAGGTAATTGAAGGCTTTTTATTTATTCTTTAAAGCGATAAATTACCTTTTTTTTTTTCAGTGAACCGCGCTGCTGTAATGATACATTACTTGGGCGCCTTTCACATATTAACGGTGAAGCTTTTTACGCGCAAGTGCAGAGACTCTTTGTTTACGTTATTGATTCGATTTTTTTTTTTTTTTTTTTTAAATTAGTAATTTTTTGTCACTATCGCAAAATCTAAATTATAACTTGTTTGGGAAAGAGTTATGTCATACAAGATAAATAAAAATATCATCGAAGTATTTTATATTTCGACATTAAATTATTTAGTAAAGTTATTTAAATCTATCAAGGTTCTTAAGCTAGTTGATGATATAAATTAAAGTGTAAGTAAAATTTGTTTCATTGAATTTTTACACATATTTTTTTATATTTTTAAAACAAACCAAAATAAACGCCTAATTAAGTGTGGAGAAATGACTGGTTTTAACCCTTTTTTGTAAATTTAGTCACGGTTTAATAATTTTCCCTTGCGAAGAGAAGACTTAATAACAGCGTTTTACGGTAATTTTAACTGATAAAATATTCACTAACAAATTTAGTCACCCCCTCTTCCCGTTTTTAAAAGTGTTTTAAAGACTCGGATCGTAAAAAAAGGGGTGAAACAATTTTCCGAACACCCCCAAGCCGCGTTCGACCAATTTACGGGCACAAAAAAACAACGTCGCGGAATCAGTTATTAAAATCCCCCTTATCGCAAGGAGGCTTTGGGGGGTAAAAGAAAAAACCTTGGGAGAAAAATAACAAGCTTCGAGAGGAGGGCGCGCGAAAAATAAAAACGAGAGCGCTCGATAAATTCGCGAGCGCATTACGAGTCAATTTCTGAGGCACGCGAGCGTCGTACGATACGCAAACACGAGAGAGGAGGGCACTGATAATCCGGCCGATAATGAGCCGGTAACGCTGTTTCGTAAAAAGTACTTTGCCGCGGGAAAAGAGCGACGATCATTGGGTCGTTTACATCCCTGCATTTCGATCGAGGATCACGACGAAATTATACCGCCGATAAGGGCACTTTTTTTATCGGATTTTTAAATTTTGGTCACGCTGATTGGAAATTGTTGTCGGCGCGCGAACGGGAATTGATTTTGAATTGTTTTGTCGATTGCTGGAACGGAAACTCGCGGGGAACTGGGCAGCGGCGATTAGAAAATTATAATTTCGGAGCGCCGATCTAAAGAGCAAGTTTGTAGAGCAAACACGGCATTATACGCAACAGCTTTTGGAAAATGGGCTGCGCTTTGGATATAGTTTCATCAAGTTTGTACAGTTACATCCCTTAATTAAAAAATATATATGAAATTGATAAACGGATCTATCTTTAAAGAAAATTTACTCAGCAGCTTTAATAAAATTACTAAAAAAATGTTGGAAACAAAGGGCTGCTGGTAAATGGGGATAAGGGGTACCTAAACATGAATAAATATCGAATCAGAACACTAAAAAAAGAAGGATGGATGAAAGAGAAGAAAGTAAACTCCCCGTAAAATCTTTAGAGAACGCTCGTTCGAAATAATTCCTCATGAATCTCAAAAGATTTGAAAAAACGAGTTAAAATAAAGGCTCCAAAGTGAGGAGGGTTAACAGAAATATAAGCCGCGGAGCGAGAAGACGAAGAAGAATTTATAACCGAGCGTGGGTGAGGGTAACGAATACGTAAGTACTCGAACGACTGATAGATCGATTGCCAGGGGGTGGGTATGAGGGGCTAAGAGGGGGGGAAGAAGGACGCGACCTCGCTCAATTTCGCGGCAGCGTTCCCCATATTTTTTCCCTTTCCGCCTTTATTACACCGCGACACTTTTTCTTTCCGGAGCCGGTTTACCTCCCTCTCTTTTGTCTTAATATTTTTCTTCCTTTCTCCGGCTGCCTGATGTTTGAGAAATAATTTACCTTGGGGAATCTAATTATGGGGGTTTATTAAAATTTCTTTGTAAATTAAGCCGCGAGTTTAATAAAGTAAAACTTCTTTTTATACACCTAGCACTGACTTTAATTCATAAATTTTCATCAACGCCTTTTTTATACACTCCACTCCTCCTCCTCCTGCTTTTATCGAGATGTATACCAAAATTATTAATATAGAGCGGTTTCTTCTTCTTCTTTACTGCTCTTTAAGTATTTACCCTCGAGTAGCATCAACTGTTAGACGAGCAGCTCAATATCGGATGAAATTCGATGCACCGACTTAAATTACGATGAAATTCTTGCTAAAATCTGTCTATCCGGTAGTCGATCGAGAAAAAAAAAAGATCTTAAATCTGTATATAATTCCAAAGTGATTTTAAATAGACTCTTTTTCTATTACTATAAATACATTAAATGAATGGTGGAATTCAATTTAAACTTTGATCGGTTTTAGCTCTCTTTATTTTGAGTCGTTTAACGATTCTAAAAAAAAACCATCCCCTATACGATGTATTGAAAAAAGATATTTATTACTGCAGAGTAGATCAAGCCAATGATACAAACAGATATCAAAGGCACAACTGGCGTAAAACAGGAGAGGAGTCAAGCCAAGTCGAATAATTAGATGTATCAAAGCAGTGTGGGGTGGGGTGGGAGCAATTATAAGCCAAAGTTATGTTCCAGCCCGCGGGCAAAGCGCCGCGGCCGCAGGTCAATCGGAAACATAGTGCGCGCTGCAGCTTAGCCCTATAATTCAGTTGGCCGCGAGTTCTCGAGGCTGCTCGCTCGCTCGGCCGACTTCTCGAGGAGATTGACGGTATAAATCGCGCATCTGACCGGACTTTTGACGCCCGAGCTAATCACAACGACAAATTTTTAATTTTTTTTAAGTTGGTCTCAAAACTCTGTTATGGAAGTATGGGTGGAAGTACAACTTTCGTATAAAATATATATTATTAGATGATTCTTTTTTTTTTTTTTTTTTAAACAGTTTTTTTCGATAAATTTTTTTTATTGCTTCAAGGAAAACAAACTATTTTTTTATGAGAACTCCCATCGTTTATGTACACAAGGATAACATCTACTCAGCGGCGGACTGGGAATATAAGCGGCCCGGGACTTTCGGACCAAGCGGCCCTACAAATCAGCGGCAGCGGCCTAAAAAACAGCTATAAAAAAAAAAAAAAAAAAGACGTTAAAGAAAAAATAATAATTATTGATCAAGATTTTCGATCTATTTTATATTCTATTACAAAATACAATCAATATTCCAGGGTTACTGGGGGTTTAAAGCTTGGGCTGCTTGGGAAATTATTTATTAATTATTAAAAGAACTCGGGCCCCCAGGGTTATTGGGGGTCTAAAGCTTGGACCGCTTGGGGAATTATTTATGAATTATTAAAAGAACTCGGGCCCCCAGGGTTACTGGGGGTTTAAAGCTTGGGCTGGTTGGGAAATTATTTATTAATTATTGAAAAAACTCGGGCGGTTTGATGTTTGAGAACAATCTGTGGCCCTGTGGCCTGTACTTACCGGCCGCAGGGGACCCAAAGCTCGCGGCCCGGAGGGAAACCTCCCAAACCTTCCAATGGCCAGTCCGCCCCTGCATCTACTTACTATATTTTTTGTTCAAACTAGCAAGGTCTGACAACCTTAAATTTTCCTAACTTATTAGAGGGAGAAAATTTTACAGGCCCTTCATTAACCAATTTTCCTGTAAAACATTAAAAAAGAAACGCAGAATGAATTTTTAATTACTTTTTGTGAAAAATTACAAGTCATCATTGACGTTTGAAAGTCAACATCCTCTATCCTTATACCAATCAGGACCAAGCGCGCGCATTTCAGACTCTGATACTCAATTTCTCCGGATTCGCGACCAAAGCTAAATAATTCAAGAATACAGTGACGCATAAAATTTCCCGCACTGAGCAGCATAAAAAGAGAAAAAAAAAAAAAAAATAGAAGCAAGCAACAGCACAATATTTGCGTTTTCCATAAACTCCTCCTCAGGAGTTGCAGCGCGCGTGAGGAGAGAGAGCAATAAAAGAAAGCAGAAGAAGGAGAGAGAGAGAGAAAAAAACGACCACAGTCAGCAGAAGCCAAAGATGAAAGCGATCGATAAATATTTTACGACCGGAATATAAACGGCCTTATCCACTTTGGCGGTGGCACGGTCGGGCACTGTAAGGTTGGTAAAAGTGTAAATCGATAAGCGCCGCGGCTCGCGCCATGCCGTATGCAAATGCTATTGTCAATCAATATCTCGCAATCGAATATTCAAATGGTGGTCGCGTACTGTGTTGTGTGTGTGTGTGTGTACGGCAATAACACACTTTTTTTCCCTTTTTTTTAAACACCAGTACGACCACACCGGGGGGGAAGCAATCGGTTGGAAGTGGGAAGTGATTATAGAGGTCGCACGCACCGAAAGTGGACCGATTGTAATCTCGAGACTATGGCTGGGCTCGCGAACAAAATCTCTCGAAGCTTTTACGATCGCGGAGGGCACCTTTTTTTACCTTCTTATCTATCCCGTCAAAGCGACTATTGATATTTTCACCTGGTTAAAATTACAATTTCGAGACAACCGTGAATTTTCCCAGCCCCTGCTTGTGCTCGGCCTTTTTTACCACTGTTTTACTGGCTTCTCTTCTGCTGCACTACACGAGTGGTGATGAATTGCTTATGAGTTGTGGATCATAATTTTAGGTTAAGTATGGCACTTTTGAACACCGGTTAAATTAAGAAAAATTTTTCCTTTTAAAAACAATAAAAAGCCAATGGTTACAGTTATTTCAAACATCGTGTCTTTCTTTTACACCAGAAAGTTTAATAGATTTCCTCGAGTTTTTCCAACTACTATTTCGAACTTTCTATAAAAGAAAAAAAAAGGAAGAGGGGGGTTAAAAAGTTTAACGATAAACTTGGTTAAAAAAGGTCTCAATATGGACGCGGATCAATTAAGCAGCTCTCAGAGGAAGACCATATCCGGAGAAAGAAAGACGTTACGATTCCGCAACGGAATTCAATTGCTCCTTCGTTTCGGGCCCCAGCTCGTCGTCAATTAAAAGCACCGGCCACCCGCCCGGGAGCCGTTTGGGGTTGAGCTAGAGAGAGAGAGAGAGAGAGAGAGAGAGAGAAAAGAAGCAAAGGAATAAATCCAGCGCGGTTACGTCGGGGAAAAAACGGAGGTAGTATGGGCGTAATAGTTTTTATGAGCGGACGATAAAACTCGCTCGTGGGTAATTAATCGCGAGGCTTACGCTTTTCTTTCTTCCGGGACCGCGTTGGCTCGTAAAGCCCCGGTTGCGGTCTGATCTTCGCTTGGATCACCGGATGAATTTATCATTTCTTCGTCTGGTTCTTCCTTAGATTCACTTTCGTATTATTTGTTCGATCAACTTTATCGGAGATGTTTTAGGACACAAGTTGTAATCAGAAAGCGAATACGACGCGAGGTCGTACGTGTACTTTTTTAAACTGGCTCACATTTTTTCGGCAAGTGGGTCATGCTTTAAATTCGAAATACATCAACACGAGCAATTTCCGAGGATATGTGTCTATGTGGTTGAAAATACCGAGGTTAATTTATAAATTCAGACAGTATTGGACAAAACGATGATTACACTTCACCTAGCGAAGAACTCAGAGAATGAATATATTTCATTACGTATGTAGGTGCAGCATTGATGGTTTTATTTTTGAAAAAGATATCGTTGATGGAAAGACTTTTTCAACTACTTCAATCTCGCAGAGGCATGTGTTTGTTTGTGTAAACGAGTCGAGCGTGACAGAGCGGATGGCTTACTCACCGGGATTATCTTTAGATCTTGATGTTACAACGATGTGTTTGAACTGTTATCGTGATTTCCAGCCTTATTTACGGTAAAATGATGACTGTGAGATTTTTATAAAAAGCTTGTTTTTTTATGATTTTTCGAGTGGTTTTTTCCGAAAAACTTTGTAAACACGCCAGTTTTATATCTTCTCGCCGAGCTTCTCGCGCAAGTATAATGGCGTCTCGTAATAGCACTACATAGAAGTTACGCAGCATTCATTGTTCGACCTTAGCTCTAGCCCTTATCTCGTGGAGAGATCGTCGCCGCGGCAGCGTGAAATCACCCTTCGAAGTACCCATTTTAATAATTTCAAAACTCTCGTAACTCTATTTGATAAATGACTTATGCGTTTCTCGCTGCCTTTTTTATGATTTATTTATGATTTATTTTATGATCTTATTTTATGATTATACCACCAAATATAAATAATGCCTTTTTTTTTTTTTTTTTTGAGTTATTTAAGTTTAAAAAAATGTAAGAATTGATTAGAAGAAACTTTTCATTTGCTTTTTCAGAATCCGACAAAACAGTGGCGATACTGAATTGCATGTACGCAAGACAGCTGTGCTTCGAACATCCATCTTGCGCTGCCATCCTTGAAATCATACCACGGGTTTGCGGTCCGGAAATTGGTAAGTACAAGATTTTTTAAAAAAGTAAAACAAAATCCATTTGATGAATAAACTTCTTGTAAACCACTAGTGAATTCAGAGTCATCCAGAGTGAATGATTCCCCCCTCAAAAAACTTTGAATCTTTGAAGAGGATCTTAGCGGCTGAGAAATAGAAAGTCCATAGTCTCAACCGTTTTCCGAAACTTTCCTCCCTATCCCACTCTCTTTCCGGTAAATCCTGCGGGAAATTCTGGGGGGCCGGAGCGCGCCAAATTTCTCGTTATCCCCCGGAAAATCTTACGTTATTATCCTCGCGCTTCTCCGCTCGCGCGCGAAATTTCGAGTCTCCCGCGGGACTCGTAAAAGCCCCCGGACTCGCAAGCGCGGGCTCACATTGTTCCTCCATTATTTTTATCCCCCCTCTTTTTTTCTTCTTTGTGCTCTAAATTTTCGATTTTTGAAAAGCTTTATGGGGTGTTATGATCGATAACGATCACCCCGCTTTGTTCATTGCGTGCAAGACTATTTTACTTTGACACGGCGCGCTGTTTTAATTTAAAAGTTTGATTAAATTTGAATCGCTCAAATCATTCTTTTTTCTTTTTTTCACGAGGGTGAAAGTTTTGACAAGTTTCGAATAATCGGGTGTTCCCAAACTTTCAGAGCTGTTATACTTGCATCGAACAAAAAAAATTTCCAACTAAATCGTAAATAATAAACAACCGGACATTTTTTTTTTATTATTTTCGAAAAACAGTTTTGGACGAGCTAAGTGGAGGGGGGTAAAAAAAGAGGTGAAAATCTTGAGAAATAAAAGCTCGAAATAAGCTTTAGAAAATTTAAAATTTTCAAGAATCCTTCATTTTTAATACGCTTAATAAATGGAACGATAATCGAGGAGGTAATTAGAGTACTGATTCATCTCCTCCGCTACTCTTGCATCGCTTTTTTTTTTCTCCTCCTTTCTCCGCTCTTTATCTATCCTCCTCTTTGCCTCGGGTTTTTCAACCCGGGCCCATGATGTGCCTTGAATGCACACCGGTGCTCATCAATTTCAATAAACGAGCTAATTGGATAATGTGAGGAAGAAGTACATTTTGTCGGAGAAGATATACACGGTATAAATACTTATTAATGATCACGCTCTAATTACGATGTTCTTAAAACCAACGATTAACTTTCTATGACGATCAAAATCGCATTTGTCATGATTAACTCACTTTTATACAGCGATGTGGGTTAATTCACTTTTTGACAGTTTCTACTTTATTTCACTCGTCCGTTGCGTGCAATCAATTAATTCTCCATAATCATTTTATTTTTCTGAAAAAACTTCTAACTTCTCTATAAGTATTGACGGATGGTTTTTAAATTGATATTATTTACAGAATGAAAGTAGCGACTTGTCAAAGTTAGAAGTAATTGCGAGCTATTAAATAACGAATGCAGAAGGAGCGATACATTGTCAGTAATCGGAAACTTTCAGCAAACTAGTTTGTTATTCACAATTTATGGACAAATATTTAAAAACCGATAGGCACCCGCAGCTTGTGTAACAGAACAGCGTTGAATTCCCAACGACAAGAAACTTCAATTGTATAAAACTCGAGTCGAGTTCGCGGGTCAGCGTTCAAAATACGCAAGTTTCTTCTCGCACGAAATCATACTTGCTCGGAAATTTTCCCCCTTTACGGCATGAACTCAATCACCAAGGTAAATTTGCGAGCACTGTGTTTCAATAAGCGTTCTGTAAAGCAATGTAAATTTAAAATTAATTGAATTTTGATTCGCGTTGTTCAAATCGATACATCAAGTTTTGAAATTTATATTACAAGCGTCATTTCTAACTCATCAGTTTTGACCGATACCAAGTAAATAATAACTGCGTACAAGTGCATGTAATAATACCAAATTAACAACCAATCATCAGTCGATTCAATTATACAAGAAAAGGAAAAACAATAAAGCAAATTCCTTACACTCCATTATCGGTAAATTTTCGAAGCTCGGCAGCACAATAAATCAGTCAATTAAGATAAATCAGCATGAAAATTCAACTAAAAGTGGTCCAACCAACTTCCTCGGAGTAATTCCAAACAGTTCTCGGGGGCGGTCAACATCTGTTATACCCACGCTGTAAAGGCTCGTTTTATTTTTATTTTTTTTTTCTCCTTCTTTATTTCCTTTCCTTTTTTTTTTTTTCTAGCCCCGTCGTCGTCGTCCTGGCAGCGCCGCCGCTGCAGCTGACAGTTTGGGTCCAGCGCTCGGCCCGGACGTTTTAAAGGAAGTTTAAACGTCGCGCGCGCGACTACGACGACGAACTATCCTCGAGAGTTTTATACGTCGGGTTAAAGTGCGCTTTTACGGGGCTTTAATTGTGAGGGAGAAGCTTTGTGGCTTCTTTTTTTCTGATTTTACCGGAGACCAGAAAATACTGACCCTTTTTTTATGTGGCTATTTAATTTTTAACAAGCTGTTTTAAGTGAATTTACCAATCTTAAATTAAATTTCTGGAAGCTTCTGCTCTTTTTTTCAGTTGGTGAAACTGTCGCATTACACCGCTCGCAAATACAGTAATTCGGTTCACCGGAAAATGCTTTTGATAATTTAAATGAGTCGAATGGGATGGTCTATTTGTATCATCCATCACAACGCTCTCTTGTCGATACTGGAGTTTAGTTCCATTAAAAAATTAATGTTTAATTAACCTCTAGATGTTGTCAAATAATGCGATTCTAAAACCGTTTAAATTCATAAAAAACTCAATAAATAAGTTACCCAACCCGATTCATTTTGCAAAAAAAACTACTTCACAAGATGAAAAAAATGAGTGAAGATCAAGTACCTCTGAAAGAAGAGAAAAAAAAAAGAAATCGTCTTGCAGCCACTTTGTAGGACATCATTCGCGGTATTATGAAACGTCTGGCAGTATTTCTTTAGATTCACGCACGCCGTGCCGCCTCCGCGATTATATTCATGGCGCAATATAAGCGCACGCGCTTTTTCTCTGACGTCTGCAGGGGATGGTACGGGGGGTGGGGACCAGCAAGCTCCAGAGCCAGACTCCACGGTCTTATTAAAAGGCTCAGGTGGCACTTTATGGTGGGTGGAAAAGAAGCGTGCCACTGCACCTCCCCCCCCCCCCCCCGACATTATTAATAAAACATAACGCGCGGCTCCTCTGAAGCTATATTCCCCCCTCTCCTCTCTTCTCTGAGCTTTCCATCTCTTTAATCGAGTATTCGTGCTAAAATATATGAACTAGTTTTTTCAAAATTTTTGACTTTTTTACCATCTTCAGAGCTAAATAAAGTTTGATGCTCACCTTTCCTGACAGAAGAATTCGCCGAATCAATGAAAATCAAATAAAGCAGCGATTTTTTTTTCCCTCGATACAGAAGAGGAGTTAATAAAAATAGGAACTAATGAAAAAATCCAAGCCAACAAATGCGATATTAAAAAAAAGTCTCGTGTCTCGTGGAAAATATTAAATAAACAAGCTGTCTGGTGTACGCGCGTTTTATTCTTGTTAAAAGCGAGCTGCCGGATGAATGGCAGGGAGCAGGGCGGCCCCGTCATCAAGTGTTATAGCTGTAGGAGAAGATGGGGGGAGGAGGGCTTCAGCCGCGCGGCTCTCGAGCGGCCAAAGCTCCCACCTGCGGGCAGGCACAGCTTCTTTTTCAGCAGCAGCTCTTTGAGCTCCGACTCTCTGGCTCTAGACTCGCTTTGTTTCAACTGCTTTTTCAAGATTATACCTGGCCCGCCCAAACTAGCCGCTACTGATTAGAGTTCGTTATTGGCCGAAAACAGTGACGAGCTTGCGAAAGTAAACCCGAGAGGGTGTCAATCCTGAAGGTACTAATGGACCAGACGGAGGGATTCGACGAGAAGATGCTTTCTTCAATTCGGGGCGTCAATTTTTCACGAGCTTTTAGGCGGGCGACGGAAATCTTGAAGTTTTATCGCATTCACGGAGATTGTTTATTGTCAACCCGGCGCTAGTGGGTTTGAAAAAAACTTTTTTTTTCGTTTTTTCATATCGGTGGTTTTGATTGCTCACTGGTGCGATAGATTGATATCAATCATCCCGTATTTATCCAGTACAGTTGTTAATTCGTCGTACGTTTTCTCAGTTAAATTCAATTTCAGCAGGTAAACAGGGAGATAGAAATGCGGTCGACGAACAAGCGTCTCTTAAATTAACATACCTTCTATACACCGCTACCAGTGAAAAAAAAAAACCACCACTCCACGTTTCGCTAGAGAAACAGAAAACATAACCTTAAAAAGGAACCCCCCCGTAATTTCTTTAAACCGCTACCCTCGCCGCGCCAAAGTAGGTCGAACGCCCATTCAAAGATTAAACAGCCAAACGTAAAATCTTAACCACCGTCTCGTCTTGTACGAAAAAAAAAGAGTAAAAACTTTTTTCTGTTTCGGTAAAAAGGGGGTGAAAAGAAAAAAAAAATTGCCAGACGTACGTACGGCCCGAGTCTGGCAGCTCGCGGTAAGTTTATTTAAAAATTCCCTCTGACTGCGGCGCGTCGGCGGCGGGCACTCGTTAATTACGGGCTTTTGTTCGTTTTACGCGCACCACTCGTACACTAGCCCATGTACAATGCAAAATCTCTCGTGCTCCGGGGCTATGGCGTTAATAATGAGGACCAAAAATCCGACCGGAAACGACAGATCGATACATCTTCGCCTGCCTTAATTATGAGTGGAGTCTCGGCCTGAAAATTTTTCATTCGATAGTCGACGAGTTTTTTTTAAAGATTTTAATATTTTTGTCTGCAGCGACAACATTTTACAACATCCTCAAAATTTGTTTTCTTCTTTCCAACAACAAGTACGAAAAAGTACTTCCTTGGAAGCAGAGGTGCAGTCTTCGTTCTCAGCGCGCATATCCAAAAGTTTAGCACGCGGAGTTTAGGTGTTGCAGTTTTTCCTCAACGCTCTGCTGACTCTTTTTTTATATACACTTCTGAGATTTTCCAACCGAGGCTGCTGCTGCTGCCTTACCGTGGGGAGTTGGACTTTAGCCACAGCAGATTTTTAACACAACTTCAAGAAGTTTATCCTTGCTGGATAGATTTTTTTCATTTCACCCGAGAGCTTGGGTTAGTTTTTACTTGGACTCGACCGCGAGTTTTAAAAGTCGGGGTAAAAAATTTAGGGCTCCTGTTAGGACCAAAGTAAACCAGTCACGTTTACATGTAAAGTCAGTAATCAGAACTAAATCATTAAACTGAATTTCCCTAGTAGTTTGTAATTTGAAAAGTCTGTGGATGATAAAGTAGTTTTTTGGCATGTCTGACCGTTCCTCCGTATATTTGCTAATTTACTTTATTGTAAAATTAGGCAACTATTGCAGTTACGTCGGATCGATTCAATTATTCTCTGGTATGAAATTTGCCCGCAAATATAAATAAAAAAAAAATTGAATTAAATCAATTACGACGCAAAGATATTAATTACAGCCCCCCACGAAAAAAAAAAATCCCCCAAAAAAAGTGCCAGAGAGAAAAAGGTGAAAATCCCCACCTGGAGGCAATTTCAGAAGCGAGAGAGAGAGCTGACGAAAGAATTAATTGAGCGCGGGGCGCACTCATCCGCCCCCCGGTAACCGCAACACGACACATGATCGTTCCGGGCGCTCGACGACTCCGGCCGCAGGCGCAATCAATCTATACCCGGCCCCCAGCCCAGACTGCGCTACGTGTCGTATCAGCGGCCATCCGCCACTTCCGATCCCGATCACTTCCGTCCCCCGCCCTCAGACGCTTTCCTTCTTCTCTCCTTCAGCCGCATTGTTTTTTCTCTCCTTTCTCTCCTACCGTGTGACTGATTACGGGGCGGGGTTGGATCAAGGGGTAACTCTGGTTAACCACGGTCCTTCCGTTATTTATGAATTTAAAGTACGGTTTTAATATGTGGTATATGTATTATAAATTAGATAAATCTTTATATTGAGTGTCCTACAACAAATAATCATAAGATATTTATATCGGTCTTACAGTCTAACCATGTATACGGATCATTAGATGTCCCTGATAAGGAGATACGCATATTGTGGGTTTTGTAATATTGATTACCAATCGATATTTTAGGTTATTCGGAGGTGATTTTAAGTAAGAATCATCTAATGATCCGCATATATGGTTAGACTGTAAGACCGATGTAAATATCTTATCTTATGATTGTATCTGTATTATTTACATATTTTTCATTTTATTAATTTTTGTCTTGTACAAATAAAGATTTTATCTATCTGTAAAAAGGATTGATTCCGTGAATTATTACTGATATTTTTCGGCTAAAAAATCCATGATCAAGCTGAAAATGTTATTTATCAAATGACGATGCTTATCGCTTGCAATAATCTCTCTGCATAGAACATTTGTGCGGTAACAAATTTTGAAAAGTTAATCCATCACGCTCGAATGAACCCCCGTACTTACAACCAGACGCAGATCGTCGAGAGCGATATCGTTCGCGTAAAACCGAGGAGGACTCATCCACCAAATGAAACTTTCACGCTCGTGCATGCGAATCCGCGAGAAAAAAAAAAAAAAAAAAAAAATAGAGTATCCAGTTTTGGTCCGAGCGCGTGCAATCGGCCGGCTGAAATCTTCATTCATACCAGAGGTTGCTGAACGAACGCAGCCCGCGCGAATAACCAGACTGGCTGGCTGGAAGCTCTTTTGCCTTTTGTTGAAGCTGCAGACGTGAATGCGGAAAAAAAAATTCGTGCTTTCGCTTGATGATCGTATCTCTGGCTGGGCTTTTTTGTTTACAGCCATCATCTGCATGTAATTACGAAAAAAAGCCAGCGCTGGCTGTAAATATCCACGCGGTTTGATAAATCAGTTCGTTGGGTACTTTGAGTCTCGCTCGTTTCGAGAAAAGAAAGGAGTTACAGTTGTGCACATTTAAAGGGACATCTGATGCCGCAACAGCTGCCGAAGGGGGTGACTAAACGAGTGCGCGGTCGTTCGAGGCACGTGCCGGAATGTCGTAAGAGCGGAAGGTAAATGATGATGGGCTTGGCTGCGCCTCCACACGTTGTACTTACCAAATCGAATTATGGACGATCGTTAGGGATTACCCTTTTGGACGTGCGATTCACTCATTCCCACGTGTCGTTTATCTTCTGGGATTTTTGAGGATTAGGTTTTTTCAATCTATAACGCGCCTTGAAGTAAAGCCGAACAATGAAATGTTTTTTTGAGATTAAACGTAACTCAAATACTTTCACATTATTGATCAGAAATTTGAAGCTTTCATTGAATTATATTACGCTTAAAGCGGAAATCATCAAATTAATCAAGTAAATATTATAGGAAATAAAATTTTTTAATTTTAAGAGAAAATTCTTTGCCAAAAAATCCATAACATTTATTTTTGTTCGCATGAGGTCAGAATAGTATATTATAGTACGGGGTGCTATATACTATTTTATAGTACGAGTAACCGAAAACACGCATCAAAGATTTGATTTTGAGGTTAGAGTGACCAGGAGTACCATAAACTTTTTTTATTATTATAATTGTTATCACTAGTGTAAGAAATCAATATCGTTTTTTTTTGTTACAACACTATTATCGTAACATGACTTCCCTGCATTGCAGGTTTTCACGCTGTCACAAAGACCAAAACTAGAATCTCTAAAAAAGATTAATTTGACGAAACACGTGAAAAATTGTTGAAAAAAACAATGGAAAGAAGAACAAGAGAGGGCGGGGGTCAAAATGGTCGTACACGAACGGAAGTCGTACTTTGTTGTATAATAATCCAGCTCACTCGGTCGCATAAATGCAAATTCAAGCTCCGTGATCCAGAAAAGCGTCGCGTCCCGCATGTCTCACTCGCGGCCGCACGTCGTCCATGAATACAGTATCGTCGACCTTTCGCCCTTTCCCGAACTCCTTGTATCGATCCTATCCCCCGGAAGAAAATTGCACAGGAAGAAGAGTCTAAAAAAGAAAAGTAAAATTTTGAGAATGGAAAAACTTCGATGGAGCCTTTTACACGGGAAAAATAATCGTCCCATAAATTTCAAGACCAGCCACGGCGAGTTTTTCTTCTTCTTCTTCGAGGAGCCTGTACATTGTGTCCGAGCTACCAGCAGCACAATGCACTCTTATCAGTTTTATTTTACGCTCGCCACGTTAGAGGGATGCCCCGAACGTGTGTCGCGTTTATTAATGGCGTTACACTCGATATCCCCCCAGCTCATTTTTTTCTTCTTTCTTTTCTAAGGGCTATGTATGGATTGCTTTTTTTGAGCGTTATTAATCTTACGAGCTGATGAGCTTTTGGAAACTTGTTAAGTCTTACCTTTTTTTAATGAAATTTCTTCCCTCTACAATGGTTTACAATGGATTCATAAATCTTTACTTTTTTTAGTTGTCGTCCACAAGATATCGGAGAAGTGTTATTGACTCTTTTTTGACGTATACAACAAAAAGTGAATCGACGTCCCGTGCAAAGAAAAATCTTAGCCGAAAATCAGCTGATTTAAAATTATCAATAAAGGACTGCAAAAATTTTAAAAATTAGAAAAAATCAAGAATCTTAAGAAGTTGGTACCTAATGAATTGAATTTTTTTATTGAAATCGATTTTCAAATACAATTCCGCCCTTTACGGGTAATTTTAAATCGACTGATTCTCGTCTAAGGTTTTTCTTCGCACGGGCTATCGAAATGCTTTTTTAAAGTTCTTACACGTTTTACATGCTACTTTGAAAAATAAATGAAAATCACAATGAATATTTTAAAAAAGGAGGGATAAGTTTTAACTGCTTAAAATGCTTGATACGGCGTACATCTTCAAGTATTCGGAGAGATAAAGTTTTTTCGGACGACGAAGAATAGTTTTTGACGTATATTGTTTGGGGGAAAAAAAAGGAAGTTGAAACGAACTTAAAAGTTAAAGCAGGTAAACTTTTACGTGGATAAGTCGATGCGAGAGTTGATAAAGTTGGATTAAATTTTTTTCGAAATGACGTATCCATCTACTTACGTGAAATCTTCTGATAGATAGGGAGAACCAATTTCGCATAATACGATTGTCTTGGTACGTTTTATGTTTTTTTTACCAGAGGCTACGTTTACAAATTCGAACTGAAGTACTGTCCTTTATCGGCGGAATTTTTTTTTTTTTGAATTCTCTGATGCAATGGACGAAATCTCTGGGATGTAAAATTTTCAGGATGCACCTTACCAATGTAGCCTATTTATATATTTCAAGTTCGCCGAAGCAAAACTGCGCTCGCCGAAGCAAGCGGTATCGGAATGGGAAGATAAAACTTCCCTTCTTCCGTAGTGCCCACCAGAGAGAGAGAAGAGATCTTTTGTATGCCAAGGCAAACACGAGTACACAACTTGCATTAACGAGCACAAAAGACTTTTTTTCGGGTCAACGCACAAAAAATTCTCGAGACGCGTATTGGACAAAACGCTTTCCATTGACCACTCCAACCTGATATTTCTTTACCAATAGGTATCAACTTATTTTTATTAATTTTTAAACTTTTATTCTCGCTTTTATTTGCTCTCGATTTTTTTTTATGAATTTTCTTATTCGAATTTTGGAAGTAATTAGCTGATGTAATAATTTTTATATTTGCTGGACTGCAAATATACGTAAATTTTTATTTCAGAGTTGAATTACATCTGTTTTCAGTGGTGTATGAAACACAAGATTGTTTGTGTTCAAAAATAATTTTTTTTTTTTGCATCAATGTACCTAAAATATCATGCAGCGATTCAAAATGGCTTGAAAGCATTTTAATTAAGCTCAAAGAAATACCATGGTTTTAAAAACTTTTCTGATTCACCGAATTTAAAATTTTTTACCAGATATTTGTTCATCAAAATCCGATACGCTGCTGATTATTTTCATTTCAAAATTAAATAATCCGTAAGATTAAAAAAAAAAAAGATTTTTTGTTGTAATTTGTTTAAAAACTTTTTGGCACGTAGTAAAAAAAAAGTCAATGTCGTTTTGGAGTTTTCAAATTTTAATGAATCCCTAGTCAAATAACTACCGGATGTGAATTTTTTTCCTTTTTTTTTGTTCTTGGCACTCGTACCGCAGAGTACACTTCAAAAAGTGTTTTCAGCCTAACGCATCGAACCAGTTTAAAAAAAGAACATCGTCCGTTGGGGGTTGAGAGAAAAAAACGTTCCTCGGTCCGACCTCAACTAGACGTCTCAATGGAAAAAGCTCCTATTTCGAGAGAATCGTTCTATTTTATTTACAAGGGCATTAAAGAAGTATAAAAAAATAGTACTAATAATAGTAATAGTAGTTTAAAAACTTTTGAGAAGAGGTAAAAATATTTTAGTCACCGGGTCAAAGTCGAGAGTACAACTCGTTAATTCAAACAATTCAAAATAACTTCTGAATTAAGACGCTTTAACCCAAGATATATAGAACGGTATTTCATTGGGGCGTCGAACTAATTCGCGAAACGCAATGAATTCAAACTTTCAGTTCACTCCCGCGGTACGAGTTTAAAAAGTAGGCGCAAGCAAATTTCACAACTCGTTTGAGCTTTTCGCTCGTTCCATTTCAAACGGCGATAAAACAAGAAGTGGATGAGGAGGGAGGGGGAGGTAAAAAAGGAAATAAAAATAAAAGCTGTGGCATGGATTTTTTTTTCTTCTTCTACTTCTTCTTTCCTCCGCTCGGGCCACCTAAACTCGGGCCAATTTCTCCGGTAATTGCGGAAATTCGAAACGAGAGCACCGGTGAGAAGGTGGGAGGGAGGTTTCAACAATTTCAAGTTTCCGCAATATCAAAATCCGCGAGTACTCGCGAGTGTAATTAATAGCGACCGATGTTCTTTGGAAGCTCTTATTAAGAACAATTTTATTCGAGCTTTGAGCAATTTCGGTTTACCTTTTGATCCGTTTAAGGAATATTATTGCCGCTCCCTCATTAAACTACGAGCTTTGTTGAAACTGTTTACAAGGATGTTATTGCTTTAGTTTCGAATCAAAATTTTCCTAGTCTCAAAAAATTACTAAAATGAAAAAAAAAAAAAATTACGCTACGGTATTTATGATAAAATTTGTATTCACAGTTTAAGAACGAGCGGCTAAATTAGTAAAACATCCCTGCCTGCAGAGAGATTCAAGGTAGGAGGAGCGGAAGAAATAAGTAATAGCGATGGAAAATTGCCATGAAAATACAATATAAAGTAGGAGGAAAAATTTTTCAGCCGAGCCTAGCCTCCCTGGTGCGGTGCGCTAGTAGACGTTAATGTTTAATTTAAGATATAGCGTGAGCAGTTTCCATTACGCGACGCTCTCAACTTATATCCGTTGTCGCTCACTTTCCTTCCTATTTTTTTTCCTCCGCGCGTACGGCTTGGAAAAATCTATTTCTTTTATTATCACTGCGGATAAGTTTCATTTTTTTTTTTTTTTTTTTTTTTGGAAATTTTTACTCGCTGATTGTTTTTTGCCATTACTCTTCGCCGGAATTGAAAAACAAACAAGTCCTGTTTACACGGCAATGAATGCCTTCATGGTGAATGGAACTTATGAATTCATCATTGGCCAAGTTGTTGTTAGTATGTATGATTTTCAGATTGCCTTTTAATTTCTTCGAGTGGCCAGTTTCGTTTTATCAAACTTTCGACAAATATTATTTCAGTGAGTTTGCAAACCCGTTGACCACGAATTTAATATCGAGATTTCAAAGTTGATACTCGATGGGACAAATTTGTCACACAAAGTTGACATTCAAATTTCATATTTTTCAAATGAAATATCGAATTTTCGGCTGTAACGACTTTTTTTTATGACTATTTCGTAGCTAAAAGCAAAAAGTAATAAGTAAAGATTGTGTAATATTGAAGAAAAGTTGAGAGATTTATCTTACGCTTGTGAAAATTTTTTCAGTGGCTTGTTCAACGGTGACGGTGACAAAGTGTCAGGTAGCGTTGCGGAGTCTCCAAGCGTTCGAGTTCTTCAAGCCGACCTGCTTGTGCCGTGAGCCCCACGTCGATCCCGAGTGCAACAGCTTCCGGGACTTTCTCTTCGATCATCCCTGCATCTACGCCGCCAAGAAGGGTGAGTTTAAATCATGCGTCTTTTTCCATTCTAGGTGCTTGTCGAAAACCTAAATTAACTTCTTTAGGAAATGTGTCACGTGACCTCTTCACCCTACTTTACCTCGTACTTTACTTCCGTTTTTTTTTTTTTTTTATCGAGAAGTATGACGGATGGTTTAAGTTCATCATCTAGCTTAAGTTCGAGAGATTGTTAAAAAGTATGGAGATCATACACGCATAGAAATCGGCGGAAAGAAGCGGCCGGTAAGCATACCGAGAAAAAAGTTGGGTGAAGTTACGCCCGAAAAATCGGCGGAAGGTTGCAATTTGTTGAAGTTCTTGAAATTTGAACTTAAAATGCGTAAATCGAGAAAAATTCAAGTTTCTGCTCAACACGCGATAACTCGAAAACCGCTTAATATTTTTTGACGAAATTTTAGCTTTATATTCTTGAACCCTTACCGCTGCCAACGGAGTTGTTTAAATATTTTTAAAAATTTTCAGAACAAAGTAATAAACATTTAAAAATAAAAGTAAGCACTTTATAACCAAAAACTTTTGATTAAAAAAGTAAGGATAAGAATTCATATTTGAAAAAACTTCCAGCGAAGAAGTTTTTGATTAGGTCCTAAAGAACATTTCTGAAAAGTTTGAAAGAAATTGTTCAAACAAATAAAAATTGACAGCGTTTTTGAAAAAGCGGATGGATCTGCCTGCATCAAGCTCCAGCGCTACAGCCCAGCTGGCAGCACTCGGCCGCGGCATATACCTATATAGGCTTTGGAAAAAATCAGAAACCTTCCGCCGATTTTTCGGGCGTAACTTCACCCGACTGTTTTCTCGGTATGCTTACCGGCCGCTTCTTTCCGCCGAGTTCTATGCGTGTAAATTTACTTGCGTTTTTTTTATTCAGTTTTTGGGAAAAAACAAATATTATGTCTGAGTCGCTCTACATTTTTCAGAGTTTTGAAAAAAAATTTTTTCCCGCAAAAATATGTCTGTTTACATTTTATTTGGGAACAGACACTTACTGAGTAGATTACTAAATTTTTTGTTTAAAGCTTTTACCACCATGCAATCCATTAGAATAGACTTTTTCACGTACTATACACTGGGAGAATGTTGGAAGACAGTGCTCCCATTTTTAAGGTTATATTCTGCTCGACAGCTTGGGACGCCTGCCTCTCACCGTGGGCAATATTCTGCCCACGGTGGGAAGTATTTTTCCCGAGTTGGCGAGTAGCGCCGCCTACGGCAGCCTCAAAACTAACCGAAGCGCTTCGTTCTCCCGTCTGTGGGCAGAATATTACCCACGGCGTGAGGCAGAATATAACCCTACAAATGGGAGCGCTGTCTACCAACTTTCTCCCAGTGTACCTGAAAATTTGATCTTTTAAGAAGATTTTCTTTTATTTAAAAAAATTTTTAATCCGTGCTAAGCAAGATCCTAAGTTTTGATGTACTGCTTTTAAAATTTTTTCGAAAAAACTTTTTGACGAATAAGTATGAAATTAGAAATTTTTTTAGCTTGTTATCAATTAAAATCAAAAAATTTATTTACAAGTTTGAAATTGCTGCTAGATTTTGAAATTTAATCTCTAGTTATTCATTACTTTGTTATAAAAAAGCATTAAATACATAATAAACATTTTAAAAAGTTCTCATTTTTTTCCGTCAGTTTTATGATTTATTTCGTGAAAAAAAAAAAAAAAAAGAAAAGTATCGAGAAAAAGTAAAATATTTCACATCAGAAAAAGAGCACTTTCATTAATTAAATATTCGCCCGTAAAACTTATTTAATTTTCTCTTTCATTCCGAGTGCATGAAATGTAGCCAATTTTCATATTTTTTGCTCTTTTTCAAACTTTTTGTCGCGGACATTTGTCCATCTTGCGATAAAAGACCATACACCTCCGTCTGGGCGTTTTTTTTCCGAGCTTGCGGCCACTCGACGTCACCGGGATAATTAACGACCCGCCATTTTTCCCGAAAATGAAGCGAACCGAGCCCTTAAATTATATTTCCGTTTTTTTTTTTTTTTTCCATGAAACAATTTCAGCGAATTGCTGAGATATAAAGTGTAAATTTTTTACGACTTCGATTTAGTAAAACTAATTTGGTACGTTCCAGCAATGCATAAAATTTTTTTATCACGATTCAAGCGTATTTAATCATGGAATACAACTAATCAAGTGAAAATCGCGATTAAAATGAAAAAAATAATTAAATTAAATCGCGAATGGTTGGATCAAAATTTAAAAACAATAAACTTTCTTTTAAAGAGCTTCCAAGGATTCGTAGTTCCTGAGGATTGATAACTTTTCATTTAATTAAAATTAGCTTACCGAGATGAAATCGCAAGGCGGGATTTGTAAAAGAACTGATGGAGAGAAAAAAGGCAAAGGATATAATAAATAAATCGCCAGAAGAAGATGGAATTAAAAATCAAAGAGATTGACAAAAAAAAAAGAAGTATAAAATAAAGAAACGAAGGTTATTCGGGAGGGCCAAACAAGCTGCGCAATTAAAGCATTTTTAATTCCAATTTAATTGCATTTGGAGTTTGTGAAAGAGATGGCACCACTGCCCCTCGTCGGGGGATAATGAACGGATATACCGGCTAGTGTAAACTTTGAAAATCCGATTATTTTGCAAAATTCGTGCGATGCATTGAATCCGAGACCAGCTGAGAGAGCATGATATCTGAGAGGGTCCAGAGATGAGATTTGGTCGAGCATTTTTTTATTTTTTATTTTATCTCAAAAATAAATTCATCGTCGCTTTTTAACTTTTAAATAACCTCTTTTTTATTCATGTTAATCTTCATTACTCTTACATGAGTAATTAATTTTTAAATTGAGTTCTAAAGTAGTGCCCACATATATATGTTATTTTGTTTCTGCAGTTTGCTTGTGCGTCACGCAGAGATGAAGTGCTTTTAAATTTGTTTCGTAACTTTTTTTTTTTTTTAATATATATAGTTACCATTAGCAGGTAAATTTTTAATGCATCGTTTAAAATTTTACTTGAAAAAAATAAGCTGTAAATCACCGGGATAAATATTTTTTTTAGCTTCATCTTGTTTTGTAACGAAGCGATGGTACTTTTGATTGATGAGATAAATCAAAAAGGCAAAGTAAAACAATTTAACTATTTTGATAAATGGCAAGTGAATTTAATTAACTCGCGAGGAGCATTCGGTTCAAATCGAGAGCGAACGCCCGGACGATTATATAACGCTCAGCGGCGATACATGTTTATTGAAAAGCAGATTATCGGCTCAGCTGACTCGACCGTGAAAACACCCTTTCTCGTTGGCCAATTTATATGAGTGTAACCGAGACTGAGAGCCATCGACCATCGTGAGATTTCGCACCGGTTTTATACCAGTAAAGGATTTTGTGAGATTAAAAAAAAAAAAAAAAATCAAATTATACTTGTGATTGATTAAATAGCTTTTTTTTCGTTCAAAGAATTAAAATTTAGTCAGGTTCATTTTTATGAATATTTTTTGAATGATTGGAAAAGTTAATTAGGCAATCTGGAAAAAAACCAAGTTGATTGTGTTTGACGACCCGCATTAAAATTGTTTTATAAAAATAAAATAAAGCTCAGATTTTCTAGGTTGTATCTTCTCTACTTGTCAAAAACTCCATTGCGTCAATAATTTCCCAAAGGAAAAAAAAATTTTTTTTTTCAAAAAATCAAGTAAAAATTAGTAATTTACACGAAAACCCGTTTCTAATTAGACCTATTTGCAAAAGTTGTTGGACTAAAGAACCTTTTGACACGTGAAATATCTCCAACTTTAACAGTAAAAAAAAAAAAAGCAAATATTTTTCAGAGCCACCCTGTTCGATTCTAAAGAGTAAGACTTTGCTCGTCAGAGGCTTTTGAGCGATGAACGATTTGAGAACAAACCCATTTCTCGAGGGGCCAGAACGAATGATCGATTTTTTTCCTTTTTAAGGTCTACTTTTTTTTTTTTCTAGTAAAAGCCCGTCAAAAGCTTGATCAAACGGAAAAGAATTTTCGAAGAAAAACAAAGTATCAGTAAAGAGATGTGTTATACTTTCGTAACATCGATTCTTCTTTTTAAAAAAATTTTCCAGCAATCGAACGATGAAAAAAACTTTAAACAGGATAAAGTCTTTCAAAATATTGTGTATTGATCAAACAATGAAGTATAAGTGGCTTAAAGTGTACTTGAAACTTTTTACCCTAAAAAAAAAAGGGCTCCGTAAGGCACGACCGAGGCCAAAAATCATCCCTCAACTCGTAATAAATAAACCAAGCCTCAGGAATTTCAACAACAGAGAACGAGAGGAGGTGGTAAGGGGGGGGGGGGGGCTGCTGGCGTCGTGCCCACGTACGAACGAACTCTCGTAGCCTCGATAAATCGCCCATCCCTGAGCTGGCTCCTTTCCCTTAAACACGCGTTTTCCATCCAAAAGAAACAGAGGAACCTCACCGAGAAAAGAAATAAGGTATAGCCAAAAAATAGGAGGAGGAGAGAACCAGAAAAAGAATAAAAAAACATAGAAGAGGCTTTTTATCGCGCATCCGTGGGGGAGTGTTTCCTATGCGCCTTTCCGGCCAATGAAATTTCGATCAGCTCCTTCGAACATATCTGGATAATGGTCGGTGCAAGGAGGTAGGGAGGGAGAATTTACATTTCCAAGATATTTCTCGGAAGGAATTTCTCTTGGCCTTTGGAAATTAGCGCGATCTTTTGGGTTATTTTTCGATTTGGACGCTCCAACAGCCACTCATCCGGACCAGACCAGACAAGAGGAGGGAAGGTTTTTATTCTAGATTATAGGGTGATTTTGCGCTCTGGGGGATGATTTAAGGATTCGTTCAGACTTATCTATTCGAATGAGCCATTTATCTCTCCCAAAGTCTTCCCTTGAATTCCGGTGTCGGATACGGTATGAAAGAACTTAAATTATCGGTAAAAAATCCACAATATCGGCCGATAAAGACCTAAACATTGGTTACACGAAAGAAAGACGATAAAAAAACTCGGTAGAAATTTGCAGACGGAAAATTCGCTCGTCGAACAAAAAGAATACGAAACGAGGAAAGAATCGGCCGGGTTAGCGTCTCGCTAACGACTCCGCAGTTTTTTCTTCGGTTATTTAATAGCTCGCGCGGTTAACGAACCCTATCTGCCGCCGCCCGGATTAATAATTTATGCCGTGGGAGCCGGCTCCTCCTCCTCGACTCGGAGGAGTTTCGAACGATGTGTGGAAAAAACTGTAATCGCTCGCGTTTTATTTTTTAACTCAACCAAGCTGGGTAAAGTTGGATTTTCGTTTTTAAAAAAATATAAAAAAGCTCAAGATTGACAGATACAGTTTCGGCAAAAAAGCTTCGTTAAAAAAGAAGAGGCGGTAATAGAAACCCGACTGTCAGTCTACCGCGCGAGTTTCAGTCGTACGTCGAAATTTCATTGCAACAATAATAGCCGAGAGTATTTCTGCGCACCGCGGGGGGCTCGTAACATTGTTACTCATCTAGCCCAAGATTATTGAATAATGCACCCGAGCATTACCATTTAGTCCGCACGAATATAGGGTCGATCTTCATTAGCATAAATTACTAACAAATCTCGCTGATTATTTCTTTCTTCTTCTGCTTCTGCCCTCCGCTCTTGATTAATTTTTGATACCTCTAATTGAAACTGTTGGGTCGATACTTTTTTTTTTTTTTTTTTTCGCTTTAACAGCAGCTCGTCGATACTCTCTGGGCGGTGTTGCGCTTAATTACTCCTTCGATCTGGGCCAAGTAAAATTATTTTTAGGCAAAAGGGCGGTCGAGGCGACGCTCGGGGGGTCGATGTGTTTTTCACCTCGTCTGCGCCGTGCTTAATTACGCTCGATCGGAGCCCGCTGAAATTAGTCTTAAAAAATTTATTCTGGCCATCGATCGGAGTTTTTTTTTTTTTTAGCTAGAGGTTTTACGATCTAGTATTGATTTTTATTTTGATTAACACGCCTTTTTCTGCCTGATTTGGTGTTCCAGATAACTCTAGTGAATTATTGAACAGTTGGCCACAGTGGAAATTTTTTGTAAATCTAAAAGTCGGTCAATTAAAACATCGAAACAAATAAACGGAGTTTATTTATAAATCAAATAAAAATTTTTCAGAAAATTTAGTTGAGTAAGATTTAATAATTGGTTTACTTTTATTATTTTACAGAAAAAGACCCGAATGCCATTGAGACTCTACCCCTGTGTACACACGCCTTAAGTAACTGTCAGCGTGACGGCTGTATCGAGCAGTACGATAACTACAAGAAAAACTGCAAGACGAGAGACGGAAGGTGCAGAATGGAAAATCGGTGAGTAAACTTTTTTTTTTTTTCCTTCACGCGTTTATTGTGTTCGGTTCATGAAATTATTTTGGTTTTATATCTTCAATCAACCAATTTGAGTTTTCGGAAATCATTAAAAGGTACCCGGTGCCTTTTTTTTCTGTGCAAAAAAAAAAAACAAAATCCGAATGAAAACCACGTTGCTCGGGCAAAGTTTCGGTGCTTTCTAAACGAAGCACAAAAATATCAAAATTAAAAGATTCGATTCCCATTGAAAAAGGGAATTTCAAAAAGGTTGTTTTGAATTTCAAATATATTCCCGCGAATTCATCAGAAAAAAAGTTATTTTTTTCCCATCATCAAGCGCACTCTGTCAAAACGTATCCATTGATTAAAAGAGAGAAAACTTAATTAAAATTTCGTCTGGAAAATCCGTTTTTTTACCCCAAATAAAAATAAAAATTTGATGATACTCGTACGGGGTGAATGAATTACGAGAAACAGCCCCAGTGTCGAAGACTCCTCTCGAGTTACATCGACGTTACGGGCACAGGCGACGACGACGACCCACTTACTCCCGCAATGCGGCACCTCAGCCGGCTCCGTAAGCTCGCTAATTCGCGGTTGCCCTCCGACTTTTGACCTCTCCTCTCTCCTCGTCTCTCTCGCTCTCTCTCCTTCCGCGAGAAACAAACCACCGGGACTGATTGTCGTCGGCGTCCGAGAGGATAAACAACCGACAAGTCGCGCAACGGGTGATTAGCACCGTCACCCTTGGTAACGACAGTTTGCTTAGGTTTTCGGATACTTCTTTAATCTCATAAACTTACACCTGCAAACTTGATTTATCGTCTAAACCAATTTTTAAAAACTCTCGTTAAAGGCTGTTATTGCTTTCATGATTTTAACCATTTTTCAAAAGTTATTAAAACAACGTCAGGTAATTGTGTTTCAACTTTAAAATTGAAATCATCATTTTTAACGAAAATAGTAAATTTTGCAGACATTAATTTTTGAAAATGATTAAGGTTTGTTAAAAAACTGTAATAATAGTTGCTATAGCATTAAAAAAAATTTGAATTTAAAAACATTTATACCAGAATGAATAAGAGTAACTTTCAACCCGACAAAATTAAAAAAAAATCTTTTTCGTAAATAAATAAGATTTAATATTAGGTTATGGGCCCAGCACGCTTTCACTGTACCACTGTAGCTGCTGTATACGTGTAGTCGCAAAGAAAACAGTACGACTGAAAAAAGATGATGCGGGCCCATGAATGTTCCATGACGCTATGTTTCCACTCAAAATAATCTCTCGTAATTCCAAATGTTCTAGTAATCATGGTTACATTATTACTGTAATAATCTTCTATTGCAATTCAAATGAACAAATAATAATTTTTTTTATTTTAATAGTTTGTAAAATAAAAATAAAAACTTATCATATTATATATATACTAGGGGGTACCCCCCCTGCTCGCTTCGCTCGCCAACCCCCATAAAAATAGTTATAAAACATAGAGTTTTTTCACAGTTAATATCTAACATGTTTTTTGAGTTGAGTTTGTGTATTGAATAAAAGTTCAAACATGTTTAGGTAAAATTGTTGAATATGATTTAAATTGAAAAAAGAAAATGTTATTATGATGAGTCTAAAAAAATAGTTATGAAAATTAAATAGTAAGCTAAAATACTTCAAGTACTTGAAACATGTTAAATATAATATTTTTTAACCGTTTTGAAGTACTCCTTTAAAAAGGGCTTTTAAAATTACGACTCCTCTAGGGAAAGCGCCCTTCAAAGAGGTTAAATATGGAGTTTTTTGACAGTTAAGGTGCTCGTACAGGAGAAACTCCTATAATTTAAAATCAACTCCTCCGGGAGGAGCCCCTTAAAACATGTTGAATATAAGGTTTTTTGAAGGTTTTGAGGTGCTCCTCCGGGAGGAGCTCTTTAAACTACGGCTCCTCCGGGAGGAGCCCACTTCAAACATAATAAATATAAGGTTTTTTGACGTTTTAAGGGGCTCCTCCGGGAGGAGCTCTGAAAATAACGGCTCCTACGGGAGGAGCCCCTTAAAATATGTTGAATATAAGGTTTTTTGAAGGTTTTGAGGTGCTCCTCCGGGAGGAGCTCTTTAAACTACGGCTCCTCCGGGAGGAGCCCACTTCAAACATAATAAATATAAGGTTTTTTGACGTTTTAAGGGGCTTCTCCGGGAGGAGCTCTGAAAATAACGGCTCCTCCGGGAGGAGCCCCTTAAAATATGTTGAATATAAGGTTTTTTGAAGGTTTTGAGGTGCTCCTCCGGGAGGAGCTCTTTAAACTACGGCTCCTCCGGGAGGAGCCCACTTCAAACATAAAAAATATAAGGTTTTTTGACGTTTTAAGGGGCTCCTTCGCGAGGAGCTCTGAAAATAACGGCTCCTCCGGGAGGAGCCCCTTAAAATATGTTGAATATAAGGTTTTTGAAGGTTTTGAGGTGCTCCTCCGGGAGGAGCTCTTCAAACTACGGCTCCTCTGGGAGGAGCCCACTTCAAACATAATAAATATAAGGTTTTTTGACGTTTTAAGGGGCTCCTCCGGGAGGAGCTCTGAAAATAACGGCTCCAACGGGAGGAGCCCCTTAAAATATGTTGAATATAAGGTTTTTTGAAGGTTTTGAGGTGCTCCTCCGGGAGGAGCTCTTTTTTTTGGCTCCTCCCGGAGGAGCCCCATAAAACATGTTAAATATAAGGGTTTTTGACGTTTTAAGGTGCTCCTCCGGGAGGAGCTACTCAAATTGGCTCTTCCGGGAGGAGCTTTTAAAATTAAGAGCTCCTCCCGGAGGAGCACCTCAAAACCTTCAAAAAACCTTATATTTAACATGTTTTAAGGGGCTCCTCCCGGAGGAGCCGTAATTTTCAGAGCTCCCCCCGGAGGAGCCAAAAAAAAAAAGAGCTCCTCCTGGATATAACTATATAATATAGGAAGATATATATTGCGCTCGCGTGTGCGATCATTACACAAGGGTAGAAAGCCGATTTTTTATGCAAGATGAAAATTTCCATGTGTAATTCGTTACAAAATCATTTGCAAGATTTAAATTTTATGCCCGAGAGCGAAAAAAAGCCCGCCAGGCTAATTTTGAGCCCAGAAGGCTTTTTTCCGTAATTTTCGTCCAGAGTGACATGAAAGAAATCTTTTTTTTTCAATTTTACTTAAATCGTTAGTCTATAAATGATGCTGCTGACAAAAGTTTCAAGTTTGAAGACATGTTGTAACTAATGTAGTAGGCCGCAGCCAGCTACGGGATTCGAAAATTCAGGCCTGCGCGTCGCGTCGTCGGCGTCATCGCAGCGTCGCGTTTCGAGAGGAATGGCCCCTCCGGCATTTGCAGTAAGGCCTGGGTGGCTGCCTCGCCCTCCCCTTTTTTCTATTTTTCACGTCACTGCGTGAAATTTTCCCACTCGGCAATTTTGTAGTTTCAGCAGCACCGGCTGCTGTGTGTACTCAAGGCACTTTGTCATTTCGCTCGAGCGACCCGGTACCTACGGGACCCACCGGCAAAATTGTTCTTTTCTTTACATTTTTCTCTTTACTTTTTTCGAAAGATGCGTCTGTACCAGCTTCGAGGTGATTCGAAAGAGGATATCCAAACTTCAATGCTTCGAAATGAATAACTACAAATCGTACTTAGCTCGAAATGATCTCGAGCTATAACGCGCGGACAGAAGAATAATGGCTTACCCATTACTTTCTCGATTCATTTTCCCCGTTGGAATTTTTACGTTTACTGTTTTTCCTGGGCTAGGTAAATCATGAAAAAACGCAAGATTTTTATTCCTTTTTTTTGTGATGGATGCGACAAATAGTTTACTTGGTCATTGATAATTTTTACTCAAAATTTCAAGAAAGAGTTTTGTAGAAATTTAAAAATAATTCTTAAAACTATTTTTATTAATAATACTTATGGATCTACAAAATTAGATTTAAAATTGTCAAGTCTGTTCCTTTGATAAAAACGTAGAAGTAACATTTCTTTTTATTAATATCATTTATTAGTTTCCAAACTTATACAAACAATCTCGTTACCTTTTCGTATACAGGTTCTTTGAAAAACTTTCTCTCTCTAGCTGGTCTTATTTTCTGTCCTTTTCCAAAAACTCTTGCTATCTTTTCATCTCGCGCTTCCCTACGTATACTTACCTTTTTCAAGTATTCTCCAAATGTTGCAGTTTCTCCGACCAATATTCTTACCTCCGTTCAAGTTCTCAGAGTTTTCAAATTTTCATCGTTTTTACTTTTAAAAAATTTTATTTAATTTAAGGTAAAGATGCCAATTATGATAACAAAAATCGCTACTTTTCAGCATTTTGAATTTTATTGAAAAAATAAAGCATGTTGGAGTAAATTTTTTTTTACATTCTTAAATTTTAGGTTCTTAGGAATATAAATAAATTTTTTTGTATATGAAAATTGTATTTGTTTATTGAATAATTAGTGTTTAAAGACAAGACCTTTTATGCCCCTTTTTAAAGTCAAGGCCCCAGTTTATTAGACAACTTCAGCTTTGGCCCCAGTTTATGGAACACTTTTACACGTAAAATCCCGTCTGCGACTTAAGTACCCCAGTTGATGGAACGATATCGTCAAAATTCGAGGGTTTTATTGCTCCCAAACACGAACAAATTAAAAATCTAACTGAAAATTAGATAAACCGTTCCATCAACTGGGGTTCGTAAGTCACAGACGGGATTTTACGTGTAAAAGTGTTCCACAAAGTGGGGCCAAAGCTGAAGTTGTCTAATAAACTGGGGCCAAAAGGTCTTGTCTTTAAACATTAATTGTTCAATAAATAAATACAATTTTTATATAAAAAAAATTTATTTAAGCTCCTAAGAACCTAAAATTTAAGTATGTAAAAAAAGATTTACTCTAAAATGCTTTGTTTTTTCAACAAAATTCAAAATGCTGAAAATTAGCGATTTTTGTTATCATAATTGTCATCTTTACCTTATTAAAAAATTTTTGAGTAAATTAAAAAAAAAAATCAACGACTTCACCTTTCAAGCTTATAAATGAGTCCAGAAAAATTTTTAAGTTTTTGATTGAAGACATGCATGAACTTTCGGCTTTCAGAAACTTAAGTCACTCGGCGGTATCTAGACTTTAGAGCTTGGTCGGGTGGACACACAAAGCTGACGTTGTAAGTAGCCTCAGAAATTCAACGAGCTAATCTCGGTCGATTAGAGGAAATGTAAATATATGTGAAGCAGTAAAATTTTTTTTTAATAAATTTGAGTATAATTTAGTCAAAGTATAGCTTATTTTTTGACAAACGCGCGTAAAAAACGATCTCGAACTCGTGTTAAAAAATATTTTTAGCAACTGATACACATCAGCACCTTATAAATTATCCAAAATTGAAATGTTATGAAATTCTATAGAATTTTCAGGTTTTTAATATATTCTTTATTGAAATGAATATTATTTTTTATGATTTGTTTTAAAATTTCGTAAATTTGCATCATATTTTGAATTAAAGTTTTTTATTAAAAAAATATTCTAAATTACAAAGTAAACATAGTTATATAATTAATAAAATTTATCGTTTTAAATGATATTTTTCCCTTAAAAATGTTATTTCAATCACTAGAAATCACTGAAAATCTAAAACTCTTAAATAAACTTTAAATATTTCAAGATACAAAGATCAACAACACTTTATGGTCATGGTTTAATTAATATAATACGCAAGCTTTATTGTCAAACCGTAACAGAGGAAAATGGTTTTTCACTGGATTATAATAAATATTTTTCCGTAAAATTAAAGACAAATATTTTCATTTAAATATTGATTACCACAAAGCGACAATTCCGTTGAGCTAATTAATTTTGATTAACATTTTTTATTAACGAGCTTTACATTTAATGTAATTAAATTTCTCTTTACGTTTTTAATAATAAATTACAGCATGCTTCTTGAATTCATTGTTTTATAAGCTTCAATTATCACTATCCCTGCTATTAAGGGAATTTGGGTAATTGAATTGAATTTTTTCACAACGAAAACTTATAATACTTTGATACTACCCTGAAAATACCATAATTATTCTGGTTCTTTACTTTCCTAGATTCAATTTTTTTTTTGTAATTTTCAGTAATTCGTAAATGTACTATATTATTAATCAATACGTGAATTAACAGCTGTAAAATTGTGGAACCAATTGATACAATTGTTGGCTAGTCCAACAGATCCGACCGGTTTGCGACTCGTGTAAAATAACGCAAGCCAACACTATTTTTGGAACACAAAAAAATGAAAAAAAGGGAACAACAAAAGAATTTGAAATAAAAAGAAAAACAGAGATAGAGGCAGCAGAAAGTGTGGCGGCGGCGGCGTCGGCGATGTATTCTCCCGGGTCGTTAATGTTCCGGGGCTAACGAAGTCGGGTCGCGGTTTTCAGACCGGCGACGGAGTGGCCTGCATTATGCATATATAAGGGAGAATGAATGGGGATTATTTTGGAATTAAATGTCTGGTATGTGTGCGTACTTTTTTTTGCCCCATTGTTTTCCTTCTCTACCCGGTTTTTGTTTCAAGTAGGTCAGAGATTATTCTCTTGACGCTTGTTGGTCTAATTAGGGTGGAACATCGTCATTTCTGTACGAGCCGCAAGCAAGTTTAACTTAGATTTTTATTTACAGGATTTTTAATCATCAACTTAAGGCGATAAGTGAGAACTTTTTAACAAGACAAGGCTGGTATTTCAAAATCAAAAAAATGTACAGCGCAGCCTGTTCCCTTCCATGAAATAACTCTGTGAAATATTCGACCGATTCAGTAGTAATGAAGGTTTTCAGTCAGACTCGAGTAAAGTGTTATCCGAGCGATAACTAATGTTGAATCGTCATTCTTCTGTTATCCGAAAAAAATCTTTTCATTCGAAGATTTTTCAAGGCAAATGAAAGTCAGATATTTTTCTGTAACCGCATGGAATCGTCCAGCTTTGAGTATTACGTTTTTCCGAGTAAAATTTCGTTTCGGATTTTATTAAACTCGTTGCATATGCTCCGTACACAAGAAAATGGGAATTGTTTTTCTGGTTTTCATATGAAATTTTTTTTAAAGTAGATATGACATGAAAAAGAATGGGCTTAGTAATAAGAGAAAGAAAAAAAAACCAACTTGGAGAATTGGAGAATACAAAGTACTTTTTCGCCAATCAATCTCAATCTCTGACCATAAATTCCGAGGCAGCGTTTTTCATAATCCAGCAGGCTCCACTTCTTCCTCTTCCTTTTTGGCTCGCAGTTACACTCCAAAGTTAAAGTAGACGCTACCGCGTTTCATAATTAATTGATCCAATTACGTCTTATTATCTGACGCCTTTCATCTCTCCCCTTCCCTGCTCTCCTGCAGGCGCAACTACTACCACCCTTCCTTCTTTCTCAGACGGCCGCGCCTCTTTGCTTAATCCGATACCCATTGTCCCTCTTTTTTCTTCTCTCATTATTCGGTTCTTACCCCTGCTGCTGCTCCTCCTCTTCTTCTTCTCTATCGCTCTCTTTATTTTTTATCCATTATTTCTCTTTAGTTAGTCTCCCATTTTTAAACGTTTTTACCTTCGTTTATCCTCTGTAAAAAAAACTAAATCATGTTTTCATTCATTTTTTTATGTATTATGCGGAAAAAAAATTTAGTTTTTATTATTATTATTTATTTTTAATTTATTTTTTACGTAAAAGTCTTGAACCAATGTATAATTTAAAAGATCTTTCTATGAGTTTTCTTTTTGCCACCTATTGGCGCGATTAAACTTTCCATGAGTTAATAATAATTATTCATTGATGCACGGTATGAATTTCCTCGTGAATTTTGCAAGCAAAATTAACGAGAATTAAAAAAAAAAAAATATTTATTTACTCAACTAAAAACTCTTAAAAGTTAACGAGTATACTGGAGTGCGCACTTGCTCCTTAATTAATTATTGGTTACTGCACAGCCACGAAGCTTTGACAATCATTAGTTGGTTCAGCACTTGATCGCGGGTGTTTCTCGCTGCGACCGAGAAACAAGCTTGAATTGCTTCGTTATTACTGATTGCATTACTGAATAATTAAATAAATTTTACTCTTCATTTTTCTAAAACGCTATTTTTCAATTTTTTTTCATGCAACATTTATTCAAATTATTGAGATTAAGGCAAGGTACTTTTTTATTTTCTATAAAATTTTGAATGAAAAAAGAATACATTTATTCTCAAAATAACAGACATTTTCTCTCTCGATGTTACTTTTGCGTCGATCGAGCGAAAAAAAAAAGAACAAGCGCATGTCACGTAAAGGCGTCTGGCCTCTGAGGAGCCGCACTCCTCTAACGGTCGAGGTCGCCTCCTGGGAATCCCCAGTCGAAGGCCAAGGTTGAAATAATACTTGTCGAGCTTACGTTTAATATAAGCTGACTTGACTTTTTTCTAGCTTAGTTTCAACCATCTTTTAATAATTCAAAGGGTATCATTTTAATATTAATTTTTTTTCAATTTAGGAAAGATACTTTTTTTTTAATTTGACGTTTATTTAATACAGTGAATTTCTTTGTAATTCATATTAAAAAACAATTAATTTTTATTATTCAACGCGCAGTTTCCTAGGTGTTGTTTGCTTTTTTTTTTATCGTATTATACCAGAGATATAAAAAAAAATTCAATTTAGCTGCTTGAAATAACAAAACTTGTAGTATTTTTTGATCATATATATTTATTTGTAAAATTAATATTAATATCAAAAAAATATTGTGAAATTTAAAATTTTATATTGCTTCTGCGAAAGATAATTTATAAAAAGGCTTGAAACTTTTCAATAAAACCGAAAAATAGCAGTGAGTGCTTTTGTTGATTTCATTTTAGAACGAAATGGTATGAAGTAAAATGATATTCCAAAATTTCTGCTACTGAAAATTTAAGGTTTCACTCTAATTTTTTTTGTAAGCTCATAAATAAATTTATTCAGTTTTTTATTTATTTAAATTTTGATGAAAAACTTTCACCTACCAATTCGAATTTATTTTTTTTTTTTAAATATCCAACTTCAGCAGAGTCGTTTAGATCTTGAAATTACAATTGCTCTTCTCGCAATGATTTCTGAAATCGTCAAAAGGCATGTTCGCTCAAACTTGTGCATCCGGAGCTCGGTTCGCTTTCTTTGTTACCCGCTGTGTGTTTTGTGGTACGATGAGCGAGAATTTTTTTCTGGTCAGCGAGTTGGTGAGAATGAAAAAAAAAGGGAGGAAGGGAAGGCATAAAGCATCGAAGCCGAGTTTACGAAACAATCGGTACCAGGGTGTATGCATAGTTGAGCGATTCCGAAGAGTGAGCGTAAACGTAATCATCGCGTCGGGCTTACTTTTTTCCGCGTTTTACACTTCTGCAGGAAGGAAATCGAGTAAGGATGCACTTCTTTTTCTTTTTAATTTCAGAATTCCTTTTTTGAATGAGTTATGTCCAAGGGTCTTTTTTTGTGAAATTATTGAGCGGTGTAATTCGGTTGGTTATCACTTTACCCAAGGGGTTACGCACTTGGTCCTGTTTAGACAGGACTGTGGCAGGACTGTCCACAGGACTATCACAGGACTATCAAATAAAAATACAATATCAAGCTCTCGTAGTACTGTCCCGTTCAAATTAGGCTGGCCAGGACTATTCAGGACTACTCAGGACTACTCAGGACTTTTATAACAGGATTAAGTGCGTAGCCTCTTGACTTTACCGTATTAATTTTAAACGCTCTACCTCCGGCAAAATTAAGTAATCCAAAATATTGTATTAATTAAGTTTTTCTTATGAAAAAAAATTCAATGTTTTCAAAAAATTATTTGGAAACGCTTTAATACAACAAACTGCATGAGGCTTAAATTTAAAAGACTATTCAAAAATTTTTAAGTAAAACAAGAGTTATAAAACAAATGGGGAAAAATTATTTCAAATAAAAAATTAGTACTTTTTAAAAGTTTAAATATTTTTTTATATCTATAAAAAAATTTGATTTTGTAATTAGGATGTTTTACTAAAATATGGAATGAAATTTTTTTAAGGTTCTCAGAATCGGTTATAGCCAAATAAAAATAAATTTATACTTTTTGTTCAGGATAGAAAGTTCAATCGCAAGGAAATTTGCTTTGTAAATATTCAACAAAAAATAAATATATTCCAAATAAAAATAAGACATAAGTAACATATTCCCAACTCCCAAAGAAAGCTACTTGGATTAGATTTAAAAAAAAATTTTTACATTTAAGAAAATTGATTCTGTTCCGTCAGCCGGCTCGCGTGCGCATACCGGGAGTTTCCAAAAGCCTGGTAGGATTTTCCAACGAAAAGCGGATCGGAGAAATTTTGCGCTTCGCTTAAAAACGCTCTAGTCGCGACGTGACAGCGGGCTCTTTTCCAGTGGCAGCAGCGCTCCGTAAAATTGGTAAGCTCACACGCAGAATTTCGCGTCTTGAATTGTTTTTCCGAAGACTTTCCCACGGATGATCAAAGATTTTGTGGAATTTTCTGGGATAAAAATCGGAAAATATGAGATTTTTATAGAACCGTTTCTTTCTTTTTCGTACTTATTGATTCCGCTGAATTAGTAAGAAATGATTGCAAGCCTAAAAAAGTTAAACGACAATTCAATTAAAAATTGAAACAGCTTTAAAAAAATTGCAAAAGAATAGTTATCAAAATAAAAAAAAAAAAAGACAGTAAGAAAAAAACCGAAGCCCTTGCAGTGTTTGTTCCCGATCGTAGACAATAAGCTTTTTGGCTCTTTGTAAAAGGGTAACCAGAAAAAAGAGTTAAAAAAAAAAAAAACAAAAAATAAAAAGAGGGCAACGCACGTTTAGATGGCTAAAGTCAATCTCGAGAAAGTAATGTGGCCGTAGAAGACCGGTAAAAAGAGAAGATAATGGATGAAACGTTTCCGCGTACGTATCCAGTAGTAAAAGATTCGCGTGGGTCAACCAAAGAATGTTCTTTTTTTAACTGTTTTTTTTTTTTTTTCCTTTTTTTTTCTGTTTTTTTCGGTAAAGTAAAGTAGGTCAAGTGTCAAACATTCACGCTTGAATCTGTGCAAGAAGCTGTGCGTTTGTTTAGTGTGACGATGAGCCGAGAGTCTGGTATTTTTTCATGAGACAATGTCAAATCCCAAGCCGCGAGACACTGCTTTAAAGCTTGAGAGTATAATTTCAAAATCCTTGAGACTAAAATCATAAAAAATAAGATAACTTCTCTTAATTCATAAACAGTACATACACCATTAAATTCTGCAAAATTTTACTTATATTGAGTTTAAAAATTTATGTTTTTTACGTCATTGAGATTTTCCATGGTGTAAAAACATGAACTTAGCAACTGAGTTACCGTCAAAATGTTCTTGTTCAAAATCGCGTTACTCGAGTCATTCTTCTAATGAGACTCTTATAAAAGGCTCCGATTCCACACTCTGAGTAAATCCTGTCTCTCCGCAATGATGGGAACTGGAACTAAGAGGATGCGTGCAATTAAACTCGCTGGGTAAACACGCAATCACACGTCAACTACGCACAACAATTGCCGACTGGAGACTCGTTTGGGAAACAAATTAATTCCAAACTCTCTCGAGTGGTTTGTCTTATACAGCGCACCTTTTTTTTCTTCCTTTTTTCACTTCGATTGTTGCCTGAAATTGAAAATTAATCTGAACATTTTCGTATTTTTTAAATTTTTAGTCAAACTGGAGTATAATAATTTTTGTTGCATTCGAGAGAAAATCTCAAAAAAAGCTCTCGAAACTTTAACGAACCCCTCCAAAAAAATAGTTCGATGCTCTCCGGGGCGCGTCATCGAAAAACAAATTCAGTCAGACTTTTAGTAAAAACCTGTAAGAGAAAATCGTGCAGCGTGTTCGTCGTTAACATCGCGACACCTAAAAAGGCCGAGCTTTGTAAATAATGGCCTTTGGAAACTACCCTGGAAAACGACGACTAGCAGCGGGGCGCTGGCTTCTTCATCTCTCTCTCTTGGGATTTGGGAGGGGTAAAAGTTTTACTTTTCCTCTCTCTCTCTCTCTCTCTTGGTTGAAGCTAGTAAATCTCTAGCTGCACGGCCGGGCCAACGTAAAATTGGTGCCCGCGGACCAGCGAGTAACTGCACGTGTGTGAACGTAATTAAGGCGCATGTGTGAACACGGGCATAATTTAAATTTGGATGCGGTGCGGCTCTACGGAAGCTTATTTTACTGTGCCAGTGGGTCATTTCGAGCCGTACTCGTTCGGATAATTATTCATTTTTCTTCTGCAACTGGCAATTGAATGCACTTTAATGAGCCAGCGAAGGTAATTTGATTTTTTAACAACTGCTTGGGGTGCACTAATTTTATGAATTTTTCAACAAGACAGATAAAATTTTGTAAATTCCATGCTCGAGGGGTATTAACATAAGATACGTTAAATTATATTCGGTAAAACGATAATGCTCGGTTTAATATAAGAGCTTCAACTTCACTTAAATATGTGGCCAGAGGCCACACAGTTTCGAAACAATGTGGCTTGGGGGGGGGAGGAGGAGGAGAGGGTGAAGATGATTTAAGGGCTCGAAGGACAAGAAGCAGCAGCAGCGTCCGCTCCGGTACCAGAAATTCCTCCGGAGAAATGAGGCTGGCTGGCTCGCTCGGCGCTACACGAGCTTTTTATTATTAACCGCTTGAAGCGAGCTCGATGCAGTGTGCTGCACGTGTGTCGTACGCGGCGTTATAACTCGAGTTAGTTGTTTTATGAGGGCGCTTTAGGATGTGAGTGGAAAAATTTACTTTGCTCCTAAAAACTTTCTTTTTTTTTTTTCATACCTTTGGCTCTTCCTCTTTTTTTTTTTCTTATACCTTTTATATGTTTTTCATTTTTGTCCCACAATATTACACACCACGGCTACCGCGGCAATATGAATCTTATAAATTTTGTCCGTTCGACAAATTTCCTGATACGGAAAAAGCTCTTGTTTTTATTGAAACCTCGAGTGGTTTTCTTTTTTTTACGATCTAAATTTCGTTGCATTATCTCGAGTATAAAGTAAGTCA
The DNA here is from genome assembly GCA_038277355.1 of Encarsia formosa. Classification (NCBI taxonomy): domain Eukaryota; kingdom Metazoa; phylum Arthropoda; class Insecta; order Hymenoptera; family Aphelinidae; genus Encarsia; species Encarsia formosa. Next base: position 114,225,212 of record CM076184.1, read on the forward strand.
ATTACTGGGGAGGTAAAATAGCTCTTGTTTACAAATGATTTCACTCAACGTTAAGATGTACTGCCTACCCAACTGAGAGCACCCCGTTATTTCGTGCAATTTCCAAGGAACATTGGCAGTGATGCGTGCGACGCTTTCGCGTAGAAGCGGGGAAGAGTAAATATCAAAGCACCCATTGCGAAAGAGAGAAAACAGAGATAATAGGTTAGACGAAGAAACTAGGTAAACAAGACAATCTGACTAAAAATGGTAAAAAAACTGGAGGTTCTTAATTATCGAACCATTTACACTAAAATTACATAAAAATATTAGTGACAATAAAAAAATTTTAATAGTTTTTTTAATTGAAAAAGTTTATGACTTGTCAGTTGAAAGAAGCTTTGATTTCTCCGAAGAAATATTCGATCACCAGAAACCAGGCAGCATCCGAGACGCGATAAGCACGCGACAATCGCAAGCGAAGCGTTTCTCTTGAGCTTTTGGCTCAAATTCGTCCACGTTTTCATTCCCCAGCGTCTTCTCATCGTCGTCGATCGAGAAACGCGAAACGCTCGACACGAAGTATGTCGATCGGCTTTGCTCCCTCGTCTGTTGTTGTATTCACTCGTTCCGAATCAAATGATTATGAGTTATTTCGAGAGTTATTTCATGATTAAATTGAAAAGGGATTACATTGTTAATTGTTAGAAAATAAGTTTTATTTTCGATCATGCAAAGAGTAAGAAAAAGTAATGGCAAAATGCCTTTACCGTTTAAATATTAAGTTTACAGATAAATGGAAGAAAAAGTCATACAAAATTGTTTATTCAAATAAAAACATATGAGCATTAAAGCATTTTTTTTTTATACATTGAATCACAAATAATAATTAATTTAGTCGTATATTGGACAATTTTAAGCGTCCATAAACTGTTAATCTTATCGACGAATTAACAAATAATTGGAAAAGTAAAAGCAAAAATAATAATTATAACTATCAAAAAATTTTCTAATCCTTATCTGAAACAATCTGATTTGAACAAACTATTTATTAATATTACTTTTTTAATTTGACACTTGAGTGGCAAAAGAAATCCACTTGAAAATTAAATGAAGTCCCGTGTCAAAATTTAAAACCAGTTCTCTAAAATTCCCCAAAATAATTTTTACCCTCGTCCAAACTATGGCTTGCAAGAGAAAAAAAAAAAAGGGTATGGAGGAGAGGTAAAAATCAAACTACCGAAATTCCCGAAGCTGTCTAGTTGAAATCTAATTACCCGTCCGTTAAAAGTAAAGCTTCCCTGCTCTCCCTCCGCCGAATAGTTCGTCCAACTTTGCATATACCTGTGCATTCTCGTGCTCGCATGGATTCCCGAACCGATAGACCACGAGAGCCGGACTTTTCATGCGAGCGGAATTGTAATTTATTGGGAAGCTTCCCTCCCTCTCTCTTTATTGACGCTCGGGGCTAAGAAAAACACTTGATGCCGAACAATTTTCGGCTGGTTTCGCGGTTAAGCTCAACATTAGCGTTACATCGTGCGGACAGACCACTCCTCGATTCAATACCTCCACTTTGACTTTTATTTTTTTAAGCCAGTCTGAACTTTATCGGCGTTCCACTCAGATTTACTCCAGAATATTTCGTTGGAGCATCAAACTCTCGTATAACACTTTTTGAGAAATTGCATACACATACTTCAAAAAATATAAAAATATTTATCTTGGAAAAATGTTTGAAAAAGATTCGCTGTAACGATATGTGCCCGGCTTATTCCCGCATGTTTGCAAAAATTACATCCGTACTTTGACAGTTGGATTCAGCTCCTTACATCTGTGAAAATATACACGCTTACGAGATTCCAAAATTAAAACCGGGCTCGAAACAAAAACCCCTTAAACGTAAGAAAGCAACCGTACTGAGCACATATCCGCAATGCAGGTTCCCCGCGCGGTCACGAGAATAAGAAGGAGAAAGAAAGAAGAAGAAGAAGGAAGAAAAGCGAGCCGCTGGACGTCGTTATGCCGTTTGCGCTCCGGGCTCAGCTTAACTTTTTTGTGTGCGTCTACTTGGCCTCCTTTCTTTTTTTCTACTCACGCCGCGCCGCGGACGAGGATCATCGCAAACTGGAGGTTTTGTTAAACAAGACTTTTTTCGGATTTTGAGTGGGCCCACTGAGCGAGAGAGAGAGAGAGAGAGAGATAAATTTAATAGGGTTGGTCTTGTTTAGAATTCAGACTAAGCCAGTAAAATACTGTTGGTTTTTGCTTCCGTAAGAAATAAAACATACCCAGCTTAAACTGATAATTCATGGATGTTGCTCTATTCGTATTCAATATTATAATTTATCCTGAGCAAATGAGTTCTTGACATATTTGAAAATAATGTTTTTTTTTATAATCTCATTGCTAGATAAATGAGCTTTCAAAGTTGTCGTACTTATTGTTAAAATGATGACGGACAGACAATTTGTAGTAGTTTAGTATGTTAATTGTTTCGTTTAAAGAACGGGGCAACGCCCCAACTACAGAAAAGAATTTTGACCAGAGGCTGGTGATCGAATCTCGAAAAAGCCTCGCGAGAGTGGAAGGGAGGAGAGGAGAGAAGAGAAGAAAAAAAGAAAAAAAAAAGAGATGAGGGAAGACTTTTGCAGCTTCATTCGAACATCGACTCGCGCTGAGGTTAATACCCGTAATGGCTCGCCCGATACCCACTAGTCCATTTCCTGGCCTGCTTTTTTTTTTCTCGTTTTATTATCTTCTTTTATTCACTCTTCCCTTCTTCTTTCTGTCTCTCTTTCTTCTCGTCCGATTGCCAGTTTTTGATCTGATTTTTTTCACTTCAAAAATTACGTACCGGTAGCGATGTGTAACTTTGGCTATTTCATTACACACATAACGTAGAGAACTCCTGGATCTATACCTAATATTTAAAAACTTTCTTATCTGAGGGGATATGCACTCCAGAATCACTGATAATTATTTTGAATTTTTTTTGTTAAATTTGAAGTCTTTAGTGCCTTGGAATTACCTTTCATTGAAATATAATTTAAAAAATGGTTTTAGAAAAATGTATTGATTTTTGTAATTTTTTAGAGCACAGCCCTTATCAAGCCGTGATTTTTTTTTAATTCAATTTCTCAGTGAAAGTTGTTTATTTTACTATAATAATATTACTGTTCAAATAATATTATTATTTAGCTAAACAAAATGAAATTATTTAAAAATAAGTTAAAGTTACTGACATTTTTCAGTTCTAGACATTCAGTAAGAGTCTTTTCTAAATGCACACTTCTAGTCAATCATCAACTAAAAAAAATTTTTTTATCAATTTAAATTTAATAAATTAATAAAAAAATGATTTGAAAAAGTTATAATACTAAACCTATTGTTGAATAATTAAAAAAAAAAAGAGAGCTTGATTGTAGGGAAAGTTTGATGAAAACGTGTTGAACGATTTTATGGATGAAAAACACGACACGATCAAGCTCCAATCTCGTTCATTCAATTCAGGTGTTTAAAGATTAAACATCGCGGGAGGCAAGCGCACCAGTATGAAAAATTCAGGGCCCGACGGTAACGACGCTCTTAAAAGTCTATGTTTGTGAAAAATTAAGGCGCTCAGAATTTCGCATGCACCCGAGTCATTTTCATTTTGAACGCCACTGGCTCTCGTAAATTTCGACTTATGCTTCTCTCGCTTTTTCCAACGCACGCGCGCGCAATGCTAATGTATGGTAATTCGCGATACCCCTTTAGCGTCGTTATTACCGGACTTGGCTTGGTAATTTTGACGGTTAATCAACCGAATTTCTTCCTTTCTTTTGCTGTGGATTTTATTTATAACCGCGCAAAGTCAATGTTTTTATTTATTTTGAAAATGATTCGTTTTTTATGCGAGCAATTTTTTCAAAAATTGAAAGAAAGATGATATCTATGCTGTCAAAATACATTTCTTGATTTAATAATTTTTTTTCATTATTATTATTTATTAACTCGCATGAGGGTAAAAACCCATTACAAGTGGTTAAGAGCTTAGGCTCTTACACGAAGCTAACATAAATTAACAAAATTAAAATTACAATACAAAAGATTAAAATCACATAGTCACATATCTACACAAGGACACATCCCAATAATAGTCAATGTCTCGGTCAATGTAAGCACATAAAAAGAAAAAGTCATCTCGATGGATCAAGTATCGTTCAGCACTAGGGATCTTGCCTTCACAGTACTCGACATGAAGTAAAACAAGTTCCTCAGGTTGACTGGGTCATTATTCGACAAAATATTAAGCAAATTACCGTCGCCGAAGAATTTCCTTCTCTGGGCGTCGAATATCGGGCAGTTCGTAAGAATATGAGCAAGGTCTTCGTGCGTATTCATGTTGCACAAGTAGCATGGATCCGACGTAACAATTCTGTAAAATAGACCACCGAGTGATAGATTCAAGGAAAGATTACCATTCAAACGGCACGAAGCGAACATTTTAAGTTGGCGGGCATCGGGTGCTTCAGGAATGTCTCGGTTTGCATAGCTCGTAAGTCTTTTATATTTCTGTAAATGTGAGAGTATGAGGAGTTTAGTGCTCTCTTGACATTTTCCTTGAAGGGCAAATTCCTAATCGCTCCATCCAGTGCAGGGATTGCCTGCTGTATCATAGAGACATTCTGTTTATCCCATAGGTACGCATGACCTGCCTTCTCCAGAATGTTTTTCAGTTGCAGCGTCCAGTTGAATTTCATAGGCGTCTGAGCTTCAAGTTTAGGCTCCCTGAGCTTTTCATACATTCTACGTGGATATCTGGAAGAGTCCATCAACAGAATTTTTTGCCAGTATTTCAATGCTCTCACTGACACATCACACTCGAGCTTTGTACAACCCCCTCGAGTCTTATTTCTTGAGATTTAATAATAAGACTAGTTTTGAATGGGTTTAATCTAGAGCAATAAAAAAATTCAACTCGTCAGTTAAAAACTCCTACAATTATTTTGAATAACGGTTCTCGAATTTCATATCTATCAATTTTATAACTTCAATCATGATATCAGGAACAGACTAATTAATGAATTAATAACAACGTACCACTCGTTTCAGAGGCTCAAATTTTTAGAAATCCTTTGAAATTCCAAGGTAATCGTCGTCAATCGAGATCCAAATGTTCCAGCGGGTACATCAAACATTTCTAACGCTCGAGCGCATACGATAATCGATACTCGTGAATTTCCCTTTTCCGATGCAGCCGTACACAAAGCTACAAACGCTTGCTTCCTCTCCGGAATTTTAGCGACTTTTCTCTTTGCCTGCACTGGAATTGAAATAAAAGAGAACGATATCGTCACTTTCTTCCATCGAAGGAGGAAAAGCCGGGAGAGGTAAAAAGAAGAGGTGAATGAACGAAACGGAATTGTTCTTGGGAGATGTTGTTTTGAGAAATTGATCAAAGCCAATTTAATTCTGATTTTAAATTGAATTTTCTAATCGACCATTTAATTATTTAAATTTTTTTTAAAAACAAGTTTTTATGTCATACATTCAGTAAGGTAACAAATTTTCTTCTCTCTATTAACAAAGGACCTCTTGCAAAATCACCAAAATTTTATCCTCAGGAACTCAAAAATAGATATACTTTGATTTTTCTACAATTTCAACATGTTTTTTGGAAACTCAAAAACTAATAATCCATCCTATTCTATTAAAAATAAAAATCTCATGAATTTCAGATATTTTTGTGAAATAATTAATTTTAAGATGTACATTAAAAAAAAGTTTTTTGGTCAGAACAGGCTCAAAATGGATTTATTCATCTTTTTTTAGTTTTCCTAAAAACATATCAAAATTATAGAAAAGTGTAAGAACAAGTATTTTTGAATTCCAGAACATAAGATATTGACAAACCAATTTGAGGTTCTGCAAAAATATTTATATTTAATGAAGCTTGATTATATAAAGTTGGAAAATCTGCTTAAATCATTCCTTTTAAAAATTGTCATTCTTGTAAAAATAAAAAGCAACGTCTTGTTGTAAACTAAAAAAAAAAGAAACGAAGAGGTCATCAAGTAAATCACCAACTGAAATTTTAAAAAAACCTGTACGAAGAAAATTTTATAAAGCAAAAGTCCGAAAAATCTTTGACCATCGCCCAAAAATCCTTCTTTTTCACTCTCCCGGCACTCGGTTTGATTAAAAGTGCTTAAAAAAAAAAGTTGCGAAAAAAAAAAAGAGTAACGCACGTGTATCGGTCTTCCGCGCTTCGGGTATACGTCCGCTCGCGGGGGAGTGTTATTAAGCTTATTGCTATCGACCACCGCCACTTCTTGATAATTCCGTATAAAGCCATTGGTGGCTTTCTCGGCTCTTACGTTTTCATAGTGCACTTCGAGGGTCGTTCTGTCGAGAGCATCGAGAGTTAGGTTTTCATATTATTTTATTGGATTCAAACTGAAAGCCCGGGATTGAAAAAGGCCCCCCCCCCCTTTTTTTTCAATAAATTTACTCTGTTTTCAAATCGTAACTTTTACAATTGATAAAGGTCACAAATTCCAATTTCTCGGTATATTTTTTACTTTTAAAATTACCACGGATTATTCTTCGAAAAAAGTAACAACAGTTTCGCACTCCCGCGTGTTCACAAAATTAACAAACCAGTTAGGAACTACCCGCGGAAAGCTTTTAAAAATGAGAGAAAGAGACAAATGCGCGGCTAACTGAAGACAAATGAAACGCGGTATCATGAGCTTTAATTTCAACCATGCGTTCCCAGGTTTGCGCAACGCACTAGTGAATCTTTTGTTGTTTTTTTCTCTCTCTCTCTCTCTACGTTACACTACCACCGTCTCGGTCTCGAAAAATTTAATTATACGTAATTACAGCTTTTATTTTACAAAATTGGTTAACCGCTCCTTTGTACGGCCATTAAGCGTTTATTTGCGTAGATTAATTTTCGTTTGGTCGGTCCGATGCAGTTGAATTAAAAAAGTTAAGCTCGTTACCCGCACACGCAAAATGTATACGTTTCGAAAATTAACAAAAAAAATTTTTCCACAAATGCACCAGGCTCTTCGTTGATTTAAAAAAACTATTTATTCGAGCTTTACAGAAGATTTAGTGCAAAAAGAAAAAAGATGAGGTTGTTGAATGTTGAAAAGGTGGTATATGACGAATCTCGATCTTCCGGGGCGTAACTGCGGGTCTGTCTCGGTTGCTCTCCGAGCCCTTGAACACGTAACGCGGGTTGATGTAGGTAAGCATGGAGCCGGGGCTCAATTAGGGCCGCCTCGGGCCGAGCGTGCACCGAGCTGTCGAGGCACGCGCGCGCGGTATTGTTAGAGCCTGCTCTTCGCGGTTTTGCGGACGAACTATCTTTGCCCCCCCCCCCCCGCCCTACGCTGCTGCAGCAACAAGCCAAAGGAGACTTTTCTTTGGTTTTACTGGATTAACCTTTTTCTTCTCAATAATTTTTTTTTTCTTGTGAATTTTTATTAATTTTTCGGTGCAGTAACTGACCAATGCTCGGAGACATACTTTACTACAGTTGAAAATCAGGCCAAGTTTTTGAGTAATTTACATGGCTAGGTGTGAAGGAAGAATTAAATAACTAGAGTTCATGAGCTTGTATTTTTAATTTTGGGCAGGGGTTTAATTTACTTAAAACTGTATTGCATGAAATCAACAAAAAATATTTTTAAATCAACTTTACATTAACAGCTTTTCATGAAAGTCTCATTTTTTTTCAGCATCTGAAAAAAAAAACAATTATCGATATATTATATATTATTATATAATTAAAATAATTTTTAAAAGTCTGGAATATTTTATGAATTCTCTACGAAATAAACTTGATATAAGTACATTTACTTTATTTTTTATTTATTTATTTTTTTTATTTATTTTTTTTATTATTAGCAACCTCTGTGGGTAATGACCTATTACAAGCGGGGGTCTCAATTCAATTATGTGTCAGTGACCCATGTCATCCTACTCTAGGGCGTTTTAATCAGTTTTCTCGATCTCTATAGTGCTTCTTAACTGCCCAATTCTCATTTTTTTGTGTCCCAACTCTAAAAACATTCCCTAAAGAAGCCCAGGTTGAGCGAAGCTTGTATATGGTTTTTTGGGACTGAGTCAACACAGTCAAGTATTCATTTAATAAGATAAGACTTCAAAAAAATTACTGCGACGGCAGTCTATTACTACAATTTTTCAATCTCATAGAGTATCTTAGCCGAATTATGGAGCAAACGATCCTGATGTTAATATTCAAAAAGCAAAAAATTACAAGAAGCCGTGGTTAAACAATAAACTGTAAAAAAAGGTTAGGATTTAGCGAGGGATTTAGTTAAAACAACAGCAACCTCAACCTTACACGCAGTGCATTAGGCGTTAAAGTAAAAAAGCAGCAACACTGTGCGTTTATAATGGAATGTACTGCTTGGCTGTACTTTGCCGTTGAGAATGTGCGAAAACATTTGTGCTGCATTCATTAAAGCGAGATTTCGAGGCTTTTGCTGTTTACTTTACGCACCCTCTTTTGTTTAAAAGGCTATAAAGGGAATAGGGATAAACAGTTATAAGATTGACATGACTTGCAAGCTGCTTGCTCAAGATGTCGTCTAAGGTAATTTACAATTAGTATACGTAACTCCGTCAAATACATTTCGTTGAGTATTCTTTTTGGAATTTTAAAAATTTTGAATCTTCTTAGGTTACTATTTTGAAATATTCTACCGATCGTAATTGTAGTGTCTAAAAATGTTTTCCCTTTATAAAAGAGAGCTATCGCCATCTTGCGTAAGATTTTTATTCGTGAGCTGATTGGTGAACAAGTTTTTAAAATATTCGAAAAGTACATTTTGAGGTTACTCTTATTGTTTTTTCCTATGCGCGCTTGAAGCGCGCTCAGAAGAGCTAATTGAAAATTAAATTAAAAATAAAAAATACACGTTTATTTTTTAACTTCTTACTTTTCAAAGTGATATTGAAACAAAAATAGCCTCGAAAAAACTTCGAAAAAATAAGTTAAGTATATTATAAAAAATAATTATCCAGAGTGCAAGCTAAAATAGTTTCACCATTGTAGTCTTTGGTATTGCATCGCAAACTCAAGTTGACAACGTGAATGGCATTTTTAATTTAATGCTTTCCTTGAAATTTCATCTTGGTTATTTTTTTCTCGGAGCAATTTAAAATTTTACCCGTTATTCTTTTTCCGTGTTCTCGAGGAAAAATATTTTCAACCGTTCCTAATTCAAAATTTTTCCTTGGCTTATTAAAAACGTATATTCAACAAAAAAAAAAAAAAAAACTCATAATCTTTTACATCACATGACAAATGCTCTCGTACTCCAAGGCAGATATCATTTTTAATGTCATATTTTACCTCGGCTTTTCTCGAACAATTTCCAACCTTTTTTGTGCGCCATCATTCTTTTTACATATTTCCGAGTGAAAATACCGTTGATTCTAAAATTTGTTTCTCAACTCACCAAAGATCTAAAAAGGTAAAAAAAGCACCGAGAGAGAATTGTACGGCCGAATGCCTACGCGAGTTCGGAGTCACTCAACTTATTAGCCGAGTAGCAATACTGCCGAAGAAATATTTCGAAGCGACTCGTGCAGTTGGCACAAAGGTACACGAAATACTTCAAGCCGACGCGTGCATTCACGCGAGAGATGCTAAACGACGAAGGAAGGAGAAAAGGGTTTTTTCTTTCTTTCGTTCTTTCTTATACTTTTTTTTTTTTTCAGGGGAAGGGTAGTTCTTACTCCTTGTCTGCTGAGCCTTTCTTATTTCGTGCTTTTGTCGACTACGAGACACAGGACTGGCGCGCGAGTGATAATGTTTTGTTGACTTTTACGGTGCGTGTCTGGTAGATTCGCACTTAATTTTTCTGAAGAGGAGGATTACGCAGACTAGACGCACTGTTTACTGTACTTTTTTCATGCTTTCTTCTTTGATTCAGATATTTTACAGTTACTTTGATAAACTATAAGGACTGTTTAAGCACTTCTTCTTAATTATCATTCGGTTAATCAGTGAATATAAATTTTTATTTAAAAAAATTAATTTGTCAAATTTATTGTTATTAAAAGTATTTTCACTTTTTGTTCCAAAAAGTGTAACAAGATTGTAAAATAAAAATAAAAATTGGGGTTTTTTATCATTTTCAAGTTCATATTAAATAAATTTTCAATTCAATGCATGCATTAAGTTTTTACGGATAGTTCTTTGGCATGAACTATAATTTACTGAGTCATTTAATTTCTTCGATTTCGACTTTATGCAGTAATCCTACAAAACATCATAGTTCGTCAAAGCCACATAAAATAATGTTAAAATTCTTTAGCCTTGAGCGATAAGTAAGGTTGAACAATTTAGATTAATGATATTTGAGTATTTATTTATTTAAAAATCAAAGTAGTGTCAGTCACAAAAGTTGATTACTGTCTTTTATGGTTAACAAAATGACCCTATGATTTTAAATAGTACTTAATAGTCTAAGAATACTACTGTATTTTTATAAACCCTCAAATTCATCCGATTCATTGTTCAATTCGATTGAACCGTTGAAATACCAATAACGTTTTGTATAAACAGTAGACAGTAGGAAATTTAAATAAAAGCATCTGATAAAAAATTCTCGAAAGAGGAAGAAGAAGAAGAAGAGGGGCATTTATCAGGGTAAGGATTCGATAATACCGCAGCAGCAGCAAATCTTCCGCGGCGACTGGAATTTGTCACTTCGCTGGCTCCTCTCGCATGCATAATGCATACGTTGCCCGATGCATTTTTAACGGTGCAGAACGGAGAAGAAGGAGAAGAAGAAGAAAAAAAAGGGGGAGGGCAAAGTTACAACGCTAGTCGAATCTTGCACGCGGCTCTCGGGAAGCGCCACGGCGCGCCGCCCGGGCCATTTTTCGCGGACGTGCGTGAGCGCTGATGTAAGCGAGGAACGCGAGCCGCGTATCGAGAAGAAGAGCCAGCCCGAGCCCCCTCCTCCTTCTGCTTCAATTTTATTTTGCATTTCTTATTCCTGCGCCAAGAGTTTTCTTGAAGAGGGAACCTTGCCTTGACCTCAAATTATCATTACTTTATTTACTTTTTTACTTTTTATTCAATTGATTGCACACATTTTTACAAACTTTAAAATAGCTCGATTTTAAGTTTTTATAAAAAGTGATAGCAAAAAAATTTCATTTCTGCTAAATATTTATTTTTTTGCAAGTTATTTCCGAAAAACAATAATGAGCTCATAATTACGCATTATGACAGCTCTTTTTTCCGAACACTGTACTGATTCGATAATTTGATAATTGTGTTCTTCTCAAGAGAGTATTTTTATCTTGTGTTTTTTAAAGAAATTTATAACGCAGTAAGTCTCATTTTTGTTTTATTAATTGTATTTATGAAATATTTTGTTTGTATTTTTTTTTTTCAATGAAGATTTCCTGACGAGGCTGACAAAACATGTCAATGAAACGTTGAGAAGTTTTGAATGAATAAAAATGCCTTCATGTGGTCCATTTACCATATTATAAAAATGAGCTTAATATGTTTAGGGTTCATAAAATTTTACACCAGTAAATTTCAAGATTCTGAATATCGAAATTTTAAAGAAGAAAAGCCAAAAATTAACACCATTTAGGAATAATTCATGAAGCTCGAAAATTAATCAGCAAATTCCGTTTAGAACGAAAACTTTTTCTTTTGGGTACAGCTTTACAGGGGGAGCATTCCCCTTTCTTTGACTTTAGCAACGCTTTTTGTCGGCGATACCAGGGGCTCTCGATGGGAGTAAAAAAAGACTCAGGAGCACAAGGTAGGCGTCCTGAATAAATCGAACGACCGAAACTTTCCGAGTTTCTCGAACTCCGTCGTCCAGCGGCTAGCTCCCGGCCATCGATTTTTATCAATTTTTCATGACCCGGCGAAAATGCACCGACCCGCCGAAAATTCTCAACTCTTTCGTGTTCATCACTATTTTAGGCCGATTTGCACTGTTTATGGACGTCTTCTTATTCTGCTTTCCTTTATGCAGACTCGATAAATAAACCGTGACCATCTGTTTGCCGGAATATATTTTTGGACCGAATTCGTTGAACTCTTTGAAATCTATTTCTTTTTATAGACCACTTTATTGATTCACTCAGCTCTTTCCGCTTTTTTCTATCGTTTTAAAAAAATATTGTTTGATTTTTGGTTCTTTACGATTCTGAAAATGGTTCCTCTTGTAGTCCCGTTGAAACAAACAGCCAACCTTGACATTCTCAAAAGCGGCCGCGATCACTTCTCCGCTCGCGAGAATTGCCAAGGAAAGAAAAAAAAAAAAGGTCTCCCCCCCCGCGCAGTCGCGAATCGCATTTCCGCAGCAGGATAGCATCACCTCGGAGGAGCTGGCGCTCGGGCGACGCGGCGCCACTTATGTTTGTTTTTCCGCAAAATTCCCCCAGGAAATTCAGATCAGAGACGGAAAGAGCAGTAGCAAACTCCCGAATGCTCGCTTTTGTGTGCGTGAAAGTTATGAGAAAAGTTCGCGGGGGGAGGTCCTCCGAAGCTAGGGTTATATTTCTCCGAAAGTTGATATGCGTGTTTCTCGCTCTCTACCTACCCACTCGAAAGTCTTTGAACCAACTTACCGAGGGCCAGATTTATTCGGGCGTCTTACTCGAAACCGCGTGATGTTTGGTATTAATCACCTTTATGGTGTTTTTATGCGGGCAGGAACATTTTTTTTCCATGGTTATTCTGTACTTTATCCTCCTTTTCTCTTCTTTTTTCCTTTCTTTTTCCCTGGAGGCTGCGAGCTTGATTAAGTGGACTGTGATTTAGTCTCTTACTGCATTAAACAGTTTAAAAATTATTACAATCATTAAATTGTACTTCGTACGAATTACACTCTATTCTTTCAAACTCGCGCAAATACACTCTTTTTACTTTTTTTTAAATTTATTACGTCTTGAGATGTAAAACTTTTATATCCTTGTAGGAATAAAAAATTTATGCGCTTCTGTTTTAAAAAATTGCTTAAAGATTACCGAAGCATCGAAAAATTGGAATTTCAAATGCATTAAAATATATAAGGTGCATATTTTTTAAAATTAATTAAACAGAAATATTTTTTTATGGTGGAAGTCTCAAAAGTTTCAAGAATTTTTCTTACTTCAGTTTTGTGAAAAATTTGTAAAAAATTGCATGTTTATTTATCATTATTTGTGATGAACATTCAAGTAATGTTCAGATAAAGATTTAAATCAAACGAGTCACTATGAATGAAAAACAATAACTAAAAGAAAAAAAAAATTGTTGGTATCAATATTGATGGCAAAACTTCGATGATGTATTCCAACGAACCAGGATCATTTTCACAGAGTATGAATGAAAATAATTGAAATATAAATAAAAAAAGGGAGAAAAGAGAGCGAGAGATGGAGTATAAAATAAATGCCTGCAGATTTGTTTAATTAAAATTGCGTGTACCGTACTGCACAAATTTCTCCATTATTTCGCAATGTACTACCAAATGTTGCCCACGTTTCGATTCACGGCACAATTAACTAATACACTTACAATTAACCTAATTAATAATTTAGTGGACAAACAAGAGTGTCGAAATTCTCGTTACAATTCTCTCTTGCTGTGCAGGAGTCGCTGTTACTTATGCATGGCCGATTGAACGCGTTAAAAACTTAAATTTTTCAAAGCGATAAATTATTTACGAAAGTCTCACTGAATAAATAAATTTTTCGATGAATTTTTTTTTTTCGACTTTTGGAACATTCTTCCCTTTAAATTGATTCAAATAGCCAGAGCTGTTCGTTTATTTATAGCTCTATTTTATTTTTGTCAATAGGCAGGCGAATCCAATTCAATCATAACTGTCATTTCCAGCAACTTTTTTAGTTTTACAACTCCACAGTTTTTAATATAATTTTTTACGATTCTTATTAAAATCTAATAAAATTGATCTTTAATATTTTAAATATAATAATTATAAGTACCTTTGAGTTGTTTTGATTATCATCATTACTGTGTGAGGCGAATGAAGAGAATTTGGAATTGCAAAAAAGCATAGCTTACATAGTCTGAGATAGTAAACGACTTCTATCTTGAAAAATTGTATGGATTTAACTTATGTTGAAATTTTATTTAAACTTTAAACAATCTAAGACTTAAAAAACCAACCCGGCAAAAGTATTTAGCTGAAAATCTAGTTCTCAAAGTTAAACACAAAAAAAATCGTATTTTATTCTGAGTGTTGGATAATCTAGTTACTTCGACCCAAATAATTTTGCATGGAGTAAACGAGTTAATCGGATTATCAAAAAAATCAAATTTCCACTCGGCAATATTCATCAAACCAAAGAATTTGTTTTAAAATTCATCAAATATAAATTAAATTGTTAAGTTGTTCTATAATTTCACTATAAATTACATTGTTTTTTTTTTTTTTTTTTTTTATCTGTTTCAGGTGAGTAACAATAGCAAATAGTGAGAACTTTTTTCTTTTATTTGTTCTAACTCAAATCATCGCGAAGCATACAGGTAATGTACTCAAATCAAATTCACGGCTATCCGCGTTAACAGGAGCGAGAATTTGGCCTGGGGCAAGTCAGGTGCTCGAAGCAGCTCCTCTGTTTGGTACGGACAAGGAGGAATTTCATGGAATACCGGGTCATTTATGAATATTACATCTTGCAATTTTCCCCATCTCGAGGAGCTAGTTTTTTTTTCGTCTTACGTAAGCCCGATAAGAATAAGAATAAGAAGAAAAAAAAAGTATTTGCGTATCTTTGTGATGAATGTCAAGCGTAACCTTATCCTGTTGGAACATTTTTTTCCGGAGGGTTTCGGCCAATCAGATAGCCAACTTCGAGTTAAGAGAGATTAATATATTACCCGAATTTTGTTGGAAAACGTTATCTCATACGATGAGATACAGATATTTGGACGTTTTAATTATAGATTTTGTTTATTTTTTACCATTATTCGCGATAAGAATCTGCACGAGATTTGGATTAAAAATGAAAAAAGTCATAAACTTCTTAATTATAATGACTTCGGTGTCTAATTAAAGCCGGAGAAACTCTGTAAATTAAACTCGGAACTTTTGGTGAATTTTTTGAAAAAACCGCCCTTATGTATCTTTGCCGTTTTCGTCGCAGAGCGTTGATTCTCATCAGGCAAAAAGCTCCAGCCGAACTTTGGTCCGTGAAAGAAGTGGAAGATGGAAAGATAGCCGCATTAGTCATAATTACCGTAAGACGATCATCTCGATGCCTCGCTTAGCTCGGTCATCTCTCGATTACCCGGTTTCTTTGTTTTCTTCCCCTCCCCTCGTCCACCATCTTGATATCCGCTCGATCTTTTTATTCTTCTCGGTCTTACTTCCGTTGGCTTTAGCGGCACTTTCCGTTAGTTTTCATTAAATGCTTTTTCGAAAATTGATTGAAACAATGGGAGGATGAGAAAGAGCTTAATCTAGCGTGCACCTTTTTCCTTCCAGTAAAAAAAAAAGCTTCTTCCCTTGTTTTTCCACCCTTTTGATACGGTAGATTTGTACTTATGCTCGTTATCGGAAGAGTCTGATTACTTTTGGCGGCCTTTGAGTGCTTCTGCTGGATGTTAAAGTACGGTCGGAGGTTTCGAGGTTTCAAGCCTGGATTTTAGGATAATTTTGAATGGGTGAAATCGCCACCACGGATTTGCAGATTCCATTGAATTTCCATTGGATTCAGGAACAAAGTTTCCCTTGTAATTAGAGAATTGGATAATCAGCTTTTATGCTCGAAATTACTGTTGGTGGCTAGTTAATTACTAAGCCCCTTCGCATAAATGCTAATTTGTAGTTTAACCATTTTCTTAAATAAATTTTTTTCACTTCCCAACAAAGTAACGACTGTTTAGGTCGTCAGCTGATCCCAGATAAATCAAAATCGCACTGCAGCCAACGCGAGCGAAATTGACTGGAAGAGACTATCGATCAGTCGGGCTGCAGCTGGTAACGGGGAGGAGTTTAAAGATGTGTGTGGGGTAGGATGGCGCACGTGTCTCGCGAAGATATCACGCGATCGCTCGGTTGAGAAAGTTTGACTTAGCGGATGGATGATCTTTGCTGCGAATTCGATTCGAGCGCCGACGCCGCCGCAGGTCTGGAGGTTGTTAACCCTTCCTCAATTTTGTGTCGTTCAAGGCTCATTTACATGCTTGCGCAAAGTGAGTTGAAAGGAGGCTTGATTCGTAATACAACCGATCTGTCGGAATTTCACAAATCATGTAATGACCTCTCATTTAAAATAAAAATTTTTTCGATGATAAAAATTTTAAAAGCACTTTTTAGAATTTCTCATCGGAATTCAATATCACGTTAACCATAATTTTCGTGAGTTTTTTTTTATTACAATTTTATGGACCGCAATTTCGTGCTTGAAATTTTTAAAAATCGTTAAAAAAATTTTGTTACCCGAAAAATGGAATTTAAAAAGTTTTCCTGTACTACAGCTCAAACTAATTTGGGCGGTACGAAGCTATCAAACCGTTATTTATTTAATGCCGTAGCAACTCAATAATCTCCCACTTTTTCTCGGAGGCTTAATTCGAGAAGAGACGGAGAGACAGTCAAGCGGAGGCTCACGAAGCAAGAGAGTCATCGAAGCGTGGGAATTCAATAAATATCTCCCCCTCGATTACGAGTAGCAGCCTCCCCCGGAACACATCCCCTTTATGTTCCCGCAGCAGGAAGCGCGCGAAAATAAACGAAAAGGATATTATTATTATTATTATTGGATTGGGGAGGTGGTTTTGCGGATGAAGGGAGTTTTGAAAGGTGTATTTACCGCTTGGACTGACCGACCGAGTAGTGGTTTATTGGTGTAATAGAGTTTTCGAGGGTCACGGCTCTACCGACAGGGATTATAACTTTTGATATGATTGAATTTTTCTTCTCTTACTCTCTTTCATTTACTTTACCGAACTACTACTCCCAAAGTACTAGAGTACGGATGTACCTTAAATTGTTAAAGGCGCCCGCATGCTTTTTTTTCAAATGAAGTGAAAACTCATTAAAATCGAATCACACCAGGGCGTAATAATTCTCGGGATTGGACCGCCGGGAAAAGAAGGGCTAAAATTGGAAAACAAGCTACCTCGAAATCCCAGCGCGAGGTTGCCGGAGCAGGAACGAGTGAAATATCCTGCTCGCTCATTAAAGATTCAAAGTCACTCGCGAATTAACCCGTCGAGCGGTCGGGGGGTTGGAGGGGGCTGGCGTGTGTCACGACAGACGTCGGGTATCGATCGTTTTCTCGTTTACTACGAGCCTCGTACTACGCCCGAAACGTAATGTAAAGAAACGCACGTGTACCAAGGCTCTCTCTTGCCGCCGCGCCGGTTATACTCGTTGGCTTAACCTACTTTTTACGGCTTGGTAAACCTCCCCCCCGACGCTTTTCTTTTAATGACCCGGCGGATCGATCACCACCGCCAGCCTCCTCGTTCATCTTTTATTTTACGCGGTTTTGGGAGGTTTGTTCGATAAATAAATCGAGGATTGTTTTTCCTCCGCGAGAGGTTATGGTCCCAACCAAGTTTTTACCGCCTCGAACTAATTAGCCGGCATAAACGATGCTCGGGAACCAGGTCAAAAGATTAATTTGAGTTCGAGAAAAGCCAGGGGTGGTTTCAAACTTGAAACTAGACTATTTGGCCCCGAAAACTAGAAGAATTTTTATACTCCACGGTGCAGTTTATAACGGGCACACATGCATTTTTCAGCTATCTCGAGAACATTAATATGGAATTCGTAACTCAAACGGTCTTTTATAAATCACCTTTACGAGACAATCCTCTGCGCCTACTTTCATTGTCGAATTGATAAATTAATGACGCTTGAATTTTCAAGGTAACAAATGGAGGATTTTAAGTTAAATTGGACACTTTACTCGTTTTACGAAAGAAAAGTTCATTGCGTGCATCACGAATATCCAAAGCCCAATCAAACTCTTAAAAACCCGGACCGTCTACCATTGCATAACGAAAGTTTTTGAAAGAAAAAAAAAAGTAAAAAAAGAGGGAACATTAAAAGAAAACTGTTGACATTACATTAAGGTAAAACCAGAGACAGAGAGAACGAGAAAGACAAATGAGCCTGGTTGAGCTTATTTTTTCAGCGGGAGGCAGGAGCGAGTCGATTAAAATAGATAGGCACGCGGTGTACACGTAGCCTGGCAGCGACCCTCTCGGTACTGAAACTGGAGCAGCAGGTCGGACCGGTGAAAAGGTTACGTAAGGACGCGTCCCGGGAGGCGGCTGCCCCCCCCCCTTTTCCTTCCTCCCGGCTTCGATGAAAACCTGGAAGCCTGGAGGCCGGAGGTAAATTTGAAGCCCCGTCATGAGCCCACACCGCGTAAATATTTTCGTCTACGACCTTTTTTATTCGTGTCCTCGGCTGGATTATTTCGCCGGCAGTTTTATTTTATTTTTCTTCGATCGATCGACCAAAGTCTCTTTTAATGATTCATACTTCAGGAGTTAATTACTGTCACTGGTAGTCGTACGGAGTGCTTTTTCAAAGCTGTAATGACTATTTTTCGCGTACAAGTATTTTTCCATACGTTTTACTCGGTGTCGTGCAGTTAACCTTCGGGAGCATTGACGATCTTTACTTTTCTACATTTCAAAATATTCTGAATATATTACGTTAGAAGAAGTAGAAGATAATCACACCTTTTTTCTGATACTCAAGCGGTTAACTTTCTTCATAAGTTCTTCAATATTGTGCTGAACGGAATAAAAATATTATTCCAGACAAATTAATCAAAATTTTTTCAAGTTATTCTTGAAAAAAAAATCAGCAGGAGAAAAATTTCCGTGCAAGCTCGAGAGCGAAGTGTAAATAAAAAGTTTGACTAGCTACCGGAGCAATCACAAGGAACGAGCGTCAAGCGTTTACCCAAACTCGCGATATCCTCAATAATGCAGCCGCGCCTGTTTCCTCTCTCTCTTTCTATTTCAAAAGGGTTCGGTGAGGCGCTGTGCAAAATCATGTGTATCTATCTGTACGTGTAGGGAAAGCACCAAGTTGACTTGCCAACCAGCCGCGTCGACGTAAATTGAGAAGTCTGTTCGACGGACTTTGCGTGCGCCCTTGCACGAAACCAGATGGGGATGGATTTCTAATAAGCCGCTGATTTCGCCTACATTGTCTATACTTCCTACGGAAAAATCCAAAGACGATCGTTATTATTATTATCGTGCCGGTCCTATCGTTAACCATGAATTTTTTATGCGATCCTTGCGTTGGTCAACCTGTCACTGTAGACGCTGCACAAATATTTGGATGCGTACCTACTTGATTCGTGACGTATGTAATGTGATATTTCAGATTTATAAAAAAGGCTCTTGAAGTGAATCATAGAGAGTAAATATTTGATACATTATTGATTATTCATAACTACTAGTTATTATTTTTTAAATTCAATTTAATTAAGCATGATTTACTAGACGAGGAATTCAATAAAAATCACCAAGATTAATCCACTTCGCGAAAATGGAACGAGCTAATTATATACTTCGAATGACGATGAGATTTATTTCAAATGTAGCGGGATTATCAAGAATTTCAATTATAGTATTGGGTAAAGAGAAATAAAAAATTTTTTTCATAAAATTAACACGGGACAGTGATCATTTCAATTTGCCAAACAATTAGCCAAACCTGTTTTTCGCACGAACCAAAAAAAAAAAAAAAAAAAAACAGCACCATAATTGAAAATAAAAAAAAAAACAGATATAACGAAATCCTCCTTCCAGCTTTGCTGAAAAAAAAAAAGAGCTTGAGAGAGTAGGAGGAGAAAATCCGCGCTTTCACGATTAACGCGGAAAACCAATCACCGATAACGCCGCTTTCCCACGGCCGAGCGAGCCGTGATTGCGAGCGAGTTCCGGCGCGCTGCACTTTTATCCCCGCGCGTTCATATACTGAAACGCAATCGGCACGCGCACAGGTGTTTCTGGAATCTGAATTTTTTTCCAAGGTTAATCATAGAAAAAATCGCATTTGAGAAGTACCCGCATCGGCTCATTAGGAGCAAAGATATATTTTTAATGAACTTTCAACGAGGTATCGCACTTTTCGAGTTCGTTTGTACGAGAGTAATTGAAAATTTAATTTCGCACGCGATTGATTGATTTTAATTATTCAAATTTATTATTCATTTTTCAATGTACCGGGTCAACGCTTTCGAGAAAATAATTCGGTTTTCTCATACATAATTTTCACATCATCAAGATAAAACAATTAAATTAATTTTGTTTTTTTGTCACAAAAATTACCCTAGTAATCTTAAAATGCTGAAAATTAATAAGCGAAGTGCACTCCAAGAGAGCAAACATCAATAAAATCTAGGCTCGACCAATCATACATCATGATAGGATCAAGTAGTGTGAAGGGCCAATCTTAGATCAATATTAATTAAGCCCTCGAGACAAAACATTTGCTTTGAACGTGTACAAACACTCAGCAATTTCTAATCTCCGACGATGTATCTGGTAATGTCCGCTTCAAACATGTTCTCAGCTGTGGACAGAAAGGGAATAATAAACTACGAAGGGTACATAAAAATCGGGGCCACGATTTTCTATGCCGAAGCGTCGGAAGCCATTCGTAAATGTCCGCGCTCCGACAATGGAGGGTCCACCTACCGTATATATACGCACTTCGTTTTTCCTTTTTTTTTTTTTTTTCAATGGATAAATATTTGAACGGTCCGCAATCTAAACAAGATAAATCAATCCCTATGTTTCCTTCTTCCGCGTGATAAATAAAACGAGCCGCGCACGTAGACACACATAAAAAAAAAAAAAAAGTAACTGCAGCAACAATTGTTGTTTATTTAATTTGACTAAAAAAAACATTTGTTTCTCCTCCCCATTGGTTTTATATTCGATTTCAAGGAAATAAAAAAAAAAAAATGAATAAACGATAGCAATGATGCAAGGATAAATGAAATTATCGATTCACGGCTGTTTTTTAATTATCTACTGAAATATTTAACCAAAAATCCACAGTTGATTGCTTTTTGATGAAATAATACTTATGAACAAAAATATGTAAACTAATATTAATAAGTATTGAGATTTTCCTGTGGAAATCCTGCCTGCCAATCTCATTTTAATTATTTTGTCGGAAAATTTTAATTTCAAATCAAACAATTAGTTAAAAACGATTCTTGAAATCGATAAATTTTATTTCGACCTCGTCGAGCGCCACAAGTACGTAGAAATTTATGGTTTAAACTTTTTCCATAAAAAGCTCATTTACAGTGCAAACGGGCCTGTTGCGCATTTATGAAAGTGAGAATGTAAAGTAACCCCGAAACGATCTCGAGAACGCATATCTTCTTAACTTTCCCAATTCCCGTTCTTATAATCCATACCCACTTTGTTTTTTTTAGTATCGTCAGTCTTCAATAATGGAGCGCATGCATTGTGCATATACCGAAAGACTTCTGAAGTATAACGGGAGAGCTCGAGCCATAAATATCGGGAAGGAGGAACTTATTGATAAAACATTTTACTCCCCCGAGCGGATACGCTGGGAAATAAATTTTACGAGTCGGGCTTTGTTACACCGTAGGTGTGCACGCGTGATCGTGCGTGCAGTATTTTCTCGAGCGCGAAATAATATATATTAGCCTGCTGCACTTTTATTCTTCTAGTGCTGGAAACTGAATCAATTTAGTAATTGGCTTTGTTTCAAAATATTTCTTTCAATAATTACGCTTAAAGTGTCGCTTGTAAAAGTAAAAATTGTTCATTCACGCGGAAGCTGGTAAGAGAAAAAGTCTCAGGAGCAAAGTTCCGGCCAGGGCTTTTCTCATCATGAAAACAATTACTTGATCAGAAAAATTTAAAATGCGGAAACAACTGCCGGAGTAATTTCCCCGGTTTTATCACTTTAAACCGAAAAAATACGTGTTTTTCCTGGTGCACACACTTACTCGGAAACGTAAAACACGTTCGTTCTACCTGGTTGGGGTCTGGAATTTTATTTCCTTGTTGCGAGCGTAAAACTTTACGCTCATCATTCGGTACTTACAACTTTTACCTGAAAAGTTTCGAAGCATTTTACGCTTAGGGTCCCTGAATCATTCCTTTTTTTCTTCTTCTGCCTTCTACCTACTTCTACTTGGATTGATAATGGAATAGTTTTCTTTTTTCTGTAATTGATTTTTAAATTTTTTCAATTAATATCCAGTAGTTTTTTTACATTGACTCGCCACCGTGAAACTAGACTAGAAAGTTTTTATCATCTTTGAGTATAAAAAAATTACAACTTTTAAAGTGGGGAGTTTTTTCTTTATTTTCAATCTTTGTTGCTGGAACTTTTTGATCATCAATCATCAATTAAAACTTTAGTCCTTCGTAATTTGTTCTTCCTAATGAAAATAAAATGTTTTTAAAGCCGCAAAAATAGTAATAATATAATTTTCTCACAAATAATAACAACAAATCAAAAATCAATTATCATTATTTATTCACGAGTAGTCGTCGAATGAAAATCGAATTATTATCTCTATTTCGGTCCATTAGACTACTTTTTATTCATCTGATAAATTTATAAAACATCTAAATTTGCGGTTGTCAAAAATGTTTTATCGAGTTTATCGATTTATCGGAGCAATCTAATTTTAATTCCAGTGCACTTTGCGCGTACAAATCGAAGTACACCGACTTATTAGTCAACGGCGAGAAAAAAAGGCGGCGTCAATATTTTTATTTAAAAATCAATCAGCTTTAAAACGGCAACAGAGAGAGCGCGAGTCAGACAGAAAATCAACTTGCTCGTCGTACCAACCGCTAAAGGGAGCTGCTCGAGACACCGCGGAACGCTAAATCGGCTTGCCTGTCTTCTCAGTTGGCTCGGGGCGTGATTCGTGAGCTCGAGTTTGATGCACTAACTGTCTTCCCCCCCTCCTTATTCCCTTCCCTTACCTCCTGATGCACGTTACACTCTCCATAATACCCCCGTTTGTTCATGAACTGACACGCTAAACGATTGACTTCTTTTCGGGCTTTTTTGTTTATCCAAAAAATTAATCATTCGATCGCGCTGTGGGAATAATTTTACGGCACGGTTCATTTTGAATGCTTAATCGAATGAACGCGGTCCCAGTCATTATGAATATTCGATGGCTTATTGAATTTTAAGTATGTAATTTTATACGCTTAATCGACCGATTGATTTCGTTGTTTGTAATTTTCGAAAGCACTCGTACATTATTCACTAGCGAAAAATTAATTCATACGAAACTAGTCTCTATAAGTCACAGCTGTAAAAATAGGCCCGATCAGGACGAACGATCTATCAAGGCCGACTCCGAGTGGGCCATTCTTTCTCCTCTATATATGATTACACCTCGCGTATGTAAATCCTCCTTGTGGAGTCTTCGACCTCCACCTTATGAAATTCAGATGTTTTCAAAATGAAAAACTGCGCTTGCGCCGCTGTGCCTCGCCTCTCTCTCTCTCTCTTTTTTATCCTTCCCTCTTCGTTCCTGAAATATCGTCGCCTGGATTGCTAAGGAGGGAAAGGGGGATTTGTTTGAGGTAATCAAATTGTTTTTCGGCTCGACTCGGCGCTCCTTTTAGGTAAAAACGAAGAAGAGAGGGAACTAAAAAAGACCGATTTTATCAGGTCACAGCATACTAATGGGAAAAATGAAACGGTGTTTTTCCATTACAGAGGTGAATAAAAAAAAAAAACAATTTCTCGTTTTCTGTTTACGTAAAATTTACATGTTAGTCCGATAGAGTAGTTCGAGTGTGGTTGAAAAAAGGAGGGTTGGTCAATGACCTTTTTTGAAGAAACAAACCAAAACGACTGTTGACTGTAAAAAAGTACAGTTCCTTCTATAAATTTTGACCAGTTTTATTTGCTGAAGTTAATTTACTAATTTTTTTATAAAAAATTATCGTCATTATTACTGCAAAGAAACTACTAAATTTTGAAAAATTAATAATTTAATTTACAGAGTCATCGATGTAATATTCGTGCGGCTGATCAAACGTAGTCCGTTACTACTAGTCTCCCTATAAACTCCAAAACACTCAAAATTCGCTTAAAATCTGATTCACGTATTCATAATCGTCTTCATTATCTCCGAAAATTCTCATAAATATCAAGAAGCAGGTTAAAACGAGCGTTCGAGCCTCTTTGGGAGGAGCAATAACAATCAAAATCATCTCGTCGCTGGCTAAATTAATTTGATAACCCTCATAGTAATCCAATTTCGGGTAAAATCAGGGTCGAAATTCTCGCACCCTCTCAAGCCCCCAAGACCGAGGAACGGTTGTGCCCATCTCTGCCCCCATTAACGCATCGTAGAGGCCGAACCGAGTTAAACTCACTGAGCGTTCGTGCTTAGTGGTAATCGGTGCGTGCGTCGTATGTTTCGGGAATGACCCTCCAGTGCAGTTTTAGTCATCGAGTAAACGAGGAAAGTAATTTTTTATACTGCCTCGATAATTGAATCGTAAAAGTAGCGATCACTGGAAGCGCTCGATTACAGTAATTGATGCTCATCATCGGTAATTATCCGTATCATCGTTTTAATAACAACTACTGTACTCCGGAGCTATAATAATTATCGTGTTTTGTTTTGATGAACGGTGCGGAGTAAAATTACAATCACTATTTACATTGAAAATCCAATTTACTCCTTCTATATCTTTCCGATGAAAACAAGTCATCGCTTATGGTTGTGAAAATTTCACTAAAGTGTTTTCAGGGCGCTACCTGAATTAATAAAATGAAAAACCTGCCACCGATCGCACGACAAACAAAACAATAACACGCCACCGGCGCGTTATTTACGAATGAACGTTGTAATCCAGCCGGCATCAAATGTAATCGTCAAATCATAATCGCAAATCTCGAAATCTAATCTCGGATCTTGGAGGAAAAGCCCGGCACCGTAACCCTTGACTTTATGAAAATCACCTGGCCGTTCAAACAAAACGTCCTTAATCTCGTCGCGTTTCCCGTCAACTCCGGAGCCTTATCCGAGTGTGTACCGGCCGTTTAATTATGAATACGAAAACAAACTGCGGCTCATCGCGCGAGAAAGACTTCACGAGAGAAGAACGAGTATATTCGCATGCTTAACGGCGCCTTAAATTTCTACGAATATTAGTAGCCCGCTCCTGCTCCGTTGATGTACCGGTGTAATTTGAGCCTCGTGAAGCCGGGCTCTTAGCATGTTCGGCGAATTTACGCGTCTCACTTATCAATCAAAATTGTTTTAGTAAATTTTTCTCGCTTGTTTATGTTCGATCTATATATGCAATAAAATATCTAGTCCAGTCTCGTAGCCATCCCATTTATTTTATCATACGAAAGTTAGGCACAAACTTTGTTTAGCAAGAGTTTTCCCTCCCTCTAACCGGATAACTGAAAGGGGGTGAACTACACTTCCACGTCGCTTATAAAAAATTCATCCGGATAAACAAGATTAAAGATAGTAAAGTTCGTCTAGAAAATTTTAGCGTCGCTTTATTAAATAAACACGTAGCCTCGTACCCCAACTTCTAATTACTCGGATCATTGATTTATGACTCTTACGTACGAACCGATCGACTTTGAATTTTTTAAACAAAAAACATAGGACCATAACCTAAAAATAGTCAACGTCCGAACCAACAAATACAAATTCGTGGCGTATCCGAGAATAGAATCCGCGAAGTTTTGACACACGTTACCCCCAATAAAATTCCAATACAAAGACCAATCCACCCTGTAACCTCCCCTTACAACTCGTCAATACAGCGTCGCCCTCGTCGGAACAACTTCTCTCCCTCCGGGGATCCCGATGATCGCCGCAATAATAATAATCACCCCGAAAGAAAAAAAAGTTTCGTTCGCACGATCTTTGTTGGCCCTTGGAATAATGACGCGACGAGTTTTAGTTACTTTTTCCAATCACTTTGATGGACACACTCCTATCGATCGCCGCCAGCAGTTAAATGACGAAGTTTTTTCGGGACTTATTTGGATCAGTGGGTCAAACTAAAAAATATGTTTTACTTTGAGCGTCACGACGATGAATGTCTGGAAGTGGGGAGAGAATCGCGACATCGTTAAGCGTCCCTCGCAGAGTGATGAAATTCAAACCGGTGAATCGGGAGTTATTGGGTGAGTAAAGTCGCTGAGCCAACAACTGAGACTAATATATGGTCGTTAACGACTGGTACGTGATGTATCTTCGGCAGTCGTTCGTTTGGTTTATGTACGAGTAATTTATTTTACGATCACGCGTGCGTTTAACTCATATCCGCTTCTCATTCGATTCGAGTTGATCATAGAAAATTTGTATGCTTGCTAACTGGCCCTTCTTCAACGTCTGCTTGATTCATTGACTCTGGGATTGATAATGTTTGTAGTCGTAAATGATTTAAGCTGCTTAGCGCTGTTGAAATAAATTTTAAAAATAAAAAAAAAAAACTTAAAAAAAATAGAGGAAAGGAAAGCAGGGCGCAGGTAAAAGTTATAAATCAATATCAATAAGAGCGGGCACGAGAGGGTAAGAGCAGCAGTGAGGGTCGGCCCATCTCCATTTGCATAGCAACTCTCTTTCTGCAGGTGCGCGGACGGGATGGGGGAGGGGGTTAGTCAGCCCGGGTTATGAACGCGTCATAAATTCGCGCTCCGGCTGGCTCGAGGCGCCCGTCGGCCGGCGTTGTTTTATGCCCCTACCCTCAGGATAATTCTGCAATGCGGCTTGCGCCCTATAAGTCGGACTAGCACCTGTATATAATACACCCACACTTCGCGGGTACGGAACGACTAATGCACTGGTAAACTCGCACGTTTGATAGTTGCTTCGTAATTTAACCTGATAAATTAGGGCCCTGCTTTCTCTACTTTACGCTGCTTTCAAAGAGGGATGATTTTACCTTTTCACTGCTTGTCATGCAATTTAACGGATTTTTTTTCAAAACAATGACGCATCAATGGAGCTTCAAATTAATAAAAAGTAATGTTTTTCTTCTGTTTGCTTTCTTTAATTCTAGAAATATTATTTACGGCAGTAAAAATTTGTGTAAAAAATTCAACGACTCAATAATCTTCGAAATGGCTGGTTGAATGTCAATCATCATTTGGCACTAAAGTTCTTTATCATGCTTTTTTTATTAAATATTAAAAATACTTTTACGAGCGGTAAAATTTTATCCATTTCAAAACTACCCTTGTGTCATTGTAGATATTTTTAGATTAACCAAAATTTTCAATAATGAATTCAATAAAAACAATAACCGGTAAAAGAAGTAAATGTAAAATACTCGGATACGAAATCAATTAAAAAATTTTTAAATTATTTTGCCCATCGTTTTTATCAGAATCTACATTTGCTACCTAAGAAATTGAAAAAAATTTTAAATTAACAAGATGTAACATGTAACGTAGGTATTATCAGATTATCGAAGACAGCAACATAATAGTTCTTCATTGCTTGCTTTTTTAAAGATTAAATTTTTAATTTGTTTTTCATATTTTTTTATTCAGTAAAATTATGTTTACAAATAAGTAGATAGCTATCAAAGAGTTCTTTATTATTTTTTTAGCAAAAATTAAAGTGCCAAATAGTATTCTAGAGAAATTTTTCGCTTACTCAATTCTATGCATAGTTTACGATACCAATATTCTGATAAAAGTGGCTTAGTTTAATATTATTTTGTCGTGGTGACATCAAAGCTCTCAACCTTGCTCTTAACATTGAAACAAAAAATGATAAAAAAAAGGCAGAAACCAGCATGATTTTCAAGCAAGTGACAGGATGTGTTTAGAAATTATTTACGCACAGATACTACCGAATCGTGGCAGTCGACTTTTTATTTTATGCTCTTTTAAAGCTGTGAACTAGTGTAGATTAGCATACCAGTATGATTTTAAGATTGCAACAAACAGGGTATCGTACAGTTGTTTTTCATTTTTTTATGTATTCATCATGATATTTACAAGAAATAATGTTAGAAGTGTTTTTAATAAGAAAAAAAAGTAACATACCAATATTCTGTGTTAAGCTAAGCAAAAATCTGTCAACACTTTATCTATCTTAAAGCGGAAGAACACTCTACTCGAGAGGGTCTTTAAAGGGTCTTCAACTATCGATCAAATTTGAAATTCATATTCATCTTATCGCAGTGTTTTGAACTAACTAACCTCTGTTAAATCCACATCCAACCATCTCTACAAATTTATCGACTGTTTGTAATCTTAACTGGTCCTTTGAGACGAAATTGATTGCGTTTTCTATGATAAATACGACCATCCCGATGTACCAAAATCAGCTATGATTTTGAGTCTAAATTATTGACTTTTAACATATCAAACATGTTGAGTTTTTTTTTTCGCATTTTTATAAGATACATAAGTAATTCAGTAAAATTATTCTTGAGAAAAAAATGGGATCCCAAAGATAGTAGAATACGTTAACCATTAAAATACCAAAGACGCAGAACTACCTTTTCCAGCCACTCATCGCAAATTTGACTAGCGTGAAGCCAAAGGTGTGTTTCAATTTCGCCCTGCGTTTATTTTAGAGAATTTGGGGCGAAGGAAAATCCGAGCAATCCGAAGACCTTTTAAAAAGTGTGAATCTCTAAAGGATAAGCCGAGTTAACGCGTTGTTGTTGTTGTTGATGCTTGAAAGTTTGTTCATTCAATCCTGGTTGAAAACGGAAACGAGGATTGTACGCAGGATGAAGCTTTGAAATACCCTTACTATTATTTAGAAACATTTAATAAGCGTATACTTTTCATTTCCTTGTTTTTAAGTTTCTGAGGGTCTAATGACTTTTTTTATATCTTCTTTTTCATCTCTTCAATGAAAAATTTTTAAAACACTAAAAATACCACTCAAAGTCCGGTTCCGAAAAATATATTTTAATATTCATAAAACTTTTAAGCTGTGTTTAAACAATGCTTTGATTAAAAAAGATGGACGAGATTGAAAAGACCACGAAAACATTGTGATTTTGGTGAAAAATTGACCATCCGAAGTTAATCTTGCAAAAAGGTGTAATGACAACAATTATTAAATTCGCTCATCTGCGCCTCATTCGTAATATCTCGGTGAAAAATGCAGCTCATTTCGTGTCTTCGCCTCGCATGCCAAAATTATGATAATGCGATTTTAGACCGGGCCCGGAGAGCCCCGCGACGAGGAATGCTGTAAAAGCTTTTCGCTGGCGTGTAACAAAGTTTACTCTTGACACAAAATATTTCAAACTCTATTATCTCGTCGTGTAAATTTGGCGTGACTCGCAGATGTAGAACAATTGCTAATTACACATTCTCAGATTCTCAAGTTTCCGGCTTCAATGTTGCTGGCGCAATCATCATCAAGAGAATTATCTGATCAAACGAATGAATTATTAAACAAAAAAAAAGTGTAAAAAAAATGTATTGTTAAAGTTGAATGTTGGCCACTTCCCACGGGGGATTTGAAAACTTGCATGAAGCTCCTTCTGCGCCCTTTTCGGGTAAAGTGTTGTTTGCAAAGAAAGAAGAAGAAAAAAAAGAAGCTACGGTTCTCGAGGCAAGAAGGGGTGGGCGAATGGGGGCGAAGACGAAATCTTATTAGAATTCTTTCTCGTGAAAAATAAAGCCGCGCACGTATACCCTTCCTTCCTTCCTTCCGGTATGGTGGTGCCAGAAGCAGCTCGAAAGAGAGAAATGTATATGCTTATTTCGTTCGTGCGTGAGCCGGCACGTATGCGAAAAGTGGCCTTTTCCCCCTCGCTGTGTGCACCAGGTGCCACCTCACAAATTACACCCGGGAGTTTTCGAGGAGCGAGCTAGGACCGCAAGTTTGCCCTTACGGTTATGGCTGCGGTCAATTAAATCGATTCGTCGGTCGAGGGGCCGGACCGCCGCGCCGGGCGTTTGCTTGACCAAGGCGCTCGTCTAGATCTCGATCATTGAATTTGATTGTTGGGAACCTTTTTTTTTCATCGTGGTTCGTGATTTCATACGTCTGGTGAATTAATCATAAATACTCGGTGATTAAGAAGAGAGAGGCTTTGATTTTTTTAGATTTAAATTTTCAGTTTCTGTCATTGGATAAAAGTAGTCTATGGGTGATTTTATTTTTTCATCGATTTTTGCGATATCGAAAATTATTAATTTCTTTCTTAAAATAATAGTTGGTGTTGGCAAATGAATCACGATTCCGAATGGTTTCTTCATTTCGAGATATTGGTACCTCGAAATGTAATTTTTTTTGAAAATTTTAGAGAAAAATGATTTTTTTAAATAATCTTTACATCTCGAAAAAACTTTTACTACTTGAAAAAAAAAACGATTTATTCTTTCATAATTTAAGTTTTTAAAAAAATTATAGTCGGAATTGTGTTTGAAGAGCTGCAGGTTTGAAAATTCCATCACTTGTAGTTGTTTGTTAGACAAATGATTATTCAGTAATTATCTCGATTATTATCGAGAAAATTATCTCCGCATTAGGATTCAAATCTATTCATCTTACCACAATGAGTAAAAAAAAAGCGTTTAGGAGAAAAAATTATTAAATTCCCGTAATGATTCATGCATGGCTATGAAAACTTCAAAAGATGTGTGAACTAGAAGCAAAAAAAAAAAAAAAGCACCAAAGATGAGCACATCGGAAAATAAAAGCGGCGTTTAACAAAGGAGAGCCAGAGATCAGAGCCGAACACAAAGGGTCATACCGATGCCCTCGTGCGTGCATCCACCTTACGTTGTTGTTGTTGGTTCTTCTTCTTCTTCTACTTGTTTTCTGCCTACTCTTGTTCGCGAATAAGAAAGAAGCCACAAATGAGAGAGAAGAATGAGAAGAAAAACGAAAGGGTGAAACGTGTCGGCGCATGGAGGGCCGGTCGGGCGCGGGAGCCTACGAGAAGCACTTCTGGTCTGCGACCACTTCAGACTGCCTGCTGCACTGCGCCAGCCGCTTGAATCAACGAGTGACTCCCGAGTATTCCACCCATGGCTTTTTTTTTTTCAAACCAACCGCCCGCTTTCTTTATTTTTATTCGTTTGTGGGATTTATACTGGTACGTAAGAGAGCTTGATTTATTCATTTGATTTGTGGATTCTCGAGGATGAATTTATAAGAAAGTCGAGTTTACTTTTTGATTCTGTTATCCAAACTAGTTTGACAAAAATGCGTACTTACAAGTTTTTGTCTGGCGATTGGTCGATTTAATTATGAATGGTGAGATCCGAGGTAAGATCGTTTCTTTCTTTCGATTATCATGTAATCTTTGAATAGATTATTATGAAAAAATCGTAAAATTCACGCTTACGCAATTTAATGAATATACACTTTATAGTCATTATTCTGCATGATTAATCTATGATTAGGATTTGGTATTTTATTTGCAGTTAGTTATTCAATCAATTTGCAAAGTAATAATTTTTTCATTAAGTTTTTGATGTTTTTTCATAAAATTTAAATAACTCTAGCTGTTGTTTTTATTTACGAAAAAAGAAATTTTTTTTTTTTTTTAAATGGTCAGGTAAATACGAGCTGAACTCATCCAGCTTCAAAATAATTGGATCATTCTTTTTCATTTTTCTGTATAATCGTTTGTTTGACTTATGATATTCTTCGTTTTAGCAAGAGAGAAAAGTCACTAAAGTTGTTGGTAACAGTCTTTTTTTGCATTTTCTCCACCTCGGCCCTGATCGTGTTTTACGACAGTCCAAATTTAAAAACGTCTTACCTGATGATCCCGCTTCTACTTAGAGGTTCATTTTCTTGATATGACAAATTATGGGACATGTTTTTAGGTTATTATCTTTTGGTATAGTTAAATTTTATTATTTCAAACAGTAAAAAAATTTTTTGAATTTATTTTACAAGAAATTAAAAAAAATAACATTTTAAACTTATTTTGTATTACATATAATTAACTTACTCTGAAAAATATGTAAATAGGTATGTGTTGTTAAAACTTGTCCTTTATAATCACAGCAATTATTTTAATTAAAGATCTGGCTTAATCGACCCTATTAATAAAATTACTCACGATTTGGCAGTAATTACAGTTTTGTAGTAGATTTTCCATGATGTTTTTACAAAAAGGGAACAACAGTATTTCCCTAATCGATAATTATAAAAAATTTGAAACAAACGAAACTAATAAGATTTAATTTTTTAATTTAATTGAAAAGAAAAATGTTGATGTTTTATCCAAAACAGCCGATCACGTTCAATAAAAAAAAATGAGAATTGATAAACCCATTACTCTTGTCAAGTACACGCTCGATCGCTGATAAAATAATTAACCAATTAAAATCTCGGGTCAGCCCGGGTAGGTGGAGCAGCTTACCGGTTGTAACGCGAGCGAGCGTCAAAAGTACGAAGGGTGAGAGCGAAAATCTGAGAGTTACGTGACCGTTGCGTCGCGATGTCGTGACGGTCTACATTATGCATCTCCGCACGCGCCCTCCCTTCGAGTTATTATGCATTCCGTGTTTTATGTATTCTGCATATCGAGCGACGCGACGGAGAATTCGCTGCTCTCGATCTCGAAACGTTGGGTTTACCCTCGCGACTAAGTTGTGGCGTTAAATTTGTTTAACTTCTCATTTTACTTCATTTTTCAAAATCAACCGACAAACCCATTTTTTTCCAAGTCTGCTAGGTGGTGCTGGGATAGAATTTTTTTTCTCAGCTTGCGTGTTTTTTTTCATATTTATTTCTTTAATCTACTGTATGGTAGTTTTTACTTCTCTGAATTTTAATTAACTTGCGTTGAGAGAAAGAATAGGTTACAGGGCGAAATATTTATGAGTAATCGGTATAAATTATTCACGAATGAATTATTTATCTTTTGATTCGTATTTTCCATTCAAGCTCGGTTCGTGGCGCATTTGTAAAATGGATTTTACGTACGATTGAATTTTCTGTTTAACTCTTGTTTAGGTTAACGATACAGTTTATTTATAAATTGTAATGTTTTATTCAAATTAGGCCAATTTAGATAAAGCTACATTATGAGTTGTTATCCTGCACAGCTATAAAAATCTAACGTAAATTGAAAATAAGCACATCTATAGTAGAGTAACTTAATATTCCGAAAGGTAAAGTTTAAAAAAAATTTTTTTTACGGGGAATAAAAGTAAACTGTTGATTGATCATGATGAAAGAAGAAAAAAAAAGACTAGTTGGACAGTTATCGTTAAATCAGTAAAAGCAGCTTTACGGTAAAAAAAAAAAAAAAAAAATTTTTCGTTTATCAAATAGGATAGTCGAAAAACGGCCAGCCGTCCCGAACCCAGCCAGTCTCGTCCCGGGCGCGCGGGCACATGATAAATTATTTTAATTTCGCGTCCCCTGATATTTCCCATCCTCGGGGGAAAATATCCGCTCGCGCTGTAAGGTACACGCAAATTTAGTATTCACCGGCGTCGCGATAAATTCGCTTGGCTCCCCCCGCCCCTCCCCCGCTTCCCGTTTCCCGCAGTTTTCCTTCGAAAATTAGCCAACCTCGCCCCCGCGAGAGAGCACCGATAACATTTGAAAATGCTCGCACCGAGGAAGGAAGTTGTAAACGCGCTTTTGGGAAATACTCACGAATTGCTCGATATAAACGATGCGCGTTTGTTCAAACCCCAATCGGGTCAATAACTTTCAAACGACTTTTAATTTTTTTTACACAATTATGGGATTTTTATTTTTTCAAAATATAGACGTTATTTATCTGATTGCACTCTTTTATAGAACAGACTGAATGACATTAGCTAGAGTTTGAAAAACATATAATTCATATAATTAGCTTTTTTTTAAATTTAGATTTCAAAGAAACGAGGATACTTTATTAAAAATTTATTAAATCCACTTTTATTATCTTCGTAAGGGTGTATGAAAAATAGGAGCCATTCTCAATTGCTAATTGTTCAATTAACCTACATTTTTGCGGACCATTCAACTTTTTTGAATGCGATTGTATAATTTAATGCCGCAGCGTGATCACGTACCTCCGAAATGGAGATACACTCAACTCGTACTTTATAATCAATAACTGGTGGAAAGCGTAAAAACTGGACCAACAAAAAACGATTTCACAGCCGAGAGCTAAAACATACATGCGATTGATAGAGACGGAGAAAAGAGGAGCGTTGAACCTTTTTTTTTTTAATATAGTCCAAGCTAGATTGACCTAATTTCTTGAATAAAATGATGCGTTTCCAATTATATCTTTAGACCAGGTTAATAATATCAAAAAATGAAACTTTAAATTTTACGTGTAAAAAAAAAAACGTAAAGTGCAGTCTTATAAAGAAAAACGAACGAACTGGTAAATCTTGAAGAAATTGATTATTCCCTGAGCTCGTAAGGCAAATAGGGAGCTTCTACTTTGGAGATAAAAAAAAAGGGAGTTTAAAACAATGATTGACTCCGCTGATTCCAATTTGTCTTAGCGAGTCGGGCTTCCCTTTCATAATTTACGTCGTCCCGGAGAGTGGAGCAGCCCGGCGTTGGCTCGAACAAACATCATGAATTCATAATGGGCCCGAGAACTCGTCCAATTTCGAGGTTTGCCGATCGCTCCCTGCTCGTCCACCTCGTTTCTTTGTTTATTTTTGTCTTCCGACTCGATCGTCGACCCGCCCCTCCTGGACTGCGATTTACACTTTACATTAAATCATTATCGCGCTACGGAGTTGATGGATTGACGCGAACTGATGTGGACTTTGCGAGATTTTACCGGCGTTTGAATTCAAAATTTTTTCAACCCGCTGGCTCTCTTTCGTTCCCGTTCGTTTGTTGTGCGCGTTGAGTTGGCTTAGAGATTTTGTTCGACATAATTTTTTTTTTTTTTTTTTCATTTAGCTGTTAGTGTTTCCCGTGAAACGTTTGAAAGCTTAGTAGTTTTTTTTTTATTTTGTTTAAACGAGCTTGTGTTTTTGACATTTCTTTTATTCGAATAATTTTATCATGCGATTGAACGCCGTTTCGAGCAATTAAATTTCGCCTTTCAAATGAAAAAAAAAAAAAAAAACAAAAAAGAGAAATGAAAGAAACAAAGAGTATTTTTTTCATCGTGATTTTATCATAATCGAAATTTCGCTCGGCTAAAGAATTCTAAGAGAGCCTGTCATTTATTCTTTAACGGCAAAGTTTTTAAAATTGCGTTTCAAATTAATTTTTCGCTCCTTTTTTTTTTTTTTTTTTTAGATACAGGAATAAAAAATAAAACAATGCTTTTTTCGTGTTTACTCGTCTGATGGAGCCAACGTTAAACAAAGGATATAAAAAGCACTGCAGTTTATAGTTTATTTCTAATATAACATGCTTTTACGCACGAAAAAATGCGATTAACATTCAAAAGAATAAAGGCAAAGATTTTATTTTTGAATTTTCGATTCTTTGACACAGTTAACGGTTCAATTAAATTTATCATCCGAGCGGGATAAAGGTAAAAATTTAATGAAATTCAAACTTGCCCCGCGCTCGATTTTGTTATACGTCGGGGGGGAAAAAAATGAATAATTGGGTGACATCACAAACACAGGGTGGCACGCAGAGGCGGTAGATATAGAACGTATAAACAATGCGCTTTGCGTTTGTTTGTCCGCGATCCGCATCGCCCAATGACCGGACGATTGTGTGTGCGGATTTTCTCGCGAGCGAACGAGCGCGGAACGCGTGCCGGGCTTCGTTAGTCCGAGCGCGCGTGATCGTCGCAGCTCGACATCGGACTGTTTGCTTGGAAACTTGTTGTTGTTGCTGCTGTTGCTGTTGTTGTTTCTCCGGCAACTCCGCTTGCTTTGTTTGTTTATTTTTCTTCCTTTAAGGTTGGGTTTTAAAAGACCGATCAATCTTTTTTATACCCCGTGTACAAAATATTATTCTGATTTATTTTTATTCATTTTTTATTCTTGGATAATAAAAAATATTATAAATAAATTTTGTATCATTAATAAAAAAAATTAGTTTTTTTAAAAACCTGTAAAGATTTCGAGAAAGATTTATTAAATATGTTTTTCATATTTTTGCCATTATTGAATTATACGTCAAGGGATTGAAGAGGTTGTTGAAACATCATAAAAAGCCAAGACAGTAAATGAATTATTTTTCCAGGCAAGGTGCATTAGACTCGAGGATATTCGCA
Organism: Encarsia formosa; assembly: GCA_038277355.1. NCBI lineage: Eukaryota > Metazoa > Arthropoda > Insecta > Hymenoptera > Aphelinidae > Encarsia > Encarsia formosa. The sequence continues at coordinate 114,261,348 of CM076184.1, forward strand.
TCTTTTCCTTGAAAAAAAGTATGTACCTTGGTTACGTTGTTAAGCTTAATAGCTAATTAAAGTAAAAAAACTTCCGGCAGACGGGTACAGCCTTCTCTTTTTCTTCTCCCACGGCATTTCGTCTTTTTCATGTCTGCGAATTCCTTCCGACGGTCTTTCTAATGATCATTTTCTGCAGTATGAAATTGCTTTTGAGATTGAATAGCTTTTTTGCTTATTATCCTTGTATTAAAAAAAAGAAAAAAAAAAAAAAAAAAGAAAATAAGTGAGAGAGAGAAAACTAGAAAAGTTATACCATTTGACTGTAAAATTGATTCAGGGCAAAGTTTTTCAATATTTTTCCCTTTAAATGGACCATCTCTTAAGTTCATTCGAATTCTCGTTTAATTTTTCCACGGCTACACTGAAATTACTTGTCTTTTTTTTTCTCTGTTTGCATAATCATGAAAAAAAATTTCCATCGTAATAGTTAACTACTTTTCAATTTATTTTTATTAAAGAAATATTTTTTCAACTTAAATTTTTCCAACCGATTTAACTCTAATTTAACGAATAATTGAACAACATGTGTTTGTTCTATCGATACAACTTGGCTTGGAGAGTCTCTATGGTCTGAGTAAAAAATTATATAAAAATAAGCGTTTTACTTGATAAAAATTTATCCTCTTTATAAAACTGGGTTGTGTGTGAAAAGAAAGAAAGTTTATCAGCTTTTGAAAACAAAAATAAAAACTTAACTATATTTTTTTTTATTTTCATGTACGCTCAGTGATGCGTGCCACGAGGCTTGGACACAGCTGCGGCTCTCGCCCATGTTCGGCTGCATCTGTCCGGAGAACAGCGGAAAGAAACGCTGCGACAAGATTTTCTCCATGGTGAATCACAATCCCTGCGTCGGTGAGTTTTTTTCTTTTTTTTTTTTTGTTTATTCGAGAAACTTTTATTTTTTCTATTTAGAGATCTCTCTTTTTTCCACATCCATACGTATACGCTCATGATATACGTAGACTATATATATATATATACATAAAAAACTGATAAAAACAGCAGCATTATAAAAGTGTGCGAAACTTGCGTTGGCATTTGAATGCTGGATAAAACTATTGTCGTTGCGATATGTTTATTTTATTTATATATTATTATCATTTATTCTTTTACTTTATTTTGATCAATGTTTGTGTATGAATAAAAGCTATTTACGACAGATGAATTTGAGCGAATATAATCTTGCGTTTTATCTAGTGGTTTTGCAATTTTAGTTTTTCTTTTTTTTATATATTTTCAGTAGAATTTATCAACTTTATCGGAGCTTTTTACTAGTGTATTATTTGCGTACAGGTAACTAAGCTTTTTTTGTGTAAAAATTTTTATAATTGTAAATAAATTTCATCTCTGATAATTGAATTTAGTTTTTTTTTACAATCGTTTCGATGATATTTATATAATCTTTTGAACTATTGATGTGATTATATAGTACTAAATATACAATACTTTTACTTTACTCAATGTTCTTTAATTTTTTTTATTTAATTATAACTCTACTTAATTTTTTTTTTCTATTGAAGTGAAGAAGAAAAATGATAAAATGATAGGTGAATACAGCTATATTCCCATTCGTTATAAATGATTTCAAAATTGTAATTTTGAACTGGAAACTTATGGTGAGATTTAAATCTACAACTTTACCAAAGAAACTCTACGGTTGAATGCAATAAGGTCAATCCTAACCGATTAGTGCAATAACATACGTTGTTGAAAAGCGAAAGTAATAACGTAGGCTATTAAATTGTAAGTGCAATATGATACGTTATTGAGCTATTAATTTAACGTCGCTTTGCTTTAAATTACATTATGCATCTGCGAATCACTTTTATCGAACTTTTAATGGTTTCTTTTTTACTTATTTATTAATTTATTGAAATTTTTTTAAAAAAAAGATGAGAGGTAGCGAACGAGCTTAAAATCATGCAGAAAAGATCTCTCTGGTTTATAATATTTGCAATGAAATTGATTAAATTATGCCTGAAAGTTTTAAGAAAATTTAAATAAATAAATCGAAAAATGATTGAAAAATGTTTAAAATTCGATACAAGTTATTCACAGACGCATAATATAATTTTAGATAAAGGAACATTAAATTAATAGCTTGATAACGTATCTTATTATACTATTGATTCAATACCGAACGTTATTGCACACGCTTTTCAACAAGGTATGTTACTGCACTAACTGACTAGCATTGACCTTATTACATACATTGCACCGTTGAATTTAACGTTAAATAATTTTTTATCACTTATGTTTTCAACTACCGAAGACTTCCAATAAATTTATTTAAAAGCAATAGAGCTCTCAGATATTTCTTGGTAGGCTGATTGTCTAAAAGAGATATTTTAATTACGAAATTTCTAAAATAAAAAAAAAATAATTAAAAAAGTAAAGAAAATCAGAAAAATTATGAAAATGAGGATTCACTCAGTGGTTTTTCAAGCGGGCACCGTTCTTAATTAGCATTGAGCCTATCGCGATGGCAGATACAGCGCGGTTGGTTCGCGACTTTATCGGTTCGACCTTAATTTCGGTGTTTCTCCGTTAATTACTCCCCCTCCTAGGCGTTGGCGGGAGTCTATAATTCATTTCGTTTGCTCAAATTTCTTTCTGGGCTTCCCTCAACCTCCCCTCCCCCTCCCCTACTTTTTTTTGTCTCTACCTTTTTCCCTCGTTGATTTTCTCGGCAACCCTCGAGAGGGCCTCTGTAATTAATGTCTTTATCAGCCGCGGATAACAAACGTGACCTATGGGTGCTCGATTATCTGGAGGTCATTGCTTAATTAGAATTTGAACTTTATTTCCCAGAATTCTTGATTCGTTTTTGGTTTTTCTATTGGGACCGCGATAAGATCTTGAGTTTACAAAAATGGTTTTTATTAAATTCAAAAAAACTAAAAACTTTTTTTTATTTTTCTAAAACCTTTTTAATCATTCTTTGGATCTTGATTTACGGCTGCAAACATATACTTCTCAATTATTATTTTTTCACGACTTCCCAGCTGAATTTTGGTAAAACTTTTGAATTCCCAGGAGCCTTCAAAGAAACGTTCTCCCTTTACCCATCATCTCCCGCAACATTCGAATACACACCTTCGGTTTCTAGCAATATACCAAACGTCAGCTTTTCTTTTAGCCCCTCTTATTCTCAAAACTTGCATCCCTCAAAAACAAAGGACCAGCGTAGATTCTTTCTGGCCTTTGACCGAGGTGAATTTATCCTTTGAGCAAAACACGCCACGAATTTCTCCGCGAGGCTGCGTGAGCCAAAGGTGTCAATCGCACGCGCGCATGCAGAACAGTGGCGGATTGTCGAGGTCGGGGAGCGCTTTTTGAAAGGACTCTTTGAGCAGACGAGAATCCATCCTTCGAGTAAAACTTCTTCCGAGCTTATTTCGCATCGCGAAAAAGCATTGACATTGTTTACTTTCAAAGCGTTTTAGACTAACGGCCTGATTTTAAAAACCAACTATAAAAATATGCATTTTTATAAGGGATTCATTTCTTTGACGGTCAATCTGCTAAATTGTTTCTTCATTCTCAGCTTTCAATTTTTTATTCAACAAAGATTGATGGGTTAAAGAAAAAAAATCACTATCAAGTGGACTCAAAGTGAGCGAACTACCACTTTCTATTAGATATTAAAAAGTACTAAATCTAAAAAAATTTTTAAATGAGTGAATTTTTTTTAATTAAAACCTATAAATTAATTCTTTTAAATATTTATTTCCAAGGTTGTAATAGTAGCCGTGTACCAACTATGAAAAGTATAATTTTAAATGAAAATTGATTAAAATGACGAAGAGAAAAAAAAATCTTACCAGTAAGTAGTAACCGTCAGTTTTAGTCAGGCAAACTTTAGATTACTTATAGTCCCTAGTTCATTGAAAAACTTCTATCAATTATAGAATATTGTTAATTATCTGATTTTTTTCTTTAAAATATATTTTTACACACTGTATCCAGTCACAAAATAAGAAGCATTGTTTGAAGTAACAGTCTTAAGTTTTATATCAAATATTAATGCTAGTACTGGTGAAGAAAAGTTTTGAAAAGATTTTAAATTTGGAATTACGTGAAAAACTCGGAAAGACCTTCAAGATCCCTATTTTGAATCGAAAAAATATATCATTCGAAGAAACTTTGTTACGATAAAATGAAGAAAGAAAATTCTGTTACATTTAAATTGCACTATTCAAAAAGAAAACTGAATTTCGAACAATGAACGTAGAGAATAAGAATGTACTGAGCGATAAAAAAAATTGTCATTCTTTTTTGATATCCATTGTACACATAATCGGCTGAAATACTTAAATTTTTCTAAACCTGTAACAAACTTTGAAGTTATTTACTGTGAAAAGAAATGAATTCCGAAGTCGCTTGTAAGAAAAAAAAAAAAAAATTTTTAAACTTATTTTCCATTGACAAAAACTGAAAGAAATTTAAAATTCCGAATTAAGGCAATTGTGCGGGGCTAAAAGGGAAAGGTTTGTAGGTCGGGCGGTGGGTACTTTAAAATATCTTTTCATCGGTTCGAACTCGCTTCTCAGCTGGCTCTCAAAGTGGAGTCTTCGGGGTGGCGCGAAAAGCGTGTTTCTATCGGATTTTCCACGGAGACATACACTTCTATACCAGGGAGCTCTTGAGCGTAAAACATATATACGTCTGCCTCCTTATACGACTCACTCGACTCGCTGAAATGCTCCGTCTGAGTGCGTTTTACGGACGCGTTTATTGAACCTAATTTACTTGGGGGATTATTACTGATGACGAGTTCGGTGACGAAATCACTCGCTTCGATTACTTAAACGTTCTTTTTTGTAGTGGTTTATTCAAATTATTCAAAATCATTATTGCAACTTGTTTGCTTGCGAATTATTGTCAAATGTAAGAATAAAAAATACGAAATGTAAGCAGCGAAAATTCGTGAGGATTAAAAAAAAATTGAAGAAGATAGTTTAAGCCCCGCAAAACCAAGGACGAACCACTGCACATTTTTGGCACAACAATGCACCGCCTGTATGTACCTTGCCTCTTGAAGCATTCGGATTCAATTCGTAGACGATGATCGGTTTGTAATGTAAATTCAGGACATACAAAATTCAAAAGCGGATTTAACTGTATGATTCACGAGTACGAATAAGAAAAAAAAAGAAGTGGCGTAAAGTTGTCGACGAATATTTGGAGATTGCTTCGTTAACGAGTTGAGAAAAGATGTAAGAGGCCACCGTGATCAATCGGGAGCATCTGCGGGGCGGGCGGGCGAAAGAGGATTCGTCCAATTAGATTTAAAAGGAGGAAAGGGCCGCCGAGGGGGAGGAAGTGTTGTAACCTGGCACCTTATAAACCCCCGCACGCAGATGCTCCCTGCAGGGCTTGCACGATTAGTTTGCTGCGGTTCACTTCGCTGCAGCACGTTACTCTCTTATCTGTGCGAGGAATGTCTTCGTGGTGGCTCTTTATATTTATACATGCATGACTTTTATCTTTTTCTTACTTTTTTTTTTTTTTTTTTTGGCACTTTTTAAAATCACTTTTTTGGTGTACTTATTTTTGAGTGTGCGCATGCGTAGAATTTTTGAATTTTTTAACTAAAAGAACACTCGTAACACCAAACTCACTATTAATCTTCGTCACAGACCAGCACAAGATAATTTAAAAACCTTCCCTTAATAAGATCCTTGTACCCACCAACTCCTAATTTATTATTTCAGTAAATTTTTTAGATAGCAATTATCGATCCAGTTCGGAGTATCTGGTAAACCTCATCAATCAATCATCTAGAGACAGCTGAGTCAATTTTTAATCAACTTACATTATTTGTCTGACCAAACTCTGGCTCGTTCTACTTGTTACTAAACCAGCAGTTTTAATCTAAAGAAAAAAAATTGACTCTTTGTTACTTACATAATTCAACATACTGGAAAATCTATCGGAATCAAAACAAATCGTTCGACAAACAATCAAAGTAAAAAATAAAAGCTCGCGCGCGTACCTCGAAAATAAATACATTCAGTCTCTTGCTACCTTTTCTCAAGAAAAAGCGCGCCACTTCGGGTCCCTGCAGTAGCGTATTTATGAAAATCACTTGAATTCGCTGTAGCAGCAGCACGCACGGGACCTGCACGCGTCTGTCGGCTTTGGCACAGTCGAACGATTCGCAAAATCACGAGTGAGGGGAAGGTGAGAAAAGTCGGTAGTCGGAGTTAAACGAACCGCGGAGAGATGCAAAATTCACGGGCGAGCGAAGAAGGTTGTTTGCCAAAGCAAATACCGGGGAGCCCTCAATTTTCGGGACCAGCAAATCTCCTTTGCTGCGCGCGCTCTTTCTCCCCACCGACTTGTTTTCCCTTCCGATTATTATCCTCGTTATTATTTATTTTTGGTCTTTTTAGTTTTTTTGCTATTCGCCTTTGAGCGCGACCCGTTTCTCCGGCTTAATTGTCACGTCGAGGAAATATCGTAAAACCAACTTTGCTCTTCGCGAACTCGAGTAAAAACGGTCTCTACTGCGACAAAATATAACGAAATAATAATCTCTTTATCTCCTTTGGGACGACTTTCTTGCTTAAGCCTATATTAATATACTTTGTTCAAGTATTTCCGGTACATCGAGACGCGATAAAAGTCGAGAAGCTACTTTTCTTATGACGTGTTTGACAGATACTTAAACTTCCCTTTACTTTATCCTAAGCTTACTTCTCAACTTAGTTACTCGAGCTACGAAATTATTCCCAGTAACAAAATAAGTAGAAAACACATCCTGCGTGTTTAAATAAATAAAAGTAGAGTCTGAAAGATTTACGTTACGTAAAATTTTCCATTTTCCAAGTCCTCGTCTCATCCGTCATCATACATCATATTCGCAAATACTTTCAAACTTCAGATACATTTTCATCAACGTAATATAAACTTGATACATCTTTTCAAATCACCCAACGAAGCACCAATTCTTTCAGAAATACTTCAAGTCATTATAACTTCACCTGGTACGAATACAGTAGCAGAACAACATTCACAAACATCAGTCGCAGAGCAAATTTTAAACAAATCAAAAACTTTTGGCACCGCTAACATCGACGTCATTCATAACATTTCATAACATTTCATGATAACTCGAAAGCTCGGAACACATTGTAAAAAAAAAAAAAAAAAAAAAATGAACACACAGGAAAACAAGCACCGATGAAGAAAGAGACTGGTCGGTCTCTCTCTGCTTGTGTGTTTCAGAGGATCCCTCCTCCGAGTCGGTCGACCTGTCCGGTATGGACTCGAGCCTACACCCGTACGGAGGCGAGCCGCCTCCCCAGGTCGGATCAATGGATAACCTCCAGCAGCTGTGGATACCCCCCACGAGCACCTACCCCTATTTCCTGTACCCGCGTGGCACGTCCGGCCCGAAACTGTCCTCCGCCTACTACGAGCTCGACCGCGACCTCGCCTCGAGCCTGGAGCAGGACCACCTGGACCAGTGGTCGACGGACGCAGACGACCAAGACGACGGGGACGGCGTTAAAAAAAAGCGCCCAGGAGTCGGTAGGCCAAAGATATTCCTGTACCCCGAGTCCTTTACTCCCGTCCTCCAAGATCCCGTCTCGCCGCGGCCGGTCCGAGTATTCGAGAACGACCGCTGGCACACCCAATGGTTGCATGTCAGACGTACCGATCCCTCGAAGTCCTCCCAAACTGCCCAGCATGATCGTCAACCCCACAACCCCAGCACAAGCACCACCCTCACCCTTGAGCACAATAGCCAGCATGAGAGCACAAAGCACCGCCACCGTCACAACCACCAGCACCAGCACCAGCACCAAGCACCTGCGTCGTCCAACGGGACCGGGTTTACGGACGTTTACCAACGGCGACTCGACGATTTCTGGATAATGCCCAGCTTGAACGTCGAGCGGCTCGACAAACTGCGCGAAGCCCTCGACGGCTTCCTCGATCCAGGTTCGTAACCTCGCAACCTGGTTCTTGCGACCGGACATATTTTCCATTTTTTTTTTATTTATTTTTTTTTTTTAATGGTTTTTAAAAAATTTGAGATTCTTGTTTCACAAGTTACGTAAAGCCACTTATTTTTCAAGATAAGATTTGGAACCTACTTTTACACCGTCCTGTGAGTTCTCATAAATTAGTTATTGCTACTGCAACTTGTTTTTTGTAGCAAGTTAATCATTTTTTGCTTACGACAGTTGCAAACAATTTTTCTTGAGGTACTGTAAGAATGAGGTTAAACGGACTCACTGAGAACACAGAACAGTGTTAAAATTTGTCCAAAAAGATTCTTTTAAAATAAATGCTTTGAAAAATTTCCTAGAATGTTCAATAAATTTAAAATTTTATAATTTAAGTATTCCTTTTTTGAATTCATTTTTAAACCTGTTTAAATAGTTATTTTTAAAAGCTAAAATCAAAAATATTTACGTATTGATGTTGTATGTAGATATTATTTCAAATACTCGTTGAAAACATCAATTTTAAGCCAAAATATGTACAGTAAACTTTAATTTATCAAATTGAAGTTTGTTAATAATCTTATGCATCCATAAATTGAACTGAATTGACAGAACTAGTTCGGTTTTTTCATAGTATATATCATCAAAAGATGATATTGTGGCAACGCCAGCAAACTTTATTTTCTGAATATAAGAAAATTCCGATCAAATTATAATTTTTTGAATGAACTTTAAAGAAAAAAACTTTACATCACAAATAAAATTTTCATTTTAAGTAATAATTTATTAAAATTTAACACAGTTTCATATACAATTTAAAATCAAATCAAAATATGAATATTCAATCCTTAGAATTCAGAAGCTTTTGTTTATACGGATGATTTTATTATTAATTATTTTCATCAAAAAATTATTCATACAAACAGAAAATACGATTATTTTGAGTATAATTAAGTTACGACCTACTAAAATATAGACGCTCATGCAAGAATATTTAACAGAGTTTTGACGATTTGCACTCTGTGCCAAAATAATGTTTACGAAATCGCAATCACAAATCATAAATTATTATCAGTGTTAAGCCACGAGAGAGAGCTGAAAAAAAAGCTCACCACTCGAGCGACAGCGTACTACAGCTGGAAGGCAAAAGAGGACTCATTCACGGAGACGCGACGTCCAGGATAAACTAGTGCGAGCGAGAGATAGTAAAAAAAAAAGAGATCTCTCGAAATAATCTGCACCCGCATCGGCTTGACGCCAGCCAGCCAGCCAGCCAGCCAGAGAGATAACCGATAATGAAAAGTGGGTTAGAGGAGCGCGCTTTGACCGCTGCATTGCGGTCGCTCCCGACCCATCGATTGCAATTTGCGTGATGGAATCCCCGTGAATTCGTACGGGAGTGGGCGCCATGCCGGCCTTGAATATTCAAGTATAAAGAGATTAGAGATCTCGACGCTCCCCCTGCCTGCTCTTTGATCATTAATTCACGCGTGGGCTGGAGTGTACCTACAGCATCACGCGTGTTGCATCTATATCTTTGACAGCAAACAGAGATTTTTTTTTTTTTTTTCTGGGACAGAAGTTATCACTTTTTTCATTTATTTGATTTTTTTTTTTTTACGGTCCTCGATGACGCTGGAGTGAATTTGGATGAAAGGGCAGCCTTTGAATGGACTTTTATCACTGCATTGAGTACTGTGATTTTTACTATAACTTTTCAATAGCTTCAAGTAATTATTTGAATAATATTTGGAAGCAAGTTCAGTCACTGTTCAAAAAAACGTCTAAATTCATGAAATCATAATCGGCGATCGCGTAAACTCTGAAGTTTGAAGCGAAGGGGTCGGGGCAGTTGGGTTGTGATGAACTGATTGACACGCAGTTTGGACGTGTCGTTATCTTGTCAAAACGACGCATTGCTTTGGAAAGCACCTCCTCTAAAATCTCGTTGATGTGGTATTTCAGTGAACGTGATATCGAACTCGGACAACACGACGACCCTCGAGCTGATCGAGTCGCAGCTGGAGAATCCCCTGATCGACCCCGACCACCAGGACTTGCACGCGCTCAAGCAGCTGCCCATACCCAACATACAGCTTCCCCACCACCACCGCTTCCACCACAAGCAGAGGAACCAGTCGCACGACGATCACGAAGGTAAGATTATCAGTTTTATCTTGTCCCATTCAAACTGGTACTTTGAGTAAATTATTTTTTGAATTTTTTCAACCAGAGTACCCAAAAAACAAGAAAAAGTAACATGAAAATTCGAGCTTTGTAAGGAGGAAACTTTTTGCATCCTTTTTAAACTCACGGATTCGATAAACTATTCATTCGCAGATTTACAAAAGCCCTCGACGCTGTCGGCGCGGGCGCGGCGCTCGGCTGACAAATTTTCTTTTTCATCGCGTATACACTCCAATGAAAATACAATCAGTACAAAAACTCCTCCTTCCAAAGGACGCATTTAAAAAACAGCTTCAAAACTGTAAAGCTCTTTTCATCAAACTTTTGCCCAGAGGCAAAAATTGAAAATTATTCAAAGCCAAAAGAAGGAAGGAGAAACCCCCCCCCCCAACTTCTTTTCCCTCGCCATACATATGCGCGAGGCGAGTGGGCGGGGAAGGTAAAAAAAGGGTTAAATTCGATCCAAACTTCGTTCCCGGTGAGCGTCTCGTCCGGACGCCGCGAATTAAAGTTCGAGATATCCGAGGAAATAATACGCGCGAGCAGCAACTGCGGTCCGCAGGAAATGAGACGAGCGCGCTCGAAATTAAATTAAACTTTCTCTCGCAACCTTCCCGATTAATCTACGCGCTAGGGGATGTTTCTATGGGGGTTTAACTGCTGTGTTTCAGGTGCTACCCGCAAAACCATACTAAGTTATCGAATTATTTTAGAGCTTAATGTTCCGGAATAATTTTTTTATCCCGGATAAAATAATTCATAATCGAATAACTAAAGTAAATAAATTTATTTCGCTTGAATAAACTGGGAGTACAATGAATCATAAAGTTTATGAAAAAGGCACTTTTTGAATTATCGATTAGGTAGACTCGAGCTTAAGCAGTCCAATTAGAATTTAATCCTCTCTTTTTTTTGTCGAAAAATCAATCGATTGAGCCATATTTGCTCTCTTTTAACCCAAATTCAGTCGTCCTCACTCTACGAAAAATCCCAAAAGAAATTCAATTTCCACTCTGAATAATCCTCACTTTTCCACCATTAAACGATTCGTTCTGTCAAAACACAATTGTTTCGGAACGCGATTGTCGACAAAAAAAAAAAAAAAAAAGTAAAAAAAAACAATCATTGTTTAAAATTGAATAAAAAATCATAAAAGGAATATGATTCACTTTCGAGCCGACCGTGAGCTCATAGCTTTTCTGCGATTGACCTGATAATTTTACAGTAGCAGCACTGACGGCAAAAAAGCGTAACGGTATTCGAGAATCAATCACCCGTAACGTTAGCGGATAATCGGTCGGATCAAGGGGGGGATGAGCGGGGATAATTACTCGGCGAAGCAATCAATTCGCGTGTGTACGCTTCGCACCTACCCTGACTGCTCCTCCAACTTTTGTTTATTTATCATTATCATACCCCCCCTTTTTTTTTTTCTTTTTTTTTATTATTACCATTTTAATGACCTTTCGGGAAGTAAATTTTTCTCATTGTATCCTTTCTTTTCCCAGGCAAAGCTAATTATGTCCTTTATCTAGGCTCTTTCGTCTGCTGATCCCATCGTTCTCCTGTGTAAACGTTTTTTTATCTGATTCCCATTGTCTTCCGTTTGTCCTCTAGTCTCGAGTTTTGTGCGCTTCATTCTTTCACAATTTGAATTTTCTGGTGGTTAAAACTTAACCCCTCCTTTTTTTTCTTCCCAGTTGTTTATTTTTATGAGCTTATTTTTTTTCTTATTGAAAGTGCATTTCTTTTTACAGAAACTTTGCAAAATGGTTTTTAGTTTTTTTTACTTATGCTTCACATGAACAAATGTAAACTAAAATTTTTGTAAACTGAAAATCCAATGAAAAGTTATAAAGTGTGGTCTGAAAAATGAAGCTTTTCTCATTTTTAATTTTGAAATATTGTAGCAAATTTTTGAACTTAAGTCTTGCATTATCAACTACATATTACGGTCTCGGTTGCTCGTTTGTCCCCTAAATGGAGTCGAAAGGTAACAAATGTAAAAAAAAAGTCCAACTTCGAAGGACCAACACTCTATGTAGACACTATAAAATAGTACCTCTTTCTTATCAATAACTGTAACAGCTCGGTAGTAACCTCGAAACACAGCCAAAATTGACGCTAGATTGCAGGTGCAGCTCTAGCCACTCCTTCCACAACCGAGATTCCCCAGCTTTTCTCCCTGTAATTAACGTAATCGCGGCGCGTCGAAGGATACCGCGGGGACGTGGTCCCCCACCGGTGAAAAACGAGAGTGAAAGGAGCAGCGGGCGACTGAGAGAGAGAGAGAGAGCGAGCGACTAATATTTCCATTATCCTCGGGAGAACGACGAAATCACCACTCGTTATCGGTACGACCGGGTATCTTACCCCGCTGGTCGCCGGACTGCAGGGAAAGAGGAGCCGGGATTCCGAGGAGGGGCGTAATGCGTGGTAATCCGATGGGAGAGCTTTCGAGATTTGTAGGTTTGACTCCTTTTCTTATCTTTTTTTTTCTTCTTTTGCTCCACCCAACCTCTGAGTGATTAATTAAGATTGAATGATTTCTGATATTCGATTTCGGATGATTTTTATCTTTTCCACTCGGACCGTAGCTTGAAATAAAAATTTGTACGTCTGATTACAATTAATCGATTTATTTCTGTATAAAAAATTCCACTTTTCCGAAAAAAAAGCTTGACGGTTATCAAGCCCACTTATTCATGCAAAATCTCCACTGAGAACGAGTAAATAAAACATCATAAATGAAAAAAAAAAAAAAAAAAATTGAAAACCCACCCAGCAGTTGTACCGAGTGTCGGTCCATTGAATTTCAAAAAACCCTGCGGCCGAGGGCGCGCGCGCCCCGGCGTGATGCCGAAAAATTTACCCATTAATATTCAAAGTGCCTCGCGCCCCGCGCGTCCGCGGGGATTATTCGTATGTTTTAACTCTTCCCTCGCGTAATTGTTTACGGCCTTCGTTAAACCCGATTCAGAAAGGAACACAGCTGGGCTCTGATTTTTGAGCCATTGACGCTTTTTCATTTCAAGGTTTTTTTTTTCTTTTTAAAAAAAAAATATTTTCATTTTGCATTTTTCAAAGTTTGTTTGCATCTTTTAATTTTTAACTAGGGAAACTTGAAACTTTTCAAACTTCATTAAAATTAATATGTACTTTTAGAAGCAACGGACGTATTTGTATTAAATAATTTAGATAAAAGTAAAATTAAATTCAAAAGATTTAGTGATTTTAATTACAAAAACTTTCTGTCATGATTATTAATTTAATAATTTAACATGAAAAACAATATTTAAATTGAATAAAAAAATGAATATTGAAATCTCGAAATAACTGTGTTAGTACGCTGCAGAGTATCAAGCTCTTTATCAAGAACATGAATGGTGAAACGACAAAGCGGGGTAAAACAAACCACCGTACGCGTGTTTGTTTCCACGAAGCGAGGTGACTGCTCGCGATTTCTCCCGGGACAGGCCATTATTGCCCTTCGCGTGCTAACGACGATTTGGGTGAATCTTTTGAGATTGTAAAAGATGTATTAACGCCTACTACCTCGGTTAACATCAATTCAAGTCGCAAACTAATTTTTTTTATAAAAATGTATTTTTTAACCCTTAAACGAGGGGTTACCCACTTACTCCTGTTATAAAAGTCCTGAATAGTCCTGGCCAGCCTATTTTGAACAAGACAGGACTACGAGAGCTTGATATAATATTTTTATCTGATAGTCCTGTCAAACAGGGCCAAGTGCGTAATCCCTTGTCTTTAAAGACCACACCGGGTCCAAAATGCCCCTCATAACTGTCAGTGAGGCTTAAATGTTGATTTGAACACGGTTGCACAGAAAGTACTCAGTAAGACGTAAAAACAAAGAGTACATAATCTTTCAAAAGCATCAACTTCCAGTGTCCATCGCTCAGAAAATAATCCAACCTCGTATCGTTCTGGCGGTAACCGGGCAATAATAATCCCCCCGAAGAAGCGTCAGAAATCGTCAATTACGATGTTACAATTAATCACTCCCTAACAAGCCCCCCCCCCCCCCCCGGGTCGATTCTTCCCGAAGGCCGTAATGAATACGATCCCCCTTCCCCAAATCACGCTCGGCGTCTCATCGCGAAAGAGGCCGTAAAAACTTCTTCTAGGGGGGAAGGAGGATGGAGGGAAAGGGAAAAAGACTAATGGTGCCGTGCTGGCCAGGAATGCAGCCGTAAGGAAGAATAAAAGTGGCCGGTGAGTAAAGTAGCCGATCGTTCGTCTCAATAAAACTCGTCGAATTTTCGACTGGAAGGAAGGGGAGGAGTTTTACTTGTCTTGGGAGGAGGATTTCTACGACTTGTGTAACGCATCTACCTGCGTCTTATTTTTTAAAATCTCTCTGACTAGATCAATTTGTATTAGCTAATCTTCACTTGCGAATCTGATTATAACTCCGACCAATTTTGCTATAAGCTCGGTAGCAGAAAAAAAAGCGCAGTTATTAGGTGCGAATCAGTCTTGTACAGCTGTCAAAGAGTGACGTATTGTACCGGATCGAGCGCGCCCGGTCGATTCTTTCTTTTTTGTTTTCCCCACATCCGACTAGTGATTAATCAATGCGCGCGTTTCCTCTTTTTAAGGAATGTTTTTTTTTTTTTCCATCAGATGAGCGAGAAAGTGGCTTGATGGAGTGCGTGGATGGGTGCATCTTGGGTGATCGATGTGAGAGTCTTTCAATGAGGAGATAACGTAAATGATGGAGAAGAGTCACGGGTATTGATACTCGAATGAATGATTGAAAATTTTTTGCGGTTTGCGAATGTTAGTCTCCCGAACTGATGCACATAATGCCCTGAAATGGATCGTGTGCATCGCTTTCTTTTCTACAAGAAAAATATTTTGAAATGCGTTTTAAGCTAGTACTCACAAGTTTCACTGGAACTTGCTTATTAAAGCTTGTAAAAAGTCTGCTACTGAAAAATTGTTTTTTTTTTAATTTAAATTTTAATACAATAATTATAGAGCTTTTAATTAATATTAACTGATGCGTTTTTTATTTAAAATAATTATAGGAAACTTGGTTGCGCCATCGTCGCTGCCGGACAACGAACGAATAGCTCAGCAACCAGTAAAAGTCATACTCACAAGTACCTGTCATCACGCATATTCCACGTGCAAGTAAGTTTTTCCACTTCTAAAATAAATTGAAAATAAAAACATTTTTTTTCTTCAAAAAACATCCACATAATGAAAAAGTAATGAATAAGCCGAGAAAAATCTCGAAAGTAACAGCCATCAGTCATTCCATTATCAGTATCCACTCTCGACGAAATGAACGGCCGGAAAAAAAAACAAAGACAGAAATCCGAAACCTCGTTTCAACCCTTACAACTGAAAACCTTTTATCTCTTCCTTCTTTTCTTTCTCTTCCCTTTACAACGGGCTCATTATCCATTAACGCCTCTCCCGTCTTCAATCCCATCTTCGATATCATAAGTGCTGCGAACTTCGAAATCAATCTCGCTCGCAATGTATCACTTTTCTCTTGAAAATGATCGACGAGAGAAGCTGCTCGTAAAAATTTTAGCTCGGCCGCAATTTAATGTTTATCATTCTTCTTGCAGCAACGATGCGGAGTGTAGGGCCCTGGTGCAGCCGGTTCTGAGCCACTGCGATCACTCCAAGTGCAAAAGAAATGAGTGCATGAAAGCGCTACAGCAGTTTTACAAGATGGCAAACAGCAAGCACTCCATGGATATTGGCTTCTGTTTATGCAAGTTAGTATAATCATACCTTTTTTTATTTTTAAGGTCAACCTCGCATCTAACAGAATCATGATGTATTTGGAATATTGCTAAGATTTATTTTTAGCTTCATTTGATTTTTATACTTCGGTTTCTTGTTTTGATCAATATATCTTTTTTTTTCGAGGAAAAAATTGTTTTTTTTTTGGTATAGTGAAAATTTTTATAGCAACCAGGGTAAAAATACACTACTTTTTCAGGTTGATAAAGCATTGTTTCATAAATCACCTGCTGAAGAAAAAAAAATGAAAAAACAGAGAAATAAAAAAAAAAAAAAAAGTTATTAGAAAAATTAGATTGAATAGAAATGTTTTATATTATTGGAGCAATCTAATATCAATCCTTCAAGTTGGCATTTGCTACGAACTGACAAGTAAATTATTATTTCGGTATCGCAGTTAAAGAATTTGATTCTTCATTCTCGATATTTTTTTTTTTTTGCGATCAAAGTTTATTATTGAACCTATTAGTCTATTTATACTTCTTATTTTTTTCTATATTTTTATAAATAAAATATATATTTAAATTTCATGGAACTGACAAAAACTGTATCGAGAATGTCATAAGTACATACGTTAAGATCATTCTTAATTTGTAATATATATATATATTTTTTTTTTTGCGATAATCAAACATACGTTTGATAGTCAAAAACTATCAACAATTAACACGATGTAACTTGGATAGAACAAACGACTTTTTTTTATTTTGCCTACTATTTGCAGTTCGTTTATTTGTACTGTCGATTGTCTCTTGACAGCAAAGTTGAGAAAAATTCGGATTGATATAATTTTTGGAATAGACTTGAACTATTAAAATTTATGTATCTACACCAATTGAATAAAATAATCAATTGAAACTAATAAAGCAGGTTGATGAGTAGTAACGAAGGAAAGGAGCGAAGAAAGAACTTTATAATCTCGATTATTTACTATTAAGTAAGTTCAGGAGGATAAAGTTGAGCAAAACTCAACGCATTTGTCTGTCTTTCTTTATCTCGGCAAACTTTCCTCGACTACGACAAATTGGGGGCATATCCGCGGCTCGTCGGACTTTTCCTCTCCAAACCCGTCAGTCGCGTGGGCGGCCAAGAGACGCTCAACTGCGCGAACAACGCCAGTCTGCTCTTTAACCGACCGGGGTGCTAAATAAAGTTCAGCTTATCTTCTTCTACTTCCTTTTCTTTTTCTCTTCACCTCGCCCCGTATCACAATTTCGGACGCGCTCGAGCATCTTAAATGCCCCGAGATTATGAGTAATTTTATTTTTGTTTCTCGTCTTCCCCGAGATTAAAGCTAATGGAATTTAGTTTTCTCAAATCTGATACGTTTTTTACCCCGATTCCGATGTTGTTTTTTCTACGAGAAACGTCTCTGTTCTCATTTGGTCCGAATGGAAAATGAAACTCACGAAGAAACGCGGTTCTTCGTCAGTTGTTATTAAAACTCACCAAGAAACGCGATTCTTCGTGAGTTTTATCTAAAACCGACAAAGAATCGGTTTCAATTTCGTGTTTCTCCATTTCAAAACAATACACCAGAACGCTAGTCTGCTACGCACTGTTTTACCGACATCTCTTCACCTCAAAAAATTTTATTGAAAAAAATGAGGTTTAACGTTCGAAAATCAAAATAATATACATTTAATTTGATTCAGCAATTTGGCATGAAGTGATTGAATACATTTATTTTACATTTGATGTGCAAACTATAAGATTTACAAAGATCACAAGTTCAGCTCACATTAACGTTTGATGTATACCTGCATGTGTGGATCGTATATATAGATATACCTAGCGCAGATGCTGCTGCTGACGTGCAGTGACAAGCAGATACGCATGGCACATTTGAATAAACGACTGAATATTAATTAATAAACTATGTTTTTAAGTAAAAAATGATTTAACTATATATTTATGATGATGATTCATCAAATTTGAGAAAGTATTTTCTCGACCTCGCATGGGAACAGCGGTATTTCTACGAGAGTTGGAGATATTCTGTACGAGACGGTCAAATACGCGCGGCGCGCGCAGCGTATTTGAAAAAATGACCGTCTCGTACAGAATATCTCCAACTCTCGTAGAAATACCACTGTTCCCATGCTTGGTCAAGAAAATACTATTATTGTTCCATGCTGTGGATATATACAGTCTTTTTATTTTGATTATTTGAGAGTCTAATAAGATGCAAGATGGTTCTTTCATGAACTCTAATTTTACGAGAAGAATAATGCTACTTCTTGACAATCAATTCAGACGAATTTTTTTAAATTGCTAAGTAAAAACGAGTATAAACGGCGATTACTCAATATTGATATTATAAATGCAAAAAATTTGAACGCAATTTTTTATTTCAGAAAATCCGAAGGGAGCAAACGAGACGACTGCTCGAAGGCCAAGGAGCTCATGCACCCCAGCTGCGCGCTGCGCGTGCCACAGGGTGCCGAGACTCCGAGCTGCGACGCCCTCGCCGACAACTGCCGTAAGGATCCCAGCTGCAGGTAAGCGTTTCTTTCTTTAGTAATAATTTTTAAAAAATTCGCGAAATTTTTTAAATAACGCCCCGGAGGTATTCATTTATATAAAGCGCTAAGGATTGAAATAAAAGCGTTTAAAGCGCGGAAAAAATGCGAATTAATTTTTTTTTTTTTACTTTTTTTTTACCCCACGCGCGAACGCAGGCGGGCCGCGTTTCAAATTCTTGGCACCATTTTTGTCACCGGACCGAGCGCATGCCTTTAATTTTTATCGCTATTATACTGGATTTTTTTTTTCTGAATGAATGGGATTTTTACGTTTGAATTTTGGAATGCTGAAGGCGCGGAAGATTAAAATGCTAAGCTTTTTTTAACGGAAAAAGTCGAATTTCAAGAATATTTATTTAAAAATTAAATGTTTCCGAACAAATTATTGAAAGTCTCGTCGCATAAACCTTGACAAGTCTCTTTTAAATTTTCCTATGAATTAAGAATGTTAATTATAAAGGAATAAGCTTGAAAGAATTAAATTAAAAAATTTAAACGATATTTGATTTTGTGTTTCAGGTCAAAGCTGGAACTTTACGAGCAGAGCTGTTCGGTGGACAGCGTCACGAAAAAATGTGCTGGACCGCCTTTGGGCTGTCGCAAGGCTATGCTGGGCATCCTGGGTACGGAGCTGCGCTCGAACTGCGCCTGCCGGAGCACGGACCTCAAGCTGTATTACGAGTGTCTTGGCTGGCAGAGGCTACTCTGGGTCAACCCGTGCGTCGGTGAGTTATTCTATTTTTTTCTATTTACTCAAAATAATATAAAATGATGTAATATATTTAATCTATCTGCTGTCTGACTAAACTCAAACAAGTACTACTTGTTACCTTCACGCGTTTTGCCTAAGTAATTCGAAGAATCTTCCAATTAACTCAAGAGCTGGTAATATGCTCGAGCCGAAGAGAGTGATAATTTAAAAAATTGAAACGGAGCAAAGAAAAAAAATAGCTAAAGTTGCGCGGCAAACAATGCTCACTCTCGCTTTGGGCATATAATTCCTTTCCTGGAATCTCCTTCCTTTTCGCTTCCTCTTTATTTTTACGTTTTTTTTTTTTTCTACTCTTTCCGAACCAAACAAACTGCATAAGGGCAACTCGAGTGCGCCGGAGCGTGGACGCGCTCGTAAAGGTGGTAAACATTGAACGGCGCCCCGAGTCTCTGAAGTCCCGCTTGCGTACACGTTCTTTCACTTCCACCTGTCGACCTTTTTTTCAACTATTTCTTGCTGAGGAGGAGAATTTTCGGCGCTCTGCTTCCCCTCATGTTTTTTGTTTCCTTTTTTTTTTTTTTGCTAACGTACTTTTTGCAACATCGTTACCTTAAACGGGTGTTTGCTTTAAAAAGATGGGTTGATTTTGTTCAACTTCTCGTTTGAGTGGGCGAATTTTTTCCCCGAAGTGTGTAAAGAAGACTTGACTTATAATAATTAGTACTGGTTGTGAATATTGTTCAAGAGCAAACTTCATCATATCATACTTAAAAGAGTCGGTGAAAATTTCTTAAAAAGTATTAGCTCTTTTTAAATAACATTTATTCGAAATTTAACATACCTGGGAAGTAACTATCTTTAGTTTTCCTATACCAAATGTTTGAGTAAGACAGAAGTAGAAAGAAGACAAAACAAAAAAATTCCATACAAAACCATTTGGAAAGCTCTTCCAGGAAATTAGAAAAATTCTTTTCTAAATCCCCAACTCCGAACCCTTGTACATAGATCAGAGGGTTGGAGTCTTTTTTCCACTGCAGAAAAGTTGAAACGAGTTTGGCCAGTTTAACTGTGTCGAAAGCGCGAGCGCGCGCGCACACGGAAATCCAAAGGATTCGAATAAAAAAATCAGGAGCTAAAAAGAGAGCTACGACGGAAAAAATGAAATAAGGAAGTAGTGAAGAAGAAGTAGAAGAAGAAGAAGATAAAAAAAGAAATCGGAAGAAATAGCTGGGTCGACTCGGAAAAAGAGAGGACACCTGACTATCGATCGAACGAAGTTGTAAAGCAAACTTTGCAGAAAGAAGGGAGGGGGGAGACATTCAGCCGGCCAAGATAAGTCATTTAGATACGAAGAAACGGACTCTTGGCGTCCACGACCTAACCTATAAAAGATGCTGGGCTCTGTGACCTCCTCTCTTTCGGTCAACTGTCGATGCAGAAGAAAAAATAAAAAAAGACACTGTAGAGATTGAGAGAGACACGTAACAAGAAAATCTTTTTCAACGTCATTGAAGCAATCTTTGTTTGGCGAATACGAGCCTGAATAAAGTTTAAAAATATCTATTGCAAGCATGAAAATTGAAATAAATTTATAATAACTGTCTTTAATATAAAACTTGTAAATGATTAAATATTTTTTCAAAAATAGACTAAGTTGAGAATTACAAGGAGTTATGCTCGAGATGTGAAATATACTTTATTTTTGAATCTATTTTGAGTATTGGCTTTTATAAATATTAGTTTTCGGTCTGATAGAACCCTGCGAAAAGTCGTTAGTAATTGCTATTAATCGAATTTGTCACAAAATATGCAGTAAAAGAAGGAAGCTTGTAACTTATTGTGTATTATTTTATTTAATTTTAGAGTGTTCGTATAGTTTTTTTAAGTTGGAATATTTTATTTCAAACTGTTATTATTTGCTATTAAATTAAATATTTTATTGATAATTGAATAAAAGTAGCGACGGCAGTTGAATTCTTTTTTCATAGTCGGAAAAATACTCATTGATTATAAATTATGCATTTTACGCTAATTTCAAAATCGGATCTTTAACATAATTTTTATTTTTGTTTATTGTACGATAAAATGTCATATGCATCATTCGAGCTAAACTTCGCTTCGCCTTCACTGCCCTCGAACCTCTTTGGTGAACATGCTACACTCATTATAGAATAAACGATCATACACTGGGAATTTAAAAAAATGATCTTAAAATTACAGTTCTAGTAGATTTCATCAGAGTTTAGTCAGACAGACAGAAAAAATTAATTTCCAGTATACATAAAATAAGTATCAAGTTCATGAAATTTCTTCGTAATCCTGCACATTCTTAACAATATTTTAAATTAGTAAAATAAAAATAAAAATAATGTTATTTTACAATTTTTTCAGTTGAGGCGCAAAAGGACTTCCACGCCTGGCGTAACAAGCACCATGGACACCCGAAACCACCTCCAAGCAACGAATTGAGGCCGACAACGCCAGCCCCAAGTCCGACCCAAGAGTCCTACTCCCCGGAGCCGACGCAGCCAACGCCGATTCGACGACCATCGAGTTGGCCATCGGTGGTAACGCCGAAGGCGTCGCTGGTCGCGGCCACGAGCTTCGGGCTCGCAGAGCAGGAGGAGATCGTCGAGGAGCAGGAGGTCGCCCAGGAAATCGAGGAGGAGGACAACGTCATACCCGAGATTATGACCGTCGGGAAGCTCGAGCCCATAACGGACCCGCCGACGAGCGCGACCGAGCCCGAAACCGAGAGGATAACCACCGAGAAAATGACAACCACGACCACGACCACGACCACGAGCACCACGCCGGCACCCACGACGCCCAGCACTCCACCACCACGTGAGTTTACCCCCTTTTTTTTTGTTCTATTGTTTTGATGACTCGTTTAAATAAAATTTTTATGAAAACCGTCGAATAGTGATCTGTCGCATTTGAAAAAAAAAATTGAAAGAAATATTCAATTTAAAAAAAAAGCCAAAATTAAATTTCTTTTTTGATAGTTTGTCTAGCGTGAAATCCGCCTGTGTTTAAACAAAAAGTAAATCAAACGATTTTTTTTTTCTTCCTATTTTCAAAGTGTATTTTCCATACAAACAAACCTCAAACAAATACTCCGAGCGGATGAAAAATAATTAATTTTTTCTGACCGTCCGATCGACCAAAGCCTCAAAGCTCCATCGGCCAACCGGGAAGTTTGTTTTTATTTAAAAATTCAACTTTGGACGTGGACGTTTGGCGGCAGAGGCGTTGTTTTCCTTCTCGACCGGGTTTTTCGCCTCGCGCTTTAATTAGCGGCGGCAGCGTACCTCGACGTTAATTTAAAGTGGTCGCCATTTCGAAGGCAACTTTGCGGGTAACGCAACTCAATACTTGTTCATTTCGCTTTTTTTCCCTCCTTTTTTGCTCTCGGAAAGTAACCGAGCGCCTTATGATGTTTAAACATTGAACCTATTTCATGCTCGAGAAATTTTTAATTCGAATAAGTTCGGTAATAAAAATTTTCCTGGTATCAACTACCAACGTTTGATAAGTAACTCGAGATTTTATGTTTACAAATAATGTTGATAATGGAACTACAACAGAAATTTTTTTTAGATGAACAAAATTTTTTATGTTCTTTTGAAAACTAAAAGCATCCGTAATAAAAGCAATTCATAAATTACACGAAAATTTTGTTGCACACTTTAACTCGGTGTGGTCGCACTAATGTAGCCCCAGCTTTTACCGGTCTACTAATATGTATAAAAAAAAAAAAATTAATGAAGGAAAAAAGTTACTCTGAAACTCGCTTTAACGTAAAAATACAGAACAGTAACAGAAAATTTAGAGGACTTTGTTTCTTTTCAGTCCGCTTACTTTTCAAAAAGTTATAAACTGATATTGGCTGACTGAATTTTCATCACTCGATTTGAAAAAATTACGATTGCTCTGCAGATCGAATTAAGCGCCGTTCACCGCACCAAGCGTTAAACAATCGGAGAAAAATTCCCTCGCATAACAAGAGAGAAATCAAAGCACTTCCGCGGAGTCAATCACCCGGAGCATCCGACTTGAAAATCGCTTTTCGTCCGCGCCCTCTTTATCGTGCGTTTTACAAACTTTTTTTTCTTTCTTGATCTTCTTTTTTTTTTTTACTTCTTGTCGTCACCAAAAAGCATCTTGTCAATTTTCTGGCGCGAGTTCAATCGACGATTGTTCGATTGCTGCGCGGCCCCCAGTTTCCGGTTCCATTATGCTGATCCTTTGCGAGTTGCGGGCCGCATTGTGCGTCGCGGTAGTTTTGTTAGAACTCCGCTTTTCTGAAAAGGAGGGTTACTTCTGAGGTTTCGATTATATTCGTTCTGCTTAAATGTAAACAACGACAACTTTTAACGAAGAAAACTGTCGTTTGAATAATACTTACTTTTTCATTTGTTAATTGAAAGTTTACATTTTGTAACGGAACTGGAGAGTCGCATTCGTTTAACTTTTGCTAACAAGAAATTGTTTAGCGGCTTTGCAAAATAACTTGATAGTATCACTAGAATTCATAATTTTATTCGAATACTGAAAAGACGTTTTCTTCAAATTATGGCTGGTATTGTTTGTAGTGTTTAAACAATAAATCTTCATACAAAAGTAAAAGAACGATTTATTGAAGAAACTTCGATTGAACATCAACACAGAACTTATGCAAAGAGCGCAAAGATGGTCAATCAATAGTCATTTTCCAGTGATTTTTCTCAAAGTTTACTCTACAAGCTTTGATTTTGTGTCTTTCGTATTTTCTCAGTCTTGCACAGTGCGAATCAAACACTCCTACCGCTCCTCCTTTTACCGTCCCTGCATCTTTCATATTTTTTACTTCCCCAAACGTCACATCTGTAAGGAAAAAAGAAACAAAAATATCAATCGAAAGAAGAAGAAGACGAAGAAAAAGGGGGGAAAACATACGTCGCCCAGAGGTAGCAGAAAAAGGCCTTTGATCGGCTCGATCGACGACACAGCGTCTGGCGAAGTGCCGATTGCCGACTTTTGTCGGGGCGCGGCATGAAAAGGAAAAACGGCGTAAGAAGAGGCCTTTTCAAAGACCTCGGAAGAGAGAGAGAGAGAGAGAGAGCAAGAGGCGCGAATTCATTTGTTGTGCATTCTCCTGCAAGACTGGCACTGCCAACTGGAAAAAAAATGCCAACGGCGGTGTATTGTCGGGCGGCTACATCGGGCTGAATTGATGTTTCAGGAATGATAACGCGGAAAAGGGCTTTTATTCCCGTGGCCCATTGACATTTTTCGGTCACGCTCGGCCACCTCCTCGCAAAGTTTCAAAAATCATAAGTCTGAGGATAAATTCTTTTTCTCTTTTTCAATGATATTTTTGTGGACAGTTTTCGTTTGAAATTTTTAGAGAACAATCTCTGCGTCTCTTGTGCGAAGACTATTTATTTCTCGGGTCCGAGATTATTTGACTCGGAACCTTGTGACCAAGCAATGCAAAGGCTGCATAATTACATAATTTAGACCTATAAGTTAAATTAAATTAAATATTTAAGTTTATTCATACCGATCGATACATATTATTTCTATTAAATTTTAAAAATCAATACCAAACGCAAGCTCTTTTATAAAAATAATTAGTAAAATAAAATTAAAAAATAAAAGAATACATCGTTGCAGCTCGAGTGTCAGAAACGAGCAAGTGAAAAGTCATTAAAAACGGCGTAAGCCCAAAAAAAAAAAATAAAAAAAAATAAAATAAAATAAAAACAAACAAGCGTGTTGAAAAAAGAAAGAATGATTAAAATGAAACAAGTCAAAGCGCAAAAGAGAAAGCACACGAAAAGACGGATTCAAATCTAGCGGGGTTGAGTCGGGCGAGAGCAACACAAACGCTAAATCGGAAAAGCCACTTTGGCTGAGCGTCACAGGAGCCTAGGCAAATGTAAAAAAAAAAACACAATAGCCCCGGCGCACACATATTTAGCCCAGGTCCACGTAGCTGTATAAAAAGATAAATTTCACGCGTGTTTGTATTTTTCTAGGTTTCTGTGTGGTTCAAAGGGCGCACCAGTCGCACCAGTACATCCGCGTGGGCAAAGGCAAGAGGGTAAGTACAACGCGAGCACGGCTCTGATCCTCTTTTTTACCCCGTTTTTTTTTTTTTACTCTCGCTGTCATACCTTTTACGGGAAAATCTGGGCGCATACACGCGACCGTGGATGACAAGGTTGGGCGGGTGTTTTAGAGTTTTTTTTTTTCGAGGGGATAACGCGACAAATCGTCTCTGATTTGTTCTTGCCCGGGGATTACGAGAATATTTTCTTGGGTTTTAGAGAGGAGTTGGCTTAAATAGTTGAGCACGCTCGTGAAAGTTTCATGCGCTCGAATGGATACTCTCGACAGGGAACTTGATCATTCTAAACTTACAACATTTATATACTTTTGTCGCTGGGAAATAGAAGATTCAAATAAATCTAAATAAAATCAAACTTTTCGAATAAAAATTATCAAGTTTAATTGAGTAGTAGATCGAAAAATAATCGAAACGTATTTTTCCTTTTTGAAAATAAATGAAAATTGAGGGAGTTATAGGCCTTGGAAACTTTCGAAATATTCATATACATAGATGTAGTAGCCATGTAAATTAGTAGAGATGACGTCAGTGTGCGGTTACCTGGACATTTTATCCAGCCAAAATTGAGCGGTAATTTGAATTTAAGAAATTATAAACCCTCCAAAAATAAGAAAGATTTTTTTAATGTTGATAAATAATAAAATATTATTTTAAAGAGCTTTCACAATTTTTCAATACTTATTGTTCTTTTTTACAAAAATTATATCAATTTTTTAAAAGCTGAATTCAAATTGCCGCTCAATTTCGGCTGAAAAAATTGTCCATGTAATCGGAGCCTCACGGTTATTAAAATTCAAAAAATTATATTCCCGGTAATTTTGATCGAAAAACTGTTTAAAAAATTTTTAAATTCATTGAAAATAGAGAACTTTTAGAAAAAAATATTACTGAAAAGTTATATCTATAATGCAAAGGCATATCTATATCGAAATTTTTTCTCAAAAAATTTTAGTCATCCACGTTTGGTAGGTGAAAAATACCTTGAAAAAATAAATCTAACATTCGATAATTTTATTCACAGCTGTACAGTCAATCGGAGCCGGACTGCTCGGAGCTGTGCCAGTGCGGGGAGGGCGAGGTGCTGACCTGCAACACGATTTGCGTCGAGTCGTTGCCGTGCAAAACCGACTTTGCCTTCTACAACCACGCGGCCCCGGCCTACCAGGCCTTCCGGGGTCGCTGTCTCTGCTACAGCGGACGTTTCATCTGCATGCGGCCTTCGCCCGGTAAGCTCCTTTTTAAAACAACCCAGAGCCCTCCCCCGGGAGCTATACTAATGAGTATTTATTATTCCTGCGTGACCTTATCCCCCCCTCCCCTCCCAGCAAGAACACAATTCATTTTTTTTGCTGCTTTTCAATTTTTAAACTTGTGTGCTGTCTGGCGCGTCTAGTTTAGTTTTAGAAAATTTTTGAAAGCTGCAGCTCTTCCTTTGTTAACCTCCTGCCTTGTCGCTTGAGAATTTAATTGTTATGGTTTTCACTTGACAGGGTATTGTACTTTTGAATAATTACGAGGTATAATAAGTTTATTATGTTTCACGTTTTATTCAAGAGTTTACTACTCGCTTTTTATTAAATATTGAGCTAGAAAAAAATAAAAGTTTCATAATCGATTCAACAGAAACTTACAATATACCGCACGGAGTCTTCATGTTCCTTGGGTACAGCGAGACCGACGAAAACTTGCTCAAGCCTCACAACAACCTCACGGTCGTGGACGCGGTCTCTTCTCTGGATAACTTCATGAGAGAAGAAGTTAATAATAAGGTTGGAGCTCTTGATCCATCATTCTTTTATTCCAATGAATACGTCAATTTTAAACTTAATTTTTATTTTTTCAGACGGTGTGCACGCTTTTTCTTTACAATTTAACCAAGGAGAACGTGATTGCCGTGGCACGTCTCGTTACCGACAACACACTGTCGACTAATCTTACGCAAGCACAAACGCTGAAACACCTGGTGCGCATCAAGGTGAGTCACCATTGTTTTTAAATAATTTAAGGGATGCGTCTGGTATAAATAGATAAATAAATAATTTTTTTTCACTACTCAAATTCTGAAATTCACAAACGCCTTCGATAGATACGTATGGTTACGGAGCCCCGTGGGGCTTAATTAAACTTTATGATTAGAAAAAAAAAACTTTTAAACATAAAAAAAGCTGGTTAACTATAATAAATCATTTATAGTATTTTTTTTGATTGCTATTACGTTCAGTTCTCAAAAAAAAATAAAAAGAATAAAATTTAAAAAAATATCCACTCCTGTTAATGCGTTACCAATGCATCACCAAATTTTTCTCAATTCTCATTCGAAGATAAATCAGTAAAAACGTGCTTTATAGGTCTTTACAGTTTATTAAATTTTTGTTGCTCGTTAAAAAACTACATTCACATAAAATTCGCCACGTTCAAAACCTCTAACGATGCAATCATTGTTGTGCTATCCACTGATTTGAAAAAAAAAAAAAAAAACGATATTTTTTTTTCATCACTTTTTATGGTCCAAGCGATAAAATCACCAGTTGTGAGAAAAAATATATCAATACAGCTCCGTCTGCAATTCGTTAGTTTTTCACCTTTTTTTAACGCTATTTTGTTTGGAAAACGTGTGCGCGAATGTTTGTCCAAGTCTCGGCACCCTCAGAAACTTCCAGTTTTCCGATTCATAGACTCTGCTGTGTAATTGGTAGTGCAGCCAGCCGATTTCAACTTTTATTACCGAATGACCACCATTGAAACCCAAAAAAAAAATAAAAAAGAAATTCCCGAAACAAAGAAAAAGAGCTTGATAAAATAAAATTGCAACCAACGAAATGGAAAAGAGTTGTATAGCTCGCAGACTAATGGATTGGTAAAACTGATTTATTAAACTTTTTGTCTTCATTCTATTTTTTATCTTGAGTATCAAATATAATATAATATTGCACTCCACCCAGCGAGATCATATCGGTTATTGCGTGCACGACACTTTTTGTCACAGTGAATTAATTTTAATGCGATTTTAAGTAAAATTTAATACACTATACTGTTTAATTTTTTTAAAAACAGTAAAAATTATATTAAAAAAAAAATTTTCAATCATCATGATAATTGAAAATAGTCTAGTAAACGTAAGCTTAACAATATTAAATTATTTTTTCGTAGGATCGAGGACAGCACCCATAAATATATCATTGTACTCATTATCTACTATTAAAAAAATAAAAGGTTCATTAATTCTAAATTCTTCATTTTCAATCCCCATTCTTGTGCTTATATCCATACCTGAAAAAACATTTGAATTTATTACCAAGTTCATTATTAAATGTAACAAGTTTTTTTTTTCAAATAGTTTCATAAAGTTTTGAAGAAATGGTAAAATAAGTGGCTTACTAGATGCAGCAGCAGCTTCAGCACCTTCCTCGTTTACCTCGATGAAAGCTTTTTGCACAAATTTATCTATTTTTAAAGGCTCTGATGAAATTTTTGAAAAGTCCGCATTTTCATTGAATGCATCAGTTAACTCCATCTGAGTATTAAACATTTAAATATTTAAAATTATTCTGTCAAACTTTCACACGATATTAATTTTTTAATTTTTTTTATGGTAATTAATTACTTACTGACTGTAGAACATCTTTTGCATCTATTGTAGATTCTACGATAAATTTAGGAATATAAAGTTCTACATCCGTATTTTCTGACATTTTTAGACTATTTTTAAGCCTATTCAATTTCAAATAATTTTTAACGTTTTCCCAATCTTTAAAAGTAGGAGTTACGATAATGATCATTTTAAATTCATCGCCCTACAAATAAGAATCAATTTTAGTGTTTTTAAAAATTATTAAAAATTCAATAATAAGTTCAAAACCAAAATACCTCATACGGAAGTTCAATGAACCGGTTTCCAATCATGTCGAGAACGCCATTAGTAAATGATCCGCTAACGTGCATAGTTGGTACTTTTAAATTTTTATTTTCAAAGGTACGGAATCTTGAATTTTTTATTGAGCTGTCAAATGGTTGTGCCCATTTTCCTTTGAAGTAGACAGCATTGATTATAATAATTTTTGTGTCAGGAGTTATTTCATCTAAATTAAATAGAATGAAACAACATTTTAATCATTCTTCGAGATAAAATCAATTTCAAATTCAAAATAATTTTTGTGTCAGATAAATCTGAATCATTTCGACGTAGTCGTAAGGTCTATACTTTGTTGATAAGGAGTTTTATTTATACTTTTCAAGATTTAGAATATTTTAATAATTTAATACATCATATTATTAATTGAATACATACCACTGTCAATTAGGTCTTTGATCTTATGATTCGTATTATCACTGACCCAATTATTAATAATATTAGCAGATTGTAATGGATTTGAGGTATCGATCTTGTTAATATTTGAATTGAAGTAAGCTTCGGAATCATTTATAAATCTTGTTTTTACGTTTGCATTATTTGCTAAATAAATTTTGTTCAAAACTTTAAGTGTTACAGTCTGATGGTTCTAAAAAAATAATTATTAGTTTTTATTATTTATCTGAAGATAAAAATGTTTGACTTTATAAAATTAAAGACGTAAAAAATTTTTTTAATCATATTAAAGAAATCTACAACAAGAAAAATTTAGATTTCAAAATTTCCATACAGGTAACTGTCAAAATTATACTTTACATTTAATTCACTAAGAAACTGTCTTCCATCTACTATAACATCTTCTTGATCAAAGCCAAGTACTTTGCGAATTTGGACCGCAGTATGACCTTCTGATCCTTGATATACAATAGCCAAAGGTATATAGGCACTTATAGCTGAGCAAATAAAATTATTTTTAAAATCAAATGCTTTCTGGAATAAAATTAATAAAATTTTTTTACAGTTACACCTAATATTGACTAACATTTAAGAACAAAAATTTTCATTATTTTATTCTGAACTTACCTCAATAAAATTTTGCTGAAATCCTTGTGTTGTATTGGCAGACAATTGCACAATTTTCTTATTAGCTACGTTATTTTTCAGAAAATATCCTGCTAAAAGCGCTAAGATATAAAGAATTCTCGAACTACTTCCTGTAAATTAAATTGTTTTTATTAAGTTGCTAAATAGTTTAAAAAATTTAGTGGGCGATGGATATTTAAAAAAAAAAAAAAAAAAAAAAAATGAAATTATTATAGTAAATCATAAATAAAAATGGTCGTAATCTGTAAAAATAAAAAAATAGATTCTAAATAATTTTTTGCTTTCAAAATAATGTTTTTTCCATTTTGGAGATAAATTTTTTTATTAATACTTACGTAAGCATACATTTTCTGGGCAGAGTAAGTACATTTTGAAGTTTTGAAAGTTCGCACGTCACTTTACTTGACGCAGCTTACAATACTTTTAAAGTAAAGAAATAATTTTTTCTATTATACTTAGTTAAACAATATACTGTTTGAAATTTTGAAGAATATCAAAAAATAGTTGTAGACAAACAACCTTCGTCTTAATTTAGAAAAATTAAATTCACAAAAATTACCTTTAATTTAAGAATAACTAATAAAATAAATAAAACTCAAACGCAACTGACAAAAATGTACTGACGAGAACGTCTTTTTTTAGTACGAAAAAGCTTTTTTTGCGTCATCTGTTTATCGTTATAAAAAAACTCATCGTAGAGCACGCTTCACTGATAATTCAAATTCCTTTAACTCAAAACTTAGTTGAAACAAGTCGTTATCAATACGATGCATCTCACGCGTGACAGTAAATCAGTAGATATTCAAAAAAATTTGTCAAATCGCACTTTTTTTATTTTTTAATTCAATTTTATAAACAGAGACCTGTAAAAAAAACTTTTGAATAACTTGAAATTTTTTTAGTTGATTTTGGTAATTTAATTATTTTATCTGTATTTGAAATGCTATGATTAAATTTAAAATTTAGACATTATTGATAACTATTATGAATTTGGTAATAGCTGACATAAAATAGAAGCAAAGTAAAATTCATTTATACAGAGTGGAAAAAACCTGCAAGTGCCGAGCTGACGGAAATAAAGTGACTGCGTGCAGTCATTTCCGGGATTGATTTTTATATTGTGCGCATAGAGAGAAAGAGTAAACGAATCGTTCGCGTTATAAAAGCCGATCAAGCACGGAAGGAAATTTTCCAATTTACGATCAAATAGCTCCGAAGCGACATTCATATAAATTCTTTTTTCCGATACGCTCGGTAGAGAGGATTTTTGTTGGTTATTCTTTTATTGGCGTGAATGCGTGAGGGGTCCGATTAATTTATTTTGGTCAAAAAAAAAAACGGTCACTGACTTAGCGCCGTGAATTTTTTTTTTTTTTTTTTTTCAATGACCCAACGATCTTCAATCTGATTTGAATCGTAACCACATTTTTATAGTAATTTTTTGATTATTCAAAACACTTGAAGGACTTTATTATTGTGATTATATCGATGGTCCTAGCGAAGAAAAAACCTTACCCCAAAATCTGCCATGAATAAAGTTACAATCAGGCGAGTTTCGGTCACTAAAAAGTCTCTAAATCACTTTGTTCGTGATTTTAACTTTTGCAGATTGGAAGAAGCAAAAGTAAGCTTTACTATAAGTTCGTTGATACACGAAGGAAAAAAAATTATTTCGACACACTAGCCGCGAATAAAAAGATCCTTGCGATTTTTATAAGCTGAGAATTTGGAGTCATTTTATTCGTGGCAGGTGTGTTCAGAATTTTTTTTTTTTTTTATCATTATAATGTATCAACGGTTGGGTAGCAAAGGTCATTTTCAAATTTTTTGCCTTAAGTTAAAATAATAAATAAAGTCTTTTAGAGATATTTTACTTGCCAAAAGTACGCCAGTTGTAACTTTATTCGTAACAGACTTTGAGCTAAGGTTTTTCTTCGCTGAGACCGTCGATATGGCTGAGGCTGCATGCTTTTTTTTGTTTGACGGGGACACGACGCCGTAATTATGTTGTAGGCCCCAAAAGCCGCTTTCTAGCTGAAGGACAAAAAATTTTTCACGTCTCTCAGGGCACAAAATAGCGCTCGCCGGGCTTTTTCCCACCCTCAGGCGTAAATTTTCAAATTTTACAATTTTTTAGTACCGCATTTTGCATAGAATTTTTCGCCCATGGGAGATAAAAAATCATTCGCACCTCGCGTACTCGGTTTTGCGCCCTCGTGCATGATCGCACATCCTCGGGTCGGCTTCGCTGGTGCTCGTGCGTGACGATCACGCTCGGACGCTAAAACCCGAATAGCAGTTACGAAATATATACTCTAGACTTTTTGTAAATTTTGCGTACAAACGAAGTGCTTTAATCCGTTGGAAAAATTATTAAAAGTATGTCCAGCGATTAAATTAAAGATTAACACTATTTAAATTTGAAAGTGAGAAACTTTACAGTCGAGTTGACAAAACCTTGGTTAAAACGGAATACATTGATCCAAAAAAACGGTACAAAAAAGATATCAAGCCGTAATAAAGCCAAGCAATCCGGGTGCAAAGCGGATTTTCCTTGCTTTTCCACATCCATATTACTGAAGTTTCACGCCTGTACTTCTACCAGACAGGCTGATCGCACAAACGAATATGACTGCTGCGAGTTTTATTTTAGAAAAAAAGACTAAGCAGCAGTTTTTATTTAAACTTACCGTGCAACAAACTTTACCGATCCCTTACAGCAGAATCTGTATTCTTTTTAATTAATGAGTATTGATTTATAGCGGAGCGAGGATTCACGTTAAAAAATCAAGAGCAGCTTGCGCGGGAATTTGAAAATATATCAAATGTTTTTTGCTTGCGATAGGTAAGAACGATGTGGTTTTTCTCATGGGAAATTATATCTCATATTCCAAGGATAATTGGTATTGTGCTCGGTTGAATTTAACTATAGTCTCTTCGTAAATAGAATTTAATTTAAAACATCTCTTATCAAACATTTTTAGCATAAACTAAACAAATTTTTATAAGACTGATTTATTAATTAACCAATAATTAGATTTTCGTAAAAAAATAAACAGATGCGAGGTTCAAAATGGAGATTTCTAGATTAATCTGATCACGATACGAAGACCCTAAATATATCGTGACAAGAAATAAAAGAGACGTGCCGGCGGATTAGACAGAGTTGATTTGACCTCCCGTTGGCCTTTTTCTTAGAGTCTTGTCCCGCCCACCAATCGAGGCCCTTGAGCAGACTTTATATACGAGGTTACACTTGTTACGGTCGGAGATAGAGAGAGCCGCGATCTGATCTTCGTCTTGTACTAGGGTGAAGTCGTTTGTTTCGCTGGGAAATACCCGGACTGTATTGGCCTCTTAGCTCGAATACTCCTGCAATTGGGTAGTTTGTTTGATGGACGATTGAAATTTTTCCAAGCTTAACACGATTTAAGTCTGTTGATTTCGCATTCATCCAAATTAATCATTAATCGCAATTTATATTACACAAATTATAATATCTAAAAGTAAACTTTTTACACACGAGAAAATTTTTAAATTTATTTAATAAAATTTAAACAAAAAGATGATTTTTGGCTATCCGATATGCTTACACTGCACTAAAACAGCT
This sequence comes from Encarsia formosa, assembly GCA_038277355.1. NCBI lineage: Eukaryota > Metazoa > Arthropoda > Insecta > Hymenoptera > Aphelinidae > Encarsia > Encarsia formosa. Next base: position 114,295,247 of record CM076184.1, read on the forward strand.
TCTCACAAAGTAAGTTCGCAGTATACCACGGCTAGGTTACATCGCGTACGTGCAAAATTTCTCCGCAATTTGTATTCTAATTAATTAATCCAAACACAGTTTAGCAATTAGCAAACTAAGATTTCACGAGGTAGAACTATAGAAGTCGAACAAGTAGCTTGGGAAATAATACGTAGTGCGTGTGTTTTCATTATTTTACCAAACCTGTATTTAACAATTATCAATGTAGTCATGAAGTTGCTTTTATGCACAATAAAAAAAGCTGTTAAATGTTCTAACCGTATTGTTGCAACTTCATGTCAAAATCCATGCGACTGTAAAATGCTTAAATTTTAGACTCGTGTGTAACATTTGTGACGCGTATAGCAAACTTTAAATGAACAAAAACTTTTTACAAACATTAGTTTTTAAAAAATCTACAAGTATTAGCACAAAAAAAGCTCAAACCAGCCACGTTGAGAGCGTGAGAAACAATGGCTTACATTATTCTAGACGTTGAAGCTCAAAAATAAAAGAGGAAGATGAGTAGGTTCCAGAGAATTCTTGAGTAGAGCTCTTAAGTGTAAAGAGGTTACTTGGGATATATTGAACGGAAAAGTCGATGGAAAATTTTTCAAAATTGTTTTCTTTTTTTTCCAACCGAGGTCATGAATATTTTTATAACGCTCTTTAGTTGTCTTTTTTAAGCTGCAATAATTTTTTTTTTTTTTTTTTTTTTTTTACGTGATTAACTAACATGATTTTTTTCACTTTTTATTTGCCTCGTTTGTTTCTTTATACGTTTGAGCTTTTTTTCAATAAAAAATCGTTCGGATTTCATTTTAAAATTCTCCGATTGTGCATGGAATATTATTTCAATGGAGATGCAATACTTTTTGAGAATTTAAAAACCGGTATCGCTCTAGAGTTGTGGGTAAATAAATTTGGCTTTGGTAATATTATGATATCTATGTGGTGCATTTGCACTTGAATAATGTAAAATTTACATATCTAAAGAATAAATTTTGGTTAAATAACAATTTTAACCCGGGCTATACCGCGAAGTTTGCTCCCATCGGATGCGAATGCACTTTCAAAACTTGAATCCGGCGAAATTTTACTGTAATTAGTCAATATATTTCACTAATTTGCAATGATAGTATCTTTCACTCTCGTCTCTCCGCTCACCTGTACGTACCGTACACACATACTCGTAACTTTGAGCACGTGAATATTCGCTGATTGCGCTGTATTTTCATAAATTTCGGCGAGTTATTTTATGATGAACCATACTAAAACGACGCAAAATCTCATAAAAGCACTCAAATATTTATTTATTTCTCGTTACAATAATCAAAATAAATAATATCTTGAAAAAAAAGGTGCATATTATTAATGGTAATGGTATCATAAGTAGTTTTTTTTTATTTTGTTCGGAAAAATTATTCAATGGAATCGACGATTGAAAATCTCTACTCTAAATAAGTACATTAGGACCTCGCGAATTGTCCCTGTAAAACCTCGGATATTGTCCAAAAATCAAAGAAGCCGCCATAGAAAATTTTCGAAATTCTCGGTCCCGATGGGTGGACGATGCGTCGCCATTGACCAAAGCATCGCGTAAAAGAAATAATTAATCCCTCAAAGCCTCTGTGGAGTTCCCATTTTAATATTTTCTAATTTTCATCATTGAAAAAAAATCTTCCTCTCAGAAGGTCGCTCAGGAAAATTCGGGATAATTTTTGTGGTGCAGCAGAACTCGAAGACGCTGGGAAACGGAAACGGCGATAAAGCAAGAAGAGAGCAGGAGGGCGGTCGCATAACGCATCACGGAGCAGCAAGCCATAAGCTCGTTGTAGATCGGTATCTCGTTGAGCAATTACCGAAGCTACTGCAGCGGTGGCGGCCCATACGACCAACTTTGGGTCACGAAGTTTCGCGCGATTAACCGGATTCGCGCGGCCACCCTAACGACTTTCCAACCTGCTTTGCTCTTCCCCCCTCTTCTATCTCTTTTACACTCGGAGGATCTTTAATGAAGTTATATTAATGCTGTAATCGTACTTTTTTACCCCCACCCCCTCCAAGAGTCCCTTAATTGATTACCAACTTACCTCGTTACGAGCGAGAATATTGTTTCAACCCAACTTGAATCAGTTTATTTTCTTCGGCGAGCTACCTTACCCAGTTGAATCTTCTCATTTTTTAATCATCGAAAGGTTTGAGTCGAGGGGCTATGCACTCCAGAGTCACGAATGATTTTTTTTGGATTTTTTGATTTTTTCTGATTTTTTGATTTTTTTGTGACTTTTTGATTTTTTAATGACTTTTTCGATTTATTAGGCATGACCGATCCCGAAGGGGTAAAAAATTGTGCACAGGATTTCTCGCGACCTAATGGATAAACTTGAACGAGGTAAACGGAAAAATGTTCGTTTTGGTGTCCCATAGTTCCAGTTTCATTTTGAGTATGATCGGACCACATGGGTACAAATGGCGCATACCAACACTTTATACAGTCACATTTTACTCGATTCTATAGCTATTAATTAAAAAATTGTGCACAGGATTTCTCGCGACTTTATGGACAAAATTAAACGGGGTGAACGGGAAAATGTTTGTTTTTGTGTCCCATAGTTCCATTTTGAGTATAATTGGACTACATGGGTACAAATGGCGCAAGACCTGAGACTTTAAAAAAAATTTCGGCAAAAACACCGTAGCCAGGCAAGTCATCTGGCCTCTTGAAAGTAGCGAAAGGGCCAGAGGGTGCGCTAGTTTTTATTTAGATTTTGCATATGGAGCTGCCGAATCCGTCTCTGTGTGAAGCTCTTCAGTGAAGTTATGTTTTATGTTCCCTGCGGCAGTACCAGCACCGACGTAAAGATTGATAAATTAATTAAAAATTCGCATATTTTCTAAGCTTCAAACCTACAAAACCCTGGGCATCAAGACTAATTAGTGAATATTTTTTGTTTTCTAGCGTCCAAAGTTAATTTAGACTAGGCTGTTGGTTACGACCTTTTCGGATTGGGTGGAGTTGATGTAAATGATAAAGCTTATTGAAGTTGCTAAAAAATTTATTGAATAAACCAGCAAAACCCATATAGGTACCAAGATCAATAAATAATAAATTTACATATCACAAAACTGATAGATCCACAAAACCCTTGACGCTTAAAAGATCATAGCCACAAAAACCTAAACACCAAGTTGGATTAATTAAATCCTTTGGGAATAAAAAAATCATGTATTTATTAATCTCGGAACCCAAAATTATCGATTTTAAGGCTCAAGTGACAATAAAATTATTTATTGATGTCAGTGCTTCGCGTTTTGCGCATTTATAGAATATAAATTTTAACAAGTTGGATAAGTTTCATTATTTCCATCAGCTCCACCCAATCTGAAGAAGTATTCACCACTGTGATTCAAATTTACCTTTAACCATAAAAAACAATAAAATATTTATTTATAAATCTTGATACCCAGTGTTATTTCGGCTTAGATAAGTAGCAAATAAATATTAATTTATCAATCTCTGCGACGGTGCCGAACGCTGATGCAAAGATTGTCGAACATAACCTCAACAAAGAGCACTCTGAGATGTTTCCGGCAGCTAAGGATTTCAACGAGGTTTTCAATTTTTATACGCGCTTAAACACACTAAGTATTTACAACAGAAAACGGTAGCTAAGTAGTAATAGTGAGGCGTTATATAGACATTAAAAATTTCAGGCAACCTTAAGATCAAGGCTCAAATCCTGGCCACAATCTTTTTTTTTTATTTTTATTTTTGTTATTCTTTTTTCATTAGTATTACAGTTAAAATCAACACTTGCTGTAATAAAAATTAAGAAAATTTTAAAAAATTATTAAAATAAACATTAATTTTGCCTATTTTTAATCTCTCTTCGAAAAGTGAAAGATCACTCTTATTAGGGTGACAGAAATCACTCTTTGAGAAAAAGTCATTTTTCACTCAAGTACTGACTCACTTTTTTCTAGATAAAAGGGTGAAAAATGCGAGGAAAAATGACTCCATAAGAGTGGCTTTTCACTCTTCCAGATTTAGAGAGAAACTATGTAATGAATGATTGAGTTTTTAACTTACTATGAAGTTTATGAAAAAAAAAAAAAAAAAAAATTATTCCCACACAGCGTGCGGATAGCCAATTTAAATGTAAGAATACTTACAAGTAAACACGTCTTCTATTCAAACACTTAAAAAAAATAAAATCTTGTTTTTTAGATACCGCTAACGCTAATTTACTTAAGGTAGGTGTACCTGATATGGCCCTGTGCCTAATATGCCCCCCCCCCCCTGTTATTTTGAGTATGCTCGATATGCGACATCTCTACAAGGTAGGAAGAAGTCAAAAACACTGAATTATGAAGTTTCGAGTTGTTTAGAACATTTGAAAATTATTTTTGCGCACGCCTTATAGCTAAAACTCGTTTCGTATACCTTCGTTATTATTTTACGTTGTGATTAAATGGTCTGCCAAAATATTTAGACACACCTGACCAAAATTTTCATAAGTAGCTTCGATTCGTTATTGCTTCAGCTTTAAAATGCGATTTTAGTTTTTGTTCAACTCAATTTTTAACGGGTTTTATTCTTAAATAACTTTTTATACTGCAGTGTACCTAATATGGCCCCCCGCGAATTAGTAGAAATACCGATATTAAGAGTCCTTAGTTTCATATTTACTTTTTAGAAAATCCTAATGTTTTTTAAGAAAAATAAATTTAACTATTTCAAAGCTTTTTTTCATTTTAAACTAAAAAAACATTCTAGCTCAAAAAACAAATTTTGATAAAAATTCAAAGTTGTAATTTTTCTACTGGTTGCAAAGCTTTCAAAGAAATTGTAAAAAAGGCTCGATTTTTAAATAAATAATGTTTAAAATAATGAAAATTTTGAAGTTTTTTTAATCTTATATCTGATTGATTTAAAAAATAGGAACAAACTGCAATTAATAAATAACTTCAAGGGGGTCATATTAGGTACACAAATTTTTGGTGTCTTAAAAAAACGCGGTTTGGTAAATCCTATGGCATTTCAAGCTCATTGATCAAAATTGAACGCGTAAGGTCCCACTTTAAAGCTCTTGAACTAACCTTTAAAATGAGACCTTACACGTCAAAAAATATTGATTTGATTCGCCACAACGTCGATTCTCGCTTAGGGGGGCCATACTAGGTACAGGTACCTTATTATTTATTTATTCTTTTGTTGGTTTGTTTTTTATCTCAGTTATTTTATTAAGAGATACAATTTTCTCTCGTGACAAATCTTGCTCTATTGTTATCACTTATTAGTTCAAATATTTTAATTAATAATAATAATAATAATAATAAAATTAAAGAGTTTCATTTATTTTTTCAATAAATATTTTTCCTATTACTTGTAATTTACTTTTTTGATCTGTTGATTATTCAAATTTTAAAACAAACTAAAGTACACTAAAGTAGCCGATTGCTGACGAGCGACATCGGTGACCTAAGGTCCTGTACAGTAGCGCTCGTTAAATTAAAAATTTCATATTTTATTATAAAAATTGAAATTTGAAGATAAATAAAGTATCAAAAAAAAAATTTGTTTTCTGAATGATTGTCGGACTCAACTCCATTTCAGAGATTTTTTGGTGATTTTTTGATTTTTTGATGATTTTTTGATTTTTTTGTGATTTTTTGATTTTTTAGTGATTTTTTGATTTTTTAGTGATTTTTTGATTTTTTGGTGATTTTTTGACTGACTCTGGAGTGCATAGCCCCTCGGTTTGAGTGCAATAGACAACACTAGTGGATCAGCTTTTGTTCGCTTTAAATTTTACATCTTGTTTTATGGTGAACGTAAAATTACGTTGAGATTTAATGTGTGAGTATGTAATTCAGCTGTCGTAAAATAAACGCAGGGACATTAGCAAAAAAAATTTATTCTGATTATTTTGAATGTTAAGTTTAAAACTCCTGGTATTTATTCATACTCCTCAAGTTTGAATATTCTTTAATTAGCAGGAGATTTAAAATTAACCTAGATCAAAACTTTGAGCCGGGAGAAGAGCAAACAGAAAAAGGTACTTTGAGTTGATTGTTTCAACAAAAAAACCAGACCGACCGCCAACAAAAACAGTAGACTTCAACAAGAAGAAAACTTGAGAATCCTGAGTTTTCGTAAGGTGACGCTGACGAGTCTTTTGCATTCACGGGTTAAAAGAATAAAATCAGACTTGTCGTCGCTACCCACGAGGACGTTAATCGCTATGGAAAGTTAATTAAGCTCGTTGATAAACTTCGTGACGTAATAAATGTAATCGGGTTCGAGAAAACTTTTTCCCGGTCGGAACCAGGGCTTGTTTTCGCACCGGTGGGAATGATTTGGAGAGATAAATTTTGTTGTAAAAAAATAATGAATTTTATTCAAACTTTCTAAGTGTTTTATTAAAAGATCTCGAAAATTTTACCCATTTTTGAATTCTCTTTTTTTCCTGATTATTAAAGTAGTCGACATTGACGAATAATTCAAAATTCCAAGCTCTCATGTTTTACAAAGACGTAACTATCTTTGGGGGATCAATGGGGGACCTCAACTCGATCTCTGGCGGGATCGAACGCCGATAAGTCTCGGCCAAAGAAGCTGCCGTTCCACAGCTGCGGGAGAAGATCGCGAGCGATTCTTCCTGTCCTATTTGTAAAGCTTATCGAGGGCCCTCGAATCACCTCACCCTCCGACTGGCTGTTCACTTGTCTTACTCCCGAGCTTCGCGAACTCTCGGCTTTACAACTTATTCCTCTTTTGTGGTGATTCAAACGGATAATATCGAGTCAAGTCCGCTCAAACCGACATTTCCAGATTTTTTTCTAATATTTACTCATGGTTCGTTAAAAATGAAAAAATTATCGACTCGCAATTGGCAAATTACATCCAAAAATTGCTTTGAGAATTTTAGCTCACTCCGGTCCAATCATCATTTATTTACCTAAATCAGCAGAAACAAGCCTTGTAACAAGCTCATTTGCTTCCAGGGTACGTTCGGCCTCCGGCGAGGAAAAAAAAAGGGATCCAAGGAGTCTCGGGGAATAATGGCTTCCGCAATTTTGACACCGTATCCGAGGTTTCGCGGAAAAAAAGGAAAGTTTCAATTTTCCCGCCACGGTCTTGTTTTCCAGTGCCCGGGAATTGCAAAATTTTAAGCCGTGGCTAGAAGAGGGGAGAGAAAAAAATTAAGCAAGTTCGAGGAATTTTGCACGCGGTATATAGTCCGCTCGCGTGATTTAACTTTACTCTTTAGCCCGCGCGCTTTTTCTTTCGCGTGCTCGAGAGTGGATTTTTTTTTTTTCTCGCTCCTACAGGGGAGGAAAAGAATGAAGTAAGGGGGTGCTGGAGGGATAATGTTTAGTCAAATTGAGGCTAAAATTGAGGGGGAAAATGAGAGGACGATTATGGTCCGTCTGGAGCGGGGATTTTTTTGTAATTTAATCGAGAAGGGTTTGGATTTTGCAGGGAAAAAAGTTTCTTCTCGCGTGACGTTGCGAGATTTTTAGCTAAATTTCTACAATGTTAAAATTAATTTTAATAACTGATAAGTTTTTCAGCGGATGTTGTTAAATGGGAGTAGTTTCGTGTCTCGGTGTAGTTCTCTTCTGAAACATGCCTCAGCTTCGGCATAAAAAATTCAAATTTTAATCAAGACGAGATTTGCAAAGAAAACAGCAAAGATTAACCAAACAATATAGTTCAAAAATTTTTTTCAATACACCGCTCAAAAGCTCGTCTGAAAAAGGTAACTCTAAAATTGCTTGCAAAACAGTTCATAAATCAACTCGCCCCTCGCCTTAATCAAAGTGTCGGTGGACGTTTGTTTAAAAACGATAAATCGCGAATGAGCCAACAATTTGCCGACGATCAGCGGGAAAATACGGTGCTTTCATAATGTTTACAAAATTAAAGCAGTTTCGTGTACCGGGTAAAAAAAAAATCTCAGCCGTTGAACATGCGAATCATGAATTACGGCGGTCGTTCAAGCTTCCCCGGCCGCTATTAGGCGTGTGCATCGACCTCATCTAATCGACGCGAGAGGAAACGACGATTACAGGACTTTCTCGCCATTAGGGGTGCCCCTTCGACCGACCGGAGAGATTTCGTCAACCGCGGGAATCGGTGTTGAGGTTTTCGGAAGATTCCGATTGTCCCTGCGAGTCATACTATTGAAATCATTCGTTTCAATTTTGATTTGATCCTTCATTTTACTACTGCATCTTTTCCAAGGCAGTAGTGTAAAAAAAGAAGGTAAAGAATTTTTGAAAGCGCTTCAAAAAACAATTTTTTACTTTAAAATTTTCAATGACTTTTTTTGATTTTCACTTAAAAATCACGTAAAATTTGAAAATTATTGATAATTTGAAAGTAAGGATTCATCTGTTTTCAAATGATATTTTTTAGGAAAACTCGTTTAAACACGAATATTATTATTTTAATTCAAATGATCAACTTAATTTATTAAGATTGGAATCGGAATTTCATAAAATAAAGTACGAATACTTACCAACCGCGATATCTACAATTTTATCGTTATTGACGACAGATGTTGGTTTTTTTGGCATAAGCTCTATTTCAATTCCATCTTTGAATTTCTAAAGCTTTATTGGTTTTTCATTGAAATTTTAGAATTTTTTTTTAATATAGTGTGATAATAAAAAAATTAAATTAAATAATACTAATAATTTTGTTCGGTCGATTTTGAAAGCTTGTCAAACTAATGCGAGTAGAAAAAGTCTCGTATGGTCATACCAACTAGTGCTTGCCGAGACCAAGACAAGACCAAGATTTGGCAAAGTCTTGTCTTGGTCTTGAAAAAAGGTAAAAATTCAAGTCTTGTCTTGGTATTGTCTTGGTCTTGTCTTGTCTTGTCTTGAAACCAAGACAAGACTAAAAAAAAATCTGAAATTTAATCAACTTATGAGAATCATTCAAACAAAATAATAAATGATTTAAATAAAGTAAACTCAATTCTTTGTCAAGTATTAAATTTTATTATTAAACATCAGTTGCGTTTTTCAGTCATTATAAGAGCACTTTGAGAAAATAAACGCTCTACGGACACAGAGGTCGCCTGAATACTGAAAACGTATTTAGCCATTTTTGAAAGATTGGGATAAATTCCGGAATGTATCTTCGTCCACTCTAAAATATTTACATCTTTTCGAGCTTTTTTGTTGAAAAATACTCATTTGTTAAAAAATATATATATATCAAGACATCAAGACAAAACTAACTTAAGTCTTGGTATTGTCTTGGTCTTGAAAAATAATAAAAAGTTAGTCTTGTCTTGTCTTGTCTTGGTCTTGTCTTGATTTCAAGACAAGACCAAGAAAAAATCTTGAGTCTCGGCAAGTACTAATACCAACAGTTTAGATGATTACATGTTTTCAAAAGTATCAGACTAGATTAATTGGAAAATTAAAAAAAAAAAAAAAAAAAAGAACATCTTTTCTCTATATAAACATACTGAATACTGAAAAGATTATGGAAACCGTCTTTCATCAATAGAAACCCCAATTCCTGTGCAGAGCTTACAAACGTAATCACCCTTGGCAAAAAAAAAGCTCAGCCATCCTCCTCCCTAAAAAAAGCAAACAAGCTAAGAAAATAAAAACAAAGGCGAATAGGAGAAAAATAAATAAAGAAAAAAAAGGGGGGGGAAGTAGAAGAAAGAAGAAGACCACGTCTCAAGGAACTGGCATTCCGGCTTATCAATCCTCGAAGCGAATCCTGCGCGCAAAGCCAATTTCTGAAAGCCGATATCCGGCCAGAGAAGGATCAAAACTCCCCTTCCTTTTTTCTCTGGTGCAACTGCTAAGCCCCTTAAACACTCGTGCAACTTTCACCCGGGCGCGAAAAAAGGTAAAAATATTGAAATAAAAAATCCAATTAAAAGCAAAGCCAAAGCGAGAGGGAGGGAGAGAGAGAGAGAGAGAGAAAAAAAAAGAGACGCGCGTAATAAACGCCCTGGCTCATTTGCATTTCGTGACCAGGCACTTTTTTTTAAACCCACCCTCGGTGGTTGCGTGTCACTTTTTCGCCGCTGTCGCGATTTCGCCCCTGGCGTGTGTAGCCTTCTTTTTCTTTCTTTCGGTTTCTTGTAGCCACGCGATACGCCCGACCCACCGTCACTTTGCCTTTTGGTTTTTTACCTTTTTTTTTTTTCTTTTTTTACCGTGCTCATTTTGTGTTGCGGAGGTGCGCGAGTGAAAATTCGCCTTTCGACGCCGACGCGGAAATAACCGAGCTGCAGCGCTGGAATTCGTTTGAAACTTATGGAAATGCTTCGGAGAGGATGACAGATGCGGCACGAGTATCTGCAACTTTTTTCCGAAATTTTATGTGCCTTTTTATTTATTTATAAACAACTTGGTTTTTTAATCCTTACGTGATCAAAGCACGTTAGTTACCAGTCATTTTTAACACTTACATAATTACAAAAACTTGTACTTGCTAACTCGTTTTCAAGACTTTTAGTTCATTAAAATTAATATTGCCTCGGTCAAATTTTTATTTTTTAATTTCTGGTGTAAGATTCACTACATTGTATAAATCTGGAAAAAAAAACATCGACTTTAATGATGAAAAATTTTTTGGCAACGATCTAAAACTCAATCAGAGGGAGGAGGAGAAAAAGGTGGAAAATAAATTTCCAGACGCACGCCCGTAGCCTCGGCAATCTTAGCTCCCCCTTACCAGCTATACTTCTCCCGCTCATTAGCGCAGCAGTAACCGGTACTTACCTCTCCCCCCGGCAATGTGTTTCAGCGTGCCGAATGACAAATCGCCTCCCTCCCGCCACCAATTTAAATTCGAATTCAAATTCGAACTTTCCCCCTTCCCGCTCTTCTCTTTCGTCTGAGGCTCTAATCCCCGCAATTATCGCTCCCCCCCCCCCCCCCCCCCGAACGCGGCAATTAAAATAAGGTGGCAGCTAAGTAAGATGGGAAATTATTCGGCTCGCGACCGCACCTGCGGAGGAGTCACAAATAACTTGGGGTGCGTACGCGTGGCTAAATCGCTAAACTGGACCGCGTCGCTCGTTTATTAATCCCCCACCACTTTTGTAAATTAAGCGCGTTATTTATCAAGCGGGGGAAATTACCAAGCCGTGAGAGTAATTACACCGGGTAAAATTAAGGATCACCGACTGCGCCTCGCCGCGGTGTTACTCTTTTTTTTTTTTCTTTTTTTTCTGCTACGGATGCGCGCTTTGTCTGTTGTTTGTCGGTTTACTACGGAGGTACCTTTTTACAGGGTTTTATTTTATGTTGTTTCTGTGTTTATTAAAATAGTACGCGAAGTAATGTACAGTTCTTTTAATAACGAAATACTTTACGCATCATTTTGAACTTCAAAAAAAAAAGAGATGAGAGACCTTAATTTAAAAAATCTCATCTCCTCGCGATAAGAAAATTTTGAGGCAGGCTTTCTCTTCTGCTGAACCCTTTTCAGTTCCATCCTGCTCCCATCGAAATTACTTCTCGTCAAAATCTTTAATTTCCGGATTTTTGAACGCTTTACTAATGGCTTTTTGTGTCCCGCTGCTGCTGCTGCTGAAGCGGCTCCGAGCAAGGTCAAGGTTTTACCAGCAGTCGCTCGCAATTTCCTGAAACGCCTCCCACCTGTGCCATGCCGCTTTCGCGCTGCGCTTATTTAATGGCGAGCGTTTTGAGATTAAACCCGAAGAGCTCGAGCCGCTGCATAAGCCTATTATCGGAACGGCCCGAGAGGAAGATGGGAAACGACGCCGCCGGATTATCTGCTGGTGGAAGTGGGATTTTGTTTTCGCGGAGAAAGGATTTTTCTAGTGATTTTTTTTTCACCCCCACTCACCCTTTTGAGCTCACTTTGGATTAGCTTCTACTGCCCCCCGCCCCTACCCACGCACACACATCTTTTTTTCCCAACGAAAAAAGTTCCTTTGATTGTTGGACGACCGAAGAATCTGTAGACGTCTGAACACGTTCCAATTATTTGTCTATTACAACTATTTATTAATTTTTTTATCAAGTCCTTATTCATAAGTTTCGTGTGATAGAAATTTTATTTATGACCAAATTGACCTTTTAACTTTACCTGTATAGCTCAATATTAAGAACGATTACTATTACTAGGCCTACATGATAAACGTATTATTTTTTATCTTTCAGGAGGAATGTGCGTCGATGATGCAGAACTTGAGCGAAAAAATAAACAATCGCCACCAGGAGGTTCACACTCATCCACTTCTCTCAATTTTCAAGATGGCAGAGGTAGAGATAAAGCTACCAAAAGCCAGCTCTGCTTCCAGACTGTCTTCCAGGCCTTGCGGAACTTCAATAATAGTCGTCGCGATCAGTATAATTTTCAGTGTCTCCACGTTCTCCTCGTGACCTTACAGACTCGAAGCCGGGTCTTTGTAGAACAACAACGGATCCAAACTGACGAAAACCCATTTGCACTACTGCACACGATGAATTCTATAAATATAAATAATTATTATTCGAGAGAGCGTACTCGAATGCTTGTATATATGTTGAGCTTCACAGTGTAAACATAATTATAAATATTATAAATAAAGGGTGAGTCAAGCAATAGTTTGTATATAAAGAAAGTGCGAGAAGGTGGAAATATAGTGTTTACGGTACGTATAAAAAAAAGTAGTCAATGCGCGCAATTAATAATAATAATGTTACGATCCTCAAAGAGGAAGAAGTTAAGTGTAGATGGCGCGCATGCGAGCGTACGTCTGTCCCCCTGTCACCATCCAGTCCTGCAGTGTTTAGTACCCTCGGGCTAGAGTCAGCCTAAATTAGAATAGACAAGTTTAGAAACGAGTAATACACAATATTTGTACGTGATTTTCATGAAATTTTTTTCAAATGTGTACATATCATCATTGATATCTGGCTGATAAAGAAGGTACAAATTTGTATTCACATATCAAATGTTAGTTTGCTTATATCGGGACGTTATATCAAGGATAAAAGTTCCTCAAAATAATATAAATTAAGTTTTTTTTTTTTATCATTAATGATCAAACTTTATAAAACATCCAATGGAGAAACACGTGTGGCAGTCCAAACTTCCGAATCATTTATCAACTTTAGTACTCGTAATTTAAAATAAAAAAAATTCTGAAAATGGAATTGTAAGCATTTTATGATTATCTGAAAAAGATTTTGACTGTTTATTGAATTTATATCGTCAAAGGTACAAATATAATTGTTACAGTGCCAAAATTTTCATTTAACTTCATTTTTTACTTATTCAACTCATAAAATTATCAATTTTAGAAGTCAATCAAATCTGATAAAAGCTCCAGATTACTAAATCAAAGGTTTAAATAATTTATCCACTTAAAAAAACAAATTTAACTCGAGGAGTTGAATAAATTATCAAAATTCTCCTCAAAATCCACTTAAACTGTGTACTAGTATTAATTAACTTCTCCAGTTATGTACATGCATTATTTAAATCAAATTCTAAAATTTCCAGTATACATCAATAAATTTTAAACTTAAGATTTGGACTGTGCACGTATGAATACAGAAGTGTTCTATTTACTTAAAAAAAAAAAAAAATGATTCTATCCTTCGAACATTTTTATGATTCAGACAGTTTCGGACTTTTGAACAATTTTTAAAAATATGTTTGAAAAACGTCTCAATATAAAATTTTAGATCTCACGATTCTTTTTTTCGATAACTGAAACATAAATTATCAAGGTTTTTAAATTTTTTTACAACAAACAAGCAAGTTTTCAAAAATTTTTGAATGCATCAAGTATTAAAAAATAATAAATAAATAAAAAAAATTCATAAATTTTTTGGTTGACTATAATAAAAACATTCTGCAGACTCAAAAAGGGAAAAAATAAAACGGAATATTTTTGTAATTTTATTGTCAATAATGCTGAAAAATAGCAAAAATACGAGACAACGACTATAAATAAGTAAATCTATACATTTTTCTAGCTGAAAAATTTTTTCACGGTGAACTTATAATATTCTTATTTTTGTCTTGGTATATTAAACAAAAATTTAAATTTGTATGTTCGTAAATTTCTGTAAAGAATCTAAAGATTTTTTTGTAGGTATATTTGCCATACAAAAGAGCCAGAGTTAACACAAGCCGGCTTTATTCCGGTTTATTTATTTTTCTAGCTAAAGCAGTCTCGCGCCTCTCATTGTTCAGTTTTTCTTCTATTTTTTTTCTCTCTATTTTCTTGCGTCTTGTCTCTCGCAATTTTTTGTGAACACACGTTCCTGGGACGCTAAAATGAGAAAATCAGGAATAAATTCGGCTCTAACTGAACCCTTCAAAGTTTTTTTGGTTTCAATCGAGTTGACACGTGATGTATGTGTATGTTCATAATTGGCCTGCGAGAGTGCGAATGAGTAGATTTTCAAAGAGTATTTTTTTCAATTTTTTTGGAAAGCGAAGCTATTATAAATGAGAATGTAGCTTCATCACATAAAGTATTTGCTATTGCATGATGTACATTAATCACAGAATATTATTCCATTGTTGCTGTACACGTTGGGCCAAAGTTATCATTGAGAGTGTAAAATGAAAATGAATTTTAATATCATATTTATTTACAAAAAAATTTGAAAAAAAAAGTTTTGAAACTTTTATTTTTAATGCGGTCATTCGTAAAACAAAATTTTCTAACGAAGTACTCAGGCTCGTTTAAAAATTTTTTGGTTTATAAGTTTTTATCAAATAAATAATTTAAAATCCACTAATCATGAGTTTTTAATAAATTATCAACTATTATCATTAAACAACTTTAGGACAGTGAAAAAAAGTATGTAGTCACCAAGGGGATGAATTATATTTACAACTACTTATATCTACCAAGCCTCTATTAATGCTGTTATTGTGGTTGACATCTCTTACTGCTGCGTCCAGCAATTATCATTTTTATCCCATCCCAAATAATTTTTACCTTTGTTCTTTGATCTGTATACGTACGAATTAATAAAACAAATTGCGTTATATTTAAAAATACCATCAGCCTAAAAAAATACCAATATTCCATTTCATTGAATTATTTTGATCGAAACGTCTTATGAATTTTACTTTGAAAAGAGAATTCAGATTTGTAAAGCTTTATGTAATAGTTATATATTTTCATAAATTTCTAATTTATTGAAGCAAACTTCTTTTTCAAATTGAAGTTAGAGTACTAGTTACTTACAAAAATAAAAAAAAATTACATCAAAATGTTTAGTCTACTTTTGCTACAAATCATGAAATGACTGCATTGATTCAGATATTCTTTTTACTCATTTGAAATTTGTTTCATCAGATTCGGATCACATCACGCAATGACCTCAATTTCTTTGGTGAATGACAGACTTAACCTGAAATCCTAGTTTGATAACACATTTTGGTACTGCGGCATTCGAAAATAAGCTGAAAATTAATACTTCAAAATATTTAATTTCAATTGCTCGTATTCTTAATGTATATATAACTCATACGCGAAATTATTTTTTCTTGTCTCACTTATACTGAAAACTATACGAATAAATTTCTTATTTAGTCGAAAACATTTTACTTCTCTTGCTGATTCAATAACAGAATAAAAGAATTTCTCGTAATGAACTTGAGTTCTTTGAAGAAAAAAAATTTTTTTCCCAAAATAAAAAAGTTGTAAATGATGCAACACTACTTATAAGATATTAAACGAACGAGCCTGAGCTAACTGAACTTTAACTTTTTTTTAAAGGTCCGACTCACTAAAATGATATAAGCAACGACCAAATCCATAGTAGAATGGTATGACGTGTGGCTATCGGAAAAGCAATATTGTATAAAGTTTACGATCCCTCGTGGTACAGCAGCAGGTACGCCGTATAGCTCAATAGCTGTACTGCACCTTATGATAACAAATGTAAATCTAACGATACGCATACGTGCATGCGTACGCATACGTAAATCGGAACATATATTTATATAAGTACGGTAGCTCACACTTCGAAAAACCATGTACATAGTGTGTTATACATACAACAATTGTAGACCAAAGACGCGCGAAGCACCGCGGAGAAAAGATGTTACGAAACAGTTAAAATAAGGGATCTTTCAGGGTGAGAGCAGTAGGTGAAAAGAAAGAAAGAGGGAAAGGAAAGAAAAGAAAGGTCGTTAAGCCGTGCCTCCTCGGACGAGAGAAAAGAAAGCAGGAGGGTGGAACAGAAAAAAAAAAGTAAAAAAGTAAAAAGAAAGAAGAAGAAGAGGGAAACGGTGAAATTACGAGTGGAAAAACGCGACGAGGCAGAAAATTCGTGAAAATTTTGCTGGCTGCGATTGGAATCTCGTATAATTAGGACGCGCGGAAGAGTTGTTAGTTCTCTCCTCGCTTCACTGAACTCGATCTTCTCTTCTTCTTTTGTCTCCCCCCCCCCTTCTTTTTTTTTATTTCCACCGCTCTTCTTTCTCTCCCAACCCTGTCGCTTTATATATTCGATTGTTGCGTCGCTGAGCACCTTCGCCACTCCAATTGAATCTTTATTGTTTTTAATCCGTTTTGATAGGAGTAAAAAAAGAACATAACGATTTATTTCGAAGGGACAAAATGGACGATTACTCATTATAAAAGCTTTTAGAATTTACAGAGACAGGTCGAACGAGTAAGACGATGACTCCTTGCATTGCGTGTGTATGTATATTTATAACTTGTAGGTAGCAGAGAAAAAGTCCAGTTGATTGTTGAAAATAATGCTTAGATTGTTTTAAAGTGAAACAAATAATATTTAAGTAAAAGTAAGCATTACTGAGCTCGTTTATGCAGATTCAGAATAGTAATAATAATAATAATAATAATAAAAATAAAAAAAAACTGTATCAATGATAAATATTGTAAGCGTTTTTTTGTCGATAAACGACGTATCGCAAATCCAGTGGTGATTTGTTCAATGTACAAAATCGAAACTCATAATGTAAATTCATTTTTCTGCTAATCACACGTACAATCACACATCCAATATATTTATACAATACATATCGTGTCAATACAATTTTTTCCATTGACATTGTCATTGCGTCTTCATATCGAATAACCGGCTGATCATCGAAATAATATTAATTTTCAATTTTATTATTTTTATTGGACTATTGAATATCAGTTCGTCTTTAAAATCTTTAACGAGGCATCACGTCTCTACAAAGTCAAGCGAGACACATAAAATGTTTTTTTACAATCTCTCGCGATCAAGCAGGTGGTGACCTCGCGTAAATCCAGCATTTTCTGCCGCGTCCTTTTCTTTCTGTTTAGAGAAATATGTCATGGATCGCATCAAACTGTAATCCTTACCTTTGCATTATTTAAAAGATCTTTTATTTTCAGTATTTGAAAGACGTGACATTTTTTAAAGTTTTGTTATGTTACTATTAAATTTGAATTATTTTTACAATACACAAGAAACAATATGTAATTATTTAATTAGGCTTAATGTTACAAAAATGTGACCATCTAGTGTAAGTAAAAAGAAAAACCAAAATTTGTCACGATCAAGATTTGAAAAAGCGCTGATCATTTGTATAAATAAAAGAATGTAAAGTATTGTAGAATTGAATATAATTGTAAATGTAGAAAGAATGGTTTCATAAAAGCGTTAATATTTAGTTGTTAGTAAAAAAGATTTATATATCTGTTGATTACTGTAAAAGCTTTAAAGCTTATGACTTAAGCGTGTTTACAATTCGAAAAAATTCATAACTAAATCTGCTGTTGCTCATCATTGAATACTTTTCTAAAAATTTATTTAATTGGAAGCGTTTATTTTTTTTGTCCTTCATTCAAAACAAACGTTTCAAAATTGTTTATTTATAAATTTAACAATTAAAGAGATTTTAGGTGCTTTATCGATATTAGTCGTTATTGATGAATGTACTGACGTCACTCATTTTTGTACTAAATTATTTATTGTCGTTAACGTTTTAAAAATTGAAAAAATTCAAAATGAAAGTGTTAAAAAACTGTTCAAGCTTTTTTTACTTTCAAGAGTATAAAATAGCTTTTTTGACTTTGTACTCAAATATTTTGACCATTGGATACTTGATTTTATATACGTGAACCAAATCTGCATTGAAAATGGTCGATAAGAATTACGAAGATAGAAACAATATTAAAAGTTAAAATGTTTTGAATAACATTTTTTATAAAAAAATTTTATGCAATTTATAAAATTGCAGTGCTTTTTGCAAAAAATTCAATTAACAAAAGTTGTATGAAGAATGATAAACAATTTTGCAGAACGTTAATCATAAGAAAAAAAAAAAAAAAATACAATACACAAACATATCAGAATCTTTCAAGCGAGAAGGGTCCGCCAATTAGCAATTACTATTGTACTTATTTAAGGTAACCTTTGTTTTATAATATTTACTCGAGAAGGGAGTTTTTGAAGGTTCACAAAACACCTTTATGTTTTATTTATAAATACATGACATATGATTGAATAAATTGTTTATATCATTACTCAGTGTTTTCATTCAATCGATCACCTAATTTCAAAATAAACATTCTAAAAGAACTTTTATCAAGTTGTACTGAAAAGTAAACGTAAGAAGTCATTTACATAATTTTTAAAATTATAATAATCAAATTAAAGTATTTTTAGAAAAATTATGAAAGTTTTTTTTCTTTTTTACGGACAATATTTAAGAGCTAGGGAATCAAAACTTAATAATTTTTATTAACAAAGAAATTTATAATTTTAAAATGAATTTTACTTAAGCCTGGTAAGTCTAAAATGCACCCTTTGTTTCGGCTAAAAATAAAGATCCAAACGAACACGTCTGCAGTGTCGTCATTAAAAATAAACGAACGAGCTCAAGAGAGCCTGCTGCCTTGTTGGCTTAGTGACCCGGAGAAAAAGAGGTGAAGGACTGGAGATCGAAGTTCCCGCTCAAAGCTTGCAAGCTTTCGTGCGTCGATACGTTACCATCCGAACTTTTACTCACTGCTAGTAGCTTACCCGCTCACGATCTTTTATCCCACTGATGGTAAAAAAGGTAGCCGAAATTTATATAATTCACGAGTTGACTAGTGGCGCCTCCCAGTGTAAAGCTCTCAAAGTTTGTAATACACCAGCTTATTTTCAAGAATAAAATATATAAAATATGTGTAGTTGGCGGTTCACGTGATAATCGCAGAAATAGGCTTCTCTTGCTCGTAAATGTAATTTACTCAGAGACATTGTTTACCTTTCTTACTTCGGACGATAGATATAGCAAAGCACTTCTAACTCATTTGAATTTAGAGCTACCGCTTTGATTAAACTGATGGGTTGTTTGACTGTCGCGCTACAAAGTAAGAACTTTACTCTGTGTACTTGTTGAATTAATGTTAGAATTCAACTACCAAGTTTCAAGAGTAAATTGTTTCAAATACGAAATTTTCTTGAAAAACATAAATGGTATAAAATTCTAGAATAAAGTTCATCCAACTCTTCTTGGTTTTTAGCTAAAACAGGGTAACCAAGTTAAATAGGAGAAAAAATTGTTTTGAAAGAGATAAACCAGTGGTAGCAGCGGTAAAAGCCCGGTGTCACACCAGCCTCAGTGGTGGCAAATAAGGTGCAGCCTCGGAAATGCAAATACAGTTTAAAGGTAAAGCGCGTCGCAAACGATATTCGCGGGAGTGACAACATTTAAAGAAAGCTGCTGGGTGGGAGGGTGGTGGTATTCTCAAGATCCTCCCGCGCGTGCAAATTGACGCGACCTCACACGACCACAGCTCTCGTCGGCTTAGCCGACGCTGTT
Source organism: Encarsia formosa (assembly GCA_038277355.1). Lineage (NCBI taxonomy): Eukaryota > Metazoa > Arthropoda > Insecta > Hymenoptera > Aphelinidae > Encarsia > Encarsia formosa. Next base: position 114,315,033 of record CM076184.1, read on the forward strand.
CCCGTATAGTACAACTGTCAGCCTCGGCTTGGACTCGTCGAGGATTCGTTAGCCCTGCCTGCTTACCGCGTGGCTTGCTGTCGGACATAATGCGACCTTGGCTTATTGCTTCCACTGCAGCTCAGGAAAGACCCTTTTTTCACTCTTTTTTTTTCTGCTGTACGTTTTTTTTTATTTTTTTATCAAAATGGTGATAGTTATTTAGGAATTTATGAGCTATGAGTAAAACTTGATTCCTGCTTTCTTCGGGACTGTACGAATATTTGATTTTTTTTTGTATCAAGAACAAAATTTTGACTCATTGGTATTTTAAGATTATCATTTTAAATCACCTAGAACACCGCCTACTGCACAATGTGTCTGAAAAATAGACTCGTCAAGTCACTGTACACAAGAACTTGAACAAACAGCAACATAGACACACACTCACACACACACAAAGGCGAACTCACCCACATGTACAGACATAGATCAAGACACGTCGATCAGAATAGAAATCCAGATATCGCAAAATGATGAAGACGTATGATATTTCTTTTTTTTTTTTTGTGTCGCTGCGCAGACACGTACAGGAATCGGTTATTCCGTAGCTCCCTGGCATTATATTATCTGGTGTTCGGTGAAGCGTGAGTCGAGTCTGCAGGTGTCCGTGATTGCTACCGCGGTGTCATGTCCACCGCTACCCCCTCCCCCGGCGCCGATGAAAGAGTAGGGCTTAATCAGTTAGTCGATAGGGAAATTGGCTTAGAGTCACCGGGCGGCTATCTTCTCTCTTTCTCTTTTGCTCGCGAGAAGCAAACCTGCTGCCGCCAGTAGCTCACTGTACGCGTTATCATTCGGTTTACGTTTGTGACTGTGTTTGTGACGCTTCATCCCCCGTGCTCCAATTTTTAAACCAAAATGTGACGCGGCTCTTATGCCGGCTAAATGAAGCTTAAGCATGAGCCTTGAGACTTGAGATTATTTTATTTTTTATTTTATTCTTTAGTCTTCTTTTTTTTTTCTGTATTAAGTGGATGCCACGTCGATGAACTAATTAAACGAGAGGTCAATGAAATCGTCGTGTGGAACGGCGATACTCGTCGTGGTCTCGCACCGCCCTGTGTTTTAACCTTTTTCATTTTTACTACTTCGTTTGATTGTATTAATGATGTAGTTGAAGATTTTGCCGATCATGGGAAATCAGTGGAGAAACAGACCAATGTCTAAGATCCTCTAACACTGCGAATAAAGTGAAGACGATCAACTTCAGTAATATGTACAGTGGATCGGTAAGATATTGTTACCCTATATTTTATTTATCTTCAATTTTTCAAATATTTATTGAATTCATGTATTTATTTAAAATGGCATTAAAATTAATTTTAATCAAAGATATAATATTGAATTCGATTTATTAAGGCAAGTAGTATAATCCAGGATTTAGTCAGACCTCAAATTCAAACAGTTTATGCAATTTTTGGGGTCAATATCTATCTTCTTCAAAACCCAGTTTAATAAAATTTTTGAAATAAAACCTCATTAATAACATTTTTTATTAATTATAAAAACGTTTCGGCATAAAAAATTATCTGCATTCAGTTTCATAATAATAAAAAGTACTAGTAATAGAGATAATAATAAATCAAATCAGAAAAACTCTATTGCAGCAAGTACATTTATAGTATTTTTAGAATTACTTTAATCAAACTTTTGATTCGAAGTGGTGTGTATTTTAGGTATGAGGAAATATTCTTTGACAATCATATGCTGCTACCTCACTATCCTCTTTGACATGGCAGCTTTCAATTACCCGTAAGTCTAAAAATATGTTTACAATGTTTATATTTTTTCCAAATTTTCACTCAAGAATCAATTCCAGTATTTTTATTTTATTTGAATTGAATGATAAATTAAAAAAAAAAAAAAAAAAAAAATTAAACAAAACTGAATAATTAAGTAAACAATTAATTTAAAAAAAACTCAAAACTAATTTTCTAATTACTGATAAATTATATTTAGAAAAATTGTGTGCGAAGCCGTCTTTTCTTCGGAGGTAGAAAATTGGCAATTAAAGGTCAATAGTTTAGTGTCACAAACAATTCGACTTTCGGCGAGAAAACGCGGTTATCGCTTTTTTCCAAAGACCGCAAGGTAACTGTAATATTTTTTTTTTCTGTGTTTTTCCGTCTTATTTGTTTTTTTAATGTATCGCGCACGTTTAGTTACGTTTTTTTCCTTCACTTCATAAAAATCAGTTGTGTCAAATTTAATTAATATTTAAAAAATTTAATGATCTATTAATGAGTTTTTAATGCAAAAGTTTTCACCAGATTTTTAGTTCAATGAAAAATTAATTTTTAATCATTTAAATTTTGTACATAAAACAAGTACTTATTCATTTTCTGAATCGAATAATTTATTTCTATGATAACAGTTAATATAAAAATATTGTATGAGCTATTTAGATCAAAAGATAGTAAAAAATCAAACCTTTCATTTATTTTTACCTTCATGTTGTGGTTCCCTTTTCACTTTTTTGTTTCGTTAAATATATTCAAATACACGAAAGTAAAAAAGAAGTATGCGTATCGGTTTTTTCCTCGGAGGTCGAATTTTAAAAGAAAAAAGTATGCGTACGTAATGAACAAAAATTCTTCACATTTTTATATATTATACATATGTGAGTGCATTTTACGAAATATTTTTCCTTAAAAATACTTTTATTTGTGGTTGAAAAAAAAATAAAAGTACATGTACGCGCACTTCTTTTTAGAAATTTAGATTTTAAAGAGCACTTGCACCAAGTATTTTTTATAAGTAAATTGTAGTAGTGAAAATTAATACAAATTTATGAAATAAATAATTATAACAAAGTTTACAGTAAACAACTTTTTTATGTGACTCATGATTATCTTAAAACTTTATTTAATACTTTTTACGTCCTTAATCGACCCCTTGAATGGAAAAATACCAGTAAAGAGAGCTTACTCAAATAAAATAGACAGTTCTTTCAGAAAAAGGCTAAAAATGGTAAAAAAAAATTTTTCTAAGGAAAAAAACCAACAAAACTTCTCTTAATCCATTGGCAAGAATATTAAAAAAAAAACTCTCTACTGTCTTTTTTCGTTCATAGTATCGAATTAAGGCCGTTTGCTACATCTCTCATACATCTTACTTATTGTTAGTATATTTAAAATGGAAATTTTTTACTTTTTAGTTGATTAAATTAATTAAATCAATGAAACTAGAGCTTCGGTAGCCTTATCCAATATTTGTTTAGTCTAACGGGCTTTATAAAATAGGGTCTTAAAAAATAAATCGATAAAAATCAATTATGATGGGCATGAGAAGCGCGAAAAATCGGAACGAAAGTCTCTGGTCTATTATTAATGCAGTTTAACAGTAAGTACAGGGAGAGAGAAGAACGTTGTCGGATGAACTTTAGGGTATGCACGGCACGGAGACCTCTTACGGCTTCTCCCACCTCGATATTGCTGTTTCATCGGAATCGCTAATATTCACTTTTATACGAACTCTATGCTCACGTGATTATGAGACACTTTCATTTTCATGTTTTTTACACACTTTATTCTAGAATTAAAATTTTTTTACTCTCCTCTTTTCATTTAAATCCGTGAAATATTTTTAAAAAAATAACTTAGGATATCATACAAAACAACGTCATAGTCTTTTTTAGCGCAAAAATTTTACCAAGCGTAATAGTTGAATAACTGAAGAGTGAAATCAAAGGGTATTTGCATAATTTATACTAATAAATCATTAAAAAATAATTTTAAGCGTGGAAAGATTTTGTTGGCACTGTTAGCATGTTTATTACTTGACAATTCTAATTAAAAGTTTAAATCCAACAAGAAAATTACATAAATTTTACTTCATTCATTACTACAAAAACATAATAAGTCACAATAAATGAAAATTTATCTTATTGTAATTTTTTTGTTTTTTTTTTTTGTTTTTTTAGAGAAACGGAAGAGCAAGAGTACGAAGAGAGTGCAATAAAGGAGGTTGCACTTTCTTTGGGGGATATCCTGCCTATAAATCCAAAAAATTACGATAAGCACAGGGCACCTAAATACTTAGGTCAGCCAACGATTGTCTACTTTCACGTTACCGTACTAAGCATAGACTCCATCAATGAAGAGTCGATGGTATTTTTATTTACTTTTTATTTACAACTGACAATGAGATGAAATTGAAAATTCATATTACTTTATTAGACTTACGTAGCAGACATATTTCTCGCGCAAAGCTGGCGGGACTCACGACTGAGGCTGCCAGAAAACATGTCAGAGGAGTACCGAATCCTCGACGTCGACTGGCTGCACAATATTTGGAGGCCTGACTGCTTCTTCAAAAATGCTAAAAAAGTTACATTTCACGAAATGTCGATACCTAATCATTATCTGTGGCTTTATCATGATAAAACTCTACTTTATATGTCCAAGTAAGTTTATTTTATTCATTAACAAGCGATTGTTTATTTTTTAAATACATTTTTTTACTCTGTTAATTTGATAACTTATTATGTATTTTAGAAATTTGTCATAATCGTCAATTTTTATATTTTTTTCAGATTGACGCTAGTGTTGTCATGTGCCATGAAATTTGAATCGTACCCACACGATACTCAAATATGCTCAATGATGATTGAAAGTTGTAAGTCTTGCAGTTTACTTTTATAATTTAAATTATGGTTTAGCTAATTTCAAATTGAATGATCAATCTTATCATTTTTTGTATTCAAATTCATATAACTTGGAAAAACTTCCTTCTTGAGACATATATTAAAAAACCAAATATTTTGAGTGAAAATCCTGCATTTAAGTAGAAGTTTGAAATATATATAAATGTCGGACTTCTTAATATTTTCAACTATTATTGTTTTGTATTAGAAAAGTTTTGAAAATTTCTGTTGTATTATTTTTTTATTATAAAGTACGCTGCTAGCTCAGATTTGAATCTGAAACAAACTGACTCAGGGTTATTTGTATCTATAAATTTTTTATGTTTGGTTAAAATTTATGTAAAATGAAAATTTATTAATCTTATAAAAAAAATATTTAAAAAATTTAAACCTCCTCAGGCAGAATATAGAAAATTTAATAGAATTAAATTAAAAGACATTTTACTAATATCCTAAAATCGGTTTCTTGCAAGCACAACAAATACTTTACTCCTAAAAATTCCTAAAATTTTTCAGATTCTTAAGATGTAATTTTACAAAAATTGAAGGAAACCTTTCTTAAAAAACTATTTTCAACCATATAAAGCTGAAATTTTTATTTTTTTATTTTTTATTTAAGCCTACTCAGATAAATTACTGATACACAGCTATGACTGGAATTATATACTTATAAAAATATTCGTTATTAACATAAGAAGCTTTAAACTATTTAAAATTTTATAAAAGTTTCAATTTCAAGAGTAATTAATTTTACTAGATTAAAATAGTAGTTGAACTTATTGAAATCATCAATAAAATAACTCTTTATTAATTTACAATATTTCAAATATTGTTTTGTAAACAAATTTTTTAATAATTTTTGGAAAAGTATACAGTAATAAACAAATTTTTAATAAAAAATTTTTTTATCTTAATTCAATAGCTCAATTCTTGTGTATAAAAATAATTTTATTTTTAATTAGTTGAGATTTTTGGATTAAAACTAAAATTTTAAATTTTAAATGTGAATATTTTATTATTACGGCACGCTTAAGAAATGATACTTTCGGTAAATATAATTTGCCCTGAAAATATGTAAAAATGAAAAAGTTTGATTTAAAATTTACGTAGTCTCAGTATAAATACACAATATATATAGACAACAGTATATATACACAATAAACTTGTAATTAAATAAGTCTTATTGAAAAGCACATGAACGATGGTTGTATTGTTACTTGCAGTATCGCACACGACGCAAGACCTTGTTTTTATTTGGAATGTGACAGATCCCCTAGTGGTCAATCCGGAGATAGAACTGCCACAACTGGACATAGCCAACAACTACACGATGGACTGCACGATCGAGTATTCGACCGGTAACTTTACCTGCATTCAAATCGTCTTCAACCTGCGTCGACGACTGGGCTACCATCTTTTTCACACTTACATACCCTCGGCTTTGATTGTCGTTATGTCCTGGATTGCCTTTTGGATAAAACCCGAAGCGATACCCGCCAGGGTCACCCTCGGCGTCACCTCCTTACTTACCTTGGGTATGAGTAACTTAACTCTCTGAACATATTTTTTTACAGTTTAGTAATGGTTACGCCTGCATCAAAAAAGACAAACTTTATCACGGTTTAGAAGTACGGTAAAAAAATTTTTCAGTTTGATTGAAAGATAAAATGAGTAAAGCGGCGTAAAAAGTACAGCGAGCATGGTGAAAGGGAGAGAAAAAAAAATATCGGGGATGAGAGTAGGGCAGGGGAGCACTATAAATCTAACGCTGTACACGCAAATCGCGTGAGCGAATGGCGCTGCTGTTCTGTTGCACACGCGGACATTGCACGTTGTAAGGAATCCGTAGTAGTTTTTATACAGCGTGAACTCCGCGATCGGTAATATGTATCCGTCCGTCCAAACTGGAAATCACCTATAGCTGGTAAACCATTGCTATTCTCTTTTTCTATATCAGACTATCGGAGAGTTCTTCAAACAGATATTGAGAAATATCAATCCGTGATTTTTTACTATTTCGGTTCAATATAATTCTACGTTTATTTTTAAAGCCGTTTTTTTAAAAATTTTTTTAACTTGTCTTTGATCTCATTTTAAATTTTAACTTTTGAATTAATAAATCGAAGTCCCAGAAAAAAAAAACCTCAGCCAAAAAACTGACAATTTAAAATTATCAAAGAGAGGCTGAATAAAAAAAAAAAAATCAGTAAAAATCGTGAATCTTTATAATTTTGAACCCGCAATTGATCCGATTTTTTAATTCATTTAAATCCCTCATTTATATTTTAAATCTACAAATTTTCTGCTAAGGTTTTTCTTCTCTGAGACCATCGAAATATTTTGTAACGCAACCCTTTAAGAAATGTGAATTAGGTTATCCATTTAATAGTCTTTAAATGGCTAGTCTAATTCTCATTTCTTACAGGGTAGTCTAGTATTACAAACAAAACCATAATCAGAATAATTTTAATTCAAAATGTAATTGCAGCTACACAAAATACTCAGTCTCAACAGTCATTACCACCTGTATCTTACGTCAAGGCGATTGACATATGGATGTCATCGTGCAGCATATTTGTCTTTCTTTCGCTAATGGAGTTCGCTGTCGTGAACAATTATATGGGTCCTATAGCTACCAAAGCCATGAAGGGCTATTCCGATGAAGACTTACGAGAAGCGATAGATGAATTCAAGGTAGATAAATATGAATTTTTAGTTTAATTTCAAATTGTTTATGTATATATATTTTTTTATTCAAAACAGACCCCGATGAGGTCAGAATCTGAAAGAAGTAGAAGCCCGGTGCGGCCTCAGACTGCTCAATACGAAGAGTGCTGTGGGGGACGAGCCACCGCCATAACCATCGACAAAGTGTCTCGATTTCTCTTTCCCTTCGCCTTTTTTATTCTCAACATTCTCTACTGGACCACTTTCCTTGGATCTTAAACGCGCTGAGTCTTATTACCGTCGTAACAACTATTCTATTGTTACGGATTTTCATACGGACAAAACTGAAATTTTAAATACTCAAATATTACTTTATTTTAATTTTCAAGCTCAGCATTTTTTTATACGATAAAATTTTATTTGTTGAAGCTTTTATCGAAATGTATCATTCAATGATATTGTTCAAACAAAAACTTGCACGTGTTTGACACGTGTGAAAAATGAAGATTTTTTTTCTCGCATAAGAACTTAATAGAAAGCTTTCAATTAAAATTAAAATTAAATTTTTTCAATTTTTATAATTTTTTTTTTAACTTTTAAAACTTGAAATGTCATTCTAAGTTGCTTTTTATGATTTTTGAAATTCGAATTTTGTGCAGTTGAGGCGGAAAGGTAGCTTTTCTGTAGGATTGGAGATGATTGCAACGACAGGCCAAACTTGCTCCTACTCCCGCTAAAAAAAGTCATTCTGGTCCTGCAATATAATTAAAAAAAAAGATGTTTAAAAAAAAATTTTTTCAAATAATCATCATCAATTATACTCAGTCATTGATATTACGCCGTATATTTTGCCTGGAATGATTGTAAATTAAATATTTCTTTTTAAACAATTAAATAAGTACTTGAATGATCTAAATTTTTTATTTCTCGAAATAATTTTAAATTGAAAATTTGAGAACCCATCAATTTCCCAAAGATAAACATAATATGCAAAAAATAATTTGATGTCTTTTCCTTTTTTTTCAATATAAATATTTCAGAACATAATTATCATTAAATAATTAAAAATGTTTTACGAAAAGAGCGCATTTCTTTTAAAAAGAAGTTCATTTTTATACAACTCGATTATGAATTCATTAAAAATCAGGAGACACAATTTTCACTTTTTATACCTTACTCTCTACTGGAGACTAAAAAATGTAATATATGTAATCTGATTCAAAATTGTCTTTATAAAAAAAATGAATACTATAATTAAAATTTTTTTTGCTACAAAAAAAAAAGTTAAATTTGAATTTGTCATAAACTGTTTGAAAACTTATTGATTTGTTATGTACATTAAAATTAAAATATTCTAGTAAATAAACTTAGAAATAAGATGTAATTTTTAGAAAAAAAATTGTTACAAATATATCTTATAAAAGAAAATATGAGTATTAAATTTCTCTTTATTAAATTAAAACTATAAGTGAATCCTACAAAAATTTTAAAAAGTTATATTTTTAAGTTTTACAGGATTAGGTTGTAGAGGAAATAATAAATACTAAAGAATGTCAATAAAGACAGTACTTTATTTTGTCGTTATTTCATTCATATACTCATCTCATTGGTTCACATGCGCTTCAATAATAAATATACTTTTTTGTAAGTTTTTTTTTTTTTCACATATGTCGATAATTTAATTCTTCTTTTTAAATTTTTTATTTAAAGTCGTATATTTTGTTTTATTTTTCAATTGTGATCTTATCATACCTCGTAGCTGTGATAGATCCACGATTGACTTAAATAACTAACTTTTTTTCTTTCTTTTAATATTTTTTTTTTTTTTTTTGTTTTAATACGCATTTATAATGTAACTAATATTAATCATAATATGTATAATTAACATGTTTAACGCATTAATAATTTTGCTACGTTCGTTTTACCACCATGTTTTTAAGAGTCTTTAAAAACTTTTTCACAGTAAGTTTTATGAGCAGCTTAGTCAATCTGTAAAAGCAAGTTTGCACTTGCCTGATGTTAAAATTTTCTCAACTTAAACAACATTATTAATATTCAATTTTTTAAAAATTGAATATAATATATGTATAGATTTATATAAATATTCATTAATTAATATCAACGTAAAATTATATGCACTATATTATATATATAGTTTTTTTTTCTTTAATACTTTTCTTAAATTTTAACGTGTCAATATTTTGAACTTCTAACACAAAGTGCTTAGTGTTCCCTACCACATTGCATGCATTAACTTTTTCTCTTACTTAAATCATTCATGAACTTTTTGATTAAAATATACTGCACAGTTATTGTTCATCATATTTGATTCCTTAAATCTTCGACCCGACCCGCGGTCAAAAATCAAGCCTCTATCTTAATTTTATTTAACTTAAAACCTTGCAAGCAACGTAATTTAAAATTATCTACGAACCTGTCAGTAACGCATTAACATTTGAATAAAAAAATTTTTTTATGCTCTAATAATCGTTTTATTTCGATTTTAAAATCTTTATTTTTTTTTAATCAACCTAAAATTTTGAGTGGGTAAAAACTTTTTATCAATCAGCCGTCAATTTTCATGCAAGCTATACTTTATCTTATTTTATCCGTAATATCTTGCTAAGTATATCTTTTTTTGACTCCGAAAATATAGATTTTCTCTCGATTTGGTCCGTGACAGCGAAGCGGAGACGGTTAATTGAAAAAAAATTTTTATTTTAGATGAGAAAAAGTCAACTTAATTTTTCAATATCTATTAACTGTTTTATATATATTAAAATTTCTTTCACTCACTCTTCAGCAAATACTGTATTTTAACTATTATTTCTGTGTTTTTCTTCTAAACCTATATCGCATCACGTGCATATTTGTTTTATACTCTCTTACATAGCTTTTTTTTGTTCTATTGTTTATTTATTTCAGTTAGAGTTCTTTCATTACACATTTTAAAATCTGATTATTAATAATTTTTTCATACGAATTTTTCTGCTAGTGACATTAATCGTTTTTTAATAGTTCATTATTTTATTGGTATTTTTTCCGATTTGAATAATATATTATGAATGGGAGTTATACAAAGAAGAAAAAAATTTCTATGTACATCTCTTATTCCTATTAATTTTCATTGTTTTTACTTCGAATCAACGAAATTTATTCATAGTCCTGTACTTGTTTTTCAAATTAATCGTCTTCTGAGTCGCTAATTGTTTAGGTAGCGGAAGAATCTCTCTTTAGACAATTATAAAACAAGTATTGGACATTAAATGTTTTAATTCACTATAAAAACAACGAAAATAAATAAGATTAAAAAAAAATCTGCAAAACTTGAAATGAAAAACTAGTTTTAAAAATATTTAAGGTTATTTTGATAAAAAATTCATTCATTGCATGAGCTTCTTGCTGTTTTTGAAACACCAAGATTCTGTACAATAAATTTTTTCGACCTCTCGTTGCATCAATTACAGCGCTGCAAATACGATGAATTATAAAATTTATACCTCCTTTTTCAAATCGCTTTAAAATTATAAAAATATGTCATTCGAAAGCTTTGAATTCGAATTTTAAAAAACAAAGAAATCTTATCAACGAAAACGTTGGTCTATTTAAATATTATAATATTTTTTTTCTATTTACAAGTCTTATATTAGTATAATGTATTAATTTGATGAAAAATCGTGCACTTAGCTCATCTAAAAATGAAAAATGTAATTTTCTCAATTATTTTTAAATCAATTAATCAAATTCACGAAATTTTCAAATTTTCTAAACAAGATTTTTTAACTGAAAATTTTGTTATAAAAAATACAAAACATTTTTTTTTTTTTAATAATATTGTATAAATTTATTTTCAGCAAATATTATTTTGAATTAATTTTGTTATAGTATGCCAGTAAAAATTGGTCCTATTTCCATTAAAGAATCATGAATTATCTAAAAAACTGTGCATATTTAACGCACTTTTTGAAGCTTGTAAGTATAACGTACTGTACATGTTCAGTAATTATTTAATTAAAAAAAAAAAAAACTTCTTTTCTGTAACGATCTGGGAATGCGCCATTTCTAACTATCCCAATTTGTCTATCTGGACGGCTAATGACCGTGTTTCAAAAATGTTAAAAATATTTAATTTTTATACAATTATTTTAAACTGCTTACAAAATCAGTTTTTAAGACTATAATGAATACGTTTTAATGAATCAAGTAAATTTTTTGCGTTTTATACTGGCATACACTCCAAAATTCTTTATTTTAAGAATTTAACTTTTCTTAGGTTGACAGTTTTATTCTCAATCATCGTACTGAAGTATGAAAATTTTCGTGAAATATATATAAATATGAATGAAATTCCTTTCAAGTTGTAATTTAATTAGTGGTGTTACTTATCTAACATGTATAATAATTCAAATGTTTATTTGGAAAGGTTGAAAAATTTTTTTATTAGTCGTTGTAAACAACTTTCAGTTATACCAACTTCATTTTAAGAATTTAAATAATTCGTTGATTCTTATAGATGCGAGCGAAATTAAAATTTCTTAAATTATTTTTTGGAAATAAAATAAACAAGATAAATATAAATAATTTCACATCCATAACAAACATTGAATAATGTCAAAGTCGATGAAAGATATGTATATCCAATTGATATTAGGATTTTATTTACGGTACATCTCAAAAAACATCTCAATCCCCTTAACCACCACCGCGTTTTTAGCAAAAAATGTGAATAATTCATCGCACTTTGGAATCATTAATAATTCGCTAGTATTTATTTCATACACGTTTCTAGTTTTTATTAATAGTATTATTGTTATTATTTATTTAATTAATTTTTATTTATTGTTATTATTATTTATATTATTATCATTATTTATTTTTTTTTCTTTGTACGCGTTCGTAAGATTACAACTCTTGCTTCGAAAAAAATTGGCAGTTTACGGTAGTGAAATTGAAAGACTTTTTCTTTTAATCGAGAATTCAGCTTTTCATTTCATTTTTTCTGCAGATAACATTTAAAAAATGATAATTTTTTATTTCCTGTACTTGGTTTATTTTATGCTGTTGGTATTTTTCTCTGTTAACATTTTTTTTTACTTTTCATCGAATTTAACATTTAAAATTTTATTTCAACAATCTGTTCTACGGTAAGGACATCGATAATTAAATAATTTATATGAAAATGATGTGATATTTTTCAATTTCAAATTTTTAAGTAAATTTTGGACTTATTTCTTATCAGCTAAATTCACTGATTATTTTAAACTGCTTGGTGCAAGGTGCAACTGCAGGTCAATTTTATAAAATTTAAAATTTTCATTATTTCATTATCTTTATAAGTCATTATAACTATTCAAAATATGACAATATTTTCTTTAAAAAAAAAAAAAAAAAAAAAAAATTTCTTTAAACGCACATTTTTCATTTCATACTTTTATAATACGTCTAGCTTATAATGGTCGATTTATTGAGCATAAAACAACACTAAATTACACTTTTAGCTGTGATTATTATAATTATTTTTTTATAAAATCGAGGTTAACATAGTATATGTATATATACAATATATGTATGAATAATTCTTCAATTTTCCTTCACATTAATAATTTAAGTAGGAATGTGGAAGAGGAAGCGAGTTTTTAGGTTTCAGTTAAAATTGAGATTATCTTTTATTCGTTCATTAATCTGTTTTGTTTTGCTTTCATTCAATTCAAGATACGACTTAAAAAAAAGTAGTTATGTTAGAAATACCCTTGAATGTTTTTGCTTATTGTTTCTTCGACAATTAATAGAAACTATAATTTATCAACGCTACTTGATAGAAAATAAAAAATAAATCTAACCGTAATTATTTAAGCTTTTTCGAAAAAATAAAATAAAATTACCAATAAATTATTTATATTTTCTGCTAGTTTATCCTTACAGTCACCACTTTACTAGATACCTCGAACTCGAGTTCAAAAATCTTTTAACGACATTGAAATTTTTTTTAGAAATTTTCAATATTAAGTAACTTATTAACTGTTGAATTTGCATTGAACTTTATTTATACTAATTTTTTTTCTTTCTTTTAGCCACCAATTAAGTTCTGATTTACTGAAAATTACACTTTAAAAAATTTTTATAGTGTTTGAATTTTTTTTTTTTTTTTTTTTTAACTTTTTTTCATAAATGTTTACAGATTGCACCCACATTGAAAGGAATGCTAGAAATTTCAAGGATTTGTAACGGAATAATCTCAGTGTATAATATGCTTACGTAATTTTTTCCGCAAGGGGGAAACTATTTTATTTTAGATTCTTATATGAAATACGTCTTTAACTATGCATACAATTTTTTAAGATAATTAATAAAAAAAAAATATGTCGATTTTGTTTTCATTAATATTTACAATTTGGAGTTTAAAATAATTTTAACTTTTGATCAATAGGACTAATTTTATCGAGTGAAAGTATTTTTCACACCAATAACTTAAAAAAATCATTTTCGAAATTTTTAATTTAAATTTGTATCTTCAATTAATTAAGAACTAGAGATGAGTATTTATGGGTAGATGGAGGTTAAAGCCAAGCAACTTTTTTGCGAAGTCATAATCCTTCACCTATTCAAAAATAATCTCTCATTAAAATATAAAATTTTTTTCTTTTTTTATATAATCGAGAGTTTTTTTTAATAAATTTGTTACATAGTGACAAGTTTATTAACTCTAACAAATTTCTTACTCTGCACGTCGATTTATTTACAATTCTCATCGTAAAAATCTTTTATTTATTTGGAAATCTATAAATATACTCCTTTTTTTTTCAATTAAAATTTAGTCATTCACATGAGCACATCGATTGAGGCCATCAAAAACAAAATTTTTTTAAGATCGAAAAAAAAATTTTTCAATTACAATAGTTTCTCAAAAGTTATTAATGTGAATTTCACTTTTAAAATTATTCAAAAGATTAAAAACTGTAAAATAAACTACAGTTATTGGAAAAATTAATAGCTTTTATTGATTTATATAACTAAAAACGCGATAAAAATATTAGAAAAATCAATTTAAACATCGTAATGAAAAAAAAAAAAAAATTACTAAAATTCCTTGTATGCGCCTATAGTCATACAATGCCTTTGTAATGTGCACATGCATAACAACCCTTTTCTCATCTTGACACACTAAAGTAGTAGACAACTCCGCGCAAGCGCGGAAAGTTTGAAAGAACGAGGGCATCTTACTTATTGTACAGAAGTACTTTCTATTTTTTATAGTAGTTTTATTAATTTATTTTTTTTATTTTTAAATACTACTGTTAATATATATATATATTTTTTTTGTAGTTTTCTAATAATTTTTATCCGTTATTTTCGCATCAACCGCAAAGTTACAGTTATATACATTTCTTTTTTTAAATTTATTATTTTTTTTTTTAATATGTACATGGATGTACTTATAATATTGTTGATATAATAAGATTTGTGAAGACATAGTTACATAAATTCATTTAGAATTAATTACTTTTGTCTAGTTGATCTACAGTTAGACATAAACTAGAAATTGTAAAACTTCCACTTGTCACGAAAATAGAAAGTAACTTTTTATAGAATAATAATAATTATTAAATATTAAACTGTTATTATCAAAGACCAGCAGTTTTCGTATTGAATGAAAATTGAAGTTTAAAGTTAAGAATTATTAACATCGATTACACACAATTGAAATTAATTATTACTAGAGTAAGAAAATAAGGACTCATTTGAAAAAATTACAAAAACAAGTCTGAAATTTGTTCTCTAGTCAATAGTTGAACATTCGTAGTGACATATGAATAAATAATTACAAGAAAAGATTTTTGATGAATTCATTTAATTAATAACTGTTGAATTATTTAAAAGTGTTGAAAAAATTCAATGTAGCACAGTACTTGATTTAGAGCACTGATTATTCAACTAGCTTAAGTTCAATTATTTTTATGAACGCTTACGAGTTTAAAAATTATTTTAAACGAATTATTCTTTAAAATGTCGGTAAAAATTATAGAATATATTAATAAATTGTTCGAACACTGCCAATCTCTGAGTACGCTGCTAACTCTCGGCTTCATTTTGCTTGTGACCTGCTACGCAGTGTCACAAAAGGCCACTAATTTTATAAAATTCCATCATCATCTTACACAAACATGTAACTTCGTCTTTTCTTTTGTTAACTCATAATGGCATCGATCGAAAATAATGACAATTATAATTTATCTGGTACTACGTTTGTTTAATCCTGATTATAGTTTGAAAAAAATTTAACTATTTTATGGGTCAAAGATTTAAGAGCGCATTATCGGTCTTTGCACTTGATTAATGCTATATTGCAAGGCGAAGGAATTCATCTTTTTTTTTTTAAACTAGGTTTAAATATTATATATACAAGTACGATAATGTATCTTATACAATAAAGTTTTTGGTTCGAATTAAATACTCCATGAGTCGCAGAATCTTCAATCTTCTGATTTTTTTTTTTTTTTTTTCATTCTATAATTATCTTCTCTTGTCCAGCCGACGATAATTCACGCGTCGGTGAGAAAAAAGTTTTAATTAGTCTTGGCACTCGGTACCTCTGACTCGCTCGATTCTGCCTTTGTGGCTTTGTTGCTGCAAATTGAAAAAAGAAAACATTGGCTATGACTTTTTTTCTACTCTTTTTTATTGATAATTCTTCCAGAGTATCTAATATTTATTTTTTATTTTTTGATGTTATTTTTTTTTCTACTTTTTATTTTCAATTTTTTTTTTTTCAATCAAAATGTGTTTGTGAAAAAAAGGCAAAAAAATTCGAAAAGAAAAAATTATCTCGCATAAGTGTGTATAGCAAAGAGATCATAAGCTTAAAATAACATTGTGAAAAGCTTACTTTAGAAATTTATTTTACCAGGAAGAGCAAAAAAGCCGGAAGTGTCGTCGCGAAACTCGAATTTCAGCGTAAACCTAAACTCTGCTTTGGATAAAACTCGCTCGTCGGTAAAAAAAAAAAAAAAAATAAGAAAAAAAAAGAGAATCCTTGAATTCGAGACCCTAGTCGGAGTTTCCTTTTTCCCACGACCGAAAACCTTTCATAAAAATCGAGAAAACAATGTCATATCGAGTTGAATCACACGCCCACATATCCAGTGCAATCGGATATCGAGGATTCAAACGCAAAGAGAAAGAGAAAGACATAGTCGTTAATCGTCGTTCGTCGTTGGACCCTCAAACTTGCTCCACGTCCTCTGGCGATCGCTTTTTTTTAATCTTTTTTGTGAACGAAAGCATTTATAGAGAAATGAAACCCTCAAGCCACGAGTAAACGAAGTAGAATCTGAATAAACAAAAGCATATCGCTTCGGGTTCATGATATACGGATAATTTTTCGGTGATATACGTCTTGAAGAATTCTATGTACTTTTGGTATAAAAATTTACCGTTTACGCGCTGAGGAAAAAAGATAAGACTTTTTTTGAAGAAATGAGTTAAAATTATTTCTGAAATAAAAAAAAATTTTCTACTACTATCCAATATTAGTGAAAAATTGTATTTGCTAAAAAGAAAAAAGTTGTGTTGACAATAATTTACAAGTCCGAGGACAGACCAGTAGTCAGTATCTTACATTGAACCGGAATTAAATAAGAATACTCGAGTTTAAAATTTCGATGCGTGACGTTCAATATTCAAATTGGGGTCTCCGGTGTACAACTTAAATATCTGAAAATTTTATGTAAAAAAAAAAAAAGTAACAATAATAATAATTGACATCAAAACCCAGCAGCATACTTTAATCAAGCTTCTTTAGTCGACTAATTGAAAATACCGATTTAAATTAAAAAATGAATTGCAAATTAAAACTACAGGTTTTTTATTCGGACCCGGAAGCACGTTTAATCCAAGCGGTAGAGTACGAAAGAAATGTGCATCTTCCGTGAGCTCAAAGAGCCTGGCCCCCGCCTCCCACTCCTCTTGCCAATCAGCGGAATTCAATTTGAAAGGCACGAGCTTTAAAGCAACAATGCACCGGCGCTCCCTCTACTCGGACGAATCAATGCTACGAGTCTGCGCGAGCTTTACCAGACACCAACTTTACCCTCGGCTGAGAAATCAAAAATTAAATTCTTTTACTTTTTTTAAACCTCGAAAATGTAAATTTTTTAAACGGCCTCGAATAAACTCGATTGGATCGAGGGAAAAACCGTTTGGCAAAGAGCTCGAGGAACACTCGGCCATACCTTAGGACGCCTAGACTACCCTCGGCGGGTAAAAGCTCGCCCCGGCAGAAAGCGAGCCCGGCCAAAGCCCGGGAAACAGGCCGCCGGCGCGGGCACTGCTCTGTGTCTATGTGTGTGTGTGTATTTGTGCTCGCGCGAGCGAATCGATCAAAGGAGCTCACTCGCGCCCCCTTCCACACACACACATACGCGTACATAAATTTTTTTGCCTTTTTTCATTACTTAAAGACTAAATGAGAGCTGCCTTCGCATCTGATCATCACTTCCGCTTGAGCAGTCGGTTCTTTTCTTTCCTTCACCTGAACGTTTACTGTGGTCTAGTTCGCCTTTTCTCTCAAAACAAAAGCTTCAAAGATAAAAATAATACTTCCAAAATAAAGAATAAAAAATCATTTTCAGTAAATCAATTATAGTAATAAGGTGCATTTAGGTACTCATTTTTCTCAATTAGAACAAATAAACCATGCCGTGTGGTCAATAAATATTTAATATATATAATAATAATAATAATAGTAATACCTATTTATATATATATATATATGTGTGTATAGTAATAATTATATAGACATTCCTTTAATGCAAAATAAATGAATAATTAATAATAAGTAGTCATAATAATTAGCGAGCTTTTTAATGCACCTACTTGTTTAAAACTTACAGTACCGGGTCTAGATGACCCTGTTCAATGGAAGGTCTGATGCCAGTGTCTCCAGTAAGTTAATGAGACACTAAATTTACTCAAGGAAGTTTACTGTTTATACATTGGAGTAATTGCGATCATAGGTGGTGTTGTGGGTTGAGCAAGCATGACAAGAAAAAAAGTTCTTTTTTTACACACACAAAAGTCTCATGGTTATTCAAACAGGCAGTAATGTTTAAAAAAAGTCTCTACTTACTCCGATAGTTCTCATCCCCTAAACCATAATCGCACTTACTCCTTTGAAGAATAAAATTCTTCAAAATTTAATTTGATTAAACAGTAAAGATGCAAAGGCAGCCTCGATTAATCACCACTGAGATGAGAAAAAAACAAGAGGAAGAAGAAGATGGAGCTCACCGTATACAAGCACACAATGGTGTGTTGATTGCGTTGCGTCATCGATCTGATCCATAAGTGAAGGTTTTAGAGCGTGTTTCGAGCGAGCAGAGGAGGACGGTGATTTGTCAAAATTCAAAAACAAGGAGAATTATTGACGGAGTGATCAACATTGGGTCAGAGGATGGTCGAACACCTGGACGAATCAGGCGGTCTCGGTGACAACTTGAGTCGGCGGACCGGAAGTGCTCACTACGACCGGAGGTAGCTCGCTGGTGCTGGTAGTTACGATGTTGGCACTGCTTCCGGTGGTCATCGGGTCGCCAATCGTGGCGATACTCGGATTCGTGGGTACTGGCAGCGGCCTCAGGGCCTGCATGTCGCAGGTATGGGATCCACGTTTCTTTAGGTCCTGGAACAATTTTTATAATTTCGGTCTTGTTTCACTTTTTCCCCCTACTCTTTTTTTTTTTACAGTAATTTTTTTTTTTTTTTTTTTTTTTTTAACTTGGAAGCTGCTTATTTATAGGAAAAAAAATTCTTCATTAAATTCGTGCTCACCATTCACTCTTATTTAGCCCAGTAAACTAAGCTTGTTCACCCTCGTGCAAACTTGATCTTCGTTAAAAATAAAATTTTTTTTATCGTCTAATTTTATGAGGAAATTTACCGCTGAAACTTAGTCTCCGAAAAAATTTTATGGAAAATTACTGAGAGAATCTCAAAATGATCTTGATTATTTAGTCAATTTAAATTTTGTATAATATAAAACAAAAAAGTTCATATTCCGTTGATCATTTTCAAACGCAAAATTTATTAACTTTAATTATTTTTGATGAAACTGTTGACTGTGTTGTTCACCGTGAACTTTGTTCAACGGAAGTTTAGTTATTTCACGTTAGCTCGAAGTTTGTGCTGGCAAAAATAGTTTGGACCAACTTTTTAACGAAGATCTACGCATCCACACTTTTGTTTCTAATTTATAAAATTAAATTCAAACTTCTACTTTTTTTTATGCTATCATTCGTAAAAGACATTCTCGCACGCTCCCGCAGCCTTATGCACTCGTGCTCATTTAACTAAGAACGATGTTTAATAAAATAATTTATAAAAAAACTTGATTTACTAGGAAACAGTTCGTTACGAAAAAAAACAGAAATTTTTCAAAAACGGCACAGGGTTAAAATAATGGTTATAAAAAACTTCCTCCCCGCGAAAAAAGATATTATAAATAGGCTTACACCCCAATATAATGTTCTGCAAGCCTATAATTAATAAACTCGCCCTCTGCACGCTCTGAAAAAATCTGCTTACCTTCATAAGAACTTGTAAAGTAGTGAAAATATCATGGAAAGTACTTAAAATTTAATATTTCAATTATAATTATAGTTTTTTTAAATATATACTCGGGGTAGAGGTCAAAGCAAATAACTATACTTTAGAAGCCACATGCGAGATCAATGTTAGTTTTGTTTATTAATATGTAAATACTAATCATAGTTTTATCAATTTTCAAAGCGTTACCAAGCAAAGCTACAGCTGGTTTTTTTGTTTTTTAAAGTAGAGTAATGGTAAGAAAAAAGACAGTTAACATATATATACATAAACGAGAAAGACTGATACTTGATAAGTTTACAAATAGGTAGGTACAAACATTCAATTCGAAAAAAATTATAAAGTAACTACTAGATAAGGTTAGAACTGTACATATTTTACATGAATAAATAACGAAAAATCTAAAGTACTAATAAACTACAACTAACTACGATAGGTATTGAAAATACTTGAAAAATGTTTGAACATTCGTTTTTATTAATAGTGATATCACAACATCAATATATGCCTTGTCATTCCATATTTAATATATATAAATCACCAACACAGTTTATTTATTAATGATATTTAGTAGAGTTCAAAAACATTGTTTCTATTGTTACGAGGTCTCTTCCTTTCTGTGGGCTAGTACTAAAAATTCCTAACCTACATAAGTGTTTTTATTCACAAAAGTCACTGTGGGAATGTTCTATAAAACTAACAAGTAAAAAAAAGCGATGCAGACTCCATAAAAAAAAATAATTCTTTCCGCAGAGTGTTTATGTGTGCAGTTGCATAAATAATGAAAACTACAGACAAAATGATAATAATAGTAAGTAATCAAACTGAATTAATTGAAAAAAAAAGAAAATCAAAATAATCTCAAACTATATCCACAGTTATGATCACGTTTTTCTTCTTGCTTCTGGAGGACTAGAGGTTTACGCTTGCACAACAACAAGTAGAGAAGAAGCCAGGCGAAGCATCTTTTTTTGTAATTCGTGATTCTATCTATCAAATATTTCTGGGGATTGTTAATTTGCTCCTATAACTCTGATCTATGAGGATGCTAAATTTAAAGAGAGATCACTGCTCATCCTTGGCTCGGCTTTCGGTCTCTCTAGTCACTAAAATATCTCAGAATTGAACGTTGACTCTCATCTAGGATTTCATGGTAAACTCCTCTAAGATCTTGCTCTAAAGTGTTGGAGGGTGGTTTTTATTTATTTATTTATTTTTAATTTTTGCTTCACTCTTTCACTCAACATCGAGCCACTAATCTTCTGCACATTTACAAATAAAACGTCGTAATTATATATTCAATAAAAGCGTGGTGTGCCTCATATCAATATATATTTATATGTAAATATATTCAAATATGCATAATATATATATATATAAATATGATAATAATACTTTCAACAAATCAAAATACAGCCGCAACGGCAACGAACACGTGCTCATGAACGACATATTTATTTGTGTTTTTCATTTTTAGCGTGTGGGTGTTGACATATTTTTTTTTTTTTTTTTTTTTTTTTTTTTTTTTACAATCCTTGCTTCCTAATCATTACCTTTGGTCTAACTTGTATTCGATCGCTGTAAACGAGAACCAATCTATCCTTGTTATCCACGTCGGCTAGCTGATAGGAGTAGCTCTACTCACGATGAACAGTTGCAGTTTATCGAGTGTTTTTTTTTTTTAATTTTTGAATTTTTTAAATAATTTTTTTTGTCATTTTTTTTCCGTTTTCATTGTTGTAGGTAAAATGGGTGATCAATTTTTAATAATGACGGCACCGGTGTGACCAAGAAGTGTGTAGATTTTTCACAGAATCGTTATTGAGAAAAAAGGTTTGTCATGAATACAATCCAGGCGTTACGATGAATCCGGAGTCGTTGTCGTCGTCGTCGTTGTTGTTGTTGTTGTTGTAGTCGTAGTCGTCGATGATGATTAAGTTCGATGATGGTACCAAATCGTCACGGATGGAGGTGGATCAGCCACGTGAAATTTTTAAAGAGATTAACATTTTTCATTGATCTCAATAAAGTGATTATTTGTTTTTTTTAAATTCTCATAATCGGTAGTTTTTCAAAGCACACCCCCCAATTGTTTCCCCTTGAACGTAAGCACGACATCTCGTAGCAGGAGAAAGAAGGCTTGGTTTTTAGTAAAAAATAAAAAAGAGAATTATTAAAGGAAAAGTAAGCCGTGTTAAGTCAGTCAATCTCTATAATCTATACAGTCAGCGTTGTCTTCGGCTCGAATCAAAGGCTCCCTACATAAGAGTAGCTTATGGACCTACTATGGACAATGACATCTTTTCTATGCGTGCACTGGTTATGCAGCGTGGTGTTAGCTCGTCTCTTTGGTAGTATCTTAAATCGTAATAAGCTCTAAATTGTCACATTGAAATAATGTTGGTTTGGTTATTATTGTCTCTCACGGTATTTATATCTGTGAACACAATGCTCATTTATCAAACTGAAAGTCCGTGCTTGATGGTGTATGGGGAAATGAACGGACGGGCGGTGTGCGTGAAAGTTTTTAGTAACTTTAAAAGCCTTCAAAAGATTGGTTTTAAAGTCTGGTTGTGTGGTCAGGTTATTATAGGGTGGTGTCTGTGTTGGATTGCGTAGCAGCTCAGAACGAGGCTTCGACTAGGTAGGTGTCGTCCGTGCCAGCACCACCGGGCGCGTTTGTCTGGCCCCCGCCAGGCTGGCTCGTCGTAGCCTGGGCCCTCGTCGCCGGGATGTACTGCTGAAAAATCCACAACCACAAAAAGCACACGCTCTACACAAATTTGTTTTATCATTCTTGGATTTTTTTTTTTTTTTTACTTATATTTTACTAAGCGCGCTTAGACTAGGTATGTCGAATGTCAAAGCACTTTTCTACACTTCGCGTGCAACCTGATGGAAAAAAATACTTTTTAATTTCAGGAATACTCTATACATTTCCATCAGCTTGCCTTCGAAGATTATTTCTATAAAATGTATGACATGAGGAATATTATTTCTTGTTATCATATAATACGTGGTACTACTGGATAATTAAGCAGGAGATACGAGTCTTGACAGATTTTAAAAGTTTTTATTTATTGAATTGTATTTTTTTCTTACTTTTTTTTATTATATTAAAGAGCAAGCGCGCCAAATCGAATCAAACCGTCAATTGCGACAATTGAAAAGTCAGTCTCGACCTTCGGCTTAACTATACATGAGAAAGAAAATTAATAATGACAAAGCGTTTCTAAAATGTCCTATTACTGATATGATATAACTAAATAGCGGCTTAACTTGACACTAAAGCAGTGACACTATCTTCTGATATCTTTTTTTGCCCTGTTAAATTTTTTTATCAAAATGTATCATTTTTTAAATTCAAAATAACAATGGTTCTGTCATAATGAGGGTCTATGGTGTATTTGTAACGTGTTTAAGCTGTTCAAGATGGTAACTAGGTCATGGAAATTAAATATTTTTTACTTAAGTTTCTAGTTTTAAGGTCTGTGCATTTATTGATCTAGTAGCAATTTATTAATGTAATTATCAGCAATGGCTACTGTATTGGTGGCCTGTTGAAACTTTTTACGCATTAATCTACTATTTTTTGTTTAAATTTTGCAGTATAAAATCTATCTAATTGCATTTCAAAGTAGTAACTTTCAGTTTTTTAGTAACTGGAGCTACGTAGTATTACTAATTAAATTTTTACTCTCCAGCTTTTCAAAATTCTGTAAAAAGCTTTTTTCAAATTTTAAGCGCATGGAATTAATTAGTTTTTGGAAAGCGTTTGACTTACTCTTCTGAGAGCTTAACAACCAAACTAGAACAAATTAAATAGTTTAAAAACTCGATGGCATTATGTTCAAACAGAAAAAAATCAGCGTTTCAAAAATTTTATTTTATTCCATTCTCATGAATGGAAGCTTACATAGCTTAGCTTATAGGGAATGGTATTCAAAGTGCATATCTGTGTACGCGTCGAAATTTGTACGTAATTTTTCCAGATCGTTCAAACGTCAATAAACTTAACCGCAAAACAAGATATGCTCGTAACACAACGCGTCAAACGCCGCAATCACACGCGATTCCTTGAATGCTTTAGCTGAAAAAAGTGTTGGCAGTTTTTCCCAACCCAACCCAAACTGATAAACATCTTTTAACCTTTTATTGATTTAAATCGAATTTGCACAAATCGTTTCATTTTATTGTGTAAAAAATGATACTAAAATATGAAAAAAGTTCTTGCATTATTAGGCATTAAATAATTAATTAACTTCAGTCTAATAAAAACTTTTTTCAAATATAATTGATATTTTAAACCAGGCAATGCAACAATCAATAAAAATTAATTAGTACCTACAAAGAACTTTGTTGATTGCACGTGTGTTTTATGTTTAAAACTATTATCCCTTACAACCGATAATTTTAATTGTTGCAGTTTTTATCTTTTCTTTTGATTTTTAATTAGCGAATCAAGTTCCTACTCTCAAAGGTCACTTGACTGAAAGAAATTTAATCAATTGCGGGGCTTGTGTGTTTTCAAGGTTTTCGAGTTACTTGAGCAGTGTAAGTCAAGAAATCAATTTCATTTTCGAAACCTGTACTGTTCGTTAATCATTTTAATTTTATATTTAATCTTTTTGTGTTAAAAAAAGGGTAAAAACAATTACCAACTGATACTACTGGATGGGAAAACAAAAGGTTACGTTTAATTTTATAGTTTTGTTTGATTATTTACAAAGTATTAAAAAATTAGCAGTAATTGTGGATGACACAAAAATATCCTAACATTAATCAATTTTTACAATTACGAGTAATTGTTTCAACGATTGGGAAATACACGAAACATTAACAACTTTTAAACTTTAGCTTTTAAAAATTTTACCAACTGAAAGCTCTAGAAAAATAATTGAGATTATGAAAGTATTATTTTTAAGTAAGTAAATTTTTATACTAAACTGTATTAAAAAATTGAGTGTGGAAAAAGCTATAAATACAAAATGTAGGTGTCAGACACATAAACATCAATAATTTATTTTTATTTACATCAATACGAAGTAATATTTTTTTTCTCTTGGAAAAATAAAAAAACAAAAGTAAAAATTGATTCAGTGAAAAAAATTACGTACTTCTACACGAAAATATTTACGTTAGAAAAAAAAAGGAAAAAGTATCGAAGAAAAGAATCTCCAATTTTTTACTCTAGAGCTTTCGAGCTTCAATATTTCTTTGTAATAGTCTATTTATCAAAAAGTATAAAGGGGTAAGGGAGCTTTTTGAATGGACACTTAGGTTTCGATTTTTTTTTATCTGACTCTTGCCTGGCTTGTCATCTGGAGTGGATGGCCACCAACAACGTCGCACTCCTCCTTCTGCTCTCTCTGTTTTGTGCGCGTGCGCATCGGTTATCCATGAAAGCAACTCTAAGTTAGTACTTTTTTATCTTTAAAGTTTTTTATTTTATATTTTCATAACCCGATTTGAAAATTTTAATCATTACGTCATTTGAAATTTTTTTTCTAATTACGTAGACCCTAAAATACTAACGTACTTCCTAATAAAAAAGCACGATTCGTAAATCTAAACTCTGAAAATTTATGAATTAACAGGAAAGCTGTTACGCTTTTTACTTTTCTGCGATTATCTCGGACGTGTACGTGTGAAAATGACGATAATTACCCTGTAATGCTGAAGTAAAAATTAGTAATTAAAAGTTGAAAATTTATAATACAGTTCCTAAATTCAATTTTAAGAATAATTTTTTGTCGTACTCAATGTCAATTTTAAATGATGAAAAGTGAATGGAAATTTCTCATTTATAAAACTTTTGATGAAATAACTTTTTAAATGAATTTTGAAAATGATTTTGAAGATAATGAACTTGTATGATTAAATTTAGTTAGTTATAGATTTCTTATTTCATTATTTCAAGTGGATTGGAATATAGTTATCTGGATGATTACAGATATTCTTATTTTGAAAATATATATTGAAGCTTTTAGCTTATTTTAGTTTTTCGAAGTCTATACTTCAAAGAATTTCAGCTTGATATTTTATTTTTATTTGATTTTTTTCAGGTAAAGAAAAATTCATTTGATAACTATAAGAAATCCAGTTATAAACTTTGTTAGTTCTTCTTAAGGTAAAAAGTAGTTTTCTATACCTATTATAAATTTACTTCTTGTATATAATTACTTAATCTTTAAGTATAAGTATTGCAATATTCAAATCCACTGTTACTTGCATTGATTATTTTCTAATCGATTACAACAAATTTACATTATAACACCACATAAATAACTGACATTGAAACTTATTTATCTAGAGTATTTGAAAGATTTTAAGAATTTAGATCAACATTTATATTTATTTTTATGAATTTTGACTTAAAATTTTTTTTTGTTTTCCAAATCAAAGCGATGTGAAAACACATAACCGTAAACTCTTTCAAAATACGACGTTGGTTTAAAATTCTTTATCGTCAACAAACGTAAACAAATATTAATATTCAACAACAATTATATTAATACGAGTTCTATTATTTCGATTAATTTAGTATTGAAGCTTTCACACCGTTTCGATAATAATATTATATTTTATTTTGAGTCATCAGTTTACAGACATGGCATGCACATAAACATATGTCCACCAACATGTCAAACAAACGCGCATACACACGTACACGTCCACAGATATTAATTTTAATACATTAACTTAATTCTCGTGCAAAATAAAAACAGTAAAATTAAATGAAAATAAAAATAGTTGAACGATATCGGATTTGATTTATTCAAGCTCGCAGCTGTCACGAACCATTAGTTTAAGATTAATGTAATGATAGCTATATAGTAACTATTTTACTTTATTTGCACACACTCCCCATTTTACACTTTTTATGGTATTTTTGTTAAAGGTTGATTAAAAAAACTTAAAAAATTATGATGGTTATCACGATTGTCCGTCAAATAAATGATACTTGGGAATGATCGAGTTAAAAATTTTTTTGCTTGAAAACACTTAATATCAGAGATGTCGGTGAGAGGCCATTAAAGAAGAACATTAAATTTCAACCGGACGAACGATAGAAAAAATAAAATAATAAAACTACTTAAAAAAAAAACAACAACAACAGTTTGGTATAATAACCGAGGCACATTTGCTTTAAAATGCGTGGTATGAGTAAGCTCGGCTGCATAATAATTTTAAATATAGAAAATTAATATTGATTGTCGTTCCCGAGTCAAGCCTGTTATAAAAATGGCTCGGGTTGCAAGGCGGTCAATGGCAGACCTTTGTTACCCCCTCTTCCTCTACTAAACTGATGCTTCTCGCGTACATAGTTTTGAATTATCCGTTAAAACTCGAGGACACTGATGAAGAGGTTCAAAGTGCCTTGTTAAATTAACAATAATCAAAGTTTAAATACTAACTAGCCTCCAAGGGATCAAAGTTATACTGAATATTACGTTATCGCTTCTGTATTAATTGTATTCAACAAAGTTTACAGCTTTGAAACTATACTCTGAAAATTAATTTTTTTTTTCATCCTGGTTATTTTAAGGGAAAAAACGTAATGAATAAAATTTCACCATCTCATAAACCGAGTGCAAGTCCATGGGAGTTTAAGAAAATTTCAATTTTTGTAAAAGCACGATTACATGATTTTTAATTACAAAAACCACTTTACCCGGCATGAAAAGTCTCTCGTGATATTTTCAATAAAAGTACAAAGGACTTTTAACCACTTCTCCGTTAATTTAATCAAGTTAATTCGCAGCTGATTAAAAATTTACGCGTCGTGGGTTATGGATATCGTAGATGCGGTGAACGAGAGAGGTGCCAATGGTTAATCAATAAAAAAAGAAACTTAAAAAACAAAAACTTGAAACCTTGAGCTTTGATTACAGTTTCTCAAGAATTTTTAAATCTGTGGTGAAAAACAAAAAAGGATTGAAAAGTATTGCTATTTTTTTCGATCATGAGCTTTAAATTGACTTACTTTTTGAAAAATTAAAAAAATCTGTTTTGTCAATAATAATTGATCACTAATAATTGAATTGGTGACTAGAAACTTTCAAAATTTTACATTTATGGAATTTTTTTTGGATTTTTTAACAAATTTCAAATTTTAAAAGGCCTCACCAACATCTCATGTATTACACCCATTTTTTAATTCAATTTTTTTGTACCTACACCCGGGACGTCTTCGATATAGCGGTATAGTATGCATGATTTAACGTGCAAACCAGATGATTGATAACTGTGCAAAAATGAAACCATTTTTGGATTGTCAGTCTCAACGATTTTATGATAAATGAAATGCATGTTTTCCAAACAAGGACTATATGGCTTAAAATAATCTTACAGAAAAAATTTATTTCTAACTCTTGATGTTCATTTAAGAATATTATTTATATGTTTACTTTTGAAAATACTATTTATCTTTCTCAACGGAAAATTTTTTTAAAGACTCTCAATTATCAACTATGTTTGTAAGACTTATATTAACTAAATTTATAAAATTTTTTCTTGTTTGTTTAATAAAATTTTCAAAACAGTAAAAGTAACACAATATTCAATAAACTCCTTTCATACAAGTTTTGTTTAATTCTTTCCTTCACACGTATACTTTACACATTATTTTCATGAAGCTCTAGAACCTTGTTATTCAAATTTTCATCAAGTTTTATGTAACTCATCTATCAAACACTTAATTATTTTCCATTGTTTTTTATAGAATTTTGTAAGATGCGCCAAATATTTTACACTTATGCCAACTTGTCCTGCACTTGGAATGTATTAGAATCATTTTTTATATATTACTAAGGAATAGTCGTGATTGATGATTGTGAAATCATTTTTTTATTTTTTTAGAAGTTGTTAATTACGTGAGATTTTTATAAATTATCTTCATGCATTGAAATTGTGAATCTCAGAGGGAAAGTTTACGATCATCAGCTTGAAAATTTGATTTTAGTCTATATTTATAAAAAAAAAATATATTAAAGTTTCGACTTTTTCAATCTTATTATTATTTTTTTATTTTTCTATTGGTTTTAATATGCTGACATCAAATATGTTGATGATAACATTTTTAAATGCGCAAGAAGAATTGAATTATATTCAATCTAATATGATTACTCGATATGTTTGAATTTTCAAGAAATAATTAAGAAAGAAGTCGTTTTTACAAAGTTTTTAGACATCAAGTAATTTGATTAAAATGTTATAAAAATTTATTCATAGCAAATGACTGAAGTGTAATGGAATAAAATAGAATGAAAAAGAATATTATAAGATTGTTATTTTATTTGTTTTTGTCAAATGGCTAACATCCATAAAAATTCGAAGTATACCGAAAAATTTTAAATATATAAATTTTTATACTCAAGTAATAAAATTTTTTTTATTCTTTTTGCCCATTTACAATTAAAGCTATTAATTACAAATTTGAATATTACTATCGTAATTATTCTTCATTATCGTAATTTCACTTTACCTCTTGCATCTATTTTTTATTGAGCTGAGTTTAATTATTCACAATACCAATTTTTATAATCATCCGCAAAAACGTATGTTTATTGCCCAACTTTCCCTCATTTATCACTTTGCTAGTAATTTTCCTGTTTTTATTTTATTTTTTAATTTTAATTACTTTTGATGAAAATGTTCGTTTTTCGATCAATGCATAGTCAAAAAACTTGATAATTTTATGTATTTTATAGATTCTCAGTTTATGCGTTCAACCTAAGCTTTTGTACTTTTTTTTCTTTAAGATGCATAATTATTGTAACTTTGAGCCTATTGCAGTGGCTATTAATAAAAAAAAAATTACTTAAAATTTGACAGAAAAAATACCTGTTAGAAAAAAAGATTCCAGACAAGAAGCTTTTTTTGCTTACAGTCATCCTAAGTTTCATGACTGTGCATTGGTTGATTTAAGTAATGATCAAGTCATCCACGTAGATGAAATTTTCAAGATGCTTATGAATAATCACCACGAAAACTTGACTGTTTTCATTGCGCGTATGAAAAGTGCATCGAATGCTTTTTAAATAATTTATGTACACTAAATACATTTGATCTATCATTTTTCACGACTTGTGGGCATGTATCATTTTTACATGCCAACAACGCATAAATTTTTTTTTTCGAGTTCATCATTTACAATATATATTTCTCTGTATATATATTTGTTTACTTATTTATAAACGTACATTTATGTATTTATACTTTCTCTCGTATGCAAATGCGATTAAGCATTTTTTAATTTATCTATCAAGTTATTCTCTACAAGACACTCGATGCGCTTTTCTCCAACCTTGTGTAGATTTAAAAATGTACGTAGCCGACTTTATTCTCTAATTCTTAGGCAGACGAACAACGCAGGTGTCCAACTTTCAATCCAAGTATCTTGTACAAATCATGAATTATTATTTTTTTCATGGCAGATTCATTAAAATTTTTATATTCTCGAGACGCACGTATTGGAAAATAAAAACTTAAGTATTGGAAAGTAGGATAGAGAAAAAGGTTCTAAAAAATGGTCAAAAAATGAAGCTGGATTCGAGTGAGCATTAATTAGTTTTTTTTATTTATTTATTCATCTTTTTGAAGAGAGAGAGAGAGAGAGAGAGAGATAGAGCTCAAATAAATAAGGTACTGGCTGATACTGAGAAATTTTATTAGGCTTTGAACTTAACTCACAGACCTAGTACCGTTGAAACAGGTGTAAATTAATTTAATATTGGAAGACGAAGAGTTTACTTTTATCTTAGAACACATATAACCTTGTTTTGTGCTGGTAAATGTTGTTTCCAAGAAAAAAAACTTATTTATGTACTTTTGATAAGTCTGACGTTTCCATATAATTTGACTTTTGTAATAGTCTAATAATTCAACGTAATAGATAATGAAAAATTTGTACTCAATAAGCTAGTGAAAAACAAATGTGACAGTAAAATTTAAGTAAAAATAAAGTTGTAAATTTGAGTTTGTTCAACAAAAAAAAAAGTAAATAAAAAAAGCTATTTTACTGAAATTTTGAAAAAAAATTCTTATTTCGTGATAAAGGGAGAAGATAAATGACATGTGTAATGTGGAGAAAAGAGACGGCTACGCTCTCGGTTGATTGGCTGATAAGATCAACTTTGAAAGCTACTGTCTTCTTTGTTCCCATCTGACATGTATAATCATACTGCAACCCTGGCCAGATCACGTTTTATCTAAATTAATTTTCTCTCTGCCTCTCACTCGCTCTGTGTAACCTTGTAAAAACAGTTATAGTCAGCCCTCCCAAATACGGAACTGGAAGACCAAACATACTTTTTTGTGCGCTTTTATGGCGGGACTCTCACTTAAATTCTAATTTTTAATCTTTTAATTTTATCCTACTTTATACGTATATACAATTTAAGGTACAAATTACTTTTTATAGATTTTTTTCTTTAATTATAGTTAATAGTAAATAATACAGTAAATTTAATGTTTTCTACCCTGTATTTATACTTTTTATAATCTTGGAATTTTATTCGCCATTAATATTAAAATTATTCTCGCGATTGAATAGTGTTATTATTATCATTTTAAACAATGAGAATGAAAATTTGGCTTGATGCTGGCTTAACTTATTGTCAATATAAGGTTTTGTACCAATAAAATGAGATCTTTTTGTAAACTATTAAATAATTTTTCAATGTTTAAAGCATTGTATAAAAATAAATGAATTTTCATTCAAATGAATATATTATCGTAATGATTTGATTGTCATTGTGCAAAAGGTCTCTTTAACTCAATCTACTTATATAAAAAATTTATTTCTAAAAATTAAGTAATTTAATACTGGGTCAGTTTGAAATTTTCTTATGGCTTTCAGTTGATTCAACAATAAATTGCAGTCAATTATAACATCACTAAAGTAAAAGCCAAAATCCATGTATGTACCTCATCAAGTTTCACTGTAAAATGTTGCACAAAGAGAAAGCAAAAAAAATTCGTATTTTTTGGCACCTGAGTTGCGAATTTTCAGGATTTAACTCAGCATTGCTCGGAGGCAATTTTCCGTCGAAATAATCGGCGTATTGAGAACCGTCCATTTTTAAAATTGTCGTTCGTTCGCGCAGTCGATTTCCGGGTAGGCCGGAAATGGCGAATTTTCCAGGCTCAGTCAATTGCGTGAGGTGTGAAAGAAAGAGTCAAAAAGAACTAGAAAAAAAAGGTAAAGCTTGACCCATCTAAATTTAAGCTAGAAAAAATATCTTTCTTGGAAAATTCAATGATAGATATTCAAACTTTTACGTTGTTAAACCCTGAAATAATTTATTTTCCAAAAAAATATTCAGTTTATTTCTATTTAATAATGAAATAATAATATTGAAGTACAATTATAAAATTCCAAGATTATAAACTATTTAAAATTACTTACTTAATTATACTAGCTATACATTAAAATACTATTGAAGAATTTTTTGAATAAGCAAATAAATTACTGAATTATCTATTTAATTTTTTTAACTTCATTTTCTCGACCAAACCGTGTATGGAATAACTTCAACAACATTCGAGTCTTTCTGAAAGAACATAATTTAGTAAATCAAATATAATACAACTTTTATTAAGTCGTTATAAAAAAAAAATTTAATTTATATCACATTTAACGTTAAATAAAAGTTTATTTTTGAGGCGAATCTAGAAAAATTTTTGTTTACTAAATTTGTCACAAACTTGAATTTTCAGTAAACTATTTACAATTATAATTTTTTGCTGTAAACATTGCATAAACTGTCTCATTACTTTTACGCATAATATTGATAACTTTATTTTAATTAATTGTTTTAATTATCTTTGTGACTATAATTAACAATAAACCTTTATCCACATTTAAACTATGACTCTTTAAAAAATTACATTAATTTTATAATTATTACGAATGAATTTTTGTATTTACACTTGCACCAAAATTCGGTTCAGTCCTAAGATGCTAAACTCCTTGTTAATATATATGAAGTTGGAATTGCGTATTTTATGAATTTAAAATTTTGCTTCCATTTTCAATCAATAAAAAATTAAGTTTCAAGAAGTTGACTATGAAATAATTGCTTTAACGATATTTTTGTGCATAGTGATATTTTTCATTTTTACATCCTCTGGTTTCGATTTGATTCACTCGTGCTTTGAAACTATAAGAAGTAATTTAAACTTTTTCTGTTTCTACTTCAACTGAGAAAATAAATTAATCTTGGTAATGAATTTTTCTAATAGCTATGAACTCTCGAAAAAATTTTGTTTTCTCAGTCGTAAAATTTGTGCGAGTCCTACTCTAATCTAATACGTTACCTCGCTTCTGTATAATTCCATCCTAGAAAGTCTTTATCTTCTTCTAAATTCATTAATGGAGCCCGGGTTTCTGGCTTTTTGGCAAAAAATCGAAAATGTTATAATGACTCCTAAATATATTACGCAATTCTAGCAACTGTATTCTCAATACTGTCACATACACAATATTGTATGAACGTTTCTAAAACTTCATAAATTCGTATCCGACCAAACTTGAACTAAAAAAAATTAATTTATTTCATTCAACAAACAATTATGAATTAAATAACTAATTCAAAATACTTATAACGACACTAAATATAACTATAGTTTTCAGCTGTAAGTCACAATAAATAACAGATTTAAGTAGAATTATGATAATATTTACGCATTTAAGTTTTGCAAAGGATTAACAGGAAAAATCACAGCAACTAAGCGTCATTTTTAAATCTGTAACTCTCAAGATTCATGTTTGATCGGGCAAGAGTCCATGTACTAACCCTAACTCCTATGGAACGGAGTCAAATAACGTAAAACTCAGGCCAGAGAACATTTTAAAAAGTCTCTCTCGAGTACTTTTTACGAACACAACTGTCACGGTGGTGTGATTGATATATTATTATAGCTTTTAAGACTACTAAAACAAACAGGTACGAGAAAATTAACGTCATGTTACTCGACTCCAAGCCAGAGTTTCACAATATACAAAGAAGTTACCGGTGAATCGCATGTGAAACCAAGGCTGGGCGAGGCTAAAACGACGTTAATTCACTTAATTGCTTATAATTGTTGGTCTAACGTACACCTACTGAACAACCCTCGCGTACTGTAGACACACACACAAACACAAATTATCTGCACGACTCGCAGAGCCACCTCACACTTAAAAAAAAGCAACCCCTGCCCTTAGTTTCACATGCGATGCCGTAACCCAAAAAAAAGCACTGGGTTAGTTCACTCGAGGGGATAAATGGAGCTGCAGGGACAAGAGAAAAGGTGGTGATAAAATAAAGAAGAGATAATAAAAAGGGTGCGTAATTTAGACGCGCGTCTCGTTGTAAGGGCTGGTGGAGCCAGCGGCGCGAGCCTTGGAAGCGCGCGACTCCCCGGGCACGCTGAAGGTGACGTTGGGCACCTGCGCTGGGTCGTCGTCGCTACTGAAGGCGGCCTCCCCGCTGCAGCCGGCGCCCGAGGCGGCGGGGACGTACGGCTGCAGGAGGGCCCGGTCGGCCTGGCTCGTGGCCGCGGCCGCCTGCTGGCCCTGCTCGGAGGGCGCGGGCAGCCCGGCCTCGCTTATCGAGGTGGTCGAGGCGAGTATCCGCCGACCGCGTACCTGGTATCGCTGGGGGTAACACCTGCCGCAGCAGAACTGTAGTAAGGCGCCCCTGGAAGCCACGCTGTGGGCCGGCGAGGTCAGAGGCGACGGCGAGCCCGTGCGCTTCGGCGCGCCGTTGAACGGCGCCTCCATCTCCACGAACTCTCGATCCTGCAACAAGCAAATGACGCAAACAAAATGATTTTTCTTTCTTTTTTCAACTTTTAAGAGTCTCGTTCGAACGGAATATTCATTCGAACGTATTGCGGGACTTGATGGATCCGAAAGTAAGTAGCTTGAATTTTCAATGCTACTGCTTTCACGGAAAATCTGGGTCAATAGTTTCTTGTTCACGAATAAATATTCGCTTGTTGAACGCTTGAATTTGGTTTGGCACAAGCCGATAAGTCACTTGGGTAAGTACTCAGAAACTTAAGTCATTTCTGTAATGCTACTCGGCTAATTTCATTCATCTCTTCGTTCTCTTTGTTTATTCAATTTTTACATAAAAGCATTTGAATTTTTTTCTTCATAATCTTAAAAAAATGCATTTTTATAAACTTCAAAATTTAAATCATAAATCAGATTTATACTCTCGTCTAATATAATAATTTAGTTTAATATAAGAATTTGAAATCATTAATTAAGCACTTGAAACAAAAATTTTTTAAAATTTTAAACCACAAAACCGATGATTGTATTTTTTGACTGATAAAATCTTTTTTATTCTAAACTGGATTTTTCTAATAATTAATCAAGATAAAATTTCGAAAACATGAACTATCGAAAACTGTGACGTTAATGGTTATTTTTGAGCGATGTGAATTTCTAGAATCACTAAATAAAATTTACTTAGCGGTGAATAAAACAGCGATGTTTGAGACCCAACCCAAGTAATTCATATCGGTAGCTCTGAATATCTATTTCTAACTTCAAAAAAAATGAAAATTTTTTTAGTTACTTTCGTTTTTTGCTTCGTTTACATATCCACTCTCAGTATACCATCTAAAAGTAAGTGAAAATTGCTAATAAATATCGTTAAAATTGATGTTGTTCGAAATTGAGTCGATGTTGTTTCAGTTTCCAAAACCTGATATTAAATTATTCACTTTCATATCGACCTTCCAACAATAACCATAAAAAAATTCCAATAACCATAAGACTAACTTTTTCTAATTGCCAAATTAATCTTAATAATTTTACCTTAAGTATCATTTTTTGAATTTTTCATAATTTTAATCGTATACGAACATACATCATTTCCATTCCGCAACAAACATAAATTTTTTGAAAACATTCAATATTCTAATTTTGTTGTAGACTGCCTCATTTTTTTATTCGAACGATACATATAATTCATACTTGAAAAATGGAACCGACTTCACCATTGTCAAAGGAAATTGTACACTCGATTTAGTAAGCAATAATCAAAATTGTTTGTGCGATGTCGTAAACAAAAAGAGTTCTAACTGACAAAACATCCTACTGCATCGAAATAAAACAGCAAAATGGGATATGATTTTAATTTAAAAACTGTTTTCTTAATGTAAAACAACTGTATTTTTAAATAAAAAAAGTTTGATCTCAAAAAACAAAACCTTTTATTTTCTGACAAAAAATAAACTCAATCTTTTATTCAAGTAACGATCTTTTCGTACTTTGAGGTTTTCCAAAGTGAACCGCACTTTTTGCACCACAAACTACTTTCAGCCATAAATTCAGGCAGTCGGAAAAGTTTTCGACGAAAGCTCGCAGGCTAAAAATTTCCTCCACAAATACAATGAGATAAGCAGAGAAACTGAGCAGGATTCACCCAATGGGGCTTTTGAAATCTGCGTCTTGACTTTTCTACTT
Source organism: Encarsia formosa (assembly GCA_038277355.1). Taxonomy (NCBI): domain Eukaryota; kingdom Metazoa; phylum Arthropoda; class Insecta; order Hymenoptera; family Aphelinidae; genus Encarsia; species Encarsia formosa. Next base: position 114,351,458 of record CM076184.1, read on the forward strand.
ACGACGTAAAAGCCACGAGTAAAATCATTCCACATCATCAATTCGAGTTTTGTGTCGATAACCAACCTATAGCTATCGGTTTTTTCCAAAAGAAGTGTTCTTAAAAAAATAAGGGATAAAATAATTTTTAAGACTATTCATAATACTTATAAACTATTTCTATGAGGTTTTTTAGAATTGTGAACTTTTCTTTTTTATCTTCAAAATAAAAGAAAAATTTAATGATGAAAAATAAATATGTGAGGATTTTATAATTATAAAGGCAGTACGCATGACCCACTTTTTTCTCATTTTACATTTAAAATTAAGCTTGTGTTAAAGACATAAATGTCAACATGTTGCCTTCGTGGTAACCGCTTTCATTAAAAAAATTAAAAATCGTCATATTTTATAAAATATATTTACAGCGTATGTCAATAAAAAAAATATATATATATGTTTCTTTTTAAGTAACTTGTATTAAATATTTATACAAAAAAATAATACTGAGAAATTTGTTTAATAGCCTGTTTTAATATTTACAGTGAAAAAGCGTTGAATTTGCAGCATTTTTTAATAGATCCATGAAAATATCAGCCTGAAGTTTATAACTCGTGTAATAAGATTAATGAGCTTATTATTATTAAAAACCAAATTATTAATAAAAACCAAACGACTACAATAGAGATTATCAATATTTTTTTATTAATATGCAATATTATGTTTTACAGCCCTTTCGCATCGTTCTAACTAGGACCGACATTTTCAAGTATTTATTTTTTGATCTCTCCAATAAATTGTTTTTTATTAAATCTCAGTATCACTTAATCCTTTTACAGTTAAGTTCTTACATTAACAACAATAGAGGGTAACACTGAATGTTTCAAAATCCTCTTAGTTATATTAAATTTTTTTATGAAAGTTAGTTCAACGATAAAAACACATTGTACCACTGCTCTACAAAGTAATTCAAACTTTAAAATAATCCAAGCTTATGATAAATTTTGAATAACTTAAATATTTTCCGCGAAAGTTCTAATGAAAAATAAAAATTCCCAACAATTTAATAATTCTCCGCTGTTAACGTTTTTCTTTGACTTTTATTCAAAAAAAAGCTTTTAAAGTAGCATTTTTTCGAAAACACCGAAAGAAGATTATAGAGCCATTAAATGCGTCCGCGCCAGAAACATCTTTTTCTCTTACTTGAAATTATATCATAAAATTAAAGCAATCCACGTAGGAATTTAATCGAGACTATAAAACAATGAAAGTTAATCGCACCCGAAAGAGAAGAAAAAAGAGTGGGGCTAGCGTACTGTGCAGCTGCAATCGCTCGAAACGAATCAGCTGATCGGTCCCAGCAGAGCGACGGAAGAAGCAACCCTCCCATTCAATCGTCCCTGCCAGAGTGTACTATACGCAGGCACGTACGATAAGCCACCGTGAAGCCGAGCCCGTCCTCCCCCCACCCCCACCCTCCGACAAATTGTTTAACCTAGAAACGTGCTCGGAAATACTGTGGGTGATGCGCGCGGCCCGAGCTCGCGTTGCCAAAAGATTTGCGAATCCAAGCTGCACCCTCAAAGATCAACTTTCTTTACATTAATTTGTGTATCGTTTGAAATATCAACTGTTTTTCAAATCGATCAAATCATTCAAACATTTTTTTTCCGGTACACGGACAGGAGAATTAGTAAAAGCACGATATTATCATGCATCAGGATCTGGTATTATGAAACTTTTAATATTTTCGCCAGCTAGTTTATTAATTTTGAAGGTTATTAAAGTTCAACGATAATACATCGAATATTTTCATTGAATAAAAAAAACTCCCGTAGTCGGCGTAAAAAATTAATAGTCTGACTTCGAAAGGGATCGATTTACATAACAAATACTCAAGAAAATTGAATAAAAAAGCAATTTAAAGTTTATAATCACAACTCGGAGGCTTGAATGAAATTAATTACTAATTATAGTATCCATCCGGGACAACCAAAGTATTAAAAAAATCAAAACATTCTAAAAATAACATCCACCTACTTTAGCTTTTGTAACCTTCCTCAGCGGGTTTTATTCGAGTCCAACATTTTAAAAACAATTCTCAGATAATACTGCGACATTGATAAGGAAAATGAATATTTCATTAAATGCACCGCGGGATAAAAATACGACGCAAAAAAAAAGGTCCCCGGTGCTTTTCATTTAGCCCCGCGATCCCATTAGCCGATAAAGCGATTCTGCAAATTTCGGACAATAATTTTGATGCGTATCTGCGCACGCTAAACTTGGTTGTGAAAAATGAGAAACAGAGCTCGCTATCGAATAACGATATTTATGAGATTTAATTTGATCCCGGATTTCAATTATTTATTCCTCGAGTAACGTTCGTAAAAACGTAACTCGCACGGATTTAAATGTTTGTCCATCCATCAGTCGAAGTTAAGTTTATTATCGATCAGCCGTGCCCCGAAAAATGGAGCGCGTACCTCTTGACAAATAAACGTATCCGACGTAAAGCAAATATAAAATAAAACAACTGCAGCAGCCCTTTCTTAATTAAAGCCCGTTTCGGCAATTCGGATGCCGAATCTGGGTCGATGGTAAATATTCGTCCCAGCCTGTGCGCTCGTACGCCAGTACTTATGAGCTCGATGCCACGCCTGCAACGATTACCACGAATCTCATCGATTAACGCTTTTTACTTCGTACCCTGACATCCCCTGTTGCCTTTTTTCTTTTTTTATTGTCTTGCCTTTACACGGCCTCCTGGCATTCCCCCAGTTATCATTAATTCGATGAAACTTTGGGGGGAGGATAAACTTTGGCTTACGTTATAGTCTGCGGTGACTGGGTACTCTGATTTTTTTTTTACGAATATTATCCGCTTTCTTTCTTTGGTATTGTTTTTTTCAAATCTTTTTTTTACGATAAAGTCAAAATTTATGAAAAAATGAAATTGGTCTCCCAGGATTACGACTCGAAGATTAAAGGTTACCCAGAAGATCCCTCAAGGGAATAGTCGTAAGAAACGTTTATTTTTGGATTTTACAAGATTAAGCAGCATTTTAAAAGCTACACAAAAAGAATTTCAGATTTTTTAAAAGTTGAAACATGAAGTTTCCAACGATGTCTCCTATCAATTATTTTTAGTTTTACCAATGATGCAATTATTTAAAGAGGATGCATCAGCAGTGGAAATTGAAAAATTTACAAGTGAGAAGATCCAGATTAAATTTTATTCGCTCATACATTAAAGACTCCAGTCCGATTCACTCTCCGGTCCGGAGTCTTTTTCCCACGAGCTCGGCATTTTCCTATGAACCTACTTTGTATTTTATTTCTTATTCAAGTGAAGGATAAAAGGGGAAAGAGATAAAGTACATTGGATGCTTTTAGCGTTTGAATTTGTTCATTTTGTAAAGGTCAATCTTTATGGATGATTTTAATAAAATTTATCGTCAACACGGAGCCTCATCGTTTTTTACTCGAATTAATTTGTGATTTTTGTACGAATGATATATAATTTATAAAATCCAATTAGTATGATTGATCGCCCCCGGATAATGACGATATTTAATGGTATATTCAAGATTCAACAAGTTTCCAATAGTTTTAAAATGCATCTCTTATTCACTCAAAATAATTAAATTTAAATGAAGCTTATTCTTAAGATCGCCACAACCAATTAGCCTAGCGGTGATCAAAATTATTCGAAGACAGCTCTAATTTCACTGCGACGGAATAAGTTAAAGCTATGGAGTAAATTAGAGATAAAACGACGATATCGTTCTGATTAACCTTATGACAAATTGGCTCTTTGTTTCGATGATATAATAGGTCGTTATTAACATAATGACCGAAATAATTTACTTTTGATTAAGTTCCGCCGTTTATGACAGTACCCGGGTCGGCTTTATACTACTTACTACGTACATTCAGGACGATTCAATTAAACTTAGATTAAAATTTTTGGACATATTACATTCTACTTCACTGTGTCCTCCGAAAAAGTAAAATTTTTAAAACCGAGAAATTTAATCAGTTGAAAGGAAAGTTCTTTTGCGTATACCTAACTTTCCAATACTTTTAAAAGAAAAGTCGTGAAATAAATACGCGCGTCTCCGACTACGACCAAAAAACCAAAACTACTCGAAAAACCGCTGCAGCACTTAGTTTTTCATAAATTTTTCCTCCATCTCAAAGAAACTTGGGTATTTTTTGTGTACCGCGGGGTTGTTTTAGGTATGCATTGCTCCACGCAACGCTTGTACTTGTAAATACAAAAGCCACCGCCCGGGCCGCTCCGCGCGTCCTGAATTTAATATCGTTGTTGTCTCGCGGAGAGAAGGAATCTACTTTGGAGGCAGATGTGGAGAAGAAAACAATGTCGTTGTCGAGATATTGGATTTCGCACTTCCGAAGTTGGGTGGAGGGCCGGAGTCTGACTATACGACGATCTTACTACTCGCGCGTAAATTCGCAGGACTTGTAACGCTAGGGATAATTTGCTTTGTGCTCTCAGACATTATTAGACTGTTTGAAATTAGAGCGACGAGGGTTAATTTTGTGGGTTTGATGCGCGCTGTCTAAATTATTCAAGTTCAAGCGTTACTATTTCGTAACAAAATTTACAATCTATTTTTAAAATTCAATCGCACCATTGCGCTTCATTAAAACTCCCCTACGAATTTCTTACAATTTATTACGCGAGTTCAAAGTGCCTCGATGGTTGCATTTATTTTTCTTGAGTGGAGTACGTGAAGTTGAAAAATGATTGTTCAAATGAATGGTACCAAAAAATAAGTACTCGAGTCTGGGACAACCCACGGAAGAGGCAGAACAAAGCCTCTTCGAGCAATTTCGATCTCTTTGTCGAGACTGACTACTCCCTCCATTCCTCCCTTTATCTTTTTGTTTCCTTCCTTCTTTTGAATCGTTTTGTTTCCATTTTTTTCTTTTTTATTTTAATTTTTCTTTTTTATTTTTTCACTATTCAATCCTTTTGATTGGTACGTAGCCTCAATGCCTCGTTTTTCCATGTGTTTGACGTCGCCCGCACTTAAAAAAAAACCGCAACACAAGTCTGCTTACAGAGTTTTCAGTACTGTTTTCGTGCATTAGATGGAGAAATCGTGGTAATCAAGCTTTGAGGGAGTATTCTGTGCCTGCCCTAAAAAAGCCCTTTTCGGTTCCACTCGTGATTTTGAAAATTTGAGAGATTGAATGGCTCTGCCAAGTGAAAATATAAGTGAAATGCAAATAAAACGTAGTGTGTCATCTTTTAGACCCATGAGCAACTCGGAAAAATTTGTCCACGTCGCTTGTTAAAAACACTCCGGAATCTCTTAGCGGCAGCCTTCACTTAACCCAGATAGCCGCAGCCGCTGACTGGCGAGATGCAGCGAAGGGAGGGAAGAATCGAGGAGTTCGGGGGTAAAGGGCCCGAGTAAAGTAGCCCCGAGGGCGCCGATCGATACCCGAACTAGGAAGCCGCACCATCGGCCGCCTGCAGGAGTAATGGATCACGCTCCGGAGTAAATTCGAGTTATTGAATTTCCAGTCGGCCGAAAAGTAACTTGGGAGAGGGAGCTTTTTTTCAACCATAGTGATTTTTTGAATGAAGTACGGCCGCTTGAAGATTAATGCGAAGTGGAAAATTGTTACCGGTTGAAAAAATTAATTCTTCTACGCCGGGGTTGATGAATTTTCATGGTGCACGAGGAAAAAATTGTTTTTGTAGGCAGTGAAAGGAGGCACGGAAAATGTAAACATTTCTGCGCCTCGTTAGTGTATTAACATATAGGAGTTGCTTTAATCAAGTTTACTCAAAATCTCTTTCATGTAAATTTGTTTACCATCATACTTTTTTATTTCATGCTGCAGAGAATTTAAATTAAAATTGGGTTTGTTAGGAAAATAAAAAAAATTTTTACGAAAAAAGCTTTGATACACAAACATGTTTGTTTACACTTTGAAAGTATCCTCGAAAATTTGAAAGCAAAAACATTCGATTCGTCAAACACAGTACTGCAAATATGCAAAGCAATATTGCATTATGACTCTCGAATGGTAATATAAAATAATATCAAGAATTTTCAACAAATCTTTGGCACTTTTTTCGTGATAATCCTCTGAAAAGTCTCAAAAGTTTCCCCAACTCTCCTTCTCTCGATACAAAAGATATAGATTTTCAAGAGAGCTCACGAGCTTCACATAACTTTTATCGAACTTGCGTGTAATCCACTCTTTCAGAAAAATAAATAACTACAAGTGTTGAAAGAATTTAGAGTACCTCCACTCTGAATCCATTGAAATTCTTCGAGTTTCTGAGAAAAATTCATTGAGCAATAAATTTCGCGAGAGAAAAAAACTCTTGACATAATTACACGTGTGAGGAACTTTCAAATTGAATTAAATTTTTAATAAACTCTGTGACAAACAAGATATATCTCGTAACCTAGAAAAATTTAATGCTCCCAAACTTTTATCGACGGATAATTTTTCAAATGGTGACTTACTTACTTAACGACGGTACTTTTTACAGATGAAACAAAAAATATTTGCAGTAAAAAAAAATTTAATAGTCATCATTTGCGCACTTATTATAGACAGATGAGCAGAGAGTCTCGTAAAAAGAGATTAAACGAGAGTAATTGAAAAGCCGGACGAGAAGTCGTAGCTACATCATCCCGAAATTTTTCCTTTTCCCGGGGTGCCGCGGGGCCTCGGGCATAAAAATTTTCATGGCCCGTTCAAATGTCGGCTTTGAAATGCAGCCGCGTCGCACTCTCGCATCGTTAGCACGAGTCGGCCATTAAATTTTCATCGTCAACCGACCAGAACACATTCGGATGGAAATGGATATACACACGGCGGAGTGGAGAAAAAAAAAAGAAAGAGACGAAGAAGAAGCCAGGGTTATGGAAATAGTCCGGGTGCGGTATTAGTGACGACTCCTTTAGCGAACCCGGATGATGAGGCGTTTTGACTGTCATCGCGGCTTCCATGAATTACAAATTCACTCCGCTGAGGGAATTTTAAAAGTACGGAGGGGATTAATTAATCGCTTGGAGCCCGCGGTGATCATTCGATTAGCTGCTTTGATAATCTTTTCAAGCATAAATCAGTACTGGAAAAATAAAGACTGCGAGATGTTTGCTCGGCAAACTCGAATTTGCATGAGATTAAACTTTCATACGAAAAATTTTATCCAAGCGAATGTATCTTTTTTACCGGCTGGGAGAGATAAAAATACACCCGTGACCCACAATATTTGCGATGTATATCATCCGCTTGTAATAATGTTTAAAGAATGTCGTGGGAGGTTAATTTATTTTAGAAGCCGCGGATAATTAATATCCGAGCTTAACGTCGGAGCAAATATTGGAGGTCTATAGTGGACTTATGACTCGTAATCCAAAGTCCATTATTAATTTAAAAATAAATTCTCGTTGGAACTCGGTTATATATACGAAGGTCGTTTCTTTGATATTGAGTCACGTGATAACGTAACAAGTATATGGCTCATAAAGCCAGAGAGCGACAGAGTGAAAAAAATAAACGCTCGAGGGAGGGAAAAAAAGAAGAAGAAAAGAAAGAAGAAGGTAATATAAGTCGCAAACGACAGTGGCTTATATTAGCATCAAATAAAGCTTTCCCTTCTCATTACCCGCGGGTAGAAAAATCCGGGTGGCACATCAAAATGCAAATGAAGATCTTCGCCAGTCGGGGGATCATCAGTCTCGTAGAATTAATTACAAAAGTGCCCCCGAGATATTGGCATTTTTTCCCCTTCTCTCGCCTTTCTCTTCTTACGACGTCGGAGTCACTTTATTTTTTCACGCCCCGCAAACGTTAAATATTCAAATGCGCGCGAGAAGATATAAGCAATATCCGATTCCAGGGCACGATGCCGGCTCGCATTATGCATTCCAGAGGTTGCAACAATTGGGCTTCTGAACTTTTAACTCCTCGACGTTTTTTCGGGATGCTCGGGAAGTAAGGCACTTTTTACTGCGCCGCGAGATTAGAAAAGCAGGGCTGCTTTTATAACTGACTTATGGATATGAACCGAAACCCACTGCTGTTACAGGTAAGTTTGAGAATCTAAATTTTTCAAAACTTAGTTTTACGTACCATACATACATCATTCGGAAAAAAAATTATTTTTATTTAGTCTTTTTTACAACTCCAGATGATAATCATACAGACTAGAATTTAGAGCAAAAAATAAATCAGAAGTTTTCATTTTCTTCATTAGTTTTGAATCTTTCCATCCATGTAATACCAAACATTGAATCTCATTCATCAGTAAAGAACTCAGACCCATTTCATTAAAGTTGAAACGATAAATATATATAAATAAACATGACATTTGGCAGCTTTGAAGGAGTATGAGCTAAGGAAAATGATTTTGGCAAGGTTTCCAAACAGCTTTAAAGGAGTATGAGGTTCAAGGAAAATGACTATTTGGCAAGGTTTCCAAACAGCTTTAAGGGAGGATGAGGTCCAATGCAAATGATTTTGGCAATGTTTCCAAACAGCTTTGAGGAAAGATGAGGTCAAAGGCAAATGATTTTGGCAATGTTTCCAAACAACTTTGAGGGAGGATGAGGTCCAAGGTAAATGATTTTGGCAAGGTTTCCAAATAGCTCTATAGGAGGATGAGGTAAGGAAAATTATTTTGGCAAGGTTTCCAAACAGCTTAAAAGGAGTATGAGGTTCAAGGAAAATGAATTTGGCAAGATTTCCAAACAGCTTTAAGGGGGGAACACGGTGTGAAAAAAAAAAAAAGTCGATTTTTTTTTTTTGCTTAAATCTCTTCTATAACATCTCAAAAATGTCCCTGTATAGTTTCAACATGATATTTCAAATGGTTTTCAAGTTATGAAGACTTAAACGATGCAGGTATAATCCGAGCGCTCGAGCGGAATAGCAAGAAAGAGCGCGGTAATAATGACGATTTAGAACACGATAAGCCTTTGGATCCCATTGTAGCTGAAAAAATTTTACCTATTTATGAAGAATTAAGCAGAGATGATTTGTTGGAACGCTGCCTCGGTGGTTACACCCAGAACGCAAATGAAAGTATTAATGCTCTCATCTGGAAGTTCGCACCAAAACACCTGCACTCGGGGCATGAAACCGTGAAAATTGCAGCTTTATTAGCAGCTATAATCTACAACGAAGGTTATTTAGGAATTTTATGGATCATGCAAGTTTTAGGAATTGAAATCGGCGAACAAAGCTTTCATTACGCTGCATACGTCAACAAGCGTCGTGAAAAGAAAAAATCTCAACGGCGCTCTCAATCCACCCACGAAGCCCGAAAAGCCCGAAAAGAAGCTCTTTTGGAGTCAGAAGACGAAGAAATTAGCCCAGAAGATATGATTTATGGTGCAGGAATCGCCGGATAAATGCAGGTATCTATATATTTCATAAAAATCACTTTTAAAAACTTTAAACGCGTTTTACTCGAAACTGTACTTTTGAAAACGGCCCACATCATAACTTCCTTAAAAATCATCCGATTGATCTGAAATTTGGCAGAGACTTTACTGATAAAATTCATCACCATGTAAACTAACAATATCTAAAAAAAATTTATTCAAACCCCATTTTTCATAAACAAATTGACGAAAAAAAAAGGGTCAATTTTTTTAAAATGTCATAATTTTGTCAAAAAAAATTTTTTTTTTTTTTTTCTTAGTTTACGGGATGTAAAAAAGTATAACAAATAACACCTTGACTGTTTTTTTTGTTTCAGATCAACAGAAACAGAATGAGAATGTGGGCCGAATAAAAAAGACGTCTCGCGCGCTCTACTCCACAGCCGCCATTTTGTAAAAAAAAAAAAAAAAAAAAAAAAAATTTTTTATACTCTGTAAACCTGCATCTAACTATGTGTAAAGTTCTGAATATGTATAATAATAAATAGTGTATAAATAAAATACTCAAAAATTTGATGATTTACACCGTGTTCCCCCCTTAAGGGAGGATGAGGTCCAATGCAAATGATTTTGACAATGTTTCCAAACAGCTTCGAGGAAAGATGAGGTCAAAGGCAAATGATTTTGGCAATGTTTCCAAACATCTTTAAAAGAGGATGAGGTCCAAGGAAAATGATTTTGGCAAGGTTTCCAAACAGCTTTAAAGGAGTATAAGGTTCAAGGAAAATGATATCACACTATTAAACGTTCGTAAATTACGCTGATGAAAAATTGAAAATTTTTCTAAACAATTAACAAAAATTCTAATTAAAATTCAAAACTAATAATTTGTGTGCCAAAGAAAAAGGTGGGTCTATAAAAGTAAAAACTTTATAATCGCAAGCCTTTCAAACTTTGCGGATCCATCGTTTCTTGTAATTTCAATAACGAGTACATTAAACGTACTTTTTTTTTCTCGTTATTTTCAGCGAGCTGCAAAACATAATGGTTATACCTCACGGCTGAAGGTTTTTACGCTCGGTCGAGATTTTGAGGTCAACCCATGGACGCAGTTGTTCGGCTCTGGAGGCGGAGGAGGGAAAAACAAACTATATCGTTTCTTCGTTGACTTAGCGTTTATCTCCGGGGTCGGGCGTTTTTACTTGTTTGTCGAGACGAAACTATTCAGAGAGCCTAGTTTTTTTTCCGAGACAATTAAAAGCGTCATGCGATCCGTAAACCAAATCCACCGTCTCGGTTTTATTTTTCTCGAAAAACTTGTATGATATATAAGTTTGCGAACCAAGTTATATTGCACTTCCGGAAATTCAGTCCAGTAAGCAAAAGTCCTTCATATCACGAATCGGTCGTAAATCCGTCCGAAGTTGCCTCCTCGGTCAGAAAACGCCAAGTTGGAGTTTTGAGCGGGAAGAGAGAGAGAGAGAGGGAGAAAAAAGTCTACAATAGTTTTAATTAATCGCGATTCAATTAGCGAATTAAAACGCTTGAGGTCGCAACAAAGGCCAAAGTCATCAGTAGTAGCAGGAGTGACGGCAGCGTCACGAAATTCAATCCGCATCTGAATAAACCTCGTCCCGCTGCAGCGGCACAACATCGGGAGAGTTTATGCAACGTCGAGCGGATTTATCGGGGCGTAGCAGCAGCAGCAGCAGCAGCATCCACGTCGAGTTTATGCCTTGAATCCCTGAAGTACGTATACGTACGGAACAACCGGCTTTCATTGTTACCTTTTTTTTCTCTATCTGCTATCGCGTGTGGAGAGAAAAAGAAGATGATGCCATTGTTATCGGGGGGTGAAGGAAGCGGGCGATACTTATTACGACGACCTATACGTGAGCGCTGGGCTCGCTTCGGAGGGAAAGAGAGTCCATTTACGATTTGTTTCACGTACTACTTTTGTCGCGTACCTCTCTACGGTCGGATACGGAGACACGCGTGCTTCCGGTTGCGCGATCGTTTGAAAATTTGCGGCTCGGATTGGAGTTCCTGACTTTGTGTTTGCGCTACATACTGATCAGTGTCTCTTTTCACGTCGGATAAACCGGAAAGCCAGTTGTTCCAAGTTTTTTCATATTTTTTTTTACGATCCGTAAGGCAATTATTGACTTCGGATTGGCTCTTTTAAAAAATACCTAAACGTAAATCTTACTTAGAAAAAAACAACCGAGTGATTTTTGTCAGAAAAAAGCTTACAGAAGACTTTTTTTTTACAAAATTAAACTAATTGGACAATAGCAACATCATCGAAGCAAAAAGTAATTGCAAGATTTTTCGTGAAAGGAGGAATACAATTTACGCAATCGATTTAATAATAAGCTACACTGTAAAGTATTTCTTCAATTTTTATGAAAAAAATTTTATTACTATAAAGTAACTTTAATAGATCAAAAGCTGTACTACTCTGCACACAGTTGCATTTTTCATCGTCATCTTTTATCTCAAGCTACACGTCACTCGTTGCGCGCTCTAACAAAACTGAAAAACAATAAAAATAAAAAGAATCGAATGATAAAACAGAGAGTCTCTCGTTTTTTATTGCAAAACATGAGATTCTCAAGTGTACATACGATGCCAGCCAGCGTTGTAAACTAGGCCTTGTGAAACTCGTGCAAGCTCCTCACGCACACACGTACACTCGAAACAATATTTATCGTAAGATATTGGCTGTCGTATCGAGTTACCCCGAAAAGGTTCAGCGCGATACATGACAAGTGTTTTCTCTCATAGTCAATTCATAGTGGAGGGTATACACAGAAATTCAAACTAAAATTTATTAGTTGAGAAACTAAGGAAAAGTGTAAAATCGATCGATGATATACAAATAAAAACGTTCAAGCAGCTCATCAAGACACTATATAGTATTTAATCATCTTTCGAAAATTTTTCATTTAAAAATAATTTTTCAGCTACGCGTAATTATTCAAGAACAATGCTTCAAAACAAAGAATTTTAATGACCCACACAAGGCCAGACTTCTCACTTTATCAAACAATGACTTTATGAAAGTCTTGTTACTTCATGATGAATCTAAAATAAATTGAAAAATTAATGAAAACAAAATAATTTTCAAGAACAGATGAACAAACATTGAATAACTAGACATTGCATTCGCAAAAAATTTTAATAGAGTAAAAAACTAAAAAATTAAAATAGTCCTTCGTCTTTATATAAGAACACAACATGGTTGAGTAAGATGAAATTACCAATAACCTAACGAATATTTCTGGCCAACTCGAAAATGATAGATTTTTGTAATGACAATTAATTATCGTGTAAATAATTTTTTATCTTTAGTAAGCCTACTCTAAAACATCAAACTGCATATAGTTCTAGTTATAATATTACAAAAAGAATAATAAGAAATTTAGATGAAAATTTTTTTGACGCGTACAATCGAGAAAAAGGTTGGAGAGTTGATAAGGCACCCATCGAGCAAATTAAATGTATAAAAATTAGTGAACCCAACGTCCGGATGATTTTTAACAATTTCAAAAATATCTATTGGCTCATTATTAACTAAATTGGACCATTGAAAAAATTTTCACACAGAACATACTTGAAAATACAACTAAAGAAAGATAAAGAAAAAATGGTTACCTTTAAGTCTGATTAAACTAAGTTAAAAAACAAGTCAGAAAAAAATAACCATTTTATCGAGTAAGAAATGTAACAGATTCCACTGTCACTTGATACTAACCTTATGATACTTGCATTAGGTTCGATCCTCGCAATTTCCTGTTGGTACCATTTAAGAAATATCAATTAACTTCTTAGTTTTAAGTTTTTTTTTTTTAATGTTGATTCAATTACTAATTGTTATCCATCATAACTAGTTTAAAATTATTATTAGTAATTTTAAGTTTCAAGAGACGTTAGTCATTCATAAAAATAGTCAAATTATGTCATGCTCAGTCATTAGGTATTTTATCTAAGTGAATTTGAATACTGGTATTCAAGTTTTTTATGTTACAATGTTTTTTCGTCTACTTCGTATGCGATATATGTAAATCATTCAAAAATTCGAGAGTCCAAGGATATTTTTATATAGTTCTAAGAACAATTGACTTTTATGCTGTTTTTTTACCGAAACTAGAATAAGATAATCCGATGACTTGAATAATCTGAGTTTAGAGAGCTTCAATTACGATAAGAGAAAAATTTGCTTAGCTTGAAGGTTCTAAGTTTCAATTAGCTACAAAGTAAAGTACCAAGCAATTCCTGGCTATTGGAAGTATTTGAGAGTCAATATATTTTTTAAGTTTCTAGGCAAGGATCGAAATTACTAAGCTTGGCTTCCGGCTTTCTAAAATAAGGCTTTAAACTAAAGGGCTCATGTAGTTAGCCTCCGAGATAAGTTTGTAGAATTCTTAGCTCATTTAGAAAAAGAAACTTGACATAAGGAATACATAATAATAATGAAAAAAACAAAACAAAAAGTGCGTGCTTTTTTAGTCAAGTTTTGAAATTCGCCAAGCTTGGGATTTCTTAGCCTGACTTGGCTCAAATTTATCAAGCTTGGGCATTCGTAAGCTAGCTCGAATGTGCCAAGCTTGAACATTCGTAGCCCAGCTCAAATGTGACAAGCTTGAGCATTCTAAAGGCCGTCACAGGAACTCTGGCGAATCGCTCGATGCTCCATCGATCGTTGCGCACCTAACCTCAATGCTGAACTGGGCGATCGGTCGGTTTAAGAAATCGGCATCGCTCGTCGACCGATGGCCGATCGTCCAATCCAGCTGTGAGGTTGGGTGGGAAACGGTCGACGGTCGTTAGTCGACAAGTGATTTCGCCCGAATTCTGATGATGGCCCTAAGCCTAGCCGAAATTTGTCAAGCTTGGGCAATCGTAGCTCAGATTGAATGTGCCTAACAAGCATTCGTTGCTCAGCTCAAAAAGGCCAAGCATGGGCATTCTAAGCCTCACCAAAGCTTATCAAGTTAGAACATAATAAGCGTCGAAGAAATTTGTCAAGCTGGAACATTTGTAGCCTAGCTTGAAATTTCTAAGCTAAGCTGCTGATCTTCGGGCTAAGCTCCAATCCATTGGGCCTAGCTCGGAGTTTTCGTTGCATAGCTTGAATGTGCCAAGCTTGGGTATTCTAAGCTTACGCGAAATTTGTAAAGCTTGAATACTCATCGCATAGCTCGGAAGTTCCTAGCTAAGCTACTGAGCTATCGGGCTAAGCTCCAAGCCCGAACATTCGTAACATAGCTCGGAAGTTCTAAGCCGAGCTGCTGAGCTATCGGGCTAAGCTACAAGCTTGAACATTCGTAGCCTAGCTCGGAAGTTCTAAGCCGAGCGGCCGAGCTATCGGGCTAAGCTCCAAGCTATCGAGTCAAAGGATTGGGGCCCGGGTGTTTATACATTTTAAAACAAAATAATAAAAACAAGGAAAGAAAAAAAACGCATACAAAAAAAAAAAAATAATAAATAAAAGAAATGAACAAAATATACACATTAAAAAAATTATATTAAAAACAAAAAAAGGTAAAAAGTCCACCACAGTAAATAAAAATAAAAAAAATACTACGTGAAAAAGAAAAACAGAAAAAGAAAAAAAAAATATTAATTATGAAATTAAGGAGCATATTTATAATGCTCGATTAAAATTAAATACGTCTCCTTTATATCATCTAGTCTTTGTAACTTCAATAGTAGATGAAATTAAACTCGCGCCCCCTAGCAGTATTCATGGAAGCTCAGTACAGCTGCTATTACGTTGCGATACACGCCGCTAGGGAGCGCGATTTTAATTTCATCTACTATTGAAGTTACAAAGACTAGATGATATAAAGGAGACGTATTTAATTCTAATCGAGCATTTTAAATATGCTCCTTAATTTCATAATTAATATTTTTTTTTCTTTTTCTGTTTTTCTTTTTCAAGTAGTATTATTTTTATTTTTATTCATTGTGGTGGACTTTTTACCTTTTTTTGTTTTTATTATAATTTTTTTAATGTGTATATTTTTGTTCATTTCTTTTTTTTTTTTTTTTTTTTGTAGGCGTTTTTTTTCTTTCCTTGTATTTATTATTTTGTTTTAAAATGTATAAACACCCGGGCCCCAATCCTTTGACTCGATAGCTTGGAGCTTAGCCCGATAACTCGGCCGCTCGGCTTAGAACTTCCGAGCTAGGCTACGAATGACCAAGCTTGACAAATTTTGGCCGAGCTTAGAATGCCCAAGCTTGACAAATTTTGGCCGAGCTTAGAATGCTCAAGCTTGACAAATTTTGGCCGAGCTTAGAATGCCTAAGCTTGACAAATTTTGTCCGAGCTTAGAATGCCTAAGCTTAAAAAATTTTGTCTGAGCTTAGAATGCCTTGAGCATCCTAAGCCTTGACAAAATTTGTCATGGGCATTCTAAGCTTGGCACATTCAAGCTGAGCTATGAATGCTTCGAGCTGGGCCCAATCGCTCGGAGCCTAGCTCGATAGCTTGTAGCTTAGCCCGATAGCTCAGCAGCTCGGCTTAGAACTTCCGAGCTATGCTACGAATATTCGAGCTTGTAGCTTAGCCCGATAGCTCAGCAGCTCGGCTTAGAACTTTCGAGCTATGCTACGAATGTTCGAGCTTGTAGCTTAGCCCGATAGCTCAGCAGCTCGGCTTAGAACTTCCGAGCTATGCTACGAATGTTCGAGCTTGGAGCTTAGCCCGATAGCTCAGCAGCTCGGCTTAGAACTTCCGAGCTATGTTACGAATGTTCGGGCTTGGAGCTTAGCCCGATAGCTCAGCAGCTCGGCTTAGAACTTCCGAGCTATGCGATGAGTATTCAAGCTTTACAAATTTCGCGTAAGCTTAGAATACCCAAGCTTGGCACATTCAAGCTATGCAACGAAAACTCCGAGCTAGGCCCAACGGATTGGAGCTTAGCCCGAAGATCAGCAGCTCAGCTTAGAAATTTCAAGCTAGGCTACAAATGTTCCAGCTTGACAAATTTCTTCAACGCTTATTATGTTCCAACTTGATAAGCTTCGGTGAGGCTTAGAGTGCCCATGCTTGGCCTTTTTGAGCTGAGCAACGAATGCTTGTTAGGCACATTCAATCTGAGCTACGATTGCCCAAGCTTGACAAATTTCGGCTAGGCTTGGGGCCATCATCAGAATTCGGGCGAAATCACTTGTCGACTGACGACCGTCGACCGTTTCCCACCCAACCTCACAGCTGGATTAGACGATCGGCCAGCGGTCGACGAGCGATGCCGATTTCTTAAACCGACCGATCGCCCGGTTCAGCATTGAGGTTAGGTGCGCAACGATCGATGGAGCATCGAGCGATTCGCCAGAGTTCCTGTGACGGCCTTTAGAATGCTCAAGCTTGTCACATTTGAGCTGGGCTACGAATGTTCAAGCTTGGCACATTCGAGCTAGCTTACGAATGCCCAAGCTTGATAAATTTGAGCCAAGTCAGGCTAAGAAATCCCAAGCTTGGCGAATTTCAAAACTTGACTAAAAAAGCACGCACTTTTTGTTTTGTTTTTTTCATTATTATTATGTATTCCTTATGTCAAGTTTCTTTTTCTAAATGAGCTAAGAATTCTACAAACTTATCTCGGAGGCTAACTACATGAGCCCTTTAGTTTAAAGCCTTATTTTAGAAAGCCGGAAGCCAAGCTTAGTAATTTCGATCCTTGCCTAGAAACTTAAAAAATATATTGACTCTCAAATACTTCCAATAGCCAGGAATTGCTTGGTACTTTACTTTGTAGCTAATTGAAACTTAGAACCTTCAAGCTAAGCAAATTTTTCTCTTATCGTAATTGAAGCTCTCTAAACTCAGATTATTCAAGTCATCGGATTATCTTATTCTAGTTTCGGTAAAAAAACAGCATAAAAGTCAATTGTTCTTAGAACTATATAAAAATATCCTTGGACTCTCGAATTTTTGAATGATTTACATATATCGCATACGAAGTAGACGAAAAAACATTGTAACATAAAAAACTTGAATACCAGTATTCAAATTCACTTAGATAAAATACCTAATGACTGAGCATGACATAATTTGACTATTTTTATGAATGACTAACGTCTCTTGAAACTTAAAATTACTAATAATAATTTTAAACTAGTTATGATGGATAACAATTAGTAATTGAATCAACATTAAAAAAAAAAAACTTAAAACTAAGAAGTTAATTGATATTTCTTAAATGGTACCAACAGGAAATTGCGAGGATCGAACCTAATGCAAGTATCATAAGGTTAGTATCAAGTGACAGTGGAATCTGTTACATTTCTTACTCGATAAAATGGTTATTTTTTTCTGACTTGTTTTTTAACTTAGTTTAATCAGACTTAAAGGTAACCATTTTTTCTTTATCTTTCTTTAGTTGTATTTTCAAGTATGTTCTGTGTGAAAATTTTTTCAATGGTCCAATTTAGTTAATAATGAGCCAATAGATATTTTTGAAATTGTTAAAAATCATCCGGACGTTGGGTTCACTAATTTTTATACATTTAATTTGCTCGATGGGTGCCTTATCAACTCTCCAACCTTTTTCTCGATTGTACGCGTCAAAAAAATTTTCATCTAAATTTCTTATTATTCTTTTTGTAATATTATAACTAGAACTATATGCAGTTTGATGTTTTAGAGTAGGCTTACTAAAGATAAAAAATTATTTACACGATAATTAATTGTCATTACAAAAATCTATCATTTTCGAGTTGGCCAGAAATATTCGTTAGGTTATTGGTAATTTCATCTTACTCAACCATGTTGTGTTCTTATATAAAGACGAAGGACTATTTTAATTTTTTAGTTTTTTACTCTATTAAAATTTTTTGCGAATGCAATGTCTAGTTATTCAATGTTTGTTCATCTGTTCTTGAAAATTATTTTGTTTTCATTAATTTTTCAATTTATTTTAGATTCATCATGAAGTAACAAGACTTTCATAAAGTCATTGTTTGATAAAGTGAGAAGTCTGGCCTTGTGTGGGTCATTAAAATTCTTTGTTTTGAAGCATTGTTCTTGAATAATTACGCGTAGCTGAAAAATTATTTTTAAATGAAAAATTTTCGAAAGATGATTAAATACTATATAGTGTCTTGATGAGCTGCTTGAACGTTTTTATTTGTATATCATCGATCGATTTTACACTTTTCCTTAGTTTCTCAATTAAAAAATTTTAGTTTGAATTTCTGTGTACACCCTCCACTATGAATTGACTGTCAAACAGCACTGTATAAAACGGGAAAAACCGTATTGCTGGAAGTACGAAACGGTGATGCGTAAAATTGAAATTCAACGCCTATACCCTCGTCCATTCAACGTATGAATCGATAATCTTTTTTATTCGTCGACGCCTGAAATCGGTTAAGAGTGCGGGATCAAAATTACCGCGTCGGCATTGTTCGAAGCGTCAATTTCCACGGGTCTTTTAGCAACCCCATCCGCTTTGAAATTTATGGCTCATCTTGGTGGTACGTGACGAACGAGGAATAGCACTTGGAATACTCGACGGATCCAATATCTCCTCTTAATCCGGGGTCCGGTATACACCCCCGGCTTATTTACATGCAATCTCAAAAGCAAAGCCGAATTCAAATTCCTGGACTATTCTTGATACTCGAGAGGTCGAGAGGGTGGCAAACTCCATTTTTCATCAGAAAGCCCCACTTTTCTCTCTCTCCTCTCGGGGTTTCGAAAATAATAAAAGCCGGGAAATACATCTATTCACGCACGGACTCCGCAGTCCTGTTTCATTCATCATGCAGACCAATATGCCCCGGCGAAATGCATTTCGCTCGCGAGTACGACTTTGAAAGAAGTAACATCTCATAACTTTGTAAAGATATGGGCAAAAAAACACCGTGCCCTTTTAAATATACGACGAGCGCGGGGCGGAAGCGCTTCAAACTCGGAAAAGAGGTGGAGAAACTTGCAGACGTGGTGGTCAGCTTTATAAATTTTAAATTTGATAAAAGCTTCTCGTGCTTATAAGATACCGAGGAGCAAAATTATTTTGATGACTAAAGTTTTCAAGATGATCCACTAGACGTAATATAAAAAACCCGAAACCAAGGAATCAAAGCAAATCAAAGCAGCGGTAATCGCCGTAACGAAGCATCATAACCAGTCGCATTACCCGAACAAAAGTGAATCCACCCGGACGCACACAGTCGCGTGGCAGCGTATTGACTTTTCTCGCTCGTACGCGACGCTCGGAGGAGGCTCGGAGAGAAAGACGAAAGCGAAATTCAGACACGTACTCCCCCAACGAAAGCGCCCGGAGCGGGTATGCGACTCGGTCCCCAAAGTACACTCGCACGTTACCACCGGTACCCACGGGAGGGCTGCACCGAGATGCACCACCGCCCCGGAGATGGATTCGAGATACCAGGCCAACTACACAATAAACATTAACCACCCGAGTTCACTGCCTTTTTCAGCCTTCGTAAAACTTATTATGAGAGCTTTTTAGGTACGCACCCGTCTGAATTACCTGCACTGGGACGAAAAAATTTTAATTTTCCGGTGAGTTAATTGAAACGTTTCGGCTCGGCGAACTGTACTTTGGGAGGATGATTATTTTTTAGCTGGTACTACCATCGGTGACGTAAATGTGACTGGTGTTTATTGTGGACTCAGCTCGAATCCAGGACGATGAGTCGGAACTTTTTTATTCAGAGGCTGAAATAATACCCGGTAACAAAGAGCCAAATGATATCGGCGACGGCAGAGAAAAAGTAGTGAACCAATGAGCTGGAAGTTCTGGTAAATTAGTGGACACGTCGTCTTGGTCCTCCCATTGTTCCTGGGCTTTTGTCTTTTCTGAGTTGGCATTTTTCGATGTAATCGAACCGGCATGACGAATAAAATTTTACCACAGAAAAAAGAAAAAAAGTTTGCTCGAATCGAAAGTACGATGTACAGTTGGGGACTGGGCGGAGAATCAGTCTTCATATAATTACGGTCCGATGAAAGTGGCGTGGCAAACGTCAAAGGAAATTCCTCGAGGCACGTCGAAGGATCACCCGCTGCTGGCGCAATTTCGCGAGTGTGCGTTTCAAAGCGAGAATTTCGCCGGCGCACTGCACGCAGAGTAGTACCACTGGCTCGATGTGATGGCTCTTCAGCGGCATTCGTGGTATTGAGCTGTAACTCTGATTACAAGATTTCATTCGCTACAGTTTTTGCTGGAGCAAAAACGACTGGGCAAAGTCTTTTTTTTTCTGAGAATACTATAACATTAAAATAGCTGCAGCTTCAGTAAAGTCAAAAGTTGTGTTTGATGAAAAAAGATACTAAAATCGTAATTAAAAGACATAAAGTACGAAATCCAATCCAACTAAAGCACTAAATCATAATTTAACTCTGTAAATTGATTCAATAAAGTGCTAATGAGATTCCGGCGGATCGATAGGGCGATAAATTTTTTGGTCTAATCCCGGGGCACAATGGAATAATTACTGCGGTACATCGGAGACTCGTAATTTTTAAAAACTCGCCAGCTGCGGAAATTCAATTTAAAAGATAAAAAAAGTACTCTTATCTCGGTGGGTTTTGTCCGGTATGAAAAAGTAAGAAGAACCGTTCTTGAAAATAAAAAACAATCGATCACCTGCAGTGAAGCTGTCCGCACCTACTTTGGGAAGACACCCAATTATTGGGATCAAAAGTACCCACCGCGACCGATTCAGGCAGCGGACGACGCTTTATTATACGGTCGCATAAAATCCTCCGAACGAGATAATGGGAAATCGGGATAAATGGAGAAGTGGGGGAGGCTTTTAATAGAATGATATGCCATTATGCGAGGCGAATCGGCGGAGTAGGAGCATTCAGGAGGGAGGCAAACTTCTCGTTCTCGAGGTAAATGCAGTCTTCCTTCCTTCCTTCCCGGTTCCTCCGTGTATAATCTTACCTCGATCGATGAACCTCATTTAAGTAAATTAGTTTGTAATGAGACCCAGGAATGGAGATGTATGCACCGGCCGGAAGAAAAGGCAGAGTATGACTCACGATCGGGGCTTGTCTACTCCCGCGGAATAAATAGTTTTGCTCTCCGGGCTTATATAATCGCAATTAACATCTGAATATCTGACGGGGCCAATCGGCTCTGGATTTATCACTTGAACTTAATACCCGGCTTATCTGCTATTTTTTTTTTTTTTTTTCATTTTTCATTTAGTGATTTGGTTGAAACAAATGGATGGATAATTTTCGCAAGTTCAATGTTAGCTTTCTCATCCTTCTTTATAATGATGAAGCGTGTTCGAATGTCCTCGTTTTATAATTGATTTGATTGGTTGAGAACGTTAAATTCAAAATTTGAATTGAAATATTGAATACTTTATTATTAAGAATTTTTTGCAATAATTTTTTGAACAACAAAATACTTTGTTTCAATAAATGGACTAAATTTTTTTGTACGATTCCATAAAATAAAATGAGAATCTTTATTATTTTAAAAACAACTTTTTTAAGCTCTAACCACAAAAATATCGAACTGAAGTTAGTTGCAGGTTACATACGATACGTGATGAATTTAGTGTTAAAACATTTTTTTTAACTTCGTTTTTTTGAAAATGAAAGTATAAATTATCGTTTATATACTTTCAAGATTAAAAATTAAGCGCGCTTGTGCACTGATTGAGACTAGTCGTAGTAAAACTCAAAAAAACACGTGTCTCAAATTTCTCGAATGGCTCCTCATTAATTTTAAAATCTTGAATAAATGTAACGGGAATTCGGCTTAATTTCTCGAGCTTTTTTTTCGTTCGTTCTCTAATCGCATAAATAAATCTCAGTCGCTGTCATAAACGCGTTAATTTAAAAAAGGCGAGTGGAATACAGAAAGAGAAGAACCGGGTGGTCTTCTCGAGAATTGGGTCAGAGGTCTTTTCAAGATGGGGAGAAAAGAGGAGGAGGGGGGGGGTAAGTAAGAGAAGCCGGGCTATCCGATGTCAAGCGTCAACTTTCCATTTAACAAGGAGTCACTCACTCCTCTAATTCCCAGAGGTGATCACGCAGAGATTAAGAAGAAAAAGAAGAAAAAAAAGTATAGCAGGGGAAGAGAAAAAATTCGTCGAGACGGAAAATTTGGCTCTCCGTATTATAGCTGGGAGCTTTGATAAGGGAAAATATAGAAGACGAGGAGGAGGAGGAGGAAGGCGATTGATTAACGTAAACAGAGAAACCGAGAAAGTGTATCGCGTGACGGTTAAATAGTGATAATGGATTCGGGTGCGGGCGTGCGCACACTGTTGGGCTGTTTACACGCCGGGCCGAGTTTATCAAGGACATCACAGGGGCCGCCCTTTGATCATCCACGGACCGAGTCGCGAGATTGCACGGCAAACATATGTCCGGCTTGCGTTTGGCCGTTGATCCTTCGCTTAAATTTTCATGCTTGCACGCAGGAGCTTAACCGTTTGACGTTTCAAGTTTGACTCGAGCTTTTTTTTTTTTTTTTTAGCTAAAGTTCTGATGTGCAAAAAACCCGCACTGGAAGTAAGGATTTAATATCCTTGACCGGTTCGGTAGCTGACCGGAATAAAAAGGTTGTGGGTACAGTTTCAGCTATAGACCGAGAGTTTAAATATTATATTTCTCAGTTTTTGTTTGTTTTATTTTTTTTGGTTTTTTTAATTCGACAAAAATTATTTGGTCTAGGACTCATTTTTATAAAAATTAAACAAACTACTGAGTCTCACGATTGCGTTGTTTTAATCTAATAATACTAGTAGAAGTTAATTTCTTTTGACGAAATTTTAGAGCTGATCATTTTTTTTACGTCATTTATCAGGAAGATCAAAGGATAATTTTACCTTGTTAGGAAAATTACTATTTTTTTATTGAACGTCAAAAATTTGTCATATTTTATACAAAGCAAAAGTTTTTTTTTTTTCAAGCTTTCGCCTGACGTAAAATAGAAAATTATTACTTTGTAACTGTGAAGATAATTTGAAACCTATAGTTTTAAAATAATGTTGAAATTTATATGATCGGACACTGAAAGGACATTAATATCCCATTGATAGGAAACGACTTCTCATCGAGAAAGAGTACGGGCACAAAGCAGTAGTACATCATATTGAAAACGATAAGATAAATAAAGTTATATACTTATACTCGGTACTCACCGTAGTCTTCTCGAGACATCGTAGCAAATGATGATGCTGGAGTTCGAAAATGTCCTCCTGCCTGTAGTTCTCGTCCGGTTCGAGGCCGCTTTCCTGGGCGGCAAGTCTGGCCTCGGCGGCTTTCTTTTTACTCACGAACGCCGCGCCGCTCGAGGCCTTCGCTATCCTTATTCGCGCTAATCTCGCTTTCTGCAAAAATACATCAAATATTTACATTAGATATTAAATATATATTATTTTTCAATAAGAGGAAAAAAAATAAAGGAAAAAAAGCGGGGCAAATTAATTGAAGTTATTGCCAAAGAAAGGATGGATAATGTCTAATTCCCGGGAACAAATAAATTAAGGGTCTTTTAGAGAATGAAACGGCTTCATTTGAATGAGAAATAAGTTGTAATTATTACATCTTCCCGCACAGCGTGAAACTATTTGAACTTAACAACTTGCACGCTCTGATCTTATTAGTCACGCAATGAAATTGTCGGATTATTATTCAGACAATGGTATTCCACCGATTTTAAAATGAACGAAAATTTCCATTCAAAAACTTTATCACTTTCCAAGTGTAAGTACATTAAAACATTGTGCCAGAGGCATAATAGATGTCAAATTAATTCAAATTTAGCTGAGCACAAAGCAACAGTTGTAAAATGAGGAAGAAGGAGGTAAATTATCCCTCGCGCGCCCCCTGCGCATCTCCATAAAGTTACAACAATGTCGCGTCTCGGCACCGAGTTGTTAAAAAGTTTAAAAATTACCAAGTCAATTACCCGGCTTATTAAACCCGTAATTATTACGACGCGTCAATCGGTCGCGCGCGGGCATCAAATTTGTCGGCCGAGATAAAATTTACGGTGAAGGGCGCGCGAAATGCGAAAAACCCGGCGTGCCTGCAGCAGCCACGCGTGCGTTTTACGTCGAGCCCAGATTTTGAAGCTCGTTTGCATTTAATTGGGCTTAGAATGAGAGTTGATGCAAATTTCACCCAAAAGTTCCGGGACGGTTGTTTCGTTACCAAATTTCAGCAACCCGTATTTCATTTTTTATATTTTTGGGGACTTCTTTGCGTATCAAAATCGGGAATTGCAAAAAAAAAAAAAAGTAAAAGAAAGTAAATCAATAACTACCGATAATGATTCGAAATCGGTACTGGAATTAGATTTTAACGACACGTGAATTTATTAACATTATCGACAAGTTTCGATTGATACACACGACTTTTAAATTGACAAGCGCCGTCATGCACGCTTCAAATTTCGATTCCATGAATATCAATGGCATTAGTGAATTCGTAATGACGTCAATCGATACGCTTTAATTTACCAGCCTGAACAAAATGAAAATTTACCTTTAATTTAAATACCAGAAATGTTTCGAATTTCGTAGTTTGTTAATAGCATTATAAAATTTCATAATTACAAATTCAATTTTACTCGAACAAATGAAGCGAACAAATCTCGGTAACAAGGACACGAAAATCAAACGATTTTAGCAATACTTAATTCTTCAACTTTTTTTTTAGTGCGATATTTTCTATCGGAGATCGTCAAATCAACCGCGGGAACCGAGGGAACAGTATTAATCGCAATGCACGTAAATTCAGAGGGTAAAGAAAAAGAATTCTTTTTCCCTTAAACTTTTGAGAGTTTCAGAGATCGAGCTTTTTTGGTCTCGTTACGGGAAATTGCAATCGCTGGTCTCGATCCTCTCGAGCCGAGGAGCGCTAGCTACCTGTTGGCGGGATTACGCTTTTAATTTTTATTGGCGGATACTCTCAACCGAGACGAGAGAGTCTACCCTTCAAAAATCCCTGCTCTCCATTAAAGTGTTTCGGGTACTTTTCAAGCTATTTTTTTCTTATCTTTGGGATAGTTAACAAATTTGGGAGTTTAACATTATTAAAGAGCAGCTAGTTTATCATAGATTGGTTTTTTGTTATCAAGCTTCATCAGAGTCCCCATCGAAAGCTAGTTGACTACAAAATTGATTGTTTAACGTTTGAGCACAAAACTTTTCACAGCATCTAGATTTAATTTTTGATGTAAACTAAACTTTTGAAACAAATGATGAATTCAGGTTATATAAAAATGTCTTAAATATTAAACAATACATATTTTCTTTAAAACAAAAAAAAAAATAGATGAGTACTAAGCAGTGTAAAGCACAGGTGTATAAGCCGCAAGGAATAAATCGAGTAGTTGAGTGCAATAACCACGCGGAAGTACCTCGGAGCAAATTTGAGTGCACAGGTGTGAACTCTTTGGTCGATACGCCGGCACTGCCTCGACTACTTGATTAGACAGTAAACGGTCTCTGAGCCCAGATTTTGGTGGGCTTTTAAAGTTTGTAGAAGATTAGACTCTATTCTACTTTTAAAAAAAATTAAGTAAATTTTAGTGAAAAGTAAAAATTATAATCATTTTGGCTTTTTAAAATTTAGCAACTAGCTCGTTAACTGAAATACTTCTACAACTCAAATTAAGACGCACTGATGAAATTATAAAACCAAACGCGAGTAGTATTTAAGCTTGGAAGCTCGTTAATACCCCGTGTGATATTACCTACACTTGTTATCTCGTTAAAATTTGAAGCTTTTAATACGCTCGTAGAGTTAATTGTTTGCCAACGATTCAATGAGCATGAGAAAATTCGCAATGCTTCCAGGACTTTTAGTGGTTTGTTGATCTTCAGAGAATCAGCCTTGTTAAATTATTTTAAATTTTAATTTTTCCGAGTGAGTTTTAAGAAGAAAAATAATTTTTTTTAATTTGGCGACACTAAACTCTGCTTTCTCTAAAAGAAAAAAAAAAAAAAACTAATATTCTTGATTTTAAAAACACGATTATATTTCATTATTTTTAGATAAATTCAAGCGAATTATAAAGTCATTAACTTTTTCAAAAACGTTTTTTTGAAATTTAATTTATTCGCTATTTTATGTTCGTTTTAAAATTCTGAGACAACTCAATTTCCATTATACAAATGACAGCCGCGGGGCTTGACTGTAAAATGCGGAGATGAATTTGTTAACCATGAAAAATGTTTTATTCAATTCTAGCTGCGAACATATTACTAAAAAGGATCCACCATATACGTCCTCTCCTTTTTTTCTTTTTTTTTTTCAAGTTGAATATTCAAAGTACTTTGAAGTTATTAAATAAAATATCTTTAGAATATTCTATTGAAAAAAATGTTATCAAAATTGTAATAATCATTTTTCAATTCGTCAAGAGAGTAATATAAAAAAACAAGCTTTTCTCAAGCAATTTGAAATTCCGTCAACGTTCTACCTCAAAACTCGTTTTGTTTTTTGTCAAATTTCGAAGGTAAAAAACCCGATTCGTTTCTAAAACGTAACTTCCGTTAACTTTCGGTCGAACAAATGCACGGTATCCTACCCGGAAAATTAAACTGTTTGGGGGAGGAAATGAAAGCTCGAGTTTCGCGCAACGTTTGCGGGCCTGTTTATCAGTCCGAGTCCGTTCGGAGCGAGTCTGTGCATTTAATGAGAACGTCGGACGATTGTCTTGGAAATAAAATTTCTACCCGCACCCTGTTAAAAGAATTATATGTATTACGTTGCCTTTTCACAGAGGAAATAACTTCATTATACTTTTAACATCATTGTGGTTGGGAGATTTAAAATCAGTTTCTTGAGGTAGCTACCATTGGTAAGCATTTATAATTACTATTTTAATTTTTCAGAGCGATGTGGAAACAAATTAGTTTGAATCGTACTTATGATTAAAATTTGTAAATTTCCGAGTAAATTTCAAGATAATTGATAAAATATTAAATAGATTTTATAAGTTATACAGTAAATTCATTTAAAAATAAATCAGTGCGATTGAACGGCAAGTACATATTCGGATTCGAATAACTGATTTTCAATTTAAGAAAGGAAAAAATTGATTTTAATGTTGTGGAAACTTAAAAATAATTTTATGAAAGTAATTTTAAATTAATATCAGAGGTGAGCATTATCTGGATGCTCAGATTTTGAATAAATGTTTTTAAATATGACTTTTTTTGCATGGAATTAATACATTTTAGAATTTTTCTAAGTCAATGGTGTTTAAACACGGAAGTATTTTTATTCAAAATTTTACTCGTTGAATAAATTTGAATAGTGTCTAAGATAATATTTCCAATGAAGACCTCCTCTACTCCCACAATAACGTTTTAAAATTTTTTTAGTGTTCTTTATTAAGTATTTATAATTTTTAAAGACAATTAAATCAATCCTAGCCCTTTTAGTTAAATATCTCGTGGTGTATTAGTAAGTACATAAAAATTATCAATAATGGTTCTGCAACACCAAACGTGTCTGTAATTAAAAAAATTATCATTTAAAAACTATTCCAAAATTTATTCCACGAATAAAACTTGTGATATTCGTTAAATTTCATTCGACGAATTTTAAATACTTTCGTTTTTTACGACGTTGACTTATAAAACTAAAATGTTTTAAAACCATATTTATTTATAAAACTCCTTGCAAAAAAGTCATTTTTATAGTAATTTATTCAAAATTCAAGCGTCCGAATGATGTCCTTTAGACTTCATGGATACAATTTCTCATGAAGAACTTTGATTTGATTTAAAAAAAAAGTACAAACCTCATTTAATTTTTCATTTTGAAACCTTCGAAAAATGCATCGATCGCGCGATCGTAATGCGTAAAAGTCCGGGAATAGCGAAAAACCGTTGGGACATAAAGCGAGCGACGATAATCGACGCGAACGTTATTGCGTAGTGACGCACGAGGTCACCTCATCCACGACCAAACCCGACGTACCAGCTGGTGCTGGTGCAAGGAGGCCAATAAAAGAGCGTGTCGATATCGCTCCTTATGAACCGTAAACCTCCACCTAAATAACAGATCAAGTTTAACCGCTCAAAATAGTTTTTTAAAAATCTATTTTAAATAATACAAAACCTCCAGCTGAAATTCGTTTACGACAGTTTCGTTTTAAATTTTAATTACCCTTCCCCCGCGGTGCAACTTTTATACCCGAGCTTTTAGAGACGAACTTAGGAAGGGGAGATTAAATGCTACTTTGGCTACGGATTATGCAAATATTCGCGCCTGGCCTTCGCGTCGAGAGATGTATAAAAGGATTTTCAAGACTATTAAAATATGTTTAACGACTCGTGTGGTTTTCGGACGAAATTCAAAACATATCTCGAGCGAGATTTAATAATGTTATTAAACCTCCGTTTGATCCCGATTTTATGACCTCGCTGGATTGGTCTCGTTAAATCGTATCAATTTACGTGACCCGCAAGTTTTAAAGAAACTTTTAATAATACGCACATTCCTGGATTTAATCGTGGTTTAAACCCCAAATTCAATGAAAATAAACTCGAAACTCTATTTTTGAAAAGATCATCATCATCATACAGTACAGTTGATAATTGAGTGTTCGGCAATTAAGCGTTCGATAATTTTCCGGTCAGTCGCTCGACATGCCACGGTTGATTATGTAAGCTGACCAATTGACGGTGCTCGAGCTTTCGCCTCGTCGCGCCGATTCACGATGATTCACGCGTCGCAAGCCACGCAACGACTCTCCCCCCATGATCAGCTTATAAACTCAATATCGATTTGAAATAAAATTTTTATCATGCTTGGATGAAAAAGGAAGATCAACTATAAATAATCAAGTTTAAAATTAAAAATTCAAAAAAAATATAATTAAACCCAAGGTCATTTTTGAAATTTTTTAAACTGAGTAAATATTTTTTTCAAATAAATTAGATAAATCTTATACTGACTGTCCTACAACAAATAATCACACGATATGTATGCAGTCTAACAATTTTTCAAATAAACTAAGGTAACTCTTTTAAAATGTAAAACATGGATGCAACTGACAACGAGTAGTCTTGTAATTAGATTAAAGTTCGTTTCGTACTGAAAAAATAACGAAACAAGCATAATCTAAAAAATTAGTAATGATTACCTTCGAAGCCTAACGTACATTGGATTTGCAGATATGTCAACTCGAAGCAAAAGAATTGAACAAATGTAAATTAGGGTATCTCTTGGTTACAGAAAAATCGATTGAGCACGAAGCGTTATTTTCTGCATGTACACAGCGAAAATTTCACGCGTCTCACGCGCGAACAAACTTCGATCGTCATTGATTCGATTACGATCGTGAGCGCACGTATTTTCGTGTTCGCTCATCCAAAAGCTCCACCACCGAGTTTCATCGCGAATAAAATCCCAAAGCGTTATATGCTCTCGGCGAAGCACACCTGCGAAGACTGACAATATTTTTCTTAATAAAGATCTTCTGGAAGCTTTAATTTTTCATCTTAAAGTCTTTGTACATTTCTATTACCGTAATTTCCAACTTTTATTCAACTTTTTTTTAATGAGAAAAAAACCTCGTTAAAGTTTTTAAAATATTCTGTTTTAAAATTTTGGTTCATCGTGTAATTTTATCTGTCAAGGCTTTTAGCGATAAACTGTAATTTGGGAAAATTTTGTAACGAACGAATAACTTTAACGAGTTTCAAACAGTAATGCAAATCAGTGATCAGCTGCTTTCGCACACCATTGATTGGATTTAATTTTAGCAGTTTCAAAATAAGTGAACCGTATCTCTGAATTTGATAATCTAACTTTACTCATAAATTTTCATTATTAATCAAAGTAAAATTTTGTTTTAAAATTTATTTAAATATTTCAAATAATCATTCATTTTTAAACATACTAATTTCTTTTGATCTTAAGAAAAATTGTTTTTAAAAATTTTCCGAGTCGATCCTACAGATGTAAGTTTGTTTTTTTTCTTGTTCAATGAAATTTTGTCTTTTCGTTTAAATAAACCACGGTCTATTTAAAAGCAGCAACCACGAGATTTTCCAGGGCGAAGCGACGCTTTTAGCTCTTCATTTATAAATTATTCTATCTATATGACCGCATGCGTGAATTTAATACGTGACACGGCTGGATATGCTTTTTGTGGCTTACGTATTAATTGGGTGGAAAGATTAAGCTCCGAGATTCTGCCTCAGCTGCAGATTGGAAAGTTTTTCTTCGTGTTTTTATTATAAAAAAATTTTATTTTATTTTATTTTTCGTCAACGTTACATTGATTTTTAATATTTATAACAAAGACATTGAAATTTAAATTGTGCAGCAGTGTAAGCCTCGATAGCATGTAAACAATTTTTATTTAAACTTTTTAATTGCGATGTAACAAACAATTTTTAAACACTAGAGTTGATTTTTGTCAATACTACGTTGTTATATTTAAGAAACTTTTGAACCAAGTTTGAAAAATACGTGAATTACGTTTAAAAATAAATTATTTAAATTATTAAATCAGCTACATTACATAAACTCCTTTGCAGAGAAACAAATTTTTAGCAGGATCGAGAATACTCTCTCAATTTTTTGAACAGTACAGCACTAAACAATACGAAAAGAAAGGCACGAAAAAAAGCTTCATTCGTACATCCAAAAGTGAAGCTCCCCAGAGTGAAGCGCGTATCCCTTAAGCTTGTTAAATTTTGCGTATCAAAGGTGCATTCAAGGTAAAATAAAAGTCGAGATCTTGCTTGTGCGTCAAACGGAAAGTGCAAGTAAAAGAATAATTTTCCCTTGGCAGTTGGAGATTTTCTCGAGAATAAGAAATCGTGATTTTTTATTGCGAGAAGGAGCTTTAGATAAGCAAAAATGTGAAGTAAAGAGAATCGATTTTAATACTTGATTACGTCAGTAATAGGATGTACCTGTTTTTCTTTTTATTCTATGCTGTAGATACTTATTTTTATTTCAGATTTTCAGTACTTTATTTATTTATGAAAAATAAATGATATATAATGATAACACTTTTAAAAACAAAATTTATGTCAAACTGACAGTCAGCTGTATAAGAACTCATGAGTCATACTTTTTAAATCCGATTTTTAAAAAACTTTGGTTTTAGAGGACAGTCCAGTAGGCAAAAAAGATGCCCGGGGGCAGTTTGTACATGAGGACGGATTTGATGGTTACTAAAATATACATGCGGACTACGGTCGCACCTAACCGTTAATAATTTACTTAGTTGTTGAATTTTTCAGGGTTCGCAAATTGGATAGAACTTTTATTTTTGAGGATTTTTCTTTCCCCGGCTGTGACATACAATTTTAATTAAAATCTTGTCACTTGGTCAGTGAAAGTTTTTTATTTACTGCTCTGTCATGCTCCGCGATAAAAACTAACGATGTTTCTCTTTCTATGACCGAGTCTATGACGACTTTGAAAAATAAATTTTAATTTACAAACATGCATCTGTATATGATTTAGAAAAAAAAAAAGAAGAATAAAATCTATTATTACAGTATAGTAAAAAATTATTCAGCCTTTTGATTTTTTTTTTTTTTTTATCAAACTCTTCCGGCAAATTTTGAATAATCAATTATTGTCAATTTTCAATAAACCCAGAAGAACCCACTCGACCTAATTAAATAAAACAAAAAAGACTTCGTATTGGTGCTTACACAATGTAATTATAAAGTAGAAGAATCGCTAAATAGCATTAAAAATTAACATTTCATTAGAATTGTATAATTAACGAGATTACTGAAACGCAACTACTTTTTTTTGTACTAAGGATTCTTAAACTCATGATTTCGTAATAATGAAGTGCATGTATTTAAATTTAGCTACGAAAAATATCCAACTTCCCTAAATTGATTTCAAATTAAGTAAAGTTTTGAAATTAGTTTTTAATTCGTGAAGTCTGTCAGAAGCTGATATGACATATTGAAAATTACAACCATTGTTTTAACTCGAAGATTTTCTCAAGTTTTCAAGACTATGATTAATGATATGATAAATTAACGTTTCTTCATCTTACAAACTTTCAGAGTAAAATATTTATTCTAGCCAGACAAACGGTGTGTCGCGGTGAACTTGTCCAAAACTTCATCAAAATTTCAACGTTGAAATGCATGACGAATATTTGCTCTCTCAAGATTAAACTCAAGAAGTTATTTTAAAATCATTCTCAAACCGGATATTTTTATCCAAACTTTAATCGAAAAATTTTCATACGCAGTTTTTTAAAACTATTTTTAACAGATAAAAATCAAGCTCAACTACCAAGCTCATAATCATCGAGCGGTGGATCGACTATTAAAAAAAAAGCAGAAGCCCGCGAGCCTTAAAATTAAGCCGAGGCAAGTAAAATTCAATCATACTATTGAATTAGACGCGCCCGCCAGAAGTGGCAAACGATCCCCCGCGTAACCTCGAAATTTCCGGGTCGAGGCTTCAAAGGCTGCTGCACCGCCTAGGGGTGGAAAGTTTAAACCCCCTCCCTCCCCTCCTATGCCACGAAAACTTATTTCCCCAAATTAATCTCACGCGCGATTTAGCCCCTGCAGCTGTTGCGCCGCTGTAGCTCCGGGGCAGCTAGACGTACGTGCCGCATTGATATTACACCGGCTGGATCCGCGCTTGTGTTCCGAAACTTGAACCGGAATATTGTTTGCAGGGACGCTGCTGGAAATAAAGAACTAATTTACCAACCGCTGAAAATTATTGCCGGAACGGTAGATTCGGTCGGATCCTCTTGTGTGCGAGGACTCTGAAGAACTTAATTGTTGGACTCGGCTTTTGAGAAACTTTTATCAAGTTCAGTCGAATGCGAAAAACTTTATTTTCCCAAATACGAGCGAAACTTTGGAAAGGGCTTGCATCGACCGAGCGCCCCGATAAATCGAACTCGAAACAAGAAGAGCCAGCTGAGCGACGTGTCTGCCGATTATGACACTGCTTCGGGAGTAATAATTGCTTCGCGCATTGTTCCAAGGGATACACATTGGTAATGCTGGGGCTTGGCGTTTATTGTTCGGGTGAAAGATTGGGTCTCGAGTCTTGAAGTTCAGGCCCACGCATTGTTTGTCGCGTAAGCGCTCCTCTCATCGATCCCTGTCGGGCTGAATTTTAAAACATTTCGCTCGGTAGCTCTATTTGTACTCAGATTGATCTCCGGATAAACCCCGGGAAGAACAATCAACCGTAATGAGAGAAAAATTGGGTGCAAGGGGGTAATTACCATTACCAAAATACTCGGGGGGGTGGGGTGGGTAAAGCTACCGAAGTATCTGATCTTGATGATCTCGGGTTTGCGGTGGGAGAGAGAGAGAGAGTCTGCACGTAACAATTAAACTGCAAGCCACGAAATGGTAAAATCTCCGACACGTGAAATTCAAAGAAGCGGCCCCATGCATAATGGCGTGCGGCTCCGAAACATGAATTATTCACGAAGCTCGACGAACGAACGCACGAAGTCGCTGATGCAGGGAACCCGGCTGAATAAATTCGCGGACACGCGACTTTGCAGCGCAAGAAAAGTTTATCATCCCTCCCCCCCTCCCCCCGCTCTTGTTGTTATTGCGCCTATAACGAAAACGCACAAGCGCGTGTGTATTTGAGATTGCGGATTATGCGGTCGAGCGCGTGTTTGTCAATGATTAGAGGGCTTGTGGTCACCGGAATCCACCTGAATCCACCCCAGGACTCGTGTATTGATATTATTCCCCCCCCCCCCCCGTGGTTCCTGCGTAGTATTAATATTCCTGATATTATTATCACGCGCGATTGCTCTCGCAAAATATAGGAATTAATCAAACAAATTTCATGATATCAACGCTCTAAATTCAATTTTATGAAAAAAAATTGAATTATTATTTTAATCAACAAATTAAACAGCGGGATATCGAATCGAAACAATTAATTTATTAATTCGAAACAGCTAAAGCGAAATCAAAGGAGCCACCTGGATTAATTTTATGCACAAGTGTGTGTGTGTGTGTGTGTGAGTAAAATACAACGGCGAGATGCTGTGCTTGGTTGTAATTGTAACTCAAACAAGGGAGGCGGGCGCGGAGTGAGAGTTTCGTGGAAATCATGAGGGCTTGAAAATGTTGATAAATAACCGCATAAACTCGTGTTTAATCAAGGCATACAAAATACGTTTACGCAAGACCTACCGTGTGAATTCATATCAGCGCACACAAAACCGTTTTACTCAAACAGGATGAGCAAGCAATTATACGGGGCAAATTTAGTTTACACGTTCAACTCTTTTTTTTTTCAAAAATTGTAGAAAATAAAAACGTTTATGAGGAAGAGAGAGAGAGAGATTTATCAGCTGGTAAATTTTTCGCACGATAAATTAGTAATTAATCTTTGGCTCGTTTACTCCTGCAGGAGTGCGCGTGTAAATCGTGAGGGGAAAAATCAATCTCGCTAAGCGATACCTTTTAACGATATACAGAGGGAGAGAGTGAAATCCGTGCCGGTGGCACGATTGTTTATCGACTCGCCCCCCTGCTCTCCGTGCCGGGCCTTTAAATATTTGCGCTCTCGGGGAGGAGGAGGGTACGACATAGCCGGGGGTATTACCAGCCGGGACGTTAAATATGAGAGGGTGGGCGGGATCGATCCGCAGCTGCTTACCAGAATTAGCGACTCGTTTGGTGCTTCCAAGATTTACGAGCTTGCTCCTTAAAAGAAAACTTACCGCCACCCCCTTACCTTCCTTCTTTTTTCCTTTTTTCTCTCTTTTTTTTATTTTATCGCGTGCGATAGTAAATTTATACTTGTTTGATTATCCGAGCGTATGCACTTGTTTGCACAGATAGAAAAAGTTTGATGAAGAACGAGTGTTTGCGCAAGGCAAGCTGGTTTTATATTTTATTAGCCGCTGATTTCATGGTGACGTCAATGAATTTCAAGACTAATTTCTATGCACTGACGTAATTTACTTCATTGAGTTTGAAATCATTAAAATAAACCTCCGGAATTTGATTGTATTTATATCAATTAATTAGTTGCATGGACTTGATTCAAATGTTTTCTTAAATAATTATGCAGTTTCAAGTTGGAAATTGTTAAAATATCCAGCCAGGTACTACTGCAGCTCTATTTATAGCCAATTCAGCAGTAAACCTCGGCATTGCTTTTTTTTGTGTTTTTTTATTTTTTTTTAGAAAAGTATACACCAACAGCCTTTGGGCAAAGAAAAAAAATTGAAACCAGAGTGATAGCATGTGGGCGTAGTTTACCCATGCTTTTATTTAGCCAATGCATTTATTTATTTACTTGCTGTCATAATGTACATGAATTTTTTCATGCCAGCAAGTAAATTAAAAAAGTTTACATACTGTTACTGAAAAGTTTTTAGAAGTGTTTGTGTAGCACTATTTTATGTGTTTATGAAAAAAGTTTATTGCTATTATTTTAAATAAATAAAATTAAATATTTTTTTATTAAAACTAGGGCTGTTCGAGACTTGAGACTTTTCTCGGTCTCGAGACCGATACCGAGACGAGACTAAGCAGCCGAGAGTCTCGGTCTCGGTTAGTAATATCGGTTTTAATAAGAACCTTTTTCAACACAGCAACATTCGTTCTTAGAAATATTATCAGAAACAATATCACTTTCGGTCGAATGTCCTCGATTTATGATCGATGTGAATGGTCGTAAATGTTCAAAATTTGAATAACTGTTAAAATTAAAATGTTGAATACTTTGTTATTAAGAATTTTTTTGCCATCGTTTTTTGGATAATTGAATACTTTGTTTCAATATATAGATAAAATTTCTTTGTAGAATTCTATAAAATAAAATGAGAGTTCTAACAAAAAAAAATATCGAACAGAACTTAGTTCCAGGTTGCAAAAATATGTGATGAATTAAGTGTTGTTATTATTTATGTACAGGTTAATTGCAATTAAAATTTTCAGAGCATTTTCTCATTTACCTTCCTTTTTTTTGAAACTAAAAATAAAAATTATTGTTTATTTATTTTCAGGATTAAAAATTTGATGGCTCTTATTAAAAATTCAGCACTTGCATGCCACTTGAGACTAGTTTGATAAAAACAGTTATTTATTTATTTATTTATTCAAACAATTTTTTAATTTAGCTTTCAGATTAATAAAATTATCACGACCGATACCGAGACTTTGAAACCGATACTGAGACTATACCGAGACCGAGACCGGTAAAATTTTTCGAGACCGAGACCGAGACCGGATAAAAGTCTCGTATCGTCTCGTCTCGAACAGCCCTAATTAAAACAAATGAATAAAAAATATTAAATATCTTTTTCACAAACCATGAAAAATTGAACCCTTGATATGTAAAATATGAATCGACATTTTGCAGTCTGACCAAACTTGATTCATTCTACTGACTTGAAATTTGATCAAGAAAGACCCAACAGAAATTTTTTTTTTTTTTTCATCAGCAATTAAAAAATTACTTGATTTAATCCGGTTTATTTATCTGACAAAGCGATTTCTTAATAAATTGTTTTCCGACCTCAGTAATAAATAAATTTTCATTGATTGGAAAAATGAGAACAGATACTTTTAAAATTTTAAAAAGAATCTTGTTACATATATAATAAGACAGCTAACAAATATTGAAAAAAAAAAATTGAATACAAGTTGTTGAAAGACTTAACTCGTCAAAGCTCGCCTCGCTATGAACTCGACAACACAACAGCCAGTCTAATCTATGACCAACTTGCGTGCGTACGACTGCTGCGGTCTGCCGTTCGAATCGGCATGTCCTCGGTGAGCTCTGCATCAGTGTAACACCCCCGACCCCCCGGTGCTCCCTCCAGGGAAACCTTGGCTCGAGTTTTGACACGATTTTGATCGCCATTTTGCGGTTTTGGCCGACCCGCGAGGTTTCCCGGGCCAGAGAATCGCCCCCCCCCCCGCATTGTTCGAAATTCGAACCGTACTTTTTGTTTTAATTCGCTGATGGATGCTGCCTGTTCAAAACTTCAACGAGAAAACTTTTACCCGAACCAGCTTCCGCCCGTTTTATGAAATCCCTTGATTAACTTTCAACTTGGTGTAGTGTTTTAAAAAAATTAAATAATTAATTGATATTTCAAGATTTTTTTTTTTTCATAGTTAATTAAGATAAATGATTTGTAGTACCGAGAGCGTGCATTTCGTAAAAATATATGAGCAAATTACATTTTTTACGTTTTTAAATAAGTTGTGTAAATTATAATTTACCAATTATAAAACAAAAAGACTACAGGTTACATCAAAAAGCACCTGCTCTCACGTTGTTGTTTAATCCTGGCAAAAAAACATCTGTAAAGTATACAAACTTTGCCAAACTTCATGGAAATCATCCAGATAACAACGGGAAGAGATTAGTGAGTACAGAAGATAAAAAAAAGGTAAAAACAATATGACACAAGAAAAATTGTAGAAAAGATTATGATAGGAGAATAAAAAAGGAAGTTATTTTCGAACTAAAGCGACGCTAAATTTAATGAGCACCCTGGCACCGAGACAGCTATTCAACTATGTGTCCGAGGAACGGAGAAAAGCCTTTGACACGGAAGTTTTATACCGACTTTTTTATTCGCAACGTTAGTAGGTAAGTTTTGGCTTTGAGGTAACCTGAAAATCGACCCTTTTTTTTTTCCTTGACGCTTCTGCTTTTTTACTTCCACCAAGTTTACTTTGATCTTTCGTTTGATCCAATTTGTAGGACCTTTGTTCACCTCATTCTTTTTCTTCAAATTTCAAGGACCACAAACGTTTGAAATTCGTCGATAAAAAATTAACTCGGGTTTTTATGGAAATTACTGATTTTAGAAGCCTGCTGAGTGCCATGAAATAACTTGAACGTTATACCTTTGTTTTTCGCATGGGTGCAGGATAATAGCATAAAGAGTAATGAGAGTTCCACGTGAAATTTATCTTCCTTATTTCAATGCTTTTTGCGCGATTTATCTTCCATTTAACCTTTAAATTTGTTGGGTTTGGAATTTCATATCACGAGAAGAAAGTTATGTGCTTAAATTTGAAAGGTTTTCCTTGTTCGCTATAATTGCTCTTTTATTGATATCGAATCGTGTATTAAAATACAGTTGAAACGTTCGCTAATAAAAACTAAGTTTCCAAAAAAAAAAGATTTTTCGTTCGTCTTAGTTTGAAAAATCTGCGCTCGGTTATTGGCTCTACTCGATAGTTGGGGTAGCTCGATCAAAAAGTAAAACTAATCCATCACCGGTAAATTGACAAAACATTGCAATCGGAAAATCCGAATGTAAACACCCGTCACGTTTCCGCAATTAGTGTAATCGAAAGGACGATCGTAAACGGGATTACCAGGGGGGTTACAAAGGAACGACCGAAGCAGGAGTCGCCCCCGAGATTGCGGAGTCGAGACGAGGTCTTTGCTTTAATTGAACAAGCGACCGTCCTCGGCTTTGATCTCTACTCGAGCTCGGATCTCTTAATTTTTTAAAGAAAACGAGATATCTTCCTTCCTTGCCCATCCTCGAGTAAAAACTCGCTCGGCTCAAAGAAATCATTGACTTGTTGAACGAGAAAAAAAAAAAAGCGGAGGCTCGATTGAATTGTTATTTAAACGCAACAGGAGGAGCCTTATCGAAACATGCGCGCGACGACGCGTAAAAATCGGCTTGCTATCAGCCCGTATGACAATTGGTCTATTCAGGAAGCACGCGCGCTTCGTTTTGACGCTCTTGTCACCGAGCGCACTGAATGCGAGCTCGAAACCCCGAAGGGTTTCATTATTGAGTCATCTTGTGAATTTCGAGGAACTTATCAGGTTACTCGTTCAGCAGAATCAACAGGCAATGTAAAATTAAAATAGTTTTAAAAACTAAAAAAAGTATGAAAACACGTAGCCGCTTGCGCAAGGATTCTCGGGGTGAAAGAGGGGGGTTGGAAGGGGTGCTAAGCTTCGCGCGGTCGTATAACGAAGGCTTGGCCCGGGGCCAAGGTAAATCTCCGGGATGGGAATAATGAAGTGCAGTGACGGGCCCGCGGATCGTTGACTCGTCGCGATTTGAATCTCAATAAAAAGAAATTTCCTTACCTTTATTTATGCCTCCTCCTTCCCCTGCTTTGTTACCGGGATGAATTCGTCTACCCCGCGTAATTAAAAGTCAAACGATAAATTTTTAATTTTTTCGTATAAACTGTAGGGACAAAACTCATTATCCGAGCAGGCTCCTGAAGGGTTTGCGTCAGAATTTAGCCGATAATAAATTCTGGACTTTCTGGACTGTGAAAGTTATCAAATTACAGTGGCTTCGTTATTCGGTACAAACAGTGTTATCGATTTCGAAACCTTTTCAGTGATGGAGCCTCTATTATTACTAATGAGAGTTATTGAAGCAACACAATTTTTATTATTTAGATTTTTTTAATTGTCCAACTTTGAGTTAGAGCACAAATTTTTTCAGGAGAAATGTTACCCGACGTTTAATTACCCGTCTCATTAAATACGGCACCGTAATTAGCTACAGTAATTATGTCACCTCAAACGAAGCTTACAACTACCTAATTGACATAAAAGTGCTATAAAAAAGACTTTATGACATTTTCATAAATTACTTTGCACGTAACTGAACGTCGCTAACCTCCACTTATGTCTTTTTGATTTGAGATTTGTCGAATAAAAGAAATAGCTCTCTTATTACAGGGTATCGATTTAATTCTTATCTTCTTGGAAAGTAAAAGAAAATAATACTCAATGTGTGCCTGCGAATTATGATCCTACCAGAGTGGATCTTCTACTTGAAGATAAATACGTCCTACTACTTCCGAGTGTCCCATTCATAATAATTACATTTAAAATCATAGAAGACAAACTTTGGCGCGCTCAAAAACAATTATACAGGGAGAGATAGTATTAAGTGAGTCTCGTGAAATTACGATGAGGATTTCAGTAAATGAAAAGAGGAAACAGGTAAAAGGGACGCGTATGTGGGTCAACTTTGATCGTTTTGAGTCGCTCAAACTTTGTGGAGAATTATACAGACAACTCATTGAAGGTTTTTCATGGAGATTTTCACCGCGCTCTGTCTTGTTTTGTTGATAAACTCCTATCGAAGTAACACAGCGATAAATTGATTCAAGATACAAGGTTTGATTTTTTTTTCCTTGTGATCCTCAATGAAAAGTTTTATGAAACTTAACCTCAAGGATTTAAGTTTTGAATTTTGAATAAAAAATTTCAAGACAAACGTGTTATAATTAAAGTAAACGCGAGAAACATTATCAAATCAAAAGTTAACATGTAAATTTGGAAAGTTAATTTTCCAACTATTGTAACGTAACTTCCGAGCTTCAGAATATACCGGATAAACTTAAAAAGTTAGATACTTTACATAGAAGATAATCACGGCGAAACTGCTTTAAGTTGGCTTTTTAATGGTGTTGTGAAACACGAGAATAGCGAAACTTCTAATATAACTTAGCGGATGTTTGGATAAAGAATAATGCATGAACACCAAAAAACTCGTTTCAAAATCAATACACCGTATTTCCTTAGGCAAAAATTAAAAAAATTACTCCGACAAAGTAAAATTTACCAACAACTCATCGCCCCCCTCCCTCCACGCCATCAGCCTCGACCCCGCTGAAATTAAAAAAAGAAAGAAGAGAAAGTTGAGTTTTCTAAAACTTATCCTTTCATCCTACACAATGGCACCTAGCGCCGGGCAAAAACTTTTTAAACGTGCAACCACTAATGAAAATCGGCGTTTCGATAATCGATAAAGCGATTAACGACCGACCGGGAATAACAGGAGGTCCACGGGATGCTCCTGCTGCTGCTTCAAACTGGAATGGCTCGAGTTTAACTTTTTGTCGTTAGGGTCGTGCGGACGATTATCACTGTGTTCGAAGATGCTAAATGCTTTTAACTACTTGTTTGGCTTTCTCAAACTGAAAGATAATCAGGCGTTTATCCGTAATTCACGTGATCTTTTTGGTGGGTTCGAGGACGATTGTGAACAATAAAAACTTTGTTTATTCAGCCCTGGGTCTTGTCGTTTCTTTGATTGTAATTCAAAACCCTTGACAATTAATTTAATGCGCGACAGGCGCTAGTTTGTATTTAGTTTTCCGGCTCATTGAAACTAGCTCGTTGCTGGTTTAAGTGCTGCGGCGTTTCAGCCTCGCGTTGAAAATTTTAATTTCTTCTTACCGTAACTCCCGTTTTTACGACGGTAATTATCTTTAAAAACAACCCTGAAATAAAGTTTAAAATATAAAAGCTCTTTCAAATAAGTCGTCAACTAAAAAATAGCTTTTCCTCAACACCTCATTAATTATCTTGCATTTTTAATTACAGTTCCAAAAAAGAGTTTTTATATTCTAAATAAAACTAAAAACCTCATTACAGTTTAAGAGAGCAAAAAAAAAAGATGCTTCTCGGTATTTACCGGTCTTTTCGTACTTTATTCTATTAACCTAACGCCTAAAGTGGCACGATTATAAAGGAAAAAAAAAAAAAAGAAGTTTCGTCCAAAAGTTGAATCAAGTTGCTCAAAGAACCAAGCTCAAATTCCCCGGTGGCGCGATACTTTAACGAGGGCGCTTTTATCGGGCGACATTTTTAATTTCGCGGAGCTCGACTTTCTTTTTTTGCTCACTTTTACCTTCTTTTGTGTGTAAGTTGGAAAAAAAAGAGAGAGAAAAAAAAAAAATAAAAAGTAGAGCCTTAATATTGCCTACCTCTCTTCATCATCGCGCCGTTGAATGATTAGTAATACGTTTCTCGCAAGCTACTTTTTAATCTTAGTTTTCTTTTCTATTTTTCTTCCCTTTTTTTTTTTTTTTTTGTCTTTTCATGGATCTGAAAGCTGGTACAGATAATAGCTACTCTAAAGTCAAGAATCGACTTTGACCAGGCGCAAAAGAAAACGAGACGCAGTATTACTTTCCCCCTCCTCTCCCTTTCTCTCTCTCTCCTAGTTTTGTTCAACTCCTATTCGTGCTGACGTTTGAAAAAAAAAGTCGTGACGATTGACACGAGTGCCACTTTTGACGAGTTGTTTTCACCCTTGCTCAAAGGTGAAATTTTTAATGACGAACGCTCGTTTTTAGGTTATCTTGGACATTATCTATGTTTTATTTTTACAGCCCTATTTTTCGAGACTTATTTTTTCGCTTTCATGCATTCTTAATTTCAACACTCAAAACACATTTTCATCAATTACCTGTATCGATTTTTTGATAAGCATTTTTCGTCGAGGACAAAATTTGTTTATTAAGGTAGTTACCTATAGCGCATATAGTTATCAAAAATATAGTTATAGACGCTCCGTTGCCCCCACTCTGACGCCACGCACCGCCGCCGCCACCGCTGCTCTAAAACCTACCGAAATTATGCATTTTTTATTCTTTTTGGTTATTTATCTCAGAAGTTAATACCGCTTCCTATATTATTCTTTGCACCTCACGATTCCTTTAATATTTTCCTACAGAAAAGCCTGTTTTTTTAAATTATTTTAAGAAAATTAAATTCACAATCCGCTAATAACCTCCAAATTTTTACGATTTTACGCGCTCAGCATAGGAATCACGTGTAAAAAGTTGAAACTTCTGAGCTTAATATCTCAAAATTTAGCCCCGCTTGGGGGTATTTGAAAAATACCAACGTGTAAAGGACACAAAAAACTAACTCTGTGCAGAGTTAGAAAATTTTTTTAAGAAACACTAAAACTGTAGGTTCTCGTGGTTTTTTTTTTTTTTTTTACTGAATTTTATTTCATAGAAAAAATTACATATCGATCTCAAAATTTTTACACATTAAAGCAAATATCTTAAAATATTAAAAATTTTTTTTTTCTTTAATTTTTTTAATCAATGACGTCTCAAAATGGCGGTCTCAAAAATGTTCTTTTTTTGCTGGTGGAATTTTTAACTCGACAATGGTAAATCTAAAACCAAAAAGTAAAGTGGTTTTATAATTTGTATAGATTTGGCTATATCCGGTACCAAAATTAGATAATTTTATAAATATTTAACAATGTTATAAAACAATTTCAGTTGAAACAAAAAACCACTTTTTTATTCAGGAGACCGCTAAAAATGTCTAAATATGGTACCGGACATAGCCAAATCTATACAGATTATAAAACTTCTTTATTTTTTGGTTTCAAATTTACCGTTGTCAAGTTAAAAATTCCACCAGCAAAAAAGAGGACATTTTTGAGACCGCCATTGATAAAAAAAAAAAAAAAAATTTATATTTTAAGATATTAACTTTAATGTGTAAAAAGTTTGAGATCGATTTGTAATTTTTTCTATGAAATAAAATTCAGTAAAAAAAAAAAAAAAAAAAAAAAACCATGAGAACCTCCTCTTAAAATAGAACAGTTTTAAGAGTTTAAAAAAAAATATATTTTTTGAATTTGTATTGTTAAGATTATCAGCTGATTAAATGTGATTTCTGCTGATTGCTTTTTCTTTGATGCAAAACGTATTGTGGTTCCACTTAGCTTGATTGGTAATCAAATTTCTCTCAGCTTATTATAATAATAGCAGAGAGAAAAAATTAAACGAAATTAATTTGGAATTTAAAAGTAATCTTGCTTATTACGCAGTTTTAGTAAAATACAAAGTATTGATTCAAGGTTTTATTATTTCATCGATATTTAAAATGTTAATTTTTCATTGGGAATTTTAAATTTAAAATATTCCACGTATCAAAAATTTTAAATGAACTGAATTTTTACGAGGAAAATTCTATAAAAATTGTTTAGGAGATTTTATGAATATTAAGTCGTGCCTAGTCTACCTCATCACTTTTCAGTAAAATCGTTAAAGTTTTATAAGTTTTTATTTTATAATGAAATATAAAAGGTATAAAAATAGAAAAAAAAAAATCTGAACGCCAATAAATTCAATTTAAAAGATTTAAAAACCACAAGAGAAAACATCCCATTAACTCTCCATAAATTTTCATACACACGAGCTCATAGCTAAAAGAA
This sequence comes from Encarsia formosa, assembly GCA_038277355.1. Taxonomy (NCBI): domain Eukaryota; kingdom Metazoa; phylum Arthropoda; class Insecta; order Hymenoptera; family Aphelinidae; genus Encarsia; species Encarsia formosa. Next base: position 114,395,787 of record CM076184.1, read on the forward strand.
GACCATTAATCAATTTATTTACAGCGTCTGAGCAGCCCCTTTGTATCTCATAAGCGTAGCCTTGCACGCAAACAAAAATGTATCGAAGCCAGAGAGAGTCTCTACACCAGCTCGAAAACCTTATCTCCGAAAAGCAGAAGCAAGTAACCAGAGAATGGCTGAAGGCGTTGCTTAGTTTTTTGCACCCCGGAGCATAATGCAGCCTTTTATCCAACGGGCATCACGCTTGTATTTTTCTTCCCTATTCATTGTGTTTTTTTTTTTTCCGGAATCTTCTTTTCTCCCGCGGAGCATTTATTTTTCTTTCCCTTTTTTTTTTCTTCTTTTATTTTTACTTTTATTTTTTTTTTACCCGAAACCTGGATTCACCTTTATCCTCGGTGAACACGCACAGCTCGAAAGTTTGGTTGCGGTCGCGTAATGGAATAATATTTATGGAAAGAGCGCACAATGCAAGAAAGGTAGACACATTTTTTTTTTCTTTTTTTTTTTATTCATCAACGAAATCGAGAATGATTTATTTCGTTCTCGATTAAGGGAGACGAGAGTGTAACAATTTTTTTTCTCTCAAGGACGCGTGCAGTAATTAATCAGGCTTCGGCAATTACCTCTTTTACATATCGCACTCTAAGAAACTTACTTGAAAAATAGACGAATTTTACTTATTACATTCACGAGCTGTCAAAGGAAAATAAATATTATTTCGGAAGAGTTGTTGAACAAACCCTACAATCTCGGTAAGACCCGATAAAAAAAAATGGTATTTGACCAAAGTGCCATTACTTAACCGAAAAAACGATAACGATAGCCGCAGCGTAAGAGCCATTCCAGTCAAGCGAAACCTAAAAATAAGTCGGCGAGAACGATAGCAAGAGTCAAAATGAAAAGAAGGGAAGATCCGGTTCCACAGCCTCCCCCGAAAAGCAATGAATTCCAATTCAGAGGTAACGGTCTTTTCTCTCCTCTCTCTCTCCCTGGTAGCTTTATCTCCATTATGAGAGAGAGAAAGAGCAAGCTCATAACCGCACCGCCGCAGAAAATAAAGCTCGCTCGGGGGTGCTAGCGCCGCGACGATAACCCAGAGGTGCACGCGCGCGCGCGGCCTACGAAACTAACCTCCTCGCTCGCCTCGTTCGACCTCATAAACGCAAAGTGTCGCGGATAAAGAAGATAACCCCCCCCCCCCCCCCCGCTCTCTCCCAGAATTTATGGAAAGAAAATCTAAATGAAGACACACGTCTGGATCCGATCACCGTTGTAATCGATTTGACGAGGAAAAAAGGGGACAAGAATTTTTCAATCGCGTTACACTCTCTCTGTAAGATTGTTTTTTGCGACAAAAATTGAAAGGGGGATCAATTTCCGTTCCCTCGGTGGGATTGGATTGGCTGGAAATCCCCAGGATTTATGTTGGTGTTATTACAAAACAGAGAGAGAGAGTAAAAAAGCAGTGAAGTCAATCCCCGAAACTTGGTTTTAAAAACGAGGCTGCTTCATTTGTAAATGAAGGGAGGAGGAATCGATCGACTCGGGGATGAATCCGCAGTACTCGTACTTAAATATTCATTAGCCGAAGCGCAAGCTAAGTCAGATTGGGCGAGAGGGGAGAAAAATAAAGCTGGTCGGAGTTTGGTAAACACAACAGCTGGGTGGATGCTGCGTAAGGAAGGGAAAAGTAGGTCGCGCCGGGAGTAAGGAGCTAGGGTGGAAATATTCCGAATCGAGTTACGAGTTATAGAGCTCCGGAGTCTTGGGGAGGGGGGGGGGGGTTTATCGAGGAGGCGGTCTCGTAAATCACCGCCGAGGGTGCCGTGGCCGTTGTGACGCGGCGCAAGCGCTCGCGCTGGCGTGCACTTGACTCTCGCGAAAGAGACCGAGATTCGCTTCGTCATAGCAGGATTGATGATTCGCGTTAATTGAGGCTAGACCGATTCGAGGCCACTATTTCCTCCATTCCGTTTCTTTTTCTCTTTCTCTTTAGATTTGCTGGTTTAATTTTTCAATCAAGAGGGTAACTTTTGACTGCAGTTGTGAATCTGACGGACCGTATACTATCCTACGTAACGGTAACTTCGAGTCTGATTTTGAAGCATGATTGAAACTGAAATTTGAGCCTGAACGATACAGGTAGTCTTTAGATTAAAACTATTTCAAAAGTTTATGATTTTTCAAAAAAATTTTATTTTACTTTTTTATTTACATATTTATTGAAATTTGTTGAATTTTTTTTTTCATTTATTCAATATTTTTTTATTGAGATCTTTTACGATGTCAAATATTTTCATTATGGAAAATAATACCTTCATAAAACGAGGGTTTATTTGTGTAACTCGTGAAAGGCCGCACAAAATTTTATCTCCTCATTAAATTTAATGAAAAATAAATAACAAAAAAATACCTCCAGCTACAAATTACATAACAACAAACAAATAAATAAACAATATTAATGACTCAAATTATATATCATGTTTATTTACTAAAAAGCATTTTATTCATCAATATGGACAAAAATCAATTTGAACCAACTTTAGTTATTTATTAGTATATTTTACTATAGTTTGAATTATTTTAAATTTTAAGTCTCTTTATAAATAAGCCTGTAAAATCCGCGTTGAAACGGTACTTATTATTTACAAGAACAATCCATCAAGCAACCAATATCGAGGTGGTGTACCCGGCAGCCAATAAACAAGCTCAAAATTCATAAATCACCGGGGCCGGTATAGTAAAACAAAAAGCTCGGCGATACGTTACTCTCGAGTTCATTCGAACGCCTGAAATTCGGGCTATCAAAGAATACATTTTGGGTTGAGCAAAGTCCCGAGCGATAATTCAAAAGTTTCCGGGGAGCCGAGTAGGAGGAGGATTTTAACGAGGGAACAGCGGTGCGCGTCGGGCCTTTTGTCTTTGGAGACGAGAGAGAGCCGTTTTGATTTATATTAGCCCCTGAGTTTTTTTTTTTTTTTTTTTCTTATTAGCTTTATTAACCAATTTACATGATTATTAGCATTATTAATTAATTGTTACAAAAAATAAATACAAATGATGAAAAAAAAAAGATTTAATAAAATAAAATTATAAACCTTCATCGAAGGTCACAGTAATATATTCATTTATATCTTGATGCCAATTTCTTTGAAAAAACGGTGAACGTGTTGAAGTACTTGTAGATTTGGTCCAGACAAAAAAGAAGTAATATCAAGTGGAGGAAAGATCCTCATGTAGGCCAGTTTTTTCATGAGCGTTTGTCGTTGCTGTTGATGGAGCGAGCACTGCCATATAACATGGTTGAGATCTTGAGTTTCGTGGCCGCATTCGCAGTAAGGTGATTCAACTACATTGATCTTAAAAAGAGATTGATTGAGTGAGTAGTGGTTACTTCTGCAGCGGACTATAAATACAAACAGTTCTCTGTTAAGTTTAAGTCTGTGATACCATGGTTTAGAGTTAGAGGAACGAATGCGTTCGAAGTAAATCACGCCTTTCAATAGTCCCTCTTCTTGGAGTAGTCTTTCGTTGTCATCCCAAGCCAGTCTCTTAAAAAAGGCTCTATGGTCACTATATGGCAGTCGACAAACACTAGGGGCCATTTCTGTCGTCCTTCTAGCCTCTGTATCTGCAAATTCGTTCCCGATGATGCCAATGTGTGCCGGAATCCAGTGTAGCGTCAATTTTTTTGTGTAGGAGTTGGATTGAGAGTATTGCAGATTTTTATCGAGGATCTGGAGGAGATAATAATTAATACCGTCATTTAGCTTCAGGGAATTGATAGCCAAGAGTGCACTCAAAGAGTCACTAAATATTTTAACGTTCATGTGTCTGTTCTCGAGTGCAATGTCCATAGCTCCGGCGAGTGCTCTGCACTCAGCTGTGAATATAGATGCCTTGGGGTTTAGACTTTCAGAGTTGATTTGTCCTGTATCCATAGAGATCCAAGCAGAGCCAACAGACGAACCATGATCCATTTTACTCCCATCTGTGTATATCTTAATCGTTTCGCTGTCTGCGAGAGTCGATTGGAGTAAGAAGTTTGGATGTGCTGTATTCCTAAGAGAATACCCTAAGCTAAAGTCAACATTGACCGGCGAACGATATGCATCAAATGTATGTTTGTAGATACTTGAAAATCGATCTTGATGTATTTCATGCTTTATTCCAATGACGCGTTTGATACTACGCCTAAGCACATCAACTCTCGAGCGTCGGTAAAAAATTATCTTCATCCCATGGTTATCTAGAGACCTGCGAGTGATTGTATGGGTGTGACTATATGCTTTTAGGAGAAAGTTGGAGCAAAGCAGCTCAGACCTGTGGCTTAACGTCATAAGTCGAGCTTCGGCCAGAAGAATGTTCGTGGGGGTGCTTGTTCTCATGCCAAAGGCCAGTCTCACCGCTGCGTACTGTATTCGTTCCAGTTTCAGTATTCTGTCTTTACGTGTCGGGAAGTAAATGTAGCTCCCATAGTCAATAATCGACCTCGTGTAGCTTTTATAAAAACATAACAGTGTAGCTGGATCAGCACCCCAATAAACTCCACGTAAGAATTTTATGATGTTTAGGGACGTGTTGGCCTTTCGAGTCACGTATTGTTGGTGTTTTTTGAAATTCATTAGGTAGTCAAAATGAATACCCAAGAATTTGACAGAGTCCGTAGAAGCAACCAGAGAAGTTGAAACTTTAACAGACGTTTCGCCAGGAAGAATACCTTGGTTATTGAAGTGAATTAGTTCAGTCTTCTCAGCAGAGACTTCCAAGCCAATTTCACGAAGGTTATTAGTAATTTGCCTCACAGCTTTTTCAAGAAGGTATTTAGCTGTCACAGGATCATGGGTCCTAAGGTATATAACTACGTCATCTGCATATTGCAGGATTTTGATTCTCCGGAAGGGGGAATCTCGTCTCTTTGGCTTTTTACCTTTATTTTTCTTTGTTTTCTTCCTTCCGTTGGCTTTGTTTCTTCTGCTAGAATTCTTCTTTCTTCTTCCAATATTTTTCTTCTTTCTTGATCTAAATTTGACTGCTTCTGCTACATAGAGCAAATAGAGAAGTGGGCTGAGAACCCCTCCCTGGGGCACACCCTTGTAGGAAGATCTAGGAGTGTTTTTGTTGGTTTCAGTGAAAATTCTACGGTGATATGTAAGAAATTTGACTAATCTGATGATTTTTTTAGAGCAGCCAATCTTTGAGAGTTTTTGGATTAGTATGTCACTCTGTACTTCGTTGAATGCGTTGCTCACATCTAGGTAAATAGCCAGTACATGATCTTTATCTCTCAGTGCATCTTCAATATCGAGTTTAAAAATGGTCAAGTTATCAGAACAAGAATATCCCTTACGAAAACCAGTCTGCGAATTGGGAAGAATTTCTTTCGTTTCAGTCCACCACCTTAATCTATTTGAGACCATGAGTTCGAACAATTTCGAGGTGCAGGAGGTCAGTGCCAAGGGTCTAAAGCCTCGTCCATTTGGTTTTTCAGCGAAGTGTACAAACGTGTCCTTCCAGGCTTCTGGGTATTCATCCAAACTAAACATACCGTTGAATATATCGAGGAGTATTAGATGATATTTTATCGGCAGATGGTGCAGTGCTTCATAGTTGATGCCATCTATCCCTGGAGCTGATTTGTCACCGCGTGACGATAAAGCAATATTATATTCCGAGTAAGTGAAGAGTGCATCAAGCATAGGGTCGTCTACTCCTTGCGGTTGGAAAGATGGATCAGTAGGAACATAGCTCGGACAGAGCTTATCAAGAGCTTCCTCACGTTGTGCTTTGTGGACAGCGTTACTTTGTTTGTTGGCCTTAATTTTCGTCCACTTATTTTTCAACAGGCGAGCTTTGTTCCAGGTATACGTTAAGTCTTGACCAAAATCAATTGTGCTGGCAAAGATCCTGTAACTCTCGCGTTTTTTACAGCGGAACAATTTTCTGGCGTCTGTTCTTAGATGTTTATACTTGAGTTTATCTTCTTCCTTTTCGGTGTATTCCCATCTCTTGAAGGCTGCTTGGCGTAGCCGTTTGGCACGGTAGCACTCGTCATCCCACCATGTGACAGGATTTCTATGAATGGCGGCAGAGACGTTCTTCCTAACGGGGGTTGCTTTTGAAATCGCTGTGGAGATAATGTCCATAAAAACGTCATACTTCATCACAGGTGTCATATTTTCATACTCCAGACTAAAAAAGTTGAAGTATTCCGCTTCAAGTATCTCGTTGACCCGCAGCCAGTCCGTTCGTTTAGACTGAACTTTAAACGATTCACGTCTGTATATGAACTTATCCAAGTCAATCGTGAGCCTAATAGGGAAGTGATCTGACCCAAGTGTATCCGATAGCACCTCCGTTCGCACGTGTGAAGCGATATCTGATGTCGAGAATACTAGGTCGATGTTTGATTTCAATGAAGTGGCAGGATCAACGTGAGTAAGTGTATCGTGATTATGAAGTATAAGAGAGTGTTCATCTGCTTTGTCCAGCAGTCTGGTGCCGTTGAGGTCAGTGTGCGAGCAGTTCCAGGCTTCATTATGAGCGTTAAAATCGCCCATAACAAGACAATTCTTATCAGTTGCAACATTTATTATAGCTTCCCATTCTTGTTCTGATAGGGAGTTTTCGGCAGGCGGCCTGTAGACCGCAATTAATGTAAGCGGCTTAGACAGACTGTTTAGCTTAATACATCCGATTTCTGCTTTACCAAAAGGACTGTCAACTTCAATAGGCTCGAACTGGAGAAAATTACGGACAAGGAATGCCACGCCTCCACCGGTGCCTTCAGCCCGAGGAATACTGTATAGATTGAATTGACTGAATTTCACTTGGCGGACCTTACTGAGCCATGTTTCAACTAATACCACAATATCATAATCTTCAAGTACTTTATCCAGTTCATCTTGCTTATTAACAATACTACGTGAGTTCCAAAACATAACTCTTAAACCACTAATTTTAATGCAATTTGAAGAGCTAGCGTTCGAGCTGTGCTCCTCCATGTACGAATAGTGATAAAAAAAAATTTTAAAAAATGAATTAGGCAAAGGCGTCGGACTCGTCCGAGGTGTTAATAATACCACCTCGAAGCGCCTTAGCCGTTTTAGTAAGCCTGGATTTAAATGCTTTGACAGTCGCATGCTGTCTGACTTCTTCCAACATTATTACGAGGGACTCTAAATTCGTAGTAAATTTACTAGCAGTTTCCACAATATCAGCGTATCTACAATCTAGCGTAGCGGTGATGAGTTCCGTCAGCTGTTCGTAGTCCATCGGAAAGGTGGCGGCCGTCCCGGCAGGTATAGCCACACTCGCCGTATGAATTTCACTCTTCACTGTTTCAGGAGCAGTTTTGGAGGTGGCAACTTTCTTTTTCTTTGTACACAACTTTTGTGAGTTTTGTGAATCCGCGGTGCTTGACGCTGTAGAATTATGACCACGTTGTCTCTTATTTTCGTTTAAGGTTGATGGTTTAGTAAACAGCAGCGTGCCATTGAACATCAGCTCCTCTTCTGATGTCTTGGCTGTCGAGTCGATAATATTGCCATCTGTTTGCTCGGTCGATTCGTCTTTATTAAACTGGCGGTCGGTAAAGTTGTTATCTTTATCTCCCTCCTCTTCAGCTGATTGCACTTGTGAAAGCACAGTGTTTACGTTTTGTTGGGTCATGTTTTGTTTAAGTGTAGGACAGAATCGCGAGATATGACCTTGGCCCTTACATTCAAAACAAGTCATAATATCCGTAGTGACGTATATGTGATATGTTGTTTCATCGTGTCGTACAGAGAAGTCGCCAGGAATCTTGTCAATATCTTCGGGAAGTACAAAAAATTGTCGTCTAAAACATTCAATGTGTGCGAACTCGCTGCTGGCACTAATGCGTATTAGAGTGATGGCTGACTTTATATTAACTCCAAATTCCTTTAATTTACTTTCAAGCACTTGGTTTGGAACAAAAGGCATAACATTTGACAAGATTACTCGCTTTAGTCGTGAGACGTAGGGGCGCATGATAACTTTATTTTTGGTTGCTCCAACAATTATAACGTTGTTTCCTTCACGAATAAGTTCATCAGCAAGCTCGACAGATTTTACAAAGAAGCAGAAACGATTTTGAGTGATACGAGAGGCAGCGATGATGTCAGTTGGGTTTATTTTCTTGCAAATGGCGCGCAGGTAGTCGTCGTTCCTCATGCCGTCTACGGTATCGATCACGATCCCTTGTTCTTTCTTCGGGTATTTCACGGCAGACACCGCTACGGAATAGCCGGTGAGCACTTGGGTGGGTTTATCTTTAACAGACATTGTAGTTTTTCCTTTTCTAAACAAAAATACGCCTATAAAAACGAGGTAGGTAGCACACGCGAGAGATACTCGCTGCGCCGCGTACTACGCACGCGCAGCGCTGTTTGTCAAAAACTTGCGAGCCTGAGTTAACACGTCTACCACGGTCAACGGTCAGACGAACACTGAGCCCCTGAGTTTACTCGCAGATACACCAACTTAGCGGACTTTTATAATTTAATAAATTCGAGGACTCAACGAGTTAGCTTTACGAGCTTTTGACGAGCCTCCAGTGCGGCTGTTAAACCGCGTTGCACTATACAGACTTTCGTCTTTTATATTTCTTGCGTCTTTTCGGAACGCAGGGTAATTTTTTGTGTTGCCGTTGCATCAATTTGCGTTCAACGGAGAAACATTTAGATTAGCGGAGTATGCTAATATCGCACTGTGTCAAATCCGCGGTGACCTCGATCCCGGCTCACGTCACCGTTGCGTTAATTTGGGATGATATATGAAAAAAAAAATCGCAAAGTCATCGTTCCAAAAATGAGAAAAAAAAGGCTCGATATCGGTCGCAGTCTGGTCGGGGGGGTGGGAGGTAATCTTTCACCTAAAAATCTGCACTCGATGTAAAACTGCTTAACCACACGAGAGCATCGATAGGGGGTGGAAGGAGGAAGAATGGGGACAAAAGAGGGGGGAAGACGAGACAGTGTTGTACTCACCCTCTGCGCCTTCCTCTTGTCGGCCCGCTGGTTCTGGTGATAGATACGGCTGAAGTTGCTGACGATTACAGGCACGGGCAGAGCTATGACGAGCACACCGCTGAGCGAGCACACGCCTCCCACTATCTTGCCAGCTATTGTCTCCGGCACCATGTCTCCGTACCTGAAAACCAACAAGGTTGTCAAAACACTCCATTAATCATTAATTTCTTTTTTTTTTTTAATTAAAACGTCGTTCTTTCTTTTTTTTCTTTTTTTTTTTTTTTAATACAAAAATACGTAGCTAAATCCACTTTGCCGATATGAAAAATTTGATTTATAGAGACGAGCTTTGACTGGGCCGGCGCGAAGTGAAATTTTGTCGCGTGCACATAAAAATTGCATAACGCGAGCAATCGTACAACTGCTCACCCTTGTGCAGTCAGCGTTTCCGGTTTATGACAATCGAATCAGCAGCCGCCGCCGCGGGTATCTTTAAATTAAAAATCGACACATTATTTTATTGACCCTGACCAAAAGATCCGAATGGTCTGATTGATTTGCGGAAAATTATCGAAGTGCAAATGAAAACGCGTATCATACTAAAAGTATATTACGTAATGTACCAAATTCGTAATCGATGAGATTAAAGAGGGAATTAACATCGAACGGGTACTAATACTGGTCTGTAAGCTTCGCGAAACACGGTTATTACTCGAAATTAATCTTCAACTGAACGATTAATTTATTGAAAAATGTGTAAAGTAAGCTAATTATTTGTTGGGAAGAGTTTAAAAAACTTTAATCAGAAAACAAAAAAATTAGCAATAATGGTCTGACGTAAAGCGATTAGTACTACTGACCAAGCATTAAAACTTTTTACCGTAAGAAGGATCGTTCATCCTGAAATATCGGCAAGACCACAAGAAATTCCGCAAAAAGTAATTATAACGAATCTCACGAAGTTATCTTTTTATCTGGCCAAGAGTTGATCGAATTAGCGAGTTTCAACCTCTTCTAATGTAGCCGACCCGAATGAGATACTTAATCGAATTCAACTCTTTTTAATTTAATTAACAAATATCTCAAAAAGCTTATGTACTCAAATTTAATTTCAATTATTTTCGACAATGAGCCACCTTCAATAAAAAGGCCTATCTCCACAATCTCAATTATGGTTAAACACTGTTAACCCAAAACAAACTCCCCAAACTTCTTTCCTCCTTGAATGATTATTCTTCCCTGCAGACTCGTCTTGACCTAATTTTCTCGGCTCGGACCTCTCCCAAGCCTCTTTAAAAGTTTCTTTATAAAAGACCTATTTTAACAATTGTTTGAATGAATGTATGAAAGGAAAAAACTGGGATCGAATTTTTACGAGTCAAGGCAGAAGAAAGAAAGAAACCGCAAACAAAAATAAAGAATACAATCAATCACACTGCATTGCGTCGAATTCTTCTTCCCCTCAATATCGATGAGCCATAAAAATGTCAATCCAGTGTAAGTACAAGGCTGAATGATTCGTAAATTCCTGGGGCTATGCTTTTTTTTCACCTTTTTGGGGTAAACAATAAACCACTAAATGTCGAATCGACAAAATGAAGGCCACATTTCAAAATATTTTTATTTATTTTTTTGAAAATATTATAGAAATGTAAAAGCCTGTACTGATCATTGCGCCAAGAGAAAAAATTAAAAAAAAAAAAAAAAAAAAAAAAAAAAAACCCACATGAAGTACATACAACCGTGTCGCTGGGGCACGGCGGCGTGCTCTCGAAAGATAAAACAAAAAAGAAGGGCTCAATTGTTTTGCATCTGTCACAATTTTAATTGAAAAAAGTGCTAATTAGCATGCATACTGGCTGACTTTCATCGCGGCTTCGTGAAACAATGAAAAAAAAAAAGTGGCAGACGAGGACAACAACGAGGGGATTCTTGCGATAACTTTTTAATTATTTTCATCGATATTTTTTTTTTTCCTTTCCCCAACAACGAGAGCTCTTGAAGCTCGATGACTGTTTCGCGTTCAACCCCATTTTTTTCATGACTGATGTAAAAACTTACCGATGTGGTATGAATTTCGAGTATTTGACAAACTGACAGATAAATGTAAGTAAATTATAGCTGTTATTAATATATTTTTTTTCCCACAAATCTCAGGGGATATTTGAAGAAATAAAGGAACGAAATTACTCGTCTAAATGAATATTAACGGCTCGCTGTCGATAAAAGAGATTAACCCACTTTTAAATTTATGCTCGTTCGTTAATAAAACTTAAAATAAGATACTAATAGGGTTAATCTTTTTTTTTTTTTAAATATGGCTGTCGTGTCAACGACAAATTATGACTAAAACACGAACCTCGCATTAAAAATTTCAAGTGTACATTGGTTGCGATAAAATATCAGAAAAGCATCGAAAAAATTTCAAGTGCAATCGACACATTCTTTTCTGTAAAAGAAAAAAAAAGAATTCTATCGACCGCGCAAACCGCGCTTTATGCATGTTCATTGAATTCGGAATCAATTAATTTAACGCTTCGAAAGACTGATTATTCTCGGAGCTGCACGATGCTGAAAGGGGGTAAAAAGAGCCACGAGGTGTTGAAATTGGCTCGCGAAATTCAAGAGTAAACGATGAAAGTTGGGCTGGAAAGAGAGAAAGAAAGATAGAGAAGAGAATGAAGGCTTTGTTGTTGCCGAGAATGAGTAAGCCCGGAGTGAATGAGTGTGACCATATATTAGGCTCCCGCACGCGATACGAGCATCCATACTGCGGAGGGGCTTGGCAGTACTTTCGAACGCTCATTTGAATCTGCCTTACTCTCGGCAGTCGGCACCCGGTTTTAAAAGGTTAAGAGTTTCCGGGTCAAGGATTACTCATATTGCTGCACTTCTGGGGGAGCTTTACGCGGGTATTTATCATTGGAAATTCCCTACAGACAGCAGGCTTTACAATAACCGCGGTGAGTGGGCTTTGCCACCTAACATGATAATGGACCTATCATGTTCAGATCCTTATACGTTTTGTTTGATTTATTTTTTAGGCTAGATTTTATGCAATCTATAAGTAGCTAATTGATACTTGATCACTTATCCATAATTGGCCAAACGTAATTATTTTTCATTAATTTCTTAATAAAATTTACGAGTTTTTAGTAGCGGTGCTCACAGCTGCCAATTTAATTTATCCAGAATAATAAAAAATTTTCGGTATTAAAGGCAAAGCAGTGAAAAATTTCTCATTCAATCAAGTAGCGGAAAAAAATTTTCATTATTATCGTCATTTTTTTTTTTTTTTTTTTGTAATGCAAATGTATGAACGTTTTTAATCAAGACGATAGTATGAAAAAAAAAAAGGTGGGCAGTGGAAGAATATTACGTAAAGTACGTCAAGCTACAGATGTGTAAAGATGAATTTTCCAATAATCGAGTTCTCGGAGTCAAATTCGCAAAGAAATAAAGGCAACTCTGCCGACCAACTTTTTCCTCCCTCTTTCTTCCGTTTTTTTTTTTTTTTTCTCTCTTTTTTTTCCAACTCGATTTCTATTTCATTCGATTTGCTCTTGTTCGCGCTCTGGCTTAAATTAAACGCGCTGAAGCGAGCTCCGGTGAGCTTTAAGCCCCTCCTTTCTCCCTCTCTCTTGACCATCCCTCAGACCGGGCGTTACAGCTGTAAACCGGATTCAGGACGGACGCTGCTCCAACTACGTGGCTTACGTTTTTACAATGGATTTCTAAATTTATTTAGAAAAAACGCTAACGATAAAAAACGTCCCGAAAATTTTCGGTGTAAAAATTCTATTTTAGGGCTATCGTAGTTCCAAAATTTATATTTTTCAACTTTTCTGGAGAAGAAAGCTTTATATTTTTGGTCGTAAAAAGGGGTAACTATAAAGCGCATTAGTAACAGGCCAAAAAATCCAAATTGCCTAACATTTTGAACAGTCCTAGCTTACACGGCTCGGAAACAATCCTTAGTCGGAAAAAATGGTAAATTTTTTTTTTTTTTTTTTTTTTTTTTTTTTGATACCAGAAAGATTTATAAGATCCGATTATCTAGGCTCACGTAACTGTAAAATATTCCTAAGTTCTTCCATTCAGTGCACTCGAAAACCCGGCAGAATGGTTTAAAGAGACGCTTTGGAGTATGAATCTATTCCTTTCACTCGAAACTGCCACCGACCATTTTTCTGACTCGCGGCTTGGATAAATTTTGAAAATAAAACCCAGAAACTCAGTCTGACGAATGAAAGCAAAAAATAATAATTAGGAAAGCTCTAGTGATGATTATCCTCTAGTTTTTTATTTTATTTTGTGGTTTCTCACACATTTGGCTTGCATTATAAAAGTAATTTAATGAAGGCTTGAACTGTTTTGTATGAAATTAATAAACCGAAAAAAGCTCAATTTAATTTATGAAAAGATACGGTACTCTATTTATTTTCAATAGGAAAAATCTCATAAATATGAATTGAAAAGATGAGAAACAAAAGAGCTTTTTTTAATTCGATATAAAAAAATTTAAACATCGAAATTTTTTATTCAAAAAGTTTCGTAGATTCAATTGTACCCAAGCTGTTCTAGACATACCGGAAGAGGAAATTTATCGTACATTAATTTAAAGCTAGCAGTAGTGATTTATATACATTTTGAGAAAGTAAATAAACTATGGTAACTCGGAAAACTCAAAATAGCTAACATATTCAAATTAAATCGTAAGTATAAATTTATACAGCCTGTTATCATTGATTGAGTGATGGAAGCGTGCTACAATTGAATTTCTGGAAACGTTATTTATTAGACTAAAAATTTCGAGTTGACTCTCGAGTGAAAGTTTAGTTCCTAAATTTCGGATGGATTTAAATTTGTTTCAAAGTCCTAAAATTGAAATCGTGTGCTAATCAAGGCCACTCGAATTTTCACAAAACGGTGTTTTATTCGTAAAACGAGCAGCAGCATTCCAGTGAGATAAAAATTGGGGGGTGGAAATGACTATATATCAAAAACCTTGAGCCTCGACCGCCACATCAGCAGGGCATCAAAGAAGACAAAAGAAGTAGTAACGAAAAAAAAAAAGAAGAAGGGAGGGAAAAAAAAGGGTTCACCTTTTCTTTTCACGCCACCGTCCGACAAACATTCCTCTCTACTCGGCAAAGAGTAATGGAAGCGGCAGTGCCGATCTACAAAAATGAAGAAAGGTGGATAAAAAGAGGAGCAACTGCCGGGTAGACGAAGAAAAGAAAGACACTGACGCGGCGGGAAAAACTTTTTCCCCCTGCATTTTCCGGACGAAGGAGAACTAAGTGCGCGCCTCGTTAAGAGCTTTTCCTAGCTCGGCGAGCCGATGTTAAAGTTTTTTACCTTCCTTTTTCTTCCTTTTGCAGAGCTTTTTTCGAGGAATCATCGCGAATGGTATTGGTCCCTTGTTTTGGATTCTGTACCTACTTGTCACACCTGATGAACACTATTTGGGAGCTTTTTTTCTTTTCGGAATGTTACTGGATTAGTCGAGGGAATAACTGTTTGGATATTAATTTCTCAGTTTAAGCTAATCCGTTGTAGTTGATTAGGGTGTAATTAAGAACATAATTAATGTGGCTAGAGCTAAGTGTAGAGTTTGTCACTTGATTAATTGTAACTCGCCGGTATGATCAGATGCAACTGAGCGAGCACCCACAGTAAATTTATAAAATTACTGTATTTTAGAATGTAAATTATTGAATCATCATCGAACAATCTTTTCTTTTACGATTCGTGAATTAAAATGAAAGAAAAAGTAGGGATTTAGTAAAAAAAAAGTCGTTTTTAGAAGCCTTTGCGAAGGATGTTCAAAGCCGTGGCCAGAAAACTCTATTGTCAGGAAAAATCACGGAAATCACTTCCTCCGATTGATCTAGGGCAATTGGTAAAACCGGAAAAAAAAAATTTATATACCCTTTGTCTGTTTTCCCAAAGGGCCGTTTATCAAAAGATTGAGATGTTTGATCCTCCCACTTCCAATTTTCCATACTCGAGTGCGTCGCCCGAGGATGATCGACGATGAAGAGAGCAGCCGTCAGTGTATAGTTCGGAGAGGAACGCGACCGGAATATAATTTACGGTGCAGAGAACAAGAACATTAAGCCGATGTCATAAGAGGCAAGGAATTCCCCAAGATCCATTGTGATGAAGAAAATAATGGAAATGGATATACCTTGAGGCTGGATTGCTCAGCAATGGGTTCTACGTCGAGTAAAAAAAAGGAAAAAGGAAGGAGGAGGAAATATTTTCTTGTTTTACGAGCGGGGTTGCGGGTTATGAGATTGCGGAAGGACGCCGAGGGCAAAGAAGGATTCTTCCTTCTGGACACTGGAGATACCGTGATTTTTGTTTTACGAGGACCTCGTATTATTTATGCCTCCAATGCTTACGCTTCGTTTTTGGAATCTGATTAGCTCCTTTCTGAAGTACAAAGGATGATAAAAAAAAAAAAAAATAGCGGACACTTGAAATGTGACTTTGACACTCCAGGCTCGAGAGTCATCCAAAATAACAGTACTCAATAATGCAAAGTCCGATGGTCGGATCGATTGGCTTGTTAATGGCCGGTCAAAAACTGTACCCGAGCGAGCCGAGACCTTAGCTGCATCATATATTTACCTTTAATTTTGGAGCGTTACCAAGTTTACATTAAAATTCAATTGAAGCCCACCAGACAGAATTCGAAATAACTGGGGTATAATTGAAGATACATATTTACTCCGAGTTCAAGGCATCCTGACATTAAAATTTTAGAGGGATTACATTCGTTTATTTGCGAGTAAAGGCTTATAAATAATCATTTCAATACGACTCAGAAGCTAATAAATTACTTTGATTCGAGATTAAATTTTTCTTTCATCTTCAATTTGTTTTGACAGTCCATAAAATGCACATGTTCTAATATGAATTGCGATGTAATATAGTGGTACTGACAATTTAAAATTTAAAAAAACTTGAGATTTTGAAAAACCCTTGAGCTAAACTTTGTTAATTATTTTTCAAACTCGGGTCACCGACACTTTGTCCCCCGTTGGTCCGTTTAGCGGGAGTTAAGGTTCGAACGCAACCGCATCGTACACCGGTGAAGCGTAATTATCCTTCGAAACGAGTTCCAGCGAAGAGAAGCGGGCATAAATAAAGCCGGATTACTTTCCCAACCTCGACCTCTTTTTTCACTCTGATGGATCTTCATTTTTTTTCACGCTAAATAAAGGCTATTATGAAGTAAATTTTTTGAGCATTTTTAAATTACGGAATTTTATATTATTAAAATGCGATTAGTTTCGAATTAGAGTCAAAAGTGCGAAAGAGCATTTTTTAAGTTACTCGCTTTTGAACTTTCATGATTTGGAGTCCCACGGTTGAGTAAAGCTCAATGTTGCAAGTATAATTACTCAATTGTTTGGAAAAGCTTGAAGTTATAGTCAGAAATTTGAACCGAAGTATTCTTAACAATTCGACTACGGTTCAACTAAAATTTCTTCACCGCATAATTTTTACAAAATTTGAATTTTTATTTTATCCTCTTTGACTTTGAGTAAAAAAAAAACTTTTTTTACCGCCAATACAGTAAATCTCACTTGTTTGTTACGTAAAAGTCTAGTAAATTGCATCACGAGCCAGGGGATTCACTTAAGAGACTCTCAGCTCATGAGAAAAATTCATTAATAAAAAATACAGTGCACTCTCTTTTCATGTCATAAAATTTCTAACATCGCTAATGACGAGAGCATCGGGCCAAGCTAATATTTTGAAAAATTCACAAAAAAATTTCCCCCACGCATCATCGTAAAACTTTTAAACCAAAAGAAAAGAACATGTACCATCTGAATTCGATAAGCTGCAAAGCACCCTCGTAACTTCGGATCAAACGGTTGCGCGGATTATAATCGCGGCAGGGAAATATTATCAAAGCTAGAAATAAATAAAGGCCCGCGCGTGCACGGGTCCGAGGGCAGATCAAGCAGCAACAGTGTACCCTAGCTTGTTTTACGAGACCCGATGCAATATACCCTCGGCCAAGACGTTAGCGGGAGCGTTTATCTCCTCTCCTCCCCCGCTCGCGCCTCTTGTCCAATCAAACGATAAATTCGGCCCGGCAGTGTATACAGCTGCGGTGATAAATTCGAGCTCGGATTTTCCGTTCACCCCCCCCCCCGCCCCCTCCGATGCTTCCACCCCTGTGCTCACCGTGAACTTTACCCTCCCCCCACTCACCCCGTTTCCGCGAGTCTTTATCGACGATTGCTCCGGAAAATCTTCGGGGTTATTCCAGCGAGTGGGAAAAATTTCCACCAGATGAAATATTAGTATTGATTTTTACTTTTTTTTTTCTTTCGTCGCTCGAGTGTGATAATAACAGAAAGGGTGGGTGTTGGTTGTTTTCGAAAAGACGAAAAAAACAATTTACAGAGCTCGCCTATTTTCGACCGAGGGTGGTGTGAAAAATACGAAAGATTAAAGGTTATCGATGATGTGGGATTTATCAAAAATTTCTATTGTTATTCACCGCGATTTGTATAACTGTAGCTGTAAAATGATTGCTTTACCACAAGAGAAAACTAATTTTATTGAAAAAAAATAACTATTCTGGAGTAGTTCAGGCAAAATTCAAGATTTTTTCATCTGGTTTAGTGCTTGTAACATAAGTATTCTTAATGGCTTTCATTTCATTTTGGAAGACTATTTCAAACAGTAACTTGGTGCACCGAGTCTTAATTCTGTTGTAAAAGATAAAGATACTGTATTACATCACGTGGAAGCCACGTCGATTTTCGTCTTAGAGTAAGGATGTAACAAATTTAAAATAGCGTTATTTGATTTTGATTACAAATGACCTAATTCATTTTAAAAAATGTTCTACTTGATTCAAAATAGAGATGCTTTTGAAATTTCAAGTTCAATGAAATTGGTGTCGCGGCTACAATAGCACGTCTCAAGCAAATAAACTAAATCACGAAGAACAATTACTCGAGGAAAATGGCGTGACCCTACAAATTGGTACCCAAGGACATCCAGAATTAGATCTCCCTAAAAAACTTGAACCTCCGCAAATAACCCTCCAATTTAAATTGGCGAGAATCTCCAACTTGAAAGAAGAAGGTGCAGACGCGCCAACCATGCCTTCTATATTTAGAACCCGCTGAATAGCCATTGACCGACGGATTCATTAGACTCGCTCTACCCTTTACACCAGTTCTCCTTAATTTCAATACGGTTTTTCTTTTTCTATTGTTATTATCGTTTGTTTTTTTTAATTATATTACATGGTTTGATCATTAGAGTTAATTCGATCGTGGCTCGAGCCAAAAATATATGTGCGAGGATAAATAACAAACGCGCTCTGTCATAGGTACGAGACAAAAGATTTATGATTGCTCGGTTTTTCGAAATCGCCCAAACTTTGAGAAAGTAATTCATCAAAATTTCGGGCTCTGTTACCATAGAAATGCGATAAATGTATGCCACGAAAGTACATTGTCATGCACACTCGACGAATTTTTCATACTGCGTGTGTTTTGGGCTGCGTAATTTGTTGGTAATTTGATTTTTGACTGTGCTGGTTTACCAAATTCGGTTTTTCATATTTTCTCTTGTTTCCAGCTGTGGATGCGAAAAATCCTAAAAATTGAATTCAAAACTTTTGCGAGCTTTAAATTGGGACTCTGCGACTCGATCGAGATTCTTGTTATTATTGTCATACACAGAAGTTTCAAAATTTGAGTGAACCGGTCACAAGTTTGAATTAATTGGTCAAAGTACAGTTAAACCTTGATAACTTGAAGTAATTTTTTGCCCCTTAAAACAGATTCTCGTGTATTTTTACCTCGATAATTTAAAGTTACTTAGGAGAGACAATTTTGAAATTAATTTTCCAGACTCATTCAATTTTCAGACTCTTAATTTGATACAGTTCGTTTATAAACAGACGTAATGAAATTTTCAGTTCTACTAAGATAAAAAATAAATTTTTAAATACCATGCTACCTCGATAATTTGAAATTTTTTACCTTTTTTGAAATCACCTTGATAATTCTAAATTCGATAATTCGAAATCCTCGATAATTCGAAGTCTGGGCTCGGTGCCTTGAGTTTCGAATTATCGAGATTTTACTGTATTGTAATTCCAATTTCTTTTTTTTTAATGTGGTAATAAATTAAAAAAAAAAAATCAACATCCGAATTCTCTGAAGCCAACGTAACTGATTATAGATAAGGCTTAAACACACCCACCAGATCGTTACTCACAGCTGAAACCCAAATAAACGATTGCAAATAAACACGATAGCAACAACACCCCGGCTGTAAAAATATCAGGCCCACGCGCACGCCCCAATAACCCAATAAAAATCAGCACCGCAATAAAATAAAACTAGCTACTAATTTGATAAATCAAAGAAGAATAAGATAAAAGATGGGGGATTCGTAAGCCAGACCCCCACTTACCGGAGAATTTATAGATCCGTGATGGCCGACGCTTTGTCTCACGCGGAAGAGGCTGCACCAGGATAAGCACGCGAGCCCGATGAATCAATGACGACTTACTCGATTGATGCTACGCGCTGCGTCTTCAACTTGTAAACTTTGAATCGTCGTTCAACCGTTCGGGTATACCAAAGGTCGTAATTTGGAAAAGTTTGGTAGACCATCCGAGCGTGCTTTAACAGTTTTTTTTTTTTTTACTGTCGTTCATTCGCTCGGCTTCCAGGGCGCCGTTTTCAAAAAATAATCTCTCTCGCGAGCTTAATTATCTTTACGACATAATTACTGGAGCCGAGGTTACAAATTAAGTAAGTATCATAACGTGTACATCTTTGCCTTTTTTTTTCTCCTCCCCGAGCTTCCTCGCGGGATGACAGATATTGCCAGCTTACGTGGAGCTTTACAACTTCTTTAAAAGTTGGGACTCCGCGCCTGGGACATTATTTTGGCCGGCTCTTTCGAGAACTTTATTTCTTGAATCATAACGAACCTTTAAAAATTTTCCTGCAAAGTTAAAACTTTGAAATTTCAAGTAAAGTATGTGGGGCATTTTTTTAATCCAATGGAAACTACTCCCGAAATTAAACTCGAATTAAGCTTCTTGTTTGAAGTCGACGACGTCATTCGGATGAACTTAACCGGCCATTCGTCACGATCAGCGCGTTGGCGAATTCGTCAAACAGGAGGAAGTTTTTTCTTAAAACGAGCCGTCCAAAGTAACCAAAAGCAGTAGATCGACCGAAATAACCGATCCATCTTCTTGACGCTTTCAAGAAGACTCGGCACCTACTTTTATAATCGAACTCCGAGAAGACAGAGCGAGAGAGAAAACATGTTTAAAGAGCCGTCAGTCACCCAACCCCACCTACTAATAACAAATCCCAGGAGCGCTACTTGTACGTACACAGATTGGATCCGACGCGAGGCGACGCTTGGCCCTATTATTTTCCCCCGATTTTTCGGAGTGTATTTAATTTGAAGGTTTATTCGGTACCGTGATGAATGATTATGTGCTGATTCGTATCGCGTGATTCATCAACTTTTCGTGCATATTTCGTAAAAAGGTTATGATTTTTCCCCTTCCGCCGCCCCCGACGTTGTTTTCATCCTTAGAGCGGAGATAAAAAATTTCCATCACAAAACGCGAACGAAACGAGTGATAAATAGCGTATGCCAAAGTTTCTATTTCCACTATCAAATAAGAGCTAGCGCTATATTGCGTAAACTTTTTATTCGTGAGCTGATTGGTGGAGAAGGTTTTTTAAAATATTCGAAAAGTGCAATTTAAGGTTACAATTGTTGTTTTTTTCCTATGCGCGCTTGCAGCGCGCTGAAGGGTCCTAGTTCAATTTAAAAAGTTCAATTTTTTTGCAAACAAACAATTTAATGAGCAGTATCTTATTGTTTTTATTTTTTAATTAAATTTCATTACAAGCTTGGAGTAGCGAAAAAAATCGAATAAAAAAATGGTTCTAATCAATCTTCCTGAACATTCGTTTTCTGATTAAACTTGGAAACATCTGTTTTGTATTTTTATCTGTCAGACGGAAAAAGAATGAGTTCGTGTGGTAGATGAGATTGTGAAAAAATTCGAAAGATCGCACGGTACTACACACCCAAACATGTATACACATACGCGTAAAAAACAGTACTCTTTTGTGAATTAAACATATTTTAACTAAAAATTACATTTTTTCATTTGTTGATGTTATTAAAAGACGAGAAGAAGAAGAAAAGATGTACTTGAAAAATTACGACAAGATATAAACGACGTATTAAAATTTTTTTATAATGATTAAAAGTAAAAAAAAAAAAAAAACTTTTTAAAATTAAAAAAGTAATTCTTGAAATAATAAAAAAGGTATCTTCATCCATTTTCGTCAGTGTGAAATTTTATTTTTTTTCATCAATGCATTGAAGAAACGGCTGTAAACTCTCGGTACAATACAGAGTTGTTGATAATTTATGAAAGTTGGCCTCAATGCTGTTCTGGACAAAATTAGGTTCTGGTATTTTATCGTTTTCGATATAAATTTCGAAGGTCGTTGAATTTTAATGATTTGTAGGGCACAAATTTTAGACAATGGCATAAATGATTATACTCTTTTTTTAGATAGTTGCAGAAAATATTATTCACAATCACTTTTAATTGTAAAAAAAGATACATAAAATATTAATCAGGTTAAATACATCCAAAATATTGTAAAA
The DNA here is from genome assembly GCA_038277355.1 of Encarsia formosa. Classification (NCBI taxonomy): domain Eukaryota; kingdom Metazoa; phylum Arthropoda; class Insecta; order Hymenoptera; family Aphelinidae; genus Encarsia; species Encarsia formosa. Next base: position 114,417,476 of record CM076184.1, read on the forward strand.
AAAATTCACAAGAAAGTTTTATAAATTGAACCTTTTTTTTTCCTACTCGGCTCTTATTTTTTCCCATTTCGTATTCGAGTCTGACGTGTTTTCTCGCACATTCAACTGAGATGCAAATTCAACTCATTTTCGCCAGCACGATTGGCAGCGACAGAAAAAATTCCGAAACAAGAGAGCTTGAAAAAAAAAGGGAAAAAAAGTTGAGATTGAGACAATTTAAAGATAAAAAGAAGATGTTTGTTAAAACGAAAGAACCAGAATAAAAGATTTTGAAAGAAATACTTTTTTATTTTCTCAACGTACGAATCAAATAAATGTCACGTACATACTTTAATACGATTTCTTAAAATCTCGAAACGATCAATCATTTTTCGAGGCAACTACGTATGCACATTAGCTAAGATAAAAAATCCAATTGAAGCCTCAAAAAGATAGTTTTTGGACTGTATTTCTGAAACTTGTATTCAAACAAAAGTCTAAAAAAATACGGTCCGACAGGGGACCATAATAAGGTGTTTTACCTTACATAGTTTTTAAAATCTTACGAATTCAAGAGATAAATCTGCTAAGAAATAAAATTTACTTAGATAAATCAATAAAGATGTATAATTCAAGATAGACATACTCAAGGCAATTGGCGAAAGAATTTTACGATCTTTTATTGGTAATTCGGTACCAAAGTTCAGCGAGATTTGTTTCGCCTGCTGCAGTCGCGCTGTCCCGTCTGATACAGTTGAAGAGCGAGATGGTGATGAGAGTCGCGGAGCTTAATCATTTTTATCGTCGAATATCTCTCGGCTGTAGTAAAGCAACGTTATTGCGGCGTCCATCTGTTTCATCCCTTCCACAACTTTTCTTTCATTCCTCTTTTTTTTACGACGACGAAAAGTACTTTAAAACTTTTCGTCCTCCTCTTTCCTCCGTGAAAATTAATTCGACTTAAAAAAAGTCAGGGATGATAAATCGGCCCGCGTGAATTTAGATTAGAAATAAGTCCTGTACATATTGGATTACGCGAAACTTGTCGGCGGTAAAGACAGAGAGAAAGAGAGAAAATAAGTAAGTAAGTAAAGAGAGAGAGAGAGAAAAGGGCGAAGAAAAAGAGGAGAAAAAATGGGAGCAAATTAGTAAGGGGTCACACAATCTCGTTAGAGACGTACATATAACCAGCGCGTGGGGCACGGAGAATCGGATAAACTCGCAACACTTGTACGACTTTTCCTTGACGCACTTAGCTGTGGTGGAGAGCGGGGTACAAAGTACTTACTAATGGCCTTTTTAAATCAATGTATCGGGGAGTCAGATCAACAGTTGTTAAGACTCGTTTGGATTATTCAAATTTTTATTATGACTGATAATTTCTTTCTTGCGATTTGTCAAATCACTGTTCTCTTGACAGGCTTATTTGAACGAGAATAAATATTTCTTTCATACCGAGAAAAAATTTATAAAATAAAAACATAAAATTTTTTTTACGCTTTGTAATATGAATAATCAAAATCATCATGCGTCTACTAATATTATTTATTGTACCAAAGTTTTTCATTTTTAACTATCAATACATTAAAATAATGGCCAAAGAAAAAACCATAACTATTTATGAGTCCAGGTTGGAACTTAATTTCAATTATATTTAAAGGCCTGTAAAAACACGCATAAATGTCAATCTTTAAGTAGGTGTGTATATTTAAGTATAATGGGATGACAGAAGGAATATCGGAAGCCGTGTTGGTGACCGCGTTTGCACTTGAACATTCTTACCCCCTTTGAGTTAGTGAAACTAGGAACTCATTAGCTATGACTACTTAATTTATCGAAATCCTCCTAAATTGTATTAAGTTGAAATAAAATAAATATCTTGAAATATCTCTTGATAGTAAACTGAATTGTTTTTGATCTCTAATATACATTTATAAATAATTAATCTTTTTGCTTGGGATTAAGCAATTTCGAAAAAAAAATGATCAACCAAGTACCACAATCAATCATCATTCATAGCCAAATTTTGTTATCAATCAATTATTTATTTTTTTATTTTTTTTTTTATTTCATTTATTCTTTCAATTTTTTTTTTTTTTTCTATGACGTGAAAGATTTTATCGATTGATAATGTTAATAGATTAATATATTGCTATAAAAGAATCGATTGAGCCCAATACACTTTAATGAAATATTATATCGTGGTTTGCATTATTTATTTTCATTGAGTAAATTGTTTTTAGAAGTTTTAGAATAATAAATAAATCTTATGCACTTACATTTAAGCAGCCTACCTAACATTAATTCACACCTGCAACTTAAAGAATTTCGTAATTTGCAAAATTTTTAATTTAAAAAAAAAAAAAAACATTTAATTTTTAAAGTGAAGAAAGTCAGGAAATTAGTCAATTTATTTAAAATCTCTCTCATTCTAATTTCCTAACAAAACGCACATTTCGAGACTGTAGCGTAACATTGTATAATTACGGCTTCATAATGCGTTTGTTCATTCCTCATCGTAATATAATTCAGCCGGTAAGAAATATATTTTAACTTCTCATTTAGCTTCTGCTGACGCAAATCCGCAGCGTCAACAATCCTAACAAATTACGTGCAATTAAAACTTTTGCATTTACTTTTTTCGAATACACGTGGTCGTTTTTTATCCCTCGGCATTACCCGGCACAAAAGCTTTGAACCACGCTCCCTCTTTCGCGAGGAATTAAGGATTCATACTTAAGCCAAGACCATCTAGGCTATAAATTATCTCAATTATTCAAAAAGAAAGCGCGCGAATTGTAAGAGAAAAAAATCACTTCTCCTTCTCGGTATTCAACAGTAAATTGCGAGGAATCTACTTGAATTATCCGTGAAAATTCTAGCTGGAAACTTCGTTGCCTCCTCCTAACGCCGCCGAGGCTCTACCTAGGCAAAAGATTTTTCCGAGGAAAAGAGAGAGAAAGGATTTATTACTGTTCTTTTTATAGCTACTCGTTGCTCCTTGACGACCACGATGCAACTAAAGCTCTGCTGGAAAGGATGAAGGAATATACCTCCAACATTTTTTTCTGCTCAAAACTTTTTGGCTTCAATGTTGTTAGCAAGAAATGTCACTAATTTTAACTTACAAGGTTGTGAATTATTGAAAAACACCCTGCCTGCGATAGAATATTCTTTTTGAAATGAAAAGTTTTGTGTGCGTAAAAAAAATCATAAATGAACGCGATGAGTATGTATTCTGGAGTAAAAGCACGTCTGAAAGTTAAATTCTTTTGAGTACTCGTATTCATCCTCATAAAAATATTAAAAGTGCACGCTGCAGGAAAAAAGTACTTGCTTATGCAGCAAGATTCTAAGATGAATTTTTTAGTGTCAGGTAGAGGTGAAGGCCCAATCTTAACCAAGTTTTTTTTTTCTTTTAAAAATTAAATGCAAAATGATAATGACAAACTTGACTAATTTTTAGTATTACTTACAAGTAGTCACTTTTTTGAACTTATTTAAATGAAATTTTCGCGTAAGAAGAAGGGCCCTAAATTTTTGAACTTTTATTAGTCGGATCTTTTATAACGAGCAGAGACCCGAGCCAAAAATTCAAAGACCCGGAGTTTAAATCAAATGAATTCCACTTCTGTGAAAAGTAGACAGAAATTTTCCACTCCCCTCATTCTCCTCTGGACCCTTCAAATTTAATGTTACCCAAGCTGAATCAAACGTTTGAATAAGAACATCCTTGTAATTCTCAGAATTCTTAAACCAACTTTTAAGGTTTTTAAAATTCATGTCTTGCTGAAGAAAATGAAAAAACCAAGTTTGCCTTTAAATAAAATCAAAATAATCTGCAACTACTTTGAACAAGCAGAAAAAAAGCTTTGAATTGAATCAAATTTTCTCTTGGAAAAAATATATTAAAAGTTTAATAGAGCCAGTAAAGAAGAAAAAACTTGAGATAAAAATGAGCCTAGTACATTCTCAGATTAAGAAATTCAGGTGGGTCATCCTCTGTGCACAAGTTTGTCGAACTTAAATCAAACTAATTATGCGGAGTTTAAAAAATGCAAGATAAAAACGAGATCGAGAGAGCCAAGTTAAATCCTCTAATTTGCAGAAAAGTCACGCGTGAACCAAATTTCCCAATTTTTTTTTCAAAAAAAAATTTTTCCAGGTAAAAGAGGCAATTATAATAAGAGGCTCCGGGAAAAAGACCGGCATCAAAACCAACTCCCCCGCGCGCAAAAAGAAGTGAGGTTTAAAGCGAGGAGGAAAAAGTTGGGAGCACGTATAATCTCGGGGGCGACACTTTTGTCACAGTACCACGAGTTTTTTTTTTTTTTTTTTTCTTCCCTCCTTTACGCCGGCTAGAAACTTACGGAGACTGGAAACGAGCCAGAGCCGTTCGATGCCGAGGCGCCCGTTAACCTACTACCTTTTCCCCAACTAAATTCCTTCTGCCACGCATCGGAGGGGAAAATGACGCACGGAAAATGGTGATTTTTTATATTTTACTCTCGGTGTTCACTTTTTTTCGGTAATTTTTTTGCGGGTGGAAGAAATATTGAATCGACTCGGACGATTTAAAATACACTTCGGAGAGGGAAAAGAACCTTGTGTTGCTAGCGGTAATTTATTCTTTCGGTTCTTTAATTTTCAAAAGCTGAGGCAGGTTTTTGCGTTGAAATCTGACGAAAAGAGGGCGAAGAACATTTGTCGTCTTAATTTTGGTCGTAACTCACATTTTGAGCTGAGCAATTTTTCAGGCTGGTATTTATTACAGGGAAGATTTTAAAATAGGTTAACCAACTTATTCAAAGTTGCTTTTTAATTTTTTCGTCATTTATCTTTTTTGGAGTTTCTGGAAGTGGAAAAGTTGAACATTTTGGAAGACGTAATCTCGCTTGAGTTTCAACTTTTTGAATTTTTTTTTGGATAAAAATGTTAATGTGGAAAAAAAAGTTTTCTACACAATTTCGCGTGCAGCCGTATGTGGGTCACAAATCATGAAAAACTCATGTAAGTAGATAATAACTAGCTATAGTCAGACATCGCGAATCAAAATTTAAAATTTCAATAGAAATCATCCTTCTTTATAATGATCCCTCTTTATAATGATGAAGCATGTTCGAATGTCTTCGTTTTATAATTGATTTGATTGGTTAGGAACGTTAAATTCAACATTTGAATTGCGTTTAATTTGAAGTATAAGGCTTTTTCATAGCAGACTACATCTAGCAGAACATAGAATAACCAAAACGATATAAGTCAGTTTTATTTAATTTCATGAACTTTTTAATTTTTCGTATTTGTTATTTCCCAATCTTATCATGATTTTCTGTGATTTTGACAACTTCATTGAAAAAAGATCTATGCTCTTTTCACTTTACAGTTGATTGAAGGTCTTCGCCGACCCCGAGCATTTGACCAAAAATGCTCGGGGTCGGCGAAGACTTTCAATCGACGAAAAAGTAAAAACAGCATAGATCTTTTTTCAATGAAGTTGTCAAAATCATAGAAAATCATGATAAGATTGGAAAATAACAAATACAAAAAATTATAAAGGTCATGAAATTAAATAAAACTGGCTAATATCGTTTTGGTTATTCCATGTTCTGCTAGATGTAGTCTGCTATGAAAAAGCCTTATTGAATACTTTGCAGTTATTCAGAATTTTTTGCAATAATTTTTTGAATGATTGAATAAATTGTTTCAATAAATGAATTTAATTTCTTTGTAGAATTCTATAAAATAAAGTAAGAATCTTTATTATTTTAAAAACAACTTTTTAAAGCTATAACCACAAAAATATCGAACTGAACTTAGTTGCAGGTTGCAAAGGATACGTGATGAATTTAGTGCTGAAAATTTTTTTGAACATAGTTTTTTTGAAAATGAATGTAAAAATTATCGTTTATTTACTTTCAAGATTAAAAATTGAGCGCGCTTGCGCGTCGATTGAGACTAGTTTAAATAAATAATCGAATGTACCTATTCAGTTCGTTAATAGGTTTAAAAATTCATTAGAGGCAAGGGAGTTGAACAAAAAAATGTAATAATGAAAACCGACTCGACAGCCGATAAAAGTCAATGGGCTTGAAAAAAAAGTGCGGGGGGGGGGGTTAGTTTTTAAAGCCCTCCGATAAAAGAATCAATCGCGAAGAGTTATAATCGATAAATAAGAGCAATTAACGAAAAAACAAAAAAGAAAAATAATGGATTAGCGAGCTCGCCCGAAGCTAAATAAATGTACCGGCTCGGCGTGGCCGAACAAAAAAGGCCGAGAAAACTCGTACTTTGCTGTCAAGTGCACGATCGTAAAGAAAAAAAAAGAAAGAAAGAAAAAAAATGTAGAGAAAAGAAAACTCAGGGGAGGCTTATTCTACCACCGGCAGCCCGTTTAAATGCGTCTCGGCTTCATACCGAGGACTTGAATTTACCCATTTCGAGATTTGCAAGTCGAGCTCAAAATAAAAAAAGGGCGTTAAATTTCGCTGGCTTCTTTCATAAACTGTTTATTTCGTCAAGTTGTTTTTCTTTTCTTCTTTGTTTCAATTTTTTTTTTTTTTTTTTTTTTTTTTAAAGCTGATTTTTAGCACGTGAGTCTTTTACTTTCAATTCTCTCGCGATGAAAAAGTAGAGTTAGTAGTCATCAGTAAATAATTTATGAAGCCAAAGAGATGAGCTCTAGATGAAAACAATTTTAGTTCAGAAGTTAGTGATTCCTAAAAACTCTCCAGGGCACGAATTATAAATTCTGAATCATCGAATGGGAACTTTATTTAAAGCAAGCAGAGGCAGCATCATTTATTTATTTGAATCTATTTCCGTAAAAAATCATTACTCGATTCCAATAATAACCGGTACAGCGAAAGCTAAATATCTGATCAAGATCAAGTCGCGCTTCTCGTAAATATATTCAAGATCCAGGCACGCGCGTACTTATCGATCGCACGCTGCTTATTTTTCCTCTCTCGAAACCCAAACGCTGAAATAATAATCTAAATGGATATAAATAAAGCACCGGTGAGTAAAACAGAGCGGAGAAGAGGAGAAAAGTAAACCGAACGAGCTCGGGACGGAGTGACGTTAACTAATGAGCGAGCACGAACAAGAGACTACGAAACGATGAAAAATTCGGTGAATAATTGCCCGCACCGGGTTCAAGTGGACTCGGCCAATGGGAGGAGGAGAAAAAAAAATGACCGAGGTAATAACAACAACGAGCCATGCTTGCGGTGAACAGATTTTGATTGGACGCCTGGGTAATGGATTACCCGGTCCGGTTTGTAAATACCCGGGGTATTATTTATCATACACGACTTCTGCGTAATTGAGGATCAGAGGAGCTTCTGAATTTGCGGTCGCGCGTCGTAACCGCAAACGTTGAATTTCGGCTATTCCGGTAGTCTAACTACTCCGGAGCTGCTCCCAAAATTTTATTGTCGCTGCAGAATAAAATTACTTTTTTCATCCCGTAAATATAAACAGCTCATAAGTGAATGAAACTGGAATGCGGAATTTATCGACGGACCACGCCGTAAATTAGTTGAACTTTAAGGGGGAATTAAGGGCAGAGTAAGTGTTCCAATAAATAAACTCTGGAATCTTCTTTATCCAAAATTTATTTCCCGGGTAAGGAAAATCGTCCAATGAATTGAAAACGTGACTATCTCGTTCCACTCGTTCCAATTTCCAATGGGCCACGCCGAAAAAGCATCCCAGATGCACGTATTTCCGGTGCTTGGAGCGTGATAATTGCCGGGGTGGGAAACATCTTGACGCTATCGTTACCAGACGTGTCGTTCTTTAATGAGCGTTGCTTTAATTGTTGCTTCTCCGTGGACATTTGTTTTTGAATCATTTGTCGGAAACAGTGCCAAGTTTTGATTTGAAACAATTAATTGATAGGTAGTCTATGAAATTTGAGATATTGCAGATGGTTATCTGAACTTCCCCAGCTGTCATTAATGATTAGAACAATGAATTAATTGATTATTCTATGATTACTGAATGGTTTATCTGAACTTCGTTCTAGGTACCTTCAAAATTTAGTTCCTTCATTGAAAATTTGAAACTCATCACTATGAATCGAGGAATCGAATGTATACCTTACCAAGTTGTTGTAAAGCTCACGTCACTCAAATTTTCAACAATAGACAACGGTTGTGATTCTCGTGAATACCACGCCCAAGTCATCAAATTTTTCCACTAGACAATCAAAATCCCAACCTGCAGCAAGCGCACTTACGAGTCTTTTAAAGAAAAAAAAATCACGACTCATCTCCCATTAACCCCGATTATAAAAAAAAAAAAAAAAAAAAAAAAAAAAAAAAAATTTCCTCCTCCTCCTGCTCGTCGAATTGACCTACATTTCCACTCGAAAATTCCACCATCGATTTTTGCCTCCCTGGCAGGCTCCTTTATTTACGGCCCGCGTAATACCCCGAGCCACCCCAAAATTTAATTAGCCCGCGGTATTTTGCGCGGGCGCGACTGAAACGCTCGCCGCGCCGAGCTCCTTAATTACGTGCATCCACGTGGAAATAGCTTACGCAAAACCTAAAAAATAAAGGACCGAAAATTCATCCCGCGCTTTTTTTTTGGATAGCACTTGTCTCTTTTTTTTTCTTCTTCTTCTAAAATCTCTTTCGTTACTTTAATTAAATCGTTAACGAGCATGGACTTTACCTTTTTTACCCATTTTTTCGCTCGAGGGATGCAGGCTAAATTTTCTTTTCCCCGGAGATTTTTTTTTTCAAGAAATTTACATGATACGACAAAGTTGATTTCTCTTTTTTCCCTTCATTTTGTTTTAATTTTGGCTTTTTTTTTTTTTTGACGTCGGGTAGCTTGTTATCGACGACACTCATCGCTGACCTATTTTTTTTTTTTCTTCTGCGCTTAAAGGCTGGAAAGTAAACTGGGAGTAGTTTTAATTGAAAATACGACTATAATTTTGCTTCCGAGTTCCAAGCCAGATAAAGCAGTTTATTGTTTATATTCTGACGATGACTGAGTATTTACGGCGTGAGAGCGCGATAAAATACTTTCCTTCTAGAACATTAGTTTTTAAAGTTAAATTAAAATTTACTCTCGGTATTAAATTTATGGCTATTATAAAGGAGTGTTTACATGATTTCAAAGATATTTTCGAATGCACATTTTTATACACATTCGAATACAACTTTTTTTTTCAACAGAAAACAATTTTTGCTTGTACCAAAAAAAAAAAAAAACAAAAGTTCAAATTGTTGGGTTCTATTGCGTCAGGGCAGCCATTGATTGAATTTTCACCGGAGTACATTTTAGTCCCGCAAGAAAGCTTTAGTCGTGCGTCATTTTCCTATTTTATCAGTGAATACATTTCAAAATATAATGTATGGCAAAAGAAGAAAAAATAATTATTTATTGATACGAAAATAAGCTTATTGTAACAAACATGTCAGTATAAATTTTTGATAATATTTTTCAAAAATTCACCCAAAAAAATGACCTAAGATTTAATTTTTTTTATAATTAAAATGTACGTGTTTTAAGTACACTTTAATTTTGAGAAAAAATTTGTTTTCATGCAAATAAAAATTACAAATTTTAAAAGCAAATGCATGTTCGTTCAAAAAAATGATTTGAAAATCCTTTCAAAACTTTAGACCACAAAAAATTGTTAACTGTTCAAACAACCCCACGAAAAAATCATAAAAATTTAAAAATGTAATAAAAGCTTTTTTCATGAAAATGTATTTTCATTGTAAAAGTGCAGCTTTGTTCGTTCAAAATATTTCGTTAATATTTCGAGATTTTGATAAATGCGTAGTATCAGAAAAATAAAATTTTTAGATCTCTCTTTTTTGTTTTGAATGTACTACAAGAAAATACGCTAGGATTATGTAAAACTTTTAAGTACATAAAACCTCGAATTTTAACGCTAAAATAAATTTTTTCTTGCAATATATTTAGTAGAATAGGGGAATTGATACTAAAATTAATAAAATATAAGTATTGGTTATTACTTATTCCTCAATCAGTTTTTTTTTAATCATGTGCTTTCTAAAAAGCGATCCTAATGAGACTTAAGTGTTGATATCTCAAGAACTAGATTTTTTAACTGTTTCGTTAATTATTAGTAGTGTCAATTAAAAAAAATTTTTTGAACTTGAAAAAAACCGTTTCAAATTATTACTAGTATAATTAACGAAATAATGCATCATTATTATAATAATAATAAAAATTATTATTACTATTGTTATTATAATTGTGATCCCAATATCTTAACAGAACGTCTGTTAGACATTGCATCCTTCAGAGATGCACGAAGGCACTTGTGCATAGCTAAAGGCTCGTTAGTTGAAGACATTTAAACAAACAAATATTATAATTTCAATGAAAGCAGGTTTCAACTAGTAACAAACACTTAGAAAGAGCCAATAATTTGATTCAAATTTCAAGAAAGTCTTATTGTTTTATTGTTCAATTTGGATTCCATACATCTTGCGCCGTTGATTTGATACGATTTCACGGATGAAGTCACAATCAATTCATCAGAGAAATTCAATCGGTAAATTTTTCCATTGAAAGCAAAACTTTGCAACGTATTGAATGAACTCAACGCGCCGTGCTATTTCAAAACGTTTTAATTGACGTGGGTTCATTCGCTAAAAACTCACACTATCGAAACAGCAGGAGAAATTCGTGGAACCTCGGAAAAACAAAGACGGGCAGAGTGTTAAAAAAGAAAAAAAAAGGAAAAAGGTAAAAAATAAAAAGTTGAAAGTATCAGATGAAAAAGCACATCCCGAGGCAAACAGATCGATAAACCACGAGCTGGTTTACTGAAAAGACGCAGGTGCCGGAAGTGGCACGTGGCCGAGAAATCGCGCGAATAAACATGGACCAAAACCGAAAGAAAAAGAGCGTGAAGAAAGAGAAATGCCAGAAGACAAGGCTTGGTAATGAAAATATTTACCATAAAAAATGTTTCATGGCAAATGTTTTTTTTCCAAAAAATTTTCCATTTGAACTATTATTATTATGTTAAGAAAACTTATTTTTATTATGATTAACAACAAATATTTTACTCTCCACAGCAAATAACAAATCTATACCTGCTAAATGTACCTCTCAAATAGTTTTTGGAAAATACATTTAGTCAACTCCACCAAAAGACCATCTTTTATAAGCTTTGATATGAGTTTAGTGAAAGCTTGATATGGTACACTAATTTAGATTTACTTTCTACGTTTCATTTATTACATTCAAAACATACATTTTCTAGTGAAAACTCAACAATATATATTATACAGTGTTAAACAATAAAAAATGTTTGTCTAACCGTTAAATATGTTTAATTTTTCATAAAAATTAGTCTAGCCTTATGTTTTTCCAGAAACTGATCAAAAATAAATTCAAATTTGAGACTAAAATCAGATTGACATGTAGATTTAAAATTCCTTGAAGTCAGAAAAATCAGATAACTAATTGTAAGAAATCTGGTTACCCACCTTATCTTCTGTAACTTTTAATGAGACAGTATTAACGACTAGAATCTGACGGTGTGACTGCGCTTTAACCAGGTGAAAAATAGGGTTTGTCACCTGGCAATGGTCTCGTAAGGAACGTCACGGTTTATTGGCCGATCGACCTCGAAAAATACCACGTGAAGTATCGCGTGTCAGTGATCGATTCTGTTTCGATCGAGGTGACGTAGAGCTGGTGCGTGCTCGGGAGCCATTACTCTTCTTCTAGCCTCCAGAACAGGCGGTGCGCAAGGGTATTTTTACGCCGATGAAAAATTCAACCCTGCACTCGCCGCGGTCACTGCCAGATCGGGGCATCTAATTGTCGATTCCCTCCCTCGGAGAGTGCGAAGGCTCAGCGATTTTAATCTCTTGCACGAGCTTGGAGCCCTCCCTCGCAGCTGACCTTTGAACTGCTGAGATCCAAGGATTGCGATACCGCTGAACATCTCGATTTGCATTTGGATCTCAATCCAGGCTTGTTGAAACTTCGCTAATTTAGATAACGAATTTTCTAAACTGACGTTGAAAAATTTTTCCATCTAAGATCAAGAAACGAATAATTTCTTCCAAGGGCAAAAAGTTTGGGTTTCATCGAGACGATGAAAAGGAGGCAATAATTTAAAAAAATGTGACTACGATTTCGATCTTAATCAGACATTTTGCATGTAGCACACATGCATAACAACTCGGCTTAAGTGAATCTAATCTCGAAACTTGATCGTGCGCGGAATTCCCTTTATCGAACGATAGTCAATTCCCCAAGTTTTAAACTGTTACATATTCAGACAGCTAAACTTCACAATTGATCTTTCACTTAAATCACAAAGTTAGAATTCCATTATAGAACAAATCTGTACAGACTACAAACTTTTACATTTCGACTGAATTTATATCGACAAATTTTATTTCTTTTCGCTATCTTTCACGAGATTAGTCAGATCCAACATACTTTGCATTCAATATCTTTATAAACTTTGCAAATCGAAAATTTACGGACGACATCAGTTTGTAAGAAAGTTATAAACCTTGTTTATTATTGAATGGTAATAAAATTTCTCTTGTTGAATGCATCTGGCATAACATCAGTAATTTATTATTTCGTAAGAAAATAAGCAAAACTAGTTTATTTATTTAAATTTTTAATCTTGAATTTTTTTTCATTGCTTGCAAATTAATCCAAGCTCGTTGAAAAAATAGTCTCACGAAAGTTCGAATGAATCAATATAGGTATTGATAATTATTAGACTATGAGAACAAAATTTTTAATACAAAAAACCTCGCAAAAATATACAGTTTACAATTTGTTTGCTCTCGATTGGATAAGGTAAAACACCCAATTTTGATCCCGTCTTAGACCGTATTTTTGAGATTTTTCTTCAAAGGTAAGTACTTCAGGTGCGGACCACGCAAATCCCATGTACGGAGCGATGTTACCCTAGTTTATGGTCTCATCATTCATTTGTTTGACTTTGGTCCATTAAACCGGGGTACCCACGCTTCGTGCATGGTCCACATCTGGGGTATCATTGAAGAAAAATATCAAAGACACGATCTGAGGGCACCACATTTGAGTATTTATCACAGTAGACTTTACGTAGACTCCTAAGATGTGTATCTAACAATAAGAAGGATATGCTTCAGATTCTTTCTGAGATAGTAGACATAATGTAGTTAACAAAGATTTAATGTCAAAAAAATTGTAAGAAATCATTTTTCACACAATGTGGATTTATAATGCGCATACCCAATGTAAGGTAGGTGTACCTAATATGGCCCCCCATGTTATTTTGAATATGCTCGATATGCGGCATCTCTGCAAGGTAGGAAGAAGTCAAAAACACTGAATTATGAAGTTTTGAGTTGTTTAGAACATTTGAAAATTATTTTTGCGCACGCCTTATAGCTAAATCTCGTTTCGTATACCTTCGTTATTATTTTACGTTGTAATTAATAATAATAATTTCATAAGTAGCTTCGATTCGTTGTTTCAGCTTTAGAACGCGATTTTAGTTTTTCTTCAACTCGTTTACTAACGGGTTTTATTCTTATAATAGGTTAATAACTTTTTATTCTGCAGTGTACCTAATATGCCCCCCCCCCCCCCCCCCCACGAATTAGTAGAAATACCGGTATCTCAAAGTGTACTCACTAATTTACTATTTAGAAAATCCTATCCTAATATTATTTAAGAAAAATAAATTTAATCGTTTCAAAGCTTTTTTTCATTTTATAACTAAAAAAACATTCTAGCTCAAAAACCAAACTTTGATAAAAACTTAAAGTTGTAATTTTTCTACTGGTTGCAAAGCTTTCAAAAACGTAGTCAAAAAAGGCTCAATTTTCAAATATATCATTTTTAAAATAATAAAAATTTTGAAGTTTTTTAAATCTCACATTCTGATTTATTTAAAAAATAGGAACAAATCGCAATGAACAAATTAGTTCAGGGGAGCTATATTAGGTACACAAATTTTTGGTGTCTTAAAAAAACGTGTTTTTGGTAAATCCTCTAGCATTTCAAGCTCATCAATTAAAATCGAACGCGTAAGGTCTCATTTTAAAGCTCTTGAATTAACCTTTAAAATGAGACCTTCAGTTCGCCCGTCGCCGATGTAGACGACGGACGTGTTTACGAGTGCTCTATGATAACGCGTGTGCCGCAGCTCTAGAGTGTTAACGTTACTGCCAGGCCTTCGGCCAGCTGCATAAGTGTCATCAGTGAAAGTTTTTGTGTAGTTTCCGCTTGTTAGAGCGGTAACTGCATCTCTTTGGATCTTCTTGTTGGGCTTGTTGTTAGACAAGCGATCCACAAGGAATTCAACATGGCCTCACCCGCTGAATACTCTGTCGATCTTTCTCTCTACAATGATCCCTCTGAAACTCTTCCCGGCGATGATCAAGTTATCTGCCTGGGAATTAACAAAGACATTCCAAACATCACCTACATCGACAAGCTGAACGATATCCTAAACAACGAGGATGCATTTTTACAAGTTTCACGTATTTCGGGCGAACGTTTGTGCGTTGTCCTTGAGACGGCTGCGCAGGCCAAGCGCCTGGTCGAAGAAGTAGGAGAAATAAACGTAAACAATAACAAGGTGCCGATTAAATACTTAGTAGCCAAGTCAGTCAAAATTTACATTTCTAATGTCGGGCACAATATTTCAAATTCAGCCATCAAAAAATTCTTGACCAAGGACTTAAAAATTAGAACGGCCTCCAGCGTTTCCAATCAAAAAGCCAACTTGGACCCAGAAGGTGTTAAGTATAAAAAATCGACTTGCTTCAGGAGAGTGGTCTGGATTCATCCGGACGACGTCAGCAAGATTCCTAAGAAACCAGTCAGATTTTTTTCATCCACCATAGGTTTTAATGTTTTCTTGGCAGCTGATTCTCCAAAATGTTTTTTGTGTGGATTATCAGATCATTTCAGTTATTCATGCCCCAAGGCTGCAGAACCTTCGGCCAGAGACGAACGTAATACCAACAACAAAGGAAACATAACACAGCTGGGAGAGGTAAACAAACTAAGCGCACCTTCGGAAAGTTCCACCCAAGACCTAACAACATCAAGCGGTGAAAATCAAGGTATGGACTTAGGAGTCAGCGACACAGCTAAATCCTTTTCAGACATTTTCAAAGAGGGAGTAAACAATGGGAAAAATAACAAAAGGACATTCTCCAGTGCTGCCAGTACGGTCTCTGAGACCTCCAAAGAGGATGGAGCTGAAATTGGAAACTTCAAAACACCCAAGCTCCCTCTACGTCCGCAACGTGAGTTAATAGACCAAAAACCAACTCCAGCCAAACAGATTCTGAAAAAACTAAAAACTGAAAAAAGTGACCCGACCACTAGGACCGTAGATGAGAGAAGATCCACCTACAGTTCTTCGCTGGAGGCAGCTAGGTCTGCGATAGAGGTCACCCAGGACAAGCATCAACTCAGTTTTGAAAAGTTCATTGAATTGCTTGTTAACTCCTCCACAACCAAGCCCTGTGAGAGAAGAGCCCTGGCTTTGACTTTCACACACGACCTGATCGCACTTGGCGACCTCCTGGGAAACGTCAGGAGCATGGTTAAGGGTAAGAGCCTCAAAACCCAAATGAAGAGACTTTTCAGTGCCATAGAGGGTGGAGCCGATAAAGAGGCTGACTCTGAATGCACCAGAACCTCCGAATCGGAGGCTCGAAGCTCTGCTTAAAGAAACATTTATTACCTCTGAAAAGGATGGTTTAATCCCGCCTTTTCAGCAGATCTTTATATTCACACCAGATTTAAAATAAAAAAAAAAAAAAAAAAAAAAAACTCACCAAAACCCTTCAACACAACATGTCGAACGATAGATACATAATTTCACATAAAAAGCTCAGAGTCATGTACTGGAACGCAAGAAGTATCAAGCAACGTAAAGGTGAACTTGAAAAAATTATGGAAGAACTTGACATTCTGGTTATTGTGGAATCTTGGCTTACGGACTGCGACAGGATCAAATTCCCTGGATTCAGGGTTCACAGAATGGACCGTCAGGGCAGAGGAGGAGGAATTCTCTTCGCTGTGCGCAGGTGCTACAATTTCAGTGTATTAAGTGAAATTGAAAATCTGGATTCTCCTCTAGAGGTCTCTGGCATCAAGATTCACAACGTTCAGGACAAGCTCAACATTGTCGCGGTATATCGAACTCCAAGAAACCACGTTAGCTCCGGACAGTGGGACAACTTATTGGAAACCTGCGCCGAGCTTGGAGGGACAAACTTGGTGCTCGGAGATTATAATGCTCACAACATGGCCTGGAATTGCGAAAAAAATGATCAAGATGGGGTAAACCTCCTCAGGTCTCTAGAATCGAGTGACTTAATCATCCTTAACGACAACACCAAAACTCATCTGGATATCAGCACTGGAAAGCTCTCCAATATCGACCTAGCCATGACATCCAGTGACATCGTCGACAAAGTTGACGTCTCTGTTTTGGACGAGACGTTAGGCTCGGATCATTTTCCTATTCGGATCACTGTTGATACGCAGAAGTTCATCTACAGGAAACAATCTCTCAGGTTAAGATCCATCAGGACTAATTGGCCCAAAGTCACGAAAACACTCAACGAAAAGTACCAGGTGTTCTTGGAAAATGACTTTGTGGTGGCATCTGGATCCAGAAAATACGAGATCTTTATGAACCTTGTGGCAGACACCGTCAAACGACACACTCCCAAGAGAAGGAACGTTCCGGATCATCAACACTCTAATCCAGCTGAATGGTGGGACCTAGAGTGCCACAAGCTTAAAAGGTTACGCAGGGCCAAGTACAAGAAGTGGACACATCAGCAAACTCTGGGGAACTGGAATGAGTATAAACGGGCAGATGCGCTTCTGAAAAAACTCATTAAAAAGAAAAAGAAGAAATCTTGGCGTAATTTCGCGGAATCCATCAATTTTAGAACAGACACTGGTCACGTATGGAACAAAATGAAGATCTTCAAAAGTAAATGGTCCAAAGCAGCCCCGTCCAACGCAGGTGAAAACCCTTCTCGTCGAGAAATGGCCGACGAAGCGTTAGACAAAATCGCGCCTCCAGAGGCTACTCCAAATACTCACTTTGCGCCCAAGGCCAATGAAAATGAGTTTTTTGACAAAATGTTCACCTTTGAGGAGTTCAACGTAGCTCTTGAGTCTCGGGATGGTAAATCCAGCTCGGGGCTGGATGGAGTGGACTATTTCACCTTGGCCAGTCTTCCGATCAAATACAAGCTCATACTGGTGGACATTTTTAACGAAATGTATAGCACCAGCAACTTTCCCACGACCTGGAACGAAGCCTATATCCACTTTATAAAGAAGCCAGATGGGTCAGCCTTGAGGCCAATTGCCCTGCTGTCTTGTACCTGCAAGCTGTTTGAATTAATGGTTAAAAACAGACTAACCTGGTGGTGTGAGTCCAAGAATATCCTCTCGACTGAACAATCGGGCTTTAGGAAGGACAGATCCTGCGCTGACAACCTGGCCAATCTTGAACTCTACATAGAGGATGGATTTAGAAATGACAAAGGCACCCTGGCAGCTTTTCTGGATGTGAGTGGTGCATTCGACAACGTCAACCCGGAAATTTTGTGTGATAAACTGGTTGAAATTGGATGTTCCCAGAAGCTTGTCAACCTAGTGCATCATCTGACATTCCACAGAACTGTAGTCTCCGAATTCAACGATGAACCTCGATCAGTGTTCAAAGGTGTTCCCCAAGGAGGGGTTCTCAGCCCACTCCTGTACATCATATATGTATCGGAAGTGACAAAAGGCATCCCCAGGTCTGTACGAAAGTCTGAATTTGCTGACGATATTGGGCTGTATTGTAATCATAAAAACAAGGAAACTCGTCGGAAACTCTTAGAAAAGGCTGTGAAAACTGTCAAGGACAACCTGGAAAAGCTTGACCTCAAGCTAAATGTCGGTAAGACTAAACTCCTTGAATTTACGGAAAAAAATATCCCTTCTGGTGAGGCTCACATCAAGATCGACGGCACTGAAATCAGATCCTGTGCTAATGTTAAATTTCTTGGAATCCATTTCGACCCTCAGTTGACGTTCCGAGACCACGTCCAGTCAGTAACCAGCAGAGCTTTCAGGATACTCAACGTCATCAAGTGTCTTTGTGGTACATGGTGGGGAGCTCATCCTGAGGCACTTCTTGGAATCTACAAAAGCTACATGAGGTCAATCATCGACTACGGAATATTCATCTACAAGCCCAAAACCAAAAAAATCACTGCATCCTTGGAGAAAATACAGACGGCTGCTATCCGCTTGGCCATGGGATACCGGATTTCCACTCCAAAGAACCTCATGTTAGAGGAGTCAAAACTCATGTACCTAAGCGACAGAGCCAAGTTCCTTGGATCTAGCTTCATCTGCAAGGTTTTATCTGACTCCACTCACCCCTGTTACAACACAGTGAACAACTTCTACTCAAAGCACAAAAAGAGTAAACGCAAGAGAAAGAGAGTACTTGAGCACTGCATAAATGAAGTTTATTCCATGGTTAAAGGTAAAATTGGGTTGAACATCAGGAAGAAATTTTACGAGCAAAAAATTGAGGATCTAATCTCTCCCCTTGACATTAACCTCGAGTTTGGCAGAACCCTTCAAGACGCTCCAAATCCCGAAACCATGGTAGTGGACTTTTATCGACAACAAAATGCTGTTCCCAGCTTTACGGATGGCAGCCTTATTCCTGGACATCCTGCTGTTGGCTGCGGAGTCTACTCTCCTCTAAACGAACACCGACTTTCCACTTCCCTTCACGAAGAGGCCTCTATATTCACGGCTGAGTTACTTGCCATTAACTACGCTCTAGATTGGGCCAGTTACAATCCTGATCAGAGACACATCATCTTCTCTGACTCAATGAGCTCTTTAATGGCAATTAAATCCACTAGACTCAACAGGCTGAACAATCCGTACATCCTAGACGCCAAAAGAAAGCTAATCAAGATATCTGAACTCAGCATCCTTGAGAAACCCATAGCTCTGGTTTGGATTCCGGCCCATGTTGGGATTCAAGGTAATGAAATGGCGGATACCCTGGCCAAAGCTGCTACATTATCTCAGCCTGAGAAACACGTCATTCCGTGGACTGACTTCAAAAGAATTTGGAAATTCAAGGCTCACAAAAACACAGCAGAACTCAACTCCAAAATTGGTCAGCACAAGGGTAGAAACTATTTCAAGTACTTTGTTACCAGCAGCTGTCATCCTTGGTTTCACAAATTTAGCCTAAATCGCTCACAAATCACAACGATAAACAGACTGCGAGCTGATCACTACCACGCAGCGGCCTCTCTTGCAAGAAAAGGGATCATCGAGGACGCTAGCTGTCAATGTGGGGACCCTGAGCAAGACGCCAACCATCTTCTTTGGCAGTGTCCCCAGTTTAAAGTGCAACGTGAAGTGATGTTAAACAAATTACAAATATTTAAGTTAAAGCCACCGTTCAACATTGAAAGTTTTTTAAGTGAATTAAACATTGACTTTTTAAGAATTATTCTTGACTTTTGCAAAAATTCGAATATATCTTTGTAAATAGTATGTAAATATATTTATTTATTTTGAAATGGGGCTGTTAGGCCACCTTTCAAAAGCAGCTGTATGACCCTAAAGGGTCCGGAAGGCTTAATAAAAAAAAAAAAAAAAAAAAAAAAAAAAAAAAAAAAAAAAATGAGACCTTACACGTCAAAAAATATGTTTGATTCGCCACAACGTCGATTCTCGCTTAGAGGGGCCATACTAGGTACACCTACCTTACATAACATGTGGAAAAACAAGACAATCGACTATTTTCTGAAAAAAGTTTAGCATTTTATCTTTTTTTATTTTATAGTTCAATATTATTCATGCACTGACTCAGGGATTGAAATTAAAAAATGCCTATAGAGCTTTATTCGGCCACTAGAGGGCGCAAAATGTCACATACTTTCACTAAAATAAATAACCATACGACCTATGAAAACGGCGCCTTGGGCGATTTTCATATTTGCATTTTCTCTTTAAAAAAATCAAAAAGAATAGAAAAATGCAAAAATTTTTAAAGTGACACGAATTTTGAGTTTTTTTTTTCAACCCCACCGCATCTGAAAAAAAAATAAATCGATCCTCTTTCAAACATAAAGGTCAGTTAATAAGGTTATTTGAACAAAAGCTTTATATTCGAATATTAGCTAGAAATTTCCAAAAATAATTAGAATGAAAATAAAAATAAAAAACAACATTCATCTAATATAAAATCCAAACGATATGAAAAAACAGACTATAAAATATCAAAAAACAAAAACATCAAGATTATTTTTATTCCGTTACATCAGACACATTGATCCATCAAACAAACAAAAATAAAAGAATTATATTCATCAAAGTTCCACAATCTTTTCCAAAAAAGAAAGAATAAATATTTCACTTCCCTACCGAGAAAAAAAGAACAAAATGAAAAAAAGAATGAAAGAAAAAAAGAAGGTTTCATCTTTTTATCTCATCCCCCAAGTGTATAAATTTGCCCAGGTGGAAGCCCGCGGCGGGTGCGGGTGCTCACGTAAGCAAAATAAATTTTGGGAGAAAATACGTATAGGAGGGACGTTTTTTCCCATCCCGCATTGTTTATTTATTTAACCGACGCGGGCGAGAATCTTTTTTGCTTCTTCTAAAAAATTTTTTTTTCTCTCCTCTCCTCCACCCTTCCCTTTTCTTCCTCTTTCCGCAATATTCGATTCTGCCTCCACCTATCTTATTTTCCGCCCCCCTTAATATTAACCGCACGCGAACTGACGTCTCTCGGACGCCTACGGCTCTGTACGGTATGAGTTATACCAGCTTTTCTGGGTTGATTTATTTTTAGTTCGCCCCCTCCCCCCTATTTTCGCACCCAATGACAAGGGTCGATGTTTTATTATGTGGCGGTGGGCTTTTCACGGGGGTCTTTTTAATGGGGGCTGATTTAAGGCGTGAAAAAAAGGTATTTTTACATTTTTTTTTTCCAGTGTTTTATTAGGGCGATACCGTGTGATTTATCTTTGATCTTGAAAAATTTCATGCTTGATTTTATCGAGGAGGATGATTAAATGTCGTGCTGAAATGTTGTTTTCCTTTCTTTTTACTATTACTCTAAATCACGTATTATCGAGTAAATACTGTCACACCTAATTTCATGGTTTAGCTCTAAAATTGGTTTTTATGTAAATAATTCAAAGTTTATCGAAATTATTATACCTTTAGAGCTTGAGGGAAAGAAGATAAGGTGAAATTACGGATAAATTATAATGAAAAAATTTTACTAAATAAATTTATGATCTCGGAAAGCGAACGAGAATGGAATATTAAAAAGTTGACACGTTATCGTATCGATTTTATAGACGCTGCAAAGTCATAACTTATTGTTGGTCGAATACACTAAAAAAAGCATAAAATATAAGTATAAAAGAGCATTGTTTGAGAATTTATTAAAAATAGGTCTCATTCAAGTTGAATAAAAAAAAATAAAAAAAATGATCCTTGAAAAGGAAATTTAAATTACCGTATCCATAAATTAAGTTTGACTAAAAATTGTTATCTTACTTATACGCAGTAACTTAACGGCACTCACCTGAAACAAAAAAACAGAGAAATTTGAAATGAAGGTAAAAATTCGATGTTGACTTAGATAATAAGATTCGGAGCTGAGGATGAAATTTAGTCAGGAATAACAGGTCATAGAGAGAGAGAGAGAGAGAGCGCGGGGTAAACATATTTAGACCTCAGGAAGTAAAAGAGCGCACCAGAAAAAAGAAAGTTTATAAGCAGCTGAAGTGTCCAAAAGTAAAACGGGGTCAACCCCTTCGTTTTTTTTGGAGTTACAGCACCGCGAACGGCTCGTCATACTCGGGGGTAGGGGCAGTAATGTCAATAAACTCGACCGGCTGCCCCAAAAGACACGACGACACGTACCTACCCGTGGGACAATTAGGGAGGGCGTTTAATCCTTCCCTGTCGCGCATAATGCACGGACGGGCGACACGTTTGCCGATAAATCCGCGGTTAAAGGACCACACAATCGGCTGCATCTCGCGCGTCATTCCACATCCGCTTATATAGCCGGCTGGTGCGGGCTTAATTCGACGAATGCTCCCCGGGGACTACGTGTCGATGCTTTTCAACTTTCGCACTCGTTGATATTATAATCAATTCAATCGTACTGTTTACCATAACACCTGTTAACACTTTTAATGATTTTTATTAAAGGAGGTTCACTACCGAATAGATCCAGCATGACAACACAGATTTTGTCCAAATTGAATGTACACATAGTTTTTGGTATAATAATAGCTCAGCTAAAATTTCAAAGCCCTGAGGAGCTTGTTAAAAAAGTTATAAACATCTTAAATTTTACACATTAACATGGGCTCTAATGGGAAATTTACTAAAACCGCAATCACTTAATTTCCAGCCCACAGCTTTTAATGTAACTTCGCACAAAAATCGAAAAAAATCAAACTTTGATTATTCTTTTTTTAAAACATTCGTCAGGAGCCTGTAGCAATAATTATAAACGATTGATTTTTTATTCTTGTAAATGTGACTTCTCATTGGCTACAATATAGAGGTTAGAAAGTGGCTGAGCGGATGAGCAGCAAAATTCACATTTGACTTATACGTAGATGCTAGGGAACCTCCATCGTAGTTTAATGAATAAAAAACAATCAACAAAGGACTATTCAAATACTCGGGCCAGATGAATTCTCCCTAATCTCGACGCGACAAAAACCAATTTAGAAGCTAGCCCGGCGAGAGATAAAGCTTTATGTGATTCACGTCGGGTGGAAGAAAAAAGGGTGAAAAAAAGCGACCGTGGCCCGGTCATAACTTGGCGAGGAGCCGGGCTAGGCTCTCATGAATTTTAAACGCCGGGTTATAGCTGCGCCCCGCCGAGGCATGCAACAAGAGCTGCACCACCGGCACGCATGCGGCCTAATGTATGTATAGGTCCGAAGCTGCTTTATACCCGCGGTATTTCAATTAACGCTATTGAGATTTTAAAAATGCTAAAGAGACCGACCGACTACCTACCCGCGCCCCGCGGATGATTACCTGTTGCTGTTCCTAGGTAATCGCTCTTTATTCTTCGAATAATCAACGCTGACTGTTTTGTTCAAGGGTGGGAAAGATCATTTTTTCAATTTATTCTTTTCTACTAATATATTTATTAAAAATTTGTGAGGTGGAAATGAAATTGGAGATAAATGATTAGATAATTCCGACCTGACCAAGCTGAATTTCGTTGTAAACATACCACGCGTAAAATTCTCTCAATTCGTAACGTGTATATTAACCCAGAAATTCTATTTGGTACACGCGAGTCACGACAATTCGGTCAGTGATGCCCTGAGAATGTAGCAAGCGACCATGTCATGATTTTGATTGTAGAAAAAAATGGATTAAATGATTTTTCTTGAAAATATTACACAAAATGAGAAAAATAAAAAATAAAATCATTAGACTTGTGTGATTTTTTGATCTTGAATTGTGTACAACCTTATTTTATCCAAAGTTGAGACTATGAAAATTATTTTAAATAATTATGGCCTAGCGATACATTAGTTATTAAAAAATAAATAACCAAAAAAATTTTTTTTCATTTATTTTTGATTGATTAAATGATAAAATATATTAAGAAAGTCTACAATGTAAAAGATATAGAAACAACAGGTAACTAGGTGACTTTATCTTTTTATTGAAGAGGTTTAAAGCTTATCAAGTAATTCAACGAATTGTTATCTCAAGAAAATGTTCGCTTTAGTCAATTGCGTAAATACGTGACCAAATCAATAATGTTATAATTAACTCGGTTGCAATAGGAACAAGATGTTTCTTGGGCTGGTATTTATCAGTTTAGTGGTTGCTGCAAATGGTAAGTTTTTAAAAAATTTCTACTAAGATTTTCCGACTTTAACATCCATTTCTAACCGTTACTATATATAATATTTCTATGATTTTTCTAATAGTGTATTTTTTTCGTCATACACACGTTTACTTTCTTTGAAAGTTAAAACAAACAAGTGTACTAAAAATTTTAACACGCTGACATTTTAAAAATTTCCGGGAAAAAAAGGGAACTTATATAAATTTAACAACCTTTAAAATGTATTTTAAAAGCGACACTTTTTTTTGGCAGACCCCAAAGTCATTAATCAGCTCTAAATTTGTAACATAAACACGGTGACATCAAAACAACACACAACTTTGTGTTTCTTGTACGATTAAAACTTTTCCTCGTAAAACACTGCCCTAAAATAATATTTTAAATTTTACATTAGAAACTTCAAATTGAATATTAATGATACTCTTTAAATCAAATTTATTTATTAGATCTTGATCCCGAGCTTAATATTACGTCACGTATCTGTAACTAAGAAGTGTCAGCCAAACCCAACATCTAATTAAAATTTAATATCGAGAAAATTGATTTCCAGCCAGCCCAACCACTCTGGTATCAGGACCGTCAACCCAGCCTCGAGGCGGCCGAATATTCGGGGGGAGGAACTCGACGATCGAGGAGTTCCCGTACACGGTGTCTCTGGAGCAGTTCAATTCCTTCCTCTGTGGAGGTTCGATCGTAACCAGCCGTCACGTGATCACCGGTGCCCACTGCATCAGCAAAGACGAATGGCTGCGGCAGTTCTACCGGATACGAGCGGGGTCGTCTTTCAAGGGCGAGGGTGGCAGTCTGCACAACCTCTCCAAGGTCTACGTGCACGAGAAGCACGTCATAGACGAGTTCAACAATCCAAGCTACGACGTCGCCGTGCTGGAGCTCAAAGACAAAATAGTCTTCGACGAGACCCGCCAGCCGATTCCTCTGTTCGGGCACAACGAGAAGTTCAGGATCGGAAGCATGGCCACCGTCACCGGCTGGGGCAAGACCGAAACTGGACTGCCAAGGCAACTTCAGACCGTCGATGTTCCCCTCATAGACACCAAAATGTGTAACTGGCTCTACAGCAGGGAGTTCAACGGACTGGGCCAGGGACAAATTTGCGCTGGATTCGTGGGAATTGGTATTTTATTTAGTTTTAAATCGATTAATTTTAAATAATAAATAATGATTTTTATTTGATAGGGCTGAAGGACGCCTGCTTCGGAGACTCGGGTGGCCCTCTTATGGTCGGGGGCCGACTAGTCGGGATCGTCTCCTACGGGGAAGACTGCGCGCGACCAGAGTACCCCGGAGTCTACACTTCCGTCGCTCACTTCCGAGATTGGATTGACCAAAGGATTAAAAAAAAAGCACCTTTGATTGAGGAGTCGAATCAACTTTTATTATAGCTCGACTGATGCGATTTTTCCACCTTTAGCATGGAACTGGCTTATCATATCGATAAATTGATTCTATTTTACTAATTTGTAAATAAAACTTTTATTATCTTTATTTTCACCTGTATTTGCTTGTTAAAATTATTTATTACTTTTTTCTTATTTTAATATCAACAACTTTCATTTGATTTTTAAATCTTTATAAAATCTTTATTAGTCTATATACCTATATAAAAGTACTTAAATTTTACACTCCACTTAGTATCGTTTTTTAGTGGAGGTTTTTTTTACAGCTTTCAAAAACTAATTTGATAAATCACTGGCATGGATTTTGATATATATTATTTTAATGCAAAAAATAAAAACCTTTAAAGTCTAAAAGCTTTTTTACAATACCCTATAAAATTTTCTTATCCCTGTGAAAACAAAAATATTTTATATTAATAAAAAAGGCACTTGTAAAATTGGTTTCAATTGTACTTTTTAAATGTTATACGCGTGACACACACTGCTCAAAAAAATAAATATATTTGTTTCATTATATTTATTTAATTCATAGTATACCTATAAGAATGTTTATAGGTATACAACCATGTATACAGCTTTATTATAAGCGTTCACCAGGCACTCATGGCCAGATTCTGGTGAGCAACCTAAGAGATCTCTTGGAACTTCTAGCAGGGACAATCAATACAAATATTTTATTTTGTATTAATGAAAAAAAGGCTTGCGTTCGGGTGATGCATTGTTTTTAAGAAAAAAAATGCATGATACTGTATACGTACATATCGTAAATATTAGTCTTTAGATCTAATAAATTCGGAATCATTCAACTAAAAAATGTAATTTAACAAGAGCTAAATAAATAGAAAATATTTTAACTGAAGAGCAATTGAATTTTCTTTATCATTGAGAATAGTAATTATATTATTTTTGATGAATATTGATTATTGATTTTATTGAAATTGATAACATTATTCGAAGTTTTGTAAGTTTTGTGACAAAAGATGGATTAATGAGAGTAGTTGAATTGATTGAAAATGTAAAATTGAGGCCTCAATTGTGCCAGTTTATAAAAGGTGACAGTACCTCTCCTAACTCATACAGTAAAAATGTTTTCAACGTTGTTGTTTATCACTTTAGTGTTCGCTGTTAATAGTGATTAACAATCATAAAATTTATTTAATTTTTTGTATCTTACTGAGGCTCTGATCACTTCTTACACTTTTTGAAAATTTTTATTATAAGACAAATAATTGAACCGATAGTGATAGAAAATAAAACCACTAGTCATACTGAAAAAGTTCATTTTACTTAATTTTTTTAATCTGAAAACTATCTGTTAAGCTCTTGTAATAATACCAAATTTGTTGATAAAATCAAAGCATTTCTATAATGTTAACCATAAAATATTGAAAAAATATATGAATAAATCAATTGAAATTTTTATAATTTTATTTTAAATAACTACCGAGTATAATCTTAAAATTTGTTGTAAAAAATTAAAACAAAAATTATTTCAGCGGACCCTATTCGAGTGAAATTAAACGACTTTATACCGAGAATTGTTGCTGGACACGATGCTACGGTTTCCGAATTTCCCTACCAAGTATCCATAGAATGGTATGGTTTCTTTAGCTGCGGTGGATCTATAATATCCCCTTACTACATCCTCACAGCCGGACACTGCGTCCAAGAGAGAGGCTTCCCAGAAGCTTTTACAGTTCGGGCTGGTTCATATCTGTCTGGGGAGGATGGCAGCGTACACCAAGTGGTCGACTACAAAGTGCACGAGAAATATTATACAAACAAATTTGAGAACACAGGCTTTGACGTAGCCGTGATGAAGCTCAAAGACCCAATTAAGTTCGACTCGAAACGTCAGCCGATTGCTCTGTTCGACTCGGATGAGGAAACCAAACCAGGCAGCCTTGCCTTCGCATCCGGATGGGGTAGCAAGGACGTCATTGGAGGTCAAATTCCGAAACAGTTGCAGAGCGTGAATTTAACCATGATCAGCAGGGACGAGTGTTTGAAGGCGTACGAAAATTTCGGCAGCTTGGAGGAAGGAGAAATTTGTGCCACCTATACGGGTACCGATACCCGTCAGAGCATGTGCACCGGAGATTCTGGCGGTCCACTGGTCATCGACGGCAAACTCGCCGGTATTGTAGCTCACGGAGAGGATTGAGTAATCTCGTGTATCCCAACGTTTTTACTTCGGTGGCTCGTTTCCGAAAATGGATCGACGAACACGTGGAATACTAAAGTATTGTAGGTAACTGTGATTATACTTAACGAATAATTAAACATCGATATTTTTTTGTTTACAAATAAATAAAATACATTTTTTGTATAAAATGTCCAAATCATTATCAAGAAAACTATAAACGATGTCAACCATATTAAATTTGTATAATGAATTTCATTTCAAATTTTAATTGTTTGCTGATTTTTGTCATAGTAAAAAATTTATTGTAATTTAGTGAAAACTTTATTAATAAAAACAAAGAAGAAATAAAATATTTAAATGATATTTGTAGAATAATTAAAATTAACTATAAGAAAAAATTTATTACTTATAATTTCAATGACCCACATTCAGCAAGAATTAGTTTCCTAACCCTGTGTTTTAAAGTGCTTATCAACGATGCTAGTGAATTATGTTGGTATTTATCAATTCCAAGTGTAGATGATTAAGATAGCGCTAAACACTATTTGTTCTAAAGAAGATAAACTAATACTTAAAATTCAAAATTTTTTAATTAATCACAATACTAGTACACGGACAGAAAAAAAACAGGAATTCACTGTGGTAAGCTAACACGAAAAAATCGTGTGTTAACCTTACGCAGAAAAAATCCTAAGCGCTACTGTAGCCGAACCAATCAGGCAATCAGGTGTGACCAGAGTGATTTTGATTGGCTCTCTTACAGTAGCGCTTAGGATTTTTTCTGCGTAAGGTTCACACACGATTTTTTCGTGTTAGCTTACCACAGTAAATTCCTGTTTTTTTTCTGTCCGTGTATAATTACCAATAAAGTTAAAAAAAGTATTTAAAAATTTATATCAAATAAAATAGTATCCTATTTTAAAATATTTGAATCATTATTGCTATTATTGTTGTCATTGGTATCTTGATCCCTAATATTAATTTTTAATTTTTTTTTTAATTGATATCAAAAAGGACTGTTTGAGCAAAAAAAATTATTCTCGCAGTAGTTAAATAAAAAAAATTAAATATTTTCATCGCATGTAAAAAGTCTACTTCTCTTCGTAAGAAGCTTAAGCAAAACTTATCAACTACAGAAGTATCTAATTTGAAGCAACTCGATCAAAACTATAGCATCTAAGTTTTTGCATTCACAACTTTTGCTTTGTGTTCGTTCAATTTTAGTACGTTTGTTCTAATCAATTATAGAAAATTCACAGATTATACAAACAAGTATTGGTTTTAAAATTATCAGTGTTTATTCAAGTGCCAATGACTTCTAAGTTTAAGTTAAGTATGTCTTATTTGTACTCATAATTTAATTTTTTGTAAAAATGGTTGGCAGCATACATCAGGTGGTTAACAACAAAGTCCTTGAGAAATATTAGCTAAACCAGTACCAAAACACCGGCTTTGACGTAGCTGCTTTAAAACTTGAGAAACTAGTCAAGTTTGACCTGACCCACCAGTCGATTTCACTGTACGATGCCAGAGAGGAGAGTTACCACCGTGGCATGTGGCTGGGGTGGGGTGCTCAAGCACAAAGGTCCGCTTCCGAAGCAGCTCCAGAGCGTGAAGTTGATCATTATCAATAAAGAGGAATGTTTAAAAATATACTCGGACTTGGGTGGACTCGATGAGGGTTAAATTTGTGCAACTTACAAGGGTAATGCTGTTCAAAGCGTATGCAACGGAGATTCAAAATGGATTGATGAGCGAGTTGAAAATTAAGTGATTGGAACTAAACTGTTTGAACAAAACATAATGATTCGATATTTATTTTTTGATTATTGTAATTTTTTAATTTTTTTTTTTTCAGAAAATTTTTTAAATATTGTAAAATTTTATTCTATCCTTTATTATAAAGCGAGAATGCTCGATTTTGCCTTCATCGGATCCAAAGTGCGCGCGCATCCACACTCGAACCAGACCAGCTGATTCAATAGAGCCTGATTTATTTTGTTGATCAAGTCGAAAATAATTAAATCGGTATTTTAAACAAAAAATTTTTCGAATAGAGTGAATTTCTTTGGAAATACATTTAGACAATACTATTTGTAAATAATTTTTTCTAAATCAAATTCTTATGCAGTTAGAAACCATCCTGGTGTTTATTACTTCATTCTTGAAAGAAGTGTAATTATTTATAAAAATTTTAGAGAAATTGAAGAGATTTTAGAGTATTGAATGTTAGGGAGATGCTTCTGCTACACATTTTTATTTCCAGTGAAAAGTCGTTATCATAAGTCTATTGATTAATTTTTTTTTTTTTTTTTTTAACTTCAATAATTTGACGGGTGTAGCCCGTTGTGTTCCTTAGTGCATATGTATAAACAATAAATCACATCATTTAATAAAATGATCTACCTAAAAATTTCGTTGATTTAAATTTTTATTTCTTCCTTTTTTTCATAATCACCTATTTGATAAATAAGATTGTAGATACTCAATCGAAGAAAATGCGCAATAAATTATAAACGTTAAGTTTTTAAACCTTAATCTTAATCAATCAAAAAAATTTCAATTCTTAATTACAAAAAAATTGCTATCTTTACAAAAGATAAAATTTAGTCATAATTTTTAAGAAATTATAAGCTGCTCAATTTTTTGATTATTCATTCATAATGTCTATTTTTAAATAAAATACATTATGAATTGATCAAAATGAAAAATAAACGTCAAACTCGCGGTACTATAGAGTGTCTAGAGCTCTTATTATATTTATGAAAAAAGATTGAGCTATTTATAAATTAATAAATAACGGTTGCTGCAATTTTATACACATAATTTCTCGCATGATTTTCTGTTTGCATTTCTTTTTGATGTTGCACGTAATATAAAAAGAAAAACTCAATTTTTATCACAATTTAAATTTAACTAAATACCTAATTTTGTAAGACTGTACTAACTAAGATAAAAAAAATTGAGATTACAAACATGCGGGACAATTATGCATGCCTAAAAACATTATCTCAGGCTATCAGGTCTGAGGAAACGAGGTCAAAAACTTTTAAGTTCAGTTATACTTAAAATGCAATGCGTGAGTCTTGCATTTTTAACGAAAGGGTAGAACTGTTTGTGTGCTGATACTTTTCTTCACTACAAATTTGATTGAACAAATCGGATTCTTTTTTTATTAGATTATTTATTATTCTTAAAATAAATTGTTTAACAAAAATTAATACAAACGTAAGGGATAAAAAAATTTACATGAACAAAATCAAGCACTGATAGACAGGAATATACGATTGGACAAAATTTTCATCAGCGGCGATCTCTTGAAAAAAATTCAACGACGATTAGTTGATAAAATCAATGAATTGAGAAAGTATAAAAGGCTACTGAAGTAAAAGATAAGCCTTACGTGAATCTTGATTTTCTTACTCATTTCAACTTTGGCAGTCAAACGATGAAAATGTTTGCCGGTCTGTTAGCGATTGTTGCGTTTGCATCTGCAGTTAATGGTAATTTTTAAAAACTTAATATTCATTAATTTTAAAAAGCTTTGTAGTTCATTACTATGATAATTTGCAAACTTTTCAAAATTTAAAAATTGAATGTAATTTTTTTTAAATATCAGAGTAATTTGAAGAGACTTAGAAATTTATTTTATTTTATTTTTAAACTTTTTTCACTTTTTTTTTAATTAAATAAAAATTCAAAACTCATAGTATTGAGTATGTTAGAATTTGTGCAATGATTTCTGAAGGCAGTAAAATTATTGAATTAAAAACCTTATTTTATTTTTGAATTCATAAAAAATCAAGTTTAACAATCCAACTTTAAATTTTCAGGCGAAGGCCGCATAGTGGGTGGAAGAGAGGCGTCGATAAAAGAATTTCCCTACCAGGTATCAATCGAACGCAATTCTCGATTCAGTTGCGGTGGCTCGATAGTGACCTCAAGGCACATACTCACGGCAGCGCACTGCGTCCCGAAAAACCCACTGGCGATACTGAATTTTCAAATTCGCGCGGGTTCGTCTCTGAGAAGCAAGGGTGGCAGCGTGCACCGCGTCGCCAAGGCTTACGTTCACGATAAGTACTACATAAACAAGTACAACAACTCCGGCTTCGACGTGGCCGTGTTGGTGCTCGAGGAACCAATAGCCTTCGACGAGAACCGCCAGCCGATCAAGCTCTTCGAGCACGGAAGGCCTACCAAGCCCAACTCCGTGGCGGTCGTATCCGGTTGGGGCCGACTCAGGCACCAGGGTCCGCTTCCCAAGGTGCTCCAGTGCGTCAACGTGGTAACCATCACCAAGGAAGAATGCCGCGAGGCCTACAAGAATTTTGGTGGACTCGAACAGGGCGAGATCTGTATCGAATCTGACCCCTTGGATGTGAAGAGTTCGTGCAACGGAGACTCCGGTGGACCTCTGGTAATTGACGGTAAACTGGCTGGAATCGTCGCCCACGGTGAGGACTGCGGAAATTCTACCTACCCCAGTGTGTTCACCGAGGTTGCTCACTTCCGAAAATGGATTGATCAGCGCCTCAAACAATGAACAATTTTATTACATCCATTTTTTCATTCTGCGTTGGGTGAATTTCAATTTCTAGCGAGGTTAAAGTGATTAATAACATTATAATCTTTTTAACGCTGAGAATGTTGGATTGAATTTTACTCTCGATTACTACTAAACGTCAATTATTGTAATTGTATATATGAAATTGTGATTATATTTTACTTAAAACTTTTATTATACGAACATAAAAATTTGTAATAGTCTCATCATTATGACAGTATTTTGTTTAAGATTAAATACAATTTCTTATTTTAAAGAATTATCTTGATTACATTATAAGATTGGAGATTAAAATTACTTTTTTATTGATTAACAACACCTTCCCATAATTTGACAGGTAAAACATTTTTTTATTTTTGAAAGTTCCCTGAAACTTTTTTTGGTCATTCATTGACTCTCTTACCATATTATTATTGCTCTAGATAGCTTTCGACATTTTAACTTTTCTGCTAGTTGAAATAATTTTTATAAACTTTAAATAATTTAAAATAAAATTTAATTTTATATTCATGCTCAGTCAATGATCAATTTTTTTACAATTAATTGAACAATTTTATTTTTGACAAATCAGCTTGAATTAAACAAGAAAAATTTCAAGCTTCAATATTAAAGAAAGATTTGTTTGAAGCTATTTTGAACGCTTAATAGTGTATCCGAGTATCTTTTCGTTTAAGAGTTTTACTTTTAACCTTGATTTGAATAATGGAAAATTGGCTTATTGTCATTCACACGTGTGAGCTGCAACCTCTGTACACTATAGGTAGATAAAGATGCATGTCGTTATTTGACGTTACGATTAGACAACTGAAAATACACGAGGTACACCGGACACATCACAATAGTCATGATTTATACGGTTTAATCTTGATGTCAACTGGCACGGTCAGGTTCACCTTCAACTTGAAAATCATTTTTATTCGAAAATTTCTATAAATTTTAAAACACTTAGAAATTTTTTGAATCAAGTAATTCAATGCAATTGAAGAGTTTTTGAGTGTACTATTAAAATTCAAAGAGAGTAGTGAAATATTATATAAAACTTAAAACTTATCTTATAAAACTCTCGATAAAACTAAAGGAATTCCCTACTTCTCTCAGAGTAGTAAAATTTCAGTATAGTGAGGAAGGGTAAAAATTTAGTTAATACTTTTTAAATTATAAATATAAAAATTGTAAATTATAAATTAATCAAAATTTGGGGGCTTCTTTGATTTATACATTTTGTCCTAAGTAAAATTTTGCAAAATTTATATGATATGTTGTTTGATATACAATCGTGTCAGATTTATGTATGAAGCGTTTTGTGCGACACGTTTATACATTTT
This sequence comes from Encarsia formosa, assembly GCA_038277355.1. Taxonomy (NCBI): domain Eukaryota; kingdom Metazoa; phylum Arthropoda; class Insecta; order Hymenoptera; family Aphelinidae; genus Encarsia; species Encarsia formosa. The sequence goes on from CM076184.1 coordinate 114,450,858, forward strand.
AGGGAAGTAAAGAGTCATGAATCATCTAGGGGGCGTCTAAATATGATTAAATGTTTTAAAAAAGGTATGAAATTCTAAAATTTTTTAATTTAAAAAATTTATCATTCATTCAATACTAAAAAAATTAAATTTTTTTAGTAGTATTCAAAATTGTCGATACTAGTCCTTTCTTTACATTGCATCCAATGAATTGAATCTTGCGTGGGACCTAAATTGTTTATTGGGTTTAAAAACAAAGTAGGAAGACTCCAAGTAAGGTTTCGTTTTAAGATTTTTTTTTTTTTTTTCGTTGCAATAATAATTAAATTGTAGAAATGAATTTGAAATATCAAATTATTATTAAAAATTTTTACTTTAAGATATTGAGCTTTGCCATTATCTTGGTATAATTACAAATTCATTTTACTTGCTTTTAATTGACACATGCAACCCGTAAGAGTGTGACGCGTCATGACGCGCAGAGAAATGGAAGATCCTACTTTGAGCTATTTTTAATGCGTCTCGATTAAACTGCTGCGCGTCTTTCACAAGAAAGCCCTACTTTTAACCTTGATTTGAATGATGGAAAATTGGTGTATTATAACTCGCACGTGCTAGCCGCAACCTCTCCGGACGCAGACGACTGTCATACTCTGACGTTACAGTCAGTCGTCGAAAACATACGAGTTCAATCGTACAAATATCAGTGCGAAGTGTTAGTTTATCAATATTTTCTTGTCTTTTGCTTTCAAATAAGGTTTGCTTAAAGTTTTTATAATAAATTTTATTAATTGAATTATTTTGAATCGGGTATTTTTTATGAGTTCAAGTCGGTTTTCATTTTTTTGAACATTTAAAAAATAATTGATTTTATTTTTTTTTACTGCATACCTTAATATTTTTAATGTACATTTTATTAAATATTTTTCTTAGAAACGCAAATTATTCACTATAGATGAAAGTAGGACGCTTTAAAGTCAAGTTTTTTAAATAATCAAAATTATATATTACCACTGAATTCAGTTAGGGAAAAATCTAGTTCAATGTTACATCTTTCACAGTGAATTGGTGTTGGAATTTATAATCTATGTTTTAACCTACTTAAAAAGTGACTGTAAAATAGAATATTAAGAATATTTGTGCAAAAAAACTTATATTAGCTTGTAATTCATTTCAGATTTCATTTTCTTACTCAGTACTTCTTTTACCGCCTGCTACATTGTTCTTGAAAAGTGCGATAAAATTTGAAAGAACTTTCATACTATGGACACAATGTTTGGAATCTTGAAAATAGTGTTTATCTTGGCAATTACTTTCGGTAATAGTTTGTTCCTTTATTCCATACTATTTATAACGAAAATTTTTGCATTTATTTTTAAAATCAATTTATAAACTTTTGCCTACAAGCTTATAATTTGTAATTTTTTAATAATATATTTCATTTAAAAAAAAAGTAAATAGTTTTAATTAAAACTAATATTACCCAGCTCAATATTTAGCAGAATCTGAATTATTAAGTCAGCAAAAGTTTCTTTTTTTTTTTAACTCATCCTGGAGAAATAAAACATCCAAGAATCAAATTTAATGAATAGTATAATTTACATAAAAACTAACATATTTTTTCCAAGACTACTTTATAAAACAGTTTATTTTGTTCGAACAACAGTTTTTCAAATCAATAGATAAATATGGTCTTGATAATTTGCCTCAAATTGACATATAAAACAACTCTTACTGCATTATAGTTGTGATTTTTTTTCAGTTGCAGAATGTACATTCATTCCTGGACAGCTACCGGTGACCCGGCAGGATCGCTGGAAATTCACAACGATCACGGAGCATCCCTATCTAGTTTCGGTCGAGCTTTTCGACTCGCCGATGTGCGTCGGTTTGATCCTAGCCCCCAGGCACATCTTGACCGCGGCTCACTGCGTTCCAAAGAACCAGGAGCTCTTCGAATACTTCCAGGTCCGATCTGGTTCTTCTGTGCCCAGCATCGATGGAGAAACCTTCAAAGTCAACCGTGCCTTCGTCTACGAAAAGTTCGACGCCAACAAGTTTCTGTACCTTCCCCACGAGGTAGCCATTCTCAGGCTGGACGAGCCAATAAGCTTCGACGAGCACCAGTGGCTGATTCATATGTTCAATAAGACCCAAGAAGCGCCCCTTGGCTCGATCGCTCAAGTCGTCGGCTGGGGCTTCAACTCAAAGGTGCACCGCAGAACGATGAGAAGCGTCAACCTGACCATAGTTAGCAAAGAGACCTGCTACCTGGTTTACAGGGGCACCAACGGATTGGCTAAAGGAGAATTGTGCGCAGACTACTTGGGGGAGGACTTGGGTAGCGTTTGCCTTGGGGACTTGGGAGAACCGCTCATAGTCAAAGGAAGACTCGCTGGTATGGTCACCAAGAGAGAGGCCTGCGGCTATCCCAGGAAGTACACCGAGATTGGGCCCTTTCGAAAGTGGATAGAAGAAAAAATGAATATATGGAGTTGAAGTATTCGTTCTAGTGAAAATTTTAAAAACAATTAATTGCATTATTTTTTATTACTCTTAATGAGTGTGTGCGTATATTTTTCGTATTACAGTGATTATATTTTTTATGATTATTAACTAAGCTTACGAATGTATATTTAATCACGAATATCAATCCAAGTTATATTATATGATTAACTCATTTTTAAAAATTAAGTGTAAGTAATAAAAAATTAAAAAATTAAACTAAGTGATGGAAAAATGTTTTCTAATGAATAGTAAAAATCAAATAATTTGATTAAATTGATTAATTGATTAAAGTTTTTTTTTTCCAATCACTTTTTTATTAGTTTCGACAATTCTTCTTTACTTTTCTAAATGGACACTTTAAAATTTAAATTAATAGCTTAATTAATTTTTCTAATATGACGCATATTTAATAAGCCTCAATAACTATAATTTTACTTAGGTAATTTCGAGGGTAATTTTACCAGCGCAAAAATAAATTCAATTAAAAAACTTACTGCTCTTCATGTAAAACTTTATTGCTTAAGCAGAACACAGGTTTACTTACTAAACAGAATAAAACGGTATTAAACTGGAAACTTTGAAATCAGCAAACAAAATCACAGAAACACATGTTGTTTTAATGCATCAGCGATTGCAAACGTAAATAAAATCAGATTGGACTGATAAGATGTTACAGAAATTATTGGCCGTTACAATTATTACTGGAGAAAAATGAAAAATAAGCAAGAATTTTTATATTCGATGAGAAAATATCATATTCATGTATTTTAATTTCGTATGAGAATTGTTTAAATGAAATATTGAAAGAAAACAACGATTTATACCTTCACTTTATTTTACATGATACATGATTTTATTATGCTTTGAAATCAATATAAATACTGGTATTTACTTAATAAAGTAAACGGAAAACTAAGCTTGGTTTTGTTTAATTCTCTTTTTTTTTTCTTTTTTTATCATCAAAGGCTATTACAATTAAATCGATGACTTAGAAATTTCAAACTCCAACAGAAGGGATAAGTTATGCAAAGCTCAGCAAGTTTCGATAAGATTCTAGAACTTTAAGTGAGCAAGACAAATTCGTCGTGTGCTAATGCTTCTGTAACCAATTTATCAGTTCAAAAATTTAACAAAAAGTTTTATTTCCGTTAAAAAAAAATAGTACTGTATCAGTTATAATAATAATAGAAAAGTTAAACTAAGTAGTTTTGATTTGTATAATAGAAAATATTTATAATACTATGAGCTTTAATTTATGAAACCAAAAAGAACAGTATTACTTTGGGGATGAAATTTAAAATTTTCATTTTTATAATGTTAATTGATACACGTAAATCAAAATCCTGATTGGAGAGCTATCATTGATACTCTAGCCTGTCAATCACTCTAAATGCACTATGTATTTTTAAAAAAATGGGCTCGAGCAAGGATGACAGGAGAATTATTTTTTTTCCAATCATTTGAAATATCTATCAATTAAAGAAAAAAGAAGAAAAAAAAAGTCTTCTGAGCCGTAAAGATGAGAATAAAGTTTGACGATAGAGTGATCAAAGATACGATTAAAACATACTTCTCGCTTAGGATAGGCTGAAAGGCAGGTGAAGGGGGGTGGGGTTAATCGGGTACAGACTGTAACACAAAAGAGCGAAACGATAAAAGCTTGGGCCTCTTATCACCGATATCTCGGTAAGCACCGCCAGTGCCAACTCTGGCTTTGGATCTGCAGGGGGTGATCAACTAGAGGGATTTCCAGCCGCTATTTGCCCACTCGATGGCACGGCTAAAGCCACGCCGCGCGGGATCTCTCTCTCTTTCTCTCTCGCTCTCTTCATTCACTTCTCGCGGTCAATAAAGGCGGGAGGACTGCGGTATTCGAGCGCCCGCTGGAGTAATATGTTTCCAGCCAGACCCTGGGATTCACCCGTGACCCAACCGAGTTATATACTGCGCCGAGCGAGCCCACTGCGAATATTGAAAAGTTGGATTTTTCAATGTTCGCAAATATACGATAAATCAGTCCGGACCTTCTTCCTTCCTTCCATCCCCCCCTCGATAAAATCATTTCTACCGGTTATTCGACTGATTCAAAGATTTGGACCTATAACTCTTTAATAATGTTACCTTTATCGCGTCATTCTTGTCAACCTATCGTGCTTTTCAATTTCTTTGTAGTTTTTTATTTACAGATAAACGTAATTTAATTTTACTGCTATAAACTTTCTAATTCTCTATTTTCAAATCTCTATTCTATTAGAGTCGCAGACAAGTAGGTACAATGCGCTAAATAAACAAAAATTGAGTTAGTTGCAGAGTTTTTTACAGAGTAAGTACGCTAGAATGGTGGGCATTAATTAGTGAAAAAATTTTTTCTTGTACTGTTTTTAAATTTAAACTAACTTTAACAAGTATTGATCCCCTTTTAATCACTACCAACATTCTCCATGAGAATGATATTTTTTTCGTTGTAATAACTGTTTTCCTTGAACTTTCGTTTTGAAAACTATAATTTGCAATTTATACTCGGCGTCAGAGTTCAAAGCCGCAAATTTTGAGATATATATATAGAGAATGTACATCCTACTAGCTCTCTCGTACCATTTTTTTTGCGTAACTCCGATGTAATTGAATGGATTAAAAATTTTAAAACTGAAACTCGAGCTTAGTAAGCTTTAGCAAAAAATTTTAATGAGCTTAACTAATTGATCAATTCGTACATAAAGCATTTATAATTGTTGTAATATGTTCTGCTGACAACTATTCAATTTTGTGATTTCATCATGAATAAAAAAAAAGAACTTTTTTATCTTGATTTTCACTTGAATATTGAGATCTAGACGATCGTTACTTTAGAATCCCAAGCAATATTTCCTCTTCAGCGATCTTTACCATTTGTTTGTTCGCTCTATATAAATAGTTTCAAAATTCAAGCTCCACTTGAAGTTCCAATCGAAGCAGTAGCGGTAGCGATAGAGTCGTTCCAATGTGCAAACAAGAAATGATATCGGCTGCCGATGCACGTAAAACGCTCCAATACCTCATATTCATCCAAATAAATTCATACATTAGATACAGATCTTAATTGATACTTGAAAAGAAGACCCTTAAAAAAATGGAATAGCCGTGAAATAGAAAAGATTCCAATATCGGGCTGAAAACCTAAAATTTAACTCGCGTATCTGACGATCAAAGGAGAAAGAAGAACTTTGTCCGGCCCTTGAAAGTTTTAAAGTAAGGGCGTTGCACGTCAACGGGGCGGTGGCAGGGTAGGAACGCAAAGTTTATAACGCTAAGGGGGTCACGAGGATGCCGATAAGACACTGCAGCGACCTTTCAAAGAGAAATTCGCTCGAGGAAAAACTAACCATGCAACTACACCCCGAGCCTCCCGGGCGAAAAGTTAAACACACACACGAGTTTACTCGGACCCGGGCTACCTTGGGGATCGAAAGAAGAGATTTTTCTTTTCGAAATCTTATAATATTTTGGGCGACGGCCAACCTTTGATACGGTCGCCCAGTCACGCATCCGTGATTTTGAAATTTTTTTGTTTTTGCTCCAGCTGTGATTGATAACCGGATTAATACATGAAAATCCCTGGATTTTTCTCGATGTCTTTTTAAATCCAATTTGATTCCTGCTTGGTCAAACACCGCGAGTAATTAATCAAAACTATTTATTTCTGTAAGTCTATAATCTCAATAAGGCTTTTTCATAGCAGACGACAGTTATTTACAATTTATTGTTTCAAGTATTATTTAATTATTCGGGACTTTTTAATCTTTTAAATAGCTGGGTCCCTATAGATTTTTGATTGTTCTATAGTACTAATAACTTTTTATAAATAAATTTCAAATCATTTCTATTTTAGAAGCTGGTAAAAAATCTGTTTTCTTCCAGCTAAAAAGTTATAAGCATCATCATTGACTGCTTCTGTTAATATCAAATCCAGTTAATTTTTGTTTGAAATATTAGTGTTTACTTAATGTGGATTCTGAAGCGATTTTAGCCAAAAAAAAAAATGCTATGAAAAAACCTTATAGTAGCTCCATTTTTAGCTTTCGGAGGATTTTTCTCATTGGAAGAAACATAGTAATTTCATCTGATTTCTTAAAATAAAAGCTTTATAAAATTTTTAACAAATGAAATTGTTGTCGATCAATTTAAATTTTAATTGGTATAATCTTTTCAGTGATTTAACCTTGATCAAAATTCAAATTAAATCAGAGAAATCTGAAATGAAAACAAGTTCTATAGCAATGAACTTGCTCATCTCGAAACAGTAGGTAAAATAATCCAACATCAGAGATAGAGAGAGAGAGAGAGAGAGAGAGAGAGAGAGAGAGAGAGAGAAACGAGAGTCGACCTTTCCCGAATTAGCGACGAAAACTCGGACGCACTGCACAATGAGCTATAGAGACGCCGAGCGCGCGCCGGCTGGCCCGATTTACATCAAAATATCGCGAGCGCAATTTTACCTCGTAATTTATACGCGGGAACGAGTCGAAACCGACGATTTTCAGTTAGCTCTACGTGACACGCGAGAGAGAGAGAAAGAGAAAGAGAAAGAAACTTTGTTCAACTTGGGGGCTGATATTAAATTGCGCGTGAGACGAATTCATGCCGAGCCAATTTTTTACATTCCCCCCCGAAAAATTCATCCGGTCTTATTATTTTTCATGAAAGAATCTATTCCACCTAAAAAACTGTGACTTAAATACGTCAACTTTCAAAGTTAATTTCGACAAAGTTTGCATGGAGAAGGATCACGTGCTTTATTGAAATTATAATAAAAAAAAAATTATTAAAAATTATTTTTCTTCCCAAACTTTAGATTTTTTAAATAAATTGATTTTAATTTTCTGCATTTCGGCGAAAACAGCCGGAACTAGTTTTAGAAAATATCGATAGATTGACTCAAAAAAGTTCTTTTAACGATCAATATGACGTACTCAAACGGGCTTAGGCCGGACTTACTTTGCATGTCAGCGTCTATATAACCACAACGAATCTAATGGAACACGAGTGCAAAATAGCACTTAACTAATTAACGTCTCCAGTGAGCCACCTTAAGGAATTTAAAAGCTCTCGGGTATTTTTTTTTCGAAACAATGAATTCGCTAAACCTTTCCCGCCTTATTTAAAACTTCTGAGGAGTTTTTTAATGCTCCAGGCTGCACAGATGGCACAATTACCTTCGAATTAGGGGTGTAAAAAAATTTTCAAAACTCGATCAGAGCCGAGCCTTGTTTTTTTTTTTTTTTTTAAGTAAATGGTCGTTTAATAATAAAGCGCGACGCGATACTCGGGATTTAAAAGTTAAGGAATTCAAAAAAAGTCGAGAGCCAGCCATAAATCAGGAGGGTCGAAACGAAGCCAAGCCAGTCCTTACTTTAAACTTCGCGTGTCAGTCACGAAGTCAAGGAAAATCGATGGCCGAAGTAGCCGAGCCCCGAGCTCGTATAGCTCGTCGTTAAAACCTCGCTCCTCACACCCGACCGACCAATAAAACCAAGGAGTGTCCCTCCTTCCAAGAAAAGAATAGGGATATTATTGATTCCACCCTACGAGAGGAAGAATTTGAATAACATCATCTTTTTTCCAACTCCGACTCCTTCAAACACTCTGAAGGGAACTTCGGGGTAAGTTTTTATACCGAAAAGCTGATTGATTTTTTAAACCCGAAATTTAGATTCTCTCAGCCTTGAGTTTCGAAATTTTACTTTAATAATAAAAAAAAAACAAAAAAACACTTAGCTAACCTTTGTCCTCCTTTTTTATTCATTCACTTCATCAAATCTTAATTTTACATCCGAAATTTGTTTGCCCCTCAAACATCCGACGCGTTCCTTCAAAATTATTCAAATGACTTTTTAATGAAAACCTATCCATCAAAAACTTACTTTAACAATTTTGAATTTTAAAAGCTGAGAAAATAAATCCTTGAAGTTTTTGGAGAAAAAAATGTAAGTTATGCTCAAAGATTACCCAGATAAGAAAAATTTTTTTTTTCTAACACGTAAAGGAAAGCTTTTGAAAATACCTAAAAAGATTTCATAAGAAAACTCATTCGTATGACCTTCAATTTTTTGTTACGAATATAATTATTTACTTTTTTTTTTGTAATAAGGAAAGTGTACCGAATGTCGCTACCACCTGATTAGAATATGCTCGACCAACGACATCTTTACAGTGTAGAAAAGAGTAAAAAATAATAATTATTAAACTAAATTATTTATGAAGTTTTGCGTAGTTTGAAACATTGAAATTTAATCACAGAATATTTATCTTTTTTTATTAATTCTAAGTAAAAATTATTCCGAGACCTGAAATGAACCAATAGGTCAAAACAATATTGGACCATATTAGGTACACACATTTTTAGTGTCTCAAAAAACTACGTTTTAGTAAATAAACTAATATTTCAACCTTGTCTATCATAATCAGACGTGAAAGGTCTTGTTTTAAAACTCTTGGATTGAGCTTTAAAATGAGACCTAATTTTTTTTTAAATATTGATTTGTTGGGCCACAGCATCCATTTGGCCACATTAGGTACACGGAGCTTGCACAAGTGTCTTTTTTTAGAAAGTCCCAAAAGATAATACACAGAAATATCGTATGCAAATCTCGAAAATTAAGCGTAGCCTCGGATAAAACTCATAACTGTTGAATAAATTGAGAAAAAGCTCACTAATGACCAAAATTTTTTTCAGCGCAGTGACGAATGGTAGCTATATATCTCTGAAAAACGCATAAAAGCACCTCTTTTTCTGCTTGAGTAGTAAAAGACTCGTATTTTTGTCCAAAAAAAAAAAAAAAAAACTGCATTGGACCGTAATGTCTCAATTAAATCATTCAGCAGCGAACGCAGTAATTATTTTATACGTGCAGTATAACTTACTTTGCAGCAAACAAGAGGTAGAAAAAAATATTTCATTCAACTCACCTGTAACAAAAAAAAAGTTTGAAATTAAATTTTTGATCAAAAGTTACATATAAAAAAAACGTCATATTATGGTTTAAAGTTATTTAATTAATTTATACATTTACGATGGACCCTCAATCGCATTGAAAGCTCGACTCGGAAAAATAAAATAGCAAAAGCTCATTGTTTGAACAGACCAAGAGAAAAATCGGTGTTTTTTTTTAAGAATCTTTATAAAACAAACAAGGATTAAAAGGAAAAGAGGAATGTTCTCGTTCAAACAATTCACCAAACCGAGGCTTTCAGTGCGATTAGAGAGGAAAGTTTCGCGAGGATTAAAATGTTCATCGAAAAATTCACTGGTTTTTTTGCCTTATTTATGATTTTCACGAATCTCATTGGGATATTTACAACTACTACAAAGCTCTCAAAGCGATTAAAAGAATTTTACATGTGGTCGCACTTATTCTTGGCAAACATCAATAGGTATATGATGAATTCAATTTCTCATATAACATCAAAATATTTCTCAACTCAGCCAAATTACTGTTTTTATTTTACTTAAAATTTGATTTACAAATTTTTCCCGCGAAGATTTTAATTTTAATAATAACATACATGATAATATAAAATTGCTCAGTATTAAAAAACCTAGAGCGAAAATATTAATATAATAAAGATAAAAATAATACGAGCTGCTTATTAAACGAAAATTTTTTCAGATTTCATGAGTCAAAAAGTCATTTCGTGGAAATGAAAAAAATTTGATACTAACAGTAACGGGTTATGAGCTGCATTTTGTTGGAAAGATAAAATTGTCGCATTATATCATGGTGCTTATTCATTTATTTAACTACGGGTTAGTTCAAACAATGGTAAACCAAGTGAAAATATAATCATAAAGCACGCTCTTTCATAGCTCACATTATTTCATTTTTAATAATAAGATAAAAACTTTTCCTGTGTAAAAAATGATATTACATGATTGCAAACGTTATGACTGCAGCTTAACTTTCAATCACTTTAATTATTCATTAATTCTAGAACTTTCCTAACTTTTGAGGTATTTTATAGACGTTTAATTTCTCAAGCATGAGATCCAAAATAATTGAAAATTACTTTCTTAATGAAATTCAAATATTACAGATAACTTTTTTGTACGAAATATACGTGCCACGCTCAATCTGAATCCATTGAAATAAGAAATGGCTTGCACAGGTGGAGCAACACAAGCAAGTAGTAAAAGTCGGGCGCGATCAGACATAAATCAGCTGTACAGCTAAAACGAAGTAAAAAAAAAAAAAGATGGTGGAAGCAAGAAATAAACAAAGCAAGAAAGAAAAGAATTTATCCAAAGAAAGGTAAAAGGCGCATATTTTATACTTTCGCAGAGACCTTCTACGTGGTACGAAAGAAGAATAAGCCGTAGATGAAGCAAGAAAAAAGTGAAAGTGTATAACGATGAAATCCTCCGAGTTCTTGATTTTATCGCGCATCGTGGCCTTCCGGGATGAGCTTTAACGCAGCGCTTAACCGAAGCTAAATCGATAGTTAACGAGGCCGGGGGGTAACTACACCACACGCGCTCTTGATTTCTATACCACTTTTTCCCTCTTCTACCCTTGCACCCGGTACAGTTTTTCTTTTTTCCTTTCTTTCTCCTTTACACCTGCTCATATTTTTCAGGGTCACTACCACCGCACGAGTCTCGATTATTCAGAGCTGCTAAGTCTGCGATCGACGCGGCTCTAAGAATAACTCCGGAGGGAATTTATGGTTCGAAAGCTTCGTATAACACTCTACTGACGGACTACGGGATATTATGACGACTGTTAAAATAGTTGTAATAACGGGCTTTTATACCCAGCCCCGAGTCGTTTAGATCCCTTGAATCGAAAATCACAATCATCAAAAGGTAATTGGAAATGTGGAAAACAACGATGACTCCCCCGTAGCTGATCGTAAAAAATAATCCCGTTAAGCGTGGAATATAAAATCAAATTTTATGTAGAAAATAACATATTTTTAGGCCAAATATTATTGGTCATCTGATTATTTGGAAAAAAATTTTAGTTTGTATCCACAAAAAAATAAAAAAACAAAAATATCAGAGGACTTTTTTATAGTAAATCGATTGTCCGGGCGAAGGAAAATCTTAGCTCGAAATCTGTCGCTTATTAAGTAACAACAAGCGTACAAAAGTTGCTCTAAATTAGTTTGTTTATTATTATAGCCTGTAGAAAAATTATGAAAATGACCTTCGCCAAAAATTCACGGATGTATTGAAAATAAAAAAATATTTCTCGACACGTCAGCCGCGAATAAAATGATCCTTGCGACGTTTTATAAGCTAAAAACTTAGTCATTTTATTCGCAGCTGGTGTGTCAAGAAATTTTTTTTTAATTTAATGTATCAACGGATTGATAGCAAAGGTCATTTTCACATTTTATGCCATACGCAAAGTTTAGAGACATATTAGTAGTCAAAAGTACGTCTGTTGTTGTTTTATACGTGGCAGATTTTGGGCTGAGGTTTTTCTTTGCAATCGAAATGTTTGCGACTTAAAATTCAGTTGCCTCAAGGCTAGACCCACTGACTTTGGCTCGCACTTATTGGGCTACTTTTTTTTGCTGAAAACTCTATTTTAATTATTAATTATTCACCAAAGTCACCAATTTTTTTCTCCGTGCGTACGTGACGTTTCAAATTTGTGACAAACTCGTCGTCAACTTACGATGGATGCGCTCTAGTAATGCAGATCCATCATTAGATTAGAATACGCGCCGAGCGCCTCTACTAATTAACTAAGTAAACAGAGTTTAACCCTGAGAAGTTGTCAATAAGTACTGAAAAAAAAAACCAATAAAAATGAAAAAATAATAATAATAGTCTATGGAGTAGCTAAATGAACTGCTCAATTAAGAGGGACAAGTCAAGGTGCATTCAGCTCGTACCCCCCGTTGAGACTACAGACATTACGCGGAAGACGGGTGGTTGTGCCTAACCGGAAGAAACAAGGTCGCTTCGCAAATTAGCAGTAAGACAGTTTAGCACCCCCGTGCGCGGCCTTTAAATACCGGGCATTAAACATCTTCATCGTGGAAGCGTAATGGAATTCGGCCTTACCTTACGCTCTGCACAATGACGCTCGGACCTTCCTGCGGCTAATCGCGCTCCCCTAATCTATTTGCGGATAAATAGGGGAGGGCGCTAATTTACGAACGCGTATTTGCATTTAATCGCCGGTGTGGCAGTCCGTTGCACGGAATTCGGGGGTGGGAAGCGGAGGGGAGGGTACGACCCCGTTGAGCCACGATGCTTCGACGTGTGTAGTTACCCGACTTCTGCACTGCGTCGTCGTGTACCATTCAATATTTACCAACCCCCGGTTTGACATGCGCGATCTGTACATGTGTATGATAGCCTAAAATTTATTCTATGCTAGACTAATAAATAAATAATATATTTTGTGGATCAAGCTTTTCTAGTTTTTTTTTTTTTTTTTTTTTTTTCTTGTTGTTTTACGCTCGAGTGTGTACCCGTTCATTTATTTACGCGAGCGACGCGCATTTAGTGGGGGGGCCGAAACGTGAAAAAACACATGCAAATTTACACGAGTAAATTACATATTCATTAACACGCGTTTCGATGAATACATTCGCACACACAACAACAACCGAGTTACTTATATTTATTCATGCCTCCACACACCCGCACACGCACGCGTCAAATGGGTCATGTAGATCAATCTCCCTGGTATTACATCAATCATCGCGTATTTAACATAAATCTATTCATACCCCGAGTGTTGAGATATGTAAACAGTTAAACAATTCTGTAATTCAGTTTCGATGTATAAATAAAGGGCAAATTTTTGTACGTTAGACGACGTCGTTGCTACGCTCCAAGTTTTTCGGTCGGAATTTAATCCTTTTACTTGCACTCTTTTATTTATTTCAGCTTTCGAAAAGACCACAGAGTGCTGTTCATCAACGACAAAATCCACGCGCGCATGTTTATATAAATCGGCTTGGAAATAAAGTATCCCTAAAAGAAAGGACGATTCCCGTGCAAATAAATACGCTCGGTTTTTTTTTTTTTTTTTTTTGCACATCGAGAAAGTGGGACAAGTTCATTCGTTTTGAGCGCGCAAATAATTGGGAGGAAGAAGGGTGAATAGAGAATGTGAGTCACGGGACTTAACTCGTAGAGTAAACATTTCTCGGGGAATTCTTTCGGAGTTGAAAATTTGAGGAAAATTGAAGTGCTTTGAACTGGATAAATTCGTTTGATGCTCCTTCGGTCGAGCCGAGGTGAAAAGAAAGAGTAATGAAATTTTTGTGAAACTTTTTTTTTAGGTAAGAACCGACCCTACGCGAAAATGGTTTTTCATCGTACGGATTTTCAATGAGCCGACCTCTTACAAAACTACATGAATGATCCCATTTTTTTTTAAATTCTAGTGGGTTCTTACTAAAGTTAAGAATAAGGTGAAGTTTTTTTCTGTAAACTTAGTCACATGTTTGTCAAAGATCTAAAATTGATAAATATATATATATATATATATATATATATATATATAAGTTATGAAAGATGGACCACAGCGAACTTTTGTTAAGGCAAAATAATTATTTTTTTAAATCTATTCAATAAAAACTGAAAAATTAATTCTTATAAATAATAGGTAATTGTAATTGAAAGTCAATTTTTTCAAACTCAGCCGTCACATTTTACCTTAATTAGAGTGACAATTAGCGTTGTCCTGCCCTATATCCTGTTCACGCACATTTTTCTTTCTTTCTCGCACCGTTTCAACAACTTTAAATACTCGTGAAATATAGAAACATTATCATGGTTTGATAGGTACTTAAGACAAAATTTTCGGGCATCGACTTGACAAAATCAATCTTAGCCAATAAAACTAAATGATTTCTCATTGGAATGCAGCCAAATTGATATTTAATCCACGGTTTTATAGATTGCATGTCGGTATTATTCTTTTTCAGTTTTTATTACCCAATTTTATACTTATGATTCATGAAAATAAAACAATAAAAAAAACCTGTACATGTGTGTTACCTGTATTATACGTGTCATGGCATTACGGTCAATCATTGAAGGTCGACCTAAATCAGTTTTTTTTTTTCATTTTAGTATACAATGGAACAATTAAACCCTTGAATAAAAACAAGCGACGAAGAAACAAATAATGATGCAGAATGAAAGCTGTAAGAAAGTTTTACGTTTGATGATAAAACATTTTTCATCGCCTTACTGTCAAATCCACTATATTCAATTCCGTAGGGGTTGCTATTATGAAAAAGTACATATCCTTTCTTATTAATTTTTTTTGTTTGGTTTAATTTCCCTATACTCATCTTCATTAAAGAAAATTTTAATAATTTTTGGCTACAAATAGTAGATAACATACTTAGGCCAGCAAAATAAGAAATGTCTCAGAACACATGTAATTAATTAAAAAACAAAGAAGCACATGTATTTTTCTGTTGGACGGAGTCAGAAAGCGGCATCTTTGTTTTATTACGCCGCGGTCCGAAAGGCTGGAGGATACAAAAGTATATATATATTTAGGAATGCAAACAGTTGGAACGTTTGAATCGATAGAATTTTTTCAGAAAAATGGAAGTCATGAGTCAAGATAAATCAAACAAAAGACAAATTATGCGTTAACGCGGTTTTTTCGCAACCGATGACGCACGTTACGGTCGATCGAGATTGAAGATATTTTCTTGTCAGTTTTTGTATAAATGTGAGTATATTTCATCTTTTTATTGATAATTTCTTTGAAAGAAAATTACTAATAAAGTTTGACAAAATTTAACAATTTTCATTTATGTTCAGCCATTATGTCTAACTTTCATTCATTACTTAAAATTAAAAAGTTTCAAAATTTTGAGAATACTTAAATTTTGAATATTTTACTTTTTTTTTTATTAAATACTACAGTTTTAATTATGTCTTCGAAATGAGTATCAAATTTTAAATTGGATTTTAAAAAAATGTGTTTCCTAGTGTATTTCTATCCGTAACATAATCTTTTTTTAATCTCCACCTTATAATATAATCTTATCTACTAGATCATACTAAGAAAAAATCAGTCAGTAAACTTTTTTTATCCAATTCCAATGCTGTTGGCGTAAAAAGCACATAGATGATTAATTTCACACTTTTTTGACAGTTCGATTTTCAAAGGAAGTTGTTTACAAACAAAAACATCATGAAATTTTTTGAAAGAATTAATAGTAGAGGTTCACATGAAGAGCAACAAAAGATGATTTATTGATGTTTTTTGGAATGTGTAGCATCAGGTGCCAGTAGAAAGACGTTAACACAATTGAATTTCTCACAAAGCGTTATAATTTTTGACCCATCATCTTTTATAATTTTTTATTTAATTACAGAAAAACTTGGTTTTTAATCAAAGTAGTAATTTAATGAAAGTAGTAATTATAACAAAATACAAGTCAAGTTTGACGTATTGTATAGTTATTTAGAAAAGATTCGTCGTAAATCAAAAAAATCTTAGATTAAAAAGTAAGGCTTTTTTAAGGTGACATTTATAAGTTTGTTTTTGTTTGTATCGAAGCTCGATGAAGTTTTCGGGATATGTTTGTTCGCTTTAATATTGATTTTATGCTTACATATGCCGCACCGATTCCATGTTTGCGAAATACTCTCGCGTCTGGATCGAGCTCTCAAAAGTTTTCAAGAAAAATATCATAAAAATGTGAAAATGATACAAATGTCATAATAAAACGTTGTACATTAAAGTATAAAACGGAAAAAGCAGAAAAAAACTTTATCGTTTTGGCTTTGAACGCATTTAAAGTTAAAAAAAGCTCGACAAATATAGCGACACATTTTCAGCTAACATACGGGCTTAATTCAGTTTTAAAAGGACGAGTAATAATTGTATTTTGGGCGCGGAGAGCGAACGTAATGTCGAATTCGAGGACAATTAATTCGTTTCCGGAATGAAACCCTGTCGCTAATGGAGAAACTCGAGTCCCAGCTCGCAGAGCTGATGTAATACAAGCCGGTTGCGCGAGCGAGTACTTACACATTGTAACGAATCAAGAGCCCGAATGACGCGCTTTCGGAAAGTCCGAGATTCGTGCCAGACATTACGCGCTATGGATCTCTGATGCACGCGCGTATTACGGAGAATAATTTCAGATGAAAGCACAAGTCAACCTGTTAAATGCGAGCTCGACCCAAATACACGCTCGGAGCAGCTCGCTTGACTCAATTTTGGCATTTTGTTCAGATTTAAATGACCGTATAAATTTGTTACCGTCAATGTACTTGATTATTTCAACTCAAATGAACTTTTAGTTATGAGCTTTGTGCTCTTCAACAAAAGTTTTTTCATTAAATTCGCATACATATTTTAAGTACTTTCTGAAATTTTTTCAACTGCTAAACCGACCGTATTTTAATGCTTATGATGGTTTCATCAGTTTGATGGAATTATTCCACCCATAATAGCTTTTAACAATTTTAAACGAGCTACTTTCGTTGGAAATTTACAACTTTTATCCTCGAAGTACTCTTGTAGGGTACGAGAGCGAATAAAAATCGAGCTCTGCGCACTTCACGATGTAATGGTCCTACAGGAATTTTGCTAAACGAAAAACACTTGTTGTATTTTAAAAAAGTTAGGTACGTCGAAGCTTAAAATTTACGTTCCCTTATTTGCAGGCAAAGAATTAAATGTTGTATTCACCACTAAAAAAAGTAAATTTTTGTCTGAAATTTTCAAACCTCAAGAAAAGTAATGATTTTCATGGCAGAGGAGGAAGAAGGTTTATTACGGGAAAAAAGTATGTAATTTTGATAAAAACTACTCCTTTCACCTCACAAGAAAAAAACTTAATTATTTATTTAAATTTTTTCGAGATAAATCGACAAGCCAAGCTTCCCTCAAAATTACCCCATCTTCTTCCCGCGAATGAAAAATCTATCGCGATTAGATTGAACATTTGAAAGAAAAGTGCACGGTGAATTGAGTAAACCGCAAATTGGTATGCGTAAATTGCGCAGAAATATTCTAAAGCTCAGGGAGCGATGGCTCGAAACAAATCTATTTAAAGATACGCTGCACCGCCCGCCCCGTCGGCCCGGGGGGGAATAAATCATACAAAAATCGCCTACCGAGAGCGTCGGAGCGGGCTCCGAACAATAATTCACCGCGTGTACAAGCCTGTCAACACGCCAGACGATCGATTTTTCCCGTCCGCGAATCAAGCATCTCTACTTCTACCGCGTGTTTTGGCATACGTTTACACCTACCGTGTACATATACTTTGATTATTACGTATATACCAAAACTATTATTCCGTTTCGCACACCTGTTTTTTATATTTATAAATAGATTTTTTTGACGTGCTTATCAAAAAAAAAAAAAAAAAAAAATTGCTTCTAACCTGTTAACAAACCAGAAGCAGTTTATCGAGCACTAAACCTCAAAAGCAATTCGCTCTCGGAGCAAGAAAATTGATAAAGCCCACAAACGGTATTTCCGAATTTAGATGTTTTATGTCATCAATATTAACGGCAGCGCTCTCTTGGTGCACCCTACAGAATACCTACAGGTCGCCTAAAATCCTTTGAATATTCCAGCGGGCGTTACTTAGCAAACCTCACCAGTGGCAATACGAGATGACCCAACCAACACGATTAACCGCTTTACACTCGCCACTCGTTTTATATCCTAAATGCACAAGTTTACGAATTTCAATTATTAAATTATTAGATTCATTCATTTCGATTCAGTTTTTCTTTTTTCGGATGAACAAGGGCAGTTAAAGTTTGTATCGAGTCTCCTCGTTGGAGTACTTATTCAAGCGTTTTCTCAAATAAACCCCAGCCGAGTAATCTTTTATGACTTAGCCGAGAGTGTTGCACGTGGCCGGTCGATTTATCGCGGTACGTGCGTCCCACACTGGGTGACACTTTGCAATGTTCATGAGTTCTCTGGATGGCTTCGTTCTTCGCGATTGATTTCCACTGTTTACGGAGTTTTTGTTTTAAACAATCCTATGCACGGTTGTATTCGACACTTTAAAAAATGGATCTTGATCATACCCAAAAAAAATTGGAACGCTCGCAAAACAAACATTTTGATTTCTCGCCTGCCGAAATCAAAGTTTTCCGAAATCCGCAGTAGTTCTGAAAAAGTGCTGCTCTGTTTCATTTGATCTGGGATACTCGAAGTGCTGGGGAATTTAAAAAAGTCGATAAGATTTTACCCGGAAAAGCAAGAACTGCGGAGAAGTCCGCGGCGATATTAGTTGATCGTGGAAATCAGTTTCACCCGATGTGCCCCGATTCGAACCGGAGCGTGAAATCGTCCCGCGTCACACCACGGCTATACCGTACTGAAGCTCTTCGATTTTAACTCGGAAAATAAAAGATATTAAAAGAAGAAAAAAAAAGCTAAAACAAATTGTGACCTCCTTACCGGGTTTTATTAAAACAATACATTTTTTTTTTTTTTTTTTTTTTTTTTTTTGCAACTCCACCAGTCATAAAATGCCGCAGTAATTAAACTAAATTTTTAACGCGCCAATTTTGCGCGCTATCCAAGCGGTTAAGGATTAAAAAAAAAAAAGAAAAAAAATTGTGGGGAAAACAGAGTAGAAGGTACTCTATTCACGAGCCCACGCTCGCTCGCCAACGAGATTCGCCTCTTTTTTTGCTTTTTTAAATCGCCGACCAAAAATCCACCATCCAGCGGTGCTTTTAATGCTCTGGTGTTGTCGTGGTTGTAAAACTGCGTAGCTTGGCCTGGAATTATGCTTGAAAAAAAGTTTTATAACTAAAGCTGCAGCTATGAGATCCTTCTTAACTGGTTTAATCATTGCGCAAGGTAAGAACACTTGACGCTTTAAAAAAAAAGGGTGAATAAAATTTTACTCAATAAATTATGCGCACTGCAGACTTTCCAGTTTTATAGATTTGTAATGATTTATTTATTTATTTATTTATTTTTATATCAATAAAATTTGTACAAAAAAGTATTTAATTGAACAGATTGAAAACTGGAATTGAAAAGAACCAATTGTATGTGTACTGCATAGCAAAAACCGATGAAAAAAAAAGTTTAGCATAAATTATAATAGAGAGACAAAAACGGTTTAACAAAATTCAAGACATAAATACATATAAGCTCCTATGCAAAAGATGTTTGATTGAATAAAGAAAAATATGACCGTTTCCAAAGTAAATTACATCGTTGAGAAAAATGCCGTCAAAGTGGTATACACTCAGCGTTCTTTCAGTTTCAACAAAGTAAAATGTTTGAGCCTTCCTCTTAAATTATAAAAAGATGATTCAAAGAGTACCAAAAAATATTCCGTTTTTTACTCAATTCTTTGAAATAAATATCATTCTGGTAAGAAAGAATTCAGAAGTAGTTCGAACGTAATTTTGATCTACTTATTAGATTTAAAGGTCATAGATTAATCTTTTTTTATATGCAATAGGGAAAATTACGACTTTTAAAGATCATAGATTAATCTTTTTTTATATGCAATAGGGAAAATGACGACTTTTCAATGGTGCTTTTTCCTGAAAGTTTTCGATTTTTTTAATCAAAACTATCAAAGATGTATTTTTTTGAATGTTAAAAATCGTGACGTCATCAATACTATTTTACATGACAGTATATCTATGTCATGTTAAGGTAGTTCCGAAGCGTATATATAGCTAACCTAAAATATAGTTATAGACACTCGTTGCCCCCACTCTGACGCCACGCGCCGCCGTCGCCACCGCTGCTCGAAATCATGCTAAAATCATGCATTTTTCATTCTTTTTGATTGTATATCTCATAAGTTAATATCGCTTGCTATGTTTATCTTTGTACGATACGATTTCTAAGATCTTGCCCTACAAGAAAACCTGTTTTTAAAAAATATTTTAAGAAAATTGAGTTTGCAATGAGAGAATAACCTTCAAAATAAATATGAATTCACGCGCTCAGCATAGGAATGCCATGTAAAAAATTGAAACTTCTGAGCCCAATATCTCAAAATTAAGTGTGGCTTGGGGGTTTAAGAAAAATACCAGCGTGTACAGGACTCAAAAATCTGCCTCTGTGCAAAATTCTAGAGATTTTTTAAGAAACTCAATTTTTTTGGGAACTACCTTAATATTTCGGAAACTTCTAAGCTCCAATTATTTTTCGTTATACTGTCCAATTACACTAAGCAAATTTTACAATTTTTTTTATTCATCTTCCCAGCGGTACTTGAAAATTCTTTTTTCTCTACTTAAAAGACTAACCTACACAATTTTTTATATCCAACGCTAACGTGTGTATCTAGTTTACAATAAAAAAAGGGAGGGAGGGGGCTAAACTAATTACAAAAGGAAAAGTAATTGAAATTGATTGAAATTCCTGTTTATCAATGAGCTGCTCAGATTCTCGCATCGTATGCTAATTACGAGCGCAATGTACATTCACTTGTAGTAGCCCACAGTTCATTGATGTGCGTGCCTCGCATTTGCATTCGTCCAGCGGGCTAAACCGCCAGGACCACCGTAGTTCAAGCTACAATTTTTAAACGGCTTGTACGAGCCGTCGATGGCAATTAGAGGGGATGAAATACGAGGCATAGCACGACCGGGATTCGGTATACATTGAATTTCGCGTTGACCTAACTTTGGTTTATGGATTCCCCTCCCCCCTTTTTTTTTTTTCTACCTTTTTTCGTTTTTATTGAAAGTTTGGTGCCTTTATACAAAAGTAATGTAATAGCGAGTAACAAAATTACATTTAAAATTTTAGAGTTTGAAATTTAATTATCAGTTTGAAACAGTTGTGACGTTGATACACTCGGGTAATTTGATTATTTCTTCCTGTGCAATTTTACAGAAAAACGAGATTTTAAATTCATTGCATCGAGTGGCGTGCGGAAAAACGTTTTTTCAAATTTTAAAATAATTATCGACGAAAGTTTTTACATTTTATTCGTTACGTGAAAATTCGACTTTTTTTTAATGAATTTCGATGAAATTTATTTATTTTAAAATCAACCTAAAAGCAGAAATCACGAGACGTCAAAGTTAAATCCGAAAATAAATTCAAATAGTTGGTGTGTGTCATAGCCACAGTACCCACAGGACACATTCAAACTATTTGGAAACTGAGCGGATGCTACGGAGAGTATTCTAGAGCAAACTTTTTATGTTTACACGACTGAATTTGGTTTAAACTTCACTTAATCAAAAATTAAGTAAAAACTTGTATCGTAGCCTGAGTAATCTACGTTATTTCGTTTCAGTTTCAAATTTAATTAGTGTTTAGTTGACTAATTATCTTTTTTTTTTTCGCAAACAGTTTTTATTGTTAACGAGCTCGAAAAAAAAGTGCAACTTTTCAAACCGTTGAATATTTACGATTTATTCGACCTAATTTGATTACAACTACCTGTGACTGTTTTTTCTTCCTAGTTTACAAATTACAGTCAACCGTTTCAAGTACGTGAAAAAAATTGGTAAATATTTAATAAACAATTTTGAAGAGAAAATACAGGGTCCACGTCAACGAGAAATATTTGTCGACGTGTTTGTAAATTAGTAACAGCGCAAGTTAGCTCCCGGGATTTGTATGTTTAAATTACGCTGGGTGAGCCCAGCGTGGGTAAGTGGACAAGGAGAGCCAGTCGCTCGAAGGGGGTCGACGCATAATATAATGTCCAAACTTTGGTTTAAGAAAATGAAACTAAATACGAGTATGATAATGCGCTGCAGGGCGAGATACGTAAGACGTGGCCCCGTATTCACGAGCTTTTAATGAATATTCATTGTAAGTGTAACAAGTCTCCTCCACTAAATTTGCGAGAAAAGCCCGCGAGGATGTGTTCGGAAAGCTTTTGGCTCTGACTCCTAATGCTGTACCTCGAAAATTACTATAGCTAACGTACGTACCTTTTTTTTTTGCAAGCATTTTCTGTTTTTGAAGTCGAGAAATGCCATTTTTTCTACTCACTTTTTGTTCGAAAAAATGTTTTTTTAATTAAATTTTTACTCGACTTCGACCTAGCGAGTTTATTTTAAATTAAATTTACAACTAATTAAAAAGAGAAAAAAATTGAACTATGCGTAAACTTTTTCTTTGTTGATTCATTCATTTTGAACGAATTTTTATCAAAGAGAATCCCAAAAGTTGTTTCCAGTAATTTTGATGAAAAAAAAAAGAACGTAAAATTTATATAAACTCAAAAAAGTTGGCAAATGGAAAACGTATTTTCTGAAATGCTAAGCTTTTCAGAGCTTTCATGTTTTGAATAACTTATAATGTAATAAAAGAAATTCAATGCATTTTTATTGATAAATTTTATTTAAAAAATTTTATTTTTCTAAATACCAATTTATATTAGTATAAAAATAAAGTACTTTATTTTGAAGTATTAATTCAAGAGAAAAATTTAAAGGTGAATAACATAAATCAAAAAGAGTATTTTGGGTACTGAAAAAAGTTTTGAATAATTTCTTAACTGCGCTTCCGAAGTAACTTCACACATTTCATTTTGATAAAAAGTTTCACCCCCGTTCCAAAGCACCGCTCTCTTGAGTTTGCTTTTTATTCACAAGTGCGTCGATATTTTTTCAGTTTTTACGTAAACACCGAAAGTACTAGAAAAACTGAGCGGAGGGAAAAAAAAAGCTTCTCACATGATTTTACGAAAAATCAAAGTACGCGTTTACGGCAAAAGTTTTATTTACGCTCAGAAAACTTCAGTGTTACTCTATAGCCCGTATAGACATAGAAACGCTTTCTTTGAAATACGAGATCATCGTGATAAAACTTGATGCTTCGGACCATACTTCAAGCCTGCAGGAAACTGATTCGTAGCAGCTTCTGCGACACAGTTTTTCCCTCGGTTGGTGAGTAGTGTGTTTCCAGCTGCAATATAAACGTACCATTGATGTCCGAGGAAACAGCGTCCAGAGCCTCCATTTGTCTCCATTTGATATCTCAAAGTTACTTTGGCGATAACAACCGACTGCCAGACGGGTCGTTGATTCTCGTTACATGAATGAAACTACGAGTGTTGCATTCCCTACCTTTTATTTCATTATGTTTACCGTAAACTACTTTTTCCATTTCATTCAAGATAAATTTTTTATTCTTTCAGTGTACAGTAATGTTAAATAAAGTTTCACTGTCGTTTGTTAAAAATACTACAAAACGTTATTTGGAACAACGTGCGAGGCCAACTGGTTTTTAATTTAAAATACTTTGCGATAAATTATTTTTAATATAGAAATATGTTAGAGTACGAATCTGCTGTTTAAACTTTCCATTTAATAATAAATCCTGGCTGTTATACATTGGATACTTTGTATTTTTACCAGGCGCGCAACAACGGGGGGGGGGCAGAGGTGTCAGGACACCCCCTGGGCTAGTAGACGATACCCTCTACAGTTTCTTGGGGGTGTCCACGGAATTTGAAATCTCAAGCCTTAAACCTACAAAACCCTGGGCGCCCGAGTTAAACAAAATAACTAATCAGCTATCCCTCAAGCTCTGAATCCCCAAATACCCTGGGCGCCCGAGTTCAACAAAAAAAAAAAAAATCAGCTATCCCCTAGACTCTAAACCCTCAAATATCCTGGGCGACCGAGTTCAACAAAAAAACTGATCGGCTATCCCCCAAGCTCTAAACCCACAAAACCCTGGGCATCGAGTTAAAAAAAAAAAACTGATCAGCTATCCCCCAAGCTCTAAACCCCCAAATATCCTGGGCGCCCGAGTTTAACGAAAAAACTAATCAGCTATCCCCCAAGCTCTAAGCCCTCAAAACCCTGGACGCCCGAGTTCAACAAAAAAACTAATCAGCTATACCCCAAGCTCTAAGCCCCCAAATACCCTGGGCGACCGAGTTCAACAAAAAAACTGATCGGCAATCCCCCAAGCTCTAAACCCTCAAAACCCTGGGCACCCGAGTTCAACAATAAAACTGATCAGCTATCCCCCAAGCTCTAAACCCTCAAAACCCTGGGCACCCGAGTTCAACAATAAAACTGATCAGCTATCCCCCAAGCTCTAAACCTCCTAAAACTCTGGTTACCGAGTGGAATAATTTTAGAAGTTAAGCTCGAAGTTAAGCGTACTTTATATAATTAAATATCAAATCCATAAAAAAGTGTTTTTTTTTTTTTTTTTTTTTTTGTTCCACAATAAGGTTGTGGATTTTATTTTCCAGTTGGAAAAAAAAATTTGTTGATAATTTTTTTTGTTGCAACAAAAAAAATTTCGTTCAATAGAACTCGGGTGCCCAGGGATTCTGGGGGGTTTAGAGCTTGGGGTATAGCTGATAAGTTTTTTTTATTGAACACGGGCGCCCTGGCTATTTGGGGATTCAGAGCTTGGCGGATAGCTGATAAGTTTTTTTGCTGAACTCGGACGCCCAGGGTTTTGGGGGCTTAGAGCTTGGGGGATAAATGATCAGTTTTTTTTTTTTTTTATTGAACTCGATGTCCAGGGTTTTGGGGGCTTAGAGCTTGGGGGATAGCTGATTAGTTTTTTTGCTGATCTCGGACGCCCAGGGTTTTGGGGGCTTAGAGCTTGGGGGATAGCTGATTAGTTTTTTAGTTTAACTCGGGCGCCCTGGCTATTTGGGGATTCAGAGCTTGGGGGATAGCCGATAAGTTTTTTTGCTGAACTCGGACGCCCAGGGTTTTGGGGGTTTAGAGCTTGGGGGATAGCCGATAAGTTTTTTTGCTGAACTCGGACGCCCAGGGTTTTGGGGGCTTAGAGCTTGGGGGATAGCTGATTAGTTTTTTTGCTGAACTCGGACGCCCAGGGTTTTGGGGGCTTAGAGCTTGGGGGATAGCTGATTAGTTTTTTTGCTGAACTCGGACGCCCAGGGTTTTGGGGGCTTAGAGCTTGGGGGATAGCTGATTAGTTTTTTTGCTGAACTCGGACGCCCAGGGTTTTGGGGGCTTAGAGCTTGGGGGATAGCTGATTATTTTTTTGTTGAACTCGGGCACTCTGGGTATTTGGGGGTTTATAGCTTGGGGGATAGCTGATCAGTTTTTTGGTTTAACTCTGGCGCCCTGGCTATTTGGGGATTCAGAGCTTGGGGGATAGCCAATAAGTTTTTTTGCTGAACTCGGACGCTCAGGGTTTTGGTGGTTTAGAGCTTGGGGGATAGCTGATCATTGTTTTGTTGAACTCGGTCGCCCAGGGTATTTGGGGATTCAGAGCTTGGGAGATAACTGATTAGTTTTTTTGTTGAACTCAGGCGCCCAGGGCGCTTAGGCATATTTAGATTTAAGGCTTGATTTAGGATTGTACAATTTCGTTGACACCCCCTGAAAATACTAGGGGGTGTCAGGAAAAAAATTGATCAGGACACCCCCTAGCTTACATGGGTTGTTGCGCCCCTGATTTTTACTATTAAGTTATGATTGTCATAAAACGTATAAATTATTTGTACTTTTTCAAACTTTTGCTAACTTGAATGTTTTAAACTTTTATATTATTTAGATTTGATAAATATAATTATACTTCTATGACAGAAGTCTCAGAAAAGTTACTCAATAAAATTTTTATTGGCTTCTTTTTACGAAACGACCAAATGTCAATAGGTACATCATAAGAGTAAAGAGCGATTTGAGGTTAAGATGCTATCTCTGCGATAAGTACACCAGCCGGACACCATATCGTTCCGAGGTTTGAATTAGGCGCTCGAAATTTGACCGTCAACCCAAAGTTTTTGCTAAAGTGCCAACCTTTGGGACGGGTAAAAATAGTATATTATTCCCGCAGGCGAGATGGTTCGATTTGGCCTCCGAGAGGTTTGCGACCCGAGCCTAAGGCGAGGGTTGCAACGAGGAGGCTAAATCGAACCCTCGAGCCTAAGGGAAATATACTATTTTTCGTCCTTCTAACCGAAAACAAGGGGCGAAGTTCCGATTTTGAGGTTAGAGGGACGAAAATTATTTTTCATAAAGTAGGGTTAGACAGTCGATGTCAATGATCAACATTGATTTATTTCAGACTTGTCAAGCTTTTTATTGAAAAAATTAATGATTGATCGCTGCGGTCTACTTGTTTTGAATGTGTGCCGTATTTAAAAAATCTAATATAAATTATTTTTAAAATTTTATCCATTTACAAAAACCTTCTCTCAAAATGAAAGTAAAATATTAAAAACAATTATGTAATTACGTAATAATAGTTATTCAACAAAAAAGTATGGTTAGGTAGTTGATGTCAATGATCAACATTGATTTATTTCTGACGTTGATCATTGACATCGACTCTCTAACCCTACTTTATGAAAAATAATTTTTTACTCGTCCCACGGTGAACGGGCTGTCCCAAAGGTTGGCACTTTTGCAAAAACTTTGGGATGACGGTCATATTTCGAGCGCCTAATTCAAACCTCGGAACGATATGGTGTCCGGCTGGTGTACCTACTATTTTCTAGAAATTTTTTTTCTGGAAAATATTGGAAAATTATTTTAGCAATTTTACTGTACGAAAAATCATGAAATAAACACATTAGACGATTCGACTTGTACGATTTTTCATCGACGGCAGTCACTGTACTGAGATTTGAAAATATCTGGAACTTCTCAATAAAATCTAACATACAGAACTCAGAACAAATCAACAATTACTTTTTTTCATAATTTTTTTAAATAATATATTTTCTAAGTCTCGCGCTTTTAGCAAATAAAATAATGACTGAGATAGTTTTTGACTTATTACATAAGATCCCCAAGTGAAGTATGTATTTATATATTAATGACTTGGATTTTTTTCATGGCTAAGGTATAGCGATCGTAATCTACAAATACGATTATAAATACTGGAAAAGTTAACTGTTTCCAAGATTTTACGGCCACGCTTACAGTTATGTCGTACCATCAAACCACAAACTCGCTCCAGTACGATAATTAAGCCCGGATTAGTACTCACAACTACCCTTCGTATGAACGCGGCTCAGCTATAAGCACTCAGCGTCCACCGACCGGAAACCGTGCAGATAAAAGTTACGAGCGTAACTTCCCTAAACGTAATATTAACCAGGGGCGTTAAAACGGAACTATTATAGTTACACCATAAATGTGCATAATTAAGGGACCCATTTCCAAAGCAGGGCCTGATCCTGAAATTTTAGCCTATGCATGCTTGATCGCAAGGATTAAGTTACTCGCGCAAACGATCCAATGTTTTTAATTTTTCGTAAAAATGTAAACTTTGAGTTGGATTCTAAATTCTTATTACTTATTGGTGAACTGAATAATTGTAAAGTTTTATTTTATTGTCTAATAATTGAAACAGAAAAAGCTCTAGATCTGAGGTGATCGCTTGAGAATTTAAGTAATTTTTTTTTTTCACGTCGACACGAAGCGCTAGACGATAATTCTCATTAGTGAGTTATTGAACTGAATTTTCGAGGCGTGCCAGATCGATAATGATGCGCATAATCGATAGGCTGCACGCGATCTTGCTCGCGCGTAAACACGGTGTTAATTCCTACGTGTTGAACTATTTTTCTTCCCAAAAGTATCCTCTGTATTGAAGGAAAAAATTAAGATTTCGATAAAATTAAGTTAGTTGATACAGATGATAAAATTAAAATACTTGTACCGCATAAGTGATCGATTAAAATAAAAAAACGTTTTAAAATGTTTTTCCTAAGTATACTTCAACTTACATATTTTTGTTAAGTATCTCTGAAAAAGTCTCTAAAGTAAATAAATTTGAATATAATTCAACAATCAGAGAAGCAAATGTGTAATTAACAGTATACCTAGCATTATATTTTTTCATGTCCAATATTGAATATGCGAATACTGTACTGCATATTAGAAATGTATAAAAAGTAATTTCAACCAATCCAGTAAGGTCTGACTTAAAACTTTTTGAATGATAATTATATTGGCTAGATTAAAATACCAAAGTAAACTAATTAAATAAAGTTATGTAAAAAAAAATCAATTCTACCAACAAGTTTAAATGCGATTATCATTCAGGAAGCTTCTCGGAGCCCATCGAAATTTTCGGGACAATAAGTGTGTGTTACAAACGGCGACTCGGATACGAGTTAGGTCGCGATAAAGCCTCGCTTGCAGCAACAGCGCCAAAGCGCCAGGCGTAGGCACGTGGACGAGTCAAAACGGCTAAAATCCACTTCGCTCAATTGCGCCGCGCCGCTTTCCACCACTAATTACTTTTCCACGTTGCCCGGAAATTGTCCAAAGCTTTCGACTGACGCGACTCTTCGGCAGCTTCCAAATACGCCCTCTTCTCGGACATTGACAGGAAAAAGCCAAGAGTCGCACGTTCGTTATTATTCTCTCTGTTTCGCTCCTCCATTCCACGGACTTTTTTATTCACTCGTTTTCACCCCCTTTTTTTCGCAACAACCAGCTACGATATTTTATGCATTTATATTGTATTATCGCTATTTTTTATTTACTGTAATTTGAACTGATAAATTACATTGGGTTCTTTCGAAAAATTTGAACGATAAATTTGAGGAGTTTAAAAAATTAGCTGTCGGATCATCTGCGATAAAAAATATTGCGAGATTTTAACGAGAACATAAATTTGTGGAAACACTCAGACTTATTTATAAGTATCTTTTATTTTAAAATGTGCTTTGCATCAACTGAATAAATTTATTTTTGCCTCTATTTCGGTAATGATGTGATTAAACCGTGAATGTAACATCTCATCAACTTTATACAACTTTGAAATTTTTTTCATAATAATTCAAATTCAGAAAGTTTCAAACCTTAAAAAACTTAGTCTAATTGAGTTTAAACTGATGTTCGGTTGCCCTTCCAATTCATACTGTTCCTTACGAAATTTTACCCTATCTGCAACTTCGATTGAATTTTAACACATCAACTGAGAGTAGTATCCATCTTTGAAAACATACAATTTGTGATGATATCAATAACAATACAATAGTTTTTTTTTTGTTTTTTTTTTTTTTTTTTAAACTGTACTTAAAATGAAAATTTTTCAGCTATTCATGAAAACTGCATGAGAATAATTTAAATTTTCTGGAATAAGAAATCAATGTAAGTTATGAAGATACTCGATTTAAAAATAATGAAAAGGAAATAATAGATTAAATTTGGCTTTAAAAAGTATTGAAAAAAGCACGATAAGTAATCGAGAGTAAAGATGTCCTTTTAACAAACACGAGATTATTCGGAATCCCTTACAAAGAAAGAATCACAAATACTCGGTTGTGGCGTCCCACGTGGTATAGAATCGCATCATTCAAAGGCTGCGGCACAGTCTTTTTAAGTGCCTGTAGTACTACTACCAATACGAAGTCGAGATGCAGCCCGATGCCAAATGTCTCTTGGCCGGGTTCCGAGCTGGGACCGCCTGCGACGAGCAGACGCCATCGCTGACAAAAAATTCGGTGCGTGTATCATATCGTGTAGGGTCAATCGGATTGGGGTTGTTTGCTCTTTTATTTTATTTTATTTTATTATATTTCATTTCATTCTTTTTTTTGTGCTCGTATTTTCATTATGTCACTGTTTGACGAACAATGAGATTCGAATATATATCTGTTTTATCATACGATTTCTACAGAACCTGTGACTGGTATTTTACTTGTTTTAACAGATAACTAAAAAATAAAAATTTATAACAATTTACTTTTTATAACGGTTTTTTTTTTTTTTAAATTAATTTAAAAAAATTTCAAAACACAACACAACAAGATGTTACATAAAGGTTTTTAAAGCCACTTTCGTGAATCAGGAAACATTTCCAAAACTTTGGTTCAGATCCGATGCTTGGGAAACTGAGTTTCCATGTTGAAGGGAGGGCGAATATACCAATTCACTAATGAGAATTAGATCTTAAACTTAATTCAAAAAACGTCTTGAATGACAAAAAATTAAAATTTTAGATTTTACCTCTTTCTCAATTTGACTTTAAATTAAAGACTATATTATAGACCGTTTGTTTCTTTCAATGCCATAGTGGAAAAGAATCTGCGATAATTTGAGAGGTTTATTCTAGTATATTTAAAAATGGTTTAGAAGTAGTCTTAAATAAAAGAAAAAAATGTTATTCTGTAAATGTATCTATCAATAAAAATTTATGATAATCAATTGTTTATGATATTTTTAGGATTACCCTACCCACGTAATGGGGGCAAGACAACCCTGCTAGAAGTTTCAACAGAACGTCTGGGGTGCTCGCCAGATAGTGGGCAGAAAATTCTGTCAAGCTTATTATTTTATGTATATGTCTATATATATATACATATATGTATATGTACCTAGATGCGTTGATGAGAGGTTAGTTTACAAATCGGAGCAGCAGCATGCAGCTCCGATGTTACAAAATTGATAAAAAATAATCAAATAATTTTATAGAAATATAATTTTAATTTTTAATCGATGAATTATGCTTGCTGTTTGAAAATCCTAACCTCTCCCTGCTGTATAGCCACACGTACAATGGACTTGAACAAATTTTTTTTCTTTTGCTAAATATTTTAACACCTATGGAGTCAGGGCAGTGACCTAGCGCATAGGATAGCGATTACAACCTGGAGATGATTTCCCCAGGAAGTTTTGACTCCGGAGAGGCCAGGGCGTATACCTGGTGCACCTGGTGATACTTACGCCAGGGAGATGATTTCCTCAGGAAGTTTGGACCTCGGAGGGGCCAGGGCAGATACCTGGTGCACCTGGTTATACTGAAACCTTGGAGATGATTTCCCCAGGAAGTTTGGACTCCGGAGGGGTCAGGCTGAACACCTGGTGCACCTGGTGATATTTACGCCTTGGAGATGATTTTCCCAGGAAGTTTCGACTCCGGAGGGGTCAGGGCGGACACCTGGTGCACCTGGTGATACTTACGCCTTGGAGATGATTTCCCTTAGAAGTTTTGACTCCGGAGGGGCCAGGGCGGATACCTGGTGCACCTGGTAATACTTACGCCTTGGAGATAATTTCCCCAGAAGGCCAGGGCGGATACCTGGTGCCCCTGGTGATACTTACGCCTTGGAGATGATTTCCTCAGGAAGTCTGGACCCCGGAGGGGCCAGGGCGGACACCTGGTGCCCCTGGTGATACTTACGCCTTGGAGATGATTTTATCAAGAAATTTTGACCCTGGATGGGCCAGGGAAAATACTTGGTGTACCCGGTAATAACCCAACTCTGAAGATGCTATCCTAATAGTAAGCTTAATGATGTGAACCCACTGGGATCAAAACTTTCTGGGAAAATCATCTCCAAGGCGTAAGAATCACCAGGTGCACCGGGTGTACGCCCTAACCCCTCCGGAGTCCAAACTTCCTGGGGAAATTATCTCCAAGGCGTAAGTATTACCAGGTACACCAGGTATCCGCCCTGGCCCCTCCGGAGTCCAAACTTCCTGAGGAAATCATGTCCAAGGCGTAAGTATCATCAGGTGCACCAGGTGTCCGCCCTGACCCCCCCGGAGTCCTAACTTCCTGGGGAAATCATCTCCAAGGCGTAATTAATACCAGGTGCACCAGGTGTTCAGCCTGACCCCTCCGGAGTGCAAACTTCCTGGGGAAATCATCTCCAAGGCCTCAGTATAACTAGGTGCACCAGGTATTCGCCCTGGCCCCTCCGGAGTCCAAACTTCCTGAGGAAATCATCTCCAAGGCGTAAGTATCACCAGGTGCACCAGGTGTTCAGCCTGACCCCTCCGGAGTCCAAACTTCTTGGGGAAATCATCTCCAAGGCGTCAATATCACCAAGTGCACCAGGTATCCGCCCTGGCCCCTCCGGAGTCAAAACTTCCTGGGGAAATCATGTCCAGGTTGTAATCGCTATCCTATGCACTAAGTCTCCGCCCTGACTCCATAGGTGTTAAAATATTTAGAAAAAGAAAAAAAATTTGTTCAAGTCCATTGTACGTGTGGCACACGTATGCCACACGTGTGGCTATACAGCAGGGCTGGTATTGTGTGAATAATATTTTAAAATTACATCAAAATGGATGAGAAAAATGTTCATCATAAGGAAAAAAAAAAAAGAAAAATTTCAGAGTCAAGTTATGAAACTGAACATATTTTTGTTAGTAATCAATGTTACAATTTAAAATAAAAAGGTTTAGGCTATAGCTCGCCAGAATCCCTATGCGTAAAGCATTGGCCTTCTGTCAAGAATCTGGCGATTAACCCTACTAAATTTCTGCCCAATTTCGCTAAATCTGCCCACTGTCTGGCAATATTCTGGCGGAAATTTCTCGCAGGGAACTCTCATCAATATTTGAACTTGAAAAAATTGTTGTATTATTCTCTAAATGGAAATTTGATGTTGTTAACATTAAATAGTCGATTATATGTTCCAGAGATAAGAAATTAAAGAATTAATTTTTTCTTTGACACAGGCTCTTATGAGAAAACTAAATTTTAACATAATAAATAAAATAACAGGGCGATCTAATTTAAATAATTATCATATGTTCTTTTATTTAAGAACAAATTTTGAAGGATCTTTTTGTCGTATATTACATTACATTAGAATTTTTATGACTAAATTGGCCCGTTAAGCCCAAAGGTAGGGAACCACCACATTTATAAAGTAAAAGGCCCGAGATTTAATTGATTTTTTTTAAATGCAAAAATATTATAAATTGGCGTAAATTTATGAGCAGTAAAATGTGGGATTCCTTTTGGCTTAGTATAAAGACGTTCTACGAGTTGGATTTGAATGTATTGTAATAATGCCTCAAAAATTTTTACTGTAGATAGTACTGGTTCATTAGAATTCAAGGGTAATGAAAAGATAATTTAAAGAAAAATTAAATAAACAAATAAATAAATGAATCAACTTGATTCTTATATATTTTATTGCCATGATTCAAAAATGAACTGCAATGAATTATTGAATTTTCATACATTACTACAGTACTTTAAAGATGAAACTATTTTTTCAGTAAGGAAGTTTGACTTTGTAAAAACTTTCAACGCTAAAAAATTCTGCTAACTGTAAATCTTATTACTAGTGCCATTAAAGTAAAAATATAATTCAAGCTGCATATTTATTGAATTTTTTTGCATACTTTCTATCAACGCTACGAAGTCATGCCAAAAACTTTCAATAGTATTGCGGAGCATCTCATGATTTTCGAAAATCTATCTATCCATACTTGTAAAATTTGCCAAAAAATACTTATAAATTTGAGTGTCAAAAAAAAAAAAAAAAAAAAAAACCCTTTATTACTAGAGTTTAATCGAAAATTCTGATCACACAGATGCATACTTAAATATAATTATCGAACTTGTATTCTATTCCATAGTTTTTTTAGTTTTTAATCGTAATCATTTTTTCAGATAATAAGATTTAACATCTAAGAAAACTTAGAGAATAACATATCACACAAGTGAACACGATTTTCTATTTATATAACACAGCTAGAAAAGTTATAATTGAGATTATGTATTGTGTTTGCATTATGTAAAGGTTGTCAAAACTCGATCTATGATTTCACTTCTTATATCTATATCGATATCTTATGCACTCAAAAAAGCTCTTGTCATTCGTGATAGCTTTTTTCTGATAAAAATAGCTTCTCTTTAATAGAAGAGAAAAAAAAAAAAAAAAATTGAGAATAGAATCAAATCAGTTGTAAAAAGGACCAAATTATTTTTTTAGTTGAGACAAAGTATCTCTTTTTGAACTGCAACAGAGCATTTTTCAATCAATTTAAAGAGCAGAAGTTTGGGCACAGAACAGTAAAGTTGTAGTTTTAAGCATAGTTATACTTTTAAACTAAAGAATAAGCCTGTTATCTTCTATCTTTAAAGAAACTAAAAGAAGATAAAAATTGGCAAACACTGTTTTCCCCCAAATTTTTTTTTTTTTCAAATCTAATTATTTTACATCCAATTAAATACACCTTCCTTAGATATTTTTTTCAATTATTTATTTTATAGAAAATTTGAGAAATACCTTGAGAAAAATTATAAAAGCTTATAACACATATGGGTTACCCATGCGAAGAAAAACCGTAGCTCAAAATTTTCCATGAGTAAAGTAACAACGCAGGCAGTTTTGACCAATAAAATGTCTTGAAACCACTTTATTATTTTAGCCTGTGGAAAAATTTAAAAAATGACCGTTGATAAATTATAATAAAGAACAAATTTTCAAAAAATCAGCCGCGAATAAAATGACTCTTTGCAATTTTTATAAGCTGAAAAAATTTTGTCATTTTAGCCGTGGCTGGTGTGTCAAGAAATTTTTTTTTTTACTATAATATATGAACGGATTGATAGCAAAGTTCATTTTCACATTTTTCTCTGCAGGCTAAAATAATAAATAAAATGGTTGGAGACTTTTCAAAAATACCTCCGTCGTTACTTTATTCGTGACAAACTTTGGGCTAAGGTTTTTCTTCGCACGGGCAATCAAAATATATCCTTCGTTTAACGAATTCAATTATTGTCATTTTGCCAAGCGTTCCATTTTTATTGTTTTTTTACGGTTGAACATGAAAGAATATGAGCCAAAATTAAGTTTTGTATTGACTTTTTTGAATATTTTCTTAGGAAAGTGAATTTTTTTTTCTGACTTACAAAGTTAATAAGCGTGAAGGAATTTTTTTTTTCTTTTTTTTTTTTTTAATAAAAACCAATGAGTATTCAAAGTCAAAAGTTGTTCTATGTCAAAGATGAATTACTTAAGTAAACATGAAACCAAGTTGAAAATTTTTTATTTTGAAACAAAACAAAACTCGAGTGAATGAAAAACTTGTTTTTTCTTCCAATAGCCCCCAAATACATAAAAAAAAATAAAAAAAAATAAAAAAGTTCCATTTACTCCGTGTAAAACAAATTTCGAAACAAAGACAAAGTCGAGATAGCGAAATGAAAAGAAGAAGAAGAAGAGAAAGAAAAAGAAGAGGAACGAGATAAACAGCTCGATTTCGTTTCGTTATTGCCTCGTTGTTATTGTTATCGCGTCGTCCCTGGTGGTCCATCGACGCCAACCCACCTCAAGGGGGGCCTCACCTAAATGTCTTTAAAATTACTTTTTCAACCGTGAGTCTAATTTTAGGGATTTATGTTTGTTTATCTTTTGCTAGTCGGACAAAATTTTAAAGCATAGAAATAATAGGACTTTTTTTTCGATATTCTTACATCGACAGTAGAGTGGATCTCATTTCACTTGAGCTTACTCAGTTTTAAGAGCTGGAAAGTTTTTAGTTTTTTAAATAGGGTACAGTTTTGAAATCATTTAGATGCTCTGAGTCTGATAGTCAAGTATCATAAAAATAAATTCTTAAATTTCCAACTGTGTCAGTAACTATGTTCAGATTTTCTTTTTCGTGATAATAAAAATAAATGAATAAATGAAAAAATATTTATGGAATTATACAGACACAGATGTGTTTGAATATAAAAAAGTTGTGAAAATCGATTTTACTTCTCTCAAGTTTCGATATTAGGTATGATAAACATTGAGTTTATTCAAATAAAAAAATTAGTAAACAAACAGATAAACTACAAAGAGGCAGTCAACATGTATCAATGGGGGAGTTTTTTTATTCTTATTTTAAGCATGATAAGAACAGTCTATTAACCTAATTACTACAAAATTAATAAGGTAGCTCATACTACATAAGGAGAAAGTCTCAATGACGAGACTAAGTAATATTAAGTTGTAAAATAAATAACATAAATAGTATGAAGAAAATAAACAATGTTCTACTTAGATAACTTTTTTAAATCATTAATCATTTTTAATAGTATGAATATTTAAACAACATATTGACATCAATTCATTAAAAAAAAAAAAATTATATTAAATGTATGTTTCATCGATACACTAAATAAAAATCACAATAGGATATATTCTATAGTTTTATTTATTTATTCTCGCGTACATGTTAAATTTTTGAATTAAAATTAAAAAATAATAATAAGAATAAGAACTCTAACAATA
Source organism: Encarsia formosa (assembly GCA_038277355.1). Classification (NCBI taxonomy): domain Eukaryota; kingdom Metazoa; phylum Arthropoda; class Insecta; order Hymenoptera; family Aphelinidae; genus Encarsia; species Encarsia formosa. Next base: position 114,487,230 of record CM076184.1, read on the forward strand.
GCCTAAGCTTTTGTTAACATTAAAATAAATTAACTAAGTTGAACATAAGGTATCGATCAGCGACCCCACAAAAAATCAGGACTGCACGTACTTACATTAACCAAGAAAAACAAAAACAAAGCTGTTTTCGGAAAAAGAAAAAGTAAATTCTGGCCTAATTTTTAAGTTCGTTTCAGAGAATCCGGAAATGAAAGTGCAGAATAATCGGGATGCTGCAGCGGGTAGGCAGAGATGATACGCGCGCGCGGAGCAGAGTTAAAAATACACACGCCGTCGGCGTCGTCGTCGTCGCCCGCAGCGGTTTACACGGAGCCAATTACTTGGAGGAGAAGAAGCTGCAAGCACCGGGCCGCGCGTCTTCATACGAGAGTTCCCGCTGCACGTACGCTGGGAGACACTGCTGTTTAAATTTTAACGGCCCTACCCATTTCGCCTAACTTTTTCTCTCCTCCTTGTTCTCCGAATTAAATATTTATGAAAATGTTTTTAAAAATGGAAAAACAGGGTGTACCAGTTGCGAGGGTGCGGATCAAATTTTCCGAACAGCGAGCCAGGTTGTTGTAGAATACCCTTGGGGAAGCGGCTGGTGTCTTGGGACGTGTAATTTTTCGCCCTGTTTTTTTGATGAGCCAGGTTAAAAAAAAAACAAAAAAAAACAAAAAAAACTGGGTAATTTACAACTTTTGGTATAATTTAGGACTTGGAGATCGTGAAGAATGGAGCGTGGGATCTGACACCTTGAGAGTACTGTCGTAAATTTTGATACTATTTATACTAATTTTTTATTAAGAGCACAATCAAAGAGGCAATCATGATAATTTTACCGTTCGATTGATTTATGCAAATTTATAATTGTATCGATGACTTTGTTTATTAACTGTTAAAATTATTTACGTATGAATAATTTGCATTTGACAAGTGTATGTCACATACGTCAATAATTACAACTTCTGTAAATAATATTAATAATAATGCCGTGCTTATGATAAATAACCATTGATCAGAGCTTTTAACACAAACTCAACCATGATTCGAATTTAATATTCGTTATTAACAGCACACTCAATCGAAAGTCGCTTAATTGACTCGAAATGGATGTTTCTTCCATCAATTATTTAATTACAAGTGCATACAGCCAACGTAAAATAAAAAATTTAACAACAAAAGCCATAAAAAGACTTGCAAAAACTTAAAAAATTTGGCTCAGTAAGAGTGGTCTGATTGTTGTTGTTATTTTTTTTGTTCGATTTGTTTATTTATTTATTTATAAATTTACCAACGAAGCGACGGTATATACTCCGAGGCGTACGGTCCCGTCGCTCCGCGCGAACTTGACCGAGTTTCGCAAACGCGCGGGGTGCGTTATACCCGCCGCCGCTGCATCGCCCAGTGGACTTTCCTGCTGCGCTCGCCCCGCTCTGACGTCATGCGGGGCGTCCGACCCCACCGCCAGCACCCAGCGTGCTCGTCGTCGTCGAGCTTATAAGTGTCAATGGAATAAAATAAAAAGTAAAACCCTCCCTTTTTTTTATCCTCTTTTTTTTTTCATCCCGAACTGTAACCCGGAATCGACTGAAAAAGTCCCTGAGTTTCGTCTTTTATCGTGAGTCGAGCTATTTGCGAGATGTCAGAGTGATTTATACGGAATATTGGTTAATTATAATGCAAAATCTGGTACGCCTGGGGTACGGTATTTCTTCTCGTCGATGACCCTGCCCGGCTCGACGTGATCGGATTTATGAAGTTCGAACATAAAGTTAAACAAAAAAGTTGCCTTTTTTTTTTCTTTCTTTTTTCTTTTTTTTTTAGTAAAAACCAATCAAAAGTTTCGATGAATAGCGCAAAGTTTTACATCATAATAAATTCAATTTTTTTTTTCTTTCTATTCTAGTTTGTGATTGTTTTTTTACTCGAAAAGTAATTTTTTTGCAAATAGAATTCATCCATGCCCCTCCAAAAATAAAATAATGGTTTTATGTAAATTTGAATACTGAATTTATTCTCGAACCGTACGAGGCATAATGAAAAACTGGAAAATCGTTCGAAAGTAGCTTGTCATGAGTTTTTTATAGCTGCCACTTACAACAATGAAGTTATATAGTTTTTAGCTGCCTTTATACAGCTGTAAACGTTTTTCCTTTCTAAATTTTTTTTTTCCTTTTTTCAGTTGTTGGTTCGTAAGTTTTTTCAGTAAATCAATTTTTCGATTTTCCAGAAGAACCTTTTTGCTGTTTGTAAAAAGTTTTGCGTTGTGAGTTCAAACGTAAAAATTTTATGCATAAGTTAGCACGTTTACTTATTAATATATAAAAAAAAAATTAATAAAAATAAAATAGTATAATACGTAAAAATTATTTGCTTTGAAGATTCCATCAAAAAATATTATAAATTTTTTACTTGAAAAATCTGTGTCTGATATTTAAATATAAAAGTTAATTAGAATGAAATGATGAACAAGTACAAACACAATTTTACATTCGCAATTGGTAAATTATTTCAAACTCAACCTTCGTTTTGTTTCGAGTGAAATATAATAACGTAAAAGTTAATTTCACAATTTTCATTAATTTCTCTCTTTTGAATTCTTGTTTGAAAAAAACTAAATTAAATTTGACTTTTATTCTCAAAAGAAGTAGGTTAAAGGGAATTTATAAAAAGTAGATAATATGACTGTAAAGAAAATTTTTCTAGCACATATTCTTTTTTTTCAAATTTTCGAATCGATTTGTGTAAAGTACACACCGAATAGAGTATTTTTTTTTTTTTTAAATATTTCAAAACGGTTGTAAATATTTCATGAAGGAGATGGATACTATTTTTAGGTTTTTCAATCAATGGTTTGTTACTTTAAGGTCTTCTGATTACGTATGTAGTTATCAAAAATGTTGGACAGAATAAATTTCTCATTTTTCATTGGCTCTGGACAAAAAAAAAACAAAAGCTTACCAAATTCATTGAATTCGCGAAAACTTTTGAATTACGGTAAAAACAATCATGCCACTTGTCTTAAACTCAATTAAAGTCGCGTCAATCTATGCGAGATTTTCACTTAACTCGCGGCAAGTTAAATTGACTGTAAAATATATCGGCCATTCTAATTTAAGAATCATTTTTTATAATGACATTTTACAATTCAAATTCCATACATTTCATAATTTTCTAAAATACGGATATTTATAGAATTGCGTTTTTATTGCAGAAAATAAAACTCAAAGTTGCTGAGGATTTAGCGTGAAAAAAGAAGCATTTGGCTATTAATCTCTCCAGATTCAGTTAAAAGTTTTAAGTAAATGGTTTGCAAAATTTTAGAAAACTTTAAGTGTGAAAACTTTACTGATCGCGTGTTGAGAATTTATTCCAGAGTGGAAAAATTAAAAACCAAACTCCCAGAAATTATGTAAAATTTTTGACTTTAAAAACTAGACCCAGCAGCAAAGTTGTTTTCTAGAGAGAATTAAGATCTTAGTTCAAAGATGATAATAAGAAAGTTTAAAAACGATGAGAGAAAACATGCTTCTTATGAATCCGCTAATAAAGATCAAAATAAATAGTCTTCTTAAAATACGTGGCTCAGAAAAGGATCGTGCTTGCCGTAAAGAGTAAGAGTTCAGAATGATATGTTAATCAACTTGTGTGTGAAGTTGTACATTTACATCGAGAGCATCAGCAACTCGAGATGTAAGTGTACAACTTCGGACGCAATTTGAGTATCATATTTTATTAAACAAGATGGTGTAATTTGGTGCTTTGATAAAAATGCGTCTGTAAATGTACCCTATTATTCAACGCTGCGGTGAAAAGAAAAAGTGTCACTTCTAGCGCGTATTTCTGACCGAGTTGAATAAAAATACTTAAAAAACAGATGAAAAAAAAGGAAAAGTTAAAAAGTTTGTAAACTTACCCTAGAGTAGTCATGGTGACGATGGTGTACCAGAAGGCCGCGGGTATGCTCGTGAAGTTGGTGCCCTCGACGTTCTTCTCGGCGTAGAACATCACGGTGGCGAAAATGATGATGGCCATGGCCAGGGAAAAAACGAGAAAACCGAGCTCGGACGCGCACGACTTAAGGGTGTAACCGAGAATCCTCAGACCCTGGGAGTGACGTGAAAATTTAAAGATCCTAAAGACTCGAAAGACCCTTAGCGTTACGAAAGCCCCGGACACGTCGTCGTTGTCGGTTATGCCGAGCCCGATGTAGTATGGCATTATGGCCACGACGTCGATGACTGACATGACCGACCTGGCGAACTTGCAGCGGCTTGGGGCCGCAAACAGTCGCAGCAGATATTCGGCCGTGAATATCATCACGCACGCCGTGTCCAGGCAGAAGAAGACGATCTTGTACCGCTCGCCGCAGCTGAGCGTCCCGGCCCGGCCGGGCCTGTTCCCGCACGGTACCGTCTCGACGACGTTCGCCAGCACGCTCACCGCGATGAAGAACCCCGTCACGTAGTAGAACACGAGGGCGGCCGTCGATATGTGCGGATTTTGAAAGGCCCGCCACATTTTCTCGCGCATGTCCGTTAGCTGCTGGAGCGTGGCCTCGCCGTTCTCGCTCAGCTTGTCGTCCATGAGACGCTCGGCGTTTTCGCGCTTCCGGTCCCGGTAGTCCTCGTAACAGCAGTCCCCTATAACGTCCGGCAAGATACCGAAGAAGCTCAGCTCCTCGTCGTAGCTCGTGAGGCACTCGTGCTTCGGGTAGTGGAGCTTTCCCGTTCTGTAGTAGTTGAGGATGTGCCGGAATATGTCGGGGTCGCGGTCGAAGAAGTACTCCCGGGTGTCCTCGTCGTAGAAAAACTCCCGCTCGTTCGAGCCGAGCAGGGTGTCGGGGTACTTCTCCAGGGTGTTGCGCCAGGTCTCGAACCTCCGGCCCGACACGTTTATCAGGAGCTTCTCGTCGTCGGCCTTGCGCTGGTCCTTGGGTATGGGAGGCGGGGGCAGAGGGTGGGTGGCGATCGGTACCCAGCCGATCGCCGCCGCCCGAGCGAACGGCAACCACGCTGCTACCGACGCCATCCTCTCTCCTTAATTCCTTTTTTTTCCTCTCTTTTTTTTTTTTTTTTTTTTTTTTTACCTTGTACTCGCTGTTTATCCGGGCACCTCAATCCTCTTTCCTTTTTTTTTCTTTAACCATTTTTTTTTTTTTTTTTTTTTTTTTCGTTCCACAGCCCGAATCCACGAATAACTCCACAACAGCTAGTCGGAGCGCGTTGTTTCGGGGGTGTTCGTCACGTGGGTGGGAGGGTGTAAACGTACGGCAAAGAAAAAATAATGTTCTCAGTTTTAGCGGGGGAACGGCGGGTTCAGTCAGCGCAAGCCTCGCAGCGACTAAAGCATGGATCACGAATCCTCGGAGCTGTGGCAGTGGCTTTGGCGTATTCGATTCCTCGTCGAATTCGAACCCGCGTCCCGATAAAAGGCGATCGACTGGTCGTCAATTATGGCGCTGGTCGATCGCCTTTTTCGAAACCCACGAGCAGCTCTACGCGCGAGGATTATCATAGCTCGTCATCGCAAGCTTTATTCACTCTTGGATATTCTATTCGACTACCCTTATGATGATTTTGATTTTTAATTGATACTATTGCGGCCTGGCGCTGCTGACTCGTCCTCTCTCTCCCTGTTTCTATATACAAAAGCTGGCTCTTCGTTTTCTCGGTGTTCTGCCAGACATCATCGTGAGATCTCACAAATAAAGGACCGACCCCGACCGAAAACCAAAGAAAAAAGGTTGAAAAACGTAAAAACGGACCGACCGAGCCGCGCGTATGTTGCGAACAAACACACACTATTATTATTATTCACACGTGCCCGGCACTTTCCCTGGCTGGTTTTCTTCGGTACGTTGAGTAGCTCAAGCTCCGTTCCAGCGGCCTCTGCTCTCTCCGGTCACTACATCGGCGTGCTCGGGGTGGTGCACCCGCCAACGCGGGTGGCTGCATCTCGAACGACCGCCGACCGAGCGATTGGCTCTCGAACAAGGCATACTTCGATGATCCTTTTGGACTCTTGAACGTTCGGGGTGCGCTTCGGATCAATAAACGTCGTCGTCGTCGTCCTCAGTGGCAAACATCATATTAATCTGCCGCTTCAACTACTCGTCCATCCGAATCGTCCCCAGCTCTCGCTCGTCTTCGAGGACGACAGCAGCCCTCGCGATCATTCCGGATGCAGTTCCGTCGAACATGTGCACCGCACCCCGACAGAAGCGGCGGCGGCAGCAGCAGCAGCAGCGGCGGCGGCTAGTAAACACACGGTGGGCGAGCGCGCGTTTGACACACTAACACAGCACTTTAAATAAAAACTCGGTCACTGAACTCCTTCTTCTTCCTCTAAATGCGTGCCGCTGCTGCTGCGACGACCGCGCGGGCGAGTTTCACCGGGTGGGGCTGCACCACCGATACACAAACACACGCCGCTGCCGCCGCCGCCGCTGCCACCTCGGGCGTGCTTCGAATGGCAGGGAACTTTGACAGTGCCAACTCGTCGCACAAGTTCAAAGTGCACGGCAGCGATTATCTTTCGACGACGTGTAGGAGGACGCGCGCGCGTACACACACAGACGCATCAGAGAGACGCGGCTCCGGGGTAGAGTCAAGCCGTTCGATGAGTTGGCCACTCGCGACTGCCCGACACCGCCGGAGCACCGAGCTTTCACGGGGGAGCTTGCAAGCCTGGCCGTGCCTCCCTCCCTACCCCGGTGTGCGCGCGTGCGCTCGCAAAGCTCTCTTTGCGTTATGCATCAACGCTTCGTCACTACGGAGGTACTCTGGCTCGGGCTCCGCTCCTACGTCACTGGGACTTACTCCCCTGCTTTTTCGAGCTTTTTTCTTCAACGCTCAGCCGCTCGCACGGTCATCTTAGAGGGAGTTTGCATGAGAGCTTGCGAGGCTCGTCGGCCGAAAAAAACGCGAGCACGTGCACCTGCACCCGGTTCAGGTGTTGTATCATCCTCGGGGGGAACGGGAGATTTTCGAGGAGAGCGACGAATGGTGGTGGCGGTGTGCGTCCCAAATTGATTTTTACGACGGCGCTGCTGCTGTTGCTGCTCCGGCACAGCGCGCTGGCGGCTCTCTTCTCCGAGCGTTACCTGGGCAACGGGGCTCCAGTGACGTCATGCCACCGCTGTTTTCTCGGGTGCGCGCGCGGCGCAAAGTCGCTCGGGCGCCCGCGGGCCGACAACCCAGGTACATACCTACCGGGGATAAATATGCTGCTGCTGCTGGTTGTAAGGGACGATCTGACGAGATGCGGAGCTTTAGTTTCTTCTCTATTTGGATGAATTTAAGCGTGGCGGGCCAACCCAATTACAAACCAACCTGTTTTTGGTGTCAAAGGGTCCTAAATTTGACGAGAATGAGATAGCTCTAATTTTATTTTTTAATTTTTTCGAAAATTTGCTTGTATGATAATTTTTTATTTTTAATAAGCTGCTTGTTTTAAAGAAAATGCTCGAAAATAATTATTGACTACTAGTTTGCTACTATGAAACGTCGACGCATTTGATTAGTTTCTTTGTCTCTGTACTTTCGATCTAAAAAAATGTCCCCTCGAAATCTATTTTTATTGTCTGCTGCTTTTTTTTTAACTAACTACTTACTGTCTTCTGCTAAAAAGTTAAACTAGAGGGTTACAACTTTAATGTAATTATTTTTTAGAATGAAATGTAATGAAAAGATTTTAAACTATAAAATTGAGTCAGATCGTATTATCAAATTGTATCATATTTGATCTAAGAGTATTCAACACTCGAATAAAATAAAAACAATTTTGAATTCATGAATTTTTTAATTTTAATAAACTAAACAGTTCAAAATATAAAATAATCCAAATCACAATCCTTATCTTCCTCTTCTTTTACGCGTCTTTTTAGCTTAATAACAGTGTTAAAGGTAAAAGAAGTTTTCTTTTTTCCTTTTATAGTAATTGTCAGAGTCATCAATGTCTCGACATCTTTCAAAGATATCCACGTATGTTTGATTTCTGGTATATGAAGCTGAGTTGAGTAAGTTACTTCTCTGCCGTACTTCATAGGACAGGAGCCTTTGATTAAAGCACTACAGAAGTTTGGCAATTCGTTCCAGTAGTAAGATTTTCCGTAATCAAACAGACTCAATAAGGTTGATTGAACGGACAAATCTTCTTCATCAGAGGCTAAAATTTTTATAATTTATCATTCAGCAATAATTATATTATTTATTCATTTATGCATAAACTTTTAAAGTAATTTACCATAAGACGAGATAATCATCAATTCGTGAACTAATCATGTCAGAGTTGATAGAAGTTTACATTAAAATTATGAATTGAAATTTCCAAAATTTAGATGGAACTGTTGCGGTTTTGAAAAATTAATACAAATAGTTATTGTTTACTTTAATTGAAATACATTTTATTAAAAAACTTTTATCTGGATTATGAAAAATAATAAAACATTCCCTTGAAACTAAAAGTGTTTCATGCATTGCCTGGATACTTTGTGCAGACATGTTAAGAACCTTCAATTATTGCGACCTAGATTATCAACTTAAATACAATTTGAGATGTTCTGTATTTTCTCCGTCTTATGGTCCGTTATTTTCGGGTGCTACTATATTATGATTATTTTTTTTCTACTATAATGAAGAAAAAAAATTTTGACATTTTATACACAATTTTTGTAAAAAAAAAAAAAAAAAAAAACTTACGCATCTTTAGAGTTATTTGAATTTTGTAATCTTGCAGTTCTTCAAGCGAACACAGATATTCAGTGCAACTTTCGATATTAAAAAATTTGACGTTTGAATGTAATTCATCTGGGTTGAGTACGAAATTTGATGAATTACTAGTTGCAATGATAAATGTCAATATTATGTAGCCTTTGAAAGAAAATGAAATAATAATACGTTGAAAGATAAAACTAAAATAACTATTAGGAAAACCTACATTTAATAAATTACTAAGAGTTTGAACAAATTTTTAATTATTTCACAAAAAGATGATGACTTATATTCAAGTTACAAAATAATGAAATAAAATGGATAATTCTCTCTTCTTATTAAATTAATTGCTGAAGTTATGCTATTTTTAAAAATTATTACTAGGACTTAAGTAATAATGTATGGAATTAAATGTATGGAATTTTAATTTTAATTAAAGATAGCTTACCCAAAAAATATGTTCGAATGTTTTTTCTCATTTTTCCAGTAACTCTTAAAAACTAACACAAAACGAAGTATCAAAATACTTTTTTGACTCTAACTAAAAATTTTTTGGTGATAAGCTAAATAATTTTATGGTATAATTTGTTATCAGAATCAAATGATAACACGTCAGTTCTGATAATTAATAGATTGTCAGATCGATATCTTTGCAGCATTTCCAGAATTTTCATTAGTTATTGCTTGAAAATTAAACAAGTGTAGGCAATTTGGATGACGAAAAACAATTATTTTTGAATAATTCGTATTTATATTATAAAATTTTATCTGATACCGATCAAACTGAATATCCAAGTGAATATATACTCAACAAAAAACTCTTAGAAAATTCATACAAATAAAATTTCTAGAGTAAAATATACAAAAAATATAGTTTTTTTTTTTTTTTTTTTTCTAGATTAAATTGTATTGAAATAACCCTAAAAACAGATTTCAAATAGTATTTGAAATTATAATACATAAAGAAAAAAGTATTAATTAACGGTTAAGCACTTGGGCATTATTAATTGCCATCTTATTAAAATATTCAGAATTAATTCAAAATTTATTACCCTACCAAAATTTTATATCGTTTTATATTTATAAGTTATGTGTTAAGTTTCAGAAATTCTTGGTTAAAAGTTTCAAAAAAATTTCAGGACGTATATTTTCAAAAATACAGAGCACATAATATTTATTCTTTTTCAAAAAACAAATTTTGCTTTGTCCGCATCCGTTTGCGACCAGTCTATTGAAATTTGACGATGGTTTCAATCCGTAAAGTTTTCATTAGTAGACGATAGTGTAAAGTGTAAGTAAAAAAATTATTAGAACATTTTTTTGGTCATTGGCACAGATTTTAGTTGCGAGAGTTTATTTTAATTACACAAAAAAAATCTTGAATTTATTTTTACCCACTACTCACTGAGGATCCCGAGTCTCGTGGATCGTCCTGATGCACCACAACCAGGTGGAAAAAAAATCCAGCCGTGCAACATTAAACGCTTGCCTGGCTGCCAGCGTCCAGCGGTCGTCGCAACCAAGTCAAGTGGTAGCTCTTTCGTGGGTGCTAATGAACGCGCGTGGTAGCTCGGAAATGAAAAAAAAAAAAAGTGAAAAAAGCTGCGCTGCTTTATTCTTTTTCTTCTTTGTAGCAATGCAGTCCTCGAGTGGATGCCAAGAAGTTTTTCCCCGAGCTAGTTCTGGGATGCCCAAGTAGCACGACGAAATATGCCGGATCTCTAAACAGAATTTTTTTAAGATCCATACGATCAACGTCTTTTTTAATTTGAATATGAATTTGATTGCTAGCATTGTAATACAAATTTAAATTGAAATTTTACTCAAAGACTACGATTTTTTTTATCAAAGACTCATTTCTTAAGCAGTTTGAAATATATCAAACAGTTAGTCGTTTGTTAATTCTTACGATAAACATTTATTTTAAGTAATGAAAAAGACATAATGTACCGCCCAAAATTGAAAAATATCTATGACAATATTTATCTTTATACAACAATACTTGTACTAATGCTACTTGAAAACTTCAAATTATAGAAACTAAAATTGAGTCCACAGGACTCAAGTCTTTTGACAGTTAAGTTCGGACTATGAATTTACTCCAAATTAAAGCTTTTTCTTAGACAAGATTTCACAAAATAGCAGCAAAACTTTTGATACTTTTTTTCCTACTTATGAAGTATTTGTTGAAAAAATATCTTCACTGGCTTTTTTTGAGGTTTTTTCAAGGAAGCGAAATTTTCACATTCTCATGATACCTGATTAAGCCCATAAGAAAAAATTGGCACTTTGAGTTGAAGTCAGCACTACAAGAAATCCAACAATATAATTTCATTATTATTTTGAGTAGACCACAGATGATAATTCTGAAACTTCTTATCTTTTTATGTCGTTTTCATTATTATTTTTTTCTAAAGTGAAAGTTAAAGGAAGGAAAAAAAGACATTGTCGGAAACAAGCGAGAACATCTTGTGTCTAGGGTTACACTAGGGAGAAATCAGTAGTAACAACGACTTTTTCGATACGATTCCCGGAAAGAATATCCAGCCTTGCTTTGCAGCTGTATCACCACAAGATAAATAGTAGCACTTTAGTTTCTCACCGCGAATCTGTATTACACTCCTAGGAAATGTACTAGTATCTTTTACGGAAAATAAAATGCGAACATTTGGTCGTTGATACCCTTCCACTTTTTTTAATTTATAATGTAAAATTATTAATATTTGACTTTCAATCTATGACTTGGAGTGAAAAATTAAAGAAAACAATACTTCAAATTTAAAGTTCTATTTCTTTCAAATTTTTTTATTTATTTATTTGTATCTTGTCCAAGAATTTCGTAACATAAATAATAACGTTGTTCCTTTGTAGCATATCTTTTTGGAGTGCAGTATGTACTGCAATTTTAATATCAAAGAGAGTCTATCATATAGTGTGATCAAAAATTCTGTTTAAAAAACTATAGAACACTTTCAAGTTATACTCTTGAGCACAAAAAAAAAAAAAAAAAAAAAAAAAAATTAAAAAACTTAATTATGTTGTTTTTAAATTTATTTTAATCTATCTTTCACATGACCTTATTGTAGTCTTAACATTAAAAAACATTACTTATAATGTCAATAGACTTAAATTATTCTATGAGATAACTGACAAAATTGAAAACTACACAAATATTTTAAAACAGATTACACAAATTTTTCACTGTTGACTCTGAATGCACTATCAGAGTAAAATTTCATTTTACTTGCTTCCCAGTATTTACAGATATACGAGCGCTCGTAAGGTAACGCGTCTGACTTGATCGGGACATTTACTACTAAATCGATTACGGACGACACGACGTAAAGGCGGAAGCGAGTTTATTTAGATCATTACGTTATTTGAAAGATCACACGTCGTTTGGATCAACACATTTACTTGGCCTCGAAAAATCCGTGAGCAACACAATTGGAAAAAATGTAAATAATAATACACATCACTTTGCTGAATTCAGCCTTAAAAAACGTTAAGATATTATTTGTTGTAGCTTGAATCGATTATTTTTGAAAAAGTACACGAGAACACGATATTCTTGCAACAATGTAGCTTTAGAAAGAAAGAAAAAACAAGTCTACACAATGCACATACTTCAATTATACGTGAATAACAGTTGTTGAAAAATGTTAAATCTATAAATTTATGAATGTAAATGCATTCGGTGCCATTGTGATGAACGTGTGTCAACACAGGAGGCGGCTTTTTCTTTTCTATTTTTTCCTTTTAATTTAATTCGAAAAAAGTAATTTTTTATGCAACGCCTGCGAAGGGTGATGTATTTGCATTAGATTATATTTGACTTGGTAATGAGTTGTTTTCAATAGGTATTGAAAGGTTTTAAAAATAGACTGAATAAAGGATGAAAAGGGTAAAGCAGCCATTTTAGTTGGCTATTTAAAGTCTCGAGTGAAAATCGATGGTCGTTTATAAGCATTATTAACTCGTAAAATCAAGGTCTAATTATGTGACATTTCAAAAGAATAGAAAAATTTAATAACAAATTTTTTTCAAAATATAATAGCGACCAATTATAATTATTTCAAGAATATCGTACTTCAAGGGACCATGTGAAAAGTTCTCAAATTTCCTTCGAAAAGTAAAATCATTTGTCGACCTATTCATAAATTTAAAATTTAAATAAATAAAAAATACACCAAAGTTTGGTAGAATTGATCGGCTAGTAATGGGTTTTTGTGACCTAATGACAAAAATTTATCCTCCCTGACGCGAACTTCTCCCAAGCTCAAAACTTTCCAATTTCGACGTGTCATTTCCTAACAAGCCACAGCAACGGTGGCTCTCAGAAAATTAACAAACTATTTCTCCTCTCCCCCTTTGCTCTTTGAAGATTAATTCGTCGAATTACATCAATATGAGAAAATCGGGGCGACACCGATAAATATCATCAATATTCTAAAATAGTTGCATTTACTTCGTGAAAATTCGTTATAAATTTAAAAACTTTGAAAAATACTTGTTGAGGTTTTTTAAAATTATTTATTAACAATGGTTAACATTCAATGCTCATGATGGCCATTTCGATATGTAATGTCACCTACACATGAGTTCATTAATACTAAATTTTAAATTCGAAATCATGTCTTATATGGCTTGAAAATTTGAGAGTTATATCATTCTTTCGTCATATACAAATTCAAGAAAGAGAGAGTTATTTAAGTCGAACTGATCCTTAAAAGATTACCTATATTTCTAAGACGGTTCATTTCAAGTGTTTTGAGTAAATTCAAGTTCCTAGACTTATTCATTACATGTAGAATTTCAAATTCCTCATTAAAATTATAATTTTCATGTGAAAAATGTCTTGCAAGATTAGAGTCATTTGTATAATTACTTGTATAATAACTAATGTAGTTTGAAAACAAGTGTTTTTAATAATTTAAATTTAAAAAATGTCATCAAGAGACAATTTTGCGCTTTGAGCAGTTAGCCATTATATTTTCCTACCGGAGCTCCTTTCAAAAAGTTTTGCGCAAAAACTCTAGCTTCCAAATGGTAGAATTACTTTACCCCACGCAGAGCGTCAGTCTGCTTCCTAAGTTTTGATTGAGTTGTGATTTCTCACGCTCGGGTGGATTCTATTTTTATTTATTTTTTTTATTTTATGAGGTATCAAAAGTCTTTTTTAATATTACTGTAGTCAAAAGAAAAATTAAATATATTCACACGTGTATTTAAAAAATCCTTATTGCTTAGTAATTGATTTATAATAAGAGGTACAGTCAAACAGACGTACATTTGCCACTACTAATAATGATTTCCTGATTTGCATCTGCTCCAACTTGAAAAGCAAGTATGCCAATTTTTTGTTTTCGATAGTGCAGAGTGCCTTGAACATGCACTTTTGAATTTTGTACTTTCCAGGATATTAAATTAGATAAAAATATTCTATTTAAAAAAAAGGAGCATAAAATATCTTTAAATTCACCCATAAAAATTTTTTCAAAAATTTACCGTTGCACTTTAAATGTAGTTTTTGAAAAAAATTTAAATGCATTTTTCTCAAAAATGTCACATTTTTTTGGATGAAATTTTGGTGAATGATAGTAGTTTTATCGAGGGGTTACGCACTCCAGAATCACAAAAAGAATCAGACATAAAAATCAATATAATCAATAAAATATCGATTTCATTTCAAGTAAAAATCTTCGAAAAACAATAATTTTAATATAATATTAATTGAAATTGGGTTCAAGGCTCTAAAACTTTAAGTTTTCCAAAAGAATCACGAAAGAATCACTAAAGAATCAAAAAGAATCAAAAAGAATCAAAAGAATCATCAGTGATTCTGGAGTGCGTAGCCCCTCGAGTTTTATAGAGCTCCATAAGGTCTTTCATAACAAGAAATTTGCGGTTTTACGGTTTTAAGAGCTTTTTAACGCATTTGTTCTTTACAATGTTTTTCATTGTTACAAAATGAGTGAAAACCAAGAAATTTTCTAAAAAAAACTTGACCAATCTACGGCAAAAAATCCATATTAATTTTTTTTGTTTGATTTGGTTTGTGCGCAAGTTTGAAGCAAAGTTTGAAGCATATTTTTTGCATTTCAAAAAACTCACTTTATCTACGATTTCCTGGAGAAAAGCTCCCTAATCTGTTTTAAATAAATTGACATTGCTTTTTTAATTCTGAACCTGGGAAAATGTTACTTTAATCATTGATTACCTCAACGTTACCCACCATGGACAATTCTCGAGGTTCTCGGTCCCGATAGGTGGACAATGAGCGAGGTCCTACTTCATTACATTTTTCTAGGAAATAATTGCAACTTTGATTTTTTGTGTAGAATTTGTTCTTTGATATTACTATCTTATCCCGGAGAATCACAGAATGTTAAGTACTTTTTCCATGGATTCTTGATCTCAAATGTTTTTTTTTTTTTTTTTTTTTTGTACGAAGCGACGAAATGATACTGTCAAGCCTGTGAATTCATCGAATTGAAACTAAAGATAAGATAATAAAGAAGGATTATTTATAAGCAGTTATTAAAATTAAATTTTTTTTGCACTTAAACAGCTGGATTTTTAAAATCGTCGATTTTTAGAAATCTGTAGCTTTATAAAATGCTTTTGATCCAAATTTTTACCATACGACCTGAATTTTAGTGCTTCGCCTCAAATTAGTTGTAGATAAAACTTTTTGTAGTTTTTTTTTATTTTATTTTTTTTATTTATTTATTTTTTTTTATATAGTAATTAATTATTTTTATTTAAATTTAGAAAGTGTCAAATAAGTGTTAGTGAAGTCTCTTATAAAAAAATGTCATTCTAAAAATCTTACTCTAACTAGCTTTAAAATTAACTTTTTTACTTGAATTAATTTACGTTCAGAAACTCATCATTATTACGAAATATTTTAGAATATACATATTTGGAAGAAGCAAAACTTTGCTTGGCAATGATTTTCAACATTTGATTATGCATATTTACTTGTATGTACATTCAGCTTTAAGGTGGTTTTCTATTAAACGCATGTCATTAGAAAATCAGTTCAAAATTTCTGGAGAGGTTTATTAGATATTATTAAACATTTCTATACAAAGTCTGATTGAAATTAACCATTTAGTTTAAAAGTTATATCAAGTTAAAAAAAATTGCATTTTTTCCGTTACGCGCATGGTCGTCACCCTAAAAAGATTAATAAATTATTGATATTTGTCTTCCTATAATAGAGATACATTAGAAAAACTACACACATAGTTAAACTATAGAAAAATTCATTGCTTGAAACTGCAAAAAACTGACCTTATAAAAACTTCATAAAGTCATAAAAAGTTGAAAAATAAATTTAAATCACCAATTTTTAGTAATTAAAAATGATGTTTTTTTTTTTTTTTTTTAGTCTTGCACTTGACAAGCTCTGGTAGAAAACCTCCTTAAATTAAAGTGTTGGACTAATTTTTGAAAGAACCTTAATCTTCATTATTTAATCAGGGTATCGTCGTTACCAGGGCTTATTTAAAAGAGTTAGTTCGTTGCAGAGCGTCGCACGAGTTACTTTTTATTAGAGCCCTGATAAGTATGACTGCACCAATTCAGAACTATCTTTTATAGTGCGGTATCCGAAAAATTAAAATTTAACAACCAGTCAAGTTATAAAAAAAAAAAAAAAACACTTTTAATTTTAAATAATAATAAAACCCTAGTATCTACCGTAAAACCTGTCAAATCGAGAATAAACGAGGGAGGAAAACAGCATTAGTGTTAATGCAGGCAGCAGGGCGCACGAAAATGCGTAAATTTTCCCGTGTCACGCTGATATCCCAAAACTAGACTTATGAACAAATTTCGTTGGGCCGGACGAAAAAAAACACTTGCCAAAAAATCCGGTAAAACAGTAACCGTACCAGTTTTTCAAGAAAAACGTAACAAGTTAACAATTTTCCGATATAACTGTAACAACAACAAAATCGGCCAATATATGAGCCACATTTTTCCGAGAAAAGAGTAATTAGTATATTTTCCGTGATAACAATAACGATCAATAAAAAGGGAAAATTTCCAAGAGTAAAGTAACGGGTGCACTTTTTACGGGTAAAGTGTAACGTTGAAGTAATTGACGATTAAGGTATTGTTTTTTCAGGTAAAAAGTAACAAGACCATTGCTAACTTATTTGAAGCAGACTAAGGGAGCTTTTCTCGAGGAAATCGTAACGTTGAGAACTTTTTCCCGAGTAAAGTGTAACGTTGAAGAAATCATCGAATATAAAGATATTTTTTAAAGGAAAATTTACAATGCCCATGCCAACTTACTTAAACCAGGTAAAGGAGATTTTCCCGAGGAAATCGTAACGTTTAGACCTTTTTCCAAGTAAAGTGTAACGTTGAGGGAATCATCGAATATAAAGATATTTTTTAAAGGAAAATTTACAATATCCATGCCAACTTATTTAAACCAGAGAAAGGAGATTTTTCCGAGGAAATCGTAATGTTGGGACTTTTTTCCGGGTGAAATGTAACGTTTAGGTGATTAACGACTAAAATAATATTTTTCTATGTGAGAATCTACAATATCAATGCTTATTTGTTTAAAGCAGGCCAGGGAGCTTTTCCCGAGGTAATCGTAACGTTGAGAACTTTTTTCCGAGTAAAGTGTAACGTTGAGTAAATCATCGAACATAAAAATATTTTTTAAAAGAAAATTTACAATATCCATGCCAACTTACTTAAACCAGAGAAAGGAGATTTTCCCGAGGAAATCGTAACGTTGGGACTTTTTTCTGGGTGAAATGTAACGTTTAGAGAATCTACAATATCAATGCTTATTTGTTTAAAGCAGGCCAGGGAGCTTTTCCCGAGGTAATCGTAAATTTAGAACTTTTTTCCAGGTAAAGCATAACGTTGAGTCGTCCAACGATTGATATAGTATTTTTCCAGGTAAAAAATTACAAGTTTTGTGTAAACTTATTAACAATAGAATAGGTTGCTTTTTTCCAAAGAAAAAGTTACGAGTTAAATTTTTCCAAGTAAAATGTAACCTCTCTCCCTTGAACTACTTTATCCGAGAAACCAGTAACATTGTTCAAGAAAACTAGTGAAAAAAAAGTTACTGGAATTTTTTTCCATGGAAAACATAACGTATGCATCTTTTCCGGGTATATTGTAACAACCACCTCGGACAACTCTATCAAACCAACAACAAGATCAACTCTATCTTGTATAAAAGTACTGAAATTTTTTCTTTCATCAAATACCGTATTTTTATCGTTAATCTCCTTAACGTTACATTTCACTCGGAAAAAAGTCCCAACGTTACGATTTCCTCGGAAAAATCTCCCTTCTCTGGTTTAAGTAAGTTGTCATGGATATTGTGAATTTTCCTTTAAAAAACGATTTTATATTCGATGATTACCTCAACGTTACACTTTACTCGGAAAAAAGTTCTCAACGTTACGATTTCCTCGAGAAAAGCTTCCTGGCCTGCTCTAAACAAGTTAGCATTGATATTATAAATTTTTATTTAAAAAACATTTTAAAATTAGATGATTTCCTCAACGTTACACTTTACTCGGAAAAAATTTCTCAACGTTACGATTTCCTCGGGAAAAGCTCCCTGGTGGCAGAGCCGGACTGGGAAAATTTGGCCCGGGGTGCAAATTGAATAAATGGCCCTCGGATATACAAACAATTGATATACTGAGTTGAATTTTTAAATAAATAAATGATCTTCCAAGCTTTAATCCCACTAAACTCTGGGCGCCCGCGAGTTTAATTTATCAAAAAAAAATATATAAATGAACAGATAATCCCCCAAGCTTTAAACCCCTGAAATCCTGGTGGTCCGAGTTTAATTAATGAAAAAATAAACAAATAATCCCCTAACCCTTAAACCACGAGACTCTGGGTGCCCGAGATCAACAAAAAAAACTGATCAGCTATCCCCGAAGCTTTAAACCTCCAAAACCCTGGGCACCAGAATTCAACAAAAAAACTGATCAGCTCTTGGCGCCCGAGTTCAACAAAAAAACTTATTAGCTATCCCCCAAGCTCTAAACCCCCATAAACCCTGGGCGCCCGAGTTCGAGAATAGCTGATCAGTTTTTTTGTTGAACCCGGGCGCCCAGGGTATTTGGGGATTTGGAGCTTGGGGGATAGCTGATCAGTTTTTTTGTTGAACCCGGGCACCCAGGGTTTCGGGGGTTTGGAGCTTGGGGGATAGCTGATCAGTTTATTTATTGAACTCGGGCTCCCAAGGTTTTAGGGGTTCGGAGCTTGGGGGATAGCTGATCAGTTTTTTTGTTGAACTCGGGCGCCCAGGGTTTTTGGGGTTTAGAGCTTGGGGGATAGCTGATCAGTTTTTTTTGTTGCACTCGGGCGCCCAGGGTTTTAGGACTTCAAGGCTTTAGATTTCAAATTCCGAGGACACCCCCAAGAATCTGTAGAGGGTGTCCACCCGCTCCCCCGTTGTTGCGCGCCTGAATTGTTATACTAAATCTTTAAAATTAAAAAAATTAAAAAATTTCTATTTCTGTTTGGTCTAAAATTTGGCCCGTGGTGCATTTGGCCCGGGTGCATTCGCACCCTGGCACCCCGGCCCAGTCCGGGCCTGCCCTGGCCTGCTTGAAACAAGTTAGCATTGATATTATAAATTTTTATTTCAAAAATATTTTTACATTCGATGATTTCCTCAACGTTACACTTTACTCTGAAAAAAGTTCTCAACGTTACGATTTCCTCGGGAAAAGCTCCCTTAGTCTGCTTCAAATAATTTAGCATTGCTATTGCAGATTCTCACTTTGAAAAATATTTTTTAATCATTAATCACCTAAACGTTACACTTTACCCGGAAAATATTCTCAACGTTACGATTTTCTCGGGAAAAGCTCCCTTAGTCTGCTTCAAATAAGTTGACATAGGTCTTGTTACTTTTTACATGAAAAAAGAATTCCTCAATCGTTAATCATCTCAACGTTATACACTTTACCCGGAATAAGTTGTGCAGATTACTTTTTCCCCGGGATATATTTTCGTCTTGAGTGAATGTAATTTTTTTCCCGGATAAAAACACACTGGTTACAATTTCCTCGGGGAATGTTGTCTTCCGACCCGCAGCAAGTTTAACATGACAGTTTTCTCGGAAAAATTATACATCATGACAGTTTTCTTGGAAAAAATTGCAACGTTACATTTATCGCGTAAAATTTTTTTTGTTATTCTTTCCCCGGAAAATCACGTAATGGTACTTTTTTCATGGATTCTTGGTCTCAGGTGTTTTTTCGTCCAGCCCAACGATTTATCGTATTCGAAACTAGACCCGGGAATTAAAAAATCTCAAGATTCATTAATTTGAGTGGCAAAAACGTTTTTATGGGACATATATAATTGTCCAAAATGATAAAATTGACTAATTCCCAATGGTAAAATTTGGGTTTAAATATATACTAACTTCGTTAAAAGCCTGGAAATCAATGACAGTTCAAGTACTTTAAAAAAACTATTTTTTATATAAGCAAAAATTTTATAAAACTACTCTCTTTTAATTATTATTATTATTTTTTTTCTACAGAAACATATTTAAGTACAATTATTAACATTATTTTTTCATAACGTTATATCTTATTTTGTATCTGAATCTACATAGATAACACTTATATTTCATTGTAATGTTTGTTAAAAAATAAACACACGGCTAAAATGTATATGTCTTATTTTGACAAAAATAAAACAAGAATAAGGAATTGGGAATTGATACAATAATTAACACAATCATTGAAATTGTACATAAAGACGATTTTTATTTTTAAATACTTTTTGGACACCAATATTTTTTTTCGTATTTTTCCCTCACTCTTTCACACTCATTTACTCTTAAACGTTCTCACTTTTAAATTTAAGCCATTTTAATCAGCAAACGTGCATTTTTTATGCTTATTTGTGACGCTTTGATACTCATTTTTGTTTTTGGTTCAGTATTGTTCCAATTCAAAAAAGATAAAATGTCGCAATTATCTTTGGTGGAGTTTCTTCTCGTTTTTTTTAAATCTTTTTCAGTTTATTTTACAGAGTTTACTAACCATATAAGATGACAAAAACTTATTTTCAAATTGGTTATTTAAGAATATTAAAAACCGTGAATTTTAACTGTATCAAAATTTTATCATAAAGTACGAAAGTTTATTAAAAATTATAAAGTTATTTAAAAAAATTTACAAATAAAAAATTTAAACTGTTGAGTGTAAATCTCCTTTGGTAATTTCTTTTTCATTATATTTTTTGTACACACGTTCGCTAATTATTTTTTTGCACGAAATCACTATTTCAAACAGACTCATTTTCTTTCATTATTTCGTAGAAAAACCGCGATATATATTTATATATAATAAGGGCGGCGAAACGCAAGCAACAATATATACACATGAAAAAGCGCCATTTTTTATTCTGCTTTATAATTACGATTAAACTTTCTCATA
The DNA here is from genome assembly GCA_038277355.1 of Encarsia formosa. Taxonomy (NCBI): domain Eukaryota; kingdom Metazoa; phylum Arthropoda; class Insecta; order Hymenoptera; family Aphelinidae; genus Encarsia; species Encarsia formosa. The sequence goes on from CM076184.1 coordinate 114,508,393, forward strand.
TTCTGTACCATCTTCATCAATGAACCACACTTTGAGTGTTACGCGAGGGATATGAGAAATTCCACTTTCTTTTGAGTTTTTTTTCTTTGTGCTTTTTATGAATTGACTGATATTTTCAACCTTCAAGCACAATTTTTAGCAGGACCCTTTATTTTTATTGACATTTTTAGGCGACCTTGAAACTTGGCCACTACTATGCATAAAAAATTGAAAAATCGTTTTTAAAAAACTGAAAAATGTTATACAAAAGGTATGAACTTACGCATATCTTTGAACAAGATTCCTAGTCAGTTTTTATAAGTACTTACAATCTAGGTAGGAAAATTTCTGGTTTACACTATTGTGACATTAATTTGATTATTTTCGTTACATTTTTTAGTGAGTATTCAAATTTTATTTATTTATTTATTATTAATCTTAATCAATTTACTGTGTTCTTGCAAAAAAAGTTTTGAAATTAATAGTCTTTTTTTTTTAAGTTGGAAATCTTAAAAAATATCTCATTATTGCATTCATAAATTGCATGCTTGTTCGAATATTTAATCTATTATTTTTTGGAATAAATAATTGATAAAATATCATATATATATATATGATGTTTAAGTTGACCTTGTAATATGTTTCTTGAAATTTTAAGTATATAATTGATCGTGAAATTAAACGAAGATTGCTAGCGCCGAATGCACCACGGTCGAAGATGGTAAAGATTACTCGTCTCTATTTTCGTGTTGTAAACAATTGCATATATACATATAATAATTTTTGATTTTTTCAATACATTCTCACTCATTTATTTCTTCAAAAATTTCTCAGCTCACTCGCGCAAACACTCACCATTTTTTTCGTTTTTACAGAGAAGGAAAATGTGCGTTTCTTTTGTTAAACACAAAGTAATAATCAATTATTTAAAATTTTGATTCATTGAATCATTTGTGCATAGTTGGTCTTTAAATTTTTTTATTTACTTGTTTTTAGTAAAATTTTTTCGTCATAACCCTTATTTATTTAACTTGATTTGCATCTTTTGAAACTGCTCTAATGATTTTTATTACGTAAAATTATTTTAACCTAGTCTGCACCGTTTTATAAAAATTGTAACTACAGATTTCATTAACTTTTCATATTATTAATTCAAAAGATACTATAAACCTAAACTCAATTTAAAAATTTCAATTTCACTAAAAAAGTTTTTTTAATTCTAGAAATGTTTTAATTTGAAGAAAAAGAAAAATTGTAAAATAAAAATAGTTAATTTTCTATTTTTATCAAATCTGGAAAAAAAATCGGCACTCAAATGTCACCTTACGTTTAGTTTAAATTTAAATTTATTCAAAATTATCTACTTATTTTTTTAATTAAAAATTTTAAATTTTGATTGGGTTCTATTATAGGTTGAAAATTGTATTTAAAAATTTTCTTTGTCTAGACATATTTATTATTATTTATATCCTCAAACCTTACCAAAATTTGATTTGAAAATGGAATGAGATGGTTTCTATTTGTGAAAACTTAATCTGCTAATTAAAACTCTAGAATAAATGCTTCGGAATAAAACTAAAATGATAAAAGATGTATCAAAGTGCTTACAGAAATTATAAATACACTAATAATAATATTAAAACAGTTTCATTAGATGTTTTTTAATTCACTAAAAAAATTTTATCAAAAAACACTTAGGCCTGCAATAATGCTTAATTTAATTTTAATGTATAGACAGTACATTTTAATTCATCGTTCTTTTAAATCAATCTTCCAAGAAAACAAACTTACGAAAATAATTTTTTGATAAACAAGATTTAAAAAGTATTCAGTTGTATAGGTTTTTGGAAAAACGCGACACTTACTATAATCACTGTAAAAAATTTCCAACTTATTTATCGCTTGTTTCACCAGAGAGAGTAAGAATCCATTAGCACACGGAGAAACCGAGTGAAATCACATGTTAAAATAAACAAAAAACACTTTTTTCTTAATAAATTTTCAATGATAATGATTGTAGTCACATGTATTGACAATGCATATGGGAAAATAAAAATATTTTTAGAAGAACTATCTGATACCAATTATCCATAGTTTTTAAACTGTAAATAACCGGTAGGGATATAGAGAAAAATTTATATAATCATTAAAATTCTTTCAATATTCTGAATTTAAAAATAAGAAAAAGTACTCTAGTGCGATTTCTTTGTTCCTTTATTCGTGTGAATAATATTTTGTACAATTTTTATTTTTTTATTTATGAATGTATATTTATAAATTCCAGCTAAAAAAAAAACTAAAATAAATTATAAAATAAAAACGACATTTAACACACTATAACACATTTGTAAATCGTAAATTATTTTATACAAATTGTTAATAATCGCCTAACTAATTCTTGAAATTAAAATTATTCTTAAAAGAAAAGAAACAACGTAAAGAATAAAATTTTGCCTATACAATAAGACAAAAATAAAATAACTCAAAAAAATAAAATAATAAAATAGTAATCAGTTCGTAAATCTCACTCTTTCGTTCGGATCCTCCTTAAAATGTTAGAAAGACTCGCGCGGTTTTATTTATAAGAAAAAGTTTATATTAAAATCTCCCTTATTTCATTTAAGTATACACAAAAAACACTGCATCGGCATGGGAGTTAATCCTTTTTAGGCTTATTTTATTTTCTCTGTTTTTTTTTTAACTTTTGACATTTATTAGTAAACGTAAGAATGTATAAAATCTCGTACTCACTTAGTTCATTATTATTACATTTATTTCTTGCTATATGAAAATTTATTTCAAACTTTATTTCTGACACAAACACACTTGCTATTTTTTCTCGTTTTTTCGATCGACTCAATATTTCTGTGTAAAAAGTGTAAATACATCGACAAAGCGGGTATTTTACGATCCATAGATAAATATTAAAAGTTTTTAGAAATTTTTTTTAAGGTGCATTCTTTTATATTCCGCGATGGCACGAAGAATTTTTTGAACTAAACATTTCGAATTATTAAAAGTTGAAGAATATTTATTTGATCGTTTGTGAATTTCTAAAAGTATTGAAATTTAATATGATTGACTTGATTGAATTTTTTATCATAAAAAAGTAAAAGTTCAAAATTTTAGCAGACACTGAACAAAAATAATATTCACAACTTTACACTTAAAGATATATCTTTTTTAATACTCCTTAGGTACGACTTACTAGCGAGTACATAAACTCTTTTTTTTTATCATTTAAAAAATGGGAATGCTTAATTAGGATCCTATAATTCTCGCTCATATCGTCATGGCACTAACTATCGTTTCTTTTCGTATTGTGGAATGATTATGGCGTAATTTTTTCATTGATCAAAAATTACAATCTAAGCGCCATTTTTCAGCTTTTCATTCAATGTAAAGCAACATCGATTCGACCCTATACATTAATCATTTTTACTCTTTTGTTCATTTTCCAAAAGTTACGAATAATGATAAATATTGAAAACTACCTACTTTTCTCTTCGATTTTTTTTTTTTTTTTTTTTTTTTTATATAAATACATCAAACCTTAAAAATGATTTTGCCTTTCACTTGAAAGGAAAAAAAATTATAACTAATATTGTCACGAAGAGAACCACAACTAAGCCTTAGGTGTTTGTGTAAAATTTTCAAACAGGGTCGGAAAAATTTTAGATAAAAAAGATGTTTTTTTCTATAGCTCAAACCATGACAATGGCTTCCTTGCCGCAAAATAGAAACGGGTACTGATCGATCATTGTTTGTACAACATCCTCAAGGTACGGCCTCATCGCCTCGAACCTTCCGAGGTCATTGAATTCGATCGGCAGGAGAGTAGGCCACCAACAAATTGCCAAGTTTTTGCTGTCCATACTATTTAACTTACAGTTTTCGGCAACCCTACAAATTTACAAAATTATTATTATTGTCTCTCATGAGTATATTGAAATAAACATACCTTTTTTTTTAATAATTCACAAAAAAAAAAAAAAATAAAAAGAAAAAAAAGAATTTTACTTGAGTGAGACAAATTGACTTTCAAACGAACAAGTTTGAAAAAGATTTTTATGTATGATTATTAGTATTTTAAATTAATCAAGTTAATTTAAAATACACTTAAAAAAAAAACGATATGACCCTCTACTCGTTTGAAGTACACTTAAATCACGTTTTGAATAAATGTCACGCTTGTCATTTTTAACTTTTTTCCTCATATTATTTTTTTTAACCCTTAAAGTACACACCCAAATCCAGAACTGCCACACTGACAGTTATGTGGGGTATTTTACACCCCGTGTGTACTTTAAGGGTTAATGTATGTACAACCAAGTTCACAGTGAATAATTCAATTGGTAAATGAAAGTCATAACTTAGAAATTAAAATCGCCTCCTTATCATGTAAATAATAAAATTTAAAAAGTATAGTAAAATTTTCCCTTTTTACAGTTATTAGCAACATGTAACTTTTTTAATAAATTACAAGAATTCTCCCTAAATTTAAAGAGTCATTAAAATTTGGAAAAAATGTATAATACTTACTTAACAAAGTGTTGGAAAATGAATTTGAGCACGTCAAAGTTGACGGAATTAAGTTTGTTGAGCATCATCCGAAGAGCCAAAAGTCTTCCACTTCGATCTAAAACGCGTTTGAAGAAAAAAATAAAAATCAGAACAAAAAAGCCATTAATACAACATTGAAAGTCGACAAATAACATTACTATCAAGTCAAAAATATGAATCCGAACTTTGGAAATCACGTTTGATTTTCTACTATAACAAGCAAAATAAAATTATTCTCTAACAAAATTTTTCCCTAAACTTATTTTATAATTTCAGCAATGCACTTATACATAAGCTTAAAAAATGAAAAAAAAAAAAAAAAACAAAAACCTAAAAATAACTATAAAATGTGTGAAAATGCGTTATACTGCTAAAATTATTTTTTGAAAATTAATGCTATATGCACTTTATGACATTAATAAAAAAAACGTAATGAATGAAATAAATTAAAGTTCAATCTAATCTAACAAGATTTCCATGGTTGTATTCTATAAATGAGTTTCTATATGATTTTATGATTCTATAAGACATTATGATAACAAAATTAAAGAAAAAAAAACCAACCTTCCATATTCATGCATGCCACGGACATCGGTTTGCTGATACCACGTGCACCTTAAGGTAAAAAAAAAAATATTTATATGTATAAGAAAGAATCGTAAACATGAATTGGTGAATGATTTCATTCTACATGATTGTTTACATGTGTTACGGAGGATCAAAGAGAGTCACAAATTAAAATTATTCAAGAGAATGTATGTACAAAGAAAATTGTAAATACAAAAAATAAACTTGTTTAAAAGTAAATTGTAGTAAAAAAAAAAAATTATTTACACAATTTTAAATATTTATATTCCATATATTTCACTTTTTACACATAACAATTTTATTCCTCTTATAAATTATTTAGACTCACTTTTCCTCAATCTCTATAACATTTAAAATAATAAATATGAAAATAAAATTATGCAAAGCATGAGCTAGTGAAAAATAAAATAATTATATTGCAGCGCAGCCTTATAGTAACGCTCATATCATAAACATGAATTAAATAAGAGCATGCTGCTCTTTAAAAAAGCAAACAAATAAACAAAAAAACTTACCCGATATGTCCTCAAGTTGGCTCATACTTTCTTTGTCGATCAGAGGTGGCAACCTTTTCGAGAAGAAATCTTTTAATGCTGTTGCCACGGCATTTACAGGAATGTCAAGGGAATGTATGTCTACAGTACCATCTGAAGCAAACGAATTAAACAGGAAAAAATAAAGCATGAAATAATTTACTATAAGCATATACTTGAAAAATGTAACTTAAATTACAATGTCAATGTTTTTATAATTTTTAACATAACTTAGGTGTCATAGCTTACCTTCTTCAAACTTTTGGAATAATAATTCAACGTGAGCACGATTTCCAGGTACCCTGTAGATACCCTCGGAGTCAAGTCCCTCTTCTTCAATAAACCTTACACACTTTTCAAGGAATAAAGGTATTGGATTAGAATCGCTCTGAGCAAAATCTTCAATCATTGGTTGAGACATTGGCAAAGACATATTCATCATTCCACCAGGACCCACATTATTGTTTTTCGTTTGTTTTATTTTCTCTTGCTTTTTCTTTTCACGCTCACGTTCTTTTTCAGCGTTTCTTTTCAATTTTTCTTCCTAAATAAATAAATGCAAAAAAATATTGATAAATAGATCAAATCATTTTTTTTTTTTTTTTTTAAACAGCAAATTTTTTAAATAACTGTTTAAAACCAAAACTAAAGAAATGCAGTAAAAAAATACCTTCAATCTTCTCTTTTCTATCTTTTCATCTTCTTTTGCTTTTTGCTTGTCTCTCTTTCTCGTAAGTTTGTCTTGGCCATCTTTATTTTTTGTGAGTAATCCAAAGCTTGGCGAATTTATCTCTCTTGGAGATGATACATCTAGGCTCGATTCGTCATCGTGTAAGAAATTATTCTCTACAAGATTCCTCTGTTGTTTAGCTGACATTGTACTGAACATCTCTTGAGTAACGTGTTTCATACTGAACGGATTATTCATACTGGAGGCCAGAGGATGAGGTGGTGGGTGAGGTAGCGAGTTTCCAAACTTTTTACGTAAATTAGCGACAGCTTGTTGTTGTTGTTGTTGTTGTTGCTGCTGCTGCTGTTGTTGTTGTTGTTGTTGTTGTTGTTGTTGCTTCATAATGAGCTTTGTTCGAGAATTGCGCGAAAGATGCTCTTGATCACTTGATTCTGAACTTTCGGGTGTTCCACTTGATACTGAAAAGAGTAAGAAAAATTAATTTTTTCATTTATTCAACAAGAAAGTTTTTAAATAGTAAATTAATTTTAAATTTCTAAAGATTGAACTTGACATATTTTGTATTTTTTATGATCTTACAGATTTAAATATCATTATAATGCAATAAAAACTTATTGAATCATTCATTTATTTATAGCTTAGTTACTTTTTTTACCTTTTTCTGTAGAGTCCATTCTCCAACTCTTATCGTCTTTGATACTGTAATTTAGCCCAACTATACCGTCAACCATTCCTCCACTCCCGATTCCACCCAGTGTAGGTACTTTTGGAGTTGCCACAGGAATTGCCGTACGCTTTTTACGTGAGCGCTTGTGAGATGTTGATTTTTTGTTATTCATTTTTCCCAAAGCTTCAGCTACCAACTGTTGGCGTTCAAGTGAACTCCATTCTGAATCTGAATCACTGTAAGCCGTTGAAGGAGAATCTGAAAATTTTTACGTAACGACATTTTATTAGAATTTATTTCAAAAACATTTTTTCGTACACAGTATTTAACAAATTAAAATAAATATTCAAAATTGAAATATTTTATTAGTCGGAATTTTGTTCGTTACTTCTTTCTTTCATAATGTTACATCAATAGATTTTTTAATTAGAATGAAATCAAAGAAGACTTTCAAATTCAGTCTGTACTAGGCACTGATGCAGTTTTATATTTGCAATTTAATACTGTTTTTTTTTTACTTACAAGGTTGGCCTTTATCTCTTCTATGTCGCAATTTAGCTTTGTTATTTCCAAGAGAATCGTGAACCAACGTATAGACATAGTCAGCGTCATAGTGAGGATACAAATTCGGAATTTGATCCTTAACCTGAAATAATTTAAATTTAAGTTTAAGTTTTTTTTTTTTAATTTAAGTACTTTACCTAAGATGACCTTAAATATTTATTACAATTTGTGGATGTCGCTAATAAAATAACAATAGAATCGAATCAAACGTTTTGAATGGCATCGTGAAAAAGTTATAAATTAAAAAAGTGTAAAAATTTGAAAAAAAGCAAAATAAATTTTTGATCAAATGATTTAAAAAAATCATAATTTTGCGGCTTTCATAAAAAATTTCTGCAAAAATAGCGAAAACACCCAAAACCGAACAAAAACACCCGACCTGCGAATACTCAGTTCCAAGATCTACCATTTCAGGAGTTGCTAAGGGCGCATGTCCCAATCCAATTTTTCCATGCTCGTCCTTCTCACCAATAGCCATTCTTGAAATAACATCCGTAACATTCGAATAATCTTTCAAATTGATCTTTCCAGGCTGCTTGAGAGTTTGACTGTTGCCTTTAGGTCGAGGTTTGGTCTGCGCCGAATGTCTACGACCTGTCGTGAACGCCCTTTGCGAATAGCTATTGATACCATCTTGCTGCTGCTGCTGGTGCATGAAAGTATCCTTGACCCAGCCTGAAACCGTGCGAAAGTGCTTCATTGCTTTTCGCATGGTAGAGAAAAAAAAAAAAATGATTACATTCATTTTCAATAAAACTTGTTTTTTAATGACTTTTATAGTAATCTGGAGTATAAGTTAGATAAATGTTGCTTTTTTAAGAGTTAAGTTTATAAATGAAAAAAATATTTGAAACAAACTTAAAAAAAAAAAAAAATTTATTTTAAATTTTTATTAAAACTTTTTTTCTAACATTTTTGATAAAGTAAAAACTTTTAAAAAAATATTAATTTTAAATTTTGCTTGAATTTTCTATCAAAGTTTTGTAAATTAGAAATTATTTTTAATAAAACAGTATCTTTAGTTTGAACAAAAACAAAACTCGCTAAAATTCTTACCAGACAATTTGCTGGTGACATCTCCACCTCGACCGAATTCTTTTTCCTCTCGATGATAGTCAACTTGACTATAAATATCGCTATCATCGCTCGGTGTAGCTCTGTTGTCATGAAAATGCTCGTTCAATATGCCACCATCTCCAAGTTCACCATCAGGCGTTAGCTGTTCGTACGACTCAGAGCCGCTCCTGAAAGTTACCGACATACTGCTTCACGTTAGATGGAGAAAACAAACACGTAGGGAATAAAAAAAAGAATAATAAAGGGTCAAGCGTAAACATTTTTCACGTATGACTTACCCGTCGTCAGGTGTTTGTAGATGGTAACTTTCGTGTCGAGGAGGAGGCATAGGGTGTAAAGCAGAATACTCCAACGTGCCTTCGCCACTGTCATTCAGGTTACTTGGCTCTTCCAAGTTAAAAGCTTGTTCTATTTCAGGTTTTTTGTCCCATACTTCTTTGAAAAAGGGTGTGTAGAAAGCGGCTAAAAAGTTTATATTTAAATAAGACATAAAATTTGAAGTCCAGTAAAACTTTTTCTTTATTTCCAATTCCCGAAATTGTTTATAAATTATTTTATAAATATATTAATAACTATAAATAATTATAATTATCATAATTACTTTTCTGTTGACAGGAAGAAGATGAAGTCATGAAATGTGCTCCAAGTTTATCGGCAGTGGCATTTCCTTCGGTGATAAGATGATGACTTAAGTCGTTTGTAAAAAATGCATTGGCCCCACCAGAATCAGTAACTGCCAAAATTTGTATAGGCAGGTTTGGAATGTTCTGTGAAAATGCGCTGTAACATAATCAATCAAAATTATCAAACCATTGCGACTTATGAAACATGTAAAAATTTGATTGAAACATTAATTCTAGTTTTTACGTACTTAAGTGTAGCCAATGAAGCTTTTCTTTTAGTCGAGTATACAAGTATGAAACCATGCACAAGCTCATCTCGAAATGCGTTGGCCCCGTGAAAACTCGATACTGTAACCTCCACTCGTCGCTTCGACTCGCCTAGGAAAGTCTCGAGTACAATAGAACGTTCACTGCTCAAAAAACAGCACTGATGACTTAATAATGGCGCCAAAACATTTTCAACAGAGTAGGGATCGCCACAAAACAAGCACATTATTATTCTGAAAATTAAGAAGAAAAATATGAATTACTTATATTTATTTTAAAACTTTTTGATCTTTACAAATAGCTCAAAAAATTATAATTAATACCGAATATCTGGCTCTAAACATTCGATAACGCTTTGGTAAATATTAAGAAAACCAGCACGATGAGTTATTGCTTGAACAAGTTGTTGTAAGGACTCTTTAACAAGTGAACTTGGGAATCTTTTATCAGGTTCCAGATCTTCAATCGCAACGTCGATAAATGGGCATTGTAAGCTAAAAAAGAGTTTTTAATTTTATTTATTTTTTCTTTTCAACGAAAAAATAAAATTTTCTTTTCAATCTAGGTTTTTACCTATCAGAAAGACTTTGACCTTCTTCTCGCAGCCGCATGACTTCAAGTTCATCAATTACCCCGTCAGGTACAAACAAGATAACGATTGGTAAACCTTGAAATGGGAGTCGATCTTCTTGTTCTAAATTTGACAGTAACGTTTTTTCAACAGAAGAACGAACGTATTCGAATGTTTCTTCATTTGAGTAGATGCAGAAAGAACCTGTTGAATTGAATAAGTAAGTTACAACTTTTGAACAATTTAAATTTATATTCAAAATTGTATCAATTAGAGTTAGTTTAAGAATATACCATGCGGCATAAAATCAGAGGTGGTAAAAGAATTATGAGGCTGTCCAACATCGCCGTCGATAACTCGGTAACCAAGAGTGTAGAGTTGACAATCAATTTCCACCTCGTCATCTTCACTCTGGGAGCGAATCTCACGAGCAAATTCTTCCCCAAGACCTGTACTGCCCAATATAACGAGATTGAGTTGATTGTTTTCGGAACTCAGCTGCCATTGATTACTATGGTTCCACGAGGATGGTCTTGAAGAAAATTTTTTTTTAATAATTCGTACATTCACATTAAAATAAACGTTATTGTTACTTGTTTTATAATTTTATTACCTGTGAGCTTTTGTTCCTAAAATTCTTTCAACTAAAGCGTCCATACAATTAGGAAAAGCTGGACAGTGTTCTCTAATCGGGCAGTGTACAAAACCAAGATGTTGAAAAAGCATTAATTTTCGGTCTTGGTCTAATCGATCTAAAGCTTTGTACCTTTAAATTGAAATATTCAATTATATTTCATTCATGAAAAGGCTTGTAAATATATAAATATTTTTATATAAATTTAAAACAGCTTACCTAAAATCGTCCATTAAAGCATCAGTGATTTCTTTAATGTCATCTTGTGTAATTGTACCCGTAGGGGCTAAGCTTTTGTAGTGATAAAACAAATCTGCATGTTCCGAGAGTAACTCCTGAAATAATACATTGTGTTAGAAATAAAGTCATTGTTTTTCCAATTTATAATTTCAAATGCAGTAACAATTCAGAAATTTGAATGGAAATTAACAAATGAAAATCGGAGCTTAACATGTTTCGTGAAAAAAGGCCATCGATTATATTTAAAAATTCGAGTAAACAAATTAAGTTGAGCTAAAAAGCATTTATGTTTTTACCTGAAAATTATGCTTTGCTTTTTCAATAATTTCTTTTTGATGTTGATCATAGATCTCCTGGCAATCATGATGCGATAATGCTTCAAAACATTCGCGCCCCATAAACAGTACCCGCACCTCTGACAATTGTTTTCCGGGAGTTACATATCCAGTTTCTTCTAGTAACTGTTTGAACTGCTTTTTCCATCTGTTACAATACATCTCGTGAGTTTTTTTTTTTTTTTTTTTTTATAGTTGATTTATGATATTTATAAGTTATACATAAATAATTTTCAATGATTTACACACTTAAAAAATTATAAAATCATCTAGCTTTATGAGCTTTTAAATTTTGTATAAAGTCGAAGTTAGTATCAGCTCGTTATTGAAAATATTATATTTAATACATGATTTTTAGTTTTTTATATTGAGCTGTAAGATAAATACCACATAAACCAGAGAGTAACCCTTTTCCCTTGGATTTTGGGATTTTGGTATCTACAATTATGCACAGTTTATACTTTAAAAGTACATATGATAATTTGTAAATGATTAAGTTTAACCAAATCAATTGATTTAATGCATCTAGAGTATCCATTAAACATCTAAATATTAATTAGTAATAATTAAGAAATTAATAATTAAACGTAATCATGTAAATGACAAATAATATCTCCTTTTTATTTTTTTTAAACTGATTGAAACTTTTAATGGGGAGAGGAGCGGGTTATTCGCTGATTTATATTGTAAAAAAAATTTCCATTTTAAATCTTGAATTATAAAATTTATCAAATGTATGTCTAAAAGAGTAATTTCAAGAAGATATAAAAAAAAGATTAAATTTTTTCTAATTTTTTTTTATAAATTCAAAAATAACTGTAACTTATTTATTTAGTTTTTCTTATAATATTAAAATTATAACTAAGTGATAAAAAAGAGGATATGATTCTAGTATGATTCAAGTATTGAATTCACTGAGATAAAATAGACTTCTATTAGATTTTAGTTTGAATTTAAAATGTATGATTTTTGAAGCACGATTAATTAAAATGAATAAATAAATGATCCCGTTCTATGATAATTTTTAGTAATGTAAATTTTTAAATAATTCATTAATTAAATATTTGACTATGAGCATGTACACTAAGACTACAAATCAGTCATTCTAAGGTTTAACTAAAAAAATTAGTTGACTACAATCTAGAGTCTATGCAAGCTCAGCAAATTCCCAGAGCAAAAAGAAAAATTAATTGTAATAGTAAAAGTTAATAGCCATAAAAAAACGCAAATAATTACCTTTTTGGAAGTCTGCAAAAAGAAAGACGCCACCCAAAATAAAGCAAAAAGCATTAGTTTGATGCACACAAATGTTTTCTCTCCACAATGTAAATAAATAATGATTGCCATACAATAAAATAATGATTAACTGATAATGAACTTTTATTAAAAATTAAGCTAAAAGTATAATTTTAACGTTAAGCAACTAAGCAACTAATTAAAAGTTTGCATTATAAACTTTTTGTTTACGCGAAATAATTTTTGAATATTTGTAAATTACATCTCAATTTTAAATTGCTTCATAGTCTTCTAAATGTCTAAATTAATTAAAGCCTGAATAATCTTTGCAATGTAAATTTTAATGTACACCAAGGTTTTAAGTAATGAAAATAAAGTTAAATGTAGTTATTTTCATTACATAAAAAAAAAAACTTGATTTAAGAAAACTTTTTTTGTAATATTCATTCGTAATCAAATAAATAAATCATTATATGGCATTCAAATGAAAACTTAAAAAATGATTGTTAGTAAAAGCCAAGACGATACGTTCTAACGTATATGCTAAATATTTATATGCTTTGGTGCATTCATAAAAAAAATATTTGCATGGAACTATATCGTCAGCAGCCCAAAATGAACTAAACCCCACAGGACTCACTCAAGCCGTCGTTGTTCTTGTTGTAAAGCATTTATATGATTTTTAAAAACAGTTTCAGCCTCGGTTGTTTCCAACACATCGTAGGGAATCTTTGACGTATTGTTCTCGCCAAAATCGTAATCAATCCAAGGTATATCTTCTGGACATTCATAAAAAAATCTGTCAAAGTCTGGATGCTCTTTTATATACTGCTGAACGTTCGACCATTCTCTGTAAATTACATTTTTAAGTTTCAATAAAGCATTTTTTATTTTTAACTTTGATACTCTATCAATCTATTTATTTCGATAAATTGTGTTTTTACAAATAAAAAATCTCTTAGATGTCAAATCAATAGAATCATACAACTTAATTTAAAAATTTATTTTATAAATTTAATATTAAATTTATAATTTAAAATTATTAATTATTAAATTTTTAATAAAATTTAATATTCAGCTAAATTTTTATTGTGGCATGAATTCTAAAGCGAAAACACTTTTACTGTGAAAAGCGTTTAAAATATAATTTTGATAGACTTTATTTCAGTTATTTTAAAAAAATCACACAGGTTTTTGTGCTAAGGTATCAATATTTTATTTTTGAATCTACTTTAATAATCGTTGAAGTAAACTTACTCGTTAATCAAAGTTGAAATATCTGGACAAATTTCATGCAGTATTTCCGGTAGCATATCCAAGTATCCTTGAATTTTTTTAGCGATCTGCTCGTCTTTAAGTTTTTTAATATGCCGTCGGAAAAGCCGTTGGGTAGCTTCGATCCCAAAGAGCTCAACAAAGGTGGTAAATTCTCGATGTTGCCCGAGCTTTTTCGATGCTTGTGACCATGTTGCACGATAATCTTGAATGTGTATGCGTATTAGCCTCTGCAAGGATTCTGTTGATGCATCCATTAGATCTTTCCGCTGTCGGGCCGCCTCCGAGAATCCGATTACCTATAATAACAATAAGCATAATAGTGAAACAAAACACATTGTTTCCACTATAACTTAAAAAAAAAGGTTTGAAATTTTACCTTGCTTCTTAATTTAGTTTTGTCGACAAGTTGAGCAATAGTCATGAAAGCCAAGTCAACGTTAATATTTTCGTGGGCCGAAGTTTCAACCATTATAATCGATCCCTTATATTCCTTGCGCATAACTAATTTTTCAGCTTCCTTAACGTATTGCTCATTACAGTCATCGTTCTTGGTTGTAACTAAAATTACTGGTTTCTTAGTTTTCACTAGGTTGTTCAAGATGTTGGCTACAATATCGACCTGCTTCTCGATTGAACGATTAGGGACCACGCTCACATCAAAAACACAAAGAAAGCCGTCGATATTTAACTTTCCATCTGGTAGAACCTGAATCATTATAATAGATTAAAAATAAATAATAATAATAATAAAATAATTTTAAAATATTATCTAATTTATCTCTTTGCTGTAAAACGCCATTAATTTAAAAACTAGGTGGTATATTTTAGATGAACTTGATTTATTGGTTAAAATGATAATATGGTGTGAATTGCATTAATTTTTAAGTCTCGCGGCCATCAGTTTTATTATTCTACTAACATAATAAGGTGATCAATTTGCTAAAACAAATATCATTGAGAAAAAAAGTATTCAAAATTTTTATAACACTGCGGGCAATATATACGTATATATTATATACATATATCGCACGCAGTATCATAAAAACTTATCATATCTTCGCCCCAATTCAGAAACATGCTAACTCAGAAATCGCGCATGAAACGTGCTAATTCACAGCTGAGTTCAGAAACATGCTATCTCAGATTCCGAGTTAGCATGTTTCTGTATTGAGGCAACGATATGTTCGATACAAGTGCGACAAATAAGCAATCCGTGAACGGCATGGTTTAGCGCCCTAGCGAATCAAGGCTGATAATACACTATTCTTGATTGCTTATTTGTCGCACTTGTATCGAAACTGCTATTAAAATATTTATTTAATTTTGGATGACCCAAACACTTTATTTTTGCAACTTTAGATTAACACATTCGTGAAAACCAAAAAAGGCATTTTAAAAAAAATAAAAGTGTTTAACCAATAGATTAGAAATACTCCGCTTTTTCGCGTTTTAGTGGTAATTTCGTTAAAATAAAATTTTCGAACCTTTTGCTCGTATTCTTTTTCGATTCCTAGCTGATTCTTGCATATATACATCAACTTTTCGGCACTGGTAATCTTAGTTGCAGAGCACCTTTTAGCATAGGGTTCCATCTTACCGCCCTTAAATGGTTGAAAGGACGAATCATCGATGAATTCCGTATGCTCTATCACCTGAAATTGGTAATCAGCAGAACCATCCTCCGTTGGTTTCATCACCTCTCCCCAATATAAAAAGTGATCATTATTAACCACTCGGCCACTGAAGTCAGACTGTAGTATAAAAAATTTTTTTTAACAAAGTTCTTCATTTTTTATGGCTATATTTGTAATAAAAAATAAATGTAAAATTGAAAAAGTTTTCATACCTGTGACAGTACAGATATGTGATCGACGCTGTAATCATCGCTGAGCGATCGCATGAATCGATTGCAAAGACAAGATTTGCCTACGCCTATCGATCCTTTGTCCTTTTCTGTACCGGACAGCCCTACAACGGCTACGTTTATACTTTTAACGTTTTCGTTTTTTCGCGCCATTATATATAAATATTTTAGTCGATTTGTATATCAAAATTATTTTTAAAAAATTCACGCGTTACTGAAAACTAGCAAACGCTGATTCTCCTAAAATCCTTGTGAAAGGCTCCTAAATACCTTGAGCTTTGGTGATTGCTGTGATACTGCTGAACTGTAAGAAAAAAAAGCATAGATAAAATTTTTTTTTCATTTTGTTCCAATAAATTTTGAGAAATTATATTTTATCAAATAAATGTGTTGAAAAATGTTTTTTTTCAAAATTTACCGTAAGTTAATACAGTCAGAAAGTACAATACCTTCTAGAACTTTATTGCTTTCCTTTGGTAACATCCTTGAAAAGATATGAATAAATATGTTATTATAGAAGTCCTTAATTTTCAAAGTTGAATTAATTAATGACATCACAGTCAATTGTAACGGAGTACTTTGGTTCCATACAAAAAGAATTATCATCAGGCATTGAGTAGTATAAATTTATTAAAGTTTATCACAATTAGTTGTTATGTATCTTTTTAGCACACTTGAGATGCTTTTTTTGGAATGGCACTGAGTATCTGGAACACATAAAAAATTTCAAGCAATGAATAATTTAGAATGAAATTTCATAAAAAACATACTTGTAATAAGTAGTTACTTTTAAATTTTCCTTACATTAAAGATGAAAGATTTATTAAAAAAAAAAAAAAAAAAAAAAAACCGTTAACACAGTCCACAAAATTTTAATCTTTTCTTCAAGGAATAAACAAACCATTTTGAAATTTATAAACATTTATTGAATAATCGAATAACGATTGCAGTAAGCTGTCAAATAAATGAAATTTCTAAATAAATTTTTTTAACAGCGGGTTCGCTAAGTAAAAAACCATACAGTTAAACATTAAAACAGGAAAAATTTTATTTTAAACAATTAAGAAACCATCAAAAAAATTAATTAGAATGTGTTTATTTTTAGTATTAATATAACTTGTTACTATATTATATTTTATAATCCATTAGGGACACCGTTATGAATGTTGTGCCATATAAAGACCGCCAAGTCCACATGATTTAATGAAAATAAAAATTTTAAGATAAACTTGAGCACAAACTGAGCTGTTCTAAATTTAAAATGAAAAATATGAACTATTAAAAAACTTCATCCATAACTATTTTTTAGTAACAACAATTAACAAGCTTTTCATAAACATTCACCTTCAAACTCACTAGCATACTTATGAAAAATTTAACACTTTAGCATCATCATATATATTTTTTATTGAATGAAGTTAAATAATATTTTCTTTGAGCTTGTAGTAGAACCTTAATTTATCAAAAATTTAGGTCCTAAACATGTTAATAATAATATAAAATAAGAATATTGACATTGTTATTAGACTAAATTGAGTCATTAAAGAGATTAAAAACAAACAATTCAATTATTCAGCATAAAAATTTATTAACAATGAATCTTTTCTTCAACACTACAAATTATTAATTTTTAAATAGAGTTTGTGTTTAGCTGTATTACATGAAATAATCATAAAATGCAGAACCCACATCTATATTCTATTCTAAAATTTAATGTTGATTAATATTTCTTATTATTAAATTAAATAAAGATAGAGAATTACTAAACTTTGTCACTATAAAACATTACTATTATCAATGTATGGAGCAGGTTGAATTATTTTGAAACAATATTTCTTTGTATTCTGAAAGCACTGTAAAAAATTAAATTGCATCAAAATAATCTCTGTATAGAAATTTGTTTGAATCATATTACTATTTTGAAATTATAATCCTTTTGCAATAAATAAAAGATTTAAAAAATAAAAAAAGTTCAATAATATTGAATTAATACACTGATTGCTTGTACAAAAGTTGACTGCTCCTGAATAAGTCACTCAACTTTTACATTTAAAAAGAGTTTTCTTCCACAAAATCCTTATCACCCATAAAAAACATTCTTACTCTCACAATCATAAAATAATTATAAACTTCGACACATGAAAAAGTAAGGAGTTAGGAGAAAAAAAACAATGAAAATAAACCACACCAAACAATACACCTAGAACAAATCAATTCAGCAACTGCTCCAAAACGAGTCCCCACTCCTAAACAACCAAACCCATTTTCACACAGCTTCAACTCGTTCCGAAAATCCAAGAGTAAAACTCGCAAGGTAATCGGCCAAGACTCTTTGTCGAGGGTTCCCCAGGTGGTTGTCCGTGGGAATAAAAACTACGACTCACCTAGGACCGCACATCGTCCTCTCCCATTCACTACTCACAGCAGCAGTCGCCGCGTAGTAATCCCACTCACTCATACGCTTACGAGTTTCGCACATCGACGTTGGGGGGTGCACTGCAGAAACGGCATGAACACAAAGAAGCTTTGGGATTTACCTGGTTGTGATCGTCCTCATCCCGATTCCCGGACCTCCTGGTACCCGTGCAGCTTCCTCCACTGTACAGAACCGATATGAAACACTTTGCGTCCCCGTACAAAGTGTCCCCAGGCTCCTTGTTCACCGAAAAAACGAGCGTCCCACGACGACACTCGCACCGGTATATATAAAGAGAAAAGCACTGTGTATCGTACTCCGAGTCGTGGGCACGACCGCGGGGTCGTCCTCCGCTTCCTGAGAGAAGGCTGCGAGTTCCTGTCGTGAAAAACGATCCGTCACAGCACCACCACAGGAGCCGCTGCTGCTGGGCCTCGCGTCAAGTGTCGAGAACGGCCGCAGCACTGCTGGCTGCACCTCGTCGTGGAGCCATCTTTGACGAGCCCGCACACATACACCGAGTTTGCTGGTGGTTGTGTGTTGTGCGCGTGTGCTGACTGCTGCTATCCTGTCTGCACGATAAGTAATCCTGTCTCGCTCCCTCGTTCTCGAATCTCGACCGGGTCCTTTGGAAACAACGTCGTCTCTTATCGCCGTCGTCGTCGTCGTCGGCTAAAGTTAGTTTAGACAGGCTAAAATAAAAAGACTGCTGCGAAATCCGTGCGTTGCCTTCGTTAACTGAGGGAGTTGAAGGACTCGTTGGGGGTGGTCGAATTTACGTCTGCTTACCTGTATGCAGACTACCAGGGGTGGAAAATTATAGCCTATTTTTAGTTTTTCGGAGTCCATGGGGGATCGACGAACTGTTTTGGCGTTTGCGCGTATACTTAGCTTGAAGCGCGAAATTAAACAGCGGAAAATGAAAAAGGTGACTAAAATTGTATTCTAATATTTTTTTAAATTGGAATCGTTCGTTACAGCCATCTACTTTAATTTATTATCTGTTTTATTGATGCACTCTTACCTAGGATGTACTGCAATTAAATTTTAATTTCGTTCTAGTTATATTTACATAAACTAATCTTGAGAGTAAAAAATATTTGAAAATTATCTAGTAACGACGTAAAATTAGACTTGCAATTGGCCCTATTTTATGCACTTTAGTGTACCATTTTTGTCCAATTACCTAAAAATGTAATAAGGTTGTAAACTTTGAAAAATGATATGGATACGCATTTTTTTCGTTTCTGATTGCATGAGAATTTCATATACGCGTACAAAAATATTAATGATAAAATTCGTTATTTTATCAAAAATATAAAATTTATCTATTAAATCTAACTATAAAATGATAAATTCTTACCATAAATAATCAAAGTTTGTTCATTTTTAGATTTGTGGATGCTCCATTTAAAGAACCAAAAATTTTTTGAATTGAAAAAATTTAAAATAAACAAAATAAACACCGTATGGTATGTGAGTCTAACAACAAATATATATTTCGTTGCATCCCCTACGGTTTTTACTTGGAAATAAAGTTTTTTTACTAAAATATATTTATTGCCACATTTTTGCATTTATCAATTTCAATAAATGTACGGAGAACTTTGAGATGATAAAACGCACAAGTTTTACTTGAAATAAATCATTTTGGTTTCATCGCTCAGAAATTTAACTTCATCATTTCATGGTGGAATAAAAAACATTTATTGTTGAAGTCGCTCAAGTTTTTTGATTGATGAGCGTGGCGCTTGTAATGAGATATGTGCTCATCGAAAATATATGTAGTTTGAATATTAAGAATTTCGTCCATTGCAGTGAAATGAGAAGTTGAAAAAATAACTTGCGTCCGGTTGATTAAGTTATTGATCGAAGTCATTGGGTCATGAGTAAGTATGGGAAGACTACTTGTTGCCAAAGAAAGCACTAATTGATCTCGGCATATTAAAAGTTTGCTAAAAAATATAAAACTTGAAAAGAGGAAGCGGGCTCGTTTCAAGGGTTCTTTTAAAAAACTTGGTAGCCTAAATGTGTCACTCCAAGTAAGCAATAAATTTTTTATCACCTACCCATGCAGTGAAAAATGCAGCTACTGACCTTTCTTTTCAAAAAACATCTTTCGTCAGTTTTCCGAATAAAAGTACTTTAATTGAAAAAAGAGGTTTGAATACATTTGAACACACTTTTGAAAAGTAAAAATTAAAAATTATTGGAAATAAATGAAATTTTCATGAAAAAAAAAATTTGTTTATTAATTTTGTTTGTGTAAATAATGCATTTGAGTTTTTTTAAATATTTGTAACCAAACTCTGTTTTATTATTTCAAATCGAAATTTTGTTCAATTCTAAAAGAATAAATACTAAATAATTTTTTTTTTTTCATGTATGTAAGTATTACAATTTTAAATAATTTAATAAGTTATGAAATTTGAGAAGTTTCTGATTCCAATTTGAAAAATTTGTTAACGAAACAATATTCCGGCATAAACTTATGCTTAGAATTTATCATAATATTTATCCTTTTCATTTAATTGAGACTCCCATTTATACTATAATACGAAATTTTTCAAACTGTAAACTTTGCATATGAAGCAAATGAACACCTTTTAATGAAAAATATTGAAATTCTAATTTTTCAATTATTAAATTACGAAAATCATTACTTGATGAATGGATACTTATCAAACATCAGAAAGGTATTTACTGATTTTTAAGGTTCAAACCATGTTTAAATTTTAATATTTTCTCGAGCTACATTTATTAAACTTGAGTACTTAATACTTATTGCTTTTTCGATTTCTTCTGACTTTTAAAAACAAAATTAAGCAATGAATTAAAAACTAGTCGTGTAAAACAAGATTTCTTTGCGTAAATTATTTTAAATATTAAAACATCTACAACTTTTATCGAAAATTAAGGAACAAAAATTTAAATAATTATGCAGTTATAATCTGGTAAAAGTAAAATGTATTTTTTCAATTATTAAATTATCATTATACAGAGTGCAAAATTATAAAAAAAGTCCGCACTTTTTGAGTACTAATCAATTCGATTATTTCTAGGAGTGTAAAAAAGTCGAAAAAAAAATTAAAAATAATATTTAAGTTTCAGTGGTAAGCTTAGTATTCTTCGGCTCCCTCGCCTTCGTCATCGACGGAATCCATGCCAACTTCCTCGTAATCTTTCTCCAGGGCAGCTAAATCCTCCCGGGCCTCGGAAAACTCGCCCTCTTCCATACCTTCTCCTACATACCAGTGAACAAATGCACGCTTAGCGTACATCAAATCAAACTTGTGGTCCAATCTAGCCCAAGCCTCAGCTATGGCTGTAGTATTCGAGAGCATGCATACAGCTCTTTGTACCTAATAAAAAAAAAAAATAATAATGAATAAATTATAATTAATATTTTACTTAATAAATTAAATTTTGGTTTTTTCGCATTATATTGATCTTACAGAGCGAAGCAATATCTTTTAAGACAAAACTTTGATATTCATACTTCAAAAAACTCGAATTTCTGGACTCGGAATTTGAGTCTCAGCTACAATATTTTAAACTGGTTACACACCTTAGCCAAGTCGCCTCCGGGAACAACGGTGGGTGGCTGGTAGTTGATGCCGACTTTGAAGCCAGTTGGACACCAGTCGACGAACTGAATCGACCGCTTTGTCTTAATCGTGGCGATGGCTGCGTTGACGTCTTTGGGAACAACATCACCCCTGTAAAACGTTTTTACCTTTTATTGTAAACTGTCAGACACTACGTCTTTGACTGCATTTTAAAAATGCAGGTTCATTGAATGAAAGTTACCGTTAGTACTATGCATACCGTATTAATAAGTATAAAGTAACGGACACCGTGGTAGGAGTGGTCTTTTTTCAATCTATGAAGCAACCGATCTCTTGCTCTTTAAAAATTTATTTTATTAAAATTAAGTACCTGTAAAGCATACAACATGCCATGTATTTTCCATGACGGGGATCGCATTTGACCATCTGGTTGGCCGGCTCAAAGCAGGCGTTGGTTATCTCGGCCACGGATAGCTGCTCGTGGTAGGCCTTCTCGGCTGATATTACTGGAGCGTAGGTGACCAAAGGAAAGTGAATTCTAGGGTAGGGCACAAGGTTGGTCTGGAACTCGGTGAGATCGACGTTGAGCGCTCCATCGAATCGCAGCGAGGCCGTAATCGAGGACACTATCTGGCCGATCAAACGATTAAGATTCGTGTAGGTTGGCCTCTCGATGTCCAGGTTGCGTCGACAGATGTCGTAAATGGCCTCGTTGTCGACCATGAACGCGCAGTCCGAGTGCTCGAGGGTCGTGTGGGTCGTCAGGATGGAGTTGTAGGGCTCGACCACGGCCGTGGAGACCTGGGGTGCCGGGTAAATTGCGAACTCGAGCTTGGACTTTTTGCCGTAGTCGACGGATAGCCGCTCCATCAAGAGGGAGGTGAAGCCGGAACCAGTGCCACCCCCGAACGAGTGGAAAATCAGGAAGCCCTGGAGACCGGTACACTGGTCAGCCAATTTACGGACACGGTCGAGTACCAAGTCAACGATTTCTTTTCCAATGGTGTAATGACCACGCGCGTAGTTGTTGGCTGCATCCTCTTTGCCGGTTATCAGCTGCTCCGGGTGGAACAACTGACGGTACGTTCCCGTTCGTACTTCGTCTGAAAGTAAAAAAAAAAATTCAAGCTCGCGTAAACTTTTGACAACTTGCAAGATAATCCGAAAAAAATGAATAAGTTACAAACCAACAACGGTTGGTTCGAGATCGACAAAGACGGCCCTGGGGACATGCTTGCCAGCTCCGGTTTCGCTGAAGAAGGTGTTGAAGCTGTCGTCGCCACCTCCTAAAAGTTTATCGGAGGGCATTTGTCCGTCGGGCTGGATCCCATGCTCCAGACAGTAGAGCTCCCAGCAGGCATTTCCAATCTGTACTCCGGCCTGGCCAACGTGTACCGATATACACTCGCGCTGAAATAAAAGTCAATCGGATTAATTTTAATTTTTATTGGGATTATTATTATTACTTTTGTCGAGAACATTGAGATTCGGCTCAGCATTGTTATGATAACTCCCGAGGAAACACTGGTAGTTCATTTCATAACGAGTTAAACGGCGCAATAATGTTTATATTTTTTAGTGTGCGCAGGTAGTCTATTTTGGTTACTGCGACCGCACTTATACTTTGCTACTTGTTTGTTTTGGTCTTGCTCCAATGGGTATAACAGATTTTGGTCGGTAATAATATATTTATAATTTTCATTCAAAAATGATAATAATTTCGTAAAATTTTAATGTTAATAAATATAGTCTTATTTGATTTTCAATATTGCATTGATATTCGTTAAGAGTTTATTTAAAAAAAAAAGATTAATACAGAATAATGTGTAACGTGGTCGTACCCTGATGGTAAACTTTTCATTCGATCGCGTCATGTTCGTAGATGGAAACGAATTAAACAGCGGCGTGCGCGTGAAACCTTAGATCGATTTGGCGATTTTGGAACCCGCCGGATAAACCGGAGTGAGGACGATATTGATTTATCAAGGGTGACATTGAACTTTGGCCTTCTTCGAATTCGTCTTGCTCTAGTTCCGGAAGTTAAAAATTGCCTCCACTCCCAGTTGTTGAAAAAAATTTTTTCCATTATGATATAATCTTGATTGAGAAATCAATACCGAATATATATGTATATATCACAAAGCGGTTTTACTCGTTTAATTTGATTTAAGGTGCGCCCGTGACTGGCTTGCATGTTTCTTGCGCATTCTTAAAAATTTACTCAAAAAATCAACTATTCCAGTATTGACTTACAATTTTTAAACAAATAATTCACACGTGACTCACCAGTTAACCAGCGTTGCAAATTGAATAAATATCGTACAAAGAAAAGCTTTCACCAGACTTTTGTTTACCACAAATTAGAATTTCAAAAATTTGTCAATATTTTGAGTGTTATTCGCGACGCACCTAAATTTCCTTAGAATTAACATTTAGAGATTCTCAGAAAGTATATGAAAGATCTTACCATTTTGAAGGATAAATAAATCAGCGGTCCAAAAAAGTGGTCACAGCTTTCCCTCCTTACTGGGTTGAGTAGG
Source organism: Encarsia formosa (assembly GCA_038277355.1). Lineage (NCBI taxonomy): Eukaryota > Metazoa > Arthropoda > Insecta > Hymenoptera > Aphelinidae > Encarsia > Encarsia formosa. The sequence goes on from CM076184.1 coordinate 114,532,628, forward strand.
CGGGATTTACGTTGGGAGTAAACAAGTCGCTCACACGCGGTTTATCAATCTCGAGAGCCGTTCAATAGAAGCTGGCGATGTTGCTTCTCCAAACGATACCGGCGCGCGTCTAGACCGCGCGGGGAGTTGGACCGGGATTTATATAGACGAGGCATAGGTACGCGGGCGTGTAATACGCAGGCGTGCTTACTTCCTACGCGTCGCTGACTTGAGTGGTGTACTTTTTTCTCATCCGTGATCATGGCTTTTTTTTTTTTTTTTTTTTTTTTAATAGACTTAATTTCTAAAACAGACTTCTGTGCCGAATTTAAATTTCCTTTTTTTTTTATCTTCCATAACATGCAGTATTTTAAAATTGTTATCCAGGTTTTTACATTAATATAACTGTGATTGACGCTCTCAAACTTTACCATTTTATCTTTATTCTGTAATCAAGATTACATGTTCAGTATAATTTAAATTATTAAATACACGCAGTTTATGTAAAACTTAGATGCAGTCAATTAAAAATATAACTTTAAAAATCCAAGTTAGATCATTTCAATTTATGAAACTACAGAGGCCTCGAGTAAATACGCATTATTTAAATCTAAGTCGTTCGCAGGTATAAGGTATAACTAATTCTGAATTCAAGGCTCTCGTTCTCGAGCTTAGGCACGGAGTTAGAGTTAGAAAATAAAGCGAAACGTTGCGCGTCTTTTCCAAAAGGAAAAATCCCTCGAGGTGCAGCCAGCCAGGCCTCCGCGACTTCCAGCCTACGTGCGCGTGACGAAATTAGAAGATCCTCCGTCTCGGTATTTTTGGATGCAGATTTGCTCTGCAGCTGCTTAAAAAGCGTTTATTTCAAATCCAGTGACTGCGGAATGGTCTGAGGATTTTTATACTCACTGTAATATATATATATTATATAAATATCTTTTAAAGGATTTTTCAAAAAGTAAAATCTATACTATCTTTACGATATTTCTGACTTATTTGTAAATTCTCGGTAATATTATACTTGCTAAAACTTCAAAGAGTAACGCATCAGTTTCAGTAGTTTTAAATTTTAACGCCAAAGCTCATAAATTAAGCAATAAACTTTCTTTTCAATTTTAATTCAACTAAAAGTGACCCTGATAATTTATTAAAAGTTTGATACGCCTCTAATAGAACTGGCGATGTAAAGTAGTTTTTCGTAGAGCTTTAAGTTGCTCAGTAACTTGAATAAAATTCTAAAATAAGTTTAAAAACTGATTTTTTTTTTTTCAATAAATTAATTTATTTATTTGAATCTAAAAAAAAAAGATTTCAAGTTTGAAAACATCATACCTTAGTCCAATACCGCACTGAAAAGACTTATAAACGATTTCTAACGGATTAAAAAGACTAAAAAAAAAAAAAGCTTAAATCTTAATATTGTAAATCAATGAATTGATTAGTGAATAAGATCGCAAAATGATAGCGCTGGATTTTTCTCAAAAATTGATAAGTTATAAAAAAAGTGTACGAGATTGTAAAAATGTTCACCATGGGAGCAGCATTATCCCAATAGCAGCAGCAGCAGTAGCACTAGGAGTCGAGTCTCGTGTAGCGGTAAAGATCAACGGCCTCTCGCCCTCGATAAATCGAGCATCAGCGATGCGGCTACGGCAATTAGTTCTGCATCGTGGCCCTTACCTACGGACTATCCTCTGTTTTACCTTAATCATTTCGTAGGCCTTCGTACAATCTGGTTGCCTCAAATTTATACTAAATGACATCACCTTCCCCTCCTTATATTAATTAATCTTATTATTGCAGAAAAAATGTCTGAATTTTTGTACTGATAAGATTGCAAATTTATAAAAACAATCGCTTTTTTTTTTTTTAACTGCGAGCTTTTAACTTACTACCTATTACCTAACATACGCCGCAATCAAACGTGCTATGAAGTTTGAATTTATCAATTTATTATAAAATAGTATAAAAAAATAACTAAAGTTTTGTACTTCATAAATTCTTTTTGATTTTTTGAAAAAAAATTTCAGTGGGTCATTACGAGGAAAGGAACTTGGTACAAAACTAATTTTAAAAAATCGGATTATTTAATGAAATCGTAAAAGCCAAAATTTTTTTATTTACCATATAATCGCTTCATTCGATAAATTAATCAGTAGAATCAAATTTTCTCTTAATTAAAAAAAAAAAAAAATCATTGTCTTTATGAGTCTTTTTTACTTATCTATATTTTTATTTAAATGTCTACAAATATTACAAAAAAAACTATCGATTAAAATAATGTAAAATGTATGAATTAAAGTATTTTTGTAGAAACTTTAAAATCTAGTCATCCACAACAAACTGACTAGCTGCAAATAATATGAAAACAAGCTAATTTAATTTTAAAATCCCACTATTTGATGATAAACACAAAATCAAACCATTAAAATCGAACAGATTCTCAGGTATTTATGTGAGCATACATAACAAAAATACCTGTACTTAAATGATCTATGCGTGTTGATCATGTTTGATGAGTCACATCGAGCGCCCGTACATGGCTGTACGCACTACTTTTGACTATCAAGTAAACGATGTCAACAGTGTGTCCCATGTAAACTTTTGTTCCGGTTCTCATTCGTTTGAGTTCCGAAGTAAAACTCATCATCTGCAGATTTGCTACATATTTATGCTTCAACTTTTATGAGCATTCAAAATATTTGTTAAAATCCTAGCGAAAATCTAATGTTGAACGACGCTATTAATCTTATAAATGAATATAAATTAGATGAAATGCTTTTTTCTGCACAATTTTTGAACTTGCAATAAATTCCGTGAAATTTTCATTACGAAAACTTTACATGTTTTTTTTTTAATTTTCCTTTTTTAACAATAGATAAGGAGAAATTTTTAACAATAAGGTAAGGAAAAATAATACAAAACCCAATTTCAAAAACACAAAATTTTTCAAGAAGCATGTTTAAAAAAAAAGTTTTTAAGAGCTAGAAATTATAAAATCGAAAGCGTCTTTTCAAGATAAAACAGTGTTTGTTGCATAAAAAAAGATTTTTACATTTTTTTAATTTTTAAGTTTTTTTTGTTGTTAAAAATAACTAGTGAAAAAAATGCCTTTAGTGAACACTAACTAGTTATAAATTGACTCTTGAAAACTATTATTAATTATTATATTATTAGTATTTTTTAAATACATATCCTGTAATAAATTTACCCCTCTGATAGTATGAAATCGCGATTTTGATCTAATTTTAAAACTTTTACTAAACCCTTTACAGGGTAAAAATTTTATTTTAATACAGCTTATTTAATTTTTTCTAATTAATCGTGTAAAAAAATTGCATTGCACTTGAATTTTAAATGAAAATGTTCCATTCATTTGACAGATTAAAATAAAAATTTTTTTAGTGTAATAGACGTTTCACTTTAGTTTTTATCAAATAAGTAGTGATTTTGAATTAGTTTAAAAGGTCTCAAAAACGTATTTTCTTACTCAAGGTTCATGTCGAATACCTAAGCCTTTAAAAAAGATTATAGAAAAGATTTAAGTGATTAACTAATAACAACTTCACGATTTAAAATTTGTGACAATATAAACAGTTGTTTACGATAATTTAAATAACAAAATTAAAAAAAAAAAAAAATTTTTAATCATAATTAAAATATTATTGAAATCTGCAGCCAAGGTATGACATTATCTTTGTTAATAAATAACAATTGACTTTTTTGTCATGATCATATTGGTTAACAATTAAATAGATTGAAGGCAGTTAATTAAAATTACTGTGTGGTGCTTGTAAGCACTTTAATGAAGAAAACTAACAAAATTTTTAAATTTTTAATAAGGTTAAAAATATATATTATTATGGGTTTAACTCCAAAAACCTTGAAATAATTTAAAATAAAAAAAGCACTAAGCAAAAAAATTATATAATTTTTATTTTGAGCATGTAAGATAAAGTCTGTAAAATGTTAAATTTCATGAGTTCCCAATTAAATCTAAAACGTTTTAAATAGACTATGTTAATGAAAATTAAACCTGTTTGTTCTTAATTTACAAAATTTTAAATCTTAGTAGAGTAGTGAAAAGGTTGTCAGAATAATTTATGAAAATAAATCATTAACTTGTGTAATCAAATTACAACAAAGGAGAACAAATAACAAATATATTCATTATAATTATTTTATTAGAAATCACATGAAAAAGAAATTTTTTAATTTGCTGTTATGCTCACAGAGACATTTATTTATAAATTTTCGTTTAAAAAAGTATGTGAAACTACTAATAAAAATATCACTGGTCAATTGTTCAATTTTCATTTTAACTTCAAAATTTTTAATTTTAACAAATGATTACTGTTTTCATTAAAAACAATTTTTTTTATCAACCAATCACAATGCAACTTTTAAGATTTTTAATTGCACAAAAAGACAAAATTCATTATAAAAGATGTAAGTGTCTGAAAAAAGATACTCGCAGCGACTTTGAAAAACATAAATGAAAACTGTATTATGGTTGAAAAGCTCAGTAGGAAAGATTTTTTTTTATCATATTTTGATAAAAATGAAAACTGTACAATTTATATATTTTGTGCTAAACTTTGAAGCTATTAAAAAGTGCATGTCCATCATATTTTCAAATAAACAAAATTTATAAATGCATTCTATCTACATATAACTTTTGTAATTTATACAAAATTTGAACAAAAAAAATTAAAAAATTATATATTGTTATATCTAATCAAATTCTAATAAAAAACGATCTTGAATCATTTTAACAAAATCTTCAGTTGAGAGTTGATTTGCTTTCAAAAGAACAGCATATACAATTATTATTCAAACAGTTCATTTTTTTTTTAATTCTAAACTTTTTTTCCCAAAGCTTTTTGCGTCATTTCCTTTTGTTTTTGGGTAGCAATTTCTTTTACTTTCTTTTCCAGTTCTCTCTTTTTAGCAGCCTCTTCTCGCTGCTGTTTAATTATTGCTAATCTTGCTAAATCTGCTCTGGCTTCGTCTGTTTTCCCAGCAGCATGGAGTTTTTGATAATTTGCAGCTGCTCTCTGTTTTTCCAATTGTTCGCTAAAATAAAAACGAATAAATAAGTTACTTTTGAAACCAAAAACTGTTTAAATTAATAATTGCAAGTATTTTTTCCTACATTACAGTAACAAATAAAATATTACTGAACTAAAACTAAAATATTAACAAAAATGTATGCATGTATAACTGTTAATTTGTTTAATAGTGTTAAAAAATTATTTTTTCTTACCGTTCTCTTCTAGACAATTCTGGTTTTGGAGCACTTGCAAGATCATTTATCTGAGAGAGTTTTTTTGTTTTCTTTTGTACTCTGTTTGGATTTTCTACTTGAATTAAATTTCCAACTCCTTTAGCTTTGCCCTACCATTAATTATATTGAATTAATAACATGAAAAATAAATTTTAAATCAAGGTTCATATATATAATTTTACCTCATCAGAATCCTCTGATTCACTTTCACTGTCTTCACTTCCAGAATCCGAACCAGCTTTTTTGCTACTTGAAGCTTTTGCATCTTCCTCACTCTCCTCACTGGATTCATCATCTTTGTTTTTCTATAACAATGGAAAATAGTTGTAACTTATTTTCTCAGATTAAAATTCAAAAATTTTATATTCAGTTAGAATTACTGTTTACTCACTCTCCATTTTCGTTTTTCTTCCTCTTGTCTTCTCTGTTCTTCCAGTTCCTCAGGACTCGTAAAATGACGATTACGACCTTTGTGATTAACAAATTTACCTAAAAACTCCAATAAACTTTTTAAAAGAAGTGACTTTCTATTATTGATTAGATTTAATTAAATTCAAGTCTTAGTAGAATACTTCATATCATTAGCAAGTAATTGTTGTTTCATTGAAGTATTTTTTTAAAAATAAAATAGTAAATGCTCCCCCCAATAATGGGAATGATTTTAAATAAAACTTCAAGAGATAATTATAAAATAAAACTTGATCACATAATACAGTTTAAAAAAATATTTAAATTTAATTACAAAAAGCATTCTTTAAACTAGATCAACCCAATCGGACTAAAAAAAGTACCGTCAGCTTCTAGGCAATGTTGGTCGATGGTACATTGTTAAAGAAAATAACAATCAAAGTTACTAATAAATGAGAAATATATAAAATGAATAATAATTAACTTTTCAACTATTTAGATCAAACCAATTGTTATTATAAAGATTTCTTAACAATACCACTACTAAAAATTCTTTACATCAATAAATTATTAAATAATCACATTTATGCTTTTGGTACTAAAAATTAAAAATTTGAAATATAGTTGGACTATAAAATTTATCTTGAAGCCTGGAAAAATTGTATTATCTAGAATTCTTAACCTAAAAACCAAAACTTAATTTTAAATTATCAATTTGATAAAAAATAAAATACATTTAAAAAAAAGCACCTCATAATATTTTATTGTGCTTGAAATTATTCAAAATGAAGTTTTCTGAAAACAGACTTATATATGAGTATATATTTGTATATATTTGTGGATTTAAAGAATTTAATTTTTCAAAATTAAGATAGATAAGAAATAGCTTAGTTATCAAGAGGTATTATAAATAGTTTATATGATTAATTAGAAGAATATATTATTATTTTTTATCAAAAATGAAATGATAAATTTTAAAGAAAAACAAACAGAAGATCATAAGTCTTTAATGAATAATGATTAAGTAAATACTCAATTAAGCTTGTTTTTCTATTGTTACATTATTAAAGGAATAGGCATTCCTCGAATTCTAGAGAAAAATTATTAAAAGTGATTCGTTAATTATTAATAAAGCAGAAATTAAATTAGCGTACAGGTTAGATGGAACAAATTGAGTTTACATCAATAACGTTAAAAAATAATGTTGATTCGGTTTAAAAAAAAATGATAATAAACCTAGTTCTAAGAAAAAAGGTGCACATAATTTTAAAAACATTATAAATAAAGTTTGGAGGTCAAAAGATTGGCGCCAAAAGCGAATTATATCAAGGTTACATTTCATCTTAATAAGGCTTTAAAAGTGTAGACAAATTGCATGAAAAATTAAAAAAAGAAACATAAATTATATGAATTAAAAATTTTAAAGCACGTGGAAAAGTCACTTGCTCAGTATAAACTCCCTATCTACGTCTTTGTCATTTAAAGTCTCTTACCGCGCGGCATGTTTTTTTCTTCAATTCACGTTTTTTCTTTCCTCAAAGTAAAGATCGACGAAAATTTTTCAAGTTAAATACTTTCCGTACAACAAAAAGATAATTTTGGTGCGCTGTTTGAAATTAAATTAAAACAATCTAACTCAAACAGCTTGGAATTTGCAATTGCAGACAGACGCACTTGGACGAACACTGTGTACGCAGTGGCAGACCAGGTTAAGTACAACTTCTATTGCGACTGCAGGCACTGCTGGCAGCAGCTGGGCAGTGCGAACTGCGATCCCAGCGGAGCAGCGAGATTTTTACGTCCAATCAGCCAATGGCCAACAATAAAACATCTAGCGCATGCGTACGTAGCACTAAACTTAATATAATTTTACCGGGGAGTTTCAAAATAATTATTAGAATCTACCTTGTTAACTTTTAAGCTTCACTTTACTTTTTCATTTATGTTACCTTACACACAAATTAATAGTTTACATTAGTAGTGACTTACCGGAAACAGTTAATTGTTGAAAATCATCTTTGACTTTAGATCTGATGAGATCTGAGTCCAAGTCTGAACTTTGTACGCTGGGGTTTTGATTTTTTAAATTAAGAAGTCTTGAAAGCTCCTTTTATTAAGTTTATGCTAAATTAAGTAAAAAAAAGATTACTTATTTCAAAATTTTTTCGTGACAAACTCAAGATCTCTCTACGAAGTGGCAAAGTTTCATAATTGTATCGGGTTTTTTAAAAATTGCATGTAAATTTTGTTGAAATCTTTTGCTCGTAAAGAACTCAAAATCTGAGATCTTGCACATTCAAATAGTTGGGTTTCTGAAACTGAAATTTTTCTCTATAGCTCACTCTAGCTTAGTCCTGGGATAAACCTTAGAGGTCAAGAATACGAAGAGAGTCCGCAGAGTTAAGACTTGATCATTAACTCACTATTTATTGTATTCAGAATCAAAATCCAGAACAGGGTAAATTTGAGTATCTGTTCTTAAATTACCATTTAGGGGTTTTCGAGATCGCTGATCAAGATTTTGACGTTTATTTTTGAATCCTACGATTATTTCGACTCTTTTTTGGGTTTTTTCATCATTTAGAATTCGCCGTCGTCTAAATTCTGGTCTTTTATTGAAAAAAAAGTTGCTACCGTTCATCGCATCTGTTTGAAATTTGGTACCCGGGGGTACGAATCTGACTCTAATTGTACAATCAATTTGTACAATAGATTTTCGAAATATACCATTCGCGATTTCGGAAAAAAATGATTTTTATATAAAATGCATGATAAAAAATTTTCCTAAGCTTCATTTTTCTCATGCGATCTTCAATCTCAAAAAAATTTCCTTTCGAAACTAACTGCAAAATATAAATACTTACTACAATGATCAATTTTTTCGTTACTTGGATCTAATTAGTCAGATTCTGATAAGTAATCCCTTATAACAAATTTTTGTAAAAAAAAATGTAAAAATAAACTTTTACGCCTTCAATACGATTGTATTGGTGATCTACATCATTATCCATGATTAAATATTGCCTATTTTTTATAATGATAAATTCATAATTTACTGGTATAAGTCAATACATATATAATCACTAACTAATGAAAAAAAAGAACCAAAACGGTATTTAAAAAAGAAATAACAACTGCATCTTGACAGAAAGCTACTATTTCCAATTTAAACAAAAAAATCCTATTCCTAAAATTACCAGTTGATAAAAAAATTATAAATTTCATTTTATTCATTTATTTTTTAATTTTAACTCTGTTTTTGTAATAATATCTACTAAAACTAAGCCAAAGTTTTTCAAATATCACAATTGTTGTATATATGTAGCAGAAGTCTACATTACCATTAGCGCCACCATCTAAAAGCCCAGTGACCCACGTCCCACGACCCACACAGACGAGACTCGTGTCTGCGTGTCAGCTACAGCAAAGTCGCGCGCATTGTGCGATGTTTTCATCTCTCTCTACTCGATAAATATTCGAATCCATCCAGCAGCTGGCAGCCTGCAGGCAGCGAATACATCCACCTCGGCAGTGCAGCTCAGTGCAGCTCAGCTGCAGCAGCAAGCAGTGGCTGGCAGCGAAGTTTAGCGAACTGGCGTGGATTATAGAGTAGACCAGTAGACCAGAGTTGTCTTCCCTGGAGACGCTTCACACTAGGTCAGCTGGTGTGCACATAGTATTTATCAGTGCCGAAGTCGGATGCTCGGAGCGTGAACAGAAGAGGTTTGTTGTTTGGCTTTTTTCGCGTAATCATTTTTGGTAATTTACTCGCGCACGCGTGTGTGTTTATGTGCTGATGCGAATGGATTGTTTTGATGTATGTGGTAAGAGTAGTTTTACTGAAGTTGCTATCGAAACTATCATCAATACGTGCTCCCGAAAAGTAATTCCCTTCTATAGATTTTTTTTCCATTCATCTTTAATTTTTCTTTCCGGTTTAAAATTTGTTCGAGTTTCTAGTGAATGCGAAGCCCGGGATTATTTTTACAAATGCGATACGAATAAATCAAGCTCGTAAAAGAAAACTACTGGTAGCAGTTTTTTTGCGTTTTTTTTTTTTATAATTCGCTAACTTAGCGCTTTGATCTGTCATACGATTACAACACGATCGACTCTTCGTTCGGGTTTTAACCTTGCATGATTTTTATTTTTTCTTGTGATAATTCTATGCATGCTTGTTCATTGATTGAAAAAGATGAATTAAAATTTATTACAATACGTCCACAAACTTACATTTTGCTTTGTATTGATTCATGCTTTCCAGTTTTCTTTTAAAACTTATTTTTTTATTTCATTTTTTTAAATTTTAAAACATTTTACTGGAAAGTAAAAAATGAGTTTTTATTTTCAACCTATTTACATATGAATGATCCAATCATTAAAACTGTGATTTTTTTTTTTATCTTGTACTATTTTTTACAATAGAATATTCCGGAAAATTTTTTTTTTTTTATCCTTAAACATTAAACTTTTTTTTAAAGCTTTTTTGAAACTTTTCAAGAACAGGTTTTAATGTAAACCAAGCAATGATCAAATAATTTCTTTAAAATATTTTTATAATTTTATTCGAAATCTTAAATTATTCAAATTTTATTTATATCCTAGTAATTTTAAAGCAAAATACGATAAACTCCATGCTATCTATTAAAAATGTCCGAATGATTTTTTTTTGTCGTTATCAATGTAATTATATAATAGTATTTCAAAAAACAGATAATAATTTTATCTGTATATTCGAATTTTATCTTCGAAAACTACCCAATTCAATTTATTAAGTTTTCAAAAATTGAAAAATGAATTATTCAATTATAAAAAAAGTGATGTGAATTGATTATTGTTACTATTATTATTATTTTTTATTTGATCAATTATTGTTTTGAACTTTCTACAAATACGTTACCAATAGCAATCAATTTATTTTATGTCGTAATTATGTACAAAAAAATGCATTTTTTATTTTTGAAAATGATGTGTGTACTTTAAAAAAAATTACGAGATAAAAGTTTGTACAAATAATTTTTGTGTAGATTGTGCGAATAGCAAAGGTTGACGTATTATAAAGAACTTTCTGAGTGATTTCATTTGTTATTATAAACTTTTTAATAATACTGTTTTTTTTTCACCCCGATTAAATGTATACTTAGATAAGCCTGGTTAATAAAGGTGCAAATGAATTATGTTTTCAATTTTAATTTCGATAGAATGAAGTAAAATGTCATATTTTTTGTTCATTAGTTCTTTTAAAAAATAAGCACTATATACATAACAAATTTGGACGACCCCAATCCGTGTATTTGACCTTTTTCACTGCTCGAGATTAACTATTAAGTTTAGCATTAAAAAAGAAAGCTTCTAAACAAAACAAAAAATAAATTCTAGTATTTTTTTTTTTTTTTTTTTTATTCTAGAGCTTGCAAGAATTTTTTATAGCCCTCATGAGCAAGAAATTTTTTTAATTTTAGTTCATGCATGTAAATAGATATATATAGATATACCCCCACAAAAAACCTTGCAAAGATAAACAAGCATGGGAAATTTTTTGCCATATTTTATTTGACTAAAAGAAGTGATATTATTTAAAAGCTTTTAATGAGAACGGTTTTTAATCTATCCAAAATCTAATCATGCAAAAAGAGATTTGCAATTTTTTATAGTATATAGTATGTTTCTATATAACCGTACATATCTCTGCCAAATTTTGATAAAATTGAACCCATAAAATGAATCATTAAGTAACTAGAGTAACAAATCTGACTTTTCATTCAAAATATTATTTACCACAGAAAATAGAATCAAAAAAAAAAAAAATTTTTTTTTTTGAAAATTTATTACCCTGCGATATATTATTCTTACATTTTCGTTCTTATGCAACTTTTTTTTTTAAATTATTTACTTACATAGTTTTATTTTAAGTCACTAAGTTTCTTTACGAGTCTGATATTGGCACATATTACCACCGCATTTCTAATGCCAACTTTCAATTTTTGTTCAAATGAGCCAAAAAAATTATCATGTATTATTCTACGATGTTATCATTAATTGATAGATATTATCTTTGTTTGTCTTGTAGTAAAAGAAAATTTTAAAACGCTTGAGAGAATATTTTTAGACCGTTTATTGAATATTAAAAATATAGAACTTGTGTAATTAATTTACTCTTGTCTAATTTAATAAAATTGTGTGTTTACAGTAACTAGTGAAGCGAAGGAGTCGAAAGAGGGACTCCGACAATCATGTTGCTGGACGACGTGATTTACGTGGGCCTGCTGCTCCTGTGCATCGGCTTCGGCAAGATATACCGGGAAATCGAATCGCCCCGCAATCGACAATGGATCGGCACAGCGCTTGGTCTGTGCCTCGTAACTCTCGTCTCCGGGGTACACGTGACCCATCCCCTGATCTGCACTCTGGTCAACGCCCTAGTCATCACGCAGCTCTCTCCAAAGTAATTTTTTATTCATTGATTTTTTAATTTCAGTATAATCAAACAATGTTGAACATGGTTTAAACTCCTCATTCCAGAATAAGTCATCTAGTCAGCTTTTTCTTCTCGTTCTTCTACTTACTTTTCATCTTCCGTCTGTCGGAGTGGTTCGGTTTTCCAACGCCGCCAGGCCATGCCAATCTTATCCAGATGATGCTGACTCTGAAGCTCGCGGGTCTCGCTTTTGAAGTAAACTCTGCCTCCACTGCAAACCCCCAAGACGACCCACAGGGTGCAAGCTCTGCCGCTCTGGCTAGGGTGAGCTTCACCGACGTCTTCCACTATGCCTTCAGCTACATTGGAGTTCTCACTGGTGCGTCAATGAGTTTTCTTTAATTTACTACTTTATTATTATTCGTATTTTATACTTATTTTGTTTAACTATTCATTTTATTTTATTTTATTTCAAACATATAATTTTTATTGAAAATATCTGTAAACAGATTGAAAGTTCAATGAAGAAAAAAAATTTTTAAGACTAGTTTGCTTAATTTTTTTATGTTTCAAAATCACAACGACCCTTTTAAATTGATTATTCATTTTTAAATTTACGAATAAAAGAGCTTTTTTGCCTTTTTGCCCCGTCACCTCGTATGTACCTATGTAGAAGACTTCAAATCAATACTTCACTCTACAGTTATCGCGACGCCACGGCTCTTCTATTTTAAAAGCGATTGCCAATTTCCTCATCTAAAAACGTTTCGAGAAGTTCTAAATTTTTCCTGAGGAGTAAAATCGATTTGATGCTGGATAAATAAATTAGGACTTATTGCCCTGACGTAATGAATTCATTATTTTTTTATTTTTTATTTTTTTCTACAGGACCTTATTATAGGTACAGAACATACTGGGACTCGCTACACCGACCATTCGCCCTAAAAGCCGACCACTGGGGTCTCACGTACAATAAATTAATTCAAATCAGCGCTTTCACCGTTATATTCCTTTTTTCAAACTACTTCTTCCCGGCTAAGGTACTAGAATTTTTTTTTTTCACTTTTAGAATTAGAAAAGTTTTTTATACATCTAAAATTAGATTAGATTGTTTTAATTACTAATTAAGTAGTGTAAGAAAAACTGAGAACAAAAAAATCATTCCCTAGATTCAAGTTTTAAACAACAATACCAATAAAAAAAATTGTTTTTATTTTAAAAAGATTTCGCTTTAACTTTTATTTATTTCTGGTTTCAGTATGCATTGACAGACGAGTTCGCTGAAAGATCTCTCTTGTACAGATTTTGGTACATATATCCAACGTTCGTGACATTCCGTATGAGAATGTATATAGGTATGATGATGTCAGAATGCGTTTGTCAAATGGCAGGATTGGGAGCATATCCGAAAAAATGTGAACCCACATCCGGTCTTGGACCAAAAGATTACAAAACTACAATAGCTCTGTGAGTTTTTTATCTATATTTCTAAAACTTACTTGCGGGGAAATGGGTGTTTTATAAAATTTATAGTTTTAATTTGAATTTTTAACTAAGAATTAAAGTAAAAAATTTGTATAAAACAATTCATTTTTCTTATAAAATTACAGAGCAAACGATGTGCGATCAATAAAACCTGACGAACTGAACTTCGAAACTGTGCACAACATGAATGTTTGGGAGGTAGAAAAGTGCTTCTTAGTTCGTGATGCCATGAAAAAATGGAACACCTGCGTGCAGTACTGGATGGCCGTGTGCGTTTACAAGCGCTTTCCGCACAGAGGATTAAGAACCGCGGCGACACTTACCTTGTCAGCCCTGTGGCATGGTTATGCACCAGGTTACTATATTTGTATCTGTCAGATTACGTTCTTCTTACCTATGGAGGATATTTATTCTAAGTTCTACAAGAATCTTCCTGATAACAGTCCGGTAAGTTTGTTTTTTATACATATAACTTTCTCAGTTAATACACTAATGAACAATATAATTTTAACAAAATTTAATTTTTGATTCATTATAGAAATATTGCTAATTTACTGAATATTGTACAGTATTTTAAATTTAAGAATAATAAGTTGAAATGAAGCTTTACAAAAAGATTAAGAATTAAGCTAATCTTATTTTATTAGATAATTACAAAAAAGTAGATTAGATTAGTTTATCGATTTTAAAATTGTTTAAGAGATTGCAGTTATAAATTACGTAATCTAAAAATCATTTATTTTCAATCACGTGAAAAAAATCTATTTTATTTGAATATTTCTTAGAGACGTTAAGGAATAGAGTGGAGTATAAGTGAAAATTCTTCGAATTTATTTGCAATAAAAATTGCCTTTATTTTTTGATGTCTTATTAAATGATACATTCTGCAAGTAAAATTTTCTAAAATATTTAAGATTGTGCGAAAAAAAAGTAAATAGGCAAGGGCGATGGCACAAACTCGTTGGATGTACCGCGTCTACCGTCCCGTATTTTGGAGCAATGCTTAAGTGTATGGAGTATCTATGGATGCCGCACGGTAGACGATAGACGTCTATCGTCTATCAGTGCTGCATTCACTTTGCATTGCATTTGTGCCATCGCTCTTACGTCTTTTTTGCTTCAGCCGAGAGAGTAGATGTTTATTTACCAATTGAATTACCAATTTCAGGCAAAAACGGGGCTTCAATATCTGCTGTGGTTCATGCGACTGTCGTGTATGTCATACCTAGGTTTGTCCTTCCAGTTGTTAGAGTTCCACGAAACTCTGACGTTTTATAAACGCGTCTACTTTGCCGGGCATCTGATAGTGCTTGCTCTTTATGTGATAGGACGACTAGTCCGGCCTTACGTACTGGCTGATAATTCTTCCGTTGGCGCAGACGGCAAGAAACACAGATAGGATACTAAATAGTGAAGTAAAAAACTCCTTTTACAATAATTACGCGCACGATTGTTCTGTAATCAAACTTTTTTTTTTAATTGAACACATTTAATGGACTCTCCGACAAGTACTTATATAGTAGAACATACTATATAAAAAGTCCAAGTTTAATAAAGCGTAGACTTTAAAATTTGTCAAGAAATGCAAAATATTTAAGTGGTTTTTTTTTTTTTCAAAAATAACATAACAAAAGTATTTTTTGTTATGTAACTTTTTTTCAGAAACAAAGTTCTGTAAAAATTCAAATTTTCGGTATAAGACTTTTTTAAGGTTGGAAAGATTCTCCTTTACTTATTTTTCTGTAATTTTTAAAAAGTGACTTGTTATTTTTACGTAAAAAAATTATAATAAAACAAAACATTTTGTTATTACCGAGTCCCTGACAATTAAGCATGTTTAAGTGTTATTTTCTGACTTGGACTTTTGAGACCAACAATGTAAAATATGATTAAAGATATATATATAATTTGTTTCTCCATTTTTGTAAAACTAACAATAATCTTTTTATTTCTCTTTCTGCAATGACTTTGTAAATATATATGAATATAAATATAAATGATTTAAACTTTAAATGAAAAAATATTTGAAAATTAAAGAAAGAAAAATGCATTAAATTTTAAAGAATAACTTAAATATGAAAGAATATTTGACTTTTGCATAATATTAAAATTAATAATTGTAAGGAAACTTTTAAGAGCAACAGTAAAGTTTTAAAGTTTAAATCTGTATTAGAACAAATCCAGAATTTTTTATTTGAAGTTTGTTGTGTAACTGAGGAGTGTGTAATCTTTCAATTTTGTTTTAAAATCAGATAAATATGCTTTTAATGTTTGTCAAAAAAAAAGAGTAATATTGATGTATTTTTTACTTCTGTCATCTAAAAACTAAAAAAGTTTCTAATTTTTTATGATTAACTTATGCTAAAGGATTGAAAAATGACAAAATAAAATTTATCTGAACCCATATCCACACTAATAGTGTGCATTTCAATCAAAAAAGTCAATGAAACTATTGTACAAATGAGTGTAAATGAAATTTAATTTGTAAAAAAATATAATAAAATTTAATTCATTTTGTAGGGCTTTGAAAAAATTCGTGTTAAAGAAACTGCTTTTAGTGAACTCTTTGTATCAAAAATAAAAAAAAAATATTGAAAAAGACAAATCTGTATAAAATAACAATAAGTGAATATTTCACAATTAATTTTGATAAAAATTACTTATTACATTTCAAGATTGCTAGGTAGAATGCTTATAAAATGTATAACTTGTAGTGACATTAATAAATCTTCTATACTATTCAAGTATAATTTTATGCAAATTATACTATGAAAAAGCTTTGTTTTGTATTTTATTTTTTATTTTTTTTATTGTAGGTAATATTTATAAAAAAGTCTGAGTGA
The DNA here is from genome assembly GCA_038277355.1 of Encarsia formosa. Taxonomy (NCBI): domain Eukaryota; kingdom Metazoa; phylum Arthropoda; class Insecta; order Hymenoptera; family Aphelinidae; genus Encarsia; species Encarsia formosa. The sequence goes on from CM076184.1 coordinate 114,549,048, forward strand.
TTTTGGATTAAAAGTAAAAGTGTATAAAACATTAATACTGCAATCAATATTATTTTACAAGCGAGTAAACTTCAACTTGCTTCATTCTTTTTTGACACAAACGCACATACTTACTTCTTTGTTTACACAATGGTGAAAATCTGTAATAAAAAATGTACAAGCAAAAAATGACCCTGTATATTACAAATTTGTATCTTTGAGAGACCCGTATTTTATCTAAACGAGGGAAAAAACTTTCGAAATATACTTAATTTACATTGCCTGATTTGTGTACTTGCTACAGCGAAACAAATCGCATTGTTTGCGTAAAAAAACTATCTGACAGTTTTTAACATTTATTTAACATTTACTGTCACTATATGAAAATTTATTTTGCAAACGTCCAGTAGATTAATTTTTAATTTTTACCAAATGTAATATAAAATAATTTAAAATAAATAGAAAATTTTCAAAAGCGAAAAATTGTTCAATTATGTATATCAAACTTCTACTAGCAATATTCTGAAAATTGGTGCGAAATCATCAGATATTGAATTCACTTTTGGTTCTATAGTAAGTGCAGATATAAATTTCAGTTATTATAGTCATGTCAAAAAATTGTAGTATATATAAAATGCAAAACTATTGAGAAAAGATACTAACTACTTCTAAAGTTTATTATCCAACCCAAAAAATTAGTTTAGATTACTTGGTAGCTTTATAATTTTAGGACTTGTTATTGATTAGCAGATACTTGCATCTTCGACTGAAATTCTTATATTCAGGTTTTATTTTTAAAAAGTTGCATTCAGTTAATAAACCAACCAATGAAAATATCTCTAAAAACCTTAAACTATATTTTTAAAGTGAACTTGTTTTATTTTTAATTTATTAATTTTTTTATAGCCAAAGATGAAAGAACCCACATAACAAATGTCAGCATTTATTTATGTTATGATTGGTTAAAGAGCAAAATTAAAATTTTTTATTTTTATTTTACATAAAATATTTAGAGCAAAAGTTTGACTGAAATGTTCAATGAAGATTTTTGATTTGATTTTTTAGTTTCCAATTAGATTTACAAAAAAAAAAAAAAAAAAAAAAATTATAACAAAGTTTTAAACTGATTATAGCTGGAAAAGTTTAATTTGAACAAATCTAAAGTAAGTTGATTTCACCTAAAATTTCTTGAATTTACTTTATTAAAGTAAAAGTTATTGTTTACCTGTACCCTTTGAGGTCAATAATTTAATAAAGTATAAAAAATTGGGCGCAGAGAGAGATTAGTTATTTAAATATTAATAAGAGATGAAATTTATAAACGTTTTAAGACAGCTAATTTTTTAAGTAGTTTTATTAAAAAATATAAATAAATATATATGAGATAACACTTGTATCAAATGAACTAATTCATTGGGTTTTTATGTAATCAACTATTTGGTTAATGTATTTAGGGATAAAATAGATCAAAATAAAGTTAAAATAGTATAAATAACTACATGCAATGTAATAAATTTTAATACTCATTGAATTAAAAAAAAAAAAATAATAAAAAATAAGAACTTCCTACTGAAACAATTTGTATTTTATAATTTTATAATTAAATAAGCATGAAAGTAAAATCTTTTTCTAAAAAATTTCTGTACGGTGAACAAAAATTTTTAAAGCTAAGGCTGAAAAATCATACAAATCTCAAAAATATTTGTTAAAAAATAATATGACGCGAGAATACCTTTTTTTATTAAAAATAAAAAATTACAATAATTAAAATTTATTTAAACGCAAAAACTGGAAATTCAAATTTATATTTAATCCCAATCTAAAAATTAGAAAAAGTAATTTACCTCTTCTATTCAATGATATTGAAAAACTATAATCAAGTAATGGGCGACTTTCAAAAAGAGGGTAAATAATATGTTGAAACAAAACCCATATCAAAATTATGCATGCATGTTCATTATTTATCTATTATTATTAATTTTTAATAATAGTTAGGTAAAAAAATAATACATGCCAGAGCTGCTTTTTACGGGCTGTCCGAGTGCAAGAAACTGGCAAGCCACAGCAAGACAGACTTTTCTTTCAGGACAATTCTCAGTTGGGCCAGTTGTTAATACTGTATGGCCCTACCTGCAATCCCTTTCAGCCTCTGCTAGCTCAGCGACCGGCAACACCCCCCGAACACTATTGTTGATAGAAGGCCATAGACTTTTATCCAGCTCTGGGTTGCTGGAGTAGCTTTGAAGCGGCGAATCCATTATTGGCAGAGAGATAAAAATTGCAACTCTATTTTAACTGGCATTCTTAATTAAAATGTTTAACTATGTTTGAAATAATCTTGAATTTTTTAGGACTAATGAAAACAGTTTTGTAAGAATAATATTTTAACACTCAATATAAATTGATAGAATTTGAAAGTAGTCGTTTGAAACCTTATGCTATGTTACAGTAACACATTTATGTGATACAAAAAAAAATTATTCCAAACAGTAATTAAATAGAGTAAAAAAATGAATAAATAAATACCAGTAAGTTAGATGCAACTTCAATCTCTCGATCAAAACTAGCGCCGATCGATTCAGCAAACTGCATCGTAACTTTTGTTCATCTTTCTTTCATAAATGTCTATCACTTTTGGGAATTTTTTTCAGATAATTTTTTAAATATCGCGTTCTATATCGACACCTGCACCGGTTCAGCCTCCCCAACATCATTGACAATTTGTCTCGCTCGCTACTCGCTCTCTTTTTCGGCCTACTGCAACGGGTCTCTCTAGCTCTCTCGTTACTCAGCTACACGACTGCATTAACAGCAACAACCGCAACCAACCATCGGCTCTTTCTCGAGACCCCGGTTCTTACAGCTCGCGCGCCACTCTGCCTTACAGCTGCCTGTGGCACCACAGAAATATTTTATTTTAAACAGTGAATTTTAATTCTTTTACCTTTATATTTATATATTTATACATGTATATATGTATATTAATTTTTTTTCAATATTTATTTTATTTCATATGAAATTTTCATGTTTATTTGTATTTTATCAACGAGACTTTATAGTGTGAAATGAAGAAATTTATAAATGATTGTTATTAAATGCAATTTTAAAAACATGCAAAATACACATTTTTTTAATATTTAGACTGGAAAAACTTAATAGCAGTTTATATAATTTTAGTTTGCAATTTTACATTTTATAACAATAATTTTCATTTATTCTTCAAAAAAAAAAAGTATGGTTTTACATTGGACAAAGAAATTTTTTTTATTAAAATCTTGAACCATATTAAGATAATCATAGAGCTTTGTGTAATGCAATAAGTCAAATTTGTTTATTATACTTTATAAAATTCATATGTTTAACCATGCATTATTTTACTACTTTATTTCTCAAATTACAAGAAGCAGAGTTTTTTGCAATGATCTTGAGACATCAATTTCTGATTATCAAATTAATTTCTATTTTTGACAAAAGAACAATCTTTTGTAACTTTTAAGAATAAAACAATTTGTTAGTGAGTTTATAGTTAAATAAAATAATCATTTAGTTTTTGTATTCATACATTGAAATGTGTATTTAATTTTATTTTGTATTTCACTACTTTATTACAATTAAATAGCAAACTTAAAAAAGTTTGCTTGCAAAAGTTTATTTAGAATTTACCTTATTTAAAAAGATAAAAAGAAAAGTGTAACTGCAAAGTACAATTAAGAATTCTAAACCTAACTTTTGAAGTCAATTTGAATGTCAAAAAAAATTTAATTCATCTTTTTAAAATTGTGAAAGTAAAATTTCAGCTAAATTTTTATGCATTACTAGTTAAGTATTTTACAACGAGTAATGTCCTATTGTCAAACAAAATAATTACAATTACATTATACATAAATATACCGAAAAAAAAAGTATAAATTGCACTTTAAAAAGTACGAATTTTTTTAGTTAACCTGAATGGTTTTAACATAAAAACTAAAAATCTTATTAGTGGCAAGTTTTCTTAAAATTACTAATTTAATGTGTGATCAGATAGATTTAAAGTTGATTTCATAATTATGTTGAATTTATACAGATTAATTTAAGAGTTACAGACATTTGACGTCTAAAACTCTGCACACAGGATTAAATGTCACATTAAATTATTTGCTTATCTGCATTGTACAAGCAGATATTTTTTTTTTTTTTTCTTTTTTATTAGTGTTCTATTCAAAAAGTTTAGTACAATTTCTAGTCAAATAGATTACTTATTAAAATAAAAATAAAAATAAAAAAAAAAATTGTATGAAGCGTGTTTTGAGATTATGTGAAAGAAAAAAAAAACTAAAAAAAAAAATTTCTTTTAGTTAATCACTGTGTGACATGATAGAAGTAAAATACCTTTTTTAATTAAAGTCAGTAAGCTTAGTTCTTGACATGAAGTAGAGCAATACATAAGTCAATTGAAATTTCTTTTCAATAGATTATCGTCCCAGATATTAGTCCCTAAAATAAAAAAAATTAATAAATCATAAAAAATTTAATGCAGCTACTCAACAATTTTAAATTCAAATTGATGAAATTTCAATTATTTGAATAATGTCAAAATGAAAAATAAAAAAAATTTAAATTTCTAGAAATGTATACAAAATTTTAATATACTAGTTATCAGCAACTTACCTCGACTTGGAGCGATCTTTTTGTCTTTCAGTAGATTTGCTTCGACTGTGCGACTTTCCGCGAGAACTTTTGCTATCTGAACGAGAACGGCTCCTGCTGTAGCTACGTTTGCGGTCCTTATCACGACTACGTGAGCGAGAACGTGAACGTGATCGTGATCTTGACCTGGATCGTCTTCTGTCTCGACTTCGACTACGGGAACGCGAATCAGGACTTTTTTTAGATTATTAATATTGGTCAATTTTCTTCTATGAATTTTTTGAGAAACGTATTTATCATGCAAAGTCTAACTTCAACTAAATGTACAAAAAACTTTATAAAATGTAAAAAGTTAGTTAACTTAACATTAAGCCAACTGTACAGTTAATTTAAAAATTATCGATTCCATAAGCTGTATAATATTACTTAATAAAACCTTTTTAATAAAACTTATATAATAATATTTACCTTCTATAACGTCTACTTCCACGACTTCGATGAGGTGAAGTTGGTCTACCATATCTAGCCATTTGGACACGCAACTCCCTACCATCTAATAGACGACCATCCATAGCATCTAGTGCATCCTCAGCATCTCGTTTGTCATAAAATCTGTAGGTTAAAATATATTTTTAAAAGTAGTCCAATATATCTATTAAAACTGCCTTGTTCATAGATTTAAAAAAAAAAGTAAAATGAGATAAGTGATATTTATATTGTAAAAAAAGTAAAATGTGATAAGAAGTGTTTATATTGAGCATTTTTGAGACAGTTTTTTGTGAAAATAAACTATAAATAACTAGAGGCTAATACACTTCAAAATAACAAAGTAAAAAATAATCACAATTGAATACTCAGTAAAAACTTATTAAAACCAAGCATCAATTTATTAAATAATGTGATGATGATTATATAGGTTTTTTTAAAGTAAGTAATAGTAATAATAACTTTTTTAAGAAATCCTACCTGACAAATGCAAAACCACGACTTTCCTTGGTGAACCTATCCCGTGGTATGTAAATATCTCCAACTTCTCCGCATCGCTCAAATACTCTTCTTAGATCTTCAGGAGTAGTTCTGTAAGTTAGATTGTCAACCTTCAGGGATACCATCCCATCAATTCTGGGTGGCGGCCTTCCGTAACTCATGATTCTTGATTATTTCCAATCAGTTTTTTTCTATGTAAATAATAAAAAATGATTTTATAAAAATTAAATAAGTCAGTTAAGTCAAATAAATAATGCATTTTAAATTTTAGCTATCAAAAAAAACTTTAATAATTTAATAGTTGTAGGTATGAATTTATAAATAAAAAACAAAAATCTCAAGGTTGAGTATTTACATCAATTATTTTAATAAATTGTTCACTAAAACCCCTGATAAAAAAAAACATAATAAATTCCATACTCAAACACCTTATTACAACTTACAACAGCCTTTTAAATTTATCAAGTAAAGAGTTAACACAAAACGTGGACAAATTTTTCGAGAATAGTAAAACAAACTTGTTTAAGTATAAAGTGTCAAGTTTAAAAAATAGAAAACTTTCCATCGTTTACATCAACGATAAATAATTACTCTCAGGGTATATTGTATGACTATGATAATTTATTTATAATTACTCACTTATTTCCTATCGTAAAAGTTTCAAGATTACTAAATAATAATCTTTTGGAGTCAGCAGCCTCGTGTAGGTACGCCGAGCTACAAGATGGCCAGCGAACAAAATGGCGTCACCAAGCTGACGCGCAGAAAACTTGATAGTTGATATGCAGTGAACCCCTACCAACTAGGTACTGTACTGTACAGTCTGCTATTCTGCGCTGCACGATGCTGTACGAGCGGACGTGCCAGCATTGGTTGTTCATAGGATAGGCACCAGGCGGGGACCGGGGTGGAGCAACTAGCAAGCTACAGGAACCGGAAGTTTGACGTACTACGCTGATCTTAAAGCTTTTAAGAGCAAACATTTGAATTCTGTATTACATCTTATTTTCTTGTTTTTTTTTTTTTATTTTTATAACTTTTTTATTTTGTTTTAAAACAAAACATTTTTATGAGTTGTTCAAAATATAATCTTAAAACAGTTTGAGTTGAAAAAAAAATCAAAATTAAAAGTAAAAAGGAAATACAATTATGTTCAATTTTGTTACTGCCTCAAAAAATTAATTTTTAGTCTTTTTTTAACTCGTGAATTAGTTGGTCCCGTTAGACCTGAGAATTTTACATCGAAAAAATTTTATTACTCGTGATCAATAAGAAAAAAAGTTGGGATTTTTTTTTACACGGTAGTTAGTAATTAGTTATTTAAAGAAAAAATCTTGAAAATCGCGGGAAAGTTAATTTTTACATTTTTAAATAGATGTTTTTTATATAGTGTAATTGAATAAGCATAATCTACTAAAATATGCATCAAAATAGTAAAAAATTAAAAATGCGGCAAATAAAACTTAAAATAATTTTTTTAACTTATTCTCAAAATTTTCAAAAGTATCCGCAAAATTTAAAATTTTCATTTAAGTAGGTTATTTTTTTATTATTTTTCCCTCACGGTGATTCGAATAATTTGTGTATATAATTTTAAGAAACAAATTAAATTAAATATTACTTGGAATCGGTATTAAAAAAAAATTAATAAATGACTTTAACAGCTTCTTTTTTTGAAAATATTATTTATTATTACTAGTAAAATGATATTTTAAGGCGCTTATGAAGTAAAAAGTCTGAGGATTTTCCAAAGTTTCTTTTTTTATATTTTTATTTTCAATTTTTCGTGGAGGTATACTTTGTTACAAATTTTTTTTTAAGTATTTACAATATTTATTATTATTATTATTATTGTTATTATTATTTCTGAAGGCACTCATATTTCTTGCTACATTTTCAATGATGATGAATATAATTAAGTTAAAATAAATCATTTAATCAGCTATTTCATCAAAAAATTTCTTTTGCAAAATTTAATTAAAATTATGTCAGAGAAATTTTTTTTTAAGTATCTCAATGTATATATATATAATATAAACAAACACATCTTCAACAGATACCATCAAAATTGAAAAGAAGCTATGATTGATTATTTTTCATTAAAACAAATTTTAACATAAAAAATTTACAAAACCCAAGAAAAAAGGAAAATCCTCACTCATAACCACTCGCTTGCAGACATCGTTTAATTCAACAAAATTTTCTTTTTCACAAAAATACTTATATCTAAACACACAACCTTGAATAATCTCAACAGCTGCTGGACCAAGCACAAGAGAAAAAAAAATTAATTATATATGCGCTTCTGCAAGTTTTAATTTGCTGCTTTTAATATTAAAAAAAAATTTTTATAACTACTTCTGCCATTGGTAAGGATACTTGGACAACAAAAATTGGAATTCATCCAAGGTTTTTAACTGAATTCACATGTAAAACTATTTTGATTGCATTTTATCGAAAGAAGTATAAAATATTTTCGAAATGAATTTAATGAAGTAATAATATTTGATAAATCATTCATTTGAGAAAATACATGTTTAAAAAAGCGGAAAACTTTGTAGGTATTTTACTTTACCTTAGTTTAGAAATAAATATTTACATGATCACAAACGGTACTTTACAGCGTTTGTATGTTTTACTATCGCAGTGGGTTTGCAATCATAATAGTATCTTAATCCTATATTATTATTTTTTTCAGTAAAAGTGATAAAAATATTTTTTTAATTTGCTGTAGTTGTTGATACTTGAGTAATTTCCCATTTAAATTTTTTTTTGGAATTTACTCAAAATGTTTTTAAGGAAAAAATTTTATTTTTTATCTTTGGAACTTGTATATAGGTATGAAACTTCAGTAGAGATGTTAATTTCAGATACTTTTTGATCAGGGCTTTAGTTTCTGAAAGTTCAAAATTAATAATTTAACGTTTCTTTTATTTTTGAATGGCGAGGAGAGCAATTGTTTGACAAAAATTGTTTTACCATATGATAAATTTTATAATTAGGATTCGGTTTTAAATAATAAAAACTTAGATGCATTGATCTATAAAAATATTTTGTTATAAAAACGGAAATACAATAAGATTTTTTTAAGAAGTACAATTTTTCCAAGGCTTTTTCTTCGGGACGGAAACCATTAAGTATATTTTTCTCTTCAAATTCATCTTTCTTTTATTCAAGTTATGACTTTCACACTAAACCAAATTAATGAATTATAGTGTTAATTAAAGAAGCCAAAAAATTCCAAAGTTACAAAAAAATTTATAAACTTAAGTAGAACATTGTCTTTGTTAAGTAGCATGGATTCTTTTAAAAAATACAATGTAATAAAAATAAAAATAATAAGATTTAAAAAAATGTAAGCTAACTAAACATACTTTAAAAATTGTAAGAGGGAATACTGATAAAACAAAGAAAATAGAAACTACAAATGAAAAATTTTCAAACCCCCAATTTTGATATTGAATTATTTGGAAATAGTTTTTAATTGTTAGCAAAGATTTTCAGCACTATGAAAATTTTAATTAACAAAAAGCCGCCAATTTCCTAATTTCTGGTCAAATTTTTTCTGTATAAATGACTTTTGAGCAACTTTTAAGCAACTGTCCTGACTAAAAATTTTTTTCGATTATTAGACGTTGAATTTTATTACAATTTCCGTAAAATTATATAAAAATACAGATTTTTTCAAAATTATTACAGTTGATGCCACTTAATATTTTCATTTTGTTTAAGATTCAGTCATTAACAGAACGATATATTTGACATTTATACAAAAATATTTAATAACAAAATATTCGATACTCGGTCAGCTTAAATCGCAAAAGTTACAAAAATAATCTCAGTAATAATTATAAGAGAGCTTCAGTTACTAACAAATTTATCGATTGTTCATGCTTCGTATGTTTACATTTATAATATTTTATTTACAAATTAGTTTTCGTGAATGTTTTCAAACAAAAAATAAATAATAAAAAAGGCTTAGTCCCGAATCTATGTACGAGATCTGCAGTGGCCCCAACTTCCACGTTAATAATCAAGAAGCAAATTTCACTTTTTAAATAATATAAGTAATACCCCAATTTTATAAAATTTACAGTAAAATACTCAATTCTAAATAAATGTTTTAGCACTACTTCAGCTAATTCAAATTTAATTAATTTCTACTTACTAATATTAGTACTTTAAAATTATTTCTTCAATTTCTATTCAACCATCCATTTCACTCGCGCTTAAAAATGACATACATATATGAAAAAAAAAAAGTAACTAAAAAGTTTAATAATCAATTGAAAAAATGCCTATATAAGCTTTGATTGTTACTGTCCAATGCCTTCGTTTTCGTGTACGAGTATAACGAGCGCAAAAGTTGTTAAACTTATTATTTTTTGAACAACCTGACAACAGCTCCAATAAATCTAAAATAAATTACAATTATTTTTTCAACATTTAAAATTAAAAACTTGAGTATTTCAGCTCAGCAATGATGAAATAACGCTAAATTCTAAATATAAAAATAAAATACAAGAGTTAACAATTTGACTTTTAAGTACTGTTTATCAGATCTACGATTATTAAAATTTTTACAAACTTTACAGCTGCGTCAAGGCAACCAGAATACAAATCAACTTCATGCAGATCATTTGCAATTGTTTGATAGAATTGGAAAAAAAATTATTAAATTGATTTACAAATCATACTCTTATTTAGCATGTAAAATACACACAATATTGACAAAAAAAAAATTAAACTTTCCAAAAAATTGGTCTGCGACATTGCTGCACAAATTTTTATTGCTTTCATTAAAATTTCATAATATTAATTTATTTAATTTTTTATTTATTTTATTTATTTATTTTTTTTAATATTTTTATCAAAATTAAAATTTTTTAGTTGAAATCTTTAATTTAGAACAAATTTAAAACTTATTGCTGCTTAAGATTATGCTTTGATGCTTCGCTCGAATTATAAATACTAAGTAAAATTAAATAAAGCGGTAGTTAAAAAAGTTTGATTAACTATTAATTATTAATAAGTGCAACAGTTGTAGCAGGTAAACTCGTACATCGTGAATGTAATTACTATAGGTAAAAATATATAATTATATCGCAAATCAACATAAGAATAACACTCACAAGGCTCTTTTAAAAACGACTATAAAACATGTCTCCTTTGTAGCCTTACAGTCTTTCATTTACACAATCAATTGAAAAATATTTTTGTCACTTCAATTTTTTTTCATCATATTTTAATTAGTATTTAACACAGTCAAAGCAGATTAATTCATTATGAAAAAGAAAGTAAGATAAAGCTATTAATAAAAAATACTTGAAAGAAAAAAAAAGTGGTGAATATGTAGACAATGAGAAATAACTTTGATGCCCTTAACTAAATAATGCTCTATGTTACAAAAAAACTAAAAACTATTTTTGGCAAAGTACATTAGGTTTATGTAATACATGCGCATCTTACTTTGATGCACTGGCCATTCATATTTTTTATTATAATTATTATGCACTATAAGGCGTTTTTCATTTCTATGTATAATACCCATTCTGACTAACATCAAAGATATAAGTGAAATTGCAAAATTAATAGAAACATAAATTTCTATTTTGACAGTGATAATTTGTTTCAATAATAATTGATTGTGCAATGAAAGCATGTATTGGCAATGAGGCAGAAAAAACAGAGTAATTATTAGAATTTGAAAAACTACATAAATATTTTCTCTGTATAGACTAATAAAATAATTACAGCATTAAAAAAATTTTTAAATATTTTTTAAAGTGATAATTAAAAACATAAATGCTCGAATTTTGATTTCGTTAATTAACTTATTGACTTTTGTCAGATTTTAGTAAATAAAAAAAACGGAAAAAATCAAGAAGTTTTTTTTAAACGATACATCTAAAACATAACTTTTGTTTCCAAATTATGAGTTTGTTTAAAAATAGAACAAATTTTTGTTCTAACTCAAGAAGAGCAAGTTCTTTTTGTACAAAGTATAATAATTTTCATCAGTTTGATGTAAGATAATTATTAAAATAGTTTCTTCTGCCTCATGGGAGTATATAGTCAAATTGAAATTACTTGGACGAATATTACGATGTGAAGAGAAAAAAAGATAAATTGAGTTTTTCTTTTTATACTTTAAGTACAAGTCTAACGAGCTTCGTTTTTATTAAATTATTATAATTCGCGAAGCTTGACGACCGATTTATAAATACATATTTATTTTTAATATTATTTTTAATAATCTTAATGCCATTTTGATCTTTAGGTTATCGCAGACTTAAAAATAATAAGATTGAGAAAACTCGCTTACGGTAAATAAAATAATACTCAGTAGAAACTAAAAGTAAAAATCTCGCTGTTTTTCCTAAACTTTGTTGATTTATAGAAAAAATGTGTACTTTTTTGTGAATTTTTACAGTACTTAAATAATATTTTAATAAAAAAATTTATTCAATTGAACTACTAACAGCACGTTAAATTAAAAAAAAAACATTCATTTTAAAAAGCGTAATTTATAACGTATAAAACTTCGTACACAATTTTCCAATCGATCAAATATAATCACTATTAAAAAAACAAGCGTAAAAAATGAAGTAAAACAACGTACTTTTAAATCCACGCCGCGTTTTTATAGTTTTCTTATTAATTTAGAGAGCAATGTATCATCAATTTTTTTTTCTTTATTTTTAAAGTAAAAAAAACATTATTGATGAAAGACTAAAAAGAAACGACACAAAAAATTTTAAAAGTAATGTTTCTGGCAACGAGTTAACTTCTTTCATGGTAAAATATCCAGTCTCGCTGCTATTTGACAAATTTTTGAATTAATATGTCCCGCAAAAGCAAGAACACCTTATTTATATTCAGTATATACATGAAAATGCCCAAAAAATGGTTCGAGATTCTTATTCAGGCACGCAGCGAAAAAATTTATTCAAGCTTAAGAATTAATGTTTTAGAGAGCTTAAAAATTAAAAATTATTAAAAAAAAAAAAAAAAATCATTAGTTAACCATAATTAATTTAAAAATTTTTTTAAAAAGAAAAACGCATCAGCTTGGTTAACAACTATGTACAAGAGTGTCATGTTCTTAATCCTTCTGCGAGTGCGTAGAAAATTTTGTATAAAAATATCCGTTGCCATTTCTTAATTCTTCGTATACGTTTATCGTTTTTTTTTTTTTTTTTTTTTTTTTTTCTTTCAATTTTTTCTTCTATATACAAATTGAGTAGTCGTTTTTCGACCTCTCTGCTCGTCTTTAAAAAAATTTTCATTTCTTAATATTTTAATACTGCAACTTTGTAATATCATTTGTAGTATCGTTTTTTATCCTCAGTAAAAACTTAGGATTATTTGCCAGGTACTCCTATTTAAGCTTTGAGTAACGGCGCTTTAATGTAAAAAAATATAAGATTTTTTACAATTAATTTCCGATTTGTTAGCTTGGATGTGCGTTCTTTAGTTATTCCACTTTATATTATGTTTTTTTCTTATTCTTACGGCACTTCACAAGCCTTTTAGAGAGCTTTTGCGTATATTACGAGTAACGATTTCACGTCAGTGTGCCTCTTCAGCAAGTGACGTTGAAACAAGATTCAATGGTACATCAGAAACGTTTTCTTCGTCACCATCATCATCCATGTCATCCATATCGTCGGGGCGTTCGTCTTCGGTTTTCACGTGCTAAAGAAATCAAAGAAATAATTTCGTTTTTATTAGAAAAATCGGTGTGTTATTTAATTGTTTGACATTTGTAGAGTTTTCACAAATGAATCAAGTGAAATATTAACAAACTACAAAGTTGAATCAAAGATAATACAAATCGGTAAGGCAACTTACGTGCATCATAAATGTTGAAAGAGGAATTGGGAAATTCAATGAACTCGCACCGAGAGGCCCACGAACTGAAGGTACTCCATGTACACCTTGACCTACTGGTGGCGTAGCAAGAGCAGCCATCATCAGATGGGGCTGAATTTGGCGACGTAGGGCAGCAAGCATGTCTGCACTATCCGGATCCATTGATTCTGGTTTAAGGTGTTGAGGGGACGATTGTTGTTGCTGTTGCTGAGTCGAATTTTCTGGTTTTTCTGAAAAAATTGTAATTTAAAATTAATAAATATTTAGGGTATAAATTTTTAATTAACGTTACTCAATATCATGAAATATAACATAACTTTAATGACACTTTGATAAAAAATGTATATTTTGATTTATAAAACTTGACTGTAGGATGAAATGATATTTATAAAAAAAAAGATGAAAAACATACTTCGATGTCTGGTGGGTTTTTCTCCTTTCGGCCGTCGTCTTCGAGTGTGTATCGTGTCCCGTCGCATTGTCACCGGCCGGTTGACTCCATGGAGCTTGTAGTAGAGTCCACAGGCATTGCAAACCATTTCGCCTTTCATATTTCGCCTCCAAATCGTAGTTGTCATGGTGCCACAGTTTGTGCACGACATGTCAACTTTTTTGGCGAGATTGTTGACGTTGTTGCCATTATTGCTGGCTCCATTGCCAGATACCAAGCTTTGCTGTTCCAATGATGGTTTCGAGTCCTCTTGCATCTGTAAAGTTTGATTAGATTTTTTTTTAATAATCACAATACTAAATATAAAAAAAAATTAAAAAAGATAAAAAACTGACCTCGGTCTTGATCTTGCCGGACCAGCTGGTAAAGTCTTGCGCTTGCATGTCCATGGATTCCTGGTGGTAGTCGACCGGGCTGAGAGGTGCCTTGCTCGGGTAACTCTGCTTCCGTCTACCTTTGCCCTCCTTTCGACCCCCAGTGCTCGCTGGGCTCGATGGGTTACTGTCTGTTAATGAGTTCTGAAATAAAAAAATATTCAACCAATTAGAGTTACCTCGAAATAAAACAATACTATTGTCAAATTAAATCTACAACTATGCGCTCATTTTAGTCTACGCCAAGCCAAAACAAAATTCATATCGTTATTTAAAAAAAAAAGCCCTTGGTCCTTAAACTTTTCACTCGACTTTTCAACAACCCGTATTTAAAAACACTCGTGCGACATTTGACTTGGAAAGAGAAGACACGGTATAGCCTAAACCTAAACACCCATTAACTTCTGAAAGCTTAAAACTACCGAAAAAAACACGAAACGGTCGGTCATTACATGTTTGCCTAACACCGCATATTTTATCTCTTCGAGCGAAGGGTAGGTATAAGGTGTGTATAAACGACGAAAAAGAAAAAAAAAGAATAAAGAAGAAGAAGGAAGAGAAAAAAAGTCTACAACTCGGAGAATCCGAAAATCAAACAGAGCCATTTAACGACAAGTCTACATTCTTATCTTGTGCAAGCATAGGTTGTAGTAACATAATGGAGGAGCAACAGCAGCAGCAGCTTCCGAGAGAACAAATAGTCGAAGGAATTTCGAGGGTGGACAAAAGATCCCAGGGATGAATAGAAAATCTGTGCGCGATTTTCTTCCAAAACTCTGGCTTCTAACTTTGTTTGGTGGCTCTGTAGAGCTGTTTGAGAAAATCTGTTTGGTATTTGTCTGCGATGAGTTCTATGTTCATTGTAATCATAATTTTTAATTGAGTTTCAAGACTCTGTGGGGAAATATTTTTTGAAAAATTTTTAAGGTTTATTCCTGTTGCGTACAATATGACTGTAATACAAGTTTTTTTTTCGTTGTATAGCTAATTATTATCCATGAATCTTTGATTGATCTGGTATTCGAGTGAGATGCTAAATTCTTTCTTTTGAAATAACAAAACTTATCCTTATTTTTCCCAAAATAATTTACTTTGAGGTAAAAAAAATATTTTACATCAACTAAACCTCAAAAACAACAAAATAAATAAAAAATAAAAAATCTTTGAAATTTATTTTGAACCCAAATAATCTTTCGAGGAGAAAAACCTCGAGAAAAACTGCAGCCACTATTCAACAGTGGGAAGCTTTTGTCCGTCAGGCTCGATCGAGGGGACAAAAAGCGTCTCCCCCGCGAAACACGAATTTCCATGATGCAGCCCAGCTTCGGAAAATGCGTCGCACCGGAAAAAGTATTCAAAAGAGATGCTGCGCGCCGGCACAACAGGTGTCAACTTTGCCCTCTCTTTCTCTCCCTTGGCCGCTCGCTACACGGATACACAATTTTTCAGTTCCAGGGATTCCGTAAGCCTACGGTAAAACAGATGTCGGATAATAAAACTCCGCTAAAGCCACCGACGCAGCCGCGACCCCCCTCAGAGTTTATGCAGCTCAAGAAATATTAGGAGCTGCTGCTGCTGCTGCGGAAACCAAAGATTTTAAAATACTTTTTTTTACAGAAGGATTTGGATTAAACTTTATTGACGAGAGCCCTTAGTTGTTTGCAGCTAAATAGGATTGCTGCAATTTCAAGATTTTTTCAAAGATATTTTTTTTTGTTTTTTTTTTTTTTTTTTGGTTAAATTATGACGAGCGTAAATTAAACTCTTTTTACAGTTGTCTCTCCTTGCAGATAAATGAATCAGTTTTTCTCGTCAAATTAAAAATAAATAAGCAAAACTATGTTTAAATTTAGAATATTACAATAGTGCTCCAAGCTAAAAAATTCAATAAAATTCTAATTCATCCACTGTAAGTACAAATCACGTCTAGAGAGATAACTCAGACAACGTTTCCATCAATTGTAACTGTTTCTTTTTTATCAAGATCTATAAGTAAATTTTAATGCTTGCTCTGCCTACGAATAAAATTCTTTCGATTGTAGATACACGACGTCAATTTTTTTCGTTCAAATCATTATATTACGATAAAAAATTCTACGATAGTATAAGAAGAAAAAAAAAAAAAGAAAAGAAAAGTTAAGCAAATTTGTCAAGCGCAACCAAAGAGATTACGAGTCGGTTTACACTTCTTATCGCAAGCAACCTGTTGTTATCTTGGTATAACACAAATCATGGCTCATCCCAGGTAAACAAAATCTCCTATTCTCAAATTCCTTCGCGCGTACGAGCGTCAGAAGTAAGTTACAGAAAAGATAGCTCGAACACAAGATCGAATAAAAAAATATCTATAGATACAAGTATCCCAACGTAATGAGCATACGCGCGTGCCTCATAAAATAAGGAACAACGCCGCAGCGGGCACGAATTCGAGCGTGCGCGCGGTATAGGACCCGAATAAGGACTTTGGAGAGAAAGATAAGCGGTGGTGCGGGCCCGGTATTAAGGACGAAAGCCTTTGGAACAGCCGTCGCGTCGGCTTTGAGACGAGGAGGGGACGATAAGAGAGCAGCAGCTTGAAAAACGAAACGGGGCACCGGGCCCAGCCGGGGAGAGAGAAGACGGCTCAGGTGAGCCTGCTACAATATAAGAAGAGAAGACGGGAAGCTTTAAGGGGCCCCGCACAACGATTTCCTGTATACTGCTCCTTTTTTTTTTCATTTTTTTTTTATTTCTCTCTTTCTTTTTACATAATAAGGGAGTCGATGATTTTAAAAGGGACCGATAACCGGTACTTTATCCTTGAGTCAATCCTTTACAACTTTGAATCTTTTCTTTATTGCGAATACCGAGTTTACCAACCCCCTTGCACACAACCAATGACCTTCACTCGAATGAATTTTCTACTTCCAAGTTTTTAATTGTCACGTGACGATATGAATTTATTGTTATTATTATTATCATCATCATCATAATCATCATAATGGGATGTGCCCTTATATCCTTGATATAAAGGCGGCTCATGACATCATCATCATTTGATTATGTACAATGAACTGTTGATAATCCAAAGGCATTTTAATAAATTCATAAGAGACCTTTGTCTCATTATAATTTTTCATTTATCTTGAGAACTAGATCAGAAGCATTAAAAAAATGTGCGCGGCTAACGGCAATTATGTAATTAGTATCAGAGATACGAGAGATTAAAAATAAATTCAAGTATAAAACCGTAGTTTTGAATGAAATGAAAAGGGTAGGAAAAGTCATGAAAAGCGAAAAACAGGTAAATTCGAAACGCGGCAGAGAGCCAAGTTGTGAACAAAGCTTCAAAGGCTGCAGCCACTGATACTACGCACTACGGCTCGAATCTCCCTCGAGAGGGAGGGAGAGAGACCGAAAGAGCAGCGGGTCCCACCTGCCTGCTGCGCAGGTAAAAACAGGGGCCCCCTTCCTTCTTCTCGCTCGGGCCGGCCTCCGCACCGCAGATACCTAATAGATAGGAGAGAGAGAGAGAGAGAGAGAGAGAGAGAGAGAGAGTACGGCGAACGAACCGAAAAAGTCCTTTGTGATAGCCCGGGCCTGCTGTTAGCTGCTTTGCTCACACAAAAGCCACGCCAGCTCGCTCTTCTTTCTCTCTCTCTCTCTCTTATCCCCGATGCTGAAACTGCTGCTGCTGCCGATGTTGGGAGAGGGAGAGGAAGAGAGGATGCTGCCGCCGCTTCTACCGATGGCTAAATGGGAGCGAGTGATATTTTTACCCGCGGGGGCCTATACAGCACCGTCGGTGAGAATAACGTTTTTCTGCCTGGCGATTACACACCATCCATCCCAACAACTAAATCTCTTACGTTTCCCCGTCGCGACTCGCGAGAACGTATCGAATCGAAAACCAAAAAAAAAACCTTCGTGCCAACCCATGACCCAATCGTGAAAAATGCTTGAATTTTGTTTACCAATCAGATAAGCTATTTTTATTTTTTCTAAAATAAGGTGCACACCGGAATCGTACGATTTCATAATGAACACGTCATTATGTATGAGTGAACGTATCGTTAAATAACGCGTGGGTTGACCATCCAATTTTTTTTGATCACGAATAAATGATAAACCAATTTTACATCCTGATTTTTATCACAAATTCTGACTAATTTTAGATTTAAAAAAAAAAACAATACTTTTTTTTACGAATTTCTATTATCCCAATCTTCAGATTGAACGATTCAAAATCGTTCGAAGCACCATCAAAAATTTCTCTTTCGATGCTCGACACGTCCAAAGCTACATCTTCGACAAATTACTTATCAAACTTTCTCATTTCCAAAAAAAAGGACCCACCATGCTCGATTCCAATTAAAGGAAAAGAAAAAAAAAAGGCCCAAAGTGGAACAGGAACAAAAAAAGCCAATACACGCATATACTCCAAGCTCACGCGAAGGCGAGAAAGAGATAAGCGATTCTTCGAAACCAGTCCAAAAAATAAGAATAAAAAAAAAGGAGGAGGAGGAGGAGGAGAAAAAAGAAAGAAACTCTGGTCTGTTAACAGATGTTCCCAGATAAGTCCGAAATTTTCAAAGGATTCCCTCCCTCCTGCGCGCGGGGCCTCTGAGCTCGCACCTTTTGTCGAAACGTTTTCTCTATCTTTCTCCCTCGTCCTGACGCTAGCCTAGTCTATAGGCATAGTTACAGCGCTGTATCCCTATCCTGCAAGAATTAATACGGGGAAGTGACCATTTTTATCTCCCTGCAGGACGGCGTCGATTCTTCTCTCGTTTTTCACGCGCCTTTTCATTCATTGTCAGAGGGAGGCTGGCAGGAGGACGAGCTCGTGATTTTCTTTCCCAAAGTTCTTTGTCAGATTTTTTGGGAGAGGTATGACCGAGCGACGAGCGGCAGGTATGCTTCTCCTCTCCCAGCTTCTTTTCCTTCTTCTTCTTCTTCTTCTTTTTTCTACTTCTATTTTTTTTCTGCGAGAGAACTGACGTGATAGCATTGGGACACAACGGCAACACATTTAAATTTACCTTTATGTGTGTTCCAGGGAAAATGAACGATTGACCTTTCCGGGGTTCGTTTGGGCTTCCTTTTTACTTACTCTTTGTTTCCATTTTTTTTTTTTTTTTTCATGATTTGCTGTAGGGCGGTTTTTAGAAATACTCGTTTCCTCTTTTTTCTTTTTATACGTATAAATTAGGAAAACTCTAGGCCGATACTGAGGCAATACCAAATAGATGATGGAAACTATTTTTTTAAGTCTTTTGTCAACACAAAATGGATGTTTTTCTGCTTTGAGATTTGTAAAGATTGAGGACTCTTTAATAATTATAAAAAAAAATTATTTCTCAATTATACCGTCTGCTAATAAATAAGGTAAATTGAAAAATAAAGAATTCAACATGCTTAGAGTCATTTTTCAATGAACGCAAAAGTCTAACACCAAATGCAAACAGTGTATTATCCCTAAACTCTGCGTGATAGTCGGTGTTACCTGAGCACAGTTATAAACAAACTTGTAAAAGTTGTCACAAACGCGCAGGTGCACTCGCGAAAAGAATCCAGTTTATTATCCAAGCTCGAACTACAATAAAAGTCCTAGGCAATAATACGAATCTTTGAAATTATCAGGAACAAAGACCTTGGAGATAAGGCTTTCGAAGGAACGAAAATCGGATGAATAGAGATAAATGAAAGGCGGGGGGCATGCTAACCGACAATAGCTTTTGCCTTGGCTCAACGAAAGAGACGTGTCACCGTAATTTACAGAGCAGGTTCGAAAGATTTTCCGGCACGGCTGCTGCGAAGACGTTTTGTGAAGGTCCTGCCGAAACAGCGATGATATTGCACCTGAACTCAAGTTCAATGCTTTGAATTTTCCGTCTATGCTTCTTTGAGTTTGAGGATACTTTCTGCAGAATAATTTGGATGTGATGCTTTCTACGAGAGTGACTTTCATTTTCTATCCAAGAATTTATATTTGACTTCTTGAGAGTCATACTTATTCGAAAATTAGGAATTCCCTGAGGTTTAATTCTTTTAGAGGTTTACATAAAATTAATTTGCTATATCCAAACTGAAATATAAAATTTTCCAAGTATCATGAGGTAGAATTTAACAAGTCAAAGAATAAAAAAACTTCACATAATACGCTAGGTTAATACAGAATAAGTAATTATGCGCGACTTGGAAAAATGAGCTAGTGCTGCAACCCACTATAAGACAACCAGTTAAAAAGCGGTAATTTTATATTGAGCATCATAGTGACACTATACTGCTTTGACCTTGGTTTTGACCATTGTAGGCTGACTCATTACACTAATGCTAAGTCATAAAATAATCATAAAATATTTAGAAGGATCTAACAAACCAGTTTGAACTCTTATCTAAAAACTTGAATTCACCCCAGGCAATAATTTTTTCGAAATCAAAGCTTTAGTTTTTTATTAATATCAATAACTGAATATTAAAAACATACCTTGGGATCCATACGAGAGGCAATGTTAGTCCGGTTACCGAGGACGTTGCAATCTGGGGAGTTGACAAGGCTTTGTGAACTTTGGGTTTCCCGGTAAAATCGCACCTGGGGATTCGGACGACCGTCAGGACCGATTCCGTTGTTGACTGCGGCAGCCGCAGCGGCAACAGCCATCGCGGCTTCCACGGTAGTGGTAATGCCCATTTGTCGATTATTGATGAGAGAGCGTAACAAATTCGTCGCCTCGCCGCTGAATCCGTTGTTTGGCTTGTCACCGTTCGTTCGTGTTATCTCCAGGTTACGATTGCTGAAAATTCATTTTAATCGAAGTTAGTAACTTTCAAACAAATCAATCGTAAACATTCGAATAAACTTTTCACAAGTTAAACATGAGTAAGTGTTACCTTGCAAGTGCTTGCCACAGTTTGGTAGTCTCTTGATCGACCTGAGTGTCCGAGCAGTTGCTCTCGGGTGTGTCCATACGGTTGATAGGACTGACATTTGGACTTCGGCTGTCCTCTATTCTGGATCTTCGATCATGACTGACCTTCATTTTTTTAGCCACACTCATGTCGTATCCGTTTTCCTGGGGCGTCCGTCTGCCGTAATCATCTTCCTCGTCGTCTTCGTCATCCAGCGGCTGGTCCTCGATCTCTAGTCTGTCGGGGTCCGAGTCGTTCGAACACTCGTCGTCTTCCTGATGTGAGCTATTGTGGCAGCCTCCACCGCCGCCGCCACTTTGTTGATGTTGCTGCTGCTGATCGAGGTGTATGGCCCGCGTCGTCTGACCCATTAAACTTTGGCTGATGTTCGCTGGAAAGTTTGGCTCATCGTTGAAAAGTATTTTGTTCAGGTGCATGAACGACTGCAGCTGACTCGACTCGATTTCGGATTTTTCTGATTTTATTGATTTTTCCTGTAAATCATAAAATGTTTCATTAAACCTGGTTCACTTTTAAGTTGTGTATTCAAAATTTTAAAAAGCACGGATAATCAACTTTGCGTACGAATAAAATAAAAAAAAGGGATGAATTTGTTTTCAAAGACTTTGAAGCGATGATAAATCCAGTTAACGAATCTGGACAGTCAGTGAGTGGTAACAGACTTTGATCGACTTCCTGCGCTCACGCGTATCATCTCTCCTTTCGATACTGCAGGCAATGAATCGAAAAGAGGAAAAAAAAAAAAAGGGAGAAGGCGCCGCGAAGCCTTACTTATTGCCGTGCTACACATGACGATAGTCCGAAGAAAGGCATATAGGAACACATATATACACAAGTTATCCCGGCTGCAGTGGCAACACATGTACTCGCAGCTGCCTGGCTACTGCAGTAGCGAGGGAAATCGGAGTTAATACGGCTATGACACACCACTGCATGCACCGAGATGCATGTGTATGTAAGCGAGAGAGTCTGTCTTCCGAGTAAGTAATGATGCAACGCGGGAATTAAGAAGGAGAGTTTGCTGCTGCTGCACCTTATGCATGCATGTGTGTGGCGATTGCACGATGCCGATAAGGATACACCACAGCAACAGCAGCTGACCGCACATGTCTTATGTGTTTCTCTCTCGCGATCTCTCTCTCTCTCTTTTCATTATACTAAGCTGATGATGCAGCAGCCGAAGCTAGCGTGGGCGTATTGTGTATAGTTGTAAACCCAGATCCGATCAATGTCAATGTGGGTGAAAAGGAAAAAACGAGATGATTTCGAATAGCGTGATAAGCGATTGATTTATGCGTCACCAATGATTTCACCAAGTTTACAGATTTTTAAATAGTTGGTGGAGATTGCGAGATTACCTTTACTGGTTTCTAGAACTTATTATTTAAAATAAAACTTTAGGAAAACTTTCGGAAATTCAATTTTGTACTGTATCGCGATCGATGAGCTTTAAAATTATGGCTTTGACAAACGTTACAATTAATTAGACAAATTTAACTCATCTTTTCAGTTAATGTATAAAAATAACTACACAGTAAATTTTATCAATTTATTAAATTTTTTTACATGCGTTGTTTATCGAGTTTATCAAGAGGTTGATAAAAAAATGAAATGAATTTACCCCGAAATTAACAATATTATGTCAATATATTAAAATTACGGACGTTTTTGTAAAAAAAAAAAAACTTTGATTTAAAATTTAAAAATACGTATAGGTGAGCGCGGTATCTAGAATTTCACAATGTGTAGTGTAAATAATGAGCAGTTTATTCTCAAGTCTTCTTCTTCACACCTACTTAAATTTTTTTTGAGATTGATGACTGCATTTCCGTTAGGCAAGTGAATTAATAAATTAAATGAAAACACCGGTTAAACAACGCTGTAAGATAAAATTCATCAATGACTTTAGTGTAAAAGAGGTATTTATAAACTCGCCGTTGGGATATTTAACGACCACCTCAAACAATGAAATTTAAAATCACTAATTAATTTGATTGAAATAAGTTCGCATATGGTGGTCGAAGCATCCCAAGAATCGGTCTAATCTAAGGCGCAGTCTTATGGAGTTTACGAAACATCATTCAACAAAGCGACAGACTCTTAGCATACAGCAGCATCTGTAGCATAAAAAAAGGTAAAATAGCGTATAAAGTGTACATAAGAGGCTGTATTACATAAGATCGCGTCCAGCATACGCAAGGACTTTTAGCTGTCCCTTCGCGGGCCGCTGCAGCCAGAAGCCAGGAGCGGGTCGGCGCAGCATAAAACGAGCTGGCCGCAGCGATGTCTATCTTATCCGCGTCTTAGTCGGCGCGCGCTTTGATTCTAAAGGCCGCGGCTGCAGCATGAGATCACGAGTAATTTTTTTTTTTATACAAAGAGAGGAGAGGCTTGATGATAAGAGAACGAAGAGCTTTTTTTTATTCTCTTCATTCGATCGCGGTGTATTTATTGTGCCGTCGATCGAGCGAGATTTATGCAAGAACTTTTTTTAAGTGGAACGCGAATCGTTTAGAAGAATGACCACCGGTGCACCGATAAGAGAAAAGAATGCTGCTGACTAGGCCGATTGGAAATTAGGGGGGAGGGAGGGGGACGAATTATTCGAAGACACTTGTCATGCAGCATGAGCAATTTTAACTTGCTTGTTGCCAAGTCTGCAGAAAGTTGTAACGCGAGCGCGAGTTTCGAAGTTTGCTTATTTCTGATAATGCTTTCAATTACAATGATCCTGATTATTTTGCATTTTTTTTTTTTTTTTCTTTCTTCACCTTAATTGGACGACGCGTGCAGAACTTTTTTTTTTTTTTTAAATCAAGGTTACCGAAACGAAGCATAAAATTTAATTATTTATGGCGTGATAAATTACCGTTTCGTCCGAGGAGGACATTTGTTTGGCATATTCCAGGTACTGTTTGAGAACGTCGTCTGATCTTCGCGAAACTTCTTTAAAATTGTGCAAGTCGTCGAGCTTGTAAACGCAGCGGTGACATATTATTGGTGGCAGCGAGTCACCGTCCTTTACCTGAAATTTTAACAAATTATTATTATTTACATGATCAATTAATATATTAAAATTATTAAAATAAGTAAACGTTTTCAGAGAATTCTTGCGAAGGTCGTGTGTTTTATTTAATAATCGAGTGGAAAATGAAAATTTTTCTTACGCTGCGATAACATAGCCAACTGAAGGAGGTAAAATTACGTTTACTACTTTAGGTTAACCGAAAAGCTCTAAAAACCGGCGATTTCACACGAAGTAAATAATTTATTGAGTAACCATATGAAATAATTAATAATTGTTATTTTAACGAACATGCGCTTCTTTTAGCGGACAGGTTTCAACTGAATGACGGATCTGCCTTCGGCACGTGTTCGGCTCATTTCTCGCGGCTCTTATCATGATTCTTAGAAGTCGAAGTCAGCTTTGATTTAGTAAATCTTTGTTATATTTTTTACTTAATCAAGTACTTTACTAATGTGTATGCCAGAAATCAAAAGCTAATTCTGTTTACATAAAAAGTACTCTGGTCTCAAAATTGGATGTTCAATCCTAATTTTTCGGCTATATTGTTATAAAATATAGCACTGGCTCTTAAATAAGCCCTGGTAACAATGCCGCACTTGTATTATAATATGTAAACTACTTTTTTTCGGGAAAGAATATTATCAGTGCCAGCAGCACACCAGAAAGAATAAATTTATCATAAGTAATGCTTTTTAAATCGTTGATTATAAAGAAGAGTTCAGATATTTTAAAAATAATAGTCTAATATTTGCAAACTTGAATCTATTTTTACTTGATCGTTTGTCAAGCCATTATCAGAGAAAAAAAAAAAAAAACAGCTAAAAAAAATATTGCTGCATTTGAAATATGTGTGAATGAACGGTATCGAAGCTCAAAACAGATGCAAAAGCATAAAGTTCGTTAATTTAAGCACGAAAAGAAAAATTTTGTCGTTCGACGACGATTATAAAGTCGGTGCAGTGCACGGGCGTCGTCGTTCGTCGTCGTCGTCGTCGTCGGCGTTTAACTTTAGCTTATCTCTGCAGCACCGGGGCGCTCCGCGGCTGCATGGGGTAGGCTGCTTTATTTTTAGCGCTGCTCCCTCCCCGAAGCGAATTTCTGATACCGTTGCGAGCCGTCCAAACTGCTTGCCGACGCTTATACCGGGACCCCGAAGCTTTTCTTAAAAGCTAACTCGCGCAAGCAAGCACGACGATGATGATGACGACGATGACAACCGACTCGGGGCGTTTTTTCTCCATTTCTTTTGAAACTAAATCGCTTCGCGCTCATACCGGCCAAGACCAAAATCGACTAAACTATCTGTGGAGTACGGTTAAATAAGATTGATACGGAATTTTGTTTTTCGAGTGAGTCATAAATTATAAGTAAATTCGCGGACGAGTCACCGGAGATGTTTTAATTATTTTACCAGCACGCCCTATTAAACGCTCGAATTTTCGTAAAACGTAAATGTAATTTTTCAATTTTTAAAATTAAGCAGAGTTAAATTTAAAAATTACCCGGTTTATTTATTTATTCGCGACTTAGTTGAAGTTTAAAACATTTGACATGCATTTAATAACCTTCGACATCTACCTATTTATCAAGTCAAAGTTTGTAAATTACAAAAACTCATAATAAACATAAAAAACTTTATGTATTTTCATATCAATTGAAATGCTTCTTGATGCATCGAAGAAAATTTAAATAGAAAAGCAATGCCATGCAAATGGGTAATGCGAAAAAGCAGAAGTAGGAGACGGAGTGAGAAAGATGCGGCTTGTAGAAAATGAAAATGTAACTCTTGTGCGAGGTAAACTGCAAGATAAATATTTTTCAAAATAATAAATTGGGGCTTGAATAAAATGTAGCTCGGGTTGATCTCAACGATCGTGCAGAAGGGTTGTAAAAGACAATTAAACAAATAGAGCTTTGATCGCTCGCAAAAGAATATATATTCATAAAAAAAGACTTCTTGTTTATGATAATTTTAGTGAACTAGATCTAGTGCCGATGGAGATTCTTTCTACCTACAGCCGAGGTATACCGGTTAACTAAGCTCGGGCTGTCTAATAAAAGACGTCTAAACTTTCACGATTCACCATTTATCTTGTATCAAAGTAGAATTCATCAGATGAACTTTGGTATACTTTGGCGAAGGAGGAGATATTTTTTTTCTTATAACACAAAAGAGCAATTATCTCTCGGAGAGGTTTAAATTTTTTTTTCCATCTCACTCGGATGAAAATAACGGTAGTTTTTATAAGCAGTATCTATAAATAACCGGCCATCTATGTATACAGACTGCCTCGAAGAACAAACTACGAGTAGTCTTTTTCAAAGTTTTGACTCTAGAAAGACACTTCAACAGCGTGTACTCAAACAAGTTATAATCCTCGGTTAAAAATTGATTCAACTCTGTCTATATTAGAATCGAACGATCGTTTATCTGTCTTCATGAATAAAAATACCGCGAGATTATCACTTCGGTGACACACATTTAACAAAAGCTCCATAAACAGCAACCACCCACAATTATGAATAAAATAAGCCCTCGGTAATCACGAACAATTAAAATTCAGCTACGTGGGTGATACAAAAGAAAAAAAAAAAAAAAAAAAAACTCGCTCTCATCATCGTCGTGAGCAGCAGCGTCGCCCGCGTGAAACCTGATAAGAGCCGGGCCTGCCAAATAAGGAGCTCCCTTCCTTTCGCTCTCTTCTCCTCCTCCGTCTCTTCTTCTCTCTTCTTAATCGTCCGACGCGCGTGTGGCTCAAACGAGACGCAGCGCGCGCTGCTAGACGCGGCTGCCCGGGGAAGCTGCTGATCTATAGGTTTTTTTTAATCCTCGTGTCAAAAAAAAACGTGTAGGTATTGCGTAAACAAACGATGTATTGTCACTTTAATCGTACAGTTATGATTACGATAAATAAACAAAAACTTGCGCGCGGGAGATTACTCAACTTCTCGGAGAGATTAATCCCAGGCCGTAATTAAAGTTGATTTTTTCGATTCGAACGACCACCAAAAGCTCCACCAAAAGTATGAAAAAAAAAAGATGAATTTCGAGCCGTTGTTGTTTTTAATTCAAGCGTACATAATGCTCGAAGAAGCAGAAGAAGAAGGATAAAAAAAAAACAGTCAAAGGAAGGACAAAACAAGCGGTGCTCTTATCACGAATCTCCGGAGATACAATACGAGCCACTTAGGCTTCTCGTTCCTCGAATAATCGCGGAGTTTTAATCCTTATCAGAGGCGAATCGCGCGGAACTTGCGGGAATTGCCGAGCGAGCGACGATTTAAAGATTTAGCTCATATATATAAGTTTTAAACTTAGCGTTATACATCTGCGTATATATCGGAGGACCGCTCCTTAAACGGACCTCGAGTATTTCGTTTACTCGAAAATTTTCATGTCTGATTCATCTCGCTAAATGATGAAATTTTCGACGTTCTTGTACTTTCTTACCGCGATAAAACTCTGATTAAATACGAGTACGTCATTTTTGCTGTCCACTTTCAATTAATTCGACAAGTTTTTTTTTTCTCTCCACGGTTATCTCCCTTCGAGTATTACATTTCAAAGTAACGGCCAATAATCATAATTTTTATGCAATTTTCAATGCTCAAGTTTGCTCATTATCTGATAAGTGTCACACGAAAGCCACACAGGTAATGCCCTTCCCCCTCCCTCCTCCTGTCAAAAGAAGAAATAAAGTAACTGTAAGTAATTTGTAAAAACAACTTTAAATGTGAAACTAAATGTTTGTTCTTCGTATTTTCTTCTCTCTTTTTCTCGTTTTTTTTTTTTTTTTTTCATTCATTCTGTCCTGGACAACGCATTTTGCATAACAAAGTCTCGGTAGGTTGTGAACATACGGTTAAAAAATGGAGCAAATAAAAAGTATTCGTTGAGTCCCGAGATCGTTCGGTTGATTGAATCACACACAAGTTTCATTGATAATAATTTGAAGAAAAAAGATCCGAGGTGTGCAAAAAAAGGAAGGCGAGTAAAATAAAAAAAAAAGGAGACAATTACCACTGCAACGTACCGATATAAATATATGTATTTTTATGTAAGAACCAGCCGCGGCGGCGTTTCTCTGCTGCAAGCAGTGAAAAATTGTTATGTAAAAATATATATGTTTCATTAATTAGTGCAAAACTACTTGAAACGACTTGTAAAAGTGTGTCTCTTTTTCTCAATACGAGTCTCAATACTCGCCCTGTAAATGAGATTATTCCGTTCACCGTTTCATGTTTAAACAGCTTGATTCCCAAGTAAAAGAATTAAAAGAAAAAGAAGAAGAAGAAGAAGAAGACGAAGAAAAAAAAAAGTAAAAAATAAAGGATTTTATTTGAAACCAAAATTTGAAAGCCGCTTCCGGAGCCACGCTATACGGCTTAAGGAAACTTAATCGAGGCTTGCCAGGTGTGATTATCTTCAAAGTTTCAATGTATAAGCGTGTGAATGGCATCAGTATATAAAGCTGGCTGCTTGATTATTCTTTTTTTTTTTTTTATCTCGGTCTTTCAATTTTCGAAAGTGTAAAGTAGTTTTTTTTACGTAATACACTGATACAAACTACTTTATTTTCTCTAACATTAAAGATCATTTCTAAAAATGAAACGACCGATAGCCGATCTCGAGCTACACATTCGAATCAATTAAACCATAAGGATAAAAATCACTTCTTATGACTTCAAATTTTTCTTTCCTCTCTAGTCTCGTCTCTAATCATCCGGCCATCAGGAAAAGTTTTGAAATTTTGATAGTAGAAAGCTCGAATTTTTTAAATTATTTGTAGTTTTTAGTCTTGCACTTACCAAATTAATTTCAAAATTTTTAATTTTTAAAAACGAATTGATGCCACCGAAAAAGTTTTCATACAAATGCCAATTAAAAACTAGCGCAAGCGTCTCATAATTAAACCAAAAACATTTAATTCTAAACAAATTAAACAATTTATGAAAAAGAAAAAAGAAAAATTAAAGGCTCGAGCCGCTAAAGCGGTACATTAAAAAATGTGTCGGCAGTGAATAAAACTCTCTTTCTCTTGGAGAGCTCTCGAGGCGCCCCCGCAAAATTCTTATCATGGAGTCTACTTAATACGAAAAAGCAGGCCCAAGGAGGCACGTGGGACCAGGCTAGGAGTCTGTAGCCAGCCAGGCGGCCAAAGAGAACGGAGGCCCCATAATCTCCGGGGCACATCTCCGCCACGGCGCGGCGGTATAACCCGCGAGTGCCTATCCTATCCTATCCATACACTATACAGTCAGCATCAGGCCAAACTTTCTCTGCCGCCGCCGCCACCGCGCCGCGTGTGTCGCGAGCTAACAGCCGCTCTCCTTCCTACTTTGGGCCTCACACAAACGTACATACATACGTACGTGCACTCATACACACAATCACTTGGTGGGAAAGTTATTCGCGTGTGTGCTGGCTTGAGGTTCCGCTTCCTTTGGACGCCCGATGCAGACTCGAGGTAATAAGGGCTACCGCTGCATCCTGCCCCGCTTTTGCTTTATCGTAAAACATTGCAGATTTAAAAAAAAAAAAAAAGAAGAATTTTTTCTACCGAACGACCATCATCGGTCATCCGGGAGGATTATCATAATAAGATCGTTCTTTATCATTAAATTCCCATTCCCATAATTTGTGGGGTTAGGTGCGCCGGGTTTTGGTGAAATAATAACTCGAAGTTTAATATTTTTAGACTAGAAAATTTATTTGAACAAGCTCGATGCGAACAGCTCGCAGAGCAAAACTAGACTGTTGTTCTCGGCCTGCCGGCTCGTTACCGCAGGTCAAAAGGGCCCTGAAGTACTTAGTGAATCATCACACTGAAGTATTTCAGGTATAATTAAGGCATCGGGTGTTGGAGCCTTCGTTCGGCTCAGCAGGAATCGTACCTGCGTCAAAATAGAGCCTGAACGGAAAATTCCATCACTCGATCGCCACATACTCCCTTACCAGTGATAACGTTAAAGTAAAAAAATTATATGACATAATTACAAATTGGAGTATTGAAAAAAATAGTACTTGATAATTTAATTGATATTAATTATAACAAATTACATATTAAAAAAATTTTCAATGACATTCGGTCGTTTGCTTAAAAAAATTTGAGAAAGAAAATTTGTAAAAAAATAATCATACACATTTTATCGAAGATATTCGGTAGTCGATTCATTCGTTGTTTCAAAACATACAATTTCACAAAATACAATTTTGCATTCAATATGTCACTGAAACTTTTATTTAAAAAAAATCACAACACTGCACTACACTATGAAAAACCAGCCTGAAGACGATCGGCAAAGCGTACTCGCCTGCCAGATCGCGTTTTGAACCGCGATTCTTCAGCTGTGCCGGTCAGCTCGCGTGCGTTGTCATTTTCATCGTTGTTTGGAGTAGTGCTAACTGGTGGACAGTTGTCCTCGCTGCTGTTTTCGTTGTTGTTATTGTTGTTTGCCTGTGATAGTTGCTCATCGGTGTCGTTTAATACAAAAGCAGGCTTGAGTCTATCGATCGTGACTCTTGTATTCTTGCCACTTTTCAAAATAACGAAAGTTTTGTCGTTTCTTTCGATTACTTCGAAAGGGCCGTCATACGGGTTTTGCAGCGGTCTTTTTACAGTGTCGTTTCGTAAAAACACATGCGAACATGTTGCCAAATCTTTGAAAACGAATGGCTTTGTTGTACCGTGGCGAGTCGCTGCCACAGGCTTTAAATTCTCGATGGTTTTGCGAAGTCTTGCCACGAAATCTGTGTGAATTTGCGTTGCACTTGGTGCGAAAAATTCTCCAGGCAAGCGAATTGATTCTCCGTACGTGAGTTCAGCAGGTGTTGACTTCAGATCTTCTTTAAAAGCAGTTCGCATGCCCAACAGTACGATAGGAAGTACGTCGCTCCAAGATACTGTCTCGTGGCATTTTATTGATGCTTTTAATTGCCGATGAACTCGCTCAACCATACCATTTGCTTGAGCGTGAAAAGATGTTGTACGGAGATGAGTGATGCCAAGAAGTTTTCTGAGCTCGTTGAACAGGTCCGATTCGAACTGGCGTCCTTGGTCCGTCGTGACCTTGAGTGGAACACCAAATCGCGAGATCCAGTCCAAGAGTGCTCTCGCCACAGTCTCAGCAGTCATGTCGACCAGTGGTGTGGCCTCAATCCATCTTGTGTATCGGTCGATGCAGGTCAGGATGTACCGGAAATCTCGTGACGGTTCCAGCGGTCCGACCAAGTCGCAGTGAACGTGAAGAAATCTTTCGCTGACACCTTCAAATTCACCAAGAGGAGAGTGTACGTGCCTTGAAGTCTTTGCTCGCTGACACGGTAAACAAGTTCTGGCCCAAGATTTACAATCTTTCACAATGGACGGCCAAATGAACCTTTGCGTAATGAGTTTCTGAGTAGCTCGTACACCTGGATGAGATAAATTATGAAGATTATTGAATACTCTCCGTCGAAGAGATTTTGGCACAAAAGGTCGGATGTTTTTCGTCGAAACATCACAATAGATGCCTAATTGCGTCTCGGGCAATCGAACCATCTTCAATTGCAGGGAGTGGTCGTTGTTATTCAGCATCTGCACTAATTCTTCATCATTAGACTGTGCAGCTGCAATTTCTTCGGTGTTTACTGTCAAACTTACCTCACCGATTCTCGACAGGAGGTCGGCGACGACATTGTCTTTGCCTGCAATGTGCCTAATATCGGTCGTAAATTGTCCGATATAATCCAGGTGTCGGGTTGCTCGTGGTGTGCTTTTGTCCAGGCCTTGCTCGAATGCGTAAGTTAAAGCGGCATGATCGGTGAAGATAATAAAATATCTGCCCTCGACGGCCCACCTGAACTTTTTTACTGCTGCGTATGCACCGTACAATTCGCGATCGTATGCACTGTACTTACGCTGTGCTGGATTTAGCGCCTTGTTGAAGAATGCCAATGGTTGCCAAATTTTGTTGACAAACTGTTGCAACGTTCCACCAACAGCGAAATCCGAAGCATCGACGGTGATTGAAAGTAACGTGCCCGGGACAGGGTGAACCAGCAGCGTGGCGCTCGAGAGTGCGTTCTTTATTTCCTCGAATGCATTTTTGTCTTCGTCAGTCCACTCGATAGGCGTGCTGCCCTTCTTTTTACCTTTCAAAAGATCGTTGAGCGGTTGTTGCAGATGAGCGGCACGAGGGATGAATCTGCGATAAAAATTTATCGCACCGTTGAAACTGCGCAGGTCTTTCGCGGTCGCCGGAAGGGGGATCTTTTTGATCGCCTCTACACGCTCCTCGAGCGGGCGTATTCCCTCGGCGTTGACCTTGTAGCCAAGGTACTCCACTTCCGGTTGACCAAACACACACTTCGCGGGATTTATCACCACACCGTATTTGCTCAATCTTTCGAACAGGAGCCTTAAATGTTGCAAATGTTGCTCCGCGTTTTCACTCGCGACTAGATAATCATCCGTATAAGGGAATACAAAGTCAAGACCTTCAGTTATTTCATCGCTGAATGCCTGAAAGGTTTGACCCGCGCCCCGTAAACCAAACGGAGTGCGCAAAAACTCGAAGAGTCCGAACGGCGTAGTCACTGTTGTCTTGTGAATATCCTCCTCGGCGACGGGGATTTGATGATAAGCTCGGACTAAATCGATCTTCGAGAAAACACGTTTTCCGCTGAGGTTATGCGTGAAATCTTCGATGTGACGCATTGGATTTCGGTTCGGTTTAGTGCGTTTATTAACGTGCCTGTAGTCTCCGACCGGGCGTATCCCGTTATCTTTCTTGAAGACAACGTGTATCGGGGAGGCCCACTGGCTGTTTTTTACGCGTCGCACTATTCCGAGTCGCTCCATTTCTTCAAATTCGGCTTTTACGATTTTCAGCCGATCTTCGGTTAAGCGACGAGGACGGCTGAACACTGGTGGTCCGGGTGTAGTTTCGATGTAGTGCCTTACGTTGTGTTTTACATCGTGGCCAATCTCAGCTACAGGGCGAACGATGTCCGGGAACTCAGCTAGCAGTCGATGGTAAGGTGAGTCGCCGTGGATTGCGCGTACTGTCGGGAAGTCGTCACCAACGGCATGTCCTGCAGCACATAGTTCGGTCGCGTTGTCGATCAGTCGATTATTGCGTGGATCAACAAGTAATCCGTAGTGGGCGAGAAAATCATAGCCAATAATCGGTTGTTCAACGTCTGCGATAATAAATCGCCAGGTGAACTGCCGTCGTAGGCCAAAATCGAGCATTATAAGTTCACTACCGTATGTACTTATCGGCGTACCGTTCGCCGCGAATAACGTGCACTTTGATTTTTCGCGTTGGCCACGGAACAACACTCGCGGAAAAACACACAACTCGGCACCTGTGTCCACCATAAAGGTCTTTTTCGAGTAATTGTCTTTCACATACAAACGGCGAACACTGGGGTCGTTTTTAATTGCCGCAATTAAAGACGCCCCAACTAGTTTTTTTTAAACTTGCACGGATCACGACACTTGGTAGCCTTTTCGGCATAATTTTCGTGGTACCAGCAGAGATCTGGGTTTCGAGGAGCTGATGGACTTCGCCCACGCGAACTGCCGCGCGATTGTGAACGGCCGCGGTACTTTTGCTGTTTCTCAAGACGACTGAGACGCGAAGTCACCTCGTCTAACTTCTTTAATACCGCCTGCAGCTCGCTGCCATCACTTTTGCTTACTGCAGCTATCTTGGCGGGTTCGTGTGCCACTGCTGCTATCCTCGGTCCACGGGCTGCATCGATTACATGGATCGAGTCCGCTGTTTCTGCAGGCTGCTCCAGCGACTTCTCTTTTATTGTCGCCAGGATCCGTTGGGTGTCCACTGGCAGTCGTTTTAGCCAGAAATTTCGGAGTAAGTCGTCCGTTACTGGCAAATCTTTGGCCAACGTTTTCATCTTGCGCAGCATCTGCACAGGAGTGTAGTCGCCCAGTTGCACGGGTTCGAGCAGTTTGCCTAACCGTGTCTCAGTCGAATCCGATGTCCTCTCAATTATTTTATTCTTCACCTCGGTATATTTTCCGTCATACACCGGGTCGTCGAGCACATCGTCCATCATGCTCGAGTACTTCTGGTCAAGCGCGCCAACCAGGTACGTGAACTTCGAAGCTTCCGAAGTAACACGCGACAACTTGAAATTCGCTTCAAGCCTCCTGAACCACCCCCTCGGATTTTCAGGCCAAAAGGGTGGTGCGCTCATTCCGATGCCATTTACACTCCCTTCGGCTGCAGCAGCCAAAGCTGCTGCGGCAGCCTTGATTGCGTCATCCGTGACTTGGGTAGTCCCAGAGCCGGATTCGTTGACGCTGACAATTCCGTCCTCGTTCACCATTTTTCACCAACAAAATCGCACAAATATATGCCCACAAACACAAAACACTAATCACGTCGGGGTCACCAATTTGTGGGGTTAGGTGCGCCGGGTTTTGGTGAAATAATAACTCGAAGTTTAATATTTTTAGACTAGAAAATTTATTTGAACAAGCTCGATGCGAACAGCTCGCAGAGCAAAACTAGACTGTTGTTCTCGGCCTGCCGGCTCGTTACCGCAGGTCAAAAGGGCCCTGAAGTACTTAGTGAATCATCACACTGAAGTATTTCAGGTATAATTAAGGCATCGGGTGTTGGAGCCTTCGTTCGGCTCAGCAGGAATCGTACCTGCGTCAAAATAGAGCCTGAACGGAAAATTCCATCACTCGATCGCCACACCCATCACATTAATTCCTAAACATATTCATATTTCTGAGGTTTATTCATCTTTCAACCTACCTCCGTCCCGTCCCCTCAACCCTCCTTTCTTTTTCAATTCAACCACGTTTATTTTTCTGCCGTCTTCGTCGATGAAAAGATCAAAATAAGAATGATAAAAGAGAACTGCTGGGAGAGAAAGAGAGAGACGAAATTAAAGAGAAATACACTGTGAGGGCGCGCGAGGGGAGAGTAAAAAATTCCCTTTATCAATTCTTGTTTTAACCCTTCGGCCATTCTCTAGCCTTCTCTCATTGTCCTTGCGATTTTTTTGCGAAGGAGGGAACGGATCGGGGGAAAAAAAAAACAACAACAACAACCCACCCGCGGGAGAAAAGAAAGAACTTGTAAAGACGCTGCTGGCAAAATTTTGCTGAAACTTCCGGTCGAGCTTTACTCCTTCTCAGTCTTCTTTTTTTTTTTTTTTTTGCTCAATTTCGCGTATTTTATTTCTTAATTTGCGGTAAACCGAAAAAAGCAAGTCGGTTTTTGATAAAAAAAAAAAAAAAATTATTATGTGTACATAAAATTAAGTAAAACACGGTGGAATTAGAAGTAATGCGTTGGTATAATGCTCGCGTAATCATAAATAATGATCGTCATTAATAAACTGATACCACGGTAAGAAACGATACGCGACATTGTTCTAGTTTGGTAAGCACACAAAACGACACGCTTCGCGGTCTTTTCGAAATAACATTATACCCATGGGAAAAATCTCGACGATAAGGATATTTCGGTGGTTATACGTATACGATCGCGATCGCACGTATACTCACACACGTGTGCGTCCCTCGTATTCATTGAAAAACACCGAACGATTCGAATGGAGAACGAATAAATAAAAAAAATGACTAAGCCGGAGAGCGAGAGAAAGTAGGATCATTAAAAAAAAAGTCGAGCGTGCGCCTTTTTGAACCGAGCTGGCTCGACTTGCTTACTTGCTTGCTTGCTTGCTTGCCAGGCCGTTTGCCGCGGGTGACGCAATTAAGATTCGTCGCTCCAATTTATTTCCATGAGGCTTAGACTTTCGTTAGGACTTATCGAGCGAGTGTGTGTGTGTGTGTGTGTGTGCGCGCGCGTACTTTAACAACATACCTGGAAAATTTATCATCTCGCGAAGTATCGGTTCGAGTACTTTTTCCTTTACTTTTTCTTTTTAAAATTGATTTAATAGCTCGACGTCAATCATTCCGGCGTTATTATGATTTAATTATTTTAAACATTGATCATTACCATTGAGTAAATTACAAGTTATAGCATTAAAAATCTATATTCAAAATATGTTCCTTGATTTGAAGAAATATCGATTTGTAAGGACACCGATAGGCTCCAGCGGTTTACTTTACCGATTTTTCGCGCACACGTGGTTCTCAAGTTGAAACCTCATCAGCATAAACGAAATTCAATCTAATCTACTTTCTAAAAAAAAAAAAAAAAAACAAAAAAAAAAAAGCCCAAGTTATTAAAGGAGATTGCGAAAGGGCCCAGTGCGTATCGAAGAGAAGCGGCCGAAAAGAGAAAGATAATAGAGAGATAGAATTTAAGGGAGCGATCGAGAAAAAAACTGCCTGGCTCCCGCTTCTCTCTCTTGCTTGCTCGCTTGCTGCTTCCCCAGATGTTGCGTCTTTTGTAAGAGAGGGAGACCGGATGAAACTCAAGGAGGAGGTAAACCGGAATTCGGGGGTGCGTTTTTTTCTTCTCAAAGCCGGGCTACTGCAAGCGAGTCACAAGGGCCAAAGAAATACCCGTGGTTTTTTAAATGAACTGATTTTTTTTTTTTTTTGTTTCTCTTTATTTCTTTTATCGCAAAGTCGTGATGGGAAACCAACTTTCTCGATAAAATTTATCACCCGAAATCAGCTGTGAAAATAATCCGCGGGTCGAGCCTTTTTTTTATATAAGGAGTCATGACTGAATTTTTTTTTAGAGGGAACGGATTAGCGATTTTAATTATAATTTTTTTTTTTTTTTTATGCATCGATAATTTTATCAAAATTCACAAAAAAAAATATTTAGCTCAATGTATTTACGGACGGTTTGTTTTCAATCATTGAAAATGAAAACAAAAATAAAAAAGTCTGAGACATGAAGAGGAATCGGAAGATAACATTTTAATCGATAGGTTATCTCGCTTATGATTTAATAATCAATTCCTTATCGTCAATTAAACTTTCACGCGTTATTAATTATACCATGTGTGTACCAGTCGATATTTAAATGAATTTTACGGCTTGTCTTATCACGCTTATTATTTATCAATATTTTCATTAATTTGTAGTTTCCGTCAACAAAACTGATTATAATTTCTTCAGTATAAAAAAGAGTTTACAAGATTCCAGTAAAAGTTTGCTGAGAAAAAGAAATGTATATTTAACCAGAGCAAACAAACCCACGTGTTATCTTTACTACAATATATATTTCAGTAAACTCGGAAGTTTCTTATCTCATTGACCTAGAGACGTAATACGGCCTTGCCTTATCGAAAAAACAAGTGTGATTATAAACATAGGTTTTTTTTTTTTTTTTTTTTTTTTTCAAGCAAATAATTGATTTGTCTGCAAAAAGAAGTGTGCGTTATCACTGACCTAGATTTTCATCGTTTATTTTCTTTATCTTTAAATTAAAAAACTACGATGTCACTATATATAGAAAAGGAAGACAAAATCAAAACAAAGGTCGAGTAGTAAAACAACACAAATAGTAAAAATTATTCACCAAGGCAAATTATGAACTACAATAACTTTAAAATACAATCATATAATTGTACAAGCTAGTAGTTTTTTGTCTTTGAAAAACTACATGACTTATAGTTCATCAAAATCTTGTAAACATGCGAACTACTGACAGTGCAAAATAGATAATTACTTAGGATTATTGTTATGAAAAAAATTCACTTGAAAAAAAAGACAGATACAAACATGTGTGAGAAATAAAAAAATTTCCTGGTCCTAAAATTTGTCTTGAAAAAACATAAAATCTTCAAAATAAACAATGGACAGGAAGAGGAAAGAAGTTTTTAAAACATTGTTCACTCATCGACCTCGCGTTTGCAAAAAAAAAAGAGGGCAAAGAACCCAAAACATAACCTATAAAAAGTCAAACACGACCCCGCAAGAGTCGTTCTCGCGGTGCTCCTCGCGGCAGGCGCGCACACACGTAATCCTTTACCGTTCTTTTCGATCTTTCTTTCCTCGCTCGACCATGTTGTGCCACGCTTTATTGGAATCACGACATTCACGACTTAACGCTACTCGAGAAATAAGGTTCATTGCTTCTAAACACGTAACTTGCACATTTCATACAAAAATAAATGCAATTGTTTTTCTTTTCCTTTTTTTTTTTTTTTTTGGGTTTATTTTTTAAAACTCATTGCAGTTTTATCAACATCACCAATGCACCGGCCAAAGCTCACGAATCATCCGAACGATAAAAAAAAAAAAAAAAAAAAAAAGGAATTTCCAAACGTGAGTCACGGTGGCGTGCGCGGTGATAAAAGATGGAACCAATCTAAGCGATCACGTTGCGGTATCTGCGGTGCACAGTTTAAAACATCCTAGACGGTCACAAAAAAAACCTCAATTAAATCAACTTTCAAGCCGATTGTGTGCCGAGTGAACCCCTGCTCGAAAAAAAAAACCCGCTCCAAGATACCGCGCGCGACCTGCATGCAGCGCGCGGGGCACAAAGCCTGCAGGCTGATAAAAAAATATTCCCACGCGACTTCTCGTGCACACGCGCGTTTTTGCTTGATCCTGCCGTTCTACTTAAACGATGGTTAAATAGAGGTACAATATTAAAATTAAAAAGAAAATAAACTTACCGCAATAGATAAACAGGTGAGTATCTTATCAGCCAAGTTCCTCTTGGAGCCCTCCTCCTCGAAGATGGAGAGCTTGACCCCGTCCGAGGACAGGCACAGCCGGCACAGCTCGTAAAACTTGGGTGGTACATCGAACATAATTCCTTCCTTACTGTAATCTTCAACGGCTTCCTCACCACTTCTCCACTGACTCTACTATCACGAGTCATTAAGGACGCCCTGGTTACGTGCGTGTCTCTCTCTCTCTCTCTCTTTTCTTTCTATAGAGCTCGGTTGCCACCGCCTCCTGCTCTTCTGCAGGGGGGATAAATAAATAGACTCACAGAGCAGCAGAGTTTTCTTTAGGTATATAACCTATACCGTGTAAATCCTACCTCCGCAGCAGCCGCGTGGGTGGCTCCAAAGCTTTGTGATGACGATGACGACGGAGCTGATGCTGATGGTGATGCTTATCAGACTGAAATGTCGTCGTTGCAGCCGCGGTAGCGCGGTACTGCTGCTGATGTTGCTGGTGCACCAAGGTGCATATTTTCGTACATCTGATAAATCCGCTACTTACTACTGCTGCACGCTGCACACACCGTGGCAGGCAATCGTCGGTTCTTCTTCTTCTTCTTTAATACGTACACCTAATCGGTAACACACGAATAAACACGAGCAAGATACGCGAACACACACACTCACTCTACAATGAAGGTGCTGGCTGGTGCTGGTGCTGGTGCTGGTAGCTCTTTATGTGGCCGCTACTCCTTCTTCTTCTTCTACTTCTTTGGTTTCCCCTCCACGAGAAAGAGAGAGAAGGCGTACTCGGGTCCTTTTATAAGCTTCTATCGAGGCCCAGAGAACTCTTATTTACCACGACAGTTTAGCGAGACACTTTATTGAAATGCCACTACCAAAACAATCAGGGTATCTTCCTTTGTTCGTGTGATAACGGCGGCGACTGCGGTGATAAAGGCACTGCTGGTGGTGCAGTGCTCCAGTCCTCGTTTGTCACTACTGGCCAACGAGCCGTGCGGACGGAGCCAAGGGAGAGACTGTTTGGGCTCCCGTGTGTGCCGATCAGTGCCGATAGACTGAGACAGAGCGGCCCGCAGTTCCTCTCTCCTCGTGCAAACCGACTGCCTTACGATTCTCCGTCCTTCTCTGACTGGCTTTACGGACCGCTGTCTGTCCTTTGTTGTCGGACTGCGCCTGCGCACGAGCCAGACTATTTTGATCCTTAAGCCTGACGCACAACCAGCTTATTCAACAATGATCCTTATCAACTGCCGTTTTACAGACGTGATTATTGCTTGCATTTTAATTTTTACCTATTATTTGTTCTCGACATGTTTTTTAAGCTATTTTAGATTTTCAGAGCTCAAAAGTTAATGAGATATCGAGCACCTACGGACGCCACGTTGTGAACGTAGCTTTAATCCTTTGAGGTTGCCGCTTCGCTGATTTTGTATATGGTGTGCGACCTGACGTAATTTACTGATATAAAGAAGTTATTTACGTTCGAATCGTTGTGATAATAATACGCACCTTTTTTTTTACCGATAGCTTTTTGTCCTGCAAAGTGCGACTGTTAATTTTAATTACTCAGTATGATAAACAGAGTGTTTTGATCGACTTGATAGCACAAGATTTAAATTCTCCCGCTGTCGCTGTGCTTGCAAATAAAATTTAGTTTTTTTTTTTTTTTTTTTTTTTTTTTTTTAATTTGTTAAAAGTTGAACTTTTTTTATTAATAGAAGTCGAATTTGTACTTTAAACTTGAATAAATAAATTACAGAGAGAGTTATCAAAAAAAAATTAATTTAAAAATTCAACTAAACACATTATTATTGTTTTCGCAACATTGCATTGATAAAATCAAGTTGAATCATGTGTCTATGACTCGTTTTTAGACTCTAGTATTATACTTAGTTACTCTAGATGATACCTACCTATTAATAGAGTTGGTTTCCTCTAAAAATGATAATATAATATTAGATCGCTCTAATACGCAAAGAAGGAAAGATTAGGTAAAGTACCTGCTATTTATTCTCTGTCGAGACTTATTTTACTTAATTGAATTGTAATCATGAATTTTATCAATTACAAATTAGAATTTATCTACTGATTAGAACATGCTTGCATTAAAAGTTTAGGTAATATCGGGTTTGTATAATCGTATTTCTTGAATTAATTTTAAACCTTACTTTAATTTTGACTAATCAACCAAATAAATTAAGCAAAAAATAAAAATAAATAAAACCAAAAGAACTAAAAGTCTTTTTTTACCTATGTTATTGTAGAACACAGATACATACTTACCACGTTTACGTGGGCGCGAAGAGTGTGAATGCGAGTATATTCCAAACATAAAAACACGTGGTATGATACCACATGTAAAAGGGTATAAGGGTATGAAACAAAAAATCTATAAAAAAACTCTGAACTTGTGACAATTCAAAATAGGCTGAAAATATCTAATTATCAATTTTTACTATAAATTTTTAATAAATTGTAACGCTTTGAGAGTAAATCCGATTATGATTCCAAATTTGAACGAACTAGTAGGTACCAAATTTTTAACAAGGCAAATACGTAGAAATCACTTAAAAAAAAAAAAAAAGTAAGATCAACATAAACGATAGAAATGATAAAAGTAAAAAAAAATTTTAAACACCAAAACTTATTCAAAAATAATAAATATTTAAAAGTTGCTTAAAAAATAAATCGAAAAATAAATGTGTTTTACGATATTCACAAAAATTTTTCATTAACATTAGTTAAAAATTTGACTCATTGCAGCAGTTTCGATTTAAAATATACAATGAGAAAGTTTTCGACTTTTTCAGGTAAATGATCAAAAAACAAAAATTGATAATGTATAAATGCTTTCACTTGTAATTAAAAAATTGATTAAGTACTTATTTTTACTTTAAATAAATATAAACCGCGAGCTAACTAAATATTGACATCCGAAAAACTGATCAACCGCCTTGCTGGTGTGAAGCTTTGCGTTTAGAAATTTAACATAATTTTTTTAATGGCTTTTGAACACTTTAGTTATTGAGAAGAAAGTCTATGTAAAAATATTTCTACAATAGTTCTACGCGTCTTTAAAATAAGATTTTTCCTAGAGTCTAAAATAAAATGTTTTTATTCAATTATAAGTTTATTTAAACTTTATGAGTTATACTTTGAATAAGTTTACATATTATTCTGTTATAATGGTACACAATTATTAACTATCTCTGATTTCTGCGAGGATTTCTCGCAGCAATAATATTCAAAATCAGCTCGAGAAAAAAATAAATAAAAAAAATAATTAAATAAGTCAAAAATAATACGGAATTTTTATAGAAATAGTACAATTTAAAAGAAAAAAATTGAAAAAGATCATACATAGACGATCAAAATTGAAAGCTCCCTCAAGTAAATTATCCGATTTTCTTGTTGTAAAATCAATAGTTACCTATTTACCTATAAATACGTAACTATTAACTCTTGAAAGATATGCAAATTTTATTTTATCTTAAGTATAGTTGTAAGACTGCTACTATCGAACAAAGTCTAACTCTCAATCATAGATATGTTAGGTTCCAATTATACATTTTAAGTTAGAATATCAAAATTAAGCTTTAAAAGAATCCACTCTTAAATTTTGTAAAAAAGTAAGGCTTTTTGACTGCGAAATAAAATCGAAGCTTATACAATTAAACGAGGTCATTTTCTTAATTATAAGTAATTAAAAAATTTTGCTTCATTTTACAAAAAATCCATCCTTTTCGTCAATTTTTCGTTCTTCAGAGCAAGGTTGAAACTTTGGACTCGAGTTGCTTTTTGAATTTTGATGGATGTACAAACTAATACACCAATGATACCCTGCTAATAATTAGAAAAAAACTTCATTTGATTACAGCTAGGCAATTGTACAGGCGTAATTTTCATTTTACAGTGAAAAATATAAACTTATCGCGAGTTATGAATATTTTTAATACTTTAGCGCTCTGCAATTTAAAACTTTGAACAAAAAACTAAAAATTTAAAAAGTGTACAAATTTTATAACCCAACAGAGTTATTAATTGTAATTGAAAATGGGATTCGTTTGGTTGTAGAGGGGTTATTCTAGAGCATCTATAGCTAATCTAAGGGTAATAATATCGAAATGGTAGTTATAAATCCTTACTTTAGGTAGTTACCAAATAATTAAAGCAAATGAATAAATAGTTTAACTTGTATCATTTTCCAAAAAAATTAGATCAAGTAAATTAAGAAAAGCAGAGTTGTTTGGACTACGGTCTTATTAAAAATTATCATTCAGCCAGTCTAAATTTGGATTTTTTTTTAACTCTCTAAATTAATTTTTAATAGTAATAAATTGAACCTTAGTATAACTTCTGGTACGTTGTAGCAGTGGCACAGGCTCAGGTCGATGTGACTGCGAGAAAATTAAATATTTTGCTCTATTATGCAAAATATTAAATTTGAATTTGGGAGCTTTAAATTTTAACCCCCTTTGCACGAACGCTTTAAAAAAAAATTTTTAACTTTTTTTTATTAATTTGTTATTTTTTTATTAATATTTCTACAAAATCTGTATTTTTTTGATTTGATTAAATTTTAAAGAGGGTTTTTTTTTGGAAAATACTTTCAGGAGTATCAAACAACCAAAAGTTTATTTTTAATTTAAAATCAGTTTATAAAATGAAAGTAAGAAATCATTAAAATAATTTTTTAAATTAAATTAAAATAGATATTAGCTTGTAAAAATAAAAACTTTAAATATAAGTGTATAATCAAGAATTTCAGGTCAGAAAGGAAGCTTATCGTGCGATTAAAACTCTAGGTACCATCTCGCGAGAGCACGCGTACCACAAATAGTAAAAACCACACCCCGCACGCCTCTCTCGTGTGGACGTCGTCATCATCATCATGATCATCGTCGTTGTGATCAGCGGGTCGACGTGGGAAAAAAGTGACTAACAGTCATCGCCCACGCAACCTTCGTGATATTGCGAGAGAAGCGCGCGCGCGCCTGATTAGAGCGGAGAGATCTTTTCCTTACCTACGTACAATCCGCGACTCGAGAGTCGACTTACTTATTTGGATAAATAATCCCCTGGTTGTACATTTTACTTTAATGTCTTACAGCTAGAGAGTGCATCATTTTTCGGACTCATATTTTGATTTCTTACTCTGAATTACGTCCGAAATATTTTCATTCTAAGGCCACGGATTATTTAATCCTTTTATTTATGCTAAGCGTCAGGTGGAATTAATTAATTAATTATATTTATGAAACTTTATCAAATATGAATTAATATTTTATTTCATATTTTTGTATTTAAAATACATTAGTATTGAAAATACAATTATTTAATCATTTAATGATCTAATTATTTACAAACCATACTTTAAGCTTTGGTTTTCGAATAAATTTTTTTCAAAAATTAATTTTTTGACTAGGTTTTCGTGGATAGGTCAATTCGTTTCAGAACTTTTCTGACTCAACGGTGTAAAAAAACCGAATTCGAAGTTTTATTCGTCTAATACTTCCGTTTTTCGAAAATTTATTCGACTGATAAAATTTTGAATAATACTTTTATTCGAAAAATTATTTGTTGAATAAAAATTTCAAATATTTTTAAAAATGATTTTGGCAAGGTTTCCAACCAGCTTTAAAGGAGGATTAGGTCCAAGGTGAATGATTTTGGCAAGATTTCCAAACAGCTTTGATGGAGGATGAGGTCTAAGGAGAATTATTTTGGCAAGTTTTCCAAACAGCTTTAAAGGACGATGAGGTCCAAGGAAAATGATTTCGGCAAGTTTTCCAAACAGTTTTCAAGAAGGATGAGGTCCAAGGAGAATGATTTCGGCAAGTTTTCCAAACAGTTTTCAAGAAGGATGAGGTCCAAGGAGAATGATTTTGGCAAGGTTTCCAAACAGCTTTAAAGGGCAATGAGGTCCAAGGAGAATGATTTTGGCA
This sequence comes from Encarsia formosa, assembly GCA_038277355.1. Lineage (NCBI taxonomy): Eukaryota > Metazoa > Arthropoda > Insecta > Hymenoptera > Aphelinidae > Encarsia > Encarsia formosa. The sequence continues at coordinate 114,593,827 of CM076184.1, forward strand.
AGGTTTCCAAACAGCTTTGATGGAGGATGAGGTCTAAGGAGACTGATTTTGGCAAGGTTTCCAAACAGCTATTCCATTCTCCCCCGCTTTTTTCGAGGGAGTATGAGCTCCATGGAAATATATTTCGGCAAGGTTTCCAAACAGCTTTGAAAGATCGAAGAGGATGAGGTCTAAGGAGATTGATTTTGTCAGGTTTGCAATCAGCTTTAAAGGAGAATGATTTCGTCAAGGTTTCGAAACAGCTTTAAAGGAGTATGAGGTCCAAGGAGAATGATTTTGGCAAGGTTTCCAAACAGCTTTGAAGGAGAACGAGGTCCAAGGAAAATGATTTCGTCAAGGTTTCCAAACAGCTTTGAAGGAGGATGAGGTTCAAGGAAAATGATTTCGGCAAGGTTTCCAACAACAACTTCACGTTTTTTAAATTTTTAGGTTTTTTTAAGTGCATCAGAAATATTATTTTCCATGATTTTGTTCAACTACTCAAATGAGTTTTAAATAACTTTCGTAATTTTTTTGAATGTCAAAATTCAAATATGTAAATGTATATGCTTCAAATATGTAAAATAGACCAACATTGATGGGAAGTAATATTTCTGATGCATTTAAAAAGGCTTAGGAATGAAAAAACGCAATTTTAAAAATATTCGAAATATTATTCGCCGAATAATTTTTTGAATAAAAATATTATTCAAAGTTTTATTCGTCGAATAAATTTTCGAATAACGGAAGTATTCGGAATTTTATTTGACCAATAAAATTTCGAATACTTCCGATTTATTACAGCGTTGAGTCAGAAAAGTTCTGAAACGAATTTATCCAGTAGACCTAGTCAAAAAATTCATTTTTAAAAAAATCCATTCGAAAACCTGAGCGTCCGAATAATGTCCACCTCTGGGTAAAATATATGGTAAAAAACATTTTTTTTATGCAAAGTTCTCAACAAATTATAATTTTTTACATCAAGTAAAAATTTGATTTTCAACAGAATAAGTTCTAACTAAGTAGCGTTATTTTTATATTTTTGATATGGAAGGCAAAGAATTTAATTGTGATTAGTTAATAAAAAAGAAAAAATAATAAAAAACACATTTCTGATATCAATATTTTTATTATTTGTATGTATGTACACCTCTAAAAGTAATAGATTCTGCAAGCATTAATAATTGCTAGCATCAGCTTTTTGATTATTTTTAATTATAAATCTATGAAATTGGAGACAAGGAAGTAAAACTGACAAGATCCAAATTTAAGTTTTTTTTCAATTTTTTTTTTTTTTTGTACTAGAATATTTTACATTTTTTTGATAATTCTTAGCTGCAGAATTGAGTTGTCCATTTATATTAAGCTTATAAATACTATATAATTTAAATATTTTATTTTATCAATATAAAAAACTGCTACTTTGCTTCATTGTTTTTTATTTATTTGACTCAAGTTCTGAGTACTTAAAATATACATATCAATAACATGTTTATAAAAATCAACAAATCACTCATTAATCTTTAATTAATCACTCATTAATCATTTTTTATAAAAAAAATTTCTAAAATTTTTTTTTATCAATCTTTTTACTTTTTACAAAAAATTATGATAAATAAAATTTATTTTTAAATGCCGTTTACTTTTGGAATGTGCACTTATTAATTTACAATCACAAAAAACTGAATTAAAATAAAACAACAATAGATGCATAAACGTAACACTTAAAAACAATTTAAAGTTGAAACACTACCTACGCACTGTAAAAGAAATACTATCGCGCTGTAAGAGTATTTAAATTTTTTTCAACACTCAAAAATAATTACTTAGGGATAATAGTGTTTTAATTTAATATTCTTTGGTGTTTCTAAGAGTCTTAATATTTCTAACTAAATTAAAATAAAAACTCAATAATTAGAAAGTTTTTAGGTTCCGGGCTTTATCTTCATTCGAAATTTATCCCGATTCGAAATATCGAAAATTCATTATCACCATAAAAATTTCGAATCATCGAAGTAGCATACAAATTAACTTTTTATTTAATATTTTTAGAATTTATTATTTTTTTTTTTTCAAGAAATTGATTCTTCCATTAATTTACTTAATTAATTATATAAAACCGTTTTTTACATTTTTCAAAAATATATATTTTTTTAAATAGATTTAGCCAATTTACACAAAATATGTATTCAAAATCGAGTGTCGTAAGCAACTTGGAATTATAGAGGCTTAAATTACGAAAATTTCGAATCAACGAAGTAATTTTAAATTAGTGATTATAGGAAATTTCAGTGTCCAGACTCCAACTTCAAATTATTGTGCATTTTGTTTTATCAAGACTTCATTAATAGTGTAGAATAAATAACTAAAATTGTATCATTTAGATTACAGATGGATTGCACATTTTACTGACTAAGTACAAATAATTTAATAAATTCAAAACAGTTTTCTATGATGAGTTGCAATTAACGTGAAAAATTAGATTTTATTTGTCATACTCATGGTAGCAACTATTTCAAATTTAATAGTTTATTTAATATCAAAGAATATTGAAGGCTTTTTGAGTTTTACAAGAACTTTTGTGTTAATTCAATAAATGAATGTTACAAAATAAGAATCAAATTTTTGTCCTAATACTTAGTATGAAAAATAATACAAACCTAAGCTATCTCAAGCTGTCTTTTCCAAGTTAAAAATTTTTTTTTTTTTTAAATTACCTTCAGAGTTTTTTTTTCTTGATGAAGATTTTGTAATTTTTGATAAAACTTCTGGAATTTTTTTATTAATTTACGCACCTGTAATTTATTAATCGATTCTTAAACTGGTTTTAATAGATCAAAAATTAGTTTTTTATACTCAAATAATCATCTTACCCTGTTTTTATCTTTAGTTAGATCAGTCGTTGCTCCAAGAATTAGATGAACATCTTTTAAATGCTCAAGTTTCAAAAGTAAAACACGCCGCTGATGACTTGAAATCCACGTAGTTTCATTTGCATTAACTCTATTTAATCTTCTAAAATTCAGTAGATAATCTTCCAAAACATCAAGGCAAAGGTAACGAGTTCGTATTAAACAAGCAGCTGGAGATTCACCTACTCCCAAAGCACATAAATTTATCAGCGCCTCAATATGAGACTCTGCGTCAAGATTCGCCAAAACGAAGTTCATGAGATTTCCTACAGATATAGGCAAAGTCCAAGGAAATAAGGTACTATCTTCTTTCCTAGAAAATAAAATCTTTTGTTATAAATATCTTTCTTTTCTTTTTCCATCTTTTAAATAATAAAGTTTTAAAAGATGGAAAAGTACAGAAAAAATACGATTTAGTTGATGGCTTAAGTTTGTATGTATAATACTAAAAAAATTTGAAGTAAAATTAAAAACTATTTAAATTACCGCTTGGAAGGAAAGAAAAGTATGGACGGATAACGGTTCATAGTATATTCCCACGGTAGGTCATTGTTATCTCCATCAATTCGCACAAATTTTAAATGGTCCATCTTAGATAAATAATGAGCTACTGTTAAAAATACATAAGACACTGCACTACAAAAAGCACAGTACGGTGAGTGATACATAACAACAACATCCTATAAATAAAATGTTTTTTTTTTTTTCATTTAAATAAATAAATAAATTTAAGGTCTACTCAAATATTAAAAAATTTAAACCTTTCTAAAATCGAGAACAGTGGTTAAAAAATTTTCAGTTGTAAGCTCTGTTAAACAAATTTCTTTGTCTTCACATTTATTATGTTCTGGGACAGATTGAACAAAACGTTTCGGATTTATAGAACGCATATTTCTTCTCAGATATCCTAGAGTAAAATTGTTTATAAATTGCACCAACGAATTTCGGCTAAGTTCATTCTGCATAATAAACTGACTTTCATCCTGGAAAGAAAGTGAATATGAATAAAAATAAAATAGAATGAATAATTTAATTAAAAAATTAAGTCAAAATTATATTCATTATACTCTACGCATAAGGACTCGATTTTACGCAAATTACGAAAAAAAGGCATACGATAAAATATCACGTAATTTTCTTTTCGTATGAGCGAAGCTCAAATTCAACACACTATTATTATTATATACTATTGATAAACTACTAAATTCATTTTAATTTTGTTAATTTATTATTTAAATAGTTGATAAATATTTATCCTTAAAAAAAGACGGTAATTAAAATTTATGCAATTGTTAAAACTTTGAAAATAATTTTTTAATTGAATAATTAATTAAGTTATTGTAATTAAATAAAAGTTTTCATATTTGTCTTACTGCAGGATCCAAAATAACTGCAACAGTCTTATCTTTGGAATGGGCAACATCAATACCAAGTGCTTCGGCAAAATGAAAATAATACAAACTATCAATTGCAACAAATGCAAGAGTTTTATTAACTTTGCAGATAGCATCTGTAAGATTTATTTCACTTTCTTGAGCACAGTCATGGGGAAACACAGGACGTTGATAACTGTAACCAGCTAAAAAACGACGACACTCTTCTTTTATAAATGCTTTATTAACAGCTGAAGCTGATTGAGGATCAATATTATCTTTTGTATTACACCTGTGTTTAGTGGAATAAATAACAAAAATTATTAATTTATGGCAGGTAAAAAATAGGTATTAGAAAAATTAATTTTAGTAATAAGAGTGATCCTTTTATAATAAATTAATATAAAATTATCTTAAATAAAGCTAATTCAAAATAGATTTAGTCTAGTTTTGAATCGAGAGTTTAAAGGTAACTTTGAAAAGGATCAACAAAAATTTTAACATTAATAAAGTAAGAATATAAAATAAAAATCACCTTTTCGTTAGATAATGCTTATCTCTTCTGTTCTCAACAAATGAAAAACCCTTTTTATTTTCGTCGTAATCGTCAAAAAAGAAAGGAAGGCCAAATATGTCAGTACCAAAACAAGAAGTAATACCGGATGCCGCGCACATACTGTCAAAACTTCGCTTTGAAGCGCACGTAATACATTTATTTGTCGGTATGTCAGCACAGCAGTTAGGTGTCTCACTTGTAGGGTAATCAACTTGAGATTTGTTGTATTTGAATTCTAAAATGTTTAAAAATATTTGTTTATTCGAAAAATAAAATTTTAGTTTCATTAAAACAGCGTTTACCCAAAAAGGAGTTTCTTTGATATTTATATTCTTCGAGAATATTCATGCATTTTTCTCGATTTTTAAAAGTGTTTACCGCAGCTTCTAAGCGACTTTGACGCAAGCGTAGGACTAGATCATTTATCTGAGCATTATCAGAACAATCATAATATTGCAGTCCTATTTCTCTTAACTGAAATTATTTATAAACGAATAAATAGTAAAAAAAAATTATTTTTATCAATTTAAATGAGTTTCTCTAACCAAATTGTAATTGTCATTTTCTAAGTGCAACGGATTCCGTGGTGTAAATAGAAACAGAACAGGTCCATCCCATAAATAAGGTGCAAAAGTTGAAGATTTACTGCCAGGAGGCTGAAGCCAAGTTACTACACGATGCATTACATTATTTATCCAGGTCGATAAATTATCAACCGTCCATTCATTTGAGTCCGGGTAAAACTAAACAGAAGTGATTTTTTTAGGATAACAAAATTTCATAACGAAGTTTAAATGATACAAACAATGCTACACTGGCGTAGATTTAAAACGCGGTAGATTTAATTTTTTTGTCTCGCTAAAATTTCCAAAGATCCAAATTCTGCGAAAAAATTAAAAACTGGTTATTAATTACCTATGAACTTCTGACATCGAGAAAGAAAAAAATTAATTTTATGTAAAAGGAATATACATACGAGCGACCGAGATGCGTACGATTTTTTGTCACGAGGGTGAAAATTTCTATCAGTTATTTATCATAGAAAAAGTTGTAAGAATTGAAATTTTCCGCCCGGCGGGCGGTAATTTGCGTCCTGAGTGACAGAAGATTTTATCAATTTCAGAAATTTATGGCAAATAATTATTATTTAATATATTGGGTTTTAGGAGATTTGGAAATTGCAAATTTGGAAATTTTCACGAGGCTATACAGACAATAAAATACCGTTGACAGCGTTTGGTTGTTTGACTTGAAAAAATCAGAGTAGCATTGCCTGTAGAATATAAATTTAGCATTGTTATTTATATATCAAATCATACCAATTATTTAGAGCTTGTGAAAAAATAATGCATATAATATAAAAATTAAGTTTTAATAAAAATTAAAATAAAATTATTACTAAAGTTTCGTTCCACATAAGTAAACTGGCAGCAGGAAATTGTGTAACTCCATGAAAATTTGCGAGCTCAGGACTAGTGATAACAACGAACGCTATTTCTCCGTTTGGATCTCTTTCAAGAGATCGAAGAGCAGTTTTATAAAACTCATTATATCCTGGACTTTTTTTTAGACCAGAAAAATTGAAATAACCTATCATCACAGCCTGCAAACAACAAAAGTTTTAGAAAATATAATAAATCAAACTTTAGGAAAAATAAATAAATAAATAAATAAAGGTAATATTTTACCCACATCATATGATTTTAAAAGCTCTACAACTTGCTCATCACTATTAATTCTCTTGATTGGATTCATAAATATAGATATGAAGCGAATAATATAAGGAGCACTTCGGATACCTTTGTACTGAATTCCAGATTCTCTAGAAGGATAAAGCATCAATACAGGATAACTTTGTATTTTGCTGTATCTATTTCTACATTCTGAACCAGGATGCCAACAGTTTATTGCTGCAAAGAAAACCTGGGAAAGAAATATTATTTTATAAGATGTTTTATATCATAGTGAATTTTATTTTTCAAAATCTCTTAAAAGCTAAATGATTTTGTACAATCTTCATAAATAACGTGTTAAGTTTTTGTTTTTATAAATTTGTAACTTAGTTTCATAAATTTTTATAATTAAAATAGTGAGTCATACTTTAGAGTGATAGTAGTGAGCAACACTTTCCAGCTCTTCTTTCATAGCCTGACAATCTGCATCCCAGGGAGCATAATACATAACAAAACTGAATTCTGAATCTGCAACTCTATCTATTAAAACGCTTAAATGTCCTTTATAATAATCCAAAACTAAAGAAGAATCATTAAAAAATGGTTTAGCTAATGGTGGTTTTGAAATTCTTGGTGGTCTGAAAGAACCAAAAATTTAAAAAATTTTTAAAATCATTATTGTTATTATAAGATTATTAAATATCTGTTAATTTTGAAAGAAAAAAAACTTACGAACTGTGCAGGGCAGCTAGAGCTGTAAATGCTACTGCAAGAACAAAACAAACAGTCTCTCTTGCGTAAGTGAACATCTTGCTGGTCAACTTTTCTTCAAAGTTTGCTTTCAAGTTGTTGCAGCTTTTGTCTGTCTCAATTTTGCAATTTGACAAACTACTAGTATGATTTTTAGAGTTGGCCTCGTTTTGTGCCGACTTCTCGGCATTGCTTTGTAGATTCTTAGGATGCTCTGATTTTGAGTTCTCCTCGCTGGACATTATCCACAAGGTTTTATCATGAAACTGTTTCCTTTTCCATTCATTCAGGCCTTTGTATGGCTTGATCTTTTTGATGGTTCATCACTTTAATTTCTAGAATTTTTTTATTTCTGATTATTTTTTTTTAATATAAGGGCAAAAGCCCACTACATATTTTCTATGAGAAATCATATATCATAACAGGGTTATTAATAAATCAATATATTAATAAATTTAATACGAAGTTTTAAAATATATCAGACAGTTGTAAATGGTATACAGATCCTTCTTTTAAGTTTGAAAAGTTGAAATTTTTTACAACTAAATTTAGAGATATTCACAGTTATCATATCATGTGTTTACAACGAAATAAATACTAAAATATTTAAAAAATAAAAAATAGATTCTTTATCAAATATATATTTTAATAATTTAATAATATTTAGTTTTTCATTTTAAATCTCACCTAGTAAATTGAAAAATTCTTGTAAATTCACATAAAATACCTCACAGTTGGAAAAAAAATGAACAGCAATAAAAAAATTCAAGTTAAAAATTTTTTATAAACACTAAAATAAGAGAATAATAAAAAATAAAAATATTGACAAAAAAAGCGGTTTTCTTATAGGTTATCGAAAAAATAATAATACGTGGATGAAACCACACTACCGCGCTAGGTAGGGAGCGTGTAGAGCGTGCAGCTCAAAGTGCCGACTGACTGTCGATTACGGAAGCTACGGAAGCCCGTAGCAGTGTTGGGTAAATGACAATTCTGGAAGTTTTCGACATGTCGTAAAGTCGAAAATGTCGAAAATGTCGTAAATGTATCAAATGTATAAAAGTTTGTCGTTAATGCATGAATTGTAAAAAATTCAAAAACGATTTATTTCAGCTCATAACCTAGATTTTTTCTCAATTAATTTTGTTTGTTTACATTACTTGTATTTTAATTTCAAGATATTAATGAATTTTTAGTAAAAATTATTTTAACTATTGTTGAAAATTAAATATGTTAACAATAAATGTTTATAATTGGTTTTCAGTTTTTTATTAGGTAATAAAAGCAATTATTCCTACTTTTCATGAAAATTTTCTAGGTTGAAAAAACTTTATTGCAATTTTTTATTTAATAGTGTTTAAATATTTAAACTCAATGCAGCTCACAATGGTGAAAAAACTTTTAAGTTTAGCAAAGAAAAAGTGATTTTATTTTTATTTACAATTTATTCAAATTAGTTTGAAAATGGACGCTCTCAGGTATTCTGTAAAGCCTCTTAAATTTAAATCGTTATAACCAGGGATGTAGCGAGCTCGAATTTCGTGGGGGGGGGGGGGGGTGTCATGAGAATTTGCCGACAAAAACTTTGCAATTGCCGACGAAAAAAAACAAACGCAGGGGCGCGCCACCCCCCGCTCCCAACAAAACTGGCATCTAAAAAAAAAAAAAAAAAAAAAACGTTGAGTTTAATAGACTGGTTTAAATAGAGTTGTGGTGTACTTTTATTTACATCACTTGAAAATATTACAAAATGATAAGAAAAAATATATAACATAAAAAAAAATAACCAGTAAACAAACAAAAATTTTTACACTTTTCTCGAAATGTGTCTCATTCTTAGAAGCATTTCATTTATAGTTAAGAAAAAAAAATTTGTTGATAATGTTGCAAATGAAGAGTTAAACAATAAGTAAAAACTTATAGCGTTTTTCTAATTAACCACGCCATTTTGGAGTTAAAAGTTTCAGATTTACAACTTTATGATATGATTGCACCAGTGCAGCATAATTATAGGTATCGTTACAAAATTATTTTTGGAACTCGGGCACCCAGGGTTTTGGGAGTTTAGAGCTTGGGGGACAGCCCATAAGTTTTTTTGTTGAACTCGGGCAAACAGGGTTTTGGGGGTTTAGAGCTTGGAGGATAGCCGATCTGTTTTTTTGTTGAACTCGTGCACCCAGGGTTTTGGGGGTTTAGAGCTTGGGGGATAGCTGATCAGTTCATTTATTGACCTCGGGCGCCCAGGGTTTTGGGGGTTTAGAGCTTGGGGGCTAGCTGATCAGTTTTTTCGTTGACCTCGGGCGCCCAGGGTTTTGGAGTTTTAGAGCTTGGGGGATAATTAACCAGTCTATTTAAACCAGTCTATTAAACTCAACGTTTTTTTTTTTTTTTTTTAGATGCCAGTTTTGTTGGGAGCGGGGGGTGGCGCGCCCCTGCGTTTGTTTTTTTTCGTCGGCAATTGCAAAGTTTTTGTCGGCAAATTCTCATGACACCCCCCCCCCCCCCACGAAATTCAAGCTCGCTACATCCCTGGTTATAACGATTTAAATTTAAGAGGCTTTACAGAATACCTGAGAGCGTCTCCAGAAAGATCCTCTGAGTATCTCAGGCTTGTTCTTACGTCAAAACAAACCAAAAAAACTCATTGGAGCGGTCCGGGGCTGACTTTGCAAAGGTTCCATTTCTCAAGATTGGTCTAGGTCCACCCAACGGGGGTCCAAGAAAAAGATTTTTTGATAGGTATCCAGAAAGCTCCTCTGAGTATCTTAGGCTTGTTTTTACGTCAAAACAAACCAGAAAACTCTATTGCAGCAGTCCGGGGCCGACTTTGTTGAAGTTTCTTTTCTCGTGGGTGGATGAGGTCCACTACAGGGGTCTAAGAAAAGTAGTTTTTGCAAGGTATCCGGAAAGCTCCTCTGAGTATCTCAGGCTTGTTTTTATGTCAAAACAAACAGGAAAAACTCATTCGAGCAGTTCGGGGCCGACTTTAAAAAGGTTCCATTTCTTTAGGGTGGTCGAGGTCCACCCAAGGCGGGTACAAGAAAAACGTTTTTTGCAAGGGCTTCAGAAAGCTCCTCTGAGTATCTACGGATTGTTTTTATGTCAAAACAAACCAGAAAACTCTATCGGAGCAGTTCGGGGCTGAATTTGCAAATGTTTCATTTCTCTAGGGTGGTCGAGGTCCACTCAAGGCGGGTCCAAGAAAAAGGTTTTTTGCAAGGTCTCCAGAAAGCTCCTCTGAGTATCTCAGGCTTTTTTTTATGTGAAAACTAACCAGAAAAACTCATTGGAGCGGTCCGGGGCTGACTTTGTTAAAAGTTTCATTTCTCTAGGGTGGTCAAGGTCCACCCAGCGGTAGTCCAAGATAAAGGTTTTTTGCAAGGTCTCCAGAAATCTCCTCTGAGTATCTTAGGCTTGTTTTTTCGTCAAAACAAACCAGTAAACTCCATTGGAGCAGTCCGGGGCCGACTTTGTTAAAGTTCTTTTTTTCGAGGGTTGATGAGGTCCACTACGGAGGTCCAAGAAAAAGATTTTTTGATGGGTATCCAGAAAGCTCCTCTCAAATATCTCAGGCTTGTTTTTACGTCAAAAAAAAACCAAAAAACTCTATTGGAGCAGTCCGGGGCCGACTTTGTTGAAGTTTCTTTTCTCGTGGATGGATGAGGTCCACTACAGGGATCTAAGAAAAGTATTTGCAAGGTATCCGCAAAGCTCCTCTGAGTATCTCAGGCTTGTTTTTATGTCAAAACAAACAGGAAAAACTCATTGGAGCAGTTCGGAGCCGACTTTAAAAAAGTTCCATTACTTTAGGGTGGTCGAGGTCCACCCAAGGCGGGTCCAAGAAGAAGGTTTTTTGCAAGGGCTCCAGAAAGCTCCTCTGAATATCTACGGATTGTTTTTATGTTTAAATAAACCAGATAACTCTATTGGAGCAGTCTGGGGCCGACTTTGCCACAGTTCCATTTCTCAAGATTGGTCGAGGTCCATCCAACGGGGGTGAAAGAAAAAGGTTTTTTGCAAGGTCTCCAGAAAGCTCCCCTGAGTATCTCAGACTTGTTTTTATGTCAAAACAAACCAGAAAAACTCATAGGAGCCGTCCAGGGCTGACTTTGCCAAAGTTCCGTTTCTCTAGGGTGGTCGAGGTCCTCCCAACTGGAGTCCAAGAAAAAGGTGTTGTGCAAGGTCTCCAGAAAGCTCCTCTGAGAATCTCAGACTTGTTTTTATTTCAAAACAAACAAGAAAAACTTATAGGAGCCGTCCGGGGCTGACTTTGCAAAAGTTCCGTTTCTCGAAGGTGGATGAGGTCCACTACGGGGGTCCAAGAAAAAGAGTTTCTCCAAGCTATCTAGAAAGCTCCCCTGAGTATTTCAGGCTTGTTTTTATGCCGAAACAAACCAGAAAAACTAATTTGAGCAGTCCGGGGCCGACTTTGTTAAAGTTTTTTTTCTCGAGGGTTGATGAGGTCCACTACGGAGGTCCAAGAAAAAGAGTTTTTGATGGGTATCCAGCAAGCTCCTCTGAGTATCTCAGGCTTGTTTTTATGTGAAAACAAACCAGAAAACTCTATCGGAGCAGTCCGGGGCTGACTTTTTTAAAAGTTTCATTTCTCTAGGGTGGTCAAGGTCCACTCAAGGCGGGTCCAAGAAAAAGGTTTTTTGCAAGGTCTCCAGAAAGCTCCTCTGAGTATCTCAGGCTTTTTTTTATGTGAAAACAAACCAGAAAAACTCATTGGAGCGGTCCGGGGCTGACTTTTTTAAAAGTTTCATTTCTCTAGGGTGGTCAAGGTCCACCCAGCGGTAGTCCAAGATAAAGGTTTTTTGCAAGGTCTCCAGAAATCTCCTCTGAGTATCTTAGGCTTGTTTTTTCGTCAAAACAAACCAGTAAACTCCATTGGAGCAGTCCGGGGCCGACTTTGTTAAAGTTCTTTTTTTCGAGGGTTGATGAGGTCCACTACGGAGGTCCAAGAAAAAGATTTTTTGATGGGTATCCAGAAAGCTCCTCTCAAATATCTCAGGCTTGTTTTTACGTCAAAAAAAAACCAAAAAACTCTATTGGAGCAGTCCGGGGCCGACTTTGTTGAAGTTTCTTTTCTCGTGGATGGATGAGGTCCACTACAGGGATCTAAGAAAAGTATTTGCAAGGTATCCGGAAAGCTCCTCTGAGTATCTCAGGCTTGTTTTTATGTCAAAACAAACAGGAAAAACTCATTGGAGCAGTTCGGAGCCGACTTTAAAAAAGTTCCATTACTTTAGGGTGGTCGAGGTCCACCCAAGGCGGGTCCAAGAAGAAGGTTTTTTGCAAGGGCTCCAGAAAGCTCCTCTGAATATCTACGGATTGTTTTTATGTTTAAATAAACCAGAAAACTCTATTGGAGCAGTCTGGGGCCGACTTTGCCACAGTTCCATTTCTCTAGGGTGGTCGAGGTCCACCCAATGGGGGTCCAAGAAAAAGAGTTTTTGCAAGGTATCCAGAAAGCTCCTCTGAGTTTCTCAGGCTTGTTTTTACGTCGAAACAAACCAGAAAACTCTATTGGAGCAGTCTGGGGCTGACTTTGCAAAAGTTTCTTTTCTTGAGGGGGGATGAGGTCCACTTTCGAGTGAACGAGAAAATTTTTTTTTGCATTTTTTACCATACAAATACCATAGATGAACTTAAAAACTTTCAAACAAACAAAAATTAATTTTCATTAGTAATACAGTTACAAGCGTTCTATGATTTGAAAAAGTTGCTAACCTATAAAATAGTGACTTTTTAAAGAACTTTTGGACTATCGAAGAGAGTAGTTTGGGAACTTAAAAATTATGGTTTCAAACCAAGTTTGCATTGTTTTTTTTACAAAAATAATGCCTTTCTGCTTTGTTTACAAAAAAAATTTATAATTAAATTAAAATTTGTTTTACCGCGTTTGAATAAAATTAAAAAAAGAAATCAAGCAATTTTAAGTAACTTAGAACAATGAAAAAGTTAAATACTTAAAACTAAATTAAATTTCTTAAAATATAAATAATTTGAATAATAATAAACATTTTTATCGATCTCTAAGAAAACTGTCAACTTTAAATCATACTCATGTGCACAAAAACTATTAAACAATTTTGAGAGTTCATTATTTGCGAAAATGATGAGTTAGGGCCTCTAAATATTTAATTTTTATGAAAATCAAGCAGATTTAAAAAAAAAATCATATAAATAGCAAAAAATACGACAAAAATAACATATATGTCGCGTGGTACAACAGAAAATTTCAACCAACCGCGTCCGGACTTCACGAACTTTCAAGTTAGGTATAATGTCAAACTTCTATCGCTATTAGAAGTCGATATTCGAAAATGACTCAAAAACGCCTCACCCTAGTATATACCATAGACTGATTATAAAATGTGAATAATTAATAAACACTCGTTCTAAAATGATAGAACAAAAATATATATGGGTCATTCCAACATCTTTCAGCAAAACCGTGAGCATGAGGTCAACCGATTTTCCTAATTTTTTAGTATGTTAAAATATAACTATATTTACGAGCTTTGCCAAAATTTAAACTTAAAATATGCCGTAGAACCCGAATGACAGCCATTTGAAATAAAAAATAAGCCTTTTTTAGAGTTATTTGAAGCCAAGTTTTTATCCTAACTTCAAATACTCGCCAAAAATAGAGTTTTTATCCGATTTTTATGGTTGACCTAGCAAAATATTTTTTTTTCAATAAGCTTTTTGAAAAAATTTTTGATCTTTTTAGAATAATTATTTTGATGCAAGTGCGGTTACAAACGCTGAAATTGATAAAATTTTCGATTTTGACGATTTTTAGAGATATTCAAACAGCTGCCATTTAGTGAGGTTTGAATATATTTTTTTTTTTGGTTGGTGGCTATCGATTTGTATGTTCCGATTATGACGACCTTCAATTCTTTTCTTAAAGCGATTAAAAATCTTCAAAATTGTCAAAGTTACAGCTATGTAAAGTTTTTAAAAAAATTCAAAAAAACACAAAAAAAGCGTTTTGGCTAATATTTAAATTGATGTAACAATGCATTTTTTGTATAGCGCATGTAATGTCCAAGGTTCCTGAAATACAATTTACGATTTAGTGGGCCCTATGAAAAAGGGTCCGAGCTTCTTATCTTGGGGACTTTGGACCCAAACTTTTTTTTCAAATGAGGACCCTTTTTCATAGGGCCCACCAAATTTGTAAATTGTATTTCAGGAAACTTGTACATTACATACGCTATACAAAAAATGCATTGTTATCGAGTTAATCAGGGGTTCCGCGATTTTTTCTACACCCATATGTAATGATATTTGAGGATGTTTTTGATTTTTTCAGTATTTATTCAAAAATAAGTCTTTTAAATCAAAAGTTATCGGAATAGGTAGCAATATACATTACTAAAAATTTTTAAAAAGCGTTTTTGGACAAGCGAGTAGTGTTAAAAGATATTTTTTCCCCTCTTCTCAAGTCTGAATTTTCTTTAAAAAACGATAAAAATGACGAAAATGATGTGTATGAAACAGTATTAAAATAACCGAAAAAGTTTAACAGAAATATGAGACATTGTTTTTAAAGCTATGAAGAATTTTTCCTGAAAATTTCAGAAAAAAAAATTAAGAGAAAAAAGTTACATCAATTTAAATATTAGCCGAAACGCGTTTTTTGAATTTTTTTAAAAACTTTACATAGCTGTAACTTTGACAATTTTGAAGATTTTTAATCGCTTTAAGGTGGTTTTCTACCAAATGCATGACAATAGAGAATCAGCTCAAATTTTCTGGAGGTGTTTATTAGATATTAATAAACATTTCTACGAAGTCTGATCAAAATTGACCATATAGTTTGAAAGTTACAGCAAGTTAAAGATTGAATTTTTTTCATTACGCGTATGGCCGCTACGCTGAAAAAGTGTACTAAATTATTAATATTTATCTTCTTACAATAGAGATCCTTTAGAAAAACCACATACATATAGTTTCACTATCAAAGAATTCATTTCTTCAAACTGCAAAAAATTGACCTTTTACAAATTTTACAGTAATTTTACAAAAATAATTTTCACGTAAATAACCTCCAAAACTGTGGTATTCAAAGGTGAGGTTAAAAGTTTAAAAAAATGTTTTGTTGTGATTGTCAATGTTTTTTTGGTAGAAAATAATTTCAGAAGCCATAAAAAGTTAAAAAATAAATTTTAATAACCAATTGTTAGTAATTTGGTAAAATAATTTTTTTTTAGTCTTGAACTTGACTAGCTCTGGTAGAAAACCACCTTAAGAAAAGAATTGAAGGGCTGAACATACAAATCGATAGCCACCAACCAAAAAAAAAAATATATTCAAACCTCACTAAATGGCAGCTGTTTGAATATCTCTAAAAATCGTCAAAATCGAAAATTTTATCAATTTCAGCGTTTGTAACCGCACTTGCATCAAAATAATTATTCTAAAAAGATCAAAAATTTTTTCAAAAAGCTTATTGAAAAAAAAAGATTTTGCTAGGTCAACCATAAAAATCGGATAAAAACTCTATTTTTGGCGAGTATTTGAAGTTAGGATAAAAAATAGGCTTAAAATAACTCTAAAAAAGGCTTATTTTTTATTTCAAATGTCTGTCATTCAGGTTCTACGGCATATTTTAAGTTTAAATTTTGGCAAAGCTCGTAAATATAGTTATATTTTAACATACTAAAAAATTAAGAAAATCGGTTGACCTCGTGCTCACGGTTTTGCTGAAAGATGTTGGAATGACCCATATATATTTTGGTTCTATCATTTTAGAACGAGTGTTTATTAATTATTCACATTTTATAATCAGTCTATGGTATATACGGCCAAAGAATAACTTTTGTTTAATTAATAAATTTTTCTTGAACCTACGAAGACACAATTCTGTTTTTTTTTTTTGTACCTTTTCTTTTTACACAGTGTTGAATGCAATGACCTTATTTTTACGTTAAACGAACGTAAAATATTTTTAACTGCAAACTTTATCATTATTGTCTTATTCAATTTTCATGTTATTTAAACATTTTTTATTAATTTTTGATTTTAAAAATTATTATGTTATATTTAAAAAAATAAAATTATTAAATAATACTAGTATTATTACAGCTGTAAGTATAATGTCAATTTATTTGAAAATGAAATTAAGCATCTCATTTTTATTTTTTAATTAAAAAAATAACTAATCTTATTAACTTTCAATTATAGAAACATAATAATCTGGTTTTGCTTGGAAAAATATTGTATTTCAACAAATAAATATCCGAACAGACCTACTTTTAACGGACCAGCGCGTGAAACAGCCTGAAGGTAGCCGCAGGGTGCCAAAATACTCCCACAACACTTGAACATAGCCACTGGGTGCTCATAAAAATAAGTTGAAACCAACACTTGCCAACACCAGTGTTGGTTTCGACTTATTTTTTATGGGCACCCAGTGGCTATGTTCAAGTGTTGTGGGAGTATTTTGGCATCCTGCGGCTACCTTCAGGCCATTTCACGCGCTGGTTGAAATGGCCTGAAGGTAGCCGCCGAGTGCCAAAATACTCCCACAAGACTTGAACATAGCCACTGGGTGCCCATAAAAAATAAGTCGAAACCAACACTGGCCAACACTGTAATCAGCTGACAACACGATTGCTCACTGACGAGGCAATCAATTCTGCTGCCCCGTTATTTCTTACTTTTTTATTAAATATATTGAAACAAATCCTTCAATTTTTTAAATATTAGCAAGTAAGTAATTGAAATTTAAAAAAAAATTTATAAACAGAACTAAATGCCAAAATAATTTTATAGCAAAAAAAATCGTGTATTCTAATTTATGGATTATTTATTATAATTTTTTTTTTTTTAACTTTCAGAATGAATAATTCATCCGACCCACGTCGACCTGATAAAGAAATTCGATTCAGACCATCTTCAGCAAACAGTCAAGCTCAGCCAGTAGAAGATCTGACTCCAGATTACATGAACATATTAGGAATGATCTTCAGTATGTGTGGATTAATGATGAGGTTAAAGTGGTGTGCTTGGGTCGCATTATATTGTTCTTGTATCAGTTTTGCAAATTCAAGAGTAAGTGACGATACTAAACAAATACTCAGCAGTTTTATGTTGTCGATATCAGCTATTGTCATGTCTTATCTGCAAAATCCTCAACCAATGACTCCACCATGGGCTACAGTAATACAATAATAAATAGATGTATCGTTGAAATTTAACTAAAAGTTTTTTTTTACAAACTCTTAAAATTTTTACATAGACTTTTCTAAATAACAAAACTGTAAATAATGTACGGAAGTCATGTATAAATGTGTGTAACTCTATTATGAAAGAATGTTTATTACATCTTGTAAAATGTTTCATATTAATTCTAGAAATAGAATATCAAATTACACGTAATTAAAAATGCAATAAATGTGTACGAAAAAAACTTTAAAGTGTAGCTTTTATTTATAAAGTTAATATTTATAAAGTTAATAAGAACAATTGTTTTATAGTAAATGTATTAATTTTGACTAATGAAAATATTCAAATTAAAGATATAAAATACTTTTGATAAATCTTTTCAAATTTTGAAAAAATTACACAGAAAGTCAGGAACTCTGTAATAACAAAAGTTTTGTTACTTTTGTTTTGTTATTGTTTTTTAGTAACAAAATTGTCAAAAGAATTCAAACTTTTGTTATAAGATTGTTTTTAGGTGGTCAAATTCAACATAATTTGCCATCCATACTGGCTAGAAAAATTAATTGAATTTTTTCAGCAATTTCATTACGAAAAAAAAACAACAAAAGTAACAATAAATTTTATTAAAGAAATAGGAAGAATCTGAATTTTTTTTTTATATACATATTGAAAATAATTCAAAGCAGAAAATGAAAAAAAAAAAAAAAAAAAAAAAAAACAGATTTTAGTACTTACAAGATGTTGTGACCTGTGGACTGAGGTACGCTGATCCTGAAAATTCGGGGTATTATGGAATTATTAGTTAAATCAAGTGAGATTGCTTTTAAAAAATTTTTTGGACGAAAATTTTTAATTCTTTACCAGCTGATTATAAAATTGGAAAAAATATCTGCATGAACATAACAAACCATTATAAAATCTACTTTCGACCTTGATATGAGTTTTGATTAATTTTTTTTTTTTTTAAAGGAACAAGATTCATGGGAGCTTTTCATAATTGTAAGAAACAAGATTTTTGGCTTATGATTTTTTTATAAATTATTTATTTATTTTAACATTGCATCGGACAAATTTTTTTGCATGGTCTACAAATCTATATCTATTTTTAAATAATTTAAGATTAAATTTTTTTCATGCCATCAAAAGTAAATAGTTTCCGCGATTATTTTCAAGTTATACTTCTCAAAAATTTTAATCTTTATACATAAATACATGATCTTTTTGGTGGAACAGTATTGACTAGAATGAAGAACACGTTTCAAATTGATTGAACAGACATTTTTTCGAAATAAAATTTTCAATCATTATAACATCTCGTAATTTTTATTACAATTGATTGAAAACAGTAACAGAATTATTGCACCAATCGAGTTATGTTTAATCGTTATCTTTTGAAAGATTAAAAAAAAAAAAAAATTTCTTCAATTATATGTTGCTACCTAGAAAAAGTTGCACTTGTTACTTATATTACTATTTGAATAATAATTGTTTGGCTGGTGTTACAATGAACTTGTCACAGATGGAAAAAAAATATGTATCACACCACACATCACGTGTGAACAAAAAAAATCATCGACTAGTCAATTTTACATTTCTAAATCACAATATCGTTTACCCACGTACATTTTAGGTAATTTTTAAAAAACATATCTAAGATGAAATGAACCTATGAACCTTATTTTTAAAAATAGTATTCACAAGTTATTTGGTAAATTAGAAAAGACGAACACTACTGGATACTTTTTACACTGTTTCAACATAAAAAAATAGAACAAAACAAATTAATAAATAATAATAATTAATATGTGTATTTGCACTGTAATGGTCCCGTGCGATAATATAATTATTGATAAAATATGTTTAAGCTTCCTACGAGTTCCTTCACTCATATTTATTAAATAAGAAATAATAAAAAAATTGTGCAAAAATGTGCTTTCAAAGTTATAAATTATGTTTAACAGATAAGAAAACCAAAAATTAAGTAATATTTATTAATGTTCATAAGATAGTTGTTCAATTATTGAAAAACTTAAGAATTATAATTTATTTTTATAAAAAAGGGATCACCAAGATAAATGCTGCATCAATTTACACATTATTTACAAAATACATTCGTTTTCTATTCGCTTATTGATCTAACAATATTACTATTTTTTTTTTTTTTTGTTAACAAATAACGTGCTGATACATCATTTCTATTTAAGTAACTACTTTGAAAAATGTTAAAATAATTTAAATAGTATAAGATATATAATGACAGTTAAAAAATATTTTTAACTATTTTAAAATATTTACATGATGCAGATTTTTGTTTTTCTTATTATTAATCCTTGGATGGGTAATAGCAGCATTCAAATTTACACGATATATTTTATCATGATTTTTTATCGTCTGGACGAATTATTCATACTCTTTTTCATATTAAAATTAATTTTACGGTAAACTTTTTACAGAATTCTAGTTACTATGCTAGTTAGATAAAATATTTTTGAGCTTTATGTCAATAATCAAATCAGTATTTAATTTTTATCTATTTATCTATTTTGCTGTTAGATAATAGAAAAATAGTTGAAGTCACTGGAATATTTAAGTTTGAGTTATGAATATTTTAACCAATTGAGGGTAATGCTTTACAGATTTACAGCTTTATGAAAATTTATTCGTAAGTGTATTGAGAAGTACATACTTATGATTGTTTAAATTTTTAAATTGACCTTTATATAGATAAGTACATTTTTAACTTTACAGCGTAAAAATGATCTCGGTATTTTCTAGTCTTACTATATCAAAGAAAAAAATTCTATGTCAAAGTATGTTATTTTTATCAAATACTTTCACGCAAATTAATAATTTAAAGTTTTTCAGTTAAAAATTTACTCGAAGAATTAAAATTTTTTTGAATGCTTAGTGAACTTTGATTACTCACATTGTATAATCCTACATTTTACCTAATATACAAGACTTTTAATACTTTTCTTTGATAAAATTCGAGTTTTTTTCGAATAGTGTTAATTTGCTCAAATACTCTTCATGCACAGAACTCCTTTCACCAAGTGTCATACCCTTAAAACAAAACCTAATCTGAACTTCAAACGCTGCTCTCTCCTCGGCTGACCATGGTTATCGGGTAGACGTACTTCTTGCGTTTGGCGTTGAAGAAGGGCGAGTTCGAGCTCGCCCCGGACGCTCCGAGGTGCTGGGGCGTGGGCGAGAGTCCCCGGAGAAGAGGAAGCGAGGCGTCGGACGAGCAGCTACCGGACGCTCCAGGGTCGAGCTTGCTGGTGCGACGCCACTCGGCCCCGAGGTCCGTCGCCGGGGCCATCAGACCCTTGCACTCGGGCGAGCTCCTGATGCTCAGGAACACGTCGCTGCTGCCCGCGGGAACTTCCACCGGCAAAGTGGTTGGCTAAAAATTTTTAAAGTTCATGTAACATTAATTTTGTTTTAAATTCAATAAAATTTATTCAAAACTATGTGTTTTCTCGAACTAAAAAAATTAATTTTTTTCATATACTGCATTTTAATCACCTTGGGTTCATAATATTCGAGACTAGAACTATGGGCTTCCTCATCGGGGAAGTCGATTTGAACTCGGTGTGATATCCTGATAGACTGAGGCGTCGAACAGTGCGGTGACGAATTTTCTGATATGTCGTCCCTGCAGCAAGCCGCCGTGCAAACTCGATGCTCCCTGTGACTAAATTAATATACTTATTTTTTCAACAGAATAAATTATTATTTACTCAGTTTTATCAACTCGAAAGATATTTTGAGAGAGCTTGCAAGTTCTTAAGCTGTATATTTCAACACATCTTTGTAATCGGAACTATCCAACAGAGCTATTGCTTTGATTATTAATTTTAAGGAAATTTATTAATTTTTATGCAAGCAAGTTGACAATTTTTCCAAGGGGCTATACAGTCCAGAATCACTGATGATTCTTTTTTATTCGTTTGGCAAATTTAAAGTGTTTAAAGCCTGAGAATCAATTTTAATTAATACATCGTTAAAAATAATGTTTTTTTTAAATTTTCGCTTGAAATGACGTTGATATTTGATTGATTTCTATGCGTGATTATCTTGGTGATTCGAAGTGCATAGCCCCTCCAATTTTTTAGTTATAATTTTTTTGATTTTTTATGTATGATGTAATCATAGATTTTCTAAAAAAAAAAAATTTTTGTTGTCTCTTTTGTAAGTAAATTAAAGTTTTTTAAAACAGTGGATAAAAACCTGCTAATGAGAACGGAATCGCGTCTCTTGGGTACGGGTGGCGGGGGTCCCTGGGTGAGGCTCCTCGCGCTCCCGTAGCTGGCCTCGCTGCTGCTGCCCGACTCCACGAGGTACGGATTCTTGGCCGTGAGCATGGCGAAGTGCAGGTTGTTCTTGAGGTCGTCCGCGGCCGTCGACAGGTTTCCCGAGATCTTCGGGGTGCGTTTCATCATCGGACGATGACACGTGGGAAGCGGCGACGGGGGGCTACTGTTCGCCGAGGCCTCCGACATCGTCTCCGGAGTTGCCAGCGGGGCCAGACGACCCATGCAGCTGCTCCACTCCGATGGATGGCTAATCAAGAATTTCATAATATTTTTTTACATGTGGAAATTAATGCAGTGAAGGTTTTGACGTAGACTGTTTCCTCTTGTGTCAAAATTTAAAAATTAATAAATTTACTGTGGATAAGATAGTTGCTACGCGGGTGGTTACTATCAAGTTCAAATAAGTTGCACATATAATTTGAATTCTTTTTTTCTTTTTCACACCGCAACTAGGTACAAAGTTTTTTAATAGAAAAAAAAGTAGGTATAATAAAGTTCTTTAAACCCAAGAAATGCATCGAAAAAGTTTTGTAGTAAACTTTCTAAACTATTTGTCCGAGTGGTTTTAAAGATTAAAGGCTCTTTGAAAAAGTTCAAAATCTCATTACTTTTTCCTGCTTTGTACTTGATAAAGATTCTTGGGAAAACAGTCTTTTTTAAAAGCATAAAAAAAGAATTTTATTTCATTCTAAGTATATTATTCTCATAATTGAAGATTTCTTGAGGTATAAACTCATAAGTTCAATAATTATTAAATTCGATAATGTAAATTTATACAACGAATCATGACTTCGCCTGATTATGTAAATGATTGCTAAATGATATTGATGTATCATAGAGTTTAAAATTTGTACAGTTATTGGAATTTTTTACGATTTATATTATTTATATTAGTTATTTACAGTTTTAATTAATTATTAAAATTAAAATTCATTTATACACATATACAAATGAGGGAATGAAAAACAGATGATTATTGGAAAAAATGTTGTTGAAACATAATGCTCATCAGGACAGGATAAAACTTTGTTCGAATGCAAAAAAAAAAAATGGTACATTACAAATATTCAAAACACAAAGCGTCAACCTTGCAGCCCAATCAGCCAGCTTTTTATTTGCCTCAATCTAAAAAAATGCGATTCAAACATTTTAAGTTTATTTTTAAAAATATAGCTAATATAGCTTTAAATTTCAGTTTTTGTGATTTAATTGTAAAAAATAAAGTTTTTTTTTTTATGAAAAAAATTCAAAAAGTTCAACAGCCACCTAAAAAGTACTTTTAAAAAACACACTCAAGCTTATTAAAGTATGAATTTGTAAAAACACAGTATTTGTACCAATATGAGAAACTTGAAGCATCAGGAATGAAAGACTGATGAAAGAAATGAAATGTATAGTCAATAAAAGAGTTCCTAATGCTTCAAGCCCCTGAATGAATGGCAAATCCTTACGCCTTGAAGAAGTCCGGTCGAACTGGGGTCGAGGCGAGAATCGAGCTCGCCATACTGACGTACTCCCAGGGCAGTCCTCGACTATCGACACTCAACTCACGTCCGATTTGGGGGTAGTTGTCGGTGAGGGGACTCTGCAGGCTGGTGAAGCTCGTCTCCAGGCAAAGTCTCGGTCGTCTCGAGGGTGTCGGTCCATCGCTGAGGTGCTGCTGGCTGCGTATCCTGAGGCCCTTGAGGTTCGGCCGCCGGGGCGACGAGCAGGCCAGGAGGGCCCGCATCTCGGACTCTACCTCGATGTCCGGGAAGTCGCGGTGACGCTCGTCCGTAACGGTCACGCGGCAGTCGGACACCGAAGACGACACCCGGCCCGAAACCACCCGCTGGGGCTTTGCCGGACCGAGGGTCGTTACTACCTGAGGGATGGACGATGCATGCGTTTGAAGTGATTGCGGTGATTAGTGATCTTGGGATTTTTTATTTTCTCTGTAGGGTTTTTGGTATGCACACGTCTTAATCTAAGAATTCTTTTCTTTGTGTAAGCACTTTTTTAGTATGTCCATGATGCTTTAAAACAAACTGCTTCAAGACTTTCTGTGTATAAACTGTTTGAAACTCTGATTGTACAGTTATAATTTTAAATTTTGTAGACGTTCGATTTTCAGAGAAAGGATAACTATTTACTTGAAGTAATTTTGGACATTTTGGTTGCTCAATTGATTAAAATCGATTAAAAAATAAGAGTAAATTTAAAAAAAAATTTCACAGTATTTTTTTAACCAATTATCATTTGTGTTTATGACCCGTTAATGTAATTTTATGATTATTACAAAAGAAAATTTATAATTTTACATCAACATTTAATTGTATAATTATATCAGATTAAGCTTAAATTAAATGCTTAACAGGCGAGAAAACAAAGCGAACGGTTTTAAATTAAACGTTCAAAAAAAAAAAAAAATCAAAGGCTTTAATTCGTTTGTGTAAACTTCTGTTTTTCCTTCTTGCAATTCAACTCTGCTCCAATTATTTTCACTCGTTTGAGGATAATTCTTTGTTAGACTTTTGAAATGAACTTAATGCTTGAAAAGTAATCCAGCCTGTTAAACCGATGAATAACTTTTAGAAGTGAGAAAAAGTTATCTCGAAATGTGTGGCGAAACCTGTCCCGAAAAGTTTCCTCCAGAGTAAATGATTGATCGAGTTAGTTCGCTCGACGTTTAGTTAACATCATTAGAATTTTCTCTTGACTATAATTTTATGAAATTATCTATTCACTAAATTTTTTTTTTACGGTAAAGTGTGGAAATGAGATTTTTGAAAATTGTAAAGCTGTCAAAGTTTAGCTATGCTCTGAGTAATAACAAGAAATATAGAGAAAAAAAATATTATATGACAGAAATTTGTGGGAAAACTTGTTAGAATTAGGAATATAAAAACACTTATCAAATACAATATTATAAAAAATATTGAAAACACTAAAAATCAGGTTTAAAAAAGCTTTTTAAGTAATATTTTTCATAGATTTTTAAGATTATGAGAAAGCTTTTGATTCCTCTGAATGAGCAATGAAAATTTTTTTAATGCGAAATGCAATGAAAGATGGAATGACGAATGATAAAGACAAATCTTTGCCGGCATTTTTGTCAAATGATCAGTACAGTAAACAATAATACATATATTTACTAAACACTAAACAGAATCAAAGTTAACATACTATAAATGCACGATTTCAAATGACTTTGAAAATGAATCAACACACATTACTTACTTTTTTGTTGTTTTAATGAAGAACATTCGCCTAATCAAGGATGCGCATGCAAATGCAAGTTGTAAAAAAACATTCATAAAACATTAACAGGAAAATCATTATACTACTCTAATAAATTGTGCTCAGCAAAAAATCATGATTATGTTACACAAGAGATATATGTGCCATAAGG
Source organism: Encarsia formosa (assembly GCA_038277355.1). Taxonomy (NCBI): domain Eukaryota; kingdom Metazoa; phylum Arthropoda; class Insecta; order Hymenoptera; family Aphelinidae; genus Encarsia; species Encarsia formosa. The sequence continues at coordinate 114,618,965 of CM076184.1, forward strand.
AATGATAAAAATGATACTAGTTATGAATGTAAGTATGAGTTTCGATGGTAAAAAATTTTTATTTTGAATTTTCACACGATGATTAAAAAAAAAAAAAAATGAACATGATGACGTTGTACTTTTGTCTAAAAATTTGATTAATGTAAGTAAACTCTTCAATAAATCGTCTGATTATTATTGCAAAGCTTACTTTTAAATAAGGTAGGTTCTATTGAGTCCTATTTAAAAATATAAAAAAAGTATTATTGAACCCTAATTAAAAACATTTATAATACAAAGTAATTTCCAGGCAGCAAGCGTCAAAGTTGCCGGGTCACGAGGCTCAAACACAGCTCGGGTAAAATTTGAAATTTCCGTAATTACACTTCAGAGCTCGATGAAACATCTTGAAGCTGTTCTACGGAAAGCAATCGATTCTCGGGGGCTAAAGTTTAGCCGCACTATGGAGCGCGCTCGCGAACTTGGTCTGACAATGCCCTGATTACTACTACTGAATATTAAGCCCTTTGTGAGGTGGAAGTAACTTTGGATGAGTGTTATGATAATCATTATATGTGTTTTTCTTTTTTTTTTTTTTTTTTTTTTTTCTTTTTCGTACCTTGTGTCGGTAGCCAGACCCGACAGCGTGGGGTCCTCGGTGCAGGCCGTGCAGCTGGTGGTGATAACCGAGTTCTCCTGCAGGGCCGCGACGTCCAGCGTCGCCGTGGGACCGGAAGTAGTCGCCAGCGTCGACGCCATGGCCGCCGCGTAGGACTGAGCGCTTAGCTCCGTGCTTATTTCGGCGTGCTCCCAGACCTGTTCTCAACCACCATCACATTGCAGGCTGAGCATTTCATTTAAGATCAAGCGGGAGGGGGCGAACTCATCAAGGCGAGGGGGTAATCACTTAGTCCTCTTTGAAAGAGGATCAAGAGGACCTAAAGAGGACCATGAGGACCTAGACAAACTACATACATGCGAAAATTTTTTTTAAGAATCTTAAAAAAGCTACAATTTTTTTTTTGAAATTTTTTCCGCAAACCGCATGTCACTATGTCTTTGTAGGTTCTAAGATATAAATAAAAGTTGAAAAATCACTTTTTGAAAGGTAATAAATAAATCAAAAATTTGTTATTTTCCATTAAAATCATCAATGCAGTTACTACTAAAATTTTTCAATCATGAGGAAACGCAAGAAAAAACATAAAATTATTATTCAGTTATCATTGAAGCTTGAAGAATCTCAATAGGACCTATACATAGGACATAGATACCTGTAATGAGGACCTAAAGAGGACCAAAAGAGGACCAAGAGGACTGAGAGGATTTTTGGGGAGGATCAAGTGATTACCCCCTCGCATCAAGGTCATTATCAGGTTTTTTAGGCTTTTTTTTTTTATTGTGTACGGGAAAATTTGGGGTCGTGTAAGTTAACCCGATTTAAGAGTCCACAGTTTTTTTGTCAGAGCTGGGATTATTTTTATTTTCGAGACAGTGTCGTGATATTTTCAAAAATATTTATGCACATAGTTTCTGTCATCGATATAAAGATATAAAATGCAATAAATTTTAACTGATGCTAAGAATTTTACTTGAAAATTAACGCTCAACAACATGCAATTTAAAAATAATTGAAATGAAATTACCATACAGTAAACCTATAAGTGTTTAAATTAAAAAAATTATAAAATAATTAATATTTGAAAAATTTATCTATGTGTTTTGAGAAGTTTATTTTCATACTCTCATTTTCAATGCAGATGCTGTGAAATAAAATTTTAATGAAATTTGAATTTTTCTACAAAATAAAAAAAATGTTCAAAAATATAACTAAATTTAAAGGACTGGGGAAAAGGGAAAATCATAAAAGAAATAAAATTGTTACAACACAAATATTTTCTGACTAAGTCATAATTATATTATCGCCAAAAGTATTCGACATGTACACATTAAATAATACAAAAATTTGTACCTAATCAAAATATTTATACTGGACGAAACAAACGAGATTTTTAAAAATAAATAACAAACAGGATTGTCATGTCTTAATGAAAACTATTTATATCACTTGTTTCATAAAAATGTAAATAATACAGACTGAAGTTTATGCTAAAATCACCAAAATAGAAGCAAGTATTACAAATTTAATATTTGTATTAGATAGTAAAAAAAATTGTAGAAATTTATAGCTATTGTTGCTCAAAAAACTTCAGTTTTACAAATTTGATGATTTTAAATAAACTTCACTCTATTGCAAAATAAATAAATAATTGAAAAAAAAAAAAAATAATAATAATGAACTAAATTGGATTCAACTATACTATGTATCACTTAAATACTACAAACTTCTACGAACCATGCGTAATTTATAAAATCAGATCATGCAACTGTTAGAAACAATACAAATCCGCAGATATTTTCATTTTTAAATACAATGAAAAATTTGTTTCAACATCCGAGAGAAAATATTTTACTGTACAGAGTATTAATTTACTACTAAATCTAAAACGATAAAAAACATGTCTTCACGAGATTTTTGTTTTAACTTAGAATAATAATTTTTTTAACATTTTCTCTTGAATTTAATTTTAACCCAAAACATATTTTTTGTATGTTTTAGCCGTAACTTTCACCACAGACCATAATTAAGATAGTTCTTAAATTATGAATTATAATTTACGTTTTAAATTACTTTTTACTATAATTAGTTTGTGAAAAAGGTACTTTCTTACAATGATTTATCGCTTACTATTTATACTTTGAAGAGATCAAAATAAGCCCGACAAAAATATTAATTAATTGAACAAATTTTTTTTTTTCAAATCAAAAGAAAGTGCGTGGTAGCTTTCACGTTTAAAAATTTGAAATGAACTTTAACTGTGTGCTTAAATAAGCACTCAAATGCAAAAATTTTTCACTATCGACCGCCTTTAATCAATAAATATCATATAATTTGTCTTCGCTCACACGATATGTATCTATAGCTTTATAAAAGTTTATTTATATGAGATTCTCTCTTGTACGACTGGACAAAAAATAATACAGTTACTTTTTACATTACAAAAACTATCTCACTCATCAGACAATTGACGAAAATGTCTCGTACTAGTTCAAGTCTTAGGTTCATTCGGTATCCACTTTTCATTGTTTCGATAAAAAGTTGGACAGTAAGATTCGATATTCATAAAATCGAGCTAGGTAGGATAAAAAAAAAATCATGAAGTACATATTGAAACTACATTTTTTTCTCGAAACCATAAATTTGTTTCCCCGAGTTCCATAAATGCTTACAAAACAGATTTTTTTTCGAAAAAAAAGTAGTTCTTAGTACTCCACTTAAGTCATGGTAAATTCCAAAACAAAAAAAAGGTATAAGGTACTACGAGCCCGGCTGAATCTCATTTCTCTGGTGCACCTCAACGTCCACCACGATAAGGGTCGTACTACTGGGCGATTCCTGCTCGTCCACGACCTCTTCGTCCTCCAGCTCCGGGCGGGTATTCTCGAGCTCGTTCACGATAATCACGGCGTCCCCGTTAATGGGCTTGATCTCGTCGTCATCGCCGCTTCGATTGAAACCGGCAGACGAGACCGAGGCCTCGCGAGTCTCCTCCAGGGGTTCATAGGCGCCAGGCTTCGTGACCGAGCTCGAGATGTGGTTCATCAGGAGGTTGGGGTGCTTGCCCTGGGCGAGAAGGGCCTGCGAGCTTACCTTGTTCAGGGCCTTCAACATGTTGTCCGGCATGTGGTCCTGGATCATCACCGGGGAAATCAACACCTCGTCGAAGTCGCAAGGACCTGCCCACAACGCCTGGTAAACTGGTTCCCGTTTCTTCAACATTTTCCTGGATTCAAAAATTTAGGTCTGAGGATTGATTATTGAATTTTTTAATTTTTTTATTTACGAGCAAAGTTAGGCTGACGTGAAAGGTTGTTAGTGGCGTACGGTAAGTAAGCATTTATTTTGCACGATTAATGGTATGAAGTATGAAACATCGAAGTGGATGATTTTAAAAGTTTCAGAGGAATAGTTAAATGAAAAAATACTGAGCCGTGAGTCGAGCTCTGCAAAGGTATGATCAAAATTTTTTCATTAGTTAATAGAAAAAAAAAAACCTATAATATAAATTCCACTCAGGACTACAAATCTGTGAGTAGCTGGGCAAATCTTATCACATTTTCTATTTTAAAAAATACATCCAATTTTTTTCAATAATTACTGCAGCCGAATTAGAATTGGTTCAAGTTTATGTATGTACTGTCGTCAAAAAATTTCTATTTTATTTTCACTATAATATTAAATAAAAGTTTATTTTTAAATTTATACTTGATAAAAATAAAAAATCACTACTTATGAAATTAACGTACCTCCATCGGGATTCATATTTTTGCCTACAAATAAAACAAAGAAATATGAAATTGAGTTTTTATTATTTTTATTTAATCTCAACTCTATTTTTTGAAAATAAAATTACGAATTTTATTATTATTTATTAATTAATTTATTTGTTTGTTTTTTTTTTTCTTTTGAATATATATTTTTATATTAATTAGAATGATTATTGATATGGCTTAGTAAACGATAAATGAAAAATGAAATGATATATGATTAGAACCATAATGACACAAACAGTAAGGTTTAATGGAATAAGCAAATCATTAGCATGTTTACAAATAATAAAGTCGAACACAAAACAAGCAATTTCGATCTAGTTAATGATCATAATGAATGAAACATTCAAAAATTAGAGTATGATATAGATTATAAGCATAAATATAGCAATGCATTAAAAAATTTTGGAGACACTAGGTTGTTTACACTTTAGTATTGACCAAATAAAAAAAAAAGAAATTTTTAAAATCCAACAACAGAGTTTTTTCCTCCTCCAAAGTATAAAAACCGAATGTCTCCTCGACAACGAAACAAGCAAAAAAAAAGAAGCGGTCGGCTACTCACTCTCCCTTGTTCGGATGATGCCTGACGACGTGTATGATCCGACCGGGCGGATACAGCGGCCTGTGGAGCGTGAGGGCGATGCTGGGATCGGTGGGCACGACCGCTTGGGATCGGGCCAGGTCCTTGTCGCGCTGGTACTCGCTCACGCTGCCTCCGGCCTCGAGATTAGCCGCCGAGGTCGGGAGACCACCGCACCCGCAACACATCACAGAGCAGGCTATCGTCTTCCACTGCGAACAACGCGGGGCTTTGATTAATTGAGCTTTCTGTAGATTTATGAGCTAGTGTTGCTCCTGGCTTAATTGAATTGTAACCAGTGCAGTAACAATGGTAATTCAAAAAGAAAAATTAGTTTTATGTTCTAAGTTTTATTGTCCAGTGTTACTCTTTGTATTTGTAAAGTCGAATTGGAAGGTTAAAATTTTTATAAAATATAAACAGTAATCTTTTTTTGATAAAAATTTAAAGGTAAGTCAACATCATAGAGTTACAACATTGTAATTCTCAATATCTAAAGTAAATCATCGTCTACAACATGCATTTACGTAAATTAATAGTATATTAATAGTAACAATTTTTCTTTATCAATAAACACAATTATAAAAAACTGAAAAATAATTCAAATGATTTTACCTTTGGATCGACGCTCCTCTTGATAACGTTTATGAGATCAGCCCTGAGGCTTTCCATTTGTCTCAAGCCTATCCTGGGCACCACGTCCTTGCCAACGACGACGGACGTTATGAACTCCTGGGTGTACTCCTGGGCGGGCATGCTCAGAAGTCCACCGGGCGGCGCGTAAGCGAAGCACTCGAGATCAGGGTACTCCTGACGCAACAGGATCGCCAAAATAGCCGCCGTGCCGCCACCCAGCGAGTGCCCGACCAGCGTCAGCCCGAACTCGTGTGTACCCCGCGTACGATCCTGGAAACGGAAAAACCGACGTTTAATAAATTTTCGGGTAAAACAAATTTCAATTTTCTGGCTTGGTAATTTAATCAAAAAATTGAATGGAACAAAAGAGCACCGTAGATAAATAAAACAAAGGGCTGGAAATAACTTTTTTTTTTGTTTCCGTTTCCGCCATTCCCTTTCAGGACTCTTTTTAATTTACAAAAAGGGAACATCAATTATTGTGTGAAAAGAAGATGAACTAAAAATTGTGCGAACTTTTTCGAGAGCCTTGGAGATGAGGGCCTCCTCGGCGAGCTTCTTCCTTATATACTCGGCCGCCTGGACCATGCCCTTGTGTCCGAGCCAGTCCTCGCGCGGCGGCGTCAGCGGCAGGACCTCGCTCTCCGCGTTCAGGTCCGTCATGAGGTCCTTCATACTCAGCGTCCCTCGTATGCTCACAACCACCTGCGGACAAAAAACCAACTCTTTGAAAATACGAAAATTTTGACCTTGAATTTCTAGATTTATAATTGCAAAAACATTGTATTTTAAGAAATTAATTAAAAATATTATTTTTTTTTCTGTATACCATAAATAAGTTCAGTCAATTGTACAAATTTTTTCTAAGTTCAAAAAAAAAATGAATTATGATTTTGTTCAAGTTATTTATTTATATTTTTATTACAGGGTTTCAAACATGCGATGTTCAAGAAAGTATATACAAATGGTTGATCAGTAGCCTTTTTCTCTATTGACATGAAAATTGATTTCATCCCTTGTCCAAAAAATGTCACACTCTTTGAGGAAATTCTCAATTTTTATAAAGTCTATAACGTTTTTCTTTTATAAATTAAAGCAACAACTTTTACCGCATGAAATCCCCTTTTTTTTTATCGAAGTATGTAAAAAAGTTTTTATTTTATCGTTTTTGATAAGAAATCACTTGAAGAAATTAAAACGTCTGATCGAATTTGGTTTTTACTACTTAACTTGAAATTTTATGTTTAATATTTTTTATTAAATTTATCGTTCGAACTTTTTAAAATATTAACTAAAATAGTAATGAAAAATTTGAAAGTTAACAAAAAAAAAAATAATAATAATAATATATTGCATTTTGTTAAACGAATACAGAGTTTACTTGTCAAAGTTTTCAAAGTATTTTTCAAAAGAGAATTTTCGTAACAAGGATCTCACATCTTACAATAAGTTCTTGCTTTCAAAGTTATAAAAAATGTGTTTTTCGTGAGCTTGTTCCAAAAGTTTGGAAACTTGTCATAATAAAGTAAACTCAAAATTTCAAAACACTCTATCACTTATTCTCATCAGATCAGTATAAACTTCAAGATTATTTTTGTAAAAATTTTATTCTATTACCCGCGGAAACATAATTCTCAAAAGTTTCGGCTGAAAATCGCTTTCACTCGTAGCAGTTTCAAAGAGAAGAAATTTGCAAATATAATTTAATGTTTAAGCAAAGCTACAAACTCGCCAGTTAAAAAAAAAAATAATTAAAATAACCTGAATTATTCATCACGGGGATTAAAAATTGATTAATAAAGAAGCGCCAAAGTTTGATAAGAAAAAATCCAATTAAGATTTCCCTGTGGCAATTAAACTCCGCTTTCGTAACGAAAAAACAATAACTCGAGTTTGATCTTTTCTCAAATCTTACCTTTCTTTTGGTGTAGTCCAGGGCGACGAAGAAGGGCGTCTCGCCCACGTCGACGTGGAAGGTCGCGTAAACCACTTCGATGTCGCCCACCTCGACCATGCGGCTCAAAGCCGCGTAGTTGCACTGGCAGCAGCTGTCCTCGACGATAATCGCGTCGTCGTTGCGTCTCGAGCAAGGTATGCAGCAGCAGCATGACATCCTTTGAAAAAAAATAAAATAAAATAAATACGGTTTAGAGATGATCCTCGAGATAATCGCTCGCGAAGATTTAAGCATTATCTTCCTAGATTACTCTCAGCCTGAGTGCGATTTACTGTTTAAACTTAATTTCTATTTAAAACTAAGAGCGAAAGCCCTTGTGTGCCACGACTGCATTACGGTTGATATTTAATTTCCGGAAAAAGTCCTCGCTCAAGTTGGATGTTTTTCCAGAAATCCTGTGTAATTTTGGAAAAGCTCCACCTTGAATTCTAGTCCAACGTATTTAAAATAATACGCTGGGATGAATAATTAACTGTCAAAAAAATTTTAATTGTTTTTCATAGTTAAATTAATTTAATAAACTTAATTTTTTAAATTCACCATTTTTTTAAATAAAAAAACTACTGCTAATAAATAAATATGAAAGATTAAATACAGTTGCTCTTAAAACACTTATTATAATACTAAAAAAATCGTTTTTGAGATAAAAAAAGTTTTCATTTTTAAAATACAAATACATAAAAATCACAAATTTGAAAGAAAATTAAGAAAATTCAGCTGGTTTTGATTTTATAGCATTAATAATGTCTTAAACAATTCGAAATTTTTTAAAGTAAATTGCTTTACTATAAAAAATTCTGTTAAATAGTCCTTTTTTTTATTAAAAAATTGAAAATAGGGTGGTAACCTGGTGCATATTTGGCAGAGTCCAGCTTTGTGGTTGATGAAGTACAGGGGCCATCCGTAGGCCGCGAGTGCGAAGTGCATGTAGTGTATGGCGGACTGGAAGTGACCGAGGTCCCCGTCCTCGGTCAGAGAAAGGAACTTTGTGCGCGGGGTTACGGGCACACCCGAGAGGAACTCGTAGGTGTCGTTCTTGCGCTGCTTTACTATAAGCTCGCGCTCTATCTTCTGGAACTTGCGTAGCAGCACCAGGCCGGCGATCACGTCCGAGGGTACGACGTCGAGATCCCGGAAGAAGTCGCTCAGTAGCCTCGCTATGTCCGCGAATGAGTTCTGCAAGCAAACGTTCATTTTTTAATTCAGTTTTATTTGGGAATTGTTTTTCTTTGTTTTTGAAACTTACTCTGTTCCTGTCGGACTTTCCCATGCAGCAAAACAGTATCCTGCACCTATTGTCCCAGCTGTCTTGGTACGCTCGTATGACTTTTCTACAAAAGAGTAATTTATAAATGTTAAACAAATTTTATAAATAATAATAATAGTTTTTGAGAATTTTGTCAGAACATTCTATTTATTAGGAAAAAATATTATCAGACTCTTTTAAATTTTTTATTAAGTACAGAAATTCCAGTTGTTTTAAAAAAATGTCACGCCTATCTTGATTGATAAATTAAAGTTTTATTTTTTTATTTTTTTAAATTAATGCAGAATTTATAGTCTAAGAACATGTTAAAAAGTAATTTAATGTTGTCTGCATAGTGCCAAGTTATGAAAGTATCATGGTAAATCGACCAGGGGACGAACTTTAAAAATTTAACGTCCTGTGCAAGGGTTTAATGCACAGAGAGGGAGAAAAAAAGCTTAAATATTCAGCTAAGTCGTAAAAGAGCAAAATTCGCGAGAGAAAACCCAGGAATGTACCTTTTAAATTTCACCCTAGGGAATACCAATTTTACTTTTTTTTTTTGGCAGAGGGACCCCTTTGAAGATTTAAAATTCGAAAATTCTTGCACCGGTCTACCGTAAAAAACTTTTATTTTAAAACTGATACTTTTTCGAAAGTTTTTCTGAAAAGTCAGAAGTTTCTACGAGTTTTAGACGAAACAATGCAGACAAAATTTTTAATTTCTGAACTTTATTGCAAAATAATAATATATAAATCGTAGAGGTTTTCCTTGGGGGTCCTTTTGATCATTTTATCTGGCTGTATCCTTTTTTGCAGAGAATCTCTCGGAGAATCTGGCATTTTTCCTAAATTAAACCAAGTCTTTAATAAAACTTCCAAAATAAAATTCCAGCTTTTCTTTTTTTTTTTTTTTTTACTTAGATTGTTAAGAAACAATTTTTTAATAATTATGATTTACCGTTGTCGCCAATTACGATTTCTGCTACCGCTGCGTTTGTAGTGCATTCGCGACTCTGCCTCGCGCATGCTGCGCTGGTACTGCTTCATCTTGACCCAGGACCTGCCGGCAGTGTCGTAAACGCACCAAACTGTCACCATCACCATGGCCAATATGCACCAATTTGTAATAACTAAACCTGAAATTAAAAAAAAAAATTTATTTCAGGGTTCGAAAGTAGATTGTTGACTGTTCCTGAGATTGTATCATTATGTTGAGTACTTGAAATCAATTTTTTTTTAAATAATCTCTAATAAATTTCAATACATTAATTACGCGTGCGAAGAAAAACTTTAGAAAAAAACCTGCCATGAATACAGTAATAACGAGGGTACTTTTGGTCAATTAAACGTCTATAAAAGACTTTATTTATTATTTTAGCCTGCAGTAAAAAATTTGTAAATGACCTTTGCTACCAATCCTTTGATACATTAAAATAAAAAAATATTTCTCGACACGTCAGCCAGGAATAAAATGACTCGAAGTTTTCAACTTAGAAAACGTCGCAAGAAAATTATTATAGAATATTTTACAATTCTATCATTGCTATCAATTTCGCCAAGAAATTAACTTTAATTTTAAACGAGAATATTATTTTCAAACGAAAAAAGAGCTTATTCTATTTCAAAATTAATCCAAAGTAATTTTAATTGTTTCAGGATTTAACTTAAGAAAAATATTATCCGACGAAGTTTTAAACTGAAGAGATTGAAATACAGAAACAAAGGGAGCTTGATTCAATTATGCGATTCAAAAATTTGCAATTTACACTTCACAATGGAAGCGAACCTTTTAGAAAAAAATTTACTCTATGCTTCATTATAATTTTTCTCGTGAAGTTTTAATGAAGTATTCTTGAAATTCAATAATGTAAAGCGCGAAACTCTAGAATTGCTAATTTGATATAACTTATGTGACGTTAAAGAACTTTTTAAAATTTATGCGGAGCTTAGAGAGTTAATAAATAAATTTCTTCAGCGATGTATTCATTCTTTAACATAAAAAAGAAAAAAAAAATTATTTTAAAACCCTCTTTAAACTTTTTTTTTTTTACTACTCTTGATTTCGAATTTTTCTTTTCGCTTTTGAGTTCACGCCAAATTTCCCCGCTTTTTTGTGTTATTTTGTTTTGCTTCTCTCTCTTTTTTTTTCATTCCTCTCAAATTCACGACACGGTCAAAGGGATTGGCAACGATTCGGTCGTCTTTTTTTCTTTTTTCTTTTTTTTTTTTTATTGCGAATTCTATCTCGAATTCTATTGTACCAGTAAAATTCAATTTGCGGGTTCGAGGCTCATTAGCTTTTATGTGTGATTTCGCTTGTTTTCATTGCTAAGTAAAACCCGTGTGATTCACCCATTAACTTGGAGGGGTAATCAAAACGAAATTTTATTATTTAGTGTAAGAAAGAAAGAAATTTTTTTTTTTAATATCCGTGCTGAAATAAACTATTTTTTACCAAATTTTTTTTTTTTTGTACTTTATATTGTATATTACTTTTTTTTATAATATGAATGTAATTAATAATATCAATTTATCCAATTTTTATAATTTTATCAGAAAATTTATAATTCAACATTTAAATATTTTGTAAATAACAATAATAATAATAATGAAAACATAAATATTAAAACAATTATTAAAAAATTTTTAGCTCCTCAACAATCAATAGCTCGATCAATAGTGAAACTTGCGTCACTGCAAATATTTACAATAACTTGCAGTAATTATATTTTTACCGCATTACAGTTAATTTAAGTGCTTACTTTAAAGTGCGTTACAGACTAAAATTTTCAGTGCAATACTTACTTAACATAATTTCCTTGGCCTGCTCTTCCGGACAAGTGTGATAAAACTTTGTTAACCACGTAACCCCGGCGCTCAGCCATCCTGCTTCCACCAGTAATAAAACTGAAAACAAAACGAAAAATCCAAACATTATTTAAAAGTCCCTGCAATAATTATCATTTGCAAAAAAAAAGAAGAATTTATTGAAATCAATTTTGAAAATTTTTCATCAACCTAAAAGGTCCGTAATAATATTTAAAAATCGATCGAACGAAAAGTGCGATACATTCGTATTTTCGTAAAATTTATTACCCTTTAAAGAAGAGTAATTACGTAGTGATATATACGGGAAAATTTTCGCCAGCTACGGAGTTTAAATGCTAAGGTACGGACTCGAGTGTATTCCCACTTAAATCACTCGAACGAAATCGATTACCACAGGGTAGATGGGGAGCCAAAGAAGAAGCACCGCACCGTAGAGCGATTCTCATTTGATAAATTGACTCTCGCTGATAAGGATTCTCGCGTCATCTTTATTCGAGTAGCCCTTATAAATCATCATTAAAGCATATTTTCATCAATAAGTTATTTATTGAATTGGTTTTTTTTTTTTTTTTTTTTAGTGTGAAAACAATTAATCGAGGGGGTGTAAGAGATAAATCAAGTCATTATTACTTCGTAGTTTTTTTTTTTTAATTTATTGTAACTAATTAACTTACTCTAAGGTAATTGTGATAATTCACGCAGATATCCTTAATTGCAAGCAAATTTTATATTTTTTTCCGACGTTTCGGATGACTAAGCATCCATCATCAGGGCTGTTTATTAAAAAATATAAAATAGTCAGTACATCATTTTGGATAAAATTTCAATTAAATTAAATTTCTAAAACTAAATTAAAAGATTTTTTTTACTAATAAATTAAGGTTTTTCTACAAGTAAAGTAAGATTTTTACAGTTAATTCTCATAATTAGAGTTTTTATAAACAAGATTTTTACAGTTAATTTTTACAATTAGAGCTTTTGTAGATAAATTCAAATTTTTTTCCACAATTAAAGTAAGATTTTTACAAGTAATTCTTATATAATTAGATTATAATTTACTTCAAGGTGTATATGAAAAAAATCCCAAGTCATTATACTCCACATTTTGACTGAAGAAGAAAAAAAAGATGTCTGAGATAACTTCATCAATTCGATCTACATGAGCACCGGTCATTCACATTCCAAAAAGTATCCCATAAATTCCCGGTTATCACCGCCAAAACAACCTATGATGAATCACGGTGCTTCATCCAGACGGCTTTTATCACGTAAAAAAAAGCAAAGCAAGTGCGCTGCACGATTTGTGGAAAAAAAAAAAAAAAAAAAAAGGTAACACGAGACCATAAAGAGCCCAAAAGATGGCTCTAAATCACAATGATGGATTTGATATTCGCAAGCTTTTGCGCCCTGCACGTGATCGGAAAGCCCACCGAGTTTTAACTCTTCGAAGTAACTCGGTGTTTGTTGGACAAGAATCAACGATTTTTTTTCAAAGTGTTGGGTCAAAATCTTGGTCAATTTTTCTTTAAGATACAATTATTATTATTATTATTATTATTATTATTATTTGAAAAATTCTTATGTAATATAAAGTTTGTGCGATAAAATAAAAAAACTTGTACGAAATTTTTCTGGTGGCAAAAAAATAATGTTCCCCACATAAAAAAATATTACTGTTTCTTTCAAACAATTATTTTTAATGTTACTCATATTGTAAAGTGAAAACAATGTTTCAAGACTTGGAAAGAAAATGAAAAAAATTTATAAACTTTGTTTTTCATACTTTGCAGATTTATTCATATAATTTTATCGTCCACGTTTTTCTTCGTAAATTTTTCAACTTTAGACAAATGTAATTTATTCGCGGTATGAAAAGCCAAAGTAACAACTTATTAAAGCGTTTAAAAAATTACTTTGGTTTTACAGCCGACTCTATATAATAATCCTCCTGAAACAGATTTCGAACAACTTTTTTTACGAGCCGTTTTCGCGGCATCTCTTTTAACGCTTTTCCGCTCCTCGGCCGAGCTAAAGAAGTCGACAACTCAGCGACCTGGAATTAAAAAATACAGCTTCGTTACACTGATGAGGAACTGCTATTCTCGAGTAGCGGCGGTGACTTTTCTCTCAGCAGTTCTTAATAGCACCTTTTTTCACGGATGCTTGATGCGAGCCAGGATTTATAGTTTTTCACACGCAGCTCTTAAAATTCGTGGAAGTGACCAAAAAAAAGTACTTGCATCGGTATTTTTATTAAAAATGTATGGTTAATGGTAAATTTGAGTACAGAATTTGAAGAAATAAAACAAAGTAGATTAATATTTTTCTTCTTTTCTTATTTTCAATTTATTTCACCTCTTAAATTTCCAAAATCTGAAAATTTCTTACGAGATTTCTTAATTTTCTTTACGTTTCTTATTATTTGTAAGCGTTTATTAGATCAAACGGGTCCCATGAGCGCAGCCAACCCGATCGGCGTAAGTAATTGCATTGGTCTAGTGTCAGACGTACTGTTGTAACCTTATTAAGTACTGTACTTCGTAACCCCCATTAACCTACTATCGATAGACTGTATATCCATCTCATTAACCCAAAGCTTCTCTCTCATTCGCTCTGGCACCCACGTACTCCGTTGTCATCTCCCACTTGACCCTTCATAATTCAAGGGTTCTTCAGTCAGTCACCATTTAATTTTTAAATCTTACAATCGCTTAAAAGATTTACACCTTTTATTTCAGTTACTTAACTATTTTATTGACTTATTTAAAAAAACGTAGTATACAATATTTATTAATGAAAGTTACGCATGGTAGTAGAATTTTTTAGAAGATTTAAAATTTTTAATACTAGCATTTTTTTTTTTTTTTTAAATAATTACCGATTGGATTATTAAAAAAAATAATAGTAAAAATTGGATTTTTTAGAAAAATAAATTTTTTTATTAATTTATTACAAGTAGCGCACTACAAATATTATAATTAAGAAAATTAATTTTATTAACTTCAGAAAATTTACCGTTACAGTATAAATTAGTTTGAAAGTTTCAATAGTTGAGACAGTTTCATAAACAAAACTTTTAATTAGCCAAAATCAGAAACATTTTCAACTCTTCAAAACACCTTCGAATTCTTATTACCTCGCTTATTACTATTAATACTATGTATCCTTAGAAAAAAAAACTGATCGAAAGAATTTAAACTGTTTTAATAAACTTTAAGACTTTTCTTTTTTGTTCGAAAAGAAAACATTTTAAAGATTGTTTCAAAGTTGTGTTTCTTTCGACACGATGTATTATTTAATAAAGTTAAAAATAAAAAGTGTCTGATATCATAACCGATGTATCATGCGTAAACAGTGAACCAAACCGTATCGTGGCTGCAGCGTGGAGAATCAATATCAAGTGTCAAAACACAGCGTTCGATACGCTTCGATACCCCAGGAAAGGTAATTTTACGCGATTCGCACTTTCAAGACTTCGTGGCTCGAATCGAATGCACTTGCGGCAAACAAAGACCGACCCGAAATGAACCCTTCCAATAAAATTTGAATTAACTTACGTAAGTAAAGATTTTTTATTTTAGAAAGATAAAAAAATACCATTTTTTTTTTTGCAAAATACTGAGTTTACAGCTAGTTTGAGTCATAAAATTTAACTCTAGTGTGCTCAAGTCAAAGACGTACAGATACGCAAATAAATGTCAATAAAATAAGTTCAAAAAGTAAATATAGTTTGAAGATAGCCAGGGTAACCAACTTATAAACGAAAGAGTTATAAAAAAAAGTTGTAACGTTAGCCTGGAAAAATGCTCGGCAAAATGTTTACGACTCTCACGTGATATATATATTTTTACGGCTGGGACTTTTGCTATCTAAGCTATTGCAATTTTATACTTCGAAAATCCGCTTCAGCGAGTAAATAAACTTCAAGCACGATCGGGTTAACGAACCGCGAGTAGTTCATTTAAACGAATTAACTGTAATTTTTCGAAAAGTAATCTACAGTTTTATAGAGAAAAGTATGAGGTCCGTAAAAGTTTAATTTAGTTTTGAGATTATTTGTAAGTGATAAGCTGCATTTTTTAAAAACTTTTTTTATGTGTGATGATTGATTGTAAAAAAAAAATAATAATAAAAGCTAAGCTGGATAAATAATTTTTTTATAATTATAAGTCTTTATAATTTTTTTTATCTAAAAGGATAATGTAGTTTTTTGCTCGGTTTTTTGCACAGGCAGGCAAAATTTTAATATAGAGACTAAAAAATGCAGATGATAAAAGCTAAAAATTTTTTTTTAACCACATCATCCAAAGTACAAAGAAAAATTATTTTTCTTTTTTACTTTATAGACACAACTAAACTCAACCCTACTTTTTTACTTCCTTTTACCATAAAAAAAAACCTACTTTCTACCGCAAACAAAATAAAAAACAACCCCCAAAACCCTTATTTTGCAGATAATTCTAACTTTATTTTCCTCGCCAAGATTGCAAGCTTTAACCGCCCAGCCCGCCCCAACAACACTAAAAGAGTAAGATAAAAACTGGAATAATTTAATATTCTCCCCTAAAAAAAATAAGTAAAACAGACCGTAAAAAAAGAAGCGTTCGGTCCGATTAAACCCGTAGGTAAGATTGTCGGAATCCGGGATCAAGTATCGCCCTCGTAAAGCATTTCGTCTCGGTCTGCAAAGCACCCCACGAGCGATCGCAAGTGCTTCACTTTATACCTCTGTGGTTGGGTATTTCCCTCCTCTTTTTTCATGACAAAAGGCTTAGAGGTGGATTTGAAAATAAAAAAAATAAAAAAAAAGTTTTGGTGACACGAGACGCAAATTCAGCACCCAGACAATGAATTTTTCGAGAAAAAAAAATAAGGGAATGGGGCAAGTAGATCAAGCCTGGATATGGTCAGACGCACAATGAATACCGCGTAATGTTTTAGAATTTCACTCAAAGATATACTCTCCGGTATTTAGAAAATATATGGAGCAGTTTTATGAATTATTCATACTTTTGCATGAAAATTTAAATTTAGCAATTACGAAAGTTTCAATTCGTAGACTTGCGATGAATAAAGTTCCGGAGTAATATTGAACGAAAATAATAAGCATTTTTAATTAGACCTAGCCTACCAAAGGGCTCGTTTTTCAAACCTATAAGCTTCGGATGATAAAACAGTTGTGAAATATTACGACCACTACCGCAGTTATAAAGAAGCCGTAAACTTCAGGGACGATTAAATTTAATGAGGAGTACTTTTCACTACTCGATGAAGCCTGTAAAAGGCTATGGACACGTACTTTAGTTTGCTATAAAATAAAATAAAATTAAAAAAAAATTATTGGAAAACACTAAGCCGCTGCAGGATTACAAATTACAATGGGTAAGATTAGTTCTAATCATACTTCAAAATGTGCTCGTCTAATCCTGGAGATTTGCACGTTCAAGCGAGTCAACAATGAAGAAGCGACGCAGAGGGAATGCCAGGGTCTAAGTCTGTTTACACTTGTTGGGAAGACGAATAGATCGACAAGTTGGTTTGAGAAGTACATAATACTGTTTGAAAAAGAGAGCAACTGCTAACTTTAAATAATGTGGCTAATTTTTGAAAACTAAATGTTTTAATGAGTTTTCTTCAAAGAGCTCATGTTGATTAAATTGGCGTCTTAATGTTACTAAGGCTTCAACTTCGTAACCCAAAGTTCTCGCTTCGGGAATATTTTACACAAATTTACGCCTTAAGCGCTGGTGGATTTTTTATTCTCTAACAAACTTTGTGCCTCCTATAGTTGCAATACCTTACGCATACAGAAATGCTTCATATTTAGTAAAATTTTGAAAAAAGATTGCCATTTTTAAGAGAAAATGCTTTTAGTGTATATGAATAAAAAGCATATCATATTGTTAGTCAAAAAAATTAGTTAATTACGAGGTAAATTAGGATAAAGGATCAATAGGATTAAGTTATCAGGAGACCCACAAGTAATTACTAAAATAAGGATAAAAAAGAAGTTTTTTTCAAAAAAACCATTTAATTGATTTATTTGAAATTTTAATGCATTATTTATTAACATTTGATGGGTAACTAAATTTTATTCGTTATATTTTATACTAAATAACCAAAACGTATATAGGAGAAAACAATTGTTTCTTTTAATAGTAAAGTAAGAGAATTTTAACAATTAAATTCAACAGTTTTTAACCAAAAAATTTGTCTTTGTTATCCTTATCATACTCAATTTTCTTTGTTTGAAATCCCATTTGGGGCAATTCAATGCTAGGAAACGTTTACAGGATTGCAGTGGACGGATGCGGTAGTAAATATTGGATTAATAACTCACAGAGACGTATGTACAGCAGGTACTGCATGGGAGCGCGTGCATTAGTGTCGAGTATGCTGCCCCGGGTGGCCAGCAGGCACATCGAGAACTCGATGGCCATAGACAATCCGAAAATGGCCAGGTAGCCGAGTATGTACTGCCAAACCAGGAGCACGCATTGCACGCTGTGGTTCCATTCCAGCACCCCCAGAAGCACTCCCAACACTATAACCCTGGAACAGAAAAACATTAAAAATTATCAATTTTTTTATTTCCACTTTTTATTCGTTATGTATTTTTATAGTTTACTTCTGTAGCAGGCATTGAGCCACTGTATCGAAGTAAAAAAATAATTGTTTAAAAAACAAATTAGATAAATCTTTATATTGACATTTTATACGTTACATATTTTTATAGTTTACTTTTGTAGCAGGCATTGAGCCACTGAATCGAAGTAAAAAAATAATTGTTTAAAAAACAAATTAGATAAATCTTTTTATTGACTGTCCTACAACAAATAACCACCAAATATTTATATCGATCTTACAGTCTAAACATTGTTTAAAAAAATTTTTTTTACCGGAAACCCAGTTAAGGGTTTATTTAAGGGATTAATTACTCAGGTAATCCATCTGGATTTTCATTATAAAAATTTAATATTTATAACCAAAGGTTATACACTAAGTAATAATTCAAAAAGAAAAGTTTGTTGGGAAATTATTTTCATTTGGACTTTTAGTTTTTGTCGAGTTTTTTATAATTATGATTGGAAAATGGTTTGGTGGTAGAATGAAAGTTGAAAAATTTGAAAATTAACATGCTTTTTATGTTGTAATAGGCAAAAAAAGTGTATGATTTCTAGTTGGTTATCCAGTTATCATTTTAAATAAATTTCTAGCTTTTTATAACAGTATGAACTAAAAATCAAGAATTCCACAATTTTTGTTATCGAAAACTCTTTTTATTGTGAACATTAAAAGATATTTTTTGGACGACCGATCAACGATGAATCGTTTTCGGCCAGCCCACTGCACTGATTTGAATTTATCAGTCGTGTGAAGTTCGAATTAAATTCTCTCCGACTCCATAACTCGTCCGTGAATATTACAGTGACATTCATTCTCTACTTCCGGTCACTGGGCTGATTTTTTCATCATCCGAATCCAAGGTGTAACCCCCCGCCGGCCGTATGCGACCATAATCGAGTGCCGTGACTTTTTCTGACCCGCTGCACTCGCGTACACGACGAATATTCACGGGGCCGCGACGCTGTTGCGATTCACAACCGTGCATGCGAAATTTGGTACTCTAATTCACCTCCCCTTCCCCTTTCCCCTTTTTTTATTATTTCATTCCAACCGAGCGTCTAAACCGCTCCAGTTACCGCGACGATTAATTTACGTTTTTGTTTTGCCCCGGGTTTTGCTTTAAAGTTAGATGGTTAGCTCAGAGCTTTGAACGAAAATCAAAAATTTTGATTCGAGGAACCTGCTGGAATTTTTCGAAACTCGCTGAGTTTATTATTATTAAAAAACAATTGTCTAATTTTTTTTCAGAACTGCTTCGAGTATTTTCAGTGGACTAATAACTTAGACTATATTTAATGATATAACCTCAAATTTCGAAAAAGAAAATCATTAAGCAGACTAAAATTAAAGGCTTACAGAGTTCAGAAAACATAGTCCATTAGGATGCATAAGTAGCTTATGGATTGGCTGAGTAAGCTACTTATGCATCCTTACGGATTATATTTTCTTATCTGAGCCTTAGCAAGTATGCTCGAGATGACAA
The DNA here is from genome assembly GCA_038277355.1 of Encarsia formosa. NCBI lineage: Eukaryota > Metazoa > Arthropoda > Insecta > Hymenoptera > Aphelinidae > Encarsia > Encarsia formosa. The sequence goes on from CM076184.1 coordinate 114,638,700, forward strand.
ACTTTCAAAATTTACTGTGACTAAAGAATTAAAGACGCTGAGTTCCAAAATAATGAGGTCATAGGTAATCATAGATTTAAAAATACTTGAGAATCAGCGCTGTTAAAACATTAAATGGTCCTTTTGTGACCCAAAACAAAAATTTTCTCAGAGTTTCAAACTATTCCTGCCTTTGAAAGTAAGCTATTGCGTATGGGTGAAAGATAAAGAAAGCTCAAGTATTGTAATACCTCGTGTAATACTTCACGACAAAGTCTAGGAAATCACATTAAATTCTAAACAAAATTCTATCAAACTTTCATCAAACTAACAAAGTTTTAAGTTTTCTACGCTGGGCAACACAAAGTCTTCATACCAAGAATAACAAAGTTTTTAAAGCAAACAAAACCAAACAGCTTTTTATTTAACTAGTACCACTCAGCGCGCTGCAAGCGCGCATAGGAAAAAAACAATGATTGTAACCTCAAAAGGCACTTTTCGAATATTTTAAAAACTGCTCCACCAATCAGCTCACGAATAAAATCTTACATTGAAAATCTCACCAAAATGGCGATAGCTCTCTTTTATAAAGGGAACTCAGACACGTGCGTAAAAAATCGATGAAATCATTATACTCCAACTCGCTGGTGAATGAAAAACGCCATGTATTCATAAATTTGTTGAATTATTCATCAAACTTAAATGTCAAAAGTATCCTCTACACGAGTGTTTTTAAAATTATACACTAAAGCGGGGAAACTCGATAATAATAACTAACGACAAAGGTGCCGATGAAACCGCAGGAATAATCCGAGCGGCCGTAACAAACACCCGGCTGATTCCATTTGGCCGATCGATCCCAGGTACTAATAAAAACGCGGGCGGTATCGTCAATAAGAAGCTTGTTTCGGGCGGCATGTATGCATAATTTAAAATCTAGAGTAGACGGATAAATTTTTAATTCGCTGGACGCCCCTGGTCACCCGATATTTTGGGATAAAATCGTTAGTAGACTAAAAAAGGACAAAGAAGCATTTGAATGTTTACGCGAGGATCTGTAATGAAAAGTCGTTTTGGGAGGAGTAAGCTCGATCGGAGGGAATAAATTTATCTAGCCGAAAGTTTGGCTGCATCAGCGAGCTTTTAAGTGATGCGCTGGGTTCGACCAACAACGCGTGTTTTTTTTATCAGCGATGTGTATCCTGTTTCCTGCTGTTTTTCACTCGCGTCTGGGGGCGAAAATATTTTGGGAAAATTTCGGAGTTTACGAAAAAGTGTTTTAAATTATTTATGAAATGAGATATACAAGCTTTTGAAAAATTTTGTGAATATTTATTCGGGTTGAAAATTCGGTCGGAGTGCATTTTTGTTTACTTTAATATTGAAATATTGAAGATGTCTAAAATAGGTACTTCGTTTTGAAAAAAACTGTATTTTGTTTTAAAAGTATCAGTAAGAACAAAAATGTACGTTGAACTTTATGGGATCAAAAATTTTATAAATGTAACGAAAGCACAAAAAGATTGAAGCATATCGCATTTTATTTTAATATTCAGAATCATAATAAAGTATGTCCAACTACGACTATATCTTTACACCTGACATTGCGTAAGTAAATTTAAAGACAGTTCAGTCAGAAAATTTTTTGTTTTTCAAGTAATTACCACGTAATTACTTCAGAAAAAAGAAAATAAATAAATGATAAATGAAATACTGTAAGTTTATAGTCTGTTTTTGATAAACTTTGAAAAACGTAGGAAAAATGTATTTTTTTAAACTACAATAAAAAAAAATTCGTTGTTAAGATCTCGATTTATGTGAATAAAATAAATATTTTGCTAGCACAATAAAAGTGAAGAATTCAAAATTTCGCCATATTTTTGACGGTCAAAAAACCAATTTACTCGAAGTTTTTATCAAAAATGTACATCCGAACTCACTTGAAAAAAAACGCGTTTAGATACATAATAAGGATAAAATACAGAAGTGACAGGGTAGATAAAAAGAAGAGCAAGAGAGGCAAGTGGAAAAGGTCGGTCTGGTAACAGCTTCATCGTTCGAAAGCGAAATCGTCCCGTAAATCAAAAAGTTGGCTCGGTCGGTGCGGTATAATCGGACGATAATTCACTCCTCGCGAGTAGTCTCGATCCCCAACATTTCTCAAAATAATATAAATTCAAGATGAAAAATATCAAATGTTTATAACTTGTTTGAAGATAATTACACTCTGATATACTTTGTTCTTATCGTTCATTGGTGTTTGTAGTGCCGCACGCGACTCAGTGATTAAAGGGGAGGTTCGAGAGTGCACGCTGGTTTAATTGAAAATATTTTAAGTTTACATCTTTTTTACAGTGTTTATGTACAACTCAAGGCGGCTTTCTTCATTATCGAGCGTAAACATATAAAGTAAATTGTAAAAAAGCTTTAAAGTGATTTTTTTTACTTCTGTGTATGTAATGAAACTAAGTAATGAAAAAATTGTTTTAAGAAATTTAACTATTTCTTCAATAATTTAAAATATGCTACCCAGGGCTAAAAAAAATACACTAGACTTCTTTTCTCAGCAAAAGTTTATTTTTCCTAACTTTTCTTTTCATTTTTACTGATGTTTATTAACCATATTTTTCAGTTCATCGATCTATGAAATAAAAAAAAAATTTTTTAATAATAATAGTTGGAAATTTAAATTTTTCTATAAAACTCCTCTGAAACCGGTACTTTTAGTAGCAAAAAATTTAAAACTGCAAAAAAAAACTTATTCTAATTTTGGCTCACATTTTGGCAATAAAATTTTCAAATCCAGAAAAGGTTAAATTTTATTCATAAACTTACAGTGGACCATTTAGTTTAAATGATTAAGTTCTTAATTCCTTATGTTTTTTGCATGATTAAAGTTGGAACAATATTGGCGAGTCGTAAATAATTTTGTAAAATTTCGAGTATACATATGTGCGTTGCGTGCCTAATTAGGATAAAATAATTTAGTGTAATAATCGCGAAATTAATATCAAAACCGAAACACGGTTATTAACTTTCGCAACTAAATTGAACTTTATCCGCAATCTCAAACTCTCAGACAACTCGCAAAGTAAAAACATTTTTGAACCTCAAAAACTCTCACTTTGAACACTTCAATATATTCATAAATGTTCTAAAATTATTATTATAATTAATTAAAATTATTAAATTCATGAAAATACTACGTAAATTTACAATAAAAGAAACTAAAATAGTATCATTTAGAAGAAGATTACATATTTTAAAATAAATACATGCTTTATAACAAATCAATTTTTCATCAATAAAACTTATTTTTCAAAATTACCATTTCTTCTTCTAAAAGAGCCATGTAACAAGACATTCTCAGTCACCCGTGGTAAAAAATAACCCAGTCCAAATTAAAAAAAAAAAAAAAAAAAAAAGGTACTTCGAAAAAAAAGATGTCATTGAGGATAAAAGTTTTATCATCGGATATCGTCGCGGTACACGGTCGAACGCACTCGGCATGCAGAAATGAATTGCTAAGCTCGTCGCGCGCGCACATAGTTTCCGGTCCGCGGAACCTACTCCGCGGCGGCATCGATATTGACCCGATTTGCGTTATCTATAAAACCGGTCATTAATCACATCTGCACCGCGTGCTCGTAAAGCCCTGTGCGAGGAATTAAAAATTTCTTACCGCTGCGGTGCCTCTGATGATGGAAGACTGTTTCAACTCCCTCCAACTTTGTTAATAAAATGTTTGTTGGAAAAAAAAATGAATTATCGAGTTGAGGAAGTTGGGTTGATACCGGATTGATGGAAATTGTAATGTACCGTTGCTGCTGTTTTTTTTTCTGTCGGATGTCTTTTTTTCTCTCCTCGCGCCTGTCTGACTTAATAGTGACGCGTTCCACTTGCGTGGATTGTTTCAACCGCGACAGATTTAAGCGTTACTTTTTAGGACTCATTTGGTTTATTCCGGATTTTTTGTTTATTGTTTTGAAGTACAAATACAAAATCTTATTAAGATTTTAATTAATAAAGGATGTTTGTGTTATAGCATAATTGAAAATTTGAAAAAATATGATTTTCTCAGCATATAAATATTACGTTGAAATCGACTGATTAAATCAGAAATATTTTTTATACGGATTTAAACTTTCTAATGATGACAAAAAAAGATCTAAAGTAGCATTTGATGTCCAAGCTCCGTAATGAGCTTAAAACTAGACAGCAGCACAAAGTTTAGTTTCATTACAAAAACCAGAGTAGAAGGAAGTGTACCAAGTGTACCATTGAATTACGCTGCTAGGAAACTTATTTTTACAAGCGGTATGTGGGTTACTTCACTTGAAGTGTCATTTTACGTTTTCAAGCAGTATGTTTCCTTTCTGCTTCCACAATATTTCAAACTCTTGTATCGAACGAGACATTCTGAAAATTTTTATTTCTGGCTTTTAGAAAGGCTTTTTAGAAATAAAATAGGTGGATAAAAAAGTTTTACATTTGACTGAAAGCATATTTTAAATCAAAAATGATTATATTGTCATTATTTAAAAATATTAATTAAAATGCACGGCAGGGAACTCATTAGAGTGATACTCACGACCAGACGTAATAATGTGACTTTTTAATACGAGTCTCGCTTTATATCTCAGGATTACTAGACGGAGTTCATTGACCTCGCACCTGGTTTCATGATTACGTGGCACTTTTGAGATTTTTAGGGCTTAAAATACACGATAAGAATGTATTTAAATATGCTGATAGGAAGTTGATATTTAAAAAAAAATATATAATTTAACATGGATTTTTCGGGTTGTCTACTTGAAAATCACAGAAAATTAAAATTAATCTTTGATTTTAAAATTTAAATTTTTATGAAACTAGTTTATCAACGTGGAACCCCCAAAAAGCAGAATTTCTACCAAGACTACGCAGTAAATGTTTGGCGAAGCAAAGCATACAGCAACAAACTATTGTTCTCCCAACAAATCTTGAATTTAGATTTTCTTAAAAATATTTCGGAACCTATTATCATCAACTCAGGTTGAGCCAGGTGAAAAATGAATCTCAAAACTTCGCACGTGCGATTCAAATCGCCTTTGGTGGAGGGGATTCCGGCTCCCAGGTGTATCGATTCAGTCTGCGGGCGGTAATGCTCCGGGGCTCTTATCTTTCGCACTTACGTTTCGTCGTTGGGGGGAAAAATATATTAGAATCCAGGAAAGTGGGACAATCCGGGACATAATGAAAATGGGCGCGTAATAATCGAGTGAACTTAGTGTTTTGGGGCCCGAGCCGGGGCCGTTACCAACTTTTTGATTGTTCGTCAAAAATTTTAATTTTGAGAGGCGGTTTAGAGGATCTCGTAAAGAGTTCAAATTACACAAAATACAATGTTACCCGGTGGTTTTAAATCTCTCCTGGAGCACTTTGATATTTTTTACGACCTAAATTGCATTTTATTTTAAGTGCGCACTTATATTCGAGGTATCATCTTTTGTCGGGGATAATAAAAGTATACCGTAAAATTTCCTTTCCCGAAATCAGTGACCGAAATAAACAAAAATGTAAAAAATTTATAAACTACCTATTTTTATAATAAAAATTATATTACTCAGAATTTCACAGCTTTTGATTTGTGTCAAAATATTATCTTGCTCAACTAGTAAAAAAAAGCATTTTCGTCCATCATTTTTGCAAGCGTTTCATATAAAATTAAAAAAAATTCTATGGTTAAAAATGGTTTCAGCTATTAGATCAGAAAGTGTTTTATAATGTTAAATTAGAAACAATTTATCGTGGTTCTTATAACAAAAATAATTTTTCGTACTATCCTAGTAATCAGTAAAAAAAACTTGTTTCAACTCATTGTATAACAAACCTCGATCTCTCCCGCTTTTTTTTTTCCGTGTACGTTCCAAATTCGGCAGTAAAGGAAATTCAACCCGTGTCCTTCAAATTTAAGGGCTTTTGAAAGTCATCATCTGAACCAACTTTTACGAAATTTCACTTTTACATTGGCAATTAGTTTTTCCAACACTCATTTTTCGCTTCCCTTCGCACTCAACTTCTAAAGTCGCGTCGTCCATCCGACTCAATCCTGGAAACTTCAGTTTAAAACTTTCTTATCTTCTTTCCGTGTGTCGCACTTTTTTTTTTCTTCGAGCCAAGAGTGCTTACTTTTCAAACTTCGAAGCCGTGAAATTTTCAAGCGGTGCTTTGGATTTGTACAGGAGATAATAATTCAAAAACGTCGATAGTTAAAAGTTTGCTCTGTAACGTATTAAAAATTAAAAAGTACGTGGTTGTTATTTACCTTTGAAAAGTTTATTTAACTTTGTCTAAAGTTCGTGGTGGACGCCTTGACGACGCGAAATGACTTCGGGATATTATATCACGCTCTATGCATACTAAAACGCCGAGCAGTTTTGCTTTTAGTAGTTTTTCGACGAAAACTTCAGGCTCGTGCAACGTGAAATATACTCCATACGATAGCTATGAAGATACCCCAAAAAATGTCCACTTTCCAAGTTTTACGACCGAACTTTGTAATTTAATTATTTTTTATGATTATCCAAGGAATGCATAAAGAAAGTATCTCGTCCAAAAATTTATATCTAGGGTAAACAAAATCATCGACCCGGTATGTTGATGAAGACGGAATTTTCATGAATAAATGAGAGGGAAATGAAGTTTGAGTAAATTTACAATTGAGAAAGTTTGTTTTACTTTTTTTTTAGGACGCATTCTTCTTCTCGCTCGCTTCTCGAGTCTCATTGTGATCTTCGGAATTGAAAAAGTTTTTTTTTTCCAAGATGCGAATCGACGTAAAGTGTATGCGAGGCTTTACCGAAATGGCGGGAGTTTATTTTTTATTCAACGCTTCTGGATCGACAGGGAAAAAAAGGTAGACTTGACACTTTTATTTCCGGGATTTCAAAGGATCGGCTCGCGTCAATGCAACTTCTCAAAAGAATTTGCACGTGACTTGATAGCTCGCTTGATAGTATAAAAAAGTCTGAAATCTTTTTCTTTATGCTTTTTCAAAGTCGATAAACAATGTGTTTATGGTGTAAATACGAGCAATTTGTTTCCGAAGCTTCGATGAATAAATTGATTTCATTATTTTGAATCGTTGCAATGAAAAATCGTGGATACTTATGGTAACCGAGATGGTAACGTAGCAGCTGTATAAATCGATGTTTATTCAATTTAAGGTAATGGATGACAAATAAAATCTCTGGAGTTGCTCATTTTTTTTAACGTTCAACAAACATTGCTTTTAGAGGAGAGTCCACCACTTTGTTTTAACAATGATTATAAAGGTTAAACTTTTTTACCTGGAAAGTGTATAAAGAGATACGAATAAAATATATTAATTCAAATAAGGAGATTTATTTTTAAAAAAATATTTATTTTTGGCATCAAGAATTTTCATGAATTTTTGACATAAATATATTCATTGAATTTGAAAACTCGATTAATTCACAAAATTCCCCGTTATCCTTGCTCACTTGGCGAAACAAATACAAGCCGCATCCGTCCTGCGTTCTGGAGAGATGGAACGATGCCGCAGTGATAACAAAATTCAGGTGATACTCCGCGGGCAAACTTCATATCCTGGAACGCCGCAACTTTGGACAAAATCAACAATGTAAATTGTGATAGTAGTGGCTCAACTTTCGTGGGGAATTAATCTCAGCCGAAAAGTCACTCGGTCACATTTCGAATTGCGCAAAGCTCATTTCTCCAGGGTCAGACTACCGGCGACACAAAGGAGCGATGAAATTCAGTTACAGTGTTGAGGCGTGATGCCTGGGTTCTTGTACCATAGAAGAAATTAATTTTTGGGATTTAAAAAATAGAAAGATGGTCTGGAAACATCCTTTTTAATAATAATTTATATAAAGTAGAAATCTCGATCTATCTTGAGTCAGTGTAGTTTGTTACGAGGGAGAGATTGCACAAAACTCAACGCATTCATTGTGTCGGTAATACAGTGTAACTGCTCTACCTGTTAAATACATTCAGTCTAATGCGGCGGCGCAACTGTTCTATTAGACAGCTAACACAATGACTATCGAAAAAAAACTACACTGAGTACAGTTTTTTCAGTGGCAGTGTTTAGGCCGGCAACACTGAGGCCGGGACAGAGATATTTGCACAGGTTTCTGTGCGCTTATGCAGCTGCACAGACAGCGCCTGAGCAGTTAGTTACACCTTGGGGATGATTTCCTCAGGAAGTTTTGACTCCGGAGGGGTCAGAACGGACACCTGGTGCACTTGGTGATAGTTACACCTTGGGGATGATTATCTCAGGAAGTTTTGACTCCGGAGGGGTCAGAACGGACACCTGGCGCACTTGGTGATAGTTACACCTTGGGGATGATTTTCTCAGGAAGTTTTGACTCCGGAGGGGTCAGAACGGACACCTGGTGCACTTGGTGATAGTTACACCTTGGGGATGATTTCCTCAGGAAGTTTTGACTCCGGAGGGGTCAGGGTGGACACCTGGAGTACTTGGTGATAGTTACACCTTGGGGATGATTTTCTCAGGAAGTTTTGACTCCGGAGGGGTCAGAACGGACACCTGGTACACTTGGCGATGAGTACATTCTGTAAATGATTTCCTTAAGAAGTTTTGACTCCGGAGGGGTCATATCATCAAGTTTACTACGAGGAGATCATCTCCATGGTGTAGTCATTTAAAAGACACACAAAGTACTTACTCTGAGCCCACCGGAGTCAAAACTTCCTGAGGAAATCATCCCCAAGGTGTAACTATCACCAACTTCACCAGGTGTTCGTTTTGACCCCTCCGGAGTCAAAACTTCCTGAGGAAATCATCCCCAAGGTGTAACTGTCACCAAGTGCACCAGGTGTTCGTTTTGACCCCTCCGGAGTCAAAACTTCCTGAGGAAATCATCCCCAAGGTGTAACTATCACCAAGTGCACCAGGTGTCCGTTCTGACCCCTCCGGAGTCAAAACTTCCTGAGGAAATCATCCCCAAGGTTTAACCATCACCAAGGGCACCAGGTGTTCGTTCTGACCCCTCCGGAGTCAAAACTTCCTGAGGAAATCATCCCCAAGGTGTAACTAACTGCTGAGGCGCTGTCTGTGCAGCTGCACAAGAGCTCTGTGCAGCTGCATAAGCATAAGGGATAATAATTGAATAATAATATTTAATGCTAATAAATATTGATAGGATAAAACACAATATAAATGCATCAATAAATATACTCATATGTGCAGGTAAAAAGTAACGCGCCGTGTGAATTCAGCTCGCAACAAAAACTATACTCAGTGCCTCGCTCAGTGCAGTTTTTTTTCGAGAGTCAGTGTACATGCGCGTTACCGACACAGTCACAGCGTACAGGTTTACTGTAATCTCTCCCGCTTCTTTTTTTCGGTGTACGAAAAAATTTTTAGTGTCGCACAAGCTCGCCCAATTGCGTTTTCCGACACGTTTTCTGCTGGAGAGAGCGAATTTCAACTTAAGGGCCGATGTATATCTGAGAAAATTTTCTTGTGTTCCGATTGGTTGGTGTGCGGAGAATTTAGAAGTAGACTTGGGAATTTAGACATCTGTCGCAAATAAATTTGAAATTTAGAAAAAAGTAAAAAACTTAAGGTTGTGTCTAGGTACCATCGCCGTGAACCGTACACGGTACACGGTACACGGTAGCTTTTTACTTTAGATCCTATAATTTATCCCAAATAACCCACTTAAGTTTAAAAAACTACTAATTTCTACTTTAAATTCAATTGTCCATCTTAAATAATCTAATTAAATTCACAGAGTGTCTAAAGTAACTCTCATTTGGTACCGTGTACCGTGTACCGAATACGGTACACGGCGATGGTACCTAGACACTTTCAAAACTTAATTACTAGAAAATCTGATCTGGCGTTATTGATATTTCTAATATTTCCATATCAGGTGCCTCGAAGTAGAAAAAAATAGCAGCTTTTGCTATATGAGTCAAAAGTATTAGTCATTCTTTCTCTACAATATTTAAAATGACTCAGTTTTAAACGAATTTTTCTCGTCACTGTGTAAATAAGCCATGTTTGAAAATTTATATTTCCAATTTTTTTACAATCATTAATTTATTGAATCGTAAGGGACTTTTAATATTTTTATAAAACTACGTAGTAAGTCACACTATTATTTTTTTTACTGTATTTTAGAGTTCCTATCATTCTTCGAGCACCCAAGCTTCTCGAGCTTTCCTCCATAATCAACACAAGAAATGATAGCCCCCCATCAATCTTTTTTTTTCCAACCAATCCGGCTAAACTTGCAATTCCCAGCTAAGAGCACGCGTAAACACACATCGCCTTAACAAACCGCACCGACGGCTAAGGAATAATGCCTCGTAAAACTCCCAACAAACCAGCTGTAAAACGTTTAAGCCTCGACCGAGCGACGGCAAAAAACAGGGGTGGGCGGGGAGGAGGAATTTACCGCAACTCCTCCGGTCGTTGGTCATAAAGGCTAGCTTTTTCACCTCCCCTACCAGGTGCTTAATCCGCGGGGGTGTTCGCTTCGAACTGGGTCACACCATTTCGAATGCGGAAGTAAAAAATTCCGGGGTTGGCTCTTCTTCCTCTCCATCGATTTCTAACTTGTTGCTGGAAAATTGGGGCTTGATTAAATTACGGAGCTGATGCTGTTGTTGTTTCTTTGCTCACGCGCCTTTTTTAATTTGATGCGGAGGGAGGGTTTCGTTGTTGGTTGTTTTTTCGAAGCTTGGTCTCGTGGAATATTAAAACACAATTCTTTTTTTTTTCTTTTAGTTTGGATTTTTAATTTTGAATTTCAAATTACGGCACTGTAATGAAAATCTTTCATCTGCCGGAGATATTAATATTTAAAGGGATGCTAAAGGGAACGTTTTATTGATTTTTCAGTCGTTTTTACTGTGAGGTGTAAACGTGGAAAAAATATGGTACAGTAAACTGAAAAATATGGCTTACCAAATACATAAATCAAAGAAAACTGTTAAAAACGAGTCTTGATGACCATAAAGCACAGCGGGAAAATAAATTTTGAAAAATTATTTTGTTGCTAATGAAATCAAAGAGTAACTTGCGAAACGTAAAACCAAGTTTTTTGATCAACGATACTAAGTGAGTAAACACACAATTGCGAGATTGGTAAGTCACAGAACCAACAACGCATCAAAACTTGATTCAGAGGCTCAAACTCGGGTAGCTCGGGTAGTAAAATTCAAACAGCAACAGTGCCAAGGTGCGACCAAATGTAAACAAGGACTTGCCCATGTTTGCCCGCAGTTAACCCCAAAAGGGCAGTTTCATCACTTCGTTAAAGAAAGAAGTAAGAGGAGAAAAAGAAACAAGGGCGGATTCATTAAACAAGAAAAAAAAAAGTCTCTCTCTTTCTCTTTGACAAAGCCTCCTTCTAACAAGCTCCACTTGTTTAACCTCAGCGGGCGAAGTTTTTCATTTTTTGGTGGATGGAGTTACAATCAAACGATTTTAAATAATGCACGAATCTCGATTGATTCTAGAGTTTTTTGTCATTCGGGACTGTTATTTGTTATCGATTCAAAGTGTTCGAACTAAGGTTCGAACTGCACGGATTTTTTTTAATTATATGTCACTGAGATATTTATTGTTTTGTATAGTTGATTTAAGCGAGTTAAAAAAAAAATAAACATTTTGTTTGAGAGACCAACAGTTGGTTGAGTTTATTTATTTAAGGTGACGGAAACCAGTCCAACGCTGTACCCCAATTTTACGTCAAGTTCAAACCGCAAGAACTACGAAGTTATATGCATCGCTGAGTAAGTATACAGAAGTTTAACAAGCGTAATGAAGTTTTTAAAAGTTTTCATAAGTCAAAGAAATTTTTATTTTTATTTTTTTTATTATACCACTTTATACCATTTATGGTTAATTGGGTGTTACATTTAAGTTTTTACGGTAGGGGTTGACAGTAGGGTTTCAATTACGTTCGTCGGGTCCTTTTGTCCTGAATGCTTCATCAGGTAAGGTGAAGATGCCGTCCGATATTCCATCAGCTATTGATGGGTACCAAGTGAAGGGTCGAAGGGTCTTGAGAGCCTTATCTGGTGTGATTCGTTTATAATTCTTAGTGAGCATTAAATCCAATCATCGGTGGCCATCTCTTTTAGTCCTCTGAATGTACCAGTATTCCCCAAGAATTCTTGTCGCGTCTCATGCGGGATGCGCGGATCGTCTCGCCGCTAGCTCGAAAAATCGACCCAGCGGAGATTCGAACCAGCGTCCCTTGCCGCGCCGAAGTTTCAGCCAACTAAGACGCAAGCCTTAGCCGACTGAGCCAACGACGGCTAAATTTTTATTTATTATTGTTAAAATTATATAATGGCATTTCAGGAAACACTCATGTTTTACAGTTCTGTCTTACAAACTTTTGATGAAGCTACGTAACTTAGCTCATCTTTCTAACTTTACCAAAGTAATGTAAGTTTTATCAGTGTATCAGTGGGGTTTCCAACTTGGAAAATCCAAATTAAATTAATTATATGTTTTGTACAATTTTTTTTACTAAAAACATCATTTTTTTTTGTATGAAAAAATAGTTTGTACTTTAGAAAGATTATTTAAGTAAATGAAAGTTTCGTAAAAATTCAAAAAACCATTCTAAAACAAGGTAAAAGCTACTATTAAGAAAACAAAGTACCAAATCGTTTAGATACAGCACCGAAGCTAATTAGACCCAGCCAATCCCGACCTCAGCCGAGCGTGTCTAAAACAGCTGTTAACGTCGCTCGACGGCATTGTATTTTAGAGCAAAAACAAACAAAAAAAAAATCCAAGAGGGGGTTGGAAGCACTCGATTACGCAAGAAGCTGCACACGTAAGATTCTCGAGACGCACTTGGCGAGTTTTTTTTTTCTGCTACTTCGCTCCCCGAGTTCGCGAGATGCTCTCTTCTCTGGGGAAATAAATGCGAGTGCGCGACAGAGACAGAGAAAGAGGATTTTTTGATCGTCTCTCCTCGTCGATTAAGCCAGAGTTTTACGTTCGAGGACTTTTTTCTATTCTAAAGTTATTGAGATTTAAAGTGGATCGCCGAGTCGCGCTGTAAAGTGATGTTTTATGCTCGAGGTAACTAAAAAGTGATTTTTTTAAAAAGCTATCTCAGCAGATGAAGGAAAGAATCAATCTGCGAAGTTATCATACTACCTTCGAGTGCAATAGATTTAATTATTTTATTCAAGAATAGTTTATACAGTCACCGCTGTAGTCTAGCTTGGATAGGCAAATCTAACCAATTGTCATAAAGAAAAAAAATAACAATAATAATAATGATAATAAGAACAACCTCGAGAACAACAATGTTTATTCTTAATTTTTAATTTGATTCAAGTCATAGGTACTTATATAAAATTGATATATCATTTACCACCTTTTTAGAGCATTACTAATAGTTGTAAATGATTAAGAAACGCTACATTGTATAACCTCAAAAAAGTAGGCAGTATTTGAATGTTTAAAAAATGTGCAACTAATGCATTTAATAATCATCACAATAATTGAACGTTTTGTATCATTATAAATTAGTGTATACAAATTAAGGAAAGTATCGTGCAAATTTAAAAAACAGTAAAAAGTCCAGATTAAAGTGAATTTTAAGAAAAATTTTTGAAAGCACTCTCTAGCTGCAGCTTCTTGTTTAGAATGATGCTAATTTTATCTTTCTTTATTCTCTTTCACTGAGTTTTAAGAAAAATTTTTCAAACGAGATGCGTAAACGAGTCGTCAGCTCTGACAGAAAACTCGGAGAGTTTTAAACGTGGAAGAGAAAAGTAATTGAAGTGCCATTAAAAATCTCGTTTAAGATCAGACTTTTCAAAGCAGGCTAATTTTTTTTTTTTTTAGTTTTTTAATAGGCATATAAATTTCTAAAAATAAAAACGATGTTTTTAAATTAATAAAAGATGCGAGTAGTCAGCGAAAGGTAATTTTAGATTTGAAACCGTATGTGTTATTCAAACAAGCTTAATGGACATCAAACATTGAATTAGCCAGTCGAGATAATTGAAAGAAGTTCACTCAATTGACCTGAATTTTTTGAAGATTTGGATGACAAATACAGCTGAATGATGAATCATTGAAATCGTTTTGAAAGGCTCTCTACCAAATTTATTATTAGTTCAAGTCTAGTCGGTAAAATTTAATCATGAATATGAGATTCTATGAGCTTTACAGAGAATCTTTTTCATCTTTCATTTGAAGTGCAATAATTAATCATAGCAGCCTGCTGTTATTACAAGAATTACTATAGCTTCATCGCTTGACTGCAGAGTCCAGAAAGTTTCGAGTAAAATTATTAAAAGTCGAAAACCTGATTACTCGTCACTCCCGTTGAGTGCCTTTTTTATAAAAATTCGAATTCAATCAAATTACAAATTTAACACAAGAGTGCAAAAAAGATGTATTCAAATTAAAAGTAGATTTTGTCGTACTTATTTGTCGGTAGGGTTTTTTTTTAATTTTATTTCTTTACTACAACTGCAAAGCACTGATTTGTATTATCGGAAATCTTTTATCCGAGGTCGTTTCTCGTCCAACTCTCCAGGTTTATAAGATTTTCCATTAATTTACCTGGTAACGTTTGCATGTGAATTTTTCATCATTGATCGTCGCCTCGACACAGATATTGTTAGTTTATTTACGTACCATTACCATATATTTTTTTTGAATAAACATTTTTCTCCAGCCACTATAAATAGTTAAAGCAAAAAAAAGTCAGGTCGTGTTTAAACAAGGCTTCTTTTTTTTTTACAATTCGAACGAGCTGAACCACAGACTATTTTAAATGAAAGTTAATCAATCTCTCGCAGTAATCACTGGCGGGAAAACAAAAGTTGAAAAATTTGCAAAGCTTGATGAGTTTAAAAATAAAAGAGGGAGTTGAAAATTTTTAATTAAAATTTTTTTTCTCGATGCTGAAATTATTGTTTCAGTGGGGTCACAAGTGTCTGATGAAATTGTAAAACCATCCGGCAGTAAGCAAGGAAACTCATTGAGGTCAAGTACCCCGCAAATGGAAGACGGAAACACCGCGGAAGTTTCGATAAGACAAAGTAACTCTCGATGGATGCATTAGTAGTGGCTTTCCGATAACTTTTAACTAAAAACGACAAATACATAACTTTAAATGAGAAGAAAAATTTATTACTACTTTACGTATTAATCTTCAATACACAAAATAAATTATCGGTAAGAAGAAGTTTCGATTCAACTCGCAACTTTTAAGTTTAATTTATTGCAGTAAGAATTTACCGTAAGCTGCTAATCTGGTTTTAAATTTAATCGTGCTTTTAGATATAAACGGTTATTAATTTAGCTTGATTTCAACTCGGCGTACGGAATCCCAAAAATAAATCCCAAATCAAAATCAAATATTTACATCCAATTGAACTATTTATGAATTTTTACCTTACATTTATATAACCACCGCACAATTTTTTTTCCGGTTGAATTCAAACAATTCGAATATTTCAATCAAAGATTAATTTGTCCTCTTTTAATTTTGCACGCTCGAGGTAATTTAATTTGACGTTCAAACAAAAATCAAATTTTCAATGTCCACTTGAAAAAGAAAAAAAAGAAAAGGATTACCGTAAATTTTGAAATCCCCAAACGCCAAACAAACTCGTCCTCGAATGTAAACTCTCGGCAAATAACAATTTTTCGCAATTTGACGCTCTAACGAGTTTAACACGGACGAGTTGACAAGTTCGAAAGGCCAGGTGCGCGACAAATATTCGTCAATTTCATCGTCACTTTTCCACCCGCGGCACAGTTCGATTAACCTCGAACGTTTTCTTATTTCCGCTTTTCGATGAAGATTTTTCGATTATCGATTTTTTATTTCGAAGATAAAAATGACTACACTCCGTAAGAAATACGTAAAATAAAAGTTTTGATACGTGAAATATTTCTATTTGTTGATTTAAGTTGCAGATTATTTGAAGTAAGCGGTTTTGTAAGCTCGATGAATAATCCTACAGCAAAAATATTGAAAATATAAGAGTTACATATTATATTCAATTGGTTCTAAGTCTTACAATGTAGAATCAACTTTGTATTGCCTAGTAGAGAATAATAATGTAGGGCAACTTTGTTTCGATGATCCAGGCAGAATGAACAAGATGTTATTTGTTTGAATATATTTATTTATTAAAGGTCACTTTTGTAAATCCTTTTCGTATGACACCTGAAGAGGAGGGTTTATACCCTTGAAACGTTGTGCAATAAATAAATATATTTAAACAAATAAAATCTTGTTCATTCTGCCTGGATCATCAAAACAAAGTTACTCTACATTATGTTTTTAAATCTGATGGTCTTTCATCTCAAACCCCCTAAGTTCATAGATACTCCGATGTTTACAATAATTAAATCCAAGAAAAAAAAAATACTTCTGCACCCTTTCTGTTTCCTTAAAATAAAATTTAATCTTCGAACTTTTGCAAAGGATATTGGAAATACTTGGGGAATAAAATTAAAATGCTTGAAAGGATTCATCCCTGCGATGCACGGAAATGACATCCTTACATAACCCACGGGAAAGAGAATCCAGCGTGAGCCGAGGTGATTTCGGTCTCCCCCTACCCTGGGGCCAAAAAGGGGGAATACGTGTGAGAAGCGGGAAGGGGGGTGCGAGGGAACAATCGAAGCCCGAAAAATGTCGAGGGTCGGGATGATTATAAGCAGCAACACCAGCGTCCCCCCACTTTCATCAGCGACATATGGGAATGTCTTTTTCATCATCGCGATCATTAAGCTTTCGCGCCGTACTGATGGATACTCGCAATCGAGAAATGAGATTTGGTATGAAGTTTTTTTGTGAACATTTGCAGGAAATTTTTATTGGACTATCAAATCTTCAATACCCTCTTCCGTTTCAATGGGACATATAGACTTGAAAAATTTGTGATGAAAAACTACTATCAGAAAAGCAAGAAAACTGTAAAAAGTTGTAAACAAATGTCTTGGCAAGACTTAAAAATAATTTTTAGACAGTTGCTTAAATTCTCGGAGAGTAATGATTTTTTACTTACAAGATTCTATTTGTAAGATTACTTTTTTAAAAGAAAACCTGTTGTTGTAAAAGCTATTAAATTGAGCTCATTCATTTAGAGTGTGATAAGATAAAAAATCTGTAAGAAAAATAACTAACATATACAAGGCTTGAAGAGTACAAAAAATTTTTATAACACTGACACTCCAGCCAGAAAAAAAATTCAGGTTCGTAAGCGTTAGAAAGAACCAGATTAAACACTTGTAATTTTTTTTTTTCAACTCACCGGGATGTCAGGGTAACGACACCGCGATTACGGAAGAAGGATCAGACCAAGAAGCATCGGGGCGGGTAAAAAGATAAAGAAAAATGACTGAAAAAAAAGGAAGAAAAGGGGGCCAAGCATCTTTTAGCGACTGGGAAAAAAGCGAGTAATTTATCGGCCGTTATTACCGCTGACGTATTACCCGTGATAAGGGCCTTTGCCCTACCCACTAGCTTTATCTTGTGTTCTCTTTTTTACGAGAAACTCGCGTGCGCATTCTCATGCGGTTATTGTTTTTTAGCTTCTCAGATTTGACTAAGACTTTTAACAAGTTTTGTTGATGAGATAATAATGATTGAAGAGACTTTGATTTCACTAGACAAATTTACATTTTTTTAAAAATAATTACTTTTGGTTCTGTACTTGCAAGGCATGAATATCATTTAAAATTTTAAGTATGAAAAATATGTTGTCAGCTGTAAGAAACATGAAAACTTCTAATATAGTATCCTCAATACATAATATGCTAAAGAAGTTCTTTTTGTTTACTCCGCTCGCCAACCCCCGATTTTAATTATTAATTAATTAAATAAAAGATAAAAGTAGGGAAGTACTGAGAAATAGACTTAAAAAATTACTTAAAGCTTTAACTCTATCAAAATTTTGATTTTTAATAATAACATCAATCTATTAATGAAATTGCTTAAATACATAATCAATCGTATACATTTTATAATTACTGTGTGAGCTAGCCTCGTAAATAGTACCCAAAAAATAATTAACTGATTAGCTGTAAATGATTTCCCTTATGAATCAGTTCTCAAATTAAATTTCTTGCAATTAATACATAAAATGACATTCGAGGAGCATAAATCAAGGTAAAACCAAGATATACACGAATTTCCTTCCTCAAATCAAGTAAATGCACCCGAATCCTCGCCCGAATCCCAACTGACCGAAAGTCAAGACTCTGGCGAGAAAAAAACCATCCCCCAGGGTAAACACACACACGGCTTATCAATAATTTAAAACGCGAAGCCCACCAGCTATCGTGTCGTCGACCCAGGGGCAACCCTACAAAGGTTTATTTTTCCGATCACGTGATAGAAGCGTAACGCAATTAGACACTCCCGATTCTTTTTTTTTTTATTCACTGCGTCCGATTCCGTTGTTAATGGCTTTGGTTTAGACTGATTGATGATTCACGGAAAGTTTCTTTCCTGTGACTAGCAGCTTCAATTTATTGTCGGGTGAGTAATTTGATTTTAAGGAATATTGTATGTGATTTTGTAGGGTTTATTTATAATACATTAACAAAAAAAAAAGAATTTTTTTATGGTTGGTTGAAAAATTTAAAACTTTTAGATTGTGTTTACACAGTGCGGTGTTTTTTTCTACTCCGTGCACCTCGCCGTGCACCCATGAAGCAATATGTAAGGTACTCTAAAATTTCATATTCAACGAGCTATCAATATTGTTTAGTTGGAAAAAACTTACAAGTATAAAAAAGATTGCATAAGCAGCAGTTTGTTACTTTTATTAAAAAAACTACTAGATCAAGCCAATTTATTTGAATTCCAAACTAAAAAAAAATTTGATTGCCAAAAGAGTATTGTTTAAGTATTTTTGACATCCGAAAAAAGTTATTCCTTTCTTATTTACTCTCAATATAAACTTTGAATCTAGGCCAATAAAAATTCTCGCACTTTTTTGAATTGAAAACATATTTTGCCTTGCAGGATCAATAGATGCAAATTGTACAGCGACATTCTCCACAGAGAGAAAATGCCAAAAAATGACAAGGATACAGCCAGACATAAAAGTCTCCAGTGTTTTACAAGAGTCCACAAAAGCTTTTTAAGGGCATGGGAATCGATATCGATTCCAACCTATTGACCGTAAATTTTACTTTGAAATCAATCCCAGTCAACAATTTGAATATGGTAGATAAGTACACTAAAAAAATTACTCTCTTCCATCCAATAAAATTACTCTTTTTTTTTTAGAAGAACAGAACAACCAATGGGATTTCAAAAGATCAAACGGAATTTCAAAATCCCCCTCCTTGTAACTTTTTAATCCCCGTGTCGATTCCTCAACTCGTCTTTGGAAAACGAAGTTTCAAGCATTTCGAAAATCCACTTTTTCGGGACGGTGGGGTCCGGTCACCCCGGCGAAGTGTAATTAACGAAGTGGGCGTCTGCTGCACCCGGAACTAAGCAGTTAATTAACCCGCCAGTGCACCTGCCAAGCGAAATGATTATTGCGCGGCCCCGACCAAATTGCCTTCTTTTTTTTTTTTTTTTAACTCGGACTTAATCGCTCACCAAGGGGAACATTTAGTTTAGTTTAATTTTCGAAATATTTTAGAGAGAGTCTTGAGAGTTGTGTTGCGCATCCCACAAATGGATTGCCCGAAAGTTTTGATCACCTGTGTGTTTGTGCACAGAGATATTCAACTTTCACGATAGCGTTTGAATTTATGTGGTTGACCTAATTAACGTTTTAGGAATTTTCGGTGAAAGGTAGAATAGCAATTGAAATTCACTTTCAATTGTTGTATTTTTGGAAAAGTTTTGTGAATATATGCGAATGAACGTGTCTTCCGAGTGCGTTTAGATTTCAAAGAACGTCATAAATAATTTAGTTATTATTTTACCATTTGGTTCTATTCTGAATTGCACTGTAATTTTATTCTAATTAACAGCTTCATGCACTGCCCGGTTGATTCATTCAATAATTATGAAGTCCGCTTAGATTTTTTTGATAAAATAGTTATTTTTTACACTACACTTTAACTTCAAATTCTTTTTTAGTATTGATTTAGATTAACTGACTCACAAATGGTTTGGTTTATCTGAGCTTTATATCACCATGAATATTCAAAAAAAATTTATTAGCAGGCCTTACTCAAGAACCGCTTCAACTACTTTTTACCAGACAATAAAATGAACGGACATTGTGAAATTTGCGGTGAACTTTAAACAAACTCCAAAATTTTTATAATCTTCAAAAACATAATTTGATTCGATTTGATTACATAAACAAAGTCTAATTACGACGCTTTGATTGCTTTGATTATATTACAAAATTAAACAAAATCAGGCATTGAATATAGAAAACTATGACCATTAAATATAATAAAAAACCTGTTTTCAGAAAAAAATGAAAAATAAATTTTCTTTATTGATTTCATCTCGAGTTATAAGGCGAGATATAATTAAATTTCCCGGCTCTCACATCGTTGATTCGTAAATTATGTCTAACAAGAATTCATCGGTAATACCGGAGTTCCGCGGAGGAGGCGCGGTAGTTGTAAAACGGATATTTGAAATGACTCTCTCGCCAAGACAATGGAAGCTCACAGAAGGGCTTTTAACCGAGGAGAAGACTGTACGCGAGATCCAATATCAGCGGTGCAGCCGGCACGCGCCCCACACTATACACGTCGCGTCGCGCCCGGGTCACGTCATAGGTATCGACCCCGTCGCACTTTACGAGACAATCTGCACCTTGACTCGGATTTCTACTCAATCCGACGCGTCTCGGAAAGTCGGAATTTCCACTGCAAATAGTTACCCGACAAGTTGGACGTGAGGCGTGCTAACCGGAAAACAAAAACTACCGGATGTTGTTTTTTTAGTTGGAGAGTTTTGCGCGGGATGCGTTGTTAACAATCCCGAAATATACCCGCACAAGCGTTTTCGTTTCGAGCGAGCACGCGAAAGTTGTAAGTTTAATTGAAACGTTGGAAGCTTCGAGTACCACTGCCGACGATTCTTTGCTGAAACAGCGCTACAAAGGTATAAATGAAGCAAGAGCTTTAATCCAGAAGTCTCGAGTTTACAAGTTTCTCTCTCTGTCTTAGGAAAGTTTCGAGCACACTTTTACAAGTATAGCCGTGAATTGTCTTCCGCTTGACAAACTCGTGTTTTGTGCATTGTGGAAATCAAAAAATCAATGCCTGAAAAATTCATTTAACGAATCTTGTTAATAACTAATACTAAATTTCAATGTACCCTAATTTAACAAACTCTTACGAAATTTTTTAATCAAAATATTGAATGGTTTTTAAGGTATAATGCTAAAAACTTCTAGGAAAATAACTAAAAAGTACTAGCTGAAAATTTTAGAAAAAATACGAGAAAAAATATTAAGATGCAAAAGTTACAAGTCATAGTAGAGCCACGCGATTATAAATTTTGATCACGCTTTTCTTGAAACTGTATATCTTCAACTTGTGCCAAGAACGATTACTCAAAAACTTGTCAAAAACTAATCAAACTTTCACACCAGAACTTTTCGAAAAATCTGTTACAAAATCACCTCTTTTGAGTGTGTATCCAAGACAAGAAAAAAACATTTTATTCAAAACTAGATAAATTTTTTTTAATAGTTAAAATATGTTCGAATCTCTGTGAATAAAAAGTAAATTTTTCAGTAAAAAAAAGTTCCCTGAAAAAATACTCATTTGCATTAGACGGCACCCACAAAATTAAGTTTGACTTTCAGATTAAACCTATATTGAAGCATCGGATTCGACTTTGAGACAGAAAATCTACGTTACACTGGTCGTGAAAGCTCTGGCCTCCTTGTTACGCTCTGGATATAGTTCAAGTGCGGAGCTTTGAGCCGATGTTCTCACTGGATCTAGATATATCTTTTTTTTTCTCTCTGCAAGAAGTCGCATCTTATACCGAGTTTCTTCTTTTTTTCGTTACGGTCGAAATATTTTCTAAGATTGGGTTACCAGTTTTTTCTAATAAAAAATCGAATAAAAAATCAACAGCAACACGTTTAAATTTAAAGAGTTTTTAAAGATTTTAAGAGCATCTGTTTATTTAATTTTAGTAAAATAGGGTAGAATAAAGTTTTTTGAGATAGGCTCTAAATTTTGCGAGAGTAATAAATGATAGTAATTTACTGTCGTTTGTTTATAAAATAAAAGCTTATAATAAGAATAAAAATATCAACTTTAAACAAGTATCAAAGTTCGTCAAAGTATGGTAACACAGAAAATAAAAAAAATTGCAAATTGAATATCAAGTATCAATGGTGAAGATACAAATTTTACGATGCAATAAGTCTGAGTGATGAGGTAAAAAACATGATCATTGCGCTCCACTAGAGAAGCTTATACATGTATCGTTGAGCTACCAGACACTGAATTGAAAAAATTTCACAAAAAATTGTTTACCAAAATTTTCGTAGTACATTTTTATTCCATGTATTTTAAAACCAATAGTAAGCCACGTCGGGAAAAAGGCCAGCAAACACACCTGTCAGTTATTTTTCGCGAATTTTTTTTTTTCGATTGGAGTGCTCTCATTTTGTCCAGAGGGCACACCTCGGCCGTTCCAGAAAGCAAACCAAATAGCGTTACACGAATTTCAACCCTCCTCTCAAATATTGATCATTCGTGTAATCCAATGCTTTTTTTTTGAGTGGTACACGCTGCTCCATTTAAATGTTATGTTTTGAACTTTTCCTAAAGAGGATTTTACCGAGTTCGTCGGTACAAATTGACTTTGCGTTGGAAAAGTAATTAAATTTAGTGGGTGTCCATTGAGAAAGTGAATGGAAGCTGCACCTGATGAAAAGCACGAAATCCCCCCCCCCTCCCCCCCGCAATGAATTTATGTAAAAAGGTCAGGCCAATTGAAAAGGCGAGTTCTCATTACTTCTGTTGTCAAATCTCTTTCGGCATCGACATTTGGTTTAGTTTCGTGGGCTCAAGTACCCTCGCAAGTACCCATTATATTCAGTCACCATCTGCTCCGACAATACACTTATAGACTTCACCTAGCCAACTGTTTCTCCTTTTTCTAGTAGTTTCATTTTCCAGTATGGATTAATATTAAAAAACAAATTTGATTCAGTCTCTATAATTTGATGAACAATTGATGTCATTAATTTCTTTTTAAGAATCTGTTAGTTAGTTAATTTTCTGAATTTTTGATAAGAACATTTTAGTTACTTCTAAAAATGAAAACAATGTAGTGAACATTGAATTGAAAATTTCGAAGAAAATTTAATTTAAATGTAAAGAGTTTATTATAAGGATATCGATATAATTAGACTATATCCTAGTTGTTATAGTAAACTATATTTAAACAATACATCTTAAGAACTTTTCATACAATAGCGCTAGTTAGGATAACTATACTAACTTTGCAGTAGTTAGTGCAATTAAAATAATATACTAATTACTCAACTAATTATTACTATAGAAAACTTAACTGATCGATACTAGTGTTTTGTACCATAAATATTCTTCACCAACTGATAAAAAATTTTCACACTGTACGGCAGCTGGGGCCACCCCAATGAAAAATTCACAGCGTTTAATAAACTCGCGCATCGATTAACAAGAAACCAGAGTAGCTCGCAAAGCTACAAGAACGCGAATAATATTGAGCCATTAAGCTTCGCAAAAGCCAATCGATAGCGGTAGCACGTAAAGCTTCAATCACCGTCACTATCGTCGATTAAATTAATCACGCGTATCCCGAGCTTTCTCCTGCAGGGCAAAGCTCTCGCGGCTCAACCGCCACAACACGACAATCGATTTAGCCTTCTGCTTACACGTTTCTCCTTAAGTGTCGGTGCAGATTGAAGAAAATTTTAAATTTCCATCATCCCAACGGTTATTTTCGTACCTTTGTATAATTAATGAGGATTTCCTGGGTAAATATTTAAGTGACTGAGTGCAATATCAATCAACGTTATGAATAATTTTAGCATACGGATGATTTTTTTTTTTTTTTTTTTTGGAAAAGCAAGCAGAGGTGCTATATTAAATACGTATAAAAAGAGGCTTTTGAGATGGGCCGCGTGTCACCGCGAGAAAAAAAGAGACGACTCGTCGAATGAAAGCTTTTGATCAAAGTTGAAACGGTCTGCGGATTTTCTTAAGGCGCACTGGGGTCAATGACACCCGCGGTCAAAGGAAGGCAAAAAAAAAAGTGCCGGAAAAACACAGGTGTGTTGACTCAACCTGAAGTTCATTGCGCTCCAGGCGTTAAGGTTAATCGAAAATACTATTTATTTTATAAATGCAGTGTTAATGAATTGCGTGTTGTGCGTACAGAAATCAAGCAAAAGTTTGAGTGAGTTCAGACTTTTCAAAAAAATTTTACGAAGAAGAAGTGCTTGGTGCTTCATCTCTACGAAAAAAAAAAAAACCGGAGGAAGTTAGTGGGAGCTAACTTGGCCAAAGTTTCTGATAGTGCAAGCCTAAATGTTCATGCATCAAATTCGGTACTTTAGCACAGAAAACTTCAGTACTAAAAATAAAAGAAACTTTTATTTTGGATTTGGAACTTCCGGTTCTTTTTTGAGACAGATTTTTTTGAGTTACTGAAAACTACCGTTTTTTTTTTTTTTCGTAGTTTGTAATCTTAGAATAGATTTAGAAACGAACCCTCTCGCTTCAACTTCAAGAATTTAAATATATTTTGAATTTCTAAACTTTCTTGTGCGTCATGGTCTTAAAACATTAATTATTTATAGAAAAAATATTTTTTATTTAAAAACTCAAGAATAAAACCTCGAATAAAACTCTTCATTACTTAAACGAAGAAAAATTCAAGATCGTTGAAGAAAATTTATCTCGAGGCAATTGCCTGTAAGATGCACTCACCCTGATTGAAGAAGCAAAAATGTATACAGGAGTTTTTTTAAAGTTAGTGACTTACCTGAAACAGAAAATAAAAAATATAATTAAAACAATGTTTTATTTAAGTTTATAATTAAAATGTGATCATGATTATTTTAATAGATAAAATTGAGGATTTTTTTTAAAAAGTTTATCCATCTTTTAAAACATCTTACCATACTTAAAAATATATTGTAGATCTCGTTGTAGATGGTATATTCTATTTCAAAAGAGCTTAACAATACATTTTAAAGAAGATTTTTTTTGTCTACATACATTAATATTTATCCAAAGCTAATTACTAAAAAATCCAAGATCATGTAAAGAATGCACTGTATTTTCAAGAAAAACATACCAGTAGAAATTATATTAAACAATAATTTTCCCTAACGCTGATGTTTTCTCCTGAAAATTTCAGAAACAATGTGCGTCCCGAGAGCCAAGCATTTATAACGGAGCACAAAGAGGACCATCGCGAGTCCCATAAATACCTACTATAAACCCGCAGTCCGTCACGTCTATGTACTCATCTGTGCACACTGCACACACACGCGACGATTGTACTTTGTCGTCCTCGAGCTCTGCGGAATCCCTAATTCCCGAGAATTTGCATGGACGAATCTTCGCTTACACAGCTACCAGATATGAAACGCTCGGAATTAATTGGATTATATCAAACCCTTGTGTAAGATCGATCTGTAGCTGAAGTTTATTGGAACGAAGATTGTTTGCAAATGGATCCTTTTCGATTGGCTTAACACTCATAGCGATAGAAATTTGTGGGAAGATTTGATCAAGAAAACCTCAGCTGATGCAAACCCTGTTACCTTTTCGACTGTCTGGTCCAAATTACGGAGTTTTTTAATGTGTGATTAGTAAGACTGCTGAGATAACTTTTACAAAGAAATAATTTTAAAAATTAATTTCTGTTGAGGAATCCATTTTTTTTTTTTTTTTTTTTTTTTTTTTTTTTTTCAAACATTCGATATTTTGCTAACCTTTGATTTAGATAGTTTTGGGAAGCATATAAAAGTATTTTTTAAAGTTGGTAGCATTGAATTTAACATCTTTTAAAATAAAATACACAAAGTTTTTCAATCAGTTATTAAATAGTTCTAAACTCTGAAACATGTTCTATAAGGTAATTAGCTAAAACAAAATGCTGTTAATGAGTCTCAATTATAAGACTTTACATGGAAGCATTCATATTAATAATTTTTTTATAGAACCAGTCTGTTGTTATTTTTGTGTTCTGTTTTAGAGCACGACTCAAGTGACGATATAGTTTTCCTTCGATCGATTTTTTGTTTACGCGCGCCACAAGATTTTCTTTTGAGGTTGACACACTGCAGAGGCCAATTTAAAGTAGCACTGCAGCAAAAAACGCTTTTTCAACCAGCTTTGAACCAAAATTAATTAACGTAGCAATGTAAACGCTTTGCGAAACTCTAGCTAATTGCCGTTTGTAGTTACGCCAACAAACAACAGTTTGAGGTTAGAAATGAGCTTTTGAAGAAAAACTGCATACCGAGCTGCATACTTAGTTTAGAATGTTAATATACAAAAGTATGAAAAAAATATCTTTGATGCATAATAATATGTACAGAAATTCGAACAATCTAGGTTCGTCAAAATCAATGATGTCGCATTTTAAAACGAGTAATCCATCTACAAATCGATCTTTCGAAACAAATTGAAATCACGAACGGTTAATCCTCGTCGTCGCACGTGACCCGTCCCTTTTATAAAAATGTTAGTACACAAAACCGAGTGTTCCCTTCAATCGCGTCTGTAACGCGAACGTCAATATTGGTATGTATCACGTACGAAATCGCAACCGATGTAATTCCGTATAAACAGCCCCGTTATTAACCAGCCGTTGGAAGGAATCGATATTTTATTAAAAAAGATTTATGGAAAGAAGGGGGTTGTTCCGGGCCAAGACTCTGTGATAAATATTCCCAAGTGTTGTTTTTCAAAATTGGAAGAATTTTTCATTTTCTCGAGAAATTTACGTGACCCAGTTGTACGACCTGAACAAAATTACTACGTTTACTCGTATGGATGATTGTTAAATTCATTACACGCAAATCGTACGCTAATTACGAGCAGGTTTGATCACCCACGTAGGCAGGCTCACCTTGTGTACACCTAACACTTCCCACGCGTTCCAAAAATACAGTAAAATCACATGACGCTTTGTAACGTACGTAGGGTCCCAGCTGGAAGGCTAGAGAGAGAAGAAAAAACCGATTATCCACGTACGCGTCGATATACGTCAATAACGGGATTTTTATGAGGCAGATGCGTGGGGGCGTGCGGTACACGTGTTGCTCGAGGGTGGCTGCTACCGGAAAAGTGATTTAGGTCTCCGAAGAAACTTTTATAAAACGGGTGGAAGATGTCACTTTGAATGTTTTTGGGTTTTTACAATGCTGCGAGATGTTTAAATTTACAAACTGATAACTGTAAACTGGTATTGATCGAATGTTTGCAAGGTTTACAAAGCTGTAAAATTGTTCTGATTTACTTTTCATCGAGCTTTTCATTTTAATGAAGTATTTATAAATTTATTCGTTGCTTGGTTTGTACAAGTCAATAAAATTACATGGCAGCGAACATAAAATTGATAAAAGTCTTTGATGCGGACGGTTAATTAATTAACTAGAGATATCTGCGTTGATTATGTATGTTTACAGAAGGAAGAAAAGGATCTTTTGTTGGTGTCACCGGGTTAAGCCTATCGATTTCCACTAATCGCTGACGAAATTATACCTTTCAACCTAATAGGTTTCGGTTAATAACGAAACTTTTGTCGTGCTGAGTAATTATAAAAACTAAAATTACCGAGTTTTAAATTTAAAATTGAAAAAGTTTTAAAACCAAATAATGTCAAAATAAAACTTTTAAAATTTAAAATATTCTTGGAATTCATTCATATAAATTTTTTTTCGCAACATCATTTAAAATTTTTTTTGCGTTGATTTTGATTTTTTTTACAAAAATTGATCTCTAAATATGTTTCTGTTGAGTATTCAATCAAAAATTCAGTTTTTATTAAAAAAAAAAAAAAAAAAAAAAAAAAAAATTATGTCACAAAAAAGCGGGGTAGGGGGCGAAATTATCGAAACGCTAGGGTGGCGAGGCGCGGTGGGGTGGCGATAATCCCTTTCAGCGGGGGTTGGGGTATCGCATGCAAAGGGAGGGGGGGATTTTCCTTACTGTCGTCGAGGGGCTAAAAGATTACGCGTCTATTTTCAAGTTATGCGCTTGGGGGGATCAGGATTCATCGATCGTAAAAAGACAAAAAGCGAAATAATGAAAGCGTGAGACAATTGGAGCGTTATTTAAAAGTTATGGTGCTCTTGTGATAAGTCCCAAGCTTGTTTCTGCTAATGATCCTTTCATTCAATTTATTTTTTTTTTAATTTAAAACTTTGAGATTTTATAAGTTTATAACGAAATGTATTCTTTTTTAGGCTTTTGCAATAACTTTTCATCTGTGTGCCCTTTTCCGGGTCCATAAAAGTACTCTTAATCCGAAGATTACCTCGACTGTTGTGTATTTGAGCCTCTATTTTACGACAGTACGCCTCGAGGTATGCCTAAATAAATAAACGACCGACAGAAAAATTTTCGAGATATTTTCATCGAATCTAATTGATGATTCCACATTAATTTAATTATTCACTTATGAAATTGTTCAAATTACACCATACTGTTTACTTTAATAATTATTTCATTTGTAACGATAGCATACAATCAGGTTATGTAATTCGTTCCACATGATATTTGCAATCCTTTTATTACGAACGAAAGGTAATGTCAAATAAACGAATGAATTTTACTCTCGGAGTACCTTGTTCGAGCACTTTGCAAAACTAATCACTTTCCTTTGAAGACCATCACGGCGGTGCAAAGAGGCGAAAAGTAAAAAAAAAAAAAGGGCGAAGGTTCTTACTCGAAGAAAGGCCATTTCACGGGGGAATATCCGGTCGAAAAGAACACAGAAGAAATGTAACCCAAAGGAAGAAAGGAAGGAGGAGGAGGGAGCCCATAAATGCGCCTTTGTCCTCCTGCGTGTGTGCATAAAACTGCTTCAACTTACCCCAGCTGTACGCTTTTTTTTTCTCTAGCTTCCCCTTCGCTCGCGAAATTCACCAGTCACGCGAACGAGCCCGAACACCTGCTGAGGCACCGAAGCTATATTGCTCTAGAGATCATTGTTCAAACCGAGTGAAAGGTTATTTCGTAATGAATTCTTCTTGGAACAACTTGTTACAAAAAATGTACTCGTCGAGCAATTTTTATGTTAAAATTTGTGCCATGTGTGCTTAATAGTTAAAATGTGTCATAAAATTAACGAAAAACTTTAAATTTGTGAATAAAAAATGGTTTTTCTTAAAATTCTGTTGGTTTTTTAATTTTTATCGACTTTTTATGAATGAAGGCTTTTCTCTGATAAAGTGGATCATAAAAACTATTTTTAGCAGTTTTTTTCGAGGTTTATTTAGGTTTTTAAATCTTAATCTTTTATGCTCAATTTTATTAAAGTAAGGCCTAAAAATATTTTCTCTTAAATATTCATGGAAAACCTCGTGGAAAACCGAGTACGAGGCAATCGAATAGTTTATTTTTATTTTTTTTACCTTCATATTCATAATCCTTTAAAAATGTATGTACAATCTAAGAATATAAGCTTAAAGACATTATTTTTTCTTAGTACTATTACGAGTATAACATATTGAAACATGAAAAAATACAATGTATATTTAGTTATTTAACTAATAAACTAATTTTTATAAACAACAATTTATATAAACAATTCAATTAACTATTTATTATTAACTGATTTCCTACATATTAAAAAAAAAATTACTATATTTTATTTTGAAGTTTCGTAGCCTTTTACTTTTAAGATTTGAAATTTTTTAAGTCTATTAACACTTTTTATCGGGTCACGTTTCACCGCGAGAGATTCATTTTTAATGTAAATTTGAAAAGTTTGGATTTAATAATTAATGGATTCGATCGAGCGAGTTCAAGAGTACTAAATTTATAAGTGTCGTAAATTCATCGATTTAGAGCTGATGAAAAGTTAAGCAGAGAAGAACCGCACGCCCGCGCTGGTGCGACGCTTGATTAAAATTCAAAAATTCAAAAGTTTACACGAATAAATATGCATTCGGAACTTTTGTTACGCGATTCGAATAATCAGATGAAACATTCAATTAACCAGCAGCTTTCATAAATTTTAATTTCCGCTCAGTCAAGACAAAAAATTAACTACCGCACTTTTGAAGTCTTTATTGTTCGTGAAAAGAGAAGAATCATCGGGGAGCTCCGAACTAATCCAACCCTTTCAATCATTCGAAAGAGTAGTCTAAATTCGGACGGCTCAGCACGCAAGGGCTTAAGCTTTTTAAAACTCACCGGTAAATCCGATCGGACCGGAGTAATGGCTTCCACTCTCTTGATCCCGAGTCCACTTTTTTTTTTTTTTACTTGAAAAAAGTTTTAACCCCTTGGCCCGACTGTGGGTGAAAAACAAGTTATTCAAGTGCCATTTTTAACCTTTATTTTAGTTTCATGCGCACGGCTTGGAGATATTACAGTCGATCAATGCCTTCGCGAGGGAAATTTTTAGAGTTTCCAGCTGCTGGATCGTTTTTTGGAATAAAATATCTTATGGGATGAAAATTTGAAACGATTTTTTTGAATCAAGCGGTATTTTTTATGAGTTAGAAGCTGGAGAGCTTCCGATTTAAAGGTAACCACTATTTATCGATAAGAATTTTTATTTATTTTTGATGAAAGTAATTATTTTACACTTTTTTATAATAGATACAATTAGTTTTTTCAATTTTCAGTGTTACGGTTTTCTTTTATTTTTTTAAAAGTTTTCTTTAATTATGTTCCAATTTTTTCGTGTTTACTCATTTATTCATCAATATTATTTTTAAATAAAACAGTAAAAAAACAATTAAAATAAAAAACCATCAGTCAGAAAGAATTGATTAAAAAAAAATCGCTGTATTAAAATTCTTCAAGCTCTAATGGTATAAGCTCAAAATAGGTTTCAGCCATATCGTGCATACCGAGGTATATTAATACGCTCATTAAATCCTGACTTAAAGCCGATATGAACTCAAAATCAGCTGTTAAATAAAACTGCTTTTACTCCCGTCAATCATAAAGCAAAATAATGAATTTCCCGTTCTACCGTAAAAGATCAAATTCACTTTAGTATAAGTAAGTATTAATTAAATGAGATTTCATTACATCACTCGTGTCTCGATTTATTTAATTAATATTTGAAAACTTTTTTAATGTAAATTTTTCTATCCATACTGGCTTAATCGACCAGGAGGAACCAGATTGTTAACACTTTGTTTCAAAAAAACTGAAACATCGTTTAATCTTATATTTCTTCATTCTTTCATTACTCGCTCCAGCTAGCCTTCAAAATAACAAACGTCAAGAAAAAAGCTCCTCCGAACAATAATCGTAAAAATATCTCAGTATTTCGAGGTGGTTTTTCATTACCGTGCTTGGTATTTAAGAGCCGACTTTGGAAATTTATCGTTGGCAATATAGCCCGAGCTCGCAAGTTGTTGTAGCAACGTGAATCGCAATGCCGCAGGCGGTTTGGCGATCCTCGATACATGCTCTTTTCTTTTTTTTAACTTTTTTTTTCGTCTAAAATCAATTCTTTGGGAATGTGCGTTTCGCGAACATTGAGCCATCGGCACAGATACGTTTAACGGTGAATTATAAAAGTTTGAAATTTTTGAGTTTGCGAGCGATAGGCAGTAGTGTTCATTTCAAGAAACGTTTTATTTACAGTAAAGTCAAAAATTTATTTGAAAAAATATTTTAATAAGATCATCAGACTGTTTGGTTATGTTGCAAGAAGTTGTTTAAAATCACGAAAGTGTTAAAAAAGCACCAATTATTAAAAAAGATAAAAGTTTTAAAAACGTTAAAAACACATAAAAAACTGATAATTTTTTTTTAATCATTTTAATGCAGATATTGCAACATCAACATAAAAAGTTTTTTCTTATAACGTTGAGAAACTGTAGACAAAATTATTATGAAAAAAATAATTTTGAAATTTTTGGAATATTTAAACCTTGTTGTAAACACTAAAGATTAATAAAAAATATTCCATATTGTATTTAAATGTAATATTTTAATATTTTTGAAACATATTTTATTAAAATTTTTCATTTGCGATTTATTTAATGACTAGTCTGAAATTTTGCGCAATCAGTCGTACAAAAGTTTGTTTAAAAAATTACAAACTTTGTAAACATCAACAGTATGTTAGTTATTATTTTTTATCAAAAGCTCGATTCCAACTCATGACTTTTGATGGCCAGTAATTTGTTCTCTAGTTACTCCGAATGAACCAAACTCAAAGCAAGTCTTCCGCGCGGTGCTAACGAAGACTTTAAATTACAGAATTATGAGTTATCGTGGCTTCGCTGTATTTCAAGGGGTTGGAAAAATTATCTGGGCTATACATAAGACGCTGATTTGAAAATAAATTTTTCTCGTAAATCACTAGTTTTACCAGTTGCCCGCTCGAATAGAACAACGTTTAGTGAACCGCTTCATAATAGCGTGCCGACGGGGGCTTATTTTTAGTAAAGCCGACTCGTGTGTTGGACTATTAAAAGCCGGTCGGTCTTGTTGACACGAATTTTTTCGTGACTCCGAAATACTTTGACTACTGTCTTTTACTATGGTAATGAACGCGTTTCGTGCACGGGTAATTTTTTTTTAATTTCCTAGATTTTTGAAACTATGGGACTGAAAGTTTACCGGGAAATAGAAAAAAAAAGAAACTTGTATTTTGAAATAACGATTTTCTTTTTTTTAAATTAAAAGCCAGACACCCGTGACGGTAGTGTTGCTTGCTTTCGCACAGAACTGAAGTTTATGGTAATGAGTGAAATCTAAATTAAGAAATTTTACCCGACCAAGAAAACTTAAGCCCCTGGGAAATTAACAAATGATGCGGTAGATAAAAAAAAAATGAAACTTAGAGTTGATTATTTTAGTCGATGTTAATTAAATAATCAGAATAAAAAAAAAAAAAAAAAAACGTGAATGGATCTCAAAATTTTAAACTGCATTGGTTGAATGTACCAGTAGAAAAACAATTAGCAAAAATACGAAAATTCTGGCAAAATCAAAATAAAAAATTCTAATCAAAACTTATTTATTTTTAAAAATCATTTTAAATTTTTTCATAAAAATTACATGCTTCCCATTACAACAAAATTTTATTTAATTAAATTTTACAGGCTCGATACCTAAATTATGTAATGTGAAACTGACTAGAATAAATTAAATGAAAAAAGCAATCGATAATCGATAACCAAAATTCAAGTGTCTGGTTTCAATGAAATTAATCGAACTCAGGAAGGCGCGCCTTCGTCTCGACTCGGTTATACGTAAATGCAATTAAAGGTATTTTAGTATAGACGTGCGGCTAAAGATAAACCAAAATTCGACCCTTGAATGCCTTAACTCAGCTTCTGCTATTGCATTTAAATGACTACTTAAAAACGATTCGAATCGTAAATCCCGGTGTGGTAGCAGTAAATTGACCGATAAGTTTGAATTTATTAAAACTGTATCATAATTACCTCTAATCCTACTCGGTTTTCTAATAATACAATTTGAGAAATATGCGAGGAAATATGTGGAAGATGACAGATCACTGAGAGTCGGAAAGAAAATTTAGACAAATTTTATAATTTTTAAACGAGCATTTTTTTTCTTTAATTATTATTTTTTTTTATTTCTGCTGCAGTTTTAGTGAACTTTTAAATGAACTATGTAATTGTATGGCACCACTAATAAGGTTTAGAATTTGTATCGAGAAAGAACGGATGTTTTCTGTATCTTTCGTGTATTGAAATATTTTTTCTGAACAGCTATTTTTACAAACTGTCAAAACTCATATTTAATATGGACACGAATAAATCTTCTTTCGATGACATTGTCCGCAGACGTATATCTATTATTTGAGACTGGTTATATTTAATTTCTTCAAGCTAAAAATAATTATTCGTCAAAAAAATTTTATTACTAGTAAAAGTTAATTTTAAACATGCCTAATCCGAAAAATGTAGGTAGAATGTTAAAAATCTCAAATTCAACAATTCAAGAAAAGTACAGTAAATTAATGAAACTTACAAAAATTAAGTTGAAACTGCATTGATGATTTAGGCAAAAGCTCACTTAAAAGTTCTCGTTTCAAGCTTTCGAAACAGTCACTATGCGTGAAAATTGTCATAAACCCAAGAGTTTAAGAATAAAAAAATAAAATATAACGAAAGGTTATTTTTGTTTCTATAAAATGTTCAAACTCTGTAACTGTCAAATTCACTTAAAAACAAACAAAAAATCATTTCAACGCGTTCGATCAACAAGATAAATCTGGACAGAACATAAAACATAAATTGTTGAAATGCCACTGCAATAACTTGGCAATAACTAACTATATTGGAGCACCAGAAGTATCATGGAGCCTAATATGACGACATCAACCAAAATAATCGTAGCTGAGGTTTTCCCAGAAATCGATCATCAAAAATACATTAAAAATCTGTAATACTATTTTTTTGGTCAAAAATATCTTTCTTAAAACAGATATTTTTGTCACTGATCCAATAAGGTACATTATTGCACAGCATTGAAAAGCCCAGATTAATCTTATTGATATAACCCATCGATTTTTTATCGTAGATTTGTGAGAGTATCAGGTTCAATACAACTATCCTATAAAACCCAAACGTCGAAATTTTTTTTATAAAAATTGATTTTAATCTACCAACAATTCTAGATAAAGTATTATTATTCAATTTGATTTGCGAATAAACTGTGTTTCAACCGAATAAAAAACTTTTTGCACCCAATTATAAAAATTCCAATAAAATATAAGTAATGTACAAGAATCAAACTCGCGAAATTTCATAAGATTTTAAATATAAATCCAGGCGTCAAAACAAAAGGGGCGGGCCATTTCGAAAGGGACCAGAGTGTGATGGAATTGCTAAGCGAAAGTGTCACGTGCTAAGTGAACCCGGAGGCAATCCGTCCGTTTGAGCCGCCCGCTCCAGTCAAGATTTGCTTAAGCCCCCGCTAGCTAGCTCTACGATCCATCAGAGCTTAATTTCGTAATCCATTTAAAATGTAAACTCCTCCTCGCGATTCTTTTTCCACCAATCAAAATCAGTCTTTTGATTTATCGGAGATGATGATTAATTAGGATTTGTGTCGGCTTTACGCAACGAGTGGCTGTTTAGGAGGACGTTGTTAAATTTCAATCGGCCTGTCTGATGTGATACAAGTGACGAGGGATGCTTTGGTCGCTGTTTACCGTATTCGTGTTAATGTGAAGCGAGATTGATATGCGCCAGCGCTATTAGTCATTTCGTCGCTTATAAGAGTTAAAATTAGATATTTATTAAAAGAAATGATCGCGACCAATATCATTTCCGACGAATCATCTTTTTTTATTCAAACTTAATGTCTAGCTCAATGTCTTTTTTCTTTCAAGAAATATTTTTAATAATAAGAATCATTCAAACGAATGTTTCATCAAATTATCGTTCACTTCTATTTCTGAAATTCTGAAAGACTAATGAACTTTGAAAAATCATCGTACAAGTTGTATACATAAATAAAAATCAGCATGTAACTTATTAAAAAATTTACAAGGTTACTGTTCTGTCGCCGAAATTCGGAGACAGATGTTCGAGGTCTAAAAAAAAAATCCCCGACGAAATGAAAAATATTCTACGGCCGTGACTCACGAAGAACAAATACAAGAATTACGTTTTACGAGGAGCTTGCAAACAGCTTTACAGCCGAGATTCCGGCCGAAATGGTGTCGTAAAGTTTTCCGAGATTGCAAATTTTTCGTTACTTCCGATGGCTAGAGTAGAAGAAAAGGACATAAGTCAAAAAACAATTTCCTATTTTTTTCGAAAAAAGCGATACGGGAATGCACGAGCTTAAAATATTCAAGGCGGCAAGTGGGTCAGGAAGACAGAGAACATCCTTAATTATGAGAGCGCCAAGAATTAAAAACATTTTGACCCGTTTTTTTACCTCGAGGAATTACAATGGGCAGATAAAATAAGATTTAATTCTTTTTTTCGCTGGACGGAGCTTTACAAATGGCCGAAATCAGTTTTAAACGCTTGGTTTATTAGAGTGGTTTTTCACTCCGCGTGTGTGTTACGTATTTACGAGCACTTTGGGAATATCTTTTAAACCCTGCACGCGTATGCTTTTCGGTAAACACGAAAAGAAAAAATTTATTTTTTTTATGTTTTGATTACAGAGCATAAAATTTAAATTGTTTGCTATGAAATTTGTCATAAAATTGTTTGTTGAGTAAAATAAGCAATTTTTTACTCGATTTTTCATAATGGATTGTTGAAGAAATTCAATAAATCTGTTTAAAAATTCAAGAAAATAACTGTTTTGAAAATAAAAAAAAGAGATACAGATTTCGTTTTGCGGACCTGATCAAAGTAATCAATTAAATAAATAAAGTTTATTGATTACGTTTCGCACTTGTGCGCGAGTGCCCGGAAACTTTGTCCTCTACAAAGCATGCCCGGGCCACCGTATTCTTTCTTCAACAGCCTAAGGGCTTTTAAAACTAATCTTTATCTTATCTTTCCACTCTACCTTTTGTCTACTCTACCTCTTCCTTCAACATCTTTACTTATTTTCCGTTCGCCGGTTGAGAATCCACGGATTAATCGGCTGGGGAGGGTTTTAGTCGGTAGGCGCACCCTGCATTCTTCGTAGGCACTGTGAATCCGACACTACCCGCATTGCGTGGGTGTCTTTCGAAGATTTCCCTCCCCGACTAATCGTCAAAAAAAAAGTTTATTGATTACGACTAATCTAAATCAATGAATGAATTAATCTTTCAAGAATTTTAATTTTTTTTTCGAATAACTTAAAAAGTTTATTTAACTTTCTATGATTACAAAAAAAAGCTGTTTGCAATATTCAAAAAATGAGTGACCTATTACAGCGTAGAATGAAAATTATAACTTAAATTTTTCAAAAACATTGAACCTCAAAGCTTGGAACTTCTTATAAATTTTTATACGTACCGCAGCAATAGTTGAATTTAATATATTTTCAAAAAATTAATAATTTAACGTTTTACGTTCAAAAACTAAACCTTTCAAAATTCACAGTTCCACTTTTATAAGTTAATTCTCGAGTTAATTTTTAAATTATTATACATTAATATTTATCACTCTAAAATAAAAAGACTAGTAAAAAAATTTTAAAAAAAATATCTAAAAAGAATTAAAAAAAAATTAAAATCTCAAAGGGAAAATTTAAACAATATCTAACGTCAAAGCTATAATACACTCGATAATACACACCTATACTTGAACCATGTATCTATCAAAATTGAATACATTTTTAAAACATTTATAATATACTAAGCGTTTAAGGGGAGGTTCTGGTGGATTGACTTTTTTTTTTTTTTTCTAAGATTTTTATTTCATAGTAAAATTAATATGAGACATCCAAATTTTTTACACCTTAAAGAATAAATATAAAACAATTGAAATTTTTTTTTTTTTTTTTTTTTTTTTTCGTTGCTTAATGATGGCCTCAAAATTGTCCTCTTTTTCGGTCAGGGAAGTGATAACTCCCGAATGATGAGCCTGAAATCAAAAAATCAAACATTTTCTGAATCTGTATAGATTTGGCTATGGCAGGAACTAGAACGAGTAATTTAAGAGTAAAAAAAACAAAATGGCGGCCGTGTAAATTTTTTTGCAATATTTTTGCAACTTCAATTGTTTATAACTTCGGTAAAATTTTTTTTTTTTTTTTTGTTCTAGTTCCTGCCATAGCCAAATCTATACAGATTCAGAAAATGTTTGATTTTTTGATTTCAGGCTTATCATTCGGGAGTTATCACTTCCCTGACCGAAAAAGAGGACAATTTTGAGGCCATCATTAAGCAACGAAAAAAAAAAAAAAAAAAAAAATTTTTTTTCAATTGCTTTATATTTATTCTTTAAGGTGTAAAAAATTTGGATGTCTCATATTATTTTTACTATGAAATAAAAATCTTATAAAAAAAAAAAAAAAGTCAATCCACCAGAACCTCCCCTTAACATAAAAAAAACCCCAAAAATTTTTCAAAGTTTCACTTCAAAATCATCTTAAAAATTAAGAGTTCAAAATTTATCGTAGCTACCCTCACCACAAAAAAAAAAAAAAAAAAAAAAAGAAAAATTGAATAATAATATTCTCTAAAGTCTACCCTGTACTCCCACGTATAATCCTAATTTGGTGCACTTTCCAAGTGCATTCTTTAAAAAAAAAATTCCCGAAAAAAAGTCACCCCCAGGCGGGCGACCCAGTGTACGCACAGCGGACGTTTTCCATATATCGATTGCCCCCACCCTGCAGCAGCCGGCCCCAGCTTCAACTCCCCACCCCCCGGGTATATACCACGGGGGTGATCCGCTGCTGCTGTGCAACTCGCCGACGCGGAACTAACTCGCGCGCGCCGCAGCTCTTGTATGCGCTAATTAGACGGCCGACAAAGGACCGACATTTCAAGTTCGATTTCGAGGCGGACCGGGGATACGAAGCTTTTAATTTTTCTCCTCCAAAGTGCACCAACGGGATTAAAGTTTTAATGACGTTCGAGCCTTTTTTACGCGGTAATTTAAGAGTGTTTGTTCAGAATTATTAGAATCTTTGCGAATAATCAGCTTGTTTATTTTTTATTCGTCGAAATATTAATTTAAAAGAAAAAATTAATTAAAATTGTAATACTTTTTAAACTTTCCAAAAAAGTCATTCAAATTCAAATACATACGTAACTGTGTTGAGTAAAATTAAAATAATTTTTATTGAAAAAAAAAAAAAAAAAATTTGATAAATATGATCATGCTTTATCACTTTAATAAAGCATTAAACTTTTGTATGCTTTTAGCCTACATTATAAAAATTTGCATGTTTATTGTTTAATTTTTAAAATAGTTCTTTTGAAAAATAGAGAACTAAAATGAAAAATTCCTATTTGAATTTGTTCAACTTACGAGTTGGAAATTTGATATTCCAGGTCGGTTCATTCTACTGCGTAATGAAATATCAACTTTTAGCTATTTAAAAAAGGAGTTCGAAGTCATAAGCTTTTGAAACATAAAACTTATCTCAAATAAATATAAATATTCTCAAGACGCGTAAACTTTTAAAATCTTCTGGTTATTGAAAAAAATATGCCATCTTTACAATTTTTTCTCGCCAGGTAATAAAAAAATTTACGGACGGCAATAAAAAGATAGGTAACGTTTTTTTATACATTTTTTACACCTTCAGTACCTTAACAAACAAAATAAAAAAATTCCTCTCATGGTTTTAAATCCGTTACCTCAGGGAAATTATCCTTCCAATTCATTCTTCAGACGTCTAAGAAAATAAAAAAAAGACGTTCGCTTAACCAATGAATGACAATAAAAGTGCCATAAACACTTAATATATGCCAGTGTAATGTCAAAATGTTGGGTACTTTACAGTGCCCCCGGGATCGATTCTGTTTATGAAGTGAGCCCCGCTGCCGCGCCAAGAAGAAGATGAGCTATAACTTTCAGCACGCGAACCGTTTAAGCTCGTTTATTTATTTTCCTCCTCTTACTCCTGCCGCTCGAGTCTGGTAATTTCGAGTTTATTTCCCTCGCGCTTAAAACTCCGAAAAATACCACTAAATCATCTTTTCAAGTAAATAATTAAAAAGATAACAACCGAATTTGGTCTGGAAAAAAATAAAATTTCTGTAAAACCGTAGGAACGATGCTGCGGTTTTTCGACGCTAAGCTGCCGTCCCGAAGCTTTTAAATGATTCACGAGGTCAAAGCGCGTTTCACGCAACGCATTAAAAATTCCAGCGTGCAAAAAGTCTGAGGGTCGAGGAAAGAGAAACGAAGTAAAAACGTGGTTTACTCGGTTTTTTTTTTTTTTTTTTGAAATATTGAATTTTGTATATTGGATCAGTCGCTGCGCTGAGGGAAGGATATAAATGCTTAGTTCTATTTTTCAAGCTGAAAATGGGGAATGAAATATTGAAGCTTTGACGTTGGTGGATTAAAAACAGAAGCCGTGTCGAGCTTCTTGGACTCTTGAGGAAAAACATTTGCCTTTTTAATCACGTACAATAATGTGGGTCAGATCGACTCTGTATACATTTATCAATGCGTTTTATTAATTTCATGACATTTTGTTCATTACATATTAACATTGTTGGCACGTAAAATTTGCAATTTTTTCAATCAAAACATATGTGCGGTCTTAGAAAATTAAATGACATAAATAGCTTTTAAAAAACAACAATGCTCCATATTTATGATTTTTGATGAATATTATCAATTTATTAAAAAAGCATAAAAAAGGTCTGTTTGTTATGTGTTTGGCAATTAGTATGTTTTGGCTTCTTAGGATATTTGAATTGATGACTTCAATGGTGAGCCGAGATTTGAACTAATGACAGAACCTAAACTTTAATCTCGACGAACACATGTTGTCCGATTAAGCCTCAGCACGAACACGTGTGGTTAATGGTTTTTTTAAGGGTTGAATGACTCCCCTGGATCATTACAAGGATTTACAACATTGGTTGACACCATTAAGTATACAAATGACCTGTCGACTTACCCTCCAAAACCCTAGTTACCCGAGTTTCGAGTCTGACGCGGATTGAGTATCGTTTTAGTTTGGTCTAATCAGTTTAATGTACGAACAATTCAGTTGTCAATCCACAGACAAAATAAGAGTCGAGATCAAATTTTCAAAAGATTCTCTTTAACAGATGTTTAAAGATATACCTAATTTAAAAAAGTATATTTCAGTAATCTGTATAGCATGATCTAATTTTTTTTTCAAATCAGTTGTTAGCATAAATAAAAACCCAAAGGTAAAGCTTCCAAATTAATTCTACTGAAAATAAACTATTAAAGATCAAGGAAGTTAGTCTAACTATTACCTGTAAGGAAGCTTGCAGGATTTTAGATTTTCTATCTTTTCAGTTTCACCGAGAGTTTCACATCTTCATTTAGAATTCCAAGTAATAAATTTAAGGGTTACTTTCAGTCTCACGTAATGCAAAAAAGTTAAAAGAATCTATAATGTAACTTACACTTTTCTCCAAAAAAAAAGTTCAAAACATCCACCCAATTTATTCAAATATAATTCTAGAAAGAAAAAGAATATTAAGAAGCTCTAAACCCGAACAAACTCAAGCTTAATATTCAATAAGCCCTGTGCCCACCTAAAGTTTAAAAGACTTTTCTGGAGGAATTCAATTACGCATTCAGAAACCAGCTGGAGAGAGTCAATAAAATTGCGGAAGACATCGAAGAGTTTTCACAAAGGATTAAGAATTCCCCCTCTCTCTCCGGGTTCCCTCAATTTTATCCCCGAAAATTCGGCTCCTTCATAAAAGAGCCTCCCCCTAATCCAGACTACGATCAGGGAATATCCTCCTTTTGTCAGCTACGCATATAAATTCCCTTTGAGGTACTCATTTTTTAATGAAAATTTCAACCGAAACAGGTGAAAAACGGGCGAGATGCTCGAGCATAAACTGACAAACTAAGTACCGTCCCAGTTTTCTTTGTGATAAATAGGAGCTGGAAAAAACTTATAAAGTGCACCGAGATGCAGTTGAAGATGGGATTTTGCACGACCAAGTGCATCGTAAGAGGCTTGGGCACAAGGTTCGATAGTGCAAAGCTGCTGCTGTTACTTTGATAAGGCGATTTGAATTTATTTTCAATGGCATTGTACTGTGATTGGATTATTCACTTGACGAACCTTTGCCATTTGCATTATTGTTATTTTCAGCACCAGTTGGTTGCGCAATTTTGCTGACCGTTGGTTAACCCTTTACGGACGAGGATCAGACTGACATTTTAGACATAATGTGACATTAATGGTGTCTTTGTTGTATGTAGAAATAAATACTGAAAATTGACGTTGTTTATTTCTCATTATAATTTATTATGACACTGCATAAAAGTTGAAGAAAGCAGTAAACCAGATCTGTCATTAAAACACTGATAGTATTTTATTAACACTGTGACGGTACTTTTAAAATTATATTATTCGTAAAACAATCAAAAAAGGCTGTGTTGACTTGGAATAAATCTCATCTGCTTTTAATTTTGATCTATTATTTAAGAAACAAAGGCTAACAACTTTTTATACTTTTTTTATGATTCTACTTATTAACCTAAATCAAAAATAACTACGAGGTTAAATAAAAAATTGCTAGTTGCATTGTCAAGTTACAAAAGAAAGTTTGTTTAAGATTTCTTCAAAAACTAACTGTAAAAAAACCCAAAGTTATAATTAAGCGTTTTTAAATTTATGCCTTCAAGACTGTGTCTTGACATATAATTAACATATAATGAAGCAGGCTTGATAATTAGATGTATTCGTGTCAGTCAACAGCACGAGCTATTAAATCGGATTACATCACAATAATTATTAAATTTTAAACACTGTTTAAACAAAGAAACAAATAATTATTTTCAATCAATTTTTACCGATCTTCAATATAAAAAAATAGTAAGAAGCAATCAGTCTTATAGAAACCATTAAATTTAACAGATATCATAATGCACTTTACTAACACTTAGAAAATATGCACACCTTTGCAAAAAATTTTACGCAAGAGACTCGTGCTTCAATAAAAAAAAGCGCCTTTGTCTAAATAAACCTTTATAAGGTTCGTAAACCCGGTAAGAATTTTTCAAGTCAACAAGTCAACAAACAAACGAAGCAAGCGAAAAAAAGAACTTCTTTTATTCCCCAGCTCGACCCCCGCAAGCTCAACTACAGTCTAACAATGATGGCGCTGAAGAGAGAGAGAGAGAGAGAAAGCCAGAAACTCTCCCCCTGCATCGGATCTCGTCCTATAGACTAGATGACTTCCCTTCCCGGGTCTGCCTCCCCCAAGAGCCGAATTTATTGGCTTTCCCGCTCTCCCTGTGTACTGCACGAATTTTGAGAGCGAATCAAGAAAAAAAGAAAAAAATTGAGCACGATCGAAAGATAAATTTTCTTTAATTTCGGAAAGCTCTTATCTTTTTAATTTAGATTGAACGACGATTGTTCTTAGTTTTCTGGAAACACTAGACAGATAAGTATTTCGAGCTGTAACGTGTCATTGAAAAAATGTGCAATAAGCCGCGACAATCGAAAAGTTTAAAACAATTGTTGATTAAAGCGGTTTACGGAAACTATTGCGTTATACTTTCGTCGAAATTTTTTCTCGTTCCCCCTCGCGTTCCCCTGCTAAACATCTGCATAATATACACATAAAAAAAAATAATAATTCTAGCGCAAACGTGCGTTTTACGCCACCCAGCGTTATTAAAATTTTCCAAATGTTTCCTCTTGAAAAAAAAAAAAACATTCTCTCGAATTTAAAGTCGCAAGCGACTGACGCGCGAAGGAAGTACGTGCGGCACACTCAAAAACAAAATTAAATTTTCTCGCTGCACCCAGCTGAGGTGCAGGCTGGCTTCCGAAACCCTTGCACCTGTCAGCCGCTTCCGTGACTGCAGTCGCTCGCGATCCTCCCCTCACCTTCTGGCTTTAATTATAATGGCATGCGTGATCGCATCTCCAACGGCCTGTTTGCCCCAATTTCGCGCGTATCGTACGCGCAGCCGAAAGAACTGA
Organism: Encarsia formosa; assembly: GCA_038277355.1. Classification (NCBI taxonomy): domain Eukaryota; kingdom Metazoa; phylum Arthropoda; class Insecta; order Hymenoptera; family Aphelinidae; genus Encarsia; species Encarsia formosa. Next base: position 114,682,402 of record CM076184.1, read on the forward strand.
CTTCGGTCTTTGACGACGAAACGACGGTTTTCAAAAGTCTAGGATGCAACGGTGCGTAGATATTCTTTTGATTGATATCCTATCGCTGTTAGAAATAAAAATTTCAATATCTAACCCGGCTTTTATGAAAATTTTTTTTTTTATTACAAAATCAATTGTTCAACCAACAAGGAGAGGACCAGGCCTTTGGGTCATGGATTTGGCTAAAACTTGATATATGGGCTCCAAATATGCCAAAAAGAAAACTCAAAGTGTCAGTTTTTCTGAATGGGCCTTTAAAAGTCATGTTCCCTCTACACCCCATGTTAAAAAATCATCATTTTATCAGCATTTTTCAATAAAAAGCTGTTTTTGACCTGATTTTCAAAAAAATATTGCTCAGACCCTGTTACACTTACAGAATTCCGGAACCTCGCATTTTTTGTCATTCAGTCAAGATGTTTTTCGTCATTTTTTCATTTTAAAAATCTCAATTTTACATGGTCTAATACCTCGTCTAATACTTGAAAAAAAAAAAATCTCAAATGATTTTTTTCCAAAAAGTACTTGGAAAGACGAAAAAAATGCGAGGTTCCGGAATTCTGTAAGTGTAATAGGGTCTGAGCAATATTTTTTTGAAAATCAGGTCAAAAACAGCTTTTTATTGAAAAAAGCTGATAAAATGCTGATTTTTTAACATGGGGTGCTCGATGGGGTGTAGAGGGAACATGACTTTAAAAAGCCCATTCAGAGAAACTGACACTTGGAGGTTTCTTTTTGGCATATTTGGAGCCCATATACCAAGTTTGAGCTAAATCCATGACCCAAAGGCCTGGTCCTCTCCTTGTAAGTACTACTGTATAATTTTAAGTAAATGCAAAATTTTATGATAAAACAATTACGAGAAAGTAAAGAGTATAAGACAGTCAAATTTTATAAAATAATGTTTAGTAATTTATTTTTGTAAGATTAAAAATTTTTTTTGTTTGAAACTCCTGGTGTCCGAAATTATCAAAGAATCGATCAACTTGTCAAACAAAATTAAATATTTTAGTTAAAATTTTTTGAACTATTTTTATTCAAATTTTATTCTCAGATCCACTTTTTAATGTTCTTGAGATAAAAATATATAAAAATAAATGAGTATTATCTTTGTGTTAGTTGCTTTCGTAAAGAAAATTAAAAAATAATTTATTAATAATATTCTTCAAAAAATGTGTAAAATAGTAATTTGTAGCAAGTTTATTATCAACAAAGATAAGACAAGTTAAATTTTGAACAAGCCAATGTATTATATTTTTTTTGTTCTAAAATTGAAAATTCTTCGAAGGGCCGTTCTAAATTTATTCGACTTCGTCAACTTTACAATCCACACTCTCGTGTTAAATGTAGTTTATCAGTTTCATAAAAATATACCCACACTCAATGTCACTGAATTTTATTAATATAAATCACCCAACGTCTTCGACAAACAAATGACACGTTTCCCCCTGTAGCTCGAAAATTAAATTCATTGCCACTGTTTGAAAATTTGGCGCGGAGCGTTGAACTCCGTGGGAACAAATATATATATCGACGTCGTTACGGGATGAGCCGCGCATCTGACGCTGCATGCAGGCGACGACGCGCGACTGACCTTAGCCTTCGTCTGTCAGTGGTCATCTTTATCAGACAGACGCTCAACTTTTTTTTTTTTTTTTTTTTCTTTTTAATTACGTTGATGATGTACACAGCCGAGCTCTAACGTTCGAAAAATTTGCAATCGGATTTAAAACTCTGCAGCTCCTGAATGTTGACTCTCCGAGTTCACGGAGCCGTGACGACTACAATCGTGCCTTTGTGTAAACAAATAACTGTGAATTGCATAATGCGGAACGCAATTTTTTTAAGTACATAAAAACACGTATCTATATAACTACATAAAAAATATCTCGAAAAATATATCAATTTTCGTGCGTTACGAAACAGAACACCCGCCACGCCAGCGATTACTTATTGTTTACAAAAATAAACAAATAAAAATTAAAACAATCTAAGATTAGTCAATTCTAACTCTGACATGCGATTACTTATTGTTTACAAAAATAAACAAATAAAAATTAAAACAATCCAAGATTAATCAATTCTAACTCTGAGGCCATAGTATCCCCCGCTCCTCGAGCCGAAGTCAAAGGACCTTTAATCAAACACTGCAGTTTAAATGCCCAGCGCAGCTGTTGCAGCGAGCGAACGAGCGAACGACAAGTGCAGCTCGAAAAAAAAAAAAAAAAAAGGCCGCTGCTCTGCAACAATGGAGTCGGCGTAACCCCGCCGCGCGCGTAAACAAACACCTGATGACTGGCCATAACCTCAAAAAAGCCCCGTAAAAACCTCACCGCAAACCAAAACTATAAAAAAAATCAATAGAATATTCTCCACAGAAACCAGACGATACAGGGGGATGCTTACTCGGCTAAGTGCAGGGATGCCATCAGGAAGCCGGGAACGTAGATGTCGTCGCTCCCGATGCGCCAGCGACGGCCGAAAGCCACGAGGCCCGGCATGACCGCCAATAAACACTGGAATCTTTATTCTTTCAACCGATGTTTCACCAACTAACATTATAAAAACGCGCACAGTGGTTTCTGCATGGCTACCGCGAAAAAAACCAACAACAACAAACGAGAGGATACTAAACGCGGCGAGCCGGTTGCAGGGCTGGAGAAACTGATGCTGGGACGAGATGTCTGCTGGCGCAGCCTCCGTCGGCGCGGCCGGCGCGCGTAAACATGCGCACGGGGGCTGTTGATGGTGCGAGGGGTGATTTTTATCTTACGGCTGGCACACTGTATTATTGATGGATGCTGGGGATTTTCGATTTGAGAAGCGGGGTTTTCTTTCTTTTAGTTTCATTTTTGAGCAGTTAGAGTTGATATTGAGTACTGGAGATAAGAGTGTTTTTAATTTTTAACTCGAGAGGTTTTCAAACCGCCGAACAAGATGTGTGGAACGTTAAAATTTTTTGAATTTTCAACAATGGAAGTTACTGTCAGTTTTATTTACAAGCCTAGAAAAATGCAGGTTGTTCAATTTTTTGTATCAGGTTTTGAAAATTTGTAAAGATAATTTTAAATTGTAGTGATAAGAGTTTTTTATCGCTAGCTACGAATAAGTGGCTTTTAAACCGTCAAATTTTGAATAGTAGAACGTTCGATAAGTTCGAATTTTTTGAATTTCAAATTTTAGAAGCCGAAATTCCCACGATCAGTTTTATTTATTCGCATACGATTTTGATCGTAGATTTTCTATACGAAATTGGAAAAACGAAATTTTTATATCCGTATCGATATACTATTTGCAAAAAATTACAATTTTCGAGCATCATTACTTTAAAAATTATTTTTCTTGAATAAAAAAATATTTTATTACTCTTTTTTGCGTACACTGATAAATTCATTTTATTTAAATATTTAAATTAATCATATTTTTTAGACTTATTAGATAAAATACACAAATAATAAATACTTGTAAGGTTTTTAACATATACTATGAAAAGATGTAAATTTGAAATAATGAGCTGTGAGCGCACCCAGTTGATTATTTAAATTCAAAGTTAAATTTAGGTCTAGAGAATATATACATGTAAGACTTCTGAATAAATTTTTATTATCGCAGGCGACTTGTAATTCGTTATAAATTTGATTTATTTATTCGAAAGTGTAAGCTAAAATAGAAAAAATAAAACGTATTGATATGTTTTTGAATATTAATCAGGATTACATGTACGAATGATCTATAGTCGCTATATTTCCATCTAATTAATCAAAATGTTTTTACTTATTTCAATTATTTATAATCATCTATTATACAATCCGTAATTGACATGACAAGGGGGAAAATAATTTAAACAAGTATAAATGTTAGTTTTTTTTATCTGAAGCTTAAGTAACGTTAGCTATTACAACAACAAGTTAATTAACTACCACAAAAAAAAATTTTTTTTAACCGTATACTATTGATTTTAGTGTAAAAATCAGCTGAATCACGTTATCAATACATCTGTAAAACATTTTGATCCAAACAGCTTTGAAGATGGATGAGGTCCAAGGTAAATGACTTTGGTGAATTTTTCATACAGCTCTAAAGGAGGATGAGGTCCAAGGAGAATGACTTTGGTGAATTTTTCATACAGCTCTAAAGGAGGATGAGGTGCAAGCAAAATGACTTTGGCAAGTTTTCCAAACAGCTTCAAAGGAGGATGAAAACAAGGGCAATGATTTTGGCGAGTTTTCCATACAGCTCTAAAGGAGGATGAAAACAAGGGCAATGACTTCGGTGAGTTTTTTTTTCCAAACAGGTTCAAAGGAGGATGAGTTCCAAGGGGAATGACTTTGGCGAGTTCTCCATACAGCTTTAAAGGAGGATGAAAAAGAGGTAATTGATTTTGACATTTTTACAACTTACCAATTGTCCAGAAAAATATAAATTAGGCAAAACAAGAAAGAAAAATTAAATTTTCAGAAACATCATTCCTCAGTCATTCAAAATTTATAATTTTACATTTAAATATCTTTTAAACTTATTTTAAGTAACATTTGAAATAGTTCAACTCTATTTTCACTAAAATATTATCTCTTAAGTAGTTTTTTTTCGGCCCATCGTAAACTTGAGTAACAAGATTAAAAAGTAATTTCGAAAATTGAGCAATTAATCTTCTTTACGAAAGCTTATTTTGCTCAAGTGTAAAATACGTCATTAAAACGAAAAAAGATTATTAAGGTACTCTAAGAGAAGATTATTAAATAGTTCGCTGGCTGCATTTAGGTGCAGTCGGGTGCAGACGAAGGCTTGAATATTATAGTACTTACTAGCTGATGGTCACATAAAGACAACGATGTAGTACATGAACGACACGCAACGATAAATCGATTTTACACCCAGAAAACTTATTATTTATGGTAGTTTGTTATCACGAGATTGTAATTTTTTTTCTACTACGTTTTAGTTTTCAACATGTCATCACAGATAAGATTTGAATAAATTATAAGTTACTTTTTTTTGCAAAACAATGATTCTTCGTTCGAATCAAACATGAAAATCTCGCTCAAAACTGTACAATAAAATTTTGTACGACTTTATTTATATACACGAAAAAAGAAAATTTTATCTTGAAAAACCTTGCATAAATACACTTAATGAAAAGCAAACCCTGCACATAAATACTTTTTGGTAAAGTTATTGTTTGTTTTTTGGAACGCGAAGTACACGTTATATTCTATTTACACAAGCAAATCCGATCCAATAACAACAAAAATCTCGGGGGACTCGCGCGTACGTAAAATTTTATACGATTACTCGAATGAAATTTTACGAGTCTTAATTGAAAGTAAACTGAAATTTTCCAGTACCTCCTGTTTTAGCGACGGTAAACTCAATTATTAAAATTGAACGTAAACAAGCTGCGAGATTAAAACGATTTCAAAAAAAAAAAATCTTTCCACGATTTCGGTACGAAAAATATGTAATTTATTTTGCCAACATCTAATTAGACGAAAAAGCGACGACAAATTTTCGGTATAACCAATACCCTTGTTTTTCAAATTTTACGGTCGAGTCAAGGCTCTTCTCCCTGTGAGATTGAAAACGAGCCAAGAACAAAACTTTCCCGTCGGGGGCTTTTTTTTTCCTTTTACTCTCGGTAAAATATTCTTTGGCTCCTAGCGAGCTAAGGAATCGAGAGCGAAACTTCAAAAGCGCGTGAACCCGACTTTTCAATAACGATACCCCGGGCTGCCAATTTTTTCAACCATCGAACTTTGCCGAGAAAAAAATTCTAGATGCAAAGGAGACGTCGCGAATAAAATTTTTGAAACGAAAAAAAGTATTAATTAAAAAATCCTCGTCGATCAATCTCGTTTTAGTCTTAAAAAGTATTATTTCATTTGCGACCCGAAAGCTCAATCCTTCTTCGTTATTTTCGGATTTACGAGGTCGAATATAAAAAAATAGGGCACCATAAAATTTTTTAAATCATAAAATTCATTTCTTTATGTAATAAGTGACGAGTAGCGCAACTTCTGAATGAAGCTCAATTTCCGATGGAATTCAAGTTTATTTCGTTAAAAGTGCAGTACAGTAAATTTAGTCTAACTGTTCTAGTTTTACTCTTTTTCAGGAATCTGATGTGAAAAAGTTGAATTAAATGGAATCTACCGATTAGTCAGACTATTTTCTTGCTGGGATATAATTTAGATTATAAGAATCGTTTGGACGGAATGTCAGAGATGGTCGATGTAAAATTTTTAATCATACTCAATTTTGAAAATATTCGTTTATATTGAACTTCTAACTTACTACTCCTTTAATTACTTGTTTCAAAAGAGTTGATTTCAATGAATAAATAATAAATAACTATAATCATGCGGTAAATGATGAATATTATTATTTTTTACCAGCATAATTATTTTAGGTTTTATCATCGTAGTAAATCTAATACCCGCAGTCAACTTAAAAAATAAAAAGTACGGATAAGAATGGATATTCATTTAAAATTCTTCTAGAATGTTAAATAAAAAAATAATTTTTTTCTTCAAAACCTGCATTTGATTTAAAAAAATTTCTGAACTTTCTCATACTACTTTTACAAACTGCGATGCCCGCACTTCTGTATTACAACTCTGAAAAAAAAAAGATGCACGATCTTCCCAAAAAAAACCTCTCGCGGTTTCAGAATCGAAAACCATTTTAGCGGAGACAATGGAAAGTAAAATCACGGGCATAAAAGAATATGAAAGAAGCGAAAAAGGGGGGGGGGTGCACGAGATACAACCCGTAAAGCGACGACGACGACGAGACGGTCTATTAAAAAGAGAGCCGGACGCGAGAGTTTTCATGTGCAAAGATCCACGTGAGAGAAGAGAGACAAACATTGCTGGCTTTGATAGTACCGCGCTGATGAAAGCCATTGTTTCACCCCTTTTTTTTTTTACCTTTTTCCGCGGCTACTAAATGCAAGGATCGTAGAGGATGAAGACTCCGGGTGTGTACTTTACTTTCGGAAATGCATTTTTTTTTTCTCTAAAAAGGTACACTGTTCGAATGTCTTGCTTGACAGTTCACTTAAGACAAAAATAAGAGAATGGTTCCAAAACGAAATTAATTAATCAATAAAAGACGAGCTTTAGTAAATTCAATTCTCTGTAAGATAGAGTAAGAATGGCAATTTTATTGATAATCGTTTTCTGAATTTAGATGAGGGAGATTAATAGCCTTTAAGGTTTTCGAGTAATTAATTTTCAGGTATTATACGTTCAAGCTGCTCTGTACACATAATTAATATGAATCTCCAGAGTGTCGCTAAGGCTTTTTGATTAAATACAAGTCCAGCTGTTAAATAATTTGAGCAGTGTTTTCATTACTTGGTTGTTTTGGGCCTTATAAATAAATAAATAAAATATTTAACTGTACTTTCGTACATGTAAAATTGAATAATGAATAAGTAATGCGTAAAAAAGGTAATCAATAAACCAAATTTCCCAACCAGCAATAAAAAGTAGATCTTAAAAATTAAGGTCGACCACATCGACTACGGAAAACGGAAAATATTCAATGAAGTTTAGCCAATAAAAAAAAAAAAATTGACGTCTTTTTTCCAAGGCATGCCGGCGTTTTTATCCCCGCGCTCGCCGCGTCTAAACCCGATCGAGAAATAAAATTTTCTGCGGACCCTTTTTTTTCTTCCCTGGCGAGAAACATCGTTGCCACATCTTTTTTTTTCAATACTTTAATCTCGGGGTAGAGAAAAAACTCAATTAACGCGGGCTTCTTTTGTTACACGACGATCGTGTCAGCCGAGCGACGACGGGCTAATTTATTCCGGCCGGTTTTATCAAGATTTTTTTTTTTTTGCCTTACGATCTCGGGGAACGTCTGCTTCGGGAAAAAAAAAAATCTGGGGGAAAATTTTTTACCGAGTTTACGCTGACGCGTTTGACCGGAAAATTTTTTTACCCGGGGATAAATTTTTATAAACCTTGCGCTCTCTTTTTCGAGCTTTTTTTTTCAAGTGACCTTTTGATGTTTATGTAAAACCACCGTAACTGGACTTATCACATTTCTTTTAATAATTTAAAAACAGTGTTAAAAGTGTGTTTTTTACAAAGCTTTTGAAAGATTAATGAGTTTTTTGAACTAAAATTTAATTTGTGGACGTTGATAAAATGTATTTAAAGAGAAAAATATTTTTCCGGTTATACAAATAGGACATTTTTTTTTAATGAGATACAAAAATAACTTTCGAGGAATTATATTGTAACCTTTTTTTTCTTTTAAGTATAACTGAGTAAAACTTGGAACTTAGTTTAAATTACGAGAAGTTGACAACCAGTGCAATCAGCATTATTACGAGCAACGTTAGAGTTTTGCAGTTGGATGTATAAAGTATATGTTTTTTTCATTAGCGTTATTTAAAATTTATTTAAGTTTTTATAAAAAATGCGTTTTTTTAACAAAAAACGAATTAATAATAATTGATGATTCAACAAATAAAAACAATTTTTTTCGTTACGGTAGAAATGAAACTCACCAAGCAAGGTGCAGAAGGAAGAGGAGAGCCCCGGGCACGACGAGGTCGTCGCTGCCGACGCTCCAGCGCCTCCTGAAGACGACGATCCCGGGCATGATTTTCGAGCTGGAGCTGCCCTGATCACGTGCCTCGGTCGAGCTCGTCCTCGTCCTCGTCGTCGGGGTGTAGACCTGAACCCCTCGAGCGGCTGCTCGTCTCTGACCACTCGACGCTACAAGGCTGCATTATTTTTTTTATCTCTGTCTCGCGGATGTTCTGCCTTCCAAGCTGAAAAGATAGTGTTACTCATGAGATTGATACTGCTTGATATCTTTGAAGTTCTTTTTTTTTCTCTTCAGGCGGATGCTTCGAGAAGTAAAGATTTTTGTCTTAAGTTTTCAAGGGTAATTCCAAGGAATCTGAAGGATATGATAATTTGTGTAAAAAATAAATGCATTAAAAATAGTACAGGCAAAAAGTTTTTTAACTTTCTTGAAGCCTTTGGAGATATTTTAGTTTTGGTTTCGGATATTTAATATAATGTTGAGAAACTTTGTAAAAAAATTTGCAAAAATATCTTAATATTTTTCAGTTTTTTAATTTCTTCATTTTTCAGATGTTTGAGCTCTAGTTCTTACACGAAATACTGACATTTTATGAATGCATTTTCAAGTTCTTAGCTACAGGAAATTTATTTAATATTACGCTGGAATTTCACTTTCGGAATTCCTTATAAGGGGATTATAACCATACGGACATTATAATTATGTTAGTAACAAAATTAATCTCATGCCTAAATAGGAAATATTCTAAATTTAAATCTTTGAATTTATTAATAATAATGTAATGTATATATTTTCTGTCATTATTTGTTATTACGATTTCAACTATAACTGTTTATATTTCAATTTACTTCATTAAAATTTTTTTTAGATCAATTAATTTTAAATTCACTCGTACGCTCGTTTAACAGTTTGACAAATAAAAAAAAGCCTTTTCTCTGAAAAAAAAAAAAATTAATTCACTCTTGCGCCGCATACACAGCAGTGATATTAATTTAAAACAGTCCTAGATACACAGAAGGTCGGGGGATGAAGATTAAAGCGTTTTTTTTTTACCTCGAGCAAGCAACCAACCAAATGAACCGTGGAAAAAAACTAATCTCGAAGGTAAATTGAAATCCAATTTTTGTTCCTTTCTTTTTCTGCCGCGTAACGGTGCAATTCGCAGTTAATTTTCGGAAAAACGAACGGAAGTCAAACTCTGTGTATTGATATCGAGCGGAGATAAACTTTCGGGTACGACCGAGCGAGCGTTTGTCCCTATAACTTTGCCAGATATATCTGACTTTGATCTGTGAGTTTGATGCGAACTTGGGATCTGCAAAGTTTACTTATAACTGCTGCTGGTCGCATTCCCGGTGCGAGTTTATTTTGTAAATTTGTAATTTGCCTGGGTTGCCGAGTTCGGAGTCCGGTCGTGCGCGTTTGGTTTAACTCGAGTTTCGCACAACAATAACTGTGTAATAATTTTGTTATTTTTTTTTATTAAATTAACGCATTAAAAAGTACATGAAACTTGTTTCTCAAATTTATTATTCCCTTGGGATAACGTGCGGGAATAAATGGATCAACTTACATCATCTATATGGGTGGTCAGAAGCTATACATTTCGAAAAAAAATTTTTATTGTTTGATTATGAAATATGAGGATGTATTTTTGAACTTTGGTAGTTTGAATTTTATACCTAGGGAATCTTTGAAATGAGTCTTCAAAGCGTTCGACACAAATTACAAGTTCGGTGAGTAAAATTTCTGGGAAAATAAATAGACTACCGATTCTGAAACTTCATTATTCGCTTAATTTTATTTCAACTCAAAATTAGTTTACTCGGGTTGTAGAGATGACTTCATAAATTGAAACCCGACAACTCGAGATCCAATCACTCGTTACTTCCGTAAAGTTCTCGATTCGTTGAAAATATAATTTTTCTTTTTTATTTTAATATTTTATTACAAAATTAATTTAAAATTTGTCACAAAATTTAAGTTATATGTCCGCAAGGTTTTCAAAAAATGATAAAATAGTCAAATAAGGTATTTTTAAAATGATAATTAGTTTTACTATTTTCTATCTTTATTAACAAAAGTTTTTTCATTAATTTATTTTTGTAAAAAACTATTATTATTTATTATTTACCTGTCAGTACTATTTTGTAATACTTAAAAATACAAAGGTAAAACAAGATTACAGAATTCTCACTTAAAATTTCAATAAAAAAAAAAGGAACTGTTTCAATTGAACTCTTTTGAAATTTCATTAGCCCTGTAAACTCAATTGTTGCAAAACCACTTTCTTTAAAATATGTATAGCCAGCACTACCAACAAACGGCATCGTTAACTAACCGACTACGCAGAAAATACAAATGGCATATTTAATTTAAACCACTGTGCTCTACCAGCCAGTGATAATAACCGTAAAAGGAATAAAACAATTTAGTAACTTTTGGTTGTAACTGCGCGAAGTATACAAAACTCGCTCAAGTTTAATGTCCCTGAAAAAAAAAGAAGTGGAGGGCTAATACTCGGAGTGCACCTCGGTGAATTTCGAATGGAGCCAAGGATCTTCTTTTTCTTTTCACTTTGAAGTGGGGTTTTTGGTGAAGACTTTTTTTTTTGGAAAAAAAAAATATACGTGTATATACTTTATCATGCACGCTTGCAGCTTTTTGTAACCGTAAACCTTGAGAAATCAAAAGTGTTTTTATTGAATTTTTTTTTTTTTTTTAAGTTGTGTATTTAAAAAATGAAAAAAGAAAAAAAAATTAAATTCCAAGTCAATTTTGTCGCGATACTTACCATAGAAGTACTATAGTCTTTTGCTTTAGTATTTTACAGTATCTCGGGTAGATTTATGAGTGCGTCATTTTTCAACAAAGCTTTTTTTAACAAAGAGAGTCTTCAAAAGAAATTATAAAAAATGCCAATATTGAAAATTAAAGTAAAAATTAATTAAGTAATTTTTGAAAGTTTCAGAGACCGTTGAGCAAGCATCAAAGGCTATGAGAAAATTCCTCGCCCAAAGGAAGTAAAATAAAAAAATATAAAGCGGCGGGTGATTTATATTGTGCACTTTATTTTTTCATATCCTTACGTTTGACGCCATAAAAAAAAAAAAAAAAGAAAAAAAAAATTGATAAAAGCTCATCTGGCAGATATTAAAAGTTTGAGTAGCGGTGGCGGCATTTCAGTCTTTGACTTTTACCGTTTGGAGTGGCCTGAGTAACTTGGCAAACATCGCCTCAACTTTTTGCAATTTTCATGGAAAACTCGTATTTAAGGACTTTTTAAACTTTTCAAAGCCAAGTTTTACCTTTCTTTTTTGTTGAAACTCCTTTTCACACCGTTGGGCAAGCGAGTACGCAACGTAGAAAATTAGTGATAATTGATTTGATAAACAAATAACGATGATACTATTACACAATGTTGAAGTTATGTAAAAATTTGTTAAAGAATGGAAACTTTTTATTGTAACTTCCGGGGAAACTCGAGCATGCAACGTTTCATCAAAAGTTAAAAACTTTTGGTAAAACATTGCAAACAGAAAAAAAAAAATCTTACGTGTAACGAGTTTTGGAGTAGACAACGTTTGATTTGGTTAAAAAAAATTTTTGTTTTGTATGAATTTTCAATGGCTTCGAACAAATCTGAGTATAATTTTCCGATGAAAATTACTTTGAAAATTACCATGACAAAAGTGTAACATCAACCCATGGTCATGAAAGATAATGAATCACCATTTTTCTCTCTGAAAATTAAAAGCGTCCTCTTTGTGAAAATTTAAATTTATGATTCGTATGTACAAGAGTTGTCGCGAGCCGTGTAAAACACGTTTTGCGTGTAAAAATTTTCTTTTTTTTTTTTTTGCATGAAAATTCCTTTTTTACGCAAAATTTTTTTAGCGGTAAATTATAAATAGCCTATGTAAAAAATAATTGTTTTTGCATAAATTTAACAGAAAAACAAAGTTTGGTATACTGTAGCTATTTTTGAAATATTCACAGTGTTACTGTAACATGTTTAAAATTAAACTTTTTTTTTTCAAATTAACAAGTTAAAAAATTTATACTTTGATACAGTGTCTTGAACTTTGAACTAATACTCAAATAAAAAAAATTTTGAGCTACTGCAGGGTGATTAATGCTAACTCTTTGAATTTAAAATTGATTAACTTTACGAAAGAATCTTTTTTTATTATCATTAAGCTTTATTACCTTTACAGATTATTATTTAAAATTAGAAGATTAATACATGAAAAATAATAATAAAATAAAAAGAACCCTCAGTTGAGGGCTACAATGGTAACATCATTTTCAATTCAAATTTTTAAGTCTAGCTTTTTAAGATAATTGTAAATTAAGTTCATCACAATTCTTTTTTCAAATGAATTTTAGCTAAACCCAACCCTATAACCAAAATTCCCTTATTTATGAGCGAAGGCGGTATTGTCGAATTTAGACAAATAATTAGGAGCTTTTGTGTCGCGTGGAAAATTGTTGCCGTCGATAAATGAGATTTTCACGCTGCGGGGATTCGCAAGCGATAAGTTTTGTGTTGGAAGACACAACAAGCGATTAACTCTGTTTCCGGCGGGGAGTCGAGCGGCATCGTTTTGTTATCGTTTTTTCTTTCAACTGCAACAAATTGTTAAAAAATGATTGCTAATTCGAATCTGTATCTCTTGTTTTTCTCCAGTATTCAACATTTTAGATACAAACTTACACGATAATAGGATTTCATGCTGAGAAAGAACCCCAATTTGTCCGTTTTTAGGAACGAATTGGAAATATTTTGAGACAATTAACGGGTCAATTAAGTCTTATCGCGTCAATATTCGGAGAGTTGGTTTATTGTGTCTCGGTCGATATTCAAGACCTTCGACTTTGATTGATTATCGACAATTTGCTATGCCACGTTATTTTTTATTTATTTATTTTTTCTTATTCTGATCAATCAATATTGTAATGTAGGCTAACTTGTCAAATCAGTTTGCTTAACCGACAAAGTACGCAGTTTTTTCTGGACAATGAAAAAGTTGTTCATGAATTTGAATTATGAATATTAAAATAATCGAGAAACATGAGATATACACTACATGGAAGACTTTACTTCTGATTTTATTTTACTCTAAAAAAATTTTCTGAATAATATTACTTGCTCAATTACAATTTCAATGTCGAGTAATCAAAAGATGAAGAAAAATATATAAAAAATCTTATCTTGTTACGTCCGAGCGGTTGAGCTCGAAAAGCTCTCGAGCTTATATATGAGGAACGATTTTTCGTTTATCAAGACTCGTCGAGTTCTATTTTTATTATTGCGTCTACGGGGATCGAGAGTCTCAAAGTCAAGCTGGTGCAGTTTCCGGTTTACTTTGAGGATCGCAAATGTATTGACGGGGAGATTAAAAGTGATATATCTTGTTTGTTTACGGAATTCGAGGGGGGCTGCAGGAGGAGAAAAATGTTTTGATACATATACGTCGGACGGACAAGGAATTTCGGGTAATCCGTGAAAATCGATAAAATCACCATTGATTTATCTGATTTGATCCACGTGGGAAAACCTTAAGCCGTCGGGTCGGTTTATCTATTTGGTAAAACCGTTTATGAGCTTGGCTTGATTTATCTGATACGCTAGACGGATTACAGACTCGAATGGTTATAATTTTTTCTGGTCACTATTTTTCTTCTTTTTTTTTTTAGTTGAAATTGTGTAATTTTTTTTTTTGTTTACGATAATAAATGAACATTGTTCTGATAATATTTGCTGAGTTAATTAATGTTTGCAAATGTTCAAGGCAAGAGCGACCCATAAAATGAATTTCTTTCAATATTACTTTTTTATTTTTAGAATATCAATACGTGCAAATTCATTAATGTAAACAATTTAGTTTCGAGCAGCCAAATTAATTAGCTAGCCGGAAGTGAAATGAAGCTCTATAATTTTGCGATTGAATTATATATACATGTATACCTGTGTGATTGAACTGTAATTATACCTTCAGTATAGTTACTTTGACAAAATTGGCATATTTTTATATCGAATTTCTATTAGTAAAATGAATATTTCGAGTCTCATTACCTATTTAAAATTAAATAAATACGCTAACTACCGAAAGATAATCAATCAATTAAACTTACTAAAATTAAAGCACTTATACAGTGCTCCTTAATAGATGAAAATTTTAAACTATTGTTTTCAATGCCTTCTGATTAATTGATTTAGTGTCTAAGATCTTTCAAGTGCATCACAAACAAATTAAAGAATAAAAATATTCAAAGCCGAAATAAAAGAAAAAAATACCTTGAGAAATAAAGGAATCAGCGATGTCGAGAGTTTGCACCCTCAAAACAAATCACGATAGCTTTTCCAAGACGAAAGCTCATTATCGAACTTCTTTTTTTTTCATCTTCATCTCCTTCTTCTTCTTTTCTTTCTTCGGACACTTACACTGACGTAGAACTTTTCATCACGACAGAGAAAAAACCATCCAAACTCTTCTTGAACAAGTGTACTATTATTACGGTTAATTATCGAGGAAAGCACAAACACTGCACGTAGACAAAATCGCTCGAAGTTTTTTTTATTTTATCTCGAGTGCAGAAATCATTGTTGTCTGCAAGTAATTTAAGGTGATTTTGTGGTGGTTTTATTTCTGGAAAAAAAAATTTTAACAATGGGAAGAAATTTAATTTGTTAAAAAACTTTTTTGCCTTTGTAAACTCGGTGTACTCGCGTCTATTTGAGCTCCGTGAAAAAAATTAAATTTGAAAAAAATATGAGCTTTCGACAATGCGGTCATTGTAGTGAAACTTGCGAATGGGTTTACCGAGGTAAAACAACCCTTTTTTTTTCATGCTTATACAGATAATAATTTTCATTATGAGTTTTTGAATGTGCGACGTCGCGGGTATTATTGGGAAATGAAAATGGGGGTTTTAAAAGCCATGAAAATCCACCCGTGAATAGAGCTAAGCTCCTGAAAAGCCATTTTCATTTGTACTTTTTCATTTCTCTTTTTTTTTTTTTTTCAAGCTGGAGTGGATGCGAATCGTCAAATTTTAATTTATTTTTTACGGAAATGGTAGGGATTTCGTGAAATTAAATTTTCTATCCTTACATGCGTTACAAATTTCATTTTAAAATGGCTTCAGCAAAAAAAAAAAAAAAAGAAGTTTACCTGATCGAACCACGAGGTGCTTTTTTGTACGTCGGATAAAGCTAAAATTTATGGAAAATTTTTTTTTTGTTCTTTACCGTCAATCGCATTCATATGAATAATTTATGCAAATTTTTTGCATAAGTACGTTGATTATCCGTGCATATGCATGCTGTTTTATCAAATAGATTGAGCGACTTGTTTAAAAATAAAAATAGTAAAAGCCAACTATTGTTGAAAAGCGTACATTCTATAAAGTTATTGTCTTTTCCAAAAATTTCAATACTTTCCAAACGATTACGAGCCAAAATAAATAAACGCCGACCTAGAATTTGAAATGTAAAGCACAGATTCGTATCACTTTTGGATTTATTGTACAATAAAATTTAATTCGTATCGTTACGAAAATTTACTATCTTTTACTCGACAGCAGCATAAATTTCGAATTAAAATTTTTAACTCACGAATTAAATACTCAATCTCCAATTTTATTAATTTCGAAAAATTCTCGGTCGAATCTAATATTTGGAGCGTAACGATTAAAAAAACTACCACACTATCGTTTTGATAAGATTCAAAAAGCAGTGCATTCTGCACCTAAGATTTCGTAATACGAGCTGAGATAAAATGAAAAAAACTGCGGGTAAGATCCGCAGTTTGGAAAAAATCGTCTGGCGGTTATCAATGGTTTCTGCTTCATTTTGGCATTGAATAACTCTAACGTAAGCTTTTGAATGAAAATTATTGCAAAATTCACAATAGAAAATCCGATCATCCCTCACAAAAAAAATAAATCCGACTCGAAAATTCACTTCAATTAAATTAAATTTCTTCGTATCAGGGGGAGAAATTGAACCACCACAAAGTTACCTGAAGCCTCACAAAATCACACGAAATTTAAAACTCAAAAATAAATCACAGTGCGAGAAGCACGTGTAAGTCACGCTTCGGCGCCACGAGCTGGGTAAATTCGAACGCGCGTCCGTCGAGGTGGCTCACCTCGAGCGTACTGACCGTACACTCCGCTGGCCGCGCGCGGAGCATCGGCGAATGCGGGGGAAGAAACTGCAGTGCGAGCGCCTGCGCGTCGCGACCCTTTGCTTACATTTTTACCCGCATGCGAGACTTAGTTAGGGCTTTTTTTTTTAATTTTCAATCAGCGTGCGAGTTTGGTTTGTTTATTAAAAAAATTGTGAGTTTTTGTGAAAGCTCGTATCTGTTGTGGGATTTATTACATCACTTTTTGCTATGGTAGTATTGCATAATTTCAGTTTAGCAAGTTATAATTAAGTAATTAGATTACAAGGTTGCTTTAATTTTCAGGATGCTTAGTACAGGAGATTGTATAGGAGTTTCAAAAGTAAGTTAGTATAAGAACTGTTTATTTTTATTGATGGCTTCTTTCACATTATTAATAGTTTTCAAAAATGGCTCAATTTAATTTTGATCCATTTGACCATAGTGTTTTTACTAACTTGTGTAAAAAAAAGGTTGAATTTTTAGTTTCAACTTTGATATTATATAATTTATAGTCAAAGAAAAATTGGTCTTACAATTTTTATTGAATTTTGAAAACATTGACCCGGGGCCTGATTGTCTAACTCGATACGCGTGAAACGCGCGTATCGAGTTAGACAATGAATTAATTAAAATTAATAACAATAAAATTAAGACAAATTTTTGATAAATCAGGCCTCAGCACAGTAATTACCGGCGATTTTAAGATTCGAATGAAGGTGCTTTCACAACTGATACCTTTGAAACAAACGATATACGCGCGTTTCACGCGTATCGAGTTAGACAATCAGGCCCCCGAATGAACTTAATAATTTTATACTAAGTACTCGATGCCACTCAAAAGTGTTGCTTGTCAATTTTTTTAACTCCTTTCATATCGTTTGAAAGTTGAAAAAAAGAGCTTTAAAATTTGCTTTTGCACGACCAATAACGATTCTTTCGAAAGTTACATCTAGGCAAAGTACTGAGAAAAAGTTTATCAGAATTATTGAAGAAATAAAGATTCATTTTCAAACTCTTGATATAGGCTTTGAGATGAGACCTTAAACGTCTGAAAATATTTACTATTTTTACTGCTACTAAATTTTTTGCAAGGATTCAAATATTGTTGTTATGAAATCAGGTATTAAAAAGATTTATATTTTATACTCGTCCAATTGATAC
Organism: Encarsia formosa; assembly: GCA_038277355.1. Classification (NCBI taxonomy): domain Eukaryota; kingdom Metazoa; phylum Arthropoda; class Insecta; order Hymenoptera; family Aphelinidae; genus Encarsia; species Encarsia formosa. Next base: position 114,700,326 of record CM076184.1, read on the forward strand.
AGGTAGAAATTCAAATAAGCGACCAACTGCATTTTTACAGTTTATACTATCTATGCAATAATAAATTGCAATATGTATTGAAAATTTTCAATCTGACACTCGGTTTAAAGGATCGAACCGTACACAAAATAAAAATATTAAAATTAGATTTAAAAACGAAGTTTTTACTGAGTAATTCAAATTCTCTCGAATAAAATACACATCCCAGATATATAAGCTAGAGTTTTTTTCGGATATTTTTTCTAGTACGTGTCATAAGCACACATGAAACTTTATGTTTTTCCTATAAGCATTGAATAATTCACTTGGGATAGCTGTAGGGATGAAAATACTGCCAGCTAAATTCCAACTAAAATGAATAATCGATTTTCCATCAGATCAAAATATTTATGGTACGAAACAAAGAAAAAACAAAGACGAGTGGAGGTCAGAGAGCGAGAAATTTTCTAAAAATCCACAGTGTAAGCGTTGCTTCTTTATTTACATTCTCGACGCAAACGCATCTGTTTTTATGAAATTGGTTTACTCACGTCAATGCTTTTTGCTCAAATCTTTTTACTTTTTCATTGTTTTTTTTTGCAATTAATGTGCATTTTAAATCTTTACTGATTATTTTATTATGATTTTTATAATGATTTTTGAATGAACAGATAAATGATTCTGCTATACGATCATCCAAAACCTATAAAAATATATATAAACGTATAAATGCACAACCATTGATACAGTTAAAATCTTTTTTTCTTTTTTTTTTTTTTAGGCTTAGCCAGAATTTGATATGACACCAATGCAGTTCCGATCGTTTCACAAAATGACCGTAAACCAGGTGAAATCAAATTACAATGCAAGGGGAGAATGCCGGGCTTTTTCGTACCCTGTGCAATAGTGGTCAGGTGATCTTATCCAATGTCACCTCGATCAGATTACCTGTGAAAGCTGCAAATAAATTCAAACTCTGTTTACGAAAAAGATAGTTTTATTTTTTATCAAGAGTTTAATTTATTTGAAGAAAAAAAAAAACTATTACAGCAAAATCGTTTTCTGTAATTTAGTTTGTCTTTGGAAAAGCGCAATGAGAAAGATTGAAAAAAAAATTAATAGTTTCAATTTTGAATGTAAAAATAGGTGAACATGAAAATATATTTTAAGTGGCAATTGACTTACTTGAATTATTACTCAATAATACCCTGTGATTGAGTTCACAGATCTTTTTATAATGTTAATTTAGAACGAGTTTTTTATCAGAAGTATCCTAGCAAAAAATTAATTTGCACAGAGATACATAAGAAAATCAACAAGAAAAAAAAATTTAACTATAGTTACACGAAGTAAGTTTAATAATAGCTTTGGAACTTGAGTGTAAGTCTGTATAAACTTGCATTTAACACAATTTTATGCACAGTTCAATTAACCAATGAATTTAGTAATTTTTTTATGTTCAAGTGATAGTTTTCAAAATAATTTAAATAGAAAGTTAAGCTGGTAAAAATTTCAGTTTTGAAAAACCACGGTTTTTTAATTTTTCATACCATAATTTTGACATTCAAGAATGAGTGATGTTAAATATAAATGATATTTTGTGACATTTTAAAAACAAATTCAAGTTTAAAATTTTTTTAAATTTATCTAGAAACTTCAAAATTTATTAAGTTTTTATTTTAAATAAATTTTAATCTTGAAATTTTTTTGAATTATAAATTTCTCTTTTTAGTAATTCCTCAGTGAGTATAAAATAAACTTTGGAAATAGTTTCCAAATCTTTATTGGTATTTTTTTATTACAAAAAATTGTTGTATATAGTGTATTTACTGAAACTTTAAGAGAGTTTTAAAACCAGATCTTATTGTAAGACTACCAAGTGGGTAGTTACAAATGCTCATTTTGGGTAGTAATACGAAAAGAATTTGTCTTAAGTTAATTTAAGTCAAAAATTAGTTTACTGAATTCAGCAAAGGTAATGAAAAAAAGTGCCGCCTGCCTATTTAATTAATGAGAAGGCGGTGCAAAAATTAGATTGTATGGAGAGTTTTGAGTGCTCGACAGTCTTTTTTGAAATTTAGTCTTGAGCAATTTTTAAAAGAGTAAATTTGCTTAGTATTTAGTAGTTTACGTGGTGTAATTTTTTTTTTGTGGATTCTCTAAGTAGTAAGTTGTATAAAACGGCGCAATAAAGACTGTTTTGAAACTACGACAGCAACGATTTTTTTTTAGCTTATAAATACTATAATGACCTTTTTTTTTAGCTCATCGATGTGTTCGAGTAGTTACAAAACCTCCCTTAATATAACCTCTGTTTAAATAAAACATATTAATTAAAAAAAATTTTTTCGAACAAATTATTTGTGTTCCCGCTGTTCCAGAAAAACTTGATTTAAAAAACCCCATTAGATCTAGTGTAAATTTTATTTAAAAAATTTTTCAATTTCGATTTCTCATTATTTATTCAGGTTTTCTCAAAACCTGTCAAAACCACCCAAGTTTATAGTAACCAAAATAAAACATATTTTTTATTAGTTTTTTCAAAATAATTTAATTGTATTTGTTTTATTATTATTCTTATCAAGGTCTTTACTATAATTATTTTGAATATTATAAAAGGCTCTGCCTCGACTCAAATGGCTTTCAAGCTTGTCGCATCCAAAATAAATAATAAAGAGCAATATAAATATTTTTATATTACCCGTACTCTAAAATGCGTATTTTACGCATTCAAAAGAGCTATTTTGAGTGTGTAAAATCGCACATTATGATTGTGCTCATGTTGATAGAGCTGCCATCTATTGATTTAAATTCAAAGCTGAGCAGCAGGCACATTTGGTTTTAGCTGCTTTTGCTTGTTGCAAGTGTCTTGCTGCGGCCTGCGGCTCATATCATTAATCGTCCGTGTATTTTACAAAATAATACTTTTTTATAAAAATCAAACGTCAAGTATAGGTAGTTATTAAAAGTTTTATTTTTTTCTTTTTATAAAAAGTCTACTTAGTTAAAAAGAAAACGTACATAACCTCGGCCATCAAGTTGTGTTGCGTGCAGCGGTGAGGCTACGTAGATTTTGCTAATCATATTTTACAAAATAATAATCAGCAGTTGAAATATATTTACTTAAATAAAAATCTGCTTATAGTTAAAAGTGTAATAATAATAGTATCAAATGTTATAAAAAGTGTTTAAACTGTAAGTTGAAGTTAACTTAGGAAGAACAGTGTGTTTGATTTCAAAAATATATTTTATTTTAAAACACATTAGACTATATTACGAAGGATCAAATGTTTTTAAACACGAGCAACTACCTCAGTTTTTGGCTTGAGCATCGGCGGAGACCGCGACTTCAAAAAATTAACGTCGGGAAAAATTAGGTGTAGGTACTTATATAAACAGTAAACACAACACCGAGACAGCGGCCGGCGGCGGCAGCGTAGAGAAAGCAGACGACACTGGGAGCAGCTGTGTTTTGATGACCGAGCTTATACTTATATTAATGATTATTTCGGGATCATTTTTGTGCATCAGTTTCAACGCTAGCATTCCTAAGTAAACAAATCAAGCGACGCTAAATCGTGAAATCTTTTCTCCTTACAAGTTTACAACGCGCTGTTGTGAGTTCCGAGTTCGAGTTCGAGGCCGCGGTATGAAACGTACACTATAGCAAACCCATGTATATTATATAGTGTACAGCTAAAACCAAAGTACCCATGCTAGCAAGAAAAACTATGGCGGTCTGCTAGCAGGATCTAACCTATCAATCTAAAAATTTAAAAGTTTAGCCAAATTCTGTCAATAAATTCACACTTTTGACGCATTTTCGAGTACTCGTAATATAAAATAGTATACATAATGCGTGCGTAAACTGCATTGTTCACACACTTGTGCTATTGGCGTCGGCAAAGCCGACGCCAGCACGCGTGCGTGAATGATGCATTTTACGCACTTATTATATAATATACTATTATAAAATTTAGGTACTTATAATTATTAAGAAAAATTTTTTTCAATTATTTCAGATCAATGTTTACGGCCTTATGTTATGGAAGCCCACAAATTCGCCGGTGGCGACCAGTTGACCTAAAAATTGCTCCATAAGAATTAACATGTCAATCTGCTATACGCCAATACGGGAATTCCGAGTCGGGATTTACCTACCGGGCTACCGATTCCATGACTCATGAACAGAATTGATGAATCATCTGACGGCTGACGCGATAAACGCCATGTCGACCACAGACGACCGGCGCAGTTAGCCGCATTAACGTTGTCTGCCGATTTGTGTACGATTTTGACAGAAAATTATTTTATATTAAAATTAATATATGGTCTTAAATTTATTATTCAATGTTATCAGAAATAGTATAAGATTTTATTTTTCAAAATTTTAGTACTTGCGATTTTACTAAACGCATTTTTAACTTACTTTTAGTTTAAGATTATGAGTAATAACAACATGTCAACAGAACCAGAAGTTAGAGTGCCTTATGACGAGAATGGCAGCAATGGATTACTAATACATGAAGACAAATTTATTCCTGATGAATTGATGATAGAGCTGTTTTATCATTATATTGATCACAAGTCCTTGAAATCCTGCCAGTTGGTCTGCAAGCGTTGGAAGTTGCTTATTCAAAGTTATATTTGGCGAAAAAAAGCTGAAATAGCCATACATCATTCTTTACCTGTTGATGAAAATGCTCCATGGACAATGTATTACCTTATTTGTGATAGAAAGCTATTTAATAGAAATTTAATTAAGAATCATTCTGGTGAAAAAGGATTGGAATTTGATGAGACCTGGAAAATTCTTGATTATGATGGTCATCAATGGAAAGTAGAATCACCACCACTCGGAGTCCCACCTTTACCTCAAGATCCAGATTTTGAGGAAATCAACCACTGTTTTGTTACTTCTTTTGATTTTTGTTGGAAAGAACAAGTTATTGATTTAAAAAATGAAGGAGCCTCAGATTATTTGATGGATGAGATGCAACCTACAGTTAAGGTAGTTTAAAAATTAATTTAGTATTTTAAATTTAACTTTAGCAACTTATTAGAATTTGTATTATAGTCTTGAATTTTTGACTGAAAATTTTTCAATTATAGGTCAGTGAGTGGTATAGCTGTAGATGGGATTGTTCTGCTACTTATTCAAATAAAATTCAATTGTTGACAGAGTCTAATACGATTTTAAAATCTCATAGATTTTCTAAACAATTAAAAGATGATGATCAAGGTACATGGTTCAAGGTAAGTGTTAAATGAAGTTTAAACAATAAAATGTTTTTCAACGCGTCTATTTACTTCCAGTTTGAGTATGAGTTCAAAAATTATGGAAAAGGATTGAGAAAAATTATATTTGGCCATGGAGGAAAGGATAATCAATATTGGTCTGGGCATTATGGATCTAAAATGACAAGAGCTTGCATCACTCTTGAATTACCTAAAAACAAAAAAAATTTAACTGAAGAATAAGAATAATGGTTTAGATTTTATTTTATTTTATTTTTTTATCTTAGAAAATAATTAAGATTGCAAGAAATATTTATTGTTGATTTTTTAATGACTTGATTTTAACAAACTCAACTTTATTGTATATAAAGGTTGTGAAGTTGTGTAACATATGTAAATTGATATGTTAAAGTGTAAGTTTTTTGTAAAAAGTTCATGTATTTATTTAGTTTAAGATATTAATATCGACTGGACAGAAAGTGAATTTTAAATTTACTTATTACAAAATCAAGAGAAAATTTGAATTTAGTATTTAAACAGCATATTTTAACATTACATCACAATGCAATGTTAAAAACTGCTTAAATTTAACAAAGTATAAATATAGAATCAACAATTTTTTTATTTAATACTATATAGTGTACATACATATATTACATATATTTGAATATTTTATAGCAACATGAGAATTTAAAAATGTTAATTATTTTTAAGAAAGTTGAAACGTCGAACGTGGAGCACTTTGTGAAAATAATAGATATTTATCTATATCAAAACCACTATTAATTTTCTTCATTATCCATTACTACAATAAATTACAACGAAAAATCTTAATTCGAACTTATACTTTATTTTATTTTAATTTAGTTTTAAATTTCAAAGTTTGTACAACTCATTGACGCTCTGAAAATTTATAAAGGTTCTAATTTTACGTGTTTATACAGACTTCGTAATACCGTAGAGATAGGTATAAATTATTCCTGTAAACCATGCACAATGCAGGGTGACTTTATTATAATTATTTACTTGTTAATTGAAATAAATGAAATTTTATACAATCGTCTTAAAAATCAATGACTTTTGGGTTTATTTTGCAGTCCACGTAAACTTTACACTTTTATTATTCATCTGAGTAGCAATGATTCGAGCTAATAATACATTCCGTGTTAAAATCAGGCTACTTACCTGTTACAATACCTTTATTAAAATTTGAAAAAAATGAATTTAAAATAATTTCTACGAAACTAAAATATACTGTTTCAGTTTCGTAGAAACAAAGTTTTATTATATGTGGATAATTTTCCAAATTAATTTTAAAAAAATTTTTAGTTATTGCTAATCATCAATTTATTTATTTTTTCATTCTAATGAGCATAATATATTTAAAAGAAAAAAAAAAAAAAAAAAAAAAATTTGCAACGGGGGTGTACAGGAAACCATTATATCCATTACGAAAAAACTGTTTACAATTTTATTTGAAAGAAAATTATTCTGGACAAAAAAGGAATATTGTCCCCAATGGTGGTGATGATTGGATCGTAGAATCGCCACCTGTTTTGTTCTATCGCTACCGGACGATCCGATTATTGAGAATGCAAATCATTGTTTTGCCGTTCCATACAATCGTTACTGGAAAGAACAAGTTATAGATATAATATATCAGTTACAACAGCCATCTAGGATTTAAAAGCGCTTAATTTAATTAGTTTATACAAAATCAATGCGATTATTACAGATCACTGAGTGGTATTAATAGCTCTAGACGCGATTGCCTTGCTGTTTATGCAAATAAAGTTCAATTATTGAACGAATCAAGTGAGGTGTTGAAGTCACATCGATTCTTGAAAGAATTAAAATATTCAGATCAGAGTAAGTGGTTCAAAGTGAGTACTACATATTTGAATTTCATAAAAAATTAAAACTTTCTAAAACTACTTCATTGATTAAATTTTTATAGTTTGAGTGCGCAAAGATTTGAGGAAAATTTTATTTGCTTTGGTGGCCGCGTTTGGGCATTTAAGCGTGTTTGTTTAGGACATTATGGATGTAAAATGGCAGGAACTTGTGTTACGCTCGAACTTCCTTTTTACAAAAATTTAATAAGGGATCATTCTAGAGAAAAATTTTTGAAATCTCACTGGAATATGGTACTCCGCAAAGGTGACGGATGGATGTGGAATCTCTGCCAGTCGGTTTACAAGAGCTACCAAAAGATACAATTTTTTCGAAAACTAACCACTGCTTTGTTACCTCTTACAATTGCTGTTGGAAATAGTACTAAAAGAACCAATTGTAAATTTAGAAGATGAAGCCTCCGAGTTTTTGTTCGACCAAATTTAAGCCACAATCGAGGTTTCTCCAGCTCTTTTTTTTTACTTCGTTTTATTTTATTTCATTTATTTATTTTTTCGAACCCTGCTGAAAGAATAAAATATAAAAAATTAATCTTTTTTATTAATTTTGAGAAATTTGTTTTCTTATTTTCATTGTAAAAAATTTTTTGTCTTTGATGTCTTAAAAGTTGAAATAAACATTTAGAGAAAATAATTTTTATATCTATATTAGGCGTACGAGTAACACATCATGAACGATGTTGTTTACGCTGCAGGGAAATAAACCTGGGAGATTCCCCGCCGAAACCGGCCCCTTAAAATCTTGGTGGCACGACAGAGTAGCAGCAGTAAATCGCCAGCAGTTGCGTGAAGCGCAATCTTCCATTCCCAGTCAAAATTCAAAGACTACTCAAAAGTTTTTTTTAATGTAATAATTCTGTACTATTTAGTACTCAATATATTGATCAAATAACAGATTTTGTTTACAAAAATATAAGCTCAAAAAGAGAAAAATCAAAGTTAAAGTAAAAATCAATGGAACCAGACATCAAAATGACTTATGAAAAAAATCGCAATCAAGATAGTGATATAAATCCGTTTAATAAAAATTTGATAAAGAATCACTCAGGCCAAAACGGTTTGAAGTGCGACTGGGTCGTCATGATTAATGACGGTGACGGTTGGGTGGTAGAATCTCCGCCGGTTGGTGTACCAGGACTACCAAAGGATCCAATTTTCAATAATATTGACCACTGTTTTGCAACTTCTTTTTTTTGTTGCTGGAAAGGACAAATTATTGATTTGATACAAGAAGGATTTACGGAGTACGAATTGGATCATGTACAACCTATCGTAAAGGTTCGAAAGTTCTTTTATAGATTTTAAACCTACCAACTGTAATAATAGAGTAATAAAAATAACCGTTGAAGTTTAAAGTTTTAAAAGATTTAAACATTTATTTTTTTACAAAACTAAAATACAATTTTTCTAAGTTTTTAGCTCAGTGCAATTGATAATAATACCTTGGCTCGAATTTTGTAAGAAAATTCTGACCTTAGTAAGAATTATAATTTAAATTCCATATTTTATTGTTTTAATTTATTATAGGTCAGTGAATGGTACAGCTGCAGATGGGATTGCCCAGCCGTCTACGCAAATGAAGTTATTCTGATTAGAGAATCTGATGAAATAATAGAATCACATAAATTTTTTAATGATTTGAGAAACGAAGATCAGAACAAATGGTTTAAAGTGAGTCCTTTCTACTTATAATGAACAGTTTAAATATTTGAATTTTTAACTATTAAATATTAAAAAAAAAAATATGAATTTATTTTTAGTTCGAGTATGAGTTTAAAAACTATGGTAAAGGATTGAGAAAAATTTTATTTGGTCATGGTGGACAAAATAGAAAATTTTGGGCTGGACATTACGGTTCAAAAATGGCAGGAGCTTGCATCACTCTTAAATTACGCGGAATAAAAAATAATTCAATTAAGGAATAAATTTTTAAAGTATAAAAGTTTGAAACTCTTTGTCATTAAAATTATTTTGATTTAAAATGTGATTGTAGAAAACAGTATTTTAAAAATTAATAAACCATAGTCCTATTTACAATTAAGAAACACTTAGTTTTGATTTATAAAATTTATTATTGCAAAGTTAGATTTTATTGAAATTTTCAGTAGGATACTTTTAAAGGTAATTAATTTAATACTTTACCAGCAATACAATATCAATTTTTAATAAAAAAAATTCTTCCGAGTGAGATTACTTCATGGGAAAACCCACGTTGTGACTTGAGAGATGAAGTATTCTATGTAAGGTACCTGTACCTAATATGGCCCCCCTAAGCGAGAATCGACGTTGTGGCCAATCAAATCACTATTTTTTGACGGGTAAGGTCTCATTTTAAAGCTTAATTCAAGAGCTTTAAAATGAAACCTTACACGTTTGATTTTGATCAATGAGCTTCAAATGCCAGAGGATTTACCAAAACACGGTTTTTTAAGACACATAAAATTTGTGTCCTAGTATGGCCCCCCTCTCCCCCCTGAAGTATTTTATTCATTGCGATTTTTTAAATCAATCGGAATATGAGATTTAAAAAAACTTCAAAATTTTTAACATTTTAAAAATAATTTATTTAAAAATTGAGCCTTTTTTACAATTTTTTTGAAAGCTTTGCAACCATTAGAAAAATTACAACTTTAAATTTTTATCAAAGTTTGATTTTTGAGCTAGAATGCTTTTTTAGTTATAAAATGAAAAAAAGCTTTGAAACAATTAAATTTATTTTTCTTAAATAAAATTAGGATAGGATTTTCTAAAAAGTAAACATGAAACTAAGGACTCTTAATATCGGTATTTCTACTAATTCGCGGGGGGCCATATTAGGAACACTGGAGAATAATAAGTTATTTAAGAATAAAACCCGTTAGAAAACGAGTTGAACAAAAACTAAGGTCGCGTTTTAAAGCTGAAACAATAACGAATCGAAGCTACTTATTCAAATTTTGGTCAGATGCGTCTAAATCTTTTGGCAGACCATTTAATTACAACGTAAAATAATAACGGAGGTATACAAAACGAGTTTTAGCTATTAGGCCGTGCGCAAAAATAATTTTAAAATGTTCTAAACAACTGAAAACTTCATAATTCAGTGTTTTTGACTTCTTCCTACCTTGTAGAGATGCCGCATATCGAGCATATTCAAAATAACAGGGGGGGCCATATTAGGCAAGGGGCCATATTAGGCACACTTACCTTATATTAAGAACTGAACTGAAACTCTTGTCCCGAATCAAATAAAATGTAGTCTACAAAAACAATTTCAAAAATTATTTAAATTTTTTTTTCACGTAAATATATGAAAAATAAAAAATATTGTCACTGTATAATAAAAAAATACTTGCAGTAATTTTTCCAGTACTTTTTTTCAACTGTTATCTTTTTAGCTATTTTTTTTTTTATAGGATTGGCAACTATTCAAATTTATATTTTAGTGAGCTTATTTAGTTAGAGTATAAAAAAATAATCGACACATATTTTTTATTTTTTCCAAAAAAAAAAAAAGTTGGAGGGACTACTGGAGTTTAAAATGTTTTTAATTTCAATATGTATATAGAGATGTACTCTCAATGTAATTTCGGTCCGTGAACGTGAATGGACTGCTGCTTCAAAAACTTTTCTTGATAAACTTTGATTTAAAAACTCTACAAACAATTTTTTAATTCATGAAAAATATCGTGTATTTTCAGAAAAAAATTTTTTCAATGTACTGGTTGCCAAATCTATTAGTACTTAATTGGAATACACGCTAATAAACAAAAAACGCAGTTTTACTTGTATATCTGTACAATTTATATAATTTGGTAAGTATCCAAAACTTGCAACATGATTGTACCAAATTAACTCAAACAGTCGTTACTTTTAAAAAGCACGTCAGTTTATCGCTGCCAGTCGATCGGTACGCACATCGTCGATCAGTTTCTCAACTGAATATTATTAAATTATTCGGTACATTCTTTTCAGTTTTAAAAATAATTTTTATCAACACTTAAGTTAACATGGATAAAATTGGTGACGATAAAAGCACAAAAGTGAAAAAATTAATAAACATCATGTCAGCAGAATCAGAAATTAAAGTGCCTTATGATGAAAAAAATGGATTATTGATATTTAACGATAAATACATTCCCGATGAGTTGATGATTGAATTATTTTGTCATTATATTGATCACAACTCTTTGAGATCCTGTCAGTCAGTCTGCAAACGCTGGAATTTTTTGATTCAAAGTTACAGAATTTGGCGAAGAAAAGCTGAAATGACCATACATCATTGCTTACCTATTGTTGAAGATGCTCCATGGAGAATGTATTACCTTATTTGTGATAAAAAGCCTTTTTACAGGAATTTAATTAAAAAACATTCTGGACAAAAAGGCTGGAAATCTAAGTGGCACATCATAAGCAACAGTGGTGGTGGTTGGGTAGTTGAATCCCCACCAGTTGGTGTACCTAATTTACCAAAAGATCCAATTTTTCAGAATACCAACCATTGTTTTGTTAATTCATTTGAATTTTGTTGGAAAGAACAAATTATAGATTTGATAAAAGAAGGGGCCTCGGATTATTTGTTAGACGAGATGCAACCTACAATCAAGGCAATTGATTTTTCCTATAATTCTTTTTTTTTTTTTTTTTCCATTTGACTCTGAGTACGCATCGTAAAATTTTCCAAAGTTTAAGTTTTACAAAGTAATTATTTGTATTACAATCAAAATTTTTGTCATTTTAAGATGATCGGTAAAGTAGCCAATTTGTTTTTATCATAACATTTGGTAATTATGAAAAATTTGTGATAAAAAAAAGGAATGAATGGAATGAAAAAATAAATGTGTACTCAGACGATTAATATAAATTTTTTCAAACAAATATGAATGATAATATTAAGTAGTTTGAAGAAAATTATTCAATTTTCACATAGATTAGTGAATGGTATAGCTGTAGAAGGGACTGCCCAGCTGTCTATGTAAATGAAGTTGAATTGAGAACTGAATCAAACGAAGTTCTAGACTCTCATCAATTTTCTAGAGAACTAAGGGGCGTAGATCAAAATAAATGGTTCAAAGTAAGTGTTTGAATACAATTCAATTATTTAAATTTTCAACGGAAAAAAATTTTGATAAATCGTACCTAATAATTTTTAGTTTGAACACGAGTTCAAAAACTATGGCAAAGGATTAAGAAAAATTTTATTTGCCCACGGAGGACAAGATAGAAAAATTTGGGCTGGTCATTATGGATCTAAAATGGCAGGAGCTTGCATTATTCTGAAGTTTCCGGAAATAAAAAACAGTTCAATTGAAGAATAAGATTTGAAAACTTAATTTTTGAAGTTCATGATGTGATGTTAAATATAATAAAAATTATTATTTTTGTTTTAGATGACTATATATTTTTAACCGAATTACTTTTGGTTAATAACGATTTTATTTTCAAATCCAAGTATAGCCGTGATTAGAAAAAATATTCTCACAGTCTAATTGGTACTTTAATCAAATTTCTGCAAATTAAAAAAGTTACAAGATTAGAATATAAAATTTTCGATGAATTGGCTTTACTCAATTTACACGGGATTGCAATACACTTCTCGAGTTTTCTAAATTCAAAAGCATAAACTTCATACGTCAGTTGTATTTTATTTTTTGCTATCGCAAAAGAAGAAATTTTCGTGTATTTTGAAGAGTGCTCAAATACTTTCATGTTATAAAATCAAGGAAAAATAGAAAAAAGTTTTGAAAATAGACTTGGTTGCTGTAGAGACAGGACAGCAGATAGATGCAAAAATTTAATTGTTAATTTTCGATGTTATTATGATAATTATGATAATTTAATTTTACAAATCTAACTTTTAATATTATATACTGCCAAATTTTAATGACGGGAAAAATTAGCCTGTTAGATTTGAAAATGTAATTAATGTGGTTTTAATTGGCTATAAACGCAATGTATGTGTGCAAAATTTATTTATGTACAGTTTCCAATACATATTTTACAGTGAAGTTTTTCAATTTTTAATTTTCCATATTCAAAAATATCTTTTAAAATAGCTAAAAATTTTTTCATCACAGTAAAAAAATTTAAATTTCAATAGAACAAATATGTGAAGATTAACTTTAATACAATATAAAATCAATTTCTGGCAACATCATAATTTTCTTTATACCAATTAACGCTCTCTTTGATAGCTTCTTCAAAAGGTGTAAATTTAAAATCTGGCAACAACTTTCTCAGTTTAGCATTGCTGGCTGTTTTTTTGTACTGACCATCAGCTGCTGATGTATCAAAAACAATTTTACCTTTAAAATCAAAGGCTACAGCAAGAGCCTCTGCAGCTTGAGCAATGGTAACTTCTTGGGATTCATCCACTAAAATAAAAAATATGTTTAATGCTCTCATACATTCCTTAATATCTCAAGAGCCAAATGAAATTTTTTGTTACCAGATAAAATAATAGGTTCAACTGAATTATAATTCCTAAGAACCCATACAAACAGTTTTGCTAAATCCTTACTGTATATAAATTGTCTCAAAGGTTTTCCTGTTCCCAAGACTGTGAAAACTTTATCTTCAGTATTTCCTGAAACAAAATTTAAAATAAATATTTGTTAAGTCTTTAAATTCTATAGATGATATCCTTAAAATGTACCATCTTTTAAGAGATCATATAATTTTCTCATTAGTCCGGGTATCACATGACTTGCACTTGGATTGTAATTATCATGAGGCCCAAATACATTACAAGGAATCACGCTAGTATAAATTCTCCCATATTGATCATAATATCCTTTGTTTTGAATATCTATCAGTCTTTTGGCATAGCTGTATCCATAGTTTGATTGATGAGGTGGTCCATTGTGAACCTATTCAATATAACTAGAATAGTTAAAAAATGAAATATGATATTGATGTTTACATAGTGCCATGTTTACCATCGTTTCATCAATAGGATAAGTTGTTTTATCCGGAAAGATACATGTGGAAAGGCAAGATACAACTTTAACTACTCCATGTTCATGAGCAGTTTGTAATACGTTGTCATTCATTAGTAAATTTTTACGCTATAAAAATCATCATAAATTAATAATCAAATCAAACCAAATTTTTGAAGAATATCTTACCAAAAAATCTAAATTATAAGCCATGTTATGAAATAAACCACCAACCATAGCTGCAAGATGTATTACATGGGTAGGCTTATACTTATCAAATAATTTTTCAGTGCTTTGCTTATCACTAAAAATCAACAAAATAGGGTGTAATTATTTAAAAATATGTATATTAAAATTTATTAATTCTTTATCAACCATAAATCTGCATCCTTGGAGCTTAAAAAAATCCAATCTTCATCTGGAAGTTTTTCAGATTTTATTACTGATTGAATTGCTTGACCAACCAAGCCACTTCCTCCTGTGACTAGAATAACTTTTTTGTCTGACATCTATAAAAAATTTTCTAAAATTAATAGGTACCATTACGTTCTCAATTAATTTTTATTAATATTTCACGGGAAAAAAATAATTATGCTGACAAAGGGTGAAAATATATTAGATTTTGAAAAATTAATTATAACCTTACACTTAAAATATTTGAATTACTCTTAGAAGAATAATTTAACGTTGATAATAAGGTTTTTTAAAAAAACACAAAGAAATAATATAAGTAAAAAAATTAATACTTTTTTTGTCTTTTAGAATCTTTATTTACATCGCAGAATCTGGCAGGTGGTAGGTACGTTGTACAGTGCACTGCAGAATCAAATCAAAACAAAACACATCAACAAATCAACTGAGTGAGTTCTGCGGAGTTGCGGATTTTAAAAATCGGTTGTTTTTAAATTTTTAAGAAAGAAAAGTTTAAATAAATTAAATAATTTTTTTATCGCTCGATATCGCGAACGGTTAATTTTAAAATAATTTAGTACTTACATGGAATCATAAACATTTTAAAAGTTAAATCAGAAATATAGGGTAAAATAATAAGTACACAAGATTTATTAAAAAATACTCATTTAAGTACTTTATTCTTTTTTCAAGCAGTTTAATAAATAACTTTGAGCTAAAATTATTTTTTCATACAAAAAATTTAACAATTTTTTAAAAGCAATATCTACATATCTACATTATTATACGCGCAGCATCCGTATTTTTTGTCCGTCCGTCCGTTCGTCCGGGATCAAATTTAAAAATTTGATTACAACGCTCCTAATCATCGGATTCAATTCAAATTAGGTATACGGATATTTTCGAAGATGTAGATTATGAATCTAACTTGCGTTTTTTTGTTTCTATTTTTTTTTTTAAATGACAAGCATTTCTATTTTATAGATTTTTGTCATCAGTTTATTTTAAAAATTTAACATGGTTCTTCCAATGCATCCGATTTTTAAAAAATTACGTATATGTATGTTTTCAAGGGTGCTGATTACAAATATCACTTTGAATTTTTAATTTGTTTTAAATAAAGTGCACTTAAATAAGGTGAAATTATAATTCTCTCCTAATATATTGGATTTGTACGAAAATTTGTTTTCGATGTCTTTTGAGGGTCAAGATTACGAATCTGATTTTCAATTTTAAATATTTGATGACTCTAATAAGGTCTATATTCAAATAAAGTTAATTTGAAATTTTTGCCCCATACATCTGACTCGTAATAAGTTTTGTGTATTGGGATCTCTAATGCTCCTCATTTTGAATATGACCATAGATTTTTATTTTACCCTGAATGAAGTTTACTTATATTAGGTAAAATTTTCCTTTGTTCTCAATCGATATTAGAACAATCAGAAATTTCGTATACACCTGTTTTCAGGGGTGCTGATTACAAGTATCACTTTGAATTTTTAATTTGCCACAATATTTAAGTACACTAATAAGGTGAAATTATAATTCGCGCCTAATACATTGGATTTGTTCGAAAATTTCTATTCTTTGGCCTTTGAGGGTCCAGATTATGAATCTGACCTTCGATTTGAATCTAATGACTCTAATGAGGTCTATACTCAAATAAAGTTAATTTGAAATTTTTGCTTCATAAATCGAACCGAGAATCGAACAGTAATAAGTTTTTTGTACTGGGATGTCTAAGGTTGCTCATTTTGGGTATGTATGTATATACGAAGCCCAGACATTTGGAAGACTTTTTTTGTTTTTTTCATCACTAATATGGTTGTAGATTTTTGTTTTAAAATATTTTTGATTAAATTTATACTCTAAATCAAGTTTAATCATTTACGTAGTGTCATAATATCATAATATTTGATATTATTTAATATATTTGTCTATGCGCGAGCGAGCGTTTTATGCTGGTTATAAAATACTGTTCATATACATACATATACTAATTATGCAAAAGCTATTAAAATTACGTAACTTTTGATATTAATGTTTGAATATAAATTTGTAGAAATCCTTAAAATATTTTATTTACAAACTGAGCTTTAAAATTTACAAAAAATATATATATATTTTTAGGGCATATTATAATAATGCATAAAATAAAAACTTAATTTTAAAATTCTTAATGACTGGGTTATTAGAGAAAACAATTTAAAAATAGTTTTTAAAATTAACAGATAAAATTCAAATGTGTTAATATCCTAATAATAATATAATCTGGTAAAATCTAAGTTCACAGCACACTAATCCAAAAACTTAAAATTAAATTTATTCTTAAACTGAATCATTTCTGGTTTCTAGAAATTCTAGTACAATACAAGCTCCTGCCATTTTACTTCCGTAATGTCCAGCCCAAAAACTTCTATCCTGTCCTCCATGCGCAAATGTAATTTTCCTCACTCCCTTACCATAGCTTTTAAATTCATGTTCAAACTGAAAAGAAATTTATAATTGAAAAATTTTTTTCATGTGAGAGAAATGAAACCATCAAAAGTTATTTCAAGCACTTACTTTGAACCATGTATCTTGATCTACATTTGTTAATTCTCTAGAAAATTGGTGTGAGTCTAGTACCTCATTGGATTCATTCAATAATTGAATTTTATTTGCATAGATGGCTGGGCAATCCCACCTACAGCTGTACCATTCACTAATCTATAAAAATATATATATTCAACAATTAAAAAAATATATATATATTTCTTTTAATTTGATTTTTTTCTTTTATTGTTACAAAAATAATTCCATTTATTAATTAATTTTCAAAAGAAAATAATGATAAAAATAGTATCACTGAAATTGAAAAATTAATGATTTTATTAGAAATTCCTAAATGAATATTATTTTGATTAAATTTAATTTATTTAAAACTAAAAAATGTTGACCTTGATTATAGGCTGCATCTCATCCATCAAATAGTCAGAAGCTCCTTCTTTCATCAAATCTATAGTTTGCTTTTTCCAGCAGTGACTATAAGAACTGGCAAAACAAAAATTAAAGTCTTGCAAAACTGGATCTTCTGGTAAAGGTTGAACACCAACTGGTGGAGATTCTACGACCCACCCATCTCCATTATTAGTAACAATTTTCCAGTCAGAATGTAAACCTTTTTGTCCAGAATGGTTTCTTATTAAATTTCTAAAAAAGGGTTTTTTATCACAAATAAGGTAATACATTGTCCATGGAGCATCCTCATCAACAGGTAAAGAATGATGTATGGCTATTTCAGCTTTTTTTCGCCATATGTAACTTTGAATTAGGACATTCCAGCGTTTGCAAACCAACTGACAAGATCTCAAGGATTTGTAATCAATATAATGACAAAACAAATCTATCATTAACTCATCAGGAATGAATTTGTCTTCATATATTAATAATCCATTGTCACTATTCTCATCATAAGGCACTCTTATTTCTGGTTCTGCTGACATGATGTTCTTCAGTTTATCATTTAATTGTCCCATTTGTAAACACTTTAACCTTAATTTTTTTTTTACTTATTAAACAAATTATGTATCTAGACTTTCAATAAACCACACACACAAAAACAAAGGTTTCAGGAAAAAATGCAACTTATATTTAAAAAATTTTGTATCAGTGTTGAATCAATCGATGCGAGTAAACGTGCAATATTAATTTAATTTCTGCATTTTCACTGATGTAGTCATACCTTACATACACAACGCAGCGGCCCGGTAGCACGCGAGTCAGCTGATTTAATGAGTCATAGCATCAGCGTAAACAAACTGACTGCATTCTAGGCTAGGTTACACTTTGAAATTAAATTTTATTGTACAAATAAATTATTCCTTGAAAAAATATAATTATTTCTGAGTAAAACTATTATGATAACATCAATTTAAGTCAACAGTTTATTTATTTAAATTTCAAGTAAAATTCAATTTTTTAGAACTAAAATTGTTTCACTAACCTTAACTAAAATTGTGATTAAATGATTTAAATAAATAAAAGTATTCTAAAAAAAACTAAAATGTTTGCAGTCATAAAAGTAAATTATAAATAAGTGTTCAATCAAATATATATAAATATAATTTCCATTTTCTAATTGAAGTAATAATCTATAATCCTACTTCAATTTTAAAACTTCAAAAATCCAAGATAAAAATGATGAAAAAAACTAAGGTAAAATTTCTTTATATACTAACCTTTGACTCTTAATAGTGTGTATAAAGTTTCAAGTCCATTTACCTTTTTTTATGTCTTTCAAGCAGTTGACGTAGTTGCTTATTTTAATTGTTAAATTTCTAGGGAAAAAAAATGAAAGTAAACTTTGCACTACCTGAAGATAAGGATGAAGAGATATTGGATGATGATTTTCAAAAAAGTAAAGTGGCTGAAAATGGAACAAATAATTTTGCAACAATTGGAAACAGAAATATACCAGAAGAATTATTAAGAAAAATATTTTGTTATACAGATCATAAATCATTACTAACATGTCAGTTAGTTTGCAAACACTGGCATAATCTTATCCAAAACTATGTTTGGCATAAAAAAGCAGAAAAAACTTTAAAAAGAACATTACCTTTCAATAAAAAAATTCCATGGACAGTTTACTACTTCATTTGTGATGGAAAGCCTCTTTATAAAAATTTAATTAAAAACCATTCTGGAGAAGATGGTCTTTTTAAATATTGGACTATAACAAAAAATGGAGGCGCTGGATGGAATGTTGAAAATCTTCCTCTTGGCAGTAAACCATTACCAAATGACCCAGTTTTTGAAGATAAGAGTTATTGTTTTGCAACATCTTTTAGTAAATGTTGGAAGGAGCAAGTGGTTAATTTGATTGATGAAGGATGTTCTGAGAATTTACTGGATAATTTGCAACCAACTATAAAGGTAAATTTAAAAATATATATATAAACAGCCACAAATAAAAATCAAAATAGAGAACATTATATATGTTGTAATTTATTCATAGATTAGTGAGTGGTTTTGTTGTCGACCTAATGTTCCAGCAGTTTATGAGTGTTCTATTCAGTTACTTAGAGAACAAAAATCGGACAGAACATTTATAGAAACTTTAAGCTACTGCAAGGTATTGGAAGGTGAACAAATGAATCAGTGGTTTAAAGTAAGACAATAATTAAATCAATTTAAGCAAATAATCAATTTTATTTAACATTAAAATTTTTTGCAGTTTACTCATGAATTTAAAAACTATGGTAAAGGTTTAAGGAAAATAAAATTTGGTCATGGAGGTCAAGATCGATCTTATGTGGCAGGTAGTTGTGGTAGTAAAATGGCTGGGGCTTCTATCACCTTGGAGATAAAAAATTAATTTGAGCAAAAATAAGTCTTTTTTATATTTCTTTTTTCTTTTTTTAATAATTTTATTGAAAATTATAATTCCAGAAGTAAGTTTTTTATTTAGAAACTTAGCTAATAGTTTATTTTATAGTGAGAAATATAAGAGTCTCTCTCAGAAAGTAAGATATTTTTTAAGGGATAGTAAGCTGCAAGTACGGTCTTCATTTTTAATGATCAACTATCAGCTAATGAAAACTATAGTTTTTAAGATTCATATTTAAAAATCAGTAGATTTTGTCAGTGCAAGCTTAATTTTTTCTTAAATAGGCAAAAAATTTTTTTTCTAATTTTATAAAAAGTAATAGTTATTGAAGCAAAAGGATTAAATAATACCCACAATAACTTGGACTCTTGAAGATCATTTATTGGTCTTATTCACCAGGTAACTTAACATTTTTTACTTTTTCTTAAGACTAAAATTTTTTTTATATTGTTTAATTTTCAGAAAAGCTTTTTTTAGCAACTACAATGTTCCTATTAAATGCTTTCATATTGCCAAAACGTTTTATATCAGCTTTTAAGATTGAAAAAAATTTTCATTTATTTGTTATTGTGTTTTTAAGTTTGATAATTTAATTTTTAATTTAATTTATGTTTTTATAAATTAATTTTTAATTTGATATAACTAATTTTACATACATCAATAGTACAACATTACATACTTATCTGTGATAAATAAGATATTCAAATAAATGTCGACATTTGAACCAGTGATTACAAAATTTTAAAATACTCAAAAGTATTCAACCAATTTTTTTTTACAATTAATTTTTTAATACCAAGTACTTACATGTAAAATTAAGAAAATTATTTTTCAAAAATAATTTTCGTTAACATAATTGTGAAATAAATTTTTATAATTCAAAACGAAAACTGTGGTTTATTTTTTAGATCCTTCAAAACCAAAGTTATAATTTTTTTTTAAATGACACTTATTAAATTTTTGAGGGCATCAATAAAAAAATAAAGTATTACATTTAGAAAAATTGAATTTATTTTTGAATTGCTTGTATTGATAATATGTTTACTTAAACTATACAATATTTAATTTTTGAAATAAAATAGGTAACACTATTTAATGTTTCAAATTTTGTTTTATTTTAGTTCACAACTCATATAATGTTTTAGTTTTAGTTAGATTAATTTCTAAACCAGAAACCATGGTTTTTTTATTTATAATTCAAATCTATTGAATACTTGACAGCAAAAATAAATTTGCTTGACAGATTTTTTATACCTCAGTATTCATTAAACTACCCTGTTACACTTTCTCAACTACAATATTTTTTATATTTATACATTACAATTTTCTAACAAGACAGTACACTATTTTTACATAAAATTACTATACTTTTATACTTTATAACTTCACTGTATAGTCAGTATATTATAAAATCTATTGGATCTTCTCTTAAGGTAATTTATAAAATAAATAAAAGATTATATAAATTTGTGAAGATTTAGATTAATTTTCAGCTCTTGCTTCTTTTCCGTGCAAAAAATAGTTGTATATAACATTTTTTTAATTTCACGCCTCGAATATTACTTTAATTCTCTTATTTGAAAGAATTTGTTTCAGAAGTTAAATTTCAAACAATTCAATATTATTATTTCAATCATAAAACAGTATATTTTTTTTATATAAGAACTAGTCAAAATGTCCAAACTTTTTAGTAAAATTTAAAGTTGGTTAAAATTATAAAAAATTCTATTTATTACACAATTAGTTTCTATGTAATGAGAATAAAAAAAAAAAGGTATTTAATTAAATACATTGCATAATACTGCTGTACAAAAAATGTTTTCGAAAAATAATTTATTGTTAAATGTTTAGATCATCACCGGTCGTTTAATATTTTAAACTAGGCGAGGTTGATAGCAAAAATTTCATTCGGTTTTAAATAATTAATAATTACAAATGCTTATTTAAATACAATTTACAACTGTAATTTACAAAATAAGGTTGGCAAGACTGGTATAACTTTATATAAAAGACTTAAAAAATTTAAAATAATTCATGGCACATAATTATAATTGAATAAAACGTATTTTACGCACTTTATAATATCTCTTTGTGCATTTCTTTACACACTTATAAAAATATACTTCAAGTCATTTTTTAAAACTTATAAATAATGCACTTTCCCCAATAGAGTGGGAAATTTTATCAGACCACTACAACTTAAACTATATCAAAATTTTACATTGTGCTTAAACAATCAGCATGCGTCATCTAAAATATAAAGTCGTTGCTTTTTTTATAACTTAATTTTTTTATATATTCTTTATATATATTTATTTTTATTTTCATTTTTTTTATAAATCTTTTATCTATAAATCGTTAATCTGACGATATCTATCTTTTAATTTTTTTACTTTTTACAAAAAATATGGAAGAGTAAATAAAATCTTTACAAATAAATTATTTTTCGTGATACAAGGGTTTCATTTAATGAAACTTAAAAAAAATATTACGTTAAAAAAATTTGTCACCTGGATAAACTTTCTAGTTATAATTGACTGATAAATATCGTCATCATTATATGAAGTATAAACATTTTCACAATATTGCTACTTAAACGTTATTTTATACTTTTATTTCAAGCGCATAAAACGATTATTTTATGCTCAAAATTTCTTTTTCTTAATCAATTTTTTTACTTTACAAATTATCCACATTCATGTTCTTTACAAACAGTTGTAATTTATAACTATGAGATATTTTTTTTTTTTTTTAGTTAAAATTTGAGAAATCAGTTTTAAGAGTTATGGATGGTGCAGGTACTTTAAATTGAAGATTTTTAGTTGATTCAGATATTTTTGATTGTTTCTGAATTTGCTGTTGATGAGTTAAACGCACTGTGTTCTCCAACTTGGTTTTCAATTCAGTTGACTGTGACATTAGAGTCTTAAACTCCTAAAAAAATTTTTCATCAAATTCATTTTTAAATTATTGAAAATTCAATTAATTAATATATTGCGATTTTTACCTGAGGATATTTCGGACCAATTTTATTCAACCATTGAAAGCTATGCTGATGAAGACTAATTTGATATTTTGTGCCATGTTGAAGTTGTTCACCATCCAATAAGTAGTTTATTAAAACTGGAACTAATAACGTTAACATCTGGATTCCTGAAATAAAAATTTTAAGAACTTGAGTATTTGATAAACGATCTTGTGGTAAAGTGAAAAAACGGTGCTGATAAGCGAATTCAGTGCTACAATTATGTGCGAAACAAAGATTTTGAAAATCTGATTGATGAGTTCAAAAACATTTATCAAAAATTATAAGCGTGCTAACACGTGTATTTTATAAATAAGCTTTCATTTGCAAATAATATTGATTTGTGTGATTAAAACAAAAAGAATTTTTTTTTCAAAATGTTGTGTTAAATTCTGTATTAAAAATATTATTCTTTTGACAGAAAATCGTTTTCAGTGAACAATAAAACTGCAAAAATAATTGTTCTTCTACTTTGGTTATCTGATACATCGAAAGTAACAACTTAAAAATTTATTTTATTACTATAAAATATTCACTTTGAAGCAATCAAAAATAACTATTGCAAAAAAAAAAAAAAAAGAAAATAAAAACAAAATGCAGTTTTTTTATTTTCTGTGAATTCTTTATTTATTTTTACCTTGCAATAAATCTTCTGAGATGGCATGAAACATTAGTTTAATAGCTATAGACCATGATCATTGTGAAAATATTAAAATAATTTTTAAAAAACTTACTTTGCGTGGGCTCGGCCAGTGCGATAAGATTCTCGACTGTGGTTATGCATTCTAACGTGTACTGTAATTCAACATCGTTTGTGATCAGTTTACTTTGGTCGCTGTACAAATATTCAACTATTCGTGGTGCAAGCGCGTGAATGTACGGAGTGCTTATGATACGCTCTGGGTGTAAGAAAATAGTCCTAAGAGTTTGAACACACTTCAATTTTATCTGTAATATAAAAATAAAACAAATTATTCACAATGTTTTTTTTTATTCAGTATACATGAAAAGATTTTTACTCACATAATTATTTTCAGATTGAATCGTATGCCGGAAATGATTAATGCAGGGAAATTGCAAATTGGGCGCGCTAACTACTTCTGGCAAAGCATGTAGAACAAAAACTGCGATTCCTAACATCATTGCCACCTCGTCCATTTTTGTCTCGTCGTTTCCTGCAATAATTATACATAAAAAATGAGAATTAATTTTTACAAAGAAAAGTGTGCTTTTTATAACTCTTACCAGTTTTAGCTAGATCGATAATTTTAGCCAATGCGCTTTGCAAAAGCGTTGTCCACTGATCTTGGCTTCGTGGATCTCTTGAATATTTGTTCATGGCAAGGTTTTTTAAACAGTGTAGCGCTGCATGCACCGGAGTATCGCTGCCAGTTTTAATCACGTTGTTTTCAGATTTTACAGCAGTCTCTCTTATTACTCCGGTCGTCAAGTAAAGAAGTGTGGGTAGTATAGCAGTAGATCCTATTAAAAAATGTTTAATGTATTCAATTTGTGATGATTACAAACAATTTTAAAATAACTTACCTAAAGGAGAACATAGACTCGGAAGCGTTTCCATTATCGAGAGCGCAGCAGTTATAAGTTTTCCGCTCTCTTCGGTGGGTAAGTAACCGCGCTGGCTCAAAATCGCTGTAGCTCCGCCAGGGTTGGGATTCAACGGTGGTATTTGCCGTACCAGCAAACACAAGCAAACCTCCATGACTGCGAAAACTAATGATTTACCAGGGATTAATTCTGCTGAATCTTCCCCTTCGCCCAACAAATCAACTTCCGGGGTATCCTTATTTTCATCGTCGTCTGATGTCAGTTCTAGAATCATTAAAATTTGTATTTAAAACTTTTCATTAAAAATGATTGGTAATTACAATAGTAAAACGTCTACCTCTTCGCTTATCCTTTTTCCTAGCAGCTAAATCTTCTTGACTCGCTTTTATCACTTGCTTCAAAACTTCCATTACCATTATTTGAATGGAAAAGTTTTCTTTTGTTAATAATAATCTGAAAATAAATATTAAATTAACCAGTAATAACTTTAAATCTTATTTTTGCTTTTACTAGTATTTACCTGTGAAGTACATTGCATAGTTCAACAGAAAGCGATCTGTTAACCATTAAAACTTTTCTAGCCCAATTTGAATCGAGTAAAGTGTGCAAAGCGCTCAGACAAGTTTCAATATTTTGGGTTGACTCGGAAGAACGTGGACTGCACAAAGCCTCCATACAAATTCCTGTAAAAAAAAAACTTTTACTGTAAAAGCCTACAACTACAATTATAATTAATTTTGTGGAAAAATCTTTGATATTACCAAATAGTAAATGAAATCGTTCTTTATTAGAATCAGTCTTCATGTCATCGTTATCATTAGTCCTATCAGTAATTTGAGCATTAGAATCAGTAGTTTCATTTAATTCAAAACCCTTAACATTTAGCCACAGCGTTGCTGCATAAAGAATTGGCGCCCAAGAACTCGCGTAATAAGGCCGGGCAGAATCCATCGTGTCGGTCGTGTAAAAAGCTCCACCATCATGCGGCAATTGGCTCGAAAATTCTGAAATTAAATTTTTTATATTTAACTTGAAACCTTAAAAAAATGCAATTGAAAATATTCTTCAACTACCTGGAGGAAGCGAAAGCAAAGCGTGATCTCTTAAGGCCGCGAGCCAATATTGACTCAGACTTGGAAGTTCCGGCTGCACCAAACTCAACAAACTTTCACTCTGGAACTCAAACTCCCCGAAGCCTTCTTCTTCATCATCTTGGCCGTTGGATTGGGACTTGTTTCGGTTGTTGGACTCTCTGTTGTCAAAAGCAGAGCCATTGTTTATCATCGCGACAATGTAAACCTCAGCCCAGGCTTTGAGTATCGCTAATCTTTCAAGTGTGGACAGACTCTCGTTGTACAACTGCGGTCGAGTGTGTCCATCCTTCAATTTTTCCAGCGAAGAAACTAACAATTGATGAACTCTCTTCAAGTCATTCAGATCTCGGGCAACTCCGCTTCCTATCCAAGCACTGCAAGCCTCGCAAGCCGCTGCAGTGACATGCGGCGATGTTTCGGCAGAAAACGCTGGTCTGAGCGCAGCACCAACCTAAGTTTCCAAAAATATTATCGTTAACTTTGTTTAATACCTAAATTGAGAAGAATAAGCAGTATTGAAGACACTTACTTGAGCTTGAAACTGTTCGAGCAGCAAGTGACCCGGAAATTCTGGTTCAGGAACTTTGGCAAATTTGTCAATGATTTCTTGTAAAGTTTTCAGTCCTTCCAGACGAAGAGGGTCGCAGTCACTCGTAGCCGCCATGAATGCCATACGTACCAAGTCCGAAAGATGCAAAACGAGAAAATCACCTGAAAACGGAATTTTTGAAGTCATTTCGAATTAAATGTAGAATCTTTCAAAAAATTGAAACAAACCTTTTCCTTTGGTATTCTGCATTTCTTTGGCTAAAGTCAAGTCTAAATGAAACTGCTTGTCGTTTGCACAAGCAGTGATGATACGTCGTACGCATTGGGCGGCAAAAACTCGGGTTGGCCATCGGGGGGAAATTGTTTGACGTTGTTTCGTGGATTCTTCCGCGTGGAACTCCGCCTGATCATCGTCACCCTCGGCGTCGGCATTGTCATTATCGGCAGTTGCGTCTTCGTTGTTGACATTTTGAGTGTCCTCGAAAGTACTTGATTCTGAAATATTTGTAATTTCATTACAGACTTCATTTATTTTTATTTCATTTTTCTTTTTTATAATATTAAAATTTATAGAAAAATTAAAAAAAAAATTATTTATCATAATATTGAGGCAACGGGAAAGATATGAAAGATTTTTTCATTAATTTTATAAACTTTTTGATATAAATCTTACCCGTGGCAACCGTTAGAACATCCTTGCACAATGAGAGCCAAAGTGACAGGTTGTTGGCTGCTAGTATCTGGAGCATGCTCGTCAGTGTGTCGTGTATCTCTTTGATCAGTTGGCTGTCGGTTTCTGTATCCAGCATACTAAACAACACTCCAGGAAGTCCGGTTTCCGTTATCACCAGTCCTTCAACGACGTTCGTGTCTCTGCTTTCATTGGCTAACGTCATTGCGTGCTCGCATACCTCTTTCGCCTCGCGTTGGGCTAATTGGCGCAAACACGATATCGCGGCTTTGCGAAGTAACAGGTGATTGCTTGATAGGGTTCGCTAAAAATTATCAAAAAATTAATAAGAATAATTTATAAAAATCAATTAACTTTGGTTAATTATAAAAATTTGTATCGCAGGTAACTAACGCATAATGTTGGAACCAGAGAAGAAAGATTGACGTGGCGAGGCGCAAACAGATGCAGTTGTTGAAGACATCCAGTCGCTTCAGCTTGAACCAGAGAATCTTGGTGATCTTGCATTATAGCACAAGCACACAAAAATGAAGAACGAGCCATAGATATAGACGTAGTATTTCCTATGATAATTTACATGATTTAAATACATTCTACATCTTCTAAAAGATTGAAGCGTTCAACTAGTATTCTATTAAGCTTCAGTAAATTCATAATCTTATTTCATTTACCTTGAAGTTCTGGACCTATTGTTGTAATTAGTGCGGACAAAACTTTTCCAATGCACTGGTGAACATCTATATATGAATGTGGCACATTTAATAATAATGTTAAAGTTAGAGAAAGGGTTGGTTCAACGTATCCTCTGAACATTGGTCCACCGGAATCAGCTATCAAAGCCAAGGCATGAAGAGCCCACACCTATAAAAAATTAATAGAATTTTTATTGTTGATAAAAGATTTTATTAAGGAAAACTAAATTTATAAATACGAACTTGTACTACGGGAGAAGAATTATCCTGGGCTAACGCGAGTAAAATACTGACACTAGTGTTAAGGTGCTGACTAGAACCCATACCGCCTACATACTTGTGCAAGCATCCTAAAGCTAAAGAATGGCCGGTTCGACTAACAACATCGCGAGCTGACTTCAAACGGTCGAAACTCGTTTGTGCCATTTCTGCGGTGAACTTTGGATCAGATATTACTTGGGCCATGCGTCCGACGGCTTCGCCCGCTGCCCAACGTAGGATGGCATTACTGCTAACTAAAGAGCTCTGAAATAAAGAAATATTATTTGAGACTTTGGCTGCAATTTCAACAGTATTCTCATAGAATAAGTAATCTCATCTACTAACAATAATAAGAGATGTCGCGGCTTTTTTAACGTCTTCCTGACCGAATCCAGTTTTAGCCTCGTTCAGACCCTTCAATCCGCTGAGTACTGCTGTGAACACGTTCATTTGTATAGCTTCCTGTCTGCCTGACTTGGCGTGTTTTATGCACTCGCTGAAGTGATCTAGCATCTGCAAGCGATGCTTATTTGCCACTCGAGGAAATATCTGACCGAAAAGAGAGACCGACATGTCGATTACTGCAACTCCCAGAGGTAGTGGACCCGGTAACAGTTCGTCCTAAGGGAAAATGGATATTGGGTTGACCAGTTTTGTAAAGAAAAACTCAGAACTAGCAAATTTTTGAGAAAGTCTTATTTTTTACCGATGGTATTGGCCGATACAGACAGCAAGAGTTGTGTTCTAGTGCTCCAGACCCAGCAGCACTGTTTGGCTGCAGCTGTAAATAAATTTCTCGGGTTACAATGAGGTACAGTTATTTTAACTGTATGTCGCAAAAAAATTAAATAAAAATAAAAATGAGTATTGTGATTCGTTTGTTAATTAAAAAAAAAAAATTATAATTTTTTTACTTAAAAAAAAGCTAAAAACTAATAGACTACTCAAATGTGGAAAAACAAAATACAAAAATTTTCTATCAACTCTCTGTCTACTATTAATTTTTTCTTTTTTTGTTTTCAAACCACATTACTCACATGTTCCAGATCAGCTCTTCTGTTAGGTTCCATCTAAATAAGTACGAAAATTTTTTATTTTCAGAAAAAACAATTGAAGTTTTTCTTTACTTTAATTTTCAAAAGCAATACAAACAACACTTTTACCCGAAATTTTTTAATTTTAACGTACCTGATCTTCTATTGTTCGATGATCGGTTTCTTGAAGCCAGGTACCAAGTATCACTGAATCATTCGCGTGACATACCGAACGAAGTAAAGACGTGGTAGTGTTACCTGAATTTTCTGCCAATGTGAATTCGGATACTAGCATTCTTAACAAGTGCGTATAAGAGCCTGAAGATATAAATTTTTATAAATTAAAACGAATTGTAAATATCAAACTAAAAGTTTGAATGAGTAAAGTACCTTCAAATGTTTGGGATGGAAGCAATAACAGAGTTTCATACAATCGAAGACGAACCATTGCCGTGGGTGCTTTTAGTTGTTGTCCGTAACATTTCAGTACAGTTGTCAAACTGTAGAGTAAAATAAAATAAATTTTTTTTAAATGTATTTATTCATTCTATGGTTTTAATTTAATCAGCGACATACTTTGTCAACATTGCCAAAGCAGACTCGATTGGTGTCAGGAGTCGACGAGTTATGTCCTCGTTTACCAAATCAGAACAGTGCTGCAGGAAGCTATGCATAGCGGAAAGCGCTCCGGCACGTCCTTCCAATGTTACCTGCCATGTAAACGCATCACCTCGCGCCTTCTCACTTTCCAATTCTTTGCTTGAGCGCGGAAAGGAGTTCCTCCACAGCAGTAACATTCGAGGCAAAAGACCTTTGACCACAGCAGTTCCTTAAAGGACACAAAATTTAATTATTAGATTGATTGCCTCTACTTGAATGTATTATTCACCCTAAATGAATTTTTTTTTTTCTATTAAAAACCCCTACCTAATGTCATTATAGCTCCAATCAGAAGCCAACCCGCGTGGGTTCTGTTCAAAGAGAGACGGCTGTTTTGACTGGCACTCCTCAGTAACTCTTCAGCGGTGTTAAATATAATCTAAAAAAGGTTTTAAATCAGTAACCGTGCACACACTAAAAAAAAAAAAAAAAAAAAAAAAAAAAAAAAAAAAAAAAAAAAAAAAAACGAGATTTGAGTTTAGCAATGAATTTTGAAATTACCTTTCCTTTAGTATGCGGAACTCCGAGCGGTGAAAATCTTACGCTACCCAGGACAGCAGCCAGTGCACTGCTATAGCCTGTTATCGCTTCCGGAGATGTTCTCATGTTTTCTATGCTCTCCACGCATCTGTCGATCAATGGTGTGATCTGACTTGGGACAGCTACGCAAATGCATCGCAAGCACCAAGCTGCTGCGAGCCTTGCAGCTTGACATGGATGGACTAGGACGGCCATGGTAGTTTCAATCAGGTCTGAAAATTTTAATGGTAAATCAAATAAATTGTTTATTCAATTGTTTCAATATTTAAGGATCACTGCACTTACTAAGTGATTGGTCATTCAACAAATTAGAAGCTGTCGTTCCTAATCCCAATATTAAATTTCCCATTTCTTGCAATGCACAAACTAACAAATGTTGACTGAATAATGTTTCCTGATTACAATCTTTTGCATTTTCTGGGCTGAAGTCTGTAAGGCAAGAAATTATTTTTACTCTCCAATTCAATCGTACTTTCAATAAAACGTATCATTATAAAAATTGAAAGCCTCACCAATAGAATTCATTTGCTTCAAAATAATATGGGCGATTTCTTTACACGCAGCTGCTTGTGCTCCTTCACCTAGTAATTTTCCGACCGTACCCCTTAATATGAAGTTGATACACTTTCTGGAGTAGACAGCGTCAACGTGAGAGCTTGCGGCTTTTGAATTTGCAACGAGTTCTAGAACATGGGATACAAGCACACCTATATTGCGCTCCAGCCATGTACTACCCAACATTTGTACAAATATGACGTATGCCTAAAAATAAATAAACATTTTTTAATAAATAATTTAAATTAAAAAAATAATCAATTTAAGTTTTTAATTAATTGTGACTTAATTTTTCGCGTTTCTCTGCGCAATAATTTTTGAAAAAAAAGGCTATTATTTTTCATAATTGAATCTTTTAATTTTTGCTTACGTGTGTAACTCCCACTCGAACTTCTCTGTTTACTCCCGAACTTCCTTTGATTATTTCTCCAGTTCCTTTTAAAAATCCAACACCCCCTTTAAGAAATCCAGACATCAAGATGTTCAAGACTTCTTCCAAAGATATTTGTTTGAAATTTTTGTTTTGAATGGCTGATGTTTAAAAAAATAAACACGTTATTTATATAGTGACCGAAAAAATTCATGAAATTTAAAAACGAAGTTTTTTGAAGCTTACTTGGGAGATTTTGTCCTTTTGGGGTTGGTAATTGCGTCATTGCTACCAGAGATCCTAGTAATTTAGCCACCGAACATCGTACCTCGTAATTTGATCCTTCAAATGCCCGAAAACATAGAGTAGCAACGCTCTCTATTTCAGTTGTGTACAAAAAAGGTGCGTGATTCAACATTTCCAGAAGACACTAAAAAAAAAATTTATTAATTTATTTTTTCGTTTTATTAATTAATTGATTCTTTTTTTATTAACAGTAAAAAATTTTATCATCAATTTATAATTATCTATTTAATTATTTATGACGGTTTTCAATGGTGTTGTCTTTTTATACTTACTTTAGCAGCAGCACATCTCACTGCCATAACTCGATCAGTCAAGCAATGCCTGCAAACTTTGTATATTTCTTTGTGAACATTTGTAACTGCAGATCCCATACCCGCGCAAACCTAATAATAAAACAAGGTCAATATAAACATTAACCCGCTCTTCTTCGATATTTAAAATTTATTGATTATTTACCTTTTCTAAAGTATGCATGATTTCGATTCGAGTTTGAGATTCGGCAGATCGTAAGGATTTTATTAGTATTTGCACTGTTTCCTCGTACGATCGACCCATCATTCTTCCGAGTTTTTCGTACATACAACCCACGCAACATATAGCAGCACTAAAAAAATATAACAAGTTAAATCCCATTTTTTATTTTATTACAGTACATTAAAAAATACTGCAGTGTTTAACTTTTTTATGAATTCTAAAAAATTGAATTGAACACTTCTTTCAACACTTATTTTAAAAATGAAAAGCACAATAAAAAATATAATATATAATGAATGATTAATGCTTACAGTTTAGTAGGAAGAAAACTTGGTGAGTCATCTTTATTCTTCAAAATATCATTGCATTTGTTAACTGTGTCAAAGAGTAAAAATGTATCACCAACACTAAAAAGAGTTGCTAGACATCGAGCTATTAAGCGACGAGTAGGTGGTCCTGGAGCACCTTGCATGTGCCTTGTCAATTGTTCAACTAATTTTTGCTGGCATCCTTTTATGTCATTCTAAAAGATAAAAGATTTAGTTTATTGAGTCTATTTATTATAAATAATGGAATTATAATAATTGTAAAAAAAAGTATGATTATTTCAAAATAATACCTTTTGAGCAGCAATCAAAACTTTGTCTAAAAATCTTAACCATTCGAATACAAAAACTGGACGCTTTGCTTCGGGAATTTGATTAAGTGCATCCTCATTGAGGGTCAAACTGTGACTCAACTCCATCATTGTTACAGTGTGCTTCATTAATGCAGTTCTTACTGAAAAAATCACATTTTATTTTGTTTTAATTAAATTAAAGAAATAACTTGAATGCATTATTTAAAATGAAAATTTTTTTTTAATCATAACTAAAAAAATACTCTAACCCAGTTGGAAATTTAATAAACTTGTTATTGAAAAAATCAATGTATAAGTTGAAAGCTTCTTAAATATTATGTCAAGAGAATATTACATATTTAATACTTTCAATTACTCTAGCTTCATGTTTTGAAGCCTTATACGCTAAACAATGTTGAACTTAAACATAAATAAAAATCAAGTGATTTAATTTTCTAATTTTAATTTTTTTTAAATTATATTTTAAGTAAAAAATTGAACTTAAAAACTTATGATTGCTTTAAAATTGTGATTGAATCTCACTTATCATTTAAACTTTAGAGCATATATTTGTTATCTTTTCAGGCAAAAGTCTAATTAATTTTACACTATCTCAAAATTAACCTTTCTGTAACTAAATGTGTCATAAAAAACACAAACCATTTATATTTTTTAAAATCATAACACTGAAAGAGATTACTCACAAAATTTCTTTACACTTAATCACACTTAATCAACTATCTCCTAATCTGACATCTCTTCAAAACAATTTCAAACTTTCAAAAAACTTTTCCTCCTCGGGATATACCCACGACAACAAAATAATTGTCCAACACCTAAGTGGGTCACCACGAGTGTGTAACCCATGTCACGCACTATAAATAAGCGACAATAAGTCGCGAGTGAGAGTACACCAGGCTTTCCGTAAATAAACCCTTAGCACGAACGTAAAAAGTAGTAGGACAAACCTGATGTGCGAAAAAAACGCGATCGATGGGGTGGTGGTGTCGGGGGACCCTTGTTGTTTTCTTTTTTTTTTTTTTAATCCTCCCTTGGTCTTACAGCTCGCCCCCCTGTTGTTCAAGGCAAGGACGGCTCCTTCACCGCCGCGTACACCTGTCGTCGTCTCATCCTCCTTATGGGTCGATGCTGCTGCTGGTGCTGCAGGCGCATATACATAAATATTTAGCCCCCCGCTCCTCCTCTTTTTCGCACGGCACAGCTCTTTTGTATTTTCAGTTTTCACCCACGCACTCACAATTTAGACAATTTAGACGGAAGCACTTGGACGAAACTTGGATTTTAGGCTGCTGCACCAGGACGGCTGATCATTACTTCGAGAGGATGATTCGCCCAGCAGCGAATCCGTACCCCAGATATGCTTCGCTGCTGGGGGCTTTCCTGACTCCACACGGGTTGCAGCAACAGCAGCAGCGCAGTACGACTGAGTACGACTGATTCTGCGGCTGCTGCGCGGCGCGAGGGATATTTTTTTTTTCAGAATTATAAAAATTTTTGCTTCCAGCTTCATCGGCAAAATGAGCTGATCTGACGCACGGTCGGTAAGCAGGGTTTCGCTTCGGCGCGGTCGGTAAAATAGGAGCGCCACCTTGTCCCGTGCTTGCGGCTGTCAGTAAAGTTGAGTAAAGTTGTGAATTCCTCACCGCGCGCAGCTTTTTTTTTTACTTCGTTCTGCAAAAATTTTGATATGAAGGATATTGAAATTCACGAAAAAGGAGCATTCAACTTTCTAACAAGTAAGTGTTTTCTACGGACGTACATTTGTTTTTATGGGTTTAATTTCAAGTAGGTTTACCAAAAATTCGTTCTATTTATGAACAATTTGCGATGTTGTTTTTACTCTAGTTTTTAAGGATTAGTCATTTTTCTTGAATAAGCGTGAGTAACACCTACTTGTTAAGCTAAACTACGTTTGTTATAGACTTAAACTTGTTTTTTTTTTCAATTGTTTTAGAAGTGTCTGTTAATAAAAATTACTCAAATAATAATTGGCAAGATACGTCAAACTGAAACTTTTAAAAATAATTCAGTAATCTTTTATAAAGTGCGTACTGCAAAGTTTTTTTGATCATGGGCTTATTTGTTTATTGCGCAGTATAAAAAAACTCGGCGCTAGGATATACACTTGCATAACTATTATATCCTCAAAACCTAAAAATAAATTTTTTATAGATATAACATTCGCTACAGTATATTATACAAGCAAGACTAAAATTTTCAGGAATTAGACGAATATTTGAACATAAAATTAAGTAGTCGTAAAAAGCAATTTTGGCTTCGCAAAGACATAAGTAAGACTTAAGTTACTATTAAAAAAGAAAGTTTTTTTAAATGTGTTGAAGAATACGGAATAATTTTTTCCGTTTAGAATAAAAAAATTAAATCAAATCTAGTGTATGTCTAACTGAAATTAATTACAAAATCACAATTCGATGGACGTTCAGCTGTGACAGGAAACACAATATTCAGCTTTTTTTCCCCTTTACTACTAGAAAAATAAATTCGTAATATGCAACGAATTATTAAAGTATGAGCTTTTTGTAGGTAATGACATTGATTTCGTTGTGTCGAGCGATCGTTGAAATTTGATTTCACACAAAAATTGACATCAACTTAGTGCATCTATTGACTTTATTAAGTTTGCAATGAGACCTGAGATGCTGATTGCTGATGTTTCCCTTTGTTCAACACGGAAAAGATAAATAAAGTCTTTTTATGTGGTGATGGTTTCTTCGTTAGATTGCGTTAATTTGGTGCCTACAATTAAATCTTTTATCTCGCATAAGAAAAAAGAAATTGCTTTTAGTTTTTTCATTTAATGATCCATTAAATACGTGAGCGTTGGTACAAGAAGGTGCGAATATTAGCAGATTACAATGAGCTTGAAGTTTTCAAAACACTGCGTCAGAGTCGCAATTGTAATAAAAAAGTTTATTGAAAATCAGTACAAAATATCTTATCATCAGCTTAATTCAAAAACACATAAAACTTTTAACGATGATATTTACAAAAGTGAAGCTTTGTCACCAAGTGCCAGTCAATAATTTATGGGGAACTCAACTCAACTTGAATGTCATCCAATTTAAAAAAAAAATTGCCACTTAATTTTTAAAAATTTAATTTATTATTATTATTATTATTTTTTTTTTTTTTCAAATCAGAAGTTAAATTTATTTTAATGATAGATAAAAATTTTTGACTCAAGTAACAGCAGGTGAAAATTTAATTTACGTAACGGTTTGACAAAACAGATTATAAAAAACCTGTTATCGTTAATTATTTGACTTGAAGTGAAAATCGGGTGGTTCTTAATAAGAAGGTAATAGTAATTTATGTTGCACATGGTGTGATAAATATTACAATCACGTGGATGCTCCTCGTGATATCCATTGTAACTAATAATTTTGCACATTGAACAAGTTGCATAAAATTTTTTTAATTAAAAGTTGATGTTTTATTTTCTACATGGCCCTACAAGCTTGCTCTAACCAAATTAATTAAAAATATTTTATTTCATTTTTTTTGAATGTGGTAATGGACCTTATAATAGAAATTTATGACAATTATGCACTATTAAATTTACCCGAGCTATTGTTATCAAAAATTAATTAACTAATTCTGAATTTCAACTTAAAAACTTGAAGTTCTTACTTTATTATTTAGCGTAATATCAACGGTAATTATAAGAACGATTTTTTGCCATTATTTTTTTGGGTACTCAAAATAAATTACATAGTTTCCATGATCTGATTTATTTCATGAAGGAAAAAATTCTGATGAAGTAATTTTTTTCCTCAGACTTCTTTCTAGAAAATTACTTTGAATGTCAATATGGTTAACAGTAATCTGCTTCAAAACTCGTGAACCTTTAATTATAGAGTAATCGGTGTCAAAGCGTCGTTATTTAAGTGTTAAAAATTTTTAAAAGGCAGAGAAAAAGGTAAAATAAGCTTTTGCTGATTTCCAATCAGATTATAGAATATGTAAATTCACAATTTTAAAAAAGTGTTTTTGAAGACTGTGCTCACAACCAAAGTGATGATGCTATGAAATATTCTAATAAGTAAAATTATAGTGATTTTTTGAATCAAGTATTTGTTACGACAATTTTCAGAGCCTTCACCTCGAGACGAGAAGTTCAAAAATTATGTCTTCAATTTATTCATATCAAAGTTGGAATAAATTAAAAATTGCAGATAATTTTTGTTTCATAAAAATAATGAGTAGTCATTATTGATTGACGGTACAGTTGCTAAGCTCATGAATACATATTGAAATGATTCGAAGAAAAATCTAGCTAATACTCGAAGCTAAAGATCTATTTGATAAATTAATTTTTATGGATTTTTATTAAGTCATCGCAAAATTTATATTCTATTCTTTACAAATTTTGAGAATACAATCAAAATTTTTTTATGCATCTTCCCCATTCTTATTTCTAGAATAAATATTGCATAAAGTTTATATTTTCCCAGTTAATTGTTAAATTTTATAATAAATTTTTTATTGTATGAATTTTTCACGTTTTTCTCAAAAGTTATCTTCGTGGGCGTAGGGGTTTAGGGGTATTCTGACTGGTTTCGATTGGTGCACTGAAAAAATAGATTCTGCATTATAATATTTTGGAATGCAGTAAAACAAAATAAACAGGGTAAATTAAAAGCTTTATTTTTGAATAGCAATTACAGTTTAATTAATTTTTTTCATAGAAGTATTGCCTTTTTCATTACAGAACACATTAGCCTTCAACAAATTGATAAAATAGAGGTATAAT
This sequence comes from Encarsia formosa, assembly GCA_038277355.1. Taxonomy (NCBI): domain Eukaryota; kingdom Metazoa; phylum Arthropoda; class Insecta; order Hymenoptera; family Aphelinidae; genus Encarsia; species Encarsia formosa. Next base: position 114,737,389 of record CM076184.1, read on the forward strand.
TACAATATTATAACATAATTCATTAGAAGATATCGATTCATCTGATACATGTACTGGTAATACATCTCACTTTACAAACTTATTTATTATCATCTAAACTCAGCAAGAGTATTGATATCTCTATCAGGACAATTTCAACCTCCCACAAAATAAAATTAAAAGAAAAAAAAATATAATAAATTTACTTCCGTGCGTGAAGTAGAAAATAAAGTTAATCGCTTAAGATGCAAAACAGCTATTATAAGGTAAAAACGCGTCCCCGCGAGCGAATAAATGACCCACTGACATAATCGCGGACTCGTTCCTCTGTCCTGGACCCCGGGAGTGAGTCAGGAGGTCTCGCCGTTAAATCTCGTAATAGCATCGAGCGCGTAATGTACCTGATATACCTGCATGCACTGTGAGCCATGCCACAGACTTTGTAATTACGTATTATGTATGTATGGTGTTTCTGCACCGGGTGAAGCTAATTTTTTTCTTACATTTTTCCCTTTTTTTTTTGATTGAAAAAAGTAATAACAGTAGCTGTGCAAAGTTTTTTTTTCTTCTTATACGAAATAATCGCGCACTTTTTTCCTTGGAAAGTTTCGTTTGGTAACTTTTGTTTGGAGTGCCGGGTAAACATTGTTATGGATTAAGATATTTTCAGCATGATTTATATCATTAAAACTAGTCTTAACTCCCGACGAATGTTTATGTCTGATAATTTATTGTAGTTTATCGGAAAAAAATTTAATTTCTAAAGTAGTGAAAAAATATATTTTGGGTAAACGATTAATTTGATAGCACATTCAACAATCTGTTAAAGTAGATCCAGATCTAAAAGTCATTTCAATTTACCACATAATCATTTCATAAAAATTATATGACGATTATTTAAAAAAATTGCAGATGGAAAATATTACAAGTACTCAAAACATGTATACAAATAGTTAACTCATGAAAAATTTCCAACTTGATCTTCAATTACTAATGCATCATACTTTATTGGTGTTTTCCAGTAAGAAGACCTAAGGTGTGACATTTTTTATCTAAGTCTTACGTCGTAATTAAGTCGCAATGTTTTCATTACGTTTTTGAATGGACGATTGTGTAAGAAAGCTTTTTGTGTCCAATCGCAACTCGAAAAATCATAAACTTCATATATGTAAAGCAACTCGGTTTATTCAATACTAGAAAAAAAATTCGAAAGGTAAACTTTTAAATCTGCTAATAAATTGCTGTTCTATATAATTCATGTAACGATTGCAAGTAGAAACAGTTTCCTAAAAAATTTTAATTATCTATAGACTTTTTTTTAGAAAAAAATTGAGTCCACCAAATAGAAGCAAAATCTGGAGTTTTTTAATTTATTTTACTCTATTTATAATCTTTGCATTATTTTTATTTGTTCTTGAAATGAGCATGCAAAACCTGTAAGTATGAAACGCTTATTTTACAAGCTCATGAAATTATTGCAAAAACATTACTTTTTTTAAATCAATTGATTTTTCAAGTGCCAAATTGCAAAATACGGTCTCGATGAATTAATTTTATGACTGGTTTTAATTGCAACATCCTAACGAACTTGACGTTGCATTAACTCCTGTACTTCACCTTCCATAAAAAATTTTTCTTTACCCTCGTTTCATTGAAATTTATAATTATAAATTTTTAACAATCCACTTTTTTTAATTGAAATTGGTTTAACTGCGCTATTTTCTTTCAGAACTATTTTCTGTAACAAGCCATAAAATTTAAAATTCTCAGTATTAGATGCTAAACTAAGGTTTATTGTAAGATGCAATTAAAATAATTATTGTGTCTTCATAGCGATGATTTTATTGACATTCGAAACTTTTCTTTCAACGTTTCAACAAATAAAATCTGATAATTCTGTGATAAAAAAAAATTATCAGAAAACTGCCATTAGTCCAGTAGCTTCTTTTACGTCGAATTTTATCTCACAGACGTACTACGTTGAATTTTTTCAAAATAATTAAAAATAAAATTGTCTATAGATAGCGAGTGTTTACTCACTGTATGAAATTTCATTGGTTACTAGATGCGTCAGTCTTATTAAAATTTAAAAAATTTTTAATTTATCGTAGGTACAGTTCTTTACAGAAAATTTTTTCAGAGATCACAAAATTGTTCAAGTAAGATGTTTCAAAATGATAATAGTTTTTTTTAGATCAGATTAATTTTTTCAAATGCAAAAATTTACTTTAAATTCACTATTAAAATATTTTATCACATTTATTGCAAGGTGAATTGATTACTTCGATGACTAAACGAATTTCGTTTAAAAATTCGTTATGTTGTTGTAAAATTTCGTTTAAGGACATGTGCCAGTCCACGTGAATGCATTCTCGAGTAAATAGATAATTAGGGAAAAAAAAAGATCTAAATTAATCCAGATTAATCAAAATCTGAATTCAACAACATAAAGAAAAAAGAGGTAAATTGATGGTTTGTCTCTTAAGTCACGAGAGTCTCGACGATAAGAATTTTAAATCTGTGATCGATACTTTGTGCAACTATTTTGGTCAGATAACTTCAGTCTGGTTTTCATAGATAATAATCTTGATGTGACAATCTCAAAGATTTGAGGGTTCAATGGCCCTTGCAGATTGGGTTTCGAAATTTTAAAGTTTGTTTACATCGATCGACACTCATTTTTTCTTTATAATCTTTTTTTAAACCACTTGCAGACGTGTGCATAACAGTTTTGTAACAATTTTAAACGATTCACTCACAAAAAATCTTAAAATTGTCAATGCCGTAATTTATTTCCGTTGCGTTAACAAAATGAATTTTTTTCGTATCGTCTAGGGTATAATAGCCAGGAAAAGTTTTCATCACTTATGACTTAATTTGTGACTTTTAACTGTTGCTAAATTAATGGTTTTTTTTTTCCATGTCTAACGTCGCAACGAGGGACTAAAAAATTGGTGCCAAAAAATCAATTCAAATTGTACACCGATTTAGTAACCAGACAATGGCTTGGTTTTTCTCTCTGTAATACCGCACGCGCGCGCGTCATGAGTTGAATTTTTTTTTTCCATAGCTGCAATCAATGATTTTCTGAATCACTAGAGTTCAACGTCAAAGGACAGTTTGACTTGTACGTTTTAATTTATTTATTTAATATTATTGTTTTTATGTAACCGATAACTCGCGTGGTTTATCGCACAAGCGATGCGCTCGCGTTTTTTTTATGCGTTCATTCATCGCTAGTCGTCACAGCCGTTGGTGACTTGTCTCGGTACGATGGGTCAGACAGAAAAAATCATTGGAAAATTTTTGTGGATTTTTGCTGTGTTTGAAGAACGGAAAATTCATGATAAGAACTAAAAACAAGAGAAACTTTCTTTTTTCAATTTTATCGTAATAAGTTCTAAAGAGAATTATCTGGTATGAGATTTCAGAGTACGAGCGATGATTCCAAACAATTTTGGAAAAATAGAAATGTGATAAGACGCATTTGGTAAAAATAAATTCATTTTTCGAAAATTTAATTAACAAATTGAATAATCTGTAGTAAACTTCTTGGTGCACACAATGAAAATCATTGTAAAATGTAAGCGAGACTTGTTAATTAAATTTTTACTTACAATTTAAATTTCTAATCGAAAACGCATCAAGATTGCTATAAAAAATTATAGTTAACCATGTTGATTGAACGCATCTCTCATCGAATTAAAATTTTCAGTTAAAAGTAACTATCAATTAACTTTGAAAAAAAAAATTTTTTCTGTTTTTTAAAATGTAATTTATCAGTTACAATGGATTGAGCGCCCACTAATAGTAAAAGTAAAAGTTTAAAATATTTATTACATACATAGGGCAAAAGAGGTTTTCGAGCCCGCGTTTGGGTTAGAAAATCGAGCGCCCGAGATGCGTAAATTTTTTTATGTCATTAGGGTGAAAATTTCTATGAGTTCTTTATCATAGAAAAGTTGTTAAAATTTAAATTGACAGAAAATTTTTTTTTAACTCTCAAGCAAAAAAAAAAACCCCGAAATTCTAATCGTAACCACCAACATTAGTTTTTAAACTCCATCCTTTTGAACTAAAAGGAAAACTCGTTTCGTTTAGTTAGACGCGTGATGAAAGTTAACCAAGATCAAACCACGAAGTGATCGTACAGAGTCTTTAGCAAACGTTTAATTACGTTGTGATTGTCACTAAGATTTTTATAAATTAATTTTAAAATGTAATTTTATTTTTGTTAGTACTTTTGTACGTCAAACTTTAAAATAAATTCTGAATACTACAGAAATTAGATTTATCCGGCTTTTGCGGAGCAATGACCGATACATCGATAGTGTTAACACTTAAAAAGTTTTCTGAATTTTTCACACATTAGATTTTTTGAGAAAAATTTTAGGAACATTTAAAATGATAGTTTTAGAATTTATATCCCATAAATAACGTCCCAATACTATTACAAAAGCATTCATCTTCGGACAATTTCAACAATTCACTTCTTTGCAATTCAATGGTTTAAAAACTTTCGTTAGCTCATTTTAAACTTGAATTTTTTTCTGTTTATAGAAAATTTTTTTATTTTGTTGAAGTAGTTGAGTTATTTTAAAACTTAATACTACGCTTTTTTCGAAAATTATTTGATAAATACAAATCTATCATTATTTGTATATTCGATAATCATAATAGGTATTGAATATTTGAGAAAATAATTTTTTTTTTAAATTAATCCCAGGATTTTTGTTTAGTAAAAGACTTTTTAATAAAGACATTTGACATTTTTTGGTTGACAACGCAAACTGAAGAAAACTCTGATGACGAAGAGTCCTTTACGTACGTCAATGAGTTTTTTCTCTTCTTTTTAATACTAATTTTTATCGGAGGATACTTACAAGGTACTTCGCCGTAGTACGCGTTATCCCAGTGACAAAGTAAAAGATGGGATCCGGGATTCTCTTGGGAAAACCCAACCGCACGCAAGGTGGGTAAGATTTTTATTTTCAACTGCCCTTGAAGTGGAAAAGTACCCAATGTACCAAACTAAAGGGTTCCAACAGGTTTTACAAGGTTTATTATTATTTATTTTAAAAAGAATCACTCTACTTTGAGCTGTACCAAAGCGATTTCGGTGGTTTCTCGCCCTGCAATTGATACTGATGATATAGTCTTTTTATGCCTTTTTTAAAAATTATTTTATACAATTCGTTGAATTGAGTTTGATTATAACTATTATTTTTTATTGTTTGAGTAGTTTCGAAAACTGAAACAGCAGATTCTCGATTATTTTAAATCTTTCATCTAATTTAAATTTAAAATAAGGAATAACTTTTGGATAAACAAATAATTTTTTTTGTTTGAAAAAAAATTGATTAATTGAGAAGAGTGCTGAAAATATTCCAAGGCAACAAAACTTAAAAAAAACTTTTTTATATTCATTGAAAATCATAATGTGCTTTTTAGTTTATAATTGAGAATAAATCGCAAAAGATAAAAAGCAAATTTTAAAAAAATTTTCTTATCATTTCACTGAATTTTTATTATTAAAATAGTTTCCACGAAAATAAAGAAGATTTTGGGAATTGTGAAAAAAACCAATAATTAGTATTCAAAAATATTCAAAAATCATTGACTTCACACAGAAGAACACGCTAACTAACGGTAAGATCATCTCACCACAGTTTTCTAAAATAAAAAGAAGTGTTGAAGGTTATTATAATTAGACTGCTTCTGCAGTTTTAAATGGAATTTTAATGGAAGATTTATTAAAATACTTTTTGAAAACATTTATAGTCTCAGTTTTGACTTGATTGTGCTGAAATTAAAAAAAAAATTTTTAAGTCGCATGATATCTTGCATTAATTAACTTCAAAAGTTTGAAGTAAATTTTAAAGTGGTGCTTTTTTATTCGAGTCAATTGATAAAAAAATGGTTGGTCAATTGAAAACATTATTAAAAGTATTTCATTACTACAGGATTTCCCAAGGTTCAAGTATCCAGTTTTATCAACTTCATGTACACAATTCATTTGCAGCTTGGATGTAATAACAAAATTTTTGAACAAAAAAACGATTCTTTGACTAAACAAAATTAAAAAAAATTCATACTCATATCTAAAGTATCAGTTCGACTAGACGGTCAAAAAAAGATATTTTAAATTCATTGTTTCTGTTTTTGGAGTTATCAGATTAAAAATGTAAATTAATGTAAACCTGCAACAATGCAGATTTTAATTTATCAAACTATTGGATTCGAGTTTTCAACTTCAAATATTTGTCCTAGTCTGAACCACGTTTAAGTCTGAAAGTCAAAAAAAAAAACTTATAAAAAAAAAAAAATTCTTATAACATTTTTTTAAACACAATTTTTATATCGAATTTTTCAATACTGCTCTTAAAATTGAGTAAGCGATTTAGGCCTTTAAGTAAGATTTTTATTTTTGACCCTATTGGCTAAGCACGTCGTCATCTATAGAATTCTTTATCGTGAACTTGATTATGAATCAAAATAAATGTTACAGGTTGTACTTTTGTCAATTTCTGCGGCGCGCCCAATCGACTGTTCGCATTACTTAGGGTCAAAAAACAAAAATTCAAAATCATCAGATTGAAAAAAACTTCACAATTTTAAAAATTTTACCACTTTGAATCTCTTGAATTCAAAGTTTTTTAAATTCATAATTTTTGAATTAATTTTTTCTTTAACAATTTCTACTCATTATTTTGAACATATTCTCGCGTGGGCTTTTAAATTTGCAAGTAAAGCTAAACATAGAAATTCCGAAATCAAAAAATTTTTTCAGAACCTCGAGTAAAATGTTTTGATTCTAACAGTGTTTTCGTACATTTTTCAGGTGATTATTCTATTCGTAAATTCAAATCTCTCTAAGAAGTCCCGTTAAGCCTTAGAAATTGAAAAAACCGGAAAAAATTTGAGCTCACAAAACTAGGACCGGTAATTTTATTTTAAAAAAAAGTAAGAAACCAATCTTCCTTCTCAGTACTATTCCATACGCCCAACGATGAAAAAAAGGGCAGGCATAGCAGTTGGATTTTCCCGGGAAAATGTAAAACCAAAAAGTCATGGTAAGTTTGCATGGTACGAGACCGGGGCGAATGGAAAGGGTCGTGTGCGTACGTACGCCGCTGGCCACCGAGCAGAGTAGGAGCTAGTGCAGACTAAGTGCAGCTTATAAGAGATCGAGCGACCGAGACGATTCACTGATTCCGCGCTCGATCTCGATACGGCAAACGTTGGTCGCTGACGATCCGGCCTTTATTTATTTACTTTTTTTTTTTTTTTTTAACTATCATTGTTGTGACAAGATTATTTTATTGTGAGTGATAGTGACAGTTTGGTGGTCGCACTCGATAGTCCTCTTGTTTCGTCGCAGGTGGGTCTAATTTTTATAATTAATATTTTTACAACTGAGTTCATGTAGAATGGCTCTTAACAAAAATTTGGTTGGTAATAATTTTTGATGTGACTGTTTGTGATTATTTTTCCAAGCACTAGCGACTATTGCAAAAATTTAAATTTTTTTAAACGAAACCGCTAATTGATGTTAAAAAGTAACGCTGAAAATTCAATGTTGCTCAGATAAAATTAAAGTTTATTGAATTTACCTTGCAAACAAAAAATAATTCTCAAAAAAACTAATATTACGATAAAAAAAAAAAAAAAAAAAAAAAAAAATTAATACCTTATAAAGTAAATAAATGTTTGTTACGATTAAAATGTAAATTAATGATTGTAATAAAAGCATGGGTTGAAAACTTAAATTTTAGTTTAATTTTCCAGAGAAAATTTCAGCAAACATTGAATTTTCAAAAATTGTGCATGAATTTATTTTCTATGTAAAATTATACATCTTGTGCTCGCATATCATTTTAAGAGAAAAAATGAAATAAAAAATTTTGTACTGCATCTTTACTCTGTACCTCAGAAAATTTTCCAAACTTCAAATTACAAAACATCTTTAATGGTTATTAAAAAAAAAAAAAAGTTGATTAAAAGATGATAAAAGTAAATATCGCATGCAGTTCAAACTAAAAGACAATACCGTAAGACTGGAGTTTTAATTATTATCGAAAAAATATAAGAGATAAATTCACTATCAGTTTTTTTCTTTCGGATTGATGACATTTCTTATGGGTCTTTATTCTGTCACATAACTCAACACTGCATTGAATGATAAGCGCTTCTAGAATAAACGATTTTCACGAACAATTTTATGATATTTAAAAGCATGAAACACAATAAATAGTAAAAATTTTATTATTTATCAGTATAATTTAATATTAATAACAGGGAAAAAAATTTTAATTTTTTGTTTTTAGATAATACTTTTTTTTGTATTTATGTTTTTTCATAATTAAAAAAAAATATATTACTTTTAAAATAATAGCTTCAAGTCTGTACTATATATCCACCAGAATGAAATCTTTGAAGTGTGACTATTCGTTGATAATTTTTTTTTTTTTTTTTTTTTTTGAGTCAAAATTTAAAAATTTCACGTCATTTATTACCAAAATACTTTTAATTTTCTTCAGTACTCCATTTATGGTTTAAACGTATCTTCAAAAATTTTTAAATGTAAATAAGTTTTCAATTTGATTTTATTTCTAAAACCAGAAATGTTTATTTTTTTATTTCAGTGCAAAGACTTTTAGAAATAGCAGTAACATTACAAAAAACTAAAAAATTATCATTTATTATAATATATTCAAATTAAATTATGTTTGTAATACCTAAAACAAATAAATATAACTTTAAAAAAATGTATAACTGTTATAATTATAACATATTAATATTATAATAAATTATAGATTGATCTGTAATATCTAGTACTGCAAAAAAACCTGTTAATATGAAAGTTTGAGGAAAGTAATGATATCATAAATCATTAATTTGACACAATCACATCAAATAAGTTTTGATGTTTACAAAATATAATTCGCATATTACACATGGTTATTACAAAATAATGGTTTTCGCAATTATTTATTTTTTCGAAATTACTTTCGAAAATTTTTTTCAAATGACCTATGCCCTTCAATTTTAATGGCGTAGATTTAGAGGAAATTTTTTTTTCAATCTAGGAGAACTAAAAATTATACCGGGGATTTTTTGATAGACAAAAATAATGTTTGAAAGAAGGTAGATTAGGTCGCGCGTCGGTCACGGCGACAAGTTTGTTGTTGCGATATTGGTGAGTGACCGAGACCCCGAACGAAGAATCTCATTATTTCCGTGAAATAAACATTCGTTTTTTTTTTTTTTTTTTTTTTCAAATTTTCTAATGCACGGAAAATAAAAGATAAGTTTTGAAAGTAAATAAGTTGGTTATAATTAAAAATTGATGGCTTTTTTAATGAGGATTTTATGCATTTTAAATTTTATAGAGAAATAAAAATTAGAATACATTTTAAAATTTTCGGAAGGAAAGTTTTTTTCGACGATAAATTTTTCATTAAAATGAGAAAATCATAAATTCAATGACAAGCAATACCTTTATGAAAACCTCAATACAAGCTAAGGTCATAAATGAGCTTATATATCAAAGTGATTTAAATCATTTTTTAGGGTATAAAATTAAATAAGATCAAATATTTTAAACTGAAAAAATAATTTATTTTTAGAATAATTCAATTGAGAAAAATTTTTAGATAAAGTTTGAATACTACATCAAAGGAAGCATTTTTCATAACATTTATTTTAAATAATAATGCGCTCGTTGTCCCAAAGATGCATGAATAAAACTGACGCAAGAAGTAAAAAAGTGAAACATCCACGAAAGTAAAATTTTCTGAGAATAATACCAACGCCGGAAATCAATGAATACATCTTGATTATCGTTAATGACGCTTATTGACTGAAATTGGCGAAACTTTTACTTAAATTTTTCGTTAATATCTCGTACTTGGAACTGTTTAAATGTTCAAATAGTTTGAATCATTATTTAAACTTTTTTTTTTTGAAAAAACTGAGATTTCGTATGAATTAGCAACTTAGTTTTTTAATGTAGATGATTCTTTTAAAAATTTTCTGCTTAATATAACACAAAAATTACAATTTATTTTTCAAATTAAACATTTATCAAGTCGGATAATTTTTTTTATTAAAAAAAAAAAAATCAAATTTTCGACATTATGCACAGTATATAACTGCTTAAACCTCTCCTCCATTTTATAACCACTGACAAAAATACAATTGTTTGTAATGTGACATAAGCTAACCATCATTAATAAAAATAAATTATCTATAAAACTGCAATTTAAATTTACATCATCTCGATAGTCCTAGCGAAGAAAAACCTTAGCCCAAAATCTGCCACGAATAAAATTACAATGGGGGTACTTTTGGCGATTAAAATGTATCCAAACCGCTTTATTATTTTAGCCTGCTACAAAAAATCTTAAAATGACCTTTGCTACCATACCGTTGATAAATTAAAATAAAAAAAACCAACCACGAAAAAAGCGACTCAAAGTTTTCAGCTTGTAAAACGTCGCAAGGGTCATTTTATTCGCGACTAATGTGTCGGAAAATTTTTTTCTTACTATAATATATCATCGGTAAGGTATAGCAAAGATCATTTTAACATTTTTGCAGCAAGCTAAAATAATAAATAAAGTGGTTCAGAGACATTTTAGTCACCAAAAGTCGTCTCATTGTAACTTTATTCGTGGCAGACGCAGATTAGGTTTTTTAGCTAAGGTTTTTTTTCGCTGGGATCAACGATCTATTTATTAATATATTAAAAATATAGAACCCACCTGAAATAGATTTTCAAGTAATTTTAAAAGTAACATCACCATAATTTAATCAAGCATGATAATACGTGATATCTCGAGATTACAATAATTTCCATAATTGATTTTCTCTCTACTCCTCAGACAATCTTCGATGCTCAGGGAAAAATCTCACGATGCTTGTTTTCCTGAACGCATAAAAAACCTGTATCATAAAAAAGCCATGGCACAAAAAGTAAAGAGCTAACAAGCATTTAAAATCTCTCCAGACCGCAGTGACAAAAAAAAAAAGTAAATAAATAAAATACAAACAGAGCACCAGCCGAGCGTCTTGTTCCGTCTGCTCGCAGCGAGAAAAATCTCTATATAAAAAATGCGCGAAATGCAAATCATCGAGTTATTCCGTGGCACTAATCGCGGCGCGGAGCGTTATTTTCGCGAATTCTATTAGGCCGTGAATCGCGTGCACTAAAGGAGAGAGAAAGACTCGAGTTCTAAGAGGAGACTTTTCGGGGGGGAAAAACTGTTTGGGACCGGTTTTAAGTGTATCGTCGCTGCATAATCCTTGCGTAAGCCCCTATGTACCGTAATTAAACTTATGTAATTTTAGGAGTGCGTGTGCTGTGTGTTTGTTGATTCACTTCAGATTTGTGTGCTCGTTTGTATTTTATAATGGACATACACACCGCCCCACGCCGGACCGGCCACCCGCTGCTTGTAACTTACACGCTTCGTTACATGTATGCATATGTGGGTTACTGGGGTTATACGCGAGTTACATATTTTGTAGTTTTCATGTCAGCTCTGTGTTTTATGGGTTTACTTTCTTGTTTGATTTATAACTTCATCAACGTGTTACATGTTTAGTATTGTTGGGTGAATTATAATTTTAACATTGAGAAATTGTTTAATGGCTTGAATTCGCTTAAAAATATAAGTATTTTAATCAAATGATAATAATTATTTTATGCCTTTTTTTTTTTAATTAAAATAATTTACTGTAAAATTGAATCAGACATTAGAGGTCTTCATTTAAATCTTTTGGTTCAAGTTGTACAGCGATCCACAGCAACTATTTTTGCTTAGAGGTTCATATTTGGTACAATCACCTTACATGTTTTAGTTTTTGGGTTTATAGATTTCAATTATGGTTAAAATAATTTAAAAAAAAATTTTAATCTGAGAATTTCTTAATTAAATTTATAAAAAAGAAATAATTTTATTTATTAAAAAAAAAATTTCTATAAAAATGATTATAGTGAATTGAAAAAAAAAAAATTATAAATTCAATTTTTTAAATAATAATAATAATAATGAAAATTTAAAAAATTTTAGAATCTTAATATTTTTAGATCGTTTCTAGAACAATCATCTGGATTAATTTTTATTCATTTTTTAGTTTACTCACTATGATAAAGTCTTTGCATGCAATAAGGTTTTTTTTTGCAATACTTAATCAGATTTTACAATTTTTGAATTTTTACGATGCTTTTTTTTCACGATTGGTGATAAAAATTAGTCGGCGACCATACCATAAAACTATGATTGGTTTGTTAATGTGACTTTAAAACAAGATGCTTAACACTCGGGAAAAAATTTATGAACTAGAATCAAAAAAATTCATCAACCTAACAACAAAATTTGCACAAAAAATATGTAGACAGATTTTTTTCATCATTTGGTGACATTTTGAAAAATTATTGATAATAATGATGATAGATAGTAGATAACAAAATCATTACTATAAAATTAACAGGAAATTGAAAATACGCTGCTTCAAAGTTATCGATTGTGTGAATAACAATTATCTAAGCGTAAACAATAGTGCGTACATTGTACACCCTGACCATTTTGATCTTGACATTGCGCTTGGCTGCTGCTAATACATCTTTATCTCTCTGTGATTAATATAAAATAATTTTTATTTGTCGCTAACATCTCGTGCAACCCCTTGACAATAAACTTACAAGGTTATAACGATAACACTCGAGATAAATTTGTATTTCCGTGTGTTGCTTCATTGCTCTATGAAAATCTATTATTTCATTTAAGAAAATTTAATGAGAGAAAGTAATTTTTTATCAATTAATAAACATTTTGCGCAACAATGCAAATAATTTTCATCACCTTTTTACCTGCTTTCTTTTATGACTTTATGGGAATCAAAGATTTATAATAAAAAAACCAAATCAAAATACAATTTGATTTATTTCAATTTTTGCTTACTTAGCAAAGACGCGCGGAACAAAAAATGAAAATTCTTCGCGGTTAAGCCAATAAAGATTCATCACGGCATCTGAAAAAGAGTATTAAATTGCATAAAAATTCTATGAATAGAATCAATAATTACGAAACCACCTGTTTCAAAATTTTTTTTTTATTTCATAAAAGTTTGTTTATTTCAGCTGGACGAGAGGGTATCAATCAAACATCATGAAGTCTGTCATCGATCTTAACCAGCACCGAAGTAAGTCTCAAAGTTCATTCATGCCGCTCTATCGAAACTCGCGGGCATAACGGTTCGGGTGAATTTTCAAGATTACGTTGGGTTAACATTGCAAACATAAACTTGAAAAACGTGTTATTGAGAAACGAACAAGGGCGGAAAATGTTACAAATTTAGATTTGTTTTTTTCTTTACTTTTTTATTTCCAATCATTACAGTGTATATAAGAATGTCGCGGGCAATTACTCGGGTACGACTGTTGGGTAAAACTGCCTTTCACTCTCGGTTAGCCTCGGTGTCAAACGTTGGCAGGTCAACTTTGCGATACTACGCCGGTTACATCTGTTCCTTATAATCTGCAATTGAGAAAAAAAAATATGAATACCCATTAGGATTATTATTGGTAATAAGTTGCTACATTAAACAACTTGCTGATAAATTAAACTAGTTATTGCTATTTTTTGTTTGATAAAAAATCGTTGATATATCTTGGTACTTTAAAATTAAAAAGCTGATTAGAGAAATAAATTTTATTTTGTTTTATGGCAAATAACGTTGAATTATTATGACTATCAATAAATGTGTGAAATACTTAAAATTGTTGATCAAAACAATAATAACTATTTTTTATATGTATTTTATTATTTTGTACATTGATGCACAGCATAAGAATCCTACGTACAGCCAACAATAAAACTTTTTTTACACTTTTTGTCATAATCAAATCTTTATTTGTTTCTTTAATTTGCTCAGATTACAATAAAAAAAAAAAAAAAAAAACTATTTCCACAACTAAGTGCTTTTCAATTATTCAAACTCAATGGTATGTACTTATGATAATATAGTCGGTACAGTGCAAGAAACGATAATTGATGTATCCATCCTAATTATTTTGTTAATGATAGTAGTTCGAGTTTTTTTTTTTTTTCGCGCGGCACAGAATCAGTCATTTCCCGAAGATCTAGTTCGATATGCAAAAAGGAGGCTTCGTATAAATCGCGTTAGTTTCTCGATTTGCAATCTTAATGGCTTTCTGTACTCGCAAAAAAAAAAATACAAGAAGAATTTAATTGAATTTAAGAAAAAAAATGCGCGCTCTGCACACACTTTGTGGTCGAATTTTTCAGCCTGGTAATCAGGAAATCGTTAAGTAAGAAGACGAGCAATTAAATGCCGTAAATCGGATTCAACTCGATTGTTTGGATTTATCATTGATTGCGTCACCAATGTCCTTTTGAGAAATTTTGAAAATCGCAATTCTATATTGAACTGCCCGTTACATGCTGCCAAGTCGTAACTGGCTGAGAATAAAGTTTTTAATTATTCATGGTCATTAATTAATTTTTATACCCCCTTAAAGAATTAGTTTAGATTTTACGCAAGCCAACTATTTATGAATGCGACCGCAGAATTTTCATTTTGGGTTCAACGATCTTGAGAAAAGTGCGCACCACCATAGCATGTAATCGTTTGAAAAAGCGTCAAAAAAAAAAAAAAAAAAATGCTCATGCATATATGACGTTGCGATATATCTTTAACTTCTCTTGCACGAATTACTTGCGTTTTTGATTGCATAATGGCCGGCCGGTGGCTTAGAAGCGCTAGAAAGTTAATATAATTGATGGGGATTGGAATACCGCGTGTTTGAAGTTTTACGATTATTACAATAAGTATACGAAAAAGTATAATTTACGCGTTTAACGACACACTTGCGTTTAATACGTAATAAACATCTCGCGGGGTACTGGAATCAATGGGTTCTGGCTAATGCCTTGATTGCTTACACAACGAAAAATCGTATCAATCATTTTCATTCATGTTCTCATGCAAGCTTGTTGTGTGTACTTAAGGTGTTGATTTCACTATTCGAATTAGATTTTTTCTTTCCTTCGAAAACAGCAGTTTATTGAATTATTATATAAAAAGCCTGAAAATGTGCACGTCTATCACGTTTACATAACTCCAAATCTTTTTTTTTTTTTTTTTTTTAATTTAATTTTTTTAAAAGAGAATTTGTGGCCAGGTACTTTTGGTGTAATGAACGCTGCAACTTTTTCAAACTTAAAGCTTTAAAAAAAAAGCCAACATATAATCCAAAAAAAAGGGTGGTCGTGGTTTTGTATCCTTTTTCTTAAAAATAAAAGTTTTTAACGTTCTCATTACGAACACATAATGTTTTCACGGAAAATTGTGAATTTATCGCTACCAATTTTGGTAAACTGACCGAGGGGCTCTGCATTTCAGAATCACCAAAAAATTCACACATAGAAATCAATACAATTAATCAAATGTCAACTTCATTTTGAATGAAAATCTTCAAAAATAAAATTTATAACGATATTCCACTTAAAGTTGATTTTGAGGCTCTAAACACTTGAGAGCCATCAGTGATTATAGAGTGCATAGCCCCTCAAATCTGATTTGATTGTTTTTTTTTTGAACGAGTGTCGATTTAGTTGAAGAATCAGAGTTTTCATTAAAAAGTACTAGTAGAGTAAAAATGTACAGAAATGAATTTTTTTTTGCAATAAAATAATTTTTATTTGATTCTTCATTCTAAACTTTGTTTATTCAATTGATTAGGAGGAAAAATTTTTTTTGTAGTTTAAGGTTGTTGGGTCGGTCCATGATCTGACAAGTAGATTTTAACAAAAAAGTACTCATTTTGTAGGTAATTGCTTCTTATTGATGCCACTAAATTTTTAGGGCAAAATGAACCTTTGGAGAAAAGATATTGCCAAATTTGTTTAACACGTAAGCTTATGGAAATCACTGTTTTCTTGAAAGTTTAATAGGACCTGACAAGTATATTTTAATGAAAAAATTCAGGGTAAAAGAAAAAAATTTTTGAAATACTTATCAATTAAAAGCAATTACCAGTGGACCTTCTGAGCTGAGAAAAAAATAATCAAACACTAAAATCTTAGGTTAGGTGCTATGTTGTGCCACGAGTGCGAGAGAGACGGAGAGCGCCGTGAATCTCTCCGTTCGACTCGCACTAGTATCTCTTTCTCTCTCGCACCGACCCAACAACCTTAAATTATAGTTCCTCATGAACACAAATCTTCACAAATCTAATATCAAGTAAATAAATTTTAAATATTTTAGTGCTGTGATTGAAGAGAATTTTTTTTTGTTACACAATTTATAATAGCATAAACAAACTTACGATGACATTTTCCTGTAAACATACTTATAACTTTGTTTGGATAACGGTTGATATAATTGCGTAGTACGTACCTCAATGTTAGGAATATAAATAAAATTCGTTGTCACTTCCTTTTTTGACGTAGATATTAATTTTAAATATCGGATCTGTCTAGACTTTATTAGAACTTGACGGAAAATGTCGAAAAATTCATTTTATACAAACGAGTAAAAGAGTTTTTAGCAAAAACTTGAATTTACGTATAATGCTCATTGTCCTTATGACTTCAGGTCAACTATGAATATAATTATAGAAGAATTTTGTGAAGATTAATCCATCCTAGGTTAATTAATTATTTAAACGAAAAAAATTTTTCCTTATTTACCCGGGGTAAGTCTTGGTTGTCGTCTTTTGAACTCTAGGCATGATCTTATGGAAAAATTGTCATTAATTTACACAGTTTTCCCTGTTGTATATAATAAAATCAATTAACGATAACTGGGTAGATGTCGTAAAGCGATTTTCTTTGAAGAATATTTCAAAACTTTTATAAAAAACTTGAAAAACTTTCCTAAATAAAAAAATGATCCCAATGATGTAATTTGAGTACATATCATGCAGCCCAGAAAAAGGAAATATTTTTTTTTTTTTTTTTTTCACAGTTCTAATTTACATCATTAATTTTTTTAAATTGTAGAGCATCATACATACCTTTGTATAGCTAAAACATGATAATTTATCTTTTCAACTTATTAGAAAACCTTCATTATGATGAAATGCGTCTAATTATTTTTTTTTTTATTGAACAAAATAAGGAAAAATCTTGTTGCTGTCCTGTGGCGCTTTAACTTTACATATAGGAAGAAAATCAGAAAAATAGAAAATCATGCTCAGAATAAATATTTCTTTTTTTTATTCTTCAGAATTCTGCATTTGTTGAAAATTAAATGAAGAATTGAACTACTTGCACTCGTACTCGCACTTAGCCTATAAGTTATTTTCTGCATAATTTGTTTTGGAGATCATCGAGCATTACCTACCTTCATCTGATCAATAAAATAATTTATTTTAAAAAACACGAGAGTAGTTCATTTTTTTCAAGAATTTCCTTAAGTGAGCCAACGAATTATAAAAAAATTTTAAATATCCTAAAAAAAGTTTAACTTTAATTATACTTAAAATTTTAACAATGTTGAATTTTCCGGGAAGAAAATTGAAATAATAAATGTTATGTCAGATAATTTGGCTGAATCCGAAACTTTGTAACATTGAAGATAAGAACTAAGTTAAACAATTTTATAAGCTGCCTCAAAAGTTGATTGAATTAAAAATTCTATTTCACTGTCAATCGGAAAACCTAGACACATCATTTTACCCCTAGAAAGTTTATGATGTTATAATTCATGCAATCACCAAAGAAAGATCCAGATTATTTAACGTTCAATTAACCCCTCAAGCTTTTTCTTCTCCTCGTTCTGCTTCAAATGCACATTAATCTTAATTAATCGCGTAAATTCAAATTGATTATTTGTATTATTTCCTATTTTTTCTTCTTCCTTTCCGTTATCGTGTCAGTTGACATATTTTTCTTTCTCGTGGACCGAGAGAAAATGAAGAGATATTTTACAGACATTTCCACATTATTGAAATGTTCCGAATTGGACAATTATGTTGATTTTGATATGCGTAGAAAGAACATAATTTTTTAAAATTTTTATTGTTTTTTTTTTTTTTTTACAATTCTATTGTTTCTGTTTTGATCATATCTAACATTATCTTTTTACTTGTTTTAGGATGCATCATTTGGTTTTTGGTGGGATTTGCCTGCAGTATGACGTCTTATCTGATTTATGTCATAGATCCAGTTAAATTAATCGTGCAAGAAGTAAGAGTTATACTATTCATTTTTTTTTTTTTACGCATGGTTAAGATATGTATTTCAGGAGCAAAATACTTAAATCAATTTTTATTTCAGAAACTCAAAATGACACCAACATCGTTTTTATCCAAAGTGTGGGAAGTTCCACCCATAGAAGTTTTTGTGAATATTTACATATTCAACATAACAAACGCCGAAGCCTTTATGCTGGGTCACGAGAACCTAAAAGTTAAAGAAATTGGTCCATATGTGTACAAGTAAGTGTTTTTGCATCTTAAATTCTTTTACTCACACTTAAAAGTCGATTTTGGGTAAAAACCGTTGAATCGAAAAAATGATAAAAAACGACCTCGATGGTATAAAAAACGTGAAATCAAATATCCCAAGTTGAATTATTTAACTGTCACAGCTAATAAAGTGATTCAACAGTTTCGTCATTTGGTAATTTTTAAAATTAAATCCCGGAAAAAATGTACGGATAGACAGACTTGGATGAGAAATGTGTTCCACAAGTGTGTGATATTGCAAAATGCACACTGGATCCGGACATATTTATGTCAGTAATGCTATCATGAAGTTTGAGTTGTTTTTTGTGACAATTTGCGCACACGCTTGACTTACAAATAGCATTATATCGTCACGAATCCACACTAGCATCGAATTGTATCATTTTGACAGGATTAAATAATTACCTGTTGAATATTTCAAAACTGGTTAGATTAACTAATAGTGGTCGAATGCATAATACCAAATAGTTTGAAATATCATCTTTGATGAACGAAATGATAGTACAAAAAAAAAGTAATACCACTTATTTTAACACTTCGAAGCAGATTTATTTTTAACTTGTCTAAAAGATTTTTCGATAAATCACAGTATAGTTATGTGAACATTTTTTTTTGTGATTTCAGAGAGGATACGTTGAACCAAAACGTAACGTGGCATTCAAATGGCACCGTGTCTTATATACCAAAACGAACCCTGACTTTCAGGCCCGACATGTCAAACGGCCTTGACGCAAACTTAGATTATGTTACGGTGCCGAATGTACCACTTCTTGTAAGTGTAAAATTTTATTTATATTATTGTGATTGGCGAATACTTGCGTTACAATAAATGGCGTCCTGCTCTTTGCTAAAAGTCGACAGTTCAAGTGCAAACGATTTCAAGCAAAGATTAAGAAAAACTCAATATTAATCTTTACCTGCATGTTTATAATTAAAAAAAAAAATTGCTATGGTTTAATTAGACCTTTTGAAATCTTTAATTATTCAAAAATTATTTTTCCTACACCAGGTTTAAAAACTATTTATTCACGTTGTTACGACCCCCTCGGAACAAAATTATTTAAAAAAATATTTTTGCCGCAATAAAAAGTATTGAAAATTTTTTTGAAAGTATCACCGTAACCAAACGAAATTCTTTTATTTTATTTTAAAGTAATATTTAGTTATAATTTAAAAAAAAAAGTTTATTCGGACTTAAGTGTAGAGTAAATGAAACAGACCGTCTGAGCGTTCGCTCACAAATTTTTAAAAATTAAGAGAAGCCGGCGGACAGTTACACCTGTAGATCAAGCCCATTAGCTGGTCCTGGGGATAATTGCTGCCTTTAATTTACTAGTACTGCGCACTTTTATTCACGCGCTTGAGATTGGGGTTTTGTACACATATATAGTTTTAACTGTCACGCGTACCGCTGATACAGAACTCTCTTCCTTCTTTTCTATTCTCTTATCGCAATGACCATGGTGGAAGCAGGAGTAGGCGCGAAGCAGCGGTGGAAAAAAATCCTTACGATAACGAAAGCAACGGAGGTTTTACTCCTTACTCAGCGTTCTTTTTTTTCGTACTTTCTGTCTAAAAGTTTCACTTCAAAAAATAACAAACTATTAGGCTACCATCGGTCAGCCATCTAAAAATTCAACACTTGCAAACGTCTGTATCGCATGGCGTTTAATTTTGCTGAAATAAATGCACTTTAAGAAAACTACATTCATTGAGTAATTAATCTATAAAATTTTTTTATAATTATAGATATATTTAAATTAATTTAACTAACTCAAAGTTTCTGGCTTACATTGTCATTAGCTAGGATTTATAGACTAAAAGAAAAACTAACAAGCTACTAGCTTTTATAGGTTTAAGATCAAAACAAAACAATACGAATGAGTTTAATTTAATTTTAGGAACCAAAAAATTTTTGTAAAATCAATAGTCTCTAACTAGGATTCCATACAATACTCTGGTATGTTTTCAAATTGGCTCATTTAAAGAAAAGAAAAAAAAAGAGGAACGATTGAACTCAATAAGAAAACAATCTGAACAGAAACAATAATAATTTTTGAGTGAACATTACCTTTTTTTACCATTTTAATGACTATCACGTTGCACACGTGCATGCATCTTGTTTGTTCATTATAAATTGGTGATCACTGATTAAAAATTAAATCGACCAACGATAATTATCGACGTTAAAAAGAGGATTATGATCAGTTCTCGTGTGAAGGTGTGATGAAGGTATTTTTTTGGTCAATTATTTAAAGTTTTTGCTTTTTAATCTATTTGAAAAAATGAATTAAGCCTCATTCAATTTTAGTTATTTTTAAATTCTCAGTTGAGATCGATCACCATAATAAGATCCATTTTGGTAAACACGTCTATCAATTGGATGAATGACTCTAAAATTTTTTAAGATATTTGTCTTATCTGTTTTTCAAAGTATGTTTTTTTTTTTTTTTTTTTTTTTTTTTTTTTTTTTTTTTTAAACTGGCTAGTTAAGTGTTTTTTATAATTAAATAAAATATATTTTAGTTTGAATATAAGTAAAGAGTTTAAACATAAATCTGATTTTCTAAAAATTGGGGTTTACATAATCATGTCTATTTTTTAAAAGTATTAATTCATCGTTAATTAATACGTAACAGCCAACACTTGAAAAAGTGATCGCGTTTGTTTAATAGCAGGTTAATTTTGTCAATGTTTAATCCATCATTCAGTCACCTAATGATAATTACCATGTGTTACTTACGTTAGAATCATTTATTTTTTCTTTTTTTTTAAACGGTACGCTTACAGAATAAAAAAAAAAAAAAAAAAAAAAAAAAAAACAATCGCAAAAGTAGCAAAAGTAGTTACACAGGGTAATTTTATTCAAATTTACTTGTGCACGTTGTATTTTTTACTCTGTTTCATCATGTCGACACTAGTAATTTCACACTTAGTTTTTTGGGAACTTTTAGTACGAAAGTCAATTCATGATAAAATGTTTTTTAAGAGTTGAAAAAAGTCCCATTGTTTCGTGATCATTTGCATATAATTTATAAATTAAAGGAAGCTAGTTTTTAATTGAAGTCTTTTTTACGAAACTGACATAATCAAAATAAAAACTCAATTTTTCAAATAACTACAATAAAAATATGAAAGCATTTCATTTAAATCAATTTTTTTGTTAATCTTAACGCCAATTTTTAAGTCATTTGCTTAATTAATCATTAAAAACAAAACAAAAGTGTTCATAAACATTTCAAATTGGTCTAAGTTTGAATATGATGCCAAATTTTTTTTTTTTTTTAAATAAAAGTCGATTACACTAATAAATTTTACCAATTTTTAGAAAATTATTAGAATTTTCCAATAAATGATTGTTGAATGCTTTTAAGAATTTTTGTTTGTACCTATGATCAACTATTTATAAAAATTAAACGAGACGTTTTATATGAATTTTTCAAGTTCCACGTGAGACGCGTGACCGAATCATAACATAGCATAATTTATAGATGACTAGTCGCGAAAAAAAAGCCAAACGAGTTTTAGGATTTTAAATTACGTTAAAATTAAAAGACAAATATTTGCGATTAAAATTTTAAATCTTAGAAAGTGATCTGTCGACTTGTTTAAATTGCGATCGAGCACAATTCCATTGCAAAATCCAGTATGTTTTGCATACAGTTATTGATTACCATCAAGTGTTCATTTAACTTACATCAAAATTCGTAATTACATACTGTCTTTTTTAAATTTTTTAAAAAAATTTCAATCATTATATCTCGAGCGATTGACGCATTTCGAGTGTACGATAAAAAAAGTTTGGAGATGAATTTTGATAAAAACTCGTTATTTTTCTTTTTTTAGGGAATCTCATCGACGATGCACGATATGGGACTTTTGGTCAATTATCCGTTCGTGCAGCTGGCTAATTACTTGGGTAGCAAACCCATACTGAATCTAACTGTAAACGAATATTTATGGGGTTACGATGATGATCTGATTACTCTGGCGAGTACCGTCGTACCGAGTTACATTGACTTTTCAAAATTCGGTTTGCTTGATAGGGTAAGTTCCAATAAAAAAATTTCATTTTCCTAAATAAAACTCAATAAAAGATGTTAATCAGTTAATTATTAATTTATAAAGATGTACGACGAGGGCGAGAACTTGATCAACATGAACATCAAGCATAACGAAAATATGATCAACGAAGAAGGCAGATACTTGAGTATAGAGAGTATTAATGGCAGCCCGGGATTATCCAACTGGGGATACGTTAATGAACATGGCAACCAGACTAGATCCGAGTGAGTTTTTTTTATTAAAAGTTGAATTTAAGCTTTAGCTTATGTTTAACCGTAGTATGTGACAAAATTGAGTACTCATCTTTTTGGAAGTTTTTTTATTTTTATCTTAAAAATAATTTTACATATTTTAATGAAAAAATCTACTAAGTTGCTTGAATCATTGAATACAGATACAGACTTAATTAAAAGAAGTAAAAATAAAATGTAGTGTATGCCAAGAAGTAAATTCAAAAATTTCAATTACAGAAACTCGAAGTGCAATAAAATTCAGGGAGCGACCGAAGGCGAGATTTTTCCACCGCACATGGACACCAGAGCAGTTTTTCGAATTTACAGGAAGGCTTTCTGCCGACCTCTGCCGATCGTCTTCCAGAAGGAAGTCTCGAGATTCGGACTTCCCGGGAACCAGTACACCCTGGCGAGAAACTTCGCGGATCCTCCCGAGCTCAACCCAGATAACAAGTGCTACTGCTACAAGGGAGAGTGCATGAAGAAAGGACTTATGGAACTGACACCCTGCTACTACAGTTAGTTCTTGATTTATTCATATTTGATATTTTACACTGGTAAATAGTTTTTGTTTGATGCTCGAAAATTAAATTACAGGAATACCAACTGCTGGATCTCTGCCTCATTTTCTCTACTCAGATCCATCTTTGCACGCGGGTGTCGAGGGACTTGAACCCGACCCAGAGAAACACGAGACCATCATTATTTTACAACCTGTAAGAATATTTTAAAAGTTATTTATTTGAATAAGACTGAACAAAATATTATCGAAGAGTCAGATAAATAAAATAAATCCAGACCATGCTGTGCAATAACATTTACTCTATATCATTGATGTTAAATTCTCAAAAAAGTACATTACTGCTTATTACAACATAGTCCTGTTACTAGGTGATACTAACTGATCGCATCAATATAATGATGAAAACTAAATATTTCCTTTAATTATACATAATTTTACATGAATAAATTTTCAATCTGCAGGACATTGGTGTACCGATGGACGTTCACTCGAGGTTGCAAACAAATCTCGTCATGAAGGAAACTCGCTACAATTCGAAAATCAAGCCCTTCAACAGCCTGGTAGTGCCTCTGTTCTGGTCCGATCTCGTAAGTGCCTTTGTACCTAAAAAAAATTCCCCTCGATTCAAACGACACTAATTGTAAATTAAATCACCAGGTAATTTACAATCTGCCGACAAATCTGATGATCTTGGTACAACTAGCAGTTAACATTGGTCCAGCCTTTCAAGTAGTAATGATCTTTGCGCTGGCAATCGGCGGCATAGCCATGATCTGCTATTCCTTGGCGCGGACTCTGTCGATCGTGCAACAGGAGGCGGTGCTCATAGACGAGGACAGGCGGAACAGCACCGACCTCAGGATACCCCGGGGATACGGACAGTACACGGCCATTCGCATTCTCCCTACTGTTAAGAAGATCACCTCCAAGACCGACCTGTTTGTGTGATTCCGGATGTGCCATATTACCTACGCGGAGGGACGAATTGTTTCGTGGTTCTGGATGATTTTTTATAAACAGTTACTTTATACAGAACGAGAAATATTCGTCCACACGGGTGCTAAGTGTTTATATAATATAGAAAGACTCCGTATTTAGTCGTGTGCGTGTCTGTATATTAAGTATGAGTAAAGGATGCATATAGGGATGAATGAGGGTACACTGATCTGCTTCAGATCACAAAGAATGTTCAAGTTTTACACATTTGTATTAGCGATGAGTCTTTTTTTTAATTGTAACCCGCTTTATTGAATCTCACTTTATGTATACACTGGTTATTCAATGTTTTACAACAAGTTGTTTTTTCAATTTCAAAATGTTGGTTCCAATTGTTTTTTTTTTTTAATCATGAGGGCTTTTTTGCGGATTAAAATTACTACGAGTTAGCCGTGAATTTACAAACAAACGGTTCAACAAGTTTGAATTTTTAAGACAAAACTATTGTACAAAATATAAGTTAAGGTATGAAATTATAGTAATTACAGTGTACCCGGTTAATAAATAAGAGGTACGATCCTCCTGACTGAAAAGTCCTTTCATGGTGTAAATAAAATGTAAAGATGATGATAATTTTTATCTTTGCCATATTAAGTATAGGTTGAGCTGACTTTCTCAACCGAGTCCAAAAAACGAATAAAACCGCACATTAATGTGCGTTGGATATTAAATTCAAGTGTACTATTTAGGGCTCGTGAGAATTGATTTTTTTGCTGGTTAATAATTTTAGTGCCAGCGATATTGATAATACGAAGTGATGTTTTCAACGACTTGATTTCGACAAATAGTTTCAATATATTGTTATTACATAAATAAATACATTCTTGTCTCGTAATGTTGTTACTGTCATATGATAATTTTTGTTTTAGTTTGGGATTGAGTAGCGTGATTATTAATTTTAGTATTTTATTTATAAAAAAAATGTCATCCTACTTTATTTTTTTAAGTTTATCATTTGAAACGTGGTGCAGTAGGAATCAAATACGATTGAAATCATTGTGAACATTTCATCATCATCATGATCATCATCATCTATAAAAAATTTAATTTACAAAATCATAAACTTCATGTTGTTATAAAAATAAAGAGAGATTTTTATCTAAATTATAAAGTTATTATTTTTTTTTATGGATTTGGTGAATAATAGTATTTACGCACCCTCAAGTGAGCTCAAGTGTCGGATGCCACTGGAGCTCAGAAGTTACCATCTTCCAACTACCCAAATACCTAACTTCTTTACCCCGTACAGCCCGGAACCTTTTCCTTGGCATCACTTCTTGGGTGGGCAGCGTTTCCGGCCTCCTCTTTCGAGGATATGTCCGTAACTGTTCGCGTTTACACTGAAAATCCCATTCATTCAAAATTTCAACATTGGTGCTCATGTACAAATTGATTAGTTTTTCTCAAAGTAATAGAAGAAAAATGATTCAAGAAAAAAATAAGAGGAAAAAAACCATTTAGCAAAACTGAAGCAGAGAGAAGGTTCAGCCTTTTACGAAAAAATAGACTATTATTTTCATATTTCAGTTTGAACTTCACATTTATATTTTTTGTACTCGACAGATCGAATCGTCCTACATTTGATATAAAAAATTTCGAGAAAAATTTTCCCTTTTATTGAAAAAGACCATGCACTGTTAGATTTTCTTTTAGTGTTTGCCAAATTAAAATATGTATCAACATTGACTTTACTTTAACGTTTTCAACTTTATTTCTATAGTAGAATCGATAATTCAAAAAATCTATATGCTGTACAAAACTATGTCAGTTTGACTTTAGCATTCAAAGAAGACTTACATGTTTTTAAAACTTTTTTTTTTTGCAAATAGTCAGTGATTACGAAATTGCACATACATCAATACTAAACTGTAATTTTTGCTGTACAAGTAAAAAAAAAAATCGTCTAGAAGATTGATATAAAAAAATTATATTTTTTTCTTTTATCCTACGATGGGTGACGTAAACATTGAATATTAATTTAAATTACCCAAAAATATTTCATTTTTTAGTAATTTTCGTAAGAGTTACAATCAAATGAGTTGTTTTTGCAAAATACTTTTAAACAAAGTTATAGTATAGTACAAATAGTATTGACAGTAAAAAAAAAAAAAAAAAAAAAAAAACAGTGATTAAGAATTAAAATTTACCTACTGTATCAGTTTTTTACTATCGATTGAGAGTCAGACTTTACAATATATTACAAAAAAACTCGCAAAGTTCTAGATATCAACTCAAAAAAAAAAAAATTCCTACGTGACATTGAAAAAAAAAAAAAATTAGTATAAAACGATAAGACAGTAATGAAAGAATTATCTTCTATCGTATCTTGGTCGTGCTTGCTTCTTTACTTTCAAATGATCTTGATCACACATGCTTGGAATAATATAATCGATGATGACCACTTACATCAGGTCACAATTTTTACTAGTTATAAAATGAAAAAAGATTATGAACTTGATTATTTGTTTAAACAAATTATTAGTCGTTTTCCTACAACAAACATTGACCTTTTTGAGATGGAACGGACAGGCGATAACCGGACCTTAAAAATGAGATTATTTCAAAATCCTAGACAATCAAGTATTTACGTTATTTTTCAAAGTACTAATACTGAGACACATTTACCAAAAGAAGTTGAAAACATTTTAAATAAATTGGTTACAATATCACCAATTAAAATGAGACCTAAGTGTTTGGTCATTTTTTACAGTTATTATTTTTCGCAATCCGAAGCTGAAGAAATTTTACTTTATGCTTGGTCCTTGAAATTTCTTGATTTTTCAATTTTACAATATAGTAGCGATCAAAATAATTCCAAATACATCAATTACAACCCGTTCACAAATAAATTTAATGTTGGATATTTGAGGAATAAAAGCGATCTTTTTCCAGACAAGTTGACCGACCTCAACAAATATCCTTTAAAATTACCAGTTTTCAAAGCTCCGCCTTTTTTGATTGTTAAAATTAATAACGGCACAGTAATAAATGTCGATGGCAATACTCCTTACATTTACATAAAAAATATCGCTGAAAAATTGAACTTTCAATTAAATTATTATTTTATTGAGATTTCATCTTGGCCTCGACTATACGCCGATATGGTGACAGCTTTTGAGCGCAAAGAAATTAATATCAGTGCCATAGCTCATCACTTCAATGATCTTATACTTCAGTCAGAAATACTAAGAGGCAATGTCATAGAAATCAGTAAAGACATCGTGATTGTTCCAATTTTACTAGAGTACACTATAGACGTACCTTTTGACGTAATCATTCATTTTGTATGTTTTTTTATCATCACAATAATTTTTATAATTTTGTTTCGATTATTCAGAATTAAACCTAATGAGTGGGACTTTGTGAACGTCATTCAAGTAATGATTGGGGTGACTATTGAACAGCCGAAAAAAAATATTGATCGCGTTGTATTTTTGACGATTGTAATCTTGTCGATGATTTACACAAACAGCCTTTTCGCCCAAATCACCGATATCAAGGTGTTACGAAAAGAAAAAGAATTCAATACTTTCGACTATATCCTTGATTCGGGAATACCAGTTTATTCAGCATTCAATGCAAGTCGATTTGAAAGCGAGGAAATTAAAAAATTTATTTATTCTGCACGAAATTTGGTTAATTATTCATCCTGTTTTGAAACATTAATACACACTGATAACGCAATTTGTATAATACCAATTAGAAGCGCAACTTACAAAGTGAAAAATTCATTGGATATGCACGGAAGACCGGTAACAAAAAAGACTGACTTGTCGTTTAATCATAAATTTGTTGGATTTCTGTATGAGAAAGCATCGCCTTTTGCTGAAAAATTTGATAAACTGATGCTTAGAATGGTTGCGGCTGCAGTTTTACCGGATCGTGAATTTTATAAAGTTAAATTGTATGACATTGAAAATATTAAAAAAAACACTAAAAATGACCCAATAGTCAAAACGACGTTGATTATTTTATTGATGGGATATTTTTTATCCATAGTAATTTTCTCTTACGAGCTAACTAGATATTCAATAATTGAAAAAAGAAAGAAAAATAAAAGAAAGTATGGAAAAAACAAAAACAAAAAAAATAATAAAAATAAGGGCCCTGTAGTGAAAGTAAAGCAGAGAAGAAATTCAGTTACTTATGAAATTGTAGACAATTATTTTCACACCTCTGCTTGAATTAACAGCGCCAACAATCATTATTTTTTACAAGAACATTTGCATCTTTCAAAAAGGTAATAAATTAAAAAATTGCAAAAATAAACAATATCTAGTCAAGCATATCTAGTCATTTTTTACTGTCAATTCACAAGTTTTATTACCAATTTTATTTGGATTTGACAAAGTTATTTAACAGAAGAGAAGCTTCATTTATTTTTTTGATACTTTTCGAATTACTTTTTATACGAAAAATTCGTTTTTAAATATTACTGAATTTGCCGCAAGTTTTAGTTCTAGGTAACTTTATTTTTAACTCCAAAAAAACTTTTTGAAAGTACGAATGTTTTAAACCCAGCTCAAAATAAAATTTTCAATAGCTTTAATCATTACAGAACCACTCTACTTATTTTTCAATTAACGTGCGTGGTCCAGTCAGCATCACTGCAATATTTATTTTTGAAAGTTACCGCTAAAACAGTTCGCGTCGGCATTTAAAATTTCGAGGTTATGTTTAGTTTTTGACGTAACGCGCTCGTAATATGCACGAGGTCGTCTTGAAATCGGCGAAAAATTATTGTTTTCACGGGTAATAAACAGTTAAAAAATGAGTACGCAACCTAGTCCAGCACTGCAAAGCACGATGGACCGGGAAAAGATTTACATGTGGATAATCGAACTGTCAAACGTGGAAACTCGTCAAAATGCTCTGTTGGAACTTAGCAAGAAACGCGAGGTCGTACCGGAGCTCGCTCCAATGCTTTGGCACTCATTCGGCACCGTCGCGTCGCTGCTCCAGGAAATAATAGGCATTTATCCGGCGATTAATCCGGCCACCCTTACTGCCCACCAGAGTAACAGGGTGTGCAACGCACTCGCGCTCTTGCAGTGCTTCGCTAGTCATCCGGAAACTAGATCTGCCTTTTTACAAGTAAGCCATACAATCACAATCAAGTAAAGTAGTTTTTGAAATTAAAATAATTTTTTTTTGTTTATCTTTCAGGCTCACATCCCCCTGTTTTTGTATCCTTTCTTGCACACAGTTAATAAAACGAGACCCTTTGAATACTTGCGTCTCACAAGTTTGGGAGTTATTGGAGCACTGGTCAAAACAGATGAACAAGAAGTTGTTACATTTTTATTAACTACCGAAATTATTCCTTTGTGTCTGCGAATTATGGAAAGTGGTTCTGAGCTTAGCAAAACTGTGGCCACCTTTATACTTCAAAAAATCCTGTTGGACGATAGTGGATTATCTTATATTTGTCAGACTTACGATAGATTCAGTCACGTTGCCATGATCCTTGGAAAAATGGTACTGTCATTAGCCAAGGACCCTTCTGCTCGTCTTCTCAAACATGTTGTTCGATGTTATTTAAGATTATCTGACAACCCTAGGTAAATTTTAATTTAATCAATCATCAAACTTTAATTTTAGATGTTCTTAAAAAGTTAAAAGTGTTGCAATAAAATTACTCCTCTTACTTAACTTTTGCTTGATACTACCATAAAATACTTTTAAATTTGAAAGTAAATTTAATTTTCTGACCAAGATTTTTGTTTTGTAATTTCAAATTCTAATAAAAGCTAAAGTTTTAGCATAAATTTTTTTTCTATTTGCAAAAAAAATAACTTTTAGTCAGATGTTTATTTATGGGAGCTACATTATATAATTCATCACATGATTTTATGTTTTTTCAGAGCTCTTTTAGCATTGAGACAGTGCCTACCTGACCAGTTGAAAGACAATACATTTGCATCCTGCCTACAAGAAGATGTCTCAACCGAACATTGGTTAGCCCAGTTATTAAAGAATTTGGAAACCGGACCCCAGCAAGGTCCTCCAACTCAGGGTGGTCTAACTGATCCAAGGGCTATAGGAATGTCACCTTTGACCTCATAGTTTTTAAGGTTTACATAAACTCAGCAGTAGTGCTTTCTACTATCAGTTAAAATTAAACTAACAAAATCGCATGATATTAAAAATTGTACATATTTTGGTTATGGAGTGCGCAAACGTGAGATTTTTCTTTTGCTTTGTTGTGTCGAAAAATTCAAGTCGATTTTACAAAGACTAGTCGATTGTGTTCTCCTAAAATTCTGCTTGCTCCATGACGATGCTCATTGGTATTGTAAGTTTAAGATTATGAGTAAGATTTACAATAAAGTCTGATAAATTCATTTTTTTATAAGAGTGTCTAATGATGTACAAAAAAAATAAAATTTGTATTATAGTAATTATTAATTATTAATATTAGGAATGTTTTATAACTAAAAAAGCACAACTAGATGTGTGAAACTATTTGTAAAAATCTCATGCATTTTTTAGCCCGGTAAAAAATTACGAATTTTAGATTAATTTTGTGTGTACAATTAAGAATTTATATAATCATAGAAGTGGTGAATGAAAATAATTAAAGGCTGGCCACATTGTATGTTACTGAATGCAGTTTTGATTTTGAAATGCAATAAAAATTTATTTAATTAAAAATTAGTTTTTTTTATTAAAATTTATCACAAATTTTTTTAATAACATTTTTTATATACATTTTTTCAAGACCATCTTAAACAATAATTAATTATATGTAAATCTAGGGACTTGAAAGACATTATGAATCATTCTGGTTTAAAAGTTAAATTTACTTTTATGGCAGTCAATTTTTTCTTAAAACTAAAAAAAATCAATAGTTTAAAAATGTTTTAGCTGCTATGAAAAATAGTTAAGAGTTCTCATAGATTATAGATATTTAAAATTATGAGCATAATTTATCAAATTTTTCGCTATATTTAGTATTTATCATATTTTAAAACTAGGATTTTTATAAAAAATTTTCTAATAAAAATTAAATTAATTAAAAAATTTCAAAACTAAGTAACGAAATATCACGTTTACTAAATCAAAATCTGTACTTTGATTTTTTCTCATATGAAAATTATTATTTTTTATTTTTTATTTTACTAGTTTTATCAAATAATATTTTGTATAAAAAATTTTGACTCTGCTGCTAAAAAGTATTTAAAAGTTTGATAAAAAAAAAAAAAAAAAAAAAAACCAAAGTACTAGATCACAGTAACTTTTTTCAAGTCTTAGTGTCAAATTTAATGCCCTTTAAAATTGATATCATCTCTATTGCGCAGCATCATTGCTCTGGTAGTAAGACAAATTTGATTAACATCCCAAGAAAATGGTCTGATGGAATTAATATTTGTTCTTGTTCTTTTAGAAATTCCTCTCCTGATGCACTGATCAAGCAGATGTTCTTCATAAGTAGTGTTGTTTGAATTTCCATAGAACAGATCATTTTCTTCATTGAAATTTGACACTGGTTCAGTTGGTTCTGAAGATTTGCTGGAATAATTATCACCATTTTGTTTCTTAGTTTCTTCATAAAAATTTGGTTCTACCTGATGTGAAATGCCATTTGAAATTTTATTATCGTTATCAATTTGACTAGAATCAATCTGAGCATCCGTCTCAGGTTCTTCCAAAATTGTATTTGTAAGCATGACTCTTGTAGAGCGACAAATCAATCCGACATCCCAACTGAATGGTTTTATTTCATTGACATTTTGCTTGGTCCACTTTGCTATTCCTGTGCGTACGCACTGGTCAAGAAGCTGCTCTTCAAATGGTGCAAGCTCCTCGTTGAAATTTTCTTCTTGAGAAGAAGCGCTTAGAAGAATTTCTGGCTTAGTGGATGAGTTTTCGGGAACACTGCTTTCTCCAATTGGGTCTTTTCTGCTGCTGTCATCCGTGTCCTCTTCAGAAACTGTCTGTTTTTCTCTGTTAATTATAATTTTGTTTATTAAATCGTAATCATCGTCGTCGTCAATCGTTAAGGAACTCAAACTACTTGCTGCCATAGAGTGAAGAACTGGGGTAGATTCATCCTTAAACGGAGTTATATCATCTTCAAAAACACTGCTTTTCACAATTGTAGGCTTTTTGTAATAATCTTCATTTTGAAAAGGTAAATTATCATTTGTTGCTTCTGAACATTGACCAGCCTGAAAAATTAAATTAAAAATATAAATTTTTTATATTTATCTATTAAAATGTAGCTTTGATGAAAATTTTTTTAAATTTATTTCATTACCTTAAATTTATCCTGCTGCTGTGGAAACAATGTTTTTTTTATTCCTTGACAATTAACTGCTGGTTTTTGCTGGGCTCTTATTCCAGATGGTATAGACTGAGCAGGAGAATCAGGCAGTTCACTTGGAGATATCACACCGCTGTTTGTTCTGCTAAAATCACTCACTATGGAACTTCGATCATCATGAATAGAAATTTGCTCATATCCACTGAGAGAACTCAATGAACTGCATCGAGAAAACATCATAGGAGTTTGCTGTGCTTCAGAATACTGAGCTTCATTTTTTAGTTTAACTTCTTTTTCAGGTTGGTCCACTGGTGATTGAGTAGGATTTTGTGGTTTTTCTTTAAATGCATATGTTTCTAAAGGTTTCACAAACTTTGGCACTACTGGTGCTGGCACTTTTGGTTGATCAATTGATCTTTTTTTATCACGGTCTTTAAAAAAATTAAAAATTTCTTTAAAACTTCTGCTGGTATTGCTAAACATTTCTTTCTTATTTTTTGTCTCTTTGCTATAAGCTCCTTTAGACTTGGATGCCTCTAATTTTTCTTTCTCTGTTTGTTTTTCTACACCTGGAAAATCTTGAAAAAAAAAAAAAAAATGAATAAATATGATTCAAATTTTTTAAGTTTATAACTTATGAAGCATATATTTACCAGTCTTATTGATGTAAAATGTACTTCTTTTTTTTTCCTCCTCAATGTTGTTTTCATTGTAGCAAAGTGTGTAATCCATAGGCTGTTCTGAATCTGCTTCAGCATAGTCATCATAAACGTGTGGCATGTTGACATTAGCTAAGCGTTCAGCTATTTTATCATGACCATAACTTGGAGACGAATAAATTTTTCTAGTATCTTGGTAATCTCTATTGGATGTGTTTGGAACAAAATTTTTTTTCAACTGATCCACTTTTTTCTCCTGCTTTAAGTGAAACAGAGTTGATTTTTCTGTCTGTACTTCAACATTATGACCAGAATATTTTCTATCCTCTTCTCCCTTCAGTAAAAAAATTAATAAAAATTAATAAAGAAGGATTCAATTAATAAAGTCGATTTGATTAAAAAAAAAAATTTTTATGTTACCATTGCTTCAATTTCCTCAGCGGGAGAACAACATCTACGGTTCTGTTGAATGTTTATGGACTGATCAGAGTAATTCCACTGCTTTTGCTTGGTTCCAAAACTACTTTCATCATAGTTTCCTGACTGCCTCGAGGGCAGATTTTCTCTGGACATTTTTCTATGTATATATTTTCTGTAACAAATTTTAGCACGAATTTTAGTAAGTAACAATGAACGAGGTTCGAAAAAGAAAACAAAACAATCACTTTTTTTTACTGTACGAAAAAACGAGAAGCATACATACCTCACTGACTATTCTATTTGAATGAAAATGAAAATATTTCACGATAAATAAAAATGCATGATCAAAAATATGAGCAAGTGATCACTTGTTTACATTTTTTGGAAGGCAAGTTTGATGGATACTAGTTGCATTCCAGTTTGTACTACCAGTTCTAAAAAAGTATACTCGCGCTCGCGACTCTCGAGAACAAAGCTATAATAACGGTTAGTACATTATCGGTGTTTTTGGTTCTTTTGTAGCTTTTTGAAACTGTTTTTTATTATACAATGGTTTTAAAAAATTGGAATTTTCGTTATGAAAAAATAAGTAAACGCTGTTTTAAGTTTTTTAATTTTTTTATTAAAAAATTATTTTTTACACTTCGCCGATTGCTTACTCCCTGTTGATATCTGACCGTCCACTCTTTCCAATTCTACGTTTTCCTGCAAAATTTAATTTTTTAAATTTATCAAAAAAATTAACCTTTGAACTTTTTTTAGTCTTTGATTAATTCATTCATACAATTAAAAGAGTTAAACAAGATCGTGTGAAAATTCTATTTCAATTATAATTGATACTATATCTCGATTGAAAAAATACCTTTTTACAATTTCTCGTCAAAAAGGAACGAATGACTGGGGTGTACAATTTGACATCCTCTTTCTTGAATTTATTTGGTCCAGTAATCCAAGAAACTATTAAAGCCACGGTTATCGCGGTCAAAAAACCGACCCACGTGTACCACAAATAAGACATTCTGAATAAAAAGAAAGGCTCTTCTCTGAAAAAATAGTTAGTAATATAATTTTTTAAGTCAGTTAAAACAAAAATCAATGAGGAGCGCTATATCTGAGGTCATTATAAACTATAAATTGCGATGACTACTTGCTAAGTGAAATTACAGACAAGGAACAAAAATCATTTATAGAGGATTATTCTTAAAACGTTAAAATTTTATAGTGTGATAAAATTTTTTTTTCAAGACATTTAGGGTTCAAAGTATATAAAAATTAAAAATTTAAAGGCGAGTATTGAGAAAATTTTATATCTTAGGCATAATACGAGCCTGAAAATTTGGAAATAATTTCTTCATCAACATTAATATTAATATTGAATCACTTAATCAATTTAGTGGTCCATTTATGATCATTCATTAAAATCTGTCAAAATAGTATATTATTCCCGCAGGCGAGATGGTTCGATTTGGCCTCCGAGACGTTTGCGACCCGAGCCGAAGGCGAGGGTTCCAACGAGGAGGCTAAATCGAACCCTCGAGCCTAAGGGAAATATACTATTTTTCGTCCTTTTTTTTTTTTTTTTTGATAGATTATAGAGAAAAGACTAACTTCGTTAGATTTTCCACGATCAACGTCATGTTTTCGGCTCTAGCCCGGACAGACGCAGGGCAGCCCTCGACAGACACGGGCTTGACCGGAGAATGTATCTTGCCGCTGGCGACCGCAGCTTGGGTACTGAAAGATAGCCAGGCCACCAGGTTCAAGCTCGTTAGCGCTCCGACAATTGCGCCCTGAAAAACCCAATTTTTTTGATATTTTTTTTTACTTAAACAAAGTTGTTTGTTGGTCTCAATTAGTTTAAAAAATTTACCGTTGAGTTGGCAAATGGACAAAACATCCCAAGAGTAAAAATCCCAAGCAAAGGACCGGCCGTTATGCCCGACAGACTCTTTCCAGCCTGAAAAAAAAAAATTTTAATTCGATTAAAAAATTATAAAAATAGTAAATTCATTTCTACAAACCTGAATGAGACCGCTAAGTTTTTCTACGAGAAATACCAGAGCAACGCATATTACTCCAGTTACAATCACGGTGAATTTCATAATGCGACTCGCTCCGACTTCCGATATGGGTTTCTTTAGGCATGGCTTGATCATGTCCTCGTAAATCACGCCAGACATTGAGTTCAATCCCGTTGACATTGTACTGAAATTAAAAAAAAAAAAAAATTCTAATTTTGATTAAAAGTTTTCTTTAATCATCGAGAGAACGTTGATAAGAATTTTTTGTGCGCTTGATTGCTCTTAGAAGTTTCAATAATAAATGAGATGCGTGCACGCACTTGGATTTCATATTAACATGCAATTGAATTGTATTGAATCAATAAATTCTTTAACCAGTTTAATGTGATATTTTTATCATTATTGTTGTTCTTTGTAAAGAGGATGGTGAAATCGAAAATAAATTTTGAGTCTAAAAGGTTGGCCTTCGGAGTAAATTTAACATTTCTTAACTATAACATACGATGAAAAAAATATGTATCATATGCATATTAATCAGCCCTAAAATCAAAATTTGAAAATTTATTTTAAAACTTTTAGGTATGACGTATGTTTTCCACACTCGGAAAGGATCAATCATTTTTTTTTGTCGGCTTTAATTCTTTTTATTTTTTTCACGATTGTGCTCCCGAGCCGATCGCGTGGTTGACCCTTGGCAAACATCATTTTCTTTATGCTCGCGTTTAATAAAGTTGAAAGCAAGTGCGTCAAGAAACTCGAAATCCGACCCGTAAAACCTATCCTTGTTACCTGATTGTTTGCGTTAAAAAAAAAAGGGTTACGGCGAAAAAATATTTTTAACAAAAGAATTTTTTTTTACCTCAATGCTGCACTGAACACACCTGAGATGAACAAACCAGGCAGACCTGGAATAAATTTGGCCAGCTCCATCACAAAAAATGGCAGGAGTTGATCTGATTTACGTATTTGCTGCAAAAATAATTTTCTAATTTATATTAAGGACGTTCAACTCGAAATATTAATAGAAGGTATTTTCAATTGAAGCCTAAAATTCGGAATAGATGCGATTAGGAGAATTTTTGGATTTTTGATGCACAAAAACTTGTCTTAAACTTAAATGTCCTTATAATTATTATTTTTTATTTAAAATGTTACTTTTGTTGATAATGGATCACAGTCGTAGAAAGCGGCGAAAATAACGATTCCCGTGTAGCAGCTGAGAGACACGATAGCCACGGTACCCACAGCCATGATCATAATGGTGCTGTCAACACAAACAATTATGTAATTAGTTTAAACTTTTTTAATAAATACCATGCATTAATGAATAGCTCACATGTTGGACTTTTTTAAGTTAGGCATTGCCAGACATCGTTGGACCATTGCTTGGTTAACGGAACAGGTTGCCAACCAGTTCAAGTAATTTCCCACTACCACACCCCAAAATGTTGTTCTGGTCGTTGGATCTGGATCCATGCTACCAAAAAATTAAAAAAAAATTTCCATTATGTCGTTTCAAAACTTTTTTTTACAAAAATTAGTTTTGAACAAATTTTTAAAAACACTTTTTATTGTAAATATGTTTTGGATGGGTTAAAAAACTGTAAATGGATAGACAAGTAACTAGATACTTTAAACAACAAGCCAAGTGTTTACGACCCGCGACTTCTAAACTCTATTATCACATCAACCTTTTGCTATCATTACGGCTCCTCCCTTTGTGTTTATTTCTGGCTCGAAGCCGATCTCTTACTTAATGACTGCAGGCAAATTTTCATTGCAACCAACAGTTCAATTATTACGCTTTGTTGTTCAACTTGCTATAACCGGATTAGGGTTAAAAAATTTTCAATCGAACAATAAAGAGGAATAAGTCAATGAAAAGTCAAAAAAAGCTAAATTGACGGTCAAGAGTGTGCAATAGTGTAAGCGATCTAGTTTTAGTGCGGCCTTATCCGAGTGTTTAAATATTTAATAGTATTTCGTAGCAGTTAATTTATTTGTCAAATTATTTTGAAACTGGATACATACATTTGAGAGTATTATAATGTATGTAAAAATGAAACAACAATTTTTAAAAAACAATGCAGCATAAAATTGCCGATTTATAAGCTATATGATGTCATTAATTTTAGCCATTTTGGTAAACATTATGAAGTAAATGTTTTTATGAAATAAAATCATAATGTAAAAAATCGTTGCGTAAAAAAACTTATTCTGAAATGGATTTTTAAAGTTGTATGTATAAAAATCAACGAAATGAAACAAATAATATCTCTCAAATTTTGACCCCGCGGTCAGGAACGGAAGATTTTCAAAAACTATCTTAAATTTACCTTTCATAAAAAATAAAAATAAAAATACTTAATTTAGCGAACGATTCAAACTTCATCCTTGAAAGCTCAAATTACGAGCTTCCAGAGTGCATAAATCAAACTTGCACCTGGGCCGAGAAAAAAATCAGGCTCGTAAAACAATCATAACAGTCGTACGAAACTGGGGCGTTAATATTCGTGCGGCGTTAACAATAGAACCCGCGTTTGACCCGAATACGAGCTAGACACCAGACCGGAAACGAGCATGATCTCATCCGGGGTCATGCCTGACGCGACGATGATATTTTCGAGACGCCCGCGCTGCGCCTCGGAGATGACGAACTTACTTAAAGAACTCGATCCTGCCGGTGTCGAGGTTTCGCTTCCAGACCTCAGCGACGCTGCCGACCCTCGAGGTACCTAGGATCGCCACCACAATGACCCCGCCGAACATCACGAAGGTTTGTATTGCATCAGTCCACACTACCGCTTTGAGGCCACCCTGAAATAAAATAATAGTTTTTTTATCCATGTGGAGGGCTCTCATGCGTAATTTGTAAGCTATTAATTTTTTTACAAGCTTTCTCATTATACTCGTCATGAAGAAAATTCAATTAATATAAAAATTAAAAGTCAACTTGGAGTCGGTTAGTTATAAAAATTGATACAGGACTTATACTTTATTAATTAATTTATTAACAAATCATGATGAACTTTATTTATATTTCAAATATTGTGATCTGACAGACAAAAATTTAGACTTTTTGCTTGTTTTATAAAGGACCTACAATACCTCTGGTTCCAAGAAATTTATAACTATCATTGAGCTTGAACATAAAAATATATTTGAATCTAAAGTGCTGTTTGAAAAAAAAAAATTTCTTTGTCATGACCTATTTTACGTAAATTAAAGTAATTTTTTTGAGTACGTATAATAAAAGTATCCATGAGTATGTTTATTTTTACCTTTTTTTAAATTAGACAAATTTAAGTATTTTTTTGTGTCACTAGTTGCAAAAAAGAGCTTTAAATATTGTAAAAATAATAAAAAATAATTTGTTTGAAACTGTCCGACTTTGATAAAAGTATACTTGTAATGTAACTATACTTCAAGTCTGTAGGTTTGTGAAAGGGCTAGAAACGAGGCTAGAAACCTTATAACTTTTGCTGAAAATTTTTATTGAATTAAATTAATAATACTTAATTAAATATTTCTTGTTAAAAAAATTTATAATCGTATTTATCATCCAAAGTAGGTAGGAGTCAAGTTTGATAAGTCAGTTAATTTATCTTACAAGTAGATAATAGCCAAGTTTGGTCAGACACTTCATTCCATGCAACTTGGAAGTATAAAATTAAACTCACAAGCGTCGTGTAAAAGATGCAAACTGCACACACTAATAAGGCTATCATGTGTAAGTTACCACCTGTGACCTGAGTAAACGCTAACGCTGGCACGTAAATTACCAGTGGAATGTAAAGTAACTAAAAAATAAATAAAAAATAATTATTTTTTATTACTGAATTTTTTAAATCTTTCGTTTTGGTTGTCCATTTACCATTTTTATGATAAAAATACTTGATCCTATCAGTCTTGTAGTGTGATTGAACCTCAGCTCCAGGTACTGAAAACAATAAGAAATTTTTTACTCATTTAAGATAATCCAACAACAGTCATGAAAAAGCGTACTTCATAGGAAGAAGTTATTTGCAATCCGTAGAACACAGGGAGATAAACGATGGCCATGGTTATAGATACAAACGTGTCGGCGATTACTATGCACCAAAATTGCGTACCGTACACGTACATCTCAGCCGGAAGGCCCAAAATCGCTATACCGGATATGTAACTGTTCAAAAATAAAGAAATTTCGTTTATTTTATTTCGTTCGAAATCATTGCTTTGGGTTTTTTACCTGGCTATCAGGGACATGCTTATTGGAAAAATCGACATGTTCTGGCCCCCAACGAGGTACTCTCTGACCGCGTCCTTGTTCTTCCGGGACTTGTAGGCCTGGTACACCCCGACCAGGGCGGACACGCCGAGCATCCCCGTGAAAACGACCACATCCACGAGGTCGAAGTGCTTCTTGTCGCTTTCATCCATGACGAATCCTCTAACGCCCTGCCAACAGAGCAGCCTAACAGCTGATGATGGTTGCTGGCATGCAGCTTTCTTCTTCCTTTTTTATTTTTCTAAAATTACATGTTTTACAGGTCGTACAAAATTTATTTATTTCAAGCGCAATTTCAAGTTGTTTTTAATTAATAAAAAATCGGTATTATTTTATGGAAATTCCTTGGACCTTTGGGGTTTTCCGACGTAACTTTTTTTATTTTAATGAATACAACTTTATAATTTAATATTAAAAAATGAAGAATAAAATAAACCAGAAGTCGGAATATTTTCCTTTCGATCGTCCGAACTCTTCTGTTGAAACTTTCTTTACCCTTCCAGTTTTTTTACTTGCAGATTTTTTTATTTCTTTTCTGTTGAACGGCATTCAATATTTTACCGTATAAATGTATTAATCTTAAACTTTTGTTTTTAGAAACATTGTATTCAAGTAATCAAAATCAAGATTCTTGTTATTTTTGAAAAATATTTTTATAAAATTATCTTGCAACTTTCAGTGCAAAATGAGTAATTACTGAACAAAAAAAAAAAAAAAAAAAACCTGAAAACAAATTTCAGCATCATCTTCATGCTCTTTAAGGTCGGCTCATTGTAATTGAAATGAGATGCTTACAAGAGTCAAGGGATTCAACGTGGTTAATTAAAAAAGCTCTTTGCGCGTCTAATGACATGGCTCAGGGCTGGATTACAACTCAAATTAAATCTCTTCAAAGTTCTTTGCAGATTAAAACTTATCATTAAAAATTGTCCCGGTAAATTTTCAAAAAGTTTTTCTTTATACATTTTTTGTAAGCTTTTCAAGTTCAAGCTTCATTTGAAAATCCTTTGTTCTATTATTGAGAACGATCCAGTTATCCGTGGCAGTTGTAATTGATTAACAAGTAATTGAAAGTTTGATTGCCGGTGGTACACTTCATCATACTAATTTTATGCTTGCGGGGCATCAAAACTTTGTTTGATTTCCCATTGTATTTCGCGAATTGATTTAAATACCATTATCTCCGTATGAAGAGTAATTTTTATAATCTGTTTTATTTTTGTATTCGAGTAAGCGTAATTTTTTTTACTCTAAATAGGTAATCTGATTCAATCTAAGCAGCATAAGGCCTTTAGAGATAAAATTGAATGACCCGCAACGAGACGTTACTCGATTAATCAGATTGCATCTTGTCACTCTCTATATAAAACTTCCGGATTGTTGTTATTACATCAACCATTACGGTGAAATATTGAACCCAATAAAGGCATAATATTAGCATTGGTATACCTTTTACCAAAAAGAAAATCATAATGAAGTACTTTTTAAAAAAGGCTACATAATTATAGGA
This sequence comes from Encarsia formosa, assembly GCA_038277355.1. Classification (NCBI taxonomy): domain Eukaryota; kingdom Metazoa; phylum Arthropoda; class Insecta; order Hymenoptera; family Aphelinidae; genus Encarsia; species Encarsia formosa. The sequence continues at coordinate 114,778,833 of CM076184.1, forward strand.
AAAAGTGAACTTTTTTTCATAAAAAAGAAAAAAAATTTAGTGCTCAGTATTACGTTAAAAATGTGCTTGAACATTTTCTTCATGAAAAATTTTTAATTAGACAATTTTATATCAGTAAAGTTACCCGACTAGCTTTTTTCTTACATGGTATCGAGATCACCTACCACATTTTTCAACAAATTATTTGGTGCACAAAGATTTGTTAAAAGCTAAGATTTTATTTTTTAACGAAAAAAACACAAATGATTGTTGAATATACGAATATTCAATTATTTATTTATGAAACTTTAGTCCCTTTATAAATTTATACCACCAAAACTATTATCTACTTAATTTAATTAGTACTCACAGATATCAGTGTATTATCGTAACTTTTTCCCTAAGCACAGTCACTTTTTCATAGTTGAAACAAAAAAACTCAAAACACCGGAAATTTTTCCCAGATTTTGAAAAAAACCGCACCGGGGCAGTTACATGACACCCGCACCCCGAAAAAAAAAATAGTAGCCTCGTCGCGGATGCTCCCGAGTCCGGCTCGGTTGAGTCTAGCACTGTACGTACACGTGCACCACATGTATCTGGCTCCTCATCTCCCTCTTGCAAGCGCCGATTGAATAATTGCTGTAATCCCGTGTGCAGAAATTGTCGTCGCGCGGTTGTTCCGTCTTCGTGCACCTATATCACGGTGTTGGGGTCCACTCGGTTCATCGAATTTTCATATTAACTCGAGCTCATTGGATTTCCCTGAAAGATTTTGATGATTGAATTTGACCGATACCAGAAGGTTCGAAGCTTGAGCTTTGGGATTACCGAGGTGAATCAGAGACAATCGAGCACTTCCTCGGACGTTTTGCCGGCATTCGGAACTTTTTTCAACACGTCTTTCACCGGATATGGTGTTGCGTCTACTTGACTAGTTAGAGTGCACACTGCTGGAGACTTGTTAGCTCAACAGTCTATTGGCTTTAACCGGCGTAATGGAAAATTTTTTTTCATTGTTGATGGGGTTTTTCTCAGTTATTGATGCAGTCACTCAAGCACTGTGCGAATTGATAATTAAATTTTTCTTTCTGATTTCGTGTTTGGATAACGAATTCGTAATGTTCTCAAAAGTTATATTTTCATCGATGAGTTGAAGTTTAATTTTCAAGCTCAATTCCAGTACCTAGGCTTTAAAGTCTAAAAAGTTTATACTAACAATGACAAATGTAGTGCCAGAAAAATTTTGAAATGAATATATTTTTAATTATCAAAAAGCACTTGTAGTAGGTAGTACACGGACAGAAAAAATACAGAAATTTACTGTGGAGGACACGAGAAACTTGTGTGCTGCTAAAGCACGTAAATTTTCTGCGAGCGCCACACATAAAAATCGTGTGTTAGCTTTAAGCAGAAAAAATCTTAAGCGCACTGTATTGGAGCCAATCAAAATCACTCCGGTCGCACCTGATTGGTTCCGCTACAGTGCCGCTTAAGATTTTTTCTGCGTAAAGCTAACACACGATTTTTATGTGTGGCGCTCGCAGAAAATTTACGTGTTAGCTTAACACAGTAAATTCCTGTTTTTTTTCTGTCCGTGTATGTAACAGTAAAACTCAAACTATTTCTTGTAGGATAGGAAATATTAAATTAAAATTTTTTGTTATACAGGTTTGGTCATTAAACCAATGACAAAAATCTGAAATTTTAAAAACTGAAAACTTAAATAAATTAAACCTATTTTACTTATTTGAAAACTAGTCAAAATTTCTTGCTCTTTCGCAGACTTTTTAGTTTTCAATAATCACTTGGTTTGTGAGAACGTTATAAAGTTCTGTAGAACCAGGGAATCAAAAAGATTTTTTTTTTATCCATTAATTTTATTTATTTTTCCCTCAGGAAATACACTTACCATCGTATCCAAAATTCATTCTAAAAACATTATCTCACTGAAATTTTCAAATTCTCCACTTTTGAGAAACATAAATTTAAGCTAATAAAAATTTGCATTTTATCAGTGTAACAACGTACCCAAAACATCCTGTAATAATTCTATTTTTACATATAATACACATCAGAAAAATTCAAATCCGAGGAAACAGACAGCCTTCACATAACCTTACGTATTCATAAAAGAATTTCAATACCACACGCTTAAAATCGATCCGCATTCCATCATGAGCCCACCTATACCTGGGGTACAAAACAAGGGTATCTCGAATTTCATAATCTTATCGATCCTTCGGCCCGCACCCGAAACTTTCCATCATTTCTCCCGGGGTGCAAGCAAACATCCAGTTTTTTCCAGGAAGCTTAAACAAAAGCAGGATCATTCAAACAAGAAAGAAAGGGGTTGTGTCATTGCCTTTAACTGTAGAGCGCGACGCGACGGCCAATCGACGATTATTATTGTTTGCGTTCGCAGGGTGCGCCAGGGCTTCCTACTCCTTAGGCTGGATTTTATTTTTACCTGTTGACTTTTCTTCGATACCGGGGTGGGACCTTATTTTTTAAAAGTTTTTTAATTTATAAAGGTCGACAGTTCAAAAATTTATGAAATTTACCTAAAAAGAAATATTATCTACCTCGAATTTTTGACTATGGTTTTCAAGGTGAAATAGTTTAAAAATCTGTTAAATGTGATTTTTGAAAAAAAAATTCTCTGCAATTGAAAACAAACTCTACAAAACGGTATTTTTTTTTTTATATAAACGAGACAGCTACAAAAACTAAAATAACATTTTTTGGAGATAAAAATACGTATTTAATTTTATAAATTATAATTTGATAGACAATTAAAAACTGCTTTTAAACATTTTTTATACTGTTTCATTATATATATATAAAATCAAAAGCTTACGGTATTTTTTACAGATTCGCTATTATTTTCATGAAAATTTTTAATCTCAAACTTTAAACAAGAATTTTAATCTTCAAATGTGAGTTTTTGTTTGATAGTATTTTTCAAAGTATTTACAAAATTTAAAATTAGAAAAAGTTTTTATTTGCTACAGAGTAGTGAAGCACAACCCTAGACAATTCAAGTTGGCTTAGCTTTAAATAGAAAATTTACGTCATATACTTGAAGTATGCATCGATTTTTAAAAGGTCTTGCAGAATTGTTGAAGTACGTTTATGTGATGAGATAAGTAAAAAAAAGTGTTCTTCTCTGAGTATGATTTATTGAACTTAAATTGACGTGTAATAGTGACGCTTAGTGCGTCTCGCAGTGCGTTTTAGATTTAGTAATTTAATAACTGAAAAAATTATTGTTTTATATCAGTGATGTATATAATGACATATCAAATATGTTTACTAGTAAAGGTTAAAAACTTGAAAATTAAAATGCATCTGCTTGTTTTTTTAATTAATTTAGAGAATTTTTTTCCATTTAGTACCATATGTATAATTTGCTACATAAGTTTTAACAATTTTTTTTTTTTTTTTTTTTTTTTTTTTATATGAATAAAAAATTATGACAAAGCTTGATTGTAATAACTTACATTATTCAGTATTAACGATAGTATAAGTTTCTTTTTAATAAATTCTAAGATTTTGTTTTCTTTGAAATGATTTAATGAATGATACAGTTTAGATTAAATCTATGAGATAAATTATTTTCAGTAAAAATAACATTATTTAAACTTAAGGTAGTTCACCCATAATACCAAAAGTCTCAAATTTTTATAAATTTGGTGGATTTACATTCTTTATGACTAGTTAAATCAAATTCTGCAAAAAAAAAACATAGAAAGCGGTGCTAATTTTCGAGATATTGATGTTCAAACAAGGCACTTTTTCACGATGACAGGGAAAATTCGGAAAAAACTTAAGATTTTTGAAGTCTGTAAAGTGAATAATACTGATGAAGGTCTAAAAAAACAATATTGCTTGCCCTATTTTAAAAAATAGGGCAAGCGGTGCTAACTTTTGAGAAAAATAGAAATGACTCCGAAAAATAAGCCAAAAATAGTTGAGTTTCCATACTTTGACTTTTCTAACTTTTTTATTTCGAATATATTTTTGCGATGGACAGTTGATTTTAGTAAATAATACATAGATCTCGATACTATTTTAATGTAGAGATCTTGGTTTTATTAGTAAATAGCAATAAAATTCTATAAATATTTGTAGGTTAGTACAGTCCAAACTTTGATGAACACTTCACGAAACTTTTTCAGTGGTTAAAGTATAACATTTGTTAAAAATTTCATATATCAAAACTGATCATTTGTCGAGCTTTCTTTTTCAGTGGTTTCTTCAAAATTTCAACTATTTATCCCAATAAATTTTAATTGTCAACACTGATAGCTCAATCAGTAACTTCATCTCTATAATAATCTCAATCTTAAAAGTAACTAACATTTAAAAACAAAACTAATATTTATTATACTCGCCATCTTTTAACAAAACTGTAAAAACAGCTTTTCGTAAATTATGCGATCCTATAGACTTTAAAAAATATCCGACTCCACCTTAAAAATGTTTTTTGCTTCAATCCCGCGTGTACGCTGGATCGCTCGGCGCGCGTGCTCAGCTAAGGTGGTACACCTTGGCTGTCGAGGAGGGTGCAGCGGGTACCGCCAGTTAGTTTTCGCGCCCCGATCGGACCGGAAGTACTCAGACCCGCTGTGATAAGTTTCATTGTGATTGTTTGGTTTGTGTCTATGTTTTATATACAGATATAGTAAATATGTTTCGTTGCTTGTAAGATGATTTGAGAATAAGTCTTTGCAAACAATTTTGAGATAAACAAATTTTTATTTTCATCTTAAATTTATGGTTTTTGGAATCAGTGGTCCAGATATAAAAAAAAAAATTCAAAGAGAGATAAGATTTTGAGTGTAAGTTTAATTTCAACTGTTTCTAAGTCAATGTTATAGACAATATTTTTTTTTATAAATCTGTCAAGCGGCAACAAGTGTTTGAAACTATTTTACTTATTCTAGTACTGTTTTTCAGAAAAATGCTTTTAAATATTGATGTGATTTTTATCACTTCAAACTCAAAATTATAAAGAATATTCTTTTCTTGTACAGTAGCTATCCATGTCATCTGTACACATTCAATTGAAATAAAGTGTTCAAGATTTCAATTTGCTGTTTAATTTTTTTTATGTATATATAAATTAATGTTATAAATATTTTTTTTTTCTCTAATTCTTAACTGCAAACTAATTTTAATTCTCCTGAAAAGTGTTTGAAACTATTCAAAACTACTAAACTTTAAGCTTTAACTATGACCGTAACTTTAAAAATTTCTCAATCGAAGTTATAAACAATATTTTTTTTACTAAGTATCCGTTAACCGGCGATTTGTGTTTTTCAACATTCCTAAACAAGCGTGAAACTATTTAAAAACGCGAGTACATGCGTGACACGTCTATTTTAAAAGAAAAGCCGAGAAAAAAAAAAAAGTAACATGTGTCTGCGCTAACTCCTCGAAAAATCACCCGCGGGGGTAATAGTCTCAGCCGCGTCTTAGCGATGTAAATAACTGTTGTCATTTTCTCGGTTGGAGAGAGTGAGAGAGTTACTTTAATTAAATCTAAATTAACCCTCGGTTCGTAACGTTTTTACAAAAAAATATATATATAGTGGAAAAAAAACATTACTTTTCTCTAACAGGAAGAAAATGGTCTTTTACCGTATGTAACAAGCGATAAAAAAAAGTTTCCCTGAGTTAGCTAAGTAATGTACGATTGATTATTGTCTTAGTTCGGGGAGTCTAAAAAAATAAAAGGACTTTTGGAGTAATCCGGAGATAAAATAATGTTATCGCAAAAGTTACTTCTATCAGTGTTAAATAGTTGATGATGAGCTTTTCGGGTATAAGCAGACAGTAATGTTAAAGTTATTTCCATCAATGTTTAACTGTCTAATTCTACTATTTCTTGTAAATGGGTTATTTATTTACTTTAAATGGCAAAAAACTGTCATTATTTAAATAAATTTTTTAAACAAAAAAACAAAAGGAGTTTACTCAAAACAAATAACACTTCATTAGCTCAAAAATTAATTGCTCAAGTTAATTACTCATGCTATCTTCAACATATATTCAATTGTCAAAGAAAGTGTCCTTCTCCAGAAATAAGCAAGGAGAAAAATTATGCGTGTCACTCAGAACCCAAAGGAGATTATGTCCCTTGGGTGTAATCACCCGCTTTCTTCTCGTTTAATATAAAAATTTTTTTAAATTCTATTTTTGCTTGGTAAATTAATATTAGGTTTAAATTTTTGTTTCAGAGCGGTAAAAAAATTCGATAAAAAATTATTTTCAATTGCCTTCAATGAAGGCACTTAAGTTTTTAATTTACATCCAAATGGTTCTCGTAACATTGATCCACAAATCGAAGATCCGAAGGAGTAGAAAAATGAAAATGACCATGTTGATGTTGTAGAAAAAAAAAATTCATCTTAGTTTATCACTAGTTGTTGATATTAGGTAATCTAAAATTCGTAGCAACCTTAGTATTTGAAAAATCATATTTTGAATTGTCTATTTCAGAAATAAAATGCTCTACGTTTACTTATTTATTGTGCTCTTATCATGTGGCATTGGGGAGTCCAAAAAGTTCGTCAATATTTCTGGAGACATCGTAATAGGCGCTCTTTTTCCCATACACGGAAAAGGCCATGAATTGGAAAACTGCGGCAAAATACAAGTAAGAAAAAATCAATTTTGGAATAATGTGTGATATTCATAAACGTCTGGAATACAGCCTGTCATTACTCACAACGTCTCTTTGTTATCCAACAGTCATTTTTATTACGAAATTGCCTTTTTTCTAATCAATGTTAACAACCGTTACGTTTTTCAAGTGTAATTCCAAAAATGATGAAACTATTTTTTTAGTAAATTTTACTGATCTCAACTATCACTTTTATAAAATTGTTGAAAAAAAAAGTCTATACAATGCTTGAAAAAATAAATGAAATGTTATTATTGTAAGTAAAAATTCATATGTTTTGCAGATCGAGGAAGGTATCCAGCCGTTGGAGGCGATGCTCTACACGGTTAATCAAATCAATCGTGATCCCAATATCCTTCCGGGCATACGACTTGGGATCCTTGCGTTTGACTCCTGTGACAATCCGAATTACGCCCTTGAACAAGCCCTCAATTTCGTTAAAGGTTCGTATCTTAGAACCAATAAATAAAATTGACATCATTTTTTTAAATAAACAAAAACTTTTAAGTATTGAAAAGTACTTTTCTACAAAACAAAAGTAATGTTTCAAGTAGATTAAAAGTAAACACATCAAAGTTATAACTAAATGTAATTTTTATATGCATGAATTAATTTTTAAATTAAATGAAAATTAAAACAACTAAACTCAGTACTTTTTAAGAGTATCATTAAATTATTTTTCACATCATGAATCAACTAGCATAGAATGTCGGTCAAAGTTGGACAAGTGCCAAACCTAACTAAATATTATTTATGGGGACCATAAATAATATTTTTAATGTTTTTATTTTAGACGAATAGTTGAAAGAAATAAGAAGTTTTTAATCAAGTAAATAATTTTTGATATAAATTGATAAAAATAAAGTTTTAATTGTTTGAAAAATAAAAAATAAATGTATTATGCCAATAAAAAAAAAATTTTTTTCTCTTAAAAATTAAAAAAATTTGCCTAGTCTTTAACTGTTTATAAAATATACTCTGACAAAATACGTACAAATTCTATGAAAGATTTGAATAATTGATTATTTGGTTCAAAAGGTTTCATATCGCACGTTAACGAGTACCACAAGTCCGAGTTTCACTGCACGGACGGGAGCGTGCCAAAGTTCCTGGGCGGCGCATTCGACAGAGTCGTCGCGGTCCTGGCCGCCCAATCGAGTTCCGTTACTCTCCAGGTAGGATGATTTAATTGCCCGTCCCTAATTCATCCCTTTCCGAGTCCGAGAGTTTAATTGCGCCACTGAATAGGCTTAACCAGCCATTGTGGATCGTCCTAATTGGACTAATTGCGCATTGTCACCGTTAAACGATCCTTTTTCTTTTTTTAACTTTTCGAATCTTAATTAAATAAAATGAAAGAAAATTCGGGCTAACGTGCTAAATGATCGGACGCACGTGTTCATCGAAATTCCACATAACAGCTGTCGCTGTGCGTGGGCTGTGCCTGGGCAAAGTTTGATCACCGTCTTAATTTCGTGGCCATTGATTTAATTGAAACAACAATCAAGGCTAAGTTAATCTTCAAGGTTTTTCGTTACCTTTTTTTTTTCTTAAAAGTTTTTTGAAGTTTTCAGGGTATTTTTTAATACTTACGATCAGTTTTATAATAAGGTACCTGTACCTAATATGGGCCCCCTAAGCGAGAATCAACGTTGTGGCGAATCAAATCAACATTTTTTGACGGGTAAGGTCTCATTTTAAAGCTTAATACAAGAGCTTTAAAATGAGATCTTACACGTTTGATTTTGATCAATGAGTTTCAAATGCCAGAGGATTTACCAAAACACGGTTTTTTAAGACACCTAAAATTTGTGTCCTAATATGGCCCCCCTTGAAGTAATTAATTAATTGCAATTTGTTCCTACTTTTTAAATCAATCAGAATATGAGATTTAAAAAAACTTCAAAATTTTCAACATTTTAAAAATAATTTATTTAAAAATTGAGCCTTTTTTACAATTTTTTTGAAAGCTTTGCAGCCAGTAGAAAAATTTCAACTTTAAATTTTTATCAAAGTTTTTTTTTTGAGCTAGAATGCTTTTTTAGTTATAAAATGAAAAAAAGCGTTGAAACAATTAAATTTATTTTTCTTAAATAACATTAGGATAGGATTTTCTAAGAAGTAAACATGAAACCAAGGACTATTACTATCGGTATTTCTACTTATTCGCGGGGGGCCATATTAGGTACACTGCAGAATAAAAAGTTATTTAAGAATAAAACCCGTTAGAAAATGAGTTGAACAAAAACTAAGGTCGCGTTTTAAAGCTGAAAAAAAAACGAATCGAAGCTACTTATTCAAATTTTGGTCGAGTGCGTCTAAATATTTTGGCAGACCACTTAATTACAACGTAAAATAATAACGGAGGTATACGAAACGAGTTTTAGCTATGAGGCGTGCGCAAAAATAATTTTAAAATATTCTAAACAACTGAAAACTTCATAATTCAGTGTTTTTGACTTCTTCCTACCTTGTAAAGATGCCGCATATCGAGCATATTCAAAATAACAGGGGGGGCCATATTAAACACACTTACCTTATTTTCAAGCAAAAAGTTAATTTTTTTTTATACCTATTTTTTCCATTCATAAATTTTAGATTTAAGTTTATAGGTTCAATATGGGAAGAAACATTTTTTTTCGTATAATTTATTAAATTTTTATATAAAAGTCATCGTGGCATATAATTTAAAGCGTAAATAATCTAATAATTAGAAAACTTTAAATTTTACATGATACAATTATCTAAAATTTTTGTGGATGTATAGATATTTTTTTAATTTCATGTTATAGATTATTATTCAGTTTCAATAGCTTATTTATCTCTAAAAATAATAAAATCAAAATTCTTGAAGATATAATTTGACGACGACGTTTGTCATATTTTTATTATTTTTCTATTAATAATCTAAAACAAATGAAAAAATGAATAAAAATTTACTCAACGTTTGAATATGAGTTAAATTTTTCTCAAATTTTATTTTGGATTTTTATGATTAATTTATTTGAATTTTAACAAACTTACCAAAAAATCAATCATAAGATATATTTATTTATATTTATTCCAACCTGATTTTCATAATATTATGAAATATAGATTATTTAACGATTATTCAAAGCAAATCATCGCTAAAATGCTGTATTAAAAAAGGTTCATGAGACTCTAAATTAACTTACTAAGTTTAATCATCACTTCAAACATTAATGCAATGTCATTGTCAAAATGAGATTTTCAGTAAAATACAAAACAAATTAAAAAACTTTACTAATCAATATTTCTGTTCCGAGCATAAAACTTAACAAATCAAATAGTTTAGTAGCATAAAATTCCAAAACAGAAGTTTTTCTTATTTCGTAGCAATCTCAGTCTCTTACAGCGATGATAAGTAAAAAATAAATAAATAAAGAACTATTATTAGCCCTATATATAATACAGAAACGAAAACAATCGATCATAGTCCAGCCGAATGTCGCAGTACAATAAAAACTATTGATACGAGTAAAAAGCAATTAAAAGAAAAATACATTTCGGGGTCAAACTGATGAGGATAAATTGTGTCACAGGTTGCCTCGATGTTACGTCTGTTCCTGGTGCCACAGATATCTTACATGGCTACGACGCCCTCCCTCAGCAGCAAGGAGCGATACCCGCACTTCTTCCGCACCGTACCCAGCGATGTCAATCAGGCTCACGCCATGCTCGAGATTCTCAAGTAAATAATTGCTTTTCCTCCCCTGCCCCTCCACTGTTTACTTTTTCCCTGCGATGTACACTAAAACACAAGGTGCTTAGAAAAATAACGTCGTTGTTGTTTGATGAGAAAGCAACAAAATCTGGATTTTTGGAAATTTTCTTCTGATCGGTCGAGAAAAATTTCTCAGCTGGTATACCTGTATAAATAAATGATGAAATTTCAAGATCAATTATTGAGATTACAGATTGACCCTTAGAGATCAACTTCTTAAATCTCGCATATATGAGGCAATAGCTTAAGAATATTTTTAAGAACCTAAATTTTATCATAAGACGCAAATTCTTTTCATTTTTTAACAGTTCGAGAAATGAAAAATCACTTTAAAATTTATGAAATTTTATATAATAAATCCGGTCCTGTACAAGATTTCTGAATACATTATAAATTATATACTTACTTTATCCCTTATTATTTCGATTATCAAATTCACGAAATTTAATTAAAAATAAAACTATAATGACTGCTCGAACAATAAGTAGCTAGGATTTATCAAACGGCTCACGTATTTCCTCTTCATTTACTTCCAAAGAACTTTGCGCCAAGATTGATTGATTTTCCCCGGCTGCTGAATACTTTACCACTTACTTCCCTCATTCACTGCCGGTTGTTCCTTTTATTCGCCCTCCCACAACAATTAATCAACTCTCTCCTCATAAAAACAGTCAAACTAGCGTGATGCCAGCCATTAACAATTAAACAAAACTTTTAGTTTCAGTACTCATTTTTTTTCGATTTTTCATGTCTATGTAGGTAAATCAAGGTGTTGATTTTTATAAATTTAATTTTTTCAAAACGCAAGTTGTAGAAAAATTTTTTTTTTATTTTTGTTTGGCTTTATTGATATTGGAAAAAAATTTCTTACCAAAAGTTTGAATTTTTGTTTTTTATTACACTCTGATTTATGATTTAAATTATCAAATTTTTTTAAATAAACCAAAATTTAAGTAAAAAATTTCTTAAAAATTTTTTTTTTTTGTTAACAGACAATTCGAGTGGACGTACGCATCGGTTGTTTATTCCGATACAGAATATGGCAAACGAGGGTACGAGACACTCGCGTCTTTAGCCTGGAAGTATTCGGTCTGCTTTAGCGCGCCCCAGAGAATCATTGAAAACTTTGTCAACGATGATTACGACACCGTCGTACGGACCATCGCCAACAAGACTGAGGTCAGAGGTAAGTTATTTAATCATTTTTCTCTTACGATAGTACCTTAAATTTGTCAATAATAACTATTGAGTTTATAAAAAATAAAAATAAGCGCAAACCAAGCTCTAATGCAGCATAAAATTATAAAACAAAATAAAAAAACTGTTTTTCCAAAAACTGACCAAACTGATTTTAAAATTCGTATTCAAAGATTTATTTGGAGCTGAATAATATATATGGTACATAAATGTTTTAAAAAAATTTGTTGTGTAAATATAAAATAATCTATTTGGATATAGTTTCTTTTTAATGATCATACTATGGTGACCGTTTAGAATATAATAATTTTGAAACAAATACTTCAATTGCAAATAATCCTGTTTGCTCTTTTTGATGACTATTTTTTAACCACTACTTTTTAATTGATCTTCTATTGCAGATAATCTTACAGCCAGCTACAGATTAAAATATACTGCTAATCTTGTCCCTTTGAGAAAAAATTACTTTTTCTCGAGCTTTTTCTTTTAATTTCGCATCATACACAATAAAATTAAACGACTAGATAAAAGTTTCGGAGTATTCCTGTTGTTGCTTTTTTTACAGTTCAAAATATCCGCACGCGATGCGTACTAAAAAAAACCTTTTAATCTTTAATGTCCAGTCATAGTGCTGTTCGCGGAAAAGCAAACGACTTTGAAGGTAATGGACGCGGCCCAGCGTTTGGGGGTAGGGGCTCGTTTCGTATGGATCGGAAGCGACGCCTGGTCGACGGGGAACCACCGAAAGCTCATAAACCCGGGTCGAGTCAGGAAGCGCGACCCCGGCGAGGAAGTCGTCCTCGAGGGTGCCTTGGCGGTCCAGCCGCTTTCGCTCCAAATGTCCGGCTTCGACGACTACTTCACCGGTCTTGGACCCGATCACGTCGACGTTAATCCTTGGTTCCGAGAGTTCTGGGAAGAGTACCACAGGTGCGGGAGTGGTAACGAGAAGGATAACCAGGTTTGAAATACTTTTGAATTGTCATTAATAGTTTTAAGATAATATATTTTTAAATAATTATTTTTAGGGTGGGTTTGGTCTTTTTGCGCGTGAAACTATTGGTTCATTTGCTTGGGCAATTTTGATTTTTATTAGTTCATCTAATTTATTAAAAATACTCGCAGCATGCATTTCGAAAATACTTCCTAAATTATAAACATCATTAATTAGTCTGGGTGGACTTTGATAAAAAAAAAACAATTCGTACAGTTTTTTGTAAGTTTTCTCCTGAATTAATTAAACTAAATTAATCATAAAACTAATGAAATTATACAGACGTCTTCATCCATGTCCTCCTGCTCGGACGAATCACCGGAGTTGCGGATAGATCACGACAACGGCTACAAGCAGTACAAGTTCAACCACTTCGTCCGAGACGCGGTTTACTCGGTCGCTCACGGCCTCCACGATCTTTTCGTCGACAGGTGCGGACCCAACCACGTGGGCATGTGTCGGGCCATGGAGCACATCGACGGGGACACCCTTACCAAGTACCTGGCCCACGTGTCTTTCAAAGGTGAGTACCTTCGTTTAAAATTGAATCGAAATGTTAAGTTTCAATAATTTGAAGATTGAAAGTACAATATGGACATTGTAATTTTTTCTACAAATTTTTACTATGCAACTTACATTTAAGTATTGACCAGAAATTTAAGTTTGTAAACTTGGACTTTGGTACAAACTTTCAAAAAATATCTTTAATGATCGAAGCAGCGTTTTGTAATTAGCAGATAACAAAATTTACTTCACTCTGAAACTTTACTTACGAAAACTTTTACTTCAAAGAGAGTTTTAGATTTAAAAGAAAATTTCCTGAAGTTACCTGAAATGGAAAAGAAAATTTTTTCAATGATAAAATTTATATTTTGTAAAATAAAACTTTTTTTTTCAGACGAAGCAGGCAACAAATTCAGGTTTAACAAGACGGATGGCCCGCCGAGGTATTCGATTCTGAACTACCAAAAGGCCGACGACGGCTCTTACCGTTGGCACGTCGTCGGAAATTACACGCGTGAGTTCGTCAGTTCCCCTTTTTTCCTCTCGAATTCTATTTTACGTTTTATGTTCTTTCTTGAATTTAAATTTAAATTGCCCGGCTTACTTGAATGATCTTTCCTTTTGCTCAGCACCGTATCTGCATTTGGAAAACAGGGGGTAATCAATCGGATCATTTGAGTTTTGAACAGCAACAACAAGTTAAAATCAGTTTATAAAATAATTATGATTTGAGTAATTTTATTGAAAATTATCCCAGATCTTGAAAATCATTGTCTTTAAACGTTTGTAAAAAAAAAAAAAATAAAATACTAATAGACATTCTGTAACTTAAAAATTATCTTCAATTGAAACTTTCAATTTGAGAGATTTGAAAAAATCTATGTGAAATATTTAAATCAATAAAGATTTATTTTTCATAAAATTAACTTATTTGTGATTTTTTTGGTGATTCCATAGCGTTAAATTTTTCACTTTCACTCATTTTTATAATAATATGGTGTGGAAAATTGGCAAATAGCAATTGGTTTATTAGCAGTACCTATTAAAAAAAAATTCAAGACGGGTCAAAGTAATTTTTGATACCATTAATGATTCAAAGTTCAAAATATCATTAAAAAATTTTACCAATGTTGCCAATATCTCTCCTCCCCGTCATGCTATTTCTCTCCTAACAGAGGATGAAAACGGAATACCGAAGCTTCACCTGGAGCGAAGTCAGATACGTTACCGGAGCCAAAGCGGTGGCTCGAATTTCCCAAACTCCACGTGCGCCACTCCCTGCAGATCGCACCAGGTGAAGGTGCGGGAGAAGCAGGATCCCTGTTGCTGGCGCTGCCGGGACTGCGGACTGTACCAGTTCAAGCTTGACGACCACAGATGCGAGGACTGCGAGAACGGGACCTGGCCCACGCCCGACAAGGCCACCTGCTACCCCATACCCGAGGAGTTCATCGACTACTCCAGTTTTTGGGCAGTGACCGCTATGGCTGTCGCCACCAGTGGTTCGTTTCATTTTTTAAATACTTAATTGTACAGTCGGACCTCGCAATAGGCTTGGTCCTTCTCCCATTGCTCCCGTGGGAATATTTTGCGAGCCTATTGTGAGGTTTGACAGTGTTAGTCCAAAATAAAAAATATTTATTTGAAAAGTGGTCAAGTATTCAAAATAGTCAACCATAAAATAATTATAGTACTTTATAATGAAAATTCCACGAAAATATCTAAATTAATCATAAGATAATTCTTTAAGAAAATTATACTTGCACATAAATGAAAAAAAATACCGGAAAATTTAGAAAGAAACTTTTACCCTCACCTCTACGCCAATTAAAAAAATTTAAAGTGAGCTCGAGATTTGTAACTATAAATTCCTTTCACTAAGTAGTATTAAAAATTAGAATCAATTATTTGATTTTATTATTGCGCCCAGGGAAAATTCATTTCTCGCCCTAGGGCGAAAAATTTCAAATTTTAAAATCGTTTAGAAAACCCGAATCGCGCCCTAGAAACGAAATATATATTGAACTGTTTGTAATAAAAAACTGATTTTGGTTGAATTCCGTGTTAAATCGAATGAAAGAAATTTGATCTGCCTCAAGCTCGATTTTTGTATCGGCACAATAAGAGTATATACATACACGCGTTCAATTCCAATAGCGATAAAACATAAGAGCTATATTGCCTTTCGACTTGACTGCACCGTTGGGGATTCCTCGAAGGCTGGCGCTCGCCGCGAGAGATCATTTTTACGTCTCTTATTTTATCTACTTCGTAAGTGCCCCTAAACTCAGATTAATCAAAAAATTGTCCTTTTTAACTTAGGCATACTGCTGACGATATTCGTGCTGTGCGTATTTTGGCTGTACAGCGAGACCCCGGTGATAAAGGCGTCGGGTCGCGAGCTCTGTTGTTTGCTGCTTCTGGGCACCCTGGCCTCCTTCCTGATGACCTTTGCGATTATCGCCAGGCCCAACAACCAGACCTGTGGCATGACCAGGTTCGGCATAGGGCTGTGCTACACTCTCTGCTACGCTGCACTTGTAACTAAGACCAATAGGATACACCGGATATTCAACAACGCGACCAATAGCCCCCACAAGCCCAGGTGAGTTTTATATTTTTATGGTTACAAATTTAAAATTAGTGTAGTTACTAATCACCAAAATTTTTTCTAAAAATCCGGTTGAAAATTTGATCGTTGCATTCCAGATATACAAGTCCGACATCTCAGATGTTGATAACCAGCCTTCTAACTTTCGTCGAGGTCATCATAAACGGTACGTGGCTGAAGCAAGTACCCCCGATCGCCATTAATACTTTTCCGACGAGGGAAACAAGGTTGAGAATTTGCCGAGGATTCGACGACCGCTCGTACATGATTGGACTGATTTATCCATTTTTTTTAATTGGTAAATACTTTTTTCATATGTCAGTAATTACAAATAGCAATCTAAAAAATAAACAGTTAAATACATTATAATATTGTAAAGATTTTTCAAATAATCTTAATATTTATAACCAATTCAAATTATTTTCATTAGTAACAATAGTGTACTACTTCTAATTTACTGTTGTTGAAGAGTACCTTTTTAAAAAAATCTTATTTTTCCAAAAAAAGTTGATTTTTGATCTTTTTTTATTCACTCATCTGAAATTTTGTGCAAATCCTTATATGAATATATTTTTAAAACTACTTTTTCTTTTAATACTTTCTTAACGAAAATAATACCAACGAAATTAAGGTAATAATTGTAAAATAATAATGTCAAAAAAATTTCAGTGATCTGTACGATTTATGCCGTGAAAACAAGGAAGTGTCCAGAGGGTTTCAACGAGACGCGTTACATAGCCTTCACGAACTACACGACGATAATCCTGTGGCTGGCCTTCGTGCCACTGTACCTCGCCTCAACGAGCAACGCCATACGGGTGGTCACCCTGTCCCTGTCCCTATCCCTGAGCGCTTTCGTCCAGCTCGGTTGTCTGTTCTTCCCGAAGGTTTACATCGTGCTGATGAAGCCCGAGAAGAACACCAAGGAACTCGTGATGGCCCATCATCGGAGCTCGTCCTATCTTCCCACACCAGCCACTCCCGTGGTCGTACTGAACAGCAATTCGTATACCTACAACGGTGGTGGTTCCAAGTAGACAAATTAGGGTGAATTTTTAAGGAATTGATTAGAGATTTAAAAAATATTATTATGCAGATAGAATTATGATAAGAGGTAGCGAGGCAGGTTGACCGACTTTTGAAAATTTAATTCTCAAACAGCAAAAAATATTTTTTGTCTGTATTGAGTTAAGTCACTAGATCGCTCAAAGATAATTCCCATTAAGAGATCAAATCTAATTAAAAATTTTGAGAGTTATTTTAATAAATTGAATTTTTTTTCCAACCTGCCTTAAATCTGAGCAGATTGGGCTACGCTGGATGGACTTCATTCTCAAAAATATAATAGTAAAAACTTTGAAAACAAGATACTTAGTCCTAAAAAAATCTTTACGCTTTGAGACACATTGTAAACAAGTAATATATACCATACATAAAGAAACAATCAAATTCAGCCACTCAATTAAAAAAATGAAAAAGTTTTTTTAAATAAACCGATTCAATAACTGTAAATAAAACATTAACAAAAGAAATTATTAAGTGCTAACTTATCCCAAAATGAAAAGATAATTTTTTTTCACATTTTTTAAAAGTTAATTTAGTAAAAAATAAAAAACTGAACGATAAAATGATCGAGTCTTATCAATTGTTGAAAAGTGCGAAAGTTATAATAGAAAAAGCTGGATTAGAAGAGATGAAATGTACTTAGAAGATATTTAAAAAATTTTAACCAACTCGGCCCGAATAAAAACTTGTGCCGGGCCTTGTCTACTGAATTCTTCGTTTAATTTATGTAAAAAAAAAAAAAAAAAAAAAAAGAGGAAGCATTTTGTTTATTAAATCAAAAGACATTTTTTTTAATTTTTTTTTTTGAATTAATTTGTATTTAAAAAAATAGATTGATTTAGTTTTTATACTTGAAACCTAGATTAATAAAATAAATAAATGTTTGTAGAAAGCTATAAATCAAGTATAAATCAACATTAGCCAACATTTTTGAAGTAAATTTGATTTATCATACAAAATTCAATATCTTTTATAAAATATTAATATACTATGTAAGTCAATAAAAAATTATTCTTTTTCATACGTAGTTTACGCATTATATATATGAATGAGGTAACGAATTATTAGTGTGTGTATAGATAAGATACAATTTAATTTAAGTCGGGAGTAAAGTCTTCGCTGTAAATTCAAAGTTTGCAGTAAAATTATCAAATTCTTTAATCTATATATTCATTCATTTTGTTCTACAGAAAATTGTATGAAACTTATACTTTGAATCGAATGGTAATTATG
Source organism: Encarsia formosa (assembly GCA_038277355.1). Taxonomy (NCBI): domain Eukaryota; kingdom Metazoa; phylum Arthropoda; class Insecta; order Hymenoptera; family Aphelinidae; genus Encarsia; species Encarsia formosa. The sequence goes on from CM076184.1 coordinate 114,796,852, forward strand.
ATTAGTAACAACGAGTTTGATGATTATTTGTAAATATTGTCAATATTTTATATTATTTACACGAGTGAAATCGACGTATAACGAAAAAACACTTGCATCTCAGAGTCCATCAAAAAGCGCTTACATCTCCCAGTGGCTAAAAAACATACTTCTAAAATGATCACGCTGAAAATTGCTCACACAGATGCACAATAAAAGAAGACTCAAAAGTTGAAATCTTATTCCAATGTAATCAAAGTTGAAAAATAAATTAAATTAAATTACCTGTATAAAAAAGATCAATTTTTTTTACCAACTGGATTATACGAATGACAGCAACATATAAAACCCTTTTTGGGTAGTTATGGAGCCGATACTTACATCACCAGTCTGAGTTGTATGTACTATCCAAGTATCGCAGAGAGTTTAAAAAAATTGTGATTATTCACGAACTGAAATTGAAATTACTTAAAAATGTAAGCTTAAAGCTTCAATATTAGACATTTCCAAGACCTTGACGTGTATGTATAATTCGAAAAATGGCTTGATTCGAGTCTATTGCGTAACATGGACACATGCATTTATTATGGCACTAAACTTACTTAAGTACTAAAGTACTTAAAAAATTTGGTTTTTATTGCTAATAATTTATTTTAACCAAAAGTTTGTTATTTAAATTAACTTTTATTTAACATTATTTAGCAATAAAAATATTTAAACAATGAATAATATTTAACCATACAATTTTTTATTTTAATTTTTTTTAATTTTTTAAAAACTTTCCATGCTTATAATATATAATCTATAGCACTCTATTGAGATTATTAGAATTCCTTGTGATTCAGTGCGCACGTCTAGCATGAGCCAGCGTATAAATATTTAAGGATAATGGTACAAAATGAATACATTGTTTTCGTCGAAGCTGATAATTGTAATGATTTCACCCTCGACAATAGGCTTGACGTCTATTACATTTCATGTACGTTTTCAGGTGCAAAGTTCTGAGAATCAAACAAGTAAAATGTAATTGGAAAATACAAATTTCTCTGTTTTATTTCATACTAGCAGAAAATTTGATCGTTAACAGGCTTAAAGACATGAAGAATTATTGTACATCCACGATGAATAGGTTTCTTATTATGATAACATTTATTAATATTGTACGGGGTATGTTATTGGAATCAGAATTTATCATAAGTTTTTTCAAACAAAAATATATTCAACATATTCTCGTTTTTGCTTGTTGGGAAGAATCAGGTAAAAAAGTTTTATTAATTTTTTTCTGTTCATTAATATTTTTTAATACTTTTGTTTCTTTTAAAAAGATATTTTTAAATATTATCAAAATATATTTAACTCGGGGATGAGAACATCTTACATTTCTATTCAAGATAATTTAGACATGGATAAAATATTTAAGATTACTAGTTATAAAGTGGGCATTATCTTAGATTTGGATTGTTCTCACAGCCAGGCTATATTTGACCAGGTATCATTCGTTCTTTTTAAGCCTTATAATGTAAAACTCAAGTTTACTTTTAATGTTTTAATATAAATAAATTTATAAAATTATGGAAGTATCTGAATTGAATTTTTTGTGGCTCAGCACAAACTTTTTGGTTTAGAACAATATTTTTTCGTTTCGAAAACTCTTTTTATAGATAACCCTAAAGTTTTTGCATTTACTTGGAGAAAATAATAGCTATTAAAAAATAATAAAACAAATGTTTTTGATTTTCACCAATTTTTTACAATAGTTACAAGAAAAAATCGAAAAAGAAAAAAATTTGCTTTAGGTAGATTCGATCTTACCACCTAAGAAGATTTTATGAAATGCAAAGAAATCTCTTAATTCAGTTTACAGAGCATAAGTTTCCTTTTAATGAATCTTATCACTGGTTATCAGTAACATCGAAACAAGAAGTACCTCAAGAGATTTTTGACGAGCTTCCGCTTACTATTGAGTCGGAACTGACTGTAGCTCTCATTGAAAACTCCACATACGTGCTTTACGATGTGTACAATCATGCTTACGACCATGGAGGTGAACTCAACATTACATCAATAGGTTCTTGGGATAAGGACTATGGTTTAAAAAATCACCTAATGCAATTTAAATACCTAAGACGTCAGGATTTTCATGGAATTATTCTAAACATAGCAATAGTGGTAGGTTTCTTTGAAAATTATATTTTACATAAAAATTTTGGGTTTTTTCAATGTGGTACAGAATCCTGCTAAAGTTTTTCATAATAAACCCGTTAAAAGATTTTTTTTCAAGCTTTTTTAAGCTCTGATAGCGCCGATAGCTCAGAATTTAAAATAGTTTATTCGCCTGGTGATACATCTCCTCCGAGGCTACCAAAGAATCCTCGGAACGAGCATCTTCGCACGTCCCCGAAGAAGATGTACAGGAGAATAATTATACATTACGATACGAGTGGCCTAAATGGTCGATACCGCATGGCGTTTAAGGGGGGGGGGGTAGGGTCTGGCAATTTTTGAAAAATCGAATTTTTTTTTTTTTTTTCTTATAGTAAAACATTTCAAGAATGCTGTGTTAAAATTTCTAAGGGTTTGGAGCAAAACTCACAAAGTTACAGAGTTTTAAGTCTGGGGCCTTCGAGCGGAGCAGGACGAAACTCGCATAATGAAAGCCGACTCCGAAAGCGCCGCTCAAACCAAAGAAGGTAGAATTCGACGAAGACAAGGACAAAAAGATGCCCTGGACATTGCTGAAGCTGCTGGTGACTTACTTTATGGAGCTGGAATAGATGATTCAGTGTAAGTTGTAAATCAAATAGTTTTTCTTCACTTTTTTCGTACCGAAAACTTCAAACGCGTTTTTCTCGAAACACTATTTTTCAAAGTCGGTGAAAGTTCTCATTTGAAAACTACTGCACCGATCTTTCTAGAATTAAACATACGTCTTTAATGCATAAAAAACCCGCCCCCTAGTGAGTTACTTTTTTTTTTTTTTTTTTTTGGCCGAGTTTTAGCCATAAAATGGCCGGTTTTGGTGACCAAAAAACAGTGTTTTGGCTTCAAAACGTCGCCAAAACTTCAAAATTGAAAAAAAATGAAATTGATCCTACTAGGGGGCGAGAAAAACTAATATATTAACTAAATCTACTTTATTTTTTGATTTCAGATGAACCGTTCGCGAGTTACAGCCTTCACCGCAACTCATCTTTTTTTCGAAGCGCCTTGTTTGGTTGGCTCCCATTGCCTCAATTTTTAATATTTTGATCTGAAATTTTGACAGAATGTTCTTTGAATGTTGTATGATATGTATATAAATTCTTATTAAATTATAATAAACAAGAGCTTCACTATAAATCATCGAAAAATCATCATTTTTTGACCGCTCAGACCCTACCCCCCCCCCCCCCCCCTAACTGATCCTGCATGGCGTATTGTCATCCTCGCTTTGCTCGGATTATATGGTCAAAAGCCAAAAAGTCGGTCATATGGAAGCTTTATTTTGATCCCAAGATAAAAACCAAAATAAACTTGCCACTTAATTGTTAAATTAATTGCCTGATATTTTGTTAACAGTTATTGCATCCTCCGAAGTCAGACTTAAATACATACCTGAATACTCCAGTCGATGTTCATCTGGATACTTGGTCTCGTTACCATTACCAGCTTCTTCTTGTCCTGAGAGATATGTTCAATTTCAAGTAATTCTTTTTTCAATAATTGAAATTTTTTGCAACAATAAATAAGCTATACGAATATTTTTTGGTTCATCAGAATAAATTTGATGCAATTGAATACGTGGGGCTATCTGCAGGATGATGGAACCTACAATGGTGTGTTAGGCGAAATGGTCAAGGGATCGGTTGACATTAGCGCAGCTCCTTTTCAGTACTTGAAAGATCGAATGGATGTTTGTGAATACACAGTTGAGACTTACGTCGCTAGGTAATTTTGATGATTGCTAATTCAACAGTGTAAATTCTAGCCTTGTGTGGCAAGTGCGTAATACTTTGCCCAAAATTTAAAGAATTAAATCTAGAACAATATTAACTTTGATTTTCATTTATAAGTGAAAATGGAGACAAAAATTTAAATTTTCGTCGATTATTAATCATTTAGGGCATTAAAATTGAAAGCCAAAATTATTGTGAGTACAAAATGAAAATCAAGATTAATTTTGTTATTTTCTTTGAGAACAAAATGAAAATTGAAATTAATTTTGGTTTCTACGTTAAGAACAAAATATAGATTAAAATTATTTTTGGTTTGATTTTTGAAATCAATTTAAGTTTAAGATCTTGGTCCTTCAATTTTAGAAACCAAAACCAAGATTTAATTTCAATGTAGAAATTTTACCACCCTTGTTTTAGCATTTCTAGAAAATGAATATTTTTTAGACCATATTACATTTTTCGACATCCAAAGGCAAATAATTTGAGAAATCCATTTTTGAAACCTTTTGCTGAAAATATCTGGTGGTTGGCTTTGTGTGTTGCTATAACTTGTTTGATGCTACTTTTACTATCAATAAAAATCAAAGATCATTACCAGTCTAATGAAGATGACATTCACCAACCACACTCTACAACAGAAACAGCTCTAATTACAATTGCAGCTGTGTCACAGCAAGGTTGACTATGAATTTTCCTTCAAATCTTCTTATTTCAATAAATAGCCATTTTTTCAGGTTCCAGCACTTGGCCATATTTATTGTCTGGACGCATAGTATTTTCTACGTTGTTTTTCTGGGCACTGCTAATGTTTCAGTTTTACTCAGCCAGTATAGTGGGTTCACTTCTTTCTTCTTCACCAAAATTCATTAAAGATTTGTGGGACTTAGCAGATAGTGATTTAAAGGTTGGATCAGAGGATACACCTTACGGTCGAAATATTTTTAAAGTATATATTTTTCAAAGATTTTTTTTTATCATTCTTACTAAAAATATTAAAATTATTCACTAGAGATCCACTGACCCAGCAACCGTGAACTTGTATAAAAAAAAATACAATCAAAAAGTCCCGTGTTGGTTGAATGCTGATGAGGGCATGGAACTAGTAAGAGATGGTGGTCAAGCTTTGTTTATTGACACTGCAACTGCTTATAAAATAATAGAGGTAACAAAGTATATTTTGTTGTATATAAAAAGAAGAAATAATAATAGACTAATAAAACAAGTAACATTTTGTGATAAATTTTTTTTCCAACAGGACACTTTTACAGAAACTCAAATTTGTGAGCTTTCAGAAGTTGAATTACTAAAACCTCCAGCGTTATCCATGACTACTAGCAGGCATTCTCCTTATAAGAAGATGGTTATTTATGGGTACTGATTTTTTTATCGTATATTTGATTTTTTAAAGACCTATTGCACTTGTAGAGTTCTAACATTATACTTTTTATTCGTTCCATCGTGAATTCGAAGGGAAAAAATATTTTTAAATCTGAACATTATGATTTTGGCCGCAGGTTTAATATGGAACCGAAAGAGCTATTAATTTGACGTTGCACCATCTAAAATAGTTTTCTGCATCTGTGGGCCACTTTTATTAAGTTTTTAACTGAACTCCCAATAAATATATTCGAAAACCGTACGAGTTCGTCTGAAACGACAAATTTACCATAAGAAATTTTTTTTTAATTTGATAAATAAATAAAAAATGGCTTAAAATGCTTAAAAACTCGATAAGATAGATTCGTACATGCAGAACTCAATTTTACATAAAGCAACGTCAAATTCGTAGATCAATAACTTTTCTGATTGCGCTACCAATTTAATAATGTATCTTCTTGAACTACCAACTGAATAACTTATCTTATTATATTGAACGGTAAGAATTGACCTTATTGCTTTGGACCGTCAAAATGGATGTTAAACTCGTGACCTGTGTCATCAAAAACTCCTTCATACTAATTTTTTGAAAAATCAGACGTCATTTAAAAAAAAAAAAAAAAAAAAAAAAGAAAGACAATATCGATGATGGAAAAAAAAAGTAGCAAAATTTTTATCATAATAAAAAAAAGGAAATAATCATACTTCATTATAACAAAAGCTCATTGATTATTTACCTCAATTTTTCGATATAAGTATTTGATATGTTATTTTTATTTTTAAAATTAAGAAAAATTCTCATTTCAGTTTGCGTAAAATAAATGAAGTGGGGGTGGTTAACCGTCTAACCAGCGTTTACACTCAGCGCCGACCTCGCTGCCCAGATAAGTTTCGAGCGAAGCCAGTACCCGTCGAATTCAAAGAGTTTAGTCCAGCTGTATTCTTGATTTTTGGAGGCTTTATTTTAGCCGGTTGCATTGTGCTAGCTGAATCATATTACGATCGCCGTAAAAATATGGTCCACGTTTTAAGCAACGAACAATCATCGGAGAGACCAGAATCTCCTATGACATCAGATAACGTTAGTCTAGAAGCTTAGAATAACTTCGTACTTGTTTGCTCATTAAAAAAATAATTAATAATAATAATATTAAATACTGTGCATGATGAAATTAAAAATTGTCTATTTTTATTTTTTTAATTAATTTTTTTTATACTGAGTAATTAATCATTACCTTACTTTTTACTAGTATTTTAGCTTTCTTTTTTTGTTTTTTTTTATTGGTAACCGAATATGTAATGATGCTACGTACAAGTGAGGTCAAAAATGGCAAATTTTCTGTCGTTCTTAATTTATCTTAAACTACTTTATCTTAGAATATAGACATTATCCATTTTAAAACAAAAATTTTTTAAATAAATTTAACAAAATTTAACAAAATCATAAAAATAAAATATATATTTTATACTGTCAAATTTAAAGCATAAGTAAAATTGAGCATCTTACAAAATCCCATGCGTTAATAGTTACCTCATACGTATTAACTGTCACCTTTATATTTTACACTACTTAATGATTCAGCCACAGTCACTGATTCTTTCTCTCAGCGTGCTTTTACAGCTCTCGTCGGTAGCTCCAGTGCGATTCACTTGCGCTACGCCTCCGCACCAGCTGCCTTCACCAGTCCCATCCAGCAACTGGCTACTCTCTGATTCTCTTATTTGTGAACAATTTTTTTTTTACCCTTAACAATGGTCAAAATTATTATATTATAAGAATTTTCTATCTTTTTTTTATCAGTAAATACACAAATTTGTCGATCAAAATAAAATATTCAACCCTTTCTTTATTTATTAAAATATCCACGCTAATTTATTATATTCTTAATATCATTATATTCTCTTAACGTGAATAATTTAAGGTAGTTCTCCCCTGAATAACGTTTATTCGAGAAAATTCTGGAATTTTGGAAATGATTAGTTTGTACGTTCATACATACACTCACGAAAAATTGAACCGATTTACAATACCGTTTTTTTTCTAGGCTCTTTCAAAAGTAACTGATTTGGCAAAATTTTAAGAAAAAGTAACCTTTCAAGCACAAAATAAAACAAAATGTCAAAACTACATTCGAGATATGTCCAAAAAAACATTATATCATAGTTCAAGTATTCATTTATGTAAATACGCAAATTTAAAAAAGTTTACAATATAGTTACGGAGAAATTGCGATTAGAAATTAATAATTTTTGTAATTTTTTTAAAAACATGAGTCAAGTTGTAATAATGCTCGAATATATATAACAAGAATAATTGTAATATAACCTGTTCAATATGATGGATGATTTGGAACAAAGTGATTGTGTTCATCATAATTTTTTTATTTTTATTTTTACATATCGCCAAAGAAAACTTCATTTTATATAATAACATAAAAATAAACAGTCGTATTTAACAAATTCTCTAATTATCTCGTAAACTAAAATTATTTAAAAATAACTATAATTCGAGCTATAATTAAAAACTGATCATATTTTAGAAGAGATTCAAAAAACTAATTTTATTTTAAAAAATTATTTATTGGAATTATGAAAATACATTTTTATGTTGTTAAAAAATTACAATCATCAATTACGCTGAGCATTTGATAAAGAGAATGCAATGTCTCGTTTTTCATTCAAAATTTTATCCCTAAATTCTTGGCGTTTTTTTTTCAAGAGCTTCTTTGCATTTAAATCTTTTATTTAAAACCATTTTTTAATAAAACGACCATTATGTGTCGATTTTGAATACTTAATTATACAATAGTTAATTAACACAAAAACTACTCCGACATAACCTTTGAAAATATTTAAGAACAATTTTTAAACGAAATATGAACGAACATCAACGTTGCCAAATTTTTAAGAACAAAAACCGATTCAAAAATACTCGGTGTGTCAAAGCAGAGTCAGGGGAGAACTACCTTAATTCATCCATTGCGAAGCGACGGTCCGGTCAGTTTTTTTAAATTAACACGTTTCAATTGCCAACAAAAAATTTAGTTTTAATTATCTGAAATAAAGTCTAGGTAGGAAAATTGAAATAGTTTTAATTTAAATTCATACTTAGGACGTATGTGTAAACTGTCAACAGAAAATAATATATTCAATATATTGTGATTTAAAAAATTTTTTTTATTTCAATAGTTTAAGATAACCATAGTCTTTTTACAAAATCTTGTACAAAATTTGTGCAAATAACGGAATTATGTACAGAAACTCAATCAAACAATAGTATACAAAAATCATTAAATGTCTAGTAAATAAAAATCGAAATAAAAATAAATTTTTACCGAATATTTCAGCTAAAGGTTTGAAGACTTAAGTTTGGCTTTTTATTCACAAAAATTATTATAACGATTTATTAAAACAAAAATTTTTTAATTTTACTTTTAAATATTTAGTCTAAACAGTTATGTGCGTTTGTTATTAAAATCTTATTGTTTAAAATTTTCTGCTCTTTTATTCAAACAATTACATTGAACAATATATAAAATTGTTGGAAGTAATTTCGAATAATTTATTAGTTTTGCTATACTTTGAGTAGAAAATACATCTTGGTCACTATTAGATTTTAATAATAATAATAATAATAATAAAAGAATTATAAACATCGATTATGAATTCCTGATTTAAGTTAAAAAAAATAAAATGATAAAAGTTTTGAAGATTCCATTAATAATTATTAGCCAAAATTAAGTGCATCTTATACCTATTTATATTATAATAAATAAATATTATAAATATAAATATTTTGAACATCAAATGCTTTTGAATTTCAAATGAAATAATGTATATTTGTATAATACAAAATAGCATTTATACGCACAAAGTAAATTTATTCAAGTCTATTGAATAGGTCATAAAAATGAATTTAATTGCTACAAATATGTGGCAATAGTAATACAAAGATTGATCTTTTTGTTGAACTAAAAAAAAAATATCTACAGATTTGATTCTTAAAAATAGTTGAACATTAAAAGTTGATACAACCAAGAAATCCATACTTAGATTAACTATAAACTTAAACTTAAAAAAAAAAATTATTCTAGTGTAATTTTCAAATTACAAAGTTATTTTAAGGGATTTGTAACAGTTAAAGAAAAAGTTTTATAGTTTGATAATATAATCACCATGGTTTGTAACAAATATTATACAAAATTAAAATTAAATATAATAAAAATTATACTTCTAATTTTTGAAATTTTTTACAGCTGAAAGTAAAGTTACCTAGTTTAGAAAGTATATATTTACAAATCCTATCATCGTGACTTTTAAAAATAAGTCAGAAAAATTCATGATGGACAATTAAAGTTATTTTTCCGTTTCAGGTAACTGTATAAAATTTTCTACATTTGAAATCAATTATTTTAAAGCATACCTTGACAGAGTATAAAATAACTCACTGAGATGAATTATGAATTCTCCAAGTGCCTCCACAGGGACAGCCTCTTGCCCACCTTTGTTCCCAAGCTCTAATTGCAGCAGTTCTTGTTGTATTATGAATTTGAGATTTGGCTCCACATCTGGCACATTGTTTTACAAGAAGAGGTTGCTTTCCTAAGTACATTTTTCGCACAGCATCAATTACTTGTCCATTGTGAACACATCCTTCAACTTGATTAAGATCTGGTGTAAATGTTAAGTTGGGTTCAGATCCATACTGCAACTGAATGGGAAAACTTTGATAGTATAAGTTTGGTGTAGCAATAGAAGTGATGCTATTTGTTTGATGAACTTCAGAGACCATTATTTGATTAGGCAAAAGACAGCAATCATCTATCAGCTGGTCATAAAGTTGTTGGTTTTCATTATTTGACTGAACTAATTTTGACAAAAGCTGGAATATGAGACCTAGTACATCAACATTATCTGCACTTTTGAGAAATACAGGTAAGCAAGAAGATCGAAGTAAACCCCAAGTACGAATAATCACAAGCAGTTCCCGAAGAATATTTAGAGCTTTAATATCTTTCAAGAGTTCATAAGAGCCTGATCTTACTTGTGTTCTTTGTTCAGGAATTCGTACAAGTAAATTTAAAGATAGATCTGCTATCCATTGAGTTAATTGCTGCAATGACTGAAGAGTATCAGGTTCCACTGTAAATTCTTTTGCTTCAATATCAAATAACACTTTATCAATATCAGCAATCATGTTTTCAGCTAGATACAGTGGCAGTTTTTCTGCAGGCACTTTATTATGACATAAGTCAGAAGGTCGCAGCAAAGATTTGAACGCTGTAGCTACAGCATGCACCATAAATAAAGATGATAGATCAGCTGCTTTGTTTTGTCCATTAGATAGCATCCTATAAAGAGATGTCTTAATACAAATAAAGTGTAAGTAATAGTATTGTTGCACTGAAAGTGATTGCAGATTAAAAGAATACTCAAATTTCTCACTTAAAGCTTCAATCATTGATGATGGAAGACTTAAAAGTAAATCTAACCAATCAAATCCTGTTATCAAACAATACTCTAATAAGGTGCAAGCATAAGGTAGTGTTATGTTTAAGCTTTCTGCAAATAATTTGTATACATATAGGTTTCCTCGAGTATCGATAAGCAAAAATATACTACCCAAACATGATATGTCAATATGAGAAATTTTTGCTGTCATTCTAGAATACTTATCAACTGGCTCATCCAGATGCATGTTAGTGTTCAAAGATGAAGCTGTAACTTCTTTTAAGCCATCATTATTAAGACAATGAATGGAAGAATCATCTAGGGTTATTAAAATATAACTAGCTGGACTAATTATAGATGATTTCAAAGTAGCAATGGCTGTTATTGAGTAGTGGCATCTGTAGAATGCTTGGTACTGCCACTCAATAGTTTTAAATGGCTCACAACTTTTTGACTGAAATAATGAATGCACAGGTAATGTTTTTTCACTTAATTCCCAAACTTGTACAAATCCACCTTCATTATTTCCTGCTACTATTAATGAAACAACCGATTCTGTCACAGCAAATTTGAGATGAGTTATTGACGCATTAGTTGTATCATGTTTTGGTGCTTTGTCTTCTAGAAAAAATCCAGACAAAGCATGAGAGGTAATGTTATATTTATCATCTACTTTTCTTACTGAAACTCTAAAGCATTTAATTGGTACTGCAAAGTTACCACTGCTGATTGCAACCAAAAATTGACCATTTTTATCATAACTGATATCAACTGCTGTAATTTTTTGACGTATACTTCCTATACTTTCGGTAGCAAAACTCACAGAATTTTGTTTTTCTTGATTAATAATCATTGCTCCCAATAACCCTGTATTGGAAACTACAAGGACACCTTGAGCTGCACAACCACCAAATTGTTTTACTGAAGGAGCGTAAGGTAAGTGCAAAAATTTTTCATTAAATTGTGTACTATCTTTTTTATCAACATTTAAAGTAGTCCTTTTTCCATTGTGAAACCAAGCTACACCTAAAATATGTTCACCAGAAAAATAGTGAGATCCTATAAAAATCCAATCATTCAAAATATGGTCTTTAATGGTCCAAAGTTGTACAACTCCAGAAGAATCGGCAATTACAAGTTTCTCTCCAGCAAGGTCCCATTTTAATGCGGTGATAACAGCTTTGTTTGTTAAAATTTTATGATAATGCCATGGTACATTTAAATCACACACATAAACATGACAACCCCATGTTCTACGATTTGTATCATCCAGTTCTGTCAAAGCAGTAAAAGCAATAATATTTCTATTTGATATAGAACATAATGAATATTCATCATGAGTGCTTTCTTGACAAGATGTTCTTAAGAAAGTTTTTCTGTTAATTGTGTATAGTAATTCCATAATTAAATTCCTAATACACTTAGAAACTTCAGGAACTATTGATAATAATTTTTTAATGTTTACTTCTCACTGTACATTTGAACCAGCCATTTTCAAAAACTTTCATGGTTTTAATTAATCTGAAACATTTTGGAAAAAATATAATTGTTAAAATAAAACTATTAAGATATTATATAAGTAAAAAAAAAGATTAATAATCTAACTAAAAAATACTTTAATAGACTTCTTGTCAAATAAGGTTATGATTACGTGTTTATAGTGCCTTCGACTGCCTTCGACCGGGAGACCCCAACTCACCCCAACTTGGTTGCTGCGTGGATCGAAGTGTCGACCGAGCAATCAAGCTGCAGGCGTTACCACTAAGAGGTATAGGGCCGCCCCGTATGTACTGTTTTTTTTTTTTTTTTTTTTTTTTTTTTTTTTGTTGATTTTAGCAGATAAGGTATAGGTACTATTGGGAAACTGACTACTGAGGGTATGAGGATTGATGCATTGATGAGGATTGAGGATGCTTAGAAAATCGCGGCATTGGAGGGCGCTACTGGCAATGGCCTTCTAGGGGCCTCCTCCGTCAGCACTTTGGCATGGAGCATATGTTTATGTGATATCATGACACACACACTCAAACATCTTATTAGGGAAACTTATTAAAAATAATGTTTTTTATTCACTGCAGCAACTATAATAACTTTAAAAATTACTATATCTATAAAAAGTTACTTTGCGTCAACATATTGGACGTACGAGTTTACAATGGGTTTTATGGAGATTGTTAAAATGAGCAACGTACTGTACATCTTTCAAGGTTTACGATGAATATTAAAAACAAATTATCATTATTGAATAATATAATAGTATATAATATCGTGTATGAAAATTGAATGAATCTACATCTATCTACATTATTATACGCAGCATCCGTATTTTTTGTCCGTCCGTCCGTCCGTCCGGGATCAACTTTAAAAATTTGATTACAACGCTCCTAATCATCGGATTCAATTCAAATTTGGTATACGGATATTTTCGAAGATATAGATTATGAATCTAACTTCAGTTTTTTTGTTTCTATTTTTTTTTTTTAAATGACAAGCATTTCTATTTTATAGATTTTTATCATCAGTTTTATTTTAAAAATTTAACATGGTTCTTCCAATGCATCCGATTTTTAAAAAATTACGTATACGTATGTTTTTCAAGGGTACTGATTACAAATATTACTTTGAATTTTTAATTTGTTTTAAATAAAGTGCACTTAAATAAGGTGAAATTATAATCATCTTCTAATATATTGGATTTGTACTAAAATTTGTTTTCGGTGTCTTTTGGGGGTCAAGATTACGAATCTGATTTTCAATTTTAAATATTTGATGACTCTAATAAGGTCTATATTCAAATAAAGTTAATTTGAAATTTTTGCCCCATACATCTGACTCGTAATAAGTTTTGTGTATTGGGATCTCTAATGCTCCTCATTTTGAATATGACCATAGATTTTTATTTTTGAAGTTACTTATATTAGGTAAAATTTTCCTTTGTTCTCAACCTATATTAGAACAATCAGAAATTTAGTATACACCTGTTTTCAGGGGTGCTGATTACAAGTATCACTTTGAATTTTTAATTTGCCACAATATTTAAGTACACTTAAATAAGGTGAAATTATAATTCGCGCCTAATACATTGGATTTGTTCAAAAATTTCTATTCTTTGGCCTTTGAGGGTCCAGATTATGAATCTGACCTTCAATTTGAATCTAATGACTCTAATGAGGTCGATACTCAAATAAAGTTAATTTGAAATTTTTGCTTCATAAATCGAACCGTAATAAGTTTTTTGTACTGGGATGTCTAAGGTTGCTCATTTTGGGTATGTATGGTATATATACGAATCCCAGACATTTGGAAGACTTTTTTTGTTTTTTTCATCACTAATATGGTTGTAGATTTTTGTTTTAAAATATTTTTGATTAAATTTATACTCTAAATCAAGTTTAATCATTTACGTAGTATCATAATATCATAATATTTGATATTATTGAATATATTTGTCTATGCGCGAGCGAGCGAAGCGAGCGAGCGTTTTATGCTAGTTACATTGAAATATTATGATTAATATTAATGTGAAATATCATAATTATGGCTTACTTTTGAATACAGAAATGTAAAAAAAGTATAAAAATATGAGATTGATTAGTTTCATAAATTAAATACAACAGATTTCTAGAATATTGATTAAAATATGATTTTATGAATTACTTAAAGATTATATGATAAAGCCAGGGTCACAACAGGTACGTATTATTAGGCATGTAGGTAGGTAAGGTACATGTATATATTTGTAATAATCATAACTATTTTTAATATACATAAATATCAAATTGAGCCATAAGAATTTCTGTAATAAAAACAATCAAAGAAATAATCCACCCTCCGACTAATATAAGCAACAATAAAAACACTTCATTTTTTTTCTTGTCTTCGTGTGAATTTAGTGTTTCAATTTTTTCTTTTGGCTCACTAATATTGTTGTAAAAGTATTCCATGCGCATAATATCAGATTCGATAATCCATCATTAATACTTGATATTTTTTTCATATACGGAGATGCGGGTTGGAACCTAAAAAATAGATCGTCACAAAAAATTGAAGGTTTAGTAACTTTTACGATTACTGGGCCTTCAGGCACGCGACATATTTCCATGTACATACGATTGATAGAATATTTAGTTCCCAATCTATGCAGCCACGGCTTCTTGATTTTTTCAATTCTTCCGCGAAAGAAAATTTCATCTCATAATCAGCCTCATAAATAGTTTTATTCTCTAATTTCATTAACAACGGATTGGTCGTTTTGAAAAAAAATAAAACTCAAATTCATCCGGGTATAAAAACTTAAAGAAGATTTCTCGGAAGATTTAACTAAATCTTCCAAAGAGTTAAATTCTACTTCTATACTACCAAATTTAATTTCTATCATATCAGAATAAAAACCTTGGGTAAAAAGTACAAATAAAATGACGGTTGTCATATGTACAACTTTTCCTGCTGTTTTATGCGGTTCCCGATGGATTGACTGGCCGAAGAGAAGGCGGACAATACTGTATGTTCCCAGATCCTGAGATATTTTTAAAAAACGTTGGGCGAAAATCAACATGAAAATACAAGTGGGAGTGATTACAATATACAACAAAATTTTAGACGTTACAGACTTGGCTGGCTCATGAATTATCGGAACATAAGCAACAACTGATTGGCAGTCTTGTTCCGCTGCAACCATTAACATATCTATTGAACCATCTCTGTCGGGTAAAGAAAATCACAGTATATTTGCCGATGTTTTTTTAAACCAAAGTTCTTTTTCATAAGCACCAATGTAATGATGCTTAATCGATGCATTATTTTCATCTAGAAACTCGACGTATTCCATTTTAAAACCAGCAACTTCAAAGATAAAGTTAATCAAGTACTGATTTCTTCTGTTTGCTAGTCCTTTTGCTCCTTTTTTTAGCAAGTTTGGAGAGTTACTCAAGCTTTGTAATCCTTCAGCTATTTATTTATGGTTTTTAGTTTATTCAGAAAAACCTCAATATTCTCAATGTATTTTTCTTCTTTCATCAAAGCTATAAATGGATTATAGCAATATAATGTAACCGAATCATTCACTGTAATTCTTAGTATAGTGAAATCCAAAAACTTGTGTATCCAAGCGTATTCTAAAACATTTCTGGAGTTTCTTTTTAAATTTAAGATGGGTTCAAATAAAACCACTAAAACTTTCGGACGCGTAAAAACTGGTATGCATTGTGAGAATACATCGATTAAAGACTTTGCGTCGTTCAAATTTCTTGAAAAAAGTTGTATCATTGACAAATGCAGAGAGTTATTAAGCATCGATAAAATAATTGGGCAAGAAAAATTTCCCTCTCTTTGAATATTTATTTCAAATGTACATTTTGGAGTGTTTTTTCCTTGTAACCATCTGTTTGAGTCATTTTTAGAAATAAAATTAATGATCAAATAAGGATTGTGGTTATTAATTTGTTGAGAAATAAAGTTCAGTTTAAAATTTTCAGTTAAAGTTAAGACTATTTTATTAGCTATTAATGGTAATGTAAACCAATAATAAGAAATAATATTCATAATTAATGAATCCAAACGCTTCACTTTACACTAACTAAAATTGAAAATTGATTCGTGAGAATCAAATAATTACTTGTGACGAATGAGCTGCAAATTTTAAAAAATACACTATTCATATTTATAAAATAATTTTTTTTTTTTAAGTTCAATAAGTTATACCGCAC
This sequence comes from Encarsia formosa, assembly GCA_038277355.1. NCBI lineage: Eukaryota > Metazoa > Arthropoda > Insecta > Hymenoptera > Aphelinidae > Encarsia > Encarsia formosa. The sequence continues at coordinate 114,813,299 of CM076184.1, forward strand.
GTACCTCAATAAATAAATATTCAGACAGTTTAACATTTCATAAAAACTACATTTTCCTCTAGTGAAGTTTCGATTTTCCAATTAACCTTCCTGGATTGAACTGTGCTGTCTTTCTCTTTTTAATGACTTTAAAGTACAATACAATTTAAGATAATGAACCACCTTACTTTTAAAATTTTTGATCATCGAATAGAATTTTACACTTTTTGTTAATGCAAATATCATATAAAATTTTACTCGTTCTTGGTGCCACTTAAGTTGAATAAATAATGGAATTTTTATTTTTAACGGTTTAACTATAAAATATAAAATATGTTTAAAATTTTTTTATAGTACTCCTCGTCACTCTAACCACAAAATCAAATCTTTGATGCGTGTTTTCGGTGACTCCTACTGAAGTAATGACTCAACCTCCAATCAACAAAAACACGAGAGAAAATATTTCATTCTTTTCATGATCTTCATGTGAATTCCTTGATTTAACAATCTTTGTTGACTCAGTGAAGTTATAGCGAAAATACATCACACGCATAATGTCAGATTCAATGATCCATCGATTGATAGCGGAAATTTTTTCTGCGTACGGTGTGGCTGGCTCGAATCTGAAAAATAATTCGTCACAAAATAACGGAGGCTTAGCTACTTTGACAGTTACTATGCCATGAAAATTTTGACATATTTCCGTGAACGATTGAAAATTCCAGCCCCAATCTAGACACCCTCGATTTCTTGATTCATTTAATATTCTGGAGCATGAAATGTCAGAACTCAGATGTATTATCAGGCTCGTTAATTGTTTTCTTTTCTAGTTGAATCAATGACTGATTTGAAGTTTCTGAATAAATAAAGTTTAAATTCATGTCAGTGTAAAAATTTAATGGAGCTTTCACCAGGTCTTCCAATGATTTAAATTCTATTTCTTTACGTACAAAGTTGATTTCAATGACATTAGAGTAAAAATCTTGCATAAACAATACAAATAAACCAATAATTGTAATGAAAATAACCCTGCCAACTGTTTTTTGAGGTTCTCGACTAATCGATTCACCAAGGAGTAACCGTAAGATATCGAATACTTTAAGTTCATATGATATTTTCAAGAAGCGTAAAGAAAAAATCAAAATTAAAATACTGATTGAGGTAATAATGATGCTTAACGAAACTTTTGACGTCTGCTGAACCATGTTTTACAGGTAAAAAAATCCCAATATGTTTGCTGGTGTTTTTTTGAACCATAGTTCTTTCTTGTGGTGATCGATGTAATGGTGTACTACAGATGCATTTTTATCATCGGGAAATTCAACGTACTCCAATTTGAAACCAGCAACTTCGACAATAAAATTTATTAAGAATTGATTTTGCCTGTTCGCAAGCCCTTTTACTCCTCTTTTTAGCCAATCTGGTGTTTCTTCTTGGTTCTGCAACCCTTTGGCTATTTTTATGGGATAATTGTTGATATTTTTTAATTTATTAGGAAAAATCTTGATGCTTTCTGTATACTTTTCTTTTATCATCAATTCTCTGAATGGATTATAATGTTGTGAATAAAGTGACCTATTGTCAACTTTTCGTTTGAATTCTACCGTTACAAGTGTCAAATCCAAAATTTTATTTTTCCAAGCGTGTCTTAAAATATTTTTTACTGTAACATTTGATTTGAAATAAAGTTCAAGTAAAAAAATCAAGAATTTCGGGCGTGTGAAAAGCGTTATGCAGTAGGTAAAGATACCTATTAAATTCTTTGCATCATTTACATCACTTGAAAGAAGAGTTATCTAGGACAAGTGAAGAGAATTATTTAGTCTTAAAAATTCAGATGGACAATGATATACTTTTCTCTTTTCGAAAATTAGTTTTAAATATATATATTGTGGAGCGTTTTGTTTGAAAAAATTTTTTGATTCGGTTTGAGATATAATGTTAATAACTTGATAAGGATTGAATTCTTGTATCGTTTGTTTTAAAACTAAGTTTATGCTAGCACTGAACGGTAAAGTTGATGATATTTTAAAATTTAACAGTAAATACAAATTATAATTCATAATTGATGTAATTAAGCTTATCTCTTTTTTTGAGGCTTTCGACTTTCAAAGATAACTAAAAAAAATTTTTGTCCCAACTTAAGTTTCGAGAGAGGTAATTTTTTTTATATTTCAAATTTCACTCAGAATATGCATTGAAAAATAAACTAAAACTGTTCCAGTTTTTAGAAAAATGTAGTGAGTTGACAACGTTAAAAACTTTCGATTTTTTAATAACCTACACTATAATAGTTTTCAAAATTTTTTACAAGAATTATTTAAGTACTAGCATTTTATACTTAGAAACAAATTTAAAAAATAGTTTCTATCAACAGTTACCTCGTTACAAAGGAGCTCGTTATCGCCGATAACTAATTCCTTGATTACAGGCTTTATAAAAAATTTCAAGCTGAATTTTTACACATTAATATTTCAAAAATATTCATTTTTTAATAAAACTAGTCTCTCTCAGCGCGCGCAATTATATTACATTTATCATTATCTAAAACTTTCATGGTTATAAATTCATTGGTTTTTTTTATATACTAATAATTATTATTTTCATAATTTTAATCGGATAATTTCGAAAACTTGATTAAATAATTATTTTTTATCAAATCTATTCTCTAAATTTTTTAATTAAGGAGGCTTGGCAGGTTTTTCAAAATCCAAAAGTAAGAACCCAAAAAATTCCTGTAGATTCCTTGAAGTAAGACAAACAACTTTCCTATTTAACACAACAATGGTTGTCGGACTCGTTTTCGAGAAAAAAATCAGTTTAGAATTTTTTTTTTAACATGGGCTCTTATGGAAAAAAACATTTAAAAATTTGGCAAATCATCAAAATCCACAAGTTTACTACGAGTCAGGTGTCATTTTAAAGATAAAAATTTGAAGATTATTTTAAAATTATTAAAATTTAAGATTATCGGAGTAATTTACAAGAAAAATAGAAAATTGCGGTACATAACCTTCAAAACATGCAATTTTTCAACGTTTTTAAAAATTTTTTATCTTAAATTTTGTTTTAATATGTTTAAAAATGATAAATAATCACTTACTAATAAAAATAAATTAAAAAAATACTTTTCTTCTTATTTTCAATTTCATGCACCCGCAAGGGCCCCCGCTAGGTACGACCCCTACGCTGCCAAGCCTCCTTAAATTGCAATATAAAAATTAATAATAAAAATTCAAATTTTAAATTTTGTTCTTCAACCAATCACATCACGAATAAAATGCTGACATTCTTTTTGGGTTCTCTCTTTTATCTTAGGATTCTTCAACCAATCACATCACGAATAAAATGCTGACATTCTTTTTGGGTTCTCTCTTTTATCTTAGGATCGTATATTGTAAATACAAATAATTTTTTAATAAAACTCAATTCATACATTATTCGATCATGAAACGATTATACTGATATCATAGTATTTAGGTCTATATTCAAATAAACATCAAATCAAATTGTAAAAATAATTACACGACGTAATTTATATTTATAATGAGGCACTTTACTCTATAAACCTAAAATCCACGTACGTACACACTGAATGCGGGCGGCTCTCCAGTTTGAACGCGACGACGCGAGTTATTAATAATCCGCACGCGCGTCTTATTATTTTTACCTCCCAATATTTTCTGAATCTTTCGAGCGCTTGAAGCTTTTTTTACAGAATTTGGAGAAAGTTTTTTGTTAATTTCTTACAATTCAAGAGTTACATAGACGCGTCAGGTTTTTTTCATTGATATTTTGTAGATAAATAGTACTCGTTAACTTTTACTTTTTTAGACTTGACTACAAATGTATAGTATTAAATTGAAAAGCTTGAATTTTTTTAGTTACTTCATTTGAACTGAGCTCATACAGTAATAGCTCCATATGTTTTGCAGAGTAACCCTATTTTTACAGGTTGCAGCTTTACGATTTCCAAGAAGTCGTTAGAGCTCGTAATCGAATTGTCTCTCTCAAAACAGAGCTGAGTCTACAGTGTACTACCTAAAGTTCGCGTTAAAAATAGCCTTGAAACTTTCTCGGCAGTCCAAAAACTTAGTTTAAATTTGTTTTCTCAAACAACCTTGACAGGGTATTGTGTTGTACTTTCAAATGTGCAACTTGTTAATTAAATCACCCCAATCTTGATAATCTCGGTAACTCTATAGGTCTGATCCGGTGAGTCAAGCCATTCATTACGAATAAAGCCACAGCTCTCATTACGTTATAATCTCTCGGCGGCGGTGTGCTTGCGCCGGAGCTCCCTATGGAAAAGCCCTAAATCACGATTCTTGACACCATTCATCGCCGCGTCGCTGGTACAGCACGAGAGTCTAACTTTAGAGACCGAATTGGCAAAGGCCCGCGAGCAACTGCTTCACCCCTGGCAGTATTCTCGGTCTCTTGAAGTCGGCGCTGCAGCTGGCGCGTTTAATACAGAGTGACAACACTCCCTGCACCAGATTATTTCGAGGCTGTTGGGTCGGCAGTTTATGAGGTCCAAGGGAGCCAGGAAGCATCCCAAGATTAATAAATTAACTTGTTTATGGTTTATGCCTGTGAAAACCAATTCATAATTTTATCCGGCCTCTTCGACCTGATTTTCCAGGAGGGCACTTCCTTGTGCAATAAATTATTCGTTTTTGCACTGTTGGTCGTAATAAATTTTTGACTCTAGAAATCTTTTAGAAAAAAAAAAAAAAAAAAAATTATATATGTCAAATGTCTTTTCTTTTGGGTAATTGATTTTTAGTTAGTTTTGATCAACTACGCATTAATATTTCTAATTGCCCAATTAAGTGTTTTGGAAATTTCTCCGTGCATTTCTATTAAAATTGAATTTAAAAATAATTTTTTTTAACCGAAACAAGCAAAATACAAAATTTTTGAAAATTTGCTTAAAACGCGAAAAAAAGTGACCTAAGGACCATCTTCTTGTAATTCTCGTTAATTACTACAAAGTGAAGTGTTTGAAATATATATTTTTTGACTTATGCATTTTAATATTATTGATTATTATAAGTTATTCAAAATTTAAATTCAGTTATAATCCGAGTAAAAAAAAAAAAAAAAAAAATTAAGAAGAATAGATTGTCTTGTTTGAATGAGCAGGCGTGAAAATTTTTCTTGGGGATACACGGCTTCCCATACCTCTCTCTTACTGTAGCACTGATTAATAACCGAGTTAATAACTATTGAGAGAAAACTATCTTATTGCTTTTACACAAAAACTTTGAATTTTTTAATAATTTATTTACCTTTCAGAAAATCTCACTGGTTAAACATATTGTCATCTACCGAGTTGTTTATAATAAACTTTGATATAGACAAACAATAATGAATTAACCTGGTAAAAATTAAAGAATTTCATTGAATTATTTTTCTATAAGCTACTACATGATTGGGTGGTAACAATATTTTTTTAAAAAGATAAAAGTATAAAGTTTAATTTCTTCTACCGATTGTGTTTGTATGAAAATTTATTTTATCATTTTTTGTTTATGCAAAAGTTTTTCATTAAATATAAAATTAATTTTTTTAACATATTTAAAAAATTGAATATTCATCACCCAAAATATTTGATTTCAAACGTTTACATTCACTTTTTTTCATTTAACTGTGTTATTGACACAATAGCTTCAAAATGGGGTCAGAAGTAACGGAATAAGGTACCCAATTTAAAGCCAAAAATTATTAAAAAAAAAAAAAAAGTAGTTTTTCTACTTGGACCAGTTCCAATTTACGAAAGCCCTAAACTCTAATTATTTTTAAGTAAAATTCAACCTATATACTCATCCGAATTTCCGGGCGGTCGGTGCGGTGCGCTAAACCAAAAAGCGATGAGTCTCCAGACGACGGACCCGCGAAAGAAAATAAAGAGCACGAGGATGATGATGATCGTCGCTCCACAAGACTAGAAATAAACCTTCCACAGGGATCTCGACGTTTTCCTTCTACCGCTGATTTCATTTCTGTGTATTTTTATTTTCATCCTAATGTGCAGCGATCTTTATTTTTCCGCTGCACCAACGGCGCTGTGTGTTTTTTCACCAAGATGGCCTAAGCTCTATCTGACGTTTGCCAGTTTTTTAGTGGCATTTGATTTTTTAACGGTTTAAATAAACCTGATAGCTATATTTAGCTTACGGATTATAGAGCTTACAAGAAAATTTTACAGTATTTTGAGTTTTTAATTTTACCAGAATAATTCTCATATATGGCGATGTATATGTGAATTGTTTACTGTAAACAAAGGTAAGTTTATATACTTTATTTTATTTATTAAATACTTTGAATTTGATAAATAAAAATAAAGAATATTTAGAAGTTTTGAATGTAGATGAGTAACCAAATTTTTTATTCGAAAAAATAGTATTAAAAGCTTGATGCTATAAACACAATTTTTTTTAATAATTAAAAATGTTGTCAGCTAATTTGAAAGTTGATTTATTGTTTTTTGTGAGAATTTCTCTGTTATTATTGTCATGTAAATCCGTGCTTGATCAAGTTAAATTATAACTACATATTTATTAAAAATTATGATATATAATGAAATTATATTACATTTTTCATTAGAATATATTATAATTGCACCAGATTGATTAAAAACAATCAAATTTTTACATCCACGCCCAGATCTGGATGAATTTGAATTAGAGATAAAACTTATCAGTTACCAATCACTCTCTGAACGATTTAGTTTCCTCAGCGTGTTTACGACCATAGCGGGTCGAAATTTTACTCACAGACAGATATTTATAATTCCAGCGTATCACAGATTTTCTCTGAGTCGTATAAAAAGAAGAGCACAGATGCGGGCTCGTCAGGAGGGAACAGGGAAAAAAAGAAATTCCCCTAAAGCCAGACGCTCTGCATCAGGCGGTCAACGCTCGCTGCACTTGCGCGGGTATTTCAAAAATAGACCCCCCTTGCCCCCACCTCCCTTGTCTATCGCTATTTCAGGGAGTTTACAAGGAGTTTACTTGCTAATTTACAGGCGGAGCTTTACTTTATTGTTATTATTGTTATTGCTACAGCGTGCAGGCGCAGACGGATGGATTGGTAAAAGTTTTCGAAATAATCGGCTGTAAGATTTGCTTGCATAAGCCGCGGCTGTTTGACTGCGGTGGATACTCTATCTACTGGTACGGTATTAGGCATAATGTAGACATTAATCGAGGATTTTTGTTTGACAAGCCTTGGAATGTTTTAAATCTAATTTATATTTTCGATTCGAAAAATAAAAACAAAGTAATTGATAAAAATTATTAAATTTCTTAGAAAATTTTGCCGAACTTGCAAGCTTTTACTATAAATGATTTTACATACATTCAAATTTTTTATGCTGAATTGTGGAAGTACATACTTAAAGTGGCTTAAATTTTTATTTTTTATTTTCATAAAATGATTTTAAGATGAACTCGAAATCGCTTTAATTATATTTTTGTTTTCAAAACTGAATCATTTGTAAATCACTGTAAAGATTCAGATGTTATTTTGCTCCCATAATTTTGAATTTATGATCGATAAAGAATTTCTTGAAGAAACATTTTGCGCATCGCATAAAGCATGATTCATAGCTGTAAAAATAAGGTTTTTTTCGCAATAAGACTGATAAATTTTGAGCCTATTTCAAGAACTATTTTCTTTAATACAAAAGAGGTCACTTTTTTATTAATGTTGTTTAAGGCATTCTCTTAATTTAGCATTTTGGTTCATCAAAATAAAAAATTATGAATAATTAACTAGTTTAATAATATTTTTTTTTTGGGTCTAATTATCATTCATAAATTTTTATTTGTTTTCAAAATTTATTGTTTACTTGAAGCTCGACAACCAGTATTAGAAACTTCTCCACTTGCCCACTTTTTATTTATTTTTTTAAAATTGAGTCAACAAATAAGAAGTCAACGGAACAAGTGAATAATAAATGAGAATTTCATACAATATTAAATGCACCATTAAATTACAAAAAACTTTCCCCCAGTCTACCGTAAAGCTCCCCAAGTTCTCACACTCTCCCAGTCTTCTTATTTTAGGCGGCTTCATTCGCACGTGTTCGTCTCTTTTTTCCCCCCAACTCGTGGCGCGTTCCCTCATCGCGCAAGTGCAGCTCAGTCAAGTCCGGTCGTTCGTCCGGGGCGCGCGGCCCCGACGAACTCGCGGTACGAACAAAGACGACCAACAAATATTCGTATCCCATTTTTTGAACAAAAACGAATAGTTTTAGTTTTCAATCCTTCGATTTAATTTTTTACGAGCTATTTTTAAGGAGGTGAAGCAAAGTCTTTTTTACTCTGGTGTTCGAGGAAATGTTACGGCTCTGTTTGGTAATGATAAATTTGTGATCAGTGGATGATAGAACCGTGTTGTGGTTGTGAATTTTAATCTGCGATTTGTGATTCTGTTTTTAAGTGGAGGAATTCAGTGGTTATTTTTATACATACATGAGCTTTAAATTCTTGTTGTTCGAGTTTTTAAAATACAGGTCAAAGGTATTTTGAAAGTTGAATTTCTTCAGAAAAAAAATTCTGATGTTGGTTGATGTTAAAAGTTTTACTGAGCCTAATTTTATATCAATTATTGTTCGTAAAAAATTATAAGCATTGATATCAGATTTTGATTTATAAATTTTAACGATATCGGTCAATTTAAAATTCATTTATTTTTTAATTAAAAAAATCATCTGGTATTATAAAAAATTCAAGATGGCTTTAAAAATTTTTTGATGAGCCTATATCAAAATTTTACTGTAATTGAAAAGTTTTCTTGCATCGCTGACGAATTTTTGATAGGAAAATTCATTCTGATAATCCTGTTTTTTATTATTTATTACGTTCTCTTAAGGTCAAGCACCTCTCTTATGTTAAGTGGTGCTTGAATTTGATTTATCTGGTCCAGTCTTGATATTTTTAGAAACCAACATTGACACTTCTAAAGCAAACTAACAAAATTAATCTTCCGATGGACATTTTGGTGTCAGCTTCTTAGTTTCTTTTTTTAGCTGTAGGATTGAAAATAAATACATAATTATGTTTTGCAATTATTTCAACTTTAAAATTTGGCATATTTAAAATTATTAGTAAAAATAAGCAGTGTTCTGTACTATTTAAAAATTGTTTACTTTAGAATTAAACTTCACTGCGTTCAAAGAGATTTAAAAATCTTGGAAATGAATTTTTTCAAACAAATGTCAACTGCAGCTTTTTTGCTAAAACATAAAAATTATTAATTTATCGTCATTATAAAAACAGGTTTTACTCAATACGTTTTAATGTTTTACTAGATGGTTGCAATTGAATTTACAACCAAATTCTTTAAAAAATTGTAAGAAGTTTGAATACTACTGTTTTATTGTTATCATATAAAATCTGTCATTTTGAAATAAAATTTTTTAACCAAAAGTGAAACGAAGGAAAATCGATTTAGTAAAAATTGAATTCGAATATTCAGAGCTTTTGTGAGCTTTCACTTATAGTCATGAAATACTAATCACAACCATAACTTCGGAAAAAAGAAATTACCTAAACTATTAATACATTAAAAAAATTCCTAAAAAACATAAAAAAATTTTCAGAAAGCAGACTGAATCAAATCTAACGAGGCTCATCTCGCATGAGCTTCGTACGAGCTTTAGATGGGGCCAACGACGACGACGAAGTAATCCCTAGATAGTAAGTAACGAAAAAAACCAGCCAAAACATGGCAAAGATGTTTAGCTCATTGAGGCTGGGTACGATGAGGCACAAAAAGTCGAGACCGGGAAGTGTGGCGACTTCGGCGAGTTCCGAGTCCACGGCCCGAACCGACGAAACGACCACGAGTAACGCAGCACCCGGTCAGGTTTACGGCTGGAACCTCTTAGCCCTCGATGAGATGGGAGAGGTCGGGTGTACCCCCACCAGTCTGACCTCCAAGGTTGCACAGGTACATATAAATAGGTGATAAATGGGTTCTTTTGCATATCAGTTCAAGAAGTCATCAATATTGAGAAAACTCGATGAAGTTGGTGGATTTGATTTTTTTAGTAGATAAATGATTTTTTCTTATTCATCGATATTCAAATAAAACTTTAAGGCTTAGTATATCAGTTTTTGGAAATATTATTTTATTTTATTTATTATATTTATTTGCTTTTTCGTTTTTAAGTAAATGATGAAGATATTCATAAAAAGCTCAAAAAGCACTTTTTTCTAATCAAAGTAGGGTAGCTTTAAATTTTTCAAATAAGCATAACAGCGGGTAGAACAACAAATTTTTAATTTTGCTTGAACAAAAATGACGAGTAAACTTGTTTGGTAAATTTTAAAAATCAAAAGTGAAAATCACGTTTGTGTGGTGCTTTAAGAATTTGCATTCCAAGATTCACTCTTAAAATATAATCTTTATTTTTTGTTTGACCAATTTGTTATATTTTCCGTTAGTTTATTTAAAATTAATTAAAATGTTTCATGAAAAATTTTCACGTCTAGGTACGGGTGGAACGGGACGCAGGGAGTCTAGGAGTGACGCTGCGAGGCAGTGCTGGACGCGCTTTGGTAGTGACCAGCGTCAAGCCGGATGGTCCAGCGGCTAAAGAAGGCCGGGTCAGGGCTGGGGACCGACTCCTGGCCGTTGACGACGCCGAGCTCAGAGGACTCACCCTGTCCGAGGCTCAGCGGGCCCTGCGTCGAAGCGCCGAGGCGCCCATCGCCTCGCTCACCATCGAATACGACGTGGCGAACATGGATGACATCAGGGCGGCTACGTCTGGACCCCTTCTCGTTCAGCTTGAGAGAGGACCTTCTGGTAAGAATGATTTTTAGTTATAAGTTACGGTGTTTTTACATACTTTGCTAAAACTGACCTTTTTTGTTGAAATTTCATTGTTAGATCGGTTTAAAAAAAGAAAAAAAAAAGAATGATGAATATAATAAATCAGTGAGTTGTATAATATTTTTAATAGAAAATTGAGCCTTATAAACAGTAAATTTTTTGAAAAAATTGTCAAACAATGGATCAGTCTAATAATGAAACTGTTTTAATTCTTAATATAAAAATTATCTCCATATCATTCAGATAGACAACTTTTATTTGAATTATTAAAAAATGTCTTTTTAAATGTCCTGTTTGGGTAAAAAAATTTTAAGCTACATGAAAATGCAATAAAAAACTTTATTTATATTTTATTGTTCAATAAATTAAATTAAATTTTAAATTAAACAAATATATTTGTTATCAAACGTTTAAAAAAAAATACATTTTTCAACTAAATTTTAAACTAGTAAGTATTAAAAATTAAAAATAAATTTTTTCATTATGAAAGCGTCATTTCGTCATAGTTCGTCGATGTATTATTTCGAAGTAGAAAAAGATTTAGTCAATAAGTCCGGAGTCAGGGTCCGACAAATCTGAGTCGAGGAACCGTTTAGATCTTCTCGGTATCTCGGTGTTAATTTTAACATTCGAAGCTCCTTGGAAGGGCGTTTTATACTTCTGTATGGTACCCAAGCTGGAGATTCGCTCGTTCTGGGCTGCAAAAATAGCCACGGTCATGGCCTGCTGCAGCGACACGGCTTCCGAGGCGGTTATGCATTTCTCCAGTTCCCTGTCCTTCAGGCCTCTCATGAAGCAGGCCATTGCTTCTTTTTCGATGAACTCGATCCCGGCGACGTCCTCCTCGGGGTCGGCCATCGGGTCGTATTGTCTGATGTTCAAGAGCAAAGTATGGATTTTGTCCGTCCGATGGGCGTAATCCTCCACGGTTTCGTGATCCAGCTGTTTCAAGTTTCTCAGATCTTGCAAAATGAGTTTGTAGCCACCTCTTCCACTGAAGCACAAATACATCGAGAAGAGGAACTCGCCGATGTTGGTGTACCGGTGAATTTTGTGTTGAAACACCCTGTTTGCGTTGCCTTTTAATTTTGTTGCCAAGACGAAGAGCAGAGTGCGATCGCCGATTTTACTGGCTACGAGCTTTACGATTTCCACGAACGGACCGAGTAGGTACGGGCAACCGTCGTAATCTGGTATCATTTTGATCCAGTCGATTAATTCCAGTTTGTTCAGGTCTGAGTCATTTGGGGAAAATTGCGTTGATTCTTGAATATTTTTGGTTTGAAAAGTTTCAGATACCTCCCAAAGACCACTGGAACTTGACACAAAACCCTCGACTGCCATTCCAGGTCCTATCAAATAAAAAATGATCGTTGATCAATGTTTGACTAATTAAATCAGTTCAATTTTTTTTGTTTACACTAAAGTAGTGTCTTATATTAAGAATCCGGTGTAACATTTCTTCCTCTGGACCTTTTCAAGCACTGTTCGAAGTAAAATTATGAATTAACACAGATAAATTAACATAATCAGAGTTAAAGAAATACAACAGTTCTTTCGCAGTTATGAAATTCGATTTGGAATTACAAAGAAAAAATATCATATACAAACCTAATGGCTAATGTATAAACTCAATTGATCTTCCCCACGCTAAGATACTGGACAGGGAACCTGTATACACTAAACGGTTGATTTCCGAAATGTTACGTATTTAAAAAAGTAAGAATACGATTAACAAGAGGGAAGACAGACGACTCCTTAGCAGAGTGTATCACTCTTTCGTTTGAAATTGATTGTTATTGTGTTTTGATCCCCCTCTCCCCAACCCTTTGTTTACATCTACTTCATTGACCGGCTACTTCGTATACTTAGCTTCGTATCTCAGCACTCTTTCTCTCTCTTCTCATTCTGACGTTACCGAACAAGGTTGTTCTTTTGGTTTTAAATTATAAAAGTGGAAATCTTTTATTATTTAATTAATGACTCACTAATCAAGAACTGTTATTTGCCTCCGTCCCCGGCGATCCTTCCAAATCCAACTTAATTTACATGATCTATGATCATTAAAGTCGATATTATAAATCTATCAGTCCTGTAATCTATCAATTTATCGGCGTGAATATATCACCAATTTGCAGTCATTCAACATAATAAACGTCGACGTTATTGATTTATGAGTTTTATATTTCTATACCCGTTGATCGACCCATTGGTGATTATCATTATTAGTATAATTAATTTGAATTTAAAACAATCACTTATAAATTATTTTAATTCTTTAGAAAAATTAATTCGTCGTGTTAGATCAATAGAATATTTTCGTGCATAACTCAAACGATTTTCAACCAATGTACTTTAAAGTGCAAGGGTTTGTAGCTAAAGAGGGAATGCTAGTTCAGTATAATCCAGATTTATTTTATTGATCTAACACGTCGAATTAGACTTTTTTTGAATTTATTGAAGTACAAAACTGTAGCCTAATATATAAGTTAAGTTTGTTAAAATTGATTCGTGTAAACTTGATTATTACTTACTCGGAAAAACGGATTTTTTGTTTAATCAAATATTTACTTTTGACTATTTGAAAGTAGTTTAAAAACAAAAACTTTTATTATATCACGCTGTCATTCATATGTTTAAAATAAACCATGCTAGACTAGACTTGACTATAGAGTTAGAGTGATGCTTGAAATCTTAAGTTCATTTACTTAACGAACAGAAATTTTAATAATTCCTGTTCAAAGAAATCACCAAATTTCTATAACTCTATACTCCCTCAAGTGCTTTTCAGTAAAAGGAGTTTTTCATCCTTTATTTTTTTCCTCCTATGGATTCCTTTCAAATTTTAAAGGGACTTCCAAATGAATTTTGAACCTAGTGAAAAAATAATCACATGGGGTAAAAATAGTAATAGCTGCGAGGATTTAATAAACAAAAAAATTTTTTTTTTTAATTTACACTCGTAGTTATCTGAAATAAGCTTAGCCAAAATTGCATCATTTTAAATAATTTTCTTTGATTTTTTAAAGCTCATCTTCTTCATAAATTTCGATACGGTTTATAGTAAACTGCAATATCGTTCCTTATTCATTATAAAAAATAAAAAAATGACGATAGATAATTTACTCACAGGTGAATTAGGTCTAACTGTCCGGGATGCCCCAAGCGGTGTGTACATCGAGAGTCTCCGTCCGGCGAGTACAGCCGACAGATGCGGAGCCCTACAACCGGGCGATCGGTTGCTCGCGGTGGACGACACACCGGTGCAGGACGCGGTGACCGCGGCGAAGCTTTTGCGCAGCGCTTCGGACAACTCCAGGATCGCCCGTCTCCAGATCCTCCCGCGGCCTCCCAGTTCATCAAGCCACACCATCAAGCGCCGAGCTCAGCCCCAGGCCCAGAAGACCAAGAACAACGCCCTTTTTACGAAGGAGACCCTGACCGTGCTTCTGAGACCGGACCATCGGGGTCTCGGAATCGGACTCAAGCAGACAGATGACAGGCTCAACTACGTGGTCGAACTCCTGGAGCCTGGGGGTCCGGCCGAGAGGAGCGGGGTTCTGCTGCCTGGGGATAAGGTCCTGGCTCTCAACAGAAGAAGTTTGAGAGACTTGCAGCCAGCCGAGGTTGCCATGATTCTCGAGGCGCCACAGGTTCGTAATTAGTTGTTAAAATTTTATTAAATTCAACTTGAGTTTTCGTCATCATCATAAATAATATTTTTCTAAAAAATAAAGTTATTCAATAATGTTGTTTCGGGAAATTTTTTGTGTTAGTAGAGATTTTTTGATTAAACAAAAATTAAAAAAACACTTATAAAATCTTAAACGACTAATTATTACAAAAAATAAATAATAATAATCATCAGTTTTTAAAAAAGTTATAACAAAGTAACTTTTTAATTAAATAGGATCATATAAGAAAAATTTTTTCTTTATAAAAGTAAATTATTTCCGGTGCGTTTTACAAATTATTCAACTGGTGTTAAATCATTTCCGGTATATATTTTTTATCAGATTATTTTAAGACTCAGCTCATTACACATAAGATTAATTTTCATATTTTTGGTTTACTTTATAACCAATTCAAATTAAATAAAGCCAAATTTAGACACGGCTGGCATACTTCGTTCTCTATTTTTAGAATATTACTGCTCCATTAAATTAAAAATTAAAACTGTTGATTTTGCGTAGATTTAAATTGATCAGAATGAAATATTTTATTTTTTTCAGAAACAAAGTACTTATACATAATACCTAAAGCTTAGTCGTCTAACACGCTGAATAAAAAATAATAATACTAACTATGCATTAACATACAAATATTCATCCGACTAAATTACCTTAGGTGGAACTAGTGGTGGAGTACGAAGTCGGAGGTGCAGTAGTGCCTGGAGCAGGAGTGTTCACGGTCCGGGTGGCTCGACCACTAGGAGGTCAGCCCGACCTCGGTCTGACGGTCAACGAGGAGCTTCGGATCTCCGAGGTCCGTCGAGGCTCTTTGGCCTACCGCACTGGGAGTCTATCACCAGGTGACCGACTGTTGGCCATCGACAATCAAAAGCTCGATCCCGGCGATCTTCGACAGGCGGCTCAACTTTTGCACCGGCCCGGAAGCTCCGTCGTTTCCCTCACCGTGAGAAAACCTGATCCTGTTACTGACACCAGGTAATTTGTTTTCCAACTGTTAGTCTCTCCAAGTGAAATTTTTCAATAACGTCCAACAATGGTTTTAAAAGGGAGTCTAGCATCGTTGGAGAGTCCCAACAACCGCAGTACACGAGCAGCACCGCCCTCAGGTCCGGCCGAGAAAGTTTGCCGAGCGTAGACAGCGCGGTCGACTCCTGGGGCGAGATGGGCGACGTCACCGGTCCCGACATCATGAGGCTCTGGGAAACGGCATCCGTTGACAGCGGGCAACTCGATCTCCCCATGCCACCATATCCCTACCCCAGGTAACTTTTCAATGAAATTTATTAAAAGAAATTTATCACTGCGATGTTACGGAAAAATGAATGTTTCTAGCTCCGTTACGTCCAACTCTCCGAGACCAGGGTGCAGTTGCAGTCCACAGCAGGATGGAGTCAGTCGCAGTCCCCAGCCTCAGCAGATAATCCACGTATCGCTGCACAAGGATCCCGTTTACGAGGACTTTGGGTTCTCGGTGTCGGACGGGCTTTACGAGCGCGGGGTTTATATAAACCGTCTGCGTCCTGGCGGTCCCTGCGACGGTCTACTGCGACCCTACGACCGAATCCTCCGGGTAAACGAGAGTAGCACCGAAGAGTGTGACTGCTGCCTCGCGGTGCCCCTCATAGCCGCGGCCGGGGCCCGTCTCGACCTTGCCATCGCTAGGCCGATATCCCCGTGCGACAACATCGCCAAACTGTTTTGAGGGCTCCGCTGAGTTTAGATTTCGACTTTAAGAACCGAACATCCAAATTACTTTGTTAAATGTGAGTTAGCTGGGTTGATTATTGTAAATATTACGAACTTTTTCTTAAAAAATTTATGATCTTGTTACCAAGTGTCAAATGAAAATTATTATTTATTTTTTATTTCAAATATTTTTTATTTCATTTTTTCACCGAGGCTCAAATAAAAATCTGCTGTAATTAAATGTATTATGCTTGTTTAAGTAATATTTCCTATTAATCAAACAATGAAATAAATCTATTTAAACTTTATTTATTTTACAGAAAAACTACTGTACTTCATAGCTGGGTTGAAGAAAATGGTGCTATTTAATTATCAACTTTTTAAAGACAAGAGATAGAAATTGTAATCAAAATGCGTCTGCTTACTAGTTTATTATAATTATTCATGCATTGCAAAATGAACACGTTTATCTTTTCATAACTCATTGTAAATATATCAACTCACGAAAATTTTGTATCTCTATATGACAATATTAAAAAAAAAAAAAAAAAAAAAATGTACACGTGTCAAGTGCTTTAAAACATTCTATAATAAAACTTGAATCAGAAATTCTACTTTTACTTATTTATTAATTTTTTTTATTAAAAAATTCATTCTTAGAAAGAAATAATTTTTGCTAAAAAACAAAAAATGGTTTTTGCATATATTATAAGTATGAACAGGACAAATAAGCTGTGAAACAAATATTTCTCTAGTGGTAAAATGCTTTGAAGATTATAAACAAATAATTTTCAAGCAAAAAGTAGGCATAAAAAAATTGATTGCAACGTTATTACATTAATCATCAATTTTAAAACTAAATATTAATTTTCTTAATGGTTTGTGTAATACATACAAATCATCTTAAATTAAAAATAAAAACTCAAGTATTGTATCATTCAAATTTCAATTTATTGACCAAATGTTAAGTCTGAAATCTTTTAACAAAATTATCCATAATTCCAAATCTTTTTTTGCTATAAATTTTTAAAGTAATTATTAGACCTTTCCTACTAAAATTTACTTAAATCAAGTAAAAAGTCTATTTTCATTTAAATATAGAGATAAATTAGCAGGCTTAAAACCTTGAACAAAATTGTTTTTGGTAAGTTTGTTTACATGTTTATAAAAAATTGATTATCTTAATCTTTAAATTTTAGTCAAACAATAATAAGTACTCACTTTTAATTTGATTAATTTTTGTATCTTCTTAAATTTTTTATTAAAATATGTAACAAAACAATTCAGTTTTTTTTATTTATATTTTAAATATCGTTAGTGTATATCTTGTTTTTTGCTGCTTGCATTTTCAATATCTTTAATAAATAATAAATTAAAAACTAAATATTATCTTTTAGATAATCAAATATTTTTAACAGAATTATTGACAAACATTTCTAAAATTTAGTAAATTTACTAAACATTTTTAAATTTATTCTAAAGAAAAATTATTTTAAGACAACTCTGTCTTGCTTCCTTCCAAATTGCGCTGTTGGATATTAATTTTATCTATAACTTCTTTAGAAAAACTATCATTTTGTAAATGAATCTTACAGCATTTGATTTCTGATGGTAGGAATAGCCTGGCTTCAACTGTAACTTGTTGACAAGCAGAAAGAGGCACTTCAATTAAATCTGTTTTTAACTTACATATAAAACAAGAGTCCAAATCCGCCTTAACATGTTGAAAGGGTTCAAAAGCAACATCGAATTTGGCAACTTTTGCAGGCCTAACTTCAGAATCTGAATCACTGGACAAATCAGGATCATCATTATCATCAAGCTGAAAATCTGGGTCATCCGATGAATCATCAGAGGGCGAAGATTCCTCTCCCCAAGAAAATTCTTCATAAGTTTGTGTCTTGGATTGTTTTTGTTGCCTTAAGTTACTTTTTTCTTCATTTTCCTTGTCACTACTTACTGATAAATATTTTGTCGTACATTTTTTACAAATCTTGTCACCTTTGACAATGGTTGTATGTCTCATCACTGCTGTTAATTTTTTTGCTTCTGCCATTGTTTTGACTATTTTGATTGCTCCTGTCCTTTTATCTAGATTTACATTGCATTTTATACAATACGGAGCTTTGTTTTTTTTTCCTCTTGTCAACATCTTTTATGTTTCTCTGAGCAAGATATAATCTGAATGGATCAACAAAAATTTATTAGTAAATTTTATTACAACTATCATCAATAACGTCAAAATATTTTTAATCATACTGATTTAATCAAATAAAAATATTTTCTCTAATAAATGAATATTTCTTAAAAACTAATATTTGAAGTAAAATAACAATTTATCAATGATGAATTTAAAAGTTATTAGTTGAGTATGCTTTTCGACTTGAATTTTTAATTTGAAAAAATTTTATTTATGAATAATACTCACAAAAATGAGTGGACAACAATAACGAAGTGCTCAAACAATGCTCAACGAAGTTAACTATCGTTTGTTTAGCTGCCGTTTCTCTAAGTCACAAATGATGGCGATTGGCGAACCATCGACTTACGAAGGTTTCCGATAGCGCTTTTCCAAGAATCCAAGTTTTGACTAGTTTTGACTCGAGTTTTGACACTACCCGGGCCGGCAAAGCTCCAAAGCAAAACAATGTTTGTTTTGTTTGTACCGGCCAATCATCGCTCACGTTCTATTTGCGCCCTTTTTAAAAAATTTTTGAATTTGTTAAAATTTAAGAAGTTTGAAATTTCTTTTTTAATCGGTTTTTTATTTAAATAAAACAACAGATTTGATTTTTTTTGTTACAATATAATAATTATATATTTTTTAATAGAAGTAAAAAATCTTTTATACATATTTAACTACTTTCTAAAGTAAAGCTTACTTACATTGTAATTTAAAATTGTTATACAAAAGTAAAAAAATTTCAAGCTAAGACTTATATTTACAAAATTAAAAATTTTTTACTTATATAAAATATTTACAATATTTTTAAAATTTCTGTGGTACAATATAGTAAGCAGATATTTTGGAAACTTTTATAAAATAAAATTAAATTTTATAATCTTAATTATTTTTTCATGTGTTTATTTAAAGCAATAAAAAAATATATTCTTGTAGAAAATTTAGTTTTGAGCCTGAAAAAATTGAATAAAAATTAAAATCAGAAAAAAAAGATTTGTAGTATATTTATTAAGAAAAAATATAATCTACCTTTAATCTTTTAGAAGATCTAACAATCATTGCCACAGTCTTCAAATAATTAGCAACTGTAAAATAAGATTTTACAAACTTCCCACATCATTGAAGCGTTTTAATTTTTCAGGGAAATTGTCTTTAAATAAAACAGGATCCGCTCGAAACTCTACTGACATGAGAGGCATATGTCCAAAAATTTCTGTGAATTGATTGATGCATTGAGTTCTTTCCACCATGTGTTTCAAATCTGCAGACAACATTTCAGTGTTGACACATTCGGGACAACGAAATTTTTTCTTTGCAGTTACTTTAATTGGGGCTTTTTTTGTTACATTGCTAACTAGAAAGTTCATGGCAATATCTTCACAATTCATATGATCATCTACCCATTCTTTTATTATTTTAGGTAATTTAACTGTGTAAGCATAGTTCCAATATTTATGGTAGAAAGCAGCTCCAGTAAGAACCATGGATATGTGATTCATCCATTCGCTTTCATATTTCCAACAAGTAGTTTTATTGTCCCAAGCGTGAGTTCTTGATGGGAATCCTACAATTCTATCTGGAAACTCTCTCCACACTTCATAAGCAAATTCAATTTCATCTTCTGTCAACATAATTATGTCATCATCTATTGATAAAACAGCTTCAGTTTCAATTTCATCAAAAGGATAAAAACGATTAGAGAGTACATTTTTTTCAGTTTGTATGACTTTAATTTGTTTGTAAATTTTAGGCCATTGAGAAAGTCTAGGTGGTCTTTTGTATTGATTATTCCAAATGACTAGAATTTTCGTGAGACTTGGAACATTTGCTAGTTTGTTGATCAGTAAAAATAATAAATTAATTCTATCATATGTTAAAATAACTGCTGTAAACCCATCATTTTTAGGAATAGTAAGGGGTAGAAAAACAGGAGATCCAATGTCCAAGTGCTCTGGCTCATTCCATGAATGATAATCTTTTGCAGAGTATGGAAAAACTCTATCAGCAAGTATATCAAGAGCAGTTTCTGTAATAGACTTAATAGATTTAAAATATTTTTTGTACAACCATGTTCCATGATTTCTTAGTTCTTTAATTCTTTGGTTTGAGTACTTTTTTAAATGATTTACAGTAAATAGAATATCTACTTCTCTCATAAATATTGCAGCTCTTGACCAATCAAGAACTTCATCAAATGGCATAACAATAGAATCAAATACAATAACAGGTACACACCTAGTTGCTAAGGCTTCCAACAGAGCTGATAATCCTAATACTTCTCCTTTTAAGATTAAACAAAATGTTGAAGACTGCAAGATTTCTGGATATTTATAACTACTGCGATTTGTACAGCGAAATGAATGATTTGTCTTATTCAATCGAGAACAAGATTGAAGTATCTGAAATTCATTTGGATACAAATTTCTCATTTCAATCAGGTCTTTCATAACCTCTGGATTAATATTGATTTGGGAAGATGTAAGCAACCATTTTCTTGGAGTGGTGATGTTTAATTTAAAATGCTCTAATAAATTACTGAATGCTGGTATACTAATGTCAAATTTTTTTCTATAATTTGGTTTTGTAAATCCAATTCCAGCAATCATTGATTGACTCATAGTATTTTCTATGATGTCATTATAATTTTTTCCAGTGTCATATATTAGGTTAAAAATTAAATGATTTTTTCCTTTAACTGAATATTGTAGTTTACTCAAAGAATGAGAAGTATGGGTTCTTTTTTTATTTGGATGTAATAAATCAATAGATGGCACAAATATACAGGCTTCATTGGGATTAGGTGTATAATATTTACTTTTTATGATAGCTTGTAAAATGGAGTGAAATTCTTTTGTTAAATAATTATTTACTTGTTTCTCTGAATTACCATAGTGTTTTTCAGGGTAAACATAAACTAATAATCTGCTACCTTTAGTTCCACAATGATAAACATCAAAGCAAGTAAAAAAATTACATGATGGTTGAATTAAATTTGGATTTTCATTCTTACGAGAAAGTCCAGATGATAAATTGAGTTTATCATTTAAACCTGCACTGTTAAAATTACTATCACGATTTAATTTGGAGATATAGAGAATGTAAGCAGTAACTAATAAACTTATAGACGAAAATAAAAATACAAATAAAACATGATCTCTGAACTCTAAACGTTGTCTTATCGTTTTTAGATGTTTTAAGGTCGTCATGATTACTTAATTTTCTAAAGTCACTAAATATTTAAAAAATGTTGAACATTTTATTTCAAGTTTATTAAAAAGTTTCATTGTTCATCACTGCAGACGAAGTCACTTACATTGATAAACTACAAATATAGGTTATACCTAGGTAGATATTTGAAGCGACTGCGGGCGTACGGGCAGTTTACATGTAGGTATCATTCCACCGAGAGAAGAAAATATAATTCTTCAAAAGTCTCGTAATTTTGAAAAAAGATTAACTTATAATTTTTTTTATAATAGTTTTTTTAATAAAAAAAATATTCATTAAACCAAAATTTTTATTGATTTTTTTGTATAATAGATAATATGCATGTATGTATGTACAAAATATAAAAAATTATTTTAAATAATTTTTAATTATACGTAATCTTAATATAGCAATAAACTTTATATATTTACAATTTAAACAACTACATTATTTTATATGAAAATTAATGATTTTAGGTCATTTTCAAAGTATTTTTGTAAAGTTGATTCAATTAGAGCTAGTTTTAAGACAAATTTTGAAAAAAAAATTTTAGATGTATGTATAGCCAAAGTGTCATATGCAAAGTCTATACACATCAAATAATTAGCACTTTGTAATTTATACAGAAATTTTTTTTTAGTTAAAGAGATCATCTTCATAAATTTTAATATCGCGTTTGTC
This sequence comes from Encarsia formosa, assembly GCA_038277355.1. NCBI lineage: Eukaryota > Metazoa > Arthropoda > Insecta > Hymenoptera > Aphelinidae > Encarsia > Encarsia formosa. Next base: position 114,835,577 of record CM076184.1, read on the forward strand.
TTTGTGAGCACTTTTTTGAGTGTAGCTTGCTGCCAAAGTTGACCATGCTGAACTGGGAGTAGTGTCATTGATTGGTTCAATGACTGGTTGTCTTCTTGCCATAGATACTTTTAATTGAATGGATGAAGCCATGATGCCATCCATTTCACTGATAGCTCGCTCAGCAGATTCTGAATTTTCAAAAGTGATGAATCCTCTATAAAAATAAAAATTTTTGTTTTAATTTAAATCGCTGTTTTACATAAAACAAGTATTTAGGTCTTTATTTTTAAAAAACTTACTTTTTTTCAGCTTCCATGTTAATTTTAAGAATGTTTCCAAATGTTGAAAAATGTTTTTTCAATAAATCCTCTGATATTTTGTACCCAGAAACAAATATTGTATTACCCTTGATAGTTTTAGTTTCTGGTTTGGCAGGAACAGGTTTTTCTGTTCTTGTTTCATTATCAGATGCAGAAACAAAACTATCATACAGACCTTTAACTTTTTGTCTAGGTGGTTCAGTTACGTCTTCTTCCTCTTGTTGTGTTGCTGAAAAAGGTTGATAAGAAGAAACCGTTTTATCTGTACTATTTAATTTTCTTTCTAGTCCTCTAGGTCTTTTAAAAGCTTGTTCGGGTCGTTTTGGAGTTTTGGGAGCCGTTATAACACCTGATTTAATTAACTTTTTGGCAACTTCACGAGCATCACGGGCTTCTGTTGGATGTTTCGGTGTAGAAGGTGTTCGCTCTGGTTCAGATTTCGGACATTTATGATCTTGTAAAGCTTTTTTCTAAAAAAAAAAATTAACATTTTAGTCCAAGAAAACTTAGTTTAGAATTTAGTATAAACAATAAAACATAACCTTAATTTTAAGTAAATATAAAAAAGAGCGGTAAAAACTTACTTTTCTTTTCAGTTTGTTATATTTTGCTTGTAACATAAACTCTTCTTCAGTCAAGTTTGATGGAAAATGTAAGTAAACCATGATTAAAAACAAATGTTAATTCAATATATATATAGTATTTTGTTTATGTTTTACTCCGCGTTCATCGGTTCATCTACTAGTGCGCTGCAGCTGACTTGAGGTACCGCTAAACTAAAAGCTTTCTGCTACGCCTCATGTGTAACCTAACACCATGTGTATAGGTACCCGTGTATGCATATACCTATATAACTGCACGCACATGCCGTGAATTTTGATAGAGTTGATAAATACTCGCCTATTCGCGAGAAAACGAGATTTTTTAATGAGTTATTAATTAAGTATAACTTTAATTTAACAAAATGTACATAAATCGGATGAGAAAAAATGTAAATATTAAATCTGCAAGAAAATGTCACACTATTTATCACAATCATCGTTTGAATGGTAAGCTGTATTTTTTTTTGAATGAATAAATAAATTTTAAAATTTGCAAAGTTGATTTTGTTTTGTTTACTCTTCAGAATTTCCTCTTACTTGTGAAACTAAACATGTTGAAGAAAGCTGGTATGATTTGTGGGAAACAAACAAATATTTTCAACCAAGAGAGGATATAGGTGTAAAACCCTTTCGAATGCTTCTGCCTCCACCTAATATTACAGGAACATTGCATTTAGGACATGCTTTAACAGTGACAGTTCAAGATGTTTTAGCTCGGTGGTAAATGATACAATGTTTTTGTTTTTAATGTTGTTTAACATAATGTTCTTTAACATAATGTTTTATAGTCTGAACTTAATAAGTTATTGTTTTTAGGCACAGAATGAAAGGTATTCCAGTTATTTGGATTCCAGGTTTGGATCATGCTGGCATAGCTACTCAAGCTGTTGTTGAAAAATATTTGTACAAAACTAAAAATATAAAAAGAACTGATTTATCAAAAGAAGAATTTTTAAAATTTATAGAAACATGGAAAGTGGAAAAAACTAATACAATAGAAAATCAGTTGAGATCTCTTGGAGCCACTTTAGATTGGCTTAGACAATATTTTACAATGAGCCAGGTAGAATTAAATTAAATCAAAATTTTCAAATGTTAATTTTACTTTATTTTTATACAATTTTTTAATTAATTTTTTTTTAAAGCACCATAATGGAGCTGTAGTAGAAGCTTTTGTTACTCTCGATAAAAGAAAATTGTTATATCGTGATAAAGCTTTAGTTAATTGGTCAACAGCCTTGGGCAGTGTCCTGTCTGATATTGAGGTAGAGTTAGAGAGTGTAACAGCAAAAAAAGATTTGGAAATTCCTGGGTACAGTAGAAAAGTTACTTTTGGACAGCTTTATGAAATCTCTTATAATTTAAAAGATTCAGGTAAATTAAAAAATGTATTAAATTATACTGCTCTTTATAAAAATTAAAAATATCAAAAATGAATTTTTAGATGAAAAATTAAATGTAGCAACAACAAGGCCTGAAACTTTAATGGGAGATGTAGCTCTTGCAGTTCATCCAGATGATGAAAGATATGGCAAATTTGTTGGTCAGAAAGTAGAACATCCACTTAAAAAAACTTACATCCCTGTGATAGCCAATCCCAATGTTAAAATGAACTTTGGAACAGGTACCCAATTATTATTTTTGTAATGTTTTATACATGTTGATAATAGATTTTATTTCTATATTTCAGGGGTTGTGAAAATAACTCCGGCACATGACAAATTTGACTATGATGTTGCTAAAAGTCATGATTTAGAGTTAATTAATGTAATTAATGAAGATGGTACTTTAACTGAACAGGCAGAGCAATACGAGGTAATTGAAGTCTCAATTTTATTTAAGTTGAGGTGTAACAGTAATTCTTCAAAAAATTTTTAAAACTAGGGATTACCAAGATTCATAGCTAGACAAAAAATTTTAACAGATTTGGCAAACTCTAAACATCTAGTATCTGTAAAGGATCATGAAATGCAAATACCTAGATGCTCACGAACAGGTGACATAATAGAATTAATATTAAAAGAGCAATGGTTTATTGACTGTAAAGACATGGCTGCAAAAGCATATAAAGCAGTTGAACAAGGAAAATTAAAACTTGATCCATCTTTCCATAATCAAACATGGTTTGATTGGCTCAATACTTCAAGTACAAGGTATGTAATAATACTTTATGCTTACTTAATTATTTATTTAATTTTTTCTTGCTGAGAAATCTTATAAACTAAGAATGATTTATAGTAGAAGAAGAATTTAAAAAATTTTTATTTTTTATTATAATTCTCAAAGTGTATATTCTTGTTTTTTTTTTTTTTTTTTTTTTTAGAGATTGGTGTGTTTCCAGACAATTGTGGTGGGGTCATCAAATACCAGCTTATTTCTGTAAAGTAAATAATGAAACGCATTGGGTTGTTGCGCGATCTAAAGAAGAAGCTGTCAAGTCATTTACAGAAAAATATGGAAATAATGTTGAAGTACACCAAGATACTGATGTGCTTGACACTTGGTTTTCATCAGCGATTCTTCCATTTTCCAGTCTTGGCTGGCCCATTAGAGTAATAAAAAAAAATGAAATGCAAAATATTTTTTTTAACTTTTGGATTCAAAGTTATCACACAAAAATAAATAATGTAATTTAATAATTATTTGTTATTTTATCTTTTAGGCAGAAGAATTTAACACATATTACCCACTCAGCTTGATGGAAACAGGTCACGATATTTTATTTTTTTGGGTTGCTCGAATGGTTATGCTGGGCCAAGAATTGACATATAAACTACCTTTTGACGTTAGTATTTTATTTAAAAGTTTAAATAACTTTTATTCTTAATATCTGAATAACGTTTCTTGTAGGAAGTACTTTTGCACGGAGTTCTTTGTGACGCGCAAGGTAAAAAAATGTCCAAAAGTAGAGGTAATGTGATTCTCCCAGAAAATGTTATCCACGGAATTTCACGTGAGGTATTCTATAATGAAATTTCTTCTAAAAATAACAATTTTCCTGAATTGAATAATTTTAGCTTGAACTTGTGTTGTCATTTTTTTTTTCAGAAATTAAATGAACAAGCAAAAAATAGTTTTGATGCTGGTATATTAAATCAAACAGAGTTAAAGAAAACAATAGCAATGAACACAAAAATGTTTCCAAATGGTATACCAGAATGTGGAGTAGATGCTCTGAGGCTAACGCTATGTTCTCATAACATTAAAGGTGTCCTTTTTATCCAATCATTGTGTGATATAAAACTAACAATTGTTTTTTATTTAAAGATATTGCAATCTGGAATTTTTTTTTACAATGTTTCAAAAAATTTTTTGTTAATCTTGTTCAAACTGAAATGTTTAAGTTGAACTGATGAATGAGGGAATTTCATTTATAATACAATTTTTATTAACCACTGATATAGTTATAATTATTTATAGTTAAAAATTATTTTCAGAACGCACCATATCTTTCAATGTAACTGAATGTGAACAAAACAAATTCTTCTGCAACAAAATCTGGCAAGCAAGTAGATATGCAATACTCATGACTAGTGATGATCCCCTAGAGTTACCTAAAGAATTTACAAAAATAGATGAGTGGATACTGAGCCGTTTAGCGTGGATGGTTGAAACTGTAAATAATGAACTTGGTAAAAAAAACTTTTCTAAAGCTGTACGCGCCATTAAAGAATTTATATACTATGAATTTTGTGATTATTATTTGGTAAGGCTTATAAACTGTTTATTTATTTCAAAGAAGTACTTTATAGTAATATCAAAAAAATTCTTAGGAAGGAACTAAGCCAGGATTCAAAAGTGAACAGTTAAATGTTATTAACAGCCACAGGTATACACTGGCAAAATGTCTCGAAGTTTCTATACGGATCCTTGCTCCAATTACTCCTTATTTGTGTGACGAACTATATTCAAATTTATCGAGAAAATTATCTATATTCGAGTTTGAAAATTCTATACTTGAAAAAAGCTATCCAACCAAAGAAGAATTTGAAAATTACCGAAAAATTAATCTAGAACAAAAAATGGAAGAAGTTATAAAAGTTATTTTATCAATCAGAACTTTACTAGGAAATGTGAATAAGAAAGATGGTGTCGAAGGTATGTATGAAAATCTGCTAGAAAAAATTGAAAATTATAAAAAAAATATTTTTTTTAAGCTCACATTGTGATTGGTGGATTTGATCAAGAATTATATAGAGAAAGTATTAATATAGTAAAAGCTGTTAGTAAATTACACAATGTTGAGGTATTTGATGCTAAAGATTATAAAAAAAGAGAAAACAGTATTTGTGATAATATGCAAGTTGATTGTAGTGTATATCTTGTTATCAACGACAGCAATATTCTTGAAGTAGCTAAAGAAAGAATTGAAAAAAAAAGAGTCAAAACTCAAAAAAAATTAAAAGACTTAATGAAACAAATACATAGTAAAAAATACTCTTCTGGAGCATCAGAAGAAGAAAAATTAAAAGATCAAGAAAAAGTTAGTGTATAATTTTACTTCTATTCCTTCTAAGTTTGCTTGTGATAAGATAAACAATTTTTTGTTTCAGATTTCTTTGCTTCAAGATGAATTAAAAAAAATACCTGCGTCAACGAGATAAAAAATTAAATTTATTTTGTAAAAAGTTTCATCTATCTTATTGTACATAAAATTTATATAATACATAAAAATTTTTCTAAAATTTTACTTATTAATTGTCAACATCCATGTTTTCATTATCATCATCGTCGTCGTCGTCGTCGTCGTTGTCGTCATCGTCGTCAACATCGTTTTCATCATCCGATTCTTCTGACTCAGAGCTATCCAACCAAACTTGAGCTGATAAATCGTCTTTTATTATTGTATTCCATTCATCTAGTTTTTTACAATCTACAAAAAAAAAAAAAAAAAAAAAAAAAAAAAATGGAATAAATGAATTAAATTTTTTAAATACACCTTTTTTAATAGTGAATCGTAAAATAAAAATTTAAAATTTAGTACCTAAGCTATAAAAATCACTAAGAGTGTACTGTCTATCACCATCTTCAATCATGCCACCATATAAGTACAATATGTTATGTTTTACAGCCATGCCAGGATTAATCCTTGCTGATGGTGTGAATATATTTACAAGTTTTCCATCTTCAGTTACAGTTGTATTTTTAACTGGAGCAGGGCCAACAGTGACCTTAAAAAATATTGATTTTATATTTTTCACACTTTCTTAAAGAATTGAAAGAAGTTTAAGGTAAATAATTACTGTGAAAATTCCATCGTCATCAGTTATAGTAGTTTTTTCAGGAACTACTTCCATTGCTTCTTCTTTGGTTTCGTCTTCATCATTACCTTCTTCTTCTTCATTATTATCCTCTCCTTCATCATCCTTAACTTTTCTTCTCCTTTTTTTAGTAGTGTTGTTTTTTCCACTCAATGAGACTGCAATTATAGTTTAAAAAAAAAGATTAATATGAAAAATGGTAAATGAAAAATTTATTATAATTTACCTGATTGCCATTGCATTTTATTCAAATTAAGTGCTACAAGTTCATTAAAAAAAGTTCCTTTTATTTCTTCTTCATTTTCTTCCTCATCATAAACACCTCCAAACATGTAAGCTACTTGTGAGTGAATTAAGGTAGCTGATGCACTACATCTAGGTGACACTGATATTCCACCCTGCTTTACAATAGACCATTTCCATTTTAATCCAGTTTGATCATTTTCTAAATACAAAAATTTTATATATTTGTTAAATACTCAAAACATTTTTGCAAAAACAAATTTATAAAAGTTATTAATCAATCATACTATCAGGGCTCAGCAAAAACATATCTGTATGAACATGACCCTTGTCAACATCTTTTTTTATTTTTTCTTTACTATAACCACCATAAACAATAATCTTATTTTCTGGAGTAGGTAACACTATACAGCCAGATCTAGGTGCAGGGGGATTACCTAAAATACATTTTTAGTAAAAATAAATTGAATAGTAAGTTGCATAAATTTCTTTTACTTTAGAATTTTACCGGTTGTTTCAATTTTACTCCATGTATATGTTGCCATATTAAAACAATAAATGTCATTAAAATATTTGTAATCTCTGAGATTATCATGAAAACCTCCAAAAACATATAAATTTTTCTTAATGCAAACCATCCTGTGACCACTACGAGCAGAAGGTCCACCAGAAACTCTATATGTGCAAGATATAAAAATTTATTAAACTAAAGAAAAAATTTGAAAATATTTTTAAAAAGTTAGTTAGAAAAAATCTTACGTTATTTTTTCCCATTTTTTTTCTCCAATGTGAAATACCCATAGATCTTTATAATGGTAAAATTGTGATTCAGAAGGGCTAGAGTATTCTCCACCAAATATCCAAAGTTCACCTTTATTTGATTGCGTAGCTATTGCTTGATGACCACATCTAGGGGGAGGTGCACCAGGTGCTTTAACAGCTGTCCATTCATTTTTGTCAATATTATAAAAAAATAAGTCACCATAGACAACTGTTTTTTGTCCATCATAAAATTCACCACCAAACATTATTAATTCATCTTTCAAAGGATGAGGAGTCAGGGTAAAATTGACTCTTCGAGAAGGTGGAGCAATAACAGCTTCTACGACTTTTTGTCGACGTGCTTCTTCTTTTTCAATCTGGGCAACAACTTTTTCAATATCATCCTAAATGTAAATATTAAAAATTTTAATTGTATTCAATATTTTTTAATTTAAAGTTTAATTAAAAATTTTATAACCTCTCCAATTGCGGCCAATTCCTTTTTTATTTTGGCATTTAACTTTTTTTCAGTTTTCTTTTGAGTTTTTTCAGTTCCACTCACTTTTTTCTTTTTATCTTTTTTTCCCATATTGAATACAAGAATAAATAACAGTAAAAAATTATTGATTTATCGCTGCAGGTCCAGGCCGGCGATTTCAAATTGTTGTGACAACGTGCTTCGGAAATCAGCTGATTGATTGGCGCCAAAAATATGAAATATTTTCATGAAATTCATGTACCTATAAGTAAATATAATTTAGTTTTTGAAAATAATAATTTATATCAAATTGCGCCATTTATAATTAATGTTAGAAATAATTGAGTAAAATAAACTACGAATTTTGTCAATAACAAATTTATTTATTTATTTATTTATTTACATGGACAGTTTCTGAGATAAGTAAATTTTTTATTATTTTATAATATCAACAGTACTAAATCTCGTATCACTAGAAAATCTGTAAAAAAAAAAAAAAAAAAAATTTTTATTTCAAGATGCAAGAATATATTAAAATTTTTTTGTACTTTCAGATTACACTTTTTTTTTCATAAAAACAATTTTGTCTCAGTTGGTGAAACTTTTTTCACCAACAGGAGAGATAAATAGGCTATAATAAATTAATATCTTATTAAAATATGAAAAACACCTTTCCCTTTCCTTCCCAAATTACAACTATATAAAATATTATTTAATAACATTTTCTACAAAATAGAGCATGAATTTGACTTAGAATCTTCTATGGACACGGTAGTACATCATGAATTCTTTTTACTCTCTGTTTGAATTAGTTCTTGTGCTGGTGTACTATCCTCTGTTGGAGGAGCTTCAATTTGTTTCAATTCTGGTTGTAATATCTTTTCTTTTAAAATTTTTGCTCCAGTAAATCCTAAAAACAATTTTATTATTATTAATTCTAGTTTAGATGATAATATAGATAAATGAAAATGGGATTTTCTTTTCTTAAAATTACATAATTATAAATTTTATGAAAAAGTTTATAAACTACAAAAAATGTGCAAGATCCAATTTTAAAAAATTTGGTTTGAATCAACAAACCTAGTATTCCTCCTCCAATGGCTGTTAGTCCTCCAAATTTTATGCCTGCTAGTAGACCCACTGGTCCTCCTAAGCAAGTTCCAAGTAATGCACCAACTAAAGGGTAACCCATTACTTTATACTTTGCTGCTTGTTGCAAAGATTTTGTACCACATTCAATATTTGTTTGAGCTACTTCTATATTTTCCTCAGCTTTATTTACTAATTCTGATTGTTCCTATCAAATGAAATGTAAGTTTTTGTTAAATAACAAAGTTTAAATTCCTTGTAATACAAAAAAAGAAAAAACTTACATGGACTATTTTGTTAAAATCAACAAAAAGTTGTTGCAGTTGATGCAGATCATCTTGCAAAGTTGTCCAAGCACTTAAGCAAGCTTCTTGTCTCTCTACATCCTCTTCTGCTGCATGGATTTGCAACTGCTGCTTCTCATTTCTATCTTCATAGGGTGCATTTTCTATATTGGAAGATTTCTGGACGATTGGCAAGTTAAGTTCAAGTTCTGTGAAAAATTAAATATATAAAAATTAACATCAGTTTAAAAATTGTCTTTGAAACTTGATATAAAAGTATGTAGTATGATACCTAAGTAATTTTCTATTGCATTTAAAATATTACTTCTGGAGTTGGTAGTTAGTTTATCAAATGCAGATATGTCACTGTCTAACACTTGTCCTCTCAAAGTATCCATTTCATAAAGCAATTGCTTTAATTGCTTTACTATTCTTGAGGCATTAATTTGTTCTGTGTATACTCGGTTCCAGTCGCTGATTGCTTGATACTAAAAAAATATTACATTACAGATTATTATAGAAATTGACAACAAGGTAATATAGTTAAATATATTTACTTTTGAAATATTATTTTTATGTTTTTTTAGTAAATCTAGGTGATGTGGAATGGCGACATCATTGAATTTGTTAATGGGTATTTCCAATCGTCGTATTGGTTGTTTAACAATTTCATCATCTGAAGATGCCATATCTTCTTAAGTAGAATAAAAAACTAACTAATTTATTTTAATATCTTTTGTCTATGCTTCTTTTCGAGAAAAAACTTATCAAAAAAATAAATATTACAGGTTTTTGCTCATGTTTTATGCATGAGGTTCATCACGTAATAAAAACTGTTTCAGTGTAACCGCCACAACAAAAATTTATTAAAGTAAAAGTATACATGAATATTGGAGTAAACGGATTAAGTAAGTATTATAGTTGAGTTTTTATTCGATGTTTACGTTTTTAGACTTTGCGAGTCTAAAAAAAGGCACACACTATGACTCGGTCTTGTGTCATGTTTACAAACACAAAGCATGAAGAAAACACTGAAAACGCGAAGTCGACAACTCGCCTAGTCGCCTGCAGTCGGCAGTGATGAATTCGAGAAAGCGGACATGGGGACATAGCGGTTACTTCAGACCGTGAAAGCTCGACCAAGAGGTTATTTCAGATTGCTAGGGGTTCTGTGTGCTAAGGTTAAGGAACATTCGAATGTTTTTAAAAATACTAAATTTATTACAAAATTTGTATTACGAAATTTATACGATTGATTCATTTAAGTTTTTTTCATAAATAAGTATTTAACCATTCCCCCAAGCTGTAAAACTCAAGAACCCTGAGAATTCGGATTATTTCAATAAATAAAAAAATTAATGAATGATTCCCCCCACCACTAAACCCACGAAAGTTTGTGTGAATGAATTTAATTTTTTACCAAATAAATAATCCACCAAGCACTAAACCTTGAAAACCCTAGGAATGCAAGTTTAATTTATTAATTTACAAATGATCTCCCAACAACTAAACCCAAGAAACCCAGGGCCTCAAAGTTTCATTTTTAACTCAATAAATAATCCCCCAAGCAATAAACCGTGAAAACCCTGGGAAAGCAAGTTTATTTTTTAATAAACAAATGATCTCCCAATCCCTAAATCCACGAAACTCTGGGTGTCTGAGTTTAATTTTTAACTAAATAAATAATCCTCCAAGCTATACCAACGAACAGGGGCGTTATTTCCCTTATAGTAGGTCTGGATTCATCCAGACCCGGGAATTTCCGGGTCTGGAAATCCAGACTCAGACACGTTCAACCAACCATTGATAAGTTATCCCTCAAGCCTGAAACCCCCAAAACCCTGGGCGCCGAGTTCGATAAATGATCGATCGGTCATTCCCCAAGCCTTAAACCCCCAAATACCCTGGGCGCCAAGATCAACAAAAAAACTGATCAGCTGTCCCCCAAGCTCTAAACCCCCAAATACCCTGGGCGCCCGAGTTCAACAAAAAAATTATCAGCTATCCCCCAAGCTCTAAACCCCCAAATACCCTGGGCGTCCGAGTTCAACAAAAAAACTGGTTGGCTATCCCCCAAGCTCTAAACCCTTGGTGCCCGAGTTCAACAAAAAATCTGGTTGGATATCCCCCAAGCTCTAAACCCTCTAAACCCTGGGTGCCCGAGTTCAACAAAAGAAATTATCAGCTATCCCCCAAGCTCTAAACCCCCAAATACCGTGGGCGCACGAGTTCAATAAAAAAACTGATCAGCTATCCCCCAAGCTCTAAACCCCCAAGTACCATGGGCGCCGAGATCAACAAAAAAACTGATCAGCTATCCCCCAAGTCTTAAACCCCAAAATACCCTGGGCTACCGAGTTCAACAAAAAAACTTATCGGCTATCCACCAAACTCTAAGCCCCCAAATACCCTGGGCGCCCGAGTTCAACAAAAAAACTGATCGGCTACCCCCCCAGCTCTAAACCCCCAAATACCCTGGGCGCACGAGTTCAATAAAAAAACTGATCAGCTACCCCCCAAGCTCTAAACCCCCAAATACCCTGGGCACACGAGTTCAATAAAAAAACTGATCAGCTATTCCCCAAGCTCTAAACCCCCAAAACCCTGGGCGTCAAGTTCAATGAATAAACTGATCAGCTATCCTCCAAGCTCTAAACCCCCAAGTACCCTGGGCGCCGAGATCAACAAAAAAACTTATCGGCTATCCTCCAAGCTCTAAGCTCCCAAATACCCTGGGTGCCCGCGTTCAACAAAAAAACTGATCAGCTACCCCCCAAACTCTAAACCCACAAATACCCTGGGCGCCTGAGTTCTACAAAAAAACTGATCGGCTATCCCCCAAGCTCTAAACCTCCAAAACCCTGGGTGCCCAATTTCAACAAAAAAAGCTATCAACGAATTTTTTTTTTTTTTTTTTTTAACTTGAAAATAAAATCCACAACTTGATTGTGGAACAAAAAAAAAAAACACTTTTCATGGACTTGATATTCAAATACTATATAAAGTACGCTTAACTTCTAAAATTATTCTACTCGGTAACCAGAGTTTTAGGAGGTTTAGAGCTTGGGGGATAGCTGATCAGTTTTTTCGTTGTCTTAAGGCGCCCAGGGTATTTGGGTGTATACAGGTTGGGGGATAGCTGATCAGTTTTTTTTTTGAACTCTGGCGCTCAGGGTTTTGGGGGTTTAGAGCTTGGGGGATAGCTGATAAGTTTTTTTGTTGAACTCGGGCACCCAGGACTTAGTGGGTTTAGAGCTTGGGGGATAGCCAACCAGTTTTTTTGTTTAACTTGGACGCCCACGGTATTTGGGGGTTTAGAGCTTGGGGGATAGCTGATAATTTTTTTTGTTGAACTCATGCACCCAGGGTTTAGAGGGTTTAGAGCTTGGGGGATAGCTAATCAGTTTATTCATTGAACTTGACGCCCAGGGTACTTGGGGGTTTAGAGGTTGGGGGATAGCTGATCAGTTTTTTTATTGAACTTGACGCCCAGGGTTTTGGGGGTTTAGAGCTTGGGGGATAGCTGATCAGTTTATTCATTGAACTTGACGCCCAGGGTTTTGGGGGTTTAGAGGTTGGGGGATAGCTGATCAGTTTTTTTATTGAACTCGTGTGCCCAGGGTATTTGGGGGTTTAGAGCTTGGGGGGTAGCCGATCAGTATTTTATTGAACTCGGGCGCCTAGGGTATTTGGGGGCTTACAGCTTGGGGGATAGCTGATCAGTTTTTTTGTTGAACTCGGGCGCCCAGGGTTGTGGGGGGTTCAAGGTTTGAGTTTTTTTTTTATAAATTAGGTACTGAACTATTCAGAGTAGAAAAATATTAAGATTAGTTGGGGGGGGGGGGGGGTCGAACTTTATCTAGACCCGGGCCCAAAATGTAATAACGCCCCTGCCAACGAAACCTCGGGCGTCTAAATTTCATTTCTAACTCAATGAATCATCTCTTAAGCACTATACCAACAAAACTCTGGGCGTCCGAGTTTGATTTTTAACTAAATAAATAATCCCCCAAGCACTAAACCCATGAAACTCTGGGCGTGCAAGTTTAATTTTGAACTAATTAAATAATACTCCAAGCCCTGAACCTTGGAAACCCTGGGAATGCAAGTTTAATTTTTGAATAAATAAATGATCCGCCAAGCTCTAAACCCACAAAACCCTGGGCGTGCAAGTTTAATTTTGAACTAATTAAATAATACCCCAAGCCCTGAACCTTGAAAACCCTGGGAATGCAAGTTTAATTTTTGAATAAATAAATGATCCGCCAAGCTCTAAGCCCACGAAACCCTAGGCTTCCGAGTTTAATTTTTAAATAACTGAATGATCCCCCAAGCTTCAAACCCACAATACCCTGGGCTTCTGAGTTCAATTTTTAAATGAACAAACAATCCCCCAAGCTTTAAACCCACAATGCCCTGGGCTCCTGAGTAAAATTTTTGAGTTAACAAATAATCTCTCAAGCTTTAAAAACACGATACCCTAGGATTCCAGATTCAATTTTTGAATAAATAAATATCCCCCAAGCTTCAAACCCACAATGCCCTGGGCTCCTGAGTTAAATTTTTGAATAAATGAACGATCTCACAAACTTCAAACCCACAATACCCTGGGCTCCTAAATTTAATTTTTAAATACATAAATAATCTGCCAAGCTCTAAACCCACGAAACCCTAGGCTTCTGAGTTAAATTTTTAAATAATTAAATGATCCCCCAAGCTTCAAACCCACAATACCCTGGGCTTCTGAGTTCAATTTTTGAATAAATTAATGTTCCCCCAAGCTTCAAATCCACAATGCCCTGGGCTTCCGAGCTCAATTTTTAAATGAACAAACAATCCTCCAAGCTTTAAACCCACAATGCCCTGGGCTCCTGAGTAAAATTTTTGAATTAACAAATAATCTCTCAAGCTCTAAACTCACGAAACCCTGGGCTCCCGAATTCAGTTTTTTAATAAATAAATGATCCACCAAGCTCTAAACCCACGAAACCCTGGGCTTTTGAGTTCAATTTTTAAAAAAGTGGGTTTGAAGCTTGGGGGATCATTTATTTATTCAAAAATTGAACTCGGACGCCTAGGGCATTATGGGCTTGGAGCTTGGAGGATTATTTGTTCATTTAAAAATTGATATCGGGTGCCCAGGGGATTGTTAGTTTGAAGCTTGGGTGATCATTCAATTATTTAAAAATTGAACTCGGAACCCCAGGGTTTCGTAGGTTTGGAGCTTGGGGGATTGTTTATTAGTTTAAAACGTGAACTCTGGTGCCCAGGGCATTGTGGGTTTGGAGCTCGGAGTAGTATTTGTTTACTTAGAAATTGAACTCGGACGCCCAAGGCATTGTGTGTTTGAAGCTTTGGAGATTATTTATTTATTCAAAAATTGAACTTGGCAGCCAAGGGTATTCTGAGTTTGAATCATTTTTAGGAAATAAATAAATAAACTCTTTTAAAAGAGTAATTAAATCTTCACTTTATTATTGTTTAAAAATATTTGGAAAATACGTTACACATGTTTCACCACACAGTGGCTTCTTCAGACGGTAATCATTCAACTGATTGATAATTAGTTTTGTGAGAGAATAAATACAAGGTACATCGTCGTTAACATTGTTTTGATTGTCTCCCTACTCCCCGCCCCCCCCCCCCTTTTTATATTTGTAAACGAAACTATCTGTGAAAGCTGTAAGTGTGTGTATGATGTTAACGACGATGTACCTTGTATTTATTCTCTCACAAAACTAATTATCAATCAGTTGAATGATTACCGTCTGAAGAAGCCACTGTGTGGTGAAACATGTGTAACGTATTTTCCAAATATTTTTAAACAATAATAAAGTGAAGATTTAATTACTCTTTTAAAAGAGTTTATTTATTTATTTCCTAAAAATGTTATTTAATCTTCATCAAGTAGAAGCTACCACTATTCAAGATTTGAATCATTTAAAAATTGAACTCAAAAGCCCAGGGCATTGTGGGTTTGAAGCTTGGATGATCATTTATTTATTCAAAAATTGAACTTGAAAGCCCAGGGCATTGTGGGTTTGAAGCTTGGGGGATCATTTATTTATTCAAAAACTGAACTGGGAAGCCCAGGGTTTCGTGGGTTTGGAGCTTGGGGGATTATTTGTTTATTCAAAAATTGATCTGGGGCCCCCAGGGCATTGAGGATTTGAAGCTTGGGGGATTATTTGTTCATTTAAAAATTCAACTCGGAAGCCCAGGGTTTTGTGGGTTTAGAGCTTGTGGTATTGTTTGTTCATTTGAAAATTAAAGTGTATTGTGGGTTTGAAGCTTGGGGGATCATTTAATTATTTAAAAATTAAACTTGCATTCCCAGGGTTTCCAAGGTTTATTGCTTGAAAGATTATTTATTTAGTTAAAAATTAAACTCTGATGCCCAGGGTTTAGTAATTGGGGGATCCTTCGTTTATTAAAAAATCAAACTTGCCTTCCCAGGGTTTTCACGGTTTATTGCTTGGGGGATTATTTATTGAGTTAAAAATGAAACTTTGACGCCCTGGGTTTCTTGGGTTTAGTTCTTGGGAGATCATTTGTAAATTAATAAATTAAACTTGCATTCCTAGGGTTTTCAAGGTTTAGTGCTTGGCGGATTATTTATTTGGTAAAAAATTAAATTCGTTCACACAAACTTTCGTGGGTTTAGTGGTGGGGGGAATCATTCATTAATTTTTTTATTTATTGAAATAATCCGAACTCTCAGGGTTCTTGAGTTTTACAGCTTGGGGGAATGGTTAAATATTTATTTATAAAAAGAACTTAAATGAATCAATCGTATAAATTGTATTTCGGGCCTCTTTCTCGAGATCACTATGTAGTTCGTACAGTTCCATGCCAGTGTATCCACAATTTTTTAAAGACCTAAAAGAAACTATAAGTAAACCCGCGCATGCGCGAGTCCCCTAGCGTGCCGCGCGCTTTCCTCCCCAGGTCATTGTCTTTTTTGTGCTAGTGAAATCCACACCACACGAAAAACATTCTCGAATAAAAAATGGGTCGGAAGGACCACCACGACCATCACCGAACATCGAAGAAACACAAAAAGCGTAAGATATATTTCTCAATATTTTAACTGTTACAGATATGTCCAATCAGGCTTATAAACCCCGAGCATTAACGAGTTCTGTCGAGCACGCGGGTTCTAGGTTAGGCCTAAGAATCCGGCAACCAAGAGTTGCCTCATGATCGATCGGTCTTGGAATTTTTAGGTAAGACCTATTAGTCCACAGCCAAGGGCTGTTAAAAAAGACCAAGTGCCAAAAAAGGGATCTTTAGGTTAGGCCTGCTGATCCTCCACCAAAAGGTGGCTTGTAGAGACATATACGCAACAGCTCGATCGCACATTTTTCTGTGTCTCAAGATTTATCCCTGTTGTAGGTCACTCTTCAAGGACCCGCCGTAGGGACAAACACCATGAGCGGGCAAAACACAAGGACATAGATGCAGCACGACTAAGCAAAAGCCGATCAAGAGACGCAGTAGACCGGCGACATACAAGCGGCCATCCCGAAGACCCAACCAACGGGCGATCATCGGGGGACCACGTCGACCGAGACAACCCTCACTCAAGAAGATCTGGCTCTCGCACAAAATCTTCACCACAGCCGAATTACAAGCGGTATTACGATACAAATCGCTCTCGCTCACGCAGGCCGCACCGCTCACGTTCACACGGCCGGCATCTTTCTCGGTCACATCGCTCTCGCTCCCGCTCATACAGCTCTCGCTCGTACCGCTCTCGCTCGCATCGCTCCCGCTCTTACCGATCTCGCTCGCAGCGGTCTTACTCGCACCGTTCTGATGCTCGAGAGAAACGTCATTATCGCTCAGGGAGCCGGCGCCGTTCATACTCTCGCCACTCTAGTTCAAGCAAATCGCGAGCCTCTCGAAGCTCCCGATCGCACCGAGAATCACGCTCTCGCTCAATTGAACGTTCGGAGCTCAGACAAAGTATCACTCGAAAAGAATGTGAGACCGAAGACGGTGCTCCGAATATTTCCTCGGAAAATGCAGAAACCCAACACAAACAAACGAAAGGAATCGACCCCAGCGAAAAGAATAAAGAAGAAGAAGTTAAACTTGGAGAGGAAATAATCAAAGCTATCGGTCAGCGAGTGAACGTGGAGAAGGCAAAAGCTCCTCCAATTCCAGAAGAGATCCGAGTCAGACTACAAGATATTCTCGAGACCGGCCTTCCAAAGGAAGAAAAAGACGAATCTTTTGAGAAATACCCTCCGCCATCTAATTGTTTGTTTTTAGAAGCTCCAAGATTGAATCAACCTATTAAGGCGTGGTTAGAAAAGAACGGCTCAAAGAACGACACAAAAAATAAAAATCCGGTTATAAGCAGGGACGAGAGATTGATCATAAAACAAAGCAAGATAGCTGTGTGTCTAGCTGCATTGACCACAACTCTGACGAAACTCTCCCATAAAGAAGAAGTTACACAGCTACAATTAATAAGCGTGATCAGCGACACGTGCAGAGTTTTGACAGACCTACAACGTGAGGAGTCTCTGACAAGGAGAGCTTTAATCTTGCCAAATATTAATCCTAACTGGAGATCATTGATTGAGAAGGAAACCAAGATCGACGAATGGCTCTTTGGAACAAACCTCGATGAAATCTTGAAGATAGCCAAAGAGAGAGAAAATTCCATGAAAGGGCTATTCACGGAAGTAAACAAAACCCCGAAAGGTGTTCCAAAAAACTTCAAGCGCCCGCCACGACATGCAGGTCCTCGCAGACAAGATCATCACCGTCAGAGGCAGTCGTGGAACGGGCGAAAAAGGCAAATCCACCAGCAATCGTACCACAAGCCCTCGCCCTTCCGCACACAGCAGAAGCGTCAACAATAGAAGTAAGTAGACAAGCGGGAAGACTACGTTTTTTCTTGAATAATTGGAAAAAACTAACATCCGATAAAACGATCCTGGGATGGATACAGGGGCTTGAATTGCCATTTAAATCAGCACCACATCAAACAACCGTTCCGAAGCAGATCGAATTCTCCCCTAAGGAGATGGCCTTTTTGTCTGAGCATATAACTGAGCTGATTAAAAATGGTGTGGTGTGTAAGTGCCAACCGATAAAAAATCAATATATTTCTACTTATTTTTTGACTCCAAAACCGAACGGCTCCTTCAGGTTCATCTTGAATTTAAAAAACCTCAATGAATTTGTGGAGGCAACTCATTTTAAGATGGAAGACCACAGAACCGCTCAAAGTTTGATAGAAAGAGATTGGTTTATGGCGAAGATAGACCTGAAGGACGCCTACTACCTAATACCGATTGCCAAAAAGCATCGTCGATTTCTTAGATTTTATTTCAAAGGCGAACTCTTAGAGTTCACGGTTCTCCCATTTGGACTCAACTGTGCGCCCCTTATATTTACAAAAATCATTAAAGTCGTTGTTGCCAAATTACGAAATGCTCGTTTACTTTCGGTAGTATATATCGACGACTTTTTTCTATTGGGGAGTACGAAGATGATTTGTGAAAGAAATGTGAGAGAAACGTTATCTCTTCTACAAAACCTGGGGTTTGAAATTAACTTTGAGAAAAGTATTTTGTCTCCATCAAAAATTTGCACCTTTTTAGGCCTGACTTATAATTCTGAGAAAATGCAGATCGAGCTCCCTCATGAAAAAAGAGTCAACACGATGCAAGCACTGAAAAAATTTCGAAAACGAAAGATTTGCTCAATCCGAGAATTGTCCGCTTTGATCGGTACGCTAGGATTTTGCTGTAACGCAGCTACTTACGGTCGAGTTTATTTGAGGGAACTTGAACAATCTAAGAACGAAGCCTTAGAGGCCGAGGACAATTGTTTTGATGCCCCTATGCACATTAAAAATAACTTGAAGGAAGACCTTGATTGGTGGGAGTCGAATATTTATAGTCTGCATAAACCCATTCGTAACGAACCGTTTTCTTTGGGAATTTTCTCGGACGCGTCGAAGACCGGTTGGGGAGCGTGCTGTGGGGGTGAAAAGACCCATGGTTTTTGGAAATCTGATGAAAGTGCTTGTCATATTAACTATTTAGAGTTACAAGCAGCATTTTTTGGATTAAAATGTTTCGCGGAAAGTCTACACAACTGCAGTATATTACTTCGTATCGATAACTCTACAGCAATCGCATACATAAACCGAATGGGTGGTACGCACAGCCGGGAATTATGCAAAGTCGCGAAAGATATTTGGAGGTGGTGCGAGGATAAAAATTTATGGATCTTCGCGTCTTACGTCAGGAGTAAAGACAACGCGATCGCAGACTTCGAATCTAGACGCCTAGAACCCGAAACAGAATACGAATTGCAGAACGAAGCCTTCAGAAAGATCTGCGTCAAGCTAGGCCACCCGAAAATCGATCTCTTCGCTAGTCGCGAAAACGCGAAATGCAATAAGTACGTATCGTGGAGGAGGGACCCCGGCTCAGTCACGGTTGATGCCTTCACGGTGGGATGGAGCGATTTCTTCTTCTACGCTTTTCCCCCGTTTTCGATGATTTTAAAGGTGTTGACAAAAATCAGACGGGAGCGCTCGAAGGGAATTGTCGTTGTACCGGTATGGCCATCACAACCCTGGTATCCTCTATACATGGATCTGTTGATCTCGGAGTTAGTTACTTTCAAACCAAATACTAATCTCATCTTATCTCCTAGCAGGGAACCGCATCCACTTCACCGACAACTTTCATTGATGGCAGGAGTTTTGTGCGGAAAGCTTTCCAGATGAAAGGCATGTCAGAGGACGTGATCGAGATAGTATTGGCATCAGTTACAAAAACAACACTACAACAATATAACGCTCCGTTGAAAAAATGGCAAATTTTCTGCCACAACAGAAACATTAATCCATTTCACAAGAACATTATTGAAATTCAGAATTTCTTGGCAGACGAGACCAAGAAGGGCGCATCAGGTGGCTCAACCAACACTTATCGTTCGGCATTATCCTTGGTTTTCAGCGGAGAAATCGCAGACGATTTTGGTATTAAACGCATTTGCAAGGGAGCAAGAAATATACGTCCGTCACAGCCGAAATACAACTGTACTTGGAATCCGAAGATTGTGCTCGACTTCCTGAAAACGTGGCCACTGAATAGCGTGCTCAACCTCAAGAAGCTTTCATATAAATTAGCTGTCCTCCTGATGCTGGTGACAGGTCAAAGAATCCAGACCTTGTCAGTTATAAAAATCAGCGAAATACAAGTACTTGAGAAGGAAATCAACATTAGAATATCCGAACGCCTGAAAACTTCTAAACATAATCGCAAGCAGCCGGTATTATACTTACCTTTCTTCGAGGAGGAAAAAATTTGCGTGGCCAGCACTCTGATCGAGTACTTGGAAAGGACAAAGAATTTGAGATCCGCGGAGACACTCTTCATCTCCTTCGTGCAGCCTCACAAAACCGTCACTTCGCAAACTCTTAGTAAATGGATAAAGCACATGTTGGAAGCTAGCGGCGTTGATACAACAACGTTTACAGCTTACAGTGCCAGACACGCTTCAAATTCAGCAGCAAAAAGATCAGGCCTTAGCATAGACACTATTCGATCTACCGTTGGATGGACTGAGGAGTCTCAGGTCTTCGCGCAATTTTACGACCTCAGAGTTAGAGCTGATCAAAACGCTTTTGCAACTGCTATCTTAAAATTATAGGAAGGAAAGAAAAATAATGAATAAATAAAAAAAAAAAAAAAAAAAAAAAATGAGAGAAATCTATTTGTACATGTATTTATTATTAACTTGATTATGATTATTAACTTGATATTGACTTGTTAATTTGGCATCACCAAGATTTGTTGGAATCTCCGATAATTCTGTTTTCGAGAATGCTGTTATCGTCTCAACGTAACTTTAAAGTCTACATAGTGATCTCGAGAAAGAGGCCCGAAATACAATTCATCGATTAAACGAACTTACCTGTAGGTGAAGTTCAATCGGAATTGTATGAAGGGCCTCTTTCGAAGAGATCAGTCCCGCCCAATATTCCCGTGGCTCATGACAGCCCCCAATACGTTTCGACGGGCTTTGAAACATGACCTGGGGAGGAAAGCGCGCGGCACGCTAGGGGACTCGCGCATGCGCGGGTTTACTTATAGTTTCTTTTAGGTCTTTAAAAAATTGTGGATACACTGGCATGGAACTGTACGAACTACATAGTGATCTCTTCGAAAGAGGCCCTTCATACAATTCCGATTGAACTTCACCTACAGGTAAGTTCGTTTAATCGATGAATTTCGTAATACAAATTTTGTAATAAATTTAGTATTTTTAAAAACATTCGAATGTTCCTTAACCTTAGCACACAGAACCCCTAGCAATCTGAAATAACCTCTTGGTCGAGCTTCTACGGCCTGAAGTAACCGCTATGTCCCCATGCCCGCTTTCTCGAATTCATCACTGCCCAGTGATGAATTACTAAATTTATTACAAAATTTGTATTACGAAATTTATACGATTGATTCATTTAAGTTCTTTTTATAAATAAATATTTAACCATTCCCCCAAGCTGTAAAACTCAAGAACCCTGAGAGTTCGGATTATTTCAATAAATAAAAAAATTAATGAATGATTCCCCCCACCACTAAACCCACGAAAGTTTGTGTGAACGAATTTAATTTTTTACCAAATAAATAATCCGCCAAGCACTAAACCTTGAAAACCCTAGGAATGCAAGTTTAATTTATTAATTTACAAATGATCTCCCAAGAACTAAACCCAAGAAACCCAGGGCGTCAAAGTTTCATTTTTAACTCAATAAATAATCCCCCAAGCAATAAACCGTGAAAACCCTGGGAAGGCAAGTTTGATTTTTTAATAAACGAAGGATCCCCCAATTACTAAACCCTGGGCATCAGAGTTTAATTTTTAACTAAATAAATAATCTTTCAAGCAATAAACCTTGGAAACCCTGGGAATGCAAGTTTAATTTTTAAATAATTAAATGATCCCCCAAGCTTCAAACCCACAATACACTTTAATTTTCAAATGAACAAACAATACCACAAGCTCTAAACCCACAAAACCCTGGGCTTCCGAGTTGAATTTTTAAATGAACAAATAATCCCCCAAGCTTCAAATCCTCAATGCCCTGGGGGCCCCAGATCAATTTTTGAATAAACAAATAATCCCCCAAGCTCCAAACCCACGAAACCCTGGGCTTCCCAGTTCAGTTTTTGAATAAATAAATGATCCCCCAAGCTTCAAACCCACAATGCCCTGGGCTTTCAAGTTCAATTTTTGAATAAATAAATGATCATCCAAGCTTCAAACCCACAATGCCCTGGGCTTTTGAGTTCAATTTTTAAATGATTCAAATCTTGAATAGTGGTAGCTTCTACTTGATGAAGATTAAATAACATTTTTAGGAAATAAATAAATAAACTCTTTTAAAAGAGTAATTAAATCTTCACTTTATTATTGTTTAAAAATATTTGGAAAATACGTTACACATGTTTCACCACACAGTGGCTTCTTCAGACGGTAATCATTCAACTGATTGATAATTAGTTTTGTGAGAGAATAAATACAAGGTACATCGTCGTTAACATCATACACACACTTACAGCTTTCACAGATAGTTTCGTTTACAAATATAAAAAGGGGGGGGGGGGCGGGGAGTAGGGAGACAATCAAAACAATGTTAACGACGATGTACCTTGTATTTATTCTCTCACAAAACTAATTATCAATCAGTTGAATGATTACCGTCTGAAGAAGCCACTGTGTGGTGAAACATGTGTAACGTATTTTCCAAATATTTTTAAACAATAATAAAGTGAAGATTTAATTACTCTTTTAAAAGAGTTTATTTATTTATTTCCTAAAAATGATTCAAACTCAGAATACCCTTGGCTGCCAAGTTCAATTTTTGAATAAATAAATAATCTCCAAAGCTTCAAACACACAATGCCTTGGGCGTCCGAGTTCAATTTCTAAGTAAACAAATACTACTCCGAGCTCCAAACCCACAATGCCCTGGGCACCAGAGTTCACGTTTTAAACTAATAAACAATCCCCCAAGCTCCAAACCTACGAAACCCTGGGGTTCCGAGTTCAATTTTTAAATAATTGAATGATCACCCAAGCTTCAAACTAACAATCCCCTGGGCACCCGATATCAATTTTTAAATGAACAAATAATCCTCCAAGCTCCAAGCCCATAATGCCCTAGGCGTCCGAGTTCAATTTTTGAATAAATAAATGATCCCCCAAGCTTCAAACCCACTTTTTTAAAAATTGAACTCAAAAGCCCAGGGTTTCGTGGGTTTAGAGCTTGGTGGATCATTTATTTATTAAAAAACTGAATTCGGGAGCCCAGGGTTTCGTGAGTTTAGAGCTTGAGAGATTATTTGTTAATTCAAAAATTTTACTCAGGAGCCCAGGGCATTGTGGGTTTAAAGCTTGGAGGATTGTTTGTTCATTTAAAAATTGAGCTCGGAAGCCCAGGGCATTGTGGATTTGAAGCTTGGGGGAACATTAATTTATTCAAAAATTGAACTCAGAAGCCCAGGGTATTGTGGGTTTGAAGCTTGGGGGATCATTTAATTATTTAAAAATTTAACTCAGAAGCCTAGGGTTTCGTGGGTTTAGAGCTTGGCAGATTATTTATGTATTTAAAAATTAAATTTAGGAGCCCAGGGTATTGTGGGTTTGAAGTTTGTGAGATCGTTCATTTATTCAAAAATTTAACTCAGGAGCCCAGGGCATTGTGGGTTTGAAGCTTGGGGGATATTTATTTATTCAAAAATTGAATCTGGAATCCTAGGGTATCGTGTTTTTAAAGCTTGAGAGATTATTTGTTAACTCAAAAATTTTACTCAGGAGCCCAGGGCATTGTGGGTTTAAAGCTTGGGGGATTGTTTGTTCATTTAAAAATTGAACTCAGAAGCCCAGGGTATTGTGGGTTTGAAGCTTGGGGGATCATTCAGTTATTTAAAAATTAAACTCGGAAGCCTAGGGTTTCGTGGGCTTAGAGCTTGGCGGATCATTTATTTATTCAAAAATTAAACTTGCATTCCCAGGGTTTTCAAGGTTCAGGGCTTGGGGTATTATTTAATTAGTTCAAAATTAAACTTGCACGCCCAGGGTTTTGTGGGTTTAGAGCTTGGCGGATCATTTATTTATTCAAAAATTAAACTTGCATTCCCAGGGTTTCCAAGGTTCAGGGCTTGGAGTATTATTTAATTAGTTCAAAATTAAACTTGCACGCCCAGAGTTTCATGGGTTTAGTGCTTGGGGGATTATTTATTTAGTTAAAAATCAAACTCGGACGCCCAGAGTTTTGTTGGTATAGTGCTTAAGAGATGATTCATTGAGTTAGAAATGAAATTTAGACGCCCGAGGTTTCGTTGGCAGGGGCGTTATTACATTTTGGGCCCGGGTCTAGATAAAGTTCGACCCCCCCCCCCCCCCCAACTAATCTTAATATTTTTCTACTCTGAATAGTTCAGTACCTAATTTATAAAAAAAAAACTCAAACCTTGAACCCCCCACAACCCTGGGCGCCCGAGTTCAACAAAAAAACTGATCAGCTATCCCCCAAGCTGTAAGCCCCCAAATACCCTAGGCGCCCGAGTTCAATAAAATACTGATCGGCTACCCCCCAAGCTCTAAACCCCCAAATACCCTGGGCACACGAGTTCAATAAAAAAACTGATCAGCTATCCCCCAACCTCTAAACCCCCAAAACCCTGGGCGTCAAGTTCAATGAATAAACTGATCAGCTATCCCCCAAGCTCTAAACCCCCAAAACCCTGGGCGTCAAGTTCAATAAAAAAACTGATCAGCTATCCCCCAACCTCTAAACCCCCAAGTACCCTGGGCGTCAAGTTCAATGAATAAACTGATTAGCTATCCCCCAAGCTCTAAACCCTCTAAACCCTGGGTGCATGAGTTCAACAAAAAAAATTATCAGCTATCCCCCAAGCTCTAAACCCCCAAATACCGTGGGCGTCCAAGTTAAACAAAAAAACTGGTTGGCTATCCCCCAAGCTCTAAACCCACTAAGTCCTGGGTGCCCGAGTTCAACAAAAAAACTTATCAGCTATCCCCCAAGCTCTAAACCCCCAAAACCCTGAGCGCCAGAGTTCAAAAAAAAAACTGATCAGCTATCCCCCAACCTGTATACACCCAAATACCCTGGGCGCCTTAAGACAACGAAAAAACTGATCAGCTATCCCCCAAGCTCTAAACCTCCTAAAACTCTGGTTACCGAGTAGAATAATTTTAGAAGTTAAGCGTACTTTATATAGTATTTGAATATCAAGTCCATGAAAAGTGTTTTTTTTTTTTGTTCCACAATCAAGTTGTGGATTTTATTTTCAAGTTAAAAAAAAAAAAAAAAAAAATTCGTTGATAGCTTTTTTTGTTGAAATTGGGCACCCAGGGTTTTGGAGGTTTAGAGCTTGGGGGATAGCCGATCAGTTTTTTTGTAGAACTCAGGCGCCCAGGGTATTTGGGGGCTTAGAGTTTGGTGGATAGCCGATAAGTTTTTTTGTTGAACTCGGTAGCCCAGGGTATTTTGGGGTTTAAGACTTGGGGGATAGCTGATCAGTTTTTTTGTTGATCTCGGCGCCCATGGTACTTGGGGGTTTAGAGCTTGGGGGATAGCTGATCAGTTTTTTTATTGAACTCGTGCGCCCACGGTATTTGGGGGTTTAGAGCTTGGGGGATAGCTGATAATTTCTTTTGTTGAACTCGGGCACCCAGGGTTTAGAGGGTTTAGAGCTTGGGGGATATCCAACCAGATTTTTTGTTGAACTCGGGCACCAAGGGTTTAGAGCTTGGGGGATAGCCAACCAGTTTTTTTGTTGAACTCGGACGCCCAGGGTATTTGGGGGTTTAGAGCTTGGGGGATAGCTGATAATTTTTTTGTTGAACTCGGGCGCCCAGGGTATTTGGGGGTTTAGAGCTTGGGGGACAGCTGATCAGTTTTTTTGTTGATCTTGGCGCCCAGGGTATTTGGGGGTTTAAGGCTTGGGGAATGACCGATCGATCATTTATCGAACTCGGCGCCCAGGGTTTTGGGGGTTTCAGGCTTGAGGGATAACTTATCAATGGTTGGTTGAACGTGTCTGAGTCTGGATTTCCAGACCCGGAAATTCCCGGGTCTGGATGAATCCAGACCTACTATAAGGGAAATAACGCCCCTGTTCGTTGGTATAGCTTGGAGGATTATTTATTTAGTTAAAAATTAAACTCAGACACCCAGAGTTTCGTGGATTTAGGGATTGGGAGATCATTTGTTTATTAAAAAATAAACTTGCTTTCCCAGGGTTTTCACGGTTTATTGCTTGGGGGATTATTTATTGAGTTAAAAATGAAACTTTGAGGCCCTGGGTTTCTTGGGTTTAGTTGTTGGGAGATCATTTGTAAATTAATAAATTAAACTTGCATTCCTAGGGTTTTCAAGGTTTAGTGCTTGGTGGATTATTTATTTGGTAAAAAATTAAATTCATTCACACAAACTTTCGTGGGTTTAGTGGTGGGGGGAATCATTCATTAATTTTTTTATTTATTGAAATAATCCGAACTCTCAGGGTTCTTGAGTTTTACAGCTTGGGGGAATGGTTAAATACTTATTTATGAAAAAAACTTAAATGAATCAATCGTATAAATTTCGTAATACAAATTTTGTAATAAATTTAGTATTTTTAAAAACATTCGAATGTTCCTTAACCTTAGCACACAGAACCCCTAGCAATCTGAAATAACCTCTTGGTCGAGCTTTCACGGTCTGAAGTAACCGCTATGTCCCCATGTCCGCTTTCTCGAATTCATCACTGTCACTGCCAGTCGCAAAAGCCAGCGTTGGTTTCGATATTAGAATCATGGGCACGGTTTGCCAAGTTCAGAGCGCACATTTCTCCAGAGATATAGAATGTCGACTGCTCTTCTCAAAAAAAATTTAATTTGATATTTTCAGAGTTTTTTGTTGTATTTTGGCGTGATATAGTCGCTTGTAAAGAAATAAAAAATTTTAAATTTATCGTTGCTCGGTTAAAAAAAATAGATTAACCTTTAAATAAAAATTATATTAATGTCAATGATGAAAGTTTTTTTTTTTTTTTCATCGCGAGTTTTTTTCAGAAATGAATAAATAAATAAATGAATAATCCCCCAAGCTGCTACAACCCCATAACACCGAGCTCGCAAGGCTTTTTTTATAAAAAAATAAATAAATGATCCCCCGAGCTTCTACAACCCCATAACGCCGAGCTCGCGAGGCTTTTTTTATAAATAAATAAATAAATGATCCCCCAAGCTGCTACAACCCCATAACGCCGAGCTCGCGAGGCTTTTTTTTAAATAAATAAATAAATGATCCCCCAAGCTGCTACAACCCCATAACGCCGAGCTCTCGAGGCTTTTTTTATAAATAAATAAATAAATGATCCCCCGAGCTTCTACAACCCCATAGAGCCGAGCTCGCGAGTTTTTTTCAGAAATGAATAAATAAATAAATAATCCCCCAAGCTGCTACAACCCCATAACGCCGAGCTCGCGAGGCTTTTTTTATAAATAAATAAATAAATGATCCCCTAAGCTGCTACAACCCCATAACACAAGCTCGCGAGTTTTTTTCAGAAATGAATAAATAAATAAATGAATAATCCCCCAAGCTGCTACAACCCCATAACACCGAGCTCGCAAGGCTTTTTTTATAAATAAATAAATAAATGATTCCCCGAGCTTCTACAACCCCATAACGCCGAGCTCGCGAGGCTTTTTTTATAAATAAATAAATAAATGATCCCCCAAGCTGCTACAACCCCATAACGCCGAGCTCACGAGTTTTTTTCATGAATAAATAAATAAATAAATAATCCCCCAAGCTGCTACAACCCCATAACACCGAGTTCACGAGGCTTTTTTTTAAATAAATAAATAAATGAACCCCCAAGCTGCTACAACCCCATAACGCCGAGCTCGCGAGGCTCTTTTTTAAATAAATAAATAAACGATCCCCCAAGCTGCTACAACCCCATAACGCCGAGCACGCGAGTTTTTTTCAGGAATGAATAAATGAATAAATGAATAATCCCCCAAGCTGCTACAACCCCATAACACCGAGCTCGCAAGGCTTTTTTTATAAATAAATAAATAAATGATCCCCCGAGCTTCTACATCCCCATAACGCCGAGCTCACGAGGCTTTTTTTTAAATAAATGAATAAATGATCCCCCGAGCTTCTAGAACCCTATAACGCCGAGCTCGCGAGTTTTTTTTATAAATAAATAAATAAATAAATAATCCCCCAGCTTCTACAACCCCATAACGCCGAGCTCGCGAGGCTTTTTTAAAAATAAATAAATAAATGATCTCCCAAGCTGCTACAACCCCATAACGCCGAGCTCACGAGTTTTTTTCATGAATAAATAAATAAATAAATAATCCCCCAAGCTGCTACAACCCCATAACACCGAGTTCACGAGGCTTTTTTTTAAATAAATAAATAAATGAACCCCCAAGCTGCTACAACCCCATAACGCCGAGCTCGCGAGGCTCTTTTTTAAATAAATAAATAAACGATCCCCCAAGCTGCTACAACCCCATAACGCCGAGCACGCGAGTTTTTTTCAGAAATGAATAAATGAATAAATGAATAATCCCCCAAGCTGCTACAACCCCATAACACCGAGCTCGCAAGGCTTTTTTTATAAATAAATAAATAAATGATCCCCCGAGCTTCTACATCCCCATAGCCCGAGCTCACGAGGCTTTTTTTTAAATAAATGAATAAATGATCCCCCGAGCTTCTAGAACCCTATAACGCCGAGCTCGCGAGTTTTTTTTATAAATAAATAAATAAATAAATAATCCCCCAGCTTCTACAACCCCATAACGCCGAGCTCTCGAGGCTTTTTTTAAAATAAATAAATAAATGATCTCCCAAGCTGCTACAACCCCATAACGCCGAGCTCACGAGTTTTTTTCATGAATAAATAAATGAATAAATAATCCCCCAGCTGCTACAACCCCATAACACCGAGCTCGTGAGGCCTTTTTTTAAATAAATAACTAAATGATCCCCCAAACTGCTGCCACCCCATAACGCCGAGCTAGCGAGTTTTTTTCATGAATAAAAAAATGAATAAATAATCCCCCAAGCTGCTACAACCCAATAACGCCGAGCGCGTGAGTTTTTTTTATAAATAAATAAATAAATAATCCCCCAAGCAGCTACGACCCCATAACGCCAGGCTCGACGGTCGTGAGTTTTTTTTATAAATAAATAAATAAATAAATATTTATAAAAAAAACTCGCGAGCTCGGCATTATAGGGTCGTAGCAGCTTGGGGGGTCCTTTATTTATTTATTTAAAAAAAAGCCTCACGAGCTCGGCGTTATGGGGTTGTAGCACCTTGGGGGATCATTTATTTATTTATTTGTAAAAAAAGCCTCGCGAGCTCGGTGTTATGGGGTTGTAGCCGCTTGGGGGATTATTTATTTATTTATTTATAAAAAAAACTTGCGAGCTCGACGTTATGGGGTTGTAGCCGCTTGGGGGATCATTTATTTATTAATTTATAAAAAAAGCCTTGCGAGCTCGGTGTTATGGGGTTGTAGCAGCTTGGGGGATTATTCATTTATTTATTCATTCGTTTCTGAAAAAAACTCGCGAGCTCGGCGTTATGGGGTTGTAGCCGCTTGGGGGATCATTTATTCATTTATTTATAAAAAAAGCCTCACGAGCTCGGCGTTATGGGGTTGTTGCCGCTTGGGGGATTATTCATTTATTTATTTATTCATTTCTGAAAAAAACTCGCGAGCTCGGCGTTATGGGGTTGTAGCAGCTTGGATGATCATTTATTTATTTATTTAAAAAAGAGCCTCGCGAGCTCGGCGTTATAAGGTTGTATAAGCTCGGGGGATCATTTATTTATTTATTTAAAAAAAAGCCTCGCGAGCTCGGCGTTATGGGGTTGTAGCAGCTTGGGGGATCATTTATTTATTTATTTAAAAAAATGCCTCGCGATCTCGGTGTTATGGGGTTGTAGCAGCTTGGGGGATTACACATTTATTTATTTATTCATTTCTGAAAAAAACTCGCGAGCTCGGCGTTATGGGGTTGTAGAAGCTCGGGGGATCATTTATTCATTTATTTAAAAAAAAGCCTCGCGAGCTCGGCGTTATGGGGTTGTAGCAGCTTGGGGGATTATTTATTCATTTATTTATTCATGAAAAAAACTCGTGAGCTCGGCGTTATGGGGTTGTAGCAGCTTGGGAGATCATTTATTTATTTATTTAAAATAAAGCCTCGCGAGCTCGGCGTTATGGGGTTGTAGCAGCTTGGGGAACATTTATTTATTTATTTAAAAAAAAGCCTCGCGATCTCGGTGTTATGGCGTTGTAGCAGCTTGGGGGATTATTCATTTATTTATTTATTCATTTCTGAAAAAGCCTCGCGAGCTCGGCGTTATGGGGTTGTAGCAGCTTGGGGGATCATTTATTTATTTATTTAAAAAAATGCCTCGCGATCTCGGTGTTATGGGGTTGTAGCAGCTTGGGGGATTATTCATTTATTTATTTATTCATTTCTGAAAAAAACTCGCGAGCTCGGCGTTATGGGGTTGTAGAAGCTCGGGGGATCATTTATTCATTTATTTAAAAAAAAGCCTCGCGAGCTCGGCGTTATGGGGTTGTAGCAGCTTGGGGGATTATTTATTCATTTATTTATTCATGAAAAAAACTCGTGAGCTCGGCGTTATGGGGTTGTAGCAGCTTGGGAGATCATTTATTTATTTATTTAAAATAAAGCCTCGCGAGCTCGGCGTTATGGGGTTGTAGCAGCTTGGGGAACATTTATTTATTTATTTAAAAAAAAGCCTCGCGATCTCGGTGTTATGGCGTTGTAGCAGCTTGGGGGATTATTCATTTATTTATTTATTCATTTCTGAAAAAAACTCGCGAGCTCGGCGTTATGGGGTTGTAGAAGCTCGGGGGATCATTCATTTATTTATTTATAAAAAAAGCCTTGCGAGCTCGGTGTTATGGGGTTGTAGCAGCTTGGGGGATTATTCATTTATTTATTCATTCATTTCTGAAAAAAACTCGCGAGCTCGGCGTTATGGGGTTGTAGCAGCTTGGGGGATCATTTATTTATTTATTTAAAAAAAAATCCTCGCGAGCTCGGCGTTATGGGGTTGTAGCAGCTTGGGAGATCATTTATTTATTTATTTAAAATAAAGCCTCGCGAGCTCGGCGTTATGGGGTTGTAGCAGCTTGGGGGATCATTTATTTATTTATTTAAAAAAAAGCCTCGCGATCTCGGTGTTATGGCGTTGTAGCAGCTTGGGGGATTATTCATTTATTTATTTATTCATTTCTGAAAAAAATTCACGATGAAAAAAAAAAAAAAAAACTTTCATCATTGACATTAATATAATTTTTATTTAAAGGTTAATCTATTTTTTTTAACCGAGCAACGATAAATTTAAAATTTTTTATTTGTTTACAAACGACTATATCACGCCAAAATACAACAAAAAACTCTGAAAATATCAAAATAAATTTTTTTTGAGAAGAGCAGTCGACATTCTATATCTCTGGAGAAATGTGCGCTCTGAACTTGGCAAACCGTGCCCATGATTCTAATATCGAAACCAACGCTGCCAAAAGCACTAAGCAGTCACTACGCGCATGCGTGGATTCTTTTCATATTAATTAAATTATTTAATTTACATAAATAATATTTGTATCTACATATTATTTTTATCAATTAGAATCTAATTTATAATAGCAGTAATTAGATTCTAATTTATAAAAATAATAGATACGAATATTTAGGTAATGATTTTCACTTTGCTTGCTACTGTTATAAATTTTATGCTGTTTTTATTTTTATTTTTTAGCTAAAATAAAATTGATTTCAACCCTTTATGACTTGATCTATATTCAGTTATTATAATAAAAAAAAAAAATTTCAGGTATCCTAAATTTATATTTAGCTAGAAAATTCATTTATTGAATAAATAAATTCACTCAATTTTCGGAGTTTTTTTGTGTTTATTAATTTATTTCATAAATCATATCATTGAAAAATTTTAAAGTCAAATTATTTATAAATGATTGATTGATAAATTAACAAATCGTAAATTTTACAACTGATTGATTTTTATTGTACAAACAGTGCAATAAAGTTTACATAATCATCAATTGTATAAATTAAAAATTTTGAAGAAAAAAAAAAGCATAATTAATTACACACACCACCGGGAATTTCAAAATTGCTATAAAGTCCATTGAATAAAAATCAATCAAGCCCAAAAAGAAGCTGGAACCGGGGCTGGCCGTTGAAAAAGATGCGTACAAAACTCAAGCTTCGAAAGTCGAAAATTGCTGCGCATCACGCGCGCGATTCCTCGATATTAAAAAGAAGAAGAAGAGGCTGGAAAAAAAGTGGCCAGATCCATCCCCCCTCTCTCCCTTCCCA
This sequence comes from Encarsia formosa, assembly GCA_038277355.1. Lineage (NCBI taxonomy): Eukaryota > Metazoa > Arthropoda > Insecta > Hymenoptera > Aphelinidae > Encarsia > Encarsia formosa. The sequence goes on from CM076184.1 coordinate 114,868,068, forward strand.
CCCGTCCATCTTTCACCGCAGCGCATCGTCCGGAGAATAAAAAGCTCGTCCCTCGTCGGTTTCCGGTAATGAAAAACCGATCGCCCGACGAAATAGGCGGGTCCTGCTCGTGACGTGCAATCGAATCTTCCCGCCGCCAGTTATCTCGCCTTTTTTTCTTCTCCCTACCTCGCCCCGCGTCCCTGCCCTTTTTTTCAATCATCGACGAAGCTACTGGCAATTATGCCCCGTCTAAAGGCATCCTATCCTTTTTGCAAACTCACTCAAGCTGTTGAGCGCTTTATTGCATGATCACGCGTAGGTTTATTAATTTTGCCTATTTGGTCAAAAGTTTTTTACTAGATTGTAATTATTCGAGTTATTGCGATCAAGTCATTACTTTTTGGTTTCTTCGATTCTCTTTAAACTATGAATGATAATAAAAAACTATCAAAACTGTAAAATTGAATGAGCATGAAAAAAAAAACAGAAATATTTTTAATTCAATTTATCAAGAAGAAATCAGCAATATTTTCAATAATTTTCTTTAAAATAATTAAAATTTTGTATGTTTTTAATCTAAATATCACAAGTATTTTCAATAAACTATTTATAATTTGCAGAATTATATGAATGAACACAAAATGTGAATGATGACCTGTTTATCATGAATTGTTTAGTTTAAAAATCTTCTCAAAAATATATGTTTGAGGTAAAAGTATCTAAGGCATGCAATCATTAATTGCTGCTAAAAGTAAAAAAAAAAAAAAAAAACCATTTACATATTGCGACCTCCATAGGTTATCAAAAAGAATATTCGTCCCTCTGACTTTTCATTAAGCCAATAACTCATAAGTCATCGAGATTCGATGGTCCTTTTTTTGGATGTTTCCGATACACGATGAATTCGGCCCTTTTTTTTTTACAAAAGAATGTTACCGAACGTATAGTTTTTTTGCATAGCAAGTCGAGGATTTTTTTTTGCGAAGTGTTCAGCATCCATCTATCTATTCGATTGGCTGGCAATCGTCTCCTCTTTTTTGCTCAGAGAGTCTCTACCAATTGTTTCAATATAACAAGCGATAAAAAAGATATGGTTTTTTCAACTTACATTTAATTTGTCAAAATCTTCAATTTTGCCGCTCGGAAAGAAAAAGTTTTAACTGTGACAACTTTTCCAAGCCGGATTTTTATTGAAATTCAATGTTATTTCTTTTAGAAACATTTTTGAAGTTTTCCCCATCTGTGATTAATTTTCTGGTCTTGAAGAAACTTTGTCCAGCTTTTCTAAAATATTTTTGTATAAGTTTTTTATAATCATTTTGAACAAAATTTATTGAAAAATTCAAAAACAATTCCATTGTATAAATTAATTAACAATGCATCAATCAAAATTTGATGAAATTTTACAAAAATTGAGAATTAATACAAGTGTAGCGGGTAATTAAGAAAAATTTGAGTCAGCCTGATAGATTATTTTATTCTTAGGCAAAGCGGTATTAGTGTGCGCGATGATGTGTGTCCAGACAGTTTGTTTCATTAAAAAAATTTTGGCCAATTAAAACTGTGAAAAAAAAAATAGACGTATCTTTGATGTCAATCATGCACTGAGAGAATGGTTTGGTTGTGTGTAGGCCAAAAATAAGAAAAAGCAGCATTCAATGTGACAATTGCAACACCAGGAATATTGAACAAAGTTTGCCCGCCAAGAGAGTGTAATTTCGTCCAGCGAGACGCACTTCACAGGGGTAAAAGAGAAAAGGTACCTGACTATAGGAAAAGTGAAACTTTCTGAATTTTCGCGACAGAATGCCGCCATCTGGTACTTAGCATATTCGCTTATTGAAGAAAAAAAATTTACTGAATTCTGTACGGAAAAAAATTTATTTTCTTTTCCAGGAAAATAATTTTTGTAAAAAAGACGGCACTGAATTTTATTATTTACAAAGTTACTATAGTTTAGTTTTATTTTACTGAAAAATGGATTGATTTGATATTAATATTTCATTAGAATTATGTTATTGATCGTTAAAGTTTATAAGTCACAAAAAAGAAGCTATAACTATTTTGGTTAAACACTACTTTCATTAAAATTTATTCTGCATCTTAAATAAAAAGCACATTTTTTAATTTATTTTTTGATTAGGAAATAGTGGGAAGAAAAAATGATGCTTGAGTGAAATATCAGAAATACGAAAGCTAGGTGTAATCAATTGCAAATTGCTCAAAATAATTATTAAACAAAAGTATAAATAAAAAAAAACTTTTTAAATTCAAACGCTTTGATTGACGTATTCAACGAAGATTATCTATAAATACTCAGGTTATTGTAAAAAGTAAATAAACCATTTGTACATCTTCGTGTCTCTAGGGTAAGCCATGGCAATTAAATGAGCTATCAAACTCACCATTTCCATTAGTCTCTGTTTACCCCGCCATGTAATCACATGTAATATAACGCATTTACAATGCTTATATATAGACATTCATGCGTGTTTAGTCTGAGCTCTATAGAACATCAATATGTCAAGGCACATATTAATTTAATTGTTTAATTATTAAATCACGAACCACCAAATAGTAAGGGTTACACCTTCGTATTTGTTGTTATCGATTGATTACATTAATTTTTGATTTATTTTTTTTGCAATTGAGCGTTTGCTTTCCCTTATTTTCACACATTCATAAAAACACTTTTTTTCAGAAAAATAAAAAATTGAGAATAAATTACAGTTCGGGTGGATTCGAAGTCATAAGTAATCGCTTTTGCTCTCCAGGCCGATGCATAAACAACGTCAACGCTGGATTACAGTACATTTAGCATAAATTAATTTTGATCGAGGTTCTAAAATTACTTGTATGAAAAAACTAAATTATTGTTTACGGTGATAAAAAATTAAACTTAAGTTTGTATGATTCTTGCCTGTATGATGATTCGTAAGGTGTGGAAAAATAAACAAATTGGGTTTTTTATTGAAAATATATAAGATTTTATTTAGTTTAGACACTGCAGCACTGCACACATTTAGAAATTCATTATGTTCACTCTATGATTTCTGTTTTTATTTCAATATTATTTAATATTTAATTTAAAAATTTTGTTCTTGTATCCCATTGAAAAAAGAGCTATGTCCACATTGCACAAGTTTTTTATTCGTTTGCTGATTTGCAGAGAAGTTATTAAAATCTTCGAAAAGTGCTTATTGATTATTATTATTTTTTTTTTTTCTATGCGAGCTTGCTGCGTGCTGAGAGAAGCTAGTTATTTCAAAATTAAATTCTGAGATTGCAATTTCTAAAAAGTACACAACAAAATTTTCCTGAGTATGATGATTTTTTTTACGTAATCAATCATATCAATAAAAAATCAATTTTTTTAAAAATATTTTAATCAAAATAAAACTTCCTTTCAAAAAAATTTTTTATACACAATTTTAACGGGAACTGTTTTATTTGTATTGAATTCGATTCAATAATTTTTATGAATTTGTAATATATACATTACATTTTCATTAATATTTTCTGCTCTGTTGAAATTCAGACAATATTGCCTTTTTGAATGGGAATTAATCGATGTCAATTACATTATATAGCTAAGTAATCATTTTTGTTAATGCGCTCGCGTTATTTCAATATTTACTGTCTTTCATTTCAGTTATCAAGTGTATAAATTACATATCTTCTTTCAAAATTACAAAAAAGTTTCAAAATGTTTTCCAAACCCAGAATTTTATCAAATTGGATCGCTTTTGCAATCCTTATAAATATTCATACTATCAAGGTATTTTTAATTAATGTTATTTAATTTTAGACCAAACAGCTACTTAAATTAAATATCTTATCAACTCATCAAGTTATCATTGCATTTAACTGTGTTGCTTTTTATAGTCATATAAAAGTCTTCTCGAATATGGTTCACAAAATTTTCTTTCTTCGAATCGAATAATTAGTAAGTTATTTTAATTTTTTAATTTACAAGAATTTTTATAACATATAATGTATGTACTAATGTTAATAATAAATTTATACTTATTTTTAGAATCAAATGATCAAAATTTTTCAGAAGAATATCAGAGAATCTTTAGTCAGAATAGAAATTCATCACAAAATTTAGAGAAAATTCTTAACAAAAAAATTAATTTTAATTTTGAGAGAATAAAACATAATGTACTTATGGATAATGTTCCGGTCTGGACACTTGAATCTAATAACCATAAATTTAATGAGCAGAATTATCAAAAAGTTAATAACTTATATCGTTTTTTAAAACGTTATCTATACTTGATAATTTAATTTTTTGTTTCATCGCAGCACTTAGTAAATGTTTCTGGGTATTTTTATCAAGATATGAGCAAAATGGCTATAATTGTTCAAAATCAAGAAAATGGAAGATTATACAGTGTATATACTTTATGAATTATTATCTTATTAAAAATTTAAATTTAAATAATTTTCTGATAAAAATTTTTATTAAAAAGAATCATTTCATTAGAGAGGTGTATTTGGAGTTGGTGAAGTGAAAATTTTTGATGACGTTCGAGAAGAAATTTTTTTTAAGGAAGATGCTAATAAAGTAATTTTTGATCTTGTTCACAATGCAACTGTCGCTGAGTATTGTTTGTATTACTTTATTGACTTGAATCTTAAATATTAAATCAAATTCATTTCTAAATAATAATTTATATTTTTCAAAGTTGAAGAAAAATACAGAAATCTGCCTGAAAATGAAAAGTTATGTAAACCACTAAAAGTAATGTATCTAAAATTTCTGGCAATAGTCGATTACAATCTTTTCCAGTAAGTCTTTTATTTGACTTATCAGTATAATATTTTTTAAATAAGTTTAATTTCTGATTTTTTAATTAAGAAAACTCGGAGCTAATGTCAAAAAAACATTAGAGTACGTCTCAATTTTTTGGAATGCTGTAAACTTAAGATACAGCACGTTTACTACACCTCAGATCAAAATTATTGTTACTGGTATTGTAATAGCAAAAGTTAGTGCTTTAATTAAAATTGTTTTTTTTCGTTAAAAATAATAAATAATTAAAATTATTCTTTAAAACTGCAATGATAGGATGAAAAAGGACTTAGATACGTGTATGAAGCCCGCAATCACACCAACATGAGAGAACTTGTTCCAAAAAAATTAATGAATCTTTGGACTGACTACTTCAACGATGAATTTCGGTTTCAAACAAGTTTTAATAATTACGATGCAGCATTGCTTATGACAAAGTGAGTCCTTATATTTGTTAATAGTACTATTTTTTTTAAACTTAAAAATAGGAAAAAAAATAAATTTTTGTTTTAGTTTGAACACGAGTATAATATTAGGTAATGTAAAAATTTTTGTTGCTATAAAAATGTATTCATAAAAATAAATTATGAAAAAATTTCAAGTTTAACTTTGATAATTTAGGCCAAGCACTAAGAAGCAGTTTGTGCTCTTCAAATTATAATTTTGGGTTCATTTATGATGATGCTAACTTTATTGGGGTAGAAATAGCAGTTCACGAAATTGGTCACATGTGAGATTTTGACTTTTATTTTTTCACATTACAATTTAAAATATTTTTAAATATAATATTCAAGGCTCGGTGCAGATCACGATGAAGTGTATGAGGATGGTACTCTGTGCGACTCAAGACCCGATGAAAAAACAGCAACTCTCATGAGTGCGTTTGCTGTTGTTAGAGACAAATATGTTTGGTCACAGTGCAGTCAATCGGAGTTCAAAAACTTTGCATCGTAAGTATTATATTGCTACCCCATATTTATCCATGTACTTATAAGCCACATAAATTATTAATTGCATAATTTTGAAACAAAAAAATGTTTTGTTAACAGTCATATAAAAGCTGAATGTTTGAGATCACCTTCTAGAGTAAGTAAAAGGAAGTAAAAATATAATAAGCAGGTATGGATTAAAAAAGGAAAATTTTTTTATCTTACTCACAGGATGACTCTGAAAGTTCTGATAGTCAGTGCTTCGTAGAAAAATCAAAGAAATCTTATAGAAATATTAAACTGAATGTTGATGGTGAAAATTTTAGATTTAACCTGAGTGTAGTGAATCCTAATGTTTTAACCAAGTACGAGCCAGTTTGGATTGCCAATTTTGAGGAACGAGATGCTCTGAAATATTTATTTCAAACTGTCAATTCGGTATTTTTCGGAATTCTTATGTATTTATTAATGGGAATCTATCACATTATTAGAGTTATGACTAGCGTATTTTTTGCTTAATTCTAGAGTGCTACTGAAAGTCTTGTGAATTTTTTTGAAGATGTCAGAAACCGGGCTTTGTTAATGTTTGATCTTAAATCAAAGCGTATAAATTATGTAAGCATAATAACTAAAAATGAACTGTTGAAAACTTTTTTATCGATGTTTTAAAATTTTTGGGTTGAATCTTACTTACCTTTTTTTAGACTGGTGTGTTTGGAACTGAAGAAATAAAAGTAGTTGAATCAGCAGATGAAACATATGTAGCAACCGAAGAGAAACTAAAATCTATTAATACTGAGGTTTTCGATCTTGTCCACAACTATAGTTTTGTACAGCCATGTGAGTATTTATTTTGATAGTTTTTTTTTTTTTTTAATTAAGGACGTTTAACTTTGACTACTAAATCTTCTCATATGACAATTTTACATGAACGCAGATTGGTTGCTCAAGTTACTTTATCTGACCTTCAAGATTATTATTTTTTCTTTAAATATTTTTTTCTCAACATCCATTTTCCTGAATCTCACGAAAGAAGCATAAAAAATTTCTGTTTTCCATAAGACGCCGCGTAAAAATGCCGAAACAATTATTAATGTCATAAGGCCTTTAAACGCAATTTTCATAATTTTTTGATCATGAATAACTTTTTAAGTTGAACGCCCTTAACTTAAAAAAGATCAATCAAAATTATAAACTGACGATTTTGTGAATTAGTATTAATAAAGTATAAAGGCCGAATCAATAAAGAAATCTTGGGAAGTCCGTTAAAAACATTGTACCCTAAGATCCTATTAGTTGTGGACTATAGCCTGTTCCAGTAAGTATTTTTACGAAAGATAATTTTACGCAATGCAATTTTTTTTACGAAATTACTTTTAGATCACTAGGAGAAGATATCGAAAAAATGAGAAATTTTTTGTCAATTTTCTGGAACTCGGTGAATTTAAGATTTAGTCAGTTTACTCTACCAAAAGTACAAATCAAAATTAAAGGCTTCATCATAGAAAAGGTAAGTTCTTAAAATTAACTTGTTAAAATTTTTTCTTATTATTTATTTTAAAAATTTTAGAATCATATATTCACTAGATACATATATCGCCAAAAAGTACTTCGTTCAAAACAGTTTATAAAAATTTGGGGTAACACTGTAAAAACCTCATTTGAATCTGAGGAAAAATTCAAAAATTACAATTTGGTCATTGGCATGATTGAGTAAGTCATTTTTCTAAATCATTTATTAGATGAACTATTTCAAATTACAAATCATATTAATACTTGAATGTCTTATTTAATTTTTCAGTTCAGACTCAGAAGTTCTGATGGGTAATTTAAATTATTTTGAAACAGATTTATTCCAAACAATTTATGACAAGTATTTTTTTTCCCTTTAGACACAGTATGGCCAAAGTCTATATGCGATTCATCAGATAATTTCGGATACGTTGAAACCAATAAAAACTTTTCTGGTATTGATGAGGCTGCACGAGAACTTGCTCGACTGTAAGTTACATTCTAAAAAAAAATTAATTATGAAATCGTAAAAGAGTAAAATTGATCATTAATTATTTAAAAAAAATTAGACTTCATATCCACGAAGAATCGAATCTTTTGGATTTGAATTGTCCTTTAATAGAGAATGCCGAAGGAGAAAATTATTTCTTTCAATCATCGTGCAGTTACCAGGATTTACGATATTTTTCTTTGTATGTATACCTTTTTTTACTATTACCTATTTGTACATAAAAAACTGAGAATAAATAAAGTATACACATTTTTCAGGCTGAAAGCTGCTGAGTGTCTAAAAAATGATTAAAACTCGAAACTAGTCTCATTTGAAAGCTCCATGTCAAGCCATTAGATTTAAAAGTAAATGTAAGTAATGCGTTCAGTTACAATATGAATCTCCTTACAAGAGTAATCAATAGAAGAGATAACCAGGTGACGTGGCTACTGGTTCGAGTCCAGGCAGCACCAGACAAGACAGTCAGTCTCGGAACAAAATGAGCCGGAGTTAGTCGCGTTAGCTGAGAGTCAAAAATGACTATACTTAATAGTATCGTAATTGTATTGCGTTTTACTGGAGTCTAAAAAAACTGAACTCGCGATAATTTTTAAAAAACGTTAAATATCTACGTGGCTGCAAATAATACTATAAGTGGTACTTGTTTTTTTCTCGCTCGTTGGGTCGGACGACCTGCTGTGATACCAAATTTTATTATAACATAGTAAATTTTACAAATAAAATCAGTTTATTTAACCACAAATTAATCATACATAATTTTTGAATCCGTTTGGTTATCAGATTGTAAATTTTTTAAAGAAAGATATTTTAATTAAGGTTCTGCGATGCATAAAATTGTCAACGACAACAGTTAAATAATTTTGAAACATGACTGAAATTCAAGTTCGTTTTTTATAGAAATCAAAATTAATTTTTTGTTTGAATTAATTTTAAAAACGACGCAACAGATATATCTTCATAATTGTACATTTCGTATTGTACATTTGTACCAGCATTGAAAATAAAAATTGGACAAATGAAGAAAAAAATTTTAGCTTAACGTACTTTGTCACTTTGTAGTATTCATTCTATAAATAATTTTAGAATTGTCGAACAATGTACAGAATACTACAAATGAAACATTTTCTGAGTTTTAATGATGATCCAACAATTATGAAATTAAAAATCATGAATACAAACTGTTGACCATTAGTTCACATTATTTTGTCGATATTCACTTGTACTTCAAGCATAAATAATGAATCAACTTTATCCATAATTTTTTAATAATTTCTATTAAAGAATAAAAATATATTTTATGTGTTCCGGCTTCTGATGAATGGGGCTTTTTTTTCGGTTGGCTTATCATTCATAGTCTTATCAATTTAATTGAAAATTTGCCTATCGCAGTTTTAAAAGATAATAGATTGACAGTTAGTGATATTCTATTTGCTAGAGCGGTTTTCAAAAAATTCTGCTTCTCGTAATAAAATACTCAAAATTTGATTGAATAAAAAAGTGTGGTTTGTAATTGATAGAAATTTTTTTACGATTTTTAATTAAGTTTTTTAAAAGTTAAACAGTTGTAAAGAGTTTTGATATAATTTTTAAGAATTTTTCTGTAAATTTTGACAAAAATTAAGAATAGAATATATAAAGAGACTGTTGGAAAAAATATATTAAAAAAAAAAATTATTAAAAAATGACAAACTTTTTGATTTTTTTGCAAATTTATTTTTGCTTGATTTGTCATTTTTATGCTGGCAACGTTAGTGTAAGTAAAATATAATTATTTTATACCAAGGAATTTTTTCAACATTTTATAATTTTTTTTTTTTTTTTCTTCTTAAAATTCTGTACTGTATTTACCATATTTTTTTATAAACTATATTATTAAATATAGTCTGATACGCAAAATATTTATCAAAGTAAAAAGTCACAAACCATCTTACTACAAAATTTGAAGATTGAAAGCAACAAGCAAAACTTAGAGTTCAGTATTGAACCACTCAAACACAATGTACTCTCGAGGGAAATCTCTGTATACACTGTCGAAACAAATAAGCAACAGTTCTTTCATCAGTATTACCAAAAAATTGATCGAGTAAAAACTATTATTATTATTAATTTGAAAAAAAAAATTTAAATGGATTATACCAAAAAAATTTTTTTTTTAACAGGAAAAATTTGATTTTTTTAAAATGTATTATTATCAAGATGTTCAAAAATTAGCTGTGCTCGCTCTGGACGGTCAAAATGGATCTTATAATTATGTAATCAATAAAATTTTTTAGTATCCTTCTTTGTAGAAAATCTTTTAAAATTAACGACTTTTCGTGTATTTATAGAGTGGAGTTCATGGTGTTGGCGAGCCAAAAGCCGTAGAAGCTGTTCGTATAAAAAACAATAAAACTTACACAAAATTCATACATGATCAACAAATTGTTGGCCTCGTTTTCAATCGAACAGTACGAAATTACTGTAAGATTATCATTAAGCTATCTTTATAAAAATAAATTAAATTAAAAAACAAAACACAGTTAAGTTAAGTTTTTTGTGGGCTACACAGATTTATTTTTATTGTGACAGCTGTTTCAACGTCTTAGCGTTTTCATCAGACTTATTTACAAACTGTAACTCTAACGTAGTTCTCACAAAGACATTGAAACAGCTGTCACAATTAAAATAAATCTGTGTAGCCCACAAAAAACTTAACTTAACTGTGTTTTGTTTTTTAATTTCATTTATTAATATGGACCTACATCAAGTAACACAAGAAATATTGAATTTTATAAAAATAATACAATTTTATACTCTGATATCGAGTATCGAACACAGATCGATTTTATTATTTATAAACAACGTTTAATTATTCTTATACTTCATAGTTGAAGAAATATACAGACACCAGCCGGAATCTGAAAAGTTACACGAACCATTAAAAGCCATGTATCCAAAATTTCTTGTGGCAGTTGATAATAACCTTTTTCGGTAAGTTTTTTTCATTTTATTCATTTTTAATGTTTATCATCAATCATATATTTATAATTCTTTTACACAGGAAACTCGGAAATAATATTAAAAAAACTTTAGAGTATGTATCCATTTTTTGGAATTCGGTGAACTTGAGGTTCAGCAAACTTACTTACCCCCAGATCAAAATTATCGTTACTGGTATTGTCATAGCAAAAGTTTGTACACTTATAATTTATCGATGTAGTCGCTATTTTTCAATCAACCAACAAAATTATTTTAAAATATTATTGATAGGATGAAAAAGGTTTCAAGCACGTGTATGAAGCTCGAAATCTCATAAATAAGGAGGGGTTCACTCATACAAAATTGATGAGTGACTGGATAAATAGTTTCAACGAAGAATTTCTGTTCCAAACAAACTTCAGTAACTACGACGCTACGTTACTCATGACAAAGTAAGCCTTCCTGTTTTTTCAATAGTCTCTTTTTTTAATTCTAACAGTTGAAAAAAAATTTCTTTCAGCTTGAATTTCGGGATAGTAAAAGGTATTTTTATCAAAATTATAAAATTATCAATTCTTTTTATTTAAATTTTTAATTCAGTATTGTAACTGCAGGTAGTGCGTTTTTAGGTTCAATATGTTCTCAAAATTTAAACTTTGGGTTTGTCTACGACGACGCAAATTATGTTGGGATAGAAGTTGCTACTCACGAAATTGGTCATATGTGAGATTTATTAATATTGATTCTTTTAACAAAATTTATTTTTTTATTGTACATGTTCTGATTTTAATCAAGGCTTGGAGTCAGTCACGATGAAAGTTTTTTTAACGGAACCATTTGCAATTCAAGACCGGATGAAGTAACAGCAACTTTTATGAGTGAATTTGCTAGTACTGCTCTCAAATATGTATGGAGTCAGTGCAGCTTGTCTCAGTTCAAAAATTTTGCATTGTTCGTATTTTTTGTTTTAGTCAATACTTACAATGATAATATGTTTTCAATAAAAGACATATCTGAAACTTTTTCAGCCTGAAGAAAGCTGAATGTTTGAGATGGCCTTATAAAGTAAATTTTTCTGCTAAACGAGAAAAAAATTATAAAGATGAAGATTTCAGTAACTTAAAACCTGATAAGAAAACTTCCTTTCCGAACAAAAAGGTTCACTTTGATCTTAAACGACTCGAACACAATGTACTCTCGAATGAGGTTACAATATACACTGCCGAAACGAACAAGCATGAATACTTTCATCAGTATTATCGTAGAGTTGATTCCGTAAGGATTTTTTATCATACATATTATCCTTATTTAAAATTGTCTGTAAAAAATATAACAAAAAAATTTTTCCTTCCATAGAAAAAAATTGATTTACCTCGAGTTTTTTTTCAAGATCTTCAAAAATTGTCAGTACTCACTCGTTACAACCAAAGTGGAACTTTCAAATACGTAACTGAAAAAATATACATATATTGTTTTATCTATAATAATTTTCATGAAAACGTAGAGATAAAAGTATTAGTTGATTTTCATTTTCTTTTTTTAGGATGGAGTTTTTGGTATCGGTCATCCAAATGTTTTGAAAGCTTTTTCAGGAAAAGACATCATCATATCTCGTTCAGAAACGGACCAGGAAAAGATCATTGATCTCATCTATGATGAAACCGTAATTAAAAACTGTAAGATAAATTTGAGTTAAACTTCAGAATCATAAAATTTTTAGTTTTTTAGTAAAAGAAAATATAAGTTCTTACTTTCTTATTTTATTCTATAGTTGAAAGAAAAAACAGTCGCAGACCTAAAGAGGAATTATTATCGGAACCATTGAAAGAGATGTATCCTAAACTACTTGTAATCGTGGATTATAATATATTCAAGTAAATTAGGAGTTTAATAAAAGTAATTTGATTTTTTAATGAAGAATATTGGTATTAGAATTTTGGCTTGTATTGTTTTCAGACAATTTGGAAAGAGTGTTCCTGAAACAATCAAATACGTTTCGTTATTTTGGAATGCTGTTAATCTAAGATACAGTAAAATGAATTCACCAAAAGTAAAAATTATTGTTTCTGGAGTAATTATAGCAAAGGTATCATTTATTTGAATAATTTTTAAAATACTTTTGTGACATATCAAAGACAAATATTTATATAAATTTTTAGGATGAGACTGCATTAAAGTACACCACTGAGAATAGTACGAACTATATTGACTTCAAAAGTTGGTTGCGTGACATCAAAGAAAATTTTCAGTTTCGTGTTAATTTTAGAAATTTTGATTCTGTATTTGCAATGCTAAAGTAAGTCATGAAAAACATCTCAATGTTACTTATCTGCAGAAGTATCATAATACAGTATTTTTTGCAGTGTTACCCTTTTTGGAAAATGGAATTTGGGACAATCAATTGAAGGAGCTGTGTGCGAAAATAATTTGAACTTTGCTTTCGTCACAGACGATGCCAACTACTCTGGATTAGAAAGAGCTACCAGAGAACTTGGCCACTTGTAAGTGCTCAGCTGAAATTATTTTTGTAGAAAATCCTTTAACTCTATTGTACTTATCGATTATTTAGACTCGGCATGTACTACGACGAGCAAATACCATTTGACGAAAATGAAATGAAATGCATGCCTGATTTAGGCAGCGACGTGAAGTATTTCATGTCTGGTGTAAATAATCTGAAAAAAAGATACGTTTGGTCACAGTGCAGTCAATCTCAGCTTCAAAATGTTGCCTTGTGCGTATACATATAGTAGATAAATTTATAATTTAATCATTCTTAATTTCATTTTTAAATGATTATTCATTTTTCAGATCGAAGAGACTGGAGTGTCTCAGAAATCTGTACAAGGTAAAAAAACTAAGCTATTTTATTACAGTTATAATAGGTATGATACATTTTTAATGCTGAGTTTTAAAGTAGATAAAAAAATTAAGGACACACTTTTTCTTTTTGAAAAATAAAATAAAAATAGTACTAGACTTTTGAAATTTTAGAAATTTATAGTCACACACACACACACACTTTCAATGTAAACTTATGACGTTACGAGTACTAATATTCAAAAAATTATTTTTCCAGTAATTTCCAGGAATTCAACATTATTTAAAAAATTTCAAAATTCATTAAAAAACAAGAATCATCATAAAAAATATTGTTTAGAAAGTGTACATCTTTGCTGATGAAATTTAAATTATTTTCTTCATATTTAACCGTAAATTTGTTTCAGGCTGATACAATTATAAAAACTTCAAATATTCGTAAAATTAACACTCTAAGATTTATAACTGAGCTAGAAATAAATGGTAATATGTTGAAATTAAATTTCACTCCTTACAAGCAAGATGTGATTTCTTTCGACGTACCAATATGGATTGCGAAATCCAATGAGGAAAAACCATTAGACTTCACGTTTCATAAAACATATTCGGTGATTACTGAAGCTTTATTCAATGAAAATTTTATACAAATGATTATTACCAGTTTTGATGTGATTTTTTACAGATGTTTTCAAAAGTTAAAACTAGTTTAATTTATAATTTTGAGAAAATGGTAATATTGCTACCAGGAGACGATGGTAAATTTGTGAGTATAAATCCCCAAGTTAAATGAATGTATTAATTAAATATGTTACTAGAAGCTTTAATTTTTAGGATGGAACAGTAGGTTTGGATAAACCAGTTGCATGTCATTCTGTGAAAGGAAGTTATCGAGTAGAAAACGCTTTTTACGAAGAGCAAGATACAATTTTTGACTTTAACAAAAATTATACTATAATTCAAACATGTAAATAATTTCTGATTATTGTAGAACTTTATCGAGTGAAAAAATAATTTTCATTCATTTTTATTGCAGTTTTAGAAAAATATAACAATAAACTTGATGCTGAAATGTTGTCTATACCATTGAAAGTTCTTTATCTGAAAATATTGATTGTTATTGATTCTGAGCTTTACAAGTAAGTTTCAAATCTTAAAAAATCGCTTCAGAATTCTAAACTTGTTCTGAGATTAATCAATTTGACATTTTCTAGGTCCTTGGGATCAGATGTTGAAGAAGTTACGAAATTTATATCAATTTTTTGGAATTCTGTAAATTTAAGATTTGAGAAATTTAAGTTACCCAAGATTCAAATTAGAATTACAGGCATCATCATTGTACAAGTAAGATCCATAATAATTAAAAAGTAAATGATTTTATTTATAGCTTTTGAAATTTTTTTTAGGACGACTTAGCTATCAAATATTTACAACTACGTCAATTCAATTCCAGCGAAGTAATTAAAAATTGGAATGAAAATTTGAAAAACAAATTTGAAGAAAAAATTTTAAATAGAGACTATAATATTATTCTAACTATGTTAAAGTGCGCATTTAATTTATTTACAGCTTGTTTAAACCGTTAAAAAAATTATGCATCTTAAAAATTAATTTTATTTCTTTCTAGTAATCATCAAGCCAAAAGCAAATACAAAAGTAATTAGAATTATATTAATAATGAATGGTAAGAAAAATTTTATTTTAATAATAAATTTATTAAAAAATCTTTCAGGATCGTTTTGGCCAAAGACTGCATGCAATGTTTCTTCTAATATCGGTTATTTTGAAACCAACACCAACTTTTTGGGAATAAAAGTAGCTACACGTAAACTTGCACGGTTGTAAGTATCCTGCCACAATTACACCATCTAAAAATTTTGATAAACTTTAAAGAAAGATTAAAAAAAATTTGATTGCAATCTACCAACAAAGAGTTAGCTACTAGTAGTTATTCCTAACATTTCTGTTAAAAACTTAATTTGAATGATTTATAAATTTTGAATAATTTTTATATGATAGAGTCAACATTCGAAAAGATGAATATTATGCTATGCAAGCTAACTGTAAATCAGAAAAATTCGAAAATCTTGGAACTAAATCTGAGCAAACAGAGACGTACTTTTGGTCGAAGTGTAGCCAAAGTGATCTTTTACATTTTTCATTGTAAGTTTTTAAACATTTTTCTTTCAATATATTATTTGCAATTTTCTGTGATAAACAGTTTTTTCTAATTTAAAAAAATGTGATTATGCATATAATTTCAGTCTGAAAGCTGCTGAGTGTTTGAAAAACTAAAAAAAGCTCTCCATAATTGTAGTTCTACTGGTAAAGTATATTTATCCGTATCGTTTAGAAAAAAAAACAAATAAAAATAAAAAATTAAGATTACAAGTTATAAACTATAGCAGATAGCAGTTCTTTTTTTTTCACTGCTTCTCAACTGATGCATCAAAATTGACAATTATATTATCCCTTACAAAAGATAAAGTAGCACAGTGCTAAAGGGAAAAATTCAAACAAAGTGAAAAGCAGCTGACAAAGGAAAAAAAAAGCACTGTGCAAAGTCAAACAGAGGTCAAGCCAAAGAATTCTATGGAAGAATGAGTCCGCGATTGATTATTTAAGCTCTTTGAAAGATCCAGCCGATCCCCCTCGTATATTTGTAAATTCGGCCCTCGGAAATCGAAAAAGAAAACCCGAGAGATAAGCGATTGAGGAACAGCCTTCGTTGCATCGATACGATTTTTCTGGCGATCTCAATCTGGTCTGAAAAATAGCTCGGAGAGCTTAAGTCCAGTTCAGCGTGAAAGAAAAAAAAAGGATTTACGAAAGCTCGATCGATGGACCAGGGGCGTAACGAGCCACGGGCCCGGGGCTTTGTGTCAGTTAGCGGGTGACATTATGGATACATTCTCCGAAAGTGCACAATTACGACTAACGCGATAGAAAGATGGAAATTACAAGGGAAAGTGATCGAGCCCGGCTATTCATTAAAGCACGCAACTCGGTCATCGAGCGCAATCGCACTGATATTGCCAGGCGTACACGTGTACCATTGGCTACCGACTAACCCCCTCTGTACTCAAATTGATTGGAATTGTTCCATCCCTACGGTGGCTAAGTAGACGACGGCCTGTTTTCCATTCAGGAAAAATCAGTTCCGAGATTGGAATCGTACACTGCGATTGGTTTGGTTTCTCCTGAGCCACCGGTGAAGAATACGAGTTTTGAAATCAGTGCAGGGTTCGTTTGAATAGAAAATAGAGTTTTTTAAACTACGAGAGACATCGCTGAAACTGAAACCATCTAAAAATCATATCGTAACACTTTGAAAATTTTGTTGAGAATCGTAATTATTTAATGTTTTAATGATTTCTGCAAGCCAGTGCGTAGCTAATTAGCTAGCAGAAAGTATATATCCTCTGCATATTACACTTGTAAATAAATACTAATACCAATACGCTCTTTTAACCTCCAAATTATTATTATAATCATGAAAAAAATGTGTCTTTTTTATTTTTAAATTAGTTTATTAAATATTCTGTATCGATCTTTCATTACAATAAAACTTTAGGTTAAGCCGTGCTTATATGCAGATCTAATGCACAAAATGGCCAATATCCAGTTCTCGCCCGAAATGAGAATTCCACATATCGAATATTGACGAGCATTCAACGAAACATGTGCATAATCGATAACTAGGTCGAATTATAAAGAGCGATTTGAATTCAGAAATAGGAATTAATTTTCCATCCTGGTATCTACGATCTTGAGAATGTACATGTCTTTCAAAGAGAAAGTTCTGAGAGCTCTTAAATTGTAATTTTTCAAAATGGGTCAACATTGAAAGTGTAAACTTAATATCTATACTTTAACTGAAAATTTTTATTAATTTTAGTTTTGTTGTCTAAAAGAAATAAATTTAAACTCCATGGATTGAAAAATTTTCGAAGAATTTTCTATTTGTCTAGAATTACTTGAATTGATAATTTTTTATCTCACCTTAATTTTATTTTTAAAAATTACATTAATTATTTGATTTTAAAGTCTCCTTAATAACAAAAAAAACCATACAAGCCAATAAATTGACTGTGAATGGTTACATCAGAGCGTAAACAGAGCTTTTTGGTCCGTACTCCGTATCTCAAGTAACGAAGTCACTATTAATGTTCCCCCAATCGGACCGGTAGGTACACGAGGACCAGCGTCATAATGACTTCATCCAGGGTAAACGCTACTCTTGGCTCGTACTCTACGTTCGGTATCACTAATTTCGTAAACTACAACCGCCGGCCTTACCATTGACTCTCGCGGGCGGACGACCGCAGATACAAGCCCAGTCCGAGCCAGGCCGCACAATGCCGTCGCTCGAACAAGATTCAACTCCAGCCGCGCCGAGGCCGAGGTTAATCGGTCAGCTCTCGGTCTATAACGGATATACACCCGTGATTTACACGACGCCAAGATTATTATTGACGATAATGTCGCTTCTGTGAATCGAAACTTGCCTTGGGAACGTAGAAAACGGATGGCGTGCAGGGGAAAATATGGTTTTGCACTGCGGTGGAAGAGCTTTTTTTTTTAAATGGAGCTTGAGTTGTTTTTAGAATCTCAGATTCAGTACTTACGTCAATTCGGATGAAATGTGTGATGTGAATTTCAATAATTATAAAAGCAATACATTTTTCCTCTCCATTAAAAATCTTGTAATTGAGTTTGTTCGTCAGAAAAACTGTTACAAAGAATGATTTATAAAATTTTTAAAATAATTGGACAGTAATAAAAATCAAGAGATAAAAAAAAAAGATAACTTACGTTTTACTTATATGATGTGATACACAATGTGATACATGTACGGTTTTTTTTTTATTTTCATTTTTGTATGTAGTACTTTTTTAAATCACATGTCAAAGTAAATTTACGAAACTTTTTATCAATTTTATGTGTGAAGAAACTCAAACTTTATTGACGTCTGTCATTTGTAGTTAAGCATTTTTCAAAATTTATTACTTTCGTATTTTCAATTTAAATTACATTGTTTTGAAGCAATTTGTAGTATTATATTAATTTTTCCCACAGATTCGATGCTGAATGATTACAATAAAATAGTAAAGACTAGTAACTACAAATACTACGTTCAATTCTAATAAAAAGTTAAAAAAATCCTGAAATACATTATTTAAACAATGCATGCAACTTTTTTCAAAATTTGTTTTTGTTCACATTGTCTTTGATTTAGTCACATTTTGGAATTCAGAAATTTAGAAATTCAAGAAACGCTCCAAACTCGGTTACTCCTGATGAATCCAGTAATCCAGTTTCCCTTTTTTATTTTAAAAATAACGAACCAAACTCAGTCATCCCTCGAGACTAACGAGAGTCAATTTTTAGTAGTCAAAGTCAGGCTTTGTTCAGACAAATTCGAAATACGTCACAATTATGAACGCAGTCTCTTCCTTTCGTCTGTACTATATTTTTCCAGCGTCAACCCGCTACACTTTTGAAAATACGAAAGCCCGCCAAACACAAAAGAGCGAACGAAAGTTTAGCGAGGAAACACCGCGGCGGGCGGGGGCAGGAGAGTGATTTTGTTTACGGAACGGCGTCGTCAATTTACCGTACCCCCCTTCTTTCCCGGAGGAGTCTGAGTTTAGTATAAATTCAGGTGTATTGTTGCAACGGCATCACCCGTTGTAACAAAGACCCTCGCGCATTCGAAATTCACCCGCGCGGGCGCTGAAAGTTTGACGGTGTCGGGCTGCTTTTTCAGTTGTTGTTGATTTTCGAGATTTGTCGTTGTAGGCTGATATTATTGTTGCGGATGTTTGGAAGTTGTTTTCATTTCAGGTACCGACTTTCTTTTTTAGAGTACGGTGTTGGGGGTAAGTTTAAATATGGAATAAATGAGTTTGGGGGTGAGGAATGAGATTTGAGGGCAAAATTATTTGTGAATTCAAATTTTCTGAATAATCCTTGTTTAGTGAAAGATTGAAAAATTATTATTATTCAGAACACTGTCTTTCGTCAAACTTTTTTTCTTTTATATTGCTGTCCATAAAAATAATACGGTACTTCAAAAATGAAGGACATACTTTTTTTTCAATCATCTATTTAGGGGTAAGTAAACTTTTTTTGAAATATAATTTTTATTTTTTTGAAACATTAAAAATTTTGATTAAATCGTCCTTCAAAAGCAGTTTATTTTTAGTCCAGAGAAAGTTTCGCGAAAATTCAGAGAAAAGTCAAACGCCATCGAGGTTTTGCGTGCAAGAGAAGTATTTAAGATTGATTTTTCCAGGTTGGCCGTTTGTTATGATTTTGTCGCCGTTCGTAGGGTGCAGTAAAGCGTTCATTTTTCTTTCAGCGTCTTTCATTGTTCTCGTCCCTCGGTCACTCTCGGGCTCAAAGGCACTTGACGCTCTTATCGGCAAGCGCTCAAACGCGGGGCTTTGCCATACGACAACTTCGATGACTATTTGTTCTTTCTTTATTTAGAATTGTTTCGGGAAAAAAAAAAAAAAAAACACTACATCCACTCGGTGAAATAAAGTAACTTTGACGATATTTATCGAAAACCACTGTTGACTCTTTTATGATCACAAAGATTATTTTTTACTTTTTTCGTATTTTTTAATCAAACAATAAATAATTTTCATCTTTTGGTCCTGTTGATGTTCATGTGCAAGAGGCCTTATAAGATTTCAACCAATTTTCACGAAAATTCTCTCCTCGTTTATTCATTCAAATTAAATCCTTGCATTTAAATCATAAAATCGTCGACTTTTCAGTAGTCTTCAAACTTGTGCATAATGTACTAGACCAGTGAATTTACACTTGAAAAACTACCTGCCTTAAGTAGCGTGAAAGTTAATTTATAAAGTATTCAGAATTTTGATGTCACGAAATTAGAGCTAGAATGAGAATTAATATTAATGCTGTATCTTCTCTCTAACCAAATAATTACAACAAAATAAATTTTTTTATTTACTTATCTTTAATCATGATCAAAACTTCTTGATGTTCAAAAAATAAAAAACTGTAAAAAGAGTTTCTTAAAAAATTAATTGTTGGGCTTTTTCTATGCTTTTAATGGTTCAAAGTGACATTTTATACGTCTAAAAAACCTTGCAAAACTTTCTTTATAAAAAATTTAATTCCAATGATCCATAGAAAACTGTATAAACAAAATTTAGAGGGTCATTAATCAGTGGCGCCCTCAATCCTAAGTTTGATCACTTGAAAGTTTTGAGCATTTGATAGAGAGGGCAAAAAAGCCCCTGTAGTTTTCAAAGTTTTTTTCATACAGCCTAATTAATTAATTCGTTTGGTTAATTAATGAGTAGATTAAAAAATAATAAATTTCTGGTTGAAAAACTTACTAAATAAAATTTTTACATCAATAAAATATTGTATATCTTTATACTGGGATCATTCACTAAGGCCATGAATCTAAAAACCGAGTTACAAGTTGGAAGAATTATTTATCAAGCTTTCGTGTACCAACTTACACAGACAAGATTGAAATAGAATTTTCCAAAAAAGCTCGCCAACAAATGAAAAAAAAAAGAAGAAAAGGGTGAGGGGCGGGGGAATAAAAGAGAGTACACGAAGGGTCATAAATCTCGCCATTTAGCGTAACAAACGGCCAGGAGCGGATGTTCTGCGTGTTTCGTGGACGATAAGACCACCGCGTCTGGAGACGACGCGCATCCTTTTAAACGTGAAAAACGACGTTACGTCCACCCCGACCGCCCCGTAAAGAGTTTGCGCTTCGTTTAGCGGATGTAGGAATATATTTTCCTCTTCCGGGCCAGCCTCTGTCTCTCTCTCTCTCTCTCCTACGATGGCAGAAAACAATCTTGTTGGAAATTGAATGGACTGCGATCGGACTGGAGTGGGCACGTGCCTGAGATGTTTTTCAACTACTGTACATCCAAAAATTTCCAAAAGTACTCTGTGTGCATTCGGAATTTGAATAAAAAAAATTTATTTTAAAGTTTTAATCCTGTGAAAATTCTCTTTCGAATATTATTATTGTTACAGCTTACTCTTGTAAGCCAAAAAATTTATTTATCGAGTTTAAAGTACCATACATCAAAAGTGAAGGGAGAAATATCCCACATGCGCGCTATATCTTGAAATCTAATCTCCTAAAATGCTCGTCAGCAACTGTGAAAAATATGTATCTTGGGTATGAATCCTGATATAAAGCGAGTCACAAAGCAGCTTGAAAACGAAAATTTCCTTTGAAGAAAAAGTGGATGTCTATCTTGCCTCGTTCGAGGCTTATTCGAGGATCCACCCGAGTATGCATTATTTCTAGCTTGGTAAACAAGAAGACGAACTTTTGACTCATAGCGCGAACTGTAACTAAAAGAAAAAAAAAACATCGATCTCGTTTCGTTTTATGTGTACCTTAGTATTACTCATCTAGGCAATTTCTTTTTTATATTTTTTCTTTTTTATTATTTTGCGAATGGACTTTTGATTATTGTGAGTTTAAACATTCTCGGTGATGATGTTTTAAGTTATTCATATTGGCTTGCATTGGCCTAACGTTCTAAAGTATGTTAATGGTTAGCGATAATGGGTTAAACAGGTCTTAGGCTTATCGGAAGTGATCTATATTTCATTCATGTTAAACATTAATCCATTCATTGAAGGCCATCTCCTTAGTTCCTCAGAATGCACCGGTATTCTCCAATCACGGCTTTCAAACAAGATCTTATAACTAATTTGAAAATTATTAAATTATTTGTAAAAAATATTTGCTGTTTGAAAAAATCTAGATCTGATTGCGCAAAACAAAGATAAAAAAATCGTTGCAGAATCAAACTAAAATCAATTTTTTCAACCAGGTAGACTCAAGTAGGCCGATTAGGATCATATTAAATATTTATATTATCTCAAATTAATCATTGGTAGTTTTTAGCATCCCAGCTAGATATCATTATTCCAGATCATTTAATTGAATAAAAAAAAATGTTTCAACGAGATTTAATAAAAAGAAATTTATTTGATTAACCAAAATGTGAATAATAATTATAGTGGTATTCAAAAAAAAAAAAATAAATAAACAAATCATAAAATATTGTACTTTTTATTTTAAAATTGAAACCGATTGATTTTTATTAATTTTACCATCCAATAAGCTTATCGCTGGAGAGCTTTATCTTGGATTGTCCGGAGTGACCCATGTTTACACTTTTCACCAGTGGTTTGAACTTTTCCAAAAATATGTCTCGCAAGTAAATGGGCGCCCCATGACCGTGACTTTCCTTAAGCATCGAAACTTGATTTTTTCCCCATTGGTCGAGCTGAATGCAGCCGTTGTCACAATTGCACCCGAATATGTTGCAATCTCCTTTGCCGCAAAATACTTTATCCCTGTGATCCAGAAGATCAGCGCAGGTTTCGTAAACACAAACACCGAATATGTTTTTCTCTGCTCCTGTGATGTTGTTACAGTCGAGACCTTGGGCTAAGTTGAAGGCGATTTTTTCTTTGTGTGGACAGCACCTTGAAACTACGGTATTTATTAAAAAAGTCCCGGTTAAAATGTAAGCAATCGTTACTGCGATGGAATTCATGGTTTCTAGACAAGAGAACGTTGCAAGCTGCTATCGAAGTTCGAGCCTTGACCAAGCGAGTGAATACAATAAAAGATTTATGTTCAAAAATCGTTAATTTTTTCTATAAAATATGTAAGTTTCAACTATTTTAAACAAACTGCGACATGAAAAAGAAAATTGTAAAATGTTATCGTTCAAAACTTTGAAAGCTGTCGATTGCTCACATTATTTCAATAATACAAAGAACGTAAAATTTATTTTTTTAAAAAAACATCTCTTATGATTGCATAAGAATTCTTGTCGATTCAGCTGTTAACAAATTTATTTTCTTGTTTTCAAAAATCAATCACCGATCATGATTTTCATAAATCTTTTTTTCGCTCGAGTATTAACTTTCAATTAATCAAAATTATAAACAGACTTGTCTGAACGTATTTAAAAAAATCTAAATTATTTTTTGGAAGCACACCGTTATCAAACACCGCAAGAACAGTACTCAATCCAAAAACCCCATTTTTTTCGAAAACAGATTATCAGAGTGCAGGGCGAGAAAAAAAAAAAAAAAGCAATTCAATCAAAATAACACCTTTGAAATCCATACTTCCCTTTAGCGAGCCTACAAGTCGAGTTACACGCTGCAGCTTTTATGCAGGGTTGCGCTCCGCGCAGGGGTAAATATCTCGCGTCTCGGTAATCCTCGCGCGAATATCGGCAATAAAGCCTCGCGCTCGTAAACGTAATATAAAACTCTCTTTTTTCCTCGCCCCCCAACTCCCTCCGTTTTATTGTAAAGCTTACACGTCTCCTCCTGAAAAATAAATAAAAAAAAAAGCTCGGCGATGTTAAAAAGTTTTACGTGATTGAAAGGAAAGTGTTGTTGTGATAACGAGAAAAAAAACAGTCATTTTTTTTTTTTTAATTTGGTACAACTTGCGATGGAAGTTATGAAAAATAAATAAAAAAAAAAGCTCGGCGATGTTAAAAAGTTTCACGTGATTGAAAGGAAAGTGTTGTTGTGATAACGAGAAAAAAAACAGTCATTTTTTTTTTTTAATTTGGTACAACTTGCGATGGAAGTTATGATGTGTGTTCAATTTTTTTATGAGGATTCCAGAAAACTTCGATCATCCCCCTCTAATTAGCGAGGGGCTATGCACTCCAGAATCACTGATGATTCTTTTGATTCTTTTGTGATTCTTTCGTGATTCTTTTGGCAAATTTAAAGTGTTTAGAGCCTTGAAATCAATTTCAATTAATATTTCTTTAAAAATAATATTTTTCGAAGATTTTTACTTGAAATAAAATTGATATTTTATTAATTATATTAAATTTTATGTGTGATTCTTTTAGTGATTCTGGAGTGCATAGACCCTCGCTAATTAGATATACGGCTTCTTTGGGTCTTAGCTTGCTTGGAGGAATTATGGTTGTCTGTAGCTAATTAAATTTCAAGTTATTTCACCATAACGTTTTTCTCTTTTGTGAATGTAATCTAAAGCATTCGTAAAATAAAATTTTCTCACGTTGATCCGCAAAGAAAAACCCAGAAACTTGGAAATCTCTTTCAGAGAGCTTTTCAAAAATCTTTAAATGCCAAAAACCGAAAGTATGAATGGATCAAAAGATAGATAAAAAAAAAAAAAATGAAGTATGTCAGGTATAATTAATAATAATTTCAACAACTTCCGGGATTACCGCATCCTCCGCCATCTCTAAATCACGAATTAGCCGTTAATTCCTCATAAAGAGCCCCGGGAGATCCTTAGCTTCGGCTACGGGATCTAAGACGACTGGCATAAATACAGGGTATATATAGTTTTCGCGTGCTGCACATTACACCGTGAAATATTCCGGGAGAAGGTCCAAAGAGCTTTAAGGATCATCCGTTAATCTCATTAAGGGCGGGCGGGCTGCTAAACCCGCCGCTCCGGAGAAGGAAGCGGATCGGGTAGATGCGCCCTGTCCGCGTATATCAAAAGACGACGAGATAAAAAAAAACGGAGAGGGATGGATTACGAGCTGGCATGATGAATTAATCTGTTGATAATTGGATTTAGGGAGAGACATGCTTTTTATGTCAAATGTTCCTTCCTTCACTGTCGTTAACGTCGTAAATACGTATTTACTAGATACTAGTTTTATAAATTTTTACAAGCAGTTGATTCACTGAATTTTTTTTCATTCATCTGCAAAGGTATATTTAAAAAATTGAAAATTAAAATTTTTTTAATGATTTTTTCAGTTGCTGTTTTATTTATTTGTTTATTTATTTATTTATTATTTTCAACGGAGATTAATGTCCTTTAATATATAATTAATTTATATATATTTCATCAATAACAACTTTCTCATTCAAATTACAAAAATTTTGATTTAACATCTTTTTTAAATAAATTAATATAATTACCATTTCTTGTATCAACGATTTAAAAAATTTTTTTTTTAATGATCTTTATATTAATATTATGCATGTAAACAATAGTGCACTGATATGGTTCATGATATGTGTCATGAGAGAAGCTATTCAAAATTTTTCCGATAAAATCAAAATCGTACGGAATGTTTGTAAAAATACACATGAAATTCATTCAATTGTTTCAAAAAAATTTTCCTCAAAGTTTTAAATACGAATGAAAAAAAAAAAAATAATGAAAAGAGCTCCGTGAAAAAGAAGCTCAAGAGTCTCGCCACGCGCGTTAATTCAACATACGAAAATGAAAAATCTCCATTCCCGGGTAGTCGTACTTATAACAGCCCCGTCGTGGCGGCGCGTCGCGTCGTCCCTTTTAAAATGATTAAACCTCAAAAATTTTCAACGTATATAAACCGCGTCCACGCGCACGGCAGTTAATGCAAAATTCAATTTCACTGAAAGCTGACGCGAGATGTCACCTTTTTTCTTTCGATCTTCTCTTACCTTTAAATTACTCTGACCAATAGATCAATCGATACAGGGATTTCATTTTTTTTTTTACTTCTCTTTCTTTTTTTAAATTGAAATGGAAAAAAGGGAAGATAAAAGAGAGACAGAGATGTTTTGGGTTAATGAAATTGAAAGTAAGCGGGCTTTGATGTCAGTGGCTTTAATTAATTAGCGAAAGACAAACCGACAAGTCTCATCAAATTATACGATTGTGGAAAGAGAGACGAGGAGCTGGGGGCTTGGATTAGAGTTATAAAATGATCATTCGTGCAAAGTGAGGTTCGTTAAGAGTTTGAACAAAAAAGTTTTAAATAAATCGTGGAAAAGTTTATCCTTCTTTTCGGGTGTTTGAAATGATTTTTTAATCTGGCTTTAAGATCCGAGAGAGCGAGATAGAAACGGCAATCGTTTGAAATCATTTCCCGGGCAAGATAAACTTTTAGTGTGATTTATGAGTTTGGGTGGGATATTAAAAAGTTCAAGCTGTTTGTTCTTGCTCAAGAGGTGCAATTGAAAAAAAATTACCGCGGCTTGCTTTGAAATCCTATTACTCGGTAAGATTTGAACATTATACTTAATCTTCGTTCTCGTCACGTCGGATTTTATTCTAAAAAATTTTAATCTTTTTTTCGCTTCTCTATCTGTAACACTTCGACAGTTCGATAAGTCGATAGTCCCAGTGAAGAAAAATCTTAGCCCAAAATCTGCCACGAATAAAGTTACAACGGGGATTTTTTTGCCGACTAAAATTTCTCTAAAAGACTTTTTTTATTATTTTAGCCTGAGAAAAAAAATGTGAAAATAACCTTTGCTATCAGCCACGAATAAAATGACTCTGAGTTTTCAGTGTATGAAAATTACAAGAGTCTTTTTATTCGCGGTTAGTGTGTCGACAAAAATTTTTCGCCCTCATGTATCAACGAACTGTTGGAAAAGGTCACTTTCTTCTAATCTTCAAAAGTTAAAATCATGATTAAAGTGATTTAGAGACATCTTAGTCATCGAAAGTCGCCTCATTGTAACTTTATTCGCGGCAGATTTTGAAGTAAGTGGGACTATCGAAATAGTGCGAATGGAAAATCATCAGTTCACGTACCGGGTAAAAAGCTTGCAGGACGCGTTGAATTAATATCAATCATCGGGTAGTAGAGGGCTAACTTTTTAATTTTCAGCTCGACACCCTGAAATGAAACAAAATCCCCTTTCCAGACTTGGCATCTTCCGTGATGGGGGAAGGAAGGTAGGAAGTAAGAAAAAAAAGGATCGTCAAGGCTCTCGCGTAAAATAAATAATTACCCTGCACACGCGAGGATAGACACTTGGCTCGGGTTACGGCCGCACGATGGAAGCAAGCCAAAATTCGCGAATTGGCTTATAACCTGCACCTCTCTTGGAAAAAAAATACTCCTGAAGAAACCGGATAACTCGAGGGATGGTGTTGGTCTTTGAAATGCAAGGAGGTGGATTACAGGGACGAGTGCGAGCTTTATCCGGATTTTTTTTTTGAGTAATTTTTTGTTCGAGTGTTTTAATTTTCTAAGTAAAATCTACGCCATGAACAAATGATTCGAAGGATTTAAAGATAAATTAAACAAATTTTTATAATGACTGTCCAATACTAAATGAATTTAATTTCTGTAGTCTTTACTTGATGATTATGAAAATCTATTGGAAAAATTAAAATAAAAACTCTTTTTATAGAGTAGTCGAATCTTCAGTTTATTTTAAGTGTTGATACCGTCACATAATTATTCAATGATGGTGGTTACTTCATGACTCCCATCTTTGAAGATAATTTTTAAAAGCGAGATATTTCATTCATCCGATACAATTTAAAGTCTTTTTTTAAAAGATATAATCGATTAAAACAATTATAATTTGTGAAAAGCATAACATTTTCATACGACTGATAAAAAAAATTTTCAAACAAATATATCATTAACATTAATCTAAAATCAAAAAAACTTGTACAATAAAAAAAAATACTTGAGAAAACTTTACAAGTTTAACATGTTTATGAAATGAAATTGATTAATTAAAATTAAATTTCAAAGAAGTAAGAAAAACTTACGAAAACACTGTTTTATTAAAAAATTTACTCCTTATTTTAGATGCTCAATTTTTGTAGATCAATTTCAGTAGTTACAGAAGTTTTTGTTTCACATTCATCTTTAAAATTTATTATCTATACTGTGATGTATACTACGAATTTTCATGGGAGTTTTATGATCACTGTAAAAAAAATTAGTAAAAAAATTATCTCACATAAATTTTTCTTCTCTGGAAATATGCTTTTTAGCGAGGGGCTACGCACTCCAGAATCACTGATGATTCTTTTGATTCTTTTTGATTCTTTTTGATTCTTTAGTGATTCTTTTGGCAAATTTAAAGAGTTTAGAGCCTTGGATCCATTTTCAATTAATATTTTGTTAAAAATATTATTTTTTGAAAATTTTTACTTGAAATGAAATTGATATTTTATTGATTATATTGATTTTTATGTCTGATTCTTTTTGTGATTCTGGAGTGCGTAGCCCCTCGCTTTTTAGTCAACTCGAACTTATTCCCAAAATTTCTGAGTGAAAATTTTTCGATATTTAATCCTGAAAATCAAATATCATCCTCGAGAAAATTCATCCATCCGAAAATCCGTACTTACCCATACCCATTTATCGAGATGCACTTCAATGCGAAAAAGCATTGCGCGCATTCAACAGGGATCGAACGTTGGTTCGATGGAAGTCCAGATGGAAAAAAGAGGGGGGAGGGGAATCGTCAACAAGGACGAAACACGAGATCAGAGCTTTCTCATTACGTTATTCATGAAAAATATTTCCTCGACCCCCGCCGAAAAACGAAAATACAAGCTTCCGAAAATGTATGTGCATACGAGCTCATCTCGAGAGGTCTGTATTGGTCCGTCATGGACAAGGTGAAGAAATTTTTTGAAGTTTTGGGAGGGGGACGAACGGTGAATTTATGGGTTGTTTTTGAATCCCAAAATCGGGCGGACGACGAATTGCTGAGTGACTTTTGAGATATTGGTCGAGAATATAAATTGAATTTATCCGAAGAGTGAAGGACGCGAATGAGATTTTGCTAATTTCGAATATATCTACAAAAAACAACTGTGTCGAAAAAAAAACATCGTCCGTGTATGTACGTACATGTTGCAACTTAATTTACTACAGTACAATAAAATAAACACTTTTTAGTTAAATATGTGTGACCATGATTAGATGCAAGTTTTTTTTTTCAACGTAGAAATTTTTTTCAATAATCTCGAGATCACAGTTAATTAATTAATTAATAGCAATTAAGTTTTCATTTATCTTTGTTAATTTTTGAATTCTCAAAAAGTTTTTGTAATTTATAATTTAACAAAATGAGTTTTATACATAAAAAGCTGTAAAAAAGTTTTGAGGAAGTGATTGAAAATTTTGAAAGAACTGATTTTGAAAAGAATATTATGATGTTATTCATACTCACGCAGCCACGTAAGTGCACGTGAAATCTTTCTTTGTGAGCTTTTTTGGTTAAAAGTCAACCAACATTTAGTACTTGTTTTTGACTAAAATTTTTGAAACCAGATACTTTTTTTTATTTTCATAAATTTGTGTCTAGCATAAATAATTTAAGTTGTCAAAATCCTTAACAATATTTGAATGATTTTTTTATATTACATTATTGCTTTAGTTAAAGTTTTCGCTAAATCGGTATTACTATGGAAAAAACAAGCCGCTTCTTGATTGCATTTATAAACATTATAAATAGAATTCAAAAAATGTATTTGTGTTAAGCCTAAGCAGTTTGTAATAATTTAAACAGAAAGTCATAAAATTGATATCAACAAAATTTCATATTTACAGTTTAAAATTACTAAAAATATGATAATTTTTTAATGAAATTTTTGTATAACAGTCAGTTACTTTTTTTTACAAACTTATAAAACAATTTATTTTTGTATAGCTACTTTTATTTTTAAAAACCTTATTATTCTGACTAAATTAATATTTCACATCTAAAACGTGCGATCAATCAGCTAGTAATATTTTTATTAAGCGATTGAAAAATTATTTTTTGTTTACCCTGAAAAAATAGTCAGCCTCCTCACTCAGAGTGTGAGGGTCCCTAGTAGCAATAAATCTTCACGCGTGTCGATTATCAAGACGTTTAAAAAATGCCTATGAAGCGTAAAATATGAAGTGTCACCTTCTCAATTTTATTGGACGTGCCATTACTCATTTTTAAAAGTTTGATATGGATTTTTTTTTTTTTAAACTGACATTTTATAAAAAAAAAAAAATAAATTATTTCAATGTAGTCTTCGGTGCGCTCGGGGGGTGAAAATTGAAAATTAATTTTATCCCGAGCTTACAAAATGCTGGAAGAGTAGCACACGCTGCTGCCGCGTGCCTCTCGAGAATATTTCTCGAAAAATGTAGTTTCGGAAAATTTGCACTTCCGTCGCATGTACCTGGAGGGGTAGTGGGGTAAAATGATATTCCGAAAATTTGAAAAATTCTGCCGCTCTCTTCTGAAAGCCTGCTGCGACGAGCTGCGTAGACAAAATATTATACGCGCCCATAGAAAACGTGCCGAAGTACAGGGGTATGATTGAATTTCGAAATAACATTGTTTAATGTCGTGAATATTCAACGTTAACTCAAATTACACGTTTTTTTCTTGTAAAATATTTATAGAAAAAATAATAATAATAAAATTGAGATTTTAACTGGATCTTGAAGCTTCAATTAAGAAAGCAACAAATTTGAAAGAGTTCGGATTATTATTTTAAACTGGGAAGATGACGACTTTTCACCAATATTGTTTGATTTTTAATGAATTTTAATATTTTGATAATGATTTTTTGATCAAAATTACCAGAGATACAATACATTGAATTTTAAGAATCGTCAAGTCATTACTATTAATTTTTCTATTCTCAAACCCTGGTAAAAATTCGTTGTGAATAATAAGTAAAGAAATAAATCCTATTATCAACTGTTTGGTCGTATCACAATTTTCGATATGGTTATAGAGATAAATTTGGTTATAAACTTCCAGCATAAAAAAATATTTATTCTTACTTCTGTAACTTCGCGAAAAATTTAAAATTAAAATATTGTTTATTCCAAAGTATTTTGAAGAAAAACAAGGAAAAAAATATTCAAGAACAAAAAAATTACCAGTAGTCGAGTTAACAATCTTCCAAACTATTAAAGAATAAAACCCGAACTTTTTTATCCTATCTTCATAGCTCTTCTGATCTTGAGTTAAACTTCTTAGGAAGTAAATTTTTTCACTAAAAATTTTAAGTTTCACATTATGTTCGTAAAATTCTTCAAAAAGCTTTTGAATATCTCAACAAGATCCTCCAACGTCTAAAACTCCTTCGAGCTTTTTAATTTTCTTTACTATCAGGAGCTACAAAGGCAGCATAAATTACGTCGTAACAAATGGATTAACATACTTTAACGCTCGCCCACGCGTGCTTGACACATGGCGCGTCCGAGAGTAAAAAAGGAGGAAGAAGAAGAAGACACAGAAAAGAAAGCTCCTCCTCCTCCCACCCCTTCGAACTTCTTCATCTCGAGCGTGCAGAAAAGCAGTCTTGTCATAAAAGCGTATGCTTTTCAAAAAGTAATAAAATCAGAAGTAGGAGGAGGAGGGGGGCAAAAAGGGCATGATAAAAAGACGTCGACCGAGCGCATTGCGAGGAATTTTTCCCGCCCCCATATACGAGAATCTTACGGTAAAAAAGAGAGAAAGAGAGAGAACAAGGAAACTTCCTGCTGGCTACTTGCAAAACTTTATCTCGCGCAAAAGTTTTGAATATTCAATACTCGCCGAGCGCGCTCTCCCCGCCCCGCCCGGCCGCGTTTTTCGTATTTTTCGGACACGCGTATGCTTTCTGCTTCCGTCTTGCGTACGTACTATCTTGTTCGAGAATTTTTTTTTTTCGTCGAGTTTTGATTTTATTTTTTCAATTTTTTCTACTATAGCTATGGGTAATAAATGTGTCTGAGTCCCGGAAATTTTTTATCAAGCTCTGCTCACAATAGGGTTCAAAAATTAACAACGCAGTTTCTTGTTAATTTATTCCTACCTGACGAAACAATCATACGACACTCCATCAAATATTCAAAATTGAAATAGAAAATCCCTCTACACTTATCGTACGTCCGGTTCTATAAAAAAAAAAACCATCCCTTCGCTTCGAAGTAATCCATCAAGCGTGCGATAAGAAAGCCCCAAAAAATAAAAGAATCCGCCTTTAAGATAGAGCTTCTTTGCAGAGCCGGCTGTATGTATGCTCTTCGGTCGGGCAGCTATTTATTTCGGCAGCAAAGGATTCTTTTTCCCATATGAAGGATTTTTCGAGTGGATCCGTATAACATGAAAGTTTTCGATACGAGGATTATTATTATTATTATTATTTTTTTATAAGCAACTGTGAAGATCAGAATCCAGGATTAGAATCAGAGTCAATCTTTTGCTTTAAAAGATTAAATTCAAGAAAGAACTTTTAAAGACTGGAGACCAAAAGGACTTTTTGAATGTTCATCATATTTAGAAAATAATTTAATGACACAATTGTAATCACTTATTATCAAACGATTTTAATAGTCATATTTTCTGAGAACCATCTACTTCAGCTGAACTTGAAAAAAAAAAAAAAAAAAAAAATTTCCACCAGATCCTGCAAGACGCTTCTTGAAGCTTGCAAGCTCAAACATTCCAAACTACTTACGATATATATATTATAGAAGACCAAAAGTACTTTTTAAATGTTCATGACTCGATTGACGCTTGCAATCGCTTATTATCAAAAGGTCTCAATAGTCATATTTTCTAAGAACCATCTACATCAGCTGAACCCGAAAAAAAAACATTTTTCCTCCAGATCCTGCAAGACGCTTCTTAAAGCTCGCAAGCTCAAACATTCCAAACTACTTAAGATGAATGAAGTCGGAAAAAAAAGTGAGCCGGGAGTCTCGTAGCTGACAAAGCGTCGCGGGGTCTTCCCGTTCGCAGGAGCACACAATAAAGCATCAACAGAGAGTGGAAGGGGGGTAAATGCCTCGCCACTAGTGTGTTAACAACAGCAGGCACGCTTTGATGTCAGGAATGCACCACCGCGGCACGAATTACGACGAGCTGCTGCACCACTACTACTACCGACGGCAGAGCAGATATAACCTGCGGGGGTATAAACAAGCACGCGGGGGGAGGGCGCAAACACCACCGGGGAGACTTTGTGCAGAGGACTCGAGAAACTGCACCGGTGATGAGAGATTCGATTAAGTTTCGGTAAGTATACTCGAATGCAGAAACTCGGAGAGTTTCGCGGTGGACGAGGCGAGTTTTTCCTGAATTCGGAGTGGGTACGTGCGGTCGTCGATCTGAGCGTTTACTGCCGATGGAATTTTGATACTCGGGTTCGGTGCCCGTAGATGACTGAGGTAATACACTAAACGTACTCTAGCTCATCGCTTGAGCGTCTATAATGCAACCGATTTTTTTTTTAGAGATGAATGTAAAATAAAATCATTATGCAATTCAGATACAAGGTGGAAGAAAAGTTACAAGTAACTTTGTATAAAAAATTGAAATCAATCTTTTTTTTCAAGTTCAAGCGAAAAAATGATGAAAATTTTTTAATACCTCCTAAAAGTAGGAATAGAGTTGGCAACCAGTACTTTAAAAATATATTTTTTTAAAAGTACTTGATTTTTAATGAATTTTAACATTTTTTTTTTTAATTTTTAAATCAAAATTGAGCAAGAAAAAAATTAAGAAAAATATTTGAAACTACGAGCTGATGACGTCATTGGCCGGAAATCCCATTGGAAGTATATCTATGTATATATTTAAATTTTAAAAAATTTCAACACTTTGACGGTCCCAGTGAAGAAAAACCTTAGCCGAAAATTTGGAGATTTAAAATAACCAATGAGGAGCTGAAATGATTTAAAAAACCGAAAATAATAAAAAAATCTTATGTTTTGGGTAATAATTTATCAAGATACCTGATTTAAAAAATTTTTTTTATTTATTTAAGCTCCTAATTGGTCATTTGAAATCTACAAATTTTCAGCTAAGGTTTTTCTTCGCTAGGACCGTCGAGTTGTAGTTCCTTTAATTTTAGTTTTTTTTTTTTTTAAATAAAAAATACGTGTCGATTATTTTTCGATATTCTAACTAAATAAGCAAAAAAATATTACAAATTTTAAAATGTTGCCAACCCTATTTCAAATAAAAGAAAAAGAAACCCTCTGATCCTGATTCATTGAATTATTCACGCACCGTCCGAGATCCCCGCAGATTTTCCTCCGGTTAATTTTTTGATTGAATTTGCGGGGAAAAGTCGGGAGGGGGGGGGGGGATGGACCTTGGTTTAATTCGGAGCGAAGACGAAGGTAAATTGATCCCCGGGCTCGGTTCGTCTTTTGTTTGGACATCCTCGTGATGGCTCGGAGGTCAGTTGGCTTCGTTTGCCCCTGGCGGTGGGCTACCGCTCGGACACGCAATTACCCGGTAGCGTTTACCCATCCCGTAACCCGAACTCCGCTCATCCTTGATGAAAGATCACGGGTTCCGGGGGTAGAATGCTTTTCGATATTGTTTATTAATTAAGTTTAACGGGCTTTCACCTTGATTGATACACTCAACTGCTGTGCGAGTCATACGCGATATTCAAAATCAACGTTATCCGGTCGAAAATTACTCCTTACTCAA
This sequence comes from Encarsia formosa, assembly GCA_038277355.1. Classification (NCBI taxonomy): domain Eukaryota; kingdom Metazoa; phylum Arthropoda; class Insecta; order Hymenoptera; family Aphelinidae; genus Encarsia; species Encarsia formosa. The sequence goes on from CM076184.1 coordinate 114,902,812, forward strand.
CTTTGAAACTTTGGAAGCGAGACTGTCCTAATAAGGAGTTAACTCAATTTTCGGGTCAAAGGAGGAATGAGAAAGAAAAGAAGGAGACGTGCTTCGGGGAGGAAGCTACCTAAAATTCGTCGCGCAATCTCTTTGACTCTTCTATCTTTTCTTAACTTCTTCCTCTACCCGGCTGCCTCCTTTTTTTCACTTTATTTACCCGTTTTTCCTGTATCTTTTATTCTCACTTCGTCCCCCCCCCCCACTTTTTTTTTTAACTTGCTTATTGTGTTTTGAGCTGCTTTCATTCATCTACTTTTTTTTTACTTTAACGGCTCCTCCTTCTTTCAATCTTCTACCCAGTTAATCTCTTTTCGTCTTTTAATTTTGTTACCGTCCCTCTTTTTCCTTGATGCAAAGACGTTTAAAAATTAAATAACAAAACTTTTTCGTTTAATCACGCTTAACCCCGGCGATGGCGCTGAAATTTAAACTTCTGGTTTTTAATTAATTATTTATACCTAAAGCGACACAATATTATTCTTTAAGGATACGGTAAGACCTGCTCGGTTAAAAATTTTCTAATATCAAGGCATCGATGAAATAATAAAAATGAACGCGAATTTAATTAAGTCAAAATGAAACTTTTTTCTAATACATGTAGTAACAACAACAACATTAATGTAGTCTGAAAATACAAAGTGTTATGCGTACTGAATAAATACTCCGCAAATTTTAGCTTGCTACAATTTATCTTATTTAAGTACATTACTTAAATAAGAGCTTAGTTACTTTTTTATTAATAGGCCATAATATTTTATTTATTTATTTGTTGATTGGAAACATAAGGTTGACACCTTTACTTGGCATCTTCGTACAGTGAAATATAATACATAGTAGTAAAATTGACAATAAGTAAAAATGTATAAAGTTATACAATAAATTACATTTGTTCCAAATTTCTTATTTCTCAATGTAGTAAATTTTCAGCATACATTATTTACAAAATAATCAATGAATTGTTTAAATTTGAATTTACCCGTTTTCACTAAATCTGCATACAGTTGAAATAAACGATCCAATTGCCGACAACAGCATTATCTAAGCCACAAGAGAAATCGCGTTGTAACTCCTTACATCACTCCTGAGCAAGACGCATCTGCATCTGAGCGGGAATTACGAGACGAAATATGATTAAGCGCGTGCAAGTCGAAAAATATTTACACGACGATGTGTCGCGGCAGGTGCCGCTGTCTCGTGTTTGCACCGAATCAAGTTGCTTTTTGCATAAATAAATTCCAAGGGCTATGTTTACATGTAGACGAGCGAAGGGAGGGGGGGGGCGAAGAGTTTGCGCAGGTGAATATTTTAAGGAACGAGGGACTTAGATTGGCTCACCGTGCTTTTTGATTTCGGTATGCTCTTTGGTGGAGTTGAGGAAAAAAAAAAAAAAAAAGAAAGGAAAAGGCATGGCAAGACGTAAATTTGTGTTTCTTTATTGAGCTCCATGGAGCAGTGAGAGATTAAATAAGATGAAAATTTGAACTAATGATGGCTTGTACGCTGGGAATTTGGGCAGCCATTGCCGTTACATAGGCTTGACTGTGATTGACAATAAATTAATTACTTTATCACAGTAGATTTTTTCTAATACATCTGAACTAACTAAAAAAAATGATCTTCAATCTGTTGCCGATAGAAAAATTCATCAGCAAAACATTCAATGAGAGTAATTAAAGTAAAATAATATTACTGTCCTGTAAAAATCCAAAAGTCAAAAATGAAAGATAGAATGAGGAAAAGAGTTTGATCAGTATCTTGCAAGATCTAATGACTTAAGTAATCATCAATTTAAATTCATTAAACAAATGAAAATGAAAAAAAATTTCAAAAAATCAGATAAACAGATAATAAAAATTAGAATCGACGTTACGATTATAAATTATAATCAATTAAAGATGACTTATTGTGAAGTTAAAAACTAAATAAAAAATCTTATAAGTACATGATTTTAATGTCTATGACTGTTTGATATAGTATAAGCCCTTAAGTAAATTATGAATAATTATTGAGTAAAAATATTTGTATTTTGTTAATGTTAAATTTTTAATGTTAATGTTACATTTAAAAAAAAAAAAATAAGAATGTGATGGTTGCTCGTAGATTATTATAAGTAGGCTATTATTGTCGCTGACGTTTTGTTATCATTAGCGCATAATCAATTTATAAATAAATACTTGTTCGTTAAGATTAACCACTTGGAACTATCATTATGATCGTTTTTTTAAAATTTTCCTGTCCACAGCAAAATCTTTGATTTAGGAACCATAATAATAAAATTTACATCATTCAAAAAAAAAAAAAAAAAGAAAGTTGAAAAAAAACCGTAGACATACGACATTAAAAACTCTATTTGCGCATCTCTAATTAATTAAAATTACCAATAATAAACTTTTTAAAAAAATTTCCTAAAAATTAAAATAAAAACAGTCAAAGCACCCATGAGTCTCGAGTCTCGTAAGTATTCACCGCGGCGTATCGTTCCAATTAAAAGCGTCATCAGGTTGGTAGAGTCGTGGTCACTTTAAAAGCCCGTCTTGCAAAAAAAAAACCCGCTCTTCGTCGTCGCGGCTAACTGGATTTTTCGCGCGAGCGACAAAAAGCCAGAAAAGGACCTCTCTCGACTCGAAAATTCACCCCACCGAAAAAAGCCACTACGGCTAATCTTGAGTTTTTTGTGGTGTACCGTCACGCGGTACGCGACTGGAGAGGTTTTCAATAAGTTTCGGACGTGACCTTTGAGATCATAAACATTAGTCAATAGAAAATTACGCTGAAATCACATTACAAATACGTTGGATTTAAATTTTGACGAGAAACGTTAGTCGAAAGGATTTAACATCAATACTTTATTTTGACTGATATTTTAAATTGTTTAAATAAGTAAACAGTTGTGAAAGCTTTCTAAAAAAGAGACATAAACCTTATGAGAAAAATTTGGAAAAAGAGAACATCTCCAATGTTCCAAATTATTATGTATTATTATTTTACGAAGGTATAAACAATTTTGTGGTAGCTAATAATCAATAATTATGAATACAAAATTTTGTATATGTATATGTTTTTATTAATAAAAAATGGAAATTAATGACAAATGTATAAATTGACTCTTAAAAAATTTGAAACATTAACTGTACGAAAGAATTTAAAAGCTCTCATTATTAGTGTTGATATGTTTAATCAGAATGTCAAGGACCTTGTTGATAGAAACAAATCTATTTATTAATTTTTCTCAGTTTAGAAAAATTATTTTAACTTGCTTGTTAATTCATTTATTTGAGTTCATAGCAACCATTTATTTTAACTAAAATAAAATAATTTTAATCAAACTAAAAAATTTTTAGCTCTACAGTTAGGTGTTTTATCAAAAAATTTTTACAAAGTCTCTGTACAAGTCGCTAACAACAGAAAATGTAAAAAAACTATATACATTCTAAGTGTATATTTCAAAATTACCAAACGTCTTTCGCATCTGTTTAAAACTTTCATTAGAAAAGTGGGCGTCGTACTGCAATTCATCTGAGCAGCAAAGAAATTGAGATTTTAGTTGAATCGATGAAGGATAAGATCGGTGACTTAGAAGATCAAAGGGAATATTTAGGTAGCGAATAAATTAAATTTAATTTAAAATTCCAACTATACCCAAATGCAAATCAACATCGATCAAAAGCGTCCAATTAGAAAAATCTTCAAAAATTTAATATTTAAAAAAAAAAAAAAAATCACCACATTGAGTCTGCACAAAATCATCGGGACGTTTTTTTTTTTTTTCTTTTTAAGAAATTTCGATGGAAGGAGAAGGAGGTTTGCTCTTGAGGGTAACGAGCTCGATTGAAATTACTCGAGACGGCTTCGAGAGCACACGCGTGTACCTGAAAGCTCGTCTCTTTTCGGGGGAGTAGCCTGGGTTATCTGATCAGCACGACGAAAGAGATTTTACTTGGTAAAGTGCGTGGCTTTTAGCTTGATTTGACTGCGAGATGTTTTTTTATTTAAGTTTTCGTGGTAATTAGTGGAGTTAAAAAATCATCTTATTAATTTACTTTGATTGTATTAGTTTGTTAAACCGAGTCTTTGATATGAAGAAGTTTCATGAGGATTCTTCTATGAAACAAAAACTAAAAGCTTCTTAATAAAGCGATACTATTATTTTTATTAGTTTTTAACAGATAAGTTTGTTTCAACAATTTTTCATCATTAGATTGGAACTTGGCTTTAGTATCTTGCATACTAACAGTCTGAGGGGTACTAATTATTAAATTGTTTATTCAATTTTACTATTTTTTCAAACACAACACTTCTTAACTTCGAGTGACCCATAAATATCAATGAAAACGTACAATGTATAATATTAACTACTTGCTTTTCAAATAAATTACATTTTTGATAAAATAAGTTTCTACTTTCAGACTTTAAAGTTGTCATTTTTAATCATCCCTCGAAAAACGAATTCTTATACTTACAAGTGAGAATAAAAAATTGTATGTACACCTAGTGGAGCATGTCTACCAGAGAAGACTGAACTTACTCACGGGCATAAAACACTTTTCTCCATGCGATCAAACTTTAAACTTCAGCATATTTTCTCATTCCCATCACCCGACAAAAATGATCCTGTAACTCAACATCTTTCCACGTCGCAAATCACACAACAAAAACCTATAAAAAGACCGTAAAATGCCTCATCTCGGAGTTTTCCTCAAAATTAAACCCCCAGCTAATGAAATCGCAAATACAAATGGAAAAAAAAAGAATCGCGCGCGGATAGTTCGGAGCCAGGGGGTAATAATAATCGGGCGGGGGTGCAAGGAGGGAAGCCATTTCCAAGGGGCTTATCGCGCCCGAGCAGAGCCGTTCCATCCCGTCCAATTGCCAGTGATAACCGCAGATGAGAGAGAGAGAGAGAGAAAGGCCCGGGCGTCTTGAGACCGCTCACCCGGAAGCACTGCGAGCGGGAGAGTTTGGCGGAGGTGTCGCAGCTCTCTTACCTATCGCTTCGTTTGTATCTACCGAGATTACCCTCCACAAAACTCCCACCACCTTTGATTGTGCTAATTTTAGTTTTTAAATTCTTTTTTTTTTTTTTTTTTTTTTTAATCAAAAATTATTTCACCGAATTAGTAAAAATTGTTTATTAAAATTTAATTTTTAACTTTTTAGGGCTTCTGAAATTATTTTCTACCAAAAAAACATTGACAATCACAACAAAACATTTTTTTTTTTTTAATTATTTTTGTAAAATGATTGTAAAATTCGTAAAAGGTCAATTTTTTGCAGTTTCAAGAAATGAATTCTTTGATAGTGAAACTATATGTATGTGGTTTTTCTAAAGGATCTCTATTGTAAGAAGACAAATATCAATAATTTAGTACACTTTTTCAGCGTAGCGTCCATACGCGTAATGAAAAAAATTCAATCTTTAACTTGCTTTAATTTTTAAACTATACGGTCAATTTTGATCAGACTTCGTAGAGATGTTTATTAATATCTAATAAACACCTCCAGAAAATTTGAGCTGGTTCTCTATTGTCATGTATTTGGTAGAAAACCACCTTAATTATTGTTTTATAATTCAATTTTGTGGTTGTTTAAAAAATATATGTATAAATAAAATAAAACGGCTGTAAGCTCTACTTTCAAGATGAAAAGCTCTTGAAAGCTCATTTAAAGATTTAAAAAGCTCGAAATGAGTAATCCCCCTGGAGGTCGAAAAACATTACGACTTAAAATAAATACACGTGTAACGAACGTTACTTCATCGTGTTTTTTAATTAAATGTGGTTTTTGATAAAAAGAAAGGGTGCTGGCTTTTATTTTTAGCTTCTATCGCGCTTCGCTTTTCTCACATTGAAGTTATATTACTCAATTGTAAGCGAGCTTTTGAATAAAACAGAAACTTTATAACTAATGAGGCTCGAGCGGTCTGAAACTTTTGCTTTTTGTGTCATTAAAATTTTGAAAAACACTTAATTACTTCACTCACCGCTTTTGTAATATTAAAACTGTTTTAAAATTGGGTTGATTAATTTTTTACATAAAAAAGTTCATATTTTTTAGAAAGTAATTAGTTTTAAAAGTTTTTTTTTTGTACAATTCGACGTGTTCCTAGCCTCAATCCTACAAAACTTATAACCCTTTCGAAAGCAGAAAATGCTTACTTTATAAGGAACTTTTCTGTCAAACGTACAAATAAATGATCAAGACCATTAAATCCAATGAGGCACAGGTAAATAAATGTAGTCGTCCCATTGAATAATTGTCCTTTGATTGTCCTTTTGAAAACCAGCGCTGAATTTAAAAAAGCTCGTTCTTGTAGTTTTTCCACATTTGTAGTGTTTTAAGATAAATCGTTAATCGGTTTGTATTTTCATCATGTGCGGCAAATTTAAACTTTGATTTAAAATAAGTAGGCGCTCTTTCAAAAATGATGCAATCATAGAAGATTCTCGAAAGCAATTCTCTCGATGGAATGGATAAAGTAAAGCTAACAAAAAATTTGCATGCAACATTGTGCTCGAAGCATCATTTTTTTTTTCTTTCCAACGCTCGATAAATGCATTACGACTGTAAACTCAACTTCAATGTTAATAGTTTAACCACCTCTGAAAACAGCAGCCTAAATAAGCATGTCGATAGCCATTCATTATAATCGCTTTTTTATTATTTTCTTTTTTTTCCTTTGTCGCGTTACAAGCGCTATTATGCATTATGTATGAATCCGCGCGCAATGAGAATCTCATAAAAAATTATTTGCAGAGCATAAAACATAAAGAAACAGTGACGCAAAATTTTTATTGTCCACCGAGAAAATCGCGAGTTGTGCGAGAAAAAAAAACCGGTGTCGCATGAAGAATCCGTATTAGTAGTTTATGAATGATTTTCTGATTTTTTTTGTTCCGATACCCAATTATGTTCGTTTGTGAGAAAAGAAAGAGGAGAAAAAAAAAAACCATAAACATTGTAGTTTACACGTAACCCAGTAAAAAATCTTACGTGCGTGACTGAGCAAGCAGACGATACCGGGCCGTACATCACGTTTTTATCCTTGATATTAACCGTATCGTGACCGAGGAAAAACCAATTTTGGGTTTCTCGAAAATCGTTAGTCGCAAAATATTATTTTTTCATATTTATTCATTGTAATTCAAGGCATAATAGCACGCATAAACTCGGGGGAAACAAACAAGACTTGTATTTATAAACCCGGAGGTACTTTGTGAAGAAAAAAAAAGGTACCAACTACGTAAATTTACGCGGCGGCATAAATTTGAATGAGATTCGGTGGCCGTTTGATGAGAGAATCCATCTGAATCATAGCCGGGTAAAACCCCATCGCATCGGGCATTCCGAATTCCTGGAGCATCAAAGGCAGATAACGGCCGAAAAGAAAAATCCGGCAAGCGCAGCACAATAAAATGCAACTTAACACCGCCGCCCGCGCTGGTCTGTACGGCAGTCATCGCGAGGGAAGGAAAGAGAGAAGACGAGCGTCAGCGAATATTCCGGTCACGACGTACGAATAAACCGTCGATCGGCCGCACACGCTATAATGCTGCAATGGAATTCCCCTACTATCGCTGCTTATGCTACGTACAATACAAAGGTGTATTTCAAAATCAAAATGTATGTTTTTTTTTTTTTTTTTTTTTTCAGACACAAATTTGTGGGAGAACAGGAGTCGTGGAGTTGTTTTTACGGGAAGACTAATTTTATGCTAATTCGGGGCTTTGAGAGTTTGACGACCGGAGTTTGTTTGGGTGCGACACTCGCTGCTGTACGCTCGAGTAAACGTGGACGGTTTTTTTAAGCGGTTAGAAATATGATTGTTTATGGTGGGATGACACGAGATTAATTTTGGCTCTACCTGGAGTGAATAAGATTCTTATTTATGTTTCAGGCGAAGATTTTCAAAAGAATATTTAAATATATTACTCTATCTTATTTTTTCTATGTAATTAGGCCTGTTCCTTATGCTTATAAAGGTTTTATGAAATTTTTCAAAAATGTTCATTAAATTTTTTTTGAAGTTTTTAATCAGTTTCACCTACATTTAAATTTGCAACCAACAATTTTTCTCGCAATTTTTAGAAAATTTTGTTTACGAATTTTTTTTTTTTAATAAATCCCTCTTTATAATGATGAAGCATGTTCGAGTGTCTTCGTTTTATAATTGATTTGATTGGTTAAGAACGTTAAATTCAAAATTTGAATTGCGTTTAATTTGAAGTTTTGAACACTTTGTAATTTAGAATTTTTTGCAATAATTTTTTGAATAATTCAATACTTTGTTTCAATAAATGGACTTCATTTCTTTGTAGAATTCTATAAAATAAAATAAGAATCTTTATTGTTTTAAAAACAACTTTTTAAAGCTATAACCACAAAAATATCGAACTGAACTTAGTTGCAGGTTGCAAAGGATATGTGATGAATTTAGTGTTAAAAAATTTTTTTAACATAGTTTTTTTGAAAATGAATTTAAAAATTATCGTTTATTTACTTTCAAGATTAAAAATTGAGCGCGCCTGCGCGTCCATTGAGACTAGTGTTTAAGAAAAAAAAATCTTGGCTATTTATAAAGTGCTTTAAAAATAATTATTAATAATTAATATTTTTTGTGATACAACCAAAATTAATTTAATCAAAGCTTGAATTTCATAAAAACTAGTCTGAAATCTGAACTTGTGAGTGCAAGCGTGCATAAATTTAAATTTGGAAAATAAAAAATTGTTACTTTCATTTTTATTTTCATAAAATCAATAATAAACAAGTTTGGTCAGTAAGCGTACTTAAAAACTAACTTCGGCATTTGGTTTATTCGACTCGTACATATTTGTCATTTGTAGCTATGGTAAACTCAAAAACTTTTAGAATTATAATTTTGATGTTTTTGTTTATTGATTTAATCACGTTTTTATTTTAAATAAATATTTTAAAAGCTTAATTAAATTAATTTAACCATATGAATTAAAACTATGATTGCGACATAGAAATTCAAATTTTGAATTATGTTTCTCAAGCAAAAATATTGTGAATTTCAACGAAAGAGAAAGTCCAAAAATAATGTCAATATTAAATTCACAATCTACTTTTATTCTTTCATCCCAAAAAAAATTCCTTTTATATCTCTTGTAATCCGGAAATTGACATACTTCCGTTTGATAACAATCAAAGACAATTAAAAGCCTTGGTATCGAGATTTTTGCGAGTAGTCCGGCATCAAGGATAATAAAACTCGAACACTTCCGCGGAATATTATTGTCAAGGTTTTTTAACTCGAGATTGTTCACGATCGCTCCATATATGCATAAAAAGACGTTAAAAAATTATCATACCGAGCGCATAAACGCGCGAATACACGAGGTGCAAAATCTCGCTGCTATTAATCTCAATAGTTTCTGCGATTGTGCGTGTTTTTTTTTTTTTGCGCCAAATGCGTTTGAAAAATTACATATTCCTCCAGGATAACGTAAGATGTGCGTCAAAATGGTGCGACCGAAATACAAAGTTTCCGCACTCGTTTTTTTTTATTTAAAGTCGTATATATGCGAGTTTAAAATAATGGCCATCGTGAATCGTACACTATCTCTCTCTCTTTATGTGACTTGCAATATTTTTATCCCCATCGCTTACTCGAAGTTTAAGACGCACAAAGGAACATCAAATTGTTCCAACATCGTATAAGGATACGTGACCGCGCAACTACGACTTTTCACTTCCGATCGTAACGGCACTGTTCGAAACTTGACTTAAATATTTGCACACCTCTAACTTTTGATTGACCCTAAAATATTCTTCATGATCTTGTAGGAGTAAAAAATTATTTCTGTATAATAGTTTATTGTCTAATTCTATTGGGTATTAAAACTTAAAATCAGGTCAGAAAATTATTATATTCATTATGAATAGTATATTACAGTCCCGAGGAAGTCAAAAATGAGTTAGCCTTTAGCAAACCCAAATTGATGTCCGAGCCTTCGGCTCGATTTTTGCACTCAATGGATGTATACTATTTTTCACGCTAGTAGCCCGAAAGTACAATTTTCGGGCTCGTACCAGAAACGAATATTGTACTTTCTGACTACTAGCGTGAAAAATAGTATACAGCCCTTGGGAGTGCAAAAATGAGCCTTCGGCTCGGACATCAATTTGGGTTTGCTAAAGGCTAACTCATTTTTGACTCCCTCAGGACTGTAATATACTATTTCACGCTAGTAGTCAGAAAGTACAATATTCGTTTCGGGTACGAGCCCGAAAATTGTACTTTCAGGCTACTAGTGTGAAAAGATTTTATAATACAATACAGTTACAAATAAGCTTCTGATATCGTAATGGGTACCCTATAGAAGACTGAGTACCTAATACAGCGAGTAATACTGTGTAAATTATTTATCAGCCTCTATTTTTTAAATGAATTTCTGTAAAATTACAAAATAAAAAATTCAAGAACACAAAAAATTTCTATTCATTAACAGATTCAACATTTTCAGAAAAGAAACTTAAATAAACTTAGGTTTCAAAAGTACTTACTTAGATAAACTATGTAGCTTTAACTCTTTGTATTTTGTTTGGTACCCTGATGTACATGCATACTTATAGTTAAATATACTTTCCAAACTCGTTTATATTATATAAGGATTATCCTATCGCAAAATAACTAGCTGAAAATTGTTCGCTCATCATTCATAAAATATTTATATACAATAGGCATCATTTGTAATCACCTCGTACACTTTCATCATCTTCCCCTTTCTCTTTCACGCTGGATAAATTTAGTATAAATCATATATCAAAATGATTTATATTTTATAAGAATTGCATAATTAATTTATATTTGTTACCAAAAAAATCTTCACGTAGTAAATTGATGCTGTAAGTTGAAGAAATCATAAATAATGTTTTCTTTACTAAGATGTAATTGTATTACAATCATTTTTATGTAAGTATGCATGTTACTAAATTATGCTACATAATCTCGTAATTATGGTATTATAGACTCTGCGTAGTCGAAGTTTACAAATTGAAAAACAGGCAATAAACAAGTTCTGGAAAGACCAGAAATAGTATATTATTTTATCAGAAACTGTATTATTTATATTCACATAAAATAAAATTTGACTATATTATAAATTTGAACACGTTTTGAAGATATGCCTGATATAATACAGTAGAGTATTAATCGTGAATATAATTAACTTATCAAAGCAAGCAGCTTTTAAATTAAAATTTTTCTGGTTTTGGAATGGTAAAGTGAATTTAGCTAGTTTTGAACCGAACACTGGTTAAGCATGGATAAATATAAATACAGCTGCTTTTTTATTTTGTAACCGTTACTTTAAGTATGAATTTTTAAGATTTAAATGCTTTTGAAAAAAAGTCAACAAAGAAAGCATTCATTATTTAAAAAAAGATAATTTTCCTGATGTTATACATGTACATAATTTCAATGACATACTAATACATTAGATCGCTAAGACTATAGTCTATACTTTCAAGCCTAAAAGTTATTAGTTATATTTTAGACAAAGATATAAGTATATTTATCAATAAAAATCTGGTACTTCGATAAGGATTTACTATAAATAATATCTTATCAAGTTTGTCATCGTAAGCAAAAATTTGAGCTCGAATATATCCGTACAAGACATAATAGTTGCAATCGTTACGATATCATAAAAAGTGACCACGCGCGAGAAAAGTGCGTACGGAAAGCATCAAACGGTCGTGCAGAAATCACGGTTGTGTCGCACGTAGATAGGAAGCACGAAGGACGCGTTCCCGCGACTGGCTTTTATTTTTCGGTATAACCAGCGGTACAATATTTGCGAACTTACGTACACGCATAGATTATTCTTAGCCTTTTTTTTTCTTTCTTTCTTTTTTTTCGTTCTTTGTGCTGCGCGTTGCGACTGAATTTGTGATGAAGCGCTATCCTGGATGACAAGGCAGAGTAAATAAGAAGGGAACGTGACTGAATTTTACTCGGGTATTAGCATTTTTCAATAACAAATTTCTTCCTTCTTTTTTCGCGAAGTGGTAATTGCTAACCATCGGTAGATCTGTCAAGTATCGGAGTAAGATGATTATTCGGTCGATTGGGACAGTATTTATGTTCACAAGAAGTGAACTGTACAGTGATCATCGAAACATTTTACTTTCCGTTTAAAAATTATTTTTGTTTCAAGATGAGTACAGGATGGAAGGAGCAGAAAAAGGCTAATTTTAGACTCTCCGAGACTGTATTTCAAAACCAGTTTCAAGAAAGTCATAATACTGTTTCGCGTGTTTATTTTTTCTTCTTTTTGTTCTTTTCAAAGCTAATGTTTTTTCTAAACGATAAATTTCGACCAATAGAAAATCTTTGTCCTCTTTTAAAAATACACACACACACACATGCAGAGCAATTATTTAATCACAATCTTCGAGTACTTGCAGCTGTTTGGATAATGATTTGTGACTCACGAGTGAAAGTGTACAAGAAGGACAATAAATACATAACTAGATGACGAAGCTGTGCTAGAAAATTTTTTTCCAAAAAATTATTACTATCTTCATTCAACGGCTGCACTTAAAAAAAAAAAAAACAACGATTTGAACTTTTAAATTTGTGATTGATTAGTGAGTGTTCGAGGTTGCGTAACCGTCTCTGATCTCCATTTTTAAAATTAATAAACAAATCGGGTTTTTATGACATACTCTCCGAGAAAACGTGAAAAAAAAGGGGGGGGGGGAAAGAAGTCGCGTTTAACATTTACGCAATGAGATCGCAATACGACTGCCATAAGTGACAACATATTATTCGATTTAAAGCAATCGTTTATTTCGAAAATTATTAGTTAACATTTTGTGACGTAAGAACCCGGAATAATTTATAGCGACCGAAAGTAGTGATTTTTCATTTAAAACTCGAATTCGCATTATTCACAGGCGAGCGTATTAACCGTTTGCGAATCCGCAAATCAAAAATTCGACACGGATCGTTAAACAATTTTCCCCCCAAAAACCCGAAAAAAAGGGGGTAAACATTATTCAACTTTTCATGCATTGTATAGCTGCTTGTTTATGAATATTACGTACGACCCAATCGCGCGGAAAATTGAAAAAATGTAGCAATTTTTTTTTTCCCTGCCAGGCTTGCGTAACTGATTACTCCTCTTTCTAATTAGCTGCACAGACGAATTTAAATGTAGGCTGGATAAAATTATAGCTCGTCGGGTTGATAAGTAATCAAAAATCGCGTCACCCGAGACACCCCGCCTCGGATAATGAATTTTTGCGAGGCCGCATGCATTCATCCGTCTAATTCGGCCCGCACCGCAAAACTCGCGCATCCGGAAGTAAAACGAGACTCCTCGCACAGCGGGAGGCTCGGTGTATATGTTGTGCGAATGTATATCGAGTTACGAATTAGAGAACGCAGCCACGGACCCTATTAGTTATCTCCCGAGCTGGTGCCCCTGCGCCGAAAGAGAGGGTGAGAGTACCAAAAGCGCAATTTCCTCGTCCCCCACGAGAGAGAGTTCAAAGTTCGAGATTTAAAGGGATAAAAATAGATGAGGGGAAACTCATTTGCACTATACACTGATTTGATAATTACGATAATTGATTGGGTTCTTCTTTTATTTTTATTACAATTTTGGATTTTTGGGAGGTTTTATATTCATTGAGATCCAGAACTATATAATTCACAATATTTCATGTCATTATTGAAAAATGTAAAAACTTTTTCAGTTTTCACCAACTAGCGGGCTCTCAAATAATAAACTTATCTTTCATTAAATATAATTATGAGGTTTTTTTCTAAAATATGACACATAATTTGAGTAGTAATTTTTTAAAATAAATTTTTAATACGATGTTTTCCCTGTTATGATACATGTTTTACTTACCTATTTACTTAATCAAAAAAAGTTCTATGTTTGAATTCTACCTTGGCAATGAATGAATTTTTTTTTCTTCATTTTAGTTCAAAATTCAAAAGTTAGACTATCATTCTCTATAGTAAAATAGTATATATGAAACTTGGCAATGTGCAGTGTTAAGTATTTATAAATATTTAAAAATATTACTAATAACTGATCTCATCACGAGTTAAGAGGTAAACCATTATTCAGTAAAAATAGTATGTAATTTACCACATTAAGAAAAATTTTGTTTAATTACTAATAATTACGATCATTTTCAAAAATTAATTCAGTAATTACTTGATCAATAAATATAGACCCATACAACCATGTGCTTTACTATTTATTATCACAAAATGCATTTTATATACACATAGAAAACATTTTTTTTAAAATAGTATTAATCTTTAATATTTTATGAATTCACTGCACTAGAAAAATGTTTAAATTTTCATTAATTTAAAAATATCTCAACATTTGAATTTAAATAGACGTCTGTCACCATCAGGCAAGGAGGTGTAAACAGGAAATAAAGGGGAGGCAGGCGCAAAGTTTAAATTCCCCGTTCGCGTCTCGCTGCGTCGAGTCGTGGGGGATGACAACCGAGCCGATGCGCGCCCGAACGAATTCAAAATTAGGTGTACTTCATACAGACGGAAATACATACACTTCCCTTTTTCCATCAATAAGAGCTCAACGGCATCTGATTTTTCCGCCTCGTATTATTAAAAATAATGTGTATTTTCTTGAAATAATTTTTAAATTTTACTTAAAAATCGATACTTGTTATTTTTTTACAAAAGAGAAGAGACTAAAGATAATATCAGTTAGGTTAGCAATATTATTCGTTGATTTATGGTAATTTCAAATAAAAACAATTAATTTTTTTTTTATATATAAAAATTTATATAAATAAAGTATTATTACAAAATCACAATAATTGTTTGCTGGTAAAGTATAATACAATTCTAGAACTTAAACTATTCGATTGCAACTTATGTTTAATCAAACATATCTATATATAGACTTAAGTTGCATTCTTGAAAACATAATCAAGTTTACAAAACGAAAAAAAATATTTTATAAATAGTTACCAAGTTAAGTTTACTCAAAATTAAATTATGATTAACAAATTTCATTTGTTAAAGTCAACCTTTTACAATTTTTCAAAAAATTACAGAATTATTTAATTTTTGATTTCCAATACTCTGAATTTTTTTTTATGGTGTACAAAATGTAAATCAATTTTTTGACTTATCGACAAAATTACCTGTACAAAAATCCTAATTTATGTATAAAAAGTCTACTTTTTTAAAAGCTACACGATTTTCTATTGATCACAACATTGTATCAACTTGATGGCTTCTAGCGATTCTTCATTATCAAAAATACTTACGATTAGATTAACAGTAAAAAAAAAATTAAATTAATCTTCAGACACTGCAATGGCATCGGTTGAAAAGTGTCATCGATCAATCACCGCGCATTGCAAAGTCGCGCACTAGATCCTAAAAATATACAAACATTCACTTGAGACACTTAATTTAGAAGTTTTCCATGATAATACTTTTACACAATTTTGAGTCCGTCGCGCACCAGCGAAAACAAAGGCACAGTTTTAAAAGTAAATCGAGACACTATACGCTCTCGTTTGAAATCACAGCAATGAGACTCTTGAGGTTTTTCGTAGACGAAAAAAAAAAAAAAAAAATAACCCAAAAAACTTCAACTCTTCCAGAAGCTCTTCTCGGTGAGTGCGCGGACAATCAGCGACAGAGCCATCAGAAAAACAATGACTGCCCCTGCTAGCATTATGGCTTGGTACTCTGGAAGAAGAAAGAAAAAAAAAATATTTCGATAACAAATAACGCTTGCGGAATGTTTGTGAAAAATTTTTTTTCAGGAAAGATCGAGAATATTTGTTATTGTTTTTCGATCTTGATAGTCGCGACGATTCGTCTGACACGTGCAGACTCGAGTCGTGATCGGAAAAATCGGATAAATTTAGCTAGATGAGATATTTTGATTCGAAGAAAACACTTCTTTTTTTTTTTTCAATTAAAATTTTTAGTTGATGCGTGTTTGCGTAAATGAGGATAAGTTTGAACTTTTGAAGGATTTATTTTACTCTGATCAGATGAATATTTAAGTGGGGTTTCATTTTTTTTTTTTTTTATTAAAAATAATGTTTGTGAAAAAGTTTTTTGTATTGTTTTCAACCAAGACTAAATATTTCATAAGATTATTTTTTATGGTAATTCTGTAGTGCACAGTCCCTCCCCTGGTAAATTTTTTTTTTACGGCTCTGTTAGTTGGTAGTTACTAGTTTTGATGGGTACAGATTCTTAAGAAACCATAAATTCAGTAATGTTATACACTTTTATGGTTGAAGTAAATGAAAAAAGTTGAATTTTCACAATCACTAATCATAATACTAAAAAATATACCCGCTACCGGATAATAACACATAAAAAGTAATCTTACTTCTGTAATGGCTGTCACTGGGTTTGGAGACCGGCCTGGGAGTCTCGACGACGACCCTCTGGAGCACGGGATAGAGCCGTCGGTGCTGTTCCTGGTGGTGTCGGTGCTGCTGGAGGAAGTTCATGCTCACGGCGGCGTCGTAGGAGGGCAGCTCGGTCTTGCACGAGCCGCAGCCGACGACGAAGCCCGCCTCGGAACCGGGAGCGAAGCCGTAGGGTCGCGCTTCCGAGCCCGACGCCGCCTGGCCCGGGACCAGGGACGCGTACGACGGGGGATCATCGTCGCAGCAGTTGTGCCACGAGAACGACGTCTCCACGATTGTTGCGACCGAAGGCCGACCCTCCGCCTCCTCCTGCTCCCTCTTCTCACGACTTTTTTCTTGGTTCAAGGGTGGCTCACCTGAAATTCAAACGGAACCTGTTTTAAGAATAAATGCATTCTCGACAAGAGAGAAGTAATTGGCTTTGAGATGATTAATGAGTGGTTCGTAATAAGAGATCTGGGTAGTAAAGGCTAATGATGTAAATATTACGGGTTGAAGCGCTCTTGTAACATAGCTCTTAACATTTAATTTGATCAATTACACAAGAAAATTACGCTGAACGATCTAAAAGTTGCAGGCACAAAGGCTATTACGATCGAGAGTCGGTGCAATAAAATATTATTTTAGATTGATTTAAATTGAATTATAAATTAAGTAAAAACTCGGTAAAATTTTTTTAACATTAACATACTCTTGCGTATTTTCTTTCAATTAACGTGAGTTAATGTAAAAAAAATTGTATTTTTAACTGACGTCATACCCTGTCTGTTTTTTGTTTAAAATTTTATAAAGTCATTGAAAAACTTCAAAAGCGTTATTTTATTTGAAATTACTCTTTTAATTAAAAATTTAACTAATTTTATTTTAATCATGCTTTGATTGAATAAAAAAAATTAATGATATTTCAAAATTGAATAAATTTTGCTTTGAGCTCGAGTATTTTTCATGAAGTGGTAATTTTATTTCAATATAAACATCCGACCGTCCTTTTATTGCCTTTTTTGTGAAGTTTCGAATTGGTCGAAATTAAATATTCCAGTTTAAACGTAACTGTACATTGAAGTAAATATTGGTAACTTCAGGAGTATTTAAATATCGAACCTCCGCTTCTATTGTTCGAACGCCTCGGGTGAATGAATAACTTGATTTTTCGAATCACTGCCTTTATTTATTTACGCTTGTTTCGAATTGAAAAATAAAAGTTTGGTTGCATCAAGTTTATCAAAAACTGAATAATTAAAAAAAACTTCTTTTTTGTTCCAAACCAATCAGGACTCTCTTCTAATTTAGAGCTAAGAAATTAAAAATGTATTTTTACTACAATTCAATCACAAATTCATAGGCCTGTAAACTAATAATACATCGCAGATCTAGACGAAACTTTGGGTTTTGTTTTTCTAGCCCGAACGATGAAATTATTATTATTATTTTATTATTATTAAATTATTATCCTAACTGTTTTTATCTGTTTAAAGCAGTTTCAATATATGACTATTTAGGCCGAAACTTTAAGCTCGATTTGCAGCTTATTTATCAAAAAAATAATTTTTATTTTAATTTTAGAAAATTTATAATATTTTAAAACTCAATTTTACAAGATAGACTATGTCTATTCAAGCTTTGAAAGTTCTCAAAACGTTTGAAAGCTCTTTTGTAAATCTTAATTAATGTAATGACTTTAGGCACGAATAAAAAATACTAATAAAATGTTTTTCTTGAAAAAGACCAAAAAAATTGGTTCACATTGGTTGAGATAATGAGACCGGCCGTCAAAGATCGAAGCTCCGGCAGTCGTAACACCTCGTAAGCCTCAATCAAAAACTACTCAAAAATCAGTCGCGTTAGAGAGAAAGAGTGAGAAATGCGGTCCCGGCACATCGGATTTATCCCAGGGCGGGCGTAAGCATAAGCAAACTTACGCAGCGTGCTTTCACATTATGTTGGTCACTACTAAATTACGTAACTCACGTGGGTAACCCACATAATCCACGTACCCATGCACAGCACCCGTCATCCTCCTCTTTCTTTCTCCACTCGCTTTTCACCTATGTGTGTGTGTGTGTGTGTGTGTGTGTGTGCACCGAGACGTTTTTCCAATACGGAAACGCATATCACTTTCACCGGTCACGGCGCACAAGTGTGTGTGCGCGTGCATAATACACAGCATCGACGTGAAAATTCCTTCGGGCCTCTCAATCATCCACTTGCATAGTTAAGCGCGCTCTTGTTTCGAAATATTTTTACTTTTTTTTTTATTATTTCGTTCGATTAGCCGAGATTTTTATGTGAAAATTCCTAAGTCTCGTACGAAGCTGTAAACTCGGTTAAACTGTTTGGTTTTGTAATTTTTACTCGACGGGAGTACGGCGGCTTGAAGGTGACTGTTTCTTTTATGCAAATATTTTACGATCTAATTATCCGGCTGCTTACAAATAATTGATTCGCGAAAAAATCTTACTCTGAACTTTTTTTTTTTTATTGAGGCGATTACTTTTTGCTCGAGTGCATGGATTAAGCACAGTGTATATACTAGACAAAAATCTGTACTCTAGTTTCTTTTTTTTTTAGTAAACTAGGAATAAAACTGACTGGATCCGCGAAAAATATTGTCAAAGGATCTACTTGAAAGGTAACTAAATCATGAATAAATTTCAAATATTTTCAAATAGAGGAGTAAAAAAAAAAACATTAGATCAAAAATTTTTGCGCAAATGAATAATTTTAGTTGATTATTGAGTGCTCACATGCGGTTTGCATCCGAGGAAGGATCAAAGATTATGCGCATTTCAACCATAGAGTCGGTTAGAAAATCAGTCTGCGTACAGGTGTTCAATTAAAAAGTACGTCTTCGGAATACAGATTTGTACTTGCACATAAATCTTTGGTGGGTACCAAGTGAATGATTTATCAAAACTTCGATTCAATGAAATAATATTTAAAATCATGATGTGATTGATAGATCCTAATCCTCCTGACAATAATACTTTCGCTTGATTAGTTTTCAAGTTAAACATCATGTTTTTAAAACGACACTTCACAGGGCAATTGAAATCGAATTTCAGAGTGAAGTTTCAATTGAAGCTTCCAGAGGGCGAATCTCGTTCAAAAGAAGGCGAAGAAAAAAGTCATTGTGTTCGAGACTAATGTTCTGATATAAATATTAATATGCACGCGCGAAGGTGAAAGTATTTAGTACCCAGCGATTGTTTGATTTATTCAATTTATTTCATGACAATGCGGTCTATAATAAGAACGAACGAGAAGCTCTCAGGGGTCTACGACTCCACCCTCTATTGCATTTGTAGGCTCAATAAATTCTCTTTAAAAAAATTAATATTTTTAAAGATAATTTACTTTTATGTTTAGTTGAGTTTTTAGATTCAAGATTGACTGAATAATTTTATGTATTTGCTATGGAATAAAATTATAGTTTGAATGTGAATGATGACACTTTCAGGCCAAATATTGATGCTGGCACTCCGATTAATGGAACACACGTAAGATAGTAAATGACTATGCGGAAGCGAAGTTATAAATTAAAGAAGATTTATTTTCTGTTCACGTATTTACCGAGTATTCTAGAAAATATCATTGGCTCACTTTTTATTTATAAAATTAAGAAAAAAAAAAAAATTAATCGATTGACGTTTATTTTCATTGCGATGGAGAAGATGACGCGACAAAGTGTCGAATAAGTTTTAATTTAAAATTTAATTATCTTGCGAACGAAAATCTGCGCGTCAAGTTTTTTCGTGCCTTGAGTATCGAACTAAACCGAAAACTGAAATCGGCTTGCACGCAAAAAAAAATTTTTTTTAGATCCAATAAAAAATAAAAGCTTTTAAATTTTTTTTAAGCATCGAGTTGAAAAATAGGCCCATAAAATGAGAAGACATATTTTTCGGGTTTTATCTCAGAGATGACTTCCAAATCAAAAACTATAAAAAAAAATGCCGATTTTATTCAAAATTTTTTTTTTTTTTTTTTGGGAATGGTTTAGCTTTTCGAATTAGCAAAATGATAAAATTTTTAATATTTAGAATTTATAAAATTCAAAATATTTGAATTCTGTGAAAAACAGCTCTATCTTCAGCAACACTAATATTAATAAATCTTTCTTTCTTATAAACTCGCTGCGATAAACTGGT
The DNA here is from genome assembly GCA_038277355.1 of Encarsia formosa. NCBI lineage: Eukaryota > Metazoa > Arthropoda > Insecta > Hymenoptera > Aphelinidae > Encarsia > Encarsia formosa. Next base: position 114,923,430 of record CM076184.1, read on the forward strand.
TTGTAAAAGAAAAATTTTTTGCGCGATATCGTAAATTGGAGCAATCACGAGACTATTTATTACTTTTTCAACTCTTATGATTATGAAAATGAAGACAAAGAACATGGAAACGAAAAATTTTACTCGAAACCAACCAGTTGAAATAATTTAGCTTATAAAACAGCTTATTATTCAGTCGATAAAATCAAATGATTTATTTAAGGCAAACTTTTTACAATGTGTTGTTTTATTAAAAATCTTTAATTCTTTGGCAAACCTGTTTTTTAAATCCGTGATAACAACTTATAAGGATTCACTCGGTTCCTCATACATAAATTTTTTATAACTGTTTTTACAAATCTGTTAAATTATTTCCAGCATCCTGAAGGATAATAAGGTACATTGATACCATCTTAAACGTAACTTGTAATTTTCATTAATTTAAATCCAAAACTTTTTGTAGTTATTTATATCCGAAAACTGTATGCACGACAACTCGTTTGAAAATTAACAACCGTATTATTTTTCAATCGTTAATAATAAACTTTTATTTATCTTTTTTATCAATACTGGTGGTTAACCGAGTATCCTTGCAAAGTTGAGTCACTCGAGTCCTGCCAATTATTTACGCGAAAACTTACGTCACTAAGAATTTAATGAACCGAATCGCATCGCCGCATCCTGAATTTTCCTCCCAGACTCTACCGTAGTTTTTCCCCAAACCGATCTTACACAACCCGCTGACAATTAAAAAATCCAAGAGTTACTTACGCTCCGGTGCAACGTCGTCTGCTTTCCACTAAAAAACCACACTTCACAGGTACCAATTTTTTTTTCTTCAAAAAAAGGTGAATGAAACAGACACTGCAGTCGGGGAGGGAGGGTAACGCGATTATGCAAAGAGAGAGAGAGAGAGAGCCTCAGGAGGAGTCCATTCCACGCACGAGCGAGTGCGGCCGACGACTGAATGGTGACCCGCCGGCTGGCGCGCGGCTAACTATCCCGGCCAGTAAAACACCACTCACCAACTTGATTTTTCGCCCGCCACTCGTTTAAGTAAACACGACGGCTACGGCTCCCGTCCACTCGCGAGCTGTGTCTTTTTTTATTCTTCTTTCCTCGACGAACGAGACGACGTCCTTGAGCCTGATGCCTGACTTAGAGGGGTGGGGGAATTTTTTTAAAAACCGATAGATTATTTTTTTTTTTTTTTCTTTGGAGTTGCGTAAGGACGATCGGTTTGAATACCAGTTTGACGCGAATGAAAATTAGACGGTTTTGGAGAGTCCGAGGGTCATTGATTCCACCGAAGAGCTGTTTATTGTTTAGCGAGAATGAATCTGCGAGGTTTTGAGGAAAAAATTTTTTTTAACTAGTTCGCGATAAGGTGCTTTTAAAAAGGGGGGAGTTTTAGCGTACGTGTCCGAAGTCAAGTCGGCTCTTTCTCCATCGATTAGAGCGCTTGATTTATCTAACGGCGGTGTTTTTCCTCTGGCCATTAGAATTTAATAATTTTGACGTAAAAGGAACGGGGGGGGGGGGTTGAGAAATCGTTAACTACTTCTTGCTTTGTCAAGAGACCGGTAATTAAAAAATGTGAAACTGAGTTGGTCTCGGGTGTCATCAAACCCATAAAGATAACTACGAAAATGCTCGTAAAATACAGTAATTTTTTTGCGCCCGATATTATACGAATAAACAATCGTTTTGCCTACGAGAAAACTGCATAATTCAAGATGTTTACCTCTTAGCGTCACGTACGCGGATTGCGTCAAGTTCATCCTAATCTGAAGAAGTTTTTCCGTTTTTTTTTTTTTTCGTCTTGGTCACGACCGATCGCGTCAATTATCTCATTAAAAACAATCTACTCGTAATTTAGTCGCGATATTACTTTTTATTTTCTTTATTCTCACGCGATGCCTCTTATCTGAGGAGTATGAAAATAACTGTTTTTCCTGTCAATGTTTTGATATTGGAATCGAGGAGGGAAATACATGACATTGTGTGTATATATTTTTTTTATAAAACTCGAGGGTGAATTAACGTCGCGAAAGAATTTTGCATTTATCTCTCCGATGACAATGATGAGCAGTTTTTTGGTTTACCAATTGCACTGGTGATTAATAGCCTTAACGGCTTATCGTGAACATTTTTTACGTGATGGAGGTAATGGAGCTGAATATTGAAACGATAAGATTAATAGTTTAATTAAATCTGACGGAAATTGTTAGTGATAAGTGCAATTAACCCTCGAATTCAATGTTTGATACAATTTTTTTTTCTTACTGAAAAAGTGTTAATTTGATATTGTCAAGATTTATGTAAAAAGCGTTGAAAAGACGCCTCAGGATTTATTTATTTTGAGAGTAGTTTTGAATTTATCGCGCTGTGTTGACGTATTTTGAATGACAATTGATAATTGTGATTTACGCAATTAAACACCTCAACTGTCAGCACAAATCAATGCTGAGGCTCGCCAAAATAATAATTTTTGACCTACGAGAATTTACGTATAAAGCTTTGAAATAAGAGCTTTTAAAAAAAGTATCGCTTGAAATCAGATACGTAAATGCTCGATTTATTGATTAAAAAAAAATTTTTTTTTTTAATAATGTACCATTTAAAATTTGTGTTTTAATTGTTTACTAATTTCAAACTGTCTAAAACTTTAATATAAAGGGTTCTTACACATTGCAGAGCTAGAACAAGTATTAACAAATAAAAATTTAGTAATGGCAACTGGTTTTCAAAAGTAAATTGTAAATAGTTCCTGTATAGTACGAAATAAAACTTACTTTTTAATCTACATTGATATTCCTATCGATTCGATTAAGCTTTCTACAGGTTTTTTTAAATCGAGCTGAATTTAAAAATTAGTCACTACATTACCAAATTAGATAAGGTCACTTTGTTTTTCGTCCTTGATGCTATTTCGTCGTATAGTTAACAGTTTTCGTATTGAAAAAAAGGGCAACCATGTATTTTTTATAGATAAAGTGAAAAAAAGTTATTGTACTGAGTAAAATGACTCAAGTCTACTCAAGTATTTAACTACAGAGTTCAATTTACTTCTCCGTATTTAAATGGGTATCAATCGCAATAACTTTTCAAAAATTATTCCATTCAACTAAAAATAGAACTCATGTATATCAAGAAAATTCAGGTTTTTCAACTTCATTTAAAAATACCGTTAGCGGTTACAGTAAAACAAGATTCAAAAAAAATTTTGTTTAAATTAATTTTAATGAGACTATAAATTAGAATATTAAATCAGACAACTTTTATTGACTTTGATGCTATATTTACGGTACAAAAATAGCTGGAGTTTTTAAAAAGTCAACTATTTTTGGATGAACATTCATTTTTTCATGCAACAAGTAATAAATACTCAAAAATTTCTTTTGCCTTGAGAAGTTGATTTTTTAAAGAAAAAAAGCTCACAGAAAACCAAAAAAAAGAAAAAAAAAAAAAAAAAAAAACAATTAGTCTCGACCAATCTCTTCCAGGGACTCATTGTCTTGGTCGTAATTACATTCCGTCCGACAATTATTCCACGGACGGATTGCACAAAGGCACCTCGCAGTGCAATATTCGTAAAATCATCGTTTTATATACGCGGTAGACTTTACCCATTAAGTTCAAAAGGCGATGACTTCGAGAAAGAAGTTTGGGGAAAGGGTGTAGGAGGGAAAAGTTGTGAACGTTTTCGAAACAGGATAGAGGGAGCCGTTGATGAATTTCTCGGTTCTCCGAGTTCCTCGAGATTTGCGCTAAAGTTTTTCAATTATATTTCGTTCGGGGGTTTCCGCTGCTATGAATACACGTGCCGCTTTTGAAATGTTATTGAGGCTTTTTCTTCTTCATTCTTATGGCGCTTTCTTAGGCTTGAGGGAAAATTTGTTAAAGTTCTAGATGAGGAACTTGTTTTGAAGCCTGATTTCTAAGAAATATTTTTTTATTTTACGCAAGTAAGGATTCAGCTGAGGTAGATTTTCAAATTTTAATAGAACAAAAACACGAAAAGGTAATGTGATGTAAAATTACTTTGCCAAAGTCTGAATGTAAAACATTTAAAATTAATTATATAAATCATAAGGATTTTTCTTACTGGAATAAAAGATATATTTTTTCTTTGAATAAAATTAAAGGAAAATTTTTATCTAAAAAACTAATGCTTTTAAATTAAGTAATTTCCTCATTATTGTTGTAATGAAACTATTTGTTTATAGTTTCAAATGAACAAAAAACTGTGCAAATTCAAAATAATTTACTCATTACTTATTTATTTATTAATTACTTTTTTTTGTGTACATATATTTTATAAATTAATAGAATACTTGTCTACTTGGTGGAAATTCATATTCGACTCAGGTTTTTTTTTTCAAATATATAAACAACAAATTCATTTTTTATAGTTTAAAATTTCCACTATTTATTTTATTTAATTTTCAATTACATGACAGCCGTTTCAATACTTTGTATCATTATGAAATGTCGAGTATAAACTTGAAACGGATGTCATGTAATTGAAAATTAAATAAAATGAATAGTGAAAATTTTAAACTATAACAAATAAATTTGTTGTTTATACATTTAAAAAAATAAAAAAACCTAAGTAGATTATAATTTTTAACCTAACTGCAGGTTTCTTACTACTTTTGAAAATGACTGGTAAATATTTTTCTGGAACTTTATTTGGCTATTTAGCTGATTTTTATAGTTGAAAACACTAAAAAGTTGATTAAAACTAAACTGCAATTTAAAATCAACGCTTAAAAATTTAAAAACTAAAAACCTCAGTTCTCATCGTAATTCGCAATTTGTTTTAACATGAACGAATGACAAGGCGCTTTCTCGAAACTTCCCGGACAATATACATAATTGTACAAGAAACTCATCACAGTATTAAAATCAGGGTCATAAAATTTTTTCAGCCCATCAACCGGCCCGAAATCCCAAGCGTGTTTTTTTACTCGCCGAAGTTTTTTTTTTGACCGGCCATTTGCAACCGGTGGACGACAATTCAAAAGTCCATTTGTTCCCGAGCGCCTGTACGGTCTGAACCCGACGCGCACCCCGCGCCGGTTTCTTGCCGGGTAGGAGGAGGAGGAGAAAATATGTAAATGCTGCGTGACGCGCTTGCGGAATCAAGCTTTGTGATGGATGCTGACTTGTTTCTCGCCCTGTCTCGAATGATGGAAAATGTATGTGCTATCCGAAGCTTTTGAACAAGGAACAGCGAAAATGTCTTCCTTTTTTTTTAACTTGACTTCGGCTTTGCGGAGAATACTAATTTTTTCGATCCGTTGACGCAAGTTTTTTTCTCACACGTGTGAACTAGTCTTTTTTTTATTGTTACTATAAGTTTGTTTCTTTTTTCTTTCTTAATTTCATTTTGAGTATGATTCAGGGAATGCACTTTGATTGATTGGGTACTGACAACTGACAAGTGTCAAAAGAATGATCTTACAAGTTAACTGAAATTAAAGTTTTATCGTTTTAAAGAAACACCTTGTATGTAACGGATGAAAGTATACATTTTTTAATAAAGTTTCTTAGATTTATAAACTGTACAAAACCTAAAGAGTGAAATTAACTTAAAATCACTCCAAAAAAGTGAAAAATTATTCTTTTTTTGGAAAAAAATTCGAGTCGAAGCTTTGAGTGGCGCGCACTTTTCACTTTTTTTAAGTTTATAATTGAAGATTATATTTCTGTATTTTAAAATATACTTTTAATTCAATTAACAAACTTTAAATTTTGTTTGCTAATCTGCAGAAAACATGATTAAAACTTTTCTAGCTTATAAAATCTGTTGAACTTTTGCCATACATAATTTAATATATATTTAACTGTTTTAGTACTGATTCGATGTAATGCAAAATTAGAAGTCCAAATTCTCTTCATTATTTGTTGATGAATAATTTAAAAAAAATTAATTTCAATTCACAAGTTTAATTATTAAAAGGATTCAACAATTGAATTACGTTAAGATAATATAAAAATCACTTTTTGAAACTCAATGCATTATAGTACTTATCAAAGTTAATAACAATTTATTATTTTATTCGAGAAAAAAAAATGCTAATAAAGTTGTCAACCTGATAACCACATGAATATTCATCCGACAAAGAAGGGATTCGAAAAATTTGGCGGGACAGGCGAGTGAATTGGATTCCTGGATCTTTTATCCATGCTACACCGGCACGTTAAAGTTCGAAGAGGTGGGGGGACACTGCACACGTGTTGTGAAATTTTGGCCTTTGATCGGGTAAATTGCATCAAAAACTATTCGGCCACCGTAATTGATGGAGCGAGGGGGGTTGGGCGAGGAAAAATTTCAGAAAATTCGGTAATTAAAGTTCGTGAGCGGGGTCACCAAACTGCGGGAGTTTGGTGCTGTTGATAAAATTGAAAATTCTTTAATCCACGCGAGCTTGGAATTAATAATTTATAGCTGCGAAATGAGGATTTTATGGGTGGATTTTAAAAATTATAAGATGAGTACAGTTTTTAAATTAAAAATTTACGTTTTTTCTTACGACTTAGCGGATTTAAGGGTAAGCTTGGATAGGTGAAGTTCGAAACAGATGCGTTAAATTAATGGCAGGGGTAACGATCGGCTTTATATAAAACCATTAAATATTTCATGGTGATATGGTGATATAATAAAAACTTTATTCGTGTAATGGAAAATGAAGAAAATTACCGATTCCGCTGTGGTATTCAATAAATAAGCAGGCGAATGTACACATAAACATAAAGTTTTTAATAAAATTAAAAATTTTTTTTTTTTGTTTCGACTTTCGAATTGTTGAAAATTTCATGCCTACGGTGATGATTTTCATAAAATATGAAGTTTTTCAGGATAATTCAAGAGAAAAATAATTTTCATCATGCTCGAGGAAAATAATTATTTATTCATGTGTATCAATAAACAAGTCTTCTTAATAATTAAAGTGAATTTTCATGATTATATATGCTGACTGTAAAAAAAAGATTAGTTACCTCATACTTCGACACGAATATCTTGACGTTACATAATGTATCTTCTGCGTTAGAAAACTCCGAAGTTTTTTTAAAATGTAAATTGGCATTGTTAAAAAAACTCATAGTTTTAAGTTTATAGTTTGCTTTGAAAAACTTTTTTTCGGTGAGAAAAGTATTTTCTATTCAGTTTTACTTCGCATGCAAGTCTGACTTCGGTATGTTCATAATTTAGGTTCTACGAATCTTAGACAAAAATTTCCCAGATTATTAGGCATGTCCGCCAATCCAACTGCACTGAGACAGTTATCTTTGAAAAAAAAAAAAAAAAATTACAAAATTTCAACACTATTGATTTGACATTAGCACGGGCTCTCTACCTGATAAAGAAACTCGCACGAGAGCGTAAACCATATATGATAAAATAAAAATGGATCAGCCCGCAATAATTAAGGGAGTCAATTCTCACGAAAGCGTTTCGAAGATTAAATCAACACTCCCGAAAATTGAAAATTCCCGAAAAACACTGGACTCTTCCGTGGTGTCCCGGTAGCGGTATACTTTATTGTTATTTGAAACTCCGCGCGGGTGACGCGGGCGGCGCCGTGCCGACTGCATCGATTGCCACGGGTACGCTACGACGAGGATTTTTGGCAACGGAAAGAGGCCAGTGTACCGTGCCCGAGCTGGTTTACGGTGCGCTGGTCCCGTCGCCGAATCGGCACGCTAAATTCATGCGATGTCTCGTGAATTACGGGAGCGGGCATTATTTTTCGGGAATGAACGCTCTCTCGATGCTTTATGCTGCACGCCTGCACCCGAGAGGAATAGCTGTAATTGCTCGGAGATTACTCGACCGGAGTTACATGTAAAATTGTTCAAATTGTTTATTGAAGAATTCTGTTTATGCAACTGTGGTATTGAATGAATTTTCTTGAAAATTCCGCTTGGTTTTACCAAAGATTGTTGTAAAGGACACTTGCAATTTTGTTGTTGCTTTCAAGCTTGAGATAATCGAAAAAGAAACTGGAACTATAAGCAAAAAAAAATTTTATACGACAAAAAATTTGTTGAAATTTTTAAACAATCCTATGCTTTCAATAAAATTTTTTGATTATTTTCTTATACTGCAAGATTTGCAATTATTTTAGGAGCATATTCCTAAGTTTACGGACCCATACGATTTCACATTGACCAGCCCCGCATTTTACAAGTAGATCCCTGCAGCTTTCACAAATGTATGGGTCATTTATATTCTTATAAATGTATTAAAATGAATAAAATGATTGGAAAGTTTTAAATAATCAGTTTACTAGTAGGTCGTTTTTATATTATTTTATAATACTTTTTACATTGAATTTTTTAAATTTTGATAAAGTGCTTAAATATTGGACCAATTTTTATCTTAATTTCGACAAAAACCGAGAAAATGCGTAAATGATTTTAACATATTCTACCGAGTATTCTACAACGAATACTAAAAATGAAAGTTCTATATTTATGTGTACAATGTACATACACTGTAGCCAGACGACCTTGGTTAAGGGTCGACCTTTGGTTACTTTCAAATTTACCAGAAGCGACCGTGGCTTGCTGGCTTCAAATACACATACATATATTCGGAAATAACGATAAAATTATGCAAAATTCCCTGATATATAAATTCACTTATCAGCAGCAAACTTCAATTTGCAGAGGTAAATTTAACTGTTAGTGAGTCATCAATGTGCGCAGGGGTATTCCCCACGGTATTCCCCAATAAGACCTGAGACACTTTCTTGCTCTGTTTTTCGATTCAGTTTTTTGGCTGCAGCGTAGTTGATTGCAGCGCTCAGGACCTATCATCTATGTCGTTTTCTCGTTTCCGTAGCCCTTGCGAGGCGAGATTTTTCTATTTTTTTCGATGCAAAAAGTTTAAATATTTACCGAACTGAAAGAATGACATTAGTTGAGTGATAATCTTTCTCGAAATATAAGTACCATTGTGACCGGTAAGATTGCACAATGACACGTAACTACCAAATAAATAATAGATTTGTATGAATAAACATTATTTTTGCAGGAAAAGATAGTTCAATTATAATTACAACAGATGAAATTTACTGTGAAATAATAATAAAATATTGTAGATGTGGAAATTTTTTTAATAATCATAAAAGTTATTTTTACAGAAAAGCTGAAAAGCTACAGTCAGTTTTTATTTTTGCAAGGCATATTACTCAACACTGTACAATAAAAAAAAGATAATAAAAAAGGTATATTGTAAGAGCAAATCGTGCAAAAAATAGTTTATTTTCGACGTTCGATACGCCAGTGAGCACCAGCATGGATACATCCCGGTCTGTGTATGTGTTTGCGAGTGATCATTCTGGTTCCACAAAAGGCGTAGAATCGTATCATGAATATGGGATACGGTTATTGAAACAATTTAATACGCAAGCTGGTTCAAATGAAAAAATTTATTTATCTTGGGACCACGAGTGTGAAGAGTCTTGTGAAACCAATTGGAAATAAGAAATACGAAATAGAAAAGGAATTATTAAATATGCCGGTTAATATTGACAGAGAGGTATTGCTGAAAAAATTGTGTTCTTACAAAGAAAATTTTTTCCAAACTTACAACGACGAAAGAATAAAAACAGTTGAAAAGATAATAGGAACATGCATCAACTATTTGCTATCTTCGCGACGTTCTTATGAGTTTGATCTCGAGTTTTATGAGTTAAATTTTTCTGAAATTCTTGCACCTCATGATGCCTTACTAAAAGAACTTGATGACGTCGACAAAGATGGTGTATATGAGTCTGAAAAAATGGATATAGATGATTTAATTTATTTAGATACTTACCACGATGTACCAGTGGTTATTTTGGGAAAAAGTGACTTGTTTATCAAATTTGACGCCAAAAAATCTTGGAATAAATTCAAGAAAACAATCGCTTGTCCTATTGGACACGTTAAGTTAACAGAAATTTTGTCGTCAGAAAATTACCACGTTTACACCTTGGATACTTTCATACAACTGAAAGAAAAAGCTGGAAACAACTTGACTGATCCTATGACTCGAAAACCTATAGCTGGAGGAATAGTTTTATCAGAAGCTTATGATTCTTATAACGATTTCGTAATTTACACAACCTACTTTGACGGCAAAAAATCAAATCTTGTAAATATCAGCCTTCTGTACTGGACGTTATATAAAACGTTAATAAATAAATCATACATTGATAAAGACGTTTTAGAAAAATTTAAAAAGTATGCTTTGCACAGGATCTCTAAGGGTATATGCAATATTGGTATTCTCAAGGTTTGCGCACAAGAACCTGATTACAGGGCCAAAACTTGGGTCGCTCTGTTTTATGTGGTAGAAGCATGCTCACACATGTTCGGCAATGATGAAAATTATTATTTATTGGAAAAATTACGGGTTTATAATTCAGACCGTACTGTGTCTGAAATTTTAGAGATTTTAGAACATTTCGTGAGGGTAAACGAAGAAGTTGTTAGAAAACGTGCAAAAATTATGAACACATACTGCCAAATACAGAGTTTAAATAATGCGAAAGAAAGAAAATATTTCTTACTTAAAAAAATTTTTAAAAGATCCGAAAAATACGAATTTTTATTGCCTTACTTAAACAATGAAAATGAAGATTTCAAGAGTTTAAATTATTCAAAAATAAATTTTAAGAAAGAAGTATTAAATGAAGATGTTTTGAATGAACAGGTGTCACTTGACTATGTCAATTCTTTCGTGCAGTTTACTTACGATTACGAAAACAATGGTCACCATTTTGAATTATGTGAAGAGACTTTTCGGCCGTACTTTGTTACCGACAACAATCTTCCTTGGTACAGCAGTATTGTAAAAACAGCGAAATTACCATTTTTTTCAGATGGAAACAAAATTTTGCATGATTCCATTGATTGCATCGACTTCAATCACATGGTATCTTTGTTTAAATTATGTGGAGAGTATATGAAATCAGACAAGTCGCCATCCTCCAGAAGTTTTGTTCAGTTTATTTTTAAACGTAAACGTTTCAATAAAAATAATAATAAATTCACTATTTTTTCACATAACATTGATAATGAAATAGATATTACTTACGATAAATATGAAAAATTGTATAAAAAATTAAACTTAAGTCGTGGAAAGTTTATTGAAGTATTTGATCATACTGTAAGACGTGCAGATAGGATTGTTCAAGAAAACAACGCTGACAAACGAAGTTCCTGTGATGTAGATGGTAAAATACTAGTCGAGGCATTTTTATCCGAATGTGATATTAAATACAGAAAATAAAATAATTGAACCCATTTGCGTTATCTGTAGCTTCTAAGAATTCTCAATTATTAATTAAGTTTATTAATAAGGTAATTAATTTTTTTATTACTGTCTTCTACATTCAGTTATGTAAAAAAATAGGTTGCGTCTAGGTACCATCGCCGTGCTTTTTACTTTAGATCCTATAATTTATTCCAAATAACCCACTTAAGTTTAAAAAACTACTAGTTTTTACTTTAAATCTAATTACCCATCCTAAATAACCCACTTAAATTCACAGAGTGTCTAAAGTAACTCTTATTTGGTACCGTGTACCGTGCACCGTGCACCGAATACGGTACACGGCGATGGTACCTAGACACTTTCAAAAAAATACTATTGTAAATATAATTTAAATAAAAAATTTTGTACAAAATGACTTTTTTATTTTTTTCAAACCTCAATTTTTTGATTTACTATAGTTTTATAATGACTAACACAATTTACTTTTTAATAAATTTAACTGTTTTATATTCTCAAATACACTATCTATGAATAAAGTTAATCAAATTTAAAATTAAATGTTTTCATAAAAAATTTTGTCTTCATAAGTTTTCAAAATTGAAGTTTTTTTTGTTAGAATGAAAGTAATAAACTAAAAGTTAAAATCTTATAAATACTATCCCTGTATAAAAGAGAGATATCGCCATTTTGGTGAGATTTTCAATGTAAGATTTTATTCGTGAGCTGATTGGTGGAGCAGTTTTTAAAATATTCTAAAAGTGCCTTTTGAGGTTACAATCATTGTTTTTTTTCCTATGCGCGCTTGCAGCGTGCTGAGTGGTACTAGTTTATTTAAACATATAATACTAAAAATGTATATGTGTTTATGTATGAAAAAAATCATAATATATTATGATTTTCTATTATAATAGAAAATAATTTTTGAATAAATTGATGATGCATTAGAATTTAAAATATTTGATCTTATGTATTTTTAAAAAAAATTTCTCGAATGCACGATGCTCTGCGTGAATTCAATATTAATTCGTTTCAATCATGAATAAAAAGATGGTAAAGGAATTTCATACAATTTTCATTTTGTCTTACATTACGCATATACACTGTTATAAAACAAATTTATGATGATTCTTTTAGATGAATTGTTAAGGAAAATAATTGGTTCAAAAAGATCGAAAAGATTACTAACCTAGTTTATAAACCATTAGTATTTTTAAATTCTCTATTTATTTGTGAAATTACAAAATTTAGTGATTTTTTTGATGGTTTCAACTTGCTTTAGCTGGCTGTAAAGTGGCCCGTGCTTCCTACATTACGTAAGATATGTTACTGAAAAAATCCGATGGGTTTGATACTGTCCATTTTCTGAGATTTGTATCGGTAGGTATGTATTTGTTTAACAACTTTTCTATACTTTTTCCAAAATATGTCTTGCAGACGTGTCACTGGTTGGTTCTGTTCAAGCAAAGAGACTTGACAAGCACAAGTTTTGTAAATACAAACTCCAAATATACGATTTTCTCCTCCCGCAATGATGCTACAATTAGTTCTTGCTATCGGGGAATATGCGATGCGTTCAATTTTGGGACAACACACTAAACCTGATACTGCGTTTACGATAATAAAACTCCCGGTTAAAATCAAAAAAACTGTTGTACAAGTGTCCATTGTACACAACAAGCGTATTTTCAAATTCAACCTTACTGATGTAAGAACTGTGTCAATCCAATAATTATGAACTTTGTTACGTCTATTTCTACTGTATCGATGTTCCAGATTCTTAGAGTACGTCCGGTCTCCTGCACTGAATTATTAAAAAAATAAAATTTGACATAAAGAACTAAACTAAAAATATAAAATTTATTTAATCATGCTAAAGAACAGGTGTTTAAAATCTTTAAAAAAGGCAATAACTGCCAACAACCAATGAAATTTTTCACTGTTTAGATATTTTTCATTGATAAATAAGTAAATGTAGCACTTATCATTACTCGACCAAAGTTTTTACTTAAAATTAGTAAAATTCCTTGTTGGTTATATTTTTCAGTCATTTTTACTAAATAAACATTCATAAATATGTAAGTTCTTACCTAATTCACTTCTATAAAGTTTAACACTTCTTTTCACTCAAAATCGTTTTGGTTACTTGTATTTAAAAAATGATAATACTACTAATTTTATAAGCATCAATAATTTTTAACTTAAAAAAAACACGCATTACAGCTTATTATTACTAAAAAACATTATTGAATAAAGGTTTATCACAAGTGGTTAGTTTTTCGGAAGACTTCACCACACTGAAGCTATGGTCAGATACTACAGTCAAACTCTAGATAAAATTTAATCTCATCCAGAGCTGGCTACACTTCGAACTCCACTAAGCTAAACTACTGAACTGACAACTACTCGTATGCGCTGATCTCTCCAACCAATTATTGGTTTTATTCAGTGTGCCGAAAAATAGTTAATCTTCAGTATTCATTATTTCGAGTGCTTATGTTATTGAATGGAGAGGATTCTTCATTTAATAATGGTGGTAATCACCCCAATCAAGGGCAACCCCAGGGAATTTTGAAATGCCCTCAAAGATAATTGAGATAAAAAGAGGTGAAGTTTTGTTAATAGTAGATAGTTCTTTGACTTCCTTTTATTTTATTTTTTCTTTATCTTATTTTTGTTTTCAAAAACGAAGAAGTTTAGTTTTGCACGAATTATTATCAGTTATTGATAATTTACCAAAGGTCCAGCTCCTCCTTCATACCGACGCTAGATATTAGATACTTTTTCTCAAGTCTTGAATTTTTTAAATTTCAATCTATTTCATATTTTAAATTGTTAGACTTTCAGAGTGTATGATACGTATTCATACAGCATGTCGCTCTTAATACTGTTCAGTTTTTTTTTCTGTTACTTATTTATTAAATTCTTTTTCCTCCAATTCTTCTTTGGGAATTTTCGATCAGGAAAATTTTCCTTAGGTACTCTTATTTCAGGGAAATAAGAGTACCTAGAAATAAGAGTACATTACCTGGAATTATTTTGGAAGATATTAATTGTTTTCTTTATTTTGAATTATTTTTGAAGATATTTATTATTTTCTTAAATTTGAGTACATATATTTATACTTATGCAACAGTATATTAGCTCGCTTTTGTGGTAATTCTAAGTTTTACGAGATAGTCTTGTCAGACAAGAAGTACAGAGTACGCTTGCACGAAACTACTGTTAGTCTATGTAGTCTTCATCATTTTTCAAAAATTTTGTACCAACGCTTTGATCTTTAATCAAAATGGTGTTTAATTAAAAAATCATTGAAACATGAAAAATAATGAGCCGGAACATAAACAACAGCCTCGTACCTAGGTATGTATGTACAGTCTAAAAGCTGATCTGATCAAACGAGGCATAAGCTAAGTAAGTGTAGCCGTATGGAGGGAGGAGGGATTACAGGCCGTCTTCGACTTCGCCGGCGCGCGACTCGGGGGAAGAAGAGACACACTACTCCTACGATAATAATAGTTCTCGAGTGACGCTACTCTACCACTACTACCACTACCACTACTGGTAAGGTCCCGTGAATTTCCACCCAGACAGCCGCTCGATTAATTGCTTTATTAAATTAATCAAGGAAGAGCCAAGGCACGCGTGCGTGCGACGTGCAGGCTTCTCTAAGTGCCGCGCGTGCATATTGCATACGGTATGGAGCCATACAGTACAGGGTTATGTGCTCTCATGATTATGCTGTGATTTTATTTTCGAAATTTTTACTTTTGACCCTTGTTTTTATGAAATATTCTTATTTTTTTATTTTTTATTTTTTTTTTGTATCTCGGTACAAATATTACTGAGAAAAATTAAAGAACTGCCATGAGAAGCTTATAACTTCTGAGTGAGGTTGGTGAACACGAAATTTCGATGAACACCATGTTTCCTTCAACTGAAAATCTAAAACTGTAAATTTAAACAATAAATTTCATGGGTTTTACTTTTCATTGTGAAGAATTTTTTAATTTGCGTACTGAGTCAAATTTGAACACCAAAATTTACAAATTTATACCAAAGTCCTAACGTCATCAAAAGTGACACTGAATTAATTGATTTTTAACAGTTTATACTATCTTTCAATATAAGTTTCTGCTTTCTTTATGGTCAGGTTCTCTAAACTTTCAAAATATTTTTCCGAGTGTTTTTATCGTTATAAATTATTTACAATTGTTAATTTTGAATTTGAAAAGGTTCGTCTATTATTGGGTCAAATCGTTTCGTTATTGGGTGTTTTACCTCATATGGTTTTGAGCAACATAAATAAATCAGAGATTTAAGCCAGAAGAACTGATCATTGACCAAGAATTTAAGCTGCCTTGATCGAGCTATTGCTGATGTAGATTATTAAAGTAAAGATTTCAAGTAAAAATCAGTGTAACATCAATTGAATATCAAAAACTTATTTCAATTATAACAGTATAGTGACACCGTACCTACTTTAATGAAAACACTTTATCTTATTTCATTTTAAAAGTCGAAATCCTCGAAATGGAATCAAGCGAGAAGTGAGAAAAGTGCGAGTGCGAGCCGAGAGTTATTTAATGTCTCCTCGAATGGCAAATCCCCTTCTTCTTCTTCTCCTGCTTCTTCTTCCTCTTTCACTGCGCAAAATTACGCACTTGCCGTATGAACGCCCTCGCATTATATATCTCGCGCACGATAAAAGAGCTTTGCAAATCGGCTCTCATGAAATATGCATCCGACGCCGCGATCCCGAAGCTTCGATCTATATTTATGCGATGAATTATTGGAACTAGGAGCGGGAAAAGTTTTGATTATTTTTCTTTATTCTCTACCTTTTTTTTTTTTTAATTTGGTTTTTTTTAATGATTTATTCTGTAAATTTGTTATTCGCTGCATAGACACTTTGTTTTAAAAAAACGGCAACATCTGAATCGAAATAATTATCGAAAAAACTCCATTTTAAATTTAAATTAGATTCGAACTTTAAACTTCACGGTTACTTATCTTGTTTCATGAATAATTTAAAATTTTATTGTGTTTAATTTGTTTATTAATTTTAGTAAATTATATAGCTGATGAATGGCTCAATAATAATTTGTTAAAAATTTCTTTTTTTAGAAAATCAAATAAAAATAAAATTTTTTTTACCGAACTACTTAACAGTTTTTAAATTGTATTAAAAATACTTTTATCAGTTTTGGGAAACGCGTCGGTTTCAAAAAGTCCATGAATTTTCGGTTTCCTCATTCTAAAATCGTTGAAATCTACTTTCAATCGAATCGAAACTTTTTTTATAAAAATCATTAGATTTTGATACAATTTTTTTGATTTTTTTTCATAACTGTAAGGGTCGAATGACCAAGCTGATAAATTTTCGTCGTTCATCCGACCTCCAGAATTTTCTTACTCCCCGCTGCAGGGCCGTTCGGATGTTCTCCACGTTCTCCAACAAATTATCACCTCGGCGTAGACAAGAAACCCAGAGAGAAAAGGGTCGTCTCGGAGGACACTTAAATTCGGCCGGGCCGTAATGGCTGATGATTCGCGATTGCCGTCGTAAACCGCAGCTGCTGCGGGTCGGGATCCAATTAACGGCCGCAAGCACCTGATTGAACTCTGCCATGATCGCGTGATACAACTCTTTTCTTCCCTCCTGCCCTTTTTTTTTCTTACCAAAGTTTATTGCTTCGCTTTAGGAGGCTTTTTTATGGCTCGAATTGGCTGCGAGAGGAAAAAAAATTTATCTGGGATTTTTAACGCTTAGTTTTGAACTTTAGAGCGGATAAATGAGAGGAGTGGTATTAAGGATTAATCTGGGGATTCATTAGTGTGAACAATAGCAATAAAATGAAACTCCTGGATGCTTTTTCAAAACAAAAGGGCGAGGATAAGGCGAAAAGCCCGAAATTCACGGTCGACAATCATTACTTTTATCCCGGGCGTCCAATGTTTCACCTTGAAACTCGAGCAAGAGATATTCCTCTCCCTGGACGTGGCGTCGCATTGGACATCGTAAAAATAAAAAAAAAAAACGGAGGAGGAGAGGAGGAGGGTAAAATAGAGTCGCGCTTTATTCTCTCCATCACGCTCTTCCGCCCTCTTTCGCTAGCTCTCGCTCACGTGCTCGGAGGGAAGAGCTAACCTCTTACTTATTTATTCTCGATCCTCTCTTCTTTCCTCAACTTCCTTTCCTCCTCGCTCTCCGGATCGTTAATTCCGGCTCCACTCCCTTTGATATCCTTTGGCCCGCGCTTTTTTTGGTTTTCTTTTTTAGCCCAGGCTGCACCGGCCTGGCGGATCTGCAGCTACTTAGTTTTGGAGAGTTCGACCGTTCGACGAGATTGCGAGAAAAGCCATTCGAACGTGACGCCTTGTTTGAGTTACCCAACCCCACCCCCCGCTCTCTTCTTGCTGATGCCTTACACTTTTCTACCCTTTTTTCTCCCCCCCCCCACCCCCCCTTTCCACGATTGACTTACGTAGCCAGGGTTTGAATTAAGAAAAAAGGGGGTGGATGAAAGAAGCTTTCGGATTTTAAATTCTAACCTCTTTGTTTCAGGAACTAATTTGATCTGTTTTAGATTCTTTAGGGATGATCGAAAAATGAGCTTACGCAATTGTAAAGAGTTTGAAAGTATTAATTTTCAGACTTTATCGAACTGAGGTAACTGAATCTGATTTTGTCCACCTAAGCACGAATCGATGCGGTAGATCACCAGTTTTTTTTCTATAGACAAAAATTTACTACTGTAAAAGTAGTTTTGGAAAATCATATTGATTTTTTCTGAAATAATAAACAAGCTTTAATTTAAAATCTCCAAGACGAAACTCTTATCTTCTTTTAAAAATTCTATGCTAACATTCTATGACAATCATTTCTATTCAAAGATACCTTTTAAGCTTGTAAAATCCTTTATCAACACACTGTAGCAGCTTGGAGAAGAAAAAAAAAAAAATCCACGATAAAAGAATCCGGAGAAAAAGTCTGTCGTTTACCTTCAATCAAGGACGACAAGAAGAAACGCATACCTCGGAGCAAAAAGAGGAAGCGTCCTTCCTCCTCTAGCAATCAAACAAAAGTGCGATCAAAGAATCGCGCCCGTATGAATGCAGCCCCGAAACTTTCAAAGCGAGCGAGCGAGCTACGCGAGAAAAGAATGAGATATCCCCTGAAAACTCTTTGTGCTTGCAATAGCAACGCCGGGTACGCATGGCTCTTGATATCCGGTGCGTACACAAACTTTGTTTAACTTCGCGGAAGATAGTTTAACGAAAATTTATCCATCTGGGCTTGGATTTTTCGCCCAAGTTTTCACGTGTTTGACCGTACGGAGTTTTTGGAGTAGTTTGCATTAGCTTAGAAAACATTAGTTTGACTATAAAATATTTAATCATTCCGTACCACTGAATTCCCACATGAGGGTATGCGATTGAAATTCGTCTCTCGGGAGCTTACGATTTGAAAATTTATCATCAAAGCTTTTTTCAGACAGTCTTCATAAAAGCATCACATGCAATAATCTCGAAAATTCAAACGGTTTTTTACCTATCTTCGAAATGAATTTTTTTTTTAATGAAACGCGGAGGTAAAATCTTTGCGGCGCAGAGGATGTACGAGTAAGGGATAGAAAGTAAGCCAAGGCAAACAGATTAAGAGCTCGCGAGAGCTGTTTGCTGGTATTTTCCGTATTAAAGGCACCGACGCGTGCGTTGCCGAGAAATTTCGCTGAAAGAGAGTCTACTACTACTTTTATATATTAAACCATGCTCGCTATAAGACAGAGAGAGGGCATCGAATGGACGCTAGACCGTGTGCGTAACCGCACGCAACGCATTATGTAGCTTATCGTAGGCTTACACTAAATTACTTTTCTTTCTTTTTTTTTTTTCTTTTTTTCTCGTGAAACTCTGGTTGTGTAGTATGGATAACCTTATCAAACAAATTAAAAAAAAAAAATCAATTTGTTTTTCTTTGTACAATATCAATTTCAATTAAAGTTATTAGATAAATATCTGCGCAAACTAAACAGTAATATTTAGTTTTTATCAAAAATTTTTTTTTTTTAAATAATAAGCCAAAAAAACTTCTACCTTAAATTGTTTTGGATAAAAATACTCTTTGTTACTTAAACTACAAAACAATAACAACTTTACAACAAACTTAAGATTTTTCTATTAGAATTTATCAAAAAACTAAATTTGAGTAATAATTTATTTGTATCAAATTTAATGGTCATTTATTTTGATACTTTACTACTTTGAAAGTTTTCTATTGAATTAAGTTGAAAAGTATTATTTTGATCCTAAAAACCGAAACAAAGTTTATTTTTGTCAAAAGTGTAACAACATTAAATATGTTTAGCTTGCTAGCACATTAAAAGAATTTCAGAATTTATAATGTACCTCTTGAATTAAAACTAGAGATTGAAATCAAGATATTTTTTATAGAGCTATAATACCTAAGCAATAAAATTCCAAGTTAATACGACTCGCATTTATTTTGAAAACAAATTTTAAAATATTTTTTCGCAAAAAAACTTTGTATTAAAAAATTAAGCTTTAAAATCTTTAATTCATAAATTAATATTTCAAAAATTTGATATCAGTGACAGATAAATTATCAGTAATTAATAATATTAAATTAAAGCTTGATTGATATTTTTTAAATGAAATTATCATCGTAGTACTAATCATAATGTGTTTTTTTTTAAATTAGAGTGATTGAATTTTGGAGCTTTCTGAGGGCGGTGAATAAGATAAAAAGCTCTCGGATAAATTTGATAAGCACGTAAAACCAATTTTCATCCGTATCGGCAAGTGCTGTTTTGCATGAATCAAGGAGTAATTGATGTTGGTATATCGATGAAAAATGAAAATAAAGCTCCGAGAATAAAAGAACTTCTCGAGGAATATCACGAACGAGGATAAACTCGACGAGGATGCTGAATCGTAAAGCTCTACTAGCGGGTCAGTTTCTCTTCCTACCCGGCGTACGACGACGCTCATGCATTATGGAAACTGCTAGTTATCGGACTTAGGGGAGTAATCCTTATCCAGTAGACGATCCGGGATTTTTTTTCCTCACCTTGATTTTTTATTCCCATCCACGGACATTCTTCAAGTTATTACCATATAAATTCGTCCGCGGGAGGTTTAATGATTGAAATCAATTTAAAAACATCTTTGATTGTACAAAAGAGAAAGAGAAAGAGAAGAAAAAAAATTTTCACATTTGGGAGAGGTGCCAAGCTTTGGTGGCGCAGTGTTTGCGCGGTAAACTTTGAGGAGGCAAGTCTCTTTGACCGAGCAAGGAGAATTGGTTTTCCCTCTTTTTCGAGTTCTTGCTTTGAGGTGGGAAAATCGTCCATTGTTCGAGAAGGTTTGACTTTGATTTCAGGCTCTTTTGTGGCTTCAGACATGCGTTAGATTTTGTAAGCAAGGTGATATCTTCGGAAAGTAGTGGTTTTCGTTTACACCAGCTACCGTGAAAAGAATCTAATAAACTTTACCGCCAAAGAACTTTCAAATGTTACATTCATAAGTAGATAGACTAATCAATGGATTTAAAAATATACATACATATGCATACTTTTTTTCTAAAGCTTTTGAATTCATAAATAAATGTTCTGCTTATTTTTGAAGTACAGTAGGTACTATTGTAACTGTCATTGTTCTTAAAAACTAAAAAGATAACGATCAATCAAATTTTTCAAACAAAATATTTCAATTCTCAAATACTTAATTCCCAACTCGGACAATCAGTTTCATTAACAATGTCAAAATAAACACAGTGCAAAAAAAAGTTTCATCGGAATCCGATAAAAAAAAGAAGTCATAGCGAAACTATATAATAACAACGGTCCGGGAGAGCGCGGGAGCAGTTAATAAAAGTATTTGGAACGAATAAAGTTTATTAATCCGTGCTGTGGAGCAATTATTTCGAGGCTATGGCGTGGCCGGTTGGGATTGACCTTTTCGCAGGGGCCAATTCACCCGGAAGGAAGTTTTAATTAGTCCTTTACCGCTTTACGGGCGCGGCGGCCGAAAATGTGTCGGGGGGGTCTCCGACATTGACAAACGGGAGTTTGTTGTGTCCCGGCTATACCAGTAGTTTTACTTGTGAGTATCGCCTCCCTGTCCCCGCTCCACCTTTACACCGGAAAATAAAGCTTGACTCTATTTCCTCACGATAATTTGTCTCTTATAAATTTTTTAAACAAGTCTTATAACTAAATTTTTTTTTTTTAAGTAAAAAATACAATTGAAAGGAGTCAAAAAATGTTCGTACACTTTAGAGAATTTTCAAAGTGCCAATAAATTGTAATTAACGTAAAACAATTTATTTATAGAAAATTTACGCTTTTAGTAATTTTTTTCAAAGTAATAATTAAATTTTTTATATAGTCATTGTAAACATCAATAGAATTTTAAATAAAACCACAATAATTTTTTTTATTTTCAAAATCTGTGTAGTTGACTCATATTATGATACATTCTTATGTATCTACAAAAGCACCAACTCGAATATAGTCTGTTGTAGACTTCTGAATATAGATTAACGCTAACTTATACACTACAAAACTCAAATCTTTCATTCCTAATTTATACATCTTTTTTTTTTTTTTTTTTTTTTTTAAACACTCATTTATTTGCTTATTTTCATACATATCTAACTTACAGGTGCAAAAGAATTGTACAAAAAAAACCTAGAATTATAAAATAGGGTAACAATACATGACCCGTTTGGGGTGTCTCGCAGTTAACAAATATCAGGTTTTACTCTTTCCGTATACGTGATAGGGTTCGGACTTCGGAGGCGTCGACATTGTCGAATTATTGCCCATCAGGATGTCAACAGTCTTCCCGGTAAAAAGAACGGGCGTACAAAAACCCGAGAAACGTTATGTCCATACAAAAAAAAAAAAAAAAAAAAAAAAAAAAAAAATTTGTTTGTCTCCGATAGTATGGTGGCAAGTAAGCCCAACTCAATAAATACGACTGGTAGACCTGGGTTCAATTCGACGCTGGGGAGATTTTTTTTTTTTTTTTTTTTTTTTTTTAATGATTCAATTAGTTTTTATGTTGTTTATTCTTCTATAAATGAATAAACATCAAGAAAGAAGAATACTCATAATTTTTACGGTTGGATATTTAGATTTTTAATACTAAAAAATTTAAAAAGAAATACGGCTGACTCAACACTGCTTCGCATCTACCCATATACCAAATGGTCCTTGAAAAGCATTAGACAAAATGCTACTTTTGTATGGAAAATCTAGAAGCAATCAGTCTCTAAAGCACAAAAATCCATCTTCTGACAATTTTATTAGGCTTTTTTAATCGTGAATACGCAGCGCACTCGTATTTTTAATGACAAAAGACAATATTTGATAACAATATAAACATTAATAATTGCAAATGAGTCAATACAAATGATGCGGTGGTTAAACTAAATTTTTTGCAATATGCATTGAATAAAAATAATTGAAATATAGATTATTTTTAAAGCCTACAACATAAAACTTAAGCGACTCATTTATTTTTCAAGCCTCAAAAATATTTGCTCACAAATAATGGTTTCGGTCGTGCAAAAACGACCTTTAGAGAACTTGTGGCTCTTTCTTTAATCTTGCGACTACAGGAATTAAACGATTTCAAAATTTGAATTTTACTTACTCACTTTGATGATTAAATTGATAATTTCTTATATCAAAAACCATTTTAGAAAACATATAAATTATAATTAATTATTTATTTTGATAATTAATTATAATAATGCGTGAGAAAAAGAAAAAAATTAGTTTTAAACTGAGTTTTGAGTATTAAATGGTATAAACCTGCGTCAAAATCTTGAAATTTTTCTTAGCCCTCTGCTTTAAGATAGGAACCCCGGCAGTCTTATTTCACTTCATGAATATGTAAGACGTCGTGGTAGATCGGCAGTAGTATACGGGCGAGTTGTGCGAGACACAACAATGAGTCATCACCGGTGCACAATTCCTTATCTCTTATCTTAATGGTTTGTTTACATAAACAAGGTGTCGGGTTACGAGACACAACAATGAGTCATCATCCCGGTGCACAATTCCTTATCTCTTATCTTAATGGTTTATTTACATAAACAAGGTGTCTGGTTACAGATGACGTCACCGGTCGGTGCACAATTTCTTATCTGTTATCTCAATGGTTTGTTTATATAAACAAGGTGTCTGGTTACAGACGACGGGTATAATTCCTTATCTTTTATCTAAATGGTTTGTTTACATAAACAAGTTGTCGGTAAGTTAGCTCAATGGTTTGTATACATCTTAATAGCTTGTTTATACAAACAAAGACAATATTTATTTAAATAAACATAAATTTCATATCTTTTTGATTATGTTTAAATAGTGCGAATAAATTTTTCAAAAATAAAAAATTCTCGTAGTCTTGACGGCGTCAGATTGATAGCGGGGTTTGAACCCACAACCATTTATTCACAAGTCTGACGATTTATCCACCAGGCTACGAGGATTTTTTAACAAAGAGTCAAAGAAAGGTAAGACATGTATTCGTCAGTTAGACCGTGTCGATAAATTGAACAAAAAAAAAAAAAAAAAAACCTCGGACGGTAACATTATAGCCATTTTGTTTGCGCTAAGGTAAAAACGATCCGCACCTGAATAGGATTTGAACTCGCAACCTCGTGCTTACCAGGCCGTATATGTATCCAACTGACCACGAGGTGTACGTGCACAACTCGGATAAAAATATAGCGTGTATAAAATCATGGTATTTATACCTCGTAAGTATCAGTTTCAAAAATGGATACGAGGTGGTTACATCCGTTTACAGCTATCATAGCGGGTCCTAGTAAAAGTGGAAAATCTTACTTCGTTAGAAAATTTTTAAAGCATCTGAATCAAATGTGCACAGTTAAATTTGACCGCATATTATTTTACTATACCGAGTGGCAGGAATTTTACAACGATTTTTTAGGTCCAATAGAGTTTCACGAGGGTCTGCCTCAGAATCAGGACTATTCTTCCGATAGCGATAAAACCAAGTTACTTATTCTCGACGATCTCATGCGCGAGAGCAGCGGTGACGTTGTATTAGATTTATTCACGCGTGGAAGTCATCATAAAAACCTTTCCGTTGTTTTCATTACGCAGAATCTGTTTCATCAAGGAAAATCGCAGCGAGACATCAGTTTGAACACTACGTATATGGTGATTTTTAAGAACCCGCGCGATCGCGCTCAAATAAAACACCTTGCCCGTCAGGTATACCCGCAAGATACAAAATTCTTATGGGAAGCATACCTGGACGCAACGAGACCTGCCCATTCTTATCTATTTTTAGATCTTTCGCAGGAAGCTCTCGAGGAATACAGAGTACGTACATGTATCTTTCCGGATGATGAAAAAATTACGTATATGTACCAAAGAATTTAAAAATCAAATAATAAGACGTCACTGGTAAATAATTTAGTATATCTTCGACTATGGCGGCGTCAACATCGAATCACCCTAAATTTACAAAAAAACAAGTAGCTATTCTACACGCTCTCTGTCACACCGATAATAATCAAAGAAGAGCTTTACTCCGTACGATAGATAAATCAGCTGTGAGTTGTATTTGTGAAATAGCGTTAAACGTATTAAAAGGTAACGTTGCTATAAAAGATTCGACGAAAAAACGTTTAAAAAAACATAAAAAAGTGCTGCGAAGATTAATCAGTGTTAAGAAAAATAAAAACAAAAACGTTTGGAAAAATAAAAAAAAAGAAATCATTCAACACGGTGGTGGTGCATTTTTACCGATATTATTAGCACCTATAATCAATGCTCTGGCATCAAAAATTTTCTCGAGTATAATTCAAGATTAGTAAAACAAATAAAAAATGGAGAGAGCGCGTAAAATGGTTCTTGTTCCAGAGACTACATTCGATCGCTTTACAAACACCACCGAATCAATTTCGCAAGGATCGAATGAAAAATCCACACTCACACCTGGCGATAATTTATCCCGACTCGATTCTAAGATGTATGAAATACTTAGATCGAGGCGTTTCAAAGACGACGATGAAAAATGTAAAAATTATTTACAGATTTTACGTCGTTATCTCTTTTTTAAAAACAAAGAACGTCAAACCGATCAACATTATGATAACGATCAATCCGATTTTATAAGTTTTAATGTGCCCAACGAAACACTAGAGCCAAATGAAATAGCTGAGTTAAACGACGCTATTGAAACCGTTGAACCGACTGGTGACGTGCTCGATATATCTTCCAGAGACGATCTGCCTCTAAGCGACGAGACGGTTTTGGATAGTATCCCCTTAATTTATAAAGAAAAAGCGATTGAATTATTAAATCTCTTACACGAAAAGAGTGCTCGTAGACTGAGTTGGGATGGTTGGGGTACCATAAAAATTGACGGTCGAGTGATAAGAGACTCAAACATCATCGAGCTACTGACTGACGCGGTCAAAAATAATAATAATAATAATACGCCGTCTCAAGAAAGAAAAAACAAAATACATACCGCAGGCAAAAAAGAGTTTGCGAATTTACTGTCAACTTTATCGACACCGCTCAACTTAAAAGCAGATTTAAAAAATTTACCAAAAAAAAAACACGAGCTCAAAAATAAAAAACCCAACGTGTCACAAGGCTCGAGAAAAAGAAAAAACAATAATCTAGATAATTCGTACGAGATAACAAACAAAAACAAAAAAAGTTTAGTACGAGAGTCTCCTATAGTTACTAGAAATACTGCTAAAACCAAGTGGTTGAAGATTAAGCTTTAAAATGACTTACGAAAAAAAATATTACGACTTGAATAGTCCAATAGCTTTTACAGGTGCTCGAAATTTATTGACCGTAAACAAAAATGGCAAGACTTTGAATGACAAAGAAAAGCAAAAAATCTACGAATGGCTCTCCCAGCAAGACGCTTATACTCTTCACAAACCAGTTATAAGAAGATTCCCGAGATTACATTACAACGTGACAAACATCGATGATTTGTGGGAAGCAGATTTAATGCAAATGACAAGTATTAAAGAATTTAACGATGGTTTCAATTATTTACTGGTCGTTATCGACGCATTGTCAAAATACGTATGGGTTGAAAGTTTAAAAGAAAAAACAGCCCTGACTGTTGGTAACGCGTTTCAAAAAATCATCAAACGGTCTTTACCTCGCGTACCCAAATGTCTACAGACTGATAAAGGCAGCGAGTTTAAGGGAAAACAGTTTCAAAATGTTTTAAAAAAACACGATATCAAGTTTAGATTTGCACGCAATCCCGATATAAAATGTAGTATCGCTGAAAGAGTTATACGAACGTTGAAGGCACGTATATGGAGATATTTTACGTATAAAAATACTAAACGTTACATAGACGTCGTGCAAAAAATTGTAAAAGGATACAACGAAAGTATACACAGTGGTACAAAAATGAGACCGTGCGATGTTAATATTTTCAACGTGATAACTGCTCGTAAAAATTTATTAAAACGCTCTCTGTCTCAAAGCGTTAATAAAAATAAGTCGAAGAAATCATTAGTATCGAGACCCAAGTTCAAACCCGGTCAGTATGTCCGAATCAGCAGAACGAAAAACACCTTCGAACCCGGTTACGAGAAGAATTTCAGCGAGGAAGTATTTATAGTTAAGCGTGTATCGAATCGTCAAGGACTGTGCACCTATATTTTGAAGGATTTAAAAGACGAAGAAATTGATGGTTTCTTTTATACCGAAGAGCTTGTTTTAGTTGATGTAAAAAGTATAAATCAGGAAAAAGAATTTAAAATTGAATATATTGTAGAGACTAAAGGAACAGGTTCAAAAAAACAACACCTCGTCAAGTGGGTCGGATATCCCAAAAAGTTTAACTCCTGGGTCAAAGCAACTGATATGATCGAAATATAAAAATGGAAAGTACCAATGATTTTTTTTTGGTCTTACCTAGTAACAGTAGTATGAAATATTATCCCCAGAATACTACAGCGTGTTTTACCACTCATTTATCTCGGGAAATAAAACTCTCGGGTGAGTGGCTTGTGGGTCTCGCTGAGATACATATACCGTGCACGATAAATCACATACAAGAATCCGAAGCTGTCTACTTTTTTGATACAAAGGCTAGTAATACTGAAAGTGAACGTAGTTTTCCTTATGGTAAATACGATTCGCTTCAACAATTAGCTGATGAAATAAATCAAGCCGGCGATACGATTAAGCATCAAGTTCTTCAACCCTCCAATCTACGAAAAGGTTATTGGTCTATAACACGAAAATGTAAGCCAGAAAATTGCAATAGTATACATGTAACGAGATTCCATGAAAAAATACGACGAATTTTTGGATTCGAATCCGAGTTGGAGCGAAAAACAGAACGTATCCATGGTTTTCCGAAAAGAGATTCGATCGCCGTAAGACCCGCTGTACTTAGCCGCGCGATACCGGATCAATTATTTGTTTACACAGATATTTGCGCTCCTTACACTGTAGGTGATACCGAAGCGAGCTTATTGAGAATAGTACCGCTCGATGCAACAAAATATGATTTTGGCTCTAACGTTGTGCGAACTTTTGGACCTATTCATTACATACCCCTTCTTCAGAATCAATTTCAAAGTATAATTATCGATATAAGAGACGTATACGGTAACTTTGTACCATTTGAAAGCGGCACCTCGATCGTGAAACTTCATCTAGTGCGTAAAAGGCTATAAAAATGTCTCACTATTTGACTTATTACGATGCTCAAGTCGGAGGCGGTGGGTGGTCTAATGTAAAAAACGTGTACTCTGGTTCTCATTATCAGAAAGGAAGAGGAATAGGAAGTTGGCTCACTGGTCTTGGACGAAAAATAATACCCTACTTATCGCAAGGAATGAGAACCGTAGGTAGAGAAGCGCTTCGTACGGGTGTAGATATTCTCGACGACATTACTAATCACAATACAGATTTCAAGCACTCTATTAAAACGCGTGGCTACGAGTCTGGACAAAGATTAAAGAAAAAAGCAGCTAATAAGGTAATTAAAATAATGAAAGGCCAAGGATATAAGGCGAAAACATCGCGGCGTAAGCGTCAGTCAAAAAAGAAGCACCCGACTGTTCGTAAGTCTGGATCCGTGCAAAAGAAAAAAAGAAAGGTTAGAAAATCAAAAGGAAAGAAGAAGAAGAGGAAGAAGACCACTGCGAAGAAAAATTTTAGAGATATTTCCGATATTTTTGGTCCTCGATAAAAATGGCTTTTCTACACTCGCACTCAAACGAGTGCATGTCGGCCGAATTAGATATTTTTACTATTCCCCCCACTCAAACATCGATAGAAAGCAGTCAATTTATTCATTATAAACCAATCAGTCCTCTGAACGACGAATCGGGGACCCCTCTGGAGTTTGTGGTACCTAGTTCGGGAGAATATTATATAGATTTACCTCACACTATGCTTCACTTAAAAGTAAAAATTGCACCAAACGTTTCGACAGATGAAAATGTAAAAGTGGGACCCGTCAACAATTTTATCCATTCGATGTTTAATCAAGTCGATGTTTATTTTAATAATAAACTTGTGACCCCTTCCAGCAATCATTACGCGTATCGTAGTTACTTGGAAACACTCTTAAACTATGGAAGCGCGGCAAAAGATTCACACCTGACTGCCGGTCTTTGGTACGACGACGAGGTTGGCAAATTAGAAGCCCTGCCGAATGCTAGCTCTAATCAGAAAAATTCGGGTCTTGCAAAACGTCAAACCTTCAGCTTGAACGCTCAGACGTTCGATATCGTGGGTCATTTACACTGTGACATATTTAACCAAGATAAAATGCTGATTAACGGTGTGGAGATGCGCATTCGATTAGTAAGATCAAAAGATTCTTTTTGTCTCATGGATGCTAGCGACGATGGTGTTTTCAAAGTTCAAATTAAAGAAGCCACACTCATCGTTCGACGCGCAAAAATATCACCAGGTGTATTACTAGCGCACGCTAACGGACTTGCAAAAACGACTGCAAAGTATCCTGTTTCGCGTGTAGAGGTTAAAACTTTTATCATGCATCCTGGTATTTTATCTGGTTCTCTCGATAATTGTTTTCTCGGTCAACTACCCAAGAGATTAATTATCGGTTTTGTAGACAACAGGGCGTTCAATGGTTCGCGAACGTTGAACCCTTATAATTTTCAACATTTCAATATAAATTATTTGTGTATCTACATAGACGGTGTCCAATTACCGTCCAAGGCTCTTCAGCCGTGCTTTACATCCGATACTAATCAATCGTTTATCGATTGTTTTCAAACGTTGTACACCGGCTTAGGAATTCACTATGCTAACGAAGGTATAAATATTAATCGAGATAACTATATACATGGAAATTTTTTGACTGCGTTCGACCTCACTCCCGACATGTCTGCACATATGGGGAACCACTGGAATGTTGTAAAAAGCGGGTACCTAAGAATAGAAATAAGGTTTGATCAAGCACTGGCGACTACCATAAATTGCGTTATATACGCCGAATATGAAAACTTAATCGAGATCGACGCTAACAGACAAATTATCTCAGATTTTACCTCTTAAAAAGAGAGGGGAGAGTACAGTCGTATGCTTTAATAACCTCATTTTGATTTTCGAATAGACAGTATTGTTCTTTGCAAGAGAGCGAACACATCGTCGTTATGGATATCTTGATCGAAATTCAAGGCGCGCGCGACAAGCATAAGCGTTTTACACCAAAAGAAGTAGCAGTGGTTGCTTTACAAAAAAATATCGTTGGTCATTGGTTGATCAAAGCTCCGCACGCTTTTGAAAAATTATCCAATAGCCTGAAAAGTACGAACAACTACTGTACAACCGAAATTCATCGTATTGAATGGTACGAAGGTACGGTTTCGACAAGTCAGTTATACAGTCATCTTCGTTCATTTGTAAAAAAGGTAAAAAATATATACACGCGTGGCAACGACAAAGCAGAGTTTCTAGAATCAATTATTTGTAGAAGAGTTATAAATATCGAAAATCACCAAGGACCAAGCTTTAAAGTGCTGAAGAGCTCGTTTCCCGATGTAGACACAGCGTGCACTCATCATAGTCAAAGCGACTCGTCGAATGATTTCAAAGATTGTGCCCTTTATAAAGCCCTCGTCTTAAAAAAATGGCTTAGATCTCTTTTGAGCGAGGATTGGCCGATATCGGGTGGATTTGATATACCATCGTTGTATTATCAAATTGCTCTTTTTAAGTACGAAAAAATGATGCGAGAAAAATTGTTAAACGAAAAAAACTGTGATTATGACGAAGTAGACGCGCTTGCTCGAGACTTTGACTCTCTTCGGATTATCAGCGACGGTGATGAACCTCTTGCTTGTTCAACGCCTATAGAAAACAGCGGTGAAGATGTGCACTGATAGTTTATGTAAAATTATTAATAATAATAAATCAAGTAAAAATGAATACTCGAGAGCTAGCGGAGGTGCTGAACGGATTTTCTAAAAAAATCAAAACCATTGGTGTTTTTGCTGCTGATCAAATACCACATCGCTTACTTTTACCTGCAGGATTGATTGTGAACACCCAAGAAGCCTACAGAAGCGGCGAGCATTGGACTTCTTTGTATGTGAATGAGAAAGCTCATGGTTTTTATTTCGATTCTTACGGTCGTAGACCCGCTTCAAAATTTATGTACGACGCTATAAAAAAAAATTGCAAAACGTGGCAATATAGTAAAAAACAGCTGCAAAGTTTTGATTCTATTGTCTGCGGTGAATATTGTTTACAATTTATACATCATATGAGTAAGTTTAACAATATGCAATCATTTTTGAACCAATTTTCCAACGATACAAAAAGTAACGATAAAAAGACATTAAAATATTATAAAGCTTTAATAAAACGACGATCAACAAGACAAATAAATCGAATCAACGCTTATCCTAGCGTTGGTACAGCTGGTGGTGGTGGTGGCGGTGTCCCCGGAGTGCAAATCTGTAGATCAAGAATAAATTTTAATGTAACCGTTCTGTAACATGTGTTAAAAATTACTTGTACTCGAAAAAATAAAAACAAAAATAAAAATATAATTTATCTGTTATTTTTTAAACCATCAGTCCGTACTACTCCTATTTTCCTGAAATTAAAAATTATCTCGTAAAAATTAAAAAGCACATTGCTGAGTTTTGTAAAATTTAACTTTCATGCATTATGAATCGAGAATCAGATACGTTATCTTTGTGCAAGTCCGGACAGGAACGATGACGTCACCATATAAGAATTTTTTACAGCGCTAGCCACTGTCGAGAGATAAAGAGTTTGTTATCGCGAAGCAAGTCCAGACACGTACGTTATCTTTTTTTTCTTATCTGACTTCCTGCCAACGGTTTTGAGATTACGTCACATTGATGATGCAAACGAGGGGAAGGGGTATGATTCACTATTGGATGCCGATTTTTATTTTCGCTTCACGATTGGTCTAAACAATCACGTGACTGAATATTCCCTTACTTTTGAAGCTCTTACGCGTCTGTCGTCAATTCGAACGAAGAGCCGAGAGAACCGTGCCTGTCAGTCACTGTAACGCTGCTCTACCGCAAACACTTGAGAATCATGGAGCTTCCAAATTCATTATTGTCTACGACGTACGCGATTAACAAGTCTAATTCTAAACGTGTGAAAGTGTGTTTGGAAAACGACAATGGTATTTATCATCCAAAAGTAAAATTTTGCGGTAGTACATCGACTTACAAAGATGTTACTCTCGACATGTTGTCGTGGGATTTGTTTCTACAGCAAAAAGACATAATTCTTGGCTATTTGAGAGAGGATTTCGTGTACATAAACGATCCTAACTCTCCTACAACTATTCGTCTACCGCGACACGACCTTGTGTTTACGGTGACCTACGGCAAAAATACAGTGTTACTAAACGAAAGAGCTGACGAGACAGAGGTGACCGATTCGAGCGTCGAGAACAAGAAAGCTGAAGAAGCTGTGAAAAAACCCGAGGTAGGGAAAAAAAGAACCTTGGAGGATCTTTTGAACGACCTGGAGGCCGTCGGACCAAGTGAACCTAAAAAAATAAAAAACGATGCTCTTCCGGGTGTAGCCATGCACTTAAAAACGATCGAGGGATTAGTGGAAATGTTGGACTGTGTGTTATTAAAAATAAAAGTGTTAAAGGAGCAAGCGAAGATTGTAAATAGTGTGCAAACCCATGTGATAAATTATTTAATAAATCATTTTACAGGACAAGATCCAGAGAGTGTTAAAAAGTGCTTGTTAACGACTGTTACATTCAAAAAATATTACATTTTTATAAAATATGATGTCGAGGTTGACGTTAAAGAGAGCGCGACAAATGAGTTTAACGTTGATGAAATTGTGCTTGATATGATTCTTACAGAACTGTACGCTTTTGGTATGTTTAATATAGCAAAAAATGTTTACGAAAGAATGTTTCCGGTAAAAAAATAATTTCTCTCTGTAATTCATTTTGTACGATGGCGAGTGAATTATTCAAATAAATTGCCAAAAATAAAAAACTCATTTCATTAATTTATACCGTACCCTGTAATTTTTTTCAAAGTTATTATACATTTTTTTTAAGCAATACTCAATTTTTCTAAATTTTTTATGTGTATACAAAAATATTTCACACATGATTTTTTTTTTTTTTTTTCAAATTAATAATTAATAAGCTTTTCGAATATTTTATTCAAAAATTTACATTTTTTTAATTCGTCTTTATTTGTTTTTAAATAATTATGAAAAATCTTAATTTTTTCTTTTACGAGCATTTATTCATTGCTTTTATTTTAAGAAAAAAACTTATTCATAAAATATAAATTAATGCAGCAAGAAAAAGTAAGTCATTGTTGATTTATCAACAGCACTGTAAAGACGTTTCGTACCAGCAGAGGTAAAAGATGGGGCAAACGGAGGGTAAAGCCGGGAACGGTTACAAAGACAACGATGCGAGGCATCCCTGGGAGAAGCAGCCGTTACTGTACGAGTATAAAAAAGAAGAGAAGGAGCAGAAAAAACAGAAAAAAGAACGAGAAAAACTTGAAAAAAAATATTACAACCTTTACAGAAAACCTGAAAAGGAAGGTTATAAGAAATTAAACTAATTTATTTAAAAAGAGAAAAAAGGCCCTTTTGAGGGCCAAAACAATTTATCCAAGCGTAAGTACGGCGAAAAAAATACACCCGCGGTAGTTGAGCCTACAACCGCGTGGTTCTAAAAATAAAATCGGGCGGCGGCGGCGGCGGCGGCGGACGCGGGCGAGAACGAGCTTGACTCTCGCGGGTCTACGCGTAAAATCGCGGTGACTCTCTAGATCGCGACGGTTTTTATTTTTTCAACTTTTGAATTTTGTTGAAAAAACAAAGCTCTTTAAAGTCTATTTGTTTTTTTTTACAAATATTTAAAAAATTACTGTAGATTCCTTGAAGTAAGACAAACTTTCCTATTTAACACAACAATGGTTGTCGAGAAAAAAATCAGTTTAGAATTTTTTTTAACATGCACGGGTGAATTATGTTAATAGCCTAAGAAATAAAAAAATTTTTAATTTTATTTAATTTTATTTATTCATTTAGAGTTACAAATTTTAATAATGTTCACTCGTTGTCTGAATCTGAGTCGGTGAAGTTGCCCTCCACCCACTTGTTGTAGATTTCACTGTACTCCTGTTTAAGCTCTTTTTTCAGGAGCTTGGCCTGCCTGGTTATCTCCACCACCAGCTCCTTCAGCTCCTCCAGCTTTTTACGGGTGTCATCTGTAAAAATAAATAAAAAATGATTAAATAAATGAGTATAATTTATATTAATAAATTATTTTTAATACGCGAGTCCAAAAGAACCCAGCGGGACCGCAACAGCAGTAGCAGCAACAAGTGCCTATAGTTGTAGTGGGAGGCGGTAATGCTGCCGCAGCAGCCTAGCTATAGTAGACGCCGGTAACACCGAAGTGCGCGAGGTCTACTACAGCTAAGCCTCTAGCACTGATGCTCCACCTACTACTGTTACACTGTTAAATAAATTTTAAAAAAATCAAAAATTACCTGTTAGCGATGTTAGCTGGAATGCAGTAATCTTTTTTTTCAGTTCGTCAATCTCCGTCATGATTAATAGGTACGATACCGCCTCGTACGGGGGGACGATCTTGTGGTATCCCGCTGTAAAAAAAAAAAATAAAAATTAAGGTGGTTTTCTACCTGAGCTAGTCAAGTTCAAGACTAAAAAAAAATTATTACTCCAAATTACTAACAATTGTCTATTAAAATTTATTTTTTAACTTTTTATGGCTTCTGAAATTATTTTCTACCAAAAAAACATTGACAATCACAACAAAACATTTTTTTAAACTTTTAACCTCACCTTTGAATACCGCAGTTTTGGAGGTTATTCACGTGAAAATTATTTTTGTAAAATTATTGCAAAATTCCTAGAAGGTCAATTTTTTGCAGTTTCAAGAAATGAATTCTTCGATAGTGAAACTATATGTATGTAGTTTTTCTAAAGGATCTCTATTGTAAGAAGACAAATATCAATAATTTAGTACACTTTTTCAGCGTAGCGGCCATACGCGTAATGAAAAAAAATTCAATCTTTAACTTGCTGTAACTTTTAAACTATATGGTCAATTTTGATCAGACTTCGTAGAAATGTTTATTAATATCTAATAAACATCTCCAGAAAGTTTGAGCTGATTCTCTATTGTCATGCATTTGGTAGAAAATTAACTTAATTAATTAAATTCAAATAAAATAAAACAACTTTAAAAAAACTTACGTTTTTGCGGCTGATCCATTTTCGACTTGTTGGTAGCACTTTGACTGCTGTACTGAGCTGGTGAGCTCGAGTGCTCAGCTAAGGTTGTACACACACTAACGCATTGCTTTGTGCTCATTGCCCACACATGTAAAAAATACGTATTGAAAAATTCTAGTAGAGTTCAAAAATATTGGAAGTCTTTGTCTGTATTTTTTCCATGCCACACGACCCCTCCCGCGAGAGATTTATTTACGATCAAAAAATAACGATCGAAAAATTACGACACTCTTCGAATATCGAACTTAACGATCTCAGTAAAATCTCTGTTCGTTTGGTAAACGCGTTCTAATTTTTTTTTTTTTTTTTTTTTTTTGTAGGTAAAATTAAATAATAACAATAACGACTTTTTTCTTAAAAATGTTAGTATAAATTTGTTATGAATTTAAAAAATAGCTTCCCTATATATAACAATGCGTAAATGGTTTAATTCAATAAAATTAATACTTATACATTGTTTTATTTTTTTATCATTATTTTATATTTTATCGTTGTTCTATATTTATTTTCGAATAAAAAAAATTGTATTAAAATTTCGGAAATAAAAGAAAAAATTTAACTCTGTACTCCGAGGGTCTGTTAAAATTAAATGATTTCAAGACTAAAATATTTCATTTCATTTTTTTATTTATTTATTTTTTAATTACATAAGACTCATTCGCTGTCGTAGCTACATATAAATTTACAATACCTGTCGTACATTTTTTTTCTTTTCAATATAAGTTTATTTTTTATCTCATAATAGTATTCGCGAAGTCCCTGTACATTACTTCTTACTTCTTCTAATTCTTCAACTGTCTCCGGTACTCGTGCAAATCGGCGAGCGCGCACTACCGTACCTGTTCGTTGAAATTCGTTTATAAAATTTTCCCACTTCTTTTTTGTTGTTCGCAATTCGTAGAACTGCGACACAATGTATGGAGGAGGCGGGTCACTATAATTATCACCTGTAGAGAGTGAATACGTTGGCGGTGCAGCTGTAGCCTCCTCGACGGATAGCTCCTCGTCCGTTAAATAAAGCTCCGTGAAAGCTTCGAAGATACGCATACCCTCCTCGTCGTCGTCGATGTCTGATTGATCCGACTCTGAAAACGTTAAAATATTTTTTAATTTTGGAAAAGTTTATATAAAAAAATAAATAACTAAAATAAATTACCGCTTTCGATAGTAGGCCACGTGAATGGTAGGTTTTCAAAGAGACGAGCCGTCTCTGCCTCAACAGCGTCTATTTATGGGGAAAAATTTTTAAATTTATTTTTTAAATATAATTTAAAAATCGAGTTTTTCAAAATCTTACCTGATCCCTGACGGTTTGACATTTTTTTATTTTTTTCGAACAGTTAATTCACCTTTTGCACAAAGAACACGACTGTAGTACTCCCCCGCTGTTTGCACTCGTACATGCGTAACAGTGGCATCTCCCTCTCTTTTTTCTCTCAAAAAAACAATAAAAATATATATGTGTGTGTGTGTGTGTGTGTGTGTGTGTGTGTGTGTGTGTAGATATAGCTTTTATCGCGAATATTACTCCTTTCTTCCATCTCGCGTTGATTTTTAGCGGATGCATACGTCACGGTAACTTGACCCTCAAAAGGCGCTCTTATGAAAAAATCTTAGGTATCCGCTTATCACACTCCCTCTCCAGAATTATTACTCCTCTTTTGTCTTAAGCATCGATCGCACATCAGTAAGCTTCCTGCTTTATTGACAGTGTGTCGTATTTACTCCGACAAGTGAATCTTTACCGTTGTGTTTTTGTGTTAAAACTTGAAAAAATAAAAATGTGTATTTGGTGTGATTTGCGAGAAGTCGCTCTAAAGCTGCGCGAGCAGGCCGGTCTAGTATCGCTATGCGATGCAGAATGGGAGAAAAAACTACAAAATCTCTCGTTGGAAGATTTCCAAATAGAGTTAAATAGACTTTTCGCTGCCTGTGGTGTGCAAAAAATTTCTGAATTATACAACTTTTTACAAGAGCAGGATTCACCTGTCGTATTTAATATTTTACGTAAATACCTTGTCGTAAATGACTTTATCAATTTGACTTCTTTACGAAAAATACAAAACCACATACGTAAGTTATATTTATTATACGCTCTATAAATTTTTATTTCGTCTCCACTTTTTTATTAAAAATCATGATTTTTTTTTTTTTAGACGAAAGATACTGCACCGACACTGCAAAATGCTCGGTTTTTCTCGAAGAAGAGGCCGATGATGAAAACTTAAATAAACAACCGGAGGTTGCGCCTGAGGATAAAACACCTCAAGAAAAAAATGAAAGCGACGATCGTAGTAAGTTTATAATATTTAAGTCGTATAATAACCAAATCTCGTATTTTATTTTTAATTGATAACTAATAAATTTTGTTCTTTTTAGGTAACGCCTCGCAGCCGCAGCAACAGCAGCAAGAAAAGTACGAGGAAAAGGATAACTCGGCAAACGTCGAACTTATTGAGGAGGAAAATTCATTACGATTAGCCCAGCAGTGGAGCGAAATCATGGAAGAGAAGGAGAGGAAGAAAAATAAGCGCAGTCGTTGTATGCTGGAAGAGGGGCAGCGCTGGAGCGACATCGATGACGAGGAGGAAGACTCCTACATTACCGACTGTAGTGACGATGCATACGATGCAGTTTATAAAAATCTAAAATTTCACGAGATTTTATTGCCCGACGGCTGTGAGTACATAAAAATTTTAAATAATTTTTAGTTGAAAAAAATTAATTTTTTTGATAGTTAACCTTAAAGTACACACGGGGTGTAAAATACACCCACATAACTGTCAGTGTGGCAGTTCTGGATTTGGGTGTGTTCTTTAAGGGTTAATATGTATGTATTTTTTCAGCGATTAAAAATCTTCTGGTAGATTCTGAAGGATCGGTACCAATATCCCCTGCGAAAACACCACCATGTTCGCCTCCTCGCAAACGGTTAATTCGACGACCCGTTATTCAACCTGTTGATAAGGCTAAAAGCAGCATAGACGAGAATATTTTCGAGCCGGCTAAGAAAAAAATAGGTAAGACAAATAATAAAAAATTAAATTTTTTCATTATTCGTTATTTATTTATATATTTATTATTTTTTTCTTTTAATTTACAGCTTTGAGTACTCCGCACACTGCCGTACGCATCGCGTCCTCGTTGATCATAGTCGAGGACACACCAGAAAATAGTCCCATTAAGGGACCCCCTGGCTTGATCATTCCAGACTCGGGCGAGGAGGAGGAGGAGGACATCGAATGTAAAAGCAAAAGTATGTAAATAAAAATTGTAATTTTGAAATAAATATAAATAGTTTTGTTAATAAATAAAGAATTTTATTTTTATTTAATGAAACCCTCCGTTTTTTGAGTAAATTTTTTGAGTATTTTTTATATTAAATTTAAATTCGTTTAAATAAAAATAAATTTTTTACTTCTCACCCGTGAAAGGACGAGAAGCGCCTGAAGAAGAGCAACCAGCCGTTCGCGACGAGGAAGTTCAACGTAACGAGGAGCCAATGATTTTGCAGCTGTGGAGGCCGTGGAATCTGGATGACACGAGTCCGCGTTCAACCAATAGTAATGTTAATCAAGTAGGAGGGGGTGTTTCGTTAAATAATAGTAAAAAATTTACTATAGTAGAAGAAAATTTTAATAACATACACCGGTATAGATTGAAAGCGCGTAAATTTTTAATAAGAATCAACGAACCACCCTCGTCCGCTCAAGTAGATATAATTACATGGCTCGAGGCCGCTGTACACGATATTCACGATCACCTGTTAAATATGAGCGAAAACACTAACGATAGGATAGGTGTGACGATACAGAGCGATCATTTTTCAAATGGTATGGCATGGTTATCGTTTCGTCCTATAGCTAACTTTTTCGCGGACGATCTGTGGTCTTTGATCGGCGGTTTAACGCAAAGCAACGAAAATTTTCATATCGATGAAAGTTTTAGACTGGATGCTACTTATTTAAACGTTCCAAACGGTCGAGGCGCTTGCAAAAAAAAACAATTAACTATTGACGAAGTACGTAAAACGTCTATAGTGTTCATAAGTAATAAAGATGATCTTTGTCTCCCTCGTAGCCTTGTGGTGGGCGAATATCACATTCGTTATAAAAAAAAGAGCACAAAGGAGCTAAAAAAAAATTATCAAAAGGTCAGAGACGGCAGAGGTCCGTTACAAAAACAACTAGCTTTAAAATTGATGAAAAAAGCTAATTTAGCAGCTATACCTGCCGCAGGCTGTGGTTTCCAAGAGCTCAAAACGTTTCAAACTTTTTATGCTCGGAAGAAAATATCCATAGTTGTTTATGATAAGCATGGTTATGGTAATGGCGAACCACCCTTCTTCGACGGTAGAGTAAATTTCGACGATGCTGAAGTTTATGACACTATTTATTTATTATACAACGCCGATTTGTGCCATTATCATACTCTCTTGAATCTTACAGGTGCCTCGGCTAGCGTTTTTTTCTGCTCGTACTGTAATAAAAAATACAAACACATAGATTTACATGTATGCGAAAAAGTATGCGCGTCCTGTTATTTTACACCCAAGTGCAACACCGAGCAACCGATGGTCCTGTGTAAGGACTGTAGAAGACAATTTTTTGGTAATGATTGTTTGGCTAATCATAAAAAAGAAAAATCTCACAAAAATAAAACTGTATGCGAAGTAATAGCCAGGTGCGGTGGGTGCGATAAGTTATTGAACAAATGGAGAGACAGTAAACACAGATGCGGTCATAAATACTGTCAAAGTTGTAAAATTGCCCACGATGTAAACGCTTTTTGTTATATGCAACCTATTAACGATGAAAACAAAAAAAAATCAAAAGAAGCAGCAAAACCGGATCTCTATTTTATATACGACTTTGAGAGTACTCAAAACGAAGCGTATCAATTTCATCCCACCATGAAAATTCACGTACCTAATTTGTGCGTTGTACAACAAGTTTGTACTCATTGTATTGACGTTGACGATATCAGTCAATTTTGTCGCACATGCGGTATAAGAGAGTATGTTTTTAAAGAAAATCCTGTAAAAAGTTTAATACAACTAACTTGCAGAGAAATAACAGGCTTTGAACATATTATATGCATTGCACACAACGGTGGTGGTTACGACACGCAATTTGTGCTGAGAGAAATCGTAGATCAGTTCCCTAATGTTACCCCCGATGTTATTTTAAGGGGACAAAAGATCGTGTTGATGCAGATCGGTCGAACAAAGTTTATAGATTCTTTAAATTATTTTCATATGAAATTATCGTCTTTACCCGCCACGTTTAATTTTCAAGCAAGCAAAGGTTATTTTCCTCATCTTTTGAATGAACCGGATAAACAAGATTACATCGGGGAGATGCCTGACTCTAAATATTACTCGCCCGATACGATGTCCAAAAAAGACAGAGATGATTTTTATAAGTGGTACAACGAAATGAAAGCTGCAAAATATATTTTCAATTTTCAAAACGAAATTGTTAAATATTGTAAAATGGACGTGGAAATTTTAAGACGCGCTTGTCTAATTTTTAGAAAAATTTTCCTAGAAGTTGGTAAAACAGATCCTTTTGTCAACGCTACAACTATAGCGTCAGCTTGTTCGTATGTTTTTAGAAAAAATTTTTTAAAACCAAAAACAATTGGTCTGGTGCCGCACAAAGGTTACAGACGCACTGACAATCAATCGCAAGTCGCTATTGAATGGCTATTGCAATGCGAGAGAGAACTAGGATGCGAAATCATTCACGCAGGAAGAACTCGCGAATACCGTTTAATAGAGGGGTACAAAGTAGACGGTTACATACTTCCAGAGATGCTACCTGGTACGTCGACTGCATCCATTCCTAGAAAGGGTGTTGTATACGAATTTCATGGCTGTTATTACCATGGCTGTCCAGATTGTTTTAAACACAACCGAGATAAACCCACAAGAAACGGTGGGGGTACACCAAACGAACTGTACGAAAATACTGTAAAAAAAATCGAAAATATAAAAGCATTTGGCTACACTGTCATAGAAACGTGGGAGTGTAAGTTTACCGCTAGAAGAGACGCCGATCCTGAAATACTTAACTATGTCAAGAAGCATCCGCTCTTGAGTAAAATAGTCATCGATCCAAGAGACGCTTTTTTTGGTGGAAGAACAGAAAATTTCGTTACCTTTCACGACGTAAAAGACGACGAAAAAATTAAATACATTGACGTGACCAGCCTTTATCCAGCTGTATGCAAGATGTCGAAGTTCATTTTGGGTCATCCTAAGATCTACGTGGGTTCGGAATGCAGTATGCTCACAAAAGGTGATAATAACAATCTTTCATGTATTGAAGGTTTAGTAAAGTGTACAGTTTTACCCCCAAAACAGTTGTATCTTCCGGTTTTACCCGTAAAAATGCACGGTCGCTTACTCTTTGCGTTATGTAAAACTTGTTGCGAACAATCCCGCAAGGGTTACTGCGATCACAATAAAAAAGATCGTGCATTTTCAGGAACCTGGGTCGCGGATGAGCTTCGTAAGGCTATTGAAGTAGGGTACGAGATAACAGAGATTTTTGTTATTTGGCATTATAAAACAACGCAGTATAATCCAGAAACTAAAAAAGGAGGTTTATTTGCCGAGTATATAAATACTTTTTTAAAACTTAAGCAACAAGCCAGCGGCTGGCCCGATTGGTGTACCAACGACGAAATGAAAAATAAATATCTGGCCGATTATGAGCGAGGAGAGGGTATAATATTAGACAAAGATAAGATTGAAAAAAACCCTGGACTCCGCTCTGTCAGTAAAATGGCGCTAAACACATTGTGGGGCAAATTCGGTGAGAAAAGCTCTCATAAAAGTACGACAGTCGTTCGAACGCGAGAGCAGCTTTTAGATTTAATCACCGATGACGAGAAAGAAGTTACCGCTATATTGCCAGCTAACGAATTCGTATTGTATGTCACATGGCAATATCGAAATGAAGCCATTATAGCTCCCTCCAAAACTAATGTAGTTATCGCTGCTTTTGTAACCGCTGCGGCGCGATTACGACTTTACGCTTACATGGAAAAGCTGCAGCAGCGCACTTTGTACGTAGACACGGATTCCTGCATCTTTCTCGAGCACGAAAACGATCACGAGGAGTATAAGCCGCCTTTAGGGTCTCTGCTAGGCGAAATGACTGACGAATTAGAATGTTACGGTAAAAATTCGTATATAAAAACTTTCATATCAGGTGGCCCTAAATTTTACTGTTACCGCGTAGTATCGGGGACGACTAACGAGTTATCCGAATGTTGTAAAGTCAAAGGGATAACTCTAAACTATATTAACTCGCAGAAAATAAATTTTGAAAGCATTAAAACGCTAGTAGAAAATAAATTTAAGTCTTCGGAAACATATAGTAATATACAACTTAATTTTAGAGCCATTCGACGGCTACCGAAACATATAGTTGTTACGCGTGACGAGACCAAAACATGCTCTGTAGTTCTAGAAAAAAGATTGTTTTTTTCTCAATCCGAGTCTGTACCTTTTGGCTATGTTGGCTAACATTTGTAATTATTCAATAGTCAAATAAAAGAACTCAAAAAACTTGTAATTATTTTAATTCTAAAACCCACTTCCCCAAAAATATATTACAATATAAAATTTGCACATCTGCGGCGTCTTTTTATCTCTTGTTTACATCAACAAGTCGTTAAGATACCATATTGTCTTTGTTTGTATAAACAAGCTATTAAGATGTATACAAACCATTGAGCTAACTTACCGACAGCTTGTTTATGTAAACAAACCATTTAGATAAAAGATAAGGAATTATACCCGTCGTCTGTAACCAGACACCTTGTTTATATAAACAAACCATTGAGATAGCAGATAAGAAATTGTGCACCGACCGGTGACGTCATCTGTAACCAGACACCTTGTTTATGTAAATAAACCATTAAGATAAGAGATAAGGAATTGTGCACCGGGATGATGACTCATTGTTGTGTCTCGTAACCCGACACCTTGTTTATGTAAACAAACCATTAAGATAAGAGATAAGGAATTGTGCACCGGTGATGACTCATTGTTGTGTCTCGCACAACTCGCCCGTATACTACTATCGGCGACCTGGGGCGTCCCATCGTCGTCCAAACTCTGCCCTGAGGATAGCATGGCCACGGCTCTGCTGTCTTAATAATTAGTTCCCAAAATAATTTGCAACTAAGAAAAGACGTGGTCTCAGAAAAAAAATGCTCCAAAGCATTTACCGTTCGTTGATGTTTATTAACAGAGCGTTTGGGTTGATTTTTCAAAACAAGCACCTTTCGGAAACTGCGAATTTTAAAACTAATAAGTCTTCCAACTGAAGATTTATAAAAATATTATTACCACAAAGTCTTATTTAATCATTTAAATATAAAATTAAAATTAATGCAATTTTTCATTAAGAATACCTAAACAAAAAAATGGTCATGGATCACATTCAATACCCGATTTATGTTACAAAGTTGGATTTTTAGCAAAAAAGTATTTTGAAAAAACC
Organism: Encarsia formosa; assembly: GCA_038277355.1. Classification (NCBI taxonomy): domain Eukaryota; kingdom Metazoa; phylum Arthropoda; class Insecta; order Hymenoptera; family Aphelinidae; genus Encarsia; species Encarsia formosa. The sequence goes on from CM076184.1 coordinate 114,967,049, forward strand.
GAAAAACTACTAAAATTTTGCAACAAAAATTCAAGATTCGGTAATGAAAGTTTCACTTGTACTTCCATCCCGCACCAATCATAAAACCGAGCTTCCTCGAACTTTCCCACAGGCAGGCTCAATAAGGCGTCGAATGATCTGCATATATCGGTCGCATATTATGCATAATTACTCACGGCCGAAAGTTCGAAAAACACGTGCGAGTGCGGGGGGGTGTCGGGGGGTCATTAATTTTACTCATCTGCTTCATAACTCGCGGGGTGAGGTTAGCGCGGCCCGGGGTAATATAACGAGGGAGCGCGCGAAACGATATGAGAAAAGTTGAAATACCCCCGCGTAATGCGAAATTGCGGGGAGCTACCCTCGCACCGCGAAAGCCCCACTGTACTTTATTATTATTATTTCGTTCACCTTGTTTACCCTTTTTTTTTCGAGTTTTAAATTTTTCATAGTGTGGGGGAGTTTGTTTTACGATAGTTTCATCCCTGGAAATTGTCCAATGAAAATGTTTAACTTGGACGCGGTTAAGCTGGATCGTTGATTCTCGACAGGTGCGATGAATTTTCGAGATTTCAAAACAAAACTTTGGATTGTAAGTTTAAGTATCAATTCTCTTTTAAAAAATAAAATATTTATGATTTGATTCTTCTCGTTTTCGATATCCTGCAAGTGGCAAGAGCGCCTCGCCGAGTCGAATGGGGGTCCGGCACTTGACGCTCGTTGGTCAATTTGCGTAATGAAGTGACCGCTCATCTCCTTCGTTTCCTATGGGCAGCTAAGCCCCGGAGTAGGACGTGGTCAAACCGACCCTTGAACTTAGGAGGAGGGTCAGGGTATGCTAAACGAGGTCGGTGCTATGAAGATCGGTTACTCAACGAGTTTTGATTAAGCCAAAATTTCTTCAATTTTTTTTTTTTACCAGCTAATTTTAGTACTTGCGTGAACAAATGTGACTGAGTCGATGTAAAAACGTACAAGGTTACCAACCCGGCTGTAAAAAACCGTAGTAAAAAATGAACGCAGACGACAGTTAGTTTAATAACATACCGTGCATGCTTCAATCGTTAATGAGTCACAGGATGACGTTGGCTGGTTAAGAGGCGTGTTTTGCTTGTTTCTCGCATATCCCCGGTAGTACAATGGCAAGTATGCCCTGCTTATGAAATTTAACTGGGAGATCAAGGTTCGATTCCTTGCTGGGGAGATTTTTTTTTTTTCTTTTTCAATATTTTTAATAGTTATGAGTAATTTTAAGTTATTTATAAAGTTTTTAATTTTCTTTTATTTGTGCTGAAAAAGAGTTTTTAATGTATTTTTATTATTTTAATTTTTTTAATAGCTTTGTTAATTTTTGATAAAAAACCGATTTCGAAAAGAAGTATTAAAGTTTATTGATGTTTTTTTATCACTCAGTATTTTTTTATAATAAATACTCATAGTATTTTATTATACAAGTGCGTAAAATTGGTTTCCTCCTCGTGTGGCCGTTTTTGCACGAGCGAAGCAAAAATGGTCACATGAGGAGGAAATCGCTTTTACACACATGTACAATACAATATTTTATCGTACTAAGTGCGTAGAGCTCGATTTTAGGTACGCCGCTTTTGGTGAGCGTGCGTAAAATCGAGCCTCTACGCACTAGTGCGATAAAATATTTTATAGGCCTATCCAATAAAAAAAAATTGGTAAAGAAGAAATCTTTAACATCTTAGTACTTATCAAATTATCAATTCTAAAATAAATCAAAGATTTATAATTTTGAAGCCTAAAATCAACATGATTTAAAAAATTTGAATCTTAAGATTTTAGTTTTGAAATTTTTGTAATTATAAAAACAATAAAATTTTAAAATTGAATATAAAAAACTCATTTTTTCTTCGAATCCTTATAACTTATATGCGCAAAACGTGGAGTATATTTTTTGCAAATCAAATAATTGGTGGTCAACAATAATTTCGTTCAAATCTCATTGTTTACAAAAGCTGCGCAATCGAAGAGACGCGACGGAGGCATTAATTAATGTGTCGTTTTCCACACGGCTGAACTGGCGCGACGCTGCAAATCGCACACATGATTAGCATTATTAATGTACGCGCATTTCCTTATGACGGACGATAAAACAAACTGCTGCGCGGCAGGAATTTTCGGCCACAATCAACTGCGAATTTCGATTAAGTCTTTTTTTTTCCTGTTCGCTTCCCGAAGCGAGTAAGAAAAAAAACCAAAGAGGAACTAAACTAGTTTTTGATGTATCAAGTTAGAATATTTCAAAAAATAATTTTTTTTAATACCACCGTGTAGTTTTTAATATTTAAGCTGAGTAATTTAAAATTTTAATATCGTTTAAAGAATTTCAGTCAAGGTAAACAAAATTTTTGATAATTTATTTTGTCTCATGGATTAAAATAACTAATTGATATTAATTTTGAATAAAAGTTTATATAAACAGTTATTTAAATAATTCATAGCGAACACGAGTCGTACATTTTCCCCAAAATAATTTCAACAGTTAAATTTGCTTATCAACTTAAACTTCTCTGGTTATCAAAATATTTATCATACATATTTTTTAACTACATACGAATATTTAAACTGAGTCAAGGCAATATGAAACTTTGGGTATTAAAATGATGTGATGAACAATTAAAGGAGACTTTGAATTCGAAAACCCGGTTGAAACAGCTATAATTAAATAGCTCGGAACTATCGAAAGCTCAAACTTCCCGCGGATAACATACACAAGAGATAACTTAACCCAATTCAAAAGTAGTCTCCTCGAGAATCTAATTTGAAATATGTAAGAAAATAACTATTTCAGACTTTGGAGGGGGCCTGCTGCTGCTTTTCTCCCCACTCGACTTTGCGAAATTTAATCTTTATTAGACTTCATCGCAACTCGTAATCGTTTCTAATTGCATTAAAATTCATAATTACTTCCCAAAGTCTTCCATTCTTGTGTGTTTCCTAATCGAAAGCAAGTTATATTGGATCTTTAGACACTTGATTACCCACTCTCGTTTATTAGAGTTTAAATTTACTGATTTTATAGAAATTTACAGAAAAATCTTACTATCTATTCAGATTTATTTTTGCTTAAAAGTCCTTTGTATGATAATAAAAGTAATAAACGAATTGCGGAATTTGGAAAGAATAAAACTTTGAAGGAAGAATTTGTTTTGCGAGCTTTCTCTCTCATAATATTTTCATGAATATTACGATTTCATAACCTCGTATATGAGTTGTTTACTTGTTGAACTCTGAAAAGTTCATTATTTTGCTATACTTTTTACGCTTTTTTCTGTCTTTCGCATTTAACAAAGTATGATATCCACCAGAGACATGAGATTTATACCCTTTTTTTTCTTTCGAGGAAGAAGGAAAAAAAATCTAGTCATGCTTTTGTTCTTAGATAACGATGCTCAAAATATGCGCTTCAAGAGATACAGCACAGTTATTTTACAAAAAATATTGTTTAAGTATCAGAAAAGTTCTTTATATTAATTTTTTTAATTTATTGAAGCTATAGTCTCTGTTGACCAGAATATTTAATTTTAGATGAAAAAAAAATTTGAAAATATTTATGTTGAGATAGTAAGTATAAAAAAAAAAAAAAAAAAAAAAAACAAAAAAAAACAAACAAACAAAATGAATTGTCCCTGCGAGGATCAGAACTTTTTAAAACTTTTTTATTTTTTTAAACCCCATTTGTGATTTCATTGATAAGTATTGTAAAAATAAGTTTATGTTGCGGGTGCGCTACCTATATTGCACCGCAAGCTATACTGCACCGGTTAGAACTAGCCCAAGGGTACGAAAGAATGGACTGATTTTGTTATAGATTTTGAGATTCACTTACTTGTTAAAGTATTTTCTACATATTTTTGTAAAAATCACCAAAGCTATAAACAATAACTATTTTTACGATGTTAACTCAAAGACCATGCATTTTAGAAAATTTGTTTATAATACTTTTTCTTTTTTTTTATTCAAAGAATCTGAAAATATTTTTTATTTATCAAAAAGTGATTTATTTAATTGTTCTTAAAAATTTGTTAACAACGAATTATTCAAGAACTTTTAATACTTCCATCTCCTTGGACCTCATCCTCCTTCAAATCAGTTTGAAAAACTTGCCAAAATCATTCTCCTTGGACCTCATCCTCCTTCAAAGCTGTTTGGAAACCTTGTCAAAATCATTTTCCTTGGACCTCATCCTCCTTCAAAGCTGTTTGGAAACCTTGTCAAAATCATTTTCCTTGGACCTCATCCTCCTTCGAAGCTGTTTCGAAAACTTGCCGAAATCATTCTCCTCGGACCTTATCCTCCTTCAAAGTTGTTTCGAAACCTTGTCAAAATCATTTTCCTTGGACCTCATCCTCCTTCGAAGCTGTTTCGAAAACTTGCCGAAATCATTCTCCTCGGACCTCATCCTCATTCGAAGCTGTTTGGAAAACTTGCCGAAATCATTCTCGTTTATTTTTATTCAGTGGACAAAAATACTCAAAAATCACTCTAAAAAGTGGGTAGATGTCAAAATCTAACAAACTCTTCCGTACCCTCGGTCCTGAGTGTATTTTAAGTGAATTCGTTTTTTTCAAAAATAGTGTATCGCATGATAATCGATAAACAATTTAATTTTTTGTAAACCATAAGCTGTGACGAATATGCAGCAATATGTGATTTTCAAGACTTAAAAAAAAAAAAAAAAAAAAAACGGTGGACCCACTTCAGGAGTTTTTACTCATTATGTGTTTATTTCTTATCTTTTCTCATTTGTGATATTTGTACATTCAGAGATTTTTTATTTGTGAAATGTACGGTTATTTCAGTTGGAAAATTAATAACACTGTCCAACCATAAGAGAAGTCTTACATTTCCACAAACAAAAAAAAATGATCTTTTTTTGGTATTATGAAATTCTTTAGTCCATTCTCCGATAAAATATGATACATTTGCGGAGACACGTGAAACAAAAGCTTTTTTTTTTTTTTTTTTCAAGAAGAGCAAAAATATTGTTGAGCTTCACGTGTAATATTTTCATCTCTCGGCACTTTTTATTCATGGAACACGCGTCATCATCATTAAGGTCGATTTCATGCAAGCCGGAGCATTGAGGATGATAAGTGTACGTGGGGGTTATAGTGACGCTGTAAAAAAGCTCGAGCTTTTTGGCAAAACCCAAGCTCCATAAGTAATGCACCGACTGTACAATTTTTTTTTATTCGTAACAAAAAAAAAAAAAAGAATTTATTCTTTGTTTACGTTAAAATTTAACTTGAAACTTTTGATATTTACACGAGACTTTTAAGACTGAGCTGGGCAATAAACAAGACCCCTGAGAAATGGTTAAAAAAAAGGGGAAGAGGGTAATTTTAAATTCACTTCCAAGACACATCCATCGACAGCTGTTTTACATGCGTGAGACGCAAACCAAACCGCAATAAAGAACCCTGAAAAATCTAAGGTACGAAGAGAAAAAAAAAAGTCACGCCTACACGTGCTCTCATGAAACTCGCGTTTAACGAATTTTTCACGCATTTCTTTTCGACTTTTTTTCCTACCGCCCGAGCCCGCTCGGATGCACAACTTACACGGTCTCCCGCTAAAGTATTCACAATATCGGCACCCCACACCACACGTATTTTTCTTTCTTACCCCGGCGTCGGCGCATCTAAATATCTTACCGATGGTCCTGCATTCGTCGCACGAATTCGCAAATACGTGTGTGAGAAAACCCTTGTTGGAAAGTTCCATGCTGTCAAGATATGCGACAAAACCCCTATTGGGCGAGTTCCTTGGGACGGTTTGAGGTCGGAAATAATTATTGCAAGAGGTCAGTTGAATTTTTTCAACGAGATTTTTCAAAATTTTATCATCATTGTTTCACTCAGGATTCAATTTGATTCAGATTTTAACGTTGATACAGTGAAGTGTTGACACTACTGAATACATAACTTTCCTAATAGTTTTTATTTATTTTTATTTTCATTATGTACAATCATTTACTTGTTATTTAAAATAATAATAATAATAGCTGTTACTTATCAGTTACATGCTTCATACGGATGTTTCGGATTTCATTTTTTAAAAACTATCGATTTTTAATTTATTTAGTTCATTTGGTGTGAATAATTTTTTAAAATATTTTTTTATTAATAAATTATTACAAAGCAATTTGCTTTGGTTATATATTATAAATGCTTTGCATCAAATTAAACTGAAAAAATAAGTGATACTTTAATTCATTCAAATATTTCAAGTATCAGTTGTATTTGTTCTGCAGCGATTAACTTTTTTTTTATTCGTTTTCTTTATATTTGTATAATATAATTATTCCAGGAATAAAATATTTCAAGACGATAATAGACTGTTTTGTGCAGACATTCAGCTGTAGAGTACATTTAAATTAATACGAAATTGTCTGAACTTTTATTTGACAAAAACACGTATTGTAAATTTTTTCAGGTACTTATATCATTTTCTAGATACGATAAATCAAAATAATTTCAATTATTTTATGTTAGTTATTAGTATTATGAACTTTTAAGTTAAATTTAAGTTAAATTTCAATCGTAAAATTAGGCAAAAATTATTGAAGTTGACACTTAACTATTTTCTTTTAATAAGAACCAATTAAACATAAATTTCACAAGCGATTGATCACAGAGACCATGCTAAAGATGTAAAAAGAAAAAAGTGTAAAGATTAAAGTAAAGATTAAATAGAAAATTTATTGAAAATAGTTCTTACCCGCTACGGAAATTGCTTGAAACAATAAAACGAGAGAAAAAAAAGGAAGCAAAAGTAAAGAAGCGAATGAACGAAAAATAAGAAGTGTAAAGTTTGCTGTCTTTTTCGGAGCAGCAAAACTGCCGAGCGAGGCTCGAACGTGCAAAACGTGACTTAATATTACAACAGTAATGGTGCACACGTTTCACCTTTTTCAGCCTGATCCCTTTTTTTTATTTTTTTTAAATCATTAAGCTTCACAGTATACTGCTGATTGCTTATTTCAATTTTCATCCTCTGTAATTTTGCTGCTGCAAGCCCTTTCCCCCATTTTCGTTTTTGTTCGACTTTCATTCCATGGTTTATCGAAAAGGTATTCGGTAAATGAATGAACATAATAAATTTTTCATTAAAATAAAATAATTTTTGAAAACAAAGAAATGCAATAAATGCATTTTCAAATTTGTTTTTAAAATCATTCAATTTTCAAATATCATTTGGGTAATTATCGTTTGTTTTTAACTCTTGATGATCAATCAAATTAAGGTACGAAAGCTTAATTATAAACCGCCAATCATTTTCAATAAACGAGTACTCAAACGATAAACTAAATATCCACTATAACCAAAAATGACTGATTTATGATCATGAAAGAAGGAGTTATCCATGTACGTGCCAACTTTAAAAAAATTTTTCCTTTTTTTTGACTTCATCTCAACTCGAAAAATGAAAGAAAGAGCGAGGAGATAAGGTCGGTTGGCTGGCACTCGATATAACCATTTGGAAAGCACGTAGCTAAGCATTTATTCCGGAATATCCTATTTATCTCAGGGTAGGAAATAAAAAAGAAAAAAAAAAAAGGAATGAAAAAGAAAAAGTAAGAAAGAAGAAGCGGCTAAGCCTCTTTTCGGATCCCCGTCACGTACGTGGCCGGCCGGCCTGACGTTTCCTGCCCTCCGAAAAACCTGCAATTTCAATTTTTCCCTCCAAGATTTCACTCGTTTACCCGACCGACTTTGCGTTGTCTTCGTCCTTCCTCTCTTTCGTTTTTTTCTTGAACGCGACGCGTTGCATGCATTATTATACGAATCGGTATGAAAATTCTCGACTGACGCAGATACAGGATTACCGCTGTCTTGTTTTTTTTTTGTGCGCCTTTCTGGTATACCCTACGTAATAACTTTCTTCTCGAATTTTCATGAGCGACTACTAAAGTTAGCTCTGACAGAAAAATAATATATTTTCTAGTTATTATTTTTGTGAAAATGATTAAGATATAATAAGAATTAGATCTAAATTTTGTTCATTGGTTTGACGGATTCGTAAAGCCTTGATTCAAATTTGTTAAAATGAGATTTTTTAAGAGTAGGTTTTAAAGAAGTGCTAAAGTATAAAAAAATGTAATCATGCAAAATAAATCAATATACTTAGAATTAAAAAAAACAGTATATAGATTGTAAATTAAAACTGTATGGTTGAATTTATTAACTATTTATTCATTGCTTGTTTACAGAAGAAAATTTTTCTGTAATTTGTTCTTTATTAAATTGAATTATGTCAATAAGCTAAGAATCTTATCATACTTAGAATATTAAATTTTGCAATAATTTTGATAATTGATTGAAAAAAATTTATGCTGGTTGAAGAACATAAAAAAAAGTAAAAAAGATAATGCGTTTAAATAAGCATAAGAGAGTTTTTTTTTTTAAAGTAAAAAAAGTGCTTGTGCTTTTGTCAAAATCTGATTCTCAAAATATTGAGTACTTTTAAAAAAATCATTTGTAGGGTTTTTTTATCTTCATTTAAAAGATGTTTCATAAATTAATTTTAGTGCCCGCAACCCATGAAAAAAAAAAAACAAAAATTTGCAGCTTTTTTAACTCTTCATGAGACAGATCACTCATTTACCCGACGAAAAAAAAATACCCGACAAATAAATTCAGTTAACAAAAAATTATTGAAAAAAACATCATTTGAGACCATAGACTTTTCTCAGTTCGACTCGAAGATTAAGTATTTGAAAATGACAGAAATCGATTAGAAAGTAAAAAAAAAGGGGGGGTTTAGGAGGACAATGGCGGTCATTACTAAAAGTCCGTACACACGTAGCGTCCAGGAGGAGAGATACGACGAGCTGCGAACGTGTAAGCTGTCCTTGGCAGAGGGAACGAAAGAGACAAATACAGGCGGGAGCAGGATTGTGCAGCGGTAATTTGGCTGCACCGCGCGGGAGATGGATAGAGCAGGGCTCTAGTGCCCGAGATCTATGGATTTATGCAAATGCTACCCCGGTTTGAGTCCCGGCCACCCTACCGTTCGCTGAATAATCGCCCTCCTTGATGATAACCACGCGCCGTACCTATGCCGTGGTCATTGATTTTGTCGAGCCTTTATTCAAATCTTCTATTTTTTTTTTTTTCATTTTTTTCAATGTATTAGTTGAATTAGGAATGTTTCGTGAGATGAAGATCAATTGAATCGTTGATTCTGTTTACGAGGTGAAGAATTTTTGTATTATTTTTTAAAATGGACTTGTCGATTTCCCGTGCGAAGAAAAACCGTAGACCAAAATTTGCCACGAATAAAGTTACAGTGGAAGTACTTTTAATCTATAAAGTATCTCTAATAGCATTTTTTTATTGCAGCAAGAAATTTGAAATTGACCTCGAAAATGACCACCATCCACGAATAAAAAGACTCTAAGTTTTCAGTTTATAAAAATCGCAAGAGTCTTTTTATTCGTGGCCGATGTGCCGAGAAATATTTTTTTATTATAATGTACATATCAACGGTATGGTAGCAAAAGTCATTTTTAAATTTTTTGCCACAGGCTAAAATAATAAAAAAAGTCTTTTGGAGCCATTCTATTAGCCAAAAGTACACCCATTGTAACTTTATTCGTGGCAAATTTTAGTCCAAGGTTTTTCTTTGCACGGGTAACCGATATTAGAAGCATCAGAGAAAAAATAAAAAAAAAGTAAAAGAACATAGTCAAGCTGATGACGGTGATCATACGAAATTTAAGCTCGGCACAGAGAAACACGTAGTTACGGGTATTTACACCTACGAGTCGTTCTCCACCAGCTAACGAACTCCGCGAATCCTTCTGTTTCTCTTAGCAATTAAACTCCGTGCCATCTTCGAAGTCGTCGTCGCTGCAGTTTACATCAGTTTTGCTCTTCATCCTACTCCGTACCGGAATAAGGCAAAAGTAAATCCTTGCACTGATGCATTTTGATGAGCCGCGAACTACTTTTTGCCTTAAATTCGTGTTTGCTAAAATTGAAAACACAGCAAACAAGAATAATATATTTTTGAAATAATTTTTTGTTCTGTGTTACTATTTCTAATTTTTATTTATAAAACACAAAATTAAAGCCTGTATTTGAACAGAAAAATAATTGTTCTAATTCTACGTGGATTAAAAATATTTAGAAAAAGTATTAATTTTGTATAAAAAAGAAGATGGTAGTTATTGAAAATTAAAACTATAAGCCTATAGCTATTAAATTTTTATTTTTTACCAATTAGTGATTCTTAGCCTTTATTCCATAATTTTTTAAAATAAAGTTTTGAAATTGAAAAGTAATTATTAAAAGTTCATTAATAAATGTATTTCAATAATTACAAATACTTAATCAGTTTGCTAAGATTTTAAAGAAAATTGTTGTACTAAACATTTTATTACTACAATTTTAGCTGAATAAGCTTTTTTTACATATTTAAAGTACAAAATTTTTAAATAAATCCATAATTTTAAAATTTTGTAAAGTAATTATCAAAAGTTCATGGATAAATGTACTTCAATAATTACAAATACTTAATCAGTTTGTCAAGATTTTAAAGAAAATTGTTGTACTAAACATTTTATTACAACAATTTAAGCTGAATAAGCTTTTTTTATTTAAGGTACAAAATTTTTAAACACATTTACAATTTACGGTCGTTTTTATGACAGCTTGAAAAATCTTCGACACGCTCTCAAAACTTTTCGACAAGCTGCGATTTAACGACGCACATCCACACGAGAAAGCCCGCGTCAAACCTCCCTCGACGTGTTACATCATTATACCGAATTACAGCAAGGCTTGACTGCAATTGAAACGGGGACGGCTCCGCTTCATCATATCCTATCTTGCCTGGATCCAGCGTGTATGCGGAGCAAAAGCAATCAAATGTCAACCCGCGAATGGATGTTTCTTAATTGCACATTCAGACTTTTTTTGTGACGTTCAGAGATAATGGAGTTTCAAAGCCAAGCTGTTTCCAGTTTGTATGCGAAAAAAGCGCGTACCTGCTTTTTGAATTTACTCTAGTTTTTAAATCTATCCACATTCGTAAAAAAAATCTAAATAAAGAAAAAGTAGTAATAACAGTTATAAAAGATCATTTCATAAAAAAAACTACTTTCAAACTTCACTTACACGATTCTTCAACAGTAAATAAAAGTAATAAGTTTTAATCTAAAAAAATAAGTCTACGTTTTTTTTTTTTTTTTTTTTTAGTTAACAAATATAAACTTTTCAATAGGAAAATCTATTTTTCTTCCAACTTTGTTCGAAGAGAATTTAATATATACTTTTACTCATTAATAGTTGTTGGTTTTATCTATAAAAATTTTTCATACGAGGTAAACTGAATTATAAACTTGAAAAGTGAATTTCCACAAATTTTCTGTAATATTCTTCTACTAAATATATAGGAACGTTTTTTTTGAAGAAAAATTTTTAATAAACCTTAATAAAGTAAAATCCCTCTTTTTGCAAAATATGATTGATTCAGCCTTGTGATTCAAGTTGCGATAAGAGAGGTATTTCGCGTACTCGTAAAACAAGCCCCACCGAATGTATCTCAGCGTCGTTCGGACAATAAAACAGGCGGGTAGAATGTCTTCCGACCGATTTTCCTAAACGCACCGTGGTAATCTCTCGAATGTTTTTCCGATGAGTATAAATCAAGAGAAGCCGAAAAGTACTTTTCAATCGAACGATTTCCCCCCACTAATATCCAATTTATATCGATATTTCCGGCCGGTAGACAAATGTGGCCCGCATGCAAAAATGAATCCGAGCAGCTAGAGAAAAAGTAAAATAAACGCTGTCGGGATGTGTAAAAACTTATCTGTCACAGGGGAGGCGGACGGTTAAAAGGTCGTTTGGGATGTATTAGCGGTTGCATTATCGTGGATCGAAAATCGATAAGTGGGGGTGGAGTAAGGAGCGCGCGAGCTGCCAGTGGATTAGGGGAGGGAATGCCTTTCGGTATGAAGGGGGCGATGATGAGCCTCCGAGTAGTGTTTATCTTTCGCAAGTTGAATGCGCTGAGGCCACCTGAGTTATGTCGTTTTCATGAATGGGGACTGGGGGAGTTGCTCTTAGAGGTTTTGGGACAGCCGAGTCTCGCGATAAACCGATACTAATGCAACTGCACTGACTCAGAGTCAAGTTAATGTTGTCAAGATTTTGTTTGGTTTTTCTTTTTCAAACATTACGACGAGTCAACACTGAATTTGATTACTTTGATAGTAGTTTAGGTTAGTGGTAGCAAACGACAACTTTTTTGAGAAAATTCGCGTTTTTATTAAAATTGTTTGTTTACATTCGAACTGTATATTGATGAAATCCGTAGTTTATTTGAACCAGTAGGTTAAAAATTTAAATCTTCTCTTCCATAGTTAATCATTTTTTTCCGTTTATTTAATCATTTAAACAGAAAATTCTTGACTTTGGATAGAAAGCCGATAAATTAAAATAAGTAGGCTCTACCAATTACACATCGTTTCCACTTTCCCAAATTTGTTTTAATGTTTTTGGTAAGGTTTTGAAGAATTTCAAAACAAGCTTTACAGTTAAATTATTAAAAATGAAACAAAGGCCTTTTACAGGATTTCGCAAAATTAAAAAACAAAAAATTACAATATTTTAAAACAATCTTTAAAGTACAGTTTAAAATAACCTCGGTTTTTGAGACAAATTGACTAAGGACTGTGAGTAATTAGTCTGAGAGCTCAAAATTATCTCTCTAAAGCAAGAAGCCCGTGGACAAAAAAGGCCGAAAAATACTCTCGAAAGAATCATTCAGGAGCATAGTGCTCCATCAGGGGTTGAAAAATCCCTTTGTCACTGTATTGTATTATTCCCCGCGAGTAAAATTCAGTACGGCGCGGGGCGCTCGGCTCCTCTAATACGAGCCGGGCGCTAATTGATCAAATTACAGAGCACGCGGCACGGGGGCGCGCGCGCGGGGCCGGAATCGAAATTGCGGGCTCGAAAATGACGAACTGCACCGAGGGTGGCTGCTGCAGGCAAATTCGGCACCAGCTAGCGTTGGACGGTCAAGTGTGCCTCGGTTCGCTTGCGCGAATTCCGCTTTTAATTAGTAGCGAGTAGTTTCCGGCACCCAACACGATGATGATTGATCTGGGGAGGGGGGAGCTGCGAGCTAGGGAAAGCGACTCTCATTGGTCGGACGGTTTATTCGTTCACCGAGACCGATATTTTTAGCTATTTTTTTTGGGTTACAGGAGTGTACTTTTGAAACCGGCAGATTATACTGATATATCTTCAGCTACTGAAATCATGTACGAAAATCTTATGGATATTGATCTAAGACTCTAAAATGAAAATTACATAAAAGAATTTGACTGATTTTTAAAATACTTTGTTATAAGTAGTTAGAGCTTTTTTTAACGATAAAAAAAAAAAAAAACAAAAATTTTTAAATTACACGGAGAGAAAAAAAAACAGAAATTTACTGTGTAAGCTAACACGAAAAAATCGTGTGTTAACCTTACGCAGAAAAAATCCTAAGCGCTACTGTAGCCGAACCAATCAGGCAATCAGGTGTGACCAGAGTGATTTTGATTGACTCTCTTACAGTAGCGCTTAGGATTTTTTCTGCGTAAGGTTAACACACGATTTTTTCGTGTTAGTTTACCACAGTAAATTTCTGTTTTTTTTCTCTCCGTGTAATTATTCAAATTTATTTTTCACATATTTTACCACACAGCAGCTAATTTTTATTTTTCATTTCTAAAAATCAATAACCAAACAAATTAAAAATTTTATATTAGATTTCTCATCAAGTAATCCTAATGAAAACATTGTTTTCAATTTCGAATGAGAAAAAATTATTCTAAAATTTCGAAGCAGACTTCTTTGAATACTAAGAGAAAGTAAGAACTTTCATGATGGTATGTAAAAAGTATAAAAATATATTGAACTAAAGATATTTTATTAGTTATTACCAGATTATCAACAAAACAGGTTTTTCCTCTCGTTCAAAACACAGTGAAGCTCAATCAAACGAAATAAGTGAAAAATACATTCACGCATGCTTGCCCACTTTGTGCGGGTAAAATTAATATTATTTTTCGCCCCCCCCCCCCCTCTCGACCTCTGATGTCTTTTGCGGGGTACGTATACGCTCCGCGTGCGACATTTCGCATGTCAAGCGCAGAAATTTGTTTTGCGAATAAAATTTTGTTTGTATTAATTACGTGGTCAATCGATGAGAAGGGTGCACGGATTCGATTGCTCGAGCAAATATGCTCGCGGAAGTGGCAAAAATGATTTCATGACGTCCTACACTGTGTTTATTGATTAAGGTAATTGAATTAAACGTGAATTTGACGTCAATGTTAAATAAATGTGTGATTTTTCTTCGATTTACCGTATAAAACAAATTTAAATAAAATCTCGATTGCACCAAAAACTCGTGATATCGATTATTTTAGTTAAAATTTGTTGTGTTGGTGATTTGAAAAACAGAAGAAATTGCTTTTAACTACATTTTCTATACCATAAATATTTACATAGAGATGAGCCAAAGGTCAAAAGATAACTTTGTGCAATTTAAAAACGTTTTAGACCTCCAGTGGCTCTCATTCGGTTTTGGGGCACTCCGCACGAGAAACAGCTCGTTCTGTCTCTCTCGCTCTCGTGGCGCAGCATAACCTCAAAGACTAAAAAATCAACTTCACTGTTAAATTACTCTGAAAATAGGCCCGGTTGCCGTATTTTGAAGAATGTTAAAATGTTTCTCGTTTCAATAGCTAGAATATACTCTTTTTTTTATAAAAAGTTAACTTCTAGTTAATTTACAGTCGTCGATAACATTAAAAAATTGTAGTACTCTACGTGTTATCCCATGCAAAACGACCGAACTTTGAGCGTTCATAACTCAAAAACGAGTCCCGCTTGCCATATTTTTTTTTATGACATTCGAAAGAGCATGTAAAAGTGTGCTTATATGCCGAGTTACAAAGATAGTTAACATTGCTCAAAAATCCCTAAAACGTCCTTAAATCGTTTACAATATGAATTTTTTCAATAAATAACTTTTTAAAAAATACATCAAATCGTGTAGCTACAATACGAGCAATTTAAACAGCAACAAAACGTTACTCAAAAACATTTGGGTACCGAACGAAAGCACCGGAGTAGCATGTCACAAGGGTAAAAATGTGTTTCGCCGATGCTCCCAGCGATGTTTTGTCCATTAACGAGGACTAGGGAAGAGTAACAGCGATTTTCAATTACCCGAAGGGAGATAAAAGAAACGCCAATCGGTGGATTATGACGCGCGTCGCGCCGCACTGCTTGTTTTCCGATCTCTTGTTCTGTTTTTATATTGGATCTGATTGAATAGGTGCATTCACAGTGGAGGGTATTAGCTATGTAACTATGGAAATGTAAGAAATTTCCGGAAAAAACTAAAAATTATAACGAGGAAGTCACTTGGAAAAAAAAAATTAATTTGACAAACTAACTAGGCATTTTATAGAAATAACATTTTCATCTAACTAGGTAGTCACATGGATAAAAATTTATTTATTTCTATGGTAAACCTACTAGTATGTAGTAGTTTTTTGCAATTATTTGGATAGTAGTTTCGAAACTAAGGTGACAAGAGTGACGTTTCCCGATTAAATATTAAAAATGACGTCATTCAAGCGGTAGAAACAAATGAAGGTTCAGGAGTAAAAACAAATGTAAAAACGAGGGTAGGTACGTGAGTGGAAACGTAGTTAGGCACTGTACTAGGAACGAGGTTAGGTTCAAGGATAGAAAATTAGGTAGAAAATCTGGTAGAAGTGGGTGTATGAGCAAATATAAGAACAAAAGTAGAAATCTAGGTAGAGTCAGATGTAGAAACGAGCATTGCTTCAGGGTTAGAAATCTGAGTAGAAAAAGTGTAGTAACAAGGGTAGAAACTAGACTAGGTGTGGAAGCAAAATAGGTGTAGAAATGAGAGTAGTTACAAGAGTGGCAATCTAGGTAGAAAAAGGCTTAGGTACAAGGATAGAAACAAGCCTAGTGAAAGGGGTGAAAATGAGAGTAGGCACAAACACAGGAACAAAGGTAGGCACTGGGGTTGAGATAATAGTAGGTACAAAGGTACTAAAGTAAGTTCAAAAGTAAGTAAAGGAACGGGAACGACATGAGACACAAGAGTAAGCACAAGGATAGAAATGAGGGTAGGAAAAGAAGTAGCCCAGAAGTAGGTGTGAAGACAGGCATCATATGAGATACGAGGGTGGGCATAAGGACAGGCAAGATATAAAATACGAGGGTGAGCACAAAGATAGGAACAACGATAGCACAAGGATAGAAATAAGAGTAGGCACGAGGGAAGACACAGGAATAGGTACAAGGGTAGAAACAGAGGTACGAGGGTAGAAACAGGGGTAGGTACAAAGGTAGGCACGAGGGTAGAAACAGGGGTAGGTACGAGGGTGGGCACGAGGGTAGAAACAGGGGTGGGTACAAGGGTAGGCACGAGGGTAGAAACAGGGGTAGGTACGAGGGTAGGTACGAGAGTAGAAACAGGGATAGGCACGAGGGTAGGTACAAGGGTAAAAACAGGGGTAGGCACGAGGGTAGAAACAGGGGTAGGTACGAGGGTAGGTACAAGGGTAGGCACGAGGGTAGGTACAAGGGTAGGCACGAGGGTAGGTACAAGGGTAGGCACGAGGGTAGGTACGAGGGTAGGTACAAGGGTAGGTACAAGGGTAGGCACGAGGGTAGGTACGAGGGTAGGTACAAGGGTAGGCACGAGGGTAGAAACAGGGGTAGGTACGAGGGTAGGTACAAGGGTAGGCACGAGGGTAGGTACAAGGGTAGGCACGAGGGTAGGTACAAGGGTAGAAACAGGGGTAGGTACGAGGGTAGGCACGAGGGTAGGTACAAGGGTAGGCACGAGGGTAGGTACAAGGGTAGGCACGAGGGCAGGTACGAGGGTAGGTACAAGGGTAGGCACGAGGGTAGGTACAAGGGTAGGTACAAGGGTAGGCACGAGGGTAGGTACGAGGGTAGGTACAAGGGTTGGCACGAGGGTAGGTACAAGGGTAGGTACAAGGGTAGGCACGAGGGTAGAAACAGGGGTAGGTACGAGGGTAGGTACAAGGGTAGGCACGAGGGTAGGTACAAGGGTAGGCACGAGGGTAGGTACGAGGGTAGGTACAAGGGTAGGCACGAGGGTAGGTACAAGGGTAGGCACGAGGGTAGGTACAAGGGTAGGCACGGAAGCATTTAACGGCGATTTGGTTTTTTTTAAACCGACTGCCGTAAAAGCCTGCAGGGCTTTATATACTTTGATTTTTGGTTTTAGGATAGGACGCTTCAAAGAAAAACTATTTTAGGATGATTATTTCATTTATATTATACATCCCGCGCGTAGCTGATGATCCCCTGAGTAATTTAAAAAAAAAATTATCCCGAACAAAGCCCGCATTGAAAAGTTATGAACGTTTTATTTTTCGAAACGCTGATTTCTTTTGGCTCACGGTAGTCAGGGGACATTCGATTTCAGTTTCGAGCATCCGGTCTCTCTGCCTGCGCTCTCTGTAGACTTAACCGGACGTGACGTAAGCGGTGGGCGTGTCTATTTTTGCTGTCTCACTCATACGGCTTACCTACCGCGGCAGACGGGGGCATGTAGGCCCGAGCCTGTAGCCATGAGGCGACTGGTGGCGCTGTATCAATTAGCAGCTCCCTACAGCTGACTACAGCTGACTGCGGAGCCGCTGAGCACAGCAGCTTGTAATGTTTTATGAGCAATAACTTTTTTATAAATAAATGATTGTCATAGAATAACAACAGTACTGAAGACCCTTATTTTCATTATATATTAAATAAGTGGTAGAATTTATAATTATTAATTTGTTTAATTTCAATAAAAGAGTATGAAATAAATAATCCCTACAGTCTTAATCATAGACATAATTTACTGTTATGAAGTACTTTTGAATTCATTTTGCATACATAATAGATGGACAAACTAAATCCACTTTAAAAATAATGGAGCAAATGCTCATCCGTACTTTAAAAATCCATGCCAAATAGAATTCATAATTTTTGGTCCACTGGATACCTAGACCCAAAACTATCTATTTCTATTGTACTTTTTAATTCTTGTAAAAAAAAATTAACCAATTTTAAAATTTAAAATCACTTTGGCCGCATAACTTAAGCTTGCTTAGAGAAAACAAAAAAGATAAAAATTTTTAATCATTGATTCATGTTGACTTGGATATATCTAGTTCTTTAGGTTTAAATTTCTTTTATATAAATTTTATCATTAGTCAGAACACATAAAAATCATAGACATAATTTACTGTTATGAAGTACTTTTGAATTCATTTTGCATACATAATAGATGGACAAACTAAATCCACTTTAAAAATAATGGAGCAAATGCTCATCCGTACTTTAAAAATCCATGCCAAATAGAATTCATAATTTTTGGTCCACTGGATACCTAGACCCAAAACTATCTATTTCTATTGTACTTTTTAATTCTTGTAAAAAAAAATTAACCAATTTTAAAATTTACAATCACTTTGGCCGCATAACTTAAGCTTGCTTAGAGAAAACAAAAAAGATAAAAATTTTAAATCATTGATTCATGTTGACTTGGATATATCTAGTTCTTTAGGTTTAAATTTCTTTTATATAAATTTTATCATTAGTCAGAACACATAAAAATCATAGACATAATTTACTGTTATGAAGTACTTTTGAATTCATTTTGCATACATAATAGATGGACAAACTAAATCCACTTTAAAAATAATGAAGCAAATGCTCATCCGTACTTTAAAAATCCATGCCAAATAGAATTCATAATTTCTGGTCTACTGAATACCTAGAGCCAAAACTATCTATTTCTTTTGTACTTCTTAATTAACCAATTTTAAAATGTAAAATCACTTTGGCCACATAACTTAAGCTTGCATACAGACAACAAAAAAGATAAAAAATTTTAATAATTGATTCATGTTGACTTAAATATACTTATCATTAACACCCTGAGTGAATGTAACAGTTACAATCAAAATTAAAATTCATTGTCAGACATAAAGTTTATTTTAGAAAAAAGGTGGGATTACAAAACTTTCAGACATCAAGTTTATTTTTGAAAAAGGGTAGGATTACAAAACTTTAACTGTTCAAGTGTATTGGCTCAGAGCATATATATTTCTATGATGATTCTATGAAATTAAGCGATAATGCGTATGACAATGACATTATGTGCTGCAATTGCACCTTTTGCAATTTGCAAGTTGGGTGGCCGGATTATAAAAAAGTAATTTGCAAGTTCAACCTGACACACACACACACACCCACAAACACACTCATTCAGAAAAAACTTTATTTTTAATATTGCCAATATGCACCTCCAGCCATCAGGTCCCCAACACAACCACAGCACAATTATTATCAACTCACAGGGCACACCACAATAATTGAAAAATCTTTGATGATGATCATAAAAAGACTGTAGAGATTATTTATTTCATACTCTTTTATTGAAATTAAACAAATTAATAATTATAAATTCTACCACTTATTTAATATATAATGAAAATAAGGGTCTTCAGTACTGTTGTTATTCTATGACAATCATTTATTTATAAAAAAGTTATTGCTCATAAAACATTACAAGCTGCTGTGCTCAGCGGCTCCGCAGTCAGCCGTTAAATGCTTCCGTGCCTACCCTTGTACCTACCCTCGTGCCTACCCTTGTACATACCCTCGTACCTACCCCTGTTTCTACCCTCGTGCCTACCCTTGTACCTACCCTCGTGCCTACCCTTGTACCTACCCTCGTGCCTACCCTTGTACCTACCCTTGTACCTACCCTTGTACCTACCCTCGTGCCTACCCTCGTACCTACCCCTGTTTCTACCCTCGTACCTACCCTCGTGCCTACCCTTGTATCTACCCTCGTGCCTACCCTTGTACCTACCCTTGTACCTACCCGTGTACCTACCCTCGTGCCTACCCTTGTACCTACCCTCGTGCCTACCCTTGTACCTACCCTCGTACCTACCCTCGTGCCTACCCTTGTACCTACCCTCGTGCCTACCCTTGTACCTACCCTCGTACCTACCCCTGTTTCTACCCTCGTGCCTACCCTTGTACCTACCCTCGTGCCTACCCTTGTACCTACCCTCGTGCCTACCCTTGTACCTACCCTCGTACCTACCCTCGTGCCTACCCTTGTACCTACCCTCGTGCCTACCCTTGTACCTACCCTCGTGCCTACCCTTGTACCTACCCTCGCACCTACCCTTGTTTCTACCCTCGTGCCTACCCTTGTACCTACCCTCGTACCTACCCTTGTTTCTACCCTCGTGCCTACCCTTGTACCTACCCTCGTGCCTACCCTTGTACCTACCCTCGTACCTACCCCTGTTTCTACCCTCGTGCCTACCCTTGTACCTACCCTCGTACCTACCCTCGTGCCTATCCTTGTACCTACCCTCGTGCCTACCCTTGTACCTACCCTCGTACCTACCCTCGTGCCTACCCTTGTACCTACCCTCGTTCCTACCCTTGTACCTACCCTCGTGCCTACCCTTGTACCTACCCCTGTTTCTACTCTCGTACCTACACCTGTTTCTACCCTCGTGCCTACCCTCGTACCTACCCCTGTTTCTACCCTCGTGCCTACCCCTGTTTCTACCCTTGTACCTACCCCTGTTTCTACCCTCGTGCCTACCCTTGTACCTACTCCTGTTTCTACCCTTGTACCTACCCCTGTTCCTACCCTCGTACCTACCCCTGTTTCTACCCTCGTTCCTACCCTTGTACCTACCCTCGTGCCTACCCTTGTACCTACCCCTGTTTCTACTCTCGTACCTACACCTGTTTCTACCCTCGTGCCTACCCTCGTACCTACCCCTGTTTCTACCCTCGTGCCTACCCCTGTTTCTACCCTTGTACCTACCCCTGTTTCTACCCTCGTGCCTACCCTTGTACCTACTCCTGTTTCTACCCTCGTACCTACCCCTGTTCCTACCCTCGTACCTACCCCTGTTTCTACCCTCGTGCCTACCCCTGTTTCTACCCTTGTACCCACCCCTGTTTCTACCCTCGTGCCTACCCTCGTGCCTACCCCTGTTTCTACCCTTGTACCCACCCCTGTTTCTACCCTCGTGCCTACCCTTGTACCCACCCCTGTTTCTACCCTCGTGCCTACCCTCGTACCTACCTCTGTTTCTACCCTCTTGCCTACCCTTGTACCTACCCCTGTTTCTACCCTCGTACCTATCCCTGTTTCTACTCTCGTACCTACCCTCGTACCTACCCCTGTTTCTACCCTCGTGCCTACCCTTGTACCCACCCCTGTTTCTACCCTCGTGCCTACTCTCGTACCTACCCCTGTTTCTACCCTCGTGCCTACCTTTGTACCTACCCCTGTTTCTACCCTCGTACCTCTGTTTCTACCCTTGTACCTATTCCTGTGTCTTCCCTCGTGCCTACTCTTATTTCTATCCTTGTGCTATCGTTGTTCCTATCTTTGTGCTCACCCTCGTATTTTATATCTTGCCTGTCCTTATGCCCACCCTCGTATCTCATATGATGCCTGTCTTCACACCTACTTCTGGGCTACTTCTTTTCCTACCCTCATTTCTATCCTTGTGCTTACTCTTGTGTCTCATGTCGTTCCCGTTCCTTTACTTACTTTTGAACTTACTTTAGTACCTTTGTACCTACTATTATCTCAACCCCAGTGCCTACCTTTGTTCCTGTGTTTGTGCCTACTCTCATTTTCACCCCTTTCACTAGGCTTGTTTCTATCCTTGTACCTAAGCCTTTTTCTACCTAGATTGCCACTCTTGTAACTACTCTCATTTCTACACCTATTTTGCTTCCACACCTAGTCTAGTTTCTACCCTTGTTACTACACTTTTTCTACTCAGATTTCTAACCCTGAAGCAATGCTCGTTTCTACATCTGACTCTACCTAGATTTCTACTTTTGTTCTTATATTTGCTCATACACCCACTTCTACCAGATTTTCTACCTAATTTTCTATCCTTGAACCTAACCTCGTTCCTAGTACAGTGCCTACCTACGTTTCCACTCACGTACCTACCCTCGTTTTTACATTTGTTTTTACTCCTGAACCTTCATTTGTTTCTACCGCTTGAATGACGTCATTTTTAATATTTAATCGGGAAACGTCACTCTTGTCACCTTAGTTTCGAAACTACTATCCAAATAATTGCAAAAAACTACTACATACTAGTAGGTTTACCATAGAAATAAATAAATTTTTATCCATGTGACTACCTAGTTAGATGAAAATGTTATTTCTATAAAATGCCTAGTTAGTTTGTCAAATTAATTTTTTTTTTCCAAGTGACTTCCTCATTATAATTTTTAGTTTTTTCCGGAAATTTCTTACATTTCCATAGTTACATAGCTAATACCCTCCACTGTGAATGCACCTAATGTTTTGTAAAATTTATTTCCCATGTTTTTGAGTGCAAAAGAAAAAATATTTTTTCGAAGTTGAAACAAAGTAAATGTTACCAATTGAAGAAATACCTGAAATTATACTTGAAAAATAATTTAGTTCTTTACAATTAAAATTTATTTAGACCCTGATTGAAAAAAAAGGATTTGATGTAGATAAGCCTTTAGATTTAAATTATTTTAATATGCTTCAAAGTCAATTGGACTATACTTAAGGTAGGACCGCACCTACGGCTCTAGTCAAGACGCATTTTCGGTTAAACATTTGACTAGCTTCAGTGTATATAGATATAGAAGTGCATTAGCAGCAGAAGCTTTTTTAACCTAAAACACATATTTTTTTTTTTTTATCAATACTTAGAGAAACCGAATGGATGATTTAATTAATTCTATATGATTCTTGTGAATTCTAGTTAAACTGACAAATATTCTGAAAACCTGATCACATGTAATTGTGTAAAAATTTTATAAAAAATGTGTTCTCCCATAAGACTACGGGTTAAATCGACGCGATGTTAATATTCAATTTCTCAAAAACGAAAAACCCTCTGGTTCTGAAAATTTAGTGGCATCATTTTTTAATATTTATCTTCGACTTTTTAAAGTTTTAGATTTTTAACACATCTCTTTCTAGTTTGTGTGGTCCTACCTTAATTTAAACTAGTTTTTATTACTACACACGGTTCTGAAAACAAAGGACTCAATTACATTTCGATGTTCATAATGATCTACTTCAACATGCTTTTTCTGAGGAAAAAACATTTTTGTTGAATAGGACTCAAAGCAGCACTACAATTTTAGGTCTCTGGTATAACACCAGAATATGATTCGTTCAAAAGAAAAGAAAGCTGTATTAAAAATCAATATGTAAAAAAAGTCGTCAATAAAGACATCTCCTAAGGAGCAGCAGGAACAGTCATTTAATAACAATTTTAATCATTGCGAGTTCGTAATAAAGAATGCCGATATCAATGACAAAATCTACATCAGTTTTTGAATGTTAATATTAAGTTAATGGAAGTTTACTTTCAATTTACTTTTCAATCTACCCTTAAAAAATTTCGAAATGACGAAGGTCCGATGCTCACTGCGTGGTCATCTAACGATAAAATGGCTCTAACATTAATGCAATCATCAACGGCCCTTAAAATATACAGTCGTTTTCACTGGCTCTCGTAGGAAAGGTAAAAGCTCGGCGTCGATTTTATGCCCACGCGAAGAAAATCGCTGTACCCGAGTGGCGTTTACAGTCCAGGCTGTAAAAGAAACGACGATTCCCAGTTGGTTTTGTTACTTTGGCTCAAGAGTGACCTTTGAGCTTTTTTCTTTTACTGACTTGCACTTTTTATTATTATTATTATTATTATTTTTTTTTTGACAATTTGCTGTACCCATAGTTGCTGTACATAGCTTTTTTTAAACAATAAAAGGCTCATAGATAATTTTTTTTAATTATAAAACTTTACATTTTAGTTTCTTAAATTGAACGCTTTCATAACTTAGGAATTTTAAATCGTATTTTATAAAGCCATTTTGGTAAAAAAATTTCTGCGAATAAGATTCAAAACAAACCACCCCCTGCGAATTCGAAGGCTTACCATGAATATTAATAAAGTTTAACATATGAATATAAAGAGGTATTCTAAATGCATGAAAAATGAGATAAACAAATGAGCCAATAAATATACAATACATTATCGAATTCATATTTAAACTTTTTAGACTTTTTCGAATCAATTTTTTTCATTTTCATATTAAACAAATTAACTTGTAATTTAAAGAAGTTGGTTTTCAAAGCTACTTCTCTCAATGGCTATAAAACTCTTTAAGAAATTTTTTTTTTTAATCGTCTCACCGTACTCAGAAAATAAATCTTCGATCCATCTCAGTAATAAAGCTGTCGTTGCGTCGTCAGGATCAGCGATAAATCACCACGTAAGCCAAAAATCCATCGCAATCGCGGCAATCAACGCTTGCACTGCACTCGGGTCGCAAATCATTCAAAGTCTTCGATTACGCACAGTGGCGTCATATACCAGCGGCAGGGTACACCAGCCCAGCCACTCCGTCAAATTGCGCGTAAAGGTGGAAACGCGCGAGAGCAAAGTGCTCCAGCTCTACCCTAATGCAAAATGATCACCCCGGAGATGATCAAATTAAGGATGCATTTTTCGAATAAAAAACACTTTTAATATTCTTTAAGATTTGATATTAGGTTTCGTAGTAAGTTTTATTATGGTTAAAATTCAGTTACATAAAAAAATTACTGCATACCTTCTTCTAAAAGAAAATTATATAAGATGTAAAATTTGATGTGTTTTATTCATAAGTATATTGATTGATTTTTGCGGTCAAGAATTAAGTTGACAATAAAATTAGCGTTTTTATATTATAATTAAATCAAATTACTTTTTCTACTTAAATAATAATGTTTACTGCATTTTTTTTAAATTTAATATTTAACATTTTTTTATTTAAGAACATAATTTTGGTACTTTTCTATTTTCTGTTACTATGCTCGTTCAAATTGATCGAAAAAAAAAAAGTTTTACCACTTGATTACTGTCTTGGACGGAAAAGATAGAAAAATAAATGAAACCGCAGCAGTTTTTCGGAACGTAATTGACGCTCTTCCGGGGTCTTTTTCCAGCTAATTTCTGGGCGTCTTTGCAGTATGCCCTGCGGCGATCGTTAAAGACATCGTTTCTTTTTTTCCTCAAGCACGCGTGTTTCATAAGTAAAAAGCTTGTCACAGCGTCATTTCTTAGAAGAAGTACAGAAAAGTCGAGGAGGTTGGTATCGTACATGTGACATTGCAAGTCTGATTTCTTTTGACGGGGCAGAGAAGCTTTTTTTGAAATTTCATTAATTTCGTCACATGAGATGTTGCTGCATTTAATTAAAAATGTAATTTTCTAAAATCTGATAAAATTTAGCTTTTCTTGAATACTTACTACTTTTATATACCTGATCAAACTTCTTTTAAATTTAAAGTTACAGTGATAAAACTTTTATACTTACTTTTACAGAATTTTTAAGTCTCATCCAATTTTAACCTCACATATTAATAATTTATTTGAATTGGAAAATTTTTTATAAACCAAGATTTTCTCATTTATATTTATCTCACGTGCTTTTTAAAAATCTAATCTTATGAATTTCTTATTTCCTGTTTCATGTAAAAAATTATTAGTTTTTTTATTATCTTTGCATCATAACCAATTTTGACACTTTTGTTTTAAACACTAAACGGCGAACTGAACTGTGTTACGATTTTAAAATATTTCAACCACTTAATTTCATTTTTTACATTGCAGTAATTATTTATTATTATTATTTTTTTAAATCAAATATTAAGTATAAAAATTAAAGCGTGGTCTTCTTTATAAAAAATCAAACTATAACTATTAATTAAGATACTAAAAAAAGAAAAGGTTTCTACTTAATTTTTTTACTTAATAATTAAATTACTATGATTATTAATGGTAATTACTCATTTAATTAAATAAGAACATCGATATTATGGTAATCACTTGTGAAAAAACTGATTTTACCTTCTAATAATTCTAATAATATTTACTTCAGTTCAAACTAACAATGATGATGATTTGATAAAACAAAAAAAACTCGAATGCAGTCGATTGCATAGAGGAAAAAAATGTATTTGAAAAAAATTGTATAAAAAAGAAGCTAATTAAAATTTATGAAAATTATTTCTTTTAGTATTTTATGTCACCTTGACTGAATTAATTTTTCAAAACACATTCACAAATCTGTAATTATAAAAATAAAATTGAAAAAATTCAAATAAATAATCAGTTGGTTTTTTTCAAATATTGCCACTTTTGTACTGATTTGGATTAATAGTAGATTTCGATACAAGTGTTGTAAGTAAGCGATTAGTGCACGGGTATTTATATCTAATATGTATTGAGCAAAGTTTAACAGCCCAGCCTATTGCAGCCCTAAATTTGTTAAAACAAATAAATAAGCATGCCACAAAGTTTGTTTGAGCGAATTGTAGGCAAGCAGTGCTGTAAAAATCCTTTGTTCTATTACAAATAACGATTCATAAAAAAAGCTTGGATTAATAATCTGTTACCGTGCCCCCTACATAAAGACGTCTCGAAAGCTCAAACCGATACTCAGTAACGAGATGGCAGTCATGGAACGCAGGCAAAGTCAGTTGGCAGTGGTGACCGGTGCGGGCTCGGGCATAGGAGCCGCGATAGCCACCAAACTCCTTGAGCACTGCTTCGAAGTGGTCGCCTTGGACGTCAAGTTCGACGGACTCTGCGAGTCATTGGGAAAAGTTCACAAAATCAAATGCGACCTTACCAACGAGAGGGAAGTCGAGGAGGCTTGGGACAAGATTGCTTGCGTTGGACCGGTTCATGTGCTCGTCAACAATGCCGGGGTCACCGATTACTCGCCGATCATCGGTAAGTAGTTGACTTCATTTATTTAGGAATGGAAGAAATAGCTTAAAACTAAAAAAATAATTTTAAACTCTAAAAAAATCTCAAAATTAATGTTGCCTATTTTATTATTTCATTTTTTGTTTAAAATCAAATAAATAAAGTAAGTGAATGATAAGAAAAGTGTTTCGTTGGGCACACGTGACAAATGTTTGTTTTTTATCTTAAATCTTCATTTTTTACGTAATCTGTTTCAATATTAATACATTGCTAAAGAATCTAATGTTGTCTTAAATATTTATGATAGTTTCATACCTCACTATTTTTATATTAGAGAAAAAAAAACCATTAAGATAAACCTCATCAACCACAGTTCATTAGATAAATTTTTTACTTCGCTTAAGATATTTTCCGTCAAAGCGATCTAATTTATAAAATGCATTGTTTTTAAAACGGTCATTAAAAAACATAGTAACATTTAACTTGTTTCTTTGACTTCAATTAATTTGAAGGTTTTTTTTTTCAATTAAGTAAAAACCAGTTTAACAACTTTAAAAAAGTAAAAAAAAAAAAAAAAACCTCTTCTGCAAGCAAATCTTCTATTATCTTTGAAATTTTACTTGAATCGTCAACAAAAATTTAAAACCGCAAACTCGTCCGCAAAATACTCCATGCTTAGCTCCAAAAGAACCGCTAATTTAGTGGGTGAACGAAGAAGCTCGAGTAGCAAAAGTGAAGCGTGGCTTTGGCGGTCTTTCAAGCTCCTCGACGTCTAATAGTTGAATTTCGCGACTTAATTAACTCTCACTGACTTTTTAGTGTAAAAAAACTTTTTAAAAACATTTTTTTTTTTTGCAAATCAGTTATGTTTTAATTAGGCTGCCAGACCAATGTATATACATATATTTCAAGTGATTCATTATATATTATATAAAAGATAAATCTTTAATAATGGTAACAGGTTCGATAAAAAATCTTGAAAATTTTTTTGATCAGATAAAAATTAAGTTATTTAATCAACATTTATTTCTCTTACAGTCTTTTGATTTTTATCAACTTGATTGAATCTCAAAGTCGGTAAAATCTTTTTAACCCTTAAAGGCCACACGGGGTCCAAAAGACCCCACATAACTGTCAGTGTGGCAGTTCTGGATTTGGGTGTGTCATTTAAGGGTTAATTCACTTTCTTTTAGAAAAATTAAGTTTAGGCTTTACTGATTGAGTAATGTCAATTAATTTTTCAATATAAACACTGTTGATTATTTTTATTATTATTATTTTTTTTTATTCATTGTAATTAATTATCTTTCTCTTTATAATCCTAATTTTTTAAGAAATTGAATGAAAAACTGACTGCAATTTAATAAAAAATAATAGATAAAAATTAAAAATTGTTAACAGCAGCATCTTTTATTTATTATTTTTCTTGTTATAGAAAGCGAAAGATCCACGGTTGAAAGACTCGTTAAAATCAACGTGATCGCAATGGCACACTGCATATCCAAAGCAGTTAAGAATATGAAGTGTAATCAAACTGAAGGCCACATTTTTATAATGAACAGGTAATGAAATTGCAAGATTAATTTTCATCAAGATGAGACAGACACCACTGATCAACAAAAATTTTCAGTATCTTAGGTCACAAAATTCCAGAACAACCGACTTCGAATAGCCCCAGTTCAGGGAGCTTCAATGTTTACCCAACCTGCAAACACGCAACAGTAGCCCTTGCGGAATCAGTGCGATGGGAGCTTAAGCAAGCCAATTTGCCGATTAAAATTACTGTAATTGATTGTCATAATTACCACTAATAAAAGTTTTAAACAAGCAAAAAATCAAAATAAATTGAATTTTATTATTCAGAGTTTGAGTCCAGGGCTTGTTAAGACTAACATTGCCAGCAGCACCTCTGATGTAGAGAAATTTTTTGAGGACGTGCCGCGACTGGATCCCAAGGACGTAGCCAATGCACTCTTCTATGCTTTGTGTACACCATCGGAAGTTGAGGTTAGAACGTTACTTTCTATTAATTTTACTCAATTACACTTAATATAAGTTAATTTTAAATTTTCTTTCAGATTTCAGAGATTACCATTCGCAGACGAGGAGAATTCCCTTAAGACTTGAGTTTGATCACACGTGGAAACTATAAAATAAGTTAGCAAAAGTCGAGATGCATTTTTATCTGCCATCAAAGATAAAAATTAGTCGCCAATGTTTAAATTATGCTTGAATTTTTTATCAATCGTTCTGATAAATATCCGATAAATCGAAAGGAGTTATCTTCGCATCCATTTCTACCACTTGAATTTTGCCGAGGTACAGCTTGAGTTCAACTACACGTTAGTTGCATCAAAATTTTAACTATAAAGATCGAGTATAGATGTAAAAAAAAAAATTTGAAGAAAGCTAAAACTTAAAGTCTGTAAATTTCAGGAAAAAAAAGGTTCTGCGCATTCTTTGTGTATTTATATTTAATTAGGAAAATATATGTTGATTAATAAACTTAAAATGTTTACAATTTTTTTCTGCGACACATTTCTGTACTCAAAAACGCATCTTTTCTGATTTTTGATTTTTTTTTTTTTTTCTTTTTTCTCAAACGTGAGTTTAATGTCTTTTAATAAACCCCTGACAAAGATATCATTTTTTCGTTACAAGAATTCTCTTAAAGAGAATAACTCATTATCTATTATTCAAATGTATGAACTTGAAGAAGATAAACGTAATCAATGCTTTCAAAAATAATTTTAGCATTTGTAAGGCATCACAACAATATTCCGTATTAATTTTAAGAAATAAAATTGTTTATAAATTATCCAAAACCATGGATAAAATAATTCAGCTAATATTAAATTAGGAGTTAAAAAAAAAAAAAAATTATATAAATTGTTGACACACGTTAACAGTCAGCAATCATCTGAGAGATACTCTATCGCAATTTTTCTGTCGTATACCAAGCAGATTTTTTCGTTAATCATTTCTAATTAAACTTTCCTTACAAGCTATCCGTTTTCAAAGAGCAAACCACCTGACAGCTGTAAAAGTAATCTTTATTCTTTTTTTAAAAATAAGTAAATAATAAAAACAAATAAGAAAGAGTTTTTGCTGCAACTATTTATTTATCTGACCATGAAGTCTATTACTGAAACATGTGTAGATATTAAATTATCAAGTTCAGAGTTAAACAATCTGGTTTCCAAAGCAAAAGATTGGGCATTCCTTAATGGTATGAGAATAATTATAAATATTTTTACGATTGACTTCCAAAAATATATTTTAAAGCCAAATTTTTTTGTAGGATTTGTTATGAAATCAAGGGAAAACTTGAATCAGGATCAAGTAAATATAGCTCCATTTTTACTTTTACCAACACCTTTTCCAAAAAAAGAGTTCTTATTAGCTAGGTCAGTACAAAGTTTGATGAATGAATTGATGCACAAAGTAGCTCATGATCATCAATTTTTGAGCAAAACTCTAAAAAGGTATATGATATAAGCCAAAAACATCTTTCTGTGGCTTTTACAACATTTATAAGTAATACAAAAAATTTATTTTAGCACTGCAGAAAGTGACGATTTTACCGCTAGACTTTTTGATATATATCAGACAGTTTACAGTGAAGGCTTTTCTCAGGTAAGGTTTAATACACCAAGTTTGTCTTTAATATAACTGACTAATTTTTTTAAAATAGGAAATTAGTCTTGCCCTTATCAGATCAGACTATATATTACACGCTGCTGAAGGAAATAAAATAAAACAAGTTGAAACGAATACAATATCTTCGAGCTTTCCGGGATTAGCAGAAATTATTTCAAATTATCATAGGTAATTGATTTAAAAAAAATGAGTTTCTTTTAATTTTATTTCAAGAAACAAGCTATTTTATTTTTCTTAAAATCTACAAGATTTTACTGTAGCTATGGAAATTTGTTTAATACAGGTATATTTTGACGCAACTCGGATATGAAAATAGATTGGATAGTGTAAGGGCTTTTTCTTCTCTGGATAATTCAAATGTACGAATTCTGAATGATTTTGTATTTCTTTTAGATTCCGGAAAATAATTCTACTTCAGACTTTGACAATGGTTTACTAGAAGCATGGAGAATTTACAATAAAAAAAAGTAAATTTGTTATTACCGACCACGAATTTAAATTATGTGATGCGTTTTACATTTTTTTTTTTTTTTCAGAGCAGTGATATTATTTGTTGCGAAAACTATTGATTATAATATTTTTGACCAAAGATTAATTGAGTTCAAAATAGAAGAAATGAGTCCAAAAACTAAAATTATCAGAAAAACTCTACCTGAACTGATCAAAGAAGCTAGTTTAGGATCGAACAAAGAATTATTGGTGTAAATATTTCAAAATTCATAAATTTTTCTGGGATTTCCTACTTGTTGTAAAAAAATATTTATATATTGTTTTTTCAGTGATGGATTAGAAGTTGCTGTTATTTATTATCGTACTGGTTTTCAAGTAGATGCATATCTTACTGAAAAAGAATGGAAAGTACGGTTATTACTAGAGCGTTCACGAGCCATAAAATGCCCTTCAATACACTATCACTTAGCAGGAACAAAAAAGGTTTTTATTATTGATGATTCAAACTGAATTCTAGCTAAATTCCAGTTTCATAATTTTTCATTAAAGAGAACGTAATTTAAACATTTCTGCTTTTTCTTTAACAAATTAAAGATTCAAGTTTTTTATGTAGGTACAACAAGAATTGTCAGTACCCGGAGTTTTGGAAAAATTTATTTCAGATCCAAGCGAAGTAGAAAAATTAAAAAATATATTTACGGGTCTTTACTCTCTAGATTTAGTAAGTAATACAATTATTTCTGTTAGTTAAAGAATAGTTTTTGTAGAAAATGTTTATTTTTAGAATGAAGCTGGAGATAAAGCTGTTGCAATGGCAATAAGTAATCCAGAGAAATATGTTTTGAAACCTCAACGTGATGGTGGAGGTCATAATTTTTATGACCATGACGTCAGAATAAAATTAGAATCAATGAAAAACTTGAAAGATAGACAAAGCTATATTCTCATGGAACGAATCCCTGCTCCCTTACAAAAAAATTTTATCGTGCGTCCTAACTACGAATTTAAATTGCAAGACTGCAATACTGAATTGGGAATATATGGTGTTATTATGGGGTAAGTTTCAATAGCTTAGCGAAAAATATAGTATTAAGCCAAGGTTTAAGTTTTTTTTCGAGAATCTTTTTGAAATAATTATTACTGCATAATATGTTTTAGAGATAAAGAGAAAATTTTTATCAACAACCAAAGTGGACACATTTTACGCACCAAACCATCAACGGCTAATGAAGGAGGCATCAACGCAGGTTCTGGTGCTATTGACAACCCATTTCTTGTAGATTAAGTGAGTGCTAGTTGCAATAAATTATTGAAAAAATTCTCTTTGTGCATTTTTGAATAGCCTGTTTATAATTTATATAATTTATTTATTTGATGAAATACTACCACAATAAACACTTTTAAATACATACAAAGTTTGATTCTTGACAGCTAATTCATTTTATTAATGAAAAAGAAATTAAGGTACCTGTACCGAGTATGGCCCCCCTAAGCGAGAATCAACGTTGTGGCGAATCAAATCAATATTTTTTGACGTGTAAGGTCTCATTTTAAAGGTTGATTCAAGAGCTTTAAAATGAAACCTTACGGATTGGATTTTGATCAATGAGCTTGAAATGCTAGAGGATTTACCAAAACACGGTTTTTTAAGACACATAAAATTTGTGTCCTAATATGGCCCCCCTCTCCCCCCTGAAGTTAAATTTATTTTTCTTAAATAACATTAGGATAGGATTTTCTAAAAAGTAAATATGAAACTAAGGACACTTAATATCGGTATTTCTACTAATTCGCCATTCGGGGGCCATATTAGGTACACTGCAGTATAAAAAGTTATTTAAGAATAAAACCCGTAAGAAAACCAGTTGAACAAAAACTAAAATCGCATTTTAAAGCTTAAACAATAACGAATCGAAGCTATTTATGAAAATTTTGGTCAGGTGTGTCTAAATATTTTGGCAGACCATTTAATCACAACGTAAAATAATAACGAAAGTATACGAAACGAGTTTTAGCTGTAAGACGTGCGCAAAAATAATTTTCAAATGTTCTAAACAACTCAAAACTTCATAATTCAGTGTTTTTGACTTCTTCCTCCCTTGTAGAGATGCCGCATATCGAGCATATTCAAAATAACAGTGGGGGCATATTAGGTACACTTACCTTATTTAGTTTTTATTTTTTTTACAGTAGCTTTTGGAAGTGTAATCAAAATTATTAAAATAAAAAGAAACCTTTTTTTAAAAGAAAATGTATTTGCTTGTAACTGAATAAAAATTAATTTTCAACATGAAAATGTTATTCTTTGTTTTATATGTAACATCAACTCAAGTCATGTAAACCTTAAAATATAATATATTTAGTAAAATATTTACCAGAGTAAAATTAATTGTTCCATGTTTTAGCAAATAATTTTCAGAGGTTTCTGATAAATTTCTTACAGTTAATTTTTTTTCTGAAGTATTGTTGAATATCTACAGATTCTACACGGATACAAAAATAAATCACACATTAAACTTTGAAGCTTTATGTAAAAAATTGAAAAAATTTTGTTGTGAGTAGATTAAATTTAGCAGTTTTAACACCTATCATAAGAGTGTATATATAAGGTAAGTGTGCCTAATATGGCCCCCCCTGTTATTTTGAATATGCTCGATATGCGGCATCTCTACAAGGTAGGAAGAAGTCATAAACACTGAATTATGAAGTTTTCAGTTGTTTAGAACATTTGAAAATTATTTTTGCGCACGCCTAATAGCTAAAACTCGTTTTGTATACCTCCGTTATTATTTTACGTTGTAATTAAATGGTCTGCCAAAAGATTTAGACGCATCTGACCAAAATTTGAATAAGTAGCTTCGATTCGTTATTGTTTCAGCTTTAAAACGCGACCTTAGTTTTTGTTCAACTCGTTTTCTAACGGGTTTTATTCTTAAATAACTTATTATTCTCCAGTGTTCCTAATATGGCCCCCCGCAAATTAGTAGAAATACCGATATTAAGAGTCCTTAGTTTCATGTTTACTTTTTAGAAAATCCTATCCTAATTTTATTTAAGAAAAATAAATTTAATTGTTTCAAAGCTTTTTTTCATTTTATAACTAAAAAAGTGTTCTAGCTCAAAAATCAAACTTTAATAAAAATTTAAAGTTGTAATTTTTCTAATGGTTGCAAAGCTTTCAAAAAAATTGTAAAAAAGGCTCAATTTTTAAATATATTATTTTTTTTTGTTAAAAATTTTGAAGTTTTTTTATAGTATATTATAGTACGGGTGCAGCATCGTCACCAGGGTGGTTTTAAGGACCCGAGTGCGTAGCGAAGCGGAGCACGAGGTCCTTAAAGAGCCCTGGTGACGTGCTGCACCAGTGCTATGTACTATTTTATAGTACGAGTAACAGAAAACACGCATCAAAGATTTGATTTTGAGGTTAGAGTGACCAGGAGTACTATAAAATCTCATATTCTGATTGATTTAAAAATCGCAATGAATAAAATACTTCAGGGGGGAGAGGGGGGCCATATTAGGACACAAATTTTATGTGTCTTAAAAAACCGTGTTTTGGTAAATCCTCTGGCATTTGAAGCTCATTGATCAAAATCAAACGTGTAAGGTCTCATTTTAAAGCTCTTGAATTAAGCTTTAAAATGAGACATTACCCGTCAAAAAATAGTGATTTGATTGGCCACAACGTCGATTCTCGCTTAGGGGGGCCATATTAGGTACAGGTACCTTATGTATTTTAGAAAATGATTAATTTTTGAAGCTGGCTAATAAAAAAAAATTTTATTTCAAAAATCACAACCATATTTTCAAGTCAAAGGTATACGATAAATAACGAGAGTATTTACGACGCACGTAGCAGCAAGTGCAGGAGTACAATGAGCATTATAAATTACGCGTAAAAGAAAAAAAAAAAAAAAAACGAGATGGCAGCGCATCATTTACATGCATAAACAACGTATATATTTTAAATAGAATTGGTCGAGAGATAGAGAGAAACTGCGCGAGGGATAATTTATCTCTTTTCAAAAGCAGCGCTCGATAAATTTACATGTTTTAATAGAAAACGACGAAATTTTATGCCCACCCAACTCCGCCCAGATTTACAGAATAATATATTTCGAAATATTAATAATTGGCGTTCGTGAATTCGGGATATTTCGCAAATCACCCTTCCCCCCTCCCTTTGTATATTACACGATTTCAATGAAAATTAATAACTGATGTCAGTATTCATTTTGTTTTGTTTTTTTGTTTTTTGTTTTTTTTTTCATCGTTTTGAGTTTTTAAATTTGTGTAACTTTTCGTAAGACATTCTACAAAAATTAAGTTTATTGACTATATTAAAAATAAATTTTCAATTATATCTTCAGTCTGTGACGTATCTATACATGAATATATAAACAAAATCCTTCAAGTCACATAATTGCTTTGAGAGAATCGTCAAATTATTCTTCGAATACAACTAATTCATAATTTTTGAAATAATTTTCATTCAATATATCATTTTATAATTTAACAGAAGAAAGCATGCCTAGTTATTAAATTAACAGCTTGAAGCTTTATAATGAGATTTGATAATTGTTCTTCAAATCATTTATTATTAATAACTTTCAAAATGATTATTTCAGCTACGAAGCTGCTTCATTTTGCATTCCACAAAACAAATGTACGATTATATAAAAAAAACATTAAATTAACAAGTGCATCTTTTAATTGAACTCATAACGATTCATTAAATTAATTCGCGCAATTAAGAATTGTAAAAAAAGCTCGGATGACAAGTTCAGTATTATATATTATTATTCATTTTTATAACACAAATAAACTGTCATCGCTTTTATAAAAGTTTTTTGATAAATTATCGCAATTACTTCAACACATGCGATGTCATTATAAAAGTATGTAAAAATTTCATTTTCTTTAACTTTTTTTTTCCTACTCGATCATGTCCACACCCAGGACTAATTTCATCTCGGCTACAAGAAATTTTCACCACGAGGGCATCAAACGAAGGTTTTTTTTACCTTCAGCGAAAACTACCTCGAGGATGAGTCACGTAGCTGGGGCGGTAACGAGACTCGTTTTCGTAACCAGCTCACGGTTCTTGCACTTTTGTCTTTTACCTGTGTACTCCTTGGATCAAAACCTTCCTTACTTCGTTAGCCCAATTTATAGTAAAAAATTCGATTAGCCCTACCACAGAAGCAATAATTTTCATCGAATTTTAGCGCGCTTTGTGTTTGAAAATCTATTCGATTACATAAACCCCAGTGGCAATCACACCGGTGCGGTTTGTATACAAGGGCATTGTTTGAAATTCATAGATAAAAATAAAGTACACACAGAGAGGATGGACGCAATGTGTCAACCCGGGTACCGAATGAATTCAATTTCGATCTTCTGAGTAAATGTTTCAGTGTCCGGTGTTGTTCGGTTCGTTCTGTTTGCCGGACACCACTCGGTGGGGGCTTTGAATATGCAGAGAATAATAATCACGACGAGGTGACGAGGCAAGAGAGTTACACGGCAGGCAGATCATTAGAGACGGGCTGGTGATTAGCTTGGACGAAAGATTGTTCGACCGGAAACAGTGTACTGTGAGTATTGTTATAGATAATTCCTTTGTGTTGGCTTTTTTTCGATAGTTTATAGATGTTGATTGCTTTAGACAAGCGTTAACAATTAATTGTGATATTTGTAATTTTTTTTTTTTTTTTTTTTTTCATTATTCTAGTCAGTGAGTAAGAAGTAGACACCTTTTCGTGATTTTAAAATTAGAGTTACCTACACAAAGCAAAGCTTTTTTTTGAAAGTAAAATTTTCATACGGCCGCCATTTTGAAAATTTTCAGAATACCGGAAAATCATGATAGCATATTCATGTACATGCCAGATACTAACTTTTGGTCAATTTTCATCAAGATCGGAGAAGTCTTGTCAGATCGTGGTCGGTTTGACCTGGATTGCCTCAGTAACTAAAATAAATGTTTAATTTTTTACTTAAAAAACGTTGCATGTTTTGAGAAATAAACAAAATAGTTGTATTTATTTGAAAGATTTAGTAATTAATCGTCAAATTGATATTTTGTTTACCGAATGTACATAGTTATCATTGAGATCTACTGATTTACCATTTTTTTCGAACGTAGGATAAAACCCAGCGATGTTCGTGGTGGTAAATGATAATATATAATGGTATAAAATATAATATCAATATAGCAAGTATATCGAATAATTTAACATAAAGCAACAGATCTAATATAAAATTTTTAAAATCATGCTAAATTTTTCTTTTGAATATATCATAAAACTTTAAAGTTCTTGATGGGATTCTTGTGTTATTTTATATGAAAATTATAAACGAGCGTTTTAGTGAAATTTTACTTGATGTACAGATTTCTTGACGCTATCTTCTTGTTCTTATTCTTATTAAAAACTTCCTGTCAATGAATATATCATGAAAAACCACTTCTCATGAGCAACCAATTTTTTTGGGTAAAATAATTAAAAGCCATCAAATTGTTTACACCTCAATAAATCAATCTAAAAAATTGATCCGATTATCAATGCATATCGCAAGAAGGCAGGATAGATGAAAGTGTCAGCTTCCCAAAGCCGCAAATTCGAGTCGCTCGATAAGATGCATATTCCCAGGAATACGATAATGCGTTGCGATATGCATTAGAGACTGCGAGCTATGGGGGAAGCCAATCATAAGATGATTGTTTCACTGCTGCAAGCGCGTGTGTGTGTGGGCGTGTGCGTGTCCCTGTGTGTGTGTACGAGTTGCATTAGACATATTATTCCGATGTCTCTCGCCCCGGAATCATATCCGATTTCCGTAATGAACTCCAATTTCGATCAAACACCCGAGGCACGCGCTCGCACTCCCAGCCTATAGCCCGTGTCGAATGTAAAGGGCATCGAAGACAAGCTTCTACGATGTTACAGCTGCAACATGCTTCAACTCAAGATTAATCACTTCGACGCTAACTTGGTTGCCTGTGACGAATCAATTTTCCAGCTGTTTTTCATTTATAAGTATGATAGTACTTTGTAGTACTTTTTATTATGCATCTAGTAAGATTTCCTAATCTTAGTTCTTAATTTTACGTAATATTTTGAAAATCATACAAAGGTTTTGAATAAACATGGGTTTTCCAAGGCCAAATCATATCAAGTTCATTAAAAAGATTTCACGAACTCTGTCTATAAGTTTTCATACGTAAATTCAATGTGCAACCCGAAAAAAAAAAATAGTAAACTAAAAAAACTGTATTTCAGTTATTTTCGTATTTAAAGCACATAAAAAATTAATCACAGCTTACAACTTTTTTTTTTAACTGCTAACATTTTTTTAAATTGATTCTTTGGAGAAATCTTAATTAAATTAATTTTTCAAATTCAAATTATTCAGTATCAAAAAACCCCAATTCTTACAAATTTTAAAAGATAAATTCGCAACAAGCACGAAGATTATTTTACCAAAACACACACGTATCGTTCGAGGACGAAATTGATTTTCTCCCTCGATTGATCCCGTAGCTCCATGAAGCGAAGCGATTACAGGCGGGTAAAACGAAATTAATAATAATGTGTACGGCTCGGAGTTTTTTCCGAGCCGTTGGGCGTTCCGCCGAAGGGCGCGGGCTGCATAATCCGCTTTAGCTGTAAACATCAGTTTGGAATGAGCGGCTCCTTCGACCAGCTACCACTCAAATCGCATTACCTCTGCTCGAGTGTATTTCATCGCGAAGCTTCGTTTTTGAATTTGATGAATTAATTTTAATCCATCGCCGGGTGGCGTCGTAACGAATAAATTTCGTGCCAAAATTAATTTCGTAATCTCTTGCCAAGAATAAACACGACTCGCATCTTTTACAGTAAATTCGCAAGATTTTGTTTCATGTATACGCGAAAGAGTTTTTGAATTTTGACCATGTACAGAAATATTTGCTCGATGGATTAATCATGATACAATACATTCAAACCCACAAACCCGCTTGTTTACAACCAGAGCATATTTTAAAGGGTACTTCTAACCAAAAAGGTAGTTCTAACTCAGAAATGGGTAGTTCTAAAACCGAAAATGGGTACTTGGGCCTGATCAGCTATCACTCAAGCTCTAAACCCCCAAATACCCTGAGCACTCGAGTTCAACAAAAAAACTGGTCGGCTATCCCCCAAGCTCTAAACCCCCAAAACCCCGGGTGCCCGAGTTCAACAAAAAAGCTTATCGGCTATCCCCCAAGCTCTAAACCCCCAAAAACCTTGGGAGCCCGAGTTAAATTATTCCAAAAATATGAGTGCACTTTAGTTAACGAAATAAATAATTTTGTAACGATAAGGTAAATGTCCGGGATTATTGGACACTTTTCAAAGGGGGATTTTTTGTTTACGCTAGATTATTACACTAAAACTGCATGAAAATCTATAATTTTTTCACATGATGATGAAAAAATAAGTCAGGAATAGTGTTCAATCATTTTTTTCATTAATTTTTCATCATTAAACTGTTTAATTTACTATAAACTAACACAAAAGTCATGTCCACGAAGTTGGCACCACCCAAAAAAGAATTTTCAGAAGTGTCCCACCGAACCGTCCCCCAGAATGGCACCCCTAAATTTCGCAGTTCACGCATATTTTTCGCATTAAACTCCCTAACCTTAATTAAAAATTGATCAAAATCACTTGTTTACCGCTGTGGATGGTTAAAATCACTTGATTTTAATTTAATATAACTAAATACTACACTCAACATCAGCTCCTCGGCAGAAGATCGTAAACGAAAAACTCAACTGAGGTTATCTTCACCAGTCCGGGCGTCGAGTGGTTTTTCGTAAAAACTACGTTAACTTTGAAAGCTCCGATATAAATATTCTGCATGTTTCAACTCACAAAACTTTTTTTAAACTGTGTAAAGATGATATTCAAGCATTTTTATGCATAAACACCGGTGAAATTATCAAGGTAAACACCAAAAAACCGTAAATAAAAAAGGTGCCACCTAGAGGACAAACGTTAAACTTGAGCTTGTCCGGGTGCCACTGAGGAGACAAGTAGCCTCAAATGTCCCCCTGAGCGGCACCCCCTCGATAAATAATGAATAAAGATAAATTCACGGTAAAAATTGATTTAAATATTTTGTTTAAGGTGTTAAGTAATAAAAAAAAAAGTTTTCAAGTTTTTAAATTAATTCTACGCTTTGCAACCGATAAAACAAAAGTGCATCTTTTGATGATAATTCGAGATTTTCCTGAGGGTGCCAAACAACTTTTGGAGGTTTTGAAGGGCTCACTTGGAAGTGATTTTTAAGCTAGTTTTAAGGTTATAATCCAAGTTTTATTAATACTACAGTAAAATTTAGTGGTTAAACTAAATTTAGAATATTTTTTCGGGGTCTAAAGTGTGATTTGATAATAAATAACGGGCGGTGCCACTGTGGTGGACAATTACGTTACTGTCCAATAATCCCGGATTTACCTTACCTAATTACGCTGCACTGGTGCAATATCATAAAGTTGTAAACCTGAAATTTTTAACTCCAAAATGGCGTGGTTGATTAGGAAAACGCTATAAGTTTTTACTAATTGTTTAACTCTTTGTTTGCAACATTATTAACAAATTTTAAGAAAATCGTAAATATTTTCGTTTGTTTATTGGTTATTATTTATTTATTTATTTATTTTTTTTTTTGTAATATTTTCAGGTGATGTAAATAAAAGTACACCACAACCTTTTTATGGAGCAGACAAAAAAAAAAAAACTTTTTTATGGACTTGATATTCAAATATAAAGTACGCTTAACTTTTAAAATTATTCCACTCGGTAACTAGAGTTTTGAGAGGTTTAGAGCTTGGAGGATAGCTGATCAGTTTATTTATTGAACCCGACGCCCAGGGTTTTGGGGGTTTAGAGCTTGGGGGATAGCTGATCAGTTTTTTCGTTAAATTCTACGTCCAGGGTTTTGGGGGTTTAGCTTGGGGGATTAACCAGTCTATTTATTCAACTGACATATGTAAAGTTTTTATTGTTTGCTAAAGTTTTTTTTTCGGGTCATTATGTGAAAATTCATGAGTCGGGTACTTCTAAAAATTTCTTAAAATATGCTCTGTTTACAACAACAGTTAGCTTAGATTCACCGAATACCTCTGCCCATGACTACGCAACTATGAAACAGGAAAGGAAAAATAAATTCTGAGCCAGAGGTTGCGCTGTAAAAATATAAATTTAATTCAAAAAATAAAAATAAATCTTGAAAAGTCATATTTTTCGTGTCAAAGTTAAAAGCACGCAACTTAGTACTCATTAAATGTTAATTCAACGCTGACGACGTCGCGACTATCGTCGTCTTCGGTGCTCCAAAGCGTGTTGACAACCCGCTCCTCGACCTCCTCCATGCCAGGACAGCTGGACAAGTTGTCTTCGAAGTACTCGAACGTGTTGGCCGATTCGACCGATGCTGCCTCGATGTTGCTCAACGGGTAGTTTTTGTTAATCACAGTAGACACCTCAATTGGCACTATTGTGGCCGGCGTAGAATCGTTGACGAACTTGTTGGTGTCCAAATTCAATATCTTTTTTGTTTCTTTGTTATACTTTGGTGAGTTGGTGTTCAAAGTCAATATCTTTTTGGTTTCTTGGTTATACTTTGGTGAGTTGGTGTTCAAATTCAATATCTTTTTGGTTTCTTGGTTACACTTTGTAGAGTTGGTGTGCAAAGTCGTTTTCTTTCGCGATTGGGTTTTAGATTTTTTGACGTGCTGCTGATCCACGTGATACTGCAGGTGTTGAATTCGCGTATAACCTTTTGAACAGTACGGACACACGAACGATCTC
This sequence comes from Encarsia formosa, assembly GCA_038277355.1. Lineage (NCBI taxonomy): Eukaryota > Metazoa > Arthropoda > Insecta > Hymenoptera > Aphelinidae > Encarsia > Encarsia formosa. The sequence continues at coordinate 115,008,920 of CM076184.1, forward strand.
GGGTATTTAGTCTTAAACGGAGACTTTGCAATTTTAAAGACAATTGGGGAATTATCGCTGAAGTCACTTTTTCCGTTCTGCATGTTGAACTTGAATTTGTACGTAAAAACTGATTCTTTTAATAGCAATGGATTCTTGAGAGTGGATAAATTTAGTAAAAGCTTGATTTTGAATTATACCTTGAACTAACTTAGCTTGTTTATAGATAGCTACAGTAATGTGTTTTTAGAGGACACTAAATGAAGTGCGACCGACTCCGCCTATATTGTCCATCGAAACTGCTGTTTACATCGATTATGAGACCTTGAGACTTCAAAATCTTGAATATTTAGACCGAGCATCGGACAAGTAAATTTTTTTTGTACATTAAGTTCAGTGCTTCTAGTTTGAATACAAAGTTTTTAGTTTATTTAAAGTTGATATTTGAAATGATTGTTATCTTTTATAACAAAATTATGAATTAATTTTGTCGGAATTAATTTAATTACTAGTATAAATCATTTTTATTTTTCATTGTCTTCAAGATGGCTCCAAAATCGCAATAAAAAATTTATTAAACCGAATTGAATCCATTTTTGTTGCAATGTAAAGAATAAAATGTATTCCTCCTAGAATTGTTTGAGTAAACCTTACCGCGAGTGAGGAATATTATTTCATTTTCCGTGTTATTGTTTACACTATGTAAACTCTTACAATCTAAATAGATACACTCAATTCAAACTTTCAGATCTCTTTTTCTATAGGAAACATTTAAACCATTTTCATCTGGTTTTTCATTTGTAAACTTTATAAAAATCAAACGAAGATTTTTTTGAGTTTTTTTTTTTTTAGAAGAAATATTTTGGCAGAGATTTTTTCGATAAGATACACATTTTTAAAATTTTAATGCTTTTTTTTTATACATAGTTCGACTATACAAAAAAAAATGATTGCACGAAAAATTAACGCGAAGTAAAAAATTATATTTTTGGTAAAAAGTTTTTCGGCTGACAAAAATTTACACACCTCTGATATTTAAAAAGTAATATAACTCCACAATTAAGGTTGAAAAAAAATATGTTTTCATTCTATTCAATCTAAATCAGCGAGAAAAAACAAAGATGTTTTCTTGTTTCAACAGCAATCGAGTCATTAATTAATTAAGACCCAGTTTTGAAAAAAATTTTAGGAAATTCAAAGTTCATTCAGGAACGAAAAAAAATCAAAAACAAAAGAAAATAACAGGATGCTTTGAAGTAAAGCTTGCATCAACAATTACACCCGCATGTTCTCCACTGAATTTTCGAAAACGCATCCCCAGGATTAAGTGTAACGCTTAATCTACCTCCTTCCAAAGCTCCGCTCCCGTGCACTAGTTGCGGTAACAACTACGCCCGAAGTATAAATTTCATCCACTCGAGCGTGGGGGCTTTGTAGGTGGTGACGAGTCGTATTTACGCGAGCGCGGATACGCGCGAGAGATAAGATGGAAGAATGATTTAATTGGCGCGAAGTTGTTCCTTCGGGGCGGGCGAGAGTTACGGAAATATTGCGCGAAAGTTACACGGGGGCTGTTTTGAGATAGTTCTCGTATACTATATAGCACCAGCTGCCTTTCTTCGCCGTTGGGTCGCAGTTTTGATTTTTATCGCCGAGGTTTATGAGGATTTTTTACTTTTTACGAGGTGATATTGTAAAGAATCTTTTAGAATTATGGTTTCTTTTTTTTCCAATTTTTATTCTATAATAAAGGAAAAAACTTTTTCATCGCTTATGCCTCTTCTACACTGGAGGATCATCCGAGGGTTGGCTGATCCACGACTTAATTTTTGAATTGTTATATCTCGCTTTAAAATACATGTACAGCATTGGCTTTCAGGGTTACGTTAAAATACTATGATTTCTACCTAAAACACAAAAACAAGTAAAATTTACATTAATTGGAGCGCGATATGACTGTTTAAAATTTAAGTCGCGGATAAGCCAACCCTCGGATGATCCTCCAGTGTAGAAGAGGCATGACACAACTCTCTGTACTAAAAAATTGATACGCAACACTAATTTTATTTTCAATTTTTCCTTAACTTTGACTATTTCTTTTTTATTTAAAAACTTGTTCAAAGCACTTCATGAGTTTATAATGAATTTTCGGATCTTGAGTTTTCAAAACCATAGCCTGGGGGGGGGGGGGGGGAGTCACGAGATTTATTAAATAAAATTTTTCCTTCAACTCGAGAAAAAAAGAGGGGTATAATACACACACAGGCGCTTTTTTTCGCAAAAAATTACAAAGAGAGCCAAAATAGGACACCGAGAGTAAACACACACACACACACGCGCGGGAGAAGGAAGTCTCGCTCCAGGGTGGATCTCGCGCGCCTATTTATCTTTCATTCCTAGGTAAAAGAGGGGGCGCGAGAGGAAAAACTTTGCCTCTGTAAAGCACCACCAGCAGCGGCAGGGTACACGTCTGTGTGCATAACTTCGTTACCTGACTACGCGATGGCATAAAATGTTTGCCCCACGGGCCATGTGCCCCGGCTCCAGCGCCCATTGTCTCCTGCGCTCGCGACCTGGCCTGCTCCACTTTGGAGAGGGCCAAAGGTGACGCGGTTAGGCTGGTACCTTTTACCTCCTTTCTATGGGATTGGTTTCGAAGCTTTTTTTTTTTTTAGTTACGACAGAATTTTCAGAGAAAATTAAAGTTCTATGTGAGTAGCCAAAAAGAGAAGCTTTAGAACTTACACGGTATGTCTGCAAATCCTTTAATTATATTTAGATTGAAAAAAATATTGTTATAACCATTAAAAATATAAAACAAGACTTTTAACAATTATAAACATGAATACAACTTTATTTACAATTACTGTTGGATTATGCTTGATAATGTTGGATTATGGTTGATAAAAAATAAGTGAAATAAATAAAATTGAGTTAAAATTAGTTTTATTATAATAAGTTACAAAAACTGAAAATACAAGAAAAATGCGTCTTTAACCTTCCCTGACCTGACCTGTACTAACTCCACGAAGTGCTTACAAGAGATTCCAAATTTCAAACGGTCACGGATTAAGAGCGGTGCTCCTCTCCCATTTCCATCTTAAGGTGAAGACGTAACCGCGTTTTCATAAAATTTTTCGATTGCAATTTAAAAAAAAATAAAAGAGAAAATGTAAAAAAACGCTCTGTAGCGCGCTAGATAATATTTTTAGCTATTTTTTGAGCCTTATTTGATAAAAATTGGTTAACAAATAACTTCAGGAAACTTGGAAAATCGGTTTTCTTCTTATTCAGCAAAATTGTAGTAGTGTATGTCGTCTGCTAGTTGCTGCTAGTGAGCGAAGGATGCAGTACTGCCAAATATAACCAATAATTTTATATGCATCAAGCAACAATTATTAGTGAAAACTAAAAACAAAAACTAGTTTTTAATAGAAAGTGTTAATTCATGACAATAGGATAAATAAAAATAGTAAAAAAATCAATCATTTTCTTGTGAGCTATCTAGTGTTCATAACTATAGTAGATGTAAATAAACTAATGCTTTTAAATAAATTTATCTTAAATATGTTTTTGTTGACTCCTCCATCCAATTTGACTGTTGCTGCGTTCTCTTTAATACTTGGCGTGCAATAAGAGAAATCAAACTAAATTTTAACAACTATTACAGTTTATCAAAACTAAAATTGTTCACTCACTTTTATTTAGTAAAAGATTTTTAATCAAACATTACTTTTAAATAAAAAGTGGAAATTCATAACTACCAGATATCTAAAAAAGAAAAAAACTTTCTTGTGTTCATGAATCATAGGTGTAAATGTATAACGGCTGTTTTTAAATAAATTTTGCTAATATAAATTTTTGTTGTTTTCTCAAATTTGAGTGTGGCTTTTTGAATTTGATGAAGATTTGTGGAAACCAACGCTTAGATAAAATAATTGTGTACTTAAGGGCACAATAAGTATAATAAAATTAAATTTTAGTTGCCCACAACTTATAAACACTACAATTTTTTACTCTCTTTTCTCTAGTCAAAGGATTTTCTATTAATTAGGGTCCAGAGTTTCAAGTCAATAAGTCCATTGGTTTTTTCATAAAAATTATACCCTCAAAAAAAGAATGATACTTGGTTTTATCAGATTTTAAGTTTTGACCTTATCTGCTTTAGTAATTAAGTTTATTAAACATCTTTAGTAATTGATTAGAAGTGTAAAAGAAAATTTCTAAATTTATTTAAAATAACAAGAAAGCAGAGTCCAGAGTTTCAAGTCAATAGGTCCATGAGTTTTTTCATAAAAATTATACCCTCAAAAAAACAACGATACTTGGTTTTATCAGATTTTAAGTTTTTACCTTATCTGCTTTAGTAATTGATTAGAAGTGTAAAAAAAAATTTCTAAATTTATTTAAAATAACAAGAAAGCAGGGTCCAGAGTTTCAAGTCAATAGGTCCATTGGTTTTTTCATAAAAATTATACCCTCAAAAAAACAACGATACTTGGTTTTATCAGATTTTAAGTTTTGACCTTATCTGCTTTAGTAATTGATTAGAAGTGTAAAAAAAAATTTCTAAATTTATTTAAAATAACAAGAAAGCAAGGTCCAGAGTTTCAAGTCAATAGGTCCATTGGTTTTTTCATAAAAATTATACCCTCAAAAAAACAACAATACTTGGTTTTATCAGATTTTAAGTTTTGACCTTATCTGCTTTAGTAATTGATTAGAAGTGTAAAAAAAAATTTCTAAATTTATTTAAAATAACTAGAAAGCAGGGTCCAGAGTTTCAAGTCAATAGGTCCATTGGTTTTTTCATAAAAATTATACCCTCAAAAAAAGAACGATACTTGGTTTTATCAGATTTTAAGTTTCGACCTTATCTGGGCGTCCTGGTTTTTTTATCAATAAAAAAACCAATGAAAAAATTATCTCCCAAACTATACAACCCAATAACGCTAGGCATGCGAGTTTTTTATAAGCAAAAAAATTTATAAACAAGTTATCCCCCAAGCTTTACAACCCAATAACGCTGGGCGTCCTGGTTTTTCTATCAATAAAAAAACTAATAAACAAATTATCCCCTAAACTATACAACCCAATAACGCTGGGCGTCCGAGTTTTTTATAATTAAAAAAATTAATAAACAAATTATTCCCCAAGCTTTACAACCTAATAACGCTGGGCATCCGAGTTTTTTATAAGCAAAAAAATTAATAAACAATAAACCCCTTCGCAGTAAAACTAAATAACGCTGGGCATCCTAATTTTTTATAAATAAAAAAATTAGTAAACAAATTATCTTCCAAGCTGTACAACCCAAAAATGCTAGGCGTCCGAGTTTTTTGTAAATAAAAAATTATTAAACAAGTTACTCCTTATCTGTAAAACTCAATAACGCTGGGCATCCTAACTTTTTTTATCTAGGTAACAAAACTAATAAACAAATCATCCCCTAAACTATACAACCCAATAACGCTAGGCGTCCTAGTTATTTTATGAATAAAAATACTAAATAACAAATTATCCCTCAAGCTTTACAAGCCAATAACGTTGGGAGTACGGGACTTTTTAAAATTAATTTAACAATTCAATAAATGAACAGGCTTAATCGTTAAACCTAGTGAAAAATTTGGGGCTCTTAATAAACAAATAAATGATTTAATAGACTATCACGAGGCACTTATCTTTGATATTCAGAAAAACTGCAGTTGATATGTCCAGGATTAAATTACCGTTGACAACAACAAAAAAACAGACGCCCAGCGTTATGGTTGTATAGCTTGGATATAATTTGTTTTTTAGATTTTTTTATTGTTTAAATAACTAAGATGCCCAGCGTTATTGGGTTGTTTAACTTATGGGTCAATAGATAGTTAATTTTTTTTTTCATAAAAAATTCGGACGCCCAGCGTTATTGGGTTGTATAGCTTGGGGGATAATCTTATAATTAGTTTTTTTATCGATAAAAAAACGAGGATGCCCAGCATTATTGGGTTGTATAGTTTGGGGGATAATTTGTTTATTAATTTTTTTATTCATAAAAAACCAGGACGCCCAGCGTTATTGGGTTGTATTACTGGGGAAATAATTTGTTTATTAATTTTTTTAATTACAAAAAACTCGGACGCCCAGCGTTATTGGGTTGTATAGCTTGGGGGTTAATTTGTTTATTATTTTTTTTACTTATTAAAAACTTGTAGCCCCAGCGTTATTGGGTTGTAAAATTAGGGGGTATTTTATTTATTGAATTATTAATTCATAAAAAAAGCTGGGCGCCCAGCGTTATTGAGTTTTTTGTTTGCCTGATCTGTGCCGGAAGATTTTCAAATTTCGCGGTACTACCTGGGCCGGGATCGGTCACTCTGGTGCAGACGGGTGCACTGCACACTGCACACAGGTGTAAACCAAGTGTAAACTGTAAGTTCTGTGATTACTTTGGTTCATTTAGTTTTGATATATTCTTCTGCTTTTTATTAATACTTGACTAAAATGCATGAAAACTATATTTTTTAAAATATATTCATCAGTCTAAGCATGTAATTTTTCTTTTATTGATAATTAATTATCTTACTGGGTGACGGCAAGAGAGAAGCTTTCAGTGTTAGTAAAAAAAGGAAGATGATTATAAGAAGAAAAGTAATCGACACGGTTGCTACAAGAACAGGATCTAATAAAGTACCCATATCAAGATAATTATTCAAGAAATTTCAGACAGTTGGGGAAATAATTTATTAATGTTGAAGAAAGAAGAATTATTTATCACTGCCTGCTGCTTGTATGATTGCTTACTAAAATTTTTTTTTTCTTTGCATGTGCTGCATGAAATGAATAATTTAAAAAATTTAGAATTTCATTGAGGGAAATAAATTTTAAAGGTTATGAGAACGGGTGCATGTGCGGTTCGTGCATTTACTACGCGTGCGGTAGCAGACGACGCAAGGATCTGCTACACATGGTTAACGGGAGGAAAACGATTTTCCAAGTTTCCTGAAGTTATTTTTTAACCGATTTTCATCAAACAAGGCTTAAAAAATAGCTAAAATTATTATCTAGCGCGCTACAGAGCGTTTTTTTATATTTTCCCTTTTATTTTTTATTTTATAGCCACTTTTTACTTCCAGCGCTGGTTACGTCTTCACCTTAACTACATTTCAGTTCTTACACTAATGAGTTGTTTACTTCTTTGGAACATCTGTCACTAAAGTCTATAATATTCACGAACTCAAAAATCGACGGGTGATACGAAAAAGGGCACTTCAGAAAAATTAGCAAAGTAAAAATTAACAATGTAGGCGAGCCGCGTAAAAAATAGCACGAACGATTTTTTCATTATTTTGATAACTTGTTTTATTAAATAATGATGAAATCGCTCGTGTTATTTTTTACGTGGCTGGCCCACGTTGTTAATTTTTACTTTGCTAATTTTTCTGAAGTGCCCTTTTTCGTATCACCCGTCGAAATATACTTAAACACTTAATATTATCGTTGATTTCCAACACTTCCTCTCAACGTAAATATATATATAAATATATTATGCACTGATTACACTAAAGGTTCAAAATATATATTCATTGTCTTCCTCTGAAAGTTGATGCTCATTGTTACCTGGCTGGATTCCATCTTCTTCTTTATCACTAGCAAAAAAAACTGTTGTCTGCCCGTCCTGTCCCGATAGTTCAATATTCACTGCTAAAATTCTGGTTTATAAAGTTTTAATTTGTAGTACTACCATAAAAATATCGCAAACAGAATTTTAAATTTGTTCTGATTATTTATAAAATCAATTTCAAACTGTCGCAACTCAAACGTAAGAAAGTTTGACAATAATAGAGTCAAGATTTCTGTTTAATTATCAAACAAAGTTGATCATCAAACGTCCGTCCAAGACCGTCGTCGTCGTAGCATTGCAGAGCTACATCCAACTTTGAGAGTACGTGTGCTCTGCTTCGTGAGACACGAGTAAATTCAGCTGTGCTATAAACCTGCCAAGTTGTGAAAATTTGAAGAGTCAGACGTGAAAAGAACTATGATGTTTCAGTCGAGACCCAAGGCTCAAAGATTTGATGTCTTGGTAAATTATTACACCATCGTAAAATCTCCTCTCGAAACATCAAAAAAATTTCTTTTCAGAAGAGAACAATTTTTTCAAACTTCGTGTACTCTCATTCCGAAAAAGATTTCCAAAAAAACCGCATTTTTCCCAAAAAAGATATCCTGTTCCCCGCAATAACGCAAACTTCCACAAAGCAACACGCAAGTGGGCAAAGCATCAGGGCTTATCTTGCGGGCAGCGCAGCGCCGGGATGGCAGTGCTCAGCCGGCGGGAAAACGCGAGTTGTAATTAAATACATCGCGCGGTCATTCTCCCGCCACCACGAATTCCACGCGCTCTACTGCCAAAGGAGCTCCAACACTAACTCTCGGATAAGCGCGCCCTCTCGAGTATCCGCGTGTGCGTGTAAACTTATCAAATTTAATTTAATTAGCTTTGTTTTTAAGTAACACGAAGTTCTGTGCCATGCGAAAAAATTTACAAGTAGTTTCATTAACTTTTGGATTTAGATCTGAATAGTGTTAGCAAAATTTTTTAAAGTTCTTAAAAATAATCATCATATCGATGGTCTCAGCGAAGAAAAACCTTAGCCCAAATACTGCCAAGAATAAAGTTACAATGAGGCGACTTTTGGTGACTGAAATATTTCCAAATCACATAATTTATTATTTTAGCCGGTAGAAAAAAATTTTTTAATTAACTTTGCTACCATACCGTTGATATATAATAGTAAAAAAAAAAATCTTCTCCACACCAGCCGCGTATAAAAAGATCCTTGTGATGTTTTCTAAGCTGGTAACTTAGAATCTTTTTATTGGCGGCTGGTGTGTCGGTGAAATATTTATTTATTGTAATTTATCAATGAATTGGTAACAAAGTCATTTTCACATTTTTATAATAGACTAATATATTAAATAAAGTGGTTGAAAGCCATTTTAGTGACCGAAAGTCTCTTCATTGTAACTTTATTCGTGACAGATTTTGAGCTAAAGTTTTTCTTTGCTTGGACCATCGATATAATAGTATATTTTGAGGTTAGAGTGATCAGTAGTACTATAAAAAACTGAATACAGCAAAAACTGTAATAATTGATAAATAAGTGCTGTAAATACTCTTCAAGTTCCAAAGTTGTTTCATCCCGGCTTGAATATTTAATTACCTGAGCAATATCTAATGACCCCCGTGCTTGTTTTTTCTTTTTATCCCTAAAATCAAATACTAGAAATGAGATTCGTAAGACAAAAAAAAAAAAAAAAGAAAAGAAAAACCGTAAAAGAGAGCACGATCTCGTAGGCCAGCCAATTTCTCAGCGTGGCGTCTGCTCCGCTCCCCCCCACGGAAGACCGCAGATTAGCGTGAAAAATGACCAGCGAAATTGCCTCCTGTATTCTTAATGTCTCTCGCACTAATTACCCATGGGGATTTTTCTCCTTTACTTTTTTTTACTCATTGTTTTTCTCTTCCGTCGCCTGCGATCTCCCAAGACACTTAAAAAAAAAAAAAAAAGAAAGCTTCCCAGGGTGCGTACGGAGAACGAAAAAATACCAAGTTCGAAGGAGCCCGAGCTTTCGTTTTTCGCGCTGCTAAATGTCGCCCTGGTGGGCAACTAAGGAGCGCTAAGCTTTTAATTAATATGAATTTTCAATGTTTTTCAAGAATTATCGTTTAATTGAGAGGATTTATTTAACACTGATCCATAAATAACAATTGGAGACTCAGAAAAAGTATTTAAAGAAAAAATTTTCATTTTTATAATTATAATGCAAAGATCTTGCAAAAAATGAAATGCATTTTAATCGGTTTATGACAGGATACAGTATTACAAAGCTTGTAAAGTTCACATAAATTCAGCGAAAAATTGATCGGGTAAAGAGTTTCTTTCAAATAACAAGTTTGATCAGTTTGCTCTTAAAACTACAAATGTTTGTCTTTGAAACTCGTCTGTTACATTGCCGGCTATTTTTCAAAAATCCGGAAAGAAAAATGTTAAACAGCAACTTGGTTTAATATTAGCCCGTCGTAAACTGTAACAAAAAATTACAGCTGTTTTTGTTTCAATAAGCTGCTTTGTAAAAAAAAGCATCAAGCGGAAGTAAATACAATGCGTTTTTTCGTACAAGCTATTCCGCAAAACTTGAAAAAGGAGAAAGAAAACGTAATAACAGCGAGTCCTTTTTTTTTCCACAATTATACCGAGTTGGTAACCGCGGCAAAAGCTCTTATCGGAGAATCCCTAAAAATGATATTTCATAAATATGCATTAGATATTTGTAATTAGAAACAGTTTCAAAGAAAAAAAGCGCGTGGAAAGTTTTGAAAAAAAAGGGACAGAGAGGGGAAAAAGAAGGAAGCTTTTTTCGATAAAAGCGCACATTCGTATTTCATAGCGGGGCGCTATCCACTCCCGGGATTATACGTTCTGGGCTGCTCTTAAGCTCTTTTTCGCGAGCTTTGCCCTCGCGTCGATAGCCAGGAGCTAACTTATACCTTTTTCTGGATTTTTATCGTCCCGGGATATCATCGATTGTGCGAAAAATTTTATGTTTTTCGATAAGTAGCCGAGGTCCTCTCGTTTTTCAATACTTAAAATTTCTCTTTTGTAACTCACCTTATGTTCGTAATGTTTATTTCCATTAAATGGAAATCAAAGTGAGGCTGTTTAAGCGAAATCAAACTTCAAAACTTCAATCGAGCTCAGAACTCTCGGGGTAAGCTATTTTGAGCTTTGTTGCAGTCATTACGAAGAGAGACTTCAACTCAAAGTTAATGTAATGCTGTAGATTGAAGAGTCCTTTTTGGAAAGTGAACTTTCAAATGCGATATTTACGATTAACTTTTAAATGGCTAATTTTTCGTAAGTACATCTTAAAAAGTTTACTCTAGACAAAAAATGAATAAAATAAAATGAAAGATGTTCTTTTCGAAGTCATGCAATTAATAAAGCCGAGCCGGAGGCTTTGGTCAAGACGAGATTTCGATCGTACATCCGACTAGCATCAAGTATACATAGATATAACAGTGCATAGATAGCAGATGGATCATTTTACAAGCTAATGATTTTTAATTTTTACGTTAATAAATATAATCTCATACTTAGATTATTTATTTAAACAAGTTTCTATTGAAATTAATAGTTGAATGTTTTTTAATGAGCTATTTTTTACTTTTTAGTAAACAAATAAAAGTCTGCACTGACTTTCACTTTCTTAGTTCGAGCGCGGTTATTTGAAGGACCAAATTTTGTCTTTTATTCAATCCACCAACTAAAATAAAACCTCGTAAATAAATAATCGAGAAAAATTTTGGAGTCTGGAAGCGAGCAAAAGCCTTAACCTTTACTGCCTCAACTCTGGCAGCAGCATGGCCCTTTCTGTGCATTATTGCGGCTTATCTGGGTATTACGCTTGTATGTTCGCTGACCATCGTCGGAGCCCAGTATTACACCACCCTTATACTGTTGCGCGCGTCTCCCTGCATACCTTTGACTTCTTGTTTACCAAGATTTTGAATTTTTGAAAGATCTGTGTACGCATGAATTCTTTTGATAAAATTTTATTTCGTCGTAGTCGTACAATGGAATAACTTTTTTTTTTTTTTCAGTTTCAGAAATTAAAGTAAGTTTAGAACAGTTCATTTAGGAATTAAAATTATTCCATTAAAAATATCGTGCGAGTTTAGATAGGAAAAAAACTGTCTTTACCCGTGAATTCACGGTTTCAATATAAAACTATTATTATGTCTTATTACAGTCAATACGTTTTGACCGTCGAAAATTACTTTATTATAAAAGAAACGTTGATATATGAAGCTTATTTTTTTATTTTTCCGTCATTAAAGATATGTTTTATGTTTTTAATCGCTAATCGGTTTTCTTGATTACCCAATTTAATATCAGATTGACAAAATACTTATCAAATTTCATCATATTTTTTCGCTACACCAAGATAAGTTTAGTAATGATGGCTTCATTTCAAATTTTTAAACGAAGTAAAATTATAAATAAAAACTTCAAAATACGTAGAGGTCATTCCACCAGCGATCGCAATTTATGTTAACGACTGATAATTTGTTATATCTCGAGTATTTTATATAATTTTCAACATGAAATACTACCAAAAAAGAAAATTAGTTGACTGAAAAAAGTACTGAAGAAATCGATGAAAACTTCCAAGATTGCCGAAGGGAAGAAAAAAAAGGGCGGAGAATTGAAGAGCGTCTTGTCCGTACGATGAAAAAAGATGTCTCTAATGAACTCCCCGATAACGCATCTTGGATGGCAAAGATAAAATTTTTCTCGAATGCGTGATAAAAAAGGGGAAGTTTTACGAGTACCGTAAATGCTGATGGGGTCGGAAAAAATTTTCCAGTATCATTTTGAAATCCATTATAATTTTTATTACCCGACGCCTTATAAAAAGGGCGTGATTGAAAATAATCAATGAAAAATGGGACGTAAAAAAAAACAGTATAAAAAATTTAGTGTTTCTAAAATGAAAAACTATTGTTTAAAACAATATTTCAAAGCGTTTGTCTTCTATCCTCATAATTACATTCCACGGTTGTCTATCGCGAGCCTCTCACACGTGGGTGGTGGAGCGAGGGTAAACAGTGAGGGGGTGGAGGAGAGGCTTAAAGAAAAGAAATCGCGCAGAAAATTCACGAGGAGAGAGAAGAAGCTCCGACGGTATTCGACTCCATTCTCTTCTCGCATCTATCTTCGTGCGAATTCTTTCTAAATCACCTTTTCACTGCCCGTTTTGATGGAACGACGAGAGGTGACTTTCACTTCGTTTCTTTGCCGAGGGATGAAAAATTTCCATCCCCCCCCGGTTCGTGCGAATGGAAGTTTATTCACGTGGACTCCTTCTTTTTATTTATTTTCAAAAAAATTTGTCACGTATGTTCTTGGGGAGGAATTTTGAGAATTTTAATTTGGAGTGGAGCTGTAATTTGTGGTAAAATTGATATTTTACACTACAGATTTTTTGAATGCATTTCTTTATGCCTTTCAAGTTATTTTAATACGAAATTATTTTCTTGATTATAAATATTTAAATCAAAACATCTGGGCTATGGGGAAGATGCAAAAAAAAAAAAAAATTATTTAGTTTGTTTGACTTTATTAGATCGAAAAAAAATCGACACATATTTTTTCTTTTTGAAAAAAAATGAAAATTGAAGGTAAAGCGAGAGTTATAGACTTTGGAAGTTTCCGAAATAAATATATATATACTTCCGATTATTATACGAGTACCAATTTAAAAAAAATTATATCTCCGGTAATATTGATAGAAAAATTATTTAAAAAATCTTAAAATTCATTAAAAATTATTGAGATCTTTCAGAACAAAATATATCTAGAAAGTGTGCACCTTCCCTATTGAGAGTAATTACAAAATTCTCCATAAATGTAAAGGCTCGAACTGTTCGAAAAGTTTAAAAGATAGATTTTTAGGGTACACAAAGTATTAGAAAAACTAACAAATTACAACGCGAATAAAACATAATACCCTAATTATGACCAAAGTGCGCGTAAACACCGTAATAAACGGACCACAAAAGGCATCATAAAGGGAAGAAGTAGAGAACGAAATTAAGCTAAAATCTCGTTGCGCGCTTAAACGAAGAAACTCACGGTCGGATGAGCCTTAATCAAAACACTAGCCGGGGGAGGAATAAAACGTCAGCTATTTCGAGCGTACACATCGATCGGTTAACGACGCGCAATCTCGTTTGTCGAGTACGTGAACGGCCTTGGAAGTACGCAACCGATCGATCGGCTCCTCGGACAATTTAGCGTTGTTAATTTGCCCAAGAATGACGATAGTCCTCCAAGACGAGAGATCGTTACCTTTTTTTTCTCCCCTCTCTTCCGAGATTGGACTCATTCATTTGGTTTTTATATGCCGCAAGGAGAGGACATTGAATTTTTTTTTTTTTTTTGGATGGTAATCGATTAGAATTAATCGATCAGTAAACTAGGTCGATGGAGAAAAATTTTTGTATACACTATGTATACGCTATACTTTGTTTATTGCTTCTTCTTTTGTATAAAAAATTAACTGAAAATCATCACACTAATTACTCGTTATCAATTTTCATCCACTTTGATTAAAAAAAAAAAAAATGAGATAATTAAATGTGAAAAAAAAAAGAAAGAAGAAATCACCCAGTGTGCTTTTATCGTGAATAAAGTATAATATTTGATTCCCGATGATTCGATTAGCTCCACTCTATTTAAAATTAACTTTGCCCCCCCTTCCTCCCCTCCTTTGATGTGCACTCGGTTCGAATGCAATAGTAAAAACCTTGAATGGAAATCCTTTTCATGGTATCAAATAGAATTAATAATTAGCACTTGGCTGCCTTGAGGCGTAAAATACAAAAGAAAGAAGCAAAGAAAGAAAGAAAGAGGCTAAAAAACCGGGATAAGAACGGCCACTTGACTTATCCCGGATACGTAAGCGGATCAGTCGGGTCTGAGATGCTTCTAAATTTATCTTTCTCTGCTGTGTACTTACTTACTTGTTCCGAGTCGATCCCGGGGATAAATGGTGACCTTATTCTGGAAAATACTCCCTTTAGTTGCCTCATTTTGGATCATCCCTTTGGTGATTAGTTTTTCTTATCTCACTGTTGAGAGATTTGTTTTAAAATTGTTTTTACATTCAATCGGCAGCTAAAAAAAGTGTCAACTGTACAAACTCTGAGAGCTAAAATTGAAACAATCCGTCTGTTTACCTTGAGAAAAGAACAATCGCAGGCAGCGACAACTACAACCCCTGACAAAATTTGTAATGTAAAAGTCAAATTCTCTCTCTTTCACAATCAGCGTGAAACTCAATTTCCCCAGCAAAGTCAAATTTCGATTCGTAAATTTCCATTCATTTTTGGTTAACCAAATAACCGGTATTCAAAAGGTCCCCGAAAAAGAAAAAAAAAGCAGCCCACTTTGTCGAACTTATCGCGTAAACCCCATCCCCCTGCTTCATTGTCCTGGGAGGGAAGAAAGGCTTTCTTTGTGGGCGCGGGTTAAGGATTTAATAATCCAGCCGGGGGTACACACGCACGCTTCCTCAATAACCTCCCGGGCACCCCCGCAGCCTGCCATTGTGTCGAGTGCATTTACGAGGAAAGGGGAGACTTTTTTTTTTGAAGCACTGTAATTGAATAATTATGGACGGGAGCTGACTTTAAACTCTCTCGAGGAGTGATTTTTCTTACTTCGTTTATACCGAGACCCCCCCTCGAGTGTTTGGTCTGCACTCGACTTTAAAACATAACACTCAGACTTTTTTGAATGAATATTTATCTCTACTGGGAGATGGTTTTTGAAGGAATTTTTTTATTTTAATGAATTCGAGCTCTGTGTGGTGTCTAACATCGATATAAATTTCTTATTCATCGCTGATCTTCATTTTCGAGTATTTAAAAAACTATTTTTTTCAATTTTAAAATACTTTTTTCCAAAAATTACATAACTACTAGTATTTTTTCATGCCAATAAAAATTTAACGAAACTTTGGCATCTTTTTAAAATAATTTTGAACTAATGTTTTTACATTATAAGTAAAATTAACTCTTGGAATAAAATCGTACAAGAATACCCCACAAATATACAAAACTTTGCTTAATTAAACTTAATTAGGACAGTTAGCTTGTTACCAGTCTAAAACTTAATTTCTTTATAAGCTTCAAAATCGATCTCCCAAGTAAATTACATTCCACTGGCTATCTCATAAACCAGATCAGCCGAAAATAGAAGAAGCGTCAAGATAAATAAATAAAAAATCAACGATAAGCCCGAAAAAGTGAATCGGGAGTGTAAGAATAATCATGGCTTATGAATGGTTGGTAGGTTGGTAGGTGTCCCGTGAAATGAATCCTCCCCCCGGTCGCGCCCGCGTAGAAGGAGAGGATGTCGGCTGCAAACAATTCCAATTAACTCGCTGAAATTGAAATGGGCGACGACGAGCACCAGTCCGTCAGTCCTCGACGCCTCGAGGAGGCCTGCCGTGTTCTTGCGGGCTTCCCCCCCCCGGGGAGACCCAGCAATGATTTTTGGTGTTTCGGGACACTGCCGACTGTTTGTTTATGCGAGGACTGCAACCGTAATATCGCTCTTTTTTCCCATTGAAGAAGGAAACTTTTATTATTAATTTTTTCACGTTTTTATTGAACATTATGTACACAATATATGTCATTTTATCTTCTTGTCCAGATATCTAACGTATGATCTCATACACGATTACGAAATTGAAATATTTTTTACGCTTTTTTTTATTAAAATGAAGAAACTTTTACTATTTTTTTTTTTTTTTTTTTTTTTTGGTTTACTTTTTAGAAATTTTTTACACTACCTTCTGCGTCAAGTAGGCGTAGAGATCGCCGAGCATTTTGACCGCGAAAGTAGCCTCGGTTCCGGACTCCTTGGCCCAGAAGTAGTGTCTCTGTAGATTGCTATTCCCCTGGACCGACTTTCGGAGGCCCTCGAACTGTCGAAAGGTCAGGGCGGACAGTAGGGTGCGGAAGCTGTAGGACTCCCTCGCCTTCTGGCACAGCAGTTCGTGAAACTCCTTCTCGGGGATCAAACTCATGATCTGATTGATCATACCGGTGAGACCAGTGCCCTTGAACTCTGGCTTTCCTCCCTCAAAGGCAGGCAGGGTGGTCCAAAATTTTAAAATTTTAGTTTTTAAAAGCTCGACATCTAGTCCGAGCTCCTCGAGGATGAACAGGTACAGCTTCACGTGGGGCAACCGACTGAGCTCGTCGAGAATGAATTTTTGCTGATCGTTTATGAACGCTACAGTGTCGCTCAACTGCTTGTTGTATCTCACGTGATTTTCAATGACCACACGGATCTCCTCGAGAGGGAGGATTTTTAGAATGTCCTGGAGGTCCTGCTCGAGAGAGGAGCCCTCATCCGCGTCGTTGTCATCTTTGCTCATGATTTCAAAATATATGAAGTCAATTAGAACACCTGGATTGAGAGGTCGTAAAGCGAGCCCGGTGAGCACTACCGCCGAAGCAACTGCAGCACCCACGACGAGAGATTTGTGCTTCATCTTAATGCTCCGAAAAGCTAGTCAGATAATATGCACTAATTGAAATTTTTAAATAGGTTAGTCGGAGATAATATGACTGCTTTATTTTTATTTTTTTACCTGGTTTTATGACTTATATCTTACAATTTCGGATCTATTACTAGATTTGCACTTTAATGACATTTTTTTCTTTTTTTTTATCATATGGCTAATAAAATTTGAAATCAAAATATAAAATTTTGGAGGTTGGTTAAAGGACTTGTGGGTGATGGTTAAAGACTTGAAGTTAGAAGAGTTTTTTCAAATTGATAAAAACGATTTAGTTATTTTTATGCAAAATACTTATAAATTATTTTATTTGTTCCTTGTAACAAATACAACTTAACAACAATATGCTGTTTATTTAGTTAAGTAGCCTTAATCCTAAGTATGTCTGATCACAGTAGTCTGCTATGAAAAAGCCTTATTGAGCGTTCGTGCATGCTTCACATTTCTGAAACAGAAAATAAATAAAGTAAGCTTAGAGCAAGTTTCATTGTTCAATAATTTTTGGAAAAATAAATTATAAACTAAAAATATTATTAAATAATGATAAGTGTTATCATAGAAAAAAGTCATTATGATTTGCGGGGTTGCAAAAAAGAAAAAAAAAAAAAATAAATAAAATTAATATATTAATTAACTATAAATTAAAAAAAAATAGTAATGAAGTTTTCTTATTTATCGTAGTGGATGTCCAATTTAAAAATGCACACTAACGAAAATTAATAAAATCAAACTTTTTAATTTTGGTGAGTAATTTAAAAATAATATTTTATGCAGTATAAAAAAAAATTTTTAGAACTATTTGCAAGATTAAGTATACTATAGTAATTTTGTTCATAATAAATAAAATAAACAGCTATAAATTTTTAAAAAATTAAATAAAAAGTTTATTTTGATCAAATTTATCAAAGACTTACCATTAACGTTTTAAAATGGTCGAATGGGAAATTTAATGCCGGTGATCGCACCAACGAGTTCAGCTAATTGATTTACATCTACGTTCATTTTTTCTAATTCATCCAACCACTTGTTCCATCCTTTATTTTTTCCTAACGCCGTTACTGCATTTTGAAGTTCACGTGTGTTCATACGGTTGGTCCATTCTTTGAATTTTTGATTGGTTTTCATTTTTTCGTCGTAATAGTTGTACAACTCTTCCAAGGGTAAAATATCCATGATGTCATTCATCAAACCATCAAGCCCTCCTGACATTTTATCAGACCGAGCTGAGGAGGGTAGTACTCTCTCCAAGCCAACCAAGTTGTGAAGTCTGTTTAGAATTCCATAAGAGTCTACGCCAGTTTCGTTGAGAAACTTGAGGAGATCTTTAATTTCTTGAAGTTCTTCAATATTTATGAGATATTCTTTAAATTCGTCTTCTAAAATATACTTCACAACTTTTTGAAAATCAGCATCTTCAACTAAATAATCGATTAAAAGTTCAGACATTTTGTCAGTAGGCACTTGCGCCCACACATGTCTCAAAATATCAATCACTTCTTCTTCTTGTTCACTAAGACTTTTTACCACTGGGCGTTTAGGAAACTTAAGACCAAGTAAAGAAGTTATGAAATCAAAAATTTCTTGTACATTCACACCTTTTGCCTCGGCTCTCAAAAGAAGATCTTGCATTTTTGGATTAGCCATGACTCTGTCAACTAAGTTTTGAAAATCAGGAGACTGTAGCCTTTGAATTAATGCATTAAACTCTTTTGAATTTTTAAGTTTATCATTGTACAATTTTGCGATTTCATCGACTGGCAACAAATCAATGACGTCGTGGATAAATCCTGATAGTCCTCCAGTGACTCTTCCGAATTTCGATGAAAAAATGTTTCTTGCACTGTCAAAACCAAGAGCTTTTTTTACCTTTTCTATAAATCCATATGCGTCGAGACCAGATTCTTGCAAGTAATTCATGAGGTCAATAACTTCAGGCATAGATCCAATGTCTGTAGCCAAGGCTTTGAAATCGTCTGACATGAGGTAATCTAAAGCTTCACCAAAATCTTCATCTTCAGCCAAGTAATCATAAAAAAGGTCTTCGATTTTGTCTTTTGGGACAAGTTCTAGAAACTCATCGATGTCTTCTTTCAAGCTTAATGGTAAAGCCTCTATTGGAGCTGATGGAAATTTTAGACCTAAAAGCGAACTTAGGAAATCAAGAATAGCTTTAACATCAACACCTTTAGCTTTGGCTTTCTTGATAAGATCTTTCATTTGAGGATGAGCTGCGACTCTATCAACGAGTCTTTGAAATTCAGGAGCTTTCAAACGTCTAATCAGCTCAGCAAAATCCTTTGAATTTTTTAATTTTTCATCGTACAACTTTTCTATTTCTTTCAGTGGTAAAAGGTCAATAATGTCTTTCAAAAAACCTGATAATCCTCCAGTTATTTTCCTGTTATTCATTAAATAAAACCTGTCGAATCCCAAGGCGTGCTTGATGCTGGCAATAAAACCTTTGATGTCAACTCCTGAATTTTGTATATAATTTATGAGAATAATTACTTCAGTCATAGAACCAACATCAGTGGCAAGTTCCTTAAAGTCGTCGTAAGTCAAGTAGTCAAGAGCTGCGCGAAAATCTTCATCTTCATCTAAATACTCATAAAAGAGATCTTTTACTTTTTCAGTAGGAATGAGACTGATAAACTCATCGAAATCATCTTTGAGGCCAAAAATTTCTGAGCTTGGTGGAGCAGAAGGGAAATGAAGACCTAAAAGTTTTGATAGAAAAGCAAAGATGGCTTGAATGTCGACACCTTTAGCTTTAGCTCTATTAATCAAATCCAACATTTTAGGATTATCTGCTAATCGGTTAACGAGTTCTTGAAATTCATTTGATCCAAGACGTTTAATTAATTTTGAAAAATCTGGTGAATGCTCCAATTTTTCTTTGTAAAGTTTTTCGATCTCATTCAACGGTAACAGATCCAAAACATCTTTAATGAATCCTGATGGTCCTCCGGTAATACGGCCAGAGTGGATTGACAATTTAATTTGATCAAATCCTAAAGCTTTTTTTACTTTTTCAATGAAACTTCTCACATCCAAACCAGATTCTTCCAAAAAGTTTACAAGATCAATTACTTCGGACATCGATCCGATTTCAGTAGCTAAAGATTTGAAATCATCGGACATGAAATAATCTAAAGCTTGACGAAAATCTTCATCTTCACCCAAATATTCAAAAAACAGATCTTGAACTTTGTCCTTTGGTACCAATTTCATAAAGTCGTCAAGGTCATCTTTCAAACTGAATAGAGATGTAGGTTTTGGTCTTGGAGGGAACTTGATTCCAAGAAGAGTAGTGAAAAAGTCTAGAATGGCTTGCACGTCGACTCCTTTGGCTTCAGCTCTCTTCATCAGGTCTTGTAATTTTTCGTTGGCCATTGCTTTGTCGATAAGTCCTTGAAACTCTTTGGATTTCAATCGAGTGATGAGTGCGGCAAAATCTTTGGAGGTTTTTAGTTTTTCATTGTAAAGCTTTTCAATTTCTTTCACAGGCAGAAGGTCTTTGATGTCTTGCAGAAATCCAGGTAGTCCACCTCTGATTCTGGAGGAGAAGACATTTACTGCAAGTTCGTCAAATCCCAGAAGTTCCTTAATTTTTTCGATAAAACCATAAGGATCAAGTCCAGATTCTTCTAAGAATTTCAAGAGTTCTTTAACTTCAGGCATGGCCAATATTTCGTTGAAAAGAGACTTAAAGTCATCGGACATAACATAGTCCAGAGCTTCACGGAAGTCTTGATCTTCAGCTAAGTACTGATAGAACAAGTCTTGAATTTTATCAGTAGGCACTAACTTGAGCAAATCATTTAGATCGTCTTTTAGACTAAACATTTCTGGCCTTGGTGGGAACTTGATTCCGAGAAGAGTAGTGAAAAAGTCTAGAATGGCTTGCACGTCGACTCCTTTGGCTTCAGCTCTCTTCATCAGGTCTTGTAATTTTTCGTTGGCCATTGCTTTGTCGATAAGTCCTTGAAACTCTTTGGATTTCAATCGAGTGATGAGTGCGGCAAAATCTTTGGAGGTTTTTAGTTTTTCATTGTAAAGCTTTTCAATTTCTTTCACAGGCAGAAGGTCTTTGATGTCTTGCAGAAATCCAGGTAGTCCACCTCTGATTCTGGAGGAGAAGACATTTACTGCAAGTTCGTCAAATCCCAGAAGTTCCTTAATTTTTTCGATAAAACCATAAGGATCAAGTCCAGATTCTTCTAAGAATTTCAAGAGTTCTTTAACTTCAGGCATGGCCAATATTTCGTTGAAAAGAGACTTAAAGTCATCGGACATAACATAGTCCAGAGCTTCACGGAAGTCTTGATCTTCAGCTAAGTACTGATAGAACAAGTCTTGAATTTTATCAGTAGGCACTAACTTGAGCAAATCATTTAGATCGTCTTTTAGACTAAACATTTCTGGCCTTGGTGGGAACTTGATTCCGAGAAGAGTAGTGAAAAAGTCTAGAATGGCTTGCACGTCGACTCCTTTGGCTTCAGCTCTCTTCATCAGGTCTTGTAATTTTTCGTTGGCCATTGCTTTGTCGATAAGTCCTTGAAACTCTTTGGATTTCAATCGAGTGATGAGTGCGGCAAAATCTTTGGAGGTTTTTAGTTTTTCATTGTAAAGCTTTTCAATTTCTTTCACAGGCAGAAGGTCTTTGATGTCTTGCAGAAATCCAGGTAGTCCACCTCTGATTCTGGAGGAGAAGACATTTACTGCAAGTTCGTCAAATCCCAGAAGTTCCTTAATTTTTTCGATAAAACCATAAGGATCAAGTCCAGATTCTTCTAAGAATTTCAAGAGTTCTTTAACTTCAGGCATGGCCAATATTTCGTTGAAAAGAGACTTAAAGTCATCGGACATAACATAGTCCAGAGCTTCACGGAAGTCTTGATCTTCAGCTAAGTACTGATAGAACAAGTCTTGAATTTTATCAGTAGGCACTAACTTGAGCAAATCATTTAGATCGTCTTTTAGACTAAACATTTCTGGCCTTGGTGGGAACTTGATTCCGAGAAGAGTAGTGAAAAAGTCTAGAATGGCTTGCACGTCGACTCCTTTGGCTTCAGCTCTCTTCATCAGGTCTTGTAATTTTTCGTTGGCCATTGCTTTGTCGATAAGTCCTTGAAACTCTTTGGATTTCAATCGAGTGATGAGTGCGGCAAAATCTTTGGAGGTTTTTAGTTTTTCATTGTAAAGCTTTTCAATTTCTTTCACAGGCAGAAGGTCTTTGATGTCTTGCAGAAATCCAGGTAGTCCACCTCTGATTCTGGAGGAGAAGACATTTACTGCAAGTTCGTCAAATCCCAGAAGTTCCTTAATTTTTTCGATAAAACCATAAGGATCAAGTCCAGATTCTTCTAAGAATTTCAAGAGTTCTTTAACTTCAGGCATGGCCAATATTTCGTTGAAAAGAGACTTAAAGTCATCGGACATAACATAGTCCAGAGCTTCACGGAAGTCTTCATCCTCAGCTAAGTACTGATAGAACAAGTCTTGAATTTTATCAGTAGGCACTAACTTGAGCAAATCATTTAAATCATCTTTCAAATCTCGTCCAGATAAAACTTTTGGTTGATTACTTTTTAAGGGAACGCTGTCGACTTCTAGTGTTCTGGCGAGAGCCAGTACAACCAGAAAAGCTATTGAAAGCTTCATTTTCTACAATAAAAACAGAAGAAAAAATCATAAGCACTTTGATAATTTTAAACTTCACGAAACGTTGATAATAAACTTATGAATAACATTATCGATACGTACCATAAGGCCGTCGCGCAGCAACTGTCAGATATTATATCGACCTGTGGTTTATATACAACATTTCTACTTAAGGTGTCAGATGTTAAACTTTGATACGTAACTTACTGCTTACTTGGTTGTTGCTTGATAAGATTAGTCGGAGATTTCTGGTGAGTAATTTCCGACTGCTTCGATACTCTATCTCATCTAACGAAGCTTCGAAGTTAAATCTAATAACTCTCTGAAAAATTTAATTTGAATACTTAAAAATAATTACGATGTTACCAAAAAAATCACTAATTGGAAGCCACTCAATCTTATTAATCAAATTATTGCTTACAGCAAAGCACTTTAAACAATCTGGTCACTTGGAGCAACGAACGAAAAATCCATAGAGTGGAAAAAAAATAAGTGAATCACATCGAATTTTCTACCTGCACGGAGAAAGAGGTACATCATGAAACTTGGTGTACAGCCCCATCGTTTTACATGATGCGTGGTGCAGCGTGATTCCAAGTCACAGTCGTATTTTCAAGTGTACGCACCGTGTTTTCCAGTGCAAAATTTTTAGAGAGACAGTTTCGATAGAGCAGACGACGGCGCTCGGAACACTCACGTAACCAGTTTTTCAAAGTTTTACACTAAAATTTGTGTACGATTCTTACCTTGAAATGTTCTTGCTGCCTTTACTAACAAATTTATAAACTTCAATTATGATTTCGAACTTGATATTTATATTTATACGATTTTAAAGTTTCGAGGTTAGAGATTCAGCAGAACTTGAGTAACCGAGAAAAAAGCATGCGTCAAATGCGTACACTGGAAAACACCAAGCACACATTGTGTTTCATAGTGTATCTCCTTCTCCGTGTGTGAAGAGCACCGCGAGCTCGCGATAGTATCGCCGGGTTTTATCAGGCCACGAATTTCCTTGATAAAAAGACACGATAAGGCAACGCGTAAACACAAACCAATCATAGAAACAGTGAAAAAAAAATAAAGGGAAGGTGCGCTACTACACTCTGGTCTTTTTAACGCCCAAGTTTGTGAGAGAGAAAGAGGAAGAAGAAGAAGTTTTGCTATCGAGGCGTTGCTCGGTGCCGAGTGTTGGGAATGGCCTGGGTTTCAATAAATAGGAGAGCCCGCTGTGTTCCAGCAGGTGGCGTACAACCAACTTTTTAAAAGAAAAGTACGAAAGGTTATATTCCTCGATATTCCCGGTGGGTCGGATTTTCTAATTAAAATTGTTGCGATTTAATAAGACCCCGCGCCTCAAAAGCAATAACAGGTAAAAATGAATGACAAATCCCTTCCTCGCGTTTCATTTCGTCGAACAAGGAAAACAAGCAAGTTCTCCTTTTCTTCTTCTTTTTTCTTCTTCTTCTTCTACTTGGCTCCCTAACTTTTCCACTCAATATGGAGCCGGTGGCTCACAAAAGACTTAACGCAATTTCACGGCATCGTCGGCTCTCTTTTGCCAGGGGAGGATCGAGACGAAAAGGAGCCACCCTTTGCCAGAGGAGAGGACGACGACGACGTCGACGACGCGTAATATGAATTCTAAATGATATTACGTCACTAGCGCCTTTCCCCGTGCACCCACTATGTATACCTTGTTCTGCCTTCTACGAGCGGGATGATTAAGCCTTTAATGTTGAGTTTGCGAATTTTGTGAAAAAAAATTTCGATTAGATTTTTTTTCTTTTTTTTTGGTAATTCGCGTGTAAGCTCGTAGATAAATTTGAACTTTCAGTGCTCTGCTGTTAGAATAATTTTATAAAATTTCATGGTAGTCTCGTCAGAACGAAAAGAATGAATTTTTAGATAAAGGTAAGTAAGAAAATTTTTTTGTTCTTCAAAACGATCTTTCAATAAAATATCTGGGCATATCAGCTGATTAGAAAATCTTTTAATAAAATATCTGTGTTAATCTTCAAAAGCACCTGTACTTACAGAGATTGACAATTCTGTCGAAACAGCTCAAATCAAATCCTCGAAAAAAAAAAAAAAATCACGGTCGAATTATTTTCGTACGGTATCAATTTCCAGAAAGAAGCATCAATCAAAAATTATCGCCGCAGATTGTGAAGGAGAAAAAGTATTCCAAAAAGAAAAAAATCTTATCTCTCGATTAATTGTCCACCCGCAATAATAACAGTTAAGCTCCAATTTTTCCACCAATGACGATTTCATTTTTTTTTTTTTTTCTTTTTTTTTCTTCTGCACCAAACTTTTGCAGCTCGGATATTAAGGCGGCACGTGCCAGTAACGACGCATCCGCGACGAAACAAGTGCTGCACGTGACGAGAGCAAAAAAAAAGTCCGCGTATTATCGGAAAGATAAGGTTTCCACCTATTATTTTTCGAACTTTGCTCCTTACGTGTGAAAAGGGGGAGAAGAAATTAAGCGATTATTTCGTGAAGTTCATGACTTCATTTTTTCCAGAAATAAATCGCCTTATCTTCGGGATTCTTTTGGAAGATCTGTTGTTAAATTAAGTGCGTTTGATTATCAAGATTTGAATTTATGTTTCAATCAAAGGGCATCTTATGATCGAGAACCGATTAAACTTTTTTTCAACTCGTTATTTAATATTTCATGAGTGCCGTTCAGAAACAAAGAGAAATTTTATCTTGTCACAGATGAAACACGAGTTTATACAAGCAGTCAAAAATTTTTATCAATCCATTGACCTGACTAGCTTAAATAGATTTGATTTTCAACGCTTGAAAGATTTTGATCAATTTTTTTTTTTTTTTTTCATTTGTAGAAAGAAGGCTTGAAATTTTGATGTAAAGTTATGATGAAAATTTTAAAACACCTTGATTGATTATTTAAAATTACTAGCTGCTTTACCAGCGCATTGGAAATAACAACAATCGTAATCTCAAATTGCACTTTTCGAATTTTTTATTCATTATGTTTTGGGTAATCCGGATTCTATATACTTTTCGTAAAAAAAAATTTCCAAAAATTAATATTTGAGAAAATGTTTCCAGGTTAATTTATGCTTTACAACCAATGCAGCTTAAAAATTTTTTTTTTTTAAATGATAAAAACGATAACTTCAATATGAGTGAAAACAATATTTATCATTTATCAAGCAAATTTTACGTTTTGACCCAGTGTATGCAGTTAATTTGTCAGTATCAATCATCAAAAATATTTCATAAATAAAAACTTGTATAATATTCTTTGAGTATGGTTCATCGTGATAAACTTGGCCCTTCAAAAGAAAAAAGTTGTCTTATATATTACGTACCTTGTATTACGAAAAAGTTGTAAGAATTAAAATTTTCCGCCCGGTGGTAGGTAATTTGCGTCCCAAGTGACATTAAAATTACAGTGTACGTCTCGATTCATTTCAAAAATAAAATAAAGCAACGCAGTTCCAAAACATTTTGATTGATTAAGTAAAAAAATAAAATGAAATAAAAACAAATTGTTCCCGATATTCGACGATCTTCATTAACTTCATTTTTTTGTCGAAAACAAGTCAATCCGGTTACGATGATGATGATAAGCCAAAAAGCTCATGAACATATTCAAAAATATTTGAAAAACCTCCCGAGCGATTTGTCTCGACAACTTTATTTACTCACTCGATCGCAGTTTTTGTTCCTTCAGGCCAATCAATGAGGTGGGTAGAACGAGGCAAAAAAGATCTCCGACTAACTTCCCCACACGTGTCCGACGCCCGTCCCAAACGAGCAGGTAAGGTGTACCCGTAAAAAATCCGAGGCGCTTAACTCTATTGCGATTGGATTCCGGGGTAGCCAGCGAGCTTTTCCATTATTCTTCCGGACCCTTCTTAAAGCTCTCTCTCTCTCTCTCTGGGAGGAGGGAAACCTTATTACAGCCGAGCCAGCGAGATAAGACACCGAGTAAAGAAAGCTTGTTTCCTGGGGCTTGAATAACTTCGAAGGGCTTTTTTTCTACGATCGTAATTTATTTTAGTTTTATTTTTTATTTTGAGGTTTGTAGTTTTATCCAGGTGATCAAAATAAACTCGGATTTTGAAGATTAATACTAAGCAATTTATTCGCTCCAAAGTAATACGGTTTACCTTTAATCAGTGCTTTGAACGATGACAATGATGAAATATAAAGAACAAAACTTCAAATTTAAATCCCAAATGAACGATTCGTTTTGGTGAATTTGAATGACATTTCGTGCCCGCGAGCTCGAAAGAGAGTTCTTCAGTTCAAGTCAGTAAACTCCGGAGTGCCAAATATCGCGTCAACCATACTCGCGGTACAGTGATGATCGACTCCGCAGGACGTATCGCTCATACGTGACAACCGCGGCATGCTGGCTCGAAACTCCCCGGGGTTTGTTTGCCCCGAGACCAAACTTTGTCGGTCGCCCGGAGGCCTTGTACCTCTGGCAATGGCGTTGGTGGTGGAACCCTTCCTGGAGGAGCTTTCGGTGTTTGCCTTTGCTGGGTCGGCCTTTTGGGGTACCATTATGCCTTTCCGCTTTTTTTTTATTTGCTTTTATTAGCAGAGGGTTCCTAGGTCTGAGTTTAGAAAAATTTTCAATCGACAATCGCCTCGTCTTAATTTTAAAAAAGAGTGATAAACACATCTCGAGAAAAATTCAATTTTCCAGGGAATATATATATTAATGACGCGAAATCAAGGTTCCTCTTGTAGTCTTGTACGCTAGAAAAGAAAAAAAAAAATGGATCCACCTAAAGGAAGAAATCCCCTACAAGGAGTCGCGTCGTCTGCAGGCAGAGCGTCCCAGACTATCGCGGGATAAAAAACAGACGTGTACACAAAAGCGAAGGGAAAGAGGAGGAGGAAGAAGAAGGAGCAGCAGGCTGCCGTAGGAAAGGAACTTGTAATTGGTTTCAGGCCGAAGCGGCCGGGCCAGAAGTGGCAGCAGCCACCAAGGAAATCTTTGGGCTGGTGCTTCATTCCCCCGGGGTTTTTTCCTTCACTCGCGAAACTGGAAGCTCACGTGCGTGCGTGCGCGAGCGAATATGTATGTGTGTGGGTGTGTGCCGAGGCCTATGTGTACAAACCCCTAGGCGAAATATTGCAAGCCTGTGCGGTACCAAGAACGAAAGTGAGTGGGCTGATGAATTGAATATTATTGCCGGAAAAAATCGTACGGTTACCCTGGTCTCGATATGATTGAGATTGGTTGGTTTATTTATTTTTTATTTTGTGGAGTTAAAATGCATGAAATGAAATTTTATACACTGAGAGAAGGATTTGGTTCACGCAACTAAATTTGGTTGTGTGAACCAAGATTTGGTTATTTTTGGTTTCTCCCAATCTTTGGTTCATGTGACCAATGATTTAGTTACAGGAACCAAATGTATAGATCACAGTCATGTCAAACAGTTCGCTGTTATAACCTCAAAAAATTTTTTGCAGTAATTCAGAAAATTACGAACTCACGAAAAATTTATTAAAATGATCGGTGCTATATTAGATTGAAAACGATTAGTAATTTGATTTAACTTCGTAGAGAAAAATAATTTTGTTGTCAAGAGAAAACTCATATTTAAATAAACTTAATTAATATTCTTCGAAATTTATTGCTGAAATTTGAAATTAAAATATATTCTTATTCATTTAACAAGAATAAAGGTAACTGATTTAAGCATATTATTGCAACAATAAACAATAAAATAATTAAATATAATAATAAATAAAATTTGTTTTTAAAATAAAAAATAAAAGCTCGATTTTTACGCGTGGAGTGTGGACCAAACATTTGGTTCGCACAACAAAATTATCCGATTTCTTTTCAACCAAATATATTTGGTTCCTTGAACCAAATCCTTCTCTCAGTGTACAGAACTGGCTTGAAAATTTTTTAATTAACTGTTATAATGTAGAGAATGTTCTAGACAAGTTCTTTTAAGCTCGTTTACTTAGTCATATTATCAATTTGATTAAAGTTTGTATCGAGTACTTGAAAAAATCAGATTAGATTAAAACTATGGGATTCCATTGAGTATCTTATATCACGAACCGAAATGTGGCATGATCCAATTATAATCCAGTTAAGAATATTTAGGTCATCTTATAAAACTGATTGTGCAAATTTTATCAATTACAGCGGTCATTCAAATGATAAAGTTGTTACTTTATTTCTATTTTCGCGTGGCTTTGGACTGTTTTCATAACAATATATCTTAGGAAAATTTTTCATACAAGTTTGAAATTGGTGAAATTTCATATATTTTTATTGAACAGAACACATTTTTTATTAATTTAAATAACTCTTTTCAACAATTTTTCTCAGCTTCATTAGTTTTTTTGTTGTTATTAAATCTTGAAATAAATTACTTCAGTGTACCTAATTTTGTGTTCATCCAGTGAAAACGTGTATATTACTTAAAAGTTTATTTAAAAACTTATTATTTAAAATGAGCCCTCAACGATTTTTTGAGTTCAAGTAGGAACAATTGAAAAAATAAATAAAAATTTACCTTTTGCGCTTAAATCAGCATTTTCCAAAGCATATTAATTTATATCCAGGAAAAATAAAATTTTCAAAAAATACATTTTTTTATACAATTTTTGGTGCTTGAAAGTGGTTGATCAGAATCAAACAAATATCTTATTTTAAATTTCTCGACTTAAGCATATAAATTCGTTAAATTTATTAATTTAGCTAGCCATTACACGCTCGAGGGAGTCCAAAATGAGTTAGCCTTCAGTAAACCCAAATTGATGTCGAAGACGAAGTCATCGAGGGTTTTTTGCACTCCCAAGGCATGTATACTATTTTTTACGCTACTAGACCGAAAATACGAAATTTATACTACCCCACAAGTACTTTCAGTGGTACCAGCGAAAAAAAAAAAAAATTTTCCAGGCAAGTACAAACTAAAATAATCACCAAATTTTCACGTCATGCGTCAATTCAAAAATCTCGCACCGGCATTTATTCAGCGAAAACTAAGCAACAAAACTTTCACTATACACATCCGCACTACAATGAAATAATTGTGGAAAATTTTTAATTAGCGTTCTAGCATCCCCGGGTATATATACCCCCGACGCGTGACTTAAGCTCGCGATACTATTACAACAACAACAGCAGCGCCAGGCCGGGAGATAATCGATGGACGCGCAGCCTCCGATATAACGAGCAAACTTTCGGAGGTGGTGCGGCTCCGGCAGCAGCCCACTCGAGCAAAGTAATTATCCTCGTATTACTCGTCGAGTTACATTAATTAATGCGCACGCCCCCGCGGACTCCACACTCTTTGTAATAATCTCGGAGGCGTGCGTGCCGCATTTATATAATACCCCGTACGCCGTATCGTTTTTCCCCGGCCGACAAATGAGAAGCTTTTGAATTTCGCGCTATTTGTTGTCTGCCCGAGAAGTTTCTTGATTGGCGTCTTTTGACATCGCAGCTTGAATTGAATTGTTTACTCCTCGGACTTCTCGTTTCTTTGTTTTTGCGCGACAAACGATAATTTAAATGAGAGCGCCGTACTCGTTTTTTCCGAAATTTTTTTCAATTAGAAAAAATGTGTTTGCTCGGGGCGCATTCATATTTTAGCAAGGGGAAAAATCTTCAGCGAAACATATCCTCTTTTACGACTGGGACTCCCGTAATAACAGAATTTTTTTTTTCCCTTTTACGGCCTACAACGGAAGGTTAAAAACTTGATCTTTCGTTTATATTTATGCCCTTGTTTTCTTTTTCTTTCCACCCCGTAAATCAAGCAAAGATGTAATTCTCGTAAAAGTAAGAAACGATCATCGAAGCAAAAAAAAAAGATGGAAATGGCAATTAATTGCCCTGGTGTAAGAGAGCTGCTGGGAGGACAAATGCACGACTAATGGAGTCCTCACTTTGACGACGCGCTCGTCTGAGGAGTCTCGACGTAAACTTTCTCGCAGTTGACCGCGAATTGGTAATTATGATGCCCACTTAACTTCACGGTACCCCTGTAACGAGCCGACATTCACAAACTCGTTGGCTTTCGTAATTTGTGATTACCTCGGTTGATGCGAACTACACTCGATATTTTTGGGAGTCAATAACAAACGTGCCGAATTGACGTCAAATGTGGGTTTATCCTGAATTACAGCGTAATAGACAACCTGTGGCTGTAATGATAATAACTGCCGTTACAATGGTCTGACAATGACGGACGTAACGTTAAATGATGAGCAAAATCAATCTGAAAGTTTGAAAAATCGGGTTATAGTTAAACGTAAATTTATAAGCGTGAAGAAAAAAAAAAAAAAAATCTCATTAAGCTTTTAAATGATCTTACAACTGCGAGAACGTCCAATTAAGCCGGTTCAGGGAGCACATTTTATCAATGATCCTCCTCAATTTACTGAAAAATCGATACCTGCTGCAGTAATTTCACCAAACACCTTTTGTTTAGTTTTTTTTCTTTTTCTTTCCACTCGGTTCACTGCTCGTTTAGCACTGCTTGCTCGGCACATCGACACAAACGCGTCGAGAAAAGGATAAAGTAGAACTGTACAGAGAGCAGCACCGGCAGCTTCTCGGGGAGAAACAACACCGAGAAGTCATCCTGCAGCTGCACATCGGGCCGAAGCGATAAAGCATCCAGCGTGCGGGAAAACTAGATTTTTACCCGTGAAAAATTTACCTCGATTTTCCCAATGGTGTAAACCAGCAGTCGATCCGAAAAACGTTTTTAAACTTTAATGGTACGCGTCGTGCCTCGATGGGTTTGTTTTTGTTACGCTAGAGTGGAAATAAAAAAGTCACATGAATTATTTCAAACGGTTTTTGTCCTTTGAATTATTTGTACTATGAGTTTTTCTTTTTATATTGTGTAAAATAAAGTTATTAATTTGTGGTATTTAAGAAACAAGTTTTTTTTTCAAAGAGTTTTGATACCTATAATCGTGAACTAATTATAAACAAGTAAGTTAAAACGAGCAAAAAATTTACATTGAATTTTATTTTATTAATTACTGTTGCGAAATAGATTTCAACAAAAACGTACTTTAAAATTATTTAATTTTTTAAGTAAGAATTAAGCTCATTTACCGAGTTAAAAGTTGTGAGCTTTAAAGTACATTTATCACTTATTGAAAAAATTACGAGATAAACTGACAAATGTATAGGATAATCACTGTTTCCAAAAAAAAGTCGTTTCTCTAATGATTGAAATAAAAATTATCGCCCTTTTGACGCTATGAGTTAACCCCGCTTTCAAATTAAAAAAAGAAAAAAAAAAAACTTTGAAGCGAATAACACGCATCCCCGCAATGAATACAAATAAAGCATTGAATGGCTTTCCCGGTTGTAAAGAACGAAAATTCCATATTCAAAGCAGTTCGTGATAAACAAGGATGAGGGTCAGTCCATCGTGAAATTAACCAACTCGCTGGAGACCACGCGCGCGCGCGCGCTTTACCCTGCATATACGAAAATGACATTTGGCCGGGTGCGAGACTGTGGTAGTAAATCCAAACAATGCAACTACCGTGTCCCTTCATAAACAAGACGAGTTATTAAAAAAATAACCGGGAACCTTGGTATAACTGCTAATAACGATTACACCGGAGTAGTCCCATTGTCCCGGACGTTTATCTGCTGCAGCAGGCCACATGTTGTATTACGGCTCTTTCGACAATGGCTTAATCCCCGACGCCCGCGGACGCTGATTAGAATACTCGACAGCCTCCCCCCACCCCCCTCTTTTTTTACCCCTTTTACCTTCCTCTTCCTCCCTTACTTTACGTCCTTTACGGTAATCGTACTCGTGATTTCAAGTAATTTTCACGACTGCCTCCCACCGGCTGAAAAGTTTTTTTCATTTGGTTCGCCTGGATTATTATGAGACTTTTCAATTTTTTTCTACGGGCTATTTTTGCTTTTTTTATTCTTTAAGTCGTTCAAAAAACATTTTTTTTTTTTTTTTTTAAGGGGCAAAGTTGTTGCAGAACATTATATTAAAAAGGTAGCGAATTTTTCTTTATAATTCAATAAGTTAAATATCTTGTGATTATTAGTTCTAAGACAGTCAATATAAAGAGTTATCTAATTTATAAGTTAAATTAAAATTTGTCTATTAAAAAATGAAGGAAACAATTGTTTATAATAAATAAAATTAATGAAATTAATCAAGACTGAAATTCGAGAATTTTTTTATGTAACTTTTCTCGTCGTGTCCTTGTTTCAGAGTAGCGTCTTACGATTAAGGCGTAACACTACTTCAAACTGTTGAGTTCGATTTTACGTTGATACTTAATTTCAAGTTAAAGTATGAACTATTTTCAAATTATAAAACTTGTCAAAACTTAAAAATCAAATTAAAACAAAAAATTCTACAGATTTGATGTAACTTGTTTGGTTTACAAATTCAAAATTAAGCATGTTTATCTTTTTAAAAAAAAACCTTTAAATTAAAATCTTTTTTTCTTTGAAATAATTTTATTATAGTTTTTATTTATTTTTTCTAAATTCTATTAAATTGAAAAATTTTATTCATAAACAAATGTATAAAAATTCATTCTCATTCTAGAGCACGCAGTATTATGTTTTTTTTTATCAATCCATAAATTTAAATTTTTACCTATCCAAATAAATCTCAGAACAAATACATAGAAGTCTTTAATGAGGATACATTTTTTTTCCGCGATTTAAAGCTCTGGTCGCAGGATCAAAAGGAAGCAATATCGCTGGAGTGAACTTATTGAAATTAAATTCCACGTGCACGACGGATGCAGAGGTATAGAGCGCGAAATTTAAAATATAGAATCGCGACAATAGCAGTGGGAAAATTTTAATAATTATGCTCGAACGGTCTATCTAATTGTGTATTTCGTGGAGGGCGATAAATTAATGCCACGATTTCGAGTTAATTAAAATTAAGCCGAATAAAAACACAAACTACGCTTTATCAAACCCCCACAATTATTTATTTGGACAATTCCGCAAGTATTAAAAGCATTATAATTACAATGCAGATAATAACATTTCTCCAAAATTTATCGAAATTGTAAATCTATTTTCCCTGTTCGCGCAAACAAAAACAAACGCGGCTCTACCCGTAAATTAGATGGGAAATTACAAAATTCAAGATAATAATACGCACGGCTGTGTATTTTACTTTCATTTTGTCACGGTAAACAGACTAGTTTGAATCGAATTAAAGTTTAAACGTTGAAAACGATGTGTGCAGACGATGAAAATTCGTGAAAAGAAAAGAAAAAAAAAAAAGCCGGAATTACTTAATCCTTCACGATCACATAATTACCGGCGTTTAGTAGCGGCAACAATGAGAAAAATACGGCAGTAAATAAACTCGTTTTCTCTTTAAACAGCTTCGTAATTTTTACCGAGGTACATCCCCCTTTGTTAATCCAACCCTAAGATTCATGGTGTACTACCTCCAGACGATATATCATAAAACTACGTGCTCGGGTGTTCCAAAGCAGAAACCTCGTAATTCACGGTGTAATCATTGGTCAGGCTGCTTCTTCTTCTTTTTTTCTTCTCTCTCTTTCTCTTAAATTGAGAATTTTTTTTTTTCCTAGTATAATACTTTGTGAAAAATACTCCGATTAGAAGCAAATTTTCATTATCAAAAAGTGTGTCAAGAGCGATTATCATGATCGATTACAGACAAAATTAGAGTCAACTAAAACACTCAGATTCGATTACCAGAACTTCGATTACAAATTTTTTATCAGAAATACGCAGTAATCCCAACCTGCTCGAGGTTTAAAAATTTAATTTAATTTCTGAGTCCGCTTGGGTGAGCGCTACAACGAGATAAAAAATTTTCCATCCCAAATCCCATCGACAAGATTATAAAAACTTCTATTTACCCAAAGCAGTGTTAAAAATACGTCAAAGTATCTGAATAAATCCATTCGGGGTTGCATCAGCAGTGGGGGGTAAAGGAAGAAGGAAAAAAAGGGGGGGGGAGTGGGAGAAGAAGCGGATCGCAAAGTTTATATGAGGCTTCATGCGATGTCAGAGAAAGAAGCCGGAAATAAAAATTGCATTTCCTCGTATAAAAAAAGGAAGAAAAAGAAGCAGAGGAGGAAGAAGAAGAAGTACTCGCGTATATGGCGCGTGTGGGGATTAGGAGTCTTCCTTTAACCGGATGAGCCGTAAATTCAAGAGAGTAACTCACTTTATCACGCACCTTTTATATCGACTTGTCTATGCTATTCACGGTTTCGTCTCGTGCGTTTACGACACTAACTTACCTTACAATGCTTCTCAACAAATGGAAATAAAAAAAAAAAGCCATACGAAGAAGTAAAATAACCAAAAATTCACGTAAAAAGACGAGAAAAAATTGAGTAGTTCGTGATAAGATTGTACAAAACTATAATAATTTACCCTACCCAATCCGCTGATTAAAATTAACCTCTTCTCCTTTTTACTTTGTCATTAAAATTGACATTTGTTTTTTTATCCTGATCAATTTACTCAAACACTCAAATTTGTTTAAAAAAAAAAAAAAAAAAAAAAATCAAAAAATTAATGGTCAAAGTCGCTACTCAGGTCTTCAAGCCTACTTGAAGATTATTTTTATAACCTACCAGGGAGAATCGCTCAGACTGAAGCCCTGTATAGGGCCTGGTTGATTTTCACTGGCTGACAATGTCAAGGCTTATTTCTATTCTGCGATGCCATGGGGCAACAACAATTTTCGCCCACCGGGCATTTTTTTACTTGGCTAATTTCGACTCTAAGAGAGTCATTCTGGCTGATCTGGCTGACGCACGCCCATTAGGGCTAAATGGATACCTAGTCATCAAATAATTTTCATCCCGTCCCATAATTTTTATTAGAGGCTCCCCCTGGTAGACTTTCCTGAGTAGCATCGGACCACCTACAATTGTTTCGTTGATCCGGTTATTTATTCGAATCGATGGTTTGTTTAACCACTCGCGAGTTGGCAATCATAGCTTTGCCACCTAGCGGTGAAATATATCAACCTCTTTTTTTTTGTTCATATACTTGTACAAATTATTTCACACAATGTAAAATGAATTGATAAAAATACATTTTGCCTACAAACTGAAAAATTTTAAATATTTATTAACTTGAAAAAAAAAAAAAAAAAAATTCAATGTGTTTGAAAAAGCCCTTTTTTAAAAAGTCTCATGGAAAATTCATAAAAAAAGCTCTCTCGAAATCCATCACGCTCGCCTTGAAATAAATCGGCTTCTTCCTATAAAAGACTCCACCATCCCCGGCGATTTTGTTTATTCCTCGAACGTAGTTTTACGGTAGCCTCGGGGGGCGATATACGCGCGACTTCTTAGCAGTGCATCGGGTTTATATACCGAAAAGGGCGTATAATACGCGTGGCCCGAGCGCAAGGCGTCCGAAGAAGGAAGGAGATATGAGATTTTTCATCTCACTCCCTGCACGCCCACCAACACGCGCGGGCTTTACGGCTTTTAAAGGAGCTGAGATTTACCTCTTATTTAGTGGTGCGAGCGAGATTTTTATTGCACGATTGCATCGCCCGAAGCTTAAAGCTCTGTTTAAAATGTCATGATGAAGCGCACGCCGGTGTTTGATCGGGATTTTTTTTATGGCCATTCAAGAACGCTTTTTCGTGGGTTCTAAGCTGCAATGAGTAAATTTAATTTATTTGGCTGAGACTCTGCTAATGATCGGAAAAAAATTAATTAATATGTATTACAAACCAGTTTTGCAAAAACTCTAAAAATAATTTCAAAGAGTTTATTTATAACAATTTCAGTATGTTACACTTTACTACATAATAAGAATATTAATGCATAAAAAATGCTTATTATTAACATAAAAATTTTATAATTACTCATAATTATAATTCACTTTTCAAAAGATAATATTTTATACTTATAATTAGATTCATTTAATTACAGTTTTTCAATAATAGTGAACTTTTAACGCATGCACATTTTTTTGGTATAAATAAACATGAGAATAAATTACACCATAAAATCTTAATATAGATTTCCTTTTATAGTTCTTGATTTTAGTATTGATTTAACTTTGTTACAATAAAATTAAATCAACTGTATAAAAATGTAATTTAATCTGAATAAATTAACTTCAGACTTCTCGAGTACAGTACTAATAATTTAATAAAAGAAAAAAACAACCTTTTTTATATTCAAAGCGCTACTTACAATCTAGTTATGCTCCATTGTTGAGATTCACAAATGATCTCAAAGTGTGCGGAAACTTCTTTCATTTTTAATTTTGTAAAATTTATAGAAGCCAATTATACAGACTGTAGCCATAATACCAACTGAAAATTAAGTGTCATTAAATACAAAGCAAAAAATTTTTGTAATGATTTTTTGAAAATTTAACTTACTCATAAAACTTGGACCATGTAAGTTATCAAACCAAGATTTTGAAGCAGTATCTGATGAAGATGGTTCCAAAATATTTCTTTTTAAATGTTTGTCAGCTTCAGAAGGTGATAGGCCTGTGAATAATTTTGGAATATCTGGTGGTGAAGATGATGGTGCATTTGACATTATTATAAAGGGTTTATTTGTTGTTGTAGCATGAGTATTAGTTGGAGTAATAGTTTGCTGCAATGAGTAAAAATTCATTATGTTCAACTCACCATATTATTCATTGCTTAAATTCATGATTAATCACAATATTATGTTTAATTTATTAATAAATTATAAATATTAAGAAAAAATATTGAGAAAAGTTATTACCGCTTCTAAGATTGAGGTTTTGATTGTAAGGACAGTTGGTTTACTTGTTGCAGAATTATTAGTACTAACTATTAAAGTTGTGTTGTAGGTCGTAGCCACAGGAGCTGATGTTGTTGTATTAGATTTAAGCTGGTAGAGTACATTTTCATTGTTACTAACATGTTCTAAAAGCAAGAAAATTTATTGTAAATTTAAATCATTATTATTAATTTTTTTTAAATAAAGCAGCAAGTAAAAGGAATGATAAAGTAATAAACTAAGCTGGAGAAATAATTGATAGAAGATATAAACAATGGATTTTCATCACTTAACACAAAATAAATAAATAAAATTTTAAAGAATGTAACTATAACTGTTTTATTAAATTAATGTTAATAATCAAAATTCAAATTTAAAATTTGAGTACAATGCTTGTTTTTATAGTTGCTGTTTTATATTATTGCATTAATAAGATAAATATAAATTAATAGAATTTATTTTTATAATTTACGTACTTCATTAATATCAATAAAAGTTTTTTGAGATACAGGTCAGAACTTTAAAGTTAAAATTGAAGAAAAAAAATTATTTATTCATTGTTTATTTGAGTATAACCTAAAAAAACTCTTTTAAAAAAGCTTTATAATATTGAAAGAATAATTTCTTTTAAAAAGTTTAAAAAACAATTAAATTTATTTATAAACAATACTTCGATAAATCAAAACAAAAACGTTTATTTACTTCAAGAACAAAAAAACAAAAAAAGTGTTTGAGAGAAACTTACCGTAGTTTTCGCCAACCGGTAAACCAAAAGCGATGTTAATCGCAACTAAGAGTAATAAAAGTATGATGAGATTGTAATGCATCGTAAAAAACTTAAAATTTATTCTTTTCTTTAAACAATAGTGCAAACAATGACGTAAAGTAGAATTTTTCATTTACACAGCCAAAGTCTTAACGCGGGAAGGTCGAAAACCGGCAGAAGTACCAACATACCTATCGAAAAATGGATCTCTACCCGTACTTCCGACAAGTAAGTATGTTTATACCTACCTACACATATAATAACAACAACAAGATACAAGTAACGTCTTAAATAATGATAATAAATTGAAATAAACGTTTCAGAAAACTTGTGACTTAGACTTATGTCATCAAAATTTTAAGGAACTTTATTATAATTATTACCATTAAAAAACTTTAGTTTTTGCAGCTTGAACAAAACTATAATGCAATTTTTAAAAATTCTGTTCCAAATTATAAGTCCTCAGGTAACACGGATAAATGTTTCTAAAAAAAAAAACTTTCTGTAATAGCCCTACACTAGCTGGACATATCTACTTATTCTACGTGTTCGCATGCACATAAACATATAAGTCCTGCGAACATGAATTTATTCTATGACATTAATTGTTGTTTATTTATCAATCAAGTTTGCAAAAAGCAAACATAATTTAAATTAAAAATTTGTCAATGTTTGAACAGCTCCAGGAAGTTTGAAGCTTATTTTATAAATTATTTACATGAAAGATTTAATTTATTTTCAGCCGAACTAGGTATCTATCGACAAGAAAAAAACTGAATGTAGAAAAAAGCTTAAAAAATACCATACGAATTGGTTGATTTAAAAAAAAATTATTTAGGAGCGATAAAATCATTCGTTTGTATCATTAATCTGACAGTGATTGAAAATAAATCATTGTTAATTAAATTTTAATTCTTTCGACTGACATAATATCGCCGAAGATAAATTTAATAATCGACGCGTGCCGATAATTTTTAAAAAGGCAAATTAAATTTCCTTTTTTTCCGTAAATATAATAACTAATTTTGAATGAACAACAAACAAAAGAAGTGGAAGTATTTTTTACTTTGAAATATCTTATAACAGCTGAGTTTGAATAATACGTTATTCGGTACAAACAACACACTCCAATTCGAATTCGCAAATTCAAATTCTTGCCTTTTGTAGTCATCTACCTTAAAATTGAATTATCAAATTTAAATTCTCAAGAAATTTAAATTTTAAATTAATTTACATACATTCAACCAAAAGTTTCACAAGTTTTACCATATTTCAAAATCATGCGGAAAAAAATAAAAACTCTATATCAGATATAAAATTGTTAAAATGTAAATAACAATTTTCTTGAAAGCAAAAAAGAAAATCTAATATTAGCACTTACGTAGTATTGTAATCCTTTAGGAAAAAAACAAATTCATTTTGTTCACTGTATAATAGTTGCGATAATGTATAAACAATCTAATATCGAATAATTGTTTATCATTGAAAAACAAGTTGTTATGCTCATTACTATTATTAGATAAAAAGTTGAACCTTGAAAAGGTGAAACGATCTTTTCTAAATTTGAAATCTTCAGCAGCATTTGTACTTTAAACCCAATCAAGCGGGACAAAGATTATCTAGAATCATTTATCTTTAAATTAATCAGAAAGTGTACGATAAAAATCGTTAAAATTTCTACTAAAAAAATCTCGATAAGTTACACAAAAGAAATTGTGTACCTTAGGAGATTTACAATAGATCAATAACAAAATTATTAATTATTTGTTATCAAGTTTGAATCACTAGAAACAATCATAGAGTAACTCAAAGAATTTTTTATTTTAAAATATGTCACATGAAATAAGTTCACGTTGTGAAAATTGATTCGATCTTTTACGCTTTATTTTTTTTTTCTTTTCATTCAAAGAATTTTCTTTATCCGCAAAATGAGCTTTCGCAGGATTATTGAAGGTCCCGGTATCTGCAGTAAGGCGAGCACAATGAAGTCGAGAGAAGAATTTTTCGAGATCGATCATTATCATGGTAAGAGAGAGCTTTAGCGGTGACTTTTGGGTTAGAGATTACAATGATGTTGATTGAATGATCAGATTAGAGGATCTGTGGCACATTTACAAAAAGTCTGTTGATCGTATATAAGTAATTTTATAAGGGACGAGTTTTTTTAAAGCCGTGACTTGAAAGACTTCAGTCGTCGAGGTGAAATAGCGTTTTTATTTTTATATTATTGTTAATAACCGTGAGATGAAAAAAGTTT
Organism: Encarsia formosa; assembly: GCA_038277355.1. Taxonomy (NCBI): domain Eukaryota; kingdom Metazoa; phylum Arthropoda; class Insecta; order Hymenoptera; family Aphelinidae; genus Encarsia; species Encarsia formosa. The sequence goes on from CM076184.1 coordinate 115,049,497, forward strand.
TTGAAATAGAAAAAATATTTTTTTCCAAGTGGGAAGTCAGTAAAATTGTTAAGAACGCAAACCTTTAAACGTAATAGTTATCAATATCGTACCTGCTGAATTTTTTTCATTTTTTTTTTAGTAAAAACTTTTCTGCAGACTCAATGAATTTCATTCAAACCAATTCATCACGAAAGCTCCAATATTTTCACACCGAAGAAGTCTCAAAAAATCATGGCGCAGCACTTGTACTCGGCTCGTATTTATTTCATCTCGGTGCGTCCAGTTCAATACCCGATCGATATTTTTTAAACTCGAGCAGCTTCCTCGGATAAAAATAAGAAAGAGAGGCGGAGAAAAAGGAGAAAAAGTAAACTCGGAGAGGTAGAGAAAAAGTTGTTGCGCGCAGGTATTCCCTTTGTGTCGTAGCTGTCGTCGTCGCAAAAGATTCGATTGTCTTCGAAAAAAAAAACAAAAAAAAAAAGCAAAACAAAACAAAAAAAAAGTAACAAAAGAAAAGGGCATAAACACGGACCTTGTTTGGCTTCGCCTTTTCCTTTAACGAACTTTCCTAGGTTTTCTGTTTACCAGCGGCAGCCATGCGCTCATTTAATTTCTGCACCGACCGATCGAAATTCTATACAACGCGAAAACAATATAACGCACCTCTCTCTCTCTCTGTGTGTGTGTAAATCCGACGAAATTAACGGACAAGGGTGGGAGGGGGTGGGGGTGGTATTCATTAAGCCATTGAATTTATTCGAATCGATTGTGTTTGCGCGCTGCACCTACTACCTGTCGCCAAGATTTTTCGAAAATCAGCCGAGCTTTTCTTTGTTTGGAATTTTAACGGAAAATGAGAATAGAAGGGTAGAGGGAGAATACGCTTGCGAGCGCGCGGGCGCACATTGATGTTACGATCATAAACGTCGAGGACAAATTTATTTGCGATGAAATTTCGTGATAAACTTCGTTTCCAGGGATTTACGGAGAACTACTGTCATTGTTTGACTTTTATGCTTTTCGATCGAAGGATTTTTCTTTTTTTTTTTTTTTTTTTATCTAGCTCTATCGTCAATAAATAAATCTGGTTTAATGAAGTAACTTTGAGTTATTGAGGAAAACAAAATTTGTGTCAATAACTGAAAAAATCGTGTTTTTATTTGCTATTTTACATAGAATATAGAGTAATTATTAAATGCTTACTTTTGCAACATTAGTTACTTATAAATTAAAAAAAAATTGTGATGCAATAATAAAAATAGAGTAAACTAAATTATCAAATTTTGTAAATAACTCGAAAATTTTCAAATTCAATAATTACTTTATATTTTATCAAATTAATAATTGCAACATTTATATAATCACTTCGAGATGCAGTTTGCTGATAATTTATATCGTTATAATTTACAGCTTATTTTTCATTATTACTTTGTAAAGCACCAAGCACAATAAAAAAAATAAATAACTGAATCAATCGCGTTCTATTAATTTCCTCGGGTTGCTATTCTCTTCCTCGATGCAAATGTCGTCCGCATTCATCCTTTTTTCGAACCACTCTTCTACTTTTCTCTCACTTTTACGTTGCTTTACATCATCCCCGGAATCTTTACTTTGCTTTGACGTTCGATATTTGCAAGTAAATTACTCCCGCTGATGCCTCATCTCTTTCCTCCCCCTCCCCCCCTTTTTTTTATCACTTCGTCTTTCCTTTGGTATTTCCACACCTTTACCAATCTCCCAATTCGAAGAAAAAAATTTTTAACTTTACGCGTATAAATGGTGATTTATTTCATATTTAGTTTTGATATTTTTATGTATTACAAGCTTTATAATTTTTTCATTTGAAAAAAAAAAAATTATATAATTAGTTATTAATCACTATAGTATTTACTTTTTAATTTAAGTTTTAAAAATTATACAATATCTGAAAAGTAATTTCATTCTTTAAAGACTAATGTTGTTAAAGCAAACTTCAATATTTCAAATTGATTCTAAAATAGATAAATTAAAAAAAAAAGTTGAGACCATTTTTTTATGTTACGGAAGTACCATTTAAACAAATATCAAGTTGCAAAGAAAAGAGATGTATAATTAGAAGGCACGTTTGTCTTCATTTTACTCCCTTAATGTTAAATTATACACGTATCAAAACTTGTAATGATGAGAAATTTTAGTTAATTTTGGCAAAACAGAGTTAGTAAATTTAAAAACTTATATCACTTTGTGCTCTGTGATGCAAAATAATTAAATTGCAAGTATTACTCGCCGTCAAAGCTCTACCGAGCTTTAGGATAATTATTTATTATTCTGATGACTTTTGATTTTGAAAGTTTTGTAAAACGTAAGCATCAAAGCGTCAAATATTTATGCACTAAAAAAATTTATGAAACTTAAGTTTCATTAAAATCGTTAACCCAAATTCTGGAGATTATTATATCATTGGATTGATAAAACAATTTTTAATTGATTCAGTTATTTAAGTTTGACTCCAAAGTAAGTTACCTCAGCCGTGAGACTTTTGACGTTCATTTTCGGACTGATGAGGTACGGGAACCACAGCTGCATCAGATACTGCTGGATGTTTCAAGAGAAGACTTTCCACGTCAGAAGGTATAACATTAAATTTTTCACTTAGTATAATTTCCTTGAAACGACTTGTTACTGTTATTTCTCCATTTTCGTCGTAGTAGCCCAGATCACCAGTGTGAAGCCAACCTGTTTAATATTTGAATACATAATTTGAAAACTCGATGATTTGCATAACGGTATGATAATGTTCTTCTGAAACCTTCTTCATCGATCATTTTTTTAGTTTCTTCAGGATTGTTCCAGTAGCCAAGCATCATATTGTCCACTGTAAAACAAAGTTCTCCTTCCTGATTCGGACCAAGCATTTCATCAGTTGTCACGTCGATTACCTTCATTTTGACACCCTCGATAATTTGCCCAATTGAATCAATTTTTGTGAATTTTTGTGACTGCAAAGCGGTGCAACCTCCTAATTCTGTCATCCCTAAAATTTTATTGTTAGTATTATTATTACTCTGATTATTTAATTTAATAATTTATAAGTAAAAAAAAAAGGAAACAGTATTATGTATGATTACCATAAGTATTAGTAACCAAAGTGTGTGGTAGAGCTTTTCGGGTTTCGCTGAGCACAACCTGATTGGGCTTTGAGCCACCAATGGCTAAAGTTTTGAGAGAAGAGAAATCATAGCGACTGAAAGCGTTCGCCTTGTATAATCTTGTCACGATACTGGGAAAGAGAAACATAAAGCTGATCTTGTATTTTTGTACGATCTTACTTGTTTCTGCGACTTCAAAATCGTTATGGATAATTCTGGTGATGCACTTTCTCAAACAATAGGTCAACATAAATGTACCCACCGTCCAGGATGGCGAACAGTCCCACATAGCATTCATGCCTGTTCTTATGGGCAAGTATTCCATTCTATGCTTGACCAAAATTTCGTAGGACAACATTATACCTTTTTGATCTCCAGTTGTACCTGATGAGAAAAACACAGCCCCTATTTGACTTTTTGGATCTTCGGACTCAAAGTACTTAAAATTATCAACTTCCTCTTTTGTTTGCTGAGCGATCAAGTCACGTAACGATAGAAAGTTTGGATGTTTACCAATCACAACAAATTTGCAATTTGACTTTGCCTCTTTGGCCACCTTACTCAGTAGAACTATTGCTTTTTCGTCGGCAAATATAATTTTTGGCTAAACCGTACCGAATAAACGACTGGCCACCACTACAAATCAAAAGTTACAAGTAGAATCAGTATCATGTATGCGTAGTTAGTACAAATTGGAGTAACGAAATTTGACAGATGGCTAAATGCTACACTTCACCCTCAGGCAGATCATGATACTATGGACTCATAATTGCTCCGACGAAAAATGTAGCTACAACTGGGATTGCGTCGTCAGATTGATAATTCGTTGAAACACAGACGAAATCATTTTTTCCTATGCCCTGTTTCTTTAGCCACCGAGCACAACGAATACTATGCTCTTTAATTTCAGAAAATGTTGTTTTTTCTTCCGTGTTTGCATTGATCTGTAAATAAGTTTATTTGAATAAAATAAAAATAAAACATACTTGGCCAATAAAGTTTAGATATTTGGTTAAAGATTCTAATATAAGGGTTGAAAGTCCTCGTTCCTCTTCATCACATTTTGGATATCCAATAATCACTTTGTCTTTGATGAATTTTTTTTGCTCCTTATGATGGAATAATAGACGAATTATTCAAGAAAAAAATAGTGTCATTATAATCGAAAATTTTAAGCTGACTGACCTCGTTAATGAAATTACTCATGTCCATTTTTACAGAATATTTTTGTAAAACTAAACTTCACAGCTCAATATTTTTTAAAAATAAATTTTATATCTTCACAGAACTGTATTCATTTTAACGTTCACGTTAAATTTACAGAGTCAGAGTATATCTAATTGTAATGATTTTGCTAGGCGAACTTTGTATCCTCAACAATTAAACGTTAGTTGTTTTTAATTGATTATTAACCTATTTGATTTGACACCAACGACTAATTCTATAAAGCTCATATTTTTACCAAATTAGAGTACAGAGATTTTAGACACATAATACAAAAATATAATTTGAATTTACCTGATTAACTGGTTTTTAAATTTTGCTTTCAATTATTTATCAAATGTGACAAGGTACATGGATAAAAGAGATTTCAAACATTATTTTTTTCGCACTTTGAATATATTAAACAGGTTTATTTTATAACGGTAACTTTGGCTTTGAAAGGGATAATATGTACCTGATTATACGTGTTTCATAAGGAAATAAAAATTGTAACAGTAAGTATTTAATGAGGATAATTTTTAAATTACTCAATGTTTCTCATTAAATAAATATTTTGTTGTCATGGAAAAAAATTTTTATTCAAAAATTAAAGCCATTTTCAAATAATGCGCACGAACAGCTCGTTAAATATGTTAATTTTTTTAACTTTTTTATTTACTTGCGCTTACGGTTTTCTTCCTCATTATTTATTTCCTTATTGTCACTATAGTATTAACTTCTTTTTTACTTTCCAATAAGTGTAGCTCAACCATGAATAATGAATAATCAATAAATTAATAAATATTAATGAGATATCACTAACTCCTACTAGATCTCGTGTAACTAGAGTCAAAAACTGCGACTCACAGTTTATGTATAAAAAAGTATTTTTCAAAAATAAATTAAAATGAAAACCACTTCATCAATGAGTTACGATTTTTTCCCATCTTAATCGAAAACAAGATTTTTTAATGAAAATTATAGGGTATTTTTAACGTGGTTTGGGGGGGGGGGGGGGGGGAGTAAACCCTGGAGGGCAAATAAAAGCAAATTTTTCATGATTTCTCTCGAGCAAACGGCAAAAGCTATTTAATTTATTAATAGTGTACTTGATAAAATAACATTTGAACTACTTTCTGTAATTTTTTTGAATAAAAATATTAAAAAACAAGCCGATGCCAGTGCTTTTTTGGAGACGCCTTCGCTCGACGATTTTTTCCCGGGGTAAACGCCATTTTGTCCATAAACATCTGAAACAAAAATTTCAGGAAGATTCTGTTAGAAGATAAGTTTTTCCTGGTAATAACGCGAGGATTTTTTTTTTTTTTACTTTTTGACGAAATGGCAAGTGACATTTTTAGTCGAAAAAACGACCTTTGGCTTCAAACAGCCGCCAAACGTCAAAAAGTGAAAAAAAAAAAAAATCCTCGTGTTATTACCAGGAAAAACTTATCTTCTAACAGAATCTTCCTGAAATTTTTGTTTCAGATGTTTATGGACAAAATGGCGTTTACCACGGGAAAAAATCGTCGAGCGAAGGCGTCTCCGAAAAAGCACTGGCATCGGCTTGTTTTTTAATATTTTTATTCAAAAAAATTACAGAAAGTAGTTCAAATGTTATTTTATCAAGTACACTATTAATAAATTAAATAAATTTTGCCGTTTGCTCGAGAAAAATCATGAAAAATTTGCTTTTTTTTGCCTTCCAGGGTTTACCCCCCCCCCCCCCCTCCTAAATATTTTTAATAACTAAGCACACTTATTTTAAGAATTAGAAACAACAATGAAACTTTTGAAACAATTTTATTTCAACATTAAACATTGTGTGAACTTATAAACTAAAGTACACTAATCAAGTTTGGCTAATGAAGTAGTTGATCGAATATATTCATGCATGTAACGTTATGATGAGGGAGCTTGTAACAAATGGTATATAGGTTCGAAACTGTTAGTGCAGAACATGAAGGTCGGTTTAATCAATATTTTATACAACTAAACATGAATTATACACTGAAACTGCACCTTCAATTTTCTCGATAAAAAAGGGAGAATTTTATTTTTAATATATTTACAATGTATAACCAAGTTGATGTATTTTATTTAATATTCGTTTTTAAATTAGCATGAAAAAATTTGCAACTACTACACTGTCCTTAAATACTAGTTATCAGTGATGACTCGATTCGAAAAATGCCCTTTCAAAAAACCTCGAATGAAAGAACGAAAAAATTATTATTTTTTCCTTGTCGTCACCGTAAAAAGCTCGCTCCTTCTAACCCATGTACGAGACAGCTAACAAGACCGAGTAGAGCAGGAAAAGTCGTAGTCGGTGGCGGCCCTCGGGCGGTGCATACATAAATTATCCGGTAGCGTAATTCAGCGACGCCAAGTACACGCCCGGCGCCCTGTTCTTATCTCTGTATATCGGGGCCGGCGTTTCCTTGTCTTTTCGGTGATTGAAAAAATAATGTGATAACAATTAAAAGTACTCGATCATAATATCTTCCTTCTATACTTTGACGTTTATTGGATTAAAACAAGGTGTGATGGGGGAGGGGAAGCTTCGTATAGACAAAATATCCATTATTCATTTTTATTGTGCCCAGCGACGAAGTTTTAATTGGCACAGATGTCGAGCGATACTGTGCCGCGCTGCGCGAGTGATAAATAGCCGAGCGTGAATAATCATTTCTTTTTGAAAATCGCTTCGGCTTAAACCTTTTATTTGCTACTTTAATTATCTTACGATGTAATTAAAATGTTTTTATTTACCAGAAGAAAATTATTTTGAAACCTGTTTCTCGGGCAAAAAAAAATTCCTCTTGTAATCCAGACTTTATTTCAACACCAGACCACGTTATAATCCTTCTACTTTCGCGTCGCCGGCTCTTTTTAACTTTTCGTTTCCCAACCATGAAAATGAAAAAATCCTCGGGCCAGTGCTACCAACGACGGCTAAAAAACTGTCTTCTCTCAATCCTGTCCAAGCAGCGTGTACTCGAATAAATTCAATTTCCGGTCAGCGGCAGTGTGAAACAACCGTCGGTGCGGCCGCATCAAGGCGCTCTTTGTTTTGAATACGCGGGGAGAGTTTTGCAGTCGATGCTGCTGAAGTCAGCAGAGTGTGCCGAGTTGGCAGCTCGAGTCTAAAGATTTTTTTTTCTTTTTTTTTTTTTTTCGTGAAACTGAGTTTTTCATACATCGCTTGGAATCGGACAAGTGTTATAATTTTATCAACTAAAAGAAAATAAAAATTAATAAATATAATAAATGAATAGAAACTCTTACATACATTTGTTCGGTGATTTTACTAGAAATTAATTAGCGTAAATTTTTGCCATGAATAAGTAATTTTTAATTAAAGTCTAAATTAGATAATTTCTTTTGAAATTGAAAATAAAAGTGGTCAAAGTCGTTACTCAGTAAATCAGAAGAAGTTGTTATTCAGATTTTATATCTCATCAAGATTCACACCCACTCAACCTCGAATTGCTCATAGACATTGACCTTTGGGCCGTATGAGTTTTCCTTGAGTTTTTCCGTATGGTCTAGTGGCAATGCTAATTGCCTAGAGAGATTTTTATATTTTTTGACAGAAAGCGCGTAAACAGCGCAAGCGCACCTGACAGGTGTACCCGTTGGGCATCTGTTTATAGTTTCCATGATAATGATCATTAGAAAGCAATCTTCGGTAGTATAGAGTGGTAGTATCCCCGCATAGAGCAAATGAAATTGAGTGGATCCTCCTGATGAGCGCCCTGAGTAGCATCGGACCACCAGATATGATTAAGTCACACTAGGTACTTATACGAATCACCCGATTGTTTCTCCGCTTGCGAGTTGTCAAAGCGCGGCGTGCGACGCCTAGCGGTTGCTTACTCAATCAACTTTTGTCCACTTAGTGATTAATCTCAAGTCTATAAAAAACTTGTTTTTTAATACTGACAGGCGTGAGTGTATTAGAAAAATAAAGTATTTCTATGAAATTGGAAAAGAAAATCTTTTGTGACTTTTTAAAGTTACGTTTGATCATGTTGTGTATTTTGAATGTTTTGACATGGTTGCGACAAGTCTATTTTGTAAATTTTTCTTACTTTGAGCATTTTAAGAAAGCATAACATTTTGAATCTTGAGCACAAAAAATGAAATTTATAAAATTACGAAAATTCATCACGACTTAAAATAAAAATTAAACCACCCGGAAAATTCTCCCCACAGCCGAATCAATCTCTCTTCGGTAATTACGTGGGCTTCGGCCTATACGCACGAAAGAGGCCTCTTCGCGTATATACGGCGTATAAGCCGATCACGTTCATAAACTATAGAGACCTGGGTATTCATACCCGAGGATCAGCCTACACGCCTCATCGCTCATTTATATCGCATCGATATTTACTCGAATGGCTCGCTCGCTTGGTTCGGTCTTTCCCTCCCACCCCCTTATTGTGCGTGCCAAACGAGAGAGGAATCGTGGAAAAGTTACTAAAGCGTCCCAAGATCTTCTTAATATCTTCATCGACTCGTGTTTTTGCAAACCTCGCCTGGAATCGTGAGTGACTTTTAAGTTTAATGATAAAATCAATCAATAATGCCGTACTCTCTGAGAAAACATGAAAATTTCCGTCTATTTTTTAAATTGTCCGAAACTCAGTTTTAATAAAAATTGATCGATATTATCCGGTTTCAACACGCATTGGTTTTATTAATAAAAAGTGACAAAAATCAATCCAAAAACGTCTGATTTAAAAAATAAAACTTACTCTCTAAAACTGTTCGAGCGAAAAATTCACTCGAAGATATAGTGATTTCCTTAAATTGCCCTGATCACTCTAATAGAGTCATTTTTCACTCTTAATAAAGTGGTTTGGGCCACTCTTGAGAAAAGAGTGAAAAAATCACTCGATACTTAAGAGTGAATAAGATAACATAACCTACAATCATCTTATTTCACTCATTCTTAGAGTGGATTTCTCGAGATTTGTAAACTTACTGTATATCTATCATTTATTTTCGATATAATGTCAGAGTTTTTAATTATAATCGCCGAATTTTTTATTATTCATAATTAAATTATTGTTTATCATTTTTTATTACAAAAACTTTTTGCGGACAATAAGCTAAAAATGACTAAAAATGAATAAGTTAAGTATCAAACAAATTTTTTAATAAATTAATTAATAAACAATTATATTTGTTTTGGTAGCTTATTGAAATAAAATACTAAAAAAATATTAATTTTTTTTAAATTTATTAAAAATATCTTTGATAATTAAATATCGAGTCATGGAAAATAATTTTTACTCATTGAATCATTCATTTGTTGTAACAATTAATTAACCAATGACTATCAAATCATTTGTAAATTAATCATGCCATTGTTTCGTTAATTTATTTATTTGACAGTTTCTGTATAATTTTGTTTCCATTTAATTAATTAATTTTTTTGTTGATTTATCCGTTTTTTTAATTGAATCATAAAAATAATGAAGTGTTAAGTTAGCAAAAACTTTATAAATTCTTAGCAATTTTAAATTTTATTTAAGTTTTTGTAAGGTAAACAATTTTTATACCTGCTTAAAGCATTTTAAATTATGTTAATTGAATAGTCGAGTGGTAAAAATACTACGGCCACCTAATTTTTGATTTTTTTTTCTCTTGATGACGTAAGTTCAAATCCCGGCTAAATTTTTTTTTTTTTTTTTTTTTTCTTGAATAATAAGTTCAAAATAATCATTTACAATTACCTACTGAAAATCTCAATAGTTGAAAAATTTGCTAATGTTTTTGGTAGTTTTTGTAAAATTAACAGTCACTCTTCTTCGAGTGATCGAACTTCACTCGATGCTATAGTGGGTTTTCACTCGAAGCGGACTGGCTCACTTTTTACTTGCGCTTGGAGTGAAAATTCACTCGATTCGAGTGGAAATTCACTCGAACAGTTTTAGAGAGTATATCTCGGAACCGATACAACGGCCAAACATATGAAAACAGCAATCGGAAAACTAGTTTACATAAAAATTGTTTTTCGAGACCTGAAAATTTGGGGAAATTCATCTTTTTATTCCTACAAAAAAAAAAAAAATTATTAATTAATATTTAAAAAATTTATTTTTCAATTATTTTCTAATATTACAGGTTACGCAACATGATGCCAAAGGTATTTCCAGGATAATAATTAAAGAGGGCCCCGCATTTTCCCAGCCGTTGGCTACGACCTCACCAATCGATCCCCCGGCCGGTGCCTGCAATGAGAAGACGTCGTCGCCTTCTCGGAAGAAAAACCGAAAGAAAGTCTGATGGGAGTATGAATAATGCCCCCGAGTGTCCTCGGGCTAGATTCCTTTTTCCCCACCCCCCAACCCTCCGTCTTTTTCTTTACTTTTTTTTTTTTTTTTTTTTTTTCTTCGCGATCATCGAACGAATGGCCGCGCGGATGGCTGGGTGGCTTCGTCGACAAATTCTGATGAGTTTCGTTAGATTTATAAGGGCTCTCTTTCTCTCGCAAATGTACCCTTTTTTACCTCTCTTGAATTTTACACGAGGTGTTATATCCTAGAAAAGTTTTTGAAGACGTGCTTTTCCGTAATGGTTTTTTTCTTTTTTACATTGGCTTTTAAGGTTAAAATATACTTTTATAGTAAATTCAAGCCTCATGCATTTTTAAAGATGCATTGTCTTTCTGTTAAGGCCGATTATCATATCATAAAGATCGCATTATAAAATTTTTTTATTATGTTTTCTTTACTTGCATCATCAGTTTGCATATGTACACAAGGGTTATAAAGTTTATAACAGAAAAATCATCTAAAAAAAAAACAAAAACAAAATAAAGTATGGACTACCACTCAGACAATCAAATATAGTATTGCATGTAAAATATTAATATTGATTGCTACAAGTAATTCAACTCCCAAAATTTACTTTTTTAACTGTGGCCCCTAAGAAAGATCCATTTCCCCTAAGAAATAAGTTTTAATGTTTAAAAGAAGACGTCAAATTCAGTAGTTAAAAAACCGTTCGAAATCGAATTTTACAATACTTTAATTTATAAAATTATAAAATACAACTAATAATAGTGGAAATTTGTATTTTGTCATCAGATTTACAAAATTCCAAATCTGGAAAATTAATCGTTTTCGAGATAATCTTTGCACTTTGAAGCTTCTCAAAAATGCTATATTTTTTTTTGCAATATCCGTCACAGCTTCTTTTACAGCTTACTCATTTCAAAAGCTTTATAATTTATAAATGCAGGGCTTAAAAATGTTAATTGTAAGACCTAAGCCATGCAAAAAATTAAGTATTTCTTATATTATAAATAATATTCTGTTTTTAAAAAAGGTTCGATTCATACTGTAAAAGTAAAGGAAAAAAAATGAACGGTTAAAAATCGACGATTATCGGTGCTCAATCATCAGAGACAAGTGAAAACTCCTTTTATTTTGAATTCGCCAAGCTCATAGAACGTCGAAGAGTACGATGAGCTTTTCATTGTTTCCTCGCGGGAACATTCCCAAAATCTACATACCAGGACGATCGAACCGGATCAGTCGTCAGTGCGCTCGTCTTTTCATCGGTCTCCGTTCAAAGTCTTCCCCCCAAGCTCTTTCTTCGAAGGCCCTTCTAAATAAGCTCGTCGAACTAAGCCGGTTTTCCCGTAGCTTGCGGACGGTAATCCAGTTTTCCTTCTCTAGAGAGCGAAATCGAGAAAATGGATTATTGGACCTGAGCTGGCCGCGGCTCGGGCGGACGCGACGACGCAGGCTAAGAGAAAGATATGGACTTCGTCTCCAAGAATGCGAAATGCCGGAAGCTTCGGGAGCTTGAAGAATGACGCTGACTGGGACATATTGAAATTCAGTGTTTGAACTTATGAGCAGAAAAAAATGAAATATTCTCGTTTTACTTGAAACGATTCGATATTCAAAATATTTATCAACCTAGTTTTCTAATTATTAATGGATATTTGTCTGAGAAATAGAGAAGGATTTGGAGGTTCAATGAACGAGACTGCAGGGAAAATCAATGTAACACAGATTCGATCGAGGGTAGACGGGAGCTGTGGAACAAGAAAAAAAAAATCCATTTGCCTAACATAACCTCGAGCTCCACATTTGCAACACTGATGGCAAGGTAATCCCCGCGGCACTCTCTAATCCTTCGATTTTTCTTTTCCGTTCCCTTTTCTCTAAGTCGTCCGGCTGCTCCTTTTCCTTTTCATTCCGGGCTCCTTCATTCCTTCGACTCGATCAGGATTACGTATTCGCGCGGGAGACAGAAAGCGCTTAGGGAAATTCAGAGTTCGCTTCTCCCGAATTCCGAGCGGGTGCGCCCAGCGAGGGCGAATGCTCGCGAGCGCGCGCGCCAAGGAATCCTTAATTAAAGCGCGAAGTAAAGAAGAAGAAGAAGAAAAGGAGGAAGAAAAAAAAAAGGTATATATCCATCCGCGAGCGTCTCAATTAAGGATTCCCTTTAGCCTCCCCCCGAAGGAGCACTAGCGAACGACGATTCTTCTTCTTCTCTTATGCATTGTTGCGGAGGAATCGCTTCCCGAGTAATGCAATTGCGCGCGAGCTCCTTCTGATTGAATTTTAACTCGTGCGTGGAAAACCCGGGTGATTATTTTTTTATCATCACCCACCACTCTACCTTGGAAAATTCATTATGAGGTAGAAATTTAGTGAGGTAGAGTTTCTGGGAATCACGATTCGAAAACACTTCTCTTAGAATAAATTATTACCGTGGTAAACTTTATCAAATTTGAAATAAGATGATTTTTTGGAAATTTTTTCTTTGAAGGTGGATTGGTTTGTATAATTTTGTAAAACAGCACTGAAGTCATAATGATAGTTATTTCTCTAAATTCAATTTGTTTTTCATAGTTGTTTATTAATAAAAAATTTTTAATTTAGTAATAAAAGTTTTTTTTATTGTTATTACTATTATATTTTCCTTTTATGCGCACCAAAACTTTCTCATGATCCCGTGAATGATTGTGTTACTATCCGCTAGGTGCCGCATTATACTTTGGTAACTCAAGAGTGGTGAAAGAAGCTGTTCTTTGGTATAAGTAGCCTCTGAAGAGGTCATACTGTAGGTGGTCCGCAGCTGCTCATATCGCTAATTATACCTTCAAGAAATCTGTAAGATCCGTAGAAGGTTCTCTGATTCTATCCAAAAGATTGTCATTATTATCCTCATTCCTCATGCACTTAAAAAAAGTGTTAATTGTGGTCTTGTAACGATCAAAATCCAATGATGTTCTGTCAGAAAATTTTACTGCTGTCCAAATGCTAAACTCGCAGTTCGCTAAGCGTTTAATTCCTGCTGTCCTCCCATGTTCCTATTTCCGGATACCAAATCCAATAGTAATACAAAAAATACGATCGATATACAAAAAAAAGATCTAAAGACTGAGCAGCGACATCATCGACCACTTTTTTGTTACTTAAAAATGTGCTTTTGCACTTTCATCTTCAAAACTTCATTTGAATAAGGGAACGTTCACAAACCACGTGGCCCAAATAGGGGGGGAGGGGGGGCGATTAAAAGGCTACGAAAGGTTACGTGGGGGGTAGGGCTGTTGATTCAGAAAAGCACGTGGTTTTTAAAGTGCATGAATCGATGTTTTGATTCATAATATTTTACTGTCGAACGTTAAAGTCGGCTATCCCTCAAGCTCTAAACCCCCAAGACCCTGGGCGCCCGAATTCAACAAAAAAACTGGTCGGATATCTCCCAAGCTCTAAACCCCCAAGACCCTGGGCGCCCGAGTTAAATTATTCCAAAAATATGAGTGCATTTTAATTAACGAAATAAATAATTTTGTAACGATACCTAACTACGCTGAACTGGTGCAATTATATCATGAAGTTGTAAGTCTGAAATTTTGAACTCCAAATTGGGGTGGTTGATTAGGGAAACGCTATAAATTTTTATTTATTGGTGAACTCTTCGTTTGCAACATTATCAACATTTTTTTTTTTTTAAACTATAAATTAAATGCTTCTAAGAAGCAGACACATTTCGAGAAAAGTGTAAAAATTTTTGTTTGTTTATTGGTTATTTTTATTTTATTTTTTTTTTTTTCATCTTTTTATTATTTTGTAATATTTCCAAGAGATGTATATTAAAGTACACCACAACCTTTTTGTGGAACAAAAAAAAACACTTTTTTATGGACTTGATATTCAAATATAAAGTACGCTTTAATTATAAAATTATTTCACTCGGTAACCAGAGTTTTGTGAGGTTTAGAGCTTGGGAGATAGCTGATCAGTTTTTTTATTGAACTCGACGCCTAGGGTTTTGGGGATTCAAGGCTTGGGGGATAGCTGATCAGATTATTCATTAAACTCTACGCCCAGTGTTTTGGGGGTTTAGAGCTTGGGGGATAATTAACCAGTCTATTTATTGAACTCATCGTTTTTTTTTTTTTTTTCTCGACGTCAGTTTTATTGGGGGGGGGGGGGGTAGACCTCAGGACGTGACTTTAGGGGGGGGGGGGGTCGAAAAATTGATAAAAATACTACGCTGATCTTCATGGGAGGGAGGGCCCTTCAAAATCTTCGAAAAAATGACCACGTGGTTTATGAACGTTCCCTAACCAGGTCTTTGAATTACTTAAAATCAAATATTAGATTTTAATCAAACTAGTAAAAACAGAATGAAAAAGAACTTTAGTTTTGAGTTTTCTAAAAATTTTCTTCTAATATCAAAGTAGTTTCATAACAAATCACGAGACAAATCATGTTTTTACCTGTACAAAAGTAATTTTTAAGTTAGAAACCATGCTTTCTTGTTGCGCTAAGTGTTTTTCAAAGATATTTTCAGACTAAAAATTAATCAAAAATAATTCTTTTTTAATTTAGACACAATAAAACTTATCTTTATTAAAGATACAATCGCAGCCTTTGATTGAAGAAAAAAAAAAACCGATGATAAGAATCACACAAAAATCAAAGTACAAACAACTCTATAAATATCTTCACCAAATAAAAAAAAAAGGGAAACTTTGCCGAATAATTTTCTAAAATTGTTCGCTAAGAGGTAAGAAAAATCCCCCCCGAAAGCCCCGAAACTTTTCCATTTCCACCGGTTGTACATCGCATACACAAGGCGCGTGCAGTAAAAGTAAAACTTGATCGACATCGATATCTCACGTCGATGAAACGCGAGCTCGGGAAAATCTAACGAAGATCCGAGTTTAAGCGGCCGATAAGACAAGCTCGACCGTAGAATCTGCCAAAACCCGGGGCAAAGGAGAAGGTGCGAGAAAACTTTCAAGCCCCTTTCGTTTTGTTTTGTTATCTTTTTCTTTCTTCACTTCACTTCTTTTTTTCTCTCATCTTCTTCGCGTTGGCAGCTCCTCTCATTTTTCTTCGATTTCTCCGGCTACTTTTTTATTTCTGATTTTTCGATGCGAGAGCACTGTAAATAAAGCAAAGTATTATTTTGAAGTATCGAAATAACGAGTGAAGCCTTTTTTTATAAGGTTTTTTGATAAAGTTTCAAATAAGCTATCAATTTTTTTAAGAACGATTTTTTTTTTTTTTTTAACAAAAACTTTATGAGAAAATAAATTGATGTCTAATATGATTGAAAAAGGCCAATTTAATCAGTTCAAAGTTACATTTTGCTATAAAAAGAATATTTGCCCCAAAGAGTAGGAATAACTGCTTAATCAATTGCAGCGAATAAACATACTTCGTTGATTAGCCAGGAACAGTTCGTCGCGTTTCAAATATTGACTTGTACACTCATCACTTAAAAACTGAGTAAACAGGACAAATTTCAAAAGTAATCAATTAATTCAAAATCAAATAAAAAATCTTTTCCAAGAAATCGAACGTATACGTCTGGAACCGACTGTTCAGTTAATTACGACCAATCTCAAAATCTGATTTTAACTTTTGATAAAAAAAAAAATTTTTGGCTTTTAAATGTATAAGTATAGTTCATACTCAATAATATTGTATTAATTAATTTTTTAATTTATAATTATTATCGATTCATTGGACAAAATATTTTCAATAAAATCATAATTAAGGAAATTAGTTTTAAACAAAAATTTGCCTCATTGCACACAATTTTGCTCTTATTTCCTTCTTCTGAAGCACCAAGATAAAAAAAATCCAGATTTTAATACTTTAGTACAAAAAAAAAAAAAAACTCTTGTCTCAAACCACATTTAAGATCCAGGTAATTTATTTGCTTCTGCCCGAATTTACCACGGAACAACAGAGCTTTCGAGCGGTGACTGCAAAAATAAAGCCTGGTGATTTGTTCGCGTCAGTTTTTGTTTCGCAGCCTTTCGATTATGGCTTCCCTGTCGAAAGAGAGAAAAAGAAACGAATAAAAAAACTAAAATGAAGTATTAAGGCAATCGATGAGAGTCTCGCGATGACGTTTCCCACTGAAAAATAATTTATTTTTCACGTCGGAGATTTCACGCCTGGATGAATTGTCCCGAGTTTCTATTGTATCATTTATCAGTAAAATTAATGCTTCATTTTATGAATTTTCAAGTATTTTTCTTTTCACTATCAGCTGCAGAAATTTTGAGTGCCTTATCTTGAAAAATAGATGATAACTTTTGACAGCTATATTTTTAAGGATTTATAAATACAAATTTATAATATGAGTAATTTATTCAATTGAAAAGAAAAAAAAAGTTCACACATCTTAACTTTTTAAAGCTTTAGAGTAAAAAGCATGAATTATTCTTTCAAAATTATGTAGTTAATTTTAACCAAGAAATTTTTTATGTCTTCGTGGCTTTCCCCTTCTGATGCTGAATTTATAAATTTTAAGTTTCATAACTGACAAAAAAATTTTTTTTAAATAGGATTTAAATATGAACATAGTGACCGGAATGAATTAGTTTTTATACCAGTAACCAATGCTGATCAAAGAAAAAAAAAACTCAACAAACAATTTTTTGGTGAAACATGATACACTGCGGATTTTGAAAGTATTGGAGAAAACTTGAAATAGATTTAACGGTTTATTGCAAACGTAAAATCCTCCCCCGAGAGAGATTTTTTCATCAGCTTGTATAACTGCACGAGTGAAGATCATACCTCCGGGCCGGCACGCCGGATCGGATGGATGGACGCTGATCGATACGGCGTCGTTTCGGACCCGACGACGACTCGCTCGGATGAATGCCGAGTGATTTATAAGTTCGTAGCTGCCGTTTGATGTATGTCTTTTAGTTGAGATTGCGCGTACCAACCCCGAGCGCTGATTCGATTTGCGTTTAGACGGATATGGTCAGCCCCGGATGAAGATCGAACTCTGCGGATCGGTCGAGCTCGCTTTGATGAACTCTCAATTATTCTCGATTTGTAATTGATTTTATAATCGAATTTAATAAAATTCATACGAAGAATATTCCTTTTTTCATATCAAATTTTATGAAGCTTTTGTTTAACTTGTCAGACTATCGACCGTAGAAGGAAATCGTTTTTCAATTGTATATCAATTTTTTATCAGTTGTATATAATAAATGAGTAGTACTGAGATTATTTATTTTGTAAAATCGAAAATTTTTGATTAAACTTCAATGAATTCACACGACTATTAAAAACCTGTGATACGATAGTAAAACAAGTGTAAATGGGTAAAACTTCATCTTAACACCACCGCTATACCCCAATAACGGCAGTAAAGTTCCGACAGTTTTACACACTCGGCCAATTCATCCCGAAACACGAGCTGTTGGCTGCGGCAGCAGCAGGTTGCCCCGGGGGAAACGCGCCGAAATTAAGGAGCGACGGAGACGGAAACTTATCAACGCTGGCCCATAATTTAGAACATCGGAATCGTCGTCTTGTTACCTATGGATTATTCGTTCCGATAACGTTGTTTGCTGACAATTTTGAAGCTATTTAATTTATGTTTGTGGTATCTTTAGTCATTGGCTGGATGAGTTTTTGTGCTTTATACGTTGTTTAGAAAAGTCTAGAAAATAATTTTCTCTTTGATTTAATAATTCATGATCAATATTTAGAAAGGCATGAACAAAGTCTTGATTAATTTGGTTGTAAGTACATGTATTGTGACCTGACACAAAAAATGTAAACTTATCAATCACTTGAAATGGATAAAAAAAGTTTATTTCATCGTAGAAAACTTTTATCTAGGAGTCACTAATAAATTTTTTTTTCAGGTTCTCAAGTGCACAGAATAAAAAATACTGCGCATTTAAGTTGGTAAACATCTGTAAACGTAATAAAAATTACAATCACTCATTATTTTGTCAGATTTTATTGTGCAAATAAAAAGTATAAAATGTTGTTTAGATTATTAAACCATCCAGGAAAAATACAGTAATTTTAGGTGAAAAATACAAATCTCAAGAGCTGTAAACACTTAATTTTTAATCTTGTATTATTTTTAGATACGAATCTTTGATGTTTATACATAACTGCACCTTCTTGTACATAGATAGTAAAATTTTATTTTTATGTAAAAACTTTCCTTTTCGTTGATGCACTTATTTTAATTTACAATTTCACAAATTCAAAGCCATAATATTTATTTTAAACAAAAGAAAACATTTAATTTGACGAAAATTTCAAGCAAAATTTGAAGAATTTGAAGGCCACTTTTATTTGAAGAATCAATCTAAATTTCAATGCGGAAACTTGGGAAAAAATCACTAACTAAAAAAAGTAAGCTACAATGCAAAATTCACGCGTTTCTTTGGGGACAAAGTTGGAAACTTCCGGGTGCCATCGAAACAGCGACGATGGGATTTTTATTCGCGCGACTCGGAAACGAATGAGCGATTGAATAGAAAGTTTTCGCGGCTTGAGGCTCGTTGCGAATGTTTGAAGCGAGAAAAGCCAATCGTTTCCAGGAGGAAAAGAGTCTTGTTTGCTTTGAGCTTTTGTTCGAGTTTTAAAATTTTCGTATGATGATTTTGAATTGGTTACTTACGTTTCGTTACTTTTTATTTATCCTTGAGACAACACGTGTTCTAATACAATTCGAAATGCTATTTTAAAAATTTACAAAAATCATAAGACATCTGCAACTGGGTCAAAGAAAAAGCCAGAATGTAAAAAAAAAAAAAAAAGAATATCTATTATCGTATCAAAATATGACGAATGCCATAATAACGATGATGTAATTTTTGTTATTTAAAATCTTTGTGTTGTATGTGCTTGAGTAATTTGTAATCAAAATATATTTTTTTAGTACAAATTGAAACTTATTGATTATAACACTATTTACTTTGTAACTTGCTCTTAATGATTTATAATACTAAACATATTTATTATGTATGATATTGTATTGATCTCCATAAACTATGTAATTAAAAATCTTTCGCGCCACCAGACGGTACATATTGATAATATGTACCGTAACCGAAATACCTTTTTACTCATCTTATGTACTAGGCTCTTAGCATGTAACACACTCTTAAATAAATAAATAAATAAATAAATAAATAAATAAATAAACAAATAAGTGTAAGAAAAGAATTTTTTGGCGATTTTTTTTTTTGAAAAAAAAATAAGTTCAGAAAATTTTCTTTAGCAAACTTGTACCCCTAACCTCAAAAGGTTCAAAGTATACAATGTTATAAGTATTAAAAATTTCTACTTGAAATTTAAAACAAAGATGTATTGAAGCACAGTAAACAAAAACAAACTCTTGCCAAAGATCGAGCCTCAGGCATGCATCATTCGAGTGATATAAATTCAAAAGGATGCAAATACACTCATCTCGGGAGCCAATGAACTTCTCGAAAAATCCTGGGCGACAAAAAAAGAGAGAAAGAGTAAAATAAAGAATGGTCACGTTTTTCGCGCGCCATCGCCCAACTTGGCACGCCAAAGAGGGGAGGAGGAGCCCCTCGAGGGATATCAAAGTTTCGGGGTGGCGGGACCGGCGCAACTTCTCACTTCGACGACTGATCAGCGGCTATTGTAATCCTCGGCGGTGGTCAGTATTCTTTACAGCCACCGCCTGGGTGTATCGGATGAGTTTGAAAGGATTTTCAGCTGCCAGGGGAGCTGACTTTTTTTATCGCGGGGGATGAATTCATTTGGAAATTTTGGGATGCGACCTTTTTTTTTCTTTATTGCGATGCTGCAGCAATACAGGATATTATATACCCTTTTTTTTTAAATTGGTAGGAAAAATTGATTTTTTCGTAATGAGGGGGAAAATGAAAACCGACTTTTTTCAACATCGTTTACATATGGGAACTGAACGATAGAGACCGAGTTTTATGAAAATTTTTTTTTTCTTTTTAAGGGTGTGAAAAGTTAACTTTTTTTCGAAAAGTGAAACTAAAAATAAAATTTTAAATGAATGTTCAATTTTTGAAACTTTTTCAACTCAGTTTTTCCCTGCAAATATATGAACGAGTGACATTATTTTTAATTTTTGTAAAACTCCTTGGCTTTTAAATAAATTAACGGAAAACATTTTTTCATTTCAATCAATTTTCACGCTATTATTTACTTCCAACTTTATAAAGTATTTCTCGAAAAATTAAAAAGTTTTTTCAAGACGAACGATCACTCACGATGATGAGAAAATAGGAATATCAAAGAAATTTCTTTTTTTATTAACCTGAAGTTTAAAAAATGTTAAAAAAACAACCTTTTCTTGAAAAACTTTTCAATTATGTACTTTTAAGTGAAGCTAGAACAAAAAAAAATGAAAACTTCCAGCCCCGGCACGAAGGAAAAAAACTTCAATCATCGTTGAAGTGAAAAAAAAGTCACCTTAATGAGCATTTATAAATTGCGCACTTTTCAGACAGATTCATTTATAAAGTATTCTATTAATTCAATTTTTTTCTCAATACAGGTGGAGCGTAGAAGAAGAAAAAGAAGAATATTCCAGAGAACAAAGCGCCTGCAGTCAGAGCAGCGCGTCGCGCTCTGAGCCACGCGAGCTCGGCCGGGCGTCAGGCGCGTCTGCCCGCGTCTTGGTTTATTCTACTTACTTTGAGCGAGTCACGAAAGTAATAAATAAAATAAATCGCTGTTTATTTTATTTATTAAAAAATTGAAATAAATACAGATTACTTAAACGTTTATAAAAATGTTTTTAAATTATTTATCTTTTTCGTTTTTTACAAAAAAAAAAGGTATTACGGGAATTTACTGTTCACGTAACAAACAAAGTCAATATACTTCATTCTAATGATAAAAGCCTTCGTCTCACCTCTGAACTAGGGAATCGTAAACCCTTATGTACGTGGAAAAAAAAAAAACCACGTCACACGTATTTCTTCGAATCGAAGAGATGCTCCTTAGTACAGGGAGGAAGAAGAAAAAAAAAAACACGAAAAAGCTCCAAAAGAATTTACGGTCTTGAGAATTCAACGGTGCACATAAGCTTCTCCCCTCCTCGTCCTTTAGCCTTTTATATATATATATATGTATAGACAAAAAAGAGTGCGAGAAAAGAAAATATCGGGTATCAAATATCAGTTCTCTCCCGGCCAATAGCAAAGAGGAGGAGAAGGCGGAAGAAAAGGAGAAGAGAAGAGGGAGGAAAAGTTGCACGCGCAGAATTAAATTCCGACGTGACACTTGAGTCGGCTGGCGCTGACCCCCGGAGCTGCTTTTGCCTTGCAGGGAGATTAAAAATCCTGAAGATTGCATTGTTATTCGCTCGGCTCCTCTCAGTGCACATGTCGAAGATCGAGGAATTCTCTACCCGGTATACTGCCTCTTTTTTTTCCCTTCCCCTTTTCTTTATAAGAACCTGAAGATTCGAATTTTATTCATGATACTGAAGCCTACCCTTGGAATTATTTATATTTAATTTTCGACTTTTCGTTACCTGCCGACGGGGCAAAAAAAATTTTCGATTTTTCACCACAAAAATTTTTTAATTGTCAAGTTTTCTGCTGATAATGAAGAAAAAAAAAATTTTCAAATAATTTTGTCAGAGTCCCTGATCAGGAGCCGAAGCGAGCTCAAAACGTTAGACAGCTGAGGATCACAATAATTATTTTTGCAGGTTTCTTTACAGATTTCTGAGGTTACTTTGAAGTTGGTGCTGTAGAGGATCATTAGATGTTACTCTGTTGCAAAACCCAGAAGTTACGCATATTGTTGGTTTCATAATATTGATTACTAATCGATATTTTGTTTGCTGTCAGACAGTCAACATAAAGATTTATCTAATTCAAATAATTTTGTGCTAGAAAATCTCTGTCACCCTAACAGCACTCTGATTTTTTAGATCGCACCCGGAGTTCTTATCTCTCTGCATGCAGCCAAAATAATAACCCTCTTTTTTTCAAACTTTTTTTTTTTCAAACCAAAAGATACAAAAAAAAAGAAGAAAAGGGGAATACAAACCACCAGGGCTACTTTCCACCCAATAAGCCTGCCCAGCGCACGTATGTCCGCTCCAGATTTCTCTCCTTCCTCTGACCACCGGCAGCTAGGCACGGCTCGCTTGGCTCCTCGTAAACTTCCTCGCCCCCCGAGATTAAGCCCACGGTTTTACTCTCGCCCCTCCAGCGGGTAAAAAAAGGAACTTCGGGGCCCTTCCTTTACTACCAGGCCGGAAGGAAGCTTCCCCCGCTTTTTCGAGTGGTTTTATCTCGCGTGGCTGTGTGGGTGTGTTGTCCAAAAAAATCTTCTGGTGGTCGTGTTTCGGCTTTTATTTTCACCTACGCTTTCCCCCCGGTAACGACTGGGATAGGGCAAGCTTATCGCGATTATTTAATTAAGGATCATTTTTACGAAAGCGGCGTATTTTTTGTTTAATACCAAACAGCTGCAGAACACTTTTTTGAAGTAAATATGAAAAACTTGGCACTTGGAGAATTTCACTCTAAAACAATCTTCTAAAGAGTGTTGAAAATAATAAGGAAGTAGCGTAGCATTTGTACGAGCATGGTAACTCCCCGTAGAGCGTGTAAGAGGTTCTTGCGAGCACAAAATACATCTCTAATGAGATGTAACCAGTAAACTTTCACTGCCAAAATTTCCATCCTAATAAGGGTTAAAACCGGCTTTCCAAAACGTTAAAAAAAAAAAGTCAGGGTGTAGGGGGTAGTAAGGCTTTCAAGGATTCTCGAGCCCGATAATTTCCGATATTTCTCTTCACATGGGCGTAAAAATATTCACCCTTGGTCGCGTTCACTTGCGGGTCCGTCAGCGCCTGCACGCTAATGTCGGAAAAGTAGGGGCTCGAGGCTTTCCGGGCTTGAGACAAATCGCGCTTCTTCTCGGACGGGCGCGCTTCTTCTACATCCACGGCACTATGGCCAGGAAGGAAGCCGTTTAAAGGTTTTATCTCTGAGAGCCGGACTATATTTCTCTCACGGTCGACTGTGCCGCGCTCTTACACTCCGCGAGATTCCTTAGCTGAGTTATACGATAGAGAAAAACCAGGAGGTAATTTTTGAGATTTAATTTTGTTATTGTGGGGTTTTTTTATTAGGGGAGCAAGCGGAAAAATTTACTGCCGTTGAAAGTTTAATTTTTGAGAGATAGTATATTATTCCCGCAGGCGAGATGGTTCGATTTGGCCTCAGAGAGGTTTGCGACCCGAGCCGAAGGAAACTAAATCGAACCCTCGAGCCTAAGGGAAATATACTATTTTTCGTCCTTCTAACCGAAAACAAGGGGCGAAGTTCCGATTTTGAGGTTAGAGGGACGAAAAATTAATTCATTGGCGATTTTTTACAAGTTTTTTTTCATGTTTAGGAAGTGGATCTGTATAACAGCTTTTCTTACAGTACTTTTTACGCTGCAGTTAAGAAGATGCACTCTTGAAAAAAAAAATACAGCTATTATTTGGCCGAGGTAACTGTACAAGTTTTAATTTGGTTTATTTTGGTGACAGCGATGCATATTTATAAGTGTATTTTGACAGCTTTTAATACCTAATATCATATGCGGTTTGTCAAAAAAAAATTCAAAAAAAATTTTAAGATTTATTTTATTTAAGATTACATTTTATTTTTTAACTTTTATTCAAAAGAAATTTACAATGTTTAAATAATAAAGGCATTGCGTTAAAAGGTGTATAGAGGAGTATTAAGGTGCGCAAACTCGGCTCTTGAAATGATACCTAGTTTCGAATAAGATTTTTAACCTCATTTCAAGTTGGCTCGAATGTTGTCTGTACTCCATAGGAAACTTTGAAGCTCATCAACATAACTTTGCGACTTCCAGGTGACGAAACTTTTAAAGAGAACTGTGGATTAATTTAGCTAATTCGGTGGAATAAATTAGTTTTACAGAGTATTTTACGCTCAGAGTATCATAATTTCATCCCTTTGGAGTTGAAAAAAAAATTTTAATTAACTGTAAGATATAGTGAAAATTTACTTATCAACAGTTGATTTTTTAAGCAACCTTTGAAGAGCACAAAAATTTAACAGCTTCGAAAAACATAAATTACAAATTATTACTCTCTATAAAACTTACTTTACCGAGAATAAGAGAATTTCACTGAAATTGCTACTTTCCAACGTTGAAGAGAGTAGGTAGAAGAAGAAAAAAAAACGCATCATCCTGGCTCTTATTCCCCTTTTACACGCATCGTTTGCAGAGTCGTCTAGGAGGAGAGAATATCCTCTTTGGTCCTCTTTCCTCCTCCGCCGTTGTTGTTATTTCGGAAGAGCGCCAGCTGGTGCTGTTTATTTACTCGGTTATTCATTCGACGGTAGATTTCCAGTTTTAAGTGAAGAACCTCCAGCACCGAAAGAGAGCACAAATCTCTTTCTCTCTCTCGCTCTCTCTCGTTCGTCAAATTGCAGCGGCATCCGGGGAAAGAGTCTCGGCGAGTTCGGTTGGATGCCTTTCGGATGCTACCACTCGGATCGTTATTTTTGCGAGCCCGGTTATTAAGGGATTTATTCGAGTTTGTTTAGTTTATTTTCCATGAATGCACTGATTCGTACCCTACCCGGAGTTTTAGTGAATTTTCAACGAAAAGTTTTAAAGCCGGGTTAACTTGTTTTTGTTAAGTTCTTCATTGACTTTTTTTTATTTTAAATTTAGCTTGAAGTATTTGCTTATTGTAAAAGTAAATACTAATATTGAATCTATTCTTCGGAGGATAAGAGTTTTAATTTTTTAGGAAAGCTTTATGAATGTTTTCTTAGATATACTGGGAAAAAAATGGGAAGTATCACAAATGTTTTTTACAATTTTAATTTAAATGGTTTTTAGTGAAAATTATTCGAGAGGAAAGCTGCCTTTATCAAAAGATTTGGAAACAAGGTCGCTTCTGAAGGCTTGAGTTACAACCAAATACCGAAACATCGCTCGAGGCCTTCAGACTTTGCCTATCTTAAGTCAAACATAAGATAATGCACCATCGGTTTTCAAAAAAAGCTACATTGCGTTATCTACTCACTGTCAGTCATGGTTTATAAAACTTGGTAACTCGAAATTTTTAAAAAAAGTTAGAAAAAAGAACTCTTCTAAAAGTACCCGAAAAAAGTGAACAAGAATGCTTCACAAAGCCAAACGAAATTTGAAATATTCCAAAGTTTATGCTTTCAAGGGTCAGGGAAACATTTTCAGGAAGATTTTCCGCGACGAGCCACCTGTGGTCGCGGAAGGAATATAAGCCGTGGAAGCAGTGGCTTGAATTATCCAAGAGAGGCCATCGCGACGTCATTACGAATAACGCCAATGGCCCGGTGCTTTAAGAGCGCGAAAAGGCCGTTAGCGTGGCTGGCGCGCTAAGTGCGTTCGTGAGACTCTCTCCGCACCGAAAGTATAAAAGTAAAGGGCGCGGGGAATACGAGTTTAGCTAAAAATCAAGAGATCAACCCGAGATAAGGAAGAGATTGCGATACGCGCCGCCGTCCAAGGAAAACTCTCAGAGTTGTTGTTATTCCCTTTCCTTTCTCTTTACCCTGCTTCTATTTCGGAAGATTAAAATGATATTTACTGCTTATTTGGGGGTTACTGCCTGACCGAACTCGGATTATTCTACTGGCAAGGAAAAAAAAAATTAAAAATAACTGATTATTTCATTAATTGTTACCTTGATATTATTATTATTTTATCTCTTCATTTATTTTATTTTTATTTTTGTTCCTCCTATCATTCTTTTTTTGAATAAAAATTTTCAACATATTGTAACTTCGGTGCACTGTGTGTACAAGTTGACGTAATCTTGAATTAATTATATTTTTTAATATTAAAAAGTCATTGTCTTTTTTCATCGATCAATATTTTTTGTATGATTTTGTTTGATTACCTCACGCATCACTTGAAAAAATTATTAATTTAACAGGTTATTTCTTTTTAATTGAGTTTTGAAAAGAATCCACTTTTATTGCATATTTACATTTGAATAACTTTAAAGACTTTGCTCTCGGATAACTGGCCTCCGGGAAAGAATAACAAAAACTTTTCCCATTACAGCACACAAAAACAATATTTTTCAAACAACTTCGCGCTCTCGAAATTCAAAAAAAGCACGTCCAAAAAGAATTAACCGCGAGCTTTCAAAATAAAAGCTTTTACTCGTGGGAGCTACATTCGCAATGTAAAAAGAAAAAGGAAGCAACGCATGTAAGTAAAGAGAGAGTAGCGCATCTCGTAGACGTTTATGGTGCCGATCGAATGAAAAGCGAGTGGTCCCTTTACATTTGGCCTGCACACGCGAATGGCTCTCAGAGGCGCTGCATACCGTAGGAATTTCATACCTCGCGCTACACGGCGCATTATAATTTCCCATAAAACGCTTTACGATGACAAAACGGCTGGGACGGGGAGAGAGGAGGACCTTCTAGCGGAGTAATCCGAGAGTAAAAACCCGGACGATACGTCGCGATAAAATATTCCCTTGTAAAACGCCGCTGTGCCAGCTCGGCTGCTACGTTCGAAATATATAAAATGTATATGTATGTGTGCAATGCGGCAGAGGCGAAAAAGCTAACTTTACAAATGTGAATTTTCATAACGCAACGGCGCGGAGTAAATGGTATTGCGGTTTTTCAAAAAAAAAAAAAAACAAAAAACAAAAATTTACTCTATATATATGAAAATTGAAGGTTCATAAAAAAGTCAAGAGAGACGTTTTATACGACAGTACGGAAAGTAAGTAAAATACAGACTGTAAAAATATTATAAAAATTTAGAGTACACTTTGGCGAGACGAGCAGCGAAGTTATTATGTTTCAACTTGTAATCGGATTTAAACCAACGGGCGATTGTACATGACGTAAGTAGATGTATTATAGTTTTAGCCAACCGAGTATATGGCGCAGCAACACACCATAAGTACGGTATTTGAAGTTTTATTTTATTTCTTCGTTTCAAGGATTGTTTTCGAGCTGCGAAGGTACTTACCTCTTCATACTTCAGCTTGTAAAGCCTGTTTTCTTTACGATCCAATTGTTTCAGAATTGCTGCATCAAAAATTTATAATCTTCGCTGACCGTAAAAAAAACTAATGAAATAGTACACTTAAAGGAACTCCGAGAAATTGCAGTTTTACGTCTTTCTCGTCGTCGCACTCGTCACAGTTGTGAATTACGAAGAATCAGTGCGCAGAAAAATATAAATAAACAATGGCAAAAAATTTACAGAAGTTGCGTGCGTTTTACTATCATTGCAAGGATAGAAGCTCCAGCGACCTCCATTTTTCCACTTTGCCTGGTACTTTTTGTGAATCTTCTTCGTGCACCGTCATAATGAAGGCCTATGTACTTTTGAATAGACTGTTCTTTTGCTATAAATTTTCATGAAACTTATCATCAAAGTAAATTACTTTTTTTTAATTTGAATGAGATTACATTTAAAAAAATGAAATATTCATAAAAAACTTTGAATGAATCCTTAAATACATTTTTATAAACTGAAAACAAAATTTAATTCTTATTTAAATAAACAAGTTATACTATGATGAAATGCATCAATTTACGTCGTTTATAAAGTCAGGAACATCCTCATCTTCTTTACATTTTCAAAATCATTTTTGAATATATGGTTCTTATTATAAAAAAGCAAATAAATGATAAAAGAGTGGCTTTCAAGTCGTTTTGTTCATTTCTTTTTATTATATTTTCTTTCAAGCTCTGAGAAATATTCTTTTCAAATAATTTTTAATTACTTTTGTCCAAGGAAAAGAAACTAATAAATAATTTATTTTAAAAACTGTTTAGAATTTAATGCAAAAAACTGCTCATTGATATTTTTAACAAATAATAATAATAATAATAAATAAAATAATTATGATATAAGAAAAAAAAATCTCAAGATATGGTGGTAGGTAAAAACAAAACACGTGAGTAGAATTTCAATACACTATATTATAATTTTCATAAATTTCACATTTATTTAAAAAACAAAACATAAAATTACACTTAAACCTAAATATTGTACATCAACTTTATAAATTTTCTTCATATAAGAAAAAAAGTAAATTATTCATATCATTGTTCCATAAAATCATACAAAAGCAGGGAATTTTTTTTTCGTTTTTTGTTTTTTTGTATTTTTTTTTTAATTTTTTTTTCTTCTTTTTTAATTTATTTTTTATTTCAGCAATCGTACATTATCAAATTTTTTTTGTCCCCGGGCTCTTTTTTTTTTTTAGAGTTTGTTTTTCATATTTTTATTTTTTTTGCTCGGTCTCGTCGCTCTCGCGGAAAGATAAAAGCTCTGTAGACACACACGCGCATCTCACACTCACACACATAAAAATGCGAAAAATTACGGGCGCACCGCGCTTTTCAGAGACGAGGAGGGACGACGCGCGCGCACAGCTTTGCGCTGTGTACAAAGAATGTATATATGTATGAAAAAAAAAACTAAAACACGGGAAAGAGTAACTCATGCATACGGATATCATTCGAAAACAACAAATGTAGAAAAGGACTCGAATGGGAAAAAGAATATTATTTTTGAAATAAACGGTTCGATTTCTCGATTTCTCGTTACAACCGATGGATACTGAAGGATACTCGGTTTTCAAAATAATTTTCCCATTTTTTGGTTGTGTGTATGGTTCGTTACGTTTTAAGTTGATTTATTCGAAGCTTCTTCCGACAGAAAAACAGAAGAAGAAAAAACACAACCATGCACATGATCTACATACTTTTTTTAAGACTATTTTTTCTCTTAAATGTCTCATACGTCACGCACACGTGAGCCGTCCATGAAGAAGAAAAAGCTTCGTTCGTTGTTTTCGTATATCATTTGTTATTTATTTTTTTTTTAGGTTTTTTTATTTCGTTTTTATAATGAAATATTCTGAAAAAAGTAAATTTACCTCGGATTTATCTCATCTCTCTCCCCTACACGCACACATACATATCTCACGTACTTATATAAATGTTTTTATCCCTCCCCGCTCATCTGCTTTAATATTCTCTTTTCTAACCTTTTTCTTTCCTTTATTTCGCTTTTTCGCGGTCTCACCCAAGAATTTCCTAAATGGGCAAGACGACTAGCGAAGGAATTTCATATAGTTTTATTTCTGATTTTTTTTTTTTTTTCTATAATTTAATCGAAAAAAGCGAGTGCTTTTTTGTTTTTTTATAATTTTCTAACTAATACAATTCTCAACAATGTCTTTCATTCCCTATTACAATTACAATCCAATTGCTGCAGACTCGAGCGTTTTCTTCGCTTCTCTACAAAATCGTACGTGAAAGAAAAAAGAAAGAAAAAAAAAAAAAAAGCATAAATATACGATTGTGTTGCTGCGATAAAAACTTTTTTTTTATTTAACTTTACGAAAAGCTTTTCCAAAGCAGCGAAAAAATCGATTTGGAGACTCAGGTTCTGTTTAATCCACTTTTTTTCTTCGCTAGCCACTTAAAAAGCGCGTCACAAGTCTCTAATATTTACATGGAAACAATATAAAATAATCATACAGATTTTTTTTTCTTACAAATGTAATGTATATTTACTAATATTTATGCGCGTTACATAAAAAGAAAACATCGGAGTTTGTGTCTAACTTAAATTTTTTTCTTTTATAAAAAAATAATCCTGTATTTTTAAAAACGATTTTTTTCATTTATTCAATGTTAATAATTTTTTTTTTTTTTTTTTTTTTTTAATTTAAATAATAAAGTAAAACGACATCGAAGCTTCAAAAGCGAGCTTACAATAATAGATATAACCTTTATCTTTATTTTTTTTACCTCTCATACGAAATAATCATCATATATATATCATCAACATCATCGCTATATACAATTTGCACCGACCCAGTTTTTTTCCTTCTTTCCAAAGTTTTTTTTCCTGCTATTCATTTTTTGCCTCTATTTTTACTTTACTTTTCTTTTTTTTTTCTCGTCCCACAGAAATTACTCAATCGTGCAGCCCTAAAAACGAATGAATCGCTGAAGAAAAGCGGAAGAACATATTTTTGGCGTCGGTTGACAATAATATTTTTTTTAATCGCTTAAATTCCACGCGCTAACAGATTAATCAGATTTTTCAATTTAATTATTTTTAAAAATCCATTTAATTAATTATTTAATTTTTTATTGAAATCGTATAATAATAATTCATTGATCTTACAAGCGACAAGAAGTTTTTTTACTTAGCTAAGCTTACTTACAATTAATTTATCATCTAATTAATTTTTTGTACAATTAAACAGCTTAGATTGGTAATACAGAATTGATAACGAGTTAATTATAATATTGAGAATTACAATAATAAATGTAATAATTAATAATTAATAATGACAATGACAATAATAAGCGTTAGCTACTAATCAATAATTTATGTAAAAATCATATAATCTGAATATTTAACTTTTATACCATCATAAATCACACTCACTTCCATCTCTTATATATTTTTATTTTACTTTTATTTAGTTTTTTTTTTTTTTCCTATAGACATTCAAAAATTTGATTTGATTTTTTTTTTCCTTTTTAAAATTTTTTATACTTTTTTATATTAAATTATCTCTTTCTCTAACTTTCGCTTATTACAATAACGTACATTATTTCCGACTAATGTTTCATTCAAGCACACACGCGCGTTCATTCGTTCACAAAAACGTTAAAAATGCTTAATAAGAATTTATGGAGACGGTCTTCTCCAAAATGCGAGAACACTTTTTATTTTATTTTATTTTATTTCTTTAAATTTCCTATATAAAAAGACTCGAGAAAGGATCATCATCTCGATATTTTTCAATTATTGGTTTTTGCTGTGTGTTTTTATCCTTCTTTTATATTTATTGTTATCCCAATTTTCCCACGATTAATCACTCGAAAGGAAGTCAAGGAATAAACGAAATCAAGAAGCGATAATTTTTAATATAACAACGATTACATGCGTGCATCGCGATTTATTTAATA
Source organism: Encarsia formosa (assembly GCA_038277355.1). Lineage (NCBI taxonomy): Eukaryota > Metazoa > Arthropoda > Insecta > Hymenoptera > Aphelinidae > Encarsia > Encarsia formosa. The sequence continues at coordinate 115,081,102 of CM076184.1, forward strand.
ATACATTTGATTAATCATAATTTATTCTTTAATAAAAGTAACGTTAAAAATAAACGCGTGTAAATGTTTTTTAAAAAAATAACGTAAAATATAGAATATAAATGAATTTTCTTAAAACTCGGATAACATCGCTAAATAAAACAATGTTGTACGAATCTTTGGTAGATGACTTTATTATTTAAAACTTTGCGTCTGTACGCAAGCTTTTTTTTTCCCTTGATATAATTTATCATTTTTTTTTTTAATTCAACACTCCGTTTGGTTGTAATCCACCTAGGGATGTTTACTCGTCAAATACCGGGGATCCTTTGAAAAAAAAAGATAAAAAATTTAAAATATAATATTGATCGATCAACAGAAAAATATCCGTTATTGCACTAACAACCACTAAACCAATGTTGTAGTTAGAAATTTTTTGTACATACGATTCAGTCAGTCAGTTTGTTCAATTATTTCCTCGTCGTTAAGTGTGTATTGTAAACTTTCAAAAAGCGAGAAAAATTTCTGAAAAATCAAAAAGATGGTTCGATGACTTTAAGAATTAGACGTGGCCCAAGCATTGAGTAAAAAAATTCCGTTTTTTTAACCGTATTGTTGCGTTTTAGTACCTTCGAATAGGCCCGATTATTGTGCATTCACCATGGAATTACGATAAATTTGTGCTTTGGATTTGATTGACTGAAACAACAACAACTTTGATAATACCGAGCAAATGGCAGCTTGAAACGCGTTTAACGGGCATTCACTCATATATAAAACGCGAACGTGCTGTAAAGCAAAAATGAAACGGTAACATTTGTCACGAGAAAAAAAAGTTTTCTATAAATAAAAAAAAGATAGAGAGAGGAAGTGTATCATAACTGCAGTTAAAAAGATATAAAAAAAAGCTCATTTTTCGTGCAGAATCAAAAGTCGTAAAAAAATGAACGGGGTTGGTGTAAGGGGGAATTAAGGGAGGTAATTTACAGTAAAAGGAAGCGCCCCGGTTATTACGTCGGAAATTCTCGGTGGATGCGTGTGGAAAAGGGAGAAGAAGAATTTTCACTATGGATGATCGATAGTTTACCTCGCTCGGGTGTTAGATGAAATATACAGTTGTGAGAGGAAGAATTGTTAGGACGGAGAGAAATTTTTCAAAATTTAATCGCGAAAGTGATCTGTTATTTCCTCAACGCTTAAGTGCCATTATTTCAGCTCGTATCAAAATTAATTGACATTGGAGTTTCAATTATCGTCTTCATTTTTTTTTTTTTAATTCTGTTTTTAAAGGGTCGTGCTGTTTGATTGATTTGATGGTTTTTTTTAAGCTTTTTTTTTTTAATTAGCGGAAAAGTAAGTGGCTCTAGAAAAACAATGTGAATTATACTTGTTTTTTTTTTTTTTTTTCTTACTTGATAATATGGAAAGAACAAGTTACGTAAGGACTACAGTTTGGGATCACAAGCGTTAATCACGTTCATGAATTCGGGTTCATGAATGGCACTGTAATATTAAATGGCAGCGATAAAAAAGTATGAATGAGATTTCATGTATTCACATTGCTCTTCTAGAATCAATTTTAGTAATTCTGCTTAACAAAAGAGATAAATAAATCTATTTAAAATGACACGTAATCGTTTGTAGAGCTTACAACTCGTCGGGCTATTTCCAGAGTATTCAAATGTTGAGCGAAAGCAGCATTTTTTTTTATCGTTGTATATACGTTTTTTGTGCGATTGGCAAAAATGGTGAAATTATAAATAAAGTCTCCGAAAATAAGATCGTTTGACTAAAATTTTTGTTGCCAAATGACGAATAAAAAAAAGTAAACTACGTTTTGGCACAGGAAACAGTTTTTACATTGACAGTTTTCTTAATTTAATATGTAGTGTAGAAACAATCTGCAATTGCGTCGTTTTATTTCTGAAAAAAAAAAAAAAAAAAAGATTGAAGTTAATATTCCGTTCTCGTATGCGCAAAATTGACAAATCAGAAGACGAATAGGAAGATTTATTTGAAGCGGTTACAACGATAAAAGATAACGATGCAGTGGGAGAAGAAGAAAAGCGCGATAGTTGCAAAAGCGACCTCGTTTTTTACTCGTTTATTTAAGTTTCTTTTTTTTTTTTTTTTCTTTGTTCTCTGTTCATGTTATTGTATACTTTTTTGTGATCCTCGACTTTTAAACAAAACTTGATTTTTACAATCTTGTTTCGTACTATTTTTCATCTAATTTAAAAGAAATTTTTTAAAATAAATTTCGTTGCACGAGGCTCACTTTATTGTAAAGACGTATTAAAGCCTAATTCTTAAACCTCCCGCTCACTTTTACACAAAGTTTAAATTTTTAGTACAAAATTACTCGCATCGTGTTCAAATATTTTTTTTTCATTTTCTGTTACTGTAAATTTAGTTTATTTCACCATTCTATTCATTAAATCACACGTATAACAAATCACATCATCATACGTACGTCTTATATTCACAATTATACAAATAGACGATGTATACACAACGAGGTACGGAATTTTTTCATCACGGAAATTTACTTCTACGTGTAAATGTCTTTTTATATTTATTTATTTATTTATTTCTCACACGCCTGTATGTAATTTTTATAATGAATTAATTTTACGGCCCTTTAGATTTTTTTTTTTTTTTTTTTTTTCAAGGGTCAATAGCAAAAACTACAATGAAGAATCTTAAAGTTATCGGTGATCTTCTTAGGCTCATCCTCGTGAAAGTCTTTCATTAGTCGGGTATCAAGATCGATAAATTTATATTATTTTTTCTGGTTTTACTTCGGTTACGGCTACAAATTCTATAAAACTGCCGATTTACTTATCCCGAAGAACAATATAAAAAAAAAAAATTTTCCTATTCAATGTTTTTTATTAAATTTTATTAAACTTTTTTTATTCAATTTATTTATACTTTTGTATCTAATAAGTCATCGTTACTATTAGTCATCAAAAAATCGCGATGATCCTTCGAACGAGAAATTTAACGATCTCTTTAAAAATGGATCTTCATATTTAAACTCTATTATACTAAAAAATTTTGACGCTATGTAACAACGTATATGGCGTCTGAAATCATTATTTTTAATTTACTTTTTTTATACCTTTATTTTTTTTTTTTACTTTGTTCCGTATAATTTTTTAAATGTATTCAATATTTTAAATTTAAATCGTTTTCATCATTATTTATTTATTTATTACTTTTTTTTTATGCATGCCTGTATAAAATTTCTAAAAACACTAGCCTACTATGGAAATCGGTGTGTAATTGTGTTAGTGTTTGCTTATTTTTCTGTCAATGGCTTTTACAGTGACTATGAATGGTATGACTGACTCGTTTTGGTTTGGAAGTTATCGTTCAATCTCCCACTTAAAAATAGGAAATAACTTTAAATTCCTACAAGTTTTTTAATTTGCTTTTTTTTATTCAGCTCTATAGGCCTCGAAGGCGTGTTTCGAGTACCGATCAAGCACTTTTAGCATTTGCCCTGTTTAGTTATTCATTGCATTTATTTTAAAAAATTTTTATTTCGTTAGAAATAATGTACGAATGACGCAAGTTTATCTGTTACGTCGGAATGTCTTCGTGTATAATCTTGATCAGAAAAAAAAAAAAGAAAAAATCTAAGCAGTATAGTGCAACCAACAACTCATTTACTTATTTTTTTTTTAAACCGTCGAAACCTGCCTGGGATAAAAAAGAAGAGCACATTCTTTGAAGAAGAAGAATTCGTTCAAGCTTTTCTACATCTTTCACCCCGTCATACATCGAGCCGCGTAATCACGTACACACTGTACATCAGCACTCACGCACACACACGCCTGCATACACTTTTTCGCGAAGCACCCGAGACTGGCGCTGAATTATTAATGCTATACCACCAGATATTTTCTTTTCGCTGTTTCTCTCTCTCTTTCTCTCCTCGCACATGTACACACTCGTGTTCATTTGGCCACTGAATAATTTTTTTTTTTTATACGCTTGATTATCAGATACCCAGTCTTTTCGGCTGGTTTTTATTGGTTCCCTCGTGTGTATAAAATAACTTCCGTTCGTTTCGCTTCGTGCACGCATTGAAATTCTCGAGCGATTTAAAAATTTTTTTTTGAAATTAATCATAATCGCGCCATCTGTAAACGGTGGCGATTTATTCGTAAAAATAAATACAAATCGTACGCAAACTCTATACGTACGAAATAAAATAATCTATATATATATATTTATAATATATACAAAATAAAAAATTTATAAAATATATAAATATACAATAAAAATAAAGATATACAATTAAAAAATATACATTGATCGTTAGCGGGGAAAAAAATACTGATAAAAACCTTTTTTTTTTTTGCTATAACACCGGCTCTACCGAACTCGTCTCCCAAAAACTTTGAAAGAAAAAAAAAAAGAGGAGGTAGAGCCACGGTCGAAAATTTCTTTTTTATTTCCCGTTTGTGCAGAGGTAAACGAACGGAGAACCCGCGCGATGAAAACACACGCGCGCGCCTTTAAACAATCGTGGAAAATTTGGCACCGCTTTGAAAATTTTCTTCCTATTGTCGGGGAGGGGGCTTCGAATGATTGTGTGTACCTAGAACAATGGAGAAATTTTTTTTTTTTTTTTTGGAGTTTAAAAGAAAAAAAAAAAAAGAGTGGGTTACGCACACGCAGACGCACTCATGCATGCCGGGGTGCAGCTCGCGCAGGATTAGACGCGAAGACAAACTCGCTGTTGATACACGTAGTCATTGGCAGTGATTTTTCACACGCGTCGGTCTTTCCATTCTCCGTCGTTCCAGTTTGTTTTTTTTTTCTTTTTTTTTTTTTTTCTCTCTTTTAAATCATCTATCTAAGGTAAACATTTTCGTTAATTTAAATATTCCCTCGTATATCGTTATTATTTTGATCTGTACTACGATGTCGAGACACACTACATAATATTATATCCACGCGATATAGTTCTTTTTTATCATCTCGTTTTTTTTTTTTATCTTTTCATTTTTTTTTTTTTTAAACACAACAAATCTATCACATTTTCAGGATCGCGGCAGGGTTGGCGCGCGGGGCCTTAATTATCATCTTAAACAATCCTTTGAATTATAAGAGTAATAAAATCCGAAGATCCGAAGATTAGACGTGACGCTTCATGTGTAGAGCCAGATGGTCGCTGCGGGAGAAGCAACGGTCGCAGTGACGACACTTGAACGGTTTTGCACCGGTGTGCTTGCGGTAGTGCCGAGTCAGCTCGTCCGAGCGGGCGAACCGCCACTCGCATCCCTCCCAGCTGCACTTGTATGGCTTTTCACCTGTAAACAGACAATAATCGTACATACAATTTTTAGTTTTTCCTTTGTTTTCTCTAAGGTCAAGCGTCATTTCATTCGGCAATAATTAACTTCTAAAATTTCAAATACAAACCAGGAATTTTTAATCGTAGCAGTGCAATATTGTGAAGCTGTATTTTTTTTTTTTTTTTTTTTTTTTTATTAGTCAGATGATTATTGCATATTTATATTATTATTAAGGTTATTTTGTAAAGTTATTATTTTCATCTTTTAAAATCATTTTTTGGCAAATTTTAGTCTTAAATTTATTTCAAAGTACCTTTATGATTTTAAAAATAATTTTTACAACAAAATAATGATTGTTCTTATAAGAGCACGATTTTAACGCAAATAATCTTTTTTTTTCTTAAACTCTGAGTGTCTATAAAAAAATGTCATTTAAAAAATTTTTTTTGTTTTGTCTATAACTAGTCCATACGTAGACTATGTATGCTCATTCCTATGTATGGCTTAGGTATGGTGGTCCATATATGGTCCATGTATGGTCTGTATATAATTTTTTTACATGGGAAATTCTAATTACATTCAAAGGTAAAAAGAAATTGAATTTTTTGGAAATTTCAGAGTTTAAATTTTTCAAATCCAACAAAATTTCGACCAAAACATACAATTTCAAAGGCTGCATTAACGCACAAAAGTTGTTCGCAAAGTGCAACTCTGTAAACAAAGCAATTTAAACTTGTATATATTCAGTCGAGACCTTATTTTCAAAATTATCGCGTGTGAATTTTTAAAGTTGAGCAAAGTGCAAGGGTTGTCATTTATCACCTTATGAATAAAGCAATTTTCAACTTTTCACTGTGCCCACCCCCGTCCGGAAGCTTATTTTCGAAAACATTACATGTAAATTTGTAAAACGAACCCTCCTCTCTCTCCACCCGCACTGGGGGCTCCGGCCGAACTTTAACGAGTTTTGGGATCGATGGTCAGCAAATATTTAAGGCTCTCGAAATGTTTAAAACTGGGTTAATTAGAGAGAACTTTTTTCAAAATCGTTTTTCAATCCCCATAGGCTTGATTAAAAATATTACTTCTACCACCTGTGGCGTATCTCCAGCAAGTCATAACCCCCGGCGAGATTGAGCCTTCTTTTGGGAAAACCAAACTGACTGACATTGTTATTGGGTCGCGCTTGATTGATGAGTCATTTACGGAAGCCGAGGAGAGGGGGAAGATTATTAATTCGGGAGTAATTTGAATTGACGTGCGTACCTCGACATCTAATTTTAACTTTGATAGTTCGTCGATACTCCGGTACGAGGGGGGCTCATGATTTGGACCTTGTTTTTGTTTTTTCTTTAAATTCTACTGTCGACAAGAGTTCAAAACTTTGTGAAATTTGTATCGTAATATTGTTGTTGATGCACTCTGCATCAGAGAGACAAAAAAAAAATAAAATAAAATACCGAGTTAAAATTTTCCACTCGTGATTTTATCAACAATAAAGCTTGTCGGTTTTTATTTTGCGAAAAATCCAAAAAAAACTAATGAAATAATCCATTACATTGGCGAGCGAGTGCGTTGTTGACTGACGCAAAATCGATTATTCATCCTGACAAAGTAATAAAATATTTTTGGGTGAAAAAAGAAAAAAGAGTGGTACCCGACTAGTGGTCGTTACGAGGAGGCGGGTAACGAGACTCGCCATTAACGGTCAATTATAATGTTCTTCATGACTAAATTGATGGAAATTGGCCGGGACGCTACGTTTTATACACCCGCGAAGAAAATAGCTTTAAAATAATCGAATTTCGCCCGCGCGAGAGCAATAAACTTTTAATGAACGCGGACCTTTTCCTAAATTAAATTTTCACTTGCTACCCCGGGCGCGTGTATACAAAGTCTTTTAATTAAGCCCTTTTGTGTATATTTTTTTTTCAAATTTCGTTCTTTTTTTTTTCATTTTTTATACGCTACGGGAGTAGAGAGCTTTTAAAATAAACGTTAAAACAATTTTACGTCAAAGCCGGGTGGAAAAGAAAGCAAAACAAATTTGTCAGAAAATAACAAACTCGTCCGCTTACAAAATAAAAAAATTTGTATTTTTTTTTAATAAAATTACCCGCGACCAGTCTGAAAGTTTTCTTATCGAGAGGAATTCGCGGGGACATTAAGTGCACCTTCTTCCTTTATTTACACCCCGAAATAGCAGAGACGATTCTTTATCAACGTCCTCCGCCTCCCGAAAACACAAAACAAACGTCTTTCGGGGCGACGGTGGCATCTTTCGCTCTCGACGGCGATAAATCCGCGCGGGACGTGGCGACGCATAACCAAATCCCCGGCCTAAATTCCGGGCACGAGAGGAGGGAGAGAGCTACGGGTAAAATACAAACGCGAGTTTATACACCCTCATGTAAACGAACCGCCGCGGCTTCTCCTCGGGAGAAATGCGCTTCTCGAGGAGTCGAGAACGTGGCCCGCACCTCGGAGCAGTCAGGGAGGGAGCATTTTTTACCCCGTCTAATGCGACTCTCCTACCAGCTTTCTTTTTTTTTTTAATAAATCAGGGATTTTCGAGACTCGAAAAATCGACGTCCGAGAGTAGCTGAGGTAACGCTATAGATCTTGCGACCGCGAGAAAAGACCCTTATTGTCTTTGTTTTATCAGAGGGAGGAGGAGGGAAAACCGCGAGACATTCGAGACCGACGCGGTAATTTCATCCTCGAGCGATGATAATAATTTCGTTTAACAACCTTCCTCTTGTTCTGCTTTGTCGGAAATGAGCCAAGTGTTGAATGAGTTGTCTCGCCGCGGCGATCTTTACGATATTCTTGCGACCCGGAATTTTACCGCCCGAAAAAATACAGTCAATTGCGCGAAAGGGAGCGTTCTACTTGTACAAATAGACATCGTTGGGTGTGCGAAAAATTAGTTTAAAACTAGTTAATTTGTGCAAAGTTAGTGTATTTCGAGACGCGCGCCTTGTCCGAACGCACGTGCCGGGGACGCGCAAAGCGTTTATTAGGGAGCAGCAGCGGCTCACGTCGCGCATTTTATCGGCGTATTATGAGAGCTTCGGCCGGTGCCCGTAATGAGACCGTATTAAACGAGATACGCCCGCCCACCCCCCGACTACCCCAAATTAGCGCGCGTTTGTTCGCGACGTGTACGTGCGACTGGGGCTGTTATTGTTTGGAGCCTGTTTTTAGATGACAATGGTATCGATGATCTAATAAACTTTCCGATTTTATTTTTACAATTTTACAAAGAAATTTTGAATCATGCACCTTTCAGGTGACGATTGTCAAATTTAAAGGTACTTCAAGCTTGATTAAGCTACCCGAGCTTTGACTATTTTTTAAATCCAAAATCTCGTATTTTTTTGAGAAAAAATATTTTTTCATAATTTTGGAATTTGATATTTTTTTAAATTGTAACGTACACTAGAGAGTCCCCTAAAAATTTTCCCCAGAAAAAAAGAAGAAGCGAGTCCTCGTTTCCGGAAAGATCGAGCGTCGAGACGCGGGTGCATCAAGCAAAGTGTGGCTACAGCGACCAATAAACCGCGACTACGTGACTCCACTTATTTCCCTCCTGCGACACACTATTTCCTCCGCGGGTTTTTTAATTTGTCCCTTTGACTACTCCTCCCCTGCACTCGAGACGGGATCGAGTAGGGGCGGGGGGGGGGGGGGGAAATAAGATTATCCGCAAAAGAAAATATGCGCATCGATAATTTGTCGTCGGGTGGCACTCAAGAGCACGAAACTCATTTCCTCGGGTACACACGTATCCTCTCCTTTGCATTTTATTAAGTCCGCGATACATTCCGGGAGTGGGGTCGGCGTGAAGAAGACAGACGACTGCCGGCTGCGAGATCGGAATATCATTTGGAATTTTGTTCTAAAACTCGGGAAGAGTGGGAGGGAGGGAGCGAATTACCATGATGCTCCTTCCTTCTTTGGGATTCAGACCGGCGCGCGGACGCGACTTTGCCCCGGCTGGGCTGTAAATCAATGTTATTTGACTTTTCCTTTTTTTTTTTTTTTTTCACAAACCTTATCGCCCCCTTCTTTTTTTTTGAGACGCGGGAGATTTATTTTTTTTAATTTGCTACGACGTTGCTGCTTTGTTTTTCAGGAAGAGATAAATTTTTTAATTTGCCTTATCGCGATGCCTCGAGATTATATTCGGGGCACGCGAGTTCGAAGATCCAATTCCGGAAGTACGTTTTTTAATTTCGTTCCTCTCTTTGAAGAAGCGATAAAAAATCTAGTTGCGTAACGGAACGAGTACAATCAAAAAGGCCTCTACATACTTCTTGCATCAAAATCGAGTACATCGCGGTAAGAACCAATATTATTTCGCTGTTAATATCGCGGTACGGGGAAGCTTCCCAGACAATCAAAAATCCGTTACCCGCTTCCCCGCAAAGTAGAAAAGTCGTTTCGATCGTCGATCGTAATATTCGAGTTTCGAGTGATAAAAAACCCCGGGCCCTTTCTTCATCCTCGTTCCCCTCTCTCGAGTGTGTTCACGCACAGTCGAGACGTAAAGTTCAGATCCTCCTCGTAACCTGACCGCAGGCGCCTGTGGTACAGCCGCCCGCTTGGCTACACCGAGACTTTGAATTTGCGGTCCAAGGTAAGAGGATACGCGTTCAATCGTACGAATGCCTCTCTCTCTCTCTCTCTCTTGCTCTCTCTTGTACGCGCGTATTTATTTACGGCTCTAACTCGGCAGGGAATATTATTTAATCGGGGTACTTTAGTTAAATAAACGTATACAGTTTGAGGCGCGAAAAACTGCTTTTGATTTCACGCCCCAGTGATGGCTGAAACCTGAAGCTTGTCATAAATAAAGCAATACTAAAGTATTATTAACGAAAAAATCAATTTTATTTTAAAATGTCTACTATAGTCTCTCTCAGCGCGCGCAATTGTATTACATTATCTAAAACAAATTTGGTCGAAGCTCCATCTAAATTAACTTACAATAAGTTATATACTCTTTACCTCGCTCTTTACCTTTGCCGCTACGTTCAGAGTTCATTTAAACTTTCGTGGTTATAAATTCATTGATTTTGTTTATAAAGCAATAATTATTATTTTCATGATTTTAATCGGATAATTTCGAACACTCGATTAAATAATGATTTTTTATCAACTCTACTCTCTAAATGTTTCAATTGAATTGCAATGTAAAAATTAAATATAAAAATTCAAATTTTAAATTTTGTTCTTCAACCGATCGCATCAGGAATAAAATGCTGACATTCTTTTTGAGTTCCCTCTTTTTATATCTTGCAATTTATTATTTTGGGTAAAATTTTCAATTTTCATGGCGTGGAATGACTCTTAGCGCCCTCGTCACCTAAAACAGGACACCATTCATCGAAAAAAGAGCTCATGCACTTTACGAAATGATCGATCCTCGGTGTGGGGCAACAACTCGCAGGGCATCGAAAAAACCCTCCCGCCCCGTCCATAAATCCCGGGGGGTGCTGAGCAACAACAGCATCAATTCTATAAGACACAAAAGCACTCGGGCGCAATCGTGCAAAACTTAGGGGGGGCTGGGAATCGAACGGACCGTTAAAAAACTTTACCCCGCTGGGTTCGTTTGTTTCGAGGTGGATGCATCGAGGCTCCTCCCGGCATAATGCGTTTCGTAAATAATGGTATGCTTCCGGCCAAGAAAGTAAGGAGGAAGAAGCTTTCGTAAAGATTCGTAGATAAATATTGGGGAGTGGGAGGTCCGATACCGGTGATGTATTGGTGCTCTCGAAAATATTGAAATCAATGATAAACCGGCCGCAGCGCTAAGATTAACGAGCCCGCTTGATTTTCGTTGTTTTCTCAGCGGAGCATTTCGATTGGTGCATGCATGCACTAAGACACGGGGGATGATGCACTCCCCCAAATCCCTCGGTCAAAGATCGTTTATTAATGGCTCATTAAGGTGGAATTAGCCCTGGAGTGTAATACACAACGTAAATTAATTGGATCGTCAAAAGCCGATGGTGATTACCGGATCGGTGGGAATTAGATTTAGGAGTTGGTTTTTTACGAAAACTCGATTCGAGATCAAAGAGTGCAATTTCTCGGACATTGCTTTTTCGTTAACCCGACGACGGCTTTTCATAAGGGGGAGAGAGAGAGAGAGAGAGAGAGAGAGAGAGCAAGGCAAACAATTAGATTGCCGGGAGGTCCCCACAAAGCTTTAAATAAATCGCGTTACGGACAAGGGGTCGCGCTTTAATTGAGGAAGGGTTTTATTTGCCCGAGGAGACCGGCCGCGGCCGACGTTATTGTGGCTTTCCAGGAGGAAGAATCATTGTCTTCTCGAGTGGAAGTCTTAAATGAATTTCACCCCGACGTAGACGACGGGGACAAATAATAAAGCTTTATTGGCCACCAGGATCATCGAATTTGAGGAAAATGATAAAACCACGCACTCGAGGGACGAGCCGTTCGTTATTACAACGCTGTGGCTAAGTGAGAAGGGCTTCCTCCCGGTCCTTGATTTACATTTGGAAAAAATCCGAAGAACCGAGAATTCGATAAACGCCTCGGAAAGACTTACTCTGATTAATCTTATTTTTTATAACTGCTTGTACCGGAATAAAATCGTTTTATAAATAAAATTCGGATACATTAAGTTAAAGTGTGAACCGAATGTTCTCATGTCTGTTAGAATACGAGTACATCTTGAAAGTTTTAAAAACTAATGCATAGCAATACAGACATAGATGAGAAAAAATCGAATCATAAATGACTATTTGTTAAGTAAGGGACGAGTGAAAAATCAGAGTCACCATCGGGTTTGGTAGCTAATATTCTCTCCGCCATTAATTCAGCATTCGTCTTGTTAAAGTCTCCCCCGAGCTCGGTCTTCTGCGTAGTACACGCGTACAATTCGTTCGGAGGGGAGATAGAAATCAGCAAGCCACCCCCTCGCCGTGTGTTTCCCGGATAAATTACGCAACCGTTGTAAGCGCGATAAGACCGGGGAGGAGGGGGTTAGGTAAGTTTTGTTTTTATCTTTGCACCTGGAAGATTAGAGCTCGATTGGGGTTTTTTTTCTCTGCGATGAATTTTTAAAGGTAATTGCGGAGTGGGTTTGCACGAAAAAAAACCGGAGATTATGATTTATTTATTTTTAATTGAGAACGAGTTCTATCAAGGAAGACACAAGTTAGTAATTATTCCGATTTTAATGCCGACGTTTAACTAATCATGCTGAGAAAATTCTGTAAATTTATGGGCAGCTAGATACGAACATAAAAAAGGCTGTGTTAAAATTCTGAAACGATTCAGAGTCTAATACTCGAGATAATAATTTTTACTTTTTTAGCTTTTTCGTGGTTTTAACACGGTGTCTTATGGGGAACCGAATTTTTACTATATATAAATCCAAGCAACGCATGCTGAGATTTTCACCAGATTTTTTCTGTTATAAAAAGAACAACTAAGGATCATTTTAGTTTCTTCAAAATATCAATTCAGAGAATATTAAAGTAAGAAAAAAATATCTGTAGCAAAAAAATTACGTTTTTGGGGTTAGGTTGCACTCGACTTACCATGCAAGTGTATATCTATATAAAAAAAAAATCATGATTTGACTCACGTTGTGGAGTTAAACGTCCTTAAAGTAATTTATAAACGAATTACGAGTTTAATGCCGAACGAAATGACAGTTAAATTTGTCAGTTTAAATGGTCACTCACCCGTATGCGTCCTCTGGTGGGCTTTGAGGTGTGAGCTTTTGGTGTAGACCTTTTTGCACCCTGGAAACTGGCACTTGTGTATCCTGCGCTTCATGTCGGGCGGACTGTGCTCGTGACTCCTCGCGTGGTGATGCCTGCCGTTTATGCTGACGTGACCGTTGCTCGCCACCACCGTCGTCGTCGTCGTTGCCCCCGTCGTCGTCGAGCCCGTGCCCGTCGAGTTTTGCGACGTCGTCGTGCCGTTCACCGTGGGAAAGCCGTTCGTCGTCACCGAGATTAATCTGTTTAACCAATTTTCATTTTCGTTAAATTTCCAATTTAATATTTTCATAATTTATTAAACTCAAACTTTTTCAATAATCAATTTATTTACAGATCGTGACTTTTTTTTTTACAAAGTAAATTTTACGAAAATTTTTGAGAATCCAGAGTAAAAAAGTGCTTGGTAATGCGTCAAAATTGGAAAAAAAAAATTTACCTCGCAACGCTCTGTCCGTTCGAGTTGGTAACCCTGACGATCGCGCTCCTGCCGTTCGTCCCGTGGAGGTTGAGATTGTGGACGTCAATCATCGAACTGCCGGTCGACGAGTGACTCGAATTCGAGTGACCCTGTCCGGATTCCGGACTCGAGGGTGGCGTCAAGATCTGACCCTCCCCCTCGCATCCACTGTCCTCCTCTTCTTCGCACTCCTGGTTTACCGAGAACAAAAAATAAACGATATTTCTTTTTTATTACTCCATTTCGAAAAATTCCAATCTATATCGCACACGTGCAGCAGAGTAGAATATAAATTCATGCATGGATTTTTTTTTCCTTTTTTTATAGTTATTCGTACAAAGAAAAAAAAAAAAAAAAAAGGTATTAAATTTTGTTTACTAAAAAAAGCAAAAAAGGTAAAACGATGTCTTACAACTTTGATCGAGTAATTGTGACCTAAGAGATGAGACGTTTTGCTAACCTCATGCTCATCATCCTCCTCGAGGTCTTCGCAAGGCTCTTTTTTGAGCTCTATTACTGCCCGACAGGACAGCGACGAGGGCGAGCCGTCCCAGGAAAGAGCGGAGCACGCCGAACTCGCCGACGACATCGACAGCGAGTCCAGGTGTCGGTCCAGCAGATCCCTGTCTCGGCCGTTGTGACTGTGATGACTGCCCGGACTCATTTTAATGTCGTCCAGGCACAGTGGATCCCTGTCGTCCATTGTCGTCACCTGAAAAAAAAATTCGGGGGTTATCAAACGTCTGACCAGTTTTGGTCTTTTACTACTGAAATAAAAAAAAAATGAATGTGACTTTACCTCCATTTTGATTGTTGATTCAAATTGTGCGCTCGCGGTACCCGTCGTGGCGGTCCATATTTGAGGCGCCCTGAAGAGGTTCCAGGGCGCCGTGTCGAGCTCCGTGGGTAGCTTTTTGTACGATTGCAGTTTGGGCTCGTCCTTCAGGTACCTTTCCATCTCGTAGCACGTCTGAAACAAAGACGGTTAAGTCCTATTAACATCGTGAGCATAAATATTCAAAGACAATCCCTCGACGCGTCCAATTCGAAAACTTAAATTACATTACAATATTGATAATCCCCCCCCCCCTATATCCCCGAGGAGTAGACAATACACTCCAAACTAGAGAAAGAACGAGATGGATCGGAGCTGCGGGGCAATGATTGCCGCAAACTTGCGCGATTCAGATTCTTCGGTATCGATCCCCCCGAACCCGCGAGCGAGCGAGTGCCTGCTTGGAGTGTAGATAGGTCTAGGACCTATTAACTTAACGACAATGCGGAAATTACTCGGGCCGAGCTTCCTGGTAGGCCAAGTTTGCGGGGGGGGGGGGGGGGGGGTCTCTGTGCACTTTGAACGCAAAGTTATGCGGGAGGCCAGACTTGGCCAGTGCGATATTGCCTTGACTCCCGCTCGTGATGGGCTCTCGTGTCGCGCGAGACAAGGGAAAGCCTTTTTCAAGGTGAACTTGGGTTTGTGCAATTTTGGGAGAGCTTTGAGAATGGCTGGGGAAAACTTTTTCGGAGTTTCTTTTTCTGTGAGTTATTGCTTAGTGACCTAAAATTTGCTCTTATTAGTAATAGTATAACAGTCGTAGGTAAAATTACATTCCAAATTATCAACTCAAATGAATATATTTTTCTTAGTCAAAATGGTTGATTCTCAAATGGGATATGAAAATTTACGATACTTAGTTTTTAAAAACCTGATAAATTGTTATAAACTATTCAAAACCATTATGAAAAAATGTAATTAAATAAAATAAAAACGAAAAAAATGTGCTACGCCAACCAGAGGTCTATGATTCTGTTTCTTTTGTGGTCAAAAACTTATCCCTTTTTTAATTTAATTAAATTTTCTCAATCGTTTTGATTAGTTAATACAATCAATTTTTGGCCGTTTATTGTCAGAAATAAAAAAATATAAAGTTGTTCATCATTCAGCCACTCAGTGAATGCAGATTTTGAAATAATTTTCAAATTATGTTAAATTAGGGATTTCATCGAGGATTCGATTTTGTAAATAATTTCAATCCAATATTTTTTTCCATCAAAAACGACTCGATAAACTTTATTTTTTTGAAAATCAAAAATATATCGCAACAACCACCGCAAAAGCCTTTTGTAAAAACTCAAATCCTCAAAAAGACAAAAGAAAAGTAAGTTTGATTAGATAAATATCCTCAGAAAAAAAAAGAATAGCACTCCCCCCTCTTTTCCTCCAAGTTGTCCTCGAGAGCAAACTTTTCTAGCACCTCGTACAAAACCGTGAACTGATTGGTCCCCTGTAAAAGACAAAAAGGATCCATCCCATTGTTCGGTAGGGAATAATCGGGTCTCCAAAGCGTTTTCCTCCATCCATTATCATCGCAGAAGCCAAAACTTTTCCCCGGTTGTGTATAACTACGTTATAGATAAGTGAATTTTATAGGTTCCTCATTGGTTGAATAATATATATCCATACCGAAGATACCTTCCAAAACCTCCGGCGTCATCGCCCTAATGGCAAAGCTGCGTAATAATCGAGGTAATAATAATGCGAAGCTTTGCTTAAAATTTCGTTCGATCTCTTCCTCGCCCATTAATCATAAACACGTCAAAGAGACTGTCGCACACCCGTTCAAATTTGAATTTCAATTCTAATTTGAATCAGAAAGGGGGGTGGGAGGAAGGTAAAAAGAGTTTTGTAATGAAAATGGGAAACGAGCATAGGGTAACAACTTTTTTTTTCGCCGATAAAGTTATAAAGGAGAGTTGTTTCACTCCGGACTCCGCTTCCTCAAAAGATTGGAGATTAATTATTAATCCGATGTAATGAGGAAAAAAGTTCGGGAGGAAGTTTTCTTCCCCGGGCCTTCGGTTCGATCCGATCGATCTTAATCTGCTTATGCCCTGAATTAAAATCCAAATAAATTGATCCTGACTTCCTTTTTCCTTGTACAGTACACGTATCGTTGTTTTTGTTCTGGAAATCAATACGCAGGTGCGAGGATTTGGGTAGTTTGAAGTGTGGGGGATTTCGTGATTGAAATATGTGCAAAGTTCGCTTCGTGCGAGTCGTGGAAATTTACGACCGAATGATAATTGTTAAATTTATGAAAATTGATAAACGTTTTGTATTTCAATTTCCCAATACTTTAGATTAGCCGAGTGATTTATATCGAAATTTGATGAACGACGGGGGCGTGGAGTTCCATAAAATCAAATTAAAATTCATCGAATGACTATCGATCGTGGGCTCAAAGTACTGCTCTCATGAAAGATCACGTTTGTTTAGTGTACGCGGCCAATCAAAAGTGCAACTCGTGTTTATCTCCCGCGGGAGCTTAGCGTCGCTAAAACACGTATCTAAAAATAGCGTCACGTCGTCGGGCCGGCGTCTTTGCGTATTACGATGTACAAAAGCGGTTGAATCAAAGCGGCGCATGAAAGGAAAAAACGAGATGGAGGAGGAGAGTCTGCTTGTGCTTCAATTATTATACAATCGCCTTTGATACACTTACTTCGGCCTGGATTCAAGTACAAATTAACCTAATTGTTAAGAAGAAATCCGTTCCTTCACGTGCCTACTCCGAGAAGAAAAGTCTTTGCTCGCATAATTGAAAAAGCAAGCTTCTCCCCCTCCAATCAGAGACGAACTTAACGTCAACTCGGTCAAAAACTGAGAAGCTTCCCGATTGATATTTAATCATCCCTCTCCAGGGCGACCAGCGGGCCGCGATTGTTTCAACCGCTAACTCGGGTTAATGGAATTCCAGGAGAGCTACGTCTGGGCCATTAAAAATTCCTCCTCCCTTAGCCCCCCGCTGCAGGCATTCCCTCCGGGTGCAAAGATACCCGCACTTGAAGTTCAGCGTGAGAGAAAGAGAGTAATAAGCAGTGAAAAGACTACTCTGGAATTTCTTATCGCTCTTCTTGCCCCCCCCCCCCAGAAAATTCTTCCTCATCCCCTTTTTTTGGCGTGTAAGCGCAGAAGAAGAACAAAATAAAGAAAGAGAGAAAGAAAGAGATCAGAGAGGTCTTAGTATTGTTGTAGGGCAATTTCTCAAAACAAATCAAGGCTTCCAGTCGTGTTTGCAGAGACAACTTTATACACAGAGCACAGACGCCGCTATAAATCAAAAAATCCCCTCGGTCGAAAAGTACAAAGTCCAGGGGGGGGGGGGGGCAAAGTAGGACAAACATCGCGCAGGCTGGTGCACCGCCCACAATAAGCTGGATTTTTCGCGTTACTTCAAAAAATTCCAGTCGCGCAAGCAAACACGGGAGCCAAGCATAAGGAGTAGTAGAAGAAGAAGAAGAAGAACGCGAGATAAATTCGCGGGTTTACGGCGGCCCTTAAAGTTGCCTGGGGAATCTCTTTAACGATCTGGCGGTATGCCATGCCACGGCAATTCTCTTATTCTTATGGCGAAAGAATATCCTCGAGGAAAATTCATCGACACAAACACTCTACGCGAATTAATACGAGGTAGGAGAGGGGGGAAGGAAAAACGCTAAGTGTCAGCCGCAGCGCGAGCTTTTTATTACAGAGCGAGCCGTTATCATTCATTTTGTCGAGTTCGGCCTGCTGAAGACATCGAATTACCGAGGATTCTTCCGAAAATCAGCTGCTGTTTAGGTTTTTTTTTAGGTACAAGGTGTACTTTATTGAGAGTAAACAGCAAACAAAAAAATTTTAATCTTTTGCAGAATGAAATTGTATCATGGATTTTATAAAAAAAGCTTGAAAATTTAATCGTGTTATATTAATCAACCGTAATCGATAATCTCGCAATGATTTACGAGTCTTGGGTAACCCCTCTCGAAACCAAAAGAGCCCTCGAATATTCGCAGATATCGAGAATTAAAAATTCGAGTTTAAAAATTAAAATGAGCTCGACGCGGTGATAATGAAAGTATCAGGCGTGAATAAAAGAATAGTCGCGTATCTCGGTGTCGGTGGCGTACCAACGTCGATCCGTGTTCTCCCCGGTGCATTCAAACGGCACACGTCCGACTCGGTAACATAATATTATTGGCTGGCGTTGGTGGTGCCCGCACGTCGAACGCCGCTCGTCGCGGGATTGCGCGTGACGTACCGTTATAAACGATTGACGCTGACTGACGTACCTGCCCCCGCCGCGCTCGGACTTTTCAAGAAAAAATTAAAATACTCGGCACCTTTTTTTCAAAATTTTCAGGCGCTGGATTACGAAAAAAACGACTCACCCATCATTGGCCCTCGAATCGACCATAAAAATTTCAAACACCGCGGGAAAAAAAAAAGCGATGGACTAATAAATCCAGACCCGCGAAAATTTACAGCTCGTGTTTGGCCACTATAAAAGAACGCAACTCGGTGCATTGGCGTGTTCGACGAGAAAGAGACACTTGGGGGCCGGTGCGACCTGTTATGGCCAATCAAAATCAAGACGCGTAATGAAACATCCCGAGTGGTTGTTGCAGTCGAGAGAGACGTAAAGTGCAGTACATAGGAGTTTATGTCCAGCCTTTTTTTTTTTTTTTTTTTTTTTGTTGAAAATTAAAAGACTGTCGAATTTTAAAAATCTTTACAGATCTCCAGCTACTAGAATGAAAAAAAAAACGAATTTTTCGACAGGGCTTGAACGACATAAAAGTATATTTAGATAGAGAGGGAGTAACAAAACTCTGAAAAACAATGTTTTTTTGGCCATTTTCAAAACTCGTTCAATCATATTTTTAAACCTTCCGTGTACGTTCCAGCGTTGTAAAAATCTTTACGGTACGCCCTCGGGTAGACCTGTAAAATTATTCTATTCACTAGCATTCTCAATTCAGATCACTCCCTGTAATAATCAAAAATCACTCAACTCTAAGCACAAAAAAAAAAGTTGGAAAAAAGTGAGGATACCTCCCAAAAAAAAGGTCGACCAGTTTCGGGTCTTTCCGGCATTGCTATCCATAAAACCCCTCCCGCTGCCAAATACTGCAAATGACTTTTTGAAACTCCCCCCATTGTTCTCGCGACACTGGTTGTTATAACGGACAGCCAAAAAAAAAAAAAAAAGCGGAAAGCAACGCTTGCAATAAAACACCTTCGCGGGTTCTGCATGTAGGAAGCGGTAAAAGACAAGTTTAGAAAATCGATACACTTGCGAGGGCACTGCTCTCGCGTATCTAAATCCGCGAGACTTTCACTTTTACAAGAGGCCAACCGTCCGCCCAAATTGAGCCATTCAACCCACGACCTTGCGACGTCTGGAGGCGTAGCGTTTTGTGTCGTGCGATTCTTTCCGGAGCTCGCTCGCTACCACACACAGGATATTGCTAAATTACGTTGAGCTGCGAGAATGAGGAGAAGGGAATTTACGCGTACGTGACAACCGATGCTCTGCCAAGGACTCCGGGCTGTTCTTTGGGTATTTTTGTTTGCGAATTGCACCGAGTTTGCGGTTTGTTATTTGAGCGATATTCGGTGATACTCGGTAGGTATAAATCCTTGTTGAAGTGTTTAATTTATGGAAATTAATTTTCAGATCATAAGTTTGAGCCAGTAGGTTTGTACAATACATTTTTTTTTTATAAAGAACGTCTTGAAACTTTGATTATAGAATTTTTAAATTCACCAAAATGCTGTCAACAATGCACTTTTAGGGAAAGACGAAAATGAAATGATTGTGTAAAACAACAGAAAACAAGTAAACTTTGTAAATAAAGCCATCAAAAATAGCTCGCGAAATCCCACAAACCGAAATAATTATCGGGTAAAGCGGTGGCTTCATTAAAGCCAGTCAATCAAAGCTCGGGCTGAGTCAAGACAGCTCGGCGTTGAAGACTGCCTTGTACTGATTATCCCAGCCGCCCCATTCATTGCGGGACTCGGTCTGTCTACGCGCGGGGCGGTAAGAGTCGACAATGCGCTGTCAAAGACACACGCTTCTTCGGTTGACACTTCGTCCTGCCATCCCGGCGTGCACCACGCGTGCAGCCTGACGTGACAATGCAGTCGCTTGTCTTCGCGCCTTTATGAGAGCCTGCGCTTTGTACGTTTCGGACGGGCTCAAAGCGACGATGCCTAACCTTTTTCAGCTGCTTGATTGAAATCTAATTGAAATTTTCGACAATGCGCTGGACGAATTTAATTAATTTTGATTAGTATCGAAGCTGATTTAGTATATTCGTAGCATTTGAGTAAAAAGTGAATAAAAACTGTAATGAAAATAATGATTATTTCTTTTCAAAGTATTTTGACTAATGAATTGGAAGCGGGTACGACTACCGATTCTGGTAATTTTGACCTTACTCTAGTTACTGCTCGTACGAGCTATTGTGTTTATTTTATAATATAAGAACAGTTTATCAGCAGGTAGGAATAAAAAAAATTTTAAATCGATTGAATAATGTTGATCTACCAAGTTATCGTTATTATGATAATATTTTTAGTCGATTATTGGTTATTGAAATGATCTTCAAAAACTCAATTTTTTTTAAATTAACAAAGAATTTTTTAACCAAGCAAACGCAAGATTTTTATCAAAACTTTGCGTCAACAGCCATCGCTATCAAAAAATATTATAGCTTGGAATTTGTCCAGATCCTAAGATTATTTTTTGAAATTCAATGTTTTTGAAAATATATATTTCTCCTTTGTAAAATTTGTAAACACCACTTCGTAAACTCCAAACATTTCAAAAGTAAATCAAGCGTTAATAATAGAAATAAAATTTCACTATTGGCACGAGTTGAAAAGTTTTATTTGCGGCCTTCCCGTGAATTACACACGCTAAGAACTCTCTGCCTCCTTCCTCGTGTGTGATTGAAAAATTCTGAATCGAAGAAAAATATTATTCCGACCAATAATAAAACATCGAGGATACATCGAAAACATGGCAGTGCTCCAATCACAGCCCCAGACGCTTCTTTTAAAATCAATGCGCTTACCTTGTGCATACAAAAACCCCGGGATAAATCGAAAAAAGTATTTTTTTTTTTTTTTTTTTAAGACTTGCGAATTATAAAAGAGCGCGCACATTAAAAATAAAAAAAAAAGATAAGGGTCAAAAGAAATGCTTAATTGGCAATTCCAGGCTCGAGTGCCCTAATAGCCCCGGCCTTTTGATCCAGGCTTCGTTTTAATTTTCATCAAAGTTTTCACCACGCAGCTCCAGCCCTGCAGCGGCAAGTGGCACTTTGTCTAAATAAAAAGTTAAAAGAGGTGCAGGGAGCAGCAGGGAGCAGGAATCAAATAAGGATGTTCTCGCTTGACCAAGAAACGTACACACGGCTTGGTCGAGTGAAATTTTCTCTTCTGCCAAACTAGATTCTCCCTTTGGAAAGAAAAGTGTCTCTCTCTGTCTGTCTCTCCGGTTTTAATGAGGTACTTTACGAGCGAGTTTAATGCAAAATATCAGTGTCGTTAAACGCTCCACAGAGACCCTTTAAAGGGCAGACGTCGTTAACAGAGTTCCAATCGCTCCCCGAGATTTACGCGATACTGATTATAACCGAGATCAACGTCTCTTTATTCGGTTTATTGTTCCTCGAGCCGCTTAGTACGGGTTCCGGTAGACAGATCATATTTCATTTACTTGCATAAACGAGTAGGTTGAAGTTTACGAGACCAGCAGGAAAGACATAGAGAGCAAAATGATTTTTTTTTTCCACCTCGTACGAATCCCACTTTTCTAAACTTTACTCCCGGGGGGCATAAATCGCCGATCATAGGTCCAAGAGCACCAGCCCGACGCACTCGTCGCTCGTGTTCCGCAAATGGCGCGAAAGCCGGCAAGAAGAAGACCTGCAGAATTATGGCCGACGCTGGTTCCCGCAGTGATTTACGCTTCTTGGCCCAGGGCCCATCGCTAAGAGTCCGACTTCTGGGCTACCCTTCCGGGGGGTCGCGTCGGAATATTCTCTCCTTTTTATTTTTACGGATAAAGCCTGAAATTTGGGTTGACGAGTCGGGATGTACTTTTGTTATGAAATAATTCTACAAAGGTTCGTATCGTGTTTTTTAATCTTGAAAGATTTAAATTTTATACGATTTCTGTGAGTCTGAGGAATAAATAGGTTGAAGTATGAGAAACGGTAAAAAATTTTGAAAATGTTTTAGCATTAATTAAGAGAATTGGTTGAATCTAATTGTAAAACAAATTTGATCTATTATTCTGTTACAAACAGATTGAAAAGAAATTTGAATAGTAATAATGAGAAAGTTGTTATTGATGAAATATATATATATAAACTAATTATGTATTAAAGGACATTAATGTCCGTTGATGATGATAAATAAATAGATAAATAAATTAATTAATTAATCATTTCTTCAAATCCATTTGAAAATACATAGATGGATCAGATTGTTTCGATTGGGTTTAAAATTCCAAAAAAATGTTTCTGCGAAAGTTACTCTGTAAAAAGATGAACATTGCCAATTCGTACCGCTAATTGATATATCAAGTAAAACGTCACAAAAAATTCTCACTTTCGAAAAAAAAAAAAAAAAAAAAAAGATGCAGCCAGGGTATCGCTTACAGGGAGGAGCGCAGTAGCCGGCTCGTCGTGGCGGTTTTACGTTGCACAACTGCAGAGAGTAACGCACCGGCATTCCTCCTGAGCCGTTTGCTCGCTTATATTTATCTGCATACATGCACGCACGCTCGGGTTTTATAGATGTGTTTCCGAGACGCTGACTGGGTATAATAAAAGGAGGCGAGAGCAGCGCTGAAAAGCCACCGGCGTGGGACGAGTTTGGCCTTGGCGTTCAGGAATTCCTCTGTGCTTAGAATGCCAATGGATTGGCCACCTTTATTAATCGACTCTTCCATCGGCTCCAAAAGTATCGAGACATAACTATTTTGAATTCAAAAGTTACGCCAATTACCTGGTGGCGCTCGGAGTGGAACAAAAAGTCACGGTTCGAGCATTGCTTTTTGCAACCAAACAATTACCAGCCGGCTTCGGAGATGTTAAATAATCGCGGGAATTGTTATCGGGTCGAAAGAATCTCATCAAAAAGTTTTTAGCGTCGACGAGAGTAACGAGCAAATTCACGCCGGCTTTAATTCCTGCTCACCGAGATTTATACATCTCCCTTCTTTTTTTTTTTTTTTTTTTAACATGCTCGCGCACACTCGGAGAAGAGTTGAGTCGTCGGGGAGAATTCGCGACGCGCTATTTTTCGCGCCTAATTTATTTCATTAAAAAGTTACCCGATAAATTCAAGTCCGCGGTAGAAAAAAAAAGATAAAGGTGGAGGAGAGATAAGAGGGGAGATTAATAGATAGTTAGGGGCACGGACTAATAGATAATGCGAATTGTAATCTCTCGTTTTTTTTTTTTTTTTTGGCCCCGGTGAGTTATGCGGATTCGTGAAAAGTTTTTTTAAAACGCCCGCGGTTTGTCACTGGAAGGAAGTTTTTTCAGCTCGGATTTATGGGAGGAGAGGAGAGTTTTAGTAATTTTTTGACGGTAAGTTTCGACTATTGCATCTGGAATTAACATCGTTACAGCGGGAGAAGAGGGGGGGGGGGTTTAAAGTTACTTAAACCCATCCCAGCTCTGACAAGTGGGAGAGGAGAAATTTATCTCGGCGATTTGCAGTTGGGAAACTAGTGGTGTAAGTGATAGAGGCTGGCTGCATGACGAAAATTGCCACTGCTAACTCGACTGCCGCCGCCCCGCGCCACACTGGCTCTATCTCTTTCGAGTTTCAAATTTACACGAACTTTAAATTGAAGACTAAGTTTTAAGTTGTACTCTCTCTCGCGCTCTCTCGCTCTGGCTCGAGGAAAAATGGAGCACTTTTTTTTGAAACTGCCTGACACTCGGCTGTCACTGCACATTAGAACTTTCAAATTCTAACTGTAGACGGATTTTTCTCGTGTTGGCGAAAAATTCCTCGAAAAATTCAGCGACGCGACGAGTTTACTTTAGGATGCTTTTTACATTTCTTTTCAAAACTTAAATTATCTTACTGCATATTTAAAAAAGTAAGAGGAATAATACAATTCTAATACTCTGTTATATTCATAACTTGACTTTTTTCAGTTATATTTTGGTGCAAAATAATTATTCAACGAATTTTAAACTTTTTATAACGAAAATTGATTTTATAGACTAAACTTAGTCTAAACGACCTTAAATTGGGCTTTCAAGCTTAATTTTCTGTTAATTTTTGCCTTGAGATCTCGACTGATTTAGATCATTTGATATAACCTTATCAAGCATACAGTTTAAACTTAAAGTAAGTTCTTAATTGAGCTAAAAAATTTTATTAAGTAAAATTATAGAAAATGACTGGAGAAAAAATAAAAATACAATACTACTTTGATTGAGTTTCATTTTCATTGAAAAATCATCAAAAGTATGAATGAATTACGTGGGTGTTCAAAAAATTTTTTTTACAAAACTAGCGCAACGGTCTTTTTAAATTTCTGCGGTTCTGAAATTATTGACTCATATTAACCCTGCAGAGTAGCTACAGAGCATGCATATTCAAAACACGAAGGACAGCCGCATTAGATGCATCTACATTAATACAAAATTCAAGCAGAAAGGAGGTGTAAAGACGAATGTAATAGTTAATAATATTGACTAGAGAACTTCAAAAAAACCAAAGCAAGTATCACATTCAAATAACCGTGCTTCATTTTTTAGCTCAGCAGCCCGCAACACTAAAATTAGTATACGAAGCAGCACCGCCGTAATTTCGAGTACACGGGGAGCAGGCAAAAAGGGCAGTGTACCTGCATTTAACGCCCCGGCTTCTCCGATGTTAATCCATCGGTTAAATTAGAAACGCCTCGGCTCGTTAACGTCCGGGGTGTATCGGAGGCCCGATGCATAATTCAAGCGCGTCCGGCTCGTTTTGCGACGGTGCTCGCCCACGCGAAAGGGAAGAACGGAGATAAAGGCTTACCGCTCTAAAAGGGAGGCTTTTACCACCATCCACCACTAATATCGAATCATACCGCCTCTTTTTTTTCCTCCTACGACTTTGATCTTGATTAATGAGGGCGCTGGCTTGATTGGAGTGCCGGCTTTTGATACCCTCGGAAAAAACTCAAAAACTGATACTCAAAAACAAACACGAATACCTTTAAAATCCACTTAAATCCGAATGACGTTACGGCTAAAAGGTCCAGGCAGCAAAACATCGTAGCTTTCAAAGTTTTTCCAAAAAAAAGGAGCTCGCGAGAGTAAAAATCACTTTAAAATCAATAGGCTGGGGCGGGGAGGGTAAAGCGATAGACCTTTGAAGCGCAAAGCGTATTGGATTTCATCGCTGTCGGTTCGGCGCTAACGAAGACGACGGGGACGGAGGAAGGGAGGTAAACTTAACTCGATCGCTCAAACTCGATTTAGCCCCGCGCACGCATTACGCGAAAGAAGAGCCCCTAACTTTCGCCGGCGGAATATTGTTGTTGTTACTGACCCTACAATGGGGAAGTTTCGGGCAGGGGGGCCACTGTAACTCTCGAGTTGATTAAAATTCGCCCAAGTTGCCTCATTCAATAACCCGCCCTGATTGTCCGCAAAGACGCGCGAGGTTTATTACAAAAAGTGGGTTTCACCGGGAGTCACGTAGAGTCGTTTGATCAGCGAGAAACTACTGCGCTTTTACGAGACCCGAGATGTGGGACGCGACGGGCCGCGTCGGGGCATTAATATACCCCGCGTGCGTTTGAGGAGAGAGAGAGTTTACCCGTGCAACACTCGCGAGAGGATGAGACGAGTTACTTTTTAGGATGCCTTAAAAGCCCCGACGGGATTGTTGCAGCGGAAACTTTGTGATCGCTTTTTACTAGCCGAGAAAACCGGGACGCTTCTCTTTTTCGATCGAGGGGAGGAGGGAGGACAAATGAAATCTGGTTGGCGAAAATTCGGCTCTAATTGAGCGAGAAAGAAGGTAACACAAAAACACGCGATTTACATTCGGGGAGAGGAGGGGGGATAGCTTTATTGTTTCAAATTAGCATTGTTCCTACCTCCCCGAAGCCGTTCCGCTGATTAAGCGGGGCTGCAGGCTCCTTAAGCTGATTTCGCGGCGCGCTCATTCAAATGCGGGCCGCGTGGCTCCTTCCTCTTTCCGCGAGATACTGTCTGTCTGGGCTCCGTGTACGTGAGGAAGGACGACTCCCAATGACCCAATCTTTGTCGTGGCGGACTGAATCTTTTTTTTTTTATTCACAAAGTTGGCTGCACTGGTAATAAACTTGCGGAAAATTTTCGACTAAATGCGTATTGGACAGACTTTATCGGACTCTCAATAGAGACTAAAAGTCTAAAAATCAAGTCTTGGGTCCTCAAAATTATAGAGATCGAAACAATCGAACATTGAGACTTTCCTAACGATGTCTCAGTAACTGGGCAAGAACGATTTGTTCTCAGAACGAATTTTCTAAATTAAAAGATGACTGGCAGAGTCGCACAAGTTTATCAACGCGAAGTGTTATCAAGTGCAGGGCATGACGAATGAACATTTACGTAATATTGATGGTACGTCCCTGTGTGTCTTATCTGATTTGACAAGTTTTTAATAAACGGATAAAAATCAAAACATGCAAATCACCAACGATAAATAACCAACGACAACTTTATCTGTTCGCCGGTACAAGATACCACCCACGGCAACAAAACGAAGCAATACCGCCTAACAAGCCACCCACTCTCCTGCTCGAAACAAGAAGAAAAAAATCGACTCTCGGTGCTCTCCATAATGGCCGGCTTTACTGCTCGCGCGTGTCTTTTTCAAAATTAGGACGCGCAACGGCTTTTACGGGGGTGGGCTCTAAACCCATCCGGTTTTTATGCTTCGTCCTTGACTGTTTTTTCCGTGGCAAGTTGTAAATGAAAATTTCCATTTAACAACTTTTCTTCAAAGTACGACGCGGGGGGATATTAAGTAATTTACTCTTATTTTTCTGAACTTGAAAATTCGAGGGTTAATAAAAATGTATGTTTACGAAGTTGATAAAGTTCTTTTCAAGCTTGAAACAAGTTAAAACTTCATTTTATTTTGAACCTCCTCTTTTTTTTTTTAATGATACCGAAAGTTTTGAACTCTGGTGTAGCGCCCATTTCAAAGGTTCGTGTGTCTTACGACTACCCGGGATAATCTGCTGGTAAACTTTATTCCGGAAGTGCATCATCGCGATGCAAAGTTTCCGGGGCTTCTTTATTTTAAAGCGAGAAAATTTCACTCCCGGTGTAATTCGAAAAATGCAATGAAAAGTTTTGCGAAAATATTCCCCCGATAAATACTGGGATCGTCGAGGGGATCGTAGTCATAGCCCTCCTTCGGTGCGATGAATTGTTAAAACCCGGACACGCGATCGCTTTAATCCTATAATCTCGCGCCGACAGAGAAGGCTTACGTATACACCGGGATATTATGCGCGGATTCGCGAGATCGATCGCGTGTCGTCGCTGTTTTGACTAATTAGCGGGGTAATAAGAACAATCAGAATTTTTATCAGTTTTCTCGGGTTCGATGGGTGGATTCAAAAGTACTTTTAGAATTTTTAAAGTTCTAGATTTCTTTTTTTTTTTTTTTTTTTTTTTTTAAACGCGAATCGAAAGGAAATGGTTTGAATCTCGTTTGAATCCCAGGGCAACGCAAGCGCGGTGAACAAACATTTCATTACCACGTGTTTAATAATTATTGCCGGTACGGTGTATAAAGTCAATTTACACGTGCCGGGGCTCGAATCTATGGAGCGTAAACAACGTAATTTAACAGCTCGTTATTCGCCCGAAGAAATGCCAACGGTCCATAAATACGTCAACCCGAATGTTTGCGCATAACAAAAAACAAAGAAAAATTGTTCAATCCATCCTTGAAATTTACATCCCCCGGCGGAATTTTCCTTCGCATTCTGGATCGTCGCCTATCGGAAGAATTTGATATCGAATTCCATCGGATCGGGTTGGGGGGAAAAAAGAGAGTCCATTATGGGGGAAGGACACCGGGGGATAATGAGATACGTCGGGGCATTTCGACGTGAGAGCCATCGGAATCCGCGAAATTACAACTGCCGAGGCGAGGGAGTAGTAAACGCCTCTTTATGTCCTCGGCTCCCTTTTTACGAGGGTGGGCCCTTAATTTTTGCGGTGGCTTTTGGTTTTTTACGCTTAAGAGATTTTTTACGGGGCAAAGACCTTTCTCTTTTTTTATTTTACGGCCGGACGGGTGAGTGATACTTTCGGAAATATTGATTGCAGCGAAGAGACAAAAATGCCCCGGGCGGGAAGAAGCTTCCCGGAGTAATTTAATTTTTGAACTGGTTAGGAAAGATTTTTATAACTTCTCGAGGGAAGTTCAACGAAATTAATTCGAAAATGTTCAAACGCATTCAGAAACGAGCGAGCGTAAAAAAAAGTTTGACACCGTATCATACACCGAAAGGGAAGAGGCGACTTTGCGTATGACAGTCTTGTATTGGCTGAAAAGTTTTGAATTTCGCTCATTTCAACTTTTTCATTTTACGGTTCGATGATTTTCGAATAACGAATGCAACGCGAGGCAGTGAATACGCCGAGGATCGAGCGGAAAAAAAAAGTGTAAACTTTTTAACAACAAAACTTTTTTGAAAAATTTTTTACTTTCAAATTTCCTCTGATTCAGTTACGAAAGTTTGAACTTGGAATAGAAATAAGTTGAATTAAATTATGCGTGAAAAACTCTGGTCAATATTTGAAAAGTTTGAAGAGCTATTAATTATTTGAAAAAAAAAATGATTCATAAATTTACTTTTTATTCTTAAAATTTATATTACAACTTTTTTGAGCTCATGAGCTTAAATGTATGAAGTAGAACCCTCTTTAAAAATAATAACTGATTCAACCAATTATAAAGGAATGAATCACCCTCATAAAAGGCAGTATAATAAAGCATTCTTCAAAATTAAAAGCGGACCCTGAATAAAAAGAAGTTAACGATCTCATCAAGATAATCGAAAACACCAAAAGCATCTTAGCAATTCGCGTAAATCAAAAACTCTTAGCACGCATAAAAGTAAATTTAAACTAATGCTAAGCAGCATTAACACCCCTTTTATCCAAAAAAAAAAGCGCCGACGACTTTAATAAACGTTTATAGACGCCACCGCCGCCAGCGAAATAATACGAGATTGCACATAAAAAGCCCGGAGATTCCTCGAATGTTTTCCGAAGCTTGGGAAAAACGAAATTTTCCCCCGTACGGGCTCATTATGCACCGCTCTTGCAATATATAAGTTTCCCTTCCCTTCTTTTTTCCTCCGCGGTTTACGCGTCTTCGAGGATTTGAATTTTTGTCCTCCCGGGTCCCCGGGTGATTTAGTTAAGCGGATATTTCCCCGGTTTTTTACTTGCTCTCCCCGCCGATCGTAACGTTTTCAATTAAAGGGCCCGTCCCCGTAACTTCGCTCGAGTTTACCCGAATCGAGCAGTAAAAAAATTACAAGAAAAGTGTTGGCAATAAAGACCGGTAAAATGTGTCGCGCGAAAGAGCCGTACCTCATCGAATCATACAAGCCATCAAAATCAAAATCTCGGGCTGTAAAAAATGCCACTAAACTTCCCTCTACTTTACACCCCCATCGTCCATTAATTCTTTTTTTTTTTTTTCCTTTTTTTTACCCTGCTTTACGAGCGAGTCGTTATAAAACGTTCGCGCGATCGAATTTTTCTTTTTTTTTTCCACCTCACCCTTATAATTTTGACGCTGCAGAGTTTTTATGGGATTGTTAAGGGTTAACTGGACCCTGCAGCTGATATCGCCCGCTTCAAAAGTCGGGGCGGAGGAGGGGGAGAAAGACGTCGTTTATGGCACGAAGATAAACGATCCGGAGGCTTGAATTGTCTTTAAAATAAATTTCTCGACGCCCCGAGGCCTCCTCCCCCGACGTGCGAGATGACGAGCGCGCGGATCCTCTTTTTTACGCTGAGCCGACGATTTTCTTCCTTTTTTTTTTTTCATTGCCGGACGAGGGAAGAAGAAAAAATGGGAACTACGAGGCGAGCTGACAATGAGAAATTAATGAAAGTCGGATGGCTTCTTTATTAAAGAAAAATCCTGGGGCCCGACTACCGGCCAGAGTTTATGTTTTATGGGGGGTGATTTTGCACGCGATGGTGAGCTCCTGCTCGCGTTGATTACAAGATCTTTTGTCACACTATGGTCAGTTTTAAAAAAGAAAAAGGCTCGGGGGGGGACGTTAAAAGGTACTGAAAATTTAATTTGCAACTTCGTACACGTGTTTTTCAAGATGAAAATGTGAGTTTACGCTGAGGAAAGCTTGTTTTTTACTATGTACAGGTAATATGAATGTAAAAAAAAAAATAATAATTTAAAATTTCATTCAAGCCTAAAAGACCTTTGTAAAATGTGCATTAAATTACCATTGGCTTGCATAAAACAAGTAAATGATACTAGAATTACACACTTTAATGAGCAGTGTAACCGGAAGAATCCGTTAAAAACCATTCCCAATAAGGCTCAAAAAGTCCATTAAACAAACTGCTTCGCTCTATTAGATAGAAACAACTCCCACTACCCCCAATTAACCTTGATTCGTGGAAAATTCAAAGCAGCAACTGAGGAGCGAGCACGCGAAGCCAATAGATCAGCCGGGAGTTGGAGCCACGCCGGCATTTAAAAGACACGACACGGAAGCGTCTCCCGAGCCCCATAAAACCGTAACTCCTTCGGCGATGCTATATATACTCCTCGCGTGGCAAGCCGAAGCTGCAGCCCGGGTGACCTTGAACCTGGGGCATACCATCGAGGAGTTAATTTGCGAAGCCTAGTTTACGGCCGGGAAGATAAAATCCTGACGCCGCTACCGCCTGTCATTATTCTATACCGGGGGCTGCTTTTACTTTTTATTTTCAATTTTATTCAGGATAAGTAATTTTTACCAAAAGCGTCAAAACGAACTCTGAATCAAGAATAATTACTTCTCGCAAAATTGAATAGAGGAACTGGAAGTACACACAATTGTCATGTTTGAAAAAACCCGCGAAATTCAAAGATTTAATTACTTGATTCGTCAAATACGAGAACACTTGATTCCTTCCATTGATTCCAAACGAAACTTTAAACCCTATTCATTCTCGGGGGGAGGGGGGCAGGCAACAATTCGGACGAAAATTGAATACGAGTTTGCGTTACTCGCAGCGTAAATCACGACTGCAGCGGCAATCAGCAAAGAAAGCCTTTCCCCTTTCCGAGTCTGGTGGACTCGTAAAGCCCGTCGTCTTACTTTATGTTGTTCTCTGGGAGTAGTGTTCCTCCTCCGAGTAACACTTATTTTTAGAATTTCGATAATGGTAATCAAGGGGCTTGATTCATACGTAAATACGAGGGAGTAAGGAGTGTCGGTAAAAGCGTATTTGCATTGCCACTGAAAACCCGCTGTCGGAGGGGAATCGAGAATAAAGCTCGAGTTGAGGCGAAGGGCCAAAAAAAGTAAAAGAGGAAGAAGAAGAAGTAGACGACGACGAGGAGGAAAAACGCCTCCGTAGTATTTTGTCGTGATTTCATGCCTCGAGCGACTCGACTCTCCTTCTCGCGAGTGTCTTACTTACCATCGCGGTGTCTACGTTTTCTCTCTCTTTTCTCTCTTCTTTTTTCATCTTCTCCCCCCTTTTACCCGTGAAATAAAAAGCCCGGAAAGATGCGCCTCACCTGCAACAGAAAAGAAAACATTTTTTTTTAAAGTTATTGTTCGGGAAGAATGAGCTTTGAAATGTGGGTCAAGATTGGTGTGTTTAGCCGAGAAAAATAAATTGTTTATACTAGGAAAGTGCTGTTTCAAAATTCAAATGAATAAATTATTAATGAAAATTTTTTTTTGAACACCATATTTTCTTTATAAATAAATTTTGAATGAATTTTTCAAAAAATTTATTTTATAGTTTAAGAATTAAAAAAAAAAAAAAAAAATGAATAAATGTATGTGTGCAAGAAAATATTTTTTTTTTTTTTCGATTCTCAAATCTTTAAACATAAGAATCATTTAGTGCATGTGGGAATCGAACCTGAGACTCTCAAGTCTCAAGCCAGGATCTCTCCCAACTGAGCCACACTGACATTTCGCAAATGATCTCAAACGATTAATCCTGAAGCTTAATTAAAAAAATTTTCCAACCGAACATCTAGCGTTTGTCCTCATTAGGATGACTTACCCACCGGAAGAAAGAAAAGCAAAGCTCGGTACCGTTAGCCGTTTGCTGTCAATAAAACCCACACACACAGAGCACAAGCAAGCAAGTAAGCGAAACACGAAATAATAACTCCGCAAAAACAAGACTGCGTCTTGAGTTGAAGCCGGCTTGTAACAAAGCCCCCGGAGCCATAACAACATGCGCGGGGCCGTACGACAAGAAACAGACGTACCGCAATAATGGCTCTGGAATTGTTCCGCGCCACTTATGCAAATACCCTCCTTCCCCCCATAACATCCGATATTTTAGCTTAGAATTTATATACTATCAAGTACGAACAGCGTGGCGGTTCACGTCTTGATTAAAACCCCGAATCGAGCCTGCATCGAGTTTCATGCAAAGCAGCTGGGGGTGGCCGCGACTCCTCGTAAACAACTTTACGCTGAATTATCTCCGAGCTTGTTTACAGCATCTGGTTTTTTGGAAATATTCAAGGAAATAAAAATTTGTTCTTCTTTGGTGTTAACACCCCGCGGTAATTTGTAACACCCCGGGTCTCGTTAGGAGCGGAAAAATTCGACGTTCCGGGGGATATTTTGTTTCGCGGGGGATGAAAGGAAACTCGAGACGAGCCAGCCGGGGGATACCGGACGCGAAATTGGATGTATCTCGGGGGGCTCCGAGCTGAAGAAAAAAGGCGAGTTAATTGTCGGGTTAGGGTGGGTGTGAAGTGAGGAAAAAATTGGTTTTTTTTTTTTTTCGCGCCTTGCCTCCCGATGATTATTTAACGAGGGCTCATGCTCCTTAATTAATCGGAGTTGGGTTTCCCCGAGACTTTTTTAGGTGTTAAGTTTTTGCTACGGGGAAAAATCAAATTAACTTAATTACGCAAATAAATTTTGTATCTGGAGATGAAAGAAGTTTTTGCAAGCTGCTTGCGAGGTACCGATTTTGAGTCGAGTAATCTTTTATTTACTATTTTGAATTTTAATACCAGCAGTGGACAGTCGAATTAAATTATTAAATGATAAAGATTTTAATTGAATTGAATCAAAAAAATTTAATTAAATTTTTAAAGAGATTTACAAAACGGGAACTGAGAACATTTTCTGTAACGTTGAAACCAAAAAGATGAAAACTTTTGTATACGGTGTATGTAATTAAAAAAAAAAAAACAAGGCAACACCAAAGAGAAGTAAAACTAAAAAAAGTAGAAAAGCGGGGATTATTCATGTGGAGTATTTAAGTTATATCAAGGCGAATAAACAAAACTTGAAAGTTCAAACCCTTATTACGGGCGAGTAAAGTTTGTAAATTGTAACTGTCTCTTTGTTCCTCCGGCCGGTGGAGTATATAAAGAGAAAACACTTTGAACAAGAGTATACTACTACTTCGTAACTGTTTGAGGAATTGTTATAAACTTTATAAGTAATCGTAACAATTCATTTGCACAATGAATCCCTCGACTTGCCCGGCGATGTAAGTTTATCTTTCGAAGAATAACAACCTTTAAATTTCGCAAAGTTTAAATTGATAAGTGTATTACCAGCTACAAAACTTCATGTATTTTTTTTTTTTTTTTTTTACAACTTCAACATTTTTTATCGCGTACTGGAGAGCGAAAGAATCAACCGATAACATTTATATACGCTCGAAAATTTTCTCAAACACGCTTTCCATTACCCCCTCCCCCCTCTCCCCCGACACCATCAAGCTCTCGCACGCGTGTCCTATCTGCAGTTTTGTTCCAGCGCTAAACTTGAACACGACCCCCCGGTAGTTACGATCGACCGGATTTCCGACCTTTTTTTTCCTCTCGATAGATCAACCCCCCCCCCCCCCCCCGATACTTTCCCATACAGCTCGCAGGGGTTTATTTTTTTTCTTTCAAAAAAAATGAAAAAACCGAACGGTGAGTTGCGAGCTTTTAAGAGACGATCGATTGAATTAAGCTCGTCTAATCGCGACGTTTAATTTGCATGAATCACGGGGTAGCTTCCGCGTCTTCCCGGAGCTTTTTGCCTTCCAGCGAGTCCGGGGGCTAAAGAAGTGATTGCCAAGACGCGGCCGACGCAGCTTCCTTTGTTTATGTTTGGGCTGCGAGGTAAGCCGATTTTAATTCAGGACGGGGGCTCGAGGTGCTAAAAGGTTTTGCGGGCGCCCGGGAGAGAGGAGAGCTTTGTAACCCGGGCTAATTAGGGAAGAGCAATGAAAGTTGATCGTTACCAGGAGGAGCTGTGATAATTTTGTTTACGCCGGATTTAATTATTATTGTTATTTTCGATCCTTTGAAGTTTGTACACTGCAGATTCTAAGGAAATTTAGAGCGATTACAATTTTATGAAATTTTCTGCAAATTGATGTTGTTTGGTAGCTGAAATTGAATGATGGTACAGCTATAGCTCAAGATTTAAATTTTAAATGAACTTCAGAAGATTAGAGATACATTTTTATTGAAGATTACCAAAAATAACTCAAAATAAACTAATTGCACCAAATGACTGAGCCGATTATTAAAAATTTTTTATCTGAAAATTTTTGAAAATCACTTAACTCAAAAATTTATCACCAATAACTCTAAAAAACTAAAAAAAAAAAAAACGCAAATAAATCATTGTTGTATTCTTTTCAACAAAATTATTTCAGAAAATTTTTGATTAATGTAACAAAACTTGGTTACATCATAATTTCATAGTATTTGCGGCATTATTACTGTGATTCAATATAATTGAAAACAAAATATAATTATAAAATCGGTTTATGGTATAACAGTACATTAAATCCCTACTATAATGAAAATAAAACTAATGTAATAAGGTACCTAATTTATGCCACATGACGGTTGTAAGCTCAAACGAGGGTAGTTTGTACAAAAAAAATTAAAATACTTTTTTTAATGATTAGCCTGAGATACTTAGTCCGTTTATTAGTCTCTCGATTAGTCTGTAACCTATTGAAAGAAAAAAGAGACTGTTATCAAAACTACTAACAAGCAACATCCTTGTAGCACAGCTGGTACTTCATCAATACTTCAAACTGACAAACGGGGGTTGGTCGGAGTGGGAAGGGGTTACTAATACAGCTCGCAAGGTGCTAATCTACAGCCCCGAATGCCGATAATTGCGAAACTCCTACCCCCAGAGAATGCTGCCGCGGCACGGCTTGCATATAGATACGGAAGCAGCAGTGCGGGACCGCGGCGCGATGCGTATATCGACTCGTAAGTGGCCGATCAATCGCCCCTCGAGAGTTCATCATCTGGCCAAGACACTTCTACCCAGACCAAAGCCCTTTGCAGTCAACTTCGTCCCAATCTCGAATTACAATTTTTTTTTTTTTTTTACTCTCGCGACAACAAACAATAACAACAAGGCCTGCTCGTTTTTCACAAAAGTATATTTGCATGTTACGAACGGGGAGAGTGTTTTGAACTCGTAAAAACTTTTCCAACGCCTTTGCCCGAGTAGAAATATAGCGGATCGAGAGATTTATCACTAATCGGTCTGCGTAACAGCGAGAAAATTTTTCATTTGCCGGGGGGGAATGAGTATTAACCCAGATTTTTTCCCCCGATTGCGCCCTTTTGATAAACCTTTTTTCCTCTCTCTCTCTCTCTCTCTTTCTTGCTGGCCTATAAGCTCAACTTCCTTAGACCGTTCGATTTATGCTTCCTTCGATAAGCCGAGGTTTATGGTCTCTCTCTCCTCTGTGCTGCCAGAGCAATCGTATAAAACTCCCGGTGTCGCTGGATGACGTAGACCAGCGCTTTGCGATACCGAGCCCCGGCACCGTGAAAAATTTTGTTTACGAGCCGCGTCGCGAAGGAAAACTTTTGTTACGTTTAATTAATTAAAATTTGATTTCCTGCTGGATTAGAATAACACTGGGATAATTAATGAAAAACTTCGGGGATATAAAAATAAAAGTCATGCACGATTAATGACGCGCTCGATCGAGATGCAAAAACTGTAATTAATGACCTTCGAGACTTTGAATTTAACTGTCACCGTGGCTGAATGAGATGTTTTCTTTCTGACTTTTAAATTCGCGTGAGTAAACAATGACTGTTCGAGGGTGGAAGACGCATTGCTTTTATCAGCGGTCGCGTCATTAAAAAAAAAAAGTTTTCTAAAAACATTACCACCATCCTCGATTCGAAGATAAAGCATCGCGTGAATTTATCGGTTTTTCCCGGAGATAAGAGTCGGCACGGCGACGCCTTAAAAAACCCCTCGCAACGATAAGAGTCACGAAAGTACACACACGAGGTTGAGGGAGAAAAAAAAATTTTTCCTTCCTGCGCTTATACATCGATGCAGAGGCACGACACCTAACGCTAATGCACCTTTAATCTAGTTTCCTCAGTGAAGTTTGAAATTTATTATCAGCGAAGATTGTCGTCCCGAGGTAAACATTTCACGATCATGAGTGCTTTGACTTTTAGAACTTAGCGTTTGTTGGTTTGCAAAAAAAATATTTTATACTTTACTGATACCAGATAAAATTATACATTTGATTGATATATGAAATCAACAGGTTTTTTCTAAATTTGTAATCATGATAATTGTTCTGTGAAAACTTCTTGTTGGTAATGAGCACTCAAATATTAAACAAGATTAATCAGATTCCTTATTCGTCTGTCTCATCTAATACTTTTTTTGAAGTTACTGCCAAACTTAATGTCGTACAATGCACATGACTGAGATAATGTAAATAGCCGTGCAATATGATAATTTAAACCTTTCTGTGATGACTGTAATCTTTTGATTACTAAATACGGTAAATTCCTACTTTTATTTTATTTTATTAACACTTTTGTAAATTTCATTCTCTTGTATCAAAATATATATTTTTTTAGCCTTGAAAATGTCGAGGAAAATGTTGTCCCGATAATGCGGCAACGAAACGTCGGCATATGTAAATAAATAGATTAATTAAATATACTGTTCGTTAAGACCAAACACCAGCCTCCTTCTTTTATTATTTCATACAACGAACAACCACAATTTGAAAAATCTATTATTAATCAAATCCTCGATCAAATCTTATAAATACCGGATTTATGTAAATTTTTTGTTCTTCCGACCTTGATTTCAAATTTTAACAAATACGGTTAGCTTTAAAATCTCAAAAATTTCAAATCCGTCCGTCGCGGCTAGAAAAATCAAATGATTCGCGGCAGCCAGGGTTCGGCAATTATGGTAGAACACGCATCCCCCCCCCCCCCAAAAAAAAGGTCCTCCCAGTCCAAACAGCCCCCCGCCGGGGTGCTTTCACTCATCCGTTCAAGCCCGCGGTCCAGCAATTAAGCCAGGGCTTTTCGCAAAAACGAATTTCCGTCAGCGCTACCGCGCCCGGGTGGCGTTAAATTAACGTCCAGGCTTGGGAGCTCGGGGGATGAGAAGGGGGGGGGGCTTTGATTGGGGTAGGAAACGGAAATCGAAGGTGGGAAAAGCGATTAATCGATCATCTCTGCGGAGCCCTCGAGAGATAGGGTTGGAAAGCCAAGGGCCCTCGACACCCCGCCGAGTGCTTTTTAGGCAGCCGTGTCTTTGATGTTTTCCAGGGCTTGATTTTCGGCAGACCCCAAGTGGATTTTTATTTGTTTTCGTACCTGAATACGAATTTTTTTTTTTTTCTGCTTCCTTTTATCAAAAATTCATTTGAGATTATGAGGTTTTCGAGTGCTCCGTAAGTGCCGCTGGTACGTTCGAGAGGGGGGAAATTTTTAATCTTATAAAAGCGACAGATTTTCGCGATACTTTTGCAATTAAAAACTCGGGTTACCACTCGCGCGATACCGTATCTCGCAAAGCCGATAAAAAACTCTTTAAAACTCTAATCGGAATCCGAAAAAATGGACTCGGCGGTAAAAAAAAAGCTCGCGCGACTCGATTAACCGCGGGCACAAAAAGAAGAGGAGGGAACCATCAATTTCAGGGATGGCCGGGGGTGCACGCAGCCAGCAAGTCAGGCCTCAAAGGACGACTAGCGAGTCTCTCGCTATCTCTTTATCTCTCTTCGGTGGCTCAAAAGCGAGTACTGAAAAATCGAAAGTCGGTTAAATCTCGTTTCTCCGGGAGATTGCGTCCATTCAAGGAGGCACGCTCGCAACACATGCTCAATTTGTCGCGCGCCCGCTTTTATCGATCGCGTGTCTTTTCATTCTTTCCATTTTTTCTTTCTTTTTTTTTATTTGAACGCACGCAGCCAATTTTAAATCACATCAAGCTCGTTCCCAAAACCTCGCCCAAAACTACCCTCGGTGGGAACAAAATCGTGAAGCGAGAATGATTAATTTCATAAAATGCAATTTGCTTGGTTTTGTAATTGGTCTCACCGTTCGGCAGGTTTGATTTTGTGTCCGAAATAGAGTGACGCTTACCTGAAACAGAAAGAGAGTTATAAGATTAGTTACGAATAATTCAAATCGTCTGTCGCGTCGAACCAATCAAATTAAATTCGTTTGAAACAATTCACAATTACAAGTTCTTGAGAACTTCTCTATGTCCCATCTCCAAAAAATTAATAACCGTCAAAGACCGTGTGCGCAAGCTCTTCGAAAGCTCATTTAAATTCCTCCGTATCAAACAACGCCCATCCCCGATAGAAAAAAAACTTTCAAAATTTATCCAATTGTCCTTGCTCGTCAATAATTCCTTCCACCCTCGCGCACCCAGGAATTTCAACGAGCCAATAAAAGTGAAGTTTTACCGACCGAATTAAAGGCATTCCAGGACTAATCAGTTCAAGACCCCCTCTCCGCAAAAACTCTCGTACTCCCTGTTTTAAAACAAAAAGAGCCGCATGGAGGGCGAGATAAAAAGGTGGTGCTCGTGGTGTGAGGAGGAGGAGGGAAGAAACACGATTGGAATGAAATCACGGCTTGTGCAGCCTGTCCGCATCGATTCGGTCGAACAAATGCTATTCTCGGTTTTTACCTACCCCGGAATGCGTCGACACCCCTCGCTTTTTTTTTCTCGCCACCGTTACCGTGACAGGTTCGTTTTGAAACTTTAATATTATGAGCGCTGAATGTCGATACTTTTGAAATAAAGCCGGAGTACTTGAAAATAATAAGTTATCATGAGTGCTTGATTTTTTCTAAAAAATTACATGTTTGATCTGATACAAAAAAATATATACAATTGCAGCCATAAATTTGGTTCGGGCTCATATTTACTCATGAGTATACAGAACTCGGAAAAAAAAACAAATAAATAAATAAAACATTAATCGTCAAAATCTCGAGCTAATAAGGCATTTTCCGGAATCCGAAACCTCCAAGGGGGGGGGGGCGAGTTAGCTAATGCGATAAAGAAACGTTCCAGCTCATCAAAATCAACTCCCTCCAGCTCCGGAGGAGGAGTCGCCCGGCTCCACATAATTAAATCTACCTCCATGTCCATTGAACGCCGTCCGACAGTTTTCCTTCCAGTTAACACTCCAACAGTTTTAGCCTCCCTTTCCAGCTAATTTCATTCCCATCTTTTCCCCGGGTTCGT
The DNA here is from genome assembly GCA_038277355.1 of Encarsia formosa. Classification (NCBI taxonomy): domain Eukaryota; kingdom Metazoa; phylum Arthropoda; class Insecta; order Hymenoptera; family Aphelinidae; genus Encarsia; species Encarsia formosa. The sequence continues at coordinate 115,121,240 of CM076184.1, forward strand.
TTTGGTTGTCTACGCTACGGCTGCGTTCTTCTCCAAGGCCTTCGACAAATTAATGAGATCTCTTGCACGCGGTGCCTCCCGATAAAACGGGGGGCGGGGGTGAATCTTCGGAATTCAATGCCCCACCTTCCACGCTCGAGGAGATATTGAAAATGCCGAGGGAAAAAAAAATTTTCCCGCCCTTTTTTTCGAATTTGATTTTTATGAGATTCCTGCAGGCTCGCGACCCAGTGGATAAAAAATCCCGTCGCGATTAATCTAATTTGAATAAGAAAAACACCGACTGCTAAAATACATACTCGACTGTTATTTCAACTTCCAAACGAACGTTTACTTTTTTTTCGAAAAAACCCGAGGTATAATATGAGAGAAGTTAAATTACCCGCTCGAGGAAGGAAGTAGCTCGGGGTAACGAACTTACAGTTTTTGTTCGGAAGATTCGAAAACTCTCGAGGATGATTTTAAAGAACCGGGGACTGAAAAAACGAATTAAAGTAAGGTGCACACTTTTTAAAAGGCTCGCATCCTCTCCCCGGGGAAGTGTACATAAATTTTACCGGGCGAATTTAAAATTGACGCCGCGCCGTAGCGGGGTAGTTTTTCCTTATGAAAAGGGGCGGTGTAACCCGCTTCCCGGAGTCTCATTAATTCGGCAACTGTCAAAACTTTACTAGACATCGAATCTACCGGGGCTGATTCTCGGCTGAAGATGCAAATCATTCTATGAATGTGGAGTAGGCGGTAAGAAACTCGGTAAGCTCTTTCGAAAAAAGCGGCCGTATTAACATACCGCTGTAAACTTTCGGAGCGTCGCTGCGTCGTCTCCCATGATTGCACACAGGGGGTAATACGAGGATCGATACGTATCTGCAGAAAACATGTCGACGAGTCCTACGAGCAGAATGTGCATAAATATCTCATCTCGGGATGTCTTGACTCTGCCAAGGGGTCGACGAACTCTGCCCAAAAATATTTTAAATCACGGGTAAACTAATGCTTAGCCGAGGTGATTCTGCATTAACGTATTAAACCGAGCAGGAGGGGGGGGGGCAAAAGAGAGCAGAGAGTAATTGAATTGCTCGGGTTATTTACGAGCCCCGATACTGGCCTTTCTCCGACGCCGTTGTAACGTTGTTGCTGTTGTTGTGTATATTTTTGATTATCGAGCCGCGGGTTTAACTGTGCCGGACGATAGCTGGCCGCGATAAATTACGCGCTGCGCGGGTTCAACGGACTGCTCGATGCGTTATGGCTTTTTGAAAATCCAGTAAAAGTTCATATAGTTTACTTGATAATGGATTTTTTAAAAAAACTTGCATAAAAATAAATAAATAATCCAAATTAACGCGAACAGGTAAACATATTTTCTCAAAAACTTAGAATTTTTGGAAGTATTATAATTTTTTAATAATCAATTTAATTTATCCACGAATTAATCCAAGCCTCGCGTAAATAAACAAATTTTATCAAAAAAAAAAAAAAGTAACCCCCCGAGCGTCCAATCAAAAAATCATACCAAGCAAACATTTTCCCCCATTTCATCCCGGAAAAACACCAATAAATTAGTTACGCCCTGATTTTCAAATTAAAAATTCAGTCCGCAGAAAGAAAAAAAAAAAAAAAGGCAGCGGCAATTCGATACCCAGCAGGCAGGCTGCGCACGGGGGTTAATTGCTGATTTCTGCAGGCCCCCCTCGGGAGCGGGGTTGGGGGCAATTAGGCTTGCTGCAAAGGCACGCACTCGACCCACATACCCCCGAGTTCAGCACTTTTTAGGTAATTCCTTTTTTTTTTTTTTTTTTTCGCAAGCGAAATTTTTTTTGAATAATCCATAAGGAGCTAGAGGTTTATTTTGGCGGGTAGGTAAGTTCATGAGAAAAAGAAGCACTCTCGATATTGAATAATAGCACGTTGGGGATAAGTTTTCTTGCTCATGGTCCGAGACTGACCACCGACTGGGCGGTCATAGGCGGTACAACAACTGTGATTAACCGAGGCTATCTCTTACCGTGACGTAATTTCATTACGATTATTACAGTGATTCGAGTTCATCGGCATGACTGTTGCTCCTCGCTCACCGCAACTCGCTTCCCGGGATGATTTTCTGGTAATATCTGTGGGATACTTTATTCCCCGTCAATCTTCTCTCTAATAACGGTCTTTCGTATTAATAAATTGTCTGCTACTACTTTGGAAGAGGACTCTAAAATAACAAGGATGGGATTCTCAAATCTCAAGTCTGTATTTAAAAACTCAATCCCCTTTTAATAAGGAAAACAGTCAGGTGCAAGATAAAATAAAAGGAGGTCGGACTTGGTTGTTTTTAATTTTAATCGCATGAAAAGTTTTTCCTCATACTAATTATATTTTCCACCGGCCTACTTAATTTCCCCTTTTCACCTTTTATTTTTCCTTTCGAGTCTCTCTCGGCTTCTTCTTCTTCTTTTTTATATCCCCCCAGAGCTGGAAGACTTTCTCTTTTATTTTTATCCCGGCGTACTTCTTTCTAATATTATTTTCCATCCTCCCGGGCTCTTTTTCCTCCATTTCTCCTCGCGAAAAAATAACGAGTAGTCTTTTGAGTTTGAATAAAGATAAAAAATTAAGGAGAAAAGGGGGGGGGGAGGTATGCATTCGGGAATCAAAAGGCTCGGGGGCCGAGAAGTGTTTTCTCGAATTAGGCCGTGAATTTCAGACCCTCCGCTGATTAGACTCGAGTAGTGCTTAGCAATTCCAGGTTTTTCAATTACCCGCAGCGTACGAGGATTAAATTTTTTTTCCCACCAGCTAGCCCTGCCTGCCTTACTTCTAGGCTGCCTTCTTCGATTTGGTTAATCTTTTCGATTTTCTCGGGGAAAAAAGAGGGGCTCCTCTCCAGGATTAGAGATTTTATCTGAAATCTCGCGCGCCCGGGGTAACGAGCAGGGCCCTTTATCCTTAATTCCGAGCCCTTTTACGACCGCAAAGTGGAGTGATTGAATAAGAAAATACTCGCTCGTGCTCCCTGTTTGTGAGTCAGGCTAGCTGGATGAAATTTGTCGGTACATCGAGGATCCCGAAAAAAAAAAAAAGAAAAAATATGACCGAAGGGTCGAGATAAAATCCGTAGGCCTCGAGCGAGCGCGTTGCCATGGCTACCGCTGCGAAAAGCCCTGCGTGTTTTCCGTCTAAATTATGTACTCCACCGCCAGTCTGGAGGAGAAGCGGCGTCTTTTGACCTACATCCTTTTACCCCCACGACGAACCCCGAGCCAAGGGTGGAACAATAAAAGAAGACAACAAGTATTCGCCGTTCAAGGAAGATTCAATTAGGTTGATAACCCGTTTTTGAAAAAGCAAGGGATCCTGAAATTTCGATCTGTGCTCATCGGGAAGAGGGGATGGAAAGTCTTAGAGGGGGCGGTTATTGCGTCGGTAGATTGTCATCGCGACGGGGGTAACGACGTCGTTAGGTGTGTGTCGGCTCGCCTCCTTGCGGCTTCATATAAGCCCGCGTGCTTCGCGATCCGGTGGCAAAGTTCAGCCACCCCCCCTTTCCATCCACCCAGATCGTATTTATATGCTTCGGCAAGCTTTTTTCTGCTTGTTCGAAGTAGTGGAATTATTAGTTTCGATTGGTTTCACAGCGTGTAAAAAGAAAATTGGTTGAGGATTTTTTCTTGCTGATACAGACTGGACCACGCTATATTCAACTTTCGAATTCTGCGAGAATTTGAAATTTCAATTATTTTTTGTGGTAGCAGAGCGAGGTTATAATAATGTAGTAAATAATCAAGTTTAAAAGAACGACGTCCTTAATGACGAAAGCTCACGCAAAAAACCTTTAAAAATTCGCAATTCAATGAAAAAAGCCGTCACCCGGGGAAAAAAATAAAGCTCGGCGATTAATCAAAATGGTGACTCAATTTACGACGTCCACCCCCCGTCGTGGTAAAACAATAAAAGGTAAAATATTCAGGTGTTAATTAAAGTAGGTTAGACGCGTGCGTTCCTCGCGAGATTTACGAGTCCGAAAAAAAAACGGAGGGGAACGATTATCAATCCTTCCATAATACAGAGCCGTTAATAGTCCCGGGGAATGGAATAAGGCATCCGGTTACGGTTCGAATCCATCCCTCGCCGTATAATAAAAGATAACGTTCGCGCTATAGGGTTTCAACACCCCCGAATTAAGCCACCTCGGGTATCGATTACACCGAAGCACGCACACCGTTCGCGCCATTACCCAAAAACTTAAACGAAACTCGAGTTTTAACGGCGTCTGAAAAAATTCATCCATCTAAATATCCGCAGCTAGACAAAGAGTCTCGACTCTGGAGGTATATCCACAACATCTGGAAGTACTCCGTCTCTCATTTTTTTATTTTTCGCCTCGCGTCAGTCATGATCCACAACGGAGCCAAAATAGAACCGGCTGGCTGGGAATTTCAATGGTACACGGAGCCGCACCGCGTGTAATATATCCTCCGCTTTTATCTAGCCTGCGCACCAAGGAAGTGGGTTTGTTGCTGAAGTGACTTTCCCGGAAAGTAGCTGGGGGGGGGGGGGGGGGGGGGGTTAACTGCGAGCTTGTACTATGTTTGTTTGATTTAAGCGATTGTTGTTAAGCTTCAAAAACGTGTACCACTAAAGCCCTACTTTTTTTAATTTTGTTGAAATGTAAAAGATCGACTAGTGTTGACCCACAGGTAAACTGTCGTTCCGCCCAACAATGGTCTTAATCAAAGAAAATTTACAGAGAGATAGAGCCTCGGAAGGATAAAAGCGACAGTTTGCGGGACAATTGTGTGTAGATATGATTCCGGGTGTATGCTCATGTCAAATGTAACGCGAACGAAGTTAAGCTTTGTACCTCTCCAAACACGAGCCGGACCTTTTGATTGCTCGCGCGGGTACGACCGATGGACTAAGAAAATTTGATGAATTATTATCCCCACCACTCTGCGGTCCCTGCGGGGGTAGGAGACCCTAATTAAGCGGACCTTTTCAGAAAGAGAGAATATTTCCCCGGGTCCCAGTTGCACGGAGACAAAGGCCGGAGAGATTTTCTCGCGCGAAATTAACCGGGATTCCTAATTGACCCAGGGACGCTGGTATTTTCTTCGGAAAACATTTTAGGCCGAGAGCGAGGAGTGATTACTCGAGCAGTTTTGTGCTCCGCCGGGGTATGATTTAGGGGGATCGCTCGCATTGTGGCGTCTGAATAATACAACCTGGCTGTTACAGGCGGTCGCAAGCGTGTAATTTGATTAAATGTTGGTAATTAGGGTGATATGTGATAATTGTAAGCGACGTATTATTGCTGCAAGTTCGGGGGGCGCGGGGCGTAACAATGTCATTATTATTATTGGAGCGGAGTGGTGAGCTATTTACGCGGCGGGTAAACACGCGCGGAACCTGCATTTGATCCTATTTTAAGTTGATTTAGCTGCCCGCCTCGCGCAAAGCGCGCGCGGGGCGCGTGATTTTAACCAAAAATTTTCATACCAGTCGAACCCCCGGAAGTTTAGTCTGGCGGAGAATACCTCTGAATTATTGGGCTAAATCAATTTCTAAATCCATTGTTGCACCGCTTGAAACCGGCGATTGTTCCGGCCTAGGGGAAATTAAAAATAGCTCGAGGGTTGATTGTAGCCGAATTAAAACAGCCCGTCATTCGAGATCATTATCTAAATTGACGATTACAGTCCAAGCTAAATGTCCCAACCGAAATTTCGAAAACCAAGATTCATTTCGTGTATTTTAAGTCTATGTCGGCGTCACAGCGAAAAAAAAACCTTAGCCGAAAATCTGCAGATTTAAAATTATCAATGAGACACTGAAACGATTTAAAAAATTTAAGACAATACAAAAATCGAATTAATTGGGTGCAGACTTCGAGGCAGACTTATTAGATTCCCAATTTTTTCTGATTTATTTATTTATTTCAGCCTCTTATTGGTAATTTTAAATCTGCAGTTATTCGGCTAAGGTTTTTCTTCGTTGGGACTGTCGACGTAAAGTTATTCGTCGTTACCGCAACCACTTAGAACCAACAATTTTACAACGGTCCTAAAAACTCAGCCAAAAATACGTCACTAGACTCGGTCTCCTTTAATTCAATTTGAGTAAAAAAGCCCGCAGGAAGCTGGGTAGAGCTCACCAATCACGCGGACTAATTTTGCTCGCGAATAACCGCAACGCAAATCACCGCGCAGTAAAAAAAGCGGGGATGGTAGTGGGGGGGGGGGGAGGTATAATTGTCCCCTTCCGCGCGTAGAGAGTAGATTTGGCAAGCGCGGAACTGCAACAACGACTTCCGATCTTGGCGGTCCTGGCAAGAGGAGGAGATGCAGAGCGCATTAACCGCTCGCTCGCTCGAGAAATTCCAGGGGCACTCTAACTTTGGCTGCCAAGCGTTGTCGTGTTGACCCGCTCGCCGAGTTTCTTGCAGGATACCAGGAGAGACCGACTCTAATCGAATTTGCGCTCCTGGAATCCGCCCCCCCCCCCCCAACCCTGTTTTTCGCTCTAATTCGGGCTGGGATGATCGCGCACGAGCGACTTTTTACAAGGGGTCGTTTGCTGCTGCTGCTCTTAAGTTTACCTTTTTTCTTGTACTTTTTTTTTTAATTTTTCATCCCGACGAATTATTGTTGTTTTGCGCTTGCTAGAGAAATAAATAAACCTTTTTCAAAGAGAATGATTCTTTAGAGTTCGGGTAGTTTTGAAAAGATGGAAAAAACAAACATCCTCCGACCCCGCAGTGTTGGTTTATCGTATAAACACGCTCGGGCCAAAGAAATCTCTGGATGCAGGAAAAACGCGCGCGGGCTTTCTTCGTGTAACATCAAAAATTCGACCGCACGAAAAAAAAAGAGAGAGAGAAGAAATTTCAACGTCTTTCGAAAACTTTCCGGCAAACAAACTCTCTCTCTCTTCTTAGGGTAAAAAAGCGCGCGGCGTTCCATTTAAAAAATTCACAAAGTTAAACCGCGTTTTTGCGGCCTTTTCCGCTTCCTTCCTTCCTTTTCCCGCGAAAGGGCCAACCGCAAAATCAACATAAAGTTTACGGGCGGTACAGACCGAGGGCAAGCTAAGAACAGTCCACGGGGCTTAATCTAATTCGAGCTTTATAAACTTCGAAGGCCGGCTCCGGGGCAGCGGCAGCGAACTGTACTTAAAGACAAGTTGCCGGGGATTAAATCGGTCAGGTGCACGCGGGATATGTATGCTAAACAGGTGTAAGGGGGAACTTTGACATGGGAGAATTTATCGATTCTACGGTTACGGTTATGGAGAGATTATCTGCTTGTTTATTATTATGGGAAAGATCGGGTGAGCCTGATTAATTGTTCGAGCTTGTTCGTGCGTTTCGCCTAATATTATCTGCTATTTGGAATCTTCGACTTTTTTTTTTTTTTTTTCTATCGTCGCGAGGCTGTCAGTTTTCATTGTGAAATCCTTGGGTACATGTTACAACTTGTAAATACACAAAATGTAAGTATTAAATTTTTCAAGAACTACGTTTACCTATTTTGCAATCGATAAACGATTTGTAAACCGAACCATTTTTACGATAAATATTTTCTCTGATTTCCAATTTTTAGGTTTCAAATAATAATGATAATAACGATATTATTTGAAGGATATTATCAAAATCTATTTATTTTGAAGAAAGATGTTTCAACAAGTTCGATTGTAAAAAAAAAGTTTCGATAACGTAAATTATAATCGATCGGTCGGTAAAAAGGGTAACTTTCTTTATCAAACATTACGCTGGCCCTTGTAAAAAAATCCAATGCTTTTGAATTCATAAATCAGAATTCGATTTTTGGAATTGAACAATGTGATCAAACAATGGTAAAACACACAATCAGAGCAAACAGACCGTGTAATGAAATATCAAGAGCTCATCAAGCGTAACTTTTGCGAAAAGTAGGGGAGGAGGGGACGGGTGTACATTGAAGTGGCCTTATTTGAGCTCTGGTAGAGGAGATTTATTCAGCAAGACAATCAGCGCTCGCAGACACAGCGAGGGAGGGAGAGAACAAGGGAGAGAGAGAGAGAGAGAGTTTGCCGGTGTGCTGGCGCTGTCCCTCCCGATAGCCCGCACACGTTTATTGTCACTGTTTCGCGGTCTGGCGAGATACCACGTCAAACGTGGCGGTAGCAAGCGCTCGCTGCAGGGAGGCTGTAGCCAGAAAGGCCAGATGTCATACACAGGGGAAATAACATGCTTCGTCAACGCGGACGACGCCCGGTGCTGTAACTAATGGATATTCCTCCTCCGCCGGAATAGAATAAGGGATGGGAGCCCTTTTACACACCGGTGCAATTATATCCACCAGTTTTTTAAACTTTTTTTTTTATGCTTATTGAGCCGATCAATTATGGAGGTTATTAGCTCGAGAGGCTCGCGTAATCATATGATCAAACATCTATTCGATTATTTTCGTATGAAAATTTAATTGTCCTAGCCCGGCTATCGTAGGCTCTCGGTGTGATCGAAAGCCCATTGTTGCTCGATTTGATGACGGACAGTGCCCAAATTATCGTCGTCATTCAGTACATAATTTAATTATAATTTCGTAAATTGCTTGACGTATCGGGGATTTGCGCTTCCGTAGATACTTATAAACTCCGTTCGTGAATTTTCAATTCGTGCGACTTACCGAAACCATTGAAAAAAACCCGCGGCATTCAAAGTTCCATCGAAAGAAGAGAAAGAAAGAAAGAGTGAAAAAGAAAAAAAGTAGACTTTTGAAGAAAGAAAGTTCCACCCCCTCCCCCCGCGATCGATACTCGCTCCCGCTGACGGTTGTAAAGAAAAAGGGCCGCCGCCGGCGTCAGATCGGCGCCAGGTGGATAACGCGAACCGCGCACGCGATATCGATTCGGTGGCTGCCTGCCTGCCGGCGGCGTCGCCTTTCACGAAGGCAACCCGGACTATTCAGGGGGCGCAGCTCGTTTACTCGATTTCTGATAAATATGGGCGGAGGGGAGGGAGGAGAGCCACGTGTTGCTGACGCCGAGCCGAGGCGAAAGTAAGCTCTCTTTCGAGGGTGAATGACTTGCGGTTTTCTTCAGGTATGGCTACGACTGGGCTTTTTTCTTTCTTTCTCTATATTCTGCAGGAAAAAGTTTTACTCGGATGATGATTGAGTGATTTTTTTAATTGATTTCTATGTTTTTTATCTTTTAACTAGTCTCAATCAGCGTGCAAAGGCGCTACATTTTTAATCTTCTTGAAAGTAAATAAACGATAATTTATACTTTCATTTTCAAAAAAACGAAGTTAACTTGCAACTAAGTTCAGTTCGATATTTTTGTGGTTATAGCTTGAAAAAGTTGTTTTTAAAATAATAAGGATTCTCATTTTATTTTATAGAATTCTACAAAGAAATTTAGTCCATTTATTAAAACAAAGTATGGAATTATTCAAAAAATTATTGCAAAAATTCTTAATTACAAAGTATTCAATATTTCAACATAAATTAACGAAATTCAAATTTTGAATTTAACGTTCTCAACCAATCAAATCAATAAGGCTTTTTCATAGCAGACGATTATCCATAACCTACTGTTTGACGATTAAAAAAAATTCCCAATTCTGTTGGCTTTACAGCGTTAATGTTAAAAAAAATTTTTTCAATACAATCTAAAAAATCTTAAAAACCTAAATAATCTTGGTAAAAATTAATGCGAAAAGTTTAAAAGTTCAAAAAATGTGAATAACTTAACGCGGGGTGTATGACCCGGGGTGTACAACAAGAATTTTTTTATCGGCTCTGAAGTAAAAATAACTTAAATTTCTCTATAATAAACTTGTCAGAATAATAGAATAATTAACAGAGTTTAAGCCTAACTTTTAAAAAAAGTTAAAAAATTCATTGAAAATTAAATAAAACTACAAAATATCGTTTTGGGTTCACTACGATAAATCTAAGTCGTCTGCTATGAAAAAGCCTTATTATAAAACGAAGACATTCGAATATGCTTCATCATTATAAAGAGGGATTAGCGAGGCCATCGGTGTTTCACCGCAGAGCAATGACAGACAATTCTGGACTGTTTTAGTTTATTTTAAAAAAATGTATATAAGGTAACTGTACCTAGTATGGCCCCCCTAAGCGAGAATTGACGTTGTGGCGAATCAAATTAATATTTTTTAACGTGTAAGGGCTCATTTTAAAGTTTAATTCAAGTTTAAAGTTTAATTCATTTAAAGTTTAATTCAAGAGCTTTTAAATGAGACCTTACGTGTTCGATTTTGATCAATGAGCTTGAAATGCCAGAGGATTTACCAAAACACGTTTTTTTAAGACACCAAAAATTTGTGTACCCAATATGGCCCCCTTGAAGTTATTTATCAATTGCGATTTGTTCATATTCTTTAAATCAATCAGGATATGAGATTAAAAAAACTTCAAAATTTTTATTATTTTAAAAATGATTTATTTAAAAATTGAGCCTTTTTTTCAATTTTTTTGAAAGCTTTGCAACCAGTAGAAAAATTTCAACTTTAAATTTTTATCAAAGTTTGTTTTTTGAGCTAGAATGTTTTTTTTAGTTATAAAAAAAGCTTTGAAACAATTAAATTTATTTTTCTTAAATAACATTAGGATAAGATTTTCTAAAAAGTAAATATGAAACTAAGGACTCTTGATATCGGTATTTCTACTAATTCGCGCGGGGCCATATTAGGTACACTGCAGTATAAAAAGTTATTTAAGAATAAAACCCGTTAGAAAACGAGTTGAACAAGAACTAAAATCGCGTTTTAAAACTGAAACAATAATGAATCGAAGCTACTTATGAAAATTTTGGTCAGGTATGTCTAAATATTTTGGCAGACCATTTAATTACAACGTAAAATAATAACGAAGGTATACGAAACGAGTTTTAGCTATAAGGCGTGTGAAAAAATAATTTTAAAATGTTCTAAACAACTCAAAACTTCATAATTCAGTGTTTTTGACTTCTTCCTACCTTGTAGAGATGCCGCATATCGAGCATATTCAAAATAACAGGGGGGGCCATATTAGGCACAGGGCCATATTAGGTACACCTACCTTATATTTATAGTAAGCCAAAATTGAATAAAAAATTAAAATAAGCGTATAGCCATTGAAAGAAAGAAAAACGAGGTAGTCGCGCGTTCTTAAATTAGCGCATCATTTCAGCAGCCCACCCGTCATAACTGAATCCTCGGGGGAGTCAGCGGGAAAAGGCGATCAACGTTGGTGATACATCTTTGAAAAGAGCCGGTGCTCTTCCTCCTCGGAGCCTTTCTAATCGAGTTCTCGCGAGCGAGCGAGCGAGCGCTAACTTTGTAATTTAAATGCAGATGGCTCGGCAATTAAGAGAACTACTTTGCTTAAGCGACTACTCCCGGCGCTGAAGTTTTATTTAAAATCTTGGCGCCTCCTACCCACCCCCTCCCTGTTATTCGTCATCCGGGGGTAAAAAAATTCTCGGCTCAGCTGCAGGTGTTTACAGTTACACTCCTCATTAGCGGCGGGAGATCATCGGGACGAAATTCGATTTCCACGTAATGACCCTCCTCAAACTTTTCGGATGAAAAAGAAGAAGAAGCAACGGCGGCGACGGTAAATGCGAATAATCGCCTCGTAACGTTAGTTAGAGAACACTTTAAAAGTTTTTAAGTAGCTTTGCCGTGGCGGGCCAGTAGCACTCCCTTCTTCTTCTTCTTCTTCTTCATCTCCGCGTCTGATAAGGCCTCTCTTATTCTTTTTTTTTTTCTTTCAGCTCAAAACTTTAGCAGGAATCGATTTGGCGTGCGATGTCGCTACAATTAATAAGCGGGAGGAGTATCGCTAATGAGCTTTCTCTTTCGTTGCTTGCTCTCGGAGTTGTTGGAAAAAGTTGCCCGAGTAAAATCCCGGCCGGCCGGCTGACTGAACTCGACTCTTTCCCCTTGCTGGGCTCTAAAGAATATCTCTACTTTCTTTTTTTTTTTTCAAAAGTTGTTTTTTTTTTTCATTCTTTTGAGTTTGAAGCGGTTGGTTCTTCGAGCGGATGTCGCTTTTTTAAAAATTCATCGTTTCCGGTGGTAATTTTACCCAGTTACAGGATAAACTTCGAACAATGATCTTGATTATCCTAGAAGTTGTGTGAGAAACGGAATGACAACCGCGCGTTTTGCAATTAAATTACGCACATGTTATTATCTTGGCAATCATGAGAAATAACACGTTACAGATATGTAGAAAATACACGCAAAATTCGTTTTTCCTTCTTCTACAATCTTTGATTACCTAAAATAATTATTTAATGACAAAAATTACCGTGTCGACCAAGGCCATGTCGAATTGCGAAACTCAATCATCGTTAATACGCAAGTAAATTGAACCACGATTCCCTACTCGACAAAGAACTCCATTCCGTTATTTATTTGTCGCCTTGGAAGTTTCGTTCCCCTCCCCCGCACACACCGCAAAACCATCCCATATCCAACTTTCCGCCTATTTGCCCGGCGGAGAGTCCAATATCGTCAAACTCAACAACCAACTACACTTTTCACCCCGCCGCCCACACGTGAAAAGTTACAAGACGAGGGTCTGCAACGACCGAAACAAAACTTCTGAATCAAAATCGGGGGCCGGTTTTAATTCAAAGTCGTTCGAAGATCCGTGACACGCGACGAGTCAATATCCCTCCTTCCGTGTTTCTCGCGGTCTCCTTCCTGCTCCTCCTCCCATTGTCCCCTTAATCCGAGCGTCTTAAGAGGACGATTGTCTTCAACCGGATTCAAAGTAGTTTGCCCCGGAGGATGACGTCACGGCACTGAGAATTAGGGGAGGGGCCGTGTGGCTCGAATTCGCTAATTAACCTCGGAAATGCCGGGAGGAAGGTGGACGATTCGAATTAATCCACGGGTGCGTTTTAATTAATTAATTTCGCGAGCGAATAAGTCTAGGATTCTTTCGGCATTGGTAGGAGTCTCTTTATCTGAGATTAAATAGTTATTGTTAAAATTGAAGTACTCGTGAAAGGCATGAAGTTTTCGGCTCTTCGCGAGCATTTTCTTTCTTGAGTAGAACTGAACACAATTTAGGCTCGCCAGAGATTGATATTCAGAAAAAATAAGCGCAAAACTTAGAGTAGTTACCTTCTTTTTTTTTATTTTCGACAAAATTAGATAACTGATCGAATTTCGTCGAAACGAAGGATAAAAAGGGGCTCAAGTACGAAGCAGCATTATTTAATTTTGGAAAAACAGAAGAAAGTAGAGGCTCTCAACAATTTTCGCGCCCCCCAAACTTTTGGAAAATCCTCCTTCCCGCGTAGTATAATCCACTCAAAGAAGAGAGGAAGAGCGAACTAGGTACGTTTAAACTTAATGTAAAAAAACCGCCCGAAAGTTTTATCTCTACCTCTCCAAGGATAATCCTCCTCTAGGTTGGTAAAAAAAAAAAAGAAAAAAAAAAAAAAAGAGGAACAGAGAGAAGAAGGGGGTAGTAGTACCGGATGGTAATATCTCCTGGGCCGGGGGGTGGCGTAGCTGAAATTGTAACGTAGCACCGCAGCCCGTTCATATTACGCGAATCACGAAGGAGGAAAGAAAGAAGCGTCGTCGTCGTCGTCGTCACACGTTAAAGAAAGAAGGTTACGCGCCGAGGGGATAATTTACGGTCGCAACTTTACAAAGTGAGAAAAATTACGTTTGCTCAGACCCCGCAGCCCGGGGTTTATATACCACCTGGAAGGGTCCAGGTTTACGACTTTTTCACTACCCCTTTTGCAATTTCGTCGGACGTTCCCGATAAATCAAGCCGATAGGTTGTAAATTATAATTTTACTTTTTTTTACCTTTTCAGAGGAGAGAAAATTGATAAAACGTATTTGATTGCCGAAAATTTCCTCCCTCCTTTTTGAAAAGGATTAAAATTTGCAAGGCAAATACGCCCGGGTTACTATTTTTCCTCCCCCCTCGGCTGGTTTAAATATAATATTCATAAGAGCGTAAAAAAGAGAGACGGATAGAAAGCGCGTGAGCGGGGAGAAAAAGTAGCAGCCACTTCATAAAGGATGGAATAAATGCGGGAGGCTCCTTCCTCCTTCCTTTTTTCTTCTTTCTCTACCCGAGCTCTTCTTCTTCCTTCGGGCACAATGAGTCTTTCAACTTGATTTTGCTTCTCGGTTTCGGATATAGCTGTAGTCGTCATTGTTCCCTTTCAATGGCTACGCTAAGTTCTTCAACCTCGCCGCTGGGAGATCATGCTAATGGAGACCGATGATGATTTTGTGTCCTCGAGATATTTATGAATCTTGTGGACGTTTGTTTTTGCTTGCACGTGAAAGCTCATTAATTTCATCTCGCGTTTACTGAAAACGAGTTTATTCGGACGTTTATTCCCGAGTTTTTATTAAAACTCGGTTATAACTTATTTTCTTTTTATATTTTATTTTTATTTTTTTGTTGTTGCTCGAGTATGAATTTAATAAAGTTTTTAATAAAATAAGTTATTCATTGTACGTAATTCATAATTTAAACCGAGGGGGAAGCTTAAACTTTCAGTAGGCGCAGTGGAAGAGGCCGCGTGCGGTCAGACGAAAATTTGTTTTATGTGCCATTTTGAGATTTGGTTTTAAAATACCATTTAACTTTTTATCATTTTTTTGAAATGTTCTTTTTTGAACGTCAACATTCCACGCATAAATGTTAGAAAAGTTTTGTGGACATTATTCTTTGAAAAATTACAATCAAAGCTGAATCGTAAAGCGCAGAAAGAAGCCTCCCCAGCGCGAAGACACTGCAAAAAAGTATTCCCGGGTCGCATCGTCAATCGTCGTGAAAAATTAACCAGAAAAATTAGCAGCTCCAGGGAGTACTGCCGCGGCGGCGGTCATAACCGAATCCAACAGGTAAAATTGCGGGTGCCGGCCATTAGCGATGTAGGGGGGTTGGGGGGGGGGGGCGGTTGTCATCGCTCGACAGTTTTACCGCGAAGCTAAAAGCGAGGGCGGGCAGCGAACTTGCAGTAATCGTATTAAATCTCGTGTCCGCTCGGAATTAGTGCGGTTTCCTCGGCAGGAGGCTGCAGCGGTCACGTACGTACGCCTCCCTCTAAGCCGACTCTCTGTCTGAGCGTTAAAATTCGGCTGTTGCGCAATTTCGTTAGCGGGGTGAATAATAGGCGGGGGGGGGGGGCAGCCAAGTTCGGAGGATTTTTGGAGGTTTAACTCCTGCTACCGCTTTCTAATGGTTTCGTAATTTTAGCCCGAACCCACCCGAGAATTGGTTGGGTTTTTGAATCTGCGATTGTACGCGGCTTTAATTAATGCGGTTTACACCCCGTGGACCCGGAAACCCCCTCTTTTTTTTATAATACGAATACGAATTTTATCAAACAAAATACTACGTGTTTGCTTTGTTACATGAATTTCTCATTATTAAAATTAAAACAAAATATGCGCGTTTTTTTTTTTTTTTTTTTTAAATACGTATTATTTCACGGGCAGCAGAGTTAATCAAAAAAACTTTTCAAACGGGGTTACCTTTTTTTTTTGTAAATTACGTGAAACAAAATTACATAGCGTGTATAATATAAAACAGTCCAAAACTTGAGCTTCAATTCCAGCGTGAAATTTCGTCCGATTTTCCGCATCACAAAGCATATTTCTACATAGCCGTTTAAACTCTTTGAGCAATGCGTTTCCTCTCTTACCCATTCGATTCGCTCGAAAAATAGATTTCCAAGTATTTTATAGGTCAGTGATCGTGGATCTCATATTAAAAATTTTTAAATTCAAACCCCCACCCCACTGCTCCTACCGTTGCGCCTGATGCGCTAGAAACAACGCACAAAGATAGTCGAATATTTCCCTTCCGAAGAAAAAAAAGAAGCCTCGAGTGTGTATTTTATTAAGATTTAATATTTTAAAAACTCATAATGGATCAAGTTTATTTCCTACTTCTATTAAATATACAGAGCGTGACAAACGCCAATGAAAAATTCACGAGCGCAGTCTCAACCCCCAAATCAACGGTCTCGTCCCTGTACTTGAGTTAAACTGTAAGAAAAAAGCCCTCTAATTCTCAAGACTTCAAAAGATACACGGCCTTTATCTCGGGATGCAATTAGGAGCTGCGTCCTTGGAATAACTGGGCACTTGCTTATCCCCACCGGAGAAAAATTCTCGCGTTTAAAAAAAAAAAAATGTGCGGTCGCAGTATTTCTCTCGTAATGCTCGACTGTTTATTTTCATCGTCTAATGGGCCGCGTTAATTTTTTTACCCCAACTACCGGGGCTTGACAATCGGGAAGGCATAGTGTGACGTCACGCGTCATATACCTGGCGCAAAGTTGGTAACTAACGAAATTCATTACAGCGTGTATGGGTGCGGAGTTTCGGTAAAGAACGCGTTACATCGCTCCGCGAATTCCCGAGCGTCAGAGTTGCGACGCGAGAAGCCCCTCCCCCCACGCGATAATGTAGCCGGTAAGAGGTATCGATCTAAATTTCTCGGGTATTATGTTGGGAGTTTAGTGTTGTTTAATTGGCTCGAATCGTGCGAAACATCAATCGAGAAAGGAAATTTCAAAGGCTCCTAATATTATTACTTTTTTTTTTATTTACGAGAGGTAGTTTGTCGACGGAGTTTACTCAATTAGTCATGCTTTTAAACTGTTTAATTTCACAATGCCACTGTTTTTTTTTTTTTTGTTTCAAAAGTAAATTTTGTTTCGCATTGACACCAAGTAAACACGCAAATATTCCAGAAACGTTTCCTGGATTTTGCATCAACGTTGTGTACTAATATTTCAGTGTCAATAAAATTGAGCTTGTTTCAAACTACACACACCAAGATGACTTTTTGACTAAGCAGAAATGTAAATTGGTAGCCAAGCGAAATTCATTACGACAAATCTCTTTTGGGGCCGGAATCTTATTACAGGTGGCATCATTTAACCCCTGGTCCGTAATCAAGCGAAGCGTTACATTCGGTGGAGTTATTTTCGATATGCATTATTCAATTTGGCGGACGAGAGCCGGGTAGGGGACAAAGAAAAAAATTCATTAGCAAGCTTTTTACTCTAGCAAAAGAAAAGAGAGAGAGAGGAGAGCGCAGGTAAAAGAGAAAACAAGCTTTCAAGAGCCGGCTGGGAGGAGGATTCAGGAAGGGACGTGTATCGATTTCCGAAGGGAAAAAGACAGCCAGTCAGCCAGGGCTAAAACAAAAGAACCCGAGGAGTGTAAAATTGATATTCAATCGACATGCCGTAACGGTACTCGTTTTTTTTTTCCCGTGAAAAAAAGGACTTTGATATTACAACGAAAAAGCGCGTAAACAAGTTGTCAAATTAAGGGGGCCACTTAATTACGAGTGAGGTTTACAAGGAAGCAACAAGCTATCACAAAGCCTCCTACCACGGAGAAAAGAACACACGCGCTTTGGGAGTGAGAGTCGGAGGAAATTTGGCGGGTGACGCGCGGGATTGAAAGTAACGATGAGGCGGCTTAATTATTATTTTGCTCGACGGTCCGTGAGGTCAAAGTGCCCGGGGTGAGAAGGAGGAGGAAGGCCCTTGATATCCGGCCTGCTCTTTGTCGTTTGATGAAAGTAGCTTTGGTTGTTTTTCGGTGTGTTAACGCTCATTGCCACCCTCACCCCCGTAAGAGCTCTGACCTGTTTGCTCTCTTGTAATTGTGTTTTCGAAATGAGCTACTGCTTTTCTTTGAGCGTCATCTTGTAAGGAATCGATGAAAACTACTGAAAAACCATGTCGATGGTATCAGTGAAGAAAAATCTTAGCTCAAAATTTGCCACGAATGAAGTTACAATGTGACTTACGGTTATCAAAATGTCTATCAACCACTTTATTTACTATTTTAGTCTGCGGAAAAAAATGTTAAAACACCTTTGCTACCATGCCGATGATATACTATAGTAAAAAAAAAAAATTTTCCGCACTCCGTCCGGGAAGCGCTACTTCCCTGCCGCTGCCGCTACAGTCAGTAGCGCTTTCCGGCGCCGTCGTGCGGAAAAATAGCATACTCAACTAGGCACCTGAATGGGAAGGTCTCAGATCACATGTTTGTCACACTCGGCTACGCCTCGGACGACAATTTCATGCGATCTGAGACGTTTCCCATTCATACTGCCTAGTTAAGTAATATACTATTTCGACACGCCAGCCACGAATAAAATTACTCCTTGCGATTTTAACAAGCTGAAAACTTGCGAGAAAACTTGGAATCATTTTATTCGTGGCTGATGTGTCAAAATTTTATTTTTTTTACTATACTATAGCATCGATATGGTAGCAAAGGTCATTTTAACATTTTTTGCAGCAGGCTATAATAATAAATAAAATGGTTTAGAGATATTTTAATCACCAAAAGTACACCCACTGTAACTTTATTCATGGCAGATTTTGGGCTAAGATTTTTCTTCGCTCGAATCATCGATGTGAAATTGATAGTGTCTGGCAAGCCATATTGTTACTAAAAATAATGAGTGCTGTTTCAAAGTCCTCTTTTTGGTTGCACTACATCGGACAGATTTATTACATTTTTGACAACAATAAACGCAAAGCTTAAAATATAAAGCCAGTTTTGTTTTGAGTAACTAAAATTTTTACTTCCGATATTAAAAAAAGAGTTTTATGTGTCACAGATTCTCCAAAATGGCTTGGTAAACCGCGAAAAATAGCTTTCAAATTCATCGACCGACTGTTTTTTTCCCCCAACTCCTCTTCTCAATAAAAAAAAAAAAAAAAGAAAGGATTTTCATTAGGAAAAAAACGAAACAGTCATAACAACGGGCAGCGTTCAAATTACGAAACGAAATCAAGAACTCCACTTGAACTTTTTCCATCAAAACAAGCCCCGTTGCAAAAAATAGAAAACAAAAAGCAGAGCCAATCGATCAATTATCACGGGGCAGAAGAGAGGTATAAGAACAAAAATAACGGGGGGGGGGGGCACGCATCACTTTTTACAGGACTATCACATTTGCGAGTGGCTTTTGAAAAATACGCCAGCCCGAGCCAGCCGGTGTATTGTGTTTCTGGAGGCTTTTATCGGATCGTATTTTTATCGTGCGTTCTTCGGCTTTATTCTTCTTTTTTTGTTTATTAATTATCGGGAGATGATTTTTTTCGAGAGGGTGACTTGTTGCGTAATGCAGGGGTAGGTCGGGGGTGCAATTATTTACTTTTAATTACGCGAGCCCTTCTTTTTTTCTGTGTTTGGACAGAGGGTACCCGTACTGTTAATGGATTTTTCAATGCCTTTTTTTAAGAGTTGGAATAACTTTACAAGGGTTGTTTGATTCGAACTCGAGTAACAGCGCTTTTTACAACGTTTCAGAAATTGTAACGCGATACCGAAAGCTCGTTTTCAAAAGCTCGAAGGGAGTTAAGCGCGGGGTAAGAGACAAAGTTGTAATCGCGTCACTTGTGAGCTAATCAAACTCATCTTCACATATTCCACCCCACGCGCACGTCGCTCCAAAGTTTGGCGGGGGGAGGAGAGAAGAGGAGACAATCGTACCTGAGTAAGCGATGATCGGTAAAGTTCGAAAGCTGCTCTCTCCTCTACGGAGAACTTTGCATAATTTCAAAAACACAATCGGAGAAATAATCTACCCTCGATTCAGCAAAAAAAACACGCTTCTTCCGTAACTCTAATTGTGCGTAATTATTTTTCTAGCGAGAGTACAACGCGATACCGCTTAGCGCTTTTTTCCCCCTCGGCTTTTCGCAGACTCGACGGATTCGAGCCGCGCGTGGACGACGCTCGCGTTTTTGTTTCGCGACGCGATAATGAGGCGCCCCGCACGCAAACGAGAGTGAAAGGGGGCAGAGCACCGCTTTCTTTTGTTTGGGGGAGGACGACGCGAGACGCTCGAGTGTGCTTTTTTTTCGAAAAAAAAAGAAAAGAAAATGTTTAACGTTGAAAAATTTAGCGGCGGGGTAATTTTGAGAGAGATCCATGGTGCGCGGGAATTCAGGGAGTATTCAAAGAATTTCGTTTTTCGAGTTCGCTAATTGGTACGCTACCGAAATTGAGCGGAGCGAAGCTTACAAAGTGGAAAGTATTTGTTATCGTGCCCGTATTTCGAAAACAAATTGGAGAGACAAAATTTGTCATTTAAATTGAGCTCGATTTTTTTTTTTTTGAAATTGTGACGCGTCGTAACGTTGAATAAGTTGCGCTGCTACGTCTTTAGACTGAATTAATTACATAGAGCGAGTCAAAATTTCGCTATGTGGAAATAGCAATGTAAATTTTTCATACTAAGTTTGATTAAGCAAAACTTTGTGTTACCCCAGGCTAGAGAGCAGTTATTTCTCAATTTCATCTTGAATTTCATGGTAAATATCATTGAATTTTTTATGAAAATTCCTTTTCGGGCTAAAAGTAAAAATATACAACTTTTATCAAAATTGAAAAAAAAAGATTTATAAATAATTAATTGATCACGTAGCATATCAATCAAAGTTTGAAAAAAAATTGAATACGCCCCACAAGTGTCAGACTAAAATATCTGAAACTATTTTCAAAATTCATTCAATAAAATGTTTTTTACTATCTCACATCAATTAGTTACTATTTTCTTTATTAGAAAAATTAGAATTTCAAGCTTGAATATTCAAGAAAAACGTTTGATAACAATAACAGTTGAGCACACGTGAGCTGACTTTTGCCTCATACCGGCAAAAACTGAAAAAGAAATCAATTGATAACCGATCGAGTAAGTAAACACAAACAAACGAGAGAGAGGGAGTAAAAAAAAAGCGGGGGAGTCGCACCACGCTCGGACGTGCTTATTTCATAGCTTTCAAAAAAATGAAAATCTCGCGGGGGTGTGGGAAAAAAAGAGCGCGGGGCACATAATTCCGATCGAACCGGCCTCGAGCCACGATAAATCACACTGCGCGTTCTGTGTCTTCCTTTCGAATAAAATTTATGGTTTGTCATGTCCACCAACCCCGATGATCGCGAATGGCATTTTTCCCTTTCCTTTTTTTAAAACTTTTTATCAGGTCAAATGCGTGTGCATGTAAATCAATCACCTTGTGTAACTTCATCGAAAATCGTGCGTGTGTGGTTTGGCTTGCTCGGTAGCGCTACTTTTTTTTTTTTCTTTACTCTGAAAAAGTCTAAATAAAAAGCGGCTTGACGGAAAAATTGCGCCGCACCAACTTTCATAAGTGCGCGGCTTAAGTGCAAGTTTGAATAAACAAGAAGCTTTTAAACTTTTTTTTCTCCTAGTGCTTTATTTTTGAAAAGTTGGGGGTATATATTGCTAGATTTCCACTTTAGAGCGAGATTTCCACTTTACAAAATATTTATGTGTCAATGCGTATGAAAATTGAAAAAAAAGTTATTTAAATGCATACGCGAGTTTGACAAAAAAGGGTGGATAATAATTTTTAATTGATGGTCTAGTTTTTGTATGGCACACGTACACACGGACACGGTACTAAAACTGCAGTTAATGGGGGCTGTTTTTACGCGGTCGACGCACCAGGAAAGGAATCGAGTAACCGTTAATGTTAATTGAAAATACCAAGCAACCGTTTAAATTTATTTCAATGTTCTCGAGTAATATTAACAATGATAAATCAAGTGATGTGTTTTAATACTTCCATTCAAAATCAATAAACAATTTCAGATTTTACAGTGGTTTTTTTAATCACCTTTGAAAAAGTACTTCATCATTTGTCAGTTTTACCAACGTAAACTGTAAATACTGAAGAGAATTTCAAACGCAATTTTTTTTTTCTTAATAAATGACAAGAAAAATTGAATAAATTTTTTTACTCAGCGTACTTTTTTAAATATTAAAACACAGCTTATTAAAAATAAAACAGGAATGAAAATTTGATGATTACATCTCATTTTTACCCGTAACAAAAACTTGATAAAATTATTACGTGATCCCAGACCCGCTTAACAAAATACAAAGTGTCGAAAGTCACACAAGTTTTTCCAAAATAAGTCGCACGTAAAAAATTTTCCCCAGAGAACGATTAAAAAGAATCCATCAAATTTACGTAAGAATTTCTCCTCTCGTTTATTAAGTTTCCTCATTACCGGGGGGCACGCACGCATCGCCGCCATTTTTTTTTTCCCTTCCGGTTGATCCCACCTTTATTTGGCCTTCCTTTTATACGCTCGCAGTGTACATAAAAAAAGCTCCCGCATGAATGAGTAAAAAAAGGGCTCGGTGCGCGTCTAATCATTGAGCGATTTTAACGGGGTGCAGAGGGAGGCACGCGCACCCCCTGAAAGTTTAACGGTCACGGCGGCTAAATGTCATTGTCGATCCCGGGGTCGTTAACCCTTTCTCCCACCGGCGATAAAACTACCGGAGATTTTACTATGTAGTTTTCTTCAACTGCGATTGCTCCAGACGCTTTGATTTACATTGCCCTTCATAAATCTACTCTTTCATTTTACGTAGCTTTTAACAATTTTCTTTCATCGCGTTACGGTTTTTTTCTTGAAAATATTCTCTCAAAGCTCTTTGATGATCCTCGCGATAAGCAAGCCCGGGTTAATCCGGAGGCAATATTTTTATACAATTTAATAATATTACAATTTAGAGCCCGAGGCTTACACTTAATATTGTAAGCGAGTAATCCAATGAAGGAGCCCGCTTTACCCCACCGAGTAAATTAAAAAACCTCGATTTAAATCCCAAAAGCCAACCAAGGGAACTCCATCCCCTTTAACGAATCACGAGAAAAAATATTTACGCGAATCAAAGGAAATACTCTCGGTGGAGTAAAATAAAATGAAAAAAAGGGGGGAGGGGGGCATGCCCGTGGTGTGTATAGAAAAACGGTAATCTCAAAGAGTATCGCTGCAGGAAATCATTCTCCTGGCGTTTTTCTGGTCCAAGAAGAAGAAGGTTTTATATCGATGTAGCGTCCTCCTCCCTAGCTCGTGAAAAAGAAGCGTAATGGAACGCGTTTCGGGAATCACGTACTTGAGGAAAATTCACGTGTGTGCGCGGCCGCCGCTTTTTCTACTCGTCGCGTCGCCTTCTTTTTTCTCATTTTCGGGACCGGGATGGACGAGAGGGGGAGCCTGATGTCTTTCGAATTTTTCCCTCCGGCGAGTCCTGTATTGTGTATTGGCCTATTTCGGTCTGAGCAGGTGTCCTTTTTAAACGGATTTATTTTCTTACTCTTTTTTGCGAGAGGATTTTCTGGGCGGTAAGAAAGGGCGGTTCTTGGAAATAAGTGAAGTGGAAGATTCGTACCTTCGAGTGGAATATTTAAATGAAAAATATATTCATATTGATATAGGCGGTCCAAACGAAGTAAAAGCCGAAAAACTGCAGACTTGAAATTACGAATGAGAGACTGAAATCAAGGGACTATGCAGTTCAGAATCACTAAAAGAATTACACATAAAAATTAATATAATCAATAAAATATCAATTTCATTTCAAGTAAAAATCATCGAAAAATATTGAAATTGATTTCAAGGCTGTACAAACACTTTAAATTTTCCAAAAGAATCACAAAAGAATCAAAAGAATCATAAGTGATTCTGGAGTGCATACACTGGGAAAAATGTGCTCGGTATTAAAGCCACCCGTAGAGCCGTAATGGAATCTACAATTTGGACAGTATTTTGTCCACTGTGGAACAAATTTGGCGCACGGTGGTAAACGTTTGGGCCGCAGTGTCGTACCGAATCGCGCACTACCCCGCCTCTCAGCTTATACGAAAACGCATTCGCATGTAGCTTTCCCGCGCTTACGGTTGTTGTAAATTTCAACAGTTAACTTTTTTTTATTAATTAATGTAAACTAAAGTTTACCAAAGCTCATTTATTTATTAAGATTAATATTATTGCGTAACCTATAAAAACAAGAATCCTACAAACGCAATTGGTTATTCCGCTTGCATATCTCAGCATATGTGCGCTGTTCTTCGCACGCTCTCGTGCGCCAAATTTGACACACCTATGAAAGATTCCCGGTCCACGACGTTGAGACGCAGAGCCCCCATTTTTGAGACATAACGCGCGCACATTTTTCCCAGTGTAGCCCCTCGACTGAAATTAATAAATAAATCAGAAAAAATTGAGAATCTTATAAGTCAGCACCCAATTTCCGGTTTTTAAATATTGTCTTAAATTTTTTAAATCTTTTCAGCCTCTCATTGATAATTTTAAATCCGCAATTTTTTGGCTAAGGTTTTTCTTCGTTGGGACCGTCGATATATTAAATTCTAAAACAAACAGATATATACTGAAAAATTACTAGTATAATTACAAGGGCAGGAAATAAGGTCTTTTCTTCTAGCTGGGAGATAATTTTAGTCTATCTTTGAGATATACGTTAGCCAAAAAAATTTCATAATTTTCCTGTCTTAATAAAAGCAAGGAACCGAAACATTAAATAAAAAAAAAAGTCGAGAGCCGGAGAGTACGTAACTCAACTTCACGGGCAGGCAGTAACAATTTTCCCAAATCCCGGCGACATCCTAAACGCGGTGGGGTGCAAACAAGAAACTCCTTGTCGCGGGGCTCGCGTCGCGCGCGCGTTTACTTTTTTCACCCTCGGGATTTTCCCGCGCGTGTGTCTACACGGAAAATGGAAAATCGAAGGGATCGTTATCGTAGACTCTGTACAAGAGAGTATAACGAGCCGCGCGCGCTCGCTCGCTCTTTTCATCGAATTGCTCCGAAGTCGAATAGACTGGAAAATCGAAGACTGCTCCCTCGAACTGAAGAAAGAAAAGAAGGGAGAATTTATTCCGAAACGAGTCACCTGCACGGATACGCCCTGCCTTTCGTAATTACCGAATTGATATTTCGCGCTCGAATTCGCTTTTATTCTACTTATTCGCCTTTATTTTACTCTCGATGAGTGCTTTTTTTTTTTACGAATTTTACCTTGTACTTCGAAAAGGAAGTTAATTTTTGGTGCGTCGAGAATTTTTTGTAAACTATAGAACCGTAAAATATGATTTTTAGAAATTTAAAAGAGTTTGGTTAGTGAAATTTTTATTTTTATTTTTTATTTGAATTAAACTATTTTTTTGTTACTTCTGTTGCATTATTAAACAAATATTTCACTCAGCCAAAAGTAATAAATCGTGCGTAAAGAATGCTTATTAAAGTTTAAAAATAATTTTTACGCAGATTAATTGTCAGGATCAACTTTTCCTCGTATTGGATTCCACCTGACCCAATAAACGCACTCTCAATTTCAACATTAAGCCCAAAAAAGAAAAAAACCGAGTATTCGATCCATAAAATTAACCCGCAACAATAATGAAAAAAAAAAAAAAAAAAAAAAAACGGAAAGAATCTATCGATAAAATCCAATAAAACCAGCGATAATGAGAGATCCGAACTGACAAAGGGAAAAATCGAGCGGTTTGATTACGAGCGCAGTCAATAAATCACCCATATTTACTTTTTTTTTTACTTTTTTTATTTATTTATTTTTTTTGCCTCACCGTTGTTCTTGGCCGCAGACCACTCAATCATCCCGAGCCTTCATTAAGCCGGACACGCATGCGTGTATCGCTTCTGACTGCTAATAAGGTGTTTTTTATTTTATCGGGGACATACGTGTTTTTCGTTTCCAATGCACCGGGTTCTTGGAAAGCGGGGAACGTGTCGTCAATATTGAGTTATGAGAAAATTCAAAAGTTTCACACGTGGCGATGTTCGACGCTGCGTCAAGAGGATGGGAATTTTCTCGGGTTGTAAAATCAAACGTGCTAAGCATTTTGGAAAACTCTCGCGGTAACGCTTAATTCTTTTTTTTTTCTCTCACTGCTTTAGTATGTTGTAACAGGACTTGGTCGTTAAGTGTAAACAATACCATAATATCACGAAATCTGGACATTAAATGAATTACAAAATATTTACGACCGATGTGGCTCAGGGATCATTTTGAATCCCAATGCAACATCGGAATGATTAGTGAGCTATGCGCCGGATTTCCGAATCCAGGGTTAGCGGTTCGATTCTCACACGATACTTTTCACAACTCAAAAACGGCATTAAGGTTGTTGGGTCGGTCCATGATCTGACAAGTAGATTCTAACAAAAAAGTACTCATTTTGTAGGTAAATGTTTCTTATTGATGCCACTAAATTTTTAGGGCAAAGTGAACCTTGGGAGAAAATATATTGCCAAATTTGTTTAACACGTAAGCTTATGGGAATCACTGTTTTCTTGAAAGTTTATTAGGACCTGACAAGTATATTTTAATGAAAAAATTCAGAATGAAAGAAAAAATTTTTTGAAACACTTATCAATTAAAAGCAATTACCAGTGGACCTCATGAGCTGAGAAAAAAATAATCAAACACTAAAATCTTAGGTTAGGTGCTATGTTGTGCCACGAGTGCGAGAGAGACAGAGAGCGCCGTGAATCTCTCGCACCGACCCAACAACCTTGAAGCAAAAAAAAATTTGTCATTGAATACATCGATAAAAAATCAAATCGTTAAACAACTTTTTTGTTAAATTTTTGAAAAAAAAAAAATGTATTTATGAACTTTTCCAGCTGCTCCCAAACACTCAAAATCAGTGGGCTTCGAACTTTGACAGCGTCCGATCATCATTATGCATGAAAAAAAAAAAAAAAAAAAAACTCATCAAATAGGGGGTCGAAACGGAAAATATTCACGTACAAGTCGGAGGGTAAGGTGGCAATCAGGGCGCGTCCGCAGCGTTCGACGTATCGGAGGCTTCATCTTGACACGAGGGTTTCATATGCAAAGTGCCTTCTCTCTCTTGTGCCCCTCCCTCCTTCTTCTTGGTTGAATATTGAAAATAAATTTGTCCCTCGTAAATATTTTTTTCTAAATAAAAAAATTATGCAACGTGCGAGCTTACAATTTCTGCGTGATGTCATTCCCCTTGAAAACTACGCGTGTCCAGCTCCCACAACAAAGAAAAAAAAATGTTACCCGCGCAATCGATATTCGCGACGCTGTAATAACCGAGTGACTCACGTGGTCGCTTCGGAAAACTACACCTTTTTTTTAATATTATTACGAACGACACGCAACCTCCCTGAATACTAATGTCCCCCCGAGGTTTTATTAAAGCCAATCGATAGTTTGGGGATGCACGGGAATCCGATGAGTCATTCATGAAGTTTAGTTTTTGTAATGGCTTGCACACAACCGCGCGCGGTTTTAAATATCAAGCCGATACCGAAGACTAATTTTGAAGTCGTGGATGGGCTGCAGCAAGGAAGCCCGTTTTGGCTTTGTGAATTGTTTAGCTCGGTCGCACGTGCTGGAGTTTCGCTTGGTTGGGGGAAAAGGCCCGGCTAAAATGAGCTTTAACTTCGGCTGACGTGACGCAAAGTTGGATACTCGCGGCCGAGCTTGCCCGAATTATTTATTGATAAAGTCACGCCCGACTTTTTTGATCGTTTTTACTCACGGTGATTCACCAAAACGCAAAGCAGCCTCACCTGAAACATAAAAAAGACAAGATGCGTTAGTTCTTTGATAAGGGTTCTTGGGTGCAATCAGCGCACTCTTTTATCCCGTCAAAGAGGGATGTAAAGAAGTACGGAATTAATATCGTAAACAGGGGTGGGGGGGATGTTAAAAGCAAGTGTCAAAAAGGCATTTGGCAAACAGCGGCCCCGGTTGAATTAATTCAAGTTAAAACGCAGGGCAAACAGCGGGGTTCTCCTCTGACGAGGAGTTTATTTCCACAGGGTAATCGAGCAACGACAGACGCTGCCGGTGCTTGAAAATTTACATTTTTAAACAGGTGTAGCAGCAGCCAGCGACGAGATATGATTTACCCAGCACCCCGACGACGACTACGACGACGAAGAAAAATCAGTACGCCGCGAATTTTGTGTTTGCGTTTCCTGATTTCGTTTGAAAAGACGAGCGATTGACTGTTTATTTACCCGCCGTTTGCAAACGACATTTTTTTTTTTTTTTTTTTTTTTTTTTTTTTTATTGCGAACAAATAAAACTACGTCTTTTGCAAATGTTTCTTGTTTGTTTAAACCGTAACCGCGGATTTTCAAACTATTTTGCAAAACTCTGGGTGTAACCACACCGAAATGACTGCACTCAGAGAAAGATTTGATTGATATATAGACAATGAGGTATATTGTAGCAGTTACAATATTATGGTAACGCTGACTTAAAAAGCATTTTATAAGTTAACATGCTTCTAGTAGCACCAGTATAGCACACCTTATTTTGAAAAACTTTTTTTTGCGATTTCAGCATAATTAGTATATTAAATAAATAGTTTTAATGACAAAAAATGTATAAATCATTATAAATATTACAATATTTATGTAATAATAACTTCAAATAATATATTAAAAAAAAGTAAGGTTAGGTAAGATAGTCGAGCTGATACGTATTTTCATTCTTACCATACGTATTGTAACAGCGACAATATTTAGGCTATTAAGGGAATAATGTATATTTGATTGATCCAATCAATTTCTTTTCTGAGTGTGAGATTCTCGGTTGGCGAGAAATCTAAATTCAAGATCGCATTTGAGGAAAGTAAATTTTCAGTTACATCCCAGAAAAATGCCGCGTAAAAAAGTAAGGTAGAATTTAATTTAAAAAACTTAGTCATTCCAATCCCCGGGAAAAGAAAAGCTTTGGGGCCGCGGCGGTGGTAGCTGGTGAAAGTGTGCGTGAAATCTGAAAAGAAGAGTCATGAATAGGCGAGTCAGACAGTAAAGGAGAAAAGTGATAAAAGCCCTGGGAAGTCGTGAGGAGTTGAGATAAGGAATTAACCCCGGCAGATTTCCCTAATGAGTTCTCCTCTTTTTCCTCCTTCCACATGAGCGATGTCCTTCTTCATCCCGAGAGCCGTAACGAGCAAAGAAGAGGGGAAGAAAATATAGGCGGGCTGCATTATTCGTTGCGATTTCGGTACTTTTGATGTTTTTAATGACGGTGCGGAACGTACACACACCCACACAAAAGATGCGAGCGACTTATTCTTAGCTTTGATGAAAAAAAAGAAAAGGCGAGCGTGGATTTTTCATTATTACGGGGAAGGAGAAAAATAATTGGAGCCCGGGCAAACATAATTAACGTGCATGTGTGCGCGCAATCCTCCTTGTTTTCGGAGTAACTTTGCGGCTTGCTCTGAGGATTTAAGGATTATAAACTATTTTCATTCCCCGACCTTGGTTTACTCCTCAAATTTTTCCCGCGTAATTAAACCCAGCTCCCCGGTATTGAATTTTTCGGTCCAAATTTATACGGGAAAACTTCCCTTCCGGCTGTCCAATCAAATTTTTCCTTGGGAAAAGTTCCCACCAAGTTTTTATTCCAAAAGGGTGTTGTGTAAAAATTTTTATCGAAAAGTATATTCCGCGCTCCGACGAGTCAAAATTTTTCCCCCAAAACTTACGAAGAAAAGAAAATTTTTCAAAATCACCCTTTCCTCCGGGCTGCGCGTGCATTACTTATCTTTCACAATCCGAGCCCCTGAATACGACCACTCGAAACTTCTCGCATTTATAGTTTCCACCAACTTATACATAACACTCGAGTAATTTTGACCCAAGAAAAAAAAGGGGGTAGGGGTGAAAAAATTTATTACCCCTGACGAAAAGTACCGAGAGTTCAAACGAGTGGAAAAAGGAATTTATCCTCGCCCCTCTCCCCCCCCCCCCCAAAAACTTCTTCTTCTTCTTCTACCCCGAAAAAATAGTTTTTTAAATCACTCGTAAATTTACCGCTTCGTATTCCGAAACGACATTGACCCATAAAAACATCGAGCCTTTAATCCATGCTCGGTAAACACTCGGGCCCCGGCCGAAATTACGGCGTCTTGCGTGCTCCCCGCCTTAAAAGCCAATATCTTCCAGTGGGGGGGAGGGGTGTGGGTGAATGGAATGAAAAAAGGCGGCACTTGCGGGCTCGATATAACAAAGTCTCCAGCCGAGCGTAAGGAGTTAAAGGAAAGCTGTCGCGCGCAATTCGACGCTGCTGCGGGTTAGCTTTAACCCCCACCCCCTCGCGTAATTCCCGGCGCTCGCGCCTGAAACTGAGGGCTTTACGAGCACCCGCTTAAACGAGGGTACAATGCCTCTTTACACGCTTCGACCCTTTGAAAAATGACTTTCCCGGCCCCCCGGACTCCTTTCAAATTTTCCGATTTACAGGGGAAGGGAGTTTTTGATGGTTATCGATGCTCCCGAATTACTTGATTTAGTTCTGCGTCGTACCTCAAAAGAGCACTGAATCGTTAACCTTTTGTCTCCTCATTTCAAAGTCAATTATTAAAAAGTCAAAAAATAATAAAATAAAAAACAATTACATCACAGGTTATGGTTGTCAACAAAGTGCATAATTTTGTTTACGATAGTTGAGCCCTTTTTTTTCCCACCGCCAGAGCGAGAAATTTCTCGGTCGAGGCTAATCGAATTTTCCAAAACTCTCGTGGTCATATTTCACGCTTGAAATCACAAATATCCCGGGATCCGCCTGTCGCGGGCTCTGTCCAAAATATAAATTTAACTTTTCGCGACTGCCCTAACGGACAGCAGCAGCAGCAGCCGAGAGGTCACACAGAACAGGAGGAGGAGTGGAGACTCGAGGGCGCCCGACTCGCAGTTTATCCCCCCCGAATTTGGACCGAGATTTTACGTAGTAGGTGATTTTAGTCTCTCTCTCTCTCTCTCTCGGTTTGAGTCCCGGATATCTTGGCTGGCTCAACTGTCGGTGGTAAATTTGATGAGCACGATGATCGTAAATTTTTAGGGGTTCCCGCTTGTTTGTTTTTCGCGGGTCGAGCAGATAAATCCTTTTTATATCTGGTACGAGGATCCCCGCAGTTGAGTAATGATGGATAGACCGATGAGAGCGGATTAGCCGTCGATGTTTCCGGTTTTTTCAGCTCGAATTAAGAGCTTCGAGAAATAAAAAAAAAAGGAGCGGAGCTTTATTAAGTCTTATCTCGGGAGCTTTCTTCTCAGACACACACACACACACGAGAGCAGTAAAGTCATATCTGGAATAATTTTCGCCCTCCCTCCGGGTTGGCTGTTGGCCAGGTCCCTTCTTCTGTGTACGTACATTTTATATCGGCGGTTTCTTTTAGCCCGAGTCGCCAAATGGCGTCATGAAATTCAAATGCCCTCCTCTCGCTCGGTCCAACGAATTTATGGAACGCCGACGACGCGCCGCCCCGAGCGCGAGTTTGTTTTAATAGGGCTCTTTTTGCAATTATGGGGGGAGGGAGGAGAGAGGGAAAAAGTTGCGACGGGCCATTAGGTGGGAAAAGTTCTTAATTGTGAGATTAACGAGGGCCAAAAGGGGGATACTGAAAAATCCCCAGATTGACATGTAAATTAAGGGTTGCTTTTTCCCGGGGAAAGAGAATTTTCCCTTTGATCCGGCCAAGACTTTTTGTTCCTGCACCTGCAAACTTTTGAGTCATTGAGTTTACTCGCGAAATTACGAAACTCGAACGAAACTCGAGCGAGTATTTCAAGTTCTCCGGATATTATCGGCGTATTATTTTAGCGAAATCGATAGGGTAATTTTTCGGCAAACTAGCACCCGTGTCGAATTAAGAATCAACGGGTAAAAGAGAAACAAAAGGCGGGCAAAGAGCGAGGGAGGGACGCGCGAATGTAATATAAAGGAGGTGGGGGGAGAAACTTGCGGCATAAAGTTATAAAGTATGCATGGAGGGTGCTGCTCCCAACCGGTCGGTCGCCCGAGACCTTTGGAACTGATCAAACTTTTCTCGATAAGCCGAGATTTGAAATTACTTATTTATGCCGCGTGGACCATCGATTGCCGCTTGCTTACCGGCGGTGCAAAAATTAAAGAACTTTTCAGCGGCGCCGCTGCCCATTGCATGGCTTTCCGAAATCCGAGGTCGTACCGTACCCCGACTTTTACTACTGATTTGCTAGATTACCGCCGAGGTGAGGTGTTTTATTAAAAGCATGAATTGTTTGGGTACACTATTTTGTAAATACGCAAACTCGTACTAATAGTTTGAAGTATTGTTTTTCTCATTTCGACTACAATAAAAAAGGTAGATTAAACTTGAGTTTTCTCGAAACAAAAAAAAAAAGTAGAAAATTATCTAGTCGTAAAATCCCGTTAGCCGATAATAAAAGAGACCCGAAAAGAAAAACTCGGGTCGTCCGTTGTTTGCAGAAAGGCCTGGTCTCGCTAGCATGTAGGTGCATTGTACTCGCGGCTCTCGCGCGTATTCATTTGCGGAAGCTTTATCTTCTCCGGCTCGACGACACGCGGTTCACAAAAGCTAAATTTCATTATTTCCTCCTTGCGAAAAAAAGGGGGCCAACTTTTTTTTTTTTCTCTCTCTCTCATCCTCCTCCTCCTCTCTTTTTCTTCTTCTTCTTTGGCCGTCCCTTCCTCCTCGACTTTCTCCTCGTAACAAAGTTGTTCATCAAAAACTTCTCTCTCAACGGTGGCTAATCGAAAAGTAAGACTCGGGAGGGAGATAAACTTCCGAGCATTCCGGACCATAAAGTCCGAGCGCGAGGGAGCGGCGGGAGGGCAAAAACCACGTTGGGCGCGTTTTTCTCCTCCAGATCCAGCAGACGCGCGCCATCTTCTTGCCCCTGCTCGGGGCGAAAACATTATCGTCGTATCTTACGAGACTTTTAAAAACCTGCCCCAGCCCGGGCTTTTCTTGCGGCTGGCGGGGCGACGGAAGCGCCAGAAGTAAGACGCTACCAACGACCTGAATATGCGACTCGTATACACAATGCGGGCTAAGTTGCCAAGTGCGACATGTCGGACGAAATGAATGCTTTTTATATTGCACTGCCACCAAGGGAAGTTTTCGGTGTACCTTTTCGACGAAGACAATCAACTGTTTTTGTTGGCTCAGGAATTTTCGTTGCTTTTCTTACGTTTAGGGAGTTTGTTGTACTATTGTAAAAAATGATCGGTGGACTTTTGATGAGAGAATTTTTTTCAAAACTTTAAATGAAAATCAATCAAGCCAGTAAGTTTTTAAACGGAAAAAATACGATGATGCATGATTAAAAATCAAATCTTTAAAATATCTTACAATAATAAAATTCCGATTCATACACATAATGGTAAACAAAGTCAACGGGTGCGCGCAATCAACAGAGCAGGAGGCCCCTCCGGAAACTCCGCGAAAGTATTCCTTGGTTCGCGGAGCACCCGAGCGGAGCTGGCTTTCATCACGGGTAAAACTCGCTCGGGTTGGCCGCTCCGCGGTAGGGAAAACTTGGAGCTGTTCCTCGCTCTCGGGAAACTTATATCCCCCGCGTCGCCCGCTGATGGATCAGGAGAACTATTCCACTAATTCCAATGATCTTTTTCCGCATCGAAAGTACACCAACCCATGCGAATGTTTCCAAAGTCTATTAAACGAATAATAAATAAACAAACATTGAAATTAAACCCTTGAAAAAATAAAGTAGAGCTCGAGCGTCTTATTTTTTCCGAAAGATACCGAATGAAACTAATTTTACAAAAAAAAAACAAGTGGTGGTAATCTCGGTCGCGTTAATGAAGATACCGCGGGGGCTAACAAGGCCTGCGCCCTTTCCACTCGGGTTTAACCAGCAGTCAAGGTCGTAAAAAATCGAACGCCTAACAGGAGGAGCGCCTCTTGAAGCTCGAGGGGTGCGCGACTCAACTCGTGGATGCGACAATTAAATTTCAACGCCCGATCGAGTGTTTCAGGTACCGGCATCCTACTCCTGGCTCTCGATTATGAATATACATATAGAGCCGTACGTGTTGTACAAGCCGAGTGCTCGCCTCGAGTGCCCGCCATCGAGACTAACAATGGCCCCCGTGATTGTGTGTACAGAGACCAAAGTCGAGACCATTTTCTTTGAAAGCTTCCACGGGACAGACAATGCGATTAGTCGTACATAAATATTCATTTTTTGCTGCAGTCGCTTTTGAAAGATCGTCGGAGAGTACCAAAGGTACTAATTTTTTTTTTTTTTTTAGGCCAGCATGGAAGTTGGTAGTCAATAAATTTTTACAGATGTCTGTATTAATACCCTGTAAGACGAGCTGTAAGAAGTGTGAATTAAGTTACCCATTAAATACCAATTTACTAGCTATTTTTAATAGTTAACCTGTTATTTTGCTAGTAACTAGCGATTTTATAGCTATTTAATAGATAACCTAATTCACATTTCTTACAGGGTAAGAGAATGACTACTATACCGACCAGGTTCCTTTCCAAAAGCTCGGGATTTGTTTCAACACTTTTTTTAACCCTGTTCAAATTGAAAAACATGGTCCCAATAAAACAATTAATAAAGTTCGAGCATGAATAAAGGCCAATATTCGCGCGGGCATTATTCCCTAAAAAATCTCTCTATAAAAATCATCCTCCTCTCAACGACAACTTTCGAAGCTCAAAAGCTCCTCTTCATATCCAATTTACGCGTTCATCCTCCGGGAGGCCAAACTCATAAACCCCCCTCCCCCTCCCCTCCCCTCTCTCTTTTATCCTCGATTTTTCCACGAAAAATTTTTCACCCCTGAAAGAAAGGAGAGCAAAAAAAAAGGCGGGAGAGAAAAGCGCACGGGAGAGTGTCGGTGGCAAAAGAGAGAAAAAAAAAAAATTCACAACACTCCTCGAGCAAGCAGCAACGTATTTGACTATCCGCGTTTAATTAACTTCTCGCAACTCTGATTTCGCGCTTCTCCTAACGCGGTTTGAAATAATTGCCGGCCGTAATTACGAAGTTTGCTCTCTCTCTCTCGTGTGGTACCTACTTTTTATTAATAATCCTAAACGAAGAGATTTTCAATTGTGTCGAGTACGACGTCGGCGTCCCTTTCTACCTATTTTCGGGTAAATTCAACGCTTCCGGACTGCAGAGCACGACGTGCAGACACACAGGAAGCTTTGCGCGGGTGGTAGCGCGAACCCGAAAGAAACTTTGGTACGTCGGACATATTTTTATTCGCGCGGGGAGGATGTTAAAGCGACGCGACGGTGTCGGGATTTATGCGAGCAGCGTGTATTGTCTTACCCTTAACTTTCGCTTGTTCATAACCTGGTACATAGTCGTTTTCCTTTTGTAAAACAGGGTAATTTGACGACTGAGTTTAGTTCAAAATTTGTTTTACGTTTTAATGTGGTTTTCTGGAACATACTCGATTTTGACCAAAAATGAGAACGTTTGAAATAAACTATAAATTTTTTTTGTTAGGAACTTCTCGACGTTGTTCTTTGAAATAAAGAATGGTTTTTAATTATTTTTCACTAAACTATACATATAATTTTAACCATTTGTCAATATTCCGAGTCACAATATTCAATCGAAAGATTGAATGAAGAAGTAATAAATAGTTTAATTCCCATTGACTTAAATACTCAAAATAAACTTAACATAAATTTTGAATCGCAAAAAAAAATTAATTTCGTGAGTCTTTAACCAAATAGAAATAAACATTTAAGCACGGTGACTCTGAAACCACGAAACCCAGAGTATTTCAATAGCCGATCTAGAATAGCTTAATATTCCCGAGAATATTCCCATCGATTTGAAAATTGTCGAGAAACGAGAAGATAGGTCCCCCACCGATATCTCTTTTTAGCCCTTTTCGATGGAGAATCGATTTTCCACGCTGCGGTGGTGTTACACAGAGATGCTCCGAGATATAGCAACCCCCCTCCCCCCAAATACCCCCCCCCCCCGGGCGTGGATTTTAGCGGGAATGGTCTTTAATTAACCGTCTTCTTCCTCCTCCTCCACAGGGGTGTTATCTCGATCGCGGGAAGAACCCGAGCTGATGGGATCATTATCTCGCTCGGATTTTGGGTTACTGCTGCGGACCGAGGCCCGGAAAAATTAATTTGATTTTTCCAACCGATCCCCAATTTACATTCAGTCTCAATTAAGAGCTGAGATAACGTTTTTTTTTTTTTTTTTAAATTCTTCACTAAAGACGAGATGCATTTGCGACGCCCCCTTTTTACGTATCAATCATAAAACCATCCGTACACCATTTCCCTGGCAATACGGTGGGGAAAGGAAAAACGAAAAAGAAAAAAAAGAGGGGTCGGTGAAAAGAGAGCAGCGGCGGGGGAAAATTACTCCTGCGGGGAGCTGCAAAATAAGGACAGAAATGGAGGAGAGATGAATGGAGCCCAAGGGGAGGGCGGGGAACCGGGAGGTGATACCGGGGGCTGCATGTGCGAGCTTTTTCGCCGAATGCAACCCGAAGGAGGAAAATTGCTCGGATGTTTTACGGTGCGGAGGGCGCTTTCCCGGGGGAGTTTTATTACGCCCTGATTGTTCGGCCAATCAATCGAGGCAAGGCTGTTTATTTAGAACTTAAGGAGTTCCATTAAAAAATTATCCCCCTCGAGGCGGGCGAGGGGCGGCGTGTAACAAACAAAAAGAGAGGAGAGGGACTTTATCTCGAGTTCTTAATGCAGCGCGCGGTGTCGTAAGACGGCCGACGTGTCCCGGCATATTAAACCGGGGTTTTCCTACCGCAAAATCGAGCGGACCTTTATGCGCAGCCGACGAACGAGGGGGTATTACTCTTCCTCTCTCGCACACCCTTGGAAGTGCAGTCCCTTACTACCTCCGTGCATCCGAATGTAATACGTGGGATCGAACTTGATTGAATGCCGGGAGCTCTACGTGTTTACCGAGGCGGGATCCCCTTTTTTCTTAATTTCGTTATTGGATGGGATCGCACCTTTTTTCATGACTTTTTCTCCAGTTAAGGACAAAAGGAATCGTCAATATTTGGTATGAAAAAAAAACTTTTATTATTAACTTTGTAACTTCACTTTTTCATACAAAAATTGAAAAAAAGTGTACAAACTTCTCTGAAAAAGAAAAAAAAAAAACGGTTTACATAACAAAAGCCGAGAGTCGCAGTGCTACCACTACACAAAAAGTCAACAAAAAAAAGCTCTGCCAAACGTATAGCCTGAGCAACATTCCAGCTCAGCGAATAAATATCCCCGGGTCTTTAATCGACTTCTGGTCTCGAGCTCCCCCCCCCCCCTCCCCTTGGCCAGCGATATTTAAAAAGACGAATTTTCCGGTAGTTCGAGGTGGAAAAATCGACTTCATTCCGTGAAAAGAGGAGGGAAAAAAAAGGGAGAAGGAGGAACTCTCCAGGGCGAGTTAATTAACGGCTGATGAATGCCCGCGGGAGAGACCTGAAGCTCCCATTCTCTCTCTCGCGACACCTCGCGAAAAACTCCACTAATCGACGCGCGACCGAGCTCTCTGTATTTCATACATTCTTACCGCGACACTGAAAAGCCAACTTCCAAAAAACCAATAGAATTTTTTATTCTAAAGAAACTGTCGCTTACGTACAGTAACTTTAAACTTTTTGAAAAACCCTGTTTTAAGTTACAAACGGCAAACAAACGAGCGAGCCTCGAAAAAAAAAAAAAAACGGTAGAGGGGATTATTCAGGAATTGAAGTTTAGTCCGAACAGCCTGGAAGTACGTAACAATGCACCCACGCAGTCAAACATCTCGAACAGCACACGAGCCATAGATCAAGGATCGCATCGATGGCTGGCTGGCTGGGGCGCGCGTGTGTGTAAGCTAACTCCGAACAAGCCTAGTCCGGGACAAACTCGACGCGTCATTGATCCTCCCTTGTATGTGCGCTTGTCAGATATACCCGTTTATTGTGCAATCAGGCGCCTTCCAGGTTGAGCAAAAATTTTGCAGCTCGCACTCGTAAACAACTCGAAATACCTTCGGTGCAATAAACGCCAGTTGCAAACTGCAACAACCCTTTAATTTAAAATAAAAAGCCGTTTGCGCGAGGGAAAAAATAAAATTAATTAAACTCTTGTAAACAAGAAGAAATTTTCATTCGGGACTTAGGAAAGAGAGCCAACCCTGGGCATGTAGCGATACCTTTGACGATACCGATGTAAAAATTAGATTCCCGTTGCCTCCTCCCGGGACGCCAGGAGTGAATTTTAAACACCGCTGATTTCGTCGGGGGATCGGGTTAATTCAACCATTTACACCGCTCTCTCCAATGGAATCATTTTTTCCATTTAAAATACAACGCGAAAGCTCTCGATTAATCCAGTTATGAATTTTTTTTTCCATTAATCCATTAGACCCGTCGATGATTTAGAAAAAAATCAATCCACTCACGGGGCTAACCCACTTTTGCCGGGGTAAAAGAGGTGATTAGAGAGGGACGCTCATTGGCCCAGATTGAACGGTGTTTAGCGCTGCCGGACGGATCAGCCCGTAACCCTTTCGAGATTAAACGGGATGAAAGAGGATGATGTTGGGATGATGGCTACGCACCCGGAACAAAAGATACTATCGCACGGCGAGGTTTTTTCTAAACAACTGCTTTTTGATTAGAGTGGACCTGGAGTTGTGTGTTCAAGAAAACCTCATTTCAAAGTTCTTACACTGGGACAGTTTCAAACCTTCAATTGATGACGCGAAGCTGCTTCGAGTAATCTAGTTTTCTTCAGATCATGCATGGCGATTGTTAAAAACTCATTAGCTACCAACAAAAAAAAGCTCACTTCAGAACAAATAACAGACTTCGTTCCTATTCTTTCAAAAAAACGCATTTCTGGGAAGAAGTTTTGGCGAAACAAAGAAGGGCAAGCTTACAAATTATATTCTTGTCAAGGCTTTCTTTAACCGAGGTATTGTTTCGGCACTCGACCCGGGGTAATTGGTTTTTATCTATTAGCCATTGTCTTTATTTTTCGAAAACAGAGCCATTACCATGTCGAGGTACCCGAAAAATAACAACAAATCCCAGCACTTGAAAAAGAAAGAGAGAGGGACTAAAGTTACGGTGGGCGTTTCGCTGCCACGAACAGACTCGCGACATTTCGGGAACAGTCGTTACACACCAACGGCCTCTTTTTATTTTTACTCTCTCTCTCCGCGGGTGTACTTTGCATTAAGACGTGGGGCCCCCAATTAAGGAGGTTTGCGTTTCAAAAATTAAAGTATTTTTTTATCATTAACGGTCGGAGCGCAAAAGATGCTTCTCAAAGAAAACGGGGCAGCGAAAAGGGATATCGATTATCGCTCGAGTTGACGACATTCGATTCGAAAAAACGAAATTGTAATATCGCAGCGCAGTCTTTAGCCCGCATCGACGTTACGGAAAACGAATATTGTAAAATCGTTTCTTCCCCGCTCCGCGAGAATTCTCCGGGGTAAAAATTTTCAAACCAATCACTCATCATCCTCATTCATCCTTCCGAGCTTATTTTTCCTACCTCCCCGCTATTGATTTTTCCTGGTCCAAAGCACGCGTCTTCTTTAAAAGAAGGGAGAGAGAGAAAAGATAAGCGAGGTAGCGAGACGCTTGTATCGATTTCTCGGTGAGGCAGAGAAAAAAAAAAAAAAAACAACGTGCATCGCTCCCCCCCCTTTCCCCCGCGGAAATCCTTTCGGCGTGATTTCGCTCCTCTTTGCTGTTTATCTCTTACTTCTTTTCCGAAAATTCGATTCCACGGGTTGAGGGAAAAAAGGGGGAGAGAGAGTTCGCGGGAGTAGTATCTAAATGTGTTTTTCGGGTAGGTACTTTGAAATATTGAAGCCCGAGCTTTTAAAAGTACACGCCCGAGGATTAAGTTTTAAGGGACCATTCAACCCGTTTCATCACTTAGCTTTTCCCGGCCAATTCGTTTTGATTTTATTTTTCGAAAATTTTTCGCGAGAGGAAAATTTTGCGCTGCCGTAGCGTTTAAGTTGACTTTACGAGGACGAGAAATTTTTGAAATTTTCAAAACGTTTCACGTAAAAACGTCCCTACGGAGACGAGTAATTTGTAAATTACAAGAATAAATATTTTGTAATATCTTTGTATATTTTTTTTTTAGTTTTAGGGAGCTTCCAGTTTACCTAATTCAGTTCCAAGCCGCAAGCTCCGATCAATCGGGCCATAAACCACGATGATAACCAAGCCAAACTAAACTTAATGTACCCCGATAACTTTCAATCCCGAAAAAACGGAGGCGGCGCGTCTCCTCTAATTGAAACTTTTATTTCGGTCGACAAACGAGTTAGGGGGGGGGGAGTTAAAAAGATTGCTATTTACGAACTTTCTCGCATCGTATCCTTCGTTATTTTAGTTTTTTTCTCGGTCGCAACGTGTTCCGGATCCTTATTTTTTTTTTTATTTCCCTTCTTTGTGATTCCCGGAGCATCATTGTTTCCCTCTACATCCAAGCGAGCGAGGATTAACAAAGTTTTCCGGGAGGCGGCGGGCGACGTGTACCTTTTCCCAAATCGAGAAGGAGCGCCCTCCCACCTACTTCCCGTACGTGCTGTAATATGCAGTGAAAAAAAAAAACAGCTGGATTTTATGCTCGAATTTGAATCTTCCGGTTTTTAATTCAATCGGCCGCTGCGGGCTTCGATATTTCGGGGGAGTTTTTTATCGAGCTTGCAGCGCCGCAAATACAAATCGCAGACGAGGAGCCTTTAGCTCTTTGACTGTTACTGCGTCTTTTCACTGTTCTTGCAGGAAGGGGCCGGGTTTATCTTTTCCTACTGCAATGCGCCCCCCCTTCTTTCAGACGCTTTTCCACGAGCTTGGCTTTCGCCTTTTTTTTAATTTTTCATGCTTCTTTCTTTGCTCCTCCGAACCTTTTCTCCACCGCTCGAAAGGATCCATTCATTAAGAATTTAAAAGAGGGAAATGTATTTAGAGTTACTTTGGTACGAGAGAGCTTTATTAAAAAAAAATAAAATAAAGTAAAAAGCGGCTGTTTTGGACGTTCAAATGAACACTTTCGTGCAATCTCTTCAAGTTCTTATTTTCGCTACACAACGCCCGTACTTCAAGAAGCGGAGATGAAAGCTCGAAAAAAAGCTTCAAACTTCTTTACGCGTCTTTTTCGGGGCGCATCGAAACTTCATTTATTCCCTTCCCCCCCGGGGACATTTTTTCGGTCCAATTCACGAACGGTTTCTTCCTCTCGTTAGCACTCGATCTTCCAGCACAAAGGTAAACAGCCCCCCCTGAACGTTGCTGCAGCGAGTGAGCGGGCGGGAGAAATTTGCATGCACGCACTTAATTCGATCCCGCGGCCTGTCGGGCCATACATAGTCAAACGCGTGCCGTAATTACACATTCGCTTTCATAAAGCCTCCCTCCTCACCCTACCTTTCCATCCCCCGCATGCAAACGCAATTACGGAAAAGCCCACCAGCCCAGACCCCAAAATTTGCATCCTTTCTTTCTTTCTTTTTTTTCTTTTTTTTTTTTTTTGTTAGCAGACAAAAATATTTGTCGTATTATTTCCAAGCCCTTTTATTCGTAAGCGGTCGGGTGGTTTTTTGCTGCTGCTGCTGCTTCTTGTTCTTCTTACAATTAGAGGGCGCATGAATGCCCCCCCCCTACCCCACGACGACGACGGTCTTTTCCTTGGTATGCCCTTTTTTTTTTTTTTTACCGTGGTCGAGCTTTAGAAAAATGCAAAGCCCAACTTTCTCTTACAATTTCCAGGTACAAAAGACTGTCTCTCTCCGGGTTTTTGAAAGTAAAATTACACCGAGCATTCGTGTTTTATTTAATTTGTACGAAACTATGGAAAGATGAAGAGTTTTATTGCGCAAAACGTTTCGCTTCATCAGGCATTAGATGCGCCGCCGGTAGAATTCTCAGCTCGTAGCGTTAAGTTTTACGACACGAAACACAACTGCTGCCGCGCTTTACGCAAGAGAATTTTAGTTCTGCTAAGTCTTGTTCTTCTCTCTCTCTCTTTTTTTTTTTTTTTTTTTCCTATCCAGCAGACACTAGGAATTTTTCGCAACGTTGAATATTACTCCTCCCCTCTCTCCTCCTCTTCTTTTCTTCTTAACAAGCGTGATTGATTAAAAGATTTACGGTTAAATCTCGCCAAACATTTGGATGTAAATTTCGGCTGGGCTACCGTAAAAAATTATTGCGAAGTTAAAAAATGCGAGATTTCATGTTTTAGTCACTCGATAACTCAAAAAAAACAAAGTGAAATATCGAGAAACGTCGAGGTTATGAGAAGAAAAAAAAATTACCGATGCCGATCGAGAATTGAAAAATATAAATCATCGATATTTTTTTTCAATTTCTTTAAAACAGCGACTTGAATGGTAATTTTTTCATCCATAAAAACTGGAAGAGATCTCATTTCCTAGTCGTACCAGAAGCTCGACGATTATAGTAAAAAAGATTCAGAGGGAAATCTCAAGGTAGGTCGAGGTGTAAATCTCCAAGTTATTGTTTAAAAAATGTAAATCAACCGCATTTTTTATAAGTTCATGATTCGATGACTCGCACCAATAAACCTTGGTTTTCTCACCAAACGATAATTCACTCGAGCCGTAAACTTCCCGTTTAATAGCAACATAGAATTATTTAAATTAATCCTTAAAAGGCAATTCCAAGGTTGGAATAAAAATTAAGGTAAAAATTAGCTGGCACTAATAGGAATAAGATACGAGATACGCTCGAACTAAAGCCTGGACCCGGAGATTTTAAGTATTCCTCGCGACGATTTGAATATTCTCTCTGGGTGCCCGGGCGCAATTTGCCCCGGTGTTATCGTAACGAGCGATTAGCGAGCGTGGAGCTTTAATAAGCGCTACCCCCTCCTCTCCCAACCCTGCCTTTATTGTTATTCAAAGACACCAGCCCTTTTAATCCAACCGCAAATTTGATGAGCCCAAAGTGGATTACCCGGGAGGTGCCATTGATGATTAATCGAATGATAAATCGGGCTGAAAAAATTAACCTTATCTACCTGTCCCGATAAAAGGTCCGAAAAAAGCTCGTACAAAAGAAACTAATTTACGGTCGCGGGAGGGGGAGGGGCGAAATATAGTGCTCTTGAAATTTAACCCCCCGGAACTATGAAACGAGCTTCATAAATAAATCAAGAGGGCAGCAGCGACGTCCAATTTATACGTATAAAAGCCATAAATACGCAACTCGGTTGATGAACCGCGAGCCTTCATTTACAGAGACCTGACGAATTTGTCACTGCGGGAGGGGGGCAG
Source organism: Encarsia formosa (assembly GCA_038277355.1). Classification (NCBI taxonomy): domain Eukaryota; kingdom Metazoa; phylum Arthropoda; class Insecta; order Hymenoptera; family Aphelinidae; genus Encarsia; species Encarsia formosa. The sequence goes on from CM076184.1 coordinate 115,164,212, forward strand.
GGTAAAAATTTTTTTTTTTTTTTTTTTGAATGACGTAATGAAATTTATACGGGCTTAAATTATGCCTCCTGTGTCATTATTATACGTTGGAAAAACTACGGCGGGCTATTTTTTTTCAACACTTTGCGAGTTATTTTAACGACCAGCGTACCAGATATTTAGCGGTAATTCATATTTATTTAGTTAGTTGTTGAAACGATGTTGAACAAACATTAACTTTTTGGAGAAGAATCGGGAATTAATTTTAGTTCATAAGTAATGAGTGCGTTCGAAATTTCTCATTGTTTACAATTTACAATTGGTGTAAACACTTTATACCCGACCAATATACCAAAACACAAACAATTATTAAATTGACTGCTTGAAACCACACCCCCGCACGTAATTATAAATCTAAATTAATTAAAATTAGGAATTTATGATCCTCGGTCATGACTCAAAGCGGTAGTTGTTTATAATAGAAAATGATAATTATTCATTTTACTGTAATAATTTAAGCCAAGTGTGTCAAAGAATCAATAATTTTCATACATCTTTTTGTAAGAATATTAATTTGTGTGGTACTGGTCGTGGAAATTTGTATTTAAACTAGAAAGAGAAAACGTTTCCTAACCATGAGTTGGCCAAGTCCGTAGAGTGAGCGACTGGTAATTCGAACTTGTAAGGTTCGAATCTCGCATCCAAGTCAGTAACGAACTTCATTAAAAAAAAAAAAAAAAGAAAAAAAAATCTATAGTACGCTTTAAGATCCGTTATTTATAACAATTTTTTTTTTTTTTTTTTTCTTATAATAATTTATGCTATTTTAAAACAAAAATCAAGCAAAACAGATTCGAATGGCAATTTGGTGATTACGTGAAACTCCATAATAAATTTTAGGTTCTGGATAATCGAGTATTTGCACGAGCAAATAAGCCTCGATACCTCGTACATACGAGCGCGCCTTCCGAAACTACAGAGAAATTTCGAATAAACCAAACAAATATCATGACCAAAGGTACCCTCGCAGTTTCTCATGTTTACCCCGTGAAGCGAGAAACTTTATCTCCGGCGATATTATTCATGAGAGAATTTTCCGGACAAACATATCTATAGCCCGAGCCCCGCCACGTACTGAAAAAAATCTCCTCTCTCAAGTGCAAATCGATTTTTTCCTTCTCGTGCCTAAACACGACGAGGTTTCTAATTGCACTACGGGTTGAGATGATTGAGTGCAAATTGGTTTTATTGTCGCTGCTCGCCATGGCGATCTTTAATTTTTTTTCCTTTCGAAGTAAAATTCAATTTTTTTTTTTTTTCAAAATCGGGACCTGATTGTTTGACAGAAAATTACGGGGCAAAATTTGAACGTAAAATTAATTGCCTGTCGAGTCAAATAAATTAAAAATCGCGAGTTTTTGAATTTACGAGACTTCTTTTCATCTTCTCGGTGCGACACGAGCGGCAAGCCTTTTTTTTTTTTTTATTTGATTATTTTTAAATTAAATTTACTCGATTCCCCTATTTTCGGTGCATTGTATTGGAAAATTTACTCACGATATAAAGCAAAAATTTACGCATTCGAATGAATTGTTTTAATTGCACGCGTTTTCGGGTAAATTCAAAATTGAGGAACGAAATTTATGCACACCGGGAACAATAAAAACTGCAAATAAAATATAACGTAGAAAAAATCAGCAATTACTAAATTTTTGAATCAATTGAAAATCCGTCGTTGATGGATCGGTACAATTTATTTTTTTCCGACCGCTGCATTCATCACGCATTAAATGCCCATTATAGAATTAAAACAAAAATATATCCTTCAATATGAGGGCGCATTTACTTTGAAAGCCATCCTGGGATATTGATGGACGAGCTTTCAAAACAGAACCACCGATGAAAGCTCTTGTAGCGAAATCTAAATTCAAAACGGATACAATTTGGAAAATTCATCCCTTCGAAAGCATCTCAATCAGTACCAACGACTCTCTAAAATCAATACCATACCTATATGTATATATAAGAATGTACGCCGGGGGAGGTTAAGCACCTTGCAAAGATAATAAGCTCGGAGTCTCCGGAGATATGATCAAACAGTTGTACGTTCCCGGGTAATCTCGGGTGTAGTGTACGATGGAGAGAGAAATGGGAACGAGGTGCGCTGCTCGCTTCAACAGGTGCAGGTTAAGCTGACAATACTCCGTCGCATTGCAGACAAAGCCCGAATTCAAACCCCCCCTCCCCCCCACTTTCTTCTTTTTTAGATAAAGTGTGCAGTCTGACTGGACGAAAAGGGGTCGGCCTTTGTGCTCCCGTTTTTGTACTGGATGGAATAACGCTCCGAACACGATTGGGATTATTACGAAAGGATACGAAAACACAGTAAATTGATATTAAAACGGTGTTTTGGTAAATTTATCTTCTGCACTGAGATCGAGTCAAGAAATTTTCGTGTAAACTAGTGTTGTATAACCAAAGAAAATTGCAAGTTTCTCAAAAAACTCTTCCACTTTTCTATAAGAACGCCGCAAGCGCTGAAAGAAGCTAGCGAAATACAAACCCCAATGAAAAAGTTATGCGTATCCCCCCTCCTCCCCTAAAACACGTGTCCAAACAAAGAACAAAGGGAGGTAAAAAAAGACTCCAGCCAAAACAAATCAAAGCTGCTGCAGTAGTCTGGTTTGTAGGGAGAAGAAGAGTCCGCATTAAAAATTAAGTACACGAGGAGCGTACAAGGAAGAAGAAGAAGAAGAAGACTGGCGCGCCGGGCAAAAGATAAATATCAAGCTGCAAGAAAGTGAGAAAGAAAAATATAAGCTACCGTAGGCTAGCGAACGAAGGAACACGCAAAGTTACACGCGCTGCACTTAGAAGAATATTTCGCTGTGGTGCTACTTTATATTCGGGATGGCAAACGTCGTCGTCGTCGACTCCCTCTCGTACGCGATGTGGCAAAAACGCGCGAAGTGCTTTGCGCAAACTTTCGCTGCAGAGTGACACTCGAGGGAGGGAGGGAGAAAAAAAAAAAAGGAAACGTGTTATACGTCGTGTCGTATTAAAAATGACTCGCGCGTAGAGCTTCGACTTTTATTCGCGGCGAAGAAAAAGTTTTGGATTTTTCGAAAAAAAAAAAGAAAAAAAAAATTTTTATTTATGTGGGGTTGGAAACGCACGGCCCTTTGAGGCAGGATACTGCGGCTCCGGAATTCGTGATGCGCCACTCACCTTTTTTAGGTTAGGAGCGTGGTGTGAATTCGGAAGAAGATCTTACCTGCAACAGAAATGAAAAATTTTCGTTATTATAGAACGAGAGATTTTTATGAAAATTTAAGAATCATTGTAAATATTTAAATAATAATTTTTACTGGGTAAACTAATTAATTATAAATATAATAGACGCTCAGGATCTGCGATGTGCTTAGTTTACTGAAAGGGGTCGTAGGTTCAAATAGTATACATTTATACTGCTGATATTGCATTAAAAATAACTAAGTTGACTTAGAAAAAAATTTGTCCCATCTGTCTTTTAATATTTAAAAAGATTTTTTTAAAGAAACTGGATAAAGTATGACATATTCCAGGCTTTGTTTACTTATAAATGTTTTATTAATTAACTTTGAGTGCACTTTTGAGATAAATAAAAAAACTTTGGGACCCTGATTTTAATGATTCACGCTTCATGCTACCACCAGCATCATCTCGCCCAACAGAAAAAAAAAAAAAAAAAAAAAAAAAAAAAAAACAAGCTTCATCTTTGAAAAAAAGGCAAGTATTACCCCTCGGGAATTTCCAAATTAGCTCATCAAATCTTCAAAAGAGTGAAAAGAACTAGCCGTTCAGTTGAGTCGCTCGAAGTGCGGGCGGGTATTCCGTCAAAAGGGGCTCGGCTCTCAAAAGTCTTACAGCCCCCGGAGTAACTTAATCAGTTCCTCTGAGCACTTGACCTCGGGGCTCATCCCGAATTCAGAGAAAATTCGTGGGGGGGGGGGGCGACGGATTTTGCATCCCTCTCCTCTTTCGCTTACCCGAGGAAATATGGCTGCTAGAGTGGTCGAATGGATTTTCGATTTTCCCGGAATAAAATTCCCCTTTTTATCGGGGGACTCTTCTTACGCTCTCTCTTGGCTGTTTTATACATGAGTTCCGGGGGAAAAACATCCGTATATTTTTCGGCGGCTAAACGCCTGCTATGATTTATACGCTCGCAGTATTTATAAAATTGTTTGCCGAGATCGCTCTCTTCTTTTTTTTTTTGGGAGCCGAGAGCAGGGGAGATTGAATTTCTCGGAGTGAACCCTTTTGACCTCTCGCTCGAGGACTTTTTGAGAAAGTTCGGCTATCTCGGTTCGATCACTCAATTATACCTGAGAATTCATCATCCTTTGTCGAGGCCAATTACGAGTAAACCGTAGGATGTAATTAAATTTCCAAAATTCGTACGAAAATATCGAAAAGGAGAATAAAATAAGGTTTTAAATTATAGCCCACAGCGATTAATATTCCATAAAAATTCAGTTATCGAAAGTGTAAAATGTCCGATGGGTTGTAACGAGCGACAAAAGAGTAAAAACAACATCATCCGATCGACGCTGTGGCGGGTTGTTATGTCTCGAAATATTACATCAATAAGTGTACCAGATAATTCGAGGCAATCTCTCACTCGGAGAAAGTTACGGGTCAGCGGCAAATTCCTCGATACTCGATCGGCCCATTAGTTCATTATTTTTCATGAAAATAACCACACACATGCGGTCATTACCTTCCTGAATTGAATTCCAAAGGTCCCCCCCGAAAAAAAACTTTTAAAATTCCACGCGTGGGCGCGCGACAATCGCATGCATAATCAATCCCCCCCCCCCCTGATGAATCTCATAATCATACAGTCTAGACGCGCGTTGCTCGAAAGAAATTCGCAGAAGTCAGCCCTCCGACAACACCCAAACGGGGGCCCGCACCTTCAAATATATAAAAACGGATTAGCATATTTCCAATCTAGCTAAACTCTTTCTCTCTTTCTCTCTTCTCGATTGTCCTTGGAAGCCTACACACTCGCCTCGATTATCGGCGCGCATCCCTTTTTTTCTTTGGGAGGCCATTCGGCGTCAAATTGAAAACTTTTGTTCGGGAGATATTGAATATTAAAAAATATCATCGCTCTATGGGTTCTAGGTAGGACACCGTTTGTTCTTTTATCTCTAAAATATGGTTGTGCTTCGAATGAGCTTTTTGATTGATTGATTCGAAATTTTGAATTGAAAAATTATATTTTATTGATAAAATCAAAAGATTAGCTAATAACGTTTAATGACTTGATATTTTAATATTTCTTCGAAGAACTCAACGAGGACCAGTTGATAGATAACTCCTCTAGAGACTCGAAGGTCCCTGGTTCAATTCCTGCCTGCTTACGCACTGTAAAGATATTTGTATTCTTGCCTTTTTGTTGAAAATAAATTTTTTTTTTATAAATAATTATTTGTTTTGTTTTAAAATCGATACTCTAAAAATAATAACCAAAATATTTGCTTATACCTGACTGTGTTAATGATTAAAAACAATTATTAATATTTTTGTTTATACAATATTTCATTATAGCTGTATAAACCAATAGGTTTTGAGTAGGCTTTAAATAAAAAAAAAAAAAAAAAAAAAAACAATATTTCATTTTGAATGGAATGAGAATTTATTTAACATTTTCAGCTTTACTGAGGGCAATTTTAATTCGAGTTTTAATTAATTTTATGTATTTGTTGAAGGTGATTTTATTGTAAATTAAAAATATACCATGCACTCCCACCACAATGCAAAAATATTCAAACCTTTGTGATTTTTATATTTGTTCTTATTGAAGCCATAAAAAAATATCGGCACACACTCGCGCATAAAAATAACATAAGTTAAAAAGTAAATTTAAAATGACTCTAAGCCTCAATAATCCCCCCCATTCAATTTATTTTATTTTATTGTCAGCAATAAAAATTTAATTGAACTTCCAAAAGTAAAACAGTAAACAACGCAAGCGCATAGATTAGATTCCTCCGACCCACCCGAGCATCAGCTCCTTTTTCCATAAATTTTTATAAAAAAAGCGAGAAAAAAAGATTCAAAATTTTTTTTTCCTCTTCCACTCAGGTGGGGTATAAAAATAAGTCGATTTTCTGAAATACCAAAGAGATATGAATCTGCCGGCTCGCTAATTTAACGCAGAATCACCCATACGCGAAGATCGAAAAAAAAGGAGTATGAAATTCTTGGGCTTCTTCGAGGTGAAAACAGCGATGAAAAAAAAAATAAGAAGAAGGAAAAAAAAAAGATTCCACCTCATCCCGTAGGCTTTCGCATAATCATTCGCGCATAGAACGCCGAGGTCCATTGAGGAGGAAGAAGAAGATGAAGAGAAAAAAAACGCGTTGACTCCGAAGGAGTACCAACGCATACGCGATAAAACCGGTTTCATTAAACCGCCATTTAAAAATTCCCGAACCGAGAGAGAGAGCAGAGCAGAGCTATGAAAAATAATCAACGGACGCTCGCGCGCGCTCGTTGCGTAACTCTTCTTCTTCTTCGAGGAGGGAATGAGGAAGAAGAAGAGGAGGAGGAGGATGAGTTTGGCGCGCTTTTTTTCTGCCCCGGCAAAAAGGTTTGTTTTTGTAAGACCGTAAGTTGGCGAATTCCGAGCTGAATATGATTCGAAATTCTGTCGGGCTTTGATTTTTTCCTTTTTTTTTAAGAAACTTGAGAGATTCTCCAGATCTTTTTTTTCACTCGAGCTAATTTCGTTCCCGCTGAACTGATGAGGTGAGAGGGCCCTCGGAACAAGTTGTTTTATGATAATTTTTTCTTTCTTTTTTTTTTCTAATTTAATGCAAATATTGACTGAAAATTTTCGAATCGCTCGAGCGGAGCTAGAAAAAACGCAACTCAAGCTTTACATCTGGCTGAGATTTTTACTCCGGAGGTTCCACAAACTTACCAAAAATACTGGTGCATAAATTATTTATAAGGTACGGCTGGGATATAAAAAATTTAAAGTGCCATCGAGATCAAAGGGCACTTCTAAAAATACATTTTGGAAATACCTAACCTTGGAAGGACCGGTCGAGAGAGGGAATATTAATTTCCAAAACATACCTTCGGGTATTAATGACCCGTGAGAGATCTAAATCTAAACCCCCCATAATAAAAAACACATGTTTAGGGGCTAGGGTGGAGATGACGAAGAAAAAGAAAGTTTCATCCGTAAAACTTCAAAAAGGCAAGGCCATTAGTGGAAAGAAACCGGTCGACTTCAGTAGGAACGAAGATCGAGCGAGGATTAAATATAGAAGAAGCGAGAGAGAGTAGGAGGAGCGCTAGGCGAAGAAGGAAGTTAATCTTCAATCGCGGTTTTTGGAATGCCATCCATTAGGGGGAAAAGAACCTTGTGATAATTTGAATTTTAGGTTTGAAAAACAAGCAATACTTCAGAGGATGGTTTTCCCGGCTGCGGGTATAGGAGGTGTAATATTTCACCGAAAGTCGGACATTCGAGCGTGGGAGCAAGGCACTTGTGTCCTGTTTTGACTGTAGAACTAAATCCGAGGCGCATGAGCAATCGATACTCCTCCCTAAATCCTTGGCACCTACTCGATTGTCCCCAAGATGTACTTTATTACTATCGCTTTTTCACTTTCACCAGTGTTTATTCATTCGCTCAACCTTAAAAATTTTTTTTCTTTAAGCTGGATGAGTTCACTGTATTACGTCAGGGCATTGAATTAGACAAAATTGGTAAACCCACGTCTGGTGACCTTTGGATCGTCCAAGAATTCGAGAATTCAACGAAAACAAGAAGAAAAATTTTTTTAGCGACAGCATGAATAATTTATAGGTTATCACCGGGACCATTTGATCTCGGACTTTGAGGAAGGAGAGGGCCCGAAAAATTTGAGAGCTTAACGAGCGCCCGCGCTTTTGACCCTCGGGCATTACGTACCGCGTCCGTTAATTAAGTTAACGACCTTTAAAGTACCCAGTCCAGTACCACCACCACCGGCGGACGTAATCTGCTGCCCACACAAGAGAGAGAGAGAGAGAGACGCGAGCTCTAACGACGATAAGTCACACGACGGAAACAATTACACTGCGACCGACGACTACCAAGTTTATTCGCTTTCTCCCTGTACCTTTTTTTTCAAAAAGTTATGCGTAAACGCGTCCAGTTCATTTGCAGACGGTAAATATCGTAGGTTTATTCGCGCCGGGTGAAAGTTGAAAAATAGACCGGGAAAGGTCAAGTTCGGAAAGAAGGGGGTTGCGAAATACCAACCGTGCGAAAACTAGACTGCACCCAAGGAATTATAAAATCCGGGGGATTGTTGCAATGTTTGCGGGTCTATTTTCGGACGGCCAGATGCTGCTAAACCGACGGGGAGTTTACATTTCCACTTGTAATACCATCCGGGAGTTATTCCCCGTTTTTTCCTCGCTACCGTAATTGTATCTAATGAAAAAAAAAGTGACGCAATCGGCCGTAGGGGGATAAATTTTAGCGCAATTACTGCACTCCAGTCGAGATATCTGGGATAATAAAGTTCTACTTTTTTTTTTTTTCTTTTTAGTGTAAACGTCGATGATGCATCGTTGCGGTAATAATCAATTGTACAACTGATGATCGCTCGATATTTCCGCGGCCCGCAATTAAAGGCCCCGATGGTCGTGAGAAAGTACGGGATCTCTTGCGTAACCCCCTAGCGAGGATTCCTGGGAAATGATCAAGTTTTCGGCTGCGAAATGCGAGAATTTAATTTTTCACCTGGATGTGTATAATTTTCCACCACCACCGCGTCGGAGCATTGAATTTTATCCGGGGGAATATCTGCACAAAAGGAAAATATTATTCGTTTGCTTGGGGAAGGTAAACGGTACGTGCAGCTAGTTATAATACCTTTGTAAATTTACAAACGGCTGTGCGCACTGCAGCCTCGGAATTAAACTAATCTCCTCGAATTCCAGGTCAATTAAGCCAACCGCTTTTATCAATATTCCTGTATTCATCATCGAGATGGTTCTTTCACAACCTCCTAGTAAAAATCAAAAATTTACTATGTTATAAAAACCACTAGATTCAAAAAATTGGGTACAAAGCTATGGTGATCGACCAGTCGGGTCAAAAACTATGCAGCGCGACGGTTTTCCAATTAAAGGGTTCCGGGGCACGTCGGTAGCCACAATTGACATACTTCCTAGCATTTCCCGCGCGGACGGGGCCTTTTGGACTGGTCCGGAATCAATACATATTAGTTTAGAGCTGGCGGTCATTCTTGGTTGGGTATGCAGCGCCGAAGGAATCCCGGATCGAGGAATATTGGATGCCGCGCGAGACCTGGAATGTAAGTGTGCGTCCCCGTCCCCCCGGCGAGGGGATTACGCATATGCTTTCGAAATACACCACCAGGGGCTTTTTCGCAATTTTCCTAGAACCAACGCCGCGATGATGATTGACCGGGTATGCATGCTTTTTGTCATGCGGGACAGCTTGGTTATTAACGGACTATCTTGGCATGCCGATCTGCTGTGGATCCAACTGAGCGATGCGTTCTTTAATGTAGGATCTAAACTCTGACCTCCCGAGAGTGAATTTCGCGGTTCCAAGAAAAATATAATTCGATGGAATTTTACTTGACTGTATTCATTATACTTGCTCATAATTTTTTTCGACCTTCTTAGCCCTTTCCGGTTAATCATGGTCCGATGACCACCTAGATCCTTGAGATTTCAAATTCCAGTAATCCCGCTGGCAAGCGTCACTTTTGATTCTCCAAGTCATCACGCTTAAAATATTTCTTTTTTTTTTTCGCACAGGTATTATCATCGCGAGAAAAGAATGACTCACCCTGAGTATAAAAAAAAAAAAAGAAAAAACATTTGCATCAGTTATTTGCAAAAACACACGGCTGACAATGACGAACGGTATACGGTTAACATTCCTCGGGTCTAACATTACACCTTAAATATTTTGCGTAACGGCGTGAATATATATTTATTTATTTTTTTTCTATCTTCTCGAAACAACAGGAAAATACCGAGCGAAGATGCGCTCGAACGAGTTCACGGCCCTATCGATGAAAAAATTTCTCAACTACCGCGCGCAGCCAATTAAAAGGGGGGAAGGATAGAGAGAATAATACATTTTAATATCTCGCGGTGGTGCGCCCCGAGTGAATGGGGGAACGGATCGCTAAGTGAAAGAGAAAGGGATTCAATGAACCGCGCCGCGGCTGCATATTTGCGAGAAAGAGAAAGGATTATACGAGGCCAAGGAGCCGCCTGCACGATCATCGCGCCAAAGCATCAACGTGTGAGAAATATCTCTTCCGCGAGGTCCTTGAAAATTTCGCTCTCGAGCGGGCTGGCCTAAGTAAGGCACCCGGTTTTTTTCACCCGCCGGCGCGCAGTCGGGATTCTTACGACCGAGTGGATGAGATAAGCTTTTTTTTATTACAATGAGTGTAAGGTTCAACGCTGCATCGTAAAAAATCATTTTTTATTTAAACAAGACTCGGTGAAAAATGGTAAATTGTCAGTGTTAATAGAGATGCAATTATGGGGGTGAATCATGAGTCAAGCATTGTAGTGGAAAATTAAATTGCGATCGAACGGGGAGGAAATACTTTCTTAGCGCCCTTCGACGAATTCCCAGACGAATTCTATGCGAGATGCATTTTGCATGAGAAGCAACCCAGCTGGCTTTTCCCCCCGGCCTTTGTCTTCGACTTTTCGGGGATGCTGGTGGTGACGAATGCTGCACCTATTTCAGATGGGGTGAGCTAACGAATATTGATGGCATTTTTCAGAATTTTTTCGGTGAATCAGAATTCCGACTACCCCTTTTTTTTCAAACGACGCTCGTAAAACGATAATTTGAGAAAGTAAACAAGTTAGTTCTCGATTGACTCAAACTCGATTTTAATCATGTGTGCAAACGAAGCTGGATCTCGTTTCCGTAACGAATAAATTGTTCCACTTTTTTATTCACTGTTATTTAAAAAAAAAAAACAATACAAATCTCTTTTATTACTCGGCTGTTGGAAAATTAAATTTGTTTAACAATGGAATATTTCCAGCGAGAATCGGGATTTTTTAATACGTTCAAAAAGTATCTTGTAACGCGAACGCAGCAATCCGATTGGTGAAATATTTTTTCATTTTTAAACGGGAAAAAAATATGACAAACGCGGTGAGAGAAAAAAAATTCCAAAAGAATTCATTTGGGACGCCCGCGCCGGATGAAAAAAAAAAGGGAGGGAGGGGGAGAATTTGACCAAACCGGCGTAAAGTCAAATTATACCCGAAAATGGGATTCTCTCGGCGGAAATAAATTTCACGTGATTGACCAAACTCGATTGTCGGGGATTATCGGGGGGGTTTAAAGCTATTTTTTAAAAATCTCGCTCAACCGTGACAATGAACGAAGGCTCACTCGGCTGTAACGAGAGGGTATTTTTTTAATTCAATTTTCCAAAAAAAAAAAGAAAATTTCTCCTCGCGCATGTGTGTTTTGCATTAATACTTAACCGGAGAATGAAAAATTCAATCCTGACGCGTCGCCTGCGAACAGACCAACTAGCGCCAATTTCGTCTTCTTTATGGTCGAGGTGACGACGACAAATGAATTTATCGGGCGTCCTTCTTTTTTTTTTTTTTTCTCACACACGAGCTTGACGATTATTGCGTCGGAGGGGAGGGGGAGTATTTACGGGCGGCAGTTTCGGGGACGAGCTTTATTTTTATTATTCTTGCGAGGGGTTATGAGGATGGATCGTACGAACGCGCGCCGCCTGGCGAAATTCTCTCTCTTTTTTTTGGTGGATTAATGTGGGTGAAGCTTACAAAGTTACGATTGTTCCCGCAAAGTAAATTCATTGATCGTCTGGGAAGATTTTCTAAATTCATCTACTTTGTTAACGGTTTTTTAAACGTAAGTTTGGGGTATTTTTGGAACGACCGGGGAGAAAGAGCTCAAATTACATTTTTTATTTGACCAAATAGACATTTATACGGCTGCGTCCACCCGCCCCCCTCGGACCTAAATTAATCGGATAAAGCGAAATTTAATGTAAAACGGAACGCAATTATCGTTCCAAAACGGTTGTGCTTCCAAAAATTAATTAAACAAAATCGCCTCGTATAAATTTTGTTGAACGTCGCGTTTGAAGAAAAAATAAATGCATTTTTATCATGATCCCAAGTTTTGAAAAAAAAAAAAAAAATTACTCTACTGCGAGATTATAATTATCTCGCAGGTAATCGCAATCAAGCAAATGTTTTGAGCCTCGATAAAAATTATCCTCGGTTTGCTCAAGCGTGTTGACACCCTGTTTCTCAATGTTTACGCTTCTGCATTCCTCTCGATTTAACATATCCCCCATCAACAACATAAAAAAAAAAAAAAAAAAAAAAAAACCCGGGTAAAAAATATTTATCACCTCGGTCTAATCACACTTTGGCGAGGGAACGAAAGTGGAAGACAATGACGCGGGTCGATGTCACGTAGTCGGAGGCTGTCGGATCGATGCGTGCACGCCGCGGCGCGCTATTTCCGCTCCCCGCGTCCGATCGGATATCTCTCGCGGTGCACCCACTACCCCGGGGTGCGATGACCCGACGCGTGATCATCACCGGTGAAATTGCGAAACTCTCTTCTCTGCTATCTCGGTCAATCTTTTTTTTTTCCCTCTTTCTCCGGCGCTCAAAGAAACTCGTACAATCGGCTGATGTTGGGACGCTTACCGCGGATGGACCCAGCCTCGATTAGATTCACTTGGGGATCTTTGAAATTCCAGTGAAATCCCGCGGCTCAATTCGCGGAGAGTCGTTAAATTTGCCAAAGCGATAAATCACCCGGTCGTTAAACGAAAAAGGGAGGGCGATGCGCCCAGCCGCTAATTGACCCCTTCAAGATGTGAACTTTGAGACGTTTGATTTTGAACTTTGATCGTAGGCTGTACTTGATGAGAAGAAAAGTTGAGACTTTGATCATTTGGCGCCCTTATTTAACAGAAGGCAAGATGTTTTTTGAAAATAAAAAACAATTGAGTTTTTAATCGAAGTTTCATTGGCTTGTTTTGCCAACCTCTTCAAGAGAGAGATAAACTTGTTTTATAAATACATTTTGATTATAATATTAAATTATCGACTAGAAGGGACATCTCGCAGTCAATGATTTGAGTAATAATAAAATAGTAATTGCAGTACTCTGTAAAAATTAGAATTCTGCTTACGTAAAACAATAGAAGTGAAATTTTTTTTAAGACATCAATATATGATTTACATTGGAATTATTTTAAAACGACTCTCTCCTCATAAAAATGGTCTAGCATCGAAAAAAAAATTTATTTGTTTTCGACGTAAATGAAATAAAAAATGACGAAACGCGAAAAATATCGATTCACCGCATAATTGAATACGCAATACAGGTTGAGGATGCATAAATCCATGCGAGAAATTCAAGAGCCCGGGATGAATTTTTCAGGTGGTTTCGATCATCGTCTGACCTTCCGAAAATAAAGTCCGCTAGCAGGGACTCAATAATTCACAACCTCGCAGACTCCGGGCAATCAATTTATTAATTCTCGAATTTGCCGAGATGCACAATAATCCCCGGTCGTATCAATGGAATTCCCTGAAAACTCGGCTCGTCCGCCATAAATCGTCGAGATAGGTGACCGAAAAATTGACGCTGGGTAGAAATACACAAATCATAGGGATAAGCTCGTCGCCCGAAGAAACATGTTCTTCTTCTCCTCCTCCTCGACACTTTCCCTTCCAGAATTGAACCGGGTCTTATCGGATCCCCCTCCCCCTCTTCTCTTAGCATATAAATCGAAGGTGTCGCGAAATCCTCCCCCTCCCTCCCTCTCCATTTTTTTTATTTTCGAAATTAAAATGACGTTTGATCCACTCGATAACGACGTTAAATCAATATCTCGATACGAAAAAAAAAAAAAAAAGAAGTCGTGCCGCGCGGTATTTATGAGAAAATAAAGTTTCGACATCAAACGCCTTTATCGCGAGTGGAGAAAAAAAAAAATATCCGTACACAATCGAACGGGAATAAAAAATAAAAATAATCCACCTCAATTATAAAATACCAATAGTGAATAAAAAAAAAAAGGGAGCGACGGGATGCTTATATACCTCATTAGTCACAAAGCCGCTCAAAGTACAACGAACCGATCTATTTTTATGATAATCAAAGGTGTGTGTATGGAATACGCTGCTTCTTCTTCTTCTTCTTCTTGTTCTTGCGATAATCTAAAAATGGAAATTGTGTCACTTCTCCTCCTGACACAAGGATGATAAAAAAGGAATAAAAAAGACCCCGATAACGAGCACAATAAACCAGGGACTAATTAATATACCAGGAATTCGAAAAAAATGTTGTAAAGCGACATTGTTCGATAATAATTACAATGGGTATTATTTAACACCCGTATCGCCCGGGGAATAAGCCGATCGGTATTCAAGAATGCCGTTCGTTCGATCATTACAATGTATCGTCAATCTGTAACGAGACATTTCTCACCGTCTCGAATAATCCCAATTATGCAAATCGATAAAAAAAAGGGGGGCTTTTATAAATTCAACGAGGTAAGAGATATCTTCGCGGGTAGGGATTAATCACCAATTGAATTTGTAAAACAAGAGCTATTTACCAGGCACAAATCATCCGATTTTAAAAAAATACGACTCTGGCTGTTTATGATTCGGCGGTCTTAATAAAAATGCAAATCCCGCGGGTGGAGCAACCCCCGGAAGACCATTATGAGAGATAAAGGAATGAGAAATTGCCGGTGCGGAGAAGCTGGGACGAGTACGCAGATCGCGATACGAGCATAAGTGACTGCGGCCGGGCCCACCTTTCTGAATTTCAAGTGCCGGAGCGGCTCTTGTTCTTGTATTTCCAGATGGTTTTTTTCATACCCTCGGTGGATTATGTGATAATGGCTGGTGGTATTCTTAGCGATGTGATTTAATCGACTTCTTTTTTGGAGGGCCTTACGGCACCAGATGCCGAGGATGGATGTTTTGGAATGCACTCGAGATTTACTAGAGAGGAATTTTTGTCTGCACAATAATAATTAACCAAATTTCATACAATGGCAGACATTACGTTAAATGAGGATTTTTTATGTTTTTGACGATGGCATAAGTTCAATTACTTTTGAATTCTGTAAAAAATTTATTTAGTTGTTAAAAGTTTGTAAATCGTTTAATTTTCAACGTTGTTGCTTACTCAAAAAAAGACCTATAAAAAACTTCCAAAACAATGATGAAATGGATCGAATAAAAAAAAAGGTAGGTAAGTTTTACAGTAAAAAAAATTACACGAAAAAAATGCCTTGTAACGTGAGCCGGTGAAATTCTCGAGTACATCGCGCAGCTCGATCGAAAACAAGAATTAGAAAATATTTCCCAAACAACGCGCGCACACCTGAGCCTGCGATAATAATAATCTCCCGCCCGATGACATGCAAAATCCCTCCAGATCGTTGCATCAGATCCAATAGATTCCAGCTCGCAATTACAAAGAGCACGTGTCAATCGTAGTGTAATAAAAGAAGTATCCCATGAGAAAACCAATTTCCCACATGCGGCCAAAGAATCCCTTCCCTCCCTCCCTCCTTACATAAAGTGCGTGTAAGAGTTAATTAGAGGCCGTTCGCATTCCGCGTCACCCGTCGAGCGCGCGGGATTATTTTGCAAGAAACATGCAAATCCCAGCTCGAAAGTTTAAAACCGCTTAATTAACCGAAGATGCCACTGCTAACCTTACACAAGTGCTTCTAAACCGAAGACGCTGGCTTCCTTTTTTACGGCTAATTGCGACGCTAGGGTCCCCCGTCATAACCAATTTGTACCCGAGATTTACACACTTGCGCAAGCTGGATTCCAAGGACTCTCGAGCTAGGAGAATCAATCCGTAATTAGTTTCCACGTTGATGGAAAAATTTAATAAGCACGGTTTTGGTGTACCAATAACTGGCGAGTTTAATCTTGTCCGATCGAGGCTCTGCGACTTTTCGATTCCTGCCGAGATCAACGAAGCGACAACGGTGGAGAGGTGCAGGTGCGTTGCGTCACCGCCGCCGAGATTTATCACTCACGTCCTGGGACTTTACGACGAGCTTATTGTTGTTAAGTGCTTTACGAAAGGAAGCTCAAAATTAAGTTTATGCAATTTCTGCTTCGAGAGCCTTGTGATTTCTGCGAAAAATGTTTTTTGAAATTGAAAATTTTTTTTTTTCTCGCGTTACGCGTTTCCGAAAGAATCGTAAAAAGAAAGAAAAACTTTGGTCCTTTTTTAGAAAAAATCAAGCTAATTGGTATATTACATACATTTTTTCCAGCAGTTTTCTCGGTATCAAAAACCACCGTTGTAAAAAAAAAGTCGAGTTTTTTTTAAATTGATTTTTTAATAACAGCCGACTGCACTATATTTTTGTTAAATGACAACCTTTCGAACAAAAAAAAAAAAAAAAAAAAAAAACACAAACGTTTACTCTACAGCTATCCACACTTTACATAAGCCTTCGGATGAGTCCGCGCGTGCCTTACATAAGCGATAAAAAAACCAATAATTCCTATCGGTAAATTAAAAAAAATCAGCAGAAGATTACTTCCAGAAGAGGCGATATGCAGCAGGGATGGCTTCCGCTCCCACGCGATCGATCCGCGACATAATCGCTAATTAGACCGACGCCTGTGTACGCAAGCTTATTTATCTCCGCTTCCTCAAGGTGATTATTGGTGCGAGTGATCGGTGACTCAGTTGATCGTAAACACGTCTGACTTTATTTTTTTCCACAAATTAATTTATTCACTCTTTGGTTGACTCAACTGGACCCAACTTTATCCCATGCTCGATTTCATATTTTCAAAATAAACTTAGTACAGACGTAAATTTGTAGCAACGGGTGGGTGTTTTAAATTTTCAGCTGATACCGAGGCTGATACACATGCGCCCTTCCGGGCCGCGGGGCATCGGGAAATTCGAAAAAGTTTCAGCCGGGCTTTTACGATGTAAATGAACGCTCGAGTTCTACATATTTTTTTCGCAACAGTGAAAAAAAAAAAAAAAAAAAAAAAAAAGTGGGCCAAGAGGGCTCTAATTGCGCAAAATTAGTCGCATTAAGCGCGGTGGGGTTCGGTGCGGCAAGTTTGACGGAGGGAGAAGACGAACGCGAGTTTCGAGCCAAGACGTTGATTTAGATTGGCAGAGAGCGCTCGGGTATCACAAAAAGGCCGCGTTTATGAGAAAATATGACGATCTCCGTAAGTGATTTATGAAACTTCCGAAACAATATTATTTCACTTTGGGCAGCTGATGAGGTTTTTTTTTGAGTTTTTTTTTCCACCTGCCTGCTGCACCGAGGTTATGAAATCGGTGCGGTTCAAACAGAATTTTCGTGCTTTTAAAGCATTTCCGTCTTAATTGGAGTAAGCATCACTTTAACGATAATGAAAATTTACTCGATTAAAGCGGGGGTGAGTAGCAAAATTTCATCCGTTAAAAGAACTTATTGCGCTTCATTTGCCCCCCCCCCCCCCAAAAGTTTCAAAGTGCTCCGAGGATCGATTAAAAAAAATCAAGCCCCGACTTAATCGATCCCAGGCTGTACTTGTTTAATTATCGCCGGTGGTAAAATTTATTTTACAGGGAATGTAAATCAAACTATTTTGCTCGATTTTGACTACGATTCCGAGCTACTATTTCAGTTTAAAGCGGGTGTAAAATATTTAACTTTGTAAAAGCCCGGTCAAAGTTTTACACTAATTTGCATTTCCTTAGATTAATCAAAATTCCAGAGGCAACCGCGGAATACTCGTACCGCCGAGTTTGATAATTTACTTTGTAAAACAAACCTAAAATGTCATCGCGGTGCGGTTAAGAAAAATCCCCCAATCATCGATAAATCAGGTTTTATCAATTTACACTGTAAAAACATTTTAATTACGCAATTAAAAGATAACCGGTACGCCAGGGAAAAAAAATCGCGAATGGCGGTATTATTTCTTGTCGATACGAGAGCGCACGCGGCATTCAATTAAAATATGTAAGCCCCCCTGAAATATTCCGCGGGAGGCTGACCGTCGCTATAGCCGGGTTAAATTTGAATTTCTAATTGAACGAGCGAGATTCAATTAAGCTCCTGCGAAGGATAGGCTCCGAACCGATTCTTCCTTGCGTCCCTCTGGAGAGCTCATAGAGGAACGTCGAAAAAATTTTCGGTTTTTTTTTTTTTCGAGCTGATTGAGGTTTTGGAAACTTTCAGGATTTTCATGAAAAATATAGCGTCAATCGGTTTCTTAAGAATTCAGTTTATTTATGTAATCTGAGGAAAATTTTACAACTTTACTTCATTCTCAAAAAACAAGATGATTTTAATCAAAGAAAGAAAAATAATTTTGCACCGACTCGGCAGAAGCTTATTCTTAGACAACGTTTTCACAAAAGGCTCTCGAGGCATTTTGAAAATTTAATTTCTTCGAAACTCCGGCATGGAAAATTAACGGCACGTGCTGCTGCGCGCAGTAGCTGCAGAATTCCGCAATGTTTAACTTTGTTTTTCCTTTTTACCCTCTTCTTCTTGTTCTTCTTTTTTTACCTCAAAACTTCTCAAAAACATTCTTCGTCTTTGCTCTACGCGTCGTTGCATGAGTTAATGCCCGGACGCAAAATACCGCCGAGGATTCGCAGAAAGAAACTAACAACTTTTCTTTTCATCTCTCTCAAGTCTCGAGGCTTTGAAACTTTGCCCAGACTTCAAATATGAATTTTATTTTTCATCTCTGCCCCGCGTGCTTTCGGCCGTAAATTTATAATTCACCGATACTTTCTCAATTGCAGATTCGGTGTTTATTATACGATTGGTACATAAAAAAGGCAAAACGTAAGTTTCGGTAATAGATGCCTCACTTTTTTTTTCAAGCAAACAAAAAATTTATAAGATTTATCGATGAAGTTGTTAGTCGACATGGAAAAACAAAACCTCAGCGATCCTTCAGCAAGCGACCATTTGTATAAATCAATCGGTCGACATAAATTTTTATCGGCGCAAAAGGAAATCTCAAAGATCGCGGACGCACGCACGTATGCAAAAGATCAAATAGAGAGAGAGAGCGTGCAGCAGCAGGCGAGTTCCGTTAGTTAAGGCAGTCATTGAGCCAATGAAAGGTCGAGGTCCTCAAAGAGCGACAACCTCCCCCTCCAATCGAGTCACTTAAGCCATCTCGTCGCGGTAATACCGCTTCAGCCGGCTGAAAAACAGCCGAACGGGGCCCTTCTTCCCTCTTATTCACGGCAAAGCTCCCCGCGATTAAAAGACATAGTTTCATTTCATTACGATCCGGTTTAACATACGCACTTGCGTCTCGAGAGAGCCCCGGCGCTAATGGGCGTAATTGGCGAATTAAAGGTCGTGGGAAATATTTCGATTTGAATGCCACGCCGTACCTCGATCGAGTTATCCCCACCCCCTTTTTTTTCATCGAGCGATACGTTGAAGCGAGAGCTTTTATTCAAAAGCTGATCGATGCCACCTTTTTCCCCGATAAAATTATGCTATCGGAGATGGATTCGCTAATTTAATTTTGTAATAATTATCCAATGTATGCAACGATCGTTGAAAAATAAATACGTAACTCGAGCACGGAAAAATAAGTTCTCGACGCGACCGCAGAAATTTTCAGTAGCCCAACCGCAGTTTAAGAGACCGACATCTCTGACCGGTTGTAATTGAACGATTCCTCTCGAGGAGACAAGCCTCAAATTATCCCGAGTAATTAGGACGATCGCGCGCATAAGCAATGCTCAATTAATCCGAAAATAGAACAATTTAGTTTGATATTTGTCGATAAGTGGGAGACAGTATCTGAAAATAAAAAAAAATTAGTCTCTCAAGCTCGAACCAGCTCCGGAGAAACGGCTCGAGTGCACGTGTCTCGGCATCGAGTGTTTTACGTCTGATCCGCGTGGGACTTGACATAAGCCGGGGCTCCTTTGAATTATGGATTTTTCATGCAAGCTTCTTTCTTTTTTTTTTTTTTTTTCTTACTGCTAGTCTCCGTTGGTCAACAGCTTTAAATCCGCAGCTCTTCCCGTCAAAATTAGTCGTCGCTGACAAATATGGCTTCCGTACGGGCCGTAAACAATTTCTCAACTCCCATTCAATTTGCAGTTTAAAATAAACCCGCACAGCGGAGGAGCGTTTTTAATTAGCGGGTAGAGCGAGCCACTCGTAAATTGCCCCGCATTCTCAACCAGCGAGCTTCCGATAATATTTATCGGTGCACGAGCATGAATTACGCATCGGGTAAGTAGCCTCCTGATCGCGTCGGGATTCCTCGGGGCTGCTGCCGCCGCTGTGTTGTACGATTTATCGCGCGACTCGATTCTCTGCATTAGCCAACGGTAGGATTGAACGAGGAGCCGTATTACACCACGATAATGTTTCTATTTTGATTTACGTACCGTGGCATGCGTACCTTCATTGTCTACTAAAATACCACTTTTTTCCAACGGGGAGTTTTAAGTTTGTTAATCTCGAGTGCGAGTGGTTTAAATAAAAAAAAAAAGAGAGTTCTCTCACTTTGTGAGAGGGAGCGTAAAAAAAAAAGAAGGAGGAGGAAGGAAGAAAGGGCAGCGTAAAAAGAATGACGAGCGTTGAGCAAGCCGAAAGAATAACGGGCGTCAGTGTTCTTCTTCTTTTACTTCTTCTCAACTCGAAAGCTCTTTGGTGCTCCTCGGCGAGACGTAACTTGGTAAGTTAACGAAGACCAGGATACACCGCAGCAGGCAGCTCCTTACAATCGAAGCCATTGTTTATGTCGGAAAGTTTTCTTTCAATGCCTGGCCCATAACGTTGTCGTCCCTCTTTCCTTTTTTTTTTTTGCCCTCGCGAATGGATTACTTCGAAACTGCAAGTTTTAGTGAAATTAACCATTCGGGGCTATCGGGTTACCCTCTAGTGTGTATATATTCCCATCAATGGAGAGAGTGTGAGATGCAGCAGCAGCGTTTTGCAAACACGTTTTCCGTCACGCCGAGCGCGGGCATTAAGATACGTGGGACTGACGTACACTTGATAGCTCCGGTAGTAGCGCCCACGGGAACGGGTAATCGAGCCCGCATCGACCGACTGAATACGCAAGAAAAACTTCTACTCCTACTGAATCATCCTCGCGGTTTCGAAAAACCGGTTGGATTCTTTACCCCGGATTCCGTAAATGTTTAATTCTCCGATTACGATTGTTTTGCCTGCGGGGTAATGGAGACAAACGAACTGACATTTTTACTCGAAATCGCATCCAATAATAAGTACAGACATTTTTGCTGTTTAACTTGAATGTCACGCAATCGCAACGATATTTTTCGGGGCAGAAAAGTCTAGAACAATAGAGTTGAACCAGCTGGTACAAACAACAATAATACATTTTTTACGCTAAGCAGTGCCGTGTAACAATATCCCTCCTAGAAAAAAACCCTAAAAAATTTACTTGAAAATCTAAAATCCATCAGGGGTAGGTAAGCACCCAGCCGAAAATCCACCCTTCGGCAAAGTTGAGCCCACCCGGGCGTCCGGTAGCAGCCGCGGTGGCATAATATCGGACCGGCTTCTCTCCCGATATCCTCCGCACGCTGTTGCATCATTCATGCGTCCCGAGGGCGAGGCTCCCTTTTGCACCAAGCCCTATTTGTTCATTAATCTTATAACGATCTTTGATCACACGGGACAGTAATGGGTTTGCTTTTTGCTCCAGTGTTTGCCCTCTTGATTGCCTGCACTCTGTGTTGGCTATGGCTTAGGTTTGAAGAACGAGAAGGAATACGCTAGTTTTGAAATCTTACGGAAATTCTCTCACAGCCAAATCGACGGCCCCGTGCGAAAAAAAACCTTAGCCGAAAATCAGTTAATCCTAAGATAAAAGAGAGAACCCAAAAATAATGTCAGCATTTTATTCGTGATGCGATTGGTTGAAGAACAAAATTTAAAATTTGAATTTTTGTTTTAAATTTTTATATTACAATTCAATTAAAACATTTAGAGAATAGATTTGATAAAAAATAATTATTTAATCAAGTGCTTGAGACTATCCGATTAAAATCATGAAAATAATAATAATTAGTAAATAAACAAAACCAATGAATTTATAACCACGAAAGTTTAAATGAACTCTGAACCGTGAACGTAGCGGCAAAGGTAAAGGGATATATAACTTATTGCATTGTAGATTAATTTAGATGAAGCTTCGACAAAATTTGTTTTAGATAATTTAATACAATTGCGTGCGCTTGCGCGCTGAGAGAGACTAGTTTAATTAAATTATTCGTAAGAGGCTGCAATGAATTTAAAAATCATTTTGAATAAAAAATTCTATCAATTGGGTTCCTACTGTATCAAGATTCTTGATTTTTTTCTAATTTTTTAAATTTTCTCAGTTCTTTATTGATAATTTTTAAATCGGAAGATTTTCGGCTAAGGTTTTTTTTTGCACGGGCCGTCGAAATGACCTTTTCGAACAATTTGATTTTTTCAAATATTTTAATTTCACGTAATGCGCGAGGTAAGCGCAGATATTATCAGGGAATGAAACAGCTCTTGAGCGCAACAAATCATCCGTTTATGAAACAAACCTACACCCATGTAGTAAAACCGATTGTTCCATCCTCGGGATGCGTTCCCAAGTCAAAAGTCGCGAGAAAATTCCCACCGAGTGTCTTAACCCAGCCGCGACCCAGAAAACACGGCTTCTGCTAAAAAGCTCGCATAAACAGGGCCTCGTTTGTGCATTAATTATAAAACCTAAAATACCCCCGGTACCCGTAGCACCAGCCAGCCTGTAATATTCATAAAACGACAAATTTTCCCTTCCGCCAACATCAGCACTTTTGGGTGGGGAGAAAAGAAAGGTTCGTTTAAAAATCCGTCGCACTCATCCAGTATTAATCTTTGGGATAAAAGCTCCGGAGCCCACGAAATTTTCTCGTGCGTTACAGAGAGCAACGTAAGAATAATTCAAGACAAGACTCACTTTTCGTCGTACGCTCCGGGACTTGCATATTTCATGGGAGTAGGAGGAGGAAGCTTTCCTTACCTGAAACAGAAACGAGTTCATAGATATACACATGGAGCTTTTTTTTTGTTCACCGGAGCCATGCATCATTCACGAGTTATGAATCTCGCGGCTCTTATCGCCCCGCTCGAATTACCCCGCGCGGTTAATCAGAGAAAGCCGTACTTTCTCTCGGAGCGTTTGCATCGATCACCTCGTTTAAAACTACGTCCCGGTTACTCCAGACCGATCACAATGCGTGTAACGCGAGACTCCAATGGAATTGGGAGTTGATTTTTCGGGAAAAATTACCCAACAATGCCCCGAGTGTTTTTTTTTTTTTTTTTCTTCGGGTGGAATCCAACACCCACCTGACGACGAGGAAAAAAAAGCTTTACAACCGACGGTGCGTACGGACTTGCGCAAAGGAACGCACACGCGTACGAATCTGATAAAAGTCCGTCTCCACCTTTCTCCCGCGCGCGCTGCTTCTTTATTTTTTTCGGACACTTTCCATTACCTTTTTTTTCTCTCTCGCCTTCATTCATCACGGCCCGCCATTGTTTATTTTTTTCACCTCGCGAGATCGATACCGTTCCACAAATCCGAGATTACAAAAAAAAAAAAAAAGCAGCAGCAACTTCCTCTGAAAAAAAGGGCCTCGCAAGCGAGTGTTAATCGCGTGCCAAGCGTGCAGTCAATGACTGCTCCGAAACTCGTTCGAAAACTCTCGAGACCATTTCTGAAAATTTATCGCGGCAATCGCTCGAGTATGTGTGTTTCGTTATTACCCTCGGAAGAACTTTTTTTTTTCTCTCCGCTGCCGCTGCTGGAATTAACGCTTCGTGCGTTTAATAAAGTCGGGCTCGCGACGAGTGCCATTTTTTTCGCGACTTTTTCACCTACTACTACGCCTCGCTGCCAGCTGAGACTCTTGGGACGTTCTTGTGCCACTTCCGTTGTTACAGAGCCTTTTTGCTGCCATTGTCGCCCCCCTTTTTTTTTTCATTTCCGCTAACCCCCCCTTGACTTTTGAATTATTCTGGGAGGAAATTTTGATGATTTTTACGCAGCGAGTTGATAAAAAAGTGGGGATTAGCGTTTCAAAAAAAAAACCGAATGATTTCGAACTGTAAAAACTCGAAAAATTACCACGTCAGAGGCGAAGACTCGAGAAGAAAAAACAACACAGGTGTAAGGAAGAGTAGAATACACCCCGGTTGGGAGAACCGGCAACGTCGCACGAGGCAACTTGACCCTGTTTACGCACGCATCCCTCCCCTTGCGTATCTCCGTTTTCTCGAAGGGAAGGGGGGAACGCCGTCGCTTTTCCTCCTGCCTACCGGGCCAGGCCAGGGGGGATGACTACGACGATGATGATGCAGCCACGGGCGTGAGATAGCTAAACAAACTCTCCTCTCCCCGCGTGCCTGCAGGAACACACCGGGAAATTAGACGATGAAACAACATCGCTCCCCGGCCGGCGAGCGTGCTTATCTTTTGTTATAAACTCTATGTGTTATGCGGGATTAGTTTTGAAATAAGGCTTTGGGGTAAGAATCTGTACTGGAGGAGTACGATGCGTCAAGATTTACATCGAGGTTGGGAAGATAAAATTTACATAAATTTATATTTTACCGAATTGTATCAAAAATTATGCCGTGAGTCATTATCATTCAAACTTCATTTACTATCTGCTTATTCCATGAATAACATTACTACAGAATGTTCTTGTACTGCATGTGTACACAAAAATTAACATCAACCGCAGTGTAAAAGTGAATTATTACATCGCACAATATAAATTTTATGAAATAAGGCGAGTCTCTCATACACGTGGGCCATTAGTTTCCCTAGCCCCCCCCCCCCCCCAAATTTTATTTACGCGTATTAAACGTTACAACCTAACGCGGGCGATATTAACCGTGCAGGAGGACACACTGCACGTGCCATGAAAATTTCACGCCGACTAGCAGCGAAGATTACAACGGGTCGAGGGGGCAAAATTGCCCCTAGTTAAGGTAATGTTTCCTCTTTGAGGCCACCAAAGCGGCAGAAGAAGAAGAAGAAGAAGAAGAGCTCGGAAAATTTCACCTCTCCGCGCGCAATGAACTTCTCAAATTGAATCATAAAAGTTCGAGATAAGCCAACCTCCTGCTTTGTCCAACACGCACATAGCACCAACAATTACCTAATAAGATCGAAGAGAGAGTAGAGTAGAAAAAAAAAAGGTAAACTCGAAAGAGTATTATCACTCGATATGCCCCTTTCCGATCGGTTTCCCATCTTCCTCCTAACAGACAACGACGCGGGTTTCTTATTTATCTTTAACGCCACGGTTAATTTGGTGCGAAGGTGGGAAATGGAAGAGCTTACCGGGGGAGAAAAGCTTCCAAGAAAAAGAAGCTGAAAATGGGATGGGACTTTGACGCTTATTTTATTTGGTTTATCGAGTCCGCCACCCCCTCTGATGGGATCGGAATGAAGTTTTTTTTTCAACTTCGCGCTGCGGCTATATCGGCTTACCGAGGCTCGCTGTGCAAGTTAATTTAGCCAGATCGACCCGACACCCTTTTTCATTGAGCCAACCGGGTTAATTGTGAATATATTTTTTCGACGCCGAACTTGACGGAATTACATAAAACATCATCCAAAGTGCATTTTATCAATTTTCCTACCCTTCCCCCGCATAACTCGATAACTTACTCAAGTTTATCGTATCGAGGTAGAATACTTGCAGCCGTAAAAAACTCAGCTTGATATATAATCATTATAAAACTCAAGCAATGCAACGTAGTGGTAAAGAATAAAAAACCTAATCGTATCAAACAGAGAGCGGTACGGGGCAGCAAAGGCAAATCGCTATTAATTTCTCCTTCATTCAAAGCCGCGCTGCGGCTACCGCGGCGGCTGTAATATTTTCCTCCGGCTGCCGGCAGAAATTTCAATCTCCATTCCGCGAGCGTAAATTCTCCTGGCGTAAATGCCGGTAGCGGAGCGGCGCGTTATCAGGTGAATAATCCGCGTGTGTGGCAGCCTTTTTTACCCTTCCGACCATTAAAATGCCGCGGGGATAAATTCGGTTGACCCGCTCTCTCGAGAGAGAGATAAGGGAGCAACTCGATACGATCGGGCCGATGATAAGATCGCGCGCGAAAATAAAAAAAAAACAGGCTCGATGTGTTTACGTAAGGTGAGTTGGCTGACGACTTGTACGTTTGTGGAAAGGACCTTTGGAAAATGAAGAGTGACTGGAATTTGGATGATAATGCGAAGGGTCGATGAATGCGAGAAATAATTTTGTAATTCAATTGTGTTGTCATCACTGATATTAAAAAAAAAAATCTAGTTTTTCCCTCGCTAGCATTGAACAGTACAATAGTAAATCACAGAGCTGGAATATAATTTTCCTACTCTACTGGACAGAAGCAAAAACACCCAGTGAAAATTCGAAAAAAATAATAATCCAAACACACACAGTTTCAATTTTTAATCGCACAAAGAGCGATTCAACATCCCCGGCGGCGGTGGTTTACTATCGATCGGGGATTTTCTGGGCCACGCGACGCGCGTATTTATTAGAGCCGCGCACGCGAATCATCGGCTCGCGATAACCCGCCGCACTAATAAAAACCAACGAGATAAAAAAAAAACGCAAAATAAAAATACATTTTCACCGCAGCGGGAAATAAATGACGCGTGTCATCAGCCGGAAGTCACCTACAAAGCGGAAACGTAACTTCCTATGACCGTGCGGTTGGTCTCTTAACCGGGCGCTTAATTAACGAAACGAGACTGGAATTTCTTTTGTACGCCCGGGGGGGACCCTTTTGTCGCTCGGCTAAGTGATGCCTACGCCCGAGTGAGCTTTTTATCAAGTGAATAAAAAAAAAAAAAAAAAAAAAAAAAAAAAAAAAAAAAAAAAAAAGAAAAAGCCAGCCCGTAAACAATCATATTTTTCGTGGCGAAAAACATAAACGAGAGCGGCGGCGTTGTGTGTAATTTTTATTGCCGGTCGACTTGAGACGCAGTATGGGTTTATCGGTGACACAGATCTACCCCGACTTGCGAGCTTTTGTCCTGCGTGGGCGTGCGGCGCGCACGGTTAATCGATTTTGCCGGCCTGTTTGTGTAAAATTACCGTGTAATCGGAGTAAAAAATTTCAACTCCCTCACTTTTTAATTACGCCGCGATGAAATAAAAAAAAAAGTATTCGCTCTATTCGATGTTCAATTAAAAGACAGTTGAGTTGAATTCAAGGACGCGGGAGCGGGGGTACGAAAATAAGTGATTTACGACCTGCCGGAATCGATCCCGGTGCAGCAGTTTGAAATTAAATCTCACTGACGACGGAGACAGAGAGTAATAATTACCCTCGAATTTTAATTCACTTCCTTCGTAATTTAGGGCGAGAGAATTTAACCGAAACTTTTCGAATCTTTTCTTCTCGGCTAATTTTACATTTATGAAGTTCAAAAAGCCGTAGCGGCTCGCTTCGGCGATTACCATCCTCTCCGCTCTTTTTTTTTTCCACGCACTAGTATTAATTTGAAACTTATGAATGTCGAAACCGAAACAAAAAAGAACTCGCACGGTCCGGTCAACTTTTTCTATGAAAGAATAATCATCCGAGCTCCGTCGAGCCATGAAAAACTATTTCCAAAAATGCGCGTCACAATTAAATTGGGGAAAGAGAACCGAACACGTTTGAGCGAAAAAATTTTCATCCGAGATCAAAGAAAAACACACAGTTTTGATGTGAATTAAGGCCAGGCTAGGTCGGCGTTTACGAGAATTAAATTATACTTCGAGCGCCCGAACGAGTTTGCGAGTTCTACTACACACGTGTGGCCCACACGTACACAAGTGTATACATGTATATATGATGCACGGGTGCGCCTGGTGGTGCGCTATTGCAGTAGTTTAGATAACGTTAATGGGCCAGATTCTTATCAGCCGGGTCTGCGCAAATTTCGCGCTCGACAAATGACTCTCATTCGACTGGTTTGCCGTTGGTTCGGTCTCGCCTCAAGACTGGCTGGGATTCCTGTTGAACGTGGCTTGTTCAAGTTGAAGATTTAGTGGGCTTCGCGGATAATTTTACGAGCGTGGTTGATGAAAAATTTAAATGATCTTCGGTGTATATGTACATTGAAAGCTTTCGGTATTATGCGACTCCGGAACGACCTGCGCATCGGGAGTCATGGGTTTGATTCCCGTTATCACCAACGAGAAACATCAATTTATATTGGCCCTGATTTGAAAGCCCGAATAGTTGATGAAAAAAATTTTGATAATAAATAAAAACTGCAATAAAACTAGTAAAAATATATCGGTGGTCCCAGCGAAGAAAAACCTCGAGAAAAACCTTAGCTCAAAATCTGCCACGAATAAAGATACAATGAGGCAACTTTCGGTTACTAAAATGTCTTTGAATCACTTTATTCATGGTTTTAATTTTTTTAGATTTGAAGACAATGAACTTTGGTATCAGTCCGTTGATGACCGGGGGCAAAAAAAAATTGTTTCGACTCACCAGCCACGAATAAAATAACTTTCAGTTTTTAGCATATAAACGAGCATATAAAAATCTCAAAGATTTTTTATTCGCGGCTGGTGTGTTGAAAAATTTTTTTTCGTCATCGTGTATCAACAGATTGATAGCAAAGTTCATTTTCTTCCAATTTTCAAAAATTAAAATCAGAAATAAAGTGATTTAGAGACATTTTAGATACTAAAAGTCGGCTCACTGTAACTTTATTCGTGGTGGATTCTGGGCTAAGGTTTTTCTTCACTGGGACCATCGATATATATTTTTTTTGCTTCTCCAAATGTTCCACCTCCGATCCACTATTCACTAAATCCCACACTTCTCGCATAAAACTAGGTATATAACCCAATTCCGGATAGAAAATTCCGAATACATCCATCCCGGATAGCACTAATTCAGGGGCCGGTAAAAAGCTCGGGGGAGAGGTGGATCAGTGCGAGTGACAGGAATTCGGATTAAATCACTACACGCGCCGGGCCGGGCCTGGAGTTGAAGTCTTAAATCAATTGCCGCCGCATAATCACCCGGGGAGTTGCGAAAGTGTAAGTACGTAGCTCGCGCGCGGGGTATAACGAGCTTGCGAAAGCTCCGGCTGGAGTTTGAGATGATTGTGGGCGCTCGTTCCCCCGAGTTTCTTCGAGGAATCTTTGGGAGAATTTTGATGGAGTTCGGCGGGTAATTTTCATCGGGACCAAGTGCGCGAGAGCTTGTAACGAGCGAGTCTTGGTCTTACAAGATTTTGGCGGTTTCTGTGTTTGCTCCTTACGCCCCTGACGAATTCATCCTAGTTGGTTCAAAACCATCGTTAATAATTACTCAAAGTTTGAACGAAAAATATGTATATTTTGATGATCGAACAAATCAATTAGATATTGATCGCACTAATTAACGGATTTTCGGATCAAAGATGATTGCGGGCTTTATTGCCGAATCGATATTTCGGATTCAATCGGATTAATCAACAAAAACAACTCGAGTCGAGGATTCTAAAATGAAATTAATTTAACCCGTCAGAAATCTCATCCCCCGGAAGTTTGCTCGTGACACCGGCGCGTTTGTAAATTTTCGCCGTCATCTCGTTTTTGAAAAAAAGAAGTAGCTCGCTTTTTTGCACAACGCGAGAAGAAGAAGAAAAAAAAAAAATTACCGAACAAAGGGAAATTTTTTATTTTTTTATTATTTTTTTTTTTTTTCACGACAACTTTAATACCCGAGCGCTAATGCGGTGCTGCTATTGACACGTCGCTCGTCGTTCTCGCGATTTCAAGCCGCGTAAATACGCGAAGCAGTGGTTCGTTTCCTACAGCAACGCAGGCGGGGATTTTTTTTTTCAAATTTTGTTTAGCTTTTTTTTTCGTCCGTACGAATAGAAGAATTAATTTCTTCTTTTTATTTACTGTGGAAAGCCTCCTTTGTGTGGAGTGAAAAAATATTTTTATTTCAAAGTTTAATGCAAAAAAAATACTGTTTATTTTGATTGTCGACCGGGGGGGGGGTAATATTCGTTCGCGAAAATCACAAACATTTTTCCATGTTTTTGTAATAGTACGCGAACGCATTTTTTGCATCCTGCATTCGTCGATACGAAAATTCAAAATCATACCTTTTTTTTATTATTCCGTACAAAGGAAATCATAAACAAAGTTCCGAATAAAAGAGCATTCCCAACACCCGAATCAAAAATTTCCATCTCGGCACTTAATATTTTTCCACCACCGTGGATAAAAGAGGTAGTTTCGACCAAAAAAAAAAAAAAAAGGTAAAAGAGTCGGCGGTGGTGGCAGTTTTTCCCGGGCTTCGCACTTTCCCTCCTCCTCGGTAACTTTGGTGAGCTTCTGCGCTGCACCCGAATTTCCGGGCGTTTCTACGGCTTTCAGCCTCTATTTACGTATATACCGTACGCGACGCGAGCGAGAGAGAGGCTTTGAATCAAAATCCCCGATACGCGAAATTCTGCTGCGACGCCGAGCGTGTTATCGACTTTTTTTCCAACCTCCCCGAGAACCTTCCCCCCCTTCTTTTTTTTTTTTTTACCTCAACAGAGTCGCTTGCACTTCGCGCAGTGCGTACGGCTAAACGATGTATATTTATATGCAAAAATGCCCCGTAAATGTTGGTATGATTTTAAGCTCGATTTTAAGGTGAAGAACCGCGCGGCAATTATTCACAAGTCGAAAACTTCGATTCGTACATAGTTTTTACACTGTACACCAGATTTTTTAGTTTAAAAATAAATTAAAAAATCACTTAACAACGTACATCCTCATCTGGCCATTAACCCACTAATCTTAATCAACGAAAGCGCCTAAAAAGTGAAAGAGGGAAGCAGCTCGCACGTGTTCCAAATTAAGCTAATCAGGGTCTGAAG
This sequence comes from Encarsia formosa, assembly GCA_038277355.1. Taxonomy (NCBI): domain Eukaryota; kingdom Metazoa; phylum Arthropoda; class Insecta; order Hymenoptera; family Aphelinidae; genus Encarsia; species Encarsia formosa. Next base: position 115,195,211 of record CM076184.1, read on the forward strand.
AAAATCATCTCGCACGTGTGTGTGTGTGTATGTGTGTGTGTGTACGAGGCCGTCGGCATCGTCCTCCCAATTATCCGGTAGTTAATGATCCGATCGATTGCGTAAGCGCGTTATTAGCCCCCGCGTCGTCTTTGGGTCACTCGGTTAACCGTCTCTCGCTCGCTCTCTCCTGCCGCATCGCTAAGCTCATCTAGCTCGGATTTTTCCCTTTAAGGCTCTCCCATCGCATTCCAATGGTAATTGTTGCACCTATAATAATTTATCAACCAGTTTTCTGTTTATATCAATTAATAATTAATGGACAATTGTTTAATGACAAACTTTCTACTTAAAACGATTTGATTGAACGTAAACAAAACATTTGCTTGGGGCTTTAAATAATTTTCGATAGAAATAAGCATAAGCACTGGATAAAACTCTGGCTACTTTCATCCGGCTGTGCGAGATTTAAAAATAGAGGAGAGCCTTTTTTTCCGCTCCCTCGCAGCGGAAGCGGATGGAAATATCTTCTCAAGGTCCGCGCTCAAAAGTCCCTCCTCGTCAAATTCGCTTTTGGACGAGATGAATGCTGCAGCGGCGGCGTTTATCGCCTCGCTGCCAGGTGATAATCACCCGGCGTCCTGTTTTGCACGACCGAGGTTTTTGCCCTCACGCCTGCTGCGATACCGCTTGTGCAAGCTCTAAGGAAAAATGTTTTTTAAGAAGAATCTTTTTTTGCAGGGATGCTCATTTTTTTGTTTGCGTGTTCACGATCTTAAGTACCTTTTTATAATACACTCAGACAAAGATTTGATTGGGTCAATCAAATATACATTATTCCCTCAATAGTCTAAATATTGTAGCTGTTACAATATGTATGATATGGATGAAAATACGTATCAGTTCGACTATCTGACCTAACCTTTCCTTTTTTTTTCAACATTTTACTTCAAGTTATTATTACATAAATATTGTGATTTTTCTAATGATTTAAATATTTTTTATCATTAAAAATATTTATTAAATATACTAATAATGCCGAAATCACAAAAAAAAGAGTTTTTTTGAAATAAGTTGTGCTTTACCGGTGCAACTAAAAGCAATGTTAGACTTTAATATGTTTTTAGTCAGCGTTACATTAATATTGTAACTACTATAATATGCCTCATTGGCTGTATATCAACAATGGCATCTTAGATGTTACAATATATTTGCTCAATCAAACCTTTCTCTGAGTGTAGAAACAAAAATTGACATAAATTTAGTTTAAATATAATTTATTGTAAGTAAAAGAAATAATGATAACATGACAATATAAAAAGACGTTTCTTATAACATATTTTAGCTATAATTTGTAAAAGTTAAAAAAAATTTTGAAACGAAATGGTGCGAATGAATTCATTCAGTGTTTTCGAATTAATCCGATTGTATTTGTCGGTAATCTAAAAGTTCGAGAGGTGAAAAAAAAAGGGGGGGGGGCACTTAATTATGTTTATACAGAGAAGAGTAATAAATGCAATGGTCTGATCAAAGCAAGTCGAGTGTAACAAGCGCTCGTGTTATTTGCTACAAAATCGCTTTGTGAGCTTAGCTCAGCTCGCGTCAAAGCTCCCGGTGCATCAGCAGCGAAAAGTCAATGAGATTAATTGCACGGCGCACCGGCGGGGCTTCTGCTTTATATGCACGCGCGCACCTATATGAGTGAAAAATTGATGGGATAACAAATCGCGCCGATAAAGCCGATGCTCTTGCTAATTATATGGCTATTCGTCAACTCGCAATCAAGCGCATTTCATTACCGACCTTTCGGGAAACTCAATTGTCGTTGTTTTTGTAATCACGAAAAAGGGTGTTTGGCCCGATAATTACACCTCAAAATTACACGATTAATCTGGTACTCAAAAGATTTTAGAGTCGAAAATAAGAGCGACGAAGAAATTTTTCATCTTTTCGGAGACTATAACAAAGATACGAGGAAGAAAAAAAAAAAAAAAGAAAGTTTTCCGCGTGCATGTACCAGCCGAGAATTTTTCTCTCCCGACGTGCATAAAATTAGAAAAACTTTTTTCCCCGGCAGAACGGATGGCTTGTTTTTTACGCGATTAAAATACAAGTACGACGACCCAGTTTTATGTAAGTTTCATACCGTTCGGAACTTTTCGGGTTAAAATCACTCCGGCCAATAAAATTTTGGCCTCGTCACGTGGGGCGAAAACAAGGACCTTAAAGGCGATTTGTTTTTTCGCGGACGAAATCGCGAGGGACGGACGAATATTTTGAAACGCCCCCGCCAAAGTTGTAATGCCGGGCGAGGAGAGATGGGCGTAAAAAAGTTTCGAGGGTGAAATGTTGCGGAGCTGATGGTATTTTTCGGGGCAAAAATGCGCAGAGAGAGAGGGTAAGTGATGAGCTACGAGGGCTGGATGTTTTTTGGTGGAGCGCTTACTGGAAAAATGGAAATAACATTTCGGGTTATATATACTCCTCGAGTTTTCAAGTTTATTGTGTATTTTTATGGATTATTTTTTTTTTTTTCCATGGCGTTCGATCGTGTCTGCACGTTAGGGAGAGCCATTTCATCGATACATACTCTTTGATATTTTTTTCTAGTTATTACATTGATTTTGTGAACCGTCGTAAAGCAGTTAATTAAACTTATTTTTATTATAAAATCTTTTAGTATATTCTAATTCTGTATGTATAGCAGAGTATGATTTGATGTCTTAATAAATTCAAAACAACGCTTCACGAGTTAGTCTCTGAACATTGTATAAAGAAAATAAATGAAATGTATCATTGCGAAACTATAACATATTTTGAAAATATGGTGCTTTGTTCTCAATATGTGCTACAAAATTTTTCTGTTTTTATATTTACTCATTGTGTATTTTTTTTATTTTTTAATAAAGAATTCCAAAGAGGCCAACGAACCATGTTGGCGAAACGTCGAGTGGATTTTTATTTGAATCCGATTGCTTTTTATTACTACAAACATCTTAATGCCTTCTAGTAACTTTTTTTTAACTTGGAATATTACTTTTAAAATGAAACATTAATATCATAAAAATACATCGTACAGTGCTTACAAACTGATCACATATTTTGATGTAATTTAAAAATACATCCTCGCTACAGCGAGTATCAAAGCACACTTTTTTTTGAAAAAACTAATATTTTCCAAACAACAATGTTGACACTGCGAGGATCGATCACTTTTCACAAGAGTATCGAATCAATCAAAGAGGGAAGCAGACTCAATTCCACGAACGCTGTAAAATCGAGAAGCAACAACAATCCCCCTTATGATAAAAAAGCACGCTTGCACATATGAGTACACAATCCACGAAACCCGGGGCTCATCATCTTAAACGCTCTCAAAACAAACATCGAAGGTAAAAACGATAAAATAAAGAAAGAAGACGAGCAAGGGTGTACACGTGCAGCACACGTCAAGGGGCGCGCATAACCCAGTTCGAAGGGATGTGCTTTGCGAGGCTATAAATAGCTAAGCGGCGGCCGAAACTTTTACGCTTCGGCGGTAAATCACTTAGCGCGGGCTCCAATTATAGTATTAATATTTACGGTACGCCATCCGGTTGCAGTACATGCGGGGATTTCTTCTTTATGCGCGGGGTTCCTGTTCATTGTCTCGAAAATCAAAAATATTATTTTCGAATGGACGTTTTGCAGAATCATCCGGCGTATAATGCCCCCCCGAGTGAGTTATCACGGTTTCTCGAAAAATAAATCAAAATTTTATGCAAGCCGGCTGCGAGAGCTAGGAAACTATAAATTTATCCGGCCAAACAGGATAATTCGTTACAACTGCGCGCGCCGCTGCTGCATAATAGAAAATTACGCAAGACCGCCCCGACGCGCCCGAAAAAAAGGAGTCTCAATCTTCGACTTATCAATTCGGCGGCTGATAAGAAAACTTTCGCGTAGGAGCGTTACGAAACACCCCCGCCCCGCCATCGTAATTAACACGTACGTAATCCGTCGATTTTTCAAACGAATATTTCCACCCACCCCCCCGGGGGGCGAAAGAAGCAAAGTTAAAAAAGAAAAAAAGAATGCTTTTCTCTAGCCCGGATAATAATGAAGCCATCGCTTTCGGGGGTAAACTCCTCCGTTGTGTGTACACCAAAGGGCCTCGGCATCCAAGCGAAAAGCCGATAAATCGATGAAGCGCGCTCGAGAAGAAGAAGAAGAAGAGCGTCGAGGAAAGTATATAAACGCGCGAGCTGCAGTTGTGTCGTCCGTTATCGAAGACCGCGCCGCAGGTAATTGAGGGCATTAATATTAAAGATCCCGGCGACGATAAGCGCTCTATCTACAGGTTGTTGTCGGCGTTTACCGTGCGAGAAAATCTGCATCGCCCCTCCCTGGATTTTCTAATTTCTTTATCGTCGCTCGCCTGTGGATATTTTTATCGGGTCTCTTAAGCACAAAAATGTTGTGTCGAAACGGATGGTACACCACGATGACTTTTGAATCCGCGAGTTTTTTTTTTTTATCCATTGTAAAATTACGTCTGAAATTAAAGGTTGCGACACGATCGGGAAAAATGACAAATTTGATTCATCCTTTTTTTTCTCTCTCGAATCAGCGCCGTACAATGGAGGCTCATCCATTGTGTGTAAAGCACACAAGCGGGTTACAAAACACTCTCCTCGTCATATTTGTAAAAATTAAAAAAAAGTTAAGTAAGCTTAAACTGTGAGAACGGACGGGACAATGCGGCCGTTAATTCCCGCATCCTCGCCCGGAATCCCCGAGCAAATTGGTCAACCGGCCGGCATCGTTTCCAAGAATCCCCTCCCGATAAGATATTCCGTCGTCTTGAATATTTCAAAGCCGTCTTGCGGTAATCGCTCGGAGGCTTCAATTTTTACTCCTCGCTCCTGCACAAAATGAAATTTAAATTAAAACAATTAAAACGCACTGCCGGCGTAACGGCCCTTTTAATGTAAATGTCCCGCGGAATTTCTTCCATAGTCATGCTGAAAATTGAAGAGGCCCACGCTTAATCGATATTCTACGCTAAATCGATCGGCCACCGGTCCTAACTGATGAATGATAACGACCCCGCGGACCCAAGCCACCGACGATTGAGCCAATTTTTCGCTTCGATGATTATCCTCCTTCCTAAGCTCGTTCTTTTTTTCTTTTTTTTATTATTTTCTTTTTTCGTTCTGAGGGGTTAACGAGTTCTTAACGAGCCGAGGTGTGCAATTAAGTCCGATATTCGCGGCCGGGGGAAGGGAGGGGGGATACTTCCGGCGAGCAAATTTTTTTCGATTATGAAGAAAGTTTTAGCACGATGGCGGAAAATTAGCGCGCGAGGAATGATTGACTCTCTCTCTCGGTTTGATGACGTTCCATTGGAAAATTAATCGACTTTCGCGAGTTGATTTTCCGATGTGAAAACCATTCGGGACAAATTGTTCCTTTCCTTGTTTCCTTCAATTTTTTTTCATCATTTTACTCCTTTTGATCCAATACGTGTAGGGCGAGGCTTCATCTAAGGTGGATGGAAAAAAGCGCGCTTGATTCGAATTTGACTTTGTCGGTCAGGAAATTATTATCGCAATTAAATCCGAGTAAAGCGGCGTATAATTGCACCGCAAACGAATCAGCACGAAAAACAGGGAGGGCACAATAGGGAGTCTGATAAGAGTAAAATACACGGTCGGGATTTCAATTAAGTGGACGGCCGGGGGGAGAAATTCGGGATGGAGGTTAGACGACCAGGAGCCGGGATAATACAGTCGAGAAATTGGGGTCGCTGGAAAACGACGTTTTCGATCAGGCGGGCCTCCCTACTCGGCCGAAGATCATACGCAAACGGCCGTAGCCGCATGAAAATTCCATCTCTCCTCTACTTTCGCTGTCGGGGCAGTTCGCTAAAAATAAATTTCAATCTGCGGCCGATTGGATTTTATCAATGTCAGAGCCGAGAGAGACCAGATGAACAAAAAAGAAGAACAAGACTTTTATTCAACTTTGATAACCGCTGTTTTTATTTTACGCTATCGCGTTTAATTGACACTCCGGCTGTTTCGTAACACTCGATGTAAAAACAAACATTCCCGGGATCCTCTTGATTAAAAGCGGCACCGAAATAAAATAGAGGCCTAAAAAAAAAAAAAAAAATAAGACAATGTATCCTCTTCCACTCCCCTCCCCCCCCCCCCCCCCCCCAAAGTGCGCATCAGAGGAGATAAGATCGTGAGACTCGCATTGTAAAACGGGGCCCACTGCAGCAGCAGCCGCGCCAGTCATGACATCATCGCATCCGGAATCCGCATTAAGCCGTGCAGTAACCGTAAGTAGGAAGCTGCTGTAATTCCGGTGTGCAGCCGCTGCCGGCGAGGGATTATGCAAAGCAAAGCGTGCCCTCTTTTCTTACTCCCGCTCCGACGCCGCCCGCGACCTTCAATTCCGAAACGAAGAGCTCACCTGAAACAAACAAGCAAAAGAAACCAAGATTAGATGAGCTTTCGCTACGTATTATTATATTTTAATACCTATTACAGTTCAAATTTTTGAATTTCAACAAAAACTCGAATTTTTTAAAGATACTTGAAAAAATTTTCTTTTACAAGTTGTTAAAGCTTGTTCACGCAATCACTGGAATGATAAAAAAAAAAAAAGATGAGCCCTCTAGCGTGTAATGTGTATTTCTAATTCGCTTTTGAAGGGGCAATATCCATCTCCCGGGAGCTTTCATATGTAAACTGCGAAAAAGATCGAAACTCGTCACCCCAGCGGCAGTCCCCGGAAATTACGAAATGGCGTTACTTTCCTACCTTCCGGGGGCAGCGCACACATCGACACCGTCTATTTCCGGGGAATTAGAGGATCCCGATAAGAATCCAGGTTTAATGTGACCGGTGGAATAAGCCGTGGGGAAGGCAGAAATTGCGTTACGTGTGGGTGGAGGAGACCCGGCTAAATTCGCCGGCTCGACCGAGCCTCTAACAAGCCTCGTTCGACCGCGAGCCGTTGCTAACTTTGATTATTCTTGTGACGGCTCCGCTTTGAGTTTTCGGAGAGTTTCTCTAACTTTTAACTGATGTTTGTAGTCGGGAGTTTGTTTTGTCAAAGAATCGATCAAGTCTTTGACTTTATGTTGCCACCGTAAGATGTCTCTGCGGAGAAATTTTTTTCCCTGTAGTATGATTTTCGAAACTTTATTGTTCAATTCCCAAAGTAGGGATTATCATTACCCGTCAAAATAGGGACTAAATAAATTAAAACCGTCATGATACGGCTTACTACCAGTGGTCACGAGAACCATTAAGTCAATTAAACTATAAAAAGACCTGTCACAACAGCGCAACGTCACAGGATTTACGACTCCCACAAAAAAAGATAATGCCCCCCCAAAAATTCACCCCAAATTCAAACTTTAATATACAATTCCCATTGATTTTTTCCAAAACCATCCCCCCGCTCCCATTAAACGCAATGTAAGAAAATTCTATCACGGAGCTGCATAATTCATCGCCGTAATCCCGGTCTGTGTCACGCGATTACGATCTTTTGAAATAACAAAGCCCTCCTCCGAGCCATCGCAGCACAGCCAAAGTTCAATCGCCATGGGGATCGGACCTTCGGAGAACGGCTGCATTGGGAGGAGGAAGATCGCTACGCATGTGATTGATCTCTCCCCCCGGCATGTACCGCCACGTGGGAGCCAACGAGTGCGTGCGTCAACGGGGGGAGTCGTCGGACTACAAGTGTAATTCTCGCCATCCTTATTTGATTTGATTCGTTTTATCTGGTTTACCTCAGGAAACTGTTCCACATTGGCAACTTTTCCGATCGAAACAGACGCGCACATCGGCTTTAAGAGTCGCAAAAAAAGGAAGCAGTAGCAGTAAAAGAGGAGGAGAAAAAGGGCTACGCATGCGCGTGATCCAAACCCGGGGGGTTGAATGGGGATGGTGGTGGCAGTATTTCCTAACGACGAAGCGTCGCGGGGGAGAAAGAGAGATTCTCGAAAGCAGCTAGCCGCTCGGTCGATACCCGCGACGCGACGGGTACTCTAATGACCCTCCCGGCTCGGCCCTTTTCCTTCCCGGCTCCTCAATTATAAATTGAATCCCGCGTGCGGTACGGGGAAAAAAGGGCAGCGCTCTGACCCTATCGATTTTTTCTGGGGAATCGGGGTTATGGAGGGAGGGAGGGACGGATGGATACGAGAGTAAAAGTGGGGGGGCTGGCTTTACTTTTGGCACGTCGCTGAAATTGTGTTAGCCAAAATTTCATTGAAAATTACACTCGTAAAAGTTGATTTAAGAGAGAGACAGGACGGAAAGGAATCTAGAATAATATCGAAAAGAGAGCACGCAGGGACTACAATGAGCGCAGATCTGGAGTAGAATGAGAGTAAGAGTGCGGGGTAAACGAGGCCGCGAAGGGAATAAAAGAGACAGCAGCCGGGCCCTTTTGTTGCGGATTGCATGGAAATTCCCGCCTCACCCCCCCCCCGCGACTGAAAATTAAACGTCTAGCCTGGAGGCAGCTTTTTAAATCCAATTCTCGAAAGAGCCGACATCAAAACATTTTATAATTCTTACGTCACCCCGAAAAAAGGCCGGCATCCGCGTTAAAATAAAGGTAAGCCCTTCGGAGCGTAACGACCGACACACATATTTTATCACCGCCGGGTAAACGCACGCATACGAAATCATCTCGGCGTGCTTCCGGACATTAAGCCGCCCTTCGGTTTCGTTATATTTCAGTATCCCACGCGATCCAAGGAGAAATAAGTCATAAGACGTAGGGACGAACTTGAATAATGATTCGAAGTGGGGTGGGGGAGGGCGTAACGTAGAAATGACTTTCGGGAGGAGGACGACGAGAAGGGAAAAAATCGTCGCGAGGGAGCGGACATACGTCATCCTTATCAAAAATATGCAGAATCCCGTCGGACGATTTTTCATCCCCGAGGTAGACGAGCAGGGTTGGAAGAAGAGCTTCTCCGCTTTTTTTGCGGATAAATAAATTTCTTGGCTTACGTACGTCTTCCTCCGAGGATTATCCTTTTATTTTTTCGTACGACAAACACCACGAGATTTGTTGATACGTTTTTCGAGGGGTTGACCTACATACGAAAATTAATAAATCGTACTCATCCTGGAAAGTATTGAGCTCACTACTAATACGAAAACCATAGGATTTTTCGAGAGATTTTTCATCGACGAGATGAGGGTGAGCCGTGGGGGGAGGTAAATAAATCCTTCAGTCGGATCTCTGTTATAGCGGGGCGCGGGCCTAAATCATGTAAACCGAGTGTTAAATCGTAAAGTCCGACGTGCATGCAGCTTTGGGAGGGACGTCAAGTCATGAGTTTACTCGCCGGTAGTTCCGAGCGTAAATTTTGCATCGGCTGCCGCTGCGCTGGAGCACGCTCGGTGCATCGAGCCTGGAATCTGTTATTCGGCTGATTTTTCGAGTGCTCTTTTTTTTTGAATTATTGATTTTTATTTTTGGCGCTGCTTCGATGACGGGGACACGTGAGAAAAATACTCGATGAACTTGGGATTTAAATATTACGGGTTACGGATCCCCTGGCGGTAACTAATTAAGCAATTAGTTTTACCAGTGTATGTGGATGTCAAAGTGAGGGGCGGTCGGTGGAAACTGGTTTTCAAAACTAAATTAATTTAGCTGCATTTGGGATGACTTACACCGCCGAGTACGTTGTAAATTAATTGTCAATTACGTCTAATTGGCTGTTGGACGGTTATAATTTATGTCATTGACCCCGTTAAGCCGAGTCTTTCGTTTTTTTCCGAATTTTTCAGTTTGAGTTTCCCATGGATTATTATTAATAAAAATCGATGGAACCGTAAACAACGGGTGCAGGGTATCGAAAGCACGACTTATTAAACGTGCACAAAATGAAGAAAGAGTCCCGCCAGCCGGAAGCGCGGGCCGGGTGCATTGTTTCGAATCGATCGTGATGGTCGGCCGAATCCCCGATAAATTGTTCGGCGGGTCGTCCATCTTGCGAGGGACCGTTGCGCGCTGCCTGCAGGCCCGCGCTGACAAATTCGGAGCCGACCGAAAGAGAGGGAAACGCTAAATCATCCTCTATGCACCCCGAGCTCCGGAAGCTTATCACCCGGGACTCGCGACTCCTGCAGTCGATTCGGATCGGTGACCGCGGCTACTTCGATTTTTCAATGCGCTGTGGATGGTTTTTAGATTCAAAGAGGGCGCTGCAGTGAATGGTTATTGAAAATTTTTATGAAAAACTTGAGCTTCCGGGAACGATCTTTGAATAAACAAGGTCTGGGCTGAGGAATATTTATTCTGTCGATTGTACTTTACTATTGTCAAAATAAAAACTATTTTTAGCACTGCGGTTTTTAATGATCAATCATTCTGGGGTAAAAATATTAATTATCGTATTATAAAAAGTTATAGCTTCTAAAAAGCAACTCTTCTAAATTTAAAATTTCCCACTAAAAACCCAGTCTTTCAACTCTACACACCTAATTTTCTCAAAGCAAGTTTATGTTTTTTCATTAAATTTTAATATTTCACGTGATTAGAAGAGACACTTTAATGACGCAATTACAGTAAATAGACATCATGTGTTTCAAATTACAAAGTTGACACATCACGCTGACGAAAACTTCAATTTACGACGTCCGCGTCTCTCGCCACCTCGCAGGAAAAACGAACGAGTTTTCATCATTAAAATTCCAAAACGTTCGTCTCTCACCAACCCCCCCCCCCCCCGGAAAAAAAAACTTTTCCTAACAAATCCGCCCCTGAAAACTGTTTGCCATCGGTGCGTTCGTTTCGCCCCGGAAAAAGGAGAGAAAAATCGCGCTCGTGCCATCAATCCCTCCCGCTGAGGCGCCAATGAGGAAGCTGCTTTTTTTTTGCAGCCTCGCGCGTGTATACACGGAAGATATTTGTCACGGAGAGAGAAACGTGGTTAAGTCCGAATTACGATCCTCCTGAAGGTATCAGAGTTTAACTCTTTTCCGCTCTTTACGGCTCTATCCAGTGCGTGAAAATTTTTTCATTCCACGGGAAAAAATGTTATCTTTTCGATCGCGCGAGCGGCGTCCATTAGAGGAAGACGGATCGGACAGGTGAGACATCGTTACTTGAAAAATTCGGCTTCTCTTTTTTCGGGTAACGCGCTGTGACTTAGTTTTATTTTATTATATTCTTCGTTTTTTTTCCTTCTTCTTCTTCCTCTTCTCTCCAAGGAGTTGTGCAGGCCAGCCGGCCGGTCCGCCGGGGATAGGTTTTGATCGAGTTAGGGAGACTCGAGAGCTGCTTGTGTTCCTTGGTTTATTGAATTTTTTATGGGGTACAGGGGGAGAGCGGAGGGAAGACCCCGAGAAAATTGTATCAAAGATTCCAGCGTGCTCGAAATGAAAGTTTTGGAATGGCTACGCAGGCGAATTTGATTTTCCATCTTTTATGCGGAATGAAAGAATGAGTAAATACAGATTTATAGTTTTGTAAACGTGTATACTTGTACTATAAGCTTATAATCCGAACATGAATTGTTGTTCAAATTTTAATGATGCGTATACTTTGATAACTTCTTAAGGGGTAATTGTAGCTTCAAAGCAATTATATACATCAACACAGTAACGATCAAACGTAACCTCAAAAAAAGAAATACACTTTCGTACCGATAGCCTACAATTTAAAAGCCAAAGAGAGAGAGAGAGAGAGCAATTCATTTCCGTGACCAATAAGCCGGGGCAAAAGAGCTCGTTAATTTATCCGATAATAAAGCCGAACTCTAAAAAGCTCGTGTACCGCAAAACCGCTAATTTCGAGTCAGCGAGGCGCGTCCGTCAAAAACAAAAGTAACTCACCTGGCGCTGCCGCTGCTAAAATCATCAAATAATTTCACGCTCCACCGGCGTGACACACCCCCGTACGCGAAATACCTCGAGAGGATTAAAAAAAAAAAAAAAAAAAAAAAAAAACGAGGAGTCAGCCCCGTGATTTATGTCTCGCGCCTCGAGAATGATGAAGACGCCCGGGTGCTGTACCCTGTTTTTTTTTTCATTTCCTTTTTTTTTTTGAGCGAGTCCGCTAAATTAGAACGCGGAAGATTGAGCTGTTGGGGAAACGAATTGGGCTCGTTCGTTTTCACGCGGGGTTTATTCGACCCGATTGAAATTAGCGGAGTGATTGAGACGCGGACACTGTTATAAGTTATTGACCAATTTTAAAATCGTTATTGACTCCTAAAAATTTTAGTCCTTTTTTTTCTACAATAGGGTTGGCAACCGGTACTTTAAAAATATATTTTTTAAAAGTACTTGATTTTTAATGAATTTAAAAATTTTTTTTTAGAATTTTTAAGGTGGTTTTCTACCAAATGCGTGCCAATAGAGAATCAGCTCAAATTTTCTGGGGGTGTTTATTAGATATTAATAAACATTTCTACGAAGTCTGATCAAAATTGACCATATGGTTTAAAAGTTACAGCAAGTTAAAGATTGAATTTTTTTCATGACGCGTATGGCCGCTACTCTGAAAAAGTGTACTAAATTATGAATATTTATCTTCTTACAATAGAGATCCTTTTGAAAAACCACATACATATAGTTTCAATATCGAAGAATTCATTTCTTGAAACTGCAAAAAATTAACCTTCTAGGAATTTTCCAATAGTTTTACAAAAATAATTTTCACCTGAATAACCTCCAAAACTGCGGTATTCAAAGGTGAGGTTAAAAGTTTTAAAAAATGTTTTGTTGTGATTGTCAATGTTTTTTTGGTAGAAAATAATTTCAGAAGCCATAAAAAGTGAAAAAATAAATTTTAACAACCAATTGTTAACAATATGGTGTATTAATTTTTTTTTAGTCTTTAACTTGCCTAACTCTGGTAGAAAACCACCTTAAGTCAAAATTGAGCAAGAAAAAAATTAAGAAAAGTTTTTGAAACTACGGGCTGATGACATCATTGACCCGCAATTCCATTAGAAGTACATCTATATATATTGAAATTTTAAAAAATTTAAACACTTGTAGTTCCTTTAATTTTAGTTTTCTTTAAAAAAGAAAAAAAATATTATAAATTCCAAATAATAGACAACCCTATTCTCTGACGTTGTTTTGAACAAGTTGTACTAAAGATTTTCTTACATCTCAGAACTATATGAATAGTACGATTAACAGAAAAATTTTAATAGAACCTAAACCGTTTCGTGCATCAAAACAAAACTCATTAGGTAAAATCCAATTCCAGCGTCGCGTGAAGGTCACTGGACGAGAAAACAATTTCCCGGCTTCTCGGTATGAAGGACCTAATTAATTACCCATCCTGGATCAATTTCAAGCTCGTGCATATGGTGCTTCTTCTTATCCGAAATGGGTCATCGCGGACGCTACGGAAAACGAAATCCGACGCGTAGGGCACCTGTTGTGTCGTTACGTACCCACCTGTCCCTAAAGAAGCAGCTCCCCTTTTTTTTTTCTTTCCACCCGAAACGCGCGGCTCGCTCGGTCTCTATTGTACCTGCCGGCTTTTGTTCGCACGCTACGGTTAACCCGCGAGACTCGTGTTTCCCCCCCGACTTCTTTGTTTTCGAAGCCAGGTGGAAGAGTAGGAGGAGCGAGCAAGCCTGACTGCCGCGGTACTTGTTGAGCGTCGATTAGTCACAATATCGATCCTTCTTGACTTTCTTCGATGTTAATTGACCCCGAGATGATTCACCGCTGGCGAGTGATAACGATAAATAATAATTAATTGAGCGTATATTGTTTAATCGTTAAATCGAAAAATTTAATCGTCGCAGTGTGCAGGAAATACGGTTTTTAAAACCTCGAGAGCCGGGGAGTTTCAACCTGATATTGAAATGAATTATCGGGCCAAGAGTACAAAGCCGTGAAATCCGAGGCTCGGTGCACCACGTGAGGCCATTATTCTACGTTATTCGCAGTTGGTGTGGTGCATTGCAGTCGGGCAAACTTTGCCTCTCCCCCGAACTTCGAGCTCGATCAGATGCTCGCGGCTGAAAAGTTTTTTTTTTCCCAAAGATCGATGGATATAAATTTTATCTTTCTCGGTTGCAAAATTGATTTTTATTTTAATACCTGCTTCTGTCCAAGAGCAAAAACCAAGAACGTATAGCAAAGTCCGGTAGCTGGTACGATGAGCGTATTTACAAGGAGAAACAAACAACTTACACGCTTTGCAGGGTAAACGACAAAGACCGAGTTCGAATCCTCTTAAGTCGGTTGTGTTTATCGCCGGTAGACCGCAAGTTTGTCCAAGAAGCGCGTTAAGCGTCGTTCAAAGCAAAGCTCGAGACAAAGCTCGCTCGCTGCCTGCAGCACACACGAGGATGACCCGACGCCGCGCCGGCACTTACGGGGCTTTCGTGACAAATGCGAGTTTATACGATCGATTGGAACTCCCCCGGACGTTAAAAATTCACCCCCCTCGACCGCAGCTGAGCAACCGGTGGTTTCAAAAATTGGGAAGTTTCGCAAGCTCGGGCAAAAATTTTCCAAAACCACACAAAAGGGTTTAATCGGGAGCCCAAGTGGGGTAAAAAAAATCTCCAAGCACAATGGAGAAAAAGTCCCGAGCTCATCACCGCCGGCTTCTAATTCAAAATCTTTTACCCTGGAGAAAAATCGAAGGGCGGGGAGAGAGGTAGAAAAAAAAGCTCTGCAATTAACTCTCCTCGTAAAACCGCACGCGCACTTGTGTTTGAGTAAAAAAGACGGAGGGAAGACGACGCGCGTAACTTTACGAGGCCGAGTCGTTTCTTGACTTTTACCGGGTGCACCTCATCCGATTAAGCGACTTTACGACGACGACGATGGCTTACTCTCTCCGACTGCGCCTTGAGGTTCCGCCGAAAGACCGTAAAATACGATTTAGGACAGCTCCTCCTGCCGGGGTTAATTTATTTTCGATTTTCCGAGGTAAATTTTCGATACCGGATCGAGAGAGACCTGACCCACTTTACGAAAATTTTTTTTTCTTCTCTTGTATGCATTACGCTCTTTGACGTAATAAAAGGGGGGAAACTGGATTCTTCATTACTATTGAAATTGAGTTTTCCAAAGGAGGTAATAAATGAATTTTCATCTGTCAGAGTCGTCTTGAGCCAGGCCTTAATACACAGAGTGAAAATCTCGGTTTTCCCCGCGCTGCAGTAGAAGGAGGGAGAGGCAAAGGAAGAAAAAGAAGAAGCGAGTCTTAACGAACGATCGTCTTTCATTCTTCCGGCCGACGTACCTTCTTCCTATCTGATGTACGCATTTTATTTCTCTCCCTGCAGCTCGTAATTCGTCTACCTCTTCCTCCTCCTTCGTTATACGCCAACCTCGAATCCTGCCCTCTTTTTTTTTTTTTATTTCGATTCAATTTAAAATTGCCGTTTCGTTTCGTTTTTCGACTTTTATAACCCCCTGCGCACCCCGACTTAATTACGCGAAGGCTTTTCAACGTCTCGAGTGTGCCACGTATGCCTTTTTTTTTTTTTTTTATATAAAAGAAAATTTTTATCCCCCCGCGAGGTTCCTAAGAAAACACGTCAACCGTTTTTCTTACTTTTTATACTTGACTTTCCTTAATTACGCTGTTTTTTACCTCAAAACCGTAGTATTTTTTTTTTTTTTTTTTGGCTCATAAAGAAAGCTCCTTAAAAAAAAAAAAAAAAATTTCTTTAATCACATCTTGAAAAAAAGGTCCATTCAATTAAAAATTGTATAGCAAGGCCGGTAATTGAAAGAAAATTTTCTCGAAAATCTTCCATCCGTAAAATCAAAAAACCCGTTTAAAATAAAAATAGTAATAATAATAACAATAATAATTCATCGCTCGGTCTTGCGTGAAAACGCAAACTCTTTACTTTTTTTTTCCTCCTCCCCCGGCCCAGAGTGCAAACAGAAAAGCTTGTAACTTAAAAGCTTCCATGAATTTTTCGGTAGTGTGTAACGCAATTACCGCCGCGCGTGTGGTGCTCGCTCGATGGGAAATTTCGCGTCGGCTGAAATCGGATTTGAATCGATGAAGTGGCGAGCGAGCGAGCGAGAGAAATCGATGCGCCCGAGTGGAATGTCGGAGCAGCTGAAATTACTCGCTGCGTACACACGCCCCGGCTCTAATGCCTGTTTTTCATTCCCTCTCCCCCCTCTTTTTGCCGAGTGGAATGATATCGGAGCCTTTTTTTCGATCATAACCGGATGATCGAGTTGGAGTTTGATTGATCTCATTATTGTTTCAACGGCTACTTAACCTTTCCTCTTTTTTCTCTCCGAATGTGACCCGATTAAATTAATCAGTTCTACAAGACACGACGAGCCGTTGGATAATTAATGAAATTAAAACGCGCCGCGAGAATCAATTATTGAGCTTGAATGATTTAAGAGGACTCTGATAGAATTCGGTGTTTCTCCTGCGACTGCGGAGTAGGCACACTCGACCTTCGGATTCGTCCGCTGAGTTGGCTCGAAACTGCTGATCCTCTTGCTTGTTGACTCAGCATGTGAGTTTTTGAAAACTTTCTGGTTTTGATGTTGAGTACAATTGTTTTTTAAAATATTGGCGGCTATTGAATAAATTGCACGCTTAAAAAGTACTTAAAGAATAGAAAAATTCGCTCATAACTTTGAAAATTCCGGTTTAGATTTCCAAATTAAAACAGCACCCTTTAAAAAGTATGGAGCTTAAGCACATTAGACATCTCGCGCGTTTGCAGTAAAAGGATCCAAACTCAGCGTAGTGTGGAATCCTTCGTGCATCGACGAAGACGTTGTGTTGTGCCAGGCGTCTTACGGAGAGCAGCAGCAGCTTCGCTAATGCATTCGCGAGCGTGTAATTCTATTTCGCGAACTTTGTTATTCCGCGTAGAGAGTCGCGTTTCATTGTGGAGGAGCCAGCTGGCGCAGCTGCGGCCGATATTCCCCAACCGAGAGAGACAATTGTTTGTCTAAGCCTTGAAATTTTTACTCTCTCTCTCTCTTGAGAAACGAAAATCCTCCCCCCTCCCTCCGCTCTAGCTGTGCACTTTTAATTACCAAACACAATCGAACAATATCGCATTGTGCGTATATACGAGGCGCACCGGTTCCAGCTAATTTTTTCAATTCCTACCCTGAGCCACGATAAAACATTGTATTTGCGGACCAATTGTTATCAATCCAGTACCGCGGTGTGGTTCATTACGTCGTTCGTTATCAAAACCCAAACAGCTATAAATCCCCGGGTAAAAATCTTCGCATAAATCCATACGAATTAAAACAACACAAACAGCCCGGATTTGCATACCGCGTGGCAGGAGGGGTATAATGAGCAAAACTACGAAAAGCCGTTTATAATAAATAATGGATCGGCCGACTATTACGTAATTCCCTCTCCGGTTTTCCGGGGGCTAATCCTCGAGGATAATGCCTCCCTCCTCTCCCCACGATAAGTCGGCGGTGCCGCGAGTGCTGGAAAATATCTAAAGAACCGTAGGAGGATTCTTCGCCCCCGGTTTATCGGGTCCAGTCGTGCGACACCGAGATTAAACCGGGGATCGAAACGATTAGTCGAGACAAAAAACCAACCCGGTGGGACGATAAAAGACTTACATTGTTTTAAAAACATCGCGCACGAGGTTTAATCCTTTCTTAAAAAATAATAGCCTTATCAGTGAAGCCGATATAGCATTGGCTAATCTAACCAAAATAATTCATGCCATTGGTTGTAACCAAATGATTCACGTCATTGGACGATCTGAGAGAGTGATTGTCACATGCGCAGTATGAGAAAAAAATATTCAAAAAATATAACTATAACTATAAATAAAAAAAAATTTAATTTTAGGCGCGCGTAGCGCGAAAATCAGCCCTAGTTAATTTATAAAAGCCTATCGTAGGAATAACCGCGGCGGTCGTAGGTTTAATCGTCCACTTAGCATAAAGCGCACGCGCGAAAAGAGCCGTTGCCCGTTGCAGTACTGGTACCGTGGACGTAAATTTCGTCTTTATTTCTCGCTATTAAGAGAAAGAAATAGATAAATGAGGAGTAAGTTATCGATCAGGCTTCGATTTAAAACGGCTTTATAACCCCCGATAAATCACCGGGCCATAACGCGATACTCGCGAGGTTAACGTTTTACGGATTTTAAAATGAGGTGCAATGAACCATTTTACCACCGCGACACGCGGTACTGTACATCGGCCGTTAAACCAACGACGACAATTATTTTGTCATACCGATGTCAAAAATGTCTCTTTTACAGCTCCCCGGGACAATTTGTTTTTTTTTTTTCCAAAAGTTTACATCGCTCAAAAACTAATAAACAATTGGCATCAATTACCGGGGAACCCGAAAAAAAAAAAAAATCGTTTCATAAATCACGCCGGGTTTTTCAAAATATTAGTGAAACTAATTCTCCCCAATCTCGCTAAAAGTCCTCGTCGAGCATTACGAAATTAGCTAATTAGCGGGAGTCGAGTCATACGTGCGTGCGTTTTAACGAAAAATCGTTAATTGCCGGCCGCTCGTCTTGATTTTCAAAGTGATTTCACGTAGTTGTCATTTTTTTGTTTTGTTTTGGGGGCGTCTCAATTAGGAGCACGATTTAATCGAGGAGGGAGGAGGAAAACAACTCATTGATTCATTAGCGAGTAAGCAAAATTGGGGCCAAACAACCGCATTTTCGCCCCTCCCCACCCGACATTATAAATTATTCGGACGTTCAATTAATCGAGTGAGGAGGGAGTAATTTTCAATGGATTATAATAGGGACAGTGTCCTGTACCGACAGTTATTTCAGGGGCTTTTAGTGCTGAATTACCTAACTCTACTTTGTGCCAAGCCCTTTTTTGAATTCGGATAGTACTCGTCATTTTTTAGGTCGGTACGAGCCCGTTGCATTATCGAATTAAAAACATGGTAAATGTAGTTTATTTTAATGTATACTAGTCTCAATCGACGCGCAAGCGCGCTCAATTTTTAATCTTGAAAGTAAATAAACGATAATTTTTAAATTCATTTTCAAAAAAACTATGTTAAAAAAAATTTTTAGCACTAAATTCATCATATATCCTTAGCAACCTGCAACTAAGTTCAGTTCGATATTTTTGTGGTTATAGCTTTAAAAAATTGTTTTCAAAATAAAAAAAATTCTTATTTTATTTTATAGAATCCTACAAAGAAATTAAGTCCATTTATTGAAACAATGTATTCAATTATTCGAAAAATTATTGCAAAAAATTCTTAATAACAAAGTATTCAATACTTCAATTTAAATGCAATTCAAATGTTGAATTTAACGTTCTTAACCAATCAAATCAATTATAAAACGAAGACATTCGAACATGCGTCATAATTATAAAGAGGGATTTACATGATTGTCGAAGATTTTTTACCGGGTCGTTTGGCACGAGAGACTTTAAAAAACAACGAAGCACTCCAACCGTCGATACCAAACCGCGTCCCCGAACAAAAAGTCAAGGTAAACCGACGGTTCAAAAATACATCCACCCCTCGTGGTAAAAATCCCATCCATCTCACTTTACCCGGAACATCTGTTTTATCGTCGGAAAACCCGGGCGAAGAGATAGAGATCCTCTGTAAATATTTCTCAGGATATGCCGATCGCGGTGCAGCGTTCCCTCTTTCTCTAAATATTTGGGAAAGCTTATTTAAGCTCGCTTGGCACGGAGCTGCCAAACTCGCGGGCCAGGATTACCACGATGCTTAAATAAACGATATTCTTTTTTTCATTTAACTTTTTTTTTTGTTGATGGGGTTATCGGATTACCCGGTAATGGGAAAATCAAATTCGAGAGTCGAAAATGATAGCGATTTTTCGTACAAATGTATCAGATTTCCACCATATTCGGTTTGTTTTTCATTCGGTAGCGTAAACTGAATTACGGGAGTCGTTTACCTTTGCACCTAATGGAATCCCCGTTGATCGTCGAGGGCTTTTTTTTTTTTAAAACCCGCGTGACCTCGCTTCGATAGTGCTTAATTTAGGAACGAGTAGACTGCAACATGCGACTCACCTGAAACCAAGAGAAGATAAACCGTTAGAAAAGTGCAGATTTTGAGATAAGGGAGATAAGAGATCTCGGCTAAATTTTACGCAACGCGCGCGCCTTGATTTATTGGGGAGGATTTTTACGATTCTCAAGATGTTTCTCTCTCGATCGGGGACGACATAAATCGAAAAAAAAGAGTTATCTTTTATTCCGGCACGACGAAACGGAATTTCGTGCATTCCAATTACGCGCAGAGATAAGCCGACATCTGTCGGTTTTTCGGCAACTCCGTATCGCAAATGTGTAATTATAGATAACAATTTTTTTTAACTTTTCTTGAAAAAAAAAAGTCGATTTTTAAAAAATTTGCAATTCGTCTTCTTCTTCTTCCTCGAGAAAAATAAGAAGCGTCGGTTACGTAAAGGAAGGAAATTTTTTTTTTCGCGGGTTTTGAAAATTAAAAAAAGCCGAGCGAGCAAACACACGTATATGTACCCGTCGTAAATTTAATCGATAAGTATCGGCGCCGAGCGAAATTCGCGGCTAAGACTATCAGCAAATACGTGAGTCGTAATTGAGGAGTAGAGCTGCATCGACCTCGAGCTCGATGATCTCACGCTTTTTTATCTCGCGCAGGTGGCGACTCCGAACATTTTTTTGATTTTAGAAAAATTCATACATAAAACGTGCCGGAATTTTAATATTTACAATGATTTGTATTTTTTTTATTTGCACAAGTTTGGATCAGGCGGGGACTGTCGACACATAATTGTCCGAAAAAAGGAGTTTTGATAATGTAATGTCGCCGCGCGCGGTTTCTCTTTCCGCGACTGACGTAAGGGGGGGACGCGTGACTCGAGCATTATTCACGTAACGAGAGCTGATTACGGAGGAGGAGAAGAAAAAAACGTGAAAATCAGATATCCACGCCGCGGCATGTTTTCATTCATGAAAAACCGAGAGACTTTTCGATTGATGATTCAGCCTGTTTCTTTTTTTGTTAGCCGACACACACGTAAAAAATTTCATTACAATCGTGTGTAACGGAAATTAATGGGCCTTTCAGAGGTGTATTAATTTATCCGGTCGAGTGGAAAATCAAATTTCGTTTCATAAAAAAAAAAAAAACTCAATGGTGAATCGAAATTTCACTTAGCTTTGTATAAACGGGATTAAATATCAAAATGAAAAACGCCGGCATCGATCTTTCGCGGGGTATCCATCTTGCTCGCGAATTTTCTCAATTAAGCTTTCTTACGCAGCCCGCGCGTCTGATCGATGTTATTATAGCGGAGAAAGAAAGAGAGAGAGAGAAAAAAAAAATAATTCGAGCGGTTTTTTTTTTCGAAAAGAGGAGCGTGCCGGGCCGCCAGAGAGAGATATACGCGCGTAATAAAAGCCGCGCTAACAAAGTGCCGGTGTGCTTTCACGATATTACGACGCATTATGACGCGACAGAGAGGAGGAGGCCGGAGGGATTATGGCCGACAATTAATTATGCGGCTCTCTCGGCCACCCGCCCTGCACTACCGCCGCGTTATTAACTTACATTCGGTTTGTTTAATTTTCGCTAAAGTTCATGCTTCTGCAGGTGTATTAGCGACTGCGATCGTTTAATTTTGCATTAATAAATTTACAATATCTATACTTGACTGAACTTTTATGTACGATTATTCTGACTTGAGTTGAACGAATATAAAAAAAAATTTTCAAAATGACTCAGGAGCCATTGTTCTTTTTAGCGTTGTAAAAGTTGATTAAAATACTAGGAAAAGCAGTTAAGACCTCGCGATTTTTTTTTTCGTAATAATTTTCCGAGCCTCCGATAAGCCTCGAAAAATTTGCGCACAGCATCCGCATTTTTATCAAAAGCCCCCCGCACGAGCCCCCGCATAAATGTAAAAAGGCGATAGTTACAACGCTCCGGGAATCAATATTACGAAGATGAAAATCTCCGGGGCACACACAGACGAAAAAAAAGCCCGCCGGGGGTAGGCTCGAATCGTCGTCTGGTGAGTACAATCGGGGGTTGGGCTTCTCTCTTTCCAAAGAAAATCTCCCGAACAGACAGACAGACAGACAGACAAACCCCCCCCCCCCCGCCCCGCGCGATCGATCCCGGACGGGCGTTTTTCAGGAGACAGAGACGGAAGTAATGAGCATGCATGGGGCAAAGGGAAAATGTCGATGGCTTTTCCTACTCGGGTGCACGTGCAGTCTGTAGTACGCCGAGTTGTACGCCGGTAGACAATGAACCGGGGGAGGGGGAGAGTGTACATGCGCGCCGATATTGCTCCTGCAGTGGTTGTCAGCCACGTGCCCAGACTCTTTTTTTTTTTTCTTCTTCCTGGATTAGAGCATTCGAAGCCGGTGGCGCGAAAGTAATTAAAAATTTCTACGGCTGTTAACTTTTTTTTTTCTATTGAAGTCAAAAATAACTACGGTAAATAGAGTTGATATTTATATTGGTTTATTAAGGACATCGTAATAAGTAGAATTGTAAAATTTTAATTATCTAATAGTATATTATATAATAAGTGCGTAAAATGCATCATTCACGCACGCGTGCTGGCGTCGGCTTTGCCGACGCCAATAGCACAAGTGTGTGAACAATGCAGTTTACGCACGCATTATGTATACTATTTTATATTACGAGTACTCGAAAATGCGTCAAAAGTGTGAATTTATTGACAGAATTTGGCTAAACTTTTAAATTTTTAGATTGATAGGTTAGATCCTGCTAGCAGACCGCCATAGTTGTTCTTGCTAGCATGGGTACTTTGGTTTTAGCTGTACACTATATAATATACATGGGTTTGCTATAGTGTACGTTTCACACCGCGGCCTCGAACTCGAACTCACAACAGCGCGTTGTAAACTTGTAAGGAGAAAAGATTTCACGATTTAGCGTCGCTTGATTTGTTTACTTAGGAATGCTAACGTTGAAACTGATGCACAAAAATGATCCCGAAATAATCATTAATATAAGTATAAGCTCGGTCATCAAAACACAGCTGCTGCCAGTGACGTCTGCTTTCTCCACGCTGACGCCGCCGGCCGCTGTCTCGGTGTTGTGTTTACTGTTTATAGGCCTATAAGTACCTACACCTAATTTTTCCCGACGTTAATTTTTTGAAGTCGCGGTCTCCGCCGGTGCTCAAGCCAAAAACTGAGGTAGTTGCTCGTGTTTAAAAACATTTGATCCTTCGTAATATAGTCTAATGTGTTTTAAAATAAAATATATTTTTGAAATCAAACACACTGTTCTTCCTAAGTTAACTTCAACTTACAGTTTAAACACTTTTTATAACATTTGATACTATTATTATTACACTTTTAACTATAAGCAGATTTTTATTTAAGTAAATATATTTCAACTACTGATTATTATTTTGTAAAATATGATTAGCAAAATCTACGTAGCCTCACCGCTGCACGCAACACAACTTGGTGGCCGAGGTTATGTACGTTTTCTTTTTAACTAAGTAGACTTTTTATAAAAAGAAAAAAATAAAACTTTTAATAACTACCTATACTTGACGTTTGATTTTTATAAAAAAGTATTATTTTGTAAAATACACGGACGATTAATGATATGAGCCGCAGGCCGCAGCAAGACACTTGCAACAAGCAAAAGCAGCTAAAACCAAATGTGCCTGCTGCTCAGCTTTGAATTTAAATCAATAGATGGCAGCTCTATCAACATGAGCACAATCATAATGTGCGATTTTACACACTCAAAACAGCTCTTTTGAATGCGTAAAATACGCATTTTAGAGTACGGGTAATATAAATAAATTTTTCTACTTTGCAGACTGTAATTTCGATTGCTCGTGCGAAACCTTAGCAGAAAATAAAAAACGATTTAAAATAATCATTAAAAGACTGAGGAAAATGAAAAAAACAGAAAAAAATCAGGAATACTATTAAGTTGGAACCCATTTAATAGAATTTTCTATTAAAACTGGTTTTTCAGTAAATTT
Organism: Encarsia formosa; assembly: GCA_038277355.1. Classification (NCBI taxonomy): domain Eukaryota; kingdom Metazoa; phylum Arthropoda; class Insecta; order Hymenoptera; family Aphelinidae; genus Encarsia; species Encarsia formosa. Next base: position 115,219,173 of record CM076184.1, read on the forward strand.
GAGCCCCTTACGGACAACTTTAAATCAGCTGATTTTGATCCAAGGTTTTTCTTCGCAGGGGCAATAGATTTATTCGAAATTCAATTCTGACTTATTCTAAAACGCCTCGTCATGATTTTTTTTCAAGTCATTTCAAAAATTTTTTAAAATATGAAAATGTCCTTTTAAGCTCTCCTAGCAATCCCAAAAGTGTAATTATCCAAGCAGGCACGCGAGTTTCCTCAAAAGCCACGCGCACAACAATGACTCGGAAGCATCATCCCCGAGTTATGAAAAAATCCTCGCACAATGCGCGTGCAGTGCTCGTGAAAAGCCACCAAAAGGGCAAAACCCTCCTCGAGCACATTCACGGTCGTGCCACGCGACCGAACATCTGCTCGAAGCATGTCGCTTCCCCCCTTCGCCGCGCTGAGCACACACTCGCGTACCGAGAAAAAGGGCGAAATCTCCTCGAAAGTACAACGATAATACTAATTAAATGCCCTCGGCTGAAACAGTGACGCGGTAGCTAACGAGGATGGTAATTACGGCTTCATTTTCAGCGGCGCGAGAGAAGCAAAACCTCCGGCTCATTACTCACGGTGGGAGTGTATACCCGACCCGGCTAATGCTCTTCTTCGTTCTTTCTTTCTTTCGGCCCGGAGGAGTAATATTTTGACTCTGTTTTGAATTACATCGATCTTCCTTTCGGGCACCGCTACCCTGAAAAATTACTCCTTGTTTTATGGATCGTTAATTTTCAATGTTTTTACCACCCCCGGAGGCTGCCGCGGGATGAAATATCTTGTTTTTAAAAGCGTTTGGCTGGTGATTTTTTAGGTTACAGATGGCCCGCGCGCCGTTTATTTTTCTTTTTAGCCCCCGCGATGATGGAAAATTTATGGCGCGAGTCGAGAGTGTGTAAATTTTAAAATTTTACAAAAAATGTACTCTGGTATTGATCGGCTGATGAATCAATTTTTCCAATGACTTTTTCGTAATAATAAAGACAAATTTAAAATTGACAAACTGCCTGCGACCGCAAGAAACATAAATTTGGTTTTGAACGAGGTTTTGAAAGATAATACTAAAAAAAAAAAAGAGGCTGGAGCTTCTAATACTTTTCTCGCAATTTGTCGGATTAAGCATCATTGTAATGGGCCGAAATTAATCACGGTGCGAAACAGGTCTCGTTTACACGATTTTTTTCCCTCCTCTTATCTCCGGGACTTTGGCAATCAATTTCTGCCGGGCGCGATCATTAAACTTTGGGTGTTGAGAACGCCGATGGGATAATTTTTCTCTCTCCTCCGTGGAAAAAAAAAAAAAAAAAAAAAACGGATGAATGAAAATAAACGCACGCTGGGTGGTTGCAATTAATTTACCGCGCAGGGAGGGGAAAGAGGAAATACGCAATATTATATTTTACACACTCGCGCAGTGATAATTTAAAAAAAACAAGTCAAATTAGTGGGGATAAAAGGGGCCTCGAAACAAATAAAAGGAAGCGGGGGGAGGAGGAATTAGCATACAGCGAGGATAAAAAAAGAAGGAAAGAAAGGGGGTGAAGGACGCGAAAAAGAAGGAGAGGCGAGAAGAAAAGAGAAGGAGGAGGAGTGTATTAACGAGCTAACCTACCTCCTGCAGCCGTGATTTTTTTTCATTTTTCTTTTTTTTTTTTTTGAGGAGCGCGAGGATATGAATCCCCCGCTATTCTCTTGCTAATTTTTCGCGAGCATCGTTAAACGTGACACGGCCTTTTTTGGGGGAGAGCTAAATGTAAAATGTAAATGATGGTTTTTTTAAGCTCGGTCGAGAAAAAAAAAAGTTTTTGTTGAAAAATTTTAAAAGTATTAACAACTTGTTTATTGTATTATTTTTTTTTGTTCACAAAAAACGTACGTAATAAAATTATTCGCAGGAATATTTTTTGATTAAAAAAAAATTCAGAACATTCAAAATCAATTTTTTTTTTTTCCACAATATACTCCGTTAAACACAATCGCAGGAATTCAGTAATAAAGCCATTTTACATACATTTTTTTAATACTTTCAACCACATAATAGACCGTCCCACCCCCTCAGATCCCCAAATCGCAAATACGCAGTACTCATTGTTTACAAAAAAAAAAGCTCTCCCTTTTTCGAAAAAAAGCTCTCCCCGAGCCGCAAGTTCGATTCGGCATTGTAGGGAAACGCGCGTATTATAAGCGTCGATTTGCGCCCCGCAAGAAACCGGGGCGCACGTACGCAATACCCGAGCCCCGCACGCCGCTGCAGCCGCATAATGCAGCTTTTCGGGGAAGCTAGCCCGCCGCCGCCGGGGGAAACGAACTCTGAATAACTCCTAAGCCTGCATTGTCGCATTGTCGTCGTGCCTGCCTGCGGAGGAGGAGGAGGAGGGAAGGGGGGGGCGAACTCTTTCTTTCTTTCTCTCTTTTTCAACGGCGTGCGGTGGCTTCTTCCTTTTTTTTTTCGCTGATTTGGAAAAATGAGCTACCACGCTGGCTCTGTCTTTTTTTTCGCTGCGCTGGTTTATTATTTTGGATATTAAAAAAAGGAGGAGAATGACTCTTGGGGAGGAAGTCAGTATAAAAAATATTCATTTGGTTTTTGAGTTTGCGTAATTAATGATTGGTGTATTTTTTTAGTTTTTACAATTAGAATTAAATTTTTTGCTGCTTATGATATTAACCCTTAAAGGCCACACCCAAATCCAGAACTGCCACACTGACAGTTATGTGGGGTCATTCTGACCCCGTGTGGCATTTAAGGGTTAATTAGAGTAAAAAAAAAATATGTGACTTTGGCTTGAGATTTTGTTTTTTTTTTTTTTGGGGTAGTTTTATTTTCAATGCGTGCTTAAAAAACAGCGATTATTACAGCTTGAGCATTCGGGACTCGAACCCACGGTCTCTGACTTAACAGTCGGACACTCTATTGATTGAGCTACAGTTCCCTCATCAAAAAATTTATCAGGTTAACAAGAAACCTTTACCAACCAATTGGTTTCTTCACAGTGGTAACAAAACTCGGTTTTCACCGCAACCCGAGAGTAAAAAGGACGCGATCGGGGAAGAAGAAATAGATTAAAATTTTAATTCAGCCCCGGGGATTCTCATTAAAAATGCATTCTCTCGCTCAAAGCAGGACTTCGGGGGAGGGTTTTTTCAATTCCCGCGCATAAAAGGTAAACGCAATCAGCGTGCAGTAGTTCACTCTCGCTTTGAAGTTTCAATGTCGCGCGCGCGGAGGCCATCGACGTTTCGCGTTTTCCTGTCCTGTGTCCCGGTCTCGCTCGCTCTTTCCTCCATTCTTCTTGTTTCCCTTTCTCTCTCGGTCGAGCGTGTGTCCTCCTCCCGCTCCCACGTGTAATTTCCTGATAGTAATGACGCGCCTGTCTGTCTGTCTGTCAGGAGGTCGGTCCTCTATCTGCTTTCCTCCCGAGACCTCCATTTTCAACGAATTTTTTCCTTCGCTTCGATGCGAGAGAACCTTTTTTTTCAGGTTTTTCAGGAAAAAAAAAAAAAAAATAGGGAGGATTGTCGAGAAGCTTTTATGAGAATAACAATTATAATCTTTTTTTTAATAAGACTACTAATTTAATTGATCTGTACTTCAGTGAACTTTCAGTTTTAAATTTGAACATCTTAATAATTGGGAATAAATTAAATTATTGCGCAACACAATAATTTATAGAGCTTCGGTAAAAAAAAAGTTTCTTATAATAAATCATTGATTTTCACACCTGTAACCCAAACGATTGATCAATTTATTTTATGTAACCTGCAGGATTTTATTTTAATTCAGGACTCAATGCTATGAAACTGTACGAACGTTGGGAAAAAGAATTAATTATGCATCGATTACTTATGTCCATTTAACTCGTACCTTTAAAATTAAACGAATTTTTTTTTTTTTAGCGAGTAAAAAATTAAATTGAAATGAAGCGAATTTAATTTACTTATCTATCGGAAAATATTTTCATTACGTTTGTCGTCGACCAAGCGCATGAGAATCGTTAATTTTAAAGCTTAATGAATGAAACCAGTTTTACAAAAGAGCTTTCTTTGCAGTCGAATAAAAAGGTCGAGATTGCTAATTAAAAAAAATTCAATAAAATAAATTAAACTCAAGTGCTTTTTTTTTCATTTTGTATTGGTATTTTTACAAAAAAAAAAAAAAAAAAAAAAAAGGAAATCTGCGGTAATGAAAGTAAATAGTAAAACAGCTATTTTGTACTCGATATTTTTTTTCACATTTTAAACAAAAAAAAGAAAAAATTATTACTAGAGTTTTAAATTCACTTGTCAAGACTTTAGAAAGTACTCTGCAAAAAGGAAGAAAAATTTTTTTTATTCAAACCCAAAGTAACTCTCATTGCACAATTATGTAAATATCGCACACTCTTTCGGTCTTCCTTTATTTTTTTTTTCAAGTGCACGTTACTTTCAAAATTCAAATTTTTTTTTCATTATTCAAAAGCAGAAAGAGTTTTGAAGTTTGCAAAAAAATTTTTTTTTTGGACTTCGTTGCATCACGTTGAATCACTTAAACTTGATGTAACAGACCTGACTCGAAGCAGAATCACTTAATAAGACACGATAAAATAAACCACCGTTGATTATGAAATAACTTGGCAAAGTGGTCTTATAAAATGCTCGATAAAATGAACACTTTTCGAATAGCAGAAATAGCAATCATTCAATGTTATTCATAAAAATATATATATTTTTTAGCAGTTTAAATTTCTTCTTTAACTGTCTCATAAAAAACTGTGCGGCAGCGTACAGGCAGGTACAGATCGTTTTCAAAGTGTCAAATAGACCGCAGAACTACCTGGAGGTCATTAACATCAGCGCCGGATTTTAATAAACAAAAGTAAAGAAGCCAGATTTTCAATCTCTCACGGTCAGGCATCATCAGCGAGGTTCTGTAAAAAGCCACGGTGGGGTTGATGGTCACCCACGCTCATAATTAATTTCGCGAGGGCGAGCCGGCTTTTCTAAACGCAGCATTCATTTCGTCGGCAAACACGCTCGGCGCATCCCCCGCGTGTCTGATAACCCCGGTGAGCAGACACCGCTGAAATTAATTCAAAAGCCTCCCCCACCCCGGACGATAACAACGGACGACGAGTCGCGGCTGCTATTAGTCTTCCCGGCTAATCGCGTAAATATAACTCTGCAGATCCGCAAACCGAGCCTTTTTCATCGGTTCGACTGTTTGTCGATTTGAAGTATCATTCGGATGGCTGCTTTCGCTTACTGTATCCGGACTAACGAGCATCGAATAGTGTGACCCTGGTTAAGCTCGCGAAACTAATACTATTGAAATCCGGCGCTCTCTTGTTCACCAAATTAACTATTTTTTGTATTTTTCAAATTGAAAAACGTACTTTTTGTAAGGTCGAAGAGTTTTCTGAAACAGCCTTGAAGAACTAAGTTGAATTACATAGAGAATTACATAGCATTTAAGTTCATAGTATTTTTTTTTATAAATATAATAAATTAGCAACGTTATGGTCTTATCTCTAATGCTATATTTTACAAGTCTAAATTTTCATACTATCTCGTATTTTTGATACAACTACATCTATTTATTGAACCCAGACAAGATTCCCGCCATAATTTTAGAAAAATCTTCTGCAACACGAACCTCGTATCCTCGAAAAAATCGCAACACCTGTTAAAATCCCCGAGTGCCCGTTGATAAGCACGCTTCGTCGCTTACGGTAACGCACAACCAGCGGGCAACAAGAGCGAGAGAGAGGCAGAAAAAAAAAAAGAAAAAAAGAGTGACCTCTCGATCGTAACTGTAAGCCATAACCGTAACCACGTTCACGACGGTGCTGTAAAATTCCGATTTCGCGCCTCGCTTTTTTCTCCTCGTATTACGCTTGTACAGTGCCCCCCCCCTCCCCCCACCCGGCTAATAAATTAATTCGACGATTTTTTCCGCGAATCAAGCGCGCTCACGGTTTCTGCAGTGGCAGCGATTAATACGCCGATGCGGTCGGGTCAAGGTGCGCACCGCTATCTTGATTTATAATACACGTGCAAATGATTCTCTGTCTCTCTCTCAGAACTGTCTTTTTTTCATACAAATACTCTTTAAATCAAGCGGTCAGATTCGAGAGTGATTTATTAACAGTTTTGATTTTTTTTTACAGACGAAAAACATTAATGAGATGCACGAGGAATCGGAGCTACGAGAAATATCAAGAGAAATATCAGTCTAATGGTGCTATTTTTGGATGTGAATTTGTATTTATTGATTGTTTTGAATTTTTAAAATTTACTGATTCAAAGTGAATCAATAGTAATAAGTTTATCAAATTGAAGTGAGTAATTGATGACTGTGCTGGTAAAATGTTAGACAAGCAAACCAAGCATCTGCTGTTCAAAACTATATTTCTTGCTGTATTCAATTTAAAATTGATACCTAAATAATTCTAATGGTATTGCACCGAATATGCGAAGATTAAAAAATATAAATAAATAAGTACCATTTATTTGTTTGTTTTTTTTTTTATATTTTTGAAATAATAATAATGATAAGATATCGAATTTAATACATTTTGACCCTTTCTAAAATTAACTTACAGAACTCCTTAGGAGCGCATCAAAATTTTTAAGAGAAAAAAAAAGGGGGGAACAACTTTTTATTGGAAAATACTCCTTTGAGGAAGCCAGGGTACAAAGGACAAATCCCCTTATGCATAATGCACCATGAATGCACACTAGAATATGCGTCGCACACCTCCGCGCGTCGCATAGAAAATTCCAGGGCTAAATATACCCCCAGGAGTCTTCCTATTCGGCATGATGTTATTTTTCTCCCGTTCAGCATCTTCTTCTTCTCCTCCCCGAGCATCAATATTTTCCATGATTGACATTTTTTTTTTTTTTTTTCAAACGCCGCGCGACGCGGTTTTGAAAGTGAAAGGTAATTTATTCAAAAGCGTCCTCGTTGCGTTGGCTTCATCTAACGCTCGGGCTTTTGCATAATCCGCGCGTTTTTTTTCGCGAGATCAAGAAACCTGTTTTATAATTAACGGATAGACCTCTTCGATTTTTCACTCAGTGCGACGCCACTGCTTTTAATAACTAAACTTTACGACGAAACCGACGAGTAAAAAATCTCAATTAGGAGTTTTATCAAAATGTTAATCGAGGTATATACGCAGTGAGTTTTTTGCCTCTGAAAAATCCATTACTGTATACCGAGCGCCCTTTGCCGCACGGCGCAACGGCGAAGTAAATTAATTTTTAACGAGGTCGACCGGAGTCAATTTTATCTCGTAGAACTTGAACTTTAAAATATTTATTTTGAGCCGGTAGTAGTAGCTTGTCTACTCCGATATATTGATCTTGGAATTCGCTGGTATCAAACTTGAATTTCCACGCGAGTTACATGTTAATCAAGAACTCGCTTTTTTTTTTATTAGAAAAAATTACTCGAACGGTATAGATTTTTTTAAATTAATTTTCGGAAATCCAAACGGATGCTGCGGGGAGGGATCGCGTGTCTCCGGGAGATAAAAAGAGAGCAACCGCTGTACGTTACGGTATACGCATGCGTTAGGGTTTTTGCGTGTGTGGTGGAGGGGCTCGCGTGCGCCCCGTTTTATCTAGTTGTAACTCGAGTGGCGTGGACGAATGCGGGGGATTTCGCTCAAGGGTCTTTTTTTTTCTGGCGCTGGTGCGCCCTTAAAAATTTTCTCTCCCGTAATTACGCCATCATTAAAGTAAACCAAAACCAAAGTGGTCTAGACGCGAAGTTACGGGGTAAAGAAAGTCGCGGGGTAAAACAAGCAGGATGGTCAGTCGGAGGGGCCACACGTGATCCAATGACTCCGAAAGAGAGTTTTATCGAGGCTCGGTCTCGAGAGTGCCAAAGCTCGTTAGCGGGTAAACGGAGACCAGAATTAACGAATGCGCGCGCGGTGCGATTTGCATATTCACCGGAAGCAGTCCACCGGCGTTTGCGGGCAACGCTCCCTCTGCGTGCCCGCTCGGTCGCTACTGTTGTGCACACACACACACACACGCGCACGCAGTTATTGATCGTAAGGTTAGTAGCGCCATCCGCGCGCTCTCCTCCGGCCCCCCTGCGAAGGGCGCTCTATTCTCCTAGGAGAGAGCGAGCGCAGCTGGGGCTTTTATGGAAAGTATATTCCTGGATAATTTGTATTGGTAATTGGGGGGACTGGGAACTTGCCGATGGCGAGTTTTAGGAATCGATCGGAGTACGCTCTTGATTGATCGAGGATGAAAAAGTTCTATTTTTTTTGGTTGTCGAGAAAAGTTTTTTTTTTTTTCCGGGGGTTCGGAAATTCCACTTCAATTTCATGATCCTGCTTTTTTGTGAGAAAATAGTTTGATCTTTCTATTTGGTGTCGAATAACCTTTTTTTGCCCCTACGAATTGGTCAAGTCATAAGACTGTTTTTGGGATGAAAAATTTAAGACAATTTTTTCACTTGAAGTTGTGGTTTAGTATGTTGAGATTTTCGTTTATTACATGGATTTTATCATAATGAATCGAAAGAATATACGATGTAAAAAAATATTTTTTATTTAATTATTGGATTTATAGATCAATTCGAGGATCAATTTTAAACGTCACTTTATTAACGATCTTATTAACGATTATTAAAAATTCTTTTTTTTAGTTCATTAAATTTATTTGTAAATAATTAGGAACTTTAGAACTTAGAAAAATACGTCCATGACCGAGTCCATGACTGCTTTTTTGCTACTTTTATATATAGACTAGCGTCACTATAGTGACAAAAGTAAAACTAATTTTTTTAAATTCATTAAAAGTAACCTACGTTTACGAATTATATTTACTTTAAGCCTCGCTGTGTACTCTATGTACTTTTACACGAGCTTTTACATAGCAATAAAAGTAATTTTTACAACCATATATTTTCTCGAAGCTTTCAATTAGAGATTACTAACAATTTTTTTATTGCATAAGGTAGACACAGTTAATGTATAAATTATTTATTTCTGCAATGAATCAGAGGAAACATCATTGATCTTCAATTCAGAATACCATATGAAAAAAAAAAAGTATTTTTAAGCTCGGTTATTATCAGGAAATACTAAATTATGCAAGCTTTACAGAACTCCTAACGCGCATCATTACAAATTAAACAGTTGTTATTATCAAAAACCTTCGCTTCCAGAGCTGTTAATGAATTAATTCACCCAATAAATCTAGGCAGCCCGAATAAACAATCGCTGTTATTCCCGATAATAACAAACCTCCGAACGCAGCGTAATCGCAATGAAAAAAGTTAAAATTAATATTCATTGGGTAAAAATAAAATTAAACTCATCCCGGTGCAGCAACACAAGAGTCGCTTGTTCATTACGTAGTTTATTATATTTGGGCCGCTCGCACAGCTGACGAATCGAAAATCGAGTTCGAAATGAATAGCGCGTAATTGGTTGTGCTGCTGGCTGCAGTACGTACGCCCTTCCACCTCTGCATCCCCCTCCCCCGTCGAAACTCCGGGCGGAAGTTCGATCATGTAAATTCGATATTGACGGCTACACTACACCGAACACGTATACGTGTGCGCAACACTCGAGTAGTCTTATTCGCTATTAATTAAATTAAATTTGCCGCTCAAACTGCAATTCTGGGGGCTTTTTTTTCTCACTATTTCTTTCCGGGGTGAACAGTTTCGCGATGGGTGAAAAATCGAGTCTTCGGGAGCTTCCGGTTACATTAGCTTCTTTTTTATTTTTCCGCTCGTAAAGTGCCGTGAGAGGCCGGACCATTTCCGGTGGCCAGTGAGAATGCACAGACCAGCGTGGGAGAAAAATTAAATTAATGCGCGCGCGCGCGGACGATTTTATTAATTTTTGAAAAATGTCCGAGCGCGAGACAAATGTTTCAACGCGCGAAGGATAAAAAAAAAATGGGAATTTCTTTTTTTTATCTTAATTACCCGCCAAAAGTCGCGGCGGTATGCAGTGACAAGATAATTCGACACTCGGCTGGCAAACAAGCGGCTCAGCAGTTTTAGCAAAGGAATGATAAAAATGTGTCATAAGCATTTGAAGAAATACAAAACTGCTTCGGTTACCTTTTTTTTTTTTTTTTTTTTTTTTTACTCTCTTTAACTGTGTGCTCACGCGGTTCTATGTAGAAATAATGTTTCACGCCTGGGGTGTTTGTCATCGTGTGCTTACCTAAAACAAACAAGAGGATGGTATATTTAGTAAACATGGATAAAAAGTGCATTAAGAAATATTTTTAATTTTTTTATTTTAAAGAATGATACAATTAAGAAATTGTAAAATAATTATATTTAAGTATTGTCACAATAATTATACTTAAATATGTTCACATGATTTTTTGTAAAGTAAAGGTCAGTGCCATCGATTAAAAAAAAATAATAATACCCCAGCTTGCAGCCATTTTTTTTACATAGTCTTACATGTAAAATTTTGTTTCGCCTCTAGTAAAATATCATTCACACACATAGTTATTTGAATTTCTTGCGTACAGACTTCACACTAAACATCATTATAAACCTTAGCTCATATACTTCCTACAATCAGCGTCAACGTTCCGAAACCTCTAATTTCTCAACAGAAAAGTTCATTCGATTAGCGTAAAAATACGCTAGCCTGCAAAGAGCAAACTCACAATTAACGCTCGCAGATAAAAAAAAAAACGAGGTACGATTAAGCCGGCCCACAGGGCTAATTTCGACGATTCAGCTCGCGCACGCCCGCTCGTAGATGTAATTTCATCGGAGTCGGGGAGTTGCAGGGGAGGCTACAATTTCGCGAGATACGCACGTAGCCGCATTTATCTCGGGGTCCGATGTATCCCTGCGCAGCCCTGATTAGGCATGACGCTCCCGCACCCTCCTACGATCGATCATGATTTTTTCGCTTTGCGTCACCGCCTCAATCATTCAAGAGCCGAGAAAAATTCTACTAATGCACGGATAAATTTTTTAAGGGGCTATAAAAGGAGGTCGCAAGGGCAAAGCAGCCAATAAATATGCAAAATGATTTGAATTAATTATCCCCCAGGACAAACAGCACTTAGCGGCTAAATCGATTCCCGGCGGCTCCTTCGGCGGCGGCGGCGGCACTAAACTTTAAAGCCAAACCTTTTAGCAGCAGCAGCAGCAAAGTGGATAAAGGAGAAAGTGAGAGAATTCAATTATTCAGGGGCGTTTTCCCATCAATCCCGACAAAAATAACCCGGGTTCAAAAGTACGTGCGGGAAAAAATCTATGGGTTTAAAGGGACCGAGGAGAGTTTTTACCGAGCCGCTAAGTCAAACAGACAAAGCCGAACAATCACTGACCCGAGTCAGCAGTAAGAAATCTGCCGAATTTGCAGCCGCGCCGCGGGGACCAAAAGCGCCGACGTGTATTCCGTGTCACGTGTGTTGGGGGGGATGATTAAGCGCGTTTGTTCTGCCCGGAGTAAAATTTTTCCCCTTTAATTTATGGCCCTCGATTTTAATATCGCTCCCTGGGATTGGCGGGAAAAGCCCCTTCTTTCATTTCCTTTTTTTTTTTTTTTTTTCTTTCTTTCTTTCGAGAAGAGATATCGCCGGGGAATGCAGCGTCTTCGTTTAGCATGGGCGAAGTGCACGCCGGCCGGCGGAGAACGTGCCGAGATTACGGCTACGCTCGTAAATTAATATATTTTCGGGCTTTGGGAAGGCACGCATGGCTACCGCAAGCCCCAAAACAATGCGCGGTGTTTCAGCTTCTCTTTGAATCATTTTGGAATACTGCGCGCGAGGGATGAACAAGAAAAACCAGCTTTCTTAATAAGTATCCGATCGTGTCAATCAGTCAGTTTTTGAATTTTTTAATTCTACTTGATGACAATAAGGAATTAAAAGGAAAACGCACCGAATAAAAGTTTTATTTTCACTTTGAAGTACTCAAAGTCCCATCCGAAATTCAGTAGATCTAACAATAAACTTAAAAATTAACTCACCTGGGTCAATCTGACCAAAAGCGGGTGCACTCAAAGCGCCAATTTAAAATTTATTCGCTACCGTAAAATCAACATCGAAATGAAAAGTCCGTGCAAGCGGGGTAGACGTCTCTCGAAAACTACACAGATAAAAGGCATAAAAGCGTAACAATGTTTCTCGGTAAGGAAAAAAAAAAAAGGTTCGGGGTAAAGCCAAGAAGCGGGCTATAGTTTTTTACGACGGTGGGACGCGCGAGCGCGCTTTTTAAGTCGCTCGGCTTTTCATTCCGCGGTGGTGCAAGCGCACGGGTGTATAAATATCTTCCGGCGCATAAAGATCCCTTGCATTATTTACGGGTTATTTTGCGCCCCCGCGTCGAAATTTACGACGCTCACGACTACGTCGTCGTCGTACTCGGAGGGGGATGAAATTTGCATCGGTACCCAGCGCCGCAGCCACGCTCAAAAACTTTCGGTGGCACGAGAGCCTCGCAAAGTGATTTTTTGTATATTCAATTTTCGGGTGCATAAAACCGTGGCTGCTCATTACGAGCGCGAGCGCGCATTGTCGAGGAGCACCACCTCGCTGCAGTAAATGAAGTATTAAGACGAACGAAATTGCAGCTTTTACGGGGAGCTTACGTTACACGTTAAATCCTCCATTATATTCGCAGCGTCTTTAAGAGTCCCGGAGTTAACGGCCTTGATTTTACGCCGCCCGGCTCGCCTCGGAAAATTAACGAATATCGGAGTCAAGATTTCAGTAAGCCGGACGACGAAAACTTTATTTATCGAGTCGCGAGCGACTTATTTTTAAGCTAAGCAAGCGAGTTTTTGAAAAATTTGGTGCACTATTCGAATCAGCAATCTCCAGAGGTCTGGCAGCGAGCGATGCCGCTGCACTCCGAGCGTGAAACGGCGTAACGGCGCGTACAGACCCGCGATAAGGAAACTCGAGAGCAGCACCCCTGAGTAATCGTCCGTTAAAATAGAAAATGAATGACGCCGAATCGCATTAATTATTCCGGAGAACGTTTCAAAGGACGAGATCGCTGTTTTTTTTCTTACGATGCACCCGGGGTACGATGAAATCCAACAAGTCGCCTTTAGTTCTCAGCTGTTTTGCACGACGAGAGGAATTCAACTCTCCGTGTTGTTTTTCCATGCGGGGGGTCAGCGCACCGAGCCAATAAACACATCCGAAAGCGCTCCGGAATAGCCTGGTTGCACTCGATACACGCCCGTTACGCGTCTACACACGATCCGTCTTCCGGTGGCACAGAGCGAGGAAAAAATAAAGAAAGGGTAAAATCAAACCAAGAAATCTGATACACTTTAATCTCCCACTGATCGACTGAGAACAAATCTCCGGGATCGCGATTCATTAGACGTAAAAATTCCTGTATGAAGCTCCTGAATGAAACAAACAACAGGCGGCGAGTCGGTAGCTACGAAAAGTAGTTTAGTCGGGGCACGCAGCTGTAGAGGAGGAGTTTAAAATTAAAACCATAAATTTCAAAATGGTCCAGAGGATACGCGAGCAAAGCGCTAAATCGCAGTGGGCGGGGGGGTAAAAATAAGTGGAGCCACTGGCTTGTGTATAACCCGGCTTGAGGGTAAGCAGCAGCGGACCAATCGCCCGGGCTTTATCCTCCTGGCACCAGACACAACAACTACGGGCAATTTCGCAGATTGCCCTTTTGCGAAAACACCGCGCTCGAGCGCGTGACGGAGGATGATACGGAAAAAAACATCTAGAGGGGAGGGTGCGAGATGGAACATTAAAAATTGTTGGTTAATGGCTTTGTGCTTTTTTTCGTTGAGTAACAATTATGTTTTTTTTTTTATTATGAAACTTCATGTGTGTATGAATCAAAAAACATTAAAATTATTTTCATTCTGATTGAAAAAAAAAAAAAAATGTAAAATTCCCGGTAAAATTTATTCAAAAACTTTTTTGTATGATAAAACCAAGGCTGAGTCAATGAAAAAAAGAAGGAATTATGTAACCAAGTTACCCTCCAGTGGCCCAGGGCATCTTCATCTTATTTTCAGTCAAAAAGTTTTTTAAAAAAAACCAGGGGTGGATCCGAAGCATCAGCTCGAGGAGGAGGAGGGTGGAAGTTGAGATAAAAAAAACTACAAGTCTCTTCCCGTACCCCCCAAAAGATAAATGGAGCTTAGATTCGCGCGCGTCACATCGGGGGTATCGCGGGACTCTCTTCCCTCCCCCGGGAGGAGAAGGAGCGGACTTCCGCAAAAAGAGAGGATAAAAAAAATTATGATTAAGACTTCTTCGAGCAGTCGAGCCCAACTTACTTTTGCTCTCGACGCGTTAATTGTCTTACAAAGACGGGCTGTTTATTGTCTAAGTTTTAAACGGTACCTCGGAGTAAGAAAAAAGCCAGAAACTTCGTAATCTCAAAATTGAATTCAGGTCCGACCGATGAAAATTCTTGGGTGGAATCGATGCCCCCCCGGAGCTTCCCCAAAATTTTACCCCCGAAACTTTCGAAACTCGAGGGTAAATCATAATCCAACTCGGCCGGGGGAATTCTTCCTCGATAATACGCCCGAAACGAGAGGGCAATCATCGATTAAAGATTACCACCCCCGCGCTAGACTCGAAAGACGAAAACTCCATTCCAGGGCTAACCTCGAAAAAATTGCAGTCTCGATTAAGCAGCTTGCCCCCGGGAAATTGTTTTTCCCATCGCGAGTGTGTGTGTGTATATGTGTGCGAGTGAGTTTCCCTTTGATCTCCCCGGCGACACTTTGGCACAGAAGAAAACGCACAATTTTACGTCAAAGCCTTCTGTGTGTGTTTTTCCTTTCTACCTCTGAAATTAAATTTCGACAAAGGTTACTTTGCTTCGATACGTACACACCTTTTTCTCTTCTTCTTCTTCTTCTTCTCTTCTGCGAAAGCTAATTTCCGTACCGGGACGATGAAGGGGGCGGGGAGGGGGGGGGAGAAATTATTAATAATCTCCAGTGTTTTTTTGAGCCAGTGAGTTTCGATGGAAAATTCATTCCGATCAAATTAAATTTATCTCCCTCCGAGCCGTCACCGATTTCAGGGCGCAAATTTTAAACAATTTTTCTCGGTAACTCGCGGCAAACAAAATATAACCCGTGCTCGCGTAAAATTTAAAAAGGCTTTTTTTATAGTTTATTTCACCGCGAGTCACAAGGCATATAAAAAAAAAAAAAAAGGGAAGGTAAGGAGGAAGGCCGAAGACCGCGGAGGTAAAGAACACAGGGAGCGAGTACGGAAAGCTGCTGGAGAGACTTCAAAGCTATAACCGCAAGATTACCTGCGGAGAGCGAGCCTCGTATAGGCATGGTAATATACTGCATTTGCATCGAGTTTTCTCCTACGGTCGACACAAAAAAGGAAGAAAAAAAATAAATAAATAAGGCTGACGTCGCGACGTCGCGGTGGGCTACAGTCGGACAGGCCTGCGAGTATCGTAAAACACTTGCATTATATTGCGGTTACCGCGAGCCTTTGAACGTATTCGTAATTCGAGGTTTGTCCTCAAATTAGTTTTTTTTTTCTTCTCGAAAATACTGCTGTTGAGAGTAAGAATGGTTACAACCGAGCTTTAACGACCGGGGAAGCTTACAAATGAATATCATGTCTTCGCTATTCAATAAAATTCATTCTGTTTCTAACAGATTAATTTCTTTTTTCCAGTTGGTGAATTAAGTACCGGCTCCAATTAACAAACACTCGGAATACGAAAAATTCGAAGACGCGGAAGGGTATCCTCAGCCGGTTGTAGGCAGTGCAGCTTTAAAGCGTCGGCCCTCCGACCACGGGTTATTAAGCTTTCTAATTAACTAACGACGTCAGTGCTTTCTTTCATTAATTAAAATTTTTCATTAGTTTACACAATATTACGCGGGAGAAAAAGAGAAACGCCGCGCCGCGGACGGCCAGCGAGCTAGCGTCGAAATGAAGAATATTCGTACCCACTCGTAATGACCCTTTTTTTTTTTTTTAAACCGTCGTCGCTCGGTATAACGACATTTTTATTTAATTAAACGGCTCGTTCGTAAAAGCTCCCTACAGCTCTGATGATTTTCGTTTCCCAGTGTCTGCTCCCGATAATAAAGGCGCTTCCGCGGGATTAAGAATCGAGGTAAACCCGAGCAATAATTCTTGTCGTATTAATTAAACAATCCTCGGCTTGGACAAATTTTTTCCTAATCGAGTTCCCGGAGTGCCCCGATGAAAAATTCAACCGCCCGCCCCGCTGATATCGGTAATTCGGGTTGCGTGAATTACTCATTACCCTCAATTGTTAAATCCTCCTTCGGTCGGGGTAAAAATTTATGGGCGCATTATGCCCTAGGAGCAGCCCCGAAAAATTATCTAAATTTTTAAGTCGTCCCCCGCTCGAAAAAAATAAACTCGATTTAGCGGGTCTCGCAGATGAAAAGACCGGGAGCGAGTCGTTTTCTTCGCAGTCTTTGTCCCCCCCCTCGGCCGCCTTAATATTCGCTCGAGTTTCATAGTTTTCCAGAGCTGGTAAAACGGGGAGAGGAAGAGAGTCAACAAGAAAGCGCGGTGGGAGGAAAAAATAATACCGGGGGCTGCTGAGTTTCGAGGTGGAAAAGCAATTCCGCGGGCCTCCTTCTTCGCTATTCTATTATCTTGCACTTTTTTCCCTCCTTTCTTCTGCTGTCGTTCCTACCCTGCTCCCTCTTTTTTTTTTCCTGTATTCTACTTTTCATCTGCGGAGGGTTTCTTAGGGCTTGTTGTGTTTTTTTTTTTTTTTTTTTTTTTTTTTACCAGCACTGCTAGGGCAAAAGTGAAAATTCATATTTTTTGCAACCAAAGTTTTTTTGATGTTTTTCCAGGGTGAGGACCTTTGTACCGAGCTTGAATTTCACACGCGACTTGGGCGTTTCGTATTCCAGTCAACATTTACAATTGTAATGATCCTCCCTCTCTTTTAATATTATACGTGAGAACGAAATTTAAGAGACGTACTTTCATCTAAACCTCTTTTTTTTTTTCAACTCCCCGCGCTCTGCATTATCCAGGCTACAATTATAAAAAAAAAAAAAGGGAAAACCGTCCAATTAAAAACAAGACAATGGGAAGTGTATATTTTTTTAGCAAAAAAATGAGAGTAATCACGTGCCTTTTTTTCTAAAAAAAAAGTCATCATTTATCTCTAGGACAATAAAGTCAGGAGGCGCTGTTTTTAGACCAAGCGTTTTGCAAAGCGAGGAAATAGTAGCGTTTACGATCATCTGCCCGAATATATATCTTATCAAAGGTAAACATTCGCCGCGTTGGCAATCAAGCCGGGGTCTCGATATTTACGGCCTCGCAAATAAAATGACCTACGAAAAAAAAGGCTGCTGCACCCTTGGAGACGTAAAAAATAATGAAAGACAATACAACTCGGGTAGAGGGTAAAAAAAGGTAATTCAATAAGTTTTATAGCCAAACATGAATGCGAAAATAATCTCCATAAAAATTCTGTTTTTTTTTTTTCGAAAGATGGAAATAAAAGCCTCCCCGTAATCCTGAATAATTTATAAACTCCCAGTTACCCGTGGATAATATTTATTTATAAAAATACCGAGTTTGAATGAAAAACTAGATGCAAAGGTCGTTAAACCCCGGTGTAAATTAGCATACTTCGGCTCCTTGCGTAAACGTTGCGTCACTCCTCGAGGAGTACGTGCAGTCACGCGGAGGTTCGTCTTCCTTGCAGCTCGAACGTACGAGGCCCGAGTGACAATCCAGCGCTTATCGCCTAGCAGTGCGTACCTACTTACCAGGTACGAGAGTTTTATTTAACTTCTTTACTGCAGATACCATCGGCTCTGAAAATTCCGATTTTATCGAGGTAAACATCGTTGAGGTTGAATTTTCCCCTCTTCTTCTTTTTTTTCTGTCAAAGTAGTCAAGAATTTCATGTGGGTTGCGCGATTTGGTGATTCGATCAAGAGTTATTGATGCAGGTTGCTGATTTTTATGATGATAATAAATAATAATTCTTACTGTCAGCTTAAAAAAAAAAGTCAAGACTTAATGGGATGAATTCTCCATTGATTTCTTTTATTTTATATCTTAATTGTTGTTAAGGAATCTCTTAAATAAGTAATTGCTTATTTAAAAATTATTAATTAGTCAGTCTTTGAATTGATAATCAATAATTGAAAATTTCTGATCTATGAAGTAACGCATCTGAGCAGTCATATGCTTAGTTTAAACGGCTAAGGCTGAACAGCGTAGTAGTTTAGTGACTTATGAGTTTAATAAAATCTTTTTTTGCTAAAAGCTAACTTGAAAAGAAATATTTAAGCTTTTTGCAACTCGTTATTTTAAAGTCAATCTTTTAAAATTTAAAAGAAAATTTAATCGGTTGACTTTTCAAAACATTTTTAAAAACCTATATTCAAGCATATTTTATTGTAAAATAGCATCTCAACTAAATGTTTATAAAAATAGTGAGAAAAAAGTCCATAAAGGCCATAATAAATTAACTTCGTATGATTAAAAGAACGTATCTTGAAAAATTCCCAGTCTAATACCTTTAACCGAGCCTTTAACCGTATGAATATATCGATCAAGTTGATAACGAAATGTCATTATCACTGTCGCGCACTCGCAAGTCAGCAGGTAAGCCGAGCGACGACGGTGATTCAGAGCGTGTTATTCCATCCACTTGCACCGTGTTAGCGAGTAGCGACACACGCAAGCCCGCTGGAATTCAAAATACAAAATCTTTTCCTCGTAATTACCAATCACTCACGGTTTTTTAACCAAGTCATTCATAAACTCGTCTATTATCTGTTTACTATCATTCATAATATTTTTAATAATTCCCAGGTGATTCATATGACACACATTCTGAAGCACCTACTACCTACTCGCTCTTCTAAAAAAAATCGAAGAAGAACTATTAATTCATCCATGATAATGATCCTCGAGGAATTGCAAAATAGAGAGAAGAATCCTGCGGATAAATAATTCCTTTTATCCTTTGATGAATACGATTTACCGAGAATCCACTCAAAATACACCGCCGAGAGCCATAAATTCGAATTAGAAGACAAATCCGCACGCGTGCAGCTCGCGAGCCCCGCGCGGCCGCACGCAAAGCATAACAAACAACATCTGAAAATTAGACGGTAAATTTACACTAGAGATAGAGAGACCGAGAGAAATAACCTCGTCATAAGCCCTCCCCAAAAACAGTACTTAAAACTTTGGCGCGGCGGCAATCAAATAACGTATAAATTGCGTGCCGAGCAAGAGTTAGCCCTTTAAAATTTTCCCCTCGCCACCGTTGCTCCTGCTGGGGGTAATGGAGTAACCTTAGCGAGCCGCACGCCGCCATAATTCAGAAGGAGTTACGTCCCGGTAGGCAGGCAGTCCAGTCTGGGCTACCTATTTTTCCTCGGCAGCACTTTTCTTCTGGGGACCTTTTTTTCTTACCGCTACATGTACCCGAGAGAAGAACGAGAAAGAATAGCACTTTGCTCGTAAAAATATCGAGGAATTTCTGCAACTCCTGCCAGTTTAGCAAATTCGTGGGCTCTCTCGCTCGCGTGTGTATAGGAAAAAATAGCGAAGAAGAAAAAGAGGGGGGGGGGTGAATCTTGCGGACACTTAGCGAGGCTTAAGCGACCGACTGGGTCTGCACGTATATTGAGAGGTAAATGGCTCTCGAGGCCTTGGTATACACTCGAGAGCGAATATTCCGGTGGCGTGGATAAACGACGACGGAGCCTATATTGTTTTTCTTCCTCCTCCTCCTCTCTTCCTTTTTTACACTTTTTTACTCGAAACTTTAAGAGCTTGAGTTTGCTGAAGGTGGTAATTAATTCATCTGATGGGTTATTTTTCTTTTTCTTCTTCTTTTTTTTTTTTCTTTACTCGGAGCGCGAGGAGAGGTTCATTTTTAGGGTCTTGATTAACCCGCAAACTCCTCGAACTTTCGTTGTGTTTATTCATGCGGTATCGTTCATCATGCGTTGCTTTGTATAACCAGGCTTTTTAATTTAATGAACAGCTGGTTTATAAAATGTTGAACTTATTTCAAGTACACGTGCGGACGAGTTGAATATTAAACAGAACTTTTAGACATTCAAAATTTGTTTTCATGAATTTTTAAGTCTGTAAAGATAATGTGAAAAACTTGAAATATCCCGATTGCAACAATCTCGTCTTATTTTAAATGTTTTACATAATCCGTAAATGAAAAAATATACATGCTTTATATATTTTTGTTGTTTTATAGTAAATTTTAACATTATACCTGCATGGTTTAAGTACAAATGAACAGCTTCATGCGTCCTGTTTTACAGTCAAACTATTGCGCAGTGTTTTTCTTACAAAAAATATTAGGTAATTTTTTAAATAAAATCCTTCTGAATGTAAGTTATCTTTTGAGCTAAAGTAGAAATGTGTTTCTGTGCAATAACTTTAACTTAGTCGGTCTCATTAAGATTAAGAAGCTACACGGGGAACCTTAAAAAATGCGAGAAAAAATGTATCCTTTTCATCTTTCCATAAGATTCTTACGCTCCAAATCAATTATCCAGCCATTCCAATTAAAAAACTGCACTTACCAAACGGCATAGTAAAATACAAAATTTACAGAGCTAGCGTATCATAACTCCTAAATTTTTAATTAAGAAGATAAAATTGAACAACGCAACAGACAGTGCCGGTACCCTAAACTTCCAAAAGTAAAAATAATCCTCGAACGTAGAGTTTTTTGGAGGGAACATGACCCCGTTCCACAAGAAGAAGATGAAGGGCCGGGAACAAGTTTATAATACCGCACCCTGCAGGCTAGATCCATCAGGAGCGATATGACGCAACGCAGGTGCAGCGAGGAAAAAAAAACACAGACGCAGGGGGAAGGATTCAAAATGAAGAAAAGAGGGGGGGAGGGGGGAAGAAAGAAGACTTTGGGGCGAGGATTAACGAGTGTGTCCATAGGGTACCTGCAGCACCGGCGCCTGCCCGGGCTTTTTATCCACCAGCAGGCAATGATTTATCGTCCTCGAGAGAATAGGAGAAAAGCCCTTGGCGTACCAGAAGAAATGCTCCTGCACTGTGTCTGTGTTTGGGTACACGTAAGCGTTCACGTGCAGGTCATTCCCGTTTTTCCGCATTCCTCTTCGTCCCTTATACGCACCACGGTGGACTCCCTTCGGCTTTTTTTTTATTATTGTTCCTTTCTCTCTCACTCACTTTCTCTCTTTTTTATTCGAGAAACATAGATTATAGCCACGGCCCATGGAAAAACTTTTAATGGCCAATGAATTTAACAAAATCAGGATTTTTGGGAGCTACTAAAGGCAACCTTTTTTCCGAGAAAAAAAAAGAGACCAACACTGTTGCGATAAATTTTTCAATGAGAAGAGAGGAGAGATTTTTTTTATGGCTAGTTTTATACTCGTAGATAAATTTGGTATGAAAAAAAAAAAAAAAAAAGGGAAAGGAATTGTGAGGGTCCAGCGCGGGCTTCTCCCAAATGCAACGAAATTAAATCCCCGGATTTATAGTTTTGTCCGAGGTTTTGTCACTTTTTCGGGGTATATGAGAGATATATATTGGAAGACCGAGGAGAGCCGCTTATTAAAATAACGACCTTTTTTGCTCGTTTGTCACGCGACCCTTATTGGAAACGAAAGAAATAATTTTATGTACGGCTCATCCTGTATAAAAACCAAGCGCTCTCTGGTATATTTATTAAAGTTTTTTTTTTTTTTCATTTCGCTACGGTTATTAGTTTTTTGTATCCCGTCTTTACAGACTAAAAACTACATTACTTTTGAAATAACGAGAAATACTCTTGAAACCATGAGTGGTGAGGAGGTGATAAAAAATATTATGCAAATTTTTTACATCACTTATTTCGTACGAAAAAATACGCATCGGACTAAAAATGTATTTTATTATGTTAATACGCTAGTCTGGTCGTTCCATCGCATCAAAGCACCTCACAAAACAAACTCAATTCATTAATTTGACACCTTCGGAGAAACCCCGTATCCCAATAAATTCCAAAACATCGCCATTCAATCACTCGCGGATCCACCCAGGAATTCGAAAAAAAACAGCTCCTCGAATATTAAAATAAAAGCTAAGCCGCAGCCGTGCACGAAAGAATAAAAGAGTTCCTACTGCGTTCATCACCCACCAGGTAGGGGACATATCGGGGACGCATTCCGGTATTGTTTTCCTCGGAGGCGCGCGGCTGCATTGGAAATTCCCCGGTGGCCGAGCGGCGTCTCCTACTCACACACCTGCAGCCTGGCCGCCCATTCACCGGCTCTTACCTCACTCTTACACGCAAACTCCATTAGGCTGTTATGACACGCCGAGACGTCCTCTTTTATTTCTTCTTTTTTTTTAATTCAACCAACGCACGGATCGTTTAATTTGTTGAAAAGTTCGGGCCGTTAAGGTCGTAAGTGCCCTGGTATATACGAGCGGCGGGAATCGACAAAGTTTTTTAAAAGCTTACGACTGCGGGGACAACATCATTCATGCGCGCAATATTTACGGTGCTGGTTCAAAGTTAAAAAGTCCCGGGGCGAGTTGAGTTGAGTTCGGAAGCCTCGATATTTATTGCTCCCCGCCGGTAAATATGGATGGGAAAATCTTGGGGTTTTAATCCAGCAACGTCCGAGGAATTTACGGATGACAGGTTTTACGCCCCCCTACTTTTCATTTCTTACGCATTCCACATTTTTATAAAAATATGTATATCCCAGAAATGACGTCGAAGATGAAAGATGCCGTAATCAACTCCGTCCGACAAAACGACCGAAGGATCTTTTCAGCTGGGAAGAAAAAAAAAAAATGCGGAGAGGAAGAAGACGCTGATGACGTTGCCAACGAAAAATGGATAAGAATAATGCGATACTAATGGACGCGCATTAGTTTACCATTAGCGCTGTTAAAGGCCCCCCTCCACCCACTGCCTCGTTTGTGATTTTTGTTTATTACCGCGAAGATAACGCTTTTTCTTCCAGAGCAATAGCGCTCCAAGGCAATTGGTAAAAATTATGACAGATTGGCCTTTAAAAATTATCACCGAACCAAATACGAATGAGACAAAGTTGCTTGAGTATCTCTGGGTGAATAATCATAAAACATAAATTTTTTAGTTTTGGTTAAAAAATATTTTTTTTTATAAAATTAAAAAAACAAAAAAAAAGAAGTAAATTACCTTCAGTGCAATAAATCATGTAATCGATAAAATTTAAATTTTACCTGGGCTCTTGTAATAAATTTTTCCACAGCATTTGAGGAACAGTAAAAAAAAGTAAAACCCACCTGAAACAGAAAATGATAAAACACCAGATTAGCCAACATAAAAACGAAAAAGGCATGATAAAAGTCATTCAATATCTTATCTAGGCCCGCAATGGGCTGTACATACTAATGGTCGCGATACTCCCCGTACCTTTTTTTTTTTTTCTTCCCCAACGACTCCGTCAGACGACTTCGTAAAGTTGTCCTCCCTCGCTTAAGGGAGAGGGAGAAAGAGAGAACTTTACCTCCATTCGATTGCATTCCTCGCTATCTCGACGAGAATCGATAGTTCGTCTCGAAGAGTCACCAAATATTTCCGGGGTCCGTACAATGCGAGTTCAGCCTCATTATGAATACCCGCGCAATAAAAAAAGGTCGGTGCCGGTTACAAAAGAACAGAGGAGCGCAGTTAATTTATTCCCGGTGGCGGGTTCGATTGGTAGTTTGGTAGAAATCAGCCCTCGGGACCGATCGTTGACCCTCTTAGTGCCGCAGCCTCCGGACTAGGAACGCCACTGCAGTTCGGGCTAATGGCTCGATGACAAGTCGAGATTAAGCGCGAGTTTATTTTTCGTGCTGCGGGAGGGGGAGTAAACACGTCCGTAAATCATACGTGTGTGCCAAAAGTAGACTACCAGGTCTTCCTCTTTTTTTTTCCCACAAGTGCAAGTGTTTCTTTTCGTTTTTGTTCTCCCTTATGCTCTCGCGAATCCAGGTTAGCTCGTGCTCGCCGCCCGTGACTTCACGGTCAAGCGCCGGCCGAGAGGGAAAATACGTGTTTACTCGAAAACGTCACGTGCGCGGTCCCAGACAAAATAACTTCTTTTTTTTTTTCTTCTTCTTCTTCTTGCATGCTTTATTATTATTATCGCTTAAAAAGTACAAAGTCACATGTACATGCGCGGAGACTTGAAAATTTATTCCCACCGTGCAGCGGGCGAGCGAAGCTTCCTGATATTTGACTTTTCGATTAACGCACCTGCGCCCCCTGCCTTACAACTTTATGCACCGGTGCACCGCGACGGGAACTTTGGGGGAGTGTAAAGCACCGGTGCTAAGTCAACGATCGGCCCTGTGTGCGTGCGTGTATGGGTTTAGTTTTTGTTCGAGTTTTTTTTTTTTAACTCGCGAAGTTTCAACAGGCTCTTTCTTTATTTTTGAGTTTAGTATCGAGACTCTTTTCAAAACTTATGAGCTTTACCGATAATGTTTCTTTAGCAAAAGTGCGATAAAAAATAAAAAAAATACTTTCGAACCTACTTATCCAAAATCAAAACTCTCCCGAGTAAACATTATGATTCGGCGTGACTTCGGCCCGAATTCGTATCCGAACTAGCCGAAGTGCTGCCGAATTCGGCCATAGTTCGGTGGGGGGCGCGGCGACGCTTTCGGCCCGAACTCGGCCGAAAACAAAACAGTGCAAAGCTGCTCAGCTAGCTGACGATAAACTTTATCGATGTGCATTTATACATTGATATTCTTATACAAAAACTGAATTTTTATATGAATAATTACTTCTAGAGCCCTGAGAGAAGTAATTATTTAGAAGCTATTCCTAAAATATTACAAAAGTTAGTTCTACTACACTAAATGCAATATTTTTTTGAGGTTATATTTGGCTCACTGGTATCAAAATTTTTTTAAATACGCTGAAAATTTAGCTTTTTATTCCTAAAAACATTTGATATTTTTAGAATGGGCCAGATTCTCTACAGAGAAAGAGAATTGATTTTAAATACACTACAGTGGAGCACATTTCACACCGGATAGTATCCACAGGTTTCATACCACAATCTAAAGTAGTTTATAAATAAAAAATGAAGGATTCATGCTGTTTCAAAACTGAAAATCTATTAGGATCATTTTACCACCTGTGTTATATTTATTTTGTCAGTTTTAGCTTTTTTGCTTAAGCCGTACTTAGTCTGCACCTTCCACTATATTGAAACTATGACTTACCCAAGTTGTTTTATGTATTTCACTTAAGATACAATAAAGTTAATAAAAATATTTTATGAAACATGCTCAAAATGATAATTATTTTTTTCTATACCAACAGTTTTCAATTATTTAGGTAAGTGTAAACAAAAAATAAAATCATTTAAAATTATTGACTAAAACCTATTAGATATAAATTAAGTATCTTTTGAAACATCAATTTTACTGTATCCTGTGTGAAAAACAAGAATCAAGTAACTTTTATATATATTAACTAAAAAGAATCAGTTGAAAGCATTGAAGTGTCTGTTTGGAAAAAATAAAAAAATGCAAAAAATTTGATAAGTTTCAGTTACATGATGTTGGGTGGTACAGACTAATTTAAGCAAAAAAAGCTAAAATTGACACAATAAATTCACCTAAAATAGTTTTGAGGGCTTATTCACTTTGAAATAGCATACATTTTTCATATTTTCTTTATAAAATACTTTAAGTTGTGGTATCGAGTACCTATGAATACTATCTTGAGTTAAATATGGTATATTTTTTGCTCATTATATAGTTTAAAATTTATTCTCTTGCTCTATAAAGCACCCGAATGAGTAAATTTGATCCAATGTTAGAAAGATTTGGGTGGCTAAATCTGACTGCTCCTTGACAAGCCAATATAAAACTTTTATTGTCATAAATATCTGACTTTTGTTTTACATTTTTTTTTTTTGATTAATTCTGAATGCAACTACATTATCAATTTTCTTTTCACACCTTCAACTACAATCATAATAAATTTTTATTTATACAGTTGGTTTATTATAAATAACAACTCACTTTTATTCTAAAAAGTTTTTTTTTTAATTCCACAAATTGATAACAAAGATTTAATTCATTGATAAAGTTTGATAAAAAATTATCTACTACATTTATTAGACCAAATTTTCTAGTAGTTTGTTTATAACTGAATAAAAAAATGAAGTTTTTAATTCATCGCAATACTAAATTTGTTTATTAAATTTTACTTAGATGCCACCGAAAAAAAACTTTTTCATATTTTTTTTCAGCATTTTCAGTAGGATCAACTTGTTCATCAATTACCACAGTTTCACTTGGTTGACTTAATTCACAAAAACTTTCAACACTTCTAGGTTCCTGCTCATCTAAATAACTGCTATCAGACTCCTTTTTTAAACGTTTATTTTGATTTACTTTTTTTAAATTTAATCTTCTCTTTTCTGTAGAAAACATTTTGTGTTACAGATAGCTAAAACTTTTTTTGTAAAATATTTACATCTCAAGTTTCAGCCAATTCTATGGATTATATTTACACTCACTAACAAAATTGTTTATTTATTTTAAATAGCAGAAGCAACATAATGTGCATACTTTATAATAACATAACCTTTAAATACCTACAGTAATCCATCGGCCGAGTTCGGACCGAGATCACTACCGCGCCCCCAACCGACCTCGGGCCGAGCTCGGCTGCCGAACTCGGCCCGAATTCGCGGCTTCGGCAGCCGCATTATAATGTTTACTCGGGCTTTGTCCCGACAAGTTACTTGTAAATGGCAAAAACAAATTTTTTTACGCAACCTCGTCCGAATGTTTTAAAAAATTATCCACATTCAAACAAGGTGAATATTTAAGAAAAACTATTATTTCAAAAATTAAGTGTACGGTAGGTTATGACGCGTACTGCGCCCGGAGCTAAGTCTTATCAAACGGAAAAATAGTAGCTGTTTAAAAACCGCTTAATCAAAATTCATGCAAATTAAGCGTTGTAAAGGCCTGCCTTCGGGCACAAAGCGAGGACTTCTCGAAAAACGAGAGCTAATGACCCGCAATCAATAATCGAAATTGGCCTCGACAATACTCTCGGCAATAAAATATCCCCGTTAATGACTCGAACGAGAATACAAAAAAAAAAAAAAAAAAAAAAAAAAAACATTTTACAGGCCACCAACTTACTTTTTTTTTTTTCTCAGTGATTTTCTTAGGTGCGCATATTTTTCTCCATTAGCACTCGGTGGGTGCCACTCATTAACGTAAATTACCGAGCCCGATGGAAAAACCTGCCAGGTGCCGCGTTTAAAACGTAAAATTCATTTGCAGCTTTTGAGCTTCGATCGCGACCGAGCGTGAAAAATAGGTCGTATTCGTTAATTTACCGAGAAAACATTTTTCCTCTCAACCTTTTCTAGACTCCCAAGTTTGTTTGGCGTTTAATTTTCGTCAGCCTCGAAAGAATTTTCTCGCCTTTCGTCAGAGCTCGACCACCCGATAACTTATGTTAATTTTTTACCGGCTTATAAAATTTCATGAAATTAGTCCCGCCGCAATTTAAAACAAACTCTCGATGTTTTTAAGCGTCTTCCAAACGTCCGTTTAAACTCCGGCAAGTAAATTGAATTAGCCCCGAAAAAAGACGAAAACAAATCAGCGGAGTTTTAACGCGCCGGAAAGCCGCCAGCCGGCTAATTACGTTAACGAAGAGACCCGCTGTTGGTGCGAGCGGAACAACAGGTGAGGAAATTCCTCTTGCGGTCGGCCGAGGGGCCTAACGAGAGAGCTTTCTTCCCCGGGTTTTGAAACACAAAGCGCGACAGAGGAGGATATTACCCGGAGCGATTGACGCTTGAATAATGAATTTGAACGGGGAGGGTCGATTTTTGGGATTTAAATTTTCCCGGAAAACCGATACCGGCCAATTTACCGCTTTGTGAAGTTCACGATCGATCCGGTATAGCCCCAACGCCGCTGGCACATATATTTTGAAGTTCAATTTACATTTTAAATTCAAAGCCTGAAACAGCACGTTAATTTACACGGGATAATATCGGTCGAAATTTTTGTTTATTATTTTGTACTCAACCTGCAGAGGGGGAAACGAAAAAAAAAAATCGGGAAGTCTTGAATTTTGGCGGCCACTCGATCTCGTAGGGCGGCGATGGATGGGTCGGTACAGTGCCGCGCTGATAATTTCCGATAAGTGCTCGGGCGTGTTAACTGGAGCGACAGTCCTACAAGCACCCAGGTACGGAGACTTACTTCGCTCTCTTGATGCTTGAGGGCTGGCTGCAGCCAAGGTAGAAGGGGCTTTTTAATCCGATCAAATTGCGTACTTCGCTCGAGAAACGGGCCTTTTATTATTTATTTTTTTATTAGTTTTTTAATTTATTGGGAATTGGGATCTGATGTCGATTACAGATTATTTTTAGTGGGCTGCACCTAATTTATTGATTTTTTTGGATAAAAAAATAGAAAAAATTTTAACCGTTTTATACTGTAGATTGTAAAGTCCATTGATTTAAAACTTATATTTCCAAACTAAAACGAAATAGATTGTTAAACTCATAAAATCTAAAAAAAATTCTAGTCGTTCGTCTATTTTATACGTGATTAGCGAAGTAAAAACAGAGTATCCTAACTTCTCATGTAAACCAGTCAAAAACATTTAAGCAACATTTTTTTGAAGCTTAGAAAAAAAAAAGCTCACAGCCCACACTCCGAACCATATGTTTTAATAAGCAGCCTCGTGAAGAGCAGCCGCATTTCAGTCCGCTGCCCCCCCGCAAATATTCCCAAAACAATTCTCCTCCAAAACAGTAACAACAACAACGGCAACAGCGAGGTATGCGCCGGTAACAACGCAAGAAGCCATTTACAATCCACGCAAACAGGCACTAATGCACGCTTTATCTCTGGCGCACGCGTGCAACTTTATTAGCGGCACGTACCCGAGCCCCAGTCGTTACTCCTGATTTGCCGTTACAATTGGGAATAACCGATACACCCTTGCTACTTTTTTTCGTTTCTTCTGTTACAGGATTTTCTGGCACCACCATCTTTTGCCCGGTCGAGTTTCTGCTCCAACCCTTTCTTTCTTTATACGCGATTTAATTTGAATTTGTAATTAGGTTTTTTGGGGGCTTGCCGCGCAACTTACCGACCTTAACTTTCCATTATGTTTGATTTATGTGCAGAGGGGGAGAGAGAGAGGGATAGGATA
Source organism: Encarsia formosa (assembly GCA_038277355.1). Lineage (NCBI taxonomy): Eukaryota > Metazoa > Arthropoda > Insecta > Hymenoptera > Aphelinidae > Encarsia > Encarsia formosa. The sequence goes on from CM076184.1 coordinate 115,248,378, forward strand.
AAGTTTAGTTTTGACTTTTTGGATAAATTTAAAAGTTGAGTAATTAGTTGGAATGCGTTGAACCGTGAATGGATGTTTCCAGGGGAAAAATAGATAGCCTTGTTGAATTAATTATTCCGACAAAAGGATAAACTTCACCTGAAACGAATGCATTTTTAGCAGCGCGAATATTATTATAATGAAGCAACTTTCATGATAAATCTGGTAAAAGGGGGTAATTGTAATTAGGTAATTCATCAGGCGATGACAAAGAAGAGAAAAAAAAAAGCTCAGCCGCCCCCCAATGATAAACTATTATGCGTCCGGTACACACAGTACCAACTCGCGGGTGACATTGTAATATTTATTTAAGGTAATGGCTGGAGTTCTCTCCAAGTTGGGAGGGTTTTATTAAGACGGGTGTGCGTAATAAGCATTCGGGAGTTATTTAGGTTTTCGGTTGGGTAACTTGACGGGCTTAGTTACAACCACGACGTTATCGAAGAGTTAATATGCCCTCCCCAGCCCCGGCACGTCTTGAACACATTTTGTTTTGAAGGGATCAAATTAACCTTCTCGCGAGTTTTACCTTGAATATATATTTACCTCGAATAAATTACCTTAATTAATCCATTAAAAGGGTACCTCTTCTCGCTGCTTCTGCTCGCGCACCACCACCACCACCACCGAAGGAATATTAATTACTTTATTACCAAAGTTTTGACTGGGGGAATTACGCGAGCTCGCGAGCTTTTTGACAGTTGGCTAAATCCAGCCCATCCCCCCCCCCCCCACCTCCCTCATTTCGCATCGCGGGATTGGTAAACCTCGATAACCGATTAACGGACGGATTATACGTTAGCGATTCGCCTGGACGTGTAATTAGTTGTTTTGATAATTTACGGCTGCTGCTGCGTGCGCTTCTCCGGGTCGCTATTTTAGTTTTCGGGTTTGATATTACGTGATTTTACCCAAGAATGACCTAATTGATTTTGTGTCTGCTCGTATTCAATTGGTTGTTAACGTGAATGATGTACCCGCAGATATCCGCATGATATGAGTTGCCGATATCAGTCACTTTCATGTATGGACTGCGCATATATTTTGGGCTCAATTTCCATGATCTGCTGTATATTGCCAAGGGATTATTATAATTATTTTTAACTACTTTACGAGAGAAGTTATCAAAATTACGTTTTCAGGTCTACTGAGACTGTCTAGAAATTTAAATGTTGTTGTGACAGTTCGAAGCATTATTATTTAAGGTCCACAAGTTGATATTTAGCCGAGTATTTAGCTAAAGTTTAACTAGATCAAAGTGCTCTAAGAACAAAAAGGTACGAAATTTAAAAATTTACATAACTACAGATTCAATATAATAGTTATTTGAAACAAGAGACGTAATTTTTAAGTCCACATGGATATCTTTTTGAAGCCCAGACTCAGCTATTTTGACTCAAAAGAGGACAGTCTACACCAGAGTCAGTCAAAAATTCACGAGGTCCGCAGTCAACACGTTGCAGATTCTGACCTCGATTTCACTGCGCGTAATAAAATAATGAAGGAAGCGAGGAAGCAAAGGGTAGAAAAAAAAACAGAGCCAAGTCCGCAGAGAGAACAACACCGCAGCGTCGCGTCGGAGAACCAGTTTGAATGGGGAGTTACGGGAATAATGTATGTAAGTACGTCTAGTCCGAGGCTGACCCGGAGATAAGAGGAGATTCTCATAAATCGCGGCTCGCCTTATCCCTTTATGCCTCGCCCGGAAGGATCCTTTTCAATGAGTTCGCGGTCTGATGAAGGAAACACGCACGCAAAAGTAGCGAAACTTCCAGGGAGCAGACTCCTCTTCTTCCCCAGAGCGAATTCAAAGGAGTCGGGTATGATGAATGCTACCCGGGATTCAATGCGTGCGCGCGGTTGGGTTCAACTTCTCTCTGATTTCAGGAATAATTGCGTTTACCGAGGGAGGACGATAAAAATGATGAAATAAAAAATACTCCACGAGAGGGAAGGGCAGCAGAAGTTTCGTGACTCTCGCTTTATTCCCTATTGATTACAACTGAATAATTGCTTCTCTCGTCAAATCGATTATAAATAAGTTTTCTTCGGTAGCTAAAGGTTGTTCCGACAAGTTTTCACTGATAACGCCAGTTTCATTTTTTTTTTTCTTCTTCTTCTGCTTCTTCTTTGCGCCAACTGTGCGACTGCAGAATTTTAATTTGTTTTTCAATTGCTTGTTTATTGTCATTGTTGAGAGCAGAAGAGGTTGGCGCGGTAAAATTAGATCAGACCTTGGAAGTTTCTTCGATGACGATCAAGGATGCCTCCTCCGAGCGATAAATCAACGTCGTCGATTGATTTAGAATCCTCGGCAAATACCTACGCTTTCGTTACTGTAAATACCCCCAACTTTCTTATCGAGTACGTTTACAACCGTCTGGAGGTGAAAAAGAACTCGTCACAACTCGTCATTAAAACTACACAATAAGAGATAATGGACTCGTACGCGTGTGACTTTCGATGCTCGAGGAGAAAAATTGTAAAAAATCGATTAAAAAATCATAGCTTTTTCGAGCGACTGCAGGCAGCAAAATTTTTTTTTACGCTTCTTCGGTTGCGAAACAGTAGGTCGACTGAATGTATCCTTTCGGAAGAAAATTCATCAAGCTGATTATCGAGGAAGGAAAAAACTCATGAATATTAACGATTCGAAGAAAACTCAAACTCGCGCGGCGAAGATTTACTTAAATATTCATCGGTACGGTAAGTTTGCGCATATCTTTTTTGCGGTTTTGTCACGGATTTAAAAAAAAAAAAAAAAAAAAAAAGTCATCGTCGTCTCTGAGTCACCTCGGCAGCACTGACTAACATCCGGTGAGCGACTGAGGCATTTTCACAGCATTTATATGGTACAAGGAAACGCGATTACGAATTATGGAATTCGTGTCGTGGTAGTTTTTCCCCGCGTCGGGTTCGTATGCAAGAAGCAGAAGAAAACAAACCTGTCGCAATACTTCCCGCGGTTGAAATTTTCTCTTGGCTTCTCTTTTTTTTTTTTTTTTTTTTTTGTTCAGAGTCTAACCTTGCCGAGGCCTGAGAACAAGCTAATGTGGACGCTTGTTTTGTCTGATTGTCACGCTCGCAACAAGTGTACTTATACTATCGGTATATTGTACTTTTCAACGAGGCTGTTTTTGTTGTGTAAGTTTTTAGCTTGCGTCCTTACAGCTCTGAAAAACAACTTTACTCTTGAAGTTTAAAATCATTTCAGTCGTTAGGTCTACTAAAGTTTATAATAATAATTAGACAAGGATTCAGTGTGAAGGAACACGGAAATAACATAAAATGCCGTGTTTGTATTCTAAAAAAAAGGAAAGCTTGAATAACTGTTATTTGTTGATTACGATACCTTAAAAATTGTCGAGATTTTCAAAATTATGATTACTTTCGAGAACAAAATTACACATCATGCAGGTTAAAAGATATATTCTTACTCATTCTCGAAAAAAAAATATACGGAAAATGTCTTCCTCGATGTCTTCATTCTATCTTAGCTGTATAAAAACATTCATTTTTTTTGTAAAGTCATTAAAAAAAATTTTGTCAACTAGAGAAAATCTAGTTTGAATTCATCTCTGTCAAGTCACTATGTATAATTTCAACCGTCAAGCCGAAAAAAAGAAAATTTTCCCATTGTTTCCAAGTTCCGGCATTTATCCACATATTACTAGCGTAGAACATTGAAATTTTCACCAAAATTTCCCCAAAATTTTCCACCGTCACTTGAAATTCCCGTAAACTATTTCTCAAAACTAACTTTAGACAAAAATTTTCTAGCCAAACTCAATCTTGTGACAATCTTTCAACAATTAATTTTATTTATTTTAGTAGTCGGAATGACTGGTTTATTTATATCATCTCTATAACACTCGCTATAACAGCCGGTGTCAGGAGATTCCAGAATTATAACAGCTTTAATTTGGAAACAAAATGTTTGAATGTATGAATATATTATTATTTTTCAGAATTTCAGAATCCTCGACGATTCAGCAATCACAAAACATTTGATCGATGCTATTGTGAAACCGTACCAGAGTGTCATTGAGAAACAATATATATGAAGCGTACTGTGATAAAAACAGAAATTCTTGATATAAATTAATGCTTCATTCATGAATTTTACCACGAAGCGTCATTGATATGGGCAAACACTGTTGATCACCGTGATCATTAAAGAATACATTATACGCTTCGTTCATTCATAAACATCTCAACGTGATATAAGTGTCATTGAAAAACAAACAATAACCGAGATCGTTCTCAGCCAGTGAATCAAAACATCACAACAAATTTGAATTTATGAAAAATCTAAGCAACATTGGCCAAGGTAGGAACAGACAATAAGCTCTCATGAATTTAAGGACGTTCAACTCGAAAAATTAATCATGATGAATAAATTATGAAAATTTAGAGATATTTTGATTGAATAATAAGAAGTCCTCTGTTAAAATCTGGAAGCAATTAGGAGTCTAATAACAAAGATATCAATAATTATTGTTTTGATCCATTAACACAGTGTCATATGGGAAATCGAACTTTTTCGTGCTTCTTAACAAAGTCTCTCAATAATGGATGATGACACAGAGCACAGTTTTTTTGAGCCTTTTCAGAGCATTTGAGGATTATTTTAAGATGTTTACGGAGACTATTCGGAGAATATTAATAATAGAAAAGAATAGTCGAAGAAAAAAAATAGTACTTTTGGGGTTAGGTTAGACTCGAGCAACCAATCAGCGTGTTTCTATATCGGAAAAATAGTCATACCAGAAGACTTGACTTGAGTAGTCAAAGTTGAACGTCTTTAAATCCTCCAAAAAATTGATGAAAAATTCAAATTGATCCTGAATAACGAATTTTTTTTATGTAAGTAAAACCCAAACTTGCTAATCCCCCGCTTGCCCGAGGGTCGATTAAACGGTCGTAATATTCGTACAGGAATAAATTGACAGAAGCGACGACAATCCAGGAGGCTCGGTCGGTCGGGGTAAAATTTAATCGAAAGCTTCGCGCGCGCGCGCGTGCCTGGGAGCCGAGAGAGTCTTCAGACGTCCTCGTTACCGTCCGAACTTTTCGATATTGCTGGCGAAACTTTCGAGCCTATCGTTTCGAGGGCCCACTCACTGTGACGAGCCGCCGCAGCCAAGAAAATTAATTTCGGGAGGATGTTCGATTTTAGGCCTCGAGTTGAACCCCCCTCCCGAACTCCAAGATCCAAGTGTTTTGTGTTTGTCTTCACCCCCCCCCCCCCAACCCCCTTCTTCCTTGTTTATACGCGGGCGTCGTTAGTCGTCTTTATCGAATTACGTACGGCCTATGAATTTTGGGGATGGTAAACAACGGCGTTACGTGGATTTATTAATTCACAAGGGGGTATTATAATTTAAAATTATTATTTTTGTCACGGTTAATTGAGCGCTAATTGAATTCTGATCTTCCTTTTTCTTTTAAATTACTTTTAAAAATAACAAACTTATCGGAAAATGAATTAAATCCATCGGCGAAGTAAGCTTATGTATATATATAGATATTTATGCATTCATTATTCTCTCCCCCCAATAACTTCATTAATTTTTAAATTGTCTGCTGCGCGGGAGAGAGAGTATTCTTGAAGATAATGTAAAATAATGAACTTCCAATTTATATTTTCTTAAATAATGCCGTCGGATAAATTTAATCACGGAGAGATTAAATTTTCGTTTCAAGAATTTTCACTGCCAAATCGATATTCTGGTCAAGTGCACTTACAAGAGGGGAAAAACAAAGCAAAAGACAAATCAATCTTTTTTAACGATTTAAAAATCGAGATGAAGTAATTGGCCGTTTCAAAATTCAATATTTTCTTTAATGGCAGCCATTTACAAAAAAAGTTTCAAAAAACTTTTTTCATTTTTGTGTTTGACCAGTTCAATCAAAAGAATTTTCAAAATCCCGGCAAACGAAAAAAAACGAGTTCAATTTTTTTTTTTCAAACAATCAAAACGATGAGAATTTTTCGGTGGATTCCAGAGTCGATGGCACGCGCGTGCAAAAAGAAGGAAGGAAGGAAATACAATATGCATATTTCGAATAACAAACCTCGGCGCGTCGTGATAAGTGAAATACGGTTGGAGGGGGGGGGGGGTAAAGTCGTAGCTTTGAATTTCGCATTGCGCACATATCATAATTACATCTGCAATCGTAACTCGCCGCATCGTAAATCCCTTTTTCCCCCTGCCCTCGGTGCATAAAGCGACGATTTCAGGAGGGAGAGGGGGGGAAGTTTATTTTACGAGGAGAGTAGGCGAAAAATCTCTTCTCATAATCGGGGGGCTCTAGAGGAGAAGAGTTTTTCCCGAAAAGAGACTCTCGAGTGTGCGTGAGTTTGGCAGAGGTGTCGGGAATTTAATTGAGTGGAAGTGATTGACATGCAAATTTGTGCAAATTAGTGCCTCCTGATTAATTCATGATTAGCCGCCTGTGCTGCTGCAGCGCACCGTGCCGGCTCGAGTTCGGTAAAAATCGTGGGAAAACTTTATCGTTACTTCTTTTTTCCGACAAATTTCATGATTATTTCAAGTTTTTTTTACCTCGAGTGCCCGGCATGGAAACTATGTATAACAATAATTCCAACAAATAAAACTATCTAATTAACAATATTACTATTATTGTGGAGTTTAAGAATAAGGTTTATTAATTTTTAAATAAAAAAATTCATGAGTGGCACGGCACTTTTTTTTCAGAGCATTTTGAATTTATCACTGACGAAAACCTCGACGAAAACACTGTCTTTGATGTAGTATGCTTGCGGGGATTCGAACTCATAATCAAAATTCATCGCATTACAATTTTCTGGCTAGTCGAAAAACCAGAAAGCTAAATAAAAATCAGTTATCACAAAAACGAATAAGCATTTACCAAAGGAAAAAAGAAAATGTATTCTTTACCTCTCTGACAGCTGTACAATCAAGAGACCACCTGCCAGATTAATTCCAAAACCACAGACTCGAATAAATAATATTTCCCTAATAAAAGCCCTCGACACCTCCGTTCAGAAAAAAAAAGGAAGAAACGAATCAATAAACACCCACGCCGGTACGAAAACAAAGAAAAGAAAAAAAAAGGGAACGCACCGGCGAAGATTAAACTGTCGGGTAGGCGCGCATAAATGCATTTCTAATACCCGCGGCTGATTAAAATGTACAATGGGGAGGGTAACGTGTATCCAAAATTTTTGTCCGAATTTATGATTAAACAAACGGGGGGCGCCACACACTTGATAATTGAATAAACACGCAAGTTTAGAAGGATAATTAATGAGTTTTATGCAAATCATTACGAGAAATGTTATTTCAGATTGTAGCAGCGCCGCGCCGGCTGCGGGGTAATAAAGCTGTCCGCGACGCGCAGGATGGCGGTTGCCCAAAGTATCTCATCAAATGCAGGCCGCCCCGAGAGCAGCCAACATGTCGACTGTATTTACATCTGATTATTTAAATTTTCACGGGGAATAATATCCCAAGCACACCGAGGCTTGAACTATGCTGTATCTTATAAATTTTCACGCAATATCTAATGGCGCGATTTTTGAAAAAAATAATATTTGATTTGCCGAGGGGGGAGAGCCAATTTTGTAAATGATGCATATTCAGTCCCTCTAATTATATTTTAGCTGCAGTATGAGCGCATGTGCGTTTATCTGGCGTGACTCACCGGCGCCTTATCGCCCTCCGCGCTGCAACCAGTTGACTCTTATTATACGTACGCAGAATTAATTTTGCACCGATAGTTACCTGGAACAAACAAGAGGGAATAATATTCAGTCAATGCACATCCGTAATAAGTATGTTATTAGGTAAATTGTCTATTGTGCTCGAGAACAATTTGCGGGATGGGAACTAACTTAAAATTTTTAAATTTCCAGGGTTTATATTTATTTTCGAGTTAATTTTCAATGAGTATCTTGGTGAAAAGACCGCTAAATTCTCAACTCAAGGGACATGTTTGACGGGTGATTAAGTTCAAATCGCAAATGTTATCGCTCTATTGCAATCACAAGTTTTCTCAAAGTCGAGTGCGTTGTAAACATTTATACCAATTGAAAAATTATTAATACTTCATTATCAAATGATCTAACAAAAATTTGAAAATAAATATTTATTTTATATAAAACTAATATTAATCGAGAATAATATATTTTAAACGAGATTTTAAAATATAGTAATAATATAACGTATAATTTTTTATTTGTTTAAATCGAGGTTTAAATAAATATTTTTAATTAATTTAGTTCCTGCAACTAGTATCATCATTTTTCAAGACATTTTAAGTCAGAATATCCATCGTAAAACAAGGTGAAAAAAAATCTCGAGTGCGCTATAATGCCGAACAACAGGGGCACTTTTGTCAAGCGCCATCGATAACCGTCAATGAAGTTATTAGCCCCGGTAAATTTACCCCAACCCGCGAAATTTGAATATTTTTAATATGCACGCCAAGTCTGCTAAACTAAGCACCTCCCTAAACCTACCTCCCTCCTCACCGCGCGCGTACTTTCGTTTTATCAAACTTGCCTCGTTTTAGTTTTGCGGGGTGTAAGTAAAGTTGCCCCCCTTTGTTTATTGTACGATCCGAGCATGTTAATACGAGCTTCGGGAATTTTGTTATTAAATTTTCCCGCGAATCGGGGTATTCAGTTACTTTAGTTTTGGATTTTTGCCCCAAAATCTCTATTCTTTTTTTGAGTAAACAGCGACATTTATAACCGGCAATAAAACAAAAAAAAAAGTTTCGTATTGTTATATTTTGATTTTATGTTTGCCGTGGACGATTTCAATTCTGGAAGTGAAATAAAAACCAAAATCGAACGCATGCACAATGCCGGTAAAATTTATCGGTTCTCCCTTCCCCCTTTTTTTTTTTAATAAAAATTCATTTCTACCCCAATCGAAGTTGCAATGAAAAAAAGCGATTAAAACAAACAAAACTTTTCTCCGGAGTCGTTCTTCAGACCATTATCTGAAGACGGACTTACGCAAGCGGATTCAGATGGCAATAAGTAAACATCTACATTGACTCACGCCGAATCGACCTCACCTTATCAAATACACTTGCACACGTAGCCAAAGTCAATACGCGTATTGACCGCCGTCCGAGTCTCTCTTCCTGCAGGCGTCCTCTCTCTGATAATACCGGAAAAACATTAACGCCGGAGATGCCTATTATTACTATCTTGATTTACTTTTTCACGCCTTCACGGCCACGCCGCGCTCGGCACTTAAACACTCGTATAGTTTATTTTTCGTTTTACCTGCTGCTTGACTCCTTCGTAAATAACAGCTTTAAATCGTACTGGCTGTTATTACTTTCGTTTGGATTATCAATTATTAATACGTGTTTAACGAGCTAATCTTGCATTAAGTGTTTTAAAATACATTCGTCGAAACGTCGAGTTATTTTACAACTTTCGAGCTTGGGCACTTTGATGGTGTATTTATAGCACGATCTACGTAAACCAAAGTTTTTCTAAGAAATATTTCATTAGAAACTTTTTGTTTTTCCAAAAATCCAAAATCGTGTACGCGTGCCTCGGGAAGTAAAAATAAGTCGATAAAGTAAACCCGTCACGAAAATACCCGAGGAAATACCTAAGATTAAAATCCGAGTCGAAAAAGTTGAATTTTTCAGATCGACCTGAGGAGAGCACCAATCACGTGGACCCAGTGGCAAAAGCTCCCTCGATCTCATCAATCAAAAAGCACGATTCCACCTCCTCCCACCCACGAAAAAAGGAAGAAAAGTTTGCCTCAATTAAGCCAGCTCATAATAACCCCCGGAAAAAAAAATTTTTCCCCTCCCTTCGTCTAATTAGCAAGGGATTACAACTTCTCGGAGAAAGAAACAGAAGCAAAAAAACTCTCCACACGCCGCCCTAATCCCGCAGGAGGGGAGAGAAAAAAACTTCCGGATAAACTTCAGCACCTGCAGCAGTGGCGCGGGAAATTTGAAATGCAGCGCGTGGACCGAGCGTAAATTTCCGGTGCGGCTGCTTCTTGTAACCCACCGCGGCTGTATCTCATCACCCGGGCCTGTTTTTCTCCCTCGTATCGTTCTTTGATTTACGCTGGGCGAGATTATTTTATTGTTTATAGCGGAGATGTGGATGGAAATTCCCCCCCCCCCCGCTTTTTTTTTCGCGGGATGAAATTTGGAGGGAATGATTAATTTAGAGATTTCGGAAAACCGAGTTGGGTAAACAAGTATTGAATTATCCTGTAAATAGTTTTTAAAATGTTAATTACAGTTTTCGCTGTAAAATCGACTAACAGATTCCGAGTTTACAAAGTGACGTTGCTTCTGAAGAATAAGTTAAAATTTACGAGCTATCTGGTATTTATGTATTATTTATTTATCAACTATTCCTACCGGATTTTAGTAGCTCGCAAAAAAATTACCTGTTTAAAATGAAAATTTCTAGTTTGTACAGACGCAGTATTACCAAAAACATTGGACGAACCGAGGAACAACATTTTGAATATTCAAAATCGCGGTCCTCGAAAAAGAAACATAAAGGGGAGGAGGATAAAACAAAGTAAAAATTTCCATGCCAAATAATCATTTTGACGAAAAAAAATATATATATTTCCACCCTGCGTCTCTCGTCTACCATTCGGTCGCACATAAATTAAATTTTCAGGGTACGCTCAGGGTGGTTGAAATATCAAATGATTGCATTTATTTCGCGCAGCCTGAGAAGAGAGAGAAGAGAGCGAATGATGAAAATTCATAAAGTGCGTTACGTGGGTTACGCTTCGGGGTTTAAACCATACGAGACGCCCGGTTGGGTTCTAAAATTAAAGCGCGAAAAGCCTCGTGTCAAGAGACACCGTATAATTTCGCACGTGGAAAAGCGTTCGTTATGTGTCACACACGAGCGCAAGAGCCGTTTCGAATTTCCAGGTATTCGGGTAGGAGCGAGCGCCCTGCAATTGTTAATTCGAAAAGTAAGCTCTCACGTGCGAGAGCGAGGCTCCCTGATATTTTTGTAATTTCACCCCGCTCTTTTTCGGGACGTCTAGGAAATTTAAATCTTTTAAATTAATGTGTCAGATAAATGTGGACAATCTCTCTTTTTTTCCTTTCCTTTTTTAATATTATTATTATTATTTTATTCAACAAAACATCATGTTTGAATCAGAAACCTGTTTCTACTTTTGAAAAACCGGTGCGGATCAATACGAACGAGCAAGAAAATAAAATAAAACAAGATGAAAAATTATCGTGTCAGTGAAACGTCCTCGCCCCGTATAACAATGCAAATTTTCATCAAATAAATTTATTAACAACGATAAATTTCACCGAGCATCGATAAATTAATTTTCCTTCTCATCCGTGCGCAAATAAAATCAGCTCTAAAAAAAAAAAAAAAATTAAATTCAAAACCAAACACACTCGGCGGCTTTAATTTTAAAAACCGTCGTAAATCAATATCAAGCTCTCTCGAGTTCCCACTAATAATATCTTATCAATACATCTCGAAATAACTGCAAATTGAATAAACCCATTACGGTATTAGCCCGCGAGCCGAAATACAAGCGCGGCTACCAAAAATATAGCCGACGCGATCAATCGACGCGCAAGGACGGATTTTCTTCGTATGGTCACGCGGTTTTCTTGGTAAAAAATAGTTACGATTGTTTATCGTCGTCTACAGAGAGGGAGAGAAGAACAATGCCAAGAGGTAGATTTGTAGGCTGCGTTGTCGCGAGTTCCTTGGTCACAGTGTGAATTTTGATTAAGAAATTTTTATTCGCTGCGAGTTGAAGAGGAAGCGCGCTGTTACTTGTAAATGCCTCGCTGAGTTGTGGTATGGGCTTCGAAAGCCAAAGATTTTCGAATCGAATCTCTTACACTAAAATAAAAACAGATACTTTTTGAAAGTTTGGTTGATAATATCTGTAATTCGATTTTAATTTGAATTCAAAATGAAAACAAATTTACTTAAAGATGTTAGGTACTTACGAAAAATTCAGCCATTTTGCAATTTTTATCGAATTTTTTAATAATTTATTGTAATTTATATCAAAATAAACGAACGTTGAATTTATATTTTATTTTTCTCCGTTTTAGATTTTCAAAAATTTAAATAGTTGTTTAAATAATTGAACAGTTAATCTTATAAACATCAAGCATTTTTTTTATTTAATAAAATAATTTTTAAATTCAAACTTTAAAAAATATTAAAATTTTCTTTGAATTCTAACTTACAGTTTTTTCAACGAGAGTTACAAGTAATAAAGAAAAAAAAATGTTTAATTTCTGTTAGAACGACTTTTCAATTGTTTAAACAAATACTAAAATTTTTTAAAAAACTAAAACGGAGAAAAATATGAGAAAAATCCAACGTTTATTTTGATATAAATTATTATAAGATTCGATAAAAATTGTTAAATCAGTTGCTTTTTTTCGTAAGTGCCAAACATTTTTAAATTCCAATGAGTTTTGTTAAAAATTCATTGACTCGTTTCTAAATTTTGATTTCATAAAGTACTTGTCTTGATAATAACCATCTAAAAATTATAAAAATATTCGAACATCACGTTAGTTCTTCCAGTCGATCTCCAGTCGAAAAATTTTTGTTTTTATTGTCTTTGGTGAAACGTGTTAAAAAATAAAAAAATTAAAACAAATTTTTTTTTTTCTAAATCACAGCAGCATGTTTTTGAGGAAAAGAAAATTAACGAGGGCAACATTTGTGAACGCTCACTCGTCACGTGTCACTCCGCGTTCACATCTGGCATCCCTTACGACCGAAAAAAAAAGGGGGAGTATTTCGGAATATTCCAAAAGTGCCCCTCGTAAACAACATTACAAGGATGTCTTTTTTTTTTTTTTTTTTTTTTATGTTATGACCACACAATTTGTTTCCTCTTTGCCAGCAAGGCGGTGATGATTTTTACGGCTTGCTCTCGATGTAAAATAGTTTTTTCTCTCAGTGGGTCGAAGAGTAAAAATTTTCGAAAAACATATTCACGTGGTTTGATTTTGTAGGTCTGCCTTGAATCTTCAAGCAAGCATTAAGTATAATAAAAAATTGGCTCTTGGTATTTGAATTGTCCGTGATAAAACTTCAAGTACTTTTGGAGAGGCCCGAGCAGAAAAATCGCTCCCACTCGACTCCAGTTTAAAAATCACTTTAAAAATTTTTCAAATGTTATCAGTAGCACGTGGTGAGCTCATTAAGTCGATGCGCGCTTATGCAACTGAAAAAACAGCCGGGAGTTTAAAAATAATTTTTAAAAAAGAGATCCCGCGACGAGACCAAAATTAAACGACTCTCGGGGAGTAATCGTCGGGAAGATAAAGACAAATCGAATTATGCAATTCAATTTGGGATCGTTATGAAAATACGGTTAATCAGGTCAGCCGCGGAATCTTTGAATCTCGTCGCATATGCGCTTCTCGGACGCGTAAACAATGAGAGACTTATCGCCCGAGACCGAGATAACGCGCCGCTATAAAGGCTACGATACACAATTTACCTTTCGGCCGACTCGGTGCGCCCGGATGGCTTATATAATGTCATCCATAAAAACTCCTTATCAACGCACTCGAGAGATCATCATCGTCATTACATAAAGTGACAATTCTTTCGAGGAGTTTTGCTAAAATATCGATTCGGATGGGCGCAGGATAAACAAAATTATTGTTTTGCCTGAAGTGAGCGAACTTCCCCAGCGTCATTGTAAGGACTTTTTACCCAAACGAGATTAATCAGATCAGTAAGGGTGGATCATAGGGTGGAAAAAATTGATTTTCCTCGAATCCTTTCGCAAAATTATTTTGTTTTTAAAAAATGAACAAAGTGTTTGAATCCACAATTCTCCAAGATTTTTTATGTGATTAGTACTTGAAAAAAGGCTCGTTAGCTTGACATTAAATTTCTTAAATTATTTAAGAATTTTTTAATAAATAATTTTTTTTTTTTTACCCAAAATTTTAAATATTTAACTAGAAAAATTGTTATTTTTTTCAGAAAATGATCACTTCATAGATTTAAGAACTTATTATTTGACAACTTATTTTGGATTTTTTATTTCCAAAATACTGAATTTTTTACATGAAAATCAATGTTTAAACGCTTAAGAATTAGTGAAAAAACATTTTATTACAGATTGAAGCGTCAAAAAGAGAAAAAAGACAACTAAATGATCTTCGGATGAAAAATGATCGCAATTATGCAATTTGACTCCCCCGTAAAAAAAAATAAACACCGAATCTCTCTCTCTCTTTTTTACAATCTCCCCTCTCCTCTAAAAAAAAAAGTATAGTTTTGGCCCAGCTCCAAGTTGATTTAATTCAAGCACACGATTGTGTGCAACGTGTCCACAAATTTGAGCAAAATTATTTGCTTTTCATTCTCAATCTCGAAAATGGCTTCATTCCTCTCTCTCTCTCTCTCTCTGCCACGAAAACAGAACTTTCATCTCGCATTATGGACTTTGGTTTTTGCGAGGATTCGCTCGAGTAAAAAAAAAGAGCCACTCGCAAACTGCATCTGCGCGATAACTTTCGTATAATTATGACGAATGCGATAAGGCTTTATCGGGCGCAAGTTCTTTTTTTTTTATCTTCATTTTCTCCCCCCGAAAAAAGAGACGCATTCTTTTCTCACGCGGCCCCGAGCTTTCGCCGCAATTAATCCGTCTCTCGAAAAAAGCGAACAAGTCAGCCCAAAAAAAGAAGGTAATTCAGCTCGTTAATAAACGAGCCGAAAGGGAGACCTCCCCGGCCAATTACATTTAACGCATCTTCCTCCGCGAAAAGCGCCAAGGAGATATTAATTCTCTCCTTTTTTTCAGCGAATAATAAAAATAATAAGAAAATACACGACGCGCGCACTTGGCGCGAGTGCTAAATGAAAATTATCGGACGACGAGATTAAGCGTCAATGAGACTCGCTTTTTTTTTGGACGTTTCGTTGCTGAATATCTCCCGAGGAACGTCGTTTTTAGTTTTTTTTTTTTTTTCTCGGAGATTTAAATGAATGAATGTGCCTTTTTATCGCCGCTTCTTTTTTTGATTATTTAATCGCGCCTCGTTCAATATCAAAACTCTGAATGAAGGTCATTCAGTAGAAATAAATAAACTCTTCCTCCTCCTCCTTCTTTTTTTTACCTCGTGCGTGAAAATAATTTATTTCCGCGGATGAAAAAAGATAATTTTTCCACGCGAAAATTCCCCCCCTCGGAATTCACTCTTTCGAGCGAGGTTTCACGGAAATTTTTTTTTTTTTTTTTTTTCAAAAAAAGCGATCGACGCGCAGCGGAAGGCGATCGTCCGGTTTGAATTATTATCATCCCGCGCGCATTGTCTCCCGGAGAATTATTCTATCGCCTCGCCTCCTTGCTCGATTTACGGTTTTCGCTAAAAAAAAAAAAAAAAAAAGTTGAAAAAAAAAAGAACCCAGAAAAGGAAGCTACTTGCGTAACTCGATAATCGCTCTCGCCAACACGAAATAAAAAGGACAACGGGTCACTTCGAGACGCGCTAATTCGCGTCTGGTGGAAGAAAAAAAAAAAAAAAAAAATTGTTGTTTGTCCGATGAATAATTCACCAGCGTTTTATTTCGGTGATTAGCGCTGCTAAATTAGCAGAAACTCGTTATGCAAACTATTGCGTGTGCGTTTTTAAAAAAAAAAATCCCCGCGTATTTTTGGAACCAAAAAAAGTGCGTTTTTAAAAAAAAAATCCTCAAGGAAGGGACTTTCACTCGGTAATTCGCGATTGATTCATTCACGAAGACAGAGAGAGAGAGAGAGAGAGAGGATACAGCGGGGACACAAGGCGTCTCATTCATTAAACCCTCTCCTCCCTAATTAGGACTGCAGTAACAGACAACAGAGCTCTTTTAAACGCTGCCGGCTGCATTCCGGGACGGGTTTAAACACCGGACAAACCGGTGACGAGCCGTACTTCTTTCATTGAGCTGCGCGGAATTCTATCATATTTTCACGAATAAATTACCCGAGTTTTGAAGTCTGTATCCATTACCGTGATGAAAAAATAAGTGAAATTAAATGAGTAAACTCGGGGTTAGTTTAACGAAAATAATAGAAGAAAAGCTTTCACGTTATTAACGCACCCCCCGGAGCTCCATTTACATCCCCCCCACCTCTGTTTATTTAACTTATCCAATGCTCCGCGGTAATTAAAAAGAAAAAAAGAGACGCGGGGCATTAACAAACATCGAGCGTTGTAAAAATCTAAAAATAAACCCCGGTTTTACAATTCGAATTTAAACGACAAATTCGACCGTTGGCTCGCGTGCCGTGGGACCTTGTAAATCATCAGACTCTTTTATTCTTCTTCTTCTTTCTGTATGTGAGAACTGCACTGCTACCTGCGGCAGAAGATGATTACAGTCGTCAAAAGTTGCGTGAGCCGAGGTTTTCTCTCCCCGCTCTTTTGTTGCAGCGAGACCCGCGAATGTAATAAATTTTACGAGAATTGGACACCCCAACTCCTTTCTGTTGATAATTTTTATATATTTTAATGCCTACGTGGGACGACGACGAGACGACGGCTAATTGGGGGGCTTGCGGACTCTTTTTTAGAGGAAAAACTCGGGTAACGCGCGGCATCCGGCAATTTTATTAATTATATTTAAATTTGAGCTGGCTGTGTCTTTGAGGTGTTTATGAAATTCTTTCTTCAAAAGACGAGATTCTTTTTTTCAATTATTGAAAATTGCAATTACATTAATTGAGACTATTATTTTTATTAAATATTCGAAGGGCATTGATAATGACAAGGTAGCTTTTTTAACTTACTTGTAAGAAATTTCACTAGAACATAAATTTTATTCAAAATCAGCAAAAAATAATCTAAATTTAGTCTCATATTGCAGTTATTATTTAATGTAATTACAGATACGTGTAAAGATTGCGATGATGAATTTTTTTTTTTTTTTTTTTTTTTTTTTTTTTCATATAAAGTATAAGGGTATTTGGCTGTTCTTGCCATTTCAGATACAATTATAAGTTGAGGTAGACTTTGTCATTATCAGGTACCGGACTCGAACCAGATACCACAGTATTAAAAGTCACATACTCTACACTCGCTTAACCATCGAATCTCAATTTGACTTGAAATAAATGTAAGTATAAAACACCAAATGAAATCCCTCGTGAAATCCATGTAAAATAACTTACAACTTACATTTCTAGCCAATAATAGATTGCAACTCTTGGAGCGTAGACGCACAATTTAAAATCAATTTAACGGTATCATTCGCCGCCAAATAGGAGCACTTAAGGTCGCCATAAATCATCATCATCATCATGATCCGCGACTCGCGAGATGTGTAGCAAACACCTAACCTCCTTTCTCCAGGAATCAAGCGAGCAGTCTGCTTTCTCGGGTCATCGGGCTGTCCAGGGTAGGAAGACGAAGCCGAAGAAGAAGAAAAAAAAAAAAGTAGGCGAAACGACATCTCCCGGAGTCAGCCGGCGTGACGTAAGGGAAAAAGGAAAGCTCCTAAAACCGGCTTTGTATATACATACACACCGACACCGCGTGGGAATCCACGTACGTGGGGATGCGTGCATTATTATATCGGGCGCGTGACGAATCGATTCCTGCATCGCTTTAAACCCACCTCGTTTGAATTTTTCATTTCCCCCGGCTTCCTTCGGTCTTATCTTGATTTTAAGGAAAAACCTTTTTTTATTCATTCCGAGGTGGTTTCTCGACCGAGAGAGGGGATTTGAGTACACACTGCGGTTCGGTTTGTTACTTCGCCTGGTGCAGAGAGACGCGTGTAGGTACAACGTACGCATCCATCCGCGCGGGCCGACTTTCACTCCGTCTTTACTCGCTGACCTGTCCCGAGCGAGGATTTTCGAGGGACAGCTTGCGTAATGCACCGCGGTCTCCTGCCATTGTCCTCGCGGCGTATTTACGACTTTGTCCACGACAGAGTTCAACTTCGTCATCGGTGAAACTGTCTATTAAAAAATACAGTGTTTGTTTTTCGGTTTTAAATTAAGTCAACCGTGCTCCCGAGCTGTCGATTATTGTTATTTCGGACAATTATTTATGTAACGACGTTACGAAGATTGTTTACGACCTCGTGCTGCTATTATACGAAGTATTCAAAGAGACCGTATTTATATATTAAACAAATTGAATATTGAAAATTACAGTTTCATATTTGATGATTTCAGGGCTGTGCAGACTTCCATGCAAAAAATTAATAAATTAATAAAAAAAATTGTACTATAAAAAATAATGAAACGATTTCATTTTGACAGTATACAATTGTGTAAACATTTTAATAATATAAATATTATTATGCTAAGAAGTTAAAAAGCACTGAAATGATTACATCGTTAAAATAAAAAACTACATAAAAGATTTTACTAAAAATTTTTCATTGTCTTTACTTGGTCTTTACTGATTTTTTAAAAAGGTGTTTCAAATAAAGTTTTACGTCCTGCTTGTTTTTTTTTGTTTTTTGTTTTTTTTTTTTTTACTTTTTTTGTAACTGTCTTATAAAAAACGAAATCATCGAATAATGAAAAACAACTGGCTCAGTAAGATGAAGCGCGAGCGAGAATCGAACCGGAGATTCTTCAGTTAATGGATGAGTTATCTATTAACAATCATAGCATACGATGCACCTTAACCAAAGCTGATTGTTTCTTAACACTTTGTATCACAATTACCATGACTCATTGAAATGTATAATATGAAAGTTTCTGATATCAAAATTAGTTGATCAGTGTTTAACGGCAACAAACAATTCGGCTTAATCATGAAAGATGCACGAACGAAAAAATCCAAAAGATTCGAATCTCTTTTTTCTCAATTAACTTCCGAGCTCCGCGGACAGCCAGCACAACGCAGACCTCGAGCTCGGCGCGCATCGTTACAAATTTTATGTTACCCCAGCCAGTGCAGCGCGGCGATGATGCGGGGATGCGCTAATAAAAAACGACTCGCTCTTCTCGTCTCTCTCTCTCTCTTTTTTACGCTGAAACAGTACCGTCGGCCGTCATGTGTTCGGATAGTGATTTTTCGCCGAAACAAAAAAGATCTCTTTACTACCGCGGCCCGCTGCTGTAAAATAAAACTTTATTTAAATCTCGTCGCGCGTTGCATCGTAAAAAGTTTTTTCCCTCAAAACTTTTTTTAAACAAACATACTGCAAAAACACTTTCACCGAAGCGTACGGGAATAACACCCAATAAAACCATTATGCACGGGATGTGTATCATGAGCAGCAGCAGCAAGAAAAAGAAGACGTCTCGGGAGAAAGCGCGAGGGCAACCGGTTTCGGTCAGCGCGATAAGGAACACGCGAATTCGAGCCGCCCACCCATGCCTGATGTCTGTATTAGGGTCCTTCGATTGCCAGTCGGGCTTTGACGAGGAAACAGTGGGTTTTTATCTGAGCCAGGGGGGGGGGGGGGGCAGGACACCCCAGGTGGTCGACATATGTTGCCCTGCGACCCGTGTAATACGCTTCTGGCTTATCGCGGGGCTTTCCCTTTTTTTTTTTTTTTTTTTTTTTTATCTGCTCTGCGGTCGGTTGGGGTTGAGAGAAAACCGTCATTTTGCGGATGTATTCTGAATTTGCTACGCTAGCGCGCGTGCGTATTGATACCGCGAGAACCGAGTTGAAAAAAAAAATAAATAAAACCAGTTGCTGTATGACTTTCTAGTTGATTTAAATGTAAACATTAGTATTTTACGCGAAAACATTGAAATCAGAAAAAGGTCTTGTTTCGCGAAGCCCGTAAATCGCGGATTCTCCCGGCGCGGCGGTCGTCAAACACGTTTGAATTTTATTTTTCCGCGAAAATAAAAAAAAAAAAAGAAGAAGAAGAAGAAGGCTGTCGCGCGACACATCGGGTAGAAAAGTCGAGCTTTCAACGAAACTCGTCAAACGATCCTCTCGCACTTTCGACACACACGCACGGCGCACCGCCTCATATAATGTAGGTTGTTGTACAAGACGCCTGGCTGTCGTTAAGCAGGCCATCAAACTCGTTTTTCGCCTCGTGAAAATTCGCGGTATACCCGCCACATAACCATCCTGCCAGACGAAAAAAGGCACGGATTTTTAAACGTTTTAACGAGTTGTCCCAAAATGAAAGAAAGAAAAAAAAAAAAAAAAAAAAAAAAAAAAGGACTATGTGGTGCATTGAAGATATAAAAAAGAGAGAGAGAGAGAGCCTGGAGCACGTTTAGCTGGTACACAACACAACGGAGCGTATCTCTCGGTATCTCCTACGGTTCTTCTCTCCCCTCCCAGCACGCCTAAATCGTAAAACGCCGAAAAAGGAGGAGTCGGAGGAGGCACGTAGACTTGGTGTATTATATATAGAGTCGCCCGCTACTCGGACTATCGCGTATATACATACATGGGGTGCACGTGCGCGGCATACTCGCGCGTATTATTATGCCTAATGCTCGTATATATACATTCTCCCCTCCCCTCGCTCATGTGACTGTACTGCATGTACAGGTGACATTCTTTTCTTCGCCTCGACCTGACAAAGTTTTGTGGTTACGGACGCTACTCTTTTTGTTTTTCGTCAACAGATGCTTGACTCGATTTTTCAAATGAAATGTTTTCGTTGATTTCAATCTGATGCATACAGCAGTTTGCGATAAAATCAAATAATTTAGGAACGATCGGAGTCTAGATTTTTAAATTGGTAATTCAAACTGTGGAGTAAGTTTTGTTAAACAAAATTTCTTTAAAAAATCTCCTGCAATCACAATACTCAACATTAATGATAATAAATACGACGGCCTAACGTTTTTTTTATAAAAATATCTCTCCCAGCTATAAACGAAGATGTTTTGACTCTTTATTAATGATAAACGTCAACAAAGAAACCATGTAAAAACGTTATTACTTTTTACAATGTCGATAAAAAAGATATTTTGAAGAATAGTTGATAAAAAAAAAGAGGATCTTTACGGTAAATTCATCTTCTCTTTGCCGTAAAAGTATATAGCATTCATGTCGACAGCGGGACTAAAATTTTTCCTCGGTTGTAATATAAAACGCAAGTAAAAAAACTTTTTTCAAAAAATGTGTCAGATCAATAAAATAAAAAGTGAGGTCTCTTTTGCTGCCAGACAATTCGTGAACTCGAATAAAAAAAAAAAAAAAACTCGCATTAACGCTTCAACTGCAATAGGAAAAACTCTGCATCAAAACGGAAGACGCATGAGTCAGGTTTTTTTTTTTTTTTTCGTTCGTTCGTTCTCATCCCGCATGATAAAAAAGGAGGCACGATGATGATTCGTTCAATCGTCATCGCTTATTGTGCTCATTAAGTGGTGTCTTTTTTTTCGTGACGATGATTCCACAAAATTAAAGCTGCCGTTGTATTAGACGAACGAATCTCGCCATCGATGACGAATCACGTGTAATGCACAACTTCCGGAGCCTTAATTAGCCAGATTAATTACTGTTTTTCGTTTCGTCGCGTTCTTACAATTTTTCGTAACAAATATTCTGCTCCCCGGACGACCGGCTTTTCAGAATTCCTCGCGTTCTCGAGCTGTTTTTACGCTCGGATTTCTTATAATTATACACTAACCGATATTGTGCGTATTAACCCCTTTACATCTAACTATAATTACTTTATATTGTGACAAATTGATGTTTTTGGAAGTATCGAAAAACCACTGAGTTTGTCCACGTAAATTTTTATGAAATTTCTAAATTAAAGTTCGCAAGTTTGTATAAAGAAAAAATGATTCAAGGTCATTCATAGCATTCATAAGAAACTGCACAGAGCTCGCATTCAAAAACCGTATCTCCCAAATTATCCTAGAAAAAAAAAATTGAAAAAAATTCAGGGCTACTCTATAAATATGAAAGAGAAAAAATTTTAAAAGAAGATTTTTTTTTTTCAAACCGCCTGCACAGATCGTAGCGTAGGTTAATGAAATGTTCATTTTAAAAATAAAGCGTTTTTCTTTCCGATTGATCGCCACACATACGTAAACCGACAGCGAAACGTCACTCGCTCGTCTAGCGGTTTACATTATCGGATTTTGATTCTAACGAGTTTATCTTGTATCGCTAATGATTCAACGTTGTCTAAAAATAAGGCCGCACGTCTAGTCGTCTGCCTTTTGCACGCGCGTGTTTATAAATTCATTATATACGTGTTTGTCTTTCGGAGTTACGAACTTTCCCCGCTCCGTCCCTGAATAAGTAAGCCCATCTGTAAAAGTTTTGAAAAAAAAAGTTGTGTACTGAAAGAATCTTTTGAAAAAAAAAAAAAAAAAGAGTATGCGTATACACACAGTGCCGAGCATCCTTGAAGCGAATAAAAGTCGATTAGAATAATCGTCATAAGCGGTGATTGATAGAGTCTGACAGCGCAGAACTCGCCGCGGCCGGCTCCGCGGCGAGCAGACGACGTGCCTGGCTGCTCCGAAAGTGTTTTGGAGCATCAAACAAACAAATCAATTGTGAATACTGCCGCTCGTTTGTTCGCTCGGTCGTAGTTGCAATCATCAACCACTCGTCAATTTCGAACTTCCCCTTTAATAACGCTCTTATTACGATTCTCCTTCCTTTTTTTTTCTATCTCAATAGAGCCTGGAGGTTAAAAATACTAGGCTCGAGTTCGACCTTTGGGGGGAGAGCAACGACCGAGTTTGTTTTCGAAATGAAAAAAAAAAAAAAGAAAAAGAAAAAGAAGGATGATAAATTACCTGTTGCCAATGATCCTCGAGCGACGGCTGGGCCGAGAAGTATCCGGTGTCGTGTATGTCCTGGAGCTCCCGGAAAATATTACCGCTCGGCAGTATATCCATGATGATTTTTCTTTTCTTATTTTTTATTTTTATCAAAACAACAAAACAAAAAAAAACCAAGAGCACCGTAGCACACTTATTTTCTTACTTTTTTTTTTTATTTCAAAAACCAGAAAAAAAAGGCAAACTAAAAAAAAAGAACAACCAACACACTGTCACTGTAGCAGCAGTAGCAGAAGTAGCAGTAGAAGTACAAACAATTCCTTCCAGCTTTCACTGTATGTGTGTCACGTGATTCGCTTCACTATCCGTATAAAACATATCCTCGATGGGTGATTGACGATAACAAAACTGCACAATTAAAACTTCCCCGGCTCTTTGATCAGCAGCGGTCTGCGGGCCGTTTATTACAACACACATTGCTCCTCGGCATCATCATCATAAACACACCGGCCGGCGCGCGAGTTTATCGAGCGCTTTTCGCGCGCGCGCGCGCGTTTCCAGTGCAGCGGCAGCGGCGACCGACCGACCGAGAGCAGAAGTAAAAAATAAAAAACTTTAAAAAACAAAACAACACCAGAAGCACCACCCACTTGTTGTTGTTGTTGTTGTTGTTGTTGTCGGTCTGCACGCACTCGCAGTATTGTTTACAACATAAACGAATCAAATTAGAGCGAGACAGAGACGGAAGGACAGAGAGAAGGAGAGAGAAAGAGAGAGAGTCGGGCGACGAGAAACGGGGAGAGAGAGAAATATTATCACACGCACCGCGCGAGCGCCCAACAGTGACTGGCTCCGGCGAGCGGCGGCGTCGCTCCAGCCGGCCGCTGAGCGATCCGAGCTTTCCCGAGCGCGCCCGAACGACTTGACTTATCAGCCGTCGAGCGGCAGCACCGGTCGAGCCCTTATAAGCGCGGAAATCGTTTTTTTTTTTTTTTTTTTTTTTTCCTTTTTTTTCTTGGTACGGGGGAAACTCTTGTGTTTACTTTTGGGATTCTCGCTCTCTCGACTCGCGCTTTTATTGATTGGATGCGGGAGGGGAGGATCGAATTTTTGTTTGCGAGCGTCTTTTTTTTTTTTGGAGCCGATCAATTATTAGGATGGAATTTGAGTTTGTTTTGCAAAAGACCAAGTGTTTGCTCTTTTTTCTGTTTTCGTAAGGAAGTTTAGAGACCAGAAATAAATAATATTCGGGTGGAATCTTCGAATGAGCAATAAATTACGACTAGAACAAATAGTTTTTGTGTACGTTGATTAAACGAATAAAGTTGGTGAAGTTGTATCTGGCAAAATAAAATTTATCGGTAATCAATTTATTTTAATTATGATGAACAACAAATAATTAGTTGACTGCCTGTATCAATAAATGTTGCTAGCAATAATTTGCGTATAAGTTGTGCAATAATAACTAGTTATTCATTTATTTAAACTTTTGATGATTCTCTTTTAATTGGTATTTCAAACGTAAATAAGATCGCCAGTGAGATTCTTCAATTAGGATATGAGGAAAATAATTATTCCAGTAAACAGTGAAAATTTCGAATAATTATTTTCCTCATATATCCTAACCTAAAACAACCTTAATCAAAATTTAAGTTCTACACAACATTTCTACAGTTGTATTCTAACATTTAAAACAAATTGAAAGTAACTATTTTAAGCCTGTATAAACAATATCAACTTAGTCTTTAAAAAGCTTTAATATTTCAAAAGACTAAGTCTTCTTCGGTAATTTTTCCAAGTCAAAAATACTAAAGATAAAATTAATTTTTTTTAATATTTGAAGTGGATATTTCAAATGCACGTATATTTTAATTAAAGAAATCTCAGTACAAAGTTTTAAATTCTTAAACTGATGCTTAGATGTAATATTAAATGTTACTTGAGAGAAATTATTTTTAATTATGTTTTTTTTTTGTATAATCTTTTATCATTTATTAGAACTATACCACCATAAAAACCATACAAGAAAAAAAATCATTTACATTCGTTGTTTACAATAATTTTAAATATTTGGAAGTTTTTTACTGTTATTACACTGTTTCCGATAATTAAACACGCCGTTTATCCAAAGAGGAAAATGAGGAAAATTTCCTGTCTACCGTGAAAAAAAAAAAAAAAAAAGGATAAAGATAATATTTAGATAATAAACCCAAAGATACTATTATTACAAGCTTCAGCGAGATAAAAATAAAAACACCAGATAAAGCAGGAGTATGTAATCGGTTTGAAGATACACAAATTTAACCAATATCTTATCGAAAATAATGATTGCACAGTCGCCCGAAGTTTCGGATCTTGAAGTTTACCGATACTCTCTCGGTACCCTCGAACTTCATCATCGATTTTCATAACCCCGAACGATTATCATGAATCAAGAGAGAGAGCGGATAAAATGGAATTCGGGAAAGATTTTTCCAGAGAGAAAAATCCTTGGCTCAGAAATGCAGCGCGTCGCACGAATGGCGCGCGATTACAATAACGACGCGCGGCTGACTCATAACCCCCCTCCCCTCTCCTGACTGCATTTCATATATCGACTGCGCCGCTTTTTCTTTACTTTTTTTACTCTGAGTTTATTAATCCGAATCATTTTTCGAGCTAACTTATGAATCGATAGCGGTACCCGTAATACTCGATAATGAAATTCGCAATCGCTCACTCGTGTGGGTGATTTCATTCGCTTTTCTTCGAAACTTCTCGGTGATTAACAAATTCAATTATTTTAGTCTGATTTTGATAACAGCGACTAAACTAAACGGAAAATTTTCCCTCTCTTCCCAAACTCCACTATAACTCGATTTAAAGCGATTGAAAAAAATATAAAAAGAAGAAGAATAATAAGAGAATTGAAAATTAACATACTGCGAGCGAGTGATTTTCAGTAAAACAGTGGGTACGATAAAAACTCGTCGGATTATTCATGCGTGCGAGTTATCCAGTCTCAAAACCTACTTACACCCGAAGATTTTTCTCGATTAGCTGGAAAGTTTTTTTTTTATACTCGCATGTAAATGCATGCAGTGCACGTCTCGCTTCGTCCGTTCCTCTCTCGATAATCAACAAAAAGATAAATTCATGCCCCGCGGCGGCAGGGTCGTCGCGTGAAAAACAATGCCTACTTTTTTTTACCTTCGTTTCGAAATCGAATGGAAAACAACTGACGGGACGGCGCGCGTGCATGGGAAATTCTGACCGCAGAATTGTCATCCTACACCGAGCTTGATTCACGATGTACGAGTGTGTTAACCTCACGCAATTAGTCGAGCCTTCCTTTTTTATCTGGAGCGAGGAAATTTTACGTTGCATAAGCGCGTGCAGGGCATCGAGCTATTTTTCAAAACAAACTATATACGAAGTTGTTGAAAAAAAAAAAAAATAGAGAGAGAGGTTCTGCACCCGAGGTACCTACTGTTTCAAAGCCCGAGTAAAAAGCTTGATAAGAGTTTTCACAGATTGTGAAAGGGGGAAAAAATTTTTTTAAACAATTTTATCGCCGCGCCGCGCGAGCTCAAAATATTTGCTGAAAAGTGTGCGCGCTTGAAAATGCAGTATTTTTAAAAAGCCGCTTTTGTAAACTAAATACCTGTTGGTGGAAATTAAAAAAATTTTCTTCACTGGAAAAATTGTAAAAGAACCTTTTTTGCAAATTTGAATTTCCGGAATTTTGATAAGCCCTCATTAACGTTTTTTTGATAATGTTATACAGTAATTAAAACATAAAAAAAACTAAAACGAGCCCATTTTCTGAAAAGATAACGTAATCCGATCCCATTAAAAAAATAAAACAATTTTTTTTTTACTGCTTCGCATGAATCTTGCAAGCTCTCGCTGGTATAAAACAACAACTAATAACAAAAAAAATGAATTTACTGTGCATACGCGGTTTTCGACTTTAAAGAAGATTAAGCTTTTGTCCAAAATTTACGAATTTCTTACTCCAGATCCCCCCTAATAAAAGTCACAATTGCGATAAAAAGTAAACCCTAAAAAAAAGACATCTTTTACGACTCGCATATAAAGTTATACAGCGGAATAAATACAGTAAACACGCGACACAAACGCTCTTTAAGCACACACGCAAGATCCCACGCGTTGCGTCACTCATGGAGGCACGCGTGACTGCGCGATCAAGATGATCATCGCCGTCGTCGTCATCTTGGTTCAAGAATTTAAGGAGGGCCTAATGTACTTACATGCAGAGCGAGCCATTCATTGGATACTTTCAAGTGAGTTACTGCCACTCGTGAATTAATTTAATTTTTTTTTCAGACTAACTTTCGTTTGATGGTTACATGAATGATTGGAATTCCTGCGGATAAGACTCTCGGTTAATTTATTTAAAGTACCAGCTTACGCAATTTTCATTTACATCAGCGTTTACCTTAAGTACAATTGAATGCAAAAACCACATGAACCTCAACTGACTAAAATTGTTAATGTGTATATATATATATATATATATGGGTGAGTAGAAATATATATGGCCTTAAAGGCCTATTTAAATTATTAGAAAACTCTTGAAATAACTTGCACTTATAAAATTGTATTTGTAAGACATTGACTTAAAAAAAAAAAAAAAAAAAAAGCTAGACTTTGTTAATTTTCATATAAAAAAAAAACGTTCGAGTATGAAATTCCAAATTTTTTATCTGGTTTAATTACTCTAAATTCAAGAAATGAAGTATAATTTAATTACATTTTTACTGCAGGTTGGCGTGTTGCCTTTTTTTTTTTTTTACTTGTCACCGTGGGGTACCAACGAGTCATTGTCTCTATGACCGCCTTATAAAGTCTTAGCCGGTAAATAGTCGTTTGTCTTATTTAAGGCTGGAATAGCCAGCACGTTCCTTACTTTTTTTCTGTCACCCGAGAATTAAAGAAGAGAATAAAATTGATATGGTGCGGTGACGCTTCTTCTTTTTTTTTTTCTTTTTTTTACCACGAAAGCCATACAATCGCTTCTGCATTGCGATATCATCTCCGTAGTTCAATGGATTTAACGCCTATTATTATTGCGTAACTAAAAGTTTCATTCAGGTAGTTTTTTTTTGGCTATATTGATAGTCAATACAGAAGTGACTGAAGAATTTATTACAGGAAATCAAATTTAAAAGTAAAATTTAATTTGAGTAGAGAATTTATGAAATTACAAAGATCTTATACGATAATAAAAAGGAATCTAAATAAAAAATTATACGCTAAGTATGATCTTTAAAAAATACTTTTAAAAAAGTAATATTTACGGCGATTGGTTTTTTTAAAAGGAGTCTAAATAAAAAGTTTTACGCTAAATATAATAATCTTTTTTTGAAAATGAATTAATGAAAGAAGTGAAATCAAAAAATTTATTACGGACGACTTGAGGCCGAATTACTTATTATTTAAAAATAATTTTCTCTTCTAAAAGATGATTATATTATGTTGAATCACCTTCAATATACGTAAAGTTAACATTTTTCAATTATAGCACATACATGGGAAAACACATGGAAATTGCACACAACTCAAACACTTTTTAAAATTAAAACATGTTGTAATTGAGTTAGAAATCAACTAAATCACAATGTATGTCTATACTTGACCTGTAAAAATTTAATATTCTTTGAACTAAATTATCTCGAAAAAAAGCATTGATACCTGTGTTTTTTAAATTATATTTTGAATGCTCAGTGTGCTTCTTAACAACATATTTTAATTTTTAATTTTAAAAAGTGTTTGAGTTGTGTGCAATTTGCATGTGTTTTCCCATGTATGTGCTATAATTGAAAAATGTTAACTTTACGTATATTGAAGGTGATTCAACATAATATAATCATCTTTTAGAAGAGAAAATTATTTTTAAATAATAAGTAATTCGGCCTCAAGTCGTCCGTAATAAATTTTTTGATTTCACTTCTTTCATTAATTCATTTTCAAAAAAAGATTATTATATTTAGCGTAAAACTTTTTATTTAGACTCCTTTTAAAAAAACCAATCGCCGTAAATATTACTTTTTTAAAAGTATTTTTTAAAGATCATACTTAGCGTATAATTTTTTATTTAGATTCCTTTTTAAAAAACCAATCGCCGTAAACATTACTTTTTTAAAAGTATTTTTTAAAGATTTTATTGCGTAAATTCGGTAAATATTTAAATGTATTTCCTTTTTGTCCACAAGTTCAAAAAAACCAAACTCCATAAATACATCATTAATATTGTTGAAATATGTCTTAATAAATGATTTCACGATCTTAACAAATTCTAAATAATTTAACAATAACTAAGATATATTCAATTATTCTGATGTAAAACCACGACATAAACCAGAACCCATAAAAGTCCTAGGTAAATCAATTTCATATGTAAAAAAAAAAAATTCAATTTAGTATTTACCTATTTTTTAAATGTACATTGCATAACTTTATTTTAATGTAAATTTACATTGAAATGTAGCAAATACTCATTTGTAACCTTAAAATGATTAAAAAAAAGATTAAAATTTTCAATGATTGGTTCATGTTAACTTAGATAAATCTAGTTCTTCTGTTTAAAATTTCTTTCATATAATTTTATCATTAGCCAGAACACATAAAAATCATAGACATAATTTATTGTTATGAACTACTTTTGAATTCGTTTTGCATACATAATAGATGGACAAACTAAATCCACTCTAAAAATAATGGAGCAAATGCTCATCCGTACTTTAAAAATCCATGCCAAATAGAATTCATAATTTTTGGTCCACTGGATACCTAGACCCAAAACTATCTATTTCTTTTGTACTTTTTAATTCTTGTAAAAAAAAAATTAACCAATTTTAAAATTTAAAATCACTTTGGCCTCATAGCTTAAGCTTGCTTACAGAAAACAAAAAAGATAAAAATTTTTAATAATTGATTCATGTTGACTTGGATATATCTAGTTCTATAGGTTTAAATTTCTTTCATATAATTTTATCATTAGCCAGAACACATAAAAATCATAGACATAATTTACTGTTATGAAGTACTTTTGAATTCATTTTGCATACATAATTGATGAACAAACTAAATCCACTTTGAAAATAATGGAGCAAATGCTCATCCGTACTTTAAAAATCCATGCCAAATAGAATTCATAATTTCTGGTCCACTGGATACCTAGACCCAAAACTATCTATTTCTATTGTACTTTTTAATTCTTGTAAAAAAAAGTAACCAATTTTAAAATTTAAAATCACTTTGGCCGCATAACTTAAGCTTGCTTACAGAAAACAAAAAAGATAAAAATTTTTAATAATTGATTCATGTTAACTTGGATACATCTAGTTCTTCTGTTTAAAATTTCTTTTATATAAATTTTATCATTAGTCAGAACACATAAAAATCATAGACATAATTTACTGTTATGAAGTACTTTTGAATTCATTTTGCATACATAATTGATGGACAAACTAAATCCACTTTGAAAATAATGGAGCAAATGCTCATCCGTACTTTAAAAATCCATGCCAAATAGAATTCATAATTTCTGGTCCACTGGATACCTAGACCCAAAACTATCTATTAAGCTTGCATACAGACAACAAAAAAGATAAAAAATTTTAATAATTGATTCATGTTGACTTAAATATATTTATCATTAACACCCTGAGTGAATGTAACAGTTACAATCAAAATTAAAATTCATTGTCAGACATCAAGTTTATTTTAGAAAAAAAGTGGGATTACAAAACTTTCAGACATCAAGTTTATTTTTGAAAAAGGGTAGGATTACAAAACTTTAACAGTTCAAGTGTATTGGCTCAGAGCATATACATTTCTATGATGATTCTATGAAATTAAGCGATAATGCGTATGACAATGACATTATGTGCTGCAATTGCACCTTTTGCAATTTGCAAGTTGGGTGGATTATAAAAAAGTAATTTGCAAGTTCAACCTGACACACACACACACACACACACACACTCATTCAGAAAAAACTTTATTTTTAATATTGCCAATATGCACCTCCAGCCATCAGGTTCCCAACACAACCACAGCACAATTATTATCAACTCACAGGGCACACCACAATAATTGAAAAATCTTTGATGATGATGATCATAGAAAGACTGTAGAGATTATTTATTTCATACTCTTTTATTGAAATTAAACAAATTAATAATTGTAAATTCTACCACTTATTTAATATATAAAAAAATAAGGGTCTTCAGTACTGTTTTTTCTATGACAATCAATTATTTATAAAAAAGTTATTGCTCATAACACATTACAAGCTGCTCGGCTCAGCGGCTCCGCAGTCAGCTGTAGTCAGCTCACGAGTCAGCTGTAGGGAGCTGCTAATTGATACAGCGCCACCAGTCGCCTCATGGCTACAGAGTACAGGCTCGGGCCTACATGCCCCCGTCTGCCGCTGTAGGTAAGCAGTAAGAGTGAGACAGCAAAAATAGACACGCCCACCGCATACGTCACGTCCGGTTAAGTCTACAGAGAGCGCAGGCAGAGAGACCGGATGCTCGAAACTGAAATCGAATTCCCCTGACCAAAGGGAATCAGCGTTTCGAAAAATGAAACGTTCATAACTTTTCAATGCGGGCTTTGTTCGGGTTAATTTTTTTTTTTAATTACTCAGGGGATCATCAGCTACGCGCGGGATGTATAATATAAATGAAATAATCATCCTAAAATAGTTTTTCTTTGAAGCGTCCTAACCTAAAACCAAAAATCAAAGTATATAAAGCCCTGCAGGCTTTCACGGCAGTCGGTTTAAAAAAAACCAAATCGCCGTTAAAGCCCGATTGGGCTTTAGGATATTAAGTAATAATCAAAAGATTAGAAAGGATATTATAAATTAATAATTGTTTTAGACTTGTTTAAAAAAAAAAAAAATTAATAATAATAATAAGAAGGTTTAGTTTGATTCAGTGAAACTAGGTATGCACAAATATCAATCAAAAGAACAGCAAAACAGAATTGAACTTATGAGGATTCGGGAGTCTATTTCTTCCTTTATTTAGTTAAAATCTTAAATCGATTGCTCTAAACACTAGAAAAAGTTTTAATCAATAGTTATACGCTTGTTAAACTTAGTAGTTTTCAAGTTTTTGGTTTGTTTAATCTTTTCATTAATTTTGCGGATGAATCCTACAAGTATGTACGGTCACTTACAATAAAAAAAAGTATCTAAAATGAATGATCCTTGTTTTTTAATAATTTAAATATTAAACAATTTTTTTCTTTTTAACCAAAGAAACTTTGTAGTTGTAGCAAAGCTTTGATATTATTAAATTCTGAGTTTGAAAACATAAAAGTTATAGGCCTACGAGCGTCCTAATTCACAAAATCATACTTTCGTTTCGCTCACTACACCAAGACCAAGGTTTTGAGGATAAATTTCTAAAGTCATTTACCCACTACAATTTCAACTTTTTGATACTTTTCAACTGTTGTTGATAGTAAACCAATTTTAAAAACTTTTTTTCATACAATAAAATGATATAATTTTGATTTGAAAAATGAAAAACTTTGCAAAAACATTATAATATAACCGTAGAATTCATTAAAACAAAGACAGAAGATGTAATCAGTCATTACGGCAGCACTTCGTTCTTCATCCTTCGACCTGTTCGTCGTCCTGCATCAGCGGCAATAAAAAAGAAAAAAGGTGACCGAGTCGCGGGAGCAATTTGTTCGAGCAAGTCATTCGCACGCGTTTCATCCAAAAATAGCCAACAAAAGCGAATAAAAGACAAGACGCTGTGCGCCGCGAGCCGGTCGGTAATATCCAGTTCATTGCATAACGCTGTGCTGCGGCGCATCTTGGTACAAATCGGTTCTAAACTCAGCGGTGGCACGCAGCCTGCAACCAGCAGCTAGCCAGGACCCATTACGTATAAATACAGATGTATCGTATCGCCGGCTTTATCCTTGAGGCCGGGGAATTTATGGGACGAGGCCGCGGCTATACAGCGTCGTATAGTCGCGTGCAACGACGTTCCGATCCCTAATTTATAGTACCTCCCCCCTCCCGCGAGCTCGTCGCGTATACGCGGAGACAAAGGCTCGCGTGTTCGCGCGATTTGCCTGCGCGATTGTTCTTTTGCGTATATGGCACCGTGCGCGGTTGCGTGATGAGAGCTGTACGTAAGGTACTGTGCGTGCACTCTGTAACCCATGTGCAGGGTTCAGATTTTTTTTCTTTTTTTTTTTTTTTTTTTTATGATGAAAGATTTATTTGAGCGCAACAGTTTATCGGTTCATAAATTTGTTCCAAATCAAATCAACGAATTCATAATTTGGAAAAAATTTGTTTTTTTTATTTATTTTTTTTTTTATTTATACCTAATTTAAATTAATATAATAACTGCTATTTTAAACTAAATAAAATTTTTCAAATTCTTATTGAACGTCTGATTGAAATTAGCTACTTTCATCATTGATCTTAAAATATAAGTCGTATCATCGCCTAATCTTTCTTGATGGATTGAAGCAGTAAAAATATGGATAAGAACTTTAAATCCAATTTGAAGAGCAATTTAATATATTTGAATATTGCCCAAGTTATCAAAATCAATCCAAATGTAGAAACCGTTAAAGTTCTACTTTTGAAAAATCCTAAATCATAAATCGGTTCACCCGACACCGTTGATCTCCTGGATGAAAGAAATACACCTTTATGGAAAGCCTTTTCTCTGTAGATAAAATGCAAACTGTCGAACTTGTAATCAACTTTGGAGCAGATGCTGATGAATAAATTAGTTTCAATAAAATAAGTTTCGTTATGTTGCATTTCTTCAGTGCTTAGCATTGCAAGATGATTTTTAGGAAAGTCGTAAAAAAATTGCAAAAATTATTAATGTAACCAGCTGCGATATTAATGTTGAGAGTCCGCTTCAAACTGCATTAGAGGAATGTAAGGTGCAATACATTGAGTTTTTAATTAAAAATAGCTCAGAACACAAAGATTTTGATTGAAATTAGCTTAAGTTGGTAAAACGTATGCTAAGAGCGCGTGAATCCACACAAATAGTATATTATAGTACGGGTGCAGCATCGTCACCAGGGCGGTTTTAAGGACCCGAGTGCGTAGCGAAGCGGAGCACGAGGTCCTTAAAGAGCCCTGGTGACGTGCTGCACCAGTGCTATATACTATTTTATAGTACGAGTAACCGAAAACACGCATCAAAGATTTGATTTTGAGGTTAGAGTGACCAGGAGTACTATAAAAAATATTACAGCTATATATTGAATAAGGCTCAGTTATTGGTTACAGCGTTGATACAATGGGACAAAATTATATTTACTAAATTTTAGTTGAAGTTGATAAATCAAGAAATATTGATGTTACAAACAAACATTTTTTTTAACAGTAAATGCTCTAGACATTTTCGGAAATTTTGGCGTTAATTCGATTGGATTCTTTTGGATATTCAACGTTAGTTTGCACAATGAGCCTAAAAATTTTTGAATTGGTTTCTCTTTTGATCAAATTCAGATCTGATGTGATGTCAATATGAAACGTAGGGTATTGGAGTATTCCCACTTTATTGTATTTCCTCTGATAGGAACTATTTAACAAAATCTAACTTACTCTTATCAAACGGCGTTGAAATTGATGTCACCGACGCATATGTACCAATAACTTTGATCAAAGCGTGCTTCAGTCTTCATCAAGAAATTATTCAGCTTTTTGTAAACATGTTCAGCAATGAGTGTAGTTGACAATAAAGGTTTGCCCGTTTCTCCGCAAGAATACAATGAGACTGATATTCCATACACCAACAATATAGTTAAAGAAATTGAAAAAGCAAAATTTTCAACGAAATGTTCCAGAGAACATTTGAAATGAATAAAAACTCAATCAATGCTCAATCAAAGCTATTTAAAAAGTGTGTGAAGAAATTTTGTAACCACTATCGTCATTGCTCGGCGTTAATAATGTCAAGAAACGAAGCGTTTATTACAAACTTTTCGGCCAATTTATTAACATTTTCTAATTATAAAAGAAACTTGAGAAAAATTATGAACGAGGCCGTACAAATCAGGGATGGATCGCTACTTGTTGAGTCCAGCATTTTGTAATTCTTTACCTGATGTCATAATCAGAAAAATTGCGAAGAAACTCACCGAGAAAGAAATATATTGGATGCGCAAATTAATTTATTTCAATCTACCTATTAATTTAAATCACAATATTGACTGGAGTCAATATGTACTTAGAAGTTAATACAATCAAGTTTTAAAAAAATTTTAATGACAAAAATTCAAAAAAATAAAAACAACATACATATTCCGTACAGCTCCCTTGACAAAATTCATCCCGGGCGACCGTACGGAGCTAAAACTTCCGACACAGTAATATTTAACCATCCGCAGTAGCAGCACGGTAGGAAGAGTATTTCATCGCTCCATTAAAACACGTGCATTACACACTCGACCACATAATGTGGCCCCCGCGCGCTTTTCACGCGTCATTACATTACCGAATCCTCTTCCCGGGCGGCGTGACACACAGGAAGGGAAGCGGGGAAGAAGCCCCATCGCGTTCTGTCGAGCGCGACAATATTTAAGGAGAGGGCCCTTACTTACCCTCCCTTAGGCGCGCTGTTATTACGTTTAATCCAATGCCAACGCCGCGAGGCCAAAGACCACTGGTCCCGGCACTCCATTGTTCGAATGAGCGAAATTAACTTTGGTCACCAACGCCTGCGATGCTCTTATTTTTATTACGCTCTAGTAAAACGCCCGGAATGGGAACTGCTCTTATTATTATTATTATTATTATTATTATTCGTTGCCCAATGTTAATTTTATTATTTCAGAGCGCGGCGGAAAATTCAGACGTAATTTTACCTTTTCAGAGATAACTTTTATATGTTATTCGGTTTTTTTTATATTTTTTTAGGAAGCTTTTTTCACTTCCTAATTCGTAAAAGTGCCTCGTCAATTTTCATAAATTTATCAAATAGATTTGATGTGTATCAAATTTTTAATTAACAAATGGAATTTTGATGATTGCCTTAGTTTGAAACATGTCATCACAGGCGAATATATTATTAGAGGAGCTCGAACACTGCCAATTCGAGTTTATTGTTTTCTAATTGTTAGCGAAAATTAGGACGTTTAGTTTGATTTGACTGATCTTTTTTAATTTTTCTTTTGAAGAAACAAAAAGTATGAAAAACACATTTTTTATTAATAATTTACAAATTTTAATTATTTCATGTACTAGGTTTTTAATAAAATAATATAGTTATACATGTAAAATGTTAAATTAAGGTTTTAAAGCCAATTTTTCGTTTGTTTGTGTTAAAATATATATGGAAAAAATCATTCAAAAAAAAATTTACAATAATTTTTTTCCAAAAGTACTTGAAAAAACAAAAAATGCGAGGTTCCAGATACTTCTAACTGCAATACGGTCCAAGTAGGAATTTTTTGAAAATGAGGTCAAAAAAAAGGGCCCATTCTGGAAAAAGAACATTGAAGGGCTTGTTTTTATGATTAATGGAAGCTGTGTGCAAAGTTTCATGAAAATCCGGGTCCCAAAGGATAAATTATCTCCCTGTTAGTTGTACGTAAAAAAGTTATATGTGTTAGAATAATTATAATCCTTTACAGGCGCGTCAAGTATTTCATAGTATTATCCGGACTTTGGAAACTGTGCTTCAGTCTTGGCTAAAGCTCAAATTTGGCTTTACGATAAAGTTAATAATTTTATGGTAATTTGAATAGACGAACTAAAAGTAGCCAATTAGCCAATTTATTTTCTTTGCTTATTTTCGAATAAAAGGTTTTAAACAAATACTTGGTAATCTAAATTTACTTCAATAATATTATACGTCAGAAAATTTTAATGTAATTTTCGTTTTACAAAGTTATTTAAAACAACACGCAACTTCAAGGAAGATTCATTTAGTAGTAAAAACAGACGTGAAATAATTGTGCATATAAGAATAGTCGCATGCTATGCAAATATTTACCGAATAGAAACGTACTTAAAATTTCGAAACGGTGCTAGGCTATACGCGCTGCAATTTCATGCTTTGTGTGTACAGCAAGGAAGTTAAAATTATCAAAGCCGTATGCAAATGACACAGTTTCAATATACAATATTTTTTTTTTTTTTCATTTCGATAGCTTGAAAAAATTTGCAAATAATTTTACATAATGGGTTTTTAAAATAACGAAAATTAGAATTCAAGTATATCATTATGCAAAACTAATTTTACCATCCATGCGACATGGATAATTTAAAAAAAAAAAAAAATTATGCAATTACGAAAACAGTATGGTCACTTTAATTAGCGAACGACAAAAAATCACTAGAGTGTGATAAGGACTATAATATAGGGCCGCAGATAAAAGAGAGAGAGAGAGAGGAGGGGGGGGGGAAAGCACGCTTCAAGAAAGAAAATGAAAAAGAAATAATAAAAAGCTAGAATGAATTAATTCCTCGCAGTAAAAGAAGGAGGACTAAATGAAAGGAAATTGGCTCCTATCTTAGGTCATTTTCTTAAACGTAATGCTCTGCCCCCCCCCCCTCCTCTTTCTGGCTCTATCTTTGCGAAGTTAATTTTACGAAAGTGCTATTTTAACGTCCAAATTTCTTTTTTTTTTCTCTTTCTTTCTCCGTTTTTGAAATTTCTTTATTTTTTACTTTATATTGCAGCGAGCTCGGAAAAGATGCGCCATCATTTTTTTTATTCTCATCTTGGTGTAATAAAACATCACTGCGAGTAAAAAGTAATGAGGTATTCTTATTTTAAAAATGCGGATAACTTTTAAATGAAGTTAGATTAAAGGACACAAGATATTTTTATTCCGTTTAAATTCACGAGAAAGGGTTAAACTCAAGCCCTTCGAAAAATCGATTATACCCAGAGGAAAACTTTTTTTTCAAAAAGCCCTTATTTTTTGAAACGTGCAGGGGGCAATCAATTATAATACCCCGCGATCAGAAAAATATTGCTCACGTCGCGCTCTAATTATGATGAATTTCTCTTCTTCTTCTTGATCCCCCCTTGAAATTTTTTTCCTCCCTTGCAACCCCCCTCGATTTTTCCCAGCAGCTGCCATCAGAGCCAAAGTAGCAAGAAGATCAGCGAGAGCAAGAAGAAGAAGAAGCGGTCTCGAATATTAGCCTGCAGCGCTCGCACCATAATGCCGAGTCTAAAGTGGGGGTGGAAAAAACTTTGAGATGCGATCTTTACATGCCGAGATTCCTGTATCGAATTTATAGTGAGCGAATCTTACGTGTGATTTTTTGTTTTTTTTTTTTAATTTGTAATTGAAAAATCTTTAAATCAATATTTATCTGTGAAAGTATTATGAATCTTGGTAAAATAAATTTACGTATTAATAAAATTTTTTACGCTTAAACGAATTTTACTTGAAATTCGCCAAGCTTAGAGATTCCAAAAAAAAAAACATTTTATAGTTTTTTAAAGTTATATAAGTACACTGAGAGAAGAATTTGGTTCACACAACCAAATTTGGTTCACCCAACCAAACCTGGTTTCTGCTGCCAGAAGATTTGGTTCACACAACCAAATTTGGTTGCATGAACCAAATTTGAACAACTCTTCTCTCAGTGTATAAAAATATCGGTATAACTTTCGAATCCTCTTATAATGAAAAATTATTCATCGAAAAAATACTCAAGCTCTACTTTAATCTTTTTAAAAAAATTGGTTAAAAAGATCTTAGTTGAATATATTGACTAATAGGTCAAATTTAAGACGAACACGTTTAAATCAGAGTTGGGCAAGTATCCGAAGTTGAAATTTCGGATACTTTTGGGCTTTCGAAAAGTATCCGAAAAAAGTATCTTCGGATACTTTTCAATTTTTAAAAGTATCCGAAAAAAGTATCTTCGGGTACAAGATAAATTTCATAAAAGTATCTTCAGATATAAGATACATTTCAAAAGTATCCGAAAAAAGTATCTTCGGATACTTTTCAATTTTTAAAAGTATCCGAAAAAAGTATCTTCGGATACTTTTCAATTTTTTGAAAAAGTATCTTCGGATACTTTTTAAACTTGAAAAGTATCCAAAAAAAGTATCTTCGGATACTTTCATAATCGAAATATATCCGAACATACTTTTTGTGTCATAAAAATTTTATACAGTTAAAAAATTTAATTTTTTTTTACTAATGAGTCCAATAACCAAAATCAAATAAAAAAAAAATAATAAAAAATAATAAAATTATTAAAAACGTGATCCGAAATTGTTGGGGACGCTCGAACAGATGCTAAGGATTTTAAAAGGATTTAAAATACTTAATTGCATATAATTTTTTGCAAAACAAAAAAAAACTACTTTTTGAACCAACTCTTGAATTCAATCACCGTGCTTCACTACAATCAGCTTCTGTTAAATACGTAAATATGTTTCCATTATTTAGTCACGAAACTTATACAAGAGTTGTTGCGAGACAAACTTTTTGTTTAAACCGATTTCAATTCAAAGTTTTTTATATTTTAAAAAATTTGTAAAAAATTATTTTCATAAGACAAATTGGCATAAGAAAAAACAAGATTTTTTCATGGGATTTTTAAAGATTTTTTAGATTTTTCAGAGGGTCATGTTTTATTATTATCTTGTTTTATATATATTATACAAATTGATAATCTACATTCTTCTTTTTTTTTTTTCAATTTTAAAATATTAAAAGTTAACAAAAAATATTTACACTCAAATAGTATTCATCCTAATATTAAAAAAAAAATTTATTTATTTATCTTTCCAAACGGTTTTTAAAACACGTTGCTTATAATTTCAATTAAATTTTTGTATATTTATATTTTCATTTTATTTCCAACAACATAACTGTAATAACTCATTTTACGTTAAAAACTTTAAATAGACACATATAAAATTACATATTATTATTATTTAGATGTATGTATGTGCTTAATATTCTATTACGGTAAATCTTTCAATGTTAGATTGTTTCCTAAATTTCTTAAAATAATATCAGGTAAAAGGTTTTCAAAAATTAATGTTAATCGAGTATGAATTAATAATGTATTAAGCCTAGGCTCATTTGATTTTTTGAAACTGATTTGTAAATCATTTCTAAAATAATAAAATACAAATATAAAATAAAGATATAAAAAACTTTGAATTGAGACCGGTTTAAACAAAAAATTTGTCGTAACAATTCTTGTATTAACGTGTGAACAAGTTGCGCGACTAAATTATTGAAACGAAGCACGGTGATTGAATTCAAGAGTTGGTTCAAATAGTAATTTTTTTTTTGTTTTGCAAAAAAATATATGCAATGAAGTATTTTCAATCCTTTTATAATCCTTAGAATCCGTTCGAGCGTCCCCAACAATTTCCGATCACGTTTTTAATAATTTTTTTTTTTTTTTTTCATTTGATTTTGGTTATTGGACTCATTAGTAAAAAAAGTTAAATTTTTTAACTGTATAAAATTTTTATGACACAAAAAGTATGTTCGGATATATTTCGATTATGAAAGTATCCGAAGATACTTTTTTCGGATACTTTTCAAGTTTAAAAAGTATCCGAAGATACTTTTTCAAAAAAATAAAAGTATCTGAAGATACTTTTTTCGGATACTTTAAAAAATTGAAAAGTATCCGAAGATACTTTCATGAAATTTATCTTGTATCCGAATAGTATATTACAGTCCTGAGGGAGTCAAAAATGAGTTAGCCTTTAGCAAATCCAAATTGATGTCCGAGCCGAAGGCGAGGTCATCAAAGGTTTGCTAAAAGTTAGCTCATTTTTGCACTCCCAAGGGCTGTATACTATTTTTCACGCTAGTAGTCAGAAAGTACAATATTCGTTTCCGATGCGAGCCCGAAAATTGTACTTTCGGGCTACTAGCGTGAAAAATACTTTTTTCGGATACTTTTGAAATGTATCTTGTATCTGAAGATACTTTCATGAAATTTATCTTGTATCCGAAGATACTTTTTTCGGATACTTTTAAAAATTGAAAAGTATCCGAAGATACTTTTTTCGGATACTTTTCGAAAGCCCAAAAGTATCCGAAATTTCAACTTCGGATACTTGCCCAACTCTGGTTTAAATTCTGTTTTTGAATGTCTGAATAAGTTAAATTTACTAAGAAAAAATCTAAAATTGAAGCAGTCAAACCATATTTTCGGTAAAGTTGACTTATTTTCTGCTGAAAGCAGTGAAAATGAGATTTTGAAAGTTTTATAATGTCTAGTTTTAGAAGGTAAATTATGCACTCATCTATAAAAAAAATTCAAAAAACCATTTTTCCGCAACTAAACAATGAAGAATGAACAAACTGAATGGACCATATAGGCATCGGAGTGTAAGGAAAACTAAAGAAAAGAGGTGTATACACGTACGAAAGGGGGGAATCTTCCGTTTTCATATCTCTGTTCGCAAGTTCTTGCAGCGGAGTTCCGGAAGTCACGTATATATAGGGGAAAAAGAGGAAGAGTCGCAATGCACCAGCGTGCAGATCTCGGTTGTCGTCGTTCGGGTGCTCGCGCGGGCAAGCGCGAAAAGGATCGAGCACGCGTGCTTTTTATGTATCTATAGAACCGGTTGCAGGAAAACGGGAGGAGGGGGGAATGCCCTGACCGAGCTTTTTTCGGTGGAGTTTCGTCACTTCGATCATCGATTTTTCCGACACATTTTCGAGGGAAGGTCTCGGTTCGTATTCGACACCGCCACTTCCGGCTTGTTTGTTGGGAGATTTGTTGGTCCAGGCTTTTCTTTTATTCTTTTTTTGTCTCATTTATGTCGCACGTTCGATTGGAAACGTCCGTGATTGTTTTATTATATTGAATCACGAAAAAATATAACTCGTTTATAAGATTCTATACTCTTGTGGTTTAGTGATCTGAATTATTATTTTTTTAAATAAAATGAAAAAAGAAGAACTTCTATTCTTTTCTATAACTACTAAAATTTACCAATTGGAATGTTTAAAAGATTTTTAATTATTTGAATACGAATCCAAAAAAAATCTTTAATTCGCGAAATTCAATTACCTCGATGAAAAAAGCACGGTATAAATTTATCTCGACATCTTGTTCGCCGCAATCCTTGAAAATTCCACTCAGCGCCACAGAAATAAAAGAATAAGTAAAAAAAAAAAAAAAAAAGGGACTCTTAATTTATATATATCAAAAAAAAGAGAAGGAAAGAAAAATAAGGGAGGGCAGGAGAAAAGAGTATTCCGACACATCTTACCACTCGATCCGCGTCGTCGTCGCCCTTAAACCGTCTGATTCCTTATTTATTTGGCTCGCGACCGGCATAAAACATCCCTCGCGCGAGTGGATCCCCCCCCCTTTTATTCCTTCAAGCTGCCGCAAAGGAAAGAAGAAAGAGCGGGAGTGGGGGGAGGTAAAAAAGGAGCAGGCGCGAAAAAAACTAAGCATGAAATTTCACTTAGCCACCAGCGAGCGAGCGAGCGACTTTAAAATCCCTATCTTTTGCGGTACCAAAACAATACCCTGGAGCTTCCTTCCTTCCTCCCTTTCTCTATCTTCGCTACGCGAGTAAGTAACTTTTTGCAGACTCGCGGAAGCAGCTTTGATAAAAAGCTCCAGCTATACCGACCCGAGCCGTGAGCTTTTGATTCGCTATTACATAATACTTATGAGACCTGCCCACGAGATCACGTGAATGCATACGGTTTTTGTGAAACACGAAAAATTTATTTCTGCTCTGAGGTAAAAGGTCTTTATGAAGAATCGTAATTAAAATTATAGTATCTTTTGTTTTACGGGAAAATTTTTCGTCAAAATTTTATGTAAAATTGTAAAAAATGTGTACAGTACTACATAGTTATAGATTATCATTTGCAAAAAAATTTTTCAGCCTTAATAAATTATTGAGACAATGTAATAGTAATGAAACGGCAATACAATCAATATATACGGTCGCGAAAATTTGTAGGACCAATAAAAGGCGATAAAATTTATTTTTGTAAGACTTTGATTGATTAAAAATTTCATTTTATTATTTAAATTAAAGTCTTAACAAAACATGATTCTGTATTGAATTTTCTAATATTAAAAGTGGAAGAATTTTTTCTCATCTTGACTTGCAAAAACTTTTTCAATTGGGTACAAACATGGAGACTTAAAGAAGGTAGGCGATAATTAACTGTCATTCATGGTAGTATATATTCACATGGTAATTACTTGGGGTTTCATTTAAAAAATTTTGTGTGAATTATCAACGTTAATTTTTAAAAATAAATACTCAAATTTAACACTTCGTAAATTCTCTCAACCACTATAGGGATTATATTATTTCTTACCAAAAATTTGAGGGAAACAAGAATAAGACGTATCCGAAGAAAATCAAACCGAAACAGTGTAGACGATATTCCTTGACACGACGGGATAAAAAAGGACCCGTCAAAATAAGACGTCTCCGGTCCGGAAAAGACAATTTCTGGAAGATAAGAAAAGATGCCGTCAAAAGGAGTTCAATTTTATTGGAGCGTCGTACCAATTACCGCGCCATGCTTTTTTTATCGGATGTTTTGGTTTTGTCTGCTTTATTCAATGCGAACGAAAGGCTTTTTCGCACATCAACTTGGCGTTTTCTTCAACAATAAAATTTTTGAACTCATTATTATCATTTTTTTGAATGCCACAATTCAGCTCTAAGCACTGAAAATGACTCAATTATTTTCGAATCTGGAATCGTAAAAGACACTGAATTAAAACAAATTTATTCACACTGTAAATTGAAAAAACAGTTACAGGATAAATTTGAAATTTACCTTTATTTTTCCAGTAGTCTACATCAGCTGCTAAATGCAGGTGTAAAATCAACCCCAGTGGGACTCGTAAAAAAGGGGAAAAAGCGTGCAGTAGCGGTAACATAACAATACGTAACACCTGTAAGCATCCCCGAACTTTGAGAAAAAGGGCTAAAAAGGAAAGGGGGGAGGCGGATAAAAAAGTGAGGGCGTAAAGTTGAACGACCGGATCTTGTGGAAAAAAGGAGGAAGAAGACCGGGGTGTTACGAGAGTCGCACCGCGCCGAGAGCCAGATGGATCGGCGATCGTTTGTCGTTCCGGCGGGCGGGCACGTGGAGGACGTTGATATTCACCGACTGATGCCGGAAAAATGGCCCGATTAGTTTGCCCCGGGCCCGCAACGTGCCCCGCTCCACTTTCAAACTACACGACATTTCGAGTCTTCTTTTTTTTTTGGATAATTTTTTTAATTGCTGCATACTGCTAGTTCTAAAAAGGGTGAACTTGTTCCTTTGAATTTTTTTTGTAAACTTTTTCATAATCACAGTGTATTCGAAATAAAAAATTTTGATTTAAACTGAAAAACTACAGGTCAACCTCTCAATAACGCCGCTTTCCGAGAATTAGCTGGAGACGGTCCCCCCACCAAGCGACCGCTGTCGTAATTTTTTCTGGATCCCTCTCAATACCGCCCCGTGCACAAACTTTTTTTTTGTTCCAATCCCTCTCAATACCGCCGCTTTAAAAGATCTTTTTCAAACCCATATAACACAGTTTTTCTTATAAGTATATAAATTACATATTAATATTTATTATAAATAAAATTATTTAAATAATCGAAAAGTAAATTTATATTT
Organism: Encarsia formosa; assembly: GCA_038277355.1. Taxonomy (NCBI): domain Eukaryota; kingdom Metazoa; phylum Arthropoda; class Insecta; order Hymenoptera; family Aphelinidae; genus Encarsia; species Encarsia formosa. Next base: position 115,292,759 of record CM076184.1, read on the forward strand.
TACATATTTAAATAAGTAATGGTAATTCTAAAAAAAATAAAAAATTGGTATTTCAAGACTCTTATTATTATTCATAAGTAAATTCATTTTTTTATGATTACTACATATGTAAATCTTTTCTTAAAAAATTTTAATAACAGATTGTACATAAATACATTTCATGAATATTAGTCTTTTAGTTTAAAATGGAATAGAATAGAATAGCATTTTGTTTGACACAGGAGTCTAGGTCCTCTAAGCCACATCAGATAAGAATACATCACAGGATTTAATATCGCAGAGTTTATTTATTTTATTTTATCTTTGATGACGTTCGTTAATGCAGGAAAAAAATATTTTCTATCGTATCGTGAACGGAATAATAATTCTAATAAGTTTTATAAAAAAAATTTTACATTACATGCAAAATAGTAAAAAAAAAATTTTCCTTAGTTTAACATCGCTTAAAATTGTATCTCAACAGTAGAATTAAAATTAAAAAAGCTCTTTGACATACCAAAAATGGTAGAACAAGGCAGGTAAAAAAAAATTTTTTCATTTATTTAACAACATTTAAAATTTTACCCCGACTAGTAAAATTAAAATTAAAAAAAAATTGTGTTTTTATCTTCCAACAAGAGGTACAAAGGATAATTTTCCGCAAAATCTAGCGCGGGGGAGTATACTTTCGAAATAAAAGCACCTCCACGGAACATAATACCAGCTTTACAAGCATAATTACATCTTATTAATTATAATTTCCTCTGATAAGGTTTAAATCTCGAAACTTTGTCACCGATAACATTGTTCTTTCGCAATAAAAATTTAGAAGAAAAAAAAAGAGGATAAAAATATCCTTGCGTGCTTTCTAAAGAAGTCATCAGTCTTCGCGTCAATTCCACTCCATCTCCTCGAGCAATTCTCTCGGCCGTGTGTGATGGTAATACGGAAAAAGTGTCCCGCGCTCGACGTACACGTACCGTCGACACAATTTGCAAATGCACACGCGCGCGAAAAACAACTGAATTCATCGAGCTAAGAAAAATACTCATGGCTTTTTTTTTAAGATAAGATTAAGAATGTAGGGCTGCGTTGAAAGCTTTGGTTAAGTGTTTATGAGAATATCGACGATTTTTAATTGAAATGCAACTAACCTTTCGAGAGGTGTTAAAGTTTCAGTCAAAACACTGATATAGATCTCTACACGATCCAGAAAGCTTGGAAAAATTATTAGAATAATAAGCAAGGTTTATCGAGTATACAAAATTGTCTGGCTACGAGCCCCAAACATTCAAATAAAAATAATCACTTTATTGTTCGGATCGATCAGAGGCTACATGTAAGAATTACAATTTTGAACCGATTTTTTTGACTACCTATCTCTCATTCAAAATAGACATTGAAGAATTATTATTTTTTTTTTTAAATTTACTGCACTACTCATAAAAATTATTGTAATATTAATGAAGTTTATTAATGATATGCATTCATCATCATCAACTGAGCCGTTTCTTTTTTCTTAAAGTACAAAGCGAATGTAAAATATTATTCGAACTTAAGAAGAATTTTTAAATACACTGCTTTGAAATCATATAAAAAATTTATCATTGTTATTTTGAAATAATGAAAAAATCCAAACAATTTCAAACAAAAAACTATGACTAAAATTTCTGGTTTTACAGAATTTTTATTTTTGCTATAAGCTTTTTGAAATACATCAGCATTTGATTCTAGTAGAAATAAGTAGTAATAGTTGAAATATACGAAAAAATGCTTGAATAAAATAAATTAATTAAAAAAAATTGTATTGGATTCCGTCCAGTTTCATACATATTTATTTAAAAATTCTCAAAAACAAGTAGAAAACATTTTTTGTAGGGGCGATATCTAAAAGCGCATTAGCTAGGTGCTATCTAAAATTTTGGGTGTCTGCGCCGGAATCGATAAATCTAAGTTGGTATCACACGTGCTCCCGTAGATTATAATCAGACTGTAAAAAAGAAGCGAGCACGGGAGGAGTGACGAAAGGAGGCTGGGGCAAGAAGACGGCTGTCGTGCATTAGAAACTCGTTTATTATAAACGAGTTATGCACCCTATAGCCGACTGAATATCAAAAGCTCTCGCGACGAGAGTGCTAACGAGAAGTGCATTTAACCCCCCGGTGTAGGGGGATAAATTGCGCGTGGCACCTTCTTCTTCGATCGAAATTTCAGAGTGGCTTGATTTTATTGGAAAAAAAAAACTTTTGTCAATTTAATTTGTCTAAATAAAAAGAGCCCATTTGGGTGATAAATCAACCGTCTCATCTCCAAACAAAAGGCCATTTGTCACAAAAGACGCGAGCGGGGTTTATCAGGACCGATTGCGTGTCTTTCACGTTGTATCGTTTAGTGTCCTTCTGCAAAGTCGTGTCGTACTTTCCGCCGCCTCGAGATAAAACCACATCCTCTTGGCGATAGGTGCGCGCAGCTGATTCTTCCTTTCGTCATCATCATTTTTGGTCTAAATTTCTTCTGTTGAATCATTTTTCGAAATAAATTTGATTTTTTTTCAGTGAGATTAAAACTTTTATTTATTTTGAAATTTGGTTTATACCTAAATTCACTAATCAATAGAAAATTTATCATACCTTTATTTATTTATTCAAGTTCAAAATAAAAAAATTTGATATAATAAGTACTTTATGCTTCTGACAATCATTTATTAAATAAATAAAATAAATTCGTAATTAAACAAAATATAATTGAAAAAATTAAAAAAATAAAAAACGCGTCTTGCCCCATGTTTTATAGCATTCAACTACTTTTTATTTAATATTTCGTGGGGGATTAGGAAAAACGAAAAAAATCAACTTTATTGACAACAATAAATACAAAACTGGCCAACAATAAATAAAAAAGTTGATGCTGACTCGAAAAGCCTGTTCTATTTTTTTAGTGCTGAGGCTCTGCTGCTTGCGTTAAAAGAGAGAGTGCTTTCATCATTTTACTTGTGTAAATTGTGCGTGTGTCTCTGGGTCACTCGTTGCAGAGGACTCAGTGTTTTGAATTTTTGACAGGGTAAGTCATTTGATTCTCAAACTGGTTTTAGCAAATTTGTAAAGAAAAAGATTTGTTTAACTGTGGTAATAATCTTAACCATGCATAAATAGCTGGGTTTAATCAAAAGTCGCAAGAGGGATGGATCCCTGATTTTTCCTCCAAAAGGGTAAGGGTATAATTTTGGAAAAAAAAAACCAAACAAATTTATTATTGAGATTTAAAAAAAAATTTTCTGTTATTTGTATGAATAGTACGGTTGGTCTTTTAAATACAATGAAGCAAATCAGATAAGGTAATGTTTATCGTTAAAAAAAAAAAAAAAAAAGGGAATATTTTACCTCTGATTTTTATATATAATAAGGTAAAAAATGTCAACATTGAACAAGAACAGTTAATGGTTAAAAGAGAAAAATAAAGTTTATAACGTTTTAAACAGAAATGTAATAAAAAAATTTTTATTAGCAATTTATTTGATTTTTAATAATTTATTCAATTATCATTTTTTTCAATAAAATAAAAGACATTAAGATTTTTTAAATTCTTATTTATTTTATATTAAGTCAATCGGTACTCACAATGTATGAAAATCAAGCTATCAGTAAGAATAATTTTATTCAATATTGTATGATTAATTTAGTCGACTAGTTCAATTCATGATACTATGAAGAAAAATTTAACTTCCGGCTTTTTTATTCTCATCGTTCAACTTGTTCTATTCAATTTGTCGAACCGACCGTTGATTTTGGATTGAAGTATTACGGGCATCTTTAATTTCCACTACTTTGCAATAAAATTCCAGCGCATTCAATCAATCATTTTAGATTTAATTTAAGATACCACAATTCTTGCATTCAAATTTGGAACCTACTAAACGAACCTCTTACCTATCGATCCTAGGCATAAACCTATTTTGGTAGTGAATGCTGGTAGCTAGAAGCTAGCGGTGGTTAAACTCTAAAACAAACGTGCGCACTGCACATATCCTGAAGGCGCAGCCGAGGTATCCATTAAAGGGTGCGAAGACGTAGTTGCGGGGCCCGTTTAATACCGCTATATAAGCCAGCAGCTCTTCTTCATTGCAGTCGGATGGGCGTGTACAGTTAACACGTCGATGGAAGGTCTTGGACTTGACGTTCCGGCTACCGACACTCTGTACTACTACGACTACTCTTGTTTATATCCACTTTGTGTCTGTGTTCTCGGCCTGCACGTTTACGATCAAAGTTTTTGTTTTAAATTTAAATGAGGATTAATCTGTTACTATTTAAAAGTTTGATTGGTTTAAAAACTAACCAATCAGATGTCGATAATTACTTTTTTTTTAAGTAAAGTTTTTAAATTGCGTTTAGCATTGTTTAGTACAAAATTACGGAGATGAAACTTTAATTTTTTTCTGTTTTTTTTTTAATTGATTGTATAAAGTTTTAAATTTTTATTTACATGTGACTCTGAAATCATAACATCGAGAAGAATAAATCGTCAACGGTGAATTTTTTTACCAGTTTTCTTAAGAAAAATTAGAAATCATTGAATTCTAATTCGACTCTCATAATCATAGCTTTGTTAAAAACTTTTCAAAAATCGCTCTCGTAACATGAAAATATAATTAAATTAGTTTAGACACAAGCTCTTCGTTTTTCGCAAGATTTGCCAGCTTCTTAATACACTTCGACATTTTCAGTTCTAAGTCATAAGAATAAGTAGAGTAAAACACTGTAATCGAAATTTGCTCAAGTTTGGTACTGCATTTATCAAAATGTTTTTTAGCGACTAATATTACTTTTATCAAAACCCTTTTTTTTTCATAGACCAATAAATTTTAGTATTTCATCTTGAAAAAATCTTTAATCATTACTCTGAGGTACATCAACATACTAATTATTTATTCTTAAGGAAGATTTTAGCGAGCTGGATACTTTAGAGTCCATTTTTGCCGAAGTTCATTTTCAACAATCTTTGCAGCCAATAAAGCTAAAAAAACAAATTATTAAAACATTATACCACAAGTTGCGAATGCAGGCTATTCTACCAAAAAAAAGTTTAACACCAAAAAACATAATTTTCGTAAGAAAACTGACTTTTAAATATTTTTCTAAAATTAAAGCAGGAACAAAAAAAGCTCTAAATTTTTATTTAACTTTAAAAAAAAAAAGTTAGTAAGAATACATTTAAAAAATCTAGTTTTGACCTGCTACGTAGTCAAAAAATTTTTCAGTTCACTCCATGTTCACTGAGTAAAATCAAATCCTTTCCAATAGAAAAAAAAATAGAGTATGAAAACTCGAATGAATAAAAAAAGTAAATTACATGATTTAAAAACAACTCTCATTTTATTTTGGACATAATGGATTACTACAATTCGAGCTTTGATCAAGAGAGGGAAGAGATAGGTAAAAGGCCCGGCATTCTAAAACATTAACTCAACTCGGAAGAAGGCGTCAGCTTTTATGCGTCTTTAATATCCTGGAAAAGCATCACTTTAACATCAAAGCCCGGTCTTCTTATTGAATCCGAGCTTTATACTGTCCGCGCCTTCATGAAGAAATACGAGCGTGGTCCGAAAAATCATAAAATACAAAGAAGAGGGAAGAAAGTTGAAAAAAAAAAAAAAAAAAAAATAGGGCTGCAGGTAAGTCCGCAAAGTTAGTTCGGGGGTAAAAAAAAAAAAAGGTAAGGAAAGAAGGAGAAGGTAGTGGATGAACAACGTGCCAAGAATATCGAATTCGTGATAAAAGGGGATGGAAAATCGACTTACGATGGGCTGTGTGTGGGTGCGCCGCGCACTTCGTGTAGGACACGATAAAATTCCATGATTCAGCTTCATCAGGCTACTCTCTTTTACTCTACCCCTGCAGCCTCCCTACCTACTTTTTTTTTTCTCTCTCTCTCTCTTTCTCTTTTCTTTTTGAAATAGTTATATTTCTCCTTTGCGGTGGCAGCAGCGCACGGCCGCGTGATAAATAAAAATGCCCGCGGGATGAGAGACGTTAATCAGGCCGTTATTAAAGGGATCAGAGAGATGCTTTTTACGGTCTTATTTGGGACTGGGGGAGTTTTATGGGATATGTGAGTTACTCTCTTTCTCTCTGTATGATCGTGTCATGTTGTTATATATCCAGCTGTATAATTACTTTTTAATTTATTTACTTTATTTAGAGAGCTATACATACTGATCAGTATACTAAAAATTTTAAAAGTTAGATAAATAAATTAATGACGGAATAAGAAAATTTTTAACCGTTGTGACGGATCATTTGTAATTTAACACGATTAACTCTGAAAACTTGGTTTATTAAATATTCAAACTTAAAACTCACAACAAATTAAATGCATAATTTAGAAGACGTATTTAATGTATTTACGTAGTACTGGTTGAAGCCGTGGATAATAAATTAAAAATTCGATTGTTGAAGCAACTCGGCGCGTTTTTTGTAAATCACGAACACTGAAAATTAACGATGGCTGTCGTATTGCTTGGTAGCCTGCCAAAAATAATGTTAATTTATTAAAGGGAGTATCTTCCCTCTCTTGCTTGCCCTGTAGTGAGTCTCGACGTTAAACAAGATTTATAAGTTTCTTGAAAACATCATCGCGCATCCGGCAGCTTCCTTTATTTTAGCCTTCCTGAATTAAGAGCACGTGAGTAAGCAGAAAATTTTATTCACTAAACAGGATTACGCACGACATGCAATAAACATCATTGTTCATCTTTATTCAACATCAATCTGACCGATTGAACTTATCCTATAAATACACGTCAATATTATTCAATACAACCCTCAAAATTTTATAAATATAAATTGGGTAATTTTATAGAATTATTAAGTTTAATAAAATATATTTACGGTAGTTTTATAGAGAAGTAAGTGTAAAAAATTAATTCGAAGGACAAACTACCTGATTGTTACAATTTATTGTAAGGAAATATTTTTAGAATTTAGTTTATGAGATTTTTTATATTCATACTTGGATTTATTAGAACAATATATTCACGTTTTAATTGATTATAAAATGTAAATATATTTAATAAGAATTTTTTTTTTTTTTTAAACAATGAATTAAAAAGTTAAAGCACGTAATTAAAGTAAAAAAATTACCATTGTTTAATTTTGACATTTATCTCGTGACTAAATGCTTACATATAGTGGCACGTCACATTGATAATCGATAAGAATTTTTAGGTCGTAAAATATCAAAAAATTTTTAAAAATTATTAATTAATATTCCTAAAAAAAAATTGTTTAAAAATGATTTATCAAAAAATTTGCATTATCAAAGCGGAAAAATTTACATTCTTCACTCTCGACCTTTAGCAATGTACTTTTTTGTGACATAATACCCGCTCATTATTAAAATTTTTCACACTCAGAATGTTGAAAAAAATGTTCTCGAAAAGGCACGATAATTAAGCCCGGGGTCATTTCCGTGTTCCACGAAAGCACATTTTGTTAGTCCGTCACGATCGGGTGTCGTTCCCCCTCATCGCCTCCAACGAGCTTTAATTGATGCGAGAGAGAGAGAGAAAAAAAAAAGGTTAACGCACGGGTTAATCGTTGGGAATTCGGTGTCACGCGCATAGTTCGCTCATCCCCGACCCTTCCCCGATGACGCGACGTACCTTCGTAAATTCCACTCACTTAAGCCTTCAATTCGAAAGGAAAACCGACCGACGGTGCTTAATTTTTTTATTTATGCAGCCATCGTGGTGGTGCTTTTTTTTTATTCATCCGATAATTAAGCATATTTACCTTGCTGATTTAAAGTGTATGCTCCTAATTGAAGAAGTTGTGAATGGCTCGGGAAGACCTGTTGATTTTTACATGTTTTTGTTTATTTACGTGTGATGATCTCGCTTGAAAAGGAAGTGACCCATATTTATTCGTTTTGTACGATCGCTCAAAATAACTAGAATATTGAAGAGCAAATTTTTTTTTTTTTTTCAAAGTATGAATAATGAATTTTTACGTGTAAAAAATTCTCAATAGACGTACATGCATTGGCAGTTCTTATCGAATGTACCTGAATGGGATTTCTTTTGACAGTGACTTTGATTTAACAAGTATTTTTCCGAGAAAATTTTTTTAACAATATATATTGTGAATAATTCATGTTTATGAGTCAAGAATACCTGATTTGGTAAGTCTACCGAGCGAAAATTGTTTCTGTCACTCGTCAAAATAATAATGTTTTGAAAGAAATAATTTAAAAACTCAAAAGATTTTAAATGTAATTATGTAATTTATACATATTGCGATTGAAGACTGGAGTGAATGCGATTTTAAAATTTTTCATCAAATTTTGCATTGAGATGCTTGAAATGTAATATAAAGCATTTGAATAATGGTTTTTTTTAGTCTCACTTTAAAAAATTCAATAAAGTTGAAGTTCAAATTTTGATCTTACAAGGGGTTAATTTTAAGTTTAAAGTTTTTTTTTTCGCTTCAAAAGAGACTAGACGTATTTTTTTTTATGATATTTTTCATCCTGACTATATAGAATTTTTCTATTGAGGACTATTAAATTTTCAAAAGTCTTACTGGGATAGGTCATGGCTTGCGGAACACCGATTCTGACGAAACTTGTTGGAACATTCTTTACTAAATGATGATCAGAACCACTAATATCTTTTGCCATTGGTCTTTTTTAAGCTTTCAGCTAGGTAGTAAAAAACGGTAATTTTTATTTTTATTTTTTTTAATGAGCTAGAATGTCATTTAGACTATATGACGGATCACTGAAAAAGGCCCAATTGTAAAAGATGTCGGTGTTTTCTTTTATCATTTGTACCAGAAAATGATCTCTACAATTTCGTTAAAATCAGCCTTCCAGATTCTATAGCCTCTCCGATTTTATAGCCGAGAAATGTACTTATACAGATCAACATAAAAAAAAAAAAAACTATTTAATTTTTTTAAACAACTTATTCTGCACATCTACAAACTAACATTTTTAAGGTACAGTTACACTACACAACTCACGCTAAGGACCTGGTTTGCTATGACTACATTAAAGGTCGTTAGATCACGTTGTACCCATTATGTAAAAATAAAATTTATCTATATGTTTTGGAAAGAATCGATATTAAAATTAAATTACTAAAAAAAACATTAAAACGTAATTACAATGCTGAATGCACAGAAATATACCTTTAATCTCGACTCTACTAAACCGAGATAAAAATTCCCGACAAAAGGCACTCTTGAAAATTCCTCGCTGCACATATCCTTGGAGTTAGAGAATAAAAAAAAAAAAGACGTCTTCCGCGTGGCGAAGAATCCACGGAGCGGAAGCCGCGGTTTTTCTCTCTCGGTGCGTACTTACTCTTACGCAACTCGCGGGTGCTCGGTGCATCCGCTGAGGCCTAATTATAGCATCTGTGTAAACTATAACTGCTGGTGGTGGTACTACGAGAAGGGTGACGGGTGGAAAACCAGTTGCTGCGTCCCGGATAAGTAAGCCGATTTCCTTCGCGTGTGTGGCCTTCTGCAGATCCTTTGATTTGGAAAATTTTTTATCCGATGCGGGGAATTAATTTTTTTTAAACAGGATCTGACCGTTACGGGAAGATGGTACACCGAGAGATGATTCACCGTTGAGTTTTTTTTTTTAATCTCAAATCATCGTCAATTTGTTTCCCTTTATAAAAGAGAGCTATCGCCATCTTGCGTAAGATTTTTATTCGTGAGCTGATTGGTGAACAAGTTTTTAAAATATTCGAAAAGTACATTTTGAGGTTACTCTTATTGTTTTTTCCTATGCGCGCTTGAAGCGCGCTCAGAAGAGCTAGTATAATTAAAATTTATGACTTGAGCTCAGCTACTTCTCTGGACTCAGCAAATAATATTTCCCAAAGAATTAATTTTAAATTATATATTTAAAAAAAATTTTTTCAATAATCATCGTATATTTGTAATATTTATGAGTGGTAATTACTTTGGATCAGGAACGCTTGACCCAATAGCGAGTCCCATAAAAAGTCGTACTTTATGCCTCGTAAAGTGGAAAAATAGAATTTTCCCATAAGCCAAGTGACACGTTTCAGGCGTAAATATTGTTGCAGAGTTTACGTTAGCTTTACTTAGCCTTAATATTATTCATCTTTAATTATCTGCAAACGACACTCTTTTCGCGCGGTCGCGTCGCATAGGCAGACCTTTTTTTTGTCATGTTAATACATCTTCGGTGAGACTTATTTTACACCTGCAGTTATTTTTTCCGAGCGTTGCGAGAAGTCGTCGCATGCAAATCAAATTCGTCGCAGCAGGTACGAACATTCAACAAAGGGTCTTTGTAAAAAAACACCTTTTAACCTATATTTTCCAATGGGCAAAACTGGAGATAACGCAGGTGTTTTTTTTTTTTTCTGCGGCTCCTTTTTTTCCGCGATGACAAAACCAGAAGCTCGTGACTCATTGTTCTTTTGCGCTCCTTTTCTCTCTCGCTCTCGCTCTAAGCCGGTTGTACGAGCATTGTTAATTTACGATGCGGTGTGTGTTGAATTAATTTATTTGACAGGTTCTTTTTTTCACTTCGTAATAATATAATACCCGTGTTTCGCGAAAAGTTGGATGAATAATTTAGAACCCATAAAATGCAATAAGTTACATTGAGCTGGAAAACTATTTTTAATTTGGCGCTGGTAATAACAATAATTATCGTTCAAAGAGTTATATCGGCATTACAAGGAAAAGAAACGTGAATCACCGAAGTTCTGATTGCATTTTATTTTTAAAATTTTGAATTTTTTGCCGCGTTTTAACAAGAGCTAGTTTATTGTTCGGATCGTTCGAATAAATAAAATGCTAATGCACGCCAATCGTTCGCGTGAATCACAAGTACTTAGTTACTCTGATTTTAGGTGTAGTAGGTATCAATTAAACAATTATGCTAAAAATTACCCTCCGATATTTATCTCTGTTACAACGTAAACGGCCGGGCACGTCTATCAATCCTTGAACTCAATTACGACGAGGAAATTTATACCAGCTCTAGAAACATTATTCGGTGTGTTATATACATACAGCGCGTAATCCACGTGTTGTTTCTATAATCTTTTATAGATACATTGTAAATTTTTACTGGTCTCTTGTAATTACTTCTTTTACACTCACAGGGAATTCATTACAGATTGATGTATTCTATTTATAGATATTCAACAGAGTTTTTTTTCTTGTTAAAACTACAGTAAATATTTTATAAATCGTGTACAAAATTTTTAAATAAAAACTATTTTATTTTTATTTTTTATTTCATTTTCATTAAAAAACTAATTTCATAGTCAATCTTTTCAAAGAAACATTTTCAAACACAACTCAATTTATTTCTACATATGAATTTTAAATTAATATATGATTAAAAATTGTACACAAAAAACTTAGTTAAACATAAAAAGATTTTTTAAAACCTTTCAATCTTGATTAAATTATTTGAAATTGACATAGATTTAATAATTTTTTAAAATTTGCAGATTTTAAAAAAATTAAAAACTGAACTTTGTGATCTCAACAGACTGCAGCCTAGAAATTAATGGTCACAATCTATGGCTTCATTCAACAATCAAATCAAAACCATTAACCTCTTCAAATGTTTTATTCATACTTTCAATCCATTTCTGCATATTTTTGTCATCTTCAGATTGAAGTTTTTTTTCTTTTTTTTTCTTTGTTTTAGGCTTTTTATTTTTCTTTTCTTTCTTATTGACATTACTGTTAGAGGAATCATTTCCAGAATCACTTTTTTTAAAGCTAGCTATAGACTTAAAAGCTCTTTTTCTTTTATTATAGATGGATTTTGGAGGCTAAAATTAATTTTTAAACATAAATAAAGCAAAAACTAAATCAGTGAAGTAAAAAATTAAAGAAAATGCTAGCACATGAATAATACCTGATTAAAATGAGTTGGCTCTGTATCAGCAAATAATGGTAGTTCTTCAGGTATTTTTGAATCAACTTTTTCAAGATCAGATAATAAATCAAACGTATCTGAGAAAGATGTGGAGCATACATCAGATTTTTCCTTTGATTTTTGACTGTCAATGCTATCATTACTATTGTTTATTTTAGGTATTTTTGTTTCATTATTAATAACGGAGTTACTTTGATGAATGTTTAATTTTTCTGATAAGTTTTTATTTTCCAAAAAATTTGTTGATTTACTCAATGTAGTTAAATTTACAGCATTTCGAGGAGAAATTTTTTTTTCAGCAATTGCCTTGCCACATTTCTTTTTTACTTTTTCTGGACTAGGTGTATTTTGAATGGTTAACAAAACTTTATCTATATCAGCTTCTTCATCAGATTCATCAACACTTGACTCTTCAGTGGATTTATTTTGTTTTTCTTCATCTACTGTTGACCAAATATCATCAAAAATAGTAAAATTTGGCTCTTTTCCGGCAGGCATTTTAGTTTTACTTTCATTTATGGACAGGAACAAATGAGGTTAATATGAACAATGTAAAACTTAATTAATAAAAATAAATTTCTTTAGTAATTACTGAGATATTTTTGAAATCTTCAAAATATTTTAAAGTGTTGTAATGTTATGAAAACTAAAAAAAAAATCGCTTTCCCTACTTTGATTTGATGACTTCATTTACAACTTGAAACTTCATTTTAATTGAAATGTCGGCTGCTAAGTTTACCCGGTTGGTTTTACACACATGATAAGGAATTATATCATATGGTTTTACAGTTTGACACGCATATACAAAGCATAAGTATATACCGAAACGTTTTATTTCATACTTGAATAAAAAAAATAAAATTTTTTATTAAAACAAAGTTACTTTGTTCATCAATTTTGAGTTTCCTTTGTTTTTTTTTTTTTTTTTTTTTTAATTTATATAAAATTAAAGAATTACTTTAAAAAAATGAAAAGAAGTAGGAAATGTCGAAAAAAAATAGTTATTTTTTAATACAGTTTATTGATTTCTGATTAATGGTTTCAAAAATCATTAAAAAATTAACCTGGTAATATCGAACAGGCAGTAAGAACATTGACGTGAACCTCTTTTTATACTAGAAGCAACAAGAATACATATTTATTGCTGAAAGCATTGTTTTTTATACTGTATTGACATCCGCCAAAAATTAGATTAAATTAAAAAAAAAAATCTTTAATTAAAAATTAAATTAAAAAAATTAACTCAGCATAACACACACTCCTAATGTTTCATTGGCTAGCTGTACATAATTATATTGTAATCCCAGTATGTATATTGAAATTTTTGCATCGTTAAAACTGTGATATTTAAAAAAAATGTCACCGATGATAAATAAATGTTTTCTAATAAAAACAAATTTGAATAAATTTACTCTTAAAAAATAAAATATTTTTTTGAATCTCACGGATGAAAGATTTCAAGAATCATGCCTTCCGCAACGCTACTCAGCAATCCTCCAACTCCTCGCATCCATCATTCCTTTCGCGGGCATCAATTCCACTTACGTAGAGGATCGGGAGAAGCAGGTAGCGCAGCGCGACGTCGGTTTCGTTCCACAAAAGAGCCAATTTGCAAATAGCCATACGCACCATACGCAAGATTTTTACTCAGGGCTGTATTAATTTTGGCATTTCGAAAAAGTTCCGAGTATTGATTTTTTTTCAAAAACTCTTGATTTTAAAATAAAAATATTCAGTATTAGTTTTAAAAAGGAAATTAAAAATTCTTGATTGTTATTAATATTATTCAAATAAATTTTTTTAGAAAATTTTTTCCACTTTGAGAACTTTGTAAAAGTATCATAAATTAAATAACTTCTCCTTTCATAAATATGTATACATACGTTTTGTTAAAGCATAAAATATGAATAAATTTACAAACAACAATCAAGTATGTAAAATAATTTTTTTAGAAGTACACAAAATAATTCATATTTGTTTTTATGTCATTATCTCAATTCATTAGCAAGGTCTGAGATTCCAGAAATGAAAATGTTACTTTTGAATATTAATGGGCCAAATGAAAATAATAAGTATTTGAAGATAACTGAGCATTCTTTCTACAACACTTTATAAATTTGATAATAAACATTAGAAGCTTGTAATCATGAGCCGAGTTTGTACTTGCAGGGTCCAATTTCAGTAAATAAGCTTGAATATCATCTAAAGATAAATTAATACCCAAAATGTAAGAATTAAAGAGTATGGTTAACTGAAATCCTGTTCTATCTTGTATCTTAAAATTGGTCTATATTTACTGTATCCTGCAATCGATTGAACTAACAACCAATATTGCCAATAAATATTGAATAAAACTCAATAGTTGTAAATAAAAGTCTATACTTCATTGATCTATAAACTGTAGAAAGTTTTAATTTCTAGAATTAATTAATGATACATCTTTTTTAAATTTTTCACATAGATAGCAGTCTTGAAATTTTTATAAATTTTTTTTTTATCATGAATTAATATTTTTTAAAGAGTTTGATAAAAACTACAATATTAGAATGATTTTTTACTATATCATTTAAAACAAATATTTATTATTATATTTATTTTTTATCAAATAATTTTTTTTTTGTAATTTCAATATTATGAACCTCCAATATTTAATTATTAAAATAAAATAGATGACCCAAAGAGTCCAGATTTTGCAAATCTCCATAAAAAGTTGGGTTGAAGCATAAAATTTTAAAACTCTGATGAGTTCTGTTTGAAATTATTTTAACTCTATTTATTCTCTGAACAATTTTGCAGTTTTAAACTCTTATATCTTCCCAATTTATAGTTGGTTCACAATAAAATAGTGGTTTAAGGGACATTTGAAATACTTTTTGTACTGTAATCTGAATAAATAATACTTCTTTCGCATGTTTATTCTGCTACATTAAAACATTTATTCCAACATTGTTTTCTTCCTCTGAAGGATTTTGAAAAGGCGTTGGAGCTCAATTTCTCCTAAAACATTAATAAAAATGTTGCATCACTGTGGTTAAAAAATAAGATGAATAAAATAATAATATTCCTAATGGCATTAATACCAGTTGATTCATTAATAAAAAAAAAACAATAATAATGATAAAATATGCAAATACAATTTTTCTTTGAGATTTAAAAAAGATATGATACATAATTTTGAAAACTTAGAATATGAAAAACTAAGTATTTGCGTAAAAGTTTTAACCGGCACAGTAGTTTTATTGAAGTTATTGTATTTCTGGATTTTGGGTGAGCATAAAGAATGCTTTATGCTCACCCAAATCCCACTAAAATCCAAAACTAATTTTATCAATGAAAACTTAATGAATAATTATGAAATCCTACAAGTCATATTTTACATGAATCAAAATACCAAATTAAATTTCTTACATTATACCACAGATAAAAAAAAATTACCTTTAGCTTGGCGTTTTTTTTTTGGAAACTTCATCTTCCTAGGAGTTTTTTTTTGTCTTTGTTCACTGTAAAATTATGGAAAATTACCAGTAACTTCTTGAGTTTTTGAAGTATAAAATACTAAGCATTTAATACTCTTTCGTTCTTATAAAATCAAATGTAGTCGTCAAAATAACTCCAACATATCCAGATCTCATCAAAAATTTTATAAACTCCATTAGATTTTTGAAAATGGCCAGTTGCTGGAATTTGTCTTGTCCATTTTTCTTAAAAATTAAACAGAAATTTTTTAACATGAAAACTTTTCCAAACAATAATTCTAGACAATAATAATTTTTAGTTTAGTTTTTCTGTTTATAGTTTTATTAATACAAAAATAAAAAATCTATCAATTTAATTGATTAAGTTTTTAATTGTGGTAGTTTCAGTATAATTTATTTATTGCTGATCTTAGCTTTAGCTCTTTTCTTTTTGAATGTATGATGTTGATATATTTAAAATATTTTTTGCTTTTAGTTTTTTTTTAATCTATTAACAGAAAAATGATATAAGTATAAAATTACCTTTGTGCATACTATACATATTTCTAGTTTTAGTAATGTTGCCATCTGAAACTATTAATGTTTATAATCAAGCATTTATATAATTTTAACACTAACATAATAGTTTTATTTTGTTTTTTACCAATTATAAAAGTTTACTCCAAAGTGAGGGTCAATACTTCTTTCTTGTTTCATTTTAAACTCAGTTGGAAATAAACTATAGCAGAAATCCAGTTCAATATTGAATTCATCAATTTCTATACTTCCAAAGTAGTTGCTCATCTTGGTTCTATCAAGGTGAATCTCTTTTTTATTAATATAATAATATACCATTCAAAATTTCTGGAAAAGAAACAATTTTAAAATAATAAGTCAATTTATTAATGGAAAATTATTTATATACAGGACAAAGCAATCAAATCAAGTCATTAATGAAAAAAATTCATGAAAAGGCTTGGCCATAGTTATGACATTTTCAAATCAGATAAATTTTGTACTAAAACAATTGTACTATTATAGAGTACAAAAACATATAATGGTTATACAATTTTATAATTATATTTAAATAAATTACAGAGCCTAAAGAGGTCTACAAACTCAGCAGAAACGTTGCTCAAACATTAAAATAAAAAATCACAAATTGTTTTTTATTTATACTTCCTCTGCATGTATCATCTTGCGACTGCAAGTATAATGACTAATATTGTTCAACAATTAATAAAGGATGATCGAGAATTCGATCAACAACCATTTTTTTCGTTACAATAAATGATTTATTTACTGCTATCATTATGAAAAAAGGAAAACATAACCTGTAAAACAAACTAAGATTTTTTCAAGAAAATACTTACTTGATAAGAATAAAGCAAATGATACTAGGATTTAATTGGTGATTCCGTTTCTTGTTTTTATTTCACAGAAAATAATTTAAAAAATTAGAGTATATAGTAAGGAATATACATTTTTATAGATGCAGATTGCAGGTCACCTGCAGCAGGTGTTATCTTGTTTACTATGCTTGTGATTTTTATTACAGACGAATGCAGACGGGACCGGTTGGCCAAATGCGCGGTATAATTCGGATTTTTTACTTTTTTTTATTATTTTTTTTTATTTGATCGAAATACAGTCTCCGAAAATAAAAACTAATCAATTATGTAAAAATAGCGATTTGAATAAATTAATATTTTTTATATATGGGCTTCACCGTCAAAAGTGGAGAAAAAATTAAGTGTCAATCGATATACGTACATATTATATTAATATTATAATACATATATATTTAAATATTGTTTTGAATAATAATAGTAATATACAAAGTTTAATTTTTTTTTAAATCAATCCTTCTATATATGAAACAAAATTATTATTTTGATAATATATTAAAAAAACAAATATTAAAATATTTAATACTTAATATAAATTTTTTTTAAATTTTAAATACTGGGTAGATTACATGAATGAAAAGTGAACTCTTGCATGTAGTTTTAGTAACCGCTCATAAGATTAATTTATTTTTTGTAAAAAATCGTTTAATAATATTTACCACTTCTAAAATTTCCGAAACTGTGATTTTAATTTTATTATATAAAGCAATAGCTATCTTGACTTCAGATTAATGATCAAACATTGTTTCAGTTCTCGATTTCCTCGTCACGCGGTGTCTAAACTACCCTGCAGTGTGAATAATCGCCCAAGTCATCTTGTTCGTTAGCAATTAACAATCGGGCCAGGTGTTTTGCCGTAACAAGACGTAACTCGAGAAGACCGCGATGGCACCTTTAACGGGTACTGCACCCTAGAATACATCTTTGAACGAGAAATTTACCGCTATAAATTTTGCCGTATCTAAGGAAAGTTATTATGAATGGCTTGCTGTCTCGGGTTTCCCCCAAGGAGTTTTTGAATTTTTTATAATCACTGAATTAAAAAACACACTGACGTTTCGGTAGAGACGGATTTATTAAAGCTTTTTTTTTCAGAATGAATATTTCATTTTTTTTTCTCTCAGTAGCATCCATCTAAATGCATTTTTAAAAAGTTTTATTTAAGTTTCAGTTAAACGAGATGCATTTACTTCTGTAATTATTATTTGATAAGGTTACACAATTTAAACGCAGTAATTTTTAAGAGAAAAAAAAAACTTTATTAATTATAAGAAAATACAATTATCAAATATAAGGTCAAAAGGAGATCCGACCCCTACAGCAATCGGTTTTAAACTGAGCTCCCCGAGCTCGACAAAGACTCACCCAGGTACACAGTTTTTCTCATACCTGGAATCTCAAAAATCATTAACAAGAGTGGGCGGGCATTGGACGTGACCGATTGCCCCAATTTAGAAAATGACCGTTTTGAGTCCTAAGCTTCTTAGCCAAATCTTACAATATAAAGTACTTAAGATAATTTACAACTCCCATATAGAAATAAGCATGCTGAGTTTTCGCTAAAAAAAACAATATATATTCTTAACATTATTAGTAAAAATTCAAGCTTTATTCTGTAAACGTTCACGATGTATATCCTCATGAATCAAAACATATCTTTTAAAATTTGTACATTTCAAAGCTGAAACGCAGCTCGAGGTTCTTTAAAGAGCCCTGGTGATGATGTGCACCAGGAGTAAGTAAAACAAGTTCAAAGTTCATTTTTTACGCACCAGTCTATAGATATATTTATTCAAATTACAATGCTCCTCCCAATGAATCATTATTTTTTTCGGGGAAAATATAGTTAGCGTGGGAGTGAGGTAAGACGACATTTTCAAGCATCCCAGGAACGTCTACTCGAAAATCCCTGTGCGTAGCGCAGCATTCTGCACCGCGAGGCTTATCGATCTGCAGCCGTGTGTGAAATAACTCGAATAACGAAGACAGCCCCCCACGTGTGTGCGCTCGATCTTGCGGAAGAAGCAGAAAAAAAAAAACACGATGTACTTACCTTCCTTCTACCTTGACTAGGCAACTATGATGGAATTCTTGATAAAATTTTCGGGCTAAATGCCAATGATCGACGAATATTTTGAATTTTTCGTGGATGATTTTTTTATTGATTGGAATGTTTATCATTATTGTTTATATTTTTTCGAAGAAACGATGATTGATTAAAAGATAAGCTCATTGGTCAAATTTTAATTGATGAAGCTTGTGATTTATCAGTTAAACGGTTTGTCGAGTGTTAACCACGATATCAATAACAGTTCTTATCAGTAATTTTTGAAAAGCAGTCCTATAGTCTAATTTTTTGTTAAATTACTCAATTATTGATATCATTTGTAGATAAATCAATATCAAATTATGAGCTATAAACATTGTACAATTTATCCATTGGCTTATCTAATAAGATGTTCCTTTTTTTCCAAACTACGCCGAAACTTGATTCCTTTCCTCCAATTTTTTGTTTATAATAAAAAAGAAACTTTGTTAAAAAAGGGGAAATTTTTTTTTTGGCAGTAAAGTTTCTTTTTTATTGCAACAAAAAAATTAAGAGAAGGAAGCAATTAGCATCGGGGTAGTTTGGAAAATAAGGAACATCCTATTAAAACATCATTTATTGGTTGGCTTGGCTGAAATTTTCGACCAATAAGGGGGTTTGCTGTGGTCAACGTCACCTTAAGATTATTTCTCACTTGGGGGAGAATATGGAGCAAATTATATATATATTAGAAGAAAAATAATTAAAATAAAATAAAATTAGCCAGTTGCGTAAAAAATGACATACCCCGCGCGCACAAGACGGAACGTCACGCATGAAAATTTCGATTACTTCGGTCTGCAGCTCGGCGTATTTGTCAACTCTCAGTGCAGAGCGAGACGGGATTCCAGTTTTTCCCATGCATACCATATGAGGTAAGGAAGACTCTGTAATTCCGAGGGTTTTCGAATACGGATCCGCATAATGCATAATGATCATTCGATGTCAAAGGTGACGCGGGCGGGCGGGCGGATATCTCCTCTGCCTGCCACCGCGATGGATGTGCGTGCGGCTCTGATCGATTGATTATGCGGAGGAGCGAGGTTTCTTCTTCTCCCGCGAAATGTATATCTCCCTACTTCCCTTTGATTGATGCCGAAATGAAAAAAAGAATCAGAAGCAAGAAATTTTTTCTTTCTTACCACCGATAAGGAATTTGCGAATGAAGGATGCGGGTGTTTAGTGAAAGATCAGAGGTGAATCATCGTGCTTCATTAGAGTGATGATCAACCTTGCGGCAATACGGTGATAAAAGATTGGTAAATACATTTTAACTTAAGGTGTAATAATTGATGATAAGAAATAGTAATTACAACGGCATTAAAAGATTTCGTCTATTATCAATGCTATTTTAATCTAATTGATAGTAAACCATTCAAGCATAAACTCACTTCAACCATTAGAAAATTCAACAGCAAAAAAATTTGATCACAAAATTGTTTATTTTAATAGACTATAAAATATTTATTTACATATCACTTTGGAAATTTAACAATATGTAACAAATTCACATATTTTTTCCATACAATCATATAATATTAAAGCTAACATATTCTCACAGGGAAAATATGTTGCTAATAAATGCAACAAGATTTATCGTAAGTACAGTCTATTATTTACATGCAGAACAGTCAACGAGATACGGCCAATTACAAACCTTGCCGGTCAGATCGAAATAAAGACCCGAAGGGCAAGAGAACTGGAATTTTGAATAAAATCCTTGTCCATCGTTGACACAATTGTAGAAAATTCCACAGTCCAGAGGATCTCGGAGATAGACGGACTCTCGACAGACTAAGTCACATGGGTCAGGCTCAGTTGTAGAAACTTCCGGAGTTGTTGCTTCGGTTGAGTGTGTGGTAGGATTCGTTGATTGAGTTGTTGAAGGTCGTCGGGTTGAGGTTGTTATTTGCGTTGAAGAAGACTGGCCAGCTGAAGTCGAGTGAGTTGTGCTTGGTGTCGTCGAAGTATATTCATTGGCTAAGGCTTGATTTAGAGCTTTCAGCAGAGGATATTTTTCACCGCAGATTCCCCGAAAGTCATCGGTTTCTACACTCCACACCATCGCACCGCCGAGACCCAGGCTCTTCGCAAACTCAGCTTTTTCTGTAATGGATCTGTTAATTTGCAGAGTAAAGAGAAATTAATTTAAAGAACATTATTAAAAATGAAATTGATTGTGATAAATTTACTAACTTTGTGTCTTCGTATCCAATCCATTGATTTCCCTTGACAGCGAAAGGTGCTCTTTGCTCTTTCTCGTAAAACTTTTGCCATTTTTCAGCCTTAAATTTCTCACAGATCTCGTTGTAGCCCAGGATGCCGTCTTGGCGCGTGTAAGGCCCAGCTGTACCTGCTCTGGAAGCAGGAGCTCCAACCTTTTTATTCTTAGAGCTGTCCAGGGTAAAAGTTCGACCGTACAAGGGAATACCAAGTACTAGTTTATCAGCAGGTGCACCCTGTGATAACCAGTAGTGGACGGAAGCATTCTGTAAAATTAAAAAAGTTAAAAATTTTTAATATTAATCATCTGATAGCTTTTTAGATAATCAAAATTTTAGCTTTCTTGCAACTATAGGTATTACGTCAAGTTTATTTTTGAGTTGGCTTTTAAAAAAATTTATTATTAACGTAAGTATTATTTCGTATTCCTGTTATCTCAATATCTCTTAATTGCTTCCATCTAAAGATAAATGTATGAAATTATTCGACGATGTTTATTGTTTTGTATGATATATTCCCAAAATATTTATTATTTCAATTCAATTGGGAGCTAAAAAATTTAATCAATTTTTTTCTTTTTCAAAGATAAAGATGACAGACTTCCTTCTATTTTTTTAATTTAGAATTCTTCTTCTTTATTTTTCTTTCCTAAGAAAATTTTTTCTTAACGCTATTTTTTATGACATCTCAGTGGTTACTTCTTCCGTTATCTACATTGAGACTAACGCTTTTTTATCAAACCGTTTTAAAGATTTGAGCCATAGATATTAAAAATATTTTTGAAATTTAATTAACTCACAACATTGAGATTTCTAGCATCGCCTGTTTCCCATGATCCTGGATATAGGGGGGCGTTTATCCCGGTTGTTTTCTCCCAAGCCCCATGAAAATCATAAGTCATTAGGTTTATTATGTCCAAATGTTTAACGACTTCAGGAATGTTGTATGACTGACTTGCTGAGTGGGGAGCAGCGCCAACCGCTGCTGTAAGTAAGAGTCCGGCTTTACTAAAAGCTATTTTCAATGCTTTCAAAAGTGTAACAAAGTTCTTCTTGTCAGCTGCTTTGCCACCCCTTTGATTTGGATATTCCCAGTCAAAGTCAAGACCGTCGAAGTTGTATTTTTGAACAAACTGTACCGCATTATTGACGAACGCTTTGCGTAATTTCGGGCTTCCGACGACCCTCGAGTAAGTAGTTGATCCCTCATTCCAGCCTCCGATAGCAATCAGGGTTTTGGCTTTAGGATTGATGTTGCGAAGTTTGTTGAAATGGTTGTAGCCGTCTTTACCATCTGGTAAATCTGCCCAGGGGTCAATGATTTTTACGCCCCCATCTCCGTTGAGTCCCACAAATGTGTAGATCAGGTGAGTACAAAGGGTTGGATCTATGTCAGGAATGTCGATCTTGCCATTTCCCGGTCGATACACTGCCCAGCTACCAAAGTAGCAAACAATTTTTTCTATAACCAAAATATAATAAATACTTCAGTTCTTACTGAATTAATAAAAAATTTATTCATAACTATTATAAACTATCGTGTATATTTAAACGGCTGTTTTGTTTAGCATTTTTCGCTTCTAGAGTTTTTCGGCGGGTGGGATAAAGGTTTTGTTCGTACTTAACGTTCATATCACAAAAATCTTCATGACGCATCGTTGTGCTCTCGGAAATTATCGATATACCCACTAACTTCCGCAAGGTTGTAAGTGTATGTACACAGTCAATCGTAATGTCCTCGTTTCAAAAAATACCATTCCGCATAGCTAGCACTCTCGATAAATTTTTAAATATATTACTAAATGCAATCTTTTTATGAAAGAAATACTTTTACGTCGAGACAAGTAGAATCAAAAAGTGCGTTTTTCGTGAATCATTGATTTGTCATAAAAATTAACAAATGATGCGTCACATTAATTTTAAAAATATTGTATTTATTTTGTACCCATTTTTTCTACGCTCAAATTATTACAGAATAATAGTTAGAAAAATAAAAGTTTCAAACTAAATCTTGAGTAATTTACACTATTAATTATAAAATTTTTGTGTTTTATATTAAAATTAAAATTTAATCTTTAAAAAACTGTAATCATGATAGAATAAATAAATATTTGTTTAAATTAATTCGTAACAAAACAAAAATAATTTAATCAATTTGAATAAAAAATAAAAAAACGAGACGATAAGTAATGTAACTAAAAAAATTATGAAAATAATATCATTAAATTACTGTATTCAAGTAAATTTGAATATTTTCATTGAAACACAGAGTTTTTTGACAGTCCACAACAACAAAATGACGAATCTGCAAAAAATTCTTTTAAAAAAAAAGTCAAACGAATGAAAATTTAATTTTTTTTAATTTATCTTTTTCAATCAATAATACTGACTTGGGTGAATGCTTTTTAAATTCTATTAACTGTTCAAACTACATCCATTCGAAAAAAAAAAAAAAAAAAAAAATACTAACTTTGATCTGAAGCAGAAACGCAAGCCAACAAGGCAGCAAATGCGCAAAGAACCTGCACCCTCATCTCCGTAGCAGCTCTGACTTTGTGAAGGCAACGATCGAACTGAGTAACGATGAGTCTATGAGAAAGCCGTTGTCAGTGAGAGTGATTTTTTATCTCACACACTTATTTAATGATAGCAAATGATAAATCTTTTGACTTATCGCTTTTTATTTACGTGCGTGGTTCTTCATTTATTTGACAATCTTTGCAAGTTCCGTATTTAAGTTAAATATATTTTTTTACCGTTAGAAGTTTACAGGTGATTGAAAAATTTTACTAGCACTAGAATGCAAACATCATTAAGATTTATTAAGGCACGAAAGATAAGAATGTTCATTGAACTGTTTTTTATTTATTTATAGTTTCTGAACTCTGGTGTCAATGAATCTATTAATTTTTATCAAAGAATAAAAATGATCTAGAAGTAAAAAAAAAGAAATGATTCAGAAGATATTTGAGTAACATCAACTAACAATTAAAATCAAACAAAATATTTAACTTCAGAAAAAAATATTTTTGACGGATTGACCAATAACAAAAGATTTAAAAAGCTTTTATTTGAAAAACTTAATCGCTCTTTATTTAATGTTACGTCCAGTTGTATTATTCATTGTCATGTGTCCATTTATCAAATCATTTATTAATATAAGCTGTTGAACTAATTAAAACTTTATCAAATCACTCAAAATTTTCTGTTCCCAATGATAATTAAAAAATATAACGGGTAATTATTTAAACAACTTACGCAGGATATTTGAAAATTTTTTAGTATATAAAAACTAGTTCTCGATTTATAATTATTCATTAATACTTATGATTAAAAATATTAATTAAATGGTTCAATAAATTTGTTTGTTCGTTGGTACAGATTGTGCAAAAATTAGTTTAAATAAAATAAGAAAAAGGTATTGATTTTTACTGTCAACTCTTATTTTGCGGATATCCCGCAGAGTCTCTTGTTCTTTGTTTTCATTAATCGGGCTTATTAAGTGAATTATATATAAACAAGCTTTAAGAAATTTTTGCGTTATTAATGATAAACTTCTTGCTTGTCTAACAATGAATAAAATTTTTCTATCTTCAAATCGCATCAATTTCTAGTATTAAACTTAAATTTCAGATGACGATAACGTGCAAAAAATTTTGCAATACTGAAAAATAAAGAAGATTCCAGAAATATTTTTCAGTCTTTCATGAGCGTCAAAAAATAGAACAAAAAGTATAGAAAAAAAATTAAGATAAAAATTTTTAATTGCTCTATTTACATACACATGATACTTTAAACTGAGTTCAAGCATGGTAAACTTTTACTTATTTTTTAATATCAAAAGACTCAGTAATTTAATTACGATTCGGTTAGTTTGTTTCTATTTCCAAAAGCCAAGAAAAATTTTCGATAAAACGTACTCTCAAATTTGATATTGATTTGTTTGGGTAGGCTTGAATAAAAAATAATAATAGTAATAATACACTGGCCATGCCGGCTCGTGAGCTAAAATAGGATTTTCCGCATGCACTATTATAAAACTATGTTCGATACAAGAGTGATAAGTAAGCAATCAAGAATGGCCTCGCTTTGCTCGGGTGCTAAATCACGCCATTCACGGATTGCTTAGTTATCGCAATTATATCGTAATCTTCTGTTAATTCTCTTTGACTTTTTTGTAACTGATTCAAGTACTCGAATTGTACCTACAGTACATCGTAATTTTACAATATCATATAATGCTTATTCTTGAAAAAAAACGTGTCTCTTATCATCAAAACAATGGTGCAAGGTTTTCATAACATTAAATATGTCCCACTTAGGTATGAAATCAAAAATAGTATTTACTGTTACCAGGGCTTATTTTTAGGAACCTCAAAAAAGTTGTAGAAGAGGTTGTAAGTCCTGGTCAGTTTTCTTTACTTATATATTATGTACTACCTATTGCACAGAAATTTTTCAAAAATTCCTTTTATTATGCCTTGTTTACTTTATTTATTTGTTTACTCAATCATTCTTTTTTTTTTTTTTTTTTTTTTTTTATATATTTATTCTAGTATATATGTATAAAGGGATTTAAAAATAAAAATGTGTATTGAATGTTTGGAAGCAACTAAAAAATAAAAATGCAAATTCAGTTATAATAAATATTATTTTATTTATTTTAGATAATGTAATATTTGACAAGTTATTATTAGTTTAAAAATTCTATTAAATGCTAGCAATAATTCATTGTTTTAGTCTTAAAATTTAAGAAACTTGTCATGCAATTTTAAAGATATTTAAAAAGTCTTTTACATTTATAAAAATATACAATACATTAGAAAATATGACAATAAGACAAATGTAAGATAATGTTTAAAATTAAATATTATATGTTATTATAAGTTATAAAATAAGATGTACATTTTTCATTGATAAAATAGATTAATAGATTAAATTCAATAAGTATTTTCTTAACTCACACTGAGAGAAGGAAGCAGTGACTGTTACTGAATCATTCAGTACAAAGTAGTGTAAAATATTAGGGTGACACTTAATACATATGAGGTGACTATTAACGCATGGAATTTTGTAAGACGCTATCAATTTTACTTATGCTTTCAATTTGATAGCGTGAGATATATTTTATTTTTGTGAGTTGCAGATTCTGTTGAATTTATTCAAAAATGTTTTGTTTTTAAATGGATAATGTCTATATTCTAAGATAAAATAGTTTAAGATAAATTAAGAACAACAGAAAATTTGCCATTTTTAACCTCGAACTGAAGTGATTGCGAAAACTTGAAAAGAAGATTGATTATAAATCCTATGTGAAACAGTTACCATATTTTTAGTACCTGTAGATGGGAGATTTTTCAAGACCTTATTACTGAATATTCAGGAACTATTACTGCAGCATGGTCACCATTTATTTCTCTTAGTAATTCTGGTACCTCACAAAGCTCATCAGGATATTCAAAAAGGCAATTATTAAATAACTGGAGGTATCCCCAAGACATCTTAAAGGTACCTTTATGATAACTGATTACTTTTTGCTTGTATATAATACAAATGTCTTAGGTTGACAACATTATGCTAGCTGATTACTTTTTGCTTATATATAATACAAATGTCTGAGGTTGACCACATTATACTAACTTACTCTTATGCTGGTTTTTGAGCTCCTTTCTTTCCAATTAATGATTTATGAATATGTGGGATAACACCACCACCAGCAATAGTGGCTTTAATGAGACTATCTAATTCTTCATCACCACGAATAGCCAATTGTAAATGTCTAGGAGTGATACGCTTTACTTTTAAATCTTTAGATGCATTGCCTGCCAATTCGAGAACCTCAGCAGTGAGATATTCCAAAATAGCAGCACTATAAACAGCTGCAGTAGCACCAATTCTTCCATGGCTTGTTGTCCTGTTTTTCAAATGCCTGTGAATTCTACCAACTGGAAACTGGAGTCCAGCTCGTGCCGATCTTGACACCGCTTTCGCCTTGGATTTTCCAGAGTCTTTGCCTGCCTTGCCGCCAGCCATTGTTGAAAGTGGTTGCTTGGTTAGGTTAGATCGCTACAGAATATAGATAGAATAAAGAAAAAAAAGAAGCGCCAGAAGCAGAATTAGCTCTTGCTTATTCACTTTCACTTGGATGCTCGTAAAGAACTAAGACGAGCACGGTATACGGCAAGACTTATTGAGACTTACGGTTAGCAACGAATTAAAAGAGTTCCTCGGCCGCTCCAAACTATAAGTATACGATTCTTGATGACTTAGTTTTCGATCGACTGCGACTGACTGATGCTGAGTGCTGACTGACTCAAGTCTATGCCTGCAAGTACCTAATATGTATAGTATGCCATTGCCATACCTAAGGAGCAGCTGGCACTATGGTACAGGCTCGCAATGCATGAGAGAGCAGGTGCAGATTCCTCCCTGATTTGAGTAGGACAGCTGCACCACAGAGCCATCAAAGTAATTTGCTCGTTCTTGGAACACTTAAGAGTTAAAACCTCCAGTGACTCTCATTCAGTTTTTAGGCTCTGGAGTCTGTGCACGAGAAACAGCAGACGGGCCGCTCGTTCTGTCTCTCTCGCTCTCTTGGCGCAACATACTCTAAAAGTACCCACTACCCGTCTAGCCCTACGTCTAGCACGACTGTAGCGCCCCCATTTTGTAGGCTCTCTACGTGCCAATTGCCAAATGACAAATTGTATGGAAAATTTTAGTTCGAGCCTACACCGCGCGCTGGAGGGGAAGTCTTTTCCATAGGTTTGCATGTACTTCCCTCCCCTCATGCAAGACGCCAATAGGTCCGGTTGCCAAATTTTGAAAAATGTTAGAATGTTTCTTGTTTCAATAGCTAGAATATACTCTTTTTTTAGAAAAAGTTAACGACTGGATAATTTACAGTCTTCGATAACATTAAAAAATTGTAGTGCTCTATTAGGTATTTTCAACTATGACGTCATTTTCACTGGAGCCTATGCAAACTGCTCTTGTGACGTCATAGTTGAAAATACCTAATACGTGCCATCTTATGCAAAAGGACCGAACTGTGGTCATAACTTAAAAACGAGTCCCGCTTTTTTTTATGTCTATTCGAAAGAGCATGTAAAAGACAAAATATCCGAAAAAAAATATCCACGGGCAAAATATACAAAAAAAAAAATATCCGAAAAAAGATTAATTCACATTTCAAATTCAAATTTTAAATAATGTAATATGAAGTTATTCATAATTTTTAAACATCTTTAGTTTGTTTTGATTTGATTGTGCTAGAGGAATTTCGTTGAATTCTTTGTTTATATTTATTTGCGCTCATCACTATAAAGTATCTCAGTATCGAAGTAGCTGTTCTGCAACATGTTGCGTGTACTCTTTCGTACGTTAATGTCTTTTTATTAAGCCTGTTTTGTACAAAACTATCATTTAGTTAAAGATGACTACAATTTATAATTAGCCAAAAAGAAAAACCATTATTGAAAAAAAAAAAAAGAATTATTTTTGAACTTTTTTTTTCTTTAATTTTTAAAACATTTTTTCTGTGAAAAAAAAAAAAAAAAAACACCTGCCATTCCACTCGTAATTTGAAAAATTGAAAAACAGTCCCAAAATTTGCGTCAATTTTAAGTGTAACTTCTCTAGAAAATTTTTAATCAAAAATAAATTGAAGAGCAGGGATGTTCCCTCGAAACGTTGTGAATAAAAAATAAATAGACAAACATCACCTTTTTTCCTTTAGCTCGGATTATCGATATAAGGTCTTTATCTATCCAGAAAATTATTAAAATTGCTGATCAGGAATATATAATATAAAAAAAAAGTAAAAATAAATTAAATAAATCTATATAGTCTTTGCAAATGAAGAAATTTTATTAAAATATCTACAAGAACTTTAAAGAAATTCACTCATTACAATTATTTTGACAATCAAAATTGAAAAATTCTTTTTTTCATTTTTAAATAATCACAATTTACAACCAATACAATTAACTTGATTACGCCAATTGCAGATTCCCAAAGTTAAATCAAATACTAGATTCGCTGAACAATCAAATTGATATCTAACATACCTTCCACCCACGAACT
The DNA here is from genome assembly GCA_038277355.1 of Encarsia formosa. NCBI lineage: Eukaryota > Metazoa > Arthropoda > Insecta > Hymenoptera > Aphelinidae > Encarsia > Encarsia formosa. The sequence goes on from CM076184.1 coordinate 115,321,941, forward strand.
GACAAAGATAATAACGAGCACAATTGTGAGGATCGCGCAAGTTTCCCGGCTCGCGGCAGACCAAATCGCAAGGATCAATCGGAGCGGGTACTGGCGACGATGATGATGATGGTGGAACGTAATTCAACAGTTCACGATTTATAGCTTTCAGTAGAGGATACTTGATTCCAGGGTAGCTGACACCCAAAAAGTCGTCGGTATCGATATTATAAAGCATCACACCACCAAGTCCTAGATTTTTCAAAATTTGTGCTTTTTGACGAATGGTTGAGTAACTGTAAAAAATAATAAATTACTTAAGTTTTTAATTTTTATCATCGCTCACATGAAAAAGTAAGTTAAATTTTTAAGTTGAATTGGTCTCATATTTTTCGAATACCTTATGCTTTAAGGTTATTATTGATTCTTAATTTTTTTTCATTAAATATTTTATGTTATCATTTTGATTTAAATTATCGCTAAAAATTCACGTAACCATAAATTAAATTAATGAATACAATTAAATTTTTAAGATTTTTTATTAACCCTTAAAGGCCACACCCAAATCCAGAACTGCCACACTGACAGTTATGTGGGGTCATTCTGACCCCGTGTGGCATTTAAGGGTTAAACTCTTTTTTGTCATTAAATTATTTACTGTTTTATAAAAATGATATAGTACGTACATAAAATTTGGAGATTTTTAAATTCGATCAAATGATAAAGATGATACGCTGCGAGTGCTACGTTGATAATTTTACGCTTGATTTTATGAAGAGATTTTACGGTATTATCGCAGCGCTCAATCTCAACTTTGAAAAGTTAAAAACACTTATCTAATTTTGACGAAATAAAAGTGATTTTATACTTACTACCCGGTTTCTTCATAATCAAACCATTGATCGTCTTTGTAGGCATACCAAGCTGCTTGATCTTCATTGTAACCTTTTACACTGCTAGGAAGAATTTCGACAATTTCGTTGTAGCCTAAAAATCCTGGTTGTAGAGAGTAAGGCCCAGCTTTTCCTGGTCCTGTTACTGAAGCCCCAACTATATTATCGTAAGGATTTCTAAGAGTATAGCTACGACCATAAGCTGGGATACCCAAGATTAACTTATGCGCTGGTGCTCCACGGCTCAACCAGTAGTTCAGAGTCTCATTCTAATTGAGTTTATAATAAATTAAAATTATTTAACGTTAATGTTTTTATTACATCTTCTAAATTAGATAAATTAAAAATAATAAATGACTTACGACATTCAAAAATTTATTAACACCATTTTCTCCATGTCTAGGAAACGACGCTGCATGATATCCAGTTTTTGATTCCCAAGGGCCGTGGAAGTCGAAAGTCATTAGATTAATTGTGTCAACATATTTTACCATCTCGGGTATGTTGTACGATTGATCAGCAGAACTGTACACTGCTCCAACAGTAGCCATTAACAACAATCCAGCTCTATCAAATCCTTCTCTGAGCTCTTTTAACAGCTGAATATAGTTTTCTTTGTCAGCTGGTACTCCACCTCTTTGATTTGGATACTGCCAATCGAAAGATATGCCATCGAAACCATGGTTTCTCGCAAACCTTATGGCGTTTTCAACAAAAATACCACGTTTATATTGAGCCACATGCGAGTAAACCGCTGATGATTCGCTGTAGCCTCCAATTGCAATGAAGGTTTTAATTCTGTTGTTACGAAGGCGAAGTCTATTGAATTGACCATAGCCATCTTTTCCACCAGCTTCTGGTAAATCTGCGTAGGGATCGAGACTTTTTACCTCTCCATTAATGTCTAAGCCGGCATATGTGTAAACTAGATGAGTGCAAAGATTGGGTTCGATGTTCTGGATATTGAATTGTCCTTTTCCTTGTCGATAAACCGACCAGTTACTGAAATAGCACACGATCTTTTCTAAAAAATAAAATTCATCACACCAATTACATTTATTATCAAATTTTCATTTTTAAAGTAATTTAGGTGGAATTTCAAAAAATTAAAAATTTATAAATAGTTAAAATATTTATCAAATTATAGTTATTTTTATAATTCTCAAAATGTTCTTGGCCAAAACATCTTAAGTTTTCGTTTTTTCCACAACATATACGTTAAAAAATTGAACTGTTAAGATGGTTACTTGGGAAAACTGAAAATGATTTGAAAATATGATAATAAAAACAAATTAAACGACAAGTTATTTTCTAATGAACTAAAATCTTTTAAGTTTTAAAACTTACTCTCAGCGAAACCAGTTGAGCAGATCAATAAAGCCGCAAAAATCGGTAGGAATATCACTTTCATTTTAGGACGCCTCTCTTTCGATAATCAAATCCACACTACACTACCAAATTGAGAAAATAATCAGTTATATTTTATACAATTTTTTTATCTCCAATAAATGATACTAGATAAGATTGAATGATATAATATGACTAATTCTATATTAGTCATGTTTTAAGAGATCTTAAATTTTTTTAATTACATTTGTTTGATCATTGAACGTCTTCAGTTTAAGGATTTATTTGAATAATGCGATTTCGAATGACTAGTCACGAACAATAATTATTGATTGCTTTAGTACTCTTATTTTTGATCCTAAAGAAAAATTAATTACGGGACATCATGGTTATAGTGAGAATATAAAATTTTTATTTCATGTAGATTTAGTTATTAATAATTGAACTATTCATAGAATTTTTAAAATAAATAATTTTATTTTGAAACGAACTTTAAATAAAAAAACTTACGGATGCTGCGTATTATAATGTAGATAGATTTTTATTTTTAATTGAATTTGTTAGAGTTATAGTGTCAACAGCTACTCATTGACTCTCGTACTATTCTGTAAGCATAGAGGAAGCCGCTCCGCAGCTCCCTCTATTACGGGACTTGCGAGTCCTTGCTATCTGCCCGCCATTAGGATTTGGGGCATTCCATCCGCGTCGCCCGCGCGAGTAAGTCGTAGATTTAAGAACGTCCCGAAAGTCTGTGTGCCCGAGTAACTGAATAAACCTTACTTTTACCTAATACTGTGTCTACCTTTATTTATTATACCCACGACCCCAACAGAATTTTTTTTTGTCCTTCCGAAATAAACTTTAGAAATTTGATTACCTCACGTCTAATCATCGGATTCAATTCAAATTGTGTGTACGGATATTTTCGAGGGTGCAGATTAGAAATCTCACCTCTGTTTTTTTATTTATACTTTTTTAGAAAATGAGAAGCGTTCGTATTTTATAAATGTCCGGCCATCCATTTGATTTTAAATATGCGGCGCGCCTAAAACATCCAATTAGTAAAAAAATTTGCTCGAAAATTTGTATAAGTTTTCAAGGGTACTGATTACAAATATCAAATTTAATTTTAAATTTGCCCTAAATAAAGTTCACTTAAATAAGGTAAAATTATAATTCGCGCCTAGGATATTGGATTTGTATTTGTAGGATAACTTATTTTGTTTTCGGAACTTGTCAAAGGTGCAGGTTATGAATTAGACCTTCAATTTTAAATTTAATTTTAAATAATGTAAAATTGAAATTTGTGCCTAATACATCGGATCTGTAAAAAAATTTGTGTACGAGTATTTTTAAAGATACTGATGACGAATGTGACCGCAGATTTTTCTTTTGCTTTAATAAAGTATAATTATAATTCACGCCACTAGGACATTGGATCTGTAAGAAATTTTGTTTTCGGGGATTTTCAATGGTGCAGATTACGAATCTGACCTTCTTTTTCGCAACCTGCATTAAAAATTATGCTCCTATTTTACATTGAAGAAATGAAACATGTTTTTGAAAACTAAGTTACTTAAATTTTCTGAGCTAAAATTTTTGGGAATCCAATTGGACTCAAAAGTAGCAACTATAAATAAAAGATTTTGATATGTAATTACTAAAGACTTAAAAACTTTAATACGAAGTTTTCGGACTCACAAACATTTACAACTTTAAGTTTACTAAACATTGATTATTATTATTATCAAGATCTTCGGAGGTGTTGAAACAAAGTTTTGCTGTTGCTACTGTATTCAATTGATTATATTGAACTCAAGACATACATTTTTTTAATTAAATGATCCAAGTGTTTGGTCTTAACGAACAAAGTATAAATTTATTTAAAAATTACATATACTGACGTTTCGTTGTCATTAACAGGACAACCTTCTCAAAGCTACAAACATACAAAAAGATGTATTATTAATAACTATCTAAAAAAATTACAAATAATGTTGAATATAAAATAGATTCTCACAGGTAAATAAATATAAATATAATTTTTTTTTTACTTTACACATTTTTTTACTTCATTTTCGATGAAACTTGTTAGCTTTTTAGGAGATCTACAATTGTATACAACAATATACGTAAAGGAAAATTTAATGTCAGCATAGGATATATAATAAAAAATAGTGACTATTTGAGAATTTTTTTTTATTTTAAAGATATTAGTTATTGAATTTAATTTTTCTGCTTATGAATAAATTACAATGATCGGTAATTTTTAATTTAATAATAATTCCATACTGTGTGTAAGTTCAATGATTATAATTTACAGCCTTTACAATTAACAAGAGGTCGGTAATTACAAACATTTATTACTAAATCGAATACTAAATTCAATGGACATGAGAATTGATATTGTAAGTAACGACCCTGCCTATAATCGTAAACACATCTATAATAAATTTTACAGTCTACGGGATCACGTAAATAGCCAGTTTCTCGGCAGACCAAGTCGCAAGGGTTTATCTCTGTTGTTGACGTTTGACCAGTTGTAGATACTTTTGATGTAGTTGTTTCCGTTGGTGAAGACGTTGATGGGGTTGAAGTAGTTGAGACCGTAGAAGGCGGCTGTCTAGTACTTGACATAGTTGAAGGAGAGCGAGGGGTTGAGGTCGATGTCATTGCCGAGGTTGAAATAGTTGAGACTGAAGAAGGCGGTCTAGTGCTTGAAGTTGAAGGAGATCGAGAGGTTGAGGTCGATGTCATTTCTGAGGTTGAAATAGTTGAGACTGAAGAAGGCGGTCTAGTGCTTGAAGTTGAAGAAGACTGCGTGGTTGAGGGCGAGGTTATTGTTGAGGTTGAAGTAGTTGTGACTGAAGAAGGCGGTCTAGTGCTTGAAGTTGAAGAAGTCTGCGTGGTTGAGGGCGAGGTTATTGTTGAGGTTGAAGTAGTTGAAAGCGAAGAAGGTGGCTGAGTAGTACTTGACATTGTTGAAGGAGACTGTGTGGTCACACTTGTTGACTGGCTCGATGGAATATTTGTAGTAGTGATTGTTGTTTCTGTTGATGCAGATACGGTCGTAATTGCGGTTGTGAACGTTGACGGTATTGTATTAGTTGTTGATGTAGATGCAGAAGGCTTTGTGGTCATAACTGTTGGAGAAGTTGAAGGAAACCTTGTGGTGGTTGTTGATACGGTGGGAAGAGATTGCGTAGTCGAGGATGAAGAGGTCATTGTTGATGCTTGAGTGATAGTGGTAGTAGTTGTCGTACTCGGAAGTTCGGGGGGAACGTAATCCCTTAATTCAAGATTAATTGCGTCAAGCAGAGGATATTTGATTCCCGATATACCCAAGAAATCATCGGTATCAATATTATACAACATGGCGCCACCAAGTCCCAAGTTTTTAATTACTTTTGCTTTTGAACCAATTGTCATAAAACTGAAAATATTTTTTGTAAATTTAATGACATAGATATAATGCGTAAATAAATTTCTAGTATCATAAATTTTAAGAATAATCTAAATTAAAGGTGAAAAAGAGTGAACTTACTCGAACGATAGGTCATGCTCATAACTAAACCATTGATCACCACTGAAAGCATATAGTGCTTTTCGATCACTATCGTAAACTCTAGTATGATTGTTGAGTAAGATTTCAACGATTTCGTTGTGCCCTAAAAATCCTGGTCGATGAGTATAAGCACCAGCCTGTCCTGGACCTATTATGAGAGCTCCGTCATTATTAATTAGAGGATTTCTTAGAGTAAAACTGCTACCATGTGCTGGAATGCCCATAATTAGCTTATGAGCTGGAGCTCCTTGCTTCAGCCAATAATTTAAAGTTTCGTTCTAGTGCCAGCAGAAAAATTTTCTGTTTGATTAAAGTTATAAAAACTTAATAAATTATTAAAAACCATGAAGTAACTTACTACATTCAAATATTTTTCAAATCCAACTTCACCCTGTCTTGGGAATAATGGTGAATTAAACCCAGTTTTTGAATCCCAATAGCCATGAAAGTCGAAAGTCATTAGATTGATTGTATCAATATATTTGACCATTTCGGGAATAATGTATGACCGATCGGCAGATTGGTAACTTGCTGCAACCGTAGCCATTAACAACAATCCAGCTCTATCAAATCCTTCTCTAAGCTCTTTTAACAGCTGAATATAGTTTTCCCTGTCAGCTGGTACCCCACCTCTTTGATTTGGATACTGCCAATCGAAAGACATTCCATCAAACCTATAATTTTTTACAAATTTTATAGCATTTTCAATAAATATTCTACGTTTGGAAGGGTCTGCAGCAACTACTGAGTAAACCGCTGAAGATTGGTTTTGACCTCCGATGGCAATAAAAGTTCGAATTTGATTATTCTGAAAACGTAATCGGTAAAATTCACCGTAGCCATCTTTCCCTTCATTGTCAGGTAAATCTGCTCCAGGATCAAGGCTTTTTACTTCTCCAGTGATAGTCAAACCGGCATAAGAGTACACGAGATGAGTGCACAATTTTGGATTTATATAATGAACCATAAATTGTCCTTTTCCTGGTCGATAAATTGCGGTGCTGTTGTAGTAACACACGATCTTTTCTAATCGACAGAAACAATTTAGTTAATAAAAAAAATTAAAAAATTTTAAGTATTAATTTTGCCTGATTAGAATATTTTTTATCCTAAAATTTCATAATTCAATAAAACATCAGGTGTTAATTTATATTTTGATTGAATTGAATTGCATTTATACATATTTGGTAGTGTCAGTCATAAAAAACTACACGGAGAGAAGAGTCGGAGATCCGTTTACGAAATTGGAACATAACTTGCTTGTGTTTAGTTAAGCGCGATCGGACTTCGAACGAGTTCGCCAGATTGCGAACTCGGGCGAGAGGCCCGATGTCGAACTGAGATCGTAAACGAAGCGGCCCCTCTTGGGGCGAAATTCCCAGATTACGTTCGCCTGTTCGATATCGGGCTTCGCGCAGTTCGCAATCTGATTGCGAACTAGTTCGAAGCCCGATTGCGCTTAACAAAGACAACCAGGTTAGGTGCCAATTTCGTAAACGGATCTCCGACTCTTCTCTCCATGTATCAAATTTAATAATTTTTGAATTAATACGAAAAAGGTTTTTTCAGTGATTGAACCTTGACATTTTTTCGAAAACTCTATTGAAAAATTATGATGATCTAAAAAAAATATAGAAAATTAACAACTTACTATCATTTAAAGCTTTTATGCAGCCTATGAAGGCCGTGATCAGCCATAACGAAATTACTCGCATTCTTTTCTCCTGAACACTATGAATTTGCTGATCAGATCAAATTACATCTAGATCAGACTTTCCAATGATGCAGTTTATTGTGGGTAAATTGCTTACACCTTTCAATTGAAAGAAACTGATATAAGATAAGATTAAAAATATTTCATCATTCTATTCATTTAATTTATAAGCTTATCGATAGAATTAAAAAAACTAATTTTTTAATAGAATTTTTAATTAAAAATATAATAAAAAAAACTTAAAAACTATAGTTTTTAATTTTTGATACTTCATTTTTACAACTGTTAGGTATTTTGAATTCGGATGCTTAATACACGATTTATTTAGACATCTTTCATAAGTGTTTTTCATGTCTTGCGGAAATTAGATTTGTAATTTTATTATAGACTAGAAATTTTTGGGTTTAAAATCTTCTATTATAGACAGAGTTAAATGCAAGGCACAATGTTCTTGAAAACTCATTTTTTAAAGTGCTCAATGTACTCAAAGAAATAAATGCAAAAAAGTACGTGCTCTTCTCTTAGCTATAAAAATTTTCAAATAATTAAAGTTTTCACTTATACTTTTTATATTAGCAATCTAAGATTGTGAAACAAATTGCATGATAAAATATAAATCATGATTATATTGATGAAAAAATAGAGCGAAAAACAGAGAAGAAGATAAAAATAGTGATGTTTTCTGGATCGCCTTTTTAATTTTCTCGTCAGATAAGAAACTGCATAAAGGTCGTCTCTCCTTTTTTGCGGAATGTGGGTCTTGATCGAAATGTGTAAAAAGCTATAAAAAGCAACATTAACAGAAGCATCTGATAAAAATACTCAAAAACTTGCATAATTTTTCGAATTGTTTCCACACAAAGTACAGAATATGCGATCATAAAAACCGAGATAAAAACTTGCTCAATCTTATATGAACTTAGTCAGGACAAAAAAAAAAAAATGCTAAAAGTAAAATTAACATAAATCAATTTTTATTTGTATAAGTCAAACTAAATTACGTACAATAAGTACGTACACGGAGAAGGAGATACACTATGAAACACAATTCATGCACGGTGTTTTCCAGTGTACGCAGTTGACGCATGCTTTTTTCTCGGTTACTCAAGTTCTGCTGAATCTCTAACCTCGAAACTTTAAAAGCGTATAAATATAAATATCAAGTTTGTAATCATAATTGAAGTTTATAAATTTGTTAGGAAAGATAGCAACAACATTTCAAAGTAAGAATCGTACAAAATTTTAAGAGTAAAACTTTGAAAAACTGGATACATGGGTGTTCTGAGCGCCGTCGTCTGCTCTATCGAAATTATCTCTCTAAAAATTTTGCACTGGAAAACACGGTGCATGCACTTGGAAATACGACTGTAACTTAAGGAATCACGCTGTACCACGCATCGTCTAAAACGGTGGCGCTGTACACTAAGTTTCATGGTGTACTTCCTTCTCCGTGTAGGCAATAATAAAAATCATTCTTTCAAAAAATTTACAATTTCAGATAAAGTCAAATTTACAAATATATTACAAATTAAAAGGTATTATTCTATAAAGATACTTTTGCTGAACGTCAATGTGCAGATCTTTCATTTGGAGATAGTCGACAAATTTTTCAATTACAAGGTCAGGTACCAACTTTCCAAACAAAGAGTGCAATTCAAAACCAACATTTTCGAATCTGTTTTTAAGATTGTTACCTTTTTCTAAAATTCTTTTTAAATCACTTCCAAAACAAGGGAATAAATATAAATTAGCTTCAAACTTTTCGATAAAATCTTCGTTTTTGATCATCAAGCGGGCCAATTTTTTCAGGTCTTTTGACATCTTAAGCACATAATAGTACAGACATATATTGTTGAATTTGGTACTCGTCATAGTATTGAGTTCGTTTAAACACAACTCAAAATATTCTCTTCTTTCTGAATTTAATTTTTTTATGTCCAGACTACTTTTTAACGTCAGTCGATTTTCAAAAGTCAATTTAGCAAACTCTTTCACGATAACATTAACACACGCCTCGTAGTTGCTTTCGCTAGGATTCAAGAGATTAAGTGGAATCCTTCCTTTGTCATCCTCGGTACTTGGATCAGCACCTTTATAAATCAGTAAACTGATCAAGTCTTGCAGATTAAATTTACAAGCTGCGTGCAGTGCAGTTTCCCCTGAACGATTTTTGTCATTTATTCTTGCACAATGGTTCAAAAGCAATTCAACGATGCCTTCGTTATTTTTCTGTGTAGATGCTAAGTACAGTGGAGAAATTTCATCTTCATTTTTTTTATTTACGTTACTACCTAATTTTAAAAGATATGAAGTCAATTGTAGATTTTTCTTTCGAACGCTGAGATGAAGTGGCGGTAATTTGCTATTTTTACTGACAACTTCAATCGATACGCCGTAATTTACGAGAATCTCAGCGATCTCTGCAGCATCCAGAGTGTACTCGTCAACCAAAGCCAAAAGATTAATTAAAAGATTTTCATTTGAATGATCTAGAATATCTGGTTTGAGGTCGTACTTAAAAAGTAGTCTAAGAATTACTTTGCGAGAATTAGAGTTATCATAAGACATAATACTGTCCATAATACCTCGGTACCATATTGGCAGTTCGTGGATTTTCCAGCTCGAAGATCTCAGTCTGGCGCCCTTCTTCAGTAAAAACTCTGCGATTTCCAAATTTCCTATTTCGATGGAAAATTCAAGTAGCTTGTCGAGATCAATGTCCTCACCGTGCTCGCTTAAGAGATTTAAAACTTCCGTGTCGTCACGAGTTGAGGCCCACAGCAGCAAAGACTTCAAAATTTCACTCGAAAAACTGTACTTTCTGTACTTTAAGGTATCGATCGTTACCTTACCCTCAAATCGTCGATGATTTAACAACTCTGGATGGTGTGACAGGATCTCTTCTATAGTCTTCATGTCATTCGAATTCATTGCCTGGATCAAGTTGAGTTTTAATGAGTATAGCAAACTCATTTTACGAGTGCTAGTTGTTTAAAAGTAAATAAAAAAGTAAAATATTGCACTTTCAAAGAGTTTAAGTTGAGAAATTCTCTCAAAAAATATAATATAAATTTTACAAGGTCTAAGGTTAAGGGACCAAGTTCAAGACTGTTACTATGGGAGCATTTGAACGTCGACAAGCCATAAATTAAAAGAATTGAAATACCTACTCTTGTCCTTGCAAAGAGATCAACTAGGGTCAAGTAAATAAAGTATTAGTGTCATCATTGGTTTAAGTTGAGCGGCTTGATACAGGTATAGGTTTGGGCGGGTCTTTTTGAAACTCTGAACACATTTTATAACTTTTAAAAATCAAATAATATTTTAGAACACCTTTGATAAAAAAAATTTAATTTATTAATTTTTAAAAAAATATGTAGTTAACAATTCAACTCATTTAAGAAACTATAAAAGTGTATAACAACTTGATCACTTGTAAAGAATGACAAAACTTGACAATTAAAATAAACTTCTTTGAAATTTTAATCGTCACGGCTACAGAAGTATTAATGATTTATACCGCGATCTATTGGTGAGTTAAAAAAAGGATTTGAAAGATTATGAAACAAGTTGAACTATTTGAGGATTTGAAGCAGCAAACTTCTTTTCATTATTTTAGAACTTATAGAAAACATTTCAAACTATTATGCAAATGATTTTTTAGCAAAAAATTTTTAGTTATTTTTTATTGATTTGGTTTACAATATCTATTTTATCTACACTAGACTAGATAACGATAGTTTTATAACTAACCTTTTTTTTTATTGTAACACTTATAATTTTCTACAACACACTTTGTAAACGCAAAAATACAGGGGAAATTTATGATTATGTTTTGACAATTGTTTTTCTAATGCAATCTGTTATAACAACAAAATAATAATTTATCTAGTGTAACTTAATAATCATGACAAATGTAATCCATCGTAATTTAGATTGGTTTTTTTTTTCTAATTACTCTATAGTTAAGTAATAAAAAAAAAGTATGTTTAAAACATAATTATTAATTAAAAAAGGTAAAAAACAAGAAGATTAAAAAATAAGGTTCAGCAAAAAGTTGATCACATAAAAAATACAATACAATCAGGTTTTTTTTTTTTTATAAAATTCATAATTTTATTAAATTGATAACACATCAATTTGCAATTTGAAGAGCTACAAGTTGCAGCCAGTACAATTGACTTGATACCTGTAGTTGCATATGCTTAAATTTAAATCAAATACTAGATTTGCCGGGCAGAAAAATTGTTTTTTAAGGTAACTTGTACCGTAAGGCTCACAAAAATAAAATAGAGCACAATCTTTAGGATCCCGCAAGTATCCTGTCTCGCGGCAAACCATGTCACATGGATCGATCACCTGTGTTAACGGTGGAGTTGGAGGTACATAATCTTTTAAATCTCTGTTTATACCTTGCAGCAACCGAAACTTCATTCCTGAGACACCTAAGAAATCGTCTGTATCGATGTTATATAACATTGCACCGCCAAGTCCTAAATTTTTAATTACTTCGGTTTTTGGTTGTATAGTTGTCTTACTGAAAATTTTTTAAAAAAACATTTAAAAAACCAATGAAAAAATATAATTACTAACAAAAAAATTTTTAATTTAATTATACTCTAACAACTACTTACTAAATGGGTGGGATTTTTTGAATCCAATCATCTTCATAACTAAACCAGTCACCAGTGTCATCATCGTAAGCGTATAAAGACAGTCGGCGTAAATCGTAAACTCTGAAATAATTAGGAAGGTTTTCAACAAACTCATTGTAGCCTAAGAATCCCGGTTGTTGAGTGTAAGGACCAGGTAAACCTGGTCCCTTCGCTGCTGCTCCAACTTCATTATTTTCAGGATCTCTCAGAGTCCAACGACGAGCATACGATGGAATACCCATAACAAGCTTATGAGCCGGAGCTCCCAATCCCAGCCAATAATTCAGAGTCTCGTTCTAAACATAAATTTTTATACATTCTAAAAAGTTAATTTTTAAATTTTTTATTTGAATAAAATCAACATAGTGGATAGTAAAACTTTAATATGTTACATAGAATGCTTAAATAATTGGTATTTGTAGTATTCTACCAATCCATCAAAGGTATGTACTATATCTTTCAAGTCCCGCGAGCCTAAAAAATTCTTCGTCATAATATTGTAAACATTTTATTTAACTGTATAAAAAAAGCTATTCAAAATTTTTAAAAAATGGTGAAAACTTTAATTAAAATTATAAAATTTCAATACTTATGAGACAAGTTGATTGAATAATAAGTTGACCACTCACTACAGTAAGACGTTTATTGATTCCTACATCTTCAGGTGCTGGAAATAATTGTGAACTGTAACCTGTTAAAAATAAGTTATTGAGGAAACTAACATTGGGAAAAGTGTCTGTCAATTTCTAAACATCAAATTTTTTACCCCGCCAATGAGACATTAGCAATGATAAGTAATAATTGTAATTGTAAATATTAGACGAAAGAATTTTAAAAAAGTAGCGTAAATATTTTCTTCACATTGAATCTATAAATTGAATATGTGGTGTAGAAATTCATTGAAGATTAAACAGAAGTTTAAACAATATAACTTGAAAATTATTTTGAAAAGAAACAGCATAAAACTAACTAACAAGGAGAGGACCAGACATTTGGGTCATGAATTTGGCTAAAACTTGGTATATGGGCTCCAAATATGCTAAAAAGAAACCTTCAAGTGTCAGTGTCTTTGAATGGGCCGTTTAAAGTCATGTTTCCTCTACACCCCATGTTAAAAAATCAGCATTTTATTTGCATTTTTCAATGAAAAGCTGTTTTTGACCTGATTTTCAAAAAAATATTGCTCAGACCCTATTACACATCTCAAATAATTTTTTCCAGAAAGTACTTGGAAAGACGAAAAAAAAATGCGAGGTTCCGGAATTCTGTATGTGTAATAGGGTCTGAGCAATATTTTTTTGAAAATCAGGTCAAAAACAGCTTTTCATTGAAAAATGCTGATTTTTTAACATGGGGTGTAGAGGGAACATGACTTTAAAAGGCCCATTCAGAGAAACTGACACTTGGAGTTTTCTTTTTGGCATATTTGGAGCCCATATATCAAGTTTTAGCCAAATCCATGGCCCAAATGTCTGGTCCTCTCCTTGAAAGTATAAACTTCTATATTGCAAAAATAGTATTAATTCCCGTTAATTCATCAGAAACAAAAATAATAATATAACAATATTAGATGCGTTGACAAAATTCTTTATTTAACTCCGTTACCTGTTTTTGATTCCCAAGGGCCGTGAAAATCGAAAGCCATTAGATTGATTATATCCAAATATTTTACCATCTCGGGAATATCATATGACTTATCCAATAAATGATAAACGGCTCCAACTGTGGCCATTAATAACAATCCAGCCTTATCAAATTCTGTTCTAAGTAATTTTAACAACTTAATGTAGTTTACTTTATCGTTTGGACCGACAATTTTTTCATTTGGGTATTGCCAATCGAAAGACATGCCATTAAAGCCATAATTTTTAACAAATTTTATAGCATTCCCAACGAAAGCTCTACGTTTGGAAGGATTCGCAGCAACGGCCGAGTAAGCCGCTGAAGAATCGTCTTGACCACCAACGGCGATGAAGGTTTTAACTTTGTCATTGAGTAAACGCAATTTATTGAATTGATTAAAACCATCTTTCCCTCCGTTGATGGGCAAATCTACTATCGGATTAAGACTTTTTACATCTCCATTGATAGTTATACCAGCATGAGAGTACACCAAATGAGTGCACAGTGTTGGATCGATATTATGAATGTTAAATTGTCCTTTTCCTGGCCTATAAATCGACGTGCTATTAAAGTAACACACGATTTTTTCTGACAAATAATTAATATAAATTAAATCAATAAGTATTTTTTTACAGATTATGCCTATTAAAAAAGGACAAGACATATAATTTAACTAAATTATACTTACTCTCGTAAGAGGATTTTACGGAGGTTAAAAAGACTGCTGCGATGACCCAAAGACATTTCGATTTCATTATTTATTTGTTGTTAAGCTTAGTTCGCAAAAATAAATGAACTATAAATTTTATTACACAACAACGTGATTTATACAATAATTTTATCATAAAAATAAAATGCGATAAGATTTAACGATACTTTGTAACTTTTCAGATTTTTGTAATGATACAGATTTTTAATAATAATAAAAAAATTATTTTTTATTTAAATCAAGGTGATTGCAATCGACCGCTTCAATGAAAAAACGAAAAATTTTCTTCATTGTAAATATTTTATTAAAAGTTTGTAGTGTTCAATTTAATCAACAGTCTTAGCGTATTTGTAATTGAATCATACAGTTGCATACAATTATCATTTGATTGAAATTGATCAATCTCAGATGATAAAATATGATGATTTAATTATAAATAAAATTTGAAAACATTGTATCAAATTCAAAAATCAAACGGCAAATTAAATTTTTATCTTGGAATTTTTTGGATAACTTGTCAAATTCCATTTCTTAGGACCCTATCCTCCTTCGAAAAAAGCGAGGGAGAATGGAATAGCTGTTCGGAAGCCTTGCCGAAATCATTCTCCATGGACCTCATCCTCCTTTAAAGCTGTTTGGAAACCTTGCCGAAATCATTCTCCTTGGACCTCATCCTCCTTTAAAGCTGTTTGGAAACCTTGCCAAAATCATTTTCCTTGGACCTCATCCTCTCTCGAAAAAAGCGAGAAGAATGGAATAGCTGTTTGGAAATCTTGTAACAAACGGCAAATTAAATTTTTATCTTAGAATTTTTCTCTACATTTATTGTACGATCAAACGAACTTGTGAAGTTCGATCGAAATTATATGATGTCTCATTCGAGGAGATTAAAAAATAGTAGTATGCTCTTCCACGACAATGTTACCACACTTTCAGAGTTAAAAATTCAGGTGAGCGCCTCCCGCCGCTCACATTACCAACTTATCTTCATTATTTTAAAGTTAGCAGTCAACTATAATAAAATAACTGCAAGGGTGGGTTTAAAAGAATTCTTTCTTTCTCTCTTTTTTCCCTTTTTTTTTTTTTTTTTTTGCGGTGGGATGTAATCTCCTCGAATGAGACATCATATAATTTCGATCGAACTTCACAAGTTCGTTTGATCGTACAATTATATCTCGTCTCATTCGAGGAGATTAAAAAATAGTAGATGTTTAGAGAATATAATCTTGTTATTTTATTATAGCAAGGCAAAATCTTAATACAGAGTGTAAATATGATCAATCTAAAGTATTCCAATCACTTATCTAAGAAAACTGTTCTTGCAAAGGACTTTTCAGGTTGAGCAATTGGCCGGTTATAAACTCTCGCAAAAATCTCAGAAGATTTAGACCAAGATGCTGTTGTCAAAATCTCGTTGATATCTAAGCCTTTACTAAAGGCGTAGGAAGTTGACGCATGTCTTGTTGAATGAGCTGTAAATTCATCTCCTATGCCACTTCGAGATAGAATTGACTTGATCCAACGGCTCAAAGTCTGCGAGCTGGCCGCATGAAACGGTTTTCTTGTAGTGATTATGAGCGAGTCACAATTGTTTCTTATCGATTTTGTGACGTCTATGTATTTAATAACTGTAGAAGCGATGCAAAACTCTGGTCTGTCTCTAAAAAATGGGAGACGTAACAGAGGTTGAGGGGCACCTTTCCTAGACGTTTTAATGAGATCGCTTATCTCGACAATCAAGCCATCTATCGAAGTTTTTATATTACTCAACTTGATCAACGATAGGGTTTGTACTCTCTGACCTGTTCCCAACGCGAGCAATATTACTAGCCTGTCTGTAAGATCAGGTAAATTTAAATTATCTAAGGGATAGAGTTTTGCTGCAAACTCCAGGGCTTGCGTTGGGTTCCACATGGAATGAGTACGATCAAACTTTGGCTTTAATGGGCGATTTTCAAAAACAGCCTTAAAGAATCTATTTAAATTACGGCTCGAAGATAAATTTTTCTGAGATATGAATGATACCGCAGCTCTGGCGGAGTTCAGGGTTCCATAAGACGAACCAGCATCGAACTTACGCATCAAAAACTCTATTACATCTGTGTCTTGAAAGTCATAAACGTTGATCTTCTTTTCCGAGCAAAACTTTTGCCACTCCTTTAATGGACCTAGGTACTGATTAGTCGTCGACCTTCTTATTGACGTCATCATAAACTGAGCGGCTGCTGGAGACAAATTTTTCTTTAAAAACGACGTCCGCATAATCTCCCGGCCATCAGCGATAAGTTCTGTCCCAACGGGTGGCGAAGAGATCTGCAAGGAGATAACAATAAATCTTTATTGGGCTTAAAAATTATCGGCTTATCAATAAGCAACGAATTTAAAAGCGGAAACCAAGGCTGACCGCACCAATAAGGTACTACGATGACTCCGGATGCTTTATCCGCCACGATCTTTTGCAAAACTCTCAGAATTAATGAAAACGGTGGGAATGCATAAAAGTTGAAATTACTCCAACTTAACGTAAAAGCATCCACAAAAGTTGAATCCGGATCTTTATACCAAGAACAAAACATCCCACACTTTTTGTTAATTCTCGTGGCAAACAGATCAATATCCGGAGTCCCGAATGCACTAACGATACGATTAAATGCATAATCTGCCAACTCCCATTCGGTATCTATGTTAATCAGCCTTGATTCTCTATCAGCTTCAACATTCTCCTCAGAAGGAATATAGGAAGCAAAAATCCACAGATTTTTGCTTTCGCACCATTGCCAAATTTTTCTTGACAATTTATTAAAATGAGGGTATTTCACATTACCCATGCGATTTATGCATGAAATCACAGTGGTATTATCGATTCTGAGGAGAATGTCGCAATTTTTCAAATCTGCCGCAAAAATTTGTAATCCTAAAAATACAGCCAGTAACTCGAGATAATTGATGTGTCGTTTCTTCTCGTCTTCAGACCAAAAACCATGAGCTTTCTCCTTTTCACAGGCGATTCCCCAGCCAGTAAGGGAAGCATCAGAAAAAATTACTCTTTGGTAATTAGAGGCTCTTAAGGATTTGACTGAAGTGGTTATATGCAAACTCCACCAACTAAAATCTGCCTGTAAATTATGAGACAAATACATGTCTGTATCATAGTCATTACCATTCATCAACAAGGACTGAAATTTTGCCCTTTCAAAATTTTTGGTGTACAACCAACCGTATTTTATTGCTGGACATGCTGAGACTAAGGTTCCCACAAATTGAGCAAAGTGCCTTATTTTACAATTCTTCAATGATTTAAAAAATTCAATCATTTTTAAAATTTTCTCTCTCTTATCGTTAGGGAGTTCCAACAACATATCTCTTGAATTTAAGACAAAACCCAAAAATTGACAATTTTTACTAGGTATAGATTTACTTTTTTTTTCATTGATAACAAACCCAAGTGATTCGAGCAAGTCCCGGGTTACTTTCAAGTTTTGAAGACAGGCATCGAAACTTTCAGCAACACAAAAAAAATCATCCAAATAGACTACGCTCAAGTATCCTTTGGATCTTAAATAATTAACTATAGGTTTAATAATTTTCGTAAAAATATAAGGAGCTGTGCAGAGTCCGAACGGCAAAACCAGAAATTCATATAATTTATTCATGAAATAAAAGCGTAGATATTTCCTACTAGATTCATGAATCGGTATTAAAAAATACGCATCTTGCAAATCTATATTTGCCATATATGAATTCTCAAAAATCACTTTAGAGGCCACTTTTATATCCTCAAGCTTAAAGTGCTCTGTCAAAATAAAATCATTTAGATTTTTCAAATTCAAAACGAACCGCTTTGTACCATCAGATTTATCGACCAAGAAGAAAGATGATACAAATTGATCTTCACAATAATCACACTGAGTTATTGCTCCAATGTCGAGTAGCTTTTGGATAGCTTGCTGGCACTCTAGAAATTCTTGCTCAGAATAACAAGGTTTTTGAGGTTCGCCTTTTTGATAGATTTCTTTATAAAACTTGATTTTATAACCTCTAACACAGCTCAATATAAATTCACTATTTGTAATTTTTTTCCAGTTTTCATGAAAAAATGTTAGCCTACCGCCATGCTTAATTACCTCTAGCGTCTTGCTTGATTCTTGTTGTGAAACTGTTTCTGCTGACCCTGACTTGCTGCTTTCTGCTCCAAAGTGCTTTTCGAAGCTGAGTGATTCTTCTTGAATTTCTGAGTTGAGAATCGACGACTGAATCCCTCCTTCGAATCTTGGCTGCTCGAAGGAGGGGTTTTCGAGTTTAAATGATTCTGTGTTTTTGGAGCCACCTTTGGTGGTTTTATCTTCAAATCAGAAGCCACCTTTACTACCGATTTTTTTAAATTTATTTTTTCTTCAAGTTTTTCTCCGAACAGAAATTTATCCATCTTAGAATTTTCCAGCACGGGCTTCATGTCTTTGTCGATGCCTGGGATAATAAAAGCCCTTCTGGATATGGCTTCCTGGTGATGAACCTCGCACAGTAATTTTCCCGCATCGACTAAGTGTTTGAGGATTAGATCTCCATCAATCCCTTCTTCAGTTTCGTCAAGAACTAATGACGTAGCTGATCCTAAGGCAATTAATGCCGAACCCATCAAATCTTGAGACGCTCTTGAGTATTCATCTCTTTTACGCGCGCTTGCATTCATAATTTCGTAGATAGGGTCATTCAGAATTTGACCTTCGACGTAACAATTTTTTGCTTTAGGATACAGCGCTACCAGCTGCTCTTTTTCCTCTTTTTTCAAACCTTCGGCAAGCCACTTGGTATAACGAGGAACAAGTTGTAAGTGTATTTCGACACCATCCTTCTCCGGTATAGACGGGTCTTCGCCCAGGATCTTCAACGTGGCTTCATCCAAAATTTTATCCTTGGCAGTCTCTATTTTCGAATCATCCACCACAGAAGCTCTTTCTCTGTCGTCTGCCACGGTAGACTCGGCCGATGGTGCAGCCATGGCGTTTACCGACGGAGAGGTGACGCTCTCTTCGGATGCCGACTTGGTCTCTGAAAAAAGAGAAAATGCTAGGTTATGCCTTACCACTCGTGTAAGTACTATCCTAGACTTCTGAACGATATGTCTCATCACACGTATGAGCTCATCGTCAAATAAAAAGACCGAAATTTACTTACGGTCTTCTGACAAAGTTAGACTTTCGTTGTCATTCTTTGAAAGAGAAGCGGCTTGCGCTCCTGAAACATGGTTATAGTCGCTCGGTGGAGGCGGCGGAGAGACTACCTTTAACAAGAGGTCTTCTATTTGACCCATTCTCTTCCATAACCGCTCTCGGTCTTCTCGATCTTCTTCTCGTTGACGTTTTCTACTTGATTTTCCCATAATTTCTTAAATTAAACTATTTGAGGAGGAGGAAAAACTCTGATCGTGCAGTGCTACTGCGCACAAGAAACTTAATGAAGATAAGTTGGTAATGTGAGCGGCGGGAGGCGCTCACCTGAATTTTTAACTCTGAAAGTGTGGTAACATTGTCGTGGAAGAGCATACTACTATTTTTTAATCTCCTCGAATGAGACGAGATATAATTGCTAAGACTAAAAAGTTGCTGCAAGTTTTTTTTTTTAAATTAAGGCTAATACATATTATAAATAGTAAAAAAAAGTAATGAAAATTTTTAACTCTACTTTATTTTACACATTTTTTATGAAAAAGATACGTTCATACCTTTTATTCATTACAAATATTTTAAAAAAAGTTAATTTTAATTTTTTTTATTAATATATAATAATAATTATTATTATTATTATCCCAATACCTCAATACAAGGTGTACTATAATAGACATTGCATCCTGCAGCGATGCACCAAGGCACTTAGGTGCAGTGAAAGGCTGGGTAGATCTTAATTAATTTTTCACAAGGAAAAAATAAAATAAAAAGTTATAAAAATTAAAAAACTATTTTAAAATTATATGGAGTTGATGAGATTTTTATCAAAATTTAAAAAATTATAAAAGAAGTAAAAAAGATCAAAAACTAAATTTTATGCTACTGTTTTTAATATAAACAAAAAGAAAAAACAAGTTATTTTTTTGGATATTTGACTGAAAAAAAAAGTAATGGGTTATTTTGATTTAGAAATATATATTATCTAACCACAGCTCTCGTTGAGCACAAGGATAGTTGCAAACTCATGGATGTCCCATTTATTTTTTTATTTTATTTTATTTTTTTATTTAACGCTTACCTAGACCTTGCGGTCCATACAGTGATGCCCCATTTATGTGTTATTTGTTTTTTGTCTGTATAATTAGTTATTTGATGATCATTTTGATTTGAAAAAAAAAATATTGGACTGTCTCGCAAATTGGGAGAAATTGAATGACCTTAGCTAAAATTATATTTTACTATTATTTATAATCAATAAAATCAAAAACCGTCCAGCGCCCATGAATTTTGTTTTTTCAATTATCAAGACAAATATGCTCTCGCAAAATATCAATTTTAAGGAGAAAACTTTTACAAAATAAGAGAAACCGAATATCTATGATCATTGAATTTTTTCATAATATTTAATTTTTCGGGGCGCCTCCTTCAATAGCCTGAGTCACGTACCTATATATATATTCGCATGACTCCAAAGTCCAAGCATGTACGACCGTGAAGAAGTGAAAGCAGTTAGCAGACGACAAGCTTTATCAGAAATATAATTCCCGCCTGTTTGCCGGGAAGAAACAAAAACATTATATTCTTATTATAATTGATATTATTCAAAATTTAAAGTGTAAAATACGGATTTTTTTCTTCAATAAAAATTCATAGTCAATAATGTGTGCGCTAAATCTGAAGACTCTAAGTGGTCAAGATATTCACAAGTTTATCAATTCGTTTGACACTGTACTGTCAGATTGCGATGGTAAGTTTATACTGTAACTTGTAATATAGAAAATTAAATTTTTATTTTAATATTTTAATATAATCACATTTACAGGAGTCTTATGGTTAGATAATGTAATAATTCTCAACTCTGAAAAAGTAATTAATTCCTTTAGAAAACTTGGCAAAAGAGTATTTTATGTAACTAATAACAATACAAAGACAAGAGCAGAGTTTATCGAAAAATTCAAAAATTTAAATTTTGAAGCAACTGAACAAGAAGTTGTATGTACTGCTTATTTAGTTGCAGACTACCTTAAAAATTTATCTTTCAATAAAAAAGTTTATATAATAGGAAAAGCAGGTTGGTTGAACTTTTATATGCAGTAATTTTCAACTATAAATTATTGTATATACATTAATTGTTATTAAATCATACTTATAAGCTCATATGATATTACAGGTATTGCCAAAGAATTAGATAAAGTTGGTATTCGACACTTTGGCACTGGTCCAGATTCTATGGAAGTCAATTGTCTCAACAAATTAGACATTCAACTTGATCCTGAAGTTGGAGCTGTAATCGTTGGATTTGACGAACACATCAACTACGCTAAAATGATTAAAGCTGCTTCATATCTTCAAAACCCTGATGTATTGTTTATTGCTACAAATATGGATGAACGGTTTCCTGTTCCTAGTCTTTCAGATCCCACTTCTAAATTAATTATACCAGGTAGTTAAATTAAGAAAATTGTAAAATTATAATAATTAAATTTTATTGAATAAATAATCAACTCTTAAAATTTAGTTATCCTAGAAATAATTTCTGTATTAAATAAAAAATTTATTTTAAGGTACAGGATGTTTGGTTCGATGCATAGAAACTTGTTCAGAAAGAAAGGCAACTGTTGTAGGGAAACCAGAATCTTACACAGCAAACTACATCAAAAGAGAATTTAACATTAATCCAGAACGTACTCTCATGATTGGAGACAAAGGTAGTACTGACATTCTATTTGGAACAAAATGTGGTTTCAAAAGATTACTAGTTTTATCTGGAATTAATAGTTTAGAAGATGTTGAAACTTGGAAACAATCAAATAACAAAGAAGACTTAGATTTAGTACCTGACTACTACATAGATAAATTAGGAGATTTGCTTCCTTACTTAGAAAAGGAAATATCTGCACTGAAAAAGTAAATAATTTAATATTAGAGGGCCTTTGAATTTTTAGTAATGATGGAATTTAATGATCGAATTTTTATCAATCAAGGAAATTATTTATAAGCTGAGCCTATATTTGTGTTTTATTTTGTTTCTCTTTTATGAAAACTATTTTTTATTCACAATTATTGAAAGTAAACGGTATTTTTTGCACAAAAAGAAAAAAAAAAAATATTACATATTACAGTAAAGAAAAAAAATGTTTCTTGCAATTTTTTTGTATAATTGGTCAAGATCCAAATGTGAATATTTTTAAAATGTACATATATACATTATATTTACAATAAATTTTATGATAAAAGCAAGTTTGTATTCGTTTACAGAAAAAAAAAGCCTAATAATTTTTGTAATTTTTATGAAGTAACCACATAGTATTTCAAAAGATGAGACTTTTCTAAACAGAATTCCTTGCATGAAACTTTCTTTTAAAGTTTGGAGACAATAAAAATCATTTTCCAGACTTTTTCGTTACAAAAGTTGAATTTATAAATTCCTGAAGGAGAAACTTTTAATTGAACTTATTTTAAACAGTGTAAAATAATAGAATTTAAATAAAATACACTAATTCATTTTTGGTCGATTGTTTATTTGTTTGTTGTTTCAAAATTGTTGAAAAAAAACCATATAACTTGATTTTTTTTTAATGAAAAAATTCTGTATACCACGTTATATAAAAAAAAGTAATTTAAGTTTGTGGTGATTTTGTAATAAACAGATGTAAAAAAAAAAAAAAAAAAAAAAAAAATCATTTTCTCGATTAAATCAGGGTATAAAAAATAATACGATTTCCATATTTATGCAAAGCAATTATTATTTATTAAAAATTTAATTTCCTGCAAAAACTTCATACTATAGAACATTACAAGTTGGCAATGAAATGTATGATTTATGATTTTTGTTATTTTTATTGCAAGCGATTTTGACAGAAGATAGCTATTGTAATAAAAACCATGATTCATACATTATAAAAGATACAATCACTTCATCATTGATGGAACTCAACTTACACAGTATAACTATGCAGTTGCTCTCGAAAGGCACTAAGTATAAAATGCTATTTGATTGCATATTTAATCAATGCAGTCACACATATTTTACGTACTGTATTTACAAAATGTGGAAGAAATTAAATATCAATATATTTCTATATGGTTATGTGTACAAACTAAAAATTTTTTAAACTTTTTTAAAATTTACTTTTCTTTTATCAACAATGCGTTTTAATTTTTTCTATTTATCTTTCTTTTTTTTCTAAATAATTATTTTTGAACATTACCGTTTGCAGATATAGATGAACAAATAACAGCAAAAATTATTCCAGAGCACCATTATTTTATAACTTATTTACAATTTTTGAATTTTACCATTTTCGCGTAAAAACTCATTAAAAGAAAAAAATTCGTTCAGAGAAGTAAGAAGTATACTATGAAAAAAAAAAACTTCGCCATCCCGCTTCGCAGGCGTCAGGAAACGAGGAACAGAGATTGACTATTTATATCGCAAAATTATATGCCTGGCGTTTCAGTCTTCAATGCACATGTGCAATATTGTATTCTCTTTCTTTTTCACTAAATAATTTATAATTAAGTACGGATTTATTTATATAATTAAATTAATTATTTTCTTCATAAATTGAATTTTAATAATTTAACATTTGGATTGTTTCAATTATTTTATTTCAAAAATAATTAAGTTTCTTCCAAATTCAAATTTTGTAAAGTGTGACAGCCCATCACTAGACTTTTGAGAATTTTCTGGTAAATATCTCATTACCAAATTCAAAAGCCTGGAGAACTCTACACTGCTTTAAAATCTCGTCTCCGACGTAGAATCCATAATCAGAGAGAGGTTTTGCATAAAATTTATATATAACTATATTTATTACACTTTTTTTAATTGCAATCAAAAGACCATTGAAAAATTTAAACATAATCAAGAAAAGTGGGGCAAACTCTCAAACCATGGCATAAAATTTTGTCTAAACTGATCAGAAAAGCTTTCAGAGAATTTTCAAAATTCCAAGCTTTCTTTAAATTACAATATACCTATCATATATTCACAGAGTAAATAAGATCACAAGCGTCTACGGCATCCCTAGGATATCCGGATTAAAACGTATTACACATTCGCTGCGTTGCTAAGCTCATGTGTGAATACTCTAACTATTATGTATAAAAAATCTATTTACAAGCGTCGTTTTTATCTCGCACTTTATTATTTTTTAATCGAATGTTCCATATTTTTGTATCACAAGTACATCAAATTAATTCGACTCATGCTCTATTACCGCATAGGACGACCGTCGTTGACATTGAAAAGAAAATCATCGTAATTTAAATCAAAATATCAAGGGTAAAAAAAAAGATAAAAAAAAGAGTGGTTTTTATCCAACGATAAATATATAAATGTACTTTTGCAAAAAAGAACTCTTTCAGATAATTAAATAACAAAATAATAAAATAATGTTAAATAGAATAATGCAAGCACTCTTTTTTTATCTTTTTACATCGCACAATACGCGACGCACAAGATATTTAAAAAAAAAAGGACTAGGCACTCAAGGTTTACCGCTCCATAACCTTGGTAGCAGGGGAACACACGAATTTACGCGACAAATAAATTTAAAGCAAGAGTCGGATTCCAATAACTTCTTCTCATCATAAACTTTGGATACGGGGTGATTCAGGCGTATTCGCATGTTACAGGTCAATGGCTTCCTTGAGGGCGGCCAACTGCTCCTCACCGAGCTTAACTTTGTCCTGGATCTCGCGACCGTCGACGATGAGCTTGGCCTTCATGTTGATGAAGTGCTGATAATCTGCGAATTCCTCGTCGTTTAGGTATTTTGCTATGATCGCCGAAACGTTTACACTTCTACGGTCGATATTGCTCTTTAGGATCTTGGCCTCCTCCAGCTGTTCTATTAGTTTGTCCCGCTTTGACTCTAGTGTTTTCTAAAATTATAAATTTATTTCATTAGATACATATAAGAAAAATTTGATAATATAAATTATAAATTTTTATTCCCTACTGATTTTTTATAATTTCAGTGAAACAATATCTTTTAAAAAAATCATTTACCCTGTCGGTATGATCAGCCGGCATATCGTACAGCGCGTTTTCAGCTCTGGCTAGTCTACCGCTCAGACCCAGAAGAAGGCTCGTGATCTTGCCGACCTCCTCGACGTGAAGACGGTACTTGGATGCCTCGGCAGGACGGGCTAACTCCGAGATTCGCGAAGAAACCCGGGCACCCAGCGCCTCGTTGACCTCGCCCTCCTCCCGCACTGCCTCTTGCTCAGCCCGCAGCACCACCAGCTTCTTGTCCAGTCTCACCATAAGCTCCTCCTGTTTTAGAAAAATTGAATAATTTAATTAAATTTTGAATTTTGTTTTGTTTGTGAAAATCTTTCTGTAAAAACAGATTTGATGTTTTTATTGGTAAAAATAAAACTGTAAAATATACCAAAAATGAAAAAAAGTTTTATTTCGTGCTTAAATAGACCAATTTTTGTTAAAGATTATTACTCTATGTAAATGATTTATGTGAGAAAACTCTAATTTAATTTTTTTATAATAAGGGAAGGGAGTAGCGATTAAGATAACAATGGTTTTTTCGAAGTTTGAATGGATTAAGGAAGAAGAGTATAGATGTAATTGGTGGGTGAGACTATAAATAATAGGCCTGGGAAAGAATGAGTATCTATAATGAGTTTTTTCACAGCTTCATATTAAATGTGCAGCGGTAAAAAATTATAATATGCTTTTGAATTGTTTATAACTAGAAATCTTAATAAAAAAAATTTTTAAAACAGTTTTCAGAAAGAAACTGTTTCAGATAAGGAACATGAAATTTGAATTTTTAGTAGATTCTTCAAGTAAATAAAAAAATACAGTGTTTCTATGCAGCAACTTTTCTAGGATAAAAATAAAGTGGCGTATTTCGCAAGAATTTTGAAAAATCTATGAAAATTTATGCCAAGAATTTTTTCAAAACTTGCACCTATGTGAGTGATGAGTTCAAGTTAAATATTTTACTTAATATGCTTTAAAACAACAAAATTTTTTTGACACTTTAAAATTTTGTGTTTTGCGACGACTGAACTAATTTTTTTATGAAACAGAACATCAATTTACCTTTTTCTGCCGAAGGTCGACGTTATCAGTTGTCGCTGAAGGAGCGGTGGTGTCCGTAGACGACATCTGATCGTCGGAATCCCCGAACTCATTGCTTTGCAGGTGTCTCCTTAAAAATCGCGTCTTGCTCTCGGAGGTAGTGTAGCAGGGCGGACTCCTGGGCGACATCGGCGAGCAGCTCGACTTGCTCGACGGCGACATTGGCGAGGTTGGCATCGATTCCAGCCTGAAAACAATTTAAACAGTTAAAAACGTGCTATAATTTAAAAAGAAAATTAATTTTTTTGTTTAAAATGATGATGTACCATTGCACGTATTGCAATACTCTAGTTGTCATGTCCTATCGCAAACTGGAGAGGATTATCAGAAATTTAGACGCTGAACTATGATGCGCAATAGCAATTAATTACGATCAGTTTTATATACAAAGTGCTAATAAAGACTGATTTGAAAAATTCTTTCACAGTGTATGTGATGAGTATAAATTAAGCGAAATGTGCTATATTTAGTTCATAGAGCTCATGACGATTCGCTTTTTTCGAAAGAATATTATTATTAATTAAAATTAAAATTAAAAAAAAAAATTTTATAATTATTTTTTATTAAAATTTGCGTATCTTTCCGTAGGTTTATTAATTTTTAATACTGGCTTGGACTTATTAATTTAATTTAAATATTCAATAAATATTTTGGATGCAAAAAAAATGTTGAGAATTAGATTAGTTGCAATTAGTTTTAATTTTAAGTTTTACTCTTTGGGTACACATTACATTTAAA
Organism: Encarsia formosa; assembly: GCA_038277355.1. Classification (NCBI taxonomy): domain Eukaryota; kingdom Metazoa; phylum Arthropoda; class Insecta; order Hymenoptera; family Aphelinidae; genus Encarsia; species Encarsia formosa. The sequence goes on from CM076184.1 coordinate 115,349,440, forward strand.
AAAAAAAAAAGATTCAACCCTTACATTCATTACCATCGCATTTCATCAATTTTATGACTACGGATACAAATTTGTATCGTTTCCAGACCCACGACTAAAAGTATGGTTTCGAGAATTCTTAATTCGAATTGACGATGCTCCAGAACTCTTTAAAATTTTTTACTTTTCTTTTTGCTGTCGTGACAAAAAAAAAGAATCTCGCACACTTTCTCTGGATTTATCATTCAGAACTCTGCATATATATCTATGGAAGTGAATCGGTGGTCAGATTTGTAAACTGAAAATTTACGAAATTATGGACTTTTCGTGACCAGAATCCCGAAGACATTTGCATAATTGATGGGCTCAATTGAATTACCATTGTATATTTGCAAAGCATTTTTTAAGAACTGTTTAGTATCTCCTATTACTTTGAGTCAATAAATCGCGTATTTTACTCTCAAATTAAGTTTGTAAAAACTGTTTTTCATTCCTCTTTTTTTTTGTTTTCTCTTGTTTTTAACAAAAATTGTTTTGAGAAATTGCAAACGTTAAATTATGTTAATAGTAATAAGTATATATATAAAATTAATTGAATTCAAAATGATAGAACTTGAGATATAAGAAAATTTTTTTTTGTTAAATACATCATTCTTGATTTCTCATTGTGGATCCAATTCAATAGACAAAAAGAATCAGAAATTGCAGTTACTTTTTTTAAGAAACTCTACTCATCAAGCAATACTCTTGTTTTTTGCAAATTAGAAAAACGACATTACTTTTACAGTACTATGTAAAACGTTTTTAAGTTTCATTGTGCATAATCTTAAAAAGAATGACTTATACTTAATGAGTCATTCTAAATGATAATTCTGTACAAGTATAATAAGTACTCGCTTTGAAAAATCTCAAAGAACTCTTTGTATTGATGAGCGTTTGCCTTACTTGATTAGATTCCTAAAAAAAAAATTTAATTCAATTATTATAATTCTTCAACAGGTTTGAAAACATCTGCGTGAATATTTAAAAAAAAACAAATATATGAAAATTTTTTTTTGTTAATCAATGATTTAGTTGAAAATGGGAGATGACAATATTTGTATAAAATTAATGTATTATTAATGAAAAGATTAAAAAATTTAATTTACTATTATATAATATAGTTATGAAATTTTATAATTTTTTCACAATTTTCAAAATTTTTGTTTTGAAATTATCTAATCGTCTTAGACGTACGTATACATATGTATTTATATGCATTTATATATCAAAAAGTAACAGTACTTAATTAGAAATCAAATCGTCCTCGGTCAGATATTCCGCAGCGTCACGATAAGTCGATTACAATTTCGAGTCTGCCACATTCAGCTTATCCTTCATAAGAAATCCTTCTTCTAAAATCCTTGTGAAGTCTTTCTCGTAGTTCTTGAACTCCATCATATTTTCTATGAAGCCGTTTAAAAAATCCTCGTTTTTGAGCAAAAGTGCAATTTCTTTTATGTTTTTATCCATCTTCAGCACGGAGTAGAATGAATAAGATTCATAAAACTTCAGTCCCGCCATCTGCTCTAACTCAATTATGCAGCTTTCAAATTGATCCCGAGCCACAGGAATTTCCAGCATCAGCTTTATGTCTTTTTCAGAAAACGAAGATTCATCGAAGACTATCTGCGAAATTTCCTTCACTAAGGTGTGTGCACAGTCGCTGAAGTTTTTCATCTTTGGATTCAGGTAGAAGAAGGGCGATCTACCGTCGACATCCTCTGCAGCAACGTTCGCGCCTTGTCGCACTAAAAGCTCAATTATTCGCTCGCGGTTGTGAGTACACGCCGTATGGAGTGCCGTCCGACCGTCGAAGTTGGTGGCGTCAATTTTAAGACTCTTATTAGAAATAAGCATGTCGACGATTTTCACGTTTCCAATTTGAACGGCCAACATTAGGGGTAAAATTCCTCGGTCCGTGGTTCTTCTGTTTAAATCAGCTCCTTCTGCTATCAGAAAGTCTATTAATTGTATATTTTGTTCGTAGATGGCAAGAATCAGGGGTGAGTAACCATTGTTGTCAACCTCGTCGACTGGAATATCACAAACAAGAAGGATTTCAGCGATGCTTGCGGCGTCTTCGTCGAACTCCTCAACGTACTCTGCCACAAACTGATGCAAGAGATTTCTTCCCTCAGGAGTCTTGACACTCATGTCTAGGCCATACTGCACTAATAGTGCAAGAATGTTCTTGCGGGCGCACATGTTTATCCTACTGAAAAGGCGGCTCGCCACCCTTTCGTCCTGCCACTCTTTGCCCTCAAGACTCGCCCCGTTTTTTAGCAAAAATTCCGTAAGCTCTTTGTTGCCTCGGTGAATGGCGCTCTTTAGGTGTTTGTTTAGGTTGTCGTCCGCGCAAAAAATAATTTGCTTGGGGTAATCAAGAAGCATCTCAAGGATCTTTTCGTTATTGTCGAAGGTGACCTTGAAAAGCAAGAGACGCCTAACCTCGCTGCAGTTCGGGTGATTCAGCAACCCCGGATCGCTGAAAAGAATCTCACGCAGTTTTTTGAGGTCGGTCTGCGCACTTGCTCGGTGCAGATCGTATACAGTGTAATGTTGACTCATTTTGTTTTGGAAATAATTTGGTGTTCGAACGAGCTTTGATACTGAAAACTCTACTGCTGCAGTTTAGATGCACTGTCAACAAGTATTTGTTGTATATCAGAGATTGAGCTAGTTCACCCTGAATTTTAGGTTAATATGTGGACCGCACAGTGTTTTTTTTGACTCCTTTGAAATTTGAATATCGATGAAGCAAATTAAATATCTCCGCCAATTTTACAATTCACAGGTGATTTCACTTCACAGATATGTTTTTGTTTTGTTGAACGGTTTACTAGAATAAGAATCGTTGCTAAGCTCAATCGTTGGTCGTTACTCGTTATACTGAGAAAACTGATCACGATTTGATAACGTGATAATCACACTGAAGAGGGAGGTTGCGTAGCTCTAACATCAATAGGGTTGGCAACTTTTTGAAATTTATAATATTTTTTTGCTTATTTAGTTAAAGTTATCAAAAAATAATCGACACGTATTTTTTCTTTTTTTAAAAAAACTAAAATTAAAGGAACTACAAGTGTTAAAATTTTAAAAAATTTCAATATATATAGATATACTTCTGATGGGATTTCGGGTTAATGACGTCATCAGCCCGTAGTTTCAAAAACTTTTCTTAATTTTTTTCTAGCTCAATTTTGATTAAAAAATTCTAAAATAAATTTTAAAATTCATTAAAAATCAAGTACTTTTAGAAAAATATATTTTTAAAGTACTGGTTGCCAACTCTATTGTTGAAAATGTAAGAAACTGCAAAAGGATATTTAAATAATTGAATTTCTTACAATTATAGGTCAACTTGCAGACTTTGTTGAATTTATCAATTGGTTGAAACAAAAATCCTTTTTTCTTATTTCAAAAATTACACACTATTGAATTGACATGACTAATTGATAGTTTAAGCAACATTGTGATGAAATTATGTATATAAATTATAATTTTACTTGTAACTCAAAAAAGTTTTAATACTTTCATTCTAATATTTATCTCTACACAAAAGTTATATTTTCAACTCATTCATTTTCACCCGAGTACCACTTCTTCAAAGTTAGCTCAACTTTGAAGAAGTGGTATTTTATTATTTCAAAAATTACACACTATTGAATTGACATGACTAATTGATAGTTTAAGCAACATAATGTTGAAATTATGTATATAAATTATAATTTTACTTGTAACTCAAAAAAGTTTCAATACTTTCATTCTAATATTTATCTCTACACAAAAGTTATATTTTCAACTCATTCATTTTCACCCGAGTACCATTTATTCAAAGTTAGCTCAACTTTGAATAAACTAGTATACATATTTTTGTATTATTGGAATAATTAAAAATTTCAAACGTGATTTTTTAAATAAAAAATTTTTAATATCTTGCAAAGTGTATTTAATAATTGAATTAGGAAAAAACACAATTTGTAGTAGTGATATAATTGTTTAGTCACTTATTAGTAGTTTGAGTGATGATAGGAGATTAAAAAATTTTTTTAAATCATTTTTCAATCAGTAACAAAATTTATTTAAACATCATGCCAACATATAAACGACTTTATTAGTTAATTAATAATTTAGGTGGTAACAAAAAATTACAAAAATTTATATAAAATATCTTACTTATAAATCAGTAACAATATACATTTAATCATCAAAAATATACCCAAGTTATTTAATTTTAGTTTTATATACCAACACATAAACGATTTTTTAGTCAATTGATAATTTGGTTGGTATAAGCAAACTACAAAATTTACCTAAAGTTCATTTCATTTATTTTTAATATTTGCACTTAATCAACAATAAGATGTGTGCAGTGAAAAAATAAATGTAACAGTACTTAATTATGAATTAAATCGTCTTCCGCCAGGTATTGCGGGAAGTTCTTTATGACGGCTGAGGAAAAAACGTCACCATAGGTAGAATACACTTTAGAGTCTACAACGTCCAGCTTATCCTTTATCAGGAATCCCTCCTTCAAGATTCTCCTGAAGTCCGTCTCGTAGTTCTTGAACGTCAACATATTCGCAATAAAGCTTTTCATGAAATCTTCGTTTTTAAGCAGAAGAGCAAATTCTTTCACATTTTTGTCCATTTTCAGCACGGAGTAGTACGAATAAGATCTATAAAATTGTATCCCCGACATGTGCTCCACCTCGTCTATGCAACTTTTTAATTGTTCTTGAACCACAGGAATTTCCAGCATCAGCTTTAAGTCTTTTTTGGAAAACGGTGTTTCGTCAAATACTTTCTGCGATATTTCCTTCACCATTATGTGAGAGCAATCACTGAAGTTTTCCATCTTCTGGTTCAGGTAGAAGAAGGGCGTTCTTCCGGTGGCATCCTCCGCGGCGACGTTCGCACCTTGTCTCACTAACAGCTCGATCATTCGCTCGCGGTTGTGAGTACACGCTGTGTGTAGCGCTGTCCATCCATCGAAGTCGGTGGAGTCGATTTTAGCGCCCTTAGACAGAAGCAATTCGACGATGCTCGCGTTGTCAACTCGAACGGCCAAGGTCAAAGGTAAAACTCCTCGGTCCGTGCTTCTTCTGTTCAAATCAGCTCCTTCCGAGATGAGAAACTTGATTAATTCTATATTTTGTTCGTAGATGGCGAGGATCAGGGGTGAGTACCCATTGTTGTCGACCTCATCGACTGGGATACCACAGACAAGAAGGATTTCGACGATGCTTGCGGCGTCTTCGTCGAGCTCCTTAACGTACTCTGACACAAACTGGTGCAAGAGATTTCTTCCCCCCGGACTCTTGACACTCATATCTAACCCATACTGCACGAGTACTTTGAGAATGTCCTTCCGGGTGCCCATGTTTATCCTGCTAAAAAGGCGACTCGCTAGCCTGTCGGCCTGCCATTCTTCGCCCTCGAAACTCGCCCCGTTTTTTAGCAAAAATTCCGTGAGCTCTCTGTTGCCTCGGTTGATAGCGCTACTCAGATGCTTGTTCAGGTTGTCCTCGTCGCCGTAGATTATTCGCTTGGGGTAGTTGAGAAGCAGCTCGAGGATTTTTTCGTTGTGATCGAAGGTGATCTTGAAGAGCAACAGTCGCCTCACGTCGGTACAGTCCGGGTGATTCAGCAACTCTGGATCGCTGCAAAGAATCTCACGCAGTTGTTTGAGATCGGTCTGCGCACTCGCGGTGTGCAGGTCATAAACTGAGTATTTTCGATTCATTTTGTTTTGGAATTTGGTATTCGAACGAACTTTTTCACTAAAATCTTGACCACCGCAGTTAAAATGCACTGTCAACAAGTGCTTTTTGAATATCACATAACAGGTTAAGCTATACAAATTATTCACTGCGAATTTTAGGTTAACTCGAAGAGCGTACAGTGTTTTTCTTACTGCTTTAAATTTTAAAAGACCCCAAGTAAACACCTGCAGTGCTAATATCAAAATTTACTACTAATATGACTAGACGAGAGTTCTTCCGCTGTTTTTTGTTTTACCAAACTACTTTTTTTTTGACTAGAAAAAGAGTCCCGCATGCGATACACTGTGAATTCCGATCGCGATATAATTTATACTCAAGAGGTATATTATAAGGTACTTAGTGTAGCAGAAATTAAAATTATCAATTGTTGAAAATGTAGGAAACTGCAAAATTCAAGAAATCTTTTAAAATCATTAAGTAATTTTTTGATAGTTTTATTAGCAAATTAAAATTATTTAAACTGCAATCATTTACCAGGATTTAAAAAATTTTTTTATACAAGCTAATATGTAAACTACCTTAAGTACTTCTACAATAATTTCTAGGAGCATTCAATCGAGCGCATCTTTTTAATTTGATGGTAACTAATAAAATCTGTAAGACCTTATGTTTATTTACTTGTTTGTTTGTTTGTTTTTTTTTTTTTTTTTTTTTTTTCGCGTTGTTCATTAACAAAGTGCTATAATAACCACACATTTTTGTACTAGTATGAATTGAAAATACCGGTTAAAGCAACTTTTTTCTGAAATTATACTTCAAATACGTTATTATTACTCACAATAAGTTTCAACAATATTAACGAAATAAATGCACACACGCACACACAAACATAATTCTTCATTTTCAAGACCTTATAGTTTTAACAGACGAGAACCGCAATTTTAGAATCAGCTTGATTTTGTATTATAAGCTTTCATATTTTATGCCAATAGACTTCATCGGTCTCAAAGACTTGAAAAAAAAAAAAAAGAAAAGGAAAAAAAATACTCATTTTCCATCCTGTTGTCATTAGCAAGAAAAAAAATTGCTCGAAAAAAAAACCCTTACATTAGAAAAGAAGTCTGGCGGCGTGAGTCACGGCATGAATCAATAGACCAGCAAACCTACGCGTCTTCAAGGATAGGACCCGATTGCTCGTCGACACGGATAACGGGACCGACATCACCTTTGTGTACTACCTTTTTCTCTTCGCGAGCGAGTCTGATTTCTTGATTTGTAGCTTTACTTAGAATGATGGACGATGAAAAAAATTACAACTTTTGCAACCGTTAATAATTTATCCTATGGAGTTGGATTATTTACTAAACGCGAGTTTTAAATGAATCGGGGTTATATATTTATTTAAGTTAACGTATAAACAAGCGGTTTTGAGCAATTCAATAATCGTAAAATATCATGTTTAGCGTTATGCCCGCTTGGATTACTTGACCAATTGATATCGATATTATGGTCGGCGTGTATTAATAGTATATTATAGTACGGGTGCAGCATCGTCACCGGGGCGGTTTTAAGGACCCGAGTGCGTAGCGAAGCGGAGCACGAGGTCCTTAAAGAGCCCTGGTGACGTGCTGCACCAGTGCTATATACTATTTTATAGTACGAGTAACCGAAAACACGCATCAAAGATTTGATTTTGAGGTTAGAGTGACCAGGAGTACTATAAATTATTCTTTTTACGGTTCGAGTATTACTTAATAAAGCCACAACTTGAAATTTCATAATCCAGGATAATATTTTGTCACGAGTTTGATTTTATGACCCGAGCAAGCTTTATACCGTATATTTATAGTTTTTATGGTTATTGGGATAAAAATAAACTCTGGGATGCCCACCTGAGAGGAAAACAACAAATCGAGCGTGGTTAACACACATTTTTCAAATTTATTTACGATGCGAGCACTCGAGAATTACAGCTCTCAGACTAGTTTATTTTAAGCTTCGATCATTCATTTGTACAAACACTTTCAGGATTTTTGTTAAAGAATTTTGAAGAAAAATTCATTTTTAGACTTTACGTAACGTCAATTTTCTCGAAAAAGCCAAACTTATTTTCAAAGTGACAAAATTTACGTTTATCGACAACTATTTTAGCACTTAACTGCTTTCACTCTTTCGCTTGGAAAATCGGCGCGCATTTAATTCTAAAGTATACCCAGGCGGAGCATTTATCTGTCGTATGTAGATCTCCTTCTGCACCGCGGGAGCAGTAAATTTATTCTTAGAAATAATCAACAAGGTATGACGTAAAGGAGAAAAATATCGTTTGCATTGTAGGTGGCTTGAATATAAATCAAGTTTTACCATGTGGATCAAATGCATTTTCCGGCAGACGTATCCGATAATATCTGCCTTTTAATTACCGTGAGGAATGTTTAAAAGATTGATTACTTTCGATTGACGTCATGTGTGTGCATTAAAAAGAAATCATTTTCACTCGCGACGTCCTTGCTTAAGTTTAAAACAATTAGTTACTTAATCCTCAAGCTCGTGTATACTTTACACACATAATATCAATCACGCACATTTTTCAAACCATCAATTAAACGTGGGAATATAAATCCGCGAAGTAAATTGATTTTAAGATAAAAGAAATGTGAAAATATTAATATTGAAATCAACCAATAATGATTATCCCACTCTCTTAATAAAGTTTACAAGTATATACTAAAATCTTACGTAGCATGTAAACAATATTTTTTTTTTAACTGCATAGTACCGCATAAATAATTTCAAAACCAAGTCCCAATAAGTTTTGAATTGATCGCTCGACTGGTCTGGAATACCAAAGACCCGGAGAGGTAAAAATAAGCTTATCAGTAAAATCTTACATGTCTCGGAAGAATCCCTTCTCCAAAGAAAAAAAAAGCCTTTCCGCTTTGGCAGGAGCACGTGGCACAAAAAAGTCCCGCGGCGGGCGCATGAATGGCCGGGGGTCCGCGAGCAACTAACACCCGACACAATGGAGCAGCGCCCGCGACAGCATCATTTATGGCTAGCAACCGGACTTGCGTAAGTATTAAAAGTGCACACTTTCTCCTCGCCACGCCACGCACGTACTCCGCCACGCAAAGTGGAGGAGGGGATTTTATATTTTTGTGGGTGGCTGATTGATTCGATGAGGTAATGAGGTGCGACTGATACCGACTCTTTTTATCGTTGGGAAATAGTTTTGAATGCAGTTTACGAACGAGTGGGTGGTCCGTTCGAATTTTATAGATTTTAAAGGTAAAAGCTTTTGGTAGTTTTTTTAAACAAAATAAAATTTTTATGTCTCGCTGTTTTCGAAATTTCAATTTAGAAAATTTTTTCAAAAGGAAAGTTTCGAGTATGATTGTCACTGTCGTTATCTTGATAAAGTCGACTGATTTTTTTCAACTCAAGCACCTGATATCACAGTTACAAAATTAAATCAAAACTCAAAGTTTAAGATGCAATTTGTCGATTAAAGAAATAAAAAAAGACTCATCGGATAACTCACAATTTAATCCATAAATTGCATAAAAAACTCAACAATCCTCCGGCTCTCCCTTCCTTCACTCGTAAAATCACTGATTTAGCACTTAATTTAACAACGTAATTACCAATACGAGTTTACGCAACAGTGTTTTTACGAATGACAATAAAAGCCTCCCCAAGGTTTTTCCATTTTCCATGCCACACGAGGCATAACGCCTGCACTCAACTTGCAGCATATAAGCGTCGAATAGCGCCGTTTCATCTCGCAAATGTTATAATAAAGCGCGCCTCGTCATTATGTGTGTGCGCTCGGAGATGACCGTGTAATCTCCTGCGCGAAACAATCTTTTACACTGTTAAACCTTGCTATAGTGTGCGTTACGACGGATATTAAAGAAAAATCACAGGGGGAAGAAGAGCTACGATTTACTTAATTTTTGCTCGAAGAGCAACAACGATACTTTTGGTTTTTTTTCAATTGCGATGCGGTGAAGAATGCAAGAGCTGACAAATGAAGAAACATAGATCCTTGAAGGAGGTTATAAAGTGTCGATCTAGCCGACGACGATGAATAGTAACAAAACGAGTACGTACTTTTTATCATCTTCGACAGATTCATTTTCCAGGCCGTCCAGAGCTGTGGCGGGATCCTCAATCGAGAGCCGCGGACGCGGTCGAGGCTGCAGCGACGCTTCTATCCTAAACAGGTCGACGACGTAATCCGTTGATTTTTTATGTTCGGGCGCTGGAACTGAAACAGAAAAAAAGAATCATCGTACTTTTAACATTACATCCTACACCGGAGATTAATATCTTTTATTTGATTTATCCATGAGTTTATACTGAAATGATTTGGTGAATTTACGACTGTGCGCGGGTTCCGAAACTCAAATATATCAAACGTAAATCGATGTGACTGGACGGGAGAGTTGATTCTATAAATTACCGTAATTCAATTAAAGTTAACACGTGTTGGCAAAATTCCCGGATTGCGTGTGGCATTTTCAAATCGCCAAGTTTGTATGTGTGCGAGTTGAACCTGTCGCGAAAATCCGCGACCTGATTTCTAATCTCGTTAGCGAATTGTAACGGCGAACGCGGAAAAAGACCTGAAAACTTCGGTTTCGGATCGTTATCCTATTTGTACCAGAGACGACGTGTTAAAAACGACGTTTTTTTGTTCAATAATTTTTAAATAACTCGTGGTGCCAAACATAAAACTCACTGACATTTTCAAATCCTCAAAATAAAAGCTGGAAAAAAAATATTTGGTAAAGTGGCTGCTTTGCAGAGTTCTGTTTACAACAGCAGTATTACATCATGTAGTTTTTTTTTCAAGTAAACAAATTTTAACTGATCTTTCGAAAAACAAATAAAGTGACGAAGAATTTCACCGATTTTTCGCAACTGGGGCTGTCAAACACGGTATTCATCAAGTCAGAAAAATTTTGCTCTCAAACAAATCGTCCGTTGACACCGGCTCGTCTTGTAAAATAAAAAAAAGTTCGAGGTCAACGACTTACCGCCGATGATGATCGACCCGCACGCGTTGGTATCAATTACCCGGCTGAGTAAAAAAAGTCAGCGTTAACTTGGTACCATCCGCTTTATAACTTTTTTTTTTTTTTTTCTCACATTCAGTAACCGAGTCTCATGCTTAATTGACTCAACCGCCGATCGTATTAGCTCGTGCGTGGACAATTTACCGTAATTTTTCGGTTTGTCGAGTTTTGTAATGGCACGCGTTCAATGAAAAAAAAAAAAGTAAATCACAACCACTGATTCAAAGCTAAACGACTGCCGTTTGAAATTACTTTGTAACGAAGCTGCAAAAAAAAATAATAAAAAAGACTCACCTAAAATAGGCAAGAGCTTATCGTTGGGTCCCAGCTGTTCGGCAAGGTCACGGCTGAGCTGCTCGCACTCAATCTCCTCCCGCAGCTTTTTTCTGGGTTTCAGGCTCTCGGTCTCCTCGTCCGATCTCGTTCTCTCGTCTATGCTCGAGCACTCGGTTTGCGATGCGACGTCGTTCGTGGTCGCGTTTACGACCCTCAATACGACCTCGCTCCTGGCCACCAGACCGGAATCGACGGGCGATATCGAGCCGGAGGATTTAGAGGGCGACGACCGGGACGGCGAGGAACTTATGGACGACGAAGGTGTCTTGCGGTCCCAGCTCGAGCCCGTCTGGTCCGTCTGAGCTGGACTCGAAACCTTTCGATCCAAGGTCAGCTGCTCCGAAGGAGGCGATGGTCTGTCGTTGAATTTCGGCGAGCTTGAGGTTGGACTGGAAGCATAAAAGTTTCAGGTTTTTATTAATATTCATTTTTTATTCTGTTATATTTGCAGACTCGTCCTCTCGCTATTTAAATAAATTTTTATAAAAAAATGTGTGATGTTTAAAAAACAGATTTGATTTTTTTGCTTGAATTTATAGACGGTTCTGAGAAATATTTACCAACTGGTTATGATTATAACTTTTACGGTAGTTTAAATTAAACTAAAAAATATGAATTCAAACTAGCTACACATGATTCAAATATTAAGATATAGCTACAGTCGAGTTGTAAAGATTAGATTCACTGATAGGCGTATAAATGTGCGATAAAAGTGGGTTTGTACATCGCACTTCAAAGAACTCCGACTTCAAATTTTTTACGAAAATTTGTGTACCGAGTCGTAAAACTCGCGAAAAAAATTCGCGCACGAGTCAAATAAAACTCACTCCCAGGTTCTCGGGTTATGTAAACGGTTACTTTGCATAACTCCGAAAAAAAGGTGTTGTTTTTTTTCGACGCTTTACTCCCCAAGATTACGGATTAACGCGAGTGGAATGTTACTATTTCTAACACAGTAATCTCCCAGACAAATGTAATTTGGAGTAATGAGAAGTCTACAAAAACGTCTCGGCTGCTTTGTATTTCTCCCGTATGAGCGGTGTATTTTTCATGCTTATGACATGTTTTAGTGCTCCATTCAAACTAACGTAGAAGGTAATTCATTCAAATTGCTTAATGTCTGCTGTAGCGTTTAATGAATTGTTATATGAACAAAAATTTCTTCGTCAATCATGGCTTTTTAAACCCGTTTTATTCTTAAAAATCTTGACCTATGATAGAAGCGTTATTTGAATAACAAAACGGACGTAAAAATTTCAAAAATTTTTTTGTAGACAAAGCTTGTAAAAATTGAGTAAATATTTATACAATTTTTTTCGTGCGATGCGTAAAAGTTGATTGTAAACAAAAATCGGTTGTAACATCGAGTTTTGATTTTTTTCGATGCAGATTAATTTATGAGTCACCGACTCGTGACTTACAGGATGACATTTTCATGGTTACAATCCACAAATTGATCAAATTGTTTGCAAACAATTGATTGAACGTAATTTTTATTGTCGTTAAGAATGGATTTCCGGTTTCCAAGCACGATCTTACAAATGCTACTCATTCAAAATTTACACATGATTGATCGAATGATTTAAACAAAAGAGTCATGTATAAAATTGAATTTTTCAAGTTAATGTTTTGAATATTCTGCAGCAAAAAATTTTATGTGAATGAAACGCTAGAAAAACGTCAATTAAATCAAGAAAAAAGAAAAAAAAAGCCCTTAAACCATAAACAAACTATTTGAAAAATTCAACGCTTTTCAATTCCACAAAAGGAATTTGAATTCTCGCTGCGGGTTTATGGCTGAGAGAGCCTCGTACTAAAACTCAGGAAGCAGTCGGCATAAATATTCTCCCTATTTCCTCACCTTCTAGCCTCGGTGGCAGCAACCGCGGCCGCGAGTCTCTGCTTTTCGTTCCTCCTGTTGAGCATCTCGACGTTCTGCGAGGTCATCTCGATGGTTGTGCTCTCCCTGTAGAAGTCCTCGACGAGCCTGGTCTCGGCCACCAGTTTTCTCCTCTCGCGCTCGAGCTGACGATTTCGGTCGTTGAGCACCTCGACGCTCTGGGGCGACAGCCTCTCGCGCTTCTTCTCGGTTTCCGGGGTCGTCGAGTAGCTGACGTTGTGAACCGACTTCCTGGAGAACTGATCGTCGAGCCGATGCTGCTGCTGCTGGAGGGCGTCCGAGCTCTGGGACTTTGACATCTCATGCCTTTGGCTGTTGTTTCTGTTGTTGTTTGTGTGGTTGTTGTTGTTCAGATGGTTCACCTTCAGGAGCACGGGGTCGTCCAGACGGGCGTTTGGTGACATCGTGCGCTTGTAGCTGCCCTCGCTGTCCGGGGCCCCGCGCTCCCTGCGGTAGGCCAAGTAGGAGGCTTTCGATTGGCTCCTGAAACACAAAAAATTTTCAAAGATTTTAATTAATTGTTTATCTGTGAAAGTTTAGTAATTTTTACGCAATTAAATATTTCAATGTTTTCATGAAAAACTGATTAATTTACTTTTTTTTTTTAGTGACAGTTGGTGACGTTTGTTAAAAAAAATTTGATGACTGTTCGATACAAAGAGTTTTTTCGATATCAATGTTTGATAGTAGTTAGAAAAAAAAAAAAAAAAAAAAAAAAAACTATTGAACAGATATTTTCATAAAACTAAAAATATAAGAGGCGCATGATTCATTTCACTCTTAACTTATGGAAAACGTCTTGATAATCATGTAGTTTCTTTAATCATTTAGTGCTATTTTCACAGAAAATTGTTTTACTCTTTTCAAGCACGAAGCTATTTTTCTATGTAAACAGAAAAAAACGGGTAATTGTTTCCTCAATTCAACAATTAGAAATAATCAAGATCCTTGTTAAGATACCTATTTTAAAACAACGCAGACGTAAGATTTATATTTTTATACAATTTATTATCATTAATTCATAACGAATTTAATTAGAAATAAACCACAAGCCATTAAAAATTTCTTTATATTAAAGAAATCTGTTCCAAGAAAAAAAATTTGCTTTGAAGAAGTGTAAGAAAAGAAAAAAAAAAGGTAAGCAAGTCTGCATGAGATTGTGGAAAAGATAAGAGCGTGACATTAGCATTTTCAATTATTTTCGGACGTTTTTTAAAGCGAGGTATTCGCGGCAAGCAGATGGAATGTTAATAACACCTGCAACAAAGAATTTCATTTTTTTCTTCATCGAGTTACGTACTTACACTGTTGTGTACGTATACTTGAAGTACATCAGCAGACTAACAATGCATTTAAGACAATAATTTAGAAATAATGTAAAATTAAAGGCTCCACAGATCCTGTTTATTTTTCATTCAAAATTGTATGCTAAAAAATTATTGCATGGGTTCTTATACGAAAGTTACCTGCAAAAATTCACGTGAAAACGCATGTATAAACTCGACACTTGAAAATCATAGTTGCTCTACATAAGATATCAGAGCCTTTGAATTTTCTCGTTACTCGACATCCTTTTGTTCCTAAACGAACAAACAAAAGCTTTCTCGAATAAACAATAATATTTAAACATAAAATTAATGTCACTCCCAGGGTATTAAAAAAAAAAAAAAAAAAGGAGTAATTTTCACAGACTCGACGGCGCGGGTCTAAAATCGTCACGCTCGTCAGTCGTAATATTCCGCGCACGTACCTCCCGGGGAGCCGGTGAACCCGCCGCATCAAGTAGTTCCTTTCTCAGATGCACGAGTGAATAACAAAAGTGCGCGGGGGGGCGGGGGGATCCTGTGAAAATCCCGTGATTTTCCATTAGGGTGAGGTTACCCACCTCACAACAATACCGTCTAATTTTGGGTCGAAAATTTCTCTTCGAACTCAGCCAAAGCTCGATGAACTTTGATAAATAGAGTAAGCATATCGATACTATTAGTAAATTGAAGTTTCTTAAAAGTAGTACTGTTGGGATTATCGAGAAGCTGTTTATTATTATCTACATAATTCAGAAAAATAATTTTGAAATTTTTCAATAAAGGTTATTGAGTTTTTAAAAATTTGGATCTGGTAGAAAGGTTGATGATAACAATGTATCCCAGCCCGCATTGTCTGGAGAATATTTTTTGTTTGAATTCAGAAGGAACGTACATTTAAAATCAAATTTAGCATTTAACGAGCACCCAACAATCACCAAAATCTTCTAAAATTACCAACTTTAGGCTACCGTTGAAAATTAAAAACAAAGGCCAAAAAAAAAAGAAAGAGAGTTCCAAAAAAAAGTGAAAACCGGAGGTCGCCTCAGAGAAGAGGGGCTTAATTTGCTTCCGGTCCTTAACAACAGTCTCGGAGTTACAAACTACAAGCGTGTGTGTTTTCCTCGCTCGAATAATGTGGCACGAATTCATAAACACTAAAATCAACAGAGTAATCCCATCAGAGTCCATTAAGACTTAGATTAATTTCGACAAAAAACAAAGATCACAGCGGAGAAACTTCAACTGCCCCCAAAAATTTACGTTTTCATATTGTTCGAGCAAATAAAACCCGAGTGGCTAAAGTGGAGTAACCACCGCGGGCATACGCGTAAAAATATTTGAAGAAAGTTTTCATGATGCACGAGCACAGGTAGGAGGGAAAATTTTTGATGTTTATTTATTGGCCGGATTTCTAATTGATCGATGGATCGAGGATGTATTTATAAGATTTACTCTCAACACGTTATTTATCTAGTTTATTAATTGACACCTCGACGAGACACGAGTTAATAAATATGTTTATTTAACGTACTGCAAATACAAGTGACCTATAAAGGCGCAGATAAATTTCAAAGCTTCATCCTTCATTTTCGATTGAGTGTAAAGAGAAGTTTTAATGGAATCGTGACGTACGCACTATTCGACTTTTCCAAATACTCATTTAAACCGATTTGCAATGCAGCGTATACCTCATGCTTTTTTATTCCGAAAAATTTGTAAGTTTTGAGTTTAATGGGATTCAAGTTCCGACCTGGATTTCCTTATCAAAGAAGCCATTCTAAAGCAGTCGTCGGATTATCTAACGACAATGAGCCTCGCCAGTTCAGTTTTATTCAATCAAAGACGGATTTTAAAAGCCAGTGCGTGCGGATTTTAAAGAGTCTTGTACTTCCGTTCCACCGCGGTTGTATTCTATAACATCCTGTCGGTGCCCCGCGCCGCCTGCTTGTCGTCGAAACGCTACACCCAAGAGGAAAGTCTCGCTCGCGGAAGGCTATTTTTACGTAAGCCCGAGCACGTATCGACGATTTTACGTCTTGTTTTTTTCGTGTCTTTTTGTTTTATCGCTCGCTTAATTGAGCCTGGACTGCGACCGATGCATACTTAAGATTTTCGAATTTCTGATTCGATGCGACCGGAAACTTGTCGATACGGGAAGAGTATCCACCGAAGTTTTCAGTATTTCACGGTACTCGAACATTTTAATATTGAATTCCGGGGTAAAAAATTTAGAAAGTGTATTAATGGCATATTTTTTTTCTGGTCTGTATGTCCAGGACAATGGGGTAAGAAGAAACAAGAAAAAAGAAGATTTAGCAATAGTTTCAGAGCGACCTTACGAGATTCGGGTCAGCGATCTTGAACAAACTTTTGTGGTCATTTTAAGACCTTCAAAGGTAACTTTACCAGGCGTCAACACTTTTGCACTTTTTTTCCTCCAAGTAATTTACTGCACATAATTCCAGCTACAGCTTGGGGTACTCTACTTAAAGATTAATAGGCGAACGTTTATTTCATTAACTTACTTGGCTAACATAAATTATTGAACTCATACACCTGATCAAAAATCGTACGTTGGCTGCGATCGGTTTGGTAATACCAATCATCATGACAACTTCCTACAACAAGTGTCACAGCCAATATTCGAACAATAATACAAGGTGGGCTGTCGAAAAAAAAAGAAGAATAAGACTTGCATAATCAAGTATATGAGCTCCCATAAATAATCGGAAAACATCGACACACAATCCTCCCACTCCTCGGTTCTATAAATCTCGCGGGCTTGATTGAAACACATCCGTAACTTTCATTCGCGACTTGATTTCGCGAAACTTTCTTTATTTTTATTTTTATTTTTTTTTCTTCTTTACCGTCGCGCATCGTGCCTGAAATAAGGACTAGGACCCCGATTTCACGACAAAATTTGTAAACTCGAACGCGTAGGAGTCGTTTCCTCCTTGGCCAAGATCCCCCTTTTAACTGCATTAGATAAACCGAGTTTTTCAAAATGAACTAATTTTTTTACAAGATTTATGGTGATTACATGATTATTACATTGTTTACGTTTCGAGAAAATATATAATCGTAAATAAACAAGTAAAATTTTAAAGAAGTTCGTAAAAGACTTATCAATCGACCCAAATCCGGGGGTAAAAAAATGTAGCGCAAACAGTCGTTAATTATCACACCTGCAGTAAAAAAGTAAACCAACAACAATAATCAGGGTCTATTTAAAAGAAAAAGAGAAGCTTTCCCACAAAATATATCAGCATGAGAAAAAAAAAAAGGAGAAAGAAAAGCGCGGCTTATCGACCCGCATGTCACAGTTACATGTCCGGTCGGCGCGATTATTTCCATAAAACCGCGAAGGCAGGTGTCTTTTTTTTAAAATAATCGTTACTGCCACCACCACCACCGAATCGTTTTTAATTCGTATTTTAAGTGAACAAGGAATGCGGATCGGTATTTGCATGTTGATTCATTGTACAATTCGAAACAGCTGAGCATTCTTTTCTTATTGTTTGACGTTGCTGCGGCACGTGGAAAATTATGATGTGCAAAGTCAGCTTTTATTTATTTTTTATTTTTAAATTGTTTTATGGCTTTTGAATTATGATTGGCCGTAAATTACAAAGAATTTACAACTTTTAATAATAAAAAAATAAAATGATCAAAGAATATAAAGTGTTTTTTTTTCAATGTAATTTTTATTTCTCGATGTGCAGAGCCAGTGTCGAATCATCACAATAGACTTTCAATTTGACACCATTTCTATAATTAAAATTTTACTTATTCTGTATTAAAACTTTTGATACCTTGGTATTTAATTCTTTAAGTTTATGCAAAAACTTAAGGATTGTGCAAAAAAAATTAAACAACCAAAGACAAAAACAAGACATTCTAATTTATAGGAGTCTGTCAGCTTGCAGATTAATTATTTTGTCACAATTTGATATTTTACTTTTTTGAGTTATTAAAGCAGTATTCATGTACAAAATACACGTTTTAATTGTTTCACCACTCCCTTCACAACTTAGCGAGCATAGCATTCATTTCATAATTATTTATTTGCAATGTACTCTTTAGACTGAAATTAAATTTTATTTTTCAAATGATGATTTCAATATACAATTTTACCATTTTTAAGCTCAGTTAAAGTTTATTATGACAGGTACTATTCGTATTTACTCAAACTTTATTAATATATAACTTTAGCAAAATCTTACACAAGGCTTTTAAAATTTTGAAAAAATTTTATTTCTCTCACAACATTGACGCATAATCTTACGCAATAAAACCATCAATTTGTTCGTACGACCTCGATAAAAAATAATCATAATTTTCTCAAAACAAACAAAAAAAACGTGAGAAAATATTTTTCTTAGCGGAAAGTCTTATCGGATATGCACGACAGCAATCTGTCGAAAATTTTGTATGCACATACCGATCGACAACGGGATCGCCGATAGTACAAAAGTGAGGAATTTTGAAAAAGCAAAAAAGATAAAAGATGACCCATTGAAAGCAATCCACTTTCGATCATGAAGCGACTGGACGCGCGCTATGCGTTTTAGAAATTCACATCTCGATCAAGATCGACATTCTGCAAGAGGGGAGAGACGACATTTATGCAGTTCCTTATCTGACGAGAGAAATTAACTTCTGTCGCCGTGACGATTAAAATTCCAAAGAAGTTGATTTTTATTACCAAGCTTTGACATTCTTTACACGCGATCAAGTTGTTATACGCTTTTATAGTTTCTTCGATGGGGTGAATTGTTCACTACATATTTTTGTAAAAATTAATAAATTATATTTTTTTTTTTACTAAAGGTGTTCTAAAATATTCATTGATTCTTAAAAGTTATAAATTGTGTTCTGAGTTTCAAAAACAAAGTTGAATAAAGTAATGCATATTCAAGTTATACTTTGACACCTCAATCTATAATCCGTTTAAGATCCGCCCAAACTTATACCTTCTACTTCATGACCATAGTTAATCTCTTTGTAAGGACAAAAGCAGGTATTTCAATTCTTTCAATTTAAGGCTCGTGGTTGTTCAAATGCTCCCATAGTAACAGTCTTGAACTTGGCGCCTTAACCTCAGACCTTGTAAAATTTACATTATATTTTTTGAGATAATTTCTCAATGTAACTCTTTGACAGTGCAATATTTTACTTTTTTATTTATTTTTAAACAACTAGCACTCGTAAAATGAGTTTGCTATACTCATTAAAACTCAACTTGATCCAGGCAATGAATTCGAATGACATGAAGACGATAGAAGAGATCCTGTCAAACAACCCGGAGTTGTTGAATAATCGACGATTTGCGGGTAAGGTAACGATCGATACCTTCAAGTACAGAAAGTACAGTTTTTCTAGTGAAATTTTGAAGTCTTTGCTGCTGTGGGCCTCAACTCGTGACGACACGGAAGTTTTAAATCTCTTAAGCGAGCACGGTGAGGACATCGATTTCGACAAGCTGCTCGAATTTTCCATCGAAATAGGAAATTTGGAAATCGCAGAGTTTTTACTGAAGAAGGGCGCCAGGCTGAGATCTTCTAGCTGGAAAATCCACGAACTGCCAATATGGTACAGAGGTATTATGGACAGTATTATGTCTTATGATGACCCTAATTCTCGCAAAGTAATGCTTAGACTACTTTTTAAGTACGACCTCAAACCAGATATTCTAGATCATTCAAATGAAAATCTTTTAATTAATCTTTTGGCTTTGGTTGACGAGTACACTCTGGATGCTGCAGAGATCGCTGAGATTCTCGTGAATTACGGCGTATCGATTGAAGTTGTCAGTAAAAATAGCAAATTACCGCCACTTCATCTCAGCGTTCGAAAGAAAAATCTACAATTAACTTTATATCTTTTAAAATTAGGTAGTAACGTAAACAAAAAAAATGAAGATAAAATTTCTCCACTGTATTTAGCATCCACACAGAAAAATAACGAAGATATCGTTGAATTGCTATTGAACCATGGTGCAAGAATAAATGACAAAAATCGTTCAGGGGAAACTGCACTGCACACAGCTTGTAAATTTAATCTGCAAGATTTGATCAGTTTACTTATTTATAAAGGTGCTGATCCAAGTACCGAGGATGACAAAGGAAGGATTCCACTTGATCTCTTGAATCCTAATGAAAGCAACTACAAGGCGTGTGTTAATGTTATCGTCAAAGAGTTTGCTAAATTGACTTTTGAAAATCGACAGACGTTAAAAAGTAGTCTGGACATAAAAAAATTAAATTCAGAGAGAAGAGAATATTTTGAGTTGTGTTTAAACGAACTCAATACTATGACGAGTACCAAATTCAACAATATATGTCTGTACTATTCTGTGCTGAAGATGTCAAAAGACCTGAAAAAATTGGCCCGCTTCATGATCAAAAACGAAGATTTTATCGAAGAGTTTGAAGCTAATTTATACTTATTCCCTTATTTTGGAAGTGATTTGAAAAGAATTTTAGAAGAAGGTAACAATCTCAAAAATAGATTCGAAAACGTTGGTTTTGAATTGCACTCTTTGTTTGGAAAGTTGGTACCTGACCTTGTAATTGAAAAATTGACTGACTATCTCCAAATTAAAGATCTGCACACTGACTTTCAGCAAAAGTATCTTTATAGAATAATACCTTTTGATTTGTAATATATTTGTAAATTTGACTTTATCTGAAATTGTAAAATTTTTTGAAATAATACCTTTTAATTTGTAATATATTTGTAAATTTGACTTTATCTGAAATTATAAATTTTTTGAAAGAATTATTTTTCATTATTGCCTACGTACTTATTGTACGTATTTTAATTTGACTTATACAAATAAAAATTGATTTATGTTAATTTTACTTTTAGCATTTTTTTTTTGTCCTGACTAATCTGTTCATATAAGATGAGCAAGTTTTTATGATCGCAGATTCTGTACTTTGTATGGCAACAATTCGAAAAATGATGCAAGTTTTTGAGTATTTTTATATTCTTCTGTTAATGCTGCTTTTTATGGCTTTTTAAGAATATTGATAAAACCTTGACGCGGCAATTTAATCAAAATAAATCTTTGTTTTTATTTGCCTCTTCGTAAAAGAAAAAAATTTGAAAGCTTTCGTAAAATTTAATTACTAACAAATGAAGAAAGCAAAGAATAAAAAAAATTTTATTTAATGAACTAAAAAAAATTTAGATAAAATAAACAAGAATAATAAAAAAAACTGCTTTTAAATAATTGGAAAAATCTATAATTTCTTTAGTTTAAAAGACGCATCTCCACGCCTAATAATTCAATCAGCATAGCAATAAACACAACATATAATAACTTCAAATCACACTTCACACGACACGAGTTTTCTCTTCATCAACACCATCGCACGCAAAGGAAAGTTGTAGAGCCGCGCGCGAATGAATTTCCATTTTTACCGCTTCGAAAGCGAATCATCCGCGTCTGAATGAAACCAGAAAATTCCCATAATGTTTCCGGTCTGCTTAGAAGGAGGAAGAGGGGGGGGGAGGGGTTATAGGCGAGTACATATAAATCAAATCGTCCGTCCGTATTTTACAAATTGGCCCTCATTTTTCGATGACATAAAGTGTCGGGTATGATGGTTCGACGAGCGCATTGGGATGATGAACGACCGACCGATACTTACGACCCAACAATCTGCGCAGTGCGAAAACGAAGTTTTTTTTCGAAAAGTACGGACTAGCAGATCCGTTAGTTGTGAAAATTGATTGATACTGTTTAAACAATGGACCTTGTCTGTAAAATTTTGATAAAATTTAATTGAGTCATTGTACTAACAATTCAAGAGAATTATTTTTATTTCATCAAAAAGGTGGTAAATTTTTACTAGTGCAACATTGGCTCTTATATTTTAACAGCTTTTGAGCTGTGACCGATTCGTGAATCATTTACTTGCGCGTATTGCAAAAATTCAGCACTTTAAAATATTTTTTCAATAATAAGCATTTACTTTTCATCATTACAAGTCAAACATCATTAATTTTTACAACAATCATAAACTACTGTTGCCGAAGTGCAAGTGTGTAAAATTACTCAATGCTTATTTTTCCAATATCAAGTATTCGCGATAATACAAATAACTCGTAGGATTTCGCAATATCATTAAAAGAAACGACTCCGATAGAATGTCCATTTGTAAAAAAATTTGCAGTCTCAAGCTTCCCAGAACCCATGTAAAATAATAAAAGAATTATTTTTTCCAACTACCGTGCGAAGAAGAACACCGTGCACACACGAGAAATCGTCTAATCCGATTACCCCGCAGCCGCGTCGAGTTACACACGTGTGCGTCTTCTTCTTCTTCTTCTTCTTCTTTTCTTCTCGTTTTCTATAAAAGAAGCTCCACAAGCTCCCCTCTCTTTTAAGCTTTCGCAGCCACCGTCGTTTAAACTATAATACCATCGGTCTAACTTTAGAAGCATTCACAATGTGTTTTTTGCCCTCCCAGAAGCTCGAGCCCCGACACGTTGATTTTGAACGAAGATACGACTGGACAAGTCTTTCTTGGCTTAATCCCCCTCTGTACGATTAAAATAGACTTTTCTCGTGGATATATTTATATTTTATATTTCATACTGCGTCCCAATAAAATTACTATTTATTCACTTTTCAGATGGGGCATAAATTTTCCTACACTTCCTTGCAATAACATTACAAACAAGCAATCATCAAATCCCAAGATTTTTGAAAATAAAAAAAAAAAGAAAAAAAAATTTCTTTAATACCCCCATTACACGCGAGTCGGATAAACGAACGTGCGTGCCGCGGAGCGATTGAAGAAGATTTGATAAAAGAAGAAGGAGAGAAAAAAAGCTCTGCTGCTGCAGCTAGCTAGCCAACACTTTTTATTGCATTTTGATGTTTTAGCGATTTGTGCAGCGGCGCACGGTGCAGTGCAGTGCATCATCATCGTCGTATACGCATGACCTTGGCTCGAGCCATCCACGAAGGAAGAAGTAGAAGAAGAAGAAGAAGATGCGAGCCAGGCCTCGAGAGAGCTAATGGAAAATTCTTGTGCCTCATTATTTCTTCAAATGAACGTGCGCTGCCGCGGATACTACAGCCGGGTATTACAAGGAGGAAAATTTACAGCTTTAATTTTACTTCTTCGTTCCTCTTATGCAATACCCGGCCGCCGACTCAATAACTCGTGAAACCCAACTTTTAATTGAATTTTTGTAACAACAATGGAAATATCATCGTCCGAGCACCGTGACACTTCTCTAAGGGGTCATTACCACGCTCGACGGGACTGGAAGGAGGAGGAAAATTGAAAAGATAATCAGACGAAACAAAAGGATCCGAGTGCGTACCCGATAAGCCGGCGGAGATACACGAAAAATCGTGCCTATTTTCACGGACAATAGACCCTGAGCAAGACAATTGGACCGTATTTTCTCGATTGTCCAAGCGTGGCGCTGCTCTCCTTCTGGCCAAGGATCGAGCCTTTCGGTTTCAAAGCCGCTGCACCAATCTCCTTCTCGGTGCAGTTCGTTACTCGGATTTATTGTTTTACACCGTGTGTGTGTGTCGGACAAACTACGGGCCTTTTTTACGAACCACAATGACGGGTTATCGGGTGACGATAGAACCTCGAGCGAACGAGGACACTTAACTATTTGTGTACGAAACAATGACACCTGATCGGCTTTATTTACCAAAAGGTCGGAAAAATTTGAAAAATTCAAAAAGGCGCGCGCGCGGTTTGTTTACCTTTTGACGTGAAACTTGTTGCTCCCGAAGACCATGGTGTTTATAGTGGCGAGGAGATTGTAGGCCCCAACGTTCAACATCTGTGCTCACTTGTAACTAACGCACTATTTGTCGTGAATAACTAGTCTAGCTCACCCCTGAACTCTGCACTGTAAGCACTTTGAACATCGTCGTGCATCCTTCGAGAGAAAGAGAGAATGAGGTGTGGCTACGGAACGGGTGCTCGCGCGATGGACGCCGGGATGTGACTGAGGAGCGCGCGCGAGTCGACCCGAGCCGCACGGATGCGCGGGTGGGAGGGCAACAACACCGAGGCCGCGGCGTATCCGCTGGGAGGGGAGCTCGCGTACGCAGAGCCCGGGAAAAAAAAAGTTTCGACCTGAGATGCGTATCTAAGGATGCCTTCTGTTTTATTTACTGAAAAACTTTTTGAGTTTTTGGATTATTGAGAGTTGCGAAGTTCGAGTGGTTTTTCGGACAACTTTATGAAGTCGATGATTATCGCGTTAAGTGGTTGCGTAATTTAATTGAAATTAAGTGATTTGATAAGGCGATCAGAATTTATAGCGAAAAAAAATGTTGTTGCAATATATAAATTGCTATAAAAGTTGAGTTACAAAAACATTCGATATAAAATCAAATGGTAAAAACTTTACATAAACTAATGAGTATTAAGTAAACGGTTTAAAAAGTTTACGACTTAAAAAAAATTTAAAGTTAAAACAATGTTTTTACGTTTCATTGTACATTTAAACTTATGTTTTCTTTCAGATTCCATCACGATTTTTGTAAAAAGTATGCAGGTGCAGGTTCGCGCATAAAGAACCATAAAATTTCGTTTTTACGTGATAAAATTATTTCAGAAAGCTACCTACTCTGTCAAAATGTTTGTCCTCAATTAAGTTATACGATTCTTATCAATATAAAATATTACTTTTCAAGTTTTTGCTTGAGTTTCAGAAAAAGTCAACCTGCTGACAAAAAAAATTATAAAGTTTTTAATTTATCGATTATTAATCTCCATTGCGACTGCAATAAAAAAATTTAAAGCAACGGGTAATTTATAAGTATAGTTCTAACTCTTATAACTGTTTTTAATGATGCTATTTTTTTTTTTTTCCTTAAACCACAATTTTCAAGAAACTACAGAATTTTGTAAAGAATAAAAAATACGATACTTCGGCTCAATTTTGAAATTCGTAGTTTATAAATTTTCCAGGGTAATTGCCTTTGAGGTTGACCGTGCCGTACTCGATATATTTCCCCCCATGAAAACTCCGTAGAGGAGGAGAGAAAGGGAGAGTGAGCGAGAAAGACGACGTGCGCAGAAGTCTACTTAGGACTCGTTTTTATCAAAAAAAAAAAACTGTAAGAATGAAGAATAATAAAAAAGGTGGCGATTTGAGCTGCTCCGCGGAGGGAGATTGACGCCCCCCGCGTGACGTTAAAACCGTAATTTGTTTAAATTAGAGCTGATCACCGTGCCATGTTATTAGCGTCAATTACGTAACCGTACCCCGCGCGTATATAAGTGACACGTGACGGCTTGATTATCCCCATTTGGTTCTCTTATTTCTGGTAAAAAGGACGAATAAGGAAGGATGGCTTATTAGTAGCCGGTAGCCGTCATCGAAACTTAACTGTAAAGTGAATTAATTTTCATACGCGGCTCTTCACTCTTTTTTCCATATTCTGCAAGGATAAGAAAAAGTAAATCCTCTTTTTTTGCGAGATTAAGGCTTGAATAAATACTAGCTTACCCTGGGTGTCATTTCGAGGATCGGTGGTATATGATAATTTTGAGTTGAGCTGCTGTAATGAGCAGATCTTTAAGACGAAACTTTTTTTTGAAAAGGGTATTATTGAACCAGCGATTACGATAAAATATGATAAACAACAACTACCGTGCACAGTTTTAGCATCCCTCGCAAAAATGAGTTTGCTTTAAATTACGTAATACGTACTTTTCTACCTTACAGCACATTAAAAAAATTAATTATAATAAAAAAAAAGCTAGCAGTAGTGTACAATGTACATTATATATGCACGGTAATTCCAGCGAGTTAAGTCTAGTATAAAATAAACACGGGGCGGTACCAGACGGGGAAAATGCGTGGCGGTGGGTCCGCGATGAAAGCTTATCTGTCCCACGAGATCTCCGTCATCCTACTTGTGGAAGCAAAAAAAAAAACTACCTTTTTTTTCCCTCAAACTTCCAAGGATTACGTTCTAACATCGTGATTGATTTGCATGGTCGCAATCCATGCGAGATGACTTAATTATTTGCTCTGTCGGCGAGTTAGTCGATGTCAATGATCCGTCCGAGCCTTCTGGCTTTTTTTTTTCGAATTTTCGATCGTTGAGCCGTAAAGAATGCGAACAGTTGACGAGTTTATTCAAATTCGCTGGATTGAATTACCCCGTCGAGTTCTTGTATTTCGCGGATGCGTTGTTTAGAATGATACAATCGAATTATTGGTCAAACGGGACAGTCAAAATGACAACTCTTTAAAATAAATTCAAAATACACAAGAAGTGGGTTTTTCGGTACATGTTGGGTAAATCATTAGATCCAATGCTTTTTCTACACCACTTATCAGAAGTCCAGTACGATTTCTGGCACATCCAAGCCACAGGCGATCTCAATCGCGAATAAAAAAAAAAAGTCAATCACCCGCCAGAGTTGATGTAACCGCGGGTCGGTAAAAGTACTCGAACGAGTTTTCGGCCTACCGAGAAGAGGAGAGAAAATCGGAACCCCGCCGCGGTACTTGCACGATTAGTGGAAATCTCGGCAACAGCTTTTTGCGGGTGCGCGGGTAAGTGCGTACTACCGAAAGTGACACATTTATTCTGGAATACTTTCGTTTAAACGCCCTCGTGATTATTATCATCTCGGGATATGTGCGGTGCCCACTTATCGTCCTACTTCTGCGTCTTTGTTTGAAATTCAAAAATATCCATCGGAGCAAACATGATTTGGTTCAAACTGCACCAGTTATCTGTTACTTACAGCAGGACCCGTATGAAGCCCAAGAACATAAAAAAGCAGAACGGAAAACCCGCATGACCGAAGCCAACGTGACATCTGGAGCGAGAGATTTGAAAAAAAGAAAGAACCAACATGTTTGTTTAACAAACAAAAAAAGGCTGAAGAAGAAGCTCCTAGCCGTGAACTTGAGTTGGAAGTTTAATTTCTTTATTTAGCCAAACAATAGGATTGTGACCCAAATTGCGTCGGGTTACCCAACAAAAGGAGCTCGTTTAAAAGCCACAAACTAGAGAAGTCGCGCATAGGAAAAAAAAAAAAAAGTAAGTACAAAGAGAGTAACAACAAGCAGACGCCCGGGGTAATATACATTTCTGCTTTGATTAATCGATCGTATTTCGGGCGAAACAGTACGTACGAAAAAGCTAGGAAGCGCGATTCGTCAGAGAAGAACGGTATATCAGTCGCCTTTTCGTCGTCCCGACCGCGGGGTTATTATCTCAGCGGAGAGGGCCCGACGGGATTTTACCGTTAGCGGGATCCTCCGCACGAAAAATCGTGAGCGGAGGCACGCGAGCGCATTATTACCATTTTCGGGAAACGCCGCGAGTACTCTTCCGGATCTCTTTTATGACTCCCCGGTAGGTGCGGACCGTTTGAAGAGGGACTCGTGTTTACACTGTTGCATTTTACGGGCGAAGGAAGCGTTTTTTTTTTTGTAAAAAATCATTCTGCAGCGGAAAGAGTTTATAAAGTTTATTGATTCATGGTAGCGGTTTAAGGGGTGCTGAAACGCTCGGTTCGATTAGCGAGAAAATGTTGACTTTAAATGGCCGTTAAGAGGTGTAAAGCGAAATTTTTTGAAAAAAGACTATATTTTTCTGGAAAAAAGGTCGAATATTTATATTGTAAAATAATAATTTTTATGCTTGTGAATTACTGCCAAGATTACTAGCCATAAGGCTAATGCTCGGAACAATTTTTGAAAAAACCCCCAAGACTGTGATTATACTGTCGAAACGAGACATTTTCACATCGTAATTGATCGATAGAAACGAGGTTTTGTCGTACAAGGAAGTACCAGTTTGTTGAAAGAAAAAACTTCATAATTTTGAGTAACCGAGGAGGAGAGTATAATACCTAATTGTTATAGAATTAAATTATAACAAGGAATTCTAGTGTAACGAGACAGGACTTTCCCACAAGACCGGCTACCGGTTGTCCAGTGTCGACGAATTGTCCGAAAAAAGTAACAGTAGATCCGAGAAAAAAGTCCTTGTTACGTACACGATTCCAGCTTGTTCGGACCGGGAATATAATTTTTTTACTTCAGAAGTAGTTGGTCAGTCGACAAAATACTAAAATGGGTTTTTCCCAAAGATAAATTTGAAAAATTAACTTGCAATCTGTAAATCTTCAGTAGAATCAAGATCGATTTATTTAATTACAAACCATTTTAAAATTACTTTTTACAGATGGCTATCGCTTGAGTGAATCGCACAGTTATCTTAGTTGCAAACATTTACAAAGTACTCAATTTAAAAAAAAAAAAAAACCAGCTCTTTTTCAAAATGTGAATCATCCAGTAGACCTATCGACGGATATATTTCAAAAAGCTCGCGCAGACATACCGATAATACCATGTTATCGACCGCTCCCCCAAAACTTTATTGTAACAATAAATAATTCGATAGAATAATCCTTTGTTTGATTGAAAATCAGTATAGGAAAGGTGTTTTCCTTCAAATTTTTAATTCCACGTCGTAATTTATGTCTTATCAGCGCTCTAATCTCAGGGGCACTCACGCAACTGCGAAAAAAACAACGTGAGCAACATTGATAGACCGGATGAAGATTGGGTGTATTTTAAATCGTTAACGGAAATAACCAAACACCTGCGTTTTTCCACTGCGCATTAAGTTTTTAATTCAAAATTTAATACGCGGGCTCGCGTGCGGGTACCGCTCAACAATAAAACTCGTCGGTTCAGGCCGAACAGTTCATCCTAATTTTCAAGAAGCGCGCTTTCGGCAAAAAAGCATCTGCGTGAAGCTAGCTAATCCAGGGGAAATCGGCCACTTCCTGGTGACACTCGAAACGCAGGTGCCAACCGCGAACGAGGAAGGAAACACGAGAACCGCTCCGGTTTTCATCTGAACTCCTCCTCCTCCTCCTCCTCTTCTCTTTCTTTCGACAAAGGGATTTCGGTGAAACAAATGGAAAACGCGTGTTGTTCCGATAACTCCCGATTCACCATCCGGTCTCGATTCACCTTTATCTCATTAAGGCCTCGTTATCGAACCGATATAAAAAAAAGAGGAATTTTAATTGGCGCGCCGGGAGGGAGCAAAAAAAATAAACGTGACCTCTAGCTGCGAGCACCCCGAAAAAAATGAAGGAAGCAAGACTCGAAAAAGACTCTGGATTCGCGCTGTTTGGCTCGCGGAGGAAGCTTTTTTCCTCTCCACGGACGAGGAGTAGCGTCCCGTTAGCGCTTCCTTCGGGAAGGTCATCGTCGTCGGAGGATCTTCAGACCGCCGAGCCGTGACTGCTGACCGCGGTAAAAGGTCGTGCCAGCGGAGGAGGAGGAGGAGGAGGAGGCTCGTTTACGATTTTTCATCCTGCAAATAAATATAACTTTCCATGGATAAAAACGAGCGATGCCCATTATCGCCGAGGGATAAAAAAGTGTTTACGTTCACTTGCCAGGGTTAATATTGATGCTTCGGTGAATTATTTAAGGAAGGGACTTTTACTCACTTTTCGTTCTTGCAGGTTTGAGATTAGAGAAAATATTTATTTTCAGTTTTTAAGTAAATATTGTCTTGAAAAAACTTTATTTTTTATAATGTATAGGTGGAAATTACTGTTAGGCACAAAAAGAATGTTTTGGTCGAAAATCATTTATTATCAGTTCCTATGCGATTAAAACTACAGACCATAAATCATATGCAACTATCAAAGCTTATCATCGCCGGATTATTGGCGATTAGGTGCGCAGTTGACCTCTCGTAAACCAGACAAAAAGTCCGAGTTGGACAAAGAAAACAAGAGGAAACCGAAGAGAGGAGTCAACCTGCGCCCAATCAGAGCGCGGAGAAGACAAAAGAAAAGGTGAAAAGGAGCCTGACTGTGCTGCTGATGATGATTATCGAGCCGTGGAGATCCGGAGTGGCTCCAGGATTATCGTCTTATTCCCCCCAAAAAATCCCGAAGATTTTATTTTAATTTTCGCTTTCTCGGTGTTGCAGACTGAAAAACGGTTTTCTAAAACAAACATCGCCTAGCTGGGAACTCCAGGTGTCGGAAATCATCATGAATAAAAAGAGATAAGGACCGAGCGCCTTGTTTGAAATCAAATAAAGTCGACCTTGAATTTGCCAAAGTTTCATTGAACTTTGAGCGCGCACAGACAATAAACAATCCGGCTTTGTTCACCGAACAATTTTCTTTCGGTCGCCGATTCATTAACGCATCGAATCGTACCTTAATATGAACTATCGCGAATCACAGCTTTGGAAAAAAATATTTTTTTATTTTCTCGAGTACTCCAAGACCTTTTTTCTGCTGCACACAATGGACCTTTCTTTCTTTTTTTTTGGTAAAAAGTCCGACCAATAAAAGTCTCACTTACGCGAGTTTTACAAAGGGGAACGTGCGAACGCGTCGCGATACCCCGCGAGTGATTCATTTTGCAGCGCGTAGGCATGTAATCTTCCTCCGTGAGCCATGCATTATTCATGCTTCGATCTACCCAAACGCTTTTCTCTCTCTCTCTCTTGCCACCCGGGAATTGATGATTATTAGGTTTAACGACTCTTTTATTTATCGACCTTTTCCGAAATTATCAGACTCGAGAATTTTTCCACCCGAATTCTTTTGCCCGAATGGACCACTTTTCGAGTTCTTATCTCGCAGCATCCACGAGATGAAAAAAAAAGGGGGTTAATTATCTTGACGCTCGATCTCGACTTTGAAGATAGCCATGCGCCGCTCGTAAAATTGCTAACCGATCTATTACTTTCTATTTATGGTTTTCATAAAATCCGCCAAGTGCGCGCGCTATTAAACTTTGGTATGTTCGAAATTATGCAACAGTAGGATACATAATCCGTTATGCGTGCGTAATTACTCCATCGTAAAATCGATTACTCATCTGGAAACCAGCGACAATGATCCTCTGTCCTAAAAAGAAGGAATTAAAAAAACAAACATTCTCGGGGCAAAAAAAGGCAGATCAATCATCGAAGCAGAAAAAAAAAGATTCTCTAGTGTGGATGGAAGCTAATTGAGATGTGTACGAAAACGAAAGTTTAACGATCCGAGATCGACCCGTTCCATCATATGTAGATCGACGCCAAAGGTTTCTCGTCAGCACGCAACAACACACATGCTCGAGCGTCAGGAATTCAGGCCACAGTTCAATTGTTAAATTTCATTATATGCTTTCTTGAGAGGATACACGTATGTAGTAGCTTCTTAGAAAAAAAAAAAAAAAAGAGAGAAAAAAATTAACATACATCATGATGATACGTTGCGCAATTCTGGTATTTTTCCTTTTGAACCGAAGAAAAAAAAAAAAAAAAAATTCCGAATGATACTCTTTGGCTATGTAATGAAACAATGCGACTTATGATGGCATGTAATGAGAAAAATCGTGTGTCCCATTTTATACAAGGTGGTAATAATTTCTGTCTCGACTCGTGAAGCTACATTTTCTTTTCATAGAAGTTTCGTTCGCCAATCGAATCTAAAAGTTTTTTTTTTCATACTGTCACCTGAAATAGCTCAACAAAAATCATTTGGTTTTACTTAAGACAGAGGTCAAAATAAGTACATATCCAGTGGTATCACATTATTGATGCACCTCCAATAAATCAGTAAGCTCAATCAGTTTTCCAAAATAAAACAATCGCGCTCTCGATTAGTTGACGTCATAGCTCTCGCCGCAATGATCGTACTCTCGAGATGCATAATCCTTGAGAAGTCAAGATAACTCACCCTTGATGAACTCCATGCGTGGGTGGCGCCGGTCTCGGGGGCGGAGACAGCTTCTTTCCGGGGGTCCGGGGCGCCAGGGGCGGCGGGGGTGGCGAGTGCCTCGGCGCCGTTGCTACCGTCGACACGACCGCCTCGTACGCCGGCGGCGCCTGCGAATCCGCGTACTTGGACGTCAGCCCGAAGAAGTTGCGCTGCTGCTGCTGATTGTATTTATTTTTACCGCCGGTCGGTGATGTGTTCTTCGGCATCTGCGATCGTGGCTTCTGCCTCTCTAAGTACGACTGGTTGTGAGCGTCCTGGCTGAAGGATTCTTGCCTCTTGATCTTTGGTTCAGCCTGTAAATCAAAATGTCATTGTTAATACAAAAAAATTATGTATATAATAAAATGCCTTTAAATTTGTTTTTGAACAGCTATTGATAATTTCATCAATTAATCACAAATTGATGTTTCACTTTAAAGTCAAAAAGTAACTTAATAATCATTATGCTTCAAATCTTTACATAGTGTTATTCAAAATCGTGTAAGCACAGCAGAAACGTGAAAATTTTTTCAAGTTGAGAATACTAATTCTTGTTCCAACAAGTTTTTAAAGTGAGTAAAATGATGCAATAACCACTCGAATCACATACTGTTAGTAAAAAGATGAAAAAAAAATTTCAGGAGTACGAAAGCTTTGCTTTTTAATATCATGAAAAATTGTTATTATAATTTTATGTCAAAATTCAATTAGATTTTAAATACATTTCATGTTTCGTTAACTGTCTGAACTCGGCACCAGTTTCGGAAATCATAGAGAGTATTGATTATTATTAGAAACGGTATGTATATATTATTATTAACTTCTCTAGCAATAATATAATGAAATTTAAAAATTAACCTCTTAACTTTACATTTTTAATTACACTCTTAATATGTAATTTTGTAAAAATTCTTTCTATTATGACTGTTCGCAAAGAGGAGTGTATTTCGAGACTAAGAAATCATTGATTTGGTATTTTTTTTTTAATTTACCTCTCGACAAGAGTTCGTGACTGGCACTTGAGGTGCAGCTCTCTGATTCCCAGAGTCGCTGTATTTGGAAGCCATCAGATCCGACATTTGGGTAGCCAGACTGTAAGGCGCGAGTCTATCTTCTAGAGAATGTTTTTGAGTTGAAGGGTATCGAAGACTGGATCTGCCTCTAGCTGATGCTCTACTGACTGGGAATCCATTTTCCGTGGGCGAATGGGGATCAACTGTCGAGTTGGATTTATAGTCGAAATGAAAACTGTGTTGCTGATGCTCGTGATTAGGAGACAAAGAGTTCGTTTTTGTCGAAGTATTAGTGGGCGAGGTTTCTGCAGCTGCTTTTTTGCGAGTTGATCTCCTGAATAAGGAACTTCTCTCCTATAATTGAAGATTATTTATGAGTAAAATAAAAGATAATTTTCATAAAATAAATTATTATTTGAAATTTTATATATTTAAAAATGAAATTGTAAATTACCTTAGCTCGTTCTAATGGAGCTTCTGGCAAAACTGAATTTTCAAGTCTTTCAGGAGGTGGAACTTTTGATTCTGCGGTACAGTTTTGAGATAATTCTGGAGGTGGTGGTGGCAGCGGGTCATCAAAATTAAGAACTTCAACTTCTGTAACTGTCGGAGGCGAAGGTGGAGGAAGATCTGGACTAGGTAATCTCTCACTATAAGCAGTCCTATAAGAAAAAAAAAAAAAAACGATAAAAATTATTAAATAGAATAAATAAAGATTCTCACTGAAATTTTCAAATTGTTAAATTTTTCCCATACGTTGCAATCTTTTAAGTAAAATCTCAATTAAAATTCTACTACAGTTTCCATATTTTAACTTAGGACTGTTGTAGGACTTTATTATTGAAAAAGGTTTTCGAAAAAAAAAATCATTTTTTAAATCGTTATGCAAAATTTACCTTAAATGTGGTTTTTTGGGTGGTCGTTCGGGGACCCAATCGTCTATCGAAATAGCGGGTCCAACGATCACTGGTCCAATCAGATCCGTCGAGAGACTGCCACAACTATTACTATGCTGATGCCTTGGTTGAGGCACATCAGAAGCACCACTGTTACTATTATTTGCACCATTAAAGTTACTGCTGTTTCCGTTTCCACTAGTTCCGTTAGTGACAGGAGGTTGTTGTTGTTGTTGAGGCTGTGGAACAGCTTTATCATTTCCAGCATTCTTTTCTCGCCAGTTTCCACTTGCATAATCTGAAGCACTGGAAGCTCTTCTGGAAGACAGAGGCCTCGGTCTAGGTGGCGGCTGTGGGGGTGGACTATGCCGTTGTTGTTGCTGCTGCTGTTGTTGTGGTGGTGATGGCGGTTGACTTTGATTTTGGGCAAGAAGGTGAGGCTCCGAACGCCAAAAGGAACTCTGATTTTGGTGACGTTCGTAGAAGGAAAGAAGAGCTTTTTTCTGAATAGCTTTTAGAGTCGGGTCAGGTATTCTATGACGCTTTTCGGGATCCAGATAAGAGTACCGCATTGCAAGTTGCTGATTTTGTTGCTTTTCGAGCTCACTTATACGTTCGGCTACCGATGGTTGTGTTTGCTGCGGGCTGGACGGCTGATGCCTATAATAAAAAAGTGCAAAATTTAGAAAATGATTTCTTTGCCACACGCAGATCTTGGATACATGAAATAAAAAATTGTATGAGAAGCTTACCTAGAGATATTAGTATCATCCACTTTTGAGGTGCTTACTGGATACAGTTTTCGTTGTTGACTTCGTTCTCGGTCCAGATACAGTACGCTTTCGGAGTGATGTCTCTGTGGTGTTTGCACCCTGGCACTGTGGGCAATCAATTGTTTGCTGCTAGTGCCTCCACTACCATTCGACTGACTAACGTCGGACATGGAGCTGTGTATCGAGTTTTCCCAGTCAGCACTGCTTTGATCGTTGATCACACTTCTGTCCATACCAGCATGAAAGCTTTTCGACATCGAATGTTCCCACTTCTTCTCAGTTGCACTGTGTTCCTTGTTCCGATCGTTCATGGAAACTTGCCAACTCTCCCTGCTGAGTCTGTTGCTGCTGGTCTTTTTGTGATGATGGTGATCGATTACACTACCGAGGTGATCGCCGATCATCGAGTCCTGCCACTTGCCGTGATCCTCGACACCGGATTTCGGTGGCATCCCGTTGATGCTGCTGATGTCGGACATAGAGCCGTTGTGCCAACGATCCTGAGTTCCGATCCCAGACGATCGGGATGCTGGCATACCGCTGGACACGCTCACGTCGGACATTGAGCCGTGCCACTTGAGGGTTTCGCTGCTGGACGCGCTACCACTCGAAGTCGTGACCACGCTGTCGCGACCTTCGCGGGAGGATCCATCTTCCCAAGAAGACATCGGCCGCGTCGAAACCGCCTCGCTGTCCCTTCGTAATCTAAAATTTAATTTGAAAAAAGTTAGTATTTTGTTTGAACGTGATTGAACTATTGTAAAAATTGATCACCATTGATCAAACATTAGAAAATCGATGGTCTATTTCTTTTAATACATATGTACAAAGAAAAACTCAGTTAAAACATAGAAAGAGATCAAAACTTATTTATTATTGTTTTTTTTTTAATCTATCAAGAAATAAAAACCAAATATGTTTAAATTATTTTAAAAAAGTAAGTAATAAGTAAACAAATCTTTTTTCATAATAAGTTGAAAAATATATACACAAATCTAAAAAATCTTTGCTAGAACATAAATTAAAAAAAAATTTTTTTAGATATTATATAATATCAAATCATTTTTCACAAAATATCTTTGAATAAAAATTGTTTTTAAATTTAAAATAAAATTTTTGAAGCTCTGTTAATATAGTATCAATAAGGGCCTAAAATTACGTTACACTTGGGATTTCAAACACAATCTTTGCCTTTTTTGCTCCCTCAAATCACAGTTGGTCAAACAATGTAATAACAGAGTCTACTCTTAGTCAAGATATTTGAAAAAAAAAAAAAAATTAACTTTCACTGTAATCGGTAAACCATGGCATATAATTATAAATAGAATTACTCTTAGTTAGAATAAAAAAATAAAATTTGTATTGATTAGTTTCAAGGTACCTGTCTAAAAACGGAGTAGTCGTCGTCGAATCTACACTGGAAACATAACTGTGGTAGCCCTCGGATTGGGCATAGCTAGCCTGCTGCGAGTGCTGCACCGTCGTGTACTCCTCCAGTCCCTCGGTCAGATCGTTGTCACCGTAGAGTTCAACCTGAAACAGCATTTAATTAGCAACCAAATCGCGCAGTAAAAAAAAAAAAAAAGTTCTTTATACTAAAACCATTGTTTACCTCTGAAACTGGTGGCTCTTGGTAGTTCCGAACGTAAGCTTCCAAATCCGCGGAGTTAAGAGTCTTGGTCTGAAGGGTCTCGCGCTCGGGTGGGGAGGGCACGTTGTACTCGGCGTCCCCCAGGACCTTGCCCTCTCGGTCGACGCTCGGCCACATCCTGGACTGCATCTCCGGCTCGGCGCGGGAGGTGCGTGACTCGAAAGTCTCGGCTGGTATCTTTTCGCACCTCTCCATCACCGTTTTCAGCTGTGGAAAATTTTTTAAATTAGTTTTACGTGGATAGTGAAGAAACCATTGTTGTTTACACTTAGTATTAAGCTATGACCTTATCGGGAGTGATGAATCTTTCATCTCGCCAAGCAAGAAAGTTGATTCCTCTTAACGATTTTCTATATAAATAATTCATTACTATGTTCATCCAGTACCATATAAAGTTTAATTTTAATTAGTTGTAAATAACCACCGAGCGTTGTCTTAAATTTAGATCATACGTTACGGGGTAACGTAAGGTAATCAAAAGGTAAGTATTATAGGTATAATATAAGGTTTAAGATTACAGCTTCGTGTAAGGATAACGGTTTAAAACTTGTAGTTTTTGAGTATGCTAATAACTTTTAAATGGCTTTTTTTAAAGAACGACATAAATAGGTTTATTTAGTCCAATAAATTTTCTCGATTTCTTTTTCCTTCGATTTTTTTTTTTCTTCTATTACTTTTTATCTCATCTTGTAAAGGCATTAAAAACACTGTATCACTGGGTTTGATCTTAAATGGATAAATTACCACTATGTGTTTAGGTAAAAAAACTACCACATCCTGTGTGTATAAATTTTCTTTTAATTGAATCACCCTGTGAATGTGTAAACTCCTAGCTAATTCATTGATATACTACTCTGTTAACGTTTTATGTACAAATTAAAACGCGAATAACGCGCATAGTAAAATAGCGTCGATGCAAATATCTGACAACGGAAACTTGATTTTTTTAAAGAAACTAAAAAAAACGTGATTTTGAAAATCGATTACATTCCAAAGAAACATGAAAAGCTGTGACTACTAACGATTGAAATGAAAGTTAATTATCTTAACTTGAGGATCGGTAAACTACCTTGTTTTTTTTTTTTTTTAACGTTAGAAACGGAATTTTTTTTTTGTTAGAAGAAAAAATAACAGTAAAATAAAAAAAAAGTTTTTCAAAGACTCAATCAAAAATGTGAATTAGTTCTTTTTCGAGTTCTTTTTGTTTCGGTTACATTACCTGCTGGGTGTAGGTAGCGTTCGGCCTCTTGTTGTGGGGCCTGGTGTAGACAGCGGGCTTCTCCTTGGGATAATTCGTGTGGTCGGTCCAGCTCTTGGATCTGTGGGAGCCAGGGTGAAGGGGATCCTCGTCTCCGGCGACCTCGTCGTCGGGGTACCTCCGCTGCTCCGGAGCGCTCGGCCAGGACGGATACTTCTCGTGTCCGGGACCGTAGCAGACGGACTTGAGGCTCGAGGCGTCGCGCACCGGAGGCGTGGGCGGCGGCGATGCCGCGTCTCGCTCGCTGAGCGCCAGGCTGAAACTCTCGAAGCCGAGGCTCTCGCTGTACCTGGAAGTCGAGTGGGAGATTAGTTTTTAGGAAATCTCAAGGACTTTGGACCAGGGAAAGCTTGTGGTTTTTGAGGAAAAATTGATTTTTTTTTTTTTTTTTAAATAGATGGAATCAGAGTTACTTCATGAGATGAATTTGAATAAAAGACTACTTAAACCAAAAAAAAGAAAAATGATACTTGTTGAGTAACTGATGGGTTCACATTGAAAAATTACTTTTCACTTTCATAAAAGGATGATTATGAGGGAAAACGTTTGAAAAATTATGTAAAACGATAAGTCTTCCACCGGATTATTTCAGTTTTGATTGAATATATTACTTTTATGGGCGTATTTCATTTTTTTTACATAACGTTTTCAAAAAATTTGATTCCATTTTCAAAAGAAGTTTTTACGAACTTCAACCATCTACGAGAAATTTACGTAATAATTATTCATTCTATAAATAAATGATTTTTAGTTTAAAGCCGTTTTAAATTACGGTATTTTTGAAAGTGTGAAAAGTTATTACATTCTATATTCATTCGAAATACACGGTGAATCAACCGCAATTTTAATTTTACAAGAAAAATTCATGAGCAGCGTGACAGAGTATTTTTACAACAAGTAAACGTACCCGCTGTCATTCTTGTAGCCGGGCGCGTTCTTCTTGGGGAAGGCGGCCAGCTGGTGCTCGTCGTACCCGGCGTCCCCGATCTTCGTGGAGACGACGTCGTCGGTCTCGGGCGAGGACCTCCGAGGCTTGAGGTATCCACCATCCCCGTTGCTGGGGTAGCCTCGGTGGTAGCCCCCAATAGTGGTACTGTTGCTGTTGGTTATGACCGGCGGTGGCGGTGGTGCCGGACACTTGTTGTTGTCCTGCTGCTGGACACCTCGATAGCTCGACGGCTGGAGTTCCGTCGTCATCTTGCGACCGCCGCGGTTCTCCCCCGCGCCATCCGGGAAACACGACCTGGAAGGACAATAATAATCGGAAGTTAGTCGATGTGAAACCTTGTTTGAGCTTGAGGTAACTCTATATGTGGGTCAGCTGTGGATTATTCGGGGAAACGTATATTTGTGGTGGTGGTGGTGGTTTGGCACGTGTGCGCGATTTACGGTTTGGTGAAAGTTGATTGGTCCTGGGGGGGCTGGGGTACGATTTTTTGGTGGTTATCGGTGTACAATTTCTCTACGCCTTTTTTTTCCAATAAAAATAAAGAAAAGGAAGGATACTTTGAATACAGTTGATTCGACGAGATTGAAGCGTAAGTCACACTTTCGGTGACGCAGCTGCAGCGTCATCTTCATAAAAAGTTCCGCGAGTGGGGATAAATAAAAGGCCCGCTGGTAGGGATAACGAGTAAGGCAATCGCGACAAAGGGAACAGAAACGGTAAATCGAGCCAGCCGGCACACATTCGACGCAAGGAACAAGGACGAGCTTGGAGGACGATACCAAACATATGATTACCATCCTTCGGCTTTTATTATTTTTTCGATGATCTTCCCCTTCCTTTATTTCTTTCTTTCCTTTTTTCATCGGAGATGCAGCGATATTTTTACCGATGTTATTCGCTCTGTATCCCGTTTGTATTTCAAGATTACTCTTTTTAATAAACTCAAAACGATTGAGATGACTCAAAACTAAAATATTCTTTTAAAATACTTATACAAGGTAGAGGGCTGCTTATTTTCAATGGTAGTTTAAAAAAAAAATGAAATATTAATTCCAAGTTGGTAGAGTTTAAAGCGGGAATATTCAAACCGTCAAAATCGTCACTCTGTTTGTATAAAATTTTAATATGGTTTTCAAACTTAATTTTTTTTTTATTATGTTAGACCAATGTAAAAAAAAAATCCTCAAAGTTTTCTGACTACACTGCATAAAATTTTAATATTTTAGAACTAGGACTGTTTTAATGAAATAGCAGTTTTTTCAAAAACACAAAATTTATTTAAAAAAAAAGCCTCTCTACCCGAGGATGAGGCGTGTGCAGGCCTCGGTGCAGGCTGCACTGGAGGCAAGAGAGAGAAGAGTCAACGCGCAGCGAGGATTCGGGTGGATGACCCTTCGGGAGAGCTGCAGCAGTATTAAAGTGAGAGAGAGAGAGGAAGCCGTTTTCGCGCCGAGTCTCGGGCTACCTACTTTCAGCATGCAGCCTCCTACTCCCGAGATTCACGGCGCGATCGTGAATATGATTAACTTTGAATAAATAATACGTCCACGATGTTCCTCCCCTTTTTTACAATGATAAATCGGCTTTGAGACTTGGAGGATTACTCGGAGGGAAGAATTTATGTTGTTTATTGAAATAAATTATTTTTAAATCATTTTAATAAAAAGAAGAAAAAATTTTTTATCAATTTTTCAATGATTACGAGCTTGATCAATGAAACGAGCCCTGAAAAGAGCCGGAATCGGTAAAAGGCGTCTTCATTCCGGTAGGCCTATAAAATTGTCACCCGGCGTGCGCATAAACAAACAGTTGCACAAGCGGTGCCTTGCGCCTTGCGCCAGGACAGCAGGATGGGAACGAACGCGCGCTAATTAACAAATGCGCGCATTGAATTCCTGCGGTGGCTTAGAGAGATACGGTGAGAACGATATGTGAAGAATACCTACGAACGTGGGGGCGGCCGGCTGCTCGGGACAGGCAGGCAGGCGCGTGTACGTCTGGGCCTAATTACCGCGGCGAGCCTTAACTAACCGGGTACCGTACGCTCTTGCAGCTCTCGGCCTTGCAGCTGAGAATCGAGCTAT
This sequence comes from Encarsia formosa, assembly GCA_038277355.1. NCBI lineage: Eukaryota > Metazoa > Arthropoda > Insecta > Hymenoptera > Aphelinidae > Encarsia > Encarsia formosa. The sequence continues at coordinate 115,390,191 of CM076184.1, forward strand.
ACTACGCGAACGCTTTAATCTGTATTTGTTGAGCTGTTATCTCTGCTTCTTTAAACTTGTTTTTTGGATTAAAAAAAACCTTTTTCGAGGATTAAGAGTCTCGAGTTTTACCTACCGGGGATTATTTGTTCATTATTTTCTCCCAGGATTTGCGGTTTATTTTCTTTTTAAGGTTTAATTATTTTCAAGTTTTTCAGGTTATTTATTGAATTTGAAAAACCGAAGATTTATTGTTTATATGTTTTTTACGTAAATACACTTTTGTTGCTTTGTATTTTAAAAATTTTATATTGATTAAATTAATGTTTTCTAATTCTTGTATTTTATTTTTATTTATTTATTTTTTTAATAATAATAACTGAATCAACATTAATTTTTTTAAAAACAATTTACACGCGTTACACGTAATTTTTTTGAAATATTTATTTGTGTACCAGCAACACTCAATTAAAGCTCCAACAAAATTTTTTGTACGAAGTAATTTTTTAAAATTTCTGAATTTTTTTTTTTATTCAAGAAAAAAAATTTAATTTACAGGTTAACCTCCTTGATGCTTTGTAATCGTATTGTTTTAACACAAACGCATTTTTTGCGGTTTTGGTTTACGCTGGGGATAAAAGCATTCTTCTTCTCATTTTTTTTCAAAAATTTTCCGTTTGCGCGCGCATCAATTCGACCGAGATTGAAGAGCTCTAGGCAACTGCAGACATCTCGATTGTTTTGCGAACTTATTCCATTGTTTCGAACTAAAAACAAACAATGAAAAAAATTAAACGCAGCTTCGGGCGAACGATTGGCGATTTACTTTTAAAATTTCAAAAACTCCCCTGGCCTCGTTACAGATCATTAGGATCGGTTTTGCTCAACCATGGAATCGTTCTGTTAAAAAAAAAATTTAAAAACGTAATTGATACACGAAACCGTACTGTATAATATGACAAGCGGCATGGTTTATCTTGAGAATTAACTTAACGAATCGTGTAATTTATAATGAGGATTCATAGTTTAGAATCGGATAATGCACAATTAGACAAAGAGAATATAAAACTAATTAATGTTTTTGAAACCAATGCCCCCCCGCGTAAGATCGTACAAAAGCAGATTGGTGATATGATAATCAGCATGTACAAAAAAGATATCGCGTTGTACCACCTTATAAAGAGCTTCTGCTTTGATCACGTTGTAAATTAAAGTTCTGGAGAGAAATAAAGGTGCAATAGAGTTTGAAAATAGCAAGATTATATTATTCCCGTGCCGTGGCCGCACAAAGAGAGCTCTGGAGATACGGAAATAAAATATTCTTTGTGCAGAGAGTTGCGAATCAAGTGCATAGATCTCCTCGAATACAGCCATTATATAACCGCCTCCCTCTTTACACGACCGCGGCGATCTCATTAATTCTCCGGGATCGCACCTTTATTGCTAAATTTAAAAGCCGTTGCGCTCCCCCCCCCCCCCACCCCCCAGGGCTTTGGTTCTTTTTGTTTCATCCGCGAGATTCAATTATAATGTTGGCTTAATTATATGCACCCGGGCACTACCACGTGCTTGGTGATTTTGTAACACATATTCATGCATTGAATATTTTTCGAATTTTCTCATTACCCACGCAGCAGCTTGAAAAACCACATTCGCAATCATCGGAAAAGTCCCGACGAGATGCATGCAGGGCGTTATGTAAACACGAATATATTATCAAATTTTTTTTTAATTAACAAAGAGAGCTGTAATGACAGGTTTCGTTGGAAAATTGTATTTTAAAGGCTAGAATAATTTGATGAGAGAAGAAGTCGGCGCTTGTCGTATTGTTTAGAATCATTATAGTCAATTACTCATCGTAAGAGCTTTTTTTTTTTACAAATTTCAATTTATTACAATCATGAAGATTGCTATGGCTAAAAAATAATTATTAAAAAGGTATTTTTAGATAAATACATTGGGCAGTTTAAAAAAAGAATTCTATGAAAGGCTCGAATAACAAAAAAAAAAAAGGTCAAACAAAAGTAACTGCAGAAAAATCTGGTCGTGCAGTTTGAACTGTACCGGGGTCTGGAAAAACTTGATAATTCCACCCACGTTTAAGGCCTCAAAACAGATCCGCTGTAAAAGAAAGAAGCAGCTCGGGCACAAAAAGCACGCGCCCGATCTCGCGTGGTCGGTGCACGTGAGCAGCAAGAAAATAGCGAGCACGGAAAACGCGCTCGCGCAAAGATTACATCATGTAATTAATGCCCCCGCGAGCTCCATGCGGCAGCTGGGTTCGTTGACTGCCATGCCGGCCGAGAAGATGCTGATGCGAGGCCGCGTAATTCGAGCGCCAAGGATGCGCACATAAAATCATCATCTTCGTCATCGCCCAACGGATGGATATGCGATTTGAGTTTATTTTTGCCCTTTGTTGACTATTTGATCGGACTGTTTTAGCTCGGATGTAAAGATCAATTTTTTTAAATTAAAAGACTAGATCTATAAAGAAGCACAATGACATTTTTGATAATTATCGTTGATGCGTAAACATCATAACAAATGAATTTGCAAGAATTTTTGAAGACCGAGAACGTTCAAATCGAGGTTCAAATGAAACCTTGACTGAAACTTTAATTATATTGAGCTCATAGATATTATTCGCCAGTAACCTCTCCTGGTCAGTCCGTTTAATTAATTTTTCTTTTTTTTAATAAAAAATTTTTCTAGTTATATTATGATAAATACATTTGATTTTGAGTAAAGACATCATTAATTTAAAAAAAATTTTATTTTTTTTAGAAAAACAACTATAATTAAAAAAATGAATTAAAAGGAACTTCGTTCCAATAATTTTATGCAAAATAAACGTTTATCGTAAAAGTGTACACAATTTTTTATTTGTATTTTTGTCCACACAATTAAAAATTATACGTAATAAAAATATTGAAAAGAAGCATTTATTCGTCACTTATCAGTAACAATTTCTTTTCCAATAAATTAAACAACGAAACTGTAATATTCAAAAGAACAAGTTATTTAGCGTAACTTTAAAAAAAAATATTATTCAGTGAGCGTATCAGGCACAATTTATCACACGAAATAAAGATAATTTATTATCCGTCGTGCACAAAAAGTAAAGCCATCGGGTCGCAATCCATGTCCACCAGTTCTAAATTTTTTATTTTCGTACCAACTCACGATTTCAAAGTGCAGAAAGAGGGGGACAGAGATCAACGTTCGTGCGTGGGCGCCCGAGTCTCCGAGAAATTCACATGGCTTAGAATAATTTACATGGCATAATCTATAAATCTTTAAATGTAGACCAACAATGACACATGTCAGCTCGGGTTTCAATCGTTTCTTCTTTTAACTTTTATTTTTCGAGTTTTTCAAGTTGTGTCGTGCCCGAGACAAGCTTTTGAATCAGGGAGTGGCGAGTCCCGATCGCTCAACCCCGACACATCTCATTTCAAAAGAGAATAACGTCTCAATAATTTGGCGTGCGAATTGAATTTCATCCATGATCGTCGGGTGAGAAAAAAAAAGCACTATAGTGACGTAACGCGAAGGAGCGTTTTCTAAACAATCGGGGGACTTGTAAATTAATCAGCTCATTGTCGCCGCAGCAGCAAGAGAGAAAGCATCGATTAATGCCGAGTTATGAAGTAGGAGGAGCTCGATAAAGCGAGCTTGTCCGCACTGGCGCCAGGGAGAAAGTAGACTGCATAGAAAATACATACAAGTTGAGGAGTTTTGCATTTGAATGGGGAGACAGACCTTTTTTTTTACAGTCACTTAGCCGTATGACGAATTATTATGTCGGAGCCAGACGAGAAATTAGCGTTTATCTACGGAATATGTACGCGGAAGGGGAATCTCGATGAGGCTTTACTTTAACGCTCGATTCGTGAGTTATCGAGTGGGAACATGTAACCCGGTAGTAAATCATTTTTAATTGGTTATACCTGCCGCGGTGGATCGCACGAAATTTATCTAGTTTATTCGACTTGAGAGAGGTGGCATTATTTTTACCTCATAAATTTCAAAATTTTGATGAAAGTCGGGGAAGAATTTTAAATCACAGTTGTGGGGCTCGATATTGGAATTTTTGCAATTTGATAAATCGATATGATTTATTGAGAGAATTAGGGTCAGACGAGTCGATGAATAACATATTTTTCGGAATATTTTGGCGATACTGAAAAATACATGTAGATATTTTATAAGAACTAATAATTTGAAAATTTTTTTTCATCTTTTCATTTTTTATCATTAAATCATCGAGACGCCTTCAAGCGAATCTAAAGTGACTTCCTTCTTGGTCTTGCTTTATGGGAGCGTCATTTCCTCTTTTCACATATTCATGAGCACTTGGTCCAGACCAGCCTTTATTCCCATTTCCCGCAAATAGACCAATCGAGTAACGTACTTATTCTAAAATAACAAAAAATTCAAAATGTCGTAAGGACGTTTTTGAAATTGCCGCCAAAATGTACATACAGGCCGATTTACATATTTAAACAAAGTTTTAAGAAGAAAAAAAAGGAAAAATAAAATTATACATACACGAGATATTAAAATAAATATAAGTTCAATTATTAATAATATTAAGAAATACTGTGGAGTAAAAAAATATTTAGAACATCTACTTTTGTAATGCGTGCGTTAGCTTGAGCTAGTTCAAAGAATTTTTTTCTCTTGACCTCAGTAAGAAACATGTGAAGAAAATAATACGTCCGCAGATTTGTCTGCTTCTGACAACGAAAATTAGTCGACAATGCAGCGAACGTGACCAGCTCAACAGTTAAGAAAGGCTAACTTGCTTTATTGGTTTTTTTTTTTTTGCAAGAAATGGGAATCGGGGCTAGCCCAACTGCTCATGAATATGTGAAGTGAGAGACAGACACTCCCATAAGGCAAGACCTAAAAGGAAGCTGCAGTTCAGACTTACTTGAGGAAGTTCGTGTCGACAATTCAAATGTGTTTGAAGACTGCAACAAAAGTTCTTACAAAGCAAATTCAGCTATCTTCTGAAGAACGGTTTGAGCATTTTTTATCAAAACGTGAATTTTCATGAAAAAAAACCAAGTAGAATGAGCAAAAATATTTCTATGAAGAGCCAACATACTCCGAGCATTAATGATACCTTATTTATAATTTTCACAAAATTCACTTACAAGCTTTATACCACTGCAAAAAGTGAGCAACAAGGGGCCCCATCGCAAGCCTCATCAGGATACATCTAAAAACTCAGAGACAGGACAAAGAGCAATGAAGAGAAAACGGGGGGGGGGGGGGGCTAGGGTAGGGTATGAGTAAAATCGAACCCTAATAAACTTTCTCGTTAATAGATATTCCTGCGGTTGCTAAGCCCGGTAATGGCGAATCCGAGTCGTAGATCATTTTCTAAAAGCTCGTTCCACGAATAACTCTGGGGGAGTATAATCCGTCAGCTTCGCGGACCGCTCCATTAGCGAGTGCATCACGTACTCTAGATTACGCGCGCATTGCGTAAACTCTCACATCTTCTGGACTCCAGCGTACATAGCTAATAAAAAGCAACTAAAAGGAAGGCTCTCGGGTTACCGTCTGAGAAACGACAAGCGTCGTGACTGACTGCCCCGGCCGTGTGTGTTATTGCAAAAGTTAAATATGCAACTCGAGCGCCGAGGTACGTTGTTGAGCTGGCGGGACGAAAAATTGAGGGCTTTTTCGGCTTGCCGCAGTTACGAGTAAGAAAGAAGTCGGGATCTTATGCAAGCCCGGTAGATTTATTATGATACACTTCAGCGTACGTAATTTAGATTAAGGATCACTTCGGGACCTCTCTTTGTCTGATTTTTAAATGATGATATAATTTATAATATTATTACCGAGTCGCTTCTCGTGTGCTCGGGAAGATAAACTCTTTAAAGAGAGCTTTTTGAGATTATTGTTTGTTATGAGATGCGAGAAATTATTATTGTGATATGTGCAATCTTGTATGTGAAAACTTTAAGAAGCTGGCCTAGTTAGGCTAAATTTCTGAAAAATTTGTTCTTTGATCAAAGTTTGATCTTGAACTATCAAAAGAGTTTTATCAGGTTCGTAGTTCATAAATTCATTTTCCATAGTAACAAAAACGTCTTATAGTTCGATCGAGTAAACTTATTTGCATAAAAATTCTAGATCGTTTCTGCGAGCTGTCTAGAGTTTGATTGAGACATTTCACCTTGAATCGCCTGTTTTAAGAATTGGTTGTTATGTTTGATCAAGAAGATAATAAAGACCCACTTCTCCAAGTTACTATATAGAGCCAACGCAAAAATCCTTCTTTATATACTTCTCTGAATTTATAAATCTTCAAGTAAATAATTTTTATTTTACTAACAATGAAAGATATCTAACGAGCGAAAAAATACTGTTCCACAAAAAATGTTCAATTTCGAACGAATTCAGAGCCTCCGAATAAAAAAAAAAAAGCTCAAACGTACCGTAATCGCGCGAATGTCTCTTTTGGGCCTGGTTCCTTCGAAGGCAACGACCTCCCGTGCACTTTTTAGATCGTCTTCGTCGAGTTTACACGCATGCCTTCTCGAATTCAAAAATATCCCGCTCCTTATTGCTCGTCGATCGAGGTAGTTTTTTTTTTCGAACGAGCGGAGATTGTATTTTTGATGATTCGGAGGGAGGAGCTGGTTGGCTGCTGGGCGTGCAAGGAGGGCTTGAATTTTAAGCACGAGCTCGAAGCGATCTTCTTTTTTTTTTTTCAAGTTCGAAAGTAAGGAATGCTCGAAATGTAAAAATTTATTGAGAAAAGTTAAATTTAACTGTGAAAAAGTTCTTAAGTTTTTAAATTTCAATTATTCTCACTTAATTCTCACTAAATCTAACCAAAAATTAAACAATGAATGTGAAATTTTACAATCAATCACCGAAGAATTGTAATTTTATTGTACGCAAGCTGCGTCAAAAAAAACCTGGTACCTTTGATTTTTCAAAATTATAGGCACAATAATATCTAATCGGCGCATTGTAATACTGAAATTTCTGACAGGTGTAACTAAAGGGGCTGGATTAAACCTTCGTACCCGGGGAATAATTAAAATGATAATAGCGTACTCGAGAATAGCCGGTAATGCTATACAATTATCTTATACACTTCAACACTTGCGAATAAAGAACTCGGTTTGATCAGATTAGAATCACGAATTCGCCGGACAGGGTATATAGAATATAGAAAATGTTAAGGAAAAGGCCAGCCAATAACAACCATACAAAATAATTTTCTCCTCCTATTTCGTGTAAACACGAGCTACGCGGATAAGAAAATTAACGTTGCGAACATTGATTTGCTTTGTAGTCTCAGTCTAATTAAAGTGCAGTATACTCCAAAGAAACATATTCATTTAAAAATTTTTTTAGCTCGAATCAGCCTTCGAGTTTAGATAAACAACTATTGGTGTGTTTTTCTGCCCTTGGAGTGTTAAAGACTCGAAGGAGGACAAACGGTAAAGGCTTAAGCTGGCTTGATGACCGTAAAGACTTCGTTATAGGGTTGGAGGAATTACGAGGGGATGCGGATTAGGTTTTTCCTCAATCTCCTTTCATGTTCCGCGACCGCTCGGGATTATTGTTTTGGCGGACTGACCATTGCTCTCGGCTACAATAACTTTGGATTCGAGGCGATTTTTTATCTAAATTGTTTTAAAAATAAATATGATTAAAGTCGGCGTCATTAAGAAACGAATGGATCTTAAAACTCTTTACGGCTCCCCCCCCCCCCCCCCCCGGGAGTCGTAAAGATGAAAACAATATGTTTTCGCGATGAGCATAACTTATGTCCTTTGCACCTCGCTTTGCACACGGGATTCGAGGTGTAAATATGAAGTCTGAAAATTTTTTCGCTTTCACGGTCCTCGCGCTCACCCACATTTGCTCATCTTATTAGGAAATAGCTCGGGAAATAGTGTCTAATAATGTATTGAACGCGACTTTTAAATGGACTTTTTATTAATGAATTCGAAAGGATTTTAAACCGAATTGGGGTATCACTTTCACAAAAACAATAATTTTATTTTAACAGAACATTTGTGTTTTCTTCATTTTTTGAGAATTCATAAAATGATATTCCTAAAATGAATTTTAGTCGTTATTCATTGGAGTGTATTAAATATGTTTGATTTAACTTTTTGAAATCAATAAATTTGTTAGTTGGATTATATTTAAGAAACCTGTTGATATTGAACATGTTTGGGTAATGCTAATTATATAATAGTTGGAGAAATGAAATGTTATTTTAAGAAAGTTACAATTATTTGGTATTTTTTTCATCAATGTCAATTATTGCAGATTCCAATTACCATGCAAGATGCTAATATTAGTACTTAGATAATTTAATATAATAAAAAAAATATATAGACAGAAAATTTCAAAGAAAATTTGAATTCTAATATGAATTAATAGTTTTATCATTGACAAGTGAAATGATAATGAAATTCTGTTGTAGCAAAAACCAGGTATCAGTTTAAAAATCTTTGAAGACCTAAATTTTCTGAAAATTAAAAAACTACAATCAACGAACAAACGGTATCCAGGCATAAACGCGTCTAATGAAGGATAAGAAGACGCGTGGGCCTTTAACGGATCGGTAATAAGGGCGATACAGGCAACGCTTGGATCTTAATTTCTCGCGCCTTTGTATCTCGCGCGGGGTATTTATTGGATTTTCTCTTTGATGATCGGACCCCGTGATGGATAGCTCGGATTATGAGCACCGCAACCGCGTCATTATCGTTACGAGCTTGGGCCTTTGTGAATTAGAAAACACGCCGTTAAGCGTACATGCTTTATCGCGTAATTGAGTAAACTCATCATTTTCGGTGCTAACACGTATATATAACTGATCGATTTAAAAAAAAAAAAAAAAAAAACCAACGATTTTTCGATCGTTTATTAGTCACGAGTTCAATGGCATGGTAGATCCCTACAAAGATCGGGGTGGTACGGGCCCGCGCAGGGGTAAAAAGCGTCCGATAAAATCGAATTTATTATTGAAGTCATATAATCGCAGGATATTTCACTGGCAGGCTAAACGGTAGTCGTTCGGTAAACAACCCTTTTTGCCGTGCCCTAACAGATAGACGATAATTTTCAAAGTAAGCGAGAATCCGAGGCTTTTTGTGCGTAGGTGGGCATTGTTGCGTGGACCAATTCGCGATGTAAGGCGAGTACTGTTATGAACGCTGAATTAATTGGCCGATACTCACCGTTCCTTTTTCTCGAAGGAAAGTGCGAACGAAAGGCATGCGGATGCAGATCGAAATTTTGGAAAAACATCCTATGAATATTCATGAGGAACCGTCGAAAGTTCCCGAGATAATGAACCAGGTTTCACTTGGAGGGCGTGATTTCTCAATTCGGAGTATGGGTTCCCCGCCAAAGATGATTTTGCGTCGAGCAATAGAAACAGCGATTATTGGTTTCGTGTCGTTTTGTGTATTTGCTCTTTGTGCCAGTCACAGAGACAATGTGATGGGTTGAGAACTCGAATCGAAAGTCGGTGCCTGTAACATGGACTCAGTAACGACTCAAAATTATCATGACAAAAGGAGTAAGTGGAAAACACGTGGTGGTGTTACGTAACTTACACGAATTCATAAGCCGCCGAGGTTAAAAAGGAATTCTTCGGGTATGATCTATGAAACGATAATTTTTCAATAAGTCCGAATATCTATTGATTGATTTTATAATCTCTGCTAATTTATGATCCCTCGAGTTTAATGATGAAAAATTTGTTGAATTATTACACTTAATATTCCACTGTGTTGGACATAAGTTCTTAAAATTTTACGATATTGCATTGAAATTTTGAGTACTGCAATGAACATTGTGAAAGATAGACTGCAAATTGAATCTTTGACAATCAAAATTTTCCCGGTTAAGTGGACCAACCCACACGAAAAATTCTTCCGCATCACAATATACATATAAATTTATTTGTACCTCAAAAAAAAAAAAAAAAAAATCTGGTTGCGGAAAATAAAGTGTCGGTGGTGTCGGCGGAGGCTAATACAGAGAGAGCCCGCAAGATCGAGGTTAAAAGATCGAGACCCGTTAACGAAATCACGGTCTCGGGACACAATCGCGGGAGGAGGAAATAAATAAAGCTGCTGCTGCTGCTGCAGAGGAGAGATGGATAGATCCCGCGGCGGGTGCAATAGCTCTTCTCTCGCCAGCCCGTTATAGCCGGTGCACGCGTGTATAACCCAAAGGACAAAGACCGTGTGCTGGTGCTGGTGGTGGCTACAACAGCTAAAAGATGAATCTCTCGACCCTTTTTTTATTATTTTTAAAAATGATTTTTCTACCCCCCGAGAGGTCATATTGTAATTACTCGCCGCACGATTTATTATTATTGTCCGGTAGATGCTGGACACCTCCACCCTAAGGTTATTTCGTTGAAGTGGACTTAAAAATTTTACGAGTGATGAATTGCTTGGGAGTAATTTTTATTGCTGTTTGGTATTTTGAGTTTTTAAAAGTAATTGTTTATTATCGTATTTGTGGTTGACATTAATAGGTTTGAAAAGAAATATTAGATTTAAATTGTAATGTTTAGATTTGTGTATGTAGCGGATAGAGATTCCAACATTAAACTGGACTTATTATTTTTGTAGATTTTTTATTTTTAATTTAAAATCAATTTTAATATCGAAAAAATATAAATTTTTCAACAAATTGATACGTCATAAAGTTGTTTACGGCCAGTTTTTATGTCGAATAAAAACCGTTTCTTTTTTTTTTTTTTTTTTTTTTTTTAATCCAATCTGCAATCATTGATCACTCCTGATAATAGGTGACTTTTATGAATCATAAAAAGAAAAAATTCTCAAGTCTCATAAACATTGGGTTTTTTTTACAGATCTCTCATTCTGATAAATCGAGATTAATTCGATATGCATTTGCTTTTCAGCTGCACTGGTTTTTTCAATATAATTCTATTGCCAGGTAGAAGAAAAAAAAGGGGAGGGGGATCTTGATATGAATTTAGCGTATCAAGCGCATAATTTGATTTTAAATGTCAAATATTTTACTTTACGCGGTGAACTTGTTTCGCATACATATATTTTTATCATCCCGATTGTTTTGAATTAAATAATCGTGAGAAAACTTTATTGTAGCATAAATCTTTTGTTTGATATTTTTGATGTACTTCCTCGGGTGTATGTATACACCACAAGAATTGTAATTTCGTTCGCACGAGCCCACGTGCTAATTTATTACGGTAGTCGTCGTAACGATTGTGTCGTTTCATAAAACACCTTTATTTTCAACCCCCGCAATTACCCAAGTTTGTTATTTAACATTCAAAGTGATTTACTCTCACCCCCTTACCTCTGTTGAGAAATTTCAGGCTTGATGTGCTCGCAATTAAATACTGTGGTCCATTAAATTCCGAGTCTAACCGCACACTTCTCTCTCTTCTTATTTCTTTTTAAAGCAGAAAAAAAAATAATAATAATAATTAACGAGTCTCGGAAGAACAACAAGTGGTCGTTGTATTAACAAACAGTGCGTCATTTAAATAAACATAATAGATAATCAGAGCTGACCAGCACGTGTGTTGCTAATGAGATGCCTCTGGGCCTCTCATACCACTGCACTCATTGTCAGACGTTTGATATGGAAATCGTACTGCGCTCGCTGGCTCCGGACTCTCCTACTTATGCTTATTTCAAACGCACGAAGGATCCACACACTTCAATCGCGCTTATATGCTTCGAGTGCCCGCCGAGCGTAAGACCGGTAGCATCTCATTAGCGCTACTGTTATCGATAATACTACGACTTGTGACCGGCTGCTTAACTGTATTAATCCTTTTCTCTTCTTCTTCTTCTTTTGTCCTAATGATTCGCGCACTTTGTACGAGCGACAATGGCCTGAAGAGAAACTCGTAAAAATAAATGTCGTCGAGTGATTACCTCTTTCGCGTCTAGAATACGTACAATCCGGGTACGTGTGTTTTTGAAAGGCGAAAAAAAAATTTATTGTACCGTATTACAGCCGACTCGTAAATTTTTATTGGCGTGAGAGGAACGTTCATTAAGGAGTGTTTAGATTTTAAATAACTATGACACAGTCTTGTGAGCTTTATGAAAACAGATCTTCAAAATAGTCAAGTGGAATAGTAACTGACATCACGTCATTGTGGAAGATATTAAAAAATCTCGGTTTCTGGTAGTCGTTGTCGATCTTACAATATTTAATCCACATTGTGAATATTCGTTACCACTGTCGAGAACTGTGAAAAATCAACCATAGTTAGGCGAATAAACACTGTGACATTCCACTTCAAACAGAGTACTCCTTTGTGAATCGAATGAGTAATACAAATGACGAAGAAAAAAAAGAGGCGAACTGTACTCGGTACGAAGATCTTCATCCCGACAAGCCCCAACAAAAGGTCTTCAAAGCTTCGCGAATCGAATTTCTCGACGACCGCAGAGAGTAAAAAAGATCCTGACTTCAAACGAAAAATCAAACACACGACAGGTCCATTAAGTTACAAAAGGCTCAGCTGGCTCAACACACATACGTAATCGGTCTTACAGCTGGGAAAGATAAGCGTACCGTTATTATTATCGAGGAGGCCCGCGAGCGACCGGATCGATGGGATGTGCTGCCGGGTGCGAGGGAGGCATTCATCGCCCTGAAGTTGGGTGTCTTCATTCACGGTCGTCGAACTCGGGACGAACAATGAAAAATAGGTTTTTTGAAGATCATGCTTAAATAAATAACTATTCCAGCTCTGCTATGCTACATCTTCTTCTTAGGATAGCAGTGGTGGTATGTAATTAAGCACGTCGAGTCTGGGGATTGAAGTAAACACATATCTGAAATAATACCGTGTCATTAAAGTATTCCTCGCTCATATCCATCACATTTGCTCCGGTAATCATTATACTCAACCTCGTTCAAACTTCACACCCACGCGCTAAAAAAACACATCTTGAGCGGGAGTAGGAGGAGGAGGAAAAAACAATGACCCACGCGTGAAAAATCGCTAAACCATTGTGCAACTTGAGTTTTTCGAGTTGTTTATACGCAGGAAGATGCTTTTTCCTCATTGTTTTGCCAAAGCGTGACGTGTTCTTATTCCGGGAAAGGTGTCTTCTTCTTCTTCTTCTTCTTCTACTTCTTCCTCAACAATGGCGGTGGGACTTTTTTAATTGTCCTTCTTTTCTGACTGACTTTGCTGCGATTGACATTTTTTATGGGCCCGAGGAATTTGCTGAGTCGTAGCAGATTTTTTTTTTTAATTAGCACTGCAGTAGGCAGAAAATATGTTTTGAATTCAGGTGCCTTGTTTGTTTATCTTTCGGTTATTGTTGGGAGAAAGTTTAAAAAATGATTGATAAGTGATTGTTATTACTCCAAAGACATTGTTTATTTATTTTTTATCGTACAGTATAGAAGAATTTGAACTCCTGGTGCTGGTCTCATTATTCACGAAAAAGATTTGGTTTTGATTAGACGAGGTAAACCAGCCCGAAACGTGTGTTGCGCCGCGAGCAAAGGCTCCCAGGTGTTCTAATACATAAAATAGGCCGACCGTTGTTTGATTCAAATAAAGTACGATAAAAAATTGCGAGCAACGACGAGGGTTGACACATTGATCGACAGGAGCAAAAGACAGCGCTGCAAAGACGACGACGAGAGGACCTTTTTTTTCCCTAGAAAAGGAGAGTTACTGAATAGAAGAGAATGGCATTAATTTGCCGTAACGGTGGATCCACCTTTTGTTACCCCAGGAATTTGGGACAATACTTTGTACCTGTTATGCATTTTGATTTGTTTGTTTTCGAGACGGTGATCATGCAGTTTTACGTAATTTCTGCGGAATCGAATTTTCAAATTTGCTACATCGTCTATTTCTTTATCGTACATCATGTGTTCATACTCCAAATTTAATATGTGTTGTTTATATATAAGTCATAAATTAGTCTCGAAATTAGTAAATTAAAAATTTACAATTTTCATAACTAATCTTTGTTTATTTATATTTTTTTTTTTTGACAATATTTGCAAGGATTTGGATTTCGATCTTTCGTACTTCGTAAGTTTTTTTTTTATTTATTTGGGCGTACTAAAACCTCTAAGGTTTACACGGCCATACTTTGTAAGTTGTAACACTAAACCGAAAGTTTGACTATTAATATAGAATTAATAAAATATAATAGAAAATCAAAATTCAGTCAAAGTTTTTATTTAAACAAATAAAACAAAAAAAAAATGCGTATAATAGCAGTAAAATGAACGTGCTTATGAAGCAATAATGATTAGTCGTGACTGATTGATGTTCTCCTCAATATAATTTATGATAACTGCTCTTCGTGCAAGTGTCAGGTTATAGGTAATTTCAAAGAGTCTTTTTTTTCTCTTTTATCGAGCATCCAGAAATAGAACCAATCGCACTGTACAATCAATAAATTCATTTTTTTTTTCTTATCCACTCGAAAGAAAATTCAATTTTAAATAAAATTTATTGACTTTTTCACTTACAGAGCCCAGAGATATATTTATTATATACTTAAAACACTCACTTATCGTGAGCGACTTATGGGTATCAAAAACCAGTTTCGGAATCGAAGCTATGAAATTAAAAATATATACGAAACGTTAACCAGTAAATTCCTCGCATATTTCTCGAATGATCCTGTCAAAAATGATATACGACTTATTTTTACGGCTGATTATTACTTTTAGAACTCAATATTCGACGAATAATCTCTTTTTAATTTCTCCGGGATTTAAAAAACAACAAAATTACGTCATTTCGGCACAGTCTGCATTGATCTAAAGTAAAATTTATACGGAGATTTCTCGAGTATCACGTCATAATTTAAACCAACTTATTCGACTCGGGTCTTTTTTTTCAAATCGCGAGAAGAAGAAGAAGGTTACAGTCACATTCGGGAAAAGTTCATAAAAAAACTTTTCTCAGGAGAAAAATGCACTTTCACGCATTGGTGACGGTCATTAATCAAACATTGTGACGACAGCGCAACAAAAAAAAACAACACAACACGGGTAATTTTTCATTCCTCTCGGTTAAAGCTTCTCCCAAAATTACAGGTTGTAATTAATAAGTACGCAAGCGCAATAAATCAAATAATATAATCGAAGCAGCAACGTTTCGATAAAGAGAAAATATTCCGGAACAATCTAAGGCGCGCGCGCAGGCAAGTTTAAAAGGTGTCGTCGAATCGACCTTAAAACTTCCCTAATTACCCGCAGCCAGCCATTATAAAGCCCAAAATCGGGGTCCCGTTGGGAGGAAGAAGAAAAAAAAAACTAGCGCGCCCCCTGCCCCTTTCGCTTCGCTCAAGAGGCCAGGCGGCTTGCCTGCTCCGGTATTTTTGCCCAAATATTTTTTAAAGTATCGGACTCTGCGCAGCAAGGCTGCGCAAAGTCCGATACTTTAAAAAATATTTGGGCAAAAATACCTCCGCCCTTGCATCGCTACGCTCCGCTACCGCTCCGCGCGATGCAAGGTATGCATCGCCATGCTCCGCTACCGCTCCGCGCGATGCATGAAAGGCACGACCGGCCGACACTCGCGCTTCGCGCTCGACGGTATAGTTTTAGTATTTATTAGTTTCATTTTTACACTCAAATTCATTTCGTGTTTGCTGATATTTAAAAATAATTAATAATGATTCTATACTTAAAAAGATTATTACACTCCAATATGATTTCATAACATAAATTTTATTAAATTTTTTTTATACATAGTCGTATCGAAACCTGTAAGTTTATAGCTTCATAATTTATTTAAAAAAAAATAAATATATTTAAGTAATCAATAAATTAGTGTAGAATAACTTTACTTTATCAATTATGTTGAAAAAACAATAAGAGTGAAAAAAAATTTGAATAAGAGTTCTATTTTTGCTGCGTAGAGGGCGTGTCAGTTGTAGACTCTCGACCTTCAAGTTCAACTGCGAGATATCGATCCTTAAATCGAACGATGTTGTTGTTGTTGTTGACGTAGAATTATTTTAGTATTATTTGCAGTTTCTGTAGAGTTTTAAATTTCTACTTTATAGTGTGAAACGTACGCAAAAGTTTTATTGCATTACTTTTACTTAACCATACAGCCGTTGCGAGTTATAATGACTCAAACAAAGCAAGTTAGTGATAATACTGCAGCTTGCAACCAAAAGAAAAATTCGTATTTTGTGAAGTTATTGCGGGATGTTGATGTGAATGATTAGTTTAAAGATAAAAAATGAAGATTGAAGATTGAAGATTGAAGACAAAAATCAAGATTGAAGATGAAGAATCAAGAATTAAAGAGTGTACATGAAGAAACAAATTGGAAATCAGAAATTAAAAGTAAACAAAAAAGAGAACAGCTGATTTTGAAACATCAATCAAGGTATACCATTGAAGTGTTATGAAGTAAGGTATAGTTTTGAAGAGTTCAATCAAGATATTAATTGAAGTGTCTAGTTAAGATGCAAAGATTTTTGTGTTATCGGTTCAGTGTTCATCTACATATATGTGTTAAAAATGGAAAATATTTTAAGTTACAATAAACATATATATCCACACAACACAATTTACTTATTTACTTGTTTTGAATTAAAAAAAAATTATTTTTATTTATTACTTGTTTTTCATGGACATAAAGATTAAAGAGCAAGTATAAAAATCAAGAATGAAGACTGAAGATAAATAATCAAGAATGAAAACTGAAGAGTGAAGATCAAGAAATAAAGAATAGCTGCATACGCCTTTTTCATCAGCTCCAGTGGGAAGTTAATAAATTATTATTGGAAAGTAACTTTAGATGAGTCTAAGAAGAAGTAAAAATTATCGGTTCTTGGTTCACTGTTTATTTACAAGTGTTAAAAAAGAAAAAAATTTTAAAGTTATAATTGATATTTTTAAATACTTGTTTGTTATGGACATAAAAATTGAAGAGCGAGTATCAAAAATCAAGAATGAAGAGTAAAGATATATAATTAAGAATGAAGACTGAAGAGTGAAGTTCAAGAAATTGCTGGATACGCCTTTTTCATCAGCTCAAGTGGGAAGTTTTCACTTTAATGCATGGTGGTATACGCTTTAACCCTGCATTATAGTAAAGCTAATAGTTTATTATTGGAAGTAACTTGAGATGAGTTTAAGAAGAATAGAATAGAATAAAAAGTCTGATTTTGAGCAATATGACTAATTTTATTGGACACCTCTTTTTTTTAAAGAAAATTTGCTACAAATAATTTGTGGAAAAATTAATAAAAAATAAAAAAAAAATTTCAAGAAACTTCAACTCTGGAACTCATATTAGTGACAATGGATCAAATTTTTTGTGTCATCATTCGGACAGCTCAATACCTTTAGCTTATATACCTCAAATAATTAATCTAATATGGCTTCATAAACTATTGCAGAAGAAGAAGTTCATCATCTTTTCAGAAAAAATCTGTCCAGTCCCTTGATGCTAACCGTTATTGTAAGTGTTTATTAATTTATCAATACATTAGATATATGTGAAATTTTTTTAATAAATAATAAATTTTAGTTGATATCTAAAAGTTTTATACAAATAAAAATTGTTTGTGATGTAGCAACTCAAATCATTTAATAAATAAAAAACAAATTATTATGATACTTTCACAGGATTTGTATGGATTCAAAAAGGAAGAGTTGGAGACTATTATTATTTTGGTTGCGAACAGTTGTGGAGATCATGAGCTTTCAAAACTACTACTTTGGCTGATTGGAAAAAATCTTCAAAGAAAATAGTATGAAGTCATTCATCGGATACAGGAGAAATCCTGAAAATCTGCAAGATTATTTTTATTTCCTAATTTATAATAAGATTTTAATCACTTTAAGCTGAAAATCATTAAAAAAATTTTTTTTTTTTAACCTTCAACTCTGCAGTATAATTTTAAAAATTAATTAATAAAAAATGAAAAAAGCTTAAAATTTCAAAAAATAATTACTGCTGTGTTTTTACAGGGCTTGTACTAACTCATATCAATATTATTATTGGTAAAGACAGTTCTGGAGATCACAATCATTCAAAACTATTCCATTAGCTGATTGGAAAATATCTTTGAAGATAATGGTATGAAGTCATTCATCAAGTACATGGGGGCATCATGAAGATTTTTTAGAATTATTATAATTTTTTTGTTTTTTTTTATTTCCTAACTTACATTAAGGTTTTAATTATTGTAAACTGAAAATCATTTTTGAAATATTATATTATTTTTAAATTTAACGAATAAATTTCAAAAATAATTTATGTAATACAAATTGAAATGAAACAACTACTCTTGATGCAACTCAGGAATGATTTTCATTATTGAAAATTAGTATTTAAATTTTCAAACTGGCTAAATTTCAACGAAGTTTATAAAATCATTACGTTTGAACTGTACACTATTAATGAAGAATGATTTTCAGTGATTTTTATTTATTTGACAAATTTGTAGGGTATGATTTTCACGGTTAAAAAACTAATTTTTTATTACATAGAAGTTTATAACTTTTTACTCAAATTGTTTTGATACGTACCAATTGTTCCAGTATAACCCAATATACTGGAAATAGAATCATAATTATGTAATTCAAAACGCAAATTTTCCCATAGACTTAGTGAGGTTGGGTTCATTAGCTTGGAAAAAAAACTTTGTACAATTTTGTAGTTGCGTTAAAATTAGCGTTAAATGAACATTGTAAATCGTTTTTGTATGCGTTATTGGTTCCAGTGTGATCCGATCATGCTGGAATTGGGACCATCATTATGGGACGCAAAAACGAACCTTTTCCCGTTTACCCGGTGAAAATCGGTTCGACCAATTTCGAGAAAACCGTTGTACAATTTTGTAGTTGCGTTAAAATTAGCGTTAAATGAACATTGTAAAACGTTTTTGTATGCGTTATTCGTTCCAGTGTGATCCGATCATGCTGGAATTGAGACCATCATTATGGAACGCGAAAACGAACTTTTTCCCGTTCACCCGGTGAAAATCGGTTCGACCAATTTCGAGAAAACCTTTGTACAATTTTGTAGTTGCGTTAAAATTAGCGTTAAATGAACATTGTAAAACGTTTTTGTATGCGTTATTGGTTCCAGTGTGATCCGATCATGCTGGAATTGGGACCATCATTATGAGACGCAAAAACGAACCTTTTCCCGTTTACCCGGTGAAAATCGGTTCGACCAATTTCGAGAAAACCTTTGTACAATTTTGTAGTTGCGTTAAAATTAGCGTTAAATGAACATTGTAAATCGTTTTTGTATGCGTTATTGGTTCCAGTGTGATCCGATCATGCTAGAATTGGGACCATCATTATGGGACGCAAAAACAAACCTTTTCCCGTTCACCCGGTGAAAATCGGTTCGACCAATTTCGAGAAAACCTTTGTACAATTTTGTAGTTGCGTTAAAATTAGCGTTAAATGAACATTGTAAATAGTTTTTGTATGCGTTATTCGTTCCAGTGTGATCCGATCATGCTGGAATTGGGAACATCATTATGGGACGCGAAAACGAACTTTTTCCCGTTCACCCGGTGAAAATCGGTCCGACCAATTTCGAGAAAACCTTTGTACAATTTTGTAGTTGCGTTAAAATTAGCGTTAAATGAACATTGTAAATCGTTTTTGTATGCGTTATTCGTTCACGTGTGATCCGATCATGCTGGAATTGGGACCATCATTATGGGACGCGAAAACGAACCTTTTGCCGTCCACCCGGTGAAAATCGGTTCGACCAATTTCGAGAAAACCTTTGTACAATTTTGTAGTTGCGTTAAAATTAGCGTCAAATGAACATTGTAAATCGTTTTTGTATTCGTTATTCGTTCCAGTGTGATCCGATCATGCTGGAATTGGGACCATCATTATGGGACGCGAAAACGAACCTTTTGCTGTTCACCCGGTGAAAATCGGTTCGACCAATTTTTAGAAAACCTTTGTACAATTTTGTACTTTTTCGTAAATGCGTAAAATACCGAAAGTGGGACATGCGAAATAACACCCAAAACGGCCTCAAAACACATTAAAAACCATTTTTTCGTAATCTAGGTTCGATTTTAAGAAGGTAACACTTTTTGCTCTCCCGAACTTATAAGGCGCTCCCGACCCCTTCGGGGCCGGTCGTGCCTAAAAAGGGTGGCCTCGTTCGGTACGTCACGCAGCTTCGATTTTTTCCTCGTCACATCTTCATCCCGCGCGCAGCTCGAACCAGTTTAATGTTTATACACACTCTCTCGAAAAATTCTCTCGTGTCACGGCCTACCTCGTAAATCCAATTTTCCTCGCCGGATTTGGAACGCGGCTACCGGCGTTACGAAAGTTTTATTTATCGGGGGGAAGCCAAACTTCTTATTTCGAGTGTCCAGGACCCCACGAAGCAGGCCTCCTTTTTCTTTTCTTTTTTTTTTCACTTCTTATTTCTTGAGTTACGAGCCTGGCGGGGAAAAAT
Organism: Encarsia formosa; assembly: GCA_038277355.1. Taxonomy (NCBI): domain Eukaryota; kingdom Metazoa; phylum Arthropoda; class Insecta; order Hymenoptera; family Aphelinidae; genus Encarsia; species Encarsia formosa. Next base: position 115,410,649 of record CM076184.1, read on the forward strand.
AATTGAGCCCGCGAATGCAGATGAGGACGCGATTTATGGGGAGAGTTTCGGGCCCCATACAATTTTTCAATGCGAGTTTAATTGAATCAAAATTCCGAATTTATCTTGGATGCTTTTTTCAATGCTGTTGATTGTCGTTTTACAGAGGTTTACACTGCTTCATTTACTTCCCAAGCGAGTCTTGGAAACTAACTCATCAAATAGTAAGACTAAAGACATGATGATTATTCAGATTTCCACTATTAAATAACAGCAAGCGCCATATTGCGTAAACTTTTTATTCGTGAGCTGATTGGTGGAGAAGGTTTTTTAAAATATTCGAAAAGTGCAATTTAAGGTTACAATTGTTGTTTTTTTCCTATGCGCGCTTGCAGCGCGCTGAAGGGTCCTAGTTTATTAAAAATTATATTCCACTGTTTATTTATTTAATTTTTCAATTACAATTACAGACAGCCTTTTCGATACTTTGTATCTTTATCAAATGTCGAGTAAAACAGTTTTAAATTTTAAACTGTGACAAATGAATTTGTTGCTTATATATTTTTTAATAAAAACCCGAGTTGAATATGAATTTCCACCAAGTAGACAAAGATTCTATTAATGATGATTATTAATAACAAGCATCAACTACCAAACGCAAAATCTAGTGTTTTAGCCTGCAGTGTAAGATCTTTTTGAAGCGCAGATGGTTAGTTTGGATAAAATATTTGACGAATATGAGTAGCCCTACTCAAACAATAACTGACGTAACTCGAAAAAAAAAGAAGAAGAAATAGCATCCCAGAAAATTCATGCATAAAGAAAAACTGTGCGGCTCCGTCAATGTTTTCTTTTTTAATGCTTATTATGTTAACGAGCTTATGGTCTGAACAACGCTGGGTATACAGACAATTAGTAAGCGTGTCACTGTCACGGAATCGTAGCTGTAAACTCTGTGCTAGTTTTTTCATTTTCTCCTTCGCAAAACAGTCTCGATTAATAATGATCGTCCGAGACCAAGGGAAAAATCTCATTGTCGGGGGAGTATTAATTACTTTTGAGGAGTCACCAGGCGGCCTGCTCCGGGGTAAACTAATCAGCGTCCGTTCCCGATACGTCTGCAGGAAAGAGGCGGAGGAGGAACGCGGAACCGAGGAATTCAGCCGGCGGCTTTCATCGCCCGAGCTTTTATCGGACAAGGGCTAATGCGAATTCGATGCTCGACGGTGCCCGGAACTCGAGCGACTTTGCTTTGCTTTTTTTTTCTCTCTCTCTCTCTTTGCCTTTTTTTCAACCCGAAGATCCCCTTGTACGAAGTTGTACGGGCTAACGGTGCGGCTACCCTTTTTTCGGGGATAGAGAACAGTCCCTGCTAGAAGACTCGAAAAACCTCGAGAGTTATTTTCGGAAAGACCGAACAACCGTAATTGCGGCTTATGAAATTACGAGCTACCACGAGGAAAAATGAAAATTTTGAAAGCGATTTTAGACATTAGCGGAGCAATGACAAGGCATCGTCGATGGCTTGAGGTTATCGTTTAGCTCGAAAAATTTGTGAAATTCCTCGCTGTAATTTTATGACGCCGCTGTTTCGAGTTTGCAAAAGGATTTCAAGGATTTTCTCGATCGTTTGCACAATGAGAAAATGTAGGCATCCCAAGTTCGAGCGATTTATCGTCGTTATTAAACCGTTTTTCTTCATCTCGATAATTGAACTGTTTTAGATGATACGACTTTTGATTTGGAAATTCTTTAGAGAAAATTTTTATTGTTACGCGATTTACGTAACCAGAATAATGCAGTTTTTTCTTTAAAAAAAAAAAAAAGAAAAAAAATTTTTTTTCAAGTGGTTATACGCAATAAATATGAGCTTCAAGTAATAAACAAGATCTCTCAATCGAAAGAAAACTATTGTTATTTTCCAAGAGATTATACGGTTGATCATTTCAATTACGGTAACGACTCCTACAAAACACGCAATCAATCGTCCATTTCATAAACTCGTGTCCCTGCAGAGAGAAGAAATTTTTTTACGATATTCATAAACCGCGATTACGGTTAATTTTCACTACGTCTCAGTTACGTAAAATTAAAAAATAAAAAAAATAACCATTTATTTAACGGTCTTTTAAATATCACTGAAACTGCGTTGCAGGGAGATTGTATAAAAAAAATTTCACTTCTTAAAAAAATGAAGCTCGGGTTTTCCGGAAAATGATGATTTATCCTAATATCGCGGGAGCCGGGGAGCGAGAGAGAGAAAGCCGCACCGCGTGTGAGCTACAGATGCTTTCTCTGAGGCTCGCGCGCGGTTTTATTGTTTTGTAATGGGCGAATCGTGTGCAAACAAAGAAAGGTGTTACGTGCGCGTTGTAAGCTAACAACGTGTACGACAATTTGTTCGGGCTCACCCAATCGCGTATCTTTTGTTTTCGGTAACCGCGATTAAGAAATAGATACTTTTTTTTTTTCTTCCTTCCTTCCTTTCTATTATTTCTTTCTTCTTCCTACTACTTCAGAGGATGTGGACTAGAGAGTATGATTCTAGCGGATGTGAAAAATAAATTTGATACTGAATTGAATTGATGCGTGCCAAAGTAATTTCATATGATGAAACATTCAAATAATAATTTTTTTGTAAAAATACATGAAATAGAAAAAAAAAGTTTTAAAAATATTGATTAAGTTTTTTAAAGAAAACAGTACTTTTTTTTAAATCGGATACAGAAATGCGAAATTTAAGACCTCTGAGTCATTACGAGATTGTAAAACACTGGTCAAAAGCAACCTCACAATTGAACGAAATTCAAACCCGAGCTTCTAATGTAAGAATTCACAAATTATTGTTAAAAACTCGATGCGACTCGAAGCGCAAAACTGCAGCAAGAAGCTCGATAGAAAAAAAGTAAAAGATATCGACTGTCGACGACAAACCAGAAGATGGCCATCAAAGGCGCTGCAGTAAGCAGCATTCCCGGGGCAGTTGGCATAAAAATCTCTCTCGTCTGCACGATAAATCCCCCCGCTTTTCTCACACGCACGGCATTTTTCTCGTGCAAAAACCGTCAATTGAACCCTGCCATCTCATAGCTATAAAATTGTATGTGCGAGAAGAGTGGGGGCAACAAAGAGAGCGCGGCCGCGGCGCACCGCGATTATACGTTCCGCGAATCGGCGCGCGGAAATATTGTTAATGATACGCGCTCTCTGATGATTTGCAGCGGACGAGTTTTACCGTATTACGCGCAACTTTTTACAACTTCGCTAGAGCCAGCACGGGTAATTGATAGATTTAGTTTATGGGATATTTTGAATTGTCGCGGGGTGAGTTTTTTTTTACATTTCGTGCTCCCGGACGATGGAATGCTCCGCTGCCGGGTACACGGCTCTTATGTAATTGATCCTGGAAAGTATTTTGATTTGTGTAACCGGCTGCTGCTGCTGCTGCTCCCGAGGAAGCTTTTTCTAATTTGTGACTTTTTTAAACAATAAATTATTTATGAAGAGACAGATTAAAACTTTGATCGATGAGCTGCTCTGTGCTGGAATTCTGTAACCAGCTGGCTACATACCCGCAATAATTTTTTGATGGCACACCTTTTTTAGTTTTTAGCTAATGTTTATTAGTGTCACGGGTTTAATTAAATTAAGTTTTAAAATTTTTAAAACAAACAATACATATTTTTGAAAATGAAGTCAGTCTACTGAGTGGCTCAACCGACAGAGTTCTAAGCAAGTTACCCAAACCCCATCGAGTTACACAAAAACAATTTTTTCATTAAAATATCTTGATAAAATTTTAATTTTATAAAAATGACGATGATAACTCACCAAACGACAAAAAAGCATAAGAGATCGCAGCATAAAACCACCTAGAACGATCATAGAAAGGCAAAATAAAAGTAAAAAAAAAAAAACTACGGTAATTTAACAAGGATAAATAACTCGGTCTACACTCTCCTCGGGAGAGTAATTTCAAAACTGAAGCGCAGGCAGGGGTACCCAGGATTCCTTGAAAACATCCTAGCGCACGGTTGCATAAATAAATTCCCCTCTACCCATAAGAAGAAGTCCTCCCTCCCGGCTCACCGGACGTCCGAGGTATTTCAGCTGGCAGCAGGTGCACGATTGTCGCGTCCCCGCTTACCATCCACAGCTGTAATTAGGGGATCTTTTTGATCATACCTGAAACACACAAGAGAAACAAATATTAGTTTGGTTTTTTTTTTCAGGGTCAAGGTGTGCCTTAAAAATTAGAAAGGGTACTACAACTAGATCGTGAGGGTTTTTTCGCATCGAGATACCGACTACCACGTAACGATCTCGATAAAGAAGCCCTGTTCGCATTAAATTAGTCGTTTCAATTCATCTGGTTGAGAAAAAAAAGTTACAAGTGTATATAAATTTCATTGATAGCCGGGTTAGGGAACACAGTGGGTGTATTAATCTGATCCGAGCTCTCGATTATTATGCAATGATTCTTCCTTATACACAGAGCTGGTAGCCCGGTAGATAAGCGATCTCCATCAAATTGAATTTTTAAAATAGATCGTTGAACGCGGGTAGTTGTAACGAGCTCAAAGCTTTTCGAGTCCATTAGTACTCCCGCCCCAATCAGGGGGTATGATCGGACCATTAAAGGGTCAAAGGCACCCTTGGCATTACAAGCACCTCTCGTGTTTGAAACCTTCCGGGCGCTCGTGACCGTTCTTTCCGTTGAACCCGGACTTGATTCTCCCTATCGGAGGGCGATCATTGGCTCGGGAGAAGCCAGTCAGCAACCTGCAGCAGCAAAAGAAGAAGCTTCCGCTCGTGACGCGCTAGGTAGGCTCTGGCTCCTTTATCCAAGCTTCTCTATTTTCTCCGAGAAATCAGGGATCTGAACGAAAGCGAGAAGTGGAGCGGTCACGACTCTTTACCTACAGCTGGTGTAAAGTGAGTCTTCAAGATAGGGTATCTATGCCTTTCCTCCCTCTGGTCACGAGGATTATGAAAAGCGCTTCATTTTCGCGAAGTGGCGATGGGATTGATGATTGCGTGTGGGAGAAGAACCAGGATGGATTTTTTGATCAATGATACTTTCGAGAAGAGGATAAGTTATAGGCCCCGTGGGTGTGTTATGAACGGTTATGGATGGTGCTGCAGCTATGTTGTATGGTAAATAGCAGGCCTACTTGCCTTCGAATCTCTATCGCGGTACGGTTGCCCAGCGATTTTTTATTCCGAACTGGAGATATGAAAATTTTTTCTAATCCACACCGTAAGATGCATTGCTCCAGATGATACTCCTAAAATTTAACGGACTCAGGTTTATCTGGGAAGAATTTTCAGGAATACGAGGTATTCCGGCCGCGTGGTCATTGGGGTATTTAACTCGGACGCCAGATATATCTACATCTTAATCTGGTAAACTGGGAATAATTTTCATGAACGATCTGCGTTCCTTCCAGGGCGCATTGAGATGTAATGTCTGCTGCGGGAGATTATTTTGAATATTTTTAGAATTTATCCTGGTTAAATATTTACTGATCTAGAACTATTTGGACTTTAAAAGTTTTGTGCGAAAAAAAAGATCTCAGTTTGATTCAGGATAAATCTGCTTAGTTTATGTCAGTTTTTCAAATGTAGTTTTATCAAAATGTTTTTTCTGTTAGTAATTCGGAACAACTTTAATTTAGACCAATCTTAAACTGGTCTAAGGTCTCATTTTCATTTTGAGACAAACAATTATTTTCATTTATTTTTACGAGATCAAAATTATTTATACAAATGTCGAAGCTACAACTGAAAGATTACAAATCCTTTTGTAATCTTTCAGTCGTTTCTTTGAATTGAAACATTTTATTCTAAAAGAATTCAAACTACTTGTAAAGTCAATTGGGCTTAATTTTAAAAATTGCATATCTCGATTGATCCGCGAGATTTAAAGGAATTTTCAAAAGATTGTATGAACTATTGACAAAGCAGTAACACTAAATCTTTCAACAGCCGTGCCTGTCGAATCAAAAGAAAACACATTAATTAGTAGGGGTTTTGCAACCACACCGGGTTGTTATTACCATCGTAAAATTCAAGGTTTCGTTTTAGAAGATCGTGAAAAGGCTCAATGAAATAATCAACTTCCAAAGAGGGGAGGGAGGGGGGGCCTAATGAGATCGTATTTTTAACCAATCGCATTGTACTTCAAAAGCCTCTGGCTTGCGTAATACCTCCCCAGACTCATCAATAAAAGTTCGGTGAAAAAATCAAAATTGAACCGCGCGCGGAAGAAAGAGCTTTCTAACGATTACAAATGGAGTACGAGCCACGGTAAAGTGCATTTATTTTTGCCCGTCTCGATCCAGACAATAAAACTGTCTTCCTCCGGAATCAGATCAAAAGTGGTAATGCGCAGGGGCCATATTGATAAATGTTTAACTGGTGTCTTATTTTCTCCTCCCCGAGATTTCTCCAGAATTACGACTCGAAATAATAATTTCCACGAGGATGATGAGCCCCCAGCCGAAACGAAACCCAAGTGGAGCGGATTAGTCCACTCTTTGTTCCCCGATCAATCCGTGCGATCGTAAATTCACTCTCTCTCTCTCAATACGTAGAAAAAAATATCAATTTTCCACCGGTGCGCTCCCGATTAAACCATAAAATTATCAAAACAACCCTTAGGCGAGCGTTGAAACTTCAATTACACTTTGCGTCATCATCACCTACATACGCGGGGGAGGCGCATCGAGCTCGATTTTTTTCCAAACGCGAATCTAGGCGCACGCCGCCGGAGCAAATTTATATATTCCGACACGTGAAAGTAATCGAGTTTTTGCGAGGCGTGCTTTGTTGCTCGAGATCGTGATCGCCGCGGTCATACCTTTTTTCACCCCGGCGACCTCCTTTGCGTGCTGATACGCGGGGGAGGGGGGGGGGGGGGACTTTTAAAAAGGAATAATTATGATCGGCGATCGGTGTGAAAATTCGCAACTAAAAAAGGAGTTGGAAATTTTGAAAGACTGGGGTAGGAAAAATAATATCGAACAAAGAAACAACGCTAGAGGTTTTTTCAATACGCTAAGTCCAATTAATTAATCAAACGGCAGTACAACGGGCACACACAGGAGGTATTAATTTATTCCGCGAATTATGTTTTGCGACATTGCCGAGTCGGGGCACGTTGATTCCGAATCTATTCACCCTGAATACGCACCGGGCTTTATAATATTATTATTCAAATAACTCTTTTATTTTCCGATCCTCGGGTTGGGCAATTGAAGGTGAGCGCTCGGTCATTATCCGGATGTCCCTACATGCGACACGTACGAATCATAATGGAGGGTTGGGAACATCGAGGAGAAAAAAAAAAAATTAAAATTCGTGCTTCAAAAAGGAGGCGTGATTAATAGCGTTTCGCAAGTTTGAGGGGATACTAATGCGGGCGTCAAGTGTTGTGGGTGCACGCGGACGATTGATGAGAGAGGTATTGTAACAATGGCGCGGGACCTCTTTTACCTTGTTTCTGCTGGGTTTTCAATCAATTTTACCTAATAGATCTTTCACTAAAACGACACGCTGCTTTTGATGAATCTATGATCTAGTTTTTTGCACAAATCAAGATATTTTATCACTAAAAATTTGCGTTTATTTAAAATATCAAAAATCATGTTTTGTTAAAAAAGGAACCGAACTATCATATTGTTCTGAATGTGTTGTCATATGTATATATTCGAATGTTTTTATGTGTTGTATGATTCAGTTTAGAGGTTCGGTCGCGATTTGTTTGAATATTTTAGTTTGTAATTGTAAATAAAGTTGTGTTTATGTTTTTAATAGTTGAGAGTCTTTTTTTATCATTTTAAGGATGTTTGGTACTTACAAAAAAATGCATCCATTTTGTCAATTTTAATTGAATCTTCTAATAATTTATTAAAATTAACGTTGGATTTTTCTCATATTTTTCTCCGTATTGGTTTTTCAAAAATTGAAATAGTTGTTTAAATAACTGAGCACGAAATCTTATGAAAATTAACATTTTTTTTTATTTAATAAAAAAAATTTTAAATTCAATATTTTAAAAAGATTAAAATTTTCTTTGAAGTGTCACCGAAACTACCGAGGAAACTACCTTACAGTTTTTTCAACGATCTATGCATTTTTGAGAGAGTTACAAGTGATAAATAAAAAAAAATGCTTGATTTTTTTTTAGACCACCTCTGAACAAATAATTAGATTTTTCTAAAAACCAAGACGAACAAAAATAGGGAAAAACTCCAATGATTATTTTGATATAAATTATTAGAAGATTCGATTAAAATTGACAAAATGGCTGCATTTTTTTGTAAGTACCAAACATCCTTAACGGTTGTAACAATATGTTTCTCGGAGCAGCGTAAGAAAATTCAAAATAATCTAAAATCCAATTTTTAAACTGCGTTTTGATAAGTTCGATTCAAAGTATTACATGTTCCGATCTCTCTTTTTGTAAAAAGAAAAAAAAAGAATTCCTACAACTACACGAGTCTCTAACGACCCTGAAGAAGAACCTCTGGCTGAATAAACAACGGCCGTAGTATTCAAAGCAGAAAGAATATCTTTCGACACCTCGTCGGAGTAAAAACGACGAAAGAATAATCCTCCACGCACCCACGCAATCAATTAAGCCTCCTCCGTCCTTATCTCGTCGCTTATCAGCGTCTTATCTCTCGCGTCCTATCGCTATCGCTGAAAATCAGAAAAAATCCTCTTCCCCGCAAACAAGAGTTGCAGCGCTTGCCGATCCATCAGCAGCAAAAACGAGTATAGAAATTCCGCGCGGCTGCTGCTGCAACACCTACGCGACTCGGCGCACTGCCCGACCTTGAACAATTACCCGCGAGCTCCGAGTGACGTCAATGACTCCCCTCCCCTCCTCTCGCACAACTATAAGGGAGCCCCATGAATATGCATCGACACGGATTTTTAAGTAGCTTCCAATAAGATAAGCCGGGACAATGGCCGAAGGAGGGATGAGTTATCTTTATTACCCTCGAGATCCCCCCCGACAACCGTAGTTTTCTGACTTTTTGTTTACCTTCTCTTATTGTGGGTAGTTTTTGCAAACTGGTTTCTCCGTCTGTATGTGTGTTTACAATCCGGCCGATGATAAACAAGGCTCGATTGTACCAGTATCTTCGAACGACGCGAAAAATCCTCACGGTACATTAATTTCAAGGGGAGAGCCTAGCCGGGGGAGTAAATTTTGAGCTTGATCACTCGAATCCCGCGAGAGATAGATACCGATTCTCGAGCAGTCCATTCACGAAAATATTGCGAACATGCTTTGACTCCCTCTCGTCCGTATTTGCATAATTAGCGCGCCGCTTATCGGTTACCCTCTCGCGTAATAAACGAAAGGAAACGGCACAGACACGCAGAAAACTTCTACCGGGAAAAAAAAAAAAGTAATCCACGGGTATTTTGTAACTGTGCGGATATTTTTCAGTCTGGGAAAAAGTTACAGAGAAAGTACGATATTTTTAAAGAAAATATGTAAGGAGTTACAATTTTATTCTTAGTTTTCTCTTTTTTCAAACCGCCACTGCTACTTCCTTTACGTAACCTTGGGATGAGTCGCCGCTTCTCACGGGTGCCTTACTTTTTTTCTTTTTTTTTTTTCCCCTCGATACCACCGGAGATGGGATTCGCTTAAACGAATCCGACCCTGAACTCGAGAGGTATTTGCATTTATTTCCAATAACTCAAGTATCCATTATTGTAAAACAAAAATGCCTTTCCGTGTTTGAAAAATTTGATTTATGTTAACCATGTACCTCAGTGTGCGTGGACCACCAATACCTACAAGTTTTTTTAATTTTCAAACTTTCCACAACGTGCAAGAAGATCGATAAACCTAATCAAACAAACGTATAATTTAAAGTCTGTCAAGGTCCTCGAAGCTCTTCTCAAGATTATCCAATCGCGCGTTGCGAAACATTGTGACAAATCGGACGGAACAATTAAAGTGTGCTGCTACGACTCAAGGTCCGTAGAAAAATCTTCCCAGAATTGAATCGGTCCATTAAGCACCACCCGCGACAAAGGAAGCTATATCCTCTCTGGGAAGAAAGAAAGAAATAAAGAAAAAAAACTCGTCGACTTTCAACCCCACCGCGCACCGAGAGCCGCGTGTTTTCTCGGCTTGCGCAACGCCTTAACCTAAATACTAAACCAGTGCTGCACCTTTAGCTAAGTGTATTACACGCCACCCCGCCCCCCCAGCCATTACAATATATTTATATTCGGTGCGAATATTCGATAAGAGCGAACCCTACCTACCGTGCTGGAAGACTTGACAACCAGAGAAATAATGCCTCCTCGACGATGCTTTCTTGTTTGCTTGATTTATGGAAATTCCTACCCGGGAATAAGGAGCAGGGAGTAGTTTTAGTTCGAAGGGAGAGAAACCTTGATCCGTTCTCATTTCCGGTTTCGAATGAGACGACGATCGAAAATGACTATTGGAGCTCCTTTTAAAAGGGCCTTGAGGTCCGGAATCTCGGAACAGTGGTTCGAATGAAGGGACGTCGATGAAACGAAATTTTTCAATGGAAAGTAAAAACTCTTGCAGAATAAACGGTATTGCAGCTTTTAAAAATGTTTAGAAACAAAAATTACATTTATCAGTTAATCTATCTGCGTGTAGATATCATTGTAAACCAGACCTAATGAGTAATGGTTCGAAACAGTGTGTTTTAAATACGTCGTTAAAAATGTTTATTGGAAGTTAAAAAACAAAACGCGTATATATCCAAAATAAAAAAGAAAAAAAAAGGACTAATTCTAGTTTATCTCTAGTTTCAAGCGGAGATATCATTGTAAACTAGGCTTTAAACGGTTTTCTTTATTGCTCGCTGGAGGCAAGTCATTAACCGTTTTAGTACCGTGCAAAAAGTAAAAGAACACACCGAAATGTTGATTGATTTTGGCGTTGTTTATGAATGGCTAAGGATAGGAGACCGCGAGTGTTAAAACACGTGCTGTTGCTCAAACCATTTTTTTTTTTATATCAATTTATTTATTTCTCGCACGTGCATGCCGAATTTTCTCGGAAACAGTCCTTTGTTGGCGGGCACCTTACACAAGTGGATGCAATTTTATTCGAGGTTTGGTAATGGTTGATTAGGGCGAACGATAATTCCGTGATTTATCGATGTATTTTTGGATTCTTTTTTTATTTCTTTCTTTCTTTCTCATCAGCACAGTCCGAAGAAACTTTCGAAAATTCCCACCGCGAAAAATTTATGGTCCCAGTAAAAAAAGGGAGCAAGCAGGCAGGCGGTTTAGAATTTTAAATGACCCAGCAGGCGCTCGGTTTTTTGAAATTTTGGTTTAAATTCCAGTTTACAAAACGGTATTGCGGGGGCCGTTAACAATCAAAAATCTCGTTTATCAGGTGGCAATTGGTTTGCATAATTTAAACCCGGGCACAATGGCCGGTTGTATATAATCCCATTCAGAATGACATCACAGAGCCGCGGCCCGGGTAATACGAATCTGTATTACCTTTCCCGTGGTTATTCTAATCAGCACGCAACGGCGGGCCTTTTCGCTAATAGCTTTTTTTTACTTAGAGCGCCGCAGGAATTACCTTTTGGGCGCACGTGTCGAGTGCAGGGAGACTGAAAAAATTTGTTGAAATTAGAAACTGCAAGTTAGAAAGTGAGTGATTGCGATTTATGGATTTTGATTTATTTATTAACGCGGAATTGATTTTATCGGTCAAAAGGCACTCTATCGTGTCGAAAGGTTTGGGAAACTCTTTTTTTTTCCTTCATGAATTATTTATTTAAAAAATAAACATTGAATAATAAGATTTTTGAAAATTTATCCACTCAGCGGAAAATTATAGGGGTGATTTATTTTTAATTAACAACTGTACGTGTGAATAATTACGAGATCAAGCGTGACGTTAATGACGCGTAAAGTGACAATATGATTGAATGTTTCGTTTCATTCGTACGTACAATGTGCAGACACTGTTGGTGCACTTTCCTATCTGATGTAAATCGTAATTACGTAATAATAACGCCGTGTAATAATATACATTACGCATGCGTTACACCGTGGCAAATGTACATAAATTAATTGAATTTACGCGCCAAAACATGTTATTTTAAAACGAAATCGAAGATCAAAGTTTCAAAAGTAAAAGAAAAAGATTCTACAAGCAGAGTATCGTAGATGGGTTTTGAAAGAGGTCAACAAACGATAAGGCGTCCATTACTCGCGGAATCAATCTCGGCAATGCAATGTCACCCAAGACCACGGCTCAAGAGAGCAGCTTTAAAACTCGTTCGGCGCTGCATGTCAGAGATTTTCCCATAGCCTTAAAATGCCTTCCCCTCCTCTTTCCTCGCTGCGTTCGTACTCTTTGGTAATTGCCGGCCTGTCGCGTAATCCATCGGCGCATTAGCCGATAGGTCAGCACGCACACATTATACACATACTTTCACTGACACGCGTGCGGAATTCCGACGCGGGGGTGGGGGTCAGGAGTTCAAAGGCTTAAAACTATGCGACCGACCGCCTGGGTACCGGAAACGGAAGCTGTACTAATATTCAAGATTTTTTTGTTACTAATATTGGGATCCAAGTCCAATTTTACAGAGTATAAGGATTTGAACTCGGAAGCCTTGAGTTGTTTGGCTCGACGGCAATACAGTGACACATTTGAATTTGAATAATTCAAATGATTTTTGATTTTTAGATAATGCCTCGAACGACAAATGCAATAATGACATTGAACATTCAAAGATGAAACAAATGGCGGGATTATATATCAATGTAATGATATCGAAAAAAGGGTTTTCGACCTGCAGACTAAAACTTTCTCCATTGCATCGATTATCTCCCAAAAGAATGATTAATCGACAAATTGATCAAAGTCGTCCGATTTACTCCAAAAATATCGCTCTTATTAATAGCCCGCCTGGACTGCCGGAAGGAGATTAAGGCTCCGTTGAAAAAATCAGTCGACGCTTTGGCGAGTCAATCACTGCAGCATCAGGCTCGCGCGTGCAGGGTAAAAACCGCAAGATAAACAAAATCCTCACGCTCCGGGCCCAAAACTCTCTGTACCTTCCTTTTTTTTCCTTCTTTTTCTTCGTCTTGTGCTCGTACGTACGTCTCGTATGCATCATTCATGAGTATCTCTCCATTCACGAGAGATCGAGGAGTGATTGACAGCTTGTACCTTTTATTTTTACAGACGGTTACCGATATATATTGTAATTCGCGTGCAGCGTCGGCGTGTCACGCGATATTACATTTAAATGCGCTGCTCCTGCCTGACTGCCCTGACTGTTAAACTCTATCTCTCTTTTACCCTTTGAAATGTCGCGGAATGTATTGTAATTGACGCGGTTGGAATCCAATTTTTTTTTTTTTTTCTTTACTTCCAGCTCTCATTTTCTTTTCGCAAAGATAAAGGTGACCATTTTGCTTTTTTAGGTTAAGAACCTTTTTTTCTGTGCGAATGATATAAACCACCTGTTGATTCTTTTTTCAGGAATATTGAATTGGTCCTATGCTGTGTAGAAATAGAATGATTCAATAGTCAACAATAGAGAGGTATGACGGGAATCTATGGATGAAAAGTTTTTGAAACTGTCAATCTTTATTTGTTCTGTAGTATGAATAAACCTTCTAAGTATTATGAAACGATTATTATGAAAAACTATCAACTGCTATTGTAATAGTTTTTGAAAGTTCTTACAAACTGCCGTTAAGTTTTATAAAGCTTAACTTCAAAAACGACTTTGAATCGTGTAAAATTGATTAAAAAATATAAAGATTAAGGCCTCAAAATCAGTACATCGACCGTAAAAAATTATCTAATTTATACTTGTTCAGCGATATTGAACAAGTCGTTTAAAAGATAAAGCCCTACTTCGTGTGTTAAATCTTATAAACAGCGTAATCTATGGCATAAAATAATATATATATTTCAGAGCTTTACTATCAGAAGTACATGCGGATATTGGGTATAATGAACTCTGGGTAAAGTAATCAACCACGGAATTTTAATAAACCTGACTTTTACACTAACTTTTTGCGCAGCATCTTCAGAGGGAACGGAAGGAGGAAGGGAAAAAAAGGCTAGGAAAGAAAAAAAATTGTAGACCTCATCATTCGTTATAACCTGAGTGATGATTTTACAGTTTTACAATGTATAATATTACGATTAATTCGGGGTGGCTAAATAAACGTGTCGGTTCTCACCATCTTCTAAATCCGCGTAAATAAACCGCGAGTGATGATGGTCTTTGAGGGGAGGAAGCGCCGAGTCAATTTATCTTCCTCAAATATAAATAAACTTAAATTATTATACGACGCGTGAAAGAGGGTTTACGGTGCATTTAAAATAATTGATATGACGAGGAGAGTAGTGCAGGGTGCATTTACGGGAGTAAAAAATAGGTTTTGGATGGGAATGAATCCGAGCTGGGATTTACTTCATCAATGAAGAAGAGAGGAGCGAGTGGGTATGTGAAGAAAAAAGGTTTTGAAGTGCTTTTAAAAGTAATTGCTTCTTTCAACTGAAAAATTACATCGACGGTGTACCCGACGCGTAATAGGTTTATGAAGATGACTGGCAAAATTATCCTTACCCTGGCTATATATGTATCTATGCAAGAAGGTACAAATAAAAAACGACCAAATGATTTCTAATAAATTGCAAAAAGTTGAATGTCGTAAGATTATAAAAGTAATTGCCATTACACAGACAAAGTGTATAGCAACAAGAGGAGGAGCTTAGAAGAAGAAGAAAAAAAGACTCATGCTTCAATAATTTTTCCCAACTTAACGACTTTTTTCATAACAGCTTATTTAATACACAGCTCAACAAAGCCTTATAACTTATTGGTTGTTTAAAAATGTCTTGGGAAAATTTATGGACACCGCTACCATGCGCTGAATATTTCTCAACATTTAATCGTCGAAAAATTTTCATGTGTACACACACTTAAACAGATTGCGGGCAGTTAGTTTAATGTAAGCGGTGCTAAAATTATTTAAAACAGTTTTTAATTACCCACGGCTTTTTTTTTTTAAGGAATATTTTTAATTATAATCATGAGAAAAGTTCATGTCAACGTTATGGTCATTCAAGTATATGAAACTGACCTATATTATTATGAGCTGAGTAAGCTTAGAAATGAATTATGTAATGGTCTTGAAAACAGAATTTGAAAGTTTTAAAAATTAGCCAGGCTATAAATAATCTATTTGAATGTCCATTAATATTCATTATTTAGTTGAAAAAATTTTTTTATGGGTTTTTCATCGAAATTTACGGTATCTAAAACATGAAATTTTTTTATAGTCAAGTCTTTTGTAAATTTACAATGTGTTTATGATTTTTGCACACCCATGTAAATTTTATGGTAAAATTTCACACTGCAATTTTTAAAGCTCATGGAATAATTTAAAAATTTAAAGATGATTTTTTTGCTTGTTCATTTTTTTTTTTTTTAAACTAAAGCCAAAACGTGTTGATACATTTTTTTTAAATTTTTATTATATTTATTAATTTTACATGAAAGTAAATTTAGTTCGTGTGTATCAAAACAGCAATAAATTTTGTTAACCTTGTTTCTTTGCCTCAAATTCGAAGAACGATACACAAATAATTGCTAATAATTTATCTATGTCAAAAAATCATATTTTTACCAGGCTCAGTACAATGGAAACTCTTTTGAAAATTTACAAGTCGTTTATTATTTTCGCACCCACCCATTTAAATCTCTCAGGGAGCAGCTACTGTGTCTCCTCGGAATAATAAATAAATAAACTTCTCGGTGACGATAAGTAAGGCAGCGCGACGAAAGAGAGAGAGAAAGAAAGGCTTGATCAATCATTTATCCCCAGCAGCGGGGCGCAGACACAGGAGTCAATTGACACAAGGCACGTAAATCAAAAATCCATATCTCGGAGTGCAATAAAACACAGCAGAGATATCCTCCGCTTTCGAGAAGTAGGAGGAGGAGGAGGACACGCCCACGCTGTATTACGCGCCCGCGCGTTGCAGTAGTGAAAGTCCCTCCCCCGCGTATGACCGGTAGAGCTTGAAATTGCACGCGATATACCCGCACAATATAGCTGGGCGATAGTCCGCGTAATGGGGATGGCTTTACTTACGCATGTACGCGCGACTTTTTTTCACTCGGGATCGGGGTCCCGGGAAGTTACTGATTTATGGGATGGGGATGTTTCATTCGTAAGGGTTCTCAGAAGCAAGAAGCTCTTGGGTTTTTTTGCTCTGTCTGGTAACTATTAGGTGCGAGTAGCTGCAAAAAAAAAAAAAGTAGAAAATTGTTTATCTTAGTTTAAACTTAGACAGATGCCTTTTATTTTTGTTTGATAAGCGACAAGTCAAGTAAAAATTTAGAACAGTTTTGATGAATGAACCATGAACTCAAGAGACCGCAAGATAGGGTCCTGTATAACATCTGAACTTAACACACCGAGGGTGACACTTTTGAACTTGGTGTATTTTGGAGAATTAATTGAATACCGAGTTGAATACTGAGTTATAAATTTTAATTTTATTTGACAAATTTATTACAATTATTATTTTTTTATTTTTTTTAATTATTGTATTTGTGCTTACGGTACAATTTTTGTTAGGTATTGATGCATTTTTAAAAATTTGAAAAAGTAAGCAGCATGATGAAATATTTGAAAAAAATAAAAGCAATCTTAATTTTTTTTTTAATTGTTGAATATCAAAGAAACAGTTAATATTGTATTCTTCTGAAAAGTGAAAATAAATAGATCTAAAAGTCATTAAAATTAAAAAAAAATCAAACAACCAATTGGATTTATTTTATTTTAATATTATTTAAAATGTATTAAATATAACTATGATAAAGCTCAAACTTTATATTTCATAGTTATTGATATCATACCTAACTCAAGCTTCATGCTGACGTGCTCACTCACATACGATGATTACGCATTCAAAAATGTCAATTTAGAAGTTTCAATTTGAAATTTGAAAAATTTTGAAATTCCAAGAGAAGTTTTTCAAACTCCAAACGTGTAAGTTTAAAAAACAACTCTTTATCTGGTAACAAATGCGGACATAAAAATGATGTCAACTATGACCCACTCTAAGCAATAATTCTTCCACCCTCGTTTAATTCCCTCGTGAATTTTGAAGTATAAAAATGCATTTAAATGTCTCTGGTTGTCGGTCAGAAGTAACAGTATAGCGCCGAGTTAACAGTACTAATTTAATTTAAACCAAAGCCATATAATAAAACAAAATAGCGACAAGGTGGGCTTAACAGTTTGATCACGATTCCATAATGCGGGTTTGTTTCCTTCTTGCCAGCTGGTACAAAAATAACAAACACGAATAACTCAATCTCGGGGTTTAAAAACAGTATGTTTGGATTTTGCGGGTCACGTCGTCGTACTCCGTACTCGTCGCACTCAGACGGAGAGAAAAGTTGCTGCAGCGTGCAGACTTTATACATATAAGTATAAGCGTACGTGTCGGGAATTAAAATATTGATTCCCTTCTCGCGCGCTTATTACACCAAGTATCACACTTTTTTTTTTTTTTTTGCGTTACATGAATTTAGCAAGAGAACCAGTATTTCCACATAGAAATAGTTGAAATCGTATAAGAAACGCCCACGTGCGAAATTTCTTCAAAGATTTGTGCAAATCGTCATTAGGCAGACGTCATTCGAAAAACACTCTCACCTCTCGAGCAGTGCAGCAGCAGGTTTACACCTAACCTATAAATAGAAGTCCGCGGGTTTTATGGCAGATAAAACCGCGATACGGACCAACCGGTCGCCAATCACACGGCAGCTGTTGATTCAACTTTCTCGTAATCGATCGAATTTATATTTACTTGCTTCGACCTGGATAGGTATATCTGTCTGGGGATTCCATTGTGTGTGGGAATGTCACTGAATTTTTTTGTTTTTTTTTTGTAAACGACGGTCATCAATTTTAAGGTTACATAGATTTTTTTTCTCATTCTTAAGGGCGAAGTCAAAGAGGTCATTTTAACAAAAATTTGAATAAAGGAGCTCTGTAGCGCTCAAGCTAGTACCTTAATCTATCTTTTAAGCCCAATCCCATCAAAATCGGATCAAAATTAACGTCAGAATATGGGAAATCCTCTTAAAAATTCAATAAATATAGATAAATAGCAAATGTATATTAAGATACAAAAATTTACAAAACTGTTTCCCATATTCTGACGTTAATTTTGATCCGATTTTGATGGGATTGGACTTAAAAAATAGCTTAAAGCAGTAGCTTGATCGCAACAGAGCCCTTTTTTCATTTTCATTTTTAATTTTACTGAATCTTCAAATTTTTGTTAAAATGACCCTTTTGACTTCGCCTTAAAGAAACGATTTACCATATTTTCAAGTTTTTCGGGTACCCGAATAAAAGTTTGTGCCATCGTCTCGTGTAAAACTAAAAAAGTACGACCGTAAATAAACAGTTTAACGATCCAAAAAGAGGCCAAAAAATTACCGATACCTTTTTTTTTTTTTAATTACAATGTGAAGTTTGTACTCGAGAGATAATATTAAATAATGGACTCGCAAAGTGATTGTGCGCTCGATTGCATCACGGGTAAATTTACATCGTACCTCGCTGATTTTTTAAAAACTTTAATCCCGTCCTTCTTTCCATTTTTAAAAATCGTGAGTATAACAACAAATGACAAGTAGAGTCGGCTCTCTTTGAGATCGCTGACAATAATAAAATGCCCCGGCATTATCACATTGTTCGGGCCCTCGCGTCGATATATTGTTTATTCCCAGTTAAAAACAATGCGCGAGCTACATAAAAAAGCTTTTAACGAAACCTGCATAATATTCGCAATAAAATGTCAAGTACGGCCACGTAGAGAAAGAAAAAAAAAATCGGGAAGGTTATAAGAGCCTCGCGGCCGGCATATAAATATCCAGCGATAAGATTACCCGCGCTCGTACGTACATTTTATCGGTGCAGGTTGCGATCGTGCAGCAGCCACCCACGCGCGGAAAATATTTTTTTTAAACTAGACTCGCTGAAAATCTTCATTAATAAAAGTCTCCCGGGTGCGGTCTTGCGCAAGCCAGGGGGGGGGGAGGTCGTAAATCATGTAAAAATGACCGTGTCGACACCGAGCCTGGTATGCGCTCTAATCTCGGGAGCATGCGACAATAAAGAGTTTCCAGCGCGGGGGTGCGGATGAGTTGGATAATCCCAGGGCTACTCGGCTTGCTATCGGATTAGATAAGGCGAGGTTTAATGACCCTTTTTGACAATCTCGTTAAAAGACAATTTTCACAGCTGATTTAAAGGCGCGCGTACGCATTACTGCCCGCTGTGTTTTAAGTTTTTACTGTGATTTCGAATGAGATAGTAAGGAGATAGTGCCTCGTTAGCGATATCCTGTACTAAACTGATAACTGAAACACCTTGTTCTCGAATAAAGTAAACAGGGTTTGTTTTTCCAGAACATGCTAATATTCCAAATGACTATTATCTTTTTTCAACATGTAAGAACGATAAATCGACGGTCCCAGCGAAGAAAAACCTTAGCCAAAAATCTGCAGTTTAAAAATAATTGTGAGAAGCTGAAATAAATTAAAAAATCATAATAAATAAAGAATTTTAATAATTTAGCACTTGATTAATCTGATTTTTAATTTTTTCTAATTTTTTAATTCATTTCAGTCTTTCATCGATAATTTCAAATCTGCAGATTTTCGAGTGAGGTTTTTCTTCGTTGGGACCGTCGAAATGTATTCGTAAATAAAAATTAATTTTGAACAAATGAGTCATTGACTCAGATATTAAATATTTATTTATTTATTATCATCATTAATTGACATTAATGTCCTTTAATACATAATTAATTTATATATGTATATATTTCATCAATAACAACTTTCTCATTCAAATTTCAAAAATTTTGATTTAATATTTTTTTTAAATAAACTAATATCCTTTTCAAGGCCATGTAAAGAAAGGCTGAAAATAAACTAATAATTAAAAAAATAAACTAATATAATTATAATTTCTTGTATCTACGGATAAATTATTCCAACTTCTTTTCAATCTGTTTGTAACAGAATAATATAACAAATTTGTTTTACAATTAGATTCAACCAATTCTCTGGGGTTCCTTATATTGATTAATATTACTTAATTAATACACAATTAATATTAATAAATATTACTTAACAAAACAAGGAATTTTATAACTTTTCTTTTGTCCCGCGGACAATCTCTTTTTTTCCCGGCATGCGCATTCTCCTCGCTTTTAATCTGAAAAAACGTGTTCGCCTTTAAACACAGCAAAATTATAATTTTGAGCGATGGCGCGCCGCACAGCAGCGGCGATAGGATCGTAACAAGACAATCAAATTCCAGCGGTCGCGGCCGCATGCATCTCGCGCGTGAATCATAGCCAGATTTGAACCGCGACGGAGGCCAACGACACGTAAGTCCCCCCCGGGTCCTTTGTGACGACTCCCGTGACTCACGTGGAGGAGAAGGAAGCGCAGTCCTGGAATTTACCTGTTTGGTGCGACTACTCCGCCTTGGAATCTAATTGTGCGGGGAGCTTGAGAAATGAAGAGTACTTCGGGACCATTAGGGGGGAATGAATCAGACGCATCGAAGCTAATTAATCAACTTGATTTCTCAATTCACGTGTGAATCATTTCACGTCGCACTAGAGTATCGTTACGCGCTGAGGACTTTAGATAGGTTTAGTTTAGTCACTGAGAAAGTTTTTTTCTTTTTTTTTTTATTACGAAAACTACTCGACTGTGGGTCAATTTCCGAGGTTTATTTAAATTAACAAGTTTTTTTTTTCCCATCGAGTGAGCGATCGTTCTAGAATGGTTTTATCGATTAATATAAATTTTTTTTTACGCCTATTATATAAAGTTTAATCGACGGTTTACAAAACCAATATCAGTATGACGTCGTTAAAAGAAATTTTTTAAACTTCACGGGAGAAAAAAAAACAACACTT
This sequence comes from Encarsia formosa, assembly GCA_038277355.1. NCBI lineage: Eukaryota > Metazoa > Arthropoda > Insecta > Hymenoptera > Aphelinidae > Encarsia > Encarsia formosa. The sequence continues at coordinate 115,431,662 of CM076184.1, forward strand.
CAGTCAATCAATCGAATATTATATAGTAGCGATTTTTTTTTTATATTTGGTTACACTGGGTAGCTACTCAAAATATCGTACCCATTGTCTGTTGTTGGTCTGTTGTAAACATTATACCTATTAAATAATCGGTGAAACTGAGAATAGTATTTAGTAGGTACGCCTGGCTGGTTACTAATAGAACCCTTCAACAGGAGTCGAACCCAAATTCTTAAATTAAAATAAAATTTGAAAAACTTCTCATGAAAAAAGAGGACACTTTATACTCCATTATTGAACGAAAAAAATCGTAGAAAAATTTCAAGTTCTCTGCATTGAATGAATTGTGGCAAGTTTTGAAATTCATAATTAGATCACATTCCCGGTCATACCACCAGATGTTTACCTAAAAAACATAATGATACCTACTCGAAGGGTAACCCTATAAGCAACATAAATCAGTGAATATGCACCTTGAGTCAGGTTTCTACCTATTGATCAAACATTAAATAGAAATTATTATTTGAATTCAAGGAAACTATAAAAATTTTTTTAATTCAACGAATGGCAGCAATAAAATATTTTTTTTATTAAGTGCTAGAGCGCACAGCCAGGTGGTTACCTGAAGAATCGTACTCGGAATCGTACTCATAATCAAAGGGTAAACCAAGGCAACAAAAATCAGTGCATTTGTTGCCACCTTGCATCACCAGGTGATCAAACCCTCGATCAAACAATATACCTGAATCTCGACGAGAATATCATTTTAAAAAACAGTGACCATGACACAAAGCATCTGACTAATACAGTATCATCGCTCACTACAAAAGTTCTCGGAACAGCCAAGACGATCAAGTGGTATCGTCAATGAAAATGTAGGGCAGTTATTCGGACCGCAAGCGTACCGAGAACCATGAATGAGCCTCGCAGACCGGAAGCGCGATCTACGGTACCAAGAAGCTTTACTTTGCGGACTCGCCAACAAATAAATCGGGGGGAGGCGAACAACAATGCAGATATTACGCAAGGACGAAATTGAAAATCAATAAGACGCAAAATTGCTTTTTTTTTTTTTTAAAAACGATTGGAAATTTAAACTCGAATCATGGTAGTAACTCGTGTTCCGTAACTCGCACGCGGTGTATAGGAGCCCGATGCAATTACACCGCGAGCGCGGGGGGATCGAATGCATGGTTAAAATAAAAGGCACGTGCCCGCTGACTCGGTGTACAAAAGAGCCCCGCTGCTTCTTCTTCGGCTGGATGCAGCGAGCAGCATTGTTGCAGCCTTGAATAATCTCGCAGGAATGCGAATTGTGCAATTTAACGGAGCGCGGGTAATATAGATCCCCTAGGCCCGATACAAACTGCAGCAGCAGCTGTGTGTATGTATAGCTTCCGTATCAAAATATGGAATTTTATTGCGTCTGATAAACAAGCTTGTTTATGGAATTTCTCACTTGACGCCAAAGCGACTCGCGTTCGAGCGGTTGGCTGCAACGATATAATGTTATGAATTAATTTAAGTCAGACGCTCGTTTAATTTCGTATCGATCGGCGATCGCGCCACAATGGAATTCCAGGCTGTCGCTCGGTTGGCTAAAAAAAAAATTTCTTTTAACTAAACCAATACCACCGACGGGTAATCGGAAGGGGGTAGGGAGTTTTAATTTTGATCGTTAATTCAGCGTGCGAGGTGTGTGTGGGTTTTATCAATCGGACGATCATCTACATCATTAATTAACTAAAATATAATTACCCCAACGGTGTAGCTAAAACAGGTATGCGCTTTATTTAAACATGCGAGTGTTATATATATACCCTTTCGCCAATCACGTGAGAACTCTATTACTGTCGTATATCAAAAAGTAATATGTCTTTCGAGATTTATCGCGCGAATAAGATACCCAACCTCGGCTCCGTTTTTTTTTTTTTTTTTCTTCTGGTCTTGGTCGATACAGTATCTTTTAAAAGAATAAAAAAGTAGTGGCCGTGTGCGTTACTGCTCGACATTTTTTTTTTTTTTTTTACAGTGTCTTAAGTCAACATTTCTAATTGAAACGTAATTTATTTTTTCCCTCTCGTTGACACGGGGTTTATTTACAACGAACAATCGCGGTACAAATTGGTCTTGAAACAAATTTTTGAGGAATTTTCAAAGAGCAGCTGCTGACTCGGGAGAGAAAAAATAAGTTTTTCAATTGTTTCCTATTAGAGAGCGAAAACTGACCACCACCTGTTGCAGGATCAGCTTCCCCTAAATCGCTCAGATAAAACATCTGTTTCCGCATAAATATTCGCGCAGAGAACACAGGGAGTAGAAAAGAAGGAGAGAAGGAATAAAAAAAAGAAAAAAAAAAAGGGAAAACAACGCTCGGCATTTCCCAACGGTCGCGCGCCGGCAGCCGTAAGTTCGAGGGCAAAGCGTTTAAGTTAAATCGCGGCTCACGTGATATGCATGATCCTCGGCATCTTCTTCTTCCCACGCTTCGCGGGTAATTGCGAACCCGCCACTTAACGAATCGGACAAAACTGCGGCGGCGGACCCCGGCCGGCGCGAACTATTTTTATCCCCCCGCGCTTTTTTTTTATTGGCGAGCATCTCGATCGGACCCGATTTTTCGGGAGATAATTCGTGGCTTTGACTAGTATCGAGCACCTCGGATGATTGTTACTCACGTGGATTAATTGGTTTGGTGGAGGGAATTTCGTGGACGTACCTGAAACAAACAAAAACAAATAATTTGTGAATTTATTGTTTTCAACAGAGTAATTATGTATATGTTTTTGATAAATTGGTACTACATGGAAGGGATAAAATATTTTTGAGTACAAACTGGTCATGCGAGCAGGTTCGATCTGGGATCTGCTGCTGTTTACGAACTCTCAAGATTATGCTTTTATATAAGGTTTTATTTTGTATTCTAACTCTTTAAAAAAAAAAAAAAAAAAAAAAAAAACTTTTTTTTTTAAGCTTGTTAATTACTGTTTAAAAAAAATATATTAAAAAAATCTTCATTCCAAAAATATATAAAATATGTAAGGTTTTTAGCTACATAATAAACTATAAAGTTTATTTGAGAGTTTATTGCAGCAAACATTTTAAATTAAAAATAAAAATAATAATAAATTATTTAACGATGCTCAAATGCCTTTTAAACAGTAAAAAACAAGGTAAAAAAGTAAGTCTTACGTCTTTAAAATTAAGACATGAATTTTTGGAATTAGCGGGCTTTGAAAAAATGAAATGACAATCGAGAAGAACCCGAGAAGAACCTATTGATACCGAGATTGATACATATTTATAAATCCAAAGCTATTTTTTAATTTTAATTTTTCTCCTAAAAAAAAAAAAAAAAAAAAAACGCAAGCTTAAAAATATTTAAAAAATTCGAATTTGAAGTATATTTTTACCTTAAAAGGCCAGAACAGTATTTCCCGCGTAATCGAGTCCAGTGACTCTGGATACAACCTCGGTAAAAAAATCCGGCTCCTTCAAAGGCGAGATCAATCGAATCCATAAAATTAGCAATCCCCCGCGCGCGCGGGTATATATCCTCGGTTCCGCGATAAGCCCGAAATTCCGCAGGATCAGGCACGCGAGTCATTCCGCTCTGGCCTCTGGCTGCAGCGGCATTCCAAGGCGTCATCGTGATCGTAATGGCAGCAGCTCTTTTAAACGCACTCCCGGCTGCTGCTGCAGCGTCACATCACTCCCACGCACGCCTGAATGCATCGTTAACTCGCCACGCTGCTGCAGCTTTCTTTTTTTTTCCTACCCCGAAGCCACGAAAATATGTACGACTACGAACTTTCCGTTGCGTAAGGCGCCCCTGAGGAGATTTCATTTTCAAGCGAAGTATTGTTGCGGGAAGAGTCTTCTCAAGTTGGACCCGGAACTCGTTCTGGATTTTATTTTGGGAAATATATTTTGATTACATCGATGGTCCCAGCGAAGAAAAACCTTAGCGAAAAATCTGCAGATTTTAATTGTCCAATAAGAGGCTGAAATAAATAAATTAATCAGAAAAAATCGAATATTTTAATAAGTTGGTACCCTAGAAATTCGATTTTATTTATATTCGGTAATATAAATAAATATATTTATTTAATTCGATTTATGTAAATTATCGAAAATTATATTAATTCGATAATATTTATGATTTTTTTAATTTATTTCTGCCTCTTATTGATAATATTGAATCTGCGGGTTTTCCGCTAAGGTTTTTCTTCGCTGGGACCGTCGACATGGTTCTCTAAGATAATGAGGGTTTTCCGAAAATTTTACAGTAGGAATTTCTTTAACGATAATAACGAGGAAAATAAGGTATTTCAGATCGGTATTGAAATCCGGTTTTTACTGCCGCGCGTGGCGTCACTCTTCTTTACATTTTTTAATAATTCAATCCTTCTTTTTGTGCACTAAAGTTTCAATGTGAAAAGCGTGTCAAGGGTAAATGAAAACTTTAAAAAGATTCAAATAAAATATAAGATTCCGAAATTTTTTTTTTAAAGCAGCAAGAAAGTTTGTTTGTCGATGAGTGCACTTTCGTTACGTAAAACACCGACCGAGAAAATCCATAAAGGACGTAAATGATAAGTATGGTAATGATTACCGTTTTATTTTCCGTAAAGTGGATTTAAACGCCGATTTTTTTATGTAATTTTTTTTTTTCTTACTTGAGTTTCATACAAATTTCATAATCTAAACTGGTGATTTACGACTGGACACAAGAGTGCAGTCGTAAACGTGTATGTTCTGTCTCGCGGCTAAATTAATGTCTTTCGGACGAGCAGCTTACTTATTACGCATTCACTATTTTTTTTTCCTAAGTTTTTTCTTTTTATTACTATTATTATTATTTATTTTTTTTTTTCAACGAAAAAATTGGGCAGTAATTTTTCAAGAATAAATCTCGAAAGTCAATCCTTGAATATTGTTTATCATAAATTAATATTTCATTCGAAAAATGCGTATGATGTATTATAGGAAGTGTCGAGATCAAAATTTTGCAAAATACATTCACCGAGGAAAACACAACTTGTTCGGCAACATTCAATAAATTCGTTCCCCTCGATAAATCAATATTTGTCAATTGGGTCTAAATGATTTATGGACTATTAAAACATTTCCTTCAATTGAACGAGGTCTGCCTTTTCAATGCACTGAAATAAATTTCAAAATTCCTTCATCTCTTTTTTTTTCTTCTCTTTTTAAAGGCTCGACGAATTTTCAGATAAACCGTTCGAGATAAGCACAAGAAAAAAAAAATTCAATTAAATTTTTTTTATCAGACATGAAAAAAATCGAGAAAAAAATCACTTCCGTGATTAAAATCATACGGTATTGATTTATATATAATCGAATGAAAAAATGCCAGAAATTTTGTGCGTATGCGAATGTAATCATTATTCTCCTTACAAAACACAAACATAAGAGAATTCGAGACCCGGAGAGAAAAAAAAAAAATTACGAGGGAAAAGCTCGTGTTTGTACGGTACTACCAAAAAAATATTTTTTTTATTTAGTGTTTAAATTTATTATCATAATAATAATGCTCATTAAAACGGTATTTTATGCGTAATCCTCGGCGTAATCATTAATTTAAATATGACATATCTCGTATCAAACGCTTGCTTAATGACACCATTTGTTTGCTTAATGTATTCTGATTTAACGGTAAAGTCTGTGATATTTTTTCCCGAGTTTTAAAAAAAATATTTTCTTGAATTCTCTTCCTTCCTTTTGATCGGATTGGAAGAGACTCTTTTTTTACTCGTATTACATTTCGAGTGCAAATCTCGACAATTATGACTTGAATTTAAAAAAAAAAAGAGAGCCATGCGCGTAGACGTAACACGCTCTTATCCGTTAATTTATCAAGATTACAACCGAAAAAGAAAACTTACGCACTTTTAATTAAGAATCAGATACGAAGAAAGTACCTTAAATCTTCGCGATCCACAATAATAAAAGTCGTTAAATACCAAAAAAAAGTAGATTAATTTATCTCCCCCGTTTGTTAAAGAGAAAAATCAATTCCACTCTCTCGCCCTTGCGCAATCGTCAGCGATAAGCATCGATCAAAAAATAAAACCCAAAACTCTCTCGAGACCGCAAACACAATCGAAGCTGCTATAAAAAAAAGAAAAAAAAAATCGAACCGACTCTCTTCGATTTTCTCCTTGCATCCATAAATCTCGGGCACGAAGTTGAGAAAAGAACCCAAGGTGGGTATGGTAAGGACTAAGCCCTAATCATCCGGTACAAGGCTCAAAGTGTCACGTAGCGAATTAAACGTGCAGAGGAAATTTTAACGCGCGGGGCCAGTCTTTTCAAGCCATCTCCGAAGGTCATCTCTCTCTCTTTACGGTAGCGAGATGACAGCCCGGTTTTACTTTCACCTTTGAAAATCCGGTGAAAAGGGAGTCTCTTCGCTAATGGGCTAGCCGAGCATGCACGCCTGACAATGAGATACATGATTTTTGCGGTGTTATTATTCGGGTTCGTGCAGACGAGCTTTTTTTACTCGTCTTTGCTCTCCCTTTGTACTTGGGTATCGTGTTCTTCTCGTGCAGCCTAAGCTCCAATTGTGGGCCCGAAATTTTTTTGTTTTGTTTTTGGTTGGTGGATCTCTGGGATCGGGACTCGGGAGAAAAATTTAATTCAATGGGGGAATCGCTTTGCTTGATCGGTACCGAGAACTTTCGATAAATTAAACTCTGAGAGAGAAGTTTTATCATAGAAAGATTCTGGTTTTGGGGTTAAGGGTCCCGAAATTTTGTAGAAAGTTTCGAGACGTATCGACAAGAAGAAATTTTTGGAAGTTTACTGCAGAAAATCGAGCTAATTTGGTTTTTAAGAAAAAACCGTTTTTCTGGAGGTAGAAATTCCGAGAAATTCGTATATAAAAAAAGGGTTTGATTTTCAAGATTTCAATTTGGCCAAGTAAAAAAAGTGGTACCAACGTTTCGACGTAAGCCCGCGAGTCTCAATCGACATTTCCTCAATCCAACAAAAAGTGAAACCCACTCGGCATCTCGCGTTACTCACGTCCCGAATCTCTCTTATCGCATCTGCCCTGCGCCCGAGTTGAGAAAAAACCCCGCGCGCTGACCTCGTTTCTCATCATCGCTTGCGCAACTCCACCCGCACGTAACGCTCCATTTTTTCTTAAAAGGGAAAAATAAAAGAGACTCAACTCTCACCCCTCCAAGGCTAAAACCGCAGGCATCGTGATCGATGACCGTGACGCTCGCGTGCCATGCCGGCAGTAAGTACGCGTGTGTTTATTATTGACAAATGACGCTATCCGTAGGTAATTGCCTCTGCGCATAATACCGTTGGTATTACGAAATTATCGTTATTATTGTCACTCGACCGAGTAAGACAATAACCCGTGCCGGAGCGCCCACGCGTTCGCGAGGAAGTCTACCGGCTTTGATTTACGATGAGAGCGCGATCGCGGGGATTTAAAACTCGCGTCGTTGTAATGAGCCGATCGTGACTGATTTATTTACTTTTAATTTCCCCCTCCACAATTCGATTTGTGTAAATTAAAAGAGAGACAATGACGAGCTTTCAAATTCCCCGCGCGTCGGGAATCCGGCGCGCTTACTTTCCCGCTGCAATTTGCATTCGGCTGCTGTGATCGTCGCCTTAAATTTTCATTAACACACGTGTGCCTCCGGGATGACCCTTTCACTGGGAGCAGGGGTAAAAAGTGAAATTGATACCCCGCGCCCATTGTCCTCCGAAAAGTTTAAACTTTCACCCGCGGTGGCACCGGATGACAATGAACCGGGGACGCCAACGACGACGACGACGACGACGGCTCTATTCCGCAGATGCACGCGCGATACTGCAGAAATGTAAAGTGGGTAGCGGTAGAGTGAAACTTTTATCTCCGTCGCCAGCGACGACGACGACGACGACGACACGTCGAACCGAGATAGCGACTTTCGGTTTCGGGGGAGGAAAAGAGAAATTGGAGCTCTTGTGTAATGGCTAAGAACCAGCGGGTTTCGCGATAGCGAACTGCAATTTCTTGGTCTTTCGAGGAAATTAAGGTGTTGACGTCCGCACCTAAAATTGAATCCGGAATGAATTTGACGATACGACAAGATGTATCTGGATTATGTCTTCGGTAATCATGCTTAGAGCTTTTTATTTTAAATTGAACCTAGTGACGTCGGTCAAGAATGTGATATTTTTGAGTATTGTAAGGTAGAAAAGATAAACAAGCATTTTCTCGAGAATTTTTTTAATCTTTGTAGCAGTATTGAAACGTGCTTTCGATAAATCTAAAACCAAAAACAAGAAGAAAAAAAAGAACCCTGAGACATAACCAGAGAACTCAATCTGAATAAGTGAAAAATCAAGGTAAGGATTTCTCATCCAAGTTCAGTGTTACGTTATGCCATAACACATAGAAGAAGACGAAGAGGAGCATCGTCTCTCGGAGGTTGTAGTATTATGAAAAAATCTTGAATAGGGTATCGTGTGTCTCTCGATGCTGCGGCTCATTCTTCAACGTCGATTGTCGTTCAATGGCCTCGGCTCTCATTACTCCGCAGTCCCCACGTCAACAACGTAACACATAAACCGCGCTCTGGCTAATCATTTTTTTATTCCCTTCCTGAACCATCCGTCGACTTTTTACACCTGCGGCTGGAATACGTAACGCTAAACCCGAGTTACGTGTCGTAATTGGTCAGCTTCGAACCTTTTGGTCCAGGGACAACAAACAGCCGAGCTGTTTACCCGGGGCAGTCCGGTGCATCATTGTCGCGCTCAGCCCCGGTGTCCATCTTTTTCCACGAATGGTACGGGCTCCGTTATAATGCTCCTTTCGCCGGGAAGAAGGAGGAAGAAAACGCAGCGATATTCATCAGCAGAATCCAAATGAGGTTATGCGACAATAGATCCCTTGATTAATGCCTCGAGCAAAAATTCCTCTTTTTAATCGACAAAAAATGCCCACTGAGGTCGGGCGAAATTTTATTTGAGGAGTCACAATTAGGAATGCTCCAAATAAACACGTATCCCTCTTTGCGAATTCCTCGTCTACAAATAAGACGCGCGGGGCAAAAGTAATTAGCGGCGCCCCGGCAGCAGCCTTGATAATGAGTGGAGCGCGGAGAATAAAGAGAGACGTTGCATTAATTCGCAGCTGGCTTCTTCTCCTTCTTCTTCTTCTTCTTTTTCTCGCAAGCAAGCAACCCGTCCTCCCAGCTCACGGCCGTCCGGTCGTCACTCGGCTCGCTCCTCCCTCGTATCCTCGGCAAGGACGAGTGCACTGGCCGCTCGCTCGCTCGCTCGAGCGAGAGCGCGCGCGCGTGTGTACTGTATACAGTATCGGCTCCTCGCATTCCAAAGCAGCTGCTCTCCGATATTCTCCCGAGAGAGTAGTCAAAAGAGAGCAAAACCGCGGAGACGAGCTTTAAATTCAGGAGTTTTGCCAGAGATCGACAGGGATTAGTCTTGGTTTCGAGAATCCTGCATATGAAATACCGACTCTCTTTGTTGGATGTATAATAGGTACTTAGACACCGAGTAGAAAAAACAGTAGTATATAGTTCCGTACGGTAATATGTACTGGAAACGACTTGGGTACTCAAGCAAGACTCAGGCCTAAAATTAATAAAAACAGTACATGCATACTGTTTGTATATCATACTCAAAAACGTATCATGATAGCTTTAAGAACCTGCTGGAATTTTTAAGAAAAAGTTAAAAACAATTTATACAGCAATGCGGTCATCTTGAATATGAAGCTGAGTTTGGAACAAAAGTTGAAACAATTCAACACATAGATGAAATAATTTAATTGATAGTTTAACACGTTTATTGTACAGCAAAGATGAGTATGTTATAAGTTATAATAATTTAAATTTAAAATAAAACAGGCTGTAAGCTTTGACAAAAAGTTATAAAATCTAAAGGTTAATAACTTGCTGAATGTAGTAAAAATTTGATAGAAACTTAGAAAGTGGAAGCTCAAAATATAAAAATGAAGATATTAACAAAAAGTTAAAACATTATGCATCGTCATTTTAATCGCTATCGACAGGGAATATGGACAATACTAAAAATATAAAAATGAGCAACTCATGAGATGAATGTTAATTACGAGGTTAATTACAAAGAATCGGAAACTTTTAGAAACATTAGACATCAAAAGATCGAGATGGTCATAATTTAGAAACAAACTTCACTACCAAAAATGATTTTCTGCTGGACCCATCAATTAAATTATTTATCATGAGTCAACCTTATAAATATCAGGTCGGAATTTCAGTCAAAAGTGAAGAAAAATTTCGCAACAAAGATCGACAACAGCAGCCCAGTGATCAGCTGTGTGAGAAATTTATAAACCTGACTTGATCGTGTACAAGCCGAGTCTGCAGCGCAAATGTGAGACAGACCAACAAAAATGATTTAACCTGTCGAACCAGTTTATCTCGATCATAAAATCAGCTAGACGAGCCATAGAAAACACGGCTATGACAAACTGTCAGTGATAGTGAAATTCTCTTCCCCTGTAATCAACTTCCCTCTCTCTACAAACATCATTTGCTCTTTCGTCCTCTTCATCTTTTTTTATTTTAGCCCTTTTCCCTTTCGTTTCATGAATAAAACACACTTCTCGGCTAAATTGGTAGGTAAACAATTCGCTCCTCTTACGGCCACCGTGAATAATTCTAAAGTGCCCCTTGAATGAAAATTCGTGAATCCAGTGATGAGTTTAATCAGCCCAAACACAATAATTTGTATCCCAGAGCCTTCATTAAAATTTTTTTTTCGCTTCGAGTCGTGACTCGGAGTTTAACATCTTTTTTCTAAAACCTAGCATAGTCCTCTGATAACTTTAAATTCCCGCAGTGAGAATCATTACAGAGCTCGTTACAGTCCGAATCGAGCAAGTCCGATAAGCATCAAAGTGAGACGTAATCCGGGATATGAAAATATGCTCCAAATGGGATTTCGTACGACCGTAGGTAGGTACGGCTTCCTCGTACGCTGCCGCTGCTACTTGTCAAACTTTATATCAAAGAAAATATCAGCGCACGTAAAACACATCGAGCGAGGAAGAAGAAAAAGAAGAAAAAAAAAGAGAGAGATATAGCAAACGCGTGTGTGGGCATCGATGAAATTCTTATGACTTCGTGCCAAGGGGCTCAGGTAGCGGGTTGTCGTGGCGGTAGTAGGGGTAACACGACACCGCGCGTCCACTTTTAACATAAATTTCAGAAAAACCGGAGTCCCGCGCTCCTTCGCCGCGTCGTCGTCGGGCACCGAAAAAAAAAAAAACAAATAAATAAATAAAGCTGGAAGGAGAGAGAAATGCTTCTACGAAAAATCCACCACTATTTTTTCTTTGTCCTCGAGCTGGCTCATTCTTTTCGAGAAAATTTTCTTAAATTATATGCAGGCGCCCTCCCGGAATACCTCGCGGAATACCTTTTGAGCGCGTGCTACAGCTTATATAAAAACTCGGCCTTTTAAGCGTGACTTCTGACTCACATGTTAATCTTGAATTTTTTTTTCTTTTACCTCGACCTTTGTAATTAACGCTACAGTTTTAGCACGTTTTTTTTTTTTTTTTTTTTTTTGAATTATTCATTGTTGAATGAATCATTCCTTACAGTTATCCGAGCAGTTATCCACATAAAAAAAAAACTTCTGTTTTTCTGTGACCTGCTCTAAAAAAACAAAAACAAGAATAAATCCACATTCAAAATATCAACGTTTCAAGCTTTGAGAACTCTATATATGGAGTAAAAAAAATGTCCTGGCAGCAAACACAGCGTTTAATCGGTACAGCCGGCATATTACGAGGCGGAGAAAGTACATGCCCATTTCGTCTATTATAGCCATATAATAATACACAATGCGTTCACGCGACAAACATACAGACGTAATAATCGTTTCGTTTATATTGTTTCACAGGACTATGCAAATGTGACGCAATTTAACCTGTACAAGAAAGAATAATAACAATCATCATCGAGATTACAGCCGTTTTGAATTTTGTTGGTTTTTCGTGGTACCTAAAACAGTCTTCTTTATGGGTGAAAGTCTTCCAAGAGTATTTATACAGGTAAAATTAGACTTTTTTTATTTTTATTTTTATCATTCCCGGTTGCTCTGAGACTTATGACTTTTGTAATGGATATTCGAGAGAGAGAAGAAATTTTATTCCAGATGTATGCTTTGAGATTGCCGAGAGTGACTGAATATGATATAAGTCTTATGAAATGATCCTTTGGCCGTAGTACTGCGGGGGGAAAACAAAAGAGGAGAAATTGTAATTCCGAGTCCTCTCGAAGCTCCATATTTTCCGGATAAAATCTACCAAGATTTATTCGGTCCGAATTTTCATTCTAGCTGGCTGTAATTACAGTAGCGGCAGGTGTCAACTCTCGACTGCCTTAATTCTCTCCTTCTGAACTAGAAATTAACCCTTTGATTTACGTTTGGATATCCATTTTCAACCTCGAGATTCGTTAAAGTTCAAGGATCGAGAACTCTTAATACCCGTGTGCCAGTTCGAATCGGGGATACCACAACGAGGGTCTCCCAAAGAAAAATAAAACAATCGAGCAACCGCAACGGCGATTATGCACAAAGAAAAAAAGAAGTGCATCCACCCACCGAAAATTACTCTCCTCGGAGAGGAGCAAGATCGATGTTCCCTATCCCACCATTGAAATCCCCACGCATTTACGCAACCCGTAATTTTCGGAGTCATTAGGGAGTCTATGCGCACGCACGCCGATAAAATTCCCCGCATAACTTGTGCACTTTCACTCGATAAGAAGTAAGCAAAAAAAAAAAACAAAAAACAAAAAACAAAGGATCGAGCAAGGATGAGATACCCCGCTTGTTCTCTGCGATTTTGAAATTTATTTTTATCGCGAGACAAAACCCTTTTTTTCGCGGGATTTATCGATTGGATGGCCTTTATCAGCGACACGCAGGGGGATACGAACACTCCCTGATATTGATAAGCAAGCTTTTGTTGCGCAAGATTTTTTTTAACCGGGCTTACGTAAAGGAATGCTGCTGCTGCACTTGAATTTTTTTTTTTAATCTCCCCGTGATTCGATCCCCCGGGGAGACACCCGAGTTTTACAGTCCCGAGCTACGGCTCTTGAAAAATAAAGAAACGATCGCTGTAAAGTAGTTTCTGAACTTCGGAGGATTGCGATGATTGGTTTTCCCTGGCGCGGCAGCTTTTAATTTATCCCTCGAGTGCCTCTACTGACGAATCCGGAAGCCCGAACCATTATTCCTAAAACTTAATTGTTCGAGAAGTTGGTTTATTGGGACCAATAAATACAAAAACTACCGCATTTTTTTAGTACCCGAACGGCAAACACGCTCAATTGGCGCTATTTACCTTGGAAAAAAAAGAGGGAGAGAGAGAGAGAGAAAAAAGCGGAGTCTATACATATACATTAGCCGCCCGCTCACGGACGGGACACAAACGCGGAGTATATAAGTAAGTTGGAGAGTGGCGCGTGAGAACGGGGATTCACGCGCCCCGCTCGCGAGTTCAAGCGATCGCGACCGTTAAGTTCATCGGCGATTCGTACGCCGACACGGACGCCAAACGAGATGATGCTTAATTAGGGCCGCCGAAACGATTATTCATAACGTAGGTGTTGCTGCCTAAGCCTTTTTTTTTTTTTTTTTTTACTCCGCCTCTTTTATTGGATGGATTAATGAGGATTATGGGAGATGGTTTTGAGGAATAGACCGAGCGGCGTTTCTTTCAGAGGTGCAGGAGCTTTTGTAATGGATTATTTGGGTGTAATGAGGTCGGATTTGTCGTGATTGTAGTGGCTTAATTTTTTATTCACTGCAAGCATGCGAAATTTTTTGTCGTTTGAAAATTGAGTTTTTATATTCGGCTCAGCATTTTGGACTTTCGACAAGTTTTGTGAATTATTTCTCCTACTGAGTGTCTTTTTTAGCGAAAATTTAACTATTTTTTTAATATTTTTTTTTTTTATAAATGACTTACTAAAAAAAAAAAAAAAAAACACTAGAATTTTTCAATTGCCACTTTGTGCATTGACTTGGTGATAAAAATTTTCAAGATTTTCGAAGTTATTTAGCGAGGGTTATCATTAAATTTGATGGAATTTAAATATAAAAAAAACTCATTTAAATCAATTAAACTGCACAACATAGTTGAAAGTCTGGGTACTAATGGATAAAACGCACGGATGGAGTAGTTTTAAAGTTCAAACTTCAAGACTTTGCACCGATACAAAGTATCGGCTCGCGGCACTCCTTTTAACCCGTTCCAGTAACTAACGCCAAACTCTAATCTATTTCGTATTAATATTACCGTTGGTCGTCGATTGAAATTGCAGAGTCGAGGCGCCAGACAATTGGAAAAAATTTACAGTTATGGAAATATTATCATCTTGGGAAGCAGGAGAGGAACGATTCAACTTTTTGACTATCTTTCGTTCAAAACTTATTCATCCGGAATTATAATACCAGAACCGCCCGTGCGCCCGCCAGCCGCGAAATATTTATGAACGCGGGTCTTTCATTCATGCCGAAAGCGTGAATGAGCCGGAGGATGCGATAACAGGTTTCTTTCATTCATTAGAAAATAAGAAAAAAAAAAAAACCTTGTTTCATCATCATCATCATCGTCGTCTTCTTTCGTGTTTTCAATGAATGCGAAATTATTATACTTCGCGGAGTTAATGAATTGTCAGGATTTTCGAAGACTCGATTATCATTGTGCGTGTAATACTTTTCCATCGTGTGTTGCGTGTACACATTAACACTTTTTTCCTGAATATTTAATTGGGCAATTGAATTTTTGTAAATAGTTAAAATTTTACAGCTCCGACGACGCGTAATCATCTAATCGAATGAATTTGTTACGTCAGAAGATTTCTCTGAGAGTTTTAATATACATCTCGACACGGATTACACCTTCGAGATCGAAAATAAAATTTTCAAAGAATGTGTCTAAATTAAAACTATTGGCCTCATGATTTACAGAAGATTTTCTCAAATTAATCTAATTAAGCGCGACGTGAGTTTTTATCACGAAAATACGGATCAAAAAGGCGTATAACGAGCTTATTAAAAAGTCTACAAGTGCACCAGCAGCAGCAGCATCAGAGTCCTTACAGATCGTCGCGATTCCCAGAACCGCCGGCTTATCAAGCCCGCTAATCCACGTAAAAAATCGCCGGCTATTACGCATCGCTTGGATTCCAACTCTAGCAGCCCAAGAAGGAAAAGAAGAAGATTCTCCCCAAGTTTCTTCTTCATTTTTTTTTTTTTCTCGTTTTTTTATTTCCTTTTCGTTCCAACGCGTGCGCCGACCAGCAGGCGTGCAACACCTGCTGACTCCGAGAAGCGTAATATATATATATGGACAATTTTGCCCCGCGAGAGCCTGCGGCTTTGCATTAAAATTTGGTGGATCGGGCGAGGAAGTGAGCATCGGGCAAATTGATTTCAATTTCGACTCCTGGTAATGCACTTTTGAGGTTGTGAACCTGTCATTATTATTGTTATTTTTATTTATTTATTTTTTTGGTAAAAAAAAAGATTGCAGTAGAAGTTAACTTTTTTTTTTAACCAAGCTTTTACAGATTTTAATAGTTGAATTAAGTACCGTTGAATCCAGCTATGAAACTGAGAGCCAGGATTCGAACTGACGAGCCTTTGAGTGGTAGCCTTTGCCCAAATTAGCACCAGTAATAATAAATTCTATATAAACCAGCTGCATATTTTCAGATAATCATACACAATGACACGACAATTATTAGTTTCGTACGTTTCACAAGCTCACATAAATCTGAAATCGAGAATCTTCCTCCGTTATCTAGTGTACAAAAATTCAGGGTCAATCCGGCTATTTAAAATCCCCTTTAAAGAAGACAAAACTTCTCATCAACACCTTCAAAAACTCCCTTCTCTCTCTCGAGAGGTAGAATCTAAAAAAGTCTAGGCATCAGGAGGATGACAATGGCCTCTCAGGCTCGTCGAATACCATAGTCGGCGTCGAACACGAAATTCTCGTCGTGACAGCTGGCATCCTTCGCAAAATACCTCGGAGAAGAATCCCCTTTGCGCGTGTAAGCGGATAGCTTATGGTTTTCACGCTGCTGCCGCTGTTGCGGAGGAGGAGGATTAAATGCAAAAAACGAAAGGCCTGTACTTGAACCGCGGCTCGAGTGAGAGGTGCGCATGAAAAATCGCAGAGAAGGGATCCTCTTTTCAAAAAAAAAGAAACCCAACTAGTCATTCGGAATTATTGCTCTACTCCCGGAGTACATTCGGTGACTAACGCCTTTGTCACAGATCGATCGAAGGGGATTAGCCTCGGGATTAGCGATAAAAGTTGTTTTTAATAGGCGAGAGTGGATGCGATGCGTAACGGTTTTGAGTAAAACCACGGCCCTTACGCACCTGCCCCACGTGCCGGAGGAATATAATGCGGAAGAGCGAGGATGCATGTATAAAAGATGCGCCGGCTCACTTGTTGCCGGAGATTACACCTACTTTTTCACCTGCGGTGTACGTATGGGAGGAAAATTGCTGGGTGCACCTACGGCCTTCCCTCCCCTCTTTTTTCGCGGTTTATCGAGAGATTTTTTCGGGTGTATCAGTGCCTGAAAATCAATATTTTAACAAAAAATTGTTTGCTGCAGTAGGTAGATAATGACATAATTTCTATGTTAGAAATTATATTAGCTACTACTTAGAGATGAAATGTTTGTTTTTGTTTTTATTTATTTTTTCTGAGCATTATAACTATAAAAATAGGAACTAGTAAATGTAGACTGCATCATGTGCACTAATTATATGATTACGAATTAGTGTTACAATGATTTGATCAATTTAAATGTTACGTAATTTTTAATCACAATATGATGACTAATATTATTTTTATTATCATTTTACGTTTGTTATTTTGAAATATCAAAGTTTGTGCTTTTTAACTCAATTAGTTAAAAAGAAAATATTATCTATCAAAAGCAATATAGTTTAATCGTACAGAAAGATAAGATAAAAAAAATAAAATAAGAACGCTGACTCATGTTATTGATAAATTGATGAATGAAAATATCAATTTTAATCCAAACAGAAGAATCCGGAAGCATCGTCTGATTTTGAAATTTACCATCTTTTTACGTCAGATTTATTTCTGGTTAAAATTAGTTTGGAATAGCGAAAACAGGAGGATGATCAATCTAGTCATCCTCTTTTGTGTGTCGATTGAAAAAAGATACAAACACGTACAGCCATAAATGGTAATTTGCTAATTAACTTGGTAAGGTAGCTTACTCGTATAATAATAAATTTTTGATAATAATAAATAACACGCGGGAATGTAAGTAGTAGGTGTTGCGGTAGAAAGTGGAATAATTCTGTTTTACGCGAAGGTGTATATAATGAAGATAATTATTTTGTAAGAAACTTCGGTGCCGATTTAATTTTTTTCCTCGGTTCTGCTTTCTGTTTTATTCATTTGCGAGTGATCGTTATTATTTTTTCTATTAATTAGCGCTTCTCGATTAGATAACGTTACACTTTAAGAATTTCCGTATTTGACTTGATTAAAAAAAAAAAAAAAAAAAAAAAAAACTGTACCCATTGCCCTCGTAAACGGAAAACTGAACGTTTCTATTATCGAGTATAACCGATGAAAAGAGACCTTCCGAGAATGGTCAAAATACTCGAGCGTGTAAATAGGGAGACTCGCGACAAAAGAGGACACTTATTCCGTTCCTTTTTTTTATTTAAAAGCTCAATCCGAAGCTCAATCGTCTAAAAACAAGGTGCTCCTCCTTCCCCCCGATAAATCCGAAAAAATATTTTCCCCGGCATTGTCAAACTGAAAAGTGCGCATAACTACAGGAGCGGAGGAAGGAAAAGCCGGAGACAGGAGCACACCCGAGGCGTGAGAAACTAGCGACCGCCTCTAGGAAGAGGAGCAGCCATCCTCTCTCTCTCTCTCTCTCTCTCTCGCTGCATCTAGCTCGCTCTCTTTGTGCAGCGCGGCGGCTTTCTTTGTTGACCGAGCGAATTTTCGGGTTGAGGAAATTTCTTCTGTAGGTACCTGATGAATCGACAAATCCTTTTTTTTTTTTAAGTATGTGCAGGTTCCACCGAACGCAAGAATTTCAAAATTCAAAAATAAGGCGGGATTCATTGAGCGCATCAAGCGATTCGTTGTCGGATTATCTTCTTAATTCGCCCGCATCCGTTCAAATAAAGCGCGACACGCGAGTTTGAGAGTATATTAATCCGAGTCATAACTCCGCGGTACAGTATGAATCGATAAAAGCAGCCTTTCAAAGTCAACCACTTTGCGCCACTAAATTCCAATGCGATTTTCCAATGAAAAATAAGAAGGAGGGGGGAAAAAAAGGTGAAGGAAAGGAAAGGTTAATTACCACAAAAACCGGTTAATGATTCAGCCACCACAGCAACGTTCTCAGAAATACTATTCTTCCCGGTGCCTGCGTGCGTTTCGAATCAGTCGAACCTAATCAATTTACCTCCGAGCTATTACAAAACATTCCTCCGTCATTTCGGACCAACGGTGCGAGTGAATATACTACTACATTTATATATCGGATTAAATCCGCGTTCCATTCTCAGTTCGTCGATTTGAAAACTCTTTGAAAATACTTACAGAAAAAAAAAACGGAAAATTCCGAATAATCGCAGGTACATCTCAGAAGAAGAGAGGGAGAAAGAGAGAGAGAGAGTAAAAATGAAAAAAAAAAAAAAAAAAAAACACGAGCCCTCGGTCCGTACACATAATAGAGTGGTGGAAAAGCCTGGAGCAGCAGCTCGGCCGCCTACCTGTTGATTCACGGAACTTCTTCCCTCGGTTGCGTTGCTACAGCGGTGGGCAGGATGTCGGGCGTCCCACCAGTCCGAAGGGGGAGTAAAAGCACCACACAGCCTCGGAAAAACTGGCACCAGTATTATTAATACAATCCCACTCACTAAAATATCGATAATCACTCGAATGTTAGCCCGCACATAACCTCAAACATAAAAAACGGATCACACACTAATATAAAAGCATCACACAAGATGGTCCGCGTGGGCGTTAAATAAGGGCGCTAAATGCAGGAAGAGAAGAAGAAGAAGGGGTAAAAAAGAAAAAAAAAAGGTCGAAAAACCGGTATCCTCGTTATAGAGCGCAAAAGTTATAGATGGCCACTCTGCCGCACGGGGCGAGCGCCGATGCGCGACTGACTGGCCGCCCGCGTGCAGCCACTATACCGCGAGAGTCGAGACTCTCTTTCTTCGCGGTGTGCGTGTGTTTATGGGCCGAGGCTGTCTGTGTGTCGCCCGCGCGCGCGAAAGAAAGAGAAAGAGAAGACGCTGGAGAAGAAGCGAGGGAGGGAGAAGCCCAGGCACCCATGATGATGCACCTTAAGGTGTGCTCTCCACCTGAGGGTTGTTGCGACTACCTACGCGGGTGGAGGCTGCGTGGATTTGAACGTTTTACAGTTTCTAGGGTTGTGACAGAAGTTTCTGAGATGTCCTTATAACAAGTAAGTATGAAAGTTCCATGAAATGATCTGGTACAATCGTTTCAAAAATTTTATTCAATAGGAGAACCATTTTTTGTAGTGCTTGACAGAATTCATATTTTTTTTAATTCCAAAAGTTATATCAAATTAAAAAAGTAAAACTCTAAAAAAAGCTTATACATATAGAGTACACTAACACACATAAAGTCATTTAGATTTTTATTTCAAATTTTTGGAACACTGATTTCAAATTTTAGAGGCCTGAATTAATATGTTTTAAAGCTTAAAACATGAAATTTCCATCCATTTAGTTAAAAACTAGAAAGCCAAAGATGGTCTCTGTACAAAAAGTAAATAAATCGTAAAAGGACCAATCAAAACAATGTGTTGTGAAAATCAGAATTTGACTTATTGACAACTATCCTTAGGAGGTAAATATCATCATCGTAAAAACTATGTATCCGTTTTTTATTAAGTTTCGTAAAACAACTGTGGTTTTAAATTTTAAAGAAGTAATCAATTATACCTCACTTATTTGAAAATTAAATGTACGATCAGATTAGGTTTCAAAGAAATTTTCAACCAGCAAGCATTAGTTTGATATAAATATCGATCTTTTTTAATTAAAGCGTGAAGAGAGTAACGACGTCGAGGATATTATACCGTCATTAATGCCACCACTTTCTTTATGATAATTACAGCAACAATACTATACCGAGTTGATTGCACCTCTGAGAAGTGTTATTTTTCTAATCAGTGGAGTAAAGACTAGGTCAAGTTTGCGAGACAACGAGAGCTGATGAAAATATCACTTAATGTGATTTGAAAACCGACAGGTATGTTATTAAACGAAACATTATCATTGAATATAATTAACACATATTAATATAATGAAGATTTAAGGATACTGCGAACTTAGTTTTTTCACTTTAAAAATTGACGTGACTGCAAATGTTTCTTTGACTCTGGAACATTAGCAAATAAATACTAAACTAATAAGAGAGTCAATATTTTCAAATGATCGTTTAGTTAGACAATTTTTTTAATTCAAAATTTTAGCCAAAAAGGTTAGAGCTAAAAATGATTATTCAAGTCATAAAGTAAACATCTCATCTTCTTGTTTTCTATTCACCAATTAAAGGAGTCCAATTAAGAATTTCTCTACCACACAATCACCATCTTCATCTCAATTCATGCACCTTTTATAACTCCTTAAATTTCACTTTTACCATAATCAGATGTATCAAACGAGCCAAATCTATCTTATTTATTTTTTGAATGTTCTCTCCCGCGCCTGCTGCTCCCTCTCGACTGTACGTAAGTAATTTAATTTTTAAACTAAATGTATGAACTTTCAATGACTATAAAGAGTTTAATTTAATTTCATATTCATCCTTTTAAACGATAAATGTGCAATCATGTCAAAAATAACCAGAAGGTTTTATTTTTATGATCGAGTAATGATTACCACTTTATCATACTAATTATCGCTTGATATAACTTACTTGAATTGAATTATTTGCTATAGGATGACTGTTAATTTTCCGATAAATTTCCATTTATTCAGAGTATGTGCTTTTACTGTCATTTAGAAACTCAGTAAAAGTAGCTCTGTTAAGTTTGTGAGATTTTTATTTATTAACTTACAATTGTCATAAAACTTGATGTCTAGAGAAGTGATTTACAGAACATAGTCCGAATAGTACTCTTGAAATAGTCCGTAAATAACATTGGAACTTTTATTATTATTTTGAACTTTACATTTAACCAAAAAGCGCTTTCAAAAGATTTCTAACAACTCACCAGTGAATCCGATAAGTCAAAAAAACTTCAATTTGAGCTATGGTACCACTGGCTCTGGTACCACCCAAATCTGGCGAAACTCGGGTACCACCCTGGTATCGCAAATCCCAAGGGATTACCACCAGCAGTGCAATGTACGAACGGCTTAAACCGCGAAACATTGCGCGGTGTCCTTAAGGTCCGAACTCGCCCGAAGATCGTCGATCGCGTCCGGGCTCGGAATGCGCGCGCCGGAAACCGGACTGGAATCGGGATCGGCTTCTCTCTCTCTCTTCCTTCAGCCGCACCATCGCTGGACTTGGTCCCAAGGCAAACGACCGTACGAGCCAACGCATGTGTGTGCTTTACTGTACCCTCCCATTAAAATTCGGAGCTTTTTCAGGTAATTACCGATGCTTAGTCGCAAGCCTTTGTCAGGGTCTCAGATTTCGCTTTATATCATTAAAATCGCGCGGGTGAGGCCGGCGCGAGGGTCCTTTGATCTTTGAAATGTTATACGATCAAAATTTTGGGGATACCCCCCCGCTCGCGCTCTGTCATCACGTAGTTTTTGAAAATAAAAATCATTGTGTATAAAGTTTCATTACCTAATTCAAATTTTTTTTTTTACGAGTATAAATGCAAGTGTTTTATAAAATCATCAATAATAATATTGTCACGAAAATTTTAATGCGTACCGAGCGCACACATGTCATTAAATTAAAAGTTCAAAACAACAATTTTTCGTCATTACGGGGCACTAATCTCGATGTAATTTGCGATGATAGCCGCGCTCTGCTCGGAAACGTGAAAAATTAAGTGAGTGCGCGCGCACTAATCTTTCTTTCCACTTTCATTAAGAGCAGATTAACGCACGGAGCCGTTGGTATTATTATAAAGCATGTTTTAAAGCCACACCACCAATTAGAAAACGCAAAAACTTTCGTTGAAAAACGCGCAAGTTACCAAATCTTTTTTTTTTTTTTTCTTTATCGGTTCAAAAAATTTTTCGACTCCGAGCGTCTGCTTATCTACGAGATCGAAGCATCCTCGAGCGTGAACCAGATTTTCCGCTACGGTGAAATGGAAAACTCGTTCGCACCTTTTTCAGATACATTTTATGCTTATAAGAAAAGAAAAGAATTTTTCGCGGTAAAGTTGAAATTTACGAGCAAGTATGTGCTGATCATTGAATTTATAGAATCAAATTGTTTTTGAAGAAGTTTAAATTTTTTTAATTTCTTAGTCTTTTTATGAGTCTGCGAAGTTGAGTGAGTCATTGAACCTGAATCTGAATCTGATTGCCCGTATCTTTCAGTATCAAGCTTGTCGTGAAATAAAAAAGTGGGATTCCAAGAAAGCAATTTATCCGATCGACATTAGGGATAATAAAATCGAGGTAAAAAATTAAATAACTCGAAATAAATTATTCATTTTGTTCATTATCGTCTGTCTGGCTGAAAACAACGATATTTTTACAAATAAATTTTACATCTCTCAGAGATAAAAATTTATGGTTCTTTTCTTTAGCACGAGATTGGTGCTCCCACCCGTAATCTTTTCTCTCCCGTCACTTTTTCCCGGCACTTCGGTCGAGACTAGATTTTCAAGTGAAAAAATCAACGTATCCTTACCGACTCAGGCAAAAAGAAGCTGCGTAAACTTGAAAATTACACGTTTGTATGCCGAAGCGTTATTGATTACCCCTTTCCTTGCAATTTCGATGTCAATATAAGCTCGCTCGATTAATATTGTGATTGCTGTATTTACATGCAATTGTCTTTAAAATTTTTGAAAAAAATCGTGAGCAAGCAATTTTCAAAGAAGCTTTTTTCAAAAGACAATTTATAAAAGCCAAAAAAATATCGAATTTTTTGCAGACTCACTTTAGAAATAAAAAAAAAATAAAATAAAATCATTCGCCGAGATTGAAAACACGCTTGGAAGTTTATTGACCCACAACCGTGACCCTTTTATTCGTCTACCTACCAGTTCGCTATCGTTTTAATTGGATCTGTCCCGTCAAAAGTGTTTTATAGCGGCGTGATCGAAAAATGTGTGCTTAAAAATATTTTGAATGATAAATCTTTACCGACTCAATCGAGAGCTACGTTGTGTAAAAAATAAATCGATAAAAAAAAAAATTGTCAATTGTTTAGATGTGTTATTTACTCCTGGTTTATCCAACCCGATCCAAGGTTTTCGTTAAGTGTTCGACTTGAAATCAGAAAAAATAAATCAAAGAGTGTATCGATCTAAAAATTTTTCTTTTGTTGTGCTCATTTCAAAAACTATTTGAGATATTCTTGATAGAAAAAATTCTAAAAAAAAATTATCTCAAAGTAAAGTATCAATTGAATAAACGAAAAATTACGTTTTTTTTAAACCATAATTTTTTCTGATTACAAAGATTAGCTACAATGAAAGATCGGAGAATCCACAGGTAAGAAAGTACCGAAGAAAGACAGAATTAGTCGAAAGAAGAAAAGGAATGGGGAAGAAAAAAAAAAATCATTTCTCGCATCTGAACGGGCCGCTTTTTATATCCTACCTGGTCAGGTATAAGTTTCGTCATCGTCGAAGGGACATTTTTATCGGCCTTTGTTTGCTCTCTCCCCCCCGGGTATAAGTAGGTATCGAGCGAAGCCAAATATTTGGTTTCCTGCATCGCGCGCGGAATTTCGGCATGCAGGCTGCACACATTCTATGTGATTAAAATTCAATGAGGCTTTTTTGGAAGGATTATCTTTGTTGGTGTAGCTTTATTGCCTCGGGTGGTAAAAAAACAGACGGATAAATATGTTTGAGGTGTTGTTCACGGATAATCGTTCGAGCTCATATTTTTTTACCACTTTGCGTTTGTTTTGGACTAATTTTGATATTTGAGTGCTACGGTCTTTACTTACATAAGTTTAACTTATTTGTTTATTCGAATAATTCATTGAATTAAAAATTTTTATAGAATATCTTGTGAATAAGCAAGTTTGGACACAAACGAAATTAAATAAAAAGAGTTCTTTGTTAACAAAAACAAAAATTAAAAAAGGACTTTTGCAATTTTTCATTACATAAATTCTCTTTTAAAAAACTTTCTTTTTTGTTCAAAATTCTGGTAGAAGAAATTTTAATCGTTAAACGTTTGTAAAGGTTTTTTTTTTATTGAGTACTTAAATTTCTCGAGTTTACAAAAAAAAAACGAATGTGTCACAGTGGAGTTTTTAATGGTTACGAAGCACCCACTCTCGTTCTCAAAAAATTTTTTCGCAATTGATAAATGACCAATCACAATTAGCGAAGCCAGCAATCAGAAAAAAAGGCGACGCTTATCGACTCGGTTATAGCTTCCCTCCTGCACCACCGCAATTTAATCAGCGCCTCGCGAAATCCCAGTTATCGAGCCTAGCTAAATTATCTCTCTCTCCCCCTCGACGTTCTTCTTTTTTCTCATTTTTTCCCGTCATTATACATCACGAGATGCTGAGTTTCCTCATCCCTGCAGTGCTGCTGCTCCTCGACAATTGCAAAAGTGCAGTGTCAAAAAGGATTGCGAAATCCTAATCAACTTTTTTTACCTCAAAATTCTTGCTTCTTTTACATCAGATAGAGTGCAGAGGGATTTTTTGATTATAAAGTTCGATTGGTTATTCTCTACGAAAAATCTCATCCTCATATTTTAAAGATGACTCGTTCGAATTACGCTAGTGGACTACCACCCAGAGCTATGATCGAATGATGATTTGAAAGAAAAAAAAAAAGTTACGTGATTCAAATAATTCAATAGAAGGAGGTCGTAAAATTGCTATTCATTAATTTTTTTAGCATTAATTTTAGCTCACATAAAAAAATTCATTAAAAATAATAATGATGAATTAATAAGCACTTGTAAGTGTACACATAAGTAGTTTACTTTTGTAAAGATAAGTACTAAAAAAAATTGCTAGAAATGTTTTAAAAAACCACTAAATAAAAATTATTTGGACCATAATATTAGTAGAATAGTTTATTTATAAAAATACTAATCGTCTTATGTCATGAAATAAAGAATACTTTGACTGATTTGAAATCGGATGACTGCAAATACCAGTGCAATAAGTAACGATTCTTTTTTATGAAGATTAAAATAAAAATTGACAACAGCCAGGAACAATTTTGTAGTGTCGCAAGGACGAATATTCTTTTTCCAAACACCAATCTAAATCGGTAATGTACCGGAGTCCGAGGTTGAGAGACAATTTGCTTATACAATCAGTAAAAGGCTTTGGGTTCATTTTCTTCTCTTTGCTTATAATTACTTCCTCTCTTCGCCAAGCAAATTGCCTTTTCCTTCAAAAATCCTTTCTCCAATGAAAAGTCAAAGGAAAAAAAAGACCAATGTCATTCTTTTAAAACGACTCTTCTTTCACTTGAAAAATGAGTCCTTTAAAGAGACTTTGAAATTGAATTGCGAATAACCGAAGGTCAAGTATGGGTTCTTGTATTGACTTATGGTAAAAAATTGTGGAAAAAAATTTCAAAGACCTCTCCAAGTGTAGTAAAATATTTTTAATTTAAATCTCATTTGATTTATTTGAGTGAAATATTCTCTGGTAATAAATTAACAGCCACTGGGCTAAAAACCTGACTTGTTTCTAATTGAACTTGACACAAAAGCAAATTCTCTTACCAACCTTGTAATCATCATTTTTAATATTGGTTCTTAAAAAAATTTTGGTTAGTACACATTTGAAGTTAGAAATTTAATAATTGGATGACAAAAAATCTCGAACACCGTGATATAAAAACTATTGAAGCTACCGAATTGGGGACATTTTTTTTTAAATTTCAGTGACATAGATGTTCCATCTAGAGTTGTCAAAAATGGAATTTAAATAAATTTCAACTCTTACTTTACAGCTAGTACTCATGCAAAATAAGTTATGTATGAACTAAAAAATAAAATATGAAAAAACCTATCAACGTAACGAAACCGAAACCACAAAATGGAATTGCATAAAACCATGTTATCTCGAAATTAAAGCGAAAAAAATCACAATACCAAAGAAAAAAAAAGGCGAAATTCTAAGCGTGACTCACAGTGGCAGGGTTGCTCAACACTTATTATAAAAGCCAAGTTGCAGTCCGTCGTAATGAGAAAAAAAAAGAAGCAGGAGGAGGATGAGGAATAAGCCAAAAGTATATTAGCCTCAGCTCCGTGCACCGCGGGACGGAGCAGCATATAACTCAGCGATGCATTACGAGAGAGAGAGGATAAGTAAGGTACCTACCTACCCACGGTACCTTACTGGCAGCAGCCACCGGTCGACCTTGACGCGCCGCGAAAGAACGTGACTTTTCTCCTTTTTGCAGCCCGGCCCCGCGCGCGTACGAGTCGTCGTAAAGGGCCTGCTGGCCCGCCGCGAGTTTTGCGGTCTAGTCGGACTCTCGAGAGCCTCGGGTTTATGGAACGAGCCGATTGGCTCGAGATCTTTGATTGGGGGATGCTTCTTCTTCTCCTCCTCTTCTTCTTCTTCGACGAAGAAACCTTTTTTTTTTTTTCTTCTTTTTCTCTTTCCTTGCTTTGCTTTGCTCTGACTGTGCACCTGCGTGGAATTTTCTGTTAATTTATTTTATAATATAAAAATACGAAGAGGTAGTGCACACATCTGACGGAGTGAAACAAATTTCGTTTTTTTTTCGTTTGATTGATAAAATAAATTAATTTGCGGTATCGCCCGGCTTGGATTAAATAAATTATTTTGGACTTTTAGCCGGGTGATATTATTATGGAGGTAATTTTTCAGAGCGCGACAAAGAGATCAATAATTTTAATTCGAAGAATATCGAATCGAATGGCTTGCCAGGGATTGAAAGATACAATTTAATTGCACTGAGAATCAACTGATTTATTTACGTTGTTTTGTTGGTTTAATTGATTTTAATTATTTGTTTGTAATTACACTTATTAGTTTCAAAATGAGGTAAGGTATTTTTTATAATGGACATACTTTTCAAACTTTTTTAAATACCGTGAGATTTTAAAATTATCAAAATTCGAGATGATGAAAGGAATCATACTTTACATCAATTTTTTGTTCAAACTCAACTATTAATAATAATTGTTTTTATGTCATTACAGCCTTTTTTCTTCTATTTTATTTGAAAATTAAAAATGTGGGACCTCTTGCTTTCAACTCTAGTTTTTCAAACTTTACTATTGTTTTCCAAAAAAAAAAAAAAATAATAATTTTCGACCTCTGTCTACAGTGATGCTGTTGATTTGATTAAGCTTTTAAAAGGGCTCTGCCAAATCAAAAAATATACTTTTTTTTCAGAGACACAGTGATCGTTTTACCTCGAGTGCGTCGATCGGATGAGATTTAGTAGACTTACTTTATCGTAAAAATTTACAACAAACCGAAATCCGAAACTCTTAAAACGCAAGTATAAAAATATCATTGATGAAAAAGGTACGCCTCGACCATAAATTAAGTAAATAAACGAATAATCCGATCCGATGGTTTCACGGCCACGGGACACGGGATAAATATTACTGCTCGCAGTGCATACGGGGGGAATTCGTTTTTCGGGCTTCAATTTATACTCGACTGCGGCTGGCTCAAATTTTCGCCGCATGAGTAAGGTTCAGACGCGCGGGGACCACACAAGAAAAATTGCAAGTGACCTAAAAGCCGCTTAACTCTGCCTTTTTTTCCCCTTGCACAACGAACAAAAGGGGGCGGGCGGGCGAAAAAAGAAGCTGTCAGCACTGTGAATTTACACCCGAAAGTACGTGACCCTCGATCGTGCAGGTACAGCGTTACGATAAAACTATTCCGCTAAAAAACGTGACTCTTCCTTATTTCCGTTTACTCGGGGTCTGGCGCAGGAAATAGCATCGCAGAAGCGTCACGCAGCGCGCCTGTGGGAAATATCGCACGCCCCGCGAGAATACGGAAAACCAATGCTAGCTTGCAGAGCGCATTCTTCCTTCTTTTCGAAAGCCTAGCCAGGTAGTTTCTTATTTTTGCTGGCTTGTTTCTCGGGTAGTTTTGGAGAGCTGTCTTTTTTTAAGGCTAATGCGCTGGGCCCGGAGCTGCGACACGCACGCGGGGGCGGGGCTATTGAGTGGCCTAGTGATTCAGCTTCAATGGAGACTGGGGTCTTTGATGCTTGCGCGGGTTTCTTTTGATGATGAGACTTTTTTCCACCAAAATGATTCGTTTCGTTTTTTGAAGCTTAGGCTTTGAGGCTTGTTCGGTGGAGTTTGTTTGAAGGAAACAGTGTCGGGATGGCTCACTTAAAAATCAATTTTTTTTGAACGGCTCTGAGAGACCAAGCATTTAAATTTCTATATTAAGTCAAATGCTTTTATGATTGTATTAAAAAAAAAAAAAGAATTTTTATAAAACAATTTTTGTTTATGTATCAAATATCTTCTTTTATTTTTGAAAAATGAAGTACAGCATTCAATGATGTCAAACTTTCTGTAAATAGTTTGATCTTTTATGCACGCATAAGTGTAATTAAATTTTGCACGTAGACTCTTTAAATTGTTTCAAAAAATATTTCAAAAAGTCAATTTTTTCATTATTAAAAAATAATAACAGAGGATTCATTAGTAATTTACTTGATTTACATTCAAAAGGGTTCGGAGTAGACATTCGAAACATAGATCTTCATGAAACTTTGAGGATTGTTTTTTTATGCAAAAAAGACCATTAGGTTTCTGTAGACTATTGAAACCTCGCATTTTTTTTTTTTTTTTCGTTAATTTTCAAAGAAAAATATTTTCAAATCTTATTTTAACGAGTTTGACTATGCATGTACAATTTAGATTTTTATAAGTATTTTTTAGCCTCTCTTGTTCTTAGAAATCTCAAAAGTAATACAATCATAACAGAAATTGAATTTTAAAATACTTTTAAAACCCAAGAAAAAACAAAGAAAATTAGAGGTTTTAGAATTCTAAAGTGCAATAGGCTTTCTAAATTGGCAAAAAAAAAAAAAAAAAAAAAGATTGATTAAAAGCTCATTTTCTTAATACGAAATCTGTAGCTACAGAGCGGGGTAAACACTGGAGTTTCAAGCCAGAGACATGTTTTTCAATGAATGTGTCCGAAAAGTAGAGACTAGTCTTAAAGACTGATGAGTCTATGACTCTACAACTTGAGTTTTCAGGCTCAAAAATTTCGAGGACATTTGATTACTGAAAACAACATTATTAAACGCAAGTTTAAAAAAAAAATCTTATTACGTTTGCACTAAATTGAGCGATATAAACAATAACAATTTTGAATAATTTGTTTGGAGTTGTCAATTACTTGTCAGACTCAATGTACTAGATGACTTGGAACCATCAGTCTTCCTAACGTATTAAAAAGGCTCATAAATTTTAGCACAAATATTTGGGGTTACTAAATTAAGCTTGGTGAAATACACTAAATCACTTTATATTGAGTTTTTTCTTCAAAACTGAAAATGAGCTAAACATTAGTTATAAAAATGAACACAAGTCTCAATAAAAAGAAAAAAAAAAAAAAAAAATAGAAAGCCCATATTAGGTGAAAAACGTTACTTTCGTAAACCTTTTGATATACCTTCAGTGAATCTGTTGAGAATATACATAGAAAATCTAGTTGGGATTTTAATATAAAATGTCATAAAGTAAACATTTTTTGTAAGACGTTATGTAAATTGTTCTTTTATACATAATCATGGCATCACTGAAAAACAAAAAGAAATCACATTTTTCTTGTAATCTCTGCACAAATGCACGTTCTTATCTTCGCATTCTTAAAGCCGAGCAAAAAGGAGCTCGTAACTTTCGTCATCGATAAGAAGAATCAGTTAAAGAAAAAAAAGAAGCCCCGCGAGTTTCCTCAATAAATTCATATAAAAAAAGAGTGACCGCAAACACGTGGAATGAAAAGAGTCGTACACTCGAATTTGCATACAAGCGCGGGTGCCCGGAGATTCTCTCTCTCCTCGTTTCCCATTGACGCGAAAACAATGAAATAAAACGGTATGCCAACCTGAATATTCGAAGTGGACCAAACTACAACAAAAACGGTCGCGCGTATCAATCTCCTCCTTTGCGGGGCTCGCCTCCGCCGCCTTTGCAGCTCTCCTCTTTCTCTTTCGGCCTTCGCGAAATCGAAGGGCGCGACTAACGCCCGCGGAGAGGAAGAGCCAATTTTTTTTTCTCTCTCTCTCTCTTTCTCTCTCTCTCCGCCCCGTGGAAAATTTACGTTTCGAAAGGGGATGACCTTTGACTTTCGAGATCGGTCGGTCTCTTTTAAACGAACGATTTCAAGGATTCGACTCCTTAATTCGCGGACAATTATTTAGCAAACGTTTAAACAAAATTTTACTGGCGCAGCGAGACCGAATCTCGAAATCAATTTATCGTTCGAAAGAGAGCGCGCAGGGGGGAACGAAAGAAAAGTGTAACGCAAAGCGAGAAAAGAGCTGCTCGTAAAAATGGCGCGTGCTCGTAAAGTCACGGCAGTAAAACTCTCCCCTTGGTACGTAGATGCATGCAGCAGCTATTTTCCTACTGAACTCGAATTACTTCATTCGCGGCGGTGGATATCACTTTCGCTGACCATGGCGAGCCCTGGTAATTAATAAAAGGCTGAGGAAATCGATAAGCTTTGCTGATTTTGAAAATACTTGGTGAGGTTTTGAAGCATTTAATGTTTTGAATTTTTCTAAGGGATAGGGAAGGCTGCTAAGTGATTAAGAATATGTCAACTTCTTTCTAAAAAAAAAATTTTTATGATCAGCTGTAATGAAACGTTTTGTTGATCTAATCGACTCAATTGAAAAAACTTCTCGAAAAATTTTGAAACAATAAATGTTAAACTATTTTTTTACTTTTCATTGACTGGAAAAATAGTCATAAAAGTTAGACATTTGAATGGTTGTGCTAAAATAAGGAGTTGCGAACTATGACAACTGTAAATAAAACATTTTCGTATAAAGTACTCAGGTCTTAGTCGGTTTGCTAAGTTGGTAGAAAAAGATCGTACTCACTGTTAAAAAAATTTAATACAGAGTTTATAAAATGATGTGTTTTTTTATTTATCATCATCGGCTGGTCAATAAACGACGTTACGCCAGTGTGTTGTTCAACGGTACCGTATATTTTTTTCATACCAGCACCTGAATATAATTGTTCTGCAATTCCTGGTGTCAAACAAGTTGGACGACGTTTATCTTTGAGAACTTTTCACCTGTGCTGTATTAGAACTGCAATTGTGATGGAGACTGCATTGGTGTAGACAAAAAGATTAAAAAATGTGTATTTGAAAATCTCAAGAAGAAGAACAAGATTACGAGCGTAGGAGCCCTTTATTGTTTTAAAAATAAACCTTAAATTTTCAATAAGATATATGTACTGAATATTTTCTGAAAATGATTTTTTGAAGTGATTCTCTGATCCATTCAAAGTAAAAAATAAAAATCAATCACCCTGTCAAAACGGAAAACCTGCAGCACTATCCCCAAGCCGCTTCTTTTTCTCCTACCCATGAAACATTTCGCAGAAGCAAAAAAAAAGGACCCTCGAGTAACATTCAATCGTCCTGTGCTATAAATAGTCTTGTCACTCTATCCGTATCTTCCTTTTTCTCCACAATGAAAAGAGACAAGGACGCGTTTACGTCGCATTAGCCACGAATCCCACCCTGGTTTTTTTCCTTTCCCTCCCTCCCCCCTGCGGACCGGAAATTTCAAGACCAGGAGTTAATAAGTTCACGCATCGGTGCAGGTGCGTCGCTGTCGCTTTATTTCGGTTGACACTGGTAAATAAGCAAAAAAGTCGCTCGAGATCCAGCATCACTCCCCGCTAATTATATCAACAAATATGCAAAAACAGGTTTGAATAGCCGTGTACATTTGACAGAGGGATCGGAGTGACAAGCCTGCAAAGCAAGAAAAAAAAAAAAAAAAAAAAACAATCAATTACTACACATTGCGAGACGGGTATGCGAAAAATGAAGCTACGTCTGGCAGGCTTTGACAGCGTATCGAATTTGACGCGAAACTACCTGGTGGTGGGGGTAAAATAAAACTACAGCTATCGTAATCCGACGTCCAGCCGGGGGTATTAAGTATCCTTGAAGACCTTATCTCGGGCCCGCGCGGCTGTCGGTAACTCATCGGGTCTAAGCTCGCCCGATGCGAGTTAGAAATGATTAAACGCGTGGGTTGGCATGCGACTGCAGCCTCCAATAATTCGTGTAGCTTTCGATGAGGTGTTGAGAAATCTTGTCTCTATCTCCCCCCTTTTTTCTATTTTCTTCCAGGAGATTCTTGTTTTTCCAGGTGGGTACATTAGTTACAGGTTGTTAGGATTGACGGGGCAGAGGCGCGACTTTGAAAAATCTTAATGGTCAGGTTTAAACTCCCGGGAAACATTTTTCTTTCATAATTTTTCAATGCAAATAAATTTTTTTTTTGTTTTTTTTTTTTTCTAACTGTGTTCAGACCTGAAATAATTTTAAACTCTCGCAAAGCTATGTTGAAGCAGGTTTTTTCTACCAAAGTTTTCCATTCACATCACTTTTGGGCCGTACGGCTCGCACACTAAAAGTCGACTTATCGATTCGCAAAGTAAAATTTATTCTTTCCTGCAGCCCAAATGCGCGAACAAAAGAAGTGAAAAACGAACCGAGATAAAGCCATCCCGAGCGGTGTTGCAGCAGTGCAAGAGGCACACGCGATATCTATATTTAGCTCGGGACTCGAAATATAAAAAACGCCGTCCGCATAACTTGCCGATGTCCGGTCCGTTCTCCTTACCGCCGAGACTGCAAGTAGGCCAGTATTCGCCAAAAAAAAGGGGGAATAAAAAGCGCCCAAAAATAACCTCGCCCCGAGAGTGCATCCTTGACCTCCAGGTGCCCGGGCATAGATCGTGAGAAGTGAAATTTCGAGTTCTAGATTTCTGGTGCCCCGCGAGTAGCTTTTGTAGTTTTGTTTAAGTTACTTTACAATGCTGTTTTGACGCAAAACAAGGCGCGTTCACAATGCGTGCGGCGCGGCGCGTGCTTTCTAGTGATTAATTTCGGATACTAGATCTACTCAATCTTCCTTTTGACCGGGACCGTTTTTAAAAGTCCTCGTCTTTCGAGTCTCCTGCAGGTGCATTTGAAACCCGAATCCCAAGTGAATACGCATTGTCCAAATGTCAAAAGACTAATACCAAGAAATTTGAAAATTTTTCTTTTAAAAAAACGATATTTTTAAATTGTCGATTGATGTCAAGCCAAAAACATTCTGAAACAGTCAAAAAACTGATTTAAAAAAAAAAAAAAAACCCGCAGTTAGCTTATTGTTGAAAAATTTGCCTGTTTAAACTCTGTCTGTTGTATAGTTCAAACAGCGCCAGGCAAACGTCGGAACTAGTTATTGGTGCAGAAAAATTTTCCCCAAATATTTATTTTTTACACCCTCCTAATCTCCTCCAGCAACGTGTAAAAAGGCCTACCATTGATTTACGAATGGAAAAAAAAAAAAAAATTCTCTCAGGAATTTATAAGTGAAAGTTTTAAGAGGGTCCGCTGTCTCATTGTCTAGCGAAGCCGTAATCTCGTCCACGTCGCAGAATGATAAGGATCTCAAAAGGGCGCAATAAAGCAAAAGAGCAAAAGAGTCTGTACCTGCGATGGCTGGATCTCCTGGAGCTGGCGCGATGCTGTTGGTCGCCCCGGAACTCGCTCATGGAGTGCCTCCGTCGCTCGGCCTTGGCCCTGGACCTCCGTCTGGCGGGCTCGTCATCCTCGGGCTGGTGGGCGATCCGGCAGGAGGCCCGTCGCGGTCGCTGCTCGAGCGAAGCCCTCCTGGCCTCCCTGGGCAGGCTGCAGTAGACGTTTTGCGAGGGCGCCGCCGGCTGACGCTGTTTCTGCGGGTGCTTTGACTGATTTCCGTGGCTGACGCTCAGGTGCTCCCTGAGCCAACGTCCGAAACCGCTGCTGGACTGCTGCTGCTGCTCCTGCTGCTGCACCGGCTGGGGAGACTTTCTGCTGCTGGAACACACAACAAGCGCCGCGCGGGGATTTATAAATGAGACTCGCAGTGGGTGGCTCTTGTTTGGGAGCCGTGATTAATTACTAAGGGAAAAAGGGGGATTTATTAAGTATTTTGACTTTTGCCGGCTAGCAAGTGGTAAATTTGAGTTTTTTTTTTTTTTTTTTTTTTTTTCGCTTGATTGCTTCTGCTGTGACAGACGCTTCTCTGAAACTGATTAAGATCTGCATATCAGCGGAGGAAAACAGGTAGTTTATCTGAACGGTCAAACTAAAAGTTGGTGTTTTTAGAACCTGTTATATATTTTGTTTTTGAAAATATATTAAAGTACAAGTGTAATTTGACAGAAATTACCGAGGAAATTACTTGATTTTCAAAGTCGAAACTATTTTGAAAAACTCTGGTTTACGCACGAAGTGAGAAAAAAATATTTTTATGTGTAAGTTACATGTGATTTATCAAATTAAAACGAACGTGTTTTGAGGATTAATGGCACTGAATTCTTCAAGTTCTCCCACGTCTTCTTGGTTCTCTCGAATTCTTTTTCTTAAGAGAACCCGAACCCCAAAAAAACCTCAAAGAGGTAAACAAACTTGGGGAGAGTTTTAGCACCAAAACATTAATTAAAGGATTTTTAACAAAAATTCGTGATATCAAACTATAAGAATTTTTTTATTTTAAAAATACGACATTTAACTGTTAATTCAACTAAACTCTATCAAAGCTTACAGAAGTCAAAAAAGTATCTTCATGTAGAGTTTGGTAGAGTTTAGTTGAATTAACAGATAAATGTCGTATTTTTAAAATCAAAAAATTCTTATAGTTTGATATCACGAATTTTTGTTAAAAATCCTTTAATTAATGTTTTGGTGCTAAAACTCTCCCTAAGTTTGTTTACCTCTTTGAGGTTTTTTTGGGGGATATCACTATTTTTTGTTTGGTATAATGTTTTATTTAATACGTATTTTTTGCCTCTCCTTCAATTTTACTAATCGAAGTAAAATCAAAATTTAAAATAAGATACAAAAATTTTTTATCAAACTTTTTGTCATAAAATATTGATATCAATTTTCTTTCAAACTCATTCAAATTTAAAAATTAGTGTAAAAATTTGCAAAATTTTGCCATTGTTCCTGCTTTAAGAACTTTTTATGCTTTTTTATGAGGTACTAGGGCTGTTCGAGACTCGAGACTTTTCTCGGTCTCGGTCCGAGACCGAGACCGAGACCGAGACCAAGTAACCGAGAGTCTCGGTCTCGAACCGAGACTTTTGAATATGAAGACATTTTACATTTTGTAAATGACTAAATCCACACCTACTATAGGTCATACCTAGAATTCCTGTGTGCCCACGAAAATGTAATTTATAAAATAAGACTATTATTTAAAAAAATTCGGTTCCCTGAAAAGTTGCAAATCGAGCTTGAAAATTTCTGTCTGGCTTATGATGTTAAGTATATCAAGCCTATTCTTGATGTCAAAGTACGATGGAATAGCACCTACAATATGCTGAAAGTAGCAATTAGATTAAAACCCGGTTTAAGAGTACTTTGCGAGGTTCATGATGAATTTAGTCAATTAAAATTAAGTGAAGATGATTGGTTATTAATTGAACAAATTGAGGAGTATTTGAGTTATTTTGCTTATGTATCTACAGTGATAAGCGCAGATAAAGAAGCTGTATTATCAGAATCAGTTATAGCGTTTAATATGCTCCTTGACAAAATTGAATCAATAACTAAATTTCTAGATTCTAAGATTGACAGAAATGAGCGAGATGAAATTTTACTGCTTGCTATACAAGCAGGACGTGACAAGCTCCTTAAGCATTACACGAAGTGCAATTGGATATACTGTATTGCTTTGATTTTGGACCCGAGACACAAAACAAATGGTTTTGATTTGACCGAATGGGGAGTGGAGATGAAAGATGAAGCTATTGAAAAGTTTTATGAAATTTACAACAAAAAATGCTGCGATAAAGACAAAACTGTACGTGCTGAAGAGCCAAAAAAGAATTGTATTGAATCAATTGATATAAGATCAATATTTAAACGTAAAAACAATTTAAATAATGCATCCGAAATTAATAAATATTTAGAATCTGATGTCGCGGATGAGGATGTTAATGTCCTGAATTGGTGGAAGTGCCATTCTACTTCTTATCCTATTTTATCTCGAATGGCTAAAGATATTTTTAGTACGCTCCCAACTTCCACCTCTGTCGAACGTTTTTTTTCAGCTGCAAAATTAATTTTGCGGGAACATAGACTGAGTTTGAGCGACCATAATTTCAAGGCTTTAATTAGTATTAATTCCTGGTCAAAAAGCCAACTAAAAAAAAATATTTATAGTACTCCTGGTCACTTTAACCTCAAAATCAAATTTTTGATGCGTGTTTTCGGTGACTCGTACTATAAAATAGTATATAGCACTGGTGCAGCACGTCACCAGGGCTCTTTAAGGACCTCGTGCTCCGCTTCGCTACGCACTCGGATCCTTAAAACCGCCCTGGTGACGATGCTGCACCCGTACTATAATATACTATTGTGACATTTAATTAAAAATTTAATTAGTTATAATATTTTAGAATAATGATTAATATTTATTCTTACAGAAATTCTGTATTTTATTTAATATTTTATGTATTTAGAGAATAAACAACAATTATTTTTAAAAAAT
Source organism: Encarsia formosa (assembly GCA_038277355.1). Taxonomy (NCBI): domain Eukaryota; kingdom Metazoa; phylum Arthropoda; class Insecta; order Hymenoptera; family Aphelinidae; genus Encarsia; species Encarsia formosa. Next base: position 115,468,663 of record CM076184.1, read on the forward strand.
TTGTCAAATTATTGAGACCGAAACTAAAACCGAGACCGAGACTAAAACCGAGACTGAGACTAAAAACCGAGACCGAGACCGAGACCGAGACCAGAAAATTTTTTCGAGACCGAGACCGAGACCATCCAAAGTCTCGTCAGTCTCGGTCTCGAACAGCCCTATGAGGTACTAAAAATCAATATAGGTTCTAATGAAATAGGGAAGTAGGCTCAATTTAAGGTCAAGCTAAGCCAGCTAACGGTAAAAAAATTTTTTACACGATTGATCAATTTAGCTTTTAAAGTTTTATCAATCTATTGATAGGTTATATAATTAATTTTTTTTTTTTTTATCATTAAATCTATTTCAATCCATAAAATATTAGAAAGAAATCTTTCAATCAAATCGAATATATTTTTAAGTTTATTTTTAAAAGAAATTAAGAAAACAAATTTAAATTTATTTTTTTAATAAAAATAGCTACTGCGCCATCTGGTGAAAATTCTGTGAAGTGCCGAATGTCGATCGGCGTTTGAATGTTTTTCGAAATTCGAACACTGTGGAAAGTCCGAAAAAAAGGCCGGATTCAAAAACGCGAGTTAATAAATAAGGAAATTAAAAAAATACACGATGCGGAAACAATCCTCATCTCTTCGGTAGTGAAAAATAGGCGTACTCTAGAGGTTTTATGACGCAGGTAACGTGTTTTAATTTTTAAATAATAAATTAATTATGGTTTTAAGGTAGCTCCAGTAGCTGTAAATAAAGCACGGCAGCTGGCTACTATTTTGGCGCGAAAAACTGTCCCAAGCCAGCTACCACAGGCTTTGATTTAAAACGAAAAATTTTTTTAATTAAAACTATCCTTTTTAGTTCTAAAATGTACTTTATCAAAAAAGTTTTCCGAGTTTCATATTATGGTATAAATAATGCTATAAACAAGTGTAATATACCACTGAGCAAATAAAACTCAAAATAACTAAGAGATAAAAAAGCCTTTATTTGGTGCTAGTTTTTTTATAATTCAAAAAGATTAAAATGACAATTTCTGCTCTCTTACATTAAAAATTTTAAAAAATCCAAACAACAACAAATACTGGTTCGTCCAAATAAATTTAAAGTTAAAAATCTTAAAAGGCTCGCATCATTAGACGATTCATCAAACCGTAGAACCCACGATGAAATTTAAAAGCACGTGCTCAACGAGGAATAATCCCAGCTGTCCTGATAATGAGACCGAAATGATGCGCATAAATCAATCATCGCGGTCGTTTAGAAAAGAAAGATATACAGTTCTTCCAAAAGCAAGGTAAATTGATTTTTTAACGGTAACCGGTACCATTATTCCCGCAGTCTAGATTCGTCTGTTTCTCTACGATATTCCCTTATTGTTCGTGTCCGAGTTGTACCGTTATGAAATTTAATCATTTGAAAAATGTGAAGAAACCAATAATTAGGCCATTAGCCGCATCTCTTCCTTCTCCTTTCGAGTCCCCACACATCCGTGCGTGCGCTCGCTCGAGAGAGCTGCAGCCACAAAAATGCACCCAAAATTTATGTGGTCGCTCTCGCTCCAAAGTAGCAGAGTCACGAAAGTGTGTTATAATATATAAAACCTTATTCATCGTCACGGGATTAACAAGCCAGGCGGCGTAAGCAGCTTGAAGGAGAGATTCATTAACCTTTCAATCGAACAATAATAGTCCTTAATACCGTAAAATATTCAGGTTTTCTTCCACATATGCATTTTATTATCCCCCGCGTCGCGTCCCACTTGGGGGTAAAAAAAAGTCGTCCCGATCAAAACAAATCCCCTTTCAACAAAAGCAATAACAATTTTAAAAATCTCGTCGCTAAATCAAAGCTGGCCCATTTCTCGATCGTACATCACCGGGCGAGGAGGAAGGATTTCGGTGGGGTCCGCTGCAGCAAAAAAAGGGAATGAAGTATCTGATCGATGCGCTGAAATCTCGGTCGATCGCCTGGAAGAAGAAAGAAAGAAAGAGGTAAAAAAAAAGGGGGGGGGGAGAGAAGGGACCCGCCGGGCATTTAGGGCAGGCTGACCTTGTCAAGGTCACGCCTGGTTCTGGCCACAGCCGGCCGCAACAGTTAATCGAGATGGGGATTTACGCTCTCCGCATGCGGAAAAAAAGGCGCCCATCGAGAATTGCAAGAGGGGAGGGAGCCTCAATTATTGCGCGGTACTGTCCTAGTCGTATATTAACCCCCTCGGTGTATTACGTTACTAATGCGGTGTAGGGTACGTAAAACCGGTTTTTAGCCCGCTCGACTCGCGCTCTCGTATAACATCGGAATGCTCTTTTCGGAGCCCGCGATGCTCTTTCTCTTTTATATATACGCGAGCTCTCCGCTCGCAGAGAACTGTATAACTGTTTTATCCTCCCCCTATAAACACAGCCTCCTACTTATGCTCCTCCAGAGAGACTCTTTTTTTTCTCACTTTTTCTTTTCTGCATGCGTTCCTTTTTTTTTTCTCCGTTGGTATACTCTTTTCAGGAATTCAAGCTTATCGAGGCGCGGTCGTAAAGCAGCTCCGAGTATACGTATTCAAAATTTTCTCTCTCTCGGCCGGCACGAGTAATGATCTTTAATGAGCTAACTTTTTTTCCAGCCGTTTGATTGTGTTGTTGGGTTTGATAAGAGGAAAGCTGGCTTCTGGTGGGTACCGTTAACGTTTTTTTTTTTATTTTTATTTTTTTTTATTCTTGGCTGTCCAAATTATGATGCAGTTTTTTCTTAACCTCGGAATGATTGATTAAGATGTGAAAATGTGGGATTTTGGATGGGAGTCGGAAAGGTAGGTTGTATACATACCCCTTGGAGGGATCAAATTTAAAGTTACTTTTACCATACCCATCCAACTTGTTAAAAAAAAATATTTTACGGCTTCTGTGATGCAACTGTATATGTTATGAATGATTCAACAATGTCTTGATATAGTTTTGAAATAAAGGATGATACTCGATTTATCTAAACACGTGGCTGGGCCAGACAAGGCTGAAGAATGTTCCGGTCTTAATCTGTCCGATAATCTTGTTTACCACGCTGTAATTAAACGACTCATGAAAGCGATCGCGCGGGTTATTGCGCAATAATTAGCGATGATTTGTCTACGATACTATGATTGATGCTTGCACCGCGACCCCAGCGTGAGATATTCCCGCACGGTGATACTTCGGAGATCGAAAATTATATAGCACCGAATGTCGGCTTTCGTTTTTTCTAAAAGACAATCGGCTCATTGTAATCGCTTTTTCAATGACTTATTGATGCACGGAAAAAAATCTCTCGGTTCATCCTTCTCCATTAATTATTATTACTGTTTTATGCAGTAATTATTGCGTTAGACGGTGACTTGATTTAGAAAATCTAATTGAGCGAATAATATTAAGGTCGTCGGTGGGAATAATTGTGGGTGTGAACTAGCTCAGTTGGTAAAGAGACCTATACCAGACCATCTCGATTGCCCGTGCGAAGAAAAACCTTAGCCGTATTTTAGCTAATTTAAAATTATACATAAGGAGCTGAAACGAATTAAATAAATTTTTTAAATAAACAAATCTTAATCAATTGGAACCCAACGAATCGTATTTAATTATTTAAACAAATTTTTGAATTCATTTCAGTTCCTTATGGATAATTTTAAGTCAGCTAATTTTCGGCTAAGGTTTTTCTTCGCACGAGGAATCGATCTGCTTGAAAGACTCCGAGTTCGATTCCCAGTCTGGATTATACGCTCGTTACAACTAAAAACTTTCGCCATTATTAAAAAAAAAAAATAAAAAAAAATAAAGTTGTTGAATTAAAGGTTAGTTTTTTTTTTTTTTTTAGAGCAAAAATTTGAGAATTTACTATCTATAAAAGTTACTGATTTCGCAGCATTTATAGGTGAAATAATTTACTGAAAATAGACTTATTTAAAATAAATTTAACAGTATTGCCGACCTCAATTCGAAAATAAAAAATACTCATCCTTTCATTGGACAGAGTAAAGCAATGTAGGTCCGTCTCGAGTACACCTGCATTCTAACAAGTCCCTCACCCAGATACGCATCGTAATACCTTCGTACCAGATAGTTTGTACGTAAAATCCATTTCAATTGCTCCTCACCCCCCCGTGTATTTTTATCAATTTTCGATATCAGGTGGAAAAACGGTGAGCGCGTAAGGTTAACGGTGCGTCGAAATGACAGACAGCCGTGAGCGCGCGAGTACAGTTTTAACGATAATTGAGTGGCACGCCAGGCGCGCGCTAGTCCGAGCTAAGCCGCCTCTAACAACGACGAAAATCCCTGCCGCGGATATCATCATTGTAATTCGAGGGGGGGGGGGGGCGAATACGAATACCTTGTGTTTACGCGGAAAAATAACAGTTCCCCCCCCCCCCCCTCCTTTATCTCGACACGGCGATCGCATAAATGAATGATGTGTATGCATTTGGATCGTCCCTCATTAAATATCCATTGGGATTTGGCGAATTTTCCCGCGCCGAACCGATATTTTACCGTAAACCGGGTGTGAGTGTGTCTGTGGGGCTTTAACGTCTATCAATGATCGCGCGCGCCCCCGCTAGCTTTTTTCCATTATCCTGCGAAAATCACACTTTGCTAATTTTACAGGAAAATCGTGTGAGCGCGCCCATTGAAATCCAAGCTTCACGATTGATGAGGACTTGATTCGAAGCTCGTAATCCTAATCAGAGGTGTTTCAAACGGTTAGCTTCGGTTTTGAAAATTGTTTTTACTTATCGGATACTCCAGGTTTTAGTAAAATCTGAGTTTTTCAAGACGTCAATTATTGAATAAGTACTTTATATTCATAAATTTACTTTGTTTCGTTTGTACAACAAAATTAGTTGAAATGACTATGATAATGATCAGGTCTTGAAGTTCTTCTGGATCTGTGTCTTGTGCCGTACAATTTTAATTATCTGCGATATTTTGAAAATAAAAAAGGAAGTGTATTCAGAGGCAAAGGCCATTTTCAAGGAAAAATTATTCATCTTTTAATACAAAAAGATGCTGAAATTGATGTAAAAGACATCGATGAGCTAACTTCATTTCACTATCTGAACCCTCGGGAGAACAATGATTCTGATCTACTTTCCATCAATCTTATACTTAAAAAAAAATTGCCAAAGTAAATTTTTTAGATGAAAATGGTTTTAAGGATTGCGAAAACTTTTTAAAAATTGACTGAAACATTAAGTTTTATCCACATTTACCACCCTATTATGATAATGTCAACAAATATTAAAAATTGTCTAATCTTATGATAAATGAAGAGTTTATTAAAAATTTTGAAGCGAATGTGCTTGAATTTCTAAAATATAAAAACGACTTACAAAGGATTTATGACCAATCTATAAAATTTAGGACTAGTCTTCCTACTCGTTGAGCCTGGATCAAAATCAGCATTTTGCAATTTATTAGCGGAAATATAATAAGGTAAGTATGCCTATATGGTCGTGTGCCTAATGAGGGGGATAAGAAGAGTCAAAATAAGTCAAATACAGTAAATTATGAAGTTTTGAATAGTTTTGAACATTTAAGAATTCGTTCGCTCTATGGCAAATAGAAGTTTTCAATACCTCTGTTCTTATTTTCATCATTGTATAAGGCGTAGTCTCGATTAGCATGATCATATTATGCACACCTACTCAAGTTAAAAAAGTTGCCGAAAATCGTAGCGTTCAAGATCTACCGTTGCAACGATTAGTTTATTTACTAAAAATTAAACTGCATTCAACTATTTCAATCAACCTTTATCATTGTTTTTTTTTTTTCGAGTTTAAATTAAATTTTATTATACCACTAGTGCGTAGGTACTCGATTTTACGCACGCTTCGAAATTTAAAAACTCGCCCTACGCACCAGTGGTATAAAATAGTATATGCAACGGGTGCAGCACGTCACCAGGGCGTCTTAAAGTCACTCGTGCTACGCTTCGCTTCGCACTCGGGGCCTTTAAAACCGCCCTGGCGACGATACTGCAACCCGTTGCATAATATACTATTTGAAGAGTACTGTGCATCAACACCATTGTTCTAAGAGGTCACACTAAAACTACCCAAAGAAACTGTTAAAACCATTAGACAGTTGAGAGATCTTTCCAAAGTATCGCAAAAGCACTGAATTATCGTTATCACAGAATTATCCGACTACAACCAAGAGCTTCATTAAGAAACTAAGTCAGTGAGCTGCATTGAGGAAAGAAAGCACTCGTGCCGGACAACAGCGGATGTCAAATATCTCGAGGATCGCGTCAACGTAACAAGGGGGCTCCCACGACGGGACTTTACCTACCTAAAATTCCAATCGGCCAGGATGCACTTGGCTGCTCCAAATAAAACGGTACAATGCTCGAAGCTCGTCTGCTCGGTAGTCGTTATATAAAATCGGAGAGTATGTAAGTAGGTAGAGTGTCAGGGGTCACGAGATGTAGGGAGGGAGGGAGGGTTTTGTACTTTAACGGTACATTGTCCGCTGCATACAGTAGTAGACCTCGTTACGTCACACGATACCCGCTAATGATTCGAACAAGGCGCCGCCGGATATCGCCGGCGATCTCCTTTCTCTGTTTATAATCCTTTAACACTCGCGTGCTCCTGCTGCTGGTGCTCCGAGAAAGTGTAGTCGTTGTTTTCGGTAATCCAATACTCCCTCCCGCCTCTCTTCCTCGATATATTTACGTTTTAGGTTTTTAGAGCGGACTTTTTTTAAGGATGAAAAAATCTTGCATTAGGGTCACGAAGACGCTCTGGGCAGGCTGTTATTATGGCGAAGATGGGGTGCCATTCCACGCTGGAAGGGATAATTTTCTAGTCACCCGGTATTACTTAAAATTCCGTGACACTCTTACCTCTTGAGTTTAACTTTGAGTGGTCGCATCAAAATTTTAAACTATTACACCCTGGATTTCTGGAATAGTATGAAGAATAAAAAATTTAAACTGTAAATCAGCATTTAAAGATCAGTCACTCAAGACTTTAAAAGGGTTCACTGGAGAACGAAAATTTTAAATACCCGTATACATACATCATTCCGACATCCTCCGAGAAAATCACTTTTAAGATTGAATTATACGGAGTGAAAAAATTCATTAGCCCACATTATATATTATTCTCAAAGTGCAAGACTTATGCTTTTTTTTTTTGCAAACAATGAGAAAAGATATTACGAGTCAGCGAAAAATCGCACATCATCGTCGATCGTCGGAGAGCCAACTATGGTTCGGCACAAAAGGACCTTTTAAGCCGAATAATTTACGTAATTTATTGTGTGAAGAGCCGCTGCGTCGACTCTGACCCATATTTGACAATGTATATAAAAAATGAAATCTGCCTATTCTGTGTACCCGATCTCCTACCAGTGAGCCCCTTTTGTGCTCATTGTGAGCGATGAATACATAAGCACAATGTAACACTTAATGGTTTATAAGCCGAATGAAAGTAAATTTGTTTGAGACACTTTTTAATATTTGCCAACTCTCTTTCGTAACCGATCTATGAGCTTGCTTTTTAATTTTGACAAACAATGTCATTGACTTATTGTACTTTATGTACTCGCCTTGGATCAATGAATGAAAATAAATAAAAACAAAATAAATTATTGTCATAAAGTAATTAAAAACAAACTAACAAATACTCCTAGCCATAAAACAATTAATTTGTGGAGAATCTTATAAATTTAAGCCACAAGTGTTCATTAATCTTTCAGCACAACCGATTTTTTTTTATCAAGTCCCGAATCTGAAAAAAAATAAATCTTCCTCCTCCACCCACAACAGCGACGACAACGAAATTATATAACTCGCTCTCGAAAAAGAGCTCTTACCCAATTGAAAAACTCATCCTCTCTCGGGAGTTCCATATAAGCCTCGCCAGCAACAGCAAATTTACCATCTCGCGGGAGTATGACTTGTAAACGCACGAACCGCAAAACGTGTGCGTCTCAATAGTCACGTCCTTGCACCGGCGGCAGTGTATCTTGGCCTCGTCATCTGCAGCTTTTTGTGCGTTATTTAGCCTCTACTTTATTCGCTTTCTTCACAGTCATTACAGCCTGCCTGCGAGGAGCGTAATTGCGCCGACTTTTGGATCTCCTTACTCTTTTTTTTTTTTTTTTCTTTTTTTCTTGGAGCGAATGCAAGAGCAAATACCTTTGATTGCTATCAAGAGACTCGGAAGCCACCGCTTAAATTACACGTTTTCAATATTTGTTTTTAAAAATGATAATAAGCGCGATAAGATGCTCCTCTAATTTTTTAAAACAAGTTTCTTCGAGAATAACTTTCCAATTGTTAATTGACGGTAATTACGGTTACAATTTCATTTTAAATTGAGAGGTTATTTATCCCGAGTTATTTATCTGTCTTATTAAAATTGACAAATTATTTGGAATCTTTGAAACGCGTTATTATTTGAGAGGTGCGACCTTTACGCGACCCGGGTGAAAGTTTAAATTCGACCGCGTTGACTTTTTTTACGATGCGCATGCGGAGAGAGAGAAAAATTAATCTGGGATATGCATACAGTTTTTGCCGGACGGTGATAAAAGTTTATTTTTAGCAAGTGTGTCCTGATAAGGTAAATCGGGCCTGCACGTGAAAATTTTCTCAGCCGAATTACCGTATAATGCGCACGCTCACCGCGGTGTATGCGGCAGGAGGGAAACACAATACGGTTATTTATCATCTCCTCAATGTCCTTATTTTGACTTGGAGTTTTGCAGGGATAATTTTAGTTTTTAGTTCGAAAATTTACGTAAATCTTGTGGGAACATTTAGCTTTGCTGGGAAATTATATACGTGAGATCGGTGAGTTTTTCGTGCTCAAAATTTTACCGCTGAAAAGCGGTTCCCGCGACAATTATTCTTGCTTTTTCGGGCCCGCCAAAATAATTTGAACAGACTGTCGTATTTGCCTTCCATAAATGACGAAACTAGTATAAAAACAATAATAACTCCTCCCAGACCAGGTGGTTCGAGGGTATAAATCACTCCGATTTGCGTTTTATGTAATAATTTAATTAAATTTGAAGAATAAGCATTATTTTCTCGGGGCCCGAAAAGTTGAACTTACGTAAGGCTCGGGCAGAGGTCTAAATTAAAATGGAAATTCCGGTTTCTGCATAGCGAAGTTTAATTGAGGCATTAGATCAGAGTCTCCTGGAGATGCCGATTTCTCGTCGCTGCGGGAATACATCGAAACGTTTATTACAACAATCCCAGAATCTCGATCGTCTCGTTTTCGCGCGTACTTGTATATATATATATAATAATACTGTGGGTGTGTTTCGTGTGTCGCAGTTTTCATTGTTTCCGTAAGTGGGTGTTGTTACGTTGCATCACTTTTCAAGTTCTATCTATCCCTTTTTTACTTCCACCCGACCGCGATAAATGGATACAACTCCGTGGTCATAAATTTTATGGCACTCCATACCCGTCGTAAAACCTATTGAATAAGAATAAAATTTACGGAAGTACGCTGTTCCTTTGTGGAAATTGCGAAATTTGTCGTTTTTATTATCGGTTTTGATTTTTGCTCATTAAAAGTGCGATATGATTATTTTTTAAATAATTCAGAGATCGATTATCTAAAAGTTTAAAGGAATTGTTTACCTTCCTCGTTCGGCTTGTACTTACAAATCGATAGATACAGTACTTTTTAAAGGACAAAAAATACTTTTTTTTCATTTAGATTTAAAATTTTCACAATGAAAATTCTGGACACGGGTCAACAAATTTTTTTATCAATATTACTGAAAAAAAACCAACTGTAAATTTGTAAACCGATTTTGCTCGCGAGAGTACCGCGCACGACACCTACTGGCGTTTCACAGGAACTAACGCCACGAGAATGCGCAAGTTCCAAGTAGAAGGAGGAGCTTGTACCAAAAGTTGCGCGCGAACAAGAGAAAATTTTTCAACAGCTCAGAAATTGTTAAAAAATAATTAGTTCACTGGACGGTCATTCCCTAATTGTTCTAATAATGTAATTATGCTGTCGCAAAAAAAAATTGAAAAAAAACTAACTCAAGTAAAAAAAGTTTTACCACGCTCAGAGCATGTCAGAACAAAAGATTTTAGGAATAAAATAGTAGAGAAAAATGTCTTTTTAATCGTTTATCAAAATACAGGCCAGATGATTATTGAAAAATCTCCCGCCACTCATTATTGACGAGCACATCTGGGTTAAAGCATCATCACCCATGATGAAAAATAAACGTTGCATAAAAAAAAAAAGGTTTCCCATGGTCGTCGCATCAGCTGTCGCCGGGACACAACAAACGATAAAATAATTAATCTTCCCCGCGCTGTTACACCTAAATTGATTGAGATTTCGCGATGCGCCCGCATTAGAGATTTCGTAAATCTCAGTATGGTTTTATGTAATAGCGCCGGTGCTGCACACAGACTAAGTATTTACAGTTGGAAATACTGACTCCTTTTTTAGGGCGCGCATAGAACAAAGAGGCACGAGCTGTTGCGGTATGGTGGTATAATGGTTTAAGGCCCATAAATCGCTCGCGTCCCTGTCGCTCAACCATTTATTGTCTATTGTCGGGGCAATCGCCTGATGTATGAAAAAATAAGGGTCACACGATTTGGTACTCTCATCGTCATCTTCATCTAAAAAAGATGGCTTTTTAAAGAGAGAGAGGAGTTGCAGCGGTGGTAACCTTAATTGCTCTCTCCAAAAAATGACTTGTTTACAACGGATTAGGTACCCTTTTTTTTTTTTTTTTTTTTTTTTTTTTTTATACCCATGGCTTTTACATGGGATGTTTAATGGTTGTAACTCAGAAGTTTTCATTGTGAAAATTACTTTATAAGTTGACACTGCGAAACGAGTTCTCAAAAATTGATTCTTTTCTGATTATAAGAACAAGTATTTTTAGCGCTATAGGTAGTTCAAAAACTTTGAATTGTGTGATCAAATGAAAGGATAAAAAATGTAACTTACAGTTTCTCAATATTGATAAGAAATGTTAAAGTGTAAAGCAACAATTAAATTAATTTAAAAAAATAAAGAAGATGATATTATATTAACCCAGAGAGAATCTTTTCTGCAATCAATATCAGCTGTTCGGGCTCGGTAACATCGTGACGGGCGATAAAGGGCTTTGCAGCGAGAAACGAGGAAGAAGAAGAAGAAGAAGCCGAGGGATAAATAGACGAAATAGATGTTTGTCTCTCTTCTCTCTAGTATTTATATATCTATATATATAAGCTCGTGAGCCCGCAACAAACACCTGGAAAACGATCGGAAATTCAAGTCCGGGTTGGTACGCTCGTTGACCCCTGAGCTCAAGCTTCTTCCCTTCCTTTTATTTTATTTTATTTTTTTCTTCTTCTTTTTTCTTTTCACCTCCCCCTTTTCTGCTGCCAGCGTCACGAAAATCCTTCACCTTAACCTTCCGTTCCTCTTTACTCCTTAAGCGGTGCTTTTTGAAATAGCTTGCCGGAGAATTTTCGTTTGATTAATTGGATTAACCCGATCTAACGACGATTACCAGCTTTCGAAAGCTATTGGCCAATTTTAGTTTTTTCGAAAAATCTCTCGATCGTTCCCGTTCTTTTTTTTTTTTTTCTTCTTTGTGTACTTTTTTTTTTATCTATTGTTTAATCGAATTAAACTTTATTGATGATCAAGTTAAATTACAAAGTTTTTTTATCTTCGTTCCTCAAAATTTCAATGCTTCCGGAAAATCTTTGTTTTTTCGATTGCATCATGAACTTCAACAAGTAGGTATGCATCACTAAAAAAAAGTAATCAGTTGAATCACAAGATTTACGAATTCACAAAAAATTACATTAATTACCTATCAGAAAGAGAATTTCATAAAATTTCTTGAACATCGGATCCTTTTTACACAAATAAACTTTGCAACAACTGCTTGTACGACGCATTATCGAGTAAGGCGTCACTAAAGTTAATCGTTGGATTATCGATAGGAAAATTGCACCGAACAAACGAGAATTCCGGCCATTAATGCGCTTATCAACAAGGCCAGACACCGTGGAAAACAGACTAGTACAAGTGCCCCGCCACCTCGTACCATTTAGCTTGTTTTTTTTTCTTTTTTTCCTCCTCGTCATTTTTATTGCACACTTACAAAACTATCTGATCGTAGATTGATTGACACCCACCCCAGATGGAGGCAAAAAGTGTCTCGGTCGTGCTCCTGCTGCTGCTGCTGGATCGGGCATTCGTAAGTCTTGCAATGATTTTACGATTCGAGGTCGAGATAAGGAGGAAAAATGTGTGTTTAGGGGTACGATTATGGGAGCAAGATACTCAATCAGAGGGTGACGCATTACGATAATCCGTACGTCGAGTTCAACGTGCGGTACTATGGCGACGAAGGCTATCCCTACCTGATACTCAAGCAACCTGTCACTATCTACGATGATTTACACGTGAGTTTTTATCTTTATTTTATCTGAAACCAGGTACTTTTTTCAATTTATTTTGGGTCGTTTTTAGCTTATGCTTTACGCGAAAATCTACGATGGACCACCGCATCTACTCGCGAACGCCCCTCTGAGCGTTTGCCAGCTGCTGCATGATGAAAATACCATGAAGAACCTTACGATCTCGCAGTACAATATACCACAAATTTATGGATTTCAGGGTAGAAATTGTCCCATCGAAAAGGTTATTTGAATTTTATTAAATGAATTTTCAAGTATGATGTAAAAACGAGATTTATTTTGTCGATTTTCCAAAAAACAAGGGCAAAATTCGTATGTCACCTTACATGTTTCCTGGCAACTTTACCACGGAGGTAAACATCGGCTGCGGATACATGAACCTGGAATCACGGTTGATGAAGTGCAACGATGGCATCGAGGGCAACAGTCGTAACTGCGAAACTCTCCTCAAAACCGTAACCCTGGCTTTTATCTTCAGCGATGACTGCGAAATCGACATAAACGATGAGCCGATTCCGACTCATGGTTGGGTTGTGCAAAAAGTTAAGTTCATAATTTCTACTTTAGTCGAGCGTTCTTATAATTCTGGTAAATTTGGAAAATCATTTAAATAATCTAAAGCTGCAAATCAGCTGATTGATTAATTAATAAATAAGGTAGTGTCAGTTTTTCCGAGCGTCAAGTAACAATCATTAAGATTCGATTAATGATAAAAGAGTTATTACAGCCAGATGGAGTATATAAATTAATCCTTTGATGTAAAAAAAAAAAATAAAAAAAAAAGAAACTTAGAGTCCTATTTGTACAATCGTTCACCTGGCAGTCTAACGTAACAAGCACTAAAATTTTATCGATCTTTTTTACTCGCGATGATGGCGGTTGTTTTTAGCTGATAATATTGATTGACAGAAAGCGAGAGTTTTTTTTTTCTCGCGAGATCGTTCAACCTCCATTATGTACTAATTACACACGGAACTCAGTGGTCTATAGGACGAATTTTTTTCGCAAAATTAATTCAAATTTATTTTATTTCGCAGTTCCTGTACTAAGCTCTAAATCCACCCCGTAACTGGAAGAATTGTGAGAACGTTGGACTTATCTCGGCGTCAATGGCGGGCGAGATCTACGTTACATATCACGAGAATTCTGGTAGGATAATAATAACGACGACGCCGCACAGCCAGCCGCGGAGCTACATTGTAAACCTCAACTTTTATTGTTAGCGCGAAGGAAAAATGATTTATTAAAACTAATGCATTATCTTGGTAATTTAGAAGGAAAGAAAGTGTAATGCTTTGTGTGGGTTATAACAAAGACCGACAATTGAATGTTATTGTATCGCGCATTATCTGACGATCGAAAATCGCCCTCTCATTTTTTTCCCGCGAAAATTGTCTTTGGGAAAATATTTGATAATTTTTAATTTAATTATTTATTGTTAAGTAAGTTTCAGTTACTAATATACAATATTAAAAAATTTTTTTCGTATCTTATGTCAACTGTTGATTGTTATTGATTTATAATAGTTTCAGCAACTAATATTTTAAATAATTATTTTGTAGTTTTAACAACTAAAACAACGAATACATTGATTACAGTCCCCATGAAGACATTACAATCGTATTTCAATGATATAATTTATCTTACAAATCGGGAAGTTCTTATTTTGATGTTAGAATGCGGGAAAAATTTTTCTTAGCAAATTAATTTCTGATTCATTCAGAGTATTACTTTAATTAATAATGATTTTTTCAATTTATTTTCGACTTTTTATGTTTTTGACAACTATCAGTTTCATACACTTAAAATATTGATTAAAAAATTCACCGACTGGTGGAGTTGCTTATTTATTAGTAAGTACTCTTAAATAGCAAAATAAAAAAATTTAAAAAAATTCCAATTGCTTAATTTACTGCAATAGACCGGAATCTGTAAAAACTTCGTATCGAGGGGCTATGCACTCCAGAATCACTGACGATTCTTTTGATTCTTTTTGATTCTTTTATGATTCTTTCGTGATTCTTTTGGCGAATTTAAAGTTTTTAAAGCCTTGGAATTAATTTCAATTGATATTTTGTTAAAAATAATTTTTTTCGAAGATTTTTACTAGAAATGGATTTGATATTTTATTAATTATATTGATGATTTTTATTTGTGATTCTTTTGGTGATTCTGAAGTGCATAGCCCCTCGCTTTGTATCGTTGATCAAGAATTTATTTTTCTTATTATTGTATGGACGTTACAGATTTTTCAATTTCCACTGACAAATTCTGTTTTAAAAATCCTCGTGTTACAAGCATTCAAATTAATCGAATAAAAAACCATTATTAAGAACCGCTTAATTCGAAGCTTCCTAAGGGAAGAGGCGAACTTATTTCCGCTACTTCGCGTACACGCAAAAAAGTAGTGTAATTTTGCGAGCATAAGCAAGATGCCTCGGGCGCAGTTATAAAAAAAAAGTCTGCATAATCCCCCGACACACACACACACACACTGAAAAATCGAAGAACGCATTAAGATAGAATAAATTAAAAGAGCCGAGCAAAATATCCGTGACTGGCTACTTCCTTCATACCTTCCTCCCTCCCGCGCACAATGCCCGCCATTAACTTAACAATAATTGAGTAAGCAATAGGCAGCCGCTTAATAGCCTTATTAATTCACCAGTCCCTAGAATCCCAGCGAATAATTTTTGCTCCAAACACCACACACGATGATAGGGTTTTCGCAAAAAAGTCTCTCCCTTAATTGCAATAATTTACACGCGAGTGATGTTATAAAAAAAAAAAAAAAAAAAAAAAAGACCTCCCATTATCGGATCTTCTTAGTTAGAGGGCAGGAGCTCTTTTATCTATCGTTAATCGCTAAGTACAACAACGACAACAACACGCGGAAGGAAAATCTACCGGTCACGATCGATATTTTCACGGACTTGACTTTAATAACGAGGATGGCACGATAAGTGGAACTTGAACCTTTTTTTCTTCAATAAAGGTTGCTCGAGCTTAAGTATAAAGGGAGCAGGGATCGAGGTTTGTGGATCGGCTCTTTATCAGGGGCGTGCACCCGGTTGCATACAAAGGTCGAGGCAAGAATTAATTCAACAGTTTTATGATTCCAGCCTCGGTTTCGTGTTTCGGAGCTATCGTTCCTGTTATACTCCCGAGGTGCAGGGGGTAAATTTACTTTACAAGACTTGGGGAACGTTTATGAACGGTATCGGGTTTTCCGTTCGATTTCTTTCTTTATTTTATTTTATTTTTTTAACTTTGTGGCACTGATCTCTGAGGTCAAGAGGTGAAGACTGACGGCGAATTATTCTAACTGGTGGTTCTCCAGAGCTGAGATTGTCTGAGAAATTCTATGCTATGATTTTTTTCAAAATAATTTTAAACTTATTATCCGGAATTTAAAAAATTAGAAACTTCAGGATTAGTTAAATTTTCGAGAAATATTAGTATATGTTCGTCAGAAAGTACCCAATTTTAGTAGAATTTGACCATAGCTGACTAAAATATTCTGAAGTTTTCTCGCAGGGAGCTGAGAGGATGCGACAATCAAGTCGTCAAAAGGTCAAAAAGAAGCCAAAAATATTGAGCCTCAAGCGCTCGAGAAGATGTTTTCCGAAACGAGGTTTGTGTCGAGGGCCCGAGGTGCAAACGGAGTTTTCGAAAGTATGCTCGAGTGTTTCGCGGCATGCTATCCCGTGATACGAACGTCATATTATTCCTCAAAAGCACTTAAAAAAGGTGCGATTTAAAGGACTAATTTAAGGTTAATTTTCACATGGAATTATCCAAGGATGTTTACTATTAACAAAAAAATGCAGCCACTTTGTTAATTTTGATCCGATCATTTTATAATTTGTATTAAAATAAATGTTAGATTTTTCTTTTATTTTTTTACGGTTATATTAAGTTTAAAAAAAAATTAAAGTACTTGTTAAAATAATTTAACCCAGACTCTTACAGGAATCAAGCAATTATTTCTCTGAGTTTAATAAAGTTTAGTAGGGCTCCAAAGTCAATGAGAAGCTGAACGATTATTTTTGAGTTTACTAAGCATTGCCTTCCACAAAGGCGTTTGCTTCAGAATCTCGTGTGGTGATCACATGTTTATTGTTGCTGCTAGATACCAGTTTAAGAATTTCTGGATTTTTTAAAAGCATACAATTTACTCAATTTGTCTTAAAAAAAAAATTTTATTTGTCTATCTTTGGGGAAAAATGACTGAATGAACAATTCAAAAAACCATGAGATAAATTAAGAAATTAAGTGTTGGTAAAAGTTTGCTACACCTTAAAAAAGTTTGGTTATAGATTATTATTAATAATTTCGACGGTACCAGCAAAGAAAAACTTTATCTAAAAAACTGTCGATTAAAAATTATCAATAAGAGGCTAAAATGAAATAAAAAAATTCAAGAATCTTAATAGATTGGTACCCAACAAATCAGATTTTATTATTTATTCCGATTTTTCAATTCATATCAGCCTCTCATTGATTATTTTAAATCAGTAGCTTTTTTCTTCGCTGATTCAATTAATTTTCAGTTATTAAGATTTACATTTTCTGTAAACACCTCAATTAGCACAGTGTGATTTACAACCCCATGAAAAAAATTGAAAATCTCATAGATTCCAAAATTCCTCCCGCAAATCCTACAACAAATCCTCGATCACTTGAAAGAGAAACAATAACCGTTGCAGCAAGGTAAGAGGAATTAAAAGGTGCGCGCATGCAGTGCAAAGGGTGGCGTGAAACGAAACGCTGCAAGTCTACCGGCGTGCATCTACTTACAAGCCCTGCAGTCTGCACGCCACGCATGCCTGCACTTTTGTCTCTTCTCTCTTTCATCGCTAAACCTGAGCTCGCAATTACAACTTCTTTTTTGATTAACCGAATTAAATTCCTTTTGCGGGGGTCTAATTAAATATAATTCATCTTCTCAACAATAAGTTGAAAATTTTTGAAATTTTTCACTTAAGAATTGAGTTGAGTCCTGTGCACTGGAGGGAAACATCAATTTTTTACAAGCTTCAGACTTTTCTCGGAAAATTTAGAAAGCGTTAAACGCCGTACGAGAATTTGAATAAGCCAGGATTCTGTAAATGAAGCATTCCATTTTTTTTCTTCCGAGCGTTCACTTTAATTGGTTAAACGCTAATAATAGCACGATTATATGGTTTTAAATAATTCACTCGTAATGATTATCTTCTATAAGTACAAAAACATTTGCATTACAAACATGAACGTTATTAAAAAAAATTTTACGTTTTCCGATGTGATGAACTACCGTAAGTAAATTACACGCCTTACAAGATTGTGTGTGTGTGCAATCTTCACGGTTAAAAAATTGTATGTGATTCCCAAAGGTGGGCATCATACTACATTTCTAAGCAAAGAAAAAAAAAAAAAAATACCGTAATCAGTGCACCTTTCCGTAACTTACCCACTCGTTTAATTAAATATTTGTCAAACCCGCGGGTAAAATTACCGTCATCGAGAGATTGATTATTCGGAAACTTTTTTTATACGGAAAGTGAAAGAATTTTTTTGTTTCGACTGCATTCAATATCAAAATTTCCTCTAACGGTTTAAGACATTATCGACAACACATTAAGATCAATGCTAATGCCTCACCGATGAAAACGACGGTAAATTTACTTCGAGTATGAAAAAAAAAAGAACGCTCTGATAATTTCACAGAGTGTGCATTATGGGAGCCGTGAAGAAAAAAAAAAGTTGATTGGAAAATAATACATCCATGAGATTAAGGGCATGGAAATAATACGGAACAGGATGAATCTTTTAATTGGCTCTGTTTTATGTCAAGCCTATTAAATCTATGAGAACGAGATGAGTTATTCAATAAAATTATTTCAAATCTTGAGTGTTCACACTGTCACTAAATCCGATCTCCTACTTTTTACCCAAAATTACATTTCAAGCATTAGTGGAAAAAAAAACGGGTTTAAACGACTTGAGTGGGTTATCTGCATATATTCAACGATTTCATCAAAAGCCGTAAAAATATTTTTTTTTCGTAAATCCGTAGCATCGCACTCGTCCAAAAAAAAACACCTCAACGTCCATTAAGCGACAAGTAAAATAAGTAACTGTCCCAAGAGCAAATAAAACCGGCATTTAAGAAAAAAAAAAAAAAAAAAAAGCGAAGCACCATCGAACGGGACAACGCCTGGGGGAGGGAGAAGACACTTAACATACGCCGAAAAACTGCACTCCGGTCTTTTTCCTCTCACTTCTCATCCCGCGTACCAGCCAGATAAAATCCGAGGGTAAGCTTAATCCAGG
The DNA here is from genome assembly GCA_038277355.1 of Encarsia formosa. NCBI lineage: Eukaryota > Metazoa > Arthropoda > Insecta > Hymenoptera > Aphelinidae > Encarsia > Encarsia formosa. Next base: position 115,487,416 of record CM076184.1, read on the forward strand.
GTGAAAATAAGTTCTCGGTCCCAAAATCGTATAATATTTTAATTATATCGATAAAAAATAATTTTCATTCCTCGAGGATTACAACCTCCTCGGCATTTTTACATAATTGAAGGGAGAGATGTATTTTTATCGATCCGAGAAACTGGTTTCTTAAAAAACGTTACCTTAGATTACGGAAAAAAAATGTCTTAATTTAAGTGCACGAAAGTAATAATAAAAAAAAAAAACCTGATTCTTTTATACCCCCTCGCTCGAGATATTACGATATTCACACCGGCGTTTGATCACAGCTCGGATTTTTATGTCATTACAGTTCGTTTTTTAATCCCAAGCGGCATGCGTAATTTTAAAACTTCCATTTTTCGATCTACGAGTTTAAAAAAAAAAAAATCATTTCGAAAGTCGGCCCCCCAAACTCATCAAAAAATATTTCTCCTCTCCCACGAAAGGATACAAGCAGGAAAGAAAGAAAAAAAAAAAAAAGAGAGAGAGTCTACCTTTGGTTGGCGCCGAAAGCCTGCTGCTTGCAGGACTCCCGGCGTCCGCTGGTCCGCGTCCTTATAAAGCGCAGGGCTCCGTTCCCGAGCGTGAACCGCTGCTGCTCCTGTCCGGCCATTGAAAACCCTCGTGCTGAACTGACTTCCAATCCTCTCAGCCCGACATCCGAAAAATCTCAGGGTCAAAACAAGCGCCTTTATTCACTCTTAATCAGACTAATTAGCCGCCGTCTGGGTGCGGGAATTAATCTAACTGTTGCGACCCGCGCGCGCGGGCTCCAGTCATCGTGGGTTTTTTATCAGCCCCGAGCTGCGCCTGCAACGACAACCGTACATTTCTAAGTACCCACCGCGCGCACTGTGCACACTCAATCAACAGAAAAACTATTTAAAAAAATAAACAACCAACACCGGCGCGCTACGCGACCCACCCCCTCGTCACATCGTTCATGCAGTACGATGAAGTTAAAAAATAATGATTATAATGAATAACAAGTAAACAAACAACACTGTAAATCACTGTTTTAAATAAAACGTCATCACAATCCAGAAATTACGCAAGCCTCGCTGCAAGAGACGCGCGTGGGAAGAAGACGAAGAAGAAGAAGAAGGTGCAGGACGCAGGTTCAAGGAGGATGATCCAGGCCGGCGCGCCGCTCAGGACTGGTAAACCTTGGGCCCAAGTTTCCAACTCGCGCTGCAGCGACTCCTTCCTTCTTCCTCCTTCTTTTCGCGGTGGCGTTCCCCCTCACTCGCTTACTCGCTGCAGTCCCTTCCCTCCTCCTCCCGGCTTATCTCTGGTGCACATCCTCTCCTCCTCCTCCTGCTTTGTTTCTCGCTCGAGTCTCCTTTTTTTCATCCTACCACCGCGAGAGAGAGAGAGAGAGGGGCTGCTCTATTTTACTCGCTCCTTCTCGCTTATGCTGCACTTGACTTTCTTTCTTTGTCTCTGCACCACACGTACACACACGTATCGTCATAGTCCTCCTCCTCCTCCCCCTCCTTTTGTTCCTCTCTTTCTCTCCTTCTCTCTATGCATTGCCCCTTTTTATCAAGCCTTTTATATCCCACACGCTCCCTCATCTTCCGCGAGCGGTAGTTGCGCGGGCAAGGAGGTTTGCTCTTTGCGCGGGAACTTTTTTATGCGGACGGAGTTTTCCGAAAACCCAAGCTTTGTGTACTTGTCTCCGGAGTAGCGACCGATTTTTTGGTAAAAATTAACGAGGTTTGAGTTACAGAGACCAAGAGTTAGTCTTTTTTCAATACAGAATTGTTGTTACAAACCAGCAATAAATAACTCGAAAATGCCTGTACCGGTACGGTACTACGATAAGTATAAAAGGTACCACGACGATTTTAACTCACATTGGTAACGAAATTAACTGAAAAATCTCTTTTGAATAAGAATGTTTTGCATTCTAGGAAATTTAATAGCATCTTTTTACAGCAATTTTTCAAGTATAAATGGTGCTTGGAACAAGTGCTACTTATAACTTAATATTAAACAAGTGATTATCGTTGGCTGTTGGCTTAATAATCTGATAAAAATTATAACAATGATGCTAGTTTGGCAAAATGGTACCAATAAAATACTTTTCAAGTAAACCTTACTCATCTGAAAAATTTCTATCATTTAAAAAGAACTTTATAGTTATTGCAGAAAAAGTGGCTTTCGACTGAAAGCAAGACCCGGAAGCAAAATCTCTTAAACTAAAAAAAAAACCAAATGTTTATTCGAAGACAATTAAGAATAAGAGACATCTTAAATTCAAAACAAGCCATTAGATAGCTCAAGCTGACGAATTTAAAAGAGGCCCTTCAGCAAAATCAATTGGCACCACGGTATCAAGCCAATCTAAATATCCAGCAGGCAGCACCAGCAGCAGCTCATCAAGAAGAACGAGAGAGAAGAACTCCGCTCGCGGAGAGTTCAACTAACTCCCCCGCGCGAGCTACCACCTTTTACCCGCAGCTTAGACTCGCGATAAATTATCTCCCTCTCTCTCTCCACTGCTGCATCCAGCCTTAGAGCTAAGTTACGCGGGCTTTTAAAACCGTATATACACGTAGAGTTTAGAGTCAGTGTACTTTGCACAAAGGATGTAATGGGGAAGTATCCTCCTCCTCCGACTCCCCCTCCTACTCCTACCTGGCTCTCCTATTCGTCCTTTTATCCCTGCACCCGCAACAGCTTAAATGCTCTCTTCTAGCGTTTATTGCTGGGTTTGTTTGTTTTGGAAGAGTTATTTTTCTTTGAGTCTGTACGTCGACCCCCCCCCCCCCCGAGACAACTTCATTCTGGCGTTTTACGAGAGCAATTAGCATTATTCAATTTTATGACATAGGTGAATTTTAAGTTTTGTACACTTCATGAAATATTCTTTGAGTCAGCCGGAAGATGTTTTCATTTGGTGAAGAAATTTCTGATGTTTAACTGTTTTTACGATATCGCTCGGTAATCGAAATTTTCAAAATTTCCTCAAATTCGTGATTTTAAAGTTTGATGAGTCCCGGGAGTACTCAAATAATTTTAAATATTTTTTTCTTCGTTAATAGTAACTTATAAATATTATACGATAATGATATGTGTGGGGAAAAAGTTAATAATATAAATTTTTCAAAAAATTAATAAACTTTGGTACTTAGATCAATTAATTCTTAGGAAAACTGTCTATAAAAGTAGTTTATTCGATTCGCTACCCTAGAAATTCACCATTTTTATACCAAAGTTTTGTTGTCTGGTAATTGACACCACTTACCAACTTTAATTTTTCAGTACCAACTTTAAATTTCCAGGAGAAGAGATTTACGTAGCTAGTTTTTTCTCGAGATCCTTCTTCACTTGATACTTTTGACTCCACCACCAAATTAGAAAAAACATCACTACAGATATATAGAATTTAATAGCTGAATTTTTATCTAAGAAATAATAATAAACGTGATAAAATTTTTTTTTTACTGTATTTTAATTTTTGTATATTTTATGTAACAAATAAGAAAACCAACACTACTCGAATAAAAAAAATTACAGGTTTCAATGTTTGATTTGCATCCCACCTATTCCAAGGTACCCGGGGTTACTCTTGCAAGTGGTACTGGTCCTAGTCTCCAACCACTCTAGCAGTTGCCCAAAGTTAGGTCTGTTTTCCGGATCAACAGCCCAGCACATAGCCATAAGTTCCCTCATTTCCAAATCCATCAATTCGTTAACTTCAGGATGACCTCCTTCTTCCAGAAGGTGGTGAAGCAAGTCGGAGTCGTTTGTGAATTTGGCGTACGGAAATTCTCCAAGGGTAGCAATCTCCCACAGTACGACCCCGTAAGACCAGACGTCGCTCTTGCTGGTAAAGGCTCGACGGCGAATCGCTTCGGCCGGCATCCATCGGATCGGCAATCGCCTTAACCCCGGAGTCCCGATAATGTACTCTCCACCGTCTCTGGATAAACCAAAATCTGAAATCTAAATAAGTTCGATATTAATATTTTAGAAGTTTCATGTTGAAAAAACTCTTATTGTCTGAGTGTCTTTAATCAACTAAATTTAACATTTGATAGAAATAAGTCTTTTGAAGATCAATGCTCACTTCTTTTGCTTGGATAAATTATTTCTTTACTCTCGCATTATTCTATCTATAAATGAGAGATATCGCCATTTTGGTGAGATTTTCAATGTAAGATTTTATTCGTGAGCTGATTGGTGTAGAAGTTTTTAAAATATTCGAAAAGTGCCTTTTGAGGTTACAATCATTGTTTTTTTTTTTTTCCAATGCGCGCTTGCAGCGCGCTGAGTGGTACTAGTATAATATAAATCCACTGATATTTTTATTTTACTTTAATCTTCGAGAAACGCAAAAATTAATTTATGAACCAAAAAAAAATCACATCAAAGCAATTTATCATTTTGTGGATCAGTATAACTTTAAGTTAAAACAAAAAAAAAATTAAAATATTTTGAAATAAAACTAAGTAACTTCAAAGCAGTAATAAATTGATAGCACCAGCATAAACCGTAGTTGGTGAAAATTACCTTGAGCACGAGATTATCGTTGATCAAAATGTTCCTGGCGGCAAGGTCCCGATGTACAATGCCCACGGTCTCGAGGTGAGCCATACCCTTGGCAATTTCCGTGGCGAACCGATTCCGCTGCTGCATTTCCTCGTCGTCGGCAGGGTTGAATCTTCCGCTCTTCCTCGTCGTCTTCGTTTCTCCCGTAGCTGAGAAGAAGCAGAACAGCAAAAAAAAAAAAAAAATATATAAAATAGTTCCTGAGTTAAAGTGGAGCTGTATTACTGTGTGTACAATGCCCCGATGGTGACGGCTGATACTGCCTGGAATGCATTGTTTCAGCAACCACCGGAGTAATTGTTGCCTGCCAGGTTCTTTTCTCTAGGGTTTTTTAAAATGTTTTGATTTTACAGTGTAATGAGTGCATGTACGCCTAAAAATCTTTACGAAGTCACGTCAAAAATTTAGCCTCGCAAAGTCAGACCTTTCGAGAAAGGTTTATTGTAAATTTCCCACCCAAAAAAAAAGTACCCTTGGATGTTATTATAAGATTAATTTTATTTTGATATAATTTTAAAATCCTGGATTTTATTTCAATCGTAAAAGTAAGTTTTACTAAATATTAGAACTTCATGCAAATTTTAATTGATGGTTTTAATAAATATTTTAATCTTTTCCTGCGCTGTTTTTGAAGAACTATACAAATGAAAATTAATTCGAGTTCAGAGAATCTTTTAAATTTTTATTAAATATAAGTACTTGTTTTTATAAACAGTTTAGCATTTTCAATTCGAATCAAATAAATTGTTGAAATAATTATGATTTAAAAATTTCGAATGAGCTTAATTTCTTGTAAATTTATCAGCTGCATAAAATTTTTTGAAAAATTTATCTTGAAAAATTATTTGCTCGTTATCAATTAATTGATTAAATCTTTTGCACTTTTCGGAAATTTATTTTCAACGCTGACATCATAACAGCTAATTGATGGAATTTTAATCAATAAACGGTAGTCGAAGTTCAAAAAGGAAACAATAATCATATCTTGGAATTTAATCGCAAGCTTATATAATAAACGACTTCGATTATCAATTTTACAACCGTTCTTTTATTTAATTAACTTGACAATAACATAATCTTGGGTTAATTTTTTTTTGAATAAAATAACGAGAGTCTTTTTGATCAAAAGGGACCACCAACGCTTGTAAATGAAATTGTCAAGCTAATCGCTTAAAGAAATTGCAGCTCTCTGGTAATGGATCGGCTTAATTTTCCTCGCTAATGAAGGCCTGAAAAATTGATTAACTCCCCCCTCCCGACCTGGTAGCTCGACGAAAAACAGCTGAGTCAATCTTTCTAAGCGTAACGATTTTCTTATGTTGAAAAAACAAAAAGATTTGTTGTTCTTGTTTTTTATTTCAATTAACTTTGTACACGTAATAGTTATCGGTGAAAGTAAAAAAAAAAGTATTACACGAAGTTGTGACTTAATAATTTTCTAAGTACAATTTGTATTAAGAGATTGTTTGTCCGATTAATTATATAAAAATATTTTTTTTATAAAAAAGAGATAAATTTTTTAAAATGAAGTAAGCAAAAAATCCGTTTCCTTGATAATTAAATTTGTATAGAATTAAAAATTATTAAAAAACTTTTATTTCAAAGAAATTAAAAGAAATTGATTTTTACCTTGAGCAGTACCATTGTGCAAGTCGCGTTTTTTATGGAGAAAGCAAAGCAGGTCGCCACCTTCCATGTACTCGAGCAGGAGGCAAATTGGATTTTTGGGTTTAGTGCAGTAACCAACCAAGCCAACCAGATGCGGATGTGGTCCAGCAGTTTTTATAATCGATATTTCTTCTAGCATCTGCTGGCGCACCTCTGCTTTAAAATAAATGTAAATTATTTCAAGTACTTAAACAGCAAAAAAAAAAATGGTGTGTGGAGTAATAAAGCTATTGGGAGGAATTTACTATTTAGTCTCTGTTGCTTCTAGGAAAAGTAAACACTTGCAGAAAATTAAGAGGGATTGTGTGACCGCATGCAGCGGATTAAGGTAATCTAATGCTCAGCTGGATGCGTGCTTTCAGGGGTCGATCTGCTGATCTTACCACCAGCGTTGACTTCTCACGTTTCCTTCTTTCTGTTCAATTTCCGTAAACAAAGTTTTTTTTTTTTGTTAATCCAAGTAAATTTGTTCGTACCAAAAAATATTATTTTTCTTTAAAAAAATAAATAAATAAATAAATAAGCGCCCAGTAGTGCGATATAAATCAAAGAGTTTCAAAAAGTCAATAGTACTACTAAATTCACAATTCGCTGTAAGCCACATTGAAGAGAAAAAATTCCTCAAATTTTCATAAAAAGATACACGGCCATGCCACACCTCGAAATTTTGCAAAAATCAAGATGTGATAAAAAAGAAAGAAAGAAAGAAAAAAAAAAATGATCCAAGCCACCTCCCGCTGATTGGGTCTTACCCGAGGCCCTTTTGTCATTGTTGAGCAACAGCGACGTCTTGACGGCTACGGCCCGGTGAACTCGAGGACCCGGCGTCGCCTCGAGCAGATCGGCCAGATAGACGCGACCGAATTGTCCCCGGCCGAGCTCCCGCGTCACCCTCACCCGACCCGGTGATATCTCCAGCGGGTCCAACGGCTCCTTCTTCTTGCCCTTGTTGGCTCCCTGCGGAGAGAGTGTTTAAGTATGTATTTCGTTTTTATTTTTTTGGTCTCGTAGAAAAGATCAGCGGCATTAATATATTTTTTTTTTCTTTTTTATTTTTATAAACAGATGTTTTATCAACTTTATACTTAAAATTATTATAATTTTTTAAAATTATTATTATTAAAACAAAAACTTTGATGATACCATCTAAATGGTATAAAAGTTGGCTGTATAAAGTAATATCTTTGTTCGGAAAAGGAGCTTAAACTTGACGTAAACCCTCTGTAAAAAGATTTGACTATTTTCATAGGCTATATTTGGATATTTATCGGTTACTTTATGAGAAAAAAATTTTTTTTTTGCAATCCCTTCGAACCGTCTCTGCAATGGAAAGATTCATAAAACACTAATATTTTTATTTTAAAAAAGTAAGTAAAATGAAAAAATAATTTTGAAACATTTTTTAAATTGTAAAAACAAGACTTATTAAAAATATGCAATTTTTTTTTTCACGAGGCTTAAAACCAAAATCTATTTTAAAAAATTAGACTTTTTTCCTATTTGTCTAAGCGTCGCAGTTTAATTCCAAACTCTTTACCTGATTTTCTTGCTCAAAGTACAAAATGTTGTGGTACTTCAAAATGGATTCGATTTTTGCATTATTAAGTACTGATGTAATTTGTCTGAAAATTTTATTTCTTTTTAACTGAAGATTTTTGAAAGGAAAATATTGATAGATATCAATTGGTTTTAAACAAACCTTGAAGATTGTTTACCCAGTGAAATCAATTTGTAATTAGGACTTTTCGACAGATGTCTAACGTAGCCAAAAATAACGCTGACGGTCAGAAACAATACCATGAGACCTGCAGCAATGAAGGTAATCTAAAAAAAAAGAAAAGGTAAACAACCGATGATAATTTAAAATATCAATTGGTGTGTTTATTTAAAACGAAAAATTTACATTCAATCATAGTATAATCTGAGGCGTTTGATTTTATCGTACTTACGACTACTATCAATTCACGTGGTACTTTATCCCAACGTGAGTCATGAATATATTTGTGCAATCTGCGCATAACAAATTGAATATATCTATAATTCATGAAAAACGATATTGATAAAAAGCATGAGCACAAGGCGGCCGAGGGCGTGGATATATGAGAAAATTTTTATAAATTTATCATTGAATTAATAATATATTTGGCTCCTGAATAATTTCTATCACTCTCATTCGCATTTTATACGAACCGTGGATTTTCTAGTATAGTGTCTCGAAATTTTCAGCAGGAGCGAGCCTTCTGCAATGTTACAGTCCTGAAGATTTTTGGCAGAGACGAAAATCTTGGTTCCCTCTTCTAAATTTCCATTCAGATTCCACAAAAACGAGCTTTCATTACCAAGGAATATTTGAGTCTTGTTATAAACCGTCAGACCACTTGACGATATTAGGTGGGGCACTCCTAAGCTATTGAATAAAAATAATAATTTTTTTTTTTTTTTTTTTTTTTTTCACTGCAAATGCAGAAACGTTAATAACTAATACAATGGCAATAAATTTTACTTCTGATCAAAATTGTTTACGTTTCATTTAAAATTTCTTGTTTATTAAAAAATGCATGAAAAAATTGTTTGCCTTTGCAGACTAACTTGATTTCAACCATTTAATGAACTGAGAAAAAAAAAATTTCTAACTAAAACGGTCAATAAACTTTGAAGTAGAATTTATGTAGTCGCGAAATTAAAAAAAAAAATATATTAACGGGGAGAAAATGTACGTGATAAGTAGGTCTCGGACGCATCAAGCATTATTATAAGCTGTCACGAAAAAATTTTTCTTCTCCTAAAATACAGGAAAATGAATTACGTGGTCAGTCACGATTGTACTTCAAAAGCTTATCCACGTCAATCTCCCACGACCCAATTATTACAAGAATTTTCCTAAAATCCTTACCACCTTTTAGATTTTTACACATGTACTGCGGAATTCGTTGTTCCACTTTGTAATAATGAATTATCAAATCTTGGGATCTTTTTCTCTCTTTACTCTCTAATTGTTACGTGTCCGATTTGAGGAAAATGAAGCAATGAACATGAAAATCACATCTCGATGGATTTTAATGATAATAATAAATATATAAACCGACCAATCAATCCAATCGATAGAAGTGAAAGTGAAAATACGAACAATAAGATTAATCAACTAAATATTGTTTATACTGTTACAACAAAAGAAACCATTGTTCTTTATACAAAAGACAGTCAGTATATTTTTAATAATGTAATCGTTACGTTAATCGGCTCTAGCAGAATTTCCAAAAGTATAACTCTCAAACTATGATTTTTCAATCGGCCCAGAAAATCAATTCCGCGTACGTTGCGTCAACAACAGCTGACATCGTAACCCAATTAAAACTTATGCATAATGAATATATTGTTTAATCCAAAACACAATTAAAAGAATAATTGGATTTTAAAATTGGGTCATAAGTCAATTACTTACCTGACCGTATAGGTTTTGACAAGGGAGAAGTCTCCGTCGGGTAATTTCCAGTTGATCAGGACGCTGTCGTTGTTGGTACCGTAGCCCCCGGCCTCGACGACGAGGTGAAGCGCCTCCGGGACATCGTCGCAGTTACAACGTCCTCCCACGCAATCCGGAACCGTGTAATTTACCTGAATTAATTGATTTACTTTGAGAAAAAAAACGTCAACAACTGTTTTCTATTGAAAATTTTAATTTTAATTACATCTACTTATACAAATGTTTTGGTTTAACTTAAGGTTACACGATAAATTTCGGTTATTTTGATGATAAATTATACTCTAAATTAAAACAAAAATCCGTATGACCCTTGAAAATTATAGTTTCTAGACGCGATTACTTACAAATTTTGTCAAACTGTTTTTGAAACATTATTGATGGTTTTTCTTTCAAAAGCTTTGATTCTAAAAGTATGACAAGTAAAATTTTTGTAAGAATCGTCCTTTAAAATACAGAGCATATCATGAATTGTATCTGTTTATTTGAACCAGATGAAATTGAAAGAAATATATTTCTAAATTTTGTAAAGATGATAAGTTAGGAGTGGCACACAAGGAACTTAAAAAATAAATTCTGTTTAAATACTTAATTTTACTGTTGATCTAAGTAAAAATATTTTGAAAATGATAATTACTGAATTTTCTTTATCTGATTGATCTTGATGACAGTACAACTACTTATGAACATTTAAATAACTAATCTTTATTTCAGCTCATAAATCGAATTTTTGGGAGTATATTACATAAAAATTCTAAAACTAAATTTTTTTTGAATAATTAATAAATCAATAATTATATTATTCAACTAAGTAAAAAATTTTTCTTGAATTTTATTTTTAAGTTTAATCGAGTATGATAAAAATTGAAAATACCAGACCGTCGTTATTTTGCCTGTAGGAATGGTTTGAACCTGGACTTTGTACGTGCATCCGGGCTCGATGTCGAGTTCTGTATCGTCGACTGAGCCGAACTTGTTCTCCGGGAGCACCGTTCCATTATCGGTACCTGCATAATTAATCGAGCCTTCGGTGCAGGATGTTCGGTTTGGCGATTGAACGTTGCTTACCCTTACACTGGAATATAACAATTTAACCAACTGATAATAATTTCACCAATTTAGAGCTTTTATTAAAGTTTCGTTTACATTTTTTAAAGTAAAAGAGGTAAAGTTAGATTTTTTTTTCAATTTACAGTTTATTTTTTAAATAAACATAATCAGAAATTCATTTTCAAACGATATTTAATAAATATTTAAAATTTTTTTAAATTTTTGTATGATTTTTTTTTCAAAACTGAACTAATTGAATGATTTTTATCTCAGTTCTACGAAATATGTAAAAATATTATCTTTTTAACCAATTTATCGTTTCATTTGAACCAAATCGTAATTTAAAAATCTATCAGCTTCCAAAATACTCTTTTAATTTCGTCAAAACAAGATAAGAAAAATTCAAAAATAAAATTTACCCGAATGAACGGAAAATGCACAATGTTTTGTAACTACAACAAAAAAGGTTTTGATAATAAATTTATTACGAATAGTATGGAACGATTACAAAAACTTAATCTAATTGTTAGAAAATAATTTAGATGTAATTTTCAACTAGCTCGCATAAAAAATTTTTTCAATTTTATACTATGGACTGATTTTCATTTCATCGAGTTAATTGAATAAAATGATTAACGATCGACCAGTTAGTTCGATAAAAACTCTGATCATATCTAACGAGTTTTGTTTTCAAAACAAAATAATCACCTACATATAATATGACGGCGTCCCAAACTCTGGCGCCGACCAAGACACGTTCAATTTAAGGTTTGTCCTTTCAGTTTGTTCAGAATGTACCACGTTAACATTCACATTTTTCACAGCACCAATCAAATCATCACCGGCAGCACTACACAATAAGCCTAGAACCACGATCCACTTCGACATTTCATCCTGATCGCTCTCCTGGAAGGTATCGACTGACAAAATCTTATCTTAAAAAACGTTTTATCGTTATACTTTTCGAGATTGTCGTCACTTACATATCAACTCATTTTCCAAAAATAAATAAAGAGGTAATTGAAGGCTTTTTGACTTTGTGTAGGTAAAAGACGAATAATTAGTTTTCAAGATATAATTAATTATAAATATTTATTGTTAAACCTAGTACATGAAGGTCTTTTTTATTTACTTTTTGATAAATAGTTTAGAGAGATTTCACATCAATAATGTGAGATTTAATTCATCACGACTAGCATCATTCTTAAGAGAGAGTTTGTCAAGTACAAACTGTATAAATTATTTACATAATAAATTAAATTTACAAAATTTATGTTACACTTGATTGTTATTACCATGGTAATTAAGTGTTTTTAAATTTATATACTTTTTATTTACATTTTCTCATAAGTGTCATCAGTTAACAATAAAATTAAGTAATTTAGTCAGTCAATTGTATAGCAATTGAAAACTATTTAAACAATCGCATTAAGTAACTAAGAAGTTAATTATTTCATTATATGTTACATATTAGAAAACAGCAAAGAAAAATTTTTTTAATTTATTTTTAAACACATATTTCCACTATAAATTATTACATGAATCTAAATATTGAAATTATGACTTTACAATTTATACTTTTTAAATGCCATAATTTAATACATAAATAAAAACTTTCTAGACATGTTTAATATTAAAATTAAATTATAAAATTTTATCTCAAAAATTCTTTTTAGTAATTGATTTTTTAAAGAAAAAATCATTTATATTGGAGTCATTAAAAAAAAAAAAAAAAAAAAACACTAATATAAAACATACAGAAACCTGAGTTCACATAGTTTTTATGTGTTGTGCCAAAATTATATCTAAGATTGATGCAAACAATTTAAATAAATAACATTTAAATAACAAGAAAATAAAATAAAAAATAAAGAAAACGAAAAATTCTTCACATTTTTACAAGAAAAAAAAACTTTTTTTCTGTTTACAAAATTTTATAAGTATTTTAATCAGCAGTCTTAATGTTGAAAATTGATTGTATCTAAAAACAACACAGACGAGTTTAAATTAAAACAGTATTAAATATCAATTTCTTTCATCACAGTTAATCTTTTTTAGGATTTTGTAATGTGAATAAAGAATAACAAACTTATTATAATAAAAAACTTAAAATTTCAAAGATTGTTATTAAAAAACTATCTAAACTTTGTAATAAATATAAGATTAAAGAATTATTTAAAATTATAATTTTTAAATGGCTTATGAGAAAAGTCTAAGAAAAAAAAATTAATAATTTATCTATCAGCAATGTCCTTTGTCACATCTTTTAGGGATTGCGATAAGCAAACAGGACAAAGAGTTTCAGGTTTATATGACTGGCACAAAATAGAACTTAAAAGTTGGGCGGTTGAAGGAAGCGGTGATTGAAGAGAGAGAAGTTCGGCCTCCATTCGAGGTATCGCCTCAGAATGATAAGCAGACATAAGAAATTGATGCCCACAAGTAAATATCATAGAATCTTCATCGGCGGTGAGTAGTTGAGACACTTTGTCAGGATCCTGAAAAAAATTATTTATTTATTTATTTATTCATTTATTTATTTAAGAAAAAAATATCTAAGGTACTGTTTGATTTTATTTTCAAAGCGTTATTTGATAAAAACACTTTTTTTATGTGACACTTACTTTAATATGTATAAAAGGTCGTGGATCCGAATATTTTGACGATAAGGTGCTTACTATGCCTTCTATCATTTGCTCAGGAGTTTTATTATCACTTGTTCCAGGATATCCAGTAAGAGGAGGACCATAGTTATTTGCCATTGATATTGACAACATTTCAATAAATTCGACAGCTGGTTTACCTTAAATAATAGTTATGATGATTAAAATTTTCAGCATTTTTACAAAAAATAATAACAGTTATAAATTTAAAAGTTACCTGCTTCAATATGTTCTAAAATGAGAGAACAAACTTTCAAGCATAAGTCTGTGGACAAAATCTTTTCAGGATTCTTTACACAAACATTTTTTTCAGTTCTGCTGGTAATTGATGAATCCGATTTACTAAAAATCGGTAAAATATTAAAAAAATAAAATTCTAAACAGTACACGTAAATTTTTAATCATTTTGTTTTACAAAGATGAAGGGATAAAAATTACCTGTATAACAAAAGGCCAAGTGAATAATAAATTTTCTGTATGTGTTTTTCAAAAACTTTTTCTAATTCTTTCATGGCAAACTTATTTTCAATCCAGAAATTGATGGCGGTTGCCAACATTTTTTGCATCAAAACGTACGCATCATTGCTAACTTCAAGTAAATAAAAATCAATTATGTTAATAGTATGCTGCATAACTATTAATTCTTGGGGTTTAAGAAGTTTTTCGTTAACAGAGGATTCATTTTCAGCAGAAGACAACTTATCGGAATTAAGATTGTTGTAGTAAGAATTTGAAGAATTTTCATTATCTATTTCATCTTGGGAAGTGCTATTTTCGGCGCTTGTTAAAGAACTGTCTTTTGATTCTCCGTTAACATTTTCTAAAGCGGATTCGGCCGGTTCATCCTCAAAAAGTTCTTCTGAGCCACCCTGACAGTCAAAAGTATGCAACTCTTGTTCGAGAATCTGAAAACTATCCAAGGATTTACTTGCAGGCATTTTCATTTTTTGCTTTTCAACCGTTTCTACCAAAGTATCGACAAGATGACGTTCTAACTGCTTTTCAAACAATTTATTATTTTCTTGATGTAAGTCATTGTCATCTGTTTCTAAATTTTCAGAAGACATTCCATTTGAAAAACTTTCCAAATTTGAAGGATCACATTCTTTCAAAGCTTTCAACTGATAAGACAGAGCTTCAACGTAATTGTTCTCTAAAAGTTCAAGCTTAGCGCAGGCTTGATAGTATTTTAACTCGACACACTGTGAAGAAAAATAAGTTCATTTCATTTGAAAAATTTAATTTTTAAATTTACAATAATTACCTTATTTTGAATTTTATGAGTTCCATACAATCCATGGAACTGTTCCAGTGCATAATGCAGCGTGAAATCACTCAAGTTGTGTTCAATGGAACCAAGGGGTTTAATCAAACCGCCGGCTAATGGAGTAACTTCGTAGGTTTGGTAAGAAATTATTGGTGCAGGAATATTTGGCACTTGACCAGGCTTCATGTCAATGACCATCATCCTGTCTGCTGGATTGATGCAGCGAATTATTCGCTTGGAAGATTTAAATTTGAAAACGAGCTTTTCTTCAGATTCCTTTGGGCTTGCAGGTACTCTACCTAGTTGAGCTAAATTATTATTACCCCAAGCGATAACGTTTCCACCTAAAAAATTACATGAAAATCAATATTACTTGATTTATAACAAAACTTAAAAAAACTTTTTTTAACTGGCGAAAATTGTTTACTTTGTTCAATTGCGACAGTAAAGTTGCTGCCACAACATATTTTTACAGCCTTTTGAAAAACGTGGGTATCCACATCGGAACTTGTAGCAATGTCAGTCTGATTTTCAGTAACTTTTTTATCAACGGACTGTTTATACAAAGGAGTAGGAATAAGCACATCTCGATTGTTACCGGTCCCTAATTGACCATCCAAGTTACGACCCCAAGTGTATATGGTGCCGTCTTTAGTTAAAAGAGCTGAGTGATGGTACCCAGTTGATATCTAAGGAACAAAAATCAAAAGATTTTTAATGTTACTTCAAAAAAATTGAAATTTTATCTAATCCTTAGTTTCACTCATAACAAAACAGTACCTGCACAATTTTTCCACGAACCAAACTGGTGTCTATTCGGTCGGGTATCAAATGTCCATGATTCTCTTCTTCTTCTGCTTCAAGGATAGCCGAGGCTTTGGAAATTTTTTCGGTACTGCTTTCTTTGGGCTGTCCATCTTGAGCCGATGCACTTCCTTCATCATTATCAACATCTTGTTCCTCGGTTAGTTCGGCATTAATAGCAGCAAATTCTCTTTCCAACGCTGCGCTGGCTGCTAATTTGGCCTTGTGTAATTTAACTTTTCGCTCTTTTGACTGCAGTCTGAGGACTTGGGGATTAGAACCCCAAACGTAAAGTTGATTCGTACAACTAATTGCGAGCTAAAAATGACGATATTGTTTTTTTATAAAGTCCAGAAAAAATTTATTTATGAGTTACTTACGTTATGGAAGTATTTGGTCGAAATCAAAGTTATTTTTTCAGGCAGTAGGCTGACTTTGACCGGTAGAGTGCACTTGGACTCCTTCCCATTACCTATCTGGCCATACAAATTACAACCGAAAGCATAGACATAGCCTTCGGCTGAGAGTACAACGGTGTGCGCATAACCAGCACTAGCGTGTCGTACGACAACGCCAAGCAAAGCTCTGACAAGAGTAGGTTGACGCTCGGATTCGGTATTACCATGACCGAGCTGTCCGTGTACGCCCCATCCCCAAGTGAAAAGACGTCCATCGGCAGTCAGAGCCACAGAATGGTGCTGTCCAGCCACGGCTTCGACTATGACCTCTTGAGCAAGGGACGTTATCAGCTCCGGATTTGGACTCTCGCGCAAATCGCCTAAACCCACTTGACCATATTTGTTGCTACCCCAGGCGTAAACACCGTTGTTGGTGACGGTGAGCGTGTGGCATCGACCACATGAGACAGACAGAACTTCGATACCAAGACGACGGAAGACAAAAATTTCTTGAGGAGTGCCGTAGCGCGATATTGACGGTCCCGTACCTGTAAATAAATATTACACAGTTAAATAATGAGAGTGCTGGTTTAGTTACCGAAATGTATGTGTCTCATCACTGATGGTCATTACCTAGACAGCCCTGTAAAGAATTTCCCCAAGTGTATATGTTTCCATTTCTTATCAACGCTGCATGCGCGAAACCAGTACTCAACAATCTTCTTTTGAAATCCACGGTGGTACTCTTTTCTCTTTTAATCTGTTTTTAAATAAATTTTAGTGAAACAAAAAATATTTTTCAGAAAAAAAAACGATAATTTTTAACTTACTTCCTCCATTTCAGGCAGTCGGACGAAAGATACGTATTTCGAAATAAAATTACCGCTTAATTCTTTTTTATGAAGTAAAGTCAGAAGTGTTTGTAAAAATACTTCAATAATTTCTTCTGTAAGTACACCTGCTTCCTCCTAATAATTTTTTATTTTTATTCATTAATAATTCAAAAATCAAAAAAAATTTTTATTTGCTTTGTTTGCATTCTTACCATGTCTTCAACTAATTCCAATGAATCGTTTTGGCTGGAGAAAGAATTTCGAGATCCGGTTCTTCGACGAGCTTTGAAACGTGTAAGCAATGGTCTGACAGTAGGGTTGGTTGGATCATACAAAGAAATCAACCTCTGTTTGACAAAAAAAAAAAAATTATTTTTTCAGATTATAAAACTATCTTAATAATAGTAGTTAACAATTATATTAAATGACTGCAGACTAGGTGCTTACCTGCAAGATGAATACTTGAAAGTTCGATAAATTCGCTAACACAAAACAAATATGATTTTTAGCAGTACAGGGATTGTTTAGTAAACCTTGAATTAAACTTGGGTCACTCAAACACATTAATAAACCATCTGAAATCAATAAAATTACAACTATAACATTAAATATACAAATTCTAGTATATAAAAAAATTACTCTTACAAGTATTTTGATGTGGAATGAGATTAGAATTTTTAGACATAAATGTTGGAAGAGCTTTAACTAAAACATCCAGTACTTGTGGACCCAAACCTCTGCATACCACCAAATGGTGAAGTACATTCCACATGTTTGTTTGAACTGCAATATTAATAGCAAACATTCCGTCGTAAAAAGTGTTGAGTGACAAAAAGTTCCTAAATAAAAAATTAATTTTATTAAGAAGAACATTTTCATTGTCATGGTTAACTTTATTTAGTTTTTTAATACTCACAAATAATCTTTATGGATCGTTTTATTTTGTGAAGACGTTGCTCTCAAAGCAAGTTCAGTGAATGCAAGAATACATAAGTTTGAAAAGTGTATTCTGTTTGATTCTGACAGTTCACTGACTGCAGGCATAGTTGAATATGATACCAGGCACCCAAGCAATTCTGAGGTATAGCCAACAGATGCAAATTTTAAAATACTTTTTGAAAGACGGCACTAATGAAAATAAAATCAATTTATATTGTTACTCTGTCACTAATACTGCAGATAGCGTTATTAGCAAATAAATTTTAGTTACCCCGGCAAGAGAATACAACTCCATAGCTCTGCCAAATTGACGATTACATAAAACTATATCCCCAGCATATTCAATTAATTGTTGAACATTCAATCCAAATATTATTCCAAGTTTACTTGCGTCTTCAACTGCTCTTCGTTTTAATATGAGGTCCATGAAAAGTGATAAAATGTGGCCTCTGAAAAAATCAAATAAATAAAATAAAATTTTACACATTCTTAGTAAAAAAAAAAAAAGTTTTTTTTATTGTGATACAAACCTTAAGATAATTTTATAAATTCCCAAATTAGTTACAATTAGACAAGCATCTACAGTGGGTACATGAACTTTGAGGTCTGTTATATCTTTTGCGATACTATAAGTTTTATTATCGTTATTTCCCGAAGAAAAATCATTATAGTTTTTTGAGCAAGATAAAGTAAAAATACTGTTTATAACTTCTTCACTTTTATCAAATGAAAAACGAGCAATAATTGATTCTCCATTAAATTCATTTTTGTCTTTTTTTCGAATTTCTGAAAGAGGACGAGATACTATGGAAACCAAACGTTGCCTTGTATCAGAAATGTAAAAAAATTTGTTAGTTAACAAAATATTTCCACAGTGTTCTGGCATCTTATGCACATGTGACGGGGATATATCGGAGCTGCGCTCATGAATCTGTTATTAAAAAAAAAAAAAAAAAAAAAAAAAAAAAGATTGCATAAATATTATTTTAATGATTTTTAAATTAAAATAGGCTTTGAAATTATTAATACTCACAGTTAAATGATTAAGGGATGGCACATAACGAGTATAAATAACCCGACCATTTTTCAAGGACTGAGGAGTAATATATGCATCACTCGGTATTGCAACTGGACTAATGCTACATTTGACAGATTCTACTTGCCAGTTGGAGAAAAGACCTAGTTTATTTGCGTTTTTATTATCAGTTGATCCAGGAACTCCATTATTCTCGAGATTACTATTTTCTAAAATGAAGCAGATTATTTATAAAAGGTAATGATTTTTACAAACTTAAAATAAAAACATGAACTCTTATGAGAGTTTATGAGGGATGCCATATAATTAAAACATATAAAAAATGTAAAATAAATGTACCTTGGGGTGCTTGCAATGATTCTAAATTATTTCTATTTCTTGTTTCAGCTAGTTTTTGTTTTAATATAACAAGTTTTTCAACAGACAACTGTTTAAGACCTCTGAGTCTTGATCTAGCAGTAGGAAAAGTTTTAGAGTCGTCGTTGTCAGCATCATCACTTGGAACAACTGTTTTTTGTGATTCTCTGTTTATTAGTGGATAGATGTAACCATGACCAGGCTTTTCCAAAATTAAATGCCATTGCTCCTTAGATTGATTGGTGATCAAAAGAGTAACAACACCAAGTTCTGTATCCTGACAGATGGAAAGGTTAGCGACAGATCCTTCCACTTTAGTGGAACCAACTTGCTTTCCAGTTTCCAAATTTATAAAAATCAATTCTCCTTGCTCTGTACCAACAATGCCTGTTTGTCCATCAAAAGACACACCAACCCACCAAACTAATGCAGTAGGCCTGAAAGCATAGAATTTTTTATTATTTATGAGATATTTTATTTTATTTTGTTAACCTTATTAAATTTCAGAAAAAAAATCCATTCTTATTTTTACATCTTCTGATGGAGCAGTGTTTAGTAAAAATTAATTGGAAATTAGTTACCTAGAGTATGAATTTTGAGGACTTATCGATGAAAATGATGTAATATCTTTTGTTGTCCATTTCTGATCTGTGGTATAATACTCATCTACTAAAGTTTTGGCTGGAACAATATAAACAGAGCTGTCAGCACTTGCTATCAATAACCAAGAACCGTGGGGATCAAAACAAAGGCAAGATATTTTTTTTCGAGAACTTTGAAACCATGGGATTCTTTTAATAACTGGGAGAGATGATAAGTCTTTTAAGTAATAAAGTCCGAGGTCTGATGAGCCTGAGACAAAAGCCAAAAACTGTCTATTACGATATTCATTTCTTGCTGCATGATGAATATCATTTGCTTTTATAATACACTGAAGTTCAAATAGACTCTCTTGAGTTAAATCCACAGTGCTCTGTTTTTTTGTTATTTTCATCTCTGCCATTGCATTTCTTGTGGTCTAAATAATATAAAATAAGCATAGAATATCAAGTTTCACTTTGTATTAAAATTTATGAAAGGATATAATATAACTTACAATTTGCAATGACAAAGCAATGAAAAAAAAAAAAAAAATTAATTGTTTACATAAACTTAATTACAAATGAAGGTATAAGTTGTAGGATCTATTTTTAACTAATTTACAAACAAAAATGAACAAAATAAAACCATGCCACAGATCATTTAAATTTTCCTTATTTATCATAAACAAAAGTTTTTAACAATATTTATCAACTTGGTTTTTGTTGATTAGTTAATCAGCTTTAATTTATAACAAATAGTTTCTTGATGATTGGGTGCAAAACAAAGAAAATATCTTATTTCAAAACACTATTTTTTTTCACTTTTTCAATGCAACTTGTAATGTTGAGTACGGTGCTAATTTAAATAAAATAATGTTCTGGTAGAATATAAGATGTATCGGGTTATTTTGAAGACTCTTACCCGCTGTAATTAACGTTGTTGCCAGCTATTAGTTCGCACATTTCAGCCAAGAATTTCTCGACTACTTCTTTCACCATTTTTACGTTCGATTTTATTTATAACAAAGGACATGGTAAACTTTTGGGCTCAAAGTAAATAAAAAGCTTTTTTGCTCTTAGTATAGAACTGTTATGCTTGTTTTTAAATTTTTTGTAATCTTTAGAAAGTTAAGAAGGTTTACACTATAATTTACAAGGTTATGTGCGCAAAATTATCAGCTGGCAAGCAGAACACCCAGCGGATGGTGCTGCTGTTTTTGATCTGCTGATTTTAATTTTATTCTGTTTCCCCTGCAGGCGCTACGATACGCGGATGCTTTGCACAAAGATGATTAGATGATTGAAATAGATGCAAACAAGTATCTTTTGTGGTAAGATCAGCTAACATAATCAACTTTTCATCTAGATAGGAGCAGGTAAATATTAAGGATTAAAAAAAATCAGCATTCTCGCCTTGATACTTGATAGAATTGCATGTAAAAATTTATGTAATGAAATTTAATATTCCAGAAACTTGTAGATGTATGAAGCGGTGAAATTTAATATTCACTTAAAGGCTATAAGAAAAAATGTTTTAATACAGTTTAGTATATTTATTTTTTTATAATGTATAATTTTTATATAAAAGAAATAAAATTCTTATACAGTTTACTAAATTTATTTTTTATTATATTCTGTTGTAGTATAACTTTCATCTTTGAATATTTTTTATTTTTCATGTTTATTAGCTTGTAACTTTAAGGTATACTATACTTCTAAAAACATGTAAGCGAAAAATAAAATAATTATCCTGGATTTTCGCGAAGTATAAGTAAAAAAATCAAGTAAACAAAAAAGTATTTTTTTAAGAATAAAAAAAAATTCTTTGAAGTATATTTCCTGCAATTTTTATACAAAAACTAATAAGTGTAGATAAAAAAATTCAAAATGGGAAATTTCCATCGTGGTTCGGGTTGTTTGCCCTCAGATCGCGACACCAGTCCCGACGAACAGCGCTACTCGCGCTCCGCGGACCGCGAGTAGACTTGAGTCGCGATTTTTGAGGTTAGCACTCGCGCTCGCGCTCAGTCTTCCTGGTTTATCCACTGTACGGTTCAAACTCGAAAGTCAGCTCCGTAGTGTATAGTCACACACCACCGCGCACAAAAAATGAACGTTGTTTTTCGACGAGCGTAAGCTGCACGAATTTATAACGGACAGTTGGTCTAGTAAAACTCGGTTGTTAAATCCCTATTCTCATTATCCCGATCATGGTTCCGACAGACCTCATACGGTGACAATCAAATAAGCCAACAAGTGTGTACACGACGAGGATTCAATTTCCCGGAGATCCATCCATGGCTGGGCGTTGGATATTCAGTCTATGAAAAAATGCTAGGCGTCCAAACGGAGTTGTGGAATGCGGTGGTATGCGCGAATTTTTCGAAAGCAGCATCGCGCCCAAAGCAACGCTAACATAACCCACCCACTCGCGGGCGACCTGCAGGATTGTTTGTTTTCGAATATTTTTTTCTTTTCGAAGTGTTTTTTTTTTTTTTTTTTATATTTTGTACAAGTGGAGTGCCTAGTGTAAATAACGGCTGGTTCCGTAGTACAAATACGGTGGATTTTACCTGCGTTAATAGAGTTGGAGGTTAGTACTTATACGTTAACGTACACAACTTTTTTTAGAGAGGGATGGGGAAAATAAATTATTGTGTGGGTTTTTAAATAAAAAGAGCAAAAAATTATTATTTTTAAACGGTTGCAAAAAAAATACATTTACGTTTGTTTACATACAGTTTAAATGGCATTGATAGTGCTGCTCGTTTAATACCTACTAAAACGCGAAATCGGTATCAACATATTGAAGGAATTATCAGTTATTGAGAAATTAAAATAATTATTGTCAGTACTTCCTTCTTATTTTAATAGTTTTTTATCAGAGGAAATATTTTTTTATTACTTCTAAACTTTGTTTTTATACTTGAAAGTATTTTTTTTCATTTTTGTGTAACTATACCTACTGCTATTTAAGATTTATCGGTCTGTTTTATCTGCTAGACGGCGAAAAGTTTTACGTTTTTACGAATGTTTAATCAAAGAGTAAAAACTATTAGATCTTTTGATTTTTGATCCTTAGTTATCGATCACAAACTTTGAAGAACCCGCAGTTTTACTGCGCATTGCGTCACAGTCTTTGCAATAATTGCAATATAGGTAATATTTCTCGAGCACAATCATTTTCGCCATTCCTCGAGAAAGTTGCGATTATAACTTAGCGTGAGAAATTTCTTTCAGTCACTTGAAGATAATATTGTCAAATCATAAGATTAGCGTGGGTGGTGTAATCGTTTGTTTTTTACAAGGTTTTTTAAGTTATGCTCGAAGTTATGTATTGTCAAGTTTTCACAGCGTTTTACTGTTTGATATACTTTAACATTCAATTCTAACTAATTTAATTTTAATTCATTTTTAAATAAAAAAAAAGTAAATTTATGTAAATTAGTAAAAATAGTTTCAAAAGATTCATAAAATACTCGATGAAATACAACCATTAATTTATTAATTTTCAACTAAGTTAAAGGCGTAAAAAAGATCTTTTTAAACCGTTAAACTTTTTTTTTTTTTAAACTGATTAATTTTTTTGCAGGGAAGTTGAGATGAATCAATCATATTTTTGATACAAGATATTTTAAACCATGGCAAACAGAAGGGAGAAGGGCTTTGTAAGTATCATTTTTATTACATTGCGTGCAAAATAGTTGTCCTGTATGAAGTGTTAAAATTAAATATTTGCGGCTAGCAAAATTTAATTCACAGGAATACACTAAAGTCGGTAAAAACATTATGTTTACATGGTGACATTTCTTTGATAACTTGTACAGAGAGAGAGAAGATAAAAATGTTTTATACTAGTTTCCTACAACTGCAGATAAGGAATAGCAAGCCTTGATTTTAGTGAATGAAGCATTTATGTAAAGAATACAATTTTTTCTATAGTCTACGAAAAATCCCGGCACTATATATTAATTACACTTTTTTACGCTGATAACTACGTATTCACGACAAAGCGGGGATTAACCCTGCAGCTCATAAAAATGAAATTCACGTTTTAACTTTTGTCACCATGTCAGCATTTTAGAGACGATAAGCAACATATTTTAACTTAATTATCAAAAACCCTTATCGTTTATTATACCGCTGAATTTAAATTAATTGGTTTGAAGTTTACGAAACAGTCTACTATAAAAAATTTCCAAAAAATATCTAAATGCTAATCTGAAAAAAAATGATAGAAATCCCATGATGAGATTTTTTTTCGGTACAACACATCATCCGACTGCGGGATGAATAAACGCCGACCTACCGAGAAGAATCACAACTCTGCATCTCGCCAAGGCACAGATCGTGACGTCACGATGACCTCATAATGGATTTACATTTTTTTTTTTTTTAAATGTATGTTCTCTCTGACTCGGTACATCACGAGAGTTCTCGTTTTATTTTTCAATGGGAGACCGAGCGTAAAGGCTCGTACATTTAATTAGCCGACTGACCATTGAGCGTAAGTACGAATGTGTAACGATGATTAGAAAGTGAGCCGTGGGTGTTTAATAGCATCTCGTGAATATTTTTCAATCAAAGTGCTCGCGCATTAATGTTTCTCTCGTGCGAAAAAAAAAAGGTTCAGGTGTTTGGACAACCGTGTAATCGCGAACTAAACAACACATCAATCGGCCGTCTGAACAATTGACTCACTGCTTTTTTTCTCTCGCTCCAGCCGCGAACTTATTTTTAAATTTCTTTATTTACTTTTGCTCAAAAAGTTTTCGGTTTTTCAATCTTTCACATTCCAGTAAAAAAGAATGTCAATTCAAATCCAATCGCACACGTGAACGTTGTATAACGATCAAGACAAAAATCGTAAACCGGCTTTCGGCCTCTAATCGATTCGATCAACACCTCAGCCTAAAATCCACACACTTGTCGTTCGCGCGAATTAAAATTTCAAGGACAGTCGACAATTTTCCACTTCAAGTGGTCTAAGCTACCGCGAGTACCGCTATTCTCCGTCGCGGGGGCTTCATCATAATGGAAACGGCAATGATGCATGTGCACGCGATGTGCGGTGCAAAGTGCGCCGCCCGCATTCTTCCGACTCACGCTGCGTACCCTAGAAATAAATTCTTAACTCGTTGGCAATTAGAGATGAAGTCTTGTTTTTACTTTTTGGTCGAGGCTCATTAATTTTATACATGTGTGTGGTCACCGCTTATTACTACGATATATTGCCCAAAATTTTTGAAGCAAATGAAAATTAAAATTCTTGAAAAATTAATTCAATTTAAAATGACAAATAAGAATGATAGATATCTACAATTCTATTTGTTAGATCTCTAACAACTGGCACTCCTCTAGGGTTGAAGACATTATGAGATTTGACTACTTTCATATTTATGAGGATTCAGAGAAACAATTCATGTCACTTTTTCATTTTCATGCGCTCACTTGAGCTTTCTATTCATCATCCGATGTTTTAAAAATACATTAAATGAATATAGCTGCTTTTCATAATCGTTGAAAAAATTCAAACCAATGACTTTATAATCTGAATTAATCAATCATTTTAATATCGCATTTTTCTCGCGAAAAGAATTTTTATTTTCTACTTCAACCTTGGATTAACTGCCGTTCCACTGAAATACGTTTAAAATTACTTTTGCCTAAATTAATCAAGCTGTTTACCAAATTTTGAAAAATATAGTCTGTCATATCCTCATGTAATCTTCTTTTAATGCATCGAAAATCAAAATACTTACGTGCTTCCGGAAACATGGCCAAGTACAAAACGTAAACTTCGATACTCGAGACATTGTATAAAGCAGCTGCAGGTTCGGTGCTCTCGCGTGTTCCCGATGGTCATTCCAGCGTGTTACCAAAAGAGGAAGTCCTATAACGCATCGTGTCTCTATCTTCTTTTTATCTTTCCTCGTTTTCTTTTTTTTTCTTTCTTGACCAAACTCTTTAATCTTTCCGTTGTGCCGTGCGAGTGTCGGCTTTTCATGTTTTTTTACAAAGTTTGGCAATTTATTTTAATGTAAATTTTGGTCCCAGTAAAAAGTTTCTCCAAAGGACGAAAATTAAGAGTGATATCAGGAGTAAGGCAATTCATAGGTAAACCAAAAACGAAATTTGACTCTGTAGCTAATTGCTGCACACTCTGTATCGCATAGTTTACTAATATTATTACAAGCTTGATACATGTGTATATACCAGATTTGCTGTTTCTGACTGTTCCATCCAAAGCTGTGATTTATTCAGAGAAATATGACGTGATTCAGTTCTCTCGCATTGTTAGAATGTTTGTATTTATAGCTATTAACGAAAATTTTTTTTAGATTACAATGTTTTTAATAACATCTTGCGTGGCTAAAAGGTCGAGCGGCGCGTAAAAATAAAAGTGAGTTCTAATATTAGTCGTGCTATGAAAATTTTTTAAATAATTCAACGTTTGCAAACTTGTTAAAAAAAAAAAAAAACACTAAGAAAATTGTCTCGAAAAAAAATTTGTATTTTCCAAAAAAAAAAAAGAAGGATTTCTCCGTGAAAATTCAGTTTGTCTAGAATGACTAATAGAAAACGGGCGGAGACTATTTAGAGAAGGGCAAGAGGAGGATCAGGTTCAAAGCTGACAGTGGCGCTCTTTTCATCCTCCCCTGAGCCGCAAGGAAAAATAAATATCCAGGTCAAAGGAAAATTTTCCTGCGCTTATACCTGGGATCAGCTGCACCTGTTTTCTTGGCTGTAACTTCGGTGCCTATAAATTTTACAAGCCTTCGCGAAAATTTCACGAATCGTCTTGAATGGAACTGCGTATAATTCAGCACCTGCCGAGGAAAAAATGATGATGAACTGCCCGCATTTTCAGTCTCGAAATTATGATGTTTCTTAAAATTTTGATGCTGGTACCAAGTTGTATATAACTTATTTATGTTATGACATTGGTAAAATGTTATTTACTTGATTTTTATTACTTGTTTGAATCCTGAGAAAACACAACTTTTTATACTGACTAGAATGATCAGTCGTGCATGTCGAGGTGCATGTTATGTTAGGAAGTTTTAAATTGTATAGTCGGGAAAATTCCCTACTTCGATATAGTTTTCATTTTCAACTTTAAATATGTAAAATGAAACGTGATAGAAAGTAAAATAGAAGGCTTAAATTTCTTAGAGCAAAATTACCTAAAGAATTTTTTATGTAGAATTGTTTAACATTCAAACTTTATCAAAATTTGTAAAAGAAAAGTTGTATGTTATTATAATTTATTCTGCAAAAAATATTGGCGTTTTACAAAAAAAGAAAGAAAATGCGAGATTGATTTCTTTTTGATTTTGTAAGTGCAAATGAAAATTTCTTCTTAAAAAAAATTTCAACCTCATGCAATTAAAATCACATTTAATTTAAGAAAACTATCAAAATTTTTAAGAGATCTATCGTCTTAACTTTTATGACACATGAAAAAAAATCACTAAATTCAGTCTGAAAAGGTTTTCGAACATAATTTACTTGGTAACGACAACCTACAAGACTTATTTCTTTTATACATGCATCAAATTGATTCTAAACTCTCAAAATGGGTGTTAAACGTACTTAAAAACACAATAAAGCACGCAACATAAAATTTATGCATAATACTAAACCCAACAAAATACCCCGTTACTCAGAGCCCATAAAAAAAAAAAGGTTCTTCCTCCTGCTCCCCCACACCCATTAGAGCTTTCACTCCGTGTTGGCTTCTGCCGCACGCGGAAGGAAGACAATAGCGTGGAAGGGGGCAATATATTGTGACGACGAGGCGGCTCTCGAATGTAAGTGTACAACCAGCTCTACCTGGACTGCATCGATGCAGCGGCATATTTATCCGCTGTTGCTTTGCGCACGCGGTCGCGCCATATCTAGTGTTTTGTCATTGCCCACCCGGTGAATCATAATTTTTCGTGTGCTCTTATCACTGCGATAAGTGAGACCCTGGTTAAGTGGATTAAGTGTAGTTGCGTTCAATTGTTTTAATCAAAATGTTTGTTTGTTAAAAGAAAGTGCGACTGTTGGGCAAATGCGGGTATGCATAAACAAAAAAATTTTCAGTTTGAAATCAAAATTTAAAAAGTTAGATAGAAATAACGTACTAAACTAAAAATACTATTTAAACAAAACTCACAGCAACAAAATAAAATGGTAGTACAAAAATAAATAAATAACTTTACTTTTATTACAAATATTAACATCCTCAATTCACACTCAATGATGAAAAAAAAAATCCATTCCTTTTCAAATACGACTTTGAGCTTAAAACTTTGTATTGTACAGTCTGGTTAAAAATAAATATTACGATTCATGTTTTTCCATTACTTGCGTTATTATCCACCTTATAAATAATTTAAGTCGGGATTGAATAACCGAAGAAAAATTGCTCGTAAAAGAATTATTGCTATGCCAAGAAAAGAAAAAAAAAATTAAAATTCCTTTGCAACCGCGTTTAATCTTTACAAAAATTACAACCAACCGCAAGAATTTTCCAATAACAAAAAAAACAACAAATTTATTTGTTCAAAGTAAAAATAAGTCTACGCCGTGGTTTACTTTGGCTGTAAATTTAATAAAAATTCAAGTTCAACATTTTAAAAATAATCCATACGAGTGCAAGGTCGTTTTTTTTCGCCTTCGAGTAAACATTTTTTTTTTATCCAAAGTAAATTTACAAAAACTCAAGTGCTTTTGACGCCACCGTAATATTTGGTCATTCGCGAATTATGGAACAGAGAAAAAAAACGGAAGAGCTTCGGAGGACGGCTTAAAACTTTACCAAGAGACCTCAACAACGGAGTACAATAAAAAAAAAAGACCGTGGCTTGACCTTTGTTGAATGACTCCGTTCGAGACGCGAATTAAAGCAACCTTTTCTCGACCACAGTGGAAAAAAACAAGACGATTTGGCGAGAATTTTTGATAATTTAACCGGAAAATCCGAGGTTTTCTAATTTAAAAGTCTACGAATAAGCAACTTTAACCCACTCATTGAATTTTCAAACTCCATGTGAGCTCTAATCACTCTTGTTCAACCAAACCAGCAATGATTTTTAAATTTTTAAAAAACCTTGCCAATCGATCATTCCTATAAATACGAGACCGCGCCACGTCACCGTTTCTTTTTTTTTTCTTTTTTTTCTCTCGCGAGTTTTTGGTTTAACGAACTCTCTATCTGGTGTGATTAAATCGGGGAAGCGTTGATGGCGCGTGAGAATTCAAGAGAAAACGGACTGATAATCGTGTGTTTATTACGGGGTAAATTTTTTACGCTAATCTAATGTTTAATAATGAAAACAATGTAGTCATAATACGCTTCTCAAGTTCATGCAAAATTAACTCGATCTTTTTGCAAAGCACTCATAGTTTCTTGTTAGCATTTCAAATATCTACTTTTACGTTGAATTGTTTAACGTAGGCAATCTTTAAAAGTGAAAACATTCTCTCGTCGGTTCATGTATCGAATTTAATTATTTAAGCTAATTTTTTTTTTTCTTTTACTTAATTCTATAATACTACTTTTTATTGTAATTTATAACCACTTAATAAATCGACAGTTTCTTATAAAGTATAACGTTTTGTTTTAAAAAACTAAAAATTCTTTGAGAATCATAAATTAAAAATAAACATTTTTTTTAAATATTTTGTACCAAACTCAATAAATTGCATTGCGTATAATTAATTATTTAAATAGTACACATGAATAACTATAATATCGCAGTTGAAAAGAACAAAAATTATTTCAAACCTTTAAATTGATTTGCTAACTCTTTAAAACTGTGTTAATTAAATGTGAATTTTTTTAAAATAAAATTCGTACTAATCAATTAATTACAGAGTATTTAATCTACTTCAGAATCATATGTAAATATTTTTTGAGTAAACAGCAACTGCACACTCTAATAAACAAACGTACTTTTAATTTATTTATCTTGTAAAAAAAAAAAAAACCTCAACATTGATTTATTAAAACAACCGATAAACTAACTCAAACAATTCGAGAGAAATGTCTTAATCGTTTCCAATCTTGCAGTTCAACGACAAGCGGAAGGAAAAGTAAACAGCTGCACGAAATGACACACTACGTCATAATCGAGTGAAGAGAAAAAAAAAAGAAAGAAAATAAAAACTGCTACCTGCTTCACGCATCGAAGAACATCGGTGCACATTAATTTGTCTCCGCATTATGATTGCCGAATGGGTAAGCTCGCCCACCCGGATTCCATCGGTGAACATCGATTAAACAATTACCGTCTCTTTGTCTTGATATTTTTTTATCTGTCCGGTAGATTATTGAGTGATGAAAGGGACAGGAGTTATACTCGAGATAAGAATGTTTGAGTCGTTTCGAAACAAAAATTGTTCAAAAAGTGAAGTTTCTCAATCCACGTGAATTAATCTTATGATTAAACCTTTCTCTATTTGGCTAGATGTCCTTGAGGTTGAATTTTTTATTTATAAATATTTTTAATTAAAAGTTTCTTATTGTATCGTTTGAATGATTGTATTTATTTATTTTTTTTAACGTTCTATTATTCGAATGAATCATGAGCGAATAAATAAATAAATGAAACAAAAATGCATTCTGATTAATCGAGAGCTTTTGAGATTTTTTGAAAAAAATTTTGAATAATGCATCTTTTTTTTGTCAAATATTTCTTTCGCGATCTTATCACGGGAAAATTCTAAAAAAACGCTTTGACGCGTATCGAGTTGAATTGCACCTTTCAGCTTTTGCAAGCTTACGCATTATTTTCCATTTACTCGCAATCACGATTTTTTTTTTTTTTTTTTTTTTTCATTATCGCGTGTAGCGATATCACGATTGAATGCCACGTTCCATTTTACGGGAATTAGAAACAAAATCGCACACGACACACCTTTGTTGAGGGCTTTACCTTAATTAAAAAAGTAAATGCTTTACCGACAGTATAAAAAAAATAGTCTTTTCTAACCCGAAGGTCAAACGCTATAAATGGACGTAAAAAATTAACAATTGTTTGAAATCGTGAAGTGGTTAAAAAAAAAAAAATTTTATTCCTGAATTCGATTATCTTGATCGATGTTTTTTTGAATTTTCATCGGTAAATTATTTCCCAGAAACTCTAATTGGGAAAATATGAATCTATTAGAGACTTGATTTTCAGTTGGAATCATTGTTGTGTATCGGTTGAAAAAAAAAAAAAAAAATTCTTGATCATACCAAATAAAAAATCATTATGATAATTTTCTATCATCAAAACATCGTTTACATTGCTCATTTGAGCTTATTCAAAATTTATTTTTACAAAGGTTTGCTTCGAATCAAAACGTGCATGCGTTTTATTGTGAGACGACATCGCGAATTTTATATTGTATGCAAAGTTGATTGACGCGTTGATAATGAATTCAGTGTGTGCAAACGCTTGCACTGTGCGTGATTTTATAATTCGCATGTGTACTCTACACTGAAATCGCTCCATTACTTAAAATTTTTTTTGATTTTAGCGCGCTTTCGCTTTTGAAGTACTTGTCCATGTCGATTTGCTATTTATAAAGCCATAGCAACCATGGATTACGCCATAATGACTAAAATATCAAATGTTAGTTAAATATTTTAAATACATACTTAAAATTTTATAAAAATAATAATTGTTTAGTTTTTTTTTTTAACAATAATTAAAGTTGTATTTTAATTTGACAATCGTTAACAATCACTTTGTTTTCAGCAGACTGCGGCTTTTATCGCACTTCCTTGCATAACGAAGCGCATTGTTTTCACTACGTGATTTGTTTTAAAGCCATATCATAAATCATGTAAAAAAAAAGTTTTTACAATTCTTATCAAAGTTATTAGTGAGCACGTATCAAATTTTGCGTGCAAAATTTGCCATATGGGCGATAGTTGATATTTATCTAGACATAATCGTTGTCGCTGCGCGTGACATTAATTTCCTTTAACTGAACTCGTTAAGAAACAAAAATATCACCTTCAATATTACATGAGCGTACGAGTCTAGAATCATAACTCAATCATTATCGCAAGACAAATTATCACGATGTTTGTCATAAATTCATTATTGGCGTCTTTACTTCCGCGTTATAGGCTAATTTGTACTTTTTGGGTGTGCAGACCGTACAACTTAAAGTCAGTCTGTGCTTAATTTTTGTTGGCTCTTCAAGCGTATTTTTTCAAATGCAAATATTATGTTGTACCTTCTATGTGGATTGTTTAAAGGTGAAAAGTTACCGAACTATGGATCGATTGTTATTAGTTAACTTTTAATAATTTATTACTTGAAAGAAATGACTCGAGCGAGGACTCGAGAAATGATGGAAATCTAAATAATATAATGCAGAACAAGCGATTCTGATTTTCAAGTTCAAAATTGTTGTTCAGGCTACTTTTGGCTCGACTTTTAGTCAAATAAAAAGTTATCAATAGAATGATTAAATTTTAAATTAACCAACGTTCCTACTGTTAATGCATTTTTAATAGTATTATTTTAATCAAAATTTTAATCTTAGTCGTTATTCTATAAAAAAATCGATCTATTTTATGTATTTCCTCGAATAGTATCAAAAAGTTAAATTTTAAAAACAAAAAATGATAAACTTCAAACCAATATTTACATTAGTGTATTTTTTGTGAAAAATTTTTTATATGATAAATAAGTAAAGTGAAAATATTCTGCTATCAAATAATAACGAATTTTTTTTTTTTTTAATAGCTGGGAACATGGTTCCCAAAAAAGTCAGCCCGAGGCGGTGGATACAGTCAAAACACCGTGGCCCGGCCTCATTCAGGAGAAGATTTCAACGAGATAGAACAGCAACGATGCATCATCGAAAGAATGGACGAGCAAACTACGAACATCAAGTTCGAAGAACTACTTGTGAGTTTTTTCAAAATTCGTCTCGATAAATTCATCTCAAAGTTATTTGTAGTTAAGAATTATAATCAGTTTAGTCAAACTCACTACATCTAAAAGATCACTCACAACTAAAAATTTTCAAAGTTTTTAAAAAATAAACCAACTATTAAAGAGAATTTGTATGAAATAGTTTATAACAGTTGATTATGTTTTTACAGGCAAATATGAATTTGACAGAGGAAAAGAAAGAACCACTTCGTCAGCAATCCGAGAGGAACAAGAAGGATTTGCTGATAAACCACATCAAAAAGAGTATACAGGAGAGCATGAACAAATTCGACAAACCAGCTGACTACATACAGTATCTTTCACAGCCCGAATTGAGTGTCAACAAAATACACGCTTGCATCGAATCTCTGAGAATAGCTCTGACAAATAATCCTCTGAGCTGGGTGCAGGAGTTTGGTTCCAATGGTCTCAAACAAGTCCTCGTCACACTCAATGAGTGCTATCGAAAGTACGAAAAGTATGTTTTTTTTTGTTTTTTGTTTTTTTTTGTTTTTTGAAACGTATTCTAGTACACAAACTTGTTGGCTGTAAATCAAAAACCAAAGAACTAATGAGAAACTAACATGTTTTGTGTACTAGGATTGTTAATTATTTGAGGTGGATGACACCAGTAATAACTAAATTGATTTTAAAATATTTTTTAATTGTGTGTTGTTTTTTTAAATTCTGTCTAATCTTTAACTTTACTATTCTATTGCAGTTTTTTCACACTATCGGATGGGTAATAAAATAAAAAATTTTAAT
Organism: Encarsia formosa; assembly: GCA_038277355.1. Lineage (NCBI taxonomy): Eukaryota > Metazoa > Arthropoda > Insecta > Hymenoptera > Aphelinidae > Encarsia > Encarsia formosa. The sequence goes on from CM076184.1 coordinate 115,520,753, forward strand.
TATTGTTGTGTTTCAGTACGAAGATTGAGTTTTTATCACAAATATTCGTCTTTTTTGTTGTTTTTCATACTAATTATAGAATACAATTAATTTTTCATCATTTTGATTAACTTTTTAATATTTTTAAATTTTTTACTAAAATAAATGATGAGTAAACTTGAAGAAAACATTAAAACATTATAAAAAATATTTTTTCTATTTCTGTGCGTAAAAAAAAATCAATTGAGAATTATAGATACTTTTAATTGAATAAAAAAATTTCATTATTTTGTATAAATAATTTTTGTTTAGATATGTTTTTACATACGTTTCATTTTCTTTCATTTTTGATACATCAATTTTTTATTAATCAATTCGATTTCTATCTGTAAGTTTTACTAGCAGAAATGATTAGGTTGTTTTATCACAATTAGAATGTAAGTGATACTTATTCTTTTTCGTTTCAAGTTTATGCATGAGTCAGTAAAATTTCTTTTATTTAATTTTTGAATCACGTAGTAGTTTTTGAATGACACATATTCATCTTCTAAAGTTTTTGAAAAAGTTTGTAAAAATCTCTTTACGTTAAACTTTTAAGTAAAAACTGTTTTACTTTCATTAATATCAAGATTAAAATATGCAACAAAGATTTTCGCGAGTTTATATTTGTTCTATATTTAAGTAACAGATTTTAAATTTTTTCAACTTTATTATAATGTTTATTAATATTTACAAATTAATATTTTGCAGTGACAGTCGGTATGAGAGGATTCAGTATGAATGTATACGATGTCTCAAAGCCATTATGAACAACACTGAGGGTATGAAAGCAATTTTGGTCCATAAGGAAGCCTTGACGATCGTGGCCAGATCTCTTGAGCCCAACAAACCTACAGTCATGTGTGAAGCTGTTAAATTACTTGGTGCAGTATGTCTCATATCAAGTGATAGCCACAAAAAGGTTCTTGACGCGATCACAGTCAATGGAGATAACACAGGAAGAGAACGATTTTTACCCATAGTTCAAGGTCTTATGAATAAACAGAATGAAAACCTGAGGGTAGATATTTTATTTTGATTCATTAAATTAATTCAAAGTTAACAAATTTTTTATTAAATTTTTTCTAAATGAATTGAATGCAGTCTATAATTTTTATTTACAAAAAATATTTCTTTTCCAAGTTAATATATCAGTTCTGTTTTTATGATTCAATCTACTTTATAAAAGGAAATGAACTTGATAAATTTTTGTTTTTGTAAGGATTTATTAATTTGTTTATTTTTCGTTGTTATAACAGAAATGATTTGTATAAGTATTGTAAAAAATTTATTTTAATTAGTTGGAAAATTATTTTTCATACGATTAATTTTTTTAATTCCAGGTTGTGTGTCTCCAACTCATAAATTCGATAATCTCCTCTGCAGATGAGTTGGATTTTCGATTGCATTTACGAAATGAAATTATGAGAGTTGGACTTGCTGATATACTGGAAACTTTAGAAGGCGAAGATGAATCAGATGACTTAACTAGGCATTTAAAAATTTTTAATGACTACAAAGATGACGATTATGAAGAATTTGTTAGAAGATTTGACCATGTGAGGATGGAACTTGATGATGTCCATGATTGTTTTGAAGTTGTAAAGAACATGGTAATGGACACAAATGCAGAACCGTATTTTTTGTCAATTTTACAGCACTTACTGTTAATTAGAGACGACGTAAATGTGCGGTAAGTAATTTTTTTTTTTGCCAAATTAGGAAGCTTTTAAGAAGCAATTAGGGAAAATGAACACGTGGTTCAATACAAATGGAGAGGAAAATTCATTAAAAATAAATAAAAACAATCGCAATCTCGTAGTTTTTGTGTATGTCGCTAAAATTATACTCGAGTAGATGATATTAAGATATACTATAAAAACCGAAATTCGACCAAACTAAAAACCATTCGATATTTTAGATTATTAGTAAGTATTTTATTGAAAAAAACTTTTTTGCAACGAATAGATTAAATTAGAAAAATAAATTGTTGGTATTAGAATATGTTCAAAATAAATTAAAATTCTGTAACGAATGATTCAAAAATTATTCCTAGCAACAAAACATATTTTACAAACTAAGACAAAAATTTGATTGAAAAAACATGACAGGAAATAGTTTTTATATTATTGTAGAAATTTCGAGATTTTCACGATCTTGGTAGAGTGTTAGTTTCATTATTAGCGGCTCCGGTATGATCCATGCCGTTTGTCCACGGCACCCCCACTCCTTGCATAGTCCCTCTTATTTCAATATCCTTTTCCGCTACTACCTACAATGACGCTCCAAAATATACTTACTGTAGTTGTCGAATGCCGCTCTGCCTGAGCCTCAAAACTCTCATTAGTGTTTGTGTCAGTGTTGGGGGGGCATCTATCCGGTAAACTAAGCGTCGTCAACAACGAGCGTCTACAGACTACAGTTGCTAGCAGATTCGGCAAACCCAAATTTTTGAGATCGTCATTTTAAGCAGTGATTTTTTTGTCGTAAAAATTTCGTTTTTCATTTAATTTTGCTTTTTTTGGTTTTGTTTTGATTTTTTCATCATCTATGTCTTCTATGTTTTATTATTAAAGTTTTCAATTCAGCAGTGATTACGGATACCTTTACAGTGTAAAATAGTTTTATAAAGTGGCGTAGTTTGACAAATATTCAAGTGCAAAATGATTTTCACTTTGATAAAGAAAAAAAAAATTCTTTCGAAAAAAACAAGTTGCGAAAAAGTCCTTTGTAAAAAGGGCAAAAAAAATTTATTCGAAAAATTCTTAACGGAACTGTGTAGTGCATTCAAGAAATACTTGAAAAAAAAAGGTTTTGGGTATGTTTCGAATTATTGTTTTTATTTATTCATGATATTATTAGCCACACATAATTTAACGCGTAAATTAATATTTTGAAAAAATTAATGCTGTCGACGACTTTATTTTACTGACAGACTCCAAAGTACCATAAAAAGCATTTGATATCTTATCTCATAATGCCATCTGCAAAAATGGTTGTTTTTCAAAAGTAGTAAATTTTGAATGTCACCGAATTATATTCAGACGCGTTTCCCAGAAATAATAACAATATTATTATTATTATTATTATGACTCTCTTAGTGCGAAAGTTAGGCTCAAAATCATGCAGTAGTAGAACTATTTGCTCAATACAACAGTGACTCATCTGACCTGGCCGATATATTTTCTACTGCCGTGTAATGTTTGAGATTACACTTTTCAAACGCTAGTTGTAATAAAAGATGGTTATTAAGAGATAAATAATCTTTTTTTTTCTGTTAGAAGAGCACAGCTCATTTAGATTTGTATTTTTGACAAGATTCAAAAGTATCACAAGTTTTGTGTATGTTTTCGTTCATACATACCTTAACCGTACTACAACCAAATTCGTATTACAGAGTAAATAAAAACCGTCTTTGAAAAGTTTTTTTAAAGAATCTTTGATCGAAATTTTGTTTTTTTGTAGTGAAGATTTTGAACATATTAATTAATTAACATATTACTTTGATAATATTAAAAAGATTACTTAATATCAGAAAAAGTTGCATAGTTTTTTGAAAAATAATCTTTGTCCTTTTTTGCAAGACTTCTAGTTAAACAGTTACCTTTTTTTTTTTTTTTTTTTATTTTAATTTAATTTAATGAAAATGATTTCCGTTTTCAGACCAGCGTACTACAAACTCATCGAAGAGTGCGTCTCCCAAATCGTTTTACACAGATCCGGCTGTGATCCGGACTTCAGTGCGACCAAGCGTTTTCAAATCGATGTTGGGCCTCTCATCGAAACGCTAGTGGAAAAATCGAGAAACGAGGAGGATCCAAGACTGTCCGAGATGTCACAGAAGCTTGAAGAAGCCATAGCGAAGAAACAGGAGGCTGAGGCCAAGCTGCAACATGCAGAAACAGTTATTCGCGAGCTTGAACAGGGCACTGGGCGAACCGAGACTGGCCTGCCGGTAATTACTTCTTAGAAATTCTCTTTCGGGGTCCGGAAACAATGCAGGGTGACGCTCGGACGATTAAATTTAGTCTACTCATAAAGCATTATTTTAGGAACCATTATTTCCTTTACAGTCCGCCAGCTTGTATTCTGACAGAACTTATATTTTGAATTTTACATTTAAATGCTTAAATTATTATCATTATTTTATTTATTTTTTTTTTTAATGCTTTAGCTTATTGCAAATGTTTGATTTTTTTAAGCATCTATATAAATTTTTATATTATTAAATTACAACAACAAAAAAACTCTTGCATTTTTTTCTCTAGAAAATCGGCAACGCACCTCCACCACCACCCCCACCACCGATGCCAGGAATGGCAGGTCCAGGTGGACCACCTCCGCCACCACCACCTCCGATGATGGGTGGATTCGGAGGCCCTCCACCACCACCACCTCCGATGGCTGGCATGGGTGGACCACCGCCACCGCCGCCGCCGATGCCCGGCATGGGTCCACCACCCCCACCGATGCCTGGCATGATGGGACCACCTCCACCACCGATGATGGGAGGTCCTAGGATGCCCATGCCGAACGCTGTTCAAGTTCTACCCCATGGCTTGAAGCCCAAGAAAAAGTGGGATGTTGAAGGACCTCTCAAGAGAGCTAATTGGAAAGCGGTAAGCTGTTGTTTTTCATAATAATATTTAAAAAATAGTTATAGTAATTTCAGTTTTTTAAGTTCTTTTGACTTATTTTTTTAGATTTTACCGCACAAGATGACTGAAAAGTCATTTTGGGTGAAGGTGCAAGAAGACAAGCTTGCTAGTCCAGAAATATTGAATGGATTGGCTCAGAAGTTTTCATCCAAACCGGCCGTTAAAAAAATGGACGACGTTGTGGATAAGTAAGTTTAAAAATTTATTTGTTCATTCAGAATTATTTCAAAGTATAATAAATTGAAATACGCTCTGCTTAGTATTCTGACCGAATTAACTTACTTTTTAAAAATGATAACTTACTCAAATATTTTCAAATGATGTCTAAATGATTTCTTAAAACTATATGTTTAGGTCAGCGCCTTCGAAAAAAGTTAAAGATCTTAAAGTCCTTGATGGTAAATCCGCTCAAAATATTTTGATTCTTATCAATGGTACTCTCAAACACATGTCTTATGAAGAAGTCAAAACTTGCCTACTGAGATGTGAAGGCCCCGTTATAAATGATAATATTTTGCAAGGTTTGATACAGTATTTACCACCTCCAGATCAGTTACAGAAATTACAAAATTACAAGGATCAATATAATGAACTAACAGAAGCAGAGCAATTCTGCGTTTCGGTAAATATTTTTCTTTTTAACCCGTAGTTCTTAAAATGATGAAATGATTAATAATGAATTTCACATTATCAATACAAGCACAATCTATCATATTGTAGCTATAATAAATCCGTTTATGTTTTTTAGGTATCACAAATCAAAAGATTACTCCCTCGATTAAGATCTTTGAGTTTCATGTTAAGGTACGAAGAACTAGTTCAAGATATAAAGCCTGATATTATTGCTGGAACAGCCGCCTGCGAAGAAGTCATGAATAGTAAAAAATTCGCTAAAATTTTAGAGCTCATATTACTTTTAGGGAATTATATGAACTCTGGATCGAAAAATGGTCAAGCGTTTGGATTTGAAATCAGTTTCTTGACCAAGGTAACAATAAATTTATATTTTTAATTTTTTCCCCGCTGGAAATATAATAATAAGCCTTTTTACATTTCCTTACGTCAATTAATTTAAAAACTCATTTTTATAGTTAACCAGTACAAAGGATATCGAAAATAAACAAACGTTGCTTCACTACTTGGTCGACACAATAGAAAGGAAATTCCCAGAATGTCTGAACTTTTCAGAAGAGTTAGCGCACGTCAATCGAGCTAGCAGAGTATCTTTAGAAAATATTCAAAGAACTCTTAGGCAAATGGATTCAAATATTAAAAATCTCGAGCAGGATCTCGCAAACGCTAAAGTACCTCAGAGCGATCAAGATTTATTTGCAAAAGTGATGACGGTAAAGTTACAATTTTATCAACTAATCTAAAATAAATCTATATTCTGAAATTTGTTTTTAATAAAAAAACTCTTATTTATTTTTCAGCCATTTGCAAAGAAAGCACGAGAATCTTGTGAAGTGTTACAAAATATGTTTAAAAATATGGATAAACTGTACAGCGACATTTCAGAATTTTTTGCTTTTGATAAGCAAAAGTATACAATAGAAGAATTTTTCGGTGATATTAAAACATTTAAGGACGACTTTACGGTTAGTTTTTTTATCTTTTTTTAAATGGATTTTTACGAGGGTTTTTATAATAAAACAATTTTCAATTTTATCTGCACCAAAAATATATTTATCAAATTTTTATTTTCTATTATCAGCACGCACAAAAAGAAATTGTAAAGTTGCGCGAGGCCGAAGAAAAACAACGCCGGGCACGGGAGGCCCGTGAAAAAGCAGAAGCCGAAAGATTAGCCAGAGCTGAACGTAAACGTGCCCTTGTTGACATGAATGCGCACGAGACTCAAGAAGGTGTAATGGACAGCTTGATGGAGGCACTACAGACAGGTTCGGCATTTAGTCGACCGGACCAGCGTCGAAAAAGACAGACTCGAGCAGCCGGCGGTAAGTTCAAGTTTGATGTAAATTGTCAAATAAAGTTGCAGCAAGTATGCCAAGAAGATCACGAAATTCAAATGTAGATATCACAAGCAAGCAAATTCTGGTAAATTATAACTTAGAATAAGACTAGGTTCGGTTATTCTAGAAGATTGTGAGATCGAGTGTAGAGTAGATGAAATTGGGGTAAAAAAAAAAAATTATTTTCTTCTTGATACAGTAATTTCAACTTTCTTAAGTAGCGATAAAAAATCTTTCATAATTTGTTTTTAAAATGTTTGAAAAAGAAATAAATAAGTAAGTGAAATACAGACTTTCCTGAGTGTAATTATTTAAAAATCAGAATATGAATTACGTATGCCGACGAATCTAGTGCAGATCCGAGTCTTTTGACCACAAGTAAAAATTTTATAAGTAAAACTTGAAAGTTTTTAAAAATTTATATTTTTAGGGGACGAAAGTTGCTGAACAAATTGGTCGAACCAAATTGAGAACTTACTAGACAATAAATATGCATTGCGTTGCTAATATTATAAAAATATTTATTAGAATATATGGAAAATCAGGAAGAATCTTGGTAAAATAGAAATCTCTTCTGAAAACTCGTACAAGTATATTTTTATATTTTGTACATTATTTTGATTTTTAATATTACGCTGACCATAAAAATGTCATAGTTTGCAAATTATACTTTGATTTAAAAATTTTTTTTATTCACATTAACTTTATTTATTAAAATTTTTGTTTTTATTTTAATTTTCTTTATTTTACTTGATACAGATTGATTTTTTTTGCTTTACAGCTTATTTCTTTGATATGCTTGAAACGAATTGTATCTCTTAACTTTATAATCTTTGATTGCATGCAGTACATAATAAAATATTTCAAGTAACCAAGAAAATAATGAATTTTGAAACAAAAGGAGTCGGTTCACGTTGTATTAAGAAAAATATTTAAGACGATCATTTTGACAAAACATTGGAGTGACAATGTTTGCTTGTTTGTTGACATGATCAAGCGATCAAAGGTCATTTGGCTTGCTTGTGTGCCGCAAATCCTAAAAATTTCAATTATTATTAAAATATTTAATTTTCAAATTAAACTTTCTTTTACAGCTGAAAGACGAGCACAACTTAATAGAAGCCGCTCCCGCTCTGGATTGGTTGGAACAGGATTGTTAGGGAGGGAACTATCTACGTAAGTAAATTATTAAATTTTGCAAATAAATTTTTAAAGAATAAAAAAAAATTTATTGCTACTTAAAATTATAATTTATTTTTCAGAGAACTATTGGGTTCAGCGTAACAGGAGATGCTCGTTGGTAGTGAGGCTGTGATGAAATGTTATTTACAAAAATGAAATCTTTAAACTTTTTTTAATGTTTAAAGATTTTGTTTGAATTTGATGCATGGAAATGGATGCCCTGCAGAAATAAATTACGCCGTCCAAAAATATACTTTTTAGTATAGAAAGGCAGAAAAAAGTATTTTTTTACTTAAGTGCAGTTTTGAAAACAACTTGATAAGTCCTTTTAGATATTTGTAATTTACTAAAAACTTATCAGATATGTTATTAGAAGAAGATTGAAATATTGAACGACTTTATTAGACATTTATTTTGTAATAAGTAGACACTGCCGCGGAATGTTGTGCTGGAATTCAACGAAACAAAAAAACGTCTTCGTGCCAAAAATGCGCATTTTATGGGCAATTAAGAGTTACAAGAGAATTAAGAATGAATTCATATACATATTTTTCGGATATTTTTTCAGATCAAGAATATTATTAATATACATATTTGATAATCCTGTACAGAACAATCACTTCATGTCAAATATTTTTTGTATAATTCATTAAGCAGTATCAATTTGAATATAAAAAAATTTTATCGCTAATTTTAAAAACTTATTTAAAAATTTCACTTCGTGCCTAAGACCCATTTTTGTTAAGCTTAAAATTTATGAAACTTTTTTCCATAAAACAATATTTTACATGATGAGTTCTTGAGAATAAGATGTATATGTTGCTTTTTACAAGTATAAATATTGACTAGTTACAATATATTTTTTAACATGTACAAAAGAGTAATTTATTGGTATTGTGTACCGTTTTGAAAATACTTCATGAACGATAAATCAGTTTATTTTTGACTGCGCTAAATAGCAGACAATAATTGTATTTATACTGTTACATAAGAATTTTAAATTTACAACTTGTTATTACATATTCTCGATGTAATTTGTAAAAACATTTATTTACTTTGCATGATTATTTTTAGTGGAAACAAAAAACAAAAATAATTAAATGAAGTAATCAAATAATTGAAAATTTCTAACAGAACAAATTTCTTATCTTTTTTCTCTGCTTATAGATAAGTAGAAATTATTATTATTTTTTTTAATAAAAAAAAGAATGTAAAAATATTTTAATAAAATTATTTTCTTTATAAGAAGACATTTTATTTTCCTTAGTATTTAGGAAAAATTTTTATAATTTCACTTATTAATATGATAAATTTTTAATTTAATTGAAAAAAAAGTTTATAAATTAATAAAATAATGATTAAAAAAAAAAAAAAATTACCTACTCGAAAAAAAAAATTACCGCTCGATTAGCCCGCACGCTGGCTAGGGATCTTCTTAACAACCTCATTACACATAGGGTCCCTATAGGTACCCGCCGGCCCGCCAACAGCGCCAGCTGTAAAAATCAGCGTCTTCCTGCCTCCTGCAGAGTGCAGACGAAATGTTCGTAGTTCATGAACCTACAGATTACAGATATTTACGATATTTAAACGTAAACAATTTATTTAAAAGTATAATTTTGTAAATTATATACAGTTTTAACTAGACTGAATATTCTTTAAATAATGGTAAAAAACCATTACCCATGATATAACAAACCATTACCTTTAAAGTAAGATGTTTCTAACCTAACTTAGTTGAGTCAGCAGTGCAAGATAAACACGCCGTGATTGTGTATACCTTAATAAAATTACATTTAGTAAAAAAAGTTAGCGATGCTGGTTTGTTAGTGAATTTGAAATTAATTCAGCATGTCTCTCTACGACGATTTTGATAAACATCGGGCTTCTGAAAAAGTAGCAGGTTGGTCATCGGGAATAAAACTTCTGCAATCTCAACTGCAACTTAAAAAAGCAACTGTACCTCAGGGTAAAAGAGAACTTATCAAGAAAAGTTCTGCCGTATTACCACCGGTTATAGATTTAAAGTCTAAATCTCGAGATTTAGAAAAGGATGAGGATGTCAAATTTTTCCCCACTAACAATCCAGTTGGCCCGGGTATGGAATATGATTGGAATGTTGTTAATGAGTATGATCCATTCTGGCCTAATGAATATGAAAAAGTAGTAAAAGAATTGAGAGAAATGAGAGACAGGGAACATGATCAAGAAAGTGAACGTAAAAGAAGAAGAGAATCACATTTTGAGGACAATCAAATGTCAAGTATAGCTGCTGCAATAAATTCAGGTGAAAGAGATGAGGAGCGAACTTCATTCAGGCCAAACAATGCAGGTGCTGCTATTGCTCCACCACCTTCTCTACAAGAATCAGTACCAGAAATTCCACCTCCTCCTCCTCCTAAGCCAAGTTTGAATCAGGGCTACACAACATCTTCTGTTGCTGCAAAAATAATGGCAAAGTACGGATTTAAAGAAGGACAAGGACTTGGCAAAAAAGAACAAGGAATGTCTGTAGCTCTACAGGTAGAGAAGACAAGCAAAAGAGGTGGTAGAATTGTAGGTGAAAAAGAACAATTGATGTTTCCACCTCCTCAGGTGGCAATATCTCCTCCTTCAACTTCACAATCCAGCCAAAATTCAGACGAGCCAAGTATAACTGAAATCATGAAATCACCAAGTAAAGTTGTTTTATTGAGAAACATGGTTGGACCTGGTGAAGTAGATGATGATTTAGAGCCAGAAGTCAAAGACGAATGTAACACAAAGTATGGAGATGTAACACGTGTTGTTATTCATGAAGTTTTGGATGCACATCCAGAAGAAGCTGTAAGAATATTTGTTGAATTTAAAAGGATTGAAAGTGCTATCAAAGCTGTTGTGGACTTGAATGGTCGATTTTTTGGCGGCAGACAAGTTAAAGCTGGTTTTTACTCTGTAGAGAAGTTGAAAAATTACCAATTACTAGATTAAAGTGTACAAAATTTATGTATAGTATAAAATGCAAATGAATGTAAAAATAAAAAAAATCTTTTTCAAAATTGTGTAATTGATTTTTGGTGATAGATGTATCTTTAACTCTTAGAATAATGTAATTTATAAAAAATTGTACAAAGTTTTGAATACAAAAATAATTTTTAATTAACATTCAAGTGTTTATTTTTTTTTGATCCAAATAAAATTAATTTAAACACCTATCAAAAATACTAAAATTTATTATTCAAATATTAAGGAAAATCAAATTCTATAATAAAATTATAATAATTATAATAATTATTCTATAATCAAATTCTTCTTAACAATACTCATAGATTTTTTTTTCAAAATTAAATTTAAAATGTTTAATCTCATGCGTTTCATCGTTCAAATTTTGAAATTTGACGCAGCATCGCACTTGCGCCCTGCTTGTCTATTTTATCTTATTTCTGACAATTCGATTTTTCCAACATGCGCGACGGCCGACCAGGATCCACGCGCATCTTTTCACTGATGCATTTGCAGTATTCCTAAGAGTAGACTTGAAGTTAGTTTTAATTTTTTTATTTCATTCAATGCAAAACAGCTAGCTGACAGCAAACGCAGCTCAGTCACGTAAGCAAAGAATATTTTAACTCTCACGAATTCACATTTTTTAGAATAAAATTTCGCAATTACTTAATGTTTGGCTTTATTAAATACATTTACTTATTCAGTCATTTTTTTTACTGTTTTTTTTTCTTTTTTTTTTTTTTAGGAATAATAAAGCGAATGAGCATCCTTTAGGAGCATTATGTATAAGAAAGGACACTTTTGCATACTCTCCAACCATTCTGCATTTTGTATCCCTAAGCTCAAATTTTAAGCAGAAGTTTTTTTATAAATTATGCATTTATTATGAGATCAAAATTTTTTATAAATACTCTGTAAGCTCGGACGGGTATGCAATTACACACGACAGACCGACAATCAGACTATGCCGCAGTAGATTTATTTAGAGCACAGTGCACCAGATCATATCATTTTTTTATAATCTTTATTGCAAACTTAAAAAAAATTTTTTTTTAGATATTTCAAACTATATTATCTCATAATTCTGCAGTACAAAATGTGCGCGAGCGTCATAAGTAAATAAAAAAGTCATGTGTACGAGTAAAACAATGATAATAATTATTGCTAAAAGAAAAATACATTTTTGTACTCGGAGTGACGCTATTAGTTGATAGTACATTTTTTAATGACAGTCTACTTTTACACTTAGATAGAATATTATAGAAAAATCTTAATTGTTTATAATGAAGTTGCATAAAAAAAATTATCAAAGGTAAGCTAGTATTTATTTTTTAATTCTTTTTACTCATTTTTGAAAAATCAATGTTAATTAATAATTTTTCAGACTATTTATATTTAAATGAAGGTTGACGTTGAACACTGCAGTCAACCGCTAATCGTAACTGTGACAAATAAAAAGAAAGTTAAAAAAAAATCCCTGGTTGTACGAAGATTTGGTTTTTTCGCGTGCATGAATTTTTGTATGATACTGGCATTCTTCACTTCGGGCGTGGGAGGATTTAAAGGTTTTTATACAAATTAAAATTTAATCATATTTTTTTAAAACTTCATTAATTTTTTTTATGATTCAGGCATAATCGATGGAAACTTGGTCATTTGGTACTTTGCGGTGCCACTGATTTATTTGGAAGCTGGATTTCGCTGCACTCACAAAGCTTTATTTTCCGTCCAACGGGATGGCTATCTGCTTACGTTTTTATTATCATTTATTTACTTTTTGGTTCCGCTTGTGGCGAAATTTGGAAGCTACATGTTGAAGCATGCCGGTGTAAATATACGTTTACTCAGAGGAATCGAAGTAATAACGAAAAATGCATAAAATAAGACATTAAAGATTATTTTTTATAAAAAAATTCTTTTTTTTTGCAATTTAGGTTTTGCATTGTCTTCCACCGCCACTCAGTACAAGTTTAGTTTTAAGTAGAATCGCTCGCGCCGATATCCCAACGAGTATCGTGGCAGTCCTGACATGTCATTTTGGTGGTATACTGTTGTCGCCTATTTTACTTTACTTTATGGTAATTTTGAAAATTAAATAAAAACTTGTAATTTATCGAAGTAAAAAAAAAATAAAGCTTTCTACAATAATTTTAAAAAAAAGCACTTTTTGATATAACTTTCAGATTTCAGGGTAGATTAAAAAACGATTGTTAAATTCAACAAGTATTTATTGAAAACATAATTGTAATAATGGGCTTTCAGTTCGTTGATAATGATTAAATAAATAAATAAATAAAATATATTTATTATGAATGTATATTTGCGCTGCATAATAAAAAATTTATCTGTACAGCTGGATGTGACCCCACCTCCGCTGACGGAGATAAACATTCGGGAAATAGCGTACAGTACGTTGATACCGCTGGTCATCGGCGTGTCGCTCAGGTCCATTTGCTTCAAGGAGCTTACGTCCCAGGATGACAATCGCACAAAGTGGATTCCCCAGGCGCTGCTCCTACTCACGGCCTACAATCTCTTCTGCGATGCTTTTACCATTGATGCCGCGTCCCTTCATCCAATCGACATTCTTCTTTGTGTTTTCATTGGTAAGTTAAAACAAGTTTAAATTAAATTAAGTTAATACAAAATTTTTTTGCATTTAAATTGAACAAAAGTTTTATATCCTAGTTTTGATTACTTTTGTTTAAAGATGCCGACCCGAATTTTTCGGGATACCCGGGTACACGAAAAATAACGGCTACCCAGGTACCCGAAATATCGGAGCCAGTATAGTATTATTATTCTATACTTATCAAAACAATAAAAATTTACAATTGTTCTGGCTATATTAAGTGTGACTGTTCTAACAGTGAGAAAAATGTATTCAAAAAGCTACTTTTTTTTTTTTTTTTTTTTTATAAAAAATACAGCCTGCGTCAGTCAGATAATCATGACGTGCATTTGCTGGACCTTATGCAGCACTTGGTTGAGCCAGGAAGTACTTCTGGCCTCAGTTTTTACTTGCACTTATAAGTCTATTGGCTTTGGCGGTTGGCTCACGCGTACGGCCTTTCGCAACAATTACGAGATCCAGGCCACCGCGATCAACTTACCTCTAGGAATACTGACGGTAGCGCAGCTACTGCTTGGCAGTTTATATGCAAGCTGGCTTGCACCTTGATTTTTTTTTTTTTTTTTCTTTATTTAAATCATTAATAATTAATTATAGTGTAAAAGTGTAAGATATAAAAAATTTATAAAAATATACGATTTTAACAAAAATTAGTACATTATTCAAAAATGAAAAATAGTTAAGGTATAAATAAAAACAAATGTGATTTAGATTCCCATAAAAAACATATCGATTTTATTCTACAAAAAATGGGATGAACTATTCGTCTCGTTAAATCTTTCTTTTTTCTTTTCTTTTTTTTTTTCAAATCTCATCTTTATTTCTGTTAATCCTGTTTTTTTTTTTTTTTTTTTTTTTTTTTTTTTTGTTGTCACATATTACTTCCTATTTATATTTTTAAAAACTCGGGTTGGTATTTTTTTTAATTTTTTTTTTTCTTAACGCTCGCATTTTATACGAAAAATTGGTTTACATAATATTATAACAAATATTTATAACGCTCAAAATTCATCAGCGTTGCGCACAAATCATTCCTTATCCTTTCACACACAGTTAAATATGCTGATCGCGCTTATTAAAAAACATCGATTAGCTAAGTTGTAAAATTATTTAGTGCCATATGCACGAAAATTTGATCGAAATATATTCTTACAATTTATAATATAAATAAAAAATGTTTTTCAAGTAGATCACACAGTCTGCTATCGACGCCAACTTCTTGGCTCACCGTCTTCATCTTCTTCTTCTTCGCCTTCGTCTAAGAGTAAAGCCTCTACATCAGCAACATTCTGAAAGATTAAAAAAAACAAGCATTAATATGACTTTTATTTAATTTTTTTCAATACTTTTAAAATAGTTATTTTATTTAATATAAAATAAAAAAATTAAAATAGATTTAACTTAAATAAATAATAAAAATAAAAATACTTCTTTAATTAATGAAATTTATAAATGTTAATATAAAATAAATAATTCGAATCATCAAAACGTCAGATAAATATCAACCACCTCTAAATCGATTTCCTCGTCGGTCATAGGCGTAAGTTGCTCTGCTCTTTGAGAAGTTGTCGATCCTGAAACTAAGTTTGTACCAGTGGTGCTAGACATTGAGGTAGCCATGTTTCCTCCTTTACCGCGATGCAAGTGATGACTGGATACCCAAGTTATGGATAAAGTACGATCTTGAAAGTTGCGGCCTTTCGACATGGCAAGTTCGGCTTCTTTTCTTGATTTATAATTTAATACAATGGATGGTGTAGCATCATCTACAATTTGGTTTACAATCTCTCCGAATTGCTTTGGAGAAAAAAAAAAATCAATATTTTATTTTATTTAGTTAGAAATAAAAATTTGAAATTGGCTTTTGTATATATAATTAATGAATACAAAAAAGGTCAGAAAGCAAGTATTTTTAATAAGACACTTAAATTTTTTGAATGATTCAACCTTTATAAAATAAACGTATAGTCAAATTTAGTTAAAATTGGGTATCATATTTATCATGTTTGCAAAGTAAAGTTTACCTGAAAATGCGCTAATACTTCAGCTTTTTCTTCAGTTTCATAACCAGAGACTAGAAGATTTGTTGGCCGGTGATCTATCGAGGCATGAGTAAAGCCTGCTCCTCTGCCTCGACCTCTGAAGTGCGTAACAGCTCGTGTCACCGGTGGCCTGACCGGTCTTACGGGTGTTCCTCTTCCCACTGGAGTTGGGGTAGTTGTTGTAAGCGTTGCGGCTTGAGCCCTCAATTCAAGTAGTCTAAATGTAAAAATTTTTTATTGATAAACAATTTTGTATTAGATAAACTTCTTTTAGTAAATAATTTTTTACCTTTTCTGCAATTCCGTTGAGTCCTGTCCCTCTTGCTGTGCAGTTATAAGATCCAACTCTGCATCAAGTATTTCTTTTTGTGCTTGCTCTCGTGTTTTCGGCAATGGTTTAGCAGGAGCAGGAGTTTGATTGTTATTACCAGTGGCAAGGTCTTTTCTTAAACTATCAATACTCTGCTGCATTGCTTTGATTGCACCAATAAGTGCGTCTTTCTGATCAGGATGTTTTTCAGCTCGATCAATTAACTGCTTCATTTCTATAAGTTGTTTATCAAGAAGCTCTTGTTTCCTCTTTCTTAAATCTGCTGTTAATTTAATCGCTTCTTTTCGCTTTTCCTCTTGTTTTTTCTTGAGCGTTTCTTTGACAGCCAACATCTCCTGAGTTTTTTTTATAGCAAGTACTTTATCTTCACGCGACACAACTGGAATAACCTTTGGAGCTTTTGCAGCTAAAGGAACTACTGGTTGACTAAGTTGTTTTTGCTGAGGAGCAGAAAGTTTGACCTGTTGTGTAGGCTGAGGTGTTGCCAGCTGGGAAGCTTGCTGATCCTCCACGACCACTCGCCTAGTTGGCACGTATTCATTGTCATCTGCTTTGACTGAAGCCGTTGCTACAGTAGCACCTAATCTTTCTTTGACGGATTGACGTGCTATGAAAGAAAAAAATAAATTATTATTTATTAAAAAGTAATAAAATTTAAAAATTTGAAAAACAGTAATAATAAATTACTTGTTGGTTTACCAGGAGGAACATTTTCAGATGCCCCAGTTGTGGTATTACTATTGACAGTATTGTGCCAAAAGACCTTGATGAATCTATTGTTTAACACAGCCTCTGTACTTCTGTAAGCACTTTTAGCCTCAGTAGGCATAGAAAAGGTCACGAGCGCAGCCTCTTGGTCACCTCCAAAATTCACCTGTATATTTACAATTTTTCCAAACTTACTAAAGTGGTTGTTAAGCTGCGTTATGTTGTTTAAACTTCTAGGAACTTTTTTGAGTTCCAAAGAGCAGTTTCCAGGATTGTGCAGCGCCCTTTGCTTGGGCCCTAATCTATTAAAATCAAATGCTTGCTTGCGCTTGAGCGGATTGACACCAGATTGCTGTTGTTGCGACTGTTGAGTTTGCTGATTTTGCTGATGATGATGAGGACCTTGTTGCTGGCCTTGATGGTGATGATGATGGTGGGCAGGTTGGTGCTCTGGCGAATTAGCCACTGGTACATTGATCAACTCCCGTTGTCCTCTACCGTACACAGGTGGCCCCGCAGGTGGTGGATGTCTACCCCACGATACTCCTTGAGGATCCATGCTTGGGGCATCCGGGTTATATTCGGTCATCACATCTGTAAAATTGCCAAGTTCGCCTTAAAATTTTTAAGTTTTTCAAAAGTTATTTATTTATTTTTTTAAATAAATTTAATTCCCGACATTATCGTATCCTAGTTTGTACTCGAAGCTAATCCAATCTTTTTAACTCATAAATCAACTCTTGAAAAATTTATGACTCCATTTCAAACAGCATTTTCACTACAATGACCTTATCAAGTGCTAATTATTAGTATAACTCAGTTTTAATCAAATACAAGTCGGCCAAGACGTCTTATTTGGGTAAATATATCGGTTTCTTAATACTTCGGAGCTGTAGTATTTTTAGGATATACAAATTTCTAAATTTATATATACAAAAAATATAAATATACGAAAGAAAAAAAAGAAAAGAATAATTCAATAAAAAATAATTGCAACTTTTTTGTCAAAACGGAGCATTCATTTATGTAATATCGAAATTATCAATGATAAATTGATTGAAACTAATAATTAACTATGATCTATTCTATTTTTTAAAAATATTGTATTCATATCTACTAAGATAAAAAAAAAAAAAAAAAAAAAAAATCCAAGATAAAATGATACATCAAACATTATAAATAATTAGATAAAAAAATTAATAACATCCTTACCTTAGTAAACCATGACCAAAAAAAATTATGTGTGAATAATGATTAAAATGAGGATAAAATTAGATGATCTGGCAATCTAATTTAAAAAGTTAAGTTCATGCATTTTTAGAAACCACAGAAAGAATTTTTAAACTTTTACAAAAGAAAAAAATTAAACTAATTAAAATTCTACAAAAATTAACTATTACTGACAGCAAACTAGAAATGAATTTTAGAAAACAATTTAAATCACCATTGTAAGCACATAAAAACAGAAGTTTTTGAAAAAGATGATTAAATTTTTTTTTTTAATCAGACTTAAAAAAAAAAAAAAAACAAACAAAATAACGAAACAATCGTGCAAAATGGAAATAGAAGAGAGAGAGAGAGAGAGAGAGAGAGAGAGACGAACCCATGTTAGCATGATGTTGATTGCGAAGATGAGGCGGTGGTAAGCTAGCTAGTGGTAGGTGTTGCAGTGGTGCGTTACCGTTAGGTCCTGCGCCAGGGGCGCCGGTGGGTGGTGCACCAGCTTCGGGAACTGCAGCGCCTACGGGCACAGCACCTCCTGGACCAGGTGCCCCCGTCGTACCAAACGCGGATGTTAAAACTCGGCTGAGAGGCACGTCCTCCAAAACCACTGGATCAATGCCGTGATCATAGGGACACAGATCACCGCGCATGCAGTAACCTTTCTCTAAAAAAATAGCAAGCGAAAGAATGATTGCGTGAGATGCTGCTACCAAAATTATGAATAATACTTTTGATTTATGATATACAAAAATGTTTTATCTAATAATTCATATCACTGTTAGAAATATAAAGAAAAAAAAAAAAAAATAATTATTATTATTATAAATAAAAGCAACAAAAAACACCTTTTATTAAAGCAAACAAATTTTTTTTGAAATTTTATACACTTTAAATTTTAATTCCTCTAAAATTAAAAAACCGAATAAATTTATAATAAAGAGTTAAGTTTCGAAATCGATACTAAATTTTTTAAAGATAAAACTTCAAAAACTTTTTTTGTAGAATCAATTTTTGTAAAACATACTTGATTATAAATTAAAATTTAAAAATTTTTATGATGAATATTGGGTAATTTATTTGTCACTTCAAATAATACTTTTATTATGCACACATAAATCTAAATTTTAAAGAGATAAAAAAAGCTTAAACGTATTTGATTTATTAATTGGTTAATTATATAATTCAAAAATATCACGAACTTATTGTAAGTAAATTTACCGTCTCGTAAAACTAATATCCCTCTTTATCCCTCTTTATAATGACGAACGATAATCGTCAAAATTTAAATTGTGTTGAAGTTAATAGTATATTATAGTACGGGTGCAGCATCGTCACCAGGGCGGTTTTAAGGACCCGAGTGCGTAGCAAAGCGGAGCACGAGGTCCTTAAAGAGCCCTGGTGACGTGCTGCACCAGTGCTATATACTATTTTATAGTACGAGTACGAAAACACGCATCAAAGATTTGATTTTGAGGTTAGAGTGACCAGGAGTACTATAAAATTTTGAATATTTTATTTTTAAGAATTTTTTTGCAATACTTTTAAATAATAAAATATTGTATTTGAATTAATAAAAAAAATTTCTTTGTACAATTTTAATAAAATAAAATGAGAATCTTTATTATTTTCAACTGAAATTTTTCACGCTATAACTTAAAAAAAAATATTGAACTGAATTATTTTTGCCAAACCACTACGACACATATTGAACTGAATTCAATTGAAAAGGATATGAGATTTTTTTTAATTGAAAGAAAAAATTATCGCTTATTCTATTTCAAGATTAAAAATTAGGTGGCGAATTGAAAATTAAGCGCGCTTGCGCGCCTATAAAGAGACTAGTGGAAATAAAAAAATCTTTCAATAAAAAAAAAAAAAACTAATTTTTCAGATAGAAGTTTTTTTTCAAGTTTGATTTTAAAGCTTTGTTATATAGTTTCATTTGAACAATTTAGATTTGAGAAAATTCCCAAGTTAGACAAAAATATGAAAAATTACTAATTATATGCTTTCTGCCGATACACGGCATCCTTATGAGAGAAGCTATTAAGTACTCACCGAATTATCTCAAACTTTTGCTATTTTACTTGCCTTTCTTACCATTCTTCTTTCAGATTTCAAATATTTAGTAGAACATATATTGTGTCTAACTTCATAGCATTGAGTATTTTTACCGAGTAAACACGTTAAAAATATTTATTTCGAAAAATTTAATAATATTTGATAATTTTTAAATCAATTGATACTGTTAACTACATAAAAATGAACCAAAGCGATTCGTATCATACAAGAGATGAATCTTCTTCCTCGGATAATACAGGAGATGAGGCAAGTTCGACTGATGAAGAAACCCAACCTCCTCCTGTCAAAAGACCAAATAATACTTCAAGTGAAGAGAGAATGGATAAGATCGAAAGAAATATTGGATTTTTGTCAAATTTAATACTCGCCAAGTATCCTCCTCATTCTGCTAGTTCGGACTCTCCTTCGTCATCTGCGCAAGTTTCTAACCAAGCGGTCTTTTCAACGCAACCAAGAGGGCAGAGGATTTTGCATTTTGGAGATCTGAAAACCACTGTGGATGAAAAGCGAGTTATCAAAGCAGCTGATAAAGATCGTTTGGCCGAAATTAAGAAATTACAGCGTTTTTGTTCGAATGATTGGAAAGAGGTTAGATATTCTTCTTACCTTAAAAATTATTTAGCCAATCCGGGATTTGTCGACTTGAAGATAAACGATGAACTTCTTCATTTTAATAAGGGCAAAGACCCTTTCGCCCCTACTGAAAGAGCTTTGGCTGGTTTGTCTAATGCAATTTTGGATCATAAAGATCTTTTAAGATCTAATCTTCAAAGTCTTTCAGATTGGGCTTTTTCAAATCCTGATGAGTTAAATTCTCAAAATTTATTTAAAAATTTAATTTCAATATTTGGCCCTGATTCTGAAATTTTTCAAAGTTATGAAAATATTCTGCAAATTGTTTGTGGTAAGAGAGCCGAGTGCATCGAGATGAGACGAGATCGTTTATTGTCCGAAGTTCATGATAAAAATATTTCTCATGCTCTTCGGAACGTTCCTCCCAGTAGCGAACATCTATTCTCGAAGGAAAGTTTAGCCCCTTTAATTAACTCTTTAGGTGGCGTTCAAAACTGGTTGAATGTCCCTTCTCATTCGGTAAAAAGATTTACTACACAGAGATTTCCTGATCAAAATCAATCAAGAAATTCTTTTAAAACTGATAAAATCAATTCGTCGAAAGATCATCGTTCTGTCAAAAGAGTTCCACCCAAACCGCAATTTGTGTTGAAGAAGGATCAACCCAAGGCTAAAGAAAATAATTCGTTTCGTAAGGGACGTTTTGAAAAATGACTATTTAAAGAATCAGAGTTTTACAGGGGGTCAGCTCGTGCTTTTCTTGGATCGTTGGAAGGAAGTAGGAGCTCCTCCCGAAATTCTCAAAATTATATCAGGGACACGAATTCCTTTAACTTCAAAACCACCTTTGATCCGCAATTGGCGTCTTTCCAAATTCAAGACCAAATTTTCCGCAGCGATGTCAGAGCAAATTCAGTTGTTAAAAAAGCAAAAAATTTTGGAAAAACCAAGCAGTCAAATTCACAGTCACATTTCAAGAATGTTTTTGATAAAGAAGAGTTCAGGAGGGATTCGCCCTATTTTCGATTTGAGAGGCCTAAACAATCATATTCAGGTAACGAAATTTCGTCTAATCTCACATCACCAGATTCCAGATTTTTTACAGGATCAGGATTGGATGGTGAAAATAGACCTTTCTCAAGCTTATTTTCACATCCCCATTGCCGAGTCTCATCGCAATCTCCTTCGTCTGATCTACAACGGGGAGTTACTTCAGATGACGAGCTTGCCCTTCGGCCTCTCATCTGCCCCTCAGACCTTTGCAAAAGTAACGAACTGGATTGCAGAGATCCTTCGTTTGCGAGGACTGAGGGTGATTGTGTACCTCGACGACTTTCTTTTGGTCTCTCAAATCAGAACCAAACTGAGCGAGCAAGTGATCGAGGTTATAAAGTTTCTGCAATTCCTTGGTTGGCACATCAAACTAGAGAAGTGTGTTTTGGAACCTTGTCAGGAGATCGAATTTCTAGGTCTGATTTGGAACACTCAACTAAACTACATTCGTTTGCCAGACAAGAAAGTTGCCACGATCTCAGACCTTCTAAATCAACTTTTGACCAACCAAACTTGTACTTTAAAAGAACTACAGGTACTGCTAGGACACTTGAACTTTGCCAACTTTACTGTTTACAGAGGCCGACTTCATTGTCGCTTCCTTCAACGTTTTCAAACTCAATTTCGACAAAAGAGACTCCGAGAACGTCGCCAGATTTCTTCGGAAGTGAGAGACGAACTCATGTGGTGGAAGAACAATGTTGCTACGACATGTCAACTGCACAAGCCTCTGATCACAAACTTTCTCACCACGGATGCTGCAGATTCAGGTTGGGGAGCTCAATTAGACAGCTTTCTCCTGTCAGGTTCGTGGACAACCAAACAAAATCTGTGGCATTCGAATATGAAAGAGATGTTTGCTGTATATGCGTCAATCAAAGAGTATCCTCACAACCTCAGAGATGCTCACATACTTGTCCAGTCCGACAACCGGACTCTTGTTTCATACATAAACAAGGAAGGGGGCACTCGCTCGATCGGTCTCTTGAATTTAACGCACCAGCTTTTAATGATCGTCGACTCATTAAATATAACATTAACTGCGAATTACCTTCCAGGAAAATACAACGGCATAGCCGACAGACTTTCACGGAAAAAATCGTTACCGGAATGGCATCTGTTACCCGAGGCCAGGAGAAAGATCTTCGACAGATGGGGCGTGCCGGAGATAGATCTGTTTGCTTCAGCAAGATCGAAAATCGCCAAACGTTACGTCTCCTTGGATTGCAAAGACCAAAAAGCACAGTTCATCGATGCCTTCAGTCGGACTTGGGATTTCAAACTTGCTTGGATATTCCCCCCACCGAATCTAATTCCGAGAGTCTTGTCTCATCTCAACAAGTGTCGAGGTCAGTTTATTCTGATAGCACCCAAGTGGGAGCAGACATTTTGGATGTCAGATTTGATCAGCAGAAGCAGGGATCCTCCAATAACGATAACCAAACTCGATCGATACCTCATCGATTTATCGACAGGGAAGGCTCCCAGTCAAGTGGAACTTCTCACCTTGCAAGCGTGGAAAATTGGATGTGGTCAAGTTTGACGAAAGATTGGTCCCAAGCGGAGCTCGATTTAATTAAGAAAAGTTGGCGTGATTCGACAATTAACACTTACAAAGCTCCTATAAAGAGGTGGCTGGACTGGTGCAAGTCAAATAATATTAGTCCTGGTAATCCTACACCTAGTGATCTAGCTAGATTTTTAGCAAATCTCTTCATTGTAGATAAGTTAGCTCACAAAACAATTCTTACATACAAATCAGCAGTGGCAACTTTTTGTACTGGTGGTCCAGCTACAAACTTATCTTCTGATTTTTTAGTCCGACAAGTACTAAAAGCTATTTCTGTTGTCAATCCCCCAGAAAACAAGAAATTTATTTGGGATGCAAAGATTCTCTATGATTGGCTTTCTTTAGCACCTAGATCTCTTACTTTATTTGAGATTTCGAGAAGAACAGCAGCCATTCTTCTTCTTGCTTCTGGTAGAAGAGTTCACGACCTTACTTTATTAAGAGTTTCTCGAGATCACTACATTGATACCAATAATGAGATAATTTTCTGGCCTGCATTTGGTTCAAAAACTGATCGAGCTTCATTTAGACAATCTGGTTGGAAACTCTCTCAAAATTCTAATAAATGGTTATGCCCTGTTTTTATGATTCGAAACTACTTAAAGTTGTCAAAACAAAGAAGAAATCAAGTCAACATTGATACGTTTTTTATCACAGTCACTGGTGAAGTTCCTAAAGCAGCTTCTAAGACTATAATTGGGGGTTGGCTTCGATCAGTATTCAAAGACGCGGGAATTGACGCTCCTCCTGGTAGCATTAGATCTGCAGTTGCTTCACGTTCCTGGTTAGATAATCTTCCAGTTCAAGATATTTTAGATAATGGAAATTGGAAATGTGTTGAAACCTTTCGAAATCATTATTGTAGAGAGATTAATTTTGACTCAACTAAGGGAAATTCAAGTTTGCTTTCAAATAATTTTTCATGTGTTTAATATATATATATATTAATCTAAGCATTGTTAATTTGAAATAAAGTATTATTTCTTTGAATTCAGATTAGTTAAAAAATCCTTTAATTATTTATTTCAGTCACATAACATTGAGTATAATAATCTGCAATATAATTCATCCAGTAGATTACAAACACGTCTCTCATAAGGATGCCGTGTATCGGCAGAAAGCATATAATATTGGTGTTTTGCATAAAAACAAAACACTTATTATATGCGGAACCGATACACGGCATCCTGGTAAGTTTCTTACTGTATGAGAAGACTATGAAGTTAGACACAATATATGTTCTACTAAATATTTGAAATCTGAAAGAAGAATGGTAAGAAAGGCAAGTAAAATAGCAAAAGTTTGAGATAATTCGGTGAGTACTTAATAGCTTCTCTCATAAGGATGCCGTGTATCGGTTCCGCATATAATAAGTGTTTTGTTTTTATGCAAAACACCAATATTATCCTTCAAAATAAAAATTTTTAAAGATATTTATTATACTTCCTTTTTAATTATTACTTGCTCATTTTTATGAAATGAAAATGACATAGTTTTTTGAAAAATAAAATGTATATTTTACCATCAAAATCTCTGCATCGCCTTTTTCCCTGAAAGCTTCCTTGACCAGATACTACGACGCTCTGTATACTCTGACTCGACGATGATAGTCTCATATCTACATCACCATGATTACTATCATGAGTCGGCGTGCCATCTCTAGGGCTGACACCGTCGGCCAAGCGGTCGAGTCTTTGCATCTTCTTTCGATCTGGCGAACGAGATCGAGATCTGATTGGAGTGGGCGAGCGGTTGCGAAAACGTGGTCTATGATCGCCACCGTCGCGAACGCGCGAGCGTGGAGGCGAGTTACTACGAGTTCTAGATCGTCTAAAAAATAACAATAAGAAGAAATTGAAAGTAAATATCTAATTGGATGATAATTGATAATAAACATCTAGTTTGTTTGGAATATTTTGATCGATAATTTAAAAACAGGTCTGAGATCAAATTGATTTTATTATCGTTTGATTAAAAAAGTAATAAAATTTGAAAGTACCTTCTGTCATGCCGTCGTAAATTCATGGGAGGCGACTTGTTTCTCCATTGGCGACTCCTGTCTCTTTCGCGATCTCGTCTATGCTCTCGACTTCTAGATCTTCTCCTATCCCGTTCCCACGATCTAGAACGTGATCTTGACCGAGACCTCACGCGACCAGTTCTGTGAAAAGTATAGTTATAAGTTTTGTAAAATGAGAATTATTTCAAGTGACTCATGAATCAAACTATTCTTTTACAAATAACAATTAAAAGAAATATCTTACCGACTTCGGGGTCGTTTTTCTTTTTCCTTCTCTTTTTCTTTTTCTTTTTCTTCCTTTTCAGACTCTGATTTTCTAGTTTCACGAGTTTTTATGGTACTTACTGGGGCTGAACCATTTAGATGAATAGTAGGAGATGTGTGTATCGATAATGTTGAAGAAATATTATCACCATCTGCATCTGGATCTGGATCTGCATCAACTGTTTCACTTAATGTTGTGGGTGGTGTTCTACTACCATCTTCTTCTTCTTTAATTTCAGATACTATATAATCCTGAGTTTCTAGTGTTTTGAATAATAATTCAACAAAGTTTTGAGTTTCTGCAAAAATAAAATAGGTCATATGTTCAAAATTGTGTAAGCGCAAACATTTAGATAAATATCAAATTTATATAAGTAACCAGAACATACCATGCTGTAAAAATACATCAAGCTGCTCAACCATACCAATACGAAGTTCATCTAAAGTTTTATCTTTTTTAACTAATGCATACACATATTTTGCCAATGCAGCTGGGTCAGCGTCACATCTGAAAAAGAAATATTATAGTTAAAAATGTGAAATGAAACAGAAGAAAAACTAATTTTTTCATGCAAAATAAGGTAGCATTTTTTACTGCAATAAAATTAAAAGATTAATACTTCTGGAAGTGAAAAATCAAAAGTCTGAAAACTGAGTAAAAGTCATAAATATTACTTACAGGTTTTCAAAGATGCATGTTATCAATCCTAATAGAAATACTCAATAATATATGAAACTTCTAATAATATGATTTGATGTAAACAAATATGAAATAAAACTTCAGATTTGTTTGCAGTAAATCACATTATAAAATTGAATCAAAGATCAAAAACAATGATTAGCTTGTATGAAAGACTTATATATAAAATTTGAGAAAAATTTGAAATTTCTAAACATTAATTTTAAAAAACGCAAAAAATGAGATCCTAGACAAATAGAAGAAAAAAATGACCCTTTTTTTAGGGACCCCCACACGCATAAAACGCAGTTGGAGTTCTCTGCATACAGAGTACACTCCTACATACACACGTTGCGCGCGAGCACACATACATATACCTACATACGTTCACATAAAACTGTAGAAACACTAAACATGCGATATTGCTTAGGATCCCGATGATTTTCTGTCTGAGAGATCAGTCGATCTAGAGAATTACTTCGAAGAAATTTCTGCATAATGATATAATAGTCCGAAATCCCCCGCTTAGAGGCCAGCTGCTGGCCCAAGAGACAGCACGATGGCGAGGAGCTAGCTTCCGAACCTTTATTCAATGATTAAATTGTCCTACTTACAGCGGCTCCAAGACGGACGTAAGCCACGCCTTGAACTGCTCCGGGTTTTCGATGATCATGATAGTTTTCTCCAAAACATAAACGTTAACTGGGAGGTCGTCAAGCTCGACCCCTGAGCCAGCTTCTTCGTGGATTAACTGCTCTTCTTTCAACTTCCGCACCAAGCGTAAGATAAAAAAACGGTGACGAGGTACTGCTGCTGCGCGTGTCTTTCTATGTCGTCGTGCGCCAGTACTGCCACTGTCAGAAGCTCTGAAAACTTTGCAACCTACTCTGCTAGCAGACTTTCTTTTACTTTTGATTATGTTCTGAGGCTTTGATTTACAATTGGCAAACACTTTTACTTATTAAAACTATGTAATATTACCGAGCGAGCCTAGCAATTTCACAATTCACACTGACACTTAACCTGGTCTGCAGTGTTCTAGACTATTTCTCAGTTTTCACTGATCGTTTTTACCTAAGGTTAGTGTCACTATTGCTGGTAACTGCCCTATTCTTAACCACTCCGTGCTGTTTCCATGGGGCCCGAATATATATAATAATACAATTGCATATGGTTGTCAGGAATAGGGTCGTTAGCATCGATAGGGATACTTACCTACTGAGCAGAGTGAAATTAGGTTTTCGACAATCGAATGTTACAGCTGTTTTGCTGTTCACGTGAAAACTTTCAAAATTCCTTTAAAAAATTCTTGTTAATTTTTTTAACTAAGCTAAGTCGTGCATTGATGGTTCAACTGAACTACAGCGAAAACAAATTTTTTGTATCAATAATTTAAGTTTTTCTAGAAATTTTTTTCGGAAGGACAAAACAACAGTCGAAAATATCACAATAAAATTAATTTTCTTATTTTTTTTATGAACAAAAATGAATAAAAGACCAATATATTCAATAATGTTATCTCTTAGTTAAAGAAGAAAATATTTGTTAATTTAAAATGACTTACAATTAAATTATCAGTAGTGATTTTCAGAAAAATTTAATTCCTTTGAAAAGAAAAAAAAAAAAAAATTCGTTGAATAATGCAATAATGATAGTTTTGTATAAGTTAAACAAATTGTGATATGAATATATGTATAAATATTGAATCCTACTTTATTGCATATTCTAATCATGTTAAAAATTGAAATTATAAACTTTAGTTATTTAATAAATTCAAGGAGCTAAACTCAACATTGTTATCTATTGTAATCATATATTTATCTCTTAATTAAACTGTAAATTCGTATGAATATTTTGTAACGGGCTATTTCCCCGTGTATTTAAATAAAATAAAATAACTTAAAATATTAGTTTAAATAATGCCTTGTTTTTTTGAGGCTGATGGTGTTTAAGATAAATAAGTTTTTTTTTCTTTTTTCAAATTAAAGAATCAAGCCAAGTATTGAAGATACAAAATATTGAGTTTTAAAATAAAAAATAAGTATGGAAGAAACATTTTAAGATGAAATAAAAAAAAAAAAAAAAAAAAAAAAAAAAAAAATTTTGTTCCTGAGTTTGAGTATAATATAAATCTTTAGTAATATAATTTTTAGTATTTTCAATCATTTTAAACAGATTAAGAAATGAGTTGCTGCATTTAAGTTCTTAAGGAATATTATTTAATTAATAAAAATATGAAATAAATATTAGAATAGGATGTGAACAATGATAACTCATTGTGAAATTAAAACAGATTTTTTTCAAATTCTTAAAAATATATTTATTCCTCATCTTGAACAACAGTCGTCTTTTCAGATACATATAAACCATCTAAGAACTTTCTGATGTCCTTGTTTTTAACAGTTGTGGATTGTTGGATGAGGGCAGCTGAAATAAAAAAATTCATGATAAATAACAATAAAATGTAGTTGCGTTCAAATAGAAAGAATTTTCTATCAGATAAATTATAAGTAATATAACAATTTAAAAATAATAAAATTATCATAAAACTTTTCCTGAGTCAGTATATAATTAAATCTATCTTAATACCATAGTATATATCTTAACAGTCAAATTCTCCCCAGGACTAAAATAGTCATTTTTAAAGCCCTGCTCTTAATTTGTCTGATAAGCAATAATTTTTTATTCAAACAAACAAAAAGAAATGAATCCAATATCTCATGAGAGTAAAATTTATTTAAAATTACCTGATCTCGAGACATCTTCCAAAGAATTTCCCTCTAAAATGAGCTCATCTTTCTGTTTTTGCGAGTTGACAACTGTAACTCCTGGTGCCATCTTAACTCTTCGAATAAACTTTTCACCCAAAAAGTTACGGATTTCAATTACAGTGTTTGCTTCTGTAGTGACACAGTTGATGGGGAAATGAGCATATACTGCTCTCATTTTGTATTGGTAACCTTTGGTAACTCCTTTCAGCATGTTTTCAATGTGTGAACACACTGTACGGACAGCTGCCAATTCTTTCTTGGTACCAAACCATTTTTCTACTTTTAAAGTCCTAGCATTAATCATCTATAACAAAGGATTAAAAAATACTTTTAAGACTCTTACAAATGTACATTAAATTTTCTTTTTTGAATCAGTTAAAAATCAGTAAGGATTAATCATTTATAATTAAATGAAGGGGAATCCACTAGATCATCATAAAATGAAAAATAATTCAAGACTTAATCTCATTGCAACAGATCAAAAATAAATAAATGAAATTAAAAATCAATACAAGTGAAAAATATTCAATCAGATCTATTATTGCTTTTTTATTGTCTAAATTGAAAATTTTCTTTTAAAAGAAACCATGCTGCAGTGGTTTAAACTCATTAAGAAGCAAGAATTGTTGGGTATTTATAATTTTTTGAAACCAAACTATGTAAAGATAATATTTATTAGTTAAAAATAAGTACAAGGTCATTAAATTATAAATTAAAGAAATGTAAACATGAGTTTTTACTCACACGAATGTCAAGGGCCAGATGCTTGAATGACCGCTTCAAGACTCCTCTGGGTCCCTTCACTGTTACAGTCCTGGATTTGACTGAAACAGTCAATCCCTCAGGGATTTTGACAGTCTGATTCGTGACAATCTGCTTCATTTTGCAGGTGCTGAAAAAAATAATAAAAAAATAGTAAACTAAACATTTCTGCTACAGAACAACTTAGAACAACAAAGTTTAGGTTATAAAAATCATATGAAAAATCAGAAAGAAAACTTTAACTTTCACAATAAAAATTATTGAAACCAATAAAATTTAACTCGGACTAAGTTTGAAGCACTACATTTAAATAAACAAATAACTTGTAAATCTGTCACGAAACAACAAAAGTTGAAGACAAAAACATTGACTTAGGTTATGAACAATTGCCGCACCAGTAATTGACGGAAGTGAAAAATATTTTTTAAACAATGTACCGAGAAGTCTCAACAACATACTTTTTCAACGATTAATCGAAATTTGTTTAAATTAGCAAGGATTAAGCAGGATGAAAATAAAGTTGAAAATCGTCGTTACCTCGCGCACGTCGCCTCAGATGCCGGAAAGGAAGGCGCGTAGCCGCGTAGCAGGGAAGGGGCAACACCAACACTTATAGGTACCACGGTGGCGTTTTTTTTTTCTTTTTTGTTCGCGGGTAAATGAGATATCGAGATTCGTAGTCAAGAAGAAATTTTTAATTTTTTTTAGCTTTTCTACTGATAGCAAGCACTAAATTATATAAATTTTTGTAATTTAGATTGTTGAGTATCATCAATAAGTATGTGAAAGTAAATAATTGTTAAAATCAAAATATTGCCAGAGCAAGCAATATTAATTAATATTCACGAATCAATGTTGATTATATAATTTCTACTGCACTTTAAGAGACTATACGAATTGACAAAATTATATAAACATTTAATCACATATAATATTAGATTAAAAATAAAAAATATATATAAAATATAGAGGTTCATGTGGAAATTTAATTTTGAATGTTCTACTGTCTGCATTATCGACAATCAGTTGAAGTTCACACGACACACATTCACTGCAATCGTCGATTTAGTAGAATTTGGTTTCAATTATAAGCAACCTTCAAAAAACTTAATGTTGAAAAATAATATTTATAGTCTTAATTTATTTTTATCATCACTAAAAAGACTGCAATCAAGTTTTTAATTTAAGAAAATAGTAAAATATCGATTCTTTCTCCCTTTAAAAGTTGGCGCTGCGATCGCCACATGCCCTCTCGCTGACATTCTGCTCCACTCCTCGGTGCAGTCGAACCTTCATGCGGAAATAAAACCAGTGATTTTCGGATCCTCTCGAAGTTTAACGCCCAGCGAGTGATCTTCATCGAAGAGAAACAATTTAAACCAAAAAAATGGCTTCTCTGTGCGGACGAGCGATTTACCAGGTCGCTAAGCGTCCTCTGCACATGTCTGCTTGCAGACTAGGTAAACGAAAAATCATTCTCGTCGGATATTTTGTTGCTCCGCATTACGTAATGGAGCCTGCGAAAACTCAATTAAAAACATATATCGTTGAATTTTCGTAGTTACTGTGACGATATAATTTGACCTAACTTAATTATGGTGTTTTGTCGTGACCTTGAATTTTCATGGATTTTGTCTTTTAGGAGTTGCGGATGGTAAAATGGCAGAACCACTTGATCACGCGACTGGTGTCGAAAAAGCTGAGCTTCTTGCTCACTTGGCTGGCAACGACGTGAGTGTTCTTTAAATTTTTTATTTTTTTATCATGCTTAAAGCTTTTAGAAGTGATATTGTGCTATCTTGGAAGTGTGTCTTCACAATTGTGATGGCTAAAATTAACTTGAATTAAACTCAAAAGCTGTGATGAATTAAATGATACTGTGATGTCTCTAATAATTTTTTTAACAGCTTTATTAAGATAAATTTTATATTGCCTATAATTTTAAATACTTAAGGCAAGTAAAATCAATACCCAAAAAATTAACAAATAGTTTTATTTGGAACTTATTTAATAATTAAAAATAAAAAGTTTTGCTTTGTTTGAAACCTTATCTAAAAATCGAGCAAAACAAATATAAATTTTGTGAGTTATAAGTGGTATATTATTTAAGTGTTATCAATTTTAAACACTTACATTTTTCGTAATCTGCAGTTCTTTGAGAAAGTTCAAGTGCCTAAATTAATATTTAATATTGTTTAGTTTAGTAACTTGGTTTAAAAAATAAAAAATTTTCAATTAATTGATGTTTGAAAATTTTTTTTTAATAATAAAACAAAGTAATAATTGCAAATCTAAAACAATTTTTAATATTTTCATAAGCACTTTCATTTTAGTAATAGTTTATATGATGCATTCATTTTTACAAATCTATTTTCATCAAGATTTAGTTTTATTTATAGAAATGTGAAATAGCCAATTTTTTTATTGTAAATTGAAAACTCAAACTACTTTCTATAATTATTAATTTATTTTTCAGTAGCCAAATTTATTCAAAAAAATAAAAGAGTAATAGTTTGTACTAAATTGTATCTTTTCATAAATTTTTTTTTTATTTGTGAAGATAAAAAAACTATGACTCTGTGTATAGAAATTTTGTATAAAAAAAAAAAGCATTTTGTAAAATTTTTTTCTTTTTTTTTTTTCTAGGATCCTTTTGACACAAAAGTTATGAAGCGAGGACCAGGCACTAAAGATTGCCCAAATTTAGTAGGAAGTTATTTCAAAAGCCGTTTGATAGGATGCATCTGTGAAGAAGACCAGATTCATATCAACTGGATGTGGTTGCACAAAGGCAAGCCACGGCGCTGTGAGTGTGGCCATTGGTTTAAACTTGTTGATCGAGCTCCATTCCCAGCAGAATAAGCTAGTCAAATATCACCTATTTAGAGTTAAAATGTTTAATTAGATGAAAAAGATCAAGCCTTAGGGTGGAAATTATTTGCAATAAACATCCACTTATGTTTCTTTCTTCAAAGAAAGTATGTTAAATAATTCAATAACTTATGTAAATTACTTGTAATGATAAAAAATGATGTTAAAAGTAAGTAAGAAACAACTTTCCTCCCTAAAAAATCATTTTTATTGCTCTGCAAATAAAAACTAAAATAACATGTTCACATAGTGTCAAATAATTTCCTTTAAGTATTATTAATTATATAAAAATTGGTAATTTATAACAGTTTTCAAATTTATTTTAACAAATCATGGCATTTTAAAGAATGTTAAAATTTTTTTTTAAATATAAAATCTTGATCAAACCCTAAACTACCAAATAAATAAATCAATATATGTTTCTAATAATTAAATTAAAATGCAATTGGTAGACAACACATAACTATTTCCCTACTTTTGCCTGACTTTATATTTATATATGAGTACAGTATAAACAAAATTTCCCATACATACCTACTACCTCTCTCACCTATAAAACAATTTTTTCCTATTTTACATGAATATAGCCTATTAAATATGACTTAGATTATGTACAAAATTCACTTTAGCATTTTTTAACAACTCAAGTATCAATAACAAAAATTTAGTGCAAAACAAAAAAAAAAAAAGAAAAAATTAATTATCTTCATTTTTTATCTCCAAAATTTCTGAATTTTTTGATGTTTCAAAATTATCTACTTTTTCATTATCAAGATTATTGACATATTGAGATTCTATATTTTCTGCTGTAACTGAAGGATTTTCATTCATCACTGTAGTTGGATGAGAACTTGGAGCTGAAGATTGGTTTGCATCAGACTTTTTTGTTAGTTGACCAACAACTGTTACATATGAAGCAGGTATCAATCCTACATTTATACTATCAGTAGCTCTACACCATCCCGGCATATTGTTTGGCTGTAGAGATTGTGGGGCAATCCATACCTTTTGTCCAGTCTTTAAAGGTAATTCGGCAGGTGAAGCCGGAAAAAAGTCATATATTGCTGTAGCAGTTCGAACTGGCTCTTTACTCTGCAACCATTCTTTAGGATTATTAACTGAAATTAATAAAAAAAAGAGTTAAAGCCATTTGATGAACAAAAAATTATAATTCTTAATCAAACTAAAAATATAATTTTAATTTTCAAATTCATTATATTATATTACTATTAAAATAGTGATTTCTTGAATTTGATAATTAAAAAAAAAAACATATTTTGAAAAATACTTCAAAAATAATATTTTTTTGGTTATTAAATTACTATTCAAAATATTTAAGATTTACTATTGAGAAGATAAATTTCTAAATGAAAGTTATCTAAAATACATACCATTAATTTGACTTGCAGAATTATTATTGACTAATCTGTGGATTAAGTATGGGGTTGCAAATAAAATGCTCAAAAATAAGAATATTGGCCAAGATGATGATCCATTCTCTTCCGGATTACCTCGCATAATTTCAGAAATTGTTTCTCTCCATAGTAATTCACTACTTGTATCTTGATTTCTTATACCTGAATTAGAATTTAAATTTAGTTACATTTAAAAATTTTTAAATTATAAATAGTTTTTTTCATACTACACTTGTGAATAAATACCAATAATAAATATAATACTTACCCAAGGTATATTTAACTCTTAAGTACAACCATTTTATAAAACGAAATAATGCAAAGCTACCCAATATTTGTCTTAGCATTGATCTTAATTTGCCCATATTCTCAGCTACTCCCAAAATGGCTCTAAATGAACTAGTCATGGCAAAAAATGTTGATTCCAGCATCATTGTTACTGATGAGAATGTATGAACCATAGCTTCAATTGACTGAAATGCTGGTCTAGTACTTTCTTCTGCATATTGAACAAATCTAAAAAGAAGTGTATAATTATTTAAAAAAAAAAATACAATGATGTTTACTATTAATACAAAATGATTTTATATTTTCAAAAATTGGTTCACTGATGAATTTCAAAATTGAAATAAACATGTTTTAAATTTATGTAGTTAAATATATTCCAATTGCTTTGATTTGGTAAAAAAATAATAAATTTCAATAAAAAAGTTGATATACCGATTTTCCACATCCCCACTAGGACCTCCCCACTGATTTCCATACATTGAGTACCCAGAGTTGTAAGGATTAGCACCATATCCAAACCGATTCATACCCATACTGTTCCAACCAGAGCTGTACCCATACCCACCACCCATGTAAGAATTATAAGGACTGTAAGAAGAAACTGGTCGGCGAGGTGGCAACGGTGGTGGAACAGTTGCAGAAACACCAGGTACTCCCATAGGTTGAGAAATCCTTAAAAAAATATTTTTATTATTAAAAATTAATACTGCCAAGTATTTTAAGTATTTTTTTGTTTAATACATTCAATATTTTTTATATTTTTATTTTTTTACTTTTTTATTTATAATGATTGATTTTTATGTAATCATTCCCTATGCATGTGCAGGTAAAAAATTAACATTATAAAGTAGCATGTGATTTTGTTTGAAATTAATAGTAATAATAATAATAACAACAATTAATTTAATTTTTTTTATAATATATGTTGGCAATTACAATTGAAAATTTTCAATTATTTTTAAAATATCAACCAATATTTTTTATTTTGTAATTACTAATCATTTTTTTAGTTAATTCAATCTATTCTAAAAACTGAATTGAACAGTTATATAATAATTATTTCTTTCTTTTGATAATAACTGCCTAATTATTAAATACTGAAGTAACAACAACTCTAGCAGTAAAAATTCAATAATTAAATCAATACTAATATTTACCCATTCATCATGTTTGGAGAATTTCGAAAATTTGTAGAACCAACAGTATTTGTTCTTTGTAAGTTCATATTACTATTTTTTTTAATAAATCAGAGCAGTCAATTTTAGTAAATTGTTTAATATATAGTCGAAAATTATTCTTTGTCAAACTTCCATATAGTGGTTTCTTTTGAGTTTAGTTCCAGCCTTTTTGAGGTTATTCAGTTATAAACAGCTTTCTGAAAATAAGCAGTAATCAACCAATTAAAAATCCAATTATAGATAAATTGTCATTAGATTTACAAATTCTTTGCTGATAAAATAAAAAAAAATGAGTGGGTGATAAGCACAATAATAAATTATGGCAACTTTCACAAGCAAAAACTTTCTTGTGTAAATGTACACATTCAGAAACCGATAGCTATACCCACGAGTTTCATTTTTCTTCAACTTCGCACAACTATGTTTTATTGATTTTGAAAAAAGAATAATTGAGAAAACTACAAAGTGATGACACAACTTTTTATAAAATGCTGCCTATATGCAGTTCAATCTTTACAATACACCGTGGTCCGTGATGCACACTATAGCTATGCAGTCTATAGGTAAACCGAGAATAGCCGATTGGAGCCGAAGTTAATGGAAAACATGCATCGCATTGCAGAAAGATTTCGGAGTTCGGACTTCGGAGCAAGAAACGCAAGTAAACGAGTATACCTATGTACTTACTAACAATTAGTGACTGATTACTGAAATATTTATGATCTCATCTTGTCAACTGTTTTAAAATCAGTTTTTGTAAAGCAAATAAGTACATAAGTATTAGAAGCTGTCGGCCGTTGAGAATCAGAAATTTGTAAATTTAATTTGTTTTTTATAAAAATTGCTCTTGAATAAACGCTTTTTGTTTATTTTTTATGCTACTTTAAAAAAGAATTAAACAGAATGGGTGCGGGAAAAAGTCAATTTTCGGAAGAAGAACTTCAAGATTATCAGGTTAAATTTTCTTTAATATTCTTTCATAAAAAAAATTTTTTACCAATTTTTTTTGTAATATAAATAATATTTTGAAGACTCATAGTGTGAGTGTTGATTTTTTTCTATGCATTATGTATGATTTATTTAACTTGTATTATTAATTTTACTAATTTTGTTTTAGGATCTTACATATTTTACTAAGAAAGAAGTTTTATAGTGAGTATTACTAAATTTTTAAACAATAATTTTTATCAAAATTCAAACACTTTTTAAATAATTTCAGTGCTCACCAAAAATTTAAAGCTTTAGCTCCAGAAAAAGTAGGTCACAATAGAAATGCTAAATTGCCCATGTCCAAGATTCTGCAGTATCCAGAACTTAGAGTCAATCCTTTTGGTGACAGAATTTGTAAAGTATTCAGCTCAAGTCAGGATGGAGACTGCACTTTTGAAGACTTTTTAGACATGATGTCTGTATTTAGTGATGCTGCTCCAAAAGCTGTAAAAGCTGAACATGCATTTAGAATATTTGGTAATGTAATTTTTCAATTTTTTTTCAAACAGTGATTTTAGAATAACTGTGATGTAATTATTTTCAGACTTTGATGGCGACGATATGCTTGGTGTTGGAGACTTACGTCAAGTTGTGGATAGATTAACTGGGGCTCAGCGTCTAAGTGAAGGTGATATGCAACAGCTCATTCAATTCTTACTCGAAGAAGCAGATTTAGATGATGACGGAGCTCTGAGTTTTGCTGAATTTGAACACATAATTGAAAAAAGCAGTGACTTTTCAAAGTAAGTTCTTACTCATTCTGTTATTTACGTTAACATCATTAGTTAAACTGATTCTTTATATTAAAATTATTCTTTAACAACAGTTTATTTATTTATCTATTTTATTTCAGGACTTTCAGAATACATTTATAAAATTTTTATAGAAAATTATAGACAATTGAAAGACTGAATACTATATTAGACTTGAAAATTAAACCATATATGACAGTTTGCCATTTATACCAAGTATTATTTTAAAATGTAAAGATGACAAATTAAAAAATTTATGCATTTAAAGTATTAATTTAAATAAAAACTTTGATTTTAGTAATCATATACTAAAAAATGAGTGTTTTGATAAAATAGTTTTATTTGTATTCATAAGGTTGATAACAAAAGTTTTTATTGTAATTATAAAGCATTTTATTAACTAAGATAATAATAAATATTTACAAAATTTAAAAAAAGTGTACTAAATTTTTTTATCAAAATACATTTAAATGCTTTTTTTGATGAGATGGTGTATGTGAGTTTTATAGCCATTTTTTTCAGTCAGCAGTCAAAAATTGGTTATTTTTAATAATTTTACATTTGTAAGTATCCTCTGAAAAATAAAAAATAACTTAGTATACTTCAAACATTTTGAAACTTATTAAAATATATTTATGCTGCTTACGGAAGTTTCATTCTCATAAATATCCAGCATGTTACAAATGATACAGTAATACTGATAAATCCTATACTGATTAACAATACCCTTGTGAGTTTGGTCATGCTAGGACTATGTGTATTGTCCAAAATTATAAATCCTAAG
This sequence comes from Encarsia formosa, assembly GCA_038277355.1. Lineage (NCBI taxonomy): Eukaryota > Metazoa > Arthropoda > Insecta > Hymenoptera > Aphelinidae > Encarsia > Encarsia formosa. Next base: position 115,558,558 of record CM076184.1, read on the forward strand.
CCTCCTAAAGTAAAGAGAAAACTAGATGCTAATCCTTCCATAATATATTGTCCATTTACACGATATGGCATGAATGCTACCTGCAATCATTTTTATAGTTTAAAATCGATAAGTTTATTTTAAAAAAATTTAAATATAACAAAATAATATAAATTTACAGGTCGGCTGTGTCCATGCTCATCAGTAGTTGAGCCTACACTTGGAGGTTCCAAAATAACATCATAAATTATTCCTGAAAAATTGCACATTAAGAAATACAAATACTTTCTAAAATATAATTGAAGCTGACTACAGCAAAAAAATAAATTAAGAATACCTCCTGTCATTAAAAAATAAGACAGCAACACTACTGAAAAAACTACCATAGCACTTGGTTTTACGAACCATGATGGCTTTTTTAATTTGAGATTAGGAACTTCCAAAACATAAAACGGTAATCGATACAGAAAATTCATTTTAAAAATATTATTTTTTTAATGAAATTTATACTTATAAAGTACTCAAAAAAGTTATTTATAAATAAGCTTTATTATTGTGCGAAACCGGCTCATTGACACGTATTTACAATAGTAGGTATCTACTAACTGAATTCGGTTGGTAAAGAAATCTCTGCAGGTGCGATGGTGCTGCCACGAAGTGAACGGTAAATTTCGAAAATACTCTCGAGTCGGTGATCGGTCGCTGCTCGCAACTCGCGATCCGTCTGCTGCGCTATCTGTTTCGGAGCAGAGTACAACCGCGATTCGCGAATCGTGTTTTTATTGGTTAGCGTCGGAAATTCCGCGGATTCTCTCCCACACATGACGCGAAACGCATTTTTCCCCTCCTAAAACCAACTACCAAGTCGCGCGACGGCGCCTCAGTCATCTACTACCACGTCAGTGTAGCTGCAGCAAAAGTGTCTGGCAATAGTCAACACGAACTAGCGCGCGAGTTTTAGGCTAGAATCCGTTGGGGGGTGTGTGAAGTGAAGTGTGGGGTGTGCTAAGAAACAGTGCAGTCGATCGAATCGATTAAGATATTAATAATCGGGCAAAGGACGAGCGAAAGTATTTCAAGGCTGCCGGCCCTAAAGAGGCAGCTACGAAACATCAGAGAAAAGAGGAGCAGCAGCAACGATGTGTCGTCGGCGAAGGGCGGAAACATGAGAGTCTGCGTGTCCCACGTCTACTGGATGCTGCTCCTGACGTCCGTCGTTTCTAGGTAAGTACCGGGAAAAATGCACCGAGCGGTTCCTATCACCAATAGGAAGTACCGTCGTCTGCAGGACGGGGAAAGGGTGCTTGACTCTTGCAGGCGTGTTTTTTCGTGACCGAATACGGTCGTAAACTCGAGCTATTGTTACGTCAGGTGATTTTTGGACGTTTGGGAATTCATGAATTTAAAATGAGACAGCATTTAAAATGGGTTTTAATTTCTAGCTGATTTTTGAAAAGAAATCGAGATTAAAAAGTTGCCGGTTGAATTACTTTACCGAATAGTCATTCGTTTACTTGATTGCCGTTTCATAACGGTGAATTATAAATAGATACTGTGAATTTGTATTGTTGATTTTTATAGTCCCGGCAGTAAAAAAAGTTTCCCCTTGTAACTACAATTAAACCACGAACAATAAAAATGATTGTGTCTATTTCCAGAGAATTTAGAACAATTTTTTGATAAAACTTGCCAAACGTTAGTAGGTGATTAATTAAGAACTTCGTTTATTTATTAAGGAATTTAATGCTATTTGAGCTGAAGGAATTTTCTTAAAAATTTGATTTATTACAACTGAAGACATTAATTACAGTATCAAAATAAAACAACGAAAATTGTCGCTGGCCCAGTTGAAATTCTTTAATTTTTCGTCTTGGATTGCTTCTTTTTTACTTAATTAAGTATTTCTTTTCAGTGCTCTTCTTTTTTTAATTGTTGCCTCGGAGAACATCCAACATAGCAAATTCATTGGTCCTGATAATCAAGCTCTTGCACAAGAAGAAGAAACTGTCACTTTTATCAAAAACTCTCAGGAGCAACCAGATTTATCTGACAGTGAAACAAATTCAAGCCCCAAAGATTCATTTTCCTCGAAATCCAAAAAAAAAGAGCAAAACTCTGAAGTAAGTACCCAGTGCTAAAATATCCATATGTAATTAAAAAATTTAATTAAGAATACTTAAAAAAAAAAAAAAAAAAAAAAAGATAATTTGGTGATAGTAATAAATTGGTATTCAAGTTTTTTTTTTTAATTACAGAATTTTTTCATCGAGATACACTAAATTTTAATTAATTTTGTTTTATTTTTAGAATTTTCAAGATCCTATATCAGCAAGTTTTGACATTGCAAGTAAGAATGAGGAACTCAAGATTCCAGATGAAATAGAAATTTTGAAAGAAAGTCTAACCCAGCAGCCGAATCTATCGCAAGGGTAAGTTCAAAAATATCTTTAACGAATAAGTTCATTACACTCTGGTGCACTCCACATGTTTGCTAGGAAAAAAAACAAATCATACTGAGCAACACCAAATTCAAAAATAAAATCAACCTCGCGTGTCTTATGACAAAAATCAATCACAGGAATTGAATAAACGAGCTCAACACGTTAGCGTTAAGCGTGTTATTCAACTCGTCAATCTAAGACAGGAAAAAAAAGGAAAATTTGCGGCATTTAATCACATCAGCACGCGTCATTTATATCCCCCAGAGTTTATAAATAAATCCTCGGCGCGCTTCTCGTGCACCGCAAAGCATGATCGCGCACAGCGAGAGTAACAGTTTCCAGAGTTTCCAATACTATACCTACGCATCACGCGGATAATTAACCTCGTTGACGCGCGCGACGTCTGAGCGAAGCGAAACCCTCAAATGCACCTGCAGATGATGCACTTTCGATAAACTCTCTCAAAACTCAGTGCACGTGATAGGGGTATCATGTGTCTAGGTCGCGAACGAGAAGCCTCAAAGCGGCGGCGGCGGGAGAGGCAGGCGCTTTAAATCTATCGATTGACCGCTAGCGGCCGGGTTAAAGCCGTCTGGAGACCCTGATGGCCGCGATATGTGGGTCCCCGCCCGCCCCCGCACTTCCTGTTGCCGTCGTCACGAACGCGTACGCGTGGAATTCTTATCACAAGCGTTTATTCATATTTTTCGAGTTTCCTATACTCATCATGATAAATGATCCGTGAGCGCGAGTTTGATGAATTTATGACTTTTTTTTTTGTTTTTTGTTTTTTTTTTTTTTCCTGTTTAGTGGAGAAAACTAATCCTATTGATCGCGAAAAAAGTAAACAAGCTCAATGCTCTTTTGAGTCGAAGTCTCGTGACCACTTGTTTTTGTACAAAAGCTTCACTATTAAAAAAATGAATGTTCAATTAGTTAAAATGATTATGAAGTAACCTTTTTTTTTTAAAGCAAATTACATTATTAAAAGTATTCACTAATGGGTGGCTATACAGTTTTTAGAAATTTGAGAAAAGTTGGTAAGATTCGAAAAATGCGGTTTGCTTTCTTTTAACAAGATTAAACGTTCGAATGTGATTCATAGATTCTGGTCTTACCTTATCCGACTTACTCTACTTACACTGCAAGCACATTTCTTTAGCTTTCGCTAAATAGAAGCGGGTCATTTTTTTGTAATCTTGTACTCGGAAGAATAAAAAATAATGGTAGTACCGATAGTATATTCAAAAACTTTATTTATTTATTTATTTTTTTTTTTATTGAAAATTATAGTTTATTAATAAATTAATTTTTTTTTTTTTTTTTTTTTTTTTTTTTTAACAATTTGACATAATTTATGCTGTAAAAATTATCGTTTTCGCAATCAGACAATATTAATAATACGCTTACTTAATTGTATATCCCACGCGATTGCATACTAAAATAATATGTTGTCGATTTGTACAATCAATATTCATTGTTATACAAAAAAGACATAGATACATTGAAAAAAAAAAAAAAAAAAAAAAAAAAAAAAAAAAAAAAAAAAAAAAAAACTTAAAACGATAACTTATTTCTAAAAGTACATATTATTTTACTCTAGGAAATAATTTCATACAAAAGCTCTAAAATTTTAAAAAAATATCTAAAATTACAAAGAATAACGAAAATTTTTCAACTTTTTAATGTATTAGAGAACTTTTGTTTACTGATTTATGAATAGATAAATAACTTGTTTTTTTTACAAATTAAATTTGAAAATAGAGTCATTATAATGTATTAAAAGTTTTAATTTAAAACAGTTCGATGAAAAATTTAATTTACAAATACTATAGAAAATATTTAAAAATAATCCAAAACTCAAAAAAAATTACCGAAAGTCAACCGGTTTTTCTTTATTATGTTTAAAAAAAATTGTGATTCAATTAAATTTAAATTTAAATTTTGACGCTTTATACTTGAAGTTAGGAGAATTGGACTATTAATTTTTTACTTCTCGTATTGTGCAAATTTTTTTGTACTCAAAGTTTCGACACCTAATAAAAATCCGTTTAATAGACATAGGAACGCAACGGGTCGCATCTGAGATAAATAGAAATCAGGTAGAACTTCATTATCGTCTCCAAAATCTATCAGTAAAAAGGCAGCTACACAGTTCAAGAGTACTCCGACGCTTGAAAACATCATCAACTAAAAAATATAAAAAAATTTTTAACTCTTAAAAAATAAACATTTTTATCTTAAATTTCCGACCTATCTATTTAACTGTATTAGACTTATAAAATAATGACTTTTTAAAAATTAAAAAATTTTTAAACTACTTGCATACCATTTTTGATGAAAGCTCTTCTCCGATAAATTTTGAAACCACTAAGATAATATTGATCAATAAGTAACCATAAAGCGTAGTGAATACAACTGCATCTTGTAAATCGGTGTAAGTTCTTACATCTCGCCTCCAATGTTTGACTCCTTCAAAGGGCCAAAATTGAGAGAGCAGTATCGCGAAAATGCAAAAAAGCTAAAAAATAAAATTTTTTAAGTACTTTCCATGAAGTTTAATTCGTCATAATAAGAATGTCACACTTTTGAATCATGAATTTTAATGAGGAGTCAAGAGATGTTTTCTAGTGACTAAAATGTACTTTAACAACTGAAGTAGGTCATAGTAAGTACTCGAATCATATGAAACTCGTAAGAAACAAAGATTCGTTGAATAAATTTAACTTTGATATAAAAATTTAAAAAATTTATTTGCTAAATTATACAATACATACAGATTTGATCGTTTAAATTATTTTAACTAACGGCAATTAAAAACATGCTTAAATTTTTATATTCTGCTTTGAGTTTTTGAATTAACATTGAAAAACATCTGAGTGATTTTATAAATTAAATTAGTATTAATTGATTAGCAAGTATTTCGATGACTTATTAAATTTGAATATGGTACAGAAAATTTAAAAAGAAATTGTTTGTATTAATTTGTAGTAAATTTTTTTCAACCAATAATGTCGCAGTTTAAAATTTTGAGTTATTGCCTCTGATTAAATTAAGAGCTTATATTAAATGATCATTTCAAAAAATTAGAATTATAAAATCTAATAAAAAAGTTTTAGAAATAGTTTGCAAGTTTGTTAAACTCTAATAGGTACTTTTTCATCCGCATTCTTCTCAAAGTACCATATTACATGATATTGTTGAATAAAATATGATATTCAATTAATTTACAAAGTTGTACACTTACATCTCGAGTTACTGCTACTCAAGGCGTGAGATACGAGCATCAACATCTCTCGACGTAAATTTACAAATTCACACACTAATTGAATAACATATCATTATAGCTTTTGATGTAAAACTTTTCTCTTAAACGTAGGTTAAAGTAATAAGTAGCATTATTTTACTCTAACGCTTTAATATTTAACTAAAAAAAAGAAAATGTAATGAAAAATAATTTAAATAAAAATTAAAATAAATTATTTATCCATTTAACATAAAAATTAGAGAACATTTTCAGACATTGCAATAATAAAGCTAATTAATGTAATCAAACTTAAAAAAAAAAAAAAAAAACTTGCAGTTTTAAAAATTTTCCCAGTTAGGTATTATTAAAAACACAAGTTAATAAATCATTCAAAACACAATACTAAATAGTTCCAAATACTGTTGTTATTATTATTATTATTTTTTGTAAACTAAAAGATAAAAAAACTAACGATTTCGAGAGCCTTGCAAACGAAGAACGTCATGGTCAAGGGATCCTTCATGTCGACCTGTCCGAATTTTTTGCCGATTCCTCCAAGAACGTTTGGATTACCTCCTTCTTCGCCCATAATTCTTATTGTTATCACTATTCGAGACACTTAAGGTGCACCTCTGTCTCGTCACTGCGGCGAGTAAAACGAGTTCTTAATGTAAGCTTCCGCGGTAGACTGGTCAAGCTCTCGCGTCTTGTAATGAGAGCAACCAGCACGATTATCATTATTATGGGTCCCCTCCCTCTTGGTGGGAGCTTTTCAAGACTTAAGTGCTTCATTTGATTCGCAATTGTCGTAATTCATAATACGCATCACCGGACACCTACCTACCACAGCCTCCTGTTTTTATTTTCTTTCAGTGTGTTGCTACTATCGTACATAGTAAAATGGCTTAAATTATTTTTAATTTGTGTCGTAGACTCTTGAATTTTTTTTTCTTCCTATTCGTCTTCTTATTTTACTTTGACTTAGAGTTATTAGTCTAGTTGACAATCAAGGCTTTCTACTCTTTGTATCGGTTATTTTTATTTATTTTTTTTTTTTTTGGGTCAATTTTGGTATCTAAATTTTTTAATTTCATGTCCGGGATTTAGTTTAGGCACGTGACAATATTTTAATACTAGCTCGACCGCATTTTTTTAATGGTGAGGTCATTGTCTGTGTTTTTCGATTTAACGATTTAGAATCAATCATTAAATAGTGAATAAATATTACCGAAAGAGGAATGAAAAAATTTCAAAAATATCTAATTATGCAAAAAAAGTTGAGATCACAAATATGACCATGGAAAGAAATCAATATATAAAAACATAACTATACTTAATTTGTATTGATTCGAAATTCACTATTTTTATCTTTCATCCATCTTCACTCCTGTCGGCTTACGAGAAATAAAAAAAAAAAAAAAAAAAAAAAAAAATTCGATGTAAAAAAAGTTGATTTTCACAAATGTTATATATTCTATTTGATTAATTATTCATTTTTTCGAACGATATTTTCAATTACACGAAATTTTATCTCAGTTTGTTTTTAAGAATAATAAACACAGCAACTTAGCCACGTTAGCTTGTCAAGACTGAATATCGTACGAATGTAATGCGCAGTTCTTTCGCAGTGGCATTAATAAGGTTATTGACGTGTTTAATTCGGTATGTCATGTTTTAATGTTACTTTCTATTTGCATATGGTCTGGTATCTATTGTGTTGTACGTTCTTGTTTTAAAGTTGAGTTAGAGTTCTGTCCTTAAGATTTTCTTAAAATCTAATTAGTTGTTGTTTCATTGTTACAAATGAATTTTTGTTTTTCAACCACAATACTAATTTTATTAAAACAAATTATTTTTTTCTTCCCACAAATGATAATATATTTTTAGTAAAAATTAAAAAATTTTGAAAAGCAGTCCGTTACTTGTGACAAGTGTACTTATTTACATGAAAAAATTAAAAATTGAAGAGCAATCTCAAGTAGCCGAAACTAGAGCAAGGGAATGTTACGACATCTCCACCCACATCTACCTAATTAAACACACTCAGGTCTCAGCAACGAAATTAATTGTCGCGGCTGTCTTTTTGAATTTTTCTAGTTCCGTTACACATCTTCCTCATTTTTTTCGTTTCGTTGTAATTGACCTATTACACTTTGAAAAACTGATAATAACCTAATTGAACGCACTAGACATTTATCTGACGTTATCAAATTTTAATCGAAAGCTCTTACCTCGGCTCTTACTAATGTCGTGGATCAGGTGAAAGCTATAGTCATCGTTTAAAAGTCAAAATGAAATCGAGTAAAACAATTAAGTTTATTATCTCTGGCTGTATTCTGCGTTTTACTGCGACTTGCAGCTAACAATTTCTAAATTACCTAGATTGGTTGTTTTGTTTATTGATTATCTTCAAATGGATTTTAGGAATATTTAAATACTTGTCTGAGTTATAGATCTTGTATAAAAACACATTTAAATAATTATCATCGAAATTTCTATGCATGAAAATAATCAAATAAAGTTTGAAAAAAAATTTTCAATAAATTGGAGCAAGGTTAAAACAGTTTACAAAGCATTAAATGTATAAAAACAACTGTAAACAATAATTTTGTTACTTAAACAGTAGTAAAAGAAATGTTTTTACAATAGTGTCGTAATTGGAATTTATTGGCTTTATACCTGTGTTCAAAAGACAATACCGTGCACATTAGCTGTTTAACTGAAATCGACTCTACCGAAGCACCAGTAAAATCATGAATTTCCATGAATGTCGAATTTAAATTCAACATTTAAATTCAAGAAAAAAAGTAGTTTTTGTTATAACATTCTATAGCTTGTTTTATGTTTTGATGAATAAGTATAATTTTTTTTTTTTTTTAATTTTAGTTTATATTCATTTTTTTGTTTATGAGGTTTTTTTCTCATTTCTTGAATTTAATCGTGTTCATTGCTACTCTAAAGCATGTATTTATCGTCAAATTTTTTTTTTTTTTCTCTTATTGTAAAAATATTTTAAAAGGTATATCACAAGTGTAAATATCACTTTATACTGTCAATAAACCGTGTGGAAAAAGTGTATTCATGGAAAACAATAAAGCTCTTTAAATTCTACCTAAAAGTTAGTTCATTTTTTTTTTTTTTTTCATAAAGTAAAAAAAAATTTTTAGTTAAATATATATATAAACTTATCAAAAATAAACTTTGGCAATTAGCTGTTTAATCAAAATTCCGATTGTAAATTTTTTCGAAGTTTTTTCTTCATAAAAAGTTTAAATAAAGTTCTTAATAGCTTGTATTAGTTAATTAATAATAAAAGTTTGAGTAGCAGTATTCAGTAAACAATTTTACACATTATTATATGTATGTACATTCATTGAATTATACATTTATTGTTATTATTGTTATTTATATTTAAAATCACCCGCATATTTAGACGTATACAAATTTTAATAAGTAAAAAATTTTTTGTTATATGAAACAATTTCGTAAAGCGAAAAAATACGATCTTGGCTGCTCTTTCATTTTATTATACTGACACAATTTTAAAAATACCTCTTGGTTTAGACGAGAGTTTAAATTTACTGGGTACGTGTAGGTTATCAAGTAATTTATTCGTTAACATGAAAAATTTGAAATAAAGATATTGAAATGAAATGAATTGAAAATTTGAAATAAAGAATTATTTCCACCTCGATCCAAAACACTTTAATTTTTCCTTTGAACTTTAAAAATATGATTACTATTACGTTGTAATTTTGTAATTAAAACTACTTGAGCATCTTTTATTGTAAACATATTTTCAGGCCTTACTGCTGTAAATTTAATTTTCAATTTAGAATTCTTGTTTTTATTAGTGTTCATTACGTGTGTAATTTTTTATTACACTTGAGTTAATGTAACTCAATTTTGTATAAAAATCAGCTTCTTTAAAAATACTCTGCACTCGTTTTAAGTAAAAAACATCCTGAGTGCGCAACATGAAAATCCTCTTTTGCATAAATAAAACTGACTTCAAAATTTATCATCAAAAAATACATAGATTTCTTTATCAGCTATAAAACGACATCATAATGTATGTATCTTTACAGAGTTTCAGATGGCGGTCAAGCGGTCGTCCTCACCCTGGTCCAGGACACGGCGACGACTAATCTGCAGAGTCTGGCGGCAGGCCGCTCGGAATTCCGACCCAAGGCCGAAGGTAATGCATCCTCAGGTCCAAAGGACGATTCACTCGTCCGAATTTCCAAACTCTTCAATGGGGCAAACGTCTCGAACGAGAGCTTTTACGAGGACGACTCGGTCGTCGTGGTCAGGGCCGAGCAGAGGAGCGTGAAAGACGACGCTGAGGACAAGAAAGAGGAGGACGCTAAGACTGAACAGGTGAGCTGAGCTCGGATTACTCGAGATTTATGAAAACCACGAGAAGTTTAGATGTTAACTGGTGTAGTTAGTATGTTTTCAGTAAAATTTTGAAGTCAATTCTATCGTACTGAAAATCAATGAATATATTATAAATTAAGATAGTTGCTTAATTTTGAGAGAAGCAATAAAAAAAATTTAATAATAGTATTATTTAATAAAAAAATATTTGACTACTATATTATTAAATATTTTTTTAATAGTAGTAGTCTATAATAGTAGTCTTTAATGGTAGTAGTATATTTTTACTCTATAAACAGAGTTTTTATTTAAACAACCATTATGTTTATCAATTTCCATCAAGTACAGGCACAATCAATTGATAATATTGATATGTTAAAAAAAATATTTAACAACTTAAACAATTTTTTGTATTAAAAATTTAAGATAAAAATATCGCAGAATTTTCAACAAAACTTGAATATTTGTAAAGAAGCCATGATTTATAGACTAATTGTAAATTCAAGAAATTTTTGATGTTTTAATGCAGTGAAGTTCAAAGCACTCACATGCAAATGTGCACCTGCGAGCTGTGTTAAAAATATACAGTTGCTCTTTAAATAGCTTATTCAAATATTACTTGAGCCCGAGTAGTTTTAGAAAAAAAATTCTATTACCTAACCAGAAAATTTGAAATCAGTATTTCAAATTTGATAATTTCGAGCATGGTAATTTTAAAATCTCAAGCTTATATTAATATTTATTTAAATTGACGGGACAAGAGAGTAATCGCGTTATGTTGGAGCAGTTTTAATTTAATGTTGGTCAGGTAAATTGACGTTAATGTTTTTATTATGAATCAAAACGTTGAATAAATTGTTTGCAACTTTTGTTGGGTTATTCCGGCTTACTTTCGAGCTCGTGTATGATCGACTGGAAATCACAATATTATTGTTTGTTTAAAAGTGACGATTTTAAAATTTCCTCCTTTGCAATCGTTCAAATAATATTATGAAACGATAAACGCGTAATTCAATTAAAACTGACACAAAATTTAGTATAGAAATTACACATGCTTGTGACAAAGCTAAAAAACTATACATTGAATATGAATTTTTTTAAATATGGGACAAGTGCGTTCACTTGGTATTTAATTCAAGATAATTAAAAATTTTTAAGTTGATTTACAGGCCAGAGTTAAATAAACAAGAGTAAATAGAGTTGGTAAACTTAATTCACGAAAAAAATAATTTATGCGTAAAAGTAGCATGCACTACCACGTGACTGATGTGGCGCCACGAGAATGATACGAGTTATTTCAAAATTGTTAAGCTGTTGCTTTTTTCAGCTTATTTCGTCGAGCGCTTTATGAATGATTATTAATATTTCAAGATACAGCCTTGTAATCTGCTTGAGTGCGGCTCGAGTAAATCGATTATCGGAACAATTTAACCGATGAGATAGGTAGGATAATTTCACCGATACATCGCGTTTATTAATATTTTTCTAATTGGTTGTTTTTCTTTTTTTGTTTCTTTCTTCCTAGAGTAGTACACATTTTTGAAAAAAAGTAGGAGGGGGAAGGTATTCAAATGTATGATTCATGCAGGGGCTATGTAATAACGTTACATCACTTGTAACTGTTTACGAGTGCACACAGAGAGAGAGAGAGAGAGGAAATAATTCTTTGCCTTTATACTCTGTGGGATGACATCATTGTGAATAATCCCTTCAATTAACGAGTAAAGGGATTTGTATTTCCCTTGGACTTACCCCTTGAATTATGAAATGTTCTTCCGCATTAAAACTTACTCGAAATTTTACAATTAAAATTGATTCGATTGTAATTGATGCAACTGGTTAAAATTATTATTTAGATCACATTGTAAAGAATAATCCTCAAAAGCTTGGATTTTAATATCGTTCGTTACTGATAATGTACAATAACCATATTTACTACCTGATTAAAAATGCTTTGTTCTTTAATGTATTTTTAATCTTTTTAAAATCAACATTTAAGCAGTTTGACCTTTTAAGAATTTCCATTCTATTTTCTCTCACAAAGTATAGTACTTGTAAATTGTAAAAAGTTATTTAGTTAAATAGTAAAAGTATTGAGTTCTAAAATGGTTTAATTGAATTTCAGAATGAACCGGAAGAAAAAGCTTCGGTGATTCAGGAGATCCCTGTAGAGGCGACCTCCGACTTGAACGACAGCGAAGCGAGGGCGAGAATCACGAACGGGGCGGCCGACGAAAGCACCGTCGCTATCCTCGACAGCCTCGTTACGGCCGGACCCAGCGAGCCCGCCCACGAGGACATACCCTCGTTCAACGAATGGGCTCAAAAACGGCTCGAGGAAGCCGAGAAAAAAAAGAGTAAGTTACTGAATTTAAAATGACTTTTCTTTACTGTCGTCAGAAATAGTTGAAAAAAAAAAGTTCTTTTGATTAATACTAAAATAAATGTTCATAAAATTATTGCACTTATTAAACGATGAAAAATTAAAGTTAAATTTAAAACATATATTTTTCCAGCCCGATCGTGATAAAATCCGAATCGAACCGACTATAATAAATGTATGTACATTTTAAAGGTCACGTATTGAAATCGATCGGAATAAATGTACGCTTTTTCATCATTATCTTTTGTATTTGTCATTCTTCTAGTTAATTTTAAAACGTAAGTCGAATACTTTTGTATAATGATTTACTAATCGTGCTACGTGTCGTAAGTCGCGTAAAAGAATATTCCGTGCCTCGTATCTGTCACTTATCGCTAAGTTTTGTTAATAATACCGTGCTTTTCGATTTTTATACGAAAATTTTTCAAAGTTTATTCATTTATTTCCCCTTTTTCCGTAAATACACCCACCTTACTGTGTGAACACACGCAACGGAGGTGAATTTTTTCATGTACACTCGGTCGTACAATGCAAGCTCTCGTTCATTTTAATCTCGTCTTCCGTTCTGAAATGTAAATAATAAGGATGCATACATTAAAGTATCGCGACTATTTTCATTTTTACTGTGCAATGCATGGAAGTGCATTTCATGATAATACATGAAATGATCTATTGCGTTGCACGCTTCGTATTTCGTACATTAATAAACAATGCATTTTTTTAAGATGACTTTTTTTTTTAAGAGCGAATGTCATTGAACTATACTCATATGTAATTCCCAATTACAGCCCATTCAAATGCGTCAGTCCAGACGGCCAATGGCTCGCCTGCCCGCAGTGCCAGCAACATGCGAATGCGGTCCAAGAACTACGCCTCACCGGACTGCGGTGCTAAGATCGTTGCGGCCAATCCAGAGTCGAGAAGCACAAGGAGTATCCTCGTGTCCACCCGGGACGAGTACATGCTCAACACTTGTGGTAGCCGAATATGGTTCATTGTTGAACTGTGCGAAGCTATACAAGTCAAAAAAATTGAATTAGGTATTTTAAAAAGAAGTTGGAATAGTACTTTGAATATCCAAATTGATAATTACATTTTAACTTGAACTCTTGTATGAAATACTAAAAAAAAAACTGCTTTTTTCAGCAAATTTTGAGCTATTTAGCTCGTCGCCAAAGGACCTGTCCGTGTACGTGAGTGACAGATATCCAAGCCGTGAGTGGTCAAACGTAGGTCAATTTACAGCCCGTGACGAAAGAGACGTGCAAAGTTTTTCTCTGCACCCGCAGATCTTCGGAAAGTTCATTAAAGTTGAGCTTTCTTCGCACTACGGTTCGGAGCACTTTTGTCCAATATCGTTATTTCGAGCCTACGGAACTAGTGAATTCGAGGTTTTAGAGACCGAGACTGAAAACGATCATCTCGATGTTGACCTCACTAAAGAAGTTTCTTCTGGTAAAGCATACATTTTTTACAAAGTTGTAACGTAGTCATTGATTCTAAACGTTAAAAAAATGTTATATGTATAAAAAAAAAAGATAATTTATTCCTCGATTTATTCACAATTAAAATAAATTTCAGGTAATATTGCTGCCGGCAGCATTTTCGAGGGAGAGGATGATTACGACGAGGACGGTTTATTCCCGGACGAAGAAGAAACCCGAGGCGAACCACCTGTGCACATATTTGGAAGTGCACGTGACGCCGTTCTTAGTTTAGTCAAAAAAGCAGCAGAGGTACTGCTCAAGAGTGCAGATCTCAAGCCGACAAACAATATAACTAAAATTCAGGAGAGTATCAAAGGCGACATATTACAGGATACGACGCTCGACGACTGCGTGACGCCCATGTACAGCGTCGCCTGTCGTGACTGCGATGACAATCGTTTTGCCAGAGTTTTCCAACTGATTAGCTGTAAAGGTCATTACCTGGAATCGCTGCTCAATACGGATTTTGTACAAAAAACTCTTTCAAAGAGCTTGCTGTGTGGAAGTAGTTTTGGGTTCGATTATGTGTTTGATAGCGAGGCTTGTTCTGATGGGGTCAAAGGTAGTTTCTTTTTTTTATAAAAATTTACTAACACTAACTTTTTTATCTTTTATTATCGATCTTACTTATTTTAGTTTTTATTTTCTTTTAGCTTCAAATGATCGAAGTAAAGACATCTCTAGCTATTACATCCAGGCGCATTTTCTCTCTTCTTTTTTTACTCCAGACTATATTATTGCTCTGTGCAATGTGCTGGCTGCTCGCGAACAACGTTTATTCGCAAATGTGAGCCATCAAGAGCAAAAACAGCTCGCAGAAATTACTGCATCGAATAAGACACGAATCGAGCAAACCGGTAGTTTGGTTTCATTGACAAAGACGACCAAAGACGACAAAGTAACCCCGACCCAGGTTTCTGATCTACGGTCCTCCGATATTACTAAAGCCAAAGCCGAAACACCTGTGATAAAATCAAAGCTAGAGTCTGCGACTGAGAGTCAAGTGATTAGTGAAAGCCTTATTACGCAGGTGAGAAAAAATTTAATTGCAATTATAAGTGTATGCAGAACACCAAAATTAATAAAATCCTTATTGTTTGTTTACAGATAAAACCCACCAAAACGACTTCGTTAAAAGAAGAACTAAGAAAGCCACCACTGTCAACGAATTTAGAGTCAAGTAGGAGTATTGGATTAGTCGATACCCCTCATCAATCAGAAACTTCAATATCAGATCCATCCACGGTATCTGTTGCAACGAAAACTTCATCACAGAAAATCATTTCAGGCTCGAAGGAGCGTGGTCATGATGAATTACCAAAACGAGACACAACTAGCTCAGGACCAATATCGAAAGCTTCTTCAAGTATCGACAGTCAGCAGAAACCAACTGAAAAGAACGTTGGACCAGAAAGTGGTTCAGAAATAAAAACAAAAAACGAAGAAGAAAAGGCAGAAAGAGCAAAAGTGGAGCCTGCGGAGCCTGACTTAAAAACGCAGACACAAGATCAAAATCTTAATTTGGAGTTTGATTTTAAGGATTTAGATGTAGATACTTTACAGAATAACGCTGGAAGTAAAGGTGATGCTTCATTTACGCAGCAGACTGCCAGTGCCACGACACCTCAGCAAAAGGAATCTGTTTTTCTTAGGCTTTCAAATAGAATTAAGGTACATGCTTCAAGTAGATTTTATTTATTATACTTTTGAGTCATGAGATAAAAAAAAAATTAAACGTTTTTACAGGTTCTAGAGCGCAATATGTCTTTGAGTAGTCAATATCTTGAAGAACTGAGCAAACGTTACAAGAAACAAGTGGAAGAAATGCAGCGTTCGCTCGAACGTGCGATGACGGCGATGACTGAAGCATCGCGCAAAAACGAAGAGCGTGAAATAAAACGGCTCGAAGAAATGAGCACACTGCGTAGCCAAATTGAGAACCTTAATCAAGCTCTTGATGGTCTTGTCCACGAGCGCAATAGTTGGCGAATAAGTCTTTCTTCTCTTTTTCAACATACTCTGTTCGTCTTCGTCGACGTTGTTCTAGTCGTGTTAATATTTTCGTACTGCAGACGAACGGACGATGATCTAGACTATTACGAGGAAGTACTGCCTGAAAGAAGAAGAGTAGTCGTTAAACCGAGAATAGGGAAGACTTACGAAATGGTGAAACAAAGCTGTAATCAGTTAACAAAAAAGCCTAAAAAACGTAGGCCTAGTGAAATTGCTTCACAGGTTTGTTTATTTAATTATATTATAAAACAGATTGCGATAAAAAGTTTTAGACGACTAAATTTTTCTTTTTTAGTTTCTTCATTACTCAATTTTGAATTTGTAAATTTTAGGTTTCCGGCACTTACGATCAGTTAATGATCGAAAATACTGCAAATCAATTATCTAAAAAAGACAGAAGAAAAAAGCGTAAAAAAGATTCCACAATACTCAGAACTGCGTCAACTGCGTCAACCAAAGAAAACAATAGCGTCGGAAAAGGAGCCATATCGTTAAAAGTTCCACCGATGCATTCAAGAAGCGCTTCCGCCAGCGATGCCTACTACCACGGCAAGACCAACGAGGGTCTACCAAATCTTGAACTTCAAAAACATAATAGGCCTGAATCCGCACCCGATAACTCCATTGAGTATTTTGCTAATCAGCCTAAACAACAGCAACCAAGGTTTGATAAAAGGGTACAGATTCTTGCCATGAGCGAAAGAGAAAATGATAATGAAGTAGTCGCGAATAACCCTGAAGATTTAAACGTTTCACTTGAAGATGATACGTTTGGACAGGTAAAATCGAATTTGATTGCGTTTACTTTTGGTTCCAAATGTTGTTTTTGAAAATTATTCAACGTTTTAACCAAAGATAATTTTAAGTAACTCCTTAATGCATGACTGACGAATGGATTTTTATTAGGTATCAAGCAAGATGCATTCTAATAAATGAAGTTTATTCATTTACCTATTTTTAATAAGTATCGAGTAAGCTATGTACAGAATTAATATAATTTTATCATTTTCTTAAAAACTCGCCGTTGCTTTTGCTTATTACTAAAATATCAATTCAACTAAATCAAAACAATTTTGAAAAAAATTGCTAGTTTACTAATTAATTTTAGATTTTTTAATAAAATATTTTCTAGTTATTTCATGCTTTCATAATCTTGTTTACTCACTTATTCTTAATACAGTGCTAATAGAAAAATTTTTAATCGGTTCATATTACTATTACATAACAAAAACTCACTTTATAAATTTATTAATAATCATTTTGATATGTAAAAGCAGGAAAGCAGTCCAGGTAGCACTTGCACTCCACCAAAAGTTGTTTCAGTTCCTCTCTTTATGAAAACAGCTTTAGGCTCTCGAAGCAAAAGAATATCATTCTCGGGTCGTAAATTATCCCAGAATTTCGGCGAAAACAAAACCGATTCGGAAGTGGAATTATATTCGGAATCAGAAACTGTGCCTGCGTCAGGTGACAGTTCTGTTAACAACGCGCTCTTGACTCCTACGAACGGCCACGCCATCGACGAAAGCGAGGACGACTCGAGGTGCAGTAGCGCTACCCCAACGAGCTGGAGCAGCAAAAAAGATAAGAAGACTAATGGCCTCAAGAGAGTGGTGAGAAAATTTTTGCGATTAAACTAGGAAGAGCTGGCTTCTTCCACCTTTTTTTTTTTTTAATTGTAATTTTTATTTATTTTTCAATTACAAGTCTCGAGTATTGTTTAAATCGAAGAATCTTAATAACGATAATACAATGCTAGAAAAAAAGATTCACTTAAAAAAATGATTACTCAATACTTCCTGATAGATTCAAGTTTGTTATTAAACTTTAGTTAGTTCAAATTGTATTTAAAAAATTTTTATTTATTTATTTATTTTTTATTTGTTGAATCTTTTAGTCTTAAAATAATTTTAAAATTATTAATATTTTAAAATTGAGCTGTTTCTGAATAGAATTGAAGTAAACTTTTTTTTAAAGTGAAACTTTAGATTATTTATTTCATAGTTGTAATATATAGAAAAAATAATGAAGACTGCTGAAATCAAGCCCAGTGAGAATGTAAAAAAATTTTGTATGCAAGAAATATCAATGTTTATTTATCGCAATTGAATATAGTTGCATGAAAAGTTAAAATTGATGAAGTAAAGTGGATCTAGTATTTATTCTTATGATGATGATCATTTTTAATTCAAGGTTTTCGTTTTTTATCCATTTTATTTCGTATCGATTTTAAGTGAATAACTCCGCTGCAAGTATTTAAGTTTTGTACTCTTCATAATTCATTCTGCTTATTTATGTATATACTAACGTTTGTTTGCTTGAGCGATTTTTGTGTTGTTTTAATAATACCTATTGCTTCAATCACTTAACACGTGAATTTGATAATTTTGCATCTTAAATTTCATTATTCATGCTCCACGTTCCTTTTCTACATGCACATCATAATTTTTTTTCTACATCATATGTTAAAATTATCAAGTTCAATTTGATCTTTGTCTTGATTCATTTTAATCAAATAATGAAATTGAATTGAATTTAAGTTTTGAGTTGATTAATTTAAAAAAAAAAAACTGTTTGTGATGACAAAATTCTAACTGAATTATAATTCAATGCAATGAAGATTAATCGTGTGTATACAGAAAAGATAACTTCATGAATAATTTTTCAAGAAAAATAAATACAAATATCTACTAAAAAAATATTTTAATGTTAAAAATAATGTAAAATCTTTAGGTCGATCAGTGAAGGGTAAATAAAAAAAATTTTTGATTTTTTTTTTCCGACGTTTCGTTGATCATTTCTAACCATTGATGATCAGTGGCATGTAAAAAAATTTAAACATTTCCCTTCACTAATCGACGTAAAGATTTTACATTATTTACTACAAAAAAGTTGAGGGCGACGCAAGAATTCAGTTAATTTAATAAAAAAATTGCAATTTTTACTCTCGCTTTAACTTAACGCTAGATTTAATGTTGCACCTTTTTTCTTTCAAAAAATTGAGAACATTAAATGCACGCAATTTAAACCGTAAAATCAGATTGTCGCATTAGTCATCTTAATTTTTAGGAATAATTTTATTTCCGATAGTGTTTTATTAGTAAGTTCGAAATTTTAATGGCTTTTACATATCGGCTCTTCCTAATTTAATCAATTGGTTTTATTTCAAGTCACGAGGTTTTTTTAGTCTTTTATTTTCTTTTGTTGACAATTGTTGAGTCAATTAAATTACATTATTATCCATGATAATTCATAAACTTTTTTCTTAATAACAAAGCAATTTGATTTATTTTATAGCAATTTTTATCAAAATAAACTATAAATAAAAAAATTTCAATATTCATGCAATTAATTTTATCCAAATCATAAAGAATGCGATTGAGTTTTAAAATATTGGAATTTGTCAAAATACTCTAGGTATAGGACATAATTGGTTAAAAATAAAAAAAAAAAGCCGAAATTCTAGTTTAATATAAAGGAAAACTTTTATTGAATTAATTAGTTATTTCTAAAAGAAGACACTAAATTAATTTAAAAAAGAATAAAATCATTAAAAATAAAAATATTTTTATTAGACTGTTTGCCGTAAGCTTAAGAATTATTAGTATTTACGATAAATATCGCGAGAAAACCAATGCATTTAAAGCAATAGCTGAAGGAACTATACCGTACAATATATTAGTGATTACTTTTGCGTTTGTTATTTTATGTTTTGCGCGGTGTTTTATGAAAACCTGTTTTTTATTTATTTAATGAATAAATTAAGTAACTAAATTTTTTTTAACTATCAAATTCTTACAGATTTCGTTATTAGAGTGACATTTATAAGTAATTTTTACATTTGAAATAAGCTTAATTATCTTCAACTCAAAAATCGCTATAGTTTTAAAATAAAATTGAACGATATAAGCATTTTAGATAATATACAATAAATAAAAACATGCATTGGAAAATTTCGATTTTAAAAAAATTATCAGAATTAAAGTGAAATAAGAATGAATAAATAAAAATAATTTTTACTACAAACCTTAATATTCCATCAACCATAATATTTGATCTCAAATAATTGCGGTTGTACTTGTTTGTTGTCACATTAATTTTTAGTAAAATATGTTTTTAAATACTTATTCATGTATGAACATATTAACATTAAAAAATGCCGAAAAAAGAATTTTTTTTTTTAATTTTATAAAACAGGTATAAACACACTTCCAAAAACAATTTTTTTTTTTTTTTAACTTTTGTATAAAATTACTAATTTAATTTATTATATTATTAGTCGTGGTAGAAATCGAAGGATTCTTCCTCATAATTACTCAAAGGTAAATTACTGATATTACAATCGAAATGTGCGCACATGTTTTTTGTTATAGCGTTAAAGTCATTAAAATACTAGAAAACAATATTATTAAAAATTCAATTTTTAAATCGTTTGACAAACGAAAAAAATGTTTATGTTAGCAAATGATAATTCAAGTTTTAACTTATTAAATGGTAAAATTTAGCTTTTGTATGATTGGTGTTTTTTGTAATCATTTACCTTAAAAATTTCTGGTTCTGGTTAGCTAAACTTGTATAAAATATAATACTCAAAAACTTGAGTTCAGAAAGTTGTTTTGTCAATTTCACACTTTTATCTACACTTAAGAAGAATTTTATAGTATCTGATTAATTCAAGTATAGATAAAAAACATAATGTATAATTGAGGAAAACTTTCATCAATAAGTGCTAAGCAATACATTTATGTTTAAAAATAAAATATGCTTGTAAAAAAAATTTTTTATTTGAAAATTTGTACAATTATTCATTTATAACTAATGTTTTTATGAATAAAAAATTTTCTTTGATATTCAGATGTCATATAAAGATGTAACAATGTCTGTAAAAATGGGAATATTTTGTAATATTGTTTCGTTATATTTCACATCAAGCAGAATTTGGTTTTGAAAGAGACTTTTAAAGTCATGAACATTATGAATGATTATGTAATTGTCATTTGTATAAGGATTAAATTTAATAGATCTTGTCATTTGTATTTTAAATATTAAGTATTGATGCATGTGATTACATTCATTTATAATTTACTATTTCTAGTTTTGAACAGAAATGATTTTGCAGGTGTAAATACTTTAATAAAATTGAGTGAAACAAACATAAAAAATTTTTTTATTCTACTTTCCTTATTGATAAACATTTGTGAAAGTATACTTGACATTCTAGTAGGCAATAACCAAAAAATCTATAAACTTTATTTAAAAAATTGTCTGGTAAGTACCCAAATAAAAAAAATAAGGTTTCAACTCTTTACCAAATTAAATTTATCAATTTTGATTATAACCCAATTGTATTAAATATACACTCATAGCCGAATTTTTATCTTTTTAAATTGGTCTTTAATAGATCACATTATTTTGATCACATGATTTCGAAATCAGAAGGCCTCTGGAATAGGAAATGTTTCAGATCACATGAAATTGTCGTCCGAGGCTAAGCCGAGGATTTCAGCGGCCGATGTGTGTATACTATTTTTCTGGCTTGAAGACAGAAAATTTTTTTTTACCGTTTTTATAAAATAACAGACATTATTGTTCAAAGACAAAGAATCTGATCAAATTTTAAGTAACTTAGGGGATCTTTGTAAAAGATCGTTTTATAGTTTTCATTATTTACTCTTAATGCTTGTGCATATGTACATAAATTATTTTAAATACCTCAGTTAAAATAAAATCAACTTTCAATTTTTACATTACTCAATAATGATGCGATTTCAATAAGTTCCTCTGAACTAGAGCTAGTTGATTTGGCATGACAGTTTAGTAAATTAGCAGATTCCTGCATCAGTTTCATCCATTCTTTGAAATCCTTTTTATTCTTAGAGCAAAATATTATTTCATTAACTTCTTCTAACATTTTATAAGTTGCAACAAATTCATAAATTTTTTTTAAATCTTCAACAACATCATCACGAAGTTTTTTATTACGGGCAACAAGATTTAAAATAAACAGTCCTTCATCTAGTAAACAATCTTTAACTATTTTTAAAAATTCAGAATCAACAAATTCTTTTGGTGGGCAGCTCATGCCAACACTTGCATCTTTACTATCAACATCAAAAAGGATTGCTCTATATTTCTTTTTATTACTCAAGGAATTCTTTAGATATTCAATTCCATCAGCTACTTCAACTTTTAATTTTTCATCCAAAACTAAATCAAAATGATCTGTTGCTACTTTTAATACAGCTTCATCAATTTCTACTGCAATTATTTTGGCCTAAAACATTTAAGACTTATTTTGTTAATAAATATGTTTATTAATTTTTTTTATTATAAAAATTTAATACAATTAAAAAATTAAATACCATTGGAATGTAGTGACGAATAAAAGTGCATAATCCTCCACCTCCCAGACCAATTATGATAGCTTCTCCATCATTTTTATCATAAAATGTGGTCTTTAAACCTATACTCATGTACAGATGATGATTGCAAGCAACAAAATGAGGATCAACTATCAATTTTGTTTTTTTTCTTCTTGATGCAACTGATAAAATGAATTGTTATTACAACACAGCAAATTAAGTAAATTTTAACAGAGTAAACCATTTTTTATTAGAATATACCTTGTTTTAATTTTGCTTCACTCTGGACAACGAATTGATTATTTAAAAATACTAATCTTCTGTATAAACCACTTTCATTTTTAACTTCTTCAACCACAAATGATCCACTTATCTCGCTTTTCCCTTCATAACAAATTTTTCTTTCTCCAATATCTGAACCTAGTGACAGAAAAGGAATTTGACTTTTTGGTAATCTTGAAGGTGCAAAATTGATAACTGTATCTGCCAAGTCGCTTTTTACAGTATCCAAGCTTTCAAATTTTTGCCCTCTCCTTAATATAACTATGGCCAGTCTTTCATGCTGGACTGATTTTAATAACTCCTTTCTGCCTTCTTTTGAATTGAAAATCCAATCTAATTCTCTAAAAATTTAAACTAACTAGAGTAAAAAAAATTAAAAAAAATTTTTCTGCACTCTGGCTGGGAAGCGCCTCTTCCGCTGACCAGCTGCGTTGTGCAGAAAAATACATAGTATATACATACCTCAGCTGCTAAATAAAAAAGCCTCAGATCAAAACCTCAGCTTCGATTTGGCTGACAATTACATGTAATCTGAGACATTTCTTATTTTTGCGGCTTTGGCTCTACTTTTACTATCACTACAAGTATATACATGAAAATATTTTATAATTTACCTCCCTTGTGGTACTATAAAAACAGCATAAGATTTTGTTTCAGTTACTATAAGTTTATCTAAAATAAATACTGTATATCTTGGTTCTTTATCACCAGGTCTATATAAATCAAGAGATACTTCTCCATCACTTGCAATACTACCCTTTTGCAGACTATTACACAATGAAGCAGATTCTTGAGCAGATATCACGTTACTTATAACTTCTTCAGAATTTGATAAACGTACGGGAGGGCCATCTGTTAATACCATCTCTAAAATCTTTAAAACATTCTATTGTATAAGGAGAATCATAAGATATAAGAAAATTAAAAAAAATTTTGATATTAAAGATATAACTTACTGGATTTGGTAATTTGGAGAATTTAGTAGACACTACAAAAAAAGTAGGCAACGGACTCTCATCTTGCTCCTTGGCTTTGATTTCAATATCATGACAGCGAATAATTCGTAATGCATACTGTGATGAAAAATTTTTTAATAGAGTTCTTAGTATATGTTCTTGCAACAAAGATATGCATATATATCTTCCACTATTTTTTAAAACTCTTTTAATTTCCTAAATTTTGAAAAGTTCATTTAAGGAATATTTAAAAAAATAGATTGTGACTAGTTAAAAAAAATTATAACACAAACTTCATGGTATTTGTTTATTAGGACTAAGGTTGCTTCATTGCTGTCAGTCATGAGTGCATCTAATGTACCTTTATCAATAATCACACTGAATTTTTCATTTTTGTAAGTCATGTTTGTTGCATCCATTTGTTCAAAGTTCAAATCTGGTCTTTTTAACTTGTTCATATCTTGCATTTGCTTGATAACAACTTGTGACAGATCAATATTTTTTATGCTTCTGTAATACAGTATATTTTTAAGAATACATGAATATTGTTTTCTAGTTACAATATTATCAAGAAAAAAATAAATTTTTAAAACCAAATCTAACTTGTAACCAGCGTCATAAAGATCCATTCCTAATGTTGAGTTTCCACATCCAACAATTAAAATTTCATCTTTGGGTTTGATGTATTTCAGGAGATAACTACTGAGTTCTGGAAATTCTCCATACCTAAAAAAAAATTCATTTTTTTGTACTTAAAAATTGATTGATTCAACCAAACTTGTACCATTCAAATGCTTTTTTTCCTCTTTTTTTAAAAAAAGTATTCCAATAATCAGCTTTGCCGAATTCTTCATGAGATTTTGGTAACAAATTCATAATTTAAATATAAAAAAAAAATTTAACATAAAATGCCCGTAATATTTTAAATAAATAAATTTTTAAATAAATAAATAAATAAAAAGTTTTCTATTTCGTTGCACGTGTACACTTTACACCGGCAAAATAATGCAAGCTGTCTGCTGTATTTATTTTTTCGTTAATTCCAAAGCTGTCACTAGAGTGCGCAAACATCAATTTTCGCGGCTTAATTTAACTTAATAAGTTAAAAATCAATAAAAATTTAATGGATAAATAATGTAACTTTATTTAATGTTACATGAATAACTAAAAAAATTTTTGAATTCTGCGTTAAGTTAGGATTTAACTGTAAAATTATTTTATTGATAACATAAACAATAAATATATTTTTTATAAGCTTCGATTTTACTATGTATTTACATTTATTTTTAATTATAACTAGTACTTAATGAAAATTATACTATCAAAAATTTTTTCTATTTAAATTCTTTTTTTTTTAATTTATCATAAAATATTTAAAAAATAGGAATGCAGTAGATGAAACACTTGCTGTCACGCCCTTGCATGCATTGACCTTCACGCTTGCCGTCAATGTCAAACATAAATAAGATCGTTTTAATTTTTTGTACTAAAAAATTAATGCGAAAAAAAATTATAAACTAATTCTTATTCATTATGTTATTATTTGTACTTTTTATGTAATTAAATTATTTTTTTCTTCAATACATTCATATCTAGTAAAACAATTGTGGCAATGTAAATTTTTGATGTAGGAAATTCAATAACTAAATAAAAAAATAGATTTCATTTCCAGTAACATTTAATTATTTATTTAACAAAGCTATTTACATGAAGCTCATTTTTGCAGTAAGCTTTTTATGTTTATTTGCCCCAATTTTTTTTTTTGTAAAATACTTAACATTGAATATATATACTTATGACTAAAATTTAATAACTTATAAATTACATATTCATCTATTCAAGACAATATCAGTTCACTTTTGTTTGTGCTTTAGTTATTTATTTATTCAGTTCATTTTTATACATTAATCTAATACATTTTTTTTAAGATCTACAATTTAGTTTTTTGAACTTTTGTTTCATTCAGGCAGTTGATGGAAGAATTTTTTATAATCTCTTAGGTAAATTGAGTATCTAAGTAAGGCACTGTTACTATATTTATGTTGAAATATTTTTCAGGCTTATTGTTTATAAAACCATAGTGTATAACTTCAAAACAATAAATTTTTCTATAACAATAATAAATCAATGAATTTCTTAACAAATATCTGCAATAAGAAAATTTAAATTAAAATTCTAAAACAATAAACTTATTAAAAACCTATACATGTTTCAAAAATACATTTAACAATATAAATATAAATATTTTTTAAATCTCATGATTGCTTTCTATGTATTATAAACTTGAATATGTTGTACTTGCTTTAAAAAACTTTATAGGAACTTCAGAGTAAGTAAAATTATTTGTGATCAGTTTGTCTTAACTCCTGAAGCTCTTTTTCTTCATCAACTTCATCTTCATCCTCATCATCTGAACCATGAATAGACGAAGCTGGGGTTGTGCGACGAGACGATGATGGAGATGATGGTTCACTTATTGGTCTTGGATAATCCATGCATTGAACATCATCTTCCAAATATTCAGATTCTAATTCAGGATAAACTTTGATAAGAGCTTTAGCTCGGGCGTGCTTATAATAAACTCCAAGATTCCGCCAATCCAAGAGGTCACTAAGACGTTCTGTTCTGTTACGTTGAATGATACGTTGACGTCTGTTAAGACGACAAAAATCAAACATGTACTTAGCAAGTTGTTGAACACTTTGCTCTAAACCAATATATCTGCGATCTACTATATAAATTCCATAACTCATAGGATCTGCAATATGTTCTTGCATGAAACACCCAAATCCTGATAAGTTTGTAGTTACACTTGGTATTCCCATAACTGTACACTCAGCCGGAGTATACCCCCAAGGTTCGTAATAAGATGGGAAAACTCCCAAGTGGCAACCTCTTACAAATTCTTCATAATCTAATCCAAAAAGCGGATTTGTTGATGAAAGAAATTCAGGATGAAAAACAACCTTGACTCTATCAGCTGTAGTGTTGAAAAGATTACATCTTCTAATTGAATTCAGAACAGGATCGTTCCAATCATCAACAATGTTGTGAGTAGTAATAGGAGGTAATCCGTTGCGTTGAAGAGAATAAAGGCATCTCTTAATTTTAAGAAGATCTTCCTTGAGGCATAAGTCAGAGTTGTCTGGCATGTGACCTGATAGACAAGTTTCAAACATGCGTTTGCCTATCTTCTGCTGTATTTCATTAATAGTAGCTCTTAATGACTTTGTAACAGCATGTCCTCGAAGAGATTCCACATTAAAATTATTGGTTCTTGCAGGGAAGATTAAAAATGCAACCACAGTAATGTCTAATTTAGAGCTTTTAATGTAATGATTGAGCCTAGCCAGTGACTCAATAAATATGTCAGCTCCTTTGTTACCAAACTCATAACGACCAGCAATGAAAAAGTACAATGTTTTGTCCAAATCAAAATCAAAGTGTCCATAAAAGTGGCCTCTTACAAACTCATGAATTTTTTCTTTATTAACAGCATGAAGATTTTGAAATTCATGAAGAGCAGAGAATTTCTTTACATTTAATCCATTAGGTGTGATAATATCAGGTTTTCTTTTCAACAAATGTTCTGCTTCAAGACCAGTTATGTCTGATACTGTAGTGAATGTGTGAGACAAATGAGCAGCTGCTCGCTCCATGCAGTATCTATGGTAAATTTGTCGCTTTCCTGCCTCTTCATCAACATTAAATGAGCTCAAATTGTTGTAAAAATCTGTTTTTCCTGCACATAAATATCTTCCTAAGAGAGTTGCATGAGTTGTAAAAACTGTTGCAACATCAATGTGCCTTGTTCTCAAAGCAATCAAACCAACTCCAGCTTGCCATTCATGACAATGAACAACTACACGAGGTGGAGATGGCGAATACTGTTCTGCTGCCTTTCTAAACTCAGCAATGAATTGACAAACAAGATACCCAAGGATTATGGCATCATTGGCCTCTGTATCTAAATGTGGTATACCAAAACCACATGCATTCCAAAGTTCTTGTTTGTACTCATCTAATTTCCATGCTGCACTGCCAATATCAAAAAGTATTATTTGGGGATTACCATCGACCAGCCATGTACCTGTAACAACTTTAAATCCTTGATCTCGCAGGACTCTAACTGCTTTATTGAGAGGGTTGTCTTCAGGAAAATCAGTTTCTTCGACTTCAGTTTTGGCACAGGCCTCCTTGTAAGGTCCTATTAAACAGTATTGATTACCCAGTTCCTCGACTGAAACATAAGCTTTGGATCTTATCACTGTGTAAATTCCTCCGACTTTATTTGCCACTTCCCAAGCCACCTCAAAGTTCCATTTATTTTCAATAAGAGCTTCATGATCTGCGTCTCCAAAATCTGGTGTTAGAGCTGTTGTGCTGTCGAAACGATAAAAACGTTTCGTCGCTGTACGAGACGACATTATTCTCTTGACCTTTAAAAAAAGTTGAAGATACAATTTTTCTACTAACAATCAAAAAGAAGCTTTACGTCTTATAGTACTCAGAGTAAATATTAAATACCTGCTATCAAATTTACACCTTTGCAAAGTGCTAGGTGAAGGAGGTGCTGATAAGTGGCGGTGTACTGTGCACGCGCGAGTTAACCTTGCTAGGTTAAGGTTGATATAATTATAGGCATTTAAAATTAGAATAATTATTTATATATCATCTGATGATATACAAAAAGGCAGACGATGATTGTAGTTACTTGGAAATTCAAGCTCGAGAGCGGGGCGCTGCAGGTGTAGGCCAGCGCTGCGCCACTGCGGGAACTTTTGAACTCTGAAAAACAAAACACTGCCGGCTTTGAAGCCGATTGGCAAAAATATCATGTTTATCAGGATTTTTGTGGTTCCAGTAAATTTTCTCGGAAAAGAAGGCGTAAGATTCGATTGGCGCGAAATACACATGTCGCAGAAGTGTCTGATTAGGCCATAGATATAGCTACTTACATACGAAGTGAGGGGAGAGAACACTGAACAAGGGGGTAGTCTCATGATCACGCATGATAGACGTGGTTGGAGGCAGAAGTGGTCAGACGCGAAAGCTTGCAGGAGCCAACAGGAATCAGGACTTTGTTTGGCGCAGGACAGGTCTTGGCGGAACACATTCCATTAGAATAGGTAATCGCAGCTGCTGCAGAAGCCCGGATCTGCAGAGCAGCTTCAGCGGTCGACCCGACCCGACTCAACCGAGATTTATACACCACCTGCAGGTGGATCATTGTTTCGTCGACAACCGTTGGTGAAGAATCGGTGAGTATGTTGACGTTCAATTGTTTGACTAACGTTCAATTTTTTTTTTACTTTCACAATTGTTACACGGGTGAATTTTGCTTCTTATGTTATATCAAATCAATAAATTCTTGTTTATGAGATCATTTTACTATTTCGGTGAGTAATTGAAAGAAAGCTTTTTTGAGAATTTTTAATACGCGATCGTTGTTTAGAAAAAAATTCATACTTCATAAGGTAAATCAATTTTTATTAATTAGTGACTCATCGTAATGAACAAAGCAACTGTTTTAAGAACTGCATTTTTTCTTTAGAAATCAAATTTCTTGCAAGACACTGAAAATTTTTTTATAGATTTTTCGAATAAACACTAAAATAAGCATGCACGTAGAAAAAAGAAACTTATTTTCTTAAATTTCCAACAAATAGGTAGTGGCCAATTTTTCTTGGGAATAAAATAGAAATAAATAAATAAAAACGTTTTAACATAAGTTTGTGCTCTGTTAAAATTCGATTGATTGAAAATCTGTCTATCTAGAAAATTTTAGAGCTTGTACTTAATTAGATTTTCTTTTACAAATCAATTTTTAGTATGTATCACTTATAATCATAATTATATTGAATATTATATTGAAGATTATTAAAAATTCGACGGCAATCGAAAAATTTGATAAATTTAATTTCCGTACGATTTATAAAATAAATAATATTATCTTTTATTTCTTAGTAAAGTAATCATGGCTGCGACGAGAATGCCAAGGCGTAATCCTGTGAGTGAAATTTGTACTCGGCCTGAACACACCGTTGCGAGTAAAGTTGGTAAATAAACAACAAATACTTGAATTATATTAAAGTTAAATCGAAAGTGCTCGTTGAAAAACGAAATAAAATGATTTTACAATTAATATAACTTTAAAAAATAATTTATTATAATTTTTAATCATTTGTTAAAAAGAAATTATTCAAGATTTTATACTCTAATTGTATAAAATTTATTATTTAGGTACATCTGGTACCGAAGTTACCCTCAGGGCTAATTACTTCAAGTTAAAAAGTAAAACAGAATGGTGTCTGTACCAGTACAGAGTGGATATAGCACCCGAAGAAGACAGAACTTTGATGAGAAAAGCTCTGCTCAGGGAGCATAAGGAAGCCCTGGGATTTTACGTATTTGATGGCACTGTGCTCTTCTCACCAACTCGTTACAAACAGGTTTAAATTGAATCAATTAATTTTTTTACAGATATATTTTAATTTGTGTAAACTATAAGGAAAAATTTTTTCAGCCCCTTGAATTTAACTCTATTAGAGAAGATGATCGCAAAGTTATGAACATCAAGCTTCGACTAGTTGGTGACTTGGTTCGAGGAGACTACCAGTATTTGCAATTCTTCAATATGTTAGTCAGAAGATGTTTGGAGCATCTCAAACTTCAATTAGTGGGGAGACATTATTACGATGCATTGAATAGGGTAAGAAATATTTAGTTTAAAAAATATTATCAAATATAATTTAGAATAAATGTTGGAATTAAAGCTGTATTTATTTTTTTTTTATAGTCCTAACTGTGTTAAAAAAAAAAATTTAATCTTAATTTTTTAGATTGAAATTCCCCAATTCAAATTACAATTGTGGCCTGGAAATGTCACATCAATTCGCCAGCATGAAAAAGACATCATGATGTGCGTGGAAATTTCTCATAAAGTTATGCGTGATGAAACTGTACATGATATTCTGATTGACTGTTACAATGAATTTCAGCGAGATTATCAGGTATGTTGAATTTTTTTTTTTTTTTTTAACTTACATTTTTATCAGGTAATTATCGATAATTTTAATGACTTGTTTTTTCATAACTAAATTTATTATTTAATCAATTTCAGAATGAGTTTAAAAAAGAGGTGATTGGAAAAATAGTACTGACTGCTTATAATAATAAAACTTATCGTATTGATGACGTCGATTTTTCAAAAAATCCAAAAAGCACTTTTGAGATCAAAGAACAGCAAGTCAGTTATGCTGAGTATTACAAAACAAAGTATGGCATTACAATAAAGGATGTGGCTCAGCCTCTTTTAGTCTCTGTAGCCAGAGCAAGAGACCGCAGAGCTGGTAACCAGGAGCTGATTGTTTTGATTCCTGAATTGTGCAGAAGTACAGGTATTATTCATTTACTTTTTTTGTTGTTTAAATTTTTATTTTTTGCTCAATTTTTATTTTTATTTTTCATTCACTTTTAGGTCTGACTGATAAGATGAGATCCAACTTCCAACTGATGAAAGCTCTGGCAGATCACACTCGAGTGAAACCTGATGGAAGAATTTCTAGATTATTGAAATTTAATGAAAATCTCACTAAAAATCCTGAGGTTGCACAGGAGTTCTCTCAATGGAACTTTGTACTTGATGATAAGCTGGTTGAATTGCCTGGACGTATATTACCTAAAGAAAAAATTATCTTTGGTAATAGAATAGAAGTGACACCTGAAAATGCTGATTGGAATTTTGTGTTACAAGAAAGGCCTGCTTACTTGACTGGTACATTGAAAGACTGGGTCGCAATAGTACCAAAGAGAAGTGTGGCTGATGCAAAGGTAATATTTTTTTCTCAATTTTTGTAACAAAATTTTTTGCATAACTGTAGGATAAATCAATGATTATATAATACTAATTATTTAATCTGTAAAATTATTTATTTTTTTAGACTTTCCTCCAAAAAATGATTCAGAATTCCAGCAATATGAATATTCAGATTGAAAAACCTAAGCTTGTTGAGATTCTAGATGACCGCCTCGACACATATGTTAGAGCTCTCGAACAAGTGGCGAGTTCAAACAACCCCCAAATGGTTTTCTGTGTTGTAGGAAACAATCAGACACAGAGGTATGCGGCGATCAAGAAGAAGTTATGCATCGATCGACCAATACCGTCTCAAATAGTTTTAGCGAGAACTTTGGTACAAAAAAGCGACGGGAGGTTCAAGTCAGTAGGTTGCAAAGTAGCAACCCAAATGAACTGTAAAATTGGTGGAGTTCCGTGGGCGACGCATATTGCCAAGTATGTGCCAGGAATGATGGTTGTCGGATTCGACGTCTGTCACAACAAAAGCGGAGGCGATTTTGGTAAGGTTTCTTTCAAGCGAAGCTTTTTTACTCGCGTTATCATTTTTTTTTCTTCTAAACCTTTTGTATGAAAAAACTTAAACTTGTTTAAAGAAATAATTTTTTATTTTATTTTATTAAAAAAAAAAAAAAAAAAAAAAAGTTGAATAAAATCGAAAAAAAAAAAAACTTTTTTAAATGAAGTTAGAACTTTTCTATAATAAAAACTTTACTTTAAAAATAATTTCTGTTTATGATTTTCTAATACTTAATTATATTTATATTTTATTTATTTATTTTTTTCTAGGTGCAATGGTAGCATCACTGGATCAAAACTTTGGTCGTTTCTATAGCGCGATCAGTCACCACCCGTCTGGTGAGGAGCTTTCGAACAACATGGCTATGCAACTAGGACACGCATTGAACGAATTCAAGAAAATTAACGCCGGAAAATTACCCTCGCGGGTATTGATATATCGAGACGGGGTTGGTGAAGGACAGTTACCTTTTGTCTACAATTATGAAGTCAATAAGATCAAATCTACCTTAGAAGGAATTTATGGACATGATCAATACAAACTTGGTTTTATCATTGTTACAAAGAGGATTAACACAAGAATTTTCTTTGGGAACAGAAACGCCCCACCTGGTACTGTGGTCGATGATGTAATCACTGATCCCTTGAAATATGACTTTTTCATTGTTTCTCAAAATGTTCACGAAGGCACGGTTGCTCCAACTGCTTACAATGTTATTGAAGATAGTTTAGCCCTTTCACCTGATAAGGTACAACTGCTTACCTTTAAGTTCTGCCACATGTACTTCAACTTTAGTGGAGCAGTGAGGGTGCCAGCTCCATGCCAATATGCACACAAATTAGCCTTCTTCATCTCTACTACCATCAAGCAACAGGCAAATCACACCCTTCAAAGCACACTCTATTTCTTGTAAGGTGTTAACTTTCATGGTAATTTTTTTTTTTTTTTTAGATTTGACTTAGTTCAAATTTTTAAAAACAGAAATCTTTTATTGTACGGATTGAGTCAAAGTCAACTTATAATTACTAAAATTTAGTTTTAAGTTTTTTAATTTAAATTATTTAGAACAATCAAAATTTTATTTTGTGCTAATATTTAGATCTAACATCATTCTAATCTAATTAAAAACTTAACAATGAGTAAAAAAAACTAAAATATATACAAATACCATTTTAATGGTAAAATTCGTTTATATTTGACAAGAATTTAAAAATAATTAAAGTTTTATTCTATTTAAAACGATCAATATCAAAGATGTAGATACCAAAAATCTTACTTGTAGATAGATATATAAGATTTAAAAATATTTTTTATAAGATTACAATTTAATAAAATTATATTTAGTTTAAAACTTGTTATTGCTAATTTAAAAACTGATTTATCTTTGTGAATTTAAATAAAAATTAAAATATATAGATAACTTTGAATTGTAACAAGCATGCAAATGTTGGTAAATTTATAGTTTTTAAGTGTAATTTGAGTTTGTTTCTGATATAAATCTTGCTTAGCTTATTATGTAACATAAATTGAAATTTTTTTTTTTGTATAAAAAATCCGTTTTTTTTTTTGTTTATTATTAAACAACAATGTAGTGTTAAAGTATAAATAAATTTATATTTACAATAAATTTTGTAAATTATTTCTATTATATGTACCCCATCCCATGTATGCAAATTCCAAAAAAAATTATAAATTTATATTAATTAACTACAAAAAAGATTTTGAATTATATATATAGACCAGTCATAAAATCGTTGATGTTATAACAAACGACCAGTACAATTTTTTTGAGTTTTTTTGACGACTCATTTTTTATGTCTGGAAAATTTATGATCGGACTGAAAGAGAAAAAATTTGAATTATATGGGCAAACAAACAAAAATTTTTTAATTTTTTTTCAGTTATCAATATTAACATTTTAGCTCTGCATAATAATTAATAAATGCTTTATACTAAAAAAAAAAAAAAAAAAACTGAAGCTTATTTATTTTATTTTATTTAAATATATGTGCTGATCAAAGGACACATTACAATATTATTGATTTTTTATTTAATTAATAGTTCATAATGTCAGTTTCAACATTAATCCTTTTTATAAAAATTAAAAATAAAAACAAAACGTTGCTTGCAAACTCATTTTATATTATTTGGAAAATTTTAAGCTATCTAGGCACTGAATTAGATAGTATTGACACCTGTTTTAATTGTTCTAACTTTAGGCGATAAAAAAAATAAAAAAAACTTTCATCGTGAAGCCCTGTTGAAAAAAAATCCAGACTATAGTCGATCATCGAGTTACTGCACGACGGCTGCTGCTGGTGTCGATCGTCTCGATCACCTGCTGGCGCTCATCTCACGTAATATTCTTCGGGGTCTTTCCCCGCCGGCTCCTCCCTGCACTCCTGATTATCGCTTGATATAATTTCAATCGTATGTGCAGTCGCTCGGTTTCCCTTTTCGATCGCGTGCGCAGGAAAGAAAACGAGAAATTATTGCCCCCGAGCTCTACTGTTAACTCCTCGAAATCAAAATTTTACTGGGATTTTGATTTAATTCATAATTTTTTTACTTTTTTTTTTTTTAAAGAACAATTATTTAATTTATTATCTCCCCATCATAAATTTTTTAATTTAATAGTTATTGATCGATTGAATTTTGTGTTTCAAATTAATTGTGTATAAACGTATAATCCAGCAATTTTAACAGTAAATAGGTCAATATAAAGTTTGGTAAAATCACAGCAATAACTGCTATTAATAATTATTTGTAAAAAAGATTGCTTCTTTAGCTTCACTTGAGCTACTAATGTGCTAATTGTAAGTATTTATTTTTGACGTAAGTATTCTAGGTGCATAACATTTTGCTCAACCAAGAAATGAAAAATGTATTCTATAGACATTGCCTAATCTAAATTCAAATATAATTTAAGTAGTTAAGTAGACATAAAAATGAGTAGAAATTTTCAAAGAACAAAAATTTTTGCCAAAGATGGTTATTTTCGTGGTCAAAACTGAAAGTTTCTTTTAAGTGATAAAGAGCTAATTGTAAAGCTCTCGAATTAAAACATCTTAATTGAAAGATTAAAATCTGAGAATAAATAACTTAAAAAATCATGAATGATTAAAATTTTTTTTAATCGTGTCTTTAATTACTTAAAAATTTAAATGTTTGTAGTAATTTGAAAAAAAAAATTCTTTCCTTCCGGTTTCGAACGAAAAATTACTTTTTCTAATAATTCGAAAAAAATAAAAGATTTAAATCTCGTGCTATAAATTTAAATACGTTCGTTTCTTCTTATCTTTACTACTATTACTTTTTTTTTTTTAAACCAAATTTTGATATTTTTAATCAAACAAAAATTGATTTCAACGAGAACAATTTAACGTTCATCCATACATAAGTACTTAGTCACGTATGTTGTTTACCTCAGGTCTAACTTCGAACACAAAGCAAATGATAAAGCAAGCAGCGATTAGCCCAAGAGCAACCACCCACTCGCTACTTCTGTTATACCCACGAATATTTACGCGTTTATATTCGTTTATACATTTCGAGAACTAAACAGACTAGAGGTGATGATTATTAGAATCACGTTGCTGCGGCGTACCACATGACGGTTTCAATATAGGGGGGAGCGGCCCAAGTGTAATGATGAATGTTTACCTACTCCCCAGCTCTGTGAACTCCGCAGCCTCCGATTCTTTCGATAACTCATAGATCAAACCTACTTTTTTCTTTATGCTATTAGTTCCGGTTTATACGCATTATTGTTATTTAAAGTACTTTTTTCGTTTCTTATTTTAAAAAATTTATTATTTTTGAAAAATTACCAGGATTTAAGATTTAGCATTTTTAAAAATTAAACTCAAAACAGAGTGCGCAGTCTAACACGAGTCGTCGAAATTTTTAATTTAATTGTCTTTATTTTATTTTTGATGGAAAATATTGAATTCAAGCTGAAGATTATCTCTGCTTAAAT
The DNA here is from genome assembly GCA_038277355.1 of Encarsia formosa. Taxonomy (NCBI): domain Eukaryota; kingdom Metazoa; phylum Arthropoda; class Insecta; order Hymenoptera; family Aphelinidae; genus Encarsia; species Encarsia formosa. The sequence goes on from CM076184.1 coordinate 115,594,445, forward strand.
AATATTTTAAAATATTTTTAAATGCAGAAGTAAAAGTCGTTAAAATTTAAATTCTAACGATAAAAAAGGGACTTTTTATTTTATAAAATTAACCGTCCATTTCGATGCAGCGAATTTATAAAAAAAATAAGTTCGTGCGAGGGTGCAATATCAAGCTGTTATTCTAATTTATACTAACTTAGTTTTTTTTTTTTTTTTTTTTTTTTTCAAATTGGAGTTGACCAAATAGCCTGCAGGCTCATCGAGCGTCATATGGTTGCAGCTAAAACGCATATAAGTATACCATTCATAAATCAACCGTGTGAGCTGGGCAGCATCTCTTTGAAAATCAAAAAAATTAAAGCCCCACATAATAGCTTATTCTTTTCTTTCACATGTTAAAAAATAAAGTAGAAAAGAACAAGCGTGGGGTGACGTAGAACCGTGCATTATCGTTTCGATAGTTGAGTGTGAAAGAGGGTACAAGATAACGAGAAATTTTCAATTTTATGAATTTCAATGAACTATTTAAAAATTGGGTGTTTTTCCGACCAAACTTTAGATTTCTATAGAATCTTTTCATACAAAACTGGTTTTACTAGCTTTTTTCGTGGAATAACATATCAAAAATTATTATACATTCAATTTTCGTGTTACATTCTGTTTAGCCTTAAGACTCATAAAGAAATGGTGTTCCTAAAAAAAAGGATTCTAGCTTGCAAATCGCTAAGATAAACAGGATTATACCAAGTCCAAAACTAACACTGAAAGTCACTGGTACATAATTGCGGGACAGACTTCAACATCATCACACCTTTTATGTTGCAAAACAAAGGATAATCCAGTAGGTAAAATTTTCCGGAAAAACTCGATGGCTAAAATTGTTTACCTATGGCAGATGCCGATCAGTAGCCAACTGCTGTTGCTGGTCCCGGTCGCGTGCCCATCAGCTAGGTAGGATGATGATCCTTTTGTTTTGAGAAGGCGGAGAAGTGAAAGAAGTGAGTTTGGAACTTTATCTCTTGGAGGGAGGAGCAATTTAGATTTTCAAGGGTGATTTTTGACGCAGATAGGAGGGGTTTGTTTATCGACACTTCGCTCTGTATTTTTAATTTAAAGTGAAACTTTTTCTTTTTTTCACTTATAGATTTTTTTATTGATGTAATTATACAGTTATCTGATCGCCCGATTCATTAATCGCAAAAAATTGAAGATGAATTACTTAAAACAAAAATTTGAAATTTGACGTTCTTTCATATTTTACTATTATTATTGTACATATTTTAAGGATTTTCTTATTGTAATCTATCAATAAGAATGAGTTAGTTTTTTCATAGTTTATTTTAATTTTTAGAAATCGAGCTGTACAAATTTTTAATTAACTTTTTTGTAAAACGTAGGTAGGTACTTGCGACTTGCGAGTCAAAATTTACAATTCGAACCGGCTTCAATCTTCATTACCTACCTAGGTGGCGACACATGTCGAGCCGTCTGCTGGCAATACTGTTTGCATATCCTTTAGCATGCCGGTTTGCGTCACAAAAGAAAGTTTTTTTCTTCGCTATATTTAGGACGATATTCTTAATAAAATACCTGTAAAAGGTAGTCATTTGTAATATGTAGCAATTTATAAAGGTATCTAGAATTAGATACCATATCATATTTACTTAAGAATCATGGTCTCTATCAAAAACTCTAATCACTTTGATCACGAACTAGAAAAGTGGATAGAAACTACCAAAAATAATCCTTTAATTTCTTCTAGTACTGTACCAGTAAGTAAAAAAATTTTTTGTTTAATATGAAACTATTAATATTTTCATAAAAATGCAATGTTTTTAAATTTGTTTAGATTTAAATGACTTAAATACATACATGCACCTAATGCCATTAAACTTTTTTACTTTAGACATCTAAAGAGAAACTTGAATCTGGAAAAAATAATCTTAAAGATGTTCAAATTGAAATTTTGGAAAAAATTTTCATGGCTTTTGACAAAATTCCTACAACTGTGCTAACTGAATTTCTAACTTATGATCCTGAAATTTATTTGAAATTAAAAAGTTTATATCAAAGAGTTAGAGCAAAAATCCTTCAGTCAAATAAAAAATTACAGCAAATCAATTCTCAAGAGCAAAAAGTTGTACCTATCAAACAAGTATTAGTAGAGAGCTGCGATTCTTTTAATAGCAATAATGACTTAAATCAAGACCACAATGGCATTAACAATTCATCAGGATCACATTATAGTTTATTTGAAGAAAAATGTCATAAAGAAGATAATGAGAATTCTCAATCTCATCCTGTGCAAGTTAAAAAGAAAAGCAAGTTTCAGTTAAAAGTTCCAATAAAAACTGTTATTGATCCTTTGGCTTTAAAACAACTGGATCAATTATTAGTAAAAAATAATCTCAGTAAGCATAATAATATGATGGTATTGAATAACTCATGTGTACCAAATGCAGCTGATAAGGCAACAGAAAATGAAGTTCAGAAGAATTATTTTTGGAAAAACAATATTCAATCTTCAGTTGATTCTTGCAATGAATCAGTTTCATGTAATTTGCAAAACAAAAATTATAATTCAACATACAATGAAAAAAATTTAATAAAAAAAACTTTAAATTCTTTAGATTTTGAAATGGAGTCTCAAACATCATGCTTAAGTGATTTTGGTATTTAAGTTTTTTTGTCATTATGATTTTTTAAATTGATAAACTGAAGTAGTAGTTTTTATTTTAGATGAAAATTTGGTAACTACATCAAAAAATCAAAAGCCCACTATATCACTAGAAAAATCATACTACAACCCATTGGATTTAACTAGATATACAGATACCAGCAGTTTTTCTTCTAATAAACCAAATTTTTCTCATCAAAAAAGTACAACTCTGAGTGAACCAAATTCTATTAATTTTTGCAACAATAAAAACTCTGAAAACTTTGATGGTGTTAATCATCCTCATTCGCAAGAAATGATGAATGTAATCACAACTTATATTTTGTATTTATGAAAATAATCAATATGAAAACTACTTATTTAATGGTGTTTCAGGTTTTTAGACAAAAGTTTGGTTTATTTAATTTCAGGCCAAATCAGTTGCAAGCCATTAATGCTGCAATTTTAGGGTTTGATTGCTTTGTCTTAATGCCAACTGGTGGTGGCAAGTCTTTATGCTATCAGCTTCCTGCATTAATTGCACCAGGAATAACAATTGTTGTTTCACCTTTAAAAAGTCTTATCATTGATCAAGTACAAAAATTAACATCTCTTGATGTAAGCAACAAAAATATTTAACTTTATTTAAAATGACTTTAATCATATGAATTTTTTCCATGAAAACTATAGTTTATTAAAATATTTTTCAATAGATCCCATCTGCACATTTATCTGGAAAGTTGACAGATCAAGAAGCTCAGATAATTTACACCGAACTGGCAAAAAATAAACCAGCCTTAAAATTTCTTTACTTAACACCGGAAAAACTATCAGCTTCTCAAAAAATTTGTTCGGCTCTTACAGCACTTTATCAAAGAGGATTATTAACAAGATTTGTCATAGATGAGGCGCATTGCGTCAGTCAATGGGGTCATGATTTTAGACCAGATTACAAAAGACTACGTGCGCTTAGATCAAACTATCCGAAAGTTCCTACAATGGCATTAACTGCTACAGCAACCCTGGAAGTCAGAACCGATATTCTTCAACAGCTGGGCATGAATTCTCCAAAATGGTATGTAAGTTTTAAAACATATTTTGAATTAAATACCAAAGTACTGTTTTTGATTGAAACCCGAGAACTGCAAATTTTTTAATGTTCATGCTACAAGTATAATATTCATTATTTTGGGTATCCCTTTGAAAAAAAAAAATTTTTTTAAGTTCACAGATTACGAGTTTGAGTTTGGAGAGACCTTTCTCGCCCTAGGGCGGAAAATTTCAATTCTTAAAACATTTTCTATTATAAATAAATCATAGAAACTTGTACCCTCGTGACATAAAAAATCGTACGTATCTCGGGCGCTCGGTTTTCTATCCCTGCGTGATCGGACGAAGCTCGAGCGTGACGATCATACGCGGGCGCAAAAACCCTTTTCGCGCACTAGATACGTAATATATATTATTTATAATTAGGTTCATCTCGAGTTTCAACAGACCGAACTTGCGATACGTGGTGTTAAGTAAAAAGGCAAAAAGTTCTACAAGTGAGATAATTGAATTGATAAAAAAAAGTTTCAAAAATGATTGCGGGATCGTTTACTGTCTGTCTAGAAAGGATTGTGATTCCTTTGCTGAGACAATGAAAGCTAATGGTTTCAAAGCACACAGCTACCATGCGGGTCTTACAGATCAACAACGCTCAGATATTCAAACAAAGTGGATTACAGAACAAGTATTTCTAAAAGTTTAATTATTTTATTATTATTTTTGTTTAAAAACACAGTAAATTTTTTTATTTTTTGTAGGCAAAAGTAGTTTGTGCTACAATAGCTTTTGGTATGGGAATAGATAAACCAAACGTCAGATACGTCGTACATGCAACTTTTCCTAAGTCAATCGAAGGTTACTATCAAGAAAGCGGTCGCGCTGGTCGCGATGGTGAGATTGCTGACTGCATTTTGTTTTACCACTATAGTGATGTTATAAGACACAGAAAAATGATCGAATTAGGTGAATTTTCAAATGCAAATGCTCAAAAAATTCACTTGGACAATCTTTTTAAAATGGTTGCTTTTTGTGAAAATAAGACAAACTGTCGCCGTGCTTTGCAGTTAAATTACTTAGGAGAACCATTCAATCGTTCGATATGCATGCAGCAAAGATCGACTACTTGTGATAACTGCAATAATAGGGTATTTTTTTTATATCATGTTATCTTTTTATTTTTACCTGTAGGCACTAGAATAAACGAGCTAATTATAGATTTCTACATTAAAACACGTTTATTAGTTTATAATATATTTTATTAGTTAAACTGTACTCAAATTTATGAGTTAATTATAAACAAGTGATCATGTTGGTATTATTATCCCTATAAATTTTTATTATTTCCGTTTTTAGGAAAATTTTGTTAAAACTGACGTTACCGAAAATGCCAAAGCTCTTGTTAATCTAGTTTGTGATATTACGAAACGAAAAGAAAATGCTGCTACTGTTCTTCACGTTACAGACATTTATAAAGGCGCAAATTCAAAAAAAATTCGAGATGCAGGTAGGAAAAAATTCATTTTATATCAATAATAAAAATAGTTTATATAATATTAAGATATCTCAAGAATACTACTCTTTAAAATTAAAAGGCTATGACAAGCATCCGTTGTACGGTCATGGAAAAACGTGGCCCAAAGACGAAATTGAAAGATTGATGCATAAGTTAATATTTGAAAACTTTCTGAAAGAAAATCTTCATGTAAACAACGAGATCGTTCATGCATATGTTGGACTCGGGTCAAAAGCTCAAGAGTTAATGACAAAAAATTGGAAGGTACAATTTTGAATGATGAGATAAATTTACATAAATTTATTTTCTTTTATTATATGAGATTTTGTCAATTTATGCACTTTTTGTTTTGTTTAATAGGTCTTTTTGGATACAAAAAAAACAGGTCCTTCGAAAGTAAATGCTGTATCATCCCCGCACGCATCTGCTTCGTCGCGTAACGACAACAAACTAGATTCTGAAAAGAATTGGAATGAATTGAAACAAAACTGTTACAATGAATTGTTCAAAATTGTTAACGGAATTGCTGGTGCTTTAGATGTCTCTGCCAATTCAATTATAAATATGGTTGCTATCCGAGCTATGAGCCAACAATTGCCAACAAATGAGGAAGAAATGTTAAAAATACCTCACGTTACAAAAGCAAATTTTGTTAAATATGGCAAAGCTTTACTTGACGTCACTAGAAAGTATGCAGCTGAAAAGCTTGGTGAGACATTATTTTTACAAATATTATAATTTTTTTTAGGGTTAAAATTTTACGATATAATCTTTGTTTTTTTTTTTTTTTTTTTTTTTTTTTTTTTTTTTTTTTTTTTTTTTATCATCCAAACAACAAAACTCAGAAAAAGCACTTTCAGTTAATACAATATCAGGTAATAAGTCTGATAAAGAAAGAGATGAATGGATCGAGATTTCTGCTGATGGGCCTGGTAGGAAAAGATCCTTGGATTGTTCTAAAGGAAATCAATCAAAAAAATCGCGAAGTGATAATATTGAAATCAAGTAAAAAAACTTCTAAGTTAAAAAAAAAAAAAACTAAAATTTATGAAAAAATTAATTTTTTAAAAATAATTGTTATGATCAATTTTAATTTTAAGCGCATCGAGAAGTCGGAGTACATCAAAAAACAAAGACAAACCGTCTGCGCCTACATCTAAAACTGCGGGACAAACTGGACCTGGTTTAGTTGATCTATCTAGAAAAAAGGAGTATCAAAAGAATCCAGAAAAATATATCAAACTTCTCTAATCAAAATTACGTTTAATAAATGATAAAAAAAAAAAAAAAAAAAAAATACTTTAAAAAGTATGGACCAATAAGTAAAGAGTCAAATTATTTCGACCATTAATTTTTGTAATGAATGTAGTCACTTGTTCATGTTGTATAAAAACGTTAAGTTTAGAGTTTTATTTTTATTTGCATGGTATTGATCAGTTATTTAAAATATATTTAATTTTTTTCAAAGTAATATAAAGTTTCTATACTATCGAAAAATTAGTAAAAGAGCAAACATATTCTTATATTTATGTTTAAACGATTTTTTATTGAATATCAATTGAATTAACAAAAAATATATATATATATCTCAACGCAGTGTTAAGTTCGCATGGCAATATCGCGAGCACAAGGCAAGCATCACTTTGTAATATTTTGATAATTTTTTGTCTTAAATAGTTAGTATTCACATTTAAAAGTTTCTGCCTTTCTGAGTCAAAATAATAATAATAATAATAATAATAATAAATAAACCAAGTTTGTGAATCACTTTTTGTACATAAAACACTCATTCTATAATATTATGAGAACATTACGTATTGTATTTGCTTTGTAAATTAAAAATTCCTTTATCTACCTTATAAATCAGTGTTAAAATTTAAATGTACATTTTATTTGCATTTAATAATTATTGTTTTAAAGATTTTTTTTTATTTGATAGTAAATTGCTTTACCAAATTAGTAAAAAAAGCTATTACCTACTTATAATTTTGATTTTTAATTTTGTTATTAATTGAAATCAATTAATATGGAATACGTTATCGTATTTTATGTAATATAACATTTTCATAGTTCTTTGACACTGACTCATTTGAAATCTCTAATATTTGAGTCAGCTAAGAATGAAAACTGAAAATTCAAAAAAATTTCAACACTTTCGTTTGCATTTTTTAAATAAAAATCCTTAATTCAATCTAAAATGTATAAAAAATTAAGTTTAAAAATTAGTTTGAAAATTTTCTCGAAAGCAAAAATTTTAAATCAGCTTTCTAATCATTAAAATTTTTAAATAGCCGATTTTTTGACATTGAATAAAGGTGTGAACCGTTCATAGTCAAAGCGATAGTCCGATACGCAATAATTAAAAAAAAACTTCTGATTGAACAACATTACTATTCCGCTTAATGATTTGTTATCTCGAATAAAAAGCCACATCTCTCTCAATAGTTTAAAAAGCAAAGTAGCCCTTAAAATTAATTGAAAGATCCGACTCGCGACTCTGATAACGCACTATCGTTCACGAATAACGGACACCTCCTCCCACACCAGAGCGAAAGGGAAAAAAAAAAAAAAAATCGTCGCGGCCAGCGCGGACCTAGCTAACGATAAATCGAGGCATGCATCGGCGCGGCGTGCACATATGGTGGTGCAGCTATGCGTGAGCGCGGGCTACCGGCCGACCGAAGAAGAGACGTTGGCCTCGACAGATGGTGCAGCTCCACCTCCTCCTCCTCCTCCTGCTGTCCTCCTTCGCGCCTGCTGCGGGTTTTATTTTCTAAATCTAAAGATTCGCCCTTTGTTTTTTCCCATTCACCCCGCCGCGTCGGCCGCGCTGGCCGCAACTCTGCAGTGTCGTTGAACTCGTGCCTGACTATTATTTTAGTCCCTACTTTCACCACTCTTTTTCGATTCTTTCTTTTTATTTTGTTTAGAAAATTTTGCTTTTTTTTTAATAACTAACTGTGATATTATTAAGTGTTACTCATTCGCGAAAAGAGCGTTGTTATCGCAGATACCGATTGAAAAAGAAATATCTGACAATATTTTCCTTTGATAGATGTATCAGACGTGAAATATGGAACATCCTTCACCTGGCGAGAATGAAAATTAATTTAAAAGGAAGCAAAGTATGAATTTATAATTTGATTAAGGTTACTGATTGCACTTATCTGCACTTGCGGAAGACATGACTTGCACTTTTTACATACTAATTAAGATGTATTGTCATTATTCCAGTCTGCTGCCAATCGTCGCAAATGTTCATCTGTGATACATAATAATTATTGTAAAAGTATTTGGAAATTATTAAATTTTAACTTTTGAAGAACGACTACTTGCTTTTTAAACTTTGTACGAGCACAATAAAGAACCCACCCCCCTAAGGTAAATTAATTTAGGTGTATGGTGTACCGGTGCGAGGGCAGCAGCAACTGTCGACAAGAGGCCGAAAACATAACGGCAGCTTTGAAATCAATTCGAAATCTGCTGCTTTCGCCGGGACGTCGATCGTGGAGAAAGAAAATAAAAAAAAAAGAAGAAAGAGGGAGGTACCATACCAGCACGCGCGCGCGTGACGGGTGGGCAAAAAAAAAAAAAAGGGCCTCAATGATCATCATAATGATGTATTGCGGCGGCGAAAGTCGTCGTGGTGGCACATGCCACGCGTCAAATGTCCGAAACAATGTATTTTTCGGTAGCAAACCGCAGCTCGTTGACTGCCGGATGGACTCTCGAAGTTTCGTGATCCGCGGAGTTGCACCGAGCGTCAGCTGGGATTATCAATGACGAGGAAGTTTCTTGTTGTTCTTGCCCCTGCGTCATGTGTGCATCTCTTTTCAGGGTTATTGATCTTTTTTCCTCTTGGGGTTTTTCATCTCCCTGACTTTTGCGCTTGGTCTACCTGGAGAAATGATTTTTTAGCGGAAAACTGTACGGCTGATAAGAAATGACCGATATTTTAAAAATCACGTTTTTCAGTTTTATAACTTTTTTCTAATTAATTTTAAATTAGAAAATTGAACTATGATAATTAATGCTCATTTCTTTTCTAATAAATTTTGTGATCTCAGTTGGATCTTTAAACCCAACTCTGAATTAGGATCATCATTAAAGTGCATGTGACTATATTGTATTCTCTATTTTTCTTTACGATTCTTTTTAAGATTAAGTAGTTAACAGTAATGAGTCCTTTATTATATTAAAAAGCTTTCTCAATAGCGTAAAACATTGTGAACATATTTCGTTTTTTTTATTATTATTATTATTTTTTTTTATTAAATCCCACAATATTTACTATTTATTTAATTTAATGTAATGCTATAAGGTTTCAAAAGTATCTTGATAATAAAGAATCACTCAATTTAAATTTGCTAAATCTCATTAGGATACCTATAAAAACAAAAAAATGAACGAAAAAACCAAACTGAGTTCTCTGTTGCCACTACAGATAAAAAATTCTCGATTATTTTTAAATTTGTACTGAATGATACACCGCGTATTCGAGATCTAAAGCTTCGCCTCTTCCACTCCATTTATGAAATTCGTCAGAATATATAATATTTTTTATTGGTGATGAGGTGAATTTAGGTGAATATGTAAATTTATTACGGACGGGATTGTAGTGAAAATAAAGGCAAGGGGTAGGATATATATAAACCGCACGTGTGCGGTGTACATTGGGACCATGAATATGCATTGCTACGGGGTATGTCCAGGTGCGATCATAGGTAACGAACTATTACGATGATGCGTATCGTGGGTTTTTTATATTTTTACAGCCCATCGCTCGACGCGCCGAGCGCTGCAGCCCGCATTATTATTATTTCGTCGAGCTCGGGCGCGCGCGGTGAGAATCTTGAAAATACACGTTCCCGCCAGAGGAATTATACTATCGCGCGGAGCGGTGCCAATTTGTGCGATTTGGGCTGCGCCTGCTTCGGGAGATTTATTCCCGGGGTCTTGGATTTTGCTTAGATTTTAGGATACGCGGCTAACGAGGAGAGACGCTGCCGCGAAAATCTTTTTTTGGGGTTTTTCTGAGAGGAGAGCTGTACCGTTATAATCTTCTGCAAGTTTATAATCTATAGTTTCGCTCGAACAATTGTAATTGATTATCATTATTTTGATTTTTTTTTCACCTAAATTCATAAATTTTATGTGAGTGAACCGATACTAAGAGTTAGCCTAGCCTTTGGAATTGATTAGTTTGGATTAATTTCTTCAAAAATCTGAAATTTACTCTAGATTTAATTTTTTAATGAAAAACTTATTACCAAGATTTAGCGTGTTTAGAGATAAATTAAAATAATGGATAATTAAGTTTAAAAAATATATAAATCCTCATCTAGGATTTGAACTACAATTAGTTTACAAATATTTCGTACTTGTTTCTTAATAGTGGTTATACGGGGAAAATAAAATTTTATGCGCAATTGTGACACTTAATTTTGAAAAAAAAAAAAAAAAAAAAAAATTATAAACCTGTTTCCTGCAGTAAGCAGTTGTTCAAGCATCAGTAGTCGCAAAAAGTCGTTGGGTCGTTGGTTGTTGAATGTTTACTCACAAACACGTGCGTTTTCGAATAAAAGCTACACCACCTTAGTAAATTCAACTCTCGCGTTGCACCTGCGAGAGTAATAATGAAGATTCCTCAATTATTTTGACTTCCATCGAGCTAGTTTCGTTGTCTTTTCTCGAAATCAATTTATTTGCAAGGTATTTTATTAAATCTTTAACCTTTATAATTTTATTTTATTGACAAAAACAACATTGTAAGAAAATAAATTATTCAAATTTTTTAATTTAGTTATTAATAGAAGAAAAAAAAAACTTAAGTACTATACAAATTTTAAACTTCTCGTTCAACTAAACATTTAATTTATGTAATAGTAGCGTCAAAAATTTTGGGACCTGCCAATGTCTCGGTGAATTCATCCAAACAGTCCATTAATCAAAGATAATTTATTATTTGGTTAGGCTCGAATTCAAATTTTTTAATAATTTTTTATAATAATAACAATAATCATAATAGTATAATTTATTAACGCCTGTTCTTCTTTATTTTTAAAATTATTATTTAATTGATATCCTAGTTTAAATAGAAGTTCTAAGTCATTGAGAAAGTAAAATCATCAAATCTCATCTGAACGACTTTCATCTTCTCAAAACTCTGTAAAAATCATCAAAGAGGAACAGGAAAAAAGCGGCTCGGGCGCACGTACGTCTTGTTAACGACATTTTAAAGTACTTGCATGGCGGGGAGAATCGTCGTCGTACGAAAGTAAGTCCCCTCCCCCGAAAACGGCGACACTTTTTGCCTCGCCGCGTTGATTTTCAGCTGCTTTGCCATTTACGGCTCTCTAGGACCCTTCTTCTTCTTCTTCTTCTTCCTTTTTTTTTCTTCGATTAATTTAAACGCGGGTAAACACGTTCCTTCGTCATCGATATCCGATGTACCGTTTCGATTGACACGAATACGTCGGGTATTTATTTTATATCGAGGTGCGACGAATTATTATTTTCATTGACGTATGTCGTACAATTATTGTAAATGTACAAAAAACAACATTACAGCGTTTATTTTTGGACTTTCATTTTATTAATCGATTTCGAATTTTTAATGAACCATCTGGTGACATTCGAAGAAAAAACTCGTCCTATTTTTTATCCGACAAAAGTCGTGTAATTTACTTTTGAAATTAGCCGTTAGCTGAAGATTTAACTTAAAAAAAAAAAAACTCGTATTCAAATAAAAAATAAAATTATAAAAATTTTTAAATCAATAAAAAACAGTAAAAACATTAACAATACAATTTTTAATGAAATTACACATTAAAATGATCTAACCAAAATTATTTTCTATTCCATCTTTAAAATTCTGTCAAACTTTTTCTGATACTGCCTACTGTTCTCGGATTTTCCGTCATTTTTTAACTGTATAAATACCAAAAACTATACAGCATTGATACAATAAAAGTCGACTGTACCTAATTAAATAGTATAAAAAGTTTTTTATTTCAACCATATCTACACTGCACAAAAATAAATTTTTTTTACAGTATCACTTTTATCAACGCACTTAATTGAATCCTTTCATCAATAATCTCTTCGAAAGTGTCGAACCTTATCATATGGAGTAATAAGGGCTGTTAAAATTAAAACACCATTAAAAAATCTGCAGTTAAAATAAAGGAACGACAGTAAAGTAAATGTGCGTCATATCAGTTGATAAAAAAGAATTAAAAAAAAGTGCATACTAATTGCCTGCACACGCCGCCGCGCCGCCCCTCGTGCGGTCGGTTGGTTGCTCGAGGACTGCATTAATTGTTCGCCGATTGTAAAAGCAACCGGTGCGGTTCTGCTCCGGTTTCTAAAGGCATCGTCGTTACGTGGCACTTGATTCAACAGCACGCCGATTAATTTTAACACGATCGATATAACACTTACGTGCTCGGAATAATCAATTTTATTGTGATCAATTTTTTTTTTTTTTTTTTTTTTTTTTCTCTTCTTTTGCTTACCTTATTCTTTAGTGTACCCGAAATTGAAAAAGGTTATTGTAGTTTTTATGATTGAATTTTTATTTTTTCAGTTTTTTAAAAATATTTTTTATGCCAAAGTAAAGCTTTTGGTCTTTGATAACTAATACCAGCGTTTTATTTTGTAAGATCTTATTTTAATATTTAATGCTCGTGCAATACATAAAATCAACAAAATTCAGTTGTAAGCCTGTCTTGAAAAAAAAAACGAAAATTTACTTGCCACTGGGTTTACTTATTAAAATATAACCATAAAACTCAATGATAATTTTTTTCATTCTTTTACACGTATAGCACTTATCACTAATTTTAAAACTCACTCATCAAAAAGAAAGTTAAATTTTAAACCTCATTTTATAATTTTATTGACACAAAATTAATGACTCAAGGGAATTTCAAATGATAAAAAATTTCATTTCTTATTAAGGTTTTCTAATTAAGGTTCTTATTAAGGTCTTAGGCACAATTCGTAATATCAAACTATTAGGGTACCAACTATATTTCAGAGTTTATTTAACAGTGAAACTGTATAGAAAAATTTTCTGATAAACTTCAAAAGCGTTTTTTGAAATCACTATCAGTAATTTTTTAAATAAATAATCAAATTTTTACCACCAGAATCAATGTAAAAAGTAAAATGAAAATGTGCAGAGATTTATAGAATTTATACTAGTTAAAACTTCATTTATCATTGAAAGATTATTTTGTTGGGTAAACATTTTTTTAAACAAAAAAATTCAGTTTTTGAGTTATTTTTATTTGGTTGAATATTTGTTGAATAAAGTTGATGAATCATTTTGATAAATTTCATCAGTAAAAGCCGAAATCCAACATTTGATTAACTATAAAACTATCGGAATTCAAGTTTCCAGAAAAGCTTAAACCCGTAATTGTAAAAAAAATGAACGCATCGAAATATGTATAATGTTTATTTAAAATTGCAAATCAACCACTCTAAGATAAAATTCCAGATAATTTTTTTTCTTCCTTTACAAACGCACGGAAATCGAAAGCTCCCGGCGTACAAAACCATCAGCTCGAGCTTTCGAAGCCAGCAAACACCCTGCTCCAGTAACCTTGAAAAGCCTCGAACGACTTCCTCTTGGGGATAATGAGACGCGAGACGCGTGCCGCAATAATCGATTGCTTTTCGAGACAAGATCGACACGCGCGCGCGAAAACGCGAATATTATTACCATAAACCAACTTACCTACCAGCCAGCGCACCGAGAAAATGATAATTGCGCTCGATCCCTCGGAGCAGAGTGCAGATGCGCCTTTGGCCGCAGCCTTGAAAAGCTCTTTTCTCTCTCCGGTACTGCAGTTATAGTCACTCGGGTTTTTTCTTCTTCGCGTATCATCGGCCGCGCACTGCAAATATCATATTAATGCCTCCAATTATTTTATCACTCTTAACTCTTGCAGCTGTACCGATGTTTTTTCAGGGTTATTTTTAAATGCGCCGCTAGTGCAGGTGTTTTGAGTGATATCTATGCCGCTTTATTGTTCAACCCTCGGATTATAAAAGCTTGTTATTCCCCAGCAATCTTCGAGGATTTTTATAAAATTGGTTAAGAAGGATTTTCATTTTTGTTTTTGCCGGTTATTTAGCCTATTTTAAAAATTTTTACGTGAAATAAATATTTGGAATGTTGGTACCAAATTTTTTCTACTTTAAAAGTAAATTAATACAAATTCAGCTTGTATAATATTCAAATTTCAAATCAATGGCAAGACTACTAGTAGTAGCAATAAGATTTTGACTAGATTAAAAAAAAAAATTTTTTTAGCAAGGTAAATGCCTGAGATTGGTTAATCTAGAGAATAGATTCAAAAAGTCCTGGAATTGTACTAAAATTTATTTTCATCTTGACAAGTTATACATTTTTATAAAGTATGTATTTAAATACATAAGAAAACATAAATATTTTTTCAAAGAAATTTATTAATAAAGGTATTTTTGTTTAATGTTGATTTACTCCCGATTTTAACAGTTTATAACCAAAATTAAATTCTATCTATAGTTACTCAAAGTTAATGTAACATCCTCACCTTCTAAAGTATAAAATGTATGTCATTATAGTCGTTAATCGAAAGTGTTGCACACCGATGATGCAGATAATTTTTATGTTAATTTTATGACACAACTGGACAAGTACAAGAGTTTATGTTTATTTTTATTGCCTTTCTTTAAAAAGTTTTATTTTGTTTACTTTGGTAACAATTTTCTCATGATCACGTTGCAAATACGTCACTATATCGGAAAAATCACATAG
The DNA here is from genome assembly GCA_038277355.1 of Encarsia formosa. Classification (NCBI taxonomy): domain Eukaryota; kingdom Metazoa; phylum Arthropoda; class Insecta; order Hymenoptera; family Aphelinidae; genus Encarsia; species Encarsia formosa. Next base: position 115,609,457 of record CM076184.1, read on the forward strand.
AGTTAATAATTTAAGGTTTAAATTAATTCCATTGATTTTTGTTAATGAAATTTTTAAAAAAGTTTTCGTGAATAATGTTTTACTCTCGGTTTTTTAATTGCATGATAAAGTACTTTTCGCTAATGAGTGCACTCCACACTCGAAACGGAATACAACTAATGAAGACGACATTTAAATTATAAATTTCCCATTAAAAGTCCCGAAAATCGTCTGCATTTAAACCTAATTGAAAATAATTGATCATTCTATCGATGCGCGGTGATCATTACGAGGTTCGGAGGAAATAAAAAAAAGAGGAGGGGGGGGGGTAAGCTCGGGATCATTAAAAGCGAGATTCAGGGATCGAGAAAACGAACTTCTTCTTCTTCTTCCCGGTAGGGCCCCGTTAATTTGTCACGGTGATTTTGAAATGCAAAGAATTGTCGGATCGGTGAGTTACGACCGGGGCACCGTCAATATTAGCCTCGCGTGATCGATCGCCTGCCGTCGTTGAGTTCGTATATCACCGAATAAGCCCGACCTGTAGAAAAACATCGTACGCGAAGCGAGAGCTTTTCGCGCGCGCGCGACCGAAAGACGGTAATTAAACCGCAGCTGTGTGACCACCCGACTTTTCCCGTGTCGTAATTGGTCGACTCTTTACGGTTTGTCTCTGTCTCTTTCTCTTTTTTTTTTTTTTTTTTTTTTTATACTCAAGGATACTGATTAATACAGAGTTTATTATTGGAAATTGAAGATTTCAAGGGCAGAGTTTAGAAAAAATGTGATTTTAAGTCAAATTTCATCTTTTGCGAGGTTTTAAAAGACATTGTAATTTTTCAACTAATAAAATCGTCGAAATTTCAAAATAATTATGAACTTTTTTCAAGACAACGTTTTTGATGTTAAGTATTCTACTTGATAACCATTTTGTGGCCATTTTTCTAACGGCTTCTGTGACCAACCAGAGTAGGATCAGGTAATATGAATACTGACAAAAATATGTTAAACTTATAATTAATACACTCTTGTGCTATAAATTATTTATTATTATTTAAGCCATTATTAATTAGAAAATCCAAGTGGAGTTGATTAAAAAAAAAAAAGAAGACTTTTTTATTACAGTCTTTATCTGATCTATCGAAATTATAAATTCTTTGAAAGCTTTCGGGTGAAAAGCAAAATTTCAAAAACCACTGAACGTAATTTCAAATACATCGAATTATTTTATTGTTTGCGCGCAATTAAACGAATTTGACTTTAATAACTAAATTCGATTTCTTTATTCAAACTAATCAAACACGTGCTTTTAATCAGAAAATTACGTCAAATTCTAAGAAATATTTTGAATGATAATTTTTTGACAATATTGACATTTTATTATCTATCAGGTTTTCGAGTAGTGTTTTGAAAAAATCATCTACTGACAAGTAACAATTAATTTTGAAAAATCGAGAGGTTATTTTACTAAACTATCGAAAAGTAGATTCTTTTATTCGTCCGTGTACTTTTGAAAAGTAACATTAATGTCTCATTAATTTTCATCAATTACTAGAAACATTTGATGTTGAACAAGTCACGTACTCAGAATAAAAATGATGATTTTTTTCGACTCCGTTTAATCGTTTACAAACAATCAAACTAAATTCAAATGCGACTTAATATCAAACGCTATCATCGTCACAAATCAGGAGGAAAATTAATACGTTATTATTTCCTTATTTTTTCTTAGAAGCATTTATTTTCACAAAAATGTTTGTTTTATAAAAAAATTTTCCAAGTTACTTTTTGTAACTACTATTAGTCTATAATTTGATGATGCAAGTTTGAAGAATAGATAAAGTCACTTCTGTATGTCAGTAGGTAATAATTATAAGCGCGCTATCAAAATTAAGTGTAACAACGTAAAAAACTACAAATGCTTGCTTGTAGATAGATAACACCTTAGTTGAGCCTTGTAAATTTACCATGAAAAAATGTTGTAAATATACGTGATATTTAGATAATAATACAGGAATTATGCATTAAAAAATTTTTAAACTATGAAAAAATTTCTCATCATAGCTTTGTTAAAAGTTTCATATATTTGACAATAGTATTCATATTGTATTGCATTTTAAATTAAAAATCAATATTAATATAGTAGTAAGCCTAGTAAACTATTAATTATCACTTGAATCATAACATTAATTATAATAATTGCTTACTAAAGAATATTTTATACAAAAAAAAAAAAATCAGTAATATAAAAACATTAAATCATTATTGTAAAAAATTAAATGTATAATTAATTATATAGTAAACGTTAAAACAAACAAAAAATTTTCAATATCAAAGAGAATCATTTTCAATATTTAACATTCATGTAATGATGACCAATACCGGTACTAATTTTTCTCTACTTTGACTAAAATTATTTTAATCCTATTTTTCAAACATCTTCAAAAAAAAAAAAAAGCCACCAAGAAAATTAATTAAAAAGAAAAATCTCCGATTTCCTACCGGGTAAAAAAGAAGGATCCGGACTTTTTCTGAACGAACGGGTTGCACCCACGCGCTCGATCGCAGGGTTGGTAATTCAATCGAGAGGCAAAAGCTGCAACCTGCACGCTCGTCTCGTGTATGGCTGCTGATGCATCGTGTGCGCCACGCGAGCTCCTTCATTAGACGCTCGGTTTACCATCGTCAAGCCTCCCTTTTTTTTCGGTGTTTCTGCACTTATTTGCAATATGCGTGACGGACTCGATAGGGTGCTGGTGGGTTTCTTAATTTCAGACTCGAGTGAGCAGTAGTCCTCGTGGTCGGGGAATTTTTTTTCGAGGAAGTTCCGGAAGTGTTTGAAAAGGAGTGGGCGAGACGAACTTTGAGTTGTGGGGGTGAACGACAAGTGTTTGACGCCTTTTCGAGGATTTTTTTAATTTATGCAAAACTATTTTGATTTAATTTTAATTTGAAATTTTTAGAAAAAAAATTCATAGTTCTTGCAATTGTAGGCGTACATTTCCATTGTTAGAAAAACATGTATGATTTAGTATGAATTTGTCTGCGTAGAATTAAATGAAATGAACGATTTAGAACACAAATTATAAATTGATTTGATTAATAGTTGATAATTACTAATTTATCTAGTTGTTATTCAGCAAAGGTTATTTTTTATCAAGTTTGTAGTATTATTTTCGAGATTATTTTTTGTTAACAGATTTATTATTTTATGACAATTTTGTTTTTGCGATGAATATAGTTTAAGTTAATGTTCTTGAGAAATGTTTACCCCTGTTGAGTAGAAATTATTTACAAATCCGAATCGATTGAAGCGAGAGGAAAAGGTTGCACTTGATTTGAAAAAGAATGATGCAAGTATTCAAAAAATACGTGGTCATTTTTAAGCAAATAATTAATTAACTTTGATTTCTCGAACAATTAGCGATGCACTTAAATTGGGACCCGACGATACCATTGTCTAACTGGGTTTGACTCTTCTGTCCTGAAAAAATAAATTCTGGAACAATTTAAATTTCTAATTTTTATTTCAAAAAATTTCTTATTAGTATATTTTATTGCGTCACCTGCCTACCGCAAATAAATAACAAAAAAAAAAAAAAAAAAAACAATCAAATTTTTCGTTTCTAAATTGCATCTGTTGCATTTTGGGGAACAATCGTTTTACATATTTTATGAGCTTAGCTTACACAATGAGGAGTGTCCAAATTATAGGGTTCTATAATAAATGGGTCTTCCAGCTAAAAAAAGATCCCGAAATAAAAATCCCCCGTACCTTCTAATAATCACTCTAATTTCTTCAATTTCCTAAAAAAAATCATAATCTCGAATAAATATCGGACATACTTCCACCCTCGCTAAATTCTACAACACCCTCAAATTTCCATACAATCGTACGTAAACCTTTCTAAACGGGGATAAAATCGTCTAATCTTTGGCATCTGCAGGTACAGGAAAAAAAAATCTTTGTCACTTTCGAAATTCAAAAAGAACTTTGCTGTCGGAAAGAAAATCAAAGAAAAACAAAAACATCGAGGGTGATGATGTCGATCACCTGCCATGGTGTGGCACAGGTGCCATTTAAGTAGTATTTTCTACCCTTGCACTCTGGCACGTCTCTCTCTCGGGTTGAAATTTTTACGGCCTTGAGAATAAACATTGCTCTTTTTTCAGGTTAATCGCGTCTCGTAATTGCAGGTTAATTTTCGGTTGGATTTTCAATGCGATTTTTATCGAGGTGCTTGCCTGCCCGGCCCGTGCATCGCTTGATTGTTTTAAAAAATTTCATCCTTCTGGCTTTGTTTACTAACAGCTTGTAAGTCTTATCGGTAGTAATATATTTATTTCATAAACCAGCATAACAACTTTAACAAAAATCTAAAAAATTTTTTTAATTATTTATATAAGTAAAATTTTGACGATAATTGTCTTAAATTGTAAATGTAATTTAATAATCTCAATTAAAAATTTGTGTGATGATTATTTAAATCATAGTTTAAAGTTTCTAAACGAAATCAAAAATTTTAAATTTCTTAATTTTCATAGTAATATAATCAACAATTAACTTAATGTTAATTTATGCTTGAGTTTCATGAGATCAAATTATGCTGCAAGAGTAACATTAGCTCAAAATAATTGTAATTTAATGATTTCACTTTGTAAGTTAGGAAAGATTATACTTATTAAAGACTAAATTTTTGTTTTGAGTTCAAAAAAATTTTTTCTTGAAAATTAATTTTTCAATTTAATAAATAAAAAAAGAAAAACGTTAAAAGTTTTCTGCAGATCAAAAGAATAGGTAAATGATTTTTTTCCTCAAAAATCGTATACTCAAAATCACGAGGCCAGCTTTGATTATCGGAGAAGCGACTCGAAAGCAGTTATCTTTCGTTTCTTCCAAAAAATCCGTCAATTAAATATGCGCATGTCCCAGCAGCCAAAATCACCTCAGCCGGGTTACAAGAAACTGCAGCAGAGGCTGCACGAAGGTTGTCCTTTTAAAGAATCAGGCGAAATCGCCGCCAGCTGCCGTGTACTCGACTCGTATCCCTGTCATTTTTTTTTCATTTTTTGTTTTTTTTTACTTTTTATCTTTCTTTCACTTGATGCTGTGTCGCCAAAAGCAGCTCGCGATTTTCGAAAAATGAGATGCAAAAGAGGGAACCGAGAATGTGTATAGCTTGGATTTACATGCGCGCATTTGAGATTTATTAATTATAATTTTTTATTAAATATTAATGAAAAAATCTCAGCAAAAATTAAGCGGCTATTAAAGAGAAAAAATAGAACGCTTCGATCAATTTAAAACTTATAATTCGAGTAATAATATAGACTTAGACTTAAAATTACAAGTTATATTTTGAAAGTGTCTAGGTACCATCGCCGTGTACCGTATTCGGTGCACGGTGCACGGTACACGGTACCAAATAAGAGTTACTTTAGACACTCTGTGAATTTAAGTGGGTTATTTAGGATGGGTCATTAGATTTAAAGTAAAAACTAGTCGTTTTTTAAACTTAAGTGGGTTATTTGGAATAAATTATAGGATCTAAAGTAAAAAGCTACCGTGTACCGTGTACCGTGTACGGTACACGGCGATGGTACCTAGACACAACCTTATATTTTTCTGGATGTTTATAGACTATCACATTGTAAAATATTTTTAAGTAAGAGTTTGATCATGTAATCATTTATTAAACCTCAAATAATAAAAATTTCAGTTCTGAAGAGGGCGACATTGATTGCCGAAACGTTAATATGTTGCTTTTAATTTAAAAAAGGACCCATAACAACCCAATCTCGGATAGATCGAGGAAAGACCAAAGATATTTAAAATTACAAGTTTCAGAAAAAGAATTTTTTGATTACAGCAGTTCCTATTTTTTTCTTCCTATTATGTATGTAAAGCTAAACTTCTAAAGCGATAATTGTAAAAATTATAAATTAAAAATTTTATTCTACGCCTACATAATGTTCAATAAACAGTGAAAAAAATTAAGGTAAATTTTGAGCGATTTCAGTTTTAAAACAAGCAACAAATTTAGAAACCGCATAAAAAAATCATACACTTCGACCCAAAAAATCATATCAGCGTTCCAGTGTATTACAACGCTCGGGACAATTACAGGGATCGATATAGTTACTCGCGGACACGCGTGAGCGTAGTATACGTTTGAGCAAACACACGTGTCGATTCGTATCAACCGACCGGTGGCGTAATCCTATCCTGCAGGAAAAAAAAAAAACTCATCTTTCGCGTGTCGCTCGAGTATAGATTTATAATCCCGGATAAGCGGGGCAAACACCGACTCCTGTGTGGATTTTTTAATGAACGGGGGATGATTTATTTTACGAACTGTTTGCGCTGCCTGCATTCGATCTGCTTTTACGACGCGACTCTTTTATGAGTAGTTTAGAGGAAATTTTTTTTTTTTTTATTGCGTTTGCAGAATGTTTTTAATGGGAGCGTCTGTTGATATCGCAGATTAGGTTAATTTATGGCCGCGAAAAATTAGTTCATTCTATATTTATACACGAAGTAGAATCTTCACGGATTATAGTAGACATTTATATTGTAAAGTCCGAGGGGCTACGCACTTCAGAATCACACATAAAAATCAATGTCATCAATAAAATATTAATTTCATTTCAAGTAAAAGTATTCAAAAAATATTATTTTCAACAAAATACCAATTGAAATTGATTCCGAGGCTCTAAACACTTTAAATTTGTAAATTGTTAATGGTTTTCACCTATTTTTGAAAAGTTTTTGTTTTTATTAAACTCACTTTTTAAATAGTGGAAATTTTAAACTATAACAAATGAATTTGTTGTTTATATATTTTTTAATAAAAACCTTAGTTGAATATGAATTTCCACCAACTAGACAAAGATTCTATTAATTTATTAAAAGTTTTTGTAACTAACATTTCTGAATAATATCTCATTTAAGGATAAAATAAAAAATTTGTCGATAAAATATTCGAACCGAATCCTCAAAAAGTCGGTGGACTTTAAATGTGCGGTTTCGACCAGATGAGATACATTTGACATAGCCGGAAGCCGAAAACAGGAGTGCAATCATCCGAGATTACAGAACAAACATGCAAATAATCACGTGAAAAAAAAAGCGGGTCGAGCCCTACCTCGAAGCATCCCCGGGAGAACGAAAGAAAAGAACTCGTGCACCGAGCAATACGCATGTAATTCATCTCCTTCACAAAGAGAGCTCGGGATGCATAAAAAGTGTTGAGAAACGTCGATCGTGACACTTTCCGGATCATTAACTACCCGGCTGGGCGAGATGCAGGAAGTGCGTGCGATGCGTTTAATTTTAAAAACGCAACGCGGGATGGGTATATCCGATGGCCCTCATGTTGGTACACCTGTGCGTCGCTAGACTTTACGCTTTTGATTCTATGCGCTGGACAAAATACACGTGACGAAGTACCTATTTTTTTTTTTTTTTTAATTTATGCTATTTTTTTATGCTGGTACACGTGCACTCACCTGTCTCGATTAGTTCGTTACATTCTAACTTCAATTTCGTATTCCGGTTTTGTTGTACCGTACCGAACAGACAACTGAAATTTTCTTTAGGGGTGAAGCATAAAACGAATATAATTTCAAAACTTATGATTTAGATTTTTTACTTTGAAACAATTTAGTTTTTTAGTTCAAACTCAATAAAAACGACATCAAAGTTAAAACCCATGAATAGTTCTGAATAAGACTAGCCTTATAATATAATTTCTTCAGAAACTTATAATCATTTGCAGATAAGATCGTTTATTAGTTTATTTGAATTACAAAATAAGGTAACTTTTTTGTGTTTGCATGGTAAAAAATTTTTTCATTACTAGACTAGATGATTTTTTGTTTTTTAATCAGCCGAAATCACTTGATTCGAATAAATTTTGAACCTGTCTGAATTCGGAATATTTTCTTGATGCTAATTTATTAAGAAGGTAGGTTTATAAAAATTTATGTTCTGACTAACAAAAAAATGTAACAAAACCTCTTTAAATTGAATAATTTATCTTATCCATCAAAATATAATTCAAATACAATCATTTATTTATTTATTTATTTATTTATTTACTTAACATCATCAACGGACATTAATGCCCTTTAATACATAATTAATTCATATACATTTTTCATAATTAACAACTTTCTCATTCGAATTGTAAAAATTTTGATTTAATATCTTTCTTAAATAAACTAATATAGTTACAATTTCTTGTATCAACGAATAAACTATTCCAACTTTTTTTCAATCTGTTTGTAACAGAATAATATAACAAATTTGTTTTACAATTAGATTCAAGCAACTCTCTAGGATTTTTTATATTGAATCGAATATTTCTAATCGGAAATAAATCATTGATAAAATTTAGAGAAACTTGGTTGGAATATTTATTCTAATAATTTTGGTATTAAGTTCTTAAAAATCACAATTTTTTAATGTTATTTGAAGCATAAACAAATAATATTTTATACACTCAGGACGGTAAGGAAAAAGAGGAACAGGAGGAAGAAGTACGCAAGGCATCGTTGGATTTGCCGTTAAAGCCGATCGGGTGACGATTATAAACGAGTAAAGGAGGCGAGGAGGAGGTGCCGCAACTCCGATAGGGAGCTGTACGTTAACTGCACCTGCCTTTTTTCTCTCTACCCGTATTTTATTCATGCATGAAAACAACCCATACGCGACCTCGGAACGAAATAGGAATGCAAGATTGTCCCGAACGATCAGAGTTCACTCTTCTCTCCTTGCGCCTTTGTGATTAATAATACGCTATTTCAAACTTAAAAATTAATTTTAATTAATCAACCGAGAAAACTTCTTTTATTAACTTTTTCTCAAACACTGGCAGCTTTTAAACTCAGGTCCAGGTATAAAAATCGCGTAATCTTGATGCGAGCCGACCGATGTCAAATTATAAGCTTTCGTCCGCCCGTAATAAGCGTAGAATATAAAAATGCAAATTTTTAAATGTATATAACAAGGTCGAAGGAAAAAGTAATAACGAACGGCTTATTATTTGAAAATTTGGGATAATATCGAGCTTATGTACCAGGGCGGTTTCTCTTAAACATTGTGATCATCGAACGTAAAGGATATTTTTTCGAATCACAATTCCCATAAATAAAATGTGACGAACTTACGACTGTCTTAAATTGTCGGTATTAATAAATAACCCGTACTTTATTTCTAAGTAAGATTTACGACGAACCGTACCTTTCAATATTCAATAATCCTGCAGTCATTTTAATCGAAGTACAAAACTACCGACTTGCAAAATAATACCTTATCGTCGTACAAATGTAATAATTATCGCGTCGAATGAAATGAAAAAAAAAGGTCGTATCTTCAAACTTGCTTGGTCGTAAATAATCGTCGATGAAGATTTTCGGTTTAGCAATTCAAACGCGTTATCGGGAGCATTAAAATTGCACCTTATCAACTTCAAAGGGGATAAAACCTCTAAATCATCGTGTCCAAAATCCAATCCCGAAATTTACCATCAATCAGGTATTTTCGGGCCCTTTAATAACCGGTTGGTCGCCCCGAAAAGTCACTCCGGATTTACCTTCGAGTCGCGTCGATTAGAGCCAGAACATCGCTCGAAACTTGTTTGCCCGGCCGCGGCACGCAAAACCGGATGCTTGAAGTTTTAAGGGATATTTCGGCGGCCGCCAATTCCCTTATTCCCTCTCTTCGTCTGATTGGAATTCTCGACTTCATTTCGAATAAAAATGTGATTCTCGGTTTTGAATTATTGTATCATGAATAATTTTTATTATATTTATAAACGAAGGACTTTTTAAACATAATTTGAAAAATAAAATCAGATAATAAAAACTATTTTTTTATAGGTTTCCATTGTCGACAGTATGAAGAAATCATTAAAATAAATATTCATCGACAGGTGCATTACGTGAGTGATGCCCCTTCAAAAACCTTTCAAAATTTCTAAAAAAAGCAAGAAAAAAAAAGCGAAGGGGGAGGAAGTTACAAGAGTTTTGAAAAATGTGGCTCATCTAAAATAAACGACGTATCTCCTCCCTCAATAATACAAAAAAAAGCTCTCCGATCAATCATCGCTGGTCTGCATCAATTTACCTAATCCGCACACATGCTGGTCACTCTCCCGAAATTAACTCATTAAACGCACGCGTCCAATATAATTTTGAGGCGCGTGCCAGGTTGCCTTTTGGCGTTATCGTAACGTTTTATCCGCAACATGCACCCCGAAAAATCTGCCTCTCAAAAAATGAAAAAAAGGCAAAGACGGAAGGGAGGGGAGGGGGGGAGACCAGCCAGAGTAAGAGGAGACTCGTTAAGCCTTGGAATTTTTGGGCAGATCAGCTGTTCCCGGAGGATGGTGCTGTGGTGCAGAAGCCAGCCAGCAGGTAAACTCCCGGAATTGAAGTTTAATCTTCCTGCTGGGGATTTTAATGTAAGGCATCTGTGCGGCTCCTGAAGTCGATCATGGATTTTTTTATGATGCTCATTACGAAGCGGGGGAGTAAGTATTTTTTCGATCGCTTTTTTATTCTTCGTGTTTGAAGTTTTTAAAGGGGTTAGGATTCGACTCTTCACCGGCCGTTTATTCAAAATTCGTGCATTACACCGAGTAATAACAGTCTTTTAGTTTATCAGTGAAGTTCAATTTTTTTTAAGCGAAATTTTTTTACTTTCCACACATAATTTAGGATACTTTTTTCATCTCAATTTTACTTACAAGTTTCGAAGTAAAAAAATTTAAATTTAGCGGTTCATCAAGATAATTTTTATTAAATAATGTTATCTGTAGTGAAATTTTATTATAAATTAAAAACGCATGAATAAGTTGAAATTATTTTTTAATAAGTTTAAAAGATATAAAATACATTTACAAATCACAAAAACTTATAAGATATTTTTTAAGTATTACATTGATTAAAAAACAAATTATTAATTTTTTAAATTAACATACTTTTTTATTATTTTAAGTAAAATGTTTGGATATTGCAATCCGAATTTTTCAAATTATTGCTTTTTGCCTAAAACCATCACGGAGAGAAAAAATACAGAAATTTACTGTGGTTAGCTAACACGAAAAAATTGTGTGTTAACCTTACGCAGAAAAAATTCTAAGCGCTACTCTAGCCGAACCAATCAGGCAATCAGGTGTGACCAGAGTGATTTTGATTGGCTGTCCTACAGTAGCGCTTAGGATTTTTTCTGCGTAAGGTTGACACACGATTTTTTCGTGTTAGCTTTCCACAGTAAATTTCTGCATTTTTTCTCTCCGTGATAAACTCAATAATATCTGCCTGAGGTTTTTTTAATTAATTAAATCAATTAGTGGATAAGTGCACTTGGGTCTAATCAATAGAGTTTACATTGGCATATTTTAGTAAAAATTTGAGCATTTTAATTACATTATTAGAACTATGCAATATAAATGTCACGGAATTCCAACAAATGCATTAAAGGTGTCCGTCCTTGAAAATCTAGAGCATTCGTATCAGAACCGCGTTTTAAAAGATATTTACAGATTTCTATGCGGCAATTTGAACATGCATAATGAAATGGCGTTGAACCATTATTAGGGTTGATCTTGACGACATTGGAACCACGTTCAACATTATTAACATAAATACACTTTATGAGAGGAATATTTTCTTTGCTATCTACTTGATCAACATCAGCCTCAAAACTTAAAAATAAATTGATTACTTTGATATTATATTATATTATTATATTAGTCCATCCGGCTCAATAATGAAGCACTGATTTACCGAAACGATCCTGCGAATTAACATCAGCTTCTTTTTTGAATAATGTTTCCATTATTGTAAAATGGCTTTCACCTTCATTGCTGATCATCGCCAAGTGTATGGGAGTTTGATATTTTGAATCCTTGCTGTTAATATCAGCACCACGAGACATTAGGTGTTCAGCTAACCAAATATCGTTTTCTTGTGCAGTCAAATATAACGCTGTCTTAACTGTATTCGGACCTTTTACATTTCCGACGTAGTTTTCAGTTTTCATAATTTAGTAACGTCGAAGTCCCCTAGATCAAGAGCGAGGTACAGTGTCGTGGTGTATTTGTAAATCCTTGTTCGTCAGCATCTTCTTTGTCGACATCGACCCCACGAACAGCTCCGATAACTTTTAAAAATTTTTTGTGTTACGGATTCATGAAACCTACAGGTACACAAAATAGAAATAAAATAAACTTAAACTCAGACAATTTTATACTAAGAAAAAAATTAATAAGTTACACGATAATTTTTAGCAATGATTTTTCAAATATCTTTAAAAATAAAGTTTTTAACGCATTAGGTCAAGTAGAAAATCACTTAGCAACCTCAAAAAACGACGTTCCTACATAAAGTTATAAATTAAAACCAGCTTCGAATGGATTTCGACACCTGCACCTGCTGTAGCCCAAGCATTCAGCGGCAACCCAAGAAGATGCGAAGAATAAGATGAAGAGGATTGAGATCTCGCGTCTCGAATTGCCCTCGCGAGCATAGCGGTGTTTCCTTTGTGCCTCCCCGAATGATGATAATGATGATTTATACTCGCGTTTCATTGCAATTTCGTCGGCTACTAACCGCGGTTGATTTAAAAATATCCATGTAATTTGGCTTGTTTTCCTTATTTTAATGAACTGCCAGTCAACCCGGCCCCGGTCTTATTTGTCACTTCATTAGCCCTCGGAATTAATAAACCCTCTCGATATGCGAAATAATATTTCAATCCCGCACTGGTGAAAGCCTAATGACACACGAGTCATATCAAACGAGAGGGAAATAACAGCGTTGTGTTGTACAAACAACTTTCCTTTAATCGTGACATTGAAAAAAAAAAAAAAAAAAAAAAGAAGAGAACTAGAGTGACACCTGCTCCATTTTTAAATCGAACACACATAGTTTTTAAAATCCCCTTAGAATTTGACCCCATCTTTTGACGATTTGTTAAAAGTCAGAGTCAAGTCAGCTGATCTAAATCTCCCTCGGAAAAGTATTTCCAGCACACCTGAGCCCTCCCGAAAATCTCCCCCTTTAATCTCTCCCAAAAATCCTGAACATCCCGAGTATTAAAAAAGGCCGCTGCAACCGAAACTTTCCTGCTTGATGTGTAATTAGAGACTCTCCTTATGTGCGTGATGGATCGAGCGGGAGCGATCAGCTGTTTTTTAGCCCTGAAAAAATTTGACTGCAGTAAAGAAGAGTGTTTTAGTTCACAGGATCTTGCTAAATTAATGTTGATTTTGACTGTTCGCAGGGATGATAGTTTCGGTGTTTTTTTTTTTCGCGACTCCATTGATACTTGAAAGTTTCAGTTACGTGCTCTTTTTACGTTGAAGAAACGGAAACACAGTATAATTTTACACCCCTTTTCATTCATTAGTTCACTTTCTCAATAGCGTATAGACTTTTAGCGAAGCTCGAGGGCTATTGTATTACCGCTTGGAGTGAATGAAGTAGTCCACGTGACCAGTCATTGATATACAGTGGAACCTCGCGACTTGTCAACCTACAATTTTGCGAATTTTCTAAAATCAAAGGAGCCGACAGAGACAATTCGCGAGGTTACACGATACAATCAAATGAAACAAATTTTTGATAATAAATTGATGTGAATCCATGAAAATTTTCAATTGAAAAATAACATCTAAAATAACTGCCTGTAAAAAAGAAAAAATAATACAATGATTGGTTCTTATATCTTTCGTAAGAAAAAAGATATATAAGTACATAATAAAATTTTAATTTATAGGTATAACTAAAGGGTATAGCCTGTTAAGGGGGGGTAAAGTGCCCCCAGAGCAAACCCCTACAATATATATATCATTCGAAAGGTCTTAAAAAAAGAAAATTTTTGACGCCAACTAGAAATTTTTATCTCATATACTGCGCATGCGCGGTTAAAAATAGTGCTTTTTCAACTTTTATTTATATCTCCAAACCTATATAAGATAAAAAAACGAGGTCGGCGGCAAAATTTTGTTTGAAAAAAATGTAGTTCGAAAAATTTTTTTTTTTAATTTTAGGTCAAAAAACGGAATTTTTACGGCGATTTTAAAACTTAAAATGCCCATTAATAAAAACCTGTAATGGCTGCAGTGCTAAAAAAAATTTTTTTATACGTATTTTAATGAAATTTTTTCACTTGAATTTTTTCAGATTTTTTCAGAGGGTGGAAAGCACTTAAAAAATTAAAAAACCGATTTTTTAAACGCTTTTTCGCTTTTTAATTGGTTTAAATCAAGTTATAAATTATAAAACTATTACAACTTCTTTTGTTTTACAAATTTACATATCACAGTACCATAGGTTATATTAAATTATCATTTAGAGCCTTAAAAAGGGCAAAAAAGCGATTTTTTAAACGCTTTTTCGCTTTTTTGTTACCATAAATTGAATTTAAAATTATAAAACCGATACAAAAACTTATTTTTTGTTAAATTACATACTAATTTACAGTTAAAAAAATTAAAACATTATTTTTAACTTAAAAAAGCCCGAAAAATCGATTTTTTCAACACTTTTTCGCTTTCTCGATACCTTAACTTAAATTTAAAATTATAAAACTGATACAAAAACTTATTTTTTGTTAAATTACATACTAATTTACAGTTAAAAAAATTAAAACATTTGTTTGGGCTAAAAAAAGGTCGAAAAAGCGATTTTTTGAACACTTTTTGGCTATTACGAAATAACCAATCGGTCATAACAACTTAGAAAATTTTATAAGAGTCACGTTTTACAATAATATAAACTAAGCAGCCATAAAAATAATTATAGCACATCTATGTGCCTTATAAAGGTCGAAAAAGTGATTTTTCGAACACTTTTGGACAGTTCTGAGCTTAAAAATTACTATTATACAATTTAAACTTATCTAAAGTCTACTTGTTTACAATAATACAGGAAAATAAGTTGTTACAACAGTTATCTCACACTTATTTGCCTTAAAAAAACCAAAAATCATTTTTTGGGTGTTTTTTTAACAATATGAACTTACATACTGTTCACACGCACTCAAAAATTATTTTAAAACTACTATTTTATAGTAATACAAGTTAAAAATCAATTAAATCAAATTAAAATCAAAAACAATCTAACTAAATTTATTCAATCATCATCATCACTATCTTCATCTATAATAGGCATCGTGTCGTCTTCGACGAAAAGTTCTGATAATATTTGTGATGGACTCAGCTGTTTCGACTTGAATCTTCCACAGGACAAATAGTAAATTACTGCGGCGACGTGTGAACAACATCCAATTGTTCGTAGCCCATTAGCACACTCGCAGCACCACCGTTTGATCCCTGCGCAACCAACTGTTTCAGGACTGTACTCTATGTAACAATTGTAAGTCTTCGATTTTATGTGTCTGGACTGTACTTGTATTCTGATGATTTTTTCAGATTCTTTGAGATATTTCAAATGAAGAACACCATTTATATCAAGCATCTCTGCCAAATAGGAAACAGCTTGTTTTAATTGATATCCACCAGTAAAAAAGATTTTCAGATCTTTTTCGGTCATTTCTGGAAAATCACTTAAGTCAGTTGATGTTAGATCGCTGAAGGTAACTTTCTTTCTGCTCCAGCCTCCATTTTCTGCTTCTTGATGTAATGTATTTTCTATTTGAGATTGAAGTTTCATACGATCAACAATTTCATCGGTCATGCCAACATCAGAGTGAAATCGCTTCCCAAAAAAGTTGTTCAAAAAGCATGCTATTCTAACAAAGTGCTTTGCATTGTGTAAAGATTTATTATCAAATTGGTGATGAAGAAGTTTATATTTTTGACCAATTACTCCATGTATCGCTTCCACTGACCATCGGATTTTTGTTACAAACCTTGAATGATTAGCCTCTTCTCGAGTCAGCTGGTTTCTTTTACCTTTAAGAGAAGGCATCAAAACTTTGTAACCTTTATCCTGTAGGTACGGAACTACATCACGAAATCCTCTATCAAGAACAAAAACGTCGTTTTCTTGTAACAAATCCGAAAATTCTTGGTTTGTCTCTAGTAAGTGTTTTAAAATCTGCGCATCATTCATATGTGCTTCAAAAGGACCTAGAACATCAATGACATGACCATCTGGCATACAGATTGTAAAAGGCTTTGCTAAATGACATTTTTTTTGTCCTGTATAAGATTTTCTTTGATAATCGTTGTTTGCGCTTTTTTGATGCCGAAGGTAAGTACCATCACCAATTATCATTAACTGATTATCATTTAAATCATGCAATTTCTTAGCGATGGATGTGATATGATTTGTAACGAGCTCTTGTCTAGTTAGTGAATTGATACCAAATCTACTGGGTAAGACATCAACTTTAAACGACTGAATAACAGATTCCACAAAATTAGAAATTTGTTGCGACCACTGAATCCCTAGAATGGCTGCTATCATGCTATTCGAATTACCACTTCTTAATTTTAGTAAAAACACTACTAACGCCTGAGTAACATCTCTATTGTGTGAGGCTCTCATGCCTGTCAGCATTCCACGAAGTTGAATTAACTGCTCCCAGTTAAGACCAGTAAACACAATTAAGCTTTTTTCAGGCATTGAAAAGTCAGAAACTCGATAAAAAATATCTCTATCAACTCGTGCAGAAAAATTTTCCAGTAGTTTTTTTAGTTCAGAAACTTCTATTACACTAGAGTTAAAATGAATACGTAAGTGCCTGAGCTCATCTTCATAAAAAAGTTTTTTGACACTTAAATGGGACTTGCAAGTTCGATTGCCTGTAAATATTTTAAAAATTATAAATGATTTTAAAAATTTAAAAATGATTGCTACCGTATATATTTGAAGGTAAGCCTTTTTTACTTTTTTTAAAGGTCAAAAGTTGGGGTTGTATTCGAATGCGGCTTATCTTCAAGCACATACAATAAGTTAAAAAATAATCTAGGGTACCTTTTGGAATGAATATTTGCGTTTTACAGTAGGCTTGAGAGCGAGCATGGAAAGAAATTGTAACTAAATTGTTGGCTGTACAACCACAAAGGCAGCAGTACTTGTGAGTGGCAACAGTTCTGTTGATCGGCATTTCTACTGTTTCGGGCTTTTCTCGTTCAGGTTCGAACTGCACTGGTGGATCCAGCGATGACTGGGACGATTGAGACTCTGAAGTTGTTTGTGAAAAAATTTCAGTTAAGGCTGAAACTGCATCGTTGAGACTTTGCGAAAATTGTGGCTGTTCTTCCAGCTTAGGTTTTTTGTTAGTTTTATATAGTCTCAGTTTAGAAGAGCACTTCAAACACAAAAAACAACCAACGGTTCCAACTCTAAATACGAATTCACCTATTTCTACTGTTTCATACAACCAATCAGTAATTTCAGCTGCTTCTTCTTGTGTATTGATAATTTTTTTTTCATTTGCTCTTAATTTACGCTCATTTATATTACATTTCAAACATCTTGAATCATCCTGTTTAAGTTCTTCTTGTTCCTGTTTCTGCTCTTCTAAATCCATATTTTCAATTTTTTGAAGAAATCTTTATATTCAGACCTATTAAAATAAATATTAAGTAAAGCAATAATTAAAAAAAATTTGTTTAAAAATTTTTAATTTTAGTAACCTATGAGAAATAATAAGTTTGTTGACTTAAGCTGCTTTTTAAAATTATCCAGATTGCGTCAGTTTCAGAAAATCAGAGTTCAGATGCTGCCACAAAAACAGTTTCAATATGAATTAGCTCAGACATCTCTGTATCATGTTTTAATAACATGCATAGCTGCGGATATAAAATTTTTATTAATGTGGGTTTTTTAAAAATAAATTCAGATATTACAAAAAAAAAAATAAATAAATAATAGTATAAAAAATTATGCCAAAGCGTATTACATATTTTAAAATAAGTATGCGGTTAAAAATTCATTATTTTAAACACAATTTAATTTTGAACAAAAAACCATAATTTTGATTTTTAGTTTTATTAAGTTATGAAAACTTTTTCAAATAAATTCAGAAAAATTTAACTTTTTAATAAACTAAATAACATATGATATCATAATGATTATATTAAATTATTTGCACAGCGATAAAAGCTGTTTTCAAGAACCTGAATTATGATCTTTAATGATTATAAGCTATCATTTTTTGCATATCATGTTTCAATCTATAAAATAATTTCAAAAATAACTCAACCAAAAAAGTTTATGCTTCACACAACTGCAATGAGTATTGGAAAGTTTTTGTAAAACTTTCATTTCATTTTATAAAATATAATAATTCCAGCAGTTGATACAAATAAACAGAAATTCCAAATAATTGTGCTATGGTAGTAATGAAAAATTTTCAAGGAAAGTCTAAGTGACATGTGGAGGGAAAATCGTACCAAACTCTGGGTTATGTAATCTCATCTTAAATGATAATGCTTTGCTCAATATTCATAAGTTTCAAACTATACCATCCTTAAGTGACTTATGATTTGGATCATAAATAGAGATATTTTTAACCACAATCAACCAATCACTTAATATTAACTTTCCAGCACTATTTTTTTTATATCAAACATAGTTTTTATTAAAAATTGACCTAGAATTCATTCACCAGTAATCCTGACTACTCAAACAACCTTCTTTTTCACTTATTTTTAATAATATCTTCAACTTCTTAGATTCTTGTTCAATTTTACTCTAAGATAAAGTTCTATGAAAAAACAGTTTGGTACATATTGCCTTCCACACGTCATAGACTTTCCTTGGCTGTTTATTTTCACAATTTTTACATAAATAAAATTAAAAACTTATTTGATCTGTACACACAACTTTCAGGCTTATTTCAATACTTCTATAACTATCTCAAACAAAGTTTTTGAATCATTTCAAGAATTACAAATGTTAAAGATTGAAGTAATAAAAAAAACCAAACTTAGTGTACCTACACCTTCAGAATTCAAGCCTAACTATACATTTTTACCAGCAACAGACTCTTTAATTGCAGCACGAACCAAGAACAAAAACAGTTTAATTTTATTTTAAAAAACTCGTGTCCGAGTAAACGTATGTACGTGTATGTACAAATAACGCGTATCAAATCACAATAAGTACTAACTCTGACTTAATCGTTATTTTTAAAAAAACTCAGCAAAAACATAAAAAAAATCAGCAGTCGTCCGAGTCCCAACTCCCGAGAACGACGACATTCGAGGGAATAAAGCTGTGGCTGAGTGTGGCAGGTGGCTACGGTGTTAGTACCTTTGCGCTAACTAACGGTAGAAAACTGAACTCTTAGGTTTAAAATTTAATTTTAATTCTGAACTTTTTATAATTTTTTCATTGATTACTGAAAAAAAAAAAATTGTAATGAGCTAATTTTTAAAATAATTGATAAAAAAATTAAATTATTCGTAAGATCTTTCGGACGTACACACGTTCAGGCAACACATATATTTTCAGTTGGTTTCTTGAAAAATACTTAAATATAAGTTAAAAATTGACAAAAAATTATTTTTCCTAATCGTTAGTAAGTTTATAATCGTATAAGATTTTTAACAGATGAAGTAAGGTGAGATAAGATTTGAGAGATAAAACCGTCTGGTGCAGAAGCCAGAAACATGAGTTTTTAAAACTCGTAAGTCGTAAGTCATTTTTTAAAATAATTAAAAGTGGTCGTCGTTGTTTTATCATTAGCTTTTTTTATTTTTTCTACCACAGTATGTATTATCATAAATACTGAAGACAGCAAAAACAGCACTAGTTGAACAAAGAGGAAATTATTGTGTACAGTATTTAAGATTATCAAAATGAAGCATATGAAAACATAACCTATCGTGACTATAAAAATTATGTTGTTGTGATTAAAATTAACTTAAAGTACATAAAATTCCTAGTTAAAAATACGGAAACTTATTGAAAAATTGTAGTTTAACACATACATTAATTAATTATTATTAATTTAATCCATTAATTTCATCAATAAAATTCAAGATTTTCGAGCTTAAAAAATTAAAATAGTGCCAAATTTTTTGGTATCAAATGCTTGAAAAAAAAAATATTTTTATATTTGAAGTTATATTGTACAATGTGATGGTCAAAGTTTACTAAAATACTTTTACAACATGCGAGCAGCACCTGGCACATTGGAAGCTTCAAAAAACCTACTTTATTTCAAAACTGGCCTCAATCTTTTTTGCTGATACTTACTCTTATATCCATCACATTTATATTTGAAGGTAAAGTATAAACAGTAAACTAGTTTTGAAAAATTAAACTTTAACCCATACACACAATTTCATCAATTGAATAAAAAAATTTTAAACTTTAAAAAGTAAACAAGTACCTTTTTTACAGTCTCTTTTTTACACATTTTTAGGTTTTGGACTTACATTCTGGAATGCGATTCAATAAAATATCTTTACACCTGATATGCGAACTGCACCTGACCTTGGAAGCTTCAAAAAAATAACTCCATCTTGAATGATTAATTCTTTGCTAATTAAATTTTTTTCATTTACAATATTTTTTATAAGGATAATTAAAATAAATTTTTTTTATTTTTAATAGGTAAAATTTTGAATCAATGCAAAAAACTACAACTTGTGAAAATTGACTTCAGTCTACTTAGCTGTATCATCAACCTACTAGAAGAAACACTTGTTCTTGCTTTGAACTCGCTGAACAGAAAATTAAAATCCTTTGGTAACAGAAGAAAAAAAACGCAAATTGGTTTTAAAAAAAATGTTTTATCTGGGCGGGTTATCAAGAAAAATTATGTATTTATTTAGACTGCTTTGACTGAGAGATACATACATATTTTAAAAGGCTCAAATAATTTTTCAAGTTAATTTTTGTCCAAAAAGTTACCTTCTTGTATTTTTAAGACAGTAAGGCATGTACTGATAACTATTGTAACAACTTTGTTACAAGCTTGTATCATTGTGAAATAGTAGCTTTTAAATAATTTTTGAGTTTGAAATTGTCAGAAAGTAACTTTTTTGTCTTTTTAAAATAGCAGGGCTATGCAATAATTATTCGCGTAACTTCTTAACTCTTATTAGTATAAAATAGTAGTTTTAAAATAATTTTTGAGTGCGTGTGAACAGTATGTAAGTTCATATTGTTAAAAAAACACCAAAAAAATGATTTTTGGCTTTTTTAAGGCAAATAAGTGTGAGATAACTGTTGTAACAACTTATTTTCCTGTATTATTGAAAACAAGTAGACTTTAGATAAGTTTAAATTGTATAATAGTAATTTTTAAGCTCAGAACTGTCCAAAAGTGTTCGAAAAATCACTTTTTCGACCTTTATAAGGCACATAGATGTGCTATAATTATTTTTATGGCTGCTTAGTTTATATTATTGTAAAACGTGACTCTTATAAAATTTTCTAAGTTGTTATGACCGATTGGTTATTTCGTAATAGCCAAAAAGTGTTCAAAAAATCGCTTTTTCGACCTTTTTTTAGCCCAAACAAATGTTTTAATTTTTTTAACTGTAAATTAGTATGTAATTTAACAAAAAATAAGTTTTTGTATCAGTTTTATAATTTTAAATTTAAGTTAAGGTATCGAGAAAGCGAAAAAGTGTTGAAAAAATCGATTTTTCGGGCTTTTTTAAGTTAAAAATAATGTTTTAAGTTTTTTAACTGTAAATTAGTATGTAATTTAACAAAAAATAAGTTTTTGTATCGGTTTTATAATTTTAAATTCAATTTATGGTAACAAAAAAGCGAAAAAGCGTTTAAAAAATCGCTTTTTTGCCCTTTTTAAGGCTCTAAATGATAATTTAATATAACCTATGGTACTGTGATATGTAAATTTGTAAAACAAAAGAAGTTGTAATAGTTTTATAATTTATAACTTGATTTAAACCAATTAAAAAGCGAAAAAGCGTTTAAAAAATCGGTTTTTTAATTTTTTAAGTGCTTTCCACCCTCTGAAAAAATCTGAAAAAATTCAAGTGAAAAAATTTCATTAAAATACGTATAAAAAAATTTTTTTTAGCACTGCAGCCATTACAGGTTTTTATTAATGGGCATTTTAAGTTTTAAAATCGCCGTAAAAATTCCGTTTTTTGACCTAAAATTAAAAAAAAAAATTTTTCGAACTACATTTTTTTCAAACAAAATTTTGCCGCCGACCTCGTTTTTTTATCTTATATAGGTTTGGAGATATAAATAAAAGTTGAAAAAGCACTATTTTTAACCGCGCATGCGCAGTATATGAGATAAAAATTTCTAGTTGGCGTCAAAAATTTTCTTTTTTTAAGACCTTTCGAATGATATGTATATTGTAGGGGTTTGCTCTGGGGGCACTTTACCCCCCCTTAACAGGCTATACCCTTTGTATAAAACATTCCAGTCATGTAATTTAAAATAAAAAATGAACAAATTATTTGAATATTGAAGTAGTTTGATTGGCTTGAAAACTTGATAGCAACCTTTATACTCGAAAGAGCTTACTTTCTTAGGGCTGTTTTTAAAAAATTTGCCTTTTCTAAATAAATTTAATTTTCTTAGTAGGTTGAAAACCGAACAAAACATTGTATATACATATTTTTATTTGATCGAAACCAAAGCTAGGCAACAGCTCTAACTACTGAGCTAGATAAAGCCCAAATTCCCCTGTAAGTTTCCAAAAGATTGAACGCTGTCCAAAGATCATTCAAAAAACCAAGTACCGCAATCGTCTGCATATGAAATGATGAACATGAGTACTCCCTCATTACCCCTACTTCAAGAAACTCATCGCAACCCCCTGTTAGCGCTTCGTCGCGTTGAAACCCCAAAGCGAGGGGTACAAGCCGCAGAGCCACATCGATTATGCATCCTCGAGTTGTGAAGCTAAGAAGAAGAAGTGCATCTCTTCCAGCGAGAAGCCGACCCACGCGCGCGCCGGCCGCAGGTGCACGGCTGGACTGGACGCCCGGCCGGCGCGTATGTCGCGTGGCACGCTCGGGGCTGCCCTGTAATTAGATGACGCGCGCCAATAATTACCCCTGCTGCTGCTGCAGAATATCCGTTTTCTCTCGCACTTTTGTCTCCTGCTCCCGCTGGACTGGTGACAAGTGCGCCTGCTGCTGCAGATGCTGCGTAATTCGCGAGACCCTTTTTTTTTTCCACCCGTGATTATCGAGAGAAGAATTTTTAAAAAGATTCGACGTGAAAGTTTTTCGGGCGCAAGGTGACAGTTTCTTTTTTTGGAAATCACGAGAGGTTTTCTCCTCTCCAGCGAGGACTGTAAGGCAACCTAGAGTGCTTTTTTTGTGGGTGTACGCGGATTACCAAACATCTTTACTAAAGTCAGTTTGGTTGTAATTACCAAGCGTTTTCGTACCTGACTCGAAATTATTTTTTACGTGTAATCTGATCTGAGAGAAAATTATTTTGATGATTACTGAAATTTTCAAATTACCATGAGCCCGCTGAAAATACAAGTCCGAGTATGTGATTTTAAGAAATTTGCAGGCACATATTGTGATGAATTTTCGAGACTCAGCCATGTTATTGATATAGGTCCTACCAAAATCAGCTGTTGTAGGTAAACAAATTAAAAGTAGTTAACTCAGATTTCATCCTGGTATTTTCTATAAATTCTTAGCTCCAAATAATTAAGTAGATTTTTTCCATCGTTGAGAGCAAAATAATATTCTATTCTACGTCCCGGTCATGGCCCATATTTTATTCTCTCTGAAATTTGGAATTGTTTAAAAAGCCAATAGTGAAATACAATCTACATGCTAGCAGCTTTCTTACTCTAATAAAAAAAATTTTGTGAAAATCATAAAACACATTTGTTTTTATTATTAATAGTTTCATAATTTTACCACTATCAAAAAAAAAAACTTAAGAAATATCAACAATATTGTCTAATCAAGGTTTCTTGTAAAGAATACGACCTACGTGATCACACTCACGAATTATCAACACAAGACCTTCAAATTTACTATTCAATTTACAAAACACAACTGAAGACTAATAACATCTTCAAGGTAATGCAAATTGTTTAACTTACCATCTCGGAATTTAAAAGTCTTATTTTACCCCGTAATTCTTTGACATGTTAAAATAAAATTTTCATTTTTCACGTATTAGACTCTTTCTTTTGCAATTTTTTCTTCATTAACTTCGTCTAATCAGTTAATATGAAGTAGTATTTATATAACATATATCTGGGCCAGCTCCAAATAAGTTTAACACCATTGACCTTATTAACTAAAACTACATAATTTGATAAAACAACCTACCAAGTATTATTATAAACAGCCCAGTAACTGCATCTGTTGTTTACTTCTGAAAAAGGAATTGTTGTTTCAATAAACCGAACTTTCAGAGAAGAGCCCCAGCAGCTGTCGATCTTGAAAAATTGCAAGGCGAAAATCGAAAGTGAGAGCTCAGGTTTTTGACTGATACGATGCCATTATAGCCCCGAAGCACCTCCCTATTAAGCTAATGGAGGTCAGAGGGTAAAGGCTCTTGCAGATGTTAGCTAATATTCATCTCGAAGGTGAGAAGCTCGTCCTCCTCGAATCGACCCTGGGACTAAAATGAAAGCGTTTAAGATAATTGGTGTTTTCAGCAAAGAGCCGTGGTTTTATTGAATATTAGGGTCTCGAAGATGTACGCGTGCACTTAATTTCTTAATAATCGTCCATTGTATTTTCTTTTGATGAAAAACGTTACATCAACTTTACGCGCAACGTTAGATAATATTTTCGATACGTGAAAAAGATGGCTTTAACGTAATAATAACGCAGGATGCAAATTTGATTCCTTTGTACGAACGAGTACAACATCTGCGCGCCCCGAAAGTACACACGCACCGCATGATTGAGTAACTATAAGAGTTTCATAAAAATGCAATTATTATTTATTATTTTTTTAATTTAAGCAAGGGCATTTTTTTTTTCAAAAAATTTTATCACAAAAAATCTCAATCAAAAGAGGGTTTAATCACACCCGGAATGACGGTATAAATCAGCGTCCGTCGGTCCACCGTAATTAACCGAATGCATCATTTGAATTCACAGTGACACCGAAATATGAATTTGGCCACCTCAATATAAAGTCACATCGATCAAACCTGCTAAAAAAAAAACTTTTCGCGTAAACGTACGTCAATTAGCATACCTAAGAAAAAAAAAAAAAAAATTTGCAATAACAAAGCTATTGAAAAACTGAATTTTTTTCGGAATGTACTCGCACTCTCGCCTCGAAATTACACATCCAGCGTTGATTCGAGGCTTTTGGGGAAAAAATCGCGCGCGCGAAAAAAGTAGGTCGCGTGATTTAGGGTTACCCGCGGCTTACCCAATCATCGTCCGTATTAATGCCGCCCTGCGTACGCATTAATAAGATGCCTTTGCGATACTGCACTGAGCATCTCGCTTCGAGCCTGAGTTTTTAAGGTTTTTCGAATGAATCTTTTCTGAAATAAAAACTAAAGTTTCCATAAAATATCATTTTAACTGTTTTGAAGTGAAATTGACGGTTGATGGTCTCTTACATTCTTCTCAACACAGATTTATTGTTTACTGATGAATTCAATGGAATATTTACAGCATAAAACTACATATGTATGAATAATATCAGTCAAAAGATGCAAATTCTAAATCACAAACAAAACTTAATTAAAAATTGTATTCCTATGCTCGCTTAAAAGTCAATTTTACCAATGTTGAGTTACATTTTTCAGTGGCAGTATTTGAAGACTCCGCAAATTGTTTGACTTTATCAAGGCTTTTTTTATCGATTCAACCGAGGCCTCGAAATAGCTGGAAACTTTTTTATCGTAACACGGGTAAAACAATTTAAAATTACCACAACGACAACTATCCATTAACTCATTGTAATTATTGCGTGGAAAAAATAAGACATGGCGTTGAAAGATTTGGTATTCCAAGCGCCCGGAGTAAAGCTCCATGTACGATTAATCTTCGTCTCGCGGACGGAGAAAGAAAGATTGTTCTCTTTTTATTCGGTGCATTAAAATCCGCCGCACACGGAAGCCGGGCCCGCGCGAGCCCTAAAGTGCAGCTCCCTGCATTCATTTGTCCCTCTTTTTTTTTTTTACTTACGGCCGGGCCCCCCCAAATGATATCGGGGGGCCTCTTTCTTCCCGGTTATTACGCGCTGGGCGTTGATATTTCTTTCGAGATTCCTCTTTTATGGCCCATTTTTTTTCGGGGCAAGTTCTTTTTTTACGATATTGTTTTGATTCTTCCCTTTCGCTTTTTTGCGCACGGGTCAATTGATTGAGCTGTAAACGTCGTATTGTCGATAGGAATCTTACATTAATTTTTATGCTCCGTTAAAACGTCCATGGTTATTTACTACCTGGGGGGCTGGTTTGTAAGTACGTTACAAATAATAATGAAAAAAAAAGATTCGTTCGGAAACTAAGTAATTGATTTAATTTTAAAATCATTCTTGAACTCGCAGCCGAGTTTTTTTTAGTAAATATGAACGATCGAGTATTTCTATTAAATGCTCATTCTGATTATTTTCAAAATTAAACTGCACTCAGTTCAAATTAACTGTGAAAGACTTTCTCCTTAAAATGTAGAAGCCAATTATTTTAAAGCGAATGTTTTTGACTCCTTGAAAAATTCGAGATTACAAAATTACGATTTTCAGAGTAAATAAGATATTGCGGGTAATCGTTCCGACGTTTTTAATTTTTACAGTCCACTTAAAAAGAAAAAAAAAAAAAATTTCTTTTACCTCAAGGAACAAAGTTATTGAATATATGAGATTTATTTTACAGCAGTGTTCGCAAAAAATATTTTCGTTAATTATTTGAATAATTTAGTTCATTTAGTCAATTAGCTGATTGAGGAATAGAAAGCTCAAAAGCTCATAAGCTCAGGAACAGAAATAGTTCAATTAATTTAAAATTCAGAGTTAATTTTACAAAACTCTATAACTCACACAATTTTAACCATACTGTGGCTGTTCACGATAGGTGAATGCACTGCATATTCACTATCTAAAAAACAAAAAATAAAAATAAAAGAAAAATAAAAAATATTAATAAATAATCTAACAACAATATCCAGTGACCGGTTTCGCTGTTTTTGCAGCTCATCAGACTGGAGTAAAAGTCAAACTAAAATAAGATCTTTAATTAAATCTTACTTATTTTTTGAATTTAATATTAATTCCTTATTTGATCAATCAAAAATGTTCTAATCATATATTCAAAAAATTAGTGTTCCTAAGTAGAATTAAAAAATTTTTTTTTACTTATCGTCATTCCTTCCGAACGAATAATTCAAAATTCCAAAAAATTGGTTCCGTTCTGATAAGCGATTGATTACAAAGCTATAAATAGATCGACGAGTAAAGAAGCTAATCAAAAGTAAGACCGTGCTACTTCGCACGCCGCGACCTTCTTGAGTTTCTTCAAATTCATTCAAATAATTGAAGTTCCCTTTTCGAAAGCCTCGATACGCTAAACTAAAGAAAAAAAAAAGCCCTCGCGTCCTTCCTCGATAATAATTCGGGCGTACGGTACACGCATATCGATTTCCATAATTCAAGCTCCCCGGCTACTTATCCGGTACATACGGCGGCACGCGCCCGGTACGTAATTCCCGGTGCACGCGCCCCGCGCCTTTCATCGTGTGCACCTCCTCCCGGTCATTTTCTTCCTCCTCTTCCTTTTTTTATTTGCGGCCCCGGTGCCTTCAATTCTTTATTGGCCGGGCAGTCCGCGAGGATCTCCCTTTTTTTTATAATACCCCGCACGCATGCACCGTTTTGGGCCGTACGGTACATGTGTTGCTCTCCGGGACGTTGCGCAACCGCTGAATAGACGAGGTTACGTATAAGTCATTCTCGGTATTATTTTGACATGCGACAAAATTACCATGTGCTTGATTACCTTCCGAAAAAAGCAGTCTCTTTGCAATGACTTCGACCACACCTGGCGCGCTTCTTTTTTTCGAAGAAACTTGGGCGCTTTTTTTTTTAAGTGGGCGACAGGTGTAGGAGGAAAAGAGATGACGTTTTCCCGAAGAAAAGCTTCGTTTGATCAAGCTGATCGGATTTATCGTTCGATCAATATTGAATTGGGGTTTTTTTTAGAATTTTTTGAAACTTCAAGTTGATAACTTACTGACGCGCGTGTATGGAAATCCATTGGAACTTTCCTCAATTACTATAAAATCATTAATTTTTTCTTGGAATCCACGAGTAATGACGAAATGTTAATTCAATTTTTAAAACTTACATTTGAAATTGAGCACGCTCTACCGGTTTTAAGTTTGTTCGAGATAATCTGATGAGTTTAGCAGAACATCGATTTATTCGGCTCTTCGAAGAACTTCCTACGATTAATTAATATTTATAAATATTGAATTAGCCATCGGGAAAAAAGTTACTTATTGTTTTAAGTTACTAGTCTCTCTCTCGCAAGCGCGCGCAATTGTATTGCATTATCTAAAACAAATAAAATTTTGTCGAAACTTCATCTAAATTAACCTACAATAAATTATATATACCCTTTACCTTTGCCGCTACGTTCAGAGTTCATTTAAACTTTCGTGGTTATAAATTCATTGGTTTTGTTTATATACTAATCCCTTTATAAAAGAGAGCTATCGCCATCTTGCGTAAGATTTTTATCCCTTTATAAAAGAGAGCTATCGCCATCTTGCGTAAGATTTTTATTCGTGAGCTGATTGGTGAAGAAGTTTTTAAAATATTCGAAAAATGCATTTTGAGGTTACTCTTATTGTTTTTTCCTATGCGCGCTTGCAGCGCGCTCAGAAGAGCTAGTAATATCCCTTTATAAAAGAGAGCTATCGCCATCTTGCGTAAGATTTTTATTCGTGAGCTGATTGGTGAACAAGTTTTTAAAATATTCGAAAAGTGCATTTTGAGGTTACTCTTATTGTTTTTTCCTATGCGCGCTTGAAGCGCGCTCAGAAGAGCTAGTTATTATTATTTTCATGATTTTAAGGAGGCTTGGCAGCGTAGGGGTCGTACCTAGCGGGGGCCCTTGCGGGTGCATGAAATTGAAAATAAGAAAAAAAGTATTTTTTTTATTTATTTTTATTAGTAAGTGATTATTTATCATTTTTAAACATATTAAAACAAAATTTAAGATAAAAATTTTTTAAAAACGTTGAAAAATTGCATGTTTTGAAGGTTATGTACCGCAATTTTCTATTTTTCTTGTAAGTTAGTTCGATAATCTTAAATTTTTATAATTTTAAAATAATCTTCAAATTTTTATCTTTAAAATGACACCTTACTCGTAGTAAACTTGTGGTTTTTGATGATTTGCCAAATTCTTAAATGTTTTTTTCCATAAGAGCCCATGTTAAAAAAAAAATTCTAAACTGATTTTTTTCTTGAAAACGAGTCCGACAACCATTGTTGTGTTAAATAGGAAAGTTGTTTGTCTTACTTCAAGGAATCTACAGGAATTTTTTGGGTACTTACTTTTGGATTTTAAAAAAACTGCCAAGCCTCCTCAATCGGATAATTTCGAACACTTGATTAAATAATTATTTTATATCAAATCTATTCTCTAAATGTATTAATTTAATTGTAACATAAAAATTAAAAATTACAATTCAAATTTTAAATATTGTTCTTCAACCAATCACATCACGAATAAAATGCTGACATTCTTTTTGGGTTCTCTCTTTTATCTTAGGATAATTTCGAACACTTGATTAAATAATTATTTTATATCAAATCTATTCTCTAAATGTTTTAATTTAATTGTCATATAAAAATTAAAAATAAAAATTCAAATTTTAAATTTTGTTCTTCAACCAATCACATCACGAATAAAATGCTGACATTCTTTTTGGGTTCTCTCTTTTATCTTATAGGAGGATCGTTTCTTGCGTACTTCATCTGTTTTCAACGTCTAGGCCAGTTAGAAAATTACCTTTGTTTATGATACTGCATTAAATATGCAAAATCATGAAATAATTTGCAATATTTTTCTCTCCACATTTTACCAGCAAAAAGTATAAGTACTTTAAAGAATCTTCGCTGAAGTGACAGTTAACAATAAATTTTACCTCATTACTAACAATTACCCCTTTTTACATGCAGCGTATGTCATTCAAATGATATACCAAAAGGTTAAATGACACCTGCAAATCTGAGGTTATAAAATACTAAGGTGCCTTTTTTTTTTTTTTTTTTTTTAAAGAAAAACTGTTAATAAAAAATTATTTTATTCACGAACCCTAATACTCAATTAAATTAACTATCTTTAATAAAAAAATCATACGTATTGGGTAAGTTATAAGTGTCAAAGGTCGAAAAAATCCAACTTTCCAAAAAATTTTGATAAAATTCATTAATGAAAAAAGGTGCTTGAAACTGATAAACGAGCTAACAATGCACTACGGTTTTTCACATTCTACTTTCAAAAATGGTAATTGGTGAAATAGTTAAACTTTATGTCAATAACATCATAATGTTTATGATTATACTTTTAATAAAATTAATTTAAAAATTAAATAGTGCACAATAAAATATGTATTTATATTGTTTCAATCACACACGCTTGACAACGAGATTAAGCTGAATGTAAGCTAAAATAGTTTATTGATTTTTATGGACCAATACTCTAGAAGTTCAATGAAAAAATTATCTAAACGTTAATGACCCCGGCTGAGAAATCGGCTGATGCTCGTATCAGGGCAATTGAGATTTATGTTTGGACAAAAAATTAAGAATCAACGCTGTTTGAAAAATACTGCTGAATGCTGTAAGCCAAGAGTTGGTAGAACACACAAAACTACTAACCCAATAAAAGTCAATAGGTATTTACTATACGGAACCGACTGTCCTTATGAATTTTCAATTAATTTAAAGTAGCCAAAGCATTAAAAAAAAAAAAAAACTCATTCTGTAAAACAATGAAAAAGGGGCCACACTCAAAGATAATTATATCGCGATAAAAGCGCTTACCTATAAAAAAATAGACTCCAGACGACTAGGTATGCACTCGGTGACAATATATATCCCCGTTGATTGAACCGCGATAAAAGACGACACGAGTTTACAACGTCGATCTCGTAAATTTCGCGAGATACCTCGTCCGTTAATGATCGCCGACCAATGACTATGCGTTAACGCGTTTAATAGCGGCGGAGCCAGCTGCTTACTCGCTAACTTTGTAATTGTCGTAAAAGTGTGTTTTTTTTTTTTTTTTTTTTTTTTCTTTCCCCTGCGACTCCTCTTCTTTTTTCTTTCACCCGAAAGCCGGCCATACGTGGATTGAAACGTTAAATGTTACGGATGAGCTCTTTAATTTCTCGTGTTTACTTTTGACGCT
This sequence comes from Encarsia formosa, assembly GCA_038277355.1. NCBI lineage: Eukaryota > Metazoa > Arthropoda > Insecta > Hymenoptera > Aphelinidae > Encarsia > Encarsia formosa. The sequence goes on from CM076184.1 coordinate 115,640,730, forward strand.
GCTTTTTTTTTACCAATTTTTAAATTGGATTTGTTTATTTTCATGCTAGTAGGGTAGGGTGGGGTAATCATGCCGGCGGGGTAATGGGACCATGTCTTTTTATTTTTATTATTTTATTTTATTTTTTCAAATTTTTTTTTATAAACTATGATAAAAATGAAAATTATTTATGAAAAAAAAAAATTGTTTTTATAATTTTTAATAAAAATAAAAAGACACGGCCCCATTACCCCACCGGCACGATTACCCCATTGTTATTCAAATTCAAAGATAAGTCAGTTTTTAGCTGGATATTTTAGTTAGATATGCGTACAATCACGTACCATTCAATTAAAATAGTCATGCCAAAATGACATTATTAATTAACAATAATTGATTGATTTGGCGTCGCATCTTCTGTAATTGTATTAAGAAGCTGAAAATAATTTTGGTCAATTTTTTAACTACTTTTATAGTCACGTAACAACTTATTTAATGAAGTTTTCACGACTTTCGACAAAAATTAGTACCCAGGTTCACTCGAAGTATAGTAAAAAAGTTTCTATGTAATATTGAAAATAAATACTTAGGATTCTAATTTTGTTGTTTATATTTGATGAAAAGCTGTAATAAACTTGTTTCAAACAAAACACACAATTTTTTTTTCTAACAAATTAGTAACGAGTGTAACTTTGTAAATTCCATTAATATCTTCGGTAAAGTCGATTTGCTTACCATAAAAAAAAAAAAAAAAAAAAAAAACTCCCACGATTGCGTCAGAATTTAGTTCAGGCTGAAGTATTAAAAAACAAAAAAATTTTCTTCAAACATGTACTCTTAATTTTTGTAACCTCGCAATTTAGTTTTGCTCGAATTGAAATTCATCTCCACTCTGCTTTCCTAATCATTTTCAGCCTTCGAACTAGTCGCTTTGGTGGTTCGAAGCTATACTCGCTGATCTAAGAACACCTCTTTTAATTGGGGTACGTATTCGCGACCAGGTGTCTCGCAAGCCCCCTAGCGAATCAATCCGCGAAATCGGTCACCACAATCAATCGCGTCCTCGCAGATTCCTTGGTGTCATAAATACCGCAATAAACAAAAAAAGGGGGGGGGGGAATCCGACGCGTGCCTCGATGTACTCGTACGTAACTTTCGCTGGTCAGTCTGGGCGAAAAGGGTTTCAACTAAAAAGTCCCGTTTTTCCGGTTCTTTCATATCCCGAGTCGTCCGGAAACCTCGCTCGTACGAGAGAGCGCAAGTGGTGCGCGGGTACAAAAGCGCGGGAGATACCCTGGCTACCTACGCTACCGCGACCGTTACGCGGGGAGCTCCTTCTGCCGGGCGCTCGCCGCTTGCCAGATGACACGATGAGACTGCCCGGGCCCCTCCCTTTATCTTGCTTAGCCCGGACTGCTGGCTGACTTTCGACTTTATCTCTCGCGGGGTGCACCGACTTAATGACTTTCAGTGAAAGTACCCGAGGGGAACTCACCCCTGCATTTAGATTTGTTTATCAATCTTTCTCCTCGTCTGCTTCTTCTTCTTACCGGTTGACTTACTTTTACCCTGGGTCAGTGGTACCTACTACGTACGTTTACCAGGAGCTATACTAAACTCTTTATTTTACTTTTTTTTATATCGTTTACCGCGCAGGTCAACGACTCGAGATAAATTAGACCGTCGTTAAATTGATTTCAATGGAGTACAACCCCTTTTGAGTTATACCCCGCTTGGTAAGGTAGAGAGGAGAAACAAGAAAACAAGAGTACATAAATCCTGCCAATTCCCGGGACATTGAAAATTGGCGAGATTCTAATCGGCACACGCCCCTGGGCCAGCCATAGAGAGGGCATTGCACTCTCTATTCCTAAACAACTAAAAACCTCCTCCTCTTTCGCTGAAAAAGAAAGAAAGAAAGAAAGAAAGAAAAAAAAACATCCCTTTTCATCCTCCTCCTTCGCATATCGGCACACGACGAACAAAGCTGAGGGGCGCATATGCGGGGATACTCCCGGTTCCGGTTAGATGCACCGGGCCCCTGCAGCACCAGCACGCGTCAGTCGCGTGCCGCCGATGTTGTTTCGCTTTTACGAGGATGCGTATCTTCTTCCTCTTTTTTTTCATTTCTTTCTCTTTTTTTTTTTTTCTTTTTTTTTCTTACCTGCGTACCTCTGACCACCCTCCCTTTCTCGCGGAGATTCTTTTGATCATCGCGGGTACACGGGTAGATCCTGACTCGCGATTAGAAGGAGTTAGGGACTTGGCTACCTGTGCAGCCATTTAGATGTTTAGAGCCTATTTTTGGCAGGGTTCAACGATCTCTACCTGCCCGCTGTGCCGAGGTGAATTGATTGCAGATTAAAACTTAATAATTTGTCATTTTTTTTAAATTTATACTTTTGGGTTATTTGTAGTTGTAAAAAAATCTTGATTTCTGTAAAGTAAATAGCCTGTATTGTAAGTTTTTTTAATTACATAAAAATTAAAATGAACTGTAATTGAATTTGTTTATTATTTTATTATTGATAATTTGGTTATTTACGATTTTTTTATTACTAATCAACGCACCCAAAACAATAAATCAATGTCGGAAATTACACGAACCGATTCGAACTCAGAATCACACCAAATCACAACTAAGGTAGAGGACCATATAACTCCGATCGACATGACTCTGGAGCTGACTTGGGTCCATTAATTTGGGTAAGCAAAGCCGTATGCATCGGACTTGCATTTGAAGCAAACGTCTCAAAAGATACCGGTAATAAAGACTGAATGAGGGTCCTCTAGTACTTTACGTCTAATCTACTTAACTTTAGTTTGAAGTTTAGTTTTTTAAAATTTATCTTCAGTGCATATCGATCGTCCCAGCGAAGAAAAACCTTAGCCGAAAATCAGCAGATTTTAAATGACTGATAAATAACTAAAATGAATTAAAAAATCGAAAAAATAATAAAAATCTTATTTATTGAGTAAATGATTTATGAAGATTCCTTAATTTTACTGATTTTTTAATTCATGTCATTTTCTCATTGGTCATTTCAAATCTGCTGATTTTTGACTAAGGTTTTATTCGCTGGGACCATCGATATAATTTTTTACAATATCTTCTTTTTTGTAATATTACTGAAAGTAGCCATACGGTAAAAAACTGCAATTCTTATTTCTAACTGCATCGTCGCTATTGCCAGTTAGATCTTACCTATCGTGAATTTTTAACAGTCGTATCAATGCAGACTCGACCGCACGATTCTTTAACGCTGCCTTTTTTTTTTTTTTTTTTTTTTTTTTTTGTCAATGAGCCGAGCGCGTGCTTATCTGTCTGGCGCTGGTGTAACGTACGCGAGGAATCTTTAATGAGTTAGTTACTCTCTTCGCACCGGCCCGATACGAGATCGTGTTGGTAGATACTTCGCCTTGCATATTTTTTCAACGTACGTTTTACAATCTTTCTTCTTCAAATATCATTTCTACCCTACATTAAGATCTACAAAGATAAATTTTCATTACTATTGTCGATTATAAAAAAAAATCGATCCACGTGAAGAAGTGTATATACGACCCACAAATTGAAGAAGAGCTCAAATTAATCATGAATTGAATTAACATTTAAATAACAAAACGTTGGTATAGACAAAGGGGGTACGTGCATATGCCCCGTAATTATATCCCTTTCGCGAGCTTTAATTGGACTCTTTTTTTTTTTTTCTTTTTTTTTTCTCTCTTCCACGACATTCCGTCGAGGTAATGGACTTGACTCATTACGAGTGATTGTGGACATGTGGCTCGCGCTTTTTTAATTTATACCAGCTCGTGGACGTGAAATCATCTGACTGTATAATTTTTACGTTGATTAATAAGCTTTGACAATAAACACGGCGCGGGCAGAAAAAATTGTTAATGCAAATGTGTGTCAAGGAGGAATCGAGCGATAAATCACGACCGCGAGGTAAAAAGGTTCAATCACAACCCTTCGCCAATTAAAGTCTCGGAAGCAAAAAACCCGCGCGCCGAGATTTGAAGAGGACACCGCTGAACCCGAGCAAGATCGATATCCCCAGGGCTTTTTTTTTTTTTCGAGTCGAGAATTTCGGTCGCGCAGCCGGTGACATGTGGCCTGAATACGCTGTCAATTCTTCATTAAACGGACCACAATTACACCAGACGACGGTTTTGTTTTTTGTCTCTGCTGCAGGTTCGCGTATAGAGAGAGAATTAATGCGCGTCAGGTGAGAGCTGCCCAAGATTATTGCGGTTGCGCACGCGAACCCTCGCCGTGTCGCGAGGATATCCCGTGAAGGACGAATTCTGACGGACTGCCGGCTGCCCCGTTTTTTTCTTTATCCCCGGTGAACTCGAGGTAATGAGGTGAATGATTATCGGATTGTTTTTGCGTGAGGCTTAATTTATTCGGAAAAATTCTTATCCGAGGGCTTATCTTGATTCCGAGGAACCGCAATTATTGGACGGAGTTCAGCTGGGGATGGGATATTTATGCAACTCGAATTTGAATCTTCTGTTGGTTTTCCGCTTGATACCAGGCATCGCGGAACGTATTTAAGTTGGTAAAAACAGCTTTACGCAAAGAAAAAAAAATCGACGATCTCAGCAAAGAAAAACCTTAGCCGAAAATCAGCAGATTTTAAATGACTAATAAAGGACTAACATAAATAAAAATTCAAAAAAAAGAATAATATCTTATTAATTGGGTAATGATTTATGAAGATTCCTTAATTTTTCTGATTTTTCAATTCATTTCAGCCTCTCATTGGTCATTTCAAATCTGCTGATTTTTGGCTAAGGTTTTTCTTCGCTGGGACCATCGAAATGTGATTTCTACTCAAAAAATTAATTGATTTTTTTAAAATAAATTTAAGAGAACTAATAGAGTTGGCAACTTTTTGAAATTTATAATATTTTTTTGCTTATTTAGTTAAAATATCGAAAAATAATCGACACGTATTTTTTCTTTTTTTAAAAAAAACTAAAATTAAAGGAACTACAAGTGTTTCGATTTTTTAAGATTCCAATATATATAGATATACTTCTAATGGGATCTCGGGCAAATGACGTCATCAGTCCGTAGTTTCAAAAACTTTTCTTAAATTTTTTCTTGCTCAATTTAGATTTAAAAACTCTAAAAAAAATGTTATAATTCATTAAAAATCAAGTACTTTTAAAAAAATATATTTTTAAAGCACCGGTTGCCAACCCTATTTCTGTAAAATAAATTTGACGACTTTTTATTATTCCACTGCGATTTCTGGATAGGACAAAATATTTTGACTTGGGTACTATTTTAAAAAACCTAAGAGACAAACTTGGATCTTGAGTTGTAACCAATTTTTAAACCTGGTTCAGTAGTTTTCTGACAAGCATTATACCAAAAAAAATTTTGATTGTTCATACTTAAGTGAAATCAAGTTTATTTCGAATTCATTTTTTTTTTTTAGTATGATGATATTCTTGATTTTGTAAATGAATGTGCGATAAATATTACTTATGGCAATGATTTTTTTGAGTAATATTTCATTAATAAAGAACCGAAAACTGAACTCCAGAATGCGACGGCGTGGCGCCTGACAATGTCCTATAACTATGTATACAACATGTTACAGCAACTTCTAAAAAAAATAAAAAATTTGACTTTAACTCCAAAGTTTCGGGAGGAGCTAAAAATTTTTTGTAAAAATAAATACTTTTTGTTTGTATGAAGAAACGACAGGAGTCCAGTCGCCATTTGGCGAAAGAACAATAAACCAGGAGTACTAACGAGGAGGAGTAGGGACGTTTTCCCGCTGGCTCCTCCTCAAAAGGCCTCGAGGTTTTTATCACAAATCCAATTAACTCGGGCGTCTAGAATTTCCCCCTCAGCAGCACCATCACCAGCAGTTAAACGTTGCCGCGGTGGCTCTCGGAATCGGTGCTGCTCGACTTAATCCTGCAGGATGAGCAGCAGCGGCGGAGGAAGAAAAAAAAGAATAAAAAGACGAGTCTTGGAGTCTGGTCGACCACCATACGAGCGCCTAATACGACCAGGTGTTTCTCGCCCGCTTGCACCACACCAGCCCCCGAGAACGGCACTGCACCAGCAGCCTGCCCGGGGAATTAAAGTCCAAAAGTTTCGCTCGCGCCCACCCCCGAGGAGGTTTATTCCCGCATTTACCGTTAGAGATTCGAAAGGGTTTTTTTTTGTTTCTCGGCCCGCTCTTCCTCCCTCTTCTTCTTCCTCCTCGGCTCTTTGCTTCCACCCTTTGTCTCCCGATGGAATTCCTTCTGTTTCTCTTCCTTTGGTTTACACCGAGCAAGGTGTCTCCTCAGGTTCAACCTGCCGCCCGAGCGGGATTAAGTACACATGTGTGAGGGCTTTACCGTTCCTTTTTTTGAATCTTTAATTTCACGCTCAAGTGGAGGGAACGAATTTTGATTCATCATTGCCCGCGCCCCGCGCACCGCGAGGAAAGAGCACTGCTTAGAGCTCTGTTATTACCTTACACCTGTTCACCTACGGGCTAAGCAGCTTGTCGCACTGCTTAAGATTCTTCTTCTCATTGACTTGTCGGACAAACATTGAAAATTTCAAACTAGCCAAATTCTTCATAGCCAAATCACGTATTACTTTTTATTGTTTTATCAATTTTATTTATGTATTATGGCTTGTCCCGTTTAAATAAATAAATAAATTATTCGGCAGTTTGTTTAAGTGTCCTCAGGTCACAACAAAATTTAAAACTACTCTTTTAAATGTATGATTTTGAAAATTTTTATACAATTTTTAAATTTGACTTCGATTTACACTGCTAAAACCTTTATTAACAAAAGTTTCATGGCATGTGATCGCATTCATGTTCATTAACATCTGTCAAATTCATCACAATGTGAAAAGTTGACATTAACTATTCTTTATAAATTTTACGCTAATAAAGTAGATATATGTCAGTAGAACCGTTGTATCTTTATCAGAATTTTCAATTTTTCCAAGACTTTTGCCCAGTAAAGACAATTTTTAATTTTATAAATGTGCTAAATATGATATCTTTGAAAAACCATGTAGAGTGCAATGCTAATCTCTACTAATCTTTGCACTGTTATCAGCTTAGTTTTTTCTAACTCTGCATACCAATGTAAGATAATGACACCTTTGGTTAGTAATCAGAATCGAACAGACTCTACCAGCAGATAGACATTATTTTTCAAAATCTCGTTTCTATATTACAGACTTGTATGAAACGTGAAAGATACGCAGGCTGCGATTGAAAACTCAGATTAAAAGATCAGAGAGGTGCCCCATAAATTTGAGATCGCAAGGTGTGACAAATCGAAACGGGTGCGATCAATTTATGAATCTTGAACGCGTGCCTCGACCAATAATCTCGTAACAGAGATGTTGGGCGCTGCATCAGGGAGAAAGAGAGTGAAGAGAAAGAGCCTCCTTCCGAATAGATTGAAATCTGTCTAGACCGAAATTTGAGAAGAACATATTGTAAACACCTGGACGAAATATGTCATGGATACCAACACAAGGGAGGAGAGAACCAGAGTTAAAACCAGAGGAGAAAGTATATTCGCGAAATAATAGCGCAGAGTAATGAGAGACACAGGAATAAATCAATCGGGGAGCCAGCAGCCCTTTTACAGCATACGCCACCGAAAAACTCCCTCGCAATTTGTAAAACACCAGCTACTCGTAAATCTTCCGGGGGTTTGTACTAACCCGCGCCTAATATCTAATCCTAAAGAGGGAAGAGGAAGAGGAAGGCAAGGCACCCTAAAACATAATAATTCACAGGTCCCTGCACTCTCTGGTCGTCGTCCTCTTCTCCAACAGCTGCATGCTTCTTCTTCTTCTTCCTCCTCTCCTTTTTAACCGTCCCTGTGAATGACCGCCAGCATAGGGGTCTAGATTTTTTTTTTTTTCCTCGTTTTTTTCGAGGGTGCAGCGGAGGGGTTTTTTGAGCGGGGCCACCTTCTTCGAGCCAGGAATTTCGATTTTTGAGGAAGCTCTCTCTCTCTCTTTCTCGACAGCTGACGCTTAGCTTCAAAAGTTTCATTTTTCGAGCAAAGGCGGTTTTGCCTTTTTTTTTGAGGAGGGAGATGGAAATGCGATAATGGCGGATGGCGATCAGGATTTATTTATACGCTTTTGATAATCATCGGCTGTAAATACTTCAAAATTCACTTAGCAGGACTTTCTTTTTTTTTCAGCTCGATTTGGTAACTCCAGTCGCAGGGAAAGATATGATTTGATTTTCCGATAGAGCTCATCTTCCAAAATACTCTTGGGCAGAGTTTTAGAAATTAAACAAACGTTGTAATATCAGCCACGAAATCACGAGTGTAATAAAGCAACGTAATAATTAATCCTCGACTTGTAATTTAAAATTCATACGATCAAAATAAGCCTGATTGATATTCTTATCAGCGGGTAAATTAAGCAGGGTTAAATCGCATGAATATGAATAAAAAATTCCGGGACCGAAATCGCGACTCTCATCTCTCGTGTAGGTAGCAGCAGGAGAAAGCAGGCATAACAAGCGCCGCCGACGACGTACGCTCGAGGGGGAGAGAGACAGGAGAGGGACCGACTACCTGACGGCACGCGCCGGCACGCGCCTGATGGGCCCCTCTCGCTTATTATAACTCGCGTTACAACGGCTCCCCTCTATACCTATACTTTCGTACTCGTTTCATACTCTGACGAGCTTTTAACAACTATTTTGCTTGGTGACTCTACTGACTGTATTGTTTACCTGTGACGGTTTTTATGAATTTTTTTTAATTGAAGGGATCTGATAGCTGGTGTGTAACAGTTTGGTCGAAATTTAAAACTCTGAAATTTTTTGCTATGAGTTGGTGAGCTTATTAAAGTTCTAAAAAATTTTTAAGGCACATCGAATTCTTATAATATATGACAGTTTTGAATTGTTCAAGTGATTTTGCTTTATTTATTAGTAAATTGTACCTTTAAGGTATTATTGCAAAGCAGTTAGGAAGTTATACATGATTTGTCAATGAGGAGTTGCGCACTTGGTTCTGTTTGACAGGACTCTCAATCGACCATCATTGCTAAAAATTTCATATCAAGCTCTCCAAGTCTTGTCCAGTTCAAAACAGGCAGGCCAGGACTATTCAGGACTTTTTAAAAGTAGGTAGCCCCTTGTTTGTCAAAATAAAATATAATTTTCAAGGGTTCAGAAAAATATAGTCACTATTAGTAATGGCAATTAATAATTTTTACTAAAAATTATTATTTATTGAAAAAAAAATACGACTATTTCAATTCAGTTAACCCTAGTAAGATTCGTAACTTATTTTCTTTCGAAGCTGTTTTAGTATACAAAATTCAGTTTCTATAAAAGCACATGTCTGAAAACACTTGGTACTTTCATTAATATCGGGACCCATCATTTTTTACTAACGGTTCACAAAGAATTAGGCTTTAAGCGTTTTTTTTTTTTTTTTTTTACAGAGATGAAGAAGTGTATAAAATTTAGGGAAAAAAAAGGTTGATGGATTACAATTCAGCGTGAAATTAAAAACCTTTGTGAGTTGTACGGTCTCGCTCACCCCCACAGTCGATCAAACAAAGCTGAATATTATTGATTTTCCATTATTTTAAGGGGTCTTGATGCGCTCGAAAAGATTTTATACATCGCGTGATCGAAAGACTAACATATGATACCTGAACCCCCTATGTATCATTTTCTTCTATTTGTAGAAAGAAACTCCCACTGGCTGATGCAGCTGAGAAGTACATGATTGAAAATACAAGATTTATTTTACTCCATTTATCGTTCCTTTCAAATGATGTATCTGCAAACGAAGACTTTCCAGAAAATATAGATTTTATCCCTCAAAATTGTATTTTATAATAAAAATTTCGAGATCTTAAGCTCGCAACCAATAATAAGTAATCCTTTCTGGTAATTATAAGAAATATAAAAATATTAAATGAAAAGAACCAAAAATTAAATATTTATATCGGTGTTACAGTCTAATTACAATTCAATCAGGGGATTTTAATTAACTGAATTGTAATTAGACTGTAAGACCGATTTTGGTTAATTTAAGACAGTCAATGTAAAAATAAAAAATAAAAAAATTATAGTAAATGAAAAGAGTAAGAAATTCAAATGTTATGCTCGTGTAAGATTAAAAAAAATAACACACAATTTAACGCGCGAATGCATAAAATTCAACGTACTCGCACACTTAATCTGAAGACTTCCCTCAAAAAATCCTCACCCGGCACGATTTACTCATCAACCCCTCGAAAAACAAAGCTCATAAATATTAAAAAAAATAAGGTAGGAAGGGAGGGAAGGAAGTAAGCCGGCAGTCCAGGTGAAAAGCGCTGGCCGAAAGTGAAAATTAAACGCACCCCCGGTCGTTAGAGAGCGGCGCAATCAAGACAGTTGGCCCCACGACACAACGTCCCCATTAAAAAAAAAAAAAAAAAAAAAAAAGGGAGTAAGAAGTGGCGCGGCATTATCCTAGCGGCGCATCGCTCGCGTGCCGGCGTGGCTTTTTTTTTTAAGCAGAAACACAACGAAGCGTGACCGCTGGGGTTGGTGCTGCAGCCACCACCAACGGCATGTGTTGAAGTGGTTGCAGCCGATTTCACCTTGCCTGCGTCGATGCCACTCGACCTTTTCATGCGGCATCATCTTCATTTAGCTCACCCTCGCTCCCTCTTTTTTTTTCGAGGGTTGGTTTTTTAACTTCAGCGTGGGGTTGATTTTACGAAAAAAAACAGTTTTTTGGTATAGCGACGTGTTGGCAATTATGGGATCTTGATGAGTGTGATTAACCGAATGACGATGAGACACACAAATACATGGGCTTTTAGTCATTAGGGTGGCTTTTTAGTATCCATTTGAAGATTAAAAAAATATATTTCTGAATTATTTATTCCAATTATTTACAAAATTTATTATGATTTTTTAGTACTGTTTAATGATATAAGAAATGCAAAATAATGGAGTAGTAAGACTCCATGTGTAAAATAAAGATGACGTTTGAAAATCAATTTATTAAATTATTTATTTATTAATTGGTACAGGCATAAGGCTCAAATTACATAAAATTGTATAAGATTTATTGTAAGATAAGCATATAGTAAAACTTATAAAAAAGATTGAATGGGACTCATTTAATTATCATTTTAGAAAACTAAAATCTAGTATCAGGCTGTAATTGCAGCATGATGCAACAATAGGGCTCAACATTTAATAAACATCTTAATAGTTCAAAAGAAAGATCAATCTATATTAACAAGTATATCATATCACACAACCCCATAAAAATTATAAATAAATCATTCATTTGTGGAATCAGTAACCATTGTATCTCATAAAATGGCTCCCTAGTTCTAATTTAAAAAAAAAAAAAAAGAAGTTCCACAAAAGAATTAGAAGCGAACACAAGCATAAATCACGCGCAATTAAGCATACGCGCAAGTCGATGGATATACGGGTAGAAGCCAGCCAGGCAAGCGATATTATGGGGGTGAACCCGGGCAAAACACAGCCGGTAAAAAACATCGAGGCTGCTTTGAATGCGTAATTTTTTAATTTCGAGCTCGGCCAGTAAGACCAGGGCAAAGGCCTCTGCAGGCATGAGGCAAGCACCGACGGGATGTTCTTGCCCACCTGCCTGATGCGCCGCTCTAATGTTACGACGATGCCGCGGCGCAGGCGGCACGTACCTACGCACACGGGAGGAGGGAAAACGGCGGTTAAGCCACCCTGATGCCCGAGGGTTGATAATAGCATACCCGAGGGATTCACTCTTTTTCAGGGGTTGGATTTTTTCGTGACTCCCCCTGCTCTTCCTATTTGCTTTTTACTTTTGCTTTTTACTCACTGGATTTTGAGCAAGGGAAATCAAAATCACGTGGGATGTGATTGCTTATTGGTTTTTTAGATTGTTTGAATAAGGATATTTGTTTTTGGTTTCATCTGAAAAGCTAGAAGAAACTTAGCTGATAGAAAATTCGGGGATTCCCCACGCGGCTAGGCTACGTAGGCGAGCTCCGATTGGTAGAACTGTCCGCGGATGGAAACTCTGAACAGGATTTAAAATACATAATTTAAAATACTTTTTTAAATCTGAAAAACACTTTTATTTTTTCAATACTTTCATCATAAATAGTCGAAAGTAAGATAAAAATGAAATACTCAGAAAAATCGACTTAAATTATGTATAAATCTGCATTAGATTTTAAAATTGAAATAGAAGATTTGAAGAGCAATCGTATTTTTGCTAACAAGCATATTATTAGCTTATTAAAAATAAAGAAAACAAGTTTTTTTTAAATTATTTGTTAGTAGTAAATAATTTTTATGGATAAAAAATTCGAGAAAAAATTATGAGTTTACGAGAAAATTAATTTAAATACTTTGAAAAAATTAACTGAAAATGTTTTTTATAACTTACATACATGATGAGTAACTTGTTTATTTTAGTGATTCGAAATTTTACAGATTTTTTGTAAATACATTTTTGTATGGTTATTAGTTTTTTCTTTTGATTTAGTAAATTTTTGAAATCAGTTAACTGCAGTATTAACGTAATTTTAATACAACATATGTATTGTAATAAATTAATTATAATAAATATAAGTTTGGAAAATTTCTCATTTTTCGTTGTTTGTTTTAAGACAGTTTTATGGAATATCATTTTAAAAAATAACAAAACTGCTTTTTATTTCAAACATACATCTCAAACGAAAAAATATTCATAGAAATAAATTGATAAACATGAAGTTAATACATGAATCTTTAATTAAATAATGGACAATTTATAGTCAACTAATCGATTTTCAAAGTAAAGATTCGAAAGTATCGAATTAATAATTTAGAATACATTTAATATACTTCTCTTTGAGAAGAAGAAAGAATAAAACTAAATTATTTGTAAGAAACTACAAAATTACAAAGAAACATTATTGATCCTTTTTCGAACGAACTGACCCACATTTTTTGAAAAGTCCATTTTTGTCGTATCGCACTTTCGAACTACCGCGAAACCGATTGTCGCAGAGTACAATAAAGAAGGCGCTAAACGACACAAAAGACCTTTGCCAGACACGGCAATGCACACGAGGCTCGGTTCTCTAATGGGGCGAAAGTGTACGTCACCAAACAACAATGTCGCGTTTGTCGATCTATCGGTGAGAAAACGATTTTCGCCTTCTTCTTCTGCTTCTTCTTCTTCCTCTTCACGAAAAACCGCAATCGAATAAAAAGGAATGAGAAATAATGCGAATTTGAGTTGACCGAAAACCCATCCGGTTGTACTTACGCACAATACATACATTGTTATGTGACGCAAATCGATGATTGGTGTCACCACTACTTGGAAATGTGAATTCTTATGATGCATTGGCGATTGCAAAAGTGATGTCTTTTGTGTTCAACGCTGCACAGTCCCATCTTTCATTTTCATTTTTTAGCTTTTGCGTGAGTTATAATTTATATTTTTTTCAAAGTGAACCTGTTTTACAATTTTCAAAATAATTAATGATTTATAAAGAATTAATTTCAAAATAATTTATTCAAAACAAATGAAAAATTTTCAGGGTAAATCTTACTTGGTTTGAGTTCGGCTAAATAAAAAAAATGTTTATTTCGAGTACGAATTGATGAAATTGAGTTCATTGCAAAATTGTTTTTCATTCAATCATAAAATAATTCAGAATAATATTAAAGCTAGAAAGAGTGAAAGACAGTACATTGAAGTTTAAAAGCATAAATTTTACAAATTTACCAGAGCTGCAAAAATTGAACTAGAAAATGGAAGTTATTTCCCCTAATTTACAAAAATTTTATTGAAACATTTAAACTTTATCAAACTTTGTTAAATATTAACACTGAGGGGCAATTTAAATCATTCGGGAAAACCAATCAAGAGTTAATTTTTATTACTTCCAGTTCAAGGAGCAAAAAGAACTTTTTTCGAAAAAAAATTTAATCAGTTAAATTCCAAATGTATATTTTTTCCGGTTAGATTACCGAGTTACTAGAAAGAAAATATTTTTATACTCAAAATACTTTTAAAAACGAAAAAAATTCTTTGTTTTTAACTATGTAATACAAACACATTCAAAACAAAGTTATACCAATATTTGTTGGTTTCAAGAATTTATCGCGATTCGTAATGATCCAAGGTTCAGAAATTGGGTTAAAATATTGACCTTCGTTACAGTACGTCTGAAAAAATAGTAAAAAATAACGTGCCTATAGTATATTTTTTAATTACTTTCCATTAAAATTTTTCAATGAATCTCTTTCGATGCAGTACGATATAGAATAAATTAATTCTGATAAAAAAAAGACCTGCATAGTCTAAGGATTTTTGGTAATTGTTTCTTTATAAGTTAACCAGTTCCATAAAATAAAAATCTGAATATTCATAAATTGAGACTAAAAAAAAAAAAACATTTTGTTTTATTTTGGTAACTTTACAAGATTTGATATCGTAGATGAAAAAAAATTTTTTTTTAAGTAAAAAACTTCATGATATTTTCCGTTATTTGAATCTACTTTTGATTTTTGAATGCATAAATCCATAATTACGACCTGGTGCAGCCAAGATTTGAGCATAAAAAAAATTATCTTACCGGCCCATAAAGAAAAAAAAAATCGCGTGACTTTAAAGTTGTAAAATGGTTTGAGTGGGTCAAGGATTTTATATTCTTCCTCTCCTCTGTATTCTATCTTTCGTCCTTTTTCGTCGAAAATTCGCCAAGAGAGATTTCGCACTTCCTTCTCCATTGAGTCCCCACCCGAGTGCACGCGACCATCCGTTCACGAGTAATTTTTTTATAACGCTCCCAAAGTTTCTTTCATCCTGCCAAAAAAACTCGAAACCGAGAAGATGACTTCCGATGCGTGCGAAACTCGGCTATCAAGTTGGCATACACCTTTAAATGGTGCGGATGCAGACCGAGCTTGGTTACGAAATTGCGCTCTCACTCCTTTTTTTTCCCCGACGATTTCACCCACACACGGTTTTTTGAAAATTAATAAAAAAATTCGTCTATTCATATTTTTTTTCTTTAAGTTGAAAATACGCAGAACAATAAATACGAGTTTGGATTTCAAGGTTCACAAACTAGTTTACTACTATCGTTCCCCCAAGCTCTTATCTGCGAAAAATAAAGCTCCGGCGACAACTCGTGTACGTACACTTGGTAAATTGACTTCAATTTTCAATATAATAGTACATAATTGTTTCACGGACGGCCAACCGACTCGCACTGCGGTCGTGCTTAGATAAATTGAAGCTTTGCTAGTGCTTGGAATCCAAAAAGTTCGTCTTTTATTATTCAGGATTTTTTCAAGATTTTGAATAGGGTTGGCAACCAGTACTTTAAAAAAATTTTTTTTAAAAGTACTTGTTTTTTAATGAATTTTAACATTTTTTTTTTAATTTTTAAATCAAAATTGAGCTAGAAAAAAATTAAGAAAAGTTTTTGAAACTACGGGTTAATGACGTCATTGACCCGAAATCCCATTAGAAGTATATCTATATAAATTGAAATTTTAAAAAATTTAAACACTTGTAGTTCCTTTAATTTTAGTTTTTTTTTTTTTTTTTTAAAGAAAAAATACGTGTCGATTATTTTTCGATATTTCAACTAAATAAGCAAAAAAATATTATAAGTTTCAAAAAGTTGCCAACTCTATTGAAAATAGTTTATACCACTAGTGCGCAGGCACTCGATTTTACGCACGCTTCGACATTTAAAAACTCGCCCAACGCACCAGCGGTATAAAATTTTTTTATAAAATTTATTTAATTCATAATCTAAAACAATAATGAATTTAACATTTTTTTCAAGTAAAACCTTGACATAAAATAATATCGGCAAGAATCAAATTGTTTATGTAAAACAATTTATTTAACTTTTTACAATGTATTTTTTTTTGTTCGCTTATATAGTTGTTACTTATTTTTTAAATTTTTCATTGTTTTATTTTTTTTACTTACGTGAATCATCTGTAACTATAGAGAATTAATCATGAAGACGAAAGTTGAATGCAATAAATTCAATAAAGATTCAACTAAATATTGTTAAAACCAACGTTTACACAAAAATCTTTAAAAAATTTACTTTGCCTTTTGTCTTTTAAGAAACGCATGGATAAACTTTTAGATTCATCAATTTTATTATTGCAGCAATCGACTATGTTTTAACATGAAAGGTATACAAAGCGAAAACTAACTTTTAAAATAAGTATTAGATGTGCGTGCAAGAACGACCATTGCATCGGTTCGATTGATCGGTCCCACGTCCTTGAACCTGGTCGAGTTCCCATAGTGGCAGCTTGTAGCCACCTGAAACAAAAACCATAACGTACAAAAGACAATTTAAAAAAGTAAAGAGAGACTCGCGGTCACATCCGTCTGGTCTATGGTAATTTTACCCCTCACAAGTCATGATTTGCCCCTTTAATTTACGTTTTATCGCATTATACATAACAAATACACGGATATAAATGCCTTACTATATTTTCAAGAGAACCGGAGGAAAAGGCTTAAAAAAGAAAAAACACTCCTTTCAGTCGATGAGAACGAGGAGTGCGCGGACAATGAGAGCTGTGGAAAAATAAGGAGAATCATGCATGAAGAAAATGAAGGAGAAAAAAAGCACTGCGCATTGTGGGCACAGCTGTTCCATTCGGTTTTCCTCGTAAGTGATGCTTTATACGTTTTAATGTTGGTCTGATAAGTACTTACGCTGTGTATTTTTTTAAGCTATTTTTCAAGTTTTTTTTTAAGATAAGCTGTCGGCTAAATGGGTTAAAAACTAACTTCCAACTGACATTATCAAGATTTGATAGTGATTTCGTTGTTGATTTTTTTAATACCACGGCAACCTACTTTTTTTAAATTTTCTTGAAGAGTTATGTAAACTTCAAATTGATCGAGCTGCTTCAAGTTTATATGCATGAGCAATCAAAAATGAAACCGAATACAATTTTTAAAGAAGATTAATTTTCAACGATGAATTATTCCAAAAAATTGATGTTTCAATCATATGTCGATTACAAAGTTACAAATATAGGTGAAGGTTACAGGTAATTGCGCCAGACTTACGTGAAAAAGTAAATATCAATTTTAGTTATTCATATTCTAAGCTCACTCTGTGGAAGATATGAGCTGTGACTAATTTAAATTAAAAACGCTTCGCTGTCGAATGAAGTTTCTAAAATCATCGCATAGGTTTTTTTTTTGCGAATCGTGAGGTAAGATTTGGGAATTAAAAAATAATAATTACTTAACAAGTTACATTCACTGATTATTTAAGCAGTAAATTCAAAATTTTCCAAACGGGGTTCATTTATGTATTTATTTTGAAAATGTATTTTTTTGCATTCGTCATCTCCATTACGTCTTGCATAGATATTCTTGCGATTTCTTACAGTTTTCTGATATACTTCAATCATTCTTCATAAATACTTCTACGTGATGAATGTAATGTCTACACGCACAACGTAGTCTATAAAAAAAATGTGGAACAATTTTCACATGAAAATTTTTATTCAACCGTATGTAAATATTTAAACGCAGGTGATGTTTTACGACTAGTAATTATACAACTCATTAAAAAAAAGTATTTACGTGACAAAGTCTCGTCGTTACACTTGACATTGGTATAAAAAGATTAAAAAACGAGCTTGAATATATCGTTTTATTTGCATTCAAAATAACGATTCACCCCGTAATAATCTTTTAAAAATCTTTTTTTAAAGTATCTAAAAACGGCGCCTGGTGAAAAAAAAAAAAAAAAAAAAAATTTATACGTAGTTTCTTAGTTTGAAATTAAAAATTTCCGATACGACTTCAAGCTTCTCACCCGACAGACGAAAAATTATGCCCCAGCCGTGAAGATTTCATTGAAATCCCTCTCTCTGAAAATATCATCGTCAAAGCAGCTAAGCCACCTTTGCGATCATATATAGCTGTTGAGCTAGCGCGTAGAGTAGGAGTAGGCGTTGCCGATGTAAAGCCAATGGTGGCGCGAACCGCACCGCGCCGACGCGGACGTCGCGACGCCCACAACCAATCACGATTGGTCCTTGCTGCGATTCGATAGAGCCAGATAGACAAGGATGCGGCTAGATTCCTTGCCTGTCGGTATTTCCAACTCTTGATTAATCGGACGCTTGATTTCTGCGTTTGTGCATCGCAGTATTCGATTTTTTCAAGTTTTTCATATAGGTTTACTACGATTTTATATGTTTATAGAGATTAAGAAAAAATTGTTGATTATAAAATCAATGTCTGATTGTCTGATGGCTAATCGTATCTCTAATGAATAACGTAATTCTTATCAAATGAGGAAAACTGAAACTTGGTGATTGTAATAATTACTAACTTGACTTAATCGTATGTATTTAATGCATAAATTTTTTAATTCTTTATCATTACTTCTTAGTAATTTCCATCTTGTTATTTTTGCAATCATTTACTCTGTAAAAACTTTGTTCAGTATATTAGTTTTGGCTACAGTCTACAGATTTTTTCAAATCAAAAACTTTGTAGATATTACACTCTGATCATTGATTGTACTGAACGGAAAGATATTTTTTAAAAATATATTTTTCAACACTATAAATTCACAAATCGAACACCTGCGCCGTGGAAAGATCTGTGAATAATCTCATTTACCATTTAAATTATTTAAAAAAAAAAATTATAATTTCATCATTTAAGATACCATAAAAATCTAGATATCATTATCTTTTGATGATTTTTTATTAATTGTATGCATTTTTTCAAAAAGTATAAATTTTCATATTAACAGTTTTGATAAAAGATTACGAGGTGTCATATAAAAGAGACATAAAAATTCTTATTTCATAAAAAATTAGACTTCATAATCGACATAAAAATTTATTATTCTAAATATTTTTGATTGATCACAAAAATTAATATTAAAGAACTAATTTTATTAACGATTAAAAATTGACGTTTGATAAAAAAAAAAAAAGTTAAACAGTAAAAATGGGACGTGTCTTTAAGCAGGAGTTAAAAATTATGATTAGCATTTTTCTCAAGAATTATTGTAACTTTGCCATAATAAATTAATTGATTCTGATAAAAAAACATACACGTGTGGTCCAATTTCGATAGTTTTTTATTACACTAATGCGTGGAGGCTCGATTTTACGCACGCTAGCCCTAACCTAACTTTACGCCGCGGCGTACGCAAAATCGAGCCTTCACGCAATTCGTGTAATAAAATATAGTATGTAACGGGTGCAGCACGTCACCAGAGCTTATCAAAATCACTCGTGCTACGCTTCGCTTCGCACTCGGTGCTTTTAAAACCGCCCTGGTGACGACACTTGCATAATATACTATTATCTATAGTTACATCAGTAAATAGTTTGCCAAGTGCAAATCAAAGACACTTGATTAGAGTGATTCAAGGAAAAACTTTAGGTAAAATTTATTCTGTAAATGTGTAATCAAAAACTTTTTTTTGGTTTCGAATACCAAGAATAAAAACACGTGAACACTTAGTGAAATAAAAAACCAAGTACTTTGTTTTCATAGAACCGTTTCGATTTATTTTAATCGTTTTTTTATCATACACGTTTTATCAAAGATTCAAATATTCTGAAATTCTGATGATTTTTTCCATCTAATTTTATAAAAAGTTTTCATAACGGTTGGCTATATTTCGTCTAATGATGAATATCTTTAGAAACTTTCAAAGTTAAAATATCTTTATAATAAAAATTTTTTAGATACCTTAAAAAATCGTACTGTCTAATTAATTTAAAGTTTGAATTTCTATTAATTTTAACTTATGAGAATGATCAGTTTTTTAATAATTAATTTTAAGCAAATGTGAAATTTTTATTGAAAATATTATGATCTTCTGTGAAATCATAATTTTTTTTTGAAATTTAAAAATTAAATTTGTGAAAAGACGTAAAAAGAAATTTTAATCTCGCAGAATTAAAATAATGAGACCAAGTTAGAAATTTGAATCTTACAGATAAAATTTAAATTAATCGTGTACATTAATCATGTAACCTGCTTAATAACCCAGATATAGTTTTGTTTACCTATAATTATTTAAAATGGTGAAACTTTAAAAAATATGTACCAACTTGATTCATGACTTGTTAACGTTAATATTCAAATGAATAATATAAAATTGATAATGATCAAAACCTTATAAAAAAAAAAAAATCGTTTGGAGAGAACAAAAAAGATTTACAAATATTTTACAAGTGATTATTGTGTACATTATTGTGCATCTCAAAATATTCACTTCATTACTCGTAACATTAACCAAATAAACAATCCTCTGACTGCGATCAATTTTTGTTTAAACAGCTAGTAAAGTCTTAAAAATTAATTATGACGTGAAAAATATTGTAAATTTTTCTCAACAAAATTTTACCTCCGACCACAAGCATTAAAGTCATAATTGAAGATTTTTTTCTACTGATTTTACTAATTTATCACTTTGGAAATTTTGGATCAACCAATAAACGTTAAAGAATAAAAGCTGCCCCAACACCTCTTAAAAAATTCCAACTGTGTATTGAAAAAAGAAGAGTCTGCTTCTAATCACCTGTTCCGGGAACGCCGGCAAAGTTAAAACCAAAAAAAAAAGAAGTTAACTCAGCGCACCCACGTAAGCCAGCAGTTGGAATCAGTTCTATCCTCTCTCCCTCCCCTAATCTCGCGCCAATCCAGGAGCACGCGTCGATTCCCCCACTCGCGGTGGGCGGGGCCTCGCGCTTGCAGGCTCTCACTTTCTTACCTGGCCGAAGAAGCAACAGCAGGTCCTGGGACAGGTAGCCCAGACGGCAGACGCTGTCCGATCAGTCGGCCCGAAGAGCCGGAACCGTGCGCATCTTTCCTCAACCTGCGAAACATCGCCTTAGACACGCCACCCTCGCGTGTTTGTTTGTTCCATAAGTTCTGTTTTTTTTTTTTTTTTTTTAACTTTTTTTTTAATCTTGTGATTCTTTGTGACCCGTTGAGACATGGTGATTTGAATTTTTTTTTAAATCAAGAGTCTACGTCATGTGTGGTGAGTACAGTGATTTACTAGTGAGGGTAACGGGGGAGAAATCAATTTTTTACAGTCTGCGGTACTCGCTATTTATGTTTTTGCAAGAGTCCAAAGACCCGCGAGAGCTAAAGTAAAGAAACAAACAAAAGCCGGAAATTTTTTTCGTGAATCAATCGACGATGATAAAATAATATTTTTCAAATCCGCGAGTCTTCTTATCGGAAAAAATAATAAAGCTGACTAATGAACTTTCGGGGTTTATTTTATTTTTTTTATTTTCCCGTCATTAACCCGCATTTCCGGAGACAATAAATAATCACCAAGAGTTTCCGCGACTATAGATCGAGTTGAAAAAAAGCCCGCGTCGAATCGTCGAAATCGCTTTTTTTCGCGTCGTCGATCGCAAACCAAAACACAGTTGTTTTATTTTCTTTGTATACGAGCGAGTCGCGAGGTGCACAATTTAAATCTTGAATAAATAATCACCTGCAGAAACTACCACGCGGTGCAGCCCAATTCGGTGCGCCTTCTGTGCAAATATTGATCCGCGGAGGAGCGTTGCGAGTGCTTGTTCAAAATCGTGTCATTCCGGAAGATTCGTACGAATAAAAGATCGTAATTTCCCAGTGACGTAGTTCAAAGCATCGATTCCTCGCGGGGAATAATGAATTATTCATCCGATCAATTTTCGCCAACGCGGCGATAAATAAAATCGATAATCCGAATCAAATTTTTTTAAAACTCGAGATTTATAAACAATAAGAATCTCGTTTGATTTTTCATAAACAATAGTTTAACAGAGAACAAAAAATGATTGTCCTCAAGCAGAAACAGTGTCACAAAACAACTGGCACCACCACGTCAAGCCCGAGCTGAAGATCCCGAGTTCGACGACGATGATACCCTCCGGTGCCCTGTCGCCCCCAGCCACCCTGTCGCCCCCCAGCAGCCCGTCGGTCTCGATCCAGTGGAGTCCCGGTCAACACTTCGCGGCTGGCACCCCGATGGCCGTCGACCGGCTCAGCGCCTTCAGCCTCGTCTCCAACGGCTACGACTTCCAGAGGCTCCAGGCGCTCACCGACCGCGGTAAGACTTTTCTTCATATTTTTAAAAAACGCCATACCTCGGATCGCGTGCTCGAAATCTGTGGCGGGCCTCGAGAAACCGTTGGCCGCCGTGATTTCTTAAGACTCTCGCTCGACAAAGAAACGAAAGAGAAATGCAGGCTTACGGTAACCCCTTATGTTATGGTTTTCTTTTATTTTATTCTCCCTCAGAGATGCAGTGCAACCTGATGTACGCCGGCGGCTACGGAAGCGTCGCCGCGGCCTGGTGGGCCCACCAGGCGGTTGCCGCGGGTCTTCTGCTCCAGCAGCCCCATCACCCGACCTCCTTCCAAACGAGCGCGCTCCAGAGTCCACCGAGTCCCGCCCTAGGATGCTCGTCTCCCACCAGGAGGTGCGACCCCGAGAAGGCCCGATACGGTAAGTGTCCCAGTTTGCCCTCGAGGAAGCTTGAAATTTACAATTTGATGAAAAAACCTACTGTTTTATTGATTTGAGTAGAAGACGCGCCTCTAAACCTCAGCACGAAGCCGAGCGACCTGAGCTCCCGGGTGAGCGTGTGCAGCACGAGCAGCCAGTGCAGCGTCCGCAAGAGCAACGAGATCTGGTCCCCGGGCTCGGTCTGCGAGAGGGAGGCCAGGGAGATCACCAGCCAGTCCTCGGCTCACAGCTCGCCCAGTCGGACCGCCAACGACAGCCCGGTGCACTCCAGGCCCATGCACCACTCGCCGCTCACCCCGCCGACCACCGAGCGGACCTTCCAGGTTGGTTATTGTTTACTTATTTCAAAGTTTCGGCTTGTAATTATTTTAAAACATAAATCGTACCTGAGCTAAGCTTTACTACCTTGGAACAAAAAAAAAAAACTTTGAAAACTTGTACAGAAACGAGTACAATTTTTTCCGTGTCGATTGTAAAAAAAAAATTTTCTTTCTAGATCTAGGTGGATAACGGTGAAAATAAAAATTCTTTTTTTCAACAACTTCAGTTCATTTTTTCAGAAAAAAGTTAAACCCATGGGTAATTTGAGTAAAAATTTGTTCGCAAAATAGGCATCGATCGGTGGCTCCTTAAAAGCTCGAAAAGTGGAGACGCGTAAAAGTGTCCCTCGGGACATCAGATAAAGGTCGAGCTTTCGCGAAAGCTTCCTCCCCCCGCGGCGCGTTATCTCCCGTCGAATCTTCGTTTGCAATTTTCGGTGCGCCCCCAATTTGTCAAAGTAGAACCACGTCTTTTGAAAGCCAGAAACTTGTAACGTCGCGCGTGCTCTTTGTCGCGTCTATTTGAATTTGAATAAACCGGATCAAATACATGTTTCGTAAGATTTGTGTAATTCGAGCGACAGTGTCATACACACATACAATGTATTGGTTTTTTATCAACCAGGCTTCGGATACAAGTGGCTCCATCATATTTTTACGGTAGGCAAAAAAAAATCGAAGAACTTTTACGAGCGCGTGGATCGTAAACGAAGTTCCCGCCCTAATGACACCTTCCCCCAGCACAAAAAAGGTTGAATTTGAATGAAAAGGTGTCGCGCATAGATGAATCGGAATCTAGACACGTACTTGCCTACTTCTCGAGTCAAGTCATAAGGCGATACTGTTCCATTGTCGGCGGGAGTCTGGCGCCCGCGGCGCGATGTATGTACAATACCGTCGCCAATTGCTAATTCAGGCTCGGCCGTTACACTTATATTCCCCCTCGATTACAGGATGTTTACCGTTTGTTTCTCGTAATGGATAGTGCTGATTGGGGAATACTTTAACGAGACGTTACATTGACGACGAGTTCTTTGTGACTCGCGGGGGTATCGATCGATCGAATTTATGTGCTTTGTGGTAGCCGCTATGACGAGTTTCATAAAAGTAATTTACCTCATGACTTGATTTACAAAGTTCATTTGGTGTCTTTTTTGTTTAAACTATTCGTACCTAAATTTTCCAAATCACTTTTTGAGTATTTCAAAGATAAATTAAATTTTTGTCTTTTTAAAAAATAGCGATGAATTTTGATCTAATGAACGAATACGGTTTGAATTCGATTTTTTCAGTGCAAACAGTGCGGAAAAGCGTTCAAGCGATCGAGCACGCTGAGCACTCACCTACTAATACACTCTGACACCCGGCCCTATCCCTGCGAACATTGCGGCAAGAGGTTTCATCAAAAGTCCGACATGAAGAAGCACACCTACATTCACACAGGTAAGTTCTTAAAAAAATTTTTTTCTACAATATTTGTCCCTTGAAAATTTGAACACTCAGATACTTCGGTGAAGTCATCATAGAGGTTTTATAAATCAATTAACCAGGTACGCAGGAGGTTTTAATTTACGATTATCGCGGGCACTGATTGCCTCGATGTTTGACTTTGGAAAAAAAATCGGATAAAAAATTTACGAGAGGCACCTGGGCGAACTCATAAAGCCCGAGATTTATGTACGCTACCGTGAAATCAATCCCGATCGTAACCCGTCCCGACAACTTGATCTTCGATTATCCCAATAAGTCGTTAACTCAATTTGAAAGTCTCGGTCTGTATTAAAACTACAAAAAAGCTAAGATAAAGTAAATGAAAATCGAATTTTTAACACCTATAATTAACAAGTCTAGTAAGTAAGTATACGAGTCGTCGGGTTAACGGAAACTTTGTTTAGTTTGTCTTTTCCGGGAATGGCTTCGAGCCCCACAATTTCCAGCTGCATCTTTAATTCGCGAAAAAAGTTTGACGAGTTTATCCAGCACGTTAAAAGGGTTGATTACATTACAAAAGCAGTATCCGAAAAAATCTCACGATGCTCCCGTCATCAATCACGAATCTAAATGATTCACCCTGGTGGCAAATATTTATAAACCGCATAAGAGAAAAAAAAGTCGTGAGAATGGACGTTGGGACAGCTTAGGGCGCATTAAGGGCGACTTCCGGTACGGCACGCGCCACAGTTGCGCGCCCGTGCTAATTAAATTCGAAAAAAAAGGGAGGGAGACCGCGCGCGTGTTGTAGGTAACGGATGCGCCCACGATTGTCTCGCTCGATTTGCCACCCCTGCGTGTTTTTTACCTGCTGGGTGGATGCGTTGGTCATCCATGTGGGAATTTTTTCCTAAAACTTTGGGAATAGTCAGAATTTTTTTCAAAAAATAAAAACCCGTAAATATTGAAAAATTTATCGTACATAAATTAGTATAAATTTATTTATAATAGGGTTGGTAACTTTTTGAAATTTATATTTTTTTGCTGATTTAGTTAAAATATCGAAAAATAATCTACACGTATTTTATCTTTTTAAAAAAAAAACTAAAATTAAAGGAAATACAAGTGTGAACATTTTTTTTTAATTTCAATGTAATAGATATACTTCTAATCGGATTTCGAGCCAATGACGTCATCAGCCCGTAGTTTCAAAAACTTTTCTTAGTTTTTTCTTGCTCAATTTTGATTAAAAAATTCTTTAAAAAATGTTAAAATTCATTAAAAATCAAATACTTTTTGAAAAATATATTTTTAAAGTACCGGTTGCCAACCCTATTCAAGATCTAAAAATTAAAAATTATATTTTTCTGACTTTTGTATAACTTGAAAAAAAAAAAATTGAAAATATTGGAAAAAAAATTAATTTTGAATCGATATATTGGTTTTAAATTTTCGCAGTTGACTTTGAAACTACTAAAACGAAAATACGGTCAAAGCGAGTGTATCCACGCAGTGGATTGTTCGCAATTTTGTTTATCGCCGCACTGATAAAACGTCTAGTCAATAACCAGTTTTTAATAAGCTCGCCGTGTTTTAGTACAAGGATGTTACGCAAATTAAAGCCGTATTACATAATTTTGAAGGGCACTCGACGATGCCTCCATTTTTTCTTGATTTAGCTCAAACTCAAGCAAGACCCCGTCTAAGCTATTATTCTTTTTTTTGAAAAATTCACCGTAGATAATTCCTTATCACAGTGACAGTACAGTAAATTTTGAGCAATTTTTTCGTTTAAGGAGTCTACGTAACTCTCGCCCGCATGCAGTGCTTTGAGATACAGCTAAAAACATGGCGCACGTGAGATAAAACTAAAATTAAAAATAAAAAGAAAAAAAAACCTCAGATTTGGAAAAAAATTACTTCCGATGTAAGGTAATTATTCCGCTCTTACCTCTCACTTATCTATTGTAAGAAAAAAAAAGAGGAGCATGAATAATTCGTTTCGAGATTTAAGAATCGTGCGTTTTACGAAAAGTACATACTTTTTTTTTCTCCTCTGCTCGAACCCAACAATCTCACAATGCGCGTCTCCTTTAAATAATAAAGTGCATTGGAATTAGACGCCACGCTTGCACAATACGGTAATCCCCGATGAAAATTTAATCAGCTCCTTTTTTCTCCCTCTCTCTCTCTCTTCTCTTCCTCTCCCGGAAGTTTTACCCTTCACTTAGTCGGTAAATTGCAGGTTGCGACCATCGTATAAATAAACCCTCTTTTTTCGCTCTCTCTCTCTCAGCGGGATTCTCTCTGAAAAATCAATCTAATAAAAATCACAAAAAAAGCCCGGGACGACTCGAAAACACAGCAGCTTGGATAAATATTTATCGAGCGGGCTGCTCCGGTAATGAGGTGCGAGATGGATCGATGGCGAACGAGAAGAAAGAGGAAAAAAACGAGGCGAGCGACAGGTGCTGGACTTTTGGCAGGCGCCTACCTAGTTGGGAGGTCGGCCGATTTCTTTTTTCTTTATTCGTGTGTATCGGGAAAATATTGGTCTTCTGCGGAGTCGTAACCCGATTAGGAACAAAGGCAATTAATTACAACTGCAGTGCCCATTACGCTCGATTTGCACAGCTGCAGCCTTGGTCGCATCCTCGACGATGAAAACAAAATAAAAACAACAACGACCGTTTTTGGAATTATTACAGTTTGTTTAATAAAAAGAAAAAAAAAAAGGCGCCGGTTTTAATCTTGAAATCGATCGGCGTTATAGGTGCGCACACACGATTAGTACAATTTCGTTATTTCCAACCGATATTCAACCGAGTTTTTTTTTTTTTTTTGTTTGTGTTTGCCTTACGCACGATGATGATTTTCCCTGGGGGAGACGCACGAATTACCCGCCCTTCCGAGCGTGTTTGCTTTGGACGACGCATCCGCGCCGAGTGTTATAATTAAGCAAAGCCGCGCGGCGCCGTCAGGATTTCTAAATCTAAACTCTGCCAGGGCCGATAATTATCCTCCTTGACATTTCAATATCCTTCGTTAATAAAATATCAGTTTTATTTTATTTTTTTTTTTTTTACGACCTGTTATTAAATTTGATAAAATAATTTTTGTTTTTAACGACGCGCTTGTTAAGGGATAATAATGAAAATCAGCTTAGCCACGATATTATTAATTGATAATCGATTTAAATACATAGCTTGTAAAAATTTTTTTTTTTTAAGAAATTTATTCCAAGAGTTTCTAAAACTGATAAAAAAAAAAAATTTCTTTGATACCTCATGGCTTTCACATTGCTAATAATCAATACCTTTTGTCTTTTGAAGACTATTATATAATCTTCTACTCAAAATGAAATAAGTAACTTTAAACTTCTGAGACTGTCAATGAAAATTTTTAACCCGGGCTATCGCCCAAAATTGCCAGCAGCACCAAAAAACTCAAAAGCCAACGACTAAAAAATCGTTTTTTTTTTTTTCTTTTTATGATTACAGGCGAAAAGCCACACAAGTGCAAGGTGTGCTTCAAGGCGTTCTCCCAGAGCAGTAACCTGATAACCCACATGCGCAAGCACACAAACTACAAGCCCTTCCAGTGCGGTCTCTGCGACAAGGCCTTCCAGCGCAAGGTCGACCTGAGGAGGCACCGGGAGGGCCAGCACCCGGAGGCGCCGGCCCTCGACTACCGCGCGCTCAAGGTGCCGTCGCCACCCGTCATCCTCGAGACGAACTTCGTCGAGCCCCCGCGAGATTAAAATCTCGCCTGGTAGGAAGTGATTTTGACACGCGCCACGTTTCTTCTCGGAAAACTGATGAGTGCGGAGAAAATTTATTGTTCTGGGGTCTGGTAGCACCTGTTGCCGGGGCTGCTTCAGATACCGATCGTCCCTCACTTTTTCCGAAACCGTTCGCTGGAAAAGCGAGATAATCGTTGCCTTCCCTTCGCAACATCTGCTGTTTGGCTCGAACGTCAAGATTTCCTTTGTTGGAAAATTGATCCACCGAGGCACGGGTTTTCCATTTTTTGGCGAGCTGCGGAGTTTTTGAGAGAAGTATTTTTTTAAGTATTGAATTTGTACAGTTCGGAGGGCTCTGGTATTGCATCTGACTGTGTGGATTTCCTGCTGTTTTAATATATATATATATACATCCACTCACATGTGTTCTTGCACGACAAGCCCGAAGTGCATGGTTTTTGATAGGAAATTTGCTGGAAAATAAGATGATGAAAGCGACTTACCACCGCGTGTAAATATTTATAGGTTTAGTTTGATGTCATATAGTCCGTCGAAGCCAAAGCCGTCCGAGATTTCGAAGGATCGTGTGTTTTTTTTTTTTTTTTTTTTTAATTATAAATAGTAGAAAAATTTTCCCTTTGTAAATTATTACTGACCTAATGCTATCGATGTACACAACACATTGCAGTTGAAAGTAGGTATTGCCGAACCGTAAATTAATTGTACTTTGTTTTGACTGTGCTACTGCAATGTGAGTGTGCGGGAATTAATTGGAAAAAAACAAACGACTTTGAACTCAGTTTTAAACAATTGGAACCTTTAAATTTGTTAAACTAATTGGACCAAGTCGCGTTGTTTGAAGAGAAAAAATTTTTATTCCTTTTGTCTGGCAAAAGTTCATAACGGCTAGATGACCAAAGATAGCATAACATAACACAAAGAGATCGATCGCTTGCTAAATTGCTAACCAATGGCGTTCGTCCTCAAGTATTGTTGCTAAAATATGCATACAAAATAACAAAAAATAAAAGAAAGAAAAAAAAAGAAAAAAAAAAAACATGAATTATCACGATGTGTTTTTAGTCAAAGTGTAAACCGCATCGTGTGTAATTTACCAACCTGTACCATATTAATTGTAACGACTCTAATTGTAAATTAACCTAGTTTTTAATGGCGTGTAATCCGAGATGTTAGTAAAATTACCGATGATAAGTACCCGGGTGAATAAGCGCACAGAGCCAAAAAAAAAAAAAAATATTTAAAAAAAAAGAAAAAAAAATTTTACTTAGGATGATTATTAGCGGATGATAATGCACAACTATCCACAATTTATAAACACATGCACAAAAGTGATGAGTATCATAGTTTTAGACGTTAAGATCTTATACTTTGATGACGAGAAAAATCAAGCGATATTGTAATTCTTGTATAGTGATAAACTATTGTACCGATTTTTCTTATGTATATGTAAACTTTTTGGACTCACCGTTCGTTCACTAAGTGTCGATGAACATCGTCAGAATTTTTGTTAAACGAGCGTGCGAATTGGAATACTGTATGTTTTTTGAAAAAAAAAAAGAAACTATAAAAAGGAAAAAAAAATTCAACAGAGTTTTAAAAAGCTTTCAATTTTGTTTGTTTACGCAAGATTGTTTGCAATCTTAGCGAGAAAAATGATTGTTGAAGGAAATAATAAGTAATGTAATGAAGCGCCAAAAGTTGTGTGTTGATCGAAAGAGAACCAAAAATTATATGTTATCGCTATAAAAGAATATTAATTTAATAAACTGTTTTTTACATAAATTTATCTTTTTAATCGTTCATGTTTTTTTCCATCCCTCCACATCCTATTTCATATTCCTAATTCTTTTAACTAAATTTTTAAGTATTCACACTGTTTTAATTAAATTTTTTTTAAAAGTTGTGGGTTCCATGAAAAACTTCTGACTTGATTACTGTGAATCGTGGGATATATTAAAATTTATCGATTAAAAATTTTTATTTTTTGGACTGATTAATTTTATTTGACTACACGTGGACTTAAAAAATAATTTTTCTGAGCGTAAAAGAAGAGACAAAAATATGTACTCTACCTTTTGAGTTTGAACAATCAACACCGATTAAATTTCTAATGAGGAGTAATTAGTTGTAAAATAAATACCTGAAATAATAGATTTGCATGGCAAATGGATTTAACAGAACTGGTTTCATTATTTGATCAAAGAAGTTGTATAGTGTTAAAATTAAAATATATCTTTATATTTAAAGATTCAACTTTAAAAAAAAATTGAATAACTAATTTCAAAGAGAACGAGCATAATCTCACGTAGAAGGTTTATAATTATCTTTTCCTAACATACTCTAAATTTTAGAAGCTTTCAATGGATTAGAAAAATAAAAAGAAGTAAGTAGTTAAAGTCGTTGAATTACAGTAAAAAACAGTAAAAATTAAAATTAAAAAAGAATCATGTAAAGGAATCCTAACTTTAAGATTTAAAAATTTTTTTTTAGTTATTATTTTCTTTTTAATTTTAAAAATCTAATCATATTTTACGATTTTTGTATGAACGTATTCTTACGAGAATGTTTGATCCTTTTATTATATTAAAATTTTAGCTTGTAATGTTGTAAAAAGTCGTGAATGATTTTAGTTTTCGGTAAAAAAAGCATACTTTTTAACTCTTTAGTCACGCTTCAATAATTAGGGTAAGAATTATAAATACCAAAAATACAAAATTAACTAAATATATTTGATAAATACGTGAATTAACTTCAGATGAAAAATTAATAAATTAACCAATGTCGATAAAAATTAGTATTTAGTAAAATTAATTATTAATTTTAGTTATTTTTCATAATTTTGAATTTAATGAAGTGTAATGAACATTTCCAGTAAAATCATCACTTTTCTTCCAAAACATCTATTAGGGGTCTTACTGAATAATTTACAGTGTTAAATTGTTCATAAAATCAAATAATTTCCAAAGAGGCACGTATTATCAATTGAATGATTCGATATTAGTTTTAGATGATTTATACTCGATAAATCATAATTTTTTGGAAAACAGGGGAGGGGGGGGGGGAATAACTAAGCCAACACCTTGCAAACAAACGAATCTTATCCACGAGTTAATTAAAGCTCCTCAAGATAAGCCGCCGCATATAATTGCCTCTCATATAAAGGCGTCAGGTGCACCAGCAGCAGTAGGAGCAAGATTGAAAACCGCGGCAGCGACGCTGCGTCGACACGCGCGCACGCGTGCATGGGTAATTGGCCAATTTGCGATGATTCCGCTTCGATCGATCAGCGCTCGGAGATAAACCGACCCCGATTTTTCGGGTGCAGCCCGTTGGAATTGGATGATTTTTACCGAGTCCGAGAGATCGGATTAAAGATATTACAGCAGGGGCCCTTTACTCGCGAGAGGAGGAGAAATTCGACGTATTGAAAAATATCCTTTGGGTGGAGGTTTCAGGAATATTGGTTTATTTGATCAAGACTTGTTTTAGAGGAAACTTATAAAAGGTTCACTTGGATATTTTAATTTTTCTAATCATATTTCAGTTAAAAACTACAATGGTTAGTCAGAATATTAACGATTGTTTTAGATAAAGCAATAAAATTTAATTGATTCATTTAAAAAAAATGATAATTTATTATTATTATTATTATTTTTTAAACACAATTTTGTGAAACTAGGTTAAGCCTGATATTGGATCACTCTATTTGAGACTGTAGAAAAAATTACAACTGTTCTTGTTAACGAAAATCAATAAATAGTCTAAATTTGAAAAGTCTTTGTGGGAAATTTTTTTTTTTTTTCAAATTGACCAAGCATTACTATGAAAAAAAAAAATCAACATTCATAGGATTTTATTACGTTTCGACTTTAATATCATCGAATAAAATCTGTTGAAATTCTTATATTAATCTCTACATTTTTAGAAAAATTAAAAATTCGATGTAAGTAAACAATCAGATTTTTCGGCTTACCTTAACTACATTGACAGCAGCAACAAGATTTTAGATTGACACTAACATAAAAAAAATTTGTAAATTTCTCTTTTTTTTCTTTGACTGCATTTAATTAACAATTTATCATACTGGTAATTTATAAGGTCATAAAAACAGGAGCAACGCATTTGTCAATTTTACTTCAGGTGCTTTTTATTAACTGCTTTTAATTTATTGACACACAAGCTCTTTCAAACGAGGTTTTAAACACTTTTTAAGATGCACGTGGTTGAGAGAGATTAACGTATCTCAAGACACTCTTTAAAATGATAGCAATAAGGTGTAATTTTAACTCGAAGCTTTGTAAGTTATAAATTTTTTTTTTATTGAATCACAAATCGACCCTTTTTGAAAAGCTACATGAA
Organism: Encarsia formosa; assembly: GCA_038277355.1. NCBI lineage: Eukaryota > Metazoa > Arthropoda > Insecta > Hymenoptera > Aphelinidae > Encarsia > Encarsia formosa. The sequence goes on from CM076184.1 coordinate 115,673,142, forward strand.
TAAATAATATTTGTGAATCATAAAATTCAAAATTAAAATAAACAATCAAATATAGATGGCTACACGTACAAAAAAAAAAAAAGATTCAAAAAGAAGAAAATGAAATAATTTATTTGTTAAAACAATCAATTTGTCCTCTCCACGAGTGAGTAAAACGGTGATACTACATATGTTTTACCCCAGAAAAAAAAGCAAGAACAATTTAATTCAGGCAGCAATCAAGAGAAATGAAGAACGCGAATCGATTACCAAAAAATGCACACAGCTCGGACCTCAATAAAGTCAGCATTGCCGTGAAATAACACATTTCTCCGCGCGGCCACTTTGCGCGAAAAATCAAGCACGAATCGCATTCAATTTAGCGCCTTAAAAAGGTCTCAATTTCGACGAAAAATTCGGGACAAGCATCACCTACTTAATTGTCTTCTCCAAGAACCAGAAAAAAAAAAAAACCAGACAATGATACAAACCGGTTTGAAATTGTTCGAATGGCTTATAATTTTAATAAGGTCGTTTTGAGGATGATTATGTGCGAATCTCGTCGGTGTACCGCGGTTTTTTTCCTTAATTTTTACGGGATCGAGAGAAAGTACAGTTTGATTTAATGACAGATGAATGTTTGTTTTTTTTTTCAGCTACTGAGTCAAGAGAGTGAGGCTATTAAATTTTATGGAAGGCCATCTGATTTTAATAAATTGATGATTATTTTAAGGACACATTTAGATATTGCACCGATGAGAGTAATTTTCACTTAAAAACTTTATTTTCATGATTTATTTTTTATTTATCTTGAACTTTGTGATAAAGTCTAGTTGTATTAAATGTCAAATACAATTATTTTGTACAATCTGTAATTAAAATACATATCGATATGAATTATATAAAACTTTTCAATTAAGTTTGTTACAAAAACTTAAAGTTTGATTATTTCTTATAATAAAATAAAAGAATCAAACTAATAAAATAAAATCTCATTCATTCTTGTTTACTACTGTGTTGATCAGTAATTATAAAAAAAGTTCATCAATGAGAAAACAATTAACTGAATGAAGACTTTCTTCAAAGATAGAGAAAATGTAATAATATTGAGAACATAAAAGTTACTGATTCATACACCGAGAGAAGGATTTGGTTCACACAACCAAATTTGGTTCACCCAAACAAACCTGGTTTCTGCTGCCAAAAGATTTGGTTCACACAACCAAATTTGGTTGCATGAACCAAATTTGAACAACTCTTCTCTCAGTGTATAAAACCATTAAAATTTCGTTACAAGGATTACCAGATTTTTAAATTATTTGAAGTAATATTTCTGGATGCTTCGAACCAAGTTTATCAAATTCCTTCAATTTAACAACACTTTCTAAATTTACAAACACCCACTCTATAGCACAAGGTTAGTTTAGCGTTATTTTGAATAGCTAAATGAAGGTACTCAAAGATCATTTCTACATCTTTAATCGTTGTTTTCTCTCACAGAATCGCAGATATTTCTGATGAGATTAAGAGATCACAAATGACTTCATCTAATCAATCAAATAAATATATCAAAAAAACTTTTCTATTACTTGAAATTTAACGTTTACAATATTTTTTTTCTAAACCTAGAGCTCCAAAGATTCGCTGACAGCATACATTTATGAAAATAAATCTTTGAGGTCCAGCTACTATTTCAACATCGCTTAGTTTTTTATTTGCTAATACCTTTTTTAATTTACTGACAACGCTAATTATTTGATTTGTTTAATTTGAGATTCAGCTATAATGTTTGTTTAGAAGTGATTATGGTCAGTAATATACTGCCTAAAAAATTTTTTTAATTTTTCAAAGACTTCCTGAAACAATAAAATTTTTCAATACAACTCTCGAAAAAAAGGTAAAATTAATTTGTCAATACTCTAAAAGTGCAAAAAATTAATTCTTGGAAGGTTCATTCGATATAATTCACGGTTAATAATTCAGGTCCGAAAACAATTTTCAATGTACGCACGAACGCGTGAAAAAGGCCTCCTTTAAAATTCTCGAGTCTTATTAAAAGATCATTTTCGAGGTGGAAAATACCACTTTACTCACACCTACAGCTAAAATCGAAAATTACGTTGTCCGTTAAGAATCATAAATCTGAAGCAACACAATGGCATTCGAAACACTTTACGCAAAATTTTACGAGCGGAAAAGAATGATTCTTCTTTTTCTTGGCTTCGGGCAAGGTAGATCATCGTAATTAACGCTCGTAAAGCCCAGAGAGACGTGGAAACCAGAGCGACGTGGATCCGGTCGATTTTCGTACGCGATCATTCGTCTTCTTTGTTATAAACTTACGCACCTGCAGCGCACACCTCCTTTTTTTTTACGTGGAAAATTATTATCCGCTCGTTACCCTGACCACTTTTTTTTTCTCGAAACAACATTTCACTTTGCGAATTTTATAATTTTGAACGAGTTTGAATATCGGGCCTTTATAGAAAAACTTTCATCCAATTCTCGGATACTATGAAAATTAATAAACTTTTTTTTTGTGATTCTTCGAAAAAAGGGATACTTTTTAGAGCCCCCGAATTAAAAAGTTTTAAGTGACTTTTTGAAAGGTAATTTTTAACCACCAAAGGGGTCGATGGAGTTCGAAAAAAAAAAAGTTTCCAACCTTCTTTGGAAAGGGCTCGATTCGAGATTCCCGATACTCGCTTTTGGTTTTGATCGAGTGAATTTTCAAAATACCGCCGGGTATAAGTATCTGCGGTGGCGAGTCGCGTAATTATTTTCCCGGCGGCCGTAAACATGCTGGAAAACTGACAGAGTCCCTCATTACGGCATGCGATTGTATGCATAACTCATGAGTGCCTTGGCGACTTAACTACGTTTTCTCTTTATTTCTTTCTTCATGGCACTTTGCGGAGAGCATAGAAGAGACATCGCGTTACCGCCGTGAATGTTTAAAAAATGTTTTTAATCGTCACAACTCGTACCCCCGCCTGCGTAACGAGACGTTGTAATTAACGTGCATTTGTGGAAGTAGTTGTTTGGATAGATATAGACTCTTTTTTTCTTCGCTATTCCTGTACTCACAATGAAATAATTCATATTTTGCCTTATTATGAGGTGTAATTGTATTTAGAACGTTAAAAATAACATACATGACCGAAGTTAGAGAAAAAAAATTTTTGAGTTATCGAAAAATATAAAATTAGTTCAATAAAAAACTATTTTGACATTTACTAAACTTTTTTTTAATTATTAATTAATTATTAAACGCTTGTATTGCTTTTGTACAAAATAGAAAATATAATCAAATCCATTATTTAGTAAATGTAATTGTTTTGCGATTCATATAGCTTGAGTATAAACTATCAAGAGTGGATCAATTTTATGTTCAAATTAAATTTTCAATAAGTTACTTGATTTTTGATAAATTTTTAATTTGGTTCAAGCAAATACATTACAATAAATCAAATCAATATTTTTAATTCTATACCGTCAAATCTTTTTTTTTTTTTTTTAATTACACACTTCAGTTTTATAAAGTTCACTCATTAATTAAAAAAAGTTTGTCAAGCTTTAGCAAAAGCTTTGATTAAAATCGTGATTGTACCGAGAAGAAGAAAAACTTTACAAAACATCCAGAGCATAGGTAGGATGTTATAATAGCTGTTGTGACTGCTAATTAATTGCGTGTCAGAAAAAAAAGAAACTTACCGGTGAAAAATTAAAAGAGCCACGAGGCTTGTAATCAAAGCTAATTTAGACGATACACAAGAAAAAAAAGAAGAAATAAAAAGAGGGTCGAAGAAAAACTCGATGATGACGGTGGGGTCGGAAGAATGAAAAAAAGTGAGAAAGGAGCTCGGTCGTGCGGTCGAGCTTTTTAAGTTTAAATTAATAATGCCCGAGTGATAAGCGTCCTCACGCTCGTCGAGAACTTACCGCAAGTTTTTTTTCATTCTTCTGAATAATCAAGTCTCGATGTAAGTGCGTATTCTTTGTACTCATTTCATCAATTTTCACAACTATGACTATTCTTTTTCTAAATTTTTTTGGAATAGATTTTAATAATTTAGCCGCTATTTTCAGCTTTTTTTGAAACCAGGCCGGTATGACAGCTCAAAAAAATTGTTTATCAGTCAATGGTATATTGAAAGTCATACTGTTTACGATTCTCCATGTTTTAATTATTACTAAGATTAACCTCATTTTCACTTATCTAGTACATTTTATTTTTAAATTTTTATACTTTGTGAAAATAAAATTATTTAAAGTCCCCAAATTTTTTGTAATCGTGACTGTATCACAGGAATCACGTACTTGCACTTAAGTGCGAATGTGCGAGTTAATTTCGGGAACAATTTCAAAATTTAACCAAAAACCTTCAATTAAAAAAAAATAAAATGAAACAACACTCTCTCTGATTTTCTGCGGTGTTACTTAAAAAAGAAAAAAAAAAAGGTACCAGTCTTTGCGATATTCACGGGTGCAATGCGTCAGCGACCGCATGGGCTCGTAAATACACGTGTAAATGGCCGAGGTTTAGCGAAGAAAAAAAAGACGCGAACGCTGAAATATGAATGAGCGTATACGTACGCCCCCCCCCCCTCCGACTTCGGTTAGAAAATTGAAGGGCGTTTCGATTTATCGACACTGTATTTTCTCGGAAGTCTTTTATTTTCAAGTGCTTAAAGTACGCCGAGGGAGAAAAGAAAATCATCGGTACCGGGTTTTTTTATATTTTGCATCTGGCCCGCTTTCAAAAGCAAAATGTCACAAAAATTTTTTTTAATGTCCGTCCTCCTCTCGGTTGGTGGTGGGTTATTACATTGCATTATTATAAAAGAATAATTTTCTTTTAAAATCATTCGAAAGTTTTCGGGAATAGTCGATAAGTACTCATTAACTCTCACGCGTATGCAGATTATATCATTTACGCGCCGCGACGAGGAGAGTAATTTTCGATGCTATGTGCACGCGTATCATGTGACACCGAAAATCGCTTTAATTTAGCGGTGGTGACCGTCTCCAGTTGTGCAAGATTTTTAATGTCTTCTTTGATTGACCCGTTTGGACTTGTGAGTAACGTCGTTTCTATCGATTCGTCAATTCTATGAGCTTGCGATTGCTAACCACAAATAGTGCAGTTTTACAAAATTTTAAGCTTTCGCAGTTGACAGTTCTAGAGTACGGACCATCCTCGAAAATAATAAGCCCTAATTATCGTCGTGAAGTTCGACTTTGCGAGGATAATTTATTCACTTTCACACATAAACAGGGTCACTGTAACTAATACGGACTCTTTTGAGTTCCTTGAAAGCTACGCAATTAATACGGTACACGCAGAATCAGGGATATTTTCAAAGAAAAAAACTGCGTGAGCCAGTTGGACTTCAAACCCTTTGGTGCTGGTCGCGTTTTCACGCACCGGTCTAATTACATGACAACCTGCTTCTGCCGTGCAATCTTCAGACTGAGTAATCAATCGGCTGAATAATCCCTCCAATTCTCTTGATAACGTAGCTTTTGCTTCAATTTTCGGGTTTGTTGGTTTTTTCAAACCCAATTAAATTAAGGAAGTGAATTCAGTTGGAAGTTGGAATTGAGTTTTTCAATTCAATTTTTAATTGGTTTAGAAAAAAATTTTATTAACAACAAAATTAACAATTCATTCTTTTAAAGTTCTAAAGATGAAAATATTATAAGTAAAAAACTCTTGCTATCATATATATGAAAATCATTGGTAAAAAAAATAGACCACGCATTATAGAAATAAACCCAAAATGATGTGAATACCTAAGCAAGATTTTATTTATAGTGTAAAATGAGTTAGCGAAGACGAAAATTGGTTTTAAGGAGGTTCCCTACCAACTATGTAAGTCAAATGTATATTTGACTACAGTAGTTGTCTGCTCATTGGCTCAGCTACTTTCCAACCTCTGTATGAGCCAATGAGAAGTCATATTTACAAGAATATAAAATCAATTGTTTATAATTATTGCTACAGGCTCCTAATGAATGTTTTGAAACAAGTATAATCAAAGTCTGATTTTTTCCGATTTTTGTGCGTAGTTACATTAAAATCTGTGGGCTGTAAATTAAGTATTTGCTGTTTTAGTAAATTTCCCATTAGAACCCATGCAAATTTGTGAAATTTGAAATGTTTATAACTTTTTTCACAAGCTCCTCAGGGCTTTGAAATTTTAGCTGAGCTATTTTCATACTAAAAACTATGTGTTTATTTAATTTGGACAAAATCTGTGGGCTAGATCTATTTGGTAGGGAACCTCCTTAAAGCTGAATAGATCAGGAATTAAGCCTCTCAATTATTCTTTAGATCGAGTGCTTCAAACTTTATTAACAACGCATTAAATGTATGATTTTTGTCGCAAAAAATAAGAACGAAGATGTTAAGAACAACTTTTTGCTATGTAGTAAAAGCAACAGTCATTTTCAAATATATTAAACAGCTTTTCACTTCATGATCTAATGTAGTTGACTTTTTCTTACCCTTTAGAAGTTGCATTCAAGCAACTTCTTAAGGGTAAAATACCTGACTACAGCTAAAATACCTGAGGTGGCCACATTAGGTACATGGTCATATTAGGTATACTTACCGTATGATCAGCTTCGAGACAGACATGTAAAATAACTAAAACTTCTGCAGGTGTGCTCAATCTGTCCACCCCAGTTTCTACCTAATTTAAAAAGATTATTTTTTCGAAATTTGGAAAATTCCTAACAGACAGAAATTTCAAATTCAAAATAACCTAATTTGATTACTTCAGCAATGAATTTCGAATGAAACCCTTGCCAAAATTATCGTATAATATATTTTAGTGAAAAAATTACTTGAAAAAATTTGCAAAAAGATCGTTTCTTGGAAGCGTACAAGTTGGGTGTGCACGGAGATCGAAAAAAAATTTTGACGAGCAAACGAGTATTTGCGACTCGTGCATAATCGGTCGAACACGCGACTCTGCATAAATAAAAACCAGACTCCTGAAATCCGTGGGCCCACCGCGCCGTCACGCCAAAATACATCATAATGCATATTGCATATATGCTTATGAGAGGGGACCCCTGATCCGGAGATAAAAGACTGCACCTGTGGCACAAGCCCGAAAAGAAAATGAGCCAGTTTTTTCTTTTCCACGAAATAGTACTTTTGACTACAAGAGACGAAAAACATGTATTTGGACGAGTGCTGTAAACATTTCGATCGAGTCCGAATACGTTTTCGTCTCATGTTATCAACAATAGGTACTTTTTATTCTCTCGAGACGTTCTTTGGACCTATTTTCGATGACAGAGAGATCAGCTGTTCGTAATTTCTACATTGAGGTTAAGCAGCGGAAAACAGTTGATCTCTTACTGTCGCAGTGCGACGGAAAGTGAGTTTTTCGTCCTCGAAAATTGGTCTGAAAAACGTCGAGAGAGGGCTGCTACCTCAGCTTCGCTTCGGACGACAACTTCATGTGATCTGAGATATTTCTCATTTCAGCTGATAATACTATTTTTTAAGGATGAAGAAAGAATCTCTTAATAAATGGATACGTTTTTAAAAATTATTTATTATGATTTAAAGATAAAAAAAAAAGAAAGAAAAACAATAATGTTAAATCATACAGTTATTTTGATAGTCACATGAAAAAAATATTAATATCAATATTTATTCTTACTTAATATCATGACTTTGGTTTAAAAAAATTTTTTTAATAATATAATGAAAATTGATAAAGTGTAGATTATTAAAAATGACCGTTAAAAAAAGCAACGTATTTTTTTAAATTTTCTTCCGCAAAACGCGTGCATAAAACTCATTTAAATATTTTAAAATAAAAATTTACCTTATCCCTGCGAGTAATATAAATACTTTGCGGTTATTAACCTCTTTTTTTTTTCAAAATTTTATCGGAAAAAAAAATTTTGACTTATTACGGAGGCGACATTTTTGCACCTGCGCTGCGTCAGGTAGATAAGATTTTTGAAATCTGCACACGTGCCCGACTTCTTGGGTATGCTGGAATTTTTAATTATGTATTAAATTAAAAAAAAAAAAAAAAAGATTTTTGTTGAAGATCTTATTTGTTTTATGCGTGCCAGAACCATCAATTAATTAAAAGCATTTCAAAATACAAGTTTTAACAAGGCAATAAATTTTTCAGTTAAATAAATTTTAAATGAGTTGAATGAACTTTATTTTTGTAAATCTTAATGTTTGGAATATAAATAAATTGTTAATTCGACTTACTTTAAATATCAATTATTAATTAAATTTGATCCTTTTTTGATAGCTCAATGAAAATTTATATCAAAATAAAAATAATGAGTTATCAGAGGATCAATCAGAAATCACTTTGTTTTAATTATGTTCCAAGTAATTGTCATCCTATCTTTAAAAATTTCGATTTACGCTTGTGATTGAAAATGCTCAGAATCGAAAATTATCTGGACCCCTGGCTTTGATTAAGCTATCAAGCGCTTCATGAATGATTTATGAATCTCGTAAAATAATTATAACAAAAAATGTTGTAATTTTGGTTCAAAAATCGCTGCAGATTTTTCCTCGTTTTTTTAGTTTGTTTTCATTTAAAGTTTAAATTTTGACTCCACTCTACACGTAACCGGTTCATAAGTGTAGTCTTAATTAAGAATAAATTTAAACTTCGATAAGCTTTGAAAAATTTATTTATTAATTTTTTGTTTTTGTGAAAAACTTGAAGGAAAAAAATCAGTTGAACATTTCAACTTTCAAACAATTTTTTTAATTTTTGATATGATTAATTTTTAATAATTAATGTTTCATTAAAATTAGATTTTTTGATGGTGAAAATTGAGTCGTCTAATTTTTGGAGTCGATGACTACAATTTAAAAAACACAAAAGTAAACAGTTCATACTTTTTTTTGTTTAAATAAATATTTTGATTCTTTTAAAAACTAATTTAATAATTATAAAATCCAAGGGGCTACGCACTTGAGAAAAGACTAACAGGACTATGCCAAGACTAATAGGATTATGACAGGACTAACAGGACTATGACAGAACTAACAGGACTATGACAAGACTAACAGGACTATGCCAGGACTAACAGGACTGTCGGAGAATAATGAGAATTTCAAAGGATGCACAGATGAAATTGCTGTAACATTTTTTTGAATTCGCATTACTAAATATCTAAATACATTGTTAAGAGGAATAGAAGATTACTGACCGAGGAACCGCAATGATTTCTTCATTAAACATCTGTCATAACCATTTTTATAGCAAAATAAAATTGTAATTTAATGAAGATTTTATTGTTAAAACGATTTTTTTGTAAAAAAATTTATTCAAGTATTTTAACTTTACACTAAATACCGTAGAATTTGAGACTAAATTAAACTATGACTATTATGTTATGCTTGTATCAAAAAAAATTTTAATTCTGGCAAAAATTGATGGTAAATAAGAAGCAAAGGTAAGAAAAAAAATTTGTCGTAAACTGACCTTGATTAAATTGGTCTAGTTTTTTTTTTTTTTTTTCTTATTTAATTTTCACCTTTCGTAAGAAAAAATTTTTTATTACATTATTTTTACAATGCACACTTTTAGGGTTAGTTAACATGATGGGTTTTCATAAAAAACTGATTGAAAAAAAAATCCATCGAAAATGTAAGTAAAAAATAAAATTTTCAAATTACTTGAACTTCAAGCCAGGAACAAGAACTGATATTTTTGAATGATTGTTCTTGAAAGTAAGTAATCTGAATTGATAAATTATATTTTTTATATGTATTGATACACAGATTCTTCGATTCACATTTTAAACTAATTTTATACTTTTTTCTAATCGTTTTTATACTTCGAATGATATAATTATAAATGACTCAAAATATTTTTGCTACGAATTACCTAAAGAATATTGTTCAACATTTGAATTAAGATTTTTAAATTAAGACCTTACCGTCAGCTGGTTTAGTATGACAAAAGATTTATAAAAATGTAGTTTTTTTGAGAGAAGAAAAAATTGTGTAAGAAATATAGACTCTTCCTCTTGTTTTTTTTACTTTACATTAGCGTTTATATTTATTTTTACGAATTTAATAAATTTTAAGTAAATTTTTGATAAAGACTTACAAAAAAATTAAAAAGCTAAAAGGAAATAATGTGCCATAGAGACAATTTTGACTAATTTTAAAATAATTTGATACAAAGTGAATAAAAAATTATGGTTAAACTTAATTTAATAAAAAGCTCAAGATTAAGTTTAAAGTCAAAGGATGAACTTCTCATAACTTTAATTCCTCAATACTTTTGAGCCATTTAGAAATACGATATGAAAATTTACACTTCAAATACAAGGCTGCTCTATAGTAGGTACATCAGGCGTAATTTAAGATAAATAATTTTTTTTTAATTAAATTTGTTAAAGTGTAAGTGAAGAAAAAAATAAAAATGGGGTAAGCGCTAAAGAATTACCCTGCTAGAAGTTTCAACAGAACGTCTGGGGTGCCCGCCAGATAGTGGGGCAGAAAATTCTGTCAAGCTTATTATTTTATGTATATGTCTATATATATACATATATGTATATGTACCTAGATGCGTTGATGAGAGGTTAGTTTACAAATCGGAGCAGCAGCATGCAGCTCCGGTGTTACAAAATTGATGAAAAATAATCAAATAATTTTATAGAAATACAATTTTAATCGATGAATTATGCTTGCTGTTTGAAAATCCTAACCTCTCCCTGCTGTATAGCCACACGTACAATGGACTTGAACAAATTTTTTTTCTTTTGCTAAATATTTTAACACCTATTGAGTCAGGGCAGTGACCTAGCGCATAGGATAGCGATTACAACCTGGAGATGATTTCCCCAGGAAGTTTTGACTCCGGAGAGGCCAGGGCGGATACCTGGTGCACCTGGTGATACTTACGCCTTGGAGATGATTTCCTCAGGAAGTTTGGACCTCGGAGGGGCCAGGGCGGATACCTGGTGCACCTGGTTATACTGAGGCCTTGGAGATGATTTCCTCAGGAAGTTTGGACTCCGGAGGGGCCAGGGCGAATACCTGGTGCACCTTGTTATACTGAGGCCTTGGAGATGATTTCCCCAGGAAGTTTGCACTCCGGAGGGGTCAGGCTGAACACCTGGTGCACCTGGTGATACTTAGGCCTTGGAGATGATTTCTTCAGGAAGTTTGGACTCCGGAGGAGCCAGGGCGGATACCTGGTGCACCTGGTAATACTTACGCCTTGGAGATGATTTCCTCAGGAAGTTTGGACTCCGGAGGGGCCAGAGCGGACACCTGGTGCCCCTGGTGATACTTACGCCTTGGAGATGATTTTATCAAGAAATTTTGACCCTGGATGGGCCAGGGAAAATACTTGGTGTACCCGGTAATAACCACACTCTGAAGATGCTATCCTAATAGTAAACTTGATGATGTGAACCCACTGGGATCAAAACTTTCTGAGAAAATCATCTCCAAGGCGTAAGTATCACCAGGTGCACCAGGTGTCCGCCCTGACCCCGCCGGAGTCCTTACTTCCTGGGGAAATCATCTCCAAGGCGTAATTAATACCAGGTGCACCGGGTGTACGCCCTAACCCCTCCGGAGTCCAAACTTCCTGAGGAAATCATCTCCAAGGCGTAAGTATCACCAGGTGCACCAGGTGTTGAGCCTGACCTCTCCGGAGTCCAAACTTCCTGGGGAAATTATCTCCAAGGCGTAAGTATTACCAGGTGCACCAGGTATCCGCCCTGGCCCCTCCGGAGTTCAAACTTCCTGAGGAAATCATCTCCAAGGCGTAAGTATCACCAGGTTCACCAGGTGTTCAGCCTGACCCCTCCGGAGTGCAAACTTCCTGGGGAAATCATCTCCAAGGCCTCAGTATAACCAGGTGCACCAGGTATTCACCCTGGCCCCTCCGGAGTCCAAACTTCCTGAGGAAATCATCTCCAAGGCGTAAATATCACCAGGTTCACCAGGTGTTCAGCCTGACCCCTCCGGAGTCCAAACTTCCTGGGGAAATCATCTCCAAGGCGTCAGTATCACCAGGTGCACCAGGTATCCGCCCTGGCCCCTCCGGAGTCAAAACTTCCTGGGGAAATCATGTCCAGGTTGTAATCGCTTTCCTATGCACTAGGTCTCCGCCCTGACTCCATAGGTGTTAAAATATTTAGCAAAAGAAAAAAAATTTGTTCAAGTCCATTGTACGTGTGCCACACGTGTGGCTATACAGCAGGGCTGGTATTGTGTGAATAATATTTCAAAATTACATCAAAATGGATGAGAAAAATTTTCAACATAAGGAAAAAAAAAAGAAAAATTTCAGAGTCAAGTTATGAAACTGAACATATTTTTGTTAGTAATAAATGTTACAATTTAAAATAAAAAGGTTTACGTTACAACTCGCCAGAATCCCTATGCGTAAAGCATTGGCCTTCTGTCAAGAATCTGGCGATTAACCCTACTAAATTTCTGCCCAATTTCGTTAAATCTGCCCACTGTCTGGCAATATTCTGGTAGAAATTTCTCGCAGGGTAAGTTTATTAAATGCTTGCTTTTTGCATTTAATGAATTTAATTTTATTTGCATAGCCTTCATTTTATTACTTTTTAACTTGAACATAAGAAGGGAGGTGTTAAAAATCACTTTGGCTCTGGGATAAGTGCAATAATACCTTTTTATTCAACGCGATCATGTAATCGGTACTTTTTGACGTGTAAGATACGCGGTAGAAGTGATACTTTTTATTTTCACCGTAGCGTTGAATAATAGAGTACATTTACAGCCGTATTTTTATCAAAGTACCAAATTACATGATCTTGTTGAATAAAATATGATACTCAAATTGTTTCCGATGTAAATGTGCAACTTCACACACAAGTTGAGTAACATATCATTTCCGATCTGCTATACAGTAAAAACGTCATTTTTAGCCTTTATTTTTGAAAAGCAGTTTTTTAGTTAATTTTGCAAACGATTCTTGTTCGAAACTTTGAAAAGGTCTGCAACCATGCATGCTCTTTGTCTTTTAATAAGTTTTCAGGAAAAAAATTCTCAATTCCGGTTTTGATGATTTTGACCAGGTAAAATTTAAAATTCTAAAATCAATTTTTAGAATTTTTTTAGTTGGAGAATTCTTATTTTTACATGTCAAAATTATCAAAATCGAATTGAAAAATATTTTTTCTAAAAATTTAAGAATAATACAGAGTATTCGATGTTTAAGATCTAGTCAAGAGCTATGTAGGCTTAAGCACAGATTATTTGAAAATTAGATAAAAAACTGTTTTTTGATTTGTATTAACTGTAAACTGAAAGAGTAAAATTAATCAACAATAGTGCTTGCTGAGACTCAAGATTTTTTCTCGATCTTGTCTTGAAATCAAGACGAGACCAAGACAAGATTTGTATTCTCACAGTTTTTCAAGACCAAGACGAACCAAGACCAAGGTCACTCTCGTGTCGATAATCTTGATAATCTTAAAATCTTGAAAATCTTAAAAATCAAAAATTTAAATACAAGACATTTTAAAAAATATTGGCTTTATTTTATTATTCATGTTTTATTAAACTTTGTTTAAACAAATTAATAAACTGCATGACTACTAATAAGTCTAAAATTTTTTTCCATTTTAAAAGTGAAATTCCATATTTTTTTTAACCTCATTAATTTGTTCAAATAAATAAATTTTAATTATTTACAAAATATAAAAATGTATCACATATATTTTGAGTTTGTGTTGCGTTTATTATTGAAATTTATTATTGAACATGGTAAGTACAAAGCATAGCAACAAAAATTTTTTAAATGTTTAAACATTTTTAACAATAAAACTATGCGTCGGATCAAAAAAATGAATTAGTAATTTTCATCTTATTTTCTTCTTCTGAATCTATTGCAACAAAAATTTTTTCGATTTGTTAATAAACAATTTAATTTTGCAATAACTTTTTAAGCGATTTGAATTTTTTTTTTTTTTTTTTTCATTTGTTTAAGTTAGAAATGATTGTAAAAAGCTGCTGTTAAAATTTCGTGAGTGTGCTTCAATTTTTACTATTTTTTTAAGAATATTTATGAAAATTGGCATTCTCGTGAGATTTGCGGCCCATATATTTGATATTGATTTATTTTAATATTTTGTAAACATTTTTTATAGTAAAACTATTGTAAATTTATTAAGTAAGTGGTAATAAATTCAAGTATTTTTTCGTTTATTCTTAACCTGAATTCAAATTTTGTATAATTCCCTACACAGAGTGAAATTCGAGATTTTCGAGATTTTGTCTTGTCTTGTCTTGAAATTAAGACAAGACCAAGACAAAACCAAGACGAGACCAAGACAAGACTTTAAATTTCCTTTTTTTTCAAGATCAAGACGAGACTATGCCAAATCTATAAATATAAAGGTCAAATTTAATAAAAACTAGCACGCCCGCGCCGTCTGACCCTTTCGCTACGCTCAACCGACCAGATGACTTGGCTGGCTACGGTGGTTTTGCTCAAAATTTTTTTAAAGTGTTTGCTGCGCAAGACTTGAGACTTTAAAAAAAAATTTGGGCAAAAAGCTCTGCTACCACTCCGCGCGAAGCAAGGTATGCATTGACATTCTCCGCTATCGCTCCACACAATGCATAAAAGGCACGACCGACCGACACTCGCGCTTCGCGCTCGACAATCTTGTTTTTTTTTTTTTTTTTATTCTCGTACTAGAACTATAGAATACTAATACAAACATTTTCCCGTTTACCCCTTTCAATTTTGTCTATTGGGTCGCGAAAAATCCTGTGCACAATTTTGGATTGCATTTATTGTTCTGGCGAACTTATAAGGCCTCCCAGGTCCCTTCGGGGTCGGTCGTGCCTAAAAATTGATAAAAATCATCAGTGTTGGTGTAAAATCTACCTTAGCTTTAGCTTTATTTATAAATTTTTTTGTCTACAATGGTTAAAAATTCTCGTAAAGTTTCAATACGAATTAAAAATACTAAAAAAACTACTCTAGTACTTATTGAGTAGTCATTGAATATTTTTTCTTGGGAAGTTGTAGTTTGGAAATGATGAGCAAAGGAAAAACAAAAAACTTAAAATATTTTATAATATCGAATTTCTCAATAAAAAAAAAAAAAAAAAAAAAGAACTGACCGAACTGAAAAGACTTTAAGAGGATCAAAAAGACTATAGCAGGACTAATAGGACTATGGCAGGACTAACAGGACTATGGCAGGACTAATAGGACTATGACAGGACTAACAGGACTATGCCAGGACTAACAGGACTATTGCAGGATTACGAAAAACTGCGCAGGATTTTTCACAGGACTGGAGTGCGTAACCCCTTGATAAAATCTAACTCTTTTAAAAAACTACCTTCAAGGCTTATACATACAGTACACTGCTTGACAAGTATGCACATTTTTCAACTGACTGCAATGATTGTTTATTAAATAAAAAATTCAGGCTATTAAAAAAAAGCTTGAATAAATTTGTTATTAACTACAGTATGTCTCAAACACGAGACTTATTAAGATTTAAACTATAAAAGCAAGACTTTTAAGAAATGTAAAGTAGATGCGAGAGTTTCTAATCCGATACATAAATACATGTAAATTACAACTGTTTCACATTGTAAATTATCATGAATCTTTTACTTTAATTCTGTTTTATATTCCATTTTTCGAAAAAATTTCATTTTTATAAAGTGTTGAGTTTGTCAAAACTTCGAATTAAATATCTTATTAATTAAAATTCAAAACAAAAATAGACTTTTAATTTGCATTTTCATGACATACTTTTAAATTGTTACCTCTTTGCAATACAAAATTCAACTTTGATTGTCGTATCTTCGACCAGATGACTTTTGACAACCAAAATTAAACAAGACAAATTACGAACAATTAAAAACGTCCACTTACAATCAAAAAAAAAAAAAAAAAAAAGGTCACCATCCATCACAGTGCAATAGATTCCAAGCTGTAACATAATGTTCCATCAGGGAGCGACGCACCTGGCACCGATGATTTTTATACTTCAGCCTCGTGTCGGCACTTTCTTTGGCTTTATTACCCACCCATTACCCAACGCGCGGGATCCCGACGATCTTCGATTATTTTTCAAAAGGTGAAGAGGTAAATTGTTATCGACCAGGCGCGTGGCGCCGATTTTTTTTTTTTTTCTTTTTTTTAAAACCCTATTTTACGACCGAATGCGCGATTTCGTTTACTGCTGGTAATTTTTGGCCTGACACGAGAGCCTAAGAGAAAAAAGGTCGGTTTTAAAATTCACTTTTAGTCGTTGATGTGTTGTACATACATTTTTTTTTGGAAAACGTTTACTTGTTTTTTTCGAAAGGCTTGGGTGGATCATTAAAGCCCTGAAGGACAGTTAAATATCGGTACCGAGAATAATCAATATAATAAGTTGAATCGCAGGTGTTACTTTACGTTTAAATTATTATTTTTTAATACATTTTTATTATTCTGCCTCTATTTTCATATATTTGTAATAATAATTGTTATTAGTTCCGTTTATTATTGCATATTTTAAAATTAATTTAAAAAACTGATAAAAAAGTAAACGTGATTAAATATTGCTGATCAGTATGCATTAATTTGATAAACACGGTGCTTATTCAAATAAAAGTAAACAAAAATTATAAGAAAAAAATTATATAAAAGAAATACGCTTTACCTATTTAAACGAACAAGGAGGGCCAATTTTGTTGAAACTTTGGGAATATTTTTTATACATTCGAGGATGAAAGAAAATACTAATAACTGATGCCAATGGGCCTTTTGACGCTTTTTAACATTTTTAGAGTTGAGATTTTTATATATTTTTTACTAAAATTTTACAAAAGATCGAAAAAAATGCAACCGCATCTCTGTATGGGCAACAGGCTTACGCGTGACCCTTTAAGAGAAATAATTTAAATATCTCATGATCTCGAGTGTTATGAGGGGTTTAAATTTTAGTATAAACATTAAATTTTTCATTTCAATCAACAAAGTAGAAAGAAAAAATGGAGAATTCAAAAGTCAAGGAATAACTCACATAATTCCCGCACTCGAGACACAAAGCTGAGGTACAATTGACATCATACCTTCCTCCTCCGTGCATACCCCGATAATCTCACGAAAAATTTGAAAATGAGTAAGTGTGAGAAAGGCAGGGAAAACATAGTAAGGGAGAGAGCCTTCGAAAATAATGTAAAAATATGCAGGAAAAATTCGTCCAGGTATTTCAAATGTAAAATAGCAGGAGAGAAGAAATTTTTCCAAGCAGATTATGCAACTTTGGTAGGTCACAATGGCTCCGAGAAAATCAGCGTGGTGCTGCAGAGCCGCTCAAGGGGGTGAGACAGGCTGACGTTGACGCGACTAATGTCTGCTAATACGATAAATCTCCAAAGGACCGGAGAGTTAACCAAAGGTGGCTTTGTTGTGACTGGACTCTCTGGCCATATAATCGCCTATGAAATTCACGCTTTTCACCTTTTACCCAAATGGTCACGCTGTCAAATTTTAAAAAATGAAATATGGCTTTAATGCGTTTGATGGGAAAATCGCTCTCGGAATGACTTGGCCCAGTGGACCACTCGGATTTTAAATTTTTGACTCGCTTTGTTTAGAGTGACTTTTGTTTACTTAAACTTTTATTTTTTTTTAAATCGTGATTTTCCAAATACCTTACTGACATACAGCTATCATTAGTGGTCATAGGATATTAATCTGCAGAATTTTTATATTTTAATGTTTGAAAATTATTTATTCTTTCCGTGATTCATGATTCTGTTTAATTTATTTTTGGTATTATTAACAAAAAAGAAACTTATTTCTGATACAATTTCTAAAAAATTATTTATTTAAATTATTTATTCTTTCCATGATTCATGATTTTTTTAAATTTACTTTTGGTATTATAAACAAAAAAGAATCTTATTTCTGATACGATTTCTAAAAAATTATTTATTTAATTGTAATATCAAAAAGTATTTTAAAACATTAATTTTTGATTTAATATTATTATTATTTATATTATTAGCAATATATTTGTAATACTCAAATTAAAAGAAAATTAAAATATTAGAATCAACTGAAACAATCAAAAATTAATTACAGAAAATTTTTTTAAAAATTAATTTAATCCTCTTACTGTAATAACTATAAATTAATTAATATTAAAAAAAATTAATAGTCAAATGAGTTTGAAGAAAAATAGGCAAGAATATAGTTTGATCCGTCATATGAAAGAGCAACTTACAACGAAACCACTTGAATTTAAAAGAACCCAAGAGAAAAAAAAAAAAATCATCACCCACCCTAAAAGGGGCCCAAAATCCACTTGTGTACATAATACACTTGACACTCATTAAAAATCAATTTTCCATGCGAGTGATTTATCCACGTGTTGTAGGTAATATGCTTGTCCCCACAATAGCCGCAACAATTGTTCTCGAAAAAACCAACCACTTTCAGGATTCCCCGAAACTTACACTCATTTTTCAAATTAGCATAGATTGGCTTTCTCATTCAAAGCAGAGAGAGAATCAACAATAAGTACACCTTTTTTCTCTCTCGCCACGGGGTAGAAGAAGCAGCGTCGTGTGTGTCATTCTCGATTAATTTTTTCTCTCCCTTTTGTGGTTTCTTTTTTTTTTTTTTTTTTTTTTTTTTTCTTTTCGTACGAGGCGTTAACTTTTTCCTTTTTTTCTTTTTTACAAATCTTAGGGGCATTATGTAAGTTTTGGATGAAATACAAGTGTTTGTGGGAATAAAAGTCTTGGATACCTGCATATTTAATGGCTTGTATCGAGAGGGCATTTAGTCGAGTTCATTGTCGCTGGTATAACGTAAAGTCAGTTGGTATGTATTTATTGGTCTTGGGGGGAGAAAGAGTTTCAAACGGGTATTTCTTTTTTCAATTCGCGTATGAAAATTATTAACCAATATACGCTGGAAAGGGAAATAAACCCAACGTTATGTTATACTTGCAATGATTATAACTTCTTTTTTTTTTTTTTTTCATTGGAGTGGGACAATTAATTATATGGCAATTGATACACATGACATTTCTTTTTTCTCTCTCTATTTTTAATAACCGTGAAAAACTATGGCTTATAAATAACCTAATCCCCAAAAGTATTATTTTTTTCTTATATTAAAAATCTAAATGCTTTAGCTGTAACGTCTTAAAATGGTTCTAAACATTCTTTACTAAAAAAAAACTGAGCTCTGTGTCATCATCCATTTTTCAGAATCTTCACAAAAAAGCATAAAAATGGTGTGTCAAAAACTGTCAATAGGCTCCTAATTGCTTCCAAATTTTAATAGAGTACTTCTTATACTTATTGCCAATTTTTTATAATTTTTTGAGTTGGACTTTCTCAAAAGATATAAATTTTGATTGATTTTATAGTGTGGTCTATTTTTATAGCATCATTATACTTCAATTTTAGAATTTTATTTTGTAGTGATATTTTATCATATAAATTTTGTAAACTTGAACTGAAAACATAATTATGTTATGATAAATCTTCGTTGGATTTACCTTTTCTTTTTACTAGTTTTTATTTTTATAAGTCAAAAATTGAATAAATTAACAAATAATGGTACCTATATTTTTTAAAAAGCAATTAAAAATTACTCGTAGATAGTTCTTAATTAAAATTTTGTTTACTCAAAGAATAATATAAAGAGATTATCTTTTTTTTTTAAGAATATATATTACTTTAACTTACTTCTTTTTTTTTTTTTTTTTTTTTTTTATATTGTTACAAAACTGGTATGAGTAGTCTTAGATAAATATAAAAAAAATTTTTATTTTGTTAAAACTACATGGATTAACTTTTTCTAACTAATCTAACGTACTGCATATTTTAATTCAATTCACCCAGTACATTATAAACTTTCAAACTGCACTAAAACAATCAATTTTCCAACGAAAAAGAAATTACCCTCTATAACCACTTATCCACATTTCATTAAACGTCCGAAAAATGAAACCCGGGCCCCGGGAGAAAAAATCGATCAATAAAAGAACCCTCGGCTCCCCGCAACCCAACTGTTGTAGCTCACTCGGATGATAATAAAAAAAAAAGGCATCAGGGAGAAAGAGTGGGAGATGGCACGCGCCTATACACGGAGATAATCTTTGTATAATTAATAGCAACCCTCTTAATGAGATGATTTCCATAAAACGTTTAAATTTTAAACTGGTCAATTTTCTTCTTTTTTTTTTTTTCAAACCACGTGTGTACTTAAAGAGGTTTTTAAATGGAAAAACTGGGTTGTCCTAAAATTTAATCTGACACGTGGGCTCGACTCGATTGTCAATATAAATAAATTATGGTTTGAATTTGGGTCAATTTGAATTAACGTTAGTCACGACTAAATTTCAAAATTGAAGACAATCGTGGAAACGAAAAAAAAATTCATTGTTTATTCAAGATTTGAGACGCACTTAACGTAAATGGGGTCAGAACTATAAATTTTTTTGTTTTTGATCTATCGGCAACAAATGACAACTCGCTTGATTTTTTTTATAAATCTTTCGAGAAATAAAATAATTTAGTATTATGGTAAAATATATAGTAATGATCAAGATTCGGAAATTATTAAATAAACAATTTTTTTAAACATAATATGTGATATTTTCAAGGTCAAAAACTGGTGAACTAATGATTTAGTCGTAACGATTAATTAGTGAACGAAATCAAATAAACAATTTTCCCAACGAACTGATGGCTTACAAAATTACCAAACTTTTTAAACAAAAATTTAATTGTAGCGAATAGTCATTACGAAAATAATGATGTTTGAGTGTGTGCTCAGTTTTTTCAATTAAAAAAAAAAAAAAAATTAAATTTGATTTGAAAATTTTACAATTCCACGAATATTAACCCGAACAAAAAAGCCAACAGTAGTAACGAGGGTAATAATCGTTCATTTTTTAAAATATTTATACAAGATCGTACGAAGGGGTACGGTGGGACTTCAAAAAACAACTGTTTATTCGCCATTAGTCGACAGGGAGTTTTGACGAGTCTGAGGCACGCGGAATTCGCGGTACTTTATACAGAGGCTAAAGTCAACACCGCGCGCGATGATGATGGACACGAGAATTTCACGAAGTTTTTGTTTTTCTTTTGACGATTTTGGACTAATTTACGCTGGGCACGACCTAAACTCCTGTGTGAACGACATTTTCTAAATAGCCGCAGTCGTTTGTACGGAGTTCGATCGATAATCTTGGAATCTCGCAGGAGCTTTTGTGCGCGTAATGGGGCGCCTGAATTTTTCATCGCACGCGTCTTTTACTCGATTAATTATTTATCGAAAGCCCGTCAAACTTTCAGATCCTTGCATGCAGAGGGAGGAGTACTTATACATTTTTGATACGTCACAATACTAAGTATGAATAATTATTGTTCATCGAGTACATAGTAAATCCTGTATTACTTGAATAAAACTTTTTTCTTTCCGACTCTACTGAAACCACTGAAATAAATTACGCTCAGCTTGCAGGTTACTGCAAATATTCACTGAGTTGCATTAATATTTAATCCCGTCAAGGCTACAAATATAATGCGATTGGCAAATCAATATTAAAATTACCGATGGATATGATCAAAACAATTTATTCGAACATGCAAGTTTTATATTATTGAACTCTAAAAATTCAAAATTTGTTTCAAGTTATAATATCGTTGTCATTTTCTATTGATTTGTATAATTTTTAAATTTATGACATTTCCGATTTGCAGGAATTTTTTTTTTCCATCCTCTAACTTCAAAATCGGACCTTCGCCCGTTTGTTTTTGGTTATCGGACGAAAAAAGAAAATACCAAACTTGGTCGGGAAAGGTTCGTTTGCTCGACCAGGCTGGTAATTTACTATTTCCCTAGTACTATTTTTGAAAAGAATTGCTATAGTTTCGAAGAAGAGATTTCTCATAAGCAGAAAAGATTCTTCTTTTTTTCATCCTTTTTAAAGTTTATAACGTAATTCAAAAATTTTTGTTGTAGATGAAAATTATTACTTTATAAATTTCATTATTTTCTACTTAATTAAAAAAAATCATTGTTTTATTCGAGGTTTTATTTCTTTTAAACATTAATCGAAAAATATATCTGATTATCACCTCGTAAGCCTGCACTTATGTCATAAAACAAAAACACATTTACCGTAAACGAAAAGCATGCAATGCTCGTACATAAATAAACAACTGAACTCGGACTAAATTACATTTTCAATCCATATATAAAAACCAAGCGCTCTAGTATCGTGAAATCTTACACAAGTGCTCAGCATGATTGGAAAGCACGGCTTTTTTTTACTTATATTAATAACGCGAAGCGCTCGAATCAAACGAGTGCTGCACGCGTAAAGGGTGGACTGTATTAATTTTCTTAATGGCCCGTGCCCGACACTTTGACTTCGAGTGACAGATTGTTACGCGATTCACTCTTTAACTATTTGTTCCGTTGTTTTTTTTTTTTTTTTTTTTTTTTTTTTTTTTTTTTTTTTTTTTTTTTTTGAGCATTACTGAGGACTGTTTATTTATTCAAGACTATGGATGAAACTATCTCAGCTTTTATTTTGATTGAATCACGTTTATAGGTCAGTCATGAATTCTTAATGCTTAATTGTCTCCACCACCCTTTGATGTGGAGAATCGTTAAATCATTTTCAAAATGTTTGCAAGAGCGCGAATGGTAATTGTATTTTTTTAATTTAATCTACTAGAGACCGGGGACTTTTTCTAAATTTACGACTAAAATAGCGAAATGGTGTTTCTAATATAAATCTAATTATGTAATTCAAAAGTAGAGCATTCAAAGATTTTTTTTCATGTAGTTATCGGATAAAAACTTGAAACAGTCACATAAATATATTGAATTTTTTCGACCCTTTTTTGTGCACTATCATTTTAGGTTTAAGAGAAAAAGAAAAAACTTGATTTGAGAATACGAACCCTGCAATGAATGACTGAAGAACTATCCTTTTAGTCTTCTTTATTCCAGTTGCGGGTTGTCGACAGGTGCCCTATTCTCACGCCCTTCGCGCCCTCTTCATATGTAGAGCTTATATAGGTAAGTAAATCAAGGAAGTCGCGACGGTGCTTTTTATAATCATTCTTAGATTGTCCGCATGGATTAACGGAGCGAGACACTTTTTTTTGATCGATGAATAATGAATTAATGGGACGAGTTAATGGATTTACATACTAGGGGAAATATCAAGACCCGCGTTTGATTTGACGTTAATTAAAAATTTAAAGGGTCTTCGTCTGATTTCAGTAATTAATCATAATTTTTGGCCAGGATTGACAAGCCTGTCTGTAATAACTGTTTTATTTTTCTAAGGTACCTGTACCTAATATGGCCCCCCTAAGCGAGAATCGACGTTGTGGCCAATCAAATCAATATTTTTTGACGGGTAAGGTCTCATTTTAAAGCTTAATTGAAGAGCTTTAAAATGAGACATTACACGTTCGATTTTGATCAATGAGCTTCAAATGCCAGAGGATTTACCAAAACACGGTTTTTTAAGACACCTAAAATTTGTGTCCTAATATGGCCCCCCTTGAAGTAATTAATTAATTGCAATTTGTTCCTACTTTTTAAATCAATCAGGATATAAGATTTTAAAAACTTCAAAATTGTTACTATTTTAAAAATGATTTTTTTAAAAATTGAGCCTTTTTTACAATGTTTTTGAAAGCTTTGCAACCAGTAGAAAAATTTCAACTTTAAATTTTGGTCAAAGTTTTTTTTTTGAGCTAGAATGCTTTTTTAGTTATAAAATGAAAAAAAGCTTTGAAACAATTAAATTTATTTTTCTTAAATAACATTAGGATAGGATTTTCTAAAAAGTTAGTATGAAACTAAGGACTCTTAATATCGGTATTTCTACTAATTCGTGGGGGGCCATATTAGGTACACTGCATAATAAAAAGTTATCTAAGAATAAAACCCGTTAGAAAACGAGTTGAACAAAAACTAAGGTCGCGTTTTAAAGCTGAAACAATAACGAATCGAAGCTACTTATTCAAATTTTGATCAGGTGCGTCTAAATATTTTGGCAGACCACTTAATTACAACGTAAAATAATAACGGAGGTATACGAAACGAGTTTTAGCTATTAGGCGTGCGCAAAAATAATTTTAAAATGTTCTAAACAACTGAAAACTTCATCATTCAGTGTTTTTGACTTCTTCCTACCTTGCAGAGATGCATACCTAGCATATTCAAAATAACAGGGGGGGCCATATTAGGCACAGGGCCATATTAGGCACACTTACCTTATTTAATAGTCAAATTTGTTGTTAAAAATTAAAATTTAACCAAAAATAAGATTCAGATATCACCTTAAATATTATGAAAAATATGTAAACCTTTTTAAACTTACAGATATATTTTTATTTATTTATTTTATTCGGTTTATTGAAAGTATATAGGATCCAAATCCTGTTTTTTTCGTAAGTAGTTCAATATATTACAGTTTTCATTATTTTATGTATAGGTATGAATGTACATACAAAGGACAGTATTATAAAATATTAAAAATTATTAATATTTTTTTTTAGAACGATAACATCTTCAACTGTGAAAATCTGATTCTTTATGTTTGTAGAAAATCAAGAAATCAATAAATATAATGATTACCGTATATTTCGGCGTATATCGACCCCTCTTAATTTTTAATAAAAAATTTGTATTTCAAGCTTTTCGGCGGGCAACGAGCCCCTGGATTTTCAAAGGTATATGCAGAGAATTTGATTATTATTGGAATTGCGATGACCCAAATATTGACCATAAATATTCAAATGAATAAATGCGAGATGTTTCTGAAAAACTATTAAATGAATAGATGTTTTAATTTTTTTGTTTTTGTTTTTATAAGATTAACTACAATAAATTGTTTTATTCATAATTTAGTGTTTTTTTTACACTTTTTAGAGTCTAGACTAAGTATACCTGTACGCTTTACAAAAATTTTCAAAGTTCCAGGAGTCGTTATTTATATACGCCGAAAAAACGGTAATAAATTAATTTAAATTTAAAATTTAAAAAACTCTTTGTACTAGCAGTCGGTAAAAACTTCCTCGGCTTTACCACCTGTTGAGTGTTATTATAATTTAATTCTTTTTTTTTTAATTTCAGTTTTTCAAAAGTTTTATTTATGTATTTATAATTGAATGAAATAATTTAAAAATTTGCAGTGAATGACTTAAAAAGATTATATTAACTATTTATATTTTAAAGCGTTTATCTCTTATTACACTTGTAAACAGCTGATACGCTCAGATGAGTCAGGTCTGGTCAGTTAAAGTACGCGCGCTTTTCTCAGAACTATAGGTATCTATAATCTAGTATCTACCTACCACATCTTTTCATTTGCTTGGTTCAGGGCTTCTTTGCAGTAGACCGTTTGCGTTCGCGTTCACGTCGGCACCTGCATCCTGCATGGCGAGATTGTCGAGTGATGCCAAATCCATCTCACACTAAACTTTACTACGTGGGGAACCTTAGCGAGTTTGTGTATTTGTGTTGTTTCAATGTAAATGGTCGTTTGCAATGAAGTTTTAATGAAATTCCTTTTGGAATGTTATGCACAATCAGGGTGAGTACTTTGGAAAAACCCGTGTAGGCATATTTTCTTTCTTTTTCGTTCTTCCGATCTTCCGCCTTCGTCTCTTCTCTGTTCCTCTCTTGTGTGTACTTACTCGCACACATGTTAAGCCATTCCGAAAAAAATTTACAGATACTTATACTTACTCTTAAAAACGCAATAATGAAAAAAAAATTAAAAAAAAAATTGCTCAACTCTTTTACGGCTAATTCCTCAAAATATGTATCGATTGTTATTTTTAAATTAAAGTATGAGTGACTGTAATTTAATGCTTCAAAGACAGAGAAATTTTTTACCTTTACTCTGTCTTTGCATTTTTTTATCATTCGTAGGAAGTTATTAAGATATCGGGAAGATTTACGACTGTTCAAGACTCAAATTCTTATATCAGTATTCTATTCATTTTAATGAATGGGTAACCTAAGTGAAAAATGTTTTTATTTCCAACTTTGTTTTGATATTCATTTTTATGGTAGCTGTAAAGTATGATGAAATCTGGACTCTGTAGTTTGGATGAGGTCGCCATTGTTGACTTATATTTTACGTGAATATTACAGCTGGTCTGTTTTTTAAATGCTTCGGTTGATTTTTCATAATATTGAATAAATCAGTGATTTAACCAATTTTAATTTTTCAGTGTAGAAACATTATTAATCAAACTGAGTTGAGATTTTATTTAAAATGTTTTTTTTTTTTTAATTTTCGTTTTTTTGCAGCGCCCAAATTTTGCTATCTCTGTAATGTAATGAAAAAAAAAGTCAATTTCATCTATGAATATTTTTTTCCAAATACTTCCAAAATATTTAATTCCAAAATTTAATTAATGTAGAGAGAGAGAGACTTAGTAAGAATTTGATAACTGAATGATTTTTTTATATTACAGATTTGATTGAGTCTCTTAGAAGATATAATCAAAATGGAATCATTAGAGAGAAAAGATGCAAATATTGGGCCAGAAGAACCTTTGAAAACAGAAGAAGTTGTTTCAAATCCAGATATAAATGACAGAAACAACAGTGCCCCTTCACCTCCACCAAATTGCAGTATATGCCTAGGAAAGTTGGTCAATACTTCATTTACAGACAGTTGCTTGCATCAATTTTGTTTTTCATGTTTGCTTCAATGGTCCAAAATAAGGCCAGAGTGTCCATTGTGCAAACAGTGTTTTAAGTCAATAATACATAATGTTAGATCAGAGGAAGATTATGATCAGTATCATGTCCTTCAGTCTCAAGCTACAGTCCAAGGGAGTGTCACAGCTATGTCTGGTGGTGTACTTGATATTTCTACTACCACTACTACATACAGTAGGCATCACCCAGGGTTCCTGGTTCCAAGAGGTGCATTTTATTACAGGTATATTTTGAAATTATTTTTTAAATAATTTTTTTTCCTACAGTGTTTTGATAATAATTATATTTATAAGATTTTAAAAGAGAAGTATTTTTATGACATGATTTAATAAGTCACAGTTGAATTAAAGGTTTATTAAATATTTTGATTGCAAATTTTTTAGGTTGGCTTTGAAATATGTTATATATAAATTTATAAAACTTCAAGCAGTGATTTTTAATTTCAAAGCAAAAAAAAAAAAATAAATAAATAAAAATAAAATTTCAAGACACAACAATTTTTTTAATTTAAATTCACCTTAAAAGTTTATTCACATCAAAAAGATAATTATTTAATTTTTACTAAATTTTTTATTTAATGTTTTAAAAAATATGAACTAGCATAATATAAAAAAGTTTACATAAATCATTTGTCAAATGTAAATTACCAAGAAAAGAGTTTTTTATGGGAGTATTTTAAGTGACTAGACTATGCAATTGCTTGATTTAAATGTAAAAATTTCAAAATAAAGTTTTTAAAAAACATTGCCTTAAATTAATGTAAAGCTCAAATGAGAAATTTTTTTTTTAGAACTACAATGGGAATACCTCAAAGGCCTGAAAACAGTCGAATTGTTGGATTAGAAAGGTCTGGAATAGTGTTGAACCCAGGAGCTGTTGCAAGGCGCGAACAAATTCCTAGTGTTGCTGCTCCACGAGTTCCTCGCGGGGAAAGAAGACACAGGACTAATAATCCAATTGATTATCGACGCACAGTCTATCGGCATGGCGTTTATGCAGAAGCATTACCAGACGCTTTTGGACGACTCCGAGAATGCAACGCTGATTATTACAGGTATAAAAATAAAATAAAATTTATTTAAGCTGCCTGATCAAAACCAGAAACAAATTTTACAATCATCTAATCAATAAAATAATTAATTTTTTTTCAGGCGGAATCCTTCTGATGTTAATCGACTTATTCCATGGCTCAACAGAGAGTTACAAGTATTATTAAATAACAATCAACCACATATTGCGTATGTATTGAATGTGATAACAGACACTCTCGTTCAGTATGATATTTCTAGTGCTGAATTTCGCAATAGCGTGCGTCCATATTTTGGAATTCACACAGAGCATTTTGCACATGAACTTCAAAACTTTGCTCGCTCTAATTTTGATTTAGTTGGTTATGATCAGGCTGTTACTTACAATCCCCGTCGAGGTTGGTATAGATTTAATTTTCAGAATAAATATAATAAATTCTGAATAAATATTGTTTATTATAAAATTTTTACTCGTTTTCAGGGCTTTCCAATCAATTTGTTGAGAGAGCTGAGTCTCCAGCCTTGAGTACAAGCTCTAGCTCTTCTAGTGATTCGGATGTTCTTGTGGTTGACAATAGAGAAACGATTGATTTAACAGCCTTAATACCTCCTGCTGCTAGTACCTCAACAAGAAGGCTTGAATCTCGCTTGATCCCCATGCCAGGTTCGAGTAACGCAGTACCACGGCTGCTAATTACCTCTCGCCCAATGCCATTAGTATCTCTTAGAGAACCTGAAACTCTTACAATTTCATCAACATCAGAGTCAGAAAATGAGTGTGAGGTGATTGGATATGTTAAACCTCGACATGAAAGGACGCCTGAAATCATAGATTTAAATTCGTCAGAAGGAGAAGCAGAAGCTGGAGCTGAAGCCGAAACTCGTCCGACAGAGACTTCACCAAACTATGTTTTGTATGTATTTTTGTGTATAAATATTTTCAAGTTTAATTTTTAAAAATATTATTAGGGATTGAGTGTTAAAAAAATTTTTACGATTAACTAATAAAAAATTAAATATTAATTTACAGATCCGAAGTTTCACTGCCTCCCGTAGATGAAAATTTACCTAGTACATCTTCTATTTGCGACCTCAGGACGAGTTATCGAAGTTGCCGTCAAATCGTAGACAAAGTTGAAATGTTTGACGAGTGGGCTACTACTCCAGAAAGTGATGGTGATGAAACTGATAGTGACTACAACCCTACAACCAAATCTCGACATCACAAGAGCACGTCAAAGAAGATATCCAAAAAAAGTTTACGGAAAAGTCATGTTTCAAAAAAGAAAAAATCCTCGACTTCGCAACGAAAACGTAAAGATCGTCGCAATCGAACTTCATCTTCTACGGACCATAGCGATGATGAAAGTTCAAAAAAAGAAGAAGTTTCATCTAGACGAGGAAGAAAAAGACGCTTGTCAAAAAGCCCGAATGAATCAAGTTCAAAAAAATCAAGAAAAAAAATTAAGAAAAATAAAAAGTCAAAATCAAAAAAGAACAAAAGACATGCAACTGAAAAAGTCACCTACAGCAGTAATTGCAGTACAAGTACAAGCAGCGACGAATGCTGCAGTAATTCAAACGATGAAGAGAGCAATGGTAATTATTGTAAAAGTAAAAAGAGGAAAAAGTCTTGGGAAAAAACACGAGAAAAAAGTTCCCACTATCCCGCCAGATATTCGTCTGATGAAACAAATCAACTCTTGGCAGATGCATCGACAAATGATACATCTTCGCAGCAGCCGGCACCTTCGAATAGTAACGACGGCTACGTACAGTCGTCTCAACCTAGTCTAAGCACGAGTAGGAGTGCTGATTCGGAATTGTCTGATTACCGCTTATCAACACCGTCGGCGAGGCGTTCGTCCATTGATAGTGTTGACTCACGAAAATCTCCAGCACCCTCCAACTGTGATGAATTCTTGCCTGAAGAAGACGAAGAAAGCCGCCACACACCACCAGTTAGCGATGGAGAAGCAAAGGTGCTAAGTTAGCCTTCTTGAACTGCAATCCATCTGTTTTTTGAAACAAGTCAAGCACTTTCTTAGATTTGCACATTCCTTATCATCAAAAATTTATGAGAATGAATGATGCGGATGTTTTTGTCTATGATAAGCAAATTAATACGAGAATTTTTTTGCAAAACAATAGGTAAAACAAAAATTGTAATTATTGATTTAAAAATTACCGGACAGGAATGAGACATGATGATTTTTTTCATGAAAGTTTTTATGAATTCAATTTTCCCTCTTTTATTTAGATTTATTACAGAATTTCAAAAACCGTTTTCTCTAAACATAATTTTGAGCACAGTTGTTTGCTCAAAATACTCAAGAAATCGATAGTGTAAATAGATAGATAAAATGTATTTTGAAATTGTTATGCTTTGAAGTAATTTTCACCATAGCAATTTCAAAATGGAATTTACCATGTGGAATACATTGAACTTATAAAAATTATTTTATATTAATACACATGAATCACTTTTTTTCACATGTGCATTTAATTTTAATAAAAACTTGACTACACTGTCATTGAGTAGAATAAGTTTCATATTATATGATTGTTTATAAACTTTTTGTTAGTTTATTTTATAATTATAAGCAATAGACTATATTTAAGTGTATATAAAAATCTCATGCATATTTTATGATCCAGTCAAAGACCTCTGTTAACTGAATTATCCATAAATAGCCGAATCAAATAATTTGCAATATTAAAATCTTTATTAAATAGATCGATTCAATCCAAGAACAGATTTAGAAATATTTCAGTTTTTTATTGAACTTGAAAGAATTATTAAAATGTTCAGTGTAGGTGATATATTTTGATTATAAATTTGAGAAAAGAAGTATAATTTTTATTGTTACGACTTTAAATTAGGTACATACATATACATATATGCTTTTTTTTCCAAAGAGGTGAATAAATCTGTGCTATTTTTAATTATTGTCATGATTTTGTGAATAATTGATATTAATAAACTATCAATTTAGGTTACATATTCGTTATTTGATATGTTTACTTGAGTACTAGAATGGTCAAGTTGAGAATTAAATTAATTTTTAATTAGAAATGTAATGTTCACTTTTGTTAATATTACATATTACATTTTGTACAAATTTCAATAAACAAAACAAAGTAACTGCAGCTCACAAGAAATAATATATATTAACCTCATCCACATAACTTGCTCTTTAAAGTTTAAAAACGATTACCAAATACTTTATTGAATTTAGTATTTTTTTAATAGTTTAATAATTAAATTCAAAAACAGCGGTTATAAGTATTGTTTTCTGCATTGTCTAGCTTTGATGTAAACTAAATAGTTTACATAAAACTAAATAAACTGAGTCCCAGACATTTCGCCATAATGAGTGAAGTTGGTTTTAGACGTTTTAGACGCTTGTCGGATAAACAACATTAAAAAAATTTGGAATGAAATTAATAATAATGAATATTCTTGTATAAGCTGTAGAGTACAACCATTTTACCCTGGAAACGACTCCCCCAGGAAGTTTCAACCAAGGTGAAGTCAGAGTAGACACCTGATGCATGGGGCAGTGACTACTCTTTGGGGGTGACTTCACCAAGAAGTTTCGACCAGGGTAAAGTCCAAATAAACACCTGGTGCATGGGGTGGTGATCTCTCTTTGGAGATGCCCTTCCCAGGAAGTTTCAACCCAGGTGAAGTCAGAGTAGACACCTGATGCATGTATTTTATTTTATAGGCTTTGCATCTGCTCAAATAATTCAACAATTAACAGAGAACATCTTTAAATTTTTTTATTTAGTTAATAATTAATAATTCACTAATATTTAAAAGTTTTTAAAAATTATAAGAAATATATTAATTAAATTAACTAAATTAATGAAAAAAATATAATTTATTATATATAATTAATACATCTTAACAATTTATGTACAAGTGGTTTGCTAACAATAATTTTGATAGACTATACAAAGTGGATTCCTTCTTTATTAAAAGCCCTTAAAACTCTGAAAAAAATTTTTTTATTTATTAAAATGAATAAGCTTTTGTTAAAATTATATATTTAAGAAAAAACAAAATTTTTTACTTTATGAAATCATCTAAATCCATGGTTCTAGCTCGTAGATCTGCTACTTCATTGTTTACTAATATGTCATTTATTTTTTGTTTGATATCAAAATTTTCAGGAATTTCCTAAAATAAAAAGTTTAAAGCGGTTAATCTAATACTCTTTAATTATTAATTATTTATTGTATAACTTACAATGTTGTGCAGACTGCAATGGAGTTTGTAGTTTTTTTCCATCATAGCTATCACAGGTGACTGTTTAAAGCCAGCAGACAGTGTTTTGTTTTTTCTAACAAATGCTATTCTAGTTAGTCCATCCCATTCCTGATAATTAATTGCTGGTTGAGGGTTTCTGGGTTCTATTCTGACAACACTTGAGTCAACCTGGGGAGGGGGTCTAAAATTATTTCTTCCAACTTTCATTAACATGTCAACTCTAGCTAAAAGTTGTGTATTTACACTTAATCTACAATAATCTTTATCTCCTGGTTTAGCTACCAAACGGTCTGCAAATTCTTTTTGAAACATGAGAACTGCACACCTACAATAAATATATGCAATTAGCTAGGATTTTAGTACAGTTAAAGTTTTGATTTTAAATTTGTAATTTTCACTAGAAAAAATAGATTATTATAAGTAAATAAACAAAAATATATTTTACCTGAATGGTCTTACACGATTGTGAAGAAGTAATTTGAATACTAAAGGAGAAGATATTTGGTAAGGAATATTGGCAACACATATATCAAAAAATAAATCTTTATCTTTATCTTGAAGATTTATTTTTAAAAAATCTCCCGGCATTATTTGAAGTTTTGACTGAAATGGTGTTCCCATCACACGTTTTTGTAACTCAGCTATCATTCTAGTATCAATTTCACAAGCTATTACTTTTTTTGCTTTTTCTAACATCTTTACTGTCATATTTCCAGTACCAGGACCAATTTCAAGAACCACATCTGTTGGTCTTAAAGCAGCTTTATCAACTATACTTTGTATAACAAGAGGATTTTTCAAGATATGTTGACCAAAATCCTTATTGAAGGATATTCCTGAAATTGATGTTTATAGTCAGAGCACACTTAAAAAATATTTTTTAGAGTAAAAAGACATGTTTTACAAATATATAGGTGTTGACTAATACTCTTTGAAGTAGTAAAAAATATAAATTTTATTAAAAACATTTTAGTTTATAACTATTCATTTAAAGTTTATTTATTAAGTAAGGTTAAGCAAGATAAAATTAAGTAATAAAAATTAATTTGCAGCGTACCTTGACGGAATACTTGTTTGTGAATTTGAATAGACTTTTCTTTAATAACTTTCGGCATTTTGAACTTTTTATTTAAAAAAAAAAATGTAAATTACATTAGTTTTTTAAATTGTAAAGACACGTGCTACAATCGCATGTATATATACACAGCAGAGTGCAGACTGCAGTCTGCAGGTGCACGGACGAGCACGCAAACTCACAAATCGAATAAAGGAACATTTACAAGTGAACTTTGCCATGCTGAGTCTTTTTAATGTTTTTTTTTATAAATTTTGTAATTGTGTTTTGGAAATAACAAAAAATAGCAATAAATAAGGTATCGAAACTTAGAAGGCCAAAAATTTATTGAAGTATATTTTCCATAACTGAGAAATAATCTTTTTTGCTCAAAGTTACATTTCTTGATTGATTCTATAGTTCATGGTTAAATCCGAACATCATCTGGCAACGCGTTGACGTCATCTATGCAAGTGCTTTTATCATAGGTTTGCATCTGATAATACCTAAATGTATTGTTGACTATTGATAATATATTTCGTAAATTAATTTAGTGTGCAGATTAGGTCTGTGGGTTTTGTGATAGAATCTTTCTTGTGTCACACCTGTATTAGTACTAGCAAGTGTTTTTGGGAAAAATAAGTCCTTTCAAAAATGTAAGCTGAAGCTACTGATCACTAGCCTAAACAAAAAATATTGCTAAACAAAAAAAGTCAAATGAAGTTACACGTCTTAATGGCGTTACAATTGTGCCAAAAACTATGAAAAACATTTTCACTACTATTGAGTTGTTAATGTGTAATGCATTTTTTGGAGTATATTGTAAAATGTTAGGCTATCAGTGGAATATAAAATAATTTTTACAAAATGGAGTTAAAAGTATGGGTTGAAGGCATACAACGCATTGTTTGTGGTGTTACTGATACAACAACCTGCCAGGTTTGATAAAATTTGATTATTTAAGCTTTTTTTTTTAAAAGATATATCACCTTAGAAATTACTTATTAATATCTTTCAGGATGTAGTCTATGCTTTAGCTCATGCAACTGCTCAAACTGGTAGATTTACTTTAGTTGAGAGATGGAGAAATAATGAACGTTATCTTGCGCCATATGATAATCCTTTGAAGGTAATTTAAATGATAATACTAAATTAAGTATTATTTGTGCTTTATTTATAGATTTTAGTTGGGTGTAGGTATGGGTTATTATTAGATACTGTCAGTATAGTCAAGTTATTTTTAAACAGGGAACAAGAAAATTTTTTCAATATTTATAAATTTGTTTTATATATTTTTTAAATGTATGATTATAGTTAACACTTTATTATAATAATAATAATAAAATTTATTACAGATTTATATGAAATGGGGTGAATATGCATCTGAAGTTCAATTAATACTGCGAAAATCAAATCCAGATGGAAATAAAAATACAACTTTATCAAATCCCCGATTTGCTCAAACAAATCGTGTTAATGGCATGCAAAACCCATTAGCTGAACATTCTTTGAACAGTAGTTTTCTTGAAAATGTTAAAGGTATTCCAACAATTGGTTCAGAATTTGATGATGTTCAAGGTGGTTTAGAAAGAAACCGTGATATTCGAAAATCATTAACATTTAGTGGCCTTCATAGTAATATGAGTGAAATCAGTCCTGAAGTAAATATATCTATTTTTTGAATACATCTATTTTTTGTTTGATCTCTTAATTATTTTTATAATTTTTTTAATTAAATTTAATCATTTTATTCAGGGTCCAATGGAAAATGTTGCCATAGTTCAGCCAACTTTACAGTTAAAATCAAAAGAATTTGGTGCAAGGAAAACATCCCAAAGACTTGCTCAATCACCGACTGCATCCTCTAATGTGGAAGGTAAAAAATTGAATCAATAAATTAAATTGAATTGTTCACATTTTATTGATAAGTTTTACACATTTTGCCAACTTTAGAAAGCTCAAACAAGAAATAATTTTTAAAAATTTTATTGATTTTTTCTATTGAATTATTCTTTGCAAACAAAAAGAAGCTTTTTAGAGTTTTGTTGATTTTTAAATAAAATTACAATTATTTCACATTGTAGCTGAATATATATATATATATATATATATTTTATTTGATGTATTTTTGGCAGTTTACTTTATTTGTAGATGAATAAGAAAAAACGATTTTTTTACAGCCAGTAGTATTTATTCATCTCAAAAAAAAATGCGAGAAGTGCCTCCATACAGAGATCCTCCAGGTCCAGTTTCACCACCACAAAGAACTCTTCCTCCATACCGCGATCCTCCACCTCCTAATTTAAATAGCCCAGCAAGATCACAATATTTACCAAATGCAAGTGGCAGCCCTCATCTCTATAAAGAACAGTCACCTCCTAATAACGCTGTAAAATCAAAAAAGAATCTTATACAGGTTTGTAAACTTTCAAAATATTTTGTATTAAATTTATATTGGCAAATGTTATAAAAAATTGTTTCTTCAATTGGTCTTTTTTAAAGGATTTCCAAGATACAAAAGGACAAAATCAAATGGTTAATCAAATCTCGGGTCAAGGACAAAATATGGTTACAGTGGCATATACTCAGAGATATGTTGAGTTGATTAGACTAGTCAACAGACAAAGGGACACAATCAATGCTCAACAAGCTGATCTAACAAAAGTAATTAGATATTTTTAGAAGTATTAATTACTTAGTAATAACTTATCTTTATAATTGATTTCTTTTACTTACGTTTCGTTTTAGTATGATGCTGAAATTTTGTACTGGGAAACTAAGAATAGAGAGCAAATGCATCAGATGGATTTTATATCTCAAGAAGTTGGTAGAATTGAATCAACCAATAGACTTGTAGAAGATCAGGTAGTTAATTTATATTTATTATTTAAAGTTATTGATGTTACATATTTTGATGAAAAATGTTTGTCATAGCTTAAAGAATTGGCTCATGTAGAGGAAGAAAGTGAGATTGTCAGGCAGCAAGAGAAAACTTTAAAATCAGAAATTACTCTATTGAGATCAAAACTTGCAAATTGTGAAACTGAATTACTACAGTGCAAAAACAAAATAAGGTAAAAAGATTTAATACTATTGCTTATTATTTGCTTCCAATGTTTCAATAACTTTTAAACATTTTAAAAATATTAACAATTTATGAAAAGTATCATATTATATTTGAGTCGATGACTCTTAACTTTATAGCTTTGTTGGTTTTAACTAATCATCAAATAAATAAATTCAATACTTAAATCAATTTATTTCTTCTTGATCATAATATTATAGACTTGTCATGGAAGAATTAGATATAGAACAACACAGTATAAACAGAGAAGCTGATGAGCATCAGATTATGGAAAGAAAAATCATAAGTGAAGTCGATCGTCTACAAAATGAAGTAGAGCAAGCTAAACGCTCGGCTGAATTAGCTACTCATAACGCAGAAACTTTGAAACAAGAAGTTGTAAATTTAGAAGCTGCCATTGTGGAGAAAAAGTTACAAGTTGAAAGACTTGTATCTGATATGAAGGAAGCTAATTTACAGAGTTTGACAGTCGCTTGTCAAGATGAACAAGTCAAGCATTTACTTGAAGGTAATAATTGCAATAGACCATTTAGAGATTAATCAATAAACGTAGTTGACATAAATGTGGCCTTCAATGGTAATTAAAAATAAAAAAATTTGTATTCACATTGCAGGAGCTCAAAAACCTGGAAGTACAAGGAAAATGATTGGTTCTCCTAGGCAACTTGAAACTGCAGTCCCTACAAGTAAAAATCCACATGGAGTGTGGGTTTGAATAAATGCATAATGATCTCTCTGGATTTAATTATTGTTTAAAAATAAAAAAGTACTCTAGTTATTTAACTATAAAATCATTAAGTAATCAGAGCTAAGTACATTAAAAATCGAGTCAAATTAGCTTATAATTATAAAATTTGAAATTACCTA
Source organism: Encarsia formosa (assembly GCA_038277355.1). Classification (NCBI taxonomy): domain Eukaryota; kingdom Metazoa; phylum Arthropoda; class Insecta; order Hymenoptera; family Aphelinidae; genus Encarsia; species Encarsia formosa. The sequence continues at coordinate 115,710,193 of CM076184.1, forward strand.
TTATTATTTCAATTGTTGATTGATACCTACATGTGTAGTATTATTTGTTTTTTAATTAATTTTTTTATAAGTATACACTGCCATAAGTGTTATTTTAATTTAGAATAATTAGAATGACAAATAAATTTTTTTAAATGAATTTTGGTAAAAAATGTTACCAAGACAGGTAATTAAACAAAAAAATAAAGCTTGTATTGAATTTAAGAACAATAAATGTTTTCTTTTAAACTTTTTAAAATAATCATTCTCTAAAAGTAAAGTAAATGAAAAAAATTTTAAACTATATAGTAAAATAAAATATATAAAATGAAAAAAATAAATAAATAAATAAAAACAAATGATTATTATAGATTATAAATTGTGTAAAGCATTAGACAGAAACTAAGGTACACTGAAAAACACGTTCTGTTTCTAATTTTTAAAAGGCTTTGATTTTATAAATTTAAAATTTTTTAAAAATATTTTCATCAAATTATAAAAAGAAGTCTGCAAATGTTGCTTTTAAAGCTGCCTTAGCTACCAACCATAATTTGATAATTTGTTGTAATGGATGTGTTTATTTTTGTAATTTTTAATTAAATCAGTGCTCATTGACCAAAGTGTATTAAATCTATGTAAATTATCTCGTGTATTATTTATGCACACACTTTATCCACAATTATTTTATATTTAAAAATTCTTAATAAATGATTAATTAAAATTATTAATTGTAATTCATTTATTCAACCTGCATTCAATATTATCAATCATAAAAATATAATATTAATTTAACTTCTGTAAAGAAGAATTATTCATTCATTTTTGGGATGTAGATTCAAAGCTTATAACTTCTATATAATAAAATGAATAATGTCTCTGAAACACGGTAGCGAGACGCGCCGTCTCTTCTCTCCCTCCTTCTTTTCTTTCTTTGCTCTGAGTTTTTTATAACAGTGTATGGTGTGCTTTTCAAACACTATATATTTAAAAATAATAGACAATTAACTAATAACGTAAATATAAAAATTATGTATAAATCATTACATTGAAATTATTTTAATAAATTAAATAAATGTATTAATCTAGTAATAATTCCAATTTATTGTATTTAATATTTACCAAAATCTCGCAAATTATGCAAACACTTGAGATAAGTAATTCCCGTAAGTTATGAACAATCGAAACTTTTTTTTTTTTCAACCGCGTTAACTTGACCATGCGCTTAGCAGTCAGTGGCAGTCAGCGCCAGGCCGCCAAAGGCAAACCCCGCCAGACGTCAACCGGTGTACCGGTGTACATCGTGCTAGAGTTTACTCTCAATTTGTTAATACCCTGACTTCTGAGGCAATTTTATAAAAATGGCTCTTTGGGTGGATAAATATCGACTATCAAATTTTTCAATGCTAGATTTTCACAAAGAACAAGCTGAAAAATTAAAAAACATGGTAAGTATTCATACTTTAAGAATTGATACTAACAGTTTTTAGGCGGGAAATTAATTTAATTCATGAAAATCAAGCAAACAATATTTTAATAGTTTTGAATAAATCTCTTGCTTTTTTTTTACATGTTATTCATAAATTTCTTGCTTTTTCTTGTACATGTTCCAAGATCTTTAACTGTTTTTCTACTGAAAATTTCACTAGTCAGCTCAAATAAATATTTTTTATCTTTGCAAAAATTTATCTACTAAATCTACAATTTTTTTTGCAAAGGTTCAACAAGGAGATTTTCCTCACTTACTAGTTTATGGTCCACCAGGTGCTGGAAAGAAAACTCGAGTTATGTGTATTCTCAAAGAGCTTTATGGCAATGGTGTTGAAAAACTAAAAATGGATTCTATGAGTTTTGAAGTTAGTTTTTTATCCCATGAATGATTTGACTATTTATGTATTTCTTAAAAATTAATTTTTAAATTTTAGTCTCCTTCAAAAAAAAAATTCGAAATCATGACAATTAGCAGTAACTATCACATAGAAGTAAATCCTAGTGATGCTGGTATTTATGATAGAACTGTGGTTATGGATCTTGTAAAAACTACTGCTCAAACATGTCAAATTGATCCTATTGGGCAAAGAGAATTTAAAGGTATTTATTGAACTTTGTATAAATGTTAAAATTACATTTGTAAAATCACAATAAGTGAAGAAACTGCACCATTTAATACAAAATTTTTTTTAAACTTTATTAAATTAAGAAATGTGTTAAATTTTTTTTCAGTTGTAATATTAACAAATGTAGACCAACTGACCAAAGATGCACAGCATGCACTTCGACGTACAATGGAAAAATATGTTGCTACATGCAGATTGATCCTCTGTACTAACTCTACATCTAGAGTATTGCCTGCAATCAAATCTAGATGTTTAGGAATTAGAGTTCCTGCACCAACAATCGCTGAAATTAAAACTATTTTACATGATGTGGCAAAACGAGAAACACTCACCGTTCCAGATGAACTTTCAACAAGAATTGCTGAAATGAGTAATAGAAATTTAAGAAGAGCAATTTTGATGTTGGAAGCTTGCAGAGTTGAACAGTGAGTTTTCGAATTACTACTTATTTTTTGTAGGCATTAGCTAAATTAAAATAATTTTTCAAGATACAATTGATATTTACCAAAAGTTTATTTGAAAAACTTTTAGTTTAGAATAATTTTTTTACTAAACTTAGATTTATCAAAAATTTTTTATTACTTCACATGTTCAACTGCATATTTCAGGTATCCATTTAACAGGGATCAAAAAGTTATTGAACCTGACTGGCAACTTTTTATTAAAAATATTGCAAATCTCATGGTATCTGAACAAAGTCCTAGAAGATTGTTAGACATAAGAAATAGGTTTTATGAACTGTTAATACATAATATTCCTGTAGATTTAATATTTAAAATACTATTACAAGAAGTTACCAAAAAATGTGATTTACAATTAAAAATTCAAATTTGCAACATAGCTGCAGAATATGAACATAGAATGCATTATGGATCCAAAATTATTTTCCATCTAGAAGCATTTGCCGCCAGATTTATGATGATCTATAAACAATTTATGGATGCTTCTATGGAGGCATTTGAATAAAAAAAAAAAATATATTTGTAAATTTTACTGTAATTTTTATGCTTAAGATAAGTTTGTTGTAATACTAGTTTAATAAATATTTTTATTTTATACAATATCACTGAGATAATTATATTCATTTTTTCTCAAGGTGTAAACTTATAAACAAGCTAAACCAATTGCAGCAACAGCTCCAAGTCCCACAACAGTCCATCCAGTGCTGTAAACTTCCTTGATTGTTAAAAATTTACCTAAATCCCAAGCCTAAATTCAAAACAAGAATTAATTCAAGTATAACATTTAGGTTTATGTATTATATTCAACAAATTTTTACCAAATGTCTTATTCCATTGAAGAAATGGTATGTAAAAGGATAAGCCATTGCTGTTTTTCCTAAAAATATTACAGCACCAGGTAAATTCCAGTTGGCAATACCTTGAATAAGGCAAGGAACCCCTCCAGGAACAAATAGAGTACCTAAAAATTTTTAAATTTAACTAATAGGTATCATATCAAAAATTTAATTGTCAAAATAATCTTATTGTAAATTAATCAGTATAGTGTACCCATTCCCAAAATCAGTGCATATGAAGTTAGAATCATTCCAGTGGCTCGATGAGATATTGATAACATTGATGTCAATTGCACTTGATAAATTGTTAAATGAGGAGAAAGTGGTCTTTTCAACCGCATATTTTTTTCATCATGTGATTCACATATGGATGATGATGCTCTGACAGCAGGGCTTGTTGCACAGATGTTTCCTGGGCTATTTGTTAAAGAATAAATGCACATAATATATTTAAATAAGCTGACAAAATAAATTCTTTTAATTTTAGGTTACCATTATATAACTTACTTAGAAGTGTATAAACATCGAAATTGACGAAGATCCAAACTGCGTTTACACAACAACCTTAAAGTTTTACATCAAATATTATTTTAATAAAAATGTTTAATAAGATATTCAAACTTAAACATTATTTGGTAAAATGTAATTAACTTTTACCTTGTGTAACAGAGCGCCATCTTGATTTTATGTTACTGAAAAACTAAACAAATTGAAAATTTTGTAATTATATTTTGTTTTGTAGAACCGGTGCTACTTGCGTAAAATAACTTACTGCTAGTTGCAGATAATAACAATAATCCAAAGAATTGCATGAAGTAGTTCAAAAGTAGCAAGAACTTTTCACGCGTGAATATAGCGGGTGAAGGGTATTAACCACTGACATCATGCCACTGACCACAGCACTGTGGTCCTATCTAGTGAAAGCTAACTTCACGCGGTATTTGCCTATTAGATTTAAATATCTGCTATGGGTTTATTATGCAGATATTGCGTTTTTAAATCTGTAGTCTCAGTATAAGACAAACGTTTAATTTTAATGTGAAAAACGCGGTCTTACATAAGGTAAACTATCCTATTACGGGACACTTTGGACGGTATTTATATACACGACTTCAAAGTACTCCAGTTTATAGAACATTCAAATCCTGAAGCGTAAGTGTTCCGAGAAAAACCTCGGTCTTGAATGAAATTGAATTCGATTTTTACAGGTTTTCAAGTAGTTTACTGCATTTGCCTAAACTAATACTTTTTTAATAACGTTTTATTTTATTTTAGTTTTCGACAACACAATTATTGATCAAAGGATTGACTTTATTGATCATAGTGTTTCAATGCAATGCAGCAGATTCTTGATATCTTAATAAAACAAAGAATTTGTTATGTTTAAAAACGTACATAAAAATTTTCAAATAATAATAATTACTTGTTCTCCTGGTTTACATCTTCTCTGGGGCTCCGCCAAAACCCAGTTCTTTGACAGCCCCAGAAGAGATGTATCGTCAGGAGAATAAATTATTTATTTTTATATTTTTATAGTATATGTTAAATCATTATAGTGTTCATTTGCACGGATTTAATTCTTTTGCACACATTTTTAATAATTTCAATTATGTCTGTCGAAGATTTATTGATTAAGAGCCGCGGTGGCGAATTCGGCAATTTTGACAAGGGATTTTTTACGCGTTAATTATAATAAATTGTCGAGACTGAATCAACCGTGTCTTAGATGAGGTAGGAATTTTTCTGCAGGCCGGGAATTTAAAGTTCTCGATGAATCGCGTGAGGAAAAGGGAAAATTTACAATTTCGCAGTTTTGGCTTATTGTAATAATTGTAAGTGGTCAAAGCACGATCATCGTTTAGAACATGCCAAAACTGTGAAAAGTGTATAAGTCTGAAAAATACCTAAAATTGATTGTTTATAATTGTAAATAGTGTGTTACACACCTATAGGTCACTGGAATACGAAATGTCCCAGATCACATGAAATTGTCTATGTCTGTGTACACTATTTTTCGACGGAGACAGAAAATATATTATTTAACTTAATCACTGAAATAATTTTTATTTTTAAATAAAATAACTTTTCATTCAAAATAAAACCAAATTACAACAATTAGATGTTTATTTACTAATCAATGTTTCATATATTGATATATTAGACAGTTTCATTACAGATACACAATGAACAATGTTAATTCAAATAGTTATTAATAAAACTTAATTGATTACAATTCATCAGTGAATATAAAGACTCATCCATGTCAATGATACAACTAATGCATTTACAATCGTGATCACTCTTGTAAATTATTTGCTGCATTAATTAACGAGATTTAAAAATTATTTTATAGTTATGATTTTCACAAAGGTATTTATATCATATGTATATATATATATTTATTTATATATCTGTTGCTTACCAACTAATGATCTTATACATTAATGTTTATACTTAAATGTTACAAATAAATTTAAACTTATTTGAACATGTATTTAATTCAATGCCAACGTTTCAAAATAAACAGAAATTTTTTTAAAATTATTTAGTCAGAATCTCATATTTTAATTCAAAATTAATGTAAAAGATTTGTTCATTTACATATTCATTTAAATCTGGTAATTATTAGATAAAACTACATTATTTGGAACGTAATGGCTACAATCATTTTTGTGTTTGATCTTAAGGAAGAACATTTTTTGCTAATTTATAGCAGATGACTGATATCTTTCATAATAAATCTACATGTTTTTTGTAAAAATGTATTTAGGCTGATTAAAATGTACATTTTAACAAACATTCATTAAACAATTTTTTAAATTATTTTCTGCAATTTAACAACACAAGTTAACAATTTTTATTTAAAAAACAAAACTACATGAATGATATTTTTAAATAATTTCAACTATTGTTACACCAATTATTATTAAATAATGTAAACGTTCTAAAATATTAATCTATTCATTACCATTTTGATCATCAAAAATAAGAAACTGAGAATATAGACAAGTTGTAAAATACTTTGGTTTTCAACATTCTCGTAAGCAGTTAAAAATGATGTCACTTAAATTTAAAGCAATTGAATTTTTTCATAAAAACTGACAATTTTGTTCTTATTTATAGTAAATTATGATATAATGTAAACATAATTTATGTAACCTTTTTTTTTTTTTCAAGAATCTTAATAAGAATAATTATTATTTATAAATGTAATTATCGATGAAAATATAAATTTTATTATATAAATTATAAAGAATGATGTACAATTGCATATAAATCTATAAATATTATACACATACTGTTAACTTAAAAATAAAAGAAAACACATGTCATCTAATTAATTAAAATGATAAACTTTTTTTCCTTGTCTATCTTTTTATAAAAAAAATGAAAAATAACAATCAGCATTCACACAAGTTTTTCGTTGTATCTTGCTGCTTTCAAGAACTATTTGAAGTCTATTTTCTGTATTTATGAACTAAATTAACTTTATTATTCAAAGCTTACATCCAAAATGTATTTATGCAGGCCACTTTTACTAAATTATTATAGACCTTGACTAATTTACGACATGATTCTTTTCAATAAGTGTTTATTCAATCAATTTCTAACAAAAGAATTTCTCTACATTTTTCAATAGTTTTTTTTTTTTTTCTTTTTTTAATATTAGCTAAATGAAAATTTTAAAGAAAAAGTTGAAAATAACTAAAATATATTTTAAATATTTATTTTTAATTTTTAATTTATTGAATCATTATTTACCTTTAAAAAAATTTAATAAATTAGTTACAATTATGTACTAGTAAAGAAATTAATTGATTATTACTTTAAAAATAATTGAAATAATAAATATAAGTTATTTTTAAGAGAAATGCATCTGGTAGAAATATAAGTGAATCATTTTAAAGAAATTTAACCAGGACATCCATGATTGCATTACCCAACCAAAATATAATAGATTTTGAATCCCTTCACAAGTCTTTGACTCTAAATAATTTCAAATTACTAGATATAAGAAAAGGAATGTTTAGGAAGAAATCGATATTCTTGGAAATTTTTTGTGTCAAGAGCTAGACTTTGATTATAGTAAATTTTTTTTTAAATAATGTATACATTATACACATGTATATATTTACAACTAATCATACGATTTTTCAATCCTTTGATTTTAATTAATAATTCATTTTTATAATTTTTATGATTAAAAATTTTGACTATTATAGTTATTAAAAATTTCTATATGTGAGATTCTAATTATAAGATTCATGAAGAAATTTTGTGTAAAAAAAAAATGAAAATATATTAATGTTTTTACCTGAAATAAAACATTACAGATAAGTTACATAATACAATTTAAGATTTTAAAATAGATTTTTAACAAAGGCTACATTTTGCATGTACCTGAAAACAAATTGAAAATATGTATTTGCTGTTATAAAAATTTATTTCTATTTTTAGAGATGAAGAATGAAAGTACCATCCAAAAATTCAGTTAATAAAAATCAGAATATCTTATCTCAATTTCTTTGAGTTTAGAATCTCATTTGATCAAAAAAAATTAGTTTTTAAACATTCATGATATATGTACATCAATTCTCACTTGAAAAAGTATGCAAACGTTTTCAAAAATTGAAACAACACCAAAGAAACTTTTGCTTGGCTTACAGACTTGATATAATACATAAAAATCCAATTCACTTTTAGAAGGTCAAACACCACTATCTGGTCTTGGACTGAATCCCATTGGTTGAGCATTTTCAACAATCGGTGATCTATGATGTGAAGATATGTCTTGAGGACCTGTGCTAGCTGATCTTAACATTTCTTCTCTTGATGCCCTGTAACATTCAATTTAAAAAATTAAAATTTTTTAATTACATATGTTATTTAGTACTACTGACCAATTTCAAGGTTTATAAAATAATAATAATCATTAGGATAGGGTTCTACTAAGTATGAACAAGATTTAATGTGGAAGCTGAGAAATAGTAAATAAACTATTGTGAAGTGATTTCTATCAAATAAAATCAAATAGAACTAATTGAATTTTAATATAAATTATATTTCAAATTTTCTTCAGAAATAAGTGTATTCTCTCTTTTTACATTTAGAAATAGTTTCAGAGATGAATGGGCAATTATTAATTTTTCAATTAAATATAACTAAAAAGTTATTAAAAAAATTAAGTTAAAGTTTTTTAAGCTATGATGATTCATAAATCCAAAGTTTTAACTTAGGACTCGCCGTGCTGGCTCGTGGGGTAAAAACGGATCTTACGTACACACTAACTATGTTCAATACACAAGAAATAAGTAAGCAATAAAAAAGGACGTTTTGTCAGTCTTAGTTTGCTTGGGGGCTAAACTACGCCATTAACGGATTGCTTATTTAAGACAATTGTATCGAAATCTACGATTAAAGCTTAAAAAATTCTTTAGAAGTCGTGCACTAATATTATCAAATCAGATAAAAAATGCAAATTATTAAAAATATTTAATAAATAAACTGTGCATAAAAATTTTATAGGTATCAGTAATTAGTTACTTCAATATTATGTCTTTACAGTGAAAAAATCAGTAAGATATACAAATCTCTACTCAAGGTGCTACTAAATTTACCCTAAAAAAAATAAAATACAAATGTTTTATGATCATTGATAATTTTTATTGAGCTAAATTAACCATATTTTGGCTTAAAAAATTACATAACAGTACGTTTATTTATTTATTTATTTATTTTAATTTTTTTCTTTCAAACAGATTTGTATCGAATTCAAAATACTCGAAATGTAACAGGCTCCAGTTAGCGACATTCTTGCTTTATGCAGCCATATATTTAAATCAATAAAAATTTACTACTACGGATTTTTTCAGTAATGGCTTTCTAGAATTATCAATCAATAATTAATTGTATTGCAAATACCGAATTTTCAAAAAAGTTTTAATTTATAAAAATTACTAAGAAATTTTTTTATCATAATTTCAAAGTATAAGACCATATAGACTAAAATAGTTTAAGCAAATCAATTAATTGTAGAAGTTCACATATTGTATTGTGCATTTAAAATTTGTGCATAAAAATATAATTACGAATAGATACACTCAAGAAATACATTTTAATAATTTTTTTTATTAGAGAAAAAAATACTAATAAATAAAAGTAAAATAGATACAATAATTAATGTTATGCAATTATCTCTAACAATGTAGTACTTAAAATTAGGTTTGATATAATTTTAATAAAATCAGAAGTCAAAGTTAACAAAATTTGATGTAATTTAAGTTGATGTAAGTTACCAAAAAAAAATTCAACAAAAAGTATTATGAAAGTGTATAAGATAATAAACTTTTTTCAGTAAAAGCTTGGTACAATAATTTCATGAATAGAATTTTCAAAATTAAATGTAAAGCATTAAAAAATAATTATTAACAAATAAATAGGTTTACAAGAAAATATTCTCTGTTCCCAACTTATTCTAGTAATAATCTCAAATGGTGATTTGTGGAATGATATTTTTGTAAAAATAAAATAAAAAAGTACATGTACTTGTTACTTGTTACTTGTTCTTGTCTAAGTCAAGTCTTATAATCTCATTTACCATTAATATGCTCAACTAGGATCATAATTACATATCCAACAAATACTTGTTTAACAATACTAAAAAAATTGGTGTAACTGTTACAGAGATCAAAAAACTTTTCATTCTAAAATTAATGAACTATTACAATATTTCAACAAGTAATATTACAATCAATTACTGAATCCCAGTTGTATTAAAGAGCAAGCATAAAATTGAGAATTCAAATCTCGCAAGAAGATGATGAATGAAAATGCTGTCAAATAACACTACAGAATAAAAAAATCTAAGCAAGGGGCATTATGGAGTGCATTTGTATTATTGCCTGGTTAGTGGAGCTGTGCGATTAATAGTTTTGTGGCTTATGTTGGCCTCCAAACATCAGGATCCTCCATGAGTGTAGTATGATGACTACCAGGTGGCATTTGCTCCTGAGGAGAGCCAACAACCGATGTGGGCAGGCCTGCTCCGTCGAGCCCGCTACCTCTGTTATTTTATATATTTGATAGTTATGTACAGGTACACTCTTAATTAGCAAGTTATTCAAGTATTAATTTGCAATATTAATTGCAAAGAAAAATTTTATCACAGTTCAAATCATAACACCAATCAATGCTTTAGCAACACATTGAAAAAAAAAACAAAAACAAAAAAAAAACAAAAATTTTAAACCAAGTAAAACAAAATTAAAAACAAACTGTAATGATTGTTATGATAAGTGTCCAAATTTATATATAATTGGTTTAGTAGGAACTTTGATAAAAAAAAAAAAAACAAAAAAAAACAAACAAACAAACAAAATCACGTCAATATATTTATACTGATTCCCACCAAAAAACAACTCAAATTAAAATATTAAATATAAATTTAAATAAAATGAAGTTATTATGCTACTTTATTTAAGTTTGTTTTGTCTTCTTAATAATGAAATTAGAGAATTATAATTACTCAAAATCTATTCCCAAACCCACAAATGTTTTACAAATTTTGTAACAAATTTTTTCATTGCATTTTTGATATTAAAAATTATGAATGAAATTTTAGCATAAAATAAATGCATTAATTTAACTAAGAAGTGAAGAGTAAATTTTTTTTTATAAACAAAATTATTATTTAATCAGGAAATGTGTTTATTTCCAACATGAAAACAGAAATTCTGAATTTTTGAAGAAAAAAAAATTTAATAAACATGTGTTTTTACTTACTTTTTACCAATAGACATCATTCCATAAATAACTCCAGTGGCAAAAATTAATCCAGATCCAAATATTTGACCAGCTTCAGGCTTAATGAAAAAAGGTGCTATTGCCAATCTGAAAATTATTGTTACATGTCAAACTCAATAAAGTAAAATACAAAATTAAAATTTTTTAAATATTTGATTCTTTAATTTTTTTTTTTTTTTTTTTTTTTTTTTTTTTTTTAACAATATAATGATTTTGATCAATTTTGAGATCACTGAGTTCTGAAAATAAAAAATTGAATAAACTTTTCTCTTCACACTGAATTTACTTTTTTTTTTTTATATGCTGTGATGTAAATATCTACTTCTTATATTCTTGTAAATAAATGCCATTATAACCAAATGGTTACTATAAATTTGTTTCTAATCATTTAAGATTATTATTCTTAATTACAGTTGATCACAAGATACACTAGTAATAAATAAATTTTAAGGGGAGGCACCGGTGAATTTTTAGTCCATTGATGTAATAATTTTTATTAGATAAAAATTTGGTATAATACTAACTTTTTTGAGTGAAATCATACGGTAGGGTCGAAAAATTCGAAACATAATTTTTGGACCCTTTAGGGCTACTAATTTTTGCCCATTTAAGAATTTTTTGAAACCTATATGCTTAGTTATTTGAAATCACAAAAAAAAACAGCAAACCAAATTTTAGCTCAAAATATTAAAAATGGCGAAAGGAGTAGCATTTTTACTTAAGGGCCAAATACAAAAATGGCTTTTAAACGTAAAAAAAGCTTCAAAAATTTATGAAAAAAATATCAACGAACTACAATTTTTTTAAAGAAAATTTTACACTAAACCCGATCTTCGTAGCTTAATTAGGCTCGGAGATAAAAATAAAAGTTGAAAAATCCTTATTTAAGGGTTCAGTCCTTCTGTAAGGATATTAAGGTTCCAAAAAAATCACTAATAACTTTGTTTTTTCAATACCTATTGAATGATATATATTTTGTTAGGGTATAGTGTACTGTTGCTCATAAAATTTTTTTATCCTTCCATTGAAACTATTTGTATACATATATATATAAATATTTCTAGAGCTTAGAATGTCAGATAAGTAGGTAAAACTTGTTTTAGGTCGAAATCTTAGAAATCTGTACATCATTTAATAGGTATTGAAAAAACAAAGTTATTAATGATTTTTTTGGAACCTTAATATCCTTACAGGACTTGAACCCTTACATAAGGACTTTTCAACTTTTATTTTTATCTCCGAGCCTAATTAAGCTACGAAGATCGGGTTTAGTGTAAAATTTTCTTTAAAAAAAATGTAGTTCGTTGATATTTTTCTCATAAATTTTTGAAGCTTTTTTTTACGTTTAAAAGCCATTTTTGTATTCGGCCCTTAAGTAAAAATGCTACTCCTTTCGCAATTTTTAATATTTTGAGCTAAAATTTGGTTTGCTGTTTTTTTTTTGTGATTTCAAATAACTTAGCGTATAGGTTTCAAAAAATTCTCAAATGGGCAAAAATTAGTAGCCCTAAAGGGCCCAAAAATTATGTTTCGAATTTTTCGACCCTACTGTATGATTTCACTCAAAAAAGTTAGCATTATACCAAATTTTTATCTAATAAAAATTATTACATCAATGGACTAAAAATTCACCGGTGCCTCCCCTTAATTTGACTGAAATATTATTTTTTGATTTATACAAAACATAAAATGATTATTTACTTACCCAAAGTAAAGAACTGCTCGATTCCAGTAAGGTCTCTTGTCAACAAAATCACTAATACCTTGAACAGGCTCAATAAACATACAAAAACAAGGTGCCTCAATCACAAGAATTATAAATCCAGTAACCATAGTCACTGCACCAGCTATGAAACTTGAAGCTTGCAGAAAAAGGATCCCCAAACAACTCAACCCTCCAAAAAGTAAGGCAACTGAAAAAATTATTTAAAAAATTTAAAGAAAATAACTTATAATCCTTAAAAATTACAGAATTGATAAGATAATACAATTTTTGTCTTTTAACTTATTTTATGGTATTTTTGAGCTAAATTTTTTTATTCATTAAATAGAATAAGTTTTTTTTTAGTTTAAATTAAACAGCTGGGTATTTATTTATTATTATTATTATTTTTTTACAGATTCATTTATGATAATAAAAGTATTTTATGTACATTTATTTAAAATTGCATTTTAAACTTAAAAGAAAAACATAAAGTAATTATGTAAAAATGAAAATTGAAAAAATCTTCAAAGAGATTAAAATGACACAAAAGTAGCTGAAAAGAAAAAGAAAATAAGAACTCAAAACTGTTTTTTAACTGCATAGGTATGAATGTAAGAGATTGAAAAAATCAACTACTATTAAATGATTTATATTGATTGAAAAAAATTCAAATATTTTCAGTAAAATTAAAATAACTTATTTACTAACGGAAAAAACCTATTAATTTGTTAAAAGATTAAAATTTTTCAAGGCATCATTAAATTGAAAAAGCTCTCGAATAATATTAATAATCGAATACTATCTGTCAAAAAAAGGGATAAAACAAATCCTTACGAAAGCCGCCGAGGGTGCCAACTATACGACCTCCGTACTTCATGTACCACGGCACGTCCTCCTTGGCCACCGGGTCTTCCCCTGGTCTCTGCATAATGCTAGTGAGCTTCTCGGAAAGGAACGACTGCAAATGAAAAGATTTCCACCATATGATCAGGCTAAAATTCTCGCCTACTTTAAAATCATCCATTTATCTGAGATTACTCACCATTTTCAGAGTTTATCGGCTCGTACACTCAAAACGCACTCACTCACTCGCCTCGGCTTTGGTCACCAGGGGCCCAAGATCAGTTTAGAGCCTTCTTCGAGAGCAATCGTAATTTTTTTTTCTTCCTGTACCTGATGCTCTTGTCTTCTACCTTCCACACACTAAGCTGGAGTTGGATTTTTGCTTCACTCGCACGGGACGCGCCAGCGCGGGACGTCGTTGTCGACGAACACGAAAAATCGAACCCTGATGTGAAGCTACAGACTTTCACCGAGAGAGCGCGCGTGGGTAAGTTCGCGAATCGCGATTCGCGGGAGCGAGAATTTTGACAATTTTATTTGAAACTAAATAGGTAAACAATTATGAATCACCAATATCAGTTTATATAGTCAATACGATTCGGTATCGATTAGAATTAAATGGTCTAAAATAGAGTGCGTTTACATAGATAAAAAATTGATTACATAGATAAAAAAAAAAAAATCTTTTAATTTGATAAAAATAAAATGATTAACGATTTGGTTAAATAAAAATTAGTTTGTTAATAACAAATTATCGTATTTTACGATTGTAGATCGACGCAAAGTAACATGAGATATGAAAATTACGTAAGATTTTCAAGGGGAGTAGGATTATAAACAAATGTAAATACACAAAACTGCAAAGTGTACTTATTTACAATTATATTTTAAAAAATTGTTAATGGTATTTTAGATTGTATGATCAAGCGCAAAATTTTCAATGGTTTTTTACTTTTTATGTTTTTTAGGACCCATAATGCAAAACTTGGTAACTTGAGGAACCAATCAGTTGGAATAAATTTATACTTAAAATTCTTTTAAGTCACATTGAATGTATAATGTTTTTATTACTAATTCTATTGTTGGTGAGATGGAATTATATTTGAGAAATAAAAAGCTTTGTTTGGTAGCATTACTTCAACAATATATTTTCATAATCTTTTGAATTTTTTTTCAGTATATACAAAATTAATTGTTCATGTACACTGTGTACATACATTATTATCAAACTTAAAAAAGTGTGCTATGCGCGCATTTATAATTATTAATGATTTTATTTAGTTTTGATATTTTTTTTCACAAAATTTATTGTTTGCTTATAAGAAATTCGTTATTAAGTGCTTTGTCAAAATGCTTAGAATTGAACTGCAATAAATATATGTATATTTAATCATGCGCAAAAATAAGAAAAATAATAGTTGCATTTACATAAAAAACAGTAGCTTGTTATTTTTTTTAAATTTTGAGTGTTTCTGATTAATAAAAAATTATTAATTTAATAGGCTTAGTAAATTTATATCTTGAGTCTTAACCATAGAACTGTGGCTTTTTTACTTTATTTTTGTTACAAGAAGATTGACTTTGATGAACACAGAGTTTATTTTTAGTTGCTTTAATAACAATATACATGTATTTCACTTTATCAAGCAAGAGTTTGGCATTATTTCTTTATTACTTAATTACAATATAATTAATTCATTAACGACAAGTTTATGATCTTGCACAGAATTACACAATATATACTTTGCTTATTATTAAAAAATAATGAATCATAATTTTTGAATTTAGTCTCACAATTTTGGGAGAAAGGCCATTCTTTAAAGTTAGATTCAAATTTTTGATTTCAAAACTACTTAAAAAATAAATATAATAAAAATAAACAGAATAAAGCACACATTTAAAGTCTTGAGTTTTATAAATGATAAAATATTAAAATATATACATATACATAACTAATAGTTAACTTTAAAAAGAATTCAAAAATCTATGGAAACATATTTACTGAATGAAAACAAATAAAATGCAAAAAAATTTTTTGGTCTAAAAAGTCAGTATTAAATGTTGATAAAAATTTGCTTAGAAATCATTTAAAAACATTTTTATGTAATGTCAACAAATCCCTAACTGTTTGATCATGAATTGATAAACAAAATTAATTATTAAATATTGGTAATATTTAATAACTTTAAAATTGAATAAAATAAAATAAATATATTAAACTAATTTCTTTTAATTTAGTTAAAATTAATTTACCTATAATTAACAGTCCTCAAAATTTGGCTGCAAAAACAACCTTTTGTTTAAATAATGTTACGCGCTTTTACACATTATTTCCTAATATTACAATTATTTTATTTTGTTTTTATGAGTCTTTTAAATCATATATACTTAACATTGTCTCTAATTTTGACAGTAATACTCTCAGAAATTCGTAAAAAACTTTGTTGTTACTATAAATAAAATGATGTTGTTTTTAAGTAACTAATAGGCTATTAAAAATTTAGCGGCAGAGCTTTGAAATTGTAGAAAATTTCACTGGCAAGGACTGAGAAATTTTCATCAGCAGTAGAGAACACAACGTTTGCATATTCATATTCTGAAAATTAAAATTTTTTCATTCTATTTTTAGTTTTTAATAGTTTTATTTTATGCATACTTGAAACAGCAAGAAATCGTTTTTTTTACACGACTTCTTAAAAAATTAAGTACATCTCAATAATGTTTCTAGATTTGAATAGGTAGTTTCAACCTATTTTATTCTGTGTCTTTTCATTAAGAATTTCAATACAAATTTAATTGTAAAAATTTTAAATTCTTGTTGTTTATTCCAATAATATTTTTATCATTTTTTAATTTAATATAAATGAGATTACGCGTAAAGTAATATTTACAAAATAATCTATGTTTAAAGTTCATTTTCTATGTCCTCAGAATAGTTCAGCAGTGAGACTTGGTGCATTAATTCACTTAAAGTAATGAACAACAAAAACTTTTTTATAATTATTAAATAATGCTCATAGAGCGTCGATAACGTTTTCGATTACTGTTTGAATTATTAGCTTGAACAGGTCCAGAGATTAGAGCGGGTGGAGTGACAGCAGTAACTGGAGTCACGGGTGTCGTCAGAGGCGTCGTTATCAGCGTGGTTTCAGCCATGCCGGAGGCTGAAGTGGGCCTGAGCTACCAAATGTAGTTTTCGGTCTGAGGTGCTCGCATCACGCCTACTCCACCACCCAGTCGGCGGTAGTTCATACAACCACATAATCGCCATTGGTTTTGTTCGGGGTCATAAACCTCTATTGTTTTGAGGTAGGCCGTGCCGTCAAAGCCACCTACCGCATAAAGCTGGCCATTTACTACAGCTAGGCCAACCTGTTTGAAAAATTTCAATTATTTAAAGGTTTTATCAAGGGATTTTTCAAAATTACTGGACTACAAAAAAAATAATAAAAAAATAAAACACTTACTCCACTCCTTCTAGAAGTCATAGCGACAATCGGACTCCAAGAATTAGTGTGGGGATTGTAGCGCTCAGCGCTGGAGAGCTCCATGCAGTCGTCTCGGCCACCAACTGCATAGATAAGATTATTGAAAACCGCACAGCCTAAGTGTTTGCGCCTTGTGGACATGGGAGATACCTGGGTCCACTTATTTTGTCTAGGATCATACCGCTCCACGGTATTTAACGGTGACTGGCCATCGGACCCGCCGATGGCGTATAGGTAACCACCAAGTACAGCTACAGCTACACCCAAACGTCTTGTTGTCATCGGTGACACCTTGGACCATTTGTTTTCTTTTGGGTCGTACCTTAAAAATAATTCTTTCACTATAATTTTTAGTTTTATCTTGCAGTGTGATTTTTAAAACCCTTGTGATACTCTATCGAAAATAAACAAATGAAGATTTAATTCAATTCACCTTTCTACATGATTAAGGCATTGTACACCGTCTTGTCCTCCAACAGCGTACAAGAACCCATCAAGAACAGCTACTCCTACACTAGTTCTACAAGAAGTCGTGGGTGCCACGTCGCAGGACCATTGATTCGTCTGTGGGTCGTATCTCTCGATACTATTAAGATAACTTTGACCATCATGTCCTCCCACAGCGTACAACAGATCATTCAACACGGCAACGCCCACACCGCATCTTCGTTTGCTCATGGGAGCAACCATCTTCCAGTCAGCAGTGTTCGGGTCGAATCTTTCCACGCTTGCGATAGCGTCTCCAGAGCACCATCCTCCGACCGCGAACAAAACTTCGCCTCGTCTGGTAGGTTTCCTCGGCCGAGTTCTTGGTCCCTGCATCAACGGTCTCTCCTGGGGCAGAAGTAAGTAGTTCTTTGCCTCATCTACGAGGTCCCGACATGCGTCATCTGAACGTACCAACAGATCTGAGCCGACGGTACCCACCAAGAATTTTGGACTTAGGAGTGGTAGTCGCACGTGTTGCAGGACCTGGGCAAGATGCTGTCGTCTCTCGGTCACGTTGTACTTAACCCAATTCATTACCGCACTGAAGACTTGCTCCTCCGTTCGGACGTTCAGCTCATCCGAGGAGATTATATCGACGAGTTGACTTACTGGTAGCAGAAGGAACTCTTCGCTTTCCATCACCTGGTTTCAACAAAAAAAATGATTGATATTAATATGAAAAACAAAAAGTTACGTTTGAGCTTAGGAAAAAAAAGACCTCTTGAAAGTTATGTTGGGTAAACTTGTCGGCGATTCGCAAGAGCTCGCGACACGAGTGCGTGTCGGCGAAAGCCCGGATTCCGAGGCAGTTCGAGGGGTCGAGCTGTCGCTTGAGGAACTCGCAGCAGATATCCTGTATTTCGGCCAGCTGCAGTAGACAGGCGGCTGGCAATAATGTCTGCACGTTCGCCTCCTCGACAATGATGTGGGACGTGTAGCAAAAGTCTATTAGCAGCTCCATTGCCGTCTCGTCTATGTCGCGTATCGTCACTTCGGTCTGCCGTGACTCGGACAGCTCCCCGGTAAACATAGCCCTGGAAATTGAAAAATCGACTTAAATTCATACCGATGAAAGTGTAATCAGTCGTCGTATAATAACGAAATGGTACCTGAAGTATGGACTGCATGCCGACAGAATGACCCGATGGGCAAAGATCTTCCTCGAACCGACGTTTAGGACGACGTCGCAAAGCTCGCGGTGCCGTCGCAGTACTGTGAGCTCCGTGAGCGTGGCCCGTGGATGCTTTTCGGAGGTGTGACTGAGGCGTGCCGGTGAGGGAGCGCGGTCGACTACCATCTCACCCATCCTTTGGGATGAGGATTGGACACCGATGATACCACCAGCACTCGTGCTCCCCGGCGACGCCCCTCGAGTCCCCCCGGCTACCTGGAGGCGCAGCGGGGGTGACGCCCAACCCCACACCGAGTCTATCTGAAAATTATTAAATTTTTACTAATTAATTAATTAATTAATCATTTTTTTTTTTTTTTTTTTTTTTTTTAATGAAGTCAAGGTAATACATTTTGTTTAAATTCATTTATTCACAATAAAGGGAGGATAAAATATGATTTAGGTAAACTAGACTAAATTTGCCTATAATTGAGAACCGGAGATCGCAACCTCCGATCTTGGACGCACGAGCTGTCAATATTGATGCAAGTAAAATTTTTTCAAGTCTTGAATAAAGTTTAACGAAGTGAAGTAAAAAATATATATAACAATTGGTTTGAGAAATTTGTAATAAATTTTTATGGCTGAATATTTCATAAAGTTTCAAATTATGACTTCATTTTAAAAGTAAATATAAAAATTTCATTGGGGTGCTAATAATAATGTTATTATCATTATTATCTTATAAACACTTAAATAAATAATAATAGAGTTATCAATAGTAAATAATACACATCCTAAAAAGGTTCCTATTAAATCAAATTTATTTATTGAACATAAGTAAAAACTTAATAATTAATTATTGTTTATAATTATCAACTTTTTTTTTTACTATACTTAATTAACTATATTGTTTAATCAATAAACAAGAATTAATTTTTTTGTTTAAAATAATAAATTCTTTATTCTCATAACATTTCCATTCAAAGCCAAAAATATTTTTAAATGCAGCGTCAACATCTGTAATGTGCAATAACTGAAAGAAATGTACAATAACTGTTAAAAATTATAAAAGATTAATCTGAAATTTTTTGATGTTAATAAAATAGATATAAAAATCATTTAAAACTTTAATAAAAAAATGTGTTAAGCTTATTCTATTTGTATACATTAATTATGGTATGTAGTAACACAAATAATTTTATTAAGGACAAAAATATTGCTAGAGAACATCATTTAGGGAGAAAAGTATAAAAATAATAATTTTGAATGAAAAATATTTTGGTAGCAATAAAATATAATTACAGTTGAGTTTGTGTTGAATGAACTTTAAAAAAAAAGTTGAATTGAAAATGCTTAAAAATTTTCAGTAAAAATTTCTGTGGTCAAAATTAAACTTTGCAAAGAAACTTATGAGGCAACATATAAGTACCTAAACAAAATTTTTGCAGCATCAACATTTAAACTTTTTTGCAGACAGCCTCTCTCTCGACTGGACTCATCGTAATACATAATTAATGACCCTTTTCTGATGCCTCGGTAAAACTGCCTTCTCAATCATAAAACAACAAACATCGAAAACGCGAAGCAAACAATGAAGAACCCACGTTGATACGCTTACTCATCGGAAACACGATAAAAATTGAGCCCAAGGTGAAAGCATCATCATCGTAGTGTCCCCCCGTAAGTGCTGACTGCTGAGTCCGCGAGGAAAAAACGCAATCACTGCACAAACAAAAGAGCTGGTGGCCCTAATTAGGATGTAGGTAGACGGTTTAGCCAGCCAAAAAGCGCAACACAAACCTTTGAGACTTTTCTTAGGCAGCGAACGAGAAAGGGCGCTAGACCTGCACCACGGCTGCCTACTTCTCGGCTGTCGTCCTGGGGCTCGACCACCTCAAAAGTCGTCGCCGCTGGTTGACAGAGACATTATCGTCAAAGGCGACGACGATCGTCCCTAACTACACTATCGACCCGTTGCGTCAAGCTTTCATTTTCACCATTACACACTTTTCCTGTCCGCGTGTATCGCGAGGAAGAACAGAGGATCGAGGCTACCAAATATATGCACACTGCAGCCAAATACACACTGAAAACACTCGCGTTCTGACCACTTCGCGGGGTATTGTTTTACTCTGTCTAGATTTCGAGGATGCGCGTGTTATCGCAACCAATTTGTTATTCGCTAGGCTTTATCTTTTTTCGCGATAGCTGATACGTACTGCGAGGGTGTCGAGTCCAGACGACGAGGACTCGATTTATTACGAAGTGCAGCTGCAAGAGCTCTCGGTTATCGGAGTGGCCATTGGCCAGATGATCGTAAACAGGAGCTTTGATTTTCCGACGATCGATGGCGTGGCGAGGTTTTTTGATCGGTCATTTTTTCTTGTGACGCGTCAGCGCCTTCGCGAAGTTTGATAATTTAATCACAACTATGAAATACCTACAGAAATATAAATAAATTTTGAACTTTTACCATAAAAATACTGTGATTAATAAAATTTCAATAATAAATTAATGAAATGACTACACTAAGCCATGAGACATAAACACTGATGACAATTGAACATATTTTCCGATGTAACTTCAGACGAAAAAATACTTGTGAATCATATTCAAAGAAAAAGCTGAATCCGCAGTTGATCAGTAACTAATTGATTGATTTTTTTTTTCCAAAAATATTTTTCAAACTCCAGCGCATTTATATTATCCAAAGAAGCTTTCGAGCCAATCAATCATTGCATTTCTTTAGTTTTCGGAGCCAATCAATTCTTTCTACACGAGAAAGTACGCCACCTAGGGGGTGCAATCGTTTAGTGAAGTAGCCGCACGCGGACTTACGAGTTACGACGGAGCTCACAAGACACAAGCAAACCTCGCCATAAAACGAAGCCCGGTTGCTTCCTCCTCGGTCCAACCGCGTTTTCGGGGGACGTCGCGCCCGCGCCCCGGATGACGCTCTCTAGAAGACTCTTGTTAATAAATTTATCATCCACCACGGGAACTCAAATGTGTGCTAAGTTCAATAAGTCAAATGAGTGGTCGTAACTGAGTGATTAGCTGTGAGAAGGCAAAAGGCGGAAAGATGGATCAGGCGCCGGCAGGTAAGCACCATCACCTACAAAAATCATTACTATCTGAAGAAATCTGACTTTTTTATTGATTACCGGATTTTTTTTATTCGGTCGATTATCGGTTGAAATCTCACACGATTTCTTCTCTTTAAAATCATTTATCTATGAAATTTGCATGAGTTCGATGTTTAGGTTGCATGGATGCTCATTTTTTATACCCTCTTAACTAGAGAGTAAAATCAAAAACATATGAGATCATTTTTTATGAATCAATGGATGAAATTAATCATCTTTGCTCTAAAAAAATAATCTCATTAATTCAGGTACATTATAATGAATGATACGAATTTTGAATTTTTGGAGCAATGAGTTTGAGTACAAAAATTTTGAGGTTAGTCTAGTTGTTACTCCCAAGAGTAAGATTTTCTACTTTGTAAAAAGAATTTAATTACTGTTTATATTTGTGAAAAATTTTAAATGAGAACTTCAAGATTAGTACAATACCTTGATATTTAAACAACTTCAAAGTTATTTGAACAAATCCTTTAAAATTTTTAATGTATTTATTTTCTATATGTAAAAAAGTTGTTATTGAGGAGAGTAAATCAATTACTCCACAATTAATTAAAATTAAATTAAGTGAGTGTACTACTAAATAATTTCTATTTTTTCAATATAAGTTTGATGTCCTTTCAGTTCAAACTAATTTTAATTAAATATTTTAGTTCTTAATTTATGCTTTTCGTCCATTAAAATTTTTTTCTTTACGTTTTTTCTTTTATAACTTTCTCATATCTATCAATATTCTGATTTGAAAAATATGTATAAAATATTTTTCACCCTTTATTGTAAATTATATTTAAATAAATTTATTAACAGGAACCTCAAGTCAGGTACACAATTTTAAACTTTCCTAAATAATTGAATATTTTTTGGTGCATAAAGTACTCTCTAACATTTTTTTTTTCTTTTTCTTTTTAAACAGATACCGAGCTGCGTAACATCATAGATAAACTGGCACAATTTGTGGCTCGTAATGGTCCTGAATTTGAATTAATGACCAAAAACAAACAAAAGGACAACCCAAAGTTCAGTTTTCTTTTTGGTGGAGAATACTTCAATTATTATCAGTACAAAGTGACAACTGAACAAGCCAGTAAGTGGGGAAAATCATCTTTACACCTACATCGTTTGAGACTGATTGGGAAGGGATGATTAATGATTATTTTCAAGACAGTAGTAATTGAATAATAGGGACTTGATCTATATTTAAATAAAGTAGTGTGAGGTCAACAAAATTTGGAGATAACACTACTGAGGAGCAAAAATGCAGTTGGAGTGCACAAAAATTTATTAAAAAATTATAATTTGTATCACTGAACTTGTAGACACCATACAATAATTCACCATCATTCGTTTACAGTTTTAAAACAAAAAGGAATAAATCCAATGCAAAATGCAGATCCACGTTTAAACGTTTCGCAGCAACAGCAGCAGCAGCAGCAACACCAACAAGCAGCCAATAATATTGGTATCTCTCAGAACAATGGTTTGAACATGGGACCGCCAGCTAATTCAGTATCTATGATTGGTTCAGGCCTGCAAAATTCAGGTCCTCCACCAGGTCATATGTCAAACTCTGGACACATGCCACATAATTCAAATTCTGCTCATCCTCCTGTTACTCAGAATTCCATAAGATCAACTGGATGGCTTCAGAACGAACTTGCAAATCTTCAGTCACAGCAGTCGACTCTTCAAGATCAGGTCAGACAATCGGAGCAAAATTTGGCGGCACAGCACGCCGCCTTAATCGCACAGCAACAGGGACGCGTGGAAGATGCCGTAAGACAAGCTCAGGAAAATACACTGCAGACTAACGCTCAGAATACTAGTACAGATTTGGTTGCTTTTGATACTGTTTTACAACCCATCATTGATTCATGCACCAAGGATAGCATAAGCGCGGGAAAGGCGTGGATACTGCAACATTCGCTGACGCTACACAGTAATCAAGTTGTTGCTGAGCATTTGCTAAAGAGGTATATAACCTTGAAATCTTTAACTTAATTTCTGTTTTTTAATTTTCTTTAAATGATGCATTATTTAAATTTGTAAATCAAATTTTAGAGTTATTCAGGAAACAACTTTTAATCATAAACTTCATATAATTTATCTGGTAAATGATGTGTTGCATCACTGGTAAGTGAAACGGTTTCAGTATCAAAAGCCTTGCTTAAAAAATAATTGACATTTTTATTTTGAATTAAATTTTAAAAAACATAACTTTGATAAACAGTGCTAGAAAAAAATCTGTGGAGTTGCGAAAAGCAATGGAAAGTGTTGTGGTACCAATGTTTTGTAATGCATCATTAGCTGCTTCAGAAGAACAACTTAACAAATTGAATAAGCTTTTAAGTTTGTGGGAATCAAAAAATAATTATTTTGAGGAAGGAATTATAGATAAATTGAAGAACCCGAGCGCATCGTGGGCAGAATACCAGTCGAGTGTGATGTCTCAACACGCAAACGCCATTTCGTCTATCACCACCACGACTAAGCAAACATTCGACAGTTATCAAGCTCAGCATCAAGCATTTGTTAGTCATGCATTGAGGCAAATACAAACTATAGAGCAACAAAAAGTTTCTATAGACAGACAACTCAAGCAGCCTCAATCTGAACAAATGGTAAAAATTATATTTTTGTGAAAATTTAACTATAAGCTTTAATATCTTTAATATGAAAATTTTTTTTAGTTCTCTTTACAAAATTTTTGTATTATTAAACGGTATAGAAAAAATTTAAATAATTGTAATAAGATTTAAAATTTAAACTTGGAGTTTCTTCAAAATATTAATACTGGCATTGTTTCTCAAAATAAACTTCTAGAATCAACAAAATGTGCCGCCGCCCCACGCAGGACCTCCTCCTCCACACGTAGGACCTCCGCCAGCCCTTTCTGAGCAGCAGCGTTCTGGAATACCACCACACGCAGTTCTTCCTCCGGGAAATCAACATTCGCATCAGGGATCTCACGATTCAGGAGGCCATCCACAGCTTACCGACGCAGTACCACCTTACATAGGACAAATGCCACCTTCTCACGACGATCGTGGACCTCCTTTCGGAGGACCACCACCTTCTCACAGGGGTCCATTACATGACGATAGAGGACCATCATTTGGTGGACTACCACCGTCAATGTCTCACAGTGGCCCACCTCATGATGACAGAGGACCTCCGTACGGGAGCTCGCACCACGACAATCGAGGACCCCCCTATGGTGGTTCACGCGACGATCGGGGACCTTACCCTGGCTCCCACCATGAAGATCGAGGACCTCCTTACGGTGGCTCCCACCATGACGACCGAGGACCTCCTTACTCAGGATCACGACACGATGATCGAGGTCCGCCTTTTGGGGGACCTCCACACGAAGATCGGGGAGCACCCTTTGTTGGACCACCACACGAAGATCGGGGAGCATCCTTTGTAGGACCACCACACGAAGATCGGGGACCACCTTTCGGTAGACCACCACACGACGACAGAGGACCACCTTTTGGTAGAGGCCCTCACGACGAAAGGGGCCCACCTTACGGTGACCCCTCTCGTGACGACCGAGGACCGCCTTATGGTGGCCCATCTCGTGATGAAAGAGGCCCACCCTATGGTGGCCCTCAGCATGACGAAAGAAGTCAACACTTTGGAGGGCCTCCCCGCGATGATCGAAGACCATTTGTTGGTCCAATCCATGACGACGGTTTGCCGTTCGGAGGTCCGTCGCGCGACGACAGGGGCCCACCATACGGAGGACCACCACGTGACGACAGAGGACCCTCGTCTTATGGTAGGCCACCACACGAAGAAGGACCATCCTACGGTCGACCGCCACACAACGAAGGTGGTCCTCCATTCGGACCCTATGGGGGTGGTTCGCATCATGGAAGTCCTCCACATGGAATGCATGCGGATTATCCACCACACAGAGGACCACCACCATTATCTGGTTCACCCCATGGACTCCCTTATGGTGGTCCACACGATCCTTCAAGAGGTACATAATTTTTTTTTTTTTAACTTTATCAATGAATAATAAGAATGGGTCAAAATATCCGGGCGACAAAATATCCACGACAAAACATCCGCGACAAAATATCCGGTTGACAAAAAATCCAACTACAATAAATCCGGATGACAAAATAACTGCGACTAAACATCCAAAATCAAAATATCTGCGACATATTTGAAGTCAAAATAACTGTATAATACGGGAGCGGAACAAAACGTCAGATAATAGACACAAAAATTTTATTTTTTTAATATAACTATAACAAATCTTTATTTCAAACACTTTTATTATTACAAAAATTTTCTTTACAATTTTTTTTACAAACATTCTACAGTATATCATATAATTCAAGTGATCATATACAGTATATCATATAATTCAAGTTCGGGGGGAAATAGTTATTATGAAGTTTCTTTTGATTTTGAACAGTGAATTAATACAAACGTGAGAAAAAAATTGATTTTTAATAAAACACTAACGGGTTATTTTTTAAAACAATGCGCGCCGTGGGGACCGAAGGGCAGAGGCGCGCCATAAAATTTAGTTCCAACCAAAATCTAGCTTGAAATTTTAATTTGTTATAATTGCAATAAAAACATAAAATTTATGTCTATTATCTGACGTTTTGTCGTTCTGACGTTTTGTCGCTGACGTTTTGTCTATTTTGTCGTTTATTTATTTACAAACACACTAAAATATAATTTTTTCTTAATTTTGTTCAACAAAAATGAATTATTTTTAATCCTGTTTTTTATTTTGCTTTTTTTTGTCTAATACCAAATAGTTCGAATCATTCATCGCGGATATTTTGTCGTTAGACGTTTTGTTGCGGACGTTATGTTGGAGATATTTAGTCGTTGGATTTTTTGTCACTCGGATATTTTGTCGCGGATATTTTGTCGCCCGGATTTATCGTCGGTAACCCTGAATAATGATCTCAAAAAAAGTTTACATTTTATTGTCTCGAAAGATTTTTTAATAATTTTAAACTGATAATATTATTCGTTATCTTAGGAATGGGTCTACCACATGGGAATCTTCCACCTCCCGGCTCAATGGGTCATCCAATTGGCCCACCTCTCGGTCATCCAGAGCATGGTCCAACTCATCATGGTGGTCCTCACAATGCTGATCCGAATTTCAACCAGCCTCCACCTGGTTGGAATATGCAAGGACCCCCACCTGGTCCACCACCTGGAGTTCCTGTTCCTGGTGGTCCTCCAGGTCCTCCTAATGCTGCTCTTGGTGGTATAGCCAGCACCGACTATCAGCATGTGCCCTTGCCAGACTTCTCAAAACCACCACCTGGATTTGGACCACCTCAACAGCAGCCACCTCCTTTAATGGATCAACAAATACACATTGAAGAGCTTATACCCAATATCCCCTATTGGGATCTACCTGCTGGACTTATGGTGCCGATGGTTAAGTTGGAAGATAGTAGTTATAAGCCTCTGGATCCAGACAACATACGATTGCCTCCTCCCGCACCTCCGAATGACAGGTTGCTAGCTGCGGTAGAAGCATTTTATGCGCCTTCACATCATGATTTACCAAGAGATAGGTAAATTTAAAACTTTTTCTTCGAAATTTTTTTATCTCTTATTCAAATTTAGTTGTATTTAAAAAGTACTCAAAGTTTATTTTCATAATAATTTTTTTTCTTTTTTTTTTTTTTTTTTTATTAAACTTTTAGTTATGGAGTATTTAAAAATTTAGAAATGTACACTTCTAAAAAATTTTTTTGTGACTTTTGTTTTAGCGATGGATGGGAAAAATTGGGATTGTATGAATACTACAAAGCTAAAAATACTGCACGAAAGCGGAAAGAGGATGATATAAAGGCTGGCTTAAGAGAAAAGTCTAGATCACCGTCTCCCATTGTTAGACCTCGGTCGAAGAGTCCGAGCCCACCAAAGAAACGATACAGAAGCAAGTCACGAAGTAAATCACGATCACGGTCGAGAGGTAGAAGTAAATCTAAATCTCCGCCACCTCCGGTACATCCACCAGCACATCGAAGAAATAATCGCTCCAATCACAGTAGCCGCAGTCGAAGAAGACGCAACAGCAGTAAATCAGATCAACCACCACCTACGCCTGACAGAAGAAACGATCGATCTGAAAGAAGTCCGACACCACCTAGTTTCTTGTAAGTAAAGTATTTTTTTCGTAAAGTTTTTATTCCACAAAGAGCGCACCTATTTAAAAGCTAAAGAATAATTTATTTTTTAATATCGTCAAAAAGATATCTCTTTAATTTTTTTTGCAATTATGACTTGAGAGTGTGCTTGGAATGAAATGTTAAAACAATTTTAGATTAATTGAATTTTAATACAATTGCTATTTTAAAAAAAAAGATTACGCAAAACCTGGTGAAAAATAATATATTTATTTTCTTATTACTAATATTTTTTCCTTTTTTTTTTCTCATCAATAAAACACTCTGGTTCTTATTCATAATATATATTACATATCTAGGGCGCAAAAAGGATTTTCGTGCCACGTGTGATATTCATACCCGAAGGCTGTGAAGATCACACCAGGGTAGAAAACCGAGCGCCCGAGATGCGTAAGATTTTTTGTCACGAGAGTAAAAATTTCTATGAGTTATTTATCATAGATAAAGTTGTAAGAATTGAAATTTTCCGTCTTAGGGCGAAAAAAAGCCCTCTGGGCTCAAATTCGCCCTGGCGAGGGGTAATATGCATCCCGAGTGACATAAAATATTAAAGTTTATGTGTATAATGTTGCAGTGGTTCGACATACAGCAAGGCTGGCCAAGAAGCAGGTCTGGATGAAAGTAATAAAGGACACCAGCTGCTGCGAAAAATGGGTTGGTTAGGCGCAGGTCTCGGAGCGAATGAACAAGGAATTGAAGCTCCCATATCAGGAGGCGAAGTACGAGATCGCGTTGATCAATATAAAGGCGTTGGTATATCTCTAAATGATCCGTACGAATCTTTCCGAAAAAGTAAAGGCCAAGCCTTTATCACGCGTATGAAAGCCAGAGCTGAAGAGAGAGCTGAAGAAAGGGCTGATCGAGACTAATTGTAGGTGTTGTGAAAATATTGAGGCAGTTTTTTTTTCGTTCTTGTGTTTTTCTTTTTTAAGAAATTTGTGCATTTTTTAACCGCCTAAAAAAGTAGTTGCAAAGTACAACTAACTGACTGCGAGTTATTTTGTTAATTGTTACTGTACACGATCATTTTCAGTGTAATAACTCGGTCTTCTAAGAGTTACAAGCGGAAGGTACAAAATACTATTAGGAATATTAGAGTAACTTCCATTACTATCAATTAAAAAATAAAATAAAATAAAAAATTGATATAAGGTTGTATAAACGTTTCATTTTTATGCTTGTAAAAATTGTCGTACATATAAAAATTTATAAAATTTTTTAAACATCGAATAATAGAAATTGTGAAATATTTAAATTGAAATTTTTTTTAATTTTTGACATTAGACTAAACTTTACGCACTTGCAAGTTGCTACCCTTGTAATGCAAAACAAGAATTTTCATACTTGTTTTCATTTTCCAATTACATAAAAACTAAGAAATCTATTGATATTAAATTTTTATTTTAAATCATTATTACATACATTGATAAAATGTAAAATAATTTCATAAATATACTCACTGTAACATTTTAGAACTAAAAATATTTCTTAAACTAATTTTTTTTTTTTTTTTTTTTACAATACTTAGATAAAAAATTTTTATTTAGAAAAAACTAATCATTTAATAAAATCAAAATTTTTATTTATATTGCTGAAGTTGAAATCTAATCAATAAATACAAAGCGATAGTGAGTATTTGCACATAGTACTTGAGTAATATAAAATGAATGCATCTATACTGTACAGTTTTGAAGCAATAATGCTATAACAATTTTTTATTGCTTAAAAAATAAATAAATGAACAGATAAATAAAACCTGTTGGGGGTAAACTAGTTTTTATCTAATTAATATAATGATGATTAAAATGAAATTTTGTGAATATCTAAGATTTTTTGTACGGATCAAACTTTGTTACCTCATTGACAAATCGATTCCTTATGATCATTAAGCTACATTTTAAATAGTTTAATGATAGATCATTGTAAAATATATCAAACATTAGTAAGCTTGTGCATTACTTCATCATTTTGATGAATCAATGCAAGAGATTATGCTGATGATTTGTATTTATAAAATGAAAATATATTAAATATATATTTAATATGCATTGTAATTAAGCTCAAAAATAAAAATAAATCTGTAAATTTCTAACAATTTCTTCATTTATTTTTATCACTATAATTAATTAATCTTTTTTTTGCCAAACCACGAAAAATTTTGTTTTCATTAATTTTCAAAATGTCACCATAAAGTATATTTTGTTTAAAGTTAAAAATTTTTCGAGTTTGGTGTTTTTTTTTTTTTTTATAAATTTTTTTTAATATAATTGCAGTTTATGAAGTATTTTAAAAACGATTTCTAGACAATACAACACTAAGAATTAAAAAAAAATATATATATATATATTGAAAACAGTTTACCTACAATTACTTGAATTAGTTTCAAAATTAAAAAAAATATAACTGAATATATAATGTCAATTCACAGCTTGTTTTCGTGAAAATAAAAGGAGCTATGAAGAAAATTAAATAAAAAAAATAAAAAAAAACAAGAAAGTATATTTTGAAAAAGCAAGAATAGAAGATCTTTAGGACACGTGTATCGTCCTCGTGACGGCTCGCTCCTAAAAAACATGCCGGGAAATGCCCTAATTACTTGCATTTGTATAATATACACATGAGACTTATACTCACGACACGTCATGCGATCGCTGAGATTTTGTTACCAGTCGCACGTTTTACATCATGGGACAGACAAACGTGCGCTGATTTTGCTTACCTACCCACATTTTTTATTGTCTCTCGAGTTGAGTACAAAGAAACAAAATATTGAGATCTTTGTTTTTTAATTCAGAAGTAAAAGATTGAAAAAAGATTTTAGCTTTTAATAATCGTTATAATTTTTTATCATAAAATTAAAAAAAGTTTTATCTGCAACTATAAATTTATTTATATGTATCAGTGATTTTGAGGAAGTAGGCAAATTTTATTTAATGTTAATAAAGTTTCAGCCATTGATTCATTGATAAAATTGGTTCAATTTTTTAAAAGTGCCTAGCTTTCAATCGAAGCTCAACCAAATTTTACCGTTCCAAAATTTTAAGATAATGAATAATGAATAATAATAATAATTTTTCAGTTAATTATGATGATAATTATGCCGTATAGATTTGAAACTGCAATATCTGCAATGTTTCGTATGTAAAAGCTCTTAGTAAGAACCCTTAAAATTCAATTACTGTGTTAAACTCCGTGAAGAAATTTGATCCCAGATCAGATAAAATTTCAACCACTGTCTTCGCTATAAAAAAAATTTCCCCACTCAAGTTTTAAAATTTTGAAATAACAAAAATTTATTTTCAGTAAATATTTAAATTTAGGTATTTTTTTGTGCTCGTTAGATCTGTACCTTAGACAATAAAAACTTAGAATCCATAACGTTTGAAAATTACGGTGTCATAGTAAAATAAAAAACAATGGATAAGGTGCGATGAGAGGAGACTCGTATTACGTCCGAGAGAGATGCGCTTATAATTACAACAACGCGACAGCAAAAGTGCAGCAGAGCTACGAAGTAACGGATCGGTGCACGTTTCTGTCAAACGTGACGCTCTGCTGCCACCAACACTATTTTTAACGTCACGTTGGCCGATATAAGAACCCGCCCGCCTGTCCCGATCAACGACAACGGCTACCAAACAAAACCGCTATTTCACGATTATTATTATTATTATTTTTTTTTTTTTTTTTGCGAAATCAAACATATTTGGCTTATTTTACTTAATGAACTTTTTTCAGTACAGTGCAGTGATTGCACTGGTGTTATTATTAAAAGAACTTTGAAAAGATAATAACAGTTTTTGTGATTTTTGAAAAGTACATTTCTTATCAAATTTTTTGTACTATTTATTTAAGTTTTTGAATTTCTAAGGATCAATATAACATTTGAATATTAAAATAAGTTAAAAAAATTTTATTTTATTTTATCTTCGACTATACGAGTTTTAAAGGATGAAGATTACAGAGCATTACATCTAAAAGACCACAAGCAAATTTAAAGATTTCATCGGAGATTTTATTGTAGGTGAATAAACTTTGAGTTCGATTTTATTTTTGACATGCTGATTTAAAGTCAACTGAATTTGATCGATTATCACTACTACACTGTTACTATAGCAGACAGCTTTTATCAAGTTTTTGATTAGACCTATATAACGAATGAAGGTGTTTAATTTTTATCAATTTTAATTTTACTCTCTGTCAGAATCCCTGCAAAAATCGAAGTTCTAATATTAAAAAAGATTTATTTAAAAGTGTTTCTAATTTTCAATCAAAATTCTAAATAATTTTTTACTTAAATGATTCAACTAAAAATAAATATTTGTTACACTTTTATCTGTATTAAAAATTTACACGACTCCCAGAATCACAGTAAATTTCAATCTTAAAATTTATTTTTCAATTAAATGATATATTCTACACAATTGAGCACCTTTTAATTTTTTTATAACTTATAAAAAAAGTACTCAAACACTGCATAATTCTTGTATGACATTTCTTCACACCATTTTATATCATCACCTTAGTTTCCAAACAGCTTTTAAGGAGGATGATGTACAAGGAGAATGATTTTGGCAAGTTTTCCAAACAGCTTTGAGGAGGATGAGGTCCAAGGAAAATGATTTTGCAAGTTTTCCAAATTGCTTCAATTGAATAATATATTCCACACAATTGAGCACCTTTTAATTTTCCTGGAACTTATGAAAAAAGTACTCAAACACTGCATAATTCTTGTATAACATTTCTTCACACCATCTTATATCATCTCCTTAGTTATAAAGTTAACAGAAGCGTCTTGAAAGCGGTTATATGAGAAATAAAAAAATTGAATTTTATACGACAAGAATAAAACAGATACTCCTTAATAACATAGATAAACTGACTGATGATTTTACAAAGTGAAGCACTTGCAAGGAAGATTCGTGCGCGTCAAAACAATTGATAAGAGTTATGGAATTAACTTCTTAACACAAAAATTAACTTAAGATGTATTAGCCCAAAATTATGCAATAATTTTCTTTTAAAAAAGAGACTTAAATAAACTTTTGATAAAAAAAATGTCGTGGCCTTAACAATTACTTTTTTTTTGGTAATGAAATTACTTTTTACATCAATATAGTTCGGTATCTGGCGAACAGCAAAACAAATTTTCAACTCCAAGTCTCTCAAAATTGTCGAGTCTTAAAATTTTACTACCAGAACTAATGAAATTTACGGATTAGGGCTGAAATTTTTTAGTTCTAAACACTTGAATTTCAGGACTCACATTCTTCTACGAGTCCAAATACTCAAATTTTTATACTCGAATGAGTCTTTGCATAAGTCCAAACACTCGGTTTTATAAAGCACTGGACTCGTTTACATGTGGACCATAACCGGAAATCACATATTTTTGCAAAATTAGGACAACTCTAATTGAAATAATGTACCAACTTGAGATTTCGATAGGGGGCTTTCAGTGAAAAAATTGTTTTGATAAATATTCTATTATTAAGTTTATCTCAAAAGTATTGAAGATTGCATAATTTTTAATTTTTACAATGGCTTAAAAAAGTGTATGGCTGAAATCATGATTCAAATAATTGATTTTAAGACCAAAAAAAAGTATTATAATTCCATAAATTTTTAAGAATGGGCTCTTCAGGAATCTGAAAATCCGATTTTAAGAAATTTTCCAAAAGTCCTTTGGCAAATCGGTTTTTATTTTTACAGTTATTAACAATATTAATTTTTTTTTATATACGAGTGCGCCTCTCAAAAATAAAAACTACTGATACAAAGTAATCAATCACCTCGTATACGTCACATCGAGCTTAATTTTCTGCCAAACAGATAATTTAAATTAAAGATAAGCCACTAATTGAAAAATTTGATGAGTTTTCAGAAAAAATATGTTTGTTAATTTTTTTTTTAATAATCTTGGGGCAAACCCTAAGAAAAAGACTACGTCAATGCATTTTGTTTACTCCCCGGATTGATAACTCAATGCGGATCCAATAGTGTCAACGTCTCGTAGACGCAAATGCGCACCTACATTGCGTATAGAAATTTTAACAGTTTCTGAAAAAAAAAAAGAAAGAAAGATTGTAGGCACCTCGCTTATTATAATTCCTACACGTGTCAAGCGCGTAAGCATTTGTCGCGATGTACGCGTTACGCACGCAAGTTTTGTTTTGTATACGTTTTGAATACGTTTTGTTATTAAGTGTTGCTGTATAACAACTAAATTAAAGTTTCTCTTTGGGTAAATTATTTAAATGATGTTTTTGTATTTTTCACATTTTTTTTATTTGCTTATGTTTATTTATAAAAAAAATCGATTTATGTATTGCACTGTAAAAAATTTCTACTTGAAAATTCAAGAAATGTCATGGAAGTTTTTTTTATGGTCGTACTTGCAAAATCAATGACTGATTTGAATTCTTTTTCAAGGAAAATTTTGAATTTTCAAGTATATAATTTTGAATTTTCAAGCATTAGTTTGAATTTTCAAGAACAGTCTTTTATTTGTAATAACCATAAAATATTTTTATTTTTTTAGTTACATTTAAGTGTTACAATTACATTTACAATTACAAATACAAAGTGTAACTTACAATTACATTTGTAAATACAAATACAAAGTTTATATCCTTATAAAATTTAAATACAAGATTAATTTCTTAATAAAAAGTAATAAATTATAAATTAAATATATTTAAAAAAAATATACTCAATAAAAGATAAAAAGTTTTTAGTCAAAATCATTTAAAAAAAAGATATTTGTCAAATCATAAGAAAAGCAGTATAATTTGAATAATGATACTTTTATCTTTAATTTTATATGAATCTACTAATTGTCTAGTTTTATAAAAATATTTTGAAAGCTGAAGTATAAGTTCTAAAACAGCTAATTCCAAGTAAAGCTTTTGTAAAATAACGAATGTAATTTTCAGTCTTCGTTTAATTTTTCCAAAAAATCTTCAAAAGCTTTACTCAATTTGTAGACAGCTGGATCGACATTTAATCGAATTCTTTTAGAAATCTTCTTAGAACCACTAGTTGGATTAATATCTAAAATGCATCTGAAATTTATGACAAAATTAAATTAATCAACTGAATGGAAATTTTAAGTGCAACTAAATAATATCATACCTTTGAATAAATTCAAGTGTTTTACAGATAGCCTGGTTGTACGTTAATCCAAAAACATAATGTGCTAAAAAACTTATGAGAATTCCATCCAACACATCAGAACAAAAAATGAATATTTCTTTTTCGATAATGACGTTGAATATGCCCTCCTGATCATAAAAATTATGTCCACGAATGATCAAAGTTGGATGACCAGATTTGACGGATTTTTTGGTATCGTCGTCTGAACATTCTTTCTGGAAAAGACATGAAAATTATTAATTTATATGTTATTTCTATTTTACTGTTTTATGAATAAAAGCTATACTCACTCCAATTACTTGGCAAAGATTTTCAAGATTTTCTTTAAAATACAATGCAAGCAATTTGAAGGCAGCAAGATGTTTCGGCACAGAATCTCTAGCATTTTTTTTTGCAGCTTCATAATTTTGAATGATCGAATTATAATCTTCTTTTTTCGAACTAAACATAAAATCGTTTAAACTAAAAAATAATCTTAGATTATCAAGACGGTTATTAATAAAGTGATTCCAAATTTGTCTGACATCCTTGCCAAGTAGCCTGGAGCTATGGTTGATAATGTTAGGAAAAGTTTTTAAAAAAGGCCATTTAGTGGTTATCTCTAATAAGTCTCGTTCAGGATCATTTATTAAAGCACGCTGAGTGGGGTACGTTTTACCCATTAAATCTTCAACAACATCGCTCTCATGCTCCAACGACTCAAATATGGTCGTAAGAATTTTTCTTTTTTCTTCTTGAGTTTCTTCTGACTCATTCTCAGGGAGCAAAGGAGCATAATCTACACAACCATACTCATCTTGTCTGGATTTTACTTCGAGCTTCTTCTTTTTTTTCGGAACAGTTAATGCACTTGAATCGGAAACTGCTTCAGCAGCTCTTTGTTTTTGAGTTTTCAAAACGGATATTCTGTTCATGATTGATTCTCTAAGTGTTGCCATACCATCATCCCAGATATTGTCATTCATCTGTTTTGCGAATGTAGACTTGTACTTACTACAAATGAACGTAGCAATTTTTTCGCCAATGCTTCTCGACGGCTTATCAAAATTTTCGAACATATATTGAGCGGCGGCTCTACTGACTTGCATTCTATCAGCCGGAATCAAACGACTCTTACTTTCCAAAAGTGCCATTATTCTCGGGTCTATTCTTTTGAAGATATCTTCATAATTGATAGTTGGTGTAGCAGGAGTATTAACTACATTTTGATTTAAAAATGTGCGCTGATTGGACGAATCCCCTAAAAACAATTTTACTTTAAAATAATTTGATATCACATATTAACATCTACATGGGTAAGGTAAAAATTTAAAATTTTAAATATATAGTTTGTTACATTTTTTTTTTTTTTTTAATGTTATCATACCAAAAAATAAAAAAATTATAATTTCAATAAACGAAATAAATACTGTAATGTATAAAAATTTTTTTCTTTTTTTTTTTTTTTTTTATTCAAGCATCACAATGAGTTTATTGTTAATCATAGAGACCTCAAAGTTCATTGATATTCATAAAAGCATAAATATGTTTGTGAGGTCATAAATATGTTTAATAGCAGATTACCATTAGTAGCTACTTATTAAATGATGAATCCTTAAATTATATTGTATAAATTTTTTAAGAAACGTTAAAATTTAATGTTCTTACGATTTTCACAATTCTCAGAGCTTCTTACTGTTTCATCCTCACAATCATGTACCGTCTCGGAGTTTTTTTCGTCATCTTTATTCCTGAGCACCACCTTTGTAGGAATGAGTTTAGAACTTGAATTTTGAGTTAAGGCTGCAAACTCGATACCATCTGCATCTAGGATAGTTTTTTCATCCTCTAATAGGAGCTAAAAGGTATAAAAAAGTATGACTATTAAAAATTGTTATTGTTATTGTTTGTAAAAATTGTGTTACCTCGTACTCAGCGTCTGGTAAATTTAACTTTTTAATTGTTTCTGATAAGACTTGAGTTGTTGAATCAGCTTTTACTAATGCCGATCGAGGATGCTTGCAGTATGAAACAGTAAAAAAGGGCATCTTGTTCTGAAAAAAAAAAAAAAACGTTATATTTTTATTAAAAACCAAAAAAAAAAAAAAAAAAATTAACTACAATGAAACAACTACGTCAACAGAAATTTTCATAACATTAATCACTTAAATCTTTTCAAAAAATTATTTTAAAAATTCATTAAAAATTAATTTTGGCTCTAACTCCTTACTTATAACTGATTTACAATTAAAAACCGAAATATCCGGTTTGATAATACCAAATAAAAATATATTTTTTAATTTTTTCTCATGTGTTTATCAATGAAAGAACTAAGCTTAAGAGCAGTTTTTATAATAAGTTTACCTTAAAGTACTACATTGATAGAAAGTTTATAGATGATTCATGACGAAACCATACTTTGGTCTTACAACGAACATGTTTCCTAAGTTGTAAATATGCATAGGCTTAAAGTACATAATATCTTGCAGCTGAATACATTTGTACATAATTTTTTTTGTTATTTTATAAGATCGGAGATGTGGAATGTATTCATTTTCCATGATTTCAACTAATAAAAAAGGTGAAAAGTTCTCATCGAATAAAAACAAACAAATTCTGCCTAGTTTTAAATTATATAGATATCCTTCTTGATGAACCACAACAACTGAGCCCTTAGTATATTTTGTACCTTTTGAAGTTAAGGTTGCACATTCTTGAATATTACAAATCGATGGGATTACTGACTGAATTGATTGAATGATACTTTCCTGATAAAGCTCTCTTTGAAATGCATATAACTGCCCAGTTTCTACTTCAAGTCGCAAGTCTGCTCCTAGGCGGACGTAGCTCTGGTACAGTTCATGTTTTTCACTTAATGATTTGACAACATTTATGAAATTTTGTAAGTATTTTACGGTCCTCTTAAAAAATCTGTGCTTGCTTTCAAATCGCATAGTCCATACTTTAATCAAAGGACCGAAAAAAATGATCAACCTTGGATAATGATGCATATAATGATGTTTAGGACGAAGCGAGACATCTGGAAATAAACGTTGTCTTTCATCAATATATAAATCAATTATATAACTCAAGTAAGGTAAGTAAGATTTATGAATTGATGGAGAGCATATTATTTCGACGATTTCAATCAAAAGTAACAAACAAAAGTACACTTCGTCTTCTGGATCTTTGATTTTTTCTTTAATTATCAGTGGAAATAATCTCAAAAAATTCCAAATTTGGCAAGCTCCACCAGAAATTTTGTTGCTGTCTTTGTTCAGAGTACAAGGTTTATCTTTTCTATCTTCTGGACAATAGTTGAACTTATCAATTAATATATTTAATTCTTCAAGTGTGAACCATTCTTTTGAAATAAAATAATCAATAAACAGTCTTAAGTCGTAGCCAATTACTCCTTCGAAAACATCGTGACCCATGCAAGGAGGAAGTCCAGGTTCAGAAACATGATAGTGTTTTAATTTATTAAAAACAGAATCAAACTTGATCCCTTGACAGTCTTTATTTTTACAAATGTTTTTTAATGCTTCTTTATAGCTCTCAACAGTTCTCCATTTACCATCTATGGTACCTCCACCTGTGCCTTTAAACTCGGTCCTTGTAAGTAGGCAAAATCTGCAAACGTAATTAGCACGACTAAAATTTTCAACAAAGCCACCCAAATTGTGACTGCCAAGATTATCCCCAGCAATGTAAACCAACGATCCTTTGTAAACTTCTCCTTCGACCTCGATTCCTTCTTCTAACTGAATTAGATCACTAACAATTCGGCCATAAACTTTGTCATGATCTAAATGTTTGTCTTTACAGAGTGCTACAAGTTTTATAGTACTAACGTGAGTTCGGAGATGATCTGGTATGTTACCAATACTCATGTACACTCCTGTAAGTTTGTGCTTTTTCTTAGCAGCTGCTAAAGGATTGACGAGTTCAAAAGAATCTTGATAAAGTATTATTTCAAAGTTTTTTCCGGACACTCTGAAAATTTCTTTTTTTTTGTAAACTTCTCCATCATGAAAATCATGTAAAACATCCGTCTCGTTTACTTTTCTTGGTTTATTCAATTCTTTTTTAATAGATTCGTCTTTTAAAGACAGTTTAAGAGTTTCATTAATTGGAACGTAAGCAAAAATACTGTTTCGTTCATCATTAAGTGAAATAAATTTTGGTTCTACGTAATGAAGGTTTTGCTTATAAAATTGTTTTCTTTTGTAACTCGTGCTCAATTTTTCATTGGCTTCATTTGCAGTGTAAAACATATCTTTTTCAAAAAATTGTAAAATATTTTCTATTTGTTCGTTTTTTATACCTTCAGCTTCGAGTTTTACTTTTAATTTTTGCATCATTACTCTTTGATTTTCTTTATTGATAAAGTCAATACCTGTTACTATTTCTTGAATTGTTGATGCTGGCAATGATAACTCTGATTCGAGTTTCAAATAAAATTGTGCCAGGTTCATTAGTAAAAAATTTTCGCCATCACCCGTTAAATCTGAACCATCATTTTTATCTGTATTTTGGTTTTCATCAAGATTATGTAGCAAATTCAAGTTATCTGCGGTATGAAGTTGTACATTCAAAATGGGTATGTCAACATTTTGTTCTGGCATATTATCTTGTGCCTCAATTTCCATTTCCTCTATTATAGCTTCTTCTAAATCAGTTACGATATCCTCTACAACTTTTACTTCGAAATCTTCAGTACTTAATTTCGTGTACTGCTTCCGATGGTATTTACTCAAATGACTAGTAAAAGAATTTAATACAGAATATTTTTTTTCACAATTTTTAAACGGACATTGAACTTCCATCTTTTGTTTTATATGAAATTTTAAGTGTTTAATCAACTTTGAAGCTGAGTCATATTCTCTTTTACAATATCTCAAAGTGCACACAAATTTTCCTTGTGCATTTGATATGGTTGCTGCTGTTGGGTTTTCGATTTTGAATTTTAAGTTGTGAGATCTAGACAAGTGATACCTTAAATGTTGTTCAAGTTTAAAATACTTATCGCATTTATTATTTAAACCACAAAAGAAATTTTTATTAACGTTTCGGTGATAAGCATGATGATCTATATGTAACTTTAAAAGAGGAGTTTGAAACGAACAAAATCGACAATGATACATTTTCTAAATCTATTTTTTTCCAATCTGCATACTACAGGAAAATACTGGGAATAATAAGATAACTGGTTCAATAGTGTTCAATCTAGTTCCTTGAAAATCTAATGGCCCTGCAGTGTAACATTCCTGGATTAAGAGAAATAATATGGAATAAGTGATTGATAAAAAAAATCATAAATCAATAATTATTAAAAAATTAATGAGATGAAAAAATCTGAGTTTTCAACAAGATTACACTGAGAGAAGAATTAGAGATCTGATAGCGAAATCGGGACATAACCTGCTTTTGTCGTTGAGAACGATCGGGCTTCGAACGAGTTCGGGATCCGATCGCGAACTGGTCAAAGCCCGATATCAAACGCGATCCGAACATATTCACAAACCGATTATTAACTAATTTAATAATTCAATCAGTACCAAGTAGAAAGTAGAGGGATTTTTACAATTTTTTGATTTTACGAACAGATGAGTACTAATAAAATGTAAGCATGTAAGCACTAATAAAATAGAATTTGGAGAAATTATAAAAGTAGTCAAAGTTGAAAATAAACTTTTTTTTTTATACTGGACTGTTTGAGGAAACTGTCTTTGATGATCATTTACACGCTTTTACGATCAAGTTTCTGAAAAAAACGAAATTTATTAATTTTAAAGACCTGCCAAAAGTAACCAAAAACAACCATGCTTATCTGTTCGTAAAATCAAAAAATTGTACATAGCCTTAAGAAACCGTTTGTAAAAAGAATTGTTTACATTTTTTGTCATTAATTTAATAAATTCTATAAACAAATTAAAAATATTTTTATTTTATTACTGAATACAGTACTGCAATCAACTGGTTACTCCTA
The DNA here is from genome assembly GCA_038277355.1 of Encarsia formosa. NCBI lineage: Eukaryota > Metazoa > Arthropoda > Insecta > Hymenoptera > Aphelinidae > Encarsia > Encarsia formosa. The sequence goes on from CM076184.1 coordinate 115,751,479, forward strand.
TTTTTTTCAGATTTAAATTAGATGCAGTAATATTCCAGATGGAAATTTGAGAAAGCCCTTTTCAATATTATATTTATACACACCTGTAAAAATCCCTCTACTTTCTACTTGGTACTGATTGAATTATTAAATTAGTTAATAATCGGTTTGTGAATATTTTCGGATCGCGTTTGATATCGGGCTTTGACCAGTTCGCGATCGGATCCCGAACTCGTTCGAAGCCCGATCGTTCTCAACGACAAAAGCAGGTTATGTCCCGATTTCGCTATCAGATCTCTAATTCTTCTCTCAGTGTAGGAGTTTCAAGTAAATCTTTTAAGTAACCTACAAGAGCAAAAAATTTTACAAGTATTAAACACGTTTATTTAGGATGAATTTATACTTTAATTTCCTAACCACCTCACCTTAAAATAATCTACAATTCCATAACTTGAAGCTCACATCAGTTTTTAATCTTTACAATCTTATTATCTCAATATTTTAAGCATTCTGCAAAATCCTACAGTCCTTCTTGAAATAAACTAAGATTGTAATAAAAATCTGTGATTGAATATTTCGAAGATTTTTTACACAAATTTTATAAAAAAATGTTTGTTTTTTATAAAGGTTATGAAAATTAAACCGAGTACAGGAAGCTACAAATAATAAACGAAATGGTTCAAACATTACTGAAAAAACGACTCTATAATCGTCTTTGAATATTCAAGTAGTTTCCATAAAATAATATAAGTCTAACCATCAACCCCCCCCTTTTTTTAAACAAAAATATCCAATGTTCCAACAATGCTTTTTTTGTGTCTAATTTGTGATTTACATCCTCGAAAACAAAATTTAAACGAAACAAAAGAAAAGGTTTCGAAAACATTGTAATACTTTAGCATTAAAATGTATTTTAAAACCAATTTTTATGAATGCTTGAATAAATTTTGGCGTGGCGAGCAGTAACACAATAAGTAAAGAAAAAAAAAAACCTCCTGCTTTGAATCTGAATGTCAGGACAGTGAGAACAAAAGCGGTAGGTATTGCCTAAAACTGTCAAGCAAAGATTCCTTGAAGGCCTCAAGTTGAGGCTTATGCAATACTTGCTTGAGAGCTCAAGTAACTATTACGGTTCTGCTAGATACTTGAGTTCAAGCAATTGTTATAAGTCTTATTGACTTATTCGATTCAACTTTTGGGGCGACTCGAGTTAACCCGAGGCTAGGCGCTAGCGCGATGTACGCCTATATATAAATAAACGCAGGTATATACAGGTATACACCGCGCTAGCCTTGGGTTAACTCGAGTCCCCCCCAAAAGTTGAACCGAATATCTAATAGACTTTGCTTCAGTCGCAGGGTATAAGTAACTGCAACTTTTTTTTCTCAGTGTACCTGTAATTTTGAACTACCTATCAAAGATTGAATTTTTTGAATCTAATAGCATTTCTGTTTGAATATCGACTTCTAACTCAAAGATCGAAAAAAGGTTTCTCTCTTTAATAGACTAGTACCACTCAGCGCGCTGCAAGCGCGCATAGGAAAAAAAAACAATGATTGTAACCTCAAAAGGCACTTTTCGAATATTTTAAAAACTTCTACACCAATCAGCTCACGAATAAAATCTTACATTGAAAATCTCACCAAAATGGCGATATCTCTCATTTATAGATAGATCAATGATTAAGATAATAATTAAACAGTACAAGTGAAAAAAAGGCTCTAAATCAATATATTATAAACCAAACATTGAAATTTGTGTTATTGTAGTTAAATTTTCAACATTTTATTAATAAGTTTTGATAATTCAAATCACGCTTTTAGTGTTGTATAAATTATTTGACACAAGTAAAAACTGCATGAATTAAATTAAAATATTTTTTGAAAAGTTATGAAGTGGATGCGTACACATTAAAGAATGACTTGAAATTTTTTTTCTTTTAAATAATTGTTATATATAATAGCACATAAAAAGATTTTATTTTAGATATTTATGCATCTTAAATAAAGAAAATTATAGCAAGACATAAACAACATAAGCAAAAACTGTATTTGTGAACTAAAAATTAATGATCCACATAAATGTAAAGCCATGTTTAATATTTCATGTCTGTTTTAAGATAAAACAAGTAGTACAATAATGCTCTTCCTATTGTTTTAAAAGTTTTAACAATTTTATAAAATTCTATGAGAATTACACTTAAAGCACAGAGACGAACTTGATTTGATTACAGTAACTATTTCAAAATAAGCTTTAATTAATAATAAAAGAAGTTTTAAAATGAGTAATAGTTTTTCAAGTTTTTTAATTTTTTAAAATTGTTTATATAGTAATTTGCTAATAAATTCAAAGGTGAACACCAGAATTATTTCTTATAAATAAACTTTGATTTTTATAATTTAAAGTTTTTAAATTATTTCATACTTTTTGAAAAATTTAGATTACCAACATCTCTAGTTGCAGTTCTTAATTAGTAATTGTTTTGATCAATTCATTTTTAAACCTCCTAATATAAAATATTTTCTTGCATGAAAACTCAGTTTAGTTAAACATTTAAGTATTAAAAATATTCTAAAAACTAGCTACAATACAATGAACTTTTATTTGTACTCACTTTTGGGAATATAATCCTTGGCCTTCCTTCTTAACAGAAATTATTAGTTTATAGATGAAAAATGGCTTTTAATACGGTGATTGCTCAACAAATTATATTTGTTCAATACTTTCTCTCCAATTAGCGAGTTTTTCATCAGTTTATTTCTGCCATGAATAAAAATTGTTTATTTTTTCATATATTTTAACATGATTAACTAATTGAATTCAGCTTATTCATTAGATTCAATCAAGCCTTTTCATTGCAGCTACTTTTTTAACTTCACCGATAAAATTTTGTTGAAGCTAACCTTTTCAGAGTTTGTTATTTTATTATGGATAGAAAATTATTATCGTTCATTCAATTCTTGATTGTTAATATAAATCTTATGACTTTTAACAAAAAACTTTAATTTTTATAAAGAATTCTCAATTTAATGCTTTTTGAATTTTTTTTCTGTATTTCTTTGTCAAAATTTTGAATTAAAATTCAGAATATTTCTTTTAATTAATAATTAATTATATTAATTTGAACTTAATAATTTCATACACTTTTATATGACTAATAATTGCAAATACTGTAAAGACAAAAATAAACTCCTTTATTTTTTTTTCAAATTATTTAAAGTTTTTTTTAACTGATTTTTTTAGAACTCTTAATAGATAATAAAAGCCTTTTTCATATCAAATTATGAAACTCTATAATTAGAAATTTATAAACTTCATATTTGAAGAATCTATTTCAAACATAACCTACCTTGATTATTCTTTGTCCTTCAGACAAAATAGATTCGTAGAGCTTTGTAATAATTTGAATCCAGTATGACTATAAGATGAATTTTTTTTAAGCGAACTTAGTAATTGATACAGCACAATGATGTTTCATAAAATACCGGAGGCTGAGATTTTTTTTGGGCGATTTTGAAGAACCATGACACAGCAACACACAGCACATACAAAATGGCGTCTAGAATCTGGTCTCCGGAGTCCGGACGTGAAGTATAAAAAATAAGTTATAGTGGCGCTACGAGCGGCGTCAAGACGAGCGCACTTTTTTCAAGAACAAGTTCTTGAAAATATTATATTTTAAGGCACCGTCTTGAATATTTAAAAAAATCTGTACTTGCATGCTACTTTCATTGATATTTTTGATTTTAAAATAAAATTATACTTTAAAAATATTTGAATTTTAAAGATATTTTTTACAGTGTGATGATATTATGGCTGCGTTTTATTTGATTCGGTCGGTCGATCCACGAGAAATCCAATTTTCAAAAAAAAATTTTCAGATATTTAATTTTTTAACATTGTAAAAACCCATGTAAGCTATTAAAAATTATTAAAGTAATGTTTTGATAATTTTAGCAAGCCCAAATTCATAAAAATGAAGCCTAAAATTAATTTTTAGGGATTTGTTTTTTAAAAACTTAAACATCTGACAAAATTTTTTTGAAAAATGATATGATTGTGGACCGACGAACCAAGTCAAATAAAACGCACTAAAGAAATTTCAAATATTAAATAAAAAAAAAAAATTCATAATAAAAGTTCAAAGTAGTCGTATATTCATTACATACTTAATTTAATTTAAAAAAAAGTCAATGAAACTCAAACGAAATTCAAACGCCTTTAAAGATAGCGAAGGGTTCGTTATACCAGGCACTCGCTGCAGCATTCAAATTCACATGCGTGCCGAATATGAGTTTTTTCTTCCTTTCACCTGTTGAAGTCCCCGATACATCCTTTTTTTTTCACTGAAATCAAAATGTAAACAAACAAAAAGAAAACATAGAACATTATCATAGCCCTTGCACAATAAATTGAGCGCCGAGGAAACCTTGCGTAACAAAAAAATTGAATTCGACAAACAAAAACATCAAACGTGCATCGTTTGGAGAAAAAAATGCATCAATTAGTCAATTATTAAAAGCAGTACCATCAACCCTCCCGGCTTATATAAACACCGCGTCTTGAAATGCGGGCAAAGGCCACCCTATTTGAAAACAGCACATGGAGAAAAAAGAGAATAAGTGTAGGGGGAAGGGGGATCTATGAGACTCGCGTGCAGTGCACAGCACGGTTGAACCGCGTTACAATCCACGTGAACCTAGTCACGCGGCCGAGCACGTTCGAATACGGTCCCCGGCTCTCACGTGTCGGCAATGTGCGCGTGCATACTTTTGTGTTTTGTGCCGAGATCTAGCTATACTAAGTCCAGCAATCGTTTGACCATATTCAGCTTTTTTTTTTAAGGGGATGGAGAACCGACTTCGGCAGGAGAGGTTGACTGTGCTTGTTTTTCTTTGCGTAGACTGTTACGCTTGCTTTCAGAAAGTTATGAACAGTATTTTTTTTAAATATTTTTTTAAAAGTAAAGCTGTTGTAATAGACAATATAAATAGAATCATGTAAATTAATAACAAAGGAAAAACCTTAGCCAAAAAACTGCAGATTTAAAATTATCAATGAGAGGTTAAAATTTATTAAAAAATTTAAAATAATATAAAAATCTGATTAATTGAGTACCAAATTAATTTTATAGTTGATAAAAAAATGTAAATATTACAAAGGTAAATAATTATAAAGTTATCATCAAAAACCTACGGGGAATAGCGAATGGTACATGAATTTGTGGTGTGAATTTTCTCATGGAAACTTAAAGGCACTTTAAAATATCATAACGAAGCTCTTAAAATAATACTTCGCTCAGTAAAAAAAAAAAGGCGACGGCGCCAGGGCGTAATCGTCACCGGTCGCTGGTCGCACGTGTGTGAACGGATGCATCAAGAGACGCGCGCGCGAGCGCTTTGGCACGGCAGAAAATAACCGCGACCCTTGGCGAAAGGGCGAAAATAACTGCGTGCTCCAGTTAACCGGGTACCTTTTTGTTATTTTTGCACCAATCGAGGAATTTCGCGCTCAAGGGGCTATTTTGGACCGAGATGTGGGTTAGTCGCGCGCCGACACACAATGGAATTTGCGTGCATTTTGGTTTAAGCTGAGGTGCTATTGTCACTGCTGCACTGTATTACGGTTCTCTCACATAAAAAAAGCTAGTTTTTGAAGAATGAGAACGAAGATTTTGTTTTAATTTATTATAAAAGAAGGCTGAGGATTTTCAAATACAGTAAAAAAATTAAATAATGATTTTTCTTGAATAGTAATTTAAGAAACGTTAAGAGTTATGGGATAAATAATTACAAAGCCGGAGTAGCATATTTCTTAAATTTTATAAACACAAAAAAAAATTAATATTTAATTTTCATATACGGTGAACTGAAAAATCAGACGAAAAAAATGTTTTACTAATCCAACTCACTAGTTTGATTTTTCTGTCCATGATCGAAACTTTAAACGAATAAATAATATTAGTAAAACAAAAAATTATTTAAAAATTTTTTTTGAAGTATACCAACGTTGCAAAAGGTTAACAGGTTACCCGCGCAATCACTAGTCGAGCTCGACACGCGAGACTACTAAACTTTGTCATAAACTTTTTTTTTAAACCTTTATCGGACCATTATAAGAGGGTATAAAAATTATACACAAGCACTATGAAATATTACCCAGAGCAATTAGTGTAAGTGTTTGCAATAAATGATTCCCATTAAATTAATACATCGGTTTTTTTATACATGCAAAAGTTTTATTAGTAAAAAAATTATTAAACTTTTTAATTTAAAAGCAATGAACTCCAAATTTTGTAAGAATCGTAGATAGAGATGATTCTAGTTTTTCGAAGACTCGAAATAAAAATCAGTAGTAATAGGTTAAATAGTCAGACACAGTTACATTTTTGACAGTTGAACAGCCGTTTATCAAAAAATTTATTATTTTTCAAGTTCATTATAACGCACAACGTTTCAACGAACGTGATTCCTTTATCTGTTAGCAAATCTCGGTGTAAGCAGGCATTTAAATTTGCTTGGAGAGTTGAAAAAAAAGGTTCAGTGTGTTTTTTTCCCCTTGAGTATACGAAACACGGTAATAAACGTAAACCCACGTTGCTCGGCTCGGCTCAGCTTGGTCGTCCGGAAGCGGAATTAGGTTAGCGCCTTAGCTCGCTTGCGAAAGTGTCGCGTTGCGCAATCCTCGGGTCTGCGACACCGTGCATGGTCGGTGATTATTCTGCAGCCGGCGTCTTCACGCCCACAACCCGACGACGCGCGACGCATTCCGCACTGTTATACGCACGCTTGTTTTTCCTTCTGATGTGTGCAACCGAACCAGCAATATTATTTTGAGCTTTATTTCGAGGCTCCAAGGATTTTTTTTTGTTTTTAAAAATAATTTATTAACGTTTTTGATTATTTTGTAGAGTCGTTTCTTTAAATGACTCAGGTGAGACTAATGTTCAAGAAACTATGAGAAAAACTTTTTTTTTTTATGTAGGCAGAGAATATTTGAAAGTCAACAATATTGTCTCAAAAAATAAAAATAATGTTTATACCGTTGACTCAAAAATTCAAACACAACACAAATTAAATTTTTTTTCCCGATAAAAATAAATCTTTATTCACTGCCAATTTTCTAATTAAAATTTCGAGAAAAATACCATCAAAGATAGATTTGAATACTTTTTAAAGTTATTTACAGTTTTACTGATTTTTAAAATGTACAAATCTGAAATAAAGCATAAAACTTAATTTTCCAGTATCTTAAATTTTTTTTTTTTGCAAGTTACGAGTTCTTGAGAATTTTATTAAATTCACATCACTTTTACGGATATATAAAAAAAATTTACAAATATTTTGATCATAATTCAAATAAGGTAAATATCCTGGATTATTGGATAGTAGCGTAAATGCACTTGGCGTCCCCCCCCCCCCCCCCCCCCGCCCCTATGTATAGTAAAATCACACTATAAACCACGAAAAAAGACTTTAAATTTAGTTTAAACACTTGAGTTTACTGTAGCAAAAAGAAAATTTCGATAACCTTATAACCTCAGTTGAGTTCTTCATTTATGATCTTTGCTGTGGAGCTGGTGTTAAGTGCAGTTTTTAGTGATGTTGATCTGAAATTCAATGATTTTAACTTTATTTATTATAAAATTACACTTTAAACCCCGAAAAAATATTCTAAATTTAGTTTAACTAGCTCTTCTGAGCGCGCTTCAAGCGCGCATAGGAAAAAACAATAAGAGTAACCTCAAAATGCACTTTTCGAATATTTTAAAAACTTTTTCACCAATCAGCTCACGAATAAAAATCTTACGCAAGATGGCGATAGCTCTCTTTTATAAAGGGACCACTGAAGTTTACTATAGCAAAAATAAAATTTCGATTAATAACCTTATAACCTCAGTTGAGTTCTTCATTTATGATCTTTACTGTGGAGCTGATGTTAAGTGTAGTTTTTAGTGATGTTGATCTGAAATTCAATGATTTTAACCATTCCCAGCGGTGAACTAGTGATTTTGATCAATTTTCAATCAAGGATAGTGAGATTAATGCGAAAAATATGCGTAAAACGTGGAAAAGGTGCCATTCAGGGGGACATTTCTGAAAAATCTTTTATGGGTGGTGCCAAACTCGTGGACATGACTTGTACGTTAGATTATAGTAAATTAAAGAGTTTTCAAATGAATAATTGACGAAAAAAATCATTTCATACAATTCCTGACTCTTTTTTTTAGCATCCTATGAAAAAATTATAGATTTTCATGCAGTATTACTGTATTAATCGAGCGTAGACCGAAGATCCCCCCTTGAAAAAAGTCCAATAATCCTGGACATTTACCTTACATGACTACATTGAGCATTTTTTTAAAATCAAGCAATTAGAAAGTAAGATAGGTATGCCTAATATGTTCGAAATCAGGGGTGGACATATTAGGCACACCTACCATATTACAGAAATTGCTGGTTTTTTTTAAAATTATTTCGATAGTCCCAGCGAAGACAAACCTTAGCCGAAAAATCTAAAATCACTAATAAGAGGTTGAAATAAATGAAGAAATCAGAAAATCGAAAATCTTAATGATTTTGTACTTAATAAATCAAATTTTTTATTCTTTCCTAATTTCTTATTCATTTCAGCTTTTCATTGGTGATTTTGAATTTGTGGATTTTCAGCTAGGACTGTCGAATTTTATTAATACTAGTACCACTCAGCGCGCTGCAAGCGCGCATAGGAAAAAAAAACAATGATTGTAACCTCAAAAGGCACTTTTCGAATATTTTAAAAACTTCTACACCAATCAGCTCACGAATAAAATCTTACATTGAAAATCTCACCAAAATGGCGATATCTCTCATTTATAAAGGGATCTCTTTATTTGAACAGAATTGACCTGTTGCAGCCTTCAGCTTACTCCTTAATAGTTATTTTATTCTCCTGGTTTACATCTTCTTCAAGGCTCTGCCAAAGCCCGAGGGTTCTTGATGGCCCCGCAAGAGATGTAGTGGTAGGAGAATAAATTGTTTCAAGTCCTGGAGGCGCTACTTGAGCTCAATTATATACTTGAAGGACTTAAATTATAACTTAATATATTAAATATATTTTAATATATTAATATTAATAATAACTTAAATATATTTTATTCATTTATTTTTTAAAAGATCATCAAGAGACACAAGTATTATTTTAAATTAATTAATTTGCCTTTTTTTTAATTATACACTGATAAAACTTAATTTGCCTACAGTTTTTTTAAATCGTTTTTAAATTTTTAATTTTTATATCCTTTATAGTAAGCGAGCACGCTCGATTTTGCAGTCAGCAACCCCGAAATGCACGCGCTTTCCGACTTCTAGACTCAAACTAGACCAGCTGATTCAATAAGCCTGACTTATATTTGTTAATCGAGATAATGATAATCAAATCGGTTTTTGACCTGAACAGTTTTCCGAATAGAGTAAATTTCATAGGAAATATGTTTAGGCAAAACTTTTTGTGAAATTAAAATAATTCATTAATCTAACACATTTGGTTTTTATACCGTCAGAGATAATCCCGTTGTTTATAAGTTCATTCTTGAAAGAAGTTTAATAATTTTTTTATACTTTCCGGGAAATATTTTAAGTGTCAGGAAGATGTTTCTATATACATTTCTATTTTGTGTTAAAATATTTATCATAAATCTACTTGCATTTAATTTTTTTTAAATACTTCAATAATTTGGCGGGAGTAGTCCGCTCTTTTTTAATCTATCTGCGGTTTTGTAAGGGGACCATAAATTTTACTAACAGATACCCACGTCTTCGACTTCAATCTTATGCAGATTTATTTTGGAAAAAAGAATTTAGTTAATAAATTTTCAACATTTATATCTATTTGAATTTTTATCCGTAAAGTAGACTCACTTTTTTTTTACTGAATTATTTTGTACTGCTATCAATTTTATAATTAAAAATTCGAATTTGTCTTTCGTAAACTCGACGCTTGAGTTCAAGAAGGTGTCAACTCAAAATTTTTTTTAATAACATGACAACTCAGAATTTTTTTTATTAACATGACAACTCAGAATTTTTCTTATTAACATGACAACTCAGAATTTTTTTTATTAACGTGATAACTCAAAATTTTTTTTATAAACATGACAACTCGAAGGAAATTTTCTTTTAGAAAATTTTTTTCCGAAAGTAATAGTTCAATGAGATCGCTTAACACTGATTTGAGATTATTTTTTTATTTTTTCCTCTACTGATTAAATCCTTTTAGTAAAACCATTAAAAAAACAAATTTTGTCTGTAAGCTGAAAAAATTTTTCAAGAAAATTTCCTTCGAGTTGTCATGTTAATAAGAAAAATTCTGAGTTGTCATGTTAATAAAAAAAATTCTGAGTTGTCATGTTATTAAAAAAAATTTTGAGTTGACACCTTCTTGAACTCAAGCGTCGAACTTGTCTCCAACCACATCTTCTCTCCGTGTTTGACTTTTTACAAATGTATTTTTTTAGATTATTAAAAAAGTAAGAAGAAATTTTTTTTGCTGAATCAAATTAATTTATCACACAAGTTTCATTTATAAATAATTCCAAGTTAATCTCTGAAAATTTACATGATAAAAAGAAATTTGCATAGTGTAACGATTCAAATCCCTCTGTAAAAAAAACAAGGCTGAATTAAATAAAAAGTCACGCGATCATTTACAGCACATTAACTTGATCAACCGAGGCAGTGCGCTATTACAACCTGGCTAATACTTTTAAAATTCGTAGATAATAAAAAGATTTAATTTGATTGAACTCTTGTTTACAGTCACAAGTTGTAAAAAGCGATTAAATTTTGTGCTTATCATTTAAAATAAATAATTAAAACGTTAAAAAACAGATTGAGAGTACTTTGTATACATAAGTAAGAAAACTTTTGTTCGGTAGCCTCAGAAATGAAATTGATGAATTTTGCCACACTGTAAAAAATATCTTTAAAATTCAAATATTTTTAAAGTATAATTTTATTTTAAAATCAAAAATATCAATGAAAGTAGCATGCAAGTACAGATTTTTTTAAATATTCAAGACGGTGCCTTAAAATATAATATTTTCAAGAACTTGTTCTTGAAAAAAGTGCGCTCGTCTTGACGCCGCTCGTAGCGCCACTATAACTTATTTTTTATACTTCACGTCCGGACTCCGGAGACCAGATTCTAGACGCCATTTTGTATGTGCTGTGTGTTGCTGTGTCATGGTTCTTCAAAATCGCCCAAAAAAAATCTCAGCCTCCGGTATTTTATGAAACATCATTGTGCTGTATCAATTACTAAGTTCGCTTAAAAAAAATTCATCTTATAGTCATACTGGATTCAAATTATTACAAAGCTCTACGAATCTATTTTGTCTGAAGGACAAAGAATAATCAAGGTAGGTTATGTTTGAAATAGATTCTTCAAATATGAAGTTTATAAATTTCTAATTATAGAGTTTCATAATTTGATATGAAAAAGGCTTTTATTATCTATTAAGAGTTCTAAAAAAATCAGTTAAAAAAAACTTTAAATAATTTGAAAAAAAAATAAAGGAGTTTATTTTTGTCTTTACAGTATTTGCAATTATTAGTCATATAAAAGTGTATGAAATTATTAAGTTCAAATTAATATAATTAATTATTAATTAAAAGAAATATTCTGAATTTTAATTCAAAATTTTGACAAAGAAATACAGAAAAAAAATTCAAAAAGCATTAAATTGAGAATTCTTTATAAAAATTAAAGTTTTTTGTTAAAAGTCATAAGATTTATATTAACAATCAAGAATTGAATGAACGATAATAATTTTCTATCCATAATAAAATAACAAACTCTGAAAAGGTTAGCTTCAACAAAATTTTATCGGTGAAGTTAAAAAAGTAGCTGCAATGAAAAGGCTTGATTGAATCTAATGAATAAGCTGAATTCAATTAGTTAATCATGTTAAAATATATGAAAAAATAAACAATTTTTATTCATGGCAGAAATAAACTGATGAAAAACTCGCTAATTGGAGAGAAAGTATTGAACAAATATAATTTGTTGAGCAATCACCGTATTAAAAGCCATTTTTCATCTATAAACTAATAATTTCTGTTAAGAAGGAAGGCCAAGGATTATATTCCCAAAAGTGAGTACAAATAAAAGTTCATTGTATTGTAGCTAGTTTTTAGAATATTTTTAATACTTAAATGTTTAACTAAACTGAGTTTTCATGCAAGAAAATATTTTATATTAGGAGGTTTAAAAATGAATTGATCAAAACAATTACTAATTAAGAACTGCAACTAGAGATGTTGGTAATCTAAATTTTTCAAAAAGTATGAAATAATTTAAAAACTTTAAATTATAAAAATCAAAGTTTATTTATAAGAAATAATTCTGGTGTTCACCTTTGAATTTATTAGCAAATTACTATATAAACAATTTTAAAAAATTAAAAAACTTGAAAAACTATTACTCATTTTAAAACTTCTTTTATTATTAATTAAAGCTTATTTTGAAATAGTTACTGTAATCAAATCAAGTTCGTCTCTGTGCTTTAAGTGTAATTCTCATAGAATTTTATAAAATTGTTAAAACTTTTAAAACAATAGGAAGAGCATTATTGTACTACTTGTTTTATCTTAAAACAGACATGAAATATTAAACATGGCTTTACATTTATGTGGATCATTAATTTTTAGTTCACAAATACAGTTTTTGCTTATGTTGTTTATGTCTTGCTATAATTTTCTTTATTTAAGATGCATAAATATCTAAAATAAAATCTTTTTATGTGCTATTATATATAACAATTATTTAAAAGAAAAAAAATTTCAAGTCATTCTTTAATGTGTACGCATCCACTTCATAACTTTTCAAAAAATATTTTAATTTAATTCATGCAGTTTTTACTTGTGTCAAATAATTTATACAACACTAAAAGCGTGATTTGAATTATCAAAACTTATTAATAAAATGTTGAAAATTTAACTACAATAACACAAATTTCAATGTTTGGTTTATAATATATTGATTTAGAGCCTTTTTTTCACTTGTACTGTTTAATTATTATCTTAATCATTGATCTATCTATAAATGAGAGATATCGCCATTTTGGTGAGATTTTCAATGTAAGATTTTATTCGTGAGCTGATTGGTGTAGAAGTTTTTAAAATATTCGAAAAGTGCCTTTTGAGGTTACAATCATTGTTTTTTTTTCCTATGCGCGCTTGCAGCGCGCTGAGTGGTACTAGTCTATTAAAGAGAGAAACCTTTTTTCGATCTTTGAGTTAGAAGTCGATATTCAAACAGAAATGCTATTAGATTCAAAAAATTCAATCTTTGATAGGTAGTTCAAAATTACAGGTACACTGAGAAAAAAAAGTTGCAGTTACTTATACCCTGCGACTGAAGCAAAGTCTATTAGATATTCGGTTCAACTTTTGGGGGGGACTCGAGTTAACCCAAGGCTAGCGCGGTGTATACCTGTATATACCTGCGTTTATTTATATATAGGCGTACATCGCGCTAGCGCCTAGCCTCGGGTTAACTCGAGTCGCCCCAAAAGTTGAATCGAATAAGTCAATAAGACTTATAACAATTGCTTGAACTCAAGTATCTAGCAGAACCGTAATAGTTACTTGAGCTCTCAAGCAAGTATTGCATAAGCCTCAACTTGAGGCCTTCAAGGAATCTTTGCTTGACAGTTTTAGGCAATACCTACCGCTTTTGTTCTCACTGTCCTGACATTCAGATTCAAAGCAGGAGGTTTTTTTTTTTCTTTACTTATTGTGTTACTGCTCGCCACGCCAAAATTTATTCAAGCATTCATAAAAATTGGTTTTAAAATACATTTTAATGCTAAAGTATTACAATGTTTTCGAAACCTTTTCTTTTGTTTCGTTTAAATTTTGTTTTCGAGGATGTAAATCACAAATTAGACACAAAAAAAGCATTGTTGGAACATTGGATATTTTTGTTTAAAAAAAGGGGGGGGTTGATGGTTAGACTTATATTATTTTATGGAAACTACTTGAATATTCAAAGACGATTATAGAGTCGTTTTTTCAGTAATGTTTGAACCATTTCGTTTATTATTTGTAGCTTCCTGTACTCGGTTTAATTTTCATAACCTTTATAAAAAACAAACATTTTTTTATAAAATTTGTGTAAAAAATCTTCGAAATATTCAATCACAGATTTTTATTACAATCTTAGTTTATTTCAAGAAGGACTGTAGGATTTTGCAGAATGCTTAAAATATTGAGATAATAAGATTGTAAAGATTAAAAACTGATGTGAGCTTCAAGTTATGGAATTGTAGATTATTTTAAGGTGAGGTGGTTAGGAAATTAAAGTATAAATTCATCCTAAATAAACGTGTTTAATACTTGTAAAATTTTTTGCTCTTGTAGGTTACTTAAAAGATTTACTTGAAACTCCTACACTGAGAGAAGAATTAGAGATCTGATAGCGAAATCGGGACATAACCTGCTTTTGTCGTTGAGAACGATCGGGCTTCGAACGAGTTCGGGATCCGATCGCGAACTGGTCAAAGCCCGATATCAAACGCGATCCGAAAATATTCACAAACCGATTATTAACTAATTTAATAATTCAATCAGTACCAAGTAGAAAGTAGAGGGATTTTTACAGGTGTGTATAAATATAATATTGAAAAGGGCTTTCTCAAATTTCCATCTGGAATATTACTGCATCTAATTTAAATCTGAAAAAAATAGGAGTAACCAGTTGATTGCAGTACTGTATTCAGTAATAAAATAAAAATATTTTTAATTTGTTTATAGAATTTATTAAATTAATGACAAAAAATGTAAACAATTCTTTTTACAAACGGTTTCTTAAGGCTATGTACAATTTTTTGATTTTACGAACAGATAAGCATGGTTGTTTTTGGTTACTTTTGGCAGGTCTTTAAAATTAATAAATTTCGTTTTTTTCAGAAACTTGATCGTAAAAGCGTGTAAATGATCATCAAAGACAGTTTCCTCAAACAGTCCAGTATAAAAAAAAAAGTTTATTTTCAACTTTGACTACTTTTATAATTTCTCCAAATTCTATTTTATTAGTGCTTACATGCTTACATTTTATTAGTACTCATCTGTTCGTAAAATCAAAAAATTGTAAAAATCCCTCTACTTTCTACTTGGTACTGATTGAATTATTAAATTAGTTAATAATCGGTTTGTGAATATGTTCGGATCGCGTTTGATATCGGGCTTTGACCAGTTCGCGATCGGATCCCGAACTCGTTCGAAGCCCGATCGTTCTCAACGACAAAAGCAGGTTATGTCCCGATTTCGCTATCAGATCTCTAATTCTTCTCTCAGTGTAATCTTGTTGAAAACTCAGATTTTTTCATCTCATTAATTTTTTAATAATTATTGATTTATGATTTTTTTTATCAATCACTTATTCCATATTATTTCTCTTAATCCAGGAATGTTACACTGCAGGGCCATTAGATTTTCAAGGAACTAGATTGAACACTATTGAACCAGTTATCTTATTATTCCCAGTATTTTCCTGTAGTATGCAGATTGGAAAAAAATAGATTTAGAAAATGTATCATTGTCGATTTTGTTCGTTTCAAACTCCTCTTTTAAAGTTACATATAGATCATCATGCTTATCACCGAAACGTTAATAAAAATTTCTTTTGTGGTTTAAATAATAAATGCGATAAGTATTTTAAACTTGAACAACATTTAAGGTATCACTTGTCTAGATCTCACAACTTAAAATTCAAAATCGAAAACCCAACAGCAGCAACCATATCAAATGCACAAGGAAAATTTGTGTGCACTTTGAGATATTGTAAAAGAGAATATGACTCAGCTTCAAAGTTGATTAAACACTTAAAATTTCATATAAAACAAAAGATGGAAGTTCAATGTCCGTTTAAAAATTGTGAAAAAAAATATTCTGTATTAAATTCTTTTACTAGTCATTTGAGTAAATACCATCGGAAGCAGTACACGAAATTAAGTACTGAAGATTTCGAAGTAAAAGTTGTAGAGGATATCGTAACTGATTTAGAAGAAGCTATAATAGAGGAAATGGAAATTGAGGCACAAGATAATATGCCAGAACAAAATGTTGACATACCCATTTTGAATGTACAACTTCATACCGCAGATAACTTGAATTTGCTACATAATCTTGATGAAAACCAAAATACAGATAAAAATGATGGTTCAGATTTAACGGGTGATGGCGAAAATTTTTTACTAATGAACCTGGCACAATTTTATTTGAAACTCGAATCAGAGTTATCATTGCCAGCATCAACAATTCAAGAAATAGTAACAGGTATTGACTTTATCAATAAAGAAAATCAAAGAGTAATGATGCAAAAATTAAAAGTAAAACTCGAAGCTGAAGGTATAAAAAACGAACAAATAGAAAATATTTTACAATTTTTTGAAAAAGATATGTTTTACACTGCAAATGAAGCCAATGAAAAATTGAGCACGAGTTACAAAAGAAAACAATTTTATAAGCAAAACCTTCATTACGTAGAACCAAAATTTATTTCACTTAATGATGAACGAAACAGTATTTTTGCTTACGTTCCAATTAATGAAACTCTTAAACTGTCTTTAAAAGACGAATCTATTAAAAAAGAATTGAATAAACCAAGAAAAGTAAACGAGACGGATGTTTTACATGATTTTCATGATGGAGAAGTTTACAAAAAAAAAGAAATTTTCAGAGTGTCCGGAAAAAACTTTGAAATAATACTTTATCAAGATTCTTTTGAACTCGTCAATCCTTTAGCAGCTGCTAAGAAAAAGCACAAACTTACAGGAGTGTACATGAGTATTGGTAACATACCAGATCATCTCCGAACTCACGTTAGTACTATAAAACTTGTAGCACTCTGTAAAGACAAACATTTAGATCATGACAAAGTTTATGGCCGAATTGTTAGTGATCTAATTCAGTTAGAAGAAGGAATCGAGGTCGAAGGAGAAGTTTACAAAGGATCGTTGGTTTACATTGCTGGGGATAATCTTGGCAGTCACAATTTGGGTGGCTTTGTTGAAAATTTTAGTCGTGCTAATTACGTTTGCAGATTTTGCCTACTTACAAGGACCGAGTTTAAAGGCACAGGTGGAGGTACCATAGATGGTAAATGGAGAACTGTTGAGAGCTATAAAGAAGCATTAAAAAACATTTGTAAAAATAAAGACTGTCAAGGGATCAAGTTTGATTCTGTTTTTAATAAATTAAAACACTATCATGTTTCTGAACCTGGACTTCCTCCTTGCATGGGTCACGATGTTTTCGAAGGAGTAATTGGCTACGACTTAAGACTGTTTATTGATTATTTTATTTCAAAAGAATGGTTCACACTTGAAGAATTAAATATATTAATTGATAAGTTCAACTATTGTCCAGAAGATAGAAAAGATAAACCTTGTACTCTGAACAAAGACAGCAACAAAATTTCTGGTGGAGCTTGCCAAATTTGGAATTTTTTGAGATTATTTCCACTGATAATTAAAGAAAAAATCAAAGATCCAGAAGACGAAGTGTACTTTTGTTTGTTACTTTTGATTGAAATCGTCGAAATAATATGCTCTCCATCAATTCATAAATCTTACTTACCTTACTTGAGTTATATAATTGATTTATATATTGATGAAAGACAACGTTTATTTCCAGATGTCTCGCTTCGTCCTAAACATCATTATATGCATCATTATCCAAGGTTGATCATTTTTTTCGGTCCTTTGATTAAAGTATGGACTATGCGATTTGAAAGCAAGCACAGATTTTTTAAGAGGACCGTAAAATACTTACAAAATTTCATAAATGTTGTCAAATCATTAAGTGAAAAACATGAACTGTACCAGAGCTACGTCCGCCTAGGAGCAGACTTGCGACTTGAAGTAGAAACTGGGCAGTTATATGCATTTCAAAGAGAGCTTTATCAGGAAAGTATCATTCAATCAATTCAGTCAGTAATCCCATCGATTTGTAATATTCAAGAATGTGCAACCTTAACTTCAAAAGGTACAAAATATACTAAGGGCTCAGTTGTTGTGGTTCATCAAGAAGGATATCTATATAATTTAAAACTAGGCAGAATTTGTTTGTTTTTATTCGATGAGAACTTTTCACCTTTTTTATTAGTTGAAATCATGGAAAATGAATACATTCCACATCTCCGATCTTATAAAATAACAAAAAAAATTATGTACAAATGTATTCAGCTGCAAGATATTATGTACTTTAAGCCTATGCATATTTACAACTTAGGAAACATGTTCGTTGTAAGACCAAAGTATGGTTTCGTCATGAATCATCTATAAACTTTCTATCAATGTAGTACTTTAAGGTAAACTTATTATAAAAACTGCTCTTAAGCTTAGTTCTTTCATTGATAAACACATGAGAAAAAATTAAAAAATATATTTTTATTTGGTATTATCAAACCGGATATTTCGGTTTTTAATTGTAAATCAGTTATAAGTAAGGAGTTAGAGCCAAAATTAATTTTTAATGAATTTTTAAAATAATTTTTTGAAAAGATTTAAGTGATTAATGTTATGAAAATTTCTGTTGACGTAGTTGTTTCATTGTAGTTAATTTTTTTTTTTTTTTTTTTGGTTTTTAATAAAAATATAACGTTTTTTTTTTTTTTCAGAACAAGATGCCCTTTTTTACTGTTTCATACTGCAAGCATCCTCGATCGGCATTAGTAAAAGCTGATTCAACAACTCAAGTCTTATCAGAAACAATTAAAAAGTTAAATTTACCAGACGCTGAGTACGAGGTAACACAATTTTTACAAACAATAACAATAACAATTTTTAATAGTCATACTTTTTTATACCTTTTAGCTCCTATTAGAGGATGAAAAAACTATCCTAGATGCAGATGGTATCGAGTTTGCAGCCTTAACTCAAAATTCAAGTTCTAAACTCATTCCTACAAAGGTGGTGCTCAGGAATAAAGATGACGAAAAAAACTCCGAGACGGTACATGATTGTGAGGATGAAACAGTAAGAAGCTCTGAGAATTGTGAAAATCGTAAGAACATTAAATTTTAACGTTTCTTAAAAAATTTATACAATATAATTTAAGGATTCATCATTTAATAAGTAGCTACTAATGGTAATCTGCTATTAAACATATTTATGACCTCACAAACATATTTATGCTTTTATGAATATCAATGAACTTTGAGGTCTCTATGATTAACAATAAACTCATTGTGATGCTTGAATAAAAAAAAAAAAAAAAAAGAAAAAAATTTTTATACATTACAGTATTTATTTCGTTTATTGAAATTATAATTTTTTTATTTTTTGGTATGATAACATTAAAAAAAAAAAAAAAATGTAACAAACTATATATTTAAAATTTTAAATTTTTACCTTACCCATGTAGATGTTAATATGTGATATCAAATTATTTTAAAGTAAAATTGTTTTTAGGGGATTCGTCCAATCAGCGCACATTTTTAAATCAAAATGTAGTTAATACTCCTGCTACACCAACTATCAATTATGAAGATATCTTCAAAAGAATAGACCCGAGAATAATGGCACTTTTGGAAAGTAAGAGTCGTTTGATTCCGGCTGATAGAATGCAAGTCAGTAGAGCCGCCGCTCAATATATGTTCGAAAATTTTGATAAGCCGTCGAGAAGCATTGGCGAAAAAATTGCTACGTTCATTTGTAGTAAGTACAAGTCTACATTCGCAAAACAGATGAATGACAATATCTGGGATGATGGTATGGCAACACTTAGAGAATCAATCATGAACAGAATATCCGTTTTGAAAACTCAAAAACAAAGAGCTGCTGAAGCAGTTTCCGATTCAAGTGCATTAACTGTTCCGAAAAAAAAGAAGAAGCTCGAAGTAAAATCCAGACAAGATGAGTATGGTTGTGTAGATTATGCTCCTTTGCTCCCTGAGAATGAGTCAGAAGAAACTCAAGAAGAAAAAAGAAAAATTCTTACGACCATATTTGAGTCGTTGGAGCATGAGAGCGATGTTGTTGAAGATTTAATGGGTAAAACGTACCCCACTCAGCGTGCTTTAATAAATGATCCTGAACGAGACTTATTAGAGATAACCACTAAATGGCCTTTTTTAAAAACTTTTCCTAACATTATCAACCATAGCTCCAGGCTACTTGGCAAGGATGTCAGACAAATTTGGAATCACTTTATTAATAACCGTCTTGATAATCTAAGATTATTTTTTAGTTTAAACGATTTTATGTTTAGTTCGAAAAAAGAAGATTATAATTCGATCATTCAAAATTATGAAGCTGCAAAAAAAAATGCTAGAGATTCTGTGCCGAAACATCTTGCTGCCTTCAAATTGCTTGCATTGTATTTTAAAGAAAATCTTGAAAATCTTTGCCAAGTAATTGGAGTGAGTATAGCTTTTATTCATAAAACAGTAAAATAGAAATAACATATAAATTAATAATTTTCATGTCTTTTCCAGAAAGAATGTTCAGACGACGATACCAAAAAATCCGTCAAATCTGGTCATCCAACTTTGATCATTCGTGGACATAATTTTTATGATCAGGAGGGCATATTCAACGTCATTATCGAAAAAGAAATATTCATTTTTTGTTCTGATGTGTTGGATGGAATTCTCATAAGTTTTTTAGCACATTATGTTTTTGGATTAACGTACAACCAGGCTATCTGTAAAACACTTGAATTTATTCAAAGGTATGATATTATTTAGTTGCACTTAAAATTTCCATTCAGTTGATTAATTTAATTTTGTCATAAATTTCAGATGCATTTTAGATATTAATCCAACTAGTGGTTCTAAGAAGATTTCTAAAAGAATTCGATTAAATGTCGATCCAGCTGTCTACAAATTGAGTAAAGCTTTTGAAGATTTTTTGGAAAAATTAAACGAAGACTGAAAATTACATTCGTTATTTTACAAAAGCTTTACTTGGAATTAGCTGTTTTAGAACTTATACTTCAGCTTTCAAAATATTTTTATAAAACTAGACAATTAGTAGATTCATATAAAATTAAAGATAAAAGTATCATTATTCAAATTATACTGCTTTTCTTATGATTTGACAAATATCTTTTTTTTAAATGATTTTGACTAAAAACTTTTTATCTTTTATTGAGTATATTTTTTTTAAATATATTTAATTTATAATTTATTACTTTTTATTAAGAAATTAATCTTGTATTTAAATTTTATAAGGATATAAACTTTGTATTTGTATTTACAAATGTAATTGTAAGTTACACTTTGTATTTGTAATTGTAAATGTAATTGTAACACTTAAATGTAACTAAAAAAATAAAAATATTTTATGGTTATTACAAATAAAAGACTGTTCTTGAAAATTCAAACTAATGCTTGAAAATTCAAAATTATATACTTGAAAATTCAAAATTTTCCTTGAAAAAGAATTCAAATCAGTCATTGATTTTGCAAGTACGACCGTAAAAAAAACTTCCATGACATTTCTTGAATTTTCAAGTAGAAATTTTTTACAGTGCAGATAAGATAGATTTTCCTCGATACTAATTTTTAAACGAGCAATTTTTTTTTTTTTTTTTTAATTTCTATAAAACAACACAAATTTGACGGTGATTTATCTGTTACTTAAAAAAAAATCATTTTATATACAGATAAGTTTAATAATCTTGTTAAAATTGTCAGAATTCATGTGAAAAAACGACACTTTAATAAAAACTTTGCTATGCCTAAACTTTTTTAGTCAGACTTAACAAGTTTCGAAATGAGAAACTACCCGAACAGAAGGAATATGTTATTACAGACTTCGTAACGATCAAATTTTTTCATCCACTGTTTCGTAAACGTTTATTTTACAGGCAACTAACTGAAGATAAAAATCATATCTACTAATGAAATACATAATTTCCCATTGAAAAATTTTTGTTTCTACTGAAGATACCTGGTACTGCTATTAATACAGCAAATTTTTATCTATGTATTTAGAAACTACCCTGAATTGATTGTTACTACAGGGGCACTTTTATTCCAATTAAAACAACATTACTTTTCAGTGACTCTATATCTATAATTTTTCGGCTTGTTACAATTGACCGGTAAGCTGCCTCTCCCTTGGAATCCATGTGTTAGTACTTTTGAAGTCCAAGCACAAAAAAGTGTTTAACAGTTTGATCAACCAACCCTTCTCTTTCCCCTGGCTGCTCTCCACCTAACCGGACTTTTTGAAATTTCCATCAATCGAGAGAGAGAGAGAGAGAGAGAGAGCCGAGTGATAGGATATTTTTCCCATCGGCAAGGCGGACCCATGCAAGTGATAATGCATGCACTTACACAGTTACAGAGAGCTGGAGCGCGTGACCGGACACGTGACTGAGGGGAGCACACGGCGCTCGCGTGACCGCGGCCGGCCCGCGGGTTCCTGACGTCACGCGCACGTGTCTCGCAGCGTGGCGGCGGCGACTGCATTGTCTTCGTCCGCGATGGTTGGGCTCCTCCAGGGCCGTGCGAACCGCTCCCCGGTGCCCGTACCCTCGTTCGCGTTGGTCTATCCTGTTTTTTCAAGGAGTACGAGCGATGGATTTTTTGAACGCGAGTTTGGAGATTGAAGATTGTGACTGAATAGGCTTTTTGGAGGGTTCTGGTAACTTTTACGATAGAAGTGATGTCAAACTGAATGTGAGTGACGAACCAATTTGATTATGTTGATTTTTTTCTCAATCACAATATTCTGTAAAAGATATTTAATTTCTATTCTTTATGGATCTTATTATGATGTATTTCATTCACAATAAAAGCAAGTATTCAACGCTTGAAGACGGAATTGTTCAAATTGAAAAGTTGTCAGAAAAAATTGAGTATTTGCAAATTTATTTGGAATCTTGGGCATCGCAATCAATGATTAATTATTATTTTTAATACAAATAATATAAATAAGATAACTTTATTTAATAAATAGGACAATTATTACTACAAATTGATAAAAATTAATTTTATTAAATTATGATTTGTTGACACTGCAATAACTTTTTTCCGATGCTAATTGATTGTTTTTGTAAACGGCTGCACTTAATTTCGACCAAGGTGATGTGGCTCGTGTCATCTATATCAATCATTTCAAATGATTCTTAAATTTCCGTGAAAAATTTACTTTTATCATTGGCTTGACGCACTCAATATTTTGATAACACATTCTAACCGATGTATATTTTTGTATTTATTTTGGGTTTTATGTAATCAACAAAAAACTGAGTCAATAAATTAATAATTGTTGATGCTGTCCAAATTTTTTTTTTCTTTTTTCGAGATTTGAATAATGCTTGAGTTGCAAACTGATTTTTTGCAACAACACGTTTTTAATACTGTAGATTTTAAAAATTTGTGCTGATCGCTGCTTTGTTTTCGTGAAAAAATGATCTTGCGTCCACTTAAATTTGCCTACGATTCACACAAACTTTATTTCCCACTTGCTAAGTATTTTATTAGTATGGTACTAATGATTTTGTTTTGGTTGCCATACAAATCTTAAAAAAAATAAAATTTTTGATTTAATCTCATATCTTAAGTTGTCTCTTAGAACTGAAATTGTCTCTGTTATCGAATCGAATCTCCCACTTACCAATTGATTTATAATTAATTTATTATTTTTAAGTTTTAGTTGATTAAGAAAAAATCTAATCTAGAAAAAATTCGTTTCAATTTTAACCAAATACCAAATTTTTTTTAAATCCGCCTAATTTTCATTATTATTTATTATTTTTTTTAATTAGCCGTTGCTTGAGAATAATAATCGAGCCAAAGTTCTATGAGCAGATGACGAGAAAATCAAAAAGACTCAACAATTTTTTTTTAAATCTTCCTTTACTTGTAATATTATATGAGACAGTGATGAACATTAGATAGACTAGTGTTACCAGATCAGCTGTTACTATTCAATTATTCAATTTTTATTTATTTAGGCCATACAAAAAATTAATCTTAAACGAGTATTCTTTTAAAATCATAAGAAAGCAAATGTATTCCAAAGTTTTTTATAAGAAACTTATTCAAGAAACATGTGTGTAAAAAAAATTTAAAAAAATATGAAATTAAAATTATGCACGTTACGAATATGTTTTTGTCGTGGAGTATTGGAAGTGGAATATATATGCTTTATCACGAGTTTGAGAGTCATATGATAAAAGTATACACGATAAATAAGGCAGGAAAGAGAGAGAGAGAAAAAAAAAGAGAGAGGCTCGTGATAGATGATTTCAGAAATAATATTATTTATAAGTATGACGTTTACTTGAAGGAATCGGTAACGCTCGACTAACATGTAGCCGTGATCGTCGCGAATACACGATTTTTACAACAAACTACCTAGTTATGATATTGTTTTAACGTATAGTTTCAAACGACTCTTCGAGTTTATATTTTCATCGTCGTTTTACTTGCGAAATTTACATTAAAACAAAGTCCTAAACTTTTCAGAGTACACTTTGAGAAAATAAAGAGTCCCAAGTCCTACTTGAAAAAACCAAAGCTCTCGAATCTCCCAACTACTCTCACCAAAATAACGGCGCTCGTGCACGGGGGGCACGAGCCTCTCGCGCTCCGCACCTGGTTTCGAGGCGGGGAGGGGGAGTCGAGCCAGCTCACAACGGCAATTGCACGGCTCTCGCTACTATTACGCCGGCGGTATAGCAAACCAAACCTGGGCCCGCGCGTATAACGTTCCGTATTACGGTGCACTCATTAGCATCTGAATCGCAAGCTGCCTTTATTCACCTGATTTTTAAAAAAAGCCGCCAAGTGACAGTAGCTCAGGATAGCTCGCTTTCTCCGGACGGAGAGGAAAAAAACTAAGCAGCAGCGCCGCTACGCCCACGTGTGAAAAACGATAAGAGGCCGGGAGGGCTGGCGGCGTACGAGGAAAGAAATAAGAAAAGAGAGCACCAGCCTGGGCTGCTTGTTATTATAGGTGCCTTTTTTTTCCTCCTTCACTCTCTCTCTCTCGTATTTTTCTCTTCTGCTCGTTGGTACTCGCGCCGACGCCAGTGTCAGTCGAGCGCGATCTAACCTAGAGCGGCACCGCCCCAGCCGAAAAGTTAAAATCGAGCCGGTGTATATTTGTGAGCTTGTGGGTGCAGTTTTTCAGTTGACAGTGTGCTTTGTGTGTGCTGTTCTTTTTTTTTTATTTGAACAAAGGACCAACTGACTTCATATGCTTCGAGATGATGGAGACGCAGAATTACTGGGAGGACGCCGGCTCGGCCCACCACCACTCCATGCAAGTCAAGTACGAGAGGTGAGCTTTGCATTTGATACATACCTTGATTTATAAGATGCAGGTTTTTCATGTTTTATGACGGTAAGAGTCTTTCGAGCACGCGGAAAATTTTACCGATAGCTCGAGTGCCTTCTTTGTTAATCAACGATTGGGCTCCTCGAATAATTGTCTTTTTCCCGGAGACGAGGATTGCGCAACGATTACGAAAAAAAAGAAGTCGTTTTGAATAATGGGTCATTGACCTTTGACAAAGCACGAAGATTCGTTCGACAGCTGTTGAGAAAACAGCCAGCTACCGCGTGCCACTGGACGCATCCGAATATCCGGATGAAGTTACACATTTCTCGTAAAATTAAGGAAAGGCGTCGGTATCGATCTTGGATTTGAGATCCAGCAATCGTCCGGTAAATAAATAATTAGCGGATCACGTGTAGGCACGCGAGTCCATCTGATCCCGTGACACTTAAAGCGTTGCGAGCTACGCCTGATAAGACATGGGGAGGAGCTGAGACGCGAGCGAGTCTCTATAAGAGCGCGTGACTCGAATCTGCTGCGATATCTCCGGAGCGAACCAAGTGTGGGCGCGACGCTTTCACGTAAAACGCGTGTATGTGCCCCGGATTTCCTTGCTATAGCTCAATGTTTTTTTGGACATCGTGGTTTTAGTGTGCTTGGAAATTTGTTTTATTAATTAAAAAATTCTTAATGTCGCAAATAAAGGTGAAGCTATTATTAATTTTTCAAATTTAATATAACGATTAATTTTCGAAGTATGTGGTATTATTAATGAGCGATTTTCATTTTTAACGATCAGTATTTTAAGTTGATGAGATAATTTATCGCTTGAAAATTTTAATTTTTTATTGATTAATTGGAAACCAGGTGACGCATTTTAAAATCTTAAAAATTATTTTCTTTCGATAATTGAATCAATAAAGATTTTTTTGATTTAAAAAAAAATGGAATTGAATGGACTTACAATATCATTATTTTATAATTTTTTTTTTTCAATAAAAAAAGTATGCAGTATTATTATCTCGATCATTACAAAACAATATTCTTGTAATTAAATTTTTAATTTTCTCCATTTTTTTCAAGTAGAAGGTGTGATGAATGAATCACAACTGAAAAAAAAGCAGTTATTCTTGGTAAATCTCTGTATAGGAACAGGTATAGACTTCGTTGACTTTAATGGGCATTAGTCATCAGGTTGTTGAGATAGCACAGCAGATAATACGCCTCATGTGTTTACTCAAAAATGTCAAGCTTTTTTTTTTTTTAATTCCATTCCAAAAATAACCAAGATTTCTTAGTCACTCTCCCACTTTCTATTCTACATTCGCTCATAAAAAAGATGTTTCAAAAAATTGCCTCAATTTAATTAATTTGCGAGTGTGATGCAATTCAATAAAAAAGTTACAATTCGCACAGCACACTCGACCAAAAAGAGCGAAGAGAAGAGTAAGAATCTGGAAAAAAACTCGGTCGGCGTGCGGAAAACTACTAAAAGTCGTTATCGTTGAGTACTCAGGTGCTTCGATTGATTTCGGTGTAAAATACGGGTGTTTTACAAGGAACGATTTTACGTTGAGATATCGTCGCGCCCGGCCCAAGGTTTTAGTCTATTTAATCCACGTTGGCAATATGTTTAATTGATAATAATAATCACTACGTCGTATTCGTTGCTTACTCAATTGCTTTTCACGTTTAAAATCGCGTTTTTAGCATTGTATCGGTAAAGCTTTGGATACACAGTGTACCCAACAGCGCGAATCTAATTTTTTCTTCTTGGGAAATAAATAATCTCTGAAAATTCATTTTCGTTGAAACTATGGGAAAAAATTAAAAAAATTGATTTGAAGTTTCCCTTGTAAATATTTAAACTTCTTTATTTTAATTGAAATTTTATAGATGACTACAGGAATAATGCATATTTTCTTTATAATCATAAAATTCACAATTTTCTCATAAATAGTACTAGAAAATTTACTTTAAAAACAGAGATATAATTAAAAAAAATTTCTCAGATAAAATCTTAATTATAGATCCAAGTGAATAAATACCAAACATAAATTCAGGTTATAAAGCTTTGATCTTTAATTAGAACCAGTTACGTACAGAGAATATGAATCAGGTGTTAATGTTGAAGATCCTCAATTCAAGAAACAAACTATCGATAAAAATAATAAATAACGCGAAAATAAATTTAATTTCAGAAATAAACTTCTTAATCTAAATTAAAACGCCATAAATTCATTTAAGTAGATACGTGTATTTTTAAATACAGGTCATAGCTCTCGTTCATAGAAGAGCAAAGTAAATATTATTACTTTATATTATCACATTTAGAATCCATGAAAGTCCGCTCAGACCAAATACAATAAAAAAAAAAAAAAAAAAAAGGAAAGAAAAGAGAATCACCATCGATTAGGAGAATGAGCAGACTTGAAGGCCATCCTCGAGCCTTGGACGATCGTTATTAATGCAAACGGATCCCGAAATCCATGGGACGAGACGGTGTGTGTTTTTTTATTCGTTTTGACCTCCACGTTTGAAGCGAAAAAATTTCACTCGTCCCGTGACGGTATTTTTTAGGCAAATCGAAAACAAAATTGGAGTTCAAGAGTTGAAGGACTAAGTCTACCAAAGTTTTTGTTCCAAGCTAGATTTATGGAGTGTTCTGATTCTAATTAAATATGGTTAATCTTCTTTCTTGATTAATTTTTTTTAAAGGTTTGATTAAAAATCGTAATTGATGTTGTAGTTAATTTTTTTTTTATGCTATTTTTAAAGTCATTTCAAAAGGAACTCTTTCTAAAGATAATTAACTAAAAAAGTCAGAAGGGTAATAATATTTTGCGATTTACAACGTATAACCAAAAATGTTCATTGTCAGAAAAGTTGCAACGGTAAGTAAGTGTCATAAAAATTATTTTATGCGAATAAGAGCAGAAATAAGTGAAAAAATTTTCAAAATTTTCTCTTAACCGAGCCCTTGAATTATTTAACTTAGGATATGTTAATCATTTATTTTTATGTCGTAGAAGCTTAAATGACATAAAATACACTCAAAAAAGATTTTTAAAGGACGCCGAAAAATTTTGTTTTAGACAATATTGTTTTCTGAACAAATTTTACTGTAAGATTTTTGTTTTAAATGGTACAAGCCAATATTAATAAAAATTTTGTTGTTTTCATCTTTATATAAATTGAGAAAAAAAATTTTATTTTTTATTTTATACCGTAAAGTTGCAAAAAAAAAAAAAGTGATTAACTCGAACAATGTTCCAACATGTTAGAATTTAAAACCCGCGGTTCTCACTGGTGTGGAGCCCGATCGGTTATCTTTCAACTGGCTCTTTTATCTACGTTGTGTCTCTCACGTTGATTGGCGGGCATTTGTCGGCGTGCGTTCTTAACGTTTTAACCGAGGTTTTAACGGCCATTGACATCTGCATCGATCGCCGCGTCGATTTCATTTTCTCTTTATTTTATTGGTTTTTTGTTTTGTTTTGTTATGTTTTGTTTTTGAAGTACGTCCGAGACACGTGTACAAAGATAATTACAAAATTAATCCGATACCATTATTTAGTTACGAGTATGTAGAAAAGAAAAGAGGATTATTTTGCTCGAGTGATGCATATGATTAACGCTTGTCAAATATTTGAGCCGAGTCTGAGCGTCTGACCCAATCCCAACTGTTTCTACTTACGCGTCGCGACCCATAACTCAACTTCCCGATTGCACATCATAAATCAACATTTTTTATTTAAAAAAAAAGAAGAAATTTTTTTTCAAAATTATTGTTTGATCAGTTTGATAATCCCATTATTTATCCGTAAACGTGATTTTCACGTGTCGTAATTACAATTTAATGTCTTCGAAATCTAAAAGTAGTGTAGTTCTTTGAAAAATTCTTTTGTAGATAATGCTTTCATTATCAATGAAGTGAATCGCTCTATTATCAACCAATGATTTTTCATTCTTATTTTATTCCACTTATCGACAATGATAATTTTAAATGTTCAAGAGATACATACGTTTATATATATATATATATATATATATATATATATGATAATGGCTTGCGCGAATGTTCGATCGAGTACACAACTCGATTTTTTTTCGCTCTTTGGCGCCAGCTAATGGTAACGCGAGGAATTCAAACGATGCTGGATTTGAAAAACGTTCTTGCGTGCTCGACCATTGCGTGAGATCGGCCCTTCGGGATTTTCAGCTCGATCGATCCGTCGCAGGAGACAAACAGCTGACGCAATTGCCAGAAGTCGTCCACATGTGCGTCACGGAAAAAGGAACAGCCAAGCCCTGTGTACACCCAGACTTTCCTCTCGTGACTTGATTTTTTTTTTTTCAATTTCATGCTTTTTTATCTAACAAGGAAGTGATGTTTACTTGTTTTTTTATTCAAGCTAGTAGACAGATTGATTTTGATTCCATGAAATATCAGTTTGAGAATAGTAGTAAATAAATCATAGTTGTAGTAAAAAAAAGTATATAGATGATATTAAATGTTTTTCAATAAAATTCTGGATAAAATTGACCATTTGGTGAATTACTTATTACATGCGTGCATTGGAAATTGTAAGTTGAACAGTAAAATGAATGTTGAAAACAATACTGTGTTTTTTATTGTAACATGATTACATTTTTCACAAAAATTTTTAATAAAAGTCATATTTATAAATATGATTTTTAATTTGAATTATAAATTAATTTGTGGTATAATAGTTTGCTGAGTAATTACTCGTAATTATTAAGTCACATTTCTTTAGGATTTTCAACCGTAATTTCGTCTGAGATTTTTTTTAACGTTTCCGCAAATAAAAAGTTAAAAAGTATTTAATTTTAATAGTAGTGTTCGTAATAGAGTTTGTATGTTTTGAACGTGCCGTAATCTTTTATTTACGTGTAATTAAAAAATAATAATAATAACATTATCACTAGTACACGGTTTGTAAACATTTGAATATTATCTATGAAATTCTCGAACAAATTTTGCTGAATAATTACGATGGAGAAAAAGCCTTATCTTTAATTACTGAAGCTATAAAGCCGTGTTATGACTGTGACAATATTTTTCTTTAGTTTCCAGGCTTTTTTCGTAAACAATTTTTTTTTTTTTTTTTTTTTTTTTTTTTTTTTTTTTTTTTCACAAAAAACTGCAATTTCCATGACGATTTGTCGAAGTCATGCACAGCTCATACGGTCTTTACATGAAATTGTTTGCGAGCAATAGTTAGTTTATTTGAATAAAATCGCGCGAAATCCGACGTGGATGGAAAACAATTGTTCGGACAATGAGAATACATTTTTCGGTGGATGGGAAAAACCCGAAGGCTATTAAAGTTCTCGCGATAACAGGTGCATTTGTGCGTATGTGCCCGATGTTCTTTCGTTATGTACATACAAAGATAATCTTATGAGGACAAAATTTAATCTAGCCGTGGGGTACGGAAATTTTCGGACAAACTTACATCTTTAAAATCTTAAAATTTTTATTATGTAATTTTTCGAAGTAAGGTACATACAGCGATTAATCAGTTGTTTGAAACATTAAATAAAAAGTTAAATTCCTACATTTTCAGAGTCACTTTTTTTGACTTGTTCAGTTAGAATATTAATAATTTGCAGTAAAACCCGAGGTAAAACCTACATAAATGAATAAAGTAATAATAAAAAACTTTTAATTTATATTTGATTAAATTGTTGAAAATGGAGTTAAAAACAAGACAGTAGTTTACATAAAATTATGCTTAGTCTTGGAAGATTTTTATAAAAATTTCCAACAAAAATCGTTCAATTTTTTATTGTTTCTTCCATTTCTACCAAACACGAGTGAATAAATCTCTCTTTCACAGTAAAAACCGAGGTAAAAACCCAAGTTTCCGATAACCGAAGATTTCCTCGAGGAGATAATCGAACGAATTCACAATAATCAAGCGATTTGCATCGATCACGTGGCGTTTTTGCCGGGTTGAGGGGGGGATTCATTGAAAATTCCAAAATCCCACGCGCGCGGGTTGGTATGTGTTTATTCTAAAAAATCCAGCCGAGAACTGGTAAATCCGGTCGGCCGGTCGCTGAATGGCAAGTGCGTGCGAACGCTTCTATATTTAGCCGGACGTCGGTCGCATAGGGCAAGCGCGTCTGGTGCGATCGAAAAAAACAAGCGTTTTAGGGATGATTCGACATTATTTTTTACCCTCCAAAAGGTATCGCTCAATAAAATTGATTCCTTATCAGTCGTTCGCGAAAACCAGATAAACTTCAAAAATTTGTATCGACAGATAGTCCCATTTAGATAAGCCCGAGCCTTTTTTTTTCGTCGCTCGATCGATCCGAAAGCGACTCGATTAGAATACTCGCGAGAGAAAGCAATTAAGAAAAAAAAAAATTGACATTGAAGGTTATCTTTGTACATTTCACATGACCAAGTACTTGGGATTTTAATCGTCGTCGTTGCAAACATCACACACACGTGATAGTGACCTAGGAGTGAATGTTTTGTTTATGACCGTATCAGTGGTTTATCATCGATTATTAATCTCCATTTTGTGTGTTTGTAATCGATATGTATCACTCCGAGTGCGGCTTGAGAAAATTCATTCTTCGACGTTTTAGCTGTTAATTGTTCTGTAATGAGACCGGGTAGCTTACCGTGTTACATTGTCTTTTTTTATTCTTGAAAATTAATGATGATAAAAATAAAGATTGAGTACTAAAAGACGCCTTTAGATAAGAAATAAATGCTATATCTTTACAGTGAAAATTGAATCACTTTTTAAGTCCAGTAGATAATCATCCTAGAAAATAAAAATTTCATTCATTACACTAAAATTTGAAGTATTCATCCATAAGTGAAATTATATTTAAAGTGAATATTTCCAATTTTTATTCTGACCAGCATCTAAAAAAATGTATGATTCATTTATTACTAATCTCTACATCAAACAATTGAAATAAAGGCTTTTTACATATTGAAACTAGATGTTTCACTTGATTTTGCAACGATTCAAGACCACTCATCCTTAAAATCCCAGTGAGCAAGTCAAAGTTCACCCGCGATTCCCCATTGAGTCACAATTCCCTGTAAATTCGATGACTCACCTTTCGATCCATCTCAGGAAAACCGCCCAGGGAAAAAATCTCAAAGGAGCTTATACCTGAGAGAAAGAAGGAAAGACACATGTAGAGAAAAAAAAAAAAAAAAAAAAAAACAAGAACAGTTGCACACGCGCTGGTGCTGAAACGCGACCCTCGCAATCTCGCGGCGTCCTTGGCGAGACCATATCCGAGAGGCACGTGCGTGCAGCGCGCAGCGTCGGCACAGCCTGTTTGCGCCTGCAGGCCTGGCCGGTCGTAGCTGAGGCTTTATTTTGCAATTCTAACTTGCGCCTCTCCTATCCCCGCGCGCACTTTTTTTTACCTTTCTCACGCGGCTCTTGTGTGTGTGTACTTGCTCATGGGAAATTGAGAAATCGGGGCTATTTGGGGTCCGCTGAGTTTGACATGCGATTTTGATCTGGTTGGTTCGGAATTGGGCGGATAATTAGGCTTTTTTGCTCGCAAGTTTAAAGATATTTTGATTATTTTTTTATTTTTCTAATTTTTGCCAGGTAATTAATTAAAATAGAACGTATCAATGGTCTGAGAAATTTATAATTGATATTTTCAAAAAGTTCTTTTTTTTTTTTAATAAATGAAATTGAACTTGATTAGATATAATGTGCATTTAATTGAATTATTTAATTAAAAAATAGTCTACCCTCTACATCAAATCAACGACATAATATTTTATTGAATTATTTTTAATGTTATATTCTTTTAAGTTTATGAAGTTTATTTTCACAAAATTTCATTGATTCAACGCATCCTTGATCAAAGAAATTAAATTTTTTTCTGAGTGATTTAATTTTACTACTGTAAGAAAAAAATTGTAATCATTTTATTAATTTGAAAAAAAATTATTTCAACTTTTTTATTTAACGATATGCAAAAAAAATCGTTCAAAAAATAATTGTTGAAAGAATAACGATCAAATTAACTCAACCGAAGCGTGCAAGAAAAATGTGCGTGAGACACAGCGACACATTCACTTTTTTTTCCCAATAACTCAAGTTTAGAAAGAAAAAAAAAAAAAAAAAAAAAAGTACAAACACACCTTACGTAAATATGTGATCAATACAATAAATTGTTTTTTCATCCCAATTAAAAATTACGATATCTCGTGGACAATGCGTGGCTTATTTTTTCACACATGCATTATGCATTACTCAATTATGCAACCGAGAAGAAAAACATGAAAAAAAAAAAAAAAGAAAAAAAGAAACGCATGTGCAATGCCACTATCGAGCAAAAGTTGTGAGAATAAAACTCGGTGGGCGTCGGTCGGCTATTAAAAACAATTAGATCACCGAGCTTTACTTTCATGAAACCAATGAAGTAATATCGCATAACAATTTAAAGCCATAAGTTTGTAATTCTCTAGGATAAGTGTCACCCACTTCGGTCTATACTCATTCGGCCGAGCATTCGGCTGCAACAATAAATATCGGAGCTCCGATTACTAGTAATCGTTCAACGAACCCCTAAATTTGCACGCTCGTTCAAAACTTAATAAATCCGATCGAAAGCTTGACTGAGTACGAGATTAATTCGTCTCGGGCGTAAACGCGGTTATCGTCGATGCGCTTTTGTGTAAAAAATATTTTTTTTTTATTGTCCAAAAGCTTTGTTTTTTTAAAAATAGCTTCGTTTATTCTTAGAATATATTCGCAATTCAAATACTTCATTATCAGTGAAGCATCATCAGTGAAGTAATATTCTGGGTCGGATAACAATCTCCTGACGCAATTCCTAGAAAATAAGGTACTAACAGAACATTTATTATAAAAAGTGTTTACGAAGATTAAACTTCCACGTGCTTCAGAAGTAAAATTGATTGCGGGGGGGCAATTTAACGAAGTGAAAATAATCACGGACATAAAATCAGCACTTGACTTTAATGATTGCAAAAAAAAATATTTTACATGTACATATTAATTAATATAAATCGATAATTTATCTTGCAAAACAAATACTTGTTAGTGTGAAATTAGATATTCAGAATTAAAACGGAAGTGCCTGCCGCACCAAACTCGGAAAATCCTTTCAATATTCATGACTCGTACTATTTCTTAAAATGGAAAAGTGTGCATGAAGTACTGTTTTTCGAAATTTTAAGCTCGGAATTTTCATTTACAAAACGCCTTTATTATTAATAATGAGTATAAAATTTTAATCCAAATGGAGGTGTACGTATACATCCTAAGTATGTAACTTTACAAGAGTAGAAGGACAAAATGCAAGTGTTACCTATACATAATTCGTACACGAAAAATTTAAAAAGAAATTAAAATCATCTTTTTGAACATTTGAAACTTGCACTTTTAACGTTGTGTAAGCTTCATTTTTATACGTTATACATGTAGATTACAGCTAACACTTTCCTTACACAATTTAAAGTTGGTGTCAAAATCGTCTACTGCTGACTGTGCACAGAGTCTTCTTTTGCTTTCGTCCTGGTGAAATAAGTAAAACTTCTTAACACGTGCGTCTTGCATTAATTTCCGACCGTTCCCAGCACACGTTTTTTACCTCGAAAAATAAAGTGCGAGACAGATATCACATAACTCATACCTGATGAAAAAAAAAAAAAAAAAAGAATACTCGCTGGCGTCAGAATTCCTCCTCTTTTTCAAGATAATAGACGGAAGTGAATTTTTCGTGGTCAAATGTCGTATTTGGGAAAAATTATCGTGGGTGTTTGGAAACTTTTTCACCGCAAGAAATGCTAAATTTGTTTTGATCCATTTTTTACGCGCGAGCCTGATCAACACAATAACTACGGTTGTATCGACCAGGAAGAGCATTATGAATTTCAAACTATCGAGTGATGATTTATTTTAAAAAATTTCGATCAGACGCATCGGGTATTAATAGGATCATTGAATAACGGGTTTATTAATTATGTACCTTAGCGTCTGGGATTCTTAAAAAGTCCAAAACGACGGTGTATCTTTTTTTTTTTTTTTTTTTTACATCCGAACCAGTTTAACAAAATAATCGATAAATATTCAAGCCCGCACGTGCGAGTTGGGGTCGGAATGTGTGTCAATGTTTCGCAAAACAAATTTTTTTTTTTTCGGTTGGGAAACGAACCACACGACGCGTGTTTACTCGTTATATTTCCTTTAAAATCTTCGGTACAGTCCACAACTTCCGGTCTGAAAATTCGTTAATATAGCCTCGACCGACGACACAGAAACCCAGCGCGAGTCTATTTAAAAGCGCGCGAAGTTTATTCTTGGGTACCGACACCCCGCGGCTATTCATAAACTCGCGTGAGCTGACCTGCGATGCTGCGAATTAAAAAACACGATTCCTTTCGATCGATGACGCAGAATTTTATTTTTCGGGGGATGATGGTCAAGTGAAATTTGTCAACTGCGCTATATTTACGTGCGCGAAGTTCTTAAACTTGAATAAACACTTTATTAATTGCAGTAAACATACTACTATTTTTACAAGCCCGCGAAACTTTGATTTATTTTTGAATTTTAGCGTATGTTAATTCGGAAATCTCTAAGGCTCGTGACGAAATTACAACCTAATTAAGCGGAATGTCGTTACCCTCCGCTACGTTTGGAAAAAAACTTTTTTCACAATTCGCCGCGCAATGCACGTACACATTTTTTTTTTCTCTTGCGGCGGATTAAAAGTCGGTTAATTCGCACGTGTAGTCACTCGATGCATCCAGGGTCGACGAGAGAGAGAGAATAGATCGGTAACTGTAGCGAGTAAACAATGTGTTTACGATGACGAACCAGATCACGCTGGCTGTAACTTTCCTGGGCTTTTCTGGGAGTTTCCGGTCATCTGGGATTTTATAAAATTTAGACATTTTCTTATCTGATCAGATTACAGGAATTTAAGAAAAAAAAAATTTTTTATCTTTAACTCATTTACAAAAATCATTGAATATAGCGAGGAATATAGAAAATTTAAGTGGATTCGCAAAACATAAAACAACATTCAACATTTAATGTTTCACTTTTGTTACTCTACAATCCCAATGACCATCTCTAAGACAATATCCAACTTATCTAGGGTAGTCGTAATTGTAATCACATTTAGAGTCTCGGGATTTCGGATTTCCTTGGATATATCTGCACCTTATGGACCAATAAAAAGATATTAAATAGTGTAAAGTTACTGAAAAAAATATTGTGATATAGTGAGTATGTTTATAATTACTTAAAACAGATATCAAGCAGAGACAAAGAGCGATGAAAAACAAAAATAACTTTATTTTCCTTGAGTTCAGCACAGTAAGATGAAAAAAATATGCTGTATTGAAGTAAGTTTCAAACTAAAATGGTGAAGTGGAGTCTAACTTTTTCATAACATTTGAGTGAAAATCATTATACTTTATCTTCTCAGATAAGCTGTTTCCTGAGAATTTGAATGTTTGTGAATTAAATTAAAAATTGAATAATTTTGATAAAAAAAAAATAAAAAAATGTTACGCGACTTTTAAAGTTTAAAAATTAGGCTTAATGTTTGCTCCATTGAAATTCTAATCTAACGATATTTTACATGGTGCAAAGTAATTCTTAAAAGCTTATTTTTTAGAACTGTGAAATGTTATTATAATTATACAATAATTATATATAGTACGCAATTAATTTTTTTGAGTGACCTAAAGTACTCTATTTTTTAGATTATATACTTAGAAGTAGTCATAAAAAATAATTTTTAAAAGATTTTATTTTTTATTTTTATAAAGTTGGTTGAGTAAAGTCCGCTGCAATATCTTGAAATGTTCGCCACGAAGAAAAGTTAAAATAATTTCATAACTATAGATCATTTCAAATCAAAATTTGATGCAAATCAAAAGTAACATCTCTCGACTCAAATTGTAAAATTAAAAATAAATCATTTACTATCAATTGTTTTATCCATTTTTAATTTGAAGATTATTGTTATTCTAATGCATCCAAACTGACTTAATTTCGACATTTGTATAATTGAATGAAAGATAAATGTAATAAATGTATGCCATCGGAAACAAAACCACCAATGGTTTCAATCAATCTATTTTTTATAGTCAGACTGTTAGTTTTCAAAGTATGTAGTTATAAAACCAAACAGTTCCAAAACAAAAATTTATTTTTCAGTAAATACATAAACTCGTAATAAAGTTTTCACGAGTAATAGCACCTGCACCAACCGTGCACGTCACAACTTCGAATTTCACCATGCTCTTTGCAATAGTTAAGACATTCGGGAGAATCGTTATCGAGGAATCTGTTAATATCAATGCACCTACCTACGATAAATCATTAAAATCAATTTTTGAATTTAACTGGTAAAATTAGAGTGTTAAAAGTTTACTTGCCATAAAAAACATTGGTACTGTTGTAGTTTACCCTCTTGCTAAGATCGATCTTCCGGTCGCACTCGCAGAAAAAGTATCTGCTGCCCTCGTACCTCACACAATATCCCGATACTCTCGTGTTTGGTATCGCTTCGCATCTCTTGCCGTAGAAGCAATCTTCGTCGTGCCAATACTTAACGCGATTACCCCTCGTAATCAGTTTATCGAAGCATAGTTCTTTACCTGAATATTCAAAATCAGTTAGTGTTGATTTTAATACGAAACATTGCTGTTGTGTTCAAAAGACTCACCGAAATCGTCGTTGATTTTGCTGGACTCGTCGACGTACCTGCACTCGCACAATTCCACCGTGCCATTATTCTTACAGGTCCCTGACACTATCTTTTTACCTGGTACTTGTTCACAAATCTTACCGTTTTTGCAATCTTCATCCGTGGGGTTTTTGCACTGCTGTCGAACGTCTATTGATTTATTGATTAAAAGCACAGTTAGAAAGGGTTCACTTTTTAGAATTAAATTTGATATTTATGAATTACCAAAGTTGCTATTCATTTCTGTGCCTCTGAGAACTAGACACGTATATAAAATAATTGTGGAAAGTAGATCAGACTTCATTTTGTCTTATTTTACTGGGATTATCAAATAAGGAAGTATACGCACTAAAATCTGTCTTCAGACTGCGTAAAAAATTGTGATGAAGTCAAATTTGATGTACTTAACTCCGAATTTATGAATGTAATTATATTTTATTCTTCAAAATGGTTGTTTAAAAGCTTGAATTTATAATGATACCGGAAGTTACTATTGTAATTTCAAACAATGAAAAAATTCAAAAATTTCTACTTGAAAAAAAAAAATATTTTTATGATAATTGTCTTGTCAAAATTAAATGAGCGTCATAATACAAAAATGTAGTAGGTTTAAATTATTTTTGAAATTTTTTTAGTTGCTTTTAGTTACTTAACGTAAAAGGTTTACTAAAATGTTCAAAGTTAAAAAAAAAAAAGTTGTTTTTTAATTTCGAAAAACATATCAAGTTGTTAAGAAGAGGAGCCTGTGGAAGCCTCTGTAATCATCAAAACTGGATTCGGTTGGTTTTGCGAGTAGTGCGACTATACGACCCATTATATTTGATACAAATGTGTATTATTTCAACTTCAATATACAAATCATCTCTAATAAAAAATTTTCCCACCACAATAGAGAACAAATTTCTCCTTGTTAAAATATCCGGATTGATAAACAAAAAAATATTAACAATAAGTAGCACTTTTAAGAACAGTTTTTTCTTCAGAGCAGTGATTTTAATGTTTTAAAATTATCACAAGAATTTTTAATTATGTTTACAAATCAATTAAATAAATATTATGATTAAATTTTGAGTTTTTTTGTAATTTTTCATTCACAGCTTTACTAATCTAGTTTTTTTTTGGAAAACACCTGAAATTCGAATGTTTGTAGAGTGGTTACACTGGTACTGTTAGAATCGATACGTACATGTATGATAAAATCTATTGACTACTTTTTGAAATAAAATAAAACTATATTTTCGAAGTATAGCTTGATTCATACAATATTTAAATAAATACAAAGTAAAGGAATAAAAAAATAAAAATTAAAAAATCTTGCGAGAAAAAAAAATTTATTTATTAAATTCCACTTGACTGAAATACACTGCTTTGCTGTTTTAAAAATTTAAGGAAGTCATCACTGATTTTTTGACACTAGCCTCTACCAGGAGCATAACGAGTTACATTTAAAGGTACGGTATACGGTTCACATCTATACTTTTTTTCATTCCAAACCTGTCCTTGGTTCTCGCAGATTAACTTTGTAGGCACTTGTAACATCCCTAATAATTATAAAAAATTAAAAAATTTAGGATTATATTTAAAAAGTTACGTTTATGAAATCATTTACTGATTACCCATAGAAAAAAAAGATAAGAGAGCGATGAAAAAAAGTATAAACTTCATCGTTTCAGTTCAGGAGGTTTGTTGAGCAAGGAAAAAGCTTGACTTCAGACTGCGTTAAAAAGCGTAGTGAAGTCGAATTTATACAACCATTTCGATCGATGAATATATTAAGCTTTATGTTTTGAAACTATAAATTGTTTAGTGAGTATTGAAATAAAACTAACGGATATTATCATTTAAAACTTTTAGCAACGTAATTTAACTTTTAATGACGTAATTTTTTTTTTTTAATTAAAAATTGTAATAAAATTTGTTCGAGAATGATTGTTTCTTTCAAAATAACTTACTATAGAATGTTATAGAATATAAACAAATTTAAACTATGTCAAGTTTCTTTCAATATACG
This sequence comes from Encarsia formosa, assembly GCA_038277355.1. Classification (NCBI taxonomy): domain Eukaryota; kingdom Metazoa; phylum Arthropoda; class Insecta; order Hymenoptera; family Aphelinidae; genus Encarsia; species Encarsia formosa. Next base: position 115,791,507 of record CM076184.1, read on the forward strand.
CAAAAGTTTTTGACTAAATTTAAGGATGTTACATAATGTTAATTTTACATTACTTTAACTTTGTATTGCAGTTAAAATAAATGAATTAATAAAAAAATTTTAATAAACCAAAATTTATTATTATTTTATTTTGCTTACGACATTTTAATTGCAAAACTACTAATATTTTGTCGAGTATTTTGTTGCACAAGAAAGTTTACAATATTCTGCAACACAATTAAAAAATAAAAAACTATATATTAAAGATAGTTTTCAACTAGTTTCGTCCTCTAACCTCAAAATAGGCTTTTCGCCTCCTTTGTTTTTGGTTCTCGGGCGGAAAAATAAAATACCAATCTTGGCCAGGAAGGGTTGTTAGGCCTCGTTGCATGCCTCGCCTTCAAGTAGGCACGCAAATCCTTCGGAGGCCAAGTAAAACACTTGCCCGGCTAGGCTGGTAATCTACTATTTTCTAAAAAAGTTTCGACTATTTTTTTTGAAACTTTTCGAGAAACTTTTACTATGCAAACGAAGGTTATAAAGGTTTTTGAATAAAACAGATAAATTTTGGCGAAGAAGCCTTTATTTATTACACTACAATTGAATAACACCTCTTCAAAAATCTTTCTCATTCTTTGGTTTTGGCGAGGGTTTTGGTCTATCTTCATGAATGCATGCACAAAGATTATCGTATCCACACAGTCCACGCAAAATTCCATCATCATCTTTGAAGAAATCTTTGTACTTTCTCTCGCAAAATTCTTGACAGTCAGGCGTCGAAGGTCCTTTATCGTTCACATCAAAGGTGCAATTTTTTTGCTCTTCTACAATTAGACCATGAAAATAAAAATAAAAGGTCATAATACACATAAAGTTTATAAAAATATAATTTTAATAAATGTTTGGGAATTACGAAAATTTCCAATGGCAAAAGCGACACAAAGTGCCATAAAAGCGATCATCAACTTCATTATTATTTGTCGCTTCAGTTCCAGAGCAGGAGAAAAATACAGCTCAGCAATTGACTTGAAACTAGAACAAAAGTAATATTTTATATATATTTTTTAGTTAAAAAATTGTATTGAAGTGTCAAGCATTGAGAGTTTAATAGTAAATAAAAAAGTTTAGTAAGCTCGAAATCAAGAGAAAAATTATTAATTTGAACGAAATACATTTATCTAGAAATTACGACCACTGAAATATGTACGTACGTGCAGGTACTTTGACGATCAAGAACGGACTGCCTCCCACGGTTTAGCTGGGTCTGGGAAATCCATAGAAAAACCATTTTTTCATTTTAACTTTTAGCTCAAACGCCGGGATAAGTCGATGACGAATCGATAATTTCCGGGCCGACCATAGCGACAGCAGCACCCCATATGAGTTGAGCTACAAGCTTAGGGGTAAAAGTATACTGTGAATCAATAAAAGGCAAAAAATGTCTTTTTTGAAATGTTTTTTGTATTATGATGTTTTAGGAATTCAAGAGAGTTTTGTACGGTCTGACACATTTATAAATTCCTGCACTTCCGAAGAACTTGAGATTTCTGTATGTACATGTCATTTTTTAACAACTCATTCATCGGATAAATAAATAACTATAAGATCTATATTTTCGTATTTTTACTTCTATAGTTTAGTATATTCATTCGCAGTGCTTAAAACAGCATAAATTTATTAATCAAATGCTAATTACGGTAGTTTAAGGATCTATTCTATTTACAAGATTGAATATCTATATCAGAGTTTTTATAGCAACAAATAAAAGTGTATTATGCACACAACAACATAATCGTAAACAAGCCATTCATCGTAAACTATAAATAATCATTTGTTAACTTAACTTTACTCGGAATACTATCATTCTTCTTATTATTTAAAAAAAATCCCCTTTAATCAATAAGCAAAAAACTTCGTCACTCGACCCAAAAAAAAAAAACTCTATAATCAGCCAATTAAAAACAGCTGAATTTTGCAAAAAAAAAAAAAGAGCTATCAGTTGCACTCGAGCAAGAGAGAAAAAAAAATAGACAGAGAATAATAAAAGGAGATAGTGTATCTATCCGGCTGCAGCCGGCGATGAAAATAATAACCCGAGTCACGTTGCAGTACACGCGCGAGCCGCGTATATTTTTACGACGCGCGGCAGCGTTCGTCGCCGGTGCAGCACGCGCGTGGATAATTAATTATTACGAGCGAGTGCAGTAGCCTCTCTCTTTCTATTTTGCCTTCTTGTCCGAAAAAGGCGTACGAATACGAATCGATTCTTCCAGAATATTTTTTTGAATTTTTGAATTTTTGATTGAATTTTGAACCCTTGTATGAGATTTTTTTTTTAGTAGTAGCTTCTTAGTTTTAGAACAGTCTTTGCGCCAAGTAAAAAATCGAAAACTGACTGATACTGGTTTTGAAGAATTCTCAAGCAGGAGCGTCGTAATCTAATCTCGCTCGTTACAAAATACGCGTGTGTTTTGCGAAAAAAAAAGAACCGAACGATTGCCAACAGCTCTTCCGCTAAATTAACGATTCTATTTTAAATCCATTATCTGGGTATTTATACCCTACGAGGAAGTGCATAATATGTTATTAGCTGGCGCGCTTTTATTAGCCGAGGAGGTGTTGTTTATTGTTATTCAAAACTTCTGCACCGCGACCCGAAAAAGTTTCCATCGAAGTTGCAGCTGTGCAAACTGGTGCAGGAGGGCCCTGAAATTTCAGCGAAAAATTTTCCTTCGCGATCGCGGCTCTAATCGAAGAGCAAACAAACAGTTCGAGAGTCTCGGCGCTCACGTGACCGAGCGCGTGCGCGAGCTTTTATCGGCTCGCGGGATCTCGGCGTCGGGGCGAGTAATAATTGCACGCACGACTTGCTCGTTACTGCTTTATTTTTCTCACGTGATCTTCCCGCGTTGGGAGTAATAAAAAAAATGATGCGTTTATCGTTCTCTCGATGATTCACAAACGTTGCTGTAACGTTTGCTGACGAGAATTGGATGACTGCGATTTTTTTGGTTTTAAGACGATTTTTGAAGTTTTTCTTTTTTTATGAGATTTTCAGGAGTGTGGTTGGACTTTGAAGCAAAATGAAAATTTTTCGAGGCACAGGTGACTCAAGCTTTGTTTTTCCAGTTTGAAGTGTAAAAGAAAATTTTTCGAAGCAAGAGTGACTCAGGCGTTGAAAAGTTGACACGAGCGCGGCCTCGGGGCTCGGTCATTACATCCTTTCATTAGCGCATAGCCGCGCGTGCATTTACTCGACCGCAAAGAAGCCGCTTATAAAAAGACAAAGCCACGTGTAGTTTACAACAAATATCGGATTTTTTTTTTTTAACTGCCGCGCATATTTTGAAGCTTTGACGACTAATTTCTCTTCTGAGACGAAAACCCTTTGGATTTTTTGTTAATTTTCAATCATTTTTATAAACAAACTTTTTTTTTGCGATAAATTTTTAAAAAGCTCTCATTTTTTAAAATCAAAAATAAAATCAACTCATCGATAATTTACTCAATAATTAATAATATTTTGAAGGGAAAAATCCAATTATGTATAATTTATAAATAAGGTTACACAGGTGACAAAATTATTTCGTTGTCAATTTTTATCGAAAATTAATCCAAGTATATATTTCCAAGTTGGGAGTTAACATGAAAAGCTCGATAAAGAATACACAACAATTTTTTATTAAAATTTTGTGGAAAAAGTGAAGCGAGAAGTTTATAAACGTAAGTTAACAATGAAGAAAAGCTAGTAAAATTTTTTTTTTTACTAGATTTCTATTTTTCTAACAGGTAAAAAAAAGATGTTTGCTTTCATTAATGTAGAGGAATTGAATCCGTCTTGTCCCATCTTATAAAAATTCTTTTTAAACTCCTTCAGAAAATCGTCTCGATTTTTGTAAAATGAATATTTCTACAGAAAAACCGTCAAACTTTTCCTCTACTTTTGACAGGTCAAGAATGTAAAGGCGAGTGCTTAATCCGGTACACACTTCTTATCTTCCAGACAAAAGCTATCAGTCAGAACTTAAGCTGTGACCTAAAATTCACAAATCCTCCGGTCGCACTCTGTCAGCTAAATAATTCTTCTCTTCTAGTCCCACTACCAGGAGAGAAAAAAAGTGCGTCTACTCCGGTTACGAGCTGCAGGGGGGAAAGTGAAGGTGCAGCAGTTAAGGTCGGCGAAGGACGCCGCTGGCGCACCTGACTGCTGCGCTACGACGATCCCATGCACGTGCACTCGTACTAGGGAAAAGGAGACGGGGGGGGGGGCAAGAAAGGAAACGACGTCGTTATGAGACCGGATTCCAATGAGGAGTCTGTATCAGCGCCAAAGACACGCTCCACTTAGCCTAGAGATCGGCTCGGGTAAAGATCAATCGGACTTTTAATCGAAGTATTTTTAGCCTTGCCGATCTGATCTGGGGATTTTTTCTGCGGAGCTTAATTTTTATTTATTTTTTATAAAAAGTACGAAAGATTTAAATTATTAGTGTGACAAAAATTACGATCTCATTTCTCAGCTATGTTAATAACTGAGGCGCGATCACAATATTATTTAGCAGAAGCTTGTTTTCATTGCTGATGCGACATTTTAACTTGAAGATATCAGGAAAATTACAAATTTAAACACACTCTCTCCTATCTTCTGTTTTTCAATCGCGTGGGAGTGGCGTTATTCCGGAGTTTGCATTTTATCATGCAATTATTCATCAACTTGCGAGATAGAGAAATTTTTTATCTTTTACACGTGCAAAATTAAGATAAGGAAGCGCTCATTAGCGACATCTAAATGAGAAAATGACTTTTTTTATCATAAACAATTTTATTTTAATCTAAAATCATCAAATTTGATATTTTATTATACTACTCTTCGGTAAATGAATACTTTAGCGTACGTTTAATTTTTTCAAAAAAGATTGAATTATTAATGTATTTTTTTATTCATCCATAGATTAATCGTTGTACACTTTATAAAGTCAGTTCAAACTTATGAAAAACAACTAGTAAACATCTAAACAATTTTTAAAACTTATTCTAAATACCATAATAAAATACAACTTTATTTAATTACAACAAATTGATACAATTTTTTAGCTTAATTTATGAAACGAGTATGAAAAAATAAGGAAAGTATTTCTCGATAACTAATAGTTTTTTCAAAAGCGTGGTGGAAGAATAATCCGATAATAATCAGAATCAAAACTATTTACATTCAAGTGAATGGTATTTTGCGAGCACCTGTCGAGCTTTGGATTGTATTCTTGTCCAGGTTTATTGCATTCTGATCTGATTAGCTGCTGTGACAAAACCAATTACTAACGTAGAAGATTAAATAACAAAACTTCGAAATCTATTCCCAATACTAATAATTATTAAATAACTCAGTGCGAAAGTACCGAAAAAAGCTAATAAAACAAAAGTTGGTTTCTTATTGTTTCAATTGTGATCTTAAATTGAATGCAAAAAAGCGAGCAACTAAAGATATTTTTTGAACTTTAAGGCAGAATAGATGAAATAAAGGCAGACTTTTTGTAAGGTTAATGTACTCAATTTTTCCCCGTAGACTTTTTTATAGATTTAAAAATAACTCTTATTCCAATATTTTCTCACATTTGAATAATTCAAGTTGCTTTTTATAAATAGTCTCCTCGTGGGCTCAAATCGTATAAAAATTTTATTTTAAATAAAAAAAAAAAAAAAAAAAAAAAGATTTATGACACACAAATGATTATTTGATAAAGATACAGGAAAAAATAGCATTTCTTGAATTACAGGAACCAACACATAGCGAAGAAAAATCTAAAAGTATGATTAGCCTCACAAAATCAATTTAATTTTAATAACGAATCAGAAAAAACGCTCAATGCTATTATCGACGCATTAGCACTATCGAAAAATAATTCAAGTACCGTCCATCGTTTATGGATTAAGGTGCATCAACTGACCCGCAGTCGCATTAAAAAATGATGGCCGGATGACTCTCCCGGCGTGATTCAAAACGGCACAGCTGTTGCAAAAATAATTCCGCGTCGACTCATTCACACCCCGCCTCCCCCTCCGCAGCTAAATTTTCATTCAGAGCTTGAGCGCGACGATGTTTTTCAAATTCCGACTCGCGTGCGTTTTTGCAACCGACACGTGCGACCCAATAATCATGTGGTCGTCCTTAATTGCCCGGCTGCATACGTCGGTGCTTTTATTGTCTCGACGAGTGACCCTCTTCGATACCACCTCTCCCACTTATGGTTTTTGATTTTGTTTGTTCAAAAAATTTTAAATTCCTGAATTTATTTACTTTTGATTCCTCAAGTGTAACGCATTCCCGATCGCGAGATCCGTCATGAATTATTGAGCGAGGCGTATAAAGTGCGTAGAAAAAAAAAAACAAAACAAAACCGCACTATCGCTTGAAAAAGTGGATGTTTATCGGGATCTAAAAATATTTATATGCGCTATTTATTTATGCAAAAAAATAATTTTGCTACGGTTCTTGGACCGCGACACACAATGGCGCTGTCATTACCCTTTATTGATATATAAGACGCGTAATTTATGGCTTATGCAATCTTGATAATTTTAAAAGGACTTGGAAATAAAAAAAAAAATAAAATAAATTGTCTTCTATGTATTTTACATAAGTTTCATTATGTATTTATAACGCTTTGCGTAATGCAATGCAGTGGAATATTAACAAATATGTAACTTTCGAAGATTTTTTTGGAATTTATTTTTGCAAACAATCATTGACTAATATAAAATTAAAACAAAATTATTTTTGACTTGCTATCTTAATCAATAATATATTTATTTACGAAGTCAATGATGGTGTAACAAAAGATGAAGTTATTTATTTTTTTTTTTTAAATTAATTTTTTGAATTTAATTTGTCTGATATAGTCTGTGTAGTTGAGAATCTTAAAAAATAAAAAATTTTCAATTATTTATATTGTATAAAATATGTCGACAGTCCCAGCGAAGAAAAACCTTAGCAGAAAATCTAGAGATTTTAAATGACTAATGAGAGGCTGAAATGAATTGAAAAATTGAAAAAAAATTAAAAAATCTTGCTTATTAAGTAATGATTTACTGCGATTCCTGATTCAAAAAAATTTTTTTATTCATTTTAGCCTCTCATTGGTCATTTAAAATCTCCAGATTTTCTGCTAAGGTTTTTCTGTGCTGGGACCATTGATGTGTATCAGTTTGTTCTGAGTGTGCGAAAAAGACACAGGTGAACTGTATAGAAAAAAATTGAAAAATTAAAAGTAATTTTTTGAGTATCTCAGGTATATTAACATACAATGATTTGTTTTTTCAGTTTGGATGGCAGGTCTTGCAAGGACGAGATTTACAGGATGGGCATAGGCGCTGGCTACTGCGAAGGAAACTTGAATTTCGCAACCGCCTCGGAGGACGATGAGGTCTACACGAAAAAGAAAGTTTCGAGGGTGAGTTGACAAAATTTCTCTCTCTTGCGTACGCTTTCGTAATAATCATTCGATTCTACTTTTTTTCTTCGTTTCTTATTATCGTGTCATTAAATTCGCGTGAATTTTTCGTTTCGCAACTAACTTTGTTTGCCCGCTTTCTTACACTTTCTTTGATTGAATCTTCGTGTTTTGTCTACGGTGCAAATTTATTACGATTTACTTGCTGCAACTTTGTAATTAGTTAATGGTATTTTGGTTTGGTTTGCGATTATTCAGCGTTTTATACAGTTTGTAAAGTACAAAATTTTTGTAATTCTTAAACATTGGGCAATTAGAAGGAGATTTTATCTTCTTGTAAGTATAAGGAAATTCTCGAGGAAATAGCTCAAAAGCATTTACTACAAAATTTTTTTTGGAAAATCGCGAGCCATATTACATATTTATAAATGAGACATAATATCAAAAAAATCAAAAGTTGAACCTGCTGTTGTTTTATAATAGAACCAGGAAAACAATTTTTCAAAACTGATGATTCGTCTTAGATATTTAATAAGATTGACAATTCTGGTTAGTAATTTTTTAGTTATGATCTCATCGTAATATGCGAGTCTATTAATTTACCTAATTAATTCATTGCACAATAAATGTCAAACTCTATTCATTGAAAACGTTGTCTTTGTGTTGCATATAATCGGTAATATTGAAATTTTTCTATTTTACTAATTAAAAAACTTTAAAAAACAAACTTCTAATTTTTATCTTTAATTTGAAAACATTTTATGCTGTAGCAAATAAATCCTTGTTGCGGGAAAACCAAAAATTTCGAAGCTTTTAAACAAATTCAACTAATTTGAAAATTTCAAAAATTTTGTTTTCAAAATTTATTTTTGTGTTGTAAATTGTTTCTTCCGTCAAAATATCTGAAAAAAATTAAAAAAAAAAAAAAGTGTGACCTTATTTAAAACCCAATCACGAAAAGGCATAGATTAAAAACAATAAAAACCCAAAATCGAACGCTGCATGCGCGCTCGCTCGCGGCTCGAGAATGACGTGTTTTTCGTAGACCAGCCGCGCGACGACGACGATGAGCGGCACGTGTGCGTGCGCGGCTCTTTTCCTGTTTTGAAACGCACCGCGGAATTCAGGCCAGCAAGCACATCGGGGGATTTTTCCGTGTTGATGCAACCGCCTCCGCGGCGAGCGCTATTAGCCGACGCGACGCATCGCGCACGATAATTAAGCCTTGTTTTTTCCAAACTTTGTCCTTTCGAGTGCTGCGACTGGTCAGTTTCAAAAATGTCAAATATAATTGTCGGGAAAGCCTAAAAATAGTTAGGTGGCGGCCCAATTTGACCGAATAAAGGCGGCGCACGAGATCGATTAGAATTAAGTATAGGCGCGGTTCCCTGGGACGACGAAGACGACGACGTCGCGTGCAGTTGGACGCCAACTGCACGTGTGCAAAAATCGCCGACCGAGATTTATCGGGAGCTATATTTAACGGCACTCGTTTAAACAACCCGAGCGAGGACCGTTCGAGACATTGTTTCAAGCCGTTCGGATTGTTGAATTTTTTTTTTTTCATTATTGTCATTAAACTGATGAGTAATTTACTGCAGTATGCAAATATGTAAATTTCAGCTAAGTTAATCTGAGTTATTTTAGTTAATTCATAATTTAAAACCTGAGTTTTTTTTTTCAATTAATTTTTTGCTTTATTTTTCAAGTTGCGTTACAATTTTTTACTTAAAAATTTATTTTATTTTTTAATTTTATGATGTATGTCTCTTGTGAACTATTATTGGAATGCAATTAAAAAAACGTCGGAAAATTTGGAAAACTCACCATTTTGAAAACTACCTGTGATCTGTATCAAGTTACTCATTTGATTCTTTTAAAGTAAAAAAAATAAAGTCTTTGTAGGGTAAAAATACTATTTTTGAGCTTAGCTTCGTAGTTGAGAAAACTTGTACTGGATGCTTGGGTATAATAAATTAATATTTGACGTGGATATTTAGAAAGTATTTTAACTTTTTTTTTTAAGCCTGTTAGGTAATTGATCATGCCATATTGCCATATAATATTCTTTGGTCCATTCGTGTTAGGACTTGTATCTTGAAAATAAATTTTAAGTAAAGAATGTATTTGGTCTTTACTGCTGCATAATACATCATTATAAAAGTCAGAATCAAATGGGCACATTGCTCATTTGCAACGTAGAAAATCTAATACAGCTATTAAGATAATTTGGATTAGATTAGTTCAAATAATATAAAAATAAATCTTTTTTCCTTGTTTATCATCATTGTTATTATTTTCTAAAAACTATCGAGAGAATCAACGCAGCTAGTATTAGATTTGAAACTGATCAACAAAATTTTTACATTTAAACCTCAAAATCGGGCTTTCGCCTCTTATTTCAGCATCTCTTGCGAAAAAAGATTAACTATTACACCGTATTACACACTGATCAAAAAGGGTGCTTTGGCCACCTTATTTCAATTTTCACCTTTGGCTCGGCCAGCTGACTTTTCGGTGGCTGAATAAACTCGTCTCCGATGACACATTAGTATATTGCTACTACTAAGTAATGATAGTTTAGTAATTTTTAAGTAGGGGTCTCACTAGGGGTGTCAAGTCACTATTTCAATGGGCTTTTTTAAGCCACTGCTAGAAAATATTTGTCTTAAAAAATTAACTGTTTATTGTAGTTTATTTTTTAAATAGTGATGCAAAAGATAGTAAGTATAGTCAAATTTAGATTAGAAAGAAATTTTTAAATTTTTTCAACATTTCCAACTTATTTTTAACGCTTATACTTAATAAGGATCTAAAAGAATGTATGTATGTATGTTGAATTCAGTTCATTGTGATAAATTAGTAAAAAATAAAAAAAAATCCACCTGCTCTCGTGACTTTCAGCAATTGTTGACCAATTCATATCTCTGCCAGTGAACAGATCAACGCAGTGTCGCAGCGTAAACCGTTTTAAAAAAGCTTTAATCGCTCGTAAACTGGTATTTAGCAGAGCCCCGGCAATCAGCTCCAGGCTCACGGTCTTTCGGCACCAGGTTCGAACTTCTCGAACTCGCCCATCGATATTCCGTTTCGAAAGCTAGACGAAAAAGAAAAGGTAAAAAAATAAGTCCATTGCACGTAGTTCGTACACGTGTAACGCTCATCGCGGCGAGACATGAGACACTCAAGGTCCCGATCGCGCGCCACACGTGTACGTGTGCATGTTGACGCTAGACCGATGTTTTTTTTACTCTATCAATTTTTTGACGCCTGTTTTATCGTATCAACTCTTTTTTTTTTTCTTACCTCAGCCTCAAGGCTCGATAATTATCGCTTTCCTAGAAGATAAATCACAATCGATCCAGATCGCTGTCGATGGTTTTTTCACGCGCTGCTTTCCAAAACCCGCGAGAGAAGTTTTAGCGCGTAACTTATGTAAAAAGGATGGCACGTTTCGAGGAGTGTGCGAACCGACTTTTTCCAGACGGAACTAACAAATGCTGACTCAGAGAATTTCGGATCCCCGTGCGATTCAATCTGGGTCGTCTCGTACGTTACGAAATGTCTCTTGGTTCCTTTGATCGTCGAGACTGATTCTTTCTGGGTTCGGGGTTATTCTTACGCATGTTTGTGAAATTTGTGGTCAATTGGATTTCGATAGAACTAATTTTATTTCATTTTAAGTGAGTCGTCACACAAGTCATAGATTATCCTCCCATTGATAATTGGTTGTTACAGAGTAAAATATGTTTTTAAATATAAAATAGAATTAATTAATCAATAAAAACCGTACGTACAGTATTGTATATACTCATCTGAAGATGACATTGTAGGTAGAAACGGCTGTAATGAGGCGTTTCTATTAACTATTGTTAATAAAAACATTGTTAAAATCGAAAATATTTGTTTTTATTAATTAATTAATGGACCATGGATTTTCACCAAGTAAATGCAAAAACGATGGAAATATAAAATAGAACGATAGTTAAAAAAATTAACAAACACATTTATTTTTATATCTGTTGTATAGAATGAGTATTTAAATTTTATCCTGCTAAAAGAGTGTTTTGGTCATCGTAAGATTACGATAATTCTTGTTCACACCGCAATAAAAAAAAATCATGGTCGTGAAATAGAAAATAGTTAGAAAATATTTTCACGAAGGAAGATTTTATTTTGTATCAATGGTGCCCCGTTTTATTTATCTCGGATTCTACGTGGGCCTTGAACTGAATAGATTTCACATGGTTATTTTTTCGCTAGCGCGCATTTAAAACGATACCGTCCGTGTCTCTTCTTAAAAACCATGAACTTTTTCGTATCTTGTGGTTCTTCAGCGTGTGACCCAATTCCATCGAGCTTGAAAAATCATCCGACGTTTGAAAAATGTTTTTGTAGAAAGTTTGAAAAATCTTACGCCTACTTGCGTAATTTTTTGAAATTTTTTTCGCTCTGTTTAAGTTTGGTTCGAGTCATAATTCTACTTCAAAAACTTTTTTTTCGTACACTACTACGTTGTTTTTTGAGCATCATTTAAATTAGATGAACCATCAGCTACACTTTAGTTTGTCACTTCACTCTTCTCTCACACTTCAAAAAATAAAAAAACGATTTTTTTTAGTAATTAAAAACTATTTATTGCGCTCTATGCGAGGCTCTATGTTACATTACCTACACTATATTACAACACTATTAAACTAACATTTCAAAGCTTGGTCCATTAGTTACGTACCATCATCCATAAGCTAGTAATAATCAGGATTCACCTCGGGATTCACTTCGTAGCAGTGACAATACTCGTCTTCTGCGCAGTATCCAGACGGGTACAAATGCGCCTCCTGACAGTACTTGGTGCATTGTCGAGTCGGTCGCCGGCCGATATTTTCGTCATAACTGCATGGCGGTAAGCCTATATTAATTAAAATTATTTTTTTTAAAGTTTAGTTAAAAGATATTTTCGTTAAAAAAAGAATCAATTTAGTAGTTAAAAAATTACCTTGAGCTAATGAAACGAATAAAAGGATGAGAAAGAAAATCAGCTTCATTGTTCAACTTGAATCGAGGAGGAAAAATACTCATCAAAGGTTGTCGTCAAAATGCAATAACTGCAGAGTGAAGCTGAATTTATAGACTACCGTGTCTTTCATCTAATGTTACTTTTTTAATGATAGGCTGTTCTAGAAACACAAATTGAACGAGGGAATTTGAAAAGTTTTTGTCAAATAAATTTGACGTTTCATTTTAATAAATTAATAGTCAAATAAATTTGATGTTTCATTTTAATAAATTAAGCTGTACAAATTTGTACTACAAATTTAATCAAATTTAAATAATCTAACTGACTGATTCAATTGAGTTTTATTATAAAATTAGATAAAATGAAGTAAAAGCTAAACCGTCAACGTTTTTGATGACAATAAAAATTAAGTACATAAAATCTAGTCATCCCGCATTATATTTATTTATGAGTCTGCGTTTAAATAAATTTTGATAATCAAGTTTCATAGTAAAACTTTCAAGATATTAATATTAATAAAAATAAACTAACAATTTCCAATCAAAAATTAAAAATAAGTATAATAATAAAATACGTAAACTAACTTTTTAATTAGACAAAATCTCTAGCTCGATCTTTAGTAAACAAATGACTTTAATAAAACTTCAACAGCTGCTTTTTATTGCAAAATGATGAGCTTCGTTTAAACTGCCTTGCTTCTTCACTTTTTTAAGAAGTTTGTCTCTTACTATTCAGCCAGAGTTATCGTAAAAAATTCCTTCGACTTAAAAAATGTTTTTTTGGAATATTTTAATTTTAAGATATTCGCTGTAAAAAACCAATTTGATGTTTTTTATTTACTTTTGTGTGATTAAAAAAAAAATTAAGTAAAAAAAAATAATAATAAATAGTAATCATTTTTATATTGAACGCGAGATAAATGATTAAATATTATGGAGTAGAAATCAGAAAAGTCCATACTTTTTTATTTGAATCGAAAAATATTTAAATAAAAATAAAAAACATTAGTATACAAATCTAAAAGAACAATTTTCAGATTCATAGACAACATGTTGCCGTCTCAACTATAAAATGAACTGTTGCGCATTCTACCGTAGTATGAACGAAGTTATTTCGAATTTTTTTTTTATACCACTGGTGCGTAGGGCGAGTTTTTTAATTTCGAAGCGTGCGTTAAATCGAGTACCTACGCACTAGTGGTATAAAATAGTATATGCAACGGATGCAGCACGTCACCAGGGCTTCTTAAAGTTACTCGTGCTACGCTTCGCTTCGCACTCGGTACCTTTAAAACCGCACTGGCGACGATACTGCAACCCGTTGCATAATATACTATTTCAAGTCTGCATATTCGTTTTTAACCAGTACATATTTATGACTTAATCACATTGTAGTTTGTGAGCGAAGGGTTAGAAAATTGCTGAAACAGAAATTTCTGGTAAAGACTGAGATGGTTGTAAAAAAAATAATAATAATAGTCATCTTCAGCGTAGATACCATTAGACACCTACAAGTATTTAGGTAACACCGTCCAACTTTCCCCGTTGTAACTAGGCAGTGTGACATGCAATTGCTATCTTGGTCGATTTCGTAATAACATAATTGTTTAGCTGCTGTATATAATTATTATTATAAAAAATTAAAGTGATCTATTTATTTATCAAAGTGATTAAATTACCTACTGTAATGCTGATACAGAGAACCGTGATAAAAAAAATCAACTTCATTTTAATTTACTCGAAAAAGCTTTTAAAGTACATCAAAAATATTTTACGGAAAGTTTAAATTTTAAACTGTAAAAATCTAAAGTAAAGACCTACTTTATATACCTACCAGTAAGTCAGGGATGTCATGTGCTATTTTTTAATCGTTTCAGAACCCAAAAGACAACACCTGTGTTTCAAAACTTTTTTTTATTAAAATTATTACATCTGGTAAAAAAATTTCCACCTTTTCAAGCTTGATATATTAATAATCATAAAATTATTACGTTTGAATTTTTTAAAAGTTGCAAAATTGAAATTATGATAGAAATTAAAAGTTAATGCATGAGGTTAATGTAACGCAAAATTTATTATCTTTCATTATTTTATTATTTTTAACTACCGTATCTGATATAGACAAATCTGAATAAAAAATGAATGGTACAATGTTGGCTTTTTGACTAACTTCTAGAATAAAAACTGATTTGGATTCATAAAAAAAGTGATTGATAAACCTTTCTCTAAAAATATATTTTTAAAATTCTTACCCTTTTTTTAATTCGAATCAGTTTTTTATTTTTTGTTTTTGGTGCATTTTTGAATAAAAGGTATTTTAAAAAAAAAATTTATACTTTCTGGTAGGGAATGAAGTTAAATAAAATATTGTCAATAAGAATCGAATTGGATTAAAAAAAAAAAATTATTTTATTTTTATTAAAAAATGTTTTCACTGCTCCAACACCGACAGATATCATAGTAATCACAATAGCCTATCTTTCCAGATGTAAGTAGACAAAAAATTTCACAATTCTTGTCCGGATCCGACCCATAAGGTGAAAGACTGCTACATCTTCTACCTATAACTACAAATATAATTGTTAATAGTAAAGAATAAAAAAGTTTTACAACATTTGATCTAGATTACCTAGAGCAGAGAGACAGCAGAGAATGACAAAAAAAAAAATTAACTTCATCGTTACTTATGTGGATTTGAAATGATCCAGCAGAATATTAAAAAAAAAAAGTATGATATACTCATAATGACACTTCAAACGACATGAGGATGTTTAATGGTTGAAGTTATATCAACGAATTTTCACATTATACGAACATTATAACCAGACTACTTAATGAAACTCACAGTTGTTTCAAATATTTTAATAATTCAAACAATTGAATCTTGATAAAACTTTCAACTGGACTTACAATTATTTGAATATATATGAAGTGGAAAAAAACTGTTAAAGTTTTCGAGGTATTTGTCTACACTCGAAAGCAAATTCAAGTTTAAGGGGATGTTTAAAAATTACGTAAAGTCAAGGAAGTCGGATCTTAACTTAGCTTCTAAAAATGCTGCAAACTTCATTAAAATGCGTTACTTAATAATTATTGAAGTCCCCTAACTTATACCTTACGCTAAATTGCAGAATGATTCTGAACGATAACCATTGGTAGACCGATTCACGCCTTAAATTTTTTTTTTTATCTGCTCCACTTTCGCACATCAAATTAGAAAGAAGCTTCCCGAAACTCGCGTTCAATGCCACATTTAACTCTTTCTTTTTTTTTTCTTTTTTCGCCGTGTTATGACATCAATTAATTGCGCAATCGCTGTATTTACACTTTTTTTTCCTGAAATCATCATCACGTGAATTCCCGAATTATTCGTGCCTTGTTTCGCTGTATATAGTCCCGAGAAACTTTCCTCAATTAATCAAAGGCCGATGGCTGCCTCCCGAGGAAGTAAATCAGAGATTTTTGCGTGCCTTGAATTCTAAATACTCGATGGACCTTAATGAAAAAAAATAGATTTTTTGTGGTTTTATGAACAAATCGTGTACGGACCTAATAAGTCTTATTGTTCGTTCGGATTTGCGAAAAATTTTTTTTTTATTTATTTTTAGTACAACAGCTGAGCAGAATAAAAAAAACTACTTTCCTTCAATTGTAATTTAAATTACATCTCGAGTCTCAAAAAAAAAAAAAAAAATCAAATAAAAAGAAACCACGCGCGTGCGACTTTGAAAGGCCAAAAAAATACGAAAAAAAAAAGTAGAAGTATTTCGTACACGCGATTGTCGTCATCGTGTCTTCGGGTCGATAAGCCGATAAAATCGGCGCGTCGATTACGAATTTTTCGGGTTTAAAAAAAAAAAAAGTGCGTGCGGATTGTTGTCCGCGCTCTCAACCCCTTTTATTTTTTAACATTTTTTTTGTTGGTCATGGTTATCGACGCGCGTGCGGCTTTTGAAGGCTACGACCCACTAATTTCGCGATGTTTGCAAACTTCGATTGTTCTCGCTCGGTGCAGTAGCGCGGCATTGAAATTTTAGTGTTTCCTGTTGATCCCCATTTCACCTGTCTTCTTCAAAACGTTGCGAGGACAATTTTTTTACGTTGAGGAATCTTTTTTTCCCTGCACTAAATTATGTTTGTTTTACTTACAAGTTACGTAAGACGAGGGTTCTTTTTTTTTTTTCGTTTGCAACGTTTATATAAATTAAGTTAAACCGGAAAAATTTCCTTATCGGTCTTTTAACTTCTAGAAAGATTTAAGCAACCAGGATAATATAATTTTAAATTCTTTTTTTCCTGTTTGATTGTTTAAAAATACTTTAACTAAACATTCTTTTTTGTTGAGACTCAACAATTCATTGTCACCAAAGTATTTTTCAATCCTGGCTAGATTTACAATTTTTTGAATGGAACTAAAATAGTATCATAAGGTCTGAAGGCAGGAATAAAATTAACGTCGTAAAAATTTGCCGAGACAGAAGGAAGAAGAGACCATCCTTCTGGGACAATACTGCGTACGTGCCGAAAAAATTTTCGCGAATGGCGATCGCTCCCGTGGGGAATACCTGATCGTTACTCGGTCACGGACTCAGAGGCCAGTCGTCCTGACTTATACGCGCGTGCGCGTTACGCTCTATTCTTTTTTTTTTCTTTAACTTTTGTCTTGTTGATTTTCGAGGATGATGAAAAAAAATGAAAAAAAATTTTTTTCTTTTCGGCACACGTGTGGCTGATGCACTTTTTGGAGAATCAAAAAGCTAAGAGGTTTTATTTAAAAACGTGATTCAGAGTTGTTTACGAGAGCCGTCGTGTTGTGTTTACTGGCTGCAGAAGAAAAATTATAATGGCAGTGTTACACCCGAAAAAAATCACTACAAAAATAACCAGAAACTGGGTTAATAGACAAACACGCTATTTGTAACACCGCCTTGTCACCAAACAATGTTTCTGAGTTAGGCGGCTTGTAAATCACAGATATGAAGACGGCGAAAAGCTCTTATAATCAATACGAAATCGGTACAATTTTCTCGATAATTCTTCTACTTTTT
Source organism: Encarsia formosa (assembly GCA_038277355.1). Classification (NCBI taxonomy): domain Eukaryota; kingdom Metazoa; phylum Arthropoda; class Insecta; order Hymenoptera; family Aphelinidae; genus Encarsia; species Encarsia formosa. Next base: position 115,808,998 of record CM076184.1, read on the forward strand.
CAAAAAAACCAAAATTAATTAAACATGGATTTTTTAATGTGTTATATACTTAAAAAGATTTTGAATTTGGATCATTACTTATAAAGAATATGATTTACGCGATACTTAATTAAGAAAACACCATAAAAACGTATTGGGTTATGAATAAAAATGTTTCCAAATTTTGCTACAACTTAAAGTGCAGCCGTTTGATTTCGTCAAAAATACGTAAAGTTTCAAAAAATAATGCAAGGTATCGATGTTGTTTTTATCGCTAATACATGCATACAAAAGAAATCAGCTCTTACTCATAACTAAATGCAGCGGCAATGATCATCATGTTTGCAATATCCGATTTTTTCAGACTCATATTTTTCTTAGTAGGATGAACATTCTATATTTTTTTAGCAGCATCAACCTGTTCAAAGAAATCATTAAACTTTGCGCACTCAGTAGGTTCTATAGCTAATTTCTAAAAATGGTAAATGTTCAAGCTTGTTGTGGTTGAAAAACTTTCAAATTTTTTTATGAATAATCCAGTGAAAAGGATATTGAACAAACAATAAAAAAATAAACTATCTTACTTACTTTGTCTCCGACCAAATAACAGTCTCTTACAAATTACAGATTCAAAGTTATCTCAGGTGAATAATTTTGATTGTTGTAGTATTGAAATAGATCAATCAATTACTTTTGACTGTTAATGAAAGTTTCTTTTTCGAAGATAAGATGTTAGTTAGAAGTATTACGAGAAATAATTATTACTTTTTCTTCCTCACATACTTTTCTCTCGGGATTCAGAATATTTGCTCATAATTTCAATAAAGTCTAAATGAGAACTCGAGAGCTTAAATTGTGCTTGGATTGTAAATTATGTTCGACAAAGAGAATTTTACACCAGTTTCACTAATTTTCAAATCATTTTCCACAAGTAGATTTCCCGCTTTTATTTTTCGAAGTTAAAAGAACATTCTCCACTCAACGCAGCGTCTTGCGTACTTCTTTTCAAAGACATTGTCACCAAATATATTGTATTCTTCACATCGCACTGAATTCCAGGCATGCCGAACCTTCCCACATTCGATTTTTCGAGAAACCAAAAAGAAAAACGAAAAAAAAAGAAGCCGTGGCTTCGAAGTGAAAACGTGAGCTTCTTCGTCCGGTGCACGTATAGTGCATGTGAGAATAAAAACAAGGGATTTCATCATCATCGTGCAAGCAAGCAAGCAAGCGGCGAAGGAAACGTGGGTACCATGAGCTACTTTCCCGCGGGCGATTCACACAGGCACACACGGACACGTGGGCGCGTTAGCCCGCACGTGATTTCTACGATTCTCTTGTTGCGCTTTTGTCGCCGTTTGATGTAATGTGATTCGTTCTCTATATCCACTTACCACCTTTTTTCATTTTTTTTTGTTTTTTACTCTTAATGACACTTCGACGGTCCGTGCGAAGAAAAACCTTAGCCTAAAATCTGCGGCGAAAAAAGTAACAACGGAGGTACTTTTAAACACTAGAATGTCTTTAAAAGACTTTATTTATTATTTTAGCCACGACAAAAATTTTTAAAATGATCTTTGCTACCATACCGTTGATATATTATTATAAAAATAATGTTTTCAACACACTAGCCGCGAATAAAATAACGAAACAAAGTTTTAAGTTATAAGAATAGCAAAGAGTCATTTTATTCGCGGTTGGTGGATCAAAAACATTATTTTTATAATAATGTATCAACGGTATGGTAGCAAAGATCATTTTAACATTTTTTGTCGTGGCTGAAATAATAAATAAAGTCTTTTATAGACATTTTACTGTTCAAAAGTACCTCCGTTGTTACTTTTGTCGCCACAGATTTTGGGCTAAGGTACGGGCCGTCGAGTTTTCAACTTTGTTCTTGCGGGGTTTTGTCAGAGAGTATCTTTTTAAATTTTTCAACTTTCACCGGTTTCTGATTCGTTTTCAGAGTGATTTAACGCGACGCTCGATTGATTTACATGCATATTTTAATCCATCGATCATTATTACATTGTTGAAAAAAAAAAAACTGGTGCGATTGAGTTATTGCGAATTTGAAAAAGTTCATTAACAAAAGTCTACCCCGTCACGTAACCAATTGGCGTAATCATAAAGCATTAACACGGCCACCGAAAGCCCCACCAAGAGTAACGGATCGTTTGTTATCGGGGGAGAGGATCGTCGTCTCTCGCGAAATAAAAAAACAAGCCCGGGGCGCATGTTGGAAGTCACGTAGTCCGCGAAACTCGCCTCCGAAATTCTTCTCCTCACGTGATACGAAGCGAGCCGGAAGATTGCGAAAACGTCGTTAGAACTGAGCCATGGATGATAAAGTTTTTCGGCGATGTCTGAAAGCGAATAATAAAAAAAGTTTCTTCTTCTTTTTTCTTCGAAAATTAATGCTGTCAACAGCCACATCGTTGAAATTCAGGGAACGAATTTTATGATTACCGAGGCTCGTTTGCATAAATGGTTTTGCGCTTCTTTTCACTCGGGCTCGATTACATAAATAATTTGGAGCAGGTTTGTTAAATTGGTTAGACGGTCGGCGCTAAGTCGTGGAATAAAACAAGGCTGACGACGCTTGGAACATCCCACTTTGATCAACTGTAAAATAGATAACTTTTTTTTTTTGGGAATTTCAAATTTTCCTGTAGAATTTTTACAGAAAAACGTCAGACTAAATTATGAATTGTAATTCAACTTAGATATTGTATCTTGTGACAGTAAAATTTGAGAATTAAAAATTTGTATTCTGCATGAAATAGTTTTCTTTCTCTATTTTTTTCATTTATTTATTTATTTATTTAGTTTTCATTATCAACGGACATTAATGTCCTTTAATACATAAATTTCATCAATAACAACTTTCTCATTCAAGTTTCAAAAATTTTGATTTAATATATTTTTTAAATAAACTAATACAATTACAATTTCTTGTATCAACGGATAAACTAATCCAAACTCTCTTCAATCTGTTTGTAACAGAATAATATAACAAATTTGTTTTTCATAATTAAGATTTATTTTTTAATTATAATATTTATTACCGTGACTAATTAAATTCGTACCAGCAAACAACGATGCCTAATACAGTCTTTTTGTATGCAAATAAACTTTACACTCTGACATTGTACTAACTTAAATTATTAGTTTCAGCAAATTCAAGTTGATAAGGTTAGATAAAATTATTAAATAATTAAGTTAGTAAACAAAAGAAAAATAAAACAATTATCGTTTAGGGGACACCGCAACAAAAATGAATGGAGACACTGCGGTTTTCTTATCGTTCTACGTCCGGTCGGTTCCTCCCCCTCGAGTATTCTATTTATACAAAGCGATAATTTATTTTACAATAATGACCCGTGGACGCCCGCACGTGCTCTGGCTCATATATGATTAATTCGTTTCAATGAAAACGTGATGATCGTGTTTTTTTTTTCGCACATGGTCACTTGACTTGCCTTCTTTTTTTATTTAACGAAAATAAAAACTTGATAAACGATAAGAGTGCACGCCTACGAGTTCATGGTACGTCGGGACGTAAATAAATAATCGATCGCTTTCAATGAGTACTTTTTTCAAAGTATAAAAGAAAATTACGTTTCTATAGATCTTATCGTTACACCTGTAAGAAACATCAGTAATTCTGTAAAACAAATTAGTGTAATAAACCTGGATACAAAAAGATATTCGATTAAATTAAGCGTTATAGCGTTGAATACAAATGAGTAATCTGTTTTCACGAGTGTCTATTTAAAAAAAAAGTGTACAATTTTAGATTAATGTGACTCATTACCGCATTGTACCGCCGACCAGAATAAACCTGCGCATTAAAACTTATAGACTCAGCGTATTTACTTAGTGGACTAATCGTAAATATTTTGATTGAATGTTGATGCAGTGCATTCATGCACTTCTGTTTTCAAAATTTCTATTTAAATGTAGATTAGCATAATTTAAGTGAAAATATTCATTACTGGCTATCGAAAAATAAAATAAAATGATCAGTCACTCCATGTACTGTTATATTTATATTACTTTATATTACTGTTATATTTATATTACTTTATTATTGTCATTGTCGAATATTCTGTGATATAAATAAATAAATAAATAAATTTTATTCAGTAAAAGTTTTCTACAGAGTTATTATACTTAATGGTTGCAATATCAGTCACTATTTACAAAAATATAGTACTTTGGTATAAATATAAATTGTTCTTAAATAAATTTCAAAAATACAAAAACTGTGCGTAGATGTACTTTAGATTAATAATACACAATAAAATAATTTACAACAATTAGATTAAATAAATTAATTCATATAGTTCAACATCAAAGTTATGTTATACGATGAGATGAAAAGTTTACAGCTTATTATTAATAATCCCAACTAGGTGATTTTACGTTTGTCCGATAACATTAGATTACAGTCCCAATCGAGAAATTTAAAAAGCCATTACGACGATCGTAAGAGCGAGCTAAACGAACTCGTCGGATAAACAACAACGTGACTCTAGGACGCACACACACACACACACACACACACACACAGGACAGATTAAATGTTTGCGAGGCTTTGAGCGCGCGCCTCGAGTATTAATCGGGGTAAGGGTCTTCGATCTCTTCCACGGTCATCGTCGTCGCCCCGCGAGCTGCGACCTAGAAAGTGCATTAGAGCCGCGATAATCTCCATCGGGCTCCCTCCCCCCCTGCCGCACGCGTACGCGCCTTTTTTTTTTTTTTTTTTTTCTCTCTCGGCTAACGGGAGGGTTGACACGTGGTCAGCTTTGTTTTTTTTTTTTTTTTTTTTTTTTTTACGAGTAGATGCTTTCAAGGTGTGCTCGCACGATCGTAAACAGACCTTGTTTTTTTTGGGTGGATTAAAATTTACGAAACGGTGAATAAGGAACTCAATGTATACGAGGGGGGTAAAATAAATAAAATATCAATTTCATTTCCAGTAATAATCTTCGAAAAATATTATTCTTAACAAAATATCAATTCAAATTTATTTCAATTTATTTAAACACTTTAAATTTGGCAAAAGAATCACAAACGAATCAAAAAGAATCGAAAGAATCATCAGTGATTCTGGAGTGCACAGCCCCTCGAATATATATGTATACACTTTGTGATTATATTCGTAAGAAAGAGTTTTTTTAGATTTATTGCAAGGGTGAAGTTCCAGGCTTAGGCATAGCGAGGGCTTCAAAAATGAGACTATATTCACTAAAATAAATGTTTTTCATCTGGGTGTATTTTGAAGATTTTCGAATAAATATTTTCATATTTTTTTACTATCAAGATATAACAAAATTTTTTAAACATAACATATCAATCACTAGAAAGAAAACACTAAGATTTCGTTGTGTACACACAGGTAAATTCTTAAAATTAACTCAAACAGATATTTTCCTCTTTACAAAAAGAGGAAAAAATATTTATAACTCAGCTCGCATTTGATCGAAAAACAAAATACGTATACACCCGTTCAAATACACGCAACCAAAGATCGTTCACCCGTCACGCAGATCACGAACTAAAAATCTCGATCGAGGACGATAAACCAGAGGAAAGAAAAAAAAAAAGTGGAAAAACATTGCGCGAGTTTTCCTCGTGCATAATCTAAAAATAGACTCACGCGCGCCGGGCAATAACTGCATGCAGCTAGGGCGGGGGCATCCACCGCTCCCGTAAATCAACTCTTATTTTATTTTATTTTTTTCCTGAAAACTCGTGAATTGCACTACTGGATCATCCTCGATTGAATATTCATGGAGGTGTTACTGAGGAGGCACGTGCGGCCGTTTAGTCACCCCTTCCGAGAAGAAAAAGATGATGCGACGAGCTGGAATTCGTCGGAGTCTGGCTAGCCGTAACCGGGCGTCACCGGATCTTGTATCACCCCCGCGCTCGAAATTTGTTTGTCAGAGCCCGAATTGGCTCGGATTAGGCCTTTGTCATTGGCAAATATTTTGATGTTTGTCAAGTGGAGTTTTATGAACTCGAAAACAAGCTTCTTTCTCTCAAAGCTCGCTTCGTAAACTCAAAATCGAAAAATGGTCACTTTCACCCGGGAGAAAGCTCGGATTACGTAAGCTGGCACTACTCTCGTCGGAGGAGGTGGCACGTTTAGAAGGTTAAACTCACGTGTCGTTACATCTCCCACGGCACGTTTCCGAGCATTCGCGCGGCGCGGCTCCTTGCTTGCTTCTTCTTCCCAGCCGCAACGGAAAACTTTGCTTGACAATCAACTTTCGGCTGCATGATGTTTTCTAAGCGTATCCGTCGCGTGTCTGATATCCGTCGATCACGTTACTCCTATTTTTGGGGTGAATACAAGTTGGGAACAAAATAACTGATAACAGTTCCATAACAACTACAAGTTGGGAACACCCTTTTTTCCAGTGCTTCTACAAGTTGGGAACACCCCATATTCCAATGATTATACAAGTTGGGAACATACAAAAATCTTGTGCTTCTACAAATGGGGAACAAATTATTTTATAGAAAAAAATAAAATATAAATTTAAAATTGACTATAGCAAATATATAAATTCTTTATTACTGTAAGAATTATCCAATCTTGTTTAAACAAATTTTTTATAAATATTTATAAATTTGTCAATGTTCGCCCCACCAATAAACCAAAATAACCCTTTAAAACATCCCTTATTACAGGGAAAAAAAAAAAAAAAATAAGAATAAAAATATATTTTAAATAATCCTTCTAATTTTACCTTTGTAGAATAAAAAAAAAAAAAAATACCAAACCCTAATAAGTTATCCTGGATATAATATTTAACAATAAAAAAACCTAATATTCTAAATAACCCTCATAGTTTTTTTTTTGATATGATGATTAATATTGAAATTCAAAATAAAACCAATAACCCTCCTAGTTTTTTATTTGATATGAATAATAACCCTCCTATTTTTTTTTGATATGATAAATAATATTGAAATTCAAAATAAAACCAATAACCCTCCTAGTTTTTTATTTGATATGATAAATAATATTGAAATTCAAAATAAAACCAAGAACCCATACCAAATAACCCAAAAACAAATTTTTTATAAATATATATAAATTTGTAAATGTAAGCCCAACTAATAAACCAAAAAAATCCTTTAAAACATCCCTTATCACAGGGAAAAAAAAAATAATTCATAATTTTTGATTAATGTTCATAAATTTATAAGCACTAGAAATAAGGATGTTCCCAACTTGTAGAAGCACGAGAAAAAAGGGTGTTCCCAACTTGTAGAAGTATCAGAAATTATCTTGTTCCCAACTTGTAGTTTTTTTTTATTGCTGTTCCCAACTTGTAAACTCCCCTATTTTTGCACTGCACGGGGATTTGAAATGAAAGGACGAGGTGAGACAGATTGGTAGGATTTAAATTTAATTTGAAATCTTGACTCAATCGATCTTGGAGGAGCCAAAGTTTATTTCGTAAAATAATTACAAGTTGCGACGTCACGTCTTTTCAAGCTAACAATTATTATATATAAAAGATTAATAAATTAAAAATAAATTAAAAATATAAAATTATGTATAGGATTTAAATTTAGGGTTGAATTGACGAAATTTTAAAAACGTTAGCGTAGTCGGAGAAAAATAACAATAAATCAGCAAATAAATTTTGCATAATATTTGGATAACCGATCTGTTTCATAATAACTGTGTACACGTGAATCAGTAGAACGAGTCGGGTGCGGTAAGACGCGCCCGATGATTAATTCGTCTTATCGATCGGATTGGCCACGAACGAAAAAGAAACGTGAAATTCACATGTAACAACCCCGGCTCCTTAATCGCGAAAAACTTTTTTATTTACTCGATAGCCAAAGGCTCCTCGCTGTACTCGATTGAAATTAATCTCGGTTGTACTTAATCGCGCTGCCAGAAAAATCTTCGGTCTGACCCCCGGCATGGCCTCGCACGTGACCGTCTCCGAGAGAAAAGGAAAAAAAAAATATGTAGAAAAAAAGAAGAAGAGTTGCTCGACCAGATTTATCCAGTTGTTTACGACTAAGCGCTCTCGTGACGTTTGTTGTTTTGGATTGATTTAAATTCACGTTGGTGTATTGACCCGCGTCTTGGACTCGTAAGTGACCGTCATTACGAGTCTATGGTGTTGTGGGTTCACCAAGTACGACGAAAAGCAGAAGATTTTTGGAAAAATCAAGTGTTTTTATCGAATGAAACCGACTCGACGTGGGAAGAATTATATTAATCGAACCGCGCGACCTTTAACCATACGCTCCTTATCGCGGTGCGCGTTTTTTTTTCCGTCGGAGTCATTTGCATATTCGCCGAATACGGCGCGTCAAAATACGACCGACGCAGAGTCAATAATCACAGACAGGCCTTGATAATTTTTACATCTTTTTTGCACATTTTTGGAGAAAAGAAAGAAATAAAAACACGTTTGAAGTTTAATGCTGGCTCTCGAACGTGCAGTGGGTCACGTATGCTACACTGTAGTTCGTCTTTATAGAAATCAGGTGTGAAGTTAACAATATTTGGTCGTTGTTTTTTAATTAAAAAACGTGAATATTGGTTTCCCAAATGAGCGTCTGGTATCAAAATTTTATACATAAATATAAAAATAGATTTTATGCTTGGGTTTGAACAAAAAAATGTCACAAAACTGCTAAACATTTTCAAGTTTTTATTTATTTTTTAAATCGAGTCTTCTTTAAATTTCTTCAAATAGTCCTAGTAAGTCTTAAAAAGAGCCTAAATTTCTTAAATTGATCTATACAAATTGGTCTGAGTGAACTTTGAAAAAAAAATCGATTCCATTATACTTTAAATTTCTGATTTTGCTATGGTAGGGGGACAGTTTCCCCAATCCAGTTTTCCCAAACCCGTTTTCCCCAAAATCCATTTTCCCCAATTTCAGTTTCCCCAAAATCCATTTTTCCCAAATTTTTTTTCCCAAATTAATATAACAATAAGAATAATATAACAATAGCAATTTAATATAAACAATAGTATAAAAAATAAATAATATACAATGTACAAAATAAAAGATCGAAATTTTCACAAATACAAAATATAAAAATTTAAAATTTAAAAAAAAACTAAAATTTTATATAATAACCAACTGTTTTTAAATATTCAAAAATGTTATCATTTTCATAATCCTCGTATCTTTCTACCACGTTACGGAGTGTTTCTTCTTTCTCTCTTCTTGCCTTATCGACGCCTTTTCGAATCCGTTGTCCAAGCTGGGGGTGGTGCTTCCCAACCATGAGCTGAAAGCGGTTGTGCCAACCCTCGGAAATGTTATTTGTTCTAGCCGAGTTGGTTAACACCGCAGTATACTTTGCGCAGGGTTTGGGAAAACTGGATTGGGGAAACTGTCCTACAATCCAATAGCAAAAGATTGAGTTTTGATAGATACTCATTTCACAAGGTAAGAAATATAAAATCGTTTAATTAGTGGCTAAAACGACATCCTTTTTTATGTTCTTGATGATTTTTATGGATCATTAGAAGATAGGCGGTGTTTTACTAAAAGTTTTACTAAATGATTCAGTGTAATCGATATAAATAAAAATTCGTATATCAGCTGACGCAAAATTCTTTAAGTATTCGAATAGTTTTAAGTCATAAGTTTAAATAAATTTCTTTATTGATAGATATCAAAAAATAAAAAAAATAAACAAAAATTTAATTTTTCTATAATTATTCTCAATGAAAAAATAAAAATTTTTTATCCAATTTATTCCCGCGCTGTAAGATCCAAAAAAAAAAAAATTGTCTCCACTGAAAAACCAAAAGCTCAGACCCAAGGCCCCCCGCGCGCGTCCGAAAAGCACGAAAAGCTCCTCGATCGGGTCGTGCGAGTGAAAACGTGGCCGAGAAGCGGCTCGTCACGTGCGCCCGCGGCTCGCCCGGTGCCCGCACGTGATACCTGGCGTGCTTCCGAAGAGGGCCTCTCCTCCGCTCTGCTCGACTCCTCGCAGGAGTGGGGATGACTGCTCTGCTCCGCGGCTGCTCCTCCCGCCGATGTCCATTGCGCTCGCGACACTCCAAGCGAGCGGTTGTGCTATGTGCGCGTTCCTGCAAACAGTGCGCTTCTAGTTTTTTTATCCACCGCTTGGTTTTTGTTTATACATACATATACTTTTTTAAACTACTCCGCGAAAGTGTGCGATGGTTACCCACAGCATGGAGAACATCCTGAGCATGCAGCAGTATTACGCCCCGGAGGCACTCCACTCGCCGCCCTCGCGAAAAAAACGGTGCCTGCCCAAGGAGGTGTGTGTGTTACGAGTGTTATTTTTATATCTTTAAGTCCCGGGGGTTCTTAAGTAGCTCAAGGGCGAGACTTTTTTTTAGTACTCGGGTCTTTGGTTAGCTGTGAAGTTTATTCAGTGAGTTAATTGTTCTTTTTTTTTGCGTGTGTTTTTCAGCAAGATCCGATGTCGCACAGGATCATTGAGAAACGCCGGAGAGACCGGATGAACAACTGCCTGGCCGACCTGAGCCGACTCATACCGGCCGAGTACCTGAAGAAGGGCCGTGGCAGGGTCGAGAAGACCGAGATCATCGAGATGGCCATCAGACACATGAAGCACCTGCAGGGTCTCAGACAGGGTGAGTCTTTTTTTTTCGTAGGAAGCTTTTGCTTTTATCGAGAGGTCGCAAGCTCTAATCATGCAAGCTCTCATAGTTTATTGAAATTTCATTAAAGTTTCGAGTCATATTTTGAATCGTTCGACCAACGTTTAGCTTTAAAAATTAGTTACAGTGGTGTAATGAAAAAAATTTATTAACAAATGCACGTAGAAAATTTTTTTTTTTTTTCCCAACATTCGGAGAAAAATTTAAGGTGGTTTTCTACCAAATGCATGACAATAGAGAATCAGCTCAAATTTTCTGGAGGTGTTTATTAGATATTAATAAACATTTTTCCGAAGTCTGATCAAAATTGACCATATAGTTTAAAAGTTACAGCAAATTAAAGATTGAATTTTTTTCATTACGCGTACGGACGCTACGCTGAAAAAGTGTACTAAATTATTGATATTTGTCTTCTTACAATAGAGATCCTTTTGAAAAACCACATACATATAGTTTCACTATCGAAGAATTCATTCCTTGAAACTGCAAAAAATTGACCTTTTAAGAATTTTACAATAATTTTACGAAAATAATTTTCACGTGAATAACCTCCAAAACTGTGGTATTCAAAGGTGAGGTTAAAAGTTTTAAAAAATGTTTTGTTGTGATTGTCAATGTTTTTTAGGTAGAAAATAATTTCAGAAGCCATAAAAAGTTAAAAATTAAATTTTAACAAACAATTTTTACTAATTTGGTGAAATAATTTTTTTTTAGTCTTGAACTTGACTAGCTCTGGTAGAAAACCACCTTAAGATTTGAAATTTTGAACGTTGAAAGCTTTTGAAACTGCGCATGTCAGGTGAAATTTAAAACTCGACATAAACTTTCGAGTGAAAGCTCGATAGTTCTCAGAAAAAATTAAAAAATAAATTTCAAACCTGCACCTTGCCCATAATCGTTTTAGTTTACTCGACAAATAATCGTCGTCGATGAATCACCGAGCACTCGAATAAACAATTAAACCGCTAGTCGCTCTATTTTAGCGAGCCTATACCGTAGCGTTAAAAATAAACCGAGTGAAATTTTACAGATTCGAAACACATGGGCGCGACCCAGCAGCAGCAACAGCAGCAGCAGCAGCAGCCACCGGTGGTGACGTCGGTGCACGGGGAAGACAGCGTGGACAGCGTGACTCACCCGTCCTCGGGCTCGGCCGGCAGCAGCCCGACGAACTCGAGCTCCGCCACCGCCGCCGAGCACTACAGGCTCGGGTACCAGGAATGCCTCAGCGAGACGATGCACTTCCTCGTCGAGGTCGAGGGCTACTACGCCCGGGACACCCTCTGCGTACAGCTCGTCGGCCACCTGCAGCAGCACTGCGACAAAATTCTCGCTACGAGTGAGTTTCACCATTTTCGGTTGTTCTATTTTATTCTTCGGGCTTGTATTGTTATAAGTCCAACTCAACTTTCAAACTAAATTTTATGGATTTAATTTTAAAATTTGTTTTTTGTCATAAATGATTAAAAAAAAAAAAAAAAGTGGTTACGTCCATTTAGAATATCAAGTGCATGTTTTGAAATCTATAAAGAATTTTAATTAAAGCTCCCTCTTATGGAGGACTTTGACTTAGAACAGTATTTTTGCATGATTAAATTGACGAAAAAATTCGAATTTTTGATCTCTTTAATCTCTCAAATTAATAGTTATAATTTTTCAAAATAAACTGCGTGATATTGTGAAATTTAAAACTTACTGCAAGCTCGCAGTTCCCACTCAAAAATTTTAGACCAATTTTTAAAACTACAATAGCTGTATTATTTGTAATCTTTAAAAATAAATCTCTAACGATAGCTCTTTTCCGCATTACAGGTGACAGACTGGGCTTCCCTCACCACGACCTTCCACCCATGAACAACGGTCCGGCCAACGGCGTGAACCAGTTCGCGCACGCGAACGGCGGCCCTCTGTCCTCCGGTTGCCCGAACAACAACCACCTGAACAACAACAACAACAACAACAACAGCCACAACAACCTGAACAACGTCCAGCAGCAGCAGCAGTCGCAGCCGCACTACGAGTCGGTGGTCCAGAGGCCGCACCTGAGCATCCCGCCGCCGAGTCTCGTCAGCGACGACAGCAACCACAGCTGCCATTCGCACGCGAGCTTCACCCCCACGGAGACGCCGCGGCCGGCCCACCCCACGAACTACAAGTTCAAGAACAGCATCAAACAGAGGTTTTCGGCCGAGAGGGTCAAGACCTCGGGTTCTCCTCCGCCCTGCAGCTCCTCCGACGCGTCCTCCTCGAAGCACAGCAGCAGCAGCAGCGCCGGGAGCCCCCAACACCAGGGCGTACCCATATTCGCCCTCCACGACAACGGCGGCTTCTACGTGCCCCTGACCGTCGAGGCCGGGCTGCTGAGGCCGCACATGGGCTACCCGGACCTCGGCCCCGAGGCCGTCCTGCACCCGGTCACCATATCCGTGAACTTCAACCACGCGAGCAACCCCGTGTGGTCGCACCACCATCCGCCCCCGAGTCCGACGCATTAGTCCCGGTGCATTTTGACCTTTGTTGAACTGACTCTTTTAATCTGCCACGACTTTGACCCGCGGTCGCTTCGCTCTGATCCTTCTGGTTGTTCGGAGGGCTGTAGTATTAAATGTACATATCTCGCAGTATTGATTATTCATTTTGTATAAAGGATCATAATTTTTTTTTTTTTTTTTTTCTTTCAAATTGCACAATAAAGTAAGAGCGAACGAACGACCGGGTAGGAGAGCCGGAGCGACCGAAACCGTCCCCCCCAAGTCTGTCACAGCATTTAATCGGTGACTCGATAGTTAAGGTTGCGAATATCGGTGACGTACACACAAATAACGTATTAAGATCACCCCCCTTTATTCGAATCAATTTTTTTTTTTTTTTTTTTTTTTTAACTATTCCAGATTATCAAGTTGCTTTTTGTTGAAAAGCGGCTTGGTGATTTTCTCTAGTAGCTAAGCGCGAAGTTAATTTTTAAGGCCGAAATTTCGAAAAAAGAAAGTGCGCGCGAGTGATTCCGCGTTAATGGAAGGAAAAACAAAATGTAACCGCTCAAGATCTTAACGATGTACGAGACAATTTTGAGAGTATTGTTTAAAACTGTCGACGTAGTTTGTTACGTTTCATAGCTTTATATAAATGTTGAAGACTTTACAAATTTATATTGTAATATAGGTGTATTTTACGAACGTTAAGATTTTTTTTTTTTTTTTTCTTTCAAAACTTACTCTACATGCGCAATCAAAATGACAAGTGAAATAATCAAATGATAGTGATTAACGTTAAGATGTAATTTTCGTTTTTTTAATTATATCAAGAGCATTTGATTGTTTATTTATTGACCTTTTCTTTTTTTTTCGTAGATATATTGTAAATAAGTGACGAACTTTGTTGTAATTACCCTCGATTATGTATTATTTCCGACTGTGTTGTGATATTATATTCGATTTTTTGCGAGTGAAGAGAGATAACTCCGAACTCCTTTGTTTGTTGAAAGGGCGATTTTTTTTATGTTTTAACGATGATGTGAATATTTTTAATGACGACCCTTTTGGCAAATCTAAAAATTCAATTACAATCGGAGTTTTTTCCGAAATTTCGGATGCGCAATAACGTAAAAAAAATATAATGATAAAAAAAAACAAAAAAAGAAAAAAATTTTTAAAATGATGAAAAACAATAAAAATTGTAAAAAGCGTAAATAAAAAGTTTAAATAATGTTGCGTTGAATAAAAATCTTTAATAATAAATAAAAATGGAGAAGAAAAAAAAGCTGCTACTGGGCAGCGGGCCTCAGCAACACAAGACTGACCGAGACCTGCATTACAATTTAATAATGATATAAATAATAGTTTTTCTTCTATAAGTTTATAATATAATACATTAAATCAATGATTGTACATAATATGCTTGGATATGTAAAAAAAGAAAAGAAAACCGTTGAGAGAACATATGCGAGAAAATAAATTATATTCATATATATATTCCGTCTACTGATCTTTTTTACGTCCTAAAATTAGTTATAATTTAACACTTAACTTGAAATCAATATTTTTTTAAATTAGTTTTTAAATTTTTATTCATAATATAGAACTAGTAATAAATTAAATTCTTGATAAGCTTATTACATTTTGATGGTAAAATGTTTTAAATTAATAACCTTTTAAATTCATATAGAATTATAACAGTAATGATTTATGTCTTCAATTAATTTAAATATTACTTTTATTAAAATCGTAAATTATCAATAAAATATTTATAACCTGATAAAAACGATAGAAACAGTAACAGAAAAAAAATCTTTCATTATTGCAAAAATATTATAAACTGTCTATAATTTTAATTATTTGAAGCAGATAGAATAAAACTGGTCTAATTAACGATATTATCAAAATTCAAAAAGTATTTATATTAAAACTTAAGCCACTGATTGGTTGGAGAGTCTTGGAGTAGAATAAAAAAAAACAATGGTGAGTGAATTATTATTTTTCAAATTTATTACATAATACTGGCTATGAAGGGAATGCGAATGTAAGCGCAGCTTGCAGAACCCGCCTACGCGTGATTACACATTTAAGTACATGACATCGGGATTTAGATTACTTTTCAAAGGGGGGTTTACATGATTTGGGAGGACATAGCTTTTTAATAATACTAAACTTCGTTTCCCAAAATCCTACGTGGATGCGTCAATTCGCATCATCTAAACAGATTCTAAACGGGTTTACATTGTTTAACTTCGTTTTTTCGCACTTCTGCAATATCATCATCCAAGTTCGTCTGATTCGACCATGTCAAACACTTCAACACTTTCGTATCCCGATATTATCATCATCATCATCATCATCAAGAAATAGTATAATAGCTAATTAATGAATAATTATGATATTTTTAATAATTCAGTACAAAGTTTCGCGAATTATTCATCGCTTGCTTTACTTTTTTTTTTATAAAATAAACATTAATAGCAATAATAGTAACAGTAACAATAAGTTTAATCGTATAAATAATATTCGATTGCGTTTTAATAATATAAAATGTTAATTATCATAATATTTTATGGTAACTCGTACGATTGATTTCCAATAAACATACGTACTTTTATACGATAAATAAATCGTAACACTTTTCAAATTTTTCAAGGATTCTAGACGCAGTTAGTTAAGCAAAATTTTACAGTAATTTAGATAAAAGCTATTTTTTGAAAAATGCTTTTTGTGAAAAAATTCTATCTAAAGTAAGTAGAAAAATTCTGCGGTTAATATTCAAAACTACTGAGATTCACGCGTTGAAGTAGAAAAAGTATAAAATGTGCGTTTCGAGTAAAAAAAAAAAAAAAAAAAAAAAAAAAAGAACAGAACGCACGTGCCGAACTTGAAAATTTCCATCAGAATCCTTGAAGCTCTAAACCAAAATTTTCAAATCATCATACCTTACTGAATTTTTTTTTTAAGTGTAAGTATTAAAAAGTTGATTTCATCTTTTTTTTTTTCGTATTTTTTGAGAGAAATTTTTGTATCATCAAATTGAAAAATCTAACTACATTGACGTTCGAAGAGCACTAGAGAATTTCATCCACGCGCGCATTACATTTTCAGGAATACCCAGTAGTCAAGATCGAATAACGGCGCCTTTTGATCGCAGTTCGACCGGGAGCTTCCACTCGATAGAAAATAAAGTATCAGTTGATCAATTCCATTTGACTTGTTTTACCTAAGAAAACCTATATATCACTTCGTTGATAGAGCTCAGATAAAATTTAAAACAACACCAGTTACAGGTCATAAAACACAACAATAAAAAAGAACCCAGTGCGACGCCATCCCCAGGTGAAACCTCCTGGCGAGGGCGTCGCACCGGGTTCGAAGCGTCCCATCAAAAGGCGTCGGAGTATTCCGAGAATCAGTCTCATTATCAACTGACCGCGAGGGTGGGTGTCGTTGTCGCGGTCAGCTTGGAAGCGGCACCCCGTGGAAGAGGTGCACCACACCATCCCTAGCATATGTGGGGAGTGCGCGGGGCGTGGGTGAACTGTATGTGCAGATGGGGATAGATACGAGGGTTGAGTACCAGGGGGTAGCGCCGCAGTACGACCGAGTCGTCAAGCCGACGAAAGCTCCAGGGCTTGTCGTCCGGGATGTCGTCGGCCGTGCAGCCTGCCGGGTAGCAGCACCGAGACTCGCAGTTGACCAAGTCGTTGCTTGAGGGCGGTTCGAACGGCGAGGACGATGATGGACGATGATTGTGAAGAAGAAGAAGACGATCTTTTGAGGCGACAGCCGAGAGCTCAAGGCTGCGCGGGCTTCCGAGGAAGCTTGATGGTTACTTTTTCTTCTGGGCCTTCTCCGCGGCCTTTGTGACCTTGCCCTGGGTATCCTTGAAGTTTACGCTCTGCAAAATAACATATTTATTTAAACTTTAACAGAATCGAGCTGGGTCATACAGGGATTTTATAATTTTTTAAAGTTTAGTTAAAAAAATTTTTTTTACTAAATTAAATGCGCAAAGTAAAAGTATATTTCTCGATATATTTCAAGAAAGCACATGTTACAATTTTTAGAGAAGCTACATTTATTTTAAAGCATGAGCATTAAATAAGATAAGAAAAAATTGAGCCGAATGATTATTATGGTAATTTGAATATTTGATTTTTTTTTTTCCATACGCTTGAGTTTTTTTTAGATTTTGCGAGCATTTTTCACACTGCTCACTGGACCAACTTCCTAGTGCGCACCAATCGTTCTCATGCCGTCCAAGTAGCTGATACGCGTCTACTATGTAATTGTCAGTTTCAAAAACGAGGTGAACGAATAATATTCACGTTCCACACGGGGAACGAAAAACGTTCACGGGAAAATCTAGATTTAAGCGATCACTGAAAAATCCAGTTAGCGAACGGCACCCGCTTAGAGGCCAGAGGGCGCACCGTGTCGGAGCATCCTGAATGTTCGACGGCTTTGGCTTTATTTGAGAACGTTGATCACGGTAATTTTTTCCTCGAAGTTATACTTAAAAACAAATTTTCGTTTAGTTAACAGCACCTCACAGCATTACAAGTTTCCAATTCGGGCTAAAGTTTTTGAGAGAATTTTATTGAAACTTGTCTGAAAAGTCCATTTTTTAAGTATAACTAAAATGAATCTCCTGAAATTTATTTTTGCATCTTGTATTGGAATAATATTTGCAACATCTAGTAAGTAATGCAGAAAATTTTATTAGTAAATTATTATTTATAATTCGAAGCTCAGCTTATCATTATGACTTGCAAAATTAGTTAAAAACTATTCAACATCAGGTGTACATTATTATTTAACGTATTTTTTTTTACAGCCAGTAAAGCTTTAACATCGTTACGACGCGTAAAACGCGTTGCAAGAGGAAAACTGTCATCCATCGAAGAGTTCCCTTATTTAGTCTCCTTAGAATACAAAAAATCAGATTTCAATTGCGCTGGTACGGTAATTTCTCCAACGCACATTATCACCGCGGCTCACTGCATTCACCCAAAAGAAAGTCCAAACTCGTACCAAGTTCGGACTGGATCATCAACCATGTTAAAGAATGGAGCCACTTATGCTGTCCTCAAATTAGCCAGACACGAAAATTTTAGGGCTTTGAATCAGACTCACATGATAGCTAACGATTTGGCAATACTAAAACTAAAAACACCAATTGCCTTTGACAATAAAACAACTAAATCCATTGATATGTTCGATTCTGGTGAAGAAACTAAAACTGGAGACAAAGCCGTTGTACCTGGTTGGGGTTTGCTAAGTGATGAGGATCTCTCTTTGCCGGAAAGAGTGCATACAGTCGAATTGAAAATATTGGACAAAAACAGGTGTTCTCAATTTTATGATTTTCTGGGTGGACTTCAGCCGGGCGAAATCTGCACTAGTTTCGATGTCACGAATTTCCAGAGCATTTGCCATGGGGATTCAGGTGGACCTCTGGTTATCGATGGTAGACTCGCTGGGATAGCGTCACTTGGACACTGTGCTACTTCGACGCATCCTGATATTTTTACAGAAGTCGCTCATTTCCGCGACTGGATCGACCGACAAATTAAATTGTTGTAGTTTTAACAAAATTTCTTGTATATTTATTTAAAAGTAATATTAAAAAGTATCTGTTAATAATATGTTATCTTGATTATTTACAAATTTGGTATTATTTTAATCTTAAATCCAATTGAGATAGTTAAATGAATGAACTTATTATTTTCATGTACTTTATTCGTAGTCAATAGTTTCGAAATAATATTCTGCACCTGTTATATTATGGATTCTGTAGTCATATCAAACTCATTTTCATGACTGGTCACTGGGGCTATTTGCTTTGTGAATTTGTAGAATTTAATGAATATTGTACGGAGATATAAATGGATTACGATTGTCAAAATTTTCAGTTCATCGGCTAAGGTACAAACTCATGCAATATTTCGTGCGAGGTCTTGATTATTTAAGATGTATACAAGAAAAAAAATCTGAGGTGATTAAAGGTTTTCGCCATCGAAATATCTTTTGCGCTGAACATGAGCATAAGCCTTAGCGAGAGTTGGGATGATTTTTTGGAAAAATTATTTTTTCCAAGCAATTTCATTATTTGTTCAAGTGCTCCCGCTAGTTATGATTTAGCAGATTCTTTGAACTGGTAAATTACATCTTTTAAAGTCGTTATTTGCTTAAAAACTGAAAGTTTAGACGCATTAATACTATTTAATCGTTTTAGTTCTTTGATTCAAACGCCATACAGTGTTCTCCAGTAATGAGGTCATACAGTTTTTATTCCTAATTTAAAAATAGTTCAAAGAATCTCCGATAAATGACACGGACAAGAGCTTCAATATGATCAAAATTATTGTTATAAAATAAAAGAGTCTTTTTTCATTGTAATATATTTTATCGTCTTTCAAAGTCTTTTTAGTTAACAATAACCTTTTCGTGTTACCGATCATACTGAGTTGGGTTTCACTATAGCTACTTGAATAATTCTTTGTAGGTATCTAAGAGATTCGTTACCTTAATGACCCCCACAGCGACTGTCTGTCTCATGTCGCGCACGGCAAATCTACCGAGCGGCGGAAACTCCTGGAAAGACTCGACGCACATCGGCTTTGTCGGCTGTAGCACGACTATGGCCGCGTCACCACTCTTGACGCTCTTCGGATTCTCCTCGGTTGTCTTACCTGAAATTGTATATTACCAGTTTGAAAACCATTCCAAACAACTCAATATTGAGCGAGTATGATTCTTACCAGTACGACGGTCGCACTTCTCCTTGATCTCGGCGAACTTGCAGGCTATATGAGCCGTGTGGCAATCGAGAACGGGAGTGTACCCGTTGCTGATCTGACCAGGATGGTTGAGTACGATGACCTGGGCGGTGAAGTCTTGGGCACCACGAGGCGGCTGGTTCTTGGAGTCTCCGGTAACGTATCCACGGCGCAACTCCTTGACGGAGATGTTCTTGACGTTGAAGCCAACGTTGTCGCCGGGTACGGCTTCGGTCAACGCCTCGTGATGCATCTCCACCGACTTGACCTCGGTGGTCAGGGCTGCCGGGGCGAAGGTCACTACCATGCCCGGCTTTAGAACACCGGTCTCGACTCGGCCTACTGGCACGGTTCCGATACCACCGATCTTGTAGACGTCCTACGCATCAATTGAGTCATTAGATCAGGAAATTTTTAAGAAGAAGTTTTTGATAATTTTCTTTTAGTGTTAGTCAACTGGTATAGGCTTGTTTTATAATAAAGGTTAAACTGATATAGTTTATTATCATAAGTATTATTTGAAATTTATTAATTTTTTAAATCACCTGAAGTGGCAAACGTAGCGGTTTGTCAGTTGGTCTAGAGGGCGGCTGAATGGCGTCCAGAGCCTCGATCAGAGTTTTTCCGTCAGCGTTTCCGTCTTTGCGCTCGACTTTCCAGCCCTTGAACCAGGGTGTCTTGGGCGAAGGCTCGAGCATATTGTCCCCGTGCCAGCCGGAAATGGGGACGAAAGCGACGGAAGCCGGATTATAGCCGATCTTTTTGATGTAGGAGGATACCTCCTTCTTGATCTCCTCGTAACGAGCCTCTGAGTACGGAGGCTCGGTCATGTCCATCTTGTTCACCCCCACGATCAGCTGTTTGACCCCCAAAGTAAAGGCCAGAAGAGCGTGCTCGCGAGTCTGACCGTTTTTAGATATTCCAGCTTCGAATTCACCTGTTTTACAAAATATTAACGTCAGTTCAATTTCGAAATTTTTTTCTTTATTTTGTCTATTAGAAGGGAATATGTTTATTGTTGTACTATGTTTGTGAAAATATATTCAATATCTCAATTAAGAATGATTATTATGTTATAAAAAAAACCTAAAACTAAGTTTTTTATTAAGCTGATAATATCGTTAAAACAGATAAGACTATTGATTTCAGCGCTTAAAGTTTGTTAGTAAATTAGTATTCTATCTGGATATTGGAATAACTCAGTTGACAAAGCCCTTGAATGTAAAGCTGGAATTACCCGAACTCAAATCTTAATGTCTACTATTCGACTGATAAAAAGTTTTGGATAATCCGTTGATCTACTCTCAAATTCTTTTTATAGCTTGTTAAAGCTAATTAAAAAAAAATTACAAGGCTTATAATAATTATGTATTTGATGAAGTTTTCTTTCAATCGATAAACGATTAAAAAAACTTTATCGGTCCATTTATTCATTAATTTAAAAAAATATAACTTGAGTATTTTTTTTTATGATTACAATCGAAGTTTAAAAATTTTTTAAAATTTGACTTATTAAAAAACTGAACATTTATAAAAAATCTTAAAGTAACTTTCATAGAAGACAGGTCAAGACTAGGAAATCATTTATCTGACCTTTGCGTTGATTGACAAAAAAAATAAATAAATAAAACGAAAAACTGACCAATTCCAGCAGCAACGATCAAAACGGCGCAGTCAGCCTGACTCGTGCCGGTGATCATGTTTTTAATGAAGTCCCGATGTCCGGGCGCGTCGATGATGGTCACGTAGTACTTGGGAGTCTCGAATTTCCACAGAGCGATGTCGATGGTTATGCCGCGCTCGCGCTCGGCCTTGAGCTTGTCCAGAACCCAGGCGTACTTGAAGCTGCCCTTGCCCATTTCCTGGGCCTCCTTCTCGAACTTCTCGATCGTGCGCTTGTCGATGCCACCGCACTTGTATATCAGGTGACCGGTGGTCGTGGACTTGCCCGAGTCCACGTGACCGATCACCACGATGTTTATGTGGATCTTCTCCTTACCCATTTTTCAAACTCTTATCTGAAATTTTAGTTATTTAATCAATAATACATAAATAAAATTATGATGCATTCGTTAGGAAAAAAAAGTGTTTGGTGTTGCCAAGTTAAAAAATGCAAGAATAAAACAAAAAAAATTTTTTAAGGAATTTTGGAGGCAATATTACACGCGAAAGTTTGAAAAATTCGTTTAAATATCTTAGCTTAGCATTCTCAACGTTTTTTCAGGGATACTCGAGATGAGAAATTTTTATTCGCATTTTTTGCTTGAGGAATGTTGTTTGCTAAAGGAATTTTAAAAAATGTTGTTTTTGTATTTCTAGTTTAAATTTTTCGAGAAATATTTTGCAAATAGTTACGTAAAAAACAAATATTTGAAGAGTTTGAAAACCAAAAGGGTTTCATAATTTTTTTCAGCTTATCTCCTCCAGATTGAAATAAAAAAATTGTTTATTGCTATTGAATTTTTAAAATTTTAAAAGCTAGTTTCAATTGTAAATAAGATTTTACGAAAAAGTTCACTTTTAATCAGTAAACTTGGCTGGCATTTCGAATACCCACCGCGAGCGTCGAAAAAAGCTGCTATATAAAACTATAAAGATGTTGTACGCGTCTTGGGGCACGCTCGGTCGATTAAAAAACTTCTCTAGCAGCTGGTTCAACGAACCCATAGAGATTTCTCGCAAATCAATAAGTAAACGTGGGTACTTTTATGTTTTCTTGGAAAATTCTTTTATTAAATTATCTCCAGTCTGAAGTTGAGTCAATGTTAAGGGGAAAAAGTCATTTAAACCATCATACGCGTAAATAATTTGCGTACGGCCATTTCTTTGGCCAAGCCGAATCCCCTCACCGTTACGCTGCGAAATGTTTTCGGTTATGCAAACGGATAAAACTTCAACGGTATTGCAGAAAATTTCATAACTTCATCAAGTATTCCAACATCGTTTAATATAGAAAAAGTGGCGTGCAGGACAAAAAAAAATAGTGCTCAATCGATAGACCGCATATTGAATTTCCCATCGTGGAGTTCTTTTTTCCTGTCGCTGAAAAAAAAAGCACCGGGAAAAAAGCCAGCCAACCCGGTGTTTCGTCACCCGACCCCGAGTAACCCCTCACCCTGCGCGAGACCCAAGTTTCGTAACGGAAAATTTAGGAGAGGATTCAAGGTCGGCATTTGCGAATCCGGTTGCAACGCTCGCGACTAGGGGTGAGACTCGGTCGGCGCGGCGTCACAGACGACGCGGCTGCAATGGCGGGTGGCGCGGATCGATACCCCACCTTCGCAAAAGCTCCTCTGCCCGGCTCCGGCCTACGTATCTTTGTACCGATATGCAGCCCACCACGTTTAAATACGTACTTTCGGACAAACGAAGATGTGGGAGAACGAGGGGGAGGGGGAGCTCGCGCCCCGGCCGGGGATCTATCGGAGCTAGGAAGCCGGTTTAGCGCCCCAGACTTACCTAGAGCCTTCAGCAGCTAAGAGTTTTGATTAGTTTCTTGATTACACAAATCACTGGAGATGGTGGATGAGTACCAGACACTGACCGGGTAGGAAAAAAGCTCGAGGAGATGTCGAGCGGCAAAGAGGCCTCCTGCTTCTCCGGCCCCCTTCGGTTGTCCGTCTGGCTGTACCCGGAAATGCGCCTGCGCCGCTCGAGCTTTCGCTCATCGAGTCGCGATTTTCGATAATTTGCAAGCTCGAGTGTGTGATTGTCTGGTGGACGACGCGGGCTTTTGGCCGCGAGCTTGCAATTCTATTTTTGGTCACAATGAGCACAGCTGAGTGTCTTAGATCGCGGGTTTGGCTAATTGAAATAATAAGACTGTAATGATTTTAGTTTAGTGGTTGTCTAACGTTTTACGATGTAGGGGTACTGAAAGCTGTGGGAAATTTTGAAGAATTGTTTTTAATTCTTAATTTATTTCATTTTTGAATTAATGATAAGTTGTACAGATTTTCATAAATTTATTTGCAGTTTTTAAATTTGTTTTTATTAATTTTATTTGAATCTTTTCATTCTAAGAGCTAGATTGAAAATATGAATGACTTGAGTTACAGCAAACAATGAGAATTGCATACTTATGCAACACGCATAAAATAGTTAAATAGGTTGTTGTAATCGTTTTGGCAGACGAAGCCTTATGAGCTTGCCAGGCATGCTTGAAATTTCATGAAAATGTGACAGTTTGATTTGATAATATGAAACTGTCGTGCTTATCCGTACCTTTTTTTTCTGTCAGTTAAATTATCTTTTAAACAACTCGATAAAAAGTAATACGGCTTACATTAATTATACGTTAGTTTTATTTGTTGCAGAGGAAATTGTAAGTACCTATATACATTTTTTACATTCTTTGTTTATACAAAGAATAAATCATCCTGATAAAACGATCTATCAGTTTCAAGAAAACAAGAGTTGTTAATGGATCAGGATGATGTATAGGATTCATAAATAAATTTTTAATTAAATCAAAATCATACTGACAAATTATACTGATAAGAATGAAAAGATGCAGATTTTATAACCAACTAGGTTTATTTACAAAAAATATCCAATAAAAAGTACTGTCCTAGATTTTTGCTACTAAGTTTTTCTAATATGATACAAAGCTAAAATTTCGACCGTTCTGTTGATTGAAATCTGAGATCAACATTAGAAAAATGACTAAGCAATGAAGCCGCATCGCTTCTTTTAATTTTAGTCATCTTACCATTCTTAGTAGAGTATTCAAAGATTGGTGAATATCTTCTGTTTCCATCTCGGAAAGACTTACGAAGCTGTGAAAACGTGGAGAGTATTTGACAAAAATCATTTTTTTCTTTTTATTCATAAAAAATTTTAAAAATTATTGTAACTAACCGTTAACTTAGATCCTGATTCACGGCTTAACCAATACCCTTGCTTAGGCCTAATATTGAAAATTCCTTTGTCATATTCAAAGTTCAGGGAAGCTTTCTCACAAGGCTTTACGTAAAATTTACCAGGAATAGCCGGGGGCAACTCGAAGCATGACATATCCTGTCCAGGAAAGAAAAGCGCGTGTGAACGCAAAGAATCGTTTAAAACTGCTTTGAGGAGGGTCTGGCTTCAATGGCGTCGTATGTAGGTTTTCTGTTTGTTTTCTTCAACATTTCATCGATTTCGTCCTGCAGCTGATTCTAAATGTCCGGGTGCGTCACTAAAAGTTGTGATATAATACATATCTGAGTAGATGTTGCGTCAAATCCAGCCAAGAAAAGTGCAAATGCCTGGGCTGCCATGCCAAGAAATATCTAGCTTTAGATTTTCACTCGTTTTACCTGTTTTTCAGAACTATAAAAAAGATCAGTTAAAAGTAAAAAGTCTTTAAAAAATTTGAAACTCTGAAAATACATGTGCAAATACATATTGAAATTTTAATTCATTATTACTTCAATTGTATCATCTGGTCTGATGGTTTTAATATTTATAGTTTCTGCGATAGTCCTGGTAAGGATGGTTAAAAATTTCAAAAATTAGTTATTCGTGAATTTAAAATTCTAGCAATTTTTAGAATACATAACTGATTGTTAGTGGTCCTCTTCAGAAATTTTGGCTCAATAGTAATGATAATAACAATCCCTGTTGGTAGTAATAATTATCAAATTTGGGCTTTTTTTGGTTTCTTTCTGGTCATGTATTAGAGTGAGTCTACAAAATGGTCTAAAACAAGCCACTTAATGGCTGATTTATATTAATTACTTCTACCAGAGTAGTAATAATAAAGTTCATGCTGAAACACTGAAGATATCGATACTTTCCAATCAAACTTCAATTCGTTTGCATTCACTGAAAAAAATGAGTACAATTTTAAGTTTATTCAATCATCATTTTCATTCTTAATATAAAAAAAAAAAAAAAAAATTCCTGCAGTAGTAAAGGCTTGACTAAAGGTAACGCACAAGATAAAGCATAGCATCAATGATTTCATTTCGAATCCTGGCATGGAGAATAATTTACTTGTGTTTTATTTCGAAAACTATCATACAATTTTTAGAAATTAAAAAAAATAGTCTTTTCTATGAAATTTCTCGACTCTCGAGACAAAATCGCGTCAATCTATAGTATGTCGGTAAGGAAGAAATTCATCTTCGAATTTTCTGCGCTGCTCTGTCAACGTTAAATTTATAAGAAAAGTTTATTTTAATAGTTATCAAAATTGAAAAATTGATTGTACTTTCTTTAAATTCAAATATGGCAGTCTAATTCATCGTGAATTTGCGAATGATCTCTGTCTATATTTGTTACAGAATTTTTATGATGTACATATTTCTGTTTTCGCTGATGAGTGAGTTATAATAACTTAATTAAATAAATAACAATCGTTAAGTAAAGTACGATTGAGGGTGCGGATGCGACAAGCCTGTGAGCGCCTCTAACCCCGAATGGTGCTCACCGGCTTATTGTATCCATACCCTCAATTACAAAAAAATTTAGTTTATATTTAAATACACTTTTTAATGGTGATAACGTAATTATTGATGATGAGATTTCTGGAATCAACGAAGCTGAACTCTAAAGCAAAAGCAATCATCTTCGAGTTTTCAAAGCAGTTCACCTTGAAATTAATAATTTACGCACTTTGAGTAAAAGTTAAAACCTTTATCGACAGTTGACTTCAGATTGATTTGAAAAAGGTGTTCCAGGAAACCCTGCAACTTTTTTCTTCTTACACTATCAAAAATAAAACCAATTTCACGTCATATTTAAAATTCCAGACCAAAATAATGAAGAAGTCCCCGCACGAACATTTATTTAGCCGCCTTGACCACTCAGTTCACGCGAAGTTCTGCCAAATTTGAGCTTACACTAGTGTTATATTGGCAGAAGTCAGACTCTGATTAATGCACATCGGGGGTGGTAAATTGTCTCGTTTTTGCGAAGAAGTTTTGGTTACGAAACGAGATGACAATTTTTTCTTTACTTTACATTTTTTTCGAAAAGCTTTTGTTTGACAAGCGTTTGGCAAACTAGCTCGGGAAAAATATGGATGACCGCACCTGTTAACGGCGAAACACAATGATTAGTTTACTTGGGTTTCTTTCTTGGTTGCGATCTTTCGGAAGGGGAATGAACTTTGGTTTATTTTCAACGGCCTTCCGATGAGACCGAGAGAAGAATTTTTCTTTCTGGTCAATTTTTTTATAAATCTTGCGGCTGATGAAACATTGATTGGGTTCTCGCGAATCTTTAATCATTGTTTCTTTAAATGATTTGTTTTTTCAAGTGCTTTTTTTGTGGTAGCTAGTGTTAAATTAATTTTACTGTTAAGGAATAATAAGTGATCTAAAGGGTTAATTTGAAGGGCCTTCTTGCAACCAACGTCTCATATATACTTCTACTGAGACTTTGTATGTATAGTAGCTTTCAAGGCCGCGGTCTGCAGTACAAATTTTTTTGTATTTCCTGAATTTTAAAATACTAATTATTGAAATAATTATGCCAAAATAAATAAACAAGTACGAATATCTTATACATGACTTATTCGTTATTCGGAATTCCAACTTTACTCCTTGACTTTTCTGAGACGGCACTCAAAACAAATTAAGCGATAACTACTCGCTTTCACAAATCTCTCAACGTAGCTCTTAATGGAGAAGAAAAAGAAACCCCTCAGGCGCCGCAACTCTCCCGCGCGAGCAATTCGATTGTCAACGCTCGGGAAAATCTGTCAAGGTCAATCGCGTGGGCGGGCGTACGAAAATTACCCGTCTTAATTGCCGTCAACCGGACATTCCTCGGTTCTGCCAACCGGAATCCCGGACTTTTTAAATTCCTAGATGAAAAAAAAAAAAAAAAAAATATTGTTCATCTTCTCCGAGCGAATTCTATTTCGGGGCTGAGTGACTACTCGCTGAGGAATGTCGTAATGTAGTTTGACAAAAACAACAAACGTTTATTTTCGAGCTGTAGCTTGGCTTACAAACGCGATAATATATTTTTCTAATTTAAATTAATTGGTCGTACCGTGAGCGGGATTAATATATTTCCTCATACCTTTCTTCCCACTTTTCTTTGATGAAGACTTTTTCGTAACGTAAAGTCGCGAGTTTATTAGTTTTTAAAATTTGCGTGACTCCGTAAACGACTCTGTTGTGACAGTCTTGGAGGCCAATGATTTCGAGTCGATCAGAAAAACGATAAATTCAATCGATTTTTTTTTTTCTTCGGCTTTTGGGGTGCTTTAACCCGTGACGTATTTAGCTTCCGGAGGCGCGAGCTTTTCCATCTACGGTCGTGTTTACGTTCGATGCCAAAACGATGAGTAAGACCTGCGTCACTGGTTTCTTATTTAGGGGTTAAATAAACTCTTGCGGGATGTTTTCCCGCGTGTCATTTCGGACTCTATGAGATAATAATAATAGCTTATTTTTGATATTCGCATGACGTAGATTTGAACTATCACTGTTTGTTTATGTTTTAATATTAAACTATCTTAAATTTAGAGCTCTGTTTTGGAAGCTTTTATTAACCCCCATCGAGATATTTTTGTACTGAACAACAAATATCATAAGGTAAATGATAATAAACAAGACTGTTTGTCAATGCAGTGGGAAAATTTGATCGTTCATTGTTTACTTTTACTCTTTTTTACATTCTGATCGGTATAAGATCCTTCATGATCGATCATTAATTTTTTTTTTTTTTTTTTTTAATTTATAAATTCATTAATTGATGAAAAAATAATAATTTACTGCCTGCGAAAGGAAATTTATTAAGAAGTATATCCACTGCAAAAATCCATTAAGCATTCAAAAACGCCAATTAGGATTGCGCTTGGTCATTGAATTATTGTATCTGAATGAAATCAAAATAAACTATCGATCGAGATCTATGATTTCCTCCGATGAAAACAAGATTACGCAAAAACAAAGGGAAGACTGAAAAAAGTCCGAGTTGGAAAACTTCCCTGCTTCGATGACGCGCGAGTGCAGGCCAAAAGTTATTATCGATCGACAACACATGCGACCCGCGTAAATCAAAGATTTCCGTTCGATTATGCCGGTCGCACGGTCACGTGACCAAGTCGTGCGGAGGCTTTGAATACGAAAATTCTACGGGCGATTTCACTGCCAAAAACCGGATCTAGCCGGGATTTTCATTCATGAGACCCGATGCTGGGGATGAATGAGTTTAGTTGCTAATTAACCCGGCGAAGATACTTGTTTCCGGATTATTGGAGTCTGCTCATTAGAGCTTAATTTTATACCAGTGACTAGCTTTTGTTGATGGAAAAAAGATCGATGAGCGAAGGGCAAGTAAGTTTGAATAATCAACTGTAAATTAGTTTCATATGTGGAAATAAAAATTTTGTTTTTGCTTTTCCAACCCAGCTTTATTTTTTGCCACTTATTAAAGTTTCTCAATGATGAAAGCCAATAATTTAGTTTAAGCTTCAGATAAATTACATTTAATGGTTTTGTATTTATCATTTGAAAATCTTAAAAAAAACCAAGTTATTTTTAAAAATTTTTAAAAAAAGCTTGAAGTTAACGTTGAAAAAAGTTGTGTGAGTCAAAAAATTTAATTTTAGAGCTTTTTTTTTTTTTTTAAAGTACAATCATTAATCCAAAAAAAGCTTCTTTGGATAAAACAAGATTCATTTCGAGAATAAATTTGGGGATGATTTCCGCAAAATTCATCAAATTGTTGACTTGATACTCAAGACTAGAACTCAGCTAAAACCAGTTTTTTACGGACTTAATTAGTCTTGACGTCGTGAATGATGACCTCGAAATTTTCATCAAAGAACTCTTTCCCAAATCTTCTCGTCTCCCAAAAAGCTCTCAATAAATTAAAATTAATCTGGCTTCAAAATACTTCAACGATGATTAACTCGGGAATATTTAAAACCAAAGGTATTTCCTCCCATAAAAGTCGTAACATCAACGAACCATTCAGAAACGTTTGCATTTCACAACCGCGAGCTTTGAAGAAACGAAAATCGTTAAGATCTCGGGAGACAAAGTTTGACGCTCTCTTCCAATGTCACACGCGCGCGCGTATCCGAAATTGCCAATTTCTATATTTACCGGATGCTCCGTCAAATTGTAAAGCCTGTAAAATTAGCTTCCCCCCCGGAGGAATGCGAATGTCGCGGGTTTGGGCATATTCGACCTTTTGGATCTCCCGCTTTTGTTTGCCCAGTCAATCTTTTTCTCCATCTCGATGCGTGAAGACTCCGCTTTGTTTGTCAATATCCCGCGCTCTTAAGGCAACCCTCCCAATTTTACTAAAAAATAATTTCAGTATAAAGAAGCTTCTCTAGATCTAGAAGCTTCATATTTTGCAATTTGTCAGAGTTTGACGTTACAGGCTGCAACTCAAGACGGATGGTTTAGTCTCGTCTTTTAATAGTCACATAAATTATACAACGTGCAAAAAATATGTCTCTCTTTTCGAGGCAAAGCTAAAGCTCCACCATTATACCGAAGTATTTTTTTGACACCGCCCACGTGTGCTTGCCAATAGTCGAGACCTGGGCTCATCCTTCGCGGGGGCTTCAGCCATGGTTTGTGACCGTGGGTGGGTAGTCTCAAGTGCAAAACCGTGTAAATTCGGGTGATTAACGAGACTATAAAATTTTCGTGAATTTGCTCACAAGTATTTATTGTGCTTGTAAATTATGAGGAACAATTAGCGAGAGGTTACCGATTTAATGAACAGTAATTTTAGATTCGTTGTCCAGAGTTACCATCTCGAGTAATATGAAAAAAGCCCTGGTCACAGATTTTTCAAAGAGATTCATTTCACATTTAAGTTATGCATAATAAGGTTACACTTGTGTTTTATTTTTTCAACACATTTAGTTTTAAATATTAAACTAATAAACATCAGCTTTGTTTTTTATTTTTACACAATAACTGTCACAATTTTAAAAACATGGCAAAACAAAATTTTTTTATAAGTTTAATATTTGCAATTTATTTTGTTAAATAATCAAATGTTTACTGAAATAAAATACCTTTTACAGACAGAATATTCTTCAGAGAACTCATTATAAATCGAGCTTGCAGTTTTCATTAAAGAGCTTGCGATTTCTTACTTTAACATCATAATCCTGAATCCTCGTTAATGAATCATCCTGAGAAAAAAAAGCGAGATGACTCGTCGCGCAGGTGGACGGCAAACAGGTGATAAACTCGGGGGCTTTGGATTTCGCTTCCCGCGCTTTTTTGGCAACCGGCTCTGGGTAAAAAGCTCTGGGAGTAGGGGGGAGAGCAAGAATTCTTGTTGTTTGGTATAAAAAGCTCTGGTGCGGCTCCAGACGGCGTTCATTCTCTCGTGGCTCGCGCAAAGACAACTTGCGCTCTATTTTCGGTACAGCCGGTGGTTTTTTATTCATAGTGTACAGTGTATTGAAGATATAATGTCATCGGTTATGTGGGTGAGTTTCAAGTGTTGAGATTGTGCGATAATTCAAAGAGAAGAGCTTTTTCGACGAGTCGTTTAAATTTGGGCAGGGATTAGGTTTAATAGAGATATCTCGGGTGGATACACGAAACGAAGAAAGTGTTAGCTTCCAAAGCTCTTTAAATTTATAGCTGAATTCCAAGCTGCACCTCTAATTAACTCGTACAATGCGCGCAACTTCATAAATCCCCGCGGTCCGCGTCGCAGTAAAACTTTCTCAAAAATATTCGTCTAAAATTGTGTTTTGGCCGTGCGTCAAACTGTCATCTCGAACGTTTCCGCCTCGTGAATAACGTCTAATTTTTCGTTGCCCCCCCCCGCGCGGCTAAAAAGCTCTTTTCGAAATGAAAGAAAAAATAGTTTTGCCGGTCAATTTGAGCCAAAGAAAACACGTCTTCTTTGTCTCGAGATAGAAGTGTAAGTACTTCAGACCGGAAACATTAGTGGTAACGTGGGCCCGCGAGAGCACTTTGACGCGGTGCCACCCTGGGCTTTTATGGTCAGGGCCACGGCCGAACGAACGAGCTAGCAAAGTCTGGTTGGGGGCCAAATTTTTCGGCTCTTTAACGTCTATTCATCATCGTTTTGTGCAAATGAACATTTACGAAAAAACTTGACGCTTGTCTGAGACTTTTTTTTTTTTTTTTTTTTTTTTTGATGAGCTGACCGACGAGGAAACGTCTTATTTG
This sequence comes from Encarsia formosa, assembly GCA_038277355.1. Taxonomy (NCBI): domain Eukaryota; kingdom Metazoa; phylum Arthropoda; class Insecta; order Hymenoptera; family Aphelinidae; genus Encarsia; species Encarsia formosa. Next base: position 115,841,027 of record CM076184.1, read on the forward strand.
GGGAGGGTTTATTTACGATGATCAAAAATCTTGGTCGTGACGTCAAATTATATTAGTTGAATCGGTGCCGGAGTATTTTTGGATATTCGACTAATGGAGCTTTTTAAAGATCTTGAACTCTGGTGCTAATTAGAACCGATATAGTTTTAAATAAATAATTGAATGGGTTTTTAATAAACCAGTGTGTATAAGTACGACTTATGTAAAAAATTCATTGGCACAAGACAATAGGTTAAGTTTTTTTTATTGCGCACTTTTAGATGACGTAACATTACTATACGTCAAGAGAATTAAAAAAAAGTATCCTGTTGTCCTTAATACTCATTAAGTAGAAAGTGGACGCGTTAGGTCTGACTCCATTCATTCAGTCCGCGGTCTTTTTTTATCACGTGCCGGCGCAAGCTCCTCACGCGTGCTTTAGAAAACATCTGTCGTGCATTCCTAGCGTGACTCGGGATTTAGAAGAAGCCCCTGAGCGCGCCAAGTCTTTGGGCGATGCTTCGTTGACAAAGCTCTCAGTTTATCGTCGTTTACATTAGCGTATGCACCGCTAAGTTTTTTTTTTTTTTTTTTACGCCGGAGTACCTTCTTAAATTGGTGGGTGAATGAGGGGAAGAAATGTTTTTGTTTCAAGGTTAAAGATGAGTTTTTGATTTTTTTTTAGGATTCACTTGAGAACAAGGTCGCGATGTTCGACCAGCACGCGAACAAGCACATCGATGGTCAGAGCAAAAATCCGTTCACCTCGGGATTGAATCTCCCAAAACCTACCTTTTCCAAAGAAGAATATGGCAGGTAAAGATGAAAAAATATTAAAATAAAAAAAAATGTATGATCATTATTTAAAAATTTCGATTACTTTACAAAATCTTGTAAGTCAAAGTGATAATGAGATCATATTGAAAATATTACATAAAGCTCGAATCCTCTTAAAGCTGTGCAAGCTGCACTATTCAAAAAAAATTTTTTTTAAAAACCAAAAACGATTGATTCACTCGATAATTTAAAAACAAAAACAAAAAATTTCAGACCAGCAGCGGGTTCGCTGTCGGACATTCGGGGGCGCAAGGCCTCGGTGCACATATACAAGGAGATCCTGGAGCTTTGCGACGTGATATACCAAAACGGCACTCCCTGCAGGGACCAGCCCGACATCTTGGGAATCACCTTCGGCGACCTCTTCAACATCTACGTCCACATAAACGACAAACTCGTTGGTCTTCTTCTGCGTGCCCGAAAACAAAAACTCGTTGACTTCGAGGGCGAGTGCCTCTTTCAGGTTGGTACGACGTGATTTCTTGTTTATTTACAAGTATCACTACTCAAATCTTGCATTTGGCGACGATCCAAGTGTCTCACGCTCGTTTGTTTGCGCGTATGGTTACACAAATCTTGATAATTGGATTCTAATATTCGAGTTTGGTGTTACTCGTTCCATTCCATACAATTTCACCAGTTTTACACGATTAGTTTTTTTATTTTAAAATCAGATTTATAAAAAAAAAAAAAAATTACATGACAATCATTACTTACATATAAAAAAGATAATGATCCTTAGTAAGTAAAGAATTTGTTAACTTGAATACAAATATAATATAATGAGAAATTTCAATACGAATGAAATGTTAATTAAATTTTCAATTTTCGTTATTATTTAGCTTCATTATTTAAACTTATTAAATTTTTTTATAATTTTAATTCGGTGATAGCGATGTTGAAAAATAAATTAAATCTACTTTGGTGCAATGAAAACGATTTTCAGACTTTGAAAAAAGGTAGTTTAAGAAAAAATAATATTTTTTTTTTCGTGTTTATTTCATTCAGTTTTCATAATTTAATTATGTAAAATTAAGTTACAAAGTAAAGGCTGATTTTAAAAGATGGTCTTAATAACCTTTGCAATCATCTTCAATGATTAAAATTGCGGAATGGGACTTTTTTTACATAAATGTGGGTGCTCTTGTTGATCAGGCGGGCAATCGGGTACTGATCCTGACATACCTGAGATTAAAAAAAAATAATGGTAAAGAAAAGTTAACTGTATGTAGTTAAACAGTCATTTATCCTTATTTATAATATTTATAATTATAAATTACCTAAAGCCAAAAGAGAGAACAACGCGCTGAGTACCAGTATCAACTTCATTGCTTCAACTTGAGCGTACAATCAAAACGAACTAAAAAATACCTCTTAAAAGTTAGTTTCAAACTACGTGAAACAAAGCGACAAAACTGAATTTATATGTTTCCATGTCTAAAAATAGCTGTTATCGAATTTACCAGATACTCGGGTGGAAGAATTTTAAACTGAAACGTATCAAAATCGACTTTATGTTTAAGTATTAGTAATTAATTTTACAAGTATTCAAAAAACAAGGAGACTAAAAAATTATATTTTGATTACTTTTTTATGATATTGTGATTATCAAAATACTTTTTTACATGTCGTAAATATAATATCATTGTAAAAAATTTAAGACTTATAAATATAATTTTTTAACATATTATAAATACCTCAATGAATTTTAAATACAAAGCCCGTAGTTTATAGAAAGGCTAGTAAGAATAAAGTAATAATCACATTTAATTAAGAAAAAAATATTTTTTGCAGAGGCGGGATGACAACGTGCCAATATTTTTGGTAAAGCCAATCGAGCAGATCAGAACTGAGTTTCGGCAAAAGCTAGACGAAATGACCAAAGAGATACCAAAATCGCCAAGTTAATCCATACAAGAAGTCAAGAAGAATTCATGAATAATTTTTCCACGAGCGAGGCACGTTCTCGATGTCTCCGAACCTCAAAAAACACACTTTTACGCACTACCGACGTATTATTTTTAAACAGCTGCGATATTTATTTATTGTTATTTTATTTTATTTTTTCTCTGAATGTTGTGTATATTATTATGATGACCGAAAGGATGTAAAATTTGTACCTGGGTGCAGCCGATGCTGCACAGTTTGTTATCGCCGAAAGTTATTGGAGCAGCAGCGTTTTAGTTTGCAGATTCCTTTGTAAATAGTGCAGTGAGTGATACACGAGTGAGAGATTAAATGTGATACGGTGAAGTAGCTTTTAAGAATAAATACATTTATATAAAATCTTGGTACTATCATTTATTCATTTCAAACCACTGTTACTTTATTCAAAATATTTTAGAAAGTATATAAATCATAAATTAAGCTAATTAATTAAAATGAGTTTGTATATGCCGATTTTATTAGTTTATTAGTTTTATTCTTTGAATTCACAATTTTTTATGAAGGTAAATTTACTGAGAGATTAATTATAGTTTCAATTTTGTTGTTGTACACTGAATAATGCTGAAAATTCAAGAGATTTTTTATAATATCAATTAAATTTATTTAAACAATACAATAGTATATCTAAATTCCATAGGTTAAATCTCAAAACAATAAATTAAAAAATTCAGGAAAATGTATCAAAATAAATAAATAATTTATTTTTCAACTCACTCAAATTTATTTATTTAGTCCGGTAAGTTGTTGCGGACAAATTAATAAGTTTATTTTTCAAAACATATCGACTCAACTGTAATAAGGTTTTTGAAGTTTTATAAACATTCTTCTTCTTCAGAATTTGATTCTTCGTTGAAGTTATTGCAAGGTAAGTGAACAGGTAATCTCGACATTCCTGACGACAATAATTCCATATAATTAAAACTCTATTGATTTATTAATTTTAGTGAAAATTATAAGTTACCTAAGGATATGATAGAGAACAAAGCAAACAAAAACAATACTACGTTCATTTTTTACTTCTTGAAAATGCTTGGGGATAAAATATATTTCGAAAAAGTTATCTTGAAATTAACGAGGAAACTAAGTAAAAATACAATATAAAACCGAATTTATATAATTCGACGTCTGCGTGTCTGGGTAATTATATTTTAATTTTTGAGGAAGAATATTCTGCGACAGATGTTTCAAAATCGTTTCAATGAATACAGGTAATAAAAATTCATTTGACAACCTTTAAAAAATTTATAAACATCAAAATTAAAAATTTTAGTTTTAATATTTAATATTTTTTTACTATTATTTAAAGAATAATTAAGCGAGATTACATTACATGATAAAAAAACAAAGTTTAAAGATTTTTTTTTCCACCGGGATGAGATGAGACCCATATATAAACATGCTTATAAATGTATAAAATCATCAGAATGTGTCAATTAAATAATGAATTAATTTTTTATCAAGTCTGTAGAGGTTAAAAAATAGTTTTTTTTTTTTTTTTTTTTGCTTTTCGATACCCAGAGTCAATTTTAATAAAAACTTCTGGAAATACATTTTTATGATTTAGGTAATCATAATAATATTATTATTCTCTCAATTCTAATGGTAATGCATCAAATAATTAAATTAAGAAGGATTATTATTTAGCTTTTCAACGTAGTCGGTTTTAAAAACTTGAAACTTACAAACTGATTATTATCGGTTTAATATTTGAGCACTGGCAATGAATTTTAATAAGTATTCAAAACTTGGGAAAACCCAAATTTTTTATTATTTGCTATATTATTTTTTTAATTTCTTCACTGAAAATTGCGAATTACGTATGATTTATTAATTGAGAATGATTTTTAAATTAGTAAGAATTGTATACATGTCAAATACTAAATACGTCAAATGGTAATCTTAACAATAAAAGTTCTACAACACCTGGCGCTGGAAAAGTATTAGCCACAAACCTAAACTGACGCCCGAGGTGAGGGTGTCAAGGGTTTGCAAAAGTTGGCTCATTTCTCTTTCAACGCTAGGGAGAAGACAGCTCTTTTAGCACTAACTTAGATCTATAAATTTTGAGTTATGGCTAAAGTATGATTGGTAAATTAATATGGATCTAATGATAATGATGATAATGTAAACAGAAATGAAATGTTGTAAAAAGTTAATACATGCTTTTTGACTGTTTTCAGAGAGTAAAGTGGTTTTTGAGCACTAAAAATTTTTCAAACTATGCTCTTCAGAGTCACAAAAAAAATTTGTCATGTGTCATACTTATAATCGTTTAAAAACTTCACAAAACATTTTTGTTCAAAACCTTTTAGCCTAAGAAAATTTTTAAGATCTGTCTTCCATAATGTTTAAAAAAATTAACAAAAAGAGAAAAAAAAAAAAAATAATAATAAATTACTGATTTTTACTTGAATATATAACATTTTTTGCAAACTTAGATGATTTCATCATGACTAACTTTTCTTTGTTTTCATATAGTTATTTAAGAAGATCGTGTATATGATATAATTTTCTGAAGAAATGGAATGAAACAAGTACTATATTAATACCCCACAGAAATAAACATTTACATTAGTGGAAAAATAAAATAATAAAAAGTATGAAATAAATAGATAACTTGTTTTTTATGATGTTGAATATATTTTATAATTGATATTATATACAATTACTTTACAACGCGTTTATTCGGTGACACTTTAGCGATCGTAATTCATAAGAGTAAGTTATTTTTCGTGATTTTTTTTCTTTTTACAGTGTCGTTGCGATAGTTTCATTACAATGTAACAGTATATAATAATAAAGTAAAAATAGTTTGTTGTCGCAGTTTTAAGTTTAAAAAACTCAAAAAGTTTTTACATAAAATATGAATAACAAGTATCAAATTCATTGTCTTAGTTGGTTTAAAATTTAAAAAAAACTAAATGGCGATAAAAACACTGATTCGTGATTTCTTCACAAAACAGTTTTTATTTATCAATAGATAGATGAAATAAGAAAGTTTTTTTCGGCAGTGAAATTGAAATTTTCTTTTTTTTAAGAAGATATGTATCGATACGCTTATCACATATTTTTTACTGGTCAATGAATAAAAATTTCATTTTTATTTTCTACAATAAATAAATAATTGGTGATTAAAACTTGGTCCAATTTAATTATTTATCATAATTATTATTTCATTACTCATTACAGTCATAAACTTAATTTTAAAATTTTCACCATGGATGAAAATTAACATAATTTTTGAGATTTGAATATTTTCATGACCTGTCAATATTTTGCTCATAAAATGATTTTTTATTAAAATCATTGTGTTATACTCAGCGCATTGACAAAATTATTAATCATTTATGATTCAACATTTTATTTTATTTATTATAGAAAATGATATGATGTACATCGATACATTTCAGAGCACAGAGATCGATATGTTCAATTGCTTTTCTTTTCCACTGTCTATAGGTCTCATTGTAGTTAGTGTAAATAAATCGTATTTCAAACTCGCGAAACATTTTTCAAGCTCTTATTCATAATTAGTAAACTTATGATATGTTAAACTTTAACTATAACTAAATAATGATCATAAAAAAACTAATTTAATAATTATTACAATTATTAAAAAAAACTTAATTGATAGTTTACAATTTGTGCGTACTTATGAAAATTGTCTTATTTGTTACTGTACAACGCACATTTATAAATACTCTTTTTTTTCTCTAAAGAATAAAGGTTTTTTTTTTGCTTCTTTTAGATTCGTTTGTGTTAGAGTAGGCCAGGGATTACACAATCTTGGTTCATTAAAAAAATGAAATTCATATTTTTAATCTAAATTAGCAGTCCCTACTTTTCACAGGTTCATTTAAACTTTACTCTCATAGTTCTTGCTTATTAAGGAAGCCAACTTAGATCATGTATTTGAATAAACTTTTCTTACATTTATATGTTAATAACTATCTATATTATTTCTATTTCGCATTTCATAAATTTTTCTCGAAACTAAAAAATTATTATACTCGCACAAATTTAAATATACTAATTTACAGTTTCAGGAAACATGCCATACCTATTTTTTTTTTCTTTTCTTTTCATTTAACATTCATTTCAGTCTAGTGCATTTTTTATATATTGCGCACTAATTTGCAGACAGAATTATCAAACAGCGATTAACTTCTTTTGTGACTATATTTATGATATACTCTTTTGTACAGGAGGTTTCAAGTATTTTATGATTTATTTAAACGAATACTGGCAAAATAGTCAAAGATTGTGAATTTTAAGTAATTGATAATTAATTTAGGGAACAATGTTCCCTGTTGTAAGAAAGGTTAAAAAATACTTTTTGAAATCATCATTCAAGCTATTTTAGTGGCTTTCTGTCGGATTTAGTAAGTTTATTTTTATTAAAAACTTCATATAGAATTCATAAATTCTTTCTTTTACTAAGCACAAATGTTTTTAATTTAATAAATTTTTCAAACCGTTGCTTTTAACAAAATGTTTACTGTTTTTGTCAAAAAAAAGTTATTATTGAAACTTCTTGTACGTAAATGTAATATATTTCACAGGCGGTTCTATAAGGAGCATTCGTAAGAGGCTTTGTTATTATGGAATGTGGTACATACATTGGTACAGTGCACGTGTAATAATTATTTCTGTATCATTACAACAAATTTTTGTTTATTTAAAATATTAAATATATATTTATATATAGAACAGTATTTGCTTGGACATTTTTTGTCGAAAGTTTATAAAAAGCCTCAGCTATATTCTATCAATTTCATTTACTTGAAAACGATTGGAATAATTATATAGCAGTTCTCATTTTTTACTCCTTCCCGCATATATATTTTTTTTCCATCTGTAAATAATATTTATGTATATGTATATAAGCTTATAGTACACACAGAGTGAGTCTATTATTGATATCGATGCTTCCACTCGATGTAACCACACTTCATTGCGATTTTGAAAAACAATTTTTCATACCATTAAGTACTATAGTACTGAGCTTCAGATAAAAACATATTTTATGGTGTCAACAACTTGATTAGGTAATAATCATTACAAAATAGCTTTGACGTATGTCTAAAACTAATGAAGGCATCGATATCCATATCCTATGAGAAATATAAGCACAACGTTAAATCTCTCTACCGAAACACTCAAACATAACACCGATTACTTTGTGCTACAAATCATCAAACTTTGATATTAAATTTTCTTACATTTCAGTCTTGGCATCACGTGAATCATGGTTTTTCACATATATATTTTGTAAGTTCGTCGACTGCTCGAAATTTAAATTCCTTCCTCAGATTGTACGGATTGTAGATTTTACGCGTAACGCCATTCAAGTGACTCGACTTAATTTGAATTTAAAAACATTCGTAGTCAATGAGAAACGATATTTGTTTTCTGATAAATATTAAAAATTTTTTCTATGAATTCATCCAAAATTAATTCCTTCGATTATATTATTTTTAACAAATCTGTTTTTGTTTTTTATACGTTTTAATATACCTCACAGAAACTCTGTAAGAAATTCATCTCAAAAAAGTTTTTTTTAGCACGCAGACATCGTAAATACATTCACATATTCATTTTATATAATATTTATAATATTTATATACCGCATGATCATCCATACGGATTTTTTTTTCTCTTAAAAATATATTATTGTCCTTCGATGAGAACGTAGCACTTGAACTTCACCTTCACCAGCTCCATCGCAGCTAATATAATCACCGGTTTCAGTGTCTCTCTGTCATTTATTACACTTTTACAAGTATTATCGTGATAAAATAATTCTTAAAGTATAACATACCTAATTTTCTACGCGATCCTTGCGTCTTGGCAAAGAGCTCAATCGTTAAGCTAGGAAGCGCGTGTCTTGCTGGAAAAAGTATTTATTCATTTTGAATAAACAGTTGTTACTACTGCGTAGCAATATATTAATTATGTTGTATTAAATTCAACGTAGTATAAGTATCACAATTAGTTGTGCATTTTTTTATATTACAAAAACAATGTCAACAATAAAAAATGACGCCAATTGTGAAATAACTTTATCATAAATTTACTTGTCATTGTTCTGAATAAAATCATTCGATTTAATTTTACAAAAGATTTTTGAGCAATGATTTCCGGGTTTTCATCAAGTAAAATAATTCAAGTTGATAAGCAATGTCAATTTACTTGAGCTTCTCTTAGTCATGTCTAGGCCACATAAAAAAGTAATGACAATCAAATTATCATTTTCATAAAAACTAAGTATCCTAACTCCTAATATTTATTTACAAAATAATAAAACCTAACTCGTTTAGCAGCAAGTCACGCGCAAGGAAGCAACTTAGCCTATTTACAATCGACCGAAATTCATTCACTACTATCATACGTCATTCTCGTGGCAGAGCTCAACTTTTCTCCTGGCCAAGTTTATCCTCCGCTTGTCCGCAACGAAGTCCCTCACGCAAGCTTTGAGGCCCCGGTGTCCAGGTCGGCCCCCCACGAAGAGTTTGCCGTTGGTCGTCAAGGGTCCGCTCTCCCGGGTGAGCTTGACCGCCGGTAGCTGGTCCACCTGGAGTGACGTTGCGTGCGGACGTCGATTGGCCTTGATGTGATGGAAGAATCCGTCGTCTATGCGTTCCTGAAAGTTATATTTTAATGTTAGTCAATTATGTCGTTATATATATATATTTTGGTATTTTCAAATATTTACTTCCAGAACTATACTCGTAGAACCGCCTACTGCTGGAAAAACCCAACTTTTCTTACATTGAAAGAAATGCGTATTCAAGGTCGAACTATTCAAGTGCAATGGGCTTTTAAACGTGATAAGAATTAAAATAGACGAAAATATTGACTTGACAGCAAATTTTAGCATAAAATATTTTTAAGTTTTTTCATCATTTGTGATCATACAGAATTTTATAAATTTCTTTGAAAAATATTGTTGAAACCAAACTCAAACCCGCCAAGTTTCAAATTATATGCGTAGGGGAATTTTTCAGAGCACGGTTTTACATCGTGATTTTTAAATTTCACTTAATACTAGGTTCAATAACCAAGAAAATGTCCTTGAAAATAACTTTTTATAAGTTTGAAAGAAAAATTTTAGTGATCGTAGATGATACTATTTACCACAGTATAATAAACTGAAATAAAATTTTTACATTTTTGTCGTGATTTGAATGTGAGTCATGATGAGAAAAATTTTATTTTTACGAAAGAATTCAAAAAATGTTCGAAATTTACTGTTTGTTCAATGACAAACTTAATTTAATCAACGAATATGTCGGAAAAAAATTTGTACCATTGAAAAATCGAACATTTGTCGATAAGTATAAAAAGACGCGGAACAATCCAATTCTTATCTTTATACTCTCGAAATTCAACTCGAATATAATCATAACGCGAAGCACATTTGCAGAGAAAACATCATTTTTTTTCAATTGGGTTCGATTCGTTTGAGTAATAAAAATGGAGCGTCATACAATCATGATCTTTTTATTCTCTGTTGTATTATTACTCCTCATTGATTCAGGTAAAGTACTTTACGTTTTATTTTCATAAACTAACATTTTTTTAATTACTTTACATAAATAACTAAAAAAGCTTACATAAAATTTTTGAAATTTGTTGAATTAAATATAATTGAAGTCAACTTCGCTTTTTGTTTATTTCTTCTGTATTGATATAGTTTTTGTGTAGAACGTGAATTATATTTTTCAAGAAAACCTTTTTTATTTTTAGCTCAATCAGCGGACATCTTCGGAATAAACCCCGAAAAAATCTCGCAAGGAATAGGCAATACATTACAGCAAATATGCAATAAAGTTTCACATTTCTTCAGTCAATTTTTAACCTGGGTTGAACGGATGTTAAAGTCTACAGACGGACAAAAATCTCCAATAGGAAACAAGACATTTAAAGTCCCTCGAGCATAATTGAGCTGTTAGTTACTTTTTCTACTAAGTTATTATTAAGTGTAGTATTGTATTTATTTTTGCGTAGAAATTTAAGTTACTATATTGTAGGATTTTTTATGTTAGATAAATATATATAAAGTGAGTTGCATCAAAATATATTGGCTTATCATTACTTTGAGTCAAACTTCAATCTTTTTTTTTTAAATAATTCAAAATAATTTATTGAATACCAACCTGACTTCTGATAGTGAACTCCTCTTCTCGGCCACGGTACGACAGCACGACGTAGCCCTCGTGCAGGTACAGCATCATGTGCTCCAGCTTGCCCCGACCGACCCAGGCCACGACACCTTCGGGGTGGGTCGTCCTCAGCTTCAGTTCGAATTTATTCGATTGTTGCGCCCGCCTCCTGTCAAATTTTCACGGTTTATAAAATATTTGTATTCAACGTCAGTGGTGCTTATTACTCGGCCAGTATAAATAAAATTAAATGATAAATAATTTTTTTTTTTTTACTCGTTTTGTAGCAGTGGAATTTTTTTTTTAAAGCTAAATGTTTTTTAAAGATCGATCAGTTTATAGGGTACTTCATTTAATTTTAGTGTAACGGTAAAAAAATTTTAATTAACGTTGGAATAAACTATCGAGGTACAAACTTTATCGTAAATATAAGCCGGAGTTTATTAACCGCGTAAGGGAAACCGAAGTATCGAGTCAATATTTCACTAAGGATCAGCGTTGTGCAGTAATTTCCAACCAAAACACAACAAACTTTATCTATCTTCGTGGTCGAAAAACTATTGATTAAGCGATCATGTTCGCTGATACTGGCCAAGTTTGTTGAAAAAAAAAAGGGTTGCAAACTCTACTACGGAAGTGAAGGTGAGAGTAACCAAAGCTCAGGTGTAAATGGAAAACCAAATAATAATAAATTAAAATAAAAAGGGTGCATTTATTATTGTTTTTAGTTTTTGAGGTGTCAGACTTACTCACTATAGTCGTAATTCTCATAATCGTCGTAGATGTCATCCTCCGAGTCATAATAGTCGGTATAAGACTCGTCGGGGTAATCGCCAAACGTTGTGTTAGTAGCATTGGGACTGGGAAAAGTTAGTTTACTATATCAGCTGCACGTTAGTCATATGTTTTTTTATTTGCGCTGTTAGAGCCCTTTACAATTTATATTATACATAATACATCTCACAGACTAATTGTTAATTTCTAATTCTAAGCTTTAATAATTAATAAGCTGAACTAAAAAATACAAGTTTATATGCATTTTATCCAAATTAAAATTTTTCTGGTGCACGAATCGGTTAAAAAATCAGTAAAATATGAATATTAGTTTCAAAATTAGTTTGGTTAAAAAAAAAATTTATATCTTGTAGCATTAATCGGTTTTTAATTCAACGTATACTCTAAAAATTTTAATAATTATCAAGCCTTAATATTCAACAAGCGAACTGAAGTTAAAATTAGTTACAATTTTTATACTATATGAGGTTTATTATAAAAATTAGTTTGTTAGTTTTAAAGCCATTGCTAAAAGCAGCTTTCAGTTCACCATTTTTCCAAATTTAAAATAGGTTAATTTATTTGAACAAATGTTTTAAATTCTCGAAGATTCAAATGATAAAAATAGAAAACATACCTTCTTCCGAAACGATGTTTGAACTGCAAATAGTTGTCACCGTTGAACCTCACAGCTTGTTCTAGAACTTTTCCACCTGAAGAATCGAAGCCCATAACTGGAATAATAATTTTGTTATAAATATAAAAATTTCAAAATGCATATTCACAATTAATTTTCCTTTTGAAAAACTTTTTTGTAGCCGGTCGCGAATTAAAGAAAAACAAGCGAGTTTTGGAATTCCCCGGATTTATTGATATTTAATTGTAACTTTATATTCGCAGTTCACACATGATTAAATAAATTGACGGTCTCAGCGAAGAAAAGCCTTGGCTAAAAATCTACTGACTTAAATTGCCAATGAGAAGCCGAAATAAATTAAAAAATCCGATTTATTTTGTACCAAATTGGTAAGTCTCTAAATTTTTCCTAATTTTTTAATTAATTTCGTCCCAATTACCGTTTTAAAATCGATTGATTTTCAACTAAGGTTTTTCTTCGCTGGGACAATCGAAATAAACTATAAATATTGTATTTAATATTTTTAGAAAATTAATTTGGATATAATTTCCAGTCTGGTGATTAGATTATTGCGGTAGGACGCACACGGTACAAGATTAGCCAAACTTACAGAATTCGCAGTTGATGCCGTCATAGCCAGAAGCGCACTTGCAGAAGAAACTATTGAGCAGGGGGAAGCAGACCCCGTTGCTCTTGCAGGGATTCGAGTTGCTCGGACAGGGTAGACCGTCGTATATCTCGGTGTTGTGTTGCGTCACGTTAACCGCCAAGTTCTGGTAAGTTTTGTCGTTTACCATGAGACGCTGAATAGCACCGCTGAGGCCTGTCGAAGCCCCGGCCATCCGATGCACCTCTCGCCAGTGTCTAAACAATTATTTTATTATTTATTCATTATAAATCTAAAAAATTATACAACAATCATTAAGTTTTTTTTTTTTTAATTTACTTTTTTGATTAAAGTTGCAGTAATAACATGTGTGGGTTTCAAAGTTAGTTGAATTATTTCAACGCAAAAACGTGAATAACCTTGATACATTCATAAACTAATTTATAAAAATAAGTTATTTTTTCTTGGCACATTAATCAATTATGGTATGTGTCATATTTTTACAAATTATGGTAACGAAAAAAATTAGTCTTTTTCCTTTAAACTCTTTGGGATAAATAACGGAAAAATTTTTCTGATTTTTTTTTAAGTGAAACTTCTTTAGCGAAGCTATGCTGAAAAAAATTTTTTAACCTCGTTGATCACAAGTATAGTATATTATTCCCGCAGGTGAGATGGTTCGATTTGGCCTCCAAGAGGTTTGCGACCCGAGCCGAAGGCGAGGGTTGCAACGAGGAGGCTAAATCGAACCCTCGAGCCTAAGGGAAATATACTATTTTTCGTCCTTCTAACCGAAAACAAGGGACGAAGTTCCGATTTTGAGGTTAGAGGGACGAAAATAACTTGTCTCCCTCCGACGCAAGCCAAAAGAACGAAATGTACTCCCTGCGCCATCGACCAACGCGCACCCGGCCTACTGCATGCCCTCGCTAGCGCTCGGGCCGCAACATGGCGGCCGGCTGCGTGTCGGCCGCTGGCGCTTCGGGAGTACATTTCGTTCTTTTGGCTTTAATCGGAGGAAATCAAGTTATTTTTTGTGATCAACGGACTTTAAAAAAGTGCATATATCCCTCAAGACTAAAGTTTGCTGAGGAGGCCCACGTATTTGCAGCCCTCGACTTCGTCTCGGGCTGCAATGACAGCGGGCCTCCACTGCAAACTTTAGTCCCTCTGGGAATAATATACTATTTTTTAAATATGGGAGTGAATCCGTGTGTCCAAGCTTGCATCACGTTACCATCATCGCATGACAATCGAAAAGCGCGCGATAACCTTCATAGCTGTTTTTTAAATTTTTGAGGTTTGGCAATCGAACAAAGTTTAAAAATCATAATTTTTTTACATTTAAAACTTATTCAATAAAATTTATTAGAAAAATCGCGACCGTGTTTTAAAGTTTTCATTAACTTAAAAAAAAAAAATGCTATCAAGTAGTTGAGTTTAATAAACAGTGAATAAAGAATTCAAAACTTGAATAAATTAAAGTTTTTAAAGTGCGGCTTAGAAAGTAATTCTGCATAAAAATTACTCATAACGATAAGCACTCACAGATCGTCAGCTCAGAGTAAGAAGATTCCACCTCAGAAACCCAGGATAAAATGATTCCATCTCAGAAATCGAGGGTAAAAAGGTCCCATCTCACGGCCGGCTCGACGTCTTAATAAATTAATAATATTGAATTTTTTTCACAAGCACATTTCAAGTTTATAATTTATTATTATTTCCAAAATTAAATGAATAAACGTCGGTAACAAAACCTTGAATAATCGCAGGTACGAGTGCAAGTACAAAAAATCTATCAATAAATTAAGCAAGCCAACAAATTATTATCCATAATAAAACAACCACGTGACACAGGACCGTGAGATGTGACCTTTTGTCGAGAGTTTCTGAGATGGGATCTTATCAGCCTCGGTTGACGTCACCTTTTTACCTTGGATTTCTGAAATAGAACCTTCTTACTCTTAGCCAACGAAATAATCATCGAAGCGTTTTTTTTAAAATTAATTAATTTTGCAGAAGGTTAAAGAAAAAAATTTTTCTTTTGATTAAATATTATTTTTATGAAATTTTAGACACTACTTACTTTCACTTTAAAATGAATAAAGAGATTTTACGAAAAAATTTTCCTCGAACTTACCAAAAAAATAAACAAATAAATAAATAAAACTTGAAAAATTTGACAATTTTTGAAAAAAGTTGATTTTGGTCTCAGGATTCAATATCTCTGGTCAATTCATTAGCTTTTTTGAGCAAAATTTGACGAATAGGCTATTATTATTGGTCAACCTTATAGAAAATTCGATATCTTTACACTTTTTTTTTTTTTTTTTTTTTAATCTTTTTTTATAAAGTTTATGAATTGATTAATCACGTTCATTTGTTAAGATTCCTCACAATGAATCTTTATAGTTGATGAATTACCCATTTTAAAAAATCAATCGAACGAAAAGAAATAAAAAGTGGCTACTTGTGCAGATTTAAAAGTATCAAATAAACACCTGGTTCGGATACTTTAGTTTATGACACACCTCTAATCCGAAGAGATAAAATTTTATTAATTTTTGACGCTAATTTTATTGAAAAAACAATATTTTTCAAATAAATTAAATCAACGTACTTGACACCACCAATGTAAAGTGGCATCTCGAGGTTGAGCTCCGTCAGCGGACTTCCGGAGAATCCTCTGGCCACAGTGCCGTTGTCTAGCCTGAGCAAACCTTCCCTACCAAGCCTGCTGATTCTGACGCTGTGCCAAGTGCCCAGGTGCACGGGGTCAGGGGACCTGATGACCGCGACTCCGCTGCCAAGGTTGAACCGAAACTCGAGTTCGCCTCCGACGAGATTCAGACTGATAAAATCTCCACGTCCGTTGCTCAGCTGTCCGTTGTACAGGAGCAGGCCATCCTGGGCGTGGGTGAGGAACCAGAGCTCGATGGAGAAGCCCTTGGCCACTCCCTCGAGACAGGGCAGCTCCAGGAAACCGTCCCCGGACATCTCGGGTATCAGGAACTCCGTCATTTCAGCGTCCACTGGAAAGGTTGAGGTCATTAGTAATTGGTTATTTTGAGAGAAGTAAGTGAGGTGGATAAGAGCTTACATATTTCGCAGTGCCGTCCAGTGCGTCCGGGTGGACACTTGCAGATGTAGCTACCCTCTGGTAGGATGTCGCAGGTCGCGCTGTGGTGGCACGGCTTGTTCATGCATGGGTCCAGCGACTGCTCACAGTTCTTACCCGTGTACTGAGGTGGGCATATGCACTGGTACTCCAGATCAACGCTTTCGTAACCCTATAAAGAACGATAAACATAAGCATCTTAAATTGAAAAATCTCTCAATCTGATTCATACCTGGTGCTCGTAGCTCTCATCGTAGTCCAAATCGTCCACGTCGAACTCGCAGCCTGGTCCCACGCACATCTTCTTGGCGACATTGTTGTTGTTTTCCAGGACTCCGCACTGGCTGCCCTTGCACTTGACGATGTTGAGCTCAGCGTTAGGGCGCTTTTCCTTGCTTTTGCCGCGACTTCGTCTCTTGGCTCGAGGACAGCCGCGACTGTCCACGTCACTGCACGAGGATGCGTCCTCCTCGAAGAGTGGCTGACAGGTCGCGCCGTTTAGGCAAGGAAGATTTGCGCAGCCGTTTTCGCGACAGTCCTTCACACGGTACGTCTGGATTATATCTTTGTCGAAACCAAGGTGCAGGTCAACTGGCGCGCGATTAATTCTGAGCTCGCGGATGCACCCTAGGAAACCATGCGACGTACCGATGTTGTCGAATACCCTGGAAATGGTTTAATTATTTAGTTTTTTGGGGTACGATACTGATAAAAATTTTGTGAATCACTAAAAAACATATTAGCTTCACGGGTTAGACAACAAAAAAAAAATTCGAAATTCAACAGATTGGTACCACGATTTTAAAATTTACTGTGGGACTAAGTAAATAAATTTTTTTTACACTTTTAGGATTTATAATATCTGTAGTTTTGATCATCATAAGCTTTTATGAGTGATAAAAATCCAACTTACCTGCTGTAATTAGTAGGAATATTTCCAATGTAAGTATCCTGATTAAGATCGAGACTCTTGAGCATTCCCTCGCTCTGGCCCGCGACCTCTTCTCCACCGTTGAAAATAAGCACACCATCTTTGTGGTATCTCTTGGCGATCACTCGGTGGAAGGTCTTCATCGTTACTCTCTCGGGGGACGTCAGTATGACCGCTCCGTTGCCCAAATTGTACCTGAATTGAACGAAACTGAAACGAAGAGAAAATTTAATCACCGGATCATAAACTATTTTCTTGAATATTTTTAACAATAAAACTTACCCATCGACGATGGCTAGCGAAACAAAATCTCCAGTGCCGTCCAGCTTCTGCTGGTCGTAGAGTATGATGCCGTTGTCGGCGTAGGTCTTGAACTCGACCTCGATGCTGAACTTGTAGTAGGCCTTGAGTCGGTTCATACGCACGAAGCTTCTGCTGTCGAACGAGGCCATCTCGTAGTCGCGACGGTTTATCTCCTCGTCGCAGTGGAAGCCCGTGTAGTTCTCGTGGCAGCGACACGTATAGGTCGCGCCCGGAAGGTCTATGCAAGCCGATAGCTGGTGGCAGGGCGAGGACTGACAGGCCCGGAATTCCTCGGTTGGGATCACTGGCACGTAGTTTGCTGTAAATTAAACGGCCGGTTAGCGAAATTTTTTTCGAAGAAGTGCTGAAACCTAGAAAAGTTTCAATCTCGCACCACAGTTAAATATGTACGATTTACTATCATCTAAGAGGATTCATAGGACTGATAATTTTTTTTTTTTTCTTATAATATTTTATTAAAAATATAGTTCATGTGGTTTTAAATCACTGAGAGAAACTATTTTTTGTTACAGTAGAAGAAAGATCTTTAGTTTGAAAGAAGAGTTGATAGTTGAAGAAAGATACAAATAGTCTACCAGTACTACACAAACTATGTTTAGTTACACATCTGTTATAAGTTTTTCCATGTGTTTAGTTCACAGAACTAGACTATTGAATAATCTAAACGTTGATCTATGATCAACCAGATACAAATACTTAATGAATTCTGTCAAATAAATAATGAAGATGTTTCAAATATCACTTATGCTTTCATGATCTTCATCGTTCCGTCGTCATCCTTACCTAAACTTGAGCAATCTTGTCTGTCGCTCGTCTCCGCAAAACCATCGGTGCATATGCAACGGCCATCAATGCAAACGCTGTTAGATATACTGCAGTCCTTGTCGTCGCTGCACAGATCTCCCAAAAGCGGGGTAACGATCCTGATCGTCGCCGGGGTTGGACGGTAGGCAGCAGCCGAGCCTGAAATACCGCAATTATTCAGAATTTAGATCACTATTCTACTCGTTAAATATGAAAAAGGCGTACCGTGTTTGAGGTTCTTTTTGAGATCAACCGGAACGGTTTCCTGGTGGGCCTTGTTGGTGAAGTAGTAGCGAGCATCGGGTTCCGGTACCATCAGGTGCCTCGTTGATTTCGACAAGGGCGATATCGCCGCCGCGGGCTGAGTGTAGTGAACGGCAGACGTGAACCTCTTCACCGGGAAGTCGGTGTTGGACATCGAATTTTCTGCGGGAAAAAGGATAAAATATTGTAGACAAAATATTTAGGATGAATTGAAACGAGAGAGAAAGTAGTTTAGAGCTGCTTTTGATTTTTTATTTAAATTTGTTCAAAGGGGCAGAATATTGTCATATGAAACATAATCAAAAGGAAATTAAGGGAAATTATCGACAGTGAAAAGAAAACCAAATCGAATTGAGTATCGAAGAGCGATAAGAAAACTTTGATTGTACAAAGAAAGAGGAAGAGAATAAAGGAGGTAAGCGATCGTGAATCTTAATCCACCGGTTGCGCTCCAAAGTGGCGTTTAGTTGGTATTTATGTGAGCCATCCCCGGAGTGAATGAATGCCGGATTGTGGTCTAATTGCTATTCGATTGTCTGAGACTTTATTTAGAACGTTGTTTATACATCTCCCCCCCGAAGCCACTTCAATTAAATGTAAACTTTGACCTTTATATTCAGGTATTTTTAGTAATAAATCCCCAAGAGACAATAAAAATGAAACGGAATTGTTGTATTGATCGTCGGATGAATTTAAAAATATTATTTATAAAATCAACCAACAATCCCAGCGTTTCATACTTGCCACGTATCATTTCCCTTTGGGTATTTCACTGAGCCCGGTACCACCTGATGTACTATGCAGCATTAAACTTGGAAAAACAGCAGCCAGTCGCGCGTCTGCGCACTTGTGGAATTGCGTTTCGCGGACAGCTTGTCACCGCAAGGGAGACTCTCGAGTTTACTCTTAGACGAGAAAAAAGCGAGCTTACACGAAGTAAATTACAAAGACCGCGTCCTTTGCTTTTGAATACTAAAACGTCTTTCGTTAATTTAAATTTAATCTTTAGAACGTTATCGAAAGTTTTAGAATATTTTTTAATAAAAACTCGAACTTTTTCATGAAAACTAATATATTTATTATTGAAACAGTGGCAAAGATTTAAGCAATTAATCTGGAGCTTATTTAAATACATTGATTCAAATGACGAAAATAGTTCTGACAATCAACAAAGTTGAATAAAGAAAGGTTTTAATAAAAACGGACGGAAGAAGTTGGAAAAAATATTTTTATCCCGACATTTTTATCGTCCACAAGAAATATTGAAATCTAGACGATAAAATAAAATGGGAATTCAATTTAATAAGTGAAAAGTTCGATGTTTTATTTCAGTATTCATTACAGATTTATTGCATTTACTTCTTGAATAAAAAAATTCTCCTTAATAACATTTAATCTTTTGATAATAATAAAGCTGATGATAAACGTAAATTGTCGAGATAAAATAAGATTCAATAATGCTAATGAACAATCAGTTTCGTTAAATCGAGTTGCATTCGCGGCTAGAATTATAATTGCAAAATAATTTAGCTGACCGAGTTTTAAAAATAAAAAATAAAACTTGTTACGAAATTCTTTGATACTTTAATACAATTATCTTTACTACCAAAATGAAAAGTAACATGAAAAGTTGTCTCGATAATAAATCAAACAAAACCTTTAAATCCGAACAAAATAGAAAAAAAATTCATTACCAAACACGGTTCGCACAGCTGGCAGAAAATATTTCAATTTCATCAGCTCGTGATTAAAAAAAAACAAACCAACTTCATTTAAAAAGTAAATTTTCTCCAGCTAAAAAAAAAAAGAGGAGAGAGTATCTCGGCCAACCTCAGCAATGATTTTTTTCCCAGTGCGGTGCGGTGTGGTGCATTTTTCAAATCTAATCCTAATGAAATTCTATCAACTTGTGACTCGGCTCTCTTCCTCCTCTCCTTTATTCCTCTTCTTTCTTTATATCCTGAGCAAGCGAGCGTCGTGGGAGTCGGCCCTTTTCTCCTCCCCCTCCCCCTGGCGCGCTCCACTCCGTAATCCAATTTGCGTTAACTTTCTCGCGGGACACAGGGGATAAAGGATGGAAATAGAGATAGAAAACACCCAGAGTAGAAAACTTTTTAAAAGATTGACTCGACTTTGATATAAAAGAGCAAAGAAAAGCAAACGATTTGCGAGCCTAAATCCTCCTCCTCCTCCTGAACAAAGCGTAAATAAATAAAAGGCAGAGGAGATTGAAGTTCGATGAGTAGTGGAAACTTTGCTCCGATTAATATGATTCATTGAACGCTCGAAAGTTCAACTCTTTTGATTTCTTTTCACGTTGACGAGACTCAAGAGGGTTAATAAAAAGTTTTTAAATTAAATTAGTCCGCTGATGAGAGCTCTCCATTTTATTCTGCTCAAAAATAAAATAAACAAAAGTATCAGGTAAATAAAAATATCTGAAAAGTGAAAGGCACAGATTTACCATTACCAGAGTATGCGTTAGTCCTAGGAGTTAAAATTAAAAATGATGTCAGATGAGATTTGTTAGGATATGTTAGTTCACCATAAAATTGAGATCGTACAAATGTTAGTACTTTTATTAATCTCTACATAATGTACATCTTGGCTAATGCTTTGAGTATCATGTTTATATTGGCAAAAAGTATTCATAATCACGACAATAGTTCAGAATCCTCTTAATTGCGACTCGAGAGCCGAGCGATACGTCCGGTACGCTGATTGTCGAATCACGATTGTCTAATTTCAAATTTTTTTTATTTTTTTATCGTCGATCGAACGATCGTTCGGCTCTCTCGTCCCAAAAGTGACTACTAAAAAGCCTCTCTATATCTTTCTCTCTCCGTTTCTCAATTGTCGATCATGTTTGGTCGACGTATGGGGTGATTGTTGTTCCGGCGGGCGTCGGACCCACCTCGGCAGTGACCAAAGGCCTGGGGGACGATGTCGGTCTGGTAGCGACACGCGAATAGCCTCAGCTCGCACTCGTTCGCGTAGGTCTGGCCGTCGCTGCCGCACACGGACACTGCCGGGGTGTCCGCCGGGCAGCTCGACGGGCAGACGCAGTGCGGGCCGCTGGACCCCAGGCCCATCGACTCGGCGCAGTGACCTCCCGAGTAGCACTCCAGTTCGTGACAGCTTTCGGGTATCGGTAGGACGGCGCCATCTGCGAACATTGTACAGAAGAGGTTTCGGAAGTTATTCAAAAATAAATTGATTTTCTTCTATACAACTCAAATATTAGAGTTTGACGTTATTGAAACAAATATCAGTACCCATTTGGCATCCTTTGGGTCCCAGTATTTTATTGTGGTCCGCGCAGATGGTGCACTTCTTGCCCTGTATCTCGGACTTGCAAACGCAGTAGCCGGTCATCTGCTCGCAGTCCTCCCGAGTCGATCCAAACAGCGAACAACCGCAAGCTGAAAAACAAAGATCACGTCAAGCCCACTCCTTCCAACCTACATCCACGGGTACTACTACTGGATGCTTACGTATACAGCCCTGGTGACCCTTGTCGATTTTGGAGAGTCCCCAGTACCCGGGTAGGCAGCGATCGCACTTGAGGCTCCCGACTCCCGGTCGGCACTCGCACTGCCCGGTCACAGGGTCGCAAGTGTCCGACAGACTGCCCAGACGGTTGCAGTTGCACTGGTTGGGACAGCCGGCACCGTCCGGACCCAGAGCTGCGGTCTTGCCGTCGGGACAGCAGCCGTGCCAAGAGTCCTCGCATCTCACCGTTGTCTCTCCTGCTTTGAACAAAATGGTATCTTAGAAAAGTTCCGATGGTTAGAGGTGGGTTGGTACACTTACCCTTGCGGCAGCAACGAGCGAATCTGGAGGTCTGGTGGCAGTAGGTGTGGCTTGGGCAATCCTTGCGCTGGGGTCCATTTCCGCAGTCGAACTCTTTGCCTTCGGCGTCCAGGAGAGGCTGCTCGCCGTTGCAGGGCTTTACCTCCATGCCTAAAAAAAAAAAAATTTCATGAGAATGTGCTTTACGCGGCTTTAAGGCTACTCTAAAACTAAGACGTTAACGGAGGAGCAAAGCGGCACCTTCGCAAAGGTCGAGGGGCCTCAGACGGAGCTCCTGCTGCGTGTGGCAGGCCTGCATCAGCATGTGGCACATGCTCTGGTAAATCTGGTGGTCGCTCGCGCACACGGACTGAGCGTTGCTGGGGGCCTGGCTGTCGCAGTCGAACTTGCAGCTGCACCGGGGAAACTTGTCGGGACCGAGCTCGCAGGTGCCGTTGAAGTCGCAGTGTACGTCGCGGCAGGCCTCGAGCTCCGGGAGCGGGGTCACCTCCGAAGACGTCACCAGACGCGTTATCGACGGTGTGGACATCGTGGCTGCGGTTGGTTGGGGTTAGTAAGATTAGTACGGGTTGGGTGGTTAATTAGGGGTATTCATTCGGAGATGTGCCGTGACGGTCATTGTATCGTTTCACTAGTAATGGTTACAAAATACATTACAATATGTACATTTAATATAAAGATAAATTTGAAGATGAATTTTTCGAGTTTATAGAAAAAACTTTAATCATTGGCATCCTAGTTGGTCTTGATTCTACACAACACTTTGATTTGAAATACCTTAAATCAGCGTTATTCTACCATTTGACCTGATACATGACTGAAGTCACGGCTGTCCCAAATAAACTGACATCACAGCGAACTTACTCAGAGCGGCCACGGGGAATCCACCGCCGCACTCGCCGTAGAAGTCGATGAGCAGCTGAGTTATGCCGTCGTTGCGGTCACAGGCCGCCCTCTGGAGCTCGCACTCCGAGGGGTAGGTCTTGCCGTCGCTTCCGCAGACCGGGTTGCCCGAAGGATCGGGACACGACTGAGGACACACGCACGTGCCCGCCTCGCACCTGGCGCCGTTCTCGCATTCCACGTTTGAGCATTGTTCTAAAAAAGAATTTTCTTTTTTATGAAGTTTGTTGATGTTGGCGTGATGTAAAAAATAAAAAAAATGGTCACATTTCTCAAGAACAGGAAATATTACTTATTAAAATTGAAAAAAGTAGGAATTTAATCAAGTTAATGCTACTGGCTTTTCAAATAAAATAAAATAAAAAGTAAAAAATTTTAATGCTTTTCAGTTACTTGAAATTATAAGATCATAAGATGAAGCGCTTACCACAGGCTCCCTTGTAATTGACGACGATGACAGTTTCCGTAGTGCAGGAAGTTTTCTTCAGCTCGCACTCGTTGCTGTAAGTCTCTCCATCGGATCCGCAAACAACGCTCGAACTTCCGGAGTCCTGCGTGCCACATTAACGTAATTAGTATCTCGTAAGTACATCGCCGCGACGTCGCGTAATAGTTTATAAACAAAATATTTTAGTTTCATAACGTGCATGCGCGCACGGCTTTTTATCCCAATAACATCGTAAAACGTAATAATGGGACAAATTTAATTACCTCGAACCAGCAAACTCAAATCTGATTTTGACTTACGTTACATTTATGAGTTGGGCAGGGGGGGAGAAGGGACACATAAAATTATTCATCAATATTCAATTACGGACCGACGGCTATTAATTTTCATTGGTCGACTGTCGCCAACTGTAAATTGACAAAGATAGAGTGCGAGAAGCCCGGTATGACGGATGCAAACAGAGCCCATGCGTCAAACTAAATAATGGGTAATCGTAATTAAGTGAGCATTCATAAATCCCCGGTGGTAGTGTATCAAAAGCCCTTTAATTGGGTTTCGCTTGTCACTAGCTGTAAGAAAAGTCGCGGGCTAAACTTGTTGCGGCTAACGTGCGCGCAAAAAGTTCGGAACTTGATTAGTCATCCCCCTTGACGCTGACTAGGGAAGAAGTTTTGATAGAGCGACCTGCTTTTGTGTATTGTATTGGGATACAATGGAGTTTTTGGTTTGTTGACTGATGAAAGTATCTAAGCTAAACAGTAATAATTTTTTTCTAAAAAATAATATAACTCAGCCTAACTATTCTTCCGGTAAAAATTTAGTACAATAAAGTGAATTTGAAAAAAAAAAAAAATTTCATCATTCCAATAAGACTGCATCATCGGTACGAAGCTTTGCGTAGACTGAAACAAATCCCTGAAGCTTCATTTCGTAACGCGAATTTTCTATAGAGACAAGCCATGTGCACACGTAGGTAGTATTCGGAGTAAAGGGGGGAGGGGCGAGTCTCGTGAGAAAAGCGTCGGTGTTATTTCCTCCTCGACGAAAACGTAATTGGAATTTGAGGTCGGCGGGGTGCACTGGTATTGTTACCGTTGAATTAACCTTAATGAAGTTATTAATTGGCCCGAGATGTTTTACGACCGCAGCTGTTTCGGGGAGGAGGGTTACGGGTAGTGTAAGTCTCGGTGTACCTTGTTTATTCAATTATTGCCGCCAAGGTGGCTTTTGGATGCGAGTACCTTGTCTTTTGAGGCGGCTGGCTTTACTTTATTGTCCGTGAGACTTGATCAATGTAAACCGAAATTTTGTTGCTTCGAATTAATTTTTTTTCCACAAATACGTATTTGATGTAATAATTTATTTTTTATTTTTTTTACAAAAAATAGTAAAGTTTTGAATTCATTGAAGATTTTTAAAGTTTTTCAAAAAATAGTTATTGCACTGTGTATGTAAAGTTAAAAGTTAAAAGTCTATAGATTTTTTATCTCATAAAGTGAATTTCAATCGAAAGAGAGAGAGAGAAAATTGGTACAAAAAAGTACTCAACCAAGCCAGCCGTAAAATATCTCCAGTAACCGTTTTTTCTCTATTTAAATACTTCTCGAGCTTAGCTACCGAGAAAAGAACTTAATTAGCAGTAAAGGAGAAGTAACATCCTTAGAGTTTTTTTTTTTATACTTTTCCTCTCCACAGCAGCAGACGGCAATTTCAACGCTCACGTCGTTCGTTCAATTTGCCGCGAGTAGGAGTAACAAGAAGCCAGTTTCCAACGACTATTTGCACGGAATCGGTGGTACTCAGAAGTACTTGGTGAAAATTTTTGTTTTTTTTTTTTTTTTAGGTCGCTGCTGAGCTCTGACGATCAAAAGAATTTTTTTGAATAAATTCAAGGAAAAATGTTTCAAGTTTACATAGATTTTGTAAATTAGATAAAATTTTTAGTAAGTATATAGATGAGAGTATTTATGCAATAAAAAAAATTTCAATTCACAAGATTGTGACTCATAATTTAAAAAAATGTACAGTATTCTGCATTCAAAAACTCATAAAAAGGAAATTAAATATCTAATAAACATGATCGAAAAATTATTGCATGCATTAGAAAATAAAATATTCAGTATTTTTTCTAAAATTTATTTTTTACAAAAATAGAATAAAAAATTCATGAATTTGTTTATTGAGATTTTTTTTTTCAATATTTCCATATCGGGTAAAAAAATTGAATTCGATATCAACACACGTAGTCACGATAAAAAATTTTATCGAACTTCAAAATCAATTATTCAATGGTCGGTACGGTAAACTAATTTTATTCACTCGAAAACACGAGCGAAAAAATATTCGCTATTTTACGATTTATACTGGCTGCGAATAATCAATTTTAACTTTTAGTCGGCAAAACCGTGGCGAAAAACTGAAAAAACTTCTGAAAATTTATTGCAAAAAATTCGTGCAGAAAAAAAAGAGTAATTCTTCTTTTGAAATTTCATGCAGAAAATGAACCACTTGACTTCAACGAGAATTCGAGTTTTGAAACAAGAAAATATTGCCTGATATCATTGGTCCCGTGCAATCAAACCTCGGATTTTTTGTTCTCCGCTCGAAGGGAAGTTTATGAAAGGACTACATGAATTTCCGATGGAGATTCGAGTAGCAAAGTACACGAATGAAAAATTTTGCCAAACCTACTTTTTTCGAAGAGAAATCTCGATTGATTTTTTCTTGCAGCTTTTTTTCAGACAAGAATCATTGAATCTTGAGTGAAAGCGTGTATAATTATTTTGATCTATACGTAAGAAGATTGTTCTGTGCTTCTTTATAAAAACTTTGTCTTTTTCTGGCATTTCTCAAATATTTAATGTTCTAAAAATTGTAAAGCCCACTTGCTTTCCAAATTCACTTGAAAACAACATCATTCACTCGGATCGCAATATTAGTCTCGGTAAGATTCGCTGGGTTCATTTATAAACACGAAAGGCTCGTTTACAAAGATCCTCGGGTAAAAATAGCTCACGCACTCGTTAGTCATAGGACACGGGGTCTCGGTTCCACTTTGAAAGGGAGGAAACATTTTTCCGCGTCGCGCAAAGCCAATTCCGCGCGCGTAAAGCGCAGAGGAAAAATGTCACGGGCGCTTTTTTTACTGCTATCCCTACTCTTTGCGAAATCACTCGGTTCAATGAGCGCCGCACAGTGAAGTGCGTACAAAGAAGGAAAAAGCCTTTTGACGAACTACGACGAGAGAGAGAAAAAAAAAAAAAAAAAAAAAAAACGGGCTTTGGAATTTCGTTTGAATGCAGGAGAGGTTCTTTGATGAAGTCCCGAGGGACTGTTCGACGTGTATTAGATGTCGAGTTTTATTGTGCAATCCCCTCCCCTCCCCCTCTTTTTTGTGTTTTTTTGAAGTGTTCCGAGGGGTCAAGTGTTGACACAGAAGTTTGATTCACTTCGCTGGGTTTTTTGAGGATTTTTTGAATTTTTCGTTTTTAATTTGGAAGGTTTTAATTGTTCCTCCGGGGTCGATTGAAGTTTTAGAAAAAGTTGAATTTTGGCTTCACTCGGAAACGGTAATTCGGGCGTATATTTTTTATTCATATTTAAGAATCCTGATGATGTCTTAACGAAAGATATTAGTTTGTGAAAAATACTTACGATCTCGTCGCAATTGGGACAAACGCACTTGGCTTTGCCGTTTGAGTCGCTCTCGCACTTGCCGTAAAATTCGCATTTCTTGTTTTCGCAGCCATCTAAAAGTATAGTCAAAATCATTAGTTTTGTGTCTTTTCATGCTTACGGTAACCTTTTTTATTGAATGACATTGTTTTTAGCTTTATCATGTAAAAAAATAACAAATGATAAATCAATAAATTTCAAATATTCAAGCAAGCACAAGCAACGAGTTATCAAATTATACTCTGACAAAAACTAAATCTCAGAGAATCATGCCGAGGTCGAAAAGTCCAGTCGGGGTCGGCGGGATCAGTAGTAATCTCTACGTCTGGTCCGGCGGATATATCGCGTCCCAGAAAACACGACGCGAACGGAAGCCGTATGCATATGCATGAAAAATTTTTCTTTTCCAAGTTTGAACATTATTTCCCACAAATATGCAAGAGCCAGCTGTTTTCAAGCAGATTTGTTGAAGATTCTAAAAGTATTTAATTTTTTGAATAAACAAAGGATTTTATTTTGTTGTTATCAAGAGTATTCTAAAACAAGCATAAAAAAATGTAAAATTTTTAAAAAGCTTTTATTTAAACAAAATGTCACTGAGAAACTACATATTTAGAAAAAATTTTTTAGCCCCAAGAAAAAAAAATAACGATATGCGTCTTAGTCTACGTATACTCTCGAAATTATAAGGATCGCAAGGTGCAAAATCCGACTCGGTAGGATCTCATCAAAGAACAAATAAGCATAAAAGCCAGAGTAGCCGATCAACAAACGATAATTCCTCTTCGCTCGAGACGCGACATTCTAAGTCCTCGCAAAACCAATAGAGAGGTAAAACGGCTTCAACTCGGGTGGTGGGTGTTATTAAGTGGCTTAAGGCGCTCCGGATTTGCTTATGCAGCTTGTTTTACGCCCGGATAAGACGGGGAAAATATGGGTGCAAGAACAACACCCCGCGCGTGTTACAAGCCAGACCGGGTGTCACGTCGTTAGGCCCGACGGGTTATTATGCGAGGAGGATAGATTTTGCAGCCACCTCGTCTTGGATTAAACACCCGAGATCCTTCCTCCTCCTCGAGATTATGCTTCGAATCCCGGCTCGACTTATCAATTTCGTGGATCTGCTTTTAGTTTGTTTATGCACTCGAGATGCGTTATACATAAAGTGAATCGTCTGGAGTCTGCTTACGTTCAGGAGTGACTGGATCAAATCGAAGGCTTGTTTAAATTAACAATTTTATAAAATTGAGGAAGGATGATTTTTTATTCAATTACAGGCTCAATTTAAGAGAACTTTTTACTTATAATATTCACAAATTATTCACTGTAACGTAATAAAAATAAATGGACAAACTTTGAAATAAATTATTTAAATTTCGTTTCATTATGATAAGAGTTGCATAAAATTTTTTATTGAAAAATTTTAAACAATATAATATCCATAAATCATAATAAAAAAATTGATTAACTAATTAAAAAATTTCATCGTTCTGCGTCATAATCATAGTGACATCATTAAAGCTTCATGAAATTAATTGAAGACCTGTATAAAAGTGGTTAAAAAGTTCGCCAGATTTTGGATGTATATTAAGATCTTTGTCCAGTAAAAAGTACCCCAAAAAAACCTCAAAGAGGTAAACAAACTTAGGGAGAGTTTTAGCACCAAAACATTAATTAAAGGATTTTTAACAAAAATTCGTGATATCAAACTATAAGAATTTTTTGATTTTAAAAATACGACTCTTATCTGTTAATTCAACTAAACTCTACCAAACTCTACATGAAGATACTTTTTTGACTTATGTAAGCTTTGATAGAGTTTAGTTGAATTAACAGATAAATGTCGTATTTTTAAAATCAAAAAATTCTTATAGTTTAATATCACGAATTTTTGTTAAAAATCCTTTAATTAATGTTTTGGTGCTAAAACTCTCCCTAAGTTTGTTTACCTCTTTAGGTTTTTTTGGGGGATATCACTATTTTTTGTTTGGTATAATGTTTTATTTAATACGTATTTTTTGCCTCTCCTTCAATTTTACTAATCAAAGTGAAATCAAAATTTAAAATAAGATACAAAAATTTTTCATCAAACTTTTTGTCATAAAATATTGATATCAATTTTCTTTTAAACTAATTCAAATTTAAAAATTAGTGCAAAAATTTGCAAAATTTTGCCATTGTTCCTGCTTTAAGAACTTTTTATGCTTTTTTATGAGGTACTAAAAATCAATATAGGTTCTAATGAAATAGGGAAGTAGGCTATATTTAAGGTCAAGCCAAGCCAGCTAACGGTAAAAAATTTTTTTACACGATTGATCAATTTAGCTTTTAAAGTTTTATCAATCTATTGATAGGTTATATAATTAATTTTTTTTTTTATCATTAAATCTATTTCAATCCATAAAATATTAGAAATAAATCTTTCAATCAAATCGAATATATTTTTAAGTTTATTTTTATAAGAAATTAAGAAAACAAATTTAAATTTATTTTTTTAATAAAAATCGCTACTGCGCCATCTGGTGAAAATTCTGTGAAGTGCCGAATGTCGATCGGCGTTTGAATGTTTTTCGAAATTCGAACACTGTGGAGAGTCCGAAAAAAAGGCCGAATTCAAAAACGCGAGTTAATAAATAAGGAAATTAAAAAAATATACGATGCGAAAACAATCCTCATCTCTTCGGTAGTGAAAAATAGGCGTACTCTAGAGGTTTTATAACGCAGGTAACGTGTTTTAATTTTTAAATAATAAATTAATTATGGTTAGTAGGGTTAAGGTAGCTCCAGTAGTTGTAAATAAAGCACGGCAGCTGGCTACTATTTTTGCGCGAAAAACTCTCCCAAGCCAGCTACCGCTGGCTTTGATCCGTATACATGTTGACTGTTTTGCTTTCGATGTTTTTTATCTGACCCTTTTTTGCCGTAACTATGATCAGCGGAAATTTTTTTAACCTGCTTGTTCGAATGTTCTACACGTTTATTTTCATGAACCTCTTCTTTTATCAACCTTTTACGTGATTCGGACGTTGAAGTTGGTGTTCTAGCTGTTGTCGTACTAGTCGGTACTGTTGGTCTAACGGTTGTTCTTCTAAATTGCAAGCCACTTATTGACGGAGTATTAATTCTAGACATAAACAAATCTTCTTCTCGAACACGAGCAGTTCTCATAAGCATTTGCCTGTATGAACTTGTAGTATTATTAGTTTTTTCTTCGTTTCATCGCTGGTTCAAAAGATACTCTCGGTAAGCATTATCGTTGTGAATGTCTTGTATTTCTTCAGGTATTAAATCAAAAGGTATAGTTCTGTTGTAAATACCATCGTTGTTTGTTAATATTCCTCGCGCTGTCACCTCAATAAAGAAAAAAATTATTCGATAAAATTGGTTAATTTGATTTTCAAAATAATATTCGGCACTACCAGCACGATCTTTTAAATGAATAGTAAGAATATTAAATAAGTACCATCGTGGTACGAGTGGATTACGATAGCTGAAATTTGTAACTACTCTACTTGAAAAAAAGTCAAGTGTTCCAATCAAATAAGGTTCTGGATGATTGAGATTATCGCGGTGAGGAATATGAGGAAGTTGAATGTCGTTGCCATCATAATAATTTCTGTCTCTTCTTAACCAAGCTTCTCGCAATGTTATTGGGAGGAAAAGTGCAGTCACAGAGAGGGAAGCAATATGGCTGCACATAACTATTTTCAATGCGATCAGCGCGCATGACGACGTAACCCTAAATTCAACATGGCTGCCCATAACTATTTAAATCCACTAGAACAGCGCGTGAACCACGTGACCTCATCCCCACCACGACTGCACTTTTCTTCCCAATACGAAAAGCTCCGGTATCGTTGTAGATATTTAAAGCATTTTCAAGTGCCATTTGAGTATTGCTTGCGTAACTTCTTAATAAAGCTCGTCCACTTCTGGCGTGGATCATATTTTCAAGTTGAAACGGCCATTTCACCAAAATAAAATCTAAAATGTCAGACATCTTGGATAATTCATCTTCGAACTTGGAAACAAGTATTATCGTGCTGCTATAGTCCATACAATATTTAACAGCTTCTTTGGTAATTGTTTGAAGATTAGCTGAAAGCATTTCATAATTTAATGGATTGGTAGCGACATGAGTTCGTAATTGGTAAAATAATATATCGATGGATAATATAAAAGCACGTCTTATTTTAGTTTTTGCAGCTATTCTTTTTCCAACAAGATTGGCTAAAACATGTATGTCTTCAAATTCTTCATATTGACGGTCAGAGTTCAAAATGTAATCTTCGATGCGCTTTGAAAGAAATGTTTTGGATTGGTTTGAAGTGACACTATTGTTTTGACAGTTGACAGCGACGAAAAAGAATGTCATTACGAAGAAAAATTGATACATTGATAAATAGTGAAAAAAGCTTTTTATAGTTTTGCAGATAGCAAACAGATATAAATACCTTGACATCAAAAATTCTTAAAGTTATTAGTTAAATAGTCGATATTAAAAACATCAGGCTGCTTGTAAGTGAAAGCGAATTTTTTTAAAGACATCCATTTTTCTTAGTTCATATCGTTATCATTAAGTTATAGTATTTTATCGTAGACGTCCGTCCGCAGTTTACCATTTGCACAACTGTTCAGATACATTAAGCTTTTTATTACATCGAAATAATCTCGGAATCATATTTTAAATATTCTTTTTTGAAAAGATAATTTTGAATCAAATAAATAATAACTTTAAATAAAAATGAAAAAATGACAATTTTTTAAAAAAACGCGTTTATACATTCGAAACTTTTTTTGACTAAAAAATTATTTCATTACAAAATTTTGTCTTTTTAGCTGTATATTATAAATATTTTGATCAAAATCAATGATTTTACATGTAGCAGACAATAGTCAATATTTAATCCAAAATAAAATAAGCTTACTGGTTTTCAATTTTTTTTCGAATTTAACAGTCATGTTTATGCATGATAATTTTTCAACTTCAGTTTTTTAATTTCTTCTTCAGTTTCAATTATTTTTTCTTGTTTGCGCATACGCTCAAATCACTACAGTAATAATTAAAATTTTTCACATTAAAGAATAATGCAAATTAGTTATCAAGATAAGTTTTAATTTATATTAATTTTTTCCCCATTGGTATTGTTACGACAAAGATGAATAAATTTTCGATCTCTTCAACGCATTTCTACCGAGTGTAAATAAAAAAAAAAAAATAGTAAAAATGATAAAATACAGATATTTCAATGGTTACAGAAATTTTCAAAACATTTAACGCTCAGAAAGAACTAAGCTTCTCGTAAAATTCCAACACCCGACCAGAACTTTTTTTTCATCAGACAGCTAAAAACAAAGTCATTCAATATTTCAAATAAATTTTTCCTAAACTTACTGCATTGTTCGTTGTAGAGCACATTGATCTCTCGCTTGTGCTGGCAAGCCTCGAGTCTGAGCTTGCACTCGTTGCCGTAGCTGATGCCGTCGTCGCCGCACACCGGCTGGAACTCACCTGTGCAGCTTGGGCACACGCAATTTGCTTCGCCACCATTCTCCTCGCAAACCGCGCCCCATTGACATATCTGGGATCATATTTTTAGTTTTTTTTGCTTTTTGTTTTGGGTTTTTTTTTTTTTTTTTTTTTTTTTTTTTTTTTTTTTTTTTTTTTTTTGGCAAGGATGTGAGTAGTTTAATTTAAATTCACTTTTTTTCAGATTAATGGTTTATTAAAATTTGATTATTAATACACAATTTTTAAGCTTAAAAAACGTCGATCACAGCGATTCATTTATGTCAACTTTGAATGATTTAGAGCCTTTAAATGTTATTTTTAACCGATAACAAAAGAATTCAAAAACATTACTTTGAATTATGCAAGAAGTTTTTAGGTCGCGTCAGTGATTCAAAGGAGAATCAAATATTTGATAACTAGGACGACGCCCTAAAATAGGTCAAGTTATTACCGTCGCGTCAGAACTGGGCCATTGACTGGCTTCAGCTACAACTTGTACAAGTCCCAATTAAAAAGGAAAAAAAAATGGAATGTAGTGGAAAATTCTCCTCACGGTGGTGAATGATAAGCTTTAATTTTATCCCAGAAACGATAAGGAAAATCATTAAAAAAACAGTGAGCTTGAGTAAAAAAAAAAAAAATAAATACAAAGAGAAGCGTAGATGGTATAACAAGGATTTTCAGAATCGAAGCAGCCTGGAAAATTCTATTGTTGAAACTGGATGTCATCCAATTAGCGGCGATAGTTATCAGTGAACCGAGCGTAAAATGAATACTCGGGAAGGAAAAAGAAGAAGAAGAAGTTCGGATGTCTCTCGAGATCTTTCTGTTTTCGCAAGAGCAGAAAAAAAAAATCGCAGTCGGGGGCGGAAAAAAAATTTTACCCGACATTTCTCATTATCCAAAGATAATTTGATTGAAAAGATTAAATACTAACATAAAAAATAAAAAAAAACTTGCTGATCAAATACTATTAGCTGGTAATGCATTTTCGATACACCTTTGAGTTGTTTCGCGACTCCCTCAAGAGTCTTTGAGAAATGATCGTAAATGCATTGATTCAAAGAGGGAGAGAGGAAGGGTGGGGACTGGCACTCTTTGATGGGAAATTTCCTTTCACAGATTCTAGCCAATCAGGTCCTGTGATCGAGTCCTGCTCGATTGCAGCTTGATTTTAAAAGTGAATGTTTGAGTGAAGGATTTAATTAACTCTTTGGTCAAAAGTGAAAAGGGTGGAGGGGAACCTTTTAATTTGATTACCAGCTTAAGGTTTAATCAGGGCACTCAGGGACTTGACAAATAGTTGTTTAGTTCGTTTAATCCTTCTTTTGAATGACACAAAATTTTGAAAAGCCCTGGCTAATTTGAAAAAACTGATTGACTCTGCCCAAAAAAATAATAATTTTTTTTTTTAACTGATAAGATGTTTTTAAAATATTTATCATCCGAATGGAAAATAAAAACTTCTCACATCCTCGAACTGCGCTTAAAAATTAACCTTATCTAGGCAGGGTCCCTGGGAGCCGCAAGCGCCGATGTAGGCGAGCTCGATGTTGCTCTTTGTCTGGCAGGCTTTTCTCTCGAGGTCGCACATCGAGTTGTAGGTTACGCCGCCCTTGGCGCAAACCGGCTTCATCACCGGCTCGCACTCGGGTCCGCACTCACACCTGGCTATACCAAACTTGTCAATGGCGCACTGTTCCTGGGCGCCACACCTTACGCCGACGCACGGGTTCGTTCCTGTTGGTCAATTTTGTTAAGTCTTTTTGCTCTCGGAGCAGAAGTATCTTTATGGAAATGGTTCAATGGTTATACTCACCTGAGATTTCATAGCATAGATATATTTCGATAGGATTAATGATTACTACTACAATTCGAATTTAAGATTCTACTAGTAAGATAAATTAAAACATTGACGATTCTGAACTCAAATTTAACACTCGACTAATAGAAAAAAAAAAAAATGTATTTTAGTTTAAGAAATTTACTCCATCAACCATTAAACAAACTTTACTGGACAAACCCCTGAACCCATCGATGACAGCCCACCACCGCCCAAAAGAAAGCTTCGCGATAATTTCGAAAAGAAAAGCTCACCGGAGTTGCAGGCCCCGTTGGAGATGGTCCTGAGAGGTACTCGAGTGCGGCAGGCCTCCTGCCGGAGGTTGCACTCGCTGGAGTAGGTCTTGCCGTCGCTTCCGCACACGGGCTCGATTTCCGGTCCGCATTGCTCGTTGCAGCGACAGGACGGCTGCCTCGAGCTGTCGAGCAAACACACTTCCGGCTCCGTGCATTTCACGCCAGCGCAGGGATCTGAAAGTTGAATGAATTATTCATTTTATTGTAAAATTTTTCAAAGGCGATGTTGATTTTTATTTATTTATTTACTTTTGGCTGAAGTTGATTTGGTTTGAGTTTTTTTAGTTGGATTTTTGTATACTTAGTTTTAACAATATCAAAAGTAGTTGTCAATATATAAAATGGTACCAATTTTTCTGTATTAATTCGTAATTAATTTATAGATTAAAAAGAAAAAACATAACAATTTCAAAAAACAACACTTGAATCATGTAAATTTTCGAAAAAAACTACAGATAGAACAACATTTTTAGTATACACTTTTATAAATTGTCAATAGTAATTGAAATACCACACAGAAAAAACGTTTGAAATAAGTTCTTACAAAACTCAGCTGTATCCCCTGGAATAATTCAATTACTCAAGCTTTGATTTAGACCAAAAAGAAGGGTAAAAAAGAGACCGACGTTGCTCTAATTGACGGGGTAGGCCGAGACAAGAAGAAACGATTCTCGCGCGCGGAGCGATATTAGGAGGCGCGGAATCTCATTATCCCTCGTTTTCTTAGCGCCCCAGAGTCTAGTTGGGGGAAAAGGAGGTAGCAATTATCCTTACCTCGTCGTTTTACGACGACAAGATTGCCCCGAGAGAAATTACGCGAGACGAACGCGACAGTGATTAATAATCGCCCGCGCGCTTTTGTACAGCGGTAACTAATATCCGCGACGACCGGATTTATAAGTGATAGCGTTTTTTTTTTCTTTTTTTTTTAGTTGATGGGATTGTGATTTGATGAATCTTTCTTTGGCGTGATGAGTACTGCGGTTTATTTTGTTTTATGAACGTAGCGATTCGGTTTGCTGGATTAAAATTGTTTGAAATTTTAATTTTCAGTCGTTATTTGTTTATTCTTTTAGATATGATCACTTACTTCTAATTGGTCTTCCAGAGTATTTATTTTCAAATAAATTTTAGTTAACACTAAGAAAGTAGATTAGGTTCGATTTTGGTCAGACATGTCCGAGTTCAGTCATTCTACTCGAATCTATGCAGTATAAATGATATTTTTTGCATGTGATGTAAAAACCAAAGTTCGAAAATTCAAGTTTACAATTTTATTTTTTCTCACATCGCAAATAATATGCTGAAATTCTGTTTTAGCCTTCTGAAAATGAAAATTGTCAAACAAAAACATTCGTCGTGTAAAAATATTTCAATTTAACGAACAAAAGCACTCGCTTGACAAATTTTTCATAAACTTTTATATCATATAGCGAATTTAAAAAAATTTTAAAGTTATCAATCACAATTTGTTTTCTCACCTTTGTGCACGAATGATATTTTGAAACTCGACTAACCCAATATCAAACGCAGTCCATGGTTATGATAGAAAATTCTCGCGTCTACCAAAAGCCAACTATTCGATAAACTACACCGAAAATAGCTCAGCTCGAAGTCGGACCCAAATCAAAACCCGTCACTCCATTCATCCGCGCGCCTTCCTGCACCCATAAACTTTCGTCCGAGCAACAATAGCCCCGGTAAAATAGCAGCCTTCGGAAGGGCCGAGATATTAGCCAAAGTTATATCAGCGCCCTCCCTCACCCCGAGATTAATCTGCGAGGAAGTTCCGGATTCCGTTTCCCGGTCGGCTCCGGTTACCCCCGAATCTTCGGTCCGATCTAATGGAAATTTCGAAATAGTTTCAAGCATTGTTTTGGTGCGATCCGTACCTAAATTTCAAGGGGCCATTGGCTTTTCAATTTTCATAACCGATCTTTAAATTCTTTCGTACGCGAGGCAATTTCGCGCTCACCCCGGAGCCTTCATTTTTCCGGTTATGCGCCACAAAGAATCACGATGGGTACGGTTATGGAGTCTCTTTTGACGTTTATTTTGGCTGTTTACAAATTTTTCCCCTCGTAGTACGAGCGCGTTGTACTTTCCTTTCAAAAGATTGCCCTCTATTTTCATAAAATATTTTTTCGCACGAAAGCTCTACGATGGGAAGCTTTTTTTTTTATTAAAAATGTGAAATCACGCGAGAATTTAATTTAGAATATTTAATCAAGTAAAGTTTGATTTTTGAAAATTAATTATTATTAATTTTACCTTTCAAAAGTTTTTCAATTTTATTAAAAGTTTATTTAATTAAATTTTTTTCTCAATCATTGTTTATTAAATTTGTATGACACGTGATATATTATCAAATAAAAATTTTCGTGAAAATTAAATTAAAACTTTTTTGGTTTTTAAATTAAATGAGTTTTTGACTGACGGAATGAAGGAATACCAGAGATGAAAAAACAACTGAAAGATAATAAAAGAGAAATCTCTTCTCTCAATCGAATCAGAGACTTTTTTTTTGCCTCCGTAAGCTCTACTAATCTTTGAAAAGTTGCTTAAAACTTTTTCCCCAACTTTTCGAAGCTTGCTGCTTTTTTCTCCTACTCTTTTTCGATCAGTCGCAGACATTGAGTGAGCCGCACGATATACATTGTAACTGCAGTAATAATAAACCTCGGAATAAAAAAGAAACTTCATTTTTATTTTCAAGATACTTAGAGAAAATACATTGGATCGATTTCAAAAAATTCGCACGATCAAACACCGCACTGAGAGAAGGATTTGGTTATTTTTGGTTTCTCCCAAGCTTTGGTTCATGCGACCAATGATTTGGTTACAGGAACCAAATGTATAGATCACAGTCATGTCAAACAGTTCGCTGTTATAACCTCAAAAAATTTTTTACGGTAATTCAGAAAATTACGAACTCACGAAAAATTTATTAAAATGATCGGTGCTATATTAGATTGAAAACGATTAGTAATTTGATTTAACTTCGTAGAGAGAAATAATTTTGTTGTTAAGAGAAAACTCATATTTAAATAAACTTAATTAATTCTTCGAAATTTATTGCTGAAATTTGAAATTAAAATATATTCTTATACATTTAACAAGAATAAAGGTAACTGATTTAAGCAAATTATTACAACAATAAACAATAAAATAATACAATAATAAATAAAATTTGTTTTTAAAATAAAAAATAAAAGCTCGATTTTTACGCGTGGAGTGTGGACCAAACATTTGGTTCCCACAACCAAATTATCCGATTTCATTTCAACCAAATATATTTGGTTCCTTGAACCAAATCCTTCTCTCAGTGCGTAAATATGCGTCTTCTTTCAAGTCCAGCTGCATGGGAGACAAAAAAAGATCGTTCGAGTTTTTTTTGTTTTTTCGACGTTGGAAATATGTTTGCGAATTTCCGATACTGTTTCAGTTTTAGAGTGGCGTCTCTTCAAGCATCGAGCTTTTTTTAGGATCAACGGTTCGTATCGTGTTTTTCACTCTTTGGACGTTGTTGTGAGATTTCAAGAGAGGGCAGTGTGAATTTTTTTGGAAAAGTTTGAGAGAAAATGCTTGTTTCAAAGAAAAATTGCCTAAATAAAATTCGTGAAAAACTCA
Source organism: Encarsia formosa (assembly GCA_038277355.1). Lineage (NCBI taxonomy): Eukaryota > Metazoa > Arthropoda > Insecta > Hymenoptera > Aphelinidae > Encarsia > Encarsia formosa. The sequence goes on from CM076184.1 coordinate 115,879,534, forward strand.
AATTTAACAGTTGAATTTGCTTTTTTAAAAGTAGTAAAAGTTTGATAATCTTGATAGCAAATCAGATTTTGTAAGCATAAATGTAAAAGCAAACCTTTACATTTATGCTTACTAGTGGTAAACTATGTATACAATTTAAAAAAATGATGAAGACTTATGTGAATTTTCAATAATTGCTGTAAATTTAGGTTTTTAATTCTTTTTTTGTTTTAGCTTGTATATTTTATCAAACCCGGAAACCACTAAAAAATCGCTGCAAGGCGAATCCAATACCGTAAATGATCGAATCTTTTTATTCCTCTGCTCAAAATTGATGTTTATATCTTCAAAGTTTGAAAATACGAGATCACTTTAGCGTCCACCCGAGTCAAGAAGATATTCGTTTGAAATCTCAAAGCGAATGCATCATGCAGGAAGCCTCGAACCGATTGGTAAAAAGTCTATGATAAATCGTAGGTTATAAAGTGCCCGCTGGAATCTCAAGTCGGCGATAAATCAAATTAGTCCGAAAGTTTAACGCCATTCCGGCTGTATAACTCACGCATTTCCGATGCTTTTCAAGTTGTTACGATAGTCTCTCAAAAACTAGGTCATTCAATGAAAAAAAAAAAGGTTGAAACTGTCTGCGAGTAGTTTCAACCTTCCTCGAATAAAAAGCCATGACGCGAAATCACGGTCCGATCCCTTAGCCATCAAACGGAACGATCGAAGCGTGTCAAAGTGTTTTTTTTTCTTCTTCTTCCTCTTCTTATCCTCGCGAACACGTCGCGATCTTTACACTCGAGCGTTTCGAAATAAGGAGCACGCGCACGATTCCTGGAAACAAGAAACTCACCGAAAAACGAGTTCGATCGCACGCTGAATTCGGAAGTGGACGCGAGCGTGGGAATAACGATGGGGACTCGAACGCGATATGTGGAGCGTTATAACAATGCCTTTCTTTACAGAAAGAGAGAGAAAGATTATTCGGTGTTGGTTTTTTTATTCAATATGGTGCGAAATTTTATCGAATTTTTTATCTTAAAGCTTCATGGATTTTTTTGAAAGTGTTTATTTTTGCATTCACCGGAGTTTGGTGGCTACAAAATTTGAATTTTTGTTTGTTTTCACGATTACAATTATTATATTTTTCCATAAACTTTTACCTTCAAGCATTGGTTCAGAAAAAAACATATATCGACGGTCCCAGCGAAGAAAAACCTTAGCCGAAAATCTGCAAATTTAAAATTATCAATGATATGCTGAAAAGATTTAGAAATCTAAAACAATATAAAAATCGGATTAATTGGGTGCATACTTATTAAGATTCTTAATTTTTTTCTGATTTATTTATTTATTTCAGCCTCTTATTGGTAATTTTAAATCTGCAGTTTTTCGGCTAAGGTTTTTCTTCGCTGGGACTGTGGATATATCCATAAACTTTACCAGATTCATAGGATCTTTAAATACCATCTCTTTGAATTAAATTAAAATTTTTTTCTACCAAAAAAAAAGTTTTATCGTAAGTGTTTAATCATACAATTGAAAAATTATGAAAAAGAGGGAAATAATTTTGCCCATTATCGTATATCTCGTTAAATTGATAGCTTCATCAAAAATTTTCCATCCCTCCACTTGATCCAGATCAACCCAGCTGTATTGATTATGAATTTTTTTTTTTACCAAACCGAATTTGAAGTAATTTATACCTTTAATTTTCCAGCACAATTTTTTTTTTTTTTTTTTTTTTTTTTTTTTTTTACATCTGTGAATAAAATTTCAATTACTGTAAAATAATTTATAATCAGAATGGGTTCGTTTTCTCATCTCTTCAAAGTGATTTTTTTCTCCCCCGAGTTTCAGGAAAGAGAGAAACATCGCTTCCGGGAGTGTAATTTCCTTAATTAAAAAAGATTTTCCGCCACCGCCAAATCATAGATCCCTCCTCAATTTGAATAATCATAATATATCATGGATCGGAGCGATAGAGCGACCTTTTGAATAATTAATCAAACCCCACGGTTTCTGAAATTCAAGCCATGCGGTTAAAACTTGAGAGCACGAGAGTATCGCCACTAATTAAAGGTACTAAGGGCTATTCGAGACTGGCTGCACTTTATTTGTAATTTTCCATCAGCCGAGGGCAAAAAGACCGTTTCAAGCGAGGATTCATATTCAATTAGTGAAAAGCTCGTAATCGAGGTCGCCAAGTTGCCCCTGGAAAAAAAAACGTGAACGAATCGCTTCCCTTTTTATTCCAGTCGTCCTATTAAGTAATGAAAATGAAATTGAATATTTTTCACCGAACCCTGGGAGTTCTTTTACCAGGTCTACAGACTTATTTTTTTAAATATTCTCGACAAGCGTTTGTTTTCGTTTTTTCAAGTCGTTCAGGTGAGGTAAATGTTTATCTGTGTACCGATTTAATATTATCATCATTGAAAACGTCAGTCTGGAGACAATTTTTTTAAATATTTTTATTGATTTTCAAGAGATATTAAAATTTCTCTCATACCACAACCGCTACTTTTATAAGCATTACTAATTTTAGGGTTGAATTTTTTAAAGGTCATGAACTTTTTTGGTCGAGTCATTTTTTCAGAGTAAAAATTTTGATCTTAAATTACAAAAATTTTTTGTAATCTCGAGAACGATAGTTGTTGTTGTAAAAGCGCTGCGCCAACACGCGCGTCTACATCCAATCAGAGCAAGTCGATAGTTTCAACGTCGTCATCGTAGTCGTAGTCGACGTTGCGAGCATCGAACGCGTTTAATCAAGCGCGTGGTTAAGACAAATGTTTGATCGGGCGACCCGACGCGACGCTGTTGTCGACTCACGGAAAGGTAAAACCGTGTTTGCCCTCTATGGAGGAGTTGTTACCTTCGGTGATACCGTTTTTCCACCGAGTAAATGCTAATTTATCATTACTATTTTTTAAATAATTTAATTTTTGTATTCATTGTTACTAAAAAATTAACTAAACATTTGTTGTAATGAATTTACTAAAATTTTTATAACTATTTTAAAATTACTGCAATGTAAAAAACCGTGAAAAAACTCTCGAAATCCTAGTCTTGATATAAAGTGAGGATTTTGAACCGGTGGCGTTTCTTAGGTGCGCAGTGCGTCCCGTTATTTTCAGCTTCCTTGGTCTGCCTCGTGCATCTGAGAAAAAACAAAGGATTTCGGGGAGAAGTTTACGTGGACGCAGGTGAGAAAGAAGAAAGCCAAGGATTAGCTCTAGGGTAAATTACTGAGTTTAATGAAGTTTCCTTTACTCTTTTCTTCTCCGCTCTTTTTTTTTAATTACGAGCTGTGGTTAAACGTACCCCGGAAGCCTCCATAATCAAAAGTGGCTTGGATTTTTCGTTCATGCGGTTGGGTTTTGAATTTAGTTTTTGTTGCAAATTCATGAAAATTATAAAATTTTTTCCCGAACTATACCGAATATTTTTCCTTAAAAAATAACCGCGAGCCGGTGACCGCGAAGGGCTAATTTGTCATTGTCCGGGGTATTTCGGGCCTCCCGTAACTCCGTCGGTTGTCGGCGCACCGGCGTGTGTACGCACGAGAGTCCGACGAGCCGTGAAAAACGACGCATTAATGGCCTCTGCCCCCCTCCGCCCAAGTTTCAATTGTGTCACACGCGCGGGATGATATCGCGAGCGAGCTGGTTGCTCGTCCAGGTATTGTTTTTGGATTTTGGGGGGAGGGAGGATGCGCGACGCTTCGACGTCACTCTGACGAGATATTGTTTAATTGATAAATTATCCTGGAGGGGGGATGAATTTGCGTGTTTGATTTTAGTTTAATTAGAGCCCGCGTTGGGGCTTTTTTTAATTTTCTCTTTTTTTTTTTTTTTGGCGATGCTCAACAGGTGATCGATTAGCGATTGATTGATCGTCGCTTAAAAAATTATGGGGACCGAAAGTGTCGAAAATGTTAAAAACTTGAAAGAAATGGTGAGGGGTTTTTTGTTCAAAATACGTATAATTGAATTGTCACCTCAAAATTGAGTATCATAAAAAAATTTTTCAAAAAATTAAGGTCTAAGTTATAAAAAACATTTTTTAGATATTACATACTTTTTTTTCCTAGAGTTGATTTATACATGAAAAAAAAATTGGTTACCGAGATAAGAAATCAAAACTTTATGAACAATCAAAAAAGTAAGCAACAGTCATAAAATTCATTTCCAATTTTACCCTTTCGGAATTTCCAAAAACCCCAAAAAAAAAAAAAAAAAAAAAAGTTTTAAACCTCGTAGCCAATTTTTTTCGGTGAATTGCACGTTGGGGACTTTTTTTTAACACACCTGGGTCACAGGCGCATATATCCGGAACAGGAGAAATTGGTTTCCCTTATGGTGCCCTGTGGCTGAGTAATTGTCTTTGATAGGAAAAATAAACTCAGTTCCCAGTAGATCTTTCTACATTATAAAATTTTCTACAAAATTCAAAAAACAAAAATACGTTTTTAAAAAAAAATCTTCAGCCAAAAATCAGGATAATCATTATTTTCTCGGTACTTACCGCACTTGCCCTGGAAGGCGACTGAGATGTTGACCGAGGTGGTGCACGCGATTCTCTTGAGATCGCAGAGGCTCGTGTAGTCGATACCGTCCGAGCCGCAGACCGGGCCGGCTCCCTCGTGGTCGCCCACGTTCGGACACGACTCGGCGCACTCGCACCTCGCCTCGGTACCGTCCCTCGTGCGCACGCACTGCGTCCCGAGCGTGCAGTTCAGCTTCTCGCACGGATCTGTTTTTTCTGTAAATAATCAATAATTCATTATGACAAAAGTTTATCGAAAACAGGTGAATAGCGATAGGGAGGAGACTCATCAAGCTGGTTAATCGTACTCGATTGTTTTATCGTTGAGCTAGATTAATAAAATAAATTTGAAGTATTCTTGCAAAACTGATCAATTGAATGAACAAAAAAGTACTTCTTTGTCAAGTCCCCTCCCTAAAAATCAAGGGCAAGAAAAAAGTCACAAAAATAGAAAGTGGTTCGAGTCCACGTTTGGTCAGACCTGGGGGATAAATGTAGCAACTATTCGCCAAGCTCGTCAGGGCGAAAAGGGCGGGCAGCATGTGGATTCTCATGGTAACCTGAAACGAATCATTTCGGTCAGAGCGTAACATCATCGCGATCAGATTGATCGATGGCTCGGGTTAACGACACGGGCGCGGGGAGAGGTCGCATCTTTCCGGGTTGGGCACCTATTACCGTCCGTGTAATATCGAGCCCGCGCCGCTACCGCCGCGCCCGCATAAATCAGACGTCGGATGCACACGCTGTTTACACTGGGCAAGCAGAGAGCTACCTAACCGTAATTACATCGTCATCGTCTTCGCTGCTGTCATCGTTTCGAGCAAAAATATGAATGCAGCACTTCTTTGACGCGCCAAAAGGGTTTTAAGGCGAAGTCATAAGGGAAGTTGCAGAATTTGCGAAAAAAATCATTTAAAATGAAACTAAAACGAAAATAAAAAAAAGGCTCTTTAACGCCTAAGCTACTACCTTCAACTATATTTTAAGCCTAATCCCATCAAAATCAGATCAAAATTAACGTCAGAATATGGGAAACAGTTTTGTAAATTTTTTTATCTTGATAGCATTTGCTATACACGGTGATTCATCCCTATTTGACAGCAGAGAAGTTTCAGATTAATTATTTTTCGCTGATTCCTAATTATTATAACACTATGGTTCTAAAATATTTATATTTTATGTGATCGACGATTGAAAATAATAAAAAAAATCATAAATAAAGGAACGGAAAATAGAATGGAAAATTTCAATGCATATATTATTATGAATCGTGAACATAAACATAACCAAAAGTCATACCGGTACACGTGTTCGAAATTGTGTGATTGTTTATCCACAATACGTATGAAATAATAATAAAAGTGAAAAAAGAAAGATAATTCTAATTAAAGTGTGCAAGAACTCAAGTAAAGTTTGGTCATCGTGCTGCAGTGGACCGTGAAATTTATTTTTTAATCTCTGTTTTTGTTAAAAAAAATTAAGTAAGTACTCTGAAATTTTTATTTTTCAAAATGATTAAATTTAAAATTATTTACATTATTATTTAATTATTCCGACCGAATCTGTTAAACTCGCCGGACTACGGGTTGAGAAAAAAGACCGACCAAAGTTGGCAGGTTGGCCGGACTACAGATCCCTCAACGAGCTCGACGGAAGCTACGCGCTTGACCGGATTGCGGCTCAGTCAACGAACTTAACCAAAGCTGAACACCGGGCTAGACCACGGCTCAATCAAAGAGCCTAGGGTAAGTAGGAGGGCAGTACCCCACTGAGTACACTAATCATTACTCTCTTAACAAATTAATTGAGTTTTTATCTACTTGATGAATTTTTATGTTCAAATAAAAATAATTTCAATAAACGCAATTGATTTATTTTGGTTCAAAATTACCACTTTATAAAGTGGAAATTTAACAAACCAAACGTTATTTATTAAAATTACTTTAATTAATCTTGTCATCTTTAAACTTAGGATTCTTAAAGACTACTTTACCTTCAAATAGTTATCTAGAATTAATTAATAAGTTTTATACATCTACTAGGCCATACAAAGTTGTTCTTGGCGAGAATTAATTAATTTATGAAGGTGTAATTTTGAAAGAATGTGTTGCATTATAAATTTAATTTGTTTAACTGTAATTTTCTTATTTACAAACTTAAGTCAAGTTATTTTAATTTTAATAATTTTTTTTTTTTTTTAATATTTAAATTAAATTTTCTTAGATTGCTTACTTGGCAACTGTAGTGCTTGTTGTTAACACAGAATATGCTGCATCTTTACTAATGAATTTTTATTTTATTTCAGTGAGACACATAAAATCCAACTGGATCAGCCTCCACTGGTGACCTTCAACGACAGACTTTTCTTCAAATGATTTTTCAGCAAGCAGCGAAAAATTAAGAGTTATTGACGTTGGTCGAGTTAAGGAACAATTACCAGTAGCTGTTTTTTAACAATACAATTTTTTTTTTCAATTATGCTTTAATTTCAAGTTTAAAAATTGAAAAATACTTAATAAATTTGTAAAAACTTAAAAATTATGTAAAAAGCTGTACCAAAATGAAATAATATCTAAATAATAAACTAACAGTGCAACAATTTTTTAGATTCGAATTTTGTTTTTCACTTTTATGGAAAAATTGACTATCATTTGACTAGGCATAGCTTGACTAATTCTTTTTTATTCATACTCTGCCTAGGTAAGAGGTTCCGTGTTCAAAACAGTTGATTATAGTTTTCAATACAATGTCCCTAAATTATGGAGCCACAGCCAGAAAAAAATCATCTCTCAGAGTCAAGATTCCACTGCTAGGCCCGACCGGAAATAGGTCATCCGATACCGAAAAGAATTTAGCTTGATTTTTTTATAATTTTGAATCCAAATGGAGGCCTCTGAGTCGAAAAAATCATTTGTGAATAAAAAATCAAATATGTAAGTTTATATCCAAAAGTCAACTTGTCTCAGGTTCAGTGTTCCGGGCTCAAATGAGATCTAACTTTTTTTTCAAGAATACTTGCTTGATTTAAAGTCATTTTAATCGAAAAAATCATTTGTCAATTGCTTAGCATCTCTCAGAGTCCAAATTCAACTGCTCGGCCCGACTTGATATGGGTGATGCGATACCAAAAAAAATCTAGCTCGATTTTTTCATAATTTTAAATCCAGTGAGAGGCCTCCGAGTCAAAACAATCATCTGTCAATAAAATAGCAACACTCAACCTGTCTCAGGTTAGGTATTCCAGGCTCAATAAGATCTAACTTTTTTTTTTGAGATCTTGGTTAATTAAAAGGCATATGAATCAAAAAAATCATTTGTCATTTGATTAGCGCCCCTCAGAGTTGAAATTGAACAGCTCACCACGGCCTTAACCTGTCTCAGATTAGGTATTATGGGCTCAAATGAGATCTAACTTTTTTTTCCGACCTTCTTGCTCATTTAGAAGGCATTTAAATCAAAAAAATCATTTGTCATTTGATTAGCACCCCTCAGAGTTGAAATTGAACAGCTCGCCACGGCCTTAACCTGTCTCAGGTTAGGTATTCCGGGCTCGAATGAGATCCAACTTTTTTTTCCAAATTCTTGCTCATTTAGAAAGCATTTAAATCAAAAAAATCATGTGTCATTTGATAAGCACCCCTCGGAGTTGAAATTGAACAGCTCACCACGGCCTTAACCTGTCTCAGATTAGGTATTCCGGGCTCAAATGAGATCCAGCTTTTTTTCCGAAATTCTTGCTTATTTAGAAAGCATTTAAATCAAAAAAATCATGTGTCATTTGATTAGCACCCCTCAGAGTTGAAATTGAACAGCTCACCACGGCCTAAACCTGTCTCAGATTAGGTATTCGGGGCTCGAATGAGATCTACCTTTTTTTTCCAAAATTCTTACTCATTTAGAAAGCATTTAAACCAAAAAAATCATTTGTCATTTGATAAGCGCCCCTCAGAGTTGAAATTGAACAGCTCACCACGGCCTTAACCTGTCTCAGATTAGGTATTCCGGGCTCAAATGAGATCCAGCTTTTTTTCCAAAATTCTTGCTTATTTAGAAAGCATTTAAATCAAAAAAATCATGTGTCATTTGATTAGCACCCCTCAGAGTTAAAATTAAAATGCTCGCCCCGACCTTAACCTGTCTCAGGTTAGGTATTCCGGGCTCGAATGAGATCCAACTTTTTTTTCCAAATTCTTGCTCATTTAGAAAGCATTTAAATCAAAAAAATCATTTGTCATTTGATAAGCACCCCTCGGAGTTGAAATTGAACAGCTCGCGACGGCCTTAACCTGTCTCAGGTTGGGTATTATGGGCTAAAATGAGATCTAACTTTTTTTCCGACCTTCTTGCTCATTTAGAAAGCATTTAAATCAAAAAAAATCATTTGTCATTTGATAAGCATTCCTCGGAGTTGAAATTGAACAGCTCACCACGGCCTTAACCTGTCTCAGATTAGGTATTCCGGGCTCAAATGAGATCTAACTTTTTTTTCAAGAATACTTGCTTGATTGAATGTCATTTGAATCGAAAAAATCATTTGTCAATTGCTTAGCATCTCTCAGAGTCCAAATTCAACTGCTTGGCCCGACTTGATACGGGTGATGCGATACCAAAAAAAATCTAGCTCGATTTTTTCATAATTTTAAATCCAGTGAGAGGCCTCCGAGTCAAAACAATCATCTGTCAATAAAATAGCAACACTCAACCTGTCTCAGGTTAGGTATTCCGGGCTCAATAAGATCTAACTTTTTTTTTTGAGATCTTGGTTGATTAAAAGGCATATGAATCAAAAAAATCATGTGTCATTTGATTAGCACCCCTCAGAGTTGAAATTGAACAGCTCACCACGGCCTTAACCTGTCTCAGATTAGGTATTCGGGGCTCGAATGAGATCCACCTTTTTTTTCCAAAATTCTTGCTCATTTAGAAAGCATTTAAATCAAAAAAATCATTTGTCATTTGATAAGCACCTCTCAGAGTTGAAATTGAACAGCTCACCTCGGCCTTAACCTGTCTCAGATTAGGTATTCCGGGCTCGAATGAGATCCAGCTTTTTTCCAAAATTCTTGCTCATTTAGAAAGCATTTAAATCAAAAAAATCATGTGTCATTTGATAAGCACCCCTCAGAGTTAAAATTGAAATGCTCGCCCCGACCTTAACCTGTCTCAGGTTAGGTATTCCGGGCTCGAATGAGATCCAACTTTTTTTTCCGAAATTCTTGCTCATTTAGAAAGCATTTAAATCAAAAAAATCATTTGTCATTTGATAAGCACCCCTCGGAGTTGAAATTGAACAGCTCGCCACGGCCTTAACCTGTCTCAGGTTGGGTATTATGGGCTCAAATGAGATCTAACTTTTTTTCCGACCTTCTTGCTCATTTAAAAAGCATTTAAATCAAAAAAATCATTTGTCATTTGATTAGCACCCCTCAGAGTTGAAATTGAACAGCTCGCCCCGGCCTTAACCTGTCTCAGATTAGGTATTCTGGACTAAATTAAGATCTAACTTTTTTTTCTGAAATTCTTGCTTTATTAGAAGACATTTAAATCAAAAAAATCATTTGTCATTTGATTAGCACCCCTCAGAGTTGAAATTGAACAGCTCACCACGTTCTTAACCTGTCTCAGATTAGGTATTCCAGACTAAATTAAGATCTAACTTTTTTTTCTGAAATTCTTGCTTTATGAGAAGACATTTGAATCAAAAAAATTATTTGTCATTTGATAAGCACCCTTCGGAGTTGAAATTGAACAGCTCGCCATGGCCTTAACCTGTCTCAGGTTGGGTATTCTGGGCTCAAACAAGATCTAACTTTTTTTTTGAGATCTTGGTTGATTAAAAGGCATATGAATCAAAAAAATCATTTGTCATTTGATAAGCACCTCTCAGAGTCAAAATTAAACAGCTACGCCCGACTTTAACCTGTCTCTGGTTAAGTATTCCGGGCTCAAATGAGATCTAACTTTTTTTTCAAGATATCTTGCTTGATTAAAAGGCATATGAATCAAAAAAATAATTTGTCATTTGATAAGCACCTCTCAGAGTTAAAATTGAACAGCTCGCCACGGCCTTAACCGGTCTCAGGTTAGGTATTCCGGGCTCAAATGAGATCTAATTTTTTTTCAAGATATCTTGCTTGATTTTTATCGATTTATCGCATTTGAATCATAAAAATCATTTGTCATTTGATTAGCACCTCTCGGAATCGACATTCAACTGCTTGGCCTGACCTGAAAAAGATATCCCGGTATTAAAAAATGTCTGGCTTGATTTTTTCATGATTTTAAATCCACATGGAGGCTTCCGAGTCAAAAAAATCATTTATGAATAAAATAAAAAAAATTTCAGTCAATCTCCAACAGTCAACCAGTCTCTCGTTAGGTATTCCGGGCTCAAATGAGATCTGACTTTTTTCAAGAACTCTCGCTTGATTAAAAGGCATATGAATCAAAAAACTCATTTGTCATTTGATTAGCACCTCTCAGAGTTTAAATTAAACAACTCGTCCCGCCCAAACCTTTCTCAGGTAAGGTATTCTAGGCTCAAATGAGATCTGACTTTTTTTTCAAGAACTATCGCTTGATTAAAAAGCTTATGAATCAAAAAAATCATTTGTCATATGATTAGCACCTCTCAGAGATGAAATTGATCAGCTCGCCCCAACCTTAACCTGTCTCAGGTTAGGTATTCTGGGCTCAAATTAGATCTGACTTTTTTTTCAAGAACTATCGCTTGATTAAAAGGCTTATGAATCAAAAAAATCATTTGTTATATGATTAGCACCTCTCAGAGATGAAATTGAACAGCTCGCCCCAACCTTAACCTGTCTCAGGCTAGGTATTCTGGGCTCAAATGAGACCTAACTTTTTTATCAAGATATCTTGCTTGATTAAGAGGTATTAGAATCAAAAAAGTTAATTGTCATTCGATAAACACATCTCGGAATCCAAATTCAATTGCTCGGCCTGACCTGAAATAGATACCTCGGTACTAAAAAATGTCCAGCTTGATTTTTTCAAAATTTTGAATCCAAATGGAGGTCTCTGAGTCAAAAAAATCATTTGTGAATAAAATAGTAAAAATTTCAGTCATACTCCAACACTCAACTAGTCTCAGGTTAGGTATTCCGGGCTCAAATGAGATCTGACTATTTTTCAAGAACGCTTGCTTGATTAAAAGGCATATGAATCAAAAAAATCATTTATCATTTAATTAGCATCTCGTAGAGTCCAAAATCAACTGCTCGGCCCGACCTGAAAAAGTGGGATCCTGTTCGTGCCCGGAATACCTAACCAGCGATGGATTGACTGCTGGAGATCGACCCAAATATTTTCTATTTCATCAACAGATGTTTTTTTGACTTGGAGGGCTCTATTCAAAGTCAAAATTACGAAAAAATCAAGCTTGATATTTTTCAGTACGTTCAGGAGCATCCATTTCAGGTCGGGCCAAGCAGTTGAATTTAGACACTGGGAGATGCTAGTTATGCGGCAATTATTTTTTGGATTCAAAAGCCTTTTCATCAAGCAAAAATTCTTAAAATAAAAATCAGATCATATTCGAGACAAGAATACCGAACCTGAGACAGGTCGACTGTTGGAGGTCGACTTAAATATTTGCTATTACATTGGCGAATAACTTTTTTGATTCGGAGGCCTCCAATTGGATACGAAATTATGTAAAAATCAAGCTTAATTTTTGTGATTTCGGATCAACTATTTCGGGTCGGGCCGAGCAGTTAAATTTGGATTCCGAGAGGTGCTAAGTAATTGACAAATATTTTTTTGATTAAAATGAATTTAAATCAAGCAAGAACTCTTGAAAAAAAAGTTAGATCTCATTTGAGCCCGGAATACCTATCCTGAGACAGGTGAAGGCCGTGGCGAACTGTTCAATTTGAACTCTGAGGGGTGTTTATCAAATGACAAATGATATTTTTGATTCAAATGTCTTCTAATAAAGCAAGAATTTCAGGAAAAAATGTTAGATCTTAATTTAGTCTCGAATACCTAACCTGAGACAGGTTAAGGCCGTGGCGAGCTGTTCAATTTCCACTCTGAGAGGTGCTTATCAAATGACAAATGATTTTTTTGATTCAAATGCATTCTAATTGAGCAAAAATTTTATAAAAAAAATTTGGATCTCATTCGAGCCCGGAATACCTAACCTGAGACAGGTTAAGGTCGGGGCGAGCATTTCAATTTTAACTCTGAGGGGTGCTAATTAAATGACACATGATTTTTTTGATTTAAATGCTTTCTAAATGAGCAAGAATTTTGGAAAAAAAGCTGGATCTCATTCGAGCCCCGAATACCTAATCTGAGACAGTTTAAGGCCGTGGTGAGCTGTTCAATTTCAACTCTGAGGGGTGCTAATCAAATGACAAATGATTTTTTTGAATCATATGCCTTTTAATCAACCAAGATCTCAAAAAAAAAAGTTAAATCTTATTGAGCCCGGAATACCTAACCTGAGACAGGTTGAGTGTTGCTATTTTATTGACAGATGATTGTTTTGACTCGGAGGCCTCTCACTGGATTTAAAATTATGAAAAAATCGAGCTAGATTTTTTTTGGTATCGCATCACCCATATCAAGTCGGGCCGAGCAGTTGAATTCGGACTCTGAGATATGCTAAGCAATTGACAAATGATTTTTTCGACACAAATGACATTCAATCAAGCAAGTATTCTTGAAAAAAAGTTAGATCTCATTTGAGCCCGGAATACCTAATCTGAGACAGGTTAAGGCCGTGGTGAGCTGTTCAATTTCAACTCTGAGGGGTGCTAATCAAATGACAAATGATTTTTTTGATTTAAATGCTTTCTAAATGAGCAAGAAGGTAGGAAAAAGAAGTTAGATCTCATTTGAGCCCATAATACCCAACCTGAGACAGGTAAAGGCCGTGGTGAGCTGTTCAATTTCAACTCCGAGGGGTGCTTATCAAATGACACATGATTTTTTTGATTTAAATGCTTTCTAAATGAGCAAGAATTTTGGAAAAAAAGCTGGTTCTCATTCGAGCTCGGAATACCTAATCTTAGACAGGTTAAGGCCGTGGTGAGCTGTTCAATTTCAACTCTGAGGGGTGCTAATCAAATGAAAAATGATTTTTTCGATTCAAATGACATTCAATCAAGCAAGTATTCTTAAAAAAAGGTGAGATCTCATTTGAGCCCGGAATACCTAATCTGAGACAGGTTAAGGCCGTGGTGAGCTGTTCAATTTCAACTCCGAGGGGTGCTTATCAAATGACACATGATTTTTTTGATTTAAATGCTTTCTAAATGAGCAAGAATTTTGGAAAAAAAGCTGGTTCTCATTCGAGCCCGGAATACCTAACCTGAGACAGGTTAAGGTTGGGGCGAGCATTTCAATTTTAACTCTGAGGGGTGCTAATCAAATGACACATGATTTTTTTTATTCAAATGCTTTCTAAATGAGAAAGAATTTTGGAAAAAAAGCTGGATCTCATTCGAACCCGGAATACCTATTCTGAGACAGGTTAAGGCCGAGGTGAGCTGTTCAATTTCAACTCTGAGAGGTGCTTATCAAATGACAAATGATTTTTTTGATTTAAATGCTTTCTAAATGAGCAAGAATTTTGGAAAAAAAAGGTAGATCTCATTCGAGCCCCGAATACCTAATCTGAGACAGGTTAAGGCCGTGGTGAGCTGTTCAATTTCAACTCCGAGGGTTGCTTATCAAATGACACATGATTTTTTTGATTTAAATGCTTTCTAAATGAGCAAGAATTTTGGAAAAAAAGCTGGTTCTCATTCGAGCCCGGAATACCTAATCTGAGACAGGTTAAGGCCGAGGTGAGCTGTTCAATTTCAACTCCGAGGAATGCTTATCAAATGACACATGATTTTTTTGATATAAATGCTTTCTAAATGAGCAAGAATTTTGGAAAAATAGCTGGATCTCATTCGAGCCCGGAATACCTAATCTGAGACAGGTTAAGGCCGAGGTGAGCTGTTCAATTCAACTCTGAGAGGTGCTTATCAAATGACAAATGATTTTTTTGATTTAAATGCTTTCTAAATGAGCAAGAATTTCGGTAAAAAAAGTTGGATCTCATTCGAGCCCGGAATACCTAACCTGAGACAGGTTGAGGTCGGGGCGAGCATTTCAATTTTAACTCTGAGGGGTGCTAATCAAATGACACATGATTTTTTTGATTCAAATGCTTTCTAAATGAGCAAGAATTTTGGAAAAAAAGCTGGATCTCATTCGAACCCGGAATACCTATTCTGAGACAGGTTAAGGCCGAGGTGAGCTGTTCAATTTCAACTCTGAGAGGTGCTTATCAAATGACAAATGATTTTTTTGATTTAAATGCTTTCTAAATGAGCAAGAATTTTGGAAAAAAAAGGTAGATCTCATTCGAGCCCCGAATACCTAATCTGAGACAGGTTAAGGCCGTGGTGAGCTGTTCAATTTCAACTCTGAGGGGTGCTAATCAAATGACAAATGATTTTTTCGATTCAAATGACATTCAATCAAGCAAGTATTCTTGAAAAAAAGTTAGATCTCATTTGAGCCCGGAATACCTAATCTGAGACAGGTTAAGGCCGTGGTGAGCTGTTCAATTTCAACTCCGAGGGGTGCTTATCAAATGACACATGATTTTTTTGATTTAAATGCTTTCTAAATGAGCAAGAGTTTTGGAAAAAAAGCTGGATCTCATTCGAGCCCGGAATACCTATTCTGAGACAGGTTGAGTGTTGCTATTTTATTGACAGATGATTGTTTTGACTCCGAGGCCTCTCACTGGATTTAAAATTATGAAAAAATCGAGCTAGATTTTTTTTGGTATCGCATCACCCATATCAAGTCGGGCCGAGCAGTTGAATTTGGACTCTGAGAGATGCTAAGCAATTGACAAATGATTTTTTCGATTCAAATGACATTCAATCAAGCAAGTATTCTTGAAAAAAAGTTAGATCTCATTTGAGCCCGGAATACCTAATCTGAGACAGGTTAAGGCAGTGGTGAGCTGTTCAATTTCAACTCTGAGGGGTGCTAATCAAATGACAAATGATTTTTTTTATTTAAATGCTTTCTAAATGAGCAAGAATTTTGGAAAAAAAGCTGGTTCTCATTCGAGCCCGGAATACCTAATCTGAGACAGGTTAAGGCCGTGGTGAGCTGTTCAATTTCAACTCTGAGGGGTGCTAATCAAATGACAAATGATTTTTTCGATTCAAATGACATTCAATCAAGCAAGTATTCTTGAAAAAAAGTTAGATCTCATTTGAGCCCGGAATACCTAATCTGAGACAGGTTAAGGCCGTGGTGAGCTGTTCAATTTCAACTCCGAGGAATGCTTATCAAATGACACATGATTTTTTTGATTCAAATGCTTTCTAAATGAGCAAGAATTTTGGAAAAAAAGCTGGATCTCATTCGAACCCGGAATACCTATTCTGAGACAGGTTAAGGCCGAGGTGAGCTGTTCAATTTCAACTCTGAGAGGTGCTTATCTTAAAAAAGTTAGATCTTATTGAGCCCGGAATACCTAACCTGAGACAGGTTGAGTGTTGCTATTTTATTGACAGATGATTGTTTTGACTCGGAGGCCTCTCACTGGATTTAAAATTATGAAAAAATCGAGCTAGATTTTTTTTGGTATAGCATCACCCATATCAAGTCGGGCCGAGCAGTTGAATTTGGACTCTGAGAGATGCTAAGCAATTGACAAATGATTTTTTCGATTCAAATGACATTCAATCAAGCAAGTATTCTTGAAAAAAAGTTAGATCTCATTTGAGCCCATAATACCCAACCTGAGACAGGTTAAGGCCGTGGCGAGCTGTTCAATTTCAACTCCGAGGGGTGCTTATCAAATGACAAATGATTTTTTTGATTTAAATGCTTTCTAAATGAGCAAGAATTTGGAAAAAAAAGTTGGATCTTATTCGAGCCCGGAATACCTAACCTGAGACAGGTTAAGGTCGGGGCGAGCATTTTAATTTTAACTCTGAGGGGTGCTAATCAAATGACACATGATTTTTTTGATTTAAATGCTTTCTAAATAAGCAAGTATTCTTGAAAAAAAGTTAGATCTCATTTGAGCCCATAATACCCAACCTGAGACAGGTTAAGGCCGTGGCGAGCTGTTCAATTTCAACTCCGAGGGGTGCTAATCAAATGACACATGATTTTTTTGATTTAAATGCTTTCTAAATAGGCAAGAATTTTGGAAAAAAAGCTGGTTCTCATTCGAGCCCGGAATACCTAATCTGAGACAGGTTAAGGCCGAGGTGAGCTGTTCAATTTCAACTCTGAGAGGTGCATATCAAATGACACATGATTTTTTTGATTTAAATGCTTTCTAAATAAGCAAGAATTTTGGAAAAAAAGCTGGTTCTCATTTGAGCCCGGAATACCTAATCTGAGACAGGTTAAGGCCGTGGTGAGCTGTTCAATTTCAACTCTGAAGGGTGCTAATCAAATGACAAATGATTTTTTTGATTTAAATGCTTTCTAAATGAGCAAGAAGGTCGGAAAAAAAAGTTAGATCTCATTTGAGCCCATAATACCCAACCTGAGACAGGTAAAGGCCGTGGTGAGCTGTTCCATTTCAACTCCGAGGGGTGCTTATCAAATGACACATGATTTTTTTGATTTAAATGCTTTCTAAATGAGCAAGAATTTTGGAAAAAAAGCTGGTTCTCATTCGAGCCCGGAATACCTAATCTGAGACAGGTTAAGGCCGTGGTGAGCTGTTCAATTTCAACTCTGAGGGGTGCTAATCAAATGACAAATGATTTTTTCGATTCAAATGACATTCAATCAAGCAAGTATTCTTGAAAAAAAGTTAGATCTCATTTGAGCCCGGAATACCTAATCTGAGACAGGTTAAGGCCGTGGTGAGCTGTTCAATTTCAACTCCGAGGAATGCTTATCAAATGACACATGATTTTTTTGATATAAATGCTTTCTAAATGAGCAAGAATTTTGGAAAAATAGCTGGATCTCATTCGAGCCCGGAATACCTAATCTGAGACAGGTTAAGGCCGAGGTGAGCTGTTCAATTCAACTCTGAGAGGTGCTTATCAAATGACAAATGATTTTTTTGATTTAAATGCTTTCTAAATGAGCAAGAATTTCGGTAAAAAAAGTTGGATCTCATTCGAGCCCGGAATACCTAACCTGAGACAGGTTGAGGTCGGGGCGAGCATTTCAATTTTAACTCTGAGGGGTGCTAATCAAATGACACATGATTTTTTTGATTCAAATGCTTTCTAAATGAGCAAGAATTTTGGAAAAAAAGCTGGATCTCATTCGAACCCGGAATACCTATTCTGAGACAGGTTAAGGCCGAGGTGAGCTGTTCAATTTCAACTCTGAGAGGTGCTTATCAAATGACAAATGATTTTTTTGATTTAAATGCTTTCCAAATGAGCAAGAATTTTGGAAAAAAAAGGTAGATCTCATTCGAGCCCCGAATACCTAATCTGAGACAGGTTAAGGCCGTGGTGAGCTGTTCAATTTCAACTCTGAGGGGTGCTAATCAAATGACAAATGATTTTTTCGATTCAAATGACATTCAATCAAGCAAGTATTCTTGAAAAAAAGTTAGATCTCATTTGAGCCCGGAATACCTAATCTGAGACAGGTTAAGGCCGTGGTGAGCTGTTCAATTTCAACTCCGAGGGGTGCTTATCAAATGACACATGATTTTTTTGATTTAAATGCTTTCTAAATGAGCAAGAGTTTTGGAAAAAAAGCTGGATCTCATTCGAGCCCGGAATACCTATTCTGAGACAGGTTGAGTGTTGCTATTTTATTGACAGATGATTGTTTTGACTCCGAGGCCTCTCACTGGATTTAAAATTATGAAAAAATCGAGCTAGATTTTTTTTGGTATCGCATCACCCATATCAAGTCGGGCCGAGCAGTTGAATTTGGACTCTGAGAGATGCTAAGCAATTGACAAATGATTTTTTCGATTCAAATGACATTCAATCAAGCAAGTATTCTTGAAAAAAAGTTAGATCTCATTTGAGCCCGGAATACCTAATCTGAGACAGGTTAAGGCAGTGGTGAGCTGTTCAATTTCAACTCTGAGGGGTGCTAATCAAATGACAAATGATTTTTTTTATTTAAATGCTTTCTAAATGAGCAAGAATTTTGGAAAAAAAGCTGGTTCTCATTCGAGCCCGGAATACCTAATCTGAGACAGGTTAAGGCCGTGGTGAGCTGTTCAATTTCAACTCTGAGGGGTGCTAATCAAATGACAAATGATTTTTTCGATTCAAATGACATTCAATCAAGCAAGTATTCTTGAAAAAAAGTTAGATCTCATTTGAGCCCGGAATACCTAATCTGAGACAGGTTAAGGCCGTGGTGAGCTGTTCAATTTCAACTCCGAGGAATGCTTATCAAATGACACATGATTTTTTTGATTCAAATGCTTTCTAAATGAGCAAGAATTTTGGAAAAAAAGCTGGATCTCATTCGAACCCGGAATACCTATTCTGAGACAGGTTAAGGCCGAGGTGAGCTGTTCAATTTCAACTCTGAGAGGTGCTTATCTTAAAAAAGTTAGATCTTATTGAGCCCGGAATACCTAACCTGAGACAGGTTGAGTGTTGCTATTTTATTGACAGATGATTGTTTTGACTCGGAGGCCTCTCACTGGATTTAAAATTATGAAAAAATCGAGCTAGATTTTTTTTGGTATAGCATCACCCATATCAAGTCGGGCCGAGCAGTTGAATTTGGACTCTGAGAGATGCTAAGCAATTGACAAATGATTTTTTCGATTCAAATGACATTCAATCAAGCAAGTATTCTTGAAAAAAAGTTAGATCTCATTTGAGCCCATAATACCCAACCTGAGACAGGTTAAGGCCGTGGCGAGCTGTTCAATTTCAACTCCGAGGGGTGCTTATCAAATGACAAATGATTTTTTTGATTTAAATGCTTTCTAAATGAGCAAGAATTTGGAAAAAAAAGTTGGATCTTATTCGAGCCCGGAATACCTAACCTGAGACAGGTTAAGGTCGGGGCGAGCATTTTAATTTTAACTCTGAGGGGTGCTAATCAAATGACACATGATTTTTTCGATTCAAATGACATTCAATCAAGCAAGTATTCTTGAAAAAAAGTTAGATCTCATTTGAGCCCATAATACCCAACCTGAGACAGGTTAAGGCCGTGGCGAGCTGTTCAATTTCAACTCCGAGGGGTGCTAATCAAATGACACATGATTTTTTTTGATTTAAATGCTTTCTAAATAGGCAAGAATTTTGGAAAAAAAGCTGTATCTCATTCGAGCCCGGAATACCTAATCTGAGACAGGTTAAGGCCGTGGTGAGCTGTTCAATTTCAACTCTGAGAGGTGCTTATCAAATGACAAATGATTTTTTTGGTTTAAATGCTTTCTAAATGAGTAAGAATTTTGGAAAAAAAAGGTAGATCTCATTCGAGCCCCGAATACCTAATCTGAGACAGGTTTAGGCCGTGGTGAGCTGTTCAATTTCAACTCTGAGGGGTGCTAATCAAATGACAAATGATTTTTTTGATTCATATGCCTTTTAATTAACCAAGATCTCAAAAAAAAAAGTTAGATCTTATTGAACCCGGAATACCTAACCTGAGACAGGTTGAGTGTTGCTATTTTATTGACAGATGATTGTTTTGACTCGGAGGCCTCTCACTGAATTTAAAATTATGAAAAAATCGAGCTAGATTTTTTTTGGTATCGCATCACCCATATCAAGTCGGGCCGAGCAGTTGAATTTGGACTCTGAGAGATGCTAAGCAATTGACAAATGATTTTTTCGATTCAAATGACTTTAAATCAAGCAAGTATTCTTGAAAAAAAAGTTAGATCTCATTTGAGCCCGGAACACTGAACCTGAGACAAGTTGACTTTTGGATATAAACTTACATATTTGATTTTTTATTCACAAATGATTTTTTCGACTCAGAGGCCTCCATTTGGATTCAAAATTATAAAAAAATCAAGCTAAATTCTTTTCGGTATCGGATGACCTATTTCTGGTCGGGCCTAGCAGTGGAATCTTGACTCTGAGAGATGATTTTTTTCTGGCTGTGGCTCCATAATTTAGGGACATTGTATTGAAAACTATAATCAACTGTTTTGAACACGGAACCTCTTACCTAGGCAGAGTATAAATAAAAAAGAATTAGTCAAGCTATGCCTAGTCAAATGATAGTCAATTTTTCCATAAAAGTGAAAAACAAAATTCGAATCTAAAAAATTGTTGCACTGTTAGTTTATTATTTAGATATTATTTCATTTTGGTACAGCTTTTTACATAATTTTTAAGTTTTTACAAATTTATTAAGTATTTTTCAATTTTTAAACTTGAAATTAAAGCATAAATGAAAAAAAAATTGTATTGTTAAAAAACAGCTACTGGTAATTGTTCCTTAACTCGACCAACGTCAATAACTCTTAATTTTTCGCTGCTTGCTGAAAAATCATTTGAAGAAAAGTCTGTCGTTGAAGGTCACCAGTGGAGGCTGATCCAGTTGGATTTAATGTGTCTCACTGAAATAAAATAAAAATTCATTAGTAAAGATGCAGCATATTCTGTGTTAACAACAAGCACTACAGTTGCCAAGTAAGCAATCTAAGAAAATTTAATTTAAATATTAAAAAAAAAAAAAAATTATTAAAATTAAAATAACTTGACTTAAGTTTGTAAATAAGAAAATTACAGTTAAACAAATTAAATTTATAATGCAACACATTCTTTCAAAATTACACCTTCATAAATTAATTAATTCTCGCCAAGAACAACTTTGTATGGCCTAGTAGATGTATAAAGCTTATTAATTAATTCTAGATAACTATTTGAAGGTAAAGTAGTCTTTAAGAATCCTAAGTTTAAAGATGACAAGATTAATTAAAGTAATTTTAATAAATAACGTTTGGTTTGTTAAATTTCCACTTTATAAAGTGGTAATTTTGAACCAAAATAAATCAATTGCGTTTATTGAAATTATTTTTATTTGAACATAAAAATTCATCAAGTAGATAAAAACTCAATTAATTTGTTAAGAGAGTAATGATTAGTGTACTCAGTGGGGTACTGCCCTCCTACTTACCCTAGGCTCTTTGATTGAGCCGTGGTCTTGCCCGGTGTTCAGCTTTGGTTAAGTTCGTTGACTGAGCCGCAATCCGGTCAAGCGCGTAGCTTCCGTCGAGCTCGTTGAGGGATCTGTAGTCCGGCCAACCTGCCAACTTTGGTCGGTCTTTTTTCTCAACCCGTAGTCCGGCGAGTTTAACAGATTCGGTCGGAATAATTAAATAATAATGTAAATAATTTTAAATTTAATCATTTTGAAAAATAAAAATTTCAGAGTACTTACTTAATTTTTTTTAACAAAAACAGAGATTAAAAAATAAATTTCACGGTCCACTGCAGCACGATGACCAAACTTTACTTGAGTTCTTGCACACTTTAATTAGAATTATCTTTCTTTTTTCACTTTTATTATTATTTCATACGTATTGTGGATAAACAATCACACAATTTCGAACACGTGTACCGGTATGACTTTTGGTTATGTTTATGTTCACGATTCATAATAATATATGCATTGAAATTTTCCATTCTATTTTCCGTTCCTTTATTTATGATTTTTTTTATTATTTTCAATCGTCGATCACATAAAATATAAATATTTTAGAACCATAGTGTTATAATAATTAGGAATCAGCGAAAAATAATTAATCTGAAACTTCTCTGCTGTCAAATAGGGATGAATCACCGTGTATATCTATATTTATTGAATCTTTAGGAAGTTTTTCCCATATTCTGACGCTAATTTTGATCCGATTTTGGTGGGGTTGGGCTTAAAAGATATATTAAGGTAGCTTAAGCGCTACAGAGCCCTTTTTTCATTTTCATTTTTAATTTTACTGAATCTTCAATTTTTTGTTAAAATGACCCCTTTGACTTCGCCTTAAAGACTCTAAGAATAAACTTTTGATTTAAAAAATGTAAAACGCGAGTTTAGTGTGAAGTAAAATTTTGTCTGAAGCAAATTTAATATTCTAAAACCGTGATCGGTATGAATTTTTTGCAACCAATAAAAAAATTACTGTCAGTAGTAGGTAGCTGAAAAAAATACCTCAAAAAAATAACATTCTAAGATTATGATTCGTATCAAGACACTTCACTTGAAGCCCTAAACAAATACCACTGAAGCGCACTTTACTTTTTGTCCAAAGAAAAAAAAAAAAAAAAAAAAATCTCCCAGTGTAAACGCAAGAACCCAAAACTACTGAAACATGCAAGAAGAAAAAGGAAAGGCAAGAAGCCAGACGGATAAGAAAAAAAAGGAGGTTCGATCCAAGAGCGTGCAGGCACCGTCTGCAGGCAATTTCAGAGCCCCGGCCCCCTGAATAATTCAACACCGGGGGGGAGAGCTGAGCAAGAGAAGCACCGTCGTGCCGCTGGGCCGCGGGTGGGCTAGTTTGGATTTAGTTAATTAACAATTACGAACTTAAGCGAAGGGTAATTCGAGTTGTCGCGCCCGCGTAACGTGTATACACTGCGGGTGGACGGCGGTAGAACACCACTTAAGGCTTCTACCCGCCGACCGCTAATCCAAGTCCGGGCTTCTCGCGCTAATTATTCTTTCGCGGGTGCTGTCCCCCTTTGGTATTTTACCTCCCTTTGGCTTCATTGAAAATGAATTATGAAGGATTTTGTGGAGTGGAATTTAGCGCTCGTGCTAAGGAAAAAGGCAAGATCTTCTGGTTATTCATTTCGAATGATTTATGCCATAAAAGTGTGTTTTATTTCGTATTCTTACTTTTAAGAGTGGCAGATAATTTTTTCTTTCTTGCGCTGGGATCATCGAGTAATATAAATTTACGTCATTTTATTGTCATAACCAGATAATAAATGAAGCGTTCAAATATTTAATGTACTGCCTGCGTTTGGTAATAAATGGAAAAAAGGAAGCGAAGCTAAATTAATAATAAAAATCGGCTTTACTTTGTAGAACGATTTTTACGAGCTATCCCTTTTAAGAGCCATTTTACGAGATTTAGTTCATAATAAAAGAAAATCAGAGTAACTATTCCAATTTGTTCTATACGAACGAAGAACACTCGAAAATTTCCAATTTTCATATCAAGCAATCGGTTACCGGGTAAACCGCACGTCGAATATCTACACTCCGAAACAATAATAGAGTAAAGCCGTGCTTGGAGCTCCATCAAATCTTAGAAGAACGCAACCGCAAAACTCGGAAATCGAGTCGAACAAAAGCACCGCCACACAAAACCCCGGCCGGATATCACGATTAATAATCCATTTCGGTGCTTTTTGCTGGGGTTTCGTTCCATAATTCATCCGCTAGCGAGAAGCCGGACGCTCCCTAACACGCCTCGCAAAAAACGCTTTACGCTTTTTTTTGTATGAAGTCACTCGCCCGCCACCGTACTGTATAATTTCTCTCACTTCGAAAGAATCGTAATTCTCCCGACGTAATTATTTTTCTCGTTAGCGGGAACAAGATGATTTTTGCGGGATGGTTTTTTAATTCCGGTTGAGAGGGCGCGGAAAAGTTTGGGTGTAATTTTTTAAACTGGTTTCGAGAAATTTAAACTTTTTTTTTTTTCACGAAAAATTTCACCGGAGTTTCGGAGTGTGGGTGTTGAATTCCAGGTTTGGCTGAATTATTTCACTGAATTTACCGTTTTCGAACTTACTTTTTTTTAAAGTATTTGAGTTTAGAAAATTTATTCAGATTTTAATTTTTGCAGAAGCTATGACTGTTATTTCAACCGGACAGAAAAACATTTTTTTTTTTTACTTTTGGACTTTTGTTGAAAAAACCGAGGAAAAAACATTACTTACAGTTATCGAATTTTGTGTACAAAATATTCGAGAATTTTATACCCAAAACAGCTCAATGTGAATTCAAGCCACTTAAAAACTGCACTTTTTAATAAACCTTGTCTACCGAAATTTAAAAACAATCAGGCCTTCATGAAAAACCGATTAAAAAACAAAATCATGAAATCGATGAAAATATTTAAAAAAAATTTACCCTTGGCCAGTAATTCATCATTCAGCAAATGGTAAAACAATGAGGTCACTCATCGCGCCAGCACCAGCGACGGAAGTTCCGGCCCGCACACAGCGCCGGCGGCTTGCGGTTACGGACCCAGCCTGCTGCGGCAGAGGTTAATGAGCGGTTTATACTTTGGCCTTAGCTTGCACGCCGCCGCGCCGGCTCAACGTAAACACGCTAGTATACGCGCGGCGCACGTGCGCCACTTATTTAAGGATACCCGGCTGTATTTATTACGCTGGAGCCTGAGTTTATTTTTGAATCGAGAAGTTATGCCACTGATAAATTTACGATGTTTTCAGTTTTATGTTTACCATTGGATTGACGGCTGCACTGGACTTTTGAGAAGATGTACATAGACGTCGTGGGACCATTTTCTAAGGTCGGATGATTGAGTGGTTTTTTTTCGTATGAGTTGCTGATTAAAATTTTTAAGAATAAATAAATTTTGTTTTCATGTGGAAATGAATTTTTTTAACCACCCTTTCAAGAAAAAAAAAAAAAACTAGAACTTGGAAAAAACTCGAAAATCCCAATAGTCATTACTTGACCTTAGGATTTATAACTTCAAGTACTGAAATCGAAAGCTCATAAGTCTTTGGGCTCGGGCTCAAGCTAAGAGTATTTTTCTAGCTTCAATAGGATTTTTTTTTATAAATGTCTCTAAATAGAAAAAAAAAACAAACTTTTTTATTCTACTTATGGGAACCTTTGAACTTTTATTTCTAAAAAATTTAGTATCGTATTATTAAAAAAAAAAACTCCCCTCCAACTAATTTGTCCTTTTTCACGCGTACACTAACTTCCAGAGTCAGATAATCCCTTTATCTTTGAAGTATGAAAAATCGTAAAAGCGAAAACGGTCTTTAAAGAACAAAATCTCATTCGGCTGGCTCTGGCTTATTATCTATTCCAGCGGGTAGAGAGAGAATCCATAAAAAGCTATTCAATAACTTTAAAACGCGAGCTTTCCGATCAAAGCGAATCCCATCGCGGAAGTAGAGCGATCAAAGCCGCAGCTGAGGATTAACGATGCAGCAGCGGCCAAAGAGGCGCGCGCTCGCGGCGGAGGTAAAAGGACGAGAGGGAGAGGAAATAGACGCGGTTAATCGGTACTTACAACCCCGAGTATCGGCCCGGGCGCGACCGTCAATTAGTAGTGACTGAGTCGGGGATCGTTAAAATCCAAGACGGATACGACGACGGGATTATCCGAGCTGCGCTTTGTCATAAATGATAAGTTCGAAGAGCCGGGATTTTTATGGCTCGACACCGGGAAGTCTAATTGTAAATTTACCTGTTTAACGAGTCCGTGCTGGCTCGTTTTTGCTTACCATGGCCAAAGGCTTTATCGATGCTTCCGGACCCTTTGAATTCATAACCAAGATGTCAAAAGGATCGATTTCCGAAAGAGCTTCTTCGGACAGATTAACCGAACGAGGTGAAATTACCGGGTCTAGTCATTCGACACACGTGTAACCCCATCCGCAATTAGGAAATTTCACGTATAATCCGAGGAGAATTCACGTCGATCATCGCTGCAATTCGACAAAATTTTGGGGGAAAACGACTCGAACGTCAATTTCGAAGGACCGACATGGGGAAAAAAAAGTGCGGGCGTCATCATCATCGAGTTTTGCTTGGCAAGTAGTTTGCGATGAGCCAGGGGAGAATATCGATGCGGATGCCTTCGATTTTTTCCGCGAGTTTGGAGAAACGATTAGCCCCCTTTTTCCAGTGTAACGATTTTTTCGAGAATAATTTTCAATTCCCTGGAAGGATTTCATCCCGACGTCGCGTTCAAGACCTTTAATTAAAAAATTGGATTTTATGGTTTCTCGTGATTGAAACTTTCAATTTGTAGGTCCTTTCAATGTGGCAATCTTGACTTCAAAAGGAAATCGATTAAATTTTTCAACTTTTATTTTTCTTAATCTGAGGATAATCATTTATAAAATTTATCCAGTCGTTTCAAACGACTTGAATAAGGGTAGCTGGTTAAACGATAAAATCCCAAGCATCAGTTTAGGACCCGAAGACTCTAGACTCGAGTATTTGGACTTATGATTGTAACTAGTCTAGGAATCTCGAACTGTTGGCCAACTCTGCCTCAACATGTTATATTGTTAGATTTTGTGCACATGAAATTAAACTCGTAATAAACAGTAGTCGCTAAAAATAATTCAAAGATAATAAACTTGGATTTCCACTTCTCTCCCGAATTCGTAAGCACTCGCGAGCTCGTCTGACCGTACCGAGACTCGTACTACTTATCTGGCCCCTTGCTTGCCGCCCTTATCTTCGCGTTTCCGTTATGTTTCCCTTTTTTTTTCTTCTTCTCTATGCGAGGGCTTTTTTTTTTTATTCACGGAGTGTTTGCTTTAGCTGGACGATTTCCCGCTGCACACTGTTTGCACAGCAATCTTTACTCAGTTCGTAATTTTTTTTTTTTTTTTTTTTCCAGGGAATATTACGTACTAGTGCTAGTGTTTTCTGGAAGGCTCGAGAGTTGTCTTTTATTTCAATTTTTTCATAGTGCATTGAAATTTTAAGTTATTATTCAAGTTATTTATTTAAAAAAAAAAAATGTAAAATTTACTTTGTAAGTGATCCCACGAGAAAAACGATATTTTCAAATAAAAGTTCAGCAGGAATATTAAAAAAAAAAGGGTTTTCGTAGAGCTAAGTAATAGCTAAGGAATTTCCACAATGCGCATTAAGAGCTCTCTCATTAGTCGGTCATTAACATCCCTTAAAAACCTCGGCACCTGCAGGATAATCACGGATTTCTTTGACACGAGATACTTCCGTAATCGGATCGAGAGTAACTCCCTTCCGTGTCCTCTCGCAATATCGGCCTTTCACTTGGGTCTTGCACGCCCGCTCCGATTAAGCTTTCGACTCGGTACGATGGAACGAAAAAAAAAAAAAAAAAGGAAGAGGCGCTCCATTACACCGGAGCCGCAACTATTAGCCACGATAAATCGAGGCTTGTTAGGCCAGTTTGAATTGTAAAGAGCTTGTTTTCGCCAACCCGATTGAAAAGTAAAATTACACCGGTTGTGCTATTGATTCTCACTGGCTTGTAATTCACAAGCCTCGGTAATTTTCAAAGTTTGTGAGCTGTGCTTTCATTTTCGTAAAAGTTATTTCGAATAAATCGTATATTATTATTAAACTTGTTAATTTTTACGAAAGTTAATTAAAACGTATCAAGTGAATTTTCATAAATCAAAATAATTACGTTAATCAAGCCGAGGAAAAAAAACACGAATTTAAATAAAGCATTATACCACATAATTACGGTTATTACTTCCATAAATTAAAAGATTCAAAGTTTGCGTAGAGCGACACAATCAGGCTCACTGATTCAAATAATTTGAACGAGTGAGCCATGATGCGCGCACGCTTCTTTATGACTTTTCATACCCCAGAACAAAAACTGTTAATTTGAAAATTGCTAATTACGGGGTATCGATTTTTCCAGCTAAATTAGTTCATAATGCATAAATTTGAATTTTAAATCAAAGCGCGCATTACTAGAGGCATTTTGCCAACATATTCCGATAGGCTGGGGTAAATATTTATATTAATTTTGACTCGAAGGGAAGAAGGGTCGATGAACCCCGAACCGGACTTTTAAAGAGCTATGAAAGTCAAGTTGCGGCGCAGACGGCTTCCTCGAACCATTAACCCTTCGTCCCTTCCGGCTTTGTCCCTACTTCGGGCTAATCAACATAGATAAGGAAAAGAGGAGACGCGTGCCGGACGCGATAAAGCGCGAAGTTTGGCTTACGATAGTGCGACAATGCTTCGAAGGTTAATCGCACGGAAGGTGGAGGACAGCGAGTAATTGAAAGTTTGCGTGGAGGCGATTCATTTTTTGAAAAAGCTAACTCTTGCTATCTTGATATAAAGAGTTTTTATTTGATTTTTCATATAACTGAGGAAATTTATGAGCATACTGACAGTAAGTCTATTTTCAAAAATTAAATTTTCCAGGTAATCATTGTAATTGTTGATAATTAAATCTTTTTTCGAAAATTAAATAATTATTTATCGATTTAATCCAGTGAGCTGCAATGATATCCTTGTGTCAACAGTTTGAAACAATAAAGAAACAAAATCAGGTCTCGGTAACTCATTATAAACCTATTATATCTCCAAGAGCCGAACTTTTCGTAATAAAATAGTTTGAGTGGATCGACAAAGAAACAATTTTATAGCTGAAACAACAACAAGAACTCAAAGAGCGATTCGAAGTTTGAAGCGATCTAATTTAGCTCAGGCGAGTAACATGATTCTAAAAGTGACAAAGGACGTCAACTTTGTGTAAGCGCTCGTAAGATGGGGGCCAAGTACCAATTAAACTCCGTGACCGATATAACTCCGGGCGGGACTGCGCGCCGCGGCCGGCAACGCACTCACACCTGCGAGCGGAAATTAAAAGTAGAGTAAACGCGAAAAGGGAAAACCTTGACACCGTGTTTTTTTTCTTGGCCTGTTTAGTAACAAAAGTAAAAAAAATTTTTTATCATACTGTGGAATTATAAGATTGATTTAAATAAAAAGTACATACAAAGGATATTAAACACAAGAAAATCAAAGAAAGCGAGGACGTAGCGAGAGGAAAAAAGAAGGAGGCGCAGGACGCGAAGCGAGACGTGAAGCGTGAAGATTTATAAGGTTGACAAAACGAAAATGAGCTGGAAATACGAGAGATGATTTACGAGAATCATGAATACAGAGAGCGCTGAATTGTTGATGCTGGCTGCAGCTCCTGCCCGGACCAAATGAAGTCGAGTGAGAGGGGGACGCGCGTAATGAAAAATTTCGCGTCGTGTTTCCTTTTGGAGATGAAATTTTAACAACTCGTAAATTAAGCGCCCCGCGTATGATAATTCGCTTGAGTGCGTGATTAATGAACGAAATAGTCATCCGCGGAGCAACAAATTGTTCCGAGTGGAAATTTTTTTTTTTTTTTTTTTTTGTACAAATCGTTTTGAAAAAGTAAGAAGATTTTTTTTTTACTGAGATGGATGTTTTAAATGAGGCTAATGGAAACGAGAAAAAAAAGCTTTTTCGAACTTGAATAATGTTGGCTTAAAAGCGGAAACACAATTTAAATAATAATTCAATAAAACCGCCTGAACTTTTTTACTGAAGCTCGTATAAATTTAATATTTGGAAATTAATATTAAAAACTTTGCGAAAAGATGATAAAGGCTTAAAAAACATTTGTTTTATCATTTTTTTAACTTCAAAGAGAAATTTCTTTTTAAAAATATTATCTGGAAAAAAAATGAAAAGTATAAGAGTTGTTTGATAGAACTCAAAATTCTATACATCAAACGAATTTTCAGGCACGAGAAAACTTTGGTTCCATCAGCCGAGTAAAATTTAATAGAGATTTTTATTTTAGCGCCTTGAAAAAAAATGATGAAAAACTTACATCTAGAAAAGATTTTCTTATCCAATCTCATACCATGGCTTTGATTATAAATAAAATTAATTTTTTAGTTATTATTTGTTTTTTATTTTTATTTTTTCTTCAACAAAGTCATGTTTATCAGTGTTTTTATGATACGTGAAAGGTGTGATGTATGTAAGGGTAACGAGTTTATTGCCTGAACGCGGAATTCGTCACTTTGCGCTTGAATTCACATTAATTTGTTCGGGGTTAATTGGGCAAATTTTTGAATGATTTATGGATAAAAAACGCGATTTTTGAGTTTAAGCAAGCGTTTATTAAAAAAAAAAAAAAAAAAAATAGTGCACGCTTCGATGCATTCTCTTTGGAGCGATAATTTTAGTTTTTGAAAATTCAATTTTATCTGTAATTAGTTCTATATTTTTTTAATTAGTTGTCGGTGTTCTTATAAAAACTTTTGTTTTTAATCATTCAATAAAAATTGACACCAGAATCAAAATATATTTAGCATTTGATTTTTTAAACGAAACGAATCAGATCTCGAATGAAATTGCCCTCCTAATTTACTCAGTCTTTCTGCACTCGAGTATAAAATTAGCCGAAGATTAAAGTGTCAGGAGTAGGGTATAAAATCGGAGCTAGTAGCGGACGTGAGAAAACGTCAGGGACGTTTTGCATTTTTCATCCGAGTACTTAGCATCGCACTTCCGGATCAGAGGGTATAAACTGTGTACGCTCCGACGGTGTAAATCTTTATCGGCTTTTTTTTTCCTGCTGCGAGACTCGCACAATCGGGCTTCGTTGTTTTGGACAAGCCGGATTTTTACATTTTTCTTTTTTATTTTGAAAAAAATATTTTTTTTACGTAACACCGGGAGGGGGGGGGGGTTTTATCGAAGCATCGTAATCCCCGACACATTGTGCATTTCTGGTAAAAATAGAGTCCTTTTTATTTGATTTCGACAGACAAAAAAAACCGAATCTTGACTGTCAGTCACACTATTTATTCCCGAAAAGTACGTCAAAGATTTGATTTTAAACCAAACGAAGTAAACAATCAATTTCTTTCAACCGTACTCGCGTATTATTTGTCCAATCGCGCGCTTCCCCTTTTGCGGATATTATTTCATTCGGGATGCAACACGCCGCGATAATTTCATTTTCGGTCTCGATCTCACTTATTCCAATTAACAACTAACAAATTGCGCTCACACGCGCAGACTAATTGCGCGCGAACAACACGCCATTGTTTGAGGGACACCAGAGCGTGGTTTTGCGTCTGGACGCGCTCGTCTGATTTCTTTCATTGTTTTTCTTTTTGTTTTTTTTTTTTTTAGAATTTCATTCATTCTCTTTTTTAATAAAATTATGATTAATTTTTCAAATCCTTTAAAAAAAGTTAAACGTGAGTGCGCTGAGTTTATTCATATAAAGTGTAAAAAAAAATTTTCAATAATCATAAATCCAATTATTATTGATAAACATTAATTCGACCAAATAAGTAAACAAATTTTACGAATACATTTTTTTCAAGTTTCAAAAAGCTTCATGATACTCTTTAAAAAAGTCGCAGTCGAGGGTACTCTGAAAAACGTAAATTTATGCTTACAAAACCGCGATGTAATTTTACGATGTAAATAGAGTCCTTAAAGTACTCGTAAAGCGTACACGCGGAATGGAAACGATGTAAACTATAAACGAGTATTTGTAATGAAAAATTTGAAAAAAACCATGCTATGCATACACAGTATAAAACTTTAAAAAGTAACCGACAGAAATTATACAGCTACAAGTACGAACTCAAATTGCGAACATTTACATAAATTCAAGTATAAAATTAATTAGCCAATCTCGGAGTAACGATAATTGCACATTTAAACCAAGTAATTTTACAAGAAACTTGTGAACTTTATTGAAGTTGAACTTTACAGTGTAAAGGTGTCGTGAAAATCTAAGCGCGATGCAAATCAATTTTTCAATCAACATGAAAGTTTAGAAATGGCTGAAAAAATTACAGTCATAAATCTAAGAAACATGCAATGAGTTTTTATTTATGAAAAAATTAATGCTCACCGTCGTATGTAACAGGAAAGGTAAAAAAAATGTCGCATCATTTTTGAGGGTGGAAATGAAACTTAATTCGATAATCCAGCCGCACAATCTCAGGCTCGCGTGATTTTAAGCAATTTGTGTGCCCCCACACGACTACGTAATAAAAATATTTCATGCTGAAAATTAAGGCTAAAGTAAAAGTTACGGAAAACTGTGCGGCTCTATTTTTTAAAAAACTGTACTAATCATTGAACGCTGGTATGGAAAAATGGTAAAAATTTTATTCTGAATGAAAAAAAAAAAAAAAAAAAAGAAGTTTGTAAATATTGGAAAAATATTGCGAAAACGTTGAACGCTTGTCCTTTCCAGAAGCAATTATACTGGCGTATCGACATCTTGTCATTGGAAAAAATATAGCCGGAATGATTGAAATTCTGCGTTACGCTGGCACCAATTGGTTTTCGGATACATTCTTATTGAATGTTTTATCGAAGAAGAAAGCGTGTAATTTTTTTAACGTTTCATTTTTATATTTTTAAATTCAACGTTAGAAATTTAAACTTTGTTTTTTTTACTCTTATGATCGAAAAAAGTTTTTTAGAGCTGAACTGAGTTTATACGGCACGAGATATCGATCCCGAGCTTTAACTTTTAGATATAATATTCAAATTACATATGTAGACTTTTTATTAAATCTTGGCCAGCGACGGAAAAAAGATTTCAATTTCTTAGCGCAGCAAATGAGGTTTGAAATCAAATCAAATGAAAGCATTTCATATTTTTAATTGAAATTTCCTTCGAGGCCCTTACGTTTTAATAAAACAAAATTAAAACTGACAAGAAACGTCATTTCATGGGATGAAGTAAAAATTTAACCTAGATACTAAAGGGTCAAATTACATTTTTTTAATTTTTTCCTTCGTCTCATGAACAAGATATTTTAAAAAATAATCTATTTACTTAGTGTCGTTGAATTTTTAAACATGACAAGAAAAAATTCGCAAGGTTCTCCAATTGCATTTTTAAATTCACTCGTGCGACTAGAATATTCAAAAAAACATCTGCAAAGTCAAAAACTTTTCTCGGGTAAAAAAAAAAAAATGTTTAAACACGTAATGAAATTAGAGAGTTGAGAAACAAAATAAAAACTTTTCGTAAAAGCTTAATTACAAACTTTGAAAAATTCCCTTTCTTAAACAAACGAACACAGGTAAAAAAAAAAAAAAAAAAAAAAGTTTTCATCCGAAACCAATTCCAGGGGGTGCTTCCGCGAAGACATTCCATTTTCGCTCATCTCCCCGGCATTTATTATTAATTACAACGCTAATGACAACGCGCATTTCAGATACGAGCTCTTAACGAGTCTGATATTAAAGTTATCCGCGCTCGCGCCTCCGAGCAGAAGGAAGAAAAAGCTCGAGCGCCTCCGTCGTTAGCCTTGTTTCCCGGTTTGCAGTACATACCAAAGAACGAGCAGCTCTAATTACGCGTTAAGTCATTATCTGGCTTTAATTATAAATCAAGTTTGGCTCTAATTAATTAACGAAGATTTTCTTCTGTTTGTTCCGAAAATGCATTCTTTTTTCAGGGACTGAGGGTTAACATGGTCAAATAGAAATTTAGCTATTTTTGTTTACAATTGATATTAAATATTATTTTTCGTTTGTGTATTCATTTTAAAAATTTTATATTTGTTTAAGATATTTGATTCTTCTAACACATAAATGAATCCGGCATTAATACTTTAATAAACAGCACATTCACTGTTTATTTTTTTCAATTGACTCTTTGAAAGCGTGTGTGCACAAAAATATTTTATGGAAAGAGTAAAGGTGCAAAGTAATAAATTCTCTCCAACGAAAAAACTTGCATTAAAAAATTCAAAAAATATAGAAAAAGAGGTAAGTTATTTTTTAAATTATCCTCTAAACTCAGAATTCCTGGGTCTGAAAAGAAGGGCACGATCGATTATCGAGATTTATGCGGCCGGCGGAGTGCATCGGCCTCCGAATAAATCATGGCCGGCGGCAAACACATTCGGCGTCGCGAGTTGAATATTCGACCAGAACCGCGGAATTATATATCGCCCGGGGAGTACGTCACACACGGGAAATCGACGATGTATGCGTTTGGATATTCTTTGTGTGCGCGGGGGTAAATAGCCGGAGGCCGGAGCCCTGATTTAACCGGATTACTTGAAAAAGTGAGGTTAGGGAAGGGATGATTTTCTTACGGATTTGAATTTTTAAACTGGATTGACGCGTTTGAGAAAATTGAATTAGAGATCTTTTGAGTATTTTAAATTTTATTTTTCAGTTTAATTTAAAAAATTTAAGTAGCTGGTGATTGGAGCAAGATTTTAATAAATTAACAAAATATTTTATACCTAATAAAATTTAAATTTGAAAACAAAGAGCGAACAGTAATTTTTGGTAATAAAAGAGATTTAAAAAACTACTGTAAAAAAGATTTTCCTCTGCTTTTTTTCAAGGGACAAAATTAGGTCACGTGCATTACATTTTTCAAAAAGCTACTTTTTCAAACAAACTTTTTTGCTACACCTTCATTAACATTTTTCCAAAATTAGAAAAACCCTCCTCTCAAAATAACGTCAACCATTACAAAAATCAAACAAAGAAAAGTCATCACACGAAAGCTAAAGTTTTTTTTAAACGAAAAGCACCAGTTTTTACTCATTCTCATCTACGTAAAAAAAAAAAAAAAAAATATTCACTATAGAATTCTGAAAAGTACATGCGTCTGACCACATCCGTGCAGTAACTACTCGTCCATGCAAATGTAGGGGAGGGGGTGGGGGGTGAAAACAAACGGATCCTGGAGTCTTTGAGCCACGTGGTTTCTCCCTCTCCCCCGAAAAATGGCGCGTTTGTACCTCTTGGCGGTGCTTTTCTTCGGAGATACCTGCTTAGCTGCGTGCACCCTCGGTCACCACAGCACCACCACCACCAGCATCCTTTTTCCCACTCGGTGCCACATGTGTGTTTTGCCGGCGCGCGGCGACGCCGACGCCTGACCCTTCTCCGCAGTCGATATTGATTTTTACTCCCGGAGCGCAAAGTACGTAGAGGACGCTGCGCTCTCGAAACTTATTGTTTTTTTTTTTTTCTTTCTTTTGGATCGTACTGATTTATGGTGGCTTTTTTGAAATTTCGGGGGAATTATGAGGAAGTCGTTTTGCCGAAGATGATTGCTATTTTTAGTGACTGAGGCGAGGCGAAGAGAGAGGAAAATTGAGGTTTCGAGCGAGTAGCTTTTTTTTATATTGGAAGTCCTAAATGATTAATTTATTCTATTTTCGGAGTTTCAATATTTTTTTCCATAAAATTAAACAATGAGAAAAACAGTATTTTTCTACTTTATTAGTTTATTGTGAGTGTCATTTTAAGTTTTCCTGATCAATAAGTTGACGAGAAAAATATAGTCGCGATTAAAAAACTTTTTTTTTTTAATTTTGATGTATGAGAGGAAGAGAATTTATTATATTAATCGATTTTACCACTCACTAAATTGAAATTGTTAACAATTAATTATTGCTACACAATAGAGGTGGCAAAGAAATTTAATTTAAGTTTAATAGCACGAGTTAACAGAGAAGTTACATCATTACAAGTTTGTAAAATTAGTTTACATCACATCATTACATTTATTATAAGACTAAATGGAAAATTTAATTGAAATTGCTTAATATTGTTACTTTGTTTTTATTTTTATATTATAAACTATTGAGTTATGCAAAAAAGTTTTTTCAAAGCTTTGGGGCTGATGTAAATATTTGAAATATCCAAATGATATTAATTAATAAATTACTCAAATTTCGTTTTACACGGTTTTTAATTTAAAATATTTTTCAAGTCTTTCAGAAGTAGCAACAATTTTTTACTACCAAGTACCTGTTATATTTATTTTAAAAAACAGGTACTAAATGCTGAATAAAATCTGAAAATAATAAAAAAAACAAAAATTGAATCAAAAATATAAAGTAACCAATCAAAAGCACAAATATTATTCCAACCCCTTATCTCACAATATGCATCCAAAACTTTAACATCAGCTCTCAGGACTCATAACTATATGGGGAAATATTTGGACGACCACTCGTCGTGGTAAAGTAAGAAGCGAAGTTGCGCACACATACACACGAGGTGGCTACGAGCTTTTGGGTCGTTTAAATATTCACGACTGTCTAAAGTCGTATAAGTACACCGCGACATGGTCCCCCCTACTCCTCCTCCTCCTCCTCCTCCTCCCCAGGTCACGACGCGACCCGTTAAAACGTGGAATATGTATTTTCGGGGAGTGAGATATGTGTGCTTTGAAATTGAGTCTCGAGTGGATTGGATTTTACCCCTTTTGTTTTCAAAAATTGTTTTTGGAGAACGAGTTCTGACTTTAAAATGATTGGATATAATCCCTAAAAGCTTTTGCTTGGGTTTTCTTTGAAGGTGATAAACTGTAAGTTTGATGCTTTCGACGACAACGAAACGAGTATTGTCCACGCACAATTGTGTTGCTATCAACAGAGCGGTAAAAGTGTTTTCTCGTAATTGTTCTAAAAACTATTATTTTTAAAAGTTTTTGTTTTCATTATTTTTTGATTTTGAAAGAATTTGTGATAACGGAAAAACCATTTTTTGCATCCTTGTTGAAAGGATAGAATGAGCTAAGGAAGTTATTAAATTTTTGGTCAAATATTGGAAACATGAATAAATCGAAAATCGAATACTTGATTTGAAAGTACGTTGAATTTTCAATCTTCCGCTTGTATTAGGTAAATTAATTATGGAATGTTTATTAGTTCATACAAATACCTGCACATATATTGCAAAATATTAGGTATCGGGTATCAGGAATTTAGATCTCAAAATATGCTCTTATGAATTCCGTTTATTGATTTCTGTTCGCCTGCAAAATGAAATTTTACAAAGAAAGAGCATGAAAATTTGTTTTTCGTAGGCACAAAATTAATTCACGACTATAAAATTTCATGACAACAATATCGATTTTAATTTTATAAATATTTACTTTTTTTTTTACAAACAAAAAACAATTTACTTTGTTACAGAAAAATTCTCTCGACAGCTTTTCTTCTCAAAGCAAAGAGCGAAAAAAAAGGATATTTTTGAAAAAATTGTTTTCAAGAGAAAAACCAGAAACCGTTAAAAGAATAACTTCAAATGAAACTTGTTACGGTAGACACCTGGAACGAAAGAAGAAAAAGGACTAACGATTTCAAGTTCGTACCGGAAGTTTGGCGTGGAAGTTTCCGGTGAGGCTCGTCTAAATCACAGTGCACCCACGGATTACCAACTTTAACCGAAGATCCAGGAGGTGTGTTCGCGTACTGTACAGAATTCGTGCAGACAAATTAAAGTCTTCGGGAAATTCAAATGACAAGATTCCGTATCTCGTTTGCAGGTTACGAGGCTTTATGGGTGACTGGCACGGATACCCGCCTAGACCCCATTGTTTAGCTCTGGCTGATGCTTTTTAAGTTTGATTGCTCCAATGTACTGATTTTGAGCGAGCTTCTAGTTTAAACATTGTTTCTTATTTTAAAATTTAAGTTATTATTGTTAGAAGTTTGTCATTCGTAGAACAAGTGCTACTTCAAAGTTTAAATTTTAAAAGTCTTTCAACTTCAGAACCCAGAATATTATCAAGAAACATGATGTCTCGGAGATTAGATAAGCGAAAATTTTTTTAGCCCGTCAGGATCCGTGCATCCGAAAATAAGGTCTTTTTCCCATTTTTTTTTTTTTCTTTTTTTGGGTCGGTCTGTCAACTGGTAAGGGAGAAGGGCAGAGAGCGACACACCGCTCATCCAGAAATGTAGAAGTGGAAGAAGTTGTGGGCGCGGCAAAGTTTTCCAACTTGGCGTTTTTCAATTATCGGAGATGCGCCGCTCGAGATCTCTTTCTATCTAGAAGCCCACCGCGAATTTCTCAACTGCTCTGTCTTCCGAGCGAGTAATTCAATATCTAATCTTGGTTTCAATTACTGGCTCGTTTATTTTTTCTACGCTATTTCCCCCCTCTTTTTTAACAAATTTATATGTTTTTTCTTTGATGGCCGAGAAAATTGCATCTCAAGCCGAGCGAAATTGACGGAAGGCGTTTGGCGAACTGTTTACTTTGAATTTTTGTGACTTTTTTCTTAATCTTTTTTTTTTTTTACAAAGAAGGGAAAGATGATTGCTTTCTTTCGTGGAAAGAAAATTTTCAAAAAATTTACTTACGGGTGGTGATACTTTGATTGGTAGTAGATAGTTCATACGTACCTGTAACAGAAATAAAAAATTAAATTAGTATAAAAATCATTAGTGTGAAATTGTAAGTCCCGATAAAAGAAAGAATTAGAATTTCAATAATAAAGATAGTCCTTGCTTTTATCAGTAACGAACACAGAATTATTTCAATATTATGTATTCGAGTAAATCTAGAGTAGGTAGCCGAAACGGTGACGCTAAATCACAGCTTTAATGAGGAATCAATATAGTCTTTGTAACGAGACAGATATATACTCTGAAATGAGGTATTAAATTTTTAGGCTCTTGTAATTTACTGTCGTTAAAGTTGCTATCTTGCGATGGTTACTACAGTACTGAAACTTTATATAGAAATATAAATCAACAGGATTCAAAATTTCAAGTCTTATACAGTTCTCATTTTCTCGGCAATCATTTGTCAGACAAACTTGGTTACCGGTGTCAATAACCATGTACATTTTCCCCTGTTTTACGACCCATCACGGAGAAAAATCATGACTTCCTTAATTACAAAAACCAACAAATAAAGCCGAAAAATTTACAACAAGCTCGTTGAAGAGAATTACAGTCGTAATACAAAGCTCGCGGTACAGAAGGGCGATAAAAAGTAACAACCGCACTCGTTTAGCCCTCTTATTTCTTCGGGTTCCCGCTGGAAAAGTCTACCTTTTCATTTGTTGCTTGTATAGCGCACGCATTGACCGACCGCAGACGCGCGACACCATCTCGCGTGAATTTTACGAAAATTTGCGGTCTCTTTGATATTCGAGCTTGTTTAATGCTCTGCGGTATATGAATGCGACGTGGTGCCTTTTTTTCAGACGCCACCGCTGACCTTTTCTCTTTTTGGGAAAATATTTATTGCAAAGGCTGCCCTTTGTTTATGTTGAAAATTTTATTTTGCAAGGTTCGCAGGATAGACTTTTTGAGTACAAAGCTTGAATATTTGTTCAAGGTTTTTGGTTTTTTTTTTCGCACATATACAGATTTAAAAAAACCATTTAAAATTTTTCAAAATTTATTTTTAAAAAAATACAAAAATTATACTTTTAAAAATAATAAAACGGGACGAATTGAAATATTTTCATTTAAAAAAAAACTCAGCGGTACACGGAGAGCAAAAATACATAAATTTACTGTGTAAGTCGCGCAAGAAATTTGTGCTTCAGGTAGCGCGTGAATTTTGTGTGAGCGCACAGAAAAAATCTTAAGCCTTACAGTACGCGAGCCAATCAGAATCTTAAGATTTTTTCTGTGCGCTCACACAAAATTCACGCGCTACCTGAAGCACAAATTTCTTGCGCGACTTACACAGTAAATTTCTGTATTTTTTCTCTCCGTTTATGAATACCTCTGTATGAATTATGATCTAATTTCAGGGGAACGAGATGGCCAATCAAGATTGGAACCCGGTAACGGGCCGCAAGATCTCACCCTCGATCAACTTTGGAAAAATAGACAGGAACTCGATAGGTGGGGGGCCAGGGGAAACCGTAAAGCCAGCCAGGCGCATTCTCGCACGGGATTCTAGTCGGTCGCTCCTTTATGACTTTACAAGAACCATAGACTCGTCTATCCGGAGGAACTATATAAAGTTTCGGTTTCGGGGAAGAAGAGAGGATTGAAGTTTTAACGATTACGAGCGTTAATACTCGTGCCTCAGCGCACGACCTGGAAAATGCTTCTCGTTTCCGATACAAAAAGGAGGCCATAGACACAAGGGATTGGAATTTTGATGGCGGCTCGTTTGCTAAAGGATGCTCGTAAAGGGGGCTACGCGGAGATAGAGAAAAAATTTGAAAAATTTTTGAGCTCTTTTTGGTGGATCATTTTTGGATCGATCCATTTTGTTCTCGAACAAATTTTTCAAAGTCTGCATCGTGGCCGCCTGAAATAAATTATTAGCTGTAGTTTTAGTGAATCATTTAGTTTAAAATAATTCTATGCTTGGGTAATAAATAATATCGACGGTCTCAGCGAAGAAAAACCTTAGCCGAAAATCAGCAGATTTTAAATGACTAATAACACTGCAAATCCAAGTGTCTTAAAAAGTTCAATATAGGTATACTTGACGTGTAAATTTTGTCACGATTTTAAAACACTTCCAAGTGTTTTAAATATCTAACCTGCAAGGTTAGACGCATAAGACACGTGTTTTAAAATCGTGACAAAATAAGACACTTGGTTTTGCAGTGAAGGGGCTAAAATGAATAAAAAAATTGAAAAAAATAAAAAAATCTTATTTATTGGGTAATGATTTATGAAGATTTCTTAGTTTTTTTGATTTTTTAATTCAGGTCAGCCTCTGATTGGTCATTTCAAATCTGCTGATTTTCGGCTGAGGTTTTTCTTCGCTGGGACCATCGATATATGAAAGTTTTTTTTTGATATTTCATTTTTATGGCATTTATTATTAAATACAAAAGTATTTATCAGATTTCAGGCACATGTATCTCCCGAAAAAAATCAATCAATAGTAATCAACTGTCAAGACAAGTATTGATTTTGGGAATAAATTCACATCATCAATTTGTCTACGATTTTTTGTAATATTTGTTTTGCATACTGTAAAACTTAACTCTACGATTGCTTTTAATATGGAAAACAAAACGGAGTTCGTAATTCTGACATTATTGTTATGTCGCAGATAGAGTGCCATTTTCTTTTCACCTTCTTAACCACGAGGAAACAACTGCAACTGCCACTCGTGCTCCATGTTGTCGGAGTTTATAGTAAAAATCTTGGAGACAGTATCCCACTTTTTTGCTGTACAAACTACCGATGTTTATGTCCCATACAAATTTGAACAGTTCGACTTCGAGTCTGCTCACTACAAAGTCCGAGTACGCGTTCTTTTCGTAAAATCTTCTTCAAGCGTACATGATGCATGAATATCATGCAGCAGATAATTTAATCGACTTCTTTTTCAATTTCTAATTTCGAAATTTGAACAATTTCATCACTGATTGGTCCCTAATTCGCTAAGACCAAGAACTGATTTTTGTTAGCTACTCGTTACGTTAGGCAAGGTCTTAGGAAAGGCAACGAGTAAATATTATGATTTGGATCTGTACCCATCAGCGTGTGGTTACAGCTGCGCCTATCACGCACGTGAAGTTGCTTGAGCATGTACACACGCATACCGGGAAGACTAAGCAACGTTGCAAGATCGCTTTATTCATTTTATTCGATCTTTTTGTATCTGGTTCTTTAAAAGCTTCGAAGCATCTTGAAATAGTTAATTTTGTTTATTCTTTAACTCATATAAATAAAGTTTGAATATTATTATTTCATAATTTTCAAAAAAATAATTTCAACAATATCTGCAGATGTGACCCAGATTGATAAAGCGTTTGATTAACATAATTTTAATTGAATGAACAAAGAAAAAAATGTGCCTGAATTTTTTTAATTAATGAAAGCTTTTTGACACTTTTGTTATC
Source organism: Encarsia formosa (assembly GCA_038277355.1). Classification (NCBI taxonomy): domain Eukaryota; kingdom Metazoa; phylum Arthropoda; class Insecta; order Hymenoptera; family Aphelinidae; genus Encarsia; species Encarsia formosa. Next base: position 115,921,358 of record CM076184.1, read on the forward strand.
GTTAACATTTCCGAGAATATTTCTTAAAAAAGCGGTATCAATCATATAATTATGAGTGATTGAAAGAGCTTTACTGCAATCAATGTTGCTTGATTATTCAAGATTTTAAAAATCATCAATCTTTAAAAGAAGAAAAAAAAAGGGGGGGGGGAGTTAAGGCTCCTCGTGAATATCATCCACCACACGTTGGTTCTTTCCCCTGATGAAAATAAGGGGCGTGAAATATCTCCATTAAAGGAGGGAGGCGAGCGAGGCTTACGCGTTGCAGCGTTAAATTTATGTGCCAAAGGAGCTTACGTTATGAGCCCGGCGCTAACTTATACATCCGAGGGAAGATAAGATCGCACGGATCCTCTATAACTGTCTCATCCTACCCTGCTTTTTACACGACCCCAGCGTACGCTACGTAATCGTTACACGTAGACTCGAGATTACCGACTTCGATTATAAACTCCAGATATGATAGATTTACAGCGCCTTATTTATTAACTAAAAATAATTATCAAGCGAAGAAAAAATTGTCACTTATCAATCCGGTTAAAAGATAAAAGTAGGACGGGAGGCGTTAAAAAGTGCCCTCACAAATTCTCCCGCCATCCGACAATGAGAGCTCGACACTTTGGGATCTCTCACGGTCCCGAAATTGGACGGAAAATTTAGTGCCCTCCCCCGAATCCTCGGAAGTCCTCTCCATCTTCTCTCGTTCTTTTTTTCCGCGTGTCGAACGCGCCAATCAATCGCGGAAGCGAGACTCTGTCTTTGGCGCGCCAGTTGCGATCGACTCGATCACTGGAAACGGGGACGAACCCGGGGGGTTATTAGGAAAAAGATCCCGATTTTCTGGATTCAAAATAAAATATAAAAAAAATGAATGTTTTTTCGACTTTTTAAATTACTTTAATTTTTGAATACTTGAATTTTCATTAAAATTTTATAGATTATTAAAAAAAATACTAAACGAGGGGAAATAAAGAGTACAAATCGTAGACATTAGGACGCGAGAACAAGCTTGTAATTTGGTACGTCGAGACAAAATTATTTTAATTAAAACAAGGGTGGGTGCAGCGCACCCGACCGAGCTGGGAAACATTAGAAGAATAATAGAAACTCGGTAATTGACAAAACCAACCGTCGTCCTACTCTCCCGCATTAAACTCGATGAATGCAATGAACGACAGGTGGATTACGCAAGTCCCCTGGATTAGACCCCGGGAGGTTAAAAGCCGAGGAGGATTTGGTCTCGCGAAATTTCGCTGAATTAAAATAAACCAATTCGACATTTGCGATTCAGCCATATTAGGACCAGGGACAAAACCGTACCGAGTTAAAGTCAATAGGGTCAAAGAGCTGGGCGTGCGGATTTCAGGCTGAAACGTTTTAAACCGAGGAGGTTTATTTTATATTAAACGCCGCACTGAGTGCTTTGGACGGAGTTTGATGGCCGCTTCAACTTTGTTTAGTTGTAAAATTGAAGGGCTTGTTTTAAGGTTATTTTTGTGAACTCTAAAATCATCGATGCAACTGTGCTTTAATTTAAAAGCTTTAATCGGGTAAGTCGGCTCAATGTAGAGTGTAAAAACTATAATTTACAATTTATCATATTTCATATTGAATATTTATAAAGTAAATTTTAAAAATTTTAAATATGAATAAGCAACGATTAAAACCTTTTTTTTAAACTGTTAGTATAAAAGTAAGTTTTTACATTATGGTTAAATAAATCTCCATCATTAAATCTTTTGAAGGCAGATCTTGGTGCAGTTATAAATTTCGATAAAAGAGTCCCCTCGAAAGTAACACGTTCTGAAATTCACTCATAAATCCAAAGCACACCAAAAAAATTCATAATCAAGATTTATCACAACCAAAATATTCGAAAAAGAGAGAAAAAAGAAAAAAAAAAATCATTTTTTTCTCATCTCGCCGGGTGCAAACGTTATCAGACAAACATTACGCAGAGCGAAAGTATATCAATTACCAGGGTTAAAATGAAAACGTGCCAGCTCCGGTGGGAAAAATGACGAGTACGTAGGGCGGAAAAAAAAAGAAAGAAAAAAAATTGCACGCCAGGGTCGTAACGAAAATTTTGGCAAACGAGCTTCCCCGGCAGCACAGACAGCCTGAATAAATTACGCCGCGCGAACGTATGCACCCGCCGGGGGAAAATCCGCTTGGGGATGGCGACCGTTTTCTGATCCTATTTTCCCTCTCTCTCTCTCTTTTTTTTTTTTTTTTTTCATCTCGCCGTGATGTTGCACCGTCAGAAATGCGCTCTGATTAGTTAATTAAGATTTTCTTTCCCTCTTTTTCTGCTTTCGATTTAAGTTTATTATTTACGATGCATTTTGTTTGTGCAAAAAATACTGTGGGATTCTAGCCCGGTTGCGGCAGAGAACAAAATTCAATGAAAGTAAGAGGCACAAAAAAAACTTGCAAAACATTATTATGCTGCATAAATCTGTTAGACACCCATTTTGAATAGAAAGTTACAATTAATGAAATTTAACTATTTTTAACCAGTAGTTACTACTTAAAAAATACCTACAAATTTTGGGTCCAGTAAATTAGCAATGGCAGGGTGAAGAATCGTTTCTTAATGCTTCGGAACAACCTATTAATTATAGTCTGAAGACATTTTAAATATACATTTAAATGATGTTTTTTAGAATACCCCGTTTGAAATATATTTCCGTTTTCTATTTTTAAAGTGAAGGTTTTTTTATGCAATATATGATTTCTGTATATTTTTACGATAAAACATAACCACAGCTCTCTCGGTCTGGATGCCACCCGTAAAAATATGCGATTTTATCTTTAAAGGAAAAATAATGGTAAAATCGAAAGGGGCGAGTCCCCTGTAGGTAGCAGGAGCCGATTTTCATGGCACGTATTTCCCATTAATTTGTCGGGTGCTTTGAGCTCAAGCCGAAACACAGAGAGAGAGAGAGAGAAGAGTCGGTTCCTTTGGCACTTCGTTACCATCGTCGCAGAGTCGTTGGTTGTGTATTTCTTTTAGAGCTCTGAATTATTCAGGCCCGTATCGAGGACGGCGTGAATGGGAGCTTTATTAAAAGAAAACTTATTTCAATGCGCCCTCCGATCGAGACGGCTGATTGCGCGTGGGAGTCTGCATATTAAGAGGAAATTTTCTCGAAAAAATTACAGACTCCCTCCCCTCCCCCCCTCGCTTGTTTTAAGCTGCTTTTTTTCTTTCGTCTCTTTTATCTTTGGGAATTTATTTGTTGAACTGCGGGCCCGATTTAATTTCACCCACGGTCTAGCAAAAAAATTCAATTGCATCGTGATATAAAGCAAACAGATTAAAATTCATCAACGGAGTAGCGAAAAAAAGAGCGAAGAAAGTAGGTGGATTCCATTTATTTCTGGAAGAGGAAAAAATTACAATTTCGAGGTTGTTAAAGAAAATGAAGTTGACGTGAACTGTTAATTTGAAAATAAAAATTTTTTTTTTTTACGCTGTCGTGATTTTGAAAACTCACGATGCCAATAAATCAGTGCATCATAGTTTAGTGACATTTTTCAGTTTCATTTTGAATATGATGAACAAGTTTAAAATAATATTAGTTTTGAGTTTCTGTTTCGAAACAGTAGTACAAGGTAAAACTAGACTGTCTTATTTGTTCTACTAAGTAAACTGTTATGAATTTATTGTTTTTTTTTTTTTTTAGTTTGGTCACTGATGGGAGCTACAAAACTTTACTCTTCTGAGGAATACCCATTCATTGTATCTTTAAGATATAGGTTTAATAAACATTTTTGTGGAGGCTCAATAATCGATGAACGTTTCATTCTGACAGCAGCTCACTGTTTGGAAGACTACAAGTAAATTTTGTAAAAAAATAAGTAAGGCACTGTACTTAATATGCTCTGCAATTCTATTCAGAAGAACTTAAAAAGAAGGAAGAGATTTTGAGTGCAGTCTATGTATATTAGGTTTATTGATTTAGTAAAATGAATGATTTATTTATTAAATATTTATAGAATGGAAGATGTGCTAGTTGTCGTTGGAACAAACAAACGAAAATTCATGGATGATTCTGATACCTATGCGATAGAAAACTGGTCAATTCATGAAATGTATGACTCGAATCTTATTAAATACGATATCGCTATTATTCTTGTTAAAAGATCTATTGGTTTCAAGCTAAATGTACTACCAGTTCGACTTTCAAAGTATTACCCTGCTAAAACCAATGATGAAGTTGTTTTACTGGGATTCGGACTAGTTGAAGTAAGAATATTTTTGTTGATCCATTCAGTTCTTTGATTTTTCAAAAAACTTTTTTTTATTTTGCAGCCAAAATGTTCCGCACATTCTAGACTATTACGAAAACTTACTATCCACAGAATAAATCCACCTGAAGTCACAAAAAAAGAGGCTGAAAAATTGGTACCCAGAAATCTTTTTATTTATACGTTTGCAAACAACTCGATCTCGCAGTGTTCTGTAAGTGAAGAAATTTTTCATTGCATGATAAAAAATTTTAAATTTTATTAAATGGTTTGTTCAGGGTGACTCTGGAGGCCCGGTAATTTTTGATAAAGCAGGTAAACTCATTCAAGTTGGTATTCAATCAGTTATTGGAGAACGCTTAGGTATCTATAGCAATGAACATATAAGCATTCCCAAATTTATATATTGGATTGAGAAAACGAAAAGAAAAATGTTGCTTGAATCGACCAAACTTGAACAAATCAGAAATCAGCTGCAAAATTGGAAGAAGCAGCCACGACTAGACCAAATTCAATAATTTTTGAATACAAAAAAAGAAAAAGTTTAAAAAGTACTTTTGCTGTTCATAACGAGGTTGATAAGTATTGTGAGCAAGCTGATATTAAATTTCATATTGAAGCGTAAAATTGATGCATTATTTTTCAAACAGTTTCAGTAAATAAACTAAAAAAATTAAGTGATTTTCAAGGTGATGAACAAAGCGTATCGTTGTAAAAGCCATTACGCTCCGGGCAAAATAAGATACACGCGAGATTTTTCACACGCCTTTCCAATATCCCAGAGTTCTCTTTCGAAACGAGATTAGAGCTGTTGCAGCCGTAACATTGGCTGCGATTTTTCAACGCGCCTGGCTCGAGCGTTCCCGAACCAAATCACAAGATTTTTCTAGCTTTGTTTATGGATACCGTACTTTTAAAGATAAAAAAAATCATTTATAATAAGGTACCTGTACCTAGTATGGCCCCCCTAAGCGAGAATTTACGTTGTGGCGAATCAAATCAATATTTTTTGACGTGTAAGGTCTCATTTTAAAGCTTAATTCAAGAGCTTTAATATGAGACCCTACGCGTTCCATTTTGATCAATGAGCTTGAAATGCCAGAGGATTTACCAAAACATGTTTTTTTAAGACACCAAAAATTTGTGTACCTAATATGGCCCCCTTGAAGTTATTTATTAATTCCGATTTGTTCCTATTTTTTAAATCAATCAGGTTACAAGATTTAAAAAATTTCAAAATTTTCATTATTTTAAAAATTATTTATTTAAAAATTGAGTCTTTTTTACAATTTTTTAGAAAGCTTTGCAACCAGTAGAAAAATTACAACTTTAAATTTTTATCAAAGTTTGTTTTTTGAGCTAGAATGTTTTTTTAGTTATAAAATGAAAAGAAGCTTTGAAACAATGAAATTTATTTTTCTTAAATAACATTAGGATAGGATTTTCTAAAAAGTTAGTATGAAACTAAGGACTCTTAATATCGGTATTTCTACTAATTCGCGGGGGGCCAATATAGGTACACTGCAGTATAAAAAGTTATTTAAGAATAAAACCCGTTAGAAAACGAGTTGAACAAAAACTAAAATTGCATTTTAAAGCTAGAACAATAACGAATCGAAGCTACTTATGAAAATTTTGGTCAGGTGTGTCTAAATATTTTGGCAGACCATTTAATCACAACGTAAAATAATAACGAAGGTATACAAAACGAGTTTTAGCTATAAGGCGTGCGCAAAAATAATTTTTAAATGTTCTAAACAACATGAAACTTCATAATTCAGTGTTTTTGACTTCTTCCTACCTTGCAGAGATGCCACATATCGAGCATATTCAAAATAACACGGGGGCCATATTGGGTACACCTACCTTATATGTAAAGTTTGAGTGGCTAGGTAACCAATAATTACGTAATACAATAATAAAAAAATTTCAGTTTAACTCGAAAATCTATATCTTTATTAGGAGTGATTTTAAGAATATAAAATAATCAGTAAAATAACAAGATATATTGAAAACTCTTGAAATTTTCTGACAGTATTGTAATATCTGAGTAAAGATGAAATTTAAAAACCTCGATTTAATACATATTTAAAAAAAAGTTTGAGCCAACAGTACAGTCTAGTCGAGGTAGCGATCGGAATAGTCAAAGAGATAGAGAGCGGGTAACGGTGTCGGGTCTGGCTAGCGAAAAGTGCTTTATCCGCGGTTTAAAGTCCAGTAGCAAAGCTCCGCCTTAATCCCACCCCCGTGACCGTTTACACCGTCGATTAAATCCCCAACCTTTAAACCTCACCTACGTGACCCTTTCTCTCGTCACGTTGTCGGTTTTCTTTTTCTTCTTCTTCTTCTTCCCTCTTTCTCTCCCTTTCATTGTTCGACGTGTTTAGCTTTTCTTACCACCAAGAGGAGCTTAGCTCCTTCTACCGTTTTTTTTTTCTTTTTTCCTTTTACGTCGCGAGGTCAGTCTTTCGTTGGGATTTACCGGGTTACAACGTCGCTTCTCATTAGTCTTGGTTAGCGGTCGCACGGATTTCAGGGAGATTTGATTTACGAGCTTTTCGATTCGTCGAAGATTTATAATTAAAGGGTCTTTCATGTAAGTGAATTTCAAAGAGAATATTCGCGAAAAGTTATTTTATCCTTTATTATTTGCTGTGAAAGTATTTAAACAACAGTTGATGTTAAAGCTACTTCTGCAGAGCTATCATACTGCACCTAATCTTCTGTTGAGTAACGTGTCTACAGGAACTGTCTAAAAAATCCTCAATAGTTTATCATTATTTTATTAAAAATTTATAAAGAGGTGCAATAGCTTAATGAACAGAGCACGCGACTCCTATCCTGTGGCCACGGGTGCGATTCCCAGTTATGCCAATAGTACAGTTATTACTTATAATGTAAATAAACCAATAAAAAAAAAAAAATCTGTTCTTGAATTTAATAGTAAAAATTTAAATTTTAACTTTTCTTAAAAAATTAGTTTATTCATGTATAGAGCAATTTTTTTTTTTAAACTAGAAAAAAAAATTACATAAAAAATTTTGCTGCATCGTAAACTAAAAAAAAAAAAGATTTTTTCGATTTTGTGTTTTCAAGTTGCCAATAATTGGGTCATGTTCCAATTACTATTTGCGCAGCTGTTTCAGTGATTGTTCATGATGATTTGAATCATATTTAATGCATGTTGAAGGTTTTTGCGCTTTGCAAATTTATTTTGTAATTTGTGATTCAAATTTCTCGTCTAATTATGATTTTCTTAGAAAACTTTAAAATCAGATATTATAATTGTGGCTGACTTACTTAATAAAAAACTAAAAAGCTATTCAAATTCAAATTCTATTATAAATTAGTGAATTCCTTTCAATCGTTCTTTTGAATGATCGCTGTGATTTACTGAAAGACTAAAATGGATTGGTTGAAAAATGAAATAAGACTTTAGACTAATATAAGCAACATATTTTTTAAATATTAAAATTCATATGTCATTAATTTATCTATATAATTGATGTAAAATTTCATATAACACCTCTTCTAGAGTTGTTCTATAATCTGAGAAGAATAAGTAGGATCCTTATTGTCAAAAATTTATTTTGCCAATAAAAATATTTCGTTAAAAAAATCTGTACAACGATATAAATTATTCAAAATATTGAACTTTTGTAAAATTTGATGGCTCTTACTTATGCTAAATTAAATTATCATTGTGTTGTATACGTAGCCATATGGTAGAACCATTTTATTTTTCGGTGATTCAAGATGTATTGTTGAGCACATCATTATTGTCTCACAGTTATTATACAGGTCTTGCCTTATTTTTGTAAATTCATCCTCGTTGTTTGCATTTAAATTTTCAACAGAATTTTTGCCTCCACTTGTCAGAAACGTTGTTCTAGCTTGCTTGGTCAAATGTTTTCCTTTTTCATTTACAAAAACGCTTCCTTTGTTCGATCTTTTACGCGAATTCGATGTTGTACTCATCGTTCTTATAGAAGTAGAGGTAAGCGTAGATGTTGTTGGGTTGGAAGTTGTACTACCAAAGTAGGCACCACTGGACGACGCTGAATTCATCCTCAGCATCAACAAATCTTCTTCGTAGACCCGAGCAGTTCTTAAAAGATTTTGACTGTACCTATTTTCGGTACCAGTCATCAGCATTTCAAGCATCTCTCGCTCTGTCAGAAGATAATCTCTGTAAATGTCGTCGTCGTAAATTATTGCTTGTATTTCTAGGGGAATAATCTCATAAGGTAAAGGACCTTTGTAAGTGTCATCTTTTAAAATTCCTTTTACTCTCAATTCGATAAAAAAAAATATTATTCGATAGAACTGGTTGATTTGATTTTCAAAATAATACTCAGCGCTGGTGATGCCGTTGCTACTGTATCTAGTAAAAACATCAAACTCGCCCTCGTATCCAGGCCTGTCTGCAGTATGAACATTCAAAATTTCATTCAAACTCGACTGTGATGCCAATGGGTTGCGAGTTTGGAAACTCGTTGTACTTCGAGTTAAAAATGTATTTATGTCGTCTTTAATGAGCGGATTTGGATAGTTTAATGTGTAACAGTAATTAATGTAAGGCTGTTTGTCGGAAGCATCAAATAATTTTTGGGCTCTAAGTATCCAGAAATTTCGTAATGAGTGCCGAAAAGTATTAACATTATCATAAATACTTAGTGCTTGCCGAAGTGCAGTCTGTGCATCGTTTGCGTATTTTCTAAGTAAAGATCGTCCAGCTTGCGATTGGATCGCGTAGAACGGATGAAACGGCCACTTCACTAGTATATAGTCTAAAACATTAGAGATCTCTGGTGGCTCTTCTTCAAAAAAAGGTGTTTCTGAAATTTTATTAATAGCACAAAATTTCAGGGATTTTTCCAAATAATTTTTCAGTTCTTTCGAAAGAGTATCGTTACTACTGAACAAATAAAATTTTTTAACTCGTAATTCTCTGAAGAAAAATTTGACTCCTGCTTTTAAATTTTTTTTGGTTTTAGTTTTTCCATGGAACCTCTTTGCAGCCAAGATGGAGATGATTTTAGCAACTCCATTCTTTTTATAACTAATATCGGCGGTTAAAAGGTAATTTTCGATGCACTCGGACAGAGACTTCTCATCTTGACTAAAAGTATATGAGTTTATAGTAGGTACCGAAACTTCTTGCTCTTGTGATGACTTACTTTTAACAGTAAAAACGTTTGGTGCATCGACTGTAGCTTCTGCACAATGCTCTATAGCGTATTTTACTGCTTTACGTAACTCTTTTGAAAAAGTTTGACCATCTTTTAATGGATGGAACCTTTTATCATTGCGTATTTTATAAAAAAAATCATTTAGTCCCTTGTGAACAGCTGTCCTTGTTCTAATTTTTCCCAAAAATCTTCCCGCAACTTTATTAGCCATAATTTGTGCAGTTTCATTTGCTTCTTTAGCAAAGTCAGTACTTAAAATATGGTCTACGATACACCTAGAGAGTGATTCTATATCTTCGCCATAAATAAACAAATTTATTTCTTGTCCACACACAGACACAAAAAAAATAGTTGCTAAGAAAAATTGAATAAACATGATTCGAGGTTTTTTAAATTCAGCACCTTAATTCAAAATTGTCCAAGTGTTTTATTAATTGCTTTAACTATTCTAAACAAAACAACTAAAAAAAAAAAAATCCTTTTTCACTTTATTTTTGCACTTTCCGTGTTTCTTGGTATTTTTTTCCTTTGTGAGAACTACGGCATTGATTTTAATTTTAATTTTTGAATTCGAATATGGACTTATCTTATGCTATTAGCTTGATATTCAATGCATATCTCAAAACAAATAAATCACTTTTTTTTTAAATTTAAAATCCGAAATTTATGAATGAAATTAGATACTTGAGTTAAAATAAAAAATTATTAAGGAAAAGTTTATATTTGATTGGTGACACCGAGAAATTTTTTATGCAGTTTTAATAAAAATATTAAGTAATTTTTATTGTGTTAATTTAAACGAAAAAGAATACGTACGGATTTGAATCATAAATTGTGTGAATATACATTATTTGGTTTATTATAATTCGATTTAAAAATTATGAGGCAACTGTACCGAAAGTTATTTACTCAAGAATTTGGAATTATCCACTCAGATCGATTTTTATAACGATAGTATAAAAGAAGTCGACTACAATACATATAGTATACTTGTTCATTTTTTATCGAAATACAATGAAGGAAGTTACTGGCAAGGCGTCAATTCAAAAAGCTTTTAACACTTAGTGATTGTTTACCTGTGCAGTAACTTTTGCTTTAAACTCGAGTTTGAACTAACTACCGTTAATCGTTTTTATACATAAAAAAGAACTACAAAATCTTTTTTTTAGCTTAATAATTTTAATTTAATTTACAAAATGGAATCCTAAATTAAGATGCACAATATACATTTTTGTATTAATTTAAATTTTAATTAAGTGAAAAACAAAGAGGATTTATTTCACAAATTAATTAAAGCTCTTTCGTCAAAGGAATGAAATAAATTGGGGATCGGTGCACATCAAGCGGATATACTTTTTTCTCGGATTTATTTTAAAGCTTGCTTTAAATTTAACCTAAGAAATTTTGATTAAACGAGTCACACTTAATATTCTTAAACAAAACAGTAATAGTTTTCATAGTACAGAGAATCCTAATATCGAGTTTAATATTGTTATTTGAAAAATAAAAACACTAATGAATCGAAGAAGAACTATTTAGAGTTCAAAAAATTTATAAGTAAAAACAATAAGAAAGAACTGAAATATTCAGTTCTACTTTCCGAGCCGAGTACTGATAGTCGAATTAGTCGACAGTTGATAAAGACTCAATACTAAGGTCGCATACCTAGACATTTTTACATTACCTCAATCATTCATAGGTGAGCAATGTATCAAGTACAGAAAAATAAAACAAAAATTTAGTATTGAGCCGAGACTCGTACCACAGCCTACCAACAGAGTCGCGGGGCGGGAGATCCGGGGTTTCCCGTTAGCTACCCGGTGGCCGATATATATTCGGTCCAGGACTTCCGGTCTACCATTAGCCGGAAATTTCAGCGCGATCTCGAACATAGAGGGAGTTTCCGGTTAATATCGGGTTCTCTTGGCTCCCCAGGAAGTTATGGATCTGATACGAGGAATATTCTCTCTTAAGGGTTAATGAAAAGCTCTTTTGTATCGTGCGCCCGCGCCGCGGCGCATCCCAGGGGCGTAATTAAATTTAGTGCAGAAGCCTGCTGAGAAATGGCTTGTCAAAGATAGGAAGACAAACAGCCGCGCGAGTCAGTAAACGATGTATGCGCGGGCGCGCGCGCGCGCGGCTAAAGACAAATACTAGTGCTCCTGCTGCTAGTGTAGTATTTGTGTTGCAAAGGCGTAATTTACCATAAGTGAAAAAAAAAAAATTACTCTCTGACAGCAGCTAAAATTTTAAAAACAAATCCAATCGGGCGACCCTTCGAAAGCCACTGATTTACGAAGATCGGATTTCACAGAGCCCGGTCATCCGAGCCCGAATATGTATCGCTCGGGAGAGAGGGGAAGGAAGAGGTGCATGTGTTTACCCGCGACTGCTGGATGAACTCGCGATAACGTCAATCCACGTTGAAAGCTAGTCCAGCCCCAAGTGTTAACCGGAATACGTAAGAACTGTACTGATGATAATCGAAAGAACGGCCTAGCGAGATGGAATTGAAAGGGTGGGGTACTACTACAACCCCCACCCACTCACCAAATGTGAATCACGCGATTATGCTAATTTTCCAGAACGCCATGCCAGCCGAGCCCCAATGACAGTGCAATTTCCAGAGCTTAAATTGGGGAGAGCTTTATACCTTCAGGAATCGGGTGATATGCAGATTGTTTGTGGTTATTGGGAGAACTGTCGTTATGGCTTTATTACACGTTGTATTTTATGTTAATCTCAAATTACACTCGTGGATGATAATGACGAGGTAATATTTGACTTGGATTTTTAGATTTTCATGACAAAAAATAATCTTTGTTGTTCATCGTCGAGAGTCATGAATTAAGCGCCATCGTATCAAATCAATGGTCATTGAGGCTCGAATAATTTCCTTGGATTAGAAACTAAGCCGAGATTTTAGAAATAAATCAAAATGATGCTCGTTCGAACACTTTTCCAACTGTATCTTATAAATTTAATGGAAAAGAATGTACGTAAAACCAATGTCTTCCAACAATAAATCATAATTCAATTAGACAAATTCACTAAATTATCGGTACTCCTAAGGTACCCGAATTGTCATTAGACACGCGCGACCATTTACGTAAAAAAATTCAATAACCGAAACGAGCAAGTTTCAGGGCTTTCTCGCGTGCATACAAATTCAGCTCGATTTATTACTCCAACGCAATTCGCATTCACGCGGCGCGGGAGTTGTGTTCAATCAAAAAAGGGAAGAGGGCAATCCGGTCGGGCGGAAAACGACTTTTCTAATTTCAGGAAGGATGCGACTCGAAGGATACGTATGTGATAGCGAGCGCGAATGCGAATATAAAAACTCCGTGAAAGAATCGAACGACCGATAAAAGGAGCCGAGAGAGATAGAGGCGAGAAAAAAGAAAAGGTAACTGAATTGGCACGAGCGGGCATGATTCGACGTCGCGTTGTAAAAGTGGGATAAAATAGGAAACAAAACTAGGATAGGGTGAATACGGCCCGGGTTATAAAGCGCCGACGTCGAGCTGTTTTATTTGAAGCCTCGGGAGAAAATTAATCGAAACTGGGTTTCGTTATGGCTCCGGAACAACTCTGGATTTGTCAACGCTAACTTTAGGCACTTTTATTGGGAAAAATTAATGAGTAACGGAGTTAGTTATTGTTACTAACAGGATTTCTACAATTATATGTAGAGGGGTTATGCAATCCACTTTTTGATTCTTTTGGCAAGTTTAACAAGTTGAGAGCCTTGAAATCAATTTTAATTGAATTATTGTAAACACTAATAATATACACTAATGTTTTTTGAAGGTTTTCACTTAAAATGAAGTTGATATTTGATTCATTGTATTAATGTTAACGTGTGATTCTAATGGTAATTCTGTGCACAGCCCCTCGAGAGGACATAAATTTCTACAATACTGTGCAACTTTAATAGGCAGGTCTTTTACAAAAATTCAAAGAAATTAAATCTTTGAACCTCTTTGTTTATGCGAAAATTAATTTGTGGAGATTAGTTTAAACGTACTATAAATAAAAATTTTATAATAAATCTTAGAAAAAAAGTTTTTTGCAAAATGAAAAATTATTCTCACCGATAAAATAAAATCGATTATAATGTTAGATTTTTACTCAAAAATAAAAATGAAAAAAAAAAATAAAAAAGAAGGGAAACAGAGGATTTCAGGACCGTAACGCACTCATTAAATAGAGAACAAAAGGCCGTATTCATCTGCGCTGCGGAAATACCAAGCGAGGGCTAATGAAAAATCGAAGAAGCCCGCGAGCGTTTCTCGGAACCTTGGAATAAATGAATGCCATGCCGTAAAGAAATTAATAAAAGTGCGAACGTATAATTACAGTTGAAACTTCACCATTGTCTCTCGGATAAAAATTAATGAGCATGACATGTATCCCTATCGTTTGGAAATCCCGCTTAAGTAGAATATTAATTTTTTCATGAAGAGAATTCAAAAAGCATGGACCACATGTTATAAATAAAATTTTTTTTAAAAAGAGTATTAAATATTTGCACTTTAAGTCGACGCTCGAGTTCTAAAAGCTGACAACTCAAAATTTTTTTTAATAACATGACATCTCAGAGCTTTCCTTTAGAGAGATGTCATGTTTTTAAAAAAAATTTTGAGTTGTCAGCTTTTAGAACTCGAGCGTCGAAGTGAAAGAGCTTACAATTAAAATGTAAAGTAAAAGCTGGAGGTTGGGCAGAGTAGGTGCATATAAATAACTAAGCAAGAACAAAAGTCGTGGTTTCATCGCTAACCTGGACTACTTGATTCATATTAAACGCATTTATAATGCACCAAAGTGGTTGCTTTAGGGGTTTAGTTGTGAATCTCTGTTAACTAAGTTTTATTGAAAATTTAATGCTTCATAGTCATAATGAAAAGTACGCATTATACAATGATACATTGTTTTTTCTTAGTTTAGATTTTATATAATTGAATATTTGTTTGAAATGAATTTTTCATTAGTTAACGAAATTAATCACATAGTTAAGTGTATTAGTATACCGAAAAATGCTTTTAATTTGACGACAACTATGGCAGTGACAACTTTGTTGATCAAAAATTCATATAGTACCTAAAAAGTAAAAAGTAAAGTTGTTAGCAACAACAAACTAAAGTTTCTTGTGAAATTGTTTTTGACTGTCACATTCAAGCGGAAGAAGCTCAAAATAAAAAAAAAATTCGCAACTAGGAATGTTTGAATAAATTTGAAAGATAGTTTACAAACAAAGAGTTTAGTGACATTGTGACCGCCGAAAGAAACTGTTTCCTTAAATTAGTGTATAACTAGCAAATGATAATATTAAACTTTGAATTTTCGGGTTCAAAAATTATTCAAACGATTTATTTTACATATTTTTCAGGTAATCAAATTCTTATGTTAATAAATCTGGATTGTATTCGATCAAATAATGCCCATAAAGTAAAAAAAAAAAAATAATGAAATCGATTTTTCTTTGACTTTAAATCACAATTTGAAGTGTGGAACCCGATAAATACCATTAAATTTGATTATAGATCACAAAAATTAATTTCAGTTTATTTTTCGCCATTTTCAAAAAAACAAACCATCATATTCGAATTAAATATTTTATTTTCGCTAAAGAAGTGCATATTTTAGGGGGCTGGTAAAAAAAAAAAGCAAATAATTTGATGGACAATTCACAAGCGGGAAAAACAGATGATACTTGATTTGTTTCACATATAAATTCAAATGACGAAAACACCGAAAAATTACTCGAATTATTGAATTGGAAATCAGATACGATCCGCGGGCGCACAAAAACAGCACCAATGAAGCGATAAAAAATTATCTCGTTTCTGGGTGTGCTTTAAAAGTACACACGCGCATCTCTCGCTTACTAAAAAACAAAAAAAATTGTTCCGAGGGGTGTTTTATTGCCGACCAAATTTCAGGTTTCATTACAGTCGGCATTAATACGCGTTCGTTTAATTGTCCATCGATCGGTTCGCGCGAATTCATCTCTCGCTCTCTCTCTCTCTCTTTTCGCGTTCAAAACAGTCCCGAGGCGACGATACGTTTTATTAAATTACAAGTGCACATAACTTAATGCTTGATCGAGCTTGCGCTACGACGATAAATTATCGATTTAAAGTGAAAAATTTCTCTGTCACAATTTTTCTTCTTTTCTACACTTATTTATCATTGTTGTTTACTTTTATTTTTTTAGGAAAGGTATGTTGGCTCAAAATTTATTATTTGAAGTGCAATTTCATTTTGAGACTATATTTTCGTTTCTTGTAATTATGGCTTAAATTACAAGTTTGAAATAAGTAGCTTATAATGTGTTTTCTCGAGGCAAGAGAGAGTTGGACGAGAGAGATTATTAAATTTATTAGTAAAACCGCAGAAATCAATACTCTTGAAACATGTAATATTATCAAAAGCATTGGTATTATCTTTGGTTTTAAGAACGTTAAAGGGTTTGATGATATTTTCTGTTCTCTACTAGAAACCTTCGATGCTAATTTTACAAATTTAAATTATTTATTAATGCATTATATTATAAGAGCAGACGATCAAGAAATATCTTTTTATGTATAAGTTCTGCTGAGAGAAGATTATGCATTTTTTTACTTTTTATACTCACACCAAAACTTTGAGACCTAGAAAAAGCAAGTATAATGTTGACTGAAGATTTTTCAAAATTGAAAATATGTTTGTGCGTAAAACGAAGCAAAAAAAAATAAAAATAAAAATAAACAAACATAATAATAAAGCCGAGTAGTAACGCACTCTAAACAATATTAATTAAATATTCGAGTTCTAAAAAGAACGATGACAAAAGGAAAAACAAACAAATGAATTCAAATAATGTTTTTAATTAGATCAAAACGATTAGCCAAAATTGATCCCCTGGAGGTTGACGAAAGTATGACAATTCCAGCTGGTCGTTTGAGAAAAAGTGTAGGAAGGCGTTTTTGCGAAAACAGCTCATAACTCGGGCGTAAAAGAGAAGAGCCCGGGCGCAATCAAGCTGGCGGACGACGAGTCACAATACCGCGTTAGCTTAATGCCGCGTGGAGGATAGCTGCTTCTCTCGCGTAATTTCACGTCAGCTCTGTCCGGATACGCGTGTGTGCAAGCGGGGTGGAGAAAACCTGGCTTTATAATTACACGTCGAGCAGCCACCAGTCGAGCGTCGCGACGACTGCGCGACCCTTGTTTCTAATTTTCGTTCACTTTTGCGTTACCCAAAATTAAGCGCCTTTGTTTCCCACCCTTGTTTTCACCTCCCTGAAAATTTTACCGAGATAGACTGCCTGCGTATTTACCCGTTGAATACGAAAAGTGGATTTTTTGGATTTTTTAATGCGTTCCGTAACGTCCCGATTTGTTCTTTAATTTTAGCTCTTGGACCTTTGACATTGATTTTATATATTAATTATTCAGATTCAAAATCATTGTTGAGCAGGTTGCATTGAAGAAAATTTATCACTGTTTCGTATTATTGTTATTATTATAATTATGCATATTGTTGATGTTCCTCATATTATCACTTCTACATTGCTGTTATCGTCATAAACATTGTTATGTTACTTTACTAATTTTCAATTTATTGATCAAACCCAACTTCCATTGATGTTATTAAAATCTGTCATTAGCTAGCTTCAATAAAAGTTCGTCACTCCAAACATATTAAGTACAGCTTCATAATAAAGTTTAGTTTAAATGAATATATTAACGTACTTCGGAAATATTTTATGATAAATTGTCAAAAGGGAAAATTCTATATAGTAAAATTTTAAATTGCAAGCATGAATTTGTAACTTCGTATAACTTCAGAATGATGACATCACCCCGGGAGAAAACAATTATTCACACTTCCCCGACGATAAAACTAGGCTTCTCCATATTCCTTGAAAAAGAGGGCATTTCCCGTTGATTGCCAGTCATCTGGGCCGAGTATGATGAGCGTTTTCCCACGGGATATACCCGGCAGTAGTTTAACGTAAAGTTCCCGTCGTAATTTGCCGATTCTCCATTACCACCAGGCCCCTCCACCGCTCACACCCACGATTGAATTATTCCCGACGCGTTTTACTTCCTGGAACTTTAAGATTCTGGCTTTGATTGATTCTAATTTACGGGAAATTTGTTGCAGGCTATTTCTGTGGCAGCTAGGAACTTTTTTGTTTGGAAAACAAAATTTGTTTATTGGACTGACGAGTAGATAATTAAACAAACTGTGAGGTAACAAAATAAATAAAGCTTTCTCAAAATAATTAAGTTAATAATTTTTTTGAATATTAATAATTTTAGACGAAGAAAAATTATATTCGATAGTACCAATTCATTTAGTTTTCTAAGTATAAATTTTTCTAGTTATGCTGTTACGCATCTACCCTGAAAAAATGTCATATTCATTATTGTTATTTAAACAATCCGGGGCATGAATATTTAAAATTTTGTTTTGTGTGGATATTAATGGACTGCAATAGTCAAAGTCAATCGTATTAGAATGCTGCGAACTAAACTGAGTACGATAGTTTTGTTTACGTACCTGATTCGAATTCCATTAAATATCAATTTTAACATTAAATTTATTAAGAAAATAAATACTTTTGATTCAGTTAAACTGTATATATTTAGTTTTCTCGTAGTTTAATTGAGTTTCCGGGAAAGTTTTCTAACAAATACTTCGGGTTCCGTATATTATTGCACTTTGTATTTGTAGAACAGAAAACACATTCCAGGCTCCAGTAAAAGATCAAAGTCCTTAACGAACGAATCATTGTAAGTTTGTAAGTGATCCTCCGAGTTTTGCAAGTATTAAAGTTTTAAGTGAGACTCGTTTCGAGTGATACTTTGGAAAATACATTATTAAAGTGGGATCGGTACGATGTTTTTTCTCGATATTATTTTTTTCAAACAAGAAAAATACATTTTTCATTTTTGAAATTAGGTAATCATCATAAATGCTGGAAACTTACAATACGTAGAAAGAATATGTTTCAAAGTCTCAAAGAAGGTACATACCTGAAACATAAAAATAAATAATGGGGTTATTGTTATTGTTACTGATAGATTTTTATGGCTATATTTCAAAATAAACTACTAAATGAACCTTATTACCTAACAAATTTACTAAAAGCTCCAAAAATAAAAAAATTTGTTTTTATTTCATAATCTTTATGTCATTTATTTATTTTATTATTATTATTTTTTTTTTCAAATTTATAATTCGCTTTCTAAGCATTAAATAAACAAGTTTTTGATAATTGGTGGTTTGGTAAGTTTTTGATAATCTTCGAGTGAAAGATCTGATTATTCTAAAAAAAAAATAGTCTTAATTAGTCACAATGAAAATATCTTTAATTTTAGTTAAAATAATTTATTTTTAACGCTTAGTTTCCTCTATAAAGGCTAAAAAATTCGGCAAACAGTTGAATAAATAACAATTGGATGGGCGGACGGAAAGAGTTAAACTTTATTCGACTTTTGAAAGAGGAAGTGATTACCATCAGCCGTATTAACAGGTGAACTAATCCTCAAAAGTTTTTTAATGAACTCCGGGGGTGTTTCGTGATTTCGAAATATAAATATTTCCCGGCCGAAACAATTTTTAATTACCGTTTAGGAAGCACTCAGACAAATTGCAAGGGCTTATTTTTCCGTATGTAAACACCTCGCTCAAACTTTTAAATAGAGCGAGAATTGATAAAAAAAGTTTGTTTTTTTTTTTCCATTTTCCATCTTCTTGCAACGTCGAATTTAGTGAAAAAAAAAGAAGAAATTAAGCGCTCGCAGTTTCTAATAACGAGCTGTGTAACGAGGTAAAACGGACAAACAAACTTAAAGAAAATATGCGGTAGGGAAGTAGGGGAAGGGCAAAGTTTTTGATTAAAGCTCCCGCGTGGTGAGCAAACGAAAAGCGAGGAAAGGGCCATGAGAAAAGAGACGCCAAGTTGGAGCTAGTTAATTATTTCAGCCGACGAATGCAAAGCATTGCCTGCCTTCCAAAGTTTTACCCCGAGACGCGACGTGGAACTTTAAATTTCCCAGACCTAGAGCCCTCCCCGCCCACAGGAAAACCCTCTTTTCCGTTTATTTACGCCCGAGCATATGCTAGGATTCCACTTTGAATTTTTTCTTGCCTCCCCTGCTTTCAAGTGTTTTCGGAACTTGGTTATTAATGTTTGGACAGTTATGTCAAAAAGTCTTTTAAATAATTGCTTTTCTGAGCAGCTTATCGATTAAAGTAAATTGCATAGTTCGTTGACATGACATCAAATAATACATAGGGTAACGGGACATTTAAAAAATCGAAACTTAGAGTTTCAAGAATGCTTTTCTTGCACTCGTATATTTTGAATGTAGTTACGGCCTAATGCTTTTGAAATTCAAGTAAAATTTTGTAATTAAACTAAAATTAAACCCTGGCTAAAGTTACTTCAATTCATTAAAAATTCAGGGAATAAACTATAAATTTATAAATCATTCTTCATTATCGTAAGATCTTCGTGCCTTTTTTTCACTAAATCTATTGCCGTTTGAATTATACAATGCAGTTTTTATCGCGCGACTGAGAGCTGCACGCACAATCGTTGCACTGCATAATCGTTTCATGGCGTTGCCGCGGTACTCGGTAATAAATAAATCATTGAATCGCCACCTGTTGCCGCTTACGCGAAAACTCTTGAAATATTGGAAAGTTGGCTAATCGTCTTTTTGCGTGGATTACAGCTTAAGCCACGAAAATTTCAATCTTTTTTTTATCTGATTTTTATTTTTGACATATTCAAACGAAATCGGAATTATTTCTACACAAAAAAAAAAACAGATAAAAGATCGAAGAGCGAAGCCAATTCAAAACTTGACTCGCAAACTTTACATAATTTGAAAAAGTGTATTGAAAATTAAAAGGATTAGAATAAAAACAGCACTCAATAACATATTTTTTTTTCAACTTTACTATCAACCAATGGTGAGAATAAAGCAAGCATACCTTTATCGACCAATTTTAAGCCAGAAACGAAACAAAACTGTACATTAATTTTATAACAGTAATTGTGATTCAACCACCCGCCATTACTACTTATTATAAGCTCGTTATGAACTCTGCGAGTTTCAGAATTAATACAGGGTTAAAAAAAATCGAGCTCGGTGAAAAAAGCGAGTAACGACTAATGGAGCGCATCGTCTCGCGACAGCTGGCGACAACAGCGATTTCGCGTTTTGTTTCGCTCCGCATCGAATGCCCTCGGGACACGCTGCTGGTAAATAAATGACCGTTGACGGGTAAAAGGGATACATTTTTAATCTGTCGTGAAATTGTTGTTATCTACTCTCCCCACTCCCCCCCCCCCACCCCTTTTTTTTTGTTTAAAACTTTTTGTTTTTTCGTTTGCCATTGTGTGCTTTAAATGAAAATTTTCAATCCATTTGTTCAGAGCACAAAGTTCAACAGCGTCCTATTATTTTATAAAACCAATTTTAAATAATTGGATTTTTTTGCTGAAGAGAAAAAGTCTAAGTGGTATAAAGTTGAAAAATGTAATTATTTTTACTTATCACTGGTCAGTAGTATGAGTAAAGTTTAGTCAGACGTTGGTCCAAAGAAATTTTGAGGGCTGCTCAAAATTATTCTGAATTTTTCAGAGGCTGGACGGAAAAAATTACAGAGCTACCAGTTACAGCTGTCCGAAACTCGGATATATCGCGTGGATTTCCTTTTTCACTGATTTTGCACTTTCGGCCGGCCACGGAATAATGCAGAGCCAGTGTATTTTTAATCTGTCCTGAAACGGCGCACTGCAGACAGACAGAGTTCAAAATTCATAAAAAAAAAACCCCGGCAAATTTAAAATAAAAAAATGACGCTTCATTATGATAATTAAAATTTTATCAGCTTCAGTCTGACCAAACTTAATAATAACACTGAGTTTTAGAAGCTTCAATCATGTACCAAAGAACGAAGCAGGGCATCCAGGTGACTTTAGAGCTGAAATTCAGAGCCGAAGCGTGCCAGGGAAATTTTTATGCAAATGTGTCCAACGACTACGACGTAGACGACGTCAAAGTGGCCGAAGAGCCGGCTCTAGAATTATAAGACGAGAGGTCGGTGAACGACGACGCGACGCGGACGGCCAAAGGAGTTCGGTCGAGCGTAACAGCCAGCAGACGCCAAGGAAGACTGCCGAAAGCGGATATAAGATTGGGAGTCACGGACTGAATCCGACGTTCACCGATATCCGAGAATTTTCAATGGAATTATTTATTCACTTAGTCGGGAACGGTCACTCGAAATGTCCTGATTAATCATGCGATTATTTGAATTCAAATTGTCGAGAAATGCAGTAAGGAGAACTTCGATATCGGATAAATGATTTGAATAACCACTTTTTTTATTTGATTAAACAAAATTCGATTGACCTTAAAATTACGATAATCGAGATCTCGGTCTGGTAGAGTACGTTAACCTTTATTCAATTTTCACTCTATTTTAAAATATCTCACAATATTACCAAATGGGTTTATATTTCTTACTATGTAAACGTGTAGTGCATTAAAAAGAGCGAAATCTTGCAGACAGGTATGAGTGAGTAAAAAAATCCTTGAAATTACAGAAGTCGGCACACGTAGGCCGAGGAAGAAGCTGCCAAGGCGTCGGCGAGTACGTGATGTCCGAGATACTCCATTTGAAAATTCTTGGTGAATTTTTCTTAACTTCGTAAAAGTGTTTCGGTTTGGTGAAGTTCTCGAAGTGGCATTTTGGATTTCTGTTTTTTTTTGTTTTTACTAGGAAAAAACCATTTTGAATAGTCAAACCAAGCAAAAATTGACAAAAAAGAATAATTTTTTTTACAGTTAAATATTTCTAGTACTTGAAACTTGGTCTACCAAAAACAAGTTTACATACGAATTAATTGTAGCAGTTTAGAATGAAATTGTCCTTATCAGATCTTGAATTGATTTTTTTGTTTGTTTTCCAAAAATCTTTTTTTCTAGCTTTGCACTTATTTACCATTCCATAACCATACGAGTCTATGTTTTGCGTAGGTGCCCTGTAAGAAATGCTAATTAGGAAATATACATTTAATGGCTATTTAAAATGTCTTCAGACTAGAAACAAGGTAATATTAATAGCTAATTTTTAGATTGTATGAAACGCTTTTTTTCCATGTAAATAGCCATTTACTAGATTCAAAATTAATGCATATTTTTAAATACTAATCATTTGCTTTTAACATCAAAATTTATAAAAAAAAATATTTATCATAACCTCATAAAAAATAGGTATTTCATAGAATTATGACATTTTTAAAATTACCATCAAATTATATACAATGAGAATCACCACGTGCAATACGCTGTTTTGAAGGTTATAAAAAATTTTTTACCCATTTTAAACGGGCGATTCATAGATTCAAATCGACCGTAAAATAAAATAATTTTTGATAGCTATTTTTTGGGTATTTTTAATTGAATAAACATAACCTATCGCTTTACTATATTAAAAATAGGAGAAAATTGGCAATTATTACCTTTTTTCTTAGACTCAGTTATTGAATATTTTAACTAACCTTTTTCTAGTTTCAGAGCCATTTTTAATATTCGCAATTCCAACAGGGTGTTTGTATTGGGAATGAATGTTCGTAATCGATCTCATTTAATTATAAATACTATGAATATGTGTAAATTCATAATATGCTTCGGAATGCCTGATTAATAACGAAATACGATATTTAAAGCTGCAAGGCAAATATTTTACGCTCAATTAAATCTTAAAACGCAGCATTGTATTTATACGAGGATTACTATAGGCCGAGCGTAATCACTTCGTCCGTTATGAACTAAATTTATGATTATCAAATAAAGTATTTACTCGGCTTGTACGTCACTAATTAGACACATAATTAACATTACTCAAAGCCCCCGAGTTATAAATCACAACTTATTATTTCGCGTTATTATCTTCCTCGTATAAAATCACGAGATTTTATTTACTAAATTGAGAGGGATTTAGCGCCTCTCCGCGGGAGAGGAAGAAAAAAGTATAAGAAAATATCTCCTCGCCACTGGCTTTATCTGTTATTAGCAAAATTAAGCGACAGAAATTAATTATTTCGGTATATCCACTAGCTTCTTTATTTTTCCCTTCGGGCGCAAGCAAAAAACGTCGTCCATTTTACCTCATTATCTCTGAGTGACTTTTAAAGAGCGCACTCGCTCGAGATAAGCGCACTCGACTTTAATAAATAACGTACCTTTACCCTTCCCCCCCTCTACTCTCGCTCTTTTTTTTGTCTGATGGCCAGTGTAGCGACCACCGGTGGCTTCGGCGCTGAAACCGATAGCGTCTTTTTTTTTTGCGAATCCTTTTCCATTACCTTTTTTCCTCCCCCTCATTTTTTTTTTTTCATCAAATTTGGTTTTGTGATATTCGAGCTGTATTTCAAAGTAAATTTGATGAGCTCGTGTTTCTCCCGCCGCTAATGTTGAAAATCAAAATATTGATTCGACCTACGCTTCGGTGAAATAATGCAAGCATTCAAAATAATAATTACGGTTTGTCGAATAATTAATGATCAAAGGTTGTTCGAGTGGAATTTTCAATAAAAATTTCGAAAACCCCAGGAAATTTTCGGAGTTGAAATTTGTGATTTTGCTGATTCAAAAACAGTCTTTGTCAAATCCCCTCAGGGATCATCCAGGGATCGCGTTCTCTTGAAAAAGTCATTTCCACATTTTGCTGATATTACTTTTTGTTGGAATTAGTTTGACCATCGAGTACGTGTCGAATTAAAAAAATTCGATTTCAATAAAAATTTTTAATTACTTAAGTTTCAATTTTACATAATGTATGAAATGTACTTAGGTCTTTTTAAAATAATGTAAAACAACTTCTTTTGAGAATATTTTTCAAAATTTATACGTGAAACTTTGTTTTGGTCCACATGGGATCCTAGAATAACTGAGCGACAGGAAAAAATGTTTGTTGATTGAATTCAAATCTGATAACAAAATAAAAGTGAAATATCTGAATATTTCCAACCGGCTTCAAAGGTTTGAAAAAATAAACCCTGACAAACGTGCTGAAATATCAAATATCCTTTTTTTTCACTGACTACAATTTCGGTTAACTCCGTCATTTGATTTTTACGCCGCTCATCTCACTCTTTATCTTCCCTTTTTGTGCTTCCCTGATCATTTCGGTGAACAAAAAACAGTCGAACTGTAAGTTAGGGGTGAAAAAAGGGAGGAAAAATCAGGTCAAACGAGATAAGAGCTATCCTCCGGCCGTGGGAAAACTAAAACGAAAGCGCTCATGTGTCGCGAGGGCCTACGCAAAAGTTTAGGAAAATGTTTCTGCGGCGAAACCCGAAAAAGTAAAATTATGCATTCGAGTTAGAGCTGAAAATTTTCCTTTGCTGGAAACGCTCCCTGAAATTATGTTGAATTTAAAAGTTAACTCCTGAAAAAAAAGGATAATTCTTTCTCTAAATATATTCGCGTGGGCGTTCATTTATTAATCATCCCAAAATAAAAACTCCGACGTACCAACCGATTTTAAATCAACTTCAGTGGTCTCATTACCCCAGTGAAATACTTTTTCCGGTAAAAATAAAAGTAATTTTAACACGGTTCGATACGAGAGAAGCGTCCTCTTTACAAGCTGAGCGCTGACGAATGGAAAAAGGGGGGCGGGGGGAGGTATCCAAATAAACGCAGGGTAAAAAAAACAGACGGGATTTTCGCGAATGGATACAAAAAGTAGGGGTTCGCATGCGCAATTTCGAGACCCCCGCGGCTGGAAATTGCGAGCCGGGAATGGAAGAAAAGAGGGGTAGTAGGTAACGATTTTTTTTTTTTTTTTTTTTTTTTTTTTTTTTTTCACAAGGTACGTGCCACTGATTATTCGGAGTTTGTTTCGATGCTTCATTGTGTGTTTAGAGCACTGCAGGTGGGTTTTTTGTCGGCTGCTTGAATGGGCTTTTACGGAGTGTGGGGGACGAGTTTTTTTTCTGGGGAGAATGACGCTAAAAGATTTCAAAGCTGCGACAGGGAAAACTAATAAAAGGTATGGTGTAATGAGAACTTTTTTTCTTCTCTTTTCAGCGTTGGGAATAAATAGGGGAGCTTTTTTGCGATAGGAGTATATTATAATTTTATCTCGTGCAAAAAGTTTTGTTATTGAAGGACTTGAAACGAATATGAATTAATCAAAATTAACGTCATAAGTAATCAAACTACAATTTTTACTTTAATCTCTTTTATTATTTTATTATAAATCAAAAGCCCTGATAGCAATGAGAGTCAGTTTCTGGCCTGTTTTGGACTAGTTCCTAGCACGCAAACTGTAAACTAGCCATTTATTAGCCATAACCTATTCTCATTGCTACAAGGGAGGTTAACTATATTATACCAGAAGTTCATCGTTATGTAATTTTTCATTTATTTTAAAAGGAACGTTGCGTTTTCTTCCTTTTTGATTAATGCGAATTCTTAGCTCCATCTAAAATACCGCTTGACACAAAACTTATCAGAGAGCAAAAAGTTTGTCTATCCTTGGAACGATTCAAAAAGAAACAAAGTCACATCCCAAAGTCAAATAAATCCAATTCTCTAATAACTTTGTAACCCCCGTCGGTAAACGAACTCCACCCCTAACCTGTCACCGTCTCCAATCCTTCTTTTTTGCTCGGTAAATACTGAAACTTTTCCTCAATTAGGAAGTTTTTTTTTTCTTCTTTTCTAGTAAAAAAGCGGAAAAACAAGTCACGAGAGGGAGGTGCTCGGGCGAGTATTGGAAGACATTTGTCAGGGCAATATCACACCGAAGTGCACGCACTTAATGCATGGCGCCCGGCCAACTAGTTACGCCAAAGCGCGGGCGCAGCGGCTGCGAACGACTTTGTATACGGGGCTTCGGAGTTTCGGACCGAGTTAAATTTTAGGACGCGCTGCTTCGATCCTTTTTACCTGTAAAATACACTATTTCTGTAATAGTCAATTTGCAATGACCTGGAAAACTAACGTGCTTGAAAGATATTTTTGGAATAATGGGTTGTAAATACTAACTCGTGTTGATAGTAATTCTGATAACATGGCATTTTCAGATTAATAGTACCAAAACAACATTGTAATAAATAACGAACTTTACTGTAATACTAAATGGTACGAAAAAAACCATAAAGTTTACTAGCTACCATTCAAACCAAGAAAATTAACTACTTTACAGTAATGAAAATAAGTGAATTTTTCGAAATGAGCTATTGAGCGCCCATGTAATCTGTATAAAGCACGGAGCTACTAATCAGCTCATCCCCCTTTTGGCCGGGGTAAATTAATAGGCCGAAATCCTCCGATATTTTAGAGAGGCAGCGAGGGGTAGGGGAGGGGGTAGAAATAAGCCACATCCGGGGGGATTTCTTTTCTCGGCTAGCACAATTTTTCATCGACGGAAGCCAGGGCATTTGGCCGGAGGATCAAAGGATCAGCGAGGCCTAATTGCTATTTACCCTAGACCCTTTACCTACCTTCTTCTTTTTTCTTTCTTTTTCTCCGCCTATCTCTTTATCCTTCCCCTTTTTCCTTATTCCAAGAGATTTTCACGAAGTGCGAATGTGGAATGTTTTGGTGATGAGGTGTCAAATTGCCTTGTTATAATGTTGAGTTATTGGTTGTTTGGGGAAGTTTTGTTTGGTTTGTTCTAATTTACTCATGGAAATAATAACAGATAAGGAGCTATTTGGAATGAACATGAATTATTAAGTGCAATAAATTCTGGCTAAGTACTGAGAGTCAATAATTTATTTTACAAGAAACGGGGATACACTGGGTCGGAACGATATTCAGATGGATTGACATTTGTAAGTAGATTCTGAACAGCTTCAGATAAATGATTGTGCTTTAAATATTAGAATAAAGCATACATTAGAACATAATTTACTACCATTTCAAGCAGCTCAATCTATAGCCAGTATTATTTTGAATTTGCAATGTTACCTAACGCCCTTATTATTTTGTTGTTAAATACACTACCCTCATTAAGTTTTGACCCATATAACACTGAATAAAGAATGGAGAACAAACACAGATTATATTAGGTTTCTGTAACACAAATGTAAACGCCAAATAGTATATTTTAGTGAACGTTTAGCTGATCTCACTGCATCACGATACCAAATGTTAAAGTCAAACACACCGATGCAGATTGATATTTAGACTAGAGTCATTAGTTTACCCAGCTCAAATTACCAATCCGGGACGCATAAATTCGAAAAACAAATACTTCTCTTCCGCAAGTTGACTTCTCTCCCAAATTCGTAATCTTTCCTTAGAAAAAAAAGACGTATCTTAAACCACCGCGGTAAAAATACCCAAACGTATATTTCTTCGGATGAATCCGCGGCGTGGCGCGAAAACAACTCGGTGAAATTTCTCCTTCGAGTCAAGTTTTAACCGAAAACTCGTCAGACCGCCCACCCACGGCCCCGCCGGGGATGGATACACAGACGGTAGAGATTTATTATTCGGCCGGTCTGGATTTATTACCCGGTAAAAATACTCGGCCAACTATTGGTGTAAATTAGCCGGTGGCTTGTGTCGCATTAAATTTCAAACTTTATAAGGTGTTGCGAACTATAATTTGAACACTCGTAGTTAAAATCCAAGATCAGCTTTGTAAAATATGTTTATTTTTGAATTATTTTGTTACTTTAGTCTAAATTAAATATTAAATATTGAATAAATGAAATAAACAGGATTATAGTGAATGAAAGACTTTACAACTAAAATATTTTAATGTCACTGTAAATTGAAAATATTAAAAAACAATAAAGATGAAAAAAGCCATTTATCAAGTACTTTGCGAAAGCTCTTACAAGCCCGTACATTTTCCGAAAAAGTATCATTTGGAAAATGCAAATATCTTAGAGAGCAACAGCCGAAACGTCTTCTGGGAGGGACCTCCTGGGGATACAGATTGTGCAACTTCGAATCCCTTGAAAAATGTCCCGGGCCATTCTTCAGGATTAAGTCACCCGGATTGCGCTTCCACGTTTTCGTCTTCCCACCGAGGTTAGAATTTGTCAGGACGAAATATTTTGGGACCCCGCGACTTGGAATAAATAATTGCCTTTCATCCGAAGACTTTCCACTTTTTTTTTATGCCCGCTGAATTGTGAAAACGAAAAACTGATTATGAGGATGAAGCAGCTTTTGCAAAACTCTTTTGAAAATCAAGTTTAAAACTCGGGTCTCGTTTTCAACTTTTTAAACCGATTGACTATCATTATGAGCTTTTAATAAAAGATAATTTTTGAATTTTTTTTTCTTAAAGTTACAGAAAAATTTTATTTTAATCACTAAAGTTTCACAATTAAAATTTTTCAAAAGTTAATCTAAAAAAATCGTCAAACAACGGCGTGTTTCATACTTCCGTTGCGAAAATTTTTTTTCAGAACTATCATGGAACGTAAATAACAATTGAAAAATAAACGAGTATGATGCTCTCTAGAAATTTAATCCGAACAAAGCGGTGCACAAAAAAATACACAGAGCTTAGGGGCACAAAAAAAAAGCTAAAAATCAACAAATGACAAAACATTTTCCGGAGCTCCCATTAAATTGAAATATTTCCCTAAAACCTCAACACCAGAGGTTGCATATTTTTTTATTCCCAAAAATGAACATACGAGTGCAACCAACTCCCGCAACAAAAAAAAAACCCATCAACCTTTTTTGTAGCAAAGCCGTAACGTCCACTATGAAAGTTTTCCGACAAAACGTGGAAAAAAAAGCAATGTTTACTCAGTGAATTGACGTTCGCGCGCTCTTAATTATCCAGTCTAAACAAGAGAGCGAAAAAAAAGCGAGAAGTAGGGGGGTGGGAAACAAGACGGGAAATCCGGTTTGTATTTGTTCAACTTTAACGCCGCGCAGCGATACGTCAGCGAATAATTCAGTGAAGGAAAACCAGGCATAAAATTGCATAAACAAACGGGCAGTCGGCCAGCGTCCAATCGATTCCCTTCGCACGATAAACAAAAGCTTATGCGCTGAATGATACGGAAATATCGAATAGCGAGGCCCGAGCGCTAACGATAAACACCATCGGTGGAAAATTCGAGGTTTTCTTTTGGTCTTTTCGACGCTACGATTTCAATGATGTTTTGATCCTGTGTTGGCTAAACCGACCCATTTAGACTGAATGATTTATGTATGAGTACAATTCGTACTCAAAATTTTGACGAATTCATTTGTTGCAGTTTTTTTTAGCTCATTAAAATAGAAAAAAAGTATTAAACTTTTTGATATGTGCGTGCTATACTGCGTTTTTTAATTTTTCAAAAAATATTTACAAATTTCTGTCATCAAAGAAACCGTACTTCAAAAGTAGAAAATTTTAAGTATATTTATAATAATTAGAAACTTTATGGCATTGTAAATAGCTCAGTTAGTAGAGAGTTTTGTTTAAACCTCAGCGAACTATGGTTCGTTCCCCGCTTAATCTACAAAAAAAAAAAAAAAAAAAAAAAAATTGGAAGTTTGACAAATTTTTTTTATGAATTGAATAAAGGATAAAAAGTAAAAAAAAGCTGTTTAAGAAGCTTTTGATTTAAGTTGAACAAGCGGTATTTAACTTTTTCGAATGAAAACAAAATTGTTACATATTGTATTGAAAATACGTCAAGAGCTATCCAAAATTATGATAAAACTATTTAGAGGTCAAAATCAAAATTAGTACTAACCATAATATTTTAAATACAAAATTTTTTATGCACGATTACAAGTTTCAAGCAGGTTAAAATTATTCACATCTAATTTGCCTCCAAAAAACCTCACAAAATAATCTCACCCACGGTGTATTTCCCGTTAGGCAATAAAAATCAGATTTCGTTCACCATGAATCGCAAACTCTCGAGTCGCGCTCCTGCAAAAAAGTCAACTCGTGTCTACGTGTGTCACGGGCCATTGTGCCGGGGGCAAGTCAAATATTATAACGTCAAAGTGGGGAGAGATATATCGAATGCCACTCGTGGATCTCATTATTTATGCGTGAGAAAAATGGAAAAGCGAAAGCGTTTAAGAGATGATTTTTCTTTGTATTCGGCTTCATATTTGAAAAAAAACCAAGTAAAAATATCGTTAATTTTGATTGATACCTTACCAGTTAATCATGGTGTTAAAAAACAGGTTATTAGAAAAATTAAATTATATTTTATTTAATTGTGAAATTCTCTTGCCTCTGTAAGTGAATTAGGTTGCCCATTCAATAGCCAGTAAATGACTAGTTACTAGCAAAATATTAGGTTAACTATTTAAAATAGCTAATCAAGGGGTATTTGATGGATAACCTAATTCACATTTCTTACAGGGTGGCTGATTTTTATTTTGATGGTGGTATTTCGGATTCATATTAAACATATTTTT
The DNA here is from genome assembly GCA_038277355.1 of Encarsia formosa. Taxonomy (NCBI): domain Eukaryota; kingdom Metazoa; phylum Arthropoda; class Insecta; order Hymenoptera; family Aphelinidae; genus Encarsia; species Encarsia formosa. Next base: position 115,952,236 of record CM076184.1, read on the forward strand.
CGAAAAAAATAATAATACAATACAAAAAATTATTAATTGTATTTCGCGCTTCCTCCTTCAAGATCAAATACGTAGTACCCCTTTCCCGTGCTACAAATACCACACATTCAAAGCATAAAAATAAAAAATAAAACAGTGGCGCCCTCACGCTTCGCTGAGGGCGCATGGGGTATACTAGACCTCATTCCGTTTTCTAGTGTGAACGGTATCACATGTTCAGAGCGTTGCTCCGTGTAAAGTGTGAATTATAGTGAATTAAAATTAAGATCCAGAAGAAGATTTTCTTGCGACGAGGTATCTCCTCAGCAAGGAAAGAAGGGGTGTATCGTTCTAGACTCGCTCGAGCTATTCGAAGCGAGTGCAGGAGACTGTGGTCGTCCCGAGAACGCATACACGGGGCTTTGCCGAGGGCTGTCCGAGGCAAAGCTCATAACCTTAAAAGACGTTCACGACTCGCTCGAGCTGTTCGAAGCGAGTCAGGAGACTATGTCATCCTGAACGCACTCACGTGGCTTTGCCGAGGGCTGTCCGAGGCAAAGCTCACTCATCACAAAAAGACGTTCTTGACTCGCTCGAGCTTCTCGAGCGAGTGCAGAAGACTATGTCTTCTTGAACGCAATCACGTGTCTTCACTCATCCCCGGGAGACGTTCAAGTTCACTTACTTCCGGAAGACGTTCATGACTCACAGCGAGTGCAGAAGGCTCCGGCCTTCCTGAACGCGTATACGTAGCTTTGCCGAGGGCTGTCCGAGGCAGAGCTCACTCATCACAAAAAGACGTTCATGACTCGTTCGAGCTTCTCGAGCGAGTGCAGGAGACAATGTCTTCTAACGCAATCACGTGTCTTCACAACCCGGGAGACGTTCAAGTTCATCCCCGCAAAACGTTCATGACCCTGGAGGGTCCCTAGAGGCTCTGAGTCATTCTTGAATGCTATGCACACGTGGCTTTGCCAAGGACTGTCCAAGGCAAAACCCACTCATTCCTGAAAGACACTCACAATCTCGCTCGACACGACCGCATTAAGGGTTCCCGTCAACGCTTCTTTTTACCGTCAATTGCTCAGTCTCTATCTCGGGTCATGCGGCTTGACAGCGAGGGAGCTGGTTTTTTCTCGAGACACAATCGACGAGAAGTCGGTTTTCTTCGTCGTGTCGTCCATTTTGAGAAAATTTTCTAAAAAATTGGTTAAAATTGATCTGATGCAGCATCAGCGACATAAGACCACATGAGCGGGAAAATAAGGCGTTTTTTGAGGTTACTACAGATAGGTACATATTGGCCTTAATTATGCAATCTCAGGGCATTGCAAACATACGCCGCTCCTCGCTGCTCGATTGCCTTGCTCGAGCTGTTCTGACGAAAATGTTAGAGTTTTATTTTCAAGACCATGACATGTATATGATCAAAGGTTCTCAGAAAAGACAAGCGCGTAAATTGACGCACTTCCAAGAAAGAGAATGAGTTAAATAAGATTTACTTTTATATGCTATTTATTAACGGGATTGGTATCGATTAATCGATTTTTACAATCGATCGATTTGAGCATCGACGCTGCACCGGCACAGGGCACAGCCACGGACGAGGGCACAGCACTGCACGGTGCATGCAGTTGACGACTATCGTCTGCTGCCAACAGCTGCCAATGGCAACTTACCACCACAGGCTTACATTATTTTTTATTCTTCAGTTGTAAGAAAGAAAATAAATAAATATATAAAATAAAATAAAGAAAGAAAGTTAGGTATGCGTCTGATTTGTTTGACAAAGTTTTTCATAGCCTAGAAATGCATTATTAATGCGTATTTGTAAATTTCATGTAACTTTAATCTCAGAAGGGTTTTACCCTTTTTTTTTTGGGAAACTATATCCAGGAACTCAGTTTCAGCTGATCATGGTAATAATTAAGTTGTGAGAAGATTGGTTATGATGGTGTCTGGACCATGATAAAGGTCATTGTGTTTTATGTCAGAAATGGCTACTTGACTGGATAATCTAAGTTTATATTAAAATTGTACTTTTTAAGTGGAAGCAAGAGAGGATTTTGAAACTCCTTGCTTATTGTTTGGATATAGAATAACTGCCAGAAGTTTGATTATGGTGAGATCATATTTGAGTCTGTTTTATAAAATATATGAGGGCTCATAAGTTGGTTTAGATTAGTCAACAACATTGAAGATTGTTAGAATGAATTAAGGTTTAACTCATAACTGCATATTTTTTGAAGCAGTTTAATTTGAGAAATCATGACTGATTGTTGGTATTTGATGCAACATTTGATTTTTGTTCTTATCAGTGTGACACAGGAGGCTCACATTAATTTTTAGATGCAAGATTCTCACCCACAATATCCAATATCATGCATATAACATACCTGTAAGGATTGAGTTTATTTGTCTAGTCTGGCATAAGAAGCCGTAGACGGCACCAGAGGAATTGATCTCAGACAGATGAAAATGTGTACATGCACAACAATGTGGAGAACTGATAAGTTCTGACCTGCTTTAAGATTCTATTACTGATGGACTGATTTTATTACTGAGTGAAAAGGTAACCTTTGAATGCATAATATTGTAAGCGATAAGTCTGACTTATTAAGTGAATACAGATTCTTACTTTCATACTAAGTTAAGCTTCCAAGTTTAATACTGGTCAGGTCGCAGAGTGTGTCGAGACAATTATTTGTCTCTGGTTGAAATCTAGGTAAGGATACAATTACACACTACCTTTGAGATTTTTTGAATTTAGTTTGATTTTTTTTTGAAGCCTTATATATAATACACACCTAATACATACTGTTATTAGTACCTCTTATCGCTTTCCAAGAAATTTGAGTTATCAGCCAACTAACTAGATGGAGCTGATGTAAAAATGGATTGTAATTTATATTGAATGGCAAGTTTGAAAGCTGTGGAGAGCTCAACATTGATTCGAGGCTATTTTTATTCCTGCTATTTAATTTGAGAAAAACTTGCAGGACTGTTTTTGCTATTACATGAATTTTGATTGTGCAAGACTTTTTGAATTTGCACAGGTCAAACTCTTGGAAAGATTTTTTATTTTAGAAGTCAGAGAGTGAATTATATTTAGGATCTATTGGTAAGATGGAGGAAAGTACAAGTGAGGATTTTGGATAGTCAGGACCAATTTGAACATAGCAACCAGGTAGGAATTTCTATATCAAGGCCACTTGAGATACATCAAGTGAGACATGAAGATAGTGTGCATTGCTTAAGAGTGAGGTTTTATTTCAGACATTCCTGAAAGATTAGTTTTTTGCAAGTAAGCGATACTCCACCAGTTCATACACTCATACCATGAGAGTGAATTTTTAGCAAGTTTGCACCTACTCTAACCATGTTTACATATGGATTGTATTCTGTGAGTTAAGAGTAAACTCAAAACATTACCTCATAGGTAAGGTAGTGTGAGATAAAACTATTTTGCTATATTTTTTGTTGTATGTCCAAACTATGGAGTGATATTCTTGAGGGTTTCATTAGGATATACCTCTTACTACCATTGAGAGATAGAATAATTTGAAATTTATAATTTCTTGATTGACTGATGGCTAAGCTTTCCAGAGTACATTTGAATTGGGTTGTGATTTCAGATAAAACAGCTCCTACTTTGTAGCGATCCATGGCTGAATTAGGTTTGAAAAACATGACTTTATTGTTGTTTTAATTCTCATGATTATTACTCAGATTTTCTGAGTTCATTATTTACTTTTTATTGGTATTATTTTTATTGGTATTAAAATGTTTGAGCAAACATTGATTGAGAGAGATGTTTAATGATGAGTAAGATTTGGAATTTATTAAAATTTTAACTTGGGGATGATTCTAGGAAAGGCTTGAGCATAAATTCTAAAATATAGTGTGAGAATGATTCTGAACTTTACTATATTGAAGGAAGATTTAAATTTAGAGTACGTAAGATGGCTAATATTTACTGAAAGCTCATTAACAGCAGTGGTTATGGAACTATTTGCTTTATTAATTTAATTTATTATTTTGAATGAAGGGAGAATGAAAATGATTTAATTTTCAACTTTTTTCCTTTTATTTTGTCAGGCCTTTTGACAGGTAAAATTTTTTATATGTTTTTCTGAGAATTGATTAAGGAAAATATCCTATTATTATAAAATGTTTGAGATTATTTATTATATGATTAATGTTTGAAATACATTTATTGCAAGATTGCGAGTATTGATTCTCAGTAGTGAAGCTATAGAACTCAATGACATCGGGAGAATGAAGGTTTTTTCAGTGAATTTTGAATTACTTAAATCATTATGATTTCAAGTATAGTGTTTCATGATGATGGTCATCATCAATTATTGATATCAGAGTAGAGAAGGAGAAAGGATGATAATAATAATAGTGAGAAATAGATAGATAGATAGAAATGAAGTAAGACAAAATAGAGTGAGATAAAATAAAATAAAATGGAAAATAAATCAAGGAAGATTTTGCTGAAAGGGTAGTTTGTCAGCAGATTTGGGTTACCAAAGTATCTGATTGTGCCTTTTGATTATTGGGATGTGTGTTTAGAAGATCTAAATTATTGAAAGTCTTAAGTAATTGCCAGAAGTAACTCGGAGTATGCAATTCATGAAGATTGCAGCGAGTTTGATTGCAACTACAGGTGTTCATTTGGTGGAACACCTTGTGGAGTGGACATATGGACTAATTATCAATTTTGGCTGCTATGGTCAAAGTTGAGCGGTAGATCCGTAACCGGATATAAGCTACGTTTGATAGATGTACAAGTTTGATTCGTTCTTTTTGAATACAAACTAGGAGAGTTTGAGCAGTCTCTTACTGCGAGATAATCGATCTTGACAGTTGTCAGTATTTGTCGACAACAATACGTTTTAACATTGTTGCTTGGAGGATTTTTTATTCACACTTTACTGCCGTAGATCGCTTTAAACGTCTACGTATTTGATCTTGAAGGAGGAAGCGCGAAATACAATTATACAATTGAACGAACTTCAGTGAAGTTCAATTACAATTGTATGAGCGCTTCCTCCGAAAGATCAATTTCCCACCCAGGAATTTCCCTAAATTTTTTTTGGGAAAAATTTTTCCCTTTGAATCTACGGCAGAGCTTTAAAGAAATGAGGTCTAGTATACCCCATGCGCCCTCAGCGAAGCGTGAGGGCGCCACTGTTTTATTTTTTATTTTTATGCTTTGAATGTGTGGTATTTGTAGCACGGGAAAGGGGTACTACGTATTTGATCTTTCGGAGGAAGCGCTCATACAATTGTAATTGAACTTCACTGAAGTTCGTTCAATTGTATAATTTACTGAAATTGGAAAAATATAGTATCATATAAAAAAATATAGTATCATACTAAAAAATTTTTACCTTTATTGTATATATTTCGATGGATTTTTATTTCTTTGGTCACTTTTCACAGAAGAAGTTTAAAAGATTTGTTTTTGACTTTCATAACCCTGCCCAGGATTGAAAAAATTTATTCAGCAGTTGGTTTACATAAGACCGCGAATTCAAAGAATTTCAATAAACATTTCAAGCGTACAAGCCGAGATTGTTCGACAGTCCGGAGAGCCTCGTCGAATTTACGGCGCGCGATCTGTGGCGTTTACAAAAATCAAAAAGTTTTAGAAGCAAACATTCCACCCTGGGCGCAAAAATGAATCTCGTAGTTTTCAAAGTTTCTCCGAGCAAAAATAAAAAAAAAAAAGAAGTGTCCCCCGGCCGCGCACTCGTAAAAATTCCGTCTGGCGGGTAGCGACTTTATAAAACAAATTCCGCTCGCATCCGGCAACTTTATCCTCCTCGGTATGCCGCCCTCGCAAACTAAACACTCAAAGTAATAAACAGAGAAATCGTTATGGACCCGGAGCCCGCCACGCCCGATACATACGCTCCCCTATCAATAAATTCAATCTCAATTCCAACTTTGTAAATCTCTCCGCTGTACGAGCCCGAAGAGAAAAAAAAAAAGAAAGAAAAATACTGCGGTAAAGTTTGCAAAGTAAATTTGCTGCACTCTTGTGTGTGTGTGTGTGTCTTTTTGGCCAATTTCGTTATTGGCTGTCTGTGTACCTTACTTCCGGGAAAAAAACTTAGGTTTCGCCGTGAAATCATAGTTTGTAACAAGTTGTGCAGCGAGCTTTCAATTACGTTTAGTGTATTTGTTTCTACGTCCATTTGTAAATCAACAATCTCACAGTAAGCGAAAGATTTTTCACTGAATCCAGGAAAAAGATAAATGGTTAAGTGGCACTCGTAGAAATCATTGTTGAAATAAAAAAGATTCCGAGAGTCCGAAAATCACGTAGATCGTGCGTCAGCGAAAGAGAAACTTCTCGGAATCTCGGTCCGAAAGTTAAGCAAGGAGCGATTCATCACCGCAGCAGCGAGTAAGATTCGGCTGGCGAGGGAGAGAGGGAGAGAGAGAAAGAGAGAGTCTAAGGTTTAACCACAGCGACTCGGCCATTAGGTGTAATGAAGCGTTAGCCCAACGATAATACCTGATTAAGTTGATTACCCGAAAGAGAAGAGAAATTGCACTTGACCGAGTACAATGGCTCTGATTGTTCGAGATCGTCTTGGATTCGGGACTTTTTTTCGGGACTTTGCTAAAAAACTTCTACATCGAAATTTTTTTTTTTTTTGCTTGGTTTTTTCAAACGATTGAACATTTATTTCTAAAATAAAACACTAGAACATAATTTTTGTGTGTACGATTTATACAGTCGAGCATATCGTCTTATGGGTAACTGTATTGAATTTGCAGTATACATACCCTTTTAAATCAACAAAAGATGCATGAAATTTATTTACAGAGCTAAAGTTTTTTACTATAAATAAAATTTAAACCTTCACTTTTTTGACTGTTTCTCATTAAATAGAAGTTTCATTATAAATCATCTAATCAGATGTATTAATTTCATGATGAATGAATAAAAAAAATTTATCTAAATGTCAGTTATTATGTTCGGATATTTCGAAAGTATCAATTACCTTAAAAAATTTAATGTCTTTAAATAGGATTTCTCACTTCAGTTACGCAGCTAGTCAAGTTACGACTTTAACCTCACATTTGACTAGCTTCGTAGATATATAGTTTTTGATACAGTTATACAAGTGCGTAGAAAGCAGGCGCTTTTTCAACTATTTTTACCTTAAATAATTTTTGATTCATACTTAGAGGTCGTATTTCTTGAATAATGTTATTATTGAGAAAAAATTTATAAGGGGAATTGTTTTTTCAAAAATGAACGTTTCCATAAGCGTTAAATAGTCAATACAAAACTCAGTACTATTTTAGATAATAGGTCACCCCAGATCTTGAAAATTTACCAGATTTATTTTTTTATATCTCGAATTATAAGTCGAATTATAGATTTTTACATACTTCCATATGTTAACTGAGATCCTACCTTAAGTTAATTATCGACTATTAAGAACTCTTAATAAATGTGTCAGTAATTCAATGAAGTTAAACTAATTTGCGTCTGATCGGCTGATAAGATCGCACCGGTGGGAATAAACAATTTTGCAGACGTCTGAGATATCCAGCACTTATAAATTTGAAAAATGAATAAAGCTCTACGAGCTACAGCGGATTACAGCATCGAGTCACAGCGTGAATATTTTATTTATCATACCGCCAACCATATCCATCGTTATTTCTGTCATACCGTTTTTTTATCTTTTTTTTTTTTTCCTACTCTCCTCATTCGTCATGATTCTCATCAAGAATGCTCAAAATCTCGGAGCGTGTGCGCATTGCGACGCTCGTTTTGCATTGTTTGTGCGAACATAATAATTCACGTTTGTCCCGATGTGATGTAACGTTGTCTGGGGAGCAACCGGAAGCCATACTTTTTTTTGCAAAAAAGAGATAAAAAAAAAAAAAAAAAAAAAGAGGACGGAATGATGTGGTCGGGATAAAAATAGCTTGAGTGAAAACCTATAAATGGGATGAAATTTGATGAGGCGTATCTGGAAATCAAATATTTTACTGTAGCTAATGTAATTAAAAGTAACGTATCACACAGATGATGCATATTCTACAAAAAAGTATCATTCGTCAATTAGACCGAAGACATTTTATTTCTGTGTATGATAAATCCTCGGATAAATCATAATTTGTTATTTTAAAAATTTTCATCAGTCATTTTATCTCTAATTATAAACATCCCAGTTACTTTCAGACACCACCTCGGCCCACAAAAAAGACTCCCTAAATTCAGAGGCCCATTGTAACCCAGAAAGTAAAAAGTGCTCACCGCAGCATCGCGATCATCCTGCCCCGCTTGAAATTACTTTGCATAATTCGCGTAAAAACTTCTTGTAAAAAAAAAAAAAAAAAAAAATGTCGGTGAACGCGGACTGACTTTAGCTTTGAGTGATTTTCGTGCTGGCAGCTCAAAGGCCGCCTTTTTACGTACGTGTGTGTGTCCTTTCAGACGACTTTTTCAACTCTCGAGTACTCGCTTTGAAGTCTTGATGATCCCGCGGTGTTTAATTTGACTCGTGGAAGTAGTAAGAGTGATAAATAGGAAAAAAAAATTAATTCAAACAAGTTTTTTTATTTATCTATTAATTTGATGCAGTTTGTGTAATCGAGTGATTACAGTTCCGGGATTCGTTCGGGGGCCTTTGTTGTTCAAAAGTGTCTCCGGAGATAGCAAGAAAAAGATTACGGGAACTTTTACTGCTGAGCTCGCTTTCAGGAAGAATCTAGCTACAGACGAAGCCCAGAAGCACGATTGAAAACTCGACTTTACGCAATACAAACTTTGTAACTCAAACTTTGATAAAATAGAATCGTCCTCGATCGACACCTCAAAACGACGACTTTACAGCGATTTAAGTGAAACTCGATTATTCCGATGATAAAGTTTACTCGAAGAATCGATTAACGGTTATTACGACGGAAGTTGTTTTCAATCGCAAAACGTTTTAAATTTTAACAGGTTGTTTTGTAATCGTTACTCTCTTGTAATTAATTACCGTTTGGATTTTTTTTTTATACAATATTGCTCCGGATAATCAATTGTACAGATCTATTACTAATATTTTATTTTTATGATCATTCGAAACACAAAAAACTTTTTCTAACCATCATCTGACTACGTTTTTCATACCAAAAAATCGTGGCTGGTAAAAAGTTTTTTATTCTTTTCGAATTTAGGCTTGATTCTTTGCATAATTTCCTTTTTATGTAACTATAATGAAGTTTGTTTTTTTCATGATTTAGCCTGGAGTGAAAGATTTTTTCCTTTAATATTTTGCCTGAATGCCTCCAGCTACTCGACAAAATTTTTTCTTCCTAATACTTTTTTAGTCATATTTTATTTGCCACAGTGAAAATTGTTTTTTCAATTTTGACATGAAAAAGCTTTGATGAGCTTTTAAAAAACAAACAAAGTCCGTGTATTTTCATTATTTTTTTTCCGATCCCTGGTGCATGGGAAAAATGTCAAACAAAGGTCGTTGTTTGAAAATACTTTTTTTTTTTTTTTTTTTTTACCGAATGTTTATTTTAACTATCGCATCTCAACGACAGCAAAAAAACAATTTCGAGTATTTCTTACCGAGCTGAATTCCAAAGTTTTTAGAATATTTTCATGACCGAAGTATAATTAAACTTTAAAAAACCATCAATCCCAAAATAGTACAAAGGTATGAACAGTAAAGAACGCAGTGTACTGACTAAAACAATTTTAAAACCAGATTCGAGAATTTTTTGCACGCATAGGTTTTTTCCACGAGAAAGGAGTAAGTTTCGTTACATCAAAGTAGATTTTTTTTTTTTTTTTTTTTTTTTTTTTGTGGAACGCACACACTAAATTGAGTTATACTCGCGGTGCAATGGAGAATCCAATTAATTTCTTTTACAATGTCGAATTTACGTCGGACCGCGCGCAGCGCTGAACACCGTAAAACCGAGCAAAGCGATAAATTATCCTGCCTCGCACGTTTGCGTAAAAAAAAAGAAGCAAAGTCTCTCTCCCGCCGGGCTGCAGGTACCGCACGCGAGTAAAAGCAATATTTTTCGGTTTATAAAAATGTAGAGTAATTCCGGGAAACGAAGAGCCGAGACGAGTCGATCGTAAAGTTTTTTTTTCTCTTTTCGCGCCTGTCATCTCTCCTCGTCCGCTCCAGATTATCGAGACGTCTTGTTGAGGTAAAGTTTCCGATGTTTACTTTCTGTTTTTGCTAGTTTTTATTTTTATAATGAAAATTTTTTTTCAAGCTCATATAATCATTAAGTTTTTATGACAATATTTTTTCGTGGCTGCAATTTGATCTCATTTATGATTAACTTTTTCTTACCCCATTTGTTAAAAGTAACTTTTTCTCTCGGACGTGCACATTTTTTTTCGCAAACTTTTTTCGAGCCCTTCATTTTCAAAGTCAAGCCGGGTCGTTTCTCATCTTAATGTCAGGCAGGTCATATTCTAGGAAAAATGACACTTGGATCGCTGAGGAGATGGGGGGAAAACCCAATTTGAATTTCGTCTGACCCAATCCTTGCCTGTTCCACTTTCCAGAGGCGCGAGCGTAATTTTACCGAGAAAAAGGGGAAAATACTCTTGTTTACTTTACGGATGAGGAAATTAAGGCGTTTCGGTGGTGACTGACACCAACGCGAATCCAAGAGATGGAAGCATTGTAGAGGGAAAATAAAAAAATTCTTTTTTATCTCTGTAATAAATAATAGAATTTTTTACAGTAATTTTTGTGGCCTATTGTAAAGGAAAATTATTTTGGCTGGGTTTCAAAGAGAGAAAAGGGGGCTTTGGCAAGGTATCGGTGAAAATAAAAGCCCAGCGATTTCGCTATAAATGATTTTTCTCTTGATCGATTCGTTGCGAGCTCAGAAACATTCTACCTATACTTCTTTGTTCATTAGCTTGAATTGCAGTACTTTAGTGAAAAAAACAACGTTGACCTAAATGATGAAACTAAGTTTTGAAGAGATCGATATAGGAAGAGAGACTCACCGCAAGCTCCTTGGTGCTTGACCCGAACGTCTTTGCGCTTGATGCAGCTGCTCTTCCGTAAGTGGCAGTGGTTTGTGTAGGTGATGCCATCCATTCCGCAGAGTGGAGTGTGGCTGTCCGGACAGACGCTCGGGCACTGGCAGGTTGCCTGACCACTGTCCGTCACAACGCAGTTCATGTGCCACGCGCAAGCCGTCTTTTCGCATGGTTCTGAAATCAAACGAATAAACAAACGTCTTATTAGGCTTCTAAGAGTACATTCATTCCCATTAATTCTAGTCTAAATAGATGGAGTATATTTGCAAGAAAGTTCTAAAGTTAGTTTTTAAAATTCTGAGTTAGTACTTGATGTTATACTACGATACTAGAGAGCCATTAAATTACATCGTTAAATTTTTCGTTTTTTTTAACATTATTATCATCAATGTCATAAATGAAAATCCCCCTCACACTCATCCAGAGAGAAAAGCCCTCGAGATAGTTACAATCGCAATCCGTTCCACGCCCTCTTAATTTTTTTTCCCGCTCCCGTTCCGTTTCCACGTGATCTGGTCTTCCCCTTGGCGTGTGGCTGCAATCAATTTCTCGGATAATCAGCGCACGTGCGCGGTCATTAATAAAACCCTCCTTGCAACTTGATCTCGGCGCGGAGAGGGCAGAAAAAAAAAGAAGAATAAGATCGGACTCTCCCACACCCGACGAGAGAAGCTGCAGGGATTTCACGCGTGAATGATTGCGGACCGGGTTTGACGAATGGCGGGATCATTAGGTGCGAGTTTTCAAAATGGCTTTTTCTCTTTCATTTGAGATTGGATTGCTTTTTGATAATGGTGAATTTGAGATTGCTAAGTTAAAATAGAAGTGTTTTTTTATTTTTATAGTTTGTGTCAGCATTCAATAAAAATAAAAGAAGTTACTTGAAGTTGACTTTTTCTCACTACTTGGTCTACATTTAATTAGAGAAATTGAAAAACACTGTTTCGAACTCTTTGGAACAACGCTTTTTTGTTTTAAATTTTAAAATTAAAAAAGTAAATTAATGAATTTCAATAAGAACTTAACAAGTTTTAAAAAGTTCTAGTTTAATCAATATGGTAATCAAATGTTTGAACTGAGTAAAAATGAAAAAATCAATTTTCCATTCGTTGCTGAGTGAAAAAAAAAATTTCTTCCCAAGCGTAGCTATTTTTTTTTTCCGAACATATTGTGCGCGCATCATCTCAACAACACACCCTAAACCAACTTCCATACAAAACATCTCCGCATACATTCCACCGACAAATACACTTCGCGTTCCACCGAAATTCGTTCTTGCGACACTCTGCGAGGAAGGAAATCCCACAACCGCCGAAAGGGTTTTAAGTTACTCCTTCCTGCGTCAACATCCGTGCATGTGTGCGATCTTTTCCTTCAAAGACGATGCGATGGAAATTCGCGATGGCGTTTCTGGTACTCTAATGCTGTTTCTTGAACTGCTTAATGTTTTAATTATTAACGATTGCGGGAATCGAGTTGTTTAACATTGATAATCATTCAGGCACTTTATCATGCTTTATAAATAGAACTTTAAACCTCGAGCATTTGGAAAAATATAGTGAACGTAAAATTATTCTGAGATTCTTAAAATAAAAATGAGAAAAATAACCGAGTAAATAACTACGGTAGAAAAATTTTACATACCATTACAAAAAAAAAACATGACTGAAGATAAAGAAGAGATTCTTTTTGAAGTTCTTTAAACTTTACTTAACGTGAATACAATCGAACAAAAATAACTATAAACGATTTTTTGTGCAACTTAGTTGAATTCAATGTAAATGTATTTCAATAAATTTTTGTACATATAGTAAAATTGGCCACGCATTGTTCACAACATTTTATTTGACTATTTTTTGTTTCTCAAAGTCAACTCAATGGCTTTTTAAGTCTTTGACAACACGCTTGCCGAAAAAAATAAAAGTTGAGCAAATACACGAGAGAAAAAAGCGCAAGAGCACACCTACACACAGTCTCAGGGTTTTGTGCGAAAGAAACCACTCGTGGCGTATCAAGTGCTACAAAAGTACAAGCACCTTTATTTATGGATTTTTTTTTTTCAAAGCAATTTAAATGCTTTAGAACTATTTTGCTTTGGTCTGAGAATCTCATCTATTTCAGTTTTTAGATTATCTTTGTTGACTCAAAAGTTTATTAAATAATGATCGATAGTGCGTAAAAAATGAGCTCAACCCGTCAGCCGAGATTAAAATGTTACACAAAAGCTAAATTTTCATGCACCGAAAAAGATAAGATCATGAAGGATGAAAGAAAAAAAATTAAAATATGCTAATTCGGCATTATTGCAACATTATATTCTACCTCGCGTGTTTTTGTAAAATAACTCACAAACGCAGCAACTTAATTAGATTAATTATGATTTATTAAGCCTTTTAATGCAAAATTTATTCTCCCTCGATAATCTCCCGCCTGTGAATTTCGCATTCAAAAAGAAGAAACGAAAAAAAAGGGGGGAAGAATTTCTCTCCCTCATTTTGCAAATTTCCAGTCGAAAACACCGCCCTTGTGTTGCAGGGTAAACGCCGATAAACTCCCTTTAATTAATAACAATCAAATTGTTAATCGCGATACAACGTTAAACCGTTCAATCGAGCTCAGCCGAGTGAAATTACATGGCGCTGACTTGGAGAAGAGAAAAAAAAATAAATAAAAAACTAACGTAAAAAAGGTCTTCCCTCTCGCGAGCCTCCATAAATAACGCACGTCACTCCTTCGCGTTGCATAATAAATAAACCCTTACAGAAAAATCTCCCTTACAAGCTTAAAAAGAAAATGTTTTAAAACGCGCTTTCTCTTCGAGGTCAACTTTTTTTTTTATTTTTCTACTTTAATTTTTTTCGTTGCTAAACTTAAATTAATTTTACAAAAAAGCAAAGTGATGAAGTAAAATAATTAAAAATTCTTTTAAAACTCATTAAGTTCTTTTTTTCACCCTACACGAAAACCGTGTAATGTTAAAAGCTGTTTTATAGTGCGAGTGAAGAGATAAAAAAATTTTAGTAAAAATTTTTCATAACACAATATAATGTTCGAAAAACTCAATTTAGGTCCCAAAGGTCAAAATCAACAATAGGGTTGGCAACCGGCACTTTAAAAATATATTTTTTTAAAAGTACTTGATTTTTAATGAATTTTAACATTTTTTAAAGAATTTTTAATTCAAAATTGAGCAAGAAAAAAAACTAAAAAAAGTTTTTGAAACTCCGGGCTGATGACGTCATTGGCTCAAAATCTCATTAGAAGTATATCTATATATATTAAAATTTTTAAAACTTTAAACACTTTTAGTTCCTTAAGGTAGTTCCGAAGCGTATATATAGCTAACCTAAAATATAGTTATAGACGCTCGTTGCCCCCACTCTGACGCCACGCGCCGCCGTCGCCACCGCTGCTCGAAATCATGCTAAAATCATGCATTTTTCATTCTTTTTGATTGTATATCTCATAAGTTAATATCGCTTGCTATGTTTATCTTTGTACGATACGATTTCCAAGATCTTGCCCTACAAGAAAACCTGTTTTTAAAAAATATTTTAAGAAAATTGAGTTTGCAATGAGAGAATAACCTTCAAAATAAATATGAATTCACGCGCTCAGCATATGAATCCCATGTAAAAAATTGAAACTTCTGAGCCCAATATCTCAAAATTAAGTGTGGCTTGGGGGTTTAAGAAAAATACCAGCGTGTACAGGACTCAAAAATCTACCTCTGTGCAAAATTCTAGAGATGTTTTAAGAAACACAATTTTTTTGGGAACTACCTTAATTTTAGTTTTTTTTTTTTAAAACAGAAAAAATACGTCTCGATACTTTAACTAAATAAGCAAAAAAATATTATAAATTTCAAAAAGTGGCTAACCCTATTTTATCATACAATCAAAAATCAATCCCCAAAATTCCAATGAAAAAAAAAAAAAAAAAAAGAAAGGAAGGGGGTGGGGGTAGGCGGCGAATTTATTCAGTGATATAATTGTTGGCTCGCGGCAAGCTGCCGGCGAATTTTTCAAAACATCGTAGCATATTTTGCCGGACGGAGCTTAACGATAGCGATCGCGCGCCCATATTTCACGAGCTTTACACGACGCGACGTACCTACCCGGCGTTTTACTGGCGAGGGTCAACGGACCCCCCCCCCCCTCTCCCACCCTTTTGTTACCACCCGCGGTAACTTTACCTGCAGTCGGACGACGCGCTGTTTACGGTGTCGATACCAACGCCATTGTTTGACTTGGGCGGGTGCTTTACTTTTAAAACTCGATGAAAAATAATTTTTGGATTAATCGAAGAGAACACGGCCCGTTAAAACCGGAGGGCCGAAGACTGATCAACTTTTATTTTACGGCGGTCGTAAAACTTTACCGATAAACAGAACTGAATATGCATTTGTTCTCGATTTTATCACTTTCTCGAAGGAGGGAAATTTACTGCAGCGAAGATTAAAATTGATCCAGTTTATCGGTCGACATTCCAATGTGATTTTTTTGAAAAAGATCAATTATTTTGAAAAAATGAGTTTGAAAGAGGTGGGTAGGGACTAACGAGATGTCGGGTCAGCACCGGGGCAGGCATCCCCGAGCCTAAGTACATGGAAGTGGAGTATCCGTTTTAACGACCGGCCGGCTGGGCTTCCTCCCTCCCTTTACGACCGTCCGTCCGCGCAGATAAGGCACCTGGGCCGCCACCGAGGAGGAAGAGGAGGAACTGCGTCGTTCGCCTTTGATAAAACGGCGCCGTGGTGTGAATTTCCAAAGAGGGGGCCATTGATTGCACTTTAACATTTTTAACCCCTTTTTTATTTTTTTTTTAATTTAAACTTGTGCTGGTTTATTGAGTGTAAATAATAACAGAATATGAAGTTTTAATAATTTTGAGAGCTTGATTTACCAAAAATTCAGAAAGATAATGATTTAATTCAGTAAAAATGTTTATTAATAATATTTTAGATTTTTAAAGCCAAATTGAAAAATTTCAAAAACTGAATTAAAAAAAAAAAAGTTTTTGGTCATTGCTCAGAAGAAGTAAGAGAAATTTTTTTAACAAGCAATGTCAGTCTGACTGAATATTAATTTAAAAATGAAGGGAGGGATTCGAACCATCGTCATTCGGATTGCTAGTCTATTGCTTTGCTAACTGAACCGCTTGGTCCACATGTTACATTTATTAAAATTTTTGTTGATGCAAATAAAATATTCAATTTTTTAGTAGAGAATCTTAAATCCACTTTGGTTTAACTAAAAGCTAAACCAAAAAGAAAACAAAAAAATACTAGATCGAGGAAAAAAAATGTTTAGCCATCAGTTCAGTCAGATTAATTTGGGATCACAGCCCGTAACACAAAACTTCTTTCCCCTGCCCCCGGCATTGACATATCTAATACGTGTCGGGCGTGAAAGCGTTTTTTTTTTTTTTTTTTTTTTTTTTTTTATCAATAACCACGCACGTGTACTACGCGCCGGGAGCTTGTTACCACCGTCCCCTCCCGTTGAATCCTCGATTCGACACGTTTACGCCCAGCCGATGCTCTTTGTTTTTTTTTCCCCGATTCTCCAAATTAATTCCATATACAGCTCAAAAATACCCAATCTCTTTCCTCCAGCACGAAAATATCACTGTCAGCAAAAACCCAAAAACTCCGCAGCGGTAATTCTTCCCTCTCCAAAAACGTCAATAGTCCGTTCGGTAGAAATTCCAGGGTCCGCTCGCTCGGCATGCTAATTTGTTCGACGCCGCCGGAGCTGTGTAAATATGCCCGCCCGTTCAATTTCGGGGCGCATCGCACCTTGGAAATCCTCCCGAAATTCAATTTATCACCCCGGCCTTCTTTTACGGTCATCATATAGAGTGGCTAAATAAAAAAAAAAAGAGGGTAAATACTGGTTTTTTCGGGATGTCGATACCTTGTCGCGGATTATTTGAGCACTCGGACGTTTATTGCGAGCGGTTATATTGACCGTGACTCTTTTTTTTTTTTTTCGCGGTGACGCTTTGACGAGGAAGCTTATTATTGGGGGGGGGGGGGGGGGCACCTTTTCGAAACTTTTAATCCCGTTATTTGGTATTTGATTTTTTTGAGTTGATAGTTATGGATTTTTTTTTTTTTCGAGGAAAAGCTGATGAACTCTATTTGATTTTGGTAATTGAATAGAAGAGAACGAATCAGCAAAGACTTATCTTCAAAAATTACTCCTGACAGCCATTATTTGACTTTAGCTTTGTTGTAATCAATATTAAATAAAATTTTTCACTTTTATTTATTTTAACGCAGTAGCATAAATAATTAGAATCCTAAAATTCACTTTCATAACTATTTGAATATTGAGTCAAAATTACCGTGATTGATAATTTCACTGAATTATTAAAATGTAAATTAATTTGCTCAAAGTTATAATCCGTTTAAAAATGTTGCCAATCATTGCCGTTATTGTACACAAATAAGCACGTCAACGAGTGGGCGCAGTCATGATCGATCTATCCCGGGAGTGTTGAAACTTCGATGAAAATTTACTTGAGCGTATTACAATGGCGGTCTACCTGCAGGACGCGTGCCCTCGCTCGCAAAATAACTTGTATGACGGAACAAGATTCTTGATCGATGGTACGTAAACCGTGGCTAGAGAGCGCTCAACCAGCATTACATCAAATGCAATAACGTAAATTACATCATCCGAGGTAAATTATCATCACGGCCGTCTCCAAATTGCGTTTAATCGACTGCGACGAGCTGAGGTTATTACAAATTGGAAACTAAAGCGTTTATGCACAGTACTATCCGCGAGACGTACCGAGAATATTATTACTTTACAACTATTTCATGCTGTCTGGAATAGTGTGCGAAGATTTAAATTGTGATTAAAACGCGGGATAATTGTTTGCGAAACGTTTTAAAGGTGTGTGGATTCAAACGTAAATTCAGGTGTCCTAAATGAGATTTAATTTAGATTATGGTTTTCTATTTAGTATGAAAGTGGAGAGCATAAAATAGTTTAACGTCAGTTATGTATTAAAATTGAGTTTATCATATTTTGAATATGTTATGTATATTAAAATCTCAATTTATCATAATGTGTTTTATGAAAAAAAAATTTCAGAACTATCAGCTTTATGGCATTTGTGAAAAACGATTCCTCCAAACCTAACTAGCCCCTTCCCGACCGAACCCAGTTTACTCATGCACCGAGGAGATATCGAGTCTTTCGAATGTAAGTGCCAGGGCGGTAGAATTTCTCAAAAGAAATATCGAATGTCCGCGTGCAAAAATCCAACAGGCCGCAAAAGAAAAGAAAACGCACCCAGTTTTCTCCTCCGTGGGAGCGTCAAAGGGAATGAGGGCGTCGGTGGCAAAGGCAATCGAGTGCCTCGATTCTCGGTGTATAAGGGCTTTGTTTCATCTCCGTCTTCATGAGGGTCTGAAGCGGAGTAGTTTATTGGACTTTGAGGGGGGGAATTCGTGTAATTGGATATTATTAGGCTCGTTTGATTGCAACTGGATCCACCGCACGAGTTATTCAAAATAAATTTACATTCTTCTTCTTTTTTTTTTTTTTTTCTCGTTCCAGGGATGACCTTTTCGTGCTGAGTAAAGTTAGAAAAAGTCTTTATCTCCAAACTCGATCAGCGAGGAAAATTCATACCCGTGTTGAAACGACCCTTTCGAGTACGCCCTAATGGTTTTTAAAACGCATACCTTCCTTTCGTAAAACTCCGCCTCTCCAGCTGATTTTAATCTCGCAATCTCGGACGCGATCCGCGACAAAAGTGTCCGTGGCACGTCGGCATGCAGATTTTAGGTGATCCCCACCCGGCCCTTTTGACGCGGAAGCCACTTGGAATTGCTAATTAATAACCCGGACGATTATACGCACGAGACCATCGATTCAAACGCTCCGATGAATAAACCAAGATTCCCCCTAATTAATTCCACCCTCTTGGGATCGATGAAATTTTTTAAAAAGTTAGCCTGAGTTATGAGTAAGTCTAATAGCTCCTCCGTGAGTTTGTTAAGTAAACCGCTCAGTAGATGAACAAAATTTTCATTTGAAAATATTTTCCACCAAAAATTGCAGTTTACTTATTCATAAACCGCTGAAGTTCATCGAATTTCTTTTTTCTCTCGAACGAGTCATTTGGCCAGAAATCAGTGCACGCGACACGCAATTAAAGAGCGTTCTCGTGTAGCCAGCGCGCATAAGTTATCGCGCGAGTAAACACGCACGCACACACCCTAATTATCGCCAGGGCTGCGCTAGGTCTAATTAGCCCTGGCTGATCGATGCCTCCTGCGAGCCACCGATAAAAGTGAATCCGCAGATTACTTGGGGCTTGTGTTTTGGGTGTACGTCGAGCTTCGATTGATCAGACGAATGGCAGCACAGCTTTAAGGCAAATTATTTGGCTGCGGGGTAGGAAAAAAAAATTTATCTGGCTGATCGTACACTGACTCGATCTACTGACTACTAATTTAAAATCTTTCAAAGTTTAAAATGAATTAATTTTCAACTCAATAGTAAGATACACCCACATACACACAATACTATTATTTCTGTTCTCAGATTCGATATAGATTAGTTCTTCTCTAGAGTTAACGATAGTCTGAAAAATTTTGTTTTAAACAATTACTGTACGTTTGAATGTATCTGACGCAGCACCATGTCTGACTAAACACTGAGTTAATCTACTGTACATCAGTTATTTTGTTGAACGCAGCAGTGAATTATTAAGAAAAAAGAATACCACTCTTAATTGGTCAAAGCAGCCTTGTAAGTATAATGGAAACATCTTCGGGGAGATTAAGGCAAGGTAGGGAATGAAGGAGGGGGGAGATAATTTATGCATTGAAGATCCCTCGGTCGCTTAGAATACCATCAGGGAAGAGGGACGAGCTGCCGAACGGTAATCCACGAGTGTGTACACCGACACGTACGTCGACCGCATCGTCCCTTGACACGCGTCCCATCGCAGACGCCAAGGCTGAGAGGGAGGGTAAATTTGTACGGGACATTAATTACGCGAGTGACCACCGTCCGACCCGTGGTCTACTCTCACCGGGACGATGATTCGACCTCTCGTACTGCGGTTACGGCCCGACTGTCTCCTCGACGTTTTTCTCTCCAAAATCAATCTATTCCTTTTTTTTTTTTATTGAAGCAGAAAAGATTAATTAAAAAATCATTAAACGAAGCCATTATTTCTCTTGCAGTTGCAGGTTGATCCATGGAGAGGTAAAAATAAATAAATATTGAACGACGTTTCGTCTGTTGGGTTTGCAGACGAACCGTCGTTCAATTTCCGAACATTTATTCATTTATTTATTTTTACCTCTCCATGGTTAAATTTGCAGCTGCAAAAGAAAGAATGACTACGTTTTCAGAACAACGTTAAGAGGATGATCATAATCTTCACAAAACCAGGAAATTTATTTAAAAAATCAAAATTTGAAAAAAAAGCTATTTAGTTGTATTACAGTCAGGTTCACGACCAAATTACAAGTATTTTTTTAAGGAAATATTAGAAAATTTACAGAGTATGAATACTTTCAACAAGCGATCTTTATCGTATGGTGGCTTGTATTTCTGATTAGGGACTGTCTGCGTAATTTTGTTTCCAAAGCTTTTAGAATGGTTTGAGCTTACGTGACGGCTTCTAGTCGATTCGTTAATGGGTTTACCCCGGAGGCGTGTCCTATTAATGAACAACAGACGTGTTTCCACCAAGATTAGACATAAAAGCCTTTCCACT
Source organism: Encarsia formosa (assembly GCA_038277355.1). Classification (NCBI taxonomy): domain Eukaryota; kingdom Metazoa; phylum Arthropoda; class Insecta; order Hymenoptera; family Aphelinidae; genus Encarsia; species Encarsia formosa. The sequence continues at coordinate 115,973,027 of CM076184.1, forward strand.
AATGTTTTAGCTTCGGCATTGTTTGCTCACCCGTAAATTGAACTTGTCCAATCTTGACTAACATGTTTTTTCGCTAAAATACTTGAATTTACAAAATTTTTACTTGTTATTCTTGAACGCGTGGGCCTGAACTATATGTATTTTAATGAGGGTTATTACAATCTGTTGTTACAGTCGAACAATAATAATCGCGCGGTAAGCTTTGCGACCGTACGAGACCGTAAATCGATCTGTGAATCGCATTTTAATCTCAGCTGTTGCAACTCGAGATTACGATGCTAATTTTTGCGCTACGGCCGGCTCTTGAATGGTCGCTTGCCACGCTTTCGAGGTTTTTTTTTTTTATTTTAGAGACCGATTTTCATTTTATTATATATTTTTCGATGGTTGAATGACCGTTAATTTGGAAAGACACTAAATCACGATTTTTAATGCAGGAAGTCACGAATAAAGATAATCTAAATTCAATAGAGCACTAATTTTACTTTGCTCCACTTATAAAATACCAGCAATAGCTGTTTAATTCCAAAGCTTGCACTTACGTTGATTAACTATTAGTTGCACGCGGTGATTTACCTCTCTAAAGTGTAACGAACAAAGGCTGTCTGTGCGTGGAGGTAATCATCATCCAATATGGCGTGGAATATTGAATTAGTACACCGTAACCGCTAATAACGTGCAGATATTCGAGTAAATACGGAATGTAATTATCTAAGCCCTCAGATCCAAAATATAAAAAACGTCAATAATCAATTCACCTATTTATCCTATGCGCTACCTATGGTAACTTACTTAGCTATTTTTACGAGATTAATTTTTGGCCTAAAAGAACTTTTGAGACTACAAAAGCTTGAGTAGCAAAACAGAATCGCGAATAATACTTGAGTGTTTAATCAGCGACGCGCGGTCAATGGGCTATCGACCTTGAAACCGCATATTCGATGCCGAGGGCCAGGGTAAACGCACTCGACGCCGGCCCAGCACGGATGCAGTATTCACGGGGGTTGAGGTTGATGCACACACACGGCTTTCTGCCCCTGGAATATGTATGAACTGCTTAAATAGCTTGAATAATCTTGTTGATCCTGAATTTTTGTTCATAACACGCGGTTAGCCGAGTGCGTAAGTGACTTTAGGGAATGAATGTTCCAAATAACGTTTCGATAAAGTCAACTTTTTAAAAAAGATAATTTTAAACCTTTCAAAATGGTGCTAATAATAATAAATATATTTCGGTGAAATACTTGTGTCATCCAAACGTTGAATATCAAAAAGATAATATCTTTTCAAAAACAACAAAATTTTTTTCTTTCTTGAAAACTTATTTTTACCATTAGGTATTTTAGACTGAACTTCTAAATTACATCTTACTCCACGGAATTATAGAGAAAAAATTACTTAATTAAATCTCAGGAAAAAAATTAATATTTCAAACCTATCCTACCATTAGAATTTCTTCTCTTAGAAATATACTTACAAACGACATATGATGTTAAACGTCGATATCTCTTAAAATAGGATTTTATTATTCCTGAAATAGAATCCCGGTTTCCTAATCAATTCTCGAATGCCCCTCCAATAGCGAACATCCTCGACAATTCTCTCCCCCGGCCTTCGCGCTCACACATACGAGAGCAATCGAAAGACGCAGCTGTATGCCGTCGACGCAGATAGATACCACTAATCTGGCCGTTTCCACTTAATTTGCCCGGGTAATTAAGCGTCTCATTTCCTCGACTTCCACACCCGAACACTTCATTATGCCCGCGAATCCCTATTGTGTCCGAGGAAATCGCGCGTCTTTCGACCCGCGCAACTCATTTACGTTCCACATAATGCTCAATTTAATTTTAGTTTAACACTGTATACTATTTTAACAAAGTTAACGTTTATTCTTAATTTTAGAGCTTACGGTTAGGCGATACTTTTCTGCTCGGCAGTGTTTATAATCAGGGATAACGAGACAAACAAAATGGAGTAAGGGTTATGGTTTCAGACTTTCTAGAGCTTACTAAAAAAAAGCATTGGTTCGAGATCATGAAATTACCAGAAAAGCAAGGCTTTACGATGCAGCGCGGATCTACATGCCGATCGAAAGTAATTCGCAAGCCCTGGCTAGGACTAATTGCCAGGGGAGAGGTCCTCGAAGACGAGGGACAATAATCGGTTGAAGGGGCTGTTAACGCTGGCCCGGGGATTGAGCTTCGTGGAAATTGATGTTGCGCGCTCGCTCGACCCGTTATGTGCATGCCTATGAATTGATCACCCCGCACTACGACCCTCGCCCGAACTAATGTCTCGTCTGTGAGGGATTAGGGGGCTTTCAAATACGGGGCCTCCGAATTGTTGGCCCTCATGCGCTTGGGAAAAATATTTTTACGGGAGTTTTTCAGGCTCGATTAGAACATAAAAATACATTACTGCAGGGGCGAGGTTCATCCTCGTTTGGAAGGGGATAGGGAAAGAAAGAGAAAGAGGCTAAATCAGCTTTATACGTTACGAGGCGTGCTTTTTTCCAATCGCCGTAAGAAATGACCGAAAACGAAGGAGAATTATGTTACACATTCCGCTCGCTCGGTACTGAGCTAAACGGAAATTAAGCTTCGGCCGGGGGCTTCATGAATCGTCCGAGACGTGCGCTTCTTTTTTACCACGGTTGAAAAAAAAAGATTGAAACAAAAAATGTGTACGCTTGGCTACCAGGAAGCGAGGACCTTTTTTCATCCAGCATACGTGCACCCGGGAGAGGTCGTACATCATACCACGAGACGTTACGAGAATTTTGAAGAAATGAATCTTTGATTATTTTCATTTCTGAGGATACTTTCAAATCGTTACTCCTGAGAACGAAATGTTTTTTTAAACTGTGATTTTTTAGCAGTATTTGTGATAGGTATTTGCTCGAACAATTAAAAAAATTTATCAAGTTAATCTGCAATTTGGAAATTGCTATTGAAAAATGTAGTACGCGGTGGGGTTCAAACTCGCTCCTACTAAATAAAATTAAATCTTGATTGAGTTAATATCGATAAACACTTGAATGGGTAGAGTGATGTAATATATTATTCATCATGAAGTCAGAATTGGTTACATCTAATATTCGTTGAATTATTACATACTGCATTTGCCCGATAATTATTCACAAATCATGGTGGACTCTTTTTTTCCGCAGACTCTTAAATACTTCATGGCCGCTCGTCTGGCTCGGATATTAGTCCTCTCTTATTATTTTAATCGCTCTCGAGCTCCTCCGATCTTTTTTTACCCGCCCTGAAAGTTGTCTGCCTCTTCTGTTTGCCAGTGAGCTCGAAAATTTATGAAACTCCGAAGAATGCGCCTTCGTCCTGACTTTCTTTTCTCAATTGCCTCGTGAATGAAGAATTTTTCTACCCGCTCGAGGACAAAACGTCGGGCTTGTTATTAAAAATAAAAGCTTCTTCGGATTCTTACATATTGGTTTGTATTCGATTAATGAACCTTACTTTTTTTCCACAATGGGGTGCTCGTAAATCTGCCAATGAGTAACAAAGAAAGCCCGAACGTTGATTTATCCCTTACTTCCAACGTCAAATGGAAACAAGGTAGCTCGAGTACACAAGAAATACCATTTCCCATTCAGAGCTCGGTGCGCTACCTGGCGAAAATCGGGTTCCCGTCACCCTTTTTATCGCGGGACACGTGAAAAGGGCCTATCGCTCGGCACAGATCTCTTCCATTCAGGGCTGAAAAGAAATGTTGCGCCAGACTGTCTTCGAGATATTATTCATGTTAAGTTTTACGATTTTTTTTTTTTTTTTTATTTTGAAGTAATTTTTTAGAGTGGACTCGGGGTAGATGATGTAAGCGATAAGGTTTTCACCACCGCGAGCAAAGAATTTCGACTTGCCGCACTATTGACGTAATCTGATCTAGAGTTTTATTTATGTTGAATTTTTGCGCTTGCAAGTTCTCTCTCTTTATCCTTACTATTATCAATGTAATACTCTAATTTAAAAATGATTGTATATTAAATAACACAGAAAAAAAATTATTAACTTGAATTAAAAAAAATCTTATTTAAAGTTAAAATAAAGTGTTAAAGTTTTCACCACTAGAGAAAATACTAGTCGAACAAAAAATTCACAGCCTGTAAAAAAAAAGTTCGAACCGACAATCCACGACAACCACCATTACATCACTTTAGTTGTCCATGAAAGCAACAACGAGTGCGACACTTTAGCCGACATGATAGATTCTTCATCAAAACTTGAAACGCACGAGATCCCCATAAAAGCGAACGGTCGTCGGAGAAGAGCTTTAGTTTTCCGGGACGCTCGCTCGGCTCCATGAATATTAAAGCTCGGCCACGCGGCTTAACGGCGCGCGAAACTTTTCAAATCGCCCCCCAACGACAATAAGCTCCGCAAGCTTTCGCGGATTTTAATGGCAAACGCTATTGTTTCTCTGCCCACTGTCGTTTGAGCTTACCCGGATATTTTTGAGGACCAAGAAGAGGATGATTATTATTATTTTAAAGGCAGAAGCCATTTTTCGATAATTTGTTGAGTACTAAACGGCGAGCTTTTTTTTTTTTTTTAAATTATAACTCGTACGTGGGCTGTAATTGAATAAAAGTCGGACGTAAAATCGTAAAGGATTTGGCTTTTGCGGACTGAGAAACAAAATATTACTCGAGCTTTAATTAAACGAGGCTCTGCTCTTTATTGTTACTAAAAAAAACCCATACAAGCTCTTAGAGTGACGACTCTGTGCTTTTCCAGTTGTAAACGTTAAGTCTTTCTAAAGTGGACAGCTTAACTTACTTTTATTTCCAGTCTCAAAGTCAAAATTATTATCTTAGAAGAATGAGATTTTTGTTCCATTTAAAAAAGAGAAAAAGCGTTTCTTCGAGAAAAATTTCTCCCATTTTTGAGGACGATTCGCGCATGAAAGGAATCCAAAGACTCGGCACGCATTGTTCTGACCCTCGGTTTAAGTCTTTTGAGGCATACATACGAATTTACTGCATTGCAGTTTTGTGGGGCAAAAAAATATATTTTTTACAAGTAGGCTTTGTAATTTTTCAAGAACTCATTAACGAGGTAAAACATAAAAATATTTCAATCGAGCAGAAAATTTTTTTTCGCGAAACTTTATTCTATATAATCAAGTTAAATAATGATTTTTAAAAGTCACAGCGACAAATTTTAATAAGCAGATTTCAAAACTCGGTGTTTTAGATTCAAAAGCTTTTCATAGATTAAGCATATAAAGTTTGGCATCATGATTTTTCAATAAAATAAACTAGCATGAAGCTTTCATAGGATTAAAACTTATTAGCTCTATAGTTATAACAAACTCGTTCATTAAAGCATTTTTTTAAGAGGACTATTTCATCGTTTGTTTCTTGTCTCATGCACCAAAACTTACTCGATGGATCAATAGTTCCACAATACCGAAGGATCTTAACTTATTAAAGGTTAGGTAGCAACTGCGTTCTGGAATCCACTAAAATCTAGTATTCATAGACCGAGCAGGGATACAGGAGTATTTAAGTTAGTTAGGTCGAGGGTAGATCAGGACGAGCTACGTAAACGCGTTTAACGTTCATTACCTACAAAGGATAATGGCTACGTCGTTCAGATGCATTTGCGTGATAACGTGAAAATTTGCTTCATCCGCTTCTAATTTAATATTATATCCACGTTTATAAAAAAAAAATTCATGTGTTAGTACAGTAAAAATCTTTTGACAACAGGATGGCATGAGTCTATACAAAAATCAAATTATTCCAAAAATTATTCTTTATTCTGTAAGATGATTTAAAAATTTAAAGTAAAACTTGCAAATTCATGTTAATCAATCAAAGCATATAAATTTTATAAATCATAGTCTATAGTTATCGTTTGACTATAGCGGTGCAGACAAAGTTTGACGATAATCCGGTGAAATTCACACTGGCCTAGTTTGCATTACCCCCTGGATACAGCTCAAAAGGCTCGACACGTCAATTTTTCCTCACCCTCGGTTCACCGATACTCGCTCCTAGATTGAGCCACGTCGATCGGATTACCCGATCAATTGGCAATTAGCCCCAGCCGAGCGTGAAATTCAAGATGACATCCCTTATTTTTTCAAGCCCTCTGATTACATCTTGAATATGAATCACACACGCGCTCCGGCCCCATTCATTACGAACTTTTTCAGAGCCAGCCCATCCGTTGCCCGGAGGAAAAAGTAAATAACATTTTTCCTGCGCACGAGGGACGAATCCATAAAAATTCAAATTCCGATCTCTGGGCGGGGGAGGAAAAGAGAGAGAGGGAAGGGGTAGTTCGCACCACCGCGAGAGCAGAAGAAAGACATCCCCGGTTTAATAAAAGTAAGACGGATGGACTCGCTGGGGCCATCCCGGGCTGAAGAATGGCCCCGACATTGTTGCGAGGAGGCCAAACAAGAAACCCGAGAAAAATATGGCCGGGGGAGGAGCTGAGCGGGAACCCACCGCGACAAAAAGATGGATAAGGTGATCGATATCCCGAAAAAAAAGGTCGCGTGCGAGAGAAATGGTAGGGCATTCGTCATAAGAAGTACATTTTTCAAAAAAATATTCAAACACCCTGCGTCGAAAGATCGTCGTTTGTTTAATTAATCCTGCGATTCAATTAGCCCCGGGGGGAGGGGGGGGGGGTAAATTGAAAATTAGTTCATAAAACCGGGTCGTAAAGTTTGGGGGTGCGATGACCCACTAAAAATAATATTAAATTTTCCCTCCGACTTGGATTTATTACGGGTCGTAAAAGTTTTGAGGGGACTTTTACAAGCTTCTTTTAGAATTTTCATCGCGATTCACTTAGCGACCGAAACTTATTTTCTCCCAAAAACACCGGCTCGCAAACAAATTCCTGCTTTTATCACGCACGAATAATCCATTCGAAATCATCGCGACACTTCTTCTCGCACCCTTTTTTCCACCGAGAAAAAAGACACGCGGAAAAGAAATGAAAAGGGTGGAAGGTTATACGCTCCGGATCGAGGCAATGTTTTTAAATGAGCCTTTTTTACGGAGTCTCTTTTCTGCGGCCGATTCGCCCTTTTTTTGCCGTCTCGATTCTTCGATTCGGGGTGAGACAAAAAAGCGCAAGGATGAGTGAAATATGGAAGGAGAAGGCTTGTCAAAATAGTTTCGCCATTTATAAATCTAGTGCTTAATAATACGTCTTCCTGTGTGGTACAATAGTATATTTCGATACGCAGGCGGCGCTTTTCCACACGCAACGAGGGCAGCGCATGCGCGCACGAGCGAAGCATGGGGAAGCGCAACCTAAGTAGCGAACGGTTCTTTTTGCAACTACTTTTCTTAACGTTGCCCCTAGCAACGTGAAGAAAAGTAGTTGCAAAAATATAAACTTTTCACCGTGCATACACAGTTCCAAGTCATACATTATTTTTGGAATGGCTAAACTTGTTCTTTGAGTGAATGAAACATATCCAATATTGACAAACGAGTGGGCTGAATATATTCACAAGTAGAAAGTCTATTCTCGGAGGTTTTGCATAATTAAAATAACAAAATTTAAACAACCCTGTCGGTTGAACTGATTTTTAATTATTCAAGCATGACAACTAGAGCAAAGGATATTCCGAAATAGTTATATGAAAATTCAATAAAAAAGGACACGTTATTTACACGTACGAAAAGAAATCACGGAGAGCAAGAAACAACAAACTCGGCCGAGGATCAGACAACCATTAGGTGCCCGGCCGGTATCCATCACTGCCAGGCTAACAAGGCCCGACGAAAAAAAGGCTCACCCCTTTTTTTCACCGCATCCGGAAACTGAAAGGAAGCGTCTGCGTAATGCCGCCCCCCCCCCCCCCGGTAAGATCGATGGGGATGGCTCCTCGAAGTGTGATTGATACTGATAGATCGCGCGACGCGGTTTTTTGATTTTGAATATTCGCACCGCGATGCGAGCAGCTGATTTCAATTAAAATTTTAAGTACTAACGAGGTTTGTTTTACGGAAAAATTAATCAAAACGTCGGGGAATATAATAAGCGGCTGACGGGGATATAATTGCGCGAAAGGAATTACTTCTCGTGACGGTGTTAGTAAACTTTGGACGAGAGTTTAGTGTTGTACAGAAGAGATCCACGGACTGAGTAAAGTTAAAAATTTTTTACCAACGGTGCAGTAATCATAAATTTATAATGCTGGAAATTTTGTATTTTATTTAACCGATAGTGGTATCGTACGAGAAAATGGACATTGAACATCAGTGATCTAATCCAACAAAAAAATATTTTCCTATTTTTATTGACATTATTCAAAGTTAAAAGTGCTCCTTGAATCCCAAAAATGGTAGATTCAATTTCGAAATAGAAAAATTTGAAAATTCTCGGTCATGAAGAACGTCGAGCCTTAAATCCCTCGTAATACGCGAAGTCGAAGAAACCAGGCCGTTAACGGTGCCCCGAACGATCCGCGTTCCGATAAATCCGTCGTCTTTACCGACCCTCCACCCTTAAGAATCGTCAGCGTCGGTGGCCTAAGCGCCGATGAGAAAATACGGTTATCGTCCTGCCGGCGGCCAATTTCACCCCGGGATTTCATCCTCCTTCTGTCCCATTAGAATAGAGCTCGGGAGAATGACGGACGGCCTAAGCGGGGTAATGGACGATACCGTATTTTTTCATTCTCAGAGTTAGATTTAGGACGGGTTATGCGTTTGGCAGTTGGTAATCTTTCGCGAGATTCATATTATTATGTCGTGGGAGCTCGAATGGAAAGTCTTTATGACATATTTTATAGCTATGCTTCAAAATTCGAAAAAGTGTAAGTACCTTATTTTATAAAAGCACGAAAAAAATAAAAATATTACAATCAAAATTCTACGACTATTGTGTTCATTAATGAAATGAAATAACTTTGAAAGTTCAAGTTATAACAATAAAACCAGAGTTCAAACTTCGTTTATAAATAAATCAAAATAGAATTCAAATACGTCCTAACAATAAACGTTTTTCAAAAATCCATGTATAGCAATCGAGCACGTCGGACTTGGAAGAATGACTGACAATTTCGAGTGATAGAACGCGTTGGTATCATTTCTCGAAAAACGCCTCCCGGACAATTGACAGCGGAGACAATGGGCGAGGGAAGGAAATGGTTTGTTATCGACAACCGCGACCGACGTTGAGTACCGACTGATGCCCGTCACAGCCACTCTCGACTTTTAATCAACCCCATTATACCGTGCCCCTTGTATTTATAATTATCGTCGCGGTGATGAATGATTTGGTAAAAATAAAAAAAAAAAAATGAAAAATCTGGAGGGTTAATTGTCCGGGATCATCTTGTCGAAGTCGAAGCGAGGGGTCACGTACACTCCGTCGTGCTCGAATTAACTCGAGCCACTGGGCCCGTCACGACCGATGACGCGTCAGAGCCGTCCGACCCGACGGACGTGGGGGGCTTCGCGCCGCGCTGACAATAGAATGCCATCGACGACTCTCGCGTCACCAAACCAAAACATTTGTTTTTCGGGAGAGTAAGTGGCTGGATTGTTTTTATTCATAAACGGTACGTACTTCCTTTTTAATGTTTTTTTACTATGAAAAACGATTTTTTTTTTTTTTTGAATTTTATAAGATTGAAAAATGACTCATTTTTACTAAATCTTGTACAACCTACATAAACATGAATTTTATATTGGTCAATGGTTTAATTATTTTTATCAGTAAAAGTAAAGTCCACATGAAAATAAACGAATAAGTTCACTTTGGAACTAATAAGGAATATACTTTGGACTAAGTCGTACATAGAAAAAGAATAAATTTTATATTAACTATGCGTAAAATTAAGTTAATTTTGATCAAATGAAGTAGATCTCTAAATTTTTCCAAGTTATACATTAGTTTAAAAAACTACCCCATTATTTATAAATGAATTCCACGAGTTGGTTTTAAAAATTTGCAAATACATTTTTACATCGGATTCCACGTTAATCTATCATTGGCACAAGACTAAATTTTTTTTCAACTTTTACTACACATATTCTTAGACCTTTGAGTAGGGTGTCTCATTCCAAGAAAACAACCCTGGAGCTGGTGCATTAACCTACTTGTGCAATTTTCAAGGGAGCCCATGACTAATCATCACATTTTCTCCCTCTTGCAGAGGAGCAAAACAGCTGCGATGATGCCTATCACAAAGGCGTCGCGCGTATTGAGAAAATAATCTACGCGCCACTCGCGTCAATCAAACGCGACCAGAGCGGCTCTCAAAGCCTGCGGCGGGTGCGAGCGCGTGTCGCTGACGTCCAATAAAGAGCCTTTCGAATTCTCTCTCTCTCTGGCTCTCTACTGTGGACAATGGAGAACGCCGTTCGATTTTGATATCGCGCCCGCGCCCGGTGATTGAGAGTGCCGGGGTCCGACCGCTGCTTTGTGCATGGAGATGAGGAGCGTAATGGATTGGACCGATTCAAGGGTACGCGACGTTTTTCGACTGAGTGGGGTGTTTTACCCGAGATTTTTTTGAAATATAAAAATTATCAACGAAGTAGAATTGGAAATGTGAGTAAATTTTAACTAACATACGAACTGAATTGATATATTTTATTATTTAGTTTCTTTTTAATGCAGTAATTGTTGTTCCAAGTAATTTATTTACAAATGATGATTTTTTTTCTATAATTTTAAAGTAATTATTGTAATGATTTTTACCAAGATCATTTTTTTTAGGTTACACAAGTTCCGAGAAGTACGTTACAGCGACGGATGAACGTTGATTCTCAAAGATTAAATGAGTCTACAATAAATTGCAACAATGAAGTAAATGTTATAACAGTTTTCACATAATGTCATAACTATAATATTATTTTAAAATATAAAAATTAATTTTTTTCGTGATATTTTCTACAAGTGAAATTTTAGCCTACTGATAAAATATGATTTCGGAAAGGAAAATTGTCGCGAAAAGATTCCTCTTATAAGAATAACTTAAAAATTAAGCAACTATGATGAGCTAAAAAAAAAAAAAAAAAAACAAATAAATCGGGCTCTAGATAAGAAAGACACAATAATTTTTTGAGTTTAACTTTTTTTTTTTAATGTTTAAAAAAAAATTTGATATAAATTTTTACAGAGCATAGCTGGATTAATCGTCGGATAATTTACAAGAATTCCACATGGAGATTGATGAAAATAATGACACGAGCCACTTTGTTTTTAATGATGATTCGAAAGATGCATGGATGGAGGAAAAAGTTTATGCAGATTCAGATTTGACAGTGGGGAAGCTGTTCATCATATCACCAAAAAAGCGTTAGAAAATTTATTAGAGCTCTTGCAAATTTTAATTCCACATGATAACCAATTGCCAAGGTCAAAGTATTTCATAGATAAAATAATAGATAAGCTAATACTATCTCAAGCTGATATAATTACCAAACATAAAGTTTGCCACGAATGCGGGTATTATCTTAAAAAACTAGATCATAATATCAAAAATCAGACTTGTGAAATTGTAGTAGTCAAAAAACAAACGATTCTTTTCTCAATTATGACCTTATAAGTTTACTAAAAAATGCCTTTGAATGCCGAAACCTGGCTGATTACATTGATTTATATAATAAAAACAAAGAAAAATATAACGAAAATATAATACACGACATATGTTCAGGTAAACAATACATAACAGTTATTAAAAATCTGAAAGGGAAATATGATATTGTGCTACTGTGGAATACCGATGGAGTTCCGTATTCAACAAGCTCGAAAGGACAAATGTGGCCAATTCAAGTCCAAGTTTTAAACGTTCCTCTGGAAAATCGAAGAAATTTTCAGTTCATAACTGGCCTTTACTGTAGTAAAGAAAAAAAACCGGACATGAACTCTTTTTTAAAGCCATTTGTCGATAATTTGAGAACAATGTTTGAAAAAGGGTTCGATTGGTACGATTCGAGGACAAATGAAACTGTCCATACGAAAGTTATTGCCCCCATTGCATCCGTAGATGCACCAGCTAGAGCAAACGTCCAGAACATTATGCAATTTAACGGGGAATTTGGTTGTTTCGCTTGTGAGCATCAAGGTGAAACGTGTGCAACAGGAAAAGGCCATACAAGACTGTACCCGACATACGACGACCAGGTTTCCTTAAGAACCAGTGAAAGCATGTTGAATCATGGAAGGGAAGCTGTTTTAAATGGATTAAATCATGTAAAAGGAGTGAAAGGTGTTTCACTAGTATCACTTCTACCCTTTTTCAACTTATCAAAATCGTTGGTTCCAGATTATCAACATGCTTTTCTTTTAGGAGTGTTGAGAATGCTGCTCAAGCTAATGCTAGACTCCAAGTATCATGACAAGCCATGGTACATTCCACCAGAAAAACGGAAGATACTTAACGATCAGTTGCGTAGTAGAAAACCTCCTGATTATATACCTAGAGTTCCGCGCACTTTAGATGATATCAAATTTTGGAAAGCGTCCGAGTTACGAAGTTTTCTGTTGTTTTATGGTCCCATTGTATTAAAATTCGTTTTAAAATCAAAATATTACAATCATTTTTTACTATTTTCTTATGCTACACACATTTTACTTCAATCGGAAATTAAGAAAAGTGAAGTAGATTTAGCTGAAGCAATTTTATATGTTTTTACAATTCAATTAAAAAAACTTTACGGCATTGAAAAGTGCTCTTATAATGCACATCAGTTGATTCATGCTGCTGAGTTCGTGAGGTTATGGGGACCAATGTGGGCGTGGTCGACATTTCCCTTTGAAGACGCAAACGGTTATTTCATGGGACAAACAACATAGATATAGAAATATTAAATACTGTAAGAATAATCAACGCAAGCTACGTACTAAGACACAAGTTAAAATTAAAAACCCAAACAATAGACGAGAGTACAATTGTTTTAGGCGCCCCTTGCATTAAATCATCTGTTAGTGATTTATCTGTCATAGTTGATATTGTTAAAGATGAGTTGATCAACCATGAGCTTGATTTTGAAAAGTGCCAAGTTTTCATGAGATGCAGAAAGAAAAAGGAAATTTTCACTTCAGAACTGTACACAAGGCAAACTCAAAGAATCAACAATTGCATTTACTGGAGCAATAAGAAGAAATTTGGCATCATCAAATTTTTTGTTTATAATAATTTTAAATTAACTGCAATTGTTCAAGAATTAGTGTTCTTTTACGACAAAGAAAAAAGTATAATCCACGACGAGTTAGGTACTGACTTTAAGAAGCACATGTTTCACTTTAGAAAAACTTTTTGCATGCATGTTTTGAATATTGATGACATCGAAGGCAAATGTTTATTGTCAGATGACAAATATATTTGTTTGCCATTTAATATGATAGAAAAAAAATTGTAAATAATTTAATTTAACGACTTACACTGCCCAACGCCAAAAATTGAACAGTGTGAGCCGTTAAATTCAATTATAATGAATTTATTGCGACTGTCGCTTAATTTTATTGCCTAATACTGAAATTGTAAGTACACTTATTATTGACTGTATAAAACTTTTTCACTGAATTTATGTTTACTTGTATGTAGAAACCTATTGAAATATAAATTGTCAAGGTTATTTGCATTAATCCGGTGCCATTGGAGATAATTCTGTAATGTTTTTCTATATGCTTTATTTGAAATTTCCTGAGAAAAACGATTGAGGTTAGTTTCATCGACCTGGTGTGGTCGGTGATCTTTTTAGATCGTTTTCTATCGATTTCAGCTAAAACTTCCTGGGGAAAACGCTTACGGTTAGTTTCATGAACCTGGTGTGGTCGGGGATCTTTCTGGGTCATTTTCTATCGATTTCAGCTAAAACTTCCTGGGGAAAACGCTTGAGGTTAGTTTCATCGACCTGGTGTGGTCGGTGATCTTTTTAGATTGTTTTCTATCGATTTCAGCTAAAACTTCCTGGGGAAAACGCTTACGGTTAGTTTCATGGACCTGGTGTGGTCGGGGATCTTTCTGGGTCATTTTTAATCTGTAATAGTTAAAACTTCCTGGGGAAAACGATTAAGGTTAGTTTCATCGACCTGGTGTGGTTGATGATCTTTTTAGATCGTTTTCTATCGATTTCAGCTAAAACTTCCTGGGGAAAACGCTTGAGGTTAGTTTCATCGACCTGGTGTGGTCGGTGATCTTTTTAGATTGTTTTCTATCGATTTCAGCTAAAACTTCCTGGGGAAAACGCTTACGGTTAGTTTCATGGACCTGGTGTGGTCGGGGATCTTTCTGGGTCATTTTTAATCTGTAATAGTTAAAACGTCCTGGGGAAAACGATTGAGGTTAGTTTCATCGACCTGGTGTGGTTGATGATGTTTTTAGATTGTTTCCTATCGATTTCAGCTAAAACTTCCTGGGGAAAACGCTTGAGGTTAGTTTCATCGACCTGGTGTGGTTGATGATCTTTTTAGATCGTTTTCTATCGATTTCAGCTAAAACTTCCTGGGGAAAACGCTTGAGGTTAGTTTCATCGACCTGGTGTGGTCAGGGATCTTTCTGGGTCATTTTTAATCTGTAATAGTTAAAACTTCCTGGGGAAAACGATTAAGGTTAGTTTCATCGACCTGGTGTGGTTGATGATCTTTTTAGATCGTTTTCTATCGATTTCAGCTAAAACTTCCTGGGGAAAACGCTTGAGGTTAGTTTCATCGACCTGGTGTGGTCGGTGATCTTTTTAGATCGTTTTCTATCGATTTCAGCTAAAACTTCCTGGGGAAAACGCTCACGGTTAGTTTCATGGACCTGGTGTGGTCGGGGATCTTTCTGGGTCATTTTTAATCTGTAATAGTTAAAACTTCCTGGGGAAAACGATTGAGGTTAGTTTCATCGACCTGGTGTGGTTGATGATGTTTTTAGATTGTTTCCTATAGATTTCAGCTAAAACTTCCTGGGGAAAACGCTTGAGGTTAGCAAGCAACCGCAAGTTTAAAAAAAAATCTCCAAAAGAGATTCTTTAGAGTCCGATTCTGTTTTTAACAAAAATTGTGTTCAACTTTTTTCGGACTTCAATGACCTGGTACACCACGTCCTGGATGCTCGGACGTCAAATTTAACTTCCTTGAATACCTAGCTACTAGTCTTGGAGCTGAATACTTAGTGCAAAGTTTATCAAATCAAGTTTATTATTTTTTCATAAATTCTGTTGAATTTCTATAGTATTTCTGTAGAAGTTCTGTATGCCCAATTTTGTACAAAATTTTTGTAGAAATTCTACAGAACGTTTACATGGGAATTTGAAAAAAAAAGAAGTTTTTCGGTATCGCCGAGGAGTATTCTCAGAATTTTTACTATTTGTAATTTATGCACTATTTCAAAATTTTTTGAAAAGTATCTTAGTACCAGACAATATATATAAAAAAGTTTTTTTTTTTTTTTTAATTTTGATTAAAGTGCTAGTCCCTCAAAATCCACATCTGTTTACCATGTAAAATGCAAATTTATTTTCATCAACCCCACCAACATTTTTTGCAACTTCATCACATTAATTATACACAGTGCCCAAGCGGAGTCACATTCACAATCCTCTGCGACCCCCCCGAGGGTCTCAATTAGGTAATGTTTATCCTCGCGCTAAAAAAAAATCCGCGCACATAATGGCAGATTTTTTCGTCTTTCTTTAAAGAATAAAGGCCCGGTCCGGGTGATGACTTAATTGACAATTATTTCCAGACCACCGTTGGGATCTTTCCGAAAAAAAAAGAAAAGAAAAAATTAAATTTTTCCCCGAACGCTTCGGAATACAAAAGAGAGCGTTGGCTGTGCGCAGCCTGCTTTTTTTTTTCTCTTTCTTCGGAGTATATTTTTCTCGGAGGAAGCGTCGTCGTCGTCATTGGTTTTTCTTTCCTCGCACACGTTGCGAATTTTTATTTTGGTTTCCGTGCTCTGCAGAATGAAAAATCGTACCCTCGATTTTCCCCTTCCCCCCTCTTTTTTTTTTCAAAGATCTCAAAGTAACAAGGTAATTTTAACATGTAAAGCTACCGTCTGAAATAGATGTCCGGAAATAGAATAGAAAAAAGAGGGGGGGTAAATCCCGGTAAGAGGATCGAAGAGGCAAAATAGCGGAAAGGCTGACAGGGCTATCCCGAAGAACAAGTCCCGTCACTGCAAGAAACTAAGGGGCATTTTTCCCCGCTGGGAGTTGGCACCTTTTTTACCTCCCCCTCCTCTTGTTTTCTTGCCAGGAGTCTTTATTTTCTCGACTTTTCTTTCGTTTTCACGGACGGATTCCCCCCCCTCCACTACGGCCCGGTTCCATTTGTAAATTAGGCCAACTGATTTATTTACCCGAGCTTAAATCTAATTTCGTCATTAAAAAGGTAATTTAAGAAATTGTGCGCTCACCCTTCCCACCCCCGGTTGTATGTACTGTGTGCACTGGTTTTAAAATAAAATATCAGCTTGCAGTGCTTTTAAAGTGTCCTGTAATTAATGGTTTGTGTATAATCGCTTACATCGGAGTGACTATTCATTAAACTAGAGTTTATGTATGTATTAACTTTGTTTTTGTTTTTTTTTTTTCCAAATCCACCCACAAATTATTTAAAAAAAGAATAATAATAATTAATAATTGTTATTAATAAAACTTTGCTCAGATTACTAATGACTATCACGAATAGAAAAGATTTGAAAAAATAATTTCTGAAATGTACCATAAAATTATCATTTTATTTAGAGCTTCGCAAGACAAGATGAGACCAAGATTAGGACAAAGTCTTGACCAAGAAAAATCTTTTCATTTAAAATAATTTTTTGTTTTGGAAGGAACAAAAAATAATAATTCAAAGATTAAGTTGTTTATTAATTAAAAAATTAATTAAAAATCTACCTAACCCAAAATCGCCACCAAAGAAATCGTAAATTTTTAAAATCTAGTTTACTTTTTTCTTTATCCGTCCTAATAATTGAACCTTCGAAGGGATAAAAATAATTCAAAACTCAAATCAAAATAAAAAATTTCAACTCGTCGCAGCACCGCATTTCGTTGATAGCGTAAGAGAGAGCACTCGCGAAGGATTCCCAATTTTCCCCACTCCACCCTTGGCCCCGTAAGTCCAATAAGCGCTGCGGCTCGAATTCTAGCGTGCCTTTGCCGAGCAATACGTCGAAGTGACGACTGCCTCGGCCCGGCAGAGGTGTATCGATAAAATGCGACCACAGCCTGCCGCACAAAGGTTAAGTGCTCGAACTTACCAGAGGCCCGAAGTGGCAGGCAAACGCACTTTGATGTAATTAACGCTTCTGCTAGTAGCTAGCTAGCTTCAACGGTTTCACTTCCTCGTTCACTTCAATTTGGGTTTTTTAAACGAAGATCCATGCGTCAGAAGTTGTAAAATTAGTTCTACACATGTACAAGCTGAACTGATAACTATGTATCACTTAAGTTACATGCGTGAATTACGTTAACATCTTGTGGTTCGTACCTTCAGTTATAAGAAGAGAAACTTTCTATTTTATTTTATCATATATTTTTTATTTACATGAATTATTCACGAAGACATGCTCAGCACACAATTATAGAATCCTGAAGATTTTATAATTATTCATGGAAAGGACTATCATCCTATGAGAATTTATAAATAAGTGCCGGGTCGGGTCGGACGTCGGGGATGAAAATTTATTAATAGCGTAATATCGCCCCTTAAAATTAACTTTGCTCTCAAAGTTAAACACACCGCGGTGAGCCGTGGGGGTAGCAGAACGAATGCGAAGGCATCGGACCAAAACTCGCAGGTTCATAACGAAGTTAGCCGCGGGCATCGAGACGCCCGAACTTGAGTATTACCACGGTGAGTGCGCGACATCGCCTAATTAGTGCGAGCAATTAAGGGATGCTGGGGGTGGATCGAGTTACGATTCTTTGTTTCAAAGGTAAATGCTGTGGATATGGTGGCTGAAAATTGTTTGGTATGATTTTAAAAAAACGAGAGAGAGTCTATCGTTTTTTTATGGAAAGATTGAGTTTCAAAGCTCCGGCAAAGTGCAACGTTCCGTGGCGGGCAGCGACTTATTACTCAATTTGGATGATGGACGAAGCGCGCTCACGCCAAACCCCCGATGGATTTATTCAGAGATGGGGTGATCGACCCCTCTTACTTTGAATTACCCGGAGTTTCAAAAAACACAATTCAGTAAATTTCGGGAAAGTTTGAAGTACGAATTCGGATGATTTCGAATTGAAATTAGTTCCAAAAATAGGAGCGACTTCGTTCAAACTGAGGAATGAAGTTCTCGGTCTTGATAAACTTCAGCTGTGCGACTACACGTGCACAAGTATAACTAGAAGAGGGGGTGAATTTCTCTGGTTTCCTTTCTGGGCGGGGAGGCGCAAGTTACGAACATACTTCAGCCGCATATATGCAGCTGGATCGTTCGCTCGCTTCCTTCCTTCCTTTATATGTAAAGCCCTGGAAGCTACTTCTCGCGCGCCGAGCGATATTTACGAATAGAGGGTGGGGAAGGGGTGGGGGTAGCAAAACTATTGTGGGGTGTGTACGGAGGCTGTAATGATCGCTCGCGCGAGCTCGAGATCGATGAGGCGTTAAGACTCGACTGATGGAGGTAACTAGGCCACGGAGGAGGAAGAATGCAGGGATTCTTGAATAGAGTGAATGGAAGAAGAAAGGAATAAAAAAAAAGAGTGCGTGCGCTTGAGATTAATGAACGCGTTGGAATTGGAACGATCGTGTCGGGTGAATTGCAGATGTCAATGAATTATGTATGAATTTTTTTCTTCTTTCTTTTTTTTTTTCTTCAAACGGGGTATTGAAAGGAAGATGGGATTCTCGAGCTAACGATTTACTTTGAAAAAACTCTTTTGTTGTTGAGTACGAAAAAAATAAAAAATTGTAATTTTTTTCTGCTTTATAGTTGAAAAGTAACTTAATAGTTCTTTTCATATTATTTTTAGAGATCTACGAAAATTCTTCTTGAGATTATATTTAGAAATTAGATTATGAGTATTATTCCTTAATATAATAAGGAAAGTTTTAGGAATTAAATTATAAGAGTTATTTCTGTATCTTTTCTAATAAATCTGTAGACAACCATTGGTATTGCATGGCAAGTTGTGAAAGAATCTTAATCTATTTAGTTTCACCATGACAGTGCAAGCTGACTTTCTTACAAAAAAAATTTTAATAACATGTTTTTTTTTTTTAAACATTGTAGAGTTATTGCATTCACTTGGTGAAAATCCATTATCAATTCCATTATCAATATGTAAATAAGGATAACTCTTTAAGTGAATAGATGTTTGTAATTAAGTTTAGTATTGTATATACTCATCTGAAGATGACATTGTATGTCGAAACGGCTGTCATGAGGCTAATGTATTAACTAATGTTAATAAATAAATTGTGAAAATCGAAAACATTTTGTTTTTTTTTTAAGTTTCGCAAATCGAAAAAATGCACTTAAAAGCAATAAATTAATTTTCAATTAGGGCTGTTCAAGACTCGAGACTTTTCTCGGTCTCGGACCGATACCGAGACCGAGACCGATACCGAGATGAGACTGAGCAGCCGAGAGTCTCGGTCTCGGTTAGTAATATCGGTTTTAATAAGAAACTTTTTCAAAACAGCAGCATTCGTTCTTAAAAATATTATCAGAAACAATATCACTTTTGACACAATAGAGGTTTTGTTCATGAAAATATCATATCTGATATCTCGATAATGAGTCAATTCTTTATTATAAAGAATTTTCTCGTGCCTTTCTGGAGCCCTTTTTATTTCAGGGTGCTTAGAGTACATTTTTGATTAAGTCAATATTTTTGAAAAAACTGAACAAGAAATTTTCTCATTTAGTTTCATATTCCATTCGGATTATGCGGGAAAAGGACCGATTCCCATTGGATATATTACCCGAGAATCGGCACGTTTCCCGTGACGGATTAGAGAAAAATAATAATATGAAAGAGTGGGGCCTTCTAATCTCATTTGTACTGCAGAGAGCTTGATTCATGAGTAATAAGCAATGTAGTCAGTCAGTCTTCGAAGATTGTAACGTGTGCCGAATCACATATATAATATATGTGACAATTCATTAAATTTTTTATTATTTGTGTTTAATTACATTATTTATATCAAAAATTTTTGATAAAAAGTGTTACTTAAATTTTTTTTTGAATATGGAAAATAAAGCCAAAAGAAAAAACCAGGAATCAGAAACTGATCAGTCAGATGCCTCAAGTAAGTGCAGTCATTACGCTGGTTTTTTTTTTTTTTTTTTTAAATTACTACTATCACTAAATATTTATACCGAGATTTATACTACGCTTAAGTAAATGTCATTGTATACGATGTCTCTCTATTGTTTTATGTTTTAAGTCTCTTTAATGTAATTTTCAATGAAATATTACGTATTCAACAGAGAATATTACGTGATGAGCGATCTTGCTTGGGTGATTTTAATTTTAAAGCTCAGCTTTGCATCAGTTATTGGTCCAGAAGTGACTTAAAAGAACTTGTTTGTAATATTTAATATTTTGTTTGCAAATCAAAATAAGTTATGTGTAAAAATTTTATAAAAAAAAATTTTCGAACAATAATAAAAATAACTACGCGTTTTTCAACGTATTCAATTGTCATTATTTTCTGAGATTTTTCTTATTTCACTTCCTTTTTTTGAAAATAAAAATAAAAATTATCATTTATTAACTTTCAAGATTACAAATTTGATGGCACTTATTCAAAATTCAGCACGCTTGCGCGCCAATTGAGACTAGTTTCATTGAAACAGTTATTTATTTATTTGAAAAAATTTTTAATTTAGCTTTCAGATTAAAAAAATTATCACAACCGATACCGAGACTATAGCGAGACCGGTAAAATTTTTCGAGACCGAGACCGAGACCGGATAAAAGTCTCGTAATTCTATCTATTTTCAATATTGCTAAAACTTTTCAATAAAAAAACAGTAGAAGGTTCAATATTAAATTGAGCAAATATACTACTCACGTTAGAACTTAAAAGAAAAGACTCAAACTATACCTGGGTACCCCCATCATTGGCGATTCGTATGTCTAGGTCGACGACCTGGATGCAAAATTTCAGACCTCTCGGTCATGTAAGATCAAAGTTATAGAGCTTGACAGATTTGAAAATACGTTAAAGAAAAGCGTGTATAAGCTGTTGAAAAAACCGACTTTTCCCCAATCTAATAAAAAGGGCGTACCAGTTCGGAATCTCAGGATAGTTTTTCGGAAACTTAAGGCGAGGACACACCCGGATGCACCCCAAACTTGGGTCGTAGCGTGCGCGTGTCGGGCGCGATTTTACGCGTCACCGCGGTTTACTCGCGGGGGTAGTTTTGTCTGGCGGGTCGCTCTGGCATAACTTGTTATATTGTGATATGTTGTACTTGAATTTTGCAGGAGAAGGGGAGGGGGAGGGGGGATATAACGCGCGTCTCTTTACTCGAAATGCGCAAATTCGAGAAGTTGGTAATTTCGTACTGCAGTGGCGCGGTCCAAAGTTTAACTCGATGATGGGCGCGGAGTTACGCGGAGCGGGAGGCACGCAAAGACGATCGCGAGAGTTTTGTTTTTATTATTAAAATTTAGCTACCTCGTTTTCGAGGAAAGTAGGACTTTGATACTCGAGGGAATATTTTAATGTACGTATTCTTGAAGTTATACGTAAAATACATTCGGTATTTAATTAATTTATGACTGACAATTATTCAATAATCAAATTTGATCTGAAAAAGTAAAATCGTTTGGGTTTAATTCGTACGTTTAATTGTAATTGTATTATACGTCAAATATTAAAATTACGAATCTAAATTAAATTGAACAAAACCAGTATTTTATTCCGAATGTTAATTGCATTGGTTTTGAAAGTTGAAGTCTTAATCTAAATGATTAAAAGTTGAAGTATGTTTGGTTACGTAATAAGATTAATTTGATGAAATTCAATTGTATTAACAAGTTGAAACAGTTGTTATTTTATTTTTAAACCGTATACTTCTTGTTGTTATTTTCCATGAATTAAATTTCGCAATTGAAAAAGGGAAATTAACCAAAAGCTTCGTGTATCGAAATTTCAAGAACACAAATGAAAACAATTATTTATACGTACTTCATCGAATAATTCAATTGCATTCATCAGAATTACAAGCGTTCCTTGCTGAGAAATATTTCGATAATTTGATGGAGAGCTGCTATTTTGTTGAAAAAAAAAGAATTATATTTTGAAAAAATTTGAAAAAATGCAAAGCCAGCTTATGCCAAAATTACACGCGGGGCTTCGCGCCCTGTAAACACGAGACCATCAAGTTGTCCATTTTATTACCAAACAAAGAGGGGGAGGAGCCAGCCGGAGGTAGCAAGGAGGCTCGAAGACTTATGTTCCTACGCGAGTCGATACTTATTAGAATTTAGTATAAAACCGTGCCGAGACCATTACGCTGCTGCGCGGCGTCAGCAGAGGTGAGAGCACTTCCGGCCCGGGCGCGCAAGAACTTCCCGGAAGTTACTCTCTTTCGGGGGGGAGGGGTAGTGTTAGTTCGGGAACTCGGTCTCACTTACTTTGCCATTTTCTCCCCGACACCGGGGGTAGTTTGGCTTTTTATGTGGATACTTTTTTCTCTCTCTCTCTCTGCTTCTGGATCCCCCTTTCATGGCTTGTTCTTTACATTTTGTTTGGTTTTATCTTTATTCAGGCTGTTCTCCATTATTTTATACTCACGGGCGGCCCTTTCGTGATCCCGGGGTGATTTTGTTGCGTACGAGATCACGCCGGGTTATAAAAGAAGATAATATTTTTTTATTTTTCAAAATTCAACTATCAGGAAAGCTTCAACGATAAGTATATCCAAATTCCCGTGCTTATCGCTGAGGGAAGAAAAAGAAGTGGTTCCTTCTCAGACATGAAAAAAGATAGATTTTTTTGAATAAACAAAGTGCCAGTTCCATCCCCGGAACTCATTACTTTTTAATCTTATCACCCCTACTTTCCTCTTTCTTTCCTTTTTTCTTCCTCTTCTTCTTCTTAAAAGTAAAGTTACGAACGCAGGGGTAACAAAGTTCTTCGGGAAGGGTCCCCCCGCGAGAATAATTATGACGCATGGTGCAGCCGGGGGTTTATCGCGTCGAGAGATCGTCTGCGGGTCGAGCCCTTCTATAGACCCTTGGCTGCACACCCACCTGCAAAATAAACGCGCTACCCCACCGTAAATACCCACCGTCCTGCAGACCATTACCATCACACCCGCACGCACGCGCATCGTTCTTCTTGGATAAATAGCTTGCGCCCGAGCGATTACGCGTGCACACTTTTCGATAATGCCCGCGGCCCTTACGTTTCTTCAGAGCTGTTTTAATAATTTTTGAAGTTGTGAATCCTAAATTGTGAAAAATTTCTTAAAACTGCGATAAGGTATGTCGTAACATAATTTTTTCATAATGATTCAAAATTCGATCTTTAGTATTGCAATTAATTATGGTTATGTGTATTGAGCTCGTATAGCTCCAACGTAACAAATAATTCATCGATCAATATAAAGTACTCACAAAGCTATTTCACAAATATAAACTTGTGATTGAATAATAAACAGAATCTCTTAAATAATCCATCAAATCTGGGGAGGGTAGTATCAAGCAAACTTTATACGGAATAATTCATGTCCCAACAACTTAATTCAGCGGAAGACGGTATCGAGAATAATCGATGCTTCTTTCAAAGAAGAATCAGACGGAAGGAAGGGATTAAAACGACAAACAAGGCACCTCGATCGCGAATGACTCGGGGATCAATTAAGCCGCGGGGTGGAGCAGGGAGGGAGAGCCGATTTCATTCGAACGACGCCAATTCAAACGAGCGAGTCTTCGCTCGTTCACCCGCGTAATTGCTAATCAGATTGAGCAACTAATTAGCGGGCGCATGCGGGAAAATACTACACAGTGGAGGATCTTGTTCGAGCCCCTATAAATTCGACCGGCTGAATATAATGGCTCGAAGATGCTGCTGGAGCCTAATGGACCAGGACCCCCACGGCACGATGCCGAATTTGCAATTTTACTCGCTGGCTTTATTGTGGGGGCTTACGCTGTGGTCCTTTTTTTGAGACCGGAAGATTTGTGGTTATGGGTATTGAGGAAAATTGACGGTCTGACCAGTTCTGGGCCCCTACTACTTGTTTACCAGATACTATATTTTTTTTTTTAATTTAGAGTAATTAATTCTGTGGTAATGGTACAAGAGAGTTTTTTGTTTTCTTATTCATACCCAATTGTTCAATAATAAAACTACTTTGTATTCTGACGGACTCGAATACTTATTCTTAACTCTCCGATCAATTCCCAGGGAGTTTTTTTGTTTCTTGTTCATAATGGAATAATACTTTTATACAGTTGAGTTCGGTTTCTACTTTACTGAATGATTTATAAACAAAGAATAAAGAAAAAAAGGAAAGA
Source organism: Encarsia formosa (assembly GCA_038277355.1). Classification (NCBI taxonomy): domain Eukaryota; kingdom Metazoa; phylum Arthropoda; class Insecta; order Hymenoptera; family Aphelinidae; genus Encarsia; species Encarsia formosa. The sequence continues at coordinate 115,997,463 of CM076184.1, forward strand.
AGTAGAGGGATACTTCTTCATAAATTTTCAACTGATCAAATGGTACTCGCGAAACGATAAAATGAAAAGAAAAAAATGAAGTAAAAAAAAAAAGGTTAAAACTCAAAGAGATAAAAGCAGGGTCGGGTAGCGGGTAGGGAATAAAAAAAAAAAAAAAATTTCTCCACCGTAGCGAGCCCGTATATTTCTATCTTTCACTCAAGCCTCTGTACTTTTCTTCTGCAGAGCCTCGGAAAAGAAAAAGACGGATAAAGATAGGAGTAAAGGTAATCCGGTTACTCTCCGGGCGTTCCTCACAAAGCGCGCAACTAATGTGCTTTTTATTATGCGCGTGAACATTTTCCTAGAAAGACGGGACTACCTAGACCCTCCACAAAGAGAATAAAAATATATGGGGGAAAGGAGGGGGGGGGGTGACAGGAAAGCTAGATTATGAATTAAATTTCAGACGACCGCAGCAGCCCGCGCGCGCCCGCTTTTCATTCTTTTCATGTTGACGCCAAGAAAACTTGCCACTTAAAAGATACCAACGCCCCTGTTATACCTATATTAACACGCAAGTGCTTTCGGGTTTTTCTTGTGGTCTCGCTTGCTATCTGTATTCGTAGAAGAATATTTTTATAGCTTGCACTTTGACGAAATAGTAGAACTTGAGTTGCATTTACCGTTTTATACACGTGATTAAATTAGGTATAAAACTCGAGGGGCTGTGCACTACAGAGTCACCAAATAATTAGTCGAAAAAAATACTTAAAATTATTTCAAAACTTCGCAAAGCACCTTTTTTTTTAAACTTTGTGGTTTAAGGGGAACCAGCGGCAAATTTTCAGCCTATAGAAATAATGGACCTAGAAGGCTGAAAATTTTTTCCAACATGCATTTTTACGTATCTCCATTGATAGTGCATCGAGTTTTTGGTAAAAATCATTTTTGACCTTTTTTAGGTACTTTTTTGAATTATTGTACCCAAAAATTTATAGTTTTTCCTAGATAAAGAGCGTAAAAATTGCGTTAAGATCAAACCCATGCGAGAGAATTTAACTATTGCTCTTACGAACAATTTAAAAAAAAAAAATCTCAAATCGGTTGAGAAACAAAAAAGTAGATACAGTTTGAAGATGAGATGTTTTTGAAATAATTTGCTCTGGCCACCAAGAACATATTAGGCTGGTTTATTTTTTCAAATATCCATGAATAAATGTTTGATATCGATGGAACTTTGTAGATAGGATTTTCTGCGAGCGCTGAACTCGAATTTGACGTTAGTTTTTCAATTGGACCTTTGTTAAGGGCAGCACTTATCTAAGGGAGGATGAAAAATTAAAAATTTTTTTTAATTATTGATAAAAATTGAGTAAGGGGGGTTTTGCTCGCGCTAAACACGAATTTGATGTCCATTTTTCAGTTTGACCTAAACTAAGGGTAGCACTTACCTAAGGACTGGTATTTTTTTTTCACTTTTCGATAAAATTTGGTAGCGGGGGTTTTTGCGTGCGCTAAACACGAATTTGACTAGCGTTTTTCAGTTTTACCTAAACTAAGGATAGCACTATTAGCTTAGGACAGATAATTTTTTTTTCACTTTTCGATAACTCGTTATCTAGTTCGATAACCTAGATAATAAAAAATTGGTCCCAACTTTATTTGCAGTTCAAGTGGCCTGTATTGTACTAAAAGAAATAAAACAAAAAAAACTCCCGCATACCAATTTTTATCTAGAACTAAACAAAGAAAAAAATATTACCTTCCATTAGATAAGTGCTACTCCTAGTATAGGTCAAACTGAAAAACTCTAGTCAAATTAGTGTTTAGCGCACGCAAAAACCCCCTCGTACCAAATTTTATCGAAAAGTAAAAAAAAAATTATCTGTCCTAAGCTAACAGTGCTATCCTTAGTTTAGGTCAAACTGAAAAACGCTAGTCAAAGTCGTGTTTAGCACACGCAAAAGCCCCCGCGTACCAAAATTTTATCGAAAAGTGAAAAAAAAAATACCAGTCCTGAGGTAAGTGCTACCCTTAGTTTAGGTCAAACTGAAAAATGGACATCAAATTCGTGTTTAGCGCTAGCAAAACCCCCGTTACTCAATTTTTATCAATAATTAAAAAAAATTTTTAATTTTTCATCCTCCCTTAGATAAGTGCTGCCCTTAACATGGGTCCAATTAAAAAACTAACGTCAAATTCGAGTTCAGCGCTCGCAGAAAATCCTATCTACAAAGTTCCATCGATATCAAACATTTATTCATGAATATTTGGAAAAATAAACCTGCCTAATATGTTCTGGGTGGCCAGAGCAAGTTATTTTAAAAACATCTCATCTTCAAACTGTATCTACTTTTTTGTTTCTCAACCACGTTGGATTTGAGATTTTTTTTTTTTAAATTGTTCGTAAGAGCAATAGCTAAATTCTCTCGCATGGGTTTGACCTTAACGCAATTTTTACGCTCTTTATCTAGGAAAAACTATAAATTTTTGGGTACAATAATTCAAAAAAGTACCTAAAAAAGGTCAAAAATGATTTTTACCAAAAACTCGATGCACCATCAATGGAGATACGTAAAAATGCATGTTGAAAAAAATTTTCAGCCTTCTAGGTCCATTATTTCTATAGGCTGAAAATTTGCCGCTGGTTCCCCTTAAGATAATTTTCAAAACAGATTCCTCCGTATTTTTTAAAGAAGTAAAAAAAAATCACATAAAAATCAAAAAATTTCTGATTTTGACCCTGGAAAAAACTATATAAATAACTCAAACTTTATAAACTTTAGAGATCATTTGAATAATATAGAATAGAAAGCAAGGTAAAATTTTTTTATTTATTTTAGTTTTCTTTTATCTGTAAACATATATACAAAATAAATCTAGAGATCGAATCTTTTGAATAAATGATTACGAGAAAAAGATAATTTGATAAAGACGATAAAAACTTTTAAAAGTATACACAGTCCAATATTTTCATAAAATTTGAAGTTTAAATTTTGGAAAAAAAAACCTTATCGCACTTAATGCACTCCGAAATACTTATTCCCAAGACCCGAGAGGTTATTTTAAAAAGGAAATATTTCACGCTGGAAGCAGCCTCCGAGCTATTTTCGAGGACAGATTTGATCTCGGAACATCAAATTTATCCAAAAATTACGTTCATCATCCCGGGGTGCAACGGCGGCGAGGGCAAAATTTACCCCCGAAATGTATCCCGCACGTCTCGTCGGCTCAAGAATCCGTGTTTGCATGCGAAATTCGTGCCGTCGTCATGATATTTCTCGCACGTACCGTACGAAGAATCTGCATAATAAAGTTCCACGACTCTCGCGTCGCTAAAGCGCGGAAAATACTCCTCTACGCTTTTCCGGGACCGAAGAAGGGAGAATTTTTCGCGGTACACTGACCACTGGGACCCGAAAACAATGGTCGGAGTGGCGTGTTTTACGAGCGCTCCTGGAGGAAATTTGAGTTTTATAAAGTGAAAACGCCCGAGGTTAGACCGAAAGTTGCGAGTCTCGTGGGAATTTTGAAGTTACAAAAGAAGTTTGAAATTTGCGGGAGGTGAAATACCCCTCCCTTTTTTTTCTTCTTTTTTTCTTTACTCTATTCTTTTTTTCGTAGTTAGTAAGTATAATTCGGTGAAGTTGCAACTTATGGAATTACCAGAGTTTTCGAAAGTTTGGAAAATGTTTCAGGAAGTTTACGGACGATTTAAAAAAAAAATCTAATTTAATATCTAAGAATTTCTATTGTGCTCGGTAATTTAGTATTTTCAGTTTATTTTCATTTTAGAAGTAATTTAAAAATTGTTAGGTTTTAGTTATAGAATACACATATTGCCTAGTATTTATTTTTGAAACATGTTTTTTTCAACAAGTTTTGAGAATTTAAAAAAAATGGTACTGAAAAATATGAAATAAAATTTTAATACGTCTAAAGCCTTTTGATCAAATTACTTTAGAAGATTCAATGTAAATTGAGTAAACAATATAGGGCACTTGATGAAACACAGTCATAGATATTTTAATTTGTGTTCTTGTCCCCCATAATTTTCTTTAAAGTCCTAAATAAATTTTGTTTGAATTAATTCGAGAATTAATTCAATTTATACATATTGAATCTTTTTAAGTACCTTGATCGAAAAGATATAGCAGCATTAAAATTTTATTTTCTACTTTTCATTGCAATTTATTTTAATTTCTTAAAACTTGTTACAGAAGAGCATGTTTAAAAAAAATTTTTTTTTTTTTAATTTTTTACTGTTAAATCATTTAGTCCTATTTCTAAGTTAACAGGAAAATGAAAAGAGTATTAAACTTTTGATTTATTTACTGTATAAAGTTTTATTATTCCTGAAATTTACATCATTTTTTTCATAATTATAATACTTAAAATATTTCTTTTATTAGTTATTTAAATAACTACCTAATTAAACAACCTGCAGAACTATTTCTGAAGTCATCTCGAAGAATTCGACCCAATATCCCAAAGATGACTCTCAGGTATCTCCGTCATCGACGACCTGGATGACCAAACAGTTTACTAAAATACTCTATAATCCCCCCCCCCCTTCCCCCGGAAATCATCTCCGAAAAATTTAAACCAAACTTTAGAGGATTAACTCCAGGTACCCTTGTCGTCATCTACCTGGATTTTCAGGTACACAAATGGCTATGGATTATTGCAGTATATATTTTAAGTGAGTATTTGTAATGGGATTGTATACCTACATATAGCTATTCGTTTTCCTCTTACAACTATCCGTTAAAATATACACTGGCTTGTTGTATTGTCATGCGAACCTAGACCTGCAGGTTGCTTAAAGTATAAAGCTTGGCAGTTTTGAACGAAATTTTGAACATACGACAACACATTGCGAATTGATAAAAAGCATGAAATAATAATCAAATAATAATGAAAACTTGTATCAGTAAACAATAAAAATTACTTTGAAAAAAATCATTAAACAATAATGTTGCATTCAATCATTTCAGGCCACTCGCAATAAAAGATTCTAAACTGTGGTTGGACGTCCCTTCGTCAAAGTGAGGCAGACCAGTCGATCGACTTTAAGAAGAGAAGGCTGGACAGCTTTTGAAGATTTGTGAAAGGAAAATCAGAGAACAATCGTAGGCCTCCCGCATTCTCTCCGAGGCCAAGAACTTCGAGGGCGCGGGCTCGAATCTCGAGTAGCCAAAAAAAAAAAAAAAAAAAAAAAAAAAAAAGAATAAGAAAGGGGCGGAAAGAGCAAAAGAGAAAAAAAAGTGAGCCAGGCAGGCACCTCTAAAAGCTCGAGTCGAAGTTCGCCTCGGGGGGTCACTCCGGTTTCGAGGCCGGGTGCGGTGAACTGGGTCGTGGGGCCACCGACGTCGCGATAAAAGCCGGAGTAGTGACGCGAAGTGCCCCGCGGAACTTGTCGGCTGCTCCTCCCCGCGGGGCCACCGTGCACTTAAACGTAGCTTTTCTCGGGGAAATGTGTCTATGCCGAGGTCCATGCAGTATTGATAAACCAGCCCACCTCTTAGATGTACGGCCGGTATTTGTTGTTGTTGTACCTTACAACCGTGGGTAGGGCCTCTGCCGAGACGAGCTACGATGTGGGTGCGCGCGGTTGGCTATCCTCTTTAGGTAGGACACTTTTTTGGATTTCCGGGGGGTTCGACGCCAACGCAGCCGCTTCTTGAGGGAGTTGTGAGACACGATGATCGTGCACCAGCGATGAGATACCGCAGATGCCGTCCTCAGGGATCGATCGTCCAGGTAGGAGAATATCTTTTGACTGATTTCCAATGGAACGACCTTGGAGAAGTCCTTGCCGATGCTGTTTATGAGGATCATGAGCTCCCTGAAAGCTTGCATTTTTTCAGTGTGCGAGACAGAAGCGAATTTAGTGGATGCTTGATGATCAGTTGTCAATTTCAAACTGGAGTCAAAAATGTATTCACCTGGGTTTATATACCTAGGCTAGACCCAGAGTTCAAACTGGAGTCAAAAATGCATTCACCTCGGTTTGTATACCTAGGCTAGAGTCATTTAAGTACTGTCGAGAAGGACCCCCCCTTCCCCCCTTGAATTGTATCAGCCCACTTGCTAAGTAAGTTTCTTTACTTGTAAGTAAGTTTCTGTCTATATCATTAGAGCAAAACCAATTATCGTACCGGGATTTTAATTGAGTTAGTTCTGATTTGAAATCCATTATGAAAAATATTTATTTATTCATTTAATTATTTAAATAAAAATATTCTTTTTTTCCTCTTTTGAAAGTTCACCGTTACATTAATTAAAATGGAAAACTTGGTACAGGTTTTGGCTTACTTTGGCATTGTGTGTTGTAAATGCCTGAAATTTATTTTAAAGTTAAAATAAAACTTTTTAACTTTAATCCCAAAATTTGGCAGGCGCGCATTATTTACATATACATAAGTCATAGGATGCTTGCGTTTAATTTACGGAACGCCAGGGCAAAATACGCGTGTAATTTCACTCTCAAAATGTTATTGTTCGTTACGAATCGTAACGTAAATTCGTCGAATTACAAAATTCATAACGGCCACTTGATATTCGAGCTTCGCGTCACTTTATTTTTACATAAAATAAAAACTTACAACGCCATAATTACCGTTACGCAATATCTTTTTATGAAAAGGCAAGAAAGCCACCCTTATGAAGAAAAAAAAAAGGAGCGAGGCGCCTTGGCGATGTAACGTCAGTTTCTTGCAGGAGCGAAATATTCGCAAGACTATGCACTTACGTGGGGTGGTGGGTTTAACGACTCGAGCGGGGGGAACAAAAACAGCGGCGTGACACGCCGGCGTGTTGCGGAGAGGATCGATGGACTTTTTTGGGACCAGCCAAAGGAGGGAGCTTAATTTTGTATGAAATTATTGAGACTGCGATTCGACTTGGTAATACAATTCTTTGTAATTTTATTATTTGTGATTGGGTATAAATTGATTGTGATAGCTAGGATTCCAATAGCGATTGAATAAAACTGAATAAACCAATATCTCTCACGATCAAAAGTCATTAGAATTGGTTTAATAAAATAAAAAAGCAAAAAATCGACGAAGAGCAATTTTTATTGATAAATTTTTGTTTTTCACAAGAGATATCGGAACTTTCTATATCAAGATAATACTGACCGAATCGTTTATTAAAATTACTAAATGTGTCCAACGAACAAGTCCAAGTAGTTATACCGTCGTCATTGCATTTACATCATATTTTAAGAAATCATCACTTGGTTGAAAAAACTTGAACTACATTATTATCGCAACCCCGAAGCGAAAAAAGAACAATAAATCAAAACTAATCGCTCAAAAAATTTACTTCCCCGTCACTTCCCAGGCGCGGTGAAAAAAAAAAAGTAGGGAAGGTTGGCGGGAAATTCCCCTGCATCCAGACACAATTACGTACGTCTCCCCAGAGTGACGACGCCGGCGTCATCGGAAAATCAGCTACCTCGGCGACGACGTCCCGAGAGGGGCTTGCTTGCGCACCGCACGAAAAAGAAGAGGAAGAAGAAGAAGAAGAAGCAAGCTTGAATATCCCCCTCTCATCGTAACTCGGAGAGGCAGATAATAAGGATACAAGGTTAGCATGCAAGAGTCTGCAAATATTGACTGCGTCTTCGGCTTCTTTTTTCCACCCTCCTCCCACTCCGGAGGTCTTTGATCCGGGGCGAGGAGACGATAAGAAGCTGCCTTCTTTATCGAACCCACCCGCCGCCGAGTTGATGACGACGCCTAGGGGGCGATACGGGATGAAGTAGCGCTTGATTTTTAATTTTTAGGCTCATACTCTTCCTCGGGCTTCGCCTGGATTTATCTTTTAGGACTTTTATGTGCTAGAAAAGTGATCCGAGATTTTTCGATGTATAGTAGCTTGCACCATGATTATTGTAATTAGTCAGCCGAAGCTGAAAAAGAATGAATTGTTCCCAGTGTGTGGGATTTTTCAAAACTGTTCTAAACCAAAAGTAAATCAAGGTAATAAGTATTTTAAAAAATCATTGAATTTAAAAAGTCCCAAAATTATGAAAGTTGTCAGTCAGGAGCCTAAACAACTTCGAAAAAAGCTCTTTGAAACCGTCCAGAATAAACTCCAGGCTATCAAATAGAATTCACCGTTTGGCTCTTCAGTGTAAGATAGTCGTTCCTCGTCGGCCACTTTGCTTTGTCCCTTGGGAATAAGCCGGCCGGTGCGCTCTACGTGTCCTCAAATCTCGTCGGAGCAGCCAGCCGGCTGACGAAACGCGGAGAAGGCCGCCCGCCCGGCAGTTTCGGTGATAAATTGATATTTTTATAACCATTGTTGCTGGAGGGCCAAACCCAAAGGAGGTCGAGCCCGGGAGCTTGTTTCGTATTCAGAAGGCCGACGGACGTGTTTTGAAAGGATAAGTTACAATATTCACGCCCGGAATATGAAATACAATGGGGAGCATTTCAATTTTAGGCGGAGGCTCGAACTTAAATTCTCTCCCGGTAAGTGCAGCCGTATCGATGATTCGGGGAAACTTTATTCTCGCACGCTTATCTTTGGGTGAAATCGAGTAAAATCACATTTTGAAAAGTTATTTCGAGGGTGCGAAGAGATCTTCGAAGTGTCTCCGAAACTTTTCGAAGCTCGATTTCTTCTTCTTCCTTTTTCTCTCCCCATTTACTCTCTTTCTGATGATTTCTTTTTTTTTTTTTCTTTTCACTCAAGTGCTCTGAGCCAAGTTCGTAAAAAGCACTGACCACTACTCAGGGGAGACTGAATTTCTTCAATTCTTCGATTACCAACTCGAGCTCTCCTCTTTCAATGTTTCTTCAAATTTTAAGAAGCTAACTTTTTCTCGAGGAGAAGAAAAAGCACTTCTGATCGCTGCAGGGGGGAGAATAAAAGAAGAAGCGAGATAAAACTGATTGAGACCGGGGGGAGGGGGGGGGGAATTTCTCTATCGATAATCGTATTCTAAACTTTTATGATTTCTTGGACCTTTGGAAACTCCAAAGTATCTTTGAAAAAGTGAATTTTGAAGATAAATATCGCAGAGAGTGAATGAACGATGCCCGACAAACCATTTCACTGAAACGGAGAGACGAGTTAACGTCGGGTAAACACAATTTAACGACTGTAATTCATATTTTTCCGGGTGAAACAGATCACGATTTTTCCAAGTCACACATCACAAACAAAAAAAAAGAAAAAGAGGGGTGGAGGCGCAAGCGTGTCGCATACGTAAAAAGGCCCGCTTAAAATTCACTCGGCACGCCGCGCGTCTTTTTAGCTCGCTCGCCATCGTTCTTCCCTCCCTCCCTCCGTAGCTCCACGTATGCTCGGTGGCAAAATTGAAAATCCGATTTTGCCGCCTCGGATTTCCTAGCTGAGCTAAATCGGCCCGGGCTCTCGAAATGACGCGCCGGATTCAAATAAGCCTGCACCGCGATACTTTGAGGAGCCGAGTTGGGAGTTGGTTTTTTTTTTTTTTTTTCTTCTTGGAGGTTTCTTTTATTGTTTGCCTGAGGTCGAGGTTTTTTCATCGCGGTCGGGTGTTAGAAACGGTAGTTTTTTTTTTTTTTTTTTTTTTTTTTTTTTTTTTTTTTTTTTTTGTTGAGGATATGGTTTGTTTGTAATTGCGGGGAGGGAAGTACGTTTTTACATTCAAGAGAAATTCGTTGTGCAATATCGAAAAATACCGGGAATACAATGGTTTTAGAAAACTGTATAAGAGATCCTGTAAAAATGATGAGTAGTGATGGCAACTGAAGTAGCTTATTCCTATACTTTTATTTTTTTCTTTAAATTTATTCTGGAAAATATTCATCAACCCATTAGAACAGTTTTTTTTTTAAGAATAATTTAACCCCATCAACGAAGTTTAAAATTTTAAATCCTCCATCTTCAATGAAACTTTGAGAAAAAATAGGCACTCTGTATGACCATAGAAAAAAATCCGAAAACCACAAAAAAAAAAGATGAAGTTTTAAAATTGTGCCTTTCGAAAACCCGGTGATAAAGCCAAAGCCGGACACCGCCGGACTTTTGAACCCTTCTCTCCACTCTAGCGGGTTAGCTCAAGAGGCCGTATAATATCCGCATGCATACATATATATCGCATTTCCGGCTCAAAGGTCTTGTCCTAGTACTACTCCTCCTGCGCCCCGCATACATCAGGGGTTACTCTCGAAAGGGTTTTACCCGGCCATTTACATATAGATATCTTGCATTATTCTGCGAATTTCATCGTTACGACTCTCCTGGTGCCCCGGTGAGAAAACTAATCAAACTCGGGCGCGTTTACTTCTTTTTTCTTTTTTTTTTTTTTCTTTCCTCTCACCCTATCGACGCATTATTATGTCTGTCTTTTAGAGTCCACTGAGAGGGGTTTTTCCGTGGGTAATCACTCGATTTACGGGCACTTATCGCCTAGGCTTTTTCGAATGATTATTTATAACTTTATGTTTTTTTTCAACAAAAGCCACATATAGAATGCGTCGACAATGGAATAATTTAGATGAACACCATAGGAAAATTCAAGAACTATCCACATTTTCAAGAAGTATTAAGCCAACTATCTTATCCTTTGAATAGGTGTTTGTGATAAATTAAATATTTTCTAAGTTTTATAATTACCAATTAGTTTATAACACTTTATTTAATTTCTATGAACTTATAATTTATAATTTATAATTTATAATTTATAAAATGTTTTTGATATATGAAACTCTGTTTCTCTATATTATGTTAATTTTATACAATTGTTACTTAGTAATTAATTCATTGAATTAAATTGTAATGAGCCCACAAGCTCGTATATTTAAATAAAATAAAAAATAAATAAAAAAAATAAAATAAAAGCTCTTACGAGATTGATACTCGCAGTTGGAGTAAAAATAAATCACGGGGAGCTTTTTTTATACACTCTAACTTTTTTGTGTATGGTTAAGAAGTTTAAATCAAAAGATGCGTTTTCATTCGATTTGACGTGAAAGCAGAAAATTTATTAATACAATTCCGAGACTTGAATAAATTTATCTTTGAGGGGAGAGGTAGAGGGGAAATTATTCTTACCGCATATTGGATGAGTAATCGTTTGATGAAACGCTGAAAATGTTTGCCGTTCGAATCAAGGAAACGAGAGATACATTAAATTACATCGAATTTGAAATGAATTAAACTTCTGAGCAAATTGAAATGTAGAACGCGTACAAATATATCAAATCACATCGTGAACGATAATTTAATTGAAAATTAAAGTTATTAAATTAGCTTAAAGGGTATGGATTCTTCCTTCTTGGATTGTAATTTAATTTCAAGTTAAGTCAGTAATTACTTATTTTCTTAATTTATTGGTTAATTCATTATACTTTTTGTCTGGTTTTTTTGTACAAACTTTTAATTTGATAGAAATTCATTTTCACATCGGTGCACGGTTAAAAATTTTAAATGTAAATCTCTAAAATCATAAAAATTTTTACGAAAGTAAAAACAAACAAATTATTATAAACTTTGTTTTTAGTACTTTTCACGCATTTTTCTGAGGTGTACGAGGTTAAAAAAATTTTTTTTTGTAATTTTTTTGTCTACCTAGACCTTGACCAATACTACTTTTAAAAAAAAAGTCTTAAACAGTGCATGATTAAGAGTTAGCTTTGAAACTGAATATTTTTTCAGTGCTCGGTCATTATATTCGTAAAAAATTTCATTTTTTTGTTGTTAAATGCTAAACATTTGGTCATAATTCCAAGTCATAAAACAAAGTCATTCTATCCAAAAATAAGAATCAGGTGACTCCTGTATTCTATACGTAGTTCGCAAGAAACCATTACTTTTTTCTTACAGTATCTTATGAAAGTCGAACCAAAAATATCTGTAAACACCCCATCGGATATATGGGTCAAAGCCGTACCAACAACAAGACCTCCCCAGAACGGCAATAAAACCGCAGTAAATGGAACAGCCGGCATCCTGGAGGGGTAAAACACGGACCGGCCTGCATGGTGCACGGGGGGCAAGGCGCCGATCTTAATTAAGCCGGGGCCGGGGGCGTCGGTGGTTATTGACATCGCCCGCCGCCGGAGTTCCTGAGGCTGGGTACGAACAATACCCAACGCAAAACGGGCATTCAATTATCCCACTCGAGTACCCGCGCCAATCCATTGTGGATGAGGCCTCGATGCCCAGTCTTTTGACTGCGGGCGTGACTAATGCTCCGCGGGATTTTTGGCAGATTAATCGCGGTTTTAATTTAATTAGCGGTCGCCCTGACACCAGAGCCTATAATTAATACCCAAACGAATGGAATTTTGTTCCCTGAGACCGTATTGTTGATCGAGCGGCTTTCGCTAATACACTCGGACGCGTGGTTGCGGAGATTACACCGAAGTTTGATCATTGCGACCTCGATCAATTACATGCTTGACAAAGGACTCTGCTCTGTGCTGTTTCGAATAATCTTTAATGTGCAGAGGGAATAATAGCTCTTATTAGCCTGATTAGATGTACGAGTTAGAAAAAAATAGTTTTGCAAAGTTCTAATCTCAATCATGGATTTTTGGATAATGAATTTTGATGCTGGGATAGCAAAGCTAAAGCTGTAAGACGTTCTCTAGCTGAGTTCTCATTTAAATTTGGTGTGTGCATTCGCGCGCTATTCCTTCATAATTGCGATTGAATTGCATTAAAATTATTGAGCAATTACTTCATAAGGTGTCTGTGATGTATTCTCTCTGTTTAGTTTCTTGAAGATGCTATTAACCTAATAATCTAGTTATAACCTACTCGTGTTATATTCATTCTGAAATAATACGGAACACGCTGTAAATGGCTTGCTTTAGCTTTATATAATTTAAACTCGATTCGAAGTAGCATAAAACACTTATCAAACAAAATTAGTAATGCAATATTTTTACTGCCAAAGCTTAGTGTCGGAAACAAGGAAGTTTCGATAAGAACGGAGTGAAAATAAAAAAGAAGTGTTTCTTTTGCAAGAAAAAAGTTTCATACCTGGGCTGCGAGAGAGTTTGAAATAAAAAAGTTTGAAATTTAGTACTTCCAAGGATTTGAAAGTTTTTAAGTGTTATTTGAGTAACGCATTCCTAATAAATACGTTATTAACACATTGTGTACCACTAAACCGACTCCTGTGTACCGAACAAAAATAGTTCTAATTTTATTACTAATTTTAAAATATTTTCCAACGCAATGCAGGTTGCTTTAAGCTACCAATCTACAAATTAAATCCTCAATACCGTCATAGTAATCGTCGTCCGGGCCAACTCGATATTTCCATCTCGCCTTAATTGCGACACTCCCCGGGGCTGTACAGGCTCGCGCGACCTCCTTCCGATCTTTCTGACACGTCCGAGTTTCCGTGATAAAATTCCCCGAGGCTGTCTCTACTACCCCCTCCCCCTTTTTTTTCACCACCTCTGCGCGCTTTTGTCGTCTCTCGGTTGACGATTCGCGAATGTTTCGGGCTGAGGTAGAGGAACACTGCCTTTTTTCTCGTGCTTGTTTTACTTAATGGATATTTTTGTTGTAATTAACGGATGTAACAGGGTTTTTCAGGAAGAGTTTGATGACGTCATGGTAATATGATGTGATAAATTGGAACATTTTTTGATCCAAAGTTGTCATCAACACAGTGATCAAATGTTTTGAAAATATTTGTCTCAAAGCCTGTTCAAAATGTTTAATTTTTTTGAATAATTTGTTTCTAACTCTATTTTTCCGTGGTCACATCATGTGAATTGACGATCTTTTAACCAGTCTTGCGTATCTTAGCGTCACTATTGATCATTAATTGAAGAGTTCAGATGGAAGTGCTTCCATCGCAGAACAGTATTAATGAAGACCAACATTGTCCGAACGTAGATAACTCGTAAAAAGCTTTCAAAACTTTTTCAAAAGAGAAAGAACCCAGGTAAGAATTTTCGATTACTCTCGCGTGAATGAAAAAGGAACTCCTATTCAAATTTCACAAGCTAAAAAAACACTTCCCCTCCCCCATCGATCACCATCTTCAGTCTCGCGAGAAAAAAAAAAGAGAGAAAACCCGGGGTTTCAAAGTGCCACCTAATTACTTTCCCCCCCAAAGAAAAACCACAAAAGAGGTCCCTCGGAAATAACTTTACGATCGATCAACGTCCTAGATTATTAAACCCTACAAGCTTGTACATCTCTTGCAAGTTTTAACTGCCGATTTTATAGCGCTGCATCCCACTTCGCAAAGTTATACCTGATTCTCTTATCTAATATCGTTCGGCAGGAACGATAAGGGGCGGCTCGTTAGCAGCCCTGATTTTATCGCAAATCAATCCGGATCCATTCTTTTTTAACGGCTCCGATCAGAAAGTTTGTTAACGGGGAGGGTTTTATAATCCGAGATTGAGTTTTAATTGAACGTTCTTCCCGTAATTTGAAAATTGATATTTTTTTTAAGGAGAAAAAGAACAAATTAAGAGTTTTAAGTTTTAAAACCACGGTGAGTCTTGAAAAATAAACAAGGCTAATTTTGTTACTTCAATTGATACGATCTGATCAATAAAAAAAATTTTCATTTTAACTTTTTTACATAAAGATGATTTTTTTTATTCCAATACATAGTTGTTTAATTCTTCAGTTCTGTGTACCAAAATTTAGTTTCAGCAAAGAGTCTGATCTTAATCCCATTGAAAAAAATGTACTTTTAAAATTTGATGTATTCAGACTTCAGATCTATCCCTTGAGTAATAAAATCTTAAAATAATATAATATTTGTTATACAGCAATCAACATTTACAAAATAAATGACATTCGTATAAAAAGTTCTTCACATCATCAAAATAAACCATCAATTAATCATCATCACTTTTTATTTTTATTACAAAATACTCACCACTTTCAACATCTAATTACAACAAAACTCCAGAACTCCGATTACTTTACAACTCTCACTCCCTATGCTGAATTACCAATAGTTCGCAGCGAAGTAAGTACAAGCCATTCAAGCCTTCTCGGTCTGATCCTGGTCTCTATTTATCCATCGCGCCAGCCCCCAACAACCTCCGGACATCAGCCAGCCGACAATGCTAAACTTCGGCCTCATTGTCCTTTACCCACCGTGCAGCACTCCGCGTTAAATAAAAGGAGCCTGGCAATGAGTTGTGTACTACCGATTGATTTAGACTCCGGTGCCCAAAAGTTGACAGTACCGATCGATCGAATCGCTGTTATTAATCTGAAGAGTTATTTAATTTCAATGGGCTATCGATTTCGTTTTCTCTTTCTCGGTTTATTTACCGGAAAATTAACCGGCTGTACGCGCTCAGCTCACCGGATTAGGAGGTACCTTCCCCGACGACGACCTTTATCTTCGGCACGACTTTTATTTTTTCGAACGGTGCTTTTTTTTTCTCGCTGCAGTAGCTTTAAGTAAAGAAGAGGAAAGAGAAAAAGTAGTAATTTGTATGGACTAAATGAGAATGCATCGAGGGTGGCGCGAAGGAGATGGAGGATATTTGTCTGAATCTACTGGTGCCCTCTCTTTCGAGTTTTTTTCACCAGCTCCGAGAGGCGAAGTAAGATTAACTGCCGGGACTTAATTATTGTTTATTTGGATTTTTTAATTGAAGTGTCGTGCATCTTCCAGAGTTTCGATTGAATTCTTTTTGGATAGACTGCTTTTGTGATTTGTTACATAACCTGAATATTTCTATAAACTGTTTAACATCGTAGGTAGTTTCGTCTTCGATTTTGTCAAAAAGAAATATCTACTAAAATTATGCTTTTGCTGAAGTATTAAACTCATTTTATAAACGCATTACTTTCGTATCAAGGGAGTACACACCGCAGGTGCTTCCAGGAACGAGGGTTTTACCGAGAGCCCGATAAAAATATAAGTCTGTGTCGTAAAAATTAAGCATTTTGTAGGTAAGAGAAACTGTCAAAACATCCGGTTAATCGAAATAAAACGTGAAAAATCCTCCGATAATCCGAGGCAAGCGACAGACTCCCAAAAGAAGAAGTCTCAAGTGTAAATTACTCGCTCCCGACCAATCTGTGAAATTCCCCTGAAAAAGCTCATGGGTGATTAAAATTAAAAATGAAAATAAAAGGCAAATGGTAAACGGCACAGACGTCGCGTCGCTCGGCGACTAAAACAAAGCTGTCCTAGGAGGGCCACCGCGCCGCTTCGATTCTCGCGATTTGATATCGCTTGGGAAATCATTGAAAGTGCGAACGAAAAATGAAAATAGCGGGGAAAAAAAAAATTCAAACCGGCTGGAAAAACTAATGCGCATCCGAGCGCACGGGATTTTTAACGTGTTTCGTTTGCTTTATTTTTCAGGTGGCGTTTCTCGTGTTGGCGTGCGGAGCTTTTTTTAGGTACCCGTGAATGAAAAAAAAATTCATGCGTGAAGGAAGAATTAAACGAGTGTGTCCCAAAGCTCAATGGATTGCGATGGAGATTGATTTTTACGAGTGCATTTTTAATTAATGTACGATTAGTTTTCGGGTAGCTTTAATTCCTAGATGATCGCTTATCGTCTTATTTTTCCACTGATCTACTATTTCCACTAAAAAGAAATGTACATTATAATGATCTAGAGAAACTGTTTTTCTTCAACTGCACGAAGAATAACAGATTTTACTTATTTTTTACAGCACAATAGTGAAATTTAGAACAACATTGATGGAACGAGAAGTAAATTTGAGTCGGGACTGGCTCCGACAAAAGCCTCGTTTCACGCATTGAGAAACGAGTTGACATAAAAAGAAGGAAATGGAAATCGCTCGAACAGTTTTTTTTTCTTTTCTTTTTTTTTTACATTGCTCGACGATGTATTTTTATGTGGGACATTCTTGCATCGCACGTGGGATTGCAACCCTTTTGTTCAAATGAAATTCCAAAATAAATTTATTTTTGGGATACCAAGAAATCTTACTGCCGTAAAACGAAATTTAACAAATTTTGGTTGGTTGAAATTTTTTAAAGTCCGTTGCAACCGAAACATATGCACCCACTATTAAAATTCAAATTAAAAAAAATATTTTTTTAGTAGCTAGTTTTTTTTCTTTTATGCAGTGGCAATGTTTTAGTAGCACATTAACTCTTTGAGTGACAATCAAACCGAGGAATTTGATAAGCTACGTTTTAGAAATGTGTTATTTATCACGGACAAATTTCAAAATATTTATGTTAATTTTTCTCGGATTGCCGCTTAAAACTAACATTGCAATATCAAAGGCTCGCTGATAAAAATTCATTTAATTAAACCTAAAAACTCTTGCTGATCAAAATTCCTACAAATAGAAGTAAACTCGATTCTCATAAAAGCAATCGCGAGTAAAATTGATCCAATTAATGTATTTGATGACACGCGTTACCTGCGAGATAATGCATACCGTTGAGTCTGGCAAGCCGAGTAAATAGAACGTTCGGCTTCGAGTCACCGTTTTAGTCTCCAGGCCTTTTGAATATTTGTTCGTTATGTATTCAAATGATCCGTGAAAGGCACCCGTAAATGCCGATTGATGGGTCGGGGATGCCACGTTCGCATTAATCACAGCCTAATTGACGAATCGTTGGGAATTCGGAAATGTCTTCTCGGTGCAAACACACGAGGTATTTTTGAAGTCCAACGTTTCCCGGTTTAAATAAGTTCGGCGGCTATTGATCGGCTCGCGGGAGACTCAAAATACCCAAAATAGATTAGCATTGCAAATTAAAATGACGAGTTTGAAAATAAACTTTGTTGGGGTATAAAAAGTTCGAGCTTTTAAAATTTATATTAAATTTTAAGAAAACGAATCAAATTAAGCTCTGCTTTGGCTCATCTAATTATCAGGTATTCTAATTATACCAGCTCGCAACCCCAGAATAAACAGGGTCTATTTGGTCGAATCAAAGATCCGCGATCGCAGATATTGCCAAGGGGCTCGTACACATGGTTGTACGGGCTCGAGAGTCTCAAAAATTAATTTTACCGTCCGTTTAATTCGATTTAGGTCGTCGTCGAGTGGTCCCGATGCTATTAATACTTTGACGGGAGGAGGCTGCGACTTAATTGGATCAAAGAAGGATGATGATTGGTAGAGTAACGATTATTCAAAGGACATTTTACGGATGAAATTTTGTGTTTTAAACGGATTTATCGGTTGACTGACAGTCGTGCCAACCGTCAGTTTTCGGGTTGGGGGTTAAAACTACGAAATTTATCAGGATGAAATGTGATTCTAACTTTGCGAACGCAGCGAATTAGTTGCTGAGATTTACGGGTAAATTTAACCCAAGCGAGTCGCTCAATTATAGAATTTCACGTTTTGTCATGGAGAGGTGAAAAAAAATGTTTACATTACGTTTCCAGCCAAGCGACACATTTATCTCGAGTTTCAAATAAAAAAGGGTCTGTGTATTTTAATTACATATAAAAAATTATTTGTTTTTTGTAACGTTATTGCAGATCAAAAATAATACTAATGCATTCTAAACGCAAACGTGTGAATTCAATGTAAATTAATCACAAAAAGCACGAGCATCATTCTCATCCATAATACATCACACGCGCCCGAGCGCATAATCGACCAGGAATGCCATGCAACTATCGCTGCAAAAAAATTTCGTTTTTTTTTTTCGTTCCAAAAGATTAAAACGCGATTTAATTCAGGTTGAGTATGCGAAATGTTTGCCCGGGCGGGGGTGGGTTCTTCCCTTCTATACTTTGTGTGTCTTTTGTGGAGGCAGCAGCGCAGCGCCGGGAGGGATTTTCACGGTCGAGAGAGCCCCGGCGATGTTTTATTGGATCCTCTCCTAGGCCTTACGAGAATTTACGTTGCGGTTCTTCCTTTTTTTTTTTTATTACGGAGGCTCCTTTCATTTGCACGGATTATAAATTGCATCTAGTAGCTTTTTTTTACTATGAATTCATGGGGATTTTGTGATATGAATGGTTTTTTGATTATTGGGTGGAGTTTGGATTGAGTTTCAAAAATCAACGGGAAATTTGATTAAATTTCATTTGGTAAAGATTTAAAAAAAAAAAATTGGTAAAGTGTAAAGGGTTCAATTATATTGCTTTATTTATTGATATGGCTTTGCAGAGTTTTTGATTACCAAAATAGAATATCATTAACAATTGAAATGGAATCGGATCTATTTATTTAAAAAAAAGCTTTTATTTTTTATTATTTATTTTTTACCAAGCTATTATCGAGAATTAGTTTTGATTTAAAAGTATTAAGAAAATCTACTTAATACCGATCGAAGTTAAGTTTTTTTTTTTTTTTTTTCCTCAGAAACGGGAAACAACGTACTGCACGCAAAGGGAAATAAATCGCATAATTGAAGTCGATGGAAAAGCGAGTGATGTATGGATAAGACGATTGTGTGTGAGTATAAATTGGCCAAAGGTGGATACTTTCGGTGGTGGGCGGGCCGCGCTGAGTTTTGGAGGAAGATTTACATTTCGGGAGTTATTTATGCCCGCAGGAGGAATCCATTGGGGTATTTCCAGGGAAAAGTAGTTCGGCGCATAAATACTGCGATATGGCTTTGCCAAGATTTTGCATTTGTTTCGATTGGGGGCATACTGCGGAGAGCACAAGGCAAGCAGTATTTGGCATTAATTTTTAGTCGATAATTATAAAACTTGGTTTTTTTGTGTTGGATCCATTATTCATAGAAAAGATAAATTTTGAATTCAGCATGCAGTGGAAGAAAATTGATTAGGTAGATTATCAGAAGCCACATTGCCAATTTCACAATAAATTTGAATAGGGAAAGAAAAAATCATTTTAAGAGAATTTAAATTTAAATTTTATTTTTAAATATACTGTCATTTAGATAGAATTGTATTTAAATAATATATTTTACACAGTGAATTCTGTTAAATTTATGGCGTTTCAACGATGATAATCGTAATAATAATTTTCAAAAATATGATCCTTTTTTTCCACAACAAGATACTATAAGAAAGAGAAGAAGTTTGTTAGATTTTTGTTAATAAAGATGTAAAACTCACCGGCACTATTACTGGCGTAATTAAGATCCTTACCTGAAACAAGACAATACAAACACATCAATCATAGTGTACAAAGTTGGGTCTGGGTAGTCAAAATAATTCAAAGGCTTTCCCGCGCAGCACAACATCTCGCCTGCATACGCCATTAGCGCTGAGTGCGTCTCCGGGATCGATTTCAGATGTATACGGGCTGAGAAGTCGGGGATTAATTACCGCGTTCCTGTTTCGCGAGTGGAGCTAAGGCATCGCGTCGGCGATCCAGCCCCCCCGCGAAGGCCCCTGGAATTGATTATGTTAAGATGGCTTTGGACGACGATTGATGTTGGCCTTTGATTGTCCCCGATGACATTGGAGCTTTTTGATGGTTTTGAAAATTAAAAAATAATTTTTTTCTGTGAAAAGCCCTCCCGAGCGATAAATTGTTTTTAAAAACCGCGACTAATTGCCGTGAAAAGTTGTGTTCTTTGTGATGCCAGAGCTCCCGGCCAACCCAACGAACATTAAAACGCACGAAAAAAAGTGGGTATTTTGTAATTTCGGGTTTGCTATTCGTAGAGAGCATTATTGCCCTGGCGTTTTTTCGAGAGTAATGGAAACCCTCTGTTACAATGGCGGGACGGTGCACCTTTTATAACCCGCGGCCCCTTTATTTTTCATTTTATTGCGCCAAACATTTTTTTTTTGCGTCCTCCTCCCCGAAGCGACTCCGAAATTGGCATTTTTTTCAGTTTCGCAGGAAAAAAAAAAAAAAAGAGGTATTCCTTATTAAACGACAAAAAAAGGGGGGGGTATTTACAAAAGTTAATACACATGCCGCATATTAGATATATTAGGGGCCACACGAAGTGGATATTATAGTCAAATACAGGGACAGGGGGGGAGGCACGGTAAATATCAGAGAGTTGCACGCGACGACGACGAGGACGGGGAAGAGGAAGGTATATGCGGCCCGTGGGCAAATACCGAGCGCGGCGCACGTGACGCAAACATATTACGGGAAGGCTTCGCCGTCGTAAAATTCGAAGATTTTGACGGGAAGATGGCTTCAATTTGGAGGGAGCTTTAACTTGCACGACGAGTTTCGAATTCATAAAAGACACCGGGGATCATCGTTACCTTTTTTTTTGCTGTCCTGGGGTGAGGGATTTTAAATTTAATATTCTTTCTCTTCCTAGTATTTACCTGATTATCGAGATTATTATTTTATTTGTATTAGGTAAAAAGAAAAAAATATTGAGTGCAGCTGTCAAAAATCGTATTGCTAGCGACATTTAAAAATCTCTGATTTTTAAAATCCTTTTTTTTGGTTGTCAAAAAAAGAAAAAGTGTGAAAATTAATATTTAACTACGTAAAAAAGTGAAACTTTTTTAGATTACTAAAGATAACCCAACAATCTCAGTAGACGAAAGCTTGCATAAAGTAAGAGTAGGGAATTTTTACTGCTAAAGTCCCATAAAAATTCTTCCAGAACCATCATAAAACAGTCATAAATCTCCGTCTTTCCAAAAAATTTATTGTAATTTTATTATGAAAAAAGGGTAATTTTGAATATTTCGATCTTCCCCGACGTAAATCAATTTTTACAAAAATCGAGAAAAGCCCGGGCACCAAAGGCGGCGGTTCATTTCATTTTTTAGCCTAGCTCGCCGCGTCTCGTTCCCCCTATTCTTCGTCTAGGTGTCGACGAAAAAGCCCACGTCGTAGATTTGTACGCTTCCGCAAAGGATAAAGCCTTTCTTTTCCGAAAGTGTGAGCGAGCGAGCGAGAGAGAAGAAAAAAAAAACGGACGCGCACGGGGGGGAGGAGAACGATTTATGGCCCGAATATGCGTGCGACCTCGGAGAAAATAGAGGAAGCTAAAGTGTCAAAGGGAGAAATGAATTCGGAGATTTTTCCCTCTGTGTGAAAGCCTTTATTTTTGAGGCGAGGGCGAGAGTTTTTCTTTTTGATCTTTTTCTCTCTCCTTTATTTCTTACTTCCTTCCCTTACTGGGTCACGGAAAATTATTTTGAATTCATTGTTACCGAAAGAGCTTGGGTTATTGGATTTCGAGGTCGGTACGATAAGGCCAAAGTTGAAGTTTCTGATGGATACTTTGATAAAATTTTTGGATGTTTGCTGGATGAACTGACTTACTATTTATCTCAACAACGGACAAAATATAAATGTCTCGTATTTTCTGAAATATGGTTCGTCATTAGTTTGTTCCGAAAAACGGAGACGTGACAAATGCTTTAGCTTCGGCTTAAAAAATTACCATCGCTTTGATATTTCCAAAAAAAATAAACATACGTTCTGTTTAACTTCCGTAATAAAAGTACTTTTTCGCATATTCATCACATAAATTTAGGCGTATAAAGAAGCCACCGGAGATATAAAATAGCGTTGACAAAGTTGGACGTATTTTTTATCAACTCGTATGCGTGCGTGGAAATATCAAATTCGGCGATTCATCATGCCGAGCTAAAAAAAACAAACCCGAGTGAAATAATGTCGTTACACGTAAAACGCATAAAGACTATTTTTTCACCCTACTACTTTTTCCAAAAAAAATTTTTCTTGTCGATCGATCAAACAACTTATTGAAAAAAATAGCATTACAAGCAAACTCAATGATTACAAAGCGCCACTTTTTAATCCCACCTGGATGCCAGTGTGAGTTTTATTCCGAAACCTCAAAGATCAAAGCCGTTCGGTATCGTTGTAAAAAGTTTCTTTTACCCCGGAGAAAAGAGAGTTTTTCCTCCTTTGAGCTGATTCAAAAGAACACGCGTGCGGCGAGATAAGGAAAAAAAAAAGAGTTCCGGTAAAATTTATATGTTCAAAAAAAGGGGTAAAAAGGAAAATTTTCCTCCCTCGTTTTACCGTGGCTTTCTCGGTTGATGAATGCAAAAGAATCCTTCAGGAATGCATACTTTCACCCGGATCCATTTATAAGGAAGGATAAAGGATTACACGCGGGTGAGTAAGTTTAATCCCACTTTCATTATACGGTATAAGAAGAAATTCTCATTTCTTGGTGATTTTAAGGTTCGAACAGGAGAAAATTTTTATAAAATAAAATCGTTTTTATTGTTCCAGGAAATATTATTTTCAGACAAATCTTAAACAGTCATTAAGGAGGTTCCCTACCAAATAGATCCAGCCCACAGATTTTTTCCAAATTAAATGAACACATAGTTTTTAGTACAAAAATAGCTCAGCTAAAATTTCAAAGCCCTGAGGAGCTTGTGAAAAAAGTTATAAACATTTCAAATTTCACAAATTTGCATGGGTTCTAATGGGAAATTTACTAAAACAGCAAATACTTAATTTCCAGCCCACAAATTTTAATGTAACTACGCACAAAAATCAGAAAAAACCAGACTTTGATTATACTTGTTTCAAAACATTCATTAGGATCCTGTAGCAATAATTATAGACAATTGATTTTATATTCTTGTAATTATGACTTCTCATTGGCTCATACAGAGGTTAAAAAGTAGCTGAGCCAATGAGCAGACGACTACTGTAGTCAAATACACATTTGACTTACGTAGATGGTAGGGAACCTCCTTAAGTACAGAGTTTTAAAATTTATAATTTACAACAAGTGTAGTTTAAAAATTTACTTTCTGAATTTGAGTGCCAATTATTCTCGCGGCGGCTGAACTTGATGGCTTTGATCAAATGATTAATATTTCGGACCATCAGCGGCTCGTACACAAAATCTTTGGTTTCAGATATTTTGAATTTTACAGTTTTAAAAAGTAAAATGAAAATATTTTTCTAAATGTGCTGCAGGTGAGATCTATACGGTATTTTACCGCGCTCGTATTGAGACGAACTGATGCAGACTACAGCTCTGATCTTGATTTTACAGTTTGAGTAGCTATACAGGCACTTAGGTATTTATGGGCTGGGACCATTCAAGGGAACTGGCCTGTACCCAAGATTAGACTTATAAAGGGGGTGGTACTTTCGGAGTATTTCAGGAAATTTTAATTCCTTAAAATTAAGATTATTTGAAGGTTTGTAGAATATGATTACGTAGTTTTAACGATTATTCTCATAATTTCATCTGAAAAAATTAATGTTGGACTCGTCAAGTAAGAAAGCAAAAGAAAAAAAAAATTCAATCCACAGCCACAGAGCATTTATAAAAATCGTCATTCAGCTGTCAACCGAGTCCCAAACAAAAGGTAATTGCTCGGACGGAATCCAAGCAAAGCTACCTTTTACATAAAGGGTAAAAAAAAAGAGAGAGAGAGGGAAAATTGATTTACGAGAGCGGATAAAAGCGCTTGCAGCACGCACGCTAAAGAAAGGGACGCATGGATGTACAAAGTGACTCCCAGCATTGTGTTGGAGAAATAAACAAAAAAAAGGAGTAGAGAAAAACAACGGTGGGTCTTTTCACGGACGAGATTCGTTTTTCGGTCATCTCTCTCTCGCTCTCTTTCGCTCTGATCTTAATGGAAAACGCGCGGGGCTCGGCGTGGGGTGCGAAAAAATTCATGAAGCCTCCAGAGGCCGTATTTCCTCGTGTAGTTTGGGAATGCCAATTGATGTTGGAAGGCTTGGTGATTATTTTTTTTCTCCTACAGCTGCACGTTTTATCTTTATTTATTTTAATGGTTACGAAAGATAGGAGAGTCTCTCAAAACGAGGCCGTTTGCTTAAGTTTTTCAATCTATGAGACTGGTGCTGATTTAAAAGTGAAGACTTGTTGGTACAGTCAAACCGTACTACTAATTTTTTATTATAAACAAAATTACAGTAAAACAGACTATTTGTTTTATTTTTTCATTTTTAAAAAGGTATGAATTGTATGCATCCTCATAGGAAAAAGATCTTAATGATTCTTGAGAAGTATGGAAAGCACAAACTGAATCTGCCCAGTAATAAGCGCTGGCACGAAAACTTTGTGTGCTTTTTCACATTTTCTTCAATTTTTGAGTGCTAGAATTTTTCTGTACAAATATTAAGCTCTTGTGCAGTCTTAAATAAAATCAGATTTATTTAAAACTTCTGAAGTTAGAAGTTTGTCAGAAAGTTTATGTTTGGAAACAAGAATTTATTGTTTATTTTTCAAATTATAAAAAATCGCAAGTTACCACTTACTCATTCTAAAGTTCAAACTTTGATAATTCTACTTTATGAAGCTAAAGCATCTAATTTACAAATTTAATTTAAAATCATGTTTGTTCTTTTTATTTCAATTTTTAAAAAGAAAATCAACTGAAATTACCAATTTTATCTGAAAACTCTGAGTTTATACTCAATTGTGGTATTTTATAAAGCTGTAAAATAAAAATCCTAAATTATTAATAACTTTTCTTTTGATTGAAAAACTAAGAATCCCCAAACTTATTGTTAACCATACCCAAAACTGAAAAATATATTTTTCACACTTAATTACTTCTCAGCATAAACGAAAAAAATATTATAAAATTTTTTTCTAAGGTCGTTTTTTTCGCGAATCTGCATGAGTTATGAAGATTTCTTTGTGGCGCAACTGCAGGGAGCCATAATATTTTGTAAGCAGTGCCCTCGAACGACGTCGTTTTCCGGAAAAGAAATTCTCAAGCCTCCCCCGCCATAATATTTAAAAAGGTCCCTCTTCGAGCAACACACGGCGAGCGTATAATAAAAGAGAAATAAAATAAAGGAGCCCGCCCGCCCGGCCTGGAAGTAAAATGTCTCTCAATAAAACGGAGTATCGTAAAAAAAGGAAGAAAAAAGAAAGAAATCACTACCGCTCCGTATTGGTCGGGTATATATACACGCGAAATTTTCCCTTATCGCGTCTTCCTTTCAATCGCGGAGGAGACAAAGTTATGGAGCCGTGATTGCAGCCATTTCTCTCTATGTATTTGTCGCTCTTTTTCCTTCCTCCCTGGGCCCGCGCCTGCAGTCGGAGTAAAAAAAATTAAAGTAGATTGAATAAAAAAAGAAAGTAGGGATTCGTCTTCCTCTTCCTTGAAATCCTTGTTTCGCCCGGGCAAATTGCATCGGCATCGCATTAAGGCTCTCTCTCTCTCTCCCCCGATACCGAAATAACAAACCTTACTCTCTTTCATCCACTCTCTCACTCTTTTTTTTATTTATTTTTTTTTTTTTACCAGACGACGCATTTTAATCGGATTTTTCATTTTAACGAGTGCACCGAGCGAGTCCCTCCCCGTAAAATCTGTAAATATTTCATTGGTCCTTTTTTTATTTTTTTTTCTACCTATTTTAGTTCCCCCTTTTTTTTCTGTCTCTGCTGTGCGGTAGTGAAAAGGATACGGATCGTAACGAAAATTCACAAGCGTATCGATTATTCGGCTTTTGTATTCATTTACGAGTCCGTGTACCTCTCGCTTTTTTTTTACAGGTAGATGGAATGGAAAAAAATAAAGGCGGGGGGGGGGGGAAATATGTGGGGATGTGGAGGGGAGAGAAAGTTTTATCGGGTGAAATATTTTTGGAAAAATTGTTGTCCCGTGGTGAGAGAAGTTTCTTTTTCAAAGAATGAATGTAGCTTTAAATTTTTTTTTTTGCGTAGAAAAAAAATTTATACGTATCTACTGTCTCTGATTTTAGGATATACTTGAAAATTTTTTTTTGTCATTGATAGTGTATGATTCTCAACAAGTTGAACGTTAAATATTGTGCTTTAGTAACCTCAATTTGAAACTACAAAGAAAAAGGAAGGTATACTCGAAGGTATAATTAAAGCAAATCGAATATTTAAAACTAAAATGATAATCAATATTTAAATTGTTTTCGGGAATTACTTTTTTTATGAATTAATTGTTTGCAACAATTAAAACTTTATTATCCAAATTACGAGCAGTAATTTTTTCCGGTAATAAATTATAGTAATTAATACAGTCTTGAATTCATGTATTTTTTTTAATCTCAAAATTTAAACAATTTTTCTGTGGAATTTTCTTATCGCTTTACTTTAGTTTACTTTCAGTGATTTGTCAAAAATAAGTACACTGAAATATTAGAAACCTTGAAGTTACTGGTGACGTTGAATTATTGTTTCAACAATACTCTGATGTTTCTGTCGTTACTTTAGATACGTTTGTTCAAAACAATATTCAGTTTCTATAAATTTTTAAAACTACCTGAAATTTGGAGAATACAGCTGGTACGAATTCTAATCACTAAAATGTAAAAATTATTCAGCCATCCAAAATGTACATAAATTTAAGAGTGAGCAAGCATGTGTCTCTTAAATGGAATTTTAAAACAATGACGTCAGTTGTAAGTTAACATTGAGACATATGAGTACAGCTCAGTGTTAAATATATCAATAACGAAAGTCTAATAAATTATTCAATCTTTCAGTGTGCAATACGATTTTGCAATGATTTTCACGGCAGTTCTTGCAAGTTTGCTGATCAGTAACGTTGCGTCGATAGCATGTCCAAAGGTGGAACAAATTTTTTACGATCCGAAACCAGGTACGAAATGTGAAGATATTCCTGGTGCTTACTGGTGGCTGAACGGAATCTGTGCTTTTCACACCTGTGCCGACCTCCAAGATCATCGGGACGATCATTATTGCGGCGTTGGAAGTTGCAATATTTTTGGATACCGCTGCGACGGTGGATGCATCCAACTCGAGGAAATCAACAAAGAACTGATTTCAATATATGAGGAAAGGTTAAGAGTTCTCGTTCATTTGAAGAAAATTTTTCAAATTTATTACATGGATTACGTTGATAAAGTTTATCACGTAACGAAGTCTTTAGAACTTTCGAGCAAAGTTCCTATTGGAGATTTTTGAAACATATTTTTTACATTATTAAGTATTGGTAAATTCTACAAAAAATTCCATATTTTAAAGTTGATAAAAATTAAAAAATATTAGATAACTGTATATTTTTTTGTTTTGTTTTTTTTTTTTTTTTCCTCATAAGATTTCGAATCCAAATGTCGACATTACTTTTATTTGAAAATTTTGAACCACCCTACATGTTACTTCCAAGTGTCGTTTAATTAAATTAATATCTCCAAAATTATTTGAAGTTGATGATAATTATCTGTATAAAATGTAATAAAATAATTAGAGTAGACAAACATGACAACCAAAACTTGGATCGTAAAAATTGTTATCAGTGAATTTATAAGTGATTTAAAAAAAATTCCACTCTTTATAGTTATTTGAAATTAATATTTTGATTTATGTAAGCTTATATTAATTTTTCAGTCTCAATGCATGACCTTGAATATTTTTATTAATGAAATGCATATATAAAATGCTTATAAGCATTTTATCAAGCATTTTATTAACAGTTAACTTAAATTCTTTAAAAAATTTTAAAACTCTGATTTTGAGTGCTCGTTAGCTACAAAATAAGTTAAAAACTCAAGCCAATGTAATGAG
The DNA here is from genome assembly GCA_038277355.1 of Encarsia formosa. NCBI lineage: Eukaryota > Metazoa > Arthropoda > Insecta > Hymenoptera > Aphelinidae > Encarsia > Encarsia formosa. The sequence continues at coordinate 116,025,802 of CM076184.1, forward strand.
AATGACTGAGGATCTATTATAATTTGAAATAAAAGTGAATACTCTAAAATTTCACTAATGTTCTACAATTGTGTGACTAGAGTTTTAACTTCATAGAATCAGTAAAATAATTATTACGTATTTTCAGATTCATTTTCCTCATGATTTTACTTCAATCACCCGGATTCAATCGAGGTGAGGAAACAAAAAAGCTTAATAAGGTTTCACAAATATTTTATTCGGTCGTAGTATTTACATGCTAGATAAAACAGAACGTAACTAACTCCAATGATTAGATCAAACTTGAGAATCTACCGAGATCTGCTTCGTTTCAATGGTCCTAGATCCAAAAGCCTGTGTTCGCCACCCCACAGAACCTTGAAAACATATCTTTCATGCTTCCTTCGAAAAAGCAAAGCCAAATCAACAGCGCGATACCCCTCTTCTTTTAATAGTGAAATCTGGTCGGTAACCCACTTGTCGGACTGGACACATCCACCCTCGCATTTGAAGCCACCAATCCAGCAGTTGCCTTCGCCGCAGTACCAACGACCTCTGTGGTCTTCGAGATCAGCACAAGTATCAAATCCGCACAGTTGATCTCTGTAGTGGTAAGCACCGGTAATGTCACTGCAATTGGTGTCGGACTTTGGAGAATATACTATCGTGTCCACTCCTACGCAGCGTTCTGATTTCGCCACGGCAATGAAAAAACCACAAATTAAAGTTACGACGCTGGTAAAACAGCGGAATTTCATTGTTTAAGAGAGCTGCCTGACGATTAGACTGGCTAGATGAAGACTCTTTGGGTTTTGAAGTTCACGTTATCAGAAGTAAATTTTTACGATTTTTGTGTTCGAGCTTTATCCATGTGGCGTATGTAGCAGAGGCGATAATTATTCAAAGCCGATAACAAAAACGTCACTGTTATTCAAGTTTTAAAAATAACATTGACTCTTTTGAACAATATTTCGATACGTTATGTGAAGGAAGTAATAAAATTAAAACATCCGATTGAGACTTAAAAAAAAAAATTATTTTTTTGGATGTCAATAGAAATATTAATGATTTACGAATAAATTTTTTTATTATTTGATCAGCTTTTGATCAAGAAGAGTATGTGAGTATGTTTTTTAAACAACCCAAGCTTAAAAAATTTCAATTTCTTTCTCAAAAAACTGCCCTTTTTCCAGAGAAAGAATCCATATCCTTACAGGAAAATAATAATCTTAATTTTTTTAAATAATAAAGTAACACAATAGTTATTTCAAAACTTTTTTTTGTGGTTGCTCATTACAGAAACAGTTAAAGTAATTCAATAGTATCCAATAATCTTCTCGCTCGAAAGCAGTTTATAGCTGCCTTTATATCTGAAATCACCATTCAACAAGAACTTTCTGTATTTTTCTATGAATACTTCTAACACTCGCGCAAATTTTCTTTTTTTTTCGAACTTGGAAACAATATTCCGGCCCCACTTGTCGAGTTGGATGCATCCACCGTCGCATCTACAGCCAAAAAGGTTGCAATTTCCCACGCCGCAAATGTACCGATCTCTGTGATCCTTGAGGTCGGCGCAGGTCTCGAAGATACACCAGCCGCCCTTGTAGTACCGAGCACCGGGCACGTCGCTGCAGTTGGTTGTTACGCCGTCGTCGATGTAGCGCAGTGGCTGGTATATAATTCTTTCTACTTCCGGGCAGCACACCGACGACGCGTTTTTTACAACGAAGCCACAGCTGAAGATGAAGAGAATTGAGTTGAGTATCGCGAAGCTCATTTTTCAAGAGCTGGTAAGCGAGCTGGCTTGATAAGTTTTTAAATTCAAATCCAGAGAAAACCGTTTTATTGTTAGGCTTTACGTTATCGGTGTTTTAGTTACTCGACGTTTTGACGCAGGAATAAATTATTCAAGGCAAACTTTGACGATAATGTGAGCGTCACAATAAAAACGTCTTTCAACCGTAAGCTAATGGTAGAAGGAAAATATTTTGATTTATTTTTGAAGCGTAGCTTCTATACGGACGTTATCACTCCCTACTATACCTACACTACTCCACGGTCGGAGTAAAATAAAAAAAGTGATCGACACGCTGAGGCCTGAGCGGAGGGAATGATTCATCCGGCTACCTACAGCGGCAGTTGAGCACCTCTCTCTCTGTCTCACTCTTTCTTTCCTTCCCTCTTCTTCATTCCTGTTCAATTTTATGCAGGATATTATATGTATAGTGCCTTTTATTGTTAGTTATGATATGTGTAAAATAATACCTTTCAGTTCAACCTTTATCGCAAAAATAATAAGCACAAGAAATGTAGATTTGTTATCCCCATACAACGCGGATAAGTGGAAATAAATCGTAATAATCGAGAAAAATAAATCATGGTTCCGAATTAGGAATCTTAAATACTTAATTTCTGTTTAAATGCGATTTTACTAAATTCCTATGCGTGGCAAATGCAATTTAAATCTTCTGTCTGTACTAAATGACTGAAGGTACGCTTCTATCGGCCGTCCCGTGACGGGTGCGCTTTTTTAAATTTGTTTATATATTATATCTATTCTCAAAAAATTAGTTATGCTATAAGTATAATATTTATTTCTTAAAATTGTGAAAAATTTGTTAATTCAGTGTTACTTCGCAGATTATTTTATTTCAAAATTTAGTTTCAAGCGCCTTACAATTTAGAGCATACAAAATTTTTTCTCTAGATTCACAAATTTAGAGATGCGTGAATTCAACTAGATTACACCATTTTGAACAAATTCTTCGCGCGCAAACAAAGTTCTAAAATTTCAAAAACTTGAAAAATTTGTAACGCAACTATAAGAATTACCAAAGCTAGCCCCTCGATCCTGAAAAAGTGTGAAATTCCAGAAGTACGTATAGCCGACTTTATCATCTTAAAGTTTTAATATCCAGGAAAACTCGGAAGCGGCATTTCAACGGTGGGCCTTTATCGACTTTATGTATCATAATATCCCCTGGCCGGGCCGTCGATGTAGAGTAAAAAAAAGAAAGAGTCCACGTCGACTCTATTTTTCCCTCTCAATAATCCCTTTATTAAAGTTTTCCTCGAAAGCGGAGTTAGGATTTTTTCTTTCCCCTGCGAGACACCGCCGGCCCGTCGGGCGTATTAAATTGGCAGGATATTAAAATGAGTTTCTGTAACAAGCACCGGTGACTCGATACTTCTGACCCCGCGAAATCAATACTCCTCGGGATCAGTTTGAAATTAAATACGCAGATTTTTGTAACTTACAAGACTTGCATTAAAATAAAAAAATGATCGTTATAAAATATTTTTTGAATAATCCCAGCTCTTCAAAATGAAACACGTAGGCAATCACCCTGGAAAAATGAAGGTATAATCTTGAAAAATTCGAAACGTATTTTCGAGGCGTGCGAGAGCTCGGATTTGATTTCTCGGGTACGCCAGCCGCGTACCGAAAGAATATGCGCGTTACGATACCCAAGACTGCTTTATTTGGCCATAAAGAATAACCGCACGTCTTTATTCCACTGGGCTGTGAAGAGCTTTTTGGGTGGGAAAATTTTTGTATTTTAACTCGAGTTTTTAGGTCAATTTTTATAACTTTTTTTTCTAATGTAGCTGTTTATTTGTTTATTTATTATTCTTATTATTTTAATATTTTTGAAGTATTTTCACAGAATACAGGGGAATTTTTTACTTTCTCCTAGAATTTCTGAAAAATTAAAATTTTCAACGAACATATATTATTAGTTTACAGTACTCCTGGTCACTCTAACCTCAAAATCAAATCTTTGTTCCGTGTTTTCGGTTACTCGTACTATAAAATAGTATATAGCACTAGCTATATAATATACAATTATTAAAAAAATAGCTTAATAATTTTTTTTAGCTTTGTCATTCAGTCAACTACATAAATTATTTATTCTCGTTTATTCCTATTGATCAAACACATTCCAAGAAAACTCTCCTCTCACAACTTTAAAATTTACCTCGGAATGCTCTATGGGCGATCATCTTTCTCGCACGTTCACCTTTTTTTTTTTTTTTTTTTTTTTTTAAGGGCAGTGGGGTGGGAGGAGCCGCGTATGAAACGAATGGTGCGGGTAGAGAAAAATGTATTTTCTTAAAAATTATTCGCTCCCACAGCCTTATCTTTTTACCTGGGCTGTCTCTCGCGGGCAAACGTTTCTTACTGCGCTCGGTTCATATAACCCCGTTTTTTCCTCTTCTTCTTATACCTTACCCGCTCTTGCTCTCTTGAGGTCTGCCAATGAATCTTCCTTTTCCATTTGGTTTCCATGATGCGAGGAGCCGAGCCTCTCTTTTTTATCTTTGAATCGGGTCGAAAGATAAACTCGCTTTTTTCACGCTCCTCGTAGATCTTTGAAATTTTTCTCCGGAAGATGTATACTCGTATAAAAAACTTTTTTTTTCTTGAATTTTTATTCATTCTTTTTTTTTTGAATAATATAATGTCTTGAGTTGTAGAACAAACGGGATCTTAATGTTTGCCCGGGATCATGAGATTTTTTAGGTCAGCTTGCGGCTGGAATTACAATAGCTTTTTCTAAGCAAATTTTACTAAAGAATTGTTTGATTTATTTTTAAATGATGCAAGTTTGAGTAAATTCGGAGGGGCTTAACTAGTCCGAGCAAAGGAATTAAATATTTCCACTATCTTTTTTACGCCAGACTTTAGAAGTCCAAATAAGAGAGATGTGTCCCCCCTTTTTTTTCAACCCCTGAAGTAACACACAGTCTTATTTGCATAGCCGGATGAATAAAAGTCAGCTAATTTGATGTAGTAATCCCGGAGTCTCCCGCGACGAAGGAATTGTTAAGTCTGGTCCCCAGAAAAAAAAAAATTACGATTAAGAATGCACGAATTCTCGCATTATTTCCAGAGGGATAACGTTCTTACGTCCTTTGGGTGGTCGGATCATTAAAAATGTCAAATCCTTATCCCTGTTTAAACAGAGAATAAAGCGCGGCCGTCTTCTTTTTTCTTCTTCGTTTTGACCCCACCGAGTTCATAATCTTTCCCTTTACACTCCGTAATCGTTGGGTCCATTGTTTTGCCGAGGAACAATGCGCCACGATCTCCTTTTTTTTTTTTTCTCTCTTCTTTTTTCCTAGTTTCACGCGTGACCCGGAATTTTCCTGACCGCAGCTAACGCTGTCTTCGGCGGTGGCTTCACGCGCTAATTAGACGTGACGACCGGGAATGCGGTGGCTGGTTGGGGCGGAAAGGTTTCGCTGATTTTAAACCCTTCCGCTGCTCTTTTTTTCAGGAAATTTCGTGGTTTACGACTCTTTTAGTTTACATAGGTTGTATGTCAGAGATGTCCGATTGTTTCTTGATTACTTTTCCATGGTAAGATCGAGATCAAATTTTTTGTATTTTAATTCATAACTATTTTTCTTAATAAATGGTGAAAAGCAAAGAGAATCGAAACATCAACTGCTTAGTGGATAATGAAAGAATTGATTGAAGTAATTTTATGAACTCGTATCTAGTTTAGCCATAGTATATCAAAATATACATTACGACTTAAACTTTTTATTAATTATGTGTAGAGTTAACTTACATTTCTTCGAAAAGAAATTTTTACTTTACACATGTTCAAAATGTAAATATGCGTTGAACCACATTTTTAAATTTACTTCTAAATTTTTACTTAATTATGTATCTAACTGATTTACGTAATTTTTTTGCAGTTATTTTTATTTGACAGCATTTAAATTTGGTCAATGTTTTGTGCATGATAATTTTTCAACCAACCAGCGTCAAAGGTCCAAATTACAAAATTGAAATCCATTTTGAAAAGAGCTTCAACAAGCACATTACCAAAATTTGACATTTACAAGGCGAACGGATTAAAACAATCTTTTATTTGTTTAGAAAATAATTCGAGTGTTTATAAGCGCATAGGTATTTGATAGAGGAAATTTCGCAAAATACATTGTAATCCCGCTTATCCTTTGCGTAAAATTAATGCAGTTTGAAGGCCTTTGCTCAAAGGGGAACCTGATTTTACGTCAAAACATGATTATTATTTAGCGCTAGCGTTTGAGAGTAACAAGCTCACATTTGAGCAACACACAGCGCTTCATGAGTATTTCGTTACTGTGGTTAAATTGACGTGGATTCAGCTGATTTGGATAATACGTCACAAGTTTTTGCAACATATTACATCATCGTGCTTGATGGAAACAATTTTTTTAATTTAGTTTGGGCTTGGTATTGGACATGCCGAATTAAAAAAAAAAAAATTGTATTTTTTCTATGGAATTTCCAAGAAGGGACCGACTATAAAAAAGTAATGAAAACTGTTTCAACCTATACATACTTGATCAAATAACATCGAGTAATTTATGAACTCCCTGTAAGATTAAAAATTTCATTACTTTTCCGATAATTATTTTTCAATACCCAATCTCGTGGGCAAAGAAACCAAAGTCGAGAAAATTTGAGTGCGGCCTGGAATAAAACGTTTGCTCGATCTTTCGCCTACAGACTTTATGATGTTTCGCGAGAGCAAACAATCTCTCCCCTCTTTTTTTTTTGTAGGGCTAATGCTACTCGACTCTATTATTATACCGTATATTTTATACAAAACTCTGCTTAAACCTTACAAGAGCCAGCTTTTTTTCGGGTTATTCATCTTCTGGTGCCTGCAGACTTCCCCAGAGCTGCTTTGGGTTTCATACATAGACAATGAATGCTTGTCCGTTTCTCAACAAGCGGGATTTTCGCCTTTATTCCTCCGGGGAGTATGTTTCATTTTATATCGAGCTCCTCCGCTTCTTTTTTTTTCGGGAAGGGGGGGGGGATTTTCGCTCCTAATTACAGCGTTAGCATTGTTGGTTTTATTTATGTTTCTGATGAATTAAATGTTTTGTTTTGGTATTGAACTACGTTTCATCGTCAACAGAATCAGCTTAGAATAAATTATAAAACCTGAATAACAGTAATGGAAAATTATTTTTTAAACTACTAATGAATGCATAAACACTATAAGTTTAATTATGTTTGCATTGCAATGGTGTAGATACTTGAAAGCTAGCAAGCATTAATCAAATTAAAATGAAGAAATATTTACACGTGTAGTATAATACACGATAATATTTAAAAATAAAATTAAAATGTAAATTTGACTGGTACTTAACACAAGCCTGAAAATTTAAATTTTAAAAATTTCTGGAAACTTCATAGGTAAAAATTTGTTATTTAAACTTCTTGAAAGTTCTGTCTGTTTATAGGCACCCCTCGCAGCTTCAACTTTTTAACGACAAAACTCTTGAAAAATAAAATTTCAATCTTCTCATATCCGAAATTTAATAATTCTATGAACCAAGCAGTCAATTTTTCAATTTTCTCTGCCGCAGGTTGGAAAAAAAAAAAAAAAAAAAAATTCACGGGGTGCTTTCTTATTAATAGGGACTATTTCTCTTCATCCATCGCAATTTCACGAATGTTAAGATAAGAATTCCTTACTCCCGCGAGCAGTCTCGAAATCCCTCGGCAGCTCCTTAAAAAATACAAATCTCCTCAACCCCCCCCCCCCCCCCCGAGTTAATAAAGTGGGAGCGAGTCTGCAGCCGCGGCGGCGCTGATCCAATATATCCAGGCAAATTATACCTCCCCCGCGCGCTGAGATAATATTATATCGAGAAGAAAAAAAAAAGTGCATGGAGATTTGAACGAACCAATATTGTCTCCTCGATCCATAGTACTTAATTTCAAATTAATATAGACCGAGCGACGAAAAATTAAACCGAATCTGGGTCGTCGCGATTTTTATTTTATTTTTATTTATACATCCGGAATTATCGAGTTTCCATCGTCCGTCGTTGGGTTTCAATCAAAATCTACTTATTCCGGAAATCTTTTTATGATTTTCACTCGAATAAATTTTTCAAGCCGGTTAAAAATAGAAATGGCGAATCTCGATTCGGAGCTAAAATAGAGATGAAACACGGTCCAAATGAGGAGGGTAAAAAAGGGGGGAGAGACGAATGACGGCTTAAATCTCTTCCAGACAGATGGCTCAAACGGACTTAACTCGGAACGACTTCACATTTAAACTAACGCGCCCGGGTCAGCCCTTGGGGATGGTAGGGCTATCTGTCCCCGTAACAAACGAGCCTCATCGCCACTTATCGATGCCGTGATCTCTATCCCGTTTCCGCATTGACCTCCCCCCTTTTTATCGGTATTATTCCCTTCCGGGGGAAATAAACTTTATTTTTATTTTTACCACTTTGTAAATTCAATATTCAACGTTTGAAGTTAGTTCTTTGAAGGAGTTTCGATTCCCACGAGTGGACCTCACTGCTTCGAGTCCACACGCGACCGATGCCGGAGTTTAAATTTCAAATTGATTCGAAAGAGAAAAGTTTTTGAGACGCAGTTTCATCTGTTAATGCGTTTTTGAATGAATTATCAAAAACCTACAAAGAAATATGATTTGCTATCGTTAGTGAGTTGTTTGCAATTCTTAATTGTAAAATCCCGCAGATTGTAGGTAAAAAAAGATCACTTGTTAAACTAGTACTGCAAAGAGTTGAAAATTGAGACGTTAGGTGGGAAAGGGTCTTTTAAAAAGACATCAATCAGTACAGCTAAGCGAAGACACGAACTCGCCATTTCACAAGTCGTGAACTTCTCTGAATATAGCACCTACACCGAAAAAAAGTCTATACCCAGCGGAACGAACGCTTCTTCCTCTCTGCTCGTCGGAACGAAAAAAACGCGAGGTACATTTTATGGTGACATAAAGCAAGGAAACAAGCATAAATATACGGCTTTAATGGTCAGCGCAATTTTTTCGTTACCTTTTTTTTTTTTTAACCGCGATAAAGATTGTCATAGTAGTTGGGCGAATGAAATTTTCGGACGGTAAACGGCGTAAGCTTTTTTCACGCACGGGTTGGTTCGAGCTTTTTCGGGTCAGAAGTTGAAATTGAGAATTAGGAGGAAAGTTAAGGGTTACTGAATTCTACTTTTTGTTTCAGGTCTGGACGAGGAGGGAGTGTTTCAAATTATTTTGTAGTAACTTGTTTTACTATGAAAATTACGATTTTTGTCGCAACACGTGCTTGACACAAATTAACAAAGTTTCATGATAATTTTTTCAAATTTTTTAAAAACATTGAGACGATTTATTACAGTGGATGAGTTTTATGATTTATTCATTTGGGTGATAATAACTTTAATACAAGGAAACTTTATTTGAAATTTATTAAATTTACACAGATGTTGAATTATTATTCAATGATGATTTAGTGAATTAATCAATGAATTCCGAACATTCAATTTAAAGCCTATTAATTTTTGGTTACTCGATAAGTACACTAAGGGCTCGTGAAACCATTATACTCAAAAGGAACTCCTTCCAGTGCTTTTCTAATTAACTTTTGAAAGAAAGGAAAAAAAGGTTGCATCAAAGTATAAAAACTCAAGTAAAATTAGATTGAACAAAGTAAGTTAATTAACAAACTCGATATAAAAAGTAAATTATCTGACAGATGATAATTACCTACGATCAAAGTAAAAACAGATGCGCCTTACGCAACCCCGTAAATTTCACTTCAAAGCTTTGAGACAGCTTCGAAGTAAGGGTAGCGAGTAGAGAAGAAAAAAAAACGTTGAGATAAGACAGACACGCACAAAGATCCTACAGACTGAGGGAGTGTAAAATTCCCTTTCTTTGTTACGCGATGATTTAAAAAAAAATGTTTCTCAGCTGCTACGCTTTAACTGACTAAGTTTGTTTCCTGAGTATACGTACTTTTTATTTTCATGAGTTCTTTATAATTTTTGTAATCGTTAGAAAAATACAGATTAAATCAGCTGTATCAAATTTAAATTTCAAGTTTTTGTCTCAATGAATACATTTGAGAATTTAAAAAAATCAACGTCAGTTAAATTATTTTAAGTAGAGAAAATCGGATTCAGTCAGCCACTACAACAATCGTTTACTCAAAGAAAAACTCAAGAAAAAAACTTCCCAGCACTGGCATAAAAGCTCCCCGTCGTCAATGAATTTAAGCCGGCTACTTTTCATTCTTTTTTCGCTCAGCCAACAAACCTGAAAATTCATACATAAACATGGTCGTAAGCAGGAGGAGGCAAAACATAAGAGCCGGGTGGAGAGATAAAAGCTATGTTTGCTCGTTTCTCACGGTGGGTGCTTGCAGGGCGAGCGCAGCCGGTTGCTCGTATTACGCAGAGATTATGTGACGCTGCTCCGACGCGACGCGACGTGCTGATCGCGGATATGACGAGCGCCATCTTACACCCTACCGTGCTAATCCTGAAAATTGATGTCGAGATTACGATGGAAATGGCCCGAGTTTATTTTATCAAGCATTTCGTGAAAATTATTCGCGTTATTTACAACCTAATAATGAAGTGAACTTGCCGCGAATGTATTTTGAAAAATACTATTCATTCTCATATGAAAGTTCCGATGGAATAAATCACGAATTCCAGTCATACAAGACTCGAAATAAACTTCATACCGGTAACTCGCGTTCCATCGATATCTCCGAACTCTCAACTTTCAATAGAGAAAAAAAAAAATTTCAACTGTGCGAAACGAAACGCCGAGTCATCACGAACTCGCGGCAGTCACGCTTCGGTCGAGGGCTGAATTCGAGAGGGACTATCGCTTTCAGGCCACGGTAGATTGCGACCGGAAACAGTCGGACGAGCCTCTTTCAGCGCTCAACCCTCTGGTTTCGATACTACGTGTGTAATTTTTATTGACACGTCTGTAGTTATCAGACGCGGAGACAATTTTGAGTTTTTAAAAATCGAATTCGAAACCTCGAAGAGAGAGAGAGTAGAATTTTCATTTCTTATAAAATCCTATCAACAGAGAAACGACTTGAAAATTTTATGGAACGATGCATGCTTGAGAATTCAATGAAACATTAATTGAAGGAATAACGTTTAATTATGCAGCTGAAAATGAATTGGGAAAACTAGGAGATCGTGATCGACGTAAAGCTATATTAGTCATTAATTAAGTTTTTAATTTAAATATTAGCTTTTTGGTATTTGAGCAATAATCAAAACTCTGAGCATTCAAAAACAAGTCCAGTATAAACAAATAACCACCAACCCGATTAAGCCGGTGCTATCTCTTAAGCGCTACTTCCCGTAAAGTGACTCGAAAAACGAGAAGCTCGCTCGAAAATCACAGGTCGCGAAAGTTTTTAAATAATTACAGACTACCTGCGCCAGCCCCAGACACAATCGACTTGCCGAGGTGCTCGAGGGCTGGTACGTTCCCTCCCTACTTTTTTGCCTACTAGCCCTCTCCCATTAATGGGAAAAGTTTACTTTTATCTTTTCGCCCTCTGGAGTGCAACGTGCTACTAATTTTCAAACTTTAAGCACTACTCGAGGTGTATTCTCGGCCTATAAATTTGAGCTCGCGTGACCGGATCATTATATTTCGCGGTTCGAGGGCTTTTCTTTTCATTGCGATGGGGAGTCCCGATACCCGACTCCTCGGGTGTTGATTTCGAGTGTGGATGAAACGATTTTTTATTTACAAAATCCTTTTTTTTTCTACGAGGTTGCGAGGTTATTGCCCGAATAAAATTTACCGATTTGTTTCAGAAAGGAATGTTTGTGCAGCCTACGCTCAAACTTTAATAAGTGAAATTTATAAAATTTTCGCATTGTAAAACTCACAACAAAAATTTATACTTCAGCCTCAATAATTAACTTAAAAGTAATTGTAAAGTAAGCAAAAATTTAAATGTCATAATTTTTATGAATTAAATTTTATTTGCACGTTATGTAGATATAAAGCTTTTATGTAATATTCATAGCGTAAGCATCGAAAAATATCGTAAAAAATTTATTCAAATAAATTAATCATCCATTTTTAAATGATAAAAAAAAAAATTCAGATACATTAATTCATTAGCTAAAAATGAAATTTAAGTTACTATTTTTCATAAATGACAGAAATGAGATTATTTGATCTTTCTTTTTTAATCAAGTATCTCTCCGGTAACTTTCCATGAAATTAATATATTTCAAAATTGCTTAAACCACAATGAACCCGTGGATTTTAATAATTACAGTTTCATTTCTAGTAGTAAATGGTGAAAAAAAAAATTCTTTTGTGTTCGGAGAAGATAAAGAGACACTTTCTAAATGCATCGAAGATTTCATTTTGAATACTGGTAATAGTACCGAAGCGGTAGAAGTTATAAAAGTGACAGCAGATCTTGCAGCAAAAAGATTTGCAGGAAAAAATAAAACACAAACAACTTTCAGGGAAGGAATTCATGTTTTTTTTTACCAGTTGAGGCATAATAAACTGTCTCATCCATTTAATAATAGTTCAGTATTTTCAACTGCACTGGTGAAGATGTTCATAAAAGCTCTCATATTTTGTGCCGGCAATAGCAGTGCAGAAACAATTACTTCTAGATCAGCAAGTGAACCGATCAATATTAGCGAAGAAGAAACAATTAAAAATCCACTTGAAAAAACACGAAAAGAATCATTATCTAAATGTATCGAAGATTACCTTTTGAACACTGATAGTTATTACGCAGAGTTGGGTGCCGCAAAAATAACAGCTGACCTCACTGCAAAAAAAATTTTAGGAAAAAAAAGAGAAGAAATATCTAAAACGGTTAGTCGGGTTTTCGCTGAATTGAGACGTAAAAATGTTTCTTTCACTGGTAACCACACGTTCTGTGAACAGCTGAGAGTTGTGACAATGGAAGCTTTAGAATACTGTATCAACGATGGTAAGGTAGAAGCAGAAGTTCCCATTTTTGAAGAAGAATCTAGTTTTGAAATTGTTGACGTTTTAAATTACATATTAGTGGTCTGGCCATTTGAAATTTATAACATGATTCGCACGCAAAGTGGTCGAATGACACTTAAACAATATGCCTGTGATGCTCTGGCGATTCTTGAGAGTGTTTTCAAAAACTATGATAATTTTGACGACTTTCGACTCGCACTGAGAATATTTTGGTTTAACAGAGCTAAAAAATTTTACGATAGCGAGTCTGAGTTTCCCTACATTCCCTACCGTTATACGTTAAATAATCCAAGGCCACATGTCAAGGGAGATCTTGATACTTTTTTAATTCGACCACATATGAGTTTCAATGAGCGCAATCCATCACTTCCAAGATGGTATCTTTATAAAATTCTTGGTATTCATACAGCTGATCGTTCTGGTCACGGGGAATTTGATATTTTTGCAATATACGAAAGGGAAGGTCTTTCAAGTGCGGAATATTATTTCGAAAATCAAATAAACCAGTTCTACCGAATATTATTCTTTTTTTTAGAACTAAAAGTATTGGGTAATTTAGATGATGAATTGACATACGATTCCATTCCGGAAGAGACACTTGCAATTCTTTACGATGATAATGTTTACAGCGCTTATCTTATTAGAGAACGTTTTTACAATGAACTAATGGAGTGTGATACCCAAAATAATATCAGACAAGATCTAGCGAGAACCGCTAGAGTCTATGAAGAAATCTTAATAGAGTTGAGGATAAATACAGCATCAACCAGTGGTTTACAAATTAAGAGTACAACTCCTCGCATCACAATAACTACCAGTAGTAAAACATTTACAAATACGTTAAGTACAACTCCACCGTCACGTAAACGACCAAATAAAGGAAGTATTTTTGTTAATAAAATTGGCAAACATTTTGACAAACAGCCTAAGACAGAAACTCCAGATGAAAGTTGTAACAATGAATATAAAACTTGTGAAACCAACAACTATAAGTCGCTTACAGGTTCATGTCTTTGGAAATACAACATCTGTGATATGAGAAATGCAACTAGAAAAGACTTCTTTCATTGTCTTAGATTTTTCACTGCCCGGCAAAAAATGGTTAATTATAATTACTATGGTTATACAATTTCTAATAATTATAGTTCAACAAGAATTATTGTTTAACATTTTTAAATGTTGTCAAGGAAGTATAAAATTTTACTTTTTTGTATATTGTTTGCATATTCATAATTATTGTTTTAAACGCTACATAAATCATCACGAAGCGTCATGAACCTTATATGTATTATACAAACATATTATAAGAAATCTAGCCATAAGTATACTGTCTAATGTTGACGACGAATACTAGACAGGTGTCACGTTAATTTGTATATTTCAATAAATATTCCACTCTTAAAATTGAGTAAGCGATATCGATTTTTGAGTTTAAGAGTTTTATTTTTGATCCTATTGGTTAAGCATGTCGTCATTTATAGAGTTCTTCATCGTGAACTTGGTTATTAAGGTAGTTACCTACAGTTTTTGTGTTTTTTAAAAAAGTTTTCTAACTCTGCACAGAGTTAGTTTTTTGTGTCCTTTACACGTTCGTATTTTTCAAATACCCCCAAGCGGGGCTAAATTTTGAGATATTAAGCTCAGAAGCTTCAACTTTTTACACGTGATTCCTATGCTGAGCGCGTAAAATCGTACAAATTTGGAGGTTATTAGCGGATTGCGAATTTAATTTTCTTAAAATATTTAAAAAAAACAGATTTTTCTATAGGAAAACATTAAAGGAATCGTGAGGTGCAAAGAATAATATAGGAAGTGGTATTAACTTCTGAGATAAATAACCAAAAAGAATAAAAAATGCATGATTTTGGTAGGTTTTAGAGCAGTGGTGGCGGCGGCGGCGCGTGGCGTCGGAGTGGGGGCAACGGAGCGTCTATAACTATATTTTTGATAGCTATATGCGCTATAGGTAACTACCTTAATCAACAATAAATTTTAGAGGTTGTAATTTTGTCAAATTCTGCGCGGTGTGCGTACGCGCGACCACTCGGCTTCTAGTTCTTTTAAAATTGGCCAAATGATCATTAATATTAAGCTTGTAAAGCTCTATTTTCTTTTACGATTCATTTTTTGAAAATTATCAAAAGTTAAAATTATCAAGCACAAGATTACTCAGGGCTTCTACAAGATTTTTTTGGAATTCTTCATGCAGAATAGTTTCTTGACGAAGGCACAACTCACTTTGTATAAATGTTCAAAATGCGACAGTTAATTTTATCTCAGTCAGAAAAAAACAAGCCACGCACGAAAAAATTGTTTTTTAATTCATAAATCTGAATACATTCATAAAGCTGAAAATATCATCCCGTAACATTTTAAGATTTTAAGCCAAAACAAGATCAAGGATATCCTTGACTCTAATAACTCTACAAAAATAAGTGAAAACTCTCTCGTTTCCAGGGGGTCACAGGTAAACACAAATAAATACAACATCTCGTCTTTCGGAAGTCAAACAGAGAGATGGGGATAAAGATATCCCCGGAAGCAAAACATCACGAATCAAAACAGCAGCAACGGAACCGGACAAATTTTAATCTCGCTCTTTAATTTTCGCAAGGGAGGTTAAAACTTAACGGTCGGTTAAACTTAACTGTCGGATTAAAAGTGTCACGCTCCGATGCACACGGCCTAAAGGGCTACTACTGCTGGAACGCGATTAAACCCGATTTTACGTCACTTTAAAAATGGCTCATAACCTATCTTTCTCCGACTACCGTGTACACATCTCAGCAGAGCTTATGCATTTTTAATCTTTTTTTTTTCTTAAATTTTTCACGAGTTCTTTAAATTCCAGGCTTAACCAATGTCAAAACTCACTTATCTCTAGGGTCGCACGGTAGAAAAAAAAAAAAAAAAAAACGCTTAAATTGCCTTAATGCAGCTACCGTCCAATTAGATCTGCCCGATATAAATAACTCAAAGCGCTTCCATAAACCTCTCGCAATTAACCGCTTCCGCGAAATTAAACATTCGCTCGCAGTCAAATTCAACATTTATCAAGGCCCTCGAAACACTTCACCCCAAAAAAGCACCCGAGTTAAATTTTGCCTTGGGGGTGAGGTAAAAAAAAAAGAGGGGTATAGTCTTAGAACATTAACCTTTTGTCCACCTGCGGCTGGCTCTCCTTTTGTTCACCTTTTTACTCCTTCAAGGCTTTAAAGTTAAATCCCGGGGACTTTCTCGTGTGGGATTAATGGTGCGGCGGGGTAAAGGGAGGGAATCGCGAACTAGTTTATTCCCCAGTTTTTGCGGTGGGTTAATTATGCGAGTCGGGTGTTTTGTTAGGCTGATTATCGTCGCGTCGGTAATCGCATTATCGAGCTCGGTACACGGCTATAATCTTCGCTTTTTCTCAAAGAATATTTTTGAAAATTTTTTGATTACGCCTGCCCACGAAAGTATGCTAGTTCGCGGTAGAATAAAAAGCTCCCAAAGCTCTAAAGCATCAGCGTATCCACTCTGTAGATGAACTTTTTGAGGCTTCGACGCCAAACCTTCTTTCTTTCCTCTCTTTTATGCTCCGTGCCCGCCTCCTCCCATGTTATACATATATTCGAGTGTAACGAGGAAACTCGGGTAGCGCAAGCAGCTTTTCTTTTTTGCGCTCTGTTCTCCACGGCGAACTCGAACCTTTGAGCATCAGGCTTAACGTTCTTTTATGCGCCGTAATGCAAATTTTAATATGTTTCTCCACTTACTCTAAATTTTCTTTTTTCACTGTTAATTTTTGGTCGAGTGCTAAATAAATTTTGGGAAAATAGTAGCGATGTTCAGTTTTAAGAACGATTTTTCCACAGTGATCGTGGACCGAGATGCTCGAGTCTACAACTTTTATTACTGCTCTTCTTCATCTAATTACCGTATTTTATACGGCGTAATCTCCCTTTTTTTCCAGAGAGTAAGAAAAAGCTCCTTTCATCCGGGAACCTCTCTCGCCCGTCTACACATTTCATCATCACGCGCTACCAAGATATAATGAAACCCAATTCCAAGCTCTCGCTCGACAAATATTATTCACTGCAATTCTCAGAGCGCGGAAAAACAAAGAAAGAGCCCGGGAGGAAGCTACGACGGTACGAGAAATTTTCAGCCATGGGAATTAAAAGATAGTACCTCGCCGGCTTTATTATGACGAAATGTCTTTTCGTCTTCATTTCAGGAGTTAGTTACCCTACTTAGTGCTCAATGCTGCCGCACCAGGCAGGGCTTTATACTTTTGATGGTTTGAATATTTCTTCCTAGTTTGAATTTTAGATTTCGAGTGTTCATTACTCATGTGAATATTATTAAACAATAGCGGTGGAAAAATTTAGGAACTACTGCTCTCTAGTAAATTTATAATTTGGGCGGGGTACACAGTCATAAAAAGTAGCTGTTCCTTTAATTAGCAAGGATTTAATCAAAGAATAAAGAACGAACTAAAAGCCTACATTTGAGCAATTAAAATAAATTAATAGCAGCCTCGCTCAAAAGCATCAGTAAAAAGAGGGAAATAATTCTTGTGAAAGTACCCCAGTTCACGGTACATACATAAAAAGATCTTTCATTGGGATACAGAGAAAAAAAAAGAGGACCGAAACCAAAGGGTCATCGTAAATTTTACCGGAGCATATAAATCAGCCTTTATTGGTATTTGCGCACCGAGGTGTTGCCATTACTCGATCGGGTTGTCAGATGTTTCTTTTATTTCCATGACCCACTGATTTTTAAAAAAAAATTTCCGAATACCGGGCTGTTTTTGTCGACCTTTAAAATAACCAGCTGTCCAAACTATTTAATGGTTAGATTGTAAAGTAATGAATCATACGAAACAAAGTACCCTAAAGAGAAACATCTAATTCAGGAAAACAAAGGATCCAACGTAAATGCATTGCCGCTACTTTTTCAGCAACAGCTATTCTTGGAAAAGTACACATTTGAGTACTACACCAAATAAAAAAGAAGAAGAGGCCATCGACGTCTAGACAACAGCGAGGGAAGCAATCGTCCAGATAACAGCTTGACCCTCATTCGTCCACAAAAAAGGTAGAGATAGAAAGAAAGTCAAATGTTACTTTTTTCTCGGAAAACGGTCCAGTACGCGTCAAAAAGCAGCCGTAAACAACTAGTGCTCATCTCTCTCTCTGACCTACCTTTAAATCGATACAAATTCAGGTCGAGTGCGATGTTTGAATTTTTCTATAGTTCAGGTGAATGGGTTCAAACCGTGACTAATTAATTGCGCGATGATCGATCTATCCTTGTTGAATAGTCATCCGGCGGATTCTTCAACGGACGGAACTCGTAATTATTTTAATGGACAATCAAATTTGAGGCTTTAAATGAGATGGCTTCTTCCTTCTTTTTTTTCGCGGGGAACAATGAGGATCTGTAATCATGAAATTATTGAGGAAGAGAGAGGCGGGCGTCTTTTCATTCTTTTCATTCACGCAATTTCTTAAAACTCGCCCGAGAGATCGTCTAGGGGGAGGGCTAAAAGGAACTGGTGCTTTGCTTAAGAAAGGAAGGATATTCATTCAAGCGTGGCCCTCAACTCGATTTTCTGTGCTTTCGAGCGCCAGTTCATTCGTAGGTTGAATGCCCGATTCGTACACCAATAGCCGACCCATTGTGTACAAAACGACCTTCGTTTGCTTTACTTTTCACTCTCTTTCTTCCCGGGTTTTCCTTCTTCTTTACCTCAGTGGAGTGTGCTACATGTATTTAAATTGATTTTTCAATTTTATTGATCCAAATTTAATTCACAGCTGGTTTTATTTATTTAATGATTTGTATCCCTTATTTCAAAGTAAGAATAAGATATATTTATTGGAATTTTTTTTTTTTTTTTAATCGAATAAACAACACTGAAACCATGTCCTTCAATAGCCCAGTACAATGCAAAAATTATCTCTTTGGAAGAGCACAAAAATTAATTTTTGCTCCGCAACAATGAGCTTTGAAGCCTCTCAACGTACATGCGAAATCCTTTCGCGGAAGACATCTTGGAAAAACTTCCTTCACTCACTAATTTTGCTTGGGAAAACTTAATTAAGGATCAGCCTCCGCCATTTGTCTTTGTCGTCGTTTAATTACTTGGCCATTCTTTTATCTCGCGAGAAGGGACGGAAGGCCCTTTTGTGATTTTTTCCAAATCGCAAAACTTTGTAATTGAATAGTTTATCGTGAACTTTTTCACCATGAATCATAATCTTTGACAAAAAAAGCTCGCAGAAATCGAGTCGTAGTGTAGAAGATATTATCAGAAGTAAAAGACACGGCGTAAAATCACATTTTTACAGGTATACATAAGTTTTGAAGAAATCATTATGGGCAATGTATAAATTTGGTCTCCCCAAAAAGGGCAGTTGCCTTGTTTGCAACTCAAAACTTCTACTTACGACAGCTAAAAAAGTTTGAAACAAAATTAAATCTTCGTTTCCGCAACAAATTGACCTCTTCGAAGAAGCCCCGTAATTTATTGATAAACAAAAATAAAGAATCTCTAGTTCTTATCGCTGCGGAAAAAAGGGGGGGGGGGGAGGGTGAGCAAGAAAATACGAGCCAAAGTGGAGATACGCAGCATCGAGGGCTCGAATAAATCTTCCCGCGGGTGCGACCCGAGGGAACCATGCTTCAGTCACAGTGTCGCGGGCCGGTGCTCTCACGGAGAGTTTAACCGAAAACCGGGCCTGGGAACCTCCGGCGCTCTCTGGAGAGAGGACAGAGTTAATGCGACTTTAATCCACTAATTTAGGGGCCGGCCGGGCGGGCGGGCGTCTATGAAAAATGATGTTTTCATTTAAACTACTTCCCGTGGCTTGGTCAAAGCGGACTTTGATATCATTTAAATTAATTTCTTTTTTGTCGTAATGAAAGATTAAATTAAATCAAATTTTTAAGTTAAAAAGTTTCAATTCAGTAGTAGGCTTTCTTTTTTTTTTCTTCGTCCTCAAGATTATTTACAATCCTTGAAAATTCGAAATGAGTAATAAAAGAGAGGTTATAAAACAAAATGATGAAACCTTATAAAGTGGCCCTACTCCGGAGCTTTTCATTATTCCCACGTGTTTTACGACAACGCGAGGGTTGGAAGTAGGCGCTTTTTATTGGTTTATTTATTCGCTCCATCTGCAAGCTCATAACGTCGACTTAAGAGTTCCCCTTTCCCCTTCCCCTACAATCGATGGTCTTTATTCCCGCGCATTATACACCTCTCAGGTATAAAGTTGTTTGTTCGAGCGCGCTCGTCTAATGAGTGCTTACATGTAAGTCCCGAGCGCGGGTCTTTGATTTACACCATCTTTTCTTCGGCGATAAAATAATATTTTCCCTCCTAACTTATACGGGCAATTTCAAACATGTATACGCGAACACTGGGCACTGAGATTTAAACTTGGGTTGGCTGAGAAACGTTATAATTGATGTGAATTATGCGTGGCTCTCTCATTTTTATTTGTCACTCGTAATTTATTCGTCGAGTGTCTCGAAAGAGATTTTACATTCGCTTTTGGCCAGGTTAACAAGGTGGAATTTCACACAGACAAGTATCATCGGTGACGAAAATACTACGAATTATCTGCTTGAGTGACAAGGGAGTGAAGTAAAGAGGTTGAAGAACTTGTTTTTTTGATCACAATCTGACTGTAGTCGTATTTTGAGGCACGAAAGTAATTATGCGAAAAAAAACAACTGCTCTGAAATTTATAGCTCAAAATTTCAAAAATTTAATAAAAACCACACTTTAGAAAAATTTCAAAATTTTAATCTTGAAAATAAACAAAATTCCCAGTCCCAGCCCTCATTTTAAATTTTAATCTTCAAATTTATTTACTCCCAGCTAGCAACGTAGCCCCCCTTCTATTAGCACTCAGGCCATAACCGTATCTGCAAGCTCATTAAGCCCGTGCTTTTTTTTCAGGCGCCGCGACGAAAAATAAGCGATAAAGGCGGTCGGCCTCGGGTAAGTAAATGCCGTGGGCTGTGTTTCATCCCGGAGTTCTCAATCGTCCGGCTCTAATTTGCCCTCGGATTTTTTTTTCCGTCGCACCTTTTTTTAACGGTCACCTTAATGCGCCTTGGACAGCGCGATTTAACGGCCGGTCGTCGCGCGATCCCCCCCGATTCTACCTTGATAGAGAGAAAAAAAAAAGATGGAGCATTAGGTGATTCGACGAAATCGTAAATTCGTGATTACGGGGGGGCTTGATGGGTGTATACGGGTTTTTCGCCGTGATTGGGAATGGATTTTTCATTTAAGGGTGGAATTTAGGATCGGGAAAAGAGTGCTTTCGTAATTGAGGATTTATTGGTTCGTACTTTTTTTAAGGGTGATGATTATATATTGCTTGATAAAACTATGGATTTAATAATTTTGTTTAAAAATAAATTCGAGTTTTTCGAAATTTTCAAAAATATTCGCTGAATGCATTTTGAATTGAATTCGATTGGCTGTCATTGTAAATTAGCATTAATGCATTAATTTTTAACACTCTTCATTAATTAAACTCATATAATATTGAAAAATTTATACACCCTAATATTAGTCTTTTTTTTTTTTTAAATCGAGAATTTTCTCGATAAAACCAAGCATTAGAATAAAAATTATAATACAAAACCTCTTTCCTTCTCTCTCTCTCTTTTTTTTCCTCGAAGCGCAGCGGAAAAAAGTAGGGTAGCGCGTAAGCGGGTTATGGTAAAAGCTCGGGCAAACATTATTTCTATCGCAAAGTCTTTTTTTCCTCCAGACCGATTAATTCCCACCGGGTGGAATTCGCGTGGGTTACATTTAGCCTCTTTTTTTTTTACTCTCCTCCGCCGGTCTTCTTTTTATTTTTATACCAGCGCGCTTTTTCCAGATAACCGACATTTTCGTGTACGGCCAGGCTCGACGTTTATAGCGCTACCAATAAGACAGCCCGCTGCCGCAGTGGTAGGAGTAGGTTCAGAGAGAGAGTAAAAAAAAACACTCGCACACACAGTCAGTGATAAAGTGGAAAATGCCGAAGGGCGTAATATGAGACTCCGGAATCTAAAAATGCAATCTTCGAATTCCGAAAAACCACCCGGGCTCGAACGAGATAAGGGATGTTCATTTGGTTAAAAGGAATGAACTTTATTCCCGTTTTTCTGTACGAATGTAATCTTGTGTAATTTAAAGGAATTTTTTTTACACGGGTAGATAAATTAGATAAAAGTATGATTTCCTCCTTGTTCCTTTATATTTTTTATTTTTTCAAACGACCTCTATTTTACGGAGAAAATGTTTTAAATGTAAATTGTTCAAACTTCAAGTTTCGTTCAAATTTTTTTTTCAGCAAAAATGTAGGTAGGATTAAATTAAAGGCTAAGTATGATATCCGTTGCTGGTATTTTAATAAGACGCACTTTAATTAGACCCTCGTAAATGTAAATGAAAATTTGTAACGCAAACTCAAATGAAAAAATTAGTTTAGAAGTAATTAAAAAATAACAAGATTCTCGGGTTAAAAAGTCCGCACCCGCGGTTTTCGAGTCATTTCACAAAGTTTTTCTCACCTCCGCGGAAACACAAAGAAAAGTGGTAACGTCTTTTACACCGCCGACCTGGTAAAATACGTTTTAATAAAGAAATTAGAAGGTTTTCTTTTTTTTTTTTTTTGAACTCGAACAACTTCTTTGGCATTTTGAAAAAAAGAAGTCTTCCTTATGCATTCTATCTAAAAAGTAGTCCATGTACCGCGTTCCATAAATTTAAAAGCCAGCGCTCAGGTTTCCCACCCTCTTCTCCTTGGCTTTCTTTTATATCTTGAAAAGATGCTTCTCGTCTACTTCCTTCGAGTCTTTTTTACTTCGCTTATACAGACTGCCTGTAATATATTTTTTCGTCTGTCTTGGTTAACTTTTATTCAAAATTTTCTCCGCTGGATTCAATTAAAATGTCGCAATGAGAGCTTTTTCGAAAATTGACCTATTTTTTTTTTCTGTTAGCTCGGTTTTTATTGGAACCTCTCTGATAGTTAAGTTTTATACTTCTACCGTGAGCTTCATACTTCTCTTTTTCAATAAAGAGAAATAAAAAAAGTTTTTTATTTCATTTCTAGCGTTTCTTTTTCTTCTTTTTTTACATCTTGACCGTGCCTCTTATATATATTTTTTAAATTCGATAAATGTGATATTATCCCTTCCATTGGATTTAGAAAAAAATAAAGTTTCTCAGAAAAAAATAGATTCAAAATTTGTCAGGATGAAACGACTTGCGCTCCCCAAAATTTAATAGTTTGCGTTTCGCATCTGGAACGAACTGGAAAAACGGGGGTCCATGTTTTTTTGACTATGCTTTACCCAAAGGACAATGGAATTTTTTTTTCAAATCAAAAAAAAAAGAACCAAACCATAGAAAGAGAAACGAGAGACAGGGGAAAAAGGTCCAGCCCTTTAACGCTGCCATAACCAAACGCGAGTGGACGAAAAATTCCACCAAAATATTCGCCGGGTTAACTATAAATTGGCGTACGCTGACCCTCTCCACGCACGAAAAAAAAGTATCCCTCTTGAAAAAAAAAAAAAAACTTCCCTCAAAAAACACACACACGCCGTAAGAGACACCGAAAAAAAAGCGCAGCGAGACCGATAAATTACAAAAAGAGAGGAGGAGGAGGAGGAGAACCGGGAGAATCGTTTCTACATAAAAGCTTTTGAAATTCCTCGTGTCCTTGAAGTTCGAATTTACTAGCTCGAGGATTAACGGTTCGAGGGTGGTGGTGGCCGGTGGTGGGCTTTATATAACGCGAAATCGAGCGCCAGGCTGCTTTTAATTTATGTTTTTTCGTTTCGCTGCTTTTGAAAGGGTGTTTTCGCCGGCCCCCACACCTGCACTTTTTAATTAAAGAAAAAAAAACCCCCTCGTTTGAGAGTTCATTTTTGATAAACTCTCTTCTTCTATTTTTTTTTTCTCCTACCGTGTCTGAAAACTTTCAATCGAGTATCCCACTTTCCACTGATCCACTCGAGGTAGACGCTCAGTGAGTCCAATTAAAGGAGAGATAAGGAAATCGCAATGTTTTCTTGGGTAAAACTGGTAAAACAAGGTTGAGCAAACAATAGGATGAATTTCATACGGCGAGCACGGGTTTGGTCAGGGCAAATTGCCTTCCGCGAAGCACCGAACTGTACCTTTTCCTCGAAACAGCTGCGTTTTTTTTTTACTTCTTTCTTGTGTTACTGCTCGCTTAATGCCCGGGTTACGCGCTGTTTCCTCGCTCAACGATGTTTGCTTGCAATATTTGAAAAGGGGGGAGGGGAGCTTGAGTGGATGAGCTGCGCGCGACAGAGATCGATCGATGACGAGATTGCACTGTGGATTTTTCTAGCTGGTAAAGTTAATTTACCGATTTTTTAATCAGGCTTTGATTATAGACTAGCTATTATGGCTACTAATTGGTAGGTTAGGAAAATCAGTGGAAAAGCCTGAGTTTAGTCAGCCATAGCTAATGAAACTTCAAATTAGAGGTGTAAATATACGATCACAAAGTGAGTAGAAAAAGTCCGGGAATAGTCAGGCGTAGTCTAATTTTAAAATAATGAAATATTTTTGAATTTTTTTCTTTCAAAAGTTTGTCAAAAAGTTAATGCTCTCAATATAATGATTCAAAAATAAACGAATGGAGAGACTTGTAACCTAGAATGATTTTTTTTATAGTATTTGTTCCGATGACCTCAAAACAGAAATTCACTTTAGTTAGTTAGACTCTCATTTGAATAACTCAAACAACTCAAATAATAAGCCACACAGACCTAATTTAATTCAGTACGCGCGCGATTTCAAGGTAAAATCCATCCAGTGCGCACGTAGAAATAGTTCGCACGCGGCATCGAGGAAGCCACGACAATGGGAAGAGTTGGTTCTGCAGTGGATGGATTAACGATAGATTCGTGGGAAGCGGATGAACCGTAATCTCGACGTTCGATCGGCATACCGCGGCGCCGCGAGGCATTTCGAGCGAAACTGTTGGTTCAGAGACTCGCGCGCGTATTATCATTTCGGACTTGTTTATGGGCTTGAAGTGGATTGATTATTTTGACAACGCCGAGAGTAAATACAATAGAACCGGTGAATTTGAGGTTTTCGCTGAAGTGAAAATGCCTCGGGTATGGTCAGACCCGAATAAGTAAAAAGGCCAGCCGAAAGATCAATGATTTAATGCACAAATACCTCTCGTGC
This sequence comes from Encarsia formosa, assembly GCA_038277355.1. Classification (NCBI taxonomy): domain Eukaryota; kingdom Metazoa; phylum Arthropoda; class Insecta; order Hymenoptera; family Aphelinidae; genus Encarsia; species Encarsia formosa. The sequence continues at coordinate 116,050,819 of CM076184.1, forward strand.
GATAGAAAAAAAAAGAGAGAGAGAAATCTGACTTTTTTTCCCTCCCGGCCGCAATCTTCGTTCCCACCTTGAAAATAAACCAAGAGCTGGGTCGAATTGACCGTTTGCATATTTCACGGGGCCGGGACCTTCTTTCATGGGAGCGTCAGACGGTACCAAATTTATTTTTCCGCTCGTAAATATTCCTCCACCTCCATCCCCGTCTGCCTGGCGTCCGACAAATTTACCTATGATCGATCTGCGCCGCTCGTTCCTCTTTAAAGGTAAAATTCGCGGATTTATTTATATCGACTTTGCACTTGAGTGGGACCTTTCGTGAACCAAATTTGTTGCTTCGGTTTTCTTCCCTGGAAATTTATTTCAAACGCCTTGCTTTATGGAAACTTAAAAGTCGAAACAAAAAGGAACTTTTATTTTTAAACGTGCTATTTCACGACACGATCGTGTAATGTTGTACTTAATAAGCTCAGGTGTTGCATCTGATAAACCCCCGCGAGTCAGCAAAACTTTTTCCAACCTCCTTCTCCCGCCGTATTAGTATAATTATTTTCAATTAAAATCAGTTAACTCGCAAGCACAAAGCAAAAAAGGAGGACATTCTCGATAATTTATCAATCTGAACATTTCCTTAAATATACACTCGGGTACGTGGGCAAAGAAAAAGGCTGAGCACGCCACTAGCGTATAAATCCAAGCGGTGTCGATACGTATCGGGCGTGGGCACGAGGGAAAAACTCCCGGGCTTTACAAATGCGATTAATGAGCCGTGATAAGACGCTGAGAAAAACTTTCTTTTTCTCTCGCTGAGTTTTCATATTTTCAGTGCTTTATTGAAATTTATCGAATAAGAGGTAGGATTTTTTTGAGAAGTTTTGGGCTAGAGTCCGAAAAATTAGCTTGAGTTCGACTGCAAGTTGAGCGCTGGCTCGGAGATTCTTAATAATAAAGAAATAATATTTCCTGATAAATGTGATTTTTCTGCCTAAAATTTTATTCAGATTCAACTATGCTTTGTGCTCCGAGAAGTCTCTGAGAAAATTTTTGGGTAACAGCTACAATGTACTTACTAAATATTTTTTTACTAATTTGAGCATTCACTCTAATTAATTTATAATTATCTCAGATAATTTTACTATCAAAAACTAAATTAAACCAATAGCTTTAAGCGTTCTCGCAAAATTAAATAAAGCACTTCCAAAAATTTCCTCATTCGCAAGAGTATCATGGTGTTTATGAGTCGAGCGAGCGACAAAACGGGCTGGAGAAGATAGCAAAGACCGTTGGCTCGTTAATTATGGGGGGTTCCGCTAAACGGGGTTAGCTAAACAGGGGCAGCTTTGACGGCGAAACGCACACGCGTGTGTGCATAATACAACGCTCGCTTACGATCGATGCCCGAGCTCGGCCGCAACCCGAGCTTTGAGGAAAAGCAACGTCACGACAAGTCAAACGCTTGCGGTCTTGCACTCATATTTTTTTTTTATTGCATCCATAAGAGAAAAACATACTTTAACGGAAGTAAGAATAGAAGATTTTGAGAATACTTTTTTAATACAAGCAAGTAGAAAAACCTGAGTATGGTCAGGCTTCACGAGTATCCGTTGTAGTTCAATCTGTAAAGTTTCTCTTTTATGATTATTCATGAATTCTATTGAAGTCTAAACTTCGTTGCAAAAAAATTACAAATTTTTTTTATGAAATTTTGAAACTCCTCGCACGCGCGCGTATCGGCATACAAGTTATTGGTATTTCGGTGAAAATATTCGAAGCAGTCTTTTCGGCGTATGAATTCGGTCCACGTTCCGACTAACGTGCGTTCGATTTAATTGAGTTATGCTCGAGATACCAAAGGCTTTTGATGAAACTTGTGCGAATCCACCCCGAGTTTCGTCATCATACTTCGAATTCGATTGGCAGAATTGCTCTTCAAAGCGCCTTGATCGACGTTTCTATTACCACTGTTTCTCTCGTTTGTTGTTTACTTTTACAAAAGTTGTTCTCGAAGAGATTAAACAAGTTAAAAGTACTTACCCTCGATAATGGGACGGCGAGGCTTGTAGGACATATCTGAAACGAAAGAACGTTAAAAGTTATAATTCAGAGTTTAAAAAATTCTTCCGCTATGCGCTTCACATGTAAAATTCAATTTTGCAAAAGTTTCATTTCAATGAAAAAAAGACGAAGAGTCAGAAAGTTTTATTTTTCGCTCTTCCCGTCCGTCTTTTTCCGGTATTATAAACTGAAACGAGCGCATTAACGAATGGCAAATAAAAGACTCGAACGACATAATTAAAAGTCAGCGTGACGTTAATTCTCCATTATCGCGGTGCGGGGGATTTGTTGGCGGAGCGTCCACGTCAGTTGGAAATAACTTTTCTCACGTATCGGAAAAACCCGAGGTGCTTTTGAATGGGGAATAAAGAAATATGGGAGGAGGAGGAGGAGGAGGAAGAGGAGGAAGAGGAGAGAAAAAAACGGTGTACGCACTCGTAAATTATGCTCCATCGAGTGAAGCCTCCCATTATTCGAACTTTCTCTGAAACTTGAGTCGTGCGCCTGAAGGATTACCCGCTAAAGTTGAATTATATGTGTGCAGAAATTTTCCGAGGTGAAATATTCATGAACGAACACGATAACATTATTAAGAAAGTTGGCTGCGAAAGTAAGGCCAAACATATAATGTTCGAAATAATATTAAGTTTTATACTTTTGTTGGATAACACAATGAGCGAGGGATAAAAGTAACTTACTTATCCACCAGCCACACCTGTGCATTATGTATGACTTTTGGGAATAATGGAACGTGCTATTGAATGGAACTGATGGGGCGAGTTACGTGACTGTACTTTACTTTATTTACTTCATTTTAATGATCGAAAAGTTTTCAAAAGGATCGTGAAAAATGATATTTCATGGAACTCACTGATTAATCCAGTTTTGGGAACAAACGCTCACGTGAAAATTAGCCCTTTGAAAAAAATACTGACGATGAAGGGAGAGTATGAAAAGGCACCGGAAATCTCGGCTCGCGATCAAAAAATTTTTTTTCAATAGCCACCCCGAAAACGCTGACATCGTGAGCGGCAACTTTTAATTATCCGTCCCAGGGAATTCATTAATGAAGGGGGGGGGGGGGGACCTGCCTACAGGCAGTCTCTCTCGACCCACTGTCGGAAAATAATTAGAAGTTTTCCAACAAAGCGGCCGAACTTTGAGACGCCAGCCCATCTTCGTTTTTACGGGGGGTGTTTGTCCTTCGTGACGAAGGTAAATAATCCGAAAAAGTTTTAGGAGATTATAGGGTCGCTTCAACATGGAAGACGTTCTTTTTTTTCCGTGCGATTATTTTAATTGTAAAAAAAAACTGTCGCGCTCGGTCGCGACCGTGAAGGGAATTAGTTTTTTTACGAAGCCGTGCTGGAAATCTCGATTTCTACCTTGAAGAGCGAAAAGTTTTTTTTAAAATTATATCAAAATCAAAAGTTGGAAAGAAAAAAAAAAGATTTATCGGAAATCTCGTTACAGAGTCGGATTTTTTTTCTTCAAAGAAATTTTTTCATTTTCATAGGGTCGGCTTCGTGAAAAAAACTTTTTCGAAAAGCATATTGGAAAAATATTTAGAAATTGCTGTACATGTATTCAGTTCTCGATTAAAAAATTTTGAAATACCGAATCAAAGGATTAAAAGTTTAATAACTGATGTATTATTTTGAGAGAAAAAATCATCTGTTTACTTTAAAAAAATTATTTGAAATCACAAGTCAATAGCAAGTTCTAAAAAAAAACAAAAAATTTCATCATCAAAAGGTCGGATTTCATAACTTTTTTTTCAAGTTGCAAAGTAACTAATCTCCAAATAACAAATATCGTACATTTTCTGTCCAATATTTTCGTTTGATTTTATATCCATGCTCATGAAATCATAAAACTTTGATATGAGGTGAAGCCAATTTAAAAACTTCATTCTGAAAAAAAAATCCTCGCGGAAGAAAATATTTCAAAATAAATTACGGCCGATACAAGAAAAAAAAAAAAAAACTTTATTCTCTCGCAGCACAACGAAAATGAAGTTTGGTGGGTGAATACGGTATACACACAAACCTCGAAACTTCTTCAATATTCGATTCGCGAAATCAGCGATACAAGCAGCCCGGCTTCGGGAAAAGGCAGCAGCAGCCAATCGCAACTTCCTACAAGCGCGCAAATAAGCCCCCAAAGATATACATTATGATAAACAGTTCGAAATCCCTCGGCGATACGGCGTGCGGGCGGCGTAAAAATTTTTCCCGTAAGAGAAAAGCTGACGCGTAATATATACGCCCGCGCGAGTGCAGTGTAGTTGCGGTGAGGAAATAAAAAAGAAAGGGAGGGAGCGGAGCGATTGATTTTACCGATATTTCAAAGGGCGCGAGGAAGAAAAACTTTGAAAAGCTCGGCGTCTGGTGCCGGGGAAAAATGAGGAAACTTTTGCCTTCGAGATCACGTCGCGCGAGCCCAGATTTCTCGCGAGTGTACGTGTGTGAAAGAGCAGATGCTTCATAGAAAATTTTTCGACATCAGTGTACCGAGATAAAACGTCCAAACTTTCGCGACAGCCCAAGAAAATAATTTGCGATATTTGATTTTGAATTCCGACCCCTTTTTATACTCGGTCGAACGGGCTTCCTCCGGTAATGGCTTTGTTTAATTCACAAAAGCCGGCCCTTGTCCATTTGGGAACCGGGGGCGGGGTTATTCTATTATTGCCGAAGTGGAAAATGTGTCGCGCGGAAATTTTGGCGATGAGAAAATTGATGGGTTTCCGTTTTGCCGGATGGCAAATTTGACTTTCAACGGCCGACGAAAATCGAATACAACCGCATTTACACCCCATTAAATCAAGCTAAGTGAATAATTTCATTAGTTTTTACCTCGGATTTGTGTGCGGACGGACGCATGGCTTTGGGTATTTTTGATTCAATGCTCGGTTTGTGTGAAGAGCAAATATTAACCTTTAATATACTGACTGAAATTTTATCAACATTTTTTTTTTCAAAGGTGAAAAAATCACGTTTTTCTGATAAAATTGTACAAAATGAATTTTATTATAAATTTGTTCGATAAAAAAAAAATTTTCGTTTGGCCAAATAATAATTTGTCAAATTGTGATAAAAATTGAATTGAGTAATGGTTTCAGAGTTAAAATTAAATGCTTCTCGTATAAAATTAATGACTGATCCATAACGTTATTGAAGCGATTAAAAGAGTTTTAACTATAGATTTATTTCCAGCGCAGTAAGAACGACAAAAATGAATTTAACATTGAATATTACGGCTTAATAAAGAATGAGCAGTTCTTGCATTCATCAATCTTCGTTACATCTCTCATTACAGTTTTATCATACTATAATTTATTGAAATTCATTTTACAATCATGTGTGTTTCCTCCTATTTTTTGAGTTCTTCCGGTAAATTAAACTAGAAACGCCCCCACAAACTCGTAGGTAACTCGAGTCCTTAGTAAGTGTAAGATACCGATCATCAAGCGTTAATTGCCATAATCGAAGGGACGGAGTTGACAGTCGAACAGGCGGCTATCCGTGCGCCTAGTCTCCCTTGTTTTGAGCCACCTGTGGGATCCGCGCGGTTGACCAAACTCTCGCCTTGATTATTTCATAATCGAAGCCCTGTAATTCCTCGTGTAATTCGGCCTTTCAGTTTTGCATTTTTTTCACGCCTGGCTTGGGATAATAGATCGATGCTGATACAATTACGGCCTTGTTTTTTCACAGCGTATCAAATTATGAGCTAGATTGAGTCGAGGGAGAAGAGTCGAGGGAGAAATATTTAAAAAGTGGTTAATTTTATTGATTTTACATAATTTATTTTTAATTCAAATTTTTTATTCGTAGTAATAATTTTGGTTACGATATTCCGATGTACTATTTTTAGAAAAAATTACTAAGTTTTTATGTACGAGTATTACTGATTTTGTCTCATAAAATTAAGAAACCATAAAAATTTTTTTGATTAAATACTCCTTGACTGAAGAAGCTCGACAAAATTTAATAATCCCGTACAATCCGGTCGTTTTAATTATTAAATCCACGACATCTCAGAAGTACTTTCATCTTCCTTTGATCAGCAAAGGGGAAAAAAAGATAACGAGACAGAGAAAAAATTAAAGACATCGGGGCTGGTAATTGTGACGATCTTTATTTTAAAGCACGCGAGAGTTGCCAGTACTAATATACTCTGATATATCCATACGCTATGGGGAAACCCGATAATTCATACCTGGGGGCGGACGCGTGCTCAAGAAGGCCGCCGCGGCGGTATCAAAGGCGCACGTTACACACGTAGACACGCACAATAATGCTATAAATATAAGGTAAAATCACCTGGTTAACGTTTTATTGTGTATATAAACGTACACGAATGCCATGCGCAAGCACGCGAATTATTGAGTTGGTGCACGTACTAACTTCACCAGTGATTTTGTTTCGGAAGAGTGATTGCTTTGGAATTTTAATTCTATTTTCATTATCAATCTTAATGAATGGAAGTCAACCAACTTTACACAATAATATTTATAGTATTAAAATCTATGTAAATTTAAAAACCAACAGAAATTGTTCAAAAACGAAGATAAAATACTTTGACTTTTTTTAAGTGATATGGTATTAATGGTATCAAAGAAAAAATTGATGAAATTTAAATTGGGTTGTTTTAATCAAACATAGATTGAAAAAAAGCTTTTCTCTAACTAAAAATCCTTAAATAAAATTTTTTTCGGCAATACTATACCAAAGTTTTAAAAAGATTTACCAAAAGTCAAGAGCACCATTTTAAGAATTTAATTTCAAACTTATTAACCTCGGTCCTTACTGAACAATTCTAATGAACTACAAAGTCGAATGCTAAATAATTTTAATCAGTTGACACTACAGTTGACAGGATGAATTTAAGACTGTCCGCGTAAGCCAACAATTCACAGCAATATCCTTTAAATTGTGTAACTCGAGCGGAGGAGTCTGCCTTAGCTCACCGCACACCGGCGCCTGGCTCATAAAGGCAGATGCCAACACGTGCCTTACATACCGGATGCCGGGGGCTGGGTGTCCTCCTCGCGCCTCGTTTTACTACCCCGAAATTCCCCAGTTTTCCAGGTACAAGATAGGATTGATTGAAATCCCTCTTTTGATCCGGGAACACGATACGGAAAATTTTTTAATTACTCGGGATAGCCTTACCAATTACAAGACGAACGAGAAAAGTTACCGTACGAGTGATCGAACAACTCAAGGCGGCGCGCGGGCGTTATCCTCCTGATTTAGCTAAAAAGTTTAAGGGGGAGACGAACGTTTTATTCCCTGCTTTTCCCGCTCTCATCATTCAAAATTTGTGTTACCTCCAAGAATTTTGAAGTAGGTAACTACCACCCGCGCGATTCACCATACATCAAACTTTTCCTCGAAACTTTCCAAATTACATAACCCCCTGGTGAAAAATACCTCTCCTATTATAACCAGCAGGATCAAATATTCCGTCCGGATGAGAAAACTTTTTTTTTTTTTTTATAGTAACGAGAAAACAAAAACCTCGTATTAAATTTATCATTTTTACCCGGGAAAATACCGGTGGGGACACACGAAACGAGTCTCTCTTTTCCAGTGCACGCAGAGAAACTCGATAACCGGCTAACAAGAACCTGGAACGTACGCGTAACCTTAAGAAATTTTATACGGGTGTTGTTAAATTTCTCTACAAAGCGAGCGTAGGAAAGAAAAAAAAAAAAAAAAATGTACGACGAGCCTCATTTGTCGGTCCGAAATCAAGGCATTCGTTTTTGCTGACGCAGTTTCGTTTAATAATGGGAAACGTAGAGACTCGCCTTTTGCATATTTTTTCAACAAATTGTACACGTCCTGTAACTAACCCACTTTCAGCTTTTATTTATTTTATGCTTATTTTATACCGCGCTTTCTATTGAATAATAATGAAAATTACGTTTTTTTTGGAATTATTTTATTTTATTTAAAAAAAGAATTAGTATTTTTTATAGGAGTGGTATATTTTTCTTGGTTGATTTAAAAGTAAATTTTTGATTTATTTTAAGAAGAAAAAACTTAACGAATTCATCAAAACCACACACTCTAGCCATTGTAAGATTAAATAACAAAAACCAAAATACGAGAAAAATATATCTGTCAAGACTTTTATTTGTGAAGAATTTTTAAAAAGTTTTTTTAAAATATAATTTCAAAAAAGTTTGTTTGACTATCGATTAAACAAAAAAACAAAAAAAAACAAAAAAAACAAAAAACAGAAAAAAAACTGAAGATTTTTTTACTTTACCCAAAACTCAATGCTTAAAAAGAACTGATTCTTCAACTAAATTGTTTATTTCACTCTAAAAAAAAACTTTACAAGTTTACCGTAAGTCACTCAATCACAAAAAACAAAAAAACAAAAAAACCCGCAAACATCTATCTCCGCAAAAAGTCCCGTTTCTAAAGATAGCGTTTTTGAATTATCGGATTCACGACAGACGCACCACCACCGAAAAAAAAGAGGTTACGAGCTTATCCACAAAGACGTTTTATTTATTTTCCCTTCCCCTTCAAGCTCCCGGTGTATATCCTCGGGAAGCAGCCAGCGACGTCAAGACTACTCTTGGCCCCGGTATATATACCCACCCCCGCCCTGAAATTGGATCTTCAGGTAATGGCTGAATTGCGAGCAGCCTAGGCTTTAAAGGGGTAAGCCTGGCGATGCCATGCGGCAATTTGTTGCCTCCCCTTCTCTTCCTCTTCCCACTGACGTATAGTAAACGCTCTCGAAATTTCTCTAAAATATAACAAACCTTCTTTTTTAATTCAATTGAAAAGTAAAAAACCATCTTTCATTAAAGACTAGTCAAGTAGAAGTGTGGAACGATAATTAGCTTTTTTGACAGAGACGAACATCCACTTATCTGGAGTCTACATCTCGACGGGGCTAGATCAATAAGATAAATCTTGACTATGAAGCGCAATAACATACATTGTCGAAATTCTAGGGCAATAGCATACCTTATTAAAACCGTCGTGCAATAACATACCCTACCAGAGCACCAAAATTATTGTGTTGCGGCTAGAATGACGGCATCTACCAAAATAATAAAGACTGAGGTCGATCAAAAATTCTTTAAAAATATATAACATGATTATTTTGGTAAAAAATGTTGTTTTAAATACGGCTATTTTTGTCACTGATCAATAAGGTATGTTATTGCACGACTATTTGCACAGTCATTTCTATAATTTATGTTATAGCACAGAAAACTCCAGATTTATCTTGTAGATCCAACCCGTCGATCTGATATCAATTCAGTTTCATGGATTGAATTATTTTTTATCCTTTTGAATTTGCTTTTAAATCATGTAATTTAATTATTGCTTTTCAAGCTTTAATAAACACTCGCTATTGATAACGCGTTTGAGGCACAGCTGACATTGTTAAAATTTGAAATGACTGTAAAGTATTTTTAAAATTAAAATAATCTAAAGTTTCAAGTATCCTCATTACGTTTTTGTTACTCGCAGAATATTCTACAAAAAACCCCAACCTTTTATCATACTGAAAAAACATGTGAATGGAGAATGCCGGAATAATGATAATTTTTAACAATTACGATGAATTATGCAGTTTGTTTCGCGGTCGATGGATTATTCCGACACAAAAGAGCAAGCTTTCGCGGTGAGATGTTTACCGGGAAGCAAGCTCTTTTTCTTCCTAGCCAGGCGATTCTTTCAGCGAATTAAAGGAATACCGCGTTAACAGAGGGAAGGCAAAAACCAGCATTTAAATTCATTAAGCTGGACAATGCCCGGTCGTATATACACGCCGCGAGCCCTTTACAAATACCAGTCCGCGCATTTTAAATTGAATAAACATTTTTATCGTTTTAAATAAGGAAAAAGGAGATTTTAAGTGCTCGTTTGCACGCTTAAAACAGCACTTTGTTCGCCCCCCTGACTTTTACAACTGTTGAATTTTCAAATTATCCCGCGGAGTCATTTTAAAAGACTTTCTACCTTCACACAAAACCAGCTGAACCGAAGTTTCAAAAAGTTTCCAACAATTAAAGTCTTGAATTCAATTTTCCCACAAAATCGAGTCTGCAACTCATCATTAGTCGCAAATCGTCACGTCAATTACTGCCCCCCCCCCCCCCCCCCCCAGAAAAAAATTCACGCGCCGGGGATCCATGGCAGTGAAAAGAAAAAAAAAGAGGGGAGAATCGTCGTCGGGCGTGTTACCAAATCGAATTTCCGAAAATCCCTGGAAAATCCTCTCCTCGTCCAGCCAACGTAAATGTATTGTCTCTCGCTTCCCTTTTTGTCGAAGGGAGGGCGAGGGGAAAAAAATAGAGAATCGTCCAGGACAATGTCGAGACTGATTGCAGACCGTTCGGGCGAATAAAACTCCCTCCCAGAATAAACTCGATCGTTTGCCTTTCTTATGCTTACGAAGGGGGCTTATGGAACGCCCCCCCGGAGCACGCCTAACAACTCGTTTGATTTTCATCAGGATTTTGGCACTGACCCTAAAATTCATTCCGGACTCAACAATACCCTAAAACTGTTGTAAGAAGTTGGAAAAATATTTGTAAAAAAAGAGGAGTTTGAGCTTCGCTAATGAAATGAAAACTGCGAAGAATAATATTCCACTCCTCTCCTCTCCGAAAAAGAAATTCATGTAAATGGTTCGCGCCCGGTAAAGACCCCCCTTGCTCATGCAAAACGGGTATTTCTCCTCCGAACTTTCAAAGTCACTTTTCACGAAACTTATGAAATCTTTTAACTACATGAGCGCGCTCTCTTTGAGGTAGAAAAAAAAAAAGGAATCGAATACTCCGAGGGATGAAAGTGTTAAGGCTCTTGCATATTCATCGACCAATTCCCAAGTTCGCTCGGTGAATTTACATATTTTTTTTTTTTTTTTTTTTTCGCGGCACGATTATCCTCGAAAGACGGGTCGGTTTGTTCTTACAAAAGATCAATACGTCCGTAAATATTGCCTCCTTATCCCTTCTCCCGCTCCTACGGCGACGTGGCCTAGTCCTGTCGGCGGGCTCATCCCTCTCCCGCGCTCTCTTTACGAGTCTAAAGGCATTGTAATTCCAGCCGAACAGTTTCGCTAGTGGCAACGTACCCTACGTGCCCGGCATGTCAAATTCGACACATAAAAACTGCGCCGCCAGAGAGGGAAAGAGACAGTTACGGGATAACGTATCGCCTGCACGTGTCAGACTATTGGCATTATTCCGCGAGAAATATAAGACACTCTGTAAATATAAAAAAGTCTCGGGTGATTAGAGTGACCAGTCGATATTGTTGAGGTAGTGGTTAGGACGCGACCGAATGATTTTATGGGACTGTACAAATTTTTACGTGTCTCGAGGGTGACCGGCGCCGATTTTACGGGCATCGTTCGGTCAATCGTTCAATCAAGATTCGGTTACTCTATTGTGAACATTGTTTCAGTTTTATTGTATCATACTCAAAAGTTGGACATGTAAGAAAAAGATTGGATGTGACAATAATTTTTTACCATGCAAAACCATAGAATTGAAGTTCTACAAAAGCACTACGAGCATGCATTGTTATAAAGTTAGGAAACTTACAATTAAAGTACAACAAGATACCAGCAACCAGGATGAATATGACCAGCACAAGCACGAGAAGCAGCAGCAGTATCGTGGGCTTGCACCAGGGACTTCCCTGCATGTCCGCTTGTACGGCTTCTTTGGCCCTCTTCTGTTCAACTACACTGCTTTCCCCACTAGCGTTAACCACAACACCTTTGTACGTATAGGTGGGAGTCTTTTTGTCGGTTTTGAAACCGTGATCGTCTCCAGGATCCGCGTAAACACCGTAGGCTTCGAAGTTATTGTTCCTGTAACCGTTCATCTTCTCCTGGGCGTTGGTTCCGTTCTCCTCGGGATTCTTCCTAGCCGAGTTTTCTCCGAGCTTGAGGGTCTGATTGTTCGTACTATCGGAGTACCTGGAGGACGCGGTATCGAAATTTGACCTGTCGTAGCTCTTGGAGGTGGTCAGCTCGTACTTGATCCCCTCGTAGACCTTGGCCCGTCCGGTGGTCTCGTAGCCACGGTTCCCGGATAGATTCGAGACCGCGTCGCGCTCGTACTCGTCGTACTTGGCACCAGAGGACTCATATCGTGGCAGTGTTCCGTAAAGCTTCCCCACGGAATTGTAGGCCTGCTGCTGACCAGCCAGGTCATAGGTCCCATCATGGTTGTTTGTCTTCACCCCAGAGTCGTAACCTTTGGTGGTGGCCACGTCATAGGTGACCTTGGTGCACGGCTTTTTGGGCTCCCGCTTGAGCAACTCCTCAGCGTAGTGAGAGAACTCGTAGTCGGTGAGGTCGCGAGAGTAACGCCTGTTGCCATCCTGGATCGGATCGTAGGCCGTCCGGACCGTCTTTGTAGGCTCGCCCCGGATGTAAGGCTCGTCGAGGTCGGACTCCTGATAGGTGCGGTTTCGGTTGTACCTCAGGCTACCAGTGTCCTCCGGGTATATACGAGTGTCGTAAATACTCTCGGGCTCGTAGGTGCCGTTGTAGGTGGCGCCACGGTACCCTCGGTCCAAGTAGCCGCTCTCGACGACCCCATAGTTGAGGGAGGACGAGGGCACCTCCTGGTGCAGGTATATGGACGACTTGGCTGCTTCGAGTTCCGCGAGGTAACGGGAGGACCTGCGCTCGGTACCATAGTCCATTGAGCCCTCGACCACGTTCGGCAGTTTGCTGTTCAAATTTTCACCTAGGGAGGTTGGTTGCAGGCAGTTGGCGCCACTGACGCCCAGCGCCTCGGCATGCTCTACCACCAAATTTGGCAGACGGGACGAACTCAACAGGCTATCTGGGGTGTTTTCCGTCAGGTCCAGCCTCAGACCAGTGCTGTTGGTTCTGCGCATCTTCCACCATTAGCATGATCGCTGATGGTGCTTTTGTGATATGTTTGGTTTATACTTTTGCTTGTTTTTATGATTAAGTTAGTATTTTAGAACGATGGATATGAATTCTATGTTAGTGGCAGTCTGTTAGTAAACATTTTTAAAAAATTACTAAAGGTTAGTAGATTGTTATCGAAGTCTGAAGCATTAGTAGGCGATGAGATTTAGAGCATCGGAGAACCTGTAAGCAAGAAAATGAAAATTGTTTCTGTTAGTAATGGTACAGGGCTTGGTAAAATTTTTTTTTTTTAATTATTAAAAATATGTATAGTTCAGTCTTATATAGTTTTGATTTTTTAATCAGCTTGTAAAATATACCCTAGGCTTATTGAATATTATTGTTTCCAAGAACTTGCGCATTATACAAAGTTTGCAAACTGAATTTCCTAATGTACCTTTATCACTCCCAAATTATCGTTGAGCAGCACACGTTGGTGCGAACGATATCTTCATAATACATTAAAGGCAGTGCTTAGCTTTGTGAAAATAAGTAAATAGGAGCCTTCTCAAAGACGAGTCCGTGACTTCAAAGGAGAATTTAATTCTCTTAGGCATGCAAATGCGATTAGTTTGAAAATTTTCGTTTACTTTAAACAGCATATAATCCCTAAACGCGCTTATACTACGTGAGATAATTCAGTCGGCAACTTTCTGGCAATAACTCACAATAGTTATACCAGAAACCCATCCTCCATTCACTAATAAAGCAGCCGGTGCATCTTCAGAAATACCTCCGAACAGTTAAGGGTGGTCTCGAGCCATCGAACAACTGCCCAAAATGTTATCGCGCGAGCCGCATGCCCACCGACGATGGCCATCATATCCGGCTCCGCCGAATACCTTCTCCATCACGTTCGCCTCCTGCCAAAATCGCTACACATCGGGTATAATTGAAGCCCGGTATGCCATTCCTGCGGGAGCGAAGAGGAGCGTCTGATCCCCCCACCTCAGGGAGATCGATACGTTCAACTATTCCAGGTATCTCTCTTTCCTAGACCAAGAAGAGCGAGCGCGGCCGATACGTGACCCGAGCGTTATTTAATAACCCGAGTGCAGTCAGTGTATCGAGAATATCCATCCCCAAAAGTTCAACAAACGAATGCCCGGATTCATCAAACGGGCGCTAAATATGTGTCCATTTTGCGGGGTGAATAATTATTAAATCAACCAAATTCGGCTGACTGTAAAGCCTGTCGTGGGTAATGCGGCGATCGATTATGAAGCGAGAAATGGTATTAACCGTTTGGTCATTGAATTATTTAAGTGCAATTTAATTAGAGCTTTAAAAGGCTGAAGTATTATTAATGCTTGTTAAAAATCATGTCAAGCGGAGTTTGTAAATTCAATTTTTGATCTTTATGACGCAACGAAAGACAATTTCATAAAGCTTTGCGATAATACAATTGACGAACTTTACCATAACAAGATATGTTTCATGCCCTAAAATGTAAAAGGAATCTGACAAATATAGAACAATACCAATTTTTTAAATTAATACTTGAAATCGGAAAAATAATTGTGTAAAAAGTGCGTATTTTCAAAGTAAAAGTAGAAACGCCAGTTCTGTGATTTCCAGAGATAATGAAATCATCCCTATCTTGATGAATAATAGATCATTCATCCGCGTAATAATAACGACAATCGGTACAAATTATCCATTCAAGTTCGAAACAAGAGTAAAGAATTTAAAAGCCATCAATCTCGCTCGGCTAGTAAAAAAAAAAAGAAAAAAGGAAAATTCACAAATTCAGACGTCGATGGGTCGTCGATATATACCCGAAGAACCAATTCGCCCGGGCGTATTAGCATAGCATTATATCCTCCTCCTCCTTGTCCTCCCCTTCGCGATACAGGGGTGGCTCGTAATAATAATAAAGCCGTTATCGCCACTCACCCTACCGAAGCACTAGCGGGGTTCGATCGCTCGAGTCAGCGCTTTTTCACCTCCTCCTCCACCCCCACTCGACCCGTACCATAACACTTGTCCTTCTATCTCTTTATTTTCCATTTTCCTACTCTAATTTATCTCCCTCCTTTCTTTTTATCTCGCTTTTTGATCTCGCCGTGTGGTATGCGAGCTGGTGGAAAAAAGTTCTGAATTATTTATGTGGGTGGGCTTTTTTTTTTTTTTTTTTTTTTACCGTTCGAGGTGATGCGGAATGCAAATGTATCCTCCTTTTTTCTGCCAACTTTGGAGGATTGCGTTTGCCCGCGGAAAATTATTATTTTTGAAATGATCAATTATAGGGTTTGATGGAATTGAATAGAAAAAAAGAAAAATTTACAATGTTTGATTTTACCACAAAGTAAATCTTTGAATATAACAACAAAATAAAAATAGATTCCGATTATTTATCTATGAAAGAAAATAGAAGCTTTTTAAAATTTTAGACGTCAATTGATAAAAATCTTTGAAAAATTAATGCTTTTTTTTTTTTTAATTTAAATTTTATGGAAATCTTTATTGATACTTGACTTATACAGCGACACAACAATGTCAAAAATAAATAATGAAATTTTTTCACTGCTCCTGTTTTTAATACTCAGAAATTCTCCGTTAATTTTACAAATAGTTTACTATCGCAAGAAAAAGCGCGCAAAAGAGAATCGAGTTAAAAAAAAAAAAAAAAAAGCAATATAGAAGCTTATATTAGATTTTCAATTAAGTCGGAGTATGAAGAATTCAATAGCGATGCTACGAGAATTCCCGAGGATTAGATATGGTGAAAAGGGATATTATTAAAAATAGAAATCCTATAAAATGACACAATTTCGCTCGGCGATACAAGCCGGGATTACCTGGATGTTCATTAGCGGAATCCAGAAATTTTGCGAGGTCTTCGTGTTTCGCTAAAGTAGCAGGGGCTGAACCCGAGAATCCATTAAAATTACTGCGGATTAAAAAAACTCCGTCAAGTTTTTTAATGAGCCGAATGGATTATTAAACGATTTTTAGATTGTCAAAGAAAACTTTACATTTTTTTCTATCGTCGCAAAGATTTAATTCATATTTAACTTGGACTTATTTTTCAAATATTTACGTTCGAAAAAAGGTGTTTTATTGATCTTAGAAAAAAAAAGCATTTTTGTAATTACCGAGTTCCCAGTGCTGTATTTTTTTTTATCCACTCAAGACTTTAGCTGACCGAATCATAAATTTTTCGCAAGAAGTTTTTCTAAAAAAATCCAGTACAACCATTTAACCAATCACCCGGTGGAGTTTCCGTAAGCTTTTCGGGTGCGAACCAAAGTGTATCCGCGTACGAAACGGGATTTCCGTGTAGGAGGAGAATTTATATTTGGACCGCTGATGCATCGCCGGTACGTGCGACTGTATGTACGAGCCTCGCCAAAGGATGGATGGAGACGAAAAGCTTTGTAAATCGACAATTTTTTTTACTAAAAAACTGAATTAAACGTTGTTTTCTTTGATTTCATGAATTGAAGTTTTTTTTATAGGCAAATGGATATTTTGGAAAAGTTTTCCAGGAAGTTCCGGATTGCGCTAAGTAAAAAACTTGGATGGAAATGAATATTTATGTTTTGATTGGGTACGGTTTTTACGATGGCAACGAAATATTGAAAAAAAAGCTTTTTTTTATAGTTATTTGATATTGTGGAACAATAAACTTTTGAATATGGTTTGTGTTAACTTAATCATACAAAACGAAAGTTCATTCGTAAAAATACCAAACAAAATCAATATTTAATTTCGACCCTCGGTGCATTCGTTATGATTACAGAATTCTTAATTGAGTTACAATCCATAAAACTGGATGAAATTGAAACCGCGCTTTAAATTTTAAACTTTTACCGAATCGATTTAAAAATAAAAAAAATATGGCCACAGTAATAAAACTTTTACATTTGTATGTAAAATGAAATTTTATTCACTACTGAAATAAAATAACTGGCAATCAATGTATTCAAGGAAATACGAAGCTAGTAAGCTATTATACCTACTTGGATAATTAAATTTTTAATTTTTTGCATGGTCTTCTATGATTTACTATTATTTTCAAGCTTGTTAATACATTTGAAAATAACTTTTTCTAAAAATAAAGCACATGGATCGTTCGTTTCGAAACCTGTCAATTCGGTTTTTTTTAAATGTTTTGTTATGTCAGATAGCTACGAGGATAGCTACCTATGCTTATTTTTCAAAGTTGCTTAGTTGCTTATTTTGAAAAATTAAAAATATTTATTTAAGTAACAGTGTCCGACGTTCATTCTTTTACTTTAAAATTCCATCGGGTTATAATTATTTCCACAAATTTTTTTAGTTGAAATAGTTTGGACTAGGATAAATTGAAAAAACCTAGAAACATCAAAGTCGGTTGCCAAATTTTGAAATCCTACAAACAAGGATCTTACGAGCCTGAAGGTATTTATAAAACCCACAAAGATGCATCGCGCTTTACTTTTCCTCCCTACCAGGGTGCGTACGTACGGGTGGTTTATGCCGCGAAAAGCACCGGTGGACATTTAGCCCGGGCCAGCCGAGCGGAAGGCGACGCTTCGAATGGAAAAGCGATAACGGAAATGGCCTGCTGCTGCTCGCGGTGGCTGCGGCTGGCTGGTGTGATTCCGAGAGGCTTCGTCGTCCTGAAACTGTATTCTCGGATTAGCTTCCAAAATTGATGAAAATAGTATAGTCCTTTATTTTTTTTTAAATCTATTTTTGAATTTTTTTTACCTTGAACAAAAGTCATGGAATTTTCAACTTCAAAACTTGACCACAAGATTGTGGATTATCCATAAGCAACTGCAGACAAAACATCGAACCAATCATAATGATTCCTACCGAATACCATTCCTAAAAATTGTACTTTTAAGTAAAAAACAAACTAAAAAATTGAGCCAATCCAGAGTTCAATTATTTCTGAGTCCACTTATAAAAAAAAAAAAAAAATTATCTGCAACCTCCAATTTTTCATTCGTAAAATTACTCTGCCGAATTAACCGATTTTTCACAAAACTCGGCCCATTTAAAAAAATTCATCGATGCAACGGTCGAACAATGATTAATCAACCATGCATAAATCAAGCCGTCCCAGTTGTGCAATTGTAACGAGGGAAAGAACAATTGTCGCGAATTCCGCGTATGAATAAAAATGAGGCTGTATCACTGGGGTACGGCTCGGGAGCTCTCGATGACCCGAGCCTGTTTAGGGGGCGATAAAACCTGCGCCGGAGGGTCGTGTGTTTTTCGCCTAGTTTTCGCACGAATAATGACGACAGCCGAACAACGCCAAAGAGGGATTGTAAATCAGCTCCAACCCGTCCCCTGATAAACGCGGGTCTTTTTTTTTTTTCTTTACCATGCAGTCTGTACCG
Source organism: Encarsia formosa (assembly GCA_038277355.1). Classification (NCBI taxonomy): domain Eukaryota; kingdom Metazoa; phylum Arthropoda; class Insecta; order Hymenoptera; family Aphelinidae; genus Encarsia; species Encarsia formosa. Next base: position 116,069,157 of record CM076184.1, read on the forward strand.
AGTTTATATAAAGCTCGCGGAACAATTACCGGTGGAGTCTTATACACCTGATACAAGGCGTAACGATGCTTCTCTAATTGAATCCAGCGCATTTTTCTCTCCCGGGAGAAGAAGGTAGACTCGAAGAAATAGGAACGAGCAATAAATGAAAAGAAGAGGAGCGAGGGAGATAAGAAGTATGAGGGAAGGTTATATATCTAGTGGAAGTTGGATAAGAGCTGGAATCATACCTAATTGAGACTTCGAGAGGAAATGGGGAGAAGGCAGAGTTTTTTTAATTCTTTTCTTCTTGCTTTTTTTTTTTTTTTTTTTTTTTAGCTAGACCTTTTAACGATGAACAAGAGCTGACGAAAGTGCGGCGAGCAATAATATGCCTTCGAAAAAGAAGAAGAAGCGGCTCTTCAGAGATGGGAATTGAAAAGTCTCTGGCGAGGGAAGTTTTAGTGCTGAGCTTGGGTGTTCTTTCTTTCGCATCTTAGTTTGCTTTTGAGGTTAGGATTCGACAAATTTGATTTTCAAAAGTCAGTTGTAGGGAGTTGAGTTTTGTACACTCGCGCATCCGTGTGCTAAAAGAGTAATAAAAAAATTTTTTTTTTTTCAACGAGAATCATGGAATAGAAAGTCTTTTCACGGACAGAGATCGATAAGTCGGGTTAAAACTAAAGTCAAACTTTGTTCGTAGCTCGTAGTGCGTTCCAAGTTTGTCTGACACGTTGGTAAAGTTTAAAATTTTTATGAAAACTGCATCCGAGACACTCCGCTCAAACTTTTCAAACGGTCCTTTTAGAAAAATTCACCCTTGAATATTAAAAAAAACGCACATCTCCTTACGCGAATTAAAAAATTTCAGCTTCGATTTGCGACTAAACCAGCGATCAGAGCTACCAAAAGAATTTTTTTTTTTCTTTCTTTCTCGCAACCGGCATTTGAATCAAACTCTCACAAAAGCGTTTGATTTATCAGTCCGTCTGCAGTTTTCCCCGGCAAAGGTGGGTAAAATCTGTCGGTGGCGTCACGTGCACACGCAGCAGCATCTATATTTCAAAGCGAAACGCGGGGGGCGCAGGAGACAGAAATAGTAAAAAAAAAAAAAAAAAAAGGTACGAGAGACAGCAGCACGTTTCGTTCCCATAATTTGTGGCGGCAGCTAAAAGTCGACCGGTCAGCGAAATTTACCGACACGGGCATAAACGCGGAGAGAAAGAGAGAGAGACAGATAGAGATAAAAAAAAAGAAACTACCGATATAATTAATCAGCTTGGCAAATCCGGTGATTACGTGAATTTGGGAGTCCAGAGGAAAATCGATCCCGGAGCGGCGGCAAGCGAAAAAGAAGAAGGAAATTGAGAGAGACGGGGAAGATGGACGCGACCTGCCTGTGTAATTTCGATAAGGTCTGCAGCTGAAGGGGGAGTATTTTGAGGCGTGTTAGCTTGGGATCCGACGTACTCTCTTTTTACCCAAAGATTTAATGAGTTTTTTATTTACTTAAATTATTAATTAATTTTCGAATAGTCTTATTACAATGAAAAAACCATTGGACAATTCAAGCAACGTCAGAGTAGAAAAGACCAGCGTACGGTCAGACGCAAAATTGAAAAAAAAAAAACTTATTCAGCACTTTAAGAACCAAACTCTCAGACGTGACTCTCAACCAGTCGCACAACATGAAAAATCCTCACTCATTTTTTTCAGCAATTTTGAAAATTGCTTCTAGTTATAGATTGGGGTCGTACGGGGGGAGGGGGGTAAAAACGTGTCATAGAGAATTGATTTATTTTGAGTGCTCGCGATCTATTAAACCGGCTGGTACAAGAAAATTGATAGTCCAATAACGTCAATGGGGGCCGGTTGTAGTAGTGGGGGTAGTAGTAGCCGCTTTAGCGCGCTCTAATTCATCGGTGTATTTACGAGCCTTTGCGTAGTGTTCGTACAGAGATTAAAGGAGACAAATACTATTGATCCTGTTCGAGGGAGTGGATAATCGTTAATTGCCGACTCGAATCCTCGATGAACGAAAAAGATTGAAAAAGTATACCTATCTTGCTTTCTTCTTTTTTTTTTTAATTCCGGAAATTCAACTGGTACGTATGTCAACTTTCCCGTATCGGAAAGACCTCTTCTACCCGAGTAGAGCGAAAAAAAAAAAAAAAATTTCATTGATTTCTGCAATTTCTGCACTTCATCGAGAAAAATTGCTCGATAAATTGAGTGGCCACTCTAAAAGTAGAGCCACCTTTTATTAGCTCATTTGTTGAATTTCTGTTTCCACTATACCAATGATATCCATCGATTTTGATTGATGATACGTTTTGAAGAAAAATTATAAACATTTAAAACGCTGATAAAAATCGGAATATCAAACTTTAATTGATTTCAAAGAAAACTTTTGGTACATATACGAAGTGCAAGTTGTTTCCACCACCTCAAAACATAGCTCATCAAGGACCAATGGGCGTCGAAAAGCACCCGAAGGGACGACAAACAAACGCGCCAATGTGCCGAACAAGCCGGCCTGCCTCCGGGCTTATCGCTTGCGTAACACGGCCGATAGGCAAAACTCTCCGCTTTTCGCCCATTGTTTCCTCGGCGCGTACACCCGGGCGCCCTCGATTAGCACTCGTGATTCAAAGGGATTAGCCGCTCGAACACCTCCGCGAGAATAATTTTTCGGGGAGATATTCTTTCAATTTTTCACGACGTGTAATCAATTTGTAAACTCCGTGGGTGAAAAATCCGATAATCCGGAACCCGTTTCGGCTGTTACTTTTTGAGCCCGCCTCGTTTACAACTGTTATCGCCGAATAAACAACGCACTTACACGGGCGCTTGCGCATTTGAAAAAAAGGGGGGGGGAAGTGTAAAAATAACGGAACATTTGTATGTACGCGTATGTACAAGATCGCGAAAAAAGATGTCCAACGACCCCGGCGGGTGTCATAAGCCGGGGCCGTTATCGCGCTTTCATTTTGTCGGCAGCTACCGTAAAAACGATATCGGCTTAAATCGATTACTATTATTATTATTATTTTTATTTTTATCTCGGTTGTTATTATTTTAGAAAGGGAAGAAGATTATGCTCGATGTCAGGATACTACTTGTATAATTTAACATTTTTTTGAAGACGACACCAATGGTCTGTGATATAAATAACCAAAAGTTTTTAATTATTTTATTTATGACTGTTTAAAATTTTGAAAAATCTATTAAACTAAATCTATTTTTAACTTTAATAATCCGTAACAAAAGTTATACAAATACTATAGGTTCCAAAAGAAACATTAAAAAAATGAACGGAATTAAAAATCGAATCCATCTAACATTTCTGTGGTATTTATTTATAAATCCTGATTCTTTTTCATAAATAATGAACTAAGTACCATTTAAAAATAAATAATCAGTACGAAAACACGAGTAATTATGGCACTCAAAGATAAAAAAGAAATGTTTCTGCTTGTACCTCACGTGTTCGCACCGAAGCTAACAAGTTCATCAATAGACTGATGAATCACCAAGAAAGCCCCGAGAAGGTAAGAAATCTCAGACGATCGGGTAGCCGGTGATCGTTAAGCCTCCCCTGTGTTTGTCCGGTAATGACCCGAGGTGTGCACGGACGAGGGAAAAAAGCACCCGAGAGCAGCCCGCTAATCGACGACGCAAGGAGCTTTATCTCGAGAAAGAGGAGCCGGAGCGGTAAACCGGGATAATGCCCCGCGGAGACGATGACCCGAGTTAATTTGACTTGTGGTTGGTTTTGTTACCGAATTAGACTCTGCGCTGGCTAATGAATCTGATCTTTGTTTAACAAAAAAAAAAAACCATGTGTACGTTCACGCTGAATAAAGTTTTGAGCAAACATTTCTTATGAGATTTCGTTTGTTGTAAATCGATTGCCCGTGCGAAGAAAAACCTTAGCTGTATTTTAGCTAATTTGAAATTATCCATAAGGAGCTGAAACGAATTAAAAATTTTTTTAAATAATAAATTTTAATAAATTGGAACTTGATTGGAATCCAGCTAATCGGATTTAATTATTTAAACAAATTTTTGAATTCATTTCAGCTACTTATGGATAATTTTAAATCGGCTAATTTTCGGCTAAGGTTTTTCTTCGTACGGGCAATCTAAATATGTAAAAGGCTGAGGAAATCAATGGGAATTTTTTTTTATGATTCGAAAGCATGAAAAAAAAAAATTAATTTTTTGGACACAAATTTTTAAAAGTAAATATTTAAATTTGGAATAGCATGGACCCAAAAATAAGGTCTTTAAAATTTTATGAGAACGGTTTTTTGTCTAGGTATTGAAAATAAATCACCGCTAATGCCTGTTTAGATAGTTGATATCACGTTTGTGGATTTAGATGTTTTTTTCAGTTTATCGTAGCGGTTGGCTCTGTTATGTGAAATACAGTTAGTTTGGAAGTCGATAATGGATTAGACTCAGTGAAGTTAATAACTGGATGGAATTTGCATTAACAAATTATCTGGAAAAGTTGAGGGCCTGCATGCAGACTACCTAATTAATTAATCCTTTCCAATGGTTCTAACTTCAAATAGACGTATTAACAATGCTAATTTAAACATAGTTGTTATGAATTTTGGGGAAAGTATAATTTCATATTAGACGCGGTAAATTTAAAATTCCTTAACAGAATTTCCATTCAAAAATCGTTTTAAAAAGACACTTTTGAATTTTTAAAAACCACAGTCGAGCGTACAGTCAGAATTTTAAAAGTAAAAAAAGCTTTATTTTTAATCTTCGCCCGAGATATCCGATATGATCAATATCAAAACGAATTTGAAACGAATTAAAAAAAAAAAAAAAAAATTCTTAAGCTTTAAAAAAAGATAAAAAAAGAGAACGCGCGGTTAAAAAATTGCTAAATTTTGAATTTACTTTTTTCTATCGACACTGAAAAGTCTTTCTGCCGATCCTTCAGGACTCTGACGCTAAATTTTCGCGTTAGCCACCTCGAGGAAAGAAATAAACTCCCGATCGAAAGATTTTGAATGCACTTCGAACGTGTATAACATCACTCGGGCCATAAAACCGAAATTGATTCTGGGTAGTTTATTCATGGCATTAGATTAAACACAGTTCCAAGTCTAGAGAGGAGAGGGAAAACTCGGAGGGGGTGGGGATAATACACGCTCGTAAAGTCGCGAAATTTTCCTTGTACGCGGGTGGCTCGCCCCGTGGAGGAGGCGGAGGATCGTAAAGGCGCGCGAGATTGCGGGCGTTAAGCGTCGTAAAGTGTCATCAGCGCTATTAAATTACGCGGCTTCTGGTTTTCCAAGGAGAGAGAGAGAGAGAAGGGGCGGGGGTTGGATATAGATGCACACGAGCGAGCTTTTGCGTTAATCCATCCGAGTGTGTGCGGGCCGGGGGTGTCGTCTTTTCATTTTGCTGGCTGCAGGGAGCGCCCAAAGTTTTTCATTAAATTTTCATGGTCTTGATAAAAATATGTATCCCCCTTTTACGACCGTTTTTTAATCAATCGCAAGCTGTCATGAAATTTAATTAAATTCGTGATTCGGTTACTAAAAGTACTCGGAGATACTTGGAAGTGAGAGTTGACGGGAAGAAAATAACATCATTATGTTACTCTGTTTAATGTAATGATGATAATGTGAGATTAATCCGATTCAAACCACAGCTTGGGCTAATGAACGAAAACCAGAAAAATTCCGACGAGAGAGTATTTTCTATCCGATTACGTAATCTTTTGTTGAAAAATCACATTACCGAAGGATGAAACAACGCGAATGCCGTTTTTGCGGTCACATCTCAACCCAAGATTATTTCAGGTAAGAGGATTTTTGTATAAAATTCGGATTAATTTTTGAGTTGAAAAGAAAAAAAGAAGAACTTTTTTAATTCTCTCCACGCCGGAATTAATTTAATAAAGATCTCAGGAGCGCAGAAGCAGAAGGGCTGAGCCATACATTATTAGCTTACACTCGGAGTGTGTAATATGAAAAGCATTTAGGTACACCCTAATAATGCACCCGGAATAATACCCCTGGCTTTGTCTTGGCTCTCCATCTCCTCCTGCACCGGAATCCTTGTATACGAGCCGCTTTTGCCTCCTGTTTTGTTGCCCTCTGAGTGTGCGTGCATTTACGGATGAGTTAAAATTTTATATAAATTCGCTTGGAATTCCCTACTGTACGTCATTTCGGGGAAGAATTTTTTTATGCGAAAACAATACTGTTGCAAAAAATTTATTCGACGTTTTGGGAATCCTTATTTTGAGTTTGCTAAATACTGCCTTCCATGTATGATTTTGTTATAATTAATTTAAAAGATTTAGAACTGTTTTTTAAACAAAATAGCTAACCTAAAAATGACTAAAATAAAGATTTTGAATATTTTATGCACTAACTCGGGTTCATTAAAAAGTTATGGATGCGAGAGAAAAAAATGGTAAACCAGCATACGTCAAACCTCGCGTCGGAACAAAGTTAAAGTTTCATCAAGTTAATTATGTTTTGCGCTCCTGTCGCGGTGTCTTGTGAGTACATTACAAGAGTTAAGTGGCTGTAAACGTGTCATTAAAATCACAGGACGCGTCTAACACGAACTTTGGTAATTTAAGTCTTTTGTCTGGTCATGTTGATAGAATACCAAACTTTTTGTTTACATCTATTGTAAAGCTTTATGAAATATTCATCAAAATTTAACCAGCTTAATGCATGTATTTAACATTTAGCGATTATCAACGCGCTTTACTCCAAAGCTACAACAAAAATTTTTTTGTGGCTTACTCTGATTTATCGTAATAAAAACTAACAATGCCCAGTTTGACCGTTTATAAAAAAAACAATTCAAGACATAATAGGTACAAACTGAGATTTTGGGATACAAAGAGTACCGCACCACGCGATTCCCTTTGGGGAACGAGCCAGGCTCGGGTAATTCGCGCACGCATAAAATTACGCCTAGTGGCGGTACTGGCGTAGCGTCTTGCACGATTAATTCGGTTCACGCGCCAGCTCGCGTGCACCCTGACGACGCGACGTCGCGACGCATCCCGCGGGATTAGAGATCTCGAGATTACTGCTACTCCTGCGTGATTTGCGGCTTCGTTATCCCTCGCGATAATTAGCCTGCGGTTGTCTGCGCTTTGACTGAGTCTTCTGCACTTTCTTTCAAACTGTTATTTATTTTATTACCGGAGAATAAATTGAAGAAAAAAATTGAAGTAGTTTGAACTTGACGTTGGTATTTAAATTTTAATTTATGGATGATTGAAACCATAATATAGAACGGTGAATACCGAGGTGAATACTGATTTTTTATCAAATAAAATACACAGTTTTATTGAAAAAGTGAGAAAAACAGATAAGTTGTTGTTCTTTAAAAAAATATGTTGCTAGATATATACATATTTAACTTTCTGAAACCAAGTACGGTCTAAATATTATTTTTTTATTACTAACAGTATTTATAAAAACGAGACAATCAATACTATAAATTCAATTAAAAAATTATGGTTGGCCCTAATCTTCTTAGGAAGCATTAAAAACCCGACGAAATAGTATAAACGTCGCAAAATAATCTTAAAAAAATTTCCGTCTCACAGCTCCCGCGTTTTATTTTATTTTTAAAGCCCGCCCATCAACTCGATCATAACCCCCTTTTTCTTCCGGGTGGTTTTATTTCAAAAAATCTGCCATCTCCACGAATAGTTTCCATCAAGCGCGTCTCGTATAAAGCCCCTCCGAAATCATCCTCGAATTTTCTCCACCCTCGCCGAGAGAAAGAAGCCAGCTCTCGAGAGTGCACGGAACAAAAGTGTCACTTGTGCGTGCAGCCAGGATGCGAGTGGGGTAAGAAGAAGAAGAAACAGACCGTCGAGACGGTTTACGACGCACTCGAGGAACCTGCGCGAGCGAATTCGCGGGCTACGTGTTGGCTTTAATTAACGCCGAGGACGCGACTCTTTTACGACGACTTTTTTTGCGATGCGCCCGCCCTACCGCCCGATGCGATGACGCGAGCGACCTTTGATTAGTTCTTTTTTACGATTCTTAGACTAAAAAATTTCGTTTTTATGACGTAGGTTATTAAAAGGTAAAAATCCACATTTGAAAAAAAAAATAATAATAATAACTTTAAGAATTTCGCAACTTATTAAGCTCTATTAAATTCCCCGAAATCATTACCACAATTATTGACAGAGCCAGGAGGTTGAATACCCGGGCTCACCACCCCCAGACATAAACCTCGGGGCAAGAGATTGAGACAGCGCGTCGAGGGAGAGATAACAGAAGTGCTAAAGTAACGTTAAAAAAAGGTAAACTTTTTATCTCAGAACGACGTCCTCGCCTAATCAAAATACGATTAAATGATCGACTGTGTTCCCCCAGGCGATAGCCAGCCGCAGAAGAGAAAGCACCTGAATTTGCGCCAGCCAGCCTTAGTACCAAATAAACCGGGGCGCACAACAAGGCGGGGTGCTCATTCGGTCTGTGGAGTGCCTCTCTGGCTTTATCGCTGCCCTTTGTCTTACTTCGCTCGGGGCGCGATTATTCCGGCTAGCTGGAATTGAGAGCTCGGTTGTGGCTGAAATTTCTTTAATTTTGGTTTCTGAGCTCCTGCGAGACTAAATTAACACCGCTTGGCTGACCAATCGTGACCGCTACTACTTGTTGCCGATCCTCTCCGCAGGACTTTAATGATGATTAAATTCTAAATATCTTTTGTTGTATGAATAATTATTACTGAAGTAAACTTAAAAACTGCAACAAATCGTTATACTTGTAGTTAAACTTTTCAATTGCAAAACTGCAGCAAATAAATAAAGCAACTGTAGAGTTAACATAGTCATAGTGTCTGAAAATCGCGTGATATCGCCCTTTTGTTCGGCGAGTCTAATAATCGATACCGCAGAATGTAGCCTCCTCTTAATCGAAAAGTAATTACTTCCCATAACGAAGAGCCCGTAAGTTAAGCCAAGAAAAAGGAAGACTCGGCCGAGAGATAACCCCCTTAATGTATTTGGCCGAGACGACGGGTGGCAGGCAAAGAAGCCGGGGTATCTCTCGGGGGTGGGACTCTATCTCTCTTTGGTGCAGGGTCTTGCTATCGCGGGGGAATATCTAAATGCAAAACTCCCTGCGACCAAGAACTGGCCTTATCGCACCCCCGCGCCGGCTTCTGCGACAGCCACTGGATTTCTCGTTTGGGATCGAACGTGATTTTTGCTACACTTCCTTGCTCCCGACTCGTAACTTCGTTTGTTGATGGCCACTGGCTTTTTATGGTATTGAGAGTTTTGAGGTTAGAGTATGTAAGAGTTTTTTTACGTCCGGGTTCAATGGATTTTATAAAAACGTGTTTTATGTCTTGTATAGTGTTTAAGATAATATCGGCAATATTATCCAGGAGCAATGATTAATAAAAAATAATTTAAAATGAGAAAAATCTATTAGTTAGAGACTAAAAATATTTTTCTTCAACTGATGAAGAATTTTTAAGTAATTTCTTTATTAAAATCATGAAAAAAGCATTTTTTTTAATTTGAGTACTTGCGATCGAGACATCATTTACTACATTTTTAGTTTGCATTGAAATATATATGGATAAATGAAAATATTGCATGTAGGTAAAGAAATATGTTACATTAATATAGAGCATACAATTACAATAATATAGAACTAATATTTTTACTGATAAAGAAGTTTATAATAAAATTTTTTTCATTTTAATTCAGCTGTGATTGCTACAAGAAAAAATTCTCAATATGAAATGTTCATTGAAATATTAGCAGCTACCAAATCATGACGTAACGATGTTAGATAAGGAAATCAATAACGTTTTCTGTCAAGTTTTTTAAGTAAAACATGCTTGATTAAAAAAATAGTTCCTGCAGTCACTTTTTCCTCAAGTGTATTATAGCCGTAATAATTTTTGTACAGCCACTCGTATACAAAAGCGGAAAATTGATTTGTGAGATTGATGCAACCTCCAGTGCAATCGACCTTTCCCAAAAAGAGACGGCATTTTCCTCGGCCACAATAATCATCACAATGGTGATTTTTAAGATCGAAACAGATCGAGTAGAAACAACCTCCCAATAACCAGTGACTATAACTACCAAAAAAGTCTTGACAAGTAACACCTCTTGTTGGGAAAAGTTTTACTTTGCTCACTGTTCTGAGCTCACTCAACTTTCACTTTCTATTGCACTAACCAGAAAACTGACAAAAATATAAAAAGTAGTCCAAACTGAAAAACACATCCTGCTTAAATAACGCACTTGGAGCAGAACATGAGAACATATAGAACATATATCATAGGCTTGCAAGCCTATGATTTTTATTTAATTGTGCTTGTACTAGACATACACTTTTTTTTGTACAATCGTGCTTGCTAAGTTTTATCGATATTTTTATTTAATAGAGTTCGTGATGTTCTTTAAATTATGGAAGGCTATAAACCAAATTTTACTTTTAATTCTGTCGTTAAAAGAAAAAACAAAAAATTCGATTCATTTTTATATAAGCGAGGTTTTCATAGTTAGTACATACTTCATTTATTTATAACTGCATTAATAATAGTTTTGTTGGTAAAAAAAAATTAAACTTCTTTCTGCATAATTGAGAGCTTTGTAAGATAGAGAGTAAAGAAAAATATATATTTTTACTCCGGCAATTATAATTTTAATCCTTCAAGTCGAGAATCAGATAACAAAAAGAACAAGATAGTACCAATTATCCACCTAAATTAAAAAGAAAAAAAAAAGTTATAAAAATACACAAACAAGAAGGCATTATAAAAAGACATCGTCATGAAAAAGCTACCATAGTGCAAATAAAAAGTATCGACGAGAGAGCTGGTAAAAAATAAAAATAAAGGGAATGAAGAAGAAGAAGAGGAAAAAGTTGGAGAATACCAACCGAACATCTCGCGTAAAAAAGCGAGTCTAACAAGAAAACAACGCCGGCATAATAGATACTAAGAAAAAGCACACAAAGGAGAGATAACAGAGAGCGAAAGAGAGAGAGAGGCTGAGAAAAAAGAAAGAAGTAGTAGGAAACAAGCGGGCTAGATAGTGACGGACAAAGAGTGAAAAGGGGTGAGGAAGGGGGGTGGTGGGAGGCGTATCGAACATCGATTTCAATTCCGGAGTGTCTCGAACTTCAAGCTCTCTCGCGGCGGCCTCGAGAAAACTCGTTTGCCAGTCCGACACAATGGGATGCAAGCTGGGAGCAAGCGCGAATTGCCGAATCGGGCAAGGGTGAAAACTGACGATCAAATTTCATCTTTCGGTCAAGCTGCGGTCATTTTGTTGGAGAATCAAATTTTCCAGTGGATGATTGAATTTCACCTCAAATTTCTTTGCAAAAGAACTTTTCGGTTTTAATTTCATGCTAATTCATTTGATTTCTGAAACACATGCCGCTCTTTATTTTAAAGATTACTCGCAAGCCTAACTGCACAAGTCATGATAAATTATGTAACTGTCTACTTATATCATTTATAAATTTAATTGATACTCAAAATATAAGAAAACGTGTTAAAAATTTCTTAATCAAAGTCTAGAGCAATAAAAGCATAATTAATGGATAACAAATTGATTGACACAATAAATATTTGAAAAAAAAGTTATTATATATAAAAATAAGGAAAAAGCCAGTAATTATATTTTTATTTATTTTAAACTTTTTGGTACACGAAATAAACTATTTCCAGCATTGAATATCAGTTGTGATATTAGCACCACTCAAATATTTCTGTACAGTTTTAATTGCGTTTTCCAATTCAGGACTCGACGAAGCTCCAAGTTTTTTGGATAATAGAATGTACTTCATCTGAAAGAGTTGAGTCAGATTTACACTCATTCCGTATTTTGTTTTCAATCCATTAACTACAGATGAAGTCCAGTAATCAGGTTGTATACATCCACCATCACAATCCCATCCAAGCAAGTTACAATCTCCATTGCCACAGTAAAACTTGTCTTTGTGATCCTTGAGGTCATCACAAGTTTCAAACATACAATTCCCAAACAAATTTTCATAAGCACCAGGAATGACAGTACAGTTGTGACCAGGTAATGGAATAAACTCAATTTTATGCACTGAAGAGCAATCTTCAGATTTTACGACACCAATCAAAACATGGATAGTAAAACTTAAATAAATTGTTATGAATTTTCGGAAATTCATTGTTCATAGATAATAAGGAACGATCCAACCAATTTTTCAAAATTTCACTTTGGCGATGCCACTATGACAGTACAAGCCTTATCAGCTGAATATAAAAACTGGCTTTTTTTAAATCATCAATTTTAAACTCTGGTTGTGCTCGAAATGATAATTTTTTTTTATCAGTTCACACGTTGATAAAAATTTGAAATTTTGAGCCAGACTAAAAATTTTATTGTTTCTAGTCTTTGCTTTAAATAATCTTTTTGGAATATTTTTCAATACCGTTACTTATTTTTTTATAACTTTTATGTTAACTCACTTTTTATTGAATCGAGTAGTTTCAATTATTCCTATTTGGAGACAGTCTTAATTTACGCCAATTTAAACAAGTGAAATTTTATTGTTTTTTATGAGAACAAAAATTTTTGGGTATCTAAAATTTAGATTGAAATATATAAGATTGAAAGGTGAATTTGGTGCATAGTAAAAGTAACCGCGAATAATCTTCAAATCAAGGCAAGCCAAGAACAGCAGCAGAACTAAAAAAAAAGCAGAGGCTCAAAGCTCTGAAAGTTGATTGGCATCGTGAAAACTCGTTTGCCTGGTTGAATTGAATGCAAGCTACCCAGGAGTTGGGGAAGCTGATCTGATGATCCAGAGATGGAAATGGTGTGTTTGGTATTCTCTCTCGCTAACGACGCTGTGAAATCTATTTTCAGGCACTCCCTGAATTAATCCACACGAAATTCGAGATTTTTTACCTCGATAACAGTATGTTCATAGATTTCTTTATCAAATAATTCATTGTATTCGGTACTTTCATCTTTGGTAAAAAGATCCCAAAAAAAAGTAAATCACAGCAAATTCAAGCTCAGAACAAATTATTTGCAAGCGTAGAAGACGTCTGCAATGTATACAGTTAAAATTCATGCAATAAGTTTGGTAAAAAAAAAGCTTTCTTTTCCCCCACCCTATTTCATTCATACATTCTTAATTACTTTATGATTTTAGAAAACCACCATGATCTACAAATGGCAGCAAATATTTTTCAAAAACATTTAGAAATTAAAAATGTAACCGTTGCTCAAAAAATACATGGCAACTTATAAGTTTCAATTATTCTCAGCGAACTAAGGGCGATTTCCTCAAAAATTCTAGCCACTTTTCCGGGAGCGTGAGGTGTCGACGACGTGGATTTACGTCCTCTGGGAATTGAAATGAGGCGGGGGGAGGGTGAAGGGGGTGAGGCTTGGCTACCCGTTAATCACCCCAAAACTTCAGCAGCTGCACTTTCGTCTCGAGCCGCTCTCGGAAGAAACTTGACGAGCCTCGCGGCGGAAAAAGAGTGGAAAGACTCGAGATTTGATCGAGTGGAGCCGGGTCGTGGGAGGGATTGTTTCTAGTTGGCTGCGGTAAAAGTTCGATGAGTGATTTGATTTTTTTCCCCTTCCCCCGGAGGTTCGGAAAATTACTTTTTCCTTTTTCATTAATATTTCGCGCAAGCGAGTGGGGATGACGCGCGCGGCTTGAAAGAAGAACGAAAAAGAAGCTAGTAAAATGAAGGTAAAAAAATATATATATTCATGATAAAATTCTTAAATAATTAAAAAAAACCTAATTACATGAAAATTTTTTTATTTCACTGTAACTTTGAAGGATTTAGTTAAATCATCAGATACTTTTGTAAGAGTTTTATATTTGTAGAAATAATTGTTCCACTCGATTCGAAATCACTTCTCTCTCAACGACCCACACTTTGAAATAATCAGAACGGAATCAGCCGATCGGCTCGCTCTAAACAGTCCGTAGGGCTCTTGAAAAATGCAAAAACTCGTTTGACTTAAGCTCCTGCGAGTAGGGGATTACACACCGAAGACAGGGAGGAGGAAGTGGAGGAGGCACGGCCTCGTAAACGAATAGCGCTCCGGGGAGTCGGCTCGCGAAGGCGCATACTCCCGGGCGATAAAACGCTTCGATCAAAATTTCAGGATCGTCCGAGGATGCAGTCTGACCCTCTTCCCCGACGAGCGCGCCCCGGGAGTTGTTGCAGTCGTTAGCCGTGATGCTTGATTTCAATTATGGATACTACACACTCCGGCTTTCAAGGTTGTTACAAAAGTTTGATAAGAGCCGGGTTTAAATTCCACGAGGGTTGCTTTAATTGAATCTAAACGAGTCTCAGTCGAGGTAATAAATAGTTAGTACTAAAAATTTTGTTTTAATTATTTAAATAGTTTATTGTGCTTTTAGAATGTCCTGAAATGTTTGAGATACTTAGATAAAAAATGAAACATTATCTTGATATGAAAAATTTGGTAACTGATAAAGAAATCATATTCGATAATTTAATACAAAATTAATTTTTTTATACAAAATATAGTTTCTTGAATGGAAAATAGTTATTACAGTGAAAATATTATATAATTTAAAAACTTCCAGATGATTATACCACCTAATTTTAGCTCTAAGATGTACCAAGGATGTCCTACAGTCTCAGACGCTGAGCCCCAGAGGCATAAGTGGCATCAACATAATGTCTAAGTCATCAATTTTTCGGATATCATTAGGATCAGCAATCTGTATTATGTACCCGTAGTTAAGATTGTCAGCTTCCATTTGATGCGATTGCGATGTCTGAAACCTAGGACAATCAATAAAGTCTTCTCCACTGCTGCTTCTCACAAAATAATTGTAGTATTCCCAAAGACACGAATCTGTACATCTCTTAAAGTTCTTCTCATCGGTAATTTCATAGTATTCGTTACAACTATCATCCGTCGTTTTTGGTCTTTTGTCGAAATGTTCTCCATTTTGATTCATGCAAACATTTCCTTTGTTGGATCTCTTACGTGACTGTGGCGTTGTACTCGAAGGACTTATAGTTGTTGTACTGGTCGTAAATATAGTACTAGGAGTACTCAATTGTAAACCACTAGTTGAAGGTGCATTCATCCTCAAGCTCAACAGACGTTCTTCAAATACCCTGGCGGTTTTGACAAGATTTTTTCTAACCTCGTTTTCAGTATCGGCCTCTACTACTTCGTAGTATATTCTCTCTCTAATGAGGTAGTCTCGATAGGCTTCATCATCGTATAGTATGTCGACTATTTCTTCTGGTATCGTGTCATAAGGCAAATCATCGCTCAAAATATCCCATGCTTCTAATTCTATAAAGAAGAATAATATTCGATAGAATTGATTGATCTGATTCTCAAGGTAATACTCTGCGCTTGTAAGACCTTCGCTCTCGTATACCGAAAATATGTCGAATTCACCTTCTCCAATACGATCCCATGAGTGAATATTGAGAATATGATATAGAAGCGCTTTTGGTAATTTTGGATTGCGAGTGCTAAAGTCCATATGACATCGAATTGAATAAATATTGAGATCTCCTCTCACATGTGGTCTTGGGTTATCCAATGTAAAGCGATGAGCAATATACTGTAACTCACTGCTACTGTCATAAAAAAATCGAGCCCTATTGTACCAATAAATCCTTAATGCAAGTCGAAAATCGTCAAAATCGCTGTAGCTATCAAAAGCTCGTTGTAGAGCCAATCGAGAGCTTCGAGCATATCTTCTAAGTGTCGCACGACCACTTTGTCTGTGAATCATGTTTTTAAGTTTGAATGGCCAAACCACTAGAATGTGGTTTAAAACATCAGCAATTTCTGATGGTTCACCTTCGAAAGGAGGAACTTCTGTTTCTTTGATTTCACTTTTGAGACATTCTTCTATGGCTTTCTCGATCACCACTCGCATCTGTGTGAAAATTGTCTCATTATTATGAAAAATGTAGAATTTTTTACGTCTCAAATCGAGATGGAAAAAATTTATACTTTTTCTGAGATCATCTTTTGATTTAGTTTTACCGATAAATCTGTTCGCAGAGAGATCAGCTACTGTTTTTGCGATATCCGTCTCTCCAAAATATGTATCAGAGTTTGTAATATAGTCTTCAATGCACTTTGAAAGCGATTCCTTACTTTGGTCTTCAACAATCTTTTCTGCGTTTTTATTAACTTCTTGGTTATTTGTTATTTCTGACATTTCACTGTTGTTCGCTGTCACAACACTACTATCATTGGCACAATGTGCAGCAGCCCTTTTAACAATTATTCCCAAATTGAGTGAAAACATTGAGCTTTTTTTGTATGGATGGGACAATTTATTGTATCTTAGCCGATACATAACAGTATTAATGTCTTTGAAGAGACATTTTTCAGTTTTAATCTTGTTTGAGAGCCTTTTTGCAAATGTACCAGCAGTAAAGTTGGCTACTTCGGTTTCTCTATAGTAAGGATCGGTATTCGCAATGTATTCTTCAATGCATATCTGAAGTGACTCTGCGTCTTCTCTAAATACGTAAGAATCTTCGTTTTTTCCAGTAACCGATAAAAATAGAACGGTGATTATCAAATACCCACCATTCATCATGTTTCCAAAAAAAATTTTAGCACACCAATACAAAATTCATTACAGTTATCTTGAACAGAGAATAATGAAAAAAATTTTATAAATTATAAGAATATTAATTGAGTTTGGTGCTCAATTGAATTCAATAAAATGAACAAAATTTGAGTCAGTTATTTCCAATCAATTATTCAAAAATTGGATATTAATTTAAAAAGTTGATCTAACTTGCGCATACTTTTCATAAATTATTATGAGTGAAGCTTGATTGCTTTCGTGATCTACATAAAATTGAACTTAAATTAATTTTTGAAAATGAGCGAAGGAAGTGCTGTTATAAGAATTTTATTTGTATGCACACCTGCGAAGACTTGAATTATTAGACTCGATTTGAAGGACCCCAAGTGTGCTTAAACATATTAAAATTATATTCATTGCTACTTTAGTAAAACGTTTGTACATACTGAATCCAATCAATCGTGTAATCTTAACGATTGGTTGAATTAAAAAACAGTTTCATTAGTAATTTAGATTAAAACTAACGATGAAGAAATTTTATTTATTTTTTAGATGCATAAATTATTTTTAAATGGCTTAGTGATTAAAACATTAATAAAAATGAAATTAATAAATGATCCGCGTATAATTGTGATATCCCAAAAGTTTTTGACTTTTCCAAAGGATTTGTAAACGACACGAAGTCTGTTCTATTTTCGGTATGCTTTTTCACACCTCTGATAAATTTTTCGTACAACGAGTGCACATCAAGTCAGATGAAAATAGCCGTCACGTCATTTAGAAAATAAATTTTCCGGAAAACAATGAGCGACTCCACGTTGACACGTCAAAAACAAAGCCCTCGCGCAATTTAACCCAAAT
This sequence comes from Encarsia formosa, assembly GCA_038277355.1. Taxonomy (NCBI): domain Eukaryota; kingdom Metazoa; phylum Arthropoda; class Insecta; order Hymenoptera; family Aphelinidae; genus Encarsia; species Encarsia formosa. The sequence goes on from CM076184.1 coordinate 116,086,613, forward strand.
ATAATTATTTCAGCGCGCGCCATATTGCCTCTCGAAAAAGGCACTCCATTTGAATCGTTAATTAACAATTCCGGGAATTAAAAAAAAAAAAAGGTACGGCTGAGCAACTTTTATCCTGACAATGGCGGAAGGGAAGCTGGACCGGGTAACGTAATTTTGCAGCTGCATTAATAATCAAGCAGGGGGGGGGGGGACGAGCGAAATAATCGAAGCCTTCTGCAGTATTAATTGAGCATTATCCGAGTACAATAACGCAGTGGACATTATCGACACGCTTCTATCCTGCTTCCTACGACCTCCTCGTTATCATCTCCTGACTTTAACACCTTTTACTTTTTTAATGATGCTTGCGAGTAATGATCCGTGTCATTAGCATAGAATAATTAATATTTGTATAAATATTTTTTTTTATTTTCAAACTTTGTTCTCTCGCATATGGATTCTGAGTCGAGAGTCCGAATTCCGGATCTACTTGCTTAAAGCATATCTATTAAAGAAATACAGAAAAGCAAGGACAAAAAGAAAAGAAAAGAAACCAATATTAAGAAAACATCATAATTTACTTATAAAAGCTACATTATATTTTTCTAAATAAACTTTCATAAAAGAACTATCAAGATAGTTTTTTTTTTTTTTTTTTTTTTTTTTAATTTTCACATTAAAAAAAGTTTAAAATGTCAACCCATTATTTTTCAATTCCCCCGTGTTCGGTTACTAATTTTCCATCGTAGCCTGCCTATGGCGTATTTTCTCCCAACAGCGCACCGGGTAATTAAATGACGAAATTCTTCCTTTTGTGCAGCCCTCCGCCAGGTACAAAACGCACCTGCACTTCGCCCGGTTGATTAGATCGTCTATCGACGAACCCCGGACGCGACGCGAGCTGCGAAAATGACGTTAACTTTTCCATTTAGCCACCTGCTACTGACGAGATCAAAGTCACGTAGCCGCCCGAAAAAGGGAGTGGGGGTGAAATTTAATTGCGTTACGCGATAGTGCTAACTCGGTGCGCGCGACCAACCCCTATAATAAATCAAATTTCGCGCTTTGCGATTCGATTAGGATGCACAATAAAAGGGGCTAATTCGTCGTCTTTGATCTTTTAAATTATGCGCTCGCGGGTGTGCGCGGCCCACGTGGGATGCTCTGAATGAGAAGACGGGGTTCAACGCTCGAGAGTTGAAGAGCCCGGCCCGGGCGCGTCTGAATGGATGAATGGCGCGCGTCTGAAGAAACGGTTTCGTACGTACACACGCCCCGGGTGGCTGTAGCAGCCCCGCTGTTTTATCTCGTTTTGTTCTTTCTTGGGAATACGACCGCGAGATTCCTTCTTCTTCTGCTGCTTCTACTTTTTTTTTCAAGCGAAGGGGAGGTTTTTTTCCACGGCACTAGAGTTTATTGCTGTAACGAAGTTGCGTTTGGTAGGTTTATTGCTACCTCTTCTCGGATGATTTGTGGTGTTATTAGGTTTGTTATGGCTAGATTTTTCTCAATACCGGAAGCTCGGTGTTTTTCTAGTAAGTTGGTGCTTGAAAAATAATGTGTGAAAAAGTTTAAAACGAACTTCTCGTAATCAATCGAGTAAGGCATCCTTATGTTCCAACCTCCAAGGGAATTTTGAAAATTCTCTGAAAAAATAAAGAACGCTGGAGGATGAAACTTTTCACTCCCAGCCTCACTCTCCATCACTCGACCAACAGAACAACTTTATCTTTTGAGATCCCTCAAAAGTTCCTCGGAAAAAAATGAATTTCAAGCCGATCTTGACACTCACCACGACCGTCTTTTTTCTTTCCATCCATAAAGCAAAGGTTTTTAAAAGTTCAGAGCCAGCGTCATTTTTATAATTCAAGAGAATAAAAAAATCATTCAATTAACCCGTCCTCCCCTTCTTAAAAATAAAACACCGGGTACGGCGGGCCGAAGATCAGGGAACGATGCTAATCTTCCCGGATAAGAGGGTAGTCGAACACGCATCCCACCCCCCGAACGTGCGCTAATCACCCTTGCGATCCGATAGACGCCCGCTCGCCCGCCTACCGTGGATAACTCGAACGATAAGCCTCCCGCACGGGATGCTATCTATACCGGTGGGAGAATCGCTTTTTGGGCCCTGGTAATTAGCGACCGCGGGTGGTATTACGATCCACTTTTTTCCAGGGTTCCTACTGTCGTACGAATAGAGTGAGATAGTCGTGAAATGTGGAAGCAATGATTTTTGTTTGTCGAAGTACGAAAGATCCTAGAAGATTAAAACAAAAATATTTTTGAAAATGCTCGAACAATAAAATTAAATAAATCAAAGTCATAACTTCTGTATATTTAATTTTTTCATACTGTTTAATGTACCAAAATCGGTATAGATTGACCACATGTGACAAAGAAAACGAGCCGGATTCGATATTCGGCTTTCGAGTCTCGCGTTGTACTAACTGAGCTATTCAAGACTCATATCATCAAATAAATAATTTGTAGCAATTCATACGATTTGTTCATTAGTTTCAGAACTAAGATCAGGATTAATTCTTGTATCTTTTTTTTCATGACAGTGCATACAAGCGTAGGTGTGAAAATTTCTTTAATGGTTTATAAATTTTTCTATTAATTCATTGACCAGAATATTTTATAATAAACTTCTACACCATTTAACATCATTAAAGATAAAAATATTAACGGAAATTCGATAAGCCACTAAAGCTAATATTTACCGATTCGTAAATAACACATAACGAAAATATGTTCGTAATCCAAAGATACGTACTCGCCCTAAACCTGTAATCTTTAACCCCGAAAAATGTAAACAAAATTAACCCAATACATTTCTATCCTCTCGCGATTGCCTTGAATTTTCATAAATCATTGTTTGCATAATTACCATTTTCTCTCGTTTTGCATAATCGATTATCACCTATCGCAATATTAATTATTAAACCGATTATGCAAATTCTCGCCTACGGTATTTCCCCAACTGTTGGCAAAAATAATTGTTTTTACTTTCTCCACCAAAATATAACGACTTTAAAACACTTTTTAAAAGCCGAGCTTTTTCACCGTGCGGTTCATTATTATAATGAATAAACGTCGACGGCAGTGCTTTCCGACGGGCATAAACGCAATTCCATACTTCGGTCATTAATTTATCATCCGGCGTAAAACTCCCGCGATAATCTTCAAAATTTTTTATTCAACCCGATGAATTATAAACCGTAATGTTGTTTTCGATGGATTTTTTGTGCCCGCGTACGAGTACTATTTTATTCATACGTTTTATCGGCGCTTTTGTGTAATAAAGAGCTTAAAATACTCTGGCCGATGTACACGTTAATTTTATAGCGAGCGGGGGCCAACGTCGAGCCGCAATCAAATATTCAAACGCTCAAACTTTATTTCTCATTCCATTTCATCAGTTTAAATGCATAATCTAAATTCACTTATTACGTTTTCAGTGACCAACACAAACGGATGCAGGCGTTCGAACTTTGAATTAATCAAATTAAATTTTACATGAGCCGCGAATATAAATCCAAAAATAACTCGCTTTTTTCAACAACTAGGTAGCTGATTTTGATGGTAGAGAAAATTTAGATATATACTGTTAAAATAACATTTCAATCGGTTTATTTTAAATCGGTTGAATATTTATAAATCGCAATTTTTGGCCAGCATGTCTATAAGATAAAAAAAAAAAAAAAAAAAAACTAATAATTCATTGGTACCAACCCCAAAATCACTTTTCGATTTTACCTCAGTTAGGGTCAATCGATTCTAAATTTTTCGGCCAATTTCCATCTCGAATTGAGCTGAAATTCCTATAGAGACTTATTGAAAACCAAAGCGCGACCTCGAAAAAAGTCTTCGGACCAGCTTTTAAAAAATAAAACCTCATTCGCGTACTAACAAAAAAGATTTCATTCCCGACACCCTGTAAACAGAGTCCATCCGCGTCAAACACAAGTTTCAATATAAAACCACTCAGCGGTGCTAATCGAGCTTTGAAAAGCCGAGCTTTTAAGCTCAAGGGGGGGGGGCAGGGAGGCACTTATTTTTCCCCGCACAATTTGGCATTCCAATGTAGTTCGAGGGGGGTGGGGAGGCGAGTCCTTTATGCTCACTAGAACAATAACGTGTCTCTCGGCATTCAGTTGGTGTGTGCTGCAGGGGGAGCCGACCTCATTCCGGCATTGTCCGGCGGCGGCGTAATGCCCGAATTCCAGCAGCTGCAATCCTCTCCCCAGCGCGCGACCCGAAATGGCTTGATTCTCGCGGGCGCGTGACCAACCGAGTGGCTTGCAGACGTTATTTTAATAAAATACACTTTGGGGGCCCCCCGATTGGCTTGGAAGCTCAAGATAGGAATGAATTTTCATTGTTTTTGGGGACGATGTTTGCGAGGTTGAAATTTAACCTTTTTTTCTTGGTAAAGTTGCAAACAAGTGAATTTTTCACGTGTTGGCAAGACTGGAAGGGAAAACAATTTTTAATACTCGTTTGAAAAAGTTTGTTTTTGATACTACTTTGTCTTTTTTTAATGAAAATATATATTCTTGTTTACTTTACCTGACCCCGGGTCATTAATCTAAAACTCAGATAAAAAATCCAATGGATTTCTTTTTAAGAACAAAATAATTAAATTTTAGTTTAGTCTTCTCTGTTTACACTTACTGTTGTTTGGTTGTTACATTTTGTAATTGAATTTACGAGTGTTTGCTCTTGTAAACACTAACATTTGATCTTGCTTTTAAGATCTGATTGTTTGCGAGCTTTGACTTTAATAATAAAAGTAACGATATAAAAAATCAAAGTAAAACATAAACTCCGAAAAAAATATTTATACACTTGTTCAAGCCAGAAGTAAATTAAATTTTCAAGTAAAACACAGGTTACTTTCATCGAAAGCACGAAAACCTAGTTTATAAATGGGACTTACACACCGAATTACCGTCATTAATTCAGCATAAATCCCAGTCGAGTCTCAAACGAGGGGGGGATAAAGAGTTCCGAGCCCGGTTATATACTCTCGAGTTACGTGCTGGGAGAGAATTTTTCGCGGCTGCCTGGCTTGCGACTGCCATGTCGCGTCAAAGGTTTCGCCTCTGTCAAAGCGTGTGATTTACCCACGCAGGCGCAAGAATCGAGATAATTAGGGAATATTCTCTTTATACTCGTTTTTTTTTTTTTTTCGGGTGTCTGGATGATTTTTTTTTTTTCGTTCACGAAACTCGACTTGAGTAAAAAAGTCACCGCTGAGGTAACTTTGTTTTTTTTATCAAAGTTAACGACAAGAGCTAAAAAAATCAACTCACGCGGTTGTACCACTACTAGAAGTTAAAGTTGTTTGAGCTCACCTGGAACAGAGAAATAAATGTTATTATTGATAACTTTGTTACTAATAAAAATATTAAAAATTATTTTTCAAGTTTATAATACGGTTATTTTAGTATACGTTTTAGTTTATTTCAATAATATTATTTACAGCTTCTTTTTTAAATAAATCAATAATAATTTTTTGGTAAATAAATGTTTATTAAAAGTATGAGAAAGAGTAATCAACTAAATAAAATTCATATACAACATTTATTTAAAACTTTGTAAACATTCTCCGTTGATTGAATTTTAAGGTAAACATTTTCTATACGCCCAATTTCAACCAAAGACCACTAAAAATTTCATTCTAGGCATTAGAAAAAAAGCTCTTTCATTTATCCAGGTTCCTTGTTTTCATTTCATTGAAAAAATAATTTATATCCTTGAGTATGTGAAAGATCTCGAATTTTTTCAACGAAATAACCTCAGAAATAACCTCGGAAATAACCAATAAACCTTGGAACTTGGTAAAACACCATTTAAAACGATTTAAAATGTCATCAACACATCTCAGCCAAGCCCACACATCAAAAGAATCCGCTTTGAATCTTCTCGCAGGTTTCGCCCAAAAGAAAATCTCGCGTTTGTCAAGACATCTCAAAAGCCTTGGTAGAAATCAGGAATTTAAAAATATTTTTTGCATACATCCATTTTGTCGCTAAAAATAAATTCAGAATTGTGTTAATCTATTCCAATCGAAATAAATTTTCCCCGTAACAACTTCTGAATAGTTAATCTAACCAAGCGCAAAAGTGGACCATACAAGTGGAACCTTTAAATACTTGATTAATCAGAGTGAAAAATAAAATTTCCAGTAAACCATTAACACCAGCTCGATCAATTTTTGAAACCGAATTCGCCATTTTAAAAGCTCGGTCATTTAATTTTTGATCGCTTTTGAAATAAAGTTAAAAAAAAGTCAATACCGCGACCGCAAACAGGATTCGCACGCACGGGTAAGAAGAACAAAAAAAAAGGGGGAAGGGAGTAGCTTACTACAAGGCAATAAAAAACTTTTTCTTCCGTCTGGTTCTGGTTTTCCTTCTGTTCCTCTTCTAGCCACCGCAGATGGTAAGCAGCTGAGGCACTTGTGCACGAAACTTCCGCGAAGGTCGCGTAATAAAGTACACGTATATACGGGCCGAGCGCAAAAACACAAGGAAGCCACTGATACTGTTTTTCTTGAACTGGTCTTGTAAGTTGGACGATAATTTTGGTTATATTCGTGGCAAATTAAGAGGTAATTTATTCAAGAATCATTTTGTATTTTTAATGTTAAAGATTTCTTAGCTTAGAAGGATTTAAATAATTTTGGAAAAAATTAGTTAATTTACTTAATCAATCCCAAGGTTGGGCTATGTCAGGGCTGGGCTCACTGAGAAATCAGGAAATGTCCCGGTAAAAATTCTCATAGTCTTAAAAAAGTATATTTAAATTGAATGGATATAGAGTTATCAATTAATCTTATTGTGCTTGACAATTTGAAAACAGTACTAGTAGTGAAAAATTTACAAATTAAGATTTAGGTTGGTAAAAATTATTACCAGATATACTTTATCAGTAAATTGGTTATTTTTTTATAAATTAAAAAAAAAAATCAGAGTATAATTAAATTAATTGATTTACTTAATCGAAGACAAAGTGAATTAAAACTTGAAATTAAGACTGTAGTCTCAAATTATATCATCCTATCAAGATTTCAAATATAATTACATAGCAAGCAATCAGTAAATTAAATTTTCAGATAACCCAAAACGAGTCCCGGTGGTCAGTGTCGGTCCTTTAAAACGCGAACGTGCCCCTATTGGTCGGTATCAGTAATCGCGTATTAGTCTCAATTGCTTCGTGGCACGAGATTAAAAGATCGAGATCTTTATTGCATCTATCGGATCTTAACTTCCTCTAAAGTATTTACATCATACCTTTGGCTCTATCTCTTGATTGGCTACGGTAGATTCTTATCTACAGCCGTTCCACACGAGCGAGTTTTCAGGATTCTGCGATAATAATTGAGAATCCGTTCGCGTGATTGGACCAGTGATTTATTTACGGCCTGCGTATGGTCCTCACTTTTGATATCATTGGTGCGTTTGAGTTTCACGCTACATCCTTCACAAATTGAATTTGACACGCAACAGTGATATTAGAAGTAACGGTTAATTTTTTTTCCCCCCCGCCCTTCGAAATCGTAATGAATCACTCCTAATCCCTAATCGATGGGGAAAAAAAAGAACTCAGCCTGGTTGAAAAAAACTCGAAAAGCCGTTTGTCTTTTAAAGCACGGACTCAGTCAAATTACGCCGGCTCGGTGAGTGCGTGTTTACGAGTCGGTAAAGTAACTCATTTCTTGTGCCGTCTTCATATCTCTCTATCTATCTGTCTCTCTTAGTACTCAATTTCCGGTAAAGCCGAGGGATTAAGCTTACTTTGCGGATAAGATGAGCGAGGGAAGGGACCTTTTTCTTCATACGTGGCTTTACCTCCCGCGTAATCGTTCACTTGTAAAGTCTCCCCGCTCCGATGGGAAAGATGAACTTTATTGTTCTTTTATCGTGAAATATGGGTCACGGTTAATCACCCGGAAGGAGTTATGTCTTTGATTCGGAGGATTCTTCAAGGTTCTTGAGTTTAAATTGAAGGAGTGCATTTTTCATTTTCGGTGATATATTGTTAAATACACAACTATTTTTTCAATCGTCAAGTATCCTTTGACCACAATTTTATTACATGTATTACAAAACAATTTAGAGACGTTCCCTCAAAGAGTTTATTATCATTTTGATTGATGAAGTTTTTTGTATATTTTCAGAAATCTAAAAAATTTTATTAACAAAAAAAAAATTTGAAAAATTATATGGCTCTATCACAGCTGAAACGTATGTTTTGATTTATCCTTAGGTCTCTTTCATATTTCAAAAAGTTTATAAAATGCATTTTTGGCACAAAAAAAATTTCTTTTTTAATAAAATAAAATAGTTTGTAAAATATTTTTTACGGACGAACTGCTATGCCAATAAGTATTTAGAGGGATTTAGATTATATTAAAGTTTACAACAGTGACTTTTCTGGTTATTAAACTTCTAAGTAATATTTTATTTATTAGTTGAAGAGCATTTTTCTCAAGTAATTTTTATTTTATATTTTCAGTATTTTTAACTGATAATAAATAAATTAAGAAAAAAAGGGAATTTAATACTGTCCGTAGATAAAAACTGTCATTTACACTCATTTCACATGCGAGCCCGTCATCACAGTCGATCTAGGGCGCAAAGGTTAATGGACTTTTTTTTTTAGAGAGAGTTAACTAAATAAACCTGCCTCTACGGTGTTAAATTGAAACTAAAAAGCTTGGAATTTTTATTATAATGTCGTTACTGAGTTGCGTTGATTCAAGCGAAGCGGAGTGAAAGAAGCGTTTGTGTCCTTTGAAAGTTTCAGATTTTTTTTTAATAAAGTCAAAATTTGTTAATTGATGCACTTTGCAAAGAAAATAAAATGCGTAAAGTGATAAAGCATATATACATACTTTTTAAAGCCTTGAGAAGAGTATAAAAAATAAAAAAGCTTTACACCATTAATTATTATAAATTTGGAATTACTCAAAATCCTTGAATATAGAAAGTTAACTCTAAAATTTTTTTATTAAAATCATATAATCATCAAACTACTAATTGTACAATCATAGTCTGTAAAAGAAACTGACCTATAACAATTTTTTATTTGATTTGACAACTGGTTAATTAAATCAACAACAAGTTGAATATTAATTCAACTTAAAGGGTCAAATAAGCTTTTGAGTCTTGCTTTTTCCCGATAGGTCAAGCAAGTAGTAACGCACCGAGTTTAGTCAGACGCCGGTGCGGAGTTGGTTAATTCCATAAATCTCCCTTTGACAACCGCGACACCATTCATCCTTGGGCCAGACTCCTTGAAACTCATTCAATTCAGACGATGGGTGGTGATAATTAAATGAAGTCAAAGGATAGAGAGAGCCCGGCTGAAAGTCATACCCGCCGCGGAGACACTTTAAAGCGTAATCATTCGGGGGGGGGGGAGAGGGGAGGCATAATTAGACGAGTAGCGTAGGCGGATCAAAAGTCAACCGCACGCCCTTTGATGAGAACCAAGATGCGCAAGATGGATGTCGCTGGCTCCTCGTGCATCTTCATCCGTCTTTGTCTCGAGTCACGTGAATTTTACCCAGTTTTCTTTCATCCATTGACGCTCGAGAGTTTTTCATTTGTTTCGGGGAATCGACCGAGAGAGCTTTGTTTGGGGAAAAGCGTACACAAAGACCGAAGTTTAAATTGAATGTAGACGGAGACCATGGTTTCTCGAGGTTTTTCGAAAATTTTAAACCGAGGGGTTTTTGAAAATTACTTTGGAAACAAAGATGGAGAAGAGCTTTAATTTCTTGAAAGTTAAAAATTGTGCGGGCACTAGAGAAAAAAAAATTACGTCAAGTGAAGCTTCTTTCATGCCGGTAGCTGCACTTCAAAAATTAAGTGCTTAATTCAATGTACCAGGAGTACGTAGTTACATCGTGAGTAGCAGGGCACTTTTCTAGACGAAATTTCTCGTACACTTAGCATTCATAAAAACATCGAGTCTACAATGAAACTTGGTATTTTCCTGAATATAATATAAAAAAAGCTCTTTCAAGAATTTTTTACCACGAAGCCACGATCCATTTATTCGTCAGCGCGAATCGAATAATTCTTTGTTTCACAAAAGACTTCGATATTCAATTTGTCTCGGTGATTTTCCGAAAATCCCGGGGTAACGAAACAATTTCAAAATTTCCTCTCAATTGATCCCATTCATCCGCAAGCGAGGGAGCGGTCTAACCGCATCAGAGTTTAAACCGAGTCTCTCACTCTTTCTCCAGGTTGGCGGGGGTGCACAGGCTGCGTTCTCGACGACGAGATTGGAAGTTCGTAACGAAGCCGGCTGCAGAAATTGAATCGATCAGATTTTCCGGGGCTGATTAGTTGCGCGAGCTGTGCCCTCCAGTGTTTATTGCCTCGGCTACGTGTATGGATGTGTGCGCGAGGAAATATAGAGAGCCAAACTCGATTTTGCCAGACCTGCTGCCTCACGGCTATATGACAAAGTTCTCATTATGAAAGCTTGATTTTCGATGTTTAAGGGAATTCCATGCGTTTATTCAGTTCACTGAGTCGACTTGTTTATCTTTAATATTTCTTTGAAAATTTATGATTAGCCAGTATTCTGTAGATTATTTTATTTTATAACAGAAAAAATAAGATGACTTCAAAAGATGACTGCACGTCATAGGAATTTTGACTTGAGTCTTTGTAAAAAACTGTAGAAATATATTTTAAGCTGTACCATTTGGATCATTCTTATATTTTTGCTTGAACTTATCTAAAAAAAATCAATATTATAGAATAATGGACCAAGAAATAACAGTGAGACAAAGATTAGCATGATGTAGCAAAAAAAAGTTAATAAAACAGAAAAAAAATGATACTTGATAACTCTGGAAAAAAAAAAATGATTTTTCAAATCGATTTCAGAAACGATTGTTTGGTACAATTGATTTGCAAAACAATGAGTTTGTCAGTGCAAATAACTTTTATATTCATTTAAAACGAATTTATAAACTTTAAATCAATAAAAAAGCAAAACTTTTCCTCTCTCGAAAAAAATAATTGATCACCCTCGTGATCACCTTACAAGAGACAAAAATATGCTCAAAACAGGTTGCCTGTTGCTAAGAAAAATCATCATAAAATTGATTAATTACAAAAACATAAAACGTCTTTTGACCGTAACTGAATGCAAAAGGCTGAAACACCGTACAAAAGCGTGTTTATCTTAGGAAATTAATTAGTTTATTCCCTTTATTCATAACTCAAAAATAAAAAGGTAAAAATCCACTTTATAATGAAAAACAGGACTATTAGTTGAAGGCTAATAAGGACAACAAGAGCTTCCTGGCTGTCGCACAGTAGGGCAAAGACGTTTGGGAGCGCAAGCAAACTCCTTCAACAATGGGAGTAAGACTGTCAAAAGGACGGTGATAATTACTCCCCCGCGGGTGGCCGATGGCAACTTCGCGAAACGTTGACCTTGGACCGAGTCCAGGGGACTCGGCTCGATAAGCATTGTTTTGCAAGTTTAATTAAGCCCGGCTTGATTATCGCGGCAGATTCCCCTTTCTTTTATTTTTCGGTTCAAAAACCAAGCGTTCCCCTCTTCTTGTTTCGAAAGCCATCCTCCATTGTAACTGCCGCCTCGTAGTTTGGGAGAATAACACCGAGTGCGGCACAAAACGGATTTTCACATTAGAAGAATTCTCGCGCGTTAAAACTGGGATCCACAATGGGCCAAAGAAAACTCCGAGCTAGACGGCCCGGGCGGTTTGATTAAAAGTGTACGCGAGATGCGAAACGTTGAAAGAAGGCAGGGGGGGGGGGGGGAGCTGCTGCTGCCCTTGCTGCGCGTGCAAAGAAGTGATGAGTCTCGGGGCGCGAGCGCGAGAAACATCCCGCCGCGGTAATGAACCGACGCGGGGCTCCCTTGTTGGGGATTTTTTTTGAGAACCGGGGCGAGGAAGAAATTAAAATTTGGTATCGCTTTGACGCCAGACGAGGGTTTTAGGAAATGACTGTGAGCCTTTGAAATTTACATCTGCATGTATCAAAGTAAATTTAGAATTTTCGGCTGGGAAAATTCATCATAAGTCTTCGATGGAGTACTATTCTACCGAGAAAGCTTCTTGTGCTTTGGAATTTAAGTCGTATCTATTGATGCAGATAAATTATTTCGAAATTTTTCTCTCCCGGTACGATTTTCTTTTCTTCCGACGTCTTTTATCGTAAATAAGTAATGGGTAAACCGATGAATTACCAAGGAAAAAGTTCGAGTTATAAGAAGCTCTATTTATTGAAGGCTCCCGTATTATAAGCTCGTATTTCTATTCTCGGTTCATTTAATTATTCAGCTCAATGAATACGAAAAGACTGGTTATAAAATATTATCGAAAGTTAAAACTGCTTCGAATATAGTTCAACGATTAAACCACGTGTTTCATAATTTATTTTCAATACTTGTTAAAGTCTTTTTTTTTTATTTCGAAACAGTTCATAAAAGGTCTTTACAAGAAGTAAGAGCGAATTTAATTTGAGCTAAATAATTAATCTTGAAAATTCATCAAACGCGTATTTTTAATTTGAAAAGCCCGCGCGAGCACGGTAGAAATGTCAGTGTTTATAGTTGCAAATAAACGTTTCATTAAAAGAGTCTCGTAGAAGTGCTCGCCTCGCTTTTTAATGTCAACGGAGCGAAAGCCCCATTGTTGTTGGCGGCAACAGTTATGACAGTCTTTAGCGCCAGTTCTAGTAGTCTCTTTTCAACGGGAAACCTTTTCGAAAAGACCGAAAAAAAACTCGGCAGGAAGTCCGAAAAAAAGGGACGAAAGGGAAGAAAAAAAGGAACCCGGCGTGAATTGAAAAATTTACCTCGAGTGGTGAATTTATCTTGGTTTATGACAATTTCTTTTTTTTTGAGCTTTGAAAAATTTTGAATGTTTGCATGATTAATAACAAAGCAAAAATGTATATATTTTTTTTTCTGAATTTTTTGAACGGAAAACTATCATTATTATCTCGATTGTTATTATTATTTTTGACATTGAGAGGATTTTTTTGAAACTACTTATTATTTATCTCATTACAAAATAATTTTTTGAGGGTATGTTTAGCAAGATTAGAGTAATTGCAAATATTTTAACGGCAACTAAAATTCATTTTTCTAAAGTTAACAATTTAGCGGCATAAAACTTAATTTTAAGAGTAGATATCCAGGGCTCTCAATAAATCAATTTTTTTTTCGATTTTTGCTACACCATGTAAACTTGGAACTCTTTTTACTGTTAAAAATCGTGACAGGGAGGGTGAGGAAGTCAAAGATCCCCTAAAAAGCATGATTTATAATTTGCGAATGACCCCTTAAAGAAATAGCATTTTCTTTGTAAATCTGAGATATTGCTTGATGAAGATTTATATTTCAGCACAAATGAAAACCGGCAGTCGCTGTAAGCAACCTTCACCCCTCACGAAATGACGATGATCCCAGTATCTTTTGGGGCATTCACCCTTTTCTTCTTCTCCGCATTCTCAAGTTCAGCCCTCCCCGGGCCACCCCCTCGAGCGAGACAGCAGGTCCGCGGAACGTGCCGCATCTCTCCACTCCGCTTCTCCCCCTCGAATTCACGTGTGTAGGCGAGCTGCTCTCGTGCCTCATTAAGCCGCCAGCGGCTTCCTTCGCGAGTCTGCACCGAGCTTTCTTCTTTCTCCTCTCCCGTGGGATTTTTCGTCTTTCACTGTTACCCTTCTTCTTCTACTTCTTCTTTCCTGTTTGTGATTCTCCTCGGGATTCTTCGAATGATGTATACTGCCGTTGCGCGCTTTGTGCTCTGGATTATTATACCTTTCAAAAACTCCATCGAGCCAGTCCACGAAAACTTCCTCTCTTTTTTTTTTCGTCCGACTGGTATGATTTAGTACTTTATTTACTTTTTATTACTTTCGCGCTATGGTTTTTGAAACATGATTTTTTTGATTCATCTGCCTACTTTTCTCTATTCAACGAGTTACAAATTGTTTAGATTCTAATATGTATACAGTCCTGAAGTAAACACAGTTCAAAATAAATCATGACCCTCAGTCACCTCATAAAAAATAAAAAAAATCCCGGTCGACCAAGTAAATAAAGTCACGATTTGTTTGTAGCCTCGCCGAGATGATAAAATCAGCCCCACTCTGCAGACACTGCAATTTCATAAGATCGTATTTCGTAACGGCTCATGCTGCAGCGGAGGACTGAAAAAATTTCTCGTTTCATAAAACAGACCCAGAACTATTTTTTTTTTCCACCCACGGCATCGTTATTTTTCAACCCTCCTGCAAGTTGGCTTAAAAAAAAGGTGTCCTGAGAATATGCTGAAAACTTATTCTGCCGTATAAGGCGACGCATTTATGAGACTTGCTTTATTCCTTCACCGCCCTATTTATCATATTTCCGCGGTTTTCAACGGTTTGACTAAATTCTCGCTGTCTTGTTACTCGCCCCGTTGTTTACACAAAACGGGTTTAAACGATGTATTTTGGGGATAATTAATGTGTTTTACAACGCGTTAGAGACGATTGTGGTTTTGAAAAATTTAAAGCCATACCTCGACCGAACTTGGAAACACTTTGATTGCTACTAAACAGAAACTATGCAACTCGCGGCAGAGCTAGTTAGTTAATGTGTAACCTGGTGGCGTCCGTCTCGTAAACTCCCTGCTTGCCGAAGCTCCAAAACAAGAAAGTTAAGCGTGGTTTTCGCAATCTACGCTAACCAGACGCTTCCATCCCCTTTTTTTCTCAAAATTAATATGTACCAAAATCCGCTGTAATTGTACAATGTATGAATTTTGTTTTATAAGTGAGCTTACGCCTGATTCAATGAGCTCTTCACACATCGAATTCTGAAAAAAAAAACTCATTATAATCGAACGATAACTCTGCCCCGAGTATACTCGATACCGCAATTTTTCACTTAAACGTTGGACCTGAAACTCTTGAGAAACTCGATTACCATTCATCCAGGCTCTTATCCCCGGCAGTAAATAAGCCAGGCTAAATAAGCTTCGGATAATATCGTTCACGTGGTCACGAGCATTTAGGCCAAGCCTGCAGCACTGATCCTCAAAACGAAAAAACGAAAGCCTGACACCTGATCGGTTTTTTATCATCCAAAAGGTCACTGGGGTGGAAAAGTCTCGGGGTCGGAAAGGTCAACCCGGTGCATTTGACCCGACGACGACGTCTAGACTTGAGATATGGCTTTTGGAAGAGACCTTTTTTGGTTCGGCATCACCAAAACTTCAAGGGACAGTTTACCTCCGATCAAGCGTACTTTGTAACGTGATTTTTCTCTCATAATCCAATATCGCTGGTCGAAAAAGCACTCGGGATGCATGTATTATGAAAGCGGTGGAATAAACAATGATTCTTTCTGCTTTTCAACGGGTTTATAAGCTCCGCGAGAGGTAGAGCTCTCGAGTTACATCTCCGGAACTTCATCCACCTCACCGTGAATAAACAATTTTCTCACGGTTCTCTCCTCGAACCGGACGGATGTCGCGTCGATCGCGAACTTACTCTTTCGCGAAACAAGACATCTCCATTTGCCCCCTCCCTCCTCTTACTCCCACTCGCACGTCGCTGTTGTCTCAGCTTGAGATAGAAAAAAAAAAGACTCAAAGTTTTTCTTCATCTTTTTTTTTTTGCTCACCCAGAGATTTTCTAGGATCTTCGGTTCTTTTTTCTTTCTTCAGTTTTGTTTCCAAAGGTACAATATTTTTCTATTTAAAGTTGCTCCTTTTTTCGTACTTAACTCTCTTGAGGATTCGTCGCTGGGAGGACCGGCCGCGGGTTTTCCAAGATACTTCGAGCGTGAGTTAGCGATTCAAAGGTACTCGAGCGAGTAGCCTTTTCTTTCGAATTTTTTTTTTTCTGCCCTGTTTTGTTTTGCTCACGTAAAGAATTTGTTAGGGGAATTTTAACTCTGTAAGCCGTCGTTGTTAAGTTTTCTGAGGTTGTTCGGTTATAAAGGAAGCGAGCTTTTTTTCTTATTTATCAGGCCAGAATAATAAATACGTTCGCGGTTGAAAAAAAAAAAAAAAAAAAAAAAAAAAAAATTAATAATAATGATAATAATAAGGCTTTCAGGAGCTTCATCAACATTTAAAATGAAGAAAAAAGTATTCTTTCGCTCTAATAAGTACAAGCTTAAGCTTATTTTATATTTTAATACTCTAATCATCGTCGGTTTTTTTTTATTTTTTTTATGCTAGAAATTAAATTTTTCCCACTCATTTTATTTTGCAATTCTTCACTTTAGATAAGTTTAAATTGGTCAACGCAATGCTTGTCATCATTTTAAATTTTATTTACCACACCATGCTCTATTCTGATTGATTCTCGACAAGCCGCGTACGCAGAACAGTGACGCGCGACCGAAAAACATCGCGAAACAAACAATCCCATCGCTCAAAAGCACGTAATCTCCCTCTTCGGGGCCCTCTCCCAGGAGCACATTTTATATTCAAGCATAAGAGTCAGCCCGCCCCCCCGCAAAGCCGCGATTTTTCCCACTCGGTCGCCTTACGTAAAAATGTGTTACCTCGCAATCCTCGCCCCGCATTGTCAGGGTGGCATCGTCTCCGGGGGGAATTTGTGCCCCCGGCCCGCGGCACTCTCGTCGCGTGTCATATCAATCCGAGCTTTCTTCTTCTTCTTCTCGCTTTTGTCGCTCTCTTTGGGCTGTTCAATGAACGACGTGTGATGCGGATGGGATTTGGGCGAGGCCGGGGGATTGGAAAATAATGGAGAAAAAGTTTGGAGATGTTTTATTATCTTCGATTATTCTCCTTTATGGAGGGTGCTTTTTTGAGCTTGCGATGAAATTATTAGTTTTGGGATGTTTTAGACGTTCAATAGTAAATCAATAAGTGAATTCAAATTTTAAAAGTATATTTTTTAAATAATACATACTAGGCTTGGCAAAATGTTACTTGGATGTAACTAATATTTGTGTAAATAAGCTTGCTTCGAAGTAAGAATATATAATTGGAGAAAAATTCTCTTTGATTATACAGTTCAGAAAAATAAAATAAAAATGAGACATGTTCGTATTGAATATTGAGAAGTTAACTAGTTTTTTAAGTCCATAAATTCTATTCATAAATATTTTATAAATAAAAGGGTGTGTGAAAACGTGTTTAATAAAGCCTTCTATTCGAATAAATAAATAAATTGTTTCACTTTTATGGGTTAGTGCCTTGTGTTAACTGTGGCAAACTTTCAACTTACAAAGTTTGAATGTTTGAAGTTTTCGTAAAGTATGTATCAACTTCAACAATTTATGAGGTACCAAAATTTACCATGTCAATTTTTTTTCATAAGGGCAGCTAGTCTTTACACACGTTAATTTCCCACAGTATTATAAAATTAAACCTCGTGAGTAAGGAAAAACTTCATAAATCAGAGTCGAAAAACTCAATAAATAAACAGATAACAAAGAGAGTAAAAACGACGAAAGGTTCTCTCGAAGAACCCTGGCCGCGAAGAGAAAAAAAAGGGGTGGAAGCTCACCACCACCAACAGCAGAAGGAAGTGAAAGCGTCAGCTCGTAAATTGTCCGCGTGTTGCTATCGCTTGGCTACGGAGAGTCGAGTTTCTACCTGGTTTTGCAGAGACCGACGCCTGAGCAGAGCAGACGAATTCGTTTGGGCTGCTGCGCGCAAGATACAATCGAAGCTTGATTCGAGCGGGATAATTTTTATTTTGAGTAGAAATAATTATTATGAACGTTCAGTTTCTCTTTTATAACTCGGAAAAATAAAGTTGAACGATATTTGGTTGAAAAATTAATTCAGGAAGGAGCAATCACACTTAAAGCCGGTATTTTCCCAAATCAATTTTTGATGGAGGAAATTTTTTTATTATATCAGAAGAAAGAAAGAAAAAAAAAATATGAAAAGTAATAATAAAAAAAAAGTTGGAGATAAAGTGAAGAAGACTGGAGCAGCCAAGACGCTGGAAGGTTTCCGCCACTGAATTTAACGTCCCGCGCGGCTCGAGAATTTCTTATCCAAGCTCTCGTAAAATGCTTAGTCGGCCGTTCGCAGTCCGTGACTTAACTTTATCATTTATTTCTAATTTTTCAATCGCCCTGGATTATAACTAATAATCGTCCCTTGCGAGGAAAATTGTTTTTATCAAAAATACGTCCGGTTCCATTACCGCAAGATAAATTTCCATCAAATTTTTACAGCTTCAATGAGAAAAAAATTTTCCGTATACCGCAACCTTTTTACGATTTCGGGAAGAAAAAAATTACAACCCGGGGTGACAGTGGGCCGAGGTAATATTTTTTTTTTCAAAAATCACGTAAATTTTAGCCGTTAAATCCGGGAGTTTTTCTTCGGAGGCCTGCAAAGTGAATCGGAGATTATGTCAACGCAACTGCGCGAAAGTACTCTGGAAACTTTACGAGTGCCCGGGCTTTGCCGATAGATCCTGGGGAGGTAAAACTTAATTTATTCCCCGGTGTTGATGGCCCCCGTTGAATTTCACGAGCACCCGGGGCCGGGTTGGGTGATTAAGGGCGGCTCTTTTGTGAATTTTTCATTCCCGCGAATCCTTTGTTTAATATTTCAACTTTCGTAAGAGGATCAGCGAGGCTCAGCCGGCCGGTAAACTTTCCAGAAGCTCGTCTTGGACGTACGAAAAAATAATCGATTGACTCTCTCTCTCTCTTTTGGAATTACCCTGAAATGCTCTTTTAGCACTCAATCACGTAAACGCCCAAAACAATCCAACTTTGGGTGGCTCTCAATGGATCTCGCCGGGTTATTAAGTCTTCAGCGGGCCGCGTGCCCGTCCATCAGGACTGGCGTATTCATTGGGGGGTCGTAACGAGCTCGTGGTGTGCCCAGAGTGATTGACACACTTTTAATGCACCGGGAGTAAGAAAAAAGTTTGCCCTCTGGGTTTCCGTTTTCCAAAAAGTTTTTGGACCCCTGCCCACCTGAAATTTTTACGAATCGCCAATTAGCCCCTCTCGGTTTGAAAGGGTTGAACGAGTTGAAACTGGCTGATAAAAATTCTTTTTTTTTTTCGAACTTACGCTCTGCAGGGATGATTTTTTCGTTACTCACCTGAAACATAAAAAAAAAATTTCGGGATCAATGCAAGCTTTCATGTAAATGATAAAAGATTTATTACTATTATTAGATTTGAATCAAAATTTTGAAAACTTTCGGACTTACTCTAGTTCATAAAAAGTAGTAATTTCATTAAATGAAAAAAGTACTATATAACTTACAATTAGTCTAAGTACAGAATAAAAAATATATATTTGTCTCTGAGAAATTAAATACATTGATGTTTCAAATGGATACTCAAATACCATTCAAAGTCTGAGGATCTTTATTCAATCTAAATTTTTAACGCAAAACAATCACCGAGTAAGCTAGCTCATTACATTCGTAAATTAAATAAATATTCATATTGACTGTCCTAAAACAAATAATCATAAGATATATGTATCGGTGTTACAGTCTAACTCATTTCATTCATTATATTCACTAAAGCTCGTACACGAAGTATAGAAAAAACTTCAGCAATCATCTGGACTTGAGAACACCCAATACATATTCCTAAAAAAAGCAGTAAGTAAAGCAAGAAAGAAGAAAAAAGGGGCAAACCGATGATC
Source organism: Encarsia formosa (assembly GCA_038277355.1). Classification (NCBI taxonomy): domain Eukaryota; kingdom Metazoa; phylum Arthropoda; class Insecta; order Hymenoptera; family Aphelinidae; genus Encarsia; species Encarsia formosa. Next base: position 116,106,272 of record CM076184.1, read on the forward strand.
CCCCGCGAAGCGAAAGTCAACCAACCGATATCGCGAGCAAAAGGAATCGGAAAAGACTTTTCCTTAGTCTCGCGTTTTTTGCCGCTGCAAGCACGCCGGGAACGCGAGCGGGGGAGCGAGAACGGAAATATTTTATTCAGCCGGAGCTCGCGACGCTCCAGTTCTATCCTCGCTCGCACACCCTTCCCGAAACTTGTATTATTTGACTGCGCGGCCGGCTCGGAATTTCAGGACGACCCAAGTTTCGGGTAAAAAAAAAAATCTTTGTGTTAGTTAGTAAGCGAAGAGTGTTTTTTTTTTTCATCTGTTCAAAATTTTTGAATATTTTTAGTTTACAGAACCACGAAGTGGTAAAAGAGTGTTGGAAGAAAAACTTTGTTTAATGATTTCCGGGTAATTAAAAAATATTTATGAAGTAGAAGTTACTAAGCAACCGCTCGGGGATCCAAAAAAATTAATTAGACTCTTTAAAATAAATTAACTTTTATCGGAGCTGATGAGAAAAGTTTCGTGTAAGTGAAGTAGAAACTTAATGAAAAATGGCTGGGTAATGTAATGCACGCGAGGAAAAAAAAAAGAAAGAAGTTGCGGAAAGTTCACTTTGAGCAAAGAATTAGGTGAGAGTGAAAGAATGTTTTAAATCTTGATCTTTGAATATTACTTTAACCATTAGCGCGGGCGGGAGTTTTTGTTTTTAGTAATGCGCCGAGCCAATTAAAAAAACTCCGTCGCGATAACTTTTGCGCAAAACGGCTTATAGAAATCATTAATATTCTCTCCCTCCCTTGACGAAGTTTAACAACAAAATATCAAATATGCAAGTTGTTCGGGCCTAATACCTCCGCGTGTAACAATTAAGTAGCTTGTTTTGCTTTGTTATTTACTAAAAACAGGTAAACTGGGAGCAAAGTTGTACGAACAGTGTTTTAATATTAACAACGACGGGAGGGAGCGCGAGAGGCGTTGTAGTAACAATTTTAACAGCGGTCTTCGGGCAAAGTAAGCTTACTCTCGAACAGGCAGAGCCCCCAGTGCGATGGTAAATAACACAACGTCGATAATAACACAGAGAGAAAAGCTTCGGCGTAAGTAGCTTATAGAAATATACCGAGGCGCATAAAATCTGACGGGCCACGCTGCACCGCCCGCGCCCCGAGATGGAATGAGCTTTCTTTTTTTTCCCAAATACGCTTGTGGCTATTTTTCAAACTGAAAAAAAAAAAAAACGAAAAAAATTCTAAAGAGCATCAAGATAAACGATATGTTATTGCTTCAAACTTCGAATAAGCTGGCTCAAGCTATTTTTACTCTACAAACGTGAAAATGTGAAAATATTTTTTAATTTTTATTTTATGTTAGTGAATTAATATTTTTTTAATGTTGTGGAGTTGTCATCAAAATTTTTGACTACAGATTTGAGAAACTTAAAAAAACGAGTAAAAAAATATATTATTTTTCGCGTAGTTTTTTGAGAAAGATATATTTTTTTCTAAATTTTCTAGCTACATGTATTATTTTGTTGGTAAAAGACTTACAATAATAAAAATAATCTTTTTAATCTTGGAAAAAACAACATTATTAGCCAAAACAATGGTAAAGATATTGTTTTGTCCAAAAAAAAAACTTTCCAACACCTTTGATATGAGATGAAATTTATTAATGAACTCATGTAATCTTTTTCATGTTAGATTTCACGTGAAAATTGCATTACGTGATCACAATAATAACTCGGGGAGGTAAAAATTTTGACGAATCGAAACTGTTTGCCGTGAAAAATGATTTCCACGCTCAAAATAGTGCACCACAAGCGAAAAAAAACCTTTTTTTTTTTCCCTAAAAAAAGCACGCGCTCGCCCAACGAAAAACAGCAAACGGCGCCGATTTTACGCGCGAATCAATACACAGATGGGCGAGGTTTTATTTATACTTTTTTTATTTTTCGCTTGCGGGTTGGGTCGCTCGGCGTCAGCACATTACAATAAAATTTTCAGTAAAGCTCCCGTCTAGTCTAATGACGGGGGATACGCACCGTGAAATAACGACCGGAAAACTGCAACGACGGCTCGTTAGACTATTGGTGGAAGTCGGCCGAATTTCCATACGCAAGCTGGGGATCGACCGAAAATAATGAGGCTCGTTATTCCAGAAGCAGTTTTACCTGGGCCCGAGTTCCGCGATTCAATAAGAAATAATTCGCGTCGTTGGTAATAGTCTATTGCGAGTAAGATTTTGGGTGGGTGATAGAATTTTTTAGTTTGCTAGAGTTGGTCGTTCGATTTTTATCGTTTGTTTGGGTAAACCCAAGGGTAAACTATTTTAATTTGAAAATTAATTTTTTTTCGTCTTTTTTATGCATATTTACTGCAAAATGCACAATTCTTCTTTATAATGATGAAGCATGTTCGAATGTATTCGTTTTATCATTGATTTGGTTGGTTAATTGAACGTTAAATTCAAAATTTGAATTGCGTTTAATTTGAAGTATTGAATACTTTGTTATAATTTTTTGAAGAATTGAACACATTGTTTCAATAAATGGACTTAATTTCTTTGTAGAATTCTATAAAATAAAATAATAATCTTTATTATTTTGAAAACAACTTTTTAAAGCTATAACCATAAAAATATCGAACTGAAGTTAGTTGCAGGTTGCAAAGGATATGTGATGAATTTAGTGCTAAAAATTTTGTTTAATATAGTTTTTTTGAAAAAGAATGTCAATCAAATTATTGTTTATTTGCTTTCAAGATTAAAAATTGAGCGCAATTGCGCGTCGATTGAGACTAGTAATGAAAAATTTAGACTAAATGCAAAAAAAATTAAATCATTCGGAGATAAAAATTTTTTTTCAGTTTGTAGTATTTGTTTACGCTTCTCACTAAAAAAATTTAAGTAATTATTTTTTAGCAAAGTATTAAGTCTGCGTATTTTCAATTATCTCCAAACATCATTGAAAATAAACTCTCGAAATACAAGCAGCCGAGCCTCGAAAGAAAAAACAAATGAAGTTTTCACGAGCGTAAATAAATGAACGAGTTGTGAACTTATCTCGCGACACCTTTAAACTTCCTCCCGAGTTTGCGTAAGGAACAAGCATTCATTACTTCTCCTCGGAGAAGACATCGCATCGCGGGGGAAATAATAGCCGGCTAATTTTTTGTCTCTCCCGCGCAATTTTTCTCTCCCTCTGTCGCGAAGAAAAAAAAAGCCCGAGACACTTCTTCCTTTCAATTTACATCTTTACAGCTCTTTCATCCTCGGAGATGCAGCTGTCCTTAAAAAGAGAAAAGAAGGTAAGCAGGCTAAGTTGAGTATCTCGAAAGCGAGAGAGGAAAATTTTCTTGCACTTCTCGCGTGTCGCGCGTGAAAAGCCCGAGTATTTTCCCTCCCCTCGCTGCCGCTGCTGGCGCTCATTAACTCCTTTGCGCTTCCTTCTTTTCCTGATTTTAATCTCGTTTTATTCGAAGCTCTGTATCAATGCCCTCCCGAGCCGCACTAAATTAACGTCGTTTGATATTTCACTCGCTCTCCAATGAAGTGCTACACTCTATTACTCGCGCATGACGGGACTTGCGTGCGCTAGTAGCTTCAGTTCGTTCTTTTGACTTCAAATATTTAAACTTCACTTTTATTTTCCCAGTTTTTTGATAAAAATACATCACTATCGGTGTATGATTTTCAAGATTCTATATCAATAATTTCAAACAGAGCTACCCTTGTTGAAATAAAAAGTTTAAATTTTTTAGTAAAAAAACTTTGAAAAAATGTATTGAATACGAATTGCATCATACAGAAATGACAAAAAACAACTTAAATATCAGCTTGAAAGTGCAACACTTGGTATTTTAATTGAAAAACAACTCTGAAAAAGTTGTTTCATTCATTTTAGAAAAAAACATTAAAGAATAAAAGGCATGAATAATTTACAAAAAAATGGGGTAGAAAAACTTCGAAGTAATCAATCCCGGTTGAAAGCAGATATCAGACGAGTCACTCAGACTTTGCATTAACGTTTTTCTTTCACCAGCAAAAGGTTGCAGTAAAATTAGTTAATTAGCTTTTCAAACGTTGGAGTCTTTACTCGCGGGTTACCCTCCCCCACCACTTAATCCCATCCTCTGGGCAATTCAATCCCGTTTCTTCTTTGCATTTTTAATCCAGTTTGTACTCCAAAATAAACCTGAATCTATTTTTTCCCCCAATAAAACGGCTTTCATTGAAATTCGGTCCAAAATAATTCTTGCAAAAATCCCGAGTTGCAAGTGCAAAGTTGCAAAGATTAATCTTCGTAGTGGCGGTGGCGGTGGGCAGCAGCCGAAGGCTCTCGGGGTTTTCGTGACCCACCCGACAGAGTTACAGTCCACTGGAGCGGCTAAACTCCTTCGTGCGGGCTGACCCCCCGCAGCGTAGGTAAGGGGGAGGCTAGCTCGACTAATGGAATTTCACGTATTCCTTTCCGAAAGATTTCGGCCGCAATCTTACCGAGATTTCTTCTTGAGGTGACTCTAGTTTGGTTGTGGGGCTTTGCTAAAGTTTTGTGTACTCGAGTGAGCTCAGGGTGCGCTGTTTGTTTAGTTGATTGAAATATAAACTGCGTCACTCTTGATACTGCCAGGAAAAATAATGACTTGCATTTTAATCACTTAGGTCTTAGTACTAATAGAACCAAATAATGTTGGTGATTTCAATTCTCTAACAACTTCTATGACAGTAATTAGGCTCGTAAAGAACATTCTAGTGATTGTCCACAGAAATGATTCAAAGTCTGCAAAAAATCGATATGAATTCAACGTTGAAAAAGTTCCGTCGCGAAATTTAAATTGCATGTAGAGTTTTTAATGAACTGCAGATCAAATTCATAAGTAAATAAAAGTTTTATGCGATTGCTACTTTTTGAAATGAATTCACATAGATCTAATCGAACTAAACTTATACAGTTGAGAAAAAAAGTCGAGATTTACTTAGGCTTTGATTATATTATTTATTATTTTCACATGTTTCAAAATTATAAGTTGTAAAAGCTCTTTCAAGCATTGATTTACACTACTGAAATCAAGAGAATTTTTTAAAAATTCAAAAATTTTAAAAATTAGAATGATTAGAGATATACGCGTTTGAAAGAAAAAATTCAAATCATCGTCTTTGTCGCACCTGTTTTTTCGCCCACTACGAGAATTTTTCTTCTTCCCGGGTGCTTCTGGCAAACGTATCAGACTTCAGCATGAATATTCAGTTCACTCGGGCACCGGGAGGAGAAGTAACGTTGACACCCAGGTGATGATCCTTTGTGTAGCGCGTGACGTCAGAAAAAAAACTCAGCCATCCATCACACCACTTCCATTTCCGGGGCGCGTGGCTCGGCCTGTCTACCATGTTTCATCTCCCAATCTTCAAACTCAATTTTCAAAAAATTTTCCCCGAGCAACAACAAAGTTACGGCTTTTATCCATTGAAACTAAAGCAAATCGAATGAAATTTTATTTTCGGAGACTGGAAAAACTTTTTATGGAAAAAAACTATTTTAGAAGAGTGATTATTTTAGGAGTAAGCGACGAGTGGTAAAAAAGAAATTTTAAAGTCACCGAAAAATCCTCGGACAAATCCACCCAAGTGTCCTCGTAAACAGGAGGGGGTAAAAAGAAGGGAGAAAAAGTCCACATCACCGCGGCTTCACGAGCCGAATAAACCTTTTTATGTGATTACGGGACGCGCGCGAGGAATTTAAAGTCGGGAAGGTAAAATTCGAGAAGCAGATATCTCTCGAAAAGGGTAACGGAGTCGCTCCGATCGATAGATCTCGGCATTTTTTTTTTTTTTTTTTGTTGGATTAGTCACATTTTTAAGAGGGCTCGAATCGATAATGCGCTAATGGAACTTGAAGAGTGACTAGTAGGTCAAATTTTTTTTGGAAAAGAGGTCCAATTAGAGCATTGACATGAAAAGAAAAACTAAAAATTGTTCAACAGTATTGAAAGAGTTAAAATCTAAAGTATGAGAGACCGTACATAAAATATTATTTTTCAGTTGATGATTTCTATTAGGAAAACAAAAAAGCCTTTAACTCTGAAATTGAAATGTGGTACAAATAAAAACACCATGTAAATTTTCATCAGTTGATAGCCGTAAAAACTAAGTAAAAAATGTTCAAACAAAAACTTATTGAAAAACAGTATAGCTGATTCTAATTTTGACAGATGAACGATCTGAAGTTGCAAATGTTCTCGACTTAATTCTAGGAAAGTGGCCGAGTGAATGCATGATTAAATCTCGAAACAAGCGAGACTTCCTGAAACAATACGCGAGGTGCTTGAGCGTGCACTGAGCGTCGATAACGATATATTCGTGCTTTTCGAGTATTAATTAGGATGCTCGCGAACTAATAAAATTACAGTTTTCACTTTTTTCGTCGTTTCCGCTCCGGTGTCTCTTTATCTCCCACTGTTTGAGAGTTGTCTCAACCCCTTCCCCTTCCGTATGCTTACTTCAATTCCCTTCTTCGAAGTTTAACGACCTTCTTGCTTATAATGGGAAGAGAAAGTGCAAGAATTTTTTTATTTTCGAGTCTCTCTTTTTTTTTTGTCAGGGCTCAAAAAAATTCTAATCAAGGGGTAATTTTTTTACCACGCAATATTCGGCCCCCACAAAAACTCTTGTAAAAACAAACCGGCCACAAAGTAAAAGGGCCTGGGTACTCTACCTTTTTTTTTTTTTTTTTTTAAACCCGGAAAAAAAATCCCTGTGCGCTGCGGGAGTCCTTAATGCTCGATAGATCGAGCGTTGTGCCCTTTTATATTTCGCTAGTCGGGCAATTTCTCCGATATTTTTTGCTGGCGTATCGCCTGTGAATTATTTTTCGACAGTCGGATCAAAAAATAGACCAGCTTAGGGATCCGAAGATACCGTCGGTTCGAAGAGTAAAATGCGAGAGGTAAATCTTAAGACCTTTGTTTAATTAGCACTCTTGGAAAATGATGTTTTGAGTAGCTCATTTGGAATGGCTTCGACACAGACGTTTGAGTTACCACCGGCTTTGACAAGATTTACGTAAGCATCCTCCATTGAGCGTAAAGTTTCTCTAATTAGCGCTACATAATCATACCCTCAAAGTTGCGAATCATCTTTTAAAAAGTCCACTTGAGCGAAATAAGCATGTCGATCGAAGGTAAAAAAATTAATTCTTTTAATTTGTACCATTCGTCATGATTTTCTGCTCACAGAAGTTTTAATTTTTAATCCTTCAACATCCAAAAATTAAATTCAATGTTTTTTAGTCTATTAAAATTTCACAATGTTCCAGGCGTTTGTCGTCAAATTCGCAGGTTCGTGTAGTGCTCTCGACAAGAGTCTAGCCCACCACATTTTATAAACTCGCACCAAAAAAGGGCGAAGTGGCTAATTAAAAACCGTGCGGAGATTTATTCATTTTTAAGTGACGGGCTTAATGATATGGCACGAAAATTACACTTTTTTTTTTTTTTTTTTTTTGAAAAAATATGGTTTCGTAAACCTCAATTAATCAGGTAAAGCTCGCACGTCGAAAATTTAAGCTTCAAAATTCACTTCAAGGCCTTTATCCCTTGAGACAATGACGATCATCAGCTAATTATCGGCATCCCTCGGCCCCCCAACACAAAGCGAGGAGCCCAGACAAAAGATCCCTACGTCAAGACGGAATGCAAAGCCAGACGATGCCGGTAATTAATTACCTATATCAACTTTGATGAAGAAGCCGTGTTTTGAGAAGATGGAATTAAGATTCCGTTTTGATGCTTCTCTTTTTCATTTTCTTTTTATTATTATTATTATTTTTTTAATTCAGTTAAAGGAGTAATTAAAATTTACTTTTTTCGTAGTCAACTGTATTTGAGAATGAAAGGTTTAAAGCTTTTTTAGAATAATAAAATTTTTTCAACATCAAACGGAATCCTCACAAGTTTGAGTAATCCGTAAAAATTTCTTTTGAATAAAAAAAAATTTTTAAATCAACTCTCTAAATTTATACATAATCCATCAAGCACTTAGTTTCTACTTGCATAAAAAAAAATTTCAAACTCATTTCTGTTCATTGACAATGCTCTTTTTTACATTTGTGTCGTTTATGCACATTATTTAAAAACAGTAAGTTATTATTTTTGTCCCTTTATAAAAGAGAGATATCGCCATTTTGGTGAGATTTTCAATGTAAGATTTTATTCGTGAGCTGATTGGTGGAGCAGTTTTTAAAATATTCTAAAAGTGCCTTTTGAGGTTACAATCATTGTTTTTTTCCTATGCGCGCTTGCAGCGCGCTGAGTGGTACTAGTATTATTAAATATTAATACGTCCTCATTAATTCATACACCAAGTTATTCGCGTGCTGAGTATAAATTATAATATGACAGTAAAACTTTTATAAAACATATGCATTAAAATAACATTATGCGCTGATAATAAAGCAATAAAATTCAATCATGTTATTCTATGGCTCGTTCAATTTAAGTTTTTAAATTAAATATTTATTACAGCATAAGTTAAATTCTCTCGAAAGTAATATGATCTTATCAAAAAACCTAAGATTTGTTTGATAGTAATTTTAATAATAAATTTTTTAAATATGTCAGTAGTAAGCTTCGGGGAACTTCAAAAAAATTAAAAATGGAATTAGGAACTAATCAAAAATAGTTCTATCGCTGATCTATAATCAATCTTGCTGAAAGTTCAAATCAACATAAAAAAATCTGTTACATTTTATTGGCCTAGTCAAATTTATTCAAACAAGTTTTTCATAATAAACAATTGTTCTCACAGCTAAGATTACCAATGTCAAATTTAGATAAATCCCAACCGATTTTAATATTCGATCCATCGAACAACCCAGCTCCCACATTAATAATATCCATTTCTTTACGACTCCAGAAGTCAAGCTTCAGGGGGAAGAAAGGGAAGATTCAGGGTGCGCCTCGGGGAGGCTTCATTACCGGAGGCTTTATCTATCATCGTAACGACGAGTGGACCTCGAGACGCTGGTTGTATTCCACTCTCTCGAGAAGGAGCTGGAGGCCGTGATAAAACACGGCTCGGGACCGATTAATGAAAGGGGAGAACTTGCACCTTCGCACACGCGTGATTTGCGGTGCTCGAATCGGGTCAACATTTTATATGGAAAAATAACGCCTTCTTTTTATGCTTTGACGGAGTATTATGAAGCTCTGAAATAACGAGACGCCAGGGAAAACATTTTTTTTTTTTTTAAGATTTCAGAGTTTTTAGAAAAGGAGGAGAGCGCGCTTTTATCGAAAGAATTGTTCTTTGAAAAACACAATAAAAATTGTGTACACCGAAGTAAGACCGGACGACAAAAGGTACAAGTGCATCAAACAAAAAGAAGCCGAGGAGGAGGTGAAAATCCTCCGTTCTTTAGCACCGACACGTTAACGAAAAGCCAACTTTTCCAGCGTGATTAAGCTTCAATGACAGATACCCGAGCTCCGAGAAAAACTTGGACACTTTCTTTTTACTGTGACGCGTGCCATTGCTTTTACGCGTTCAATTTTGAAAAAATTTTGGTATTGTTTCATGAGTAAAATTGGGAGTTATTTGTTATGTACGGTTGAAGCTTTTTTGGAATTCTCTGAGTAATTTTGGTTCAGTTTTGAGCAATTAATATAATAATAATGAATGCAAAATTTTTGATTATCGTTTAATTGTTTTTCAATTGGACTATAAATTATTTTGCAAGTACAAGAACTTTGTCAATAAAACTACAGAATATCCCGTTGAAACGAAAAAAAGCTTTTACTTCAAGTCACAAAAGATACGATTTATGATAAAAAATCATTACCAGGTGACAGCCAAATAAATCAATGGTCCCACTAAAAAAAAACTCGAAACTGACTAGCAATACAGCAGAGTCTTCGTCAATACTAGAACGTGCATGGTTCAGCTGACTTCTGTGAGAATTCTCGAGAAAAAAAAAAAACAAAAAAAAAAAAACAAAGCGAGCACCGGAAATAAAAAGTGCGATATCGCGTGCAGCCCTTTTTTTTTCTTCTCGAGGAGTGAGGGAAGCTTGGAGGGGGGACAAACAATTACCGAGATTGGAATCTCCTGTGCGAATAATGAATTGAGTCGTAAGGGGGAATCGACGCGGTTATATTCAAAGCGAGCGCGATGACTTTTAAGATATTCGAGTGCGAAGCGAGATTGATTTTTCTCCGGTGGTTGCTGACGTTTCGGATTTACCCGGTCTAAGAGGATTTCGGCTCGGGTAAAGGTTATGGATTTCGTAAGAATCGGGGGGGGGGGGGTTTATGCTTCTCCAGCATCGTGTCAGTCGGATAATTGTACTTACGCAAACAGACATATTTACACAAGAGTTTGTTCAACGAGCACAACAAACAAGCGGGAGCGATGGATACTAGTCACCGCAACTCGGTAATATTAATTTGGTACATTTGCAGAACATAAGGATCATCTGAGCTCAAAAAACAATTAAACCTGATTTCAATGAGGATTGGACCCATCGGCATTCCAATTTCTTGTAAATATCGATTTTATTTTTAATCCCCGAGACGGCTGGCCAGAGAGGACCGTTGGGAGGGTGAGGTGGTAAAAATTGCCTGATTTGCAATTCAGAATATCAGATGCTCAAACTGTCTCAAGCCACACACACTCTCGCCTCCCACACTTTTTCGAAACTCGTCGTAAGACTGCTTTAAAATTCCAATTTTTCCCACCCCCGCGAGAGCTAATCGCAAGCTCGTTCGAGCAAATGCACCGAGGCACTTCTTAAATCTGCTGGGAAGCCGGGTGCAACGAAAAAAAAAAGTTTGCCTATGTAAATCCACCTGGACTTGATTCGATTAATTGGAAACTGATCCAAAGCACTCTTGGTTAACAATTTGAGTGAAATTTAGAAGGACCGTAAATCTCGGCCTCGCGGAGTAAATGTTTACCTGTCACGGGGCTGGTTAACCTCCTGGTCGCGCTTTTTAATTAACGCCTGGTGCATCGCGCCGGTATCCTTCCTCCGGCAATTCATCTTGCTCACGCACGAACAGGTAGAAAAAAAAAGCAACAGATCCACTTCACCTGCACTCACGACCGTACAGTGTCAACTCAACAACACAAACACCTCTGATATGGTTTTTATTTATTTTTTTTTATCTTTGATATGTGTGGGATATGTAAGTCGATGCGGTATTGAACACTGGGTACAAGGGATCACATAACGCGCACTCAAACTCAGCGGTCGCGACGCTGCACGCCCGGAAACGAAGGCTCGGCACGCGAGTTCGCCGGCCGACTGAATGCAGGATTCACACGACGTCGCTGCTGGCCTGGTGGGCAACCCCCCACCCCCCGACACCGGGGTAACGAACGAACGAACGAACGTTACCCTCCCCGAATTGCAGCCAACGCGCGTGCGCCACACAGGTGCATGGAGGAGGCTGGAGGAGAAGAACAAGACGGGATGGGGCTGAGCTTTTTTTCTTCTTTTTTTTTTTCAACTTCTTGCAGCTGATTTTGAAATTATCGGGACTACGTATGGATGTAAATTAGAATGTGGTTTTTTAATTACAAACGAGATTGTGTTAAATAAAAAATATACTGCAGTTTTATTTAAGTTTTGAAAAAACTTTCAAAGCGTTGAAAATATATGAATTATTATTATTATTATTTTATTTTTCAATAAATATTTTTAGACAGTAAAAAAATTACGTAATTAAATATATTTGAAAAGAAATTTATTAGTTGACTATACTTTTAAAGACTGACTTGGATTTTGAAACTCCACCTTTAAGTGAATCATGTAAGAGTTTGGTCAGCCATCTGATAGTTAATACAAGTTCTTATTATTTAAACATAAAAAATTATCAATCACTTAAATTATCTTAGCATAACCTAATGAACTTATTTTGTTTGGTTTATTTGCCTGTAAATATTTGCTTTGTATTATTTCCATCCAGCTGTTTTTCTCATAAAAATCTTCTTTTGAAAAATTTAAAACAAGGCAAACAAAAAAATCATGATAATTGTAGGATCCTCGAAAGAAGTCTCTCGCAATAAGAAAATTTTCTCGTTTTTAAATCATTCCCAAGATCTCATTTCTAAAAGAAAAGAAAAAAAATGAGATTTTGATTCGTGACAACTGGAACTGGAAAATAGTTTCCCACAGCCGCATAAAAGTGGCGCATTCGTAACTTTATGAATGTGCCCTGGGCCGAACAATGTCTTTTGTAATTGGAGAAAGCGCGCCGTTTGAATTATTAATAAGACGCAACTGCATTTTAGATGTACACTGAGTTCTATCGAAATTTGCATTTGGGCGTTTATTATTTGAGAAGCTCTTTCAACTTTCGGAAACCCCGACCATTTTCATTCCTCTCTTCTCCTCGCTGTTTGTCGAACACTTTTTCGGTCATTTATCACGAATGCGAATCTGATTTGGGGATCAAAACGTCGGTTAGGGATACTTTAAAACAAGACAAATTGGGAACATTCCCCGCTGAAAACGAGGCTGAAAATTTTTCTTTTACAAGGAGTAACTCGATCAACGGGCGTCTAAAAAACATCTAAAATCATCGATATGATCAATCAATCATCCAAAACTCTTGTCAGCCGCAATTTAAAAAAACAGCGTATTTCTTAAAATACTCCTATTTTAGCAACAATCAATCAATCTCAATAACGTGAAAAAAATCTTTCGTCTCCAGGCTTGAACGCCCAAGTTTTTCCTACCGCAAAAAAAGTAAAAAAAAGTTGCATCGTCACCGTAAAGTCATCGCGTAAACCAAGGAAGAAATACAAGGAAAAGAAAGTGGGAAAGAATCGTCGGGGTGGACGAGAAAGGGAAAGTAGCATGGATGAATTGATTGATTCGACGCGGTGTCGGTCAATTTGTGGGATTGTAGTGAGTTTCGAGATTTTCTTGCCGAGCGATGATTGACGCGTCGAGGGTAATTGCGCTTGTTCTTGTCCTGAAAATGAATACACTTCTCGCGGCGCTAAAGATTGATGGTGCTAAGATGTATTTAAATCTCGTCAAAGTTTCTTGCACTGAAATTTCAGTACGGTGCACTATAAGCTAGGACTATGGATGCTACTGTCGAAAAAATATTTGCTGTAACTACAATAAGTAAGTGCTTACCGAATATAAATCCAAACTTTATTTAGTCAAATGAAACACCATAAAAAATTTGAGAAAAATGTGAAGCTCATTCAACTTACATTTGTGAAAAATTGACGAGCCAGAAGAACTAAAATTATCACTCACCTGAAACAAAAGAAAAAAAAATTTAATTTGATTACATATGTGGGAATGTCATAATAATAAAGCTTCACAGTTTTATTAATCGATACAAAAGTTATCGTGAAATTAAACTTTTTTCCAACAAGGATTATACCCGGTACAGATCAGGGTCGTAATAAGCTCCGCATAATTCAATTTCGAGGCTGACGTTTGAATACCAATATTTACCCAATACTCCTCCTCCTGCCCCGGAAAAAAGTCTCGCATAGGTAACCTAGAATGAGCAGAGTAGCAGGAAAAAAAAGAGGGAAGTGGAAGGTACACGTATAGAAAAAACTGGAGTAGTGGGAGTAGAGAGATCCGAAATTCTAAATTCTACGGCTGACTTGCGAGTTCTCGCTGCGCGGGCGGGCTTCCCAATAATTCAATCGTATCGAATCCAAGTTTCCGAACGAGTCAACGAGTTTCCTCAACCCGTGGAATCTCGGTGGTGGCCGTTGACTCAACCTTCCCTTTCTTCTCTTACGCTGCTTCTCATTCGGTCTTTTTTCTTTTTTTCATTAAATTCTCTTTTGGAATGATTCTGATGTGAAAGAAATTTAATGTTAGCTAGAGTTTTATGTATGACTTGGGCGAATTTTTAGTTAAATAGAAAATTAGGGGCAATGAGTCTTATCATGATACGTCAATTAATAACAATTTTTGATAGATAATCTACTGTTTCACACCAATTTTTTTTATTTCTAGATAAAATATTGATTTGGCACTTGAAAATACTTGGACGTTCACATGTTAAAGTTTATCTTTTGGTCACTTGCCAAGAGTAATGAAACGTTCTACAGTTTTGGACACGAACACATCCTTTTTATTTGGGAAGTTACTTTTTTAATTCACTTAAAAGTCATAGCATCGGATTATCAATTCACGTACACTATCTAAGTAAATTGATCTTAAAGAGTATTCTTATCATTTCTTAATAAAAAGTTTTTTAAGGCCATACAAAAAAGCTTTTTTTACTAAACGATAACTTTAAATATAACAAGTACGTCATTATCATTTTTCTATGCTATTGAGAGGCCGGGAGCTCTTACAAAAATAGGTCAAAGAAAATTTTATGACACCTTCTTAAAAAAACTATTTTTTTTTTTTGTGTTTTTCAATCTTTACTCAAGCCTACATTGAAACAATTTCACAATCCAAATGACCGAGGTAGCTGGTGACAACTTAGGCAAAAGCATCATCATAATCATCATCATCATCATTACACAAATCGAAACTTTGTCTAAGCCAAACGAGAGCTTCCGACATCAAACTTGGGCAATGATCATCGCTTCAAGAGCATTCTATTATCGGAACCATTACCAACCCCCTGAACTTATTTTCACGCAAGTCATTTTATTGCACTTGCCATCGTGTATATATCAAACTTAGGTGGGCCATTATGGCGGTTGTCTCCCCCCGGGTTCAAGTTTAGAGTGCGCTTACGCGGTGAGTATCCCGCACCTGGTCTTGTTTTCTCCCCTGCCGGTACGCGGGGAGTACAACTCCAGGTTATAGATTGCAGAATGTTGCGATCAAAATGTATTACTCATTGTTTACTGGCATAATGCACACGCGTCGGAAAAGGTTTGTTGCATTCGAGTAGTTTCTTGGAATGCAAAGTCTACCCAGTCGTAGGGGTGATTTATATTTGCTTTACTTTGTCTCACAACATGATAATTGAAATTAATTACACAAAACAGACATAAAGAAGTTTATTGTGCATTCATAGCAGTATCGAAAATTTTGTTTATTTTTTATAATTCTCAACAATGCAAATCGAAGTTCAACGTTTCGTAAGGTGGCTGGATTCGAGGTAAACAACGTGAATTGACGATTGCTGAGGTATAAAACGGGGGGAGGAAAAGAAAGGTTGAAATCGACAATGGAAAAAGGCCAGATTTAACATCCATTTTTATGAGGGGAGGTTAAAGTTGGAAGCTTCGATTTTAATGCTGAAATTTTTTTGACTGATCGGTGGGGGCGATTGTCGGGAAAATGATTTTTCGATTGCGCGCTTGAAATACCATTTTTCGTGAAAATTCAAGGAGAAATGCGGGATGAAAAATTCTATTTTTTTTTTATTATTTCGTTGCTATTGAAAACTCGCTGAGTCTGGTTGTTGAAAAATTCAAACTGTTTTTCCATTACTTGGGAATGTATATATACTTTAGTTACAGTTTAATTGACGTCGAAATGCAAATTACGAGTGGCACAAGAAATTTATTTATGTTTTCAAGTATTTCATAAGCAAGCTAATTTGACTTTAATTTACAGTTTGAGATAAAAGTTATCCAAAATAAAATTCAATATAAGCACCGAGCCGAGATAATCAAGCCTCGGTTCATGTGTAATTCTATCGAAATATTCAATTGAGCCAGAAATGAATAATAAATAAATAAAGCTGAAAAGGGGGAGACGATCACTTTTAATCAAGCGTTTTTCAGCTGGCCCGACTAATTTGTCGCTCGCGCGATTTACTAAAACATTCATTCGGGGAGGAAGCTCATTTAACCCCCGGTAAACCTAAGCCTACAATTCATTAGCGCAAATCGACGATCCGAGGGTATAATTCGAACGCACACACTTCCCGGCTGTTATTTCAAACGCGTCTTTTTTTTTCACTCCAAAACCTAATTTTGATTCACTTCTCGCTTTGATACAAAAATTTTTCCCCTTGTTTTAGACCTTTTTTTTTTTCCTTTTTTCTCATTATTTCTTGTTATTTTTTCTCCTCTGACTTACGAAATGATAAAGCACTACTGTAACGAGCTAAAATTAGAGAAAAGTGAATAACTAGTACAATTTAAGCTGTAAATCCAATTAAAATTCGTCACGGTTATAAATCGACCACTCGAAAAAAATAAAAAAGCAAGTATTACTCTGCTACCACCGCTGAAGTTGTTGAATTTTCTGGTCTGCTTCCTACTTCATAATGCATTAGATGTTTTTAACATTTTTCAAAAAAAAAAAAAAAAAAGGAACAAAAGCGCAAGCCATAAATTATGACTTTCACATGAATGCGAGTGGAATTAAAAAATGTCCAACTTTAAACTTTCCTGATTCAAGTACGAAGCGACAAATAAAATTAACTTTCGCGAAAAAAATAAAAAAATAAAAAAAAGTCATGCGCTAGCGTATTGAAACAGAGTTTTTATTTCGCTGCAAGAGAGCTTTCACAGTCGAGTTTAGGAAGATGTTCCGCAGACGATGAAATAAGAAAGTCTACAAAGGACTCTCTGAAATTTCTAATGATGTAGCTAGTTTAATGGCCAAAGAAAAGACATTCTGAACAGGAAAGTTTTTGGCATATACATATATAAAGAAAAGAACTTTTCACTACTCGTAATGATGGTATTTCAAGGTAATAATTTCTTTTCATTCGTTAATTTTAAAGCTCTACTATTAGATTGCCATGGATATCTATTTTGAACGTAAGCTCGTTTGATAGTACGTATGATATTGGATTATTAAGTTATTACGAGTGTCAATCTCATTACTTGTGATTGACACTCTGATAAATTATTATTGCTTGGTTACAAAATCAATTACCGAGCTTCTATGTATGATATGAAGAGGACATAACTAATTTCGTCTAAAATTTATATCCGATATCATGATAATTTTCATTGACTATTCATGCAGAATCGCGCTTTATTCAGTAATTATAAATGCGCAAACTTTATATGAATTAATTATGAAAAACTAATAAATTTAACTTGAGTCAACAAGGCTTTTATTTGCTTTTAATAAATAAAATTTTTGAATTATCATATGGTATTATACTACAAAGCTGGATCCAATATTCTATATGCAATAGTCACTCATGGCAAGTAACAAATGATTTTCATAATTTTAATCCATGGAAATTTTTAAATTTTTGTGGAACCAATCGGACACCTAAATTATGAGTAAAAAATTGATTCGCTTCTAAAAAATAATAAAAAACTGGCTTATCGAATATTTTGTAGTCAACTATAAAAAAATATTCATTAAATTCAAATATTAAATACTCATACACTTCAAGCTTGTTTAATTTAGCACCAAATTTAATGTAATTTTAAGGGTGAGTGTAAAGTAAATCTCGAGTTAATCGCTTAATGCTACATTATTTAGTGCTTTTACTTTTAAAAAAACTCTGTTGGTCTATTAAAACCAAAGGCGCTATAAATTATGGTTTACAGCTTTCGTCTAAAAAAGAAAGGGTGGATAAGTATTTTACTTCGAGGCACGCGAGATGTAAAAAATCATCAGTAGTCGAGGTTTCGTTTTAGTCAGACAAATCACTCAGCTTTTCTGATTACTCGTTGGAATATTTTTCATTAAATTATCATTTTCAATTATTTGGAGTAAATGCAATAGAGTACGAAAAAAAAACTTTTTTAAAATCAGCTTTCACCAATAGTAAACTCAGATTTAAAACACTCATTTTATTTTAATTGAAGTAATTTTGAAAAAACAAGCAAAAAAAGTATTCGTGCGATTTTAGTCAATTGAAACCGATTGAATAATTAAATGTTATATTTGCATAGCCAGGAAACAACGAGTTAATTATAATCAGCCTCGATATCAACAATCCAAGTTGAAGTCCTGAATAATTAAAATCGCAAATTGTAAATTGACCGACGTTTCACTTAGAAATTATTCAGGAGCTACATAATTTACGCGGGCTTTAAAATAAAATTGAGTTTATTGGCGAAATATGTTTCATTTTCCGCTTTAATCATTCAAACTCACATTTAAATTAAAGCTGACAGTTCAAAAAAAGTTTTAAAAAAGTCATTCGATTTATTAAAAGACCCGAGGGAAAAAAAGAATCCCTGTTTCGAAAAAACAGAACAAAACCCTTCAACTTGTATAATACATCGTAGACAAAGAAGATTTTTCCTGTAGCCCAATTTTCCCAAATAAAAAAAAAAAAGAAGCATGATCGAAGGATATCGCTCTCAAAAGCCATACGGTGTAAGCGAGGGCAAAATTTTCACTCTCGAAAACGATCCACGCTTGCTTTTATGTGGTCTGCGGCCTGAGTGTCCCTTTAAAAAGCTGTCGTTTTTGCACTTTTACCCTTCTCGCAAAAACTTCGTTCTTTTCCTTTTTTTTTCGCTTCTTTTTTTATAGGTGTGACCCTTTTGTAGACACTTGTCTTCTTTGTAGTCTCAGAATGTTACTCGTGAAAATTATTAATTTGAGTTTGTAGGTTTGGTATCGCTGATTGTCAACTATTTGAATACTTTCATTTCTTAAAATCATTGAACAAAAAAAAAAATATGTTCTTAAAAAATTAAATTTATAATAATTATCTATTGAAGTTATTGTACTGAAACTATGCTTAAAAATGACTAATTGTGCCTATTAATCTGGAAGTCCTTGCAAAGAATTACCCAGTGGCTTTGTTTTTTCTTTTTTAATTTATCGATGCCAAAAAATTAAAATTTTCTAAGCCAAAAGCTGTCGTAAATAAATTTTTTTTTTAAACTTTCTCTGGGAACACCACGACGCAGCTTTATCCAAGCAAGCGTGTTATGAATAGTAAAACTTAGTCAATTTAACCCCCCCCCCCCCCCATGTATACACATTGCACCGAATCTGGCGCCGCGCGGGTCCCTAGTCTGGGCTAATCGAGTATCGATTATCGAACAGGAGAGTTGGAGGCAATTGAACCGAGGCTCAAATTTTGCTAGTATCCAACTCCTCCTTTTTGAAACTTCGGACCCTGGTCCATGTGCCGGTACTTCAAGAGTTATTGAGTACCTGGAAAGACTAACGAAGGTTTGAAATCATCAGTTGAAGTTGGAGCTTTAGCCTAACAATGAAACTTATTCACTTTGATTTCCTAAACTTTGACTGGCATCATTGTTTTAATCATATAAATTGATTGAATTGAAGAAAAATACTCGAGTCGGATCAAATACTTGAACGTAACAGTGTATTTATTCAATCTGGTAAACTTTGAAATGAGGAGATAAAAACTGCATTTGTATATTATACATAGAATCTTGGAAACTTCTTGAATAAATTTTCATCAATTGTACTTTTATACTCAGCCAAAAAGTTTTTCTTAATTCTCGGCAGCTTGGTCGTCGTCATGCGACGATTTTTTTTTTCCCTTTCAACCCCATGGCAGCAATCGACGGCTTTTCTGGCACGATTTACACGAGCGAAAGCAGAACTCTAAAGCGATTAATGAATACAAATCAGTTTAAAGACCTCGACGGGACTCTCACGACTCGACCAAAGTTAAATGACTTTATGGAGTTTTCCAAGAGAACAGACTGAATGAAAAAAAAGTTAAGGGGACAGGGAAGATGTGAAAAAAAGACCATGGAAGAGGATAAAAGCAAAAGACTGATCCTTTTGTGTTGAACAAAAAGAGCTATTCCGTCGTAAAAAGGTCGTTCGTCTGAGATTTCAATTCTCGGTCTAATTTAGATTCAGTAATGCCCAGGACACTTAAGAAAAACTTTTCATCGATGAATACTAGTACGTCAAATACCTTACTCAAATAAAAATAAATAAATGGAAAAGTGTGATAAATTACGAATCATCTCTGATACATGTAATCAAAATATTGAACAAATACTTTTAAATTGACGACAATAGTATTTTCGAGAAATTATTAATACTTAAAATGCGTTATGCACGAGGTTATGCAATCGTGTAAAAAACATCAAACTGTCTTTTTACGTCTAATAAATTTTCCAGGTTTTTAATATTTTAATTGAATCATACACAAATTAATGGTCATTGTTGTTTTCTACAAACTGCTTCTTGACCATAATAATTCATGTAAGATTAGACATATATGAAATTATTTTGGTAGCACGTAAAAATCCCCGAATCAAAATTCCCGACGAAAAAATCCCCACAGCAAAATCCCCCACGTAAAAATCTCCGAACGAAATAACTTCCGCCGAAGAAATATCCGAAAATTTCGGCTGACTAATATATGGTATATATTAGTTTGGGGAAAAAAGAGGGATGATTATTACTCTAGGAGGATGTAAAAGGGTTATTTTGGTTAAAAATAATAGGGTTATTTTAGATTAGAAAGGGTTATTTTGGTTTTTATGGTATATATTAGTTTGGGGGAAAGAGAGGGATGATTATTACTCTAGGAGGGCGTAAAAGGGTTATTTAAGTTAAAAATAATAGGGTTATTTCGGATTTAAGAACGGTTATTTTGGATTTTAGAAGGGTTATTTTGGATAAAAATGGGTTATTTTGGATTTGAGAAGGGTTATTTTGGTTACATTGTGCTAAATTACATGGATTTTTTTAACCGGGGGCTTTTGAATCGGAGATTTTTTCGTCAAGAATTTTTTCGCGGGGATTTTTATTCGGGACTTATTACATGGAATCATTATTTTAATGATTTAATTTTTTTTTTTTAATTTTGCGGCGTAAGTCTTTACAACTATGATTTATTCAGCATTACGTATTTTATTACTCAAAATAATTACGAAATTATATTTTGTGATGCAGTACGTAAATAAAGACAGTTTTCAAAAGTTTTGTGCGTTTGTATGAAAAAAAAAAATAATAAAAAAATAAAAAAATAAGAGTAAGAAATCAGGATTGCGGGAAGAAAAAATAGTGCGATTGCTGAATAGGCTCTTGTATTGCCTGCGTCGACACTCCCCTCGATTCTATCACCTTGACAAATGACTATTGAAAAACGGTTTACTCGTAACATGCACCACGTACGACAGTTCTAATTTTTTCCGAGATATTTTTTCTGAATCAAAAGCTTTCTTTTCCAAAAAATCCTCTCAGAGCAAAAATTTTTTTCCTTGTTTCAGGATAACCAGGAGGAGGTTGGTAACTTCGCAGCCGGAAAAGGCTTCGAGCTGGTCACTTGGCATGCAGAGCGATCGAGAATGGATCGCGGCCTGAATTCCACGTGGATTAAACCCGAAGCATAAGCTGGCCGAAGGTGGAGTGGGAGCAGGAGCCTACTACGTGTATGAAGCTCGCGTAAATAACAGCCCGGGCGCAATTTATGTTTGCTACTCCCGGAGTTTCTTGCTGAGCCGGAGGCTTCCCTGCCTGCCTGTACAACAACGCTCGTCGTAAACGTGGTGTACCCGCCACGAATAAAGTGATGATGCGCGCGTGCCAATTAATTTTTTCCAAACGCTCTTTTTGACGAACTCAAATCTTATTTTGCAAATATTATGCTGGGTGTCGCAAAAGGTTTCCATTTGGTCTTATGTAAATTTTTTTTTGTTTACGAGAACACATAGATTTAATATAGATGATTAGTATCACAAAAACTGGGTATAGAACATCAAACTACATGTTACCTCGACACAAATATAGGATGTAATAAATTTCATCATACCCTAAATGATTTTTAGGTCACTAAAAGACCCGATCGATAAAGTCAAACTTAATACATCTTCCAGCACCATGTTAAACCATCTAATCACTTTGGGATCAGGAGCCAAGTTTAAAAAAAAAAAAAATCCCAGAACAACTTTATCGTGCAATTGATATTGTGTAATCACCCACTCGTAGCCTCACAACCTTGTAAGCCGCGACAACAATGGCTGTAATGAGGGCTTGTTCTCTGTAATAATCAGCTCGGTGGTTGTTGCTACGTGCTGCTCAACCTAGGTCCTTTTTATATCTGTATTCTTCGAAATAAAAAAGACTTTTTAATTCGAGGATTAATTTTTCAAAATTTTATTTTATATAATCCCTGGATAATACGTACGTGAAAAAAGTTGTAGACGAGGTTCAAATGTTTACGTTCTTACAAACGTGAAGAGCCGCTGTTGTTACGCATCAAAAACGAGTTTATGTAAAGAAAAAGTAATTCCTTATACGCCGTTTGGCTTTTCGTTCTCCAGTAAAAAGACCGCAGGAATGTTTTCATTTCAACGATTCGAGCTGCTGGCTTGTTAATTTTTTTCACGGGATTCACTTTTTTACCCCCTTTAATTAACCTTCCCTGCATGTACTCTTGACTCATCTTTTTCACTTCATTTTCGTGCACTATTTCATCACTAAGCTCATCTTCATTGTTTTGACTTGTTTTTTTTTATATTTATGTTAGCCCTTAAAAAACTTGTAAAAAGCTTATGTTGATTTGTGTTAATAAACACAAATGAGAAATTAAGCTGCATAATAAATCTTTTATTATAGTAAAAGCCCGTAAAGTTTTTTTTTCTTTTTTTCTCTTATGCATTTTTAAATACTGTAATTTATTCGTCCCAAGTTAATTTAAAAGTGCATTTTTCATTAAAGAATATGGTCTTTTTTTTTTATTTTGCAAGCAGTCTGTTTTTTCAACTCTCTGATTTCTTCGCTAAAAAACCTATTACGAGCTGAAGATCGAGATGAACACCTTAAATAAAGCTCAAATAAGCAGAAAGCTAAGCTCTAAGTTTAATTTGATAAATTATGTAATTTATTTGTTATTCATGATATTTAATCTTAAAAAATAAAACATCGTTTGGTTTCAAGTCATTTTCATAATACAAGCCCCAAAGAAAAAAAAAAAAAAAATAGAATTAAGCCCGCTATAGTATGCTAAATAAGTGGTTTAAACACTCAGTTTGATGATTGCATAAATTTTCGAGTTCCAGGCGTAATTCTCTCGTCTCTTTCTCGGTATCACATCGGCCCAGAGGCAAGATTGCAGAATAGGTGAGAACCAGGAAAGGGGGTTGAAAAGCGGAAGCAAAATTCAAATTGAGAGTTTAATATTTATCGCGGGGCCCGAGCGCAGCGCGGGGCTTTCTCGATTTCTCTCATTCTGTTTCTTTCGTACGGCTTCGCTTCGCTGAAATTATGTTTTTGCGCAATATTCAGCCCGGGTTACGAGAGCGCGGCTAAATGAAGAATCGGGATTATACCGGAAATCGATAGTCTCATTAATCTCACAATGGATTCATGAAGTTTGCCTTGATAATTTCGGATTTTTGCTCCAAAAAATATGCAATCTGGTACATGCTCGGAATTATTTTAAGATTCTAATAACGTTGGTAACATCTGTTACGGATTACACTGTATTACTCTAAAAAGCTGTAAAAAAATTCATAAATAATAGGTACCTAGAAAAATGCAATTAATTAATTAAGATGCATGAGTCATACCAAAAAAACCTCTCATAGTAGCCACCTAAATTTAATCATATAAATTCTCATTAGATAGAAATTTCAAACGTGCTAAAAGATTCAAAATACATTTCTGACAGGTGACAATGCTTTAGCACACGTAAAATTTTGTAAATTTTTTTTTTTTCATATTTAGATAAATTATCACTTAATATATTATTCACCTAGTACACTTCTGCATAATATTTAATGGAAGTCAAAATAAATTTTTTATTAAGGAAAAAAGTGACTGGAATTTTTTGTGTGAATTCTAACCAATAATTGAAGGTCCATGTAGTTTAAACAATTGTAATTGAGTTCTGTTACTGCAATGTATGATTAAATAAAATAATATGATTGTGCTTTTTGCAAATTTGGAAAATCAGAGTTTTGGGATAAAAATAATTGGTATAATCGGGTTTGGGAAAAAAAAAAATTAAAAAAAAAAATGGATCGATAAAACTGTTCAACATCTCGCTACAATCATGTTGTTAGGATAAAGGAATCATTTTTTAATTTTAATAATTATTGTAACAACGATTTACTTTTATAAGACGCCTTGATGTAATTATTCTTTATATATATGTATATAAAATCTTGTCAAGTGAGCTAGTTTTTGATATGACAAAAAATTCCAATTTTGAAATGATTTTACGATGTTAATTACTTTTATTATCTAATAAGGATTGCTTGATACCCGGTAAAATTTAATTAATGTTGGGCGAAGAATAAATTGCCAGCTACCCCAGATAAGAGATTGAATTTCACGCTCTTCTGTATGATTGAAATGGTTACCTAAAACTTATCAAGGAAGCACAAATAAAAACAGTCAAACTTTTTAAAATCCGAGTCAGCAGAAACAAAAAGTTGAATTTTTCCAGCCCCCCCAAAGAGACGTTTCGCAAAACCCTCACTTTCTCCTCGAACGAGCACAATCCCCGTAAAAAGGCACGTTAGTGATCAATATTCAGAGCTCAATAACTTTTCCGGCTCGTCAATTCGATATACAAAATTATCGAGTGCCGCGGCATTAAGGGCTGGCTTAGCTCGTAAGTCCGTTATCAGCGTGGGCCAGGCTGCCGCAACCGGCCCTTAATCGCGATCCCCCCCCCCCTCTTGCTAGCTACCCTCCGGATGATTATGAACCACGAAGATGCCGGCGCACCTGCTGTATTGAGAGAGTTCTTTGGCGCGCGTCACATTGTTTGCGAGCGGATTATCCGACTGGATTTACGGTTTATTGTTTTGCTGAGCGGGTCGACTTGGCTTATTGGGAACCAGTGAATCGAGATTCGTTTATTGATTACGATTTTATTTTCTTCGTTGGATTTAGCTTAATTTGCCGTTTAGTTTGTATTGAGACTGCGTTGTTACAGTGAGGGATCCTAAATTCTAGAATACCCGACAATAATCAAATAGTACATAAATTCTAAAAATTTATGCCACTATCATAACATAACCAAAAAAGAATCGTTTGACAGTGGTAATTTTAGTGCTTAACATTTTAATAAGACCGTGTCTTCCAAACCAAGTTAAATCAAAGCATCGCACTTAAAAGTTTAATACACCCTCTCTCCATAAATATTTAACTCTCCGATGTTACACCCCTTTTAGTAGCTCTCTTTCTTTCATGTCACTAGACTCCTCTTCCTCTCGAAAGAACAACAACAAAACACAGGGCAGAGGGTTTCAGTTAACCCTTAAAAGAGAAAAGAAAAAACTTTTCTCCCTTACGTAAACAAAATACGCACCGTCAAGACTTTACGACCACTTGATGGTCCGTAGGAAAATTCAGGCGCTGGAGCGATTAAAATCAGCTTATTAGAGCCGACTTTAAGGGCCATACCCAGCCGGAGATAAGGGCCACTCGATGTGGACCGACTGGATCAGCACATACGGGGGACGCTACTACTTTTTTACCCACACGTAGTTTGAGTTTGTTGAACTCGAAGCGGGCTGGATGTACCGTCTTTATTACTTTTGGGTTAACTGGATGCCTTATGAATCTAACAATTTATTCAGTCAACGATGTAACATGTAATTATTACGTCGTTTCTTACCGTCCAACGAAACAGTATTAAATTTTTATTTACATTTTGTAGCATTGAGAATTTCAACTTATTAGTTCGAAGCTGGAGTCAAGAGCCGAATGCTCGATTCCAATCACGTTAAGAAAGTACGAAGGGCAAAGTTTTCGGTAGGGACTAATCTTGATTGAATCTGGGGCTGGTTCGATCATTCGGTCGTGGGAAAACTTTTGTTATTGACTGAACTTTATAAGGGAAGTCGGGAATTTTTGGTAAATTTAAAAAGTTACCCGTCTCAGTGATAATTAATTTTTATGGAAACTCTGGTCTCTATCGAAGATCATAAATTATGAACTCTGACCTCGATAAACTGGTCGACTGAATTATCTATTTACTCTCGTTCAATTAAAGTCCAGAAAAGGGAAATAAAAAGCAGCTTGGATTAAGAATTTCCTTCCTCCGCAGAAGTAAGTAGTTCTCGTGTGTCGCGGAGACATTTCGCGCTCGTCCTTTCTCGTGACGCAAGCGTCGCGTTGGCCTCCTCTTTCTTTATTTTCGCCTCTCGCACTTCTTTTCCCCCCGGTGTTCCTCCTCCGCCTCCTCCTATCCTTGGGAAAACTAATAAAGTGCAGTTTTTTAACAGCGCAGCGAAATATGTTCCCCCCGGCTTATAAGACTGCAGGTTATGTCGGGCTCGCTTTTCTTCTTCAAAAACTGGGCTACAGCTACCTCCCCGACCCACCCACCCCCCTTTCATTGCACTTTTCGCAATAAAGAAGTTTGCGAGAAACAAACTCTGAGATATTATAATATTTGTATCGTCGAGGAGCTGGGATTTTTAAATAAAAAAGGCTTTATTATGCTCCCTAGTTCTTTATTAATCACTGTTTATTCTAGCTTTTTATTGTACCGGATGCTCTTTTTAAACTACCTCGAGCATTTGGAACGAAGATGTTTTAAGAATCGTAAAAACTAAATGCATCTAATAAAAAAGTGATATGCGGTAAAAAATGTTTATCAAAATGTTCAATACTTGATTCTTATGAAACACACCGAAAAAATTATTTTATTCGATACTATATCCGTAATTTTTTTTACTACAATATTAGGACTGTTCTTTCTTTTTTGATCGGATGTATATATGAATAAAAACCTTCTACAAAACTCAAAACTTGCGAGGAGTCAGCTGTAAAACTTTTGCACCCACTCCCTACCATGGCTCATCCCCTTCGTCTCCTTGACAATTCGAAAAAGAAAAGGGCATGCTGCACCGACACGTAATACGATTATACACCGAAGACTGTGAGAGACGGCCGAACATAAAAAAGATCGAGGCGTCTTTCCCGAAGAAACAAAAAAAGTCGGTACAACTGAGCCTGACGCCCGAAAAAGTACGATCGAGCCATCGATCGAGCCCGAATAAATTTGTCTTGAGCACGAAAATATTCAAAGTGGATTTTGGAGGGAAATAAGGCAAAGTTGGTTTAATTGAAAGTGAACGGTTTTTTATCGGGAAGCTTTATGGAAAGTAGATGGTTGCGGGGCTAAAATTAACTTCTTGTTTGATATAGTTGGAATTGTTTGAAAGAATTTTAAAAAATGATGAAGCTTCGACGCTTTGATTATAAGAAGTTGTGGTTCAAAAGATCAAATAAATAATGACAGAACGCTTTTATCCGTAATTATTCTTACTCGAAAGAGGTAAAAAAAACTAATTTACCGAACGAATGATACTTAAATATTGACCAATTAGTATTATCAAAAATTAATCGAACGGAAATAAGAGGATAATTTCATGTCGTTACCATGAACAGCATAAAAATTAAGATCAAGTCAACTAATTTTTCGGAATTGGTTAAAAGTCAGGTTCCTCCATTTTTATAAGAAACTCGTTTTAAGAACTGACTTTTTGACCATAATGTCTTATTTATATTTATCAATCGCATTTAACTACATGTCAACTTCAATGATGATGCTCAAAGTTTATCGAATTTTCGCATGGCTGTTGGGGAAACATAATGAAGTAACTGATGTAATTACACTCAATATTGATGAGTAATTACTATCAAAAATTAATTGGGTCAAGAAAAGTCTAAATAACTTTCCGTAATTATCAGTAAGAGAGTAAATAAATAAGTTCAGTAGAAGACAAATTTCATAATTAATTTTGAAATATAACTTGATTTTGAAACAGATTTTCAGCTTTTATTCAAAAATTGATTGAAAATCGAGTCAATTATTTTCTCGATTTTTTTAACGATTTCACGTGGTTGGAAAACGGTCCAAGGAACTTGATTCCAGCATTTATTTAACCCAAAAACCCTTCGAATCACTACCCAACTCGGCCAAAATAATAAATTAGAAGAACAAAACCAATCTCGAGCAGCTGGGACCGGAACTAATGAAAAACTCGGAAACTTTTCAGGCACACGTGCAGCAGCCTCTCCTCTTACTTCTCCTTCCCCGCGAAACATCATCGAGTGGGGTAGTCGAGAGCATAATAACACGAACGGGGCATGCATCCTTCGAACCGTATTAAAATGCACTCGAGAGCCCGGCTGGCTGCCGGTGCACCGGGAATCCCAAACACCGTGGCGGGGCAGACCGGGCGAAGGATCATCATGATAATGGCACTGCAAAACTCCGGAATTTCCGAGGATTTAATGAACGTCTTCTTCCTCCTTGCTCCAGCATCGCATATGACGGGTGGGGGGCGCGTGAAGTTTGAAATGAAATTTCTTCCGCTGACGCTTTTGAAGACGCTCGTTTGTTTAGGGAGCTTTAGTGCTAAAGCCCCGGCAGCTGCGAAGCTACCTACACTTTTCTTGGCTAATTAAATACACTTTGAAAGAACAAGTCGAGAGCTTCTGAAGTTTCAGCTGCAGAAATATTATTTTTAATATCGCGAATTGGTTAACAACCATCTCAATGAGGACTGGAGTTAGATAATAGATATCTTCGATCCAGCCGACTGTTTGCTCTTCATTAACCCGGACGACCGGACCAGGAAATCGGAAGTTGAACGAGGAGGACAAACTTACCATGATCACACGTCGTGAGGGAGGAGCAAGTGAAGACGTCCAAGATTCAAATAGCCTCGGGGCTCGTAACCATCGACACGCCCCCATTGTGTATTTGTGACCGGTATTAGGGAAGCGAGAGGTCGCTGTTTGACCCCGTCAAACAACCCGGATCGGTAATTGCGTTTACCTCATTCTACCTTCTTCAACGAGAAAGATCATCGCGTAGGCTTATTTTTAGACAAGTCGTGTCACGAGTATTTTACATTTAATAAGCGCACGCATCTAATATATTTAGACCGGAATAAATCAACGCATTTGCATAAGACATTGCGACGCTGTCATATCCACGGAGAAGCAGGCCAGACGACGATTGATCTTCCTGCCGGTGGCATTTCGGAGGAAACGCTGGTATGCGTGCCAAGCCTGCAAGGGTATGTCCGATGATTCTCACCGCGTGGCCGGCCCAGATGCCTCGGAGTACGAACGTTGCTAAGTGGGTGAACGTCGTTGCAGCTCCGTGGTCTTTATTAGTTCGTTTTAGGACAAGTGAGTCTTCGTGGCTGGAGTCTCGGATTTTAGTGCCATTGTGAGATTCATGATGAAAGGGTTGGTAAGACTTACCTTACGGCTACGAGCAAGTTGAAAAACAAACTGTTTGGACTCACCTGGAACAAAAAAGATCATTGCGTTTGAACAATTGACCGAATCAATAGCAATATATAATCCCGTAGGATTGTTTTGATTAAGGTAAAACCACCCGTAGTGCGGGGCTGTATCCCTGCAAACAATAAGGAGAAACAAGAGACTAGTACCTTCTCTTTCCTACTCTGCATAAATGGCCCGAGTCTACAAATCAAATTAATGCGAAGGGAGCCCCGCGTACAGTTAACATAACTCCGGGTGGAAATTAAGCGGCGTTGTTCTCTCCCTCCCCTTCCTTCTCTCTCTCTCTCTTGCTCGTGGCCGAAGACTCCGAATTCAAAGATAATTGTCGTCATCTCTCTCTCTCTCTCTCGTACTCTTGCGGGAGGGAAACTAAAGAGGGAAACAGGAAATTCCCTCTCCTCTTTTGTTGCTCGAGGAGGTGGGCCTGCAACTTCTTCTAAAATCTTGATGCTTTATCGCAAAGTTGTTTACCCGATTGTTTTCCCTACCAACCCCCGGGCCCCGTCTCGGTATTATTTTCCGTGTAGTCTCGCGTAATCGGTTGGTATTTACCGTCTGTTTTAAGGTCTTTTGTCATAATTAATTAAAGTTTTACTGTACAATTTTAATTCCTGTTATAATAAAATGAAAAGAGAAATTTTATGAACGGTGAAAGTTTCTTTGTCAACTGTTCATACGAATAAACTTAGCTAGTACGGTAGAACCTCCATCGGGGAATATAATATACTCAATATTTATTATTTTCAAAAATAATTTCTACTTTTTAAACTGATTCTAAACTTTAACAAGTTTGTCTAGCTAAAGTTTACTCGTGGCTTGAGATAATCGAGGCTCTCTGGTAGATCGACAGGACAATTACCAAGAGAAGGGTAAAGCTCATCGTAAAAATATAGCCCCGGCAAGTTCGGAGAAGATCCCCTTTCGAATAAGTTTAGCCCTCCCGCGCACTATAATCCAGTGTGACCGGGGTAAGAAACTTCGTCGGCGAGTAAAGTGTCGTCGCATGCGGGTCTTACTAGTTGTCCAGCGAGGATAACCCCCCCCCCCCCCCCCCGGGTGGGTTGGGCGTTTAATTCTCGGACGGAAATTCGTGAAGTGTAGCGCGAGAAAGGGGGTGGAGGCGCCCGAGATAGATGTTAGTCCAGGGCGTGCTTTATGGCTGGGTCACGGTTACGGGGGCTTGCCCGACAGAGAGATGCTTGTTTGGCGCTGTTCTGGCGTGGTCGGGGCACTTTTACCCGAGTTTTGTCACCGGTTAACCCTTTTTTAGACGAGTAAAGTTTTGAAACATATGGCTAAAGTTGCTTTTGACAGAGTAGCGGAAATAAGAATTAAACTAGTGGGTTATGGTTATTGTCAGAGATATTAGTTTTAAAATTGAAGGAAAACGTTTACAAATATAGAAGTTTCCAATCCAAGCTCGAATTGAGGCTATAAATAAACGTAAAGAGATTCTTCGTCTCGGGAAAGAACTAATGGCTCTGAGTGACTACAGTCTTCTAATTGAAGATTTTTTTTGGAGTTAATTCGCTCATTCGTTTCCTCATTTCGGAGAGGGTTTAAAATTGGCCAAGTTACAAGACGTTTATATTAGTTCAAATTATTTGTGAATTTTGTTCGAGCTCTAACTAATTGAAAATCTTTCACAGAAATTTAAATTTTCATTATAAATTTGTGCTCGTGCATTCCCTAGAATTTATTTTTTACTGAAATTAAAGTCGTCTCTTGAATCAAAAACACTCATTTAAACAAAATTGTTAAAAAATAAAACTGTTGTATTCGACTAGCCAAATAGATTGTTTGAAAGATTACACAAAATTTTAATTAAGTAGATATCAACAATAATGGTCAGACAATACAGTGTTTCAAAAATAAAACTTCACAATTAATTTATGGGATTATGCAACAAAAAAGTGTGTTTTTTAGTAGAATTTTATCCAAAAATAAGAACTATTTCTACGAGATGAACAAAAATAAATGCTTGTTAACTGTGCAGCTTCATATGACCTATTTTCATGATTATACGTATATTAATAGCAATGATAAAGAGTTATAAAGAGATGATCGTATTTTGAAAAAGATGTTTATTTAAATTCTTTCAATTAAAAATTGCTCGAAAAATTGTTGTTTATACTCGTCACTAAATGGTGCAATTTATGTACTATACATATATTCTTTTCTCTCTTAACTATGTTAAAAGTAGAAGGCTCGGTAGAAAGTAAAAATTTAATTTTCAATTTTTAACTAAATTTAGAAAAAAAGTACTTTCCTGGCCCATTTGAATAATATAATGATTTTCATTTCAGGCACATTTTCCCTTTATAAAAGAGAGCTATCGCCATCTTGCGTAAGATTTTTATTCGTGAGCTGATTGGTGAACAAGTTTTTAAAATATTCGAAAAGTGCATTTTGAGGTTACTCTTATTGTTTTTTCCTATGCGCGCTTGAAGCGCGCTCAGAAGAGCTAGTTGAGTCAAATATAACAGACCTAAGTATATGTGAAATTTTTGAATTAAAAAAAAAAAAACATTCAAGCAGACAGCCTACAAAATCAGAAGGTCGCACTTGAAATTCAAAAAACCACCCTTAAAAAAATGTTAAACCAAAAGAACACAATGAATAATTTTTCCAAACAAAGTTACCCAAACATTTTTCAAAGCGCTTTTCTCGAAAAAAAAAAAAAATTTTTTTTACCTCGGGCTTTATTCGCGTGTTTATGCGGGCACAATGGTCCATAAAAACGGCTCGAAACTTTCGTACCCCCCGTCGAGATATTCCAATTTGATAGTCGCAACTCCTCCTCCTCCACCGCTTCCTGAAGGAAAAATTCATCGCGAACTTTTTCAATTCGCTCAATTCTCAAGTTGCCCCCGCGAGGGGCGACGCGTAAGCGCGTAACTTTTAATTCGCGTGCGCAGCTGACCAAATCTGTGTCGTGCGCGCTCCTATTACTCCTGATAAGCCGAAGTAATTTATTTACCCGACCAAGCGCCTCGAGGGGAAGGGGGGATGCCATCACGCGATTTTCTTTTTTCTCGCACTGCGACGTCGTTGAGCTTTTGCTCGGCGGTGTGCTTGCATTGAAGGTGGAAAAAGTATGTTTTTAATTAAATGTTGGCGGCTGCCCTCCCCAAGTACGCCAAGGGAGCTTTAATTTTTCCCCCTGGTAATGATATGAAATTAAAGTGCCTCGTATTTCGAGAGCCAGATTAGATAAGCCGCTGTGATTTTCGAATTATTTATTGAATTTTTTCACGACCTCGAGAGCCACACTGGGATAAGTAAATTTTCTCCGTACTTTTTTTATCTTTTTAATATTATAATCTCGGGCTCCTCTCGCGTTTATGATAATTATAACAGGGCTTCAATTAGATTGGAATTCGAAATTTTTATTTATTTTTTATTATGAAAAATTAAACTTTGATAATTATTTTAGACCTGCACTCATCGGTTTTCAAGTATGTAGTGTCGCTTATTTGAAAAGCTCTAGGTTTTTTAATATAATGATTGTTCATTAATTTCCTTATAAAAGCTTAGTTTTTTCTTGGAAACCAGCCTTGAAATCTCATAAGAATAGTGTATTGCAAGTACAAAAACCTAATAAAATGAAAAAAATACTTTAATCATTGTCGTGCGTATTTATTTCTCATTAACTGACCTTGTTAACTTTTTAAAATTGTTCTACTCTCAGACCATTCGGATTTTCTTCGAAGAGCAGACGTGACGCGCGAAGTTGTTAGAGGAGGGAGTAAAAAAATAAAAGTTGCCGACGTGGAATTTATAAATCCAGCACAGCGGGCGCCGCGGCGGCGTCGTGACTTTCGTTTTCACGTGCCAATAAAGTGTCTCGCTTTTTATTTCTCGAACGATACGAAAATACTTTGACTCTAAAGGCGAAAAGACGCGTAAGGGCGAGCTCGAGCGAAGCCTTGTTGGATATCAATTTCTTCGCGTTCGTGATTTTATTCCGATATTACGAAAAGCAAGCCGACTTGGAAGATTAAAATTCTTGTCGTTATTAGAAAATCCGTCAGTTTTCAATATTCTACAAGTTTCAAGAGTATCGATAAATTTTGTTCCAACAATTTCAAAAAAGCAGTTATAGCTCACTTTTTCAGTTCCATTGATCTTTTAATCCCCACGGCTCGATCCATCTAATTTCCGCAGAGACAAACGTTATTTTTATCCAGGTTGGTAAACATAAATCCGATAAAGCGGATCGGTCCGGGCGATTCATCCTGCAGGAATCGACTACTAATTCGCTGGCCGGGGCAACGAGGCCGATTCCTCGGCTAATCTTTCGGCCGATCAATTAATTATACCGCCGTCGGATATCCAATTACTCGCCAAACTTTTCGAATCTCGCTAGCTCGCTCGCCGGTGCGCTGGCTGCCACCCACAGGGGTCGGCTAAAGCAAGCTCCGAGAGCCGAGAATTATTCAAATCGCTTCAAGCGCTCTCTGCGGCCGCAGAAAAAATAAAAAATTAACGGGAATGCCGTCGAATCGAGCTTTATAAAGAGGAAGTTCCTCGCGTATTATGATCGAGCAACGGGTTGATTTAGAAAAAAACTTACAATTTACAGTTATAAATTTTGAAGATTTTTTGTTTGATTTCAGAAATAAACCCATGTTTTGTTATGTTTTTTACTTTTTAGCAAAGGTTATTATTATGTAATACAATTGATGAATATTTCGGTAAAAAAAGTTTTTAACGGAAAAAAGCTTTTAACTATGGTATTTATAATTATGATAAGAAATTGATATTTTTACATACCATGCATGGATACAAAAATTATATCTGCAAACATCGAAATAGCAAGATTCCATAATAAAAAACATTTTCTAATAGAAAATACTGACAAAGATTATCAAAAACTATAATATCAACGTAATATTTAATTTTAGTCATTTTTTAAAAATATTTTACTACTTTAAACTGAATGCCATTTTTTATAAATCTCTGTAAAGATGAAAAAATTTTTTGGAAACAGTAGAGTATATCTGCTTAGTATAAAATAATCCGAAAAAAAATTAACTATGCTTTATGTTTTAGAAAAAAATATCTGTATCGTATTCTATGTATTCACTTTTGGTTCGAATTTTTATGCATCCCAAACAAGCAACGTCAGGATATAAAAAGAATCAATACAGCCACCTGTTTTTTGTTTTTCAGTATGACACCTCCTAAAAGTAAAAAAATACAAGATCGTAATAAAACCCCGGGGGTAACAAAATTTATCAATAAACAAACCGTAAACCGTCGCGTCGGATGATCGATGATCCCGCGGGTATCCCAGCGTAAGACAGGGAATACCGGTGCTTTATACGCGCGTCGCTGATCCCCGCACATAACTTTTCGGGGTCCACCGCAAAGGCCAATATCCCTGCACCTGAAAGCCCGAGAATTTCTTTGTGTTCTCGGGCCGGGGTGGTAGGAGAGTTTTTATTTTCGCTGTTTGACACCTCGACCGTTGTGTTGAAAAATTGATGCCGCGATTCTCCCTTTTTTTTACACCCACGTGCTCAGAGACGATTTTTCAGGTAAAATTGATGGAATTATGATAATGGAGGTGTCAGGTGTTGTTCTACCCGCGGTTTAAAGTTTGGTAGAGAATTTTGTCATTTTGTGAGTGATGTTTAAGTGTGAAGATTATTTGTCATCTTAATAAATAATTTAAAGAAATAATGAAATTATTTTAAACTTGGTTTTTTCTTGTAATAATTATCAAATTCAAATGAGTTTTGATGGGCAAAGTAAATTATTATTCTTAAGTTATCTCACTATGACATTTCAAATTTATAAATAACAGCCAGCATAGCATCGTGCAAATCCACCCCATTTAGAGTCACTTAATTAATAAAGTCACTTAGTTAATAAAGTTTCGCCGTTTCATTCGTAGCTATGTTCAGTTAAATGCAAGGGGCAAGGGTTACACACTTCAGAATTTAAAAAAAAATTACACTTACAAACAAGTATAAACTTCATTTTAATTGAAAAGCTTCAAAAAGTATCATTTTTAACAATAGATTGATTAAAACTGTTTCTGAGGCTCTAAACACATTAAATATGTCAAAAGAATCATCAGTGTTTCAGGACAAAGCCCCTCGGTTAAATAAAAAAGATAATTTTTTTAATATTTCAAATTATTGTTTCCCTTTATAAAAGAGAGCTATCGCCATCTTGCGTAAGTGTAAGATTTTTATTCGTGAGCTGATTGGTGAAGAAGTTTTTAAAATATTCGAAAAGTGCATTTTGAGGTTACTTTTATTGTTTTTTCCTATGCGCGCTCAAAAGAGCTAGTGTAACAAAAAATGAATTAAAGCTTACTTTACTTAGAATGTATAAGTACACTCGCCTTGGGGCTGCAAAAATGAGCCAACCCTTAGCAAACCCTATTTGTAATATACTATTTCAATATTGTAAATTCAAACCTGAATTTCATGTTCTGAATCAATTATTTTAAATCAATGACATCCGATCATGGCTCATCATTTATACTCAATTTAACGGTATCATTTGTTAAATTTTCTTTTTTCAGTTATTTAGAGTTAACTCATCTTCTTATGCGCATTATCAGTACCTGGAAACCGGGAAACTTTTTGATACTCTTGACTGGCGATAATGAAACATAATGTCATCAATCGAAATTGCACCACAACCACAGGATGACGGGACCAGGACCAAGGAAAAGCCGTAAGCCGGGGACGTGATAGATGATGATCGGACCGGGGCGACGGCATCCCCACATCGGATCAATTTTCACGCGGATATTACGTGCTCGCGTATAAAGCTCGGCTTATGCGCGACCTGGAGAAGAGCTTACAAGTATCGCACTCTCGAAAGGTAAACAATCCTGGTTTCGGATCTCTTCCATCCTGCATAGACTTTGTTTGTCCGTCCTTATTTTTTTTCAATTCGCCTGCCGATTCGGCCGAGCAAACTGATGAGATTGGCCGTGAATACATTAGCGACTTTGTTGTTTTATGATTAACAGTGACTCGGATTCGAGCGTACCGGTATAATGATATTAGCGATTATTCAAATAAAAGAAAAATGTTTTGGGTGAGTGGATTTGATACAAATTATTTAAAATTGTTAATATTTGAAAGAAGAAAAAAAACCGAATGTAATATGGATTCAAACTCAGACCTTCGAGTTTAAATCCATATAAGTACATTCATTTTTTTTTTAGGCTCATATACCGTTATATTTTGATTAAATAACCTTGTTCTTCTCTTTCAATAAAAAATTTCGCTTCACTACAAATTAAATTTTTTAAAATTAATATTGCACTTTACACTCACAAAAATGAAGTGTAAAATCGAGAGGAAAAATCCGATTAATTTTTTCCTGTAGAGTAAAAATTATTTTTTCTTGAATCAAGAAAATTTTCTGTTCAATTAAGATGACAGATTCTTTGTTTAAAAATAAATTCTTTTTAATAGAATTTGAGTTTTTCTAAAATTTAGAGGATTGTCCGCTAAAAAAAGATCCTTTAGAATTTTGAGGAAATCCTTTTAAAATTAGTTTTATATTAAGTATTAACAAAAATTGAATTTTACAAACGTCCGACTGAGATACTCAAATTTCAAATCAATTTTAAAGTATTTGAACAGAATTATAAAAAATGTAATAAAAATAATGAAAAATATTTGTACTGTATAATCTTACATTAAATGTGTAAGAATTCTTTGAATAAATTAATCTAACATTTTAAAGTTAGCCTTTTCATTGGTTTTACAATATTCAGTTAATTAACTTTATTAATAAAAGGGAAATAGAAACCTAAATTTTATTTTTCATTTTGCTACATTGTTTACTTTGAGTCAGCATTCGCTGCTCTGAATGTAAACAATAAATTCTTTGCATTCACTTCGGCGCGTCGATCCAGTTGTACCTAACTAACACGACGTCACGACCAGTCGCACGGCGCAAACGTCGACATTTTTCGTGAGGTGGGATTGCGGCTTCTACGCAGTTAACACTCGAGTCGCCTACAAGTAAACTCAGTTCAACTTCGAAAAAAAGTTATGTTAAACTTTATAAACAATCTTATTCTATGATTAACATGGATGACAGCGAAATTATAACGGCAAGTGAGATTAATATTATTTTTTTTTAACACTCAGTTAAGTAAATCATCGCGTAGGCCGTGTTTATTAAGTTAAAAAATTTTTTTAACACAGATATCTTCTGGTGAAGAAGATACTTCTATAAATGAAAACTCTCACTGTAAGGTCAAGACCGAACCAGAGTCGGAAAGTGACAGTTCAACAAACAGTGAAGGATTAAGTGATTTGAAATTTGTAAAAAAGAATAAAAATAAGATCGACCGATATGAACCGAAAGTATCAAAAGTAAGTAGTGATTCAAGAAAAAAAAATTCTAAAAATGCTTTGTCTGGATCTAAAAAAAGTACTGTAGATAAAATTTACTTTTTAATTCATCTTAAATTTACTTGATGAAAAATTATATAAGATTTTAATTAAAAAAAATTTTTTTTAGTCGTCGCTTACATATCAAAACAAAATTGTGAATATAAAACAAGAAAAAATAGAAAGTTCAAGCGATTCAAATGTCGAGTCAGATATAAATCAAAAAATTTTAACAAAAAAAAGAAAAAAAATTCAAGTTACTTATCTAACTCCATCGAAAAGCACTAAAGTCTCTCAATCCCCTCCAAAAAAAAGTAAAAAATCAAAAAAAAGTAAATCTTTAATTAAGAATGTTAGGTCTGGCGAAAAAAAGAAACAAAACTGTACACTTGATAAACAAAGCTGTAAAAAGTCATCGAACATAAATGAGAGAAACATACCTATGGACGTGAGTTACTTTTCATTTCGTTTTACTTTGTTTTTCTTAAACCACGGCAATTATCTAGTTTTTATCTCTACTTTCTTGTGTCATGGAAAAATTTCCTGCATAGGTTTCTTCTTCTGATATAGAAGATCAGCACAGTTTAAATGAACCGGTAAAAAAAAGAATAATATCAGAACCACCAGACTTAGAAACAGGTTGCACTTCCGGTTTTGATAGCTTACTAATTGATAACCAGACTGATCGTCAGATGAAAAATAGTTTTGAGCCAATTGCAAAAGATTCTGGAAAAAAAATACACAACACCAGAACCATAGTATCCATCAAAGTCACAAAACTTTTAAAACTCAACCTATGAGAGAACTTGAGAAAAATGAAAAAATAGTTAATAGATCTGGCGAAATCCCTGATAAATTTACGGATTCCTTCAAACTGGATGAGAGCAACGTTTCTGCTGAGGTTAGTTAACAAAATGTTATTTTTTATGAAATTTTTCAATTACCTTAGTTCTTCTAAAATAGTTATTTCTTTTAGGCAATAAAATTTATTTTAAACGATTCGCTGGAAGGCAAAGCTGTACTTAAGGAATATGAAGATAATAAACTATTGGTCAAACCAGCTTCAAAGAAAAAACTAGCTTCTCTTGTAGTTAAAAGATCCAATCTTCAGTCTTTGTCAAAGTAAGATAAAAGTCAAATTAACTGATTTATAAACTTTCAGTCAATTTTATGTTTTTAAAAAAGAATTCTAATTTACAAATTTTAAATAAAAAGAAAAATGAAATTATAATTATTTACATGATTTTTGTTATGATCAATCACTAAATAATCAATAATTATTAAATTTTGACGCCAAATTACAAAAAATACTTCTAATTAAAATAATTTTTTTCTTTCAGTGCAGTCAAATTTTATGAAAAACTTGCCATAGTTATTAAAGAGTTGTTTCCAAATGAGAATATTGTGAGTTTTAAAAATTTTTTTTTTCAAGTTTAAAAAATTTTTGAATAGCTTACGAGAATTTTTTTTTTTTTTTAGGATCATTATTATATTAAAGCTTATTCCGATGGCAATAATTCGAAAAATCCTAAAGGTTTGTTAATAAATAAGCATAAAAACTTCATGACCCATTTACTGAATTTAAAAGTAATAGATCGACCAAAAAAAAGTTATAAATCAGAGTCAATCAAAAATATTCCTGAAATACAAGGTAAATTTTTTGTTAATGCTAAATTTTATAATTGATACCTTTTATTATATTGCTTTCTAACACGAAGTTTTTTTTTACAGAAGATTCTGAAAACAAAAAAAAGTGGTTGAGAAAAAACCAATTAGAACCTTGGGAAACAGTTAAAGAAGTATGGATAGAGACATATCCCTTAAGATTTCGTGAGATAAGACAGAGAGATAAAAATCTATTTGATTTGCTAAAGTTTGACTGGCCAATACTAAACTCTAAATTGGGTCCAGCATTGGTGAGTAGTAAACAATACCTTAAATAAAATTGTAATATTTGACGGTCAGTATGCCTATTAGCTGAAATTAAAAAAAAATTAAATATGTGTTTAATACGATAATCACCAAGTAAAATTGAATGAAAACTTCAATTTTAACAGCTAAGATTTTACAAAATAAACAAGTTTATTTTTAATTTTACTTTTGTCTAATTTGCGCAGATGATCAAATTAAAGTGACTCTCTATTTTCTGAATTCTTTAAATTCTATAGCTAAACTATTTGATTTAGAAAAGCTTATAATGCTAGAAAGTGGTGTAAATATTTTTTTATAAACTTAACCTAATATTTGTGTGAAATAAATAAAGCCTATTTATATAAAAAAGCATATTTTTTACTTATTATTCAATAATGTTTTTACTAGATGCAGCTTGACTTTAGTCTTCTTCACAAATCTGCAATATTTGAATTTGAAAAAAATTGGGAAAAATTTTTTGACGCGTTGTATGAATTGAGGAAAAAATTAATTAATGATGATAATGGAAAAAATTTAGCCAAAAAATATGAAGACAGCGTTAAAAATGAGGACGAGACTAAGGCAGATAATTTAACTGTCTTGCTTCTTCCTTACCTCATACCACCCACCAGCAGAATTTCTACGGTCAACGGTGCAAAAAAACCATCGATCCGTTCTTCAATTGAAGGACTGTACATATGGTGCAAGGTATGATTAAAAATTTTTTATAGAATTGCTAAACGTTAAACAAATTTAATGAAGAGTTTATGAGGACTTGGATTTAAAAACAACCTTAGTACAAACAAAAAAATCACAGAGGAATTGGATAGTTTTTAGATCCAACGCCTCGTATACAATTTTTCCGATAAAAAAATTAACTTTAGAAAGTGATTTGCAAGAAACAGGATACTTTATGTCGTATTTAAATAAGAGCAAATCAAAAAAATTGTCTGTTATCTAATTTTATGTTAAACATTTTATTTGAATTTTTTCTACTTACATTCTTTTAGATTTTTTTAACCGTGCAAATGTTGAAAACAGTTAGGTCTTTTTTTTAATAATGATAAAAAAAATTATCACCCTGAGAATGAAAAGTTAATAAATTTTATTTTTACATAAGTTTTTAAAAGAAATTAAATTACTAATGAATCTTTGGTCTAAATTTCATAAAAATTAATTAATAAATTGATGATCAATTTTTTAAGAATACTTCTTCTCAATTTGAAACGATTCATCTTGTTTTGAGAGGAATTCCGGTTAATGTAGCGTCAACCGGAGATCTATTTTAATGTAGAAGAAAATCAAATCAAAAAGAAAATTTTAAAACAAGATGAATAATCTTTGGTTTAGAGGAATTCTTTTTAAAAATTTTTTTGTTTTTTCAATGCGATGTATTCTTTAATCATGATGATATCGTCTTCAATCAAATTGATAATCTATTTTTTATTTTTTATCATTACTGAAACTTTCAATTTTAATAACTTAAACAATTTTGAACGCTTGAGGCTGTGTAATTGTAAATTAAATACTTTTATGATTAAAAATTAAATAAAATTTTTAAAAATTTATTTGTTATCTAATTATGGTTAATTTATTTCAATAATTACTTTTAAATAACTCTTTTTAGCTGTACAACATGATTTTTATTAATGTATTTACAGAACACAGGAGAAATCGTATCTACTTTGGAAAATAGAACCAAACTTTTAAGTAAATCTCTGAAAGAGTCAGTGCAACCATGCATTGTATTAGTAGGATGCGATAAAGAATGCAAGATTGATCAAGTTTACGTAAGCTTGAGCCACAGTATAATGTGGCGTTGTTCTACAGTCTTATATGCATTTACAATTCTTTTCAAGTTAACAACAGTATTTGATTTGGAGTATCAAAAAGATTGTGAACACTTATGGATCGTGATACAACACTTAGTTTACGGTATTTACCTGAAAGAGGATAAAAAAATTCCTGTTTCTATATCACTCGAGGAACTCATCAAATACAGACTAAAGAATAAGCAACAGCAGACAGTTGAGCAAAAGTAACTTTCGTAGTTTTTTAGTTAATCATTTAGATTAAGCAATTCAAAAAATAATTAAGAAAAAAGGTTGTAAATATAAAAATATTTAAAACCTTTTTTTTCAAATCGTTAAATCAATTTATTTGAAAATTAACAAGTTGTAATCAATTTTTTTATAATGAAGATTTTTTTTTTTAATCAAAAGGAATTAAAATTGTAACTATAGCCTAAAAAGTTACTGTACGTTTGAATTTGCAGTTTACCTATATCGATAATTATCTGTTCTTAAGAAAAAAAAAAAAAAAAAAAAAAATTAATTATACTATTTCTTAATTTTTCTTGTTGAAATAGAGTTTATTTAATATAAAATAAAATTTAAAGCAACATGTATGGATGTCATGTATGCGAAGCATCGACAAAAACTATAAAAGGTTTAATTCTTCATTATGAATATTTTCATGGGTACACCGAATCGAGTACGTACATTTGTTCTCAAAGTCAGTGTTTACAATTATTTTCATCTAAAAAATCATTTAGAGATCATTTAAACCGTTGTCATGTAGATTCGAATAATCTAAACTGTAATAGCGACAAAACTGAATCTTTTGTTAATGAAAATCGATCGCTTAATTGTAACAAAAACGAAGCAATTTCTTTTCAATTAGAATGTAAAGACGAAATTTCTGCAGAAGTAAAAAATAACTTAAATGAATCAGAAGAAAATTGTGTATGTTCGGATGTAAACTCTCAAATAATAAATGAAATCGAAGATGATGATTTTCAACTTTGTACTGCAAAATTTATCGCTAAGTTATACAGCATACCTTCAATGCCAAGGTCAATAGTAGATTTTGTTTTTAAAGAAATGGATCAATTGATTAACTATCAAATTCTAGAACCAGTCAAAAATAAATTATTATCAAATATAGACCCCCAGCATAAAGTTTTGACCGAAAACGTTAAAAGTTTATTTTTTAAGTACGCCGATACTTATGAATCGTTAAATTCCGATTATAAACGTTTTTCATATTTCAAAGAAAAAAATGTTTTGTTACAAGTTGAGAGTGATTTAATTGGCAATGAATTGTGTATTATAAAAGATAAAAAAACTGGGCAAAGGGTTTTTGAAAATCTTAACGTTTCGGGGCAATATATATCGATAAAAAATCTTCTCAAATGGTTCCTAGAATTGCCAGGTAATTTTAAATTAATGAATGATTATAAGCAGTTTCTAAAGAAGTTAGACCCAAGGTTAAAAATAAATATTTCTCAATGTGAATTATGGGATGAGATTGAAAAATTTTTTCCCGGAAAATACC
This sequence comes from Encarsia formosa, assembly GCA_038277355.1. Taxonomy (NCBI): domain Eukaryota; kingdom Metazoa; phylum Arthropoda; class Insecta; order Hymenoptera; family Aphelinidae; genus Encarsia; species Encarsia formosa. The sequence continues at coordinate 116,148,986 of CM076184.1, forward strand.
TTGTTCCTTTGATTTTTTATTATGATGATTTTTGTATAGATATTCCATATGGACCTCACAAAGGTTTAAATAAAATTGGCGCTGTTTATTATACTATTCCTCTTTTTCCTCCAGAATTTTTGGCCAGGCTTAGCTCAATTTTTATTGCCTACTTGTTTTATACAAATGACAGAGAAATTTCTAGCGTTGAACGTATTTTTGAACATTTATACGACGAACTTAAAGACTTAGAAGAGGAAGGCTTGCTTATTAATGTTGAAGGAATACCTCTAAGAGTATACTTTGCTTTAACATTATTTGTTGGCGATAATCTTGCCGTACACACATTGTATGGGTACAACGAATGTTTTTTAAGCAACTACCCCTGTCATTTTTGCAAAATGCATAAAAAATCAGCGGAAAAAGAATGGCGATTGAAACCCGAATTGAAACGAACTGAAAAAAATTTTGATGACGATGTTTTGCGTAATGAACCAAATTTAACCGGAATAAAAAATAATTGTATTTTCAATCTTTTGAAAAGTTTTCATTCGTCTAGGAATGTTTCCAATGATGCTATGCATGGGCTACTTCTTGGCACTTGTCGCTGTGATTTAGCATTACTATTTATTAAACTTATTAATGAAGGGATAATAACTTTGAACGAGTTGAACTTAAAAATTAAGAGCTTCGATTATGGCCCAAACGACAAAGATAAGCCTGGTGAGATCTCGAAAGATCAGTTAAAAAAAAAAAATATTAATTTTTATGCTAGCGAAATGCTTACACTAGTTACGTTTTTACCATTAATAATTGGAAATTCGATTCCCCAAGGTAATAAATACTGGGAATGGTTTTTAATTTTAAGACAACTTTTTGATGTGATATTTTCAACTAGTTTGCAAGTAGAACTAGCAGCTACGATAGAGTTACTGGTCCAAGATTTTTTGCGAACTAGATTAGAACTATTTCCAGATGAATCCCTCAAACCAAAACATCACTATTTACTGCATTATTCAGAAATTTTTTTGAAATCCGGTCCGTTTGTTGGTAACTGGTGTATGCGGTTCGAGGGCAAACATCGTCTTTTACTACAATATGCAAAAAATTTAAAAAATCGTATTAATGTGCCAGTTTCCCTTGCAACGAAGTACCAGTTATCAATGATCTCTCACTTTCTGGAAAAAGAATCGTTAAAAAATTCAGTTAAATATGGTCCTATAAGAGAGAGATCATTGACAACTCTAACATTTTATAAAAATTTTCTGTTTGATATTCCATTAGAACAGTTTCATGAAACTGTAAAAGTCATTAAATGGCTTGAGATAAATGGAAGACGATATGAGGAATCTCTTTTGCTAGTATTAGAAAATCATGATATGTTTCCAATATTTATTGAAATCATACATATGGTCGAGGATGAAAGTATCTATTTTATTTGTAAAGTGTGGGAATCGGATGGATTCATTGAATATTTACACGCTTATAGAATCAACTGTAAATCGAACTGGATCTGTCGATCCATTGATAAATTAATAAAATGTAAGCCAATGAAAAAATATGTGATTGGAGGAGATACTGTTGTAATGTGTTACGAATAATTATTGAATAATAATCATGTACTTAGATTTTTACAGCTCGCGTTAATACTTCCGAGTTCTCAAAATCACTGTATTCAAACTGATTTTTATGTTTTGACTTTTGAAATTCGCAATTTGAAATTAATAAAAAAAACTTAATTTTGTCTACATTTCATAACATTTTTTTCTTAGTCCTGTGTTTTTCAATTATTAATTTTTTTTTTTACTGAATTTCATTTTGTTGTTATAATAAAATGAAAAATATTCAAAACTTTTCACGTTTTTTAAATTTTTAATGCTGAAATTATTTTTAATCACTGTTTCTAATGAAAATTTGTCATTATTTCCTTCTTTTGCTAAATATTTATCCGAACTTAAAGAGATAAACTCAAACATCTTTTACTTATACTTATATATTTTGCACTTTTTTGTATAAACTAAACGAAATAAAATTTACACTTTTCAACAAATTAATATTAACTGAGATATAATTTTAGCTATACATTTACAATTAAAAAATTTAATTCTATTTTTTAGAGGATTTCGGGAAAAATTAAAACGATATCCTTTTAAATTTATCGGATTTTTCCACTTAATTCAAGAGTTTATTCATCATAGTTTTAAATTCAAATCCGGTTGACGCTATATCAACCGGAAAATCCTCTTGAAATGAGACGATTCCTCTTGATTTTACACTCCATTTTTGTGAGTGTAGATCAGAAGAATCAAAACTGAATAGAACTTTTTTTTTTTATCAAAATCTAAAGTATGTAAAATTTAGTTTTTCTAATGCCACAATTATTTAAGAAGTTATTTTTAAATAAATAAACAATTCAAATTTAAAACTATTTTCATACATAAAACTAAAAAAATCTTTTATAAAACCAAAACGAATACGCCACATGATTTCCTTCCGACCCAACTCGCAGTATCGCAGCCGCCTACATTACCACCAGCGAGAAAGCAGAAAGCTGCACTCTTCAAGTTCTCCAGTACGCGCGGTCGATAAATGATCTTGCGTTCACCGCGCCAAAGTCACATTCAAAGCTTTATGAGAACGTTTTTCTTATAAGTCATTAACCCAAGGACGCGCTTGATTAGGTCCTCAAAAGGGCTACGCTTGTTTATTGCACTTGACAACACGCGGCTTTTGAGGTTTGATGGTTCGGAGACCACGTAACCCTCCTATTAAAATTCTTACGATCCAGACACTTTTTTTTTTCTACTGTGTCTGTTTTTTTCGGCTCCTTATTAAAGCCATCTTTAGAACGATTCAAGATGATTTGAAAAAAAAACAGAGTCACTTTGGATCAATGTGGTCGTTTATTTCAGTTTATAATGGTTTAAGAGCATGAAGAGATGGTAATTGTTACACATCGTACAACAGCGTATTCATGTATTTTTAAGCCGTTGCAAAGTTAATTTTATAATTAAGTGTTGTAAAACGAAAAAGAAAAATTAACTTATACTTTGAGTATGAAATTTTATTTCAATGATAAATTAAAATTATTTTATTTATTTATTTAACAATTTGAAACACAGTTATTTATAAAAAGTTTAAACGATAATATCTCTATTCTAAAAAAAAAGCACTTTTAAGTAATTAAAAACTCTATCGATCGTAAAAAAAAAAAACTCAGACTCGTGCATCAATTAAGTTTTAATTAGAATTCCCGAAACTAAAAGTATTAAACTCCGTAATAAAATAAAACTCGGTGCAGCCGAAATTGGAATAGTGCACTTAACGAGGTGATTCTTTTGAGGACGGGCTTTAATCGACCGAGGGAATTAGACTTTATTACGCGTGTCGGTGGATGTATAAATTCACGCGCCGGCCGCGGCTGGGTCCCGAAAGAGATCTTTATCGTCTCTAAATACGCACCTTATTTCACGCTCTCGAATCGTCGAAAACAAAATTGTCCATAAAAAATATCTTCGATTCGATTTTATTTCATGAATAAACATGAGGGTATTATTTTATATATCGAAAACGAGCCCGCGTTATGACTAAATTACGGATTTACGAAACCATCGAACTCGATTTAATCCTGACGTACGCCCAATTAGAACTTTCCATCTCGGCTCCGCTGATACGGCTTCATTTTTCGAAAAAAATTCTGTGCAATTTGCATCCAAATTCGCCCATTACACTCCCGATACTTTTTAATATTCCCAGGGGCCAGGGTGGCAAAAATATTTACACCTGGGTGTAAAAAAAACGCGAAGGATGCTCTTTTTTTGTATCTCCCGCTAAAAAAAGGGCTTATAGGTTTTGGCGCGATAATTCAAAATCCTTAAGAGCGACAAATAAGAAATTTATACGATTCCGCGTTGCGCGACGTGACTTTAAAGGCCGTACCGGGGAGAACCGCCACGAGAATAATGACGCCTGATTTTTTTTGGGTCCCGACGCGGCGGGGCGTCCACCGAAATGTCGTGTTCGGGAGATCGGGAAACCACCCGAGTGCAGCATCTACCGGCTTAGGAATCGATTGTAAATTACTCGATTGGCGCACCGTGGATCTCTGGTTTTTATTTTAATCCCTGAGATACTTATAGGATTTTGGAATATGAAGCTTACAAGATGTTTTGTATACGTCAGAAGTTTTAAGATTTGAAGATTTAAAAAGAACTAGTTTTTTAATTTAATCAGTTAAAATTGTAAAGTCTTACGCTAATCATTTTTACTTTTGTCGGATCTTAAGATACTAAAACTAAGCTTTGGTTACTAAAATCTCAATTAGTAAAAGTTTTATATCTATATTCGCTAATCTTTTTTACGAGAGTATTTTTTTTTAAACAGTGAAGTGATCCATCTACAAACCACTAAACATAAATCAAAAAACTCTATTTTTAAGAATAAATCCCACAGACACTGAACATAAAGTTCTTCTGCATTGAAATATCAGCTTAAATTAATTTGTCGTCTGAAATAACGAATTTCTAATTCCATCTCGAATTTATCGTTTCATATAACAATAAAATCCGCGTCTTTATTGTTTCACAAAAAGAAGCCCTACGGTAGCAATAAAAAAGCGATTTCTTTATCTTTTTAAATTCAATCGTAAATTTTCAAACATAAAAGAATCCCTCAGTCTCTCGCTAAAACACGATACTCCGAAGTATTTACAGTAGCATAAAGTCTGGAACCACTTAGTTATTCTTCTAAAGCCCCCCTGACCGTAAAAAAAAAGAATCGCATCCACTCGTCTAATTCAGGAGCGAAAAATCAAAGTGTGCGGTTTACGATACAGCTACACCTGCCATAAATTTTCACCCTTCCCACGCGAGCGCAGTAAATTCGAAATCGGCCTTCGACATCTCTCTTCCCCGTTTATCGCTCCTCGTTTTTATTTTGAGCGCGCCGCTGGAGAACAGCCGGTCGTTGAAATCTCCAGTGTTGTTGCTACTGCCAAGCTACTGAACTATGTTTCAAATGTGTTCGAACTTACAAGTAAGTTTCAATGGTATCTTAAAGATATTCTATCATGTGAATGAAATGTATTATTAAAAGGGTGTTGAAATTTTTTGATTAATAGGCTGGATAAAGCAGCTCTAAATCGATATATAAAAAAAATCAATAAGCAGAAAACATATCTTGGTTTACTGTTTATTTATTGCAAATAATTCATGTCATGCTACAATATAGCTACAGTTCAAACTATATATTTTTGATAAAATAGTTGAATTTTTTTTTTAATTAATTTGAATAATTTTTTAATATTTAGAAAACTTCACTCGTAAAAATTGATACTTCTATATCAACCAAAAACAAATAAACTTGTTTTTTCAAAATAAAATCGGTAGTCCTAGCGAAAAAAAAAACCTTAGCTGAAAATCTACAGATATTTAAAATTACCAATAAGGGGCTGAAATTGATGAAAAAATCCGGAAAAATCAAAAAAATTTATTGGTTGGTTTATTTTTATTTTTATTTTTTTGTTAGCCACAGTCCCTAGTTGTTTTTTAAAATCGGTAGCTTTTCGGCAAAGTTTTTTACTTGAACTCTAATTTAAAAAAAAGGGTATTTTTTTCATACCAGACTCACAAAATTATTTAATTTTTAATAATTTGTTTAAATAGTTTCATAACAATGAGTGAATAATCAATTCATGAATTTTGTTTTGTCACAAACGATTTAGCAATAGAGAAAACGCCCTTATAAAATCCGAAGTTATTGTGTTATTACAAATAATCAAGGCATAAACCATATACTTTGTTTTTCAATGGTCATTTGTCAACATGATAGACGCAAGGGGTGTGTCGAAGTAGGCGATACAAGAGCGAATGCGGCAATCGTACTATTTTTCTTTACCCGCAATCCTGATTTCTTACTCATGTGCCTTATTTTTATTTTTTCATGCAAACGCACAAAACTCTTGAAAACTGGCTTTATTTACGTACCGTTTTCATGTATCACAAACCAGAACTTTGTAATGATATTCAGCAATAAATTACGTATGCTAAATAAGTTATGCTTTTGCACTCTTGTAATACAAAATTGAAAGAACTCTCAACTTTATTTTTCAAAAAAAAAAAACATTAGATTTTTGATTTTTACTTGTTGTTTGGGAATGTCAGATTATTTCACCTATGAATCGGTAAAACTTTATTTCAAACATCATACAAACTGTTTATTTCAAGAGGACGAAATTCAATCTTTTTTCTCTATGAACCGGGACTCGGACCCAAGATCTATAAGCCATGCAAGTCTGCAGCTTTTTTCATCTCTTTAACATTTCAATGTCCTCAAACTATAAATTTTTCAAACTTTTATAGTTTTTGAACAAGACGTTTTCAACGTCAAAGTTGAAAATCGAGTAAAAGCGTGAAAATTTTAATAATCATGCAAGTCAAATATGCCTCGAAGATAATTTATACAGTATTTTTAAAAATCTCGACTAGTGTACCGCGAGATGATAAACTTGTTTATTCGTGTGATAAACCGGAAGATCGTGTTTACATACATCCCCGATGGGCGAAAAATTTAACGCTTGCCTTACAAAATTGTTAAACCTCTCGACATCATCATCTCTCGAGAAAGAGAAAGAGAAAAGTTCATGCCGTAAAATACATATATTTTCTCCTTGGTACTTTTACTAATCTCACATCCAGGATAATGATACGAGGCTGTTCGCGAGAAATTCGCGCGATGATCGTCAGTTTACGTTTGATTTTAAATTCAAAAATTAAAATCCCGGAAAATTTTATTGGACACTCTAAACCCATGAAAACAGTTTGATTACAAATTGACGATTAAAATTGGCTGCATTTATGTTCCTTGGAATGCATTTTCATTTTATAACTTTCTATATGTTTTACCACATTTATAAATGTATACTTATTAACATTAAATAAAACTTTACGGAGGTAAGTCTAAAATATTGAAAGTTCCTGTAAATAATTGCAAGGTCGCAAAGTATAAAAACATCATTGTTCGAGCGACATTACCAAGAACGTAAAAACGATAAAGTATCATTAAGGGAGATTTTTGGATCAATAATGGCGCATTTTTTTTCGAATCTCTTAAAATAAACCGCGTTTTATCAAGGCCCAATTTATTCGATATAATTTTTACGGTCGTCGCGTTTATACTATCGCGAAAAATCAATAACCGTACGATATAATTGAAATAATTTCAACCGACTGAGAAACACGTCTGACGCAAGATTTTTTTTATCATTTCTTACGCGAAATATTATAAAAAAAAAAAAAAAAAAAAAAAACGCTATCCCATAATTTAATATCACACATAAAATTTTAACCGATTCTCGACGGGGCGGGCGGGCGTTTTACGAGAAAAAATTTGAAGATGATTTACGCCCGGGGCGTTTATTATAAAGCCATAAAAAGGGAACGGCTCGTATATCCACTCGAAAAACAAACACCCGAGTTTCGATAAAAAACAATTTTCGAGTAAGAATATTAGTATGAAGATATCAGCGGCTATCGCGTATCTGAATCGCTTGACTTTCATGGTGGACAGAGAGAGAGAGAGAGAGAAATTTTGATCGAAGAAAGGCCCGCGGGAGTGAGAAAAATTCAAGAAGGACGTTATCCGCGAATCGTAAATTCGTGTTTGATCCCGATTTCGAGCGAGATTTCGAAAGCCAACCGGCCGGGATAAATCAGGATCTTTTGTGCGTTCGCCCGGCTTAATTTGACTCGGCTGCGAGCGCCGATGTAATTGCCGAGGTATGCGACGAGTTTAAGGTGTCGATTGATTGTCGCTGCTCGGGGAAAAATTATGAGGGATATGGGTCCAGCAGGGGAAAAACTTTCTAATCTGTTCAAATGAACCCATTCAGGAATTTGTATTTTGTTGCACTCGGGCGTATGGTATGCGTATGTAAATTCGAGATTGATTTTACAAAGATTGAGTGACTTAGAGACAAGTTCGGCCGAGAGGAAATGTGAAATTCACGCTGAGTGAATTATGCTAATTTACAAATTGATCTGTTACGATTGTACATAATGTACCTGTGTGAGTCTAATGTTGAAACCATTATTGTTATTTCAATTTTTTATAGTTAACCGGACAAGTCTACAATACAAAGAAAAAACATACTCGACTGTAAAAGTGCTGTCTTTTTGCAAATAAGTTAAGTGTAACCATTCAATTACTTGCAATCGTTGTAAGGTAAGTTGAATAGTTTTATAGTATGCAAGAACAATAAGTTAAGTTTTTATTTATAAAAAATATAAATATTTACATTCATACTTTATGCTATCAATAAATAGTAATAATATTTGTGTGTTTAGTAGCTTAATATTAGTGGTGCGACCTGCTTTATCCTCTCGTTTATCCTAGAGATCGCAGGTTACAAAAGTATACTTTTTAGCGAGCTTTTTAGACCGTTTTATGTCCTAATCTGGATGATAACGTTTTTTTTTTTTTTTAACGAAATTATAAAATTTAAATGTTAAATATTTGAAAATTTTTTTATAATACGTATTACAAAGAATGCATTTATATTAAAAAAAAAAAAATGTTTTTTGAACACGCTCAAACGCAAATTCAAACCAACTTGTTTTAAGTACTTTTGTATTTTTTTAAAACAGGATGTTTCTTAATTTAACATGAAAAAATTATTAATCGCCGAGATTACAAAGAAGTTCAAAAATTTATATTTTAAAAGATCTTCGCAAAACTTTATTTAACTGGAAAGAGAACTCGAGAGAAACTAACTTATTTTACAATCACACTTTTTTTTTAATGTATCGAAATAAACTGCAAGCACATTCAAAGATTAAAAAATTTTTTTTTAATATTACTTTGACAGAATAACATCATAAAAAAATCCTATTAACAAATAAATCCTATCTATAAATAGACCATATTATTAACGCTATCATCAAAATTCGATCTGATATGTTCTACATACTTTAAAAGTTAAAAACTCGAAAATTGTATTTACCCGAAACCAGGGTAACTGTTAGCGATGTAATTGCGTTGTTCGGGATGTTTACAATATCAAGCGTATTAAATCAACGCGAGGCCATCGTGAATCATCAAAAAAAAAATCACGACTTTTTCGCGGCGATGTCAAGGGTCTCCCTCCCCCACGGTGAAAGTTTCATTATTCCCGCACTCGAAAGTATCAAGACCCGTTGACGAAAAATTTCTCGTGCGGCTAAGTTATCTTCAGAAAAAACAATCCTAAACTGCTCATTCCAGTTATAAAATTCGCAAAGTAACGTATTTGTCCCGAAAAAGGCGGCTTTGATGACGCACGAAACTGGGAGAAAGGAGACACTCGGGTCTTATCATTACGAGACAATATCGTTGCGTGCGCGGGCGGGTACCTTTTATTATCGAAAATTTCTCTCTCTCTGGCTTTAATCTCGACGTCGTGTTTATTTTTTCGAAGTTGGCAGCGACGCTTTTTGGATAATTTTCATATCGGTGGCTGACGGAATCAATTAAGCGTTTGATAATTAGGGCTGCTTTTCGGGTAATTGACAAGTATTACGAAATGCTTTCGGGACTCCAGAGGTTGGGTTTTAATTAATAGTTGATAAAAATCGTACGTGGTTTATCGAAGGTTTTTTTCCTCCAATTTTTGACTTGGTTCCACGATAATTAATATTTTATTGAAGCTTGCGGTATCCTTACAAATTACCAATATCTTTTTTCAGTTCAATTAAAATGTAATCTGTGACTTACCGAGTGGTTTTCGGACGGTAACCCAAAACTACACGGAATAAAGTGCAGTTTTGTTTTTTAAAAAAAACCTCAAATCCGTTAGTCTAGCCAGACGTAACCCAGAAAGACTCACCTGAAACATAAAAAAGAAGAAAAGTTCAAGACGCACCACAAAAATGTGTGCGCATGCAAAACGGTACAATTAAGAACGACGGTTTTTAACCCCCTCTAACTGTTAAATGAAACGTTTAGCCTCGAGGGTACTCGGCGTCGCGTCGTCGCTAAGTAATTACCAAGAGGTGCATTAAAAGCCCTCGCGATACTTCTTCTTCTTCTTTTTCACCGCGGAGGAATTTCGCGTAAGATGCTCCTCCTGTAAATTAAGCGTGCGGTTGCTGGAGGGCTTCGGGTCAATCGAGAGGCGTCGAAGATTGTTTAAATTTACGAGAGATTTTCATGAATTTTTATTAGCTACGGAGAGACTTTCTGCACCCGCGTTGGGCGGAAAAAATCATATAATGTTGCGCTACCGGTATATTATGAATTTTAATGAATGATAGTTGCCGGACCAGCCCCCGGTCTAAAGTAGTCAGGTGCGTTGGAAAAGTTTGAAGACTGATTATAGTAATATTCGAGGTAATTTTCATACTATAATTTGTTTAAATACATTTTGAGAATTCGATAGTTATTAATGTTAAAAAAAATGTTGGTACTTAAAACATACCCGAATTTCTTAGATTGATCATCAAGAAAAAATCATAAAAAAGTATGTTTTATATAGCTTGTTCGTATAGGCAAAACAAATCGAATTGAAAAATACACAAGTTATGAAATAAAACATACACAATGTAAAGTGCTATCTATATGTAAAACTGCGTTATCGGTAGTCTAGGTTTACTGGACATAAATCAAAAAGATCCGAAGTGGCATTAACATCTCAATGCGCGGTACGAAGCGATCCACAACAATGCATTCCATCCCGGGCGTGTGTTTTTCCGGAGTGCCACTCTATTAGATCAACGCCAGGAGCGCATTAGCGCGGCCTGTCGAACTCTCTGCAGGCTTTATTAAATGCACAAGTGATTTGCGAGCCCTGCTGTACGCCCCTGCGGCCTCGAGAGGTGCAGCGATTTCTATCTTCCTTTATATTTTTATTTCGATTCGTACCACTTTGTTGATTGCAAAAAGCACCAAAATAATATTAAAAAATCGAGATTACCCAGGAAGAAATGTGAATTAGGTTAGCCATTAAGTACCCATTTACTAGCTATTTTTAATGGTTAACCTTTTATTTTGCTGGTAACTATTTAATGGCTATTTAATGGATAAATTAATAGAATCTTCGTCTACTTGGTGGAAATTCATACTCAGCTCAGGTTTTTATTAAAAAATATATAAACAACAAAATTATTTGTTATAGTTTAAAATTTCCACTATTTATTTTATTTAATTTTTAATTACATGACAGCTCTTTCAATACTTTGTCTCATTATCAAATGTCACAAAATAAATAGTTGAAATTTTTAACTATAGCAATAACAAATAATATTGTTGTTTATATATTTTTTAATAAAAACCTGAATTTAATGGATAACCTAATTCACATTTCTTACAGAGTAGGGAGAGTTTAGTTGTCTGATCAATTTGGATAGTATTTTAAAAGCGAGTCTCGAAATCGTATTATGTCCAATTCTCACGCAGTATTTCTTCTTCTGTGTATTTTATCAAAGCGGTCACGTAGTCCGTGTAAAAGACGACGCGGCGCGTTATAATCCCTGTCTTACGTGTTGACCACCAGTACAAGTACATTCTGAAAGATCTGTCCGAATAAGTATCAAATTTACGGTAAGTCATAACAAACCTTTTGTCCTTGCCAAAATTGAGAATTTTCGAGCTTTTTGAGATGAACTAATATTTTCTTTTCTTTTTTTTTCTCAATGACGAAAGCAAAACATTTGATCTCATTGAATTTGAATAAAGTCAAAATAACTTTTCAAGATCAAAGTAAACTGGGCGTGTGGTGCCGAATAAGTCGAGCGCATAAAATATACGCGTTTGTGCGAGAAAGCCACTATAAATAAAGCAAAATAACAAACTCGAGAGGTTTTTTTTTTTTCTTCTTTGACCAGAGCAATAGAGTATAAATTTTCAAAACCAACGGTAACTTTTTTAAAATACGAGTTCGGTTCTGGATGCAATCTTCATTAACCCACTTTTTCGAAAAAAATCTTTGTTTGAGATACTAAAATCAAAGGATGGTTTCGAAAAATACAGAACGAAATAAAAAGATAAAACTCGTAAAAGTGTCACTATAATAAGTAATCCAGAGGATAGTTTTTAATCCTATTTCAAACTAGCTCCTGAGATTACCCAAATTTGTTAAAAAAAAAAAAATCTCGACAGAAAATAATGGAGTAAGGTCCTAAATCAAGGCAGATTCCGATCAATCAGACACGGCAATTCTCACCTTGCGCGGTAGTGGGGCGCGCGTCCGATTTCCTCGGGAACGATTTACGAGCTCTCTCCGCCTGGAAATATAAACAAGAGCGGCGCGTGCTGCCACTTCTAAAAGTGAAATTCCAGCTCCTTTTCTTGCGGGAGATCTTTTTTTTCCTTTGTGGTGGGAGACTTTTTTTTATTTTAGTATACTCGGGTAAGCTGTTTGCTCGAGGGGGGGACAGTTTTGATGGTGGCTCTTTTGAGAAAACAAAGTGTTTTTGGGGTAGATCTATTTTATTGCTGTGGTTATGAGATTTTTAGATTCAGATACGGTGCGGTGGAAACAAAGTATGTTGTCCTAGGAATATACTTGGAATTTTCTTCCCTATTTTTGTACCAATTTCATTACAAAATCGAAATTTTCAATGTTTGAAATAAAGAATAGAAAAAAAATAAGCAAATAATTTTTCAAAAAATATTCTTTCTTGAAAACATATCGAGCGAAGCACTAGTAGAGAAATTTTTTGAAGTTTTATGGCTAAGTAAACAGTTAAAATTCTATTTTTAGCAGCTTATGAGTACATGATAACTGCACAGACACGCTAATAAAATAAAAAAATATGTGCCGACATAGAATTTTACTAAACGTAAAAACATTTTTCATGGTTAATACAATTGTCATTAGCTAAAGTTAAAAAGCCTTTTTTTTTTTTTTTATTTATTCATCAAGATTTAAAATGTATTTTCGAATTTTTGTGATCTGTTTTGTAATTTACGAGGTAGAATCAGTCAGATGTCCAGGAGTAGAACGAATTTTCTACGAATCTAAAAGAGGAAGAAAATGCACTGAACTTCCTGGTTCTTACCATCACATAGGTCGAACCTGCGCTTATCAAACTTGCACCGATCTCAAGAATCACAAAAATGAATTTTGGTGTGGCAAAACAATGTGCTTTCCAGATTGTGCTGCTGGTTGTATACAACTTAATCCAGATGGAAGACAGATAGTTTTGTAATTAGAAAAGCAAAACATTACCGCCACTCTGGCAACACTCTTTCAAGAAGTACATAAAGATTTTGTCAAAAAAGTACTCAATGAAAACTCTCTCAAGCTTTACAGTAACAAAACAATTGGAGAAAATTAAGGATTTCTAAAATGCGTTTTTAAAGTAATTGTTAATTCGAATACATTTCAATGCAAATAAAGAATTTTGAAAAAAATCAATCAATTAATCTATTATTATACTTATTTGTATTTCTGGAGTCTATATTTTTATTATATAACTACAAGTTAAAACAAAATTATAAAAAATGAAACTGATTTTGCACAATTTTAAACTCTTGAGTCACTAACTCAAAAGTAGCCAGACTAAATCTTTTTAAGAATCATGTCAATAAAAAATTTTTTTAATAAACCCTCGAAAAAACCAAACTCTTGATTGTCGATCAGTCCATGAAATCATCGAGTCAAAAATTTGCTGAAGTAAAAAAAATCGACATCAAGTTCAATTCATCGGCAGCCGTAAAAATTCCCAAGGCAAACACTCGACGTTCCCGGAGTCAATATACATGATCATTAGCTCAATCAAATATCACAAAATCAGCCATACCGCATTCTCGGTACTCGCTCACTTAACACTAATCAGGTTAAAAAAAAGAGCGTTTCAAAATCAACCTCAAGAGGTCCTTGATAGAGCGCGTGGGTAGCTAAACGCTTCCTGGCGCGGCACCTTCACTCGGAGACATTCCGTGGATCGATTCGCGCGACAAAAAAACTCTTTTGCTATTTTGTCTAATAAAACAGATATTTTTTTAGTTTAACGAGGAATACATGAATCACTAATAGATTCCTAAAAGCAGTTCCTTATCTGCCGGGCTGTTTAAGTGAAAATTCATCGAGCCGAAGTTTACAGTAAACATTTGCAATTTACAGCCGGGTATTAGTATGATAATCCGGAGGTTTAAACTCTTCTTTTCTCGAAATCTAACGAGCTACTCCCGTCATATTTTCGATACCGTACGTGCACCAAATGGATTTCGAATTACCCGCCAAAATGTTTGATTAGCGGGGGGAGCTTTTCCATGTCGCTCGTTATACTTGCTTAAGATACGAAACTTAAAAGGGAGTTTTATTCACCTGCGAGCTATCGCATTATGCGCAGTATTAGCATGATTGCTGCTAATAACTGCATCTCCAAGTGGCTTCGATCCATTCTATCGCGCGTTATTGGGAAATTGGAAAAATTATTTTGCGATGATGTGATAATCATATGGTCTTGTGAACTCAAATGTTAATTTTTTGAGTATGTCTAGAGGGCATCTCAAGCGTACGCTATAGCGCACGAGCGTACGCTATAGCGTACGCTATGAGATGTTTACAGCGTACGCTATATAGCGTACGCTCGTGCGCTATAGCGTACGCTATAAGATCTTCGTAGCGTACGCTATGAGATGTTTCCAGCGTACGCTATAGCGTATGCTATGAAATATAGCGTACGCTATAAGATCTTCGTAGCGTACGCTATGAGATGTTTACAGCGTACGCTATAGCGTACGCTCGTGCGCTATAGCGTACGCTATAAGATCTTCGTAGCGTACGCTATGAGATGTTTACAGCGTACGCTATAGCGTATGCTATGAGATGTTTACAGCGTACGCTCGTGCGCTATAGCGTACGCTATAAGATCTTCGCTATATTTCATAGCATACGCTATAGCGTACGCTATAAGATCTTCGTAGCGTACGCTATGAGATGTTTACAGCGTACGCTATAGCGTATGCTATGAAATATAGCGTACGCTATAAGATCTTCGTAGCGTACGCTATAGCGTATGCCATATAATATAGCGCACGTTTTGAGATGTTTGCAGCGTGCGCTATAGCGTATGCTATGAGATATAGCTTTCGCTGTGAGATCTTCGTAGAGTACGCCTTGAGATGTTAATATCGCTCGTTAAATTGTAGCATACGCTAGGAGAGGTTTAAAGCGTACGACAAAAATAGCGTACGCTAGGCGCGGTTTGTAGCATACGCTAGGAGAGGTTCGTAACGTACGCTAGGAGCAGTTTGTAGCATACGCTATAAAATACAATATAGCGTACGCTGTGAGAGATTTATAGCGTAGGCTATAGCGCATGATATAAAACTAATACAGCGTACGCTATGTATAGCGCATGACATAAACCTAATACAACGTAGGCTATAGCGCATGATATAAAACCAATTAAGCGTACGCTATAGCGCATACTATGAGTTTGCAACGGTTGATATAACATATTAAGTGTGTCTCAGCGAAAAAAAAAACCTCAGGCCAAAAGCTGCCAGGAAAAAAGCTAGAAGAAGGGCTTGCCACGATTAAAAAAATCCGAAACCCCTACTTTACCCGAAATTTTCATGCGGTGATAAGAATTTTAAGGGCAGTTTCATGCCACGTTAAGAATGCGAGCTTCTTGCGTGCTCAATCACCACGATAATAACCAATTAAATTATCGACCTCCTGCCAAGTTAAAAACGCGAAAAGTCGTTCCCGCTATTTTTGATTTATCCCTTGCTAAGAAATACGTAGCTTGTTATGTCGAATCCCTGCCATGAAGAGAATTAAAGCTAACATTAAAAACTTTGGGACCATCGAATATTTTTATTGCATATAAATACTTTTTATTTCATAAAGTTTAGCTTAGCGAAGTGGAGTCTTTGCCCTTACGAGCGTTCGAAGTTTTTGCATCTCCGATTTGGAGAGCGCAGTTATCATACAGCTTAGGCCTTATAGGAAGATCGAGTACTAGTATCGAACGTTACCGTTCGTACTCGTGAAGCGACCTCTTTCTTGATGAATGTTTGATTAAATATTCATAGAAGTCTGATTATAGGTAAAAAATATGTATTGTGGCTCAGCGTGTCTACATCTACATACTAGTAAAAAAAAGGTACCACGAGAAATATACCAAACATAAAAAATGTTTATTAAATAACAGCGTATTTTTAACCTTCGCTAAATAAACTCGAAAAAAATTAATTTTAATGTTTACTATGAATAATATATACCTGTCAATTATGTATCCTCTGGCAGCAATCCAAGATCAAAGATATATAATGAGAAGCGCTTGAGAGATAACCTGCACCGATTTAGAGTGATTTTTTTTATTGCTTTGAAAGAAAATTATCAATTTTTTGGTTTGACAGGTTGGATAGTTAATACCTTTGTTTCTAAGAAAATAAAATGTTAATAATTTAATGCAATAATTTAATTTTTTCTCTGCTTTCTAGAAAAAAGTCTGTAAAATTAAAATTTCTGGTTTTATGAGGTCGGTAAAAACTCGCGGGGCGAACCATTCAATAAAAAATTGATTTTTGTAATGATGGGTTGATGCCGGAGATGTAAGTTAGAAAAAATTTAATAGTATACCAGTATTGTATCTGTATATTCTTTATGGATAATCCAAGAGCAAAGGAATATGATGAGAACCACTTGGGACCCGAGGTGGGCTGTTCGAGACGAGACGATACGAGATTTTTATCCGGTCTTGGTCTCGATCTCGAAAAATTTTACCGGTCTCGGTCTCGGTTTCAAAGTCTCGGTAACGGTCGTGATAATTTTATTAATCTGAAGCTAAATTAAAAATTTTTTTAAATAAATAAATAACTGTTTTTATGAAACTAGTCTCAATCGGCACGCAACTTTGAATTTTTTATAAGCGCCATCAAATTTTTAATCTTGAAAGTAAACAAACGATAAATTTTTATTTTAAGTTAAAAAAAAAAGGAAATTGAACGAGAAAATTCTCAGAAAATTTTAATTGCAATCAACCTGTAAATAATAACAACACTTAATTCATCGCATATCTTTTGCAACCTGCAACTAAGTTCTGTTCGATTTTTTTTTGTTAGAACTCTCATTTTATTTGATAGAATTCTACTAAGAAATTTTTTTTATTTATTGTAACAAAGTATTCAGTTATTTATAAAAGATTGTAAAAATATTCTTAGTAACTAAGTATTGAACATTTCAAGTTATTCAAATTTTGAACATTTTAGACCAATCACATTAATAATAAATCGAGGATATTCGATCATCGTTCATCATGTATAAAGGATTTTCAATAAATAATGACAAATGAGTTATTTTTATAATTGTTCGATAATTTTTTTAAATAAAATTATTACATATAACTTATTTGAATTATCATATCTAACTGATTTGCAAAAAAAATGTTAAATATGTAGGGTTCATGGGTAAGGGTGTAAATAAAAAGGCTTAAGCTCTAAGTTTTAAAATCTTTATGCATCATTCCGAATTACAACTTGCATTGAGAATGGCATCCTGTCAGCTCAAGCACCCTAAACCCTTCGGCAACTGCCCTCTTCGGCGCGCGGCTGCTAAGTCCCTCGAAGGGCCCGCCCACTCACACCAAGCTAGCCTTGCTCGCAGTTTTCAGGAAGATACTAGCTACCTGGCTGCTTCACACAGACACTCCTACGTCATTGCACCCATCTCTCTCGCTCTCTCTCATTCCTATCCCTATACCTATAGCTACAGTACCGATCCCACAAATATTACAATAAACAAGTTCTTCTAAGTCACTTGCGGACCAAGAACCAAATATGGAAAAGGTTCTTATTAAAACCGATATTACTAACCGAGACCGGGACTCCTGGCAGCTCAGTCTCGTCTCGGTATCTCTAATATGTATAGAAATATAGAAAATTCTCGAGTCTCGAACAGCCCTAGACCCGAGGGTTTGTCGAGTATCTTTGTAACTTGAACAGCATTGATATATTGTGATTTTTTAATCTATATTAGAACAAATTAGTCCATACCTCCGTGTGCGACGCGATGTTGTAGAATTTTTGTGATTTCGTTTTGTTAGGACGCTATATAGCGCATGATATGAACTATAAATATAGCGTACGCTAGGAGATGTTTGTAACGTACGCAAAAAATAGCGTACGCTAACAGGGGGCTTATTCACTAATTTTAACGCACGTGAAAGTAATATAACGATAAGACTCGAAAAATCATAAGTAAAGTAGCGATTACGCCACATTAATTTAAAAATATTTGAAATTCATTGCCACTTCATTGCAGAACAACAATGGGCAAGTGACTTTTCAGGATGAAAATGGAAAAATTTTCACCGTTTCGAATCAGTTAATATTTAATATTATATTTATTATTTAAAGGGTGTAGCCGGGTAAGATAGTCGAATCGGCCCCCAGAGCGAGCCCCTACAATATATGTATCATTCAAAAGGGTATAAAAAAAGAAAATTTTTGACGCCAACCAGAATTTTTTATTCCCACTACTGCGCATGCGCGGTCCAAAATAGTGATTTTTAAACTTTGATTTTTATCTCGAAATCTAAGAGGGCTAGAAAAACGCGGTTTGCGGCAAAATTTTGTTTACAAAAAATTTAGTTCAGCCATATTTTTCAAAATTTTTTTTGGCGCCAAATTCTAATTGTTAAGGCTATTTTTCGAATTTTTTTCCCTAAAATATGCGATTAGAAAAAAACGGTGATACATACCTCTCTGGAGAAAAAATATGTCAAGTATTTCAAGAAAAAATAGCTTTACAAATTTTTTCAAATTTTTTGAAGTGGTGGAAGACACTTTTTAGGCCAAATTATTAAAATTTTTCATCTAATTCGCCACCTAGTGGCTGCATACTGCGTAAAAATATAACAATATTTATATCGCTGAACTACATTTTTGTAAACAAAATTTTGCCGCAAACCGCGTTTTTCTGACCCTCTTAGATTTCGAGATAAAAATTATAGTTGAAAAATCACTATTTCACCCCGCGCATGCGCAGTTTAAGGAATAAAAAATTGTGGTTTGCGCCAAAACCTTCCTTTTTTCAAGACCTTTCAAATGATATATATCTTCCTATATTATATAGTTATATCCAGGAGGAGCTCTTTTTTTTTTGGCTCCTCCGGGAGGAGCTCTGAAAATTACGGCTCCTCCGGGAGGAGCCCCTTAAAACATGTTAAATATAAGGTTTTTTGAAGGTTTTGAGGTGCTCCTCCGGGAGGAGCTCTTAATTTTAAAAGCTCCTCCCGGAGGAGCCAATTTTAGTAGCTCCTCCCGGAGGAGCACCTTAAAACGTCAAAAACCCTTATATTTAACATGTTTTAAGGGGCTCCTCCCGGAGGAGCCAAAAAAAAAGAGCTCCTCCGGGAGGAGCACCTCAAAACCTTCAAAAAACCTTATATTTAACATGTTTTAAGGGGCTCCTCCCGGAGGAGCCCCTTAAAACCTCAAAAAACCTTATATTTATTATGTTTGAAGTGGGCTCCTCCCGGAGGAGCCGTAGTTTAAAGAGCTCCTCCCGGAGGAGCACCTCAAAACCTTCAAAAAACCTTATATTTAACATGTTTTAAGGGGCTCCTCCCGGAAGAGCCGTAATTTTCAGAGCTCCTCCCGGAGGAGCACCTCAAAACGTCAAAAAACCTTATATTTAACATGTTTTAAGGGGCTCCTCCGGGAGGAGCCAAAAAAAAGAGCTCCTCCCGGAGGAGCACCTCAAAAACTTCAAAAAACCTTATATTCAACATATTTTACGGGGCTCCTCCCGGAGGAGCCGTTATTTTCAGAGCTCCTCCCGGAGGAGCCCCTTAAAACGTCAAAAAACCTTATATTTATTATGTTTGAAGTGGGCTCCTCCCGGAGGAGCCGTAGTTTAAAGAGCTCCTCCCAGAGGAGCACCTCAAAACCTTCAAAAAACCTTATATTTAACATGTTTTAAGGGGCTCCTCCCGGAGGAGCCGTGATTTCCAGAGCTCCTCCCGGAGGAGCACCTCAAAACGTCAATAAACCTTATATTCAACATGTTTTAAGGGGCTCCTCCCGGAGGAGTTGATTTTAAATTATAGGAGCTTCTCCTGTACGAGCACCTTAACTGTCAAAAAACTCCATATTTAACCTCTTTGAAGGGCGCTTTCCCTAGAGGAATCGTAATTTTAAAAGCCCTTTTTAAAGGAGTACTTCAAAACAGTTAAAAAATATTATATTCAACATGTTTCAAGTACTTGAAGTATTTAAACTTACTATTTAATTTTTAAAACTATTTTTTTAGACTCACCATAACATTTTCTTTTTTCAATTTAAATCATATTCAACAATTTTACCTAAACATATTTGAACTTTTATTCAATACACAAACTCAACTCAAAGAACATGTTAAATATTAACTGTGAAAAAACTCTATATTTTATAACTATTTTTATGGGGGTTGGCGAGCGAAGCGAGCAGGGGGGTACCTCCTAGTATATATATATATTGTAGGGGTTTCTGCAAAAAAAAATTTGGCCTACCTGACCTAAATTGAAAATAACTAATTTATACGATTTATTAGTGATGAACATGATTGAACCAGCGTTGGTATCAATATTTTGCTCAGGGGACTAAGCTATATGTTCAGGGCATACTTTTCGACCAAGCATTAGGTTCAGGTTGTTTGGCGGGCTAGTACAGGAATCCCACAAGCTTGACAACCCAATAACGCTGGGTACAGCGATAAATCACTTTTTTATAAACAAATAACTAACCAGCAAGCTTCAAACCCCCGTAACGCTGGAAAAAAGGATAAACAAATATTTTTTTATAAACAAATAATCAACCGACGAGCTTTAAACCCCCATAACGCTGGAAAAATAGATAAATAAATTATTTTTTATAAACAAATAACTAATCAGCAAGCTTGAAACCCCTGTAACGCTGGAAAAATAGATAAATAAATAATTTTTTATAAACAAATAACTAACCAACAAACTTTAAACCCCCGTAACTCTGGAAAATAGATATGAATGAATTTTTTTTTATAAACAAATAACTAACCAGCAAGCTTTAAACCCCTGTAACGCTGGAAAAGTAGATAAATAATTTTCTATAAACAATTAAATAAAGCGCCAAGCTCTAAGCCCCCAAGACCCTGGGCGCCCGAGTTCAACAAAAAAGCTGATCGGCTACCCCCCCAAGCTCTAAGCCCCTAAAACCCTGGGCGCCCGTGTTCAACAAAAAAACTAATCGGCTATACCCCAAGCTTTAAACCCCCAAAACCCAGAGCGCCCAAGTTAAAAAAAAAAGCTGATCGGCTACCCCCAAAGCTCTAAGATTCCAAGACCCCGGGCGCCCGAGTTCAACAAAAAAGCTGATCGGCTACCCCTCAAGCTCCAAGCCCCTAAACCCTGGGCGTACGAGTTGAACAATGAAGCTGATTGGCTAGCCCCCGAAACCCTGGGCGAGCGAGTTCAACAAAGAAGCTATTGGCTATCCCCCAAGCTCTAAACCCCCAAATGATCAGTTTTTTTTATTGAACTCAGGCACCCAGGGTCTTGGGGGCTTAGAGCTTGGGAGTTAGCCGATCAGTTTTTTTGTTGAACTCGGGCGCCCAGGGTCTTGGGGGCTTAGAGCTTGGGGGGTAGCCGATAAGCTTTTTTGTTGAACTCGGGCGCCCTGCCTTATGAGAGTTTAGAGCTTGTCGGTTGAATTAATTGTTTATAAAAAATTATTTATTGATCGCTCTCTCCAGCGTTATGAGGGTTTAGAACTTGTCGGTTTATTTAATTGTTTATAAAAAATTATTCATTTATAGCTCTCCCCAGCGTTATTGGGGCTTAGAGCTTGGTAGTTTAGTTAATTGTTTATAAAAAATTTTTTATTTATTGCTCTCCCCAGCGTTCTGGGGGCTTAGAGCTTGTCGGTTTATTTAATTGTTCATAAAAAATTATTCATTTTTCGCTCTCCCCAGCGTTATGGGGGCTTGGAGCTTGGCAGTTTAGTTAATTGTTTATAAAAAATTTTTTATTTATAGCTCTCCCCAGCGTTATTGGGGCTTAGAGCTTGGCGATTTAGTTAATTGTTTATAAAAAATAATTTATTCATCACTCTCCCCAGCGTTATGGGGGTTTAGAGCTTGTCGGTTTATTTAATTGTTTATAAAAAATTATTAATTAACCGCTTTCCCCAGCGTTATATGGGGGTTTAGAGCTTGTCGCTTTATTTAATTGTTTATAAAAAAATATTTATTTTTCTATTTTTCCAGCGTTACAGGGGTTTCAAGCTTGCTGGTTAGTTATTTGTTTCTAAAAAATATTTATTTATCTGTCTATTTTCCAGTGTTATGGGGGTTTAAAGTTTGTCGGTCAGTTATTTGTTTATAAAAAATATTAATTTATCTATTTTCCAGCGTTATGGGGGTTTAAAGTTTGTCAGTTAATTATTTGTTTAAAAAAAAAAATGTATTCATCTATTTTTCCAGCGTTACAGGGGTTTAAAGCTTGCTGGTTAGTTATTTGTTTATAAAAAAAAATTCATTCATATTTATTTTCCAGAGTTATGGGGGTTTAAAGTTTGTCGGTTGATTATTTGTTTATAAAAAATTATTTATTTATCTATTTTCCAGCGTTACAGGGGTTTCAAGCTTGCTGGTTAGTTATTTGTTTATGAAAAATATTTAATTATCTTTTTTTGCAGCGTTATACGAGTTTTTAACTTGTTCCCTGCGGTTAAGTTTTTGATGATAAAAAAATATTCATTTATCTATTTTTTCAGCGTTATGGTGGTTTAAAGCTTGCTGGTTAGTTATTTGTTTATAAAAAATATTTATTCATCTATTTTCCAGCGTTATAGGGGTTTCAAGCTTGCTGATTAGTTATTTGTTTATAAAAAATATTTATTTATCTATCTATTTTGCAGCGTTATGGGGGTTTAAAGCTTGCTGGTTAATTATTTGTTTATAAAAAATTATTTATTTATCTATTTTCCAGCGTTACAGGGGTTTCAAGCTTGCTGGTTAGTTATTTGTTTATGAAAAATATTTAATTATCTTTTTTTGCAGCGTTATACGAGTTTTTAACTTGTTCCCTGCGGTTAAGTTTTTGATGATAAAAAAATATTCATTTATCTATTTTTTCAGCGTTATGGTGGTTTAAAGCTTGCTGGTTAGTTATTTGTTTATAAAAAATATTTATTCATCTATTTTCCAGCGTTATAGGGGTTTCAAGCTTGCTGATTAGTTATTTGTTTATAAAAAATATTTATTTATCTATCTATTTTGCAGCGTTATGGGGGTTTAAAGCTTGCTGGTTAATTATTTGTTTATAAAAAATTATTTATTTATCTATTTTCCAGCGTTACAGGGGTTTCAAGCTTGCTGGTTAGTTATTTGTTTATGAAAAATATTTAATTATCTTTTTTTGCAGCGTTATACGAGTTTTTAACTTGTTCCCTGCGGTTAAGTTTTTGATGATAAAAAAATATTCATTTATCTATTTTTTCAGCGTTATGGTGGTTTAAAGCTTGCTGGTTAGTTATTTGTTTATAAAAAATATTTATTCATCTATTTTCCAGCGTTATAGGGGTTTCAAGCTTGCTGATTAGTTATTTGTTTATAAAAAAATATTTATTTATCACTCTCCCCATTGTTATGGAGGTTTAGAGCTTGTCGGTTTATTTAATTATTTATAAAAAATAATTTATATATCGCTCTCCTCATCGTTATGGGGCTTAGAGCTTGGCGGTTTAGTTAATTATTTATAAAAAATAATTTTTTTATCGTTGTCCCCAGCGTAATGGGGGTTTAGAGCTCGTCAGTTTATTTAATTGTTTATAAAAAAATATTTATTTATCGTTGTCCCCAAAGTTATGGGGGTTTAGAGCTCGTCAGTTTATTTAATTGTTTATAAAAAAATATTTATTTATCGTTGTCCCCAGCGTTATGGGGGCTTAGAGCTCGTCGGTTAATTTAATTGTTGATAAAAAATAATATATTTATCGCTCCCCCCAGCGTTATGGGGGTTTCGAGCTCGTCAGTTTATTTAATTGTTTATAAAAAATTATTTATTGATCGCTCCCCCCAGCGTTATGAGGGTTAATAGCTTGGCAGTTTAATTTATTGTTTATAAAAAATAATTTATAAATCGTTGTCCCCAGCGTTATGGGGGTTTGAAGCATGGCGGTTTAATTAATTGTTTATAAAAAATTATTTATTTATAGCTCCCCCCAGCGTTATGGGGTTTAAAGCTTGGCGGTTTAATTAATTGTTTATATAAAATAATATATTTATCGCTCCCTAAGCTGTATGATAACTGCGCACTCCAAATCGGAGATGCAAAAACTTTAAACGCCCGTAAGGGCAAAAACTCCACTTCGCTAAGCTAAACTTTATGAAATAAAAAGTATTTATATGCAATAAAAATATTCGATGTTCCCAAAGTTTTTAATGTTAGCTTTAATTCTCTTCGTGGCAGGGATTCGACATAACAAGCTACGTATTTCTTAGCAAGGGATAAATCAAAAATAGCGTGAACGACTTTTCGCGTTTTTACTTGGCAGGAGGTCGATAATTTAACTGTTTATTATCGTTATGATTGAGCACGCAAGAAGCTCGCATTCTTAACGTGGCATGAAACTGTCCGCGTACTTTTAAGCATTTTTGAATTTTGTAATTTAAGGAATTTTTTATTCGTGGCTGCGGGGGTATTGTTGCTCTTTTCTTGGCTGGGGGGTAACTAGTTAAAATTCTTATCGCCGCATGAAAATTTCGGTAAAGTAGGGGTTTCGGATTTTTTTAATCGTGGCAAGCCCTTCTTCTAGCTCTTTACCTGGCAGCTTTTGGCCTGAGGTTTTTTTTTCGCTGAGACACACTTAATATGTTATATCAACCGTTGCAAACTCATAGTATGCGCTATAGCGTACGCTTAATTGGTTTTATATCATGCGCTATAGCCTACGTTGTATTAGGTTTATGTCATGCGCTATACATAGCGTACGCTGTATTAGTTTTATATCATGCGCTATAGCCTACGCTATAAATCTCTCACAGCGTACGCTATATTGTATTTTATAGCGTATGCTACAAACTGCTCCTAGCGTACGTTACGAACCTCTCCTAGCGTATGCTACAAACCGCGCCTAGCGTACGCTATTTTTGTCGTACGCTTTAAACCTCTCCTAGCGTATGCTACAATTTAACGAGCGATATTAACATCTCAAGGCGTACTCTACGAAGATCTCACAGCGAAAGCTATATCTCATAGCATACGCTATAGCGCACGCTGTAAACATCTCAAAACGTGCGCTATATTTTATAGCACACGCTATAGCGTACGCTATATTATATAGCATACGCTATAGCGTACGCTACGAAGATCTTATAGCGTACGCTATATTTCATAGCATACGCTATAGCGTACGCTGTAAACATCTCATAGCGTACGCTACGAAGATCTTATAGCGTACGCTATATTTCATAGCATACGCTATAGCGTACGCTGTAAACATCTCATAGCGTACGCTACGAAGATCTTATAGCGTACACTATATTTCATAGCATACGCTATAGCGTACGCTGTAAACATCTCATAGCGTACGCTACGAAGATCTTATAGCGTACGCTATATTTCATAGCATACGCTAGAGCGTACGCTGTAAACATCTCATAGCGTACGCTACGAAGATCTTATAGCGTACGCTATAGCGCACGAGCGTACGCTATAGCGTACGCTGTAAACATCTCATAGCGTACGCTACGAAGATCTTATAGCGTACGCTATAGCGCACGAGCGTACGCTATAGCGTACGCTGTAAACATCTCATAGCGTACGCTCGTGCGCTATAGCGTACGCTTGAGATGCCCTCTAGACATACTCTAATTTTTTATATTTTTATATACGCGTAATTGATCGATTTTATATTTTAATGTTTATTGTTGAGATGCGTTGCACACTTTAAACGCCTGAGCAATTTCATGAAATTCATCATTTTATCATAAAATGTTTATTCAAGAGATAGAGTTGTATTCTGATTCATAATAAAGTATTTATTTTTAGTTTATTATCGTAACGCGTCTTTTTTCATTAGACTTGAAATGAACATTCATTGAAACTATTCATAACCCGCAATGGTTGAAAAAAGCAGCATCGTAAAGTTTAAATGTGATCTTTGAAATTGATTTGATCGAAAGGCAAAAATTTATCAATAAAAGTTTCGAGAGAGACCGCGTTTCATGTCACTCGGAGTAATCCTTAATCTGATCATCATTAATGGAGCGGATAAGCATCGAGCGTAAAACCTCGGGTTTTTTCATAGCTACCTCACGACGAAAGAAAAAGGGAAGAAATTCGAGGCCAATCTAGCTTCCTATCGATCCCATATTAAGATCCGTATCTCAAACCGACGCGTCAGCCACTTTATGCGCTCGCGCCTGCACGGATAATAAGGATATTTTGCATATGCATACCTTATCGACTAATGGATTCGTCCTTTGTCGATAAATATCGAGCAGACTTTTTACGTGGGAAAATGTAACCAAATTTACGGTTTTCAATAAACATAATTGGTTTATTTCGCGAAAAATCATTGGGTGTTTACGCGCCGGTATCACGCTGGGACTCCAATTACCAGACGAGTCATTAGGTACGATACTTTTTGGATAGTTTGTTTTTACCGGATCCGGTTTTTCACATTCAATTTTATTTATTTGTAATGCCGCGTATCTTTGCCGATTTCCATGACACAATGAGCGGAATGGTTGCGCAATGGGGCGCGATGATTAACAGCCGTGTCGTGAATTTATTATACGATTTGAAAAAAAATAAGAATGAGAGGTAATAAGCGTGTTTTCAAATCAACATACGCGGGCGGGACACGTGTATGCTTTGCGCGAATTCCGAGTGATTTTTCTCTCATTAGCGAGAGATATTTCTGATCGTTTGAAAATTCATATTTTAATAAATTGCTCGGAGTAAGATTTCTTTTTCGAATAGTACCATGTCTTAATTATGAACTCACGTTTGAATTAATTTCCGTTAAATGACCGAGGATTATTAATCCGATGAGTATGACTTTATAACCGTGTGTAATTAATAAATTTTCAAATGTTTATAATTTACCATGAATTTTTATAGCTTGATTTGCAAAAAAAAAAAATGTTCCGACCATTCGAAGCGTACACAAATCATAATCAGCATGGTTTTCCATCGATAAAAATAGCTAGGCAAAGATTAAATGTTCAACTATTACTCCAAGTCATGACTGAGAATAATTTATTTTAGTACCAATGTTTCAACTTTATTTTTCAGTTCCATTTATTCAAAATAGTAAACTCTTCAATAACGGATTAATTTCTTTTCATAAGTTAATATTATTTTATGCTGATGGATTTTTAATGCGTTTCGTAAAATACTACGGCACAACATAAAAAAAAGGAAATAAAATAGAAATGTTTTTTATATCTTCATCCAACGATTTTTGCGTATAGATTTTTTCCGAGGAGAGCCGCGCTTTTAGCCGGGCAAGCGAATTTATCACCGCGGTACTTTTCATGCTCAAAGACTACTTACACCTCGGTTTTACGACCCAGGTAATGCTCATCGCACCCGAAATCTTATTCAGGAATTTCAATTTTCGAGGTGAACAAACTCAATTTTCACCTGACCGTAAAATCTCGGTGAGTAAGTCAAATTTCAGTCGCGCAAGTCCGTAATTATTGAAACATCCAGTGAGTCTTTACTGATTTTGAGTACGAGGGCGATAAAAAAATTACGACTGCGAAGAGTAAGTGATTTTTTTGTGGGTGCGCGCATTGGAATTTGATTGCTGAATATATTGAGAGCCGCTTAAAATGCTGTTCCACTTTCTCGATTATGAATTTTTGATGCTGTCTCAAAATTTTTAGTATCTTTCTTTAACGTCACAGTTTTCAAGCACGTTAATTTGTCGAGATTAAGTGCGTTTTATAAATTTTATGGCTTTTGAATTTCAAGACACCAGTTTTAAGATGAACTTTCAAAAAATTTGTTACGGTTATTACAGCTTTAACTACTAAATGAATCATTAAAAACTCGAAATTTTTTCTAAACTCACTCAAGAGTAAAAAGAAAAAAAAAGGTGTCTTGGACGCCTATTAGAAGCGAAGCATGATTATTTTTTAATTGAAAATTTTAATTTGAAATTTGAAATTTTGACAATATAAAAATTACGTATATAATTAAATTTATACACATAAAATAAAACTGAAAATTTAGAAAAAATTTAAAAAAAATTTTCCAACTTAAAATTTTGTACTCGTAAAATAACATCTACCATAATCTGGCTTATTAGATATCTATGTATATATCTAATGTCTAATATATACATATCTATAGTAGAAAGGATGCTATATTCTCAGCCTTAGGGCTGTTCGAGACGAGACGATACGAGACTTTTATCCGGTCTCGGTCTCGGTCTCGAAAAATTTTACCGGTCTCGTTCTCGGTCTCGGTCTCGAAAAATTTTACCGGTCTCGTTCTCGGTCTCGGTCTCGGTATAGTCTCGGTATCGGTCGTGATAATTTTATTAATCTGAAAGCTAAATTAAAAAATTATTTAAAAAAATAAATAAATAAATAACTGTTTTTATCAAACTAGTCTCAAGTGGCATGCAAGTGCTGAATTTTTAATAAGAGCCATCAAATTTTTAATCCTGAAAATAAATAAACAATAATTTTTATTTTTAGTTTCAAAAAAAAGGAAGGTAAATGAGAAAATGCTCTGAAAATTTTAATTGCAATTAACCTGTACATAAATAATAACAACACTTAATTCATCACATATTTTTTGCAATCTGGAACTAAGTTCTGTTCGATATTTTTTTTTGTTAGAACTCTCATTTTATTTTATAGAATTCTACAAAGAAATTTTATCTATTTATTGAAACAAAGTATTCAATTATCCAAAAAACGATGGCAAAAAAATTCTTAATAACAAAGTATTCAACATTTCAATTTTAACAGTTATTCAAATTTTGAACATTTACGACCATTCGCATCGATCATAAATCGAGGACATTCGACCGAAAGTGATATTGTTTCTGATAATATTTCTAAGAACGAATGTTGCTGTGTTGAAAAAGGTTCTTATTAAAACCGATATTACTAACCGAGACCGAGACTCTCGGCTGCTCAGTCTCGTCTCGGTATCGGTCTCGGTCTCGGACCGATACCGAGACCGAGACCGAGAAAAGTCTCGAGTCTCGAACAGCCCTACTCAGCCTTATTAGATACTTTATACACTTATTTATATTGTATATATACATACCTTATATGGCTTAGAATATAGCAACTCTTTTACTATAGATTGTATATATTAGATACGGCCTAGCAACCCTTCTACTGTAGATATGTATATATCTAATATAGGCCACATTAGATACTATATATACAAATATTTGTATAGTATATATACATATCTATATATCTTGGTGTCGCTTTTTTGGGTCGGAATTTTGGGTCGCTTTTTTGGCTCGGATTTTTGGGTCGGATTTTTGTGTCGTTTTTTACAGATTCACTCCTCATATAAAAAGCTTCGTTTCAATAAATAAAAAAATATATTCATCGGTCATGAATAACTAAGAGGATGTCAACCGCTCAAGTGCGTAAGTCTGACAAAAATAATATCGTGAGAAAAAAGTAGGATAACGCACTTTGTCGAGTGCATTTCGGTACAGACTGCAGCACTCGAGAAGGAGTTCAAGAGCTGACCGATAAACCCATAGACGATATGCGTGTCATAGAGACAAGCTTTGTGTACTTTTTTTTTTTTCTTTTTTCATCTTCGGCATTCCAGCGAGCTAATGAAGCCGTATCGCTTGGAGGCAGCAGATGCACCGGTTTGTCACTACTGGATTATTAATCGCCCCGCGCTTTTGGTTGTGCGCTCGCGGGTACGCGACTGAACTAGATTACCAAAGATGATTGATTTATGCACTTTTGAGTGGTATTCCTTGAATTTTTCGAGTGGAAAGTTTCTTTTTTGTAGGAGAGTTTGTACTTATTTCACAGTTGGCCAACTACAAAAGTTTAAACAATTATTTTAAAAGTGATTGAATTTTATTTTGACTTTGGATCCCTCGAAAAATTTACCCGTGCAAACAATTAGACAAATTAAATAATACAATTGCAAAAAAAGGTTATTAGTAGAACTTTAGTAAAAGGTCCTGAAAACGAATACTCGAACGAATATTAAAGATTCGTTTTTGATAACAAAGTTAGTTTTTTAATTCATGAAAAACACTTACTTATTTTTTGGGGAAAATCCGATTTTTGTACCATTCATAACATGTAATTTGGATTATCATTGGTGACGTCAATGCAGTCGATAACGATGCTAATAATCGTTTTTGAAAAATCTATTGTTTTGCATACATTTGATCAAATGGGGTTTTTCGAAGGCAGCCGTTTTATTTGAAAATTTTAATAGATAAGTATTATTTAAATTTTTTAACAATAAATTGATTTTTTTTTACAATATTTTAACGAGATCATTGAATTGAGTCGATTTCGACAGCCGGCTGATAAGAGGAAATTAAAAGTCAGCTCATACAATGATCTGCAACGTTATCTCATTTGTTTTTTCTTTTAACTTAATTTCTTGAAAATTTTTAAAAGTCAACACTGCAAAACCGAGTGTCTTATTTTGTCACGATTTTAAAACACTTAAGTGTCTTATGCGTCTAACCTCGTCCAACCTTGTAGGTTAGGTATTTAAAACACTTGGAAGTGTTTTAAAATCGTGACAAAATTTACACGTCAAGTATACCTATATCGAACTTTTTAAGACACTTGGCTTTGCAGTGAAGAAGTATAAATTATTGTCAGGCGCTGCACGACTTGTCACTTTCGGAAGATCCATGCCATTTTTGGTGCATACGACGTTCTGCTACAGGTAAATAAAAAAATCTAATAATTAATATCTAGCTTATGATATTAATGTGAATTTATTAAAATTTTTTGAATGAATTCTACAAAAGTACTAGAAAATTCGATGAATCAGATGATTCTATTTCTTTACTGCATAGAATTTTTAAAAACTATGGAATTACGTCACGAAAAAATATATTTCCTTGTAAATTTAATAAAATATTTCAATTTTTTTTTGAACAAAATTTGAAAAATTGGCTGTTACATTTCTTATAAAATGCAAGTATAAATCTGTTTTTTTTTTTTTTTTAACTGAATGCTTGATACTACATCATATTTTTATTTTCAGCTGTGAATAAAAATCAACTAAAAAACAAGTAGAACCACAATGAATACTTGTAGTTCCGCAAAATTTTTTTTCATTTTTGCCGTCATTTTCGTCAATAGTTACTTGGCAGAAGGACGATGTCCTTCAGTAATAACTTTTAAGTTCTGGCCAAAAGACGGCGTAAAATGTACCGAAATACCCGGATTTTACGAAAACTGGCTCGGACACTGTAATTACGCGACTTGCGCCGATATGAAAAGCCACAAGGGCGAGAACTCTTGCGGCTCGAATTGCGGATTCTTAGGTTACGGCTGCGACAGTTGCGTCCAGCTGGACGAGTGGGGACATTCGGTTGTTGCCGATCGGGAAAGGAGAGGTCTAAAGACGAATCTGGGAGATCTCTTCATAGCTAAGTTTGGACATCTGTCGGTACCCTCGGCCAAGAGAATATACGACTATCCTGCTATTCAGCTTTCGACCTCAAAGAAACTTGGAGAGTAGATAAATGAAATTTTGAAAAAACATCATCCAACGATAACTATGTACAAGAACATGTACGAAATAAGTTTTTCTAAAAATTTATTGAGTAGTTTTATTCGTTAAGTTTTGTTCGTAATTTCTACGATCATAGTTTATGTAATTACAATACATTGCAAGGATTTTACACTTTATTATACAGTTAAAAAATTGTAGTATTATTAGTATAATGATTTAGAAAGTTAATTAACAAATAAAAGTTCAAAAATTAACTGTATAACATTTTGAATTATGTGAAATTTTTTTCAAAAAATTCAATTTTATTTTTGATATAATAGTCATGCCTATATTAGATTGTTTCATTCATTTCTTTTATGGGTCGGATATTGCTAGAAAACGTCATAAGCTTGGTAATATTATGTGTTATTTACCCAGTATCAATTAGAATCTGTTTTGTTAATTATTATTTATTATTTGATTGATTCCATTTGAATGCGACATGTAAGCTGGATACAATAATCAAATTTTTGTGCTCCAATGCTCCCTCCAATACGTTCATTGTGTCATTGTTACTGATTCTAAACTTTAATTATGTCATTATATTTTAATCTTAATTCACTACAATGAGGAACCTACGTAATACATAAGAAAAGCACAAAATTAAACAAAAAAAAAGTTATTACTAATGTTTCCTTTATAGCCGACTTCCGGCTTCCTCGATATTTCACGCTCAGCCAGCTCTCAAAATCAATCATTTTTCACCGATTTATCCACTTTAGTTCAAGCGTGGCTTTCTCAAAAACGCCGACGTATTAGAGGTTCATTAGACGTAATGATAAAGGATAAACCAAGGTGTAATTTCGAAGACGTTTATGTTGAACCTTTCAATTGCCGCGGCTAAACACTCGTCAATCAATTCTCACCACGATTTTTTGCCCTCAAAGTAACGTAAGAAAAAGCTTCGAAGGAGATTCCTGCTAACGTCGATTGTTTATGGCAACCTTGCATCAAATTTTTATCAAAAAATTGTTTAAAAAAAAAAAAATAACTTTCTAAAAACGTGTTAGAGTTATTAATGTTATTTTTGAAAAAAGTTTTTTAATAACTGGACGACGTCAAAGTCGTTATAAATATACTCGAAAGATAACTGTTATAATATTACAGGTTTTTTAAACAATAATAAGTCTACATTTTTTAAATAAAAAAAAAAAATTTTAATCAAAACTTTATTTTTTGAATAAAAAAAAAATTTTTTTAATCAAAACTTTATTTTTTAATAAATTCAAGGCTTATTGTTGGATACATTTTAGAAAATATAGTGGGTTGGTTTTTATTCTTTTCAAAAATACAAAATCTTAGTAAACTTTTTATTTTAACTGACCGAGTCCTCCAATTTTAGTCCACTTCAAACACTCTGAAGAAGTATCAATATATTTTTGAAAACAGGTTGAGAGTTTGAGAAACAACAGAGATATTATTATTCTTTCACACCGTCAAACTACTTTCCCATGCAAAGTAATTGCTACTTACTAGAGCCTCAAGAGTCCTTTAGCCGCGAAAAAAGTGTAGCTTTTGCATCGAAGCCAACCATTAAAAAGAAGTTTTTAAAAGTGCTTTCAGCAAAATGCATTTGACCCGAGCAAACAGAAGAAATAAAGGATTCCGCCTGTGGGAAGAAAATAAATTTCGTTTACGAAGAAGCTGCTTCTTTCATTTTCTCGTTCGACCTACTGAGCGTCTCGAAAAAGATGCAACAATTCAAAAAGTCGTCGAGTACCTTTTTTTCTTCGAAAATTTTAGTCCGCTGACCGAGTACGAGACGAGTATTTTTGCAAAATATAATACCTGAACAATATTATTCTTCCTCAGCTTTGTCCGCGTTCGTAAAGTAGCCGTTTTATTGCCCAAGGATTAATATTTGTCATTCAGTCGAGAGTGTGTTTATTTTTCGCTCGATTCTGGTTGAATGAAAAAATGAGCAGGATATCGCGTTATTATCGCTCATAACTTCATTCTTACCACTGATAAATTTATTCAAAAATCTTTTATTATGTAAATTTTGATTCTTTCCTCGAATTAACACTCGCTTTCTAAACAACAATTTTTTTTTATTGTTTATGAAAAATCTCATTTCTTTCTGCCAATGTTGAATACCTTTTTATTAGAAAAAAAAAATTCAGTTTTTAATTGACTTTAATATAAAAAATTTACAAATATCTAAATTTGTACGAGAGTAACATTTGGTGGGGTAAATCGAGTTAAAATTTTTTTTTCAGTTGTAACTAAAACTATGCCAAAAAGCTAAACAAAAAGAACAGATAAGATCAAGGTTCATAATTTGAAAAAATTTGTATTATCTAAAATAAAACACCGAACACAGTTTATTAAAAGGCGTTGCAGCTGGCGCGTGAGTGAAAGCCGGGAGTGTCGTTGATCTCTAATAGACCTTTTTTCTATTTCGGTCGATGGATTACGGTGGACGCTTGTCGGACAAATTGCCCTCGCTGCTGGATATTTAAAACGCGTTTCTTTTCAAGTCTCAATCTAAAGAATCGGACATGGTATTTCCCTCCATTTTTTTTTTTTTTTTTTCAAAACCCCAGAACCAGATTGTGTGTCCGAAGTCGTTGAAAGACCTTTTACAGGTTCGAGTTAGATACCAGGAGGGTGTAATTAAGATCGCGCATAACTCTTGAGCGATGAAGGCCGCGGTCAAATCAATCATCCCAGTCCTAATCGCCGCACCAGCCGCTTCTCGACGACTCGAGAGTACTCCCTGATTACGTGGATTGTGGCTGCGGAATAAATCGCTCGAGTGTAAATATCGAGATGAGGGCTTATACCGTGATGAAAGATTTACGAGGTTTTCAACATTACTCCCTCTTGAGCTGAGAAATCGTACAAAGAAAACATCAATGTTTTATCGAAAAGGGTGGAAAATTAATTTCGCTCTCGAGTAAAATCCCAGGATAATTAAATTGCTTTTAAATTGATCAAGTGTTGGGCGCCGATTCTTCGAGGACAACATTTAGCCGTGCAAATTATCATTAGCCCAAATCGATCGATCGATCTTATCTCTCGGCGCACCTAGAATCAATTACCCCGCGCCGTGTGGACTTGCTCCTTAATTGATGATTCTACGAAAAATAATAAACTCAACGCGCCCGAGAGACAAAAGCGGGGTGATCAATGGACCCTCGTCAAAGATCGGTTAGGGCAATTATACGAAAATCGCGAGAGTTTCCAAGGACTTGATACTTCGCTATATGTGTATGTACGTGTAGCGATGTCTTTTCTTGTTCTTTTTTTTTTGCTGTCGCGCGTTAATTGCAGCCTCGCGCGCATGCCTCATTTGCATAGACGTTACCAAACTCGTTCACCGAGTTGCGCTTTCAATCTTAATGATTCCTTCGGGAAAATTGTTGTTTATCACACTGACAGCCTTTCGAGTAAGTGTCTCTTTCTTCCCTTTTTTTTAAAGGAATTCGCGGTCTTACTTTGTTATTGTCAGGGTTAATATATTATTTTTCGAGCTGTCCTTATTGATTATTAATTTCGAGGTGTCGAGCGAGCGGAGTGAAAAAAAAAAACGATTTCACAAGACTGGAAATAAAGTTGTTCCCAAAGTTCGGTGAGTTATTAACTCATATTGCAGCCACCGTGGACAGAGATAAAGTTATTTGTAAAATAATAAGAAAAGGATTGAAAATCTTGTTTCGGACACCGGTCTGTTAAGACAGCAAAGGTGTGAAATTGAAAGTGTCGCTGATAAAAATTATACTGAAATCTTACGAAATTATTTGCTTTTTTTTATTTTAATAGCGGAATTGGGTGTATCCGATACTATGTATAAAAAAAAATTAAATTAAGATGAAGTTGTAGAAAATTTAAATCTTTGAAATGAATTCTTTTGGCGACTTTAAGGTTAAAATAGAAAACGTAAAATACCCCAAAAAATGTTGAAATTGGATTAAGTTCCTTTAGGTTTTCTTTTCTTCCGATAAATAACAACAGTTTTTTTTATACCCTTACCATTCTTATAAAACTAGATATTTCATCTTATGTTAAAAAAAAATTCTAGTAGCTGTTTAAACTTAAAAAATGACATATTAAGTCTAAAATAAGATAAAAGTTTTTGAAGTACATCCTACAATAGTGTTTTTGTTAATTTTGAACTTTTTTAAGATGAAAATCTCGATGAAAATTGAGGTAAGCTTGTAAAGCTTTATCATGGAAATTTAAAACCCATTTAAATTGTACTAGTACTATTTTATTGTTATTAGGGTTGTAAAAATAATAAAGTTAATATAATATATCTAAATATTCAAATGTACAAATTAATAAATTTCAACTTTAACTATTGGCAAGTAGACTATAAAATTATTCCAATCTTGAAAGAGACCGATTCAATGATATAATGGGACTGGTTAATGTTTTTTGTTTTATCATAAAAAACATTTTCACAACGTCTTTGAATTTCTGAGTTTACTGCAATCAAAAGTAAACTCATACTTGGCTCTCTAAGTATTTTGCATCTCTCGCACACTCTGAAGTGTATTAAGCAATCACTAGTAACAAAGATAAAAAAACAGGACGACTAAGACTCGATAACGGATCCAACCCCAAAAAAGGCCCGCTAAAATAAACAAGAGTTAGAAAAAGTCCCTCGAGATCTAAGATCGATTCGAGCGAGGCCATAAACAAAGCCACCAATCGCCACTTCTCCTCAGCAAAGGAGCGACCGCGACGCAGGTATGTACGAAACATGAGCCTCTACAATATTTTTTTTTGTCGTCCCCCAGCTTATCTCGCCTGTTTTGCCGGTCTCGGGGTCCAATTTGCATAAAGATTCTCTGCTCCGGACGTGTCGCGAATTCAGTCCGACCGATCCTAAGACCGATATTGCACGTGTTTTTCTATAATACTCCAGCCGCCCCGATGCAACCGACGCTATCAAACGTGATGAGTAGAATGTTACTTTCGTGTTAGAAAGTTTTTGATCTTTCATTTTCCCCCCCTTTTAACGGGGACAAATTTTCCCGAGGATGAGCTTGAGTTTCACGTTGGACGCGAAGTGCTGAAATAAAATTAAAATGTAAATAAATTAAATGAAGCATTTTTTTTATTAAAAGTAACTTGCAGTTTTCGAGTTGTAAAATTCGCATTCGTTGCTAAATTGCTCAACGGGTTGGGGTACATTTGTAAGCACATATTACCTTGGAATTTTGATGATGCCGATAAGGAACAATAAAATTTTTAAATTATGTGACAACTCGAATTTTCATAACTTTATTTGCATCCATCCGAGCTTGAACAAATACCTATGGAGCAACTTCTTTGATTCAATTTAAATGAAGAGTCGGGACCAAGAATGGACTTTAGCATCGCAAATATTCACTCCGCGCAGAGAAATAAAAGTGATTATTGTCAATTCCTGGAATAACGTAACAATTTATTGTCAATAATTTAACCAAGAATAGTCATTTTTCATTTACGAAACGGATTTCAAATTATTATTGACTTAACTCGTCAAATCCTTCGTGTGAGTTCTGACTGCAAGGTGTGCCACCGCTCTTTTTTTTCTACCTCGCAAAACTTTAATAAAGTTGTAAATCAATGCATAAAAACCGCAAAGTAGATTAATGAGACCGGCGTAAAGGGTAAAAATTTTTTTGCAGCGGCACGATCAAAAGCTCGAATAATTACGCAAAACGCCGCTGATGTTGCTGCCGGTGGCGTGTGAGTTGCGACCGCAGTTGAGGGGAATATTCAATAAACGCGGAGACAAACGATTATTAAAATCCGTCATCGTCGACATTCGCGGTGCGGCGGTGATGTTTTGATTGTAAATAATCAAGACTCGTCAACTTTTATCGCCCGCGCGCAAGACGATTAAATTCTCGGATTGAATAAATCCACGTCGCGTTCTTACATGATAAAAAATAATAATTCTACGCAACGGTTACTGCGAACTCGAGAGAATGTTTCCACACAGTGTAATACAAGCAAAGAAAACTTTTACAAAAATTTATTTACCATTCAAGTGACACTATTTTTAGTAAGAAACTAAATAAACTCGAAGAAAACAAAGAAAAACAACCGATTGCATACTTTTTTTTCTTTGGTTGGATAAAGTGGCGCGCGAGATAAAGAAGTCATATTCGCGGTTTATTTGTCGGTTGGCAGGCTTGTAATTGTTTTTCCCTAGCTTGTAGAGCATCGGTACTCTGCATTCTTGTCGAACAGGACTACTTTATCGTACACCGGTGGTGTTGCAATAAGATGAGAGAACACTGGTAAGACTCGCACCTGGAATTGACGAACAAAACCTTTTTCCCAACAATAAAGCGACGTTGGCACTGTTTTTAAAAAACTAAAGAGATTGCTCAGAAATAACTCAAGTCTTTTTTTTTTTTAAATTCGTTTTCCATGTAATGGTTTGACTTTAGATTCAAAGTATTAATAAAAACACTAGAAGAAAATTTAGTTATAATTTGTTGGAGTTCTAATTAAGGAAACCTTCAAACATTTAGAACCCAAGAGTTTCAACTACGAATAATGAGTCATTTCAAATTCAGCTGCACCAAGTGTAGTCGAATAAAATATTCAACGTTATAATTAACGCTGCCATCATCAAGATATTCTTCGTGTTGCGCCGTCATATTTTCAATAAAGGCCGAAATGAAATATCATCGTCTGTATTGG
This sequence comes from Encarsia formosa, assembly GCA_038277355.1. Lineage (NCBI taxonomy): Eukaryota > Metazoa > Arthropoda > Insecta > Hymenoptera > Aphelinidae > Encarsia > Encarsia formosa. The sequence continues at coordinate 116,187,319 of CM076184.1, forward strand.
TACTCGGTCATTATTTCGTTTTCTGAGACCGCAAGATTTCTATTGATCAGCAGCTACATGGTTAAAATAAAATTAAATCATAATTGTAAATTGCAAACTTTTTAAAGATTCTTATTTTAAACACTATCTCACTAGTTCAAGGTATGAAAAATTAAAAAACAGCGTTCAAAGCTATGAAAATTTGAGTCGAAATAGATTTCTTTATGCACCTCGTTTGTAGCATCTTTGGCAAAACAATAATTGCCTGAATGGCTTGTTAACCTTAATTAGCCATAAATCATAAATCCGTTGGCATACATTAAACGCGGTCATTTATCAATGTTTCCACTTGTGCCAAGTAATAATACGTCACTTTGTTTGAGCTTATCGACAGCTCATTATATTTTAAAGTCCCGCCAAACCAATGCACTCACTTTTTTTTTTTCTAAGTCCCACAGTGCCTCGAAAAAGATCATTTATTTCCACTTGAGAATTCCACTTGTAATTTGGGATTAATTAAGGGAGTCTCCGGTTCGACACGTCGCTTGAATTTTTCAGGCCCTAATAAAACGAGACGTCTGGCACACGCGATCATCGAAATTTCTCCGAAAAAAGTCACCTAATCAGGACGCGTTAATGAGGGGAGCAAGGGTGATCCATTTCGAGTATGCAAATCCATTACGAACTTACCTTTCTTTATTTTTTCTTTTGCTTTTCAAGATCTCACGCTGGGATAAAGACATCGGAACTTTTTTCGATTCGCAAATTGAAAAAAATTAAATTAAATCGCTATTATGAGAAGTTTGACGCATTTATCGAGTTTATATTACCGGAGTTTAAATGACCGGCGCGATAAGGTACGGCGATGTCGGATAGCGAGAGCCGCTTGAAAATTTTCTTTAAATTAACTTTGACTATATAAATGCTCTTCATTTGATTATCTCGAGAGCTCATTTTAGATCAGCTACTCGGAGTTCATAAAAAATTTTTACCTCTCAATTTTATATTTTTTTTGCGATTCATCTTATCTTTTTAAATGATAATTAAAAAATTCAAAAAACTTTTCTGAATGTAAATTCATGCAGTTGCAAAATGAAAAAGAATGCATGAAAACGTTGAATCTACAATTCAAAAAACACTAAAAGCATGTGTTAAAATAATAATAGATTTACCCAACGCTTATCCCAAGTGTCACAATTTTGCAATACGATCATTACATTCGCCTCGAGTATACAAACTCTGTAGTAAATACTCGTACAAAAGAGTTACGCAAAGGAACATAAAATCACGAAGACCGTCAACAACCATCGACTCTAAAAGCTCAACTTGAAAAAAACAAATCAAATTAATCGCACTCGGACCCAAAATAATGAGAGAGAGAGAGAAGTTGGAGATGATGATTTTCAGCTGGAGCAGTAGCGAGAGAAAAATATTTAAACTCGGCAATCTATATGTAAGTGAGGTGAGGAGCCCGGAGCGTCTTGCGGAGCGATCCGGAGGAGGGAGATAAGATCGGCGGTAGCCACGGGAGCCGAGGCATAGATCATGTTTATGGGCCGGAGCGCGAGGGAGAGAAAATTAGCGAAGGGATTGATAACGACCGGTGCGCGGGTGCTCGATTATCTCACCCCCCCCCCTTTTTTTTTTAATTTTCGTCGACTTAAAAAATGGAGGGTTGATAGCTCAGTGGTATAAGGTACGACTGTCAATTATGTAGCCCCGGGTTCAAACCCTGCTTCAGAAGTTTCTGACTACTTCGTAAAAGTATTTATATAATGCAAAAAAAAATTTTCTGTATGAAACGCCATGTAACCATGTTACTTTTTTTTTTTTCAAAATAAATTTTATTTTAATTATATTAACATTTTTACGAGCATTTTTATTAAAAAAAATTTTGTAACTTTAATAGATAAAATAAATTAAATATCGATTGTTAACCGTTCAATTATGTATTTTTTATCTAGTAATGCGATTTTTTTCGTTTATTTTTTATTTTTGTTATTTCAAAAATATGTCAAAATTTTTAATCGTTTCTTTAATTTTTTCAAATGAAACTATAAACGATAGTAGCTTTTATATCGTACCTATCACTTATCTATTAGACCAGCTTTACCGTTTTAATTACACCCGAGCGAAGCAATTGTAAAATAAATTGAAGCCACGGTCTCGTTATGATTTCCAACCGGGGGTATCGATTCCCGGCCTCGATATTAATTTAATTACAAATAAAGTGCAAGAAAACTAAAAAAAGGCAGAAGTAACCAATAATAGTTATTAAAATATGTAAAAGGTAAAATGAAAAATCGTAATTTATCGTCGCCGAGATTGAACTTGACAATAAAACCAATGAATATTTAATTGTCAATTGAAAAATTGGCCAGCGGAATTTATAGGTGCGATTTACTTCCGATAAGCATCGCGATTTCAATAGGCCCGCCCAAAACAATCCTAGACCGAGGGAACCTCGCCCATCAATCATCTTTCTCGATTCGGAGGTCTGATCTCATTTGGAATGCATAGGCGGATTTCTTTTTTCATTGGCGGTGTACGCGCGGCTTGAAAAATTTTGTTGGATTTATTCAATGCTGACTGTAATATTTAAGTAAGAAAATTCAGTGAATATTTTTGTGAACTGTGAGTTTGGAGTTTGGGAATTTGAAAGTTTCAGGTCATGTTGTAAAAGTGTGTAAACAAGGGATTAAGGGATTAGACGGCTCTCCTAACTTCGACCCCTGCGGTGCGAAGGAAGGTTGAGGGCCTGCATCTGCTGCCTGCACTCGCTTCAGTACAGGTCAGGCCAGGGAAGGTTAAAGACGTATTTTCTTGTATTTTCCAGTTTTTGTAACTAATTGTAATAAAGCCTAATTTTAACTCAATTTATTTATTTCACTTATTTTTTATCAACCACGCATAATTAAAGAAAAATCCAACAGGTTATGGGCCCAGATAGTTGTTAATTTTTAAGTGAATAAGACAGTGAAAAGACAGTTAAGGAACAGTTTTAGTGTTCACAAAGGACAGGAACAGTTAAAAGTTTTGGAAAGACAGTTTTTGTGAAAAGTGACAGTGCAAGATGGCAGGTTCAGAAAATGTGCGTTTTTCAATTGAAAAATTAAATGGTGAAAATTATCAATTGTGGCAGCACAAAATAAAAATCATGTTAATGAAAGATAATGCTTGGTCAGTGATTGATCAGGAAATTCTCAAGCCTGAGGATGAGAATTACGAGGATTGGAAAAGAAAAAATGATCATGCTTATACAGTCATTAACATGTTAGTAGAGGATAATCAACTGATACATATTCTTGATGCCACTACAGCAAAAGAGGCATGGAATATTTTGAAGGATTATAATTTGAAATCGTCTCTTTCAAGTAAAATTTACTTGAGAAAGCGGTTATTCCGAATGCGTCTAGAAGAAGGTGGAGACATGGAAGCTCACATCGTCGAGTTTCTAAAAACTGTTAGCCAACTCGCTGCAGTAGGTAAGAAATTTGACGATGAAGATTTGGCAGCGATGCTTTTATGCAGCCTGCCAGGTTCCTATGACACCCTCGTGACTGCATTAGAAAGCAGGCCGGAAAAGGAAATAACCTTGAATTTTGTTAAAGGTAAACTGATGGATGAATTTAATAAAAGGAAAGACAAAGTTCAAATACAGTGTGAAGAAGAAATCGAAACGGCAATGAAGGTTAGTGAATCCAGAATCTTCAGAGAAAAAGAGTGTTTCTGGTGCAAAAGCAAAGGGCATTTTAAGAGAGAATGTAAAGATTACATAAATTGGAAAGCTCAGCAGGACAGATTACAGGATGGTCAGAGCATTAAAGAACAGACAGCTTGTGCAATATACAACGACGATATGTGTTTTTATTCGGCAAGTCAAGAACAGGCGGTAAACAAAAGCGCCTGGGTGATAGATTCAGCAGCGTCGTGCCATATGACAAATAGTGGGAACAACTTTGAATTATTTTCGAAAAACGTAAGTCAGGTATTTTTCGGAAATGGTGGAAAGGAAGTAAGTACAGGAAAAGGAACAAAATCAGTTGATTTAATAGTTGCCGGAAAAATACAAAAAATGAAAGTGACAGATATTTTATTAGTGCCAAAGTTAGAATGCAATATTTTATCAGTTAAAGCTTTGACTAAGAAAGGATTTACAGTAATATTTGAAAAAGAGACTTGCAAAGTAATGAGACAGAACCTTATTGTGGCTGTCGCCGTAGAAAACAATGGTTTTTATAAATTAATTTGTAAAGAGTCACAGACAGGTCAACAATACAGAAAGATTAATTTGGTAAATCAAAGTCAGAAACCAGAAGTTAGTTCAGAAGTAGAGATCGAATTTCGGCATTTTTCAATAGATTCAGGGGAAGAAAAATTTATTGATGAAGTTGTCAAAGAGCAAGAAAGTAACAAATCGATAGCCGTTGCTTACGTTCAAGAAGAGGAAGAAGCAGAAGAAGAAGAAGAAGAAACAGAAGAAAGGCAAGGAGAGAACGAGGAAACAGGGGAAGAAAATATACCTGAGGTAATCTGCCGAGAGGACGTGGTGGACCAACCAGCAGTGATCGAGGTAGACGCTCAGGACAAAGATGCGAAAGAAGGGAAGAAAAAATCTAACCAGTCTACAACGGAAGAGTTGCCAGCGAGAACAAGACAGTGCAAAAGGATTTAAAAATTCTCAGTGTTACAGTTATGTGAAGTTATTGCAATATTATAAAAAAAAAAAAAGGGGTTTTACAATATTGAGGGGAAGTGTTGGATTTATTCAATGCTGACTGTAATATTTAAGTAAGAAAATTCAGTGAATATTTTTGTGAACTGTGAGTTTGGAGTTTGGGAATTTGAAAGTTTCAGGTCATGTTGTAAAAGTGTGTAAACAAGGGATTAAGGGATTAGACGGCTCTCCTAACTTCGACCCCTGCGGTGCGAAGGAAGGTTGAGGGCCTGCATCTGCTGCCTGCACTCGCTTCAGTACAGGTCAGGCCAGGGAAGGTTAAAGACGTATTTTCTTGTATTTTCCAGTTTTTGTAACTAATTGTAATAAAGCCTAATTTTAACTCAATTTATTTATTTCACTTATTTTTTATCAACCACGCATAATTAAAGAAAAATCCAACAAATTTGAATTCTTGATTAACAAGTGGGACACGGAGGAGTTTTGAGGACATTCTTAATTGAATGTTTACGTGGGCTCGGTGGTGAAATATTGTAATCGTAAATTAACATTTTTTTCATACGGAAAATTATTTTTAATAAATCGTTGGTATAACAAGAGAAATAATGGGAAAAACGATTGTTGAGGATTTCACCTGGTGCGAAAATTTATTCATGGAATATTCTGGTTTTTTTTTTGAAAGGATAGGATATAGTAATGATAATAGTTGTTATTAGACAATGTTTACGCAAGATTTATGAACTATGAAAACGAGTCTGGGTCGAACTTTGATTTCCATAATTCCTGCACGTATGTTTCAACGTAGTATAATTTACAATGTGTTTGCGGTTATCTAGCAACCCTGAATTTTCAAATACACAGTATAGTTGAATAAATTTTGATTAATTAACGTTGCAGCCAATAAAACGTGATTTTTTTAAATGATTTTAGTGTACTATCCTCAATACCGACGCAAAAATTAAAGCTTTCTTCTTGAATAATGAAAACATGGTGAATGAGAAAGGCGCGAAAGAAACGACAAATTTATCGGCGATACGAGCTATTTGTTATAAGCATGTTCGGCGTCGCGCCAACATTGGATACTACAAAACCTGCTCGTATCACGTAAACTCTGTTTATTTTTTACAATAATCAGACATTCTTGAAATTCTAAAACAAATTCTTATTCTTGGAACACTGAATAAAATTTTTTTTATTTTTTGACCAGATAAAACGACATACTTCAGAACCTTTGAAAAAAAACTTGAATTACTTCATACTTTGAATTTTGAATCTCGTTTTGAATAGGTCGACCAGTATTTGTAAAAAAAACCACTTGTTGTCGCCATGAAACAACGAGTCCCATCGAGCTGCGGTTCCGATTGACAGGACACAGAAGGGGGATAAGAGCCCGACAGGTTGGTGTCAGCCCGCTGATATCCCCTGCGATAATTAGCATAACTTCACTTCAGCTCCTCTACGTCTAAAGTGACACGTGACAGAATCATTTGCTCTCCAGGCTGATTTTCACGAGATATTTTCGAGTTCCATGAAAACGCGCTTTGTTCGTTTAAAATCGGAGTTTTTGTCAATTTTCATGTCCAGTCTCTCTCGGAAAATTTTATTTCTTTGTCTAAATTTGTTAAGTGATATATTTTGCTTCAATTGAAGTTCAATTTTGAGATGATGGATTGTTTGAATAGATGACTCAACAAATAATTTTTAAAACCAGCTTTTCTAAGATGACAGAACCAAAAAAACTTGAAAATTGGTTTTTTGTTGACCAATGTTATACGTGTATGTAGATAACAGTTTTCACAAGCCAGCGGTTATTCGGCTAAAACTTTTTTATAAAATACTGATGATAAGAACTCGAAAAATTTTAATTGCAATCACGACTTTCCAGTATTACCGAGTATTACATTCAATATTTTAATTCTCTTTTTTTTTTGTTGAAGCAAAATTTTATCAGTTTTTCATTTTTTTTAGCATTTAAAATTAACGAAAGTACTCAAAAAGCACAAAAATACTCAAATTCCCTCATAACTTTACCTCCTTACATCCAAAAAAAAAAAATTAATTTTTCAAATCAAGATTAAAAAACACAAGCACCCACAGTTAGCTTACACGACCTTTCTCTCGGGGGCATAATTACTTAACCCAAAATATTCAGAACAATAATCGGTGTAATAAAGTAGTTTAACACGATAAAAGGTAAACACGACTTTTTACTCTACCTCACACCGCCCACCTTCTCATTAATTCAATTAGTTCATTTGTAAAGATAAACCCGCCCACGAAAATAAAGACCCAAAATATCCCATAACTTTTCCATAATAAGATAAGAAGCCGTGTCAGAGCCGGGGGGGGGGGTTTATCAATTACAACAACGGCATCGCGCGCATTCGTTGTTGCGAAAACCCAAGGAGAATCGAAGGGTTGAGCTCGGGCCGTAACTCAGGGGACCACCCGATCGTAACTGCGGCCCGGGATGCCGAAAAACGCTGCCGAGGGGCTTTATTTACGGTGGGTGGTGCTCACCGCGGAAGTCGTCGAGAAAGTGAGAGGAGTATCGACGATAACCTTTTTCTCTCTCTTTTTTTTTCATTTTTTGATCAATGCCGGCATCCCGTAAAATGCATAAGCGATTGTACTTATGAATATGAATATTTTTGTCAAGTATTTTGAGGATGTTCAACTTTGAATACCCAAGTCTTACTAGCCACAAGAAGGTAATTTCATTTCTAGTGAGTTGATTGAAACTAGATTTTTAGATAGAAATAATTTTATTGATCAATATATTAATTAATAACGATTTATTTATTATCTTGATCGTACTGATCTCTGTAACTCACAATTATCTATTTTTTTCTCTACAATTATCTGCAATTTACTTTTACAGTAGATAAGGTTCTAATTCAAGGTGAAATAAATGTTTAAACTAACTAATCAAGTGATATTTAATAAGACGTACGATTCGTTTTTGACACAAGCATAAAAAGAATTCTAATCTTCACATTTTGTGTTGAAGATTGAAAAAAATAATTATGAAGAAAATGAAGTCTAAAAGTTTTCTGAATTTAAAAGAAAACATTTTTCAAAATTTATAACTCGAGTTTTTTTCACTTTTAAATTTTTCTACAATAACCCAAATTTTTAAGTTTATTTGACAGTTGCAGCTATAATTTGAGTTGAACGTTCTTAGAGTACTCGTAGCTGTTTACTCTTTCATTTATTTAATTTAAACCCTGAATTATAGTAATGGTCAATTAATCACCAGTGAGTAACGCCCTTTTCCCACGTAACAAATAAAGTCCCGAGTCACCGTGAACAGCCCAGGAAAAAACTCATCCCGGGTCCGGCCCCCGAGATGAATTAGATTAAGGCCAACAATTCTCCGACTGTCAAAATAGCCGCTTTTATCGGGCGCCACCACCTATAGTGACCGGTAACACTTCTTTTTTATAGCTGCGTGGCAGTAAATTCAACCGGTCGTAAATTACAAAGATGCGGTTATCAATGAGTTTGGGGAACCAAGGTGTTGGAATTTTTGTCCGATGCTGTATCCGTTTGGATCAGACTTTTTTTAAGCCCTAAGAATTCAGAGTAAAAGCAAAGTTTGGAGCGAAAAGTATTATAGAAAAAACTTACGAATCAAAGTTGTATGGATTCTTTGGATCACTCACCTGAAACAAAAAAAAAAAAAGATAACGTTATTTTATAAACAAGAAGAAATCCCGATCATTAGCATGCACAGCTGATAAATCTCTCTTAAAGTACACTCGAATTCGTAGATAATCAATGACGATTCCGGTAAGCGGGCTATGAAAAAGGGGTAATAAACGTCGGTAATGAGTGAACTCCTCGGTAATAACTCAAGCTCCAGCCGACCACAATCATAAACACTTCAAACTCGTCTTTCGATTTTCGATTCCAATCTGCCCCGCGCATGCAACGGTAGCTAATGCGGGACACTTAAGAGACCGGGTTGGGGCAGAAAAAAACCTGCGGGTGCAGAGGAAAAACAAATGAGCTTTCTCCGCGGCAGACCAGCGAATCTCGTTTATTTCTTCGTGCGTGCGTTTTCAATACAGATACGAGAGATAAGGGGCATCTGGGATATTTAAATACCCGCACTCTATACCCCGCCTAATGACTTACGTTCTTTTTGGACTACCTGAAATTCTTGTTCTTTTTGAGCGTCTAGTGCAAAAGAAAGTAATCTAGTTTGAATCATGAACGCGGTTTTGAACTTTGGTCAACCGAATTTTTTCAAACTTCAAAAGTTTCTTTCTATTAAAAAAAAAAAAATAGTTGCTGTAGTCTAAATTAATAAAAAAGCCCTGATCATTCAATGACCGAGTCAATAACTAAACTCTTAAAAAATTAACCATGCATCTTTTTTTTTAGTTTTTACTCTAACTTGTGGTCAGAATAGAAATTGAATTTTGAACGTTGGAAGCTTAGTTCCGCACAGTTAAGTACACACTTTATGCTTACTTAGAAAAAAGTTTAAAGTTTATGAGTATGACATTTGTAAAATAAATTACAATACTTGGATTTTTTCGAGAATTTTTTCATGTTACTAATAATAGCACATGTGGTCAGCTTTGTGACAAAAGGTTATTAAAAAATAATTATTTTTTACGACAGTTTCAAAACTTTTGCACTGTAAGAATAAACAATCAACAAACAAAGTATAGACATAAATATAATAACTTGCAAAAAATTACATAATTAATGTATTCATTGGTACAAACGCTTATTAAACCCCTTGTTCAACATCGCCTGCATATATTAAAAAACAATAAACGTCTCAGCGATGCAATAAAATCGAGCGAAGTCGTAACAACAATGGCAAAAATTATTTCCACTTCTGTATTTCAACCTCGATTTCAACTTCAACCAGCCATGCACTCGAACTCAGCCTTATCAGAAAAGAGACATTAAAAACTTCACGAGGTAAATAAGACACCGTTGAAGTACGAAAATAATGAGGGCTAATTACATAAATACGCAGAACGCGGTGAGTTCTCGTGGGCGTGGCAGCGAGCTTAAATTTACCAAAGGGGGGGGGGGGTTAGCTGCCCGGAACGTTTTTCGGATTTATATTTCATAAATTATTCTCGGCCAGTGCGCGCGGCGAGGTTTAAAAGTGTTAGCGTTTTTAAAAGGATTTTTATGCCCGTCGTTTCGCTCCTTGTAATTACCGGGGACGACGCATGTTGACCGAGACAATCGTCGTGAATCTTCTCTTCTTTCTCTAAAAGTTATTCCCTTGTGGTTATTGCTTTATAAGGTTGCGGTTTTGCCAGAGCCTCCGAAGATTAAATTCGATGTTGAGATACGAGCTAGCTTTGAGTATACCGTGGCTGTAAATCACGTTTGATTAATTTAATGAATTTTTTTCGGCTTAAACGTTCTAATTAAATCATGCGATCGTGCGTTTTGCCTATGACCAGACGTATAAATTGGAGCGTAAAATTTTACTGCACTCTTTTTCCGATCGGGTAAAAACTCGCGTTCTTATTTACGCCACCGAAAAGGAAAACATCGATAAAGTAGATAATTTATCGATCGCTATTAATAATAAATATTTTTCGAATCTATTTTAAATTTGTAGTTTTTTTTTTATCTTCGAGCTAGGTAAGAAAGTATGCTTCATTTAAATTAGAGGTACTATGTATTTTATTATTCAGACCGATTGTTAGATAGCTACTTCGAAAACACTTCTAGAAACGTGGTTAAAATTCGCAATGTTTTCTTCTAGTAAATTTACGATACATTAAACAGTGTGCGACGAGTGAAATTCACATTGGAATACAAATGTTAAATTCTGTTGCGATGATTTAGCGTGCTTCGAGGCGTGCTTTTTTTTATATAAACTCGCGAAGAATAATGCATGATGATGAAAAACTCAGAAAACAGTTGTTTAAAGGTTTTTATCTAGTTCACGCAAAAACTCGCAAAAACAGCTGCTTCTGCATATTTAAGAAGCAGCTGGAAAAAAGTAAAAATAAAAATAGCAACGAGGACAAAGTCATTAGATTCTTAAATATTCTAAAGTTAAAAACGAACAGCGAAGGAGAAAAAAAGATTCTTAATGAATACTATAAATAACTTCTTAATCTAAAAAATAAATTTTTGCAAGTTATTCACTAGTCGATTAGTATTCTTAGCAATATCGCATTCTGGAATTTTAACTAAAATTGAAATAAATAGATTTTATAAAAGTTTTTTTACGAAAAATAATAGTATAATTCGTACTTCTTGGTTCGTAATAGAGTAATAGAACTAGAAGATGCTGAGGGTTTTCTTTTGCTGAAGAAACAATAATTAGTTCGGTCAAGGTGCAAAACATGGTTTTTGAACCGTGGGTGCAAGATTTCCCATCTTGTTCGATTAGTATAAACACTCGTATAAACATACTGTCGCACATGGTTGGTTCACTGGAGTTAGAATAAAAGAGATAAAATAAATTGCTGACAGCAGATTTAGTAGGGTTCGAAAACAGCGAATGTGATTTACAGATCAACAATATTGTTAAATATAATGAAGTTAATTAAAGTAATACCAAAAAATTCAAAATATCAAAATTAAAAAAAATAATTTTAGCGCTTTTGCACTGGGAAAATTTGTTGCCCCGAGGTTCAAAAAAACTTTTAATCAATAAATCCTCTCTGCTCCAGTTTAAATCCAACAGAGATCGGGAAAAAAAAAAAAAATTCTACAATAAAGCACTAATAACGAGCGGGTCGCAAAAACCATTCCATTAAAACTTTCAACGGATCGCAATGTTTTTAATAACTTTATCAAGCAACATTCGCACAAAAAACGCGTGCCAATAAATAAATCAACACAAAAAAAAGTCCTCTTTTTTTTTTAAATTCGAATCAATCTGGTATTACGGAGCCGCACACCTCGGTCGCAATATTCCGCGCACGATCGAGATCCAGCCGAGATAATTTAGCGACGGGGATAGATTATGAAGAGCGAGAGAGAAGGAAAAGCTTGCCGGCACGCGCCTAGGACGGCGGCGCCAGGGGCCGTTATCTCGTAATGCGGCTCCTCTAGGTGCTGCTCGTTTATTATCGCGCCTTTATGAGCTAGCTGAAATCGCTAAGATTTTATAAGTCGTGCATACCGCGGAACGGGGATGACATGACTTTTCGACTGATGCTGCAGCCTCAATTTTTTGAAGAGTGGGAAGCATTACTCACTCGGTGCTTAACTTGTGTAACCGTTTGGACTCGTTTGAAAAAACGATTAATTTATGAAATTTTTGGAAATAAACGAGCGGTATGTAGTAACTGTTGGTAAGAAAAAATGATGCATACTAAATTTTCGCAAACGACTAAAACTTGGTTCCTGAAGTAAGTTAAATTCAACGTACTTGCTATTTGTCAGGGAACTGGAAAGATAGTTACGGGCAAACGGAGCTATTATATATATACTGAAAAATAATAAAAGTTAATTCTTAAGTTTATTCTGTAATGTTGTAGAATTCATTTGAACCAACAGATTCATTCTATTTTTCAGTTCTTAAATTGAGCTAAGTAATAAGTAACTTTGGTCTAATGGAAAAAATACTTGACTTGAATATAGACCGTCGGAATGATCTTGAGTTCGATCCCCCGAGAAAATAAGTTTTAACGGATGAAAAAAATGCAAGCCTTTTTGGATTATATCTATAGCTGGTTACAAATTCAAAAAAATTTTTCCTTCAATTAAAAAAAAAAATTGTAGGATTTTATGTTATTGATTTTTTTTTCTCTTTATTACAATGAATAGTAATCTAGAATTACAATTGATTGCAATTGATTTTTTTTTCTCTATTATAATTAAAAAATAGAATCAATTTTATATTAATTATTAAATTTTAGACATTGTTATATAAAAATGTAACTGTGACAATTGATTAAATAAAATTATCATTTGCATGATTTTCACGTGCTAAAATTTGCTAAAATTTCAAAAGAATATGTAAACCATTGACAACTTGTAACGAGCCTACAAAATTTTCACAACCTCTGTTTTAATAGTTTTCTTTCGCACATAAACATTAAGCTCGTATTTTAACAAGACTCGTCAAAGTCGTGGTAACATTTGAAACAGCACAAAGTTACAAAATAAACTCGGCTAATCAAACATTGGAAAACGGAATATTCTTTTTTCCCAAGAACCAGCGAGGTAAATAATTGTAAATTATTATAAGCCCGAGCACAATCAATTAGTAGGTGGTAATTTTTAAAGCCGACACAAGTTTTGCATGCACACCTCTCCATACGTTTGAAAAAAAAGTGCCCCGCACACATGCGCAAACGCACACGGGCTGGTAACGGTGATAATTCTGCACAGAAAAGAGAAAGTATTATACACACAGACAGTGTATGCCAAAGTGCGGTGCGTTACCAAACTCAATCCATTAAATTTTATTAATTTCAACTCAGTCATTGCATACTTGAGTAACGATATACTTAATTTAAATAAAATTAACTGGGCTATAGGCATACCGCAAGCTAAAATTTCTTATCATTTTTAAAATTAAATTATCTCTCCTGAAAAATGGTTATAAATCCCGGGCTCTAATGGTTTGTTTGAAAAATCCCCGCGTGATTAATGTTGGAAAATTTGAATCCTGAAATAGGCAGTTAAACTCCCGATACTATCGTAACGTATTTTTTTCGGTTTTTCCCATGAGAATCGATAAATTTGATTTAATTGAAACATCATAAAGTACGTATTCGCGTCAATAATTCCCCTCCTCAATAACTTAATCAGCGCAAGACCATATAAAAAACGATTTACAGAGACTGTAAGCGAGTGCGTAAAGTGTGGTTAATATATACGCGGTCAAATATTAAAAGTGCACGCGGGAGATGATCCACAACGTGAAGTACTTGTTTTGGGTTTATAAATATCCCCTTCCCGCTGCTTGAAACGAAAACTCGCGAGTGCAAATTTCAGGATTTTCACCAAGCCACTTAAAAACTATATTGGCCATTAAAATATGTTTTGAGTGCTCGAGGGGGTGAGCGCATAAAAGTTCTTGAAATTATTACGGCGTATATTAAACGCATTATGGGACTTTAAAATTTCCCGCATCCTCGACGAGAATTTTTTCGTCCTTTTAAAAGTTTTTCAGTTGCACAAAAACGAAGTTGGAACGAAATCAGGCGCCACTGGAACAGTGAAAGTCGCGGATATACAATTTTTATTCGTCGCTAATGGGTGGTTAGACTAGCGTCGGAAAAAATGACGTGTGGGTATAATGCTCCGGACCAATAATTTCATCACGCTTTGAATTGCAAATTGTGGCTTTATCAGAGTTATTATTTATGTGTAATTTGGTAGGACTTTTTTTTATGCAAGTGTCTGTGGGTACTTTCGAATTTTTCGTTTGGTTAAGCTTGCAGATTTGCATATTTTCATTGCAGGTTTATTGCTGACTCTACTGTTTTGTTGTTATCTGCTTGTATATAAATTTGTTTTCATATTATTATCAGAGGATTCGGATGGTTCAAAAATTGATCAATATTTTAAAACTTCGCTCGCACCGAGCAATACTTTGGTAGAAAAATATTGTAAAATAAATTAATTTTATCTTTTCAAGTTCTTTATGATCCCTTGCAATCGAGCTTGCAATAAAAATCTTTAATACTTTTATCTATTTACAAGTAAACATGAAAAACATCATAAATATGCTGCTGTAGTACTAATAATCATCGTAGCAATTCAAGTTACGGTGAAATATTGAGGTTGCGAGTTCAATTCCTCATTGATTTTAAAATTTACAAACATGTTATTTTTCGCCAAGTTCACTGTTACATGAATAATGAATAAAAAAAAAAAATTTGTAACCGTTGCACACTTTTTTTTCTGTTTTTATTTTGTATAAATTCATTTTATTTTATTATTTTTTTAAACAGTTTATTTGATTCTTTTCTGGTTTTTTTGTATGGGTCACTGTAAAAATTCTTCGCCTTATGTTGGTTTTATAGCATGCAACTAGACTTTTTCAAAATCGATAATTTGTAAAGCTGAATAAATCTCACATAAGAACTTTCCAGTGATGGTAATCTTGCAAATAATTAATTTTAGAGTTAATCAGCTGTCTTTTATTAGTTTCAACGCAAAAAAAATGTCTGCGAGATAAAAAATTTAATTTTTATTTTGCAGAGTAGCAGCTCCACAGTGAGCCTTAACGGCACCGCGTAAATTTTAATATTTTTAAATACAATATTTGACGAGCGCAGCCAGGTTTAATTAGTATACGGATACATTCAAGGTAGCTTATCTCTTTTTTTTCTTTTTTTTTTTTTTATTAACGTGGCTCTCGACACAACAAATTGGTTTTCGCGCCCATGTCCGACACGAGACGAGAGCCGTAAAATGATCCGAGCGTGTAACTCGCTTTCAATTACGTGAAGCCTCAATTTGGGCCCGTGTAAGTGCAGCAGCGCGAAAATATTCCTCTTCGGGTTTAAATTTAAGTGTCGCAAAATAGAATCCCAGTGTTGCCAACAAAAAAAAAGAAGGCAAGCAGCCGAGGCAGACATTCATTGTCCGATTCCTTCAAACGTGACCCATTGACCTTTTTCCAGTCGCTCAACCAATCGATTTGACCCTGAAACTTCACCGTAGCGTCAAAATTTACAACTAATTAATTTTGAAAAAATAAATCGCACCCAAACAGTCAATAAGTCGAGTGACAAATTGATTATCCATTCTCCTCACCCAGCGCTGTAAATCAGCCGAGCCGTCGTTTTCAAATAAGCTCCCACAATAAAGCACGCGTTTCTCACGAGTTCAGGCGGGGGTTGAAAAAGGTTTATATCGGTGCCGCGTTAAACGTCAGATTTTATCTCCTTAGACTCCTCCCCGCGAGCATTTGCATGTTTGAAAAGGAAGACGCACGATAATTCTTTGGGAATCGATAATCCGGCAATCGCACTCGGAGCGGGACTAATAAAAACGAAAATCCACGGCGCGTGGGTGCAAAAACGATGACCTCGGGTCGCCGGGTAGGTAATAATGCGAGGTGTGTTGCGTTGGGTTGGCAGGCTATTGTGCGAGGGTCTTGTGTTGTTGTTGCTGTACCCCGGGATTTTTTTATTTTCTCAGAGTGGGGGAGAAGCCGAGAGAAGCTTAATGTAAATAACGTAAACTGGTTTGAAATTTGCGGAGTCAATTATTGGAAGGCCAGGGAGAAAAAGGCCTTTACAATGGGGTGAGACTTTTTATTCTGTTTTGTTCTTTGTGGGAGTCGATTTCGTTCTTTATCATGAGGATTGATTCATTCGACAAATGTACTTGTACAGCTTCGAAAGAAAGAGAGAGAGATTCAATTAACATTTAAAATGATATTTTTAAGAGAAGAAAAACAGACAATTTTTTGTTTAATGAGTCATGAAATAAACACAAAGATGATTAGTCGTTGCAAAAGAGTCTTATAAAATAGATTATCATAAAAAAAATCGTCCTTTGAACCCTGTAGATAGTAGATAAATAAAAAAATCTTGATAATTATTGACAAAAATACTTTTGTAAAGTCATATTTTCCCTCTCTATACTAGACTTTCGTATCAAATTTTTTGAAAAATAAAAAAAACTATGTTAATTAAAATTAAAAAAAGTAAAATGAGCAATTAAAAACTATCAAATTAAATTTAAGAAAAGCATTTCCCGCCAGCCAGATTCAATGTAAGTGGAATGCAAAGCAGAAATAGTCGAAAATTTCAGCCAAAGTGCACACAGGAAGAAGAAAGCGCATAATAAATCGAGTAGGTGTTAGACGTCCTCGGCGTCCCGAGTCTTTTTGATCATCTGCATCGAGAAACAATGCGCAACGGCGAGGCTCAATTTAAAAGACAAATCGAGGGTACTTATCGCGTGCTAGTTTTCTACCGAGACCGAGCGAGAATAGTGCGGGTGCCTTGTGCGCGTAAATACTCTCGGATGAATTCCCTGATTTATTCGCGCCCAAGGGGCTACGCACTTGAGAAAAGACTAACAGGACTATGCCAAGACTAATAGGATTATGACAGGACTAACAGGACTATGACAGGACTAACAGGACTATGACAGAACTAACAGGACTATGACAAGACTAACAGGACTATGCCAGGACTAACAGGACTGTCGGAGAATAATGAGAATTTCAAAGGATGCACAGATGAAATTGCTGTAACATTTTTTTGAATTCGCATTACTAAATATCTAAATACATTGTTAAGAGGAATAGAAGATTACTGACCGAGGAACCGCAATGATTTCTTCATTAAACATCTGTCATAACCATTTTTATAGCAAAATAAAATTGTAATTTAATGAAGATTTTATTGTTAAAACGATTTTTTGTAAAAAAATTTATTCAAGTATTTTAACTTTACACTAAATACCGTAGAATTTGAGACTAAATTAAACTATGACTATTATGTTATGCTTGTATCAAAAAAAATTTTAATTCTGGCAAAAATTGATGGTAAATAAGAAGCAAAGGTAAGAAAAAAAATTTGTCGTAAACTGACCTTGATTAAATTGGTCTAGTTTTTTTTTTTTTTTTTCTTATTTAATTTTCACCTTTCGTAAGAAAAATTTTTTTATTACATTATTTTTACAATGCACACTTTTAGGGTTAGTTAACATGATGGGTTTTCATAAAAAACTGATTGAAAAAAAAATCCATCGAAAATGTAAGTAAAAAATAAAATTTTCAAATTACTTGAACTTCAAGCCAGGAACAAGAACTGATATTTTTAAATGATTGTTCTTGAAAGTAAGTAATCTGAATTGATAAATTATATTTTTTATATGTATTGATACACAGATTCTTCGATTCACATTTTAAACTAATTTTATACTTTTTTCTAATCGTTTTTATACTTCGAATGATATAATTATAAATGACTCAAAATATTTTTGCTACGAATTACCTAAAGAATATTGTTCAACATTTGAATTAAGATTTTTAAATTAAGACCTTACCGTCAGCTGGTTTAGTATGACAAAAGATTTATAAAAATGTAGTTTTTTTGAGAGAAGAAAAAATTGTGTAAGAAATATAGACTCTTCCTCTTGTTTTTTTTACTTTACATTAGCGTTTATATTTATTTTTACGAATTTAATAAATTTTAAGTAAATTTTTGATAAAGACTTACAAAAAAATTAAAAAGCTAAAAGGAAATAATGTGCCATAGAGACAATTTTGACTAATTTTAAAATAATTTGATACAAAGTGAATAAAAAATTATGGTTAAACTTAATTTAATAAAAAGCTCAAGATTAAGTTTAAAGTCAAAGGATGAACTTCTCATAACTTTAATTCCTCAATACTTTTGAGCCATTTAGAAATACGATATGAAAATTTACACTTCAAATACAAGGCTGCTCTATAGTAGGTACATCAGGCGTAATTTAAGATAAATAATTTTTTTTTAATTAAATTTGTTAAAGTGTAAGTGAAGAAAAAAATAAAAATGGGGTAAACGCTAAAGAATTAAGTTTATTAAATGCTTGCTTTTTGCATTTAATGAATTTAATTTTATTTGCATAGCCTTCATTTTATTACTTTTTAACTTGAACATAAGAAGGGAGGTGTTAAAAATCACTTTGGCTCTGGGATAAGTGCAATAATACCTTTTTATTCAACGCGATCATGTAATCGGTACTTTTTGACGTGTAAGATACGCGGTAGAAGTGATACTTTTTATTTTCACCGTAGCGTTGAATAATAGAGTACATTTACAGCCGTATTTTTATCAAAGTACCAAATTACATGATCTTGTTGAATAAAATATGATACTCAAATTGTTTCCGATGTAAATGTGCAACTTCACACACAAGTTGAGTAACATATCATTTCCGATCTGCTATACAGTAAAAACGTCATTTTTAGCCTATATTTTTGAAAAGCAGTTTTTTAGTTAATTTTGCAAACGATTCTTGTTCGAAACTTTGAAAAGGTCTGCAACCATGCATGCTCTTTGTCTTTTAATAAGTTTTCAGGAAAAAAATTCTCAATTCCGGTTTTGATGATTTTGACCAGGTAAAATTTAAAATTCTAAAATCAATTTTTAGAATTTTTTTAGTTGGAGAATTCTTATTTTTACATGTCAAAATCATCAAAATCGAATTGAAAAATATTTTTTCTAAAAATTTAAGAATAATACAGAGTATTCGATGTTTAAGATCTAGTCAAGAGCTATGTAGGCTTAAGCACAGATTATTTGAAAATTAGATAAAAAACTGTTTTTTGATTTGTATTAACTGTAAACTGAAAGAGTAAAATTAATCAACAATAGTGCTTGCTGAGACTCGAGATTTTTTCTCGATCTTGTCTTGAAATCAAGACGAGACCAAGACGAGACCAAGACAAGATTTGTATTCTCACAGTTTTTCAAGACCAAGACGAACCAAGACCAAGGTCACTCTCGTGTCGATAATCTTGATAATCTTAAAATCTTGAAAATCTTAAAAATCAAAAATTTAAATACAAGACATTTTAAAAAATATTGGCTTTATTTTATTATTCATGTTTTATTAAACTTTGTTTAAACAAATTAATAAACTGCATGACTACTAATAAGTCTAAAATTTTTTTCCATTTTAAAAATGAAATTCCATATTTTTTTTAACCTCATTAATTTGTTCAAATAAATAAATTTTAATTATTTACAAAATATAAAAATGTATCACATATATTTTGAGTTTGTGTTGCGTTTGTGGGGTTAGGTGCGCCGGGTTTTGGTGAAATAATAACTCGAAGTTTAATATTTTTAGACTAGAAAATTTATTTGAACAAGCTCGATGCGAACAGCTCGCAGAGCAAAACTAGACTGTTGTTCTTGGCCTGCCGGCTCGTTACCGCAGGTCAAAAGGGCCCTGAAGTACTTAGTGAATCATCACACTGAAGTATTTCAGGTATAATTAAGGCATCGGGTGTTGGAGCCTTCGTTCGGCTCTGCAGGAATCGTACCTGCGTCAAAATAGAGCCTGAACGGAAAATTCCATCACTCGATCGCCACATACTCCCTTACCAGTGATAACGTTAAAGTAAAAAAATTATATGACATAATTACAAATTGGAGTATTAAAAAAAATAGTACATGATAATTTAATTGATATTAATTATAACAAATTACATATTAAAAAAATTTTTCAATGACATTCGGTCGTTTGCTTAAGAAAATTTGAGAAAGAAAATTTGTAAAAAAATAATCATACACATTTTATCGAAGATATTCGGTAGTCGATTCATTCGTTGTTTCAAAACATACAATTTCACAAAATACAATTTTGCATTCAATATGTCACTGAAACTTTTATTTAAAAAAAATCACAACACTGCACTACACTATGAAAAACCAGCCTGAAGACGATCGGCAAAGCGTACTCGCCTGCCAGATCGCGTTTTGAACCGCGATTCTTCAGCTGTGCCGGTCAGCTCGCGTGCGTTGTCACTTTCATCGTTGTTTGGAGTAGTGCTAACTGGTGGACAGTTGTCCTCGCTGCTGTTTTCGTTGTTGTTATTGTTGTTTGCCTGTGATAGTTGCTCATCGGTGTCGTTTAATACAAAAGCAGGCTTGAGTCTATCGATCGTGACTCTTGTATTCTTGCCACTTTTCAAAATAACGAAAGTTTTGTCGTTTCTTTCGATTACTTCGAAAGGGCCGTCATACGGGTTTTGCAGCGGTCTTTTTACAGTGTCGTTTCGTAAAAACACATGCGAACATGTTGCCAAATCTTTGAAAACGAATGGCTTTATTGTACCGTGGCGAGTCGCTGCCACAGGCTTTAAATTCTCGATGGTTTTGCGAAGTCTTGCCACGAAATCTGTGTGAATTTGCGTTGCACTTGGTGCGAAAAATTCTCCAGGCAAGCGAATTGATTCTCCGTACGTGAGTTCAGCAGGTGTTGACTTCAGATCTTCTTTAAAAGCAGTTCGCATGCCCAACAGTACGATAGGAAGTACGTCGCTCCAAGATACTGTCTCGTGGCATTTTATTGATGCTTTTAATTGCCGATGAACTCGCTCAACCATACCATTTGCTTGAGCGTGAAAAGATGTTGTACGGAGATGAGTGATGCCAAGAAGTTTTCTGAGCTCGTTGAACAGGTCCGATTCGAACTGGCGTCCTTGGTCCGTCGTGACCTTGAGTGGAACACCAAATCGCGAGATCCAGTCCAAGAGTGCTCTCGCCACAGTCTCAGCAGTCATGTCGACCAGTGGTGTGGCCTCAATCCATCTTGTGTATCGGTCGATGCAGGTCAGGATGTACCGGAAATCTCGTGACGGTTCCAGCGGTCCGACCAAGTCGCAGTGAACGTGAAGAAATCTTTCGCTGACACCTTCAAATTCACCAAGAGGAGAGTGTACGTGCCTTGAAGTCTTTGCTCGCTGACACGGTAAACAAGTTCTGGCCCAAGATTTACAATCTTTCACAATGGACGGCCAAATGAACCTTTGCGTAATGAGTTTCTGAGTAGCTCGTACACCTGGATGAGATAAATTATGAAGATTATTGAATACTCTCCGTCGAAGAGATTTTGGCACAAAAGGTCGGATGTTTTTCGTCGAAACATCACAATAGATGCCTAATTGCGTCTCGGGCAATCGAACCATCTTCAATTGCAGGGAGTGGTCGTTGTTATTCAGCATCTGCACTAATTCTTCATCATTAGACTGTGCAGCTGCAATTTCTTCGGTGTTTACTGTCAAACTTACCTCACCGATTCTCGACAGGAGGTAGGCGACGACATTGTTTTTGCCTGCAATGTGCCTAATATCGGTCGTAAATTGTCCGATATAATCCAGGTGTCGGGTTGCTCGTGGTGTGCTTTTGTCCAGGCCTTGCTCGAATGCGTAAGTTAAAGCGGCATGATCGGTGAAGATAATAAAATATCTGCCCTCGACGGCCCACCTGAACTTTTTTACTGCTGCGTATGCACCGTACAATTCGCGATCGTATGCACTGTACTTACGCTGTGCTGGATTTAGCGCCTTGTTGAAGAATGCCAATGGTTGCCAAATTTTGTTGACAAACTGTTGCAACGTTCCACCAACAGCGAAATCCGAAGCATCGACGGTGATTGAAAGTAACGCGCCCGGGACAGGGTGAACCAGCAGCGTGGCGCTCGAGAGTGCGTTCTTTATTTCCTCGAATGCATTTTTGTCTTCGTCAGTCCACTCGATAGGCGTGCTGCCCTTCTTTTTACCTTTCAAAAGATCGTTGAGCGGTTGTTGCAGATGAGCGGCACGAGGGATGAATCTGCGATAAAAATTTATCGCACCGTTGAAACTGCGCAGGTCTTTCGCGGTCGCCGGAAGGGGGATCTTTTTGATCGCCTCTACACGCTCCTCGAGCGGGCGTATTCCCTCGGCGTTGACCTTGTAGCCGAGGTACTCCACTTCCGGTTGACCAAACACACACTTCGCGGGATTTATCACCACACCGTATTTGCTCAATCTTTCGAACAGGAGCCTTAAATGTTGCAAATGTTGCTCCGCGTTTTCACTCGCGACTAGATAATCATCCGTATAAGGGAATACAAAGTCAAGACCTTCAGTTATTTCATCGCTGAATGCCTGAAAGGTTTGACCCGCGCCCCGTAAACCAAACGGAGTGCGCAAAAACTCGAAGAGTCCGAACGGCGTAGTCACTGTTGTCTTGTGAATATCCTCCTCGGCGACGGGGATTTGATGATAAGCTCGGACTAAATCGATCTTCGAGAAAACACGTTTTCCGCTGAGGTTATGCGTGAAATCTTCGATGTGACGCATTGGATATCGGTTCGGTTTAGTGCGTTTATTAACGTGCCTGTAGTCTCCGACCGGGCGTATCCCGTTATCTTTCTTGAAGACAACGTGTATCGGGGAGGCCCACTGGCTGTTTTTTACGCGTCGCACTATTCCGAGTCGCTCCATTTCTTCAAATTCGGCTTTTACGATTTTCAGCCGATCTTCGGTTAAGCGACGAGGACGGCTGAACACTGGTGGTCCGGGTGTAGTTTCGATGTAGTGCCTTACGTTGTGTTTTACATCGTGGCCAATCTCAGCTACAGGGCGAACGATGTCCGGGAACTCAGCTAGCAGTCGATGGTAAGGTGAGTCGCCGTGGATTGCGCGTACTGTCGGGAAGTCGTCACCAACGGCATGTCCTGCAGCACATAGTTCGGTCGCGTTGTCGATCAGTCGATTATTGCGTGGATCAACAAGTAATCCGTAGTGGGCGAGAAAATCATAGCCAATAATCGGTTGTTCAACGTCTGCGATAATAAATCGCCAGGTGAACTGCCGTCGTAGGCCAAAATCGAGCATTATAAGTTCACTACCGTATGTACTTATCGGCGTACCGTTCGCCGCGAATAACGTGCACTTTGATTTTTCGCGTTGGCCACGGAACAACACTCGCGGAAAAACACACAACTCGGCACCTGTGTCCACCATAAAGGTCTTTTTCGAGTAATTGTCTTTCACATACAAACGGCGAACACTGGGGTCGTTTTTAATTGCCGCAATTAAAGACGCCCCAACTAGTTTTTTTTAAACTTGCACGGATCACGACACTTGGTAGCCTTTTCGGCATAATTTTCGTGGTACCAGCAGAGATCTGGGTTTCGAGGAGCTGATGGACTTCGCCCACGCGAACTGCCGCGCGATTGTGAACGGCCGCGGTACTTTTGCTGTTTCTCAAGACGACTGAGACGCGAAGTCACCTCGTCTAACTTCTTTAATACCGCCTGCAGCTCGCTGCCATCACTTTTGCTTACTGCAGCTATCTTGGCGGGTTCGTGTGCCACTGCTGCTATCCTCGGTCCACGGGCTGCATCGATTACATGGATCGAGTCCGCTGTTTCTGCAAGCTGCTCCAGCGACTTCTCTTTTATTGTCGCCAGGATCCGTTGGGTGTCCACTGGCAGTCGTTTTAGCCAGAAATTTCGGAGTAAGTCGTCCGTTACTGGCAGATCTTTGGCCAACGTTTTCATCTTGCGCAGCATCTGCACAGGAGTGTAGTCGCCCAGTTGCACGGGTTCGAGCAGTTTGCCTAACCGTGTCTCAGTCGAATCCGATGTCCTCTCAATTATTTTATTTTTCACATCGGTATATTTTCCGTCATACACCGGGTCGTCGAGCACATCGTCCATCATGCTCGAGTACTTCTGGTCAAGCGCGCCAACCAGGTACGTGAACTTCGAAGCTTCCGAAGTAACACGCGACGACTTGAAATTCGCTTCAAGCCTCCTGAACCACCCCCTCGGATTTTCAGGCCAAAAGGGTGGTGCGCTCATTCCGATGCCATTTACACTCCCTTCGGCTGCAGCAGCCAAAGCTGCTGCGGCAGCCTTGATTGCGTCATCCGTGACTTGGGTCGTCCCAGAGCCGGATTCGTTGACGCTGACAATTCCGTCCTCGTTCACCATTTTTCACCAACAAAATCGCACAAATATATGCCCACAAACACAAAACACTAATCACGTCGGGGTCACCAATTTGTGGGGTTAGGTGCGCCGGGTTTTGGTGAAATAATAACTCGAAGTTTAATATTTTTAGACTAGAAAATTTATTTGAACAAGCTCGATGCGAACAGCTCGCAGAGCAAAACTAGACTGTTGTTCTTGGCCTGCCGGCTCGTTACCGCAGGTCAAAAGGGCCCTGAAGTACTTAGTGAATCATCACACTGAAGTATTTCAGGTATAATTAAGGCATCGGGTGTTGGAGCCTTCGTTCGGCTCTGCAGGAATCGTACCTGCGTCAAAATAGAGCCTGAACGGAAAATTCCATCACTCGATCGCCACACGTTTATTATTGAAATTTATTATTGAACATGGTAAGTACAAAGCATAGCAACAAAAATTTTTTAAATGTTTAAACATTTTTAACAATAAAACTATGCGTCGGATCAAAAAAATGAATTAGTAATTTTCATCTTATTTTCTTCTTCTGAATCTATTGCAACAAAAATTTTTTCGATTTGTTAATAAACAATTTAATTTTGCAATAACTTTTTAAGCGATTTGAATTTTTTTTTTCATTTGTTTAAGTTAGAAATGATTGTAAAAAGCTGCTGTTAAAATTTCGTGAGTGTGCTTCAATTTTTACTATTTTTTTAAGAATATTTATGAAAATTGGCATTCTCGTGAGATTTGCGGCCCATATATTTGATATTGATTTATTTTAATATTTTGTAAACATTTTTTATAGTAAAACTATTGTAAATTTATTAAGTAAGTGGTAATAAATTCAAGTATTTTTTCGTTTATTCTTAACCTGAATTCAAATTTTGTATAATTCCCTACACAGAGTGAAATTCGAGATTTTCGAGATTTTGTCTTGTCTTGTCTTGAAATTAAGACAAGACCAAGACAAAACCAAGACGAGACCAAGACAAGACTTTAAATTTCCTTTTTTTTCAAGATCAAGACGAGACTATGCCAAATCTATAAATATAAAGGTCAAATTTAATAAAAACTAGCACGCCCGCGCCGTCTGACCCTTTCGCTACGCTCAACCGACCAGATGACTTGGCTGGCTACGGTGGTTTTGCTCAAAATTTTTTTAAAGTGTTTGCTGCGCAAGACTTGAGACTTTAAAAAAAAATTTGGGCAAAAAGCTCTGCTACCACTCCGCGCGAAGCAAGGTATGCATTGACATTCTCCGCTATCGCTCCACACAATGCATAAAAGGCACGACCGACCGACACTCGCGCTTCGCGCTTGACAATCTTGTTTTTTTTTTTTTTTTTTATTCTCGTACTAGAACTATAGAATACTAATACAAACATTTTCCCGCTTACCCCTTTCAATTTTGTCTATTGGGTCGCGAAAAATCCTGTGCACAATTTTGGATTGCATTTATTGTTCTGGCGAACTTATAAGGCCTCCCAGGTCCCTTCGGGGTCGGTCGTGCCTAAAAATTGATAAAAATCATCAGTGTCGGTGTAAAATCTACCTTAGCTTTAGCTTTATTTATAAATTTTTTTGTCTACAATGGTTAAAAATTCTCGTAAAGTTTCAATACGAATTAAAAATACTAAAAAAACTACTCTAGTACTTATTGAGTAGTCATTGAATATTTTTTCTTGGGAAGTTGTAGTTTGGAAATGATGAGCAAAGGAAAAACAAAAAACTTAAAATATTTTATAATATCGAATTTCTCAATAAAAAAAAAAAAAAAAAAGAACTGACCGAACTGAAAAGACTTTAAGAGGATCAAAAAGACTATAGCAGGACTAATAGGACTATGGCAGGACTAACAGGACTATGGCAGGACTAATAGGACTATGACAGGACTAACAGGACTATGCCAGGACTAACAGGACTATTGCAGGATTACGAAAAACTGCGCAGGATTTTTCACAGGACTGGAGTGCGTAACCCCTTGTTCGCGCCCGAGAGATGATGAATCAATGGTCGATTAGATAACTCCGTCACACTAATTTTTAATCTTTGATTGTTGCTCGATCGATCTGACTTCATGTTACTTAGAAGCTTTTTTTAGTAAAAAGCAAATTGATTACTGCGAGGAGTAAAAATTGAATAATAATATATTATTAAACTGATACCAGTATAATAGCTATGCAAAGTCATGCCATGTGAATGATGATTGTTACTGTACAATAAACGAAACCGCGAGTTATTAAGGCGCGATTGATACTTTGTAATTAAAATTCAATCAATATACTCTATTAATTGAAAAAAAATTTAATTGAATTAAAAGATAGCGTATCGAGCGGCGAGGTAGAGAGAAGAAAAAAAAAGAGAGTACAATCAAGGGTATTTTTCCGGAAGCGCCCGCGCCTTCTGGAAGCGAGTCTGGGTCGAGGAGTCAGAAAATAGTATTTCTAAATGCGCTCTTCCCTAACTACTGTAACAGCTACTCGGGAGCGCGCGTGCGGCTGCGGTGTCTCCCTCGCAGGTGCGCAATATTCGTCTTCGGGACACTTTAATCGAGGCTTTACACCGAGGCGTCGATACCGACGGGCCCCTTTGATTTATTTCACGCTTTGCGTTTTTATAAATAACTCGACTTCGAGACTATTTTGAGTGTTGGAAAAAACTTATTGTGTAAGTGGAAATTGCTCCGAAAGTTTTCTTGAATCTGTTATTGTTTGCTGATATGAAATTTATAAATCGGTTTAATTTACAACGAAAATAAAATTTTTTCCATGAGAGTTTAATTATTATTATTTTTTTTCATAAATTTATTTTAAATTTATGTTAACAAACATGTATGAGTTTTTCACTGCTTTACATGAAAACCTGTTTTTTTATAAAAAATTTACCTAGAGTCAATTATTGCTTCTTTACGAGTTTTTTTTACAATCTTTCTTTGGTGTTTTACTCGAATCGTTTCAAAATTTCGCTAATATTTTGTTCATGATGGATATTAACAAAATATTTCTGACTTACAAGTTTTTAAACAGTTATTATTTTTCGTGTATTTATTGATTCGTTGAGCGTTCAAAAACATAGTGGTATAAGTTTCGAGTTTATTTCGAAAGATATATTCAATCTCAAATAATTATTTCAATGAAAGCACCCAAGTGAACCCATTTGGAAATTTTTCTCACAAACATATTTTGTTCATCGTAGTAAAAAATTGCTCTTGTTCCTTTCGTTACAAGTAGCCGCATAATAAAACAAAAAAGTTTCCATTGAAAAATTCAATACTATTTCGAACAAACAATCATGAATATTAATGTGGCGACACCTACAGCGATGGCAGTCTCATGAGATAATGACGTTTGAATTTGAATATCTTTTATATCCGCATAGATAAGGGCCAGCGCATAACTATTAGTAAATCAATACAAACTCGAGTTGCACAAATGCCCGCGCTAGTGCATGACTGCACGCAATCTCGAATAATTAAGAAAACCGATCCGGCAACAAAAATCTACCGATCTCTCTATTCCCCTGCGCAAGATACCAAAGTCTCGGCTTACCCGCGCAAGACGATTCTGTTGGGCCATTAAAGAGTGATCTTCTTTTTTGAACGGAAGCACCGAAGAGGATCATTCAATGTAAATCAGGATACGAGTTTTCGTTTTGAATTTTAAATTTGTTATTTCAACTACGCTATCGAAACTTTGTATCTTTTCAAAGTTGATTGATTTTTTCAACTCTCTCTTTACTGTCGATCTTGTAAATTACAAATATCCTTGGATTAAACCTCCAAGATTAGCGAATAAATGATTTAAAAATTTCTCATGAATTATTCAAGAATCAAGTTTGCCACTTTGAAGAAAATAATGGGTTTTATTATCTGACGAATAGTCTAAAATACACGATTACTCAGAATCATTGTCATAACTTTATACTCCGGCCACTATTATTGGTTCCTAAATCAAAATTCATGTATTCCAACGCGCGCATCGAAATCTTCCTCGCGGCTTCGAGACTTTCTCCATCATCACTCATACGCACTTTTTCCCTCTCTGTACACACGAGCGAAAAGTGTCTTTATAAATCGCCTAGTAACCTTTTGTCGCTTTTTGGCATCTTTGTTCCCGCCGAATGATCTATGCCTTTCGTCAAATTGAGACGTTCGCCTGTGCGTCAATATCGGCGCCGACTCACGCGTAGCGTTTATGATAAACGACGAGGAGTTGTTCTACTCTGCAATTTGTCGTGAAAGGACTTTTTTATTCTGAGTAAAATAGCTCAAGGATCGTGTTAACACCATTGCTTGATTAAATCAATCGCGATCTACCACCTTTGTGTCATAAATTCATACGCACTTTGGCCTTGATTATTGTAATCCCGGGTGCGTGGGTAACCAGGGTGAGAAAATTACAACTTACACTGGTATCTTCCTTCCATATTTGTATCGCACTCGAAAGTGACTAACTTTTTTTCTTTCGAGGATACGCTAAAAATACCGCCAGAGCAAACATAGTTCAAGGAAGAAGAAAAAAAAAGTGAATCATCCGGCAGGACGCGCGTTTATGGGCGTGGTGAATTTAGCACGGCTGGTGCGTAGGCAGATTCGCGGGCGCGATTTCTCGCACGCATCTTTAGCTACAATCTTTATCTCCTCTAGCTAGCGAAGCTTTTTTTTTGGGCCTGCTTTATCTGCGGGATTGCGTGGACTTGTTTGTAGAATAATCCAACGAGCAGGAGGAAGGCCTTTTATCTGTGATTTCGCGAGATTTGTTCGTTTTGTTTATTGTTATAGGTGCAGCAGAGCCGGAGTGGAAAAAAAAAGAAGGTTTCGTTTATTGAATGATAAAGGCATTCCCGGCGAGTCTCAATAAACGGATTACGGGGATTTGGTTGGCTAATGATTCCTGCATGGATGTGCAAATTCTAGAATTTTTACAGGATATTCATGATGCAAGTGTACGGTACAATTTACTCGAATCAAAGACATCATTTTTAGATTTTTTTTCATGAACTTTGTGGGAAAAATCTATTTTCTTTATTGATCTAGAGCAAAAACAACAGTTTTACTTTACTCAATAGATAAAATAATTAAAAAATAGAGAAACATGACGAAAACTAGCTTACTAGTTTGTACTTTTGATCTTGGAAATTCCAATCATAATCCTCACAAAAATCACCTGTCCATCAATCTACGAGAA
The DNA here is from genome assembly GCA_038277355.1 of Encarsia formosa. Lineage (NCBI taxonomy): Eukaryota > Metazoa > Arthropoda > Insecta > Hymenoptera > Aphelinidae > Encarsia > Encarsia formosa. Next base: position 116,216,539 of record CM076184.1, read on the forward strand.
AAAACCTTCTTATAATCGGTAGATATTATCATTGGTGAAATTCTGGAGCCGTAACTAAACCCGAATCGTCCCTGACGTGGGCGGGACGTCGGTCCAGGTGCAAGTTTCCGCTATCGATACAATGGACTTCTAGGCAAGTTTGATCGCTTGACATTCCTCGGACATGATTCAAGACACTTTACAACGTGATTTTATTTAAAAACTTCGTCATTGTTCATTTGGAAAATTTATGGCTAGACTACTCGCCTGGACAAGCAATGAAACCATCCGAGATTCATTAATTTTATTCCAAGTGAATTTTCCTCGTGCACTCGACCGACTTTCACTGTTTGGTGTGCTTTCAATGATCTTTTTCGGCTGGAAGAACAAAAGTTTTTCGAAATAAAACCCACGTTTGGATTGATTACGGGTTGAGCGCGACGGTACTCAATCAAAAAGGTGTTAAAATTAATTTTTTTTGACGCGTACGTACAGAGGAGTAAGGGATTTTTTCCTCGAGAATGATTGTTTTGAAATTAAATCCGTATAAATAATCACCACCTTTCGGGACGGATTAAATAACAAACTGCATTTAATGAAAAGTAACAAAACTCTTTAGGCTTTTATGGGAAAGATAAATTAAAGCTTGTCTCGAAGTTATAAATTCGCGAATCTTGGGGGAGTCGTTAAAGGCGGAAATATTTTTTTCACTGGTGCAAGCCTGAGATTGATTGTAAGTTAACTTTGTTTAATGACTCTCCTCTCTTTTTCATTTTTTTCTAACGGTATTACTGTACCGAAATCTCAATTTCTTCAATTTCTAATATAAGATAAGCATCAATTTTTGAATAAATTTATCATTCATCTCGAAAAAAGTATAGCTGTTACACTTTTGTAGTCTATGGCAGATTGTGTAGGATTGAGACATTGAAAAAATTTACATTTTGAATATGAAATATTGATTCTGGTAGATCGGTATTAAATATTGAATTTTAATTTTACAAAAAATTTAAAATTCCATACTTGAATAAGCTTTCTCTAGAGAAAATTTATTTTACTTCCGTTAATCAATTAATTATTTAACAATTTTATTAATTTTCTCAAATTATTCAATAAATTTCGTTTCCATCAATCTAATGCGAATTCTGAGAAGAAATTAGGTTTGTGGTACCGTTTATCTCAAATAATATATCATTCGCTATCTATTAGACCGAGTATTAGGCTGTGAGCATAATTGCTAACAAATATAGTTCTTTGATTGATGCATTCGATTTCTCTTTGCAGGAAGTCAAATATGTAGAAAACTGTGCTTGTTTAGAATTCTCTTGCGAATCTTATCTTAGTAATTGTTTTTATTTTTAATTATATTTATACATCATTATTATACAGAATTTTATATTAATTTTTGTTGTACTGATCATTGATGAACCAAAAGTTCAAAAGAGAAATTTTAATAAAATTATTTTACTGCAGATGAAAAACAGAGACAAAAAAAAGAAGTTAATATTTTCTAAAAAAAATTTGGTGGTTCATTGAATTCTACAAGAGAGGATGAGTTAACATTTTCTAGAGATGTTTTAATAAACAATTTTTAGTAATTTATTAATTTTTTTGTAGTCTTGGACTTGACTAGCTCTGATAAAAACCACTTTAAAAATTAAAAGTACAAGGCTTGTAATTTTGGCTAACCTGCATTAGATTCTTTAATAATTTTGTCTTCTCAATTTGTTTTCTAACACTGTGCAAAAATAGAACGAACGCACCATCAAGATACCATGATTAATCCATCCTCTAGCCTAATTCAAAGTGTGAAAAGCTCGAACGCCCGCGTTGATACGGTTACGATGATGATAGTTAACTTCGCGCCCGCGTAAACAGCCGGCCGCCTCGATTAATAATTCCCGATGTGGAACAGTCGTCTATAAACTCGTTGGGGTCAAGTATGCGCGAGGAGTATCTTCGATGTTATTCGGAGCAGCCGCCACGATGACACACAGTTGCACCCGCTAACTTACGTAAGGATGATTAATGACCGCCAGTCTGATCATTTTTTCGTATATTTAATTGGGTTTGTTTACTCGACAATTTGGTCGGTCTCGTATTTCTCTTGACTATCGACTGCAACTCAGACCGGTAAAGTGAAAGCTCGTAACAAAAGTTCCCCCCCCCCCCCCCGGTCGTCTTGTAATTACCCTGCGGGAATAAAGGGACACCGCGAGGTATCAATGAAGATGACAGGAAGAAGATCGAAAAAAAGGAAGATCGCGGAGTACACCGGAGACGCGTGTACCGCGCCAACATCATATGCACGTGCGTTGCATAAATGCATGAACGGAGCCTGCACCGAGTCGATGCTCGATTTTTCGAGGTTTACATGTGATTAATTCTCGATAAGCATCGCGACTGATGCCTCGGTGGACGAATAAAGAATGTTCGTTTTGCCTTTTTTTTTTTTTTTTTTTACCGTGCCCTGGTTCCTTTTGAAGGTAGCCGGAGTACTGCGTTTGATTTAATGAGGAAATAATGTTTCGTCAACTGCACGAGGCTTGATACAGTCATAATCGTTAATTCGATCGATATCATTGTCTCTGAAAATTATGCTTGCTTTGGGCGACTTATTGAAAAAATTTCTATGAGCTTAGAATGGTTCAATTGTAGTATTGAATTATAAGCTTCAGTGAACGTATCTTAAATTTTAGCTTACGTAAATGCTTTAAATTTTACTAAAAATTTTCTCAATGACCAAAGTGACTTTAAATGAAAATTCGGAAAAAAGTGATTAAAGTTTTTCAAAAACTAGTTGTTAAAGTGAAAAAAAAAGACTGAGAAATTAAAGAAATTTATCAGTTTTTATTTTTATTGCACTAGATGCAGTCACAATAAATTTATTTTTAGCAAGCTTTCCCTAGTCTATTTACAGCGGTGTTTTCGATAAAAGAAAATCAAATCAGTATCGATTTTTTCCCAAAAAAAACCAGAAATCAAATCAAAAGCTCATTCGACCGATGCGAGTAAGCAAATTGATAAAGCGTCGGTGCGAGTACAAAAGAGAGCAAGCGGAGTTTAAACAGCGCGAAAATTGTCGGGAGATTAGAAATATTGCGAGCTCGGGGATGCGGGTGGTGCAGCTCGGCTTCGGTTAATTGGGTGTCGTGTCGGTGTTCGATAAGCCCATTAGAATGGAAATTCGACTGTCGTTAATCGTTCGTAATTGATACGACCGGCTTGTGTCTGTGTGAGTGTCTTTGTATCTTATCTGCTCATTAACCTGAAATTTATTTACGGTGCCTAGGCTTCAATAATACAACCGCGAGTGCGTCGCGTGTCCTTTTCCGAACGACTGCCGTAAGACTCGAATAATTAAATGCAGCGTTGATATAAGTCTGCACTCGGGGGAGGAGAAAATATTATTTCAGACGATGCGTAATTACGATGATTAATGATTTTATTCAGCACTGTTGCGCAATTGTGGGAGTATGTTGTTGCTGTGTTACACTTTGCGAGATTTTGCGATTGCGAAGGACTGATGAAGTCCAGCATTCCATAAGTAAAATATGGAAATTATCGAAAAAGTATAAATAAACCGGAGGCCATGCATATCGTTAAAATTTAAATATTTTAAGGTTGAATCCAAACTTGTGGAGAAAAAAAGATAACATTATTTTAGTATAAAAAATCTAATATTTTGTTTATATGCTTTTTTATTAACTATTTAACGTGCGAATTCAGTGACCACCTACATTGTTTCAATCACTTCCGCACTTTTTTCAAATCTAATAAAAAAAAGTTCATATAGTGTAAGCGAAACCGTACCGCGCAATAGATTGACTTCTCGGGACCCGTAGTCATAAAAACTGCAACGTATCAAATACTTTACAGGTCCGTGCACTCTGTAATCTTTTCATTCAAATGTTTACCGACAATATCAAATAAAAAATAAAAAATCAATTCGATCAAGCCTCCAAAATCCCAACCAAGCAACACGGATAGAAATAAAAATATCCATTTCTCAAGTCTCTTTTATCCCAAAACCACAAATCATCCACTAAAGATAAACACCCCTCCAAAACAAGCTTTTTCATCTAAAAAAAAAACCTGTAAATTAGACTTTCCGACCCCCCCGGAAGTTGTGTAACCCGTAATCGATTACGCGCGTCGCGATCTTTTCTAAAAAGTCACCGAAAAGCTATATTCGTTCCCCGCCGCGACTCGCGCGCGCTATTCATAGCGCAAATCGATTTTCCCCCCTTAGAAGAAAAAAAAACAGAATTAGACCCAGTGTGATAAACAATAACCGATAAATTCCCGAGATGAAAAAAAAAACTATCGTTCGCACTTCCTCGCGTACGAATTTTAAAAATTCGCATTCGGATATCTGTGTCAATGGGATGCAGCGATATGCTAATCGAGCGGACTAATGATTTCAAAGTGTTAGAATCGGATAGCGTGACACAAAGGTCTGCGAACTTGATTTTACAATCGTGTCAGGGAAAAATGAGCCTTAATGAACATAAACTTGGCTCGACAGATTTACTCCCACATCTTGTGAATGAAGCTTTTATCGCGAGAAATCGGTACAGATCTGTTAATTATTGTACATCGGCGATGAATCAATAAGTTTATTCAAATCAAACTCCTAGTTTATGTTACCGTTTCCGAGAATAATTGTTATCGCTGTCTTAAAAATTTCAAATCCGTACGGTACTAATAAAATAAATTCGCAAACGATTTCACTCATCACCTAAGAAGTATTATTTTATTCAATCAAGATCCTCATACTTTTCTCCATCGAAACGATCTCTCCACTCCAAAAGCCGAACAATACCTGTCTGAAATTTATTCCGTACCGGTGGCAAAATCACTCACAATAGACCACGATTTCGCGTGTATTACGTTATCCCGCTGCTATTAAAATTCCATCCGACCGAGCGACCACCCACCCAAGCAAAATTTTAATTTTTGATTCCTCTCGCACGCGTGCCGTACGCAAATTCGCCGCTACTAGAAGTTTGAAGAGATCTTCCGGGGTGCACGACAGAAGTGTCTGGCGGTTCTTTTTAGTTCATTTGTTTACCCTTATATGTACACGGATAAAAAAAGTTGAGTAAAAATTACATACCGGTGGGACGTCTGACCGGCGAATTAAATTTTGGGTTAGGTGCTTTAATTTTTACAGAACTCTCCGTAAAAATTACAGAACGCTCTGTATAAATTTTCATACTAAATCTAGGTTTCAAGTCATGAATTTTTACTAATGAAACGAATTGCTGATTATAACTAAGAAAATCAAGAAAAGAAGAATTCTGAAGACTCATAACTTTTAACTACTTTAAGTTGTGTAGGTTTAAAAAACAAGTTTCTTCAAAAATAAGTTTAAAAAAATCATTGTTACAAAATTATCACAGCTTTATGTTTATAATTATCTTAGAGCTTACTTTTCAAATTTATGAATTTTCGAATTAAAAATATTAACTGTAATCTTTTTTTTTTTTCATTATATTCACGGTGCTATTTCATACAGCCAGTTCTGTAATTTTCACTCCTTTTTTCTATCCATGTATAAAGCTTTAAGTTTTCGGAGTATGGTGGAACAAAACCTTCGTTCTTGAAGCGGTATAAACCAAATGAAAACTGTATGTACATTTATAGAAATAAAATACCACCCGCCAAAACGAGCGCCAAAATTCGTTAATTCTGCCCGCGCGCCGTCTGGCGACCATTTCTCACAAGGGTTCGAATACCGTTACCGGAATTCGAACACCCACGGCCGGAAACACTTTGAAAGAACAACGAACCTTTGATAGCAGCGTTGACTCGGTCGAGATTCGCCAGGGTCAGCGGCACGGGACCGAAGTGCATCCATGTCCTGGTGGCACCGGGCAGCACCCTGCCCATGAAGATCCCGGTGTAGCTCGGCCTGATGTAGGCAGCGCAGGTGTCGTTGACCTGGAGCTCGAGCTCACCGACGTCGTCCAGCTGTCCCTTGATGGTCCTCTTGACCTTGACCCTGATGAGCCTCCGGGCGAGGGACATGTCGGCGATCTTCCCGGTGAAGACGTAGTCGGCGAGCTTGACGCGGCTGGCGAAGACATCCTCGTTCCTTATGTCGGCGGTGAGGTTCGCCCGGCACTGCAGCAGCTCCTCGGTCGTCCCCGAGGCGGAACCGATCGCCAGGAAAAGCAGAGGCACAAGGGCAATCGCGGGACACATCGCGGGTTCCGGGTCGTCAACTAGTCATCGCACTGTCACCTGCACTTGTCACCAAAACACCCCGCGAGTCGAAAGCACTGAAACCGAAGACGATAATAATAAACACCGCGGCCCGGGGATTAGTGTAACACACGTGCGTGCGGAGAGAGCGTCGAGCACGGACTACTCATAGCTACGAAGAAGGAGGAGGAGGAGGAGGTAAGAGAGAAGGAAGAAAACGGTCGCGTGGCGCTGCGCTGCCTACTGCGTGTGTAGGCGGGCTGCACGCACGCACGGGAGTAAGAATACGCGCCGTCGAGGTACGAAAGGACCGCGGACTCGCCGCGAGGAGGGAGAACTGTTGCGTGGTGTGGGTGGCGCTTGATACTCTCTCTCTCTTTTTTCTCTCCTGGCGGGGGTGCACGACCGCGATTTTAGTTTTTGGGGAGTTTCGTGGTACCGAGTAAACTGGGAAATCGGTTGCTTCTTTACGGTTTAATAAGAACTTGCAAATAGTGGAATGTGGATTATCGATTTTCTAAAATTTGAACGTAACGGTTTTAAGTTCGAATGAGCTTAACAAAAGGGCGCGTGCAGCGCCATCAACACTAGAGCAGTTTATGTTATAATCTAGCGTGATGCAAACAAATGATGCATCAAGAATCAAAGTACAGATTCTTTTGTTTTTGATATTGTTGGTGTTAAAGTTTTGAAAAATCATGCGGAGAGCAAAAATTATAGAATTTTAAAAGGATCAAATATTCTACAACTGGCATTCCTTAACAACACATTATTCATTTGAAAATAAAAAATCGAAAGGTAAGTTATGATAATTTTTTTAAATCAAATAATATAATTCATTGGGAAAAGGAAATTTTCTTACCATTAAGCTCATAATAGAATTTTTTGAGAAAAAAATATACATATTACACATTTTGTTAAAAAAAAAACAGGAGATTTATGAAAGATTTTGTGTCGGCCATCTTGTTTACAATATTTTGACGTTCTTAGAAAGAATTATTCAAGTTTTTAATCTAAACAAATTGTACTCAATATTATGAGTATAAATTCAAGATTTCGACTACAGATACCGTTTATTTATCGTTAATTTATAGTCCGATACTTTCGTTTAAGATGACTATCTCGAACGAACAATCTAACCATAAAAGATTTTAATTTAAAAGGAAAAAAAGGTTTCGGTATGCAAGTCAATTCTAAAGCAGTAAAATTAAAAAAAAAAAAAAGGTAAAAGACACCGCGAGTCCATAAAACAGTGATTTATCAGTATTAAATCATCAAAATCGAAGGTAATTTAAAAACAATTTCCCCCCGATCTCCATGAAAAAGGCTCTACCTGTGGTCATTTCAAATCTCGATCGAGAGTTCTCACTCGAAATTTTTTCCAAGTCCGGCGGCCGGCTCGTAAATTTTCTTTCCCATAAATTTTTTTCCCCTTTCAAAACAGGAAAGGCTCTTCAGAGAGCAATGGCGTCCTAAGGGATCGGTGTAATAATCCCATGATCGAGCAAACGTTAACACCTACTTGAATGCAACGCGGGCATTATTCACGAAAAACGTATTGCAATAATCAATCACTCCAAAGAGTAATCGCTCACTTCGACGCGCGCACCTCGTTAAAAAAGGTAGGTTTGGAGTATCCCGAATTTAATAAGTGAACCCGATTGCTTGTTTCTCAGGTGGACCGAGAGCGAGAATTACGTTTATCGCTTTCTTTTCTTCTTCTTCTTCTTCTCTCTCGTTCTTTTGGTCAGTTGATTCTTTCAATGAGATTTCGAAGCATGGGAATCGCGCGATTATTTCAGTTGAAAGGTGAGTTTCAGTTGGGTTGTTGTTACTTGCAGTGTTGATAATAAATGTTTTCAACCTGGAGTTTTCGTTTTGCTGCAAATTGACTTTTTACCAAGGATTTTCTAAGTGCTTGTGTGACATTACACACAAAAATATGTAGTAAAACCTGAGTGTAAAATCAATTTTCATCAATACCTTGAACAACTTTATATTTTATTTAAAACTTTTGTTGTAAGATATTTAAATTTATGAAGTGCTAGTATAGTTCATAAAATAAAAATCCAAAAAGAAATAAAATTAAGGAACTCACAGCTTAAAATGAATCGCCAAAAATAATTCAAGTCTTTTCTTTAGTTTTAAAATTTTGTTTTTGTTTTTTTTTTTTTTTTTTTTACGATCACACTTGCATTTAATTACATCTTGAGTTATAAAATGTTTTAAAACTTTTTATTTAAAGGAAGCACCGTATTTTTTCTGAAATTTACTCTGCGCCTGATAAGAGGAAGCTGTATTCAAAGATTCAGTTTCGATTTCTCAAATAATTAAAAAAAAAAAAATTGAATCCCATTTTTTTAACGTCAATTTTTAACAGAGAAAAATAATTTTTTTCTATTACTACAGCTACTTTTCAAAAATATTCAAAGAACTTAATGAATAACAAAATAGATTTTTGACGGAGATTATTAAAAAAAAATTATTGAAACCTTTTTCGAATACGCATTTTCAAGAAAGTTATGACCTAAATATTCTCAGTAGCAAACCAACTCTTACACCCTTCCGGGTAAAAAATATCGCGTGTTTCTACATCTCCTAGGTAGAAAAATCGGAATTAATCGGTACCCATGCAGCATTGCGTGCGCATCCCTTTTCTCGCGGAAATATATGTCTGTTTATGGGGGTATAAGGGGGCTATTTTTTTTTTTTCCCGTACCCGATTAATTTATAACTCGGAGTGATTTAAATTAACGCCGACTGTAACAAGATCGCCCGGATTTATGAATTATCGCGGTATTTAAGAGGGATTATTAATAAGCTCTCTCCGGAGATTTTCACCCGTACGATTTATCGATAACACGGGTGTTGGATTATCGTACGAATCGCGGAATACGAAGGTTTATTTCTGTAAATATCCATCACCCTTTCGGGATCACCCAGGGAGAGACTAATCTTAACGATTACTCGACTATCACGGAATCGGACTAGCTCGTGCGGAACTTTTAATTTCGATATTATTTATATCTGGAGATCGGTAAGAAATTAGAGCTGCACGCGCGAAGCTACCCGCGATAATTTCGAATGATATAGCTATTTCAGGGTGGTTTTACGCACTCCCTGGGTATTTTAATTAAGGTGTAAAACATGAAATTTCATATTCATAAAAGGCCCCCGTATCCGACCGGCACATCTTGATTGACCCGAAAAAATCGTAAAAATTTCTTTTATCGCGACCGAGTAATCTAGACGAATTTTCGTTGGCCGAATCGAATTGAGTTGTTAAAGTAAACCCGCGCCCTGTTACAGTTTGTGACCGTAAAAGTTTGATGCGCCTCGCCGTAGAGATGATATTTTGAGATAACATTATTTCCTCGTTGAGCACCCACACGGTGTATCAGAACTCTCTCTTCAAGGTTTTGGTTCCACCGAACGAGACCTGACTTTCGAAGTATGCAGCGTGCCGAATTTTGAAACTTGAAGATTGAAGTTTCGAATAATCAGATATGTATCTCTGTTCTGTTGGTCTTTCAAACTTTAAAGTTAGAAGAGAAAGGTCGGATTTAAAAATTAAAAATGAAAATTTTATTTGCGAAAAATTTTAATTTACGGTCTGTAAAAATTCTATAAATAAACATACAAAAATTTTCAGCCGGGATCAACGTTGAGATTCATTCATAAACTAAATAGTTTTATCCGAAGAAACTGATATCGGTCTGCTGTTGTGAGTCACAGCCAAAAAAATGGGAGGTCAACTCTAGACTACAAACTGTCAATTGAAATTCTTAATCGATTGATTGTCATTTCACTTTATGGAAAAGATATCAATTGTGAGCTTAAATGACCCTTACCATTGGTTGCATCAATTATTTTAGATGTCAATTAAATTTCAAACCAGTCAATAATATTTTTATTGACATATTTTTGGTGTGTTTATTTTTAGGATGCATTTCGTGAGAAACAAATTGAAAAAAAAAAAAATTTTCAAGTTATTCATTTGTGCAAATTTATTTAATAATTTAACGCGTAAAAAAATTTTTTATACCCGAGACGATCCGTCTTTTACTCTAAATTAATGAACAAATTTTTTTTTCTAATATCTGCACACGCGCAAAAAGCTTCTCCACTTAACTGCACATTTTCTGCAAACTTTTCGAATGGTACCTATAACTCCTTCACAGAGTGTATTTTTCCAACAGAACTTCGGGAAATTCAAACAAGATTGCTTCGGCTTTCAACATCAATAACGCGTACAAATTGGTACGAATTCGCGCAGAGCCAGAGTACTGCAGCGGAATAACAAACCCGTAAACGCGTTGTGCATCTATTTTAAATCGCGGGCGAGCGAAAGTCTCTGGCCATTAGGAGTCCGCGTTAAAGAGGTTGCGACTCGACGTCTCCGACTACCAGGCAACGGTCCAACAAGAAAACACGCGCCTACCTCTGGACGTGTCTTTGATAAACGAGATACACGAACTCTTCAATCTGTGACTGATGAGTTTCTATTCTCATCATTTTCACGCTCAAATATTTGACGGAATTTTGGTGCGCCGGGCAGCCTTCACCTCGAATTCACCCCAAATTTATCTCTATTATGACTATTTGACGTACGCGGGCTGTCAAAGATTTAACGCGACAATTAACCTTGCCAAAAGTTCTAGCCTGGAACTTCGTGGGACGTTGCAAATTACTTGAGATAAAATTTAAATACTCGTAAGAATTAAGCCAGGTAAAGAATTTTATAAAATCTAAAGAGGGTAAGAATTTGATCAAGAAAGTTTATTGACCTTTTCGGACAATATATAAATCGATTCGTTATGCTTTAGCAACTAACAAAAATTTTTCAGTATCAGTAAGATCAAGTTCAGTACCAGTCAGGCAAGTAAGGAGGGTCAGAATCATGCATTTTTAATAAGAAAATATTGACTTCATCCTTGTCCAAGCGAGTCGCTCACAACAATCCAATTACAATAAAAATCATCAATAAGGTAGTCAATTAAAGTAAAAAGGTCCAGGCTCGCATCGGCGTCAAAGAAGGCAAGAGAGCACGAAAATAAATGCAAATTGCTCGAAGAAGAAAAACGGTAGCCGGAGCAGACACCTGGCATCCGCGCGGCGAGCTTGAAATTCCCCGAGCTAAACGCGTTTCTGACTCGGCGGCCGTTGCATACCTGGCCAGAATTTTTCGGATGCGTCTTGATTAATTGTGGCCCGCGCACGTGCGTCTTCATTACGCAATCGTTATTTAAATTTTAGATTCGCGCCGGACTAATGAATAACGCAAGGCTGTCAACGATGCATGTGTCAATCAATTTGCTTAATCCCGTTTCTATTGTTGTGATAATTAATCTCGTGAATCATGAATTTTTATTTTTGGCTTGTTTACTCGTAAGTAGTTGAAACTTCGAAAATTTTATAAATCCCAAATTATTCATTTTTTACCGTGTTTATTATTTAACCCTACTGAGATATATCAAATTATTTATCATGAAGGCAAAGTAAAAAATCGGCCATGTTTTTCTACCGGACAGTTTATTTGTTCATTCCTTATTCAAAAGTAAACATGATTATAAAAATAAATTATTTGATGGTTTTTGACATCTGTTTTGATAAAAAAGAAAATTTTTACTTTTTTTAATAGTGCAATTTTGTACTTGACTTTTCGATTTTGCACCATAAAATTGTTAACACGTCAAATTTTTACACGAGAAAAAGTATTGTTTCCATTCAAAGTCATTTCCTACTAAGGCTGGATTTCAATTGTTCGTTCGTAGGAGTTGTTACTCGCTCGTGCGCTGAAATAACAACTTACAACGTTTGATTTTGATGACGTTTGAAAACGCATTAATCCCACGACACGGTACGTAGAAAATGTTTGGTCTGGGCGCAGTGAGCCCCCAACAAAAGGGGAGTCACGAACATCGAGCCGATTCTCAGAGAAATTAATCATATTTCTCGCGGCACGCGCGAGGCGTGCATCCCCCGGCGTACTTAGCATAAAGTCTCGGTGCAGCCTGCCCGAGCTCTCATCGTATTTCATACGTGCGGGATTCTTCTTCTTCTTATTTCTTTTTTTATTCTCGTTCTTTCAACTCTCCCAAGGCTGCTGGTTTATTATGCGTATTTTATTCTCGCGGGGGAGACGACGCGAAGCCTTGCAGCTGGAAATACTTGTTTGATGATTTTTCTCCCGAAGAGAGGAGAATTTAATTTGACATGATTTCTTCTCTCTTAACAAGGTTTATGATCATTCTTTCTTTTGGGCACGCAACCAGTGCCTTCGAGTCCTGGCTTTCGAAGGACCAAGCCATTGTGGGTGGATTCGTCTCTTTTTATTGCTTAATTGAAAGGTATATAATAGTAAAATCTTATAAACTTTGATATTCAAAATTTGGCATAGTATTGATTGCAGATCTATTGATTTATTTGATTCGTTGCCTAAAAAGGGAGGCAAACTTCAACTTAAAAACAGCCTTTATCAAAAATTTTTTGTTTGAACACTACCAAAACAAAATTAGTTTAACAAAATACTCATTTCAAAAATACACCATTATGTTTATGTAATATTCTGAAAAAATTATACTAGTGAACTTTTAACTAAATGATGTATTCTAAATTATGTATTTCAAAATAATAATATTTATCAGTAAAATGATTCTTAAGAAATGCATGTCTTATCCGCTTTTAGAATCTCTCCTAGACTAAGTCGACCGTTTTGAAACTATTATAACTTCAAATAAATGAAGACGTAAACTCAGCTCAGAGATAAATCTTAAATAATCCTGTCATTGGCACCCATGTTTTTTGAAATTATCATAATCATAATATCGATTTCCCATCCGAATGTAATTACAAGCATATGTAGGTACCTTACAAGCGATGATCCTACCTTTTTTGAATAATTCATCGAATGACAAAAACTCGATAATTCAATTACTAACCAGTTAAAAAGTCTTAATGGCATTGGAAAATTTTTTTTTCTATCGGGCCGAAAAAGGTTGGTAAATTGAGCATTGTTCTCACGTGGGCGTGTTCGCAAATATATAATATTGAGTGTCGTGGATTTTAAAACGTTTAAGCTTCCCCGAGATAAAATCTCGGTGGGGTTAAATGATATATGCGAGATCGCTCATCAATGGTGGTTAATGAATGAGTGCATCTCCCAATAATCATGTAAATTAAAGTTGTTATCCCTCCCTCTATTTCAGTTCGTTTTAGATCTCTGTTCTAAGCCCTTTTCAGAAAACTTCATTTACTTTATCTTCTTTTTAATTATATAAATATTTAAATGTTTGATGTCAATCGTACATTCGATTTTATGGGACCAATAAAATTTCATGTCAAATATCAAGGTTCATGGTTTATATAAACTTTTATTACTCATTAATAAAATTGTATTACTTTAACATATTATGTCATTGTTTAAAAAATAATTTTGTTACATGTAAATAATTTCAAACCAAAACTGGATTTATGACTGGCATATAAGTAATATTTTTAAAACTTATCAGTCAAAGAAAAATTTAAAAAATAACCCAAAATCACAGAAAATTTAGAAAAAAGTATTGGTATCACATTTCAAATTGTCTACACCAATACCGATTTCAGCCGAAAAAATCAGTCATCATCTTCGACTCGGATACGGTTACTTTTAATTTACTCCTTTTGTGAGGTCCTTGGACGCTGTAGTGCTTGTTCGCTCGTTTGTATAACTGATCGCTCGGATGACTTATTCCTCTGGCCCGAGTCCGAGCGCGCCTCGGGTCAACTCTCGGTATCGAAGACCCTGCGCGGTAGTGTAAATCGAAAAGGGTCACGGGTGATTGTTCCAGCACTCGACGCCTCCTCGACCTTTTAACATTGCGGTGCGTTGTACGTACTTTCGAAAGAGAAGAAGGGCGTGGATAATGAAATTGCGCGGGAGATTATGTTTTCTTATGCTTGAAGTTGCCGTCCGCTTGTACGAGCACGAAGTGAGTTTAATGATATTTTTTTGAGCAAGATGTTTTTTTACGCTTGAAGTTAAACCGAATTAGCGAGATTAATTGTGTTTTATGCTAACTGATTTACATAAAATGAGTGTGCTTCAACTTCAGTTTCTGAATTAATCGTTTTACTCGATTTTTCGGTCCGAAAATATGTAACTTTAGTATCAGCACGAAACTTTTACTCAAAATGACTCAGAGTCATCGCCCAGTCCTGCTGCAGAAATTTCAAGTGCAATAAGGTTTCGAGCACGAATTTTGTTAAAATATGCAAAACATTCGTTAGTTTTTTTCAATAGGCCTAAAATATTATTATCATTCGGGGTAAATTGCTCTACAAGGCAAGATATAATAATTTTTGATGATTCAAAGTGTTTTCCGACTTCCTTAGCAATTGAATTATCGAGGTTTGACTAGATGAATATGAACTATTCTATCATCAACTGTGATTTTTCCATTTTAAAATTTGCTGGGTCATTTTTTTTACAGAGATTTTTTGATGAGACTAGCTAAAAAAATTCACTAAGTATATTGACCTATCATAAATTAATCTATTCACAGATTAGATTTCATACTTTATCAGATTTTTGAGAATTAGTCATTAAATTAGAAATAATATTTTTTGTATCATGATCTTACGGTTATTTTATTGCAAATCTTTACCTTATAAGAATTATGTTTATTACTAATTAGAGTTTAAAAAACGAATTCATGTTGCAGAATTTGGTTCATAATACAAGTTTTAAGGAAGGTCTCGTGATAAAATAAAACTTATTTTTCGTGTCATGAGCTTTTTTTTCGACATAAAAACTTTTCATTTAAATTAATGAGCTTTTAAAACCGTTTAATGTTTTTATACACTGATAGAAAATTTACCGTTTTTTATTTTTTAATACTTCGTTTGCTAAAATTAGGGTTTGTTGAGCCATAAACGAACCAGATTATTAAAATAATCTTTTCATCTAGCTTTTCGTTTAACACCTACATGAAAACATTCAAAAATGGTTAATTAAATATTACAAGTTAGATAGTTACAATCGACTTTAAGTTTAGCAGCTGCGAGATTATAATCCGCTGAAATTTACTATTCCAGAGTAGAATTCGTGTAAACAATATGATAAACTCACGTGTAAACAGTACTTTACGACGCAACAGTTTTACAGCGTGACGCGGGATTCTCGTTGGTGCATCGTGAAATTATCACTTACTACCTTTACCATTAGGACGTTATTAGGATTAAGTTTCACATCGCAAGTTTATGGTGAACCCCGCTTAAATTACTACACGAACTACCGTGTATAAAAGTAATTACGCTTCAGGCTAGTTTATATTCAATTTAAATCGTTCTTTTTTCTTTTTTCTCGCGAATAGATGTTTCACTTTAATTTACTGCAAAGTGGATTATTTTTATCGATTGTAAGTATGCAAATATTATTTTTTCCAATCGACGTGTCGCTTTGGCTTATCGAATGGCAATCGATGACGAAACCGGGAGATTTGAAAAAAGCGACTTTTAAATTTTGTCGCGGCGCAATGTGTGACAAATCCAAATTAATTGGCATTATACCCGGAGAACCCAAGTGAAATCATGAAGTCAAAACTGGGGTATAAATTTCAATTACCCGGGTCGAAAGGAAAACCCGTGGCTCGTTCGCTGTTATTTATCCTCTCGCTCCCTGTTTTAAGCTAAGTACTTGGCTGGCGGGTCTTTTAAAAACCCTTACGCGGTGGCATAGAGCGATAAATTCGGTGTTAATCCGCCAACGCCAGGCGTTTTTCATTCTCTGATCCTTATTTTCTTTCACAACCAGTGTCGCGCTTTTGATTTATGTAATCGCGGTGTTCATCAAAAGTCTCCTTTTTTTTCTCAAAAATGTATCAGGTTTTAAGAAGCCGGACTGATTTAATTAAGAGTCACGACAAAACCATCTGATACCACGAGATACGTGGAGGAAAATTTATAAACGTTAACACCTTTCATGGCCTTTTTTTTTAAAATAACTTCCTGACTTTTCTAAATTTTTAATTATATTTTAAATTTCTACTTTCTACGTACTTGATGGTAAAAAATAAAAAGTGGTGAAACTTACCAGAACTTGATTTGTTAGTTCAACAAAAAGACACGTCACATAGCGGTTCTGCATGATACTGACACAAGAGTTTGAAGACAAGATGAAGTTACTACCCTATGATTTACTGAAACGAAAGCTCCTTTGCTTTTTTTCTAATTTACAATTATTTCCAGTCTTGTAAGAACAATTTTTTACTAGTTACTGTGCAACTGTTAGGATGATGAGGATTTGTAAGATAAAACTGTTAATTTAAGCCTTTGAAGTATCTTCAGTATAGATAAAGCATTATATTGATTTGATAATTTTTTTACTTGAAAAAAAAAAAAAAAAAAAAAAAAAAAGAATTGATAGTATGACAATAGAAAGGAAAAAATAATGTTAAGATGTGATGTATAAAAATCTTCCACTACCTGGTTCTATCAACTTTGCAGAAACATCCCTCACTAATACGTCTTGCCATAAACCATTCTAAAACGTATCATTTTAAATCAAAGATTTGATAATCATCAAAATGATGTTTAAATAATCAATACAGTAATTCAAATAAGATCTATCTTCAAAATCTTCTCCGTAACCTCAACTCTGTCAAAGTTTTTAATTCGTCCAAAATTCGTTACGTCACGTGCGCTCGTTAAATTTTCACGGTGCAAGTCTCCGGCTTAAGCAAAGCCCGTCCTTAATAAATCTTTCTTCACTTTCTCCTACGTTGCGTATTTTCCTCGGGGAGTAGAACGAATTCTTCACGTGCGAGTGAAATACGAGTGGACGGAAGAAAAGCCATTGAGGAGCTCGAGAAAAAGACTAAAACTCAATTTCGAGTAACAATTGTTGCGGGAGCGCGAATAAGTTATGCGGCCGACGATGAGCCGTCCGACGAAGACTGACTGGAAATTTTTTAAAGGGACAATTGTGTGAAGAAGGGTCAACGAGTCTTTTGTTAATCGAGTCTCGGGCCCCTCATTACAGTGCATTCAAAGAGACTAATCAGTCATTGCATTGGTGGATCATTATTTCCTTGAGAGAAGTATCAGCGGTTATAAGTGCATCAGCTAAGATACGATGCTAATTAGAATTGATATCTTAATCAACTCAAGTATTAGAAACTTCTTTTTCACTGTGCGTGTTAAGAGTTAAGAAAGTAAATGTTGATAACTTTAAAGTAGACGATTGTATGTACCTACTACTAAAAAAAATCATTTTAGGCGAATATGATTTTTTAATTTTCTTGTACAAGAATGAAAAACGGAAGAATGAAATAGCTGTTTGGATAACGAGCCAAAATCATTTTCCATAGACCTCATCCTCCCTCGAAAAAGGCGAGGGAGAGTGGAATAGCTGTTTAGATAACTTGTCAAAACCATTTTCCTAGAACCTCATCCTCCTTTTAAGCTGTTTAGAAACCTTGCCAAAATCATTTTCCTTGGACCTCATCCTCCCTCAAAGCTGTTTGGAAACCTTGCCAAAATCATTCTCCTTGGATCTCATCCTCCCTCAAAGCTGTTTGGAAAACTATCCAAAATCATTTTCCGTGGATCTTATCCTCCCTCAAAGTTGTTTGGAAAACTTGCCAAAATCATTCTCCTTGGACCTCATCATCGAGATTGGAAAGATCCTTTATGTATCCCAAACAACCAAGATAAAAAATTTTAATTTTTACAGCGCAGAATGAAAGTTCATTCAAATGAACGTCATAAATTCATTAATTTTTTTGGACAATTAGATAATTGAGAAGTTTTCTGACGAAGTCTTTTAATGAAAATTTAAATAAAAAAATATTGCAGTCAGAAATATCTTGCGTCCACCCAATCGAATTCTATATCCGTTACTTAAACCAGTGTTTGTTCAGGATATTATCATTATCAGACTTTTATGAATCGACAGGATTCAATAAATTCTCATGTGAATCGACCCTAAAAATTTTTTAACAAAGTTTTTACTAGCATTTGGAGCTTATTGTAACAAAAAAAATTCTATCTCTCTTCAATTCAAACTTCGTTTTTTCAGCGTTCAAATTTTTAGCGTTGAGAACTCGATGATCCGCAGCTCGAAAAATTCGGTACCCACGGACCACTTAGCGTTCGACACTCCCCTGGTGTCACCGGACCCTCCGAGATTTCTATCTCTCCACGGTGGTGCAGCAGCCCGTGTTTCCTTTCGAAGGGAATAAACGTTACACTCGTTAAGGACTGCACCTTATGGAGCCTTTCGTATTTATACCTGCAGCTCGACTCGCATGCATATTCAGTCGGGTATCCTTCAAAATCAATTTAACCGATCCCGATTATTGTAATTACAAACTGTCGGTAATGACACGATTCGGTCGTCATTTTGTCACGCTCGAGATCGAGAATAAAGAGAAGGGCCCAGAGGCTGCGCGATAAATCCCCTCGCGCATCGGCCGACTAATTACAGAGCTACGGGCTCCCGCCCTCGATCCCCGACGCCGATAATAAAAGAATATAAATTAATAAACGCCATTATCCCCTACCCCCACCTCCGACGCTTACTCCCACTCTTTGAGTATCGAAAGGTGATGTCTTTATACCTTTTTTTCAAGCGCCCGTTTATTGAAAAATTTAATGGCGTGGTAAATCAATCGATTTAGAAGTTTAAAATCGGAGGATCTTGATTTTTTACGATACCAGAGCGAATAAGTTCAAACGTTTTGTAAAAGTCTCTCTGTCACCCGCCCAGTACCGTAATTTATGGTTTTTTAAGAAAAATAATTTACGGTCCGGCCTACACAAAAGCCTAACGAGAGTCCAATAAATAATTTAGAAAGTACGATTCTTGTGAAATCGATTATTATTACACCGTTCTTTTAATGAAAAAACCTTTTTTTCAATCAATCAATCAAAATGAGGTTGGAGAGTGGGGAAAAGCAGCAGCAACATCTCTATTATCTCAGCTCGGCATCTTTCGCGTGCCGGAAGCTCATCTGCCCTCGTGAGTATAAGTGACGAAATTAAGATAAACTCTAAGTTAATTAAGAGGTGTGATAGGTTGGAAAAATTGTTGATTGGGACGGAATTTGATGAGGTATTAAGTTTAACCGATTACCGATTTATCGGAAAGTTAGCGATCAGAGCTCGTAAATAAATTGTTGCTTGTGTCAAGTTTTATTTCAAAGTTACGGGAAATGTATGGAAGAAGAAATCATTTTAAATGTATGAAAGGGTTTTCATCTAATATCAACGATTTGCACACCAAAGTTAGCTGTAAAAAGTTATGTTTTTACTATTTAGAGTTGACTTTTGCATTACTTTATGAAAAGACTTGGAATCTAAAACGGTTCTAAAAATCATTTTATTTTGACGACTGGTTTGATCCTGTTTATGAAATTTATGGATTTTATAACGGAGGATTATTGTTTCTTTTAGTTTTTTAAGTGGTTAGTAGGATATGAAATTATTTTTTAATCGAAAGTTTAAGTCTTTATGACATTTTTCAAGTACATGTAGATACGCTCAGATCCAAAATAAAAATTTATAACAAACACAACCGTTTGTCTCAATCGTACAACTTATTTTGAAGTTATTAACCCAAAAACATTCGTTCTCTTCTGAGGCTAATGATATTGTTACTGGTTAAACTATGGTTTTCTCGGTACCCACATAACTAACCAAAGCCTTGCCACGCATTAACCCCGCGCGAAAAATTTTCAAGCCGCACGCATATTCAAACAACGGGTCGTCTACGGTTATGTAAATTCGGGCCATTAGCCTTTGGCAGGTATATTGCTCAGCCAATTAGCGCCACCGAGCGACCCTCGCTCGCGCAGGCCGCGCAAATAACCATTGAAGTTCAATCACCTACTCGCGAAGATGTTACCGTCTCGAACGAAAAACGAGGAGAAAGTTATCGTATTTTTTTCGAAATTTGTTTTTGTTGTTTCGTGCCGATAGAGTATCTTCAAAGTTTCAGATTGCATCGAAATGTTTAAATTAATAAACATGTAAATCAATGCTCGAAGAGAAGAGATTCTCGATACCCCGGACCGATAAAAAATTCAATTTCAGGTCCAAATCGATTTCTCAATTAGTAAACGTTTATGCTCGGCTCAGATACGGAGGCGTTAAAGCGAACCGGATAAAGGAAGGGTAAAGAAAGCCGAACGGCCGTCTGATTGTATGCAAATACATCTAATTCATGGAGATATGCCCCGTGGTGCAGTTTTCGGAGCAAATTCGATAAGTGACTCTTTACCCATATCCAATTATCCTCGAATCGTCCCAATAAAAAGACCTCGTATGCAAAGTAATCGCAATAAATATTTTGCGAGGGGATAAAAAATAACTTGTCTCAACTCTCTAGATCATTTTTTTGTGATTTTATCTCTTTCGTTCGTATTGAAACGATTGGTGGTTATTAAAAAACAACTGTGACGTACAAACTGAGATTGAGTGAAATTTTTTCGCTCTATTTTTTAATGAAATAGTAATCTGTTCAGTGTTGCACATTGAAAAAATTTGTCAGTATTCCTGTAGATTGCAGGTCCTAATACAAAAAACATCAAAATTAAAATCTACATAACGGTAATGTTTTTCATTCAAAGATTTAATTTTGATGGCTGATTAATTCTTATAAAATGCTCAAGTTCTTATATTGAATTACTTTCAAGCATACCTCGATTAAAAGTTCAACAACCCTTTTTTCAAATGACAGTTTCAAATCAGTCAAACAGACACCCTTACTTACAAATTTATAGAAATGATCAATTCAAGAGATTCGATTTTTCCGTTCTGAGAAAAAGAGCGCCATGTGTTTGGCTACAATCCGGCACCAAGTTTTTGCACGATAGTGGCACTCCAGGGGCTAGGCGTCGGTCGGTATTACGTCGATGCATAAATTTTGAGGGATATGTACGCTCCACAGCGCACAGAGCTCTAATTAAAACTTCACTGTGCAAAATCGTAAAAGTTTATTATAAAGACTGCAGTTTTTAGGGTACACGATAAATAGGCTTTATCGCTCTCGGGATTACGATGACTTTTTATGTTTCCAATCTGATTTATTAATGATACAGGTAGGTCAAAAGAAAAGCCTAACGAGTCCTAAATTTTGAATTATTGCCGGGCGATTAAAACGATTTTACGAGCGATAACTTTTTAGTTACTTCCTGAAATTTCCAATCTAGTAGATGGTTTAAAGACGTGTAAGATTTAAAAAGTCCAAGATAAGCAGTGTAAGTTATTCACGATGGTACTTGGAAGTTAAAAAGGGTTAGCCGTAAACACAAGCTCATTACATTCCGGCTCTCCTTCGAAACCTAACATCACGAAGATAAAACAAACTTATCATCACTGGGAAGCTGGGAGTCAAGTGCAACCGAAGTAGTGTTTCTCAAGCCCGCGGGGTCCATTTTAAATGGGCGTGTGAAAACATAATAACCAATCGATGGAATTTAAAATGATTCGAATAATCGTAAATAACGTCTGACGGCTCCAAAGGCAGACGTCAAACTTTGTCTGGTCAGTTTTCTGGGAAGCATTAAAATGTCAGTTTTCCTTAGATACGCATCTTGTGTAAGTGCTTATGCAATTTTGAAGAAGACGCGATCGCGGATTTAGGTCAGCCGGTGGTCGAAAAAATTCATTATACCAATGTGTCGAACGATTTTAATGTGTTTTACAAAATTTACATGTTAAATTGTCTGCGAGAGTGAACAAATTTGTAATACATTAGTAACTGTGAATTTTTGACGAGACAGTAAATGTTTTCGAGGAATTGAAAACTTCATTTTATGTTGGAGTTGCAAGCACAGGAAGCTTTCATGCGTCACCTTTCCGCAAATTATTTAGATAATGAAGATTCAAATTTAAAGTTTTACTTTTAATATTCACAATGGCTAATATTAATAAAACTAGTTTTATGTCAAATACAATCTGTAAACTGAATAAATTCTTTTAATTCCCAAAGGTAAACAATAAAATTTATCACCGCTATTTCCTCGAACACTTTCCCAGCCGAATTATTCGCGCACACATGGCGTAATAAAAATCAAATTTTTTAAACCCGCGCGCTAAAATAAACCTCTTCGTGTAATATCTCGAGCCGCAATCTCAAAGATAACAACGGCAAATCGCGGGTGAACACAAACAAACCGTAAATCCTCCTCGTGCCGGAGTTTGAAAAAAAAAGCTCGAAAGTGCACGCTTTCTCGAATTTCGAAACGCAACGATTCGCGGGAGGCGAGGTCGTTAGGCGCAAAATGAGTTGTACGGGTCAAGCCCTGACTCGATACAAATCTTCGAAGGGATGTATAAACGAGACGCGCGCTTGAGTTATTGAAATGTCTCGTGGAAAAGCGACTATGCATTATGCATTGCTCGCGACGCGCACTGACAAATGGAAATAAAGCTAGGGGGAAAAAAAGGATGAATCTGGTTCGAGATGGACGGGATCTTTACTGCTTTTTGATGTACTGTTTCTTGGAGTACGTTGTTACGGTTTTTGAAAAAAAATTTTTTTATGTCGGTGGTGATCAGTAAACTAACTTTTGTCAACTTTATGATCTCCCTGTTATCCTTACAGCCATCAAGTGTTAAGAAAAACTCGAAGCTGAGAACAGGTTACCCTGACCTTTATACTCGGTTAGATTTATTCAAAGTTATCGTAAATAGTTTCCCCTTTTTTTTTTACTCTACTTATTATTTTATTTAAGCGAGCAGATCATTGCATTTCTATATTTTAAAATAATCTTTTCTCAATATAAATAAGAACTAAAATTATGCAGCCTTAATTTTTTTTAAATTTTTCTAGACTGTTTCATGCAAGTTCTGGAATTATTGCAGTTACAATGACTATTGTGAGATTCGAAAATTTTTTTCTTCTAAATTTAAAAAAAAAAAGTTGATACTCTTATAACGTAGCTATTTTTGATCATTTTCAGTAAAAATTTAGGGTAAACAAAAAAGAAAAAAAATTTTTTTATAAAGAAACAAATTTTAAATGTGAACAAATATTTTTTACACGTTTTCAAGATCGTGAACAAATGAAAATTTTTATTTTTCAATTTAACGACAAATAGGGGAATGAAATTGCTCTTGTGTTTGTATCAGTTATAACCTCAAATCACGAAATTAGAAATGAAATAAAAGAATATCTACATCATTGAATATTGGCTTAGTCAGAAGAAAACAGTTGAAAATTGAAATCGGCAGACTACGGTGATACATAAACTATTATTTTTTTATGGTCTGTTTTCATCTTATAAACAATGAATTCTTCAAAATCAACCACCATTTTCTTGATTATTTGTGCCAGCTTCATCATTAGTGAAGTAGAAAATACACCTTGTTTACAAGTAAATAGGATAACTTTTTCTATAAAACCAGGATACAATTGCCATGAAATCGGTGCAATTCCAGTTGGATCTCATTGCAGTATGTCAACATGTGCCGATCTTAAAGACCACCGAAAAAATGTGATTTGTGGAGAGGGGGCCTGCATTCTTGGATACTTTTGTAAATGCACGCAACTTGACAATTGGGGCCTCAAAGTAGTCGCAGAGCGTAAAAAGCAAAACAAGTCTACATACTTGGAAAATCTTTTTTACAAAAAGTACGAAGATTATATACTTCCCACACAACCTATGTACTCTGCCTATACTTATAGATTTTCTAAAGAAGTTCCAACTGGAGAAAAAATAGATTGATTAGATTTTATAACTATTGCTGAAATTTCATTAATTTTTGTTAAATAAAAAATATTTAATTAAAGAATGCTTCCACTTTTTTCTTGATTACACCATTTCAAAAATTTTGTGTGTATGCTAGTTATTAACTTCTCGTAAAAAATACATGAGTTATAAAAACTTTAAGCCACTACTTCTGAACTATTTTTGAAAATTCAGTTTCACAAAAAATTTATTTTTGATAGAAAACC
Organism: Encarsia formosa; assembly: GCA_038277355.1. Taxonomy (NCBI): domain Eukaryota; kingdom Metazoa; phylum Arthropoda; class Insecta; order Hymenoptera; family Aphelinidae; genus Encarsia; species Encarsia formosa. The sequence goes on from CM076184.1 coordinate 116,240,672, forward strand.
AGCTTCACAAAAATTGACATGACATTTTTTTACTTACACATATCGTCGACTTTTGTTATCATTTTTTTGTTCAATATGTCGGGTTATTTAAAACAAATATAATAGTAACTCAAAAAGTTTTTTTTATTTTGTTACTGGCTTACAAATTTTATTTTTACTCTAAATTTTTACTGATTATTAGTCAGAGTACATTATTTTGTATTACTTATATTCATTTTAAGACACAAACAGGCAAGTAGTAGTAGTTGCTTTTATTTTTCAATTCTGCTTATTGATTATAGAAAATTAAAATATAATTTTTTAAATTAATGAAATCTTTTAATTACAAAATTCAAATGAAAAAACTTGAAAAAAAGTGACATTGATTATATACTCTACCAATGTCTATACTTGCCAATACGGCCATTAATTTACCTAAAATTAAAAAATAAATTTTCTTTCATCTTATGAATAACCCCATTGGTTGGACAATTAAGACATATATTAACCAAAGCCTTAACCTGAGAAAGCAAGTATAGAAAAAAAGCCGAGATAACAACCAGTCTGCAGGCTGGTTAGGATCATCCTTGTACGAATATGGCGAGACTCAACTGTTATTCTCTCACTTCCCATGAGCTAGCCCACGCATAATGCATCGCCTCGCGAGAAATATCGTATAGATACTCGATGCGTCGTCGTGTGAAAGAGCGGCGGGGGTGGAAGAGGTCGAAGCTCGCGGGCGCGGACACTTTTAGATGAATTACGAGTCCTCAAAACTCCAGAACCCGGGATGATGTAGTGCTAATTCAAACGGATGTGACGCGCAAATACGAGTAAATCCACTAGGAAATAAGCATTTTCCGTGACGTGTCCGCGCAAAGATGATTTGTTGTTCTCGGTTGTTTGTGTTGTCTGACGGATAAAAATTCCACGTGTTATTTACCAACAGGTTTCTCGAAAGAAAGTAGAAACGTTTGATTCATTAGACTTACGAGAATATGTAAACGTGTTAATTCATTTAATTATAATTGATTTTATTAAATTTTTTTTAGTTTACATTTAAAAATGTGTTTATAACTTCTTTTACTACAGCTAGCTAGAACGTTTTCTTTATGCTGACAATCTAGATGGTTTTTCTGTGTTAATAAGCATTTCCTAAGTCAAATTAAATTTTGAAATATAAGGTTTGCAAATTCTATCATGACTTGACTAGCAGTTTGGGTACATCAATATTTTTCTTGACAGTTATATTCACCTCGGATAGTTTAGTCTCTCACCTATTTCCATTCGATTTTCACCTCAAATAATTCTTAAAATTTTTAGTTGAATAAAAAATTTTGTTTTATTCAACTGTTTTTAAGAAAATCATATTTATTTGTGCCTTTGCATTAGAATTCCATATTTTCTTTTGAATGTAATGATCAAAACTTGTCATAACATTAGAATTCGGCACTCAGATTCTTTTACAACCGAAGGATAAGATACAAATCCAATAAAATTAATCGAATCCCATGAAATGAACTTATCTCCCCGATAATAAACGGTCATTTTTTTCACTACAAGCTGCGAATTTTGATGTCGAAACTTGTATACATATCGAAAAATTAAAACTCGCGTATCGTGTGAATAAAACAAGTACATAAAATTTATCATATCTGCAGAAATAGTAAGCCAGCCGCAGTTTAATATTTCTCTATGATTGACATTACATCACTGTCTTGTTCTGGCTAAAAGCCTCTGCGAGTTAAAATATTGAAAATTCAGATAAAACACTAATCACCGATAAAGCCCACGCCTGGACTCTGCAGAAATCCGGTGAAATTCTCGCATCCGCGCGAGATGTTTTAAATAACAAGGTTTAATCTCTCTCCCGACCAAGCCCACGTAATCAAACAAGTTCGATAGACGATAAAATACGAGCGAGGAGGATCAAGAAATCGTTAAAACAAGGTCGGTCCCCGGGCCCCGCTGGCCACCCCGAACGAACCGAATAAAATTATTGCCGCGTGCGCTTATTGTATCGATATTCCTTCCTTTTTTACGACCGCGAATTTACATGCACGCTGTAATCTATGGCTGCTGCGGAAAATTTCGTTACCGATCGGAGAATAAATTAAGCATTACGTGCTTTACCGTGGACCGGCTTAATCATTCGTGGTGTTTGACAAGAGTGAAAATGACACTTACCCTTAATGTCGAGCCGAGTTTCATCGATTTATAGTTTCTTGCAAGGATATTTTTAAATAAAGGTTTTATAGTTATGGATGCGGTTATGATTTATCGAAATTGTTTTATTCAAAGTCAGATGAAAATTTTCAACCACTTTTTGCCATTGCAAATTGCTTGAATTAAATTTTTAACTAAAAAATAAAAATTGAGAACGTCTTTAGACTTGAGGTATAAGTACACTTTAAAAAAAAATCTAATGATAGAAACCTTTTACGTGGAAGCTTTTAAAATTGACCAAGTCATTTCTAGATTTTTTTCTAAAAATAAAATTGTTTAATTACTTTTTTCTCAACCCTAAACTGTTGTGATATATATTTTTGATAACTTTTAAAAGCTCATTTTGATGATACTGATGGTTGAATATGATAAAGTGAGATAATTTTGAATTATTAAAAAAGAAACCATAAAGTTTTTAGTTATATTTATTTAAAACTGGAGCTTCCATTCAATACTATTAAGATTGTCACAGAAAACGAAACAAAAAAATTAGAAGCAATAAAATAACATTTATTTATTCAAACTTAAATTCTCTTAATACATTTATCAAAATTTTCGGTCTTGTTAATCGATTCGGCTATCAGAAGAACCAATGACTTCAACGGTCGTAAATTCACAGTGACATTTTTTGTCGTTTTTACAATACCCGATCAATAGTTTTTTGCCATGTTTTTCTCTACAGATTGTTTGACATTGTGCTGAAGTTCTGTTCTTCCCTTCGATAAGGCACGTTTGGGTTACACCATAAGCATCTAATTATTCAATGAAAAAGTTAATTAGTAAAATATTGAGTACAATTTAAAATGTAAAATGGTTATTTTTTTTACCCAATATATTTTCAGCGACAACAAAAGAGATAAACACAGCGAGAAAAGCAAAAATCAGCCTCATTATTCGACTTTCTAATATAAATTTTTTTTAAATTACACTTGAGTAATATGGCTAAGGAAAACGGGAACTCTTTTTATAGAGCGAGGAGCAACTCTTCTGAGTAACCGTAACACAAAGCAAATGTTTGAAAATTTTTATCTAAAAAAAAAAAAAATTTCTACGTCAATTCAAAGTATTGCTTGGTTCACAATTATAAATAGCTGCCCAAAATTTTTTTTAGAATTTTCCATTCATGAATGTATAATTTATGACATCGTAATTTTTTTAAATCAATTAAAATTAAAAATTTTCATTACGTTCGATCTTAAAAAATTTTTTTTAAATTCGATGTCCATACGAAATAAAGCCAGTCAGGATTGTGGACTATATGAATTAGAAATAACTCATTATAAATTTATCACTTAAAAAGCTGTAAATTGTAAATTTTTCCCGATAGTAATATTTTCTTAAATCTACTTTTCACAAAAAAGCGACAGAACCACTAAGTATCTAATTATTTAATGTTTATTACATTAAAGATACTTCATTTGTTTTCACAAAAATAACTTTATTCATTTCAAATTTGAACAAAACAGTTTGTTTTGTAAGAACACAATTTTATACTAAAATAATCTCAATTCAAAGTATTGATTAATTCAGGTGTTCGCAAGTGTATTTAATTTTAAAAATAAACTTCTTAAAAACTACCAACTAATTTTACGTATTAATCTTTTCGATAAAAACTAAAAAATTATATTAAGCAACACATTTTTTCTGAAAACTTGAAATCTCTAATCTGACCGGATACTGAATTAAAAAGAAAGAAAAGAAAAATAAGTCAAGCTCCAAACGGAAGTGTTTCGATTAATTGAGTCAGCAGGGCTCGCTCCCCGCAATAAAAGTTGCCCTCTCGAAACAATGCAACCAAGCGAACACGATCTCCCATAAACATTATACCGGTCGATCGCGCTGCTCCATACGCGCCCGGCTAATAAAAAATTTCAGCGAGAAATATAAATTACGAGTGCACTCTTGTTCTGCTCATTGTTTCTCCTTTGAAGGTACACCCGAGCTCGGATGAGATTTTATGGCGCCCGCGTCTCACCCGCTGTGTCGGGAGCACCAGTCCGTGCAAACGAGTACACGAGGCCCTCTGACAAATCGTTCGAGTTAAAAATTTTCAAAATTATTTTTCGAAATTCGATTATCATCATTTTTTGCTCCGCTTGTAACCGTTATTAATAAAACCGAGCGGCATTTTATTTTGGAACATTGAAACTAAAATAAAATCATGATTATTCCAGTTACTTCTACGATAAAATAATTTTCAACGTAATCATAAAACTACTCGCGGGACATTTATTTAATAATCAGCTTCGCATAATCTCGCGTAGATAAAAGTCATCGTAAAATTACCGCTCATTTACTCGGCTTTAGCTGTTTGTTCATCCCTGCCTTATAAAGGCCCGATTTTTACAAAAGTGGCCCGAGATTTACGCAGCCCGCGACCCTAACAAGTAAATCACTCGGCGCGCTTCTTTCATATAATAATGTAACGAAGCGATTCTCTTTTCCAATGAGACGGACCCGCGCGCGTATAACGGAGCTGCTCAAGATTGCCTTTTTCCGTTACCGAGACTGTATTTTTTCGCGGCACCCATTATCTCCCCAAGAGTCATTCCGGTTTAACTTTGGTGATTTTTTAACTTCGACCTGTTTGTGCATCCAAAATCGAAGAGCTCTTCGAGCTTCATTTTTATGTGACAAAGAAAAAAAAGGAGCTTTCCAAGCAGTTATTAATAAAATTGAGTGACTTATAATATTAATCTCATAGGATCAGATAAAGTTGAACGAGTCGAAGACAAGTAAAATGAAAGCAAGAGCAATTTTATCAACATAATCTTGAAAGATCAAAACTAATTCACGTCCACTATTAGAGATCATTGATATGAAAATTGTTCTTAGATTTAGTATTAGCTATAGTTAAAACGTAATAATATAGAAATCGTCAACAAATTTTCGACCAGTATAAATACAGAAAATAAAAAAATTCTAAAATGCCGCTAAAATTTGTTATTGAATACAGTTAAAACCTGAGTCGAAATTCAAACCCTATTTTGTAGCTTCAAACTGGGGTTAGAAGTAGTAAAATAGGGTATACTTCAACGAATCTGTCAACTCTCAAACCCAAAATTCATTCGGAAGCATTGAAAAAAGCTACGGTCAACAGAAAAAACTTTAAATCAATGAGATTGGGTAAAAGTTTCGACGGTACCTACCGTCTAGATTTGTGCGAAAATACAGCTGTACAAGGTTCCAAGAGATTCAAAATATATAAAAATTTAAATACTAAATAAAAAAATGCATGCATTTATGAAGAAACGTCTTTTTCATCATACTATTCCATTTAAAGTAATTTTTTTTTTTTCAAATGACTTGAAATTTCACCATGGAGCTTAATTGAGCTTAATAAATTAAAAAAGAAAAAAAAAATTAAAATGCATCTTTTAATTATTAAAATATTATTTGATTACGTATGACCTAAAAAAATTGAGCTTCGAAAACTTCCGTTGAAAACGATAACTCAGAGTTATCTGCGCTTATTATTCAAAATTTACTTCAATTATCTACACCATTTAATTTTAATTATTCTGTGTCTGACCAAAAAAATTCAATTTCGGTTTTTTATCAACTGTTAATGCAATAAAATTTGAATAATCATTTTTTCATAATAACGAAACCCTAAGTTTTTTTTCCAGTAATTAATACTGGTACTTGAACACCCGAATAATAAACAATACACCGCATCGACGTTTAAAGTCTCACTCAGCTCGTTATACACCTCGCGAGAGTAATTGGCCGAGAAGAATTCACGCCACAGAGAATAAAAAAGCGCTACTTATCTCCCCTTATCCGATATAAACACGCAGGTTGTAAAAGCTCTCGTCACTCGGCGGCATGTCGACCATAAAGAGTGAAAAAAGAAAAAGCACCTTTTGATCCCCGCGTACGTATATACGTCGCATTTAGCGCCAATTCAAATGGTTCATTAACGGAACGACGCGCGAGGATTTATCTTATCGCAGGGATTTATATGGGACAATATAAAGGACTCGCGGGCGGTGGATCATTGATCTTTTTTCGAAATTTTTAATTTCGTCATCTTTTGGGTTGCAGCTTTTACAGCACTTGAAACTCCAAGTGGCTTCGCAGTGACAAAATAGTTACTTTGAATTTCGTAATTTGAGTGTTTTGAAAATTCGTATCTTGGTTTTGACAAAGCTGATTGAACTTCATCGTAATGTGTTTAAACATTCACAATTAATTGAATATTCATACAAAAGGGAACAATTGTATCGTATTTTTTTATGACTTTGAATAAATGATAAGATAAAAGAAAATTTTATTTTACTATTTATTGAAAAAGTGTAAATTAAAAATTAATAGTAATTTGAATGTGCAGTTGACAATCGTAACTGCCTTCATCAAAGTTACTTTTATTTTTAACAAAAGCTTTTTTCTTGGCCAGGAATTTTTAAAAAAGGTAAGTACTTACATTAAGAATATTTTTCTTTTTTTTTTAAGTATTCTTTTTCATAAAATTTACCTACGTAAATTGGTTTAGATTAAATTACTCAATTATATGAATTATTGTTAAAACTTATAGTCTTATCAAAAAGTAGATATATAATGCTTCAAGTTTGTTACTGTTAGATATTAGTATAAAATCAAAATTTTCATTTCAGGAATCAAAATGCACATCATTAATAGTATTGTCTTTATAATGACAATATTAGTCTTCTTTTCATCTTACACAAGCAGTGAGAAACTAAGTATCATTGTCAGCGAATTAGAACCACATCTGAAATATACAAGTCGTCCATACAAAATCGATAAATCCTTAATGGATCCTTCAATACCGTACGAGGAGATACTGACTTTTAGTTTGGAACCAGAACATGTGATCAGTTACTCCATTTGTGACTTTTTTTACAACGATGGTTTTTTGGAAGCTGCTCTGGTTGCAGGAGGAGTTGGTTATAATTTCGAAGAGTACAGAATACGTACCTTCAATGTCTCCTCATACGATATTATCAATAATTTGTGGTATCTGTGATATCAAAAAATAAAATTGTGTATTATTATTATTTTTATTTATTTTAATCTTAGATTGTATTTTAATATAATTTATGTGATATTTATCATCCTTTTAATCGTTTACAAGTATGTAAATTTTTGAATAGCTCGTAAATTTTCATTGCGTTAAATAGGTACAGACAAAAATAATTTTATGTGATCAATTTGAATGTAATTTTTTTAAACTTATTATCAGCGCAGTTACCATAAATTTTTTTCGATACTTGCGGAAATTTTTTTCAAAGAATTGATCGAGAAGATTGATAAAAATTATAATAATCCGATTGCTCAAAATGCACGCCCAAAAAACGATAAAGTTCACTGTAATTATGTCGTAGGTCTTTTTGCAAGCCGCACAAATACGAACGACTTTCCGATCGAAGATATACCCGGAAGTGTATGATTTCGCGTGTAAACGACATGGATGCCGTCGACGTCGCCGTCGTCGTCGATTATTATGATTATTATTATTATTGTTCCAGTCTCGGTAACACAATAGCCGGAAATTTCTCTTGTTTCCCTCGTACACATCAGACCCGAGCTCTCCTCCACGGCTCAATGGAACCATTAATCACGCGTATTTCCGAACTCGCGTGTGCGTACCTTTTACCTTTGCGTATAATTACTATTTTCGTTGTGATATGAAGCCTTCTTTCTGCAAGGTATTCTCATTATTTTTTTCTTCAATTTCACAATCTGGGTAAAAAAGTTAAAATTTAATGAGTGCTTTTTTAATTTTGCAATATAAAGTCTCGAAATGTTTTTGCAGTTGTGTAAGATTTAGTTTGATTTACTGAATCTGTTTATTTGCATGATGACAGTCTCGGAGACTAAATAGTTCTATCAGTAGTATATTACTAACCGGGACTGGAAAATTATTAGCCAGACTTTGGAAACCCAAACGTCAAGTTGGCTAATTCTTTTTCAGCGATGTATGTGATGGTAGAAATATTTATGAGAGTAAGTGTGATGAGCATAATACTTAATTCAAATATCTTATGACGTGACCACTTTTATAAATAGTTACAGAAAAAAATGGAAAAGTGCGATTTTTCATATTAAAAAACATTTCTTTTTCTTCATAAGCTATTTGACTCTTAAATCAAGAAATAGTATATTATTCCCGCAGGCGAGATGGTTCGATTTGGCCTCCGAGAGGTTTGCGACCCGAGTCGAAGACGAGGGTTGCAACGAGGAGGCTAAATCGAACCCTCGAGCCTAAGGGAAATATACTATTTTTCGTCCTTTTAACCGAAAACAAGGGGCGAAGTTCCGATTTTGAGGTTAGAGGGACGAAAAAGTGACGATTCTTGAATGGAAGATATCGACTGTTGGATCATTGTGGTGGATTATATATCCAAAATATTTATGATCGATTTTAGTTTGTAGTAGCCGGAGTGATGCTTGACGTAGAATAGAACACAAAACGAAAATTTTGACAATGTAATTGTAACTTTTTTGAAGACATAAATTTGTATATTTATTTATATCGTCAGAATTGAACTTTTCAGAACTAAATTCGTGAGAGCTGTCAGCTACAGTTGTTTTGGGCAGTTTGACAAAATTCTTCCCAATAATATTCGTATGAATACTTCCTTTTCTCTTGGATGGTCGAGATTGCAGTGTTGTACTCGTCGTCCTGATGGTTGTGCTTGTAGTTGTGGTGCTGTGAATTGAAAGACCAAACTGTTTTCCGCTGGTTGAAGGAGTGTTCATTCTCATCATTGCCATGAACAAATCTTCTTTGCAAAAAGAATTGGTTGTTAGTGTATTTGAACCAATTTTATTTTGTTCTTCAACGAAGCTTTTTTCAAGGCGAAATCTCAATCTGAAAAGATAATTTCGATAACTTTGATCGTCGTAAAATATATTTTGCACTTCTCCTGGTAATATATTGTCAGGTATCGGTCCTTCAAAAATGTCTTTCATGTCAGAAGATATTCCAGCCGCTCTTAATTCAATGAAGAAAAATATTACTCTATAAAGTTGTTCAAACTGTCGCTCAAGGTAATATTCAGCACTGGTAATACCATTTTTTAGGTATTCGGCAAAAATGTCAAATTCACCGTTTTTATGACAATCAGTAAAGTGAACATTCAAGATGCTATTCAGAAAAAATTGTGGTAGCAGTGGATTGCGAATTTCAAAGTCCTGGGTGGCTCGGTATAAAAACATATCCATGCTATCACCACTTACGTAAAGTTCAATATTGTTACGGGTGTAATTGTAGATGAGGTAGGGAAAATCAAAACTTCGAGCGTCAAAATAAAGTTGAGCTCTGCGCATCCACAGTACACGTAAAACAATATGAAAAATCTCATGACTCTTAGCTGACAACAATGCGAACTCGAGTGCTTCCTGAGCATCGTAGGCATATTTTCGTAGTAAAGCTCTTCCACTTTGCGATTGAATCATGTAGAATGGATGTGATGGCCAAATTACCGATAAATGATCAAGAACTTTGGCGTATTCTGGTGGTTCTCCATCGAAATTAGGAATTGACATGCGACCATCAGCGACAGATTCAATGTTGGAATCGGTATCATTTTCAGAGCAATTAATCAAAGCTTCTTCGAGCCCTCTTCGCAATTGTATTACGGGTAAACGAGACGAACTGGACATTTGTTTTTGTAAGTTTTCAGTCAGCAGTAAAACGCCAATTTTTATAGTTTCTATTGGTTTGCTCTTGCCGGAGAATCTTTCGACTGTCATATTACATAAGATCTCTACAATTTCAGAGTCTTTAACAAACCGATAGCCACTTAAAATGTCATGATCTTCAATACACTCCCTAAGATTGTCTTTATTAGAAGAAAAGTATATAAGGTCATTTTCAGCAAATATTACCACAATAATACTTGTAACAATAAAAAGAAAACGATACATTTTAAATAAAAAAATTTGTTCAAGACTTTAAATCGTTTTATGTCTAGACTCTTCCAACTGTTGTCACAAAAATAATAAATATCAATTTTTAGAATTCTATGCTCACGTATTTTAAAGGATACTTTGAAAAATAGATGCTGTGCTCTGAATAAAGCATAAGAAAAACTATATGATTTCATGAAAAAATTAAAGCATCTTAAAAAGACATTAATGTTTACAATATGATTCATCCACACAAAAAATGAAAAAAGACTCCCTGTTAACATGAAAGTTTAAATTCTTTTTATTGATTTAATATAATTTCTCTTTCATTGCTATTTCAAGTAAAAATTTTTAATCAGAAACAGTTCAAATTCATTTAGACATATTCAGTATGAATTACATAAACGTATCATTTAAAGTTCTAAATTTAATAGAGCACATTTAGTGAGTTCTTCAAAAAATATAGCGTCATAGAGATTTTCAAAACACCTGATGAAATATTTATTTTTCTTCCTAATTTTTACGTACGCGTCGTCTACTGGCGTTAAAACTCAATACTCTATAATGAGAATATTTTTACGAGGAAAAAATTTAAAATTTAATTTTTTCTCAAAATTTCATTATTATTTCTTTACGTCATAAATTACATAAACCGAATTATTTCGAAACAAAATTTCAGAAACTGGCCACTATTTGCCAATGAAAAATCAATATTTCTTCCGATAAACAACCTTCTTACGAATGCTACAAAGGTAAAAAAAAAAAAAGCCAACTCTTCGACATCAAGCAACAAACGCGTGGCATATCGTATCGAATAAATCACCCTGGCGAAAGCACCGCACGCGAGCAAACAAACAGACGAAATGTCCCGGCGCCTGACCTTGAAAGCTGCAGCATCAACCACCGGGTAAAAAGAAGGAGAGACTCGGGCGGTTTGTGCGTATGGGGGCGCCCGGGGTTGATTTACGCGTTAATGCTCGGGTCTTGTTCGCTCATTAATCGCCGGCCACCACCGTCTTGATAAATTGTTACGGATTAGCGACATCGGCTTATCGAGAGGCCGGCCGCTCTCTCGCACCCGTACAAATGACGTCGCGGGGCCCTCGAGCTATTCGATTTGCCTGCGGTCCTCGAGTGACCACTTGTCGTTTCGACTTTTTTTATTTTTCTTTCAGAACTTGATTAATTTTGATTCATTGTATCGGCTCGACTCGGCCTTGTTCGATTGATTAAGTTCTTTTGGAAAATAAATTTTCAAAAGCTGTTTTATCAAGGTTTTGAAACTACGACAGATGTTTGGCCTTTATCGTGTCTATGGTATTGATAAATTAAAATTGAATAATTTTTATTGACAAACCTTCAAAATTCTTGAATTGAAGTTTCGAAAATTTATTGTTTGATTACCAACATTTTACCATATTAATGGTACAGGGTATTGGTTTTTTGTGACTAAACTCGTTTTTAAACAACGAATTCAATTAGCTTCGCACTTGTTGAACATGGAACCACCCTAGAAAGATCTTACGATGATCAAGTTTAAAAATAAAATTGTCTATACCGATTCGATTCTTTTGAAATTCGAATACCATTGAGAGCATACACATTCTCGCACCCAATTCTGGTAGGCCCATAAATCGAATCAATTTATTCACGGCGCGTCTAGGTAAAAACTCGCCCGACAATAAAGTACAGCTCAAAAAGCTGTAAAACCCTTGTTAGAACCTCGTGGAAACATTATACGCGCTCGCGGGCGCTGAAAGGCGGTAAATTTGAGATTTTTTTTTCTTTTTGTTTTTTCACCGTGGCATTGTAACTTGCCCGAAAGTGACAAACGGATGAACTTCGGGGGCGTCATTACGCGACGCGACCCACACGAATTGACCGTTTTAGTGGCACACACACACTCTTGCAATAAAACCGTCACTTTTTAGGTGAAACAGAATTATAGTCCTTCCGTTTTTAGGTGGATTTCGAGTCGTAAAAAAAAAAAAAAATTTGGGGAGGGTGATTAAAATTTCACGAGATCGGACGATTGGATTCCCAGTGAGTTTGGATTTTCTCATTATACTCGAATAAAGATCCCAAGTGCGCGATTAAAAAGCCTTTTATCGCCCAAATGTCTCTTGATACACTCCCGCGATTTTTACGACCTCGCGTATTAATGCTTGAGATTCAAACGGTTCGTTCCCGAACGACCCATCTTTAATTCAAGTCGGACTCGGTACGCTACAATTTGTTCTCAAAGCGAAATAAAAACCAACAATGAATCGTAGATGAATGGAATTTATAAGCGACCATAAAGCTACTCGTAAAGTTTCCAAGACGGTTTCGGCTTTTACGGCTCCTGCACAAAGGCTACTCGTCATCGCCCCTGCGTATTGACTCGTTACCTTCTCGGGGTTTTTCGCGGTCGAACGGATGGTCAATTAGATAAGCTTTAACGATGCGCTGAGCTAAGTTAATTTTCCACGCTGATAAGGTGGCCAGATTGCCGGCTTTTATGGGGAGGAAAATAGATTATAATCGTTTGCGTATACAGAGTTGAAGTGTTGATTATGAGAATTTAATCTTGATCAACTCTGATTTACTGGGCGATTAAATTATTCTCTCGGATCCGTTGCTTTTGAGATGAATAAAGTACAAAAATTAATTTCCAAAGGAAGTTTATGAAAAAGTACTGGAAAAGACAGATTTACGTTCGTTTGAGGAATTGTGTAACTCAATTTCCCAAAAAAAAGAAACGTAATTTATGAATTTGGACTTTTGCGAGCTTGAATTCAGCGAGGTCGCTAAAATAAAAAGTAATAAACGTTTGAGTTTGAATTAATGAGCTCATTTGAACAGGCAATATGAATTTTTAAATGGGGGTTTTTTTTTTCAAAAGAAGTACAATTTTACGGGCTAAAAGTGAGTAATGTACGTTTAAATGCACATTTATAAACTCATAATAAGCCCAGTTATGAGAACTCAATAATTAAAACTCATTTCATAATGTTTTAGTATGCTAAAGCAAAAAAAAAAAAATATCTAACTGCACTTTGCCACTCGCACATTACATAAACTTGCTCCAAATGGTTTTTCACTTTGCGGGTTGGTTTGAAAATTGCGTATGGAAGGTTAGTGTCAAGTGATTTAGATTGATAACTCTTTCTAAATGATCTTTGCTGTTATTTTTACAACAGAGTGCACACAACATTATTATATTTGTGTAGCTCTTATTTTATTATTTGTACTTTTGAAAATTAAATGTAGTGAAAAAAGATGTTTTGCACGATAAGTATGGTGATACTGCACGACCGTAAATTAAAGATTGTCTTGATAGTCGTTCGTAAAATTACATTTTATACTGTTACATAAAGTATTACTTTATTTATCTCATTTTAAGAATAAAAAACATTGATAATAATTTAGGAATACAGCCTGAGGGCATTAAAACCGTTTTTGGATGTAAAATACAAAAAAAGTTTTTCACTTTTGAGTAATAAACTTTCGATATTTATTTAATAATGTCTCAACTGTGAACAATTTTTCTTATCTTAACAGTTTAAAAAGTGCTATTAGAGAAATTTCGTTTCTTTAAAAATTTTTTTAATTTTAAGATAACATGCAGACCATAAACTATCAAGTCGAATAAAAAATATTTGCCATATTCTCAATATCATACCTCACAACAATTATGTTAAAATAATCAAAATTGAGTTATCCCTCTTAAAACATACGATGTTCAATTTCTACCGGGCAATCTTCCTAACGTGACACATTCAGCGTCGATAATAACGAAACATTGAGAATTCCCACGGTGCTTGATAAAAAAAAAAAAAAAAAAAAAAAAAAAGTAACAACCCCTTTGGCCCCGCGGGCACTGCATCGTCATCCAGCTTCTCCGAAGGAGTCCTGAATATTCAAGAGCAGCTCTCTCTGTCTTTCTCTTTCTCTCGGCCGCTCGATTATCCGCGCGAGCGGTAAAAAGGTGGGGCACCGAGAACCCGTTCGCGTCGCGTGGCCCGCCCACGCATCGGCGGAGCTCGTCCTTTTTTCGAAAGTTTCTTACCCCGAACAAACTCATTTTTTTATTTTTTCGTCTCTTGGAAAGTATGATTTGCCCTATCGAGGTCACTCTTAGCTTTTTGTTTTAACTCATAAACCGACCTTACGAGTTTAATTTATCACGAAAAATTTCCGCGAGACAATGTTAATTCTTATCTGGGAAAAAGGGCCAGTTACGAAAAAACGAAATCTATGGACCGATGTTAAACACGAGCTCGATTAAATCTGTCGCGTGCAAACGTGACAATAATTATTTAATTATATTTGAGTTTAATTTAATTTAAGTGGGAACTTACCCGATATGAGCAGATTACGCAGTAATCTGCTCGTCACCCTTTTCGCTTGTCTTGGGTGGGATTTATTTGGGGAAAAATAAATGTAATTTTTAAAGTTAATGTAAATTTTATTATTAATAATTATAAAATAGAAATTTTTACAAATCAAGTTTATCGTCCTTCGACGAAGTTATAAATTAACAATAAAAAAAAATCTTACTTGTAACTAGGTGCGAACCTAGGCTAGACGGAGAGGGGTCCGGGTTTCTAGCCCGGTGATCCCTATGGTTGACCCACGTGTCAGGGCTGTCGAATACAGTGGCCTGTCGAAGCCCGTGGAACTCCGGCTCCTTCCGTCCAGGTGTGCCTCTGCGACCTTCGGCTTGCGCTGGCCTCCGGGTCGCTTGGTGTCGGGAACGAGAGAGAGAGTTTGAGGTTCGCGCGAGCCGGGAGGTCGCCGATTATCCCCACCTAGGACTTAAGGATCGGAGCTGCATCCAATTAGCTCGAGCTTTTAGCTCGGCTCGCGACGGGCCCCCTTCCTCACTCTTTCGGCGGGAGTAATTAAGAATATTCGAAAAGTCGTTAGCGCAACTTAGGAGGGTGATGGGTATTGGTTATGCTTATTATTAGTATTATTATTTGTGTTAAAGGTTGATACACGACATGCCTCCCCTCTTAGTCCATTGTTGTCCTCAACAATGCAGGGCTGCGCAACTAAGGAAGTGCAGTCCTTTAACGAAGATAGAAAGGTGTATCGACCTTATTTTGAAAGTGTGATTTTAAACAATATCGAAGCGGCTAGTGTTAGAGGGTGTGCATGACGCGTTTGAATGACCTATGCGTTTATAGCGGCGGTGCATTCAGCTCGTGTTGCACTATGATCAATCAGAGCACTGTTTGTGGTGCTACCGATTAATAAATCGGTTTATGACCAAGAAGGTCGATAAATGGTCTTGATTTGATCGGTTGGATCTATCAATTATTGTTGAAAAATCATAGTTGTTATTGTTAACAATATAATAATCATCAGCGGTGAATTCTGGTAATGACGGTTTTCATTTTGAAGACTGAATAAATGAGTTTTTTTTTTTTTTTTTTTTTTTTTAATCGAGACAAAGATGGTCGTTCGTAATTTGAGTTTCATATTACTTGCGCCTGTCAGGTAACAGAAAATCAAAGTTCCTCTCTTCTTCTTCTTTTTTTTTTTTTTTTTTTTTTTTTTTGGTTTTGGGTTGGAGTTGGAGTTGGAGTTGTTGCGTTCGCGCTTTGAAAAAAAAAAATATATCAGATATTATAAAATGCTAAGAGTGAGAAAGGTTCACAATTATCACGTAGACAGGTCCCAAGTTCTTAGATTTTTATCAATCAATAGGTTGCCGTAAAGAGAAAAAAAAACAGAGTAAGTACATTATTGCAAAAATAAAAAAAAATTAATCGATTTTAATTATTCAATTATTTGATTATTAGCTATTTAACGATAAAAAAAAAATGTAGACATAGTTATGAAATTTTCGAATATACGCATAAAGAAAAGAAAGATGATTATTAACAAGTATAATTCTTAATTGAAAAGTCAATTTTTAAAATTTGATTAGAATAAGTTAAATAATAATGATAGGTATTTTCATGTTGTGAAAATCGTTCGCAGTAAAAATAATTCTTAAATAATCATAAAAATTTTAGGTCATGTAATAAAATAAATTTAAAATAAAAGTCTGTAGTCTGTAAAGTCTATATATTCACTGTTCACTTTTAATTTCCTTGCGGTTGAAGAATCTCGTGTAGCGATAATATTGTGATTATCGCACGAAGGTGTAACAGTATCGGGCGGCTATCTCGTACGTGTGTGTGGCTGCTGCTTTCATGGTGTGTGCGTCGCGGCTGGCAACGCAGTGCTTAGTTATCATGTCGTAATTAAGCTATACTTTAGTTGACGTTGCTTTAGTAGTGCAGTAGGCTTTGGCTTGGCACGTGGTTAGTTTACAAGGACAGTTATTGTAATTCAAACTTAGACGAGGGATTAACAAACTATAATTCGTATATTAAAATTATTCCCAGATTTAGATTTCATTTAAATTTTATTTTATTTTTAAAAAAAAAACGTGTAATATAAGGTAAAGTAAAATTAAGCAAGTAGTAAATAGTTAAAATAATTAGAATTATTTGTTAAGGTTATTTTCGTGTAATCAGAGTTTCGAATAAACAAATACGTGAAATCGGGTGAAATTAACATGAGGTGATTATAAATAATAAATTGTGAAAAGTAATTTGTTGTTTAGACGAATTAATTGTCCGGTGATGGTTTTGAAGTAGTTTAACGAGTTTGCTGACGTGATTGGAAGACGATAATTTCGTTAAAGTTCAAGGTATGTAATAAATAATTGACGTTCAGTTTCACTGATCTTTGAATTATTTGCAGTTCAAGTTGTGCAGTACGCAGTTAGGGTGGTGTGTGGCGGGTGCGCATTTTGCAGGGGCCATCGTGCAGCAGTGCAGAACTACAGTACGGTTGGCGGCTGCGTGAACTTGCTGGATGAACCAGAAAAAAAATATTCCGAAAGGGCAGGAAAGAAGGATAATTATGTATAGTGTTTTGTTTGTATTTATTCGATCAAAAGTATATATATATATATATATATACTTATTTATTTATTATTATTGTTTTTTTTTTTTATTTTTATTTTATTATTATTATTTTTTTTTTCTTATTTATATATATATATATATATATATATATATATATTTTTTTTTTTTCAGTGTTCGTTGACGTTGTATCCGTCACGGGGCGGCGTGGTCGCTGATTCGTTACCTTTGGTGGGTACAGACGGTTGGTTGCTTGTGCTTGATTCTTGCATTGTGGGATTTTCGATTTTGGGCAGTTCGTTTGGCACCGTTGGATCTATACTCTCGGATTTTTGGGTTTGACTACCAGGATTAGTATTGGTCTGGTGGCAGTTTGCACATATATTATGATTTAATAATTGAAAGGATTCTATTTGATTCTGATTACGTTTTTCTTTTTTGCAGGCGAAGAAGAGAATGGGCCAAAGCTTTTCCAGAAAATTGAAGTTATCAAGAACGTATTTTATTATCAATGTAATAATTATCGACGATCCTAGGCCGAATGCTAGGATTGAATGCGATTCACTCTGTTCTATGCGTTTTGTATGTATTAATTTGAGTTTGTTTTCTATTTCATTGAGCGGGGTAGGGTCAAATTTTTGGAGTGATTCTGTAAATTCTTGCTTTGCTTCTAAAGGGTATTGTTTTGCTAGTTCGTGGATAGTTGGGTTGACGATTTTCAGTTCTGCGGTTAAGTTGGGTTCATACTTATATTCAGATTGGAAAGAAATCTTTTGCAAGCCATGAAGTGTGACACTGAGGGCGTGTGCGGTACAACTCCCGGATAGGTAAAGGGAGCCTGTGCCGTTTATATCGAGTTCCTTACGGGGTTGACCGTGGCAGGTTATAGCGAGGGTGGTCGGTTTTATGGTGGTGTATAACCATATGTTGGAAGCAAGTAATGGGGTAAAAATAATGTCGGTTTTTGGAATTATAATTGTCTGGCATGTTTTGATTGAGGTTGGTGTTGCCTTTTTGAACATTGAATACTCGCAGGGGGCGTCTGGACCTGCGTCTCTTAGGGGCAGAGATTCATCACATAATTTTGAATCTCCGTGGTCTAGACACGATCGTAAAAACTCATTATTCACGAGGACATACATTTTCAAATTTTCCGAAATAATAATATTTTTCGATCTTGGTTGAATTGCCACATAGCCGGAATTATTAAGGGGCAGATCTATGGGGTTCGGAAAGCTATGAATTTTGTAAAGATCTAAATTTTCATTGTTTAAAAGCGGTAATTTTAGAGAGACGTGGAGTTTTCCATCGGTTATGAATACACTTGTTTTTGCTATTTCGAACAGATATGATGCAGTAGTGATTTCAGTCGCATTCGGGAGTTTATAAATATTGCTCAAGTGGTTAATTTTAGTAAGCAAATCTGTAATTTGTGAGTGGGATAAAATCAAGGGGTGCAGGTGACCGCGGGCTGTTGTTTGCAGCACTTCTAACAGCGTTTCATAGCTGTGTTTCAATTCGTCAATTTCGATTTCGTACTTATTCCACCAGGTGGAAATATTCAGGTAATCGATGTTGTATTCTTTGAGCGAATAATTTTTGGAGATTTCTTTAATTACAGCGAGTAGGTATTTCATCTCTTTTGCATTGCTTTCACCAACTTTGTGTAAGTTTTCAAGTTCGGATTTCATATAATGGGTTGTGTCGAGGGCTAATTTTGTTAGATTTTTCTGATTGTAATACAGTTGGTCTATATTTGCAGTCATGATTTCTCTATCTTTGGCGTCCATGATCCCGAAAACCCATTTAGCGGCCCAACCACCTATTTCGATGGGTGCTCCGCGTGCGTGTCGGCTCGATGGTTCGCGATTCGATTTTGGTAGGATAAAGTAAGTACGTATGGATTGATGTAGGTCTTTAATATCGCCTAGTTTCCGTCTTAAGTTTAATTCTCTAACGGAGTTTGGGACGACTTCTTTGGGGAAGGTTTCTACTATTTTATCAATAAAAATTTTGAAATCTCTGTACTCCACGTCGAAATCTCTCTCTATTGGCGGACAATTCATGAAAATATCAAAATGCACTTTTGTTCTAATTAATTTCACCTTTCCCACGTGCTCAAAATAAATCCCGGGGTTGTTGTGGATATCTTTCAATTCAAATAATGGGTTTTCGTCTTTGCACTCAACGTCAACTAAGGTCGAGCTCAAAAACAACAAGACAAACCAAAGCATTTTCTCGGATCGGGCGTTCGAACAGGTTCAGCACGGCTTGTTACTGTAATTGTTGATGATAGGAAAGCTATAGATAGGTAGAAATAGTAAACGTCGAAGATAGGTCGAGATGATGATTATGTGTTTTAATAAAATTTTTTTAAACGATCTTTGTGTACTAAAATGGTTTTGCCGTTTTGACTGCGCAATAAAGCTGTGTTATTATCTCGAACTTCAAGAACGTCGAAGACTCCGTTGTAAAACTTGTCAAGCTTGTTCTTCCGTGGTAATTTATTTACGTAAACCTTTTCTCCAGGTTGTATTTTAAGGGGCTTAGCGGACTTGTCATAATACATTTTATTATGGATTTTTGAAGATTCTAAGTTTTTCAGAGCGATTTCCCTAATTTCGGCTATTCTTGAAGCTAGGTCGTAAATATAGCCGTTATAAGTGTCGTTTTCGAAGTCATCCAAGCATGCAGAAGGGGTGCGGGGGTTGCGACCCATCGCGATCTCGTAAGGAGTGAATCCCGTAGAAGAATGGACGGATGAATTGTATTCCATCATGGCGAAAGGGACGAGTTCATCCCAATCTTGAAACTTGGGGGCGTTAGTTCGAAGATAGTCTTTCAATACAGAGTGACTTCGTTCTAACGAGGCATTGGACTGCGGGTGCCAGGATGTCATGGTTTTTAACTTGCAGTCAAACATGCTTTCGAGGTGTTTGAGCAGTCTGTTTCTGAAGCTTTTTGCTTGATCGGTTAGAATAATTTTTGGGACTCCGTGGGTGGCTATGAGGTGAATCGCTAAGGTCTGTGCTACGGTGAGGGCTTTTAAATTTGGTATAGGGACTGCGATACAGAATTTTGAAAATAAACATTGCATGGTTAGGATGTAGGCGTTACCCTTAACTGTTCTGGGCATAGGTCCAACGGCATCGATTGCAACCTTGAAAAAGGGTTCTGCAGGAGAATCGCTGATTACCATAGGTTCTTTGGTGCGATAACCGATGAGTTTAAACTCTTGGCATATTCGACAGCGATGTATGTAGTCGACTACGTCTTTGCGTAAACCGGGCCAAGTAAAATTTTCCCTAACTCTACGATAAGTCTTTTCAACTCCGCGATGTCCTCCGAACAAGCTGTCGTGACACTCTTTTAAGATGGTATCACGCAACTCGGGCGGCGGTATCACGCAGGATCCTAGACAGATTGTAAGGGTCATGGGAACATTTTTCAAATGGTCTCGAATTTTCCGATAAAGGGTACCGCGGGGCAATGCGTCTGTGAGCTCGCCTTTTCGTGCTATCCTGGCTGAAGTTATTTCTCTTTCAAGTAGCAGATGATAAAGGTTATAAAAACATTCTCTCAAAGGGCTTTGTCTAATCGGTGTTTTTTCCGTTTCGGTTACGACTAACGAAAAGATGGTTCTCCCCCTGTTTGTGGAGACGAGCACGTCACCCACCGTCGGGTTCGCGTCACTGAGGTCGATTTTTGAGATTAATTTCAACTCGTTTAGCAATTGATTGTTGGGTGTGTTCAGATTTAAATTTGCAGGTATGAAATGAATTATATTATCTTTGTGACCGGTCAGGGACTCTCTGACAGGTCTGATCACCATGGTTTTCCTGGGATCGGGGTGAATTCCAGAAATACTGGAGTCAGGTAGTATTATCGGTGGAATGCTGTCGGGTTTTACGAAAAGATTGTTATGGGGTTTTAAATTAAACGAGTTCAAATTATCAACAGAACCATTTGAGTCTCGGTGCGAGTGAATCGAGTTTTCAAGGTTATCAAGTGTTGTTCCCGTTTCGGTAATTTCCAGTTGATCGGCAGACGCATGAGTTCTCTGGGGGACGGTTACCGGCGTAGGAATTACGTTTTTGGTGGTGATGATAGATTTACGAGGTTCTCTGGTATCGTGTTTAGATAGGATAGTAGACGTGGAACTCGCAGATGAATCGGATTTCTCGCCCGACATGATCTTTGTGTCGTCTAAAGGCAAAGCGTTAGATTGAGAAAGCAGATCTGGATTCATAGGTGGTATTCTTGGTGTTATCATGGTGGACGAGAGCAAGGGTGTTCTTAATTCAGACTCGTCGGCCAGCTGCCATTTTGACAAATCAAGCAGAGATTGGGTTTTGTTAAGAGTAGGCTGAACATGGGGGTCGATTAGATCATTTTCTAAATAACCAGGGTCACTGTGAGCGACGGAGTGGTCTGCTTCGAAATAATTGGGTCCTAGTTCGGTGGTTTCTAGAAGTTCTTCCCATTTTCCTGAATCCCACCAAAGGGAATTGAACCCTTCGATGAATTCGTTCCTTTGTTCCGGGGTAAAGTTTGTGGGTTTCAAGGGCGATGGAGTTTTCAGCTTCCGACTTTGCGTTTCTGGTGGACTGAGGTCTTCTTCGTCCGATGACGAAGAGTCGTCATCAACCGAGGGTTTTACTCTTTTTGAAGGAGTGTCGAAGAAAGCCTTTCTCTGGGGCGATTTATCGAATTGGGCGACGACCTCTTCGAATTCGTCGGACGGTATCATTGTCTCATCGAGTTCGTCCACGTCAAGGGTTGGCGAGGCTTGCTCAGGGGTGTTATTTTCGAATTCGGTGGCAGAAGATGTTGTCGGTGTGGGCGAAGGGTCTACTAGACTGGGGAGCAGAGATCTATGACGTAAGGGAACGGGCACGTCGGAGACGTCTGACTCGGTACTTTCGGATTTTTCTGCTTCCGAAGTCGTGCTCTCTGTTTCAGGCTCTGTGTAGCGTGCCTTTTCCCTGGTCTCTGTGAGTCGTTGGTTGCGTCTGAGTTTTAGACGGGAGGCTATGGTTTCACCTTGAAGGGTGCCTTGACCAGAAGCGTTCAAAGGTATCGGTGACTTGTTTTTAGACCCCTTTGGTCTGCCTCTCCTTGGAGGACCAGCCTTAGTGGGTGATTTTTCGCTCATGCTTTTGTTCTGGGCTTCGCGAGCTAAAGAGGTTTTGGTGGGTTTAGGGTGCCGAATCGGCAGCATCGTTTTGGATTTTATTTTGCTCGCGGGTGGATTGGTTCCGGGGGTGGTTGTGGAGGCCTTTCCGGGTGGATGTTCTTTATCGATTGGATTTCGGGACAGCCAGTCCGCATTGGTATTCTGTTTACCAGGTTTGTATCGAAAAATATACCTGTAACCACGGAGTCTGGCTCGCCAGCGATTTAGTCTAGACATAGGGTCTTTAATGGAGTCAATCCACTCTAAGGGCTCATGGTCGCCGTATACGTAAAAGACTCGACCGTAAAGGTAGTGTCTGAAGTGCATTATGGCAAGGACTACGGCCAAGCACTCTCGTTCTGTAGCAGAGTAATTCTGCTGGTGTTTGTTTAAAGTTCGAGACATATACGCAATGGGGCGGTCGTTGTTGGGTTCTCCCTGGCTTAAAACTGCGCCTATGGCGTAAGCGCTTGCGTCTGTTGTAAGAATGAAAGGTTGGGAGAAATCGGGGCAAATTAGAACGGGTGCGGAGCATAGAGCTTCTTTGAGCCGTTCAAAACTGTTTTGTTGTTCAGACTCCCAATAAAATTTAACGTTCTTTTTAAGGAGGTCGTTAAGGGGCTTAGCAATATCAGCGAAGTGATGGATGAATCGCTGGTAATAGCTACAGAGCCCAAGGAAAGATCTGACGTCATGTGCGCTCTTTAAAGGAGCGGCGTTTTTGACGTCCTCGATTTTTCCGGGGTCGGGTCTGACTCCAAATTGGTCGATGTGGTGACCGAGGTATTTGACTTCAGGGGTAAGAAACTCGCATTTTTCTATTTTTAGCTTCAGTCCGGCGTTGAACAGCCTTTGAAAAGCTTCATTAACCTTGCGCTCGTGAGTCTCCAGGGAATCGGCAAAGATAATTAGGTCGTCCAAGTAGACGAATAGTTCGACTCCTTGAAGCCCTGTCATAATTGTATCCATGAGTCGTTGGAAAGTAGGTGAAGCGCAGCACAACCCAAAGGGCATTGCTGTGAATTCGTAGTGGCCGTAAGGGGTAGAAAAAGCAGTTTTAGCTCTGTCGTCAGGGTTCATGGGAATTTGATGAAACCCGTTTACCAAATCGAAGACTGAAAAGTATTTTGATTTTCCCAGAGATTCCAAGATCTCCTGAATGTTAGGGAGTGGATAGGAATCTGGGATCGTTAAAGAGTTGATTCTACGATAATCAATCACAAGGCGATGTTGTTTTCGACCGTCTGGGCCAGGGCGTTTAGGGACTATCCAGAGGGGAGAATTCCAAGGGCTCGAAGATGGTTGGATGACTCCTTTCTCCAACATCTCGTTAATTTGTTTCTTAACTTCCTCTTGTAGCATAGGAGGATAGCGGTATTGACGGGTATAAATGGGTGTGTCGTTTTTTAAAGGGATACTATGCTGCACTAGGTGTGTGCGAGGTGGATCATCGCCAGGTAGCATGAAGAGGTAGGGGAACTTCTCTACTACTCGTTGAAGTTGAGCCAAAGATTCGGAATCATGGTGTTCTCTTTTTAGAAGTTCAATGATTTTGGGGACTCTTTCTTCAGGAAGACAAGGG
Source organism: Encarsia formosa (assembly GCA_038277355.1). Taxonomy (NCBI): domain Eukaryota; kingdom Metazoa; phylum Arthropoda; class Insecta; order Hymenoptera; family Aphelinidae; genus Encarsia; species Encarsia formosa. The sequence goes on from CM076184.1 coordinate 116,264,418, forward strand.
GTTCCTTCACCTTCAGATTCGAAGAAGTCTTCAGAGTCATCAAATTCGAAAGGGTACAGATCCTGAACTGGGATTTCAACTTCTTGGGGTTCTTCTTTAGTGTTCACGGCTAAGACGTAACAAGAGCCATTTTCGTTAGTCACCGCGGCTTCTCCGATAAAAATTCCCGTAGGGGTCTGAATTCGGGGTAGGTACGCCTCCCCTTTTGGAGATTTCTGCGTAACGGGGACTTCGATCGCGACTCTAGCGCGAGCTGGCAAGACGTATCTAGTACGAAGGGCTTTACCTCTCAGTCGACGAGCCCTATAATGAAAAACTGTAGGTGGAATTTTACTAGATGTGGGGTGAGCATCACAGGTAGTAGAAGGTGTATGATTTTGGGTACTCTGCCTGTCGTCAGAATTCTGAGATTCCGAGTCGCTACTATCTGATGCACTTGAGAAAGAGATAGTTCGGGTTTTATCTTGTGTGATCAAAGTATTATTAGCCAGATCGATGCGGCCTTTCTCATTATGCAAGTAGCGGGATCCTAGAATGGCATCATCCTTTAACGAGGATTGTTCGGGGAGGACGTGCATTCGATGGGTTCTCCCACTTTCGCAAAAGAGGACGGTACCGAGTGTGTAGACGGGCTGGGTTCCGATCCCGGTGAGTTGCAACACTCGTGACCTGTCAATAGGGTACGTAGGGTTTAGAGATTGAATTTTTATCACGCTCACGTCTGCGCCCGTGTCGATAAGGACTCTACCTTTTCCGGTTCGAAATATCTCGTTTGTAATAGTCATTTTAGGGGTACCGTAAGATCGTTTCCTCCCCTTTTTAAACAAATTTCCTGGGTTTTTGGGATCTAATATTTGAGGGGATTGATACTCAGAGTTTGGGCTGAAGTCGGAGGGAGTCTCAGAGGTGTCACAAGATTTTTGGGTAGAGTTTTCGGATTCTGATCCAGAATCGGAGCAGGAGTCTAATTCGGAAGAGAGATTTTCAAAAAGGGGATCTGGGAAGTCTTTCCGCATCTTTTCAGCTAATTTTGTTTTTAATAAACTTGCTTTTCGGAGTTTTTTTAAAGATCTTCTGCTAATGACGGCGTCTTGAGAAAAAGGGGCGTCGTCACCAACAAGGTAAAATAAAAGTTTTTGTTTGTAAAATTTTAAGGGTACTCGGCCAGTGGACTCTGTTTTATCTCCGTCTTCACTCTGTATCGTGAGAGGGGGATTTTCAAGATAGTATGCGGAGTCTTTAAGGACTGAGGTTTTTATCAAATTTACCTCGTTAGAAAGCGCTGCAGAGCAGGTGATATTGCCCTTATTGAACCAGGGGTGGTTTAATTTGACTGATGGTGCGCCCCTTGTTCCGACGATTCGTCGTACTTCCCGGACTTGTATGTTTTCACTGACCGGCGCTCCGGGTGTTGGTAGCTCGCCTGGGCGCCGTTCTGGCGAGCTGCTCCCCAGTTTAAATTATCAGGAGAGTCTACAGTCGCAGGCTTTGTAGGTGTAACCGGGCGAGGGATATTCGGGTTGTTCGCAGATGTTGATGGACCAGGGGATGCATGTCTGGGTGGTGGGTTTGGACCGCGCGAGTCGTGCGGGTACCCATAAGCATAAGGGTTCGCGTAGGGCATTTGATACGGTGGCATAGACATTGGAGGATAGTAATAAGGTAGTGGCGGTGGGTAGTAATGCATCGAGGGCGGAGCGAAATAAGGGTTTTGACTTCGGTAGGGTGAAGGTTCTCTTGGTCTATCATAATTTTGATATCGGTTCCCAGGGCTTTCGGGTCTGGGTCGATCGTTCGGCGAACCTGGGCGACCGGGTCTGCTAGTCCTTTCAGGGGGTTTAAGTATGCCAGTCGGCTGGTCATAGCGAAGAGACGGGTGGGCGTCTAGCTTACCATCCGATGTGTACATAACAGTTTTGGGCATTCGGGTATCATCTCTGTCATAAGAATAAGGGATGGTGCGATGGTAATTCCGGGGGTCGTCAAAATCTGAGAAACGCACGTTATTTCTCGAAGAAGTTTCTCGATCCGGAGTCTGAGGGCGTTGGTACGGACTCGGGGATCGCGACCGGGGTGGTCGTGGCGAGGGCGAGTACTCGATGTCCGCACGGTTAGTCGTCCCAATGTTTACCCACTCCTCCGCGCTAACAGCGGCGTCCAGGGCATCGTTGAACGTTGCCGGGGTGTGTGTAGCCATTTGGTTACGAATAGCCGAGGGCAGACCGCGTATGAAGTATTCTTTAGCCAAATCTTCGAACAGGATCTTGTTGTGTTCCTTAATTTGATCGTTGGCCGCACCTTCGTTTTTCAACTTTGTGGCGGCGCGAACTATGGATGAAAGACGATCAAAGAAGTTTAGCACGGATTCGCCTTGTTTCATATACGACTCCGATATTAAATTAAGGTAGTACGAAAGAGAACGCTTTTGGCTAAATCTATCTGTGAGGTGTGTGCGGAGGTCCGCTAGGGTATTGAAGGTCTTGCCTTCAATGCTTGATTTCGCCTTGCCGGTCAGGCGTGAAATCACTCCCTGCAAAAACACTCCTTTAAGTTCTGGGTCTGCTAACCGATTATCATAATTCTCGACATCCTGGAGCCAAACTCGCAGGGGAGAATTACCTGAATAAAAAGGGATGGATGCGAGGGCGCTTTGCATCAGGGCGGAAGCTTGCAAGTTCGCGAACGCGGCACGAGACTCGTTCAGGGTCGCGGCCATGACCGACATATTCTCAGCCATGCGGCGGCCGTGCTCGAGTCGAGCCCGGGTTCTCAGGGTTTCGTCCGTGAGGGCTTCTATTTCATCTAGTGTCAAATTTGCACCTGCCATCTTCGAATAGGGCCTAATAAAGTTTTATCAATGAACGACAAGAGTCCGAGAGGAGGTTGAAAGAAAAGTTTACTGTTCGGGGCGATGAGCTAAACAAAGTGGGTAGCAAATTTTCAAACAAAAGTTTTCGAATCGAACAATAAAATTTACACGTCAAACAAAAGAAACAAATTTTATTCGGAGTCTTCGTAAAAGCGAATTGAAAGAAATGAACGGCGATTGAAAGAATGAAAGAAACAAAGAATGTGCGCGTCAGCAATAAGTCGCTAAACTTTCTCCTTGAAATTCTCGAACACGAAAAATATGATGAAATAAAATTTCAGCTCTGATTTTCACGAACTAATTAAACCAGATTTTAAATTAAGTAATTTATTTTTAATTTTAATAAATTTAAATTCCCAAAACAAGATCCAACCAAAGAGCTTAAGCGAAAAGGCAGGTATGGCTCCCCACAAGGGATGCCATTTATGTCGCGTGCAAACGTGACAATAATTATTTAATTATATTTGAGTTTAATTTAATTTAAGTGGGAACTTACCCGATATGAGCAGATTACGCAGTAATCTGCTCGTCACCCTTTTCGCTTGTCTTGGGTGGGATTTATTTGGGGAAAAATAAATGTAATTTTTAAAGTTAATGTAAATTTTATTATTAATAATTATAAAATAGAAATTTTTACGAATCAAGTTTATCGTCCTTCGACGAAGTTATAAATTAACAATAAAAAAAAATCTTACTTGTAACTAGGTGCGAACCTAGGCTAGACGGAGAGGGGTCCGGGTTTCTAGCCCGGTGATCCCTATGGTTGACCCACGTGTCAGGGCTGTCGAATACAGTGGCCTGTCGAAGCCCGTGGAACTCCGGCTCCTTCCGTCCAGGTGTGCCTCTGCGACCTTCGGCTTGCGCTGGCCTCCGGGTCGCTTGGTGTCGGGAACGAGAGAGAGAGTTTGAGGTTCGCGCGAGCCGGGAGGTCGCCGATTATCCCCACCTAGGACTTAAGGATCGGAGCTGCATCCAATTAGCTCGAGCTTTTAGCTCGGCTCGCGACGGGCCCCCTTCCTCACTCTTTCGGCGGGAGTAATTAAGAATATTCGAAAAGTCGTTAGCGCAACTTAGGAGGGTGATGGGTATTGGTTATGCTTATTATTAGTATTATTATTTGTGTTAAAGGTTGATACACGACAAATCTACCACGGCGGTATCCAATCGGTTGAAGGAGGCGTCAAGACCGCCGCGAGCGCGCAAGTTGAGCACTGTTTGCAAATAAACCGCGCGTTCGGTCTCCTTCCTTTTGGGATTCTTGCGACATGATACAGACTGCCGTATCGGTGAACGGGTAAACTTCATTGTTTTTCCAATGTCAATATTGTTCTTTCCTAAACACTCGTCGACTTTAAATTTTCAAGTTACAATAGCGGTCAAGATGTTGGACTCAGCCGTCAAACCAATGAGATTATTTTTGTCCTTCGTCGATTCTATGTACTTTCAATCAAAATCAAAGTGTAGGAAGATTATGAAATTCATTCTTATAACGATAAGTGGAAACTAAGATTGCACTTGAAATGGATTTCTCAGTTAATAATCGGTACTTTTTAACTTTTTGCACTTTATAAGTAGTCTTGTTCATAATAAACTTAACTTTTCCATTAAAAAAAAACACTCGATTTTAGACGGGTTCAATTGGATTGTATAGAACGCTGATTATTAGAACATCCAACGTAAATTCAAACACTTGTTACCAGTTTCAAAATCTTTGCTACTGCATCTATTTAGGAAGAAAATTGTCTGAACATTCTTGATATTCCTGAATCATCCGGCGTTCAAACCAAAATTAACTACAAAGGAATAAAAGGATAACAAAAGAACTTCAACCATTTAAATTCCAAAGAATCATCATAATGTCAATATTTAACCGTGGCGTCACTGGAATAATTATAGATTTATCACGTTGATTGTCCAGACACAGGTGGTTGTGTTTTTTGTGTTTCATTCTTGTAATTTTTGTCTGTCACTGAGAGGGGAACTGGTTTCAATCTTATTTTACCTACCACAATGATTCAGCAAGTACTTTTGTCCGAAAAAGGTGACAAACTAAGGGCAAAAACGTATCTTTGTAATCGATTGTTTTTATTGAATTTCTGTTATAAATAAGACTGTTCGCATATTTATCTTAATTATTGTGATGATGTTTTGATTAACTATTATATTTACTCAAGCATTTTTAAATACTTATTAAAAAATTATATAAGATTGTACGGAAATCTCCGATACTAATTGTCCATCTGATGGAATTTGCTCTTACATCAGATAAGCACCTGCGACCGCGGTGACTATTCTGCCCTACAGATTTAAAATCGCAATATCTGCATAGGAAACCCATAGCAGATACTGCGCTTTTAAATTTGTACAGCTGTATTGTGGTATGGAAGTTCAATGGATTCGAGTGTATGTGCAATGATGGTTCTATTCAACTTGATGATTGGGGCTTTAAATTTATTTCAGATCGTGAAAAGAATAACAGGGCTATAGACCTAGAAATTATTTTTAATTGAAAAATTTTAAAGTCATTACAGTTTTTATGGCGAAAATTATTGCAGAAAGCATGTAAGGTGGTGGACCCCATTTGGGATCACGTACCTATTTGGGATCACAGTCATGGATTTGTATAACTATATACTTGCATCTCCCGTGCAGTTTGTACAGAGTGATCTCAAATAGGTACATGATCCCAAATATGGTCTACCACCTTACATCATTTTCTAGTCTTCCAACGGAAGAACCAATTGCATGGTAGCAAATCTTCAAAGTAATGATTACATTGAGAGTTCATGTATATCGACTTGGAACACATTATTCTCAGGTTGACCAACAACAGACGCGCGATATTCAGATCAATAACACACCGTGGCAAAAAAAAACCTGATTTTCATATTCTCAAAAAATGCTCGGTGTCAACGAAAAATGACAAACCGAAAATTATCTCATCGTCGATGCGCGCACTCGGCAATTTAAAATCCTTCTCTCGGTCGGCGATTAGTCCCGCTTCTCATCCAGCGGCACCAGCAGGAGAAAAACAAGAACAACGCAACCCCTGCAGCGCGAGATATCTCGATTCGATCCGCGTGCTGCTGCCGCACCGGTGGCGGCGGCGCGATCGGTTAACGGTGTGTCATTGTGCGACTCCCGGGGAATATTAGTCTCGCTTCTAGACGGCTTATGAAATTTAAAGTGTCGCCATTTTTTTTTTCTTTTATTATCTGACGAGGTTTTTAAAACTTTCGATAATGTATTGGTTGTAGGTTTTTGCGAATAAATCGATTGTTATTTTTCTGCAACAAACTAAAGAGAATTTTTTTTTTAAATCACTGTTCAATGTAATACCGAGTCAGGATTGATTAGGATATTTTATTTAAATAAAAAGCAGTATCTATTGTGTACATTTTTCTTCAACTGAGAATGAACTTAATTTTTTAAACAATCTTTATCTCTTAAAAAATAAAAAAATAAAAAATTGATTAGAACCTCTGGCTCAGTACAATCGGTAGGAGTTTAATATTTTCATTTGTTTTATGTAGTTAGTTTTCAAAAGAACACATTTCCTCAGAATTTTCAAAGTCTCTTTCGTCTAAAAGACAGTATAACAATTTCTCACATTAAACAATCACGCCGATGATTTCTGACTCATCCAAGCTACCAGAGGTTAAATAACCAAGAGAAGAACGGTAGTGCGCGCGCTCTTCAGAGAAGGAGCAGGCGTGGGTGGCGAAACTGGTAGATGAGATATACGCGAAGAAGAGTCCATAGATCGAGGATCACAAAGGCTCGCGCTCACGACTATGCGGCCATTGTACGGTGCCGCGTGCACCTACGACCGTCCCATTAATCTACCCCGCGCTGTCTCGAGATGTATTTATGTCGTTTGTAACTGCTGCACCACTTGGATTTATCAAGGTCTTTCATCAGATTTTACAAATGATTCCTAGATTTTTGGAAAATTTACCCTCGTCAAGCTCATGATTTTTTAGCTAGAGATCTTGAAATTAAAAATTTAAGTATACCCAGAGATCAAATTTATTGTCATGAGTTGATAGTCAGGATAAGTGATGCAAAGAATTTGTCAGAGTGCAAGAGGTCAGTCAGCTGAGAAAATGAGGTGTGGTTGTCTTAACAATATGTACCTTGGCTGTTTTGTCCTGAATCCCACGTTTAATTATTTTTCCGTACAAAACTTACGTAGCAATCTAAAATTCTTTCATAATTTATTTAAAAATCGATTTTATCATGCCTTGCTTATTTTATTGTAAACAATAATTTCCCCAGGATTAGCTCTTAAATGAACATAAAATAGTCAGTAATATGTTATTCAAGTCTGCCATTAACAGTTATCAATCCTATCTACCGTTTTAAATACACTACGTCCATCTGCTGCTGTGAATAAAGAATTGCTTTTTTTATTGAATGAATAAGTTAAGTATCTAGACAAGACCGAAGTGTTAGCTTTAGCACGCCTCGAGATAAACTTTACGACCAATACCTTGATTAGCTGCAAAATTAATAGCCGCTTTTAAAATTAAAATAGCGTTAGTCCAATTCATAAAGAAAACTCAAGCTTCATTGAAATTATGTAATTCGCAGGTGCATATACGCGCACCCAGCGAATCGAATCTACTTAGCGCAATCTTATCACCCAAAGCTAAAACAAGGCGAGAGCCAATGAGAATTCGCACTCGATATCTCCCGAAAGTTGCCCGCGAGTGAATTAAAATTCTAACCGGGGCCGCGATAAATGTAACACGCGCCTTTATCGCGAGCACGACTGTCACTGGGCCGAGATAAATTTTACGAATTAATTAGACCCTACTCTCTTGCGGGACCGTGATTGATGGCGAGAAATGCCCAAGACTATCTCGCTTGTCCCTCTTCTAATCTATTACTTTTTTGCGCTCCGTTAAAAAAGTTTTTTTTTTTTTTTTTTTTTTCATTTTGAGCCTACCGAACTAACAAGAAGTAAGAATCAATAAACAGCAAGAAATGAGGTAAAAAAAAAATTAGTTTTGATAGTTCTTAAAATAAAACTCTTTTGGAAATATTTTCATGGAACAAAATTCAAACACTCTTCAGACTTTACACATTATAAAAAAAATTTCATGAGATCCTGGAAATTCATAAAAATAATAGTCGTAGAAATTTACAACTTATTATCAAAATTATTAGTTTTTTAAAAATCATAAAGCTATATTTTCTTATCCTTGCTTGGTTCCAATTTTCAAGTATTAAAATCTCCTGTCATAACTTAACTTACTTAAATATTGTCCAATTAATTTGTTTACTTCAGTTAAACAAAAGATTGAGATTAAATTTAAGATCTCCGCACTCACCTTTTATTAATTCAATCATAGAGATGACTCAAAACACTTCACTTAAATAAATCAGGCTCAGCAAATTGCTTCATTACAAAAAGCCTCGCGAACACAGTTCTAACGTTACATCTCCAACTAAATCTCTCCAGTACGAGCAAAATACCCTCAATTTATAAAACTCGGCACCGCATGAGTAAATACCTAATTTGCGGTTAATTTTTAAATCCCTTCCTCGTATTATCAATTTCTCACGTTACACGCTATAAAGTAGCCCGAAACAAGTAAAACACATAATAATAAACATTAAGCTCTCGAACGTGCGTCTCATTACAAAAATATGTGCCGGCCGTTCGATTTACGCGCCACGCCGGGGGTTGCAGTCAATCGGTTTGAACGGCCTCGCGAATCCAATCGGAGTCGGACTTGCAAATTACAAGCTTACCTTCACAATAATGTGAGATAATAAAACGCACGCCGCGCTGGTCCGCGTCTCTGATTATCTTTCGAGCTTCTCTGGCTGTGGGATTTTCTCCTCCCTGGTACACCGTAGAAAAGCGTCCTTAATAAGCTGTAAATGATACCCTACAAAAAATAAATGGGATTTTTTGTAACGTAAAATTATGCTCTTCAGTTTTTGTTTATACATGATCTGCATGAGTTCTTAATGTTTTATTTTACTTGGACTGCCATCGTAATATACTTATAAAATTTACTTTTTAACCGATTTTTTGTGAAAGCATTAATTTTATCCAATGAATCTCAGTGTCCATTTTTTTGTAGATTCATTTTACTAATTTTCTGTTAAGAAGTAAATCGGACTTTGACTTATATATTTTTATTTCATGAATTTTGCATATGTCAATACAACATATAAATTTATCTGTATCGTTCAAACAAAATAATCAAACTTCATTACAAATGCATCTTGGCGTGTTATGATATTCCAGCTCGAGGCAGTCTGCGATTCTGAATCTAAATGCATTCTAATCGACTCGAATTATCATAAGCCGGTCGGGATTACAGCGAACCAATTGTTTAATTCGAAAATAAAAAATGGGTGGAAACAAAGTCGTAAATCAGGGATCGAGTTTCAAATGCAGTTATACGAATGCAGATTCAGAGCCCCGGGCTTACTCTGGGCCCACGATGATCGACTGCGTCGGGCTGATTAATCACGCGCTCTCGATTAGTCCGACCGCGTTTAAGCGTTTGTAATGGATCCTTCTTTTCTTCTTTTTTTTCAACCCGAACTGATTCGTTGATTGATGCCTTGCTACAAATCGCTTTGGTGCGAAGCTCGTTACGCCGGAAAGAATGCGAAGAAGGGTCGATTTTAAACCACCACCTTATAAATTGATATTAAACTAAAACTTATTTTTTTAATAGTTTTAAAATGTAGCGAGTACTTTTTCAACTTGTTGATTTGTATGAACTAAAATAAAACTAAAATAAAAAAAATCAATTGTTTTTAATTTTTTTTACGAAGATTTCGACTTTTTGTACAGTTACGATTCCTGATTCTTCCAGTTACAATTTGTGGGTTTTAAAATATGCAAAGTTAACATCTTGATTATAATAAGTTGAGGCAGGTGCGAGGATCAAATTTCTTTTTCGTTCTAAATAATAAAATTGAAGCCCTCCAGTGAATTTTAAGAACGCCCAACGACAAGTGAGATATAGAGGTGTTTAATATTTTTCAAGAATCCTTTGCGCGCGGTTCCTTTCAAAACTTTGAAACCGGATAAGCTGTCGTTTATCATAAAAATGAATAAAAAGTCACTGGTGCACAATAAAAATCCATTTGATAAAAAGTAGATCACATTGGGCACAATATTCATGAAGAGAATATCAATTAATAAAACTTGCACGCGTCAACCATAAATTTTCGATAAAAAGTTACGCGCAGATTGAGAAAAAAGTAAAATATAGCGAGATAAGATTGAGGGTATAAGTAAATCGTTTTTTGCCATTTCAATTACACAGACGCATAAAAGTTAGAAGAAATCAACTTTGTTGACGAGAAATCTTTGCAGATGGCAGCATTAAAATTCATGAAAGTATCAATATGTAATTATATTGCCTAACTTACGCTGTGCATTTGTTTTTTTATCCCACCCGCAATCTTCCATCGCGCAAGACCAGTTTTTGGTCCAATTAATCGCTCACGCGATGATGATTTTTTGGTCGGCACACGTGTTTTTGCCAGCCACCCACTAAACTTGATACGTGCGAAGATCTCGATCTGCGATCGAGGATCTGCGGAACGTGCGAAAAAATAGATCCTCCGGGGAACGGACACGCGTCGTAAGACAATGCAAAACCGGAAATTCAAGTTTTAAGGAGCTCATTTGGTTTTTCAGGTATATCTTACTTAGGAAAAGCAATCAATCACGCGAATTTAAAGCGATAAAATGACGTAACTAAGTTAAAAATGTTTTCCTACCGATAGTTTCCCTTATCAATAAAAATTCTCACTAATGGAAGTTTCAAGCGTACATTTTCCATAAAGCTGCTTTTTTAACTCCGGAAAAACCGTTTAAGTTTTCTCAACAAGACGTATAAAAATCAAAACAGCAGCTAGTAGCTCCCGTAACGGATAAGATAAAACTGCTGCCATTACAAATTGGATGTTATAATTAAGAATTCCCGCATAAATACGTAATAATTTTTTTTTGCCTATTTTCTCTCTCCACAGCTGGAAGTTTTCAAAACATGAATTCTAGTAAAAATGAATAAATTAACTCGCTCGTTAATCTCAATGCGACTAATTGCCTTGGTTTAACACGATTAACATAAACAAGTCGCCTCGGCTCCGTCTCGTACCTGCAGCAGGTAATTGTGCAAATCGTTCGGAACAACCGTAATCAATAAAAGGATTTGATCGCGCGCTTTATGTAAAAACAAAGCACTCCAGGCTTGCACTTATTTCGCAACCCGCACGGCCGCGATTTTAATCCTTTGAAGGTGTGATAAATCAGGGTGAGCTCGCGACAACTTTAATTATGATTTACGCGGGATTTTCAGTAGCTCGAGTGAATGGAACTGGCCAGGGTAAACAATAATCCAGTCGATTCCATAAATCTTTGGGAACTAAGTTGGCGCTAATGTGATGGATCACCACTCTTGAGAAGCTCATTCTAATCAAAGCGGGTTAACTCGTGGCAGCTCTATGATCAATAAAACACACCCTTGATTATTTGCGATTCCTCAGTGTCAATTGATTGTTGCAGAAAGTCGTGACTTGTTATATTCTCTAGTAGCGATCGATCAAAACTTTTTCAGATGGTACCTTTCTACCACTCCCAAAGAATAGAAACGAATCGATTATGCATTTGATCTATGAATCAAATCAGCGTGGCTTTCAACCAAAAAATGCAAGCTCGTACCTCGGTTCACACGCTCTTCATTAGATTACCGCTCGCATCTCAGATCTCGCCGACGTGGCGGGATTATCCGCGATGAAAGCCCGCGAACGACTCGATTAAAGGTGATTGTCAACCAGGCGACGCAACGGTGATTACCTTTTTATTCGGTTGTCTCCGGTGACACCTTCGATCCCGGATTAGCCTCGGCACACTTGAAGCGCAAAGTACGGATTTATTCTCTGACGTTTGATCGTTTTTAAATGACCGGGTTTTGAGTTCTCCGGTGCTACCTCACATTCCTTTGGAACTTCGTATTTAATACAAATTCGAAATGTTTGAGTCGTTTCAAATGAGAAAGCTTTGAACTGGTAACAGTTAATGGTAGAGTTTGAAAAATCGGTAAAAAAAGTAAACCCAATCTGAACAACGATTTCTAGTCCAGATAAAAGATCTGATCTGAAGTAAAAAAAAAGCCTTTCAATAAAAAAATAATAATTTAACACACAAAAAAAAGTATTTCGAATTCTAAGGGGGAGGAAAGTCGTATTATTTAACTCTTATTCACCACTATTAGCAATTAAAAGAATAAAAATAAAAGAAATAACTCGAAACAAGAATCGAAGTTCAGTTGTACTTCATTACCTCAAAAAAAGAACTCTTCGAAATAAAGCGAGAAAAAAATAAGAAGAAGAAGCCCTTGGCCGATGACCGTGGGTGTCGGTCCCACACGCTTAAGTGGGGCTAATCCCCCCTTTCGATCGTAGAATTTATAACAGAGGATTATAAAAAAAAATTCCTCTTGTTTCAACTTCCCCCTAATAGTTTAAGTTGTTATTATCGGTGCAACTTTTACACGTATTTTGGAAAAAAAATTTCGATATTTTCCATTAAACGACTCGCACCAAAATGATAAATCACTCTCCCTTTTTTACTCTTCATTTCGCGAGGACCGAATGAATAATAATTTAATAATAATTTATTTCCTTATCTTACCGGTAATTGCTCAGATTTGCACATAAACCGACGATTTATTATCTCTCAGTTGGAGTGTGTACGCATTTATCTCCGATCTGAAACAATCCCCCGCAACTTATACATCTGTTTATGCTGGTAATTGAACGTCGAGTACTCGCCCTTTATAAATTCCCCTGGATAAGATAACGAAAACAAGGACGGGGAAGGAATTTTATAAGAAGCCGATAAAAGCTCGGATTTTTGAGGCCAAAGATCTTTTTGGTGTTCGAAGGTAGGGATATTAATATTTACAGCCAGAGGAGTATCAGATACCCCTTGACGGAAAGGATCGACGCGTTCGATTTCGATATCTTCACCCACGCGAATGAGCTCGATCTGATTTTTTGGGTTATTCTGTATCCGGGCAGAATCCTATGCACAATATTGTGAAGATATTTCACTGGTCAGTTTTGAGTTTGATTTAGTTAATTAAACTACCCGAGCAACTACCTTCGTAGGATTATTATCTAAACATTTACATACGAAATCTGGGGGAGAGAAAAGTGCGCCACTCTTCGCTTGAAGTGGCGCACTTTCGTCCCAATAAAGAGTGATTTCAAACTAATCTCACTCTTCCGATTTTAGAGAGTAAGTTTGCAATTTTCGTATAAACAAGAATTAGATCTGGTTCTTATACAAGTACAATAAAAAAAAAGTAAGAAATTACTTGATTACATTCGGACTTGTTAAACTTTGTTAGATAAAAATTAATTATTAATTCTTTTTTAAAAATTGCCTAAAAAACCTAACTCAGCATTTTTTTTAAATAAAAAAAAAAAAAATTTTCTTAAATAAACTCTAATATTTTGTAGTTTGAAAATCGTGAATCTTTCAAACGCAAAAATAAAAGAAGGATATTTTTTATACAAGAAACTCGTCGTAACGTGAAATTGACTTTCTAAAGGCCAAGGATCCTTCGGCGTGAAACGTATGCAAATTACAATACAAAACACGTCACCAAACATCGGGACGTAAAGTGATTCCTCGTCCTGCAGGCCACCAGAGTTCACAAAAAGATCACTAACGCTTGTTCGTTGATACAAAAAAATCATTACGTAAAAAATTTTCCTTCACAAACATTTTTCAAGAAGCTTTATTTTTCTTAATTAAAATCAATAAAAAAATGGTTATTGCATTCAAAATCGTTGGAACAACACTTTAACAATGACGAAATTTATTTTGTCACCTCAAGCATTGGAAGGAATTTCCTTGTAATATTGATTGTTACACGGTTTGGCGGCAAGGTGAGCGAGGCGTAGAAGTTATTTATTTCTGACAAAAATTTTGTGAGTTATTCCAAGAATCTGCGTACGTGTTTATCGAACCTGTAAACTTATATTTCATAACGATTGCACTTTTTTTCTAAAAGTTACTTTTATTAAAGAAATTTTACAAATTAAAAAAAAAAATCGATCCCAAAATCCAAATTTTCCAAAAAAATATAGTCAAGTATTTTATGTTTAATTTGATGGTGATATAAATTTCTTTATTTTATTTCAAAGTTTTTAAAAAAATTATGCAATAATTAATCGACACAGTTAGAATTTGACGGCAATTGTTTCAAAAACTTAGAGATGTTAAAATTTTTGGTTAGAACTTGCACAAAATTTTTCATATCCCTTCTTTTCTTATTTTGGTTTGTAAAGTATTTGTAAAACTTTCGAACAATACGAGATGAGTTGCCTGACGAATTGGATGGTGTTGTTGATTATTTTGAACTAAATTACATTCGTAGGTTGAAAATAAAGCGCCGTCGAGGTACCGCCGGAATAATACAACGCGGTCTTGAGTGGTTCTGCCAGAACTAACAACATTTCCGAGGGTTGGCACAACCGTTTCCAGCTGGTTGTTGGAAAACACCATCCAAGCCTGTATGCATTTTTTGATGAACTCAAAAAAGAGCAAGCAGATACAGAAATCATGTTAAGGCAACTGCAATTAGGACAAAGAATAAGAAAAGGCGTTGAAAAGTCAAGAAGAGAGCGAGAAGAACTAATCAGGAACGTAGTGGACCGATATCATGAATATGTAGCAAATAATGATATTTTTTCTTATCTAAAAACAGTAGGTTACTATGTAAAGTTTTGATCAAATGTTAGAAAATTCTTGGAATATGTGCTTATACAAAACATTATAGATTTTTTATACTACTTTTTTCTCTATATTAAACGTTTTGTTAAATAAAAAAAAAATTTTTAATAAAAAATACATGACTTTATTGTTTTGGGAAACCTTAAAATTGGGAAATTTGGATTTTGGGAAAAACGGAATTGGGAAAAATGGACTTTGGGAAAAACGGCTTTGGAAAAATTGGTTTGGAATAACTGTCCTACAATCTTGTCAATAATTTTCCGACTGTGTTTTGTTGCACAGCAACAAGGGGGGCAAGTTTGGCAATTTGAAAATCACGAGCGCGAAGCGCGAGTGATTTTTTGTCAAACTTGCCCCGCGAGTTGCTGTGCAAAAAAACTGTAGGAAAATTATCTAAAATTTTGAAACACGAGGGGTATTTGGCTGGATTATTTTCCCCAGCTGAATTTCAACCCATAGAAATGCTGCATTTTATATTTTTGCGGTTATATTACTATTTGTTTACTATGAATATACCTATGTATACTTATATATACGAGCATATATAGGTATACACCGCAGTGACTCGGGTCTAACCCAAAAGTTGAATGAGTCTAACAATTCAAGTTGCCATGCGACTAAATGGAAATAACCGAAAAATTATCGAAATAATTTTACCCACACCCCTCCGCCAAATATCAAATGCGGCGTTCCTATTGGTTGAAATTCAGCTCGGGAAAATAATCGATATTATAATGCAAATTCTAATACGAATGATGTATTTATATCATGTACTCTCCACATTATGGGCTTGTCCAGTTCATTAAAAGAAGAAAAAAAACTTCATAAAAATTTTTTTTTTAAAGTCAGCGTGCTATGAGGCGGGTCCCGCATAATGGAGATCTTTTTTTCGTCGATTACACCGTGACTAATGCCTGCAATCCACGCCTCCAAGGCCCTAATTTTCCTTTGTAATCTTCTCTCACTCTCAAAAAAAAGAAGACTCGATCACAACACCACCTTCCTTCATAATTGCCTGTCCAACAATTTTATCACTAGGCCCGTCATTATGCAAATATTCGCCAAACATTCCTTTCCTCGAAAAAATATTTCACTCTAATTTTTGCTCCTCGTGATTAAAATCTCGAAACTTTTTCTTCATTACTCGGTCGATCTACCGTACAGATAAGTTCGCAAATAATTCGGGAGCACTGATCGATGAGTCCCCGTCGCGCTAATTAATCAATCTGTTTATCGTATTAATTGCGATAATTAAGGGAGGATAGGCCTGTGCGCGGGAGTTAGCTCGCCTTTTAAATGCGTGTGGCCGACGTGCCCTTTTTTCGCGAGAGCTTTTATTTATTACGGGGTCGAGAAACCTTTTATGTTACTTTTCGTACAACAAGTTTAATAAACACGGCTTTTTTGAGATATGGACTCGGACGAGTTGATTAGTGTTCTCATTTTTAAAATTCAATGAAACGAGTGCGTGTTTACCATGGTTGAAAAATAGCCATTAATCTGATTTTTTATTTAACTTTTTAAATAAAAAAAAAGTAAAAAAACTATTTACATGTCTTGAGTAAATTCAATAAATTTGATAAATACAAATTCTTTGCATTGGGTAAACTCTGAAAGAACCAGTATCAGCGTCCCATTATATGTCCAACGATTAGTGAAAGGTCGCGAAATTCCTTTTTTCATTGAGGATTCAGACCGAGGGAAAAAATTCAAAGTGCATAAACAACGAGTGTTTCCAAAAGAGTCCGGAAGGAAAAAAAAATTAAGAAAAAAGGCTGCATGTAAAGTACCGAAAAGAGGCGAAAAGAGCCGTCATAAAGTATGCGAGGCGAATCGACTGCCCACGAGAGTCCCTTTTTTCGGGTGTGCCGCAAGAGAGCAAAAAACGCTAAGTATGAAATATCTCGCACTTTTGCGGAACAAATGCGAGGTAAGTTGGAGGGAAAGAAAAAGGACGCGAAGTCAATTAAAGCAAACACGCGCACCTTCTTTCTTCTCCGGAAATCGCATCCTTTTTTTCACGTTCATTCGCTTGTTATTTGCTTGTTACACGAACTTCTGAATTATGTTGTTTCTTGTTATGACATTTTTTCTTGATCCTTTTTTTTTTCAAGAAAGAGAGAAATAAAAAGCATGGTTACATCCCAGAACTTTTCAATTGTTAAGATTTCTCCAGTGATTTTTGTCGAGAACAATATGAAAATAAAAAAAAATTATGGATTTTTGTGATTGCAGGATTGGAAGTGGTAATAGAATTTTTACGAAAATCTTCGTTTATTTTATTGATTCATACACTAATGATTAATTCTATGGCAAACGTAAAATTTTATATTCAATAAACTCTACTAAATCGTTCAAGCTGGCATATTTTTCGTTCTTGAAGAAGAAATCTCTCAGCTCGCAACAGTAAGTGTAACCAAATTTAGTAATATTTTGATAACTACCAATATTACATTCAATAATATTGCAAACTGTGAAATGACTGTTTGTATCAAACTTCAAGTATGGATTATTTATAACGACTAGGCATATTGCTTCTTTCTTTTCTTTATCAACTACACATTTATATAAATATTTTGGAACAGGAATTTCAAGGTTTTCATCGCCATAAGATTTGTTTCCGAACAAAAACATCCTCTCGCCTCCAAGTTTAAGGACATCAAAAGCACCTGACCAAACTTCTAGTGTACGATTATTTCTTGATGCATGTTGACGTATCGAAGATCCAATAGCGTCCCAGTTTCCAGGACGGTCGTTTATTTTCTTCCATATTGGTACGACATTAGCATAAAAAAATGTGCTCTCTTTCTCTTTTCCATGAAACTTATCGTTTAGGGACACTAATTGACCTTCGACCAAGTAATTTCCTCCATCTGTAATTGAGCAAATCAAGAAATTAAATGAGCTGAAAAGACAAATATAACTTTCAGTAAAGATCTTACCTTTCTCTAAAGAAAAATAGCTATCGGTTTTAGTTTTATTTGAATCAAAAATATTAAGAAAATGTCTGTACATAGTTTCAACATCATAGCTAAAGTCCGTTTCTTTGAAGAGATCGCCTTTTTTAAATTTCCACTTTGTACTGCTAATGTTAGTTTCTGCTATTGGTTGTACTATGTAATGTGACCAATAAGTATGGGATCTTCGTTCGGTGTAACATAAATCGTATGTTTTTAAAAATTCATCACTTCCAACTTGAAAACCAACTTCATATTGGTATCCTAAACCACACTTTATACTCATTGGGCGGAGAATTGAACCGTAGAAATTATTCTTTTCCTTGTAACAATAAAAATTTCTAAAAGGAACCTCATAAATACTCATGTCACCGTCAGAATTATATATTTTTCCAGCTTTAAAATTATCATTGCCGATGCAAATAACAGAAATGCTATTCCATGACGTAAAATAAGCATGCCTTAGCATAATTTTACCTGATTCAATAGATGAAGTGCTTTTGCTGTTGGTCCTTAAAGGACAAAAAATATTTAAATGATCATCTGAATCGAGTACTAATTCTTGTTCACCAGGTTTCAGATAGAAAAAATTAAAATGTTTTGATGATGAAGAATTGGTGAAAATTAATGGACTGTCTTCACTTAAATCTTGCAAATTTATTCTGCATTTTGATGGATTTGTGCCATTGAGCAGAAGTGTACTTTCGGAATCTTTAAAAATGAATAGTTTGTGAATATATAAGCTAGATCTCTGTGATAATTATTTTAAATATTATCAAAAATCAAACTTGAGTCAAGTTACTTGATACTTACAAGCAATGGTGAAAAAATGAACAAAAAACCAAAATAATGTAACGTCAGCTGCTTTTAAAATCATATTCACAATATCTGAATACAGAACTTTTCAGTTCAACTAGTATAAAAATAATGCTAAGTTTTTAATCTATGAAGTTTTTTAACATTTCTTTTAAAGCACACGTATTGATTATTCAACTGTATGAATTAAATTTTTTTTTCTTGTTTATACTCTGATAAAGAGTATTTTTCCTCATAAAATTTTAGTCAGTAAGTCACAACAATTTTTTTTTGGATCAGCCATAAATAAAAACGTACGTGACCGTGGCACTAATCAGAGGGTTAATAAATCCTTTTGATTAAAAATGTGTGTCTTTAAAAATGAGAAAAATAATGCAGTAGAATAATTTGTTTCCAGATTGCTCTCACTTATAATAAGATCCTACATGATTACTGCCATTATAAGGTATCATCGCATGGCAGATCATGCGAAGCACTGAGAGTTACTTCATAATATCAATCTATAATTTTAATTATTAAATTTTTTTGAAAACGTTACTTTTTAATACAATTATCATTTCAGTAGCTCTCACATTATTTAAAAATTAAGTCGCATTTTTTAAGTTTACCTACCTTCACAAACCGTTTTTACTGTTCAGATAATTTTTTGGTAATCTGTTTACTCAGCTTTTGATTAGTACTACCGTAATATTACTAGTAATAATCGACAATAAAAAATACTTGTTTTTAATTTTAATTCATTTTATTATCTTCAACAGCTTCAATAATCGTTTAAAACATATATTTGCAAAACTTAACTGTCGGGGACGAGGGTTTTATTTTAAATAACAAGGCGAGGAAGTTCACTTGAACTGATAGAAACTTTATTATGCAAATAACAACGACCAGAATTAAGTTAACTAAACGAGTAACTAAAAGCACAAACACCGCGTGCACCGGGAGAGCGAGAGCGTGACAGCACGTACCGGAATAGCAAGGCCCCGCGAGAGCAGCAGCGCGCGGCGCGTGCATCTCACTGCAGGGACAGCGGGACGAAGCAGTCGAGAGTGAAGCGCACAACACATATTCCCAACATTAACAAAAGATTTACTTATATACGATAAATATTTTAAAAATAATAAAAATATGGCTAATTTTTAATCCTATCACATTTTAATAATGAATTTTAATATAAAATTTGAAAGCCCAACAATATTTAGTTTCCAACAAATTCGTCCATTAATTCTTTTTTAAATTGACATAGATGGTAAAACTATAAAAAAAATTTCAGTTTAACACAAAATTTGTTACAATGAAATTAGTTATTGTAAATATAAAAAATTATGATCTCTTTATAAAAATGTCACTCTATTCGTTCTTGTCCTCATTCATTTACAATTTTTTTTTTTTTTTTTTTTTTTTTTTTTTTTTTTTTTTTTTTGGTATTGTTGAGCGGCAATAGCTATCATGGTATTTTTTGATCAAATAAATTCAAGATAATGTCAAGTATGTGGTATACAGTTGTTCAAAGTCATTGAAACCATCTGCTAATAGTGTACTTGCAAAACAAAAAATATTCGAACATTAGCATACTATTTTTTTAGCTAAAAATACAATGGCCAGAAGTATTTTTTAATTACGAATTTTACTTGTTTCAAAAATAAATAAAAAAAAAAAAAAAAAATGATCCCATTGAAAATTAAATATTTTTTACAAATAATAACCCAATACAAAATCCTTAAAATTGAAACCGTATTCAGAGCAGTAGAATTAACTATCAGTAAATATACAAACAAAAAATATATGTATATAAAATATAAAAAAAATAAAATAAAATAAACTAAATGTGTTATGGTCACCTTTTACGTTTTGAAATCATTTATTTAGAAAAGTTTTCAAAACATTATTATTTTTTAATTAATTTAAATGTAAAATTTTATAATCAAGAAATTTGCTGATATCAGGCAAACTAGCTTTTTCTTCATTTGTTATGTAAAAATCTTTTAATTTGCAGCAATAAGTAAAGCCATATTTGAATACAGTAAAATTTTTATAAATATCATTGTTACATCCAACATTGGTGCAAATCGTGTAATGAAACTCCGGGTTATTTAGTGTTTGAACAGTTAAATAGGGATTGTTTATTACGATAAAACATAATGCCTCCTTTTTTTCCTGATCAACTACACATTTATAAAGTTTTTTTGGCACAGGAATTTTTCGGTTTTCCTCTATGTATGATTTGTTTCCATAGAGAAAAATCTTTTCACCTCCAAGTTTTAGAACATCAAAAGCTCCTGACCAGACATCCAGTTTACGCTCATGTTTTAATGCATGTTGACGAATCAAAGATCCAATAAAGTTCCAGTTTCCAGGATAATCGTTGATTTGGCGCCATATTGGTACAACGTTGGCATAGAAAAAGGTGCTTTCTTTCTCTTTCCAGTAAAATAAATCGTTACTCGATACTAACTGACCTTCTACTAAACTGTTTGCTCCACCTAATTTATTGATAAAATTAGTAAAGAAGATTGCTCATAAAATGTAATCAAATAATATATAGTTAAATAAATTATTTCGTTAAAATGAAATTGTAAATAATGCAGAATTTCAGAAAATGATAGTTAATGTAAAAGACCGAATAGCAATAAAGACAAACTAAAAAGATACTAAAACTTTTTTTCATCAAGATTCATTAAAATATCTTGGCTGAATAAATAATAAGATTACGTCTAAACATCCCTATGGATGGTCACAAAATAAACGTTGATCAACTTAATTAATTTTTGTTTTAGAAAGTGTATGAACTTACCATTTTCTGCAGTTATATATTTATCAGCTTTTGTCTTGTTTAAATCGAATATAGAAAGAAAATTTTTGTACACTATCGAGGCATCGTAGCTAAAATTTATGCCATGATATAGATCACCTTTTTTGAATTTTTTGTTAGTCCTCTTATTTTTTTCTAATGATGGATGTACTTCGTAATGCGCCCAAAAAGTATGCAATCTTTTTTTATAGTGACATAAATCTATTGTTTTAAAAAAATCTATAAAGTCTTGATTACCATAGTAAAAACCTATTTCATATCGAATGCCTGCCATACACTTCTTATTTGTTGATCGCAAAATTGGGTCATAAAAACCATTACTTTTCTTGTAACATGAAATATCTTGAAAATTGACCTCAAAAATCCTTGTGGAGCCTCCTTGAATGCTTTTAGTTCCGACAATAAATTTATCATTGACACTACATTTCAATGGAATACTAAAGCTGAATGGAAAGCTCATATCTTCTATTTTAATTATGCCAGGACCGAGAACTAATGAACTTTCATTGTTTGTTCTCAAAGGACAAAATACTTTTAAAACTTCATTTTGGTGAAGTAAAAATTCTTGCTCGCCAGGTTTTGGATAAAGAAAATTTAGATTTTTTGAAGAACCAGTGACAGTGACAATTAATGGACTATCTTCGCTTAAATTTTTTAAGTTTATGATGCATTTCGATGATTTTGTTCTATTCAGCAGAAGTGTATTTTCAGTGTCTTTGGAAACATATTATATTTATAAATATTTGTTACATTTTTTCTGTAAATTCTGTAAATTTAAATAAATATAATTAAAAATAGAATTGAATACTTACAAACATAGTGAAATGAATTAAAGAATAACAAAAATGATACAATATCAACTTGTTTCAAAATCATCTTCATTATCCAAAAATTGAAGACTTTTGCGTTCAACTGTTGTCAAAATAGTGATAAAGTTTCAACTCAATTTAGTGGTTTATTTTTTAATCTAAAAGCTTTTGACGATTCTTTCAAAAGTCTACATATTTTCTAATCAGTTCCATAAATTAAATTTTTTTTGTTTAGATATCTGACTTATGAATTACCATAAAGTTTTTTTTATTCCATTTTTAGTACCTAAGTAACTTCTATTTTTATATTTATAGATAAAGTAAGTATAAAAAGGAAAAAAAAAAAAAAACGGTGAGTGCGATGAACAAACAATTCTATTTTAGAAAATATAGGCCTCTGACAAAAAAACTCATTTAATTCCAAATGATTATGAAAATGAAGTTTTTATAGTTTACACCTATTAGAGATAGAGATCCTACGTAATACATTATCATAACAATTGTTACAACTTTAATACTTTTCTTGGCTCATTTTCTTATGGTTGGTAAAAATTTGCAAGCTTTGTTGTTAAATCCGATTTTGCCGATACCCAAGAAGTATGCCTCCTAAATTAATTATGAAATTTATCCGGTTTGTCTGGACAGTAGAGGTTGATGGTCTCTTCTTTTTGAAGCTCGAATTTCGGATCGTAGAACGAAGCTGGGTAAAGATATTTCAATTCTTCGGACGAAGAATTTACTATCAACGGTGCTACGTTTTTGTTGAAACCATTTTCTAAGTTTATGGTACATTTTTCATCAACTTCACTTTTGGGGCTGAGTTCGCTTATATCGGTGTCTTCGACTGGACTATCAATATTAACTGGCTCAATCACACCTTGTAAAAAACAAGTTTGACTTATGAATTTGTTAGATGTTTGTTTAAAAAAAGAAATTTAACATGATTTTGAATATAAAAGTTGATAACACAAAAAATAGAAATACTTACAATTTACTCGATATAAAATTGCGATGCTGAGAAAAAACATTTAAAATATATGCGCATCGAAGACATTCCTAGGTTTTTTGTAAAGTGCGTTAAGCTTGCGTGAATGAGTGAAATATGGTATGAACCTTTCTGGAATCGTGAAACAACAGTAAATTTAATATCATACTTTAAAAAACTCGTAAAAAAATGGTTACTTTTTATTTACTTTGAGCATACTACTTTAGAACTATTGAAACTGGACTTGAAAAATTAGGGTACTCATTACGTACAATAACTCGAAAAATATAAAGCTTTTTGAAAATTTTTGCGATTCTTCAGCTTTAAATCAAGACTAATTTTACTTATTTAAGTAATTTTAAGTTGAATGATGCAAATTAATTGATTCTTAACCGGTACGTCATGTCGATTCTTCTTAATTTAGTACAGGGAAATCAATCCACGATCTGCAGTGCAGCATCACTTAACAATACTTCAGGACAAGCGAACTCGTCCAAGTTGAGGAAAAACGGTACAACAGACGAGAAAGCTCGACGTCGCGTCGTTCGGAGAAAGGTCGAGGGATTTTTGGTAGGCGCCATTAACACGCAGTCGGCCGCTTGTTCGGCTTTAATTTTAAATTAAAATCGTAGCAGGTCAGACCACCTACAATGTAGTGGACAATGACCGGGGCATCTGCGACTGTAAAGTGCAATAACCATCGTGGCATTAAAAGATTATTTTACAAGGGTCCATTAGTTTGATGTATTGTCGCGATATCTCGCTTAAGACGCGGTGGAAAACCTTACAGCATAAAGTTTATTTTAACGTATACGAAACACCATGAACACTTATGCAAATTACAAGTTTTACTGATAATGTGTATAGTTATAAGTCCTTATCTTATAATTTGGGCTCATCTTCACAATATTGAATTATGTTTTTCTACGGTTGTGCAATTAACTTCGTATCAGAAAATAAAGAAGACAATCGTCGCGGAAATTCAAATTCAAATATCGATCAGATTTACGAGATCACTATTATGAATTTAACACTGTGGACTGGATTAAAAAAAAAAAGAAGTGATTTTTTGTTATGCATAAGATACACTTGTAGCGTGAAAGTAATAAGTATCGACAAGTTCTCTACCGATCTTCCGCGATCCACCCACGCATTAGCGGTGGCTTTGCGTATACAATGAGCCGCCGCGCGCGCGCGCATCCTACCAAGGATTTATAGCAGCTTGCCGCACACTCGAGGCACTCGGTAATATAAAACGCGAATTTACGACGGTGCGCCGAAAATCGTCTTCGAGGACTAGAATTTATCACCGCAAGAGATACGAAAAGAATTTTTTTATACTTCCGTTGTTTTTAGGATCAATTCACGGGTTGATCATTAGTGGTTACTTTGAAAGTCGTTTGAATTTATCTTAGGGTACAGTCCAGTAAAGTTGAATGATTTATTCATAAAGGTAGATTTATGCTCGTCGTTTGTTAAAGTACAGAATTTTTTCAAATTCAATCAACTACTCAAAATTATCCCTTTATAAAAGAGAGCTATCGCCATCTTGCGTAAGTGTAAGATTTTTATTCGTGAGCTGATTGGTGAAGAAGTTTTTAAAATATTCGAAAAGTGCCTTTTGAGGTTACAATCATTGTTTTTTTTTCCTATGCGCGCTTGCAGCGCGCTGAGTGGTACTAGTTTAAAAAATAATGAATACAAAATTAATAAGTAAAAGTATGGAAAGAAACAAAATCTATTCGAGTAAACTATTTTTTTTTCCACATCAAGCCCTATAGTTCAAAAATATATTATAAGATAGAAATATAATAGAATATCCTAAGTCATAAATTTTATCATATAATTAAATAATGAAAAGTAAAAAAAAATCGTTGATATGGTTGAGGATATCAGGTGAAAAGACAAAGTTTTAATCAAAGTCATGTCTTTGAAAAAATTAAAAATCCGTATATTTCAAAATGTCTTTAAGCAGAATATAAAAAAAAAATAGTATTATTAAATAGTAGTTCCGATTTTTGGGTTATAACCTGGATTTTTAATCATTTAAAAAAAATACTCTGAATTCTCAACAGATTTTATAACCGAGAAGTTCACATCCATTAAATAAAATTGAGCTTTCTACCTGAACAAGTCAACTCTAGTTTTTAAAAAATTTTACTATGGATATCATCGCGATCGTAAAAGTTCATTACCGTCAGCGAGCGGGGGAGGTTTAATACAATTTTCTTGGAGTGTTAGTAAAACCCCCTCTTGCCACGCGACGCGCACCTACGAGTACCGAGCAAATACGTGACCAAGGAGAGAACCCGTGGGTCGAAGAATACCATCGTCCTTTGCTTTCGTGGACGTGAAATTGATACGGCTTTTGATTTTTCGAGGATTCATTACAGACGCATTCGTTTTAACTGGCTTTTTGATCGGTACACCAAAAAAAACAGCATTTCAGTCACCTTGAATATTTTGGTTTTGAAATATCGGTTAATTTATAACAAATTGTCACTTTATTAATTTTCATTTTTTAAATACATGTGATTGATTGAAAAAACCAAACTCTGAACAGACGAAGACCAAATTTACTGCCATAAATTTAACATTTAGAGTGTTAATTTATCCTCAAATTTATTCAAGAGAGAAGTTAATTTTGAACATAATTATAATAGAGTTACATTTATTGCATAATTAAAATTTATTTAACACAAGACAAAAACTCAAAAACTGTGGAAGTACGTGCTTTTTATCATGATAGTTAAATCAGCATGTGCTTCGATAGGCATTTTAATAACTTATCACACCTAAAGTACGAGAAGCATATATCATAAATTGATATTCATACTTGGATTGTAAGGATTCGATTTTTTTAAAGCAGTTTCATTGAAAAAAAATTTCTCATTTATATATATTTTTTTTGGACCGTAAAGTAGCGAAATGAAGATTTTTCTTTTATTATTCGTTTTACTCGTCTGTTTTACTCATGGTAAATGTTTTAAAAATTACAATTTTTGAATTGAAAATATTTTTTACTAGTATATTCGATAATTTTTTTATAATTAATTTTTTTTGTTAGGTTTCAAACGGATTTGTAGTCCTTATGTCGCATTATTTGTTTGTCAACCTGGTTGTTCAAGAAAAGGCTTCAAATATGGACGTTGCAATCTTAAACAAGAATGTTACTGCTTTCAGTAATGATAAAAATTTAAATATTTTTGTAATAAATTGTAATAAAGCGTATTTTTCCTCGTATCATCTTGTTTGATTTCGCTAAACTATAAAATTTTAATCAGAGTCTATGGTTAAATTTTTGTGTCTTTTTGCAAATCGTCACTTTTTTTTTTAATCTCGTATAAATTTATTGCAGATTGTATGATTCTATTTGTATGTTTAAGAGAAAGTTTCATATCCATCATAAAAGATGCTAAGGGTCCTGAGGTAATTTTGAATTAGGATGTATTAGAACCGCGAAATTACGTAGGCACGGCTGGACAATAGATTCGAAAGAACAATACTTATTAGACTTCCGAGTTCGTGGGCGACTCTGGCGTGATTACACATGTACATAATTTGGAATTATGCATTTTTATAAATAATGATTTCAAGATTTAGAATGTGTAAAAACCGATTTAATTTTTCCTACTTGTTTCGTTACCTTTGCTGGCTTTACATTAAGCTATTTAATCCTTTAAAAAAGTTAAACTACTTCTGAGTAAAATTTGAATGAATTATTATTAATAAGATTAAATAATTTTTTTTTGAATAGTCAATTAAATGTAATGTGCGTTTACGGGAGATTAATTATTTTGTAATGTGTTAAGCAACACTGCGTTTAAGAGGCCTTTATAAGTTCGGCTTTATTTCAGATTAACTGCCTTAAGTTTCCGTTTCTCTTTCACTTCTGGATACTTGGCCATTTATAAAAAAAATATACATGAAGTAGGGTATACGCGAGTGTTTGATCATAATTAATGACTGCAAATTTTTTATTCGAATAGCAAGAATTTTAATTTATACGTGCAAATGAAAAAATTCATCTTGAAATTATAGACACCTGAAAAATTTATATGTAAACAAAAAATCCAATTTTTATCTGCAACAGATGGTTTTTCAACTTCATTGTCCATTTCCAATTTCAAATTTACTCTTGGTATATTAAAAAATTAAGTACTGTATAAAAAAACAATTTTTTTGACTCTTTTTTTGACATTTTTGGTAGTTATATTTTATTCATGAAATTTCCTCGGTTCATTGATTTTTTTTTTATTTGAAATTATTATTCACCTGTAATTTCATAATAGGAATTCAGACTTTTGAACTTGAATTGATCAAAAAGCTTATAATCAAAGATCAGCTTCAGAAATTCAATTTATCGTTGGTGATTTCTCAAGTACACAATTGAAATTAACAAGAAGCACGATTTTTTAAGATCCTAAAAAAAAGAGAAGAAAAAACCCTTTAAAGGCCGGCCCCCGAGGGTGGAAAGAAATTCGAATTGAAGGTGAATAAATTTACCCCGAGATTACAAGAAAGGCCTTCTCGAGCTCTCTTATATGGATGAAATAAGCGACGATAAATCATTGACGCACGGGCTAATCAAAAATTTGCCTTTTCATTCCGCGGGCTCCTTGTTCGAAATGCAGCTGCGTAATTTTAATAAGAGGAAATTATTGTTTTCAAAAGTTAACTGCGTCGGTAATAAAAATTGAATTTGTATTGGTTATGGAATTCTGATAAATTTATCAACGAGGAAAATGTTCAATGGAATATCTTTTTTATTTTTTATTAGCCCTGTTAGCCGAGACTTAACATCATAATCCTTTTTATGACCTTTTCTTAAAACGTAAGTGTCATAATAAAGAGATTTCAAGACTAAAAATTCGGACTGTGCAGACTTTGTAACCTTGATAAATTTATCGACAAGGAAAGTGGTCTTTTAAGTTTACTGGTTTTCGAAACCATTGTTCATAATTGTATTTGAAAGTGCTCAAACATTTATTCATCCTTGTTTGCTTTCAATCAATTTAAAATGTAATTTTTCATAACCTAATATTCTTTATGTTCTGTATAACAAAGATAAAATAAAATAAAATAAAAAACTTTTTACATTTTTTTTCCAATGAAATATGCAAAAAAATTATGATGATGTAAATCATTAATTGAAAAATAAAAAATCACTCGTTTCAAATTTCAATTCAATTCTCTGAGTTTAGAATAACTGAAAATTTTCTATCTACTTCAGTATGTCACACCTGCAATTTTCAAATATCAAGCATCAAACGAACGAAACCTTGCACCTCGCCTGAACGTATCTTATCTCGGTTCCGAGACAGATTTATTCGGCACGGGAGCACTTCATATTAGAAGGAAAGAATCCCTCGCTCCCATTATGCTCAGTCACAAATCACAATCAGAGTCAGTCAAGCACCCTGCGAAAAGGAATTCTGACAAGTCGTTTCGACTTAAATTTAAAAAAAGTAAAAAAAAAAAGGTCTCACGACACTCGAAATTTCTTTTTTTCTGCCACACACCGCCGCCGTGTCGACCCTTGGTGAAGTGTGACCAGACGTAATACGGAACGGCGAGCGAATTATGTATAGTGTTTCGGTGCAGCCAAGCGCCCACGCGTATTTTCGTGCATTCCGATGTCGAGAACTTTTTTCCTTAACTTTTATTTCGGTCAATTGCTATGTAAATTAAAAAAAAAAATTTTCAAATTACCTTTTATCCTTGTAATTAGCCCGGTAAAAAGCGGTTAATTACTCATTTACGTTGATAAATTATTCATAAGTGCATTTTTAATTGATTAACGAATTTTTTGTCGCAAGGAACTGCAAAGATTTTTTTTAAAAACCTTCCCAGTTTTTGGAAAGCGGCAAACAACCAAACTGCAATGTTTTCTGAGGTGCAAATATTTAGCAATTGTTCTACAAGTTTATCTTTATTATTATAAAAAAACTACATTAAATTCTTTGTTTTGAGTCATAAAAGTGGATTTTTTCGATTTTTGGTTTCATTAGATACTCAGAAAAAAATGCTTTAAAAAACGCTCTAAAAATAAAAAAAATAAAATAAAATTTTTTGAAGTATTTATCACAGAAGTGTCAGAAAATTGTTAGGTAGGTGTACCTAATATGGCCCTGTGCCTAATATGGCCCCCCCTGTTATTTTGGATATGCTCGATATGCGGCGTCTTTACAAGGTAGGGAAAAGTCAAAAACACTGAATTATGAAGTTTTTAGTTGTTTAGAAAATTTGAAAATTATTTTTGCGCACGCCTTATAGCTAAAACTCGTTTCGTATACCTTCGTTATTGTTTTGCGTTGTGATTAAATGGCCTGCCAAAATATTTAGACACACCTGACCAAAGTTTTCATAAGTAGCTTCGATTCGTTCGAGGATTCGTTATTGTTTCAGCTTTAAAATGCGATTTTAGTTTTTGTTCAATTCGTTTTCTAACGGGTTTTATTCTTAAATAACTTTTTATTCTGCAGTGTACCTAATATGGCCCCCCGCGAATAAGTAGAAATACCGATATTTCAAAGTGTTAGTTTCATATTTACTTTTAAGAAAATCCTATCTTAATGTTATTTAAGAAAAATAAATTTAATTGTTTCAAAGCTTTTTTTCATTTTATAACTAAAAAAAATTTTAGCTCAAAAAACAAACACGATAAAAATTTAAAGTTGTAATTTTTCTACTGGTTGCAAAGCTTGCAAAAACATTGTAAAAAAGGCTCAATTTTTAAATAAATAATTTTTAAAATAATGAAAATTTTGAAGTTTTTTAAATCTTATATCCTGATTGGTTTAAAAAATAGGAACAAATCACAATTAATAAATAACTTCCAGGGGGTCATATTAGGTACACAAATTTTTGGTGTCTTAAAAAAGCGTGTTTTGGTAAATCCTCTGTCATTTCAAGCTCATTCATCAAAATCAAACGCGTAAGGTCTCATTTTAAAGCTCTTGAATTAACCTTTAAAATGAGACCTTACACGTCAAAAAATATTGGTTTGATTCGCCACAACGTCGATTCTCGCTTAGGGGGGCCATACTAGGTACACCGACCCTATATAGATTGCTCGTACAATTGAACTATCTCGTAATTTAATTTTTTTTTTATCAGGATATAAAAAAAATACTTTAATTTAAATGAAATTTTTCAAATGTTTTATCAATTAGATAGCAGCACGGAGATCGTACTTTTAATGACTTTACCAAAAGTGTGTTTTTGACGATCTCAAACCCCATCAAAGCTTACAATCGATCATATTTTTGAAAACTTCCTTACACTTGTCTCTCGCACGAATCTCGGCCGTAAACTTCCTTGAACAATAATACTGCACTCGGTTTGAACTCTTGTTTCGTGAGTGCGAAAATGTAGTTCGCTAGAACGATTATGCATGTAAACGAGCGGGGGAAGCTAAACTCCCACGCGTGATGATGCAGAGGAGGTGATCAACACTTCCGGTCTCTGTGTGCGCGTGCGAGCCGCTCGTGAAATCAATTCGAGCTTGGCGATGGCACGAAGATAAGCCCCCAAATTTTCGGGGATGAACGTGCAGCAACTCCGCCCCTTCGATGTTATTGACGCTTGTCAAACACTTTGAGACGATTTGACTTTTAATCGGTGATGCAGCGATCTTTGGACGAGTGATTTGGACTCGCAAAGTATCTGTTTCTTTCATTTTTTGCTGACTATAACAATTATTGAAGAAGGCGTTGATAGAAGAGTTCAATATTATGATAAAAATTGAAAAAAAATAAAATTTCAAGCTGATTATAGCAGGACAACTTGTGTGATTTTTTTAACAAATTTTTTTTCTGAGCAGTTAACAAAAAACTTGACAGCAAAAATTATTTCTCTGAAGCTTTTGAGCAACCTCGAATGAATTAGGCAAAACCTAAGGCTATTTTAATACTTAATCATGGTATTAAAAATTATTGCCACTAAAAAAAAAAGTTTTGTGTCAAATCTCAGTTTCTAATGATGAAACTATTGAACTTAGATCTAAGCAAGTTATTTTTAATAGCTTGTAAAAATTTGTACTTTCTATTAGGAACTTTTAATATATAAAAAAAAAAATATATTTTACATTGCAGACAATGTAAAGTCACTCAAGTTTGTACAATATGCGAAAGTAGCACTTGCGCTTTATCACCAACAAAAAAAATAAAATCCAAGTTTAAATTTTTACCAGATTGAATCTACAACCATCAAGCCTCATAATGCACACTATAATTTTTACGCCATTCATTTTAATCCACGTCGCGGGAGAAATATCATAGCGAGTGGCAGCTGAAAGTATAAAAAAAAAAAAAATCATTATTGTATTTGTTTGCAATGCACCAAATCCCGTTCGCTACGCGCGCGTATAATAAACCCAACGAAATCTCGATTCATCATTCGCATTGTCGAGCCGCGATTCGCGTTACGTGCGCGCGCCGCGGAGGGACTCGATCTCGACGGACTTCCGCCATCCAGTTCTGCAAACAACTTTTCTCTCCGCCCCGGCTGGATTTGTATCGTCACGCAGTTTGACAAATTGCGGGTCTTAAGCCGACCGACTGGATTTATTGTCTGTTAAAAAATGAATTTTTCAAAATTTGAGAAATTTATTAATAGCACTTCGGTTGGTTTTATTATTTATTTCAATCTATTTCGTCTATTTTGAAATGCATATGTCTATTGTGTCCGCATTTTGTATAAAAAAATATTCTGTTAAATTAAATCGGTTACATCAGTAAAATGTTACAACGCTGGTTTTATTTATGGTTCCCAAGTTAACTTGGGAATTTACCAACAAATTTGACTCGTAAGGTTGGTAAATTGAAAAAAAATTTCTACATCGAAAAAATATTTTTCTTCAAGATTAACAAAAATTGTTACCACACAAACCCCAAGTACTACAGATTTTCATATTCAAAATATTCATAATCTACTTGTCGGTTCACGGTGCTTAGCTAGGTTTATTTTTTCAAGTCAAGTTCTTTCGAGCGAATTGCACTTACTATTTGACAGCTAATCCCATCATCAACATACATATTCTTCAACCATCGTAAAAAAGCCAAAGCACTAGAATTTTTTACCAGATACGCAAGAGAAGTGCGAGTGTGTATAACGCAACTTCTTGCGCGACGAGTACCGTGTCTGGAGAAAGAACTTGTCAGATTGAATTTGAATGTGGAGGAAGAAATGAGAATAACGCAAGTGACTAATGAAATAAGTATCTCTTTTATCGCCCGACTCTGGATAACTGTTAAACCACTTCTTACCACTATTCTCCGAATTTATTTTGATGGATCTCGCAAAAATTTCTGTGAGGGAAACCGCAAAAAATGAGTTTGACTAATCTTATTTAAATTTTTGGTTTTCAAAAGCAATAAATTAAATATTTATCATGTATGTATCGACGGCGAAAAAAAAACCTTAGACCAAAATCAGCTGATTTAAAATTACCCATGAAAGGCTGAAATGAATTAAAAAATCAGTTTGAGTAAAAAAAATTCGAATTATTAGGTACCTTAAGATTCTGGATTTTTTCTAATTTTTTAATTTTTTTCAGTCTTTTATGAGCAATTTTAAAACGGCTGATTTTGGTCTAAGGTTTTTTTTCGCACGGGCAGTCGATATACTTGACGTTGAAAGACAGTCGTTGTAATAAGTTTTTCAATTCTTTTGCAAATCTCTTTAATAAAATAATCATGGATAAATAAACAATTTTCAATCAAGTTGGTTATAGTCTAAAAATAAAAAATAATTTTCACTTGAAAGTTTTTAAAAAATTTTCCAAACATTTTTTAAAACAATTTTCCAACCATGCCTGCTGCAAGCTTTACTATCGTAAACTGTTCGTGGATTGCGTGCAAAAGTTATAAAGATGATTCATTCAACCGCAAAACCTTGAAAATCCACATTAAAAATTATGTCTTCGTGTAAAATTCTTTAAGCGACATTCTTCCAGTATATAATAATTTGCATAATATTACTACTTTTTCTGATTTTAAATTTAAAAAAAAAAAAAAAAAAAAACATGCACAGCGATTTGTTTCTATGATTAACACTAAGAAAGGCTTTTTTATAATGATAGAAGAATGAATTATTAAATTTAAAATTTTTTTAAGTTAGTTTGTTTTCTATATACAACTAATTTTATATCCAACGAATAATTTTCATCTTCGGTTCTCGTCGGAAGCAGCGCCAACACCTTGAAACTTACATTGAACAACGTGTGGTCGATAACATCGATCTCTGTTTATTATATTTCTTAAACAAGTTAATTGAAAAAAAAAAAAGATAAAAGATAAATCATAAAATATATTATGAAATTATAAAACCTGAAACAACTTTCGTTAATTTGAGTTTACTTAAAACTTCATTGCTCGTTGCAGGTGTCCAATAATCGGCAAAGCAGGTCTCCAGCGCGTGCGTACAAGAATCATTTAGTTTGGATTTATACTCATGAAAACTTCGAGAGATGGAGCGTAAGTAGGATTTATTTTTCAAAGACTACGATTAAATAAAATATTATTTAAATGAACATAATTCATTGATTTGTGTACATTGAAAATAAAGCTATTTAATAAAATATTTTTACCTGGTCCAGTACGACTGGTAATCTTATTCCATTCAAATCTCAAATACTGTGGAATTGGAATTATTTTGCTTTTTCAATGAAGATCATTTTTTTACTACTTACACATAAGGTATTCAAAAATTTTTTTTTTTGCGCTTAAATCTTTTTCTTGACCTTTGATTTTAACAAGCCCAAACTATAAATTCTAAATCAGACTATACAATCAAACTACTACAAAATATCGAAAATCCGGAATTCTTGTCATTTAATTTTTCATTGAAATCAAGTGAAAATTTAGAATGGTTTATTCTATTAAACCTTATTGAAGGTAAATTTTTACCAAGTAAAACCTCAAATATTAATTATTTCTCATTGACCTTTCTTTTTTTTATGACTCAAAATTCATGTTCCCTGTAAAATTTTGCCCTTAACTTGTTTTGTTTTTTTATTTAGTTAACTAAAATTAAAGTTATTGTTTATAAATCATCTTGAAAATTTCATACTCTTACGCTCGTAAGAATTATTGGAGTGCTCAATCAATTCCAAGAATTCTATCAAACACTTGTATAATATCATTACTATAAATCAAGAAATAACTTTTTGGATGTAATTAGATAATTTATTTAAAATAACTCATATTTTTTTTTAAAGTTTCTTCATGTTTTGAATACATTTAACTGTTCGAACTGGACATATTCAAAACCATTTGAACAACATTGAATACGTTGAGTGAAAAATTTTACGCTTGAATAAATTACTCTAATTAATCTTCCTGACAACATAAAAGTTGAGATAATTCCACAAAATATACAATAGAGAAAGTAAAAAAAGGATTATAATTGACAGATCAGATGGCCTTGCCACACTGAACTACTTTAAGCTTTTATTATAATCATTTTTGCGAACCTACGAGTACATGATTATAAATTATAGCAAGTTTGAAAATGAAAACCAATGAAATAGAAAGTAGGACCATTATGGCACCGCATTCTTCGGAGATCAAAAATCTCTCTCTAAAAAATCTCCAAACAACTTTGGTGTCGTATAAAAATATATAATTCCAATTAACTTTGGCACAACAACCCACATTCTTTCTAACGATACAAATGAGCATCCGTCTTTGCTCAGTATCAACCTAAGTTGTCAATAACACGACATTATTTAATTTTAATAATTGACACACAACAGGGATAGAACAGTTTGGATAAAAAAGTTGTTAGATATCATATAATATATTAACAGTGTGTCAAATGAGTCGCTTGTACATTTGTGCTAGGCTGAATGATAAGTAATATTTGAAATCATTTTAAAAAATGTCTTAATTCGTCTCTGATCAAACTTTCTCGCTCGTTCATAATGACTTAATGTGTCATTAGACATTATAAACGTCAATTAAATTACCTTTATCAATCAACGGGCTACCACGTTAAAGTTATGTAAAAGATCAAACGAATGAGAGAAAGCAGAGCAATTATCTAAAAACAGTGAACTCACCAACATGTTTTGTTAATATAAATTATCACCTTACGCTCGCTCATTGTGATTAGGAAACAAACAATTTTTACAGCATTTATTATATTACTAGTCGTTTTAATACGGTTTTTTTTATTCTAATTACATTTGTAGTGAATTGTTGAACAATTAATAATAGACTGAAAGGTGAGGAAATATAGAAAATACTTATCTGAATAAGAAAAAAATGTTTCATGATAATAAAGTGTATAGAAAATAAAATACTAATTAACAAAGCAGCCGAACAGAAACGACGTTTGATTAATTTTATAGATTAAAATATTTATATAAAATTAAGATGATTTTTAAGATTGTTATTGCTAATTTTATTATCTTATTTTTATAAATTTAGCTCATTTAAGAATCAGCAAGACGACGATACGAAACTTACGATGCATATGAATGTATATTATATATTAATATATCGTTGCTAAACTTAAAATCAAAATGATTACCTTCATTTCTTCTTAAAATGTTGGCCCCAAATTCAATTTCACGGCCATCCAAATAATCATGAGTAGTGGTTTTGAGAAAATTTTCATTTGTATTTCTAATTCAAAAGTTTCATCAATATACTCATCAATTACATGTAACATCTGAACTCGATCATCAATTATTGAAACGTAGACATGTCCAAATAAAAATCAAACACCGCGTGGTCAATACATCACTCACGCCTGGCGCCAAAACAGGGCGCGATCTAAGTCTGCCTCTCGAGATATTCGCGAGTGGCAGACCGTCAAAATATCAAAATTTACGATTACCTATCAACTACAGTAGCGCTGAAAAATAAATATCATGCTGATTTCGCAAACTCCCAGGTTTGTCGCCTTCTTTCATTTCCTCATATAATCATCATAATAGTCCTGTCTGATAATTTCTCTCCGGTTCGTTACCGAAGACCACCATAGGCCAAAGGATACGGCGACGAGTGTCGAAACGAGACTTCCGAAATCGCCGGCATTTCTCTAATGTATGTACGTATTCATCGATCAAGATTACCTTATGGAGGGAAAAAACATCACACAAGTTTCGCCACTCGTTTTTTTTTCTGGCTTCTTCATGTTTTTTTTTTTTTTTTGGTAATTTGAGGCAGGCTTTGAAAAGATTTTGAAGATACACTTGAAGCTTAGAATTTATCTGTCTGATCAATATGCTAATGCGCGGGTTACGTGTGATTGTGAAGAAAACTACTAAGTTGCGTTAAATAAATATTTCACTGGTTTCAAGACTACTTCCTAATTTATGGCAGATGCGTGATTTTAAATGTATATTTTTTGAAAAAAAATTAGGAAAGATCAAGCTTACACGTTCTGAAATTTATAAAAAATGTACCTTCGGTTTTTTTTTTTAAATATAATGTTTAAATAAAAATTATATTAATTGTAAAAATTGAACAAATTATTAGAAAAAAGGTTTTTTTTTAATTTATTTTGTTTTTACTTTTTATTTATTTGATGCCTACCCAAACATATTGTTTTGTACAGCAAAAATATCTATTTTATTTTACAAATTATCGGTTACGACCAAAACTTTCTTTTTTTTTTTTTTCTTCAAGAACGGTACAAATAGCTTTAATTTTAGACAACTAAGCGAATAGTCATTTTGCTATTTTTTTTGCCATAGAATTGATAAAGTCTATTGATTTTTAATTGGTATGTCGAATGACTATTTCTAATAGATGTAAATGAAAGTAAATTTTTTTTCTAAATTATAATTGCCATGTGACGAAAAAATAATAAATCAAAGGCTATTTTCGATACGCCTAGTCCAAATCGCCGTAAATAAACAATGGATTCAAACAATATTTTTTTTATCTTCAAAACAAAAAATTTTTTCATTTAAATAATTTCAAGAACTTACAGTAGGACCTTGTATATTGTCATAGGGACCAAAAACCTCGAGAATTGTCCATGGCGGCTCCTTTGATTTTTAGACAATGTCCGAGGTTTTACAGGGACAATTCCCGAGGTTTGGACAATGCGCGAGGCCCTACTGTACTAAACTACATAATTTGTAAGAAAAAAAAAGTGATGTAAATGTTTTAAAATTATTATTAATGAGCTCAAGAAATTGCCCAACATTGTTCCTGGGTAACTAAATGTTGAGGTATTGTTAATATTCTGCGATCTTGAACATAAGTTTTTGGTTCAAATGTAAATTGCACAATTCATGTACCTAATATTTGTAAAGCAACTTTTCAAATTAAATAAGGATTCTCATCTGAAGCATAACTTTACGACCTTGGTATGAATTAGAAGTAAGCCTTTTATTTTCGTCCATTAATTAATGATAGATGCTTGAATTGATACCAGGCTAATTTGAATTTTGAATACAAAAAAAGATAAACGGAACAATAGGTGATTTAACTATTAGATAATTTTAAGTGCACGAGTAGACGCTTTTGTCCCGAAAATAACTTGAAATTTCTTCATAGACGAAGAATCTGCCTGATTAATTTTGTCTCACACTTACTGTGCGACAAAACAAATTTTTCATTGATTTATTCTCTCTCGCTCACTAACCAGCTCTTTTTTACTGTCTGATTCTCCGAGCGATAAAGTTGAAGCATGCCATAAGTCAAGTAAAAGCTTGAAACGCCGGTGTCAATTTTTAAAAATGAGTTAGAATTTTATTATCATAAGTAACATTCCGTGCCATTAAACTTTGAATTTGCTGGTTTTACGACAGAAATAAGTCATGATTAGCTTCAAAGTAACCTTCCGCATGTTGAGTGCTCTTATATCGATTTATTGCACCGAATTGGGGATAATTTTTCGGAAGATTAAAGAACTTACTTTGTGCAAAGTCCATCGTCGCTGGTGGCAGAAAAGTTTTTTAAGGCGGTCATTAAGGCAAAGGCATCTTTGGTTCTTTTTAAATTTATCACCTTTTCATCACACAACGAGTATTTTTCTCTCTCAATATCTGTTTTAAAAAATGACTGTAGGAAATTTTTTTTTTTTTTTTTTTTTTTTTTTTTATCACCTTTTATTTTTGCGAACGTTGAACTTTTGCCTCCTACCTTAACTCGACTTATCCAAAACTTTTTCAAAGAAATAAATTCAATGTTAAAATCATTGACAAGAAGACAAGTTTATTTTTCTACAGATAACTTTTTTTTTACTAAACAGGCTATTTATAAGCTTGGCCCTCTTTGATTAATCGAAGATCACGAATTGATTTTTGCCGAGGATGTTGGTGCCATGTCCAATTTATCAGAGTAATAAAAAGAAAACGAAAAAAAAACTGAACAGGTCTCACCTAACGCAATATTATAAAACCAACAGTAACTTTTATTGAAATTTTTCACTTAAATTTTAAAATAAATATCAAAAAACTAAGGTTCAAAATACTATAACTAATGTAATGTCTTGAAATTGTCACATCCTATTGAGAAATAAAATAAAAGTAGATCTTGGTTCTACAAAAAACGAAAAAAAATAGCTTGAGATATATTTGGTGATAAAATGTCCGGTAATGAATGATATTGGCGTTGTGAGAAACAAGTTTTAGGTAAGACAGAAGTCGTCGGTCTGTCAAGCGATAAAATCACTATTGTTACCTCTTTGGGCTATTCACTTTACCGTAGTTTTTTTACTCTAAAATCAATTTTCATTAAGATGTTAAGTAATGCAAAAAATAGTGGATAACAAATTTTTTTTGGTTAAATATTATTTTGCGAAGCTTACTGAACGATTCCAGCTTAAAGTATTTATTTTTAGCTTTAATTCATCATTACTGACAGCTTTTCATTAAAAAAAATAATAATTTACAAGGTTTTTAAGTTTAAAAACTGCAAAAACCAATTAAAATTTCCACAATTGTATTTTTATATTTCTGTACAATAAAAATTTCGCAAAAGTCAGCTTTGATAGAAAGAAACAAGGAAAGAAAGTTCTGCAAAATAAATTTTTTTTTTTGTTTTCAAGCAGTTTTTTTCGGGTATTTTAAAATGATCGAATAGAATTATCCAATCAAAATGATTTCGCAATTTCAAACACCGGTGGAAACAAAATTCTTCCATCAAGCCATAACAAGCACGACAACAATCGTAAAAACTCACAGTTAGAAACCGGCGTGAAACATCCTTGCAAAGGTCATTGCATGTCTGCGAATCCTAATTATAATAAAACGTGGACCAAACAAAAACTCTGAATTTCCGCATAGAAATGATTGATACCTACCAAAGCGTTACCGAACTAGCCCCCGGGGCTTCGTTATTGTATCATTGTTCCGCTCCTTCGATCATCTATTTTTAGCAACAGGCAGAATTTTTTTTTTATCTATCAAGTTCTTACTCATGAAATTTTTCTTTTTTCACCCCCATTATTCGTCGCGAGTGATGTAAATCGAAGAAAGAAAGTTTTGTAATTGAACAAAAAATGATGAATGTGGGACGTAAAAAAATGAGTATCTCCAGACAAATCTAACGCCAAGCCATTCACGCCAAAAAGTTGTAATCATCTGCCTCCGCGTAAAAGAAAAAAAAAACCATCTATAAAAATGATTACACCTAATATAATAGCAGTAAAGTTTAATGCATTCTTCGGTCAGATTGTTTCGCTGTACTTTATTTCTTAAAAATTCTATGAAAAGATGTTAAAAGTCAAGGAATAATTTTGCGATGGTTTGCTAATATTTTAGATTATGAAAAAACAACGCTTATCTCGTTAAAATTTATTGATAAACTGGGAAGATAATAATGGTTTTATGAGAGTGATCAACTTCAGTATTACGGTAATCACTAAAGAAACGAGTAAACTTTTTAGTAAAGGATTTAGTTTCTTTCAGCCTTGGCATTCAACAAAATTGGAAGTCTCAAAATCAGGATTATTTAATCCCCAAAAAAAAGTTTGACACGAATTCGAATAATAATCTGGGAGTGAAAGCAAAAAACTCAAATCTTTCTTCAAAAACTAATAATATCAAGAATTATTCTACTGTGACACCTGACAAAGTCAAGGACGCTTAATAAAAATCATAAACTATCTTGTTAACAACGGTAATAGTTATTTACAGCGTATTGTATTTTATTGAAAAAATTTTTTTTACATCAACTTAAAATGTGAAATTTGAATAAAAAACATGTAAATGCTTGGAAGTGCAGAAACAGTCGAATCCACTTTCTACATCTTGCTGTAGCCGAACAATAAAAAAAAAATTAAACCGTTCAAAATAAATCAGAGGCTCGATCTTTCCTCCTAAAACCCGAGGAAAACAAAAAAGAAATCAAAAACCTCAGCCTAATTTATAGTTATAATTCATATTAGATCACGATTTGCTCATAATTACCTTGGCTGCAAAAAAGGATATTAGGAACCAACCTCATAAATAAGTTCACCAACGATCTTGGACTACTTTTGCGAAAAAAAAAGAACTTCCGCAAGCGCGTGCGTCTGGATTTGAAACTATGGTAGACGAATAGTTGCGAAAGGAACTGGAGGCGGCTGATGGCTTTCGGGGAAGCCATCGGACCCCCGAGGCGGGCTTTTTCGGGCGGGCCGATAACCAATTCCCGGGGTTATCGATCCTGAGAAATGTTTGATTTTATAATCTCGCGGCTTGATTATGTTTGTCTGGAATTTTTTTTCTCCTTTTCTGCCCATTTGCATGTTGTAATGTAACAGAGAGATTTCTTTTTTGCAGACTGCGAATCCTTGCTGATCTGCGTAGATTGTATGGTTCTTTTATTGAGAAAAAAATGTTCAAGTTTTTAAGTGATTTTTTATCGTGTATCAAATGTTTATTTCAAGTCTGAGAGGTGCGAGATCACAATTCCGTGAACACTTGTTGGAACGTAGTTTAAAAGAATTTTGATGATTTACTGATTCGCGTCTTGATGACCTTTTTGATATGAACTTAAATCTAGAATTTTTTCCTTCTGTCTCTCAGCTAGCTGGTCTAATGCAAAATTTTTGAATCTAGCTCTTGATTTTAGTATGTTATGATTTTTTCTATTGTATAAGTCAATCGATCTAATGCGAAGAAAAAATTAAATTTTTCAACAATCTTTTTTCCAATTGTTCTTTGCAAATGTCAGATCAGAAGGACTCAATCCTTTTAAAATAAAGAAATAAAATTTTTTTCTTTGAGTATTACATTTGTGCAAATCACTTTCCAAATAGACTATTAACAGTCTGCTCGTCAAATTTAGTTCAAAAAAATTGAGTGCAAAAAATCATTCAGCAGACTGAATATAGTCGTTTTATTTCAACAAAACTTTTTTTAAACCAAAAGTAGAGGAGTCTGTGACCGGGAAAAGTTGGTCCATTTTTTAAGCATTATGTAGAATTTCAAAATTATTTAAGATGAAGTAGGTATCAAAGCCTATAATATTACATATTTAATAGCTACTTGATGTCAAAGAGCTAAAAAAAATTATTATCTGTTTGGAAATTGTAACTTAGTTGGTGTGAAATTGGTCAATCATTTCAGGTATACTTAATGTTAAAGTTTCAATAAAAATGATGAAATACTATAATTATTCGAATTTTTCAATTTATGAACGCAGATATTATTTATTTTCCTTAAGAAAAAGCAATTTTTATTCACAATCGGTATTTAAATGCATAAAGTCATCTCACAAGTTGTGGGCGTCGCGAAGATGAGCAACATCCTCGAATACAAGGCCGGTGATGCGAATGTTAGATGACAAAAAATGGGAAACGCGGAAAGCAAATTAAGAAACAATCGCAACTTATTAAAGTTACAAGACTGCTTGGAAAGTGTCTAGCACACAGTTAAGTTAATCACAGTGTATTCATAAAACAGTGAAGAAAAGGAATTAGCTTTGGTTGTCTTTACTTCTGACAATCGAATTTTAATTTTTTCATATCTAATTGTTGATTTGAAATTTTCTTTTTATTATAATTTTCTATCGTAAGTTTTATGAAGGATAATACTTTTTAACGTGTATTTTAGAAAACCCTAAAATACAATTTTAACGTTGTCA
Organism: Encarsia formosa; assembly: GCA_038277355.1. Lineage (NCBI taxonomy): Eukaryota > Metazoa > Arthropoda > Insecta > Hymenoptera > Aphelinidae > Encarsia > Encarsia formosa. The sequence goes on from CM076184.1 coordinate 116,306,488, forward strand.
TAAAAAAGTTCACTTATCTGATTAAGTTGAAATGTATACTTTATTATTCTCGTAAAACTCAATTATTAATAGTGATGGACTACTTTGGTTTTAACATCCGTTGAAAATGAAGTTTTTAATTTTAATATTATTACGTACCTATGTTGATGATTTCAATCTATGACTTTCTGGGAAGATAGATTAAAGCAAACGCTCATTTCTCTTTTTCTCATCATTATAGTTAATTTGCCTACCTTGTACATATTAAGTAGTTTTTTGAGAGTTTCGACATCGCTTCAATGCTCATTAGAATTTTTTTTCAAAAAAAAATTCGGTGACAAGAATTTTTTTTTTTTTTCTCAGAATCAATTGAAAAATTTTAGGCGACTGATTATATAATAGGAACGCTTGCCAATTAATGAATTGTTCCTATCGAATGTCTTTTTTTGAAAAAAAAAAATAATAATAATAATAATAGTAATTTAAAAACATTCATTAATTCACTGAAATAAAGTTGGAAAGATGTAGAATCATACAAAAATTTTTAGCTTTGAATATTAAGATATTGTAGATACAATTGATTAATTATACTAGAATACCCAGTGGACTACGCCCGCCAAAATTATTTCGAAAAATTTGAACAAAAGCACAAACAGTAATTAAAAAATTTATTAATGAAACGGATTTTTAGAATACATTAGCTAAAAACGTTTTAAGAACAACTCGTTCATTACAAGCATTGGTTACTTCAAAAATTTAATTCAGATATGATTATTATCCCTTTATAAAAGAGAGATATCGCCATTTTGGTGAGATTTTCAATGTAAGATTTTATTCGAGAGCTGATTGGTGTAGAAGTTTTTAAAATATTCGAAAAGTGCCTTTTGAGGTTACAATCATTGTTTTTTTCCTATGCGCGCTTGTCTTTATAAAAGAGAGATATCGCCATTTTGGTGAGATTTTCAATGTAAGATTTTATTCGTGAGTTGATTGGTGGACATCCCTTTATAAAAGAGAGATATCGCCATTTTGGTGAGATCTTCAATGTAAGATTTTATTCGAGAGCTGATTGGTGTAGAAGTTTTTAAAATATTCGAAAAGTGCCTTTTGAGGTTACAATCATTGTTTTTTTTCCTATGCGCGCTTGTAGCTCGCTGAGTGGTACTAGTGAAAAAAAAATTAGCTGATTTTAGTGGGGTGCGTGCGCATTTCGGGGCTGATGGTGTCAAAATCGAGCGTGCTCGCTTAGTGCAAAAGGATTATTAAAGAAGCAAAGTAAAATTTGTAATTATATACGAATAAATAAGAACTTATAAACCATATGCTAACAAATAAATAAAAGGTTAAGCAATGGCCGACAATGCGTCTTTTACTATTTCAACCTTCTATGAAAGAATAAGCTTATGTAACAAAAAAGTCCAAAGAGTTTTTATTAAACGCGATGTTTACTGCCACAAGGTTTTAAAACCTTAGTTACTTAATCTTTCCACTTATCAAGTCCCTAAAAACGAGTATCCTTTTGACCACAATCGTAGATAAAATAACGGTTATTTTAAATTTTATTATGGAACGAAGTAACCTTACACTATAAAACTATTTTATTTTTCGGTGTTATTTCTTTTTATCAACGTTTCAAGGACAGTTTAAAAAAATATTTTTAACATTTTTTGAATAATACACAGAAAACACTTTCTAAAGAGCTAGTGGAATTAATTCGATTACATTAAGATTACATTTTTTTAAATTAAATTTTGGTAAAAGGAACATTTTCTCACATTAATTAGCGCACTGTGTTACTGTTTTATCTCGCGGAATTCATCTCAAGTGAATTAGGGATTTCCCTACCAAACGATATCTCATGCACGCAATCTCGTTTCTCAAAACATTGGGACATTTGAAAAAATAATATGCCTTTTATCTTATACCTTTGATGCCATGATCATCTTGTTTCTTTTTGAAACAGTCTCGTTCTTGATTTTAACTATTTTTGAATTAAATGACTTCTAGCAAAAAATTTTAAAAATTTAGGAAATCAATCAACAATTGGAAGCTCTGTGGTCAAAAAAATTGTTTCCTCGTCGAATTCAATTTTATTATTTTTTCAATCTTCCAAAAAAATAAAATTGATGTTTTTTCTGAAAGTCTAAGACAGCGGCTCTGTAGTTGTAAAAAACTTGTATTTCAAGAGCTTAACTTTTCCAAATCGACTGCTTATTAAAATTCACTTAAACTCCATACGATTTACAAAAAAACATCCGCAATCCTTATCAAATTTTTCAAAGTTTCCGGCCAATATATAACTCTTGAATCCGCTCGGTGCATCGTACCGCCTTAAATTTATCTCCTCGGGGCGATAGCATTCGTATCGTTAAAAAGTAAAAAAGGGCAGCCCAGATTTATACTCTCCTCCTTTTATTTGTCCAAAAAACTACGCACTTATCCTGGGCCTAGGGTACGCGAGCAGCTCCATATATCAGCCAAATCTGCTGGCCCTCGAAAAAACGATGAGGTTTACAAAAATCGTACGCCTTCAGACAAGAAGAAGAGGACCATAAGAGGAACCAAAAAAAAAAAAAAAAAAGAAAGAGGAAAAAAAAGGCCGGCTCATTTATTTTCGCGCGGGCTGCACGCACGGTGGGGGGATGTCGGGCGCATCTCGGACCATAGACAACGCTGGCGGAGCTTAGACAAGCGAGCCGGTATAAGAGTAGCCGGCATGTGGAGGCGTCGCCAGTCACCCTGACTTTCCTCCGACACGCGTACACAAGGTCCTTTTTTACCTGGTTATTTTGTTGTTGTTTTTGTTTTTTTTATTTCGGGAATTCTTTTTAATTGTCGGGGAACGCAACAGGACCGAGGTGGTGTTATCAAATAAGAAGAATCGTTTTTTTTCGATAGACTGGAAGAAGAGATACAAGGTAAGCTAGTGTTGTGGTTTGAATTTGTTTTTTAAGTCATGGTTTTTTTTTTTTTTTTTACGTTAGATGGGAAAAAGGTTGTTTATTGCCACGGTGCGGTTGTAAAGTTGAGTAAAAATAGTGGTTTGGCCGTTTAAGATGTTAGAGCTTTTTTTTTTCTTTTTAACTGGAAGCGAAGAAAAAACATAAGGTTTGTTATTGTTAACCCTTAAAGTACACACCCAAATCCAGAACTGCCACACTGACAGTTATGTGGGGTATTTTACACCCCGTGTATACTTTAAGGGTTAAGTGATCAAAAGCTTTGATTAATTTTTTCAAATTAAATACTTGGTCTGATATTCTAAATTTTTGTGATTCAAAATTTTTTGCACCTAATTAACCAAGTTAAAAAAAAAAAATTTTAGTCAAGCAATAAAAAATAAAATTTTTTTTTTGTAACTAGTAAAAAAATATAAATTTTTTAAAATAATTTCAGCGTAACAATAACTTTAATTTATCGTTGAACTCCAAATGACTAGTCATTAAGTTAAAAAATTGACACCTTCAAACTTGACAGGTGGTCAACTTTTTCGTGAATTTTGTTTCTCTTGTGGTATTCATCATTGCTTGGCCAGTAAAATGATTATTAGTATACAAAGAGTTTGTTAATAATTTGATACTTTGTTATAACTGTCAAGGAAAGATTAATTACTCAAAATCAACACAAAGACTCTTAAGATTTATCAATTTTGTAAAAAATTCTATCAATCAGCTTTTTTTGAGCTTAAACTAATTATATATTCTCTTTACAATTTTTGGAATGATGCACCAGTTTTATTTCATTTTTAATAAATTTTATTTATTGATCAAAAGAAATAAAAAAGTAATGTTTCAAATAATTCTTTTAAGTTAAAAAAAAGTTTTTTTGATTTACTCAAAAATATTGTTTATTCAGTGATCTTTTTTTTTTGCTACCATGTTTGTTTGCAGATAATGTGCAAAGTTAAAAAAATAACTTTTTTTATGTATAATTTTAAAATATTATTATTATTTTATTTTATTTTTTGTAAGATTTCAATCATTGTTAAAAAATAAAAATACTCAGACAATTCATAAAATTTTGGCAAGTCATTTGCACTACAATCATATCTTAAGTAGCCAATGTCTTTTTTTTAACCTTGTTAATTAAACTATGTACTTGACGAAATAAGGACTGTGGGAAAAAAACATTTAACAGAATATAAAAGACTTTTTTCTAGTTTCTAGAAATCGTTTGGCCTGATTTTTAAATTCAAAATTAGCGAAAGTGGTTCTAACTGTCGTTTCTAATTTCGGTAAACAAAATGTTTATTCATAGCTTGTTGTGGACGTATTGAATATGAAATTTTATTTTATTAGATAATTTAGTATTTAAAAACCATCATCAAATAATTATAATTACGATTATATATTGTCAAAAGCTGTTTGTTTTTTTCTTTTATTTTTTTTTCAGAAGCGAAAATTTACTATTTTTTTTTTCCATTGTTCCAAAAGAAATATTGATATTTTAAACTATTTTAAATTTTTTAAATAAATTAATGAGATTAAATAAAAAAACATAACCAGTTTTACAATCAAATCTTCAATATAGTCCACTGTGGATTTTGCTTGGCTAGACCGAAAGTAAAAGTTTCAAAATTAAGTGTAAAATTTTTCGTAGAATATGTAATAGAACCCTCGAAAATAGATGGCCAGTAGAAAAAACGCAAAAATTTCGCAATAATGAATCCTTCCCGTGAAAGTGTTGAATCCTGTTCCCAATAGACTTTATACAAGGATACGCTGTGAATCTCTTTTATACGGCTTAATGTTCAGAACGTTTTTTTTTTCTATCTAAAGTATTTTTTTTTCAGGATGTAGAACCATACACTGAATAATGCCGAATTGACTATAATTAAAAATCTGACAGATAATGTTTGTTGTAAAACATGTCATTATAAAACTCAACCGTTAATCCCGGGATAAGATTAATATCTATGAAATTAAAATCAGCAACTTATGGATTGATCTATTGAACTGTCACACACTGATTATTAAATGTTAAATTTTTTATATACCAATTTTCTAGTTCCTTATTATTATAATCGTCTTTTATTTCTTGTTCAACACGGATCTATTGTGTGAGAAAACTGTCCACCTATCTTTATCAAAAATTGGTAAGCCCTAATACATTCGGGATTGATGAATCAAAAATTTTTCTTTTCAATTTTATAATCTTGAAAATAGCGTCAAGCCTTCTTAAATTTTTACTATTAATTCTTTAAAAAAAAAAAAGTTTTTATTTATTTCATCGATGCGTATACCCGAAGTCATTTTATGAATTTTTATCTTCTTAAATTAGAAAAAAATCTTGTTATATATCAGGTTTCCAAATTTACGTCTCCAGAAAAATTCCAAATATTTCAATACACCGTAATGCAAGACTTACAAATGATGAAAAAAAAAGTATTAAGCATCGTATATATTCCCGGAGCGTTGAAATGAAAGATGTAGGCACGCGAAAAGGTAAAAATTAAAATGACATTAAGTTGCGATAAAAATCTCTGAATTAATATATCTTGGGTACAGTACTTTTTTTTGTTCGCAGCAATTTTTGAGTTGTCAGAGAAAAAAACTTCAAAAATTCAAAAAAGGATATTAATTAAGCCGGGGAAAAAGTAGAGAGGGAAAGAGAATACGCGTTATCGCATAATCGCTAGAGGCTCATCATTATCCGCTCATGTTTATTTGTATCAGATGATAAATTCGCTGCTCGGGCTCTGCCCAATATCGCCCCAGAGTTGTAAAAAAAAAGAACGCTAGAATAACTTTTTTTTACCTGCACAGCTTTTATACTTTCGTTGCAAATTCGCATTCGATTTCAATTTTCAATGCGAAATTTAGCGTTAAAAATTACGAAACAAAAATTTATGCTCCCAGTTTTGAAATTCGAAAAAGGAACAATATGAACTAAAATTTTTTTTCTTTCTTCTTTCATTGTCATAAATCAAGACGAGTTTATAAAGCTCTGTAATTAAACCCATTTGTTAGAGAAACCCACACCCTTTCGACGCTTTACGAGCGCTTACATAACTTTCAAATATCAATGGTCAAATACACAGTTTATTGTGTAGATGAAAAAAAAATTGTGGTTGACAAAATTCAAATTAGTTGTCGTCAGTTCAACTTTGTGACATCGATTAATAGTAAAATTAAATACACATAGTAATCTTTTTTAATGTTTTTTAAGCATTATACATATGAGATCATAGCTCTGATAGTAATAGCATATTTATTTTTTGAATAATAAATAACCATAAATGATCTTTTTGGTGAGGATTACATAACGACCAAGCAATGCACGCTGATTCATCACAGTAGACAGTGAACAGCTGAGCATCCAATTGTTCTGTTTATTTTTTCTTCTTTTTTTTTAAAGTACATAATAACTTTTAAGGGCTCATTTTTTAACTCTGAAACGTTTGTCACATGAAATTATGTCACAAACCGATACAAAGAAAGCAATTACTTTACAGAATGTTTTATTCACGATACTCTGTGCAGTTGACATTGTTAAAAATATATTTATTGCGTAACATAACATTAAAGTTATTGCTTTATTTGCCTCGTGGCTTTCATCTTTCAGTCAGATGTTCTTTATTTTGTAACGTAATACTGTGACCTGTACAAGGAACTCCTGGCGAAAATACGTTCGCTAAATCTGAATTCTTTACTGTACGTGACTCAGTTTTATAAATGTTTCAAACAGTTCAAATCATGTCAATAAACGCAGAAAAATACTATTTTAAGTTGCAATCAAGATTACCAAATTTATTTAAAAACAATTTTTTTCTTTCTTTAATTGTAAAAACCAATAATAAATAATAACAAAAAATAAGCATTTTGTAACAGGAATTTTTTCAAAAATTCATAGCTTGATTCAACGGGTGTAGGTATGAAGGCTGTCTGTTAAAGTCAATGACCCCAGTTTTGCTGATGTAAAGTAGAAGATTCGAATAGTTTTGTTCCGCAAAAGACAGACTACCTATTTGTATAAGGTAAAGATGCCAATTATGATCACATAAAATGCTACTTTTCAGCATTTTGAATTTTATTGAAAAAACAAAGCATGTTAGAGTAAATCTTTTTTTACATACTTAAATTTTAGGTTCTTAGGAACTCAAATAAATTTTTTTTACATGAAAATTGTATTTATTTATTGAATAATTAGTGTTTAAAGTCAAGACCTTTTATGCCCCTTTTTAAAGTCAAGGTCCCAGTTTATTAGACAACTTCAGCTTCGGCCCCAGTTTATAGAACACTTTTACACGTAAAATCCCGTCTGTGACTTAAGTACCCCGGTTGATGGAACGGAATCGTCAAAATTCGAGGGTTTCATGATTCCCAAACACGAAAAAATTATAAATCTAATCTGAAAATCAGATAAACCGTTCCATCAACTGGGGTACTTAAGTCACAGATGAGATTTTACGTGTAAAAGTGTTCCATAAACTGTGGCCAAAGCTGAAGTTGTCTAATAAACTGGAGTCAAAAGGTCTTGTCTTTGAACATTAATTATTCAATAAATAAATACAATTTTCATATAAAAAAAAATTTATTTAAGTTCCTAAGAATCTAATATTTAAGTATGTAAAAAAAGATTTACTCTAACATGCTTTTTTTTTCAATAAAATTCAAAATGCTGAAAAGTAGCGATTTATGTGATCATAATTGGCATCTTTACCTTAACTTTCCCTGTAATTTAATAATTTTATATAAAAATTAAGCTACAATTAAAGCAATTTTTTTTATTGAAAATATGAACATTACTATAAATTTTTTTCAATTTAACAAAGATGCAAAATTTAAGTTTTAAAATTGTTCAAAAATCGTTTATCATGCTTGATTTTTTTTTTTTTTTTTTTTTAATGAAAATGAAGCATTGAAAGTTACTTCATCCCTGCCTGAGCTTTGGCATCAAAATAATTAAAATGATCTAAAGATTAAAGAAAGATATAACGTTATTGTATTGGAAATTATACCTGTAACTATCAAAATTATTATATTTATATAGAAATCCACTGATAAAATTTAGTAAATGACATTTTTTTACTTGTAAAATAATTTCGAAATTCCAAGCATGAATAAAAAAAATATTCGCTATGATTATTTTATAGCAATAAGTAAATGAATTTGTCACATAATTATTTAAGTATACAGGTATTAATTAAATTTTTTTAAATTTCAGATTTAACAAAATGAAAGAAGCGCACGCCCTGATCCTCGGGATTGTGGCGTTCGCATGTTATGCTGGTGTGACAGCAGACGTTTCAGAACTTTTTGCAGATGGTACACTGCTTCATGATGGTTATCACTATAAACAAGATAATTCCGAACTGAATAACTACGGTAATCCAGATCAAGAATCAGTTTACGGCAAGAAAGTGGGTACTTACAGTCAGAGCAGCGCTTTTGCTTCTAGCTCTGTGAGCAACGAAGTTCCTAATACTATCACGTCTAGTACTGGAACAACCGCTGATACCGAAGAACACACAGAAGTTTTAAATAAGGAATCAAAACATTATGCTCACCATCACCATGGAACAAAGCCTTACGGAAAACCATATGGAACATCTAATGGAGCAACTAACGTCGTTGGTGGTTCCACAGGGAATCAAGAAGGCTATCAGTACTGGTGGATGACGCAGAGCAACTCTTCTCCATCTCAAAGCGGTTCTTTTACTGGCTCAGCTGCTGGACAGGAAGGAATTTCTGGGCAATTCGGTGGTTCTTTTGGTGGTCTGTGCTCAGGTGGTCACGGTAATCCTGGAATACATGGCGGAGGAAATCACGGAATTCATGGCTCAGGAGGGTCGCATATTTCAGGCAGTGGCGGGGTACAAGGTGGAGGAAACCACGGAATTCATGGCTCAGGTCATGGTGGCTTACATGGCGGGGGAAATCACGGAATTCATGGCTCAGGAGGCTCGCATATCTCAGGAAGTGGTGGCATACATGGCGGAAATAATCACGGAATTCATGGCTCAGGCAGTGGCGGCTTACATGGTGGAGGAAATAACGGAATCCATGGCTCAGGCAGTGGTGGCATACATGGCGGAGGACATCACGGAATTCATGGCTCGGGAGGATCGCACATCTCAGGAAGTGGCGGCATACATGGCTCGGGAGGGTCGCATATCTCAGGAAGTGGTGGCATACATGGCGGAAATAATCACGGAATACATGGTTCTGGCACTGGCGGTATAAATGGTGGAGGAAATAACGGAATCCATGGCTCAGGCGCTGGTGGCATACATGGTGGAGGAAATCACGGAATTCATGGCTCAGGAGGGTCACATATCTCAGGCAGTGGTGGCACACATGGATCGGGAGGATCGCACATCTCAGGAAGTGGCAGCATACATGGCTCCGGAGGGTCACATATCTCAGGAAGCGGTGGTTTACATGGCGGAGGAAATCACGGAATTCATGGCTCAGGCAGTGGTGGTATACATGGTGGAGGAAATAACGGAATCCATGGCTCAGGCATTGGTGGCATACATGGTGGAGGAAGTCACGGAATTCATGGCTCAGGAGGGTCGCATATCTCAGGAAGTGGTGGCATACATGGCTCGGGGGGATCGCACATCTCAGGAAGTGGTGGCATACAAGGTGGAGGTAATCACGGAATTAACGGTGGCTTACAAGGGAGTGGCCAGTACCTCCCGCAAGGCGTAACAGGTGGAAATCAATTTGGTGGTGTCACAACAGGTCAAACTGGGGGTCAAATAGAAGGTTCTTGTCTTAACTTTGTAACTTTTTGCTAAACTTAGGTTCCTAATATGGCTACTTTTTCTACTTTAAAAACGTACATTTTATGACCACTCTCTAGTTCGGGAAATTGTCATACCGCAACTTTTTTATCGGATTGCGATCCTATTTTTCAAATTAAAAACTAATTTAAAATTAACCGTAACAACTTATCGGAAAGTTCGGTCTCTAACTTTCTTAATTTTTTTATGAATTTAAAATTACTATTTATAAAAAAGAGTTAGTTAAGCATAATCCAGAGAGGAAATCTTTTATTTTTTTTTTTGTTTAAAAAAAAGTATATTTCATAAATTTAATGACATTTCAAATCAATTTTTCTTGAATTTGAATCAATCAAGTCTCATTCTCAAGCATTTGAGTGAAGCTTTAAAATGAGACCTTAAATTTCTGAAAATAATATTAAGGCCGTATCCATTCGAGCTTAGGGTGGTCATATTAATAACACCTAGCTTTAATTAAACAAATGACAATAATTTTTAATAATTTAATTTATTCTATCAAAATAATAACTTTTTAATTTTAAATTTATAAGGGTTATTGTAAAAAGTAATTCTTACGATTTTAAATTTATTAGAGCTATTTAAATGAAGCTTTATATTTTTAAATTGCAGGATCCGGACAGGGTCAAATTGGTAGTGCCGGTTCTGGTCAAGTTGGAGCTGGAGCTTCAGGAGGTGGACATGGGAATATTCATGGTTCAGGAAGTTTTGGAGGGCAATTCGGGGGCTCTTCAACAGGTCAACTTGGAGGTTCTGCTGGATTTGGGGTTGGAGCGCAGGGTGGCCAAGGTGGAAATACAGGCCTTGGGGGAAACTTAGGAGGTTCATTCACTGGTCAAGGTAGCGCTGGCGTCGAAGGCGGAATAAGCGGTGAAATTCAAGGTAAAATAAATATGGTAGTAACTTTTGAATAGAAGATGTTTTATTTATTTAGCTAGAGAAATTTTGCTTAGCAAAAATTACACAACTTAGATTGTACTATCATTAGACAGTTGAAATTTTATCTCAGTAAAAACTAAGCTTTTAAGAAAAAGTACTTAAGGAGGCTTGGCAGTTTTTTTAAAATCCACAAGTAAGAACCCAAAAAATTCCTGTAGATTCCTTGAAGTAAGACAAACAACTTTCCTATTTAACACAACAATGGTTGTCGGACTCGTTTTCGAGAAAAAAATTAGTTTAGAATTTTTTTTTTAACATGGGCTCTTATGGAAAAAAACATTTAAAAATTTGGCAAATCATCAAAATCCACAAGTTTACTACGAGTCAGGTGTCATTTTAAAGATAAAAATTTGAAGATTATTTTAAAATTATAAAAATTTAAGATTATCGGACTAATTTACAAGAAAAATAGAAAATTGCGGTATATAACCTTTAAAACATGCAATTTTTCAACGTTTTTAAAAAATTTTTATCTTAAATTTTGTTTTAATATGTTTAAAAATGATAAATAATCACTTACTAATAAAAATAAATAAATAAAATACTTATTTTCAATTTCATGCAACCGCAAGGGCCCCCGCTAGGTACGACCCCTACGCTGCCAGGCCTCCTTAAATTTTATAATTGAATAAATAAATTCAATGTTACGAATCAAAGCAGCGTTTGAAACGTGGCTACAATCAAGTAGATCCATCTGGTGTTTGTGCCTGGAACTTTTATTCAATCGATTTACGTTATTAAAAGAGTATAAATCATTCGTGATACTTTTTTAAAAATTATTTTAAAACTCAATTATATTTTGTACAGGTGGAGTTTCTGGACAAGGCAACGTTCAAGGATCTCAAGGTGGAACTGGTTCACAAGGTAGCTTTATTGTCCAGGGTACTGGTGGGCCATTTGGTGGTATAGGTAGCGGTGCCATCATATCAGGAATTGTTGGTGGATTCCACGGTGGGTCCACGAGTGGTGGAGCTTCAGGTGGTGGGCATGGAGGATTTGGTGGAGCTTTCGGTGGAGGTTTGGGAGGCGCAGGAGCTGCTGGTAACCCAATATCTCAAGTAGGATCGTCAGTAAGTGGATCTGGCCTTGGCTCAGCTACTGGTGGAATAAGTGGTGGAATTTCTGGTCAAGGCAACGGCCAGGGTCAAATTGGTGGTGCAAGTTCTGGTCAAACTGGATCTCAAGGTAGCCTTGGGGTCCAGGGTACTGGTGGTTCCGGAGGAGCATTTGGAGGTGGAATAGCTAGTGGTGGCATCATATCAGGAATTATAAATGGTAGCGGAGGACTCGGAGGCCAAGCTGGTGGAGCAGGCTCAGCCACTGGGGGAATACAAGGCGGGGGTCAAGGTGGAGCTCAAGCCGGTCATGGGGGATTTGGTTTTGGAGTTGGTTCAGCTATCGCAGGAGCAGTTGGTAACGCAATATCTCAAGTGGGATCTTCAATAAGCCAGGGTGGAAACTTGGGCGCTCAAGGTGTGTTTCAATTAAAATTTGAAATTTGAGTTATCAAAGTAGTCATAAACCATTCGATGATAAAGTACATAGCAACTTTAATTGAATTTTTTTTACAGGAAATAAAATTTTTCTGAATACATTGCTAAAATTAAAAATTAAGTCACCACAGGGTGTTTTTTTTTTTTTTTTAATTTAAAAAAATAGTTTGAACTTCTGGATTTCTTTTATAAACATGATTCTTACAGTCTAAACTTTCAATTATTTTAATGAAAAGTCAATAATGATTTTAAATAACCAAGTGACCGCGAAAAACAAGAGCTTTTTTAGCTTTTTCTTGGGTAAAAAAGTCTGTCAATTTTGACGACTTTTGAAAAAATGTCATACTTCAAACCACTGTAACATAAAAACGTTTTAAATAATCCTAAATTAGTTAGATTAAAGTTTAAATAGTATAAACATCAACAAAAATTTCATTAAATTTCAGTTCATACTTGATAATTATAAGAACTCTTGCAAAGAGTACAATCAAATTAAATCATAATAAGCACAATTTCTAACTCAAAAACGTTTTTAGGTGGTTCTCAAGGCACTGGCGGTATATTCGGCCAGGGTGGAGTCCAGGGAGGCGGAAACTTCGAGTTTGGAGGTCAGTGGGGCTTCCAAGGTAACGCAATTGGTGGTGCAGGTGGTCAAGCAGGTGGTTCTGCTGGACTCGGTGGTAATTACGGTGGAACTGGTGGACAAGGTTCAGGTGGAAATTTCGCTGCCGGATCCCAAGCAGGAGCTGGAGGTCAGGCAGGAGCAGAAGGAGGATTCAACTTCGAGTCGTCCTTCAATGTAAACGGTGGAGTTTCTGGTTCTGGTGGCGCTGGGGGAGGTGCACAGGGACAGTTTGGAGGTCAAGGTTCAGGACATCAAGGATATCCAATAGCTGAAAAGCCTCAGAAACCATTTGAAACCGGCTTTGTAACTTGCGCCCAAGGGAAGGTGTGCGTTTCCAAGTACCAGTGCGTTAATGGATACGCTAGTTCATCCTTTTCAAATCAACAGGTCAGTGTCACTTTTTATTTATTTATTTTTTTTTTCTAAGAATAAATCTCGATTATACTTATTTGAGAAATTTTATTTAAGTAATTGAATTTTTTGAAAGAAATATATTAAATTAATCAAGAAAAATAGTATTATACGAAAGTCAAAATGAGATCCTAACTAAAACTTTATGCTTTTTCAATCAAATCTCTTTCATATCTTTAAGAGAACTTTAAAAAACACTAAAGGGTCAATCTAAGTTTGAAATAAACAGTTTGTCGTAGTAACTTCTTTTCAATTTTAGTTATCAAAATTATAATCCTCGTGGGAATTCGTTCAAAACAATATTTTCACTAAATTAAAATATGGTTTTTTTTTTTTTTTTTAACTAAAATATACAATCATTTCTGTCAAATCAAAAACTTTAATTTCTTTGTTTGTTATGTAAATTAAAAAATTGAAAATTTTATACACACATACTTTTTTTAAAGTATAGATGTTTATTGCAATGTATAGCACACACAATATTATCAAAACCTACCCAGCTATTGGATTGAAAGTTATAAATATTTATTATTTCATTGAATTCTTGTTTTTTTTAATTATTTGGCTTGGGTTTAATTTTACCCTTTTGAATATATATTTATTTTTTCGAGTCATTATCTAAACAAATGCAGACGAATTATGAACTAATTTAAAAAGATTAAGATTTATTAATATTTTTGTTACGAAAATTCTAATTTATTACTGGAAATTTTTAAAAATATAACTAAAATACGTATATACAGACATCTGTCAGCAAATGTATATTTGTTGAAATAATTCTTCGAAGAAAACAATTTACATCAATAATAAAGTTTCACTTAGCTCCTCTGAATATAAAAAAGTTATATATTAGTAGTGTAGAACAGGGGATAACTCATGATCATGTGTTGTCGGTAGATTTATTTCCCTAACGCAAACAATAGCGTATAAAAAAATCATTATTTCTCGGAATGGTTTTTTAATTTTTTATTTTCTCTCCCACGAGGTTTGAAACTTGATGAAAATATTGATGATGCATTTTATATTTTGAATAATAATATAAACCCACCAGCAGGTACGGTAATCAAATTGTCCATCATAGAAAATGACAGATGTCACTGATAACGCCATGGCTTTTTCTCGATTAACCGATTTCTTGATTATCATAGCGAATGGAACGCGCATTTTTACACCGGCAGCTCATAACGATTCAATTACAATAGAAACCATGATTCTCTCTTCATTTTTTCAATTGAAAATCATTCATAAGTTTGAAAAGTAAATGCATGTATTTTTTATGTTTTAACAAGCTACATCGTTCGCAGCATTATCAATTAGCATGAATTACCATACAATTCATTCGTAAGCCATTTAGTTGTAAAGTGAGGATGATTCGGAGCGTCACAGAAATTTGTTACTCGCGTAAAGTCAGCTTCGACAATGCCCTTATTAGGTTTCTCGCATCGATGCATCTCTCTATATTTTTCACACCTTCGTAAACAAATTCCAATTCCATCGCTCATCATTGAGATTCAAACTCCTAAGAAATCATAAAAGTAAAGTAATTTGTAAAAAATTCAAATAAAATAGAATTCTCAGAAAAAGAAAGTTCTTCATCTGATTCCATCATCGATTAAAAATAGTTCACCCCTCGAGTAAGTCACGGTCCGTAGCGATCTTGAACTTCAAATTCGGTGTTAGTCAGCAACCGTCATCGTCCACTTCCTCGAAAGACCTTACAAACAAAACCTGCAGACGATCGTTAAAAAAGAAAAAAAAAATCGCGACCGTTTCGCGTCACTGTGGTTATCGGATCGAAAAAATCTCGCGGGGGAATCCCGTGGAAGACGACCAAACAAGCCGTGACGCAACGGAGTCCCAGGCACAGCATCCCACCGAAAAATAAAAAGTCGGCGCGTCATCCTTTCACTGGAGTCGAGCGACACCTACACGATTTTTTCAGGAAGCTCGAGTGGGTGTGCGCCGAGCGACCTTGAGAGGGACGCGAAATCCAGGTCGGCCGATGCACGAGGATGGGCTGAGAGTCGTGACTCGAGTCTCGTGTCTCGCGTCGAACAAAGTTGGCTTCGTACCGGGAGATTATCATCTCGTCGAGGGCTTGTTTACAACCGATAATCTTTTCGAATTGTTTATAGTTACGAGTTATTGAACAATTATTGAACCGCGATTACTTTTTGCTACGAGATTTTTTATTTTTGTTCAAACGTTGTGAGAGCTGTAAAAAATTTTCAACCGTTTGCGATTAATCAGCAGTTTTTTTCTTTATGACGTAACGGTCAAGTCGGAAGTCGAGGAATGCTAATTGAACATTTAATTTCTTTTATCTTTGAAATTAATAAGCTTGATTTCAAAAATAAATGACCGACGCGACTCCGAGTCGACGCGGATCTCGGTAATATTTCTCTGGGTATTTCTGTAAATAATCAATCAAACGTCAAGTTATTCACAGTCTTGTGTACCTACAAAAATTTCTCGATGCAACTCTTGACGAATGACCTCATCCTGGCGCCTGAGGCCTAATGATGACTTTAGAGTCAATAGCCATTATCGATCAAAGCGTCACCCAATTTGGCAATTCTAATCGGTTACATCAAATAGGTTTTATAAATAAATTTTCCAGGTTAAACCGGTGAAAGTCCAGTTGAGGTGTGATGCAGCGGTAACTTGCATAAGGACATTTTGAATTTTTATTTTTTATTTACGACGTACGAGATGAAACCGTCACGCTTACGCTTTAATAATCGGCTGATATACCCATTTAACATGTAAATAAGTTCACCAATCAGTGACATCAATTTCCTCGTCAATTTCGACTGGCTATAAGAGACAATTATCGTAAATTTAAGACAAAACCAATATAACGAAGTGCACGAATCGTGTGTATAAAGTTTTAGGCGCAGATTAGTTACAAAATCGTCTTTATGACTTTCTAGGAGCGATCAGTCATGCTCGAAGTCTTTCTCGTTTATGAGCTCGCGAGTCGTGTAAACAACAGTATTTATAGCAAAGTATATCGCGACGGTGGGTAGCGTAACTTGCGTAACGCGCTAATGGCGCCGTCACGCGTCCAAACTCCGCCCCCGAGACGAGCTTAACGTCGAGGTACCTACTGGGATGATCTAGTGAGGCTGACTTTTTGGAATTTTGTTTATGCGACATTTTTTTATGTAATAAAATTTTCATTTTTTATTACGATGAATACTTAATTTTTTTTTTTTCACGAATCTTTGTTTATTTTTAGAAAGCGATGCCGGTTAAATTTTAGAGCTGCGTGGATAAGAACTAATATATAGTCAATGGATTTTGTTTTACACTTGGGTTATGGATTTTGTAGTTTTTTAAAAGATCGAGTAAACCCAGCAGCTCAATGTTCATTTATGTTCAAAGTTCTATAAAATTTTTCGTTTTTGATCCATAATTTCTTTTTTGTAATAATTAATTTTTGGTCATACATAGTCATTATAAGGATCCGTTCTAATAAATTATTGTACGATGTTTGAACTTGGCGAGTGGCAAATTTGAAAAGTGCATATATGTTAACCCTTAAAGTACACACGGGGTGTAAAATACCCCACATAACTGTCAGTGTGGCAGTTCTGGATTTGGGTGTCTCTGATGGTATATCTAAAGCCGTTGTTTTTATTTTTATTTTCATTTTTGAACAGTTTTTTCGTAAAACTTACCCACGTATAATCAATCAACAAATACTAATTTACAAAAAAACGTGTATAATTTGAGTATTTAAAAATAAAATCTTATAAGTATTCGACTTAATTACTCAGCATACGGTACAATTTTACAGTTTTCTCGAATTGATTTTTAAAAATGTTAAGGCTAACATAAATTTTACTCAAATATTTTTAAAAACACTACATAATTATTTGAAAGCTTAAAAGCTTTAAAATAAAATCTTATAGGTTTCGAAGATAAATCTAAGAATCAAATTTGAGTCCAGAAAAGAACTGAACCCGTGAGATTGAATTCAAAAGCCTTCGCTGCAAGCTTTAAAGTGTGACCTTTCTGTCCAAATATTATTAATGTGCCCAGTAGCTCTTGCAGTAACAGTTTTCGCTTAACAGTTCAAAATTGACTCAACCGACCTTAATTACTCTGAAAAAACTGCTCGCCAAGAAGCTAATTAAAAGCAAGAGATAATTAATTAAAATCCCAGTAATTACAAACGCACTGTCAATTTTTTTAAAAGTAAAAATTTAAAACATTCTGCCAATCAACTTGAAATAAATACAAATACTTTTATTTGAAAAAATCTATGAAATTACAGTTTCCTTGAATTTATGAATCAAAATTCCATCGAATTTATATTCATTCAAAAAAATTTTAATCTCATTCACATACGACATATGAAAAATAGATCTATTCAAGTAACAACTCGGCAGCTGAAAAATTTCCCGGCCTGAATAGTTACAAATTCTTCATACGCAATAGCTTACAATAGCTCGTACCAATTAATAAAAGTCTCATTTGTTTTCATCCAATATTGACACGCGTATCATTGTTCAAGCTCGGTTATATTGTAACTCGTAACTCAACTCCCGCAAGGGTGGCATCACTAGGGATTGTGAAAGTCTCGGCAGCATTTTTAGTTTATGACGCTACAAACGAGTCCTTGACGTGTAAAAAAAATATGATTCTAGTTCAAGTGACGAGAAGGACGAAACAGGTGTTGTGAACAGCGAAAAAAAAAAAAATCGAAGGCTCATCTCCTTTCGGGTCATTATCTCTCATGTATGTCGTAAACGAAATTCATGATTTACAAGTTTATTCGCGCGGGCAAATAGTTGTATAATATTCGTACACGCGTGACTGTTTATAAATAAATAAATAAAAAAAAAGTTTCTTTCTTCGTGACGTTTGCGTGTCGATATGTCCATTATGTAAAACGAAAACTGTCTCGCGAAATAATTTAATGGGCCTTTAAAAAGGAGGGAAATGAATTAAAAGATTCCTTAATTCGTGGTCTTAACGATCTTGAGTACTTAAACTCGAACAGGGTATAATTTCAGAAACGAGAGGAATTTTTATTTGTTTTATTTGGTTATAAAACCCACGGAAATTTACCCTCGTTTAAAAAAAAAAAAAAAAAAAAAAAAAAAAAAAAACAATTCGTAACCTTTGACAAATGAGAGAAAATTCGATTTAAAAAGGCAAATTCGAAAAAAAATATCGACTGTTTACCAGTTTCTTTAGAAAAACCGAAAAGATTGGAATTCTAGATTAAGCGTTTTATTGTTTTCTAAGCGTTTATTTATGTAAAATTAGTATCATCAAATGACATAACGATTATAAAATAGTTATAAAAACAATTTTTTTTTTTTCATCCTCTCGCTTATGTTTTTATGACGGGTCTTAGAGCGAATAATACACGTGAAAAAAAGGCACGATAAAAATTTTTATCACCCGCCGAAAAAAGGCCTCCAGCAAGAATTTAATCAAAGACATAGAAAAACTCAAACTCGAATGTATACATATACTTTTTTGTTTGTTTCTCGTCCAGACAATTCAACACTCGAAAAGAGATCCACTCGAGATGATCCGTCTGGCGAGGTGCAGGGTCGGGTGACCCAAAAATTACCATAAAAATATGTCGATTCGGTGTATTGTGATTCACGCACGTGAGGACTCGAGGTTCTATTCGAGATGATGATGTTTCGCAAGACCCGCTTGTGTGGGTGCTGCCGGGCGAAAGTCTCTAACTTTGAGTTCTTCTTCTTCTTCCACGACCTTGCCAGGGGTGGGAGACGACAATGGAAGGTGATTCTCTTCTCGCAAGGATTAATTTATCGAGGGGTGAAAGCGGAAGATAAATTCGGAGATTGCGCAACCTTTGTACTATTTATTTAAATGCGAGTGCTTCAGATTAATTGTTACGTAAAGGGGTTTTACGATTACGTAAGGATGCGTTTTAAATTTGTCGAAAAGTGGAATTTGATTTTTGATAGGCGATGATTTTACGCGTTATTATATGGTATGATGATGATGATGATGATCGTTTCTTGATTAACGGTTATTTACTTTGTTGCCATTGGGTAGCTTTGTTGTTGTAGAAAAAGTATTTTTTTCTTTAACTTGTAATTGTTTATTTACGCCTTAATGGTGGTTATTAATAATTTGTAATTTAATAGAGTCGTGCCATTTAAAAAGGAATAGCTCGCGAGATAATTTATCTGCGGCTTCAATGGTGAGAAATTACTCAATAGACAAAACAGTAGATATTTTAAGTGCGTAATTAATGTACAGAGTCGTTAATGTTTCTTTGCCAATCGCGTATTTTCTTCGATCTTGTCGGATTGCCATAAACTCGCGTTAAACGTCACTTCCCTGTGGTTAAATCTAACTATTAGTTATGCGCATCAAGATTTTTCGAATCCGCTTCGAAATTTATTGAAATCTTAAAGCGATGCTTGTAATGTTAAAAGCCTTTTGTGTCACGAAAACTAATGCAAATTACAAATATTGGATTTGACATTTTTATAGAAGTAAAAATGCATTTTTAAATACCTAAAATAGTATAAATTTTTTCATTTCATTTTAATAATTTGTGCATAATGATTTAGAAATAGCACAAAAAATACTTATTTCATTACTTGAAACGATGAATAAATGCGCGAATCTATCAACACGAACTATTTACGTCAATTATATTTTTAAAATCGTCATTAAAATATTAGATCTTAATGAGAATAATTCGACGTACAAAATCGACAAATGTAGCTGATAATCTGGTCTTTAAAAATGAAAATCCCGAAAGACTTCAGATTAAGAGTCTAATCCCCAGTGAAGAATTTCACTAAGCTCATATAAAGAAGCGCTAAACACGGTAGCTCGTTTCATCACAAAATTATACCGGAATGAAGCGTGACGGTAACTTTTATTTTTCATCAACTTTAATCTAGGCGAATTCTTACTTTCAAAATTCTAGAGTCGATTTCCGAGAATTTTTTGTTTAAACCTTGCCGCTTTCAATGTAAACAAAAGGTGCCGAATTTTTTAGTGAATAAATCTCGCTTGCGATCACAAATTTTCTTAAAATACGACACCTGCACAATGATATACTATAGAGGAGAAAATAATTTACAACTTTATTTGTAATTTGAGAAATCAGATTTAAGGTTTAGGGATATAAAATGGAGAAAATTAAATAAAATTATTAATTTTTTTTTTTTTAATTGGTAAAATTTACATTTAAGTTTAACCAAGAAAAATGAGGAAAAAGAACAAGTTAATAGATAAATAAAATAAATCTTTGTACATATATAAAATAAAAATTATTCCAAAACAGAAATTAGTAAACCGTTTTTCGTAACCTATAATTAACATTTTCCAATCTATTTTTTTAAAAGAAAATTTTACTTCAATAAATACTGGTTTTTAATTCTAATTATTACTTTTTACATAATTTGTATATTAAAATCGACGGTACGAGCGAAGAAAAACTTGAGCCGAATATTACCTATAAAAAGCCGAAAAAAATGAAAAAGCTGAAAAAAATAAAAGAATTTAATTTATCGGATACCGATCATTAGGATTCTTGATTTTTTCTGATTATTTTAATAGTGATGGTCCTGTATTGGTAATTTTAAATCGGCAGGTTTTCGGTTAAAATTTTTCTGGGACCATCGAAATAGACAATTGGATACGTACTTTCATAAATCTCTTTCCTCGCTGAGTTTCAATTGTGATTACTTCGGTGACAAGTAATTTTGACATTTTTTAAGATTTCTGAATAAATTCTCACTTCCATCGTTTTCATTCTCAGACAAAATTTCATCTAATTTCGTGAACTCGTCTTGATGAACTATTCCCTTACCCTGCTAAACTCGGTCCGCCCCTGGCCAACTCGCCCTGAAAAAAAAAAAAAAAAAAAAGCAAAAGAAAAAAAAAATTCCACGTAACCACGACGTCTTCCGCCATAACACGTGCAGCCTCCTTATTCTTTATTTCGTGTTTAAATTACGACCTCGAGGGCATTCGCAAATATTCGCGCTTTCTCCGACAGGCAGGCTCCCTCGGACCATTTAACCAGTTTATTAACCCGAATCCTCAACGATCGGCGTAATCGCGCCAGAAAAACCCTGTTGTTTTTCGTTTAAATAACAATTTTACTGTTTCGTTTTCTCGATGATACCAAGACGAATTCCCAGCGCGGGATGATTGATATCGAGGCTACAGTGAAAAATTGCGGGTTTCGCGATGCTCCTCTTTCGAAAGTCTTTCTTTCGGTTCTTATTGATTTTCGTAGATACGCGCGATTATGTATGCGTTACCCGAAAAAAAAAAAAAAATACATAATGAGAACTGACGCTTTAATTAATGGGGATAGGTCGGTAGAAAGCTCTCGATGATTATAAAAAAGAAATATTCGTCGTTTCGACAAACTTTTGAATTAAAAATAGAAAAAAGGTAAAAAGTTACATTGAGAGAGAGAGAGAGAGAGACTATTTAACAACATTGATCAAAAATTTCGATTGCGCGACCTTGTAGCTACCTACCATCGCACTCGCAGAGTTATTCCATGCCCCGAAACCATATTAAGAGTTATTCCAAGAGGGAATATTTCATTAATATTATTTTGCTTAATTTATTTAATTTACATTTCAACGTTTAGTTTGAAACGTTACTTCGAGCGAATCCCGCCCCGTCAAAGAGTGTATATAACTTTATGATAATTCAGCTAATTTGTATGCCAATCAATTGAAAATTAATGCAAAATTTTTGAAAATCAATCTTGATTCTTAGATATCCTCAACAAAATGAGGAGTACCCGTTGAACTTGACGATTCGAATTAACAGTTTGAACATTTGAATAAAAAACGAGTTATTCTTTTTCTTATTTCTACTTCGAAAGGTATATAAAATTGATTTAAAAATCAACTCGTACTTCACAGCCTCGTTTCGTTGAGAAGAGAAAACTTATAAAACAGCATTAGGCGCGTCAAACGTATGGGGAATACCAAAAGTCACGTGATTTTATTGTCCAAGATTAGAGTTCTTAGCTGGTATACCTGTCAAACCAGAAAGATGCGATCAAAAACCGTCGTCCCGATGGAAACCGCTTATTCTTTAATTTATGGTACTCGGCGTCATGGGACTCGTCGAATTTGTTTATTCGCCTAAGTCTAATGATATCATCGTTATTTGTTTCACTCTTTACGTTGTTGATTATAACCGGTGTCTATTAATTTTTTTTTAATATATTTTATTTTATTTTATTTTTTTATATTCGTACGTCACTCTTATAACAGCGCATAGTGTTTAACGTCATCGCATTCTTTTAAACGAGTTTGATCGTGCATCACCATTAATCAATAACTATTTAGAAGAAATATTTTATAACCAGAGGTAGTTTTTAAAATCTGTGTCACTGTATTTACTTATTATTAATTTTCTCATAAAAATAAAAAATAAAAATATCGACAATTACTTTGTGTTCTAAATACTGAGTCGTAATTGGTTACCTAAGAAAAGAGGAAAAAAATATTTTCCGCACTCCGGCTGGGAAGCGCTACTTCCCTGCCGCTGCCGCTACAGTCAGTAGCGCTTCCCGGCGCCGTCGTGCGGAAAAATAGCATACTCAACTAGGCACCTGAATGGGAAGGTCTCAGATCACATGTTTGTCACACTCGGCTACGCCTCGGATGACAATTTCATGCGATCTGAGACGTTTCCCATTCATACTGCCTAGTTAAGTAATATACTATTTGTGTTTGTGAGTGAGAAGAAAGTAGAATTAAATAAGGAACAAATTATTTTTCAAACTCATTTTTATCAGATTGACATTTATAATATTTTTTAAATACTTGCATAACCAAAGTAACAACTTAAATCTTCAAAAACTAATGTCAAAACCTCTAGATGATTTTTATGATATTTCTCAATGAAAGCTACCTAGATTACGATCGCAATAATATGTTTCAGTCGAAGAGAAAAATTACAGACAGATTACGATTGTGTGAGAGAAAAGAGATTTCTATCGTATTTGAATCAGCAATCGAAAATAAAAAATGATTCCATTAAAACAAAAAATTTGAGCGTTTTTAACTCCTTGTTTGGATTGTGGATTTTGAAACATTTTTTGGATAAAAATTAAAATTCATTGTATAAAAAATATTTACGTATACATATGTAAATAAAATGATAACTTTTCAATTAAAACTTTTTTTTTATTTATGTTGATTATGTTAGGTAAAACTCATAAATCGAATTAAAAAAAATTATTTTATTATTATTATTTTTTTTTTAATAAATTTTTTAAGTATTCAATTGTAAAAAAATATCTAGGTAGCCTTCGCTCAAGAGAGCAGATAAGAATTTGCGACAAGTAACCGATCCTACGACCTAAAAAAATTGAAGTTTTTTTTTTCCAAATTTTTTTTGCACATCAAACAGAGAAACGTTCAGGTAGTTATGAAATGGCAAAAATCAATTATCGGAATATCATCGCGAAATTTCTAAATTTTTTGCGGTAGCTCATTTTTTTCAATTTGCAGCTACATCGATCCCAATCAGTTTGACGCGTGCACAAAGATAACATGACGGATCCAGTAGTTTAAAACTGTCGCGAAGTAAACAAGTCTAAACCGAAAGTCGAATTGAATAAAGATGTTATCATTTTTGTATCTTTCACTTCGTATGTAATGCGTATTCTGATGAATCTTTTAACATTGTCACTTCCCCCAGCAATAAATTATTTTTAATTGAGTAATATCGAGCTTTAATATTCGCCGCGTTGAAAATTATTTATATTATTCCGTAATTTCGCAATATTAAATTCACATTTAATTGGCCGCCATTACTCTTCTCGATACCCTTATAACTCAGGCAGGCCGGCTACCACGTGAAAATTCATAATTTTCTCCTCGTAACGTCGTGATTGGAAAAACTCTCAAAAATCTCATCGGCCTTGAGATCCCGTATCCAAATAAATTACGATGATTCACCCACTAGAGTAGAGAATATCGCAATTACCAGAAACACTCGTGGCCAGGGTCTAGCAAGTGCAAATATGCGATAAAAAATGTCCAGTCATGGACGGTTACGAAAAATCCAGGCCCACAGCTTTTCCAAGAAATTTTTCTATCCGCAGCCTTGCGTCTCATCTCCCATCCGGCTTCCCAAATTTTGCATAATCACTCGGATGATCTCGTAACCGGGGGGACACCCAAGAGTCAAAGGTGATGCTTATGCGGGGGGGAACCTATTGCACATAATTTTGTTGATAGATCGGGGAAAGTGTCGCCCAGAGTCCGGTTATGTCACGAGGAAAGATGTGAAAAAGCTCATGCAAGAAAGTGGTCTTCTCGGACTTTATCACTAACACGGGGAAGAGGAGGAGTTTATTTTCACGGTCGTTAAATCCAAGAGCCCATCGATGCTTCGGGAGATAACAATACCGGAAATTATTCGATTATCGGTTAAGTGACTCTTAAACTCGCGAGCAAAATTTTCTTCTGTCCGAGCTTGCTTGTCGCGGTAATATTAGCGGTTGAGGTAGAGAATCGAATGAGAGTTACATTAATTTTTAGTGATGATGAAAATGGGTGAAGCAAAAATTTTTCAATGAACTGTCTGAAATATTTTTTAGCAATATTTTAAAAAAATTTCAATTAAAATATTTATTTACAAATTACAACTTAATATATTTAAGCATTTTTTAATACTTTTTTTTTTGAAAGTCAATTTGAAAGCTTAACTTAATAATAAGAAATTTGAAGGTCAAATTGATTTAAATTGAACAAAACTAAATTTTTATAAGGTATAGGTGTGCCTAATATGGCCACCCCTGATATTTTGAGTGTGTGCGTTTTGTAACAAATCTATACAAGTTAATAAGAAGTCAATATATCACGAAGTTTTGAGCAATTTTGAACATTTAAAAATGATTGTTGCGTTCTCTCTATGGTCAACAGTGGTTTTTCACACCTCTGTTGATATTTTCAACGGTGAAAATTTAAAAAATTAACAAGAAATAAATCATGGGAGCACATTTTAGGCCGTTTTTGGCTCGGTTTTTGGCAATATTTATTCCATGAAGTTAATTTTATGAAGTTTTTTTGCTTTATTATAATGAAAAAAATTTTTAGTTAGTTGATTCAAGTTATTTGAAAGTATATAATCATAGAATTTTTGTCTTTCTTCATTACTATAATTTTTAGTAAAAATTATTCCAGGGCCTGAAATGAACCAATCGATCGAAATAAACGTCATATCCGCTGGCCATATTAGGTACACAAATTTTTGGAATCTCAATAAAATTCAATGGTTATTTTGACCTGAGTGAATAATATTAAATGATTGAAGTCTCATATGAAAGCTCTTGTGCTTTGAAATGAGACCTTGAACGTTGAAAAATATGAATTTGGTGAGCCACAGCACCCATCTTCGCTCAGCATGGCTATATTAGGCATGCCTATTTTAATTTAAAAATCAGTTGAGATTAAATATTTTTTACTATTTTGCAGTTGAAAAAATAGTTTACCAAATCGCTAAAAGATTAAATACTTTTATTTTTTAAATCATTTAATTTAAACTTAATGGAAATAATGTAAATGCAAAAATTTGCAAAATTTCAAGCTGATATCGAATTTCATTTTGTATAGAATCGAGTTTTTAATATCAAACAATTCTGACCACATTTAAAAGAAATTTCTTAAAAATATGCAGCTCTTAACAAAATAAAGCATACAACATAAAAGTTGTCTCTTTTCAACTCACAACTTACAAACTTGAAAAACTACAAGCTGCTCCCCAAAATAACCGTGTTAATAATTTATACGTTTTGAAAAATTTACGAAATGCAGTCGAGTTTTTGACTGTGGATGCATCCTAAAGTCAAAAACCAAATTTAGTGTGGCTTATAGCGCTTTATATGAAATGGGAACTAAAATCCTTCACATTCCAGGCGACATCGTTCGCCAAAGTAGAATGACCCCTGAGCGCGTTTTTTCCCTTCGGACGTCAGCAATGTCGGACAAAAATTTGTCTTTAAACAGGTTTCGCAAGATGAAAAAAGAAGTCAGTAAGCTAAAAAATGCCATAAGCAATAAATTTTTTTATGGTTTATTATCAAAGTACGAGAAACGTGTCAGTCGTAAAAAAGATGTATTTGTATAAAATAAAACAACCGGAGATGTTTACAAGACTTTTAGAAACTTGTTTCGTTCGATATAGAAAAAAATTTGATTATTAATTTTACTGGTGAAAACCCGAATTTTAATGAGTGATTTGTCATAAACTTCTCTAGTTACGGAAATGACATCATAAAAATATGTCAATTAAATAATTTAATAAATGATCATAAAATATTCGTGATTTAGAAAAAAACATCAAGTTTTTTTTCAATGGAACATCTTTCTGTTTAAATGATAATCAGTAAACTCGAGAGCCAGTGAAAATCGAAACACAGATTACGTCTTATCCTCAAAACTATTCGCTCGTTACTCAACTTTCAATCATTAATGAGCATTGATTGTGCTCAAAATCGGTCGTAAAACTGATTCCGTGGTGGCGAATGCTTTGATCTCGAAATACTTTCGCTCAAGGAGAAAAGAAAAAAAAAGTAAGAAAATCCCGGTCGTAAAAATTTTGAATAATAAAAGTCTCATTTAACCTGAACAATAACGAAATCTCGTGAAATATTATTTTGGTAAAAAAGAAAGAAAAAAACAGTGAAGTTGAATCTCCAAATATCTTAAACACTAAATTTATGATAAATTTCACCAATTTAATAGCACCCACCATCGATTTCTTTGATAAATTGAGACTCGGATTTTGCAGAGAAAAAAAAAACTAATAATATTGTAAAATTTACCTTTCTTTGGCGACTGATTTTGCTACTGCTTTTGGCTCCCGAAACCTAAAATAAATTTCAAGAAATTTTTTTGGGCATTTTTTTTCACTAAAATTCTCAAGAAAAAAGACTACTAGCTCCATTAGTCATTCCAAAATTTTAATCCGGTTAAGACCGTAGTGTTAATGAACTTTAAGCGGAGAATATTAAAAACAGTATTTGATTCAATTTCTCACGATGATCGATCGTATTTTTAAAAAAAACTCGAGATAAAAATTTTTTCGGAACCAGGGGATTAGCTTTTTCTGCCATTTTAAATTATAGACCCGGTTAACTTGTTAACATTTGTTCAAAAAAAGGCTTTAGAAAACTTGAAAATTTTTGTTTTGAAAACATTTGATCATCAATTTTTCAGACCCTACTCTTATTTTAAAGAACTTTTTTGTTGAATGAAATCACGGATATTTTTGTAAACAATTTACAGTCATTAAAAAGTATTCCATAACTTTAATGAGCCCCGGTGATCATTTCAGGTCAGAATAAACGTCAAAGTCATTGCACAACAGGAAATGAAAGAATTTTTCCATCGGTTTTTGAAAACCAGTTTACTTGGGTAGCATTGAAGTACATAAACCAGTTTTTCACATTACTTGACCCTAAACTTGATACAATTACACTATCGAGAAATTTAACCTTTCCGATGCTTTTATCGAATTTAAAAAGTAAAAAAAAAAAAAAAAAAAAATGATAAATTCGCGGCCACCTGGCGTTGACCGGTTCGACTTTTAAAAATTCCCACACTCGCGTCCCTCGAAGGACTCGAATCAGCGAAAAAGATAAACGCTCGAAATCGTAAATTACTATTAGTTTTCGCTAACATCGGGTGATGAAACGAGTCCTCAAACTCTCTTGATTCGCGAATGACGGTAATTACATGTGATATTGATATGGAAAATTAAAATTAACATGATCGAAAATTAATCACGTGAAAATTGGACGCATCTTGCGAGTGAGTAGATACCCTTGTAATGCAGCTGAACTTATCATAAATTACGGCAAAACATTGGGTAATAATTCCATAAGCGTTGGGCAATTTGATATGTTTACACAGGCGTTTATATGGAAAATAATTAAATTCATATGTATTTCTTAATAGTTTATAATGAAGCGTGTGCGCAGCCGCAACTCATAACCGATCGGCTCGATGGTAAAACTGATCCGACAAATATCAATCATGATTTCTCGCTATTGTACAAATATTTATATCCCAATAGATTATGAAATCTCCCTTTTTCTCGTTGACTTACTTACCTACTCTTTAGTCGAGTACTCGATGATGAATCGAGAGAACCGAGTTCTCAAATTAAGAAATTAAAGTGTTGGACTTCGCCTTGTCACTCGGGAATCCGTGTGACTTCGAGTTCAGTACTACACTCGTTGAAAACTTTTATTCTTTTTGGTTAGGGATATAAAATCGAGGATGAGGTCGATTCGTCTAAAGACGCGGGTGAAAGGCGTAATTATTGGGTAACGCTTAATTGTCCTCTTCTTAGATCATTTTGTAACGAGCTATTCTTGTGTGTGTGTACACCACCTTCCAAAAGAATTTTTTCGAAAAGCTACCCGTGTTACGCGTCTAACATTTATATCTTTTTTTCACTTTACATAACCAGGGTAAACAAAAGATCGAAGGCCAAGTTTAAGCCCGGGCGAAGAGAAGAAGACGCCCGGGATAACCGGGATGCCCAGCATTAAAACACTTAGTGATATTTGGAAACGCTGCCAGGACCAAGTGTCGCTGAATTTATGATCGTTAATCGGAGGAAGGCCGTTACGTCAGGTTTTAAACGCACGTGTGGATTTTTGGCGGTTACTCCTCGGGCCTAATTTTTTCGATTTTTTTGATCTCTCATCTTCTTTTTAGTTTGTGGAAAAAAATTTTCTACGTGCTAACAGAATTTAGAGAGCAATTTTTTTTTCAAATTAAATGATTGGTAGAGAGAAAACGGCGAAATTGATAGGTTTTTCAGAATCAGAGGTCAGATATGAAAAATTGGTTTGGCTAAATTTAATTTATATAATAGATTGAATTTTATTACAAACACACTGATTTATAAACACCTACGTTTGTAATTTTAATTGAATTTTTTATACACTACAGTGTTTGAAAGAAAAAAAATTTTTATTTTGTTTTCAGGCAGAATATTTTCATGGGTTTTTTCATATTGGCTATAGAATTATCAATTATTAATATTCACAACTAGCTATAAAAAACTTTTAAAAAGAAACTTTCATAAAGAAAAATTTCCATTTTATTAAGTTTCATGTGTCTTCCGTATTTCCAAACCCAATCGACTACGAAAAGCCCCTCAGACCCTGTAAAATCTATTCATATTTTAAATAGAATCCTATTAAACGCTTGAACGAGATTAAATGAATTCATAAAAAAACCTTGCATTCACAATAAAAAAATTGTTTTTGACTATTTTCAATAAAAATATTTAATACCAGAAGTAAATAAAATTACAACATTTTGAAAAAAAAAAACTTGTCCTTGTCTAAGTCCATAGCATTTTTTTAAATTAATTTACACGAATATAATAAATATTTATTAATTTCTTTAAAAATCCTACGAATACCCATATTTTTCATAAAATTAAAAAGTCAAAATCCCTCGACCGAGTTAATTGCATGATTATTCACAAAATCAATAAGCTTTAAAATTTAAATCATGGTGTCTAGCCAATAGAACGGAGCCTTGGACTTGTTTGGTATGCCGTTGTGAACAATCGAAGCTCCTCTCTCATCAACAACAAAACGCACATCTCGGTAAAAAAGAAAAAGAAAAAATTCATAAACATAGTCGTTGATCTTTTCCCTCTCCCGGCAATCTTGCAATTAGCTTACACCGCTCAACATTTCGCAAATATCGCGAGATATTCTTTTTTTTTTTATCACCATTTTTTTTATTGCTCCGATGCTAAACGCTTCTTTATTTGCTGTTCACTTCGGACGAGTCGAACTCCAGATTTTGAATGTCCCGCCCGAGGGAAGTGATTTTTGGAGGTCGAGCATCTTCCGTGTGATCTTGAGCTTGATTCCTCAATCTTCTTAATTTTTTTTCCCTCTCATGCAAGTGGATCTCAATAGGCTTTTTTACTGACGAACAATATATTCCCGTGTCGTGTAATTAAACCCAAATTTATCTTTCAAATAAAACTAAAGACGCGACCTTACCTTCTTCCTAAATCGCATCTCCTAATTTGCTGGATGGATCAATTAGCTTCGGCCTTGTCACTCCGAACAATTGGCACTAAACTTTTTTTTTCTACAAGTTTGCATTTGTAAAATGGAATGGGAAATGGATTCTAATCGATGGCGCTCTTTTTTGGACTGGATCTTTTAAACGGAGTGATTGATGGAAAAAAGGCCTCTTAATCTTGTAATATTTAAACATTAATTTTTTTACCCGGCGAAATTTTAGCGAGGAAAATTACAATTTTGAGTAAAACTGGTCTAGCAGCATTTTTTTATTGTAAGCCACAGGGTGGGACGTTGAGAACAACAAAATCCGTTTAATTAAACGGCTTCATTATACAGCCGCATTTTTTTTTTTTTTAAATTTTTCACCCGAAAACTTTTGTCCGCCATACATCCTCGCAAAATAGATTTATTCCTCAATGTCGATTCGGACAGCTTTATAGGCGGTTAAAGTCGATGAAAAAAAAAAAAGAGTCATCATTAGGCAGTGGATCTTCTTCTTATTTTAAGATTTTATTATTGTCCTTGAGTTGTTCTCGAATACATTAAAAAACCCTCGCCGAAGCTTCTAGAACCTTATAATTTTCGAAAGAAAGAGAGAAAGAGAGAGAAAAGGAGGATGAAAAAAAAGGAATTTTATAAATCTATTCCCCAATTAAAATATTCTATTTTTAGGCTTAACCGATCAGGGCGTGTTCGGACGCTGGAGATTCTGAGGTCACTGAACGTCCTTTAGACTAATGAATCGTTAATTCACACGTATAGTCTAATAAAACACCGTGTTGCGAATGATTTGCATGGATTTTTTTCTCTCTCTCTTTCTTCTCTCTTGCCAGCGATTGCAAAATGCCTTTAAGCCGTGGTAATAAAATGGTTCTCTCGATTTTTTGTTCCCTTTCTCTCTCTTTCTCTCTCTCTCTCTCTCTCTCTCTATCTCTCTGTTATGAGTGATTTTTTTTTAATTACAATAATCGCGGTAATCACTCTCAAATACTTATTAAAACCACTTCGTTTCAATTGTCGTTGCGTAAATGTGGGAGTTCAAAGTCTAACTGCGAACATTTTCCAACGCTACTTTATGAGTTTGTAGTATAAAACTTGGGGTATCCCCCAAAAATAATAAGGCCTTTTTCCGTTGATGAGATCCTGTTTTATACCTTGAATCATGAAATTCTGAGCCAAGTCATCTCACGATAAGGCTAGACCGGTATCGAAGGAATTCGCGGTTTATTATTAATTGCCGCGACGCGGTAACCCCGTGACCGAGCGGTGCACATTCCTCCCGGGCATTCTTCTTCCACAATTATCCCTTTGCGAAACGAGCGTTTGATTGGCTACGTCTGCGGGCGGTTTTATTCGCTAGGGCACTATTTATAGCTCGTTTGGGTAGCGATGTTGGATTTTTGATGAAAATTTTGCGTCAAGTCATTGGTGAATCACTAGATCTTTTTTTTTGTAAATAAATGCGGATGCTTAGTTTTTTGTGTAAATTTAAGATTGATGGTTTTGAGTATTTTTTTATTTCATATCGATGATCGAACTTGTGGTTTTGTGATTTCAGGGCCAAAAATGCGACGTCTCACGCCAAGTTTGCTGCAATCCAAAACGTCCGACTGGTTTTTATGGTAAGTTTCATTTAACCAGTAGTATTTTTGATATAATAATAATGACAATAGCTTACAAGAGATATAGAAAAAGTTTTAATTCATAGCTACAGGTAAAAAAAAATAGTGAAGTTTGAAAAAAAAAAAATTTTTACAACAGAAATTCAGGAAGATCATCCATAATCTTACAGGACTTGCTGAATTTGTTCTAGAACGTTCTGGGTATTTTATACGGTTGTAACGGTTAAAGTTCCTCACCCCAATAGTCATAAGAGATTGTCGTTAGTCAACTCCTTCGATTAGTTGCTTGATTAATTATTGTGGGAAAAAGGAGGAAATAAGACGACTAACGGTCTGGTCGGAATTGTGCCAAACTTTTTCGCTACAAAATTTTGATGAGATACTGGATTAACATAATTTTTTTTAGTATAAAAATCGTAGCTATTGTCAGTTTTATGATAAAATTGTACATATCTCGAGACAATAATATTAAAAACTTTGTATTTTATGAAAAAAGCTGTAAAAGTAATATTACTCCTCTAGGAATATTAAAAATTGTTGTGTTTCAGTGGGAATACAAAAACTATTTGTCAATAAATTAGTTTATAACTTTTAATAAATTGTAACACTATTGAATTTAAAACAGCAGTATATTTATTTTTTAATAACTCAAAACTAATTTTAACAAATTTTTGCATTTTTCTGAGACCCTGTCAAGTCTTTTTTTTCGAGTTATGCTTTTCATTTGATTTTATAAATTTTTAAGATTTTATCTAGAAAAATCGTGCTTAGTGCAAAAGATTTTATTGTTCTGCTTTGCACACATTACCAATACGTTTTGTGTTTTTCTCTACAATTTTCATCAAAAATTAATTTTCATAAGTTGTCTCCGAATAAACAAAAAAAAAAATTTTCACAATCGAACGTTTTCATCACATCCAAAACAAATGTACTGAAGCAATTCAAAGCCACCACGTTTATTATCCAAGGATCAACTGATCAGAATAGATCATTTTTTACTTCAGTTATAATTGTTCTATGATATTTGGAAATACGTACAGACTGTAATGACTCGATCATACATAACTATGAAAGCAACTATGAACTATCGTAAATTTTTCACACACAATTATAATGATCTACAAAAATAAGGAGGAGAAAGGTACACAATTTTTTCAACCCGAATGAGAGAGAGAGAGAGAAAGTCGATGACTTACGTCAGGGCTTGTTTTTCAACGCAAGGGCGACCGGGCTTTAACCCTCCTACTGTCGCGGTCTTCGAGGTCTTTCTGTTATTTTGCAGAATTAGGAAATGATTTTAATGGTTGGCAACCTTGCTCATGCATACCGTCAGCGATCAGTTTTCGGCATAATATAAGGAAAAGGTGGATTAGTTTGCGAAAGATGTAATTTCTTTCTCACGCTTAAATTTGCGATGTTTAATTTACAGTATTTTATGACCAAGTTTCAAAATTTATATTGGTTTTGATAAAAATTTAAAAACTCATCAGAATTTTCAATTTTTGCCTGAGAGTTTGCAGGCCCCCACAGTGTCAAAAAAGTCGCAACCTTGACTCAGTTTTCAAAGATTTTCGGTCAATGATCAAAACGCGACTACGCGAATCATCATCGATCTCCAAAATTGCGCCTCATGAATACCAACGTGTGTACATAGTTTCGAAACAATAAAAATTTCCCCCCACTCTCTTAATTTCTCTCGTTCAAACACAAATCGAGCGATCACAACCGAGGTTCTTTCTTATCTATTCGATCGAGTTTTCCCCTAATTATCTGCCATTTTTTACGCCACGGGATTTTCTCATTGTGAGGTTGATGCATATGGATCACCTGGCGTGCTTTAATGAGTTGCATTACGTAATGAGAAATTTGATACTCGAGAATTTAAACCGTCACGAGTCTCAAAGGACGAGCTGGATTTTATTATTTCGTTATTTCGGGCTACTGGATTTTTATCATTTTTTCCATTGTTTTCATGGATGAGTTAATAATTCTTTTTTTTTTTTTTTCTTGATATTCGTCTCATTTATTAGAATGTTTCCCAATGTAACATCTAAACGAGGAATTTGAAATCTGACAGAAATTTCAACAGAACAATGATGTTTATTTATGAATTTCAAGTGTAAGAAGTGTACCTTCTTTTGTTGCGTTCGATCCGTGGGCATCTCTTTTTTTATCCTTTCTTTCTTGTAACAACTGAAATTTTAATTTTAACGTGATTCAAAGTCGAAGAAGATAAATTACATTTTTCCATACTTTGAATTACAAAGAGACGGATTCTGTAGCCTCCAGTAATTATTCATCAAATCGATTTTTATGGCTCATTATTTTTGGTGATTTTACTGCCTATGTTTGAAAAAAAAACTCTTTCCAGAAGGTTCTCTTCCTAATCAACCCATTTCAAATTCAAACAAATATTTTTTTTTCATCTCTTTGCCATTCGATTTTCGAACTTGATTGATCAATATGATAGCTCGAAAACAGACGATCAAGGTTTTTCAAAATTACCTTATTTTTCGAAACTAAAAATTTTTTTAAAATAAATGAAAAAAAATCCCAACCGAACGACCAACGAAATAATCTATTAAATTTTCCTGCTTCGGTAAAAACTGGTAATTCAGTATCTTGCACGGTTCCTCTTACTCAAAATTAAAAATTCTACAAAAATAATAGCGCGTGAAAAGAAAAAAAAAAAACAAAAAAACATCAGGAATTCGGTAAAAATCAATAAAAATAGGTAAGCGTGTCCCCTCGGTAAATCACTCGAGATATTTTTTATTAGGTGTTACGTGGATATCAAGAGCCATCTCGGTAACTTTCATTTTAATCATAATACTTTCTACCTACACCCGAAAGATCAGTAGGCTCAGCATAGCCCGTAATCAACAAAAATCCGCTCGATAATCGTCCGAAATCGGGGATATTAACATTGTGAAGAAGAAGAAAAAAAAAGGGTCGGAGCCCGCGAAAAGGTAAAAAAAAAAGTGACGCAAGCTCGATCGCGCGCGATCCTTCCTGCTCATCAATCACAGCCGGCTCTCCCTCTCCTCGATGACAGGCAGGGCCGAGATTAGGAGGTGGGGACCGGCCAGGTAAATTAGGCAGTGACGTGTGCCCGTAAGAAAACATATATAAGGTTGCAATCGTTTAGGGAGGCGTTCAGTCTTCGAAAGTCGCTCGACGCGTCGCGTACAGTGTTGCATCTGCGTGGTGCGTGCAGGGTTTGACTTCGTATCGTACAAAGCTTCGATTAGACAACATGATACCACTCAAGTGCTGTTCGGTGTTTTTATTTGTTTTTGTGATACGTCATGCACACGGACAACTCGTTGAGACCCGTAAGTTCATGCCTCTCTGGATATGTGTTATCTATTTTTTTTTTTTTTTTTTAATATTCATAGGGGGGTTTTTTAACGAGTTTTGCGGACAAGAAAGTTATGGCTTGGCGCCACTTCTGTATTTTTTCATAATTATTATTATTATTATTGTATGGTTTTTTTAAAAGAGGAATGTGGTTGTTTTATAACTAGTGCTTTCATGGATGTAGAAATTTTTTAATTTACTGCTAGTTTGTTTAAACACTTCTATGTAACCTTGTAAATTTTTAATACTTAGTTATTTTGAATTGAAAGTAAAGAGTTAAAGGTTTTATTAATCTACCACCCATAAAAAGGCGACCTTCAAATACAAGTGCATAATACGATTGCCCCCGAAAGAGATTTAAGGATAACGACGTAAAACTTGTGACCCATTTAACAGACTATATCCCTAAAAAATACTCCGAAAAGAAATAACATAACAATAACTGCAAAAATGTGGTTTCTTATTTTTTATCACTTAAGTGATTGATAGAATAATAAAATAACAACTAATGATAACAATGTGTACTTAAAAATTCTCTTTCATATGAATCAAATTATTTATACCTTAGTATTTCACTTTTATACTTGATGCGTATTTTCTGTGACGGGGAATAACTATTATGGAAATCCATTACGGCGAATCCTCTTCAAATGATTTGGCAAAATTTAAATTCGATGAAGTTAAAATAAAACTTTGGTAAATGAATTATTCAAACTATAAAAAACTATTTATAGAAACTTAAGTGCATAAAATTATATTTACGTTAAAACAGAAAATTTTATTTTGAAATTTGATAAAAACTATTAAAATCTTAATTTCATAAAATTTAATTTTTTTTAAAACAACACAATTAATGCCAAAGTGTAATACTGCTTTAACTTTTTATTATTTTTAAAATTCAAAGAGTACCTTAATTTATACTTAATAAAGTTCATTATTAAAGTTTACCGGCAAAAGTCGTTTCGTTAAACTGAACTTTACAAGCTTCGTTACAACACACTTAAATTTTAGATCTCCCGCGGTTCAGAAAAAAAAAAAAACACCATCTCTACCCGGTCAAAACGGTTAATTAGTCCGGTGATTAATTCACCTGTCATCGCTTGATTGCCAAACAGACCCGGCTTTATTAGTTTTTCTCTCCAAAGGCGTATGTAATTTTGCGAATATTATCGACATTTGAAGAAAAAAAAAAAAAAAAAAAAAAATTGCTCGTCAGCTCGGAAAAAAGCTCCGAGTCATCAATTACTTCACCCATCACACCCATTCAATTAGCAGTAAATTCCTCGGTAAAAAATTCATCCTAGAAAGTTGAGACCAATTATGATCAAGTTGCACGATCGCAATGAATATTAACGACTTGATTTTGACGTTGCAGGAGGTAACGCCAATGGCGGTCTTTTCGGCCAGAGCGGACAGGAGGTCGACCTGAGCCCCGGCGACCACTCAGGCCTCGAAGGTTACCAAGGCGAGAACAACGGCTACCTGCCACCCGTTGGAAGCGACTCGTCCGACTTAGACCCATCCTTCGCTAATCTGCCTCTACCCAAGGAACCAGGTATGCTTATGTTTATTGCTTTTATAATCATTTTTTAACTGATTAATCTACCTATAAATTAAAATTTTTTTTTTATTGAAAATACATTGTAGAAAAAGTTTTACAAAAAAATTGGCACTGTTTAATAATAGATTTTACGAATGAAATATTAAAACTTTCCGTTTAAATTAGCCGCAATCACTTTCAAAACGACGGAAATTCCATTATGATCGAACGGGTCAAATTTATCATTTATTAACCTTTTTTTTTGCCAGAGAAAACGATACGAAAATTGAGTCTTAACCCAATATAATCATTTTAATATACAATCTTTTTTTTTAACGCTGAGTCACGAGACAGACGCCACAAATGGACGAAGGTAAAAGAAAAAAAAAAAAAGTGCAGAAAAATATTTGCAACGGGCGCACGCGGTCGATGATGTTTTTCGGTTACAAAATATTCTGTAATCATTGCTTACCATACGTCAATTTCAAGTTCTTCTCCGCGACATAACTCTCACTTTTTTAAAGAGAAATTCGATTTTTCAAAATTCGATAAAAAAAAAAGATCGAGTTTTGGGAAAAACCCAATTGGACCGGTCGGTATTATCTAATAGCGGGGCACCGGTTTGAAGATCAATGTTATCTCATCGGACATAGAGTGTTTTTAATTCGGCTTTCGGCAGCGTCGATTAGAAATTCAAGACGGCCGAGAGGTATTCGGTAACCCGAATGTAACGATTAGTGTCGTTAATAAACGCGTCGTCGATTTGCATGAGGAAATCCATAGAGAAGAAGAAAGAAGAAAGTGGCTGCTGAGATAGGCCCGACGGGTAGCTCGCGAGCTGAGGTCATTAATTGAGGCCCGGGGTTTCGGGGGCCTCGATGTAACACGTATAAAAGGCGTTGTTTTTTCTCCGAGAGCTTCAGTCTTTCTTAACTGTTACGGCGTGTGCGAACGCCCGCACAGATTCGCGTGCAAAAAAAAATCTTTCGAAATTATTATTTATTTATTTTTTTCAAAGTTTGTTACTCTTGTGCACTATGGGTTTTAGAAGCGAGTGTTTAGTGTTTCTAGTTCTGTTCGTCGGCTGTTACGGACAGTTTTACTGTAAGTTCGCGATTGAGAGTGAAATATCTAATGCATTTAAAAAAATTTATTTAATATCGGTAGTTTTTTGTTTTTTATGACTCAAAATTATCATAACAATTATTGGTTCAAAAAATACTTATTCGAGGCCAGAATAATTTTTTTTTTTTTTTCAAATGAATACTTGTCTCTGAAGATAAAAATTAAGTTAAAAAAAACCAAACAACTTTCAAAAGCGTACTTAAATTTGGCATTGACCAGTTAATTAAAATTAAAAAAAAATATTTAAGTTCCAGACAATGAAGGCAGTGACGTGCAGAGCTCTAACGTCCAGTCAATCACAAGACAGCTTGGATGCGCTGCCGCCTTGATCTGTGTCGAGGAGCGATTCTGCGATATTACCGGTATGATCAGCAAGTCTGCCCTTTCGCTTACACCTGAACAGAAAGTCCGTCAAGTACCCATGGTGGTAAGTTTGAATTTTTTTTTTTTCTTAATTCATTTAATTTATTTCTGGATAAACAAATTGAGAAAAAAAAAATCATCCTATATTTAGCCATCTCGAAAAAGAATTTAATATTGCGTAACAATGCCGCCGGTATTAAAACAACTTGGCTTCGGGATAATCATTGTAGCCTGAAGGAAGTTTGCATAAATTAAACTGTCAAACGTTAAATATAAATGTAAAATATGAAGATTATTGGGAAACTCGAATGATTCATACTTATTAAGTTTTATGGAAAAATTTTCCGTGTCAACGAACTGTTTTAAATTCAACACTTAATTCCCGTGAAAACATCTTATTACATCATTTTTTTCATAAATTCATAATTCAATTTAAAAAATTTTTTAAAATAATTTATTTTAACTATACGTTATTTTAACAGGACTGCAAAAACCCCGACAACGGAGTTTTGGGCAAGTGCTGCCGTGACCCCGACTACAAAGACCCATGGCCAGCAGGTGATTTCCCCGCCAACTTCAAGGGAGAATTCGACGAGCGCGGTTTCCCCAAGAACTGGAACCTCACTGACAAGGACTTTGGAATCAAATCCAGGCCCCGTCCAGTCGCTCCCGTCGCTCCCCTGGCTCCTTTCCGCCAGCCAGAAAGACCTCTGCAGCCCGCACCAACCATTTTCAACCAGGGCAACTCGATAAACGCAATCCCTCAGGAGCCCCCAAGGAGGCCCCAGCCACCCGTAAACGTAGCAGCCATTCCTCAAAGGCCTGCAACTCCCATACCTCAGCGCCCCCTTGCCCCTTTCACCACCGCAAGACCTATCCTCGTTGAAACCATCTCCCAGCAACCTCAGCTGCCCCAGCAACAAATCTTCCTTCAGCAACCAACATCCCAGCCTCCTAAGTACACCACCACCCAGGAGTTGATCCCCCAGCAAAACGTTCAGTTCGCTATTAACGTACCCGAACCAGAGCAAAACATCGAAATCTTGCAGCCCCAGCAGCCAAAGGTACCCGAGTACGTCGAGTCTGTGCAGTTCGGTCAGCCCATCCAGCCAATCGCACCTCAGCAGCCACCCAAGACCTTCAACATCCCCATTTCGAACTTCATCCCCAGCGGGCCCCAGCAAGGAGAGGTCGTTCAAGCACCAGTCGTGCAAGACGTCCCAGCCACCCAGAAACCCGGAATCTTCAACCTGCCCAGTTTTCCTTCTATTCCAGCTTTGCCCAGCTTCCCCAGCTTCCCTACCTTCGGTGGCAAGGAAATCGCTCCAACCAGCGTACAAATCCAAGAACACCAGCCTGGCTACCAGTGCGGTATCATCAACCAGGTAAATTTAATTCCTAATAAATCATTCGACTATAGCTTATTTTAAAATTTACTGGTTAGTGAAAAGACGTATGTTCTAAAAATTAAATCGAAGAAGTTTCATCAAAAAATGAACGAATTAAATATTAAGAACATCTTTTTTTTCATTAATTTAGTGGCTCCGCGCTCGATGATAAAAAAAATTTTGCAACTAATCGATTTGCGTAACACAATAATTATGAAAATATAAAAGACTGGTCTATGATCTTGCTGCAAATTTTTGCATAGAAAGTGTGGATGAATTTTTTTCCTGCTTTTTCTCCCGAGCACCGCGATTTCTCAATTATAAGATTCAAAATTTCGTTGTTACGTCACGGTCCATCGGGATGACCGCACTTTCGTAAACTTTCCTTTTTTTCGGACTCCTTGGATTCTTACTTTTGTTTTTTTTCTTTTAGGTATCCTACAACGGCAAATTGAACCCCTACGAGGTTCCCTTTGGTGAAATTCCATGGATGGTTATGATCCTGAACAACGTAGAAGCTAAGCCTATCTGCTCCGGTGCCCTGGTTGCCCCTAACCGCGTACTCACTGCTGCTCACTGCATTGAAGGGTAAGCTTTATTTTTCTTCCACACTTTTTCATTATTGTAATGAACCTATAAAATTTAATACTCGGCATCAATAATCGTTAAGATATGCTAGGAATTAAAAATCGATTATAAATTATTATCGGTCATTAATTCCAAGCAATCATTTAGCCTCATTTATTTTTAATTGAATTCTAATAAGTACGCACAATTATTTTTTCAGACTTAAAGTTAACGAAGTATCAATCAAGGTCGGCGAGTGGAAGCTTGGCTACGATCTCAGACACGAGGAACCCTACCTAACCGAAATCGTCCAGGTCGAGTCCATTGTGCCCCACCCAGCCTACCACGCTGACTCTTACTCCCACGACATGGTCGTGCTCGTGCTCCAGAAATCTGTCAAGCTCGACCAGCACGTTGACACCATCTGCGTATCCGAGTCTGTCCCAGTTGTCAGCCAGAGAAAGTGTGTTTCGATCGGTTGGGGTAAATACCCTCTGTCAAGTAAGTGTCCAAGTGAAGTATTGATTGACTTTTTAAGTGCAATCATTGAATGGCCATTTTTTTTGCACAGTCCACGCTGCAGGTGCGATCATGAAGAAGATTGACGTCAACCCGATCAGCAAAGAGGAGTGCTACCAGAGGGTTCAGAGTGCCGGTAACTCGATCAATGTCGATGACAGCGTGGTGTGCGTCAAGGCCGCCGATCAGTCCGCCAACATGTGCATGGTCGACGGAGGTAGCCCGCTTGCTTGCGAGCGCGACGACGGAACCTACGAGATCATTGGTGTCTACAGCCAGGAGACCAGCTGCCAGCCCACCAACCAGGTGATTATTTTTTATCATACATATTATAATCTTCTCTTTACTTGTTAGATAATATTAGTATCTGAAAATTTTTTATGGTAATATCCTCAATTACATAACTAATAAAAACTTCTTCTCTAAAATTCTTTAAATCATCAATTCGAGGTCACGAGCTTTCAATAATGCGTCAATAAAAAGAAGTAGAGGAACATCGAAAATATTCTTCTTCCTCGACACGGTTAATGCCGCTCTCTTCTTCTTCTTTTTTTTTTTTTTTTTTTTTTTTTCTTAAAATCAAAAAGAAAGGACGTCTGCCAAGGTCATCAGGCCCATCCTTATTAATTCTCTTTCGCAATCATCTCTCTCTCTCTCACTCTTTCTCTCTCTTTTGCTCAGAAATTCTCAACGTATTACTTAACTCGTCCTTTTGCAGGTCGCGACCTTCGCCAAGATTGACGCCCAGTGGGTAAACAATCCAGTTGCCGCTCCAGCAGTTCAAGTGTTTAACGTTGAGCAGCCCCAGGTACAGAAGAACAACTACGTAAACTACCCCGGTAGTTTGCCGTCAGGTTCCAACCAGTACCTTCCACCCGTGTAAGCCACACTGAATGAAGAGTTTTCGAAAGAATTTATTCAAGAGCGTTCGTTTTTTTCGTTGAGATCGACAATTTTTTACATCTTACAAGGGCACTCTCGACTTCGACTATCGAAGAGTTGACGTGCCGAGATTACTTTCTTTACATAACTTAATGCAGTGAATGCGATAGTAACAGTGCCATAATGGTACTTTAAAATTAATAAATATAAAAGCGTCATTTATCAAAGCATTTTTTTTTATTATTGTTTACGTACAGTTAAAATGTTAACTTTAAGAGGATAATCTTTGCGAGATTAAAAAATTGTAAGTCGATATTGGATAAAGCGATGAAAATATTTAATAAGTATTTATTTTCGCCTATTATAAGAGTATGGAACGAGCCAAGAACGAACAAATACAGTTTGAATGTAAAGATGAGACGCTTTTTGGTATCTGTGTATTAATTGGTTGTTTCGGTCATTAAAAATGAGCCTTCAAAATAATAAGCTTCCAAATAGCAACTCGTCTTCACAAATGTAAAAAGTTTTAACGAATAAACAACAAAAATAAAAAATCATCAACAAAAGAAAATAGAATAATGGAATTAAAAATTAAGCCTTAGATTATAAAACTTAACTACGCCTGTACTTAAATTTAAGGTAACTTATAGAATTAAAAGAATTTTTTTTTAATTTTTACAACTTTATTATATTTTTTGTATTGCATCGCATGTACTGTTAAAAGATTTGTACTGCCTTTTGATAAATATAAATTAAGTAACTGTGATACGAAAAAAATATGACTCTTTATTTAATGTGATTTTTTTGCAACAATTCAAATATTTGTCACCTAACAGAAATTAAACTCCTTACCAAAATTTTTTTTATGATAATTCATTCTTTTTTTTCGCTAGATCTTCAGCTAACAAAAAAATATTTAATTTCTTAAGAATTCATCGTGAAAATTTGACAATTTTCATGAGGAGACAGTCTTAAAATTGTAACTTTTTTTCGAAAAAAGCATATTTTTATTTTATTCCACTCGGCCATGTAATTGGCACTTTTCGATATGTCAGTTCTGCAGAGAAAGTTTTACATTCTTACTGCGTTAAAAAATGGGATAAAAATGTGAAAATACCACCATCGTTCTTCTTCTTCTTAGTTTTTTGGCCTCGGGTCCTCTTCACTGAGGTCCCTTTATGCCACAATGCATACGTAGGTTTTTTTAAATAATTTTTTCTTGATTCATCCGGACCGCCGTGATTGGATCGTTGTGTAGCCGTATAAAAAAGATAAATGGAAAGAGATAAAGAAATTAAACTACACTCAACTATTGTATAAATTTTAGAAAGGAAAGAAAATTTTTATAAATAGGATTAGGAAAAAACAAAAGCACGAAAACACGTCCAATCGTCTCAACTGTCAAAGCGCGAATCACCACCATCGTTCGATGATTTTAACACATTGCTGTTCTTTTTTTTGTTCGTCAGTGAGAGTTTTTTTTTTTTAATTTCATCTTCGACTTTCTGTCTGCTTTTCTTTAATTTATCCTTTTCATTTTTTTTCTTTTTTTTCTGTAGCAGTAAGTGTCATCTTTGATTTGATTTTCATTATGTTTCCATCCGTTGAAATAGGCAAAGAGGAAAGAAATTTTCCGTTTTTGCTGTTAGATTATTATTAACAAGTTTTGCAGAAAACACAGGCCTGCACGTGTGAAAGAGAGAGAGACAGAGGTGCGTGAGTTTAGCTGCGAGGCCGATCGCCGCGGATATTTTGTTATTATCGTTACTATCAAGTCAGGGTTATTTTTGTTTTGCCGTCAGTCTGTAAAGTGTGGTTGAGTAAAAAAAGAAGAAAAATTAAAGGAAGCATGAAGAGAAGAATAAGAAGACAGAAGTCCGTATTCATGTGTCGAGAGTGCAGTTTGTTGTCTCGTCTAAATAGAATTTGTCAGTGAGTTAAGCGTCGTTGAAGTCTGGTCACTCATGCTGTCCGTCGGCGTCTGCGTGCAGGTTACATCCTCGTCGTCGTCTCGCCTTCTAGACTACGTCTTCGTTGCTGTCTTACCATCTGCGTCTAAGTCTACGTCTCGTCGAGGGCCAGCTTATTAGGCGCACTGGCGAACTTAACCCATGCAAAATTAATGTATAGTTAAGATGCCATTGAAAAAAAAGTTGCGATTTGAAGCCGTGTGCAAGTGAAGGAAAAATCAACCTATGCAAAATTGCACGTGTGAATTCCATGTCGA
Organism: Encarsia formosa; assembly: GCA_038277355.1. Lineage (NCBI taxonomy): Eukaryota > Metazoa > Arthropoda > Insecta > Hymenoptera > Aphelinidae > Encarsia > Encarsia formosa. Next base: position 116,350,347 of record CM076184.1, read on the forward strand.
TTTGCATGATAATAAATCTTTACTCTTGCAGGCCATACTGAGAAATGTAATATGCCGTGGAGCCGCTGTACAATAAAATTTTTAAAAACAACCAGAGAAACACAAAATAATTTTAAAAATAATGGCACTCCCTCTCCTGCCAGAAGATAAAATAAAAGACGCATTTGATGTCATTCGAAAAGAGGTGAATAAAAAATTCCCAAGAGTTTTCACTTCTTTTTTTCATTATTTTGAGACGTATTGGCTCAACAGAAGAGGAGTAAGAACGTTTCGTGTTTACAGTCAATTTCTAAGAACTAATGACATGATCGAGTCGTATCATAGAGATCTACATTATCAATACAATATCGAGCTATACATACAAGACAAGTATTTAAAACTATTCATTATTTCAATGTTTTAGATCATCTTTTAGAATTCCAAGGCACAAATTAGCACTTAAGCGTGAGATGAAGAGTTTACTGTTCCCACAAAAAAAAAATAAATAACGGAACACAATGATAATATTATACTGAAATATTGGGAGCAATTAAAGTAAGGAAGTATCGATTCAATTGCCTTTATCAACAATACTGTTGATGAACTAAAGCATGGCAAATTTTCACAAACAACTGTATCAATTGATGGTAAAAAAACTTTTTATTTCAAATTTCACTTTATGCACACTTTTTTTTCTTCATTGACTTGATACTGTTTCAGAGGAAAGAGAATTATATCGGAATATACAAGATCGAGGACTACAAATTGCCTACAATGACTACACAGAGAGATCCATCAAAAAGTTTACCCACATGTTAGCGGCGCTGACATTTGTGCCTATCCCCGATGTCGAGTGCTACTTTGTAGTCTTAAAAGCACAGGCACCTGAAGAACTCAAGGATTTCGTCTCCTACTTCGACAGGACCTACGTAAATGGTAAGCTCTATTTTATTCATCATTTACATTTTATTTTTTACTTATCATTGTCATTGTTGTTTATTTCTGCTGGAAAGCCGAACGTGGGTAAACGCAGGGCAGTTCCTTCCCGATATAGTACCCAGTTCTGGAATCAACACGACGCTTCTAAGAATGGCGAGGCCTGAACCAATTATGCATCGGAGGGTTGGCACAATAGGTTTTACCTGTTAATGGGCAAGAGCCACCATATATGACATATATTCCTTTATAAAAGAAATTAAAAAAGAACAAGGCAACACAGAGATCGCCGTTGTTGAACTATCGTTAGGGTGGAAAGTGAAGTCAGCCCCAAAAAAAAAGTGGCTGGACGTACAGACAAGGCTCCAACGTATTGTACTTAATTTCGAGTCGTACACGATTCTTGAATTCTTAGAAGCGATCGGCGACACGATGTCGGTTTAAATGTTTAAAAATTTTTTTTTTGATCATGCATTGTATTTTGTATTTGTGTACCATACCATTTTTTATATCATTTTTTATACAGAATTAAAGTAAGCCCAAACTTGTCTTCTTATCAAATAGGTTCAACTGTATACTAGACGGCTTACTGAAATATATAAAAATTAAAAAAAGGCAATTGTATTATTGTTTTTTTTTTTTTCTTCTTTATTGAAAAGGAGTTTTCAAATAACAATTTTAAGTATTTTACAAAGTAGTTTAAAAAGTTCTTTTCAATTAAAAATTAGCTTTTTAAAAAAAATATCGCAAAAGATTTATTCATTTCCATGACAATTAAATATCTACTTTTTGACATGGCATTGAATCAGCGAATCGATGAAATGGTATTATTCATTTTCGTTTAATTTTCTTTTCCGCCTTCATTATTTATAAAAACTTAAAAAATTTTATATATTTTATTTTGTACAATTCTTATAAGTAAGGTTTTTATAACAAGTGATCAAATAACAACGTTACAAAAAATGTAAAGATATCCAAAAATCGACCATGTAATTTTACAAAATTTTTATTTAATAATCTACTTTTTAATTCTTATATTTTAATGACTTAATAATTATTTTTTGAATAACCTAAATTTACGGAGTTTTTCCTTTCAATTTTACTACAATCATTACTCAACTATATGATCGAATATAAGAAAACAATATCCAAACTTTAATTTTTCGCTTGTTCATACAATTTTACTGCTGCCGCGATTTTGAAATTTTGTATCTATTCCAATAACAATTTGGTTGGAAAAAAAAGATTAAGATTTTCTTAATCTTTCTTAAATAAGTTTTTAAGTACAGGATTTATTTCTTTCTATTGAAAAAATTCAATATTTTTGACTGAGTTTTCAGACGTATTTTACTTTTTTTCATAATCATAATCATAATTTTTTAGTTAACTGATTATAGGAAGACAAAAAAAATAAAACCTATACTAATGATTATTACCACGTTATACTGAAACTAAAAATGGCACTCGTGGCAGCGTAAGAAATCCCCTTTTAAATTTATTGTTTGTTCATACAAGTTTTTTATTTTTTATTTTTCTTTACATTTCCACAGCCATAGCAAGTGTTTTGTTTTTATTTTTTAAATTATCATTAATTTTTTTTACAAAATAGCTATTGCTTACGTTCTATTATTTCCCTCGAAAAAGATAATGCTCAAAAAATATTTGCTAATTATTTTACATCTATAACGAGATTCTACTTTGTAAAAATATTTTGTTGTCGAAAAAAGGGTTATTGTAATATTTTTTCAGTATCTTGGAAAAAGTTTACTGCTATTATTTTTGACATGCAAAATTTGAATATAAATTTATCATTAGTATTATTTACATTTAATCCATAACATTGATCATTTTGCATTTCAAAAATATACATTTATTTATGTAATGAATATTTGTACATGGATATAAAAATCTATCAAAAAGGCATGGAATGGTTCAAACATCAAAACGAAAGAGTCCAAAGTTTAAAACTTTATCTTTAATCATTCGTTTCGATTTATGTGAGCTCTCAATCTATTTAGCACCATCAAATGGTATTTGAAGAAAACAAATTTTCTATCTAGACGTCCCAAGTACCCTGAATAGTTTTGTAAATGTACAGCTTTTGCCCATGACTGTGTATGTTTTTACACATTACATGTTTAAACTATGTGATTCTAAAAAAAAAAGATTTCCACACTCAAACAGAAAAATTCAAGCAGTCTTCATGATTCGTCGACGTAAAAGTTAATTGTGGTAAAAGTTTACAGTTTTTATAAAAAGATATTTAGAAATTTAGAAATTTTTTTTTTTTTTTCAAAAAACGTTACCAAAAATTTATAAGTACCAGTAAAGTTTTCAACAGTTTTTTTTAGACAGAGCACCATATAAAATGAAATTCTTTAATTGAATTTCATTTCAATTAAAAAAATATTTTTTTTAGCTATTTCAATAATTTAGAAAAATTATTTTCTGAAAAATAAGTCTGAAATAATTTAAATAAACTAGTCGTTGTGCAAAAAGCAAACAGGTTTTGAGATTACGATATATTTGTACATAAAAAATTAAAAACTCAAAATTGGTTTAACATGTTGTTTCCTTTTTCAAAAAAAAAAATAAACAAACTAAAATTTGTCAATATCTTTTTTAACGAGGGCTTTACAGAAAAATATATAATTTATTTATCAGAACGCACAATAAACTTTTTAAATCCCTTGTTTTTACAGATACAATCAACTATTTATTCTTAAAACTCAAACTTCCTTTCTATGGTTTCTTTATCTAAAAATCGATGAATATTACGAATCATGCACATATAACTCGCAAAAAATAAGAACTTTATTAACTAAATCTAAATGCCTGACATTAGGCTGACTTAATTTTTCCAAGCAAAATTTTTGTGACTGTTCAGAGAGTTCTTCATTTTTATTGGTAAGAAAGTCACTTTTGCTAAATATTATTTTATAAATAATGAGTTAATGTTTTCAAAAATTAATTGAATTGAATTGATCAATTATCATTGATCGATAAATTAAAACGTGAAAATGTCATGATTTAGGTTGTAAATTTGACAAAATCGATAATCCAAATCTCAAAATAAAATTGTATGATTTGAAATAGTTTAAAAAAATATCAAAATAAAGTGAAAAACCTTATTTAAAATAATTTTCTACAGTTAAAAATCATATTTATACTCCCACAGATACATTATTTAACTTAAAACTCTCATAATTTTAATCAAATTTCATCTATAAAATACATATATTTATAAATTTATAAATTCATCATGATAACTTGCATTAATTCAGATCCCACGTTCAATTGAGCATTTTTTCAGATCACTCTTTCCTAATTAATTTTCCAATCGGGGAAACTCGCTTCCTCGAACAGAGGTAATTAAAAAAAAAATCGTATTCAATAACATTACTGATAATCCATAACTCTACTAAAACTAAAAAACTATCTTAACGTACATTAAAAAAAAGGGAGGGTAGACAATTAATAATATTAATAGTAATAATATTTATAATAATAATAATAATGATGATAAATCTACAGGTAAACGAAGAAAAGTCTTTGACAATCACACACAAGCACACTGCACAGGAGCCAAAAACTAGTAGGTAAACGCGGGTTCGCTCCCGATGAAGGCCTTGAGGGCGCACCTCTTCTCCTCGGCACTGTCGTTCTCCACCTCGTCCGTCTGCAGCAGCACGTACGAGTCCTTGGTCATGAGTAGCCGGTGCTGTCCGTTGACGATGAAGGAGGAGCCCCGTCGTATGGTCCTCTTGCCGAGTTCTATGGCCTCGTGCGCGAGCACCACGTTGCTGTAGGCCTGGTAACTGACCCACATCAGGCACGCCATGCCGACTAGAATCGAGCCGTAGCAGAACAGGGGTACGGCCAAATCGGCGAACGTCGTCGCCAGGTAGACCCACCGGTGTATCGCCGGGGTAAGCTCGTCCACTCCCTCCTCCAGCCACATTATCGGAAATATTATGTCCGTGAAGTTCTGTACCGCCCTTATGTCCGGCTGGTGCTCGACCTTTAGGTTCAGCTGCACCCTGACCTTGCCCTCGACCGGTACTCCCAGTTTCTGAAAATATGAGGTTTTATTAAAAGGTGCACGTTGCAAGCTCGTCGCTGAAGAATGCGGCGGGGTAAACAAAATCAATGGCGTCTTATCACACGAGCTTGGCTTTTTTTTTTTTTAATGTTATTTTCACGTGTGTATTTATCTAGATATTTCAGGTCAAGGTTTTTAAACATTTTTTTTGTACGTCACTCAAGTGTTAAAAAGTATTTACAGATTTCTCAATATTCGCTAAGAAGGTGCGGACGGTATACATTCGCATAATCAATTCGATAGATAATAATTTTGTCACCTCGACCTTGGGCTTTCTTTCTTTTTTTTCAATAAAAGGGTGCATTTTTTCTCTTGCCAATTTGATAACGCAAAGCCAAAAAAATTGGCAAAAAATGAAAGCTTCATAAAACTACAAATCAACATCAATTCGAAAAGTGACGAAACTAAATTCAAGCGCATGGTGTTTCAATAGATTTTAATTGAGAATGAAAGAAAAAAAGGAATTATCGATCAAAGGAGAGTAGAGTAAGTAAGGTATAACCTTGGGGGGTCGGTGCGTATAGAAGTTGGTCATTAGTTAATACACAAGAGTCCGAATGAATTAAAGTGAATGGCTTACCGGCTGTATTTTGAAATAGGTTTCGTGCAACTCGGGCACCGGCTTGAGACCGTCCACCGCGTCCAGGAGTTTCGGATCAGCCTTGTAGAAGTGCGGGAAGGATAGATACACCGGTGCAGCTGCAATAGGTTTTAAATACACATCCACAGGATTAGATATGAAATCTCTCGGCTTCTCATGTTACGCCGAGCGAATATATTCGTACGCTCGGTGTTGCATGCTTATGCTCAGATACATTATAACTATTTATGCTGGTTAATGGTTTATTCATTCAAACTTATGATACTTTTTATAAAAAGCTTCGAAATCAAAGTTTTTATTTCGTGTTAATTTAACTTTTAAGTGATTCTAAAGCCTCAATTACAAAATGAGTATCATATTTTGAACCATAAAATATAGAAACAGATACATTACATACTTATTAAAAATCAAAACTAATGTTTGTTAGAAAAAAAATTGAAATTTTCGAGATTCTTTACTTTTAACGATAAATCAGACTTGAAAAAATGCTTTGAGCCATTACTAGAAAAACTAGAATAAGCAATGATGGTCTTACCGTATTGGCATGGACTGATGTTTTGGAGTCCCTTGGGTGGACAACTGTCAGGGTCGTCCGGGCAGAAGCACTCGTTATCGGGTGCCGTTTCCGTGGGAGGATCGAATACGTTGTCGGTCGGGGTGTACAGGTCGGCGTTGATTCCCGACTTGGTTGTCGGACCTCGGTACTTCAACGGCAGGACCCGACACAGATCCTTGTCGTAGACGTTCACTATGTCCTCGCCGGTCTGGTCCCTCGGAGGAAAGAACGAACCTGGGCCAAAATGATATTCTTAGAGAACTTTTTATCTGTTAGGACTTGATAATCGTGGTTGCACCTGCATGTCTCGAATTTATGATGAAGATTCAACGGATTAAATTAGGAAAAGTGAATAATTGCTATCTAATTCATGTTTTACGTTTAAAACGTGGTATGTGCAATTCAGATATTCTTAATTGTTCATTTAGCTTGAATTTATTGCAGTATAAATTGAGAATCTTGGAGGTCAAGAGAAAGTTTGTCATAATAATTCAATTTTTTTGCCTTTCAAGTAATCTTACGAGAAGATTATGGAACTCGTTAGTGCTAAATGAACATGAAAGTAGTAGTTTATTGAAGTTTTATAGTGAAACTGTAAATACGCTCTGTATTTTGTTTTTTTGTTTTTTTTTCACGTTTAATCCATTTATAAAAGAGAGCTATCGCCATCTTGCGTAAGATTTTTATTCGTGAGCTGATTGGTGAAGAAGTTTTTAAAATATTCGAAAAGTGCATTTTGAGGTTACTCTTATTGTTTTTTCCTATGCGCGCTTGAAGCGCGCTCAGAAGAGCTAGTCCCTTTATAAAAGAGAGCTATCGCCATCTTGCGTAAGATTTTTATTCGTGAGCTGATTGGTGAAGAAGTTTTTAAAATATTCGAAAAGTACATTTTGAGGTTACTCTTATTGTTTTTTCCTATGCGCGCTTGAAGCGCGCTCAGAAGAGCTAGTAATTTTTATATTTTGATTTATAGTTTTTTTTTTTTTTTTTTAAAAGAACATTTCAAGTTGCAGTAATTATTTATATCGAAACTACTATCTTAACTGATTTACAGCCAAAATTAGAGGATTAGAAAATTGATCTCAAAGTATAAAAATTTTTGCTGTAAGCTGCTGATTGACACAAAACCGAATAATGCGCGGAACACTGACCCCTTTCTTTCAAGCTAAGCTCTAGTATACTCAAAAAAGAGGTCAATTCAGGAAAGAAAAAAAAAAAAAAAAACATTAACAGGTACAGCTGTAAAAAATCACATCCTCCCGAAATCATCAGTTAATACTCGCGAAACTTTAAGCCATTTAAAAAAAATCCCATCTATCATTAAAAAAGAAAAAAAAAAAACTAATCCAGCGTAGGCTACTGAACGTCTCCAGTAGATGATGACCGGCTCTGGTCAGACGTCAAATTGGCGCTTCCCGTTCGCGACACGTCATTCGCTTTTTGTACGTCAAAAAAAAGAGTTTCGAGGTCGTTCAAAGAAAAATAATAAACAAATTGTTTTTAAAATACAAACCTTCCGAGGCTCTAATGGAATTGCAGGGAGCATCCGACCAGTACGGAAGCTTGTCCATGCCGTTGAGCCGATTGAGAAGACCGAATTCCTTCATGTCCGTATGACCCGTGTATATCGTCGAGACCTCTTCTAACGTGCCATTTCTCTGTAATAGCAAGCATTGTGATTTAAATTTATACCGTCCGTTTGAATTATATACAAACCTGGTGTACTAATTCGGGGCATGACCTCAATTTGCATAATGGCTCAATTATCATGGGTAGAGTAGAGAGTTATCTTAATAAATCATGTGACTTTTTAGATTTTTTAATGAAAAAAAATGTATTAACGTAAAATTACAAAATTTTAATTAGCGGCTCAGATAGCTTCATAAACATCTCAAAACAATTGATTATGAAAACAAGAGAAAAACTTACGCCAAGTAGCAGTCCCATTTGGCCCATGGGTCGCCGCGATTTAGGGAAGAACCTGTGGGCTATGCTGACTAGTGGGTCGTCGTAGCCGAAAACCAGCTCCTGCGCCGTTACAGGCTTGAACGCATCCATGTTGAGGGTACCCAGGAACATCGACAGGCCCATCGTTATGAAGCGCGGCAAACTCTTGCTTTGCGTCGACAGCGTCTGTGGGACAAAGTAAATATCGGTCATTGTTTCACCGTGCTAAACCTATTTGATATGCGTTACACTGTTAAGCACTCACGAGAAGTGGAATGTTTGGCACGTGCACCCGAAGATTCGCATCCTTCGACAGCTCCGGCACGAAGTTGAGAATCTTTTTGTGCTGATAAGTCACCGTTCCGTTGTCATGAAAAACTATGTTGACCTTCTCCATGTCTTCCCTGAGTAACATTAAGGTAGATGTTTTAGAACTTTTGACCTTATTTTGTTTAAGAATTTTATTGTTAAGTGATAAGGAGGAAAATTGTTATGGCGCGACAATTACGTAGCTTCGACTCCAGAAGCTACATCATTAAATCCCAATTGAGCCTCAACGTAAACCAGTTGATAAGTTACCCGCTAATTTGAGCAAATGATCATGATCGAGTTTTCATTAAGCCACCTCGGCTTGAAAATTGAATAAACACGATAATTTGATGAAACTACATCATCATGACGAGAATAAAACGTAACTTAACGGGTGTGCATCGATACTTTGACGATGTTAATCCATCCTCTCTGGAAGTTTCGCTCGTCGGTCCCTAAGCGAAGAAGACTTTCACTTTTCCGCTAAAAGTCATACTATATTTTTTCGACCCTGCCGCTATCTATTACCGTAATACTCGCTCATGCTGCACCTCACGTTACGTAAAGGACGCACGCGTCCTAGACTATTATGAAAGACTATTTTGAAGCGTTCTCCCTGTGTATTATGTTCGCTCCCTCCTCGGATTCTGGGGGCCTTAATTGGAAGAGATGCCTTTTTTTTCTCATTCGTCTTTTGAATTCGCTAAAACACCGTGGGTGTTTGCTAGGTAATTGAATGTTTGAGTTACGAGAGGAGTCTAGAGTGATTTATTAATCGATATCAGGTTTCCAGTTGATTTACGATTCGACAAAAATTTAAATTTTTTGGACGAGAGACTGTAACTGTTTATTGATTGAGCCACTTGAGTAGCCCAATACATTTGATGTTCTTGTAAGACTGATTGATATAAAAATATTCAAATTCAATTTTTATTTACGACTTTTTCGGAACGAAAGATCTTTGATGAAAAATTAATTTTATTACTATCAGACGTAACAACACTTAAATTAAAATTAATTGGCGGAATAAAAAAAATTCTTATTTATAGCTTTATAACTATAATGTAATTGAAAAAATTATTGTAATTAAATAAACAAAATAATAAGTTAATAGATAATACAAAAAGAAGGCTTTTTTAGCAGACTTTTGAAAATAAAGAATGCAGAGTAGACCTACGAATGTAATTTTTTAGTTGGTATGAAAAAATGAAAATCATAATAACAATGACTAAAGTTATTACAATTTTCTAGTTTCATCTGTCAGCAACGTTAAAATGCTGCTCAATTTATAAAGCAAAAGTAAATTTGGTAAAAGTAAATTTTTTGGATTCCCGTTATTAATCACCACCGTGTAAAAAAAAAAAAACAAATAAACTATAAGTTAGCAATAAAACTTTTATTTGTATTTACTACCTTTTTATGATTATTTAAAGTTACAAAGAATTTAAATAAAGATACATTTAATAATCACGTCTTTACATCCAGACAAATTTTTAATTTGATTTGCTCCATCATTATTGCTGCATGTCAAAAATCAACTGTAACATGTTTGTGAGAACTTAATTGGTTGAATTTTACACGAAAGATTACTTTTAAATGCATCTGGCTTATGATAAAACCTTTTTTTTCTGCTTTGAAGATTTTCATGGACAGATAAATAAAAAAAATTACTTTAAAATCTGATCAGTATACACGTATGTACATTTATGAGTGTCACGAAGATTAAACTTCCTATAAAAAGTCTATCAAGACTCAAAACTTCTACATTTAAATTTAAAAAAATTTGCGAAGACTTCGCTCAAGTTTATCATACAAGAAAGATGCTTAATCGATTACCGTTCTCTTGATTGATCTCACTATTTAAATTTCATACTTGAAATTAATACCAGATTAAATCAACTTAACATACCAAATTCGTAAGCAATTTTTGATCGAACATCATCAGAGTTTTAATCTGAATTGAAAAAATCTTATGAGTACAATTTGAAAAGTAGAAAAAAAGTGAACAGCCTTGGTTCGCAAGGGAAAAAAATTAATATTTTCATCGCAAGTGAAGCATACTTAAAAAAAATTTTTTTTCAATTACATTATTCATCGTCATTAAATTACAAATTTTACAACTGATTTTTAAATGAAAAATTAAAATACATTTGAATGCGTGATCTTCAATTGGTTCCATTTTTACCTTCCAATAAGATTTATGCTCGCCGAATGAAAAAAAAAAATCTTGCAAGAGGTTCAAAGATTATCCAGACAATTATTTACGGTCGAAAGGTACTTATTACGAGCTAAAAAAATACATACATTTTATCGCCCTCTTGTCGAAAAATCACTCGAAAATTTGAATCTTAATTGAAGATTGCGATTAAGTTTCCCATTAAAGGACTTGCCTTTCTTCCAGTTATTTATGGTCTCATCTCGTTGTTTTTTAGGTCTCATGAGAAATTTATTTGAACCTTAAGGTTATCCCGTGCCGTCGAGGCACGAATGGGGCCATTGAAATATTCGATGAAATAAAAATCAGGTCTGCAATTTAATTCAACACACTTTTTTTCCTTATTAAAGCCTCGTGTCGTCTCGATTATATAGAAAGTGTGTCATAATTCCTTATCATAAATCCCGATCTTGTACATCGAATATGCGATTTTATATTTTAATTTATTGTAATGGGTTCTTTTTTTTCAGAACCCGTCTCTATTCGAATCGCGTCTGATTAATTCATTTTGTTTTAGAGACCTATTTATCAATCAATCAAATTCTCTCAACGGTAATTTAATTATTTCAAAATGAACGGTTTACTTTTCACTAAAGTGCGTTAGTCACTGTTGGGTCTCATAAATTACGCCTGTAATTGAGTCTGCAATTTTCTATACTGCTAAAGAAAAATTTGAAAATCCATACGAATGTAGTAAAATTAACCTTAATTCATTGAAAAGTAAGCTAAACTTTGATATAAGCTTAGTTTATTGAAGTAGTCCATTGATTTCACTGTTAGTCATTCGCAGGATTAAAGCCATGTAAAAATAATATGGACAAATTTTTTCTTCTATGTACAATTTTCTTTTTAATTCGAAGTTAGTCTATTGAACGAAGACATCATTGTAATCCACACCGTTACATATTCTTTGTATCAATTCAAAAAGTTCGCAGCGATACGCGCAAAAAGAAACAAAAGAAAATTAGAATCGGAGTTACCGGGTGTGTTACACCCTCGTATAATCGTCCGCGTAACGCTCGCGTAATGGTAACTCAAAGCTCGCAGCTGTGACGCGACGTGGTGAACTTCGGCATAATAGAAAGCGAGTGCGGCTACTTCACCGGCGGCGGCGCGGCTTTTGCGACGCATTAGCATACCGCGATACCCATCACCCGACATATCGTATGCGCGACGCGTTTTTTAAGGTCGCCGAACAAACTCAATGAACTTTTCGGAGATGAATCTGATGTGGTTTTTAAAATTCTCTTTTACTTAATAAGTTATTAATACTAAATAATGATAATCTTTATTGATAAATATACAAAAATGAGGGAAGAGTCACGTGACCCACTTATGGGCCCATTCTTCTCTCTAACTTCTTCATTATCTTACTATATATAAATCTGAGTACGTACACACCGTTACAAAATCAGGCTGTTAAAAATCGTTTTTGTGAAAAAAAAACAATGTAAAATTTTCCAACGAAAATTCCACACACGATTTTAATCCTTTATTTTAGCGACGAGATAGCTCTGAGAAGAAAGCTCCGAGAGACGAAGAAGCGAGCGAGCGAGCGAGCAAAGTGAGTTGTTGACCTCTTCGAAAGTGCATGGGTACACACACGTGTGCGGCAACACCAACAATGTGCATACTCCGGGCGCAGCCCATGGTGGGTTCAAACCCAGAAACACGCCGAAATCATTGTGCAACATCTTCGGCATCTCTATTTTTTTTTTTTTTTTTTCTTTCAAAGATCTCGAAGTTGGTGATAAGTTAATTGAGAAAAAACAAAGAGGCGTGATGAGTTCCGAGTAAAAAATCTTTTCATTCCGAGCTGTAGATTTGAAACCGTTTCCTGGTGTCAAATGGGGGACCTTGAGCGCGGTCTAATCCAGGCATTGAACTTCCCAGAAAAATATTTCACGCAGGTGATTCCGTCAATCCGGCGGTCTTTAAATTCGTGTTTGATGGATTGTGTCAAGTGCCGGATTTGCTTTTTAGTTTAGATTACGGGCTTTTTTTTTATCTTTCGGTGTTTAACCGAAAGGTCTTTTATCTTGATCATGGTACCGAATGAAGAATTTTAATTGAAATAAAAAATATAATTGCAAAAAAAAACTATTTTATTCTACATATTTTAAAATATTCAGATTACAGTGAAATATTTGTTTTATTTTGCAAATTTTAGTTAGAATATTCTACTACTGCGTCTTTTGTAATAAACAACTTACTTGCAGGAATTTCTAATTTTGATTTATATAACAAATTGACAATTTCATGTTATTTATAGATTTATCAAGAAATTTATAAATTCCACATCTCTTGATCAATATTACGTTTATTTTGAAGTACATGTATTGAAAAAAAATTACTAATAATACTAATAATATTGTATTGAAAAAATAATTACTAATTTCGTAAATTTTATCAATATCTGTAAAAATTCTTGTAAAAATCTTTAATTTAGAACAAAATTTATTAATTGGTATTTCAAACGTTCGTAAGCTAGAACCGTTGACAATCTTATTTAAAATCTTCGCAAACTCAGTTTACTCGTAATATGAAAAAAAACTAAGCTCGTATGCGTGATTGATTGCAAACTACGTTCGGACTTGTCAGACAAATTCAAGGACTCGGATCGTCATTTTGTTCTCCAAAGGTCAACGGATTTCGACTTGCATAACCCCGGTAATTGTTCCAGAGTCTTCTGTACGCAGAACCCATCGATCAATTCAAAGATCATTAGCGAAGTTCATCAGGAAGAAGGTATCTTTCCATCTGGCACATCGTGTCTAAAAATCTCAGCCAATAATATGACGTGCTTACTTTCCTGGAAAACTAATGATCTGAAAATCGAAGGATTCCCTCACTTTCGCGATCGAAAATAGGGTTTAAGTAGCCCATAATAATCGTCACCGCAACACCGAGAGGAAGGATCTTCTCCTCGTTACATTGTCCCCTAGAAATCGACCTGGATAAAACGCAGGACAATACTATTGTGTGCCAGATACTCCGAAGAGGATCGGGGACTTTTGCGATTTTAATCTTTTGCGGCTTTTTTACCGCTAAAGATTTATAGGTTTGAGGATTCCTTTTTTTTTACGCCCTCTCCGCAAAAACAAGTAAAATCATCAGTTTATCGGGCAAAAACGTTTGCAGTAAGAAAATTCAATTTTTAAAATTATCGCAAAAACTCGTTGCAAACATGAGCGCGGGGGTTTTTTTAGCTGACACTTGTTTTATTGACGCAAAACGTCCATCTGCATAAATAATTGCTTGTAAACATCGCGATTCATTAGAGTAAATTTTTCAAAACAAGGAAGAAAGAAAAAAAAATTAATTTAGCAAACACAGAGCTCCGGGTCATTCACGTTGGTACGATCTTTCCTAGCCGTAACTCAAGATATCGCTAATTTTTCCTACCAGTTATGTCTTTCAAGTTGGACCGACGGGAAAAAAAAAAGCATCGTAATTGTATTCACTCACGGGTGAAATTAGTGACCTACTGCTTGAAAAAAAAAATGGCCGAAGGAGGTGGTGGGCTTTTAGCGGCGCTGGTTTTTTTCAAGTTCGTGAACTTTATCCAGGCCAATTTTACGATTCCTCGCATCGTCTCGAGGTTAATCCTTAATTTACAAGTCGAAGACAGGCCCCCGCGCGCGTGCAATAAAAATCCTCCTAATTAAATGCAAAAAGGCATGAATTATGATTTCTTTATTTTCGTCTCGGTTCATAAATATTAATTCGAGGATGAAATACGGGATTAAGTAAGTAAGTAAGTCACCTGTAAACGTAGGGACCGACCTCCTGGAGCTTCGGTTTCTCCTGGTAATTCAAGAAGTTTTCGGAATTCGTGACGTTGAATATGTACACTTTGGTCAGACGCACGACGCCCGGCTTCTGCCAATATTGAAAGCTCAGCGAGCCATTCCACAGCCTCAATTGCTGAAATGATTGAAAAAAATAATGAGAAAATCATCTTCCTTTGCATTGCGTTTAGTACTTTTAAATGATTATTTTGATGAACTATGAGAGAGTTGAATTGGATCATGACTGTAACTCAGCAGGTATGATCCACTTTTTAGATCTTAAATTAGTGATTGTTATTTTTGCTAAGTATTTCGATGTTGAATGTAACTGGATTAGGTCGGACGCGGTGATGTTATAGAATCTTTTTTTTTTTTTTTTTTTTTTCTTTCTAGTTGATTATCGTTCTGAATTCAAGCGGCAGGGTAAAAACTTTAATCGCCACATTGTATACAAAAACTGTGAGCTACTTTTACGTCATATATGAAGTATCCTCGTTTATTACGTTTAAATTAAAAAAAATTATAATAAAAAATAATTTCCGATCATACTTTTCAAATTATGAAAAAAAACTTTAATGAATAAAAAAAGGATTCTCCTATACTTAAGCTACTAATTGAAAAAAAAAAAAAAAAAAAAAAAAAAAAAAAAAAAAAAAAAAGTTAATTAACAGGTGATTATATTCAAGTTTTTACAGTATCTTGTAAACTAATTATTGCATAATTTATACCGCTAGCGAGTGCATCACACCGTAAAATAAAACATAAACAAACCGTATCATTCGAACCTTTAATTTACCTTTCCACAAAAGATAAAAAAAAGATCTTCGATTAATTTGAAAGCAACAATTGTTCAATTTCTCTACGAAAGTTTAATAATACCCGCACCTGGGCAATATCAAGTTCACGCCGCGTTGAATTTATCGGTCGCGCTCTCAATTAGCCGGCGCACCAGGGGCTAATGATGCAATTACCGCGGGCTTTCGTGAGATATATATTTTCGGAGAGATCCTTTTTCTCTCTTTCTCTTTTCTCTGAGGCGAACCACTTGTGATATAATAAAAGCGACTTACTCGTAAAATGAGGTAATCGACCCATGGTATGCTGCTGAGTATTATGCCTATTGTCAAGGCGAGGAGCCCGAAAAGTATTACTGCTATTCTACCTGTAACAGAAAAAAAAACGAGGGAAAGGATTTAATTGTGTCCAGTTTCTGTCGAGCTGATTATTATCACGGTAAAACTTAAGTGGTGAGGTTTGTCGTTTTTTTTTTTATACCAATTGACCCTATTTTATGTCTTGTTATTAGATAATTAACACTGTTGATGCTTTAATTTTGAACAGTCCATTAATAATTATTTTATTGAATCTCATTATTGGGGTAATTAATTAATAATATTCATTTCCTTTTTCATGGTTTCTTGGTAGCTGATTATAATGTATTTCCGAGCGATTTCTTATAAAGCTTCTCTTAAACAATAATTTTCCACCAAATTACACATTGTAATTACAACCAACACCACTAATTAAAATTTCTAAACAAACGAAAACATGAAATTACGCAATTCCACAATGAGCGATAAGCCAGAAAGAAGAAAAAACAAATTGAATGCAGCTTACACCCGAATAAAGATTGCAATTATTAGAAACTACTGTAGAGACCAATCGGCACCCATCGAAAACTACTTCCTGACTAGATTCGAGAAGCCGCGAAAGTGTATAGCTCGACTTTCACGTGGTTAACTCCATTCATCAAGAGGATGATCCCCCTCCCCCGGTTGAGGTGAAAGGAAACTTCGTGATAAGAAGCCTCGTAATCGCTAAATGGGACACGCGATCGCTCGCTGACCGACTTATGGCAGTTCTCATGCGGAAGACCCGCGCGAGACCTCCCACCGGCTTGGCATGCGAATCCGCGAGTCGATTTGTCCGAAAGTGAATTTTGTTCAGAGTTTTTCGAATGGTTGTTCTTAAAACGGGAAAAAATTATAAGTTGCTAAAATTTTTAAAAAAGCTTTAGGTTCTGTGTTCATTATGGTTTACTCTCTAGCGTGTCCTAAAAATCAAAAACTATAGCTTTCATTCTCGTTAAATTGCCATCTGGCAGCGACTCAGCTGTTAATGGTGTGAAAATTCGATTTTGAAGAAATGATAATAATTATTATTATTATTATTTGCATTATTATTTTACGTGTGGTAATAACCGTAGAGATAAAATTTTTCATCGATAACAGCAGCCTTCCTAACCTCAAAATAATTCCTTCCTAACGATTATTACAAAAAAAATACTCGTATAATAAGGTAATAAAGTGCCGGCAAGAGGGTCAATCAAGATCCATCGGATTCTCGTTTCATTTGTCCATTGAAACGAATCCACGGCTTCCCCTCGTAAAACTGCATAGCCCCTAAATCCCCATGACCTCGAATGAGTCTAGATGTATTCGCGCCTACCGGCCGGCCGTTCGATGACTCGGATCAACGCGGATTTTATCGTGGAGTCATTCAGCCCGTTTGTTTTGACGAGACTCGGAAGCCGTTTTACGGTTACGATACTACGCCGGGATAAGGATACGAGAGCCCAGACGCGTTGAAAAGGTGATTCAGGCAAAGTCACCGTTTTACCCGATGGAAAAAGGACGAGTACGGTGGAGAGGCAAGTGCATTTATCACGGAAGGCTGTGATTAATCTACCAATGCTTTTTCGTCTTTTATAATGCTTTGAGAGAGCGATCTTGTTGATGTTTAATGTACGTACGGCTCTTGTGCAAAAATCAAGAGACAATTACTTTTGTTTAGCAGCTGGTTTGAAAGCTGTGCAAAAATTAATGACCTGGTGAACTACTTATTCAACTGAAATGAATATTAGGGATATTTGTTTATACATACATTCCTATTTCTGGTGAAAATTTAAGTGATGGATCTTGAAATTTTTCTAATGTATTTTTTTATTGACATGTTTTTGACACATAAATAAATAAATAAATAAAGTCCAGTAAATGAGGCTATATTCTATATTGACAGAGTTCATTTCCGTACTGAGACTTATTGTCAGATACATCTCAAAATGAAATGTCAAATGTAGGGTCAGATGTTAAATATATCAGGCCTTAAATATATATTACGTATCTAAGGCGCGAAAGGGGGTTTTCGTCCGATCACAGAAGGGTAGGAAACCTAGTCCCGAAGATGCGTACGATTTTTTATGTCACAAAGATTAAAATTTCTATGAGTTATCAATCACAAAAAAAGTTGTAAGAATTGAAATTTTCCACCTTCAGACGAGAAAAAGCCCTCCGAACTCAAATTCCGCCCGGCAAGCGGTAGTTTGCGTCCCGAGTGGACATAAAAAATAAAACGATGATTCTGTTACTAATCGTAAGACTTTTAAGTGAGTTTGCTATTTAGGTGCTCGTAATGGAAATTTTAAAGAGTGAGTTGAAGAAAAGATTGTAAGTAGAATGCAATTAAATCCTTCGAACAACGTCAAACGAGAAAGAAGTGGAAATTTTAAAGATTCCGTGAAAAGTCATTAAAAATTGTCACATCACACGGCAATAATGAATATATTATTTAAATGATTTCAAATGATAAAACCAAATCGAATCATCTCCCAAGAATCTAATGACGCCGGGGTTATAAAAAAAAAATAGAAAAAAAGAAGACTCGAGTCGTCTAATCGAAAACATTGACGTCCTACACGAAAAACAAATCTAGTACTTTTTCTAAGCGGCCTTACGTAAAGTTAAAAACATGAATTGCAACACTAAGAGTCTAGGAAAATCAAAAAATTCAGATCAATTTAAACGAGAATAAAGTATACAAGTCGAAAATGTTCCGGAATAATTTTTCCTTGTAACTAATTATCGAGCTTGTATAATTTAAATCGAAAAATTGATATTCGTGACATAGACCTTGTCTAACGTTGCGTACTCTTGTCACATCATTCAAAAATAGTTGAAGAAAAAAAATTTATTTACCTTATTAATCTAATCAAAGTGCATCAAAATGACGAACAAAGAACTCTTTTATTGTCCGTCAAAGTACTCATAGAGTTGTTCTGTGGGTCATTTAAAAAAATTACGGTCGTAAAGAAGCGAACAACGACAGCTCCGGTAGGTCGTCCGTCATTTTTACCGTCCAGCTTTCGCGTTTAAGCGTGCTGGAGAAGAAGAGCCGGGTAGTTGAAATTGAAAGTAGCCATAGCGCATAAATCTTGCAAAATAAGGAATTGCACTTCGTAAACACACACGCGAGCGTCCCGAGTGGACATCAATATTCCCCAGCCGTGAGGTAATGGCTCTCGGTGATCGCTCCTCAAAAAAAAAGTTGGTCGCACTTTCCGTAGGTTCAAGAACGCGTCGTTAACGTCAAGGATGCGCTCATCTTCTTAGCGCCAAACTATCATTCCCCGATTCTTCATTTTTTTTTTTTTTTTTTTTGCGCAACGGTCAGTTCCGCAATAATATGCACGTGCAGTGTACTAGGAAGGGGAGAAATAATAAAAAGTATTTCAAATGCGTACCGAACTTGCGTAATTAATGCGTGCGCGTCCAATGAGGCAACCCGATCAAGACGCTAGCAGAAAAAAAAGAAAAAAGGAAGGAATCGCTTTTATGATTTACAACTAGGGGAATTTTTAAGCCGCTCCATAAATTAAGAGCCTTTTTTACCCGCCATTTTTTAGGAAAAATTGACATTCGTAGAAAAATTTTTTTTATTGGGCTCTAAACGAAGAGATGGTTTTTTTTTATCAAGACACGTAATTCGGTTGGATAAAGAAGAAAAAAAAAATACCCACACGATTTTCATGGTTATAATGTAAGCCGATCCTGCGGGTAATAATGTAATTATTAGCTAATTCGGTTACGTTTTTAGCGCAACAATTAAACGGAATCACAACGAAGCGTAAGTCAAACACGTGTCCGATAACCAATAAAAAATTGCATAATACAGAATTACGATTCCGAATTCGTGAACAATCCACAATTAAATAACTCCTTTCCTCCCGACACCCTTCAATTTAATCGCATAACAAGACCAAGCAACAAGGAAATCCCATAAAGGAGGCCAGCTCCCGCGGATGATAAACAATCATATTAGAACAAACCTTTTTTTATTTCTCTTAAACCACTCGCACATGGCTCGCTTGGTGTATATAACGTTTACATAATATTCTCTAAACTTTCTGCGAAATTCTCGATCTTTCCTTCGCGGATGTCGTTTTACCGTGTTACGAAATACAGCGGAACTACGATTATCTCATTTGGAGCTTTGTCCGAGGGATACAAGAAATACATATTAAATCTCGAACCAGCTGCAATTAAGCGTGACGTTGGAGATGATTGGAAAACAGGCGTTACCCCTTTTGGATCGATTTTGTTTAGGGAGCTTTTAATTTTCAATCGATAAATTAAGTTTGTTCCATTAGACGTGCTTGCCGGTCTTTAGCTTTTTTTTTTTTATCTTCGGTTAGAAAGTCCTTGCGGTGGAAATTTTTAGAGAAAGTTTCCGGGTACACCAGATACAGTTTATTCAAAAACTTACACCAATTAACAGCTTGTAGAACAACAAAAATCAATGATTAAAGTCGTGCCATTACTAAACGCTCCTGACGGAATTAATATTGATAAATCAGCGGCATTGACGACTCTTTTTTTTTTCGGCTAAATATCATTAGACATAATTATGATATAACCAATATTTCTGAGGTGAGAAAAATAGCGAGAAAAAATCTTCGGCACGCAAACGGGAATGATAGAGCGGAATCAACCATTGTTTCATCCGTCCCTCGTCTCCGAAAAAACTTAATTATTCTTTTATTATTGTCGATGCAAAAAGGCGACAAGATTATCCAACGAGAGTCTAAAAATATCTGTCCCTCCGAAAAATCAATAACAATTAACCTCGTAAAACTGGGGAAAAAACTAGTTGGTCGAGTCTACAACAGGCGTGTCTAAAAAAGCTCTCCCGAAAAAAAATATCGCACGCGCAGCAAGGAGAAATGTCGAGATTTGCATAAGAGGAATCCCCACGCAAGGTAAGCTCGTCCCTGACTTCGATATGATAAAGCCGAGACAGCCGGGTGAAAAGTCTCTAACTGTATATATACACACGCAGACTCCACGGCTGTGGTCAAAGTCCGCTCTTTCTCCCCGAAGGTCGCTACAAGGACGCTTGGGTGGAGACGCATTTAATATTTCGCGATAAACGACTTAAAAAAAAATCCCTCCCATTTTCGCAACCGCAAAAGAGACCCGGATTTTTCGCTGATCGGGTACCTGGAAAGAGGGGAAGGCGAACCTCGGATTGACACTGATGAAATGTTTAATCGTCAAGCCCAAAGTGTGAGTGCTTTGGATGGATCTATCCGATGGACAGATTCTTGGAATGATCTGATGAATTAGTTTTAATAAGGTACCCTATGGGATGACTGTCCGAGTTAGTACTTAGAAAAAATTCTTCTGCAGTTGTTTCATTACTTTGAAAGAGGTAGTGCTTATCACTCAAACAGTTATGGGATTTTCTGATGGACATCCATAAAAAATGGTTAATTTGTATGGTATGATTTGATTCAATGAACCTGTCAAAATTAGTTTCTGACTTTCTATCAACTTCATCACATTTACGATGAACTAATCAATGAATTTAAAAAAGCTCGCTCAACTAGTTGGTTACATTAAGCAGTCTAAATTCATTGGTTAAGATGAGTGTTGTTTCTTTTATGGAAAAATCAAAATGAACTTTTTCACACTCAAGAACCAAGTAAAAATGAAGAATTAGGAAAAAGCTCCTTTGTGAACCATTGTTTGAATGACACAGCTTCAATAATGAGTGATAGTAAGGGTTGCACCACATTGTATCATCGAGATCATGATCCCAACAAAATAAGGTTTGATTACAAAGAGCCCTTTGTTGAAAACCTACCCGGAGTCAGCTCTCGGAACTCGGAGGGCTGGTCTCTGGTGAAAGGCTGATGGGCCGCCGAATCTCCGAAGCGGCGCATCGGAGGATCGTGAAAAACTCGCGAGAGAACTTCAATAACCGAGAGCTTAGCTCTTCGCTGTCAAACACCAACTAGCGTGCCCACACCTGTCGTCCAAGCTGCCAGAGCTCATGCTAAAGAGAATCAAAAGCTTGATAAAAACCCAAACGAGTGTTGGTGCTGCTTGGCGTGCGAGAACGACTTTTTTTTGCCTCCCCCGACTCTTCGGCCAATAGATTATTAATTACTTTATTCCCCGAGTTGTCGTCATTGTGCTGGCAGCGGAGGTGGTGGTGCACGTGAAGTGGGATCATTTCTTTTCACGCAAATACACAAACGTTGTCATTATTTAAGTTTTTAAACTTTTCGGGACTATGCACTTATTGGAACTTTTTTTGGGCGAGCTCTGGTTTGTTTCCTGGTACATTAAGTTTTTCTGTAAATGAATCAATTTTTTATCAGACACAATAACTTTTATTGTAAATATCAATATCTTTTTTGGATCATATTGGATTTCTAAGTATACTTGTTTTAATGCTCAATTTTAGTTGGAATAGAATTATTTTATGCTGAGGGTCCCTGACTGTTGGGTTTGTGACCAGTTCGAGGACCAGTTTTTATCAGTTCACTCGTCTCAACTGTTCTTTAAGCAGGTTTTATCAAAAAAGCTTTTTTTTAGGTTAGGTTCTACAATGATTAGATTACCCTTTCTTTGGGCTTGTCTACTTCATACATGAGTAACATTTCAATCAGATGTTTATGTCTCAAGTCTTCAACAACCCGTAATAAATCAAAAAGCTATTCTCAACGTGACATAATAGAAAATAAAGAGTAAAAATTAATTAGTCGGACAAATCTAGCGGAGAAAACTCCCGCAGTCAATTAAACTGGTGTCTTAACAAAGTGTACCGACGTGACATAATATAATCGTTCCCGGGCGTCGAGATCCATCGATCAAAACACGCGAAGTTGAGCTTTTCGGTAATCCAGTCCACATCATCGAAACAATCGGTTGAATAAATCCTAGCCTTCCCGAAATTGATAAGCGATCGACGTGAAAGTTCAGCGCGGTAGCCAGTGCGTGGAGACATAAAACCACACATGTATTCTGTGGCAACTGTTATACAGAGTCATTACTCGGACGCGGCTCGCGCATTGCATAAACACTCGTCGAGATCTCTCCTTTCTCGTGCCCCAACCGTTGGCAAATCATTTTAGAGCATTCGTTTTTCGATCTCGTCGGGGCTCTATTGTCTCGGAAAAAGAAGAAAGATTCGTCGAGTGCCAATTAATCTGGAGCAGATTCGATAGATTAGCGACAAATTTATTGGAATTTTTGTTAATTTCAGAGGCTGACTTCGAAGGTTATACAATTTTTCGAAATACACATTGTTTTGAATTTTAAATCTAAACCTTGTTATTTAAATTAAATCATGGTGATTTCAGAGATTTTTGTTGCAGATAACACGGCCTTTTTGTTAAAAAATATCGTGAAATGATTTTCAAGTTTTTTGGAAGATTCAAAAGTAGTTTTGGTGCTAAATACCTACTCGACCAATACTAATTTACATATTTAATGCTTTTTTTTTTTTTTTTTTTAAATGAACGAATTAAATTTAATAGGATTCTAAATTACCCGGTCTATTTCTTGATTAAATGTACTAAAAATCAATTAGGTTACGCATAAACTACTCAATTAAGTTACGCACCAAACCATACTCAATAAAACGTCCACGCGTACTTACTTAGACTTCATCCGACAATCCTGAAACTCAAAGTCTTCAGTGTGATTTACGTCAGCTTGGAAAAATTATTAAAATTTCTAGATTAAAAGTGACGCCAGTGGAACTAGGACGGAGCTCGGAAGTAGCGCTCATCAAAGAGTGAAATTAATTCCAGATATTTAGCGTACTGAGTCGGTGATTACCGCCGATATACCAAACGCATGAATTTAAAAGTGAAAATCGTACGTAAATGTCTCGGGGTACACACGAAATTATTATTTCTATTTTGGAACCGTGGAATTATCTCGAGTGCACGCGTACTCGGTAGCGATGCACGTGTACCCCGCTCAGCTCGTAAAGATATCGAGTCGTAAACCGCGACACTCGCTTCGAAGTAGGTATTCGCCGCACGTGAGGTGCACTGATTAATCATAGAATAAAGAAGAAGAAGAAGAAAAAATGCTCAATCGTGTGAAAAATAAAAACGTTTCCCAATATCGATCGCAATCTATTATAGTTTTGTAAAATAATAGCCACGGTCGCGTAAATCATTACGCAAAACGTCCATTATGTGTCGAAAGTCTTTAGAAAAATTTATGAAATTTTTCGTATCGACGCATGCGCACGCACACTCGCAAAGCCGTTTCATTTGAGCCATTCTTTTTTTTTCCATCACCTTGTGCGGTCGTAATGACATAAGTTTGCGTTTAAGCTCAAATAGTTTTCTCTCGCTCAAGATGCACATGAAAATTAATATGAAATTACAAGAAAGAAAATTTTTTTATTACTCCCTTGCTAACGATGTTTCACGCTATTCAGGACGCTCACTATTTAATTTTCGTGCGTTTATTTATCGTAAAAAAAAAAAAAAAGAAGTATCGTCACCAAGGAGGAAAATTAATCTTCATTTTTGTTTATCGAGGCAAATGTGTTTATATTTTCTCGTGTGCGTCTAATTTTTTTACTCAAAACTTCGTAACCGATGCTTGAATTAATTATTCCAAGACTCGTTTCTTTTACTGCCTGCATTAAAATTAAACGTTGTTCACGCCAATTAAAAATAAACTAAAAATGTGTGTCACCTTGAATATTCGCTGCAGATCTAAATATTACGCTTGATTCATCCTTA
The DNA here is from genome assembly GCA_038277355.1 of Encarsia formosa. NCBI lineage: Eukaryota > Metazoa > Arthropoda > Insecta > Hymenoptera > Aphelinidae > Encarsia > Encarsia formosa. The sequence continues at coordinate 116,374,615 of CM076184.1, forward strand.
ATTGTAAACAAGGTTAAATATATTTTTTATTTTTTTTCTCACTTCGACGAACCTTTCAAGCTTCCTCAAAAAGCAGCAGCAGGAAGCAGCAAGGGTCGGTCAAAAACCCCATCGGGCTTAATTAATTCCGCATCGGGAAGCCTTCGGTTTTTTTTTTTTTTTTTGGGAAATATTTTCCTCCGCGGTCAGCTGCCTCCCTCTCGCGCCTCATACAGCGATATACAAACTCAACGTGTGGCAATGGTCCAGCGAGTTTGTATTTTTTTTTTTTTTTTTTTTTTTTTCTTCGATCGAGGGTTTCGCAAAGTCCCAAGGTAAGCAGTCCGAAATGCCAGCGCGGCGTACAGCCTCGGAAAAATTGCCTTTCCAAGTGTCTCTTTCTCTCTCCCCCCGCGAGCGCGAAAATAATCAGCCGATTATTACCTGCGTCGTTTATTTCGCGTACGCGCGTCGTTTTAATTTCGGGAGTGTGGGTCGATTCGAAGGGTTTATGTAAGGACGGTTTGGCAACGTTTCTGGAAGGGATTATTATTTGCAGAATCTTAGTTGGACTTGCTTTAAGAAGATTATTTATTTGGGATGAATACTACGATAACTTATTACGCTTTGACCACTTTCTGTACTTGACAGATTTAAATAATAAAAAATTATTTTTAATATCTGTGTACGTTTGAGGTCTGTAAGTTTTTAAAAATTATCCCTAACAAAAAATGTTTATTATTCTTGAAAATTACAGAAAAATTCTACACGAAAACCCCGTTGAACCCTAAATAGGATCAATGGATGAATTTAGTTATTTTACAGTAAATATTTATATTATTAATTGAAAATAAACTTTATTTTACAGGTTTTAATTTACCTTAGGAGGATTTTGAAAACTGATATTATAAAAAAACTTAAATTTTTCTGCAAGTAATTGATCAAGAAAGAACAAAAAAGAGCGTTAAAATTTTTTCTGTTAATTATCAAAGTAACTTGTGAAAAATCTTTAAAATCTGAAAATTATTGTGTTTCATTATAAAAAATTGTTTTTTTAATCTATATAAACAGAAATGGTACTGTGTACAATAGGAGTTTAATTATAAACAATGGTCTGCAACGAACAAGATTCAATTTTTTTTACGATAATAATTGGGTGGATAATGGTCAAAGAATATCATTGTTTTAAAATGTAGACTTTCCTCATTGCTCGCTGCAAATTTTGCGCATCAAATATTTTTTAAGGACTATAAAAAGAACTCATGTTACTGTATTATCCGATCATTACCATCATAAATCGTAAACTCAAGAAGATTTTCATACCACTGAGTGGTCGGAAAACCGTCAAAAAAAAGATTTTATATTAAAATTTAGTTTTTCCTTATTGATCATCAAGACGCAAAACGTGTGATGCGTCGTCCAAGATCGGTAAAAAAATAATTCCCCAACACATCTAAAATTTTTCTCGAAAATAATGCGTTTCATCATAAATGATTCGAGATATTTTTCCAAACGCTTATCATGACTTTCCGCGTTTACGTAGCCCGCGCAAAGATGGTTTGAAGTTTTTTTGATGATAGCGAATAATTTTTGTGAAATACACGTGAACAATTACATGACACGAGTCTCACGTGCGAACAAATGGCGATAAAAAACCAGAAAAGTATCGTGACTGGTTGATAGAACCTAATGCCCTTACGAGGATGGATTCCCGAGATTCATTATGAAACGCGCAATGAACCTCACCCACGAGTTTATGTAATGGATCGGAGAAGCGTCGAACTTTCATCCGCGACACACATGTTCTATCGCGTGCTGCAGGCGTTGTTTTCAAATCACCGAGTGGCTGCACCTGCGGATTCTACAAGTTTTTTTCTAGATGCTATACTGATTTATTCCTAGCTTCAAGTTTCAAATATAATGTAGATGAAAGTACGAGTTTTAGTTTTCAAAACTTATTTTTGTTGTTGTTAACAAGCATAATTAGAAAGATCAGTCAATTATTGTCCAAGAAAACTATGCTGCGGAGGGAATGTTTATAATTTTTGTACAATGCGTAGATAAAGATAATCAACAAATTCTTGGTTTTTAACTAGTAATCTTTAGGAAGTGTTTGAATTAATAGTAAACAAATTTAAAAGTCAAGAACAATACTATCATCAGCTTGGGTCAATGAATCAATTGTATACAAACTGTTTACTCGAAGCATTTTTTCTTTTTTTTTTTATCAATGAAAATGGATATTTAAAAATTATTATACTGATAAGATAATAGAGAAAAAATTCTTACAGTTCCGGAATTCTATTATTGTTTTGATGATTCCTGATAAGCTTTTAATGTTTTTATATGACTTTTAGTCAACATCCGATTTCAAACAAATGAGGAAAATAAAAACTCCTTGCATATTCAAAAACAATATTTATATTTATACCTAATGATCTAATTTTTTTTTTTCATACTTGTTCCTGACTTTTACAGTAAGAAATGTTTTGAAAATCGAGTGTTTATAGCATGAACTAAAACATTTTACAAACTGTCAAGTGCATTGACTTGGAAGTCTGAAAAAGAAGCAATTAAGCATGCAAGGTGAACAAGCACCACACAATTAAAAGTTACAAAATGTGAATTTTCTCTCTAATTGGACCAATTTTCAACAAGGCTGGTTCAAACAACAATCAAAAAGTAAAAGCATGAAAAATTTCGGATGCGCATAAATCAAAATTATCCAAAAGATTGATTTTTTTTTATCAATCCACACGATCCAGGAGTTTCTCTCTTTAAAAACCTCGCTTCCTATTTGTAGTCTTCGAGTGCATAGACCAGAAAACCACCGGTACAAAGAAAAAACTCAATGCACGTCAACTCAACCATGCAAAGTATATTATTTAGCGATCCCAAACGAAACTGATTAGTCAAGCTTTGGAGTCTCTTTTACCAGAAATCATCGAATTTTTCAATCTCTGATCAAGATCAAACTCGTTGGGAAATAATTATTTAGACTTTGAGGACACCATGATAACCCGCTGATCAATTACACAAGCTCCACAAGCTTCCTTCAAGAAGAAAAAAAAAAGGCCAGTTTTCTTCACGCACAAAATAATACATCCAGGGCTAAAATTATATCCACGCGGGGTTTAATTGCCAACAGGCTAGCCTGAATAATATCGCAATGCGTACGTTTTACGAGTCCGTTTTAAAAGAAATACTAGGGGAATACTGTAGCGTGAAGAAAGAAGCTCGCGTATCGGCGAAAAAATTGTTACAGTTCCCGCTGATGATGATGATGATGATGTACGGTACAGCGGAGTAGCGGACCCAGCCGGGGAATGTTAATCAGGAAAAATCGTTCCTCGAATCCACGACTACAATCGTCGTCGTCCTGATTTGACCGCGGCGCTATTGAGAGATTCGATCGGATGGGAATTGGGTAGCTGTAAAACCAAAGTCGTGGGGACTCTTTCTTTATAATCCGTGTCTTCTGCTCTTTGGTGCAAATGAGAACTGTTTTCCGAGAGGCTATATGCACTCCAGAATCACTGATGATTCTTTTGATTTTTTTTGATTATTTTTGATTCTTTTGTAATTCTTTTGACGAATTCAAAGTGATTAGAGCCGTGGAATCAATTTCAATTGATATTTTGTTAAAAATAATTTTTTTTGAAGATTTTTACTTGAAATGATATTGATATTTTATTGATATTGACTTTTATGTGTGTTTTTTTTTTTTTAGTGATTCTGAAGTGCATAGTCCCTCGCTGTTTTCGGTAACTTGCGGTTGGATTAATCTAGAACTTTATTTAATTACTCAATTACTCCAGGTGTTACGATGGTTACTTTTAAAAAACCACGATTTCTAACGAACGAGTTACAAAAGAATTTTTTTTTTTGCCCGCACCCATCAAATTTCGACCGCTCGAACGGCGTTTTTTTTACAGCTGATCACTTGTCGAAATATCGTTTAAAAAAAAAAGGATTGTTTACGTAACTATGTAGGTCGCGGTGCGTTTACACCTCTCACGGTTTTTCGGCGATTACTTTTATCCCCGGCCCCGAGATTGCGTCAGACTTTATTTTAAATATGCTCTTTTGTGTTTGATGGATTTTCAATGTTCACAGTGTATACGCACCTCGGTAGTTTTCGGAAACCTTTTTTTTCGGTAGCGAAATGTTTCATCACAGTGATTTACGCGAGCTTAGATTTAGAATACCGAGTGAGTCATAAAACTCGAGTTGCAAAATTTTTTTTTATCTGCGTTGAGGATCTCGATGAAAAGCTTAGGATTGTTGTTGACGTAAGTAAATTTCACCAAAATCTAGAGCGAATCACTAAAAGATGAAGCGTCTGCTGCGGTGATGAAAACAAATCAATTGATTACCATTGTAAGCCCGGCTATCACTTCGTTGCGGTTAAATTGATTTATAATCACTTTCATTTTCCATGGATTTTCAGCTGACAGGTAATAACCATCGGCGACGATTACAATCGAGCGCGGTAACAGCCGCATTCAATTATTTAATAGCAAGCGGACACACCAAACGGCATTAAAAACTCATCACAATAACACAATCTTCGTCGATTGCGTAACCCCAAAATTAAATTCAAACGTCGGGATTCCATTGATCCCACGCCCAATAAAAATCCAGAATTTCGAGGCTTCCAACACACATTCTCGGCTGTAAATCACGGCCGACCGAAATTGACGATCGACACGGAAAGAAAACTAGCTTCTTCATGGTCGTAGTATCACTTTGCGGTAGTCGGATTAATTCCAACGTAGTTTTTAGGCTTGCTTGTAGTTTGCATAAATCACCCGCTCGATGCGACCTCGGAAGTAGGACGAAATTTATTCTCAGCGAAGAGGATTTAATCCATCATCCGCGAGTACAAGCACTTTGATTTTCACCGATTAGCCGCGAGTGCTACGTGACAGAATTATGCTGTTGGAATTCCTCTGGGACGCGGATATTTTTTCCCGCGGTGATATTTTAAAAATGGTTTCTTCATTTGCCGCGCTGTAATAGCTCATTTGATTCAGGAAGTGCACCTTTAAGAACGTTTCGTTTCAGCAGTACGAGAGTATGGAAATTGAATTCAAGGCTGATGACGGAAAAATCAAGGGCGGAAGTTTGCGGAGATAATCTCTTTCGTCTTGATAAATTTTTCTCAAGAAACAAATCAAGCTCCCTAAGTGTTTTTCTGGCAAGTTTTCTTGAAAGTAAATTTCGTTTGATTACAAAAAAAAACTATTAAGTTTTATAATTCATTAGTACGATTTGAAATGACCTTTGAGAACAAATCTTTCAAAGCTTCGAGAAGTCCATAGAGATTGCAAGCGTGCAGAAGACATTCGCTAATTAATCCGCTTCTTCTTGTGAGCGGCGCTTTATAGAACAGGATACGTGCATCGTGTTTTACGGGTTTTCGATTCTCTCCCTCCTTCCTTTTTTTTTTTACCTCCTACTCTTCTAGTCTAGCTGGAAGCGGCACCGGAACCGGCCTGCAACAACTACTGTTCGGCGAAACCAGAGAACCCACCGGGGTATGACCAGACGGGATTGTTTGAAAAAAATTAATTTTTTTTTTATTTTTTGAGGAAAAAGTCGATCCCCATCGATGTTAATTCAATTTTTTCGAGTATTATTAATCGATATCGATTTGCCTACGTGAATTTTTGACTGTTTGTATAAATTACCCGGTACCGTTAACTCGAATATTTGGTATGAAAAAAAAAAGTATATTCAATCAATTTTTTGTCGATAGCTCGCAAACAACTAATCTGCAACGACACAAGGATACAATTCTCAGCTGGTGAAAATAATAAGCTACGATAATTCCACCCCGGTGATCATTAAGCCCGGGGGACCGTTAGACCCCGACAACTGTTAACTCAATTCAAAGAACCATGAATTCCTCGGCTCAGCTTCCCCTTTCATCGCTTCCGGGGGGAGCCCGTCAAGAGTGAAAATCGGCACGCGGCGGGGTTTGTGTCACACTCCTAATCACCCGATCCCAACGCAAACTGCTCATCTCTGACCCACTACCTTTTTTTTTTTTTTCATCCAATCCGCCAGTCTTGGTGGATAACGGGGCAGCATCGAAAAATCTTCGCCCTTCTCTCTGCAGATAAGTACCGTTACGATCGCGTGGTGCCCCGACAGAGCGAGAATGCATAATTAATGTCGACGCGCGAGCGCGAGTTGCCGAAATTTTCAGTTTCTTCGATCTGATTTTTATTGCCTGATTTATCGTTACTTTTACTGAAACGAACGGCTGATCTTATCTCCTCGATGGCTTTATTTTACTTGAATGTATTATCATCATTATCACGACGAAAATAACCTGTTCAATGATATAATAAATTACGCGAGCAACCAGAATCCATTCAAAAGTAAACAACAAACAAACTATAAAAAAAATAGCATCAAATGATATATTGAATTCCAGGAAAATTTACATTCTATGCCATCTATCATACGGTGAAGACACGATGAATATTCATAGATTTATTTTGGAATCGCTCCCCGATAAGCAAATTCCCCCAAACCAGTGAAAAAAGTCGCTCACTTGTAAACAAGCCGGTGGACTTTGGCCAGCGACCCAAAAAAGCCAACCCCCCCTTCGAGATCAATCAGCCCAGAGGCAGATGAGCCTGCTCGCGAAGAAGGCGAAAAAACCGGCCAAAAGAATGACGAACGCCCCGTTATAGGTCGTCCGCGGTGCAGGTGTCCTCGATAAAACCCGAGAAAGCTAAGCTACTTTCCTCCTCCTCCTGGTCCCGCGTTATCTCGGTAAGGAGGAAGCGGAGAAAAAGCGAGAGCGTTGGCTGACGACTCTTTTTAGAAGAACAAGAAGCGGCATCGAAAGTCGCTCGAATTCGAGGACTCGACTACCTACTTCCCGGGAGAAGATGACGAGCCAGCGCTGCTGGAAAGCCCGTGGAAAAGGGAAATTAAATAACCCAAAGACTGATAATTACAAACATCATCTCCGAGAGAAAACCCATTATCGAAAGTAGCCGATTGGAAACGAGGACGTTTTGCGGAATCCCCGCTGGCCGGACATTTCTAATCGTGAATTATTATGTAAAATTGTCGTCTTCTCCCCCTGGGAATGCCAGTCTAAGTATGACGAACGAACTGTAAACTACCTTGGTACCTGTGCGCAATATTGCGCCTTGGGTAGCATCAATGTCGGCCAGTCATCAAAAAAAAAAAAAAAAGAAAAAAGAAGCTAATCCATGGTCGATACGGTCCCACTGACGTAACAAGGACGCCCGTAGGTTGTCGACGGACGTCACAGGGCCACGTAACTTCCGGCAGCTCCTAGGGATGAATATAAATCCGTGCGTGCGCGGACCGATCTCGGGCTCCACCTTTCTCCGCTCGCGAGAGATAAATAAAGCCTCCCTGGGCCCGAGTAATTGTTATCATCGTTAATTGCGCAACGCCACCTTGCATTGCGCAATTTTGGGCAGGGTGGGGTATTAAATAACGATTCACTCGGGTTTTTAAAACTCGGGACAATGAACAGGGCGTCCAGCGTTTATCAACGTATCGAAACAATTGCGCAATGGGGTTTTTAGGGTCCGAAGGATCCAAACACTTCCTGACTAACCTTCTAAGACCGGCCGCGCGGTTGTTAAGCGAATTCAGCGGGTCGCGTTATCGAGATCACTTTCACTATCTCTGTCGGCCGGTGCAGGCTTACGCGATGCAAATTATGTGGGTAAACGAAGGACTGCAGGCGCTTAATTGGCCGGATTTGTCGTGGCTGACACGACGTGTTCATCGGAAACTATGTGGGACAGACAAGACTTTAAAGCTCGAGATAATCTCATGGAACACTGATTATTCCTGACAATTAAATAGATTATCGATTAATAATTTTTATGTTTTACCATCCTTAAGATAGTTTTAAAATAATTCGTTCATCTCATATTCAGGTGAAAAGTTAGCTATTCTGAGATTCAAGTGATTTTTTCATTTTTAGTCACCCTTACAGAATTAGATAGATTGGTAATGTAATTTTGGTAATTTTTAAAATTTAACCTTTGCATTGAACTTAAAAGAATGATCATGGATAAGTATTACAACGATGATCATCAAATGATCGCTGATAATATTGTGATTACCGTTCAAACTGCACCCTTACGTAAGTCCCGTAAATAAAATTCGCTGACCCATCACCCCACGCGCGAGCCTCCCGGGAGTCATTCACTCCCTGGTACGGCCGGTTACGAAAGTAAAAACCTGCCGCCGCTACAGTGGCACACTTTTTGGGCGCGTTGCTTGGGTGATCCCGCCGCCTACCTGGTTGGTCATTTCAAGGTTACCGCGATTAATGAATAACGCCGCGCCGGAGCTTGAGAAACGACATTATGGACCGCGCGGGTATAGCCCGAGGCGGCTGGCTCTCCCCCCTTTGGTCTCGATTTCGAGAGTCTCTCTTTTGGCCGACGTGTTAAGTCCTCAGGTCATTGTATGTTTGCCCGGGGTATTATCGACGGCTCTTTTTCACCTGTTGTTTCAGGCCACTGGTCTTGAGGGCTTTCGAGACAGGTGCTTCCAAAGCTTGGATCACGTAAACGTTTCTTGTGGATTGCTTTTATTTTTCAATACCAGAGTTGCTCGAGGGAAAATTATAAATACCGAGTTTTCTTTCGACCAACGCAAAAGATGTGACGGTTGATATACCTGACCTAATTACCGATAAACGCTCGAAAAAATTTGTCGAATCATTTGATAAGTGCACACTCGTGACGAGTTAATTTTGCGAGGAAAAAGAGGACTTTTCGGTACATGCTAATGAGAGGGGGAGAATTTAATTTCTCCTCTTTGATTACTTCGAGGCTGGATTTTAAAGCGCAGGGTCCAACGTGCATCGCACGTAACTTACATAAAAATTGTGTTGTAAGTACTCAATAAATGTCCATTTCTACATAATAAGATATGGCTATAAAATACTTGTACTGTTACATGAAGGTTTACAACATCTGGAAAAAAAAAAGAAGAATCGTTTGTCTTTTTTTTATTTTTTCAACAGGTGCATGGCTTTATTCTTTAAATGCAAATCCAATGAAACTAAAAGATGAGTGACTTATTCGGGCCGTAGGAATCTCGAAATGTCTCTTTATTTTTCGAATCTGATAAATCGAGAGCGCAGCGTATTCATTCAAAGATACTCAAAGATTAATTCGTTTGTGCAAGAGCAGAATTTTTTCGAGAATCAAGGTTGACACCACATTTTATGCGAAACCAGAATAATCTCACAATTTTGCAATCAGTTTTTCATTCCAGAGGATTCACGCTCTGAAGCAACGAGCGTTTCAATTCAGCGAAAGCTCGCTAAACTATTTCAGACTCGTCTGATCAAAACTGTTCCAATTAAAAACAAAAAATTTATTGAGATATCATCACGTGAATCGAACATCAAGAATATTCTTGTTTGCGCAAAACGTTTCATAATTGTACGCCAGTGCGAAAAAAAAAAAACCCATTTTTACAACTAACAGCCATCTTTCCATAATTTTACGATCAAAACTCAGCCAGAGTTGTCCATTATATTCGCGCTCTTATGTATATACATAACTGGAAAAATCTTACGAGCGGTCATTGAAGTCGTCTCCTCTTTTTAATTTTTTTCCAGAGGACTCATGAATTTTGCATACTCGGGTATTGATTCTCCTCGTCTAAGCGAGTCGCGAAAAGTAAGCGTTAACCTTCGCTCAAGAGGCATTAAGCTCTGGGTGCAAAAAGTTGTTGCCCCCGCAGAGAAATGGCCATCGGGATGCAGGAAGAGACCTCCAAGATGATAATTGCAGCTGCTCCTGTCAATCACCCAACCTTCGTCAGCCCAACAATTTTCGATGCATAATGACGAAGAAAATATTGGCGCGCGTAAGAGGGGTTGAGTAATTTTATTAACGAGCCCCGTAATAAAATACTCAATAGTTGAATCATCACCAAAAGTTATATTAATTACGCTCGACATTGAGTAATACGTATTACGATTCTTTTTTTCTTTTTCTCTCTCTCTCTTTTTTTTTCACAAAAATAATCCCAAAACGAGGAGCTTATTATCCAGGAAGAGCCTTGGTTTCCGCCCACGACGCAACCGATGATAATCTCGAGCCGAAATCAAAACTACGCGATTTCCTTTTTCATACGCGCTTTACGATCGGACGGGCGCTCGCGTTCGTGCCTATCGTTTTCACTTTGCCGGAAGTCGCGTCCCTTACACGAGTTCATTACCGGTAATTTCTGCAGCCACGGTAAAGAGGTTTTGCAAAGAAAACAGGCGGGAAATTCAAATTTTTTAATATATATATATGCGGCGTCTGGTCTCAAGGCTCCCGCGATGTACGAGTGTAAAAAAGGCAATTTTGAGGTTGAATTTTTTACTCGGGCGACGCTTAAACGGATAATTAAGACGTCTGGTCGTTTGATATTAAAATCGTTTCCAAGACCTACTGCCACTGGCTACCGAGTATTAGGTTTTTTTTTTCTCGCGTCTTTTATCGCTGGCTAGAAAAAAACTGTATAGTTAAATAATGTAGAGGAGTTTTCACGTGACGGTCGGCTGTTAATCTCAAATGGAAGCCAAAAAAATAAGTGCAAAATCCTGGATTGGTTTTGTATTTAATAACTTTGAGGATATTTAAAATGGTTTACGATCGAACGAGGCGTTACACGCCGAGGTTTTATACAGTTTTTTTGAAAACTTCATTCCGTATATATAATTTAACGAAAGTTTTTACCTTCATAATCCAGAAAAAAAGACATTTTTTTTTTTTCATTTCTTTCGTTACGATTTAAAAACTTGATTCTTATATAAAATATGTTAACAGTTTCTCCTCATATCACGCCAAATGTTTCTTCAAATGTCCTAATAGATTGGAAATAATTATTCTTGATGCATTTAGACGTAATAATTTATCTAAGATTACTTATACCGTTAAGTCACTAAAATGGCGATTATGTAAGTGAACATTCGAGTAAGTCTCGATAAAAAAATATAATGATTATCATCGAGCTTAGTTTTTTTTGCCTCCGACAACAGCTCTCATGAATACTCGAGACTTTTCCATACGGTTCAACAACACAAGATCAATTAACAGTTAAAACACAATTTTTTACTGCCTGCTCGTACGACATCTTCGTTTACGCGTCAAACGGGGTTTATTACCGAAAAGATTGATTATCTCTCGTAAAACAATAAAAAAAAAATTTCCAACTGCATAATTCATTGTGCGTGACGCAATTTGGCGTCAGAAAAATCATATAAATGCGATTTCTTCAAAAAAAAGCACAAATCTACGATCAATCAAAGACTAGCCAAGCCACTAAAAAGTCATCGACATCTTCTTTTTTTATTCGAAGCCTTCAGTCACTCCTTCCGTAGGTAACTTTTTTTGCTTTTAATAAACTTTTTTCTAGTTTTCATTGACGTATCAGGGTCGAGTTCGGTTAGTGAAAATTGTTTTATTTGTTTCTTTGCGAAGCCTGCAGGTATTTTCCATGAGAAAGATCTAAAAAATTAGTTTTTGGATGTATCTTAAGTGGTTCGAACGTGTTTGACTGAGATTAACATATGAAATAGATCGAGTTTTGAATAGTTCTATAGATTATTGAACCCTAAATCGAGGGACACCTGCTATACATAGAATCTGCCATACAATCGTATATAAATGAAAGCTTTTTTGTATCAATCACATGAACATCATATTAACATCTTGTAAAAATATTCCATAATAAAATATAAAAGAATCAAAATAAAATTAGAAATATAAATGTTCGTTATACAACTAAAAAATCAGTTGTCAATATACTTTTATTACTATAATTCGCGAATAGAAAAAAAAGGCTCATCGTTGGAGCTATTGAGTTTTTATGTTCTTACTTTATCAAGCAAAGCTAATATTTTTAAAATATAAGTTTGAATAACTGCATAGTTCAGAAATGTTGGAAACTACTTTTTTTTAAATAATAAATTATATGGAATCAGTAAAAAAAAAAAAAGAGTTCTGTCAACAGTGATGTTTGACTCGATTTGATCTGTCCAATGACACTATGTATATGTGTAATTATGGGATGTTAACGTTTGTCAGTTGATGCATTTTTTGCAATTATTAACTTTTTCATTGAGATAAAATTTATGCGACCCCATTTTGAAAGTACTCTGTTCTAAAATAAGAAAGTTTAGAAACAAAGAGATAAAACTATTCAAAGTATTGATGTTATTTTTTAAATTTTTCAAGCGCAATCAAATCTTAAAAAAAAAAAGAACGCATGCATCAGTAAAAACTATCGTTCCAGACAAATTAATGATGGATTTTATATAATCATCATTTTTTTTCTTAGGCTCATTTGTCGGATTAATCGCATACAACTTCGTACTGCAACTGTCGTTACTCAGGCTTATAAAAAAGTGCGTCATTTATTTTACTAAAATAACGCAGTCGCATCTTTTTCTAATGGTGTCATCAAAGATCATAAAAAAAAAAAAAAAACAATTTCGTTTGTGACTCATTTGTTGACTCAATTCTAATTTGCTTTATTTATATTTTTAGTCTAGAGCAACCTCACTAATATGTGGTCAAACTTTTTCCACAGTTGAAGTTTTCAAAAATCCTTATTTGTTTTTCTTAATTAATAAATTTTAATGTTCTCTGAAGTCATGTTTCTATAACTCTTTATTGGGATTTGCAGATCAGTTGACTGCTGGAGGGTTCATTAAAAAAAAGCTATAATTTTTATGGTTTATCAACTAAAAGGCTTTTTATTAGTAAAATTTTACTTTCAAACCTTAAAAAATCTCAATATTAAGAATTTTTTGAGTACTCAATAAAAAGAGTGTTTCACTCGGATTTTCAACTTCAACTGTGAATCAAATCATTCCACCAAACAAACAAAAAAACAAAAATGATAGTAAACTCACTGTGCTTGAACTTTCCGCGCTGCGAGACGAGCAGGTTGAGGGGCTTGGGTATCTTGTCGACGGGTATGGGGGCGTCGGGGTTCGGCCGGGGTCCGAAGAGCGCGCTCCGTCCGACCTTCATGTACTGCCTGCCGATCCTCGTCGGGGATCCGTCGCCGAAGAGACCCGCTAGGAACTTCATCTTCATCTTGAAGCCTTTTTTTTTTTTAAAAACCTTGTCTTCTTTTTAAACGAAAAAAGAGGATCTCAAGGGTGGGTGGGGGTTGGGATTGAGAGTGCTTGGTTCCTCTAAGTCCGTGAGACGTCCATCGGTGCGAAGTCCAGCTTCGCCAATTGACTTAATTTTTACTATGACTATTCACTAAAATGCCCGCTGTTGATTGTGCCTTTTTGAGTTTACTGTGTCAGGTGACTTCCCCCAACATCGTTGGTCCGACACTGAGTTTCCATGGTTTTCATTCCAGGTGCGCTCTTTGGTTTCGGAGTGCGCGTCACTGCCGATCCTTCATTTTATCTCGGTTCGGCGCACTTTTTGAACAACGCGGGGTCCACACTTTCACCGACTTCCCTCGATCTGAAACAATGAAAATTTTTTCAAACTATTATTATTATTTTATAGACAGAGGTTGTTTGAATTTACGGGGGTACGGTTGGTCGTGTGGATAAATATAAATCAGCGCTGGTTACGAGGTTTGAGGAAAGTTTTCGCATAAATGATCGGTGGAAACAAAGAATTTGTTTTGAAAAATTTTCATCCGAGTAAATTGAAGTAGTCACGATAAAAAAATAAAAAAAATATTTTAAAAATCCCGGATTTTGGGTCGACCTTCGTGAAATTCGGATGAAAGTTTTTGTACGTTTGCGGAGGAGACGATGCTCTGACCTTAGACGTCATTTTGGAATGCGCATTGGAGAATTTAATTTGAATGGGGAAATTTTTTTTCAAATTTATTGTAAATGCTCGTTACGTAAGCCCGCTGGGATTTTATTGTGTTTTCGTACTTTTTTTTTATTTTTACGGCGTATAAATTTATTTTTCACCGAGCTACACCGTAAATCACTCGATAATTTATTTACAAAAATTTCGAAATCAATTTTTTTAGATAATAGTCCGGTGCGTTCAACTGGGGTTAAAATTATCTAATATAAAAGAAAAAAATAAATTTTTTTCACGTGACCAAAAGACTCAAAAAGATAAAAATGTGCGGATTTTTTTTTTTTTTTTTTTGTAGAAGTCAAACTTATGCATGACTCGACCAAATGTATGCACTGCTCACGAATGACAATGCAGTTAGTGTCACATATGAGCATATATGATTCCTGGAAGGTAAAAACTAATGAATTTTATGCGAATAGTTTTTTTTTTTTTTTATCAACTCGCAGTATGGTTTATCGTCGAGGAAATGGAAAAAGTTGAATAGAAATGTGTCGTCAATGTGGTTTATTGAATATTAATGCAATTAAAGCTCGGGTTGAAATATTGGGGCAAAAACGAGAAAATTATTCATTGAATTTTGAGACGATTCCGGCTATTGAGCTTGGGTGACAAGATTGCTTTTTGTCACATTTAAAAATTTGCTCTTTAATCTGTCACCGATAACCCGTACAAAGTGACAGGTTAAAATAACAATACTTTTTTTTCATAATGTGATAATTTTGTTCAACTTTTCCTCGTTCAGAACATAATTCTACTCATTTTAATTGTAGTTTGGGTTTTTTTTTTAATATATTTTTTTTATACAAAAAAACACTAATAAACGATTGAAAACTTAATTGATAGGGCAGAAAACCTTGGAGAATGTTATTTAAATCAAAGTTGACTTTTCCGCAATTGCCTCATTCATTATTATCAATAGCTATTGATACCCATTGAGAAAAAATTATTATTTTTTTTTTTCAAATCAAGATAGTATTTTGAGTGGTTTCCTTTCAGAAAAGGGAACAACAAAATCGTAAAAAAGACTGGTCAATTAGCTCAATAAATAGTAAGACATATTTTCCAAAATAAGTATCGTCATAACCGAAAAATTTTCTTGGAAAATGTGCAGAGAAAAACACAGTGACGTAGATCGATTTTCGGTCATTTTTCACATTCGCACAAAAAGTTTTTTACTATCCATGTTTACTATGCCAGGGAAAAAATTTGTTGATTACATTTTTTTTTATTGATACTAGCATGCACGACACTCTTTTTTCTTCACAAAATTCTAGTAACAAAAAAAAATCAATCTGTGCGCGCAAAAACGATTACGAGCTGATTAAAACCACGAATAGGGAAAAAAAAAAGAATCGATTGCATTTTAAATTTTCATTAAATTGTAATGAATTTTCATTAGAATTTTAATTGAGCTATTATCACACTGCATGTCAAATTTGAGCTCTTCGCTCATTAAAATATATAACGATTTAAAGTTCTTGAAAGTTGAATGAATACATTAATACAGAAGTATATTATGAGTTAAATAATATTATGAGGTTCGTGAAAGTCAAGGTCTAAGTCGATTACGCCGTTATAAAATATTATCCTCTAATTCAATTGTATCATTATCAGCCGCGTTAAAAGCTAATTAATAAAGTACGGTAGCGAAATTTATCTACTGATAAATTATTTATCGATCGGTCATCGATTATGCAACCTCGCGAGCAAAAATTCTAAACAATGAAATTTTAAAACGACCCAAAACCATTGAATATTATACAACCGCTTTTAAAATCCAAATTGGCGCGAATTTACGAAACGTGGTCAAAGCGCCGGCTATTATCTGACTTTCTAATCCCGGGCAAAAAAGAATATTTATTTAAAAAAGAAAAATCAGCGCGACTTCCCGAAAGCTGACCCGTCGAATTTCCCAGACTCCGTCGTCGTCGTAGTCGTCGCTCGATAAAATAATTGCACCAGCGACAATTTCGACACTTGGGAGATGTCTCGCCTTTTCTGGATTGTTTTTCTTTTTTCGCGTCTCACTTACCTCGCCATGATCTATCAGTTTTTTTTTTGTTGTGGTTTGTAGAAAAAAAAGGCGATTGTTTTTACGACACCGGGGGCATGGAATTTTTCAATCAAAAGTCGAAATTAAGCTACAATTGATAAAAAAAGTTATAAATAAGTAAGTAAATGACCCCAACTTCACAAAACTTATTTGTAAAAAATAATTTCGAGGCCAGTGAGAACAACGCGATTTACAGTTTAGAAGTAAAGGTTCACCGAACTCATTGCGTTTATTTTGATAAAATTGCGTAAACAATCCCGCGAAATCATTCTCTCGTCGACATTGAAAACACCATGTCGCATTCACACCGAGTAACTGCAATGTCACTACGTCAAGTTTAAATTTTCGCGCGATCTATTTTATGACAGTCCGGTACGCACTCAAGTAGGTTGCTTTTTTGGGACGGAATAAACATAATCTAAACAGTTTTTTTAACTCACGATAGTGAACTGAATTTCAATCTAGGGTTAAAGAACATCTCCAATTTGACAAATTATGACGAGTCCGCCCAAAAAAAACGTCGTTTAACTGTATCAGAATGCAGATAAGAGCTTCCAGCTTCTTCTCGAGAATTCAATCAGAAGAGAAAAAAAATGCTTATTTGATGATTGATATCGATTAGTGAAAATTGACTTTTTTTTCTAAAAAGGAGTTATTGGTTTTTAATGGAAGTAAAAAATCTGGTAATATCACAGACAAAAGGTATTTTTTTACGATTATTCAGTAAAAAAGTTTCAAAAATTGATTTATTAATGAATCATTACAAACGGAATAGTAATATTCTAATATCAGAATCTTCAAAAATAATCCGATTTTTTTTTAATCCACATAAATAACAAATAAAATAAAAAAATTTTCTAATCTTTTATAAAACAAAGCAATGCCAATGACTGACGCTGATGAAAAATCATCGCATTTGCATATAAAACGCACCGCTCCGGTCCAAAGGAATTTTCATCTCACAATTTTCATTACACAATTTTGCACCTTGCAGTCGGTCGGCCGTTGGTATTGCGCAAGCGCGGCACGAACTCGCCTCAGTCCACTGTTTATCTCGCGTTAGCATTGAAACCCACCAGTGAAATTTTTACTACATTTGCGCGTGTTCGGTTTTTCCTTCTTACAATGAGCGCGATTAAGCCGTCCAATGGTTTTGTATGCTAATGAGCTTGGATTAAATTATTGTAACTTTTTAGCGATTACGATGTTCAAAGGATGCCTCGGGGCGAGCGCGCCAGGTTGATTTTAGTTTTTGATTATTTTAGTTTGCGCAGGCAACGAGCACGAAGCCTATCGATGTTTTCCTGTAGTTCTGACAATGAGAATATTTTTTTTTTTTTTTTTTTTTTTTTTTTTTTTTTTTTTAATATAAAAAGTACGAAATTGATCTGACAAGCTATGATTGATGATCACCGGAACTGTAAACCCAAAACAATTTTAAAGCGCAATCTAAATAATTGAATTAAAAATATTTGAAACGAGGATAAGTTTTTGTCTATTAAGCTCAAAATACTGTGCTGGTGTTTTACTAAATAGTTCGAAATGATTTGCGTTTATCTACTAATTATGATAAATCGTCTTTTAATGTACGCACGATCTGAACTGGTGATGAGTTTATTTAATAGACACTATATCACCGTAATATCAACAGCTCCTGCCTTAACACGTGATCAAAATAATCAAATCCGTTCGATTGAATTTAATGAAGTACCCAAACCTTATTTTTAATGCTCATTTCGATTTCAGAATCAAATCTAAACTTGACGTATTCGTTTGAATGAGCTTATGATAATATATCTATTTACAGACTCTACTTCATCATTTTTTTATGAATGTTTTTATTAGAAAATTTTTTTTAGTTACGTATGAACTAATTTTCTTAAAAAAAATTTTAACAAGCACAAAGAATGCAAATTCATGATTTTTACAGGAAAAAAAAAAAGGATTCTCAACAGTAATCTCGAAAATCTAATACACGCAGAAGTGAGTATAAAACCCAAAGCGCACTGCTGTTATCAACGCAATGATGTTATTTTCCGTAAGGTTTCGAAATAATTTTAATTGAACGCATTTGAAATCTATCGATAATCGACTCTCTCGAAAAAAGACTGCAATCGTCGTTAAAAAATCGGTCGATAAGACGGGGATTTATGTAAAGAAACGGATTAATTTTTTCGAGACAGGAACTCAAAGCCGCGTTATCGCAGGATGCCTCGCTTTAATTTTTCCCGATAACCTTACTTAATAATTACTCTAAACATCTCAAGTCTCGGCGTCGATCACAAAATCATTTATTTTAATTAATCGCGAAACGTGACCGGCTCGTCTGGCTCGCGGAGGAAGGAAAAAATCATTCGGACGGGATGGAAAACCACGAGTCTTCCGCCTAATTCCAGAGTCTGAGCTCTCGTGCGTCACGCCTGGGCGAGTGCACCCGACTATTACCGTTCGGAGGCATGCAATGTGACGCGGCTCTGATTTTCACCGACTGCTTTCAATTTTTTTTTTTTTTTTCTTTTTTTTCATTCTTATTCTTTATTGAGAAAACTTTGAACGGTTATCGAGGAGCTATTTTTAAAGATATGTCACCGGGATGATAATGAGCGGTTGACAAAAAATGCGCTTCAGACGTTGCAACTGTATGGCCGATAAGTTCGCTTGGGTGCAGGGGGGCGACTGCAATCGGTTTTAATTTACGCCGATACTGTAATTCAAATTTAATGAATGAATCAAGAATGTTCTTATTTGCCTAATTCATGTGTTGTTGGGAACGAATAAATCCACCAAACTCATCAGAGTGTTAGTAATATTGAAAAAATATAGTTAAACTGAATTTTTTGAATATTTAGAAAAAATTTAGCTCTTAAATAAACAATAATAATTAAAACAATAATATTATATTTAATATTTAATAATATTTTTAATACTAATAATAATAATATTCATCAATATTTAATTGATGATTGATAATAAACAAAGTAGTTTTCTCAAGTGCCTGTTAACAATATGAATTTACACTATTTACTCTTAATATCCAGTAAAAACTACAAGTTAATTCTTAGCTACTAACGTAATATAGGGATGTTATCATTAAAAATACCCAAGGATTTACTCAATTTGTACAAAAAAATAGTTGTTTGAAATAAAAGTGACAGAAATTGAGTTTAGAAAATTTCTCGATTCATTCATAAAGCACCGCACATCGATCGACCATTCATGCAAAAGGAGAATCAACAATGCAAGGAATTCCCGGTAAGAAGAAAAAGTAAAATCAGAGCAGTGAAAATATGGAATCGTCCGGGACGTCGCGTCGCTTAATTGACGTTATCGGGGTGGAGAAAGTCTCCGTCACCGTCGCAACGCTTCGTCGCCTACCCCCGGCCGGCGGCGAAGGTCGAGGCTCCCGGTGGATGACATTGCTCCTGGACTTTTACCCGTACATACGCGTATCAAAAATTTGCTCCTTCAATTCGGATTCTTCTACTCGATTCGGGTAAGTGTAACGAGAAACCGGTGGCTTATGAATGCCGATTTTTTTACAGAATTTTGTTACTCATCGGCCGGGTTTATTCGTAATCGAAGCACCGTTGCGGTCTTTTGATGATTGTAGGCCTCGGGTTGCGAAAATGAGATGAGAAACTGTCGCGAAATAACATAATAGCCCAAGGAATTGGGCAACCCGCTATAAACGTCGATTTATTATTACTTTTTTTTTTTTTTTTTTTTTTTTTTCGGAGATGGCACAACGACCAGGAGCAGCATCGATATTTCATTACGGGCCTTTTTGTCGGATCCCACGTAAATGCGTCGCGGGGTTTCACAAGAGACGACGAAAAATCTCTTAAAATTACGATTATAATCGCTCGAGCGCTTATGTCACGGAGTTTAAAAGGCTCACTTAGGTGCTAACTGGCAGGTTAAAAACGTGAGATTGAGATCTGAAAAGTGACACGTATACGAAACCGCGGTTTTCAAACGCCCGTGGTAACAATGATATTAACGCAAACGGTAGCAGCTGCTTTCTTTATTTTTTATTTAGTTACGAGTCTTGGTTAAATACGCATAAATAAGCCCCAGCCCATTCTTTTTTTTTTACGACGTTGATGCTTCGCTATTGTGATGTAGGTGCAAAACTCGTCCCAAAGACAAGTTTGTTTAGTTCCTTTTTTTTTTTTTTTTTTTTTTTTTTTTTTGTCATATGAAGTAACTTTACGAAAGTAAAAGTAATTTCTTAGAAAGTAAAAGTAACCCCCCGGTTGGGTTGGATTATTTCACTTTTTATCGTGCATAATACGAAATGAATTTCTAGACTATTTCAGTTTTATTATTCACGTCGTGGATTTGAAATACGGTGAGAGTAAGACGTACAAATAACAACCCTTGAAGCAATAAAATCAGTTTCAAACTAATTTTTATAATTTAGAAATTTAAATTTTTATTTTTACCTGAAAAAAATTATTATGTTTTTGAATATTTATAACTTCAACAAAAATACCCCAACTTTTCTTCTTAATTGATGAATATTAATTGATGTACCAAAAAAATTTTAATAAAACAATCAAACGCGATAAAATTTATAAAATTTCCCGTGAGTCATTCGAATTTTCGGAACCTCAAGCCAAAGTTCGCCCGCTCGAAATCCATGAAATCGACCTTCCTGGACATAAATTCGTCACCTCGTAGTCTAACTTATCCCCAAAAAATCCCATTTCCTTTGATTTTTGCGTTAAAATAGAAAGTAAGTGCGCGCTTGCAGCGTTCGCAAACAAGGAGCCTCGCGCGCTTGCATAAAAGGTTGAGCGCGTTGCAAAATGGAATAAATGTTAATTAAGATGTGAAATCTTGAGTAAACTTGAAAAGGAGAGAAGTTTAAAAAAAATAAAACACCTCGTCGAGAAGAAGAAGAAGAAGAATACGAAGAAAGAAGAAAGAGTGTCATAAATAAGCCAAGGTTAGTCGCGCGAATCGCGCTTTTCGGTTCTTTACGAAAGTTGCCCTTCGAATTGCACGCGTAAGGGCTGATAAATTTTTACGTAACCGCTGGAATTCGCGATTTCGACACGCGTTTCAATAATAATGATAATAATAATTTTAATTTCGTACGATTCTCGGGAATTGATGTTTCTTGGATCGTCACGAATGAAGTTTTGTTTACAGAAGCTTTAGTTTGATGAGTAAACATAAACGTGATTAAAAAGTTAAGTTATATCACGCGTCTTATTTTTAATGTCACTGTTAGTGATTGACGGCCTGTCTTGCAAAATCAGACGAATCTAGTTACTAAAATAGATGCATTTATGTGAATATTTTTTATTATTTTAAGTTTAAAACTAGAAATTAAATCTAAAACAAAATGCTTATCTGTTAATTTCTGATTTTTGAGAAATCAATTTAGTCGATATTGCAATCCAGCCTCTAAATTATCCGAAATTTGTTGATCTTTAATTAAAAAAAAATAAAAAAATAAATAAAAATCTTAGATAAGAGCCCAGCTTAAGGTCGATGCAATAAAAATTCAAAAAAAAAATGTTAAAAAACTTTCTCGACACAGCAGAGAGAAGTTAAAAAAACCTTGGTGACATTCAAACCGAACCTTCAAATTTGTGAAAATAACTAGGAGCTTGTAATGAATGACTGCAGCGTTACCAATATCTTTCCCGAGTAAACATTATAATGCGGCTGCCGAAGCCGCGAATTCGGGCCGAGTTCGGCAGCCGAGCTCGGCCCGAGGTCGGTTGGGGGCGCGGTAGTGATCTCGGTCCGAACTCGGCCGATGAATTACTGTAGGTATTTAAAGGTTATGTTATTATAAAGTATGCACATTATGTTGCTTCAGCTATTTAAAATAAATAAACAATTTTGTTAGTGAGTGTAAATATAATCCATAGAATTAGCTGAAACTTGAGATGTAAATATTTGACAAAAAAAGTTTTAGCTATCTGTAACACAAAATGTTTTCTACAGAAAAGAGAAGATTAAATTTAAAAAAAGTAAATCAAAATAAACGTTTAAAAAAGGAGTCTGATAGCAGTTATTTAGATGAGCAGGAACCTAGAAGTGTTGAAAGTTTTTGTGAATTAAGTCAACCAAGTGAAAATGTGGTAATTGATGAACATGTTGATCCTACTGAAAATGCTGAAAAAAAATATGAAAAAAGTTTTTTTTCGGTGGCATCTAAGTAAAATTTAAGAAACAAATTTAGTATTGCAATGAATTAAAGACTTCATTTTTTTATTCAGTTATAAACAAACTACTAGAAAATTTGGTCTAATAAATGTAGTAGATAATTTTTTATCAAACTTTATCAGTGAATTAAATCTTTCATATCAATTTGTGGAATTAAAAAAAAAACTTCTTAGAATAAAAGTGAGTTGTTATTTATAATAAACCAACTGTATAAATAAAAATTTATCATGATTGTAGTTGAAGGTGTGAAAAGAAAATTGATAATGTAGTTGCATTCAGAATTAATCAAAAAAAAAAAAAATGTAAAACAAAAGTCAGATATTTATGACAATAAAAGTTTTATATTGGCTTGTCAAGGAGCAGTCAGATTTAGCCACCCAAATCTTTCTAACATTGGATCAAATTTACTCATTCGGGTGCTTTATAGAGCAAGAGAATAAATTTTAAACTATATAATGAGCAAAAAATATACCATATTTAACTAAAGATAGTATCCATAGGTACTCGATACCACAACTTAAAGTATTTTATAAAGAAAATATGAAAAATGTATGCTATTTCAAAGTGAATAAGCCCACAAAACTATTTTAGGTGAATTTATTGTGTCAATTTTAGCTTTTTTTGCTTAAATTAGTCTGCACCACCCAACATCATGTAACTGAAACTTATCAAATTTTTTGCATTTTTTTATTTTTTCCAAACAGACACTTCAATGCTTTCAACTGATTCTTTTTAGTTAATATATATTCAAGTTACTTGATTTTTGTTGTTTTTCACACAGGACACAGTAAAATTGATGTTTTAAAACATACTTAATTTATATCTAATAGGTTTTAGTTAATAATTATAAATGATTTTATTTTTTGTTTACACTTACCTAAATAATTGAAAACTGCTGGTATAGAAAAAAATAATTATCATTTTGAGCATGTTTCATAAAATATTTTTATCAACTTTATAGTATCTTAAGTGAAAAACATGAAACAACTTGGGTAAGTCATAGTTTCAATATAGTGGAAGGTGCAGACTAAGTACGGCTTAAGCAAAAAAGCTAAAACTGACAAAATAAACATAACACAGGTGGTAAAATGATCCTAATAGATTTTCAGTTTTTAAACAGTTTGAATCCTTCATTTTTTATTTATAAAGTACTTTAGATTGTGGTATGAAACCTGTGGATACTATCTGGTGTGAAATGTGCTCCACTGTAGTGTATTTAAAATCAATTCTCTTTCTCTGTAGAGAATCTGGCCCATTCTAAAAATATCAAATGTTTTTAGGAATAAAAAGCTAAATTTTCAGCGTATTTAAAAAAATTTTGATACCAGTGAGCCAAATATAACCTCAAAAAAATATTGCATTTAGTGTAGTAGAACTAACTTTTGTAATATTTTAGGAATAGCTTCTAAATAATTACTTCTCTCAGGGCTCTAGAAGTAATTATTTATATGAAAATTCAGTTTTTGTATAAGAATATCAATGTATAAATGCACATCGATAAAGTTTATCGTCAGCTAGCTGAGCAGCCTTGCACTGTTTTGTTTTCGGCCGAGTTTGGGCCGAAAGCGTCGCCGCGCCTCCCACCGAACTATGGCCGAATTCGGCAGCACTTCGGCTAGTTCGGATACGAATTCGGGCCGAAGTCGCGCCGAATTATAATGTTTACTCGGGTTGGTTTCGACACCAGTCGCGAGAAGCCGGTTTCGGGATGTTTAATTTTTTTTTTTTTTTTTTTTTTTTCTCTTTAAGAGCTTTGGAATCATTGAGAGATATTGACAAGAAAATTGTCATTTAATTGCACTCGCCTTGAATCAACTCCTCAAACTCTGACAATTTTGACCAAAATTTCACGCACAAGTTTATCGTTCAGCTGATTTCACAATTAATTAAGCCTTATCGGCGCTCGATTTGCATCGCGACTAGTGAAAATTTTGTTTTATTGTGCAACGATATTAACCTAGAAAATTGTGCACCCGTATTGGATTCTCGTTAACCAGATCAACATAACTCCACATGCTTAAGTGGAAACTAAACGGCTGATAAAATTTCCTGCGCTCAACTTTTTGGTCCAAATAAAAACTATTGACACCATTGGTACCGTCACGCGTAAATAAACCCCTAAAATGGTCACTCAACGTTACCGAATCCACGTAATAGTTGCGCAAGAATTAAAAATCGTACGAAAAAAATGAAAAAAAAAAAAAAAAAAAAAAAATGAGCGCATAATCCTCAGACGTAACATCCCAGGTGCAGCGTTAGATCCCGTTTTACATAAGGAATCCGTATACCCGCACCCCCGTTCGCGAAAAATCATCGAACTTACGCAATTATCCGGCTCTACCGATAGCCGGTGCGTGCTCCACATGTGTCGCGGTGCATACAGGAAGTAAATAAATACGGCTCGTCCGCTGGCTCGGCTCGGCGAAGCTAAAAGAGCGAGAGAGAGAAATCGGGATCGCCGAGCACGCGACTGCGGAGCCGGCTCAACTCGCTATCTAACACATATCCTGCTTCGAGTTCCTCTATCCCCGGTTGAGTATATTTGTTTACCTACTTCGGCGCCTTCGGTTATTCCTCGTAAACACGTGTAAACTCACTTGTGCTGTTCTGTCGGTATCCACTTGCTCACTCTCCGTACCGAATCACTTCACATTTTCATTCATTAATTTCGACCTCTTCTTCGAAATAAATCAACTAAATATCCTCATTTGTACACTCGAAGGGAGAACAATAAAAAGTCGAAAGTTGTTGTTTTTGTAAAAAACCAATTGCACATGCACCACACGCGGGTCGGGAGCCTGGAGGAATCGCGCGCGCGGGCGCCTCTCGAGAGTAACCAAGCTCAACTCGGACGGAGAACGACCGAGCGAGCAAAGTGCCCGACTGGCCGCGGCTCTTTTCAGCGGGGGGAGGGGGACGACGATGCCGGCGAAAGGTACCCCGCAGCACTCTGTGATCCGCGCCGAAGCTACCGAAATCCCCCACCCTGACCGGGTTACCCCCCCTGCCTCGGGGGGGTTTTATTTGACGAATCTAATTGGCGAACAATACCGTTGGATTTTTTTTTTTTTTTTCAGTGCCGGAGAGTAGCTTTTAGTTTGTGCTTGAGCTCCTTTTTGAGACAATTAACGCTGATGCGCTTGTGTTTAGCGAATTTTTTACAGTGTTTTGGCTAAAATTTTAACGAGCTTTTACGGGCGCGGTTTTTTATTCGTGAATGGTTCTTCTTATTTTGGTTGTGGGCAAAAGATGGTCACCTACTTTTCAGGCCTCTGAAAAAGTTTCTTCTTATTTTTTTAACATACACTAAACGAAAACCGTTGGTAAGGCTTTCCGATTGCAATTAGTAAAAATTGTATCTAGTTTTAAATTTTTAATATTTTTAATTTTTAAAATTCAAGTAGATATTTTGAAATATTCTGCCCTTACTGAAACCCTTTATTTTCAAAGTTAGTGAGTAAGGATCCTTTGCTTAAAGTTCTTAAGCTTTGTAAGCACACTTGACTCATAAATTTCAGTGTGAGTACGAAAAAACGAATATCATACGTCAGTGTATGTATTCAATTTATTTGGAAAATTTTTTTCAAACTTTTCTATGTTCTTCAATATGAGGTTGAAAATTTTTTTTTTTTTATAATTACTTTTTCAAGTATATATATTTTATTAGTTTGACACGTGTAATTAGCTGTAGAGGTCGAAAGTGACTGAACAGTCACTTTCATTCGAGACGTACTCCAATGAGATTATCTCAAGAAAGTGTCAATTATGACTTGTTTATTACTGTAGGTCCATTAATATTTAATTTGTCACAGAAAAAAAAATTAGTATTACCATCTAGCGGACGATAAAATAGCTGGCAATTCCTTGGAAATAATTAAATTCGGTCTTTTTTATTACAAACTAAACAGTAGTTGAATAAACGATTACGATTCAAGCGAACCATCAAAAGCAAGTCACCTCAAACTTTCAAAGACCAAAAGATTCTTTTAAATCCCGGAACCATCTCAGGAAACTACTCGAGTATTTGAAAAAGTACAATGCTGCAGTTACTACACGGGCAGAAGGAAGAAGAATAAAAAGAAAATACCGTTGCAGTGCAGGAATAAAGTTACTTCGAAGTTGTACAACATGGGTCCTCCTTTTACTTACCAAGTTGGCTTCAATTACGGTCTTGGGATTAATTTTAAGTACCGTAAAGTTATCTAAAATGAAATTAATTACGCTTCATGAGAAGTATAATTCGAAAAAAGAATTTTTTTTGTGGTTTGCGAGAGAAAAAAATTCGAATACAGGTCAGATTTACTTAAAAAAGGTCGTTTTAGGTAGTAACGAATCACTATTTATTTAATTTTTGTCTCTGGTTTGTAATTATTCAATATGTAACCAATGTATGCATCATATATGTAAATAATGTACGCTGTGTCACAATTAAATTTTTACTCAATATTTAAAAGGGAAAAAAAAAATTCGAGAAATTCCTACAGTACACCAATAACAAGGACGCTTAGAACCAAATATGTCGGGCAAACAATTTTTTTTCCACGCACGACAAATTAATTCAAACTTATCCGTAGACGTGCAATTTCAACCGTTATATTATTGCATATACCCCAGGTGGAGTATGATTACGAGGGGAAACATGAAAATGACATCCTACCGACGTTGTCATGCGCAGGAAGAATTCCTTAGAAAAATTACTGTATCATCTCGGGTATCGTGAACAATCATTCGTAACTGAAAAAAAGTTAAAAAATCTTTTTGAATTAAGAAAAATAACTACCACGTATTAAGTTAAAACAGTGGTTGGAGGAATTTTTGCCGATCGAAATTGAAGTTGACGCCCGTTATCTTGTTAAAACGGTAAATTTTTTTTGCCAAAATCCTACCGGTGGTCCGGGTTCTCAAATCGATCTTCCCAAATTTCGCACTACCACTGGATTGAAAATTTCAAAAAAGAGTTTATTCTAAGCCGAGAAACTGAGTAGATTAGAATGAATTTTCACATTATGAACAATGGAAATTTGATAAATAGTTGGAAAACTTTATCTCTTTTTAAAAATTTTAAAAATACATTTCAATCTTAACGACCACAGAGGACAAAAGAAGGTTTTTCAAAGATAAAATGAATGCTTCTTTATTAAAAATTTCGGGTTTATTCCAAAATCTTACTCGAAAAATCGAAACCAGTCGATGATTCAGAGGAAGTGCGTATCAATGAGAGAACCTCGCGCGGAATAATTCCACGGTGAAAAATCAAAATCCGATTATTCTTGAAACTTGAATCATCCGAAAAACACAAGAATTTATTTAATCTCCAAATTACCAATTCTAATGATTTTTCGTACCAACGCAAATTGAAAATTTTCAAGAAAGCGGCAACCTCGCGCACTCAATTAATAACCGCAAGGATGTTTAAATTTCCCTCATTTCGTGTTCCATAATGGCACGAATTTATCCAGCGCGTAAAATCTCATTTTCAAGCTTTAATTTGTCAAGATACATACATACGCGGGTAAACCACGGTAGCAGCGTTGGTGCGTATAGAAAATTCGACAAGATTGTTCGAGGCTGAATGTCGAAATTTCACTCGAGTGCGTTTTAATTGAGTTCGGTGAATAGATACCTTTTTTTTTTCTATTTCAGCCTGGTACTAACAAAGAAAAATAAATTACATTTTTCTTTAGCGAGAGATTTGAAGAATCTAGAAAATGCACTGGATAAAATCAATAAAGCGCGAGATATTGCCCAATGATACCGAAGTAAACATGAACTCTTTTTGAATTATACTATTTTTGTTGATTGTATGTATGAATTGGCCGTGAACCTAAAAAAGTTGTCTTAGTTTTTTAATCCGGCTCGGTCTCTCGGTCCAGCGTGGTGGAATTCCTAGTAACGGTCGATAATTAGCAGCTTGGTGAGTTATTGGGACACTTACCTTGCCTTTCACACTTCGGTCAACCAGTTTTTCGTTACTTCACGAATTTTAAATGCGCCTTTTGCGCGTGGCTTTGATCCGTGAAAATTCGTCGTTCGGTATTATTTCGTCAAGCTTTGATTGAACGCGAGTTTATACCCGATTTACCCGGTGCGTTTCGACGGATTGTTCTCTTTCAATCTTCGTAATAATTTCTTCTTTTTTTTTTAACTTTTGTTTGTTAATACCAGGGAGATAAATAAGTCCGATATGAGCTTACTCTTATAAAAATTTCATAATCAATTTAGCATTTATCTTAATAATAAATCAGCTTCCTTTCTTATTTATCGATATTGATCAATGGTTCGGACGCAATACTTTACGCGGTACTTTATTTATATACAGATCGTCGAAAAAATTTGATCAAAATTTCGTACACTATGAAAATTTATATCCATAAACGTGTAATAAAATTTTAAATATTTATAATAACTCATTGAAATTCTACACAAAAACTAATTGTAAATAAGACTCGCCGAAAAAAAAAAAAAAAATGTTTACCGTCGTCATTTTAATAAACACGGTCCTTCAAACTGTTCTTCCTGCTCATACATTTATTCATACACAGTTTATTTATCAAACTTTCGGGTAGTCAGTGGAAAAAAAAAAAAAAACAATTTTTCCGCGTCGTTGTTTCTATCATTCCAGGCCCGCAAAAAATAAAAGAACTACAGTGTCACCGAAAAATTTTTTGCATCCATCTGAGTCAGAGGTACGCTAGTCGTTCGATAAGAGCTCGATAAGCACCGTATCAGCGTCGCGGTGCATCGTCGGCGACAAACTCGTAATCTTAATACTAACTCTTTTTTTAATTCTCTCATTCACTCTCTTTCCACATAAATCCTCATAGCCCAAAAAACTAAATCTGGAACTGTCTCGTACAATCGTCAAGAAGAAGAAGAAGGAGGAGGCAAATGTCACCCTCCCCGATTAGCAATCGCGTGCATTGACACCGCAGCCTTGAGGCCTCTTTTATCATCTCGTCGTGGAAGCGTCTCGAATTAGTTCCACACGGGCCCTAAGTGCAATACAGCTCGTTGGAAAGTGAAAAATTGTCCGGCCTGGGCTGGTCATTTGGGTCGCGAGAGCGAAAAACATCGAGTGAATAGAGAGATTATGATAAAACGACGGGCTGCGACGACACTGATGCTGATTATTGTAGGTCAGGTTATCTCTTGAATTGGCGAGCCGAGCGAATCGGTTTATGCAAGTTTGTGCAGCGTCACTTTACCTAGATACTAGAATTGAATTCTACTATCGGGTGCTTACTTGCTACGATAATGAAAGTTTTAGAAGATGAAGTTTGCCATTCAACCCAGTTTAACGTCTCATCTATCGGTAATGGTAATGAAAGCTTTGGATCTCTTTTTACACTCGTTGCGCGATCAATCTAGCCGTCTTGATTAATTAATAGCGCTTTGTAGTGTGCTAGAATAAAAGTAGAAAATTTTTATTGACAGTGTTAATTAATGGAACACAAAGTGAAAGACTTTGTATTGATGGTTTAATTTTTTCAACGGTCTCTCTAATTTTTATTAATTAAAATTTTCATAATAATTTTCTTAATTATTTTGTAGGGTATGTTTGAATAGAGGCAAAAATTTTAGTTCCAAAATTTTTTGTTCAATCTTTGGTAAACTAAAGAAAAAGGTAATATTGTCAGTTAAGAAATAAAAGTTTGTTACAATCTTTAATTTGAAAACCACGGCAAAGACAAGTGATGGAATAAACTTTGTTTGAAAAATGTTTCTATTTTGAAAAAAATAAATAAATAAATAAAATAAAAATGTATTCTACCTACTTATTTCGGCCACTGAGATTTCAATTGAACGATGCATTAAAGAGCGTGAGCGCTTGCAAGCTGAAAGATAGTACTTTATTTTTAACTTAAAAAAACTTCACTTTCGAAAAAATAACTAAAGGAAGTAAAAGTTTATTATCGCATCTTAGCAAATCGCAAATTACATAATTTTAGTAGTGACCAATTGGTTTAATCTAAAATTGTTTTCCTTACACACGTTTTTTAACCGTTGAAATTATCTAATAAGTTGTTTAATTTAGCCATCTAGAGATTGAATTAAGAACTATGATCAATAAAACAGTACTAATAAGATCTGGTATCAACCGCTAGATAACTACTCAACAATACCAAACTATATTAAGAACTCAATGGTTCAAGTGCAAAAATCTTGCAATCAAAAAATTTGCCAGTAGCTTCCAACTACCAGTTGAAGTTTTCAATTGATTTGCTTTTTCAATAAACAATTTTTGTAAGCTTTTTTCACAAAGATTCCGACAAATGAAAAAGTATTTAATTTTTTTTAAATCGTGTACATAAGAAGTATAATAATGAAAAAAAAATTTACTACGATTGTAAAATCAATTTCATTCCGGATTTAAAACTGTGTAAAAAATTTACCCTTTTTTACGAGATAAATTTTTTTGCAAAACTCAATAAAAATATTAATTGGAAGTAAATAAAAAAGACTCAAAGAGTTAAAATGAAAAAGTATCATATCAATTTATAATCACCGGGTGATAAATTTAAACATAAAAACTGAGGTAATTTATATTTTGTATCATATAACAGAAGTTTTAAAAAAAAATATAATTAATTAATGTTTATTTCGATAATAACTATAAAACTTGTTCTAAGACTCATTTTTGAACAAATTTTAGTTTTTAATCAAAACAATTCATGCAAATCTGTATCTTAAAAGTATTTTTTATTATTCATTATAATTGAATTGAATTGAATTGAATTAATTTATTATTATTTTTTTTCCTGTAACAGTTTAATAGATAATTAAAAAAAAAAAAAAATCTGGATACTGTGTTACATAATAACAAGTACATTCTGCAAAATTTTTCACCTTAGTAAAAATTAACTTTTCCAAATGACTCAAAATCAAATCAACGTCAGTGCGCAAGCCAACAGAAAAATTAATCACAATTTAAATAAAAAAAGACGACTCGTCCCGCGTGCACGAGTTCCCTAATCTTCTGCTCAGAGCTCCGCGAGAAATCCCCGCGCGTCAAGACCCAAGAAAAAAAGAAAAAGAGAATACCGAAGGCGCGAGTTATGTCACGCGTCAGCGTCGAGTAAACACCGAGAAAATCTGGATTTCCATAGGTACACACCGAGGCATGACTGTGCTATCGCTATATTTTCTCGTCCTTTCTCTCTTAATCAGCGAGCGATTATTCGCCGCGGGGTCCTTGCACCGGCCGCAGTGTTTGCGCTAATTAAATACAAACCTGAATGAGCCTGGAACTCTGTTAAAAGTGTGAATTTTGACGCTTCTACTCTCCCCCCTGAACTTGGAAGGAACAAAAGGATCGTTCTTATGTTGGCAGGATGTTGGCTACTTCGGCTTGTATCTCTTCGATGATTTTTATTCGTTCACGTGATTATGAATCCCGGGTCACGAGCGAACTAACCATGCGAAAAATATTTTGGTGGGTTATCTTTTGAAATTAAATTTTATTGCCCACGATACGATTGCGAACTTCTTGCCAAAAAAACATTTTGTAACGACACTTTGTTATCTGAATTTCAGAGTGAGACAACTTCAAGCTCTCTTTGAAAAAAACACCGGATCTGAGCTTCTGAGCAAACTTTTTTTTCATCCCGAAATCAAAAGTTATCTCGACCGGTCACCAAGCCATAAGATTACTTTTTTGAAAAAACTTCAAAACAAGCTGATGTCGATTAGCTACTCTCGAATTCGGCTTTATAAACTTTATTAACCTTCTCAGAAGTGCAACAATCAATTTCCCCAGTAAAAGAAAAAATTTTTGTTGCTAAAAAACTGCGATTAATGTCTTCGGAAATCCAAGAAGCGAACCACCGCTGCCGTGTGGCTTCTCAGCCTTGATACGATTCTAAAAAATCGAAGAATAAAAGAAAAAAAAAAAAGAAAAAAAAACTCGGAATTGCACTTGACGCAGTGAAAGTGCGCGGCGCGCGAAAATTCAAAAGCCGGGCAAAGCGCAAGTCACGGTCGGTCGCGCCCCTTCATTACCAGCGCCCGATGCGATTTTTCCGCGCTCTAACGCACATTTTTTCAGTTGGGAAATCTGATTTTCCAAGCCCAAGGAGGATTCGCTCGATCCGGGTAATAATCGGCCCCAGGTTTTATGCCTTCCGCTTTGATCGACTTATTGCGGGTTGATGTTGTTGTTGGTTTTTTTCTTTCTTATATTGAGTTATTCGGTTAATTTATATAGAGGTTGATTTATATCACCTGGTCGGGAGGGTTAATAAATTTTTAGTCGTGATGAAATTTTCATTTTAATGTAGGGTTTCTTATTCTTTTAATTTTAAAAGTTTATTACTGGGTTATTGTATAAAAATTCTTCAGTTGAACCTTCAGTGACAAACTGTGCAAGATTTAAAAAAAAAAGTCTAATTTTTTATTATTTGTTTTTCGATTATTTTCAAATTAATTTTATTTTAAAAACCAAAGTAATTGAAGATCGATTGGAAAGAATCT
Source organism: Encarsia formosa (assembly GCA_038277355.1). Classification (NCBI taxonomy): domain Eukaryota; kingdom Metazoa; phylum Arthropoda; class Insecta; order Hymenoptera; family Aphelinidae; genus Encarsia; species Encarsia formosa. The sequence goes on from CM076184.1 coordinate 116,407,177, forward strand.
CCGGGGGCGAATAGTAATCTAAAACACTTATTAGTGAGTCATTAATTTATTAAAATTTGGAGTAACGTTTCTTCCGCCGAAGTGCTTTTCAAGCACTGTTTGAAGTAAAATTATTAGTTAACAAAGAATAATTAGAAGTAATTGAATTTTTATGTATTTAATTTATTAACAAACTGGTAAAGTAATCATCAAAAGTGCTCTAATATATAATTAAAAATAACCCTAATAATTTATTTATTCAATTATTTATTCATTTAATTATCATCAACAGACCAAAGTCCTTTACAATGTATAAAATGTATATTAATACATAATCATTTAAACAATTTTTAGAAATAAAATAAATTGAAATAAAATTTAATAATCATATCATATGTTCAAACAAATGAAAATAATATTGAAAATTAACACAGCATTACAGTTTTGTTATTATTATTCGGATTCATTGATTATTATTATTCAAATATAAGAGAAAGATTCAAAAATTGTCAGTTGAGTATCCAGTTCCCATCTTTCACTTTTCATTGTAAAGGTCAAATTTTTAAAATGATTTTACCTCACACCAACTTGCAACATCTCAAAGAAAATCCCTGCCCCAGTTCTTTGATTTCCCAGACGCTTTTCCCATCGCCTTAACGTAACTTATCTCAATACATAAAAATAATTGAAAATTTTTTTTTCTCTCTCTCTGTTCGTTCGAAACGTATATAACTTATGCACAAGCACTCGCGCGCGCGCGCATTATCCCCGGCATTTTCCTCGGTCGGTCGCGAAAACTCACTTTTCACGAAGCTCGACCAAGGTCCGCAAACATCCTGTTGCGAAAAATCCGCTCGCCTGCAACCGACGATGCAAGGCTACCTTCGTTATTGCCCAATATATGGGTTTTTCTCCCCTCCCAGGGGCAAGAAGGAGAGAAGAAAAAAAAAAATTATAAAATCGATGGATCGAATTCGGCTGACCTTTTTACAAGATCTCAAGGAAAAAAGGTTTGTTGAACCGAGATCTCGCCGCTGTCGTCCTTGTCTAACAGAATTTTTTCGACTGCCGGAAATTCTTGATTAATCATATTATATATAGAAACCAGTTTGATTGGGGAATTTCATTTACTCGATTATGTGGAAATAAAAAAGTATGGAATCTTTTTTTTCAAAACACTTCAAACGATCTCGTGAAATGTAAATCTTTCGCCAAGTTTGATTTACAAGCAACCACTTTCTGACAAATTAGTCTGGTCGAATATAGTGTTTTATGCAAATTAAATTTTTTTCTTTATCTTCCGAAAAAAAACAGTCAACGAAGTCAGCAAACTCAAAGTGGGCTGCTAAAACTTAATTATTTTTATATTTGACTTCAGCGTTTAAAATCTCATTAGCATCGTCTTCATATATATTATCAACTACTTTTTTATTACCTCCTGGGAATAAAAAAAAAAAAAAAAAAAAAAAAAAGGAGTTAATGATACTCAAGGAGGAAAAAAAAAGAAAGTTTCGTTGACCTTATTATGAATCTTAGAGACCTCATTCGTCTTCTTGCACTTTTCTTTGCGAATTTTTTTTTTTTCATACTTCGTAAGTGCTTTGATTTTGTAAGATATAGGATTTGTTAAGACTTTGGTGATTAGTTGGATTTGCGTGCTAAGTGAGCGATTTTGTTGCCGCGATGAAAACGATTGACGAAGGCTTGCTTAACGTTGCTGTATATGAAAGAAATTTTTTTTTATTAGTTCCTCTGATTTTCTTGTTTGATTATACCTCAAGAAAAAAAAAAATTCGTTGAATATTGAAAGAATAATATAACGACCGGATTTATCGATGGATGATCATAATTTCGTATTTTTTTTTTATTAACGGCGATGTCTGCGAATTATATTTTTCACACGATCTCGAGGATGACATCTTTTTTATTTTATACAATTCTTATTTTATTTGAATAATCCGATAGATATAATAATTTTGTCATTAAACGGCTTTCTTCTTTTATGGTGGAGGACAGGAATCTAGGATTAACAGTGTAAAAAATTGTTTAACATACTCGCGATTGAAATTATATTTTTAGACATCAATTTTTCCAACGTTTTTTATAACTACAAAAAATCACCATAATTTACGAGCGAGTATCAAGTCCAGGGCTGAGTTTACCGTGTCACTTGCAGAAAAGTATTATCGATTGTGTTATGCAAGCAAAAAACTTAATCATTATTTTTGTTTTTTATAAAAATAAGTAACTAATTTTTTTTTAATTATACATCTGACGAGAAAATGACTTATTATTTAGGCTTATATATTTTTAGAACTTTGACCCCTACCCAGGACAAGATATTTTCATCACAATACAAAAGTTTACTAAATTTGGGAATTAATATATTTTATACTAGCAAATATAATTTATAAAGATTTTGACAGTTTTTACAATAACCATTACTCATCATATTATATTTTGTGGTATACATTTACTGGCGTAATTTTTCTCGTTGCTAATGTTTTCATTTTAAATTCGATTGACCTAGTTATTGAACATTTCTTATCTAAAGAATAACAAAGTTTAAATTCTTTCAGGATCAATTATTGATGGTAATGAAGCTCGAGGCAACGCGCGAAGAAAAAAAATTGTAACAAATTACATAGAGTTCCGATAAAGCATGTTCAATGGAAGCCGCATGAATGTAAACAAAGTGATCCTTGAAGATGATATTTATCCTTAATTTATCATTAATTAAAAATTTACGACTACTTATCAATATTATAGCCTTAAACTTTCGGATCAGTTTTGAATTTTTGGCTGGTGAAAAAATTTAAATAAGGCTGTTTTTTAATTTTTGATTATCGAGGATCCAAAAATCGCTATCCTCGTATATGCAAATGGTTAAATGTTGATCTCAAAAGGAAAAAAATTATTTTAATCTCATCATCGCTCGATAATTGATAAACTAAGGGCGAATATTCCTGATTGATTTTTAATCGCTCCGACACGAAAGCTACATTGACTCAGTACGAGAAGATGTCGAAGAATAAAACCAGCTCGTTTTTTTACGAAACTTCCTGCGAACAATTATTGTCTCACCGTAATAATGCTACTACCATCCTAATGATACACTTACGATCGGAAGAAAATTTTCCACCTCCAGCTGTTGCGCTATCACTGGTGTACAGCTTAGACGAGAAAAAATAAAAACATCAATGTCGCGTGAGTTCATCGGTTGCACCAGTGACCTCGATTATTCGAAACAGCCCGAGGGAGAGAATTTCAGTGTCGAATTTTTGGGAAGCGATTATTCAAATCGGTAGTGCGATAAAATTTTTTTAAAAAAAACATCGTTTTTGAATATGCAAAAAAGCTTTTGATGAAAAAATTCTTTCTAGAACATAGTTTGCATGTCAGGTGATTTGAGAGAGAAAAAAAAAAAAAATGATTGAATAGAAAAAAGAGTACTGCGCCAATAAATTATAACTCAAACATGCACGAGAATTCTAAGTAATGTTTGGCTGGAGACATTGTGGTTTGTTATCCGAAACTACCAAGTAGCTCGGGTGCATTCCAAAATGAAAATTGAATTTAATTGATTATGCAATCTAGTTATATAAATGTAAAAAAATTAATTTTTCCATTCAAAATCGATGATACCGAATTTATTAGTTCGCTTGAGTCTCGTATCAGCTGTATGGTTTTACCCCAGCAACTAAATTTTTACAGTGTTACAGAAAGAAATCAAAAATTCATAGTCGCTACGCATTGCCAAAAAGTAAGTTTCACAATCCCCCAAACAAAGAAATGAAAAAAAAAAAAAGAAAAAAAACTCACTTTTAGATCAAAATCTCTTCGAAGCAGCAAACACAATACGTAATGTCAATCTCCTCTCGGTTGCACTTGTTGTCTCACTTTCACGTCAAAAGATTTCGCTCGGCACGTAATTTTAATAATACCACAGAGTAGTTGGTCTACGATCCAGGACTACGATCATCAACTCCCAGGGATGCATAAAACGCGTATATCACTTTCACTCACTGCGTTTACAGGACGATGATGCACGCTTTGGTCTCGGGTCAAAAATGAAGCGCCGCACGACCATACCGCGCGACTATATCCTTTGAGAAAACGTCACCCGCCTGCCCCGGGGAAGGAGAGACACGCGTAGCTGCTGCTTGATGCAAAAAAAAAAAAACAAAAAAAATGGAGGGAAAAAAAAGGAGGCAGGAGTTGCTGACCTTTGAGCTCAGCCAGCTCTTTTACAAGATGTTTTGTTTACGGACACTTCCTCCCCGGTATCTTCTTAATGGCGACGTTTATAATCCTGCTGGTATTTCTTCTTGCACCGCTCGATTTTGGAGTGTAATTTTTGATGATAGGACACGTGTAAGATGCTACGAATTTTATTTATAGACACTCGACTCGTGACTTTACCTTCCACTTTGCATTTTCATGATCCAATAAATTTTTAATGCGGATTGATCAGGGAATTTTGGTGTATAAAAGAAGGTTTGGCTGGACGTTTTCCTATCACGTGGCAGAAATACCGATTTTTCAGAATGAATAGAGGAAATGTCACGTTCACCCCTCCGATAAATCAGAAATGCGACAATTTTTATTGATTCAAAGGAGGAAAAAATTTTATTGATAATCTGTTTAATATCCACGAGACTTTTTTTCTTGACGTAAAAAAGGTTCGGATTTGGACTTGTTTATGGTCAAAAGAGCTATTCCCTGGAATAGCCATAGTGAAAAAAATTTGTATTTCTTAATTGTCATCGCAAATGGTCAATAAAATAACAATAGCTTTTTTTTGGGATGATAAAAATAAATACTTATAATATAAAAAAATTCATTCTGAATATTTTTTTTCGATTAGAATAGATTGAAATACATTCTGTCTTTATACCACTCGTCTTCATAACTGCCGAAGAGAGTAACTTTTTTCCGCGAAAAAGCGATTTAGATGAGAGTAATAGCAATTAAACGCTCAAGTGATTAAATTGAGCATTCTGTACCACCTAGTTTTTTTATGATGAAAAATTCATTATTACTCATTTATCTGTAAAAATATGACAAAAAAAATAAAAAAATAAATAAATTTTATGTTATGAGAAATATTTATTAAGAAAATTAGGCGATCAAGTTCATTTGAAGGAACCTATCTATTACTACCAGTATTATTATTATTATTATTTTTAAGGTGGTTTTCTACCAAATGCATGACAATAGAGAATCAGCTCAAATTTTCTGGAGGTGTTTATTAGATATTAATAAACATTTTTCCAAAGTCTGATCAAAATTGACCATATAGTTTAAAAGTTACAGCAAATTAAAGATTGAATTTTTTTCATTACGCGTACGGACGCTACGCTGAAAAAGTGTACTAAATTATTGATATTTGTCTTCTTACAATAGAGATCCTTTTGAAAAACCACATACATATATTTTCACTATCGAAGCATTCATTCCTTGAAACTGCAAAAATTGACCTTTTAAGAATTTTACAATAATTTTACGACAATAATTTTCATGTGAATAACCTCCAAAACTGCGGTATTCAAAGGTGAGGTTAAAAGTTTTAAAAAATGTTTTGTTGTGATTGTCAATGTTTTTTTGGTAGGAAATAATTTCAGAAGCCATAAAAAGTTAAAAATTAAATTTTAACAAACAATTTTTACTAATTTGGTGAAATAATTTTTTTTTAGTCTTGAACTTGACTAGCTCTGGTAGAAAACCAACTTAAATCACAACTGTTACAATCGAAAACTCAAAGTACAAAAAATTCTGAAAATCAACACACATTAAGCTACCGTAGCGGATGTCAAAGAAAAAAAGAAGAAAGCACCTCATACTTCATCGAAGTAAACGTAGTCACCTGTTTGGTATCTAAACTCTCTCTGGCTTACTTGTAAGAAAGTACCAAACCAGACACTCAATTGTCATTTTATATTACGTTTGCCTTACTCAAATTTTCAGCCTCAACACGCTAAATGTCCAATCAAAATTCAGTAGGAAATGTATGGTAATCAAGTGGTTTGCGCGCGTACGTACCTACTCTCTTAAAAAATATCCCGCTTCTGTATGTTTTCAATTAATTCGCGGGGTCGGAAGATTTTTCAAAATCATCGAATGCGTTCCTTGTTGTGAACACATCAAGACTGCGGTAAAAAATATTCGCACGCTTTTCGTAATTATCCTAGTGATCAAACAGTCGTTGACCACCCATTATCGTAACTTATTTGTTTTTTGGTTGCAACCGTGACTAAAAGAAAAAAAATAAAAGAAAAACGTGCCGTGAATGAATTTCTTTATCTTGTTTCGGAATCAACTTTTTTACGCTATTTTTTTTTTTTCATCTCAGTGTTTTGCGGTAAACTTTAACACTTTCTCGTTAGAATTTAATGTTTTTGAATGTTTTTGAAGTTAACGGTATTTTTTAGAGATGAATAAATGATAAACATCATGATTATAAATAAAACATAGATTCTCAAAGGATAATCATTGTACACCAAAATGAGATTTATACATGTCAGAATAAGATTATTAAAGTATAAATCTTGAAGTTTTTATTTTTAAGGAAACTGCGTAATCATGGAGATTTCTCATTCAAAAAAAATCAGTCGTTGGCGCGGAATTTAAACCACGTGTATTGTCCAAGACCCGCGTCATTCTCAATTTTTTTGAGGAAAATTACTCTTATTCTTAAATGCAAAAACACAAGTTCAACGAACACATCTCTCAGAAATGAAGTGGCTACCGGGTGATCGATTGACAGTTCGATATTCAACTTTTCGATGCTATTGGGAACTGGCTTAGAAAAAAAAGACAATGAATAATAACCGGTGGTTAATTTCTATCTAGAAATTAATTATTCCTTGACGTTAGCCGTGCAGAAGTTCGTCTAGTTTTTCTACTTAAGCGTTAAACTTTTCAATGCTTACTTTTTTTCGAGATTTTTTTTCAGTGTAGTAACCCAAGATTATAATTTTTTTTATCTCTCCTTCAAATAAGGCTGCTTACAGCTAAGTTCGAGTTGGATTTTGCGATTCATCCAAGAAAAACTGTCATCGAAGTACATAACTTTTAAAAAGTTAATTGAAGTTTTCAAACACTCGCATAATCATTGACACATATTGATGTAGCAGTCTCCAATGTAATTGATATTATCATTTTAACCAGGTAAATTTATAATATTTTTAATTATACCATAAATTTCAGAAGTTTATTTTTCTCATTTTAAAATTTTTGGCGGTTAAATTAACTTCATTAAACTTTATTGAGTCGCAGTTAAACAATGTCAACAAGAAAAAAAAAAAGTATTTAATAAAATTTTATAGAATATCAGGAAAAAATTCACCAGGAAGTGACTCCTGAACCGGGGATTCCCAACATTAAAATTTTAAATCAATAAATTTAACTTTGTTTTTTTTTTATCGATCAATCAAATTAATACGCGTTTAAAATGAAAAATAAATTTTTTTCTGTCCCCAAAAAAAAAAAAAAAACCAAACAAAATGTCAACTTAAAATTTAAGATTCATCGTTAAACAGAAAAAAAAGAACTACTTCTCTAATGAAAGACTCGAAGTTACAACCTCGCACTCGGCAAAGCACGATAATCCCGAAAATAACCGAGATCGGCCCAAATTTGTTTTTTTGAGAAAAACACAGGATTATTTTCCGGTTTGGCACCGCGATCGCGGTTTGACGTAAATTCGAGCTCAAATGACAGCCTGGCTGATTGAAGGTATGCGAGGGTCCCGACCGTCGACGTAACGGTGAGAGAAGCGCCCGCCGAAGGTGAGCGGCAATTTTTTCCTCGCAGGCGCAAAAACCACCAATTACGCTCGATCTCCCGGGGGGGGAGGGGATTTTTCGACTTTTGGAAAATTCCGAGTTTCAAGGGAAGCGACCGAGGAAAAGTCGAGTCTGTCTTTCTCGAAAACACGCGAGTTTCGTTGCGACGAATTATGTCATGAGGACGTTGGAAACCCGTAAGACAAGTGGAAAGGAGGGATTTTTAATTCCGTGTTTTTCCGCTGCTGTCCTTAAGGACTCGGAGTCACTGAACTAATGATTGGAGTTAATTTTAACAACTATGTAACTCGCGAAAAGGTCAACGAGTTGCAGCATTGCTCAGAATTTATAAGTAAAATTACTCTGTTAAAAGCAATCATTACTCTGAAAAATCAATAAAAAAACCAAGTGCTCCAATGATTTATAGTGATATTTATTTCATCTGCAATTTACGACCAAATAAATTTTTTCTTTTTTCTTTGATTATATCATTATTAAGAGAAATCATCATGATCTCATAACTATTATAAATTCTCAAAGACCCGAAACAGTAATTTACAAGTCACGTTCAAAAAAGATTGTTGAAAATTAAAAATTTGTTGAGTCAAAAGTCAGTTGTAAATTTAAATACAAAGTGGATTATCAAGAATCCATAATTTTATTCCGGCTGGTAAGGTGTACATTATATATTTTCAATAACTGTCAGCATACTGCAAATACAACAGATACGCCGAAGTTTTTTTTTTTTTTATAGAAATGATCGTTTGTATGAAAATGTCCAAAATTCCTGAATATCAAAAACGAGCTTTTGATCACGTACGACACAAAATCACGAGGTCGAATTGTTAAAAATAAATTTAAAAAAGTGGCTTTTAGTTTAACTTATAAATAAATAAAAACTTGAAATTTTCCACTTTAAAAGGATAAATTTGCAACAATTAATTTAAAGTCATATTTTCATTCATAATTCTTTAAATAAAATTAGCAGGATAATAGTGGTGCTTAAAGCCACACAAAAGATGATCATTAGCAGAGCAAAAGCAAACACGAAAAAATGTTGAATGTATATGCTAAACGCGAAATTTGTCATTGTCTTTGAGGCTAGAGTGAAATTAAGGGGAGGAGAATTTTCTTCGAAAATGTTGTACGAAGAAATGGTCGAATTTGACAGCGACCGAGCGTTAATTGAAACAGCCTGCCTGTCCACTTTTTCATCAATTTTGTATCATCAAGAATTTTCAATTATGAAGTTTCGTTTATTGACAGAGTATAAAAAATACAAAATTTCATCTTTAGAACGTAAAAAATAAAAGAAAATAAAAAACAAAAGTGTGTTGTGACATGTGACAGAAACAATTTAATCATTGTCTCAACCTATCAAATTTTTTACTATTTACAATTGAGAAAAAAATTTTACTGCACTTTTGAAAACGAAATTGAAAATTAAAACTAATGCAATCAAATTTTTTTACATTCAACTAGTTATGAAAGCAAAAATGAATTTAAGTTTGATAAAAAGTTAACAATGTTAATGAAAATTACTGGAAAAGGAAAGTCGTTGCAACATTATCAGGTCTTCAATTTAATTTGTACAGTAGTTTTTACGATACCTGCATAAAATTCTTCTAGTTGCTTTTTATTATGTGCTATTTGATGCCTCACGGGTACTAGATTTTCCATTGCGTAACTCTCGGCGGAAAATTGAAAAATAATTTTTATTTTCTAGTTGCACGCGTTTTCATTCATTTATCAACATTGGCCGATTAATATTTTATGAACCTCACAATTTCGGTATTTACTGTACTAATGGTAGATTAATGGCGCAAACCCATAAAATTCTGTTATGACGATGTTTTGATTTTCAACAAAAGAATTTTGAATTTTTTATCAGTTTTGAAAATTATGATAACTATTAAGTAATCTTTTTCAAAAAAGAAAAATAACAAAAATTTTACCTTACCTTGTCAAAAATAAATCTCATTTGTGTATATGAACAAAAAAAACGACCAAAACAGAACAATTTTTCATTCACGTGTGACGTCATGATTTTTTGACCACACGATGTTTCATGCTACGTCAAAAAAAAAAAAAAAAAAAAAAAAGATTAGTAGGGCATAATAGATATCATAAATAATAATTGAAAGAACATATAACTCATTAAATCAGAGATAATTGACGTAACACCTCTTGTGAATTGCATATTCAGTCGAAAATATTTTCGTTCCAGGCTCATCTCAGTTTGATGGATTTGTGTTTTTTCGAATTTTGCAGGTTACAGGAAAAATAGTTTCTTTTTTTTCTTCTCGACTAGTCTAGACGGACATTTATAACCGATTAGTGATTAAGTGATTGTTCTTACGCTCGTAATTTATACCGAGAGATATCTTTTTTTATACCAATATGGTATTATTAAATGTCATTGTGTACAAACGAGCAGCATTATGTCTTTTGGAAACAAGATTTCATAACAAAGATGTTCAAATCAGAAAAAAATAAATCATTCTTCGCTCAACGTAAATAATACCCAACATCTAATGATAATTTATTGAGTTCATAAATTTTTTGCACATCTGTCGATTCAAATAATGGTGATAGAACAGGAAATAATAGAAGAAAAGCTTTTTTTTCAACTGTTTTATTTTATTTTTAATTTAGAAAATTTATTAAAGCTCACATGAAAAGTAAAGATAAGTCTGAGTCACGTGAAGCCGACAGCCGTGCCACCCTTTGCGATGGTTTTCAAATCTTGACTCTCAATGAGACGATAAATCGTAGATTGGCCAAGAACTTAAGAAGAGGAGATGAAAAAAAAAATTCTCTTATAATAAACGACACCATTGAACTTCTCTTGTAGCTGATATTACTGAAATTATTGTTTACAGGCTGTTGACTTCGAGAGTATTCATACTGTTATCCAAGGACGCGCTTTGCGTAAAACTTGGGACATTCCTAGATAGACGTAAGATTTTTTTAATTCTAAATTGATTTATGATACGGTTTTTTTACTACTTGTAGAAAGAAAATTTCGAGCTGCGATGACAATCACTTTTTTTTTTTTTTTAAATGGTAGGTCGATTCTTTAGCAATTTTTAAAATAATTTTTACAAAATTGACTATAAAATATCCTGTAAAATTCAAAGATTTACAATAAAATTTTATTTTCCATCAATGGTGATTTGTAAACATTTTCAAGGTTTCAACAGTTTCAAAATATCTATTAAAAATCGTGTGCAGAAAAATTTTCAAAAAGTAAGATTATTCATTACTGTAAAAATGATGTGAAAAGAATTCTGTTTGGTTGTAAAATTAATAGATACATTATAGAATAATACAGCCATTGGTAAAAGCTTACTGTAACAAAATGAAACTTGATAGTTTCCGTCTTTAATGCATAATAATTTTAAATTATATTGATCGAATGATTTGTGAACAAGTTTTTCAGTTTAATAAAAAGGGTAAAAAATTTATTTAAAATAGTTGAATGAAAATTCGAAACTCTTAAAACAGTGTGAAACCCCTAAACCAAGCGACTGCGAGCATTCAAGTGTTTTTCCTTGATCATTGGGTCGTTGTTCTTCCTCGAATAAAGTAAAGAAAGAATCTCAGTATAAAAGAGATTCGCGTCTTTTCAAGCCATCATAAAATTACCAAAAGAAGACGGTTACTGTGAGCATTCTTTTTTTTTTTTATTCGCTTTATATAGTGACCAGAGGTATAATCGTATAATGTTTTTGTGATGGCGTTGAGGAGCGGAAACTTTTAAACTCGTGGAAAGATTCTGCGGTACTTACCTTCTTAATCAACTTTTAACAGTCCATTATATGCACATTTTTTTTCAAGTTCAGATTCACACGATAAATTATTTCACTAAAAATTGTTATGTAAGTTTACTCGAGTTGACAGGGTTCAAGCGTTGAGTTATTTTTATAACGCAACGAATAAACATCAATTATTAAAATAATCAACATTTAACAATCACTTGTCACAGGCAAATTTTATTTATTTATAAATTTTTTATAAATAAAAAAAATTTATTTTATTTATTTATAAATATTTTTATAAGATGAATACCTACATATCAATCAGATAATAAATTATTGCTTTTTTTAATAGAGATTAAATTATAAATTAAATGATGATTTCCTCGATCATTTCCATCTTTTTCAATAAAAATGACAGTAATGTAGTAATAAAAGTTCTAAAAACGGCAATTTTTTTACATTTTTACTACTCTTATAAGATTTATCACCTTACAAACTCGTTACTTATACGATATTCCTGAAAATAGTTTCGATATTTAAAATTCAAAATATTCAAAAAAGTTTGATTTGCAAGCATACTCCGTTTGGAATCACAAATCTTTATTTATCAATTTTCTATTTTTTTTCAAATCCATTCTCTGCAACAGTAAATTATTTACAAAAACCAGCTGAATTTTTCAGAGCGCCGGCGTCGATATCGAGCAAGAAAATGAACGCCGCCGCGGTGTGCTCCGAGCACGTCCTCCACCCACAACCTCGAGTGGTTTACGTACACGCGCATTGGTCGATTTGCTCCACCTTGGGTGTCGCGTAGCCGCGCCCCCTCGTCATCCTGACGCGTAAACACGTGTGGAACGAACGCAGATACGTTTTTTAAAGGCCGAATCGCTCGATCTGGTATAATAACGAAAAAACTCTGTTTGCTATGATCAAGGCAGCAGGTGTTTGTGACCCCCGCAAATAAATTTTAAGTAAATAACTCTTGATTAATCGCTGGTTTTGATGAGTTATTTATAGATTACTGAGTGATACAGTATTTTTGAATTTGGTGTTTTTTATATTGTGACTGTCCGTGCGAAAAACCTTATTCTGTGGAAAATAGAAAAATCTTGATTACTCGAGACCAAATAAATCGGATTATTCTATTTTTTTTTTTATTTATTCCAGGCCTTTATGGGTAATATTAAACGAGCAGATTTTTGGCTAAGGTTTTTCTTTGTACGGCTAATCGATTTTGTAGTTTTTTAGTGTTCGAAAACTACGTTTCCTGATTAATCAATTATCGAGAGTTATTCAAAAAGTTTATTTCGAAAATCAACAACCATGTTATTCTATTGTTGCGCCAGACGGAACCGATTTTTCTTTTAAACTAAGGCCACAAAAAAAAAGAAACGTTTTCCTCAAATTTTTTTTTTGCTCTTTCTCTCGTAATATGTTTTTAAACGACTGAATAAATTTTTTTTTTTTTCTTTTTCACTCGAACAAGTATGAAGAAAACACTGTCTGTTACAGTCAAATGAGCATTTCATCATTGTAACTACGCAAGTTGATTTCGTTTAAATTGTTGTGACCAAATGAAAACCTTTCTTACTGGAATTAAAAGTGTCAAAACCTGATAACAATCTTAATATAGTTTTCCACATGTTTGTTTTCATCACTCTTAGATCATTATTTTTTGATCATTCTCAAAGCACTTTACGTGAAAAAATCATACGTAATCCAAAAAAAAAATTGAAGGATGGAATGTGATCTTGAGACGAGGAATGAAAAAAAAAATCATCAGCACTTGTGATCTATCAATGACACTATTGACCACAGAAAAAAAAAAATGTTTTGGAACATAAGCGTGTAGTAACTCAGTGCTAAATTATCAGCGGATATGCGCGGAAAGTTACAATAATATTTTTTCATCCTCGCAAATGCTATAATAGCTCGGCCAGGTCAGTATAAATTGTCCGCAATAAAGATTACTTTTAATGAAGCATACTTACCATTAGTGATGGAGTCATAAAAAGGTTGCATAAAAAAAAAAAAAAAAAAATTCATATTCTTCCGTGATTATTGAGAAAGTAAGTTCAATGTACAAGTTGACATTTGAATCATTGTTATCATCGAACGTTAAATTTGTTTGTCGCGACGTTACAACGAGTAGTTTAATCATTCTAATTAAAGCGATTGTAATTTTACAAACATTCCTTCGTCGTCATATTTATTACGAATTTTTCTTTATTTTTGTAATAAATTTAAATCTTATCTAAAACTTTTTTTCAAGCCTTATTCATGAAAATGGATAAATGTTATTTTTCCTCCTACAACAATTTTTATTATCTATACAAGTTTTTAGCTGAGGAATCCCATGATTATTTTTAAATTTCGGGTTTTTTAAACCACACAAAGCTTTTGCAGGTAATTCTAGCTCTGGTTTATGTATCTATAATTTTTTAATATGAAAAAAAAAAATGAGAAACTTCTCTTAGTAATTGTCACGAAAACAAACACTTGGTCATTGACCAAAATCGACCAAAAGGTACATTAGGCCTGAATTCTTTAATGCGATAATTCGCAAAAATTATTTTATTTTTTCTCGTTTAGGCTTTCATTCGAAAGGGGGCATCATCCGATTTTACGAGTTTTCGTGATGTTTATGGTCAAGAGACACACGTGCGGCTGGACCAGTGACGCACATCAACGAAAATCGCGATCTTTGATTTATCGGTTACATCCAACGATACTTCTGGGACTTCGCTAAGATTATAAGTCGGATCGATTTACATATGGGATCATTGACTTTTTTTTTATACAATTCAATCAATATTATTTTCGAGGCGAAATACTGGCACAACATCCTCGGCTCTTAGGCTATCTAGGATAGCATTTTAAATAGAAGTTTGAAATCATAATTCTCAGGAAATGATGAATTAATTATCGATGAGAGAAAAAAAAAAAAAAAAAAACATTTTTTTAAATGAATATTTGAGCCGAATGTTGCAAAACCGGCACGGTCGGCTAGGGTTTGTTTTCAAAAAAAGATATTGAGCCCAGGTGGGTCTTTTCGAGAGTAATGATTTATGAGACAACAAAAATAAATTTTTCGTACAAGCTTTATGTAACATTTAATGAAAGATAAAAAAAATTGTAGTAAAAATGTAGTAAATTACATCAAAATGAAAACAATTTTTTCATGGGCTTACTTGATGAGAAATCTAATTTAAAATTATACTCAGTTTAGAGTTAAGAGTAAAACTCTTTCCTTCTCTACTTTACCACGAGCTTTACCATACAGTGAATAATTTTTTTTTTTTTTTTTTTTTTTTTTTTAAATCAATAACTAAACAAATTGAAACAGGAAATTGAAAAATTAAATTTTAAATTTTAATAAGTACACACAGTGTCACATAACAATTTAAATAATTAACTAATAAATTTTAATTTAAAAATACTTTAAACAAATTACTATCCTAAGATCGGTTTCGAATTACTTGATTCTTATCAGTTAGGAGTAGGTATCCTAAACTAAAAGTCTCAGGATTGTTAAGTGACTGTGTGTTCTTATTAAAATTTAAAATTTAATTTTTTAATTTCTTTTTTTAATTTGGTTAGTTATTGATTAATAAAAAAAAAAAAATTAGCCACTGTGTGGTAAACTATGTGCAAAATGAAGAATTTTACTCTTAACTCTACATTGAGAGTAATTTTGTAGTAAATTTGTTATTAAACTCTAAATATTAAAAAAAAATTTGTATACGAACACTGGTCGATTTTACAACAACTCTTATGTATGCACACCCGAAATCAGTAAACATAACTTAGTAATCATAAAAGTAGAGTAATTATTAGCGAAACAGAAAATAATCTTTCCAGCCATCAATTTCTTTCAATTCGTCACTATTACTTTTACTTACGCATAACCTAATTATATTGTTACTTTGAAGCTTACACTTTACTGTATCTTTTTTCTCTTATTTGCAAATTTTTGTACACTCAAAATTAAATATGATAATTCTTTAAATTTCCGAAAAATTAATTTTAAGTTTTTTCTCATTTTGTGATAAAAACTCTTCTTCTTTCAAAAGAAATTACTTAGTTAAATAAAGTGTCACGTAAAAAAATTCTTTGACCAACTAAGCATTGTTCCGATAAAGAGGCTCCTTTTTTTCAATGTTTAAATGTTAAAAGGAAAAGAAATAAAAAATTTTTTTAAACTGTTGGCAGAGTGATCAACCGATTCATTACCAAGAAGACAGTCAATGCTTCATCTTCCACGTGTAAAATTACTCCTGAAAATTTATTCACAGCCGTCGTATAAAAATAAGTCGAGTTCAGCAGTTGTAAAGATAAGAAATCTTAAATCCCAGCACCTTCGCCGAGTCCGCGCACGCATGTTGATTTCCTTCATTTTTTCAAGAAAAGTCAGTATTTACACGCGCTGATACGATTGTCAATAAATCGGATGCCGCAGCGCCGACGCTCGCGTCACTCGCGCGACTTCCGATTTAATCGCGAAAAATCCTTAAACGTCATACACAAACTTTGAGCTCGAGTAATGACGCATGCCAAAATCCCAATTTTTTTTTCTCTCCATTAAGCTCCCGAGTGCAAAATTTGAGTATTTTTAGAATTTCTGTCCAAAAAAATTGATTAGAAACTTTTGCAAAAATAGGATTGAATAAGCGAGTAGCTTTGAGTGATGCTTACATTAAGCTACAACAGAGAAACATTACAAATTTGTCGCTAGAATAAATCAATTAAATAATCAGTCGTTAGTTTAAATATCTCGAGCAAGATACATAAACGTAAGAAAGCAACCATAAACTACACGACTCATTGATCGATGACGGTTACGACTAGACCAGCTGATTTCTAATCCAAACTTGTGCGCCTTGATTGTTGTTATCAGTTATCACAAAGTTTTAATGTTATTTAAATACCGACGCATTTACTAAATAGAAAGTGGTATTAGTTGCTAAAATTATTTTGAGTTATGTTTACGTGAAACTACAACTCGAATAACAAACCAGTAAAAATTATACCTGCAAAAGCCGCACGAGTTCAATTGAACGAGTACAAGAGCTGACTTCTTTAGAGCTTTAGTTTGTTAATAAAATTCATCATTTAGTTATAAGAAACTCGCAATTCGTACTTGAAACGTTAAAACTTCATTTCAAAACAAACGATAAAACTATGTAATTTCGAGTAAAATGTAGACCTCACTCGCTTCAAAACCCAAGGTTAATTCTTTTGAGAAATCATGAAAACTCGTTCGATCAAATCGTAATAACAAAGGCGATAGAGAGAGAGAGAGAGAAGAAAAAAAAGTAGAAAAATGGTGCGCCAAAAATAAGGCGCAAATACTGACAGAACGGTAGTGTGGCAAGCAGCCTCATAATATATTCCAAATCGCCAATTAATTTTCCCAGCCGTGATAAACTTTCAAATTCCGACTTTTCATCATACGCCATCCACCTCCACCGTTTTCCACAATTAAAGGCCGAACACGCGATACAATCACAATAATCGCAATCGAGAAATTGAGAAAGAACTCGGGGTGGGCGCGAAATCAAACGCGTTTCGTCCAGCCTCGCACTTGCACGCGAACTACCGTCCTGAGACATTGAACGTTAAGGCATTAAAATTTTTCGTTTCTCGGTATTTGAAGTGGATTAGGTCGAACTACGCCTTGGCCGATTTGCCGCGAAAATACTGGTTTTTCTAGTTTTACAATTTTTCGACTGCAGGGGAAGTATAATTCGGAGGTTTGTTTCGGTTGTTTCTACATGCGTATGATCTTAGTCATTAATTCATCGTACTTTTCGGAATGTTTCGAAATGAGTTGACTAACTTTTATTGATACTTATAAGTGCCTTTTAAGATTCTGAAAATGAAAGGAAAAACTTCTAATGCCACCAAATTTTCATTCTTTACTGGGTGCTATTAAATGGTGTTGATTCAGTGACTTTTTTTTGGAATGTTATAAAATAAATTGTCTAACTTTTATACTTGAACGTAAGTTTTTGAAATATGAAGGCTAAACAAACATCAAAGTTCATTAGTCATAAAATCTTCCAATCAAGATTTATTTCAAAATCAACGGAAGTATCAAAAAGATAGTTTGAAAACCTAAATTGTGTAGTTAGTAAATATCCGAAAATAAAATGTTGGAATTTATTGTAAGAATTAATTTAATTCAAATATGGCTTGACTTAATTATCATAAATCTTATTATGAATAGTAACTTTCAATTTAAGCTGGAATTTTTTCTCTGTTGCGAAAATTACATGTCAAAAAACAAAAACAAATCACTAATTTATGAAAAATGAAAATCATAGATAACATTCTTATCACCATGAAAAAATCTAGTTCTTTGATTTTTTTAAATCTTAAAAAATCAACTGTCCAGAATTTGATTAAAACTATGTGCTTCTAAAAAAGCTGTATGACCGCGGTTTTGAAAGTATTTTTTTGTAAAATAATAATTGATACTTAAGTAGTAACTAATCAGAGGTGTGAAAATTTTTATATAATGAACGTTTACATAAACATTTCTTAAATAATCTAAAATCCTTCGTTCGATACAATCAAAATAAGCGTCTCAATAAACACCGTCTCTAATGAACAGCCGATAAACAAATTCCCGTCATTACATTCCACCTTTAATTACTCGCGTTATAAATTTTTATCCTTGGTTGCAATTGTTCGATCCTGAACACCTTTTTTTTTCGCTCGATGAAAATTTGCAAGGAGGGAGGAAAGCTCGACTTTTTTGCTCGTCCAATAATTTCGAGGCTTCGCCCCTGAGGTTACGCTCAAACCTGCGTAAACAGCAATTAACTTAGGTCGAGATTCGCGACGAATTAATCAAGTCACTTTTGCGGAAAAACTCACGTTTTTGGGTCATTGACGACCGTTCTGGAGAGCAGGATTGGAGGTCTTATCAATTGATTAATGTTAACGTTTTTATTAATCTAATTGAAGACGAATTATATAAAAATACGTGTAAAACCGTAAGGACACTTGTTCATAATACATACTTAAAGTTAAAACTACAAGACTTAAGTACTTTCAATCACATTTTACAAGGTACAAAACTAATATTACTTCAACAAACACTTTCTTGTAAAAAGTGCAACAACAAAATAACAAACTTTTTTGGAATCTGCACTACATCATTTTGACAAACAATCAACAATACAAATAAGTAAAAATAATACTTTGACAGACATAATATTTTCTTATAAAATAATAATAATAATAAACAGCAAATACATAACGACATTTGCATGAATAAATTAATACTAATCCGCACGTTGAATCTTTTACGCCTAAAAAGAAAAAATCGTCGACCTTAAACTTTGACCATGAAAGTTCTTCTTATAAATGCGTTATTGAATATTTTTGGCATCGCAAGTCAGCAGAACCGGCTCAGTAATTCCAATCGAATATCACGTGCGAAACCATCAGGTAAACGGTGATCGTTACCGTACTGCTGAGCAACACTGGGAATCCCATTCTAAAAAAAACAAAAAAAATTAATTACCTCTAAGTGGCTTCTGTGTGATGTTATTTCCTTTCATGCAGGTAAACTTTTTTTTTTCTCTAAAGTATCAGATCGAAGGAAATGCATTTTTTTATCTGCTTCGTTTGATAAGGCAATTTTAAAATAGTTGAACATTTTTAAGGGTAAGATTGTAATATAAATTAAATAACGAAACAAACTATTAAAAACGAAGAATTTAGACTTTAGTTCGAGAGCTTGAAAGTTTCTTTTCAAAATTTTCTATCTAGTAGAAAATAATTTATTCATTAATAATTTATTACAATAAAGATTGAAAAATATAATGTAAAACGTAATTTTAATGTGATAAAAAAGCTCCTAATTGCTTTTTTTCAAATTCAAATAAACGAAGGCTCTTAAAAGTGTCAATGCTCACAATTATAAGTGCTTTATAAATAAAGATCATGCGTAACTTTGAAGTTTAATTGATTCAACGTATTCTAAACTTCAGTAATAATTTATGCAATGAATTTTTTGTTTTTTTTTTTTTTCAATAAATTTCAGGGTTTATCTAAGAATCAGTAATATTTACATTATTACAAGTTAAAATGTAAATCAAATAAAAAAAAAAAAAAGATTTTGATACCCCATGAATTCAATACGGCCAATATATATCTTCTTAATTCGTCTTAGCAAAATAAAAAATTTTCTGCTTATTAATTTGTCGGTGTGATAATACGAAACCGCAGAGTTAAAAAAAAAAGTTTTTTTTTTTCTCATTGATTTCCCATGGTACGTGACTTCTACAAGCCCATTAATCAGAGTTTTTATTTCCTTTATAATTTTGCAAATTGTTTTAGTTTTGAGAAATCGTTGTTTTTATCTTTTTGTGTCTATTCGAAAAAAAAATTTTTAACCTTGCATAAAAAAGCTTTCTTCAGAGTTGTTAAAATATTCATAGGTAATTTATTTTCCGAAAGAAAACGATTTAAATAAATGAAATCAATTTGGAGAACATTTTTTTTTACCCCTGCCAACCTAGAAAGGTTACATTCCAAACCTTTTTTCTACCTTATATGATTTTGTTTTTAAAATACAAAAAATATAAAATTATATTTGTATAAAAAAGGGGTAAAAAACAACCTGATTAAAATTTTTATCAGTTTCTGATTCAAAATTAAAAAAATTTGCTCTAATGAGTAGACTACTTACTTGAAAAAATTCATAAAGGTAAATCGGTAACCATGCTGCTCCGCAACCCCGGCGCAGACGACATTGGCTGTCGCTCCAATTAACGTTCCATTTCCTGTAAAAATCGTAGCCGTTCTTTCAACCATATAATAACAATAATAATTAATTGAATTTTTTCATCTTTTTTTTTATATTAATTTTAATTATCGAGATGCTTTTCTGGTGATTGCGAGTGACCCAGTTCAAAAGCGCGTAATGAACGACCAGACAACAATCTTTTATGTAACAAGAAGTTAACACGTAGTTTTTAAATCGCATTGAAATTTTCGAGTCCCGCAACAACGAAATCTTTCGAAAACTCCAGGAGCTTTGTTTACCTCCCAGGCAGGAGCCGAAGGCCAGGGCCCAGATAAGAGGCTGGAGGGGCAGGTGCAGCTCCTCGTTGTCCGCCAGGCCGGTGGCGATCCTGATCATCATCGTCGTCAGGGGGACGTTGTCGACGAAGGCGCCCGCTATGGCCGACACCCACAGCAGGAGCAGAATCGCCACCGCGAGTCTCGAGTCCTCGCTGACCGACATTATCACGAGCTCCGTCTTCTTCCCGATCCATGCGATCAGGCCCAGTTGCGTCAGTGCCTGAAAGATTTCAGTCAGTGGATTGAGCTTTTTCAATTACAAACTTGTTTTAAATTCTTATCTGTAACTTTTTTTACGTTAATGGTATAAAAAATGAAGTTATAATTCAGAAAAGTCATATTGATAAAATCAAAATCAGTAGCTGTCCAAAATCAATCTGAATTAAAAAAAAAAAAGGAACCCTTTCAAAATTTAATCTGATCCCAACGTAAGATGTTACCTTCCACTCATATTATCAGATTTATTTTACGTAACCGCTGAAATTTTTATAAGAGATAATGATAACGTCCTTTAGGTACTTTGCGATTAAATCTTAAAAGCTGTTTTAAAAAGAATAAAAGTGAGAGTAGCTCACAATTATCTCAGTGCAGCATAACATTTTTTCGAAATTACGATCTATTTAAAAAAAATAATTACACTCAGAGAAAGATTTAATTGGACCAATTAAATATTCTTTGTTCCCTCAATAGTCTAAACATTGTAGCAGTTACAATACGTATGGTAAGGATAACAATACACATCGTTGCGACTAGCAAAGCAAATATTCAAAAATCTAACCTAACCTAGCTATTTAAAAAAATCTCAATTGAAGTCATTATTTCTTAAATATTGTGATTTTTATAACTATTTGTATATTTTTTAAGATTAAAACTATTCATTAAATACATTAATTATACCAAAATCACAAAAAAGAAATTTTTTAAAATTAAGTTGTGCTATACCAGTGTTACTAGAAACATGTTAACCCTTAATACGCATTTAGTCAGCGATGCCATGATATTGTAACTGCTACAATGTGCATCATTGTCTCTATATCAACTATGGCATCTTAGATGTTACAATATATTGTTGACCCAATCAAACCTTTCTCTGAGTGTATTCAACGATGGAGCGAACTTTGATTTCCGTAACAAAATTCAACATCATTTGTCACAGAAACGAAGGTTCAAATTACAATAACGTCTGGTTATGCAAAATTAAAAAAAACATTGAAAAAGTAAAGGTTTTTTATCTCTCACCTCCATCAAGACGAACAAAGATGCGAAGAACAGCAAGGTGCTCCACTCGACTCGGGCCATCAGACCGTCGAGATCCTCGGTGTCGGCCAAGATGAGCAGAAGCAAAACACACAAAAACGCTGTCCAGCCCAAGGACAAATTAAAATCCGGCCAACTGTGCAAAAAGAACAGAATTATCACGAGGATCATCGAAAACCCCGATTTGACTAGTAGCTGCTTGTCTCTTATAGGATACTGAAAATAAAATAATAAATATTAATCCGTAACTTTTTATGTCTTATCCCAGTGACTTGTAACAAACAAAATCTGGATTTTCATAAAAATACACTCTTCTGATTTGAATTGACGGAATTTGTAACTTACTTTGGCTTGGAGCTCTTCTAGATTGGCTTTGTAATTTTCACCGGTGCTAAAGCATTCGCCATCGGAACTTAATTTAACCTTCAATTGCGCAATCAATCGTTGAACCTTCTTTAGCAGCGTAAGCCTGACGACATTTTCGTCTTTGCTGTAACTCGACAAACTCGCGACAGCTCTCTGCCAAATAGTAATCTCGTGTCTCAATTCCTAAAAAAAGATTTAAGACAAAAAAACTTGGTGTTTTTTTTTTTTTAAACTCGGATATTTAATTTTTTCATCCGTGAATTAATTCGAAGTCACCTGCACGTCCTGGGGCTCGTCGAATTTCAACACAGTGAGATCACGGAATATGAATCGAAATTGCAGGTAGACGACTATGAGCACCATAAAAACTCCGCCACTCATGTGGGCCGTGAACGTCCCGAAGCCAACACCCTGTGAAAAAAAGTTTTTAATTAAACTGTGAATTATGTTAGCCTTTTTAGACTGTTAAAAAAAAAAAAACGTTAATTTGGCTGGATGTGATATTTTTGAGAAACTTGAAAAACTCGATCCCAGAAAGAAATTCTTCTGTTTCCAAAATTTATTCGCGATAACGCTTTTTTCAAATCGTTTATTTTTTTTTTTCGAATTACTAGTTTTGACTCAAACGTCGATAATACAATGAAGTTTTATAACTTGTCTTACCAAAATTCATAATCTCAAACAAGAAAAAAAAAAAAAAAACAGATTTAATCACCTTTTTATTCAAAACTTTGTTTAAACTAGGGAGATTTATCGTTATGGTGTTTTTAAAATTTTGAGAATAATGTCCGGTTTGGTTTATAATATAAATCTTTGGTGTTCCGGGTTCGAATTTCATTCACCACAGCTGATTCATTCATAAAAATGCGGCATTGGTATGGTAGCCTGCATATTTTGGATACAAATTTAATTTTTTATCCATGGCTAAAAAAACTTTGAAAATCTTATTTAAATAATTAAATTTTCAAAAAGAAACAGGCAAGCTAATTAATCACATCAAAGTAAAAACAAGTTCAAAAATAGTTTCTTTCGTAAGTTAATATCAATTATGAATCAAATTTAATAACAATATTCAAATTTTTCAATCTCCGCCAATGTCAAAACCTGTTGTTCAACCGAAAGACATTATAATTATAAAAAACAATATATTCATCATAATTTTCTCTTCATAAAAGTGCACGGTCACCCAGGTTTGTGATCGATCCGACGTTACCGAAAATAAGTCCCAAACGTGTTTCCTGCTTCAAAACCCCCACTAAACAAAAACAACTCTCGTCTAACTTAAAAATAAAACCCTTTCACAAAGACCGCCACTTCGCATTCTGAAGACGACGGGGGCGTTAGGGTTGGTAAAAAAAGGAACGTTATTCAAATTAATCGCGCGTGGTTTCTCCGAAACGTACGCAAGTGGCCCCTGCGCGCTTACCGCCCTGACGACATCCTTGTTGGACGCTATGATGACGTTCGGGGGATCGCCGACCGGGGTCAAGGTACCCCCGATGTTCGAAAAAATGACCATCGACGTCAACACCGGAACTGGATTAAGCTCGGTGACCTCGCACAGCCGTATCGTCACGGGTGTCATCAGCAGCACCGTCGTCACGTTGTCCAGGAAGGAAGATATGAAAGCCGTGAAGAAGCACAGTGTGCTTATCAGTGGCCATATTTTACCCGTGGTTATCTGCAAATAATTTTATTTTTTATAATCATGAAAATAAGCGATGCTAGAAGAGCCTCTGAGTAACGTTTTGTTAACTGGGTTTTTAGAAACTCATTAACAAAAGTGCTTGGAAAGTTATAACTTTACTAACATTGATACATGGCGGTTGATATAAGTTTTTTAAACTATGAATAGATACGAAATTTCTTTGTGAAAAAAAAGTTAAAGCAGGTTGAAGCTTCAGTTTAACAATACTAATTAAAAAAAAAAAGCAAAAACTCATTTAGAAAAAAAAACAGTGATAACAACTCAATTGGTTAAAAAATGAAAGGGTCGGCACTGCAGTGTCAAAATCTGTAATTTTATTATTTTTTCATGATTTTTTTAGTTTTTAATGATTTTTTCAGTGTTTGTTTTTTTTCTTTTCAATATTAATGGGGAATACAAACTCTGAATCTATCTTAGACTAATCGCTTTTAAAAAAAAAGTGCTTTGTGAAGTTTTTAAACAATTGTAAGTATTTTATATCATTAATCTTTTGGTGACTCTGGACTCATTAGCCCTTCGTTAAAAAATGTAATTTCTCTTTTTGAGCTTGAGAACTTTTTTTTTAAACGACGTATAGTAACAAATTTTTTATTACGACCACTGAAAGTTAATTCATTTAACCGTACCTTGTACGCGTAAACGGCCATGTAGTCAAATATGCCAGTGTCCGCGACAATGGCCACGAGTATCATCATGGAAAACAGGAGCAGGAGGGTGTCGACGTCGATCCAAGTCATGACTTCGTTCGTGGTTGGTTTCTGCAACAAAAAACACATTACTTTTTTGCAGACGCTTATAAAAATTTACCAAATCATACCTCGTCCATGAAAGCCAGCAGAGCCAGCGTCGCCACCGAAGCCAGCATAGCCGCTATCGTCCTGTGAACTATCTGCAAAAGAATTTAAAAACTTGAAGTAGCATTTAGAATTTTTTTTCTTATTAAAAATGGTTTCAATTTACGTCAAAGACGATGAGACTGTAGAGTCCAACCAAAACGACAGCCCCGTAAACGATTCCATCCTCGGCGTTTATCGGCGACACGTCGTACTCGATGGTGAACGGAACCGTTTCGTTCAAGTTAGATTTTAGATTCATAATAATCGTGTAGTCCTGAATGCTTTTGTAACTGTATAGAAAAATATAAAAAAAAAGATTTACTTTTATTTTCAGTAAGGGTAGGGATTAAAAAACATATTACGGTTCTGGATAGTAGTCAGAGAGCTGAAAAAGCTTCGATCTTCGCTGGTTCGGAATGACGTCGGCCAACTCCGAAGGCAGCAAAGGCAGACTCCAAACCTCGGATACTTTCTGTTCGAACAAAAGAAAATATACTTTTTTTTAATTTTCTTGTTACAAGAAAAAGATGTAGAGCGAGACAATAAACACCTTGTGTTTGCGTGGCTTTGACTTGTTGTGTAAATATCCGTAATCAGGAGCAAATTCAACCAAATCAAGCCAAACTTGGAGAAAGTACGGCGACAATGTTTTGTTTACGTTTTTATTTACATAAGGCTGGAATGCTCCCTCGATGCTGATGCTTATTCTGTCTTTTAAAACTCCGTCCAAAAGTGTCACGTCTACATTTATTTATAAAAAAATATATATATATTTTATTTAACAAGACTAGATGTTTAAGTATATAGCAAAATCAGGATACTTTTAGTTTCATCCTTTTCCACTGAAATTTGATAAGTCGGCTGAATTTTCTCAGATGTCAACATAAGCGATAGCTGGGAAAAAAAAGTATCGTACGTGATGAGTATAATAATATAAAAATTAAAATTTTTGGGAGATACAGTTCAAAGAGAAAATAATAATAATTGCTTACAAAGCAAGCTATCCAAACACCGATTAACAATACCAACTTGACGTTTCGAGCGATCGGACCTAATTTCCTTTCATGTGTATTAAACTTTTCGTTCGCATCGTGGCTTATTTGCTCATCTCCGCTGCAGATGAGAATTGATTCTTCGGTAAATAAACAGTGAGAGTATAAAATTATATGTAAATAAGGAAAAACTCACTCCTCGTGTATGATTTGGTGTTTAAGTGACATGTTAAGTGTCACGAGACAGTCTGCCTTGGCATTGCCCGTACTCTCCGATCTTAAAGCAAACACATTTTTTTTGGTATTTTTAATATTGTCTAGCAACGCGGTTTCGTTTATCTCTACTCTACTGTACTCATAAATCAAACATTTTTTCTTCAACCATAAATCACTAAAATTTTCTACTACAAAAATCGCAGACGGTGTACCTTCCTCGCACTCTATTGAATTCCTTTTGAAAAACGGCCAAACTGGGATCGAGCCTGATGGCCTCGGGCAGCGAGTTCCACGCCTGGAGCGTCTCCTCGGAGATGTTGCCCATTACCACGGTCGAGTTGGTCAGGGAGCTCACGCTCATTCTCGAGTTTTTCCGCAAAAATTTTGGCGTGGTCAAGCCGGCATCATCGTTGTCTTCGATCATTTTTGTATTATTTTCATTCACTCGCGTTACGGTCTTATCCATACCCAGAACTGTTATCGCCCCAGGACGGAGCTTCGGCTTCGGGGTCCTTGACGCCACTGATATAATTTTGGTGAAACGCGAACTGTTTGTAACTAGCGCAGTTGGTAGCACGGATCTGGACTAATTTTAGGGATTTATGCTGGGTTCGATTCCACATTTGCTTTTGCGATCGAAGATACGGATTCTCGCGCATGATTTGAACTTATTAGTCAAGGAGTGAGAAAAATTTTACTAAGACTGCACTTGAAGTTTTATGATTTTTTGAAGAATTAAAAAGTTAGAGTATAAATTATAGTTGTGATTGATAGCTACTTTACAATGGGTTTTATTTTTATCCTGAAAAAATTTATTTTCCAATAATTTTTCAGAAACAAAAAAATTATTTTTTAATGCATTCAAATTTTTATTTCTACTGTAATTAATCAGTTCATGAGTTTAGAAGATTTAAATCTTGCTCAATAAACTTTGAATTTTCAGAATCATTAAAAAAAAACCAGGAACCGAGTATTTAAATCTCAATTTCTTGTATATAAATTTACATAAATTGCTCTATAGTAACAAAAGTTCTTCAAGGGTTCGCTTTTTATATTCAATACAATTTCAGATTTGGTTTTATATATCTACTCTCTAAATCTCAAATTTATAAAATTCAAAAGTAAAGTTTTTTTTACAGTGGGTTTTATTTGATTCTTTTACAAATAAATTTTATATTTTTGGCTTATCTTTTCAATTATTATTATTCATTTTCATGTTACAATAAAAAAAAATTCAGGGGAGATCGGAAACTTTTAGTAAAATTCATGCACGATTAAGTTCATCAATTTCCTGTCTTTTTTAAAATACTTTTTGAGAATGACGTTGTCGACGTGCTTGGCCGGAAAATTTCTTAAAATATACATGTATACTTGGAGCAAATAGTGGCGAATTTTAACGAATAGATAAAATGACTCACTTGCTAAAAAAAGTTTCAACCAACGAATCAATCTTTTTAAGATTAAGTCATGTATTTTGTCAATTCGACTGGATGATAATCGATTTTTAATATTAAT
The DNA here is from genome assembly GCA_038277355.1 of Encarsia formosa. Taxonomy (NCBI): domain Eukaryota; kingdom Metazoa; phylum Arthropoda; class Insecta; order Hymenoptera; family Aphelinidae; genus Encarsia; species Encarsia formosa. The sequence goes on from CM076184.1 coordinate 116,434,693, forward strand.
TTTATTCATCTACTGAGTGGAAAAACAATTAGTTATTGATTTTCAGACTATTTTTAAATGGTTTTTGAAGTGGTTTTTTATTATTCTTATGATAGTATACAGGCATAACGTCAAATAAAAATAAATTTAATAACATGTAACTTAACCTTTTGCTTGCATGGTTTTCTCATAAAAATTTAATGGCCACTCTTTCAAAAAAGTCTCTATGGGAACCTACAAGAGTTACCGCTACGCGGGATTAAGTAAAAAATTAAAGTAATCTGTTAACTAAATTTTTTTTTATCGATAAATACTTTTATTTTTTAAAAGTTAACATAGTTTTATTAGTTACTTTGAAAGTTAACTTAGTTTTATTAAACTAAGATTTTATTATTTATAAAAAGTTCTCAGCTTTAATTTGCATCATCATTGAAGAATATAATGTTTTAAGAAACAAACTTGTCAATTAAAATAAAAATAAAAAAGTTCAGGTGAGATAAGTCACATTCATACGCAGGGGGTTTAAATTTATTAAACTGTCAATAACTTGAAAGCAATAAATTATTTTTTACGTTATGATATCTTTTAAAGACACAAAACCGTTTTCAGATCAATAAATAAATATTTTTACGAGTATTTTTACTAAAAATTTGCTGCATCATCCAATAAAATTACAAAAGCCAAACGATTCAAATAAGGTACAGAGTCAGGTGCACTGGCACTTGATTTGAGAAATTCAATTATGCTGCAGTTCTTAAGAAAGTTATTTTTTCATCTTGTAAGATTCAATATAATAACCTAAAGCTTCAAATTTGATTTGGTTATTGAATGTTGAAACAATTAAATTCTTACTAAACTCAATTTTCACTCGATAGTTATTTTGAATAGTTGTTGCTGAATTGAAAAATAAAAAGAGTTTCATTTTTTATCAAATTAGTTTTTAATTTCTTTTCTTTTTTTTTTTTTTTTTTTTTTTTTTTTAATTATGATAATTGTATTTTCAAACCAACAACTGATAACTAAAAGTAGTAAAAATATGTATTTCCTAAAATATTTTCCGGTCATTCATTAAAATGGTTTGTATTGGTCCAGCTCTAAGTCTAGGATATTAATTTTTTAAGAAAAACATTTGCACTTTGAAGCACTTACATAAGGCAATCATTTTTTTAGTTTTTGCTTCGATGAAGCTACAAGTTTTGAATAGTCAAAATTTATGTCTGTCTCAAACGAAAAAAATCATTATCTACAAGATTATAAAAATTGAAAAAAAAAATTTACTATTAAAAACGTACATGAAATTAAATCTAGGAGCGAGAGGGAATTGATGATAGCTTAAGCCTATAATGTAAAACACCCAATAGTGAAACACCTCCGGCCGAATCGTGAAATTTTCCACTTTAAGAAAAAAACTTCTTGTATTTTTAGCAAAACTGAAATGTTATTGCTTACTTACACTATTAAAGAGTATATTCCAATCAAAATTTTATCCATTAAATGCTTCAATTATTTATTAAACAATATTTAAAAAAAAATTATAGTAGCCCAAAAGTGGAATGTTTTTCAAAAAGTGGAATGGAGTATACCAGAAGTGGAACGTGTAAATCAAATGGGGATTGAAAAATCATACCCAAAAGTGGAATGCTCGACAATGCTCGAGAAGCAGTGTATAAAATATATTAAAATTTTCGTAAAATGTCAACATTTAAAGCTTTAACATCAGTACAGTCTTCCTTTTTTCAGTTATTGACTTTTTTAAATGAAAGGAGAAGTAAATTTTGTTTACCTAGCAAGTAGCAAGCGTACCTACAGATTAAAAACTCTCTAGCCTAAAAAGGTTAGGAATTTAGACATGATTCACACGTAGTTTTCATCATCAAATTATAAACAAAATTTTATTTTACATTCAGGGCGTGGCATTTTTTAAGTATTTCTTAGTTTTTAATACAAATTTCTGCAACAAATGATACTAATATATCGTTCCACTTCTGGTACGACGTAGTTTCAACTTCAAACTCGACGTGCAATATCCACGTTCCACTATTGGTATATGCATTCCACTTTTAGTCATGGCTTTAATGCTTAATTTAAATTAAAAAAAAATGTTATTATTGCCCAGTTTTTACAGGAATATTTTTCTACAGCTCTATTAATAAGTTAAAAAAAAATTATGACCGTACGATATTTTTTTATATTGAATTGAACAATTTAAAAATAGCTGTTGTAAATTTGAATCAGTTCAGCTTTCAGATTGACGCAAGATGTAAAAATTCATTATTTTTGAAGATTTTTTTCGAAGCAACCAAGTCATAAAACAATTTTGAAAAGATTACTACCTACAGATGAAACATCCAGGATTACCAAATGATTTTTTTTTTTAACAAAAATTATTTATAAAAAAGCTATTATAACTTTTATAAACCGTTCCACTATTAGGCTATTTTTGACCCCGTTCCACTATTGGGTGTTTTACTTAGGTGTGTTGAAGTAAAATAGGTCAGAAACGTTTTTTTAGAATTTTTTTTATAATGATCAAGAAATCTCGAGTTTAAGAACAATATAACAAAATAGTGTTATACCATTAAAAAACTGCATAACTTACATTAGTCTGAACATTAATCAATATACGATAAAAGGTTATATGTACCAATCCCCTGAAAAAGAGTCTCCGAGAAAAAATTGTATAAAATTATATAAAAGTTGCATCAATGCACATTTTGTTTTCTTTTTTGTTTGAAGTATGAGATCCATAAAAGCTTAAAAACTACTGATAAACTACCGACGCAAAATATTATTCTACAGTGCACTATTTTTTACTTCTTATATAAATCATTATGGGTCATTCCAGCGTAACTGAAACCGGGCTAAAAATCGTTTTTCATTGGAATCTTTTTTATTCTTCAAAATTTGTATTAATTAACAGTTGTAAACCATAAGATAAGAGTCCCAGCTATGATTTGATCCAAAAATTACACTGAAAAAGTCATTTATCTCTTTAAATTTCAACTTTTTCGGTTTTTCGAAATTAGCAGACGACATTTTTAGGCAAAAACACAAGCAAAAACATAATGTCAAAAAGATTTAAAAAAAGGTATAAATTTAACTTTTTGGTTGTAATTTTTGCAAGGAATCAGCAGTTGAGGAGTGATACAACACGTTATCAACAATAAAGAAGAATTTTCATTTGTATTAAATGAAAAAATATAGCCTTCAAAATTACCAATTCGTACGTGTCCCACCCGCAGCAAATCCATGTCCCACCCGCAACGCTACACTCTGATTTTTTTCTTGGAACTAATGAACAATTTCATTAAAACAATTATTGGTCATTGAAGCTTAGAGTATTGGTTTTACCATAGATTTTTTTAAAATTTTTGTTGCAGCGCAATTCGCAGATTTTTTGGGTGCTTTCGACGAAAATAAAAACCACTTCCGCTTTGCGTTCCATCCGCAACGGCCCTTATTTTCATCATAACTTCCTTAAAAATTAAAATTTTTGAAAAATTCTTGCAGGAAAATTTTGTATATATCAAGCGCTTTCTGCTGATGGCATAGTCTTGAGAATTCAACCTTTTTTTCCTAGTAAACATTAGATGTAAAGTCGTACAAATGTCCCACCCGCAACCATGGAATGAGTCTTATTATGATTATTATTTTAAAAAATGTATTCGTCACAAATATGCTTATTTTTGTTGAAGATATCCTCGTTAAGGGATTTTTTATAAAAAGATTTTATTTAGGGGATGTTTTTGCAGGGAATTTTAATTCGGGGATTTTTTCGTGCTCGTTTTCGTGACACCAAGATAAAAAGCATTACAAAACATAAAATGTCTTGAAGACTTTTAAAAATAACCTTTTTTTTATCATTTTTCTCTAATAACCCCTTGTTATTACCTCTTCAAGGAAAAAGCTATGAGTTACGTATCATTAGCTCTTAAAGTTTGAGCAGGGAAGTAAGAGGATAGTGTTTATTTCTGTGATTGATAATTATTTATGTTCACATAAATTTATATTCTTATGAATAAAACAATTTTATTTAATTTCACTTTAGAGTAATTTTTTAAACAAAAAATTTATTTATTTGTTTGCTTAGATTTTATTATTAATTAATAATGAAAAAGTTCTGAATAGAATAGATTCAAGTTTTGCTTTTGGCGACAACAAAGATTGCAACATTTTGAATAAAAAAATGATTTAAAACAAAATTTTCCATAAATTTGAACTATCCATGCATCCAAAATGATTTTTAAAATTAAAAAAAAGCAATTGAATTTGAAAAAAAAAATTCGATTTCCCCATGCAAGTATCGTAAACAAACAATGAAATGGAGTAATTCACAATTGACATAGTCGGAGTTGTTTTTGCAAATATGTAAAAATCGTTTAGCCGGGGAACAATTGTACAACACCCGAGCGAACATTACCACAAATCAAGCTGGCCCGATGTTTGCGTAGGCTTGGATTCTTATTGAAATTCAAATAATATCCAGATAAAGTCACGTACCGCAAGGTCTAACGTAAATTTCGTCGAAGATAAAAGGCCTCTTTTATTGTTTTTAAAATTATGTAAGTTAATAATAATTATTGGCGGAAAAAAAGAATACGAAAGATCTTACGAGCGAGTACTGAACTATAAAAGCTTCGACACGGTTCAACCAGACACATTTCCGACTGTCGGTTGAGTATTCATCAAAGTTAGCATCGATAAAGTTGATCGATCAACATGCGTGCTGTATCATTCGAAATCGTTTCTCTTGCTTTGGTGTTGGCCGTCACAGCTTCACCAATTGAAGGTAGATTTGTTTTTTAGCTTAACATTCTTTTAGTTTCGTGGTTTAAAAGCTTCAAAAAACGTTTAATCAACTTTCGAGTTTAAAAGTTTATTTTCAATAGAAATCCTTAGAATACAAATTGGATAATAAACTAAACAATGTTAAATACGAATACTTTAAGTTGTTTATCATTTCGTTAACATATTAGTGAAACGTATTTTTTCATGTCTTTTTCTGTCTGAGTTACTTACACAATTCACTTTGACTAATCTACTTTTCTTTGTTTTTTACAGTTGACAACCGTCCAGTAGTCCGTAAGTACAAACACTGCTAAAACTATTTTTGTAGAAGTAAACCTCGAATAAATCCATTTCACAATGATTATTTATTTTTTACAGAGGAGTACGAAAATGGACAACAATGCCCAGCAAAGTACTTCATGCTTCAATGCAACGCTTGCCGATGCAGTGATGACGGTCACTCTGCCACGTGCACAAAAGTGTACTGCCCACCCGGCTTAGTTGAAATCCAACAGAAACTCCAAGAGATTGGTAAATTGTTGTTCCAAATTAAAAATTAGATCAGTTTTTTAAAATCTTGATAATTTTTCTGTGTATATAAACTGAAGAATTGTTATCACAGAGATATCAAACATAGTCTTATTTTATTTATTACAGAAGCTGACAATCTCGCTGACAATGAAGATGATCTCCCAGTTATTTGTAAGTAAAAATCTTAGTATTCTTTAAAAAAAATATATATATACATATAATAACATTTACTTTATTAAACCATCATTTTTATTTTTACAGACGAGCTCAAAAAAGGAGAAAAATGCCCAGCTAAAAAATTCAAGCTTGACTGCAACCTCTGCAGTTGCAGCGAAGATGGTTACACCCCAGCTTGCACACTCATGGCTTGCCCCCCCAGACCAGTAGCTAAAGGTAAATTTATTTTGTTTATTTTTTTAAATTAATAATTGATTAAACAATAAAAATGCATTTGTTGGTTTTGAAAACATACAAATTGTAACAATTTATTTTTCTTTTATTTTATAGTTGCTGAAGTTGACGATGAAGGCCTTCCAGTTATTTGTAAGTTTCTATTAAAGTTAAAAGATACTTTTAATATTTTAATAATTAACCTTAATAATTATTTATTATTCATTTATCGTAGATGAGCTCAAAAAAGGAGAAAAGTGCCCAGCTCAAAAATTCAAACTTGACTGTAACTACTGCGCATGCGCCGAAGATGGTTACACCCCAGCTTGCACACTCATGGCTTGCCCTCCCAGGGAAGAAGGCAAACGCGAAAAGAGAGGTAGAATTTTTCAGTATTTTTGTTTCGTTTTTATATTGAATAGTCAAGTTTGATTACGAAATTATTTATTTCAAAAAATTACAGAAAATTTATTTATTTTTTCTTCTTTTTTTTTTTTAATGTAAAAAATTCGATAGTAAACAAAAAATGTACGAACTGAAAATACTAAAACTATTTTTTTTTCTTTACAGTCGTTGACAACAAGGAAATCCCAGTGATTCGTAAGTTTTTATTGATGATTTTTTTTCATCGAAAGAGTTAAAACTATTTCTGATAATTTAGTAAAATATGTTTAATAATTTCTTTCAGACGAGCTCAAAGAAGGAGAAAAATGCCCATCTGAATTATTCAAACTTGACTGCAACTACTGCTCATGCGCCAAAGACGGATACACCCCAATGTGCACCCAAATGTTCTGCCCCAAAGAAGTGTCTGAAGGCAAACGCGAAAAGAGAGGTAGCTTTTTTGACCATTTAACTGTTGAAAGCTTTCTTTTAATCTGAAACATTTGATTCGAAACTAAGAAAAATTTTAAGCTTATCCGTAACTTATTTGAATATTTCATTATTTAAAAAATGTATCTTTCACAGCTACTTCAATTAGTTACCTTTTCTCATTGAAATATGTAAATTCTTTTTCTGCATCTATAAAAAAATAGTCTAAAGCTTTTAGATTGAAATATATATTTTTCAAGTTCTTATTAACTAAAAAAAGTCGTTAGTATACTTTAAATAAAATACGTAGCGGCAAATCAATGATATTTCAATTATCTGTTTGCCAATTATTTTACCATTCACAAAATTAAATAAGAAATAACCACTTTGCATGTTTGTTTTACAGCCGCTGACGACGAAGAAGACATTCCCGTTATCTGTAAGTTTCTATTAGTTTTTTCGTCATTTAAACAAATTCTTGATATTTTTCATGTTTTAATTAAATCACGGTTACTTCTATTTTGCAGACGAACTCAAAGAAGGACAGAAATGCCCAGCTCAAAAATTCAAACTCAACTGCAACTACTGCTCATGCGCCAAAGACGGTTACACCCCAGCTTGCACCCTCGTGGCTTGCCCACCAGTATTAGCTGCACAAGAAAAGAAGGCTGAACAAAAAGGTTTTTATTTTTGTAACTAAAATTAGATTCTTAGAAAATATTTTCTGTATAAAAAAAAGCTAATAAGGATATATACAATTACTATATAGTTTATTCTTACCATATACTTTATACTTACTAATATTATTAAGGCTGTGTCTAGGTACCATCGCAGTGTACCGTACACGGTAAACGGTACACGGCAGCTTTTTACTTTAGATTCTATAATTTATCCCAAATAACCTTTATATACTTTAAATCCAATTATCCATCCTAAATAACCCACTTAAATTCACAGAGTGTCTAAAGTAACTCTTATTTGGTACCGTGTACCGTGCACCGTGCACCAAATACGATTAACTATCTGATAAAAACTGATTTTAAACATTACGATAACGTCAATATAAAAACATGCAGCTGAAAATTATTTAGTTTTAGATAGCCGAATTTATCTTTTCTATAGCAATTCAAAAAACATTTTTTTGTTCTAAAAATCAACTCTATAATATTTTGTTTTCTTTTTTACAGTTGATGTAAACGACACCAGCAAATGGCCTGTTGTTCGTAAGTATCACTTTCAATTACTCTATACGAGTATTATGACACTCTATATGAGTAACGTAAAATTTTAACTTTTGAATAATTTTTTTTAAGACAACTACCAGTTCGGACAAAAGTGCCCAGCTAAGTTCTTCAAAGACGACTGTAACCTCTGCCGTTGCAGCAAGGATGGCTACTCTGCCGCTTGCACCCTCATGGCCTGCCCCCCTGTTAAAGTAGTAGAAAAAGCCGCAAAGAAAGGTTATTTTATTATTAAAAATCAGAACTTTCCTTAAACCGCTTTGCTCTGTAAGAAAAAATTGTAACAGAAAACTTTTCAACCAAATTTATTTATAACTGATTCTAAAATTATATCAATTACTAATTTTTATGCCAAAAACTAAAAAAAAATCAATCGAACATTAAAATAAATTAAAAACTGCTTACTAAAATTTGTTTTTTCTTTTGTTTCCTTTACAGAAGATGACGACTCTGACTTACCCGTTGTTCGTAAGTATCAATTTGATTTTTTCAAATCAATAAAATTTTGAATTTAAATTCATACTATTCTGTTGTTACTTTTGTTACTTTTCACAGAGGAGTACACTCAAGGACAAAAATGCCCAGCTGATCGTTTCAAACTCAAGTGTAACTACTGTTGGTGTAGCAAGAACGGAAACGAGGCAGCTTGCACCCGCATGGCTTGCTAAGGAATTATGCCTTAGTTTTGACTGAGTCTATTGGAGTTAACAATTCTTGATGATGTCAACATATAAACATAGTCTGTAAATTATCAGCAATTCGCATCTGTGAATTATTGAATTTAAACTTAGCGCAGATAGTTCATTAATATGAGGCTGAATCTACCATGTTGTTTTGTAATTTTTTTATTGAAAAAATAAATATGCAATTTCATAATAACTTTCCTTTTGAAATAATAAATTATCAATCCTTCTCTTTAAATTTAAGAACATTGGCTTGGTTAGAAATTACAAACTATAGTTAAGTTTTTTAGGAAAAACATAATTAGCAAACCAAATTTTTTACATATCAATTGCAATTATATTAATAAATTTTATTTGAAAAGTAAAATAAAGTAGAATATCTTGTAATCAGTTATTAAACCTAATCATTCGTTAATCTCAACAAATTTGAAAGAACCAGAAATGTGAATTACAGTGTTTTAAGAACAATGTAAAATAGCATTTTTTGCAAAACTTTGAAGTTAATGAATTTTTTTTTCATAATTTACTTTTATAAATAATCTTAATTTACATAAGACTTAATTAAACATTTAAAAAAATTTGTTTTCAATATAAAAATAGTTCTGGATGTAAAAAAATTCACGTATAATTGTGTGGAAGTACAGCCGATACTTTAGATTTTTAATGCAAATTTATTTATTTATTTATTTATTTATTTTTTTTTTTTTTTTTTGTCAGATTAGAAACAAAAATATTTATTATTGTAAATTATTATTAAAGCATTTTTTTTATTAAATTTGAATAATTTGAAATAATAATAATACATATATATATTATGTGGTTGATTTAAAATAGAAATTTTTTCATAACAAAAAAAGTCGCCTCAACTTTTAGGGAACAAAAAAACCGGAAATAATTATTAAAATGTAACTCCGAAAATACACCTTCAAAGCTTACGGCGAACATTCTAACTCTAATGAATGCAAGTCAGCTACCAACGAGTCAATATAATCTTATTGGTCAACTTTTTCAAGTGGGAAAAAAACTCGCGCGCGGAATACGAAAATCTCAAATTCTTTATTCTCCAGGAAAGATGAGCCACATACCTTTACAATGGTACAACCTGCGGATGATGAACCGTTAAAAAAATATGTATTTGCGCTGAAAGTTTTCATGTGATAGCATTTATAAGCCCGACGTGACATTGAAAGCCTTTCAGTTAAACAGATGTGCTTGTTCGATACAAATCGATGATTTTATTTCAATCATTGATAAGATTGGGAATAAGTTTACTGATACTTGTGCTTTTCTTTCTGTATACACATCATTGCAATAAACTATCGCTGCAAAAACTGGTAAGTACTATTTACTAAATAAAAAATAATAAAAACGGAAATATATCAAAGTATTGTAGATTGATTCATATTGAAATCTCAAAAATTCTTTGACTTTAACTTTACAGTATTTTATTTACTTTCGAAAAAATCGTCACTACAAGTTAAAAAACACTCTATATTTAACTTCAGCTTGCGCTGTTAAAAATTTCGGATGTTACTCAATTCTTACCTGTTTTTTACTGTATATTTTATTTTACTGTTAAACTAACATTATTTTTTGTATAAATTAATTTAAAGTACTTTTATTGAAACTAAAAAATAATAATTAGCAGTAAATTTTAATGAGACTCAACGAAATCACTAAGATTTTCATAAGAATCATTTTTTTATTGAATGCAGACATTTCATAAAAAAAATTTTTTATTACAATTGGACGTTTAAAATTGTATTATATAAGCTTCGAACTTAAAAAGATGTAAATTTATTTTCTTTGATTTTTTTTAGGCTCAAAATTGCTCTTGACCTAAAAAATTAAAATTTTTCCATAAAGTTGGGAAATTGTTTCTTAATGCAGTGGCTTTGATGACACCCAAATATATAACTTTGTTTAAGGAAAAATTTGTACAAATATTAATTCAAGACAAATACCATGATCAATTTGTAATGACCTTTGATGAGAACTATGGAATAAATTTTTTTGTACTTGATCACGTCTATTGAATGTCACACCTGTCAATTCACAATGGAAAAATCTGTATTAATACTCATTATTGCAATTGTATTTGGTAAGCGAAACGAATCATTTATTCTAAAATAAACGTTTAATTTGACATTTCATATTTTTTTGTTTAAATAGCAAGAGATTCTGAGTCTGCAAAACCTCAAGGTAATGCATTATTAATTATTTCAACAATAAATCATTCACAGTTTAGCTTGCGGTCATGTTCATTTATGACTTAATTAAAAAAATTTCAAATTCATCTTTGTTGAGGGAAACAAAATCGGTTTAACAAAAAAATATTTTTCAAACTTATTTCCACGGTATTTTGCAAAATTGGCAACTTACAAAATTGGAAATTTTTACCTTATTGATAAAAATTTTTTTTTACAAATCGGTCTGATCTAAGTTTTTAGGGAAAGTAAGCTTTATCGATTAAAAAAATCGATTTGAATCATAAATAAATCTATCTGTACGTTTAAAAAACGTTACTATGTGAAAAATATTTGTCCCAAAAGCAGTAACACGTCATTTTTTAGAACAGGTTTACATGAAAATATTTAAAATATTCATGAATCCTATAACTTACACTCCCGGATGAGAGATGACTGACTGATTGATCGAGTGACCGAAATGTTTGACCCCTAAAATTTCATTCTTCAAGGTCTTCTTTGTATCCTACCCAAACAGTACAAACCGATTTGAACTAATTTTAAACGAAATGGCTCATTAATACTCATGTAAAAAATCAAGCTTTTTTATAAGTTATCCTCTGTATGAGAAGTGCTCACCATTTTTTAATATATAAAAATCTCCAATGGATAATACTAGCGAAACTATGAGTAAAATAACAAATCATCTGAAATTTTACCAGAGATATTATAAGAAGTAATTTTATGTCAAATAAAATTTCGAGTTTTGTTTATTATTCTGAAGCAAATAAAAAGAGTACAATGAAAATTTTTAATAACTAATTATTGTGATTCCAGAAAAGAAATCTATGTTGAAATGCATACCTGAAATAGTGTTTGTGTATGATCACAATATTTGCTACTGTAACGATGAAGGAACTGAAATCACCTGCAAGAGGAAAATGTACAGTACATTAACTCCCCAACTGCACCGCACACAATTGCAAAGTAAATATGATAACCATGCAATTGTTGAAAAAATTATGCAAAAAAATTTAATAAACATATTTTTTAGATATTACTTTGAAATGTGAACCTGGTCAGTTATTTGAACAACCATGCAGAGAGTGTGTGTGTGATGAAAGTGGAGAACATGCATCCTGTGTGCACAAAAGATGCTCCAGAGCTGAATCTCTCAAAGGTATGGAATAAATAATGTGCAAAACTTTTCAATAGTTACAAAAAATTTATTAACTAAATGAAAAAATTTTGTTTTTAACTTTGAAATATTTAAAGTCATCAATGAATTTTTTTCACGGCAATAATATATGAATTATTTTGTTGGTTTAAAAAGTATGTTTTGTAACCAACTAATAAATGATATTTTTCATTTGTTTATTTATGTTTGAAAATTAAACCAACTTCTAAGTTTGTTTCTCATAAGGTTCGTATTATTTTGAAAAATAAATAATAAATATTTTTGAAATCATGCATGTGATGAAAGTTAATCAAATAACTGTACCTGAAGCGCCCAGGGTACCTAAAGTGCTTCTCCTTGGTATCTTGAATGTACAGATTCTGTGATACGTCTTAATGATCAGAAAGGTAAATCAGCTGGCATATTGAAACAGGACATCGAAATCAAACATGTAAGGTCTCATTTGAAAGTTTTTGCTTTGACCTTTGAAATGAGACCTTGATCATTCAAAAATATTGATTGCGTCACTCGCAATGAGAGTTTTCGATTACACTTTAAGTACTATTACCTGATTTTATCTTTTTTTCAGCTTGCCAAAAACTTAGCAATTTATTTTTTGTAACTTAATTTTGTATTATGTAATTAATGAAACTGATTTACATCATAGAAACACCTGACAGCTGCACTCCTGGTGCTGTATTTAATAAGATCTGCAATGGATGCATATGTGGACCCGATGGAAAAGCTGCATGCACCAATTTGGATTGTAGAGCACTTTTGGGTGGTATATTTAGCTGTATGTAAATTCAACAAAAAAATCACGTACATTAAATTTTTCTAATAAAAATTTTTAAATATTGTTGATTTTGATTGCAGCTGATAATCAATGCGTTCCAAATTCTCACTTAATGGTCAGGTGCAACAATTGCGAGTGCCAAAAAGATGGAAAAAGCATGTACTGTAATAAAATGGGCTGTGATCCTATGTCCTTTTATCATGAACATATTTTAAGTAAGTCGCAATTATTGTATTTTTTGAAATAATTTTATTTTTAGTTATCTTGTTGATTTCATAATTTTTACTTTTAGATGTTACAATAAAGTGCAATGCCAGCAGTACTTTTGATTATAATTGCCACAACTGCATTTGCAGTGAATCAGGAAATTCTGCAATGTGCAGTGGAACTCAGTGCCCGCATAAAGATAATTTTACTAAAGGTACTAAATTCATCATAACGCTTCTAATAATTAAGTTTTTGAAAAATTCTTATGTAAATAAAATCTTTAATTTCAGTCACAAATACGGTTGACAAATGTCATCCTGGAGTTATCTTAGCTAAAGATTGCAACGTTTGCGTGTGTAACAGTGAAGGAAAGGGTTTTTGTACAACGCTTAATTGTGCGACTAGCTATCGATTTCAATACGTTGAAGAATTAAATTTTACTATACCAAAAATTGAAAAAGAAGATAAAGATAAAAAAGAAGAAAAAAATAAAGAAGATAAAAAGGAAGAAAAAAATAAAGAAGAAAAATCATAATTTGTATAAAATGTATAAAGTTAAATGAAATGAATGCAGCTTTGTACCTTAACATGATTTGAAATAAATTAAAAATAAATTTAAGCAATACTAGTTATTTCTCTAATAAACATAAGAAAAATTATCTATTAATTTTAATTTGAGGATTCTAGAAATTTTAAGGTAAATATCTACCTACAATAATTACGAGACCAAACAATTTACTTTCATTTCTTTTAATAAACACACTGCAAACCCGATACAACTTGCGTTAAAAAAATTTTAAGTAAAATTAGTGTTTTCGGTCTGTAATATTCAATAATTAGGAATTTGATAAAAAAATTACAAGCCCAATTTTTTCAATTTTTACTCATTAGTAAATCTTAGATAAATAAATGACGAAGATCTTAAGTATATTTATTTAATTTTCGGAGAGATTATTGTATCATAAAACAACTGCATTGGCTGTTGACGTAAGGTATCATGAAAGTTGTAAAAAACAAACTTTTCCTGAAAAACATACATTCCTCATACCAGAAGCCAATTGCAATTTTTGGAAATCAGTTTGTTTGATAGTATGTGGAGGGGTAGTCAGGTTTCCTTATTTATACCGAAAAAAAATTTTAATGTTCATCAAATCCACGAGGTTCTCTTAGAGTCTTTTGATCAATCAATCATTGAAATGAATCGAATAATTATAATTTCATTTGTTGCACTTTTTATCACAAGTGAGTACTATAGTTATATTTTTTAATGAAAAAGTACTACAATGTACTATTAAAACAATAAGTAAATTGATTGAACATTTAAAAGTTATTATAGAGTACAGAAAATTAAGCTTTTATTTTATGTGTAACAGGTCAAGTTCTAGCGGGTAGCGAGATTCGTTGCAAACCTGGAAGAACTTTTCAAAAAGAGTGCAATACCTGTACCTGTGGTAAGGATGGAAAAACTGCAGCATGTACTTTGATGGCTTGCGAAGGAAATTGTAAGATTTTTACTTTTTTGATTTCAACTGGATAATCAATTTATTAAAAAATTTTTTTTGAAATTATAGAAATATGTTTAATGATAAAAATTATAAAATTTTATGCACTTTTCAAATAAATTAAAATAAAGTAATTTTTTTTTAGATCAAATTTACAATTTACCGAGGGTTGAGAACGATCAACAATGTGAGCCTGGAACTACATTCAAACGAGACTGTAACACTTGTACTTGTACAAAAAATGGCCAATTGGCTCTTTGCACTATCATGGAATGCGGTAATTCAGGTAAATTTTTATCATTGTTTAGTTTTTTATTCTTACATACATTGTATTCAAACGATAAATATTAATTTTATTGTTATTTTTAGTAAGCGAAGAGGCTAGTCCTTAAGCGAACACTCCAAAAAAAGTTTGTAAGCCAGGATCTACATTTAAAATAAAATGTAACACTTGTGGTTGCTCTAAAGATGGTACTTCTGCAGTTTGCACTAAAATGGCTTGCCCTGAGATTCAAAGACAATAATATTTAAATTTTCAAAAAGCATTATCTTAAATGGAAAAATTTCACTCTACAAAAATGTATATTAAAGTAAATTTTTTTTTTCTCAATAAAAACATTTTTTAATCATTTGCTTTGTGGGGATTTGAATGATCTGCAAACTAAGATACTTTGAAGCTTAAAAATAATAAATATACGGTCCGAGCCTTTTGAAATACTAATTCATTTTATGAACATTTTTTATTGTTTCTTGTAGATCAATTTCAAATCAAGCAAATAATAAAAATTCTGAAAGTTCCAATAAAAACTAAAAATATAATATAGAAGAATTATTTTCCCTAATTTTAAACTCCTTACGATCAGTTCATCAGTTGACTAATACAACACGAAGGAATTTCCTAAATAAAAATAAAGGTATGAGGTATGAATAAATAAATAAGTAAATAAATAATAAGAGAAGACCTGCGGTTAAGCTGATTAAATCTAAATTTTCAATGTCATAATTATAATATAAATCCTAGTCAAACCGATGAAAATTTTAAGATTTCAAAATTACCATGTAGGTTACATGTTATAAGCTTAAAAAATGACATGTAATAAATAAGAAAAAAAAAAAAAAAAAAAAACCCATTTAAAAAATTATCGTGAAAGATTTTTACCTTCTGAAAAATTTCCAGCGGAAATAAAAAATCAAAATAGCTGCACATTTAATACTTAAAACAATTTTCTAATAAACTTTCTTACTTCCCAATGAACCCTCGCCTCACTCAAATTATGACGCGTTGATGATTTATTAATGGACAGTTTTGCGTCCCCGCTCACTGTCACGTCCCTGTAGCATGGTAGTTACTTGTTGCAAGTTCAACGAGTCAAGTTTATTTGGTTGAGCTGTTAAGTCTGAATGGGTTTTTTCCCTCAGACTTGTGAATTAGTTTAGAATTTTCAATTAATATAATGCATATCACTTGCTGTCTTATTTTACTATTACTTATCGTCAGCTGCCGATCAGGTGAGTTTTTACTTTGTATAAATTTCGTATAAAATCGTAAACAAAATTTCAGTCAACCTCTATTCAATCGTTTCGAGACTAAAGTATTTTTCGAGATAAAAATATTTTTCAGACATAATTGGATAATAAGAAACGTATTATTAGCTTCATTTTTGCTTCTTTTTATGTTCAAAGTTAAAAACAGTTTACTTTGAATTTAAGAAACTTACAGCTAGACCAGAGTTTTTGAATAAAAATTCACACATCAGTGTCGTTTAATGTTTTACGAGCCTATGTACATTGCCTGAACAACTTATTTTTATTTTTATTTGCAAACTTATCTCCTTTAAAATTTTAATTGGTAATAATTATTTTTGCCTTGTATTTCCTGATTTTGACCCTCTCTTGCATTCAAAATATATACTTGTTACAATGTAAGTATTAAAATTAAGTGATTGAAATTAATGCAAAATTGATTCTAAAAAAATGTTATCGCGAGCTTGAAATTTAATGTAGCTGTCGAAATGATTTTTTTTCTAATCATAGACTTAATCTTAACTTTTATATTCAAAATAAGCATTTAGAATAAGGTAGGTGTACCTAATATGGCCCCCCCTGTTATTTTGAATATGCTCGATATGCGGCATCTTTACAAGGTAGGAAGAAGTCAAAAACACTGAATTATGAAGTTTTGAGTTGTTTAGAACATTTTAAAATTATTTTTTCGCACGCCTCATAGCTAAAACTCGTTTCGTATACCTTCGTTATTATTTTACGTTGTGATTAAATGGTCTGCCAAAATATTTAGACATGTGACAAAAATTTCCATAAGTAGCTTCGATTCGTTATTGTTTCAGCTTTCAAACGTGATTTTAGTTTTTGTTCAACTCGTTTTCTAACGGGTTTTATTCTTAAATAACTTTTTATACTGCAGTGTACCTAATATGGCCCGCCGCAAATTAGTAGAAATACCGATATTAAAAGTCCTTAGTTTCATATTTACTTTTTAGAAAATCCTATCCTAATGTTATTTAAGAAAAATGAATTTAATTGTTTCAAAGCTTTTTTTCATTTCATAACTAAAAAAACATTCTAGCTCAAAAAACAAACTTTGATAAAAATTTAAAGTTGTAATTTTTCTACTGGTTGCAAAGCTTTCAAAAACATTATAAAAAAGGCTCAATTTTTAAATAAATAATTTTTAAAATAATGAAAATTTTGAAGTTTTTTAAATCTCATATACTGATTGGTTTAAAAAATAGGAACAAACCACAATTAATAAATAACTTCAAGGGGGCCATATTAGGTACACAAATTTTTGGTGTCTTCTCGGGTGTCTTAAAAAAACGTGTTTTGGTAAATCCTCTGGCATTTCAAGCTCATTGATCAAAATAGAACGCGTAAGGTCTCATTTTAAAGCTCTTGAATCAACCATTAAAATGAGACCTTACACGTCAAAAAATACTGATTTGATTCGCCACAACGTCAATTCTCGCTTAGGGGGGAGTAAGGTATAGGTACAGGTACCTTACTTATATTTTTTTTAAACAACTCTTCTCTTTTACTTTTGAGTAGAACGGGAAGACTAAATTCAGGCTTCTCCGCATATATAAAAATCTCTATCTAAGAGTTAAATAACGATTTAGATAATTGTTTTTAATAAAAAATTCCAAGATCTTTTATGGTTCCAAGATTTCTTCTTTGATTATTTCAGGTGCTGATAATGTTGACTTGAAATGTACGCCCAAAACAAGGTTTAAATACTATTGCAATACTTGTTGGTGCTCATCCGACGGTAAAACTCATCTGTGTACAAAGAAACACTGCCCAGACGACATATTCAATCAAAATGGCACTCTTAAATCGCCTCCGAACATACAACAGATGATGAAACACTTACTGATGAATGTCGGTGGTGAATATCGCCCTTTTTAGTACCTATTTCTTATAAAAAAAATGATTTCAAATGAATAAAGATTTTTTACCTTAATTATTTGTTTAATTTTTTATACATGTATAAAAAAATAACGATGTAATAAAAAACTTTTTGAGTCTTGTCATAAAAATTTTATTTTATTTTTTTTACGTTACATATTATCCTATTTAGCAATTTACCACTCTTAAAAAAATTAAATTTTTATTGGAATTATATTCAAGTTTTTAGTGAATTGATCTTTTAATTTTTTATAAATTAAGAGATGAATAATATGTGTTTATGAGTATTTTATGTCTTTCATGACTTTTTTGTGGTTCAAAAATTCATTGACAAATTTTTTTTTTCTTAATTTACGATAAAAACCTATAAAATTAAAATAATTAAAGTAATACATAATAAGTTTTATTTAAGTTCAAATGCAAAGTATTAAATCGACATGAGATAGATGACAATAGGAAAAATTAGATCTCGTTTCTCATAACAGATAGAAAAAATATCATGCATTGAAAATTTTGCTGTAAACAATTTTAAAAAATGAAGAAAGGACTTATTAAGTTTAAAAAAATTTTAATGCAAAAAGAGATACATTAAAATTTCTTAACATGCTTCATTTTTTTTCGAATTTTAAATTATATTAATTTATTTAAATTAATTGAACAAGTGCTCATAATATCTTTAAAAAAATGTATTTTCACCTTGAATCAATTTTATATTATGAGGTAAGTACATAAAAAAGCAAAGAAAAACCATGTGTACGTTATTCCAAGACAAAAACTAAACATATTAATACTTATAAACAAACTGCTCGAATTTCAAAATCTCCCGCTATTTATTAAAGGAGCAATGTTGCCTGTCGGTAAAATCACTCTCTAGTACTTTATCTCAACGCTCAACAGATGGCGCCAGGGGTACAGCGCAGCAGAGCATTAAATGTCCGTTTTCCAAAACTCGTTCCAGCAGCGCGAGTTGCATCCGCGACTACATAAAAAATCCGTTGTTTTTCTTCTCGCGCACGCCGCGTTGACCCACAAACTCTCAAAATTTGTCGTTTTTTTTCACACAAACTGTCAAATTACTCCAATCTAAGTTCCTTTAAATGTTAATCTTCAATCTAGCCGTGTAAGTTTTTTATTTCCGTAAGTAGACGACGTCATCTTTCGCGAGGATAATTCTTTCTCCAGCGGAGGCTGGGATGAAGTTTTGTTTTGTCCTTGTAACAATCTAAATATTTGCATCTTCGAAGATGATGTGTAATCAGAACGTCTGAAACTGCTGTCAAGTGTAAGTTTTGCGAAAAACAGTGTGTTTTACAACCTGTAGAGTGAAGAGTGAGTGTAAATATGGAATCGATAGGATTAGTCTTATTGATCTCTTTCGCATTTTTAAATTTACATTAGAGCATCGAGTGGAGCACAGTAATTTTCGCAATTGGTTATAAGTGTGTTTTGTTAAACGCGAAACCCAGTTAATGCAGATCCCCGCTGTTGATACGTGGACTGAACACAATGGTGTACCCTAACCTAACCTAAACACGTAACGTTCAAAATCACTATCAAAACAAACTTTCCGAATGTAGGTTAATTGAACTTCGGAGCACGCAAGTAATTTTCAAGACACCTTAGCCTTCTCTCTTTCCCTCTCTCTTGCTCTGCGTGAATTTTGATAACAATTCGTAAGCTAATATCAACCCAAATTAATCGAAATAAAAAAAAGTCATCCGACTGTAGTAGTTGATTTAATCTCGGTTTTTATCGTGCCGATAAATTCAATAAACTCGTGCTCGGAGCAACCGTGAATACATTAAACTTTCCCATTCGCATGGATATAGGTATGCGCGGGGCCAGCAGGTGATATTAAATAAACCCACACCCCCGAAAATTCCACCCCCTGGGAGTGAATCCGGAGCACCGCGCAAGCGTCGGCGCGCGCGCGGTATTGACATATTCGCTATAGGGTAGGTAAATCCCTCTCCTGCGGGGGGTATGCACGAGAGTAGACAACATGGCTCGGGAGCAGACGGAGCTCGACTCCTGGTGATAGTCCCACTAGTATCCCGGACGGTGAGTGTGTTCGCTATTCGTGTTTTAAGGTTAATTATCCTCCTCTGTTTTTTTTTTTTTAAACTCTCAAAGTGCGTGCAGGGACATTAATTTCATTATCTGGAACGACCAGTGGGCTTATCGCGGCTGATTTACCTGTGCGGCAATCGTTTTTCTTCACACTTTGTGGAATAGTCGCGGTAACCCATTTTTATCGGTACGTCGATTTTTAATCTAACGCTTGCACAGGTGGTTTGATTTACGACGATTCTATTTTTTGAAAAACAATAATAAGAAGCGTAGCTTATTTTTTTTTTATTTTTTTTTTTAAATTGCGGTATGGATAATTCGTTGAGTAAAATCGTCCACGTGAATTTTAAATGAGACTGCTTCGACACTTAGCACACTTCGCGACCACAGGACTTTTAAAGAATCATGAATTCTTTAAAGGACTCGTCATTTCTTAATTCGCCGAGTTATCTTTCATTAAAAAATACCGGGCTCGGTAAAGCACATCTCATCAATTAATTACTAAAATGACCTCGTTAAGTTATATCTCCTTACCTTTTTTTTTTTTTTTTTTTTCTTTTTTAGTGTGTATCAAACCGTCGGGATTATTAAGGCGGTGATAACGAGTGTGCGTGTTTCAATTTACTCATCCGAGTCGTGACGGAGGCGACCATCATTATTATAAAGAGTCCGAATGCGTATCGATCGACTTTTATTCTTTTGTGTTTACTCCCTTGCGCTTCTTCTTCTTCTTTTCTATCCACTCGCGGCTGGAATTTCATGAGTGTGCTTTAATTTCACACCGGCCGGTGGACTTAAAATGAGTTCAGTCTGATCGATGGATTAAACGATTATTACCATTAGGTTTCAATCCTGACTCTTCCGCATGAATGATTTTTCTAGGTTAGTTAGTTTTCGGAATGTCTTGATGAATAATTGTGCGTTTGTGTCCGTAGAGTTTGTGCGAAATATTTCTTGGCAGATGAAAAATTTATCAGCGAGCTTTTATGTGAGTTTATTAATTAGATCTGCTTACGAGACGATTTTTATGAAAATAAAGTTGAGAAAAATCGCTTTTTTTGAATTGCCAGGGAGCAGTAGTTTAATTAATTGGATGACTTTTTGCCAAGAACTTGAAATATCTCGTCAACGAGATAAAACTGGTATAATTTTAGAAAAATTTATGATTTAAAATACTACAGTCAACTTTTAGAATAATAATAAAGTTAGCTTTAAAATAAATTATTATTCTTGTCCTACAGCGAGATATACATTCTCTCTAGTTGCTCCAGTTTTTTTAAAGGATATAAAACACTTCTTCTTCATTTGAATAATAATTTTCATACTCTTTCAATTATTGTTTTATCAGTCTTTGCTATTCAAGAGCTATTAATTAATTCAAAGTAGTTCATTAGCTTGATTTTTATTCTGGAGCACTCAATAATCAATCAATCTTTTATGCTCTCAAAGCTAATTAGGACCTCAATCAGGTCCAGTCAAATGAAAAAAGTGTTTTTGCTCAACCACATTATTTACAAAATCCATCACGTGGTGTCTCCTTACAGCCCGCGCTGGATTACGCAACGACTCCCGCAAGCTCCGCCGCCCACCTAACGATTTTCTTTCTTCTCTTTTTTTTTTTTTTTTTTTTATGTTCCCGCAGCAGAGAATAACCAGTGCCAAGAGTGCAGTCTCCAGAGCCTAGTAGCTGGGGGTTGTTGCCCGCCGGCCAATCATTGCCAAGATGTGAGATCCACCGGACGCAACGAGGTCCCGGCGCCTCGATGTACTTTTAAAATCCATACCATTGAGCTTCGCGAACCAAGATGAAGCACATGCCGGTCGAGTACTGCGGCTTCACCGCCATGGACCGCAGGTGCGCTGGTCCCATGATGCCCTGGATTATCAGCGAGATACGGAAGAAGAACGTACCCCAAAAGGTTAGTCCATTTTCAGTCGCTCAGGGGGGGTTGGACTTGATTGGTCTACTTTTTTTTTTTTTTTTTTTTTTATCGAATCGATTGTTGGGTTTTTCGTGCGAGGTGATTGTGAAAGAATTATTTGCGAGTGGGTTGTGCTAAGTTTTGCCGGGTGAAAAATTTGTATCGGAGACTGAGTTATGAAGCGATGTCATCACTTTTTGGGATATAAATTTTTTGGTAAAATGAATTTTGTTACGGGTGCTATCGGCAATTACGAACGAGAATATTTAAAAACAGATTAAAAGTACGTTCAACTTTCAGAATTCATCCAAATTTTATGTGATGAAAAAGTTTTAATCGTTTGAAAGTTTAAAAATAATTTTGTACCGTGCTGTAATTTTATTTTGTGAACAGTTTTAAAAAGTTTTACAATCGAAAAAATTTTATAATGTCATAGTTTACATTTTTTCGTTTTTGCGAATGTTAAAAAAAAGAAATAATTTTTTACTGCTTAAAATTAAATTTCAGTATGCTTAACAAAATTTCAAAACTTTTAGTGTGCTTTTTATCTGTTTTTGAATGTTCTCATTCAACAGTGTTGATACTAACAAAAAAAAAAAAAAAAAAAAAGCGCTAGGATTTAATTTGCGTAGGAGTACACTTTTTTCACATAATTTTTTTTTGTAAAATATAATTAAAATTTTTTATGTAAGTTCGTTCCTTCAGCTGTTGGGCGTGAGTTTGCCTAGTATATAAGTAACATTGCAACAGTGTAATGAGCACGTATTTACTACGCTGTATGCACTTTTGTACTCAATTAATGTTAGTGCTATTTTGTAATGTTTTCATTTTATATAATGTTAATAATAATAAAAACTAAATAATAATAAAGTTTTAAGTTGTAGTTAATGAAAATAAACATTTAATTTTTTCTCGCATTTTTCAACTTTATGATCTCTATCCTGAAGGACTATTACAAAAAACTTTTAGTATATAATATCGATTTAATTATCCATAATATAAACTAACTAATGGTTCATCATCGACCGAGCGATAACAATCTCACTAAATGGTTTATTACACTGTATACTATACAGTGTCTCTGAACTAATTATTCATTATATATAATTACGACGAGAATGTATGTACGTACTCGAATTCAAACGACTGGAATATTTATTTTTAAACACAAAAATAAACATCGCATTATCATTTTATTGGCTTCTCGCAAAGTAACAATGAATAAAATTAAATTTAAGTGCATAAATTTTGAAGCAGTAAAATCATCTTACGGAAAAAAGCTTGAAACTTAAAAATAAATTTTAAAAGTTCAAAATTCGGCTTGTCCAAGCTCGCCGGCTTTTGAAAAACTTCAAAGTGACTATAGGGCAACACCCCTTTTTTGGGATTCTAAACTATTCATTCGAAAGAAAAAAAAAAAAACTCTTTGGTTCCAAAATACAGCTACCACAACAACGTGAAAGAATCCCGATAACAAACAAAAGAGGTGGGAAGAGTAAAAAAGCGCGCCGCGAGATAAAAGGAGGAGGCATGGCCGATAACGGCATTCACACATACATATTTACGTAGGTGCAAGAAGAAGAAGAAGGAGGAAGCCGGCCCGCAGCTGCGTCACACAAAAGCTCTAGAGAAAATTTGCGATGGAATCCTTGATGTCACATCCCACTCGCCCGGGTAGCTCGTTTTAGAAACGCTTGTCTCCTGGGTTTCCTATTTCAGTGCTCGTTAGCTCGTAAACGAGCCCCTGTGATCCGTCCCCTTGTTTCGTGTGATTAGGGTAATTATTTTTATTTTTTCCTGGAATTGAATGAGCGAATTGAGCGATTTCTCGAGACACTCTACAAAAGCAGTCTTGAGTATCGTCTTTGGCTGACTAGTGTTATCATTTAATTATGAATGGATGAGAAATTTTTTCATTCCTCTCATCCATGTAATTAGCACTTTTCGATGTGTCAGTTCTGTGGACAAAGTTTTACATTCCTACTACGTTAAAAAATAAGATGAGAATGTGAAAATTCCACCTTGATCGATAGATTTGGACGCATTGCTGTTCCTTTTTTTGTTCGTCAGTGAGAGTTTTTTTTAAATTTGTAACCTCACTCTTTTATGATCATCATCTGGATCATCATCACTACTGTGCGTGTAACAAATAATTTTAAACATCAAGTAAACAATGACAAATTAGCCGAAAAAGCGAGAGTTAAATTTATACCTTAAAATAAAAAAATTAGAAAATCGAATTCTTAGTACAGCGTCAAATTTTTCTCAAAACTAAAGTACCATTTTTTTGTGTAATGAGTACTCGCTTTTAAAATTTATGATCTCGTACAAAGATGACTTCTTAATTTTTCTTTTTTCAAGCAATTTTTAAATTTCAAAATTTTATTCTTAACATCTGGTGCGAGTATTTGATTCCAACTATGATATCTTTTTTGATCCAAACTATAAATTGATAATTTTTTTTGTGATAAAAATGCCTTTTTTACTCTCTTAAAAGTTAAAATTCTTTAAATAAAATGTATTTTTACAAGGAAGCTTCTTGATAAACCGTAATTTTATTCGATTTTATTTATTTATTACATTTACAGGTAAATAATATTATTGTATCTTTTTTATAAAAAGATCACTATTGATTTGGTTATCTCAAAGTGCCAATTTACATGACCGAGAGGAATAAAATTTATTGTTAAACATAAGGACAAAGTTTTTCATAGCCATCTCGAGTGAATCGCCCTACTCGGCTTCGCCTCGTAGGGCAAACTTCACTCGAGACGGCCATGTCAAACTTTGCCCTTTTGTTTAACAATATATCAATTTTTAACCAAGTGAAAAATTAATACAGTAAAAGGAATCGTAATTAAAAATTAATAATTTAATACTTTTTTTTTTTTTTTTTTTTTTTTTATGCGTAGGCTTATCAACTTCGATCTGTCAATCAATTTAAGCTTACTTTTCTTTTTTGAAAATTAATAATTTCCAAGTTATCACTGCAGTAGTAAATTACAGCCTTAGACAAGTCAAAAAAATTAATTATAATTTTTATAATTTTTGTTTATTTATTTCTTACATGGTTGATATATAGAATAAATATGAGAATAAATAAATTCAAAATACATCAGCACTAACCGAAAGAAGATTTAATAATATTGATTTTTTACGAGCCAAAAAATTAACTTAATAATTTTACTTGCTGGATAAGTTTTTTTATTTAAGCAACCGAACGAATCTTATCTATTTGCAAGTATTATAATTGCAAAAGTATGAAAAAAAAAAAGATTTTGTAGCTAGTACACAGTTTGATTAAATTCTTTTATGGTGCAGACACCCTACGTATTCCGAAATGAAAATTAAAACACTCGCGTCATCCCAAACATTTTTGAACTTTATCAATTAAAACGTACATCCATACGAAACATGAAAATGAATTTTTCTTTCTAGTCAGCAGAATAAAAAAAAAAAAAAACCGTGTCACAAAAAAAAACTCTCTCATATTTGCACGCAAATAACGTGTCTGCATGTAAGAAAAACACCAAGCCTTCTTCAAATGAATAGCTACCGCAAAATAGACTCGACGCACCTTGATGGGGACTCTCATTTTGTCTCTTCAAAAAGGCAACGCGTATCAAGAAGGAAAGAAAAAAGAGGAGAAAAAAAGAAATTCAGTCTTTCAAAAAACCGTAAAGCTGTATATTAATATAAAATGGGTCGGCAACCGCACGATCTTTAATATCGCGAAAAAGCTCGTGTCGTCGCGTCTATACACATGCCTGTTAATAACCTCACAGTTTTTTTACCTTTTTTTTTATTTCTCTTTACTCGTCAAGCTGAATTACGAGCTGCTTAACTTTGAAGTAGCGAAGGTCGTTTCTGCTTGAGCGTTGCTTGAAAGTCGGAAATTGGTGTAGGTTGGCCTTTTTTTTTTGTTTTTTATACGGTACTGTAAATTTTTACCGTTGAGCTTGTCTACTTGTATTAATGATTTAAAACTCGGAAGAATTATTCCTAAGCTCGAAGAAGAATAACATTTCTTTTATTATTCAAAAGTATATTTACCAAAGTAAATGTCAGAAGAATCTCATCTAATCAGATTTTAATTGATGGACATATTCACTTTGAAATAAAATTGCGTGAGTAAAATTAAAATAATTTTTCATTTATTTAAAAACATTTTATATTTAATGATTAACTACTTATAGAAAATTTCAAGTTCTGGTTCCTCGATACGCTTTCAAAATGAAAAACTGTTTTTTAGTAGTTTGAAAAAATAGTATTTAAGTTTGTATAAAAAAATATACAAGTATTTGCTTTGAATAATTTCGTAAACAGAAGTTTTAGAACAAAGAAAAATATAAAATGATTTATGGGTAAACGTTATAACCGATGTTGGTCACTATAAGAAAGATATAAATTTTAATAAAGTTTATACCGCAGAATGATATTTTTGAATAAAAATAATATTTGATTCTATTGAAACTTAAGAAACAATAGGCAATTAAATTATTTTATGATACGTAACAGCGTCGTCAACATTTTATTAGTACTAAATCCTTCAAACAACTGATGTCAACTCTAAAAAAAATTTATTATAAAAGAATTGAATTAATAATAATAATTAACAATAAGAACAATAAACCACTTTCAACAAGAAGCTCATAAAATTTTTATATTAATTTAATCCCAATGCTTTCGATAAGCAGAAAAAAATAAAAATTCGTCAGAGGTTTTTCAATGGACACTTAATTAATAAGCTTTTAAAAATAATGAGCCTTTTGTTGTAGTTAACCAACTCCAAAAAAATTAATTTTAATAAGCACATAGATTCTGGCTCAGTCTTAGATCAAACGAAAGTTCCATTTACCCTGTGTAAAAGTTCATAAAAATAAAAAATAACATTGTTTAAGCACCGACATGATTAATTTCCAGGTGAACTTGCTGGTGGCGTCAGGCTCGGTGTCGGCGTACGTGACGAACAAGGAGCAGCCGCTGTTCAAGCATCCCCTGAGGGGCACGCTGAAGCCCCAGGTCGCACCCCCGAGCGCCCAGGACTCCAGGAACGGTACGTTCCTGTACACGATCAAGGGCGACGAGGGACTGTACTACTACCACTTGTTCAGGGCCAAGGATGCCGAGGCGGTGAGTTGCCTTCACGCTTTTATAAACCCTCCGCTCGAGCGTGCACTTCGCGTCGATGATTAACCCGAGCGCTAGACTGACTAATGAGAAGTTATTGTTTTTTCAATAAGTTTTGGGACCCAGTCGTGCGGATTTTTACGCGGCGGTGGCTTCGTTTACCCCCGAGATGAATTTTTTTGCAGAAAAAATGTTTTAAAAGTCGTGCGTGGTTCGGGTCAAATTATAATAAATGTCGGGTTTAATATTGACGAGTCGAAAGTAAGGGGAGGAGCGTCACATTTAATTTTAATACGAAAATATTCTCTGTAAGTGCATTTGGTGCTTGCCGTGGCATCAAACTTTCAGAGTTTCTTAAAAAATTGAAAAGTTTTATGTCGGGAAGTTTTATGGACGCCGTCCCCGGGAGCACCAAATTTTTAAACGGGATCTTTTATATAAAAGCGCCCTTGTTTACAAAAACAACTCCAAAATTTGATTTTAACAAGTTTGATAGAGTTTTAAAAAAAAGGTCAAACGTTGAAAAAGAGATGAGAATGGACAATAGCTATCGCGAATATTTCAATTAGCTAAAGAGCATTACGCTAACCAGCTTTTATCTAGAGTGATAACACTTTTAAATTTAGATCCCGCGCGTGTGTAGAATGGATTGAAACCATTTCATTCGCGCGGCAACCCGAGATATTTTTGGGCTGGGTTGTACCGCGGGTAGAACTAGACACTTTGGCATCGAGTTGATTAGTCACTGGGCGATACTCATTGCATAATTGTCCATGCCTCACCAAGGGGAAAAGTAGCCGATTGGTCTTGTGCAACACAATCACATTATGGACTTTTTTTAATGACCACACTGTAATTGACAGCACTGATTATTTATTGCACTTTTGTACTAGTAAATTTACAACTATTTTCAACCGAGGGATTAATTTAAAATGAAATTATGCTTAGTATTTTAGCATTGATTTTATTGTCAATTTATTTTTACCAATTTTTCTACGAGGGTTTTCAAAAATAACTGCATTTAATTTGAACACAGTTTTCTAATCATAAGCATAAGACTTGTATTTATTTATTTATTTATTTTCATCATCAACGGACATTAATGTCCTTTAATACATAATTAATTTATATACATTTCATTAATAACAACTTTCTCATTCAAATTTCAAAAATTTTGATTTAATATCTTTTCTAAATAAACTAATATAATTACAATTTCTTGTATCAACGGATAACCTATTCCAATCTCTCTTCAATCTGTTCGTAACAGAATAATATAACAAATTTGTTTTACAATTAGATTCAACCAATTCTCTGAGGTTTCTTATATTGAATCGAATATTTCTAATAGGAAATAAATTAGTCATATCACCCTGAGTAGAGTACAAGTTTCTAACAGCTTTGAAAGTAAAAATACGATCATTTACTTCATGCAATGATTTTATAGATGCAACTGAATACTTCTTAGCTATACTTCCATAATCGTGTGATATTTTATTTATTGGATTTCCATCCTTAAAAGCCAAACATCTCAAAAATTTGTGATTTACCTTTTCAAGTTTATAAATATCAATGTTATAATTTGGTGTCCATATAGGTGAAAAGTATAACAATTTAGAAAGCACTAAAGACTTATTACAAATACGATTTTTTTAATGCAAAGATACACTAGTTTTTCTCAAATCATCCCTCTCCAATGAAACCTGCGTCGAATGTCGAAAGCTCGGATCAAAAATAATCGACCAAATTAAATTTTACTCGTTAAAAAAAAAAAAGAGCGCATCTTTCTTACACGAGGCCCGCGAGTGATTTTTCGCGTATCTTCCATCTCTAGCACACCCATGCACTTTTGTTTATATACACGAGAGATGAAAATAGACAGCGCTGCTACTGCTGCACGTGCAACGCACACGTAGACCGCGTGAAGATCTCGATTCTCGAGAAAGTCAATGTACATAGGTATGGAGGCCTGAAGTTCAAACAAAAGCTCTTTTTCGCGCTTACACGGTAGCTTTCATCGCGGGGGAAGTTTTCTCATTACGCAACTCGAATCAATTGGAATTTCTTAAAGCTCGCTTGATTCAAATGCGTGTGGATTATCGCGAAGTTGCTTTTTTCATCGTGATCCGAAGTTTAAGTTTATTGATAGAGAAATTTTTTTTTTTTTTTTCGTGCATCTTAAGCTTCTTTTTTGATTGTACACACGAAGAAATAAATGTGTATACGTAGACTACCTTTTTGCGTGCAGGGACAATCTTGATCAGAAAAAGCATTAATCTTAAGAAATGTGGGGTACTAAACGAGGCACGGGAAAGGTCAGAATTCAACAACCTATTCCTTGATATTTATGAAAAGTGTCCTTGAACCACGCACTCGTGCGCCTTTAAAAAAAAAAAAAAAAAAAAAAAATTTGTCTTCGTTTGGTATAGTTAACATCGTCGAGACCTGGATAAGATTTTAAATAAACCAGACGCAATTTGCACAAACACCAGACGCAGATACAAGCGAACGTGCGTGCAAATCCCTTTACCCCTGTCAGGCACGAGAATTTTTATTATTTTTTTTTATCCACGCACGTTTTTTGATAAATAAGCCTGGTTTATTCCCCACCGCGCGACTTTTCTGATAGGCGAACGATTTATGCTGAATAAAAAAGAGTAGTTTATTTGAATTTATTCTTTTTTTATAAGTAAAAACTATTTTGTAAAATTGTAAAATATAGAAAATCATGCAGTTTTATCTTTTTAAAAAATTTGTTTTATTAAAAAAAACATAGTATTTGGAAGAAAAAATCGTCTCAGACGAGTTTCGAACAGTTAACAAGGTGATAATAAAATCCGCAAATCGACGACGGAAAAGTTTTTCCATTATTAGCGAGCGCGACACCTGTAAACACTCGGCTATTTTAGCTGCTCGTATAAAACTCCTCTTATTTACCGAAACTTTAACGCGGCTCTTCATCCGTCCAACCTCCCACGCCCGGCTTGTTTTAACAAGTTTTTCCAATCGATAAACGGTGAGTTGGATTTTCTTATTATTCGGACGATGATTCGTCGATTCGTGACCTGATCGATTAAAGCCCTGGCTGGCTTCAATTTTCCAAAGTAGAACTTTGTGTTTTTAGGGTTTGCGATTACTTGTATAAATAAACTTTTAGCGTTAATTCGACCGAATTTAGTTAAAAGTACAGCGAAGAATTTAAGCTTGTAATTTCCCATAAATAACAGGATTGATATTGAACTCTGTTGAATATTTCGAAGGCTTATTTAATCGATATTTATTTTGGATTATTACTTTATCACCAGGCCTGACATTTTCATCCGGACTTATAAAACTGGTTTAGTGTCCCTCGTAAACTAATGTTGCGATCGCGCTTACAAAAAATCTATTTAAATGTCAAAGTAACAGAATAAAATCGTAAAATTCAATTTAATTTTTGAAAAATATAGTTTAGTGGCTAGGGTTATTTCGAAATCCATGAGGATCGTTACTCAGATCAGGTTTATTTATTATTTTTTGTTTGAGCTGGTGTAGCATACTTATAATTTCCTTCATAGCACATTTATTATTATTTGAAAACTTTTTTCCCATATTTAATAATTTTTTCAAAGTGTTTCCGATTGATATGTTGACTCAACAACAAATTTTTCATCTTTTTTTAATTTTCGATCGTTTTCAGCGTTTAAATTTTTGACGACGCAGAACAGAGTAGGTAAATCTTCTTTTTCCCAAAAAATTCATTATAAAATTTATAAATAAATAATTAATGTATGTATCTAATACACAGTCTAACTATTAGCAGATATAGTTAGACTGTAAGGCCGATATAAATATCTTGTAATCATTTGTTGTGGGACAGTCAATATATATTTTTATCTAATAAATAAATAATTAAAATAGCAATAATATATAAATAATATGGTTGTAATATTTTTTCACTCAATTATGAAAATTAAACTCATAAGCACTAAAATTTATCTATGGTTGTATCCGTAGAACGTTCGACAATAAAGGCAGAGTTCTTGGTTTTAAGTATCGCTCTAATTTAAAGAACAAGTAAAATTTCCAAAAAAAAAGTGAAATTCATACATAGCTCAAGTGATTTAAATATCCTCTTATATGTATTGCAGCAGTAAAATGCAAATAGTCAAACCAATAAGCCAGACAGGCGGGCGAAATAGAGTAATGTATAAAAGTAATCCGAAACACCTCGCTGACCCGGTTGATTAGCATAGCTCCTGGAGTCTCGAGCTCTTGAACTTCTCTCGGGCATCCCCCGGTTGACACACTTGCTCCGATTTTCGAGGGCCGCACGCGTGCCGGAATTAATGCCCTTCCACCGTCGTTAATTTTTCGCCCGAGGTCTTCAACAATCGCGTTCATCGTACGCACACCTGGGCGTGGCTGCTAATCGTGACGTGCGTGACTTTTTTGGGTCAATGGGCTTCTTTTTACAAAACTCGGGTTTTACTTTAATTAATCGATGGGGGCTTCGTTAGAAGGGATGGATTTTTCAAAAGTTTGAGTCCACAGTTTTTTACACATCCTTCGGAGAGCATTACTTATCCTCAGAGCTCGTTCATCACCTTACGAAAATCGATAGCGCGCCTAAAAAAATTTTGTTACCACCGTTCGATCAATTCTGTCACGTGTCGGCAATTAATGATTTTGTGTGTCGTATTTTCAAGGATAAATAAATTTTCTTCCGCCACCTCGGTTAAAATAAAGAAAAGGAGGTAATTTTATTTATCTCACGTACGTTGTGTCTCTGCATAAGTTACAGATAATAAAATGCATTCTTTTATTTTTCCAAAAAAAAATGTTTTTCAAGTGGCGTAATACAAGCAAGCACGATTTATTATGAAAAATTTTTGAAATTCAATTAAATGATTTGAGAAGATGACGATTCACAGAAGTGTTTATGCAGCAATTGTCGTACACAACTCAATAAAATAAAAACGGTCAGTTTGAACCTTCATCTTACAATTGCTTCAATAGGGTTATGTATCGGTTCAGCATCGCACAGGGAATTGGAAAATAATTTCGTTTGATTAAAATTCCCTCGAAAATTCCTCCAATCGCTGCATCGATTAATAGAATTTCCGCGAAGATTCGCGTACTTTTATTTCGGTCTGAAATACTTTTCTGCACATAAAAATCATTAGAATTGCTTTATTATTGCGTCAAGAACGCTCGCTGCAGGAAACGGTTTGCGTGTACTTATTTTTTCGCGAAATCGACAATTTTACGATCACGCACGTTCTGATAAAAACAAAACAAAAATTACTAAAAATGTTGGAAAAGTTTTATTACTCGTCCTCAAAATGTTTTTCAATTTTCAAAGCAGTTTGTTAATCGTTACTTCAATTAATTTATTGACAAATAAAAGGCCGATATTGACTCGCGAGTCTAATTTGTGAGGATCTCCTTGACGAGCTGTTGACAGTTTTTTTCAGCTTCGATGTGAACGCAATCTCTAGAGGTAGAATTTAAAAATTTTCCTCGCTATTACGTGCGATTCGAAGAACAAAAAGTTATCTTCGGACGTAATATTTCAATTCCTGCAAATAATTTTGATAAAAAACACTTACAGCTCTAGAGTAAAAAGTTGCATCCTTATGTAAAAAAAAATAAAAAAAATTTCAATATTATTGATTTTTTTTTTTTCTAAAACGAAGATCGTCTAACATGACTTGAACCTCGAACCCTCGGGTTCAAGTCATGTCAATTCGCTCGATTTATAATTTAAGTCCGAGCAGCTGCGCTGTCCAGTTTCACTGATGAATCATCAGTGATGATTCGTTTTGATTCTTCGTTCAAATTATTTAGAGCCTCGTAATCATCTTTGATTTAAATGCCATATAAAATGTTTTTTGAAGATTTTTACTAATTGTTATTGTATTGATTATATTGATTTCTATCGTGATTCTTTAGGCGATCCATAACTCCTCACATTAGCTTCATTATTTTTGAATTAGATTTTTAAATAATTAGACACGTAATTTGGTTGTCAATGATGGTTGAACAAATGAATTCGAAAAAAAAATAGTTTGTAAAATGATTAAAAACCTCTAAACAAAAAAAAAACTGTTACCAACTTTGACATTACGCAGCAAGTAGAAAAGACCAGTTGGAAAAACTCTCGATCTAATAAATTAAATTTTAGTAGTCGGGTGGGACCAGACGGTACAAAATAATCGAAAATCTGCGACATCTTAATATTTTCCAGGATTCATCAAAACGCAGCCTTCCACTACTACGGCATCAGCTCGCCCCCACCATGCATCGTCGGTGCATAATCCGGCTCACCTGTGCCATGCCGGTGCTTTTCTCTCGGTCAGTTGCATGCGCGACCGCCGCGCTCCTCGCCGCACTTGTAATCACTATACGTGCATACCTGGTACGACTATTATTAAGTACGCGTGCGTCCTTTAAATCGTCTCTCGGCGCGTGGGGTCATTCGTCGTCCGAACTTGCGATCCCGCGGTTCCTCTCGCAGTGATTTTTTTTTTTACCCACAGTGCGCGCTTTGAATAACAAGTACATCCGCGATAAAATTTCGGTGTAAACATACTACTCGTTATTTATGCCTTTTAACAGTGAGTGAACAGGCGTTTTTGTTTATACCCGTTTTCTATTAATAAATGTTATTCTCAGTGCACAGTGAGAGCGTCCAAGTGAAGACCTCTAAAAGCAACAAAACTAAATAAAAAACCAGAAATTTCGAGTCGCAATATGATAACGTCCTAGTGCTAGTTTTTGCCATCGCACCAAACGAGAGAGGAAAAAAAGATATCGAAGTGGTCAGACCGAACATTAAATTACAAGAGGCTATAGGAAGAGAAGAAAAAAAAAAAAAAAAAAAAGTTTTTCTCGAGAGAAGCCTCAGCCACGGAGTCGGGAGTCGTAAGACTAGTTGTGCCTTGCGAAAATCGCGAGGTAAGTTTCTTCCTCTCTTTTTTGCGTACGTTTATGCCTGGATATTTTACATCGATTTCGTTGCATCGAATTGACGGATAAAGGGATTGATAGTTTACTCGCTCCGACAACCTTGTGAAAATCGCACTAATCAGTTTCATAATTTTTGTTACCAAACTGGTTTTTCCGTCTGCCAAAGAAAGCTCGGCATAATTTATTTAATTTCTTTATTTTACGACTCTCATTAACTTTAATAACTAATTTATCATCGACAGTTCTGTGATTGGAGAATAAACTTTTGCGTTTGATGCATTGGACGTATTTCGCGAGGTGATATCACTATTTAAAAAACATTAACTAAAAAACCTCGTATTTGAAAAAAAAAGCCATTGTTGAAGCGTCGTGAATAATTGTAAATGCTAATGACACTCGATCAATTAAAACTATTCCTAGAAAACTACTTTGAAAATAAAATTCTATTTAATGTGTCGAATTATCAGTCCGATTTAAAAAAAAAAATCCCCGATTTAATAAATTAACAACAATAGTAAATTTTCCGTTGAGAAAAAAGTGGCATCGAGCTAAAACCAATACGTCAGCTCGTATTTTCGCGGGTAATAAATGTCAAACAGTAGTGGACGAAAGTAGGACGACCGTGAACATCCTCGGAAGCGCGTAAACACCGAAAGCCGCTTTTGCTCTCGGTGTCTGTCTGTGTACACATCGTTTGAGGATAAAGTTACGTCACGAGACAAGAAGAATTTTACGAAACGCTTTTATTGGCTAGCGAAAGTTGATAAACAATTTGCGCTTTTCGTTTGTTTGCCTCGACTGACGTTTACAAAATTTTTGCGGGTATTTCGTACCTTTTTTTTTGCACCGGAGGTTGAACGTGGAGTGTGTGTAAAATACTTTTTTTTTCTCCGTCGAGCCATATTTCATTTTAATCGTGTAATTTAAGAATAGTTTCTCATGAATAATAATTTTACAATTCTTTGGTGAGAGAAGAAGAAAAAAAAAATAGCGTCGAACTCGTAGACTTGGAAGCAGTGTTTAACATCTTAACTTGACGAAAATTTTCCATGGTTAGTTTTGTTGTTACTGTCTGTCGACTTCTGCATTACTACAATGTTTTGTCTACCGTTCACTCATTTACTTTTAAACTTCTATCTCCGAACGTATGATTAAATAAAAATCATCTAACGATCGGTTACCGTAAAAATGAGTATTTATTAACGAACAAATTATTCAAATTAGCATCGATAATTAAGTAATGATTCAATGAGCCTCGGCAATTACCCGCAACATATTTCTCAGGAGGGCAATAAACGCAAGGGTTAATTATTCGCCGATTAAAGGGCCCGAGATTCGTGCTTTGTAATTAGCGATTTTTTTTTTTTTTTTTGCCTGCCTGCCACCGTAGCATTACTTCCACGCGTGTCGAGTGGAGGGAGAATAATAACCGATCGTTGAATTTTCAATCGCGTCTCATCTTTTGTTTTGCTAGCTGGTAAAAACGAGCCAGCTGATGCCTTTTTTTTACGCAACCCATTGCACAATGCAAGACTTTTTTTTGTATTTTTCTTTTTTTTTTTTTTACTTGTGGTGATTAGAGTCTATCGAAGCTTTTAATCATTTGTCGTCGATTAAGTATAAAAAGAAGCTTTTTTCGCTAATGAGTTTCAAAGATTTAAAACTTCATCTTCGAGTGATTCTTTTTCAAATATTAAGTTACTCAGGTAAAGAGTGTAGTTTACTATGATCAAATTTTTGAATTCAGTAAATATTTCAATAAAAATTTTTAAAAATAACTGGTGCAAGCTCCGAATTAGGGGAAAATAAAATCGCTATAAGGTTGTTAAGTCAGATCCATTAAAAATACATTACAAACTGTGATATAATAACGCTAGACGTACGTAACATCTTGTGACTATAAATTTTTTTTTTTTTTTTTTTTTATAACAGGATGAAACTTTTAATTTCACGGAATCAAGCTCTTATTTTAAAAAACGTTACATACTTCTCAACCGAATTATCACAACTATAATAGGGAAGATGTGTAAAAAAAATTATTTAGTTTGTTTGACTTTATTAGATAGTATATCGAAAAATAATCGAAAATTGAAGGAGTTATAGACTTTGGAAGTTTCCGAAATAATCATGTATATATAGATAGACTTCCAATATAAAATGGTACAGATGACGTCAGGAGTACCATTTTTCAAAAAATTATATCTTCGGTACTATTGATAGAAAAATTATCAAAAAAATCTTAAAATTCATTAAAAATTGAGAACTTTCTGAAAAAATAAAATTAGAAAGTGTACATTTTCCCTATTTCAAAAAATATATTAAAATTTACTTTTTTAACTTCTTGTTTATAAATTAGACCGCAAACCATTCAAAAAAAATCAAAAACTCTCCTTACGTAAGTATAAAACGGTACACTCGATCTTTCAAAAAAAGAGAAAAAAAAAAGAAAAATATCGCTTCTCCCGACCGGCAGAGTGCATCGTCGCGTGAGCTTCGCTGGCTCGGCTTATTGTCTGTAAAACTCGGGGCCGCTTCGAGACGTGAGAAAAATCATAAAAAGACCAAAAGACGCTGTTATTAAGAGCTTCCTGTTAAATTTTCATGCGTGACTTGTCCTCATCTCTTTTTCTTCGCTTCCTTCGGAGAGAGATTGTCATTTTTTTTTTTTTTTTGAGCCGCGCACGCACCAATTAACTCTCATTACCGAGATTGTGGAGAAAAAATTTTTTTTTTTTTTTTTGCTCGATTGTATTCGCGATTTTCCTCATTACAATTTTCAGCGTTCGTCGAACGTAAACAAGGCAAAAGTCTCCTGTGTTTATGTCTCGGCGAAAAAGCTTTGAGCATCTCATTTGCTTAACACGTTTTTTTTTTTTTTTTTTTGTTTCGTCGGAGTCGCGCGGGCCAAATCTTGTTTAAAAAATAAGCTCTCCTCTCCTGAAAAATATTGAAACTCCTTTGCATGCTAAGCGACTCGTTGAAGCAACTCTGATTTATATTTCGTCAAAAAGTCGGGAAGATAATTCTCATGTTTATTGTAAACGGAAACATAAAATTTTTTTTCACATTAAATATTTTAAAGTTTTAATATTGCGAGTATCCTAATTTACCAAATAAGGAAAATTTTTGGTTCTACTTTAGCGATGACGTAGCACAAAATCGCGAGTAATCAAAATTTAATTATACTTTGAAAATACTGTTTTTATATTTAATAATTTTTTTGGTAACAATAAACTCCTGAGAAATAAAATAAAAACTTACGGTGTAACCGCACTTAATTATTAATCACGCGCACTTGACACTCGTGACCCCCAGGTTTTATATGAGGTGACGCAAGTGCAATTATCGCGTTACCCAAAGGTGTAAATTCAGACAATCAATTGCTTCAAATAATTTCTCCCCATCAACAAGCAGACGTGACAACTCGTACTTTTACGATATTTTCTATACTTGGCCAATTTCTTCGAGCCACAAAACCGCACGAGTATTTGATAATCCTACTGGTATTACATAAAAAAAAAAAAAAAAAAAGTAATCGTTAAACAACAGGAATTTATTCATGCTCCGAAGACCGTCAATTACCCCGCGGACATTGTTTTTCTGGTTAAATTGTCCGTGATGCTAAATCACCGACTTTTTAATTTTTTTTTTTTTTTTCGAAAATTCAAAATTTTCCTTCTGAAACAGTCGAACGAAAACTCATCCTCTTCTTTTTTTTTGCCAGCGGGGAGAGACAAAACAGGCCTGGGAAAAGTATTCGGTCATAAACAAAACGTTCGTTAATAACCGATCACGTGTTTGCCGGGGGTCTGGCCGACATGTGCCGCGTTGACTAACTCACGTTTTGCGGTTGAACGAAAAAAAAAAAAAAAAAAAAAAAAAAACTTTTTTGCTTACTCCCGCTGATGAGATTTTTTAAATAGATATGGTGATTGTCAATTAATTTCGTGGTGAAAAAATTGATTTCAATAAATTGCCGCGCACAAAGAGTCCCTTTTTTTCCTGCCGAACTCCAGATTTAGAATTCAAATTAAACCGCGGGAGCTTGCGAGCTTCTGTTTGTATAGATCACTCCAGATTTAGTTTAACCGGACAAAAAATGATAATTATATGATGTAATTGTAATCTTTTTTAAATATTCCTAACATAGCACCGAGCCCTATACTGATAAACTTTATGTCCAACCTTAAAGCTTCTTAATAATTGACCGTTAATGATAATAAAAGCCTTTTGTCTTTTACAAAAACATAGTTCTTGTAGACATTACTATTACATCATTCATGAAAGTATCGAGTCTCCGAGCTATTATAATAAAATTTTGTAAATTTAAATTGATCACACTGCCTTCAGGAGTATTCTGATATCAAACAATTTGTCGTTTACAAACATAAACGTACAGTTTCAAATATTTACTACGATTACCAATATTCGTTGTCGACGAGGCTGGTAACTAATTCAAAAAATTTTCTAGGTCGATAAACAACCGATTGATATCCCAACGAAACAACATTATTAAAGCTCCCCGCGTCTTCAATTGAATATCTTCCTGCTGTTAAGAAAAAATTGATGTAATTGCGTATCGTAGGGGGTTCGGACCAAAACACAATCGTTTTCTCAGCGTGACTCTCGAGAATCGTTGCGGCAGAAAAGAGAGAGAGATGTAATGGCATGTGGTACGTATTTGTTACTAATGATCGAATGCTCTGTTTATGACACGTGCCTAGTTTATTGTTCCGAGATACGGTACCGGAGAAAATACTTCGTTACACGCACGCACACGGATTTCATTTCAATTCATGCATGAATTCTTCGATGGAACTCTCTTGCTTTTACATGTGTTGATTCGATACTGCTAGAACTCAGGAGCCAGCCAGTGGAACACCGTTGACCTACAAGAGTTTATTTAATTATTTTAACATTGAAAATATTATGAAGAATTATTTGAAGAGTTAAACGAACTATTTACCGATATCCACTTTGCGTACAATGTGCTTTGGTTGAACAAATTCCGTTGAAAGTTGAGCTTTTATTGATGATTTATAAATTTCGTTTATTAAAATTTTACTTTTACAATGCACTTAATTTTAAAACTAATTTAGAAGACATTATACTTTAAAAATATCTCCAAGATGCAACATTTTACAAAAAAATTGTTTTATGATGAAAAGGAAAAACTTGAAATCTGTTACAATCTTTTTTTTTCCACAATTAATACGTCCAAATCATGTTATTGTCATTCAAATGTAATTAAGACTTTTATTGGTATAAAAAATACATTAAGTTTATTCATTGATTGATTTTTAAGACTCAAATTTCTCATTTTATCATAATTACAAAGTTAAATTGGCAGGCAAGACTTTTTTTTTAAATATTTGTATCAACGGCCGTGAATGCCCTTTTTGCAGTATAGACGTTTATGTAATCAAAGTTGAACAGTGTCAAATCGTCTTTTTATAAACAAACTATTCAAAAACGTAAAGGGTAAATTGATCATACAGTAAACTTTTAAAATAAATTTCAGCAATGAATTTAAAAATGCAATCAGAACAATATTTACTGATTATTACACATTTCAATCACTTTATTTTATCATAACCGTCCTAGTAAAACAGTCATAAAACAACGGCATCTGTTGCTCCAATAATTGTAAACTTATCCGTTTGATTAAAAAATCTCTGTGTTTACACCAGAAACAAACCATCCCACCCTAATCACACACACAGTCAAAAAAAAAAAAAAAAAAAAAATCCATGACCCTCCTGGCGATCTCGGCAGACGCAGTGTCGTCGTCTGCCCCCACTTTCGTAACGGCCGAGAAAAACAAGAGTCAGGGGGGGAGGGGGAGAGACCGCGGGTAAGGCCGATCTATTCGCAGAGTCCTCAGTTTAGTAAACGCGTCCGCTCGACGATGAGCTTTACGAAAGCTCGGACGTTCAGCCCGCAGCGTGTGTGACCAGTGTTTTGACTCAAAGTCAAAATCCATTTTTTTTTTTTTGTCTGTGATTGTTCGAATCCCAACCAGAAGCAGCCATGATTACCATGCCGATATCGGCCTCGAGCCCCTACGTGACCATTCACTCCTTCAGCGATGCCAGCACTCTCAGAAGACCGACGGTGAGGCTTCCCTTTTTTAATTACGTAAATACGCGATGACCTTTGATCAAACAATGAACTCGTTTGGCTATTTTTTTGATATTAAAAATACCGGTGTTGATCCGAGTTGGAAAATACTGTAGCTAAAAATACGGTCTTGCATTACGGTAACGGTCGAGCTTTTTTATTTCGAGATTAAAACATTAGAAGTAGAAAGATGCGCAGCCGCACTGTGTTGCAGAAGAAAAGTCGGCCGGTGAAAATTCCTGAGACGTCTTTCGTACTCTACGCGGCCAACATCAACCTTGTTTATTATTGCTCCAATAAACATTGAAGTTGTCCTATAACTAAAGTCGCACTTGGCTATGCAGATGCATGCATACGGTTGTAAAATCGATTTGGATAAACTTAGCTTCGAGAGTACGGTTTTTTCAAAAAACATCTTTCTGACAGTGCTCGAAGTCAGAATTCTTGACAAAGGATGTTAGTGTTGGTCTAATTTTAGTACAGACTTTGACAATTTTTTACTGTTTTTTTTTTTTTTTTTTTTTTTTTGACACTTTAAAAAATAAACGACTCCGATTTCTTTCTTACCGCAGACTTTCCTTTTTTCCTGAAATCTATTTTCAATTCTGCCGATTAAGTTTAAGCTGCTTAATAAACTTTGAGAAATCTTCTGAAGGAGCTAATTTTCCCACTGACCCTTTTATTAATTTTTCATAACTCTAATTTTATCTAAAGTACGCTAAGTACAAAAAAAAATCCCTTTATCTCTAGTCAAAGAGGAAAAAAGATAAACAAAAACAGGATAAAGCCACGCATTAAAAGCGTGTAACGTTGTTCCATCTCTAAATCCGTAACCACCCGAGTTTAGGTGCCAAAAGCAGCTCGTTAAGCTTGACCGTGTTCGCGTTTTACTCGAGTGCGTGTGGGAACTCAAAGAATGAAAAGAAAAAAAAGAAGTTGACGAAGCCTACTAGCTTCTTCTCTAGACACCAACACTTTGAATATTTTTCAAAAAATGTATTTTTTGTTTTTTGCTAGAATCCTCGAAAAAATTCATAAAAGCTACGGAAAAATGTAAAAAATAACTTGTTTTTGGTTGGTATAATTTTTCGATGGTCGTTTAAATATTTGCAAATTAAAAAAAAAAAAAAGAATCTTGAAAAATAAACCTGAGCCTGGGGTATATTGCTTCAACAATTTATTCGTTTGTTTATCTTTTGTTGAAATTTCAACTGTGTTTATTTGGCCAAAGTCACGTTCTTCTTTATTCAGCCATTCGTCTTTTTCTCGAAATTTTCATAATTTCGAGTCAGCAATTCATCTAGTTTTTTTAAATTTAAGTCCTGAAAATTCCTTTTTTATCGAAGCAATTGTTTAGGAGATGTTACATACAAACAATCAAGTGAAAATTTTTTATCGTTGAGCGTACCGGTCGTAAATAACGGAAGCGAGTTAAGGCACAACACGAGTCATCGCTTTTTGTAATTTTTTTTTTTTTTTTTTTTGTTTTGTAACTTGATTACGCGTTTGGATGAACATCATGCAGTTCGTAAGGAGAAATATAACTTTTTTTTACAATTGTCCGGATCATAATTACGCACCGAGGTGTCGAGTATTTTTAGTCAGAGCCAGTTTTTATTTCAATACTGGCTACTTAAATTTTTTTTTTTAAATCCTAACTCTACTGAAACTTTTTTTTTGCAAAAATAAAAATTTGATAAATGTAAAATAAACAAGTCCCGCGAGCCAGTTAATGCATTCATATTTTTTTATTTTTCAAAATTTGGTAAATAAAATTTATTTGAATTCTTTAATCAGGACCTTGGTACATTGAGGAAACTATTCCTTCAAGAAAAACAACTTCGCACGTGGATTTTGACACACTCCGATCCGACAAACATTGATCCGCAAGCTTTCATTAATTTTTTCAATAGGAAGTGTTGAACATCCATCATATTAAAACAAATTTTAAAAAACCTCCAATTACACCCGTTAATAGCTCCAGAAAACACATTTTTTTTATGATATCTGACTTTGGTGACAGTCCGAATGAAGAACTGGCATTAAAAAAACATGTAATTTCACTCGCCAAGCCGTACTTGTTTGTTTTTATCGTGAGATATTTATTTGCGTAACTCATTGTACCAGCTAGCCAGACGCTGTAATCAAC
The DNA here is from genome assembly GCA_038277355.1 of Encarsia formosa. Taxonomy (NCBI): domain Eukaryota; kingdom Metazoa; phylum Arthropoda; class Insecta; order Hymenoptera; family Aphelinidae; genus Encarsia; species Encarsia formosa. The sequence continues at coordinate 116,476,751 of CM076184.1, forward strand.
TTTTTTTTTTTTTTTTAAACTGTACATCTTGGTAAAAAAATTTTCTTGGCTATCCAACCACAAAAAATCCAATTTTTAAGAGACACTTACAACCCGGACGCACAGATTGGCAGCATTGCACGGTGGAATTTTCTCTCTTGACCTTAGAAACGTTTTCGTGAGGTCGATAAACCCGCGTCTCCGAATCGTTTCCCGTTAAAAACCCATCGAGGCCTTGATTTTTCGGAACAATACCTAGAATTTCGGTAAATTCACGATTTCACTAGCGCACCCGATTGAAAAAAAAAAAAAATGCAATTTCAGCCGAGGACTCATAACTTTCAATTTACAGCTGAAAATCTCGGGAAACGAAGTTTTGCCCCGCCCCTGTAGAGCCTCGGGCGTATTTCCCGGCTTATTTACTTTGGTAAAGGGGAATTGGGTCAGTCCGCGTCGACTCGTCTCGAGCGAAATCAAGAGTCAGGTGGCGTGGTTTTCTGCACATTTCTGCACACCTGCTTAGCTTCCGCGTCTCGTCGGGGTTGACTATACATACGTTTTCAAGTTTGAAATAACTTATTTATTGTCTTTTACCGTCCTAGACGACACGTGTTTTTATAGTTGCACGTTTTACATGGTAATGCAGCGATTAGATTTTTTTGAATTGATTGAACCTTTTTTTTTATGCGGAGTGTGCAGTGCGATAAAAAAAAATAACACGTGAATATTCATGATTAAAAGTTGATTGATCGTCGTTGTAAATCATGGGTGTAATTGATTGACATATTTTCTCGTGTATTTACATCGGTAAGAACATAGTTAGATGAATAATTATTCATAGAAATTCAATTAAAATCATGAAACGAATAAAATAAGTATTGATCTGTGGAAAATAAATTGTATCGATGATGCAGCTTGATGAAAATAACATACGGTTAGATAGAATTTTGTATGAATAAAACACGTGAAAATACAGGAAGCATTTAGAGTGGACGGTGAATAGGAAACCGCATCGAAATCAATCACATTCAACGTGCAAACAAAAATAAAATTTTTACGAACAGTGAAAATTGCATCCACAGTGCTAATAAAGATTTTCACGCTTTTCTTTCGTGACTGCTTGCATAACCTCAAAACTAATCCACGTTAACAAAGGCAAAATGTATAAAAAAAAATCCACTTAACTAAACGCATCGACAACGAGTCTAAACCGATACGACATTAAAGAAGGACGGAAAACCCGAAGAAGACACGATCGCTTCACGAGATCGCCAACTGATACTAACAATAATTGGAAATAAAAAAAGAACGAATGAACCCAAGTTGGTACAATTTTTTTACCCAACCCGATGATGCGCGATGATGAAGACGATCAGTCCATAAGCGCGTGTTCCCGGCTATTTTCGTTTCCTCTCGGCCTTCGGCTTTTGGCTGTTTTTCTTATGAATCCTGAGAATCTCATTGTTTGCGACCAAAATGAGAGAAAGAAGTTGCTAACGCGTTCAATTGAAAGAAATCATGCAAATTATCTCAAAAAATTAAAAAAATGCGAAAATAATGGAAGACTCATCTTGGAATAAGAAAGGAGACCACTCGGGGTGAGTGATAATCAAACCAAGAAAAAAAAATCGATTAAAAAAACGTCAACCTACTCGAGATAAAAAGTTACCGAGAATCAACTTTCGGTGAAATTAGAGTTAACGACAGCGCGCGGCTTTCGAATTTTTTCGTTAAAGTAAATTTTGATCGGTTAACTTTTTAATTAACAAAGTTTTATTAACTTTTTGGGAGGGCCCTGGTTTTGTGTCCGAGGGCAAATGTTTGCCTTTGGACAAAGTGTTTTTGACTCCATCGACTATTTTTGAACTTTACTTACCAAATTAACGGTTTTACGGTAAAATTGAATTAATTTAATCCACAACCGATGCCGTAAGATATGTTTTCAGGCGGGAAAGTTAATTAATCGATAAGCTGCGAAACTAGTTTTAGGTATTTTAAATTTAAACCCAGCAGTTTTAAACGAGTTTTATCAATCGTCACGAGAGAATAAATATATTTTTTATGTTTTTTAACTTGACACGCGCGCTTATCACGCAGGACTAATTGGTATATTGCGAAACTCGTCTATATTTTGTGTCTCTTCGGCCTCTCAAGGCTCTCTTATACTTTCGATTATCGAACTGATGACTGTTTATTTTCGCAATTAAAGAATGCGACTCTCTCGCTGGGTTTACGATTGGCGCTGCTGCACCGCAAACAGGAAACACCGACCGGCTTGATTGTTTTGTTACCGCGGGTAAATTTTCCGTTCGTCAAGAGAAAAATTACGATTCGATTGTTTTTTAAGTTCGTAGTTTTTCTCTACAAATACATCTGAAGAACGTCGTCTTAATTAAACGATAAAAAAGTGTTTATTTTTTTTTTTATACAATTAACAAAGCTAAAGTCCTTAATTTGAAAAGAATCTTTTGTTTACCACCAACAATTTTGTTTGAATAAAACAACAGTTCTAACTCTCTCGCGCCGTAAACAAAATTGAAAATGTACGTAATTTTCCAAGTAAACACGGGTATGCAATTCCAAAATTCGCAAGATTCGGGCATCGCTGACAGCGTACGTGACAAGCGGCAGTTTAAACTGTGCGCGCGCGCGTTTTGTCCGTGACAGCCGGAAATAATAAAGTCATGATCTTCCCTCTGCCACCCGTGTGACACTGGCTTCAGCAACAGCAACCGGAATAATAACGTCCACAGGCGCACTTGACACATCTGCTTTACCGAGCACATTTCGCCATCGAGATAACAAATCACAGTCTGGATAAAAATTATTTTTCCCGAAAATTCATCGCTGTCTAGCTTTTCTTTCGGAACTGTCTTCAACGTTTTTACTTAAATCATATTAAAATTTTTCGTCAAATGTACCTTTCTTGAGGATGGTTTAAATTTTTAATTTTTTTTTTTCAAAACATCCACATTGTTCTTTTTTCTTCTCTTTTGATTATAATTGAAACTTTTTCTCGACAAAATTTTAATATTATATTATTGTTTTTTTTTTTTTTTTAAACCTTAATGTTATTCTAATCTTAGTTATTGATTTAACTCCTTAAAAATTTTAATAAAAAAAAATTCTTTACAAAAAACTTTTACCTCGACTTTTACTTTGGTTTCCATAATAAGAGATTGAAATATGTGGTCAATCACAGTGTTTTTCTATTATTAACAAATAAATTTTGAAAAAAAATTCTTACTTTTTTTAGCTGACTGTATAAGAAAAGCGTGTGTACTCGAAGGCCTTTTATTTCGGTCATTATTCATGACTCCTGTCTTCGGCAAGCTCGCGTACGCGCGTGAAAATGAGATACGGTAGTCGTAGAGAGATCAAGCTTCAAAAGTGAATTTTGGCGAGTCTCGCGGTAAATAGACGAAGGCTTATTAATACATCAATGACGCACCTTAATAAATATTGTGCCTTTTTTCTTCATCTTCTTCCACCATCTTTCGTTTCCTCGTCATTTTGTGTATTTTCATTAAATTTCGCTAATGAGAGCTCTTGATTTCTCTTTTTTTGTAACCATCGTCTCTGGGTCTTATATAAGAAACTAAGGCTTGACGTAATTACCATTTGAGGACATCGTCTTTTAAAAACGTAATAAGTTGCTGAAAAGTTAAGTAAATTTTTTGAGAAAGAACATAAGATTTATCGATTGGTTAATTTACTCACATTGAAAACTACTGAATAATTTTTATAATCAAGAATAAAAAATTTACCCAGCCAAAATGCGGATTACGAATTAATTAAAAACATTTTTATCTGATCATTCCGCTAGTGAAGACATATTATTTAACATTACAGACAATCTTACTAAGAAAAAGAAATATTTACAAAACTACAGAATACAATAGTGTATAACTTAGACAATGAAAATCTATTTGTTACCAGTTCTATATATAAAGTAAAGTAAAACAACAAAAGTTTTCAATAATACCTTATTGGAAACAGTATTGTTTTCTCACAACATTTTTTTAATTCAAATTTTAAATCAATTAAAAATCAACGGAAGATTTCAAGTTATGGAAAAACTCTTGATAAACACAAACCTTGGACGGTAAAAATTTTAAATTTAAAAGCTAGACCAATTAATTTTTAAAGCATTAAAGTTATCACGACGGGGATGGGGTCGTATAAAAATTCAGCCCGTCACTTGAACTCTCCATACATCACCGCTGTGGTTTTTTACCTCGAAGTGTCAAGAGCAGTTGCGAAATTAATAAATGCAGGCGCCGAACTCTCCTTGCGGCCAAGATTGATCACCGGCTCTGGATGACGTCGGCCGATACGAGTACAATCTAGTTGATAAAATTTTTCGCCCAGGGGAAGGAAAAACCGCGAAGGTCGCTTTTGTAAAAAAACAAGCGAGGTTGTTTCGGGGGGCTAAAAATCGATTCGCCGAGGGTGGCTTTTATTTTCTAATTTTAGCGGAAAATTCGAGGAGAATCAAGTTTTTACTGGGTTGAGGTTTTCATCGAGTGCCCGGGAGGAGATGCTACGGGTATCGATTCGAAAAAGTTTGGGCAGCGAGCGACGCGAGGGAGAGGGCCGATGAAGCACTACGCCAGTTTGTTTTTGTGGCTTTGAATTGCATCGCTCTCTTATGTCTGTAAAATGTTTGTGAAAATTTGGAGTTTTCGAAAGGGACGGTAACTTTGATAGTTCAACGTTACGCAGTCTGAATATTCCTTTGGTAATCAAGACCGAATTTCGCGACGACTTCGAGTTTGAATATTTCATCCTCTAATTAAAATCCCTCCTACGACTGAGGCTGTTAATTCAGTCGTTGTTTCAATTTCCAGCAAACTTTAGCCCCCCGCTACCTCGTTATTTCGATTTACAAATGAAAAACGACGAGCAAAGGAAGCCAAGAGCTTGCGAGCTTTACCGTTTTTACGCTCTTTAGTTATCATATCTACGTGTGAAACGAAATGTAAAAAGATGCTAAAACCAGGTCAATTGGTTTGGAAAATTTAGGACGTCGTTTAAATTTTTTTTTCGCCAATTTTGTTTTCATTTCGCTTCGCAAACTCGTTGAGTGTATCGCCCGACCAAGAATTTATGCAGATTGTACATTTTCTTTTATGAAAAATTCAAGTTTTTGCCCCGTAAATTCGTTTCGTAACCTCGTTTTAAACATTTTCTAAATTGTTTCATCTTGTTGCGGGGTAACGCGAAAATCTAATAAAGTGGCCACTTTTTCAATATTACGTGTATCAATTTATTGTCACGTCAACTATTAAAGTGAACTTACTACAAAATATTTTAATCAAAAATATAATCTTTGCATTCATTTTTAAAAATACAGTAAAGAAAAATTTTTTGATAATTTTTTATTGTTTATTTTTTAAGCAACTTTACTGCTTAGAATTTTTATGTAATTTTTTCAACACTCAATATATATCCTCAAAAAGTGTTAAAACCTACCAAGTTGCATCTAAAATCAGAAATCATTGTAAAACAAACATCGAGATCTAAAAATAAGCTTTCTGCACTCGCGCACGAAAAATCTCCCGTCAAACAAAAAAAGGAGCCTCGAGTCGAATCTTTCAAACAAAACGAAAAGAGCCACGTGATTACTGCTGAAACGCTTCATTATTGCGACCAGAGAAAAAAAATGAGAAAGGAAACCTGGAGTGCGGGCTGGATTAAAGGGCTGAAGAACCCTGGGGTCTTTAAAACCAAAGGCTCGAGTGCTCCTTTACTTTTCTCCTCTTGCACCAAAAGAGAAAAATAGCTTACCGTACGCATTGTAAGCACTGATATGTTATAAAGAAAAAAAAAAAAAAAAAAAAAAAAAAAAGTGGATAAAAGAAGTAGGTGCTTGGTTCAACAAGAAATTGCTTAGGAATTTTTTCTTTGTTCGATTTTTTCAAAACTTTTTTATTGAATAATAAACCGTTTATCAGATCGCTTTCGAATTTAGGATTTTATTACGTGAGGGCATTTTATCAATTTTCACAAAGAATTACTTCATTGATAAAAACCGTAGAACTTCAGTATTTGTAACTGGTATTTCTAATAATCTTAGAAAATAAGTATTAAAATTATAAAACTATAAATAAGTAATTTTATCTCTAATTTAGGGAATGGAGCTTGCAAGCTTGAATGCTGGTAAATTTTAAGGAATGAATCCATTATAAAATAATTGTTTTACAAAATATATTTTTTTTAATTACAATTTTCTGTCCAAAAACTGCAAGCTAATACAAAATTTAAAAAATTTAAAAAAATTTAACAGTAAAATTAGTACAACAACAAAACTAGTTGTAGAAATGAGATTTAAGTACATTTCTTCAATAAAGCTTTTAGAGCTTGCAAGTTTTAAAACATGTAATCCAAAAAATCTAGCTAAAATACCTAGAAATTTTCCGCGTTCGACCTCGAAACCATCAAGATTAAGAAATCTTAATTCTCATGAAACGATTAAAATCTTCCATGAATATTTAACATTAACTTTCATCAAACCAGATGAAAATATTAATAAACCAAACGTAAAAATCCATATTTAAATGCTCTGCGTCGGCGTCATCCTAAAATCTCGCTAAAATATAAAAGACGCTTGAATATTCAGGATCTGTTAGGAGACCCCGTTTCCACGTAGCCCGCACGATCGCTCGCTTGCAGTCAATTTAATAAAATTCACCTCGCCAAAGTTTCCAGAGAACCGTGCGAACCTATCCGCATCGGCGTGATAAATAATTCAAAAACCGTACACACCTGCACAAATAAGATAAAACACGCTCACCGTGTCACGTGACTTGAATTTTTATTTTTTTTCTGTTCTGCTTTATACGAAGAATTTTTTAAGACGGAAAACTTGTAGCGCGTAAAAGGGTTTTTTCACCCCTAGATCGATTCCCGCCGCGGTTGCACGCAAAAAAGTCATACATAATGACCGCGATGAGTAATAAGCCCAAGTTAAAAGCTTCATTTTTCTCTCTACGGCTATTCAAATTTGATTTATTCAGGAATAAATTTTGCCCCGCACTTTTTTCGCGTACATAAACATTGAAAATTACGAGACGCTTGAACGTCGAATGATTTTTTTCCCTTTCAATTTGGCAGGCAGTCGTTCTGACTTTTGGTACTCCGCACGCGAACCGGACATCAATCAGCGTTAGATTAATAATCTTTTATATTATTCATAAAAGACTAATGGACGGGATTAATGGTGACTTTTTCAGGTACAAGAATTATTCGGCGCGATGAAGGAGCAATCGTCCTCGACGAGATCAATCGACAAGGACAGCAGCGGGAGCAGCAGCAGCAGCAGCAGAGAGGTGCCACAGAGATCTCTGAGTAGCGCCGCTGCCCTCACGTCCATAGGTGCCGACATTTCGCCCAGCTCCTCGCACTTTTTCGAGGTAACATTTCTACTTTTTCGTTAAAGATATAAGACAAAAGTTCTTAACAATAATTTTTTATATAATTTTTCGTAAAGGAAAACAGATCTAATAATATAGGTAGTTTTTTGTCACACTGAGTTAATTGATGTTGCGTAGTAGTGGAGCTTTTTTCTACGTACAATTAAACTGGTTTAAAATAATTAATGAATAATTATTAAAATTGTACCGATTATACAATGTAGTTTAATTCATTAATTACACCAAAAAAAATAATGATAATAATAATAGTAAAAAAACAAGTTTCATAAACGAGATTTAGTGTCAGCTGACTTAAAAAAAAAAAAAACATTGACCTGAAAAAAAAATAAAATAAAAATCTAAAATATTTTGAAAAATTACGTTCGACAGGTGCTGTACGTCGGAAAGACAAAGATAATTCAGCAGTCGAAGGTACCCGACACATTCATAGACGATGTCCTCGTCAAGTTCCGCAGCCACGGACTCGAAAAGTCCAAGTCTACGGCCAGCAGTCTACTTGCCGAATGCCATCAGCTTAAACAACAGTCGAGTGCTTCCAATCTATTCGCAAACATTCGACGAGACAGCATGGTCAGTCCTCAATACTACCACACGAGCGAATCTCGGAAATTGAATTGCCGCGGAGTTTTATTGTTTTCAATTTAAAACCATTCTTTTTTGATTGACATGACGTTGTAAGATATTCCCATTCAATAGGTTTGAATTGAAAAATTTAATTTTAGATTCAGTTTTTTTTTTTTTTTTGCTTATTGAGTCTGAATATTTTTTAATCAGATACGTTCCAAAAATAGATTTTCACTCTGTCATTTTAGCATCGATTAAGTTCACTTTTCCGAAAATGTCGTTAAATTAAATAATCATTACAAACAAAAATATAACAAAAAATAAAAACTTACTAACTTTTTTTTTACTATAAGTTTGTTTTTGTTCGATCATTTATCACAGTATAAGTCTCCGAAGCGCGATGTGATTTTAATAGCCATTTTATTACATTTTTGAAGGACTCAAACACAAGCGAGTTGGGTAGCGTGGAGAGCGTGTCCACGAACCTGACCACCCCGACGAGTCCTACGGTTCCCATCGGCGGTTCGATCGAGTCCGTGACGAATCAACAAGCCGAGGAGGGACCGAAAAAGTCAAACAGCATACCCCTGCCAGTGGACACGGTTATGCGGAATCGTGCCGCGTCCATGAGCAACGTCATCACGTCCAGACGCGACTCCTCCGTCAAGGACAGCACCGAGGACCTCAACCGAACAATGCTTTTCCAGGTTCGTTTTATGTCGATTAATTGTCACGTTTTTGAATTGCTTCGATGAAGGATAGAATTATTGAGATATCGAATCAAAAAAGTGTTCTTTATTGAACGTGTGTATTTTATTTTTAAAATAATTAATTAATCTCTGACAAGCTCGTTAGGAATTACGAGGGTTTCCGACTTTAACGCTTGTTAAATATTTCAGGTCGGCCGTTTGGATCTGAGGCTCATCAGTCCGGATCGTAAGAAGGTTCTTCTGCACAAGCAGCTGCGAGACGTCGCTAGTTGCGCGCAGGGAATTAAAAATCCGGAACACTTCGGCTTTATCTGTCGCGACAACGGGGATCGCTTCGTCGGCTATATTTTCAAGTGTCAATCGGAATCTGTGGCCGACGATCTCAAAGCAGGTTCGTAATGCAACGTACATATATACCCATTTACATACTGAGTTTTGGGTCAATGACTTTATCGATTACCCTATGCGGCTCCGAGTTTTAGGTCGATTGTTAGATTGTGCGCTGAAATTGTACCTCTTGAATTTTTTCTTTTTTCTTTTATTCAATTTTGAACTTTTATTTCGTTCAAGTTTTATTAAATTGACCAAAAAATTTGATGTCATTTGAAACAATTTTCTAGACTTGAATTTTGATAATTTTTTTTTTTTTTTTTTTTTTTTTTTTTTTTTTTTTTTTCTCGCCGCAACGTTGGAATAGTTACCATTAAAGTTTTTTATGACTGAAAATTGTATTGAATGTAGGTTCATTTAAATTCTTTTGGCTTTTACAAATTCATTTCAATTTGACCGAAAAATTCTTAGCTTATTAATATCAGAACGAGTGAGTAGATTAACTACAATTTTTTTTTATATGTTTTTAGCAATAACTCAGGCATTCGTAGCGTCTGTCGATGCCCAACCAAGGAAAGAAAAGCACACAATTTTCTCATGCGAACACTGTCCGATGGTTTGGTACAGTAAACTGGTCCAAGACATTGAAGGTAAGCTGAAACAGAAAGCATAATAAAAATAAAAAACTAAACCATCGCGAGTATAAATAATCTAAAATGTAGTTAACAAAACTCCCAACGTAAATCAAGTAAAACATATAAACGTAAAACTTTGATAAAACCATTCGAATTATTATACGTTGGCCTACTTTTGCAAAAACTTCCGTGTAACACATGCAAATTATTGATAAAACCTTCTTTGAAAATTTAGGGCAAAACGAGCGAAAAACCCAGAATATAATATTCGCACGGCTGGAGATGTTGCCGGAAGACGAGCAAGAAATTGTCGTAACCAAGTACAAGGGTGCCGAGGCGGCCAACGGCACGAGCACGAATCTCGCCGAGCAGAATCAATTTTTGATGATGCTGCTGCGGGCGCACTGCGAGGCCAAGCAGGCGCGACACGTTCACGATACCGCCGAAAACAGGTACGTAGCAAATAGCTTCTTTTTTTCTTTTTTCTAACCAAACGTCGAACGTTTCGCCGCATAAATTATGAAAAACCAGAATTCAGTAGACATTTTTGTAAGCTTATAGAGTATTTACTTATTTCCTTGGGCTTTATTTTCATTCAATATTTTTCATGTGAATACAAATTTTTAATTTTCACCACTTTTTTCTCAGGAGTGAATTCTTAAATCAATATCTGAGCGTCGGTGTCGGAAGTACGATATTCATGAAGGCGAAGCGATCGTTGACCAACAGCTTCGACCATTTGATGAAGCGCAAAGGCTCGAAGGACGACTTCGGCCTCGGTTCGCAGAATCAACTCAACAAAGCCGGCATGCTTAGTCCGATGAGCCCAAGCGGATCCGGACCGCTGCCAATTGCCGACGTTTCCCCCGAAAGCAACAGACCCAGATCGCTCAGGGTGTCGCCCGAACAGCAGATAAGCCTGAACACGGCGAGCCCAAAGAGCCCCATGATGGATATGTAAGTATCGATGAGATTGAATACAATCTCATAACTGCATCTTCAAAAAAAAATTTTACTTTTCGTAATTTGGTTCAAGTTAGTCTTTATTGCGGTAAGATTTTTGATGAATTAATTTTTTTTGCAGCTTCTTGAAAGTTGGCAATTCGCCCAAGATGTCTCCAACGGAAGGAGATGGCAACAATAGACTGCAACAAAGTGGTTCCTGGAGGCAGGCGATTTTGAATCGCGTTGTCACGCCTGGCAAAGATCAGGAAAACAAAGAGTCTGCTAAGAATCCTAATTCTAGTGTTAGCAAAACTCAATCCGCGCCAGTTGTCAAGAAAACCAGAGAAGAACTCCGAGAGCTGTGGAAAAAAGCTATAAACCAGCAACTTATTTTAATAAGGATGGAAAAAGAAAATGCTCGTCTAAGAGGTAATCATTTTTAAAATGCAAACTAAAAAAACAAAATGCTTGCATCTTGATTCGATAACTGATTTTTATTCGCTGTCTTACAGTTCGACAAGAAGAAGCCACAGTCAAAAGAATAAAATTAGAATATGACGAACTGAACAGTTGTAATCGACAACTTGTTGAAGTTTGGGACTTACTCGTTAGTAAAGAGTCCAGAATCTCAACAAAATGTGATAATCAAATGCTTCTTCAAGCAATTAAACAAGGTTAATATCTATCGTTTAATTTCTTTAAAAAATGTTCATGATTTTTAAAACAAAATTTTGTCACCTGCAGGAGTACCGAGGGGAAAACGTGGTGAAGTTTGGCAGTTTTTGGCAGAACAGTTCTGCATGAAGCAGCCTCCGTTGGACACCCGCGATTTTCCAAATTACAATACTCCCTACGAGTTATTATTGAAACAGCTCACTTCTCAGCAACACGCTATTCTCATTGATCTCGGCCGAACCTTTCCAAACCACCCTTACTTTAGTTCACCCCTGGGACCCGGTCAGTTGGCCCTGTTCAACTTGCTCAAAGCTTACTCTCTGCTGGATCACGAAGTTGGATACTGCCAGGGTTTGAGTTTTGTCGCCGGTGTGCTTCTTCTGCATGTAAGTTTTTAAACAAAAAAAAAATTTAATTTTCAATTGACAGGATTTTGTAAATTCTGAAATTTTCAATTTTTAGATGTCTGAGGATCAGGCCTTCTTTCTTCTGCGGCATCTAATGTTTCGACGTGGCCTAAGGAAACTTTACTTGCCCGACATGGCAGCTTTACAGCTTCGCCTATACCAGTTATCTAGACTACTCCATGACAGACTTCAAGCGATTTATAATCACTTTGACAAACATGAAGTTTCACCGACCTTGTATGCAGCCCCGTGGCTGCTTACATTATTTGCCAGTCAATTTCCTCTAGGATTCGTAACAAGAGTTTTTGGTTGGTTTAAAAATTATTTAAATTCTAATTTATTTTAAACTTATAAGTTTGTGATTTATAAAAAAAAAATTTTATTCATAGATTTGTTATTCCTGGAATCTTCTGAAGTCATTTTCCGTGTTGCTCTTGCCCTATTAGAAGAGCACCAGGATCAACTGCTAGCTTGTGATAGCTTCGAGGAAATTATGGAATATTTGAAGGTAATAATATAAATAAGTACTTATTTCTTTTCATTTTTTCATGCACATTTATTAAAACCTCTTAAAATATTCATTAATTCTTTCTCACAGACCAAAGTACCAGCTGTAGACAAAGAGACGTTAGATCGAGTCATGAAGCGAGTTTTCTACCCTGACGTTGAAATGGCTAAACAGTTAAACGAATACCGAGTAGAGTACCAAGTACTTCAAGAAGAAATGTTGTCAGTTAAGCCTCAAATAGAAAATATGGAAAAATTAGAGTTTGAAAACAAAGAACTTACCAGACAAAACACTCGTCTTAGTGAACAGCTAGAGGTATGTGTTTGTATACATTTTAATAAACTGCCTTGAATTTTTTCCTATTTTTTTTGCATTAATTACTAAAAAATAATATTTTAGCTGGCAATGGCAAATCTTCACCGTTTAGAAACTACTCGCATGCACCACCAACAGAATATTCATCGTCTTGAGTCACAGAACCGCAGTCTTGAAGTGACAGTCTCAACTTTGGGCTCCTTTATCCAACAGCTTATTGATTCTCAAACAGACATAGAAATTCCGGGTGACGTACGACGAATAGTCGCTCATCTATCTCTAGCCGAGAAGCGTCGTACCAACAATTTGCGGTCGTTCGCATCCCGTATAGTCGAGGATAACAATAATAAGTATGATATGAAAAAAAGTAGTAGTACAGGTAATAAAGACACGCGCCTGATAAAAGCCAATAGTGTTATTGATCCACCTTACCCATTGAAAACGGCTCTTAGCCAACCGAATTTAGGCTCGAAACTAGAAAAAGTTTCTTCGTTCTTTGCCAACTCGCATAACCAGATTAAGCAACAGCGAGCTCTAATGGCAGCAATAAAAAGTGAGGGAAGCAATGAAACCATCAACAGTAATATGGTCAATGGAGGAAATGATGAGAATGATCCAAAAGCCGTAAATATCGATATACAAATTACGGATACGGTCAATAATGTAGAAACGGATAATAATGTGCAGCGAAACGACAGTAATTTAAAGATTGACGAACTCGCCAATTTAGAAAAGTCGATCTCATTACCCAGGAATGCAAAAATTCAACTCAAATCATCGAAGTCGGCTTACGAACTAGGTAAATAAATGCTTTTTTTTATTTCAAATTAATATTTTAAACAAAACGAAGTTTGTAAGTCACTGTAATAACCTAACATTTAAAACTCTAGGATAGCAATGTAATGTTTACCCGATAAAAGTAATTTTTTTTAATTTAAATTTTATTTCAACAGGAAGTATCAGAAAAATTCCTACCACGAAACTAGAGGACACAATATCCGACTCAATAACAAATTTGTCTGGCACAATGCATCCCTTGGATACGTGCAGTGATGTAAACTTCACCTACGGTGGTACGACTAAACTTAAATCCATAAAGCCTATCCGCGCTGGAGGTACACAAAACGGCCAAACTGACAACAACAATAAGGATATTCAACAAAATCCGGAAATTCTCAGCAGATAGCAATTGCTTCTTACGAATATCCTCAATCAAAACTTAGCGTAGATAAAAAAAAAAAAAAAAAAAAAAAAGTAAATTAAATAAAAAAAACAAAAAAAAAATAGAAAAAAGAACTTCGTCAATTAATTAATATTGTCGCTATTAATTACTAAACTGTACTTTGCATATTATATTGCCAAATATTACCTGTTACAGTAACCGATTTTCAATTCGGTTTCTTTATGTTTTTCGCCACTGTGTGCTATTGATTAAATTTTTTAAACTTTTTCTTTTGACTGACGAGAGAAGTTCTGAATGTTAAAAAATAAGTAAATAGAATTAAAAATACTGTGTACTGTTAAACAAAGCCATATCTACAAGTCACAATAACAAGCAAAAAAAAGTAATTTTAGTGCCTAAGTTTTGAATGTACAATGACAAGATGTATTAGAAAATTCGCTTTAAAACTTGCGAAAAATTATGTTGTCATTGTTGAGCGATATTAAAAAACAATTTGACTTTACTTCATTGGCATACACATTATGTACGCAGGCAAAACAAATTTGTAATTTTGTAAAATATTTTGTAGGGTTCTTAGATGCTGAATATAGTTGCTAAGCTAAGGGTATTATTTGAATTTTTTCTTAATTTTATTAGATTAATTAAAAAAAAAAAATGCGTCAATGTAAATTTTTAATCAATGTAAGACAAATTCGTAAACGTAAAATTATGTAACTAATTACATAATAAAATGCTGCAATACGTACTTTTGAAGTAATTTTAATAAAAAAGACGTTTTTGCAAAAAATATTTCAAAGTTCTTCCATACTATTTAATTTGTATGTTTAAAAAAATTACAATCATTATATTTTGAGTTTTAAAATTTTCTTTTTTTATTATTCATGTGTTCTTACATGTTATCATATTTGATGATGAAAAGACTGTCAACAATGACGAGTATATCTACGCATACCTGTGCGGAAAGAAAAAAATTAATCAGAAATCATGCAAAATTTTTACGTTGAATATATTTTGTAGTATTTAGATTTATACTCTATTAAAAATTAGAGCAGTTATATTTAATTAATTGAAAAGAAGTGAACTTGGATTTCCATCAATAAAATGAAATGCGATAAAAGATTGTAAGATCAAAAAACTTAAACAGACACTTATAAGAAAAAGTGCGTGGTATAAAGTAGTTTTAGTTTAGAACTTGTGATGTTCGTTGTAGATAAACCCCGTTGGTATATGTGTTAATTATTGTCATTAACTATTGTAAATTAGTTTTAACATTAATTATTGTCTTTCCATCGAGCTTTTGAGTAGAAACGTAAATTGAAATTTCATTCATTAGTAAAAAAAAATTAGGAACTAATAATGCACGTTTTTAACACAATTTTGGTGTGCATAAATATTTAATTTTACATATTGTAATTAAAAGGATGTGAAAAATCATGATTAAGTTTTCACTTTCATAGTGATCACGTCTTCCGTTGATACAGTTACCTTCTTATAGTCGAAGATAAAGTTTCTTTATTTAACGAAAAAAATTCTTTATAAAGTAAATTGCAAATAATGCTTACAAAATCTGCAACTATCAAATCAAAATACTTTTACTTTTATTTATGTAAATAATTATTATAGCTTTATTTTAGCTTTATTAATCATACTGAAAATTAAATTTCACATCCTATTAATATTTATTTTACGGAAAAACGATACTTAATAATAGTTTTTCAAAATAAAATATTTGTTCTTTTTCACTTTAAATTGCATCGTTAAGATGGGCGTTACAATGTTAAAGTATTTGCAAAGTATAAAAATTGAGAAAAAAAAGTTACCGTTACGATGGCTCTAACGCGTGTCTGCAATTTTTGCTCGATTTTTTTCGGTAAGTTTTATAAAAAAACTTAAAAATTTACACTTAAAAATAGTATATTATTTTTAAAATCGTGAAAAAAAAATATTAACATTTTTTAGATCTTTAACTTTTGTTCGGGCTTAAATTTTTCTAGAAAAAAAAAAAAGAAAAAAAAAAAAAAAAAAAAGAACACGATTGAATGCATGTAATTGGTAATTGAAAAAAAAAAAAAAAAAAAAACCCAAATCTAAATTTCGAGGATTTAAAAATTCTCATATTAATAGAATTATCAGTTAGGATCTAGAGATTCTAAATATAAAATGTGATAGTGCGAATCGTTTTATTAAAGTGACATTTCGTGCTGAGTTCTTATTTTGTTTTATTTTATTTAATTTTTTATGTTACATATTGCAGGACAATTATTATAATTTATTACTTATTATTGTCGCATGGAAAAAAGTGGCGAAGAATATTATACAATGCATAAAATGTCATGTCTTACGTGGCCAACTACAATCAATAGTCTTCAATAAAAAGTCATGTGATTGAAATCAATATGAATAGTGCTCATTTTACCTCTTTCCCATGTGATTTAAAATAAAAAAATCTTTGAATCGTTTAAGACAATTAACATTATTTGCTTTTGTTGGAACAATGTTTAATTAAACTATAAATTCAATAAAAATACTTTTAAATATGAATAACACAGTTAAGACTATGCTTTTATTTACACTCATTTTTCTTTCGAGTAATCATTGGTAGTAAATATTCGAGAACAAATGCAAATAAAATTTTTAATTGTTAACAAATCAAATAATGTTTCGAATTTTATTTATGATTTTATTGATGGATAGTGATCGACGGCTTTTTTGTCTTCCCCTATTTTCATTTATCGACTCAAGAAAAACTACAACTAAACAAAAAAAATATCGGATTATTATCAACAACTAACGTAAATAAACAATCTGTGATACTTTTCTTTTTTTTTATTTCCAACACTTATCAAAATTATTAAAAATTCCTAAGAAGTAGGGAAAAAAAGATTATCAAATAGAAAAAATTGAACTGTTCTCACTATTTTCAGTTTCAAATAAAGAAAGTTTATTGACTTAATATTTTACTTACAAAATGTATTTAATTATTCTTTTTAACATTTTTTACAGCAAGAATATCAATTTTAATCGATATCTTTTTTTCTAAATTGAAAGAAATTGATAATTTTTTTTTGACAGGCCTTATTAATTCCAAGATATTATCAATAATTTAGTCATTCCAAAAAGCTTTTAAACATATTTAAGCTCAAACTTTTTTATATTATATAAAAGTGAAACTAAAATATCTTACTGGAAAATAGTTTTAAAATTTTTTTAGGAAACGGTTAAAAACTTGTCGCAAGTCTAAATTTAATTCCATTATACAATTCTCATTTTTTTAATCTCAATAATTAATAGATTTTTTATTAAAAGTGGAATATTAAGAACCAAAAACTTTCCTAATGTCAATGAACTCGGTGAAGTACTCTAAAAAATATATTCTTCAACGCTTCCAGAAATTACTTCTACTTTTCATTTAAAGTTAGTAATATGATTAAATACAATTGTATTTAGTTTCTAAGAATTACATTAAATTTCAACATTTTTTATTAATCTAGAGTTCCAGCTAGCTCCAAATAATTGTCTCGCTACTGTAAAAATGTCCAACGTGTTTTTCATATCAGCAGTTTTGCTGTTTGTTGCAGTGACCGTGACTGGCCATAAAAATGATTTGCTGCATTTTAGCCATTTCCCGCAAATAGTCGCCACCTGTCTCGCAAACTGTGTATCGAGAAGTTTCGAAAAACAACTTGGCCCCGAAATCATGAATCATGTAATCAGTGCAGTCGCTGAAAGATTATCAGATGAAAACTTCATAAGACGAAGAGACATTTATCCTATGGTCGAAGAACTCATTAAATATGAAGAAGATGAACTGGAGAGCCAAGCATTAGAACTTCGAAAAGACCTAGCGATAGCAATAGAGTTTTGCGCAATTATTGAAAAGTTCGATAATGGTCATGAGTCCAATGGCCGCATAAGTCTTCCTGAATTTGGCGGTGAACCCCTTGAATTAGGTAGGGTCTTGGACTATGTATTGGTAAACTGGACCGAACCTCTCAGCGAAATGATTCGCACCCGAAATGGACGAGCTCTGTTGAGAAGATACACCAACCAAGCTATGTCAGAACTTCGGTGCGCTTTCAGATCGATTAATTTTGACTCTCAGTTCTTTCAAGTTTCAATGAGAATAATGTGGGTTCGCCGAGCTTCACAACTGTTCGATGGTCGTAGTAATTCGCTCCCTTACATCATCCATCGTTTCGCCAATGACAGCAACGAACCTTTTTTAACACAAGGTTACTTGCACTTATTTCACAATCGAAATGCACAGCACTTCGTAAAACGTAACCCATTCTTAGCAGCATATTATCTTCACAGAGTTCTCAACGTACACTTCGCGGATCGTGCCGGTAACGATGGCGCAGAGGACATTTTTGAAGAATACAATCCTCAAGCTTTTAGTAAATTAGAGTATTACATCGAAGAACACATCATTCAGTTTTTCCGAATATTATTTTACATGATAGAACTTAGCGAAAGGGGTGTAGCGTCGGATGAACAAGATATTTACGAAGATGCGATACCTCATAATGTAATGTCTAGCGGATTGCAGTCAATAATTTACGATGACGATAAGTTCCGTGACTACCTTTTGAAGCGAAGAAATCTTGAGATATTAGTAGGGGATCCCGAAAATAAAATCATTATGCATCTTGCGAATACTTCACGAGTTTATGAAGTGGATTTGTTAATGTCGAGGATGAATGTTTTACCATCAACCAGCGGCGTGAAAACCAGTAGCACGGTTACGGTAACTACAAGTACAACCACTACAAGAACAATTGATACAACTCCTCAAAATGAAAGGTCGAAAAAAGAAAAGAACTGGATAAATAATAATCAAAAAGGCAAAGGCAAAGGCAAGCAGACAAAAACAGAGAAAAAAAATTCAGGTAGTTGTAAAAGCAATAACGAAAAACCATACAAACAGCAAAAATTTACGCCCACTAAGTTTATGAAACAATTCGATTACTATGCTAATCATTCAGTCTACAATGACTTGAGGTTTTCGAGTCTTTCATCGTATCAACAACAACCAATACACAAAAGTGTTAAGTTCTACGGATACATCACTGGTGATGGTTCGGAAAATTTTGATCATTTTAAAGCTCTTGTTAAAGAACTTTCTTCTTTACAAATATATCATGAGTCCAGATTTTGAAGTACATATGTATACTCATAGTTTAAGTTTTTTTTAAATACTTTAATTTAATAAATATAGTCTTTTTCATATTTTTTTGTTAATTGTAGTTACGATAAATAATAAAAAATTTACTTATAAAAATAATAAAAAATTGTTTAAAAAAAAAATGTTTTTTTTTTGCATTTGCGAGTGGGGCCCCTGTTTGACTGTGCGGGCCTGAGGCTACAGCCTATGCTAGCTTCCCTTGATCCGACAATCAACTCCTTAAAATGAATGATCGAAAAAGAGAAAGGATTAATAATAATCATAAATGTAAAGATAAACAGCGCTATAGGTAATAAAAAAATTACCAGATATCTATTTCAAAGGTGTTAATGAAAAGTGATTCAGTAACCGTAGGTTTACGTATTCCATTCTCATAGACTAATTTTATTATTATGAAAAAAAATTTAATTACAATAATCTGATGCTGATTGCGTCGTTAACAAATAATAAATGCATGATAAGCATCTTGTTTTTTTTTTTTTACATTGTAATTCTTTAACTTTAACGATTTAATTAATTATTTTTTATTTTTGTAAGTGATCTATTTTAATTTGCCTGAAAATGATTACTAGCAAATGATTAAGATATAAGTTGGAGTTTTCATCACCACACCCGCATAACCTTCATGAAAAAGTTCATTACCCTGAAAATGAAAAAAATATTTTATAATAGTAACTCAAGTCTCGATTTTTTTCTGTTTTAAATACATTTTCCTTGAACAAATTTAGTCCACAATGAATTAGCATTACATTTTCAAGTCAATTAAAACAAAAATTTTTTACGTCGCATTTATTTCTATAATAAGACTGACTCCATCTTTTCAAAATAACTACAAAAATAATTTACATAAAAATTGTCACTAGAGCCGGACTTTACTCAAATAAAAAGCTTATGAAATAAATCATTTTTTTTTGTTTTATTTTAAAACTTATAATTTTTTATGAAATTGAAAATAAAAAGAATTCTTTGCTTTATTTTATGATCACGATAATTTTTTTTAATTATGTCAGGTTACCTTGTAAAAAATATTTTGTACGAATCATAAAAATACAGTCATGACATAACAATAATTTACAATCTAGAAAATTAAAAAATAAATAATCTTTAAATCCTGCCTAAACTTAGTGTATAAAATAACTTTATTGTAATAACACCGGATAACAACTTGAGCGGTAAAAATTTTTTAAAATATATTTTAAAATATCGATGGTCGCAGCGAAAAAAAACCTGAGCCAAAAATCTGCCGATTTAAATGACTGATGAGAGGCTGAAATGAATAAAAAAAGGTCATTTTAAATCTGTAAATTTTAGGCTAAGGTTTTTTCTTTGCCGACCATCGATATAGAGTTATAATAATATAATTTTCAAAATTCAGTTCTGAACTTACAGTTTAAGTTATTTATTGGTTCGATTTTAACGGTTTCTTTTTTCAAAAATATTCCATGATTATGAATTTTTTCATGCCAACAGCTTTTCACTTGATACGAAAGTCTCGTAAAAAATGTCTTGCAAGTCGTTGTCAATAAAATTATGTCGTTATTTGAAAAAAACCAATCACGTGGAACTAAAGCTTGCCTTCTCGGTTTAATTTTTCCTTGTGTTTTAAAAAACATTAAGAGTTCATACAAACAACAGTTTTTCTAACAGTGACCGAGACTTTTTTATTCGAATTTTATTTATCTTATTACAATTGACTTTATCTGTACAGTTAAGAAATACATTTTTAGAATAATTAATTAAGTTTCTGTTAACTTTAAGTTTTTATTGTTTGAAATTAATCAAAAGTTCGCACCTCATAAATCAAAAGAAAAAAAAATTTAATTAAGTGAAAGCTCATAATGCTTCATTACTCTTTTTTTTTTAATATCATTTTTATTTAAGTAATACCATTCATTCAAAACAATTCTTAAAGAAATACTGCATTCTTTTAGCTTACTGTATATAAAGGAAAAAAAAGTAATTTAAAAAGTCTTTTAATTATTTGACTTAAACGTTCATGATCTTTATTTTCAAAAAATGAATCGTTTCAGTTATATATTGTTGTTGGTAGTTCTCGTTAACTCAGTACTCACAAAAAGTGTTCACAATGAAACTGATTCCTCGACTGATTCCGAAGTTAAAAAACGTCAAAATGTCTACTGCCCGTGAGTAAACTTTTTAAATAATAATAATATAAAAGAAATTTAAAAAGGATTTACTAAAAAAATAAAGGGCTTTCTAAATAAAAAAGAGAAAAATAAACCTTTTTTTCCCAAGAATTTTGAGTGCCCAGTGAGTTCTATTTTTTTATTTTTTCGTGTACGAAATTTCGATCCAAAGAGCTTGATTTTTATAAATAACAATATTTTCATTAATTTCGAATCAATTTCTACAGTGAAAAAAGCTATGAAATTATTTTTGTTTTCTCTGATTAAACCATACCTACAAGCTTCATAATGTTTTCGTACAAGAATTGACATAAATGAAAAATAGTTGAAATAATCTTTACAATTTAATAAATTTTTTATTCATTTTAGCCGTACAAAATTTCTGTGTACCAATGGACAGTGTATAGATAAAAAACTTCTCTGCGATGGAATAAACCACTGTCGCGACGGAAGTGATGAAAGCGATTGCTATAATTCCGAAGCTCAATCACAAACTAGTGGCTCAAACTCAAAGTTAGTATTATCAAACTTTTTTTTTTAGTTCTTATGAATAGTTTTACTTCAATAAAATAAATGATTTTCTAAGTAATTTTTTAAATTATACGCTTTGAGTATTACATCCAGTTACAATTTGTTAGCTACGATTTATTTATGTATATAGTCATAATGATTATTATAAAAATTCATTTAATTTGATCTAAACTTGTTTCTTTTTTAAATCAAACGTTTTTCTTTTTAACAAACTAATAATATTATTAAATAAATTCATGTAAAAAATTAAAAACTCATTTCATGAATAAAAAAAAAAAAAACAATTTTTATTACAACAATCATGAAAAAAATCGAAATGAATGTGACAACTATTCCAGGATACCTACTGGCTATGAAGTGTACCCCCTAATAAACGAAGATCAGCAAGAAACAGTGGATAAATGTGGTTATGGAGAATTTTCTTGTTCCAATGGCAAATGCATTAGCGAGGCCCTCACGTGTAATGGAGTCAATAACTGTGGGGACGGCAGCGATGAGCTGGTCCGCCTTTGTGGTCAAAATACTCACACGTCCAACGTCAGGTGAGTTTCGAGAATGATTAACTGGAAGTTTAATTTATTTTCGAATTGATCAAATTTCAAAACTACAAAAAATTTGACAGTCAACATTTTTATTGCTGCATTAAAGTCAAACAATAAAAGTTTTTACGCGTATTTTTCAGACCGACTTATCCCAGTCGACCGAAAGAACCAAGCACAACTCAAGTGCCGTTTTCCTGCAGACAAGGTGAATTTTTATGCCTGAGCGGCGAGTGCATTAACAACAATTTGGTTTGCAACCATCGCCGGGACTGTATAGACGGCAGCGACGAGGCAAAAAGTATTTGTCCTGATGCAGTCCCTTCGGTTACTACTACAAGGTAATTTTTTGCAGCTAAACAACTTTAATTTTAATTTTTAATATCTTTAGTACCCAAACCTTCGAAAAAAGTTAAGTTTTTATTGGTAAATTTCAATGATGTATGTAAAAATGAAACGAAAACGTTAAATTTTGAAATTCACTCTGCGAAATAGAAATATTTTAATTTAGTTTTATTCACCACTTAAGAAAAAGTCTTCCAAACTCATATTACACATGGCGTTGAAAAAAATTCATTGTTCAAGTCGTGTAAGTAAATTAGTAGTGCATATTATTGTGGTCAGAAACAATTCAACCTAGGAAGATGAATTATTACAAATTATTTGGAACCCTGAACTTTGACATAACTTTGAATAATAACTAAAGAAAAGTGGCATTGACCTCCAAAAAGCTTTTCTTTTTAATAAATTTAAAAAAATTTTGACAGAAGACCTAACTACCAAAACGTTGGAAGCGGAGGAAATGGTTTCGGTTCAAATTCCTTGACCCCCTGTCGGGTACCACCTCAGCCTCAAAATGGCCGCTGGAGGGTTCACAAATCGCTTTGCGACAGCGGTTATGAGTGCGATCTTCCGGCTGGAGTCAGATCTATGGATCCCGGAAGCTACCTCGTCTATTACTGCAACAAGGGCTTCAACCTCAACGGCAGCAAAGACGTGCTCTGTGGTCCTGGTGGAATCTGGGTTCACGAGCCCAAGTGCGAGCGTGAGTCATACTTTTTATTTTTTCAATATTCATTCAATGTTATGTGATTCCAAGACTGTTTTAATAATGGCTCGAGATAAGTTACAGCTGCTGGTATATTTACATGGATCAATCAATAATTCACGCAAATATCTCGTGTTCGTTCAGGTTGAAAGTCAGTACGTTAAATTAATTTTTTTTTACGTTTTTCAATAAAATTTATTGCGCTCATCTAATAAATTAATTCTAAATTAAATTAGGCTGATCCAAATTTTTTAAATTTATATTCCTTACCCAATTAATGAATATTTAATTTATTTTTACAAAAAAAAAAAAAAAAAAAAAAAAAAAAAAAAAAATTATAGGGTAAGAGAGGGCGTTAGTACGAATGAGAGATGTACCGCGAACTTTAAACGCTTATAAATTAAAAACTTTTTCAAAATATTCAACTTTTTTTTTTTTAATGAATAATTGAACTTATTAGATATAATAGCGTAATTTTCAGATAGTATACTTTTAGTTTAACAATAAAATAATTGGTTTGAAAAAAAAAAAAAAACAAGTGCGGCTAATAGTACGAACGAGAGGCCATCAGTACGAGGCCTTTTGTACGAAGGCGGGCGTTAGTACGAGGCTGTTAGTACGAACGGTTGATTGGTTCGATGTTAGGTTAAATTAGGATATACAAAGCAACTAATAACGTTACTTTTGAATATATTTTAATTTATTTATTTATTAAATTTAAAAGTTCGTTGACGCAATAAGATTTGCTATACTTGCTTATTGAAGAACTGTTGAAATGGAGGTTATGGTTCTCCTCGTGGTTCTCGTACTAACAGCCGCAACAACGCGAAAAAGACCGAATGCGTGCGGTAGTACGAATTTTGAACATGAAATTGATTTTTTATTTTCAATTAAATAAATATTTTTAAAAAGTGATGTGACAAAATTATTTATCTAACAATAATACATTTAAAATATTTTTTTCTAAATATCTAACTAAATAATTACTCTATCTAAATAACAAAATCATTTTTGTTCGTACAAACACCCTCTCTTACCCTATCGCTTTATTAAAAGTACTATTTTATTAAAAAAATTTTTTTTTTTTTTCAGAAATAAAATGCAAAGATCTAAGTACATCTTCGCGGGAAGCTTTGTGCATGTACAACAACTTGGCTGTGTCTTGCGAAATTCCAGTCCCAATCGGCACAACGGCTCAACTAAAATGCCGTCAGGGCTTCACCCTGGACATCATGCTTAATTCGACTTATAAAAACGTCACGTGCCAAGAAAACGGCGAGTGGGATCCTCAGCCCATTCAATGTGTCAGAAAGTCCAAAAAGGTCAAGCTCGTACTCTCTGGCGATATGTATTTACAAGAGGAGGAGTAAAGATTGAAAAATTGTTTTAAAATATTATCGGAAATTTAATAAGTCTTAATAGAGATTTTTTATTTACGTACTCGAATTTAATTTTTAGGACATTATGTAATTTGGAAATAAAAATCTATAAACTTTGTTAATGTTTGCTACCTACTTATTATTCAATGAGGGTAAAAATTTTAAAGTTTAAAGTACTTAAACCTTAAATTTGAAAAAAAAGGTTCATATCGAAATTTTTCCTGAATTTTCAATGATGCGCTCGAAAAAAGATAACATAAATTTAAAATATTCATAAATTAATTTTAAACTTATGTATCACATAAAACTATAATTACTAATTTTAGACTCTGGCGCGTTTACTAAGTTAAAATATTCCTGCCTCATTTTGTTTTAAAAATTTCAAGACTTAATCAACACTAAAAAATTTTTATTGTAATGATATCAAATAATGTTTCTAAAATGAGTTCTTTTTTTAAAATTTACTCATTATAAAATTCATATTACTGTATCAAGATCATTTTTTTACGTGTTTTCTACGTGTTTACTTGTTTCTTCATTTTATTATTTTACTTTATATTAATCTACTCCACTATGAGTTACTGGTTTTTAGTACTAATAATATTACTGGCAATGGCAAAAGGTCATCAAAATGATCGCTTGCACTTTAGTCGAAACATTGAAATACTTTCAACATGTTTAGAAGATCGTTTACCAGTCAGCTTAAAAGACCGATTTGGTAGCAAGATAGTGAAAATTCACATCAATGAAATTGCAAATAAGTTATCAGGAAACATATTTAAAAGAGAAAACATCAGCTATGAATTATTCAAAGATGAAGCATCTAGCCATGGATTGAAATTACGAAAAGAGATTGAAAAAGCTATATTGCAATGTTCAATTGTTGAAAGATACAGCGCCAATGGCCGTATACGAGTTCCTCTGTTTGTGACTGAGCAACGTGAATTGGCAAGGGTTTTGGATTACGTGTTAGTAAATTGGACGAAACCTTTAAGAGAAATGATTCGCACACGGAATGGTCGAGCTTTGCTCAGAAGATACGCTAATCATGCTTTATCCGAATTAGAGTGCGCTCTGAGTTCTACTAACATTCAACCTGAATTCTTTCGAGTTGCATTAAGGTTACTGTGGTTTCGACGAGCTCAATTACTTTTTGACGGTCGCAGTGTTCGACTTCCTTATATCATACATCGCTTCGAAATTAATTGTGATGAACCTTATTTAACTCAAAATTACTTGGAAATATTTCATAATCGAAACGTTCAGGAATTTTCAAGACGAAACCCACTGGTACCACCTTCGAATTTGGATAGATTTCTCAATATTCATCCCATAGATGGTTTTGGTTACGATGGTGAACGTGATATTTATTCTCGCTATTACAGTGGTATAAGTAGCGCGGGGTATTATTTTGAAACGCTTATGGATCAGTTTTATAGAGTATTATTTTTCATTCAAGAACTAAGTGCAAGAGGTGTTTCGTCTGATGAAGAAGACGTTTATGACGGTGCTGTACCTGACGAAGTAATGTCTTATAGATTGCAGTCAATAATTTACGATGATAATCAGTATCGTGACTATCTTTTACGACGAAGGTATCTTGAAGTACGTACAGGTAATCCAGAAAGTCCAATTATACAAAATCTTGCCAGAACAGCACGCGTTCAAGAATTATTTTTAGTAATGTTACGAATGGATGCATCAATCAGCTGGGCCCAATTTAATAGTACAAGTATTCTGACAACTACTGTTAGCACATTAAGTACAACACCTCAACATGAAAAATCGAAAAAAAGTAGACATTATTCCGAGCATGGAAAACATAGAAAAAACCAACTCAAACCAACATTTTTTGATGTTTCTGAGCGTGTTATTGAAAAGTCTAGTACGATAAACTCAAACAAATCGATAAATTTACGTCTTCGAGAGTTCTACAAGCAATCGGTGATAGATTTTATGAATAAAATCTTCAACTTGTGCTCTAAAGTCCATATACTTCAACAGGAACCAAAAGTAAAAATTAGCAAGCAATTGTATGGATATGCTGTAAATAGTAAAGATCCAAATCAATCGTTTTTCTTGCACGACGAATCATTAAAATTTTTGCTCAACCTTGAATTCCAAATTAGTGGTGGATCATAATAAAACACACAAATTTCAATTAAAATTTAAATTCATTTAACTTGAATTTTTCCAACTCAAAAGAAATATACTTTGAAAATTTTTCGAGTGCCGATTTCAGAATGTATCAAAGGTATTTATCTAGAGCTTGATCATAAACTACGATCTTATTATTGTGCGCGAGATAAAAAATTGATTTGACGTTTGAGATCAGTAAGATACTGTGTATATAATAATAACTAGCTTCTATACCTCGCTGCGCTAACGCTTGCTCGGTTGAGAATTCAGTTATCTTTATTCTATTTTTAAATTAAAACAAAAAGTTTAGAAATATTGTTTTAGAGTATCTAAAATAAAATACATATTAAAAATAGTTCATACCAAAATATATTAAATTTTAAAATTTGTATAAGAAATATATTGTTTTTATTGTTTTTACATAGGTCAATTTTAAAAATGAATATCCGATTCATAATCAGCAACCCCTAAAAAAAATAAATTTTTACCTTGAATAAGTAGCCCTTTAAGTAGACCAAATTAAAAAATAAATGTCAGATTAGTAATCAGCAACCTTAAAAACCCCTGAAAATAAAGTTTGAAAAAGAATCTATGAAAAATAGATTTTAACCTTCAGCAAGTGGCCCTTGCGTAGATCAATTTTAAAAATGAATATCAGATTCATAATCAGCAACCCTGTTTATCACTTTTATACGATGTTTCAAAAAAATGCTATTAAAAATAAATTTTTACCTTACGTAAGTAGCCCTTTACCTAAGTCAGTTTTAAAAATAAAAGTCAAATTCATAATCAGCAAAATCTTCCCAAAAACTTCCATATACGAAGCTTCAAAAAAATTTTATTGAAAATGAATTTTTACCTTAAGTAAGTAGCCCTTACATAGGCCAAATCAGAAAATAGAAAAAGGAAATCGACGACGACGACGACGAAAATAAACTTCTTAATATAATAGAGGATAACACGCATTATTAAAATACCAATGTCTTATAGAAACGATTGTGCAGTATGTATGGCTTAGGAAAACACCGACATTATTGGCATCACCTAAATCATGGTTATACCAGTTTTGCAAAGTATTTGAGTTAGTTTTTCAAAAAAAAAAAAAAAAAAAACCCACAACGCGATTACTTTGCTCAAAAACATCATTTTAGGCTTCATCTACACTGTACACAAAATTATTTATGTATATTTGAATAATATGTCTAATAAAAAATACTCTATTTTTTTGAATAGTCAATTAAACCGTACAAGTAAAAACTTGTTTACTTTTTTTATCTTTGCATAAATTCTTATAAATTTCGTAAATCATAACTGAAATTTTGTAAAAACAGTAAAGTCAATGATTTGAAATTTTCTAATGTATGGAAAACAGGGATATTGATAAACGGAGTTTAGCGTTAAAAAAATTAAACTAAAAAAAAGAAAAAGAAACCATCTTAATTTGGCACCTGTACGCAGACAACTTGTCATGATGATACAGTATCGTGGCTGCTACTCGGCAAGTCACGCATAATTATAAAAAATTAAAAATTCCGCTTTTAAGCTATTTAGAATATTTAATATCATTTTTTAATAATGGTCCATATGATTAATATTTCAGTGTTGATTTCACCTTAATAAACATAATATATTTTATCAAGAACATTGATATTCAGCTCAAAATTTAATGAGTGTTAGCTTTGTGACTTGAAAACTTTACTAATTGTCTATTCATTTTCCATACATTAAATAATTGATGAATTTATTCTTTATTTGAAATTTGGTGAATATTACTGAAAATAGCTTAGGCAGTTTTTAAAGATAGTAGCTTGACACATTTTTCTTAGAACGAGCAGTTTTTTCATTGAAAGAATAAGGAGAAGAATCATTAAATTAAAAAAAATTAGTCAATCTTCTCTCAACTAAGTGCAAGACGATAAAATACAACAATATTGTTTCTACTATTGATAATTTATTGTAATAAAATTTAAATTAATAATTTTTTATTACTTGGTTATTGTATAGTCTATTTTTTAAATTTTTTATTATATTCACTACAAGTATTATTTTATTTCTAAGAAAAATTTTTGATTTTGCGATGCACCATTGGTATTGCATTACTATTGCTCTTTTTATTACGGTGATTGCAGGTCACGAAAACGATCTATTACATTTCAGCCGTAATATTGCAGTCCTTTCAGAATGTATTGAAAACCGTTTACCCGATAGTTTTAAACAACAAATTGACCCAACTTTAACAAAATTACATGTTAATATAACAGCAAATAAATTATCTGGAAAAGTTATAAGAAGAAAAGATATTTTGAAAGAATTAGCAGAAAATGAAGCCGAATGTACTGATGAAATAGAATTAAAAAGTGAGGTCAAGAAAGCTATAACGGAATGTTCTATTATCGAAGAATATCAGAACGGTGACGATACCAATCCAAACCGTATAAGGCTTCCAAGATTTGACAACGAGCCACTCGGACTAGTTAGGATTCTGAACTATGTCTTGGTAAATTGGACAGAATCTCTGCATCAAATGATTCGAACGCGAGATGGTCGAGCTTTACTCAGGAGATACGCAAACAACATCCAGCCAGAACTCCATTGCGCTTTGACAACCTTTGGCAGACCCGAGTTCTTTCGACTTGCGTTAAGAGTATTGTGGCTTGACCGAGCTCGAGTACTATTCGACGGTCGCAGTGTTTCCATTCCTTACATTAACCATCGTTATACTATTGATTGTGAAGAGCCTTACTTGACTCAAGGTTATTTGCACCTGTTTCACAATCGAAATCCACAAAGTTTCATAATTCGTAACCCAAGAATACCTCAAGCATATCTAGATGAATTCCTTAGTATTCATGCTAGGGATCGAGCTGGGTATAGTGGAGAGTTAGATATTTATTCTCTATACAATCGTGGAATTCATAGTGCAGAATATTATTTTGAAAGACATATGGATCAATTTTACAGAGTGCTGTTTTTCATCCATGAACTTAGCGCGAGAGGCATAACGTCTGATCAAACGGACATTTATAACGGCCCGATACCTAATGAAGTAATGTCGACTCAATTGCAGTCGATACTATACGATGACAGCCGTTATTGTCAATATCTTTTACGACAGAGGAATTTAGAAGTAACTATTAGTGATAAACAAAATCAAAATATAAAAAATCTTGCAAGAACTTCAAGAGTAAGCGAAGAGTTTTTATTGTTGTCATTGCTGGATACTCCAGATGAAGAGAGTGTTGATAGCAATACTGTCAGTTCAACTACGAGTCCTAGCAATTCCAGTACTTCTACAACAGAAGCACCACAGAATAATCCATCCAAAAAAGAAAAAAATTTATCAAATAACTATGCAAAACAGCCGTTTTCTTTTGGTTCTCATAAAAACGGCTTTGAAAAGTTTGATAAGACCAAATATTCAGACAGTAAAAAAAATTCGTGTTTAGAAAAACACTGTATTTATTTTTTAACCGATACATCTACCAATATCGTAAATCTTAACTCTATCAATTGTACTTCAAAAAAACAACGGAAAATGATGATGAACGACTACTATATTTTTCCTATTAGCAGACCAAATCAGCTGCAAGAAACTTCAGAAGAAGACTCGTATTTTGGAAAAGTGCTAAAATTTATTATTGATGAACCTGGCTCAAGCGGTTCATTTCAACACTCGTTGATTAATTTTTATTAATTTTGTGTTTGTGATCAATTAGTGTAATTTATTATATCGAGATTTGTTTCGCTCCATTTAATAAATTTTTTTTTGCCCTTTGAGTTACATTTTTTTAAATAAATTTATCATTTAACTAAGCTATGTATACATATAATATTCTATATTGTCAATATTTTTTACTGAATACTTGAAAATTATTTTTAAGAAATTATTAGATATTAAAATTTTTTGACATTATTTTCGTTATAACTTTATTTATTTATTTAATTAAGCTTTCCCAGTCTAATAAATGATCCACACTACGCACTGCTGTATTTCGGCTCAACTTTCAATTCAGAAATTTCCTTATCAATCTCTATACTCATTTACATGAATCATTGAATATTCTTTGTTTGGTGATGCGTTTAGCGATTACAAGAAAAAATTCATTCTTATATTTACTTTTTTTAATCTTACCTTAAACTTTGATAAATCGACGGGTATGCTTGATTACGTTATTAGAAGTTTACGAATTTTTTTTCAAAATTTTAGTATGAAAAGAAAGAAAAAAAAAAAAAAAAATTTCTATTAAACAAAAATAGTGCTCTATATTACTTTTCTGTAATTAAATAAACTGCTTTTCAAATAATCGATTAAATTTTGAATATAAGAGAGAAATTTTTAATTATCTAGTCAAGAAATTTTTTTCTTTTTAATATTATTATTAAATTTTGTTCTTAAAATATTATTAGTAGCAGATTTCAGTTTTATTAAAATTTGACTGTAAATAGAAAAATCTTGGTCAATCTAATTAAAAAATACGTTCGTTTAATTTTTCAAATTTGCAACATTGCTATGAGTAATTCGGACGTATCATTTCTACAAAATGATACGTCCGAAGTTTCGGAAAAATATTTTTAAAGAATTTGTTATCTTTATTGTAACTGATTTTTCTGAACCTTACTTTATAAAAGTAGATACAATAAACTGTTGGAGATTCAAATCGTCGGTATGATCTATTCACACTTAAATAATTTTAAAACAGACTAACGAGTATGAATATTCTTTTTATAATTTCTATAGCTCTACTTTCTGTGAATGGTAATTTTTTAAAATTATTTTCTATTATCATTAACAATTTTTCTTTCAATAATGCTAATACGACTTCAAATTAGGATGCGAAAGTGTTCAAACAGACTATGGAGCTGCAAATTCTAACTACTCAACAACTACTCAAAAAACGGAAAGTATAGCTTTACAAAAATCCAAGTACGGAGAAATTCACATTAATTCAGAAAGCAACAAAGCCAGTATTAATTCAACGACAGAAAAAAGTACTGGAAACAGTTATTTAGGATATGGTGGATCAGGATACGGAAATTATAATTCATCAACCGAACACAACACGACGTTCTCTCAAAAAATGGAAACGCTACCTGGCAAACAAATCTGCAGTCCTGGTAAAATTTACAAAGACAAGTGCAACATTTGCAAGTGTTCTGTGGATGGAACTCAAGCATCTTGTTCCAAAAAAGAATGTATAGATGAAGCAAAAAATGGTGAAAAAAATTATCAACAAAACTTTATATTTTTCATTTTATTTTAAAGTTTATATCTTTCGATTAGTTATTTGATTTGATCATGAAATTAAAACTTTTTTTCAGGTGAAAAAATCAGTTTGGTGGAAGAAAACAATGAGACAACAACTAAAAAACAAGTATGTATTCCAGGGGAAGTTTTTAAAAATAATTGTGATATTTGCAAGTGTTCACCAGATGGCGCTGTGGCAGTGTGCACGAAAAAACAATGTTCAGAGAACGAAGGTGCAGTAAATTATTGTAATTTTAAGTCTTCAATACTATTTAAATAAAACTCAATTTCACTCATAAATTATCTAACAAAAAATGTTCAATTTTAGAGCTGAAAGAGAGTAATGATGTAACCATTGATCATCACGAGACAACAACAGTCAAGCATTTATGCCAACCAGGACAAATTTTTAAAAATGAATGTAATATTTGTGAGTGCTCACAAGATGGATCTCATGCAGTTTGTTCTAAAGACGAATGTACCAAAGAAGAAAAAAGTAAGATTGATTAATTAATGTTTAAATATAACAAAAAAGGTTTAAAAGATGTAAAAACAGTATTTTAAATTTTAGACATTACTGTAGAAACTACTGCCAAATATGAAAAAATTGCAACAGACAGTTATAAAACTCCAACCGTGAAAAAAATGTGCACTCCTGGGAAACTTTTCCCGAAGGATTGTAACATTTGCAAATGTTCACTCGATGGAACCAAAGTCTCTTGCACGCAAAAAAAATGTCTTAAAGATATCATTAGAGATAAAAAAATTTGTGAACCTGGAAAAATTTTCAAAGATGGATGCAACATTTGCAGATGTTCATTGTTAGGAACAAAGGCACTTTGCGTTAAAACCAACTGTTCTGAAGAACAAAGCGGTAAAAAAAAATCATAATAAAAACTAGAAAATTTTAAATATTTCAGAATGATTTAAGTTTATAACTCACATTAAATTTTAAAGGAATAAATTCTTATAAAGCTAAAAAAGAAATTGGATCAGTAACTATAAATCAAGTTTGTGTACCTGGAAAAATTTTCAACGACAAGTGTAACGTATGCAAGTGTTTATTAGATGGGACTGTAGCAATCTGTACTAAGATGCCTTGCGTAGAAACAACATTCACCACAGAAGGTAGAGAAAACTAACATTCAAAAAATTTAACAAGTCAGAGATTTGAGTCAACGTTTTGTTCTTCTTACAGAATCTATACAAAATAAATACGGGAAAAAAAATTTAGCGAAAAAAATTTGCACACCTGGTGAAGTTTTTAAAGACAAATGTAATGTGTGCAGATGTTCACGAGATGGAACTTTGGCTGCCTGTACGAAGCAAACTTGTATCAAAGGTATCAACATTGCTAATTACTATTAAAATTTTTTTTTTAATCAAACTTAATAATTTTTAAATTTTATCTCACTGAATTTTATTTGAAAAATAGATTCTAACGTGGTAGAAATAAAGACTAAAAAATTTGAAGTTGTTACCGAGAAACAAATCTGCACTCCTGGCAAAGTTTTTAATGACATGTGCAACGTATGCAAATGCTCTGTAGATGGGACGAAAGCCACTTGCACTAAAAAACGATGTGATGATGAAAAAAGTAAATTTTGATTTATGACTTAAGTTTTTATTAACTTGTAAATAAAATGTATAAATTTATTTTAGTATATGAAGAAGTAATAACTGAAGTCCCAACTGAAATAAGTTTTGAAGAAACTACAACTAAAAAACAAGTTTGCACTCCTGGGCAAATCTTCACAAATAAATGCAATCTTTGTAAATGTTCCTTAGATGGGACCTCAAGTATATGCACGGAAAAAACGTGTGTTGAAAAAAAAGAAGGTAATTGTATACTTCAAAATTTAGTTTACTCTTTTCAAAATACAACAAACTTAATAGACTTTTTTTATTAGGACCTTACGCAAACTATGAAACAACAACTTTAAAACAAATATGTATCCCGGACAAAATCTTCAAAGAAAAATGTAACATTTGTAAATGTTCAGCAGACGGCACAGCATCTGTTTGCACTAAGAAACAGTGCCTCGAGAAGACAGAAGGTCCGAGCTACAATTAATATAAATAGTAAATACGTATTTCAACTTTAATCATCTAAACCTTAATTTTTATTCTTATAAACAGGAAGCTACAGTGATTGTGAAAAAAGAAGAAGAAAAGATTTTACTTATAAAGCATTGTTTCATGTATCTCTTTTATAATATTTAATTACTTACAAATAAAAAACTAAATAAGTATCAAATATCAAAAATTTATAATTTATTTAAATGTCCAACTGCCCTCTTTTGATATTTTGAATGTATAAACTCCTTAGTGCTCCTAATTAGTTAGACAGGATCAAGGATGCTAAATTATAAAATTAAAAATTTCATTTCTAATATCAAAAGTTTATTTTTTGATCGGATGCTATGGTTCTTATGATTCTTTTTGATTAAACTCCTTAGTGCTCCTAATTAGTTAGACAGGATCAAGGATGCTAAATTATAAAATCAAAAATTTCATTTCTAATATCAAAAGTTTATTTTTTGATCGGATGCTATGGTTTTTATGATTCTTTTTGATTAAATTATGGTTCACTCGAAAACCTATATATTTCTTTTACTGCTCAATATTTTTGTAAAAATAAAAAAAAATTTTAACATAAAGTTGTGTTTTATGAGATTTTATCACCGTCGTAAGTTTATTTCGTAGTTAGTTTTAGGAGATCCAATATTTTTTTTGCAAATTTTTTACTATGGTACTTCTTACAATGAATCATCGAACTTTTTACGAGTTCCTGGAATCAAATTTTTTTATCCTACAGTTGATTTTTCATTTTAGAACATTAGCATTTTATTTTTTACGGTGCACTTTCAAATCGAAAAATATGTTTTGACTTTAGTTCTCATCGTATTCCTTCGTCAAGATCCTTAAAGGTTTTTGGCTTCAAAACAGCTCAGAGATGACTGCATCCACAGACTTTAACGTACTTACTTACGTTGAAAAAATCTTTGATATTAAATTCTCTGTTTCTTGCAGAATCAGACTGAAAATTTTCATACTGTCATTAATAGACGTTCTATATTATGTCACACGGAATGCAAGGGCGGAATTTGCGTCCCTAGTTACATAAAATATATAATGCAAGCTGAAAGGGCAATGAGCTCTCGTTTATCTGATCACGAATCAAATTTATCAAAATTAGTAGGAATGCTACCAAAAATTTGACAGTAAAACTTTTTTGTAGTGTTTTAAATAAGTTTTTGTTTGAGTTGATGATACGGATTCATTTCTTTTTATCCGTCCATAGAAAGTTATTATAGTTTAGAAGAAAAAAAATTTTTCAATCATTTCGGGGCTCACTTAAAATTTTCTATTTTGATGAAAATCAACAAAATAAAAAAATATCATAAATTAATATAAAATGAAATTGAATCAAGTCATGTTCGGTACTGCAAAATGATAATAATTAATATAAATATTAATATTAACGTGTTTAAATAGTAATCTTTCATCAGTATGTTAAGCTAATTTATTAAATTTTATACTAAATTTTTAGATTGCACTAAATTGCATCAATATTTATTTTACCATGGTTTTGTACAGATTAAGGAGGTTCCCAACCATCTACGTAAATCAAATGTCCAGTTGACGAAAGTAGTCGTCTGCTCATTGGCTCAGCCACTTTCTAACCTCTGTATTTTAGCTAATGAGAAGTCATATTTACAAGAATAATAAATCAATTGTTTATAATTATTGCTACAGGCTCCTAATGAATGTTTTGAAACAAGAATAATCAAAGTCAAATTTTTTCGATTTTTGTGCGAAGTTACATATAATCTGTGGGCTAGAAATTAAGTATTTGCGGTTTTAGTAAATTTCCCATAAGAGCCCATGTAAATTTGTGAAATTTAAAATGCTTATAACTTTTTTCACAAGCTCCTCAGGGCTTTGAAATTTTAGCTGAGCTATTTTTATACGAAAAACTATGTGTTTATTTAATTTGGACAAAATCTGTGGGCAAGATCCAATCAGTAGGGAACCTCCTTAATATATGCATATGTCGCATAAATCAAACATTTTTGTTAGAGTTGATAATTACGCAAAATTTTTAATTCATAAAAGTAAGCATAAGCATCTATCACATAAAAAACCTTTTATCCGTATACGTGAATAATTAAGATAATTTTGCCTATTTTAGATTTTGACAAATACGTTTGTTCTCCTCATATAAGCTCTCCATTATTTAAAGATGGTGAAATTATTGTTGACTAGTAATTGCAGTAGTAGTTAAAAAACCTGGATAGTATTTTTGACATAATACTAAATTTTTATTTTTGTCAACCTTCAGTCAACCGTCTGTCAGTCTGTCTTAGTACCCTATATATTGGTAAAAATTAATGTCAAAAATGTTTGAATTCTTTTTCGTCATAACTAAAGTAGTGTAATAATTTATTTTGCATTTAAGATACCTTTTTGCTTTAAAAAAAAATCTCCACAAAAATTGTGAATTAATTTAATCAAAGTTTTTTTATTAGTTCTACAGGTATTTTCTGAGATAGGTGGAATGGTTTAACGGGCTACTTCTTATCAAAATTCTATGCACAAAAACTTTATCCAGTGCGGACGACGAAATCTAACGTATAATTTATAGAAAAAATTTTGTATTTCACGTAAATTTTATATAAAAAATATTTAAAAAGGTAAAATTAAAGGTAAAAAATGACCCATGTAAAAAAATGAATTTATTGTAAATTTGACGTGCATATTGCACAAAATACATTATAAAATGTACATAAATTTCAAATAAAATTTACGTGAAATTCACGTAAACCTTTTTTTCATGGAATAAGCTTTTCCATCAAAAAACAATTTTTTTCTTGAAATGTTTTTTCTAAAAAAACTTCTAAGAAAAAACGATCGTTTAATATTCTCTTCTGCTTCTGTTGATATACGAGGGCCTTAAGCGGATTACCCGAAAATACTCTTGTTATCTCTGATAATTTGTCATCATGCTAAATGCAGTTATAATTTTCATATAAATACTTAGCTAAGTGAAGCTGAAGTCATCCGATTGGAGTCTTTCCTCCAGTGAAGAGTACCAAACCATTGAACCAACTATGAAGTACTTTCTTTTACTTTCATTGGCTGTAATCAGCGTACATGCTGGTAAGTATAATATTTACAACAATACTTTTTTTTTATAAACACACAAGAATACAAGTAAAACTAAGGTATAACTAAATTTATTAGTTTGTAATCTTAACTTAAAAAATAATTTTATTGCAAAAGTATCTACTAGGAAAAACCTTAACATTTTAAAGTTTAATTCATAGTCATTTGGTGGAAATTTGTGTTGAAAAAAAAAAAAAAAACAAAAAACAAACAAAAAATATTGTAGACCTAAAGTATAGAATTTATAAAATTAAATAATTTCAAAAAATTAACATTTTATTAAACTTGGTATTGCAGGTTATGAACCAGAAAAACTGAGTGGATACGGATACGGAGGTAGCTATTCGGGACAGTCCGTAAAGCAAGAAAGTGGGTATGGTAGCTACGGAAAGGTAGAGACTGGCAATGGATATCCCATAAAGCAAGAAAGCGGGTACGGTGGCTACGGAAAAGTAGAGACTGGCAACGGATATCCCATAAAGCAAGAAAGTGGGTACGGTGGCTACGGAAAGGTAGAGACTGGCTACGGACATCCCATAAAGCAAGAAACTGGATACGGTGGCTACGGAAAGGTAGAAACTGGCTACGGACATCCCATAAAGCAAGAAAGCGGGTACGGTGGCTACGGAAAGGTAGAGTCTGGCTACGGCGGCTATGGATCAAAAATCGAGTCTGGTTACGGTAAACCAATCGAAAGCGGATACGGAGGATATGGCACGACCCAAGGAGAAACTTACCATTGGTATCCTAGCAAACAAGAGACCGGCTACGGCGGTTATGGATCAGCAAAAATCGAGTCTGGCTACGGTAAACCAATCGAAAGCGGGTACGGAGGTTACGGCTCAGCTAAAATCGAGTCCGGTTACGGTAAACCAATCGAAAGCGGGTACGGTGGATACGGTTCATCAAAAATCGAGTCTGGATACGGTAAACCAATCGAAAGCGGCTACAGTGGATACGGTTCATCAAAAATCGAGTCTGGATACGGTAAACCCACCCAAAGCGGCTACGGTGGATACGGTTCATCAAAAATCGAGTCTGGTTACGGTAAACCCACCCAAAGCGGCTACGGTGGATACGGTTCATCAAAAATCGAGTCTGGTTATGGTAAGCCCATCAAAAGCGGCTATGGTGGTTACGGATATGGCAAAGCTTAATATCAGAAAGAATTGAAAAAATAAATATTTTTAATTAAAATGATTAAAGACATATTAATATGCGTAAAAAATACTGTTAACTGCGGTTAACTGTTTCAATGTAATACAAAATTAATTGTTCATGAATAAATAAATGAAAAATCAAAGTATTTATTTTGTGTTTTTTTTACTCTTTAAAAATATAAAATTAATTATTTTTGCTAGCAATTTTTATTAGTTCATACAAAAAAAATTTTTAATAATTACAAGATTTTTATTAATTCCTTGAACTGATAAATAATAATAAATCATGAAATACATATTAAGCAGTTCTAGAAAAAATATGTTTAAGTTAAGATTATGTGCTTTATTTATTAAAGCTTTGTGTCTTACTGAGCTGTCGTCAATACATCAAATCAAAAAAATATTATCTTTTTTTTTATTCATAAAAAAATAAACATTTCAATTTATACTCACAAGGAGATGTTATGACATGTGGTACGCCGATCTTAACAAAACTTTGGAGATCGTTTTCTTATGCCAAATAATGAACCAAATCACTAATATCTCTAGCCAATGGACCTTAAATAACCGTTTACGCTATAGCCGTAAAGATAATTTTAGCCTATTTTTAAAAAATTCCTGCTTAAAGCCTATTGTACTTGGAAAGTTCTGCAACCCCGTATATTTTTGTTTTTTGATGAATTTTTTAACAAAATATTTATTTTTTATTTTATAGTTAGGGTATTTATTCAATCTTTTTGTTATTTTTGATACAAACAGTTTTACATTTTTTCGGTTATGCACTTCAAAATGATGTGCACGCTAAGATTGCCAAACGGTGGGTGGCTCGAGTACGTGACGATGCAGGCACAAGCCTCAACACCATCACCATGAAATAGGTAAAGATCGTAAATGCGAGGTGAAAAAGCTCTACTCCTCAGCGAACGACGATGGTGACAACGACGACTCATCAATTAATGCGATATCAAAGTTTTGGGGTAAAATAAAATGATCAATTTTTTTATTGAGGGTAAATTTATTTCTATCAAAACCCTGTTTGAATTTTTAAAAAATTTTGAATATTTACAAAACGGCGGTCTTTTTTCAAAAAACAAAAAGTCGATTTTCTCAAAAACATCATTTTTTTGCTTGATCTTTTTTTTTTTTTTGTAAATTGGTGAACTGATTAGCAATGTTTTTCAAAGGTTCTGGTTGTCGCTTTATAAATTTGGACATTAAGTAATTGATCTCTTTTCTCATCAGGAATCTCCGGCCCTAGAAATCTTCTACAATACACTTTAAATTGGAATTTCATTTTATGTATTTAACTTCGTACTGCAATGATATAAAAATTTTCTTTAAATGACTTTTTTGTTGTTAACTTTTAGAGCAGCTACTGGAGTCTTCTAAAGCTTACTTTAAAGATTTGATACGTCGGTACAAAATAATTGTTACTCAGATAAATTGTTGAAAAAGATGCCGTTTTACGAGGAGACACATTGCAACGCTAGGTATCGTTTCGATACAAAACCATTGATTTGGAAAAGTGAAATAGCAAATTTTTTGAGTTGTTTATTCATTGCTTATTACAAAAATCAACCTTTTTAAAATATTTCAACAAATTAGTAATTGTATTCCACAATGAAAGATAAGATAAAAATTTTCATTTAATACAAATTATGAGATATAATATTGGATTGCAGAATTAGAATTTATTTAAACAGCAAAAAAAAAACCAAAACAATTTTTGAATTTAAAGTAATGTTCTTTCAATTTATAAATTTATTGTAATTACCATGTATTATAAAAAAAATTACAATTTTATCCAATTTTTGTATATTATTTATCTTGAATGCATTTTTTATCGGTGACGAAATATTTTCTTCGTGCAAAAAGTTATAAAACGTGACGTTGCATATTATTGATTCCAATCGTTTAGATTAACTTAATACATTTATGTCATTATTATAAGAAAGAATGTAAAACATGCAAAGTGATCAGGAGCTATTGTAAATTGTTGAAGATTAAAAATAATCTTGCTTCAACGAAATTTTTTATTATCATCTCTT
Organism: Encarsia formosa; assembly: GCA_038277355.1. Classification (NCBI taxonomy): domain Eukaryota; kingdom Metazoa; phylum Arthropoda; class Insecta; order Hymenoptera; family Aphelinidae; genus Encarsia; species Encarsia formosa. The sequence continues at coordinate 116,517,028 of CM076184.1, forward strand.
AAATTAACATTTGTTAAAAACGGAAGATAAGTATAATCGAGCATATACCTTATTACTAGATAGCGTCAGTGCACACTACACGTGGGCTCGTTAATTTTTCCTTGAAATTTACGTACAATGAACTCAGGATTTTGTCTTGATAATTACAAATGTAACAAAAATGATTTAAATTACCAATACAATTTTTTTCAATAATCAAACCATCTTAGGTCTGTATCCCTAAAAATATTTTTCCTTCGAAATTTATAGCTGAACAATGAAAATAGGAGTTTCACAAAAATCTGGGGATACAAAATCGGAACTTCGCCCCTTGTTTTCGGTTAGAAGGACGAAAAATAGTATAAGGTAAAGATGCCAATTATGATAACAAAAATCGCTAATTTTCAGCATTTTGAATTTTATTGAAAAAATAAAGCATGTTAGAGTAAATTTTTTTTACATACTTAAATTTTAGGTTCTTAGGAATATAAATAAATTTTTTTGTATATGAAAATTGTATTTATTTATTGAATAATTAGTGTTCAAAGTCAAGACCTTTTATGCCCCTTTTTAAAGCCAATGCCCCAGTTTATTAGACAACTTCAGCTTTGGCCCCAGTTTATGGAACACTTTTATCCCGTAAAATCCCGTCTGCGACTTAAGTACCCCAGTTGATGGAACGAAATCGTCAAAATTCGAGGGTTTTATTACTCCCAAACACGAAAAGATTACAAATCTAACTGAAAATTAGATAAACCGTTCCATCACCTGGGGTTCGTAAGTCACAGACGCGATTTTACGTGTAAAAGTGTTCCACAAAGTGTGGCCAAAGCTGAAGTTTTCTAATAAACTGGGGCCAAAAGGTCTTGTCTTTAAGCATTAATTATTCAATAAATAAATACAATTTCTATATAAAAAAAATTTATTTAAGTTCCTAAGAATCTAAAATTTAAGTATGTAAAAAAAGATTTACTCTAACATGCTTTGTTTTTTCAACAAAATTCAAAATGCTGAAAAGTAGCGATTTTTTTTATCATAATTGGCATCTTTACCTTATTTCCCTTAGGCTCGAGGGTTCGATTTAGCCTCCTCATTGCAAACCTCTCGAAGGCCAAATCGAACCATCTCGCCTGCGGGAATAATATACTATAAGAACATTTTACACCAAAAATTAATCATGCTGAGAAAATTCTGAGAATTTATGAACAGTTACTAGGGTAGCTATGAACATAAAGAATGCTCTGATAAAATTCTAGAGTGATTCAGAGTCTAATAGCTGAGATATTAATAATTGATTTTTTGTCTCTTTCGTAACTTTTAACTTGGTCCCTTATGGAGAATCGAATTTTTTCAGGATCGTTTTCAATAAATTTAAGCAATGCTGTGATCTTCATAAGATTTTTTGAAGTAAAATGAGAAGAACCAAGGATAATTTAAGTTTTGTCAGAATATTATGCTAGAGAATATTAATGATTGAAAAAAAGATTTGAAGCTAAAATTGACGTTTTTGGGGTTAAGTTATAGGAATCGAATTACACATTGTAAGTGTACATATCTTTATAAAAAAAATTCCGATTTGACTCACGTTGTGGAGTTAAACTTCCTTAAAAACTCATGGTACATAGGTGAAAAAAGAAATGGCGTAAGATATTAGTACTTTAGTTCATGAGCCACCACTCGTAAATGTAGCTAAAAATCTTTAGCTGACTGGCTATAATATCTATGATGCTTGCTCTTATAACAAAACCAATAATAATTAAAAAAAGTTTTTTTAAATTAACTTCAAAAATGCTTTTGATCGATTAACTTGTAATAGTAGTTTTTTATTTGCGATTTCAATAAAAGCAACTGAACGAATGATTGAAGTTAAACATGAATTTTTTGAGTATAACCAATTTCAATTTTAGAGTTACTTTTATAAAATTAAATAATCTTTAAAAAATTTGTTTTTTTTTTCTATATTATACTCTAACAGCTTATGTAGTAATTACTAATGCATCAATTAATTAATGAAAATCCAAATGCGAATCAACTTTCAACTTGCTATTACATGTTTTTATTTTATTTGTTTGCTAATACAAAAATTTTTTAGTAATGATAGATTGCAATTATAAAGTTTAAAATACGATAAATTTATAAATTACACTTGAACGTAAACTTACTAAAAATCGCAAGAGCTGAAAAATTTGTTTTCTTTAATTTGAATTAAGAATTTAATTGCTCGGTACATCTCTAAAATAATTTTTTATTTTATAAAATCTTTTTTGTTGAGAAAAAATCGTTTTTGTGCTATAGTTTTTTTAGTTTGAAACTTAGGATGACATCATAAATTTTGTCTATTCTAGTTTGAATTATATATATAATTTTTAATGCTACAAAAAAAACTTTAAGTAGTTTTAAAATATACTTGATTGCCTAACTTAAAACTGTAATTTGACACCGTAAATAGTAAAAGATCGCAATATTTTATGTACCAATTTTTATTTAATATTTCATTTAACAGAAAATTATTCTAACTAAGAATGAAACCAAACAGCAAGCATGGCACCGCACAAATGAATTTAACTCAGCTTAAAGTAATAAATTAAACGACAATGGCGATAAGCTTTTTCAACTTCTTTTTCCAAAGATGCTTTTCTAAATTACTTCTGAAGAAAAATGCAGTTGCTATCTATGATATTTGTTCATCGTTCCAAATGCAGCTAAGGTTTTGATATAAATACCCGAGTTGGGTGAAGCTGAAGTCATCCGATTGGTCTCTTCGCTCTAGTGAACAGTGCCAAATCATATGAGCAATCATGAAGTATTTTATTTTACTTTCATTAGCTGTGCTCAGCGTAAATAGTGGTAAGACTATAGTTTAAATACTTTAAAGTTTTTTACCTTAATTACTTTCAAAAAATAATAAATAATTTTAATAAGTTTTTTATTCGACATTAATCATATTATTATTAAATACGATCTGCATACAAAAAAAAATTTTATAATTATATTATTTAAACGATCATAATTGCAGCCTATGAACCCGAAAAGTCGGGCAGTTACGGTCATGAAAGTGGTAGCTCTGCAAGAGAAGAAGTTGGATATGGATACGATAAACAAGAAAGCGGTTACAAGGCAGGCATTAGTTATGGCTCAGTCAAAGCTGACATAGGCTATGGTGGCCAGCGAGAAGTCGGTTACGGTAAACAACAAAGCGGTTACAAGGCAGACATTGGCTATGGTGGTCAGAGAGAAGTCGGTTATGGTAAACAAGAAAGCGGTTACAAGGCAGACATTGGCTATGGTGGTCAGAGTGAAGTCGGTTATGGTAAACAAGAAAGCGATTACAACGGATATGCTCCTGCGAAAGTGGAGGCTGGATATGGTCAACCAGCTTATGGTCATCAACAAACTAAGTGCAAGCCCGGAGAAATTTTCTATGATCAATGCAATCTCTGCAAATGTAACTTATTAGGCTCAGATGCTATTTGCACCAAGAAAGCGTGCCCAAAATGGAGCTCAGGTTTAAATTTTTTCAAATAATCAAATTTTTTTTTTTTAATAAAAATCGTTTGATATTAAACATCTTTTTACAGAATACGAGCAACCAAGTTATGGTGCCAAATCCGTACAAAAAGTTTGCAAGCCTGGAGAAACTTTCTACGACCAATGCAACATCTGCAAGTGCGTTCCTGATGGAAGCACAGCCATTTGTACGAAACAAGAATGCCAAAAGTGGGAAGAACCCAAAGTTGGATACCATCCAACGACACCAGCTCCATCTTACGGCCCTAAACAAATCTGCACTCCAGGAACAGTTTACAAGGACAAATGCAACCTTTGCAAATGCTCTCCATCTGGAACGGATGTGTCCTGCACCCAACAAAGCTGCGAAGTTCAAGTTCATCCAAGTAAATAAAATTTTCATTGTTTTTTTCTGAAACTAAAAAAATTGTTTTTCTCTACAATACATTGATTGTTATGTTTACAGCATATGCTCCTATTCCAAGCACCACAGTAAAACAAATCTGCCCTCCTGGTAAACTCTTTTACGATGGATGTAACATTTGCAAGTGCACCGAAACCGGTACTGCAGCTGTGTGCCGCAAGCAAGAGTGCCCGAAAGAAGGTAAGTTGATTATAATAAAATTTATGAAGAAAGTAAGAGAGAAATTTGTTAAAAATGAACAATTATTTTAGAAACTACAACTGAGTATGCTGTATCCACGACTGCAGCACCATCTAACAAAGTTTGTATTCCTGGTTCGATTTACAAAGACAAGTGCAATGTTTGCAAGTGCTCAAGCTACGGTACTTCTATCGAATGCTCAAAGATGAAATGTGTTGAAGAACACGAACGTAGGTCTTTAAAAAAAAAATTTTCTTTTCGTCTCATAGTTGAATTTAATAATTATGAATTTTTTCAGAATACGAGACTACCACCAAGCACGAAGTTTGCAGCCCTGGATACGTATTCTACAACGATTGTAACATTTGCAAGTGCTCTCTTGATGGAAGCAAAATCTACTGTTCCAACTCCAAATGCGAGCACGGTAATACAACTTTCTGATTAACTTTTTTATTAATGGTTTTGGAGTAAATAAGATTGATAAATTTATTTATTTTAGAAACTACCAAAGTATACTACCACCCAACCAAACCCTACTACCAACCAACTACTGACAAGAAAATCTGTCAGCCCCTCAAGATTTTTAAATATGAGTGCAACCTCTGCTTCTGTGACCTTCATGGTCTTACCGCCAAGTGCACTAACAAAAAATGCTTGACCAATGTCGAAGGTAAATAATAATTATTGGAATTTGTAAAATTCGTTTTATTACTAATTAATAAATTAATAACTCATTTTTCTTTTTATTTAATATCATTTTAGAAGAGAAAGTTGGCAAAATAGGACTTGGTGGAGAGATAAGTCTTGGCAAGGAAAAAGTATGCACCCCTGGAAAAATTTACAAAGATGACTGCAGCCTCTGCACTTGCTCACTTCTTGGAACCAAGATGTATTGCATCCAGAAATCATGTGAAAGTAAGAAGAAACTTGAAATCAAAGGTTACTGGGATGGAACCATCACTGCTGGATCTTACAAGGATAAAAACTAAAATTAAATTACAAACATTGTAGTGTAATAATAATTATATGTAGTATAAGAATGAAATAAATAAATTTGTCAATGAATAAAACTTAACAGAACTATTTTATTTATTTATGTATGTTAACTCTAAAAAAATTTATGAAAAATTATGTACAAAAAAAAAGTTATGATGTATGTATGTACATACATACGAAGTACGTATGTACGAAGATACAGCTTAAAAATAAATGTAATACTTGATTTTGAACAAGTAAAGAGAACAAGAATTTTTAACATTGTGAAAAAAAAGTCAAATTTTAAATGTTGCAATTTATCTGCACAAATATCCTATTTTTCAAATAAATAAATACAAATACAAATACATATTTTTTATACTATATTATACTTTTATTAATTTAAAATACATAAGTATTTGTAAAAAAAAAATTGTGATTTATAATAATAACCTTTTTTGAGTATATAAAATTATAATTTTGAGATAGATGAAGTCTTGAATTTTTCAATTTAAATTCTAAAATAGTTATTATTAAAAATTTTTTTTTCCAGCTACTTTTTTATTTCAATTTTCGATAGAATTATAATAAAACCAATGCTTTTTATAAGTTTTTGTTGTACATATCTTACTTACTTTTCATTAAAATTTTTTAAACTAAATTAAAATTAAAGTGTTCGTGGCTACATGGTTTTCACTTCAAACTAATAAAATCATTCAATCTAAAACTTCACTTCAATCTAAAAAAAATTCATTCTAAAAAAGCCTCGAAAAAGCGTAATGGTTAACGCACCGACCGCGAAAGTTAGAGATCCAGATTCGATTCGTGGTGGGAAACCAAACTTTTTTTATCTTTCTCATTTAATTCTTGTGGGGTGGGAATTAATTTAAATTCATTTGAATTTAAAGTTTTAACGTTTTTAGAATTTTTCTCGCGTTTGGCTATAGTATAGCTGTACTTCTAATGTAAAAAGAAAAATGAAATAACTTTTGAAATTAACTTTCTAGTTTTGTCTCTTTTTGTTACTCCATCAACGAATCAATCAACAAAATATTTTCAGAATTTCAATAAAATTATGATTTTCTTAAATGGTTACGTCAACGTCCATATTAATATAGACAATGATTGATTACTGCACTGGTGCAGCATTTCCATTAAGACGATTTGGAGACACCACGGGCTCATAGCGAAACGGAACCCAACCTCTTTCACGAAGACCTAATAACCTTGAAGGGTTAAAAAAAATATCTTTTTTAATATTTTTTGGATAAAACATTTCTTACATGAAAAATTTATAGCAAAGTCAGGAGACTCTTTTTTTGGATTGAAAATATAGTAAAAGGTTCAAATTTTTTTAAAGATATTTTTTAAGTTTTAAGCAGTATACTTGATTTTAATTAAAATAAAAATTTTAAACAATATTCTTCTTTGTTAGTTAAACACAAATTTTAGTGAAGATTAAAGAATTCAATAAAGAAATAATGTATTCAGCAAATACAAAGTAGTGGTTCCGATTTTTCGAGTACCCGCATACCCGATCGGTACCCGACTATCCGTTATTTTTCCCGGAAAAATTCGGATAATTGATTAAAAAAAAAAGTAAAAGAAATCCGGATACCTGGTTAGTCGAGTACCTGGTTCTCATCAACCGGATTTTATTCGGTACCCGAATCTCATTACCCGGTTCTGATCGGCATCTCTAATACAAAAATTACACCCAGCATAGAATCCTCGATAGAATCCCATCAAAAGAGATACATAAAAGTTTATTTATTGCCTTTAAAACTGGAAACTTTTTAATGATTGATTGTTTATTGATATTTATTAGTAAAATGTATCGAGAAGCAGATACTATAATTTAATTGCTTACCTTGCTATCATAAATTAGTCAGTTCAAAACGAGGTTCAAAATATCAAACTTTTTGAGTGAGTAAATTAAACTGAACAATCTGGTGAGCAAAAGTGGTGAAACTACTTACATTTAAAAAAAATAGTATTTCTTGTGACAAATACTTAAGAGTACATCAACCTTATTGTAGCTGATTTTTTACTGCAATTATAATAGTGAAAATTTTTTATTTATTTTAGTAGAAAATAGATTTATTAATTATTATTAAAGAAGCAGAATTATGTAAGACTGTTTTACAAAATGTTTTACAAATTATTTTTTACAAGTAGGCTGACGAAATTTCCGCAACTTGTTAGCGATAACGTTGTAATAGTTATATTAAATATATTTGAACTTGAATAACCACATTGTTGAAATAATTTTTTTTTATAATGTTAAAATTAGCAAAACAAAACCATTAACTCTACTCGTGCTTAAAAACAATAGGCGGCAAAGACCCAGACAAAGTTAAAAATTTCTTGAAAGACCACCTCAAAGTTTTCCGGAACGAAAAAGTACAATCAATTAGTCATGAAATACCAACGCCAAGCTGTTAAACAATATTTTCGCAAGAACACACATACACAGTTTTAACGTAAAAACCTAATTCTGTAGCATTAAAAAGATAAGCTTATTTCCACAAAATTATACTGTTTCCGAACTGCTTGGAAAAAAAATGCTTTTAGGAAGAGCCTTTTTTTAATCTTTACGGTACCCTACCACGCTGTAAACAAACATAATTTGACTATTTAAGGCAAATTCAGGGCTGTCAAAAATCATTCGATCAAGTATCTCCTTGGGAAGAACAACTCACAGCAATCATGAAGTTTTTCATAATTCTTTCTCTGTGTGCAGTCTCCATCTATGGTAATTATTATAGCGAGTAATCATAATTAAAAAAAAAGAGTTTTAAGTGTTGTTATAATTATTAAAAAATAATAATATACTATTTGATTTTATTTTATTTTTTCATTTGATGAAGTGAAATGCATTATTTATAAAAAATGAAGAAAAGTTGAACATACAGACTTTGAAATGACAAAATACCATTTTTTAATTTTTCAAAATAAATAAAAAAATATTTTTTCAATAAAACCAACAAAAACAAAAAAAGGTATAAAACCTATTTTAAAATTTCTGAGAGATAACACTTTGAACAAAATTGTTTTTAGCTGTTGAGCAGCAGTGCGAACCCGGGAAACCATTCAAGAAAGACTGCAACTCTTGCATCTGCAGCAATGACGGAACAGCCGCGGCGTGCACATTGATGGAATGCCCCCCACGATCCAAACGAGGTAACTAAATATTTCTATAAAATCATTTTTTTTTTTTCAACTTCATGAAACTAAGTGTTATTGACAATTAATTTCAGCTGCAGAGGAACGATGTGAACCCAACAGAACTTTCAAACGCGACTGCAACACCTGTAAATGCGGTCCAGACGGCAAACTCGCTCTTTGCACCTTGATGGCATGCCGAAGCAAACGAAGTAATTTGACGCATACTTATAAAAATATATATATTTTTTAACAAAAATATTTAATTTCAAATTTTATGAATTCAAGGTGTTGAAAAACGATGCGAACCCGGCAAAGTTTTCAAAGACGACTGCAACACTTGCAGCTGCAGCAACGACGGAACTGTGGCAGCCTGCACCTTGATGGCCTGCCCACCTCGCAGAGGTAAACATTTTTATTTAAAAAACCATGACAATAATTTTGAAAAGTTAACAAATACGTTCATTCATTACAGAGGAAAATCTCAAATGCCAGCCCGGAAAGACCTTCAAGCGCGACTGCAACACCTGCACGTGCAGCAAAGACGGCAGAACCGCAGCTTGCACTTTGCTGCTGTGCGATGACAACAACTCTTCCCCCTCTGAGAGTAAAAGCTCGTCCAACGAGAGTGAACTCCGATGCGAGCCTGGTAAGGCTTTCAAACAAGACTGCAACTCTTGCGTCTGCAGCAAGGACGGAAAATCCGCGGCCTGTACTCTGATGGCTTGCCCACCAGCACTCTACGGTAAGTTTCAAAACTATAAAATTGATGTCGAGATCAGATTGAGTGATGAATAATTTTTGCGTGTTTAGGTAAAGCCCAAAACGTTCCCAAACAAATCTGCAAACCCGGAAGTGTTTTCAAACGCCAGTGCAACACCTGCACGTGCTCCAAGGACGGAAAAGTCGCGGCCTGTACCGACATGGCTTGTCCAGAAGATAACGAGGGTACGTGTTGGGTTGACTTTATTTTTTAATGAATTTTTTTTTTATTTAAAATCGTATCTTTGATTTAGTAAGCAGCGAGTTCAGATGCAAACCTGGAAAACCATTCAAGAAAGACTGCAACTCGTGTATCTGCGGAAAAGATGGAAAGAGCGCCGCGTGTACTAAGATGGCTTGCCCACCAAAATAGATAAAATAATTAATTAAAAAAGTAAAATTAATATTAATATTTGTTAAAAACTGTAATTTACGAGAATATTTATGAAGTCATTTGTTTAAATTTTGTTTACAGAAAAATATCGAAGGAAGAATACTCACGAACAAAATGACTGATCCCCTGGAGATATTTGTTTGAGAAGTTTAATGCCGTTAGAATGAGTGTAATAAACAAAATTTTGAATGAATTCAATTTTGTAAAAGAAAAGAAAGAATAAATAATTTAAAAAATACAACTGGTTTTTTTTGTCAATTTTCCTTGCAAAATTTTTGAAAACAAACACGAGTGAATAATAAATATTAGCAGAGATATAATCAGCAATTCAAATAAAATGATGATTCAGCAGATAAAAAATTTCTTTGTATGCATCTATATAAAATTAAATGAATAATTAGTTCTTCATGAGACTATCACCAGAAATTGCTTAGAAAATGGTGCTTATAATAATTTAATCGTTTAATCCTTTTGTTTAAGAATTTCTTGCGTTGAAGTATGATAATCTTGAGCAATAAATCCTCTTACGAAATACGATAACTCAAGCGTTGCAAAAAAAAAATGCAAATCAAAATTATATTATAAACTGTAACATACTTATTTGAGCTTAAAAATAATTAATTAGCATTAAATAAAGTTAAGCAAAAATATATTTTTCTTTTTAAATAAGCTTAAAGAATTTTACATATTCAGTAATTAAGAGTCAGATAAATTAAATTTTATGAATCAATGGCCATAATAAATATTTTAGATTTTTTACTCAGTAAAACTGAAATATATAATCTAATTGCATTACTATGAAGTAGTTTTCTTTGAAAAAAAAGTAATGGTAAAAATAAAATAGAGGAAATCTTCAAATTAAAAAAAACATTCTATTTTTCAATTATGTATATTTCGTATTCAAAATATAATAAAAATTACACATGTTGCTGGCTCTCATACCACAACGATTGTAAAAAACCGTTGTTTTTGTTAATACCGTGTTGTTATCTCTACAAACGAGCGTCAATATTATCAACTAACATCTAGAAGAATCAGATTATTTATTTGAAAAAATTATCTATGTATGAAAAATGTGTTTTTAACAGTCTCACTTTACTTTCTTCATTTTTTGTATTAAAAAAAAATCTTACAGTACAAAGGATATATATTAAATCTGTTCTTCGCTGGACATTAGCTTCAAGTATTTTTTTGCTCCACTTCACTTGCAATACAAATATGCATAGCCCCTTATTTAGGTAGATTAGAGTATTAGTTAGACAAGCAAAAGGCTCATGCACTCATATTTGAAATTTTATCGTTTCAATCATACTTATCGACATCATTCTTACGGCACATTCAATCGTCTTTTTCCCAGTTTAAAGATCCAAAATTAGTTTTTTTTTTTGTGAATATTTGATTTACTATACAGTGGCAAGAAAAAACAACACACAAACCGCCTTTACTCTTACGTTATTATAATCATAATATATTCATCACAGTGATAAACGAAAAATATATGTTTATTATATATTTATATATCTTCTTGTACAGAATATTTTTTTTTCATAATCAATATAATCGAATAGAAATAGCCATTTTACGATACTTTACACATTTGTTAGCTTTTTACAATTTTATTCTTCTCTTTTTGTTCCTCGCAAAGTTTTTTTTTCACAAAAATCACGTTACATATTTTTTACACATTAAATTCTAGAAAAATTATTTCTTTCGTTTTACAAACTGCGCGCCATATATAATTCAAAATTTTTTATGTTCCTTTTTTTCACATTTTTTGTTTTAAACTTCTTGAAAATGTGAAAAAAAAGAGTACAAAAAAATTGTGCAGAAAAGTTAGTAGTCTCCGATGCGGAGAAAGCGTTGCACGCTTTCACAGTGTAGTTGTAGACCTTGTATATAAGAGATTAATTTTTTAATTATTTTTTATAAACATCTAATTTTTATTTACACTTATATTAACTTCGTTGCTACCTATACCCAAGGTGTGTATTTTTATTTTATTTTATTTTTTTATTAGCCGCAAACGAAAAGCTTTGTTATTTAATTATAAAATCTATCAACAACAAAATTTTTATGTCGACAGAAATAGTTTTACAAATTGACCTGTACATTTTTTGCAGTTAAAATAATAACAAATTTACATTTATGAAGAAAAGTCGAAGTACATTTTCATTATTCGGTGAAGTTTTTAATATTTACAAAGTATTATAGCTACTATTGTTTTTTCAATTTGAGGTAATTCATGATTGTTAAGACTTCAATAAATTAGACCAGTATCGACTATTATCAAAATGCAATAATAACACTCGATTTATCTTTAACAATTATTAAATAATAAGTTAATCGAAAAATTATTATTAATAAATCAACATCATTGTTCTAAATAAAGTTAGTAAAATATTTACACGTACAAACGGATAAAAAAATTAAATTTCTTCGAAAAAATAACCAAACAGCATTTTATGCATGTTTTACATGGTCGGCAGTAAGAATGTTTATTGTTACTGCTCACAGAAACTTTCAATATTTGAATTCACAATTTTTGTTGAACAAAAATTTTTTTTCCCAGATGTTAGAAGTACAATAGAATAATTAATATTTTTTTACCAAAATTTCACTAGATTCTTTTGTATCCTTGTTTTAAAAGCAATTTCTCTATACAATACTTAAATTATTATATACACATCCACGTACCTTCAGTCACAGAGCAAGAATTATAAAATTACCTCACTTTTTATTCAAGCTAGCAAATATACTTTTATCAAATATTTATCGATGCCACTTTTATTGATTAAGATTCAAAAGTGTCATTTCAGTTATCTATACCCTGATCGTATTTACAGACTGTTGCACTCTTAACTCAGACTGTTCCACTTTTCAAAACTCACGTTTAGTTTTCAAGAAGTGTCATTAAAATAAAAGTACCTGCAAAGTTTTACATCCATTGGTCGAAGTTGGAGATTGCTGTCATATTTTTCATTTAAGAGACAATTCGATTATTTTTAGAGAAATTTATTTTTCTGTTCACTTTTTGTTTTGCAAGATTTATATTAACTATCTGAAGTAATGGTTAACTTTTTGATGGTAGCTGAACCGATTATGGTTTATTGTCTCAAAAATTATTTCTCAAAAAAAGTACATTACCAAAAACAAGAATTTTTTTTAATTATTTGTGTTTTTGATTGTTCAAATTAATTTTTTTACGTATAAACTTGAATAATAATTTTAATGCTAGAAATCTCTTTGGTAAAACATCAAATAATCTTTACTTTCTGTTTCGGATTATTTAGAATAATTCCTGCAGTAAACTTTTTTTTTTTACAATCATCGTTTTTTTTTTTTTTTTTTGTAAACTGATGACTGTTGTGGTAACAAGAATAACTTTCTCGTCACGAGAGCAATCTCCAAGCTTAATCGTAGTTTCATAATCGTGCCCTCATTGAGAAACAATCTTCTTTTCGAATCGTTACGTCGTCGATTAAATATACATATCTATAATATTTATATATAAAAATTTTTGAACGTCATCGTTGCAAAATACTGCCGATCAAATAGTGACGGTTCGTTGTCTGGAGGCCTGAGCGAGCTTGAGGTCCGCGCACATTATCTCGACAGAAGACTACACAACAGCGTCGCCCCTAATGACAGGCCGATCGAGACCCTCGTCAGAGACGATGACGAGGCTGAGGCTGCTCTCGTCAAGTCCTCACAAACACCTGTAATTAATAACGTCATTAATTAATTAAACGTAACCAATAACCATAAAAACTAATAATTAATTTTCTAAATGCTGTCAATTTAAGCTTGATTTTTTAAATCTATTTTAAGCAAGAAACTTGAATATCTAGAGAGAAAACAAACCTTGGTTAGCTAGTTTGTAGGTCCACTGGTTCACGGTATTTCTGTGACAGAAGAACTGTGGCCTTGACAGCCAGAGTTCCTGGTGCTCTACGCTGCCCATCTTTCCAGGCGATTCCCTAATGGTCGACGCAGCCTTCATCGAAACGCACAGCGTTTCTTTTTCGGTGCTCGTCTTGTTTCTCGATACTATCGTGTACCACGTACCGTTTTCCTCCCAGCTACCGTGACAAGAGTACGCTGAAACTGTGAATTAATATTGATTAGATTGTAGTCATAATAGTAAAATGGTAGAAGTTGAATAATATTTTAATTTCAGGGAATAAAAATTTTGTTAATCGATTTTTTTTGAGAAACCAATTAGTCTACTTCAAGAGAGCTTATTGACGCATGCCAATTAGCTTCAATTTTAATGTGGGTAGAATCGGAGTCTAATTATGATTAAGATTGTAATGACAGTAACCTATATCATTCCTCTTGCACGACTCCTGTATGATCATCTCGTTTTGTCCGCTGGACGAGCAGCCGATCTGCACGTCGGCGTTCTGGCAGTCGTCATCGGGGGTGGCAATTCCACCTGCCATGTTACCCCCCGCCTCGTTGCTCTCCTCCTTCCAACCAGACGCGAAACGTCGATGCCGACGAGCGAGTTTTAGCTGGGGCGTGGACGGAGGCAAGTCCAGAACCGTGTAACGTCCGGGTTGAGGACAGGAACGCTTGTGCAGTGTTGAGGCTGTGAATGGAAGTTTAAAAATTAGATGTTTTAAAGTAGAAAAAAAATTTGCTTTTTTTTTAATATACTTTGACTAAAATTTAATTTAGCTCAGATTAGTTTTTAAAGAAATTACTTGATGAGAAGTAGAATATTCAGTAGTATAATAATTATCAAAAGTAAACTTACTTATCAGAGTGGAAAATGGCTGTTTAGCCGGATCGTCGAAATCGCAAGCTTCATGGGCCATAATCGACTTCTCTCCTAAAATTAAGCGTGTTTAATTAATTAACGCCGTTCAATACTCTAAATTGGTTAATTAATCAGACGATTGTAGGGAAAAAAAATTAAACTCACTAGACTGTTGAACCTCGATAACGTGTCCATCTCGCTTGTGAAATATCATGCAAACATAGCCGGTGTCGCTGTAATTAAAAACAAATATTTGACGTTATTCGGCCGTGCTCTATAAATGCGTTTTCGGGTGGAATCGCTTGCTACTTTAATGCTTCGTTTATGACAAAAGAGCCTCGACGAGTTTTCAGTACTCGAAACTTTTTTTTTTACCCTCCCAACTTTTTTTATACGTCGAAAGAATGTAAGAGATTCTTTGAATGTCAAAGGAAATGATGTTTCTAAAGGCTTAAGCGTTTAAGCTTCTTTTAAATGGACTTTTTGCTCTTTGATGAAAAAAGTTTCTGGTTTCGTTTATTTTCATGTTTAAACGAAATTTATGATAAGCATTATTTCTTCATGATCTAGTCAATTGAACATGAACAAAGTATTACCATCCACTGGTGACGTGAGCAACGAGTTTGACTTTCGACCCTCGCATGTCGTCGGTGGGGTGGATCTTCTCTAGGTTGTGGCAGACGACCTTCTCCTCGCGGGTAATGCCATCCTGGTCGTTGAAAGCGACCTTGAGGGTCGAGTTGCCCGTGGTGAAGTGGTAGTTTCTTGAACCGTCCAGGAAGTGCCACTCGTGGTGCTGGGTCACCCACGATGGGTACTTGCACCTCACGTGCTCCTTCTCTTCTGTTAAGCAAAAATCACGATAATTAGATTGATTTTGTTACTCGGAAATTTTAAAAACAAATTTTATGGAAAGTATTTTCTGGTAAATAACTAATTTTTAACTATGATATTATTTTCTAGCACGATAAAATAATTTGATGATAATTAACTTTAAACTAAAAAAATTTTTTTATGTAATAAACTTTTTTTAGACCAAACAACAAAGAATTTTTATTACTCTGACACTCCATGAACAACCAACAAATACAAGAAATAGTTAATAATTAAATTTAGTTTGCATGTGGAAAAAGGCTTGATAAATTTTATTGGCTTATCTTTAGAGAAAAAAATTGGTAGAAGCAAACCTTTTGTGAAATTAAATGTTCTAGCTCCTTCATAGACAGAAGTTAGACCGTTGCAGCTCGGATCGCCAGTTTGAGATATGAGGTAGCCGATATTTCCTCCTCGATGAATTTTCTCGTACAAAAAACACCTGAAATTAATAAAGTATTTCATAAGTCAAATGAACGAGCCTAAAATTAAACTCAACCAATTCCCTCATCATTTTGAAAAAAAAAAACTCCACCCATTGAGCCAAGAAACTACGAGAGAATGATTGAGAAGAGAGACGGAGAGAAAAAAAAGTCATCTTGTCGGTCTTGCATCTTCTCACGCTAGCGACGTCTCATCCTCGCTGATTGATTTATTTATCAATTACGAGACGGCGCGGCACCGGCAGCAGCAGCAGCAGTATTAGCAGTAGTATCTTGGCGTTGCTGCTGCGGGCAATTTGGTATCGCATTACTCATCCCTCGTGCATCCTAATTCGTTGAATGGGGTATGGATTTCGAGGCCATTAAGGCTTCGTCGTGGGAGTCGCTTGTGTATAAGTACAACAGGAATTCTCTTTTCATTTTCTCGTAATAACTTATCGGCTTCCGTGTATGCATTACCACTTAACGGTGATGGCCATTTAGACATCGTCACGACCGTGAGCTTGATTTGAAATCGATTTTTAGCTAGTTAAGTGTTACGAGCGAGTTGATTGAATCGAACGGTGTGACTGTTGAGTCAATTTAAATTTTTCATAAATTCATGGGCTCGAAGTGGAAAATTTTTTTACAAATTGAACCCCTTGAAAAGTAACAGCATTAATAATTTTTTTTTTTTTTTACTGATTCAATCTTATTTTGTGCTTGTATCGGTACAGGTCTTCCGTAACTTTAAATTATCCCCCACATAAAAGTCAATAACGATTCAAATCTCGCGAAATCAATAAAAGTAAGATATTTTTTTAAATAAATGATTTTTCGGTAATCAAAATCAGTTTAGCTTGATGAATTTTCAGTGGGCTCAACCGGCTCCATAATTCAGCGCCCGGTCATCAAGCGCAACAAAAAAGTGGCCTTGATTCAGCGTGTAACAAATGGAGTGCAATTAAGATACGCACCTGAAGGACTCCTCGTAGGACACGGATCGACCTGCAGCCTTAACAGTTCCGACCAGGTACAAGTTGCGGCCCTCCTTCCACGTCGCCAGGCACTGCAGCTCCTCAGCTATGTATCAAAGAACGAGAGTTATTACCGTTATTAATTTGAGTGGGCTTGTTTTTTTTTTTTTTTTTTTTGTTTCTGGGAAAAAAAGAATAGCTTAATCGGGGTTGGAAAACATTTTTCAACCGAGCTGGTGTGTTATTATAAAAATGAACGTTTCCTGTTCTTTGAATGTTATGAAATGAAGATGAAGATAGATTTTTTTAATTTAAGGATTATTAGAATATTGTTAAAGGTAGAAACTTATTTTTATGCGAGGATGTCTATGACTTGCACTTAATTTTAAATTAAAATTTTTTTAGCTTGTAAAACAAAAAATTGTCATTATGCAGGATTTTCTGAAGTGCTCGGATATTTTACATTTACATTTAATTTAATAATGAGCTTTTCCGTCTCGAAGCAAAGAGGAGAAACTGAAAAACTAGTTTCTACGAATATGATAAACTCCTGTGCACCATTTTTAAAAAAATTCTCTACTCGAAAGAGGTTCCTCAAATTTCAAAAGAGTGCAGTGGTCGAAAATTTTTCTTCATTACCAAGGAATGACTTGTAAAAAAAACTCGCCGCGAGTACGATTTGTTTATATTAAAAAAAAGTCAACGTGGGAAGAAAGAAATAAATGCAAAGTAATTGAATTACTTTGGTAATCCACTTAGCGTCCAGCGGGGAGAATGATGGGTAACTTCGCGTACCTTTACGAGGGTATTTTATTAAGCTGCGATCCACAGAAGCCCCGTGAATGACCCACGGGGGTTCCTTCCTTGTTGTACGCACCCTTTTATTTCACTCTTTTTCATCCGCGCTCCCTTTCTTAAATGTCTTTTTATTATCTCATTTGTTCTTGCCTCTTTTTTTTTCTTTCAGACTTCGTCAAGACGCTAAACTTATATCTTCATTCAACGAACGATATTTTAAATTTAATCTAAATAAAACCTTTTCGACGAGATTAAACTATTTGAAAAAAAGAAAAAAAAGTGGAAGGAAGAAATTCCAAAAGAAGAAGCACTCCAGAAATACATTTTCGGTACAGGTATTAGAAAAGGAAAGGAAAGTAGAGGGAAAAAAAAAAAAAAATTGGTGTTTTCTTCTTTGAAGCGAAAGATCGCAGATGCGACCGCCTTGACAAAAGAAAAAGGCGACAAAGCCACGCGAGCTCTCACACACGCACTATAAACGGATTATCCGTGGGAGCTTTTTATAGTGATTCAATTATAGCGCGACTCGGGTAATTTTTGCTCCAGGCCAATGCCTTCTTTTTTTTTACGAGGATGTTCCCGTAAATTTGGCTTTTTTTTATGCCGGAGATTTTTCGAATAGTCGAGGGGGGATCAGAGGATTTCATTTTATCTTTTGCTTGTTTTGTTCGAAATTTGGTTAGAAAAGTTATAAAACTAGAGCTTTTTTGATAATAGCAATGGGATGAAACTTTTTTAATAGTTTAAAAAATGTAAGCCACTTTCAAGTCGTTCGAACTGATGGGAATCACAGTTCGTCGAAAAAAAATTTCGAAATGAAAAAAAAATTCTTTCCAATCAACGGAAAAAAAGGTACTTACTGCTGCTCTCGGCTCCCTTGACGTCGGCGCAGGCTTGGTACTTCAGCAGAAGCTTGCTCTCCTCGGTGCAGCTCTCCGCCTGGTTCTCGGGCGCCTTGCACTCGCCGTGGCCCCGGTTGTAGCTGAAGCTGTAGGGCGCTCCGTTGAAGGGGCAGGGTATGGGTTTGGAGTCCAGCCTGAACATCGAGTTCAAGCTGTCGTCCGACGTCAGGTCCTGGCAGGCCGTCTGGAGTTCGGTGTCGACGTAACAGTACGACGCTGAAAATTTGAAAAATATTTCAATCAGAATTTAATTTGAGGTTGTAGATTTGGAATAACAATAAAACTCTCGCTTTTTTTTCGTATGTAAAAGTAAATTAGGTGGATTCTAAAATATTGCACGCGGTCAGCTTTCACCGGCGGCTTTAACATATTCTGAATTGCTCCGATATGAATTGCATAAAAATTAAAATCACCGAGCGAAAGTTTTACAATGTTTACATTGTAAAAGTAGAGAGTTGACCACATAATTTTCTCTCGGTGTATATCGTGATAGTATCCCATTCCCGCGTTTAAAAATTCATAACCGAAACTTTATAATTTTACTTTTGAAGATCGTGCGCTCCATTGGAAGCGCTGCAGGCATGCATTTTCGAGAGCAAACAATTCCCGGTTGTGAATTCGGCATCAAACACCTTGTTTCGGAGTTCAAAAGCCCGGACGAGCGAAGTCGATGATAAAAGTCTCGCAGCCATGCCGTATTTACGGGAGAGACGACTGGCGGGGCGCGGGTCCTTTGATAATTTATGCATTTTGGCATAATCCCCCCTTCCTCCTGGCACTGCTCCCCGGTGGGCGACGTTCATAACGCGCTATTTGGGGAGGAGGAAAGCAGGGAAGTCCTCTGTGACGAGGAGCTTTTCCGGTTCCCGAATCGTGACTAAGAGATGAGCAAAGTGCGTGCAACTAAAATGCGCGACGACCTTTCATTATTGATGAGACTGCCTTTTTTATCTTTTCGCAAAAATTGTTTGGCCGTGTTTACGCGAAATATTTCTCACAGAGTATAGGCGAGAGTAAAAAACATATATCTAGCGCGTTTCTTTTCTTTCTCTTTTTTTTTGTAGATGTGCGTAGAAATAAAAATTTATTTTAGTAATTAACACGATTATAATTGTGGAGGAATAAAAAATTAATCAAAAACCGATGAATAACTCAAAATCGACTTTTTTGGCGCCTTTTCAACCGCAACCATAATTCGGACAAGATAAACTTCAGCAAACAGAAGCTTTTCCAAGAATTATTTCAAGTAAAAAATTATAGAATATTTCAAAACCAAAAATATTGAAATTTAAGATAAGAATTTTACTTTCACTTACGATCTAAAACCGCAGATATTACATTTACTCTAAAATTTTATTTAATTATTTCACTTGAAAAATTTTTTTCTCAAGAATCGGTTAATAATTTTTTGTTGTATAAAAGGGAAAAGTGTAAATTTGTTTAAAAAAAAAAATGTTCAGGCAACTTTTTACAGTAAATTTGTTTCTTATTGTGGTGACAACTCAAGAGAACACACTGTATGTTTTTAACCAAAGCCACCTTGCTACTTGCGTACAAGAATATCTTACAAGCACGGACAGTCAATACCGACAAATTTCCGAATTCATATCCAGTCGAGTGGTTAAAGTATTTTATGGAAAGACTAAAACAAGAAAGGAACTTCTCGCCTCGGTCACACAATTATTTTACAGATTACGAGGATTACGACGTGTTAATAAAACAACCAATTGGACCCACCATAAAATTCTGTCATCAAAAAAACTCCCAAAAGTAGTGCAACAAGCTTTGTTAAATTGTGCAATTAAAAAAGAAGCTGCAGTTGTGTCTTTGCGAACGTCAGTGAAAAAAGCTTTGGAGAATCGTGCTGACGGCGAAGATATCGATAAACAAAAAATTTTTGCAGTGTACAACCGCGATTTTGAATCTCTTCACGATTGTATTGAAACTTATATTTCGAGCGCTAATTTCCATTACAAGGAGATCGGGATTGCCAAATATATCGCTGGTTTTGGCGCAGGGAGACTCTCTGAAGATACCGTGACCAGAAAAGTTTTTTTTCAAACCATCCGTAATATATTCCATCGGTTACGAAAAAAGTACCCTCGAGAAATGCGTTCTTATGACTTCTCAAATAAACTGCGACTGATAGTGACTGATGCCCTGGGAAGATGTGCTGATAATCGTACCATTACCCCACCTGTTTCTTCTGAGAAAAAATCAAAAATAATTAATATTTCAACTTCTGATCAAGAAGAAGATGATTCGCTACTTTTCGACCAAGACGTTGAATCGCTTCACAAATGCATCAAAATTTACCTTTCAAATGCAAACCCTCACTACGATAGAATTGGATTTTCAGAAATTTTCGCTGAACGATTAGCAAACGATCTTTCCGGACGGAGAGTAGAAAGAAAAGTTTATATGCAAAAAATTTATACTGTGTTCTTCAAGTTGCGAAGAAAATATGAAGAACTGAGCAGTCATGAGTTTTCGTGTGACTTGCGAAAGGCATTGGTAGATGCTCTAAGAAAATGCGCTGATATCAGCATAACATCAGCCGTTCCTAGGTTTGAAAATGAAGTCCCAGAAATTTCTGAAGTTCTCAATTTCATTTTGATCGACTGGCCGTCGAGTCTCTACAATATGATTCGATCTCGCGATGGAATATCGTTATTAGAAAAATATGCTATCGACGCTTGGACGGCTTTCGAACGAGCATTAAACATGTTTGACGATGTTGGTGGTTTTCGCATCTCAATACGGGAAGCCTGGTTGGAAAGGGCTCGAAGTTTTTATGACGGTAACGACATCAAATTTCAATTTATTCCATATCGTTACACCTTCAATAATTTGCGACCACACGTGCTAGGAGATGTCAATGTATTTTCACAACGAAAGAGTAAGAGTTTTGAATGTCGAAACCCTTTACTACCACAGTATTATCTTCACAATGTTCTGAATATTCATTCTGCTGACAGTCCTGGTCAGGGCGAATTCGACATTTTTACACATTATCAAAGGAATGGCATAAGCAGTGCAGAGTTTTATTTTGAAAATCAAATCATTTTATTTTATCGTATAATATTCTTTTTTATAGAATTGAAAAAAAGAGGCATCATCATTGACGATGAAAATTCAATTCCTGAAGAAATACTAGCAATACTCTACGACGATAACGCCTATCGCGATTATCTTTTAATCCAGAGGCAAAACCTCGGGCGAAACGAAACAAACATAAACGATGATCAAAACCTTCACAGACAAAATCTTGCAAATACAGCTCGGGTTCGGGAAGAAGATCTGTTGAAGTTGATGAATATACCGTTGACTAGTGAACCACTGATTACGAGTACTACCACATATATCTTTACAACCACCAGTCGGATGACGAGTACAACATCGCAGCCGCAATCGAGTAAAACAAAAGGGAGCGTTTTTAAAAATAAAGCCGGTAAATATTTCACTAAGCGATTAAAAACAACGGAAAATAGCTGTGGCGATAAAAAATCAGATTCGACTGTTTCGCACAAGTGCACAGATTCATGCTCGCATCAATCAAAAGATTTTTCTTTAACAAATTCGAGTTTTGGAGGTACGTTAAATAGTTCAGCTGTACTTGTAAAAAAACAAGAAAATAAATTCGAACCTGGTGGCTATGACATAATAAACGGCAAGAATATCAAGCAAATCTTATTTTCTGTTGAAGGAACCTTGCCACTAATCTTCAATAAGCACTTTGGTTACATCTTGTGAACCAGAAGTAACTCAACGGTTTTTCCTGCTTGAATGTTTCAAGTACTCCGAAAAACTATCACTTTATTCCCTGTGCTAGATGCTGCACAAATGAATAAATAAGTTTAAAATTGTGCAGGATTGTATTACTAATGTCTCATTTTTTAATAAGAACTTTGAATGCATCATAAATAGTGATAATCGTGGTCAGAAGTTGTTTTCTGTACACGGATCTTCAAAATTTACAAAAATATCTACCCAGCTCAACCAGAGATGACTAAAGGTTACTTCTCAACGAAGGTTTTTATTTAAGATTTTACTTCAAGTTTTGAGTTTGTTAAATCTGTTATTAAAATTTTTTCAACTGATTTGGGAAGTTCGTGATGTTTTTATAAATAGTCTTTTTTTTAAATTATCTATTCGTAATACAAACACTTGTACTCGGATTGACAACTTGTAATTATCAAAGTAATAAACTATTTGAATTGATAAAACGATCCCAGTATTTTTTCACACATTCCTCTGTAACAAGACAAATTTTACGGTTTGCGATTCATCCTTAATCCGCACGGCAAACACCTACGGAGGAATCACCTGGCCTATGATTTACAACCGTAAAAAGGTCGAACGCTGCTCAAGACCCCTGGCTTCGAGTGCAAGTAGAAGAAGTTTTATCGGGAGGAAATAAAAAAAGGAGGATTTATAGCGCCTCGACGGGGAATTTTTTAAACCCCCTTACGGATTAAAAATACCCCCACAAGGGCGAGTAATTGGATACGGGAAGGGTATGGTGACTCTTGTAACCTTCGGCAGGAGCGTTGTATTAAATTATTTGGGCGCGTCGAGAAAATTGGGTCTCCCGGAGAAGAAGTGTGCAGCCTTTACTGGGTCGTCTGCAATTAGAGATTTTACGATTCTACCTCGGAGATAAGACGTACCAGCTGCCTTCGCGTAATTGTAAAATTTCATTCGAAATTAACAAAAGCGAGGACGGGGGGAGTTTAATCTCGAGGTTTTTCGAAAATTATTTTTTGGTGTCACGAGTTTAAACATTTATGAAATTTGATTATAAGACACCGAAAAAAAACTTGAATTTTCAGAGTAAAGTGAGGAAAAAAAAAAGTAGGAAGGATAGATAGGAGATAATCTTCATCAGGTCGAGTGCCGATCGGCGGTTATTAATCTCGACAAGATAAATCTCCAGCTTTTTCCTCCTCCTCCTTCTTCGTGCTCGGTACCCGGGCAGTATATTAACCCGAGGGCTTTTGCGATTTTCTCGACCGACTTTTTTGCTTGCACCGCGGCTCTCCGGCTCACCTTTCCCTTTTTTCCCATCTCGGCGTGTCGTCCCTCTTTCGGAAAAATCGTCCTACACCACCAATTTACTTTCGACTCGGGTACGGTTGTAATTACCGGAAAAAACCCCGACCGACATCTTCGGTTCGAAAGCGCGGGAAATTCAAATCAAATCGGCCGCCCGAAAATACCCATAATTATCATTTATTTCCCTGCCTCGAAAAAAAAAGAGAGAGAAATAAAGAAGAAGAATCCTCAATTTTCCAAAATCTCCAATTAACTCGGCTAGCTGTAAGCCATAACTCGCGGGTAAAATCCAATCTCGAGGACGCCGCTGCAATTTTCGCGGCCCCGCCTCCTGGCCTCCACAACGCCGCGGCGACGGCATTCCCGCGCGTGTCAGCTGGCTTCCGCGTTTCTTCTTTCTTTCTTTCTTTTTTATCTTGCTTTCAATAGGTAAAATGTGCACTGCCTCGTATAAACGTTATCTGTGCGCTCCAGGCCCCGAGTACCGTAGTCGCATTATCACTCCCTCAATTGACCCTGAACGTACGTTCACAGACGAGGGGGTCAGCAAGAGCTTGCATATTAATTTTATTTTTATTTTTATTTGGTTGTAAAAAAATTTTTATTTAGTTTTTCGATGAAGAGCAGCTGTTTTTTATTACACACTTTAAAAACAAACTTACTAAATTGAATCCTTAGTAAATGCACACGTGCAATTCCGGAGCGCATCGCAAAAGTAATTTCACAACGGAATAACAAAAACAATCCCGGTAAAGCCTCTCCCCGCTCCCAAAAGCTTCCTCCTCCGAATGTAAAACAAACAAAGGCAGCATTGGTAAAAAGAAAAAAAAGAAAAAAAAAAAAAAAAAGAATCATCCTCGATATCGGGAGGAGGCTCCAAATTCAATTTTCCTCTCGATGTACTCGCGGCAGCCCTCGGAAAACAATATTCATAAAACAAGGCTGTTTCTTTCATCTCTCCCCGCGGGTGACGACTACGACGACGACGACGCGACGCGGGCCCTGTGCACTCGCATGGAAAATACTGTTTTGCCATACCGCGCCTGCACGGATTTTCGATCCACGGTTTGAGCTCGCATGTAGAAATCGGTCAATTTTGCGGTTGGCTTGATTAACGGACGGGCTTATCTCTTTTTAGGTTTATTAGGTTGAATCGAAAACGATATTTTTATAACTAGTATCCGTTACAAAAGACGTAAGTTCGCTTTATTTGAGAACAACCTTATCTTACTAAAATTTGTAATTATTTCTTTAAATTATAAATTTTTGATTTTTGTTAGAATAAATAAATAAAAAATTACTGAAAAATTGAATAAAAGAGGACAATGTTATTTACCTTATCTTATCTTATTTTATTAAAATTTATTAAGCTTATATCTTAAGTAAAATTGATTCTCAAAAAAACTAAAAGCATCCAAGATTCAAAAATCTTAAACAATCCAGAAGTCGAAGAAAAAAAAAAATTTCAGTACGTAGGTAAATTGGTACCAGAAAAAATTCAGGTCCGGAAGATGCAAACCTCAATGAATCTTCGTATAAAAAAAGTCTCTTTAAAAACCCTTGCATAAGATTAAACTCCCGCACAGCGTCCATCCGACGTGCATCACCGGGTAAGAGAAAAGAAGGAAAACTCCGTAGGAAAAGCCGAAGAAGACGTTAAACAATCGCTGCGGTACAAGTTTAGGTCCGGCGGACGGCGTTTCACGGTCATGACAATGGGGAGGCCTGCCAGGAATGCTGACACGGCTATGACGTAACTTTAACTGACGGCCATTGTGTCGGGCGCACGCATGCACCCTTTCAAAGAGAACGGGAGCAGCAGCCACTGCGGGGATTGACGGGGATGTAAAGTAGCGATGCGGCACGACGGCGGTGGGATACTTTTTTTTTTCTCCTATCCCGCTGCTGTTGATTTTTCGGATCTCTCCATCTCTCCCATGCTTAGGTGTGCGTGATTTTTGCCGGATTTCAATTTTTTTCGATGAGCCGTGGGTTATTGATGGGTTTTGTTTTTGATTGAATTTTTTATTTAAAAATTTTTCATCACCGATAGCTTATATACTAGATTTTTTATTTTTTTTTGAATTTTTTAAAGTTTTAGTTAATCTTTTTTTAATGCTTTAATTTAAAATAACAGTCGATCATAAATTACTTATTGGGTTTGTCGAATTTGAATAAAAAGATGATTTTTTTTATGTTTTTTACATTCTTAGTAAATTCAAACTATGTACATAAACAGATTACAAAACTCAATAAATCACCGTACAAAAAAAAGTAAGCTGTATTTTCATTAAGTACATATAATAACCGACGAATAAATACACTTTTTCAAAGTAAGAATTTGTTTCCACAAATACACGCTCATAATACCCAATATCATAATCGCACGAGCTTATTAAGCCCGAAAACAAAATAAAAAAAAGAAGCGTAGTCCCACGGGTTTCCCATAAAGGGCGTTTAGCGCCGACATATGGTCGCCGTATCTAGGCAGAACAAGCATTTTAGTGGATTATTGAAAGAAACTGCCCCCGTGTATGTTTTTTTTTTCTCCTTATTTTTTTCCTTCATCTTCCCCCAGCCGGGGATGTATTTCTGAATTAATCCCGAGGAGCATCCTCGTTCTTTTTTCGTGGGATTATGCGGATTTGTATGTATGTTACCGCCGATGTAATTGAAGCACTCGTTACGCGCTGGAGGCGGATGTTCGAGTGGAGGTTTTTCCTTTGTTGGGAGGGGGGATTTATGCCTTCGCGAAACATTTAGGGTTGAGAAGGAGGATCTCGGTCTGAGAATCTGCGCGGTGTATGAAATTTTCAGTATCGGAAGTTTTTAATCTGGCCTCGGCTTTTGTGGATCCATAATGCGCTGCACGCTTGAGTCTCTAAATTTATCTTTTTTTTTTTCCGCCGGCGTGTTTATTCACATGAATTGAAAGAGTAAAAAATATTTTAAAAAATTGCTTTTGAAGTTTTTAAGTAGATGATTACAAGTAGAACAGTCCATTAAAAGATTATCATTTCTAAAACTTTTGAAAAATCACTGTAGTCACTGGAGCATCGCACAATTTATTCGTTGATACAAAATGTTCTAAATCGTCTTTAAAATACGCTCTCTTGTAATCGAATTATCGAATTTATTACAAGCCTATTAATAGAAAAATACGAATCCAGTTTTTGTTCACGTTCAAAACCTGAACATTTTTTTTCTTGAAAAAAAGTAGACGTCCCTGAAAAAGTTTTTTTCTTTTTTGTATAAATAGCTTCGTCCACGCGCACGTTTCATTTATTTCAAAAATACATACTCTCTTTTATCACACAACCGTGTTTAACACGACAATATGGGCTGTCGAGTCGATTAGGTCAGCCCACGCGCCCATTGACTTCTCGTTTCTTATTGCTCTATCGTTACAATAAGAAAGCAGAGAACGCAGCTGTCTGAAAAACCAGATCCAGACTATTTTTTTACCGATCGATGTACATAATTGAGACGTCGATTAAGTTTTACGCGCACCACAAAACACGCCGTAATTAGATGTAATTAGACACTTTAATGGCACCCCGGGATTTTTTAATTGCTCAAATCAAAAGCCGCACATTAAATCACAAAGGTGTCTCGTAATTCAACTTTTTAGTAAAAAGGCTAGGGATACAGGATGCGCAATAAAAGCACGATACCTGAATTTACAATGAGCGAGAGAGAGATGAACTAGGATTAAATGCCGGGGGCTCATTAGATATTCAAACATAAAATCGTTGCGGGTACACGCCGGATAGTTCGAAAAATTTTTCCCGACGCTCATTAGCCGCACCTTTTACAAGTGCTGCAGTTTACTTCGTTCCTCTCTCTCTCTTTTTTTTTTCTCTTCCGGGAGTTTGGTGCATGTCGCGATGGTGTAAAAAGAGACGACGCGGCTTTTCCCCGGTGTGCAGCGCGTCGCGCCTTTATTGATAATCCATTAGGACGGACGGTGGGCGAGAATTAGGTGCACTTTGTGCGGTCAAGATGTTTGCTATTCAAGGGTTGTTCTTTTTTTTTTTTTTTTTTTTTTTTTTTCTTGTACTTACTTTGTGGTTGTTGAAAGGTACGGATTTGTTTTGTAGTTTGAATTTTGTTTTGAGATGGTAATTTTCACAGGCTGGGCGGAGATTTATGTATTCAAATTGATTATTATGAATTCTAAATAGATTTCATCGAGAGATAAGCCTAATCGTTTTAAATTGGTAATGATTATCAACGATTAACTTAATGCGTAGTCCGAGATTCGATAAATTTAAATTTCAATAAATAAAAAAAATTTCGAAATGTCAGACCATTAATAAAAATAATGATGTTTTCAAACTAAAATCTCTCTTTTTTCAGAAATTTATGGCTTGAATAATTCAAAATTTTGAAAAATAATGTAATCTTTTACTTAAAACTTTACGAAAAGAAATCGCGTCTTTTGACACGAACCGCCATTGTTTTTAGAGCCCTTCTCGCGGACAATAAAACTGTAATTCAAGCCTCGACACCATCCGGCGGACGTCCGATTCCATACTGTCGACGTCGAGTTACATTCCTCTCCTTACATTTATAATGTATGGATACCTAGAAGCGTCGCGACGCATCACGCGAGTTTACGAGTTTTTAACGACGGCGCTTCGAACTGGTGGAATTATTATTATTGCGCTCCCTTTTACCCCTGCGTATTCGAGGGAAATTTTTTTTTTTTTTTCCGTCGAAGGGATGACGCCCGGAGTGCATGAATATGTTAAACAGGATCGATTTTTCACCAAGCGCTGTTTGCAGTTTTTTTTTTTTTTAGTGTGGGGATTCAACGTTGTACAGCGAGGAAAAATTTATCAGTAATGTGGCGTGTTTACCGATCGGTAATCTGATTAATCAACAGCAAAGTCGAGGGTTTTATTGTTCCCGATCGTTAACTTTATCGTGTGATTCATAAAAAAAGCAAATAGACTTACATTCACGATACTGTATGACGTTTTCGGCTCTCATAGTCACTATCATACACCTCTGACAGCTAGACGTTTCCGCGCTGAAAGTACAAAAAAAAAAAAAAAAAAATTTTTACTTTTAGTTTCCATGCGATCTGATTTTAAAGAAGTTGTTACAGGATTATATGGCAGTCATAACGTTGTAATTGATGCAATAAAAAAATAAAGGCAAGGGGGACTAGACTCACTTTTCTTCGATCGTAAGAAACATGTCGCCTGCCTTGTCGACGCATTTCCTGTCGAGCAAGTGCGTCGAATTCACAATAACGGGACCCGGTTTGCCGTACTGGTACCACTTTCCGCTCCATTCCGTTGGAAACAAGCAGTCTGTAACAAAAAAAAATTGCACAATTTAGTCATGTTTTTTTTTCATTTAAAAAAAAAAGTTATCTAGTAAACAAGATAGTTAAATCATTATTGCCATTTATTGCGTCAATTGACTTGACATAAAACATATTTCAACCAATTTGATTCATAACATTTTAAAGTAATTTTTTCAAGTTTTATTTTTCAGCGACGCCTCAAAACCTGGGATGTAAAAGCGCGAATAAATAAACGACAATGGTGAACTTGGGATCTCGAGAGTCTGCACGGGTAAATCTCGCAGCTCGAAACTAGAGCTCGAGTCTGAAAGCCCGCCCCTCAACCTACTCCACATAGTACCTCCGAAAAAACCCTATAAACTTGTCAAGAAGGTCTCCCACTCTCCTCGTCTTTGATGAAACTCGATAAATACACACCGTACAAGCGAAAAAAGCCTTGCCTACCCCGAAAAATCTTTTTTTGCTCTTTCTTTCATTTCGAAGGCGCCTTTGACTCTGCGGTTTAGTGCCCGCCATGCCGTGCGCGTAAGTGACTTCGCGCGGCGCGTATCCAAGAGTGCCTGCCTCATAACAGCGGGCTGCTGCGGGGGCGGAGGAGGAGGAGGAGGAGGAGGAGAGAGAATTCAAAGGCTTTCATCGCGCTGAGCTCAAAGTGTAATAATTGAGACCGCCGACGAGAGACGAGCCTTTTATATTCCTTATTTACGGCGTTTTTTTCCTCTCCTTCTTCTTCTTCTTCTTGCTCGCGAGGAAATTGTTTGACCCAGCTCTGTGATAATGAGGTTCTTCTTTTCGGACAGTGTTTATGTCTTTTTTTTGAGGTTAGAGCCGGAGAGTTTCTTATGAATAAAATAAGTTCATTTCGTTATTGTCTTTGAAATAAGAGTCTTTTGAGGTTAGGAAACTAAATTAATTCTCTTCATAGTCAGAAGCATATTATATTTACGGCTCGGAAAAAAAAGGTTCAATCATCCCTCTTCCAATCAATTTATTACCAGCCACAACGTATCAATTATTTTCAATTTTGTACAATTTCATTAGTCCAAGAGAACCGTCACGCCTGCCAAATCAATAAAGAAAACGCGTTAAAATAAATATACGATTTCTCGAATTGTTCGAGCATGAAAATCCTACAAATTCTAAACGTCGATTTTTCAAAAGTCATTCTTAAGCCCCGTGCGGTATACTACAATGACAGACTGTTTTTTTTTTTTTTTTTTTTTTTTTTGAAGAGTGAAACGAGGGCGCCGGAAGGGGGTGAGGTGGTACACGTAACGAAAATAAAATTGAAGCGAACGACTCCCGGGACGACAATTCAAAACAATTTTAACCGTAAAAATGAGTGTAGGGCAAATATTTTTTACTCCGTTTTAATTCGAGTAGTGGTTTTCGCCGGTGGGGTGTCGCGTTCGGTGTTTTTTTAATGAAACCAGTTGTTTTTTCATACCTGCTCGAATAAAAGTTTACCAGATGAATTACTGAAAGTTTCAAAAATTGTAGCTAACGAATTTTTCTCATATTTTTTACTTAAAAAAATTTCTGTGTCTCTAACACAAATGAACTAATCGTGCACATGAGAGTACAGCATCAGACTAGAGAGCATAAAACTTAATTTTTATAGTAAAAAATTTTAAGAAATTGAATGTAAGTTCTGAAGACGGGATGGTAAACTTCAAAAACGAAAGTTTCCTTTAGAGTCTATCGCTTTAATATTGAAAAAAAAAAGCTTGAAGCACTTATCTATCATGCTTTTCATGCCAAACGTCAATATCCAGGATGGAAAAAAGCCGCTCATTACTTTCGGTATCGCTCGCCCCTTTCCCATCCCCCGTTTCGCAACAACAACTACAACAACAACAGCAGCAGAGACGAGGATATGTAAGCCGAGCGGGGGAGCGTTCGTGTACCCGCCGCCAGGACAATGGCGTTAATTGGAAGACAAGGCCGCGCGAGGAGAACCGCATACGTACACCGAGCGAGGTGGCATTATACTCACGCAAACTGCGAAAACGCGGGGGCTTTGCATACTCTTTTTTTTTTTTTTTTTCTTTTCTTTTTTTCCGAGGCGAGTGGTTTATCATCGCCGAGGTCAAAAAGTACACAGTCGAAGAAGTAACGCAAGTACAACCCCACGCATCGTCAAACCGGGGGTGTTTGATATTCACGATCCAATAATCATGTGTAAAGGCCTCTCTCCCCTAATAAATATCAGTCATATTTCACACGCGTCACGCGCCGACAAGCCTTTCCATCAAGGGTTGACCGAGCACTCGTAGGACGACACATCCCCGTCGAAAAAAACAAAACCGTCCTGAAATTCACGACAGACCCCGAAAATCGATCAAACAACACCCCACTCGGGTTCGTCACGCGCGACTACCCAGACAGACAGACCGAATCTACACGCATGAATACCAATTATATGGGAAGGGCCTCAAAATTTTCCTTCCACTTTTAGATTTATGGGTTACCCCATCGCGAAGAGCAAACACTTTACGACCTATGGTAAATCACCTGTTTTGATACCAATTATATAGAGCGTAAATCAACCGGATAATGATCGATCAGGCAAAGAGAGAGAGAGGTTGTAAAAGCTCGAGGAAAAGCTCCTCTGACCTCGATTTACGAGACGCCGAAATTAAATCTCGCCGCGACGAGACAAATCCGATAATCCCGTCGGGCCATTCCCAGATATTCTCATCCTGGAAGAAATAATTGGTCCGCGGGAGTAGGAAGAGGCACCACGAGTTAACGACACGATAAATAACTCGCGAGAGAGAGAGAGAGAGAGACCCTAATTGCTTAATCCTCGACGAAAGAGAGATTTTATCATTTTGAACGCTATGAGCTTTTATCCCAGAAACTCCGAAAAAAAAGCTATTGCTTTATAACATCTCGTTTGGGGCATTAATAACCAGCTGCGGCCGGATGAAAAATTGGCCTCGTTCGAAAAAATAAAGTAAAATCGGGCATTCTTTTCGCGCTTTTTAACTCCCCCCAACGACGACGGAGAAATCACGTTACGCGTCAATGAAATAAGCCTCCGGCGGGGGGGAGGAAAACTCTCCCTGGGCTACGATCGACGTGTAAAATTGGTCTCGGAGTTTTTCAAATTAAATTTGGGAGGAGAAAGAAAAATCGAGGAGGGTGCCGGAATGCGGGAAACTAATACAGGCTGTTGTGCTCACTTATAGCTGCTGGAGGGGGAGGGGGGAGGACGGAAAGAATCGGTCTTTTTTCACAAGACGGGAGGGTGGGTATGATCGCGCGTGGCGAACAAGCCCGGGAGAAGAGAAAAAATTTCGTAGAGAGCGAAAGTCATTGTGGGCTGTATTGTTGGGGCCAATACGCCTGTTATCGTTGATGAATGGCGTTTGTGGCTTTTAGATTGCGGCTTGTAGGGAATTAATCGGCAACTTTTATTTTATATTTTAGGTAAACTTAAATATAATCATAAATAAAGCTATTAAAGATTTTTTAACAATTATTGTTAAAATTTCTCGTGTTTTATGATTTTTTCTTTACGTTGATGAAACAACTAAGTACTTATAATAAAAAAATGTTTTCTGTAAAATTCTCCTGGACATTTGATGTTACCTCCTGTACCAACGAATGATTCAACCCCCTCGCGCACACAAAGTTAACAAATTAAATTCTCCCTAGCTGACGAAGGAAGAAAAAAAACGAAAAAAGGCTTAACTCTTCCAGTGCATCAAACGCATCAACCCTTTTCCCGAGGCATTCCTTCCTACGGTTACAAACGATTTAATCGACGATTGATCAGTTCGCTGCCTGACGGGCGCCGCCACCCCTGCAGGCAGGCCTACCGCCGACTAGTGTTCTGAGATAAACAATCTCCCTTCGCAAAACCCTCTGCGAATCGGGTACAAAGGATTCGGGCATTTATTGGCTTCGAGGGCAGTAGCGCCAGTAGCTACAGCGACAAAGGCAGATATCGGCCCGCCGGCCAGATCTGCTTCGGACGTTCGGAGTAATTGCGTTTGGGGGTGGCTGGGGGGGAGCGGAGTTCGAGTGCTTTAATTACTCGGAACACTTCGAGTGCGGAAGTGCGTTTATGTTGATGTTTCCGGAGGGTCAGTCAGTGCGTGAGCGGTGTTTATTCGGACGATAGTCCTCGAAGACGCGACTGATAACAGGTGATTATTGTGTGTGGTGTTTATAGGGGGGCGAGAAGAATGTTTCTGGGGCTTGAAAATGCTGAGGCTAACTCTACCGCGCGTAATTGGGATTTTAAGATTAACATTTTTAAACAAAAACTATGCTTCTCATACTATTCTTAAAGCTTGCTTAGAAAATTCAGAATGTTAGATTGATGTAGGTTGAAAACTATAAGATCGTGTTATTTAAAATGATAAAACTTTGATACAAAGTTGTAAACTAATAAAAAAACAGTCTATTAATAAATACTCATTTAAAACGTTTCTCACATTCAACCAAGTCCTCACTTTTCATGCAGAGGCTTATGATAAAGCCCTACAATTTACCTGACAAACCTTCTCTAATGCTCTGCAAGGACCCCGAGTCCATTATACGCGGGTAAAGTATGTGTCCCAGAAACTCTCCCTAATTACAGGCCAGATTCAAGCCATCCACTAATCCTCCCCAAGCATACATTCGTAAATTTCCCTAAACCAATAACCGGACAAAAGAAGGCGCGTGCCCGCAAAATAGTCGCAATTAAGAGTCGTGCGCTACCCGCCCACGAACGCACGCACTACGGGGCCAATCAGGGCTTTTCATTCTGGGCTGCAACGGGATTACGGTCACGTACCTTCCCGCGCTTTTGAAGAGCGCGCGTGTTTATTTATATGCGCCGCCATCCACGAGGATCCCTCCTTGTTTTGTCTTTGCGGCCGGGGGTGCTTTTGCGGCTTTTCGTATATTACTCCCTCAGCTGTTTCGCTTTCATCCGCGGTTTGATTTTTAATTTTGCGGCACGTTGGCTATTGAAAAAATAAAATAGCCAAAAAAAGAGTTTCGTGAAATCAGTATTTCCGGAAACCCTTTTTTCCCGCCGGACAATCCGAGCCATAAAACACAACTCGTGCGGGAAAAAGGGAGAAATATTCGACGGTAGAGCAAGGGAGGAGGAAAAGCGCGCGGACGGCGGTCGGCGTTTCAAGAGCGGAAGTGACGAATCGATTTTTTTTTCGAGCCCACCGCCACTCGTGTCGTCGAGGAGGGTGGCTGGCGCTCGGGATTCCGGGGGACTGAAAGTTTGGAGTAGGCGTAATGAGGAGTCTCCCCCTTTTTTTTTTCCTTCTCCTTCTGCACCTCTTTGTCATTCGTTAATTCACCGGGTAAAGGTTCATTAAAACAGGTGAAAATTTTATTATAAAATTACGCCGAGTCAGAGTGAAGGGGCCTGTTATTGTTGGCAGGAAAAAGCAAGAAACTTTTACACTGTTAAAAGTACTCGCGTTGAAAATTTCTTGTTTTTAAACAAAATCAAACCTGTGAAAAAAACCGACTGTGAACTTTAATATCATAAATTTTTCAGTGTAGCAATGCCAGGAGGCAATAAAGCACTTTCCCCTTCGCTCGTACCCCGATCTCGATCGGCCTTTGGCACGGGAATTCGATGACACGTGCACTTAACCGTCGGTACTAAAAGTGCAGGGAGCCTTTTGCCACCCCTCGCATTTTTCACATCCCTTCGCGACGATTTTCACCCCCCCACGCCTACTTTTCTCTCCTCAATAGGCTCGACTGATCGACGACGACGGAGGCTTTTAAGGACTGCTGACTCGGATCGGTTTTTAAGGAAGTCTTTATTAGTCCGTTCGAGCCTGGATATTGTATTTTTGATGAGCTTTTCGTGACGATCGATTTTTTTTCAGACTGCGTATAATGTCAATAAAATTTTGTACGTGGATTGAAAAGTAAAAATTTTTTTTATAGTTTAGTGAAGTATCGGTCGACGATTCTAAAAATAAAGTTGGAACAGGTAAGCTTCAATAATTTTAGCCAGAACTTTGTCTTCGGGTTTTACTCACGCTTCTTAAAAGAAACACAAACATCCCTTTAAAAAATCTTTGATCCTCGGAACAACGCAGAGAATTTTTAATCAACCTCCTCAAAAGCTCCTTTCAAAAAGCCATCCTTTCGAAAAATTCGTGAGGATCCTTCAAAGCGCGCGAGGGTATTTACCGAGACGCGCCATACACAGCGAGTATCAATATCCGCGCCGAGTCCTTTTTTTTTTATATACATACTCTGCGGTGATGCTCCCACGGACGACGATATATTGGCATGCCAGGCCACCCCTTGAGTGTGTATAACGATTTTCGAAGCTGACGAGGCACCGCAGATAATACATATTGAGAAGAAGAAGAAGTTTATTTCTTTCGAAATGAAGGATTTTTTCTTCTCGAGAGGGCGGGATTTGAAGAAATATATAGTAGCATTTGAGAAATCTCGGTTGGGTTATTACCAGGGAAGACCTGAGTTTCAACAACCAGAGCGTTGAATTGTGACGGAGGATTATGTTTTTTTATTAAAAACATTTAACTTATTTGAGAAAAAGCATCATTTTCAATTCCCTTTTTGTGAAGAACTCGCAGATGGAAATCAAAGTGTGTACATCATTCCGATCGAATAGTCGGTGATGTACAACCAAAGTCTTATCTGTAACCCAGTGCGAATGATTTCTGGTGGGAAACCGATTACCAGGCGAGGCTCGCTTCAGAAAAATCCGCGTGTGAATTAGGTGCGAACGCGGAAGGAGTTTTTGAAAACGCTGATCTAATCTTCCCGAAGATTTAGAGCGCCGCATACATTGAAACTTCCCGGGCATTCATCGCACTGAATTAACGGTCAATATTGAGACTCAGTGGATCAATAAAAATCCAGTAGCGATCGTGAATCGATCGTGCTCGTGCGTGCCTCAGATGCTAAACAGACGCGGCGAGATAAAAGGGCCACCGGAAGCGCCGCCGCGGCCACTAAGTAGATAGCATGAATAATAAACGATAATCCTCGACGCAAAATTTTACAGCCCCCTTCTCTTCTTTTTTTAAAAAAACTTTATCAAAGAGGATGAATCGATATCGCGTGCGGAGCTCGCAAATTGATATTTCGTGCGTTCGCTCCGTAAACGCTACCCCGGCAATTGTCATTTGTTTGGACTTTTCCCGAGAGGTTTTTCATCGAAAGACGTAGAAGAAGAAGACGCGCGGACGGGAACTCGAAAATATTCAATGTATCGGACGCCTCGGGATTTACGAGCTCGCGCAATAATCCGAAACGGCGTTAAAATTTCGCGTTTTACGGCGCCGAGTCAAAAAAAACCGTACTCTTCACGCTTCACGGCAATTTAAAAACCGACTCTCCTCGAAACAATTACACGCAAGCACGGTAAAAAAAAAGTCCGCTATGAGGAAGAACCACGGAGCCATAATCCAAGACGCTGCGTTTGAAAATAAAAGAAACGCGCGTAGATTATCGGGGTGGGAGAGAGAGAGAGATTCGCGTGTTTTGCGGAGGCACTTAGGGAGTTTTCTTTGGGAAGTTGCGGTTTACTGCCGTGTTTTTTGGTACAACGCTGGTGCTGCTCTTTGTTTCGGTTAAAGGATACGAAGCGCGAGTTCCCTTTTTTTTCCCGCGGAGAAAGAGACGAATCGATTTTGTTTATTTGAAAAATGCATAAAATCGTTTTCGTGTTTTACGGGAAAATATGCGTGGAAGCTCGAATATGTCTTATGGAAATGTCGCGTCATTGAAATTGACAAGTTTTCCGATTGAACGTAAAAATCCATTCGATACGTCCCGCATTAATACACCGAGACATTGGTACGTCAAAAATATCAAGGCTCGAATTGTCATACGAGCTTTTGTCGAATGCAGTAAATCTCCAATAAAAAAGAATAAAAAAGCTCATTAGAATGAAAAAAGGGCACTCGCGCAAATTGACGTACTCTTGACCTTAACCCCCGAAGAAAAAACTACAGCATCCTCGTACAACCCCCTTCTCGTACCACGAAACTAAAGAAGAAGAAGAAGTAAACCCCGAGGTAAACCCATCCGTCCGTCAAGTGGCGTCCGTTCCAGGCGGCGACCGCGAAACAAAAGCTGCATCTCCTGCCGAGGGGGGGCTCGTCCCGGAAAGTGGAAAGAAAACAAAAGAAAAGAGAAGACACGTGCAGTTGCAGGGGGGAACCGAGGAGCGGGATACGTAACAAAGCTCCGACTGCTCCGACGCAGGGCTGCTAAGTAGCTCTCGTGCGAATATTTAAAAGGTGTATCGTTAGCGCTGATTGAGTTGTGACTTTGATTTTAGAGATATTTTACGATTTTGAGTGTGCCGATTTTCAAAAACTAACGAAAATTTATTAAAATGACAGGATTTAGAGCTCGCGATACTAACCAGGCACTGCATAAAAATGATTGATAATGAGACAAGTATCAATGTCATAAGTCGACCAACTATAGAGACTGTTTATAATTTTTTTTTAAGATTGAAATTGTTTGGAAGACTTAAAAATTGATACAGGGGTCAGATAAAAGATTTAATACTATGCCTGAATATAATTTATCAAAAAAAATAATAGTAAATGCTTATGAATAATATTATTAAATATTCGATTTACCGTAAAGGTTTTTCGGTACTCGAAAACTAGTGCTTTTGAATTTTTTTAATCATTGAAATCCTTTAACTTACTGTAAACTCATGAAATCGAATTAACGAATCACTGGTAAATTTCAGGCAAAGTCCCAGCAAAAAAAAAGTCCTTATGCAACTTTAAACAGTCGTGAAAAAGAAAACACGTAAAATAAGAAGCCGGAAAAGGGGTAAGAGCGTGCATTCCAATAAAAAATCATTAAAATAGACACGTAGAACAATTCAGCCCCACCCCTTGCTCGAAGAACTTTCCAATTCCCTCGGTTTATTTGCATCCCCCGGCTTCTCTGCCGCGTGTGTCCCCCAGGATGGAAACTCCGATCGTACACATACACACACACGAGATCCTGCGAAAAATTGAAAATCAATTTTACACGAGACGACGCGACTGCGATACCTAAACAAGAAGCAGCCGAGGCGGCGGCCGTGGCAGGCATTACGCATGCACGGGTGCGGAAAATATAAGCGGGAGGGCACTTTTCCGCCCTTTCTGCCTCCCGTGTAACTTCAAGAACGAGCTTATTTCACTAAACTAAAGTGGTTAAGTGACAACTTACGCGCAACTGTTTTTTAATCGATGACGAATTTTTTATTTTACCGTCTGACCGTACCGACTGCTACTACTGAAAGTTCTTTTGAGAACTTTGAGATTTGTGAATTATGATTTTTCGTATGAAAATTTTTACTAGGCACATTCCGCTGGAACAAAACCATGAGTAACAATCTTTTTTAGAAAAATTTGTTATCTGTTACAAACAAAAAAGATTGTTTAACAATTATTTTTCGTAAACGTGACGAGAGGATTGAAAAAAATCTTACTTTGCAGACTCATGTGCATCTTTTCTACAAAGCTTCAAAAAGAAAAAATAAATAAAACAAAAATTTAGAGAGACTGATAAAATAATCTTTTTAAACAAAAAAAAAAAAAAAAAAAAAAACCATTGTGTAACGCTGAACAAAAATGTAACATAAAAAAGTGACTCATTTTACCGTCCGGTGCTCGAGCGAACTTCATCAAACTGAAAGAATTTAACAAAGGAAGAGAAGACTGCACCGGAAAGTTTAAAAAATAATTTTCTTGATGAAAATTATGAGCTCAACCTTGCAGCCGGAAGAATCCAGCTAGCGCACTCAAATTACCTTTTTCCATCAAGCCGCCCTTTTTTTTCTCCACCAAAAAAACCTCGTGCGTAAAAAAGCAAACTACAACTGCACGACTGTTAAAAATACCCAAATCCTTGAATAACAGATCGACGAATTTTCATAAACGAGGAGTAAGAAGAAGATTCGGAAGAAGAAAAATAAAAAAAAGAGGCGCATCGTAATACACTTAAGCGTGTTACGGTTAATCTTTCATCTGGAGCAAAGAGAGCTCTAAAAAGCCAAGGGGTTGGCTGCTGCAAGCTCTAAAGCGAGATATCGTCTTAAAGAGCCCGGTCTCCCCCCTTCTCTTATCTCCTCCCGGCCGCCCGGCCCTGCGAAAAAAGCCCCACCGTCTGCTCCCCCCGCCCCAGCTCCTCGTTTTTCTTCTCCCGCGTCTCGTTTCGGCTTTTTTAGGCGGCGATCCGCAGATATCGGCCCTCCTCCTACTCCGCGCTCGAAATAATTTACGGCTGTTGTGTAATTCAGTGGCGGATTATGTGCTAACAGAGCTGTTGTATCAGTGCAGTCATCGAAACCCCTGAAATTAAATTTTCACTTGATTTTTTTCGAAAAAAAAAGAGTATATGTTTGCCACGAAAAGGCTGTGAATAAACAAAAATGAGCGCGACAATTGTCGCGATGCGATAAAAATAACATTCGGCGAAAAAAAAAAGAGTGTACAATGGCCAGGACGTCACGCGTTTCATAATGGTCTCTTTCAGGGCGAACCGGACAAATAACGCAGATAAATATCGCGACGCGGCAGTTTTTCCTCCACACCCTTCGTGAATTTAAAAAAAAAAAAAAAAAAAAAACAGACGCGCATGAGGATATATTTTAAAGAGTCTCCCCCTTGTGTATGAACATCGACGAATCACGCCCTGCAAACAATGCTGACGATAGATAAAAAAAAAAAAATCCCGAGTGTAAGAAAAAGATTCCGCTTGAGTAATGTGTTTGCGGAGCTGAATAATTTGTTGACCCAATGATTAGTAAACGAAATCATTTTTCCAACGAAAGTGCGGGTCAACCACCCCCCCCTTCCCCAAAGTAAAAAACGATACCCATAACCTCGAAAGTTAAAAATATTCGGCGAAAAGTTGTACTTTTTCTTGAGCCCTCCTCCGCCCGCCTCCTGATTTACGGCGGCGGAGGCTAAGCTGAGCCGGCATATTTTTTAAAGAGCCGCTTTTTCCCCCGGGAAGCGGAGGCCGTCGATACTCGCGAATAAAAACCGGGGACGAATGACCGAAACATCGAAATGCACTCGAAAACACACACCAACGCCCGCCCGTTTTTTATTTTTCAAGACGGGTATTTTTTTTCAATATTTCGGGCGATGATTTAGAGCCCTTTTTTTTCTGCGGCTTTTTCGATTGTTTGCGGCCGGACGCAGTACGTGTCATTCCCTTCTTTTTTTGGAAAAAATTTTTGAACTTTTTTTTTTTTGAAAAATACTGGTTTGCGGGTAGACTGAGGAACGAGGAACCGCCCGGGCTAAATCCACTTCCGGTCGGGGAAATTTTCGAAAGCGCACACGCGTATGAAATCCCAGCCGAAATCCGGAATATTCTCAAAGCCACATAATTCCGTCGCAAAGCGAAGGGGGAAGAGAGCCAGCGCGAAACGAAGACGAATGCGCCTCGGGAAAAACCCCGGGGAAAATTAGGACGAGGAATACTTTTCGCGAGTGGCAGCCACCACACGTAATCCAATTTATGACG
The DNA here is from genome assembly GCA_038277355.1 of Encarsia formosa. Lineage (NCBI taxonomy): Eukaryota > Metazoa > Arthropoda > Insecta > Hymenoptera > Aphelinidae > Encarsia > Encarsia formosa. The sequence continues at coordinate 116,557,028 of CM076184.1, forward strand.
GGGAGAAGGGGACAACGCTGTAATCCCCCGGATTAACCTCGTGCCTCCTCACGAATTCTTTTCCCGCCTTTCCTTGATTGCCCACCCTTTTCACGGATATTTTCATGCAACCGTTTATCTTGATAACTCCTGATCGATACTGCGGCTATGGGACGTGACGCTCGACGATTATTGTCACACTCGGGATTAGACTATTTTTCTTCTTTTTTTTTTTTTCTTTATTCATTATTATTATTTTTTTCATTAAATTTTTGTTTTTTTTCGGCCACGGTAACATTGATTTATGTGGCACGATTTACATAAAAATTTTGAAAGCAAATGGATTTTATCTTCATTGCATTATTAAAAAAAAAAAAAAAAAAAAATCCCGGTTTTTATGAAAACAAAAATAAAATTTAAAAAATGTGAATTTTATAAAAGCAGCACAAATTTGCCCCCCTCTGCTGTTTATTAATTACCCAGTCGGTTATCGTTTTTCGAAATTCGAGTGTACTCGGGTGGCTGCTCGGTCGAAATTTTTTTCGCAAACAATCGTTAATAGAAATTACCAAAAGTATCGAGCCGTAACTTAATGAGATTATCATTTATGTAACGTAGAATTCGCGAAAACTCCACGTAAAAATACTCGGGATGCCCGGTACGGCCCGGAGGAGATTAATGAACGCGTTCCGATGTATACGCCGGGTGCGTGCCTCGTGAGCGCGGGGCAATAATCATTAGAGGCGCTAGCACGTGGATATTTCATTAGGGGGGTGCGTACACACGCCACGCACGCAAGAACAATCGCTGTCCGTCTTCTTCTTCTTCTTCTTCGCTTCCAGTTCCACCCCCGAAAAATCCTCGAATTATTCATGCCGCCTGCTTATTCCATAAAGTGCTCCTGTCTTATGTTTTCTTGATGAGCTTACCCTCCCCCTCCCCCCTATTGTTCGATGCCCAACGCTCGGGGGTTTAAAATTTATGAAAAATGCTCACGGGGTAAAGGATTTTTTCGGTTAAAAAAACACCCCCTATTGTTGGCGTTCTGATAAAGCGATCTCCGATTCAGGTTACTCGAAGCGAAAGAACTTTTTTATTTTTATTTTTAGAGGATTTTTTATTTTTGGATGGAAAATTATTTCGGCAAGGTATCCACACAGCTATTTCATTTTCCCTCGCTTTTTTCGAGGGAGGATGACGTCCATGGCGAATGACTTTGGCAAGTTTACCAAACAGCTTTAAAGGAGGATGAGGTCCAAGGAGAACGACTTTGGCAAGTTTTCCAAATAGCTTTAGAGGAGGATGAGGTCCAAGGAGAATGACTTTGGCGAGTTTTCCAAACAGCTTTAAAAGAGGATGAGGTCCAAGGAAAATGACTTTGGCGAGTTTTCCAAACAGCTTTGAAGGAGGGTGAGGTCCAAGGAGAATGACTTTGGTAAGTTTTCCAAACAGCTTTAAAGGAAGATGAGGTCCAAGGAGAATGACTTTGGCGAGTTTTCCAAACAGCTTTAAAGGAAGATGAGGTCCAAGGGAAATAACTTTGGCAAGTTTTAAATCGGGAGCCGAGGAATATTTTTGTTTTTCAGTCATTTGAATTCTAATGGCTCGAAACTTCTGAACTTAGTAGCAGATTTGCCAGGCTGTTTCATAAGCGCATCCATGAATGAATACGAGTAGATAACCGTGCTTTGTGCAAGTCGTTTATAAGTAATACAAGTTTTGGCGACGATGTTTCCAGATGTGTCAAAACAATGAGTTTAAATTTCTTTGAAGGTACTAGGTTCAAAATAATAATGTTGCACTCGCTGACTTCGGTTCATCCGAAAATATTAATTGAATTTTATCGGCGCTGTATGATTTTGCCGAGGATTTTGCACTATTTGTCGTGAATATAGAAAAACATTTTGTACGTAATGTACGTAAGCTCAACTACCATTGCAGTGTCTCTCAGAATATTCGACAAAAATTTGTTCAGTCGAGATGATACTCATATCTTTTAATAATTCTTCCATTCTTAATTCAGAAACTAACGAGTGTTTCTTTAAATCTGCATAAAATTAAAAGCCAAGGCGCATCCATCACCGTTTGAAAAGACGAAAAATAGGAGGAATACCAGCGTCTGGACAATTTTCGAGCCCTAAATCATCCCTTATCGGGCGCGAGGTTAAGAATCCTCCCGCCGCAGCAGCAACAACAGCCATAACTCAGGGAAACTATTAGCACTTGGTGCGTGAAGATTAACAATTACAGCCGTGGAACGCGGGGATGTTTGAAAAAAAAAAAACGAATAAGGAAGGGGATGGGTTTTTCAATATTCGCCGGCCGCTGCGAAGACGGACAAAGATAAGCCACCTGTACACACACGAACAATGGGGCTCCAGGCTAGCTGGCAGGCAGGAGGGCCGGTTGCGTCGCGTCTGGGGAAATATCGCGTGCATCGGAGCGTTCTCTTATTTCGCGGGGGAGCACAATGGGGATCGCTATATCCGCTTGGACCATTGGACATCCTGCAACCCCCACCCCATCCCTGTTGTTGTTGCCGAGCTATATATACATACATACATACATACAAACACAGCGGCTGGACGAGTGAATTAGTAAATATGCGATAATTATGGCGCACTTCATCACCTGTCTTTGACTGACGCGCGGCGTTATTACGCGCACGCGACCGATTAATTTACCCGAGTGTTTTCCGTTGTTCCTGTATATTATATAAATACAACAGAGTTTTCATGATTTTTATCTGGGTTAGCTCGTAAAGGATTGATTGGCCGGGTGACTAAGGATGGATTTTGTTTTTATACACTCGATAAAAGTTCACTCCGGCGACGCAAACAAGAACATGAATACTTATTAGCAGGGTAGAAGGACGCACCACCCTAATGTGCTGAATCGAGGGAATGTGTACGCTCCGAGAGAGGGAGGAAGAATAAAGTATATGCCTGCAAAGTTGTCCCGGGGCTAAAGTTTTTCCTCCTCCTGCCAGCCGTAAAAGTGTCTCTTTCTGTCGATCAACTTTACAAGGGCGTCGCGAGACACTTTTACTACTTTAGAAATTTATTTTAGTTTTCTCTCTCTCTCTGGACGCTTTCAATTAGGGACGGACTCTCCTAACTTATTCATACTGTTTGCCGAGCGGGAAACTTTTACGAGCTGACGTACGCCCCATCGATGGGAAAATTTAACCCCACGCGCGATTATAACTTTGAACAGTACATGCGTCGCCTTTTTTTTTAAATTTAAATGTGTAACGAATCCACCGGGCTTGTTTTGACAACGCACGGGAAGAGCCAATTCCCGTATCACAAAAGCGTCCGCGTCACCCACCCTTCTTTATTCCTGCGTGCGGCAAATAGAGTCTTGACCGATCCTCCTTATCCCGGGGGATGATCGAAGACGATACCGCAGAAGAGGGGGACGAATTTTAGAGGGATAAAGTCTCTCTTTTCACGGGAAGCTAATCGAAAGCTGCAGGGGCGGTGACAGTGGGATGAAAAGGCTAGTTTACGGAGACTGATTCGCTTTGACAGTCTCTGGTTTCGGTTTATACTGCAAGTGGGGGAGAGGGGAATTGGTCACTGTGGGTATCGTAAATTAACCACCGATTCTTTTTTTTTTTCTTTTATTTGATTAAATCTCGATTGGGTAAACAACATTTGCGATGCAAATTTTTCCGTTCTTCATCAAAGCCCAGAAAGTTTAAAAACAAATCCAAACAAAGTGCTGCGGGCTCTCGATCGTAAATTAAAAAAGATTAATCCGGTATCAAAGAACGATCAGAGCCGAGGTGGAAAAAAAGAAGAAGAAGGTCCCCATCCGGCGAGCTAACGAAGAGAAATGGTAATTCATCGAAACTTTAACTACGCCGGCTGCAGGGGAAAAATCGATTCCGAGCTAATTCGTTTCTCATCAAAGTGACTTTCCGGAAAACAAAATCATAACAAAAAAAAAGCAGGAGGAGGAGGAAGTACAAGACGGGAGAGGATTACTTCCGGGCAGGGGGGGGGGCTATTAAAAACATTAAATATTTCAATATGGAAAGCCGCAGATAGAGCTGCCGCGCCGGCACCTCGAGTCTCGCGAGCGTAAAAGCGGCTTACGGACCTTAAGCTCGCCGTTATTGAACTATTTACGTCGGGACTTCCTCGTCCTCTGGCACCTAATCCCCCCACCCCCGCTCCGCTCCTTGGACGGGGAAATCGAGCGAAAATGCCGCAGCGGAGATGTAAGACAGATTTAAGGGAGCTTTTTTCCCTTCCTTCCTGGCCGTACTCGCGAGTTTATCCGTTTTTATCGAGACCCCCGAACCGCTTTGAAGTGATTCGGGGATGCGCCTAGCTGCTTTGTCTCTGCAGCGCGCACACATTAGCTTACAGAGAAATTAGGCTTTACTTATCGGTTTTTTCTGCAAGACTGACAGTAAAACGTACCTGAAACAGAGAAAAAGAGGATACATTAGACACCCGAGGTTATGTAAAAAGGAAGAAGAAAATTAAAAAAAAGATAAGGGAGAGGCGCGTGCCTGGTTGCGCCCGCTCGGGGATTACGTATGCCTGGGCTGATTGGAAATACGCCCCGGCAAAGCCAACAGAGGCTTATGGCTCTAAGTCGATTTAATCGGGATTCAACTCTCCTCCCGGTGCAGCAGCAGCCGGGCCGACGCGCGAACTTCTCGCGACGGTACGCGGCGTGCAGCCGGGATTATGGCCAACGCGCCGAAACCGGCTGCGTGCGTAGGTGCGAGAGAGATAAGACCGGCGAGCCAAAGAGTCTTTCGTTGACTTTTCGATCTTTACCGAATCTCCCTGCGCCCGATCGATGCCAAGAGCTCACCGAGAAATTTGACTGCGGTGCTCGAGTCCGATATGTCTCGCGAAAGGGTAGTGGAGTTTTTGAAGGAAAAAAATAATTAAAATTTTTCAATCTTTTACTATCATGAGGTTCAGAATAAATTGAAAATTTGAGAGAAAATTAAAGGTTTTTCTTGAAAAATTGCATTAAAAATTTCGATGGAATAATTTAATAAAGTTCAAGTGTTTCAGACAGTTTAAAATGTTTGATATGACACGCTTTTGTAAATCTCTCAGAAAGAATGTCAGAAAAAATTATTAAATATTATTTAATCTTAAATTCCTAAAAAAAAAAAAAAAAAAAAAAAAAAAAAAACTAAAGCTGTCTCGTTGAAATAATCCTCAAGTATGAATCAGTTAAATAGAATTCTTTTGAGTATTAACTTCATGCGTATTTTAATTTTACCGCAAAGAAGTTTTCCTACAATTCATTATTTCAATGTACTCCTTGCAAATTTTTTTCATTCCCCGCGCGATTAAATCTTCAAAAATTCTTCTCTGCACTGATACCTCGAGTGCGTTTTTTGTGACTCAGAAAACGAGATTTTAAATTTAGTCAGTAAAAACAATCTCTCGAGCTGTAGGTTTAATCGCGCCTTTATAAACCAAACAATTATTCACGAATAAACCCGCGCTGCGCAACAGAAAGTCAATGCACTCCGAATCAAAATTAGTCGAATCGTTTTTTTTTTTTACTTTCCTCCTGCTTCGAGCTCCCTCATCCGTCTTGAGACAAAACGCGCCGCCCGCTTACGCATACATAATTCAAGTCCCGAAATCCGCGGTTGCATGCGTGCTCCGCTTCCTCTTTTCTCCGAAAACTGTCAACGCGACTCTCGCGCACACCTAAACGCAAAATTCTAAAATTAACAGACTTGAACTAATATTGCCACGCTCGCGCGGAGCAGTGTGTTTGCGGGCTCTCGGGGAACAATTTTCACGGGAATCCTTTTGTTTTGAACCACCCCGACGCCGGGGAGAGGGCAGAGGGGAAGATAGCTTAATCTAATTGCGTACGAGCATTCCAAACATTTTCGTCTTTTGATCATCATTGCGCGAGAGCGCACGAGAGGGGCATCGAAGTTCCGACCCGTAGAGAATTCTTGTTGTGGTGTATAAAGTTTGGCCTGTAAATTTTCTCTGCTTTATTTTCGTAATCGTAATTATTGTTTTTTTGTTTTACGGTGTTTGAATTTTGTTAATCAAACTTTGCCGGGTAAATATTTAAAAGTTCAAAACTAGAATTACCTTGAAGTGCAAAAAACTAGATTTTTAGGTTGAATGTTTATTTTTCGAAAAAAAAAACATCCATTACTCCTATCATCACGAAATCATCAAATTTGTACGTTTTGGATTATATTTCACTGCGAAAAAAGAAAAAATGGTCGCACGAGCAAATAGCATGAATTTTAATCGCGAGCATTTGCTAATTTATTCAAATTAAGTGGCAGATGGCGGACCCCACGCTAGTGTCGACGAAATCGTGAGCGCGACATATAAATTTTCGTGATTCGTCGATGTTTTAAATGTATCAAGAACTTGACAAATAAAGCCCTGACACGCGAGCCGAATAAAAAACACCTGGTCCAAGCACACAGCTGGGTTGAATTAAAAAAAAGAAAATACATATCGAACCGGATTGGACACCAATCAGAACAGCTCGCGTGGGACCCCTGCGAAGATTGAGGGAATCCTTTTTTACTTTTATTCTGAACCTTTTTTTTTTCTCTTCTTTTTCGAGATCAAAAGTCTCGCTAGTTTTCGTTCCCCCCCTTTTTTCTCGCGCATTTGCATATAAATACGCAGACCCGGTCTGAAGGAAGTTGATACCACTGAATTCACTTTTGATGTTGTAAGTACTCCATATGTGTGTGCATACTTTTTAACCCACTCTGGAATTTAATAACGCGTACGTAAAAAATTCTATCAATTTTTTACACTTTGAGTGTACCAATCATTGTGAGCGGACCCTTAAGTTTCCATTACCGTGCAAATTCGCGTCGCATCTGGCAATTGAACATCTCATCCGGCTTTTGTGCGTAAAAAAGGGAAAAAAACGCAGCCCACGACACTTAATTAAGGGTAGCTTAAGCCTTTTAAAGGCCCTTAATGCCGCTCCAATAAATACACGGATGTCGGGCTCGGGGGGGCGGTAAATCGCCGCAGCCACCTGCGTCTTGCTCCACTCGGAGTATAACGAAAAAAATCCGTCAAAATTCCCTTTACTACCGGTACAGCTCTACATTATTCAGACGAGCGCCGGGGGGAAGGAAAAAGCGCATGTTTGGATTATTGAATGTCGGCTCGGAGTTGATTTAACGGCCGAGCGGGCGGATGATTCGATAAGTCCTGAGAGGAGTTCGGAAAAATGTTTTTTAATTCGGCATGCGAGAACGAAGGCTTTTTTTTCGATGGGAAAATTCTTTATCGATATTTTGTGAAAAAAAATTTTTCCCAAAAAATACGACGAGTGTAACTTATTTAACGCTTTTCGTTCCATTAGAGTTTAAAAGGTAAATCCACTTTGAATTTATTTTCCAGTGAATTATTATTAAATATGATAAATCAGTCTTGATTATAAACGAATGAGACAAATTGATGGACTGAGTTAAAATTAATGTGAAATTTTTGCACTGAAATAGAATAACGACCGTCGAACGTAAAAACTGACTTTTTTTTTATTGATTTTAAAATTTAATTTAAAAAACGGCAAGAAAATTTGAATCACCCGATAATTGAATGAAAAAAAAAAAGATTGAATATTTTTATTTCCGATGAATTTGTCGGAACTTCTTTTTGCTATTATAATCCGGGTCATATAAAAAGTTCCCGATTGATTAAGTGAAAACTATTGGATTAGAGTTAATTCGAAGGGATAAAAAACTTTTCTCTCCAAGATAAAAAAAAGTATTTAAATCAAATTTTATAATTTAAAACAGCGAGATCATCAATCCCAACGAACTTTTATTCAAATAGACTTGTTCCCTCTAAAAAAAAAAAAAAAAACTATTCCTCAAAATTGACTTTTTTATTTTCGAAAAGTTATTGGGGTTATGAATACCCTGGCTGATTTTTAAGACCGAGACACTCGCCGGGCGTAAAAGTGAAAAAGTAAAATTACGACCGCGTCAATCAATATTTCATCATCCCCCCCAATTCAGCCGGAAAGGCTCTCAAAGGGCAATGAAAAAATTTATCGTTCCCGCGGTAAAAACGGAAAATATGTATCCGCGGTCACCCCGGGGAAAAACTCGGTGCGGTTAATTACATCGTAATGCGTAATGAATAGCCGGTGATAAAAAGAGCTCTCCGGGTTTTATCACGATTAAATCGCGCGCCACCGCTGCACCACGGATATTTCACACCTCGAGAGCGGCGGTAATGAATTTTCCCGTCCGCATAAGACGCGCACTTTTCACCGGCTTAATCGGTGATAATTGACTCGGACCCGACCAACCGTCTGATGGAGCCTAATGTGTTTATTAATAAATTTTAATGACTTCGAGAATTGCTTTAGCGGACTGTCTACGTCCAGGGAAAATTCAGACAAAAGTAGCATTGAAAAGTTTTCTTTTCTATTTATTGATGAATACATTTTTGGTAATAAAAAAAATTATTGATCGAAACATAAAAAATTGTACTACTCAATTATGCACTGCCGTTATGAGCATAAATAAAGCAATTAGTGTAATGATGATTATAAAGTTGCTATTCAATTTTATACGCAAAGTTGCGCAATGTCTCATCTGTAAAAAATGATAAACGACTCATTGTAAAATTTTAACGACCCCGGTTACGTAATAATTTTACTAATTTAGAATTTAAAACACGCTGTTCCGAATTTAACCAGCCAACTGACTAAACTTGATGCATCCGAAAATAAATCCTCGAATAAATCCACCCCAAGTAAAAAAAATTAACGGTAATAAACGATGCCAAACAGATCTCAAACGTCCACCAAGACGATAAATCATCTCGGCGAGAAAAAGGAAAAAAAATCTTGAAATAGCACCCGAGTAATGAATGTTAATCCCTACAAGAGTCACTTGAGGAAGAAGAAGAAGAAAAAAAAAGAAGGGGCGAGGGGGAGGGAAAGAGTACGTCCCTTTAACTAAAACAAACGTCCTTAAATTTTCCAGCGGGTCCAGGACGGTTAATTATTTTCCACGCAGACATGGCTTCCTCCTCGGTGGGCGCGCCTCGTAACAATGAAAAATGAAAGAGGGAGGTAATAATAAGACAGACGGGGGTCCGTCTGACTCGCGGATAAACAGAATCGAAGCGTCTGGCGCGGAAATAGATAAGCGAGAGCTGCGGCCGCCAAGGTATTTTCGAGCTTATCGAGATTTTGTTGTTTTAATTAGATTCCATTGTTAATTTTTGATTGGTAGCTGTATCTATTTTTACGAATCTTATTTTAAATAGTCTGGGAGCTTCTTTAATAAAATATCTGATTACACAGATTTTTGTACTTTTTTAGTTTGATTGGGTCAACAATGACATAAATTTCCAGTGTAATTCTACTTTATTTATAAATAAAAAATAAATTAATAACAAAACTAGTTGATTTATTAATAAAATGACACGAATGACAGCATACATTTTGAAGATAAAAAAAAATATCACTCGTCATTGACAAAAAGAACCGATTATAAACTGCGGTACCCGGCGAGTAGTGATCCTCATCTCTCATCCGGAAATGGCAACACACTCAACTTCCCCCTTTTTTTTCGACCATCGACGTAAAAAAAAAAAAAAAAAAAGGCTCAACACGGAAAAGTTTTGAAAAACAAACAGACTCGCCTGGCGCGAAAGAGGGATGAAACCGGAGGGCTGCAAATTGCGCGCGGGGAGGAAAATATCGATCGGCGCACAGACACGCTTGAAACTGGCGAGTGTCTTTAATGATCGATTACAGGTGCGATCAACTGTTGCGTGTGCTGATTACTGTATTTTTTTTTTTTTTTTCTTTTTTCAAACGTCAAAAGTTGCATCGACGCCCCGGCGTCAGCGAAGAGAAAGAAAAGAGACGGAAACGAGATCGTGGAAATGGAGCCGGGATCCGTTCGACGCGCCCAATTTCATCGGCTTTACGCCAAGTGTCTCGACCAACTTATGTACGTCTATGTTCCGAGGAAATTCTGCAGCACTTTTTTTGCTCCCTCCCTTCCCTCCTGTTTTTTTTTTTGGTCGCAAAGTTATGCTGAAAGCAAGAGTAAATTTACCGAAAGTCGACGCGCGACTTTGAATAAATCACAGCGCGATGAAACTCGGGATTAGCCGCTCGAGTGGCTGCGAGATTGATGACAGAATTAAAAAAAAATCATTTACCGTCAATAAAATGACTACCGCTCTTTCGTAAGTTCGGAATCGCAAGCCCTTAATTTTCGATAGCCCAATCACAAGGAGGCAAAAAAAGAGTACCGGACAGATTTTTTTTACGATGGTAATAATAATCCAGCCGGCCATAATATCCTGCATAACCCTGCAGTACTTCTCCGCGTAACGCAATAAATTCCTTCGCTCCGCTCCGCGGGGGGAAAAATTTGATTTGGTCTTCCCTCCGCCTCGCACACACGATCGGTGAGCGAAAAAACTGAGGGAGAAAAAAAACAAGGGCGGGGAACAGGGAGCCACAGGTAAATCGAGCGAGAGAAGAAGGGTCGTGCGGTGCATGTCTGACGATAAGCACGCTGAATATAAAAACGGGGGAGGGAAGAGTCTACGTGTGACGCAGGCTGCGCCCCCCCGTACTTCTTTTTTCGTATTCGGTCGACTGGATATGTAGATTAATTGTTTTTTATGAATTCTAATGGGATTTTTATTATTATTATTTTTCTTTTGGGATTGATTAAGGGTTTGTTTGAAGTTTAGTACTTTTTTGATGGACTTTTTATTAAAATACTGTATTGATATTTGTTTGAAGTTTAATATAAATTTATTCGTTGATTATTAATAGTTGAATAAATAATTAGAATAAAAATTTTCGTTAGATTTTGTTAATAATTGCAATTGATTAACTACGGTTTCAACATGCTATTTATAGTAAAAGTGTCAAAATACTTGCGTATAATTTAGCAGACCTTTTTAAATAGTCAATTAAAACATCAAATGGAAGTATCAAAAAAGTGACAAATCTATAGTATCCTAAGTAATTGATTGACTTGATTACTCAGTAGATAAATATTGGTAATCATTTATTACTATTATACGTAGGACCGTACCACGTACATAAGATAATTAATCAATAGTAAGTAATAAAATCTGTAAATTTTAAGTAAAACAAATCTGATTGAAATTTTTGTGAAAGCCAACATAAGGAAATTTATGTGAAACAACTTCCTCATGTAGAAGTTGTCAAGGATGACTCGATAAATCTAATAATTAAACAGCATGCCTAAGACAATGAAAAAGATCGATCCAAACAAGTTTAATATCATTCACGATTGTGTTCGATCCCATAAATAAAGTTGCTGCCCATTGTAAAAAAAAAAAGATCGTCCCACCACACCTGATTATAATTTTGGGATGTACAAACAGTCGGTTTCTCCACGCTCCTATAGACACCCGAGAAATGATGACTCAATAGATCAATCTTTAATTCATTCCCGGAGTAGTGCAGGTTGCAGCCGCTTTTGAAAACAAAAAGGTTGCTCGAAAAAAAATCGTGTATCTCGCTCGGTCGCAGCAACAGGGTTACGCAAGCAAGCATCCCTGACTTGTGCCGCGTCACGGGTTCCCCCTCATCGATCATCAAAGCGCAGCTGTCACTTTATAAAGGAAAGAGAGAGACGGTGCAAAAATCAATCGACGGGACACTGGCGCCAGGTAGGTTGTACGCTCGCTCGATTAACCCCGACAAAAGAGGCCTATTAGCCCCTGCTAACCGCCAACACGAGCTATCATGTCGCTCGGAATTCTCTTGGTCTCGCACACCGCTGACATAACCGTTTTATGCATTTTGGTAGCAGGATTCAGAGTACCGATAGTGATCATCGAGTGAGAGAAGGAATTTTCAAGTTCTAAGATGATTAACAATGGACTGTACATTCAAGAATTACATCAGTTTAAATATTATGAGATATGAAGTTTTCTGAAGAGGTGCTTGGCCTAATTTTTGGACCAATATGTAATTGTGGAGTGCACAGTTCCTCGATATTTACGAGAAATAATCAAAGTCTAAAACAGCAGTGCTGCAATGTATAAAAAGATATTCAAAATTAATAAATACCCAGAGTATATTACTCGGTACATTAAGTAGTCGGAAAATTACTCGTAAAAGCTCGTTTCTGAAGTTTACATATACCCACCGAATGATAATTTTCAATAAAAATTCAATGTCCCTTGTAATATTCCTGCACACGAGGAAGCAAAACGGCGATACCCAATAATTTAGCTCCACCGCCACAATGAAATTTTATGACACACTGCACACGAAAATAGCCAATCTCTCTTTCGCAGGCTTGGAGAAGAAAAAAGGAGGAAGTTCAGGTAGGAAGCAAATAAGGCGTGGAATGAATGCATTCGGAAGGGAGAGAGAGGAGCTAAGGTTCACGAGTTTAATCGGGCGTGCCTTGATTCGAGCCCGGGTTTTTGCGGCTGGCTAAATCTCGCCGGCTCTCGTTCCTCCTTTTACATGCTTGGGGATGACGGAGGATCACCGGGATGATCGAGAAACGTTCTTCTTATTTCTCTCGATCCTTGTCAAATGAATTTTTTATGATCTTTATCGAACTCCGAGAATCTGAAATTATGATCCCCGAGGCCCTTGACGCAGGAATTAAATCGGAAGAAGAAGAAGAAAAAAAGAGAGAGCTTTTTGAAATTTCAAAAGTTCTTGGGAAAAATTTTTTAAATTTGAAATTACGATCGGAAGATAAATTATTTATTGGGCAGTTGCTACTCAAATTACGCAATAAAACTTCCGAGTGTCTCTCGATCCCGAATTCATCTCCGGTGTATCGAGTATCGGACCTATTTTATAAATCATAAGAGAAAAATCCTGGTAGTACCCGTCTTACAATAATAATTTTTCGTCCCCTCAAAGGGAATCTCTTCATCGAGCCCTCGTGCAGCACCCCGTGGACAGGCTTTTTACACAATAATTCAAAAAAACCTACTTGTGAGAATGAAAAAAGAGACAGAAAGCAGGAGAGAGAGAGAGAGAGAAAAAAAAACCGTGATGTCCCCCGCTGAGGAAATTCTATTATAACATCGAGAGCGGGCCACTTTTGTGCAAAGTCACCGTGCGTCTTTTCTACCATTTTTTTTTTTTTTTTTTATTGTTTGTTTTGAGAGGCGCGCGGACCGATGATGACGATGATTTGTGAATTTGCCCCGACCGTATCGAGTGCCCCGGTGATTGATCGAGCTTTTATCGGCGGGGTTTTGACTTTTTTTAATAAGCGTTTATTGATGATTTAATAAGTGGAAAAAAAAATTAGATCGAACGTTCCCAGAGTAATTCCATACGGTCTCAAAAGTATCGTATTTATATGATGAAAATGTAATTTTCGGAAGAATTTTGAGGAAGCAGCACAAAAATACTTTAATCATTTTTGTAAAACAGGAAACGCGATGCGCCCCCCCCCCCCCCCCCCCCGCGGCTGATTAAAATATTTTAAGGCTAAAGGGGTTAATGAAAAACGATTTTTTAAGGGGTCTGAAACGAGCGAGTTAATTAAGAAATGATAAGAGGAATTTAATGAAATTTTCGTGCACCCCAAAGCACAAACAAAGATCACCGGAGGGGTTTTAATTTACACGAGAAATGCGCAAAATTTGTGCATGCATCAAACTTCATTTTAATTTTATCCCCCTGCAGCAGCAGCAGCCCTCCTTTCTATTCTCGGTTTTTATTATACTTGTACTGCACGCCGCCAACGTTGAAAACATAAACAAACGCGTCCTGTTTTTCCCCTGCACGCTGGGATTCGCCCGGCATACGGGAAAAAAAAGGCAATTTCCCTTTCTAAATACTGTTTGTTTTGTAAAATTGTGTCGCCCGTTTAATTTTTGTTATTTGTGTGCGCTGGTTGATACTCGTGGGTAGGCAAACACGCGAACTTTAATATTCATTCGCGATGTTAATGAAAAATTAATTTTCGGCAAAAGTCAAGCGCGGCGCGTGCGGTTGTGAATTTTAATTGTACGCACTGGAATGAAATTATGATACACGAAAAATGTGTACTAAATTTTTAGTTCATTCGACCAATTTCCTCATGCACAATATTACAAACATCCGATCATTTATTCCAAAAAGCTCTTTAATTAATTATGAAATTTCCGGTCGATGTAAAGTTTTCCAAGGCTGAACCCAATCAAACAGGAGGAAAGAGATAAGCGAAGCACTTACGAAAAAAGAGAGAGGATATAAAGAGCCAAAATAGCCCGGGAGCCAAAAGGGCCGATTTAAAATTCCGTAGCGGTATTCCGTAGCGTGATTTTCGATGAATCCCCGCCGTTAATTCGAGTAGCTGCCGGACCCCGAGGCGATGAAACGAGGGGGAGCTGATACCCCCGCCTTCTCAGGGGGGTAATGACTGCATGTCTTGATATTGAAGTCCTTTGAGCTTCCTGCACCACTACCAACAGCAGCAACATCGTCTTTGATTCACGGGTGAGAGGTTGGCAGCGAGGGATCTTACCTCCCCCACCCTTTTTTTGCCCCTGACTCTTCCGCACTACAGTCCTTTGACTCAATGATTAAATTTCAGAGTTTTTATTTTATGAAATCTTGAAATTTGATCTTTTGATACTTATAGGATTTTTGCTTTTCTCTCAAACTTTAATGTATTTTAAAAAAGCACCGTAATTACATTGAAAACCATCGAGACAGTTGAGATTGAAAATGGATTTTCTCGGATTTTGAGGTCAGAAATGACAGGTTTGTGCAATAATGTGATTCTGCTGATAAATTAAAACAAAAAAAAAGTATCTCGCACTTGATCACTAAAAAAAAGTTTAGACCTCTAAACTCAAATTCGTACACAGTTCTCAAGACGATTACAAAGATTCAAAATACAATCCTAAATTCAGCGACTTAATCTTTTTAGCGTCATTGCAAGCTCCCAAGAAAAAAAAAGAGTTCATGATAACAGCCACTCAAAAAGAGGAGAAAAAAAAAAGAAGAAAAAAAAAGAGCTCGTTATAATACACTCCCCGAAGATTTACGATAAAGTCATGCATCACCGCGCACCTCAAGCATCATCAAAAGCAATCGTTGCTGGCCCCTCTTCTCTCCTTCTTTCAAGGGAAAAAAAAAAAAAAAAAAAAAAAGAAGCTGGCAGCGAAAAATCCGATCTCGTATATAAAAAGCGAAACATTTTTCGTCCAGCCAGAGGCAGTGAATTAGCGAGGGAAACGCCAGCGCAAAACGAAGGGGTGGGGGGAGAGAGGCTGAGAACCCTTGAAAATATGAAACATGGAGGCCAGAAGCGTGGACCTTTTTTGCGAAGTGTAGGATTCAAGAGTGCCCTTTTTTTTTTTCTTTTTTTTTTTTTAGTAGTGCCATGAAAAAGTGTTACTAACTGTCGATAAACCGGAGATAAAATAATATTTAGAAATAATAATTCATAGAATAAAAATGATTTTTTTTTTATTTTTTAACAATTTTGACTTTCGTTTATTTTGAGGTTTATTTTAAATAATTATTTGGATTAATTCTAATATTTAATCTTTTAAAATTTATTTTATTTGTTCTAATTACTTCATAATTTTTCTAACCCTGAACCAGAGACATAAAACGTTTTAGCAATTTAAGCAAACATTGTTTGGTGCTTGGTGTGCATTTGATAAACTATCTCAGCACTCTTTTGCTGCTCATTCATCGATTTTCCTATGTTATACAAGTGACAAGAATAAGTTTTCCTGGAAGTTTTCAATCTTTCAATTCATCAAAACAAAGTAACTCTTTCTAGATGCATAGAAGATCATATTTCAAATCTTAATGAAATCGGAATCGTAAAATCTATATCGATCTATTGCTAAAAGATTTGTTGTTAAAAAAGTTCTAATTCTGTGCTGATAACAAGAGCAAGGAAACAATCACTTTCAATATTTTTGAATATGTATCAATCAAAATTTCTAACAATAACAATTACGTGGCATCAGCAGCTGTTCTTATATTTAAAGGTAAACCATCCAAAATTGATGGCGTTCTAGATTAAATAATTGCAAAAATAATAGTAAACTGGCCGTTTCATTCCTTGCACGTAATTCAAAGCAGAAAAGGTCGAGTTTTATTAAGAAAACACGCCAAAGATACATTAATGGCACTCGTATGTGCATTAAAACTTCTTTGTCTGGATTATAATGATATTTTCTATTTCAATTTTTACAAATCAAAAAAACTGTAACCACCAACTACATTTTTTATAACTGAACGAGTTACTAATTTTAAAGTTTTTTTTAAAGATACGTCAGACGGATTTTACGGATAAAAACTTGGAGAACGAGAAAATAAAAAATATATTTTTGAAATAATGCAAATGACGATAAGGAACAGTACTCGGGAAATAAAGAAGGTGAATTTACAAGTTGGCGTAGCATTTTTTTTCTTTTGCTCCATTCACTCTTGAAATGAATTGAATCATTAAATAAGCATTAAAAAAGTTTCTTTAAAAAAATGTCCCAATCATAAGAAAAGAAGAGAGAAAAAAGGAAGAGAACGAAGCAAGGAATAAAAAAAAAATATATATATATTGCTGCTCCGTAAAACAAAGTTAAAATCGACGGGGGGTCGCTTTATGAAGAAATAAAGTGCTCGCCAATGTTCATGCTGTGTGAGTAAGCGCATCTTCAACAAAAAGACTTTATGACTCCGGTCTTGCTGCAGAGGGCAAAAAATAATACACCAGTGACATTTTGAAAAACCGTTAACTAAATTATTTAAGGCCAATTTGCTCACACCTCGGTATCATACGAGGAAATAAATTATTTTCCAAATAAACTCTGAACTTTTTTTTCTTCAAAAGTGTGTATGCCTAAATCAAATTCGCAATAAAGTTCAATTAATTGGTGCGATAAAACAGACTGTTTATTTCGTAAAAGTACGTGGTTTTTGCCCAAGCGAGACGAAAATTTTTTCGGTTCGAAATATACTACGCCATAAGGAAAACCTGGAATTCTTTTTATTTTTTTTAAAGGCAATTTGTCCACGCAAATTTCTTCGCCCACGCGGCTTACTTCTTTTTTATTTTTCCTCGGGGGTATCGCGATGCGATCAGCCTGCTTTAAAACATTGTAGCCCATTGTGTCTGACACGAGTGGGCACGATATTCATGAGGAGCTTTATTTTGGTTTTTCGTTCGGGTATGATTAGACCGATTAGATGTGCGGCGCGCGGAGGATTCAATCAGATTTTTGTTTAGTTTTCGTTAATGGCTTCTTCCTGGTTATTACAATGATCAATTTGGCAAGGTAGAAAGTTGTTAATACACGGTTCATACCCTCTGCTGGATGATATAACGCTGTTTTTAAATACGTACCTGAAACAGAAAAAAATACATATTGTTAGGTGATTACTCGATGAACTTTACATTGTTAAAAATAACTATTTATCGAAAAACTTTGCACTTTATATAGAAGAAAAACCTTAGTCCAAAATCTGCCATGAATAAAGTTACAATGGGGAGTACTTTTGGCGATTAAAATATCTATAAACCACTTTATTTGTTATTTTAGCCTGCTGCAAAAAATGTTAAAATGACCTTTGCTACCACACCGATGCTACATTATAGTAAAAAAAAAAAAAAATTTCGATACTCCAGCCACGAATAAAATGACTCTAAGTTTTCAGCTTATAAAACATCGCAAGGAGTGATTTTATTCGTGGCTGGTGTGTCAAATTTTTTTTTTTACTATAATGTAGCCATTCGTATGGTAGCAAAGGTCATTTTAACATTTTTTTCCGCAGTTTAAAATAATAAATAAAGTGTTTGAGAGACATTTTAGTAACCGAAAGTCGTCTGATTGTAACTTTATTCGTGGCAGATTTTGAGCTAAGGTTTTTCTTCGCCGGGACCATCGATATTTTCTAAATCTTAAAAGAAAAATAGTTTTATAATAAACATAAAACTTCAAAACGTTGTATGCTTTTCAACGATAAAAATTTTTCCTACGACCGCGCCTAAAGTGAGGCATCCCTCATAGCAATTATCGATCACTGGAAGATTGTCAAGTAACGATTAGAGTCTCGGGGAA
The DNA here is from genome assembly GCA_038277355.1 of Encarsia formosa. Classification (NCBI taxonomy): domain Eukaryota; kingdom Metazoa; phylum Arthropoda; class Insecta; order Hymenoptera; family Aphelinidae; genus Encarsia; species Encarsia formosa. Next base: position 116,575,063 of record CM076184.1, read on the forward strand.
GCGCGCTTTGCAAGAAACAACATCGCATTAATCGGTTTATACGACCGTCGGCTAGTAACAGCAGGTCTGCAGCGAATTATTATTGCGCCGCCTGCTGTTGTGTCGCGCCTTGAGCCGCATGCACCGTCTCGTTATTACGCTCGCGACTGTATTTGATTTGCGGTGGGAGTGAATGAACCTCCTTTTTTACCTTCATTACACGGGTGTCAATTACTTGGATTTTATCCGCTCGTTCCCCTTGCGCTCCCCTGCAATCAGACTAAATCACGGATAGTCGAGTGCTATTTTTACCCGTGAGGTCTTAAATACCCACTGTGATCTGAGAATATGATATTTTTCTCGGTTTACAAGAATCATTTTGTAGTCAGCTGATTAAAAACTACAACTTCAACGTTACTCGGTTGATAAAAAAAGAATCTAAGTATGATTCATAACCCTGACCGTTAGTCATATTTGACTAAAATTATTGCTATTGACAGTGAAATAAAAAAAATGACAACTCCTCGGATGATTTACGATCGCCGGGTTTATCGATAAAAGCGCATATATCGGTTAAACAGTTATTGGTGTCAATGTGAGAAGCCGATGAGAAGCCGGGGTTGCGCAATAAGATTTCCATGCGCATCGTCACAATGTAAATACAGATAAATCAATACGAAATCTGGTTTTAATAGAGTCCTCGGTGTACCCTTTTTTGCTCTCGCGTAACGAATAATTTTTAATGATTCGATGCAAATGCAGCGCATTCAAAGCAGAGGTAACAGTGCACATTGAGTACTCACTCAAACTCTCTCTCTCTCTCTCTTGAAAAAAAATATGTCACCATTGTGTGTTTGCTCTCAATCGATATAAAAACCACGCATGCGACAAAAGAAGAGAAAAAAAAAAAAAAAAAAAATGTCGCCACGAGTGATGCTTGAAAAACAGTGCGTGCAACTGCAGTTTCTTTATTTCCTCTTATCGATTATCTCGGTTATGAGAGCTGGAAATGTGTTACAAGCTCTTAATCGATCTGGTTAATTTAAGTTTGATGGCCAACGCTCGGGGATGAATAAGTGGTACACGAAGCCACCACAATCGGCGTGAAAAATTTCCGACACGCGATCTTAATTTCCGAAAACAAACTACCCCGGTTCTCGTGATTTAGATTTCCAATCAGCCTGCTTTCCGCACGCGAAATAAGAAACAAGAAAAAAATATGGTCCCGTGCGGGCTTATCTTATCCGCGACCCTCGCGATTCAATTACGCATCGATATATATATTTCTGCAACTCCTAGACTTGTTACGCACACATCAATAATTAACTGCAATCGGCCGAGTGGCACTTCAATTAACCACTCTTCTCTGACTCTCTTTCTCTTTTTTTTTTTTGCACCAGCCACTTTTTTTTTTACACGCCGCGAAAAAATACGCGGCTTTTGTCTTGATTTTTAGCGCTTTTTTTATTGCCGAGCGCACGGGTAAATATAGAGGACCGGGACGCGGGTTTAATTTTGTACCCGGTGAAAAGTGCTTTTTTTAAAAACGCTGCTTTTTTGGGAAGACAGAACACTGTGTTTTGGAGAGATTTTCAAAAGTCGACGCGCGAAAAATTCAAAACCCTGCCTTTAGTAAACCAATCCGCCGTTGTAAATTAAATTTTTGCTTTTCGACATCCACCCAGACGTAAACGTTTAATTAAAATTCATTTGGAAAAAAATCGATAGCCAATTCGTCGAAAAAAAGCAGTAGGAATTTTTAATTCCAAGCCTACTTTTTCCCCCCGGGAACACAAAGGGAAGCCCCTGCGAATCCGGGGGGAAGATGATACCGGAATTTAAATTTCAATAGGCGAAGGATATTTTCCCGCGAAACGTGTGATTATCATGCGCGGATTCGATAAAGGTGTGTCGCTTCCCTTTCTTTGGTAACGCACGCTGCAATTTACGAGCCGTGTGTTCATTCGTCAGAAGAGGCTTGATTTCTTCGTTTTTTTCGTCCAAAGAGGGATTGAGTCGTTTTGTTGGGGGGATTTTAATTGGTGTGAATTTTCTCGTCACGACTCTCGATTCGAACTGAGTAATTATGAGTGCTTTCTTTTTTGGGATGAGTCTAGTTTGTTTTTCGCGAATACGTGTTATTAAATGTGAATCGTTGCTAACAAGTCGCACTGTAATGACATATTCGAGGATCGATAAAAATAAAAAGATTTCAAGTGCTAGTATTTTTTAATTTTATAGGTAGTGTTTTTCTTGAATAGATTTCTTTCATTGAAATAAACCAGATACGATTCGTGTGAAATTCTCTTGCAGGCTAAATTAAAAAATTCTTCTTAATGTAAAAATCCAAAAAAATTAGTATGTCGTAATGAAGAAAAATAATCGCAATAAAGGAAGTACTTTTGAAAAATAGTTTTTAGATTAAAAAAATTGTAATTTAACAAACAAAAACGAAGCTATGAGTTCATCATCCTGCGTCCTCGATAAATCCTAAATGAGAAAAAAAGAGAATTCATTGTGTTCACGTACGAGTTTCACGCGGGGATTTTCGCCACGCCTTCGATATTACACGGAATATCGACGTGTGGGGTTAATCACAGGTTGCGAGAGAGACTTTTAATTAGCGATTATTACAACCCCGGTGAATTAATTTTCATTTTTTTTAAATATATCAAATGAAGATGTTGATTTTTTCTTCCCATCGTACGAGCCTTGAATGCAAAGTCTCCTTAATGCTCGCGTAAATTAAACCATAATTTTTTACATATAAACTTTAATTGAATTTACAAAACCAACCTTGAATATTAAAATGGGGGGGGGGGGGCTGTAATTAAGCCATCTATAAAAATATGTATGATAGTCTTGAAAATCAAACACTAGTGTCGTTAAACTCGTAACAAACAAAGCTGAAATATTCATCAAGGGCCTCATTCATTCCGACCCCATACTCAACATTCGTCATACCCCGGGTAAAAAGAAAGAAAAAGAAATTAATCCACGAGGAGGAAAGAAAGGTATAAATGCAAATGAACGCAGCATCGCCGATAAACGCAGTAATTACGGAGGGGCGAAATTTGTAAAGCTAATTTAGCCGAAAGTCTAAATCATCGGGACTGTTGAAGCAATTCAAAAGTGGCGTGTCGAAAAACACTTAGGGTGGGATTCCGTCTTCCAGGGTGGTGCATTTCGAATCGAAGTGTTTCGGTGATATTTTTGTTTCTAAGTGTGATTTTTTTTAATTTTGCGGTTGTAAAGCACTGGTAATTTTTGCTCGAATTTTTGATTGTTTGTTAGAGGAATCTTTTGAATGATTTCTATCCAGAATGAAAATTTTTCAATTCAAGCGGAGGTCTGTTGTTTCTTCCTCGTTGTTTACCCCGACTTGATGGAAAGACACTTTTCCATCGGTATTCACCCTCCGCAAATTTTTCACAAATTGGATATAAGCGTAGATCAACAATAACGGTACGCCGAGTCCTTTTTTCAATCAGTAACTCGCTTCTTCTTCTTCTTTTTTTGTTAAATAAAAGAAAAAAGGAAGCCGGAAAAGAGAGATTGTTTTGAATAAGGAATTCCGGGGAGTCACAATAGTTGGGTAGGTATTTTTATACCCCCCCTACAGCCACAAAGAGGGAGGAATCTTATTTTTTCAATCTCGGGAAGAAGAAGAAGAAATGGACTTTAGCCGCCCGTCCTTTACATATCAAGGCTCCTGAATCGCCTTCTGTTTTCTCAGCGTAGCGCCCGAGATATTTGCCTTCTTTCGAAATGTATACAACAATGGGGGAGGGAGGGAAGGCAAATAGAATTCCACTTAATTCGCGGTGAGGACATCCTTTTTCCAAGTGTCCTCCTTATTGAGGGGGAGGAAGAAGAAGAGAACGCTTATATTCGGGACGCTGCCAATGGGGAAAAATAAGAGAAGCTATGGCTTTTCTTATTCCCTCCGAAGAGTTTTCTCGGCGAGTTTGACGTAATTAAAATTTCTCCCGAGACAAAATGAAGATGTGGCAAAGAGCGCGCGGCGGCCGGCCTCCATTGAGGAAAATTTTACTCGACGGGCAAATTGAAGTAACTGTTTCAGAGGGCGCTGCACAATGGCCTCGGGTAAATTTCCATCTGTATTCGAATTGTTGTAATGGGCGTGCTTTATGCCTCGGCGAGACGAGGCGACGTTCTTTTCAAAATTTTGACAAATTGTCCTTGCTTTTTGCGGCGAAGAAAAAGGAGAAAATTATTTTACGAAGAATGGGGCTTTGATGATAATTGAGTTGGGTTCCGTGAATGGACACTGATCTTCGTTTCTTAACTGTGACAGGGTCTTTAGAATAAAAAATTTGTGCGATATTGGTTTATTTATACCCAAGCTTTCAAGCTAATGAACTATCTGGCTAAGGTAAAAAACAACGGTAGATTTAAATCCTCGATTTTCCAAAAAAAGGTGAAAATTATTATTCTATTTGAAAGGCGCCGCTATTAGTCATTTCCCCGCTCGCTCCCCATTGATATTAAAATATTCAATAAACCGAGCGCAGCTTGCACGCGAGGTGTCGCTTCGGAATTAGAACTACACCTCGGGCTAATGAGAGTGGATGGCTCTTCGATTTTATCACGGTGGCATCTTGGCTCCCACGACTTTAAGCTGCATAAACTTTTAATCAGAGAATTTTATCTTGTAACGGATCGACTAATTGCAACGAAAAAGGTCCCGAAGTGGATGGATAGACAAAGGGAGGCTTGCGTCTTGTTCGGGAATGGAATTTATTGGACCGGCACATGCATCAAGCGACGATCAGTTTTTTAATTAACGTCAGAAATTCACGGGCAGGCTGTTTATTGATTTGCTAGGTCGAAACTAGAGAACCTGGTGTTTAATTTATAGCGTTTAGCGTGCAAACACCAATTTAAAACTCACTTATGCACATCGATGCTTCCCATAACTTCAGCAAGCGACGGATAAAAGTCGCTTTCGCTCTCGTTTCGAACTACGCTTCGACGTACGTTCGTAAGTTTTTCGCTGGTGGCTTCTTTATCGGCCCCGCGATAAAGAAAACGCGTGTCGCTCGAGATACCCGCGCACGTGTTACAACCAATCGCGTCTCTCTCTTATTCTTATCCTTTGCACACCGGTTTTATGGATAATGGGTACGAGGAATTTCGAGGTGGGCCGGTCAGCCACTTGTCGCATTAAGCATTGTTCGAGCGGATTCTTACTTATTGAGGGCCGTGAGATAAAATTCTCGCCTGATTGAGTGCGATACGGATTCGGGTGTGACGTTACTGCGGTTTTACTTATCGCGTACTCACGTGGAAAAGGTTGCGGTGCACTTGCAGGAATGCTATCTGGAGTGTGGAGTCTTGTAAATCAATCAGGCAAGAGACAGTAGGCAAGGGTCAAAGGATCTTAAGATAATTGCAGTTGGAAACTTTACTGGGTGTCGCGAGGATTTTGAAAATTAGATGATATGATTATCCTCAGTCAATTACGGATTATACCAGATACTTCAAGATGTAATTAAAAAATTACTGCTATTAAGATCACATTAATCAAATAAATTAGAGTAATCACTTAGAAGTTTCGAAACATAGCTATCACCGTTTAAAACTGACCGTCACTTATGAGAAAGTTTCGGTAGCTTTTCTCAAAGTAATTGTACCGATGTTATCAAAGATAAATTACAGTTGTTTGAGATAACAACGAGAAAGACAATGGAAAGTTGTAGTTGATTTTAAAAATAAGTGTATTTTAGTTTAAACTGATGATTGCACTCAACTACATGAAAGTACGAGCTAAACTTCAAAACTGATGATTAAAAATAGCCTCGAGCAATCTTTTTGGACATGGTTGCCGAAACTCAAAAATAATTTTTCATCTAAACCATACTCCAAAAGATCTTATCAAAGACTATAAAATTAAAAAGATAAATTATTCCAGTCCCGAAAACCATGTAACTCCATCCCAAAAAAAAGCCGCGCGATTATGCGGATAACCAGGTGACGACACGGGGTTTTCAAAAAGTCGCCCCGGCGATAAAGGAACTCCTATCGGTGGATCATCGACGGCCTTTGCTCATGTTTCATGCAGCGTACGAAGCAGCCCATGGATAAATTATTTATCCGAAAATATGCCCCTCCTGGTTGCCCCCGGGGCCATTGTGGAGGGCCAAAACTTTGGACGCCCGGTAGCCGCAAGTGTCTCCCTCTCCTCCTACTCCTTCTTTTTTCTGATATTATACCCGGGGAATGCGTGGAAGTTTCGCAGACTGAAAAATTTATAAGTTTGACTTTTTGCTTGATGCTTTGAATAGTTTACGTGAGGTGTGGAATTTTGGTGAATTTATAGTGTACATATATTTTTGATAAAAAATAGTTCACAGTAAACAAACTCTGTTTTCATCGTGGTTCATCGTTTTAACGAATTTTTTTATCTGACGAATTCAAAGAATTCACCCGTCAGTTTGAGAGGCACCCAAGGGCATTCATTTTTGTCCGATTAAAACGAATAATGAATATCAGAAAGTAGATGAAAGCGCACGGTAAAATTCGACATCGAAAAAACAATAAAAATGCAAAGCAAGCCAATTTTACCCTCCGCGATCAAAATTTAACTCCAATCGTGGAAAAATCGCCGCCAACGGGACGTACAAAATATCATTAAAAAAAAAATAAAAAACATAGAAGAAGAGGGCAAGTGGAGTACATATATATTTTTTTCATCGTATAATTCTCGCTTAATTCAACGAGATTTTAATACCATTCAAGAGTCATCGACGAAATCGCTCGGAATGCCGGCTCGATTATAATCCCCCCTCCTCTAATTTTATATACGCACGCGTGGAGTTTTTAGCGTGGGCTTACGGCGCGCTTTTTATTTATGAACCGTCCGTTATCTCTCTCCCGGGAGGATCGAAAAAATATATATATACGTATAGGAGCCAAGAGCAGCGTATTAAACTCAGCGGGTGGATGTATCGAAAATGAATGAAAAAAACGCCCGGTGCCAATTACTTATCGAGCATTTTTTTTTTTCTCTTTTTTCGCTTGTGATTACTCGCTTATTAATAGGGGCGCGTCCGTCATAAGAATGATACCCGAAATATCGCCGGATTACCAATTAAATAGAAATTTTTTTTGTATTTATACGAGTGACGGGCATCGACATACGCGCAAATGCATCGTTCCTCGAGTGACGGGGGCTGAAAAACAATGAATATATTTTCGTTGCTTCTGAATTAGAGGTTTAATTCCTGGCGGCAGCGGATGCAAAATATTTAAAAAAATGTTCTCGACAGCCCCCCGAGCGAATTATTAACGAGGCTTCTAGCGATGAATCGTTAATTCTCAGATAAAAAAGTCATTGATCTCGCGCTGGGAATCGCACCCCCGGGGGGCGGTGATGATTTTAAAACCGAGACACGATTTTATTGAGTGGTCATCGCAAATCGAACACAAAGTATCGCGAACCACAGCCGTGTTGATTTACGTTGTGCAAATATGTGAATAAAAAGTCCTTATCCGGGGCTCAATAAAGACCACGCTTGTGAGATAAGGGAATCGATGAGTGTGCCTTGATTAGTCCTGAACGAGCCGTCTGTGCTTTAATACCCAGATAAGCAAACTTTTTTTGCGCTGTATGCCGATAATTTTTGCAATAAAATAAAAAAAAAGGTAGTTTTTTTTTTCATCTCGTGGGCGTCCCCCGGGTAAACAAATCGGTCATAATCATGGAGGACGAAGTTTATCATCTCCGTTGATTTTGCCGTACTCTACCCGGGCTAAAATTTTCCGTCGCTCGGGTCGTTTAATAATTCACGCATAATCTATCCGGCCCGCGCGCGTGAAAAGTTTTGCCCGGACCGACGAGAAGCGTCTGCATAATTCAAGGGCGGACGACGCGGACGAGGGACGACGCATCTTTTCTCCCTTTTGACGAATTGCCAGCGCGATACCCGGAGTGATTATTGCCCGGGAGATGTTAGCGAGCTTTTTTTATTTTACCTTACCGAAATATTTCACTCGTACCTTCTAAAGTTGAAAAGTGCGAAAATCCACTCGGATAGAGTCAAAAGCGAGCCACTCTTAGCTTAGAATGGCTCACTTTTTACTAGAATTCGAGTGAATTTGAGCTAACCTCACTCTTACAGATTTAGTGAGTACACTGCAAAACCAAGTGTCTTATTTTGTCACGATTTTAAAACACTTAAGTGTCTTATGCGTCTAACCTTGCAGGTTAGGTATTGAAAACACTTGGAAGTGTTTTAAAATCGTGACAAAATTTACACGATAAGTATACCTATATCGAACTTTTTAAGACACTTGGGTTTGCAGTGTAGGTACGTAGAAATATTCGAGTGTACTATATTCGTTCTGGCGAGCTCTAAAGACCCCGCGAAAAAAATAATAGCTTGGGTAAGAATACCCCGTAGACGACAATAAGCAAATTTCGATCCAGTAATTCAGCGCCGCCCTTCGACCCCACGCGCGCGTGACATTACGTTATTATCGCCGTCTGTTTTGACATTCATCCGTGGGGCAGCTTAGACCCGGGAAAAAAATGGGACGTTGGAACTCTCTGTTTAATAACGAAATATTCTCGGTATTTTTCAGCGGGAATAAGTCTCGGGAGGGACAGAGCCTCGGCGTAGCGGGAAAGAAAAATACAAGGAGAAAACTAACTCGATTTGTAACGGTAAGATTTTTCTCAAGCACCGAGCCGGGGCGTTTGAATAATTTTACATTTCCAAAAGTTCGAGTAGAGGGCCAGGTCGAGCGAGCGGTGGGGTAAATAAAATCGCTTTACGTCAACTGCGAATAATGTTTGTGAAATAAGTTGTTTTTCCTCGGCTGCCTCCCACTAGGAAATCAGCAATTCGATTGACTCGTTAGCTGGAAAAAAAAAATGATAATTCGAGGACGGTCGTTCGCGGGGGAATTTTATCGCGGGCAGGGGGCCCCCGTAACTCAAGATTAAAACACGGCCTGGTCATGTTGGCGGAGATAAGAGAGAAAGCAGCTCGAGGAGGAGGAGGACGCGCGTCCCGTATATCGAGTGACACGACTCAGCCGCGTCTTCTTAGCTTGAATTCGAGAACTCTGGGCGAGGGCGCAGTTTACGTCATACGATATCGCCCGCGCGAATTCCTACGGTTAATTAAGGATTCTGACCCCTCCGCTGTTGTTTACTTTGGGATTTGTCGGTCCTGCCGGGGGAAGAAGAGCTTTTATCATTGATCGTCATTGTTGACGAAGGTATTTTTATTTTTTGGGATGAAATACCGTCAATGTTTTGAATTTCGTCTTTTCAAAATTATTTTTAAAAATTATTAGAGTATAAAAAATTTTTTTTTTTTTTTTGAGGTACACTTTGAGAAATTTGAAACAAATTTATGACGAATACTAGGTGCTATCTTTCGTTATTTATGATCTTTGACTTGAAAGGTTAATATTATTATAAAGCTAATGCATTGATCTAAGTTAAGTAAATTAAATACTAATATTCTTTTTTTTGTAAAAACACATATTTTATGTACATATTTGAGGGTTAAGGATCCGTACTACAAAACAAGAATATTTTATACACCTCTTTGAATATAAAATTTATTACAAGTTAAGTACTTACTCAATTGAATAAGTGATCAAGAATTCCAAAATTTAAAGTTTGAATTGCAAAATCATTCAAACTTTGAAATCTACTTTTTCTTGAATTTCTGATTGATTTATTCAAATTATATAAAAGGGAAAAGTAGGTCTTTCAACTTAAATCTGTTGACTTTGTCAGTTTAATTCTTCAATTCTATCTAATAATCACTAAGGTTAAATTGTAAGTCAAAGTCATCTCAATCAAATTTCAAAAAGCAATGAAACTCCTTTTCCAAACAACTCAACGAAATTAAATTATCATCACCGTGTCCAAAATCACGCCTCGTTATTCATTCTTCCTCCGGTCGCAATTACTCCAAAAAATTCGGAATTTTCTCGTTCCCGGGGCTTTAACTTCGAAAGGCCGGTCTCTTTTTGTTCCCCCTGCTCCTCCGCCCTCTGGCTGCACCCGAAAAAATAAAAGAAAGAAGAAGAAGAAATCCACGGAATCAGCAAAACCCCGGGCTCTGGCTGCAGATTACGAGGGTCCGGTTTATCCGGGGCACTAAATACATCCGAGGAAAATAAAAAACGTCCGGGTAAAAATGTTACCAGCTGATACGGAGATAGAAAAGAGAGAGAAAAGGGAGCAAGGGGAATTTATGAAGGCCCATATGCGCGAAAATTACACCCGCGAGTTTATTATCTTCCGAAATACGCCCTTTTTATTTATATTGTTCGGTGGTTAATCTTGCTTTATTAATGAGGGTACTCACAAATTACAGCCGTCAAATTCACTTACCTAAAACATAAAAGAGAGAATATCAAATTAGTTTTTCGATGATTACAAGACGCTTTTTCATAGCCTAAACCGATGATTACTTATTTTAATTTTGGAAATTTCCGGGGTGCGATTAAGGTGAAAAATTTTCTCACGTGCGTATGTACGAACGAACGAAGGAGAATAAATGAGATTACCGGGTAATAAAGAGCTTTACTACTGGCGAGTCTCGTCTGGTTATCGCGCTCGACGATCGAAAAAATATGGATGCGCCGCTCCGAGGATACACCCCGGTGCAACTTATTCATTATTCAAAAACCGTACGTGCATTTACATTTTGATACCCTTCTTATTATAATCAATGGGAGTTATTATTTTTTAAGTACCTCCGTGCGTAATACAAATGGCTCTGGATTCGTGTACATTGATATCACTTACAGCTATACAAAATAAAAAATAAAAATAAATGGTTCCGAATTAATTTATAATTTAAAATAATCAACGGTTTTAAAATTAACTAATGAATCCTTTTTTTTGTGAATAGCCAAAGCAAGACGTTGAAGCTTTATGAAAAACCGAGTGAAAAACTCTGCTTGTGTTGGTCAAGCTCGAACCAACAAACCTCAGAACAAAGAGTTTTGCGCTCTACCAACCGAGCCGTTCTAGGCACACATCCTAAGTATAACTCGACCTTCAACAAACATAACAGTCCAAAAAGACCGGGATGAATTTATGATAATTCCAGCATGCAGCCGGCAATCGTCAGAACGCATCATCAAAAATATCTCGGGCGCGCATCTCCCGGGTTTTTAATGAAGACCCACGCGATAAACGCACAAGCCGAGCGTATGGAAAAAAAATGCCCCGTTCGTGGGAAAAGGTTTGGAGAAGAAGTTTTTCGGCAGCCCCGCCGGACAATCGCGGGTAGTTCGTCCCGGGCGCGGGCGCATCCGGTAGGTCACGGTCGCCCGATTTTTTCTAGTCGGGAGCGGATGCAGTCCGAAACAAAGTTTTTTAAACGACCGATTTTGAACATTCGACAATGGGGGAGTAAATCACCGCTCGATATGTATGTATGGGGCGGTGGAGTTAATTAGCCGCTGCGAATGAATGTGTGTCACCGGTGTGTAACAACTCCTCCGGTATCTTTTTCGTTCCGCAGCGTAACCGCGGGGCGTAAATTACAGTTTGGGTAGCTGCGGTCGAAAAAGAGAGACGAGCGGGCACCAGTCGCACCGCGATTATAACCGAAAAACCGCACGACGCTGAAAGGTCGAGCGCGACCAGGTCGAAATCCCTCTCTTTTTTTTTTTTTTTTTCGAAGCTGCGCCTTTTGATTTATCGCTGGGACTTTTTCAAACCTTGCGGGGACGAAATTATTTTTTAGGATTTAAATGCCCGAGGATGGGTTAGACAGAGATTCGTAAAATTCTAAACGGTTTTTTTTTTGGACTAGAAGTTTTGTCTGGGATGGACTTGTAAAATTTATTGTCCAGTGGAACTCGGAATGAAAAATTATTCATTCATTGAACCAAACACTGTAAGTTTAGTTTAACATAAATTCAACTTCGGAGTTTCAGGTCAGACGCAAGTCCCTCAAACTTTAATGAGTCAGAATCACTACATTTTAAAGCCATCAGCGAGTGAAAAATTGAAAATTCTCAAGCATCAAAAAGAAGACGTCAAAATCCAGTTTCACGCTCTGGTTAAGTGATTAACTCTCTTCGCCCCCACTTAAAAAAAAAAAAAAAAACATCAAGCTGATCCAAAAAAGGGCACCCCAAGAATTCATCATTCAAAAAAGAAAAGACAAAGTCAAAACATTCATCACGTTAATGGTCCCGTAGTCAAAAAAAACGCGTCCCGAACAATGAAGCCCCCCCAGGCAGCCAGGACAAGAGTGAGGGATAGATAGAAATAAAAGGAGGCCGAAACAAGGAGTCCTGGAGGAGTTCACCGCGGTAATTTCACGAAAAACAAGCTCCTTGGAAAAACACGATCCCTAATCGAGACGCCCCAATTTAACCCCCCAACGACAATGGGGCTTCAATTTCCTTTAGAGACCGAGCTTATTCTTCTTTGTCACCGGCTTTTCGGGAGGATTTTTTTACCCGAGAAAAAAAAGTCAATTTAAAATTAACACCTGAAAACTCTTGACCGACGATATTGCTACAGTCGAGGGGCTATGCACTCCAAAATCACTGTTAATTCTTTTTGACTCTTTGGTGATTCTTTTAGCAAATTTAGAGTGTTTAGAGCCTTTGATCCAATTTCAATTAATATTTTGCTAAAAATAATATCTTTCGAAGATTTTTACTTGAAATAAAATTGATATTTTATTGATTATATCGACGGGTGATACGAAAAAGGGCACTTCAGAAAAATTAGCAAAGTAAAAATTAACAACGTGGGCCAGCCACGTAAAAAATAACACGAGCGATTTCATCATTATTTAATAAAACAAGTTATCAAAATAATGAAAAAATCGTTCGTGTTATTTTTTACGCGGCTTGCCTACATTGTTAATTTTTACTTTGCTAATTTTTCTGAAGTGCCCTTTTTCGTATCACCCGTCGATATGTATTGATTTTTGGGTGTGATTTTTTTAGTGATTCTGGAGTGCACAGCCCCTCAGCTACAGTTCTTTGTCGAAGGAGTAGGTCTTAATTCAAAATCAACGCATTATTATAAATGTAACTTTTTACTCGACTTTTTACAGCCTCGAATGTAGCATGCATTTTACAGGTAAACTTAAAAGCCCAACTTTATTCTGAAAAAAAAACAACCTCGACCTTTGTGAAGTTTCTTAAAAAGGTTAAACATAAAAGGGGATTTCGTAGTTTAACGAAACTAATTTTTCCCTCCCCCCCCTTTTTTTTTACCCCGTACAAACTTTACAAGCTTGGTTAAACTTGGCGCGCGGAGTTCGCTGGCCCGTCGACACCTGAAACAAACACGGTTCCGATTCTCACAAAAGTTCGGTGCAAAAACAGAGCTACGAGAGAGAGACAGGAGAAAAAAAAAAATTCAATGACCGCGGTCGTCATCAGGACGGTAATGACCGCAGAGAAGAAGAAGCCCAGGCACGCTTCATCGCGAGCCAACGAACTGGAACAAAAGCCCCGCGCGAGTTTCGAATTCGCGAGTTTTTTGTTTTCGTCCTTCCTTTCTCCTCCGCGGATGATAGATCAACTCCGCGTGAGAAAAGTACAGCGAAAATTGGTTTTCTCGAAAAAAAAAAAAAAAAAAAAAATTTGCGGTCATTTTTTTTAATTGTCTCTTTGTTACAGTGCAGCGGTTACGGCTTTGGGATCGGTTTACACGAGTGTTTTTTCTAATCTCATCAGTCCATTAGTCCTAAGTGTTCTAGGTTTTTTGCATAAAGTAATGTTTAAATCTAATTACTCCGCGCTCAGAGTACAGGGGGTAAAAAATACACGGAAAACTATTAAAAGTAATATACACAAAAAAAAAAAAGAGGTAAGGCAGGAGGAGTTTTACACTTTGAAGAGTACCACGAGCGCTAAAAGGTTAATTACGTCGAAGTAGAACTCGCGCTCAAGTTTCAACTTCCGTCTAACTCGTTTTCGTATGAATATGCATATACGCGCGCGCGCGTCGTGTCGTCTTTCCGTATCAAAAAACTTGTCGCGAGTGTTGAATTACAGGGTAAAAAAAGAGTCAGAAAAATAAGCCAAGTTTTCACTTTAAACTAGAGTGAGTTATTATCACGGCTTGCTCGCTAACCAGTTGTCGGGAGTTCGTGTGTGTGTCTTAAATTTTACCCCGTAAGGTAATTAATATTACTACCGGTGTAAAATTATTTTAATTAATTGTCAAGCGCAAAGTTTGCTTTTCCAGGATGAGTTTCGCGAAAGAAAAGGATGATGATATTTCCGCGACAGCGAGCTATTTACATTTAATCTACAAAAAACTTCAATTTTTGATGAAAATTTGCCCTAAAACTCAAGTCGATCCGAAAAAAAAGGGGGGTTTTAATCCCCAGTTTGGTTTTAATTTCCTTCGGAAGGGCCTGGAAGGGGAGATTAATGTCGGCCGCACGCGGTGGCGTTTTAATGATTCGCGGGGGGCAGCCGACCGGCGGGCGGCTCTCGAATTTCGTGTGCTGCGCGCGCGGCCCGGATTTCCCTCGTGGCCTCGGCGACGCGCCTGCATGCGGGATTTTACGGTCCTCCGGTTAATGGTGTTTTGCGGGTCCTCCATGGGTACCCCGACGCGCCCGCCCGGCCGGCACTCGAGTGTTAAATCGTAATTCCGTGCGACTCTGTTTTGCCTCTTATTTACTAAAAATAGAAAAACCCTTTTTTTTTTCAATAAGAGCAGTGATGTGAATTACAATTTTTCGACTTAATTTTTCCTGAGAATGAAAAAGAAATACAAATAATAGGGAAGATGCACAATGTTTAATTATATTTTTTTCTTAAAATTCTCAAATTTTAATGAATTTTAAGATTTTTTTATATTTTTTCTATCAATGTTACCAGAGATATAATTTTTTGAAAATTGGTACTCGTGACGTCATCAGTACCATTTTACATTGGAAATATCTCTATAAACTTGATTATTTCGAAAACATCCAAAGTGTATGTAGAACTCCTTCGGTGTTCATTTTTTTTCAAAAAAAAAAAATACGAGTCGATTATTTTTTGATACACTATCTAATAAAGACAAACTAAATAATTTTTTTTTTATGCATCTTCCCTATTGCATGTAAACTACATGATCAATTGCTTATAAAATTTAAATATTTAAGTGTTTTCTGACATCTTTTTTTTGCAAAAAGTAACTTCTATGAAAAGGTGATTTTTAACTTAATCAACCGGTTACAATTAAAGTTTTACATGTAAACTGAACTTCAGGTTTTCTCATGCTCTCAAAGGATTCTGATCAGCCGGTCATTTATGCCCTTTTACCACCAAGTAGAAGGATTTTAACCCATTAAATCATTTCTCCCATACTCCTTTTGTCGGGCGAGCGCCCTATCGAGTTTCACAAGCGCATCACACACGTGACGCGCGGAAAAAAATCGCTCCATCGGGGCTGGTGTCAAAGACGACGTGGGTAAATCAAGCCCGGCAGCAGACGGGTCTGGTTTGGAAATTCGATAGTCCCCCGGTCGCCGCCGCCTCGCTCGATACGCATTTTCTTCCAGCCCGATTGAATTATTTGCGGCGGGAAAACCGCGCTTTTCCTCCAAAAAAAAATCTTACATCGAGAAAAAAAAATTCCCGTCAATCATAAAAAGCTTTCTTCCCTCCATCGAGAACGCAAGACTCGCGGGGGAGAGAGAAAGAAATAAAGAAAAGAAATATCCCGAGATTTAATCGTAATCGAAGGGTGCGGGGGGTAGGTTCAGCGCCAAAATGTGGGGTATCAAAGTCACGCGATATAAAAGAAGGAAATTCAAGGAGATACGCCCGCCTGCGCGATCGAATGTTATTTTCGTACCCGGAAATTAGTATCCATCCGGCCGAGTTATGTAGATTCATGAAAAAAAATAAAAAAAATAAGCCATTTTTTCAACAGAATACGCGCGTTCGTAATCAAAACTTTTCGTACATCATCCATCGGCAGTGAGGGGGCCTATAGAACCGAAACTTACGAGACAAATCGAAGAGCCAATATCATGCCGGGTAATCAGAGTCTCGTAGGAAATGAAGAAACGCGACTTTGGGGCGAGGGTGCCACCTTGGCTTCGTCAAAAATTCCCTTTTCAGCTGCGTCCTATCGGGATTGAATTTCACCCCCCGCGAATCGAAAAAGTTTTGTTTACCCGCGACCCAATTAACCCCACCCTTTTATTTTTATAATCGAAAGACGGAAGGAGAGAGTAAAAAAAGGGGAGGCAGGTAGCGGAACCGGGATTATCTTCCTTAGGGCGGACGCGAGTCACGTTTTCGACGAATCACTCGCGGCAATCGCGCACGTACGCCGATTCGTATCGGGCATGCATCGGAGGAAGGAAATCCGTAATGGCCCAGAGCGCCGATTAGCCGATTAGGACAAATGCCTCCTCCGCGCAGCGGTGACTCGGCGCAAAACTTTTTTACCCCCCTGCCCCCCCTACCCCTCGATCGATGACGTTTACGTGCCGGAAAAGCCCGAGATTTTTCCGACCGCGCGAGTGGATGCTTTTGATTTACGGTTTCAATTAAAACCTCCGCTTACCCGGATGATAGATCTGCGGGCTAATGTAATCCGCGATAAATAACCTTGTTTTGTCATTGACGCCAAGCGCAAATTCTCGGAGGAGCGAGAAACGAAGAGGAAGAGGAAAAAAAAGGGTTGCAAAGCCGACGCGTAATGCGTCTTTTGAACCGAGGAGGGGGGAAGCATTGACTGCGGCGGGCGCAAAAACTAGTTTCGCGATGAAATATATCGCGCGCTTCGTTTGTGAAGCTGCTGCAGCGATTGTGCGAGGAGAGAGACCGGCAACCTTGAGATGACAAATTCGCTTGGGAGAAGTGTGAAGATTAGCATTAGAGCGAGGGAAGGCGGACGAAAAAAAAAATGATGCGTTTTAATGACCCGAGAAATCAGTGTCGAGGATTGTAAGGATGATAAAGGTTTGAGGAACGTGACCATTTTTTTTCGTCGGTTCTTTGTGCATTTTTTAAGTACATTTTTTTGTGCTCAAAAGTTAGAAGCTTGAATGCGTTGTTATACTTATAAATTGGAATTAAATTTTTATTTATGAACTGGGCTTTATGTTTTGTTTAGAATTTTTGAAATGCAGTTAATCAATCATTTGTCAAAGAACTATTTGTTATAGAATAAAATTTTAACAAATGTAAAAATATTATTAGATAAACCGAGAGAAATAAAGTGGATATTTCAAACTATATATTTCTTGTTTAAATAAACTTATGAAAATAGTAAAATTTCAAAAATATTGAAGAATTCACTGATTGATTTATTTTATAATATAATTTTTTCCGTCTTCTAATCTCAAAGTCGGACCTTCGCCCCTTTATTTTCGTATCTCAGCTGGAAAATTAGAATTCAAATTTTTCCCGAAAGGGTTCTTTTTTGACCTTGTTTAAGCCCTCGTCTTCGGCTCGGCCCTCAAACCTCTCGATCGGACAAATCAACCCTTTTCGATCACACCAGAAATCTACTATTTTCAAAGAATTAACCCTCAGTTGACCTTAAATCTCCTAAAAAAATACCTTCAATGCCTGATACTATAAAAAACTGATGAATAAACCTCGCATTTCTTAATGATTTCCAACAATTCGAGTACAATACGATTCTTTTCTCAAAGTGGTAATTCCACACCTCGGTAAGTAAAAAACTAGCCAAGGTTCGCGTGCGTGTTATCTGTACAGCCGGGCAACGACGGGCGAATTCCGCGGGCTTGTTAAGCGCGTTTTTACAAGTCCATTGTGAGCCCTCCGAATATAAACGTGCACTCGGGGCGCGTGCACTCAAGACTCGCGGGTCGCCTGAGAGCGAGAGTTTTTTTTCTTCTTTTGCGTACTCGAGGGGGTGTGAAGCGCTATGCGAGGGGCTGAAGATGGGAATGCGAGATTTTTAAAAGCCCGCTGCAGTGCGAAATTAAGGGCTGACTTTTTTTCTTCTACCAATTCCTTACTGAGCTTTCTAGGTTAGTTGGGCAGAGTGTTCAAGAGTGGAGATGGGGTAATTTCTTGAGAGGAAAATCGAGGGGAAAATAAATTGTTCGTAAAAAAAAATATTATTTAAGAATATTAAGATTTTTTGGTGAATATACTTCTTGAATAATTTATAATAATATATCGGGATGTTCATATAAATAGATTGAAATCTGTCCAACATAAATTATTGAGATACTTGTCATTTAAATGAAAAAATGAATGCACCCTTTTGATCACAATTATAATTCATTAGCTACGGAGTTTGGTCTTACATCAATTAAATTTTTTCATGATTATCAGGATGTACTATTAGTATGAAAAATATTGAACAATGGTTTTGATTGTGATAAAATCAATAAACTCTTTCCAAGTAGAATAATAAACTATGATATAAGGAAAGCTATAAAACTAGTTGAGAGACAATCTAAGAATGATTTTGATTTTTATTAATTCCACTGATCAAAGGATGTTTAAAACCAATTTATTTAAAAACTTTATAAGATACTGTTAAATATACTTGAAGTTATTATGTTTTATACCTATGTAAAATTAAAAGGACCTAGGTCCGTTGGTAATTAAATAAAATAAAAAAATATATAAAATTTTCAAGAACGATCACTTATCTAATATTTCCAATCAAATAATAAAGTTCGCGAACGGATAAAACAGCAATAAAAAGGCGTCAGATTTACGTACAACTATCTCCTACGTAACAACTCGAACACCCAGCGTGACTTCGAAGGCATATAAATTTGAGGACGCTGCTATACGCTCGCGCGGTGATAATTTTTTTTCTTTATTTTTCAACATTTTTCACAACTTACTGGAAAAACTCGACGGCCAAGTTTCCTGCTCTCTAAATCTAGAGAAATCTGATATCAGCCCGCGGCTTACCGGTCAGCTGCACTTACAGCTTGTATAATATATTTTCAAGAAAATCCTCATTAATTTAACCGAACGCGTGCGGTTGACCGATGAGTTACTGCCCCAATCACTCGGCTACCATAAAACAAACGCCGGAGCTTTTCCTTAAAAAAACATTGCGTAATATCTCGGAACATGATCTTTTTTTTTTTTATACGCGGTCGTAGTCGTACGGAATGTTTTGAATTCTCGCAAGGAAGACGTACACGGAAAATTCTTTTCCAGTGAGTAGTGCTGTAAAGAAAGCATCAACACCTCACCCAGCGCCACAAAGAAAGTTACAAAGCCCGAGAAGAAAAGAGCCCGTACTCTCTCTCTCTCTCTCATCGAATCAACGCCCGGTTCGACAAATCTAAACAGCAGTAAGCTTTTATACGACTCTTTTACAGCTGTACGTACGCCGTACCAACCCGAAAAAAAGAAAATTTTTCTACTACCCGGAGTATAAAGAATCCCAGCCGGTATGATGTGGAAAAATCGAAGTGCTCTATCCGCATGCGAATTATTGACCATTTCCCGGGAATATGTCGAAAGTCACAATGTGTACGACCTAGTTTCGCGCTGAGTGTCCTGAATGTAATTTCACGATTATTTCTTTTCTTTTTTTACGATTATGTGGGAATGTAATTTTTTCAATCTTGAGGGCTGTTTCGATAACAATAAATTTTCAAAAATTATACATTTTTATTTAAGTTCAATCTTGTATAAACTAGAAGTTATTTCAGTAGGTTCTTGATATTTATTTACTCGATTAGCTTTGGTTCATATTTAAAAAATATAATATTTATCTCGATAGTAATTAGGGTTTGACGGTCTCGTAAATCTTGTTGTTTACGATTGTAAAATTAATTTAAATAATAAGAGAATAAATCGACGGTCCCAACGAAGAAAAACCTTGGCCGAAAAACTGCAGATTTAAAATTACCAATGAGAGTCTGAAATAAATAAATAAATAAATCAGAAAAAAATTGAGAATCTTAATAAGTCTGCACCCAATTAATCCGATTTATATATTGTTTTAGATTTTTTAAATCTTTTCAGCCACTCATTGATGATTTTAAATCTGCAGATTTTCGGCTAAGGTTTTTCTTTGCTGGGACCGTCTAAATTATTTTTTAAATTACATAACTTCAAAAGAAAAAAAAAAAATATCTAAAATTTTTTGTAAACTAACCGTAAAAATTTTTCGAATCCTAGTAGTTAGTCTTTTTAAATCTACAAATAACTTTCCAGCCCACTTTAAAAGCCTCCGAAAAACCCCATCACCTTAATTTAAAAAAAAAAAAAAAGCTAATAACTCAAGATAATTTACCACATTGCAGGATAAACTTAAATGAGGTACAGCTCGTGTAAGCCGTCCGCGCGGACGTTTTTACGAACTCCTAGAGGAGAGCGCGATCTACGGGGGGTCGTATCCGCGGGGAAAAATATATAAACCTGGGACGGTACCTGCAGCAGCAACACGTACGGCGCGTATTTCTACTCTGTCCTGTATCACTCTTCGATAGCCAGCGGAGGCGCCTCCTCGGCCTACACGATTTATGCGAGTTTCAGCTTCGAGGGCAGATGTTTTTAGCTGTTTTTAATGGATTTTTCGGGCCGCCCTAGCTGTTTATTACTCCGCTCCGGGCTCTTTAATTCTTTTTCTTTTTCTTTTTTTTTTACGATATTTATTGTCCTCTCGTGGGACGAAGCGAAGCTTTATTTTTCGTTTTCGGTAATTTTATTATCATCATTTTGGGGCTTATCGTAAAAACACGGGAGAGAAATGTGTTTTATTACAATGTTGCGGGGCTTCTTCGAGGGGATCATTATTTTAATACCCTGCATAAAAAGTTAACCTGTTTATTCAAAATATGCGCTGTTATTATAGATTTAATAAAAAAATCTCTGTTTGTTTAAAAGCCATTAAATTACGAATACAATGCTTGATACTTTATCGTATTTTAAGCACTTTTAAATGAGATCGTCATTTCAAGTTACTTAACCGCCGGATTATTACCTCCAGATCATCGAATTTCAATCGAAGCGATCGTCACACCCTGATCGGTCTGTTTCTTCACTTGAAGTTTAATTGTGCGCGCACGCTCCAGGACTCTCTCCCCAAAAAAAAAAAAAAATCTCGCTCGTATAGCACAACAAGAGCCCGCGCGAGCCGGCTGCTGCGTAACAGCTCAATTCAGCTCTCCTGAAAAGTCTATTTTTGAAAGGCGCGGGTAGGAGGAAAGATGAACTAGGAGGATACGCGACGTCCCGCTGCGACTCCAGCACGCCTCGAATTTCGAAAAGGATCTCGCTACGGAGCGCCGGGAAAAACGTGTGCCGGGGAATTCTTTTTTTTTTTTTTTTAAAGGAATTTTCGGGCGGTCTCGCGGGGAAAAATAATTACGGGTAGATCTAAATCTCAATGGGATTTATTACCCCGACCGGTTAGTTAATGCGACTTTGTAGGTAAATCGGTTTTTTTCTACTGAAAATTCGGGAATATTAAAACGCTAATAAAGGCGAGCGACGATTTATGAATGCAATGATGTTACGTAAGGGACGATTTTAATGGATAAATTTCATTACCGAAGGTAGGTGCGAGTGGATAACGAGAAATAGAGAGCCGATAAGCGAGCCCTCGCACCTGCCCTTTCTCCTGGTGCAGCGAAGTCATCGTTCGGGAAAAAAAAACGTCCGATGCAGCGGAGATACCAAGTCTTTGTCCGCCACGTCAGACGAGTTTTTATTGTCCGCTTTTTTTTGGGAAAATTTTGGGAGTGAGTTATTTCTGATCGGACGATAGGGTGTATCTGATGGATCGTGATGGCACGTTTGGAAATTTTCGGGTTTGATACTAAATGAACCTTTTTTTTTTTTTTATCACTCGAAGTATATGAATAAAAAAAGTTAGTACTAAAAGCCGCATTATTGTTAATGGACTCGGATTTGATTGACGCTATCGATTAATGGACTCGAGATCATCGATCAAAAAATCAGTCTTGATACTTCCACGGGTGCAATCAAAATTCTTTAATGTAATAGGGAAAAAAAATGTCTCGTTTATTGATTTTGATATTCATCTAATGTCAAACAAACATGTAAATTCTTCAATTCAGTCATTTTATTTCGACAATTCCTCTAACCCACTGCCTGCGATGTCTTCGTATCAAACTATTATCTGGGAGCAGAGTTTAAAAGTCTCAACAGCCAACTCGACTTTGAAATATTCTTTATTTTCAAAAAATTAAAACAAAGCCATCTCTCATAAATCCCGCAAACTACCAGTCGAAAAAGAAACAAGCCACGATTTTATCATATTCCAGGACTGTTTATAACGTGCCATTACACTGCTCGCGGTCCTCTAAAAAAAAAAGAGGGAACCCACGCTCAATTTTCCCTCGTAATAAAACGACTCGCAAAAAAGGCAGCCGGCGCATAATGGAGGCGAAATAAAAAAAAAGAAGAAGAGGGGCGACAAAGGGGTATCATCATCAAAGAAACATTTCATCTCCCTTCTGCGTTCGACCGCCCACTTCCTGCGAAAATTCATGAGCAAAAAGAGCGCCGGACGGTGTATTGGCCTTTTTTTTTTTATCCTCGCTACTTTGCGTGCGCGTAGTTTTATGGGGCTCTGATTTTTCATACGGCTTGTTTTACGAACTACTTCGAGTTTAGTTAGCGGGAAAGTTTTACTTACGGATTCGATTGTAAAGTGCGGGAATTGGTGGAGAGAGAGAGGACAATTATACGTCTAGACAATTTTTTTTGTTACCTCAATTACCCTTTGCGAATCAAAATGACAACACGGTAATAATTAAGTTGGTAAAAAGTGAAGTTTGTTTGAGAGAAAAAAAAAATTTCAACTGAATAATTGTCTGGTAATCCGCTTTGTACACTGATTATTCTTATTATTTAATGAAGCGTTATCAAGTGTTGCGTATATTTTAGTCTCTTGATGTGATAATTATTTTTATCGTTGCTTTGTTATAAAAAACGAAAAACCAAAAAATTTGTGATGTATATATCGACGGTACCAGCGAAGAAAAACCTTAGCCAAAGATCGGCAAATTTTAAATGATCAATAAGGTACTGAAATGAATAAAAAAAATCGAAAAAAATAATAAAATCTTATTTATTGTGTACACTCAGAGAAAGATTTGATTGGATCAATTAAATATTCTTTGTTCCCTCAATAGTCTAAATATTGTAGCAGTTACAATACGTATGGTAAGGATAATAATACATATCGTCGCGACTAGCAAAGCAAATATTCAAAAATCTAACCTAACCTATCTATTTTTTAAAATCTTAATTCAAGTCATTATTTCTTAAATATTGTGATTTTTATAATTATTTGTATATTTTTTAAGATTAAAACTATTCATTAAATACATTAATTATGCCAAAATCACAAAAACGAAATTTTTTAAAATTAAGTTGTGCTATACCAGTGCAACTAGAAACATGTTAACCCTTATAGTACATATCGACACTAGTGCCTAAAACAAGGCAAAGTTTTTTCACACGGCGCGAAGCTCGGCGCGAAGTTATCGCACGAGCGAAGCGAGTATATGACAACTTCAGGTCGTGCGTAGAAAAATGTTTTAGCCACGAATGCGATAAATACGCATTTAGTCAGCGCTACTATGATATTGTAACGGCTACAATATGCCTGATTGTCTCTATATCAACTATGGCATCTTAGATGTTACAATATATTGTTGACCCAATCAAACCTTTCTCTGAGTGTAATGATTTATGAAGATTACTGAATTTTTCTGATTTTTTAATTTATTCAGTCTCTCATTAGTCATTTAAAATCTGCTGGTTTTCGGCTAAGGTTTTTCTTCGCTGGGACCATCGATATGAATGTAGTTTGAATTTGTACATTTTTTTGTAAAAATAAAATACTCTTACTTCACTCTTAATTTTGTACAGACTTTCTGCATGCTAATCGTTAAAAAACTTTTAAGCCCTGCTTACTGTACCTTATTCATTTAACTTATCCTTATTGTCAAATACTCTAAAACGTGGATTAAATACTCCTAAACCTTCCCCACGACAATCACTCGAAATTCGCTATCTACATTTCATCAACCGTCCGGCGAACTAAAAAAAGTAAAAAAAGAAAAATCCAGGAAATCCAGGAAAATCCTTCTCGGGATCGCAGGGGATAAAAAGGTCCAGCGGCAATATCTCTTCGGGCGCACGCGCCCCCCAAAAACACGTGACGGACCGCAAGCCCGGGTGCTGTCACCTCCGTCTCGGCGTATAATTCTTGTCAACGGTATCGCATAACTCGCCGCCGCGTCCCGCGCACACACCGGTCCGACGGGGGATTAGGGGGCCATTGTCCGCCCGAGCCGCGGTATTTTGTAAACGCCGCTCCCATTGTTCCCGAGCCATCGGCAAATTTTGGTTATCAAAAATTACGCGGTGTGTACCTTCGGTCTTTGCTGTTGTTACGTAAGCGGCACTTGACTCACCTGAAACAGAAATAAAAGCGTGGACTTTAGCGCATGTGTGTTTCGAAAAACGAGCTTGTTATACTAAGCGAGCGAGCATTCCCCGGCTAATTCGAATATTTTCGCACAATGGACGTGTGTGTTCACACGTGTCTTTTTCTTTTTGTTTTAGATAGAATTTTCCACATGCGGGCGAGAGAAACCCTTCTTTTTTTCAGTCCAGCCCTTGATTAAAGGACTCCGGGACGGACGGGCCAAATCGAAATAATCGCTTCTCAGCGTTGTCAATCAGGGCGGGAGCCAATTAGCATCGCCCGCAGAAAGGCGTCGCCAAATGTAAACGACTCCCCCTTTGTTTTATTCGTTGCGCAACCCGCGAAAATTCGTGATCGCACCCTTGCGTCATTACGAAAGCGGCGATTAATAGAAAATATGGTCACGATCCCAGTGATTGATTTCTTTTAAAAAGTGTACGTGTATATATAACTTATCCTGGAAGCCATACGGGGAGGCTGAAAATCCAAAACGCTTTCACAACGTTTGGACCACGGTATCTCATTAACCCGAGATTACCAAACAAAAAGAAGGCGAACACCTAATCCCGCGAGCGCCAGGGAGAATGTATTCCGGCAACAATGATCTCACCTTTCGGGTCTCTTAAATTTCGCGGCCACGGGATATTTTACAAACAGGGGGGCAGGGGGGGAATTAGTTGGGCGCGTTCTCATGGGCTGCATAATGGGCTGCGAGATCCAGCGCGCGGATTTTCTTCCTCCTCGTGTGTTGCAGGGACCACAAAGGAGGAAGCTGCTTCTAGTCACGCGCCCCGTGAACGTGGAATAGACAATGGCGGAGGCGGAGGAGGAGCGACTTTTCGTGGAAACAATCGGGGCCTGCTTTAATTTTTTTTCGCTCGTGCGGGGGCACTCGGGAAAATTTGGATTTGGGGCGAGTGGGGTCGCATGCTAAGAAGCATTCAAACGATGTGGGATTACCATTGCTTTCTTTGAAATAATATTGTATCCGATATTATAATGAACTTGATTTACATTCAAATATTATAATCCTTGTGAGAGTTTTAAAAGCGAACAAGAATAACTTATATACCCCACGACAGACATTTGGCTTAAATCAGCTGAACAGTAGAAAAAATCCCAACGTCGAATCAACCTGTTCATCTTAGAAGAATCTCTAATTCCGCCGTTACCAAGAGCGCACGATCGCACTTAATTAGAGAAGCATACTGCACAAGCCGAAAAAGTACCGTCTTATTAGGTCTCCCCGCTCATTAGAAGAGGAGCACCGTTACAGCAGATCGTCGATTTGTCCTGCATCTGCGCCCGCGGCAGAATTGCGTCAACGTCGATGTCACCTTTTGATTGACAGGCGAGCGTCGGCGAGAGCCCCTCTTTTCACCGAATGATTTTTCCTGCGTCTCTCTCTTTTTTTATCCCGAAAAAGTCGGAAATAATGCTCTCTTGTTAAAGTGTAACGGGAGGTCGGGGAGTTTTTTTTATTTTTGTTTTCCGCGACGAGGGGAGGGTATTTTTTGGTTCGACGCAGCAACATCAAAGACCGCCTTTTCAAGCTGGTCTAATGGAAAAGTAACGGCACGAGAAGGCCGCCGCGCACTATCGAATATGACTTTTTGTGCCCATTTGCATGCAGACAAAGCAGGGGGGGAGGCTAATTAAACTGCGATACACAAAATTTTCCAATACATCGTCGGGGCGTCCAGGATTAATCCTCCGCAAGCGGGGCGTGATAGCTGCTCCTCCCCGGGTAATTGCCTCGCGCGTTATCGTATCGTCTAGCGAAGACGGAGCTTTTAACGAATCGCTTTTTTTTTGGTTGGCTGCAGGCTATTTGGAGTATGCGCGAGCGAGAGACAGTTTGTTTTTCAAAGTTACGTTCTCGGGGAATTGAAATGTTTTCCTTTGAGATTCTTACTGCATGAAGTTGAAAATTATCACAATCGCACTGCAAAAAATCTAGGCAAATAAAGTTGTCTGAACCCGCTGTAGGTGTACTTCACTTTTTTCTCAATCTTTCAGACGCCGTATCAGCTGATTACCAAACCCCCAGTCGGTTAATTAAATCTGAACGAGATGCAGATTGAAAGCTTTTAGAGCAAACTCTGACGAAACATAAAATATAATCCCAGACCAGTGTTGTAGGTGCTACAATCGCTATATAATTCCTATCGATCGCGAAAAAAAAAAACGACTCCCCGATAAAGCCGAGCAGCTCGATTAATAAAAAGCAAAAACAGCCTTTTATACGTAATTACAAGCAATAATACTTTATCCATTAAGATACAGCGTCGGGTGGCAGCGGGTGGCGGGGGGGGCCATCAATCTCCGAGATTAAAACTTTAAGAGCCTACCGCGCGGGAGAGAGAAGGAGATTAGAAGCGGAAAAGCTGCACCGCAGAAATAACTTTGCACCGGGCCGAAAGGAGCCAGCCTAGGTGTGAAAAGTCTCAAACAGCTGGGCTGCTGCTGCTCCCGCTAATTAAAACTATCTCGCGGGAGAGATATTCCCCCGACCCTGGCGCCTCGGGAATCGAGGTTGATTAGTTGCGAGAAGGGTTTAAACCTTTAAGTTAACACGACCCCGCCCCAGAATCGATTTGACTGAGGGCAAGAAAACGCCGCTGCATCAACGAACAATCGGTTGGGTATCGACGTTTGCCGATTAATCGAGCTGAGCTCAATTAGATGTTGTTGCGGGATGCTGGATTAATACATGGTTAAGTAGCTTAAGATAAATAGAAAAAAATTTTTTTATCAAGACTGAGTTTAAAAGCGTAAAGTGTACGATTTCTAGTCACTGAAAAATTAAATACTTTATTTTAGAGGAAAAAAAATGTATACACTCATTTTTGGAGTAAAAAAAAAAATTGGAATCCATCTAAGAAACTTGAAAATAGTCGTCGAATCAAGACTTTTTTATTGTTTATAAATAAATGAGCAACCATTTTCCTCTATAGTCGCAGCGAGAGGACTTGAACAGCAAAACTTCGAATAACTATAGTCCCTCGCTCATACCAACCAAGCCACTATTTTTCATCATTAAATTTCCCAACTAATGATTCGCATCGACTACAATGGTACCAAGCATGAGTTGAGGCAAATTAAACTTCTTTTTGTTTGCAAGCCCCCGTTGACAAGTCAAGCTGTAAGGTACCTCGAAACAAAAAAACAAAACTCGAGACTTCAAAGAGCCATCCCGGGTACTCAAGATCATCAAGTACGAGCACGATTAAGCCTGGTGTTTTGACACAAGCGAATGGAAAATCTCGATCATTTAGTCTTGATCAAAGCGATGCTCATCGTCCAGACACAAAGGGACCCCGAGAATAACTTATTCTCGCTGGTTCCTCCTCCTCTTCTTTTGTAACGTGGGCCGGTAATTTATGAGGCTACGTACGTCGGAAAAAATGACCGATCAGCGCGCCTCATTGTACGAGACGATTTTACTCAAAAATCTTCGGCTTCGCTTCGGCGTGAAATTAATTACTCCGCGGGGTACGCTTAATTATGTGACATTTATCTCCTCGCGGCGCGCGGCGTCGTGAAATCTCGGGAGTGGAATGTTCCTTGCTTTTAAAACGTCAGCCGGTCTTTTTTTCCCCCTGCTAATTGCAAGTAGCTTTTTTATTTATTTTTTTTCCTCCTCCTACCGTGCGTGCTAATCAAAATACTAACGATTTTTACAATGGGTGGCATTTGCTATCAGGACGCTTTTCAATCACGGCTAATTGACGATAAAAAAGCAGGAAAAAAAGTAGTGCGCCAGTTTCCGTTCGGCCTGCTGAAAATTCACGGGGAGTAAATTACGATGGCGTTTACTTAGCCCGCGGAGTAATTGGGGAGCCGGCTGGATGAGAAGGAAAAGGAAAGTTTCTTTGAGGAGGAGGGAAGAAGGTGAATTTCCAAGTGTCAACATTTGCTTTGACTCCTCCTCGGAGTGGCGGGCGGGGTTTGCGAGACAATTAAAATCGCTCCGAGACAATGTTGATTTTTTTTTTTTTTTTTTTTTTTACCTCCGGGAGCTGGGCCAATAATTGGTTAACGCGGTTTCCGAGATGACTCTGGAGGTGAAAATTTTGATGGCTCGGGGAAACCGAACTTTTTAATGGGGGTGTCAGACCCTCGCAAATTTACGTAACATTCAAACTTTGCGCGGAGTAATTTTTTTTCTGCCTGCAAGAGTAAAGACTAAAATTGTCTCTTTATATCGATGACTCAAGAATTATATTTTATCAAAAATGGATAAATTTTCCAAACCTTTTTTGAAACTAGGAAAATATTTTTTTTTTTTACTATATTTCAAACTTCTATTATAGAGGTCTAAACAACAAAAAATCCGGGTAAGTAGTTTTTCAATGTTTCTGTCGGTAAAATTTCTTGCAATCAATAGTAATATATTATTTAATTTTCACTCAATTCCGAAAATATCGAATTGCCACAAGATCGTACAATTTTAACGAGAGTACAAGCTTCCACATCGCGAAACAAACAAGCATGATTCATCATATTTTCCACGCCCCATCATCCATCCTCCCCTACCCTTCCCCCGAAACTTTGTCAATTTCCGGAAAAGAAGCAAGAACTCGTTACTCTCCCAATCTCGATCGCGGCGTATCCCCATAAAAATGACACATTAGTCGTTCTCCCGCAACCCACGGACGACACGCAGCTATAATACCGGTGCAGCCAGCCCTACATACGTAAACGGCGAAGATCCGCGTCGGCGACAAGAAAACCAACCGCTGCTGCTGTTTCGGGGGGTAAACGCAAACCGGTAAGTTAACCTAGAAAAGCAAGCCCCGGTGCAGTGCGAGCACCTGTTTGAAAAATCAGATATCGTCCGGCCCGCGGGTAATGAGGAGGATTCTCTCTTTGTGGCTCTGACGACTCTAATTGCGATTTCGCGGCCTATCGGTTCCGTCATCTGATTAGCGACGTTTGCCTTTTTTTTTCTTTTTCTTACCTCGGTCTAATTTGTACATCGACCCGATAGGTACTCTCCCGCTGGCGACACAAAGGAACAGCACCCCCCAAGACTAGTCTTATCGGGGGTACATTAACCCACATTTCGATGCAAAATCGTGCGCGAGGGGCGTGAAAAATAAACGCGGTCGCTTATCGCCGAGGACAATAAACCTAGAGAAAGAATGAGAAAACACCGTAGTCTAATCTCCGCGCGACAGACTTGGGGGACCGTAACGCACCTGATATCGGCCTCCGTTTATAAATTTCGTTCGCCATGGGTATAGGCGCGGTGGAAGGGGAGAGGGAAGAAAAAAATGGACGCGGATGTTTTCTAATACCCGAGAGAGCGTAATACACTTAGGGCATCGGACGGCCGGGGGGAGAAGACAAATGGTCGAGGAGGAAGGAAACGGATGAAAAAAAGAAGGTGGAGGAGGAGGAGGCGTATGGGAAGCAGGTGTGACTCCGCCCGATGAATAGATTAGAGTACTACTATTCGGCTTTTTCGTAGGAGAGAAAAAAAGGGTTTGGAATTGGAAGCGAGTGTTGGTAGCTGAGTTTGTTAAAAGATTAAAATCAGAACTGACAAAAGTTTGAGTTTCAAATGAATTTTTTTTTTCCATTGTACTTTTAATTGATTCTAAACTATACTATAGCAAAAACTATAAATTTTATAACAAATTAGATAAATCTTTACATTGACTGCGAGATTGACTGTCCTACAACAAATAATCACAAGATATTTACATCGGTCTTACACTGGTTATGGTTAGACTGTAATACCGATGTAAATATCTTGTGATTATTAAAAATTTTATAAGATCAAATTGAAAAATATAGTAAAATTTAGTTTATTTCGCGATTCTAAACCAAAATAGTTTTTCCTCTCCGAAGTACCGAAGTTTACATCCCTACAAAGCAACTGCGGATCCACGAAAGTAGATTTTAATAAAGCTTCACGGTGCGCAAATTGTTATTTAAGCGTGCACGCAACCCCACCGCATAAATTAGAAGAAAAAAAAAAAAAAAAAAGGAGGCAAGTAAGCACCCCGCGGGATTATACTTAGCGCAAACTCGCGCGAACAACACATGTAAAACCAGGGTACGCAGAGCTCCATAAACCATTCCCGGCCGAAAAAGCGTTACACGCGCCTTTTTAAAAGAAAAAAAAAAAACAGCAGGCAGGGGGGAGAGAGGCGCAGAAAATTCTGAAAAAAAAGGGGTGACGCGCCGGGAGGGGCTGCTGCACCCGCATTAGTTGCGCGGGATAAAAAGGCGAGTAGTGGGTTAATGAAGATGAACGAAGCTAAATTTCCAATGCAAAGTTCCGAGGAGGATTTATCTTTGTTCTCGGGTCGGAGAGAAAGAAAGAAAAAAAAAGGGTTAATTGCGAGGAAATGAAGTAATTGATTGGTGAAGAAGTTTAGCCTGTTTAAATTTTGAAACTTGGCGATTAATTCGATGGTGGAGGTTTATTTTGGGATAACTGGGCAGGCCATCTGGCGTAAGAGTGTAAAACCCCGGAAACTATGACAAATTCCGGGTAGGCCAGAAATACCTTATGATTTAGGCGATATGGTTAATTAAGCCATCATTCGTACCGGCGGTGTCTTGTCGCGACGTATTTCGCGCTCGTTAGTTGGCTGGTTTATGGGCACCTGTTGGGCCTTGTTCGAACTTCGAGAGGCGGACGAGAGACGTAAGTGACTGCTAATTTTTGGGATCCTGCGTTTTGATGCTGTAATTGAGAGGGATGCGGGCGGGGCTCTTAATTTTTCGACGCGAGCGTTTGGCCGTAAATTGCACGGGAGAGGCTGAACCCCAACGACTGATTAAGAGTTTCGGGATGGCTTTATTCGAGCTCCCTAATTTCGGAGATTGTCGTCGGCGTTCCAGACTGCTGTTTATCCGGGCCGGAATCTCAACCTCGTTGTGCTTGATTTAACAAAGCTTTTTTTTAAATTCGAATGATGTTTCTACCGTCTTGTGCAATGATTTCAAAATTTAACTTCAACCCTCTCGGAACAAACCTATAGCTATCGCTCGGGAAAAGGTAAAAATTTATTTTTACTTCCTAAAATTACTTTTTGTAGTACACATTCGCTTGTAAAGACTCAATGAGTTTATGCAACTTCGGTTAAAGTTAAATTTACACGATTATTTATTTACTTAATGACGTCATCCTATACTGAGCGAACGTAAAATAAAATGACAATTAACTCACAAACCCGTTGACACTTCGTCAAGCTTCCAAAGACACCGATCCCATAAAAAAGCCTCGTTGTAAATTTAGAAGCGCTCGCCTATAATTCTGTCCAATCGTACGCGTCCTTGGAACAAAAGTGACAATGCGCGATAAATAAAGAGAGTAAGAGTCGTCGTCGCGGGGGCTTTTTTACCTCTGCGTTTGCGTTTGCGACCTTGGCGGTTTTTGCCGCACCGCACGCGGCATGCGGTCTCTTGCGCAAAAGGGGTCTCGGTTCGACGAGCGCCGTGTGAAATTCCGCGCAACGCCTGCCTGCCGAGCCCTTATAAATTTCGCGGAGATTCGATTTCGTTTGTGTTAGCTGCCCGAGCGGTAAGTGGGTACTTTATTGTCCGGATATGGCTGCTTTGTTGCTTGGGAACAAAAAAAAACACACACACACACACCGCGGCACGTAAGCCAGGAGACTTAAACGGACCTCTAGAAATGATTTACCTACGAGTCCTGCGGAATAAAACAGCTTAATTTGTTGCACCGAACCAGTTTAACGGAAAATTGGATGCTCTAAACAGCGATAGTTCGTTGTCTTTGAGGGCGTGAGTCTATTTTTTACCCGTTGCACAACGCGCGTGGACTTCCAAAGATATACACGGACTAAAAACGTAAAGACCATTATTTTCTCGAACCATAAATTTAAAAGCCCGAGCGGCCCTTCGAGAAAAATTCAATAAGTCATCCCGAAAAACGTCTCAATTCCCCGAGTCAACCGCTGGGAGTAAACCTGTCACGCTTTTAAAAAAAAAAACCTACACGGGGAAGGGTCAAGGGCGGCCTAATGAAAAATAATGAAGTTGATGTATATATCGGGGGATGCTGCCGTTATAAATCGCCGGAAGTACGAAATTGATAATGCGCGGGCGTGGGTGTCGTGTACCACTATTCCTTTATTTTTCGGGTGATAAATTCACGGCCCCAAGATTTCGTTTTGTGAACTCGTTTCACTCTTTTTTTTTTATGAAGAAGTTCCCCCGCAGTCATCAAAAGCACACGGGGTTATTCTTCAGCGTCGCGGTCCATCAAGCAGGGGATAATCCTTCCTCGGCGTATTCAGCAGTCATTTTATCGTTCGCTCCTCGTCATCCACTTTTACCCACAATGGGGCAGAGCTCTTTCGGCGAGACAATAATGGGATGCGTGCGCGCGCCGTTTTATAAACGCTAGTGCACCTTTGAAGTCGCTGCACCGGGGCTTTTATAAGAAAGAGCGTTTCGATGTAACGTCTTATTTTATTATTTTGCGAGAGGGCGGGGGAAAAGTCGTGTATATAACTCACTAATTGGCGGAGTTCGAGTGGTTTCGAGAGTTATTACGAGGTACTAAATCGGCCTTGAATTCAACCTTTTTCGAAATAAAGCAGTTTTAGTACATCGACCTCTTGTAATTTTTTCCACCTCGGGTTTACCTCGTAGGTGTCAAGCGTAAAAAAGAGGTGTTTGTACTCCATTAAAAGTCGGGCTGCTTTTTTGTTCTGGAAAAGCCAACCCTTGCACTAACGGAAGCGTTTACTTAATTGTGGGAGGGGAGGCAGGCGCTAATGGGGCTGCGTGTCTTCCGATAGATCCTCGAGGTCCGATAAGGTCGATCGGGAGTCTTGTCTTCCTCCCGCTCCTCCTCGAGTAAATGGTGTCATTGATGTCGCCGAGGATGAGGCACGACGGAGTGGAAAATAGACTCTTGACGACGACGACGACGACGACAACGATGAAATTGATGTTTTTTACCCCCAACCTTTTTTTTTTTTTTTTTTTTTCTTGCGGGATGAAATCGGGTTACAAATTGACGGCGTATTATGGAGGTTTATTATTTTGTTTGACTACAGTGTTTTTTTATTGATTAAGTAGAGGTAAATTTTAAAAAAACCAAGTTTTATTCAGTGTTTGAAATTTGTGTTATGAAATAAAATATTGAAACACTACCGAGCGATATTGCTAGAAAAATTTCTGTTCTACTCAACGTAAAACACGAATTTTCATTTAACAAAGTACGAATACATAGAAATTTGAATGTAATCATTTTTCTCAATGAAATGAATAATGTGAACTGTAGCGTGCAGCTTGATCGCTAGAGGTCCGTAATCGAGTCCGTAATAATAGTCCAACAGTGGTCGGTTCGAGTCCCTCTATCACAACTCGAGCGACCAGACTGTTAAACGCTTTCACCAGTAATTAGATAAGGATTTATAAAATCCCGAAAATTACAAAAAAAAAAAAAAAAAAAAAAAAAAAAATTGTGTGATTTAATTGTCTTAGTTGAAAAAATATATTTTTTCAAAAAATTGCGTAATTATATTGCAAACCACAGTTCAACCACCTCGATTTCAAAGAACAATGTCTCATTGAGTCTGTATTCATAAAATGGACCCACCAAGATCGATGTAGCTCTCCACTTCGTAATTATTCAGGAATAATACATCTCGAGTTTGAAATTAAAATTTTTAAAAAGTGACGCGTCTTACTTCGTAAGCGTCGTCTTTCGCTCGAGCACTTAAAGCCATTAACAGACAGATCGATACTTATCAAAATCCCGACAATGGCTCACCGATTAAAATAAAAGCCCAAACTGATCTCTCTCTACCTCCGCTGCCAAAAGAACTTGAGTATCGCACTAGATCCCGTCGCTCAGCCAGCACAAAAAAGAAGGAAGAACACTCGAAGACGCAGCGGGGGTATCATGTCGGATGACTTCCTCTTTTTCAAAGATGATAAAAGACTTCCTCATTATCCGGGGTGTACCTTTCTCTATGGATTACCGTTGCAGCTGCAGTGGCTCGCTCACTCTTTCGGTTATAAATATCAAGCGATGGGCCTTTGGGAGCTTTTATTTGATGATATCCTTAAGCCCCCCCTCCACGGCCATTTGTAGCTATCCGAGTGTGAGCCTTTACACAGTGACTCGGTGGATTTCTTCTTTTTTTTTTTTTTTGATGTGGTTTAAAAAGTTCATTCAGAGAGGTGGCTTCCGTGGATCTAGAAGATCATTCTCTGATTGTCGGGAGGCTCAAAGTGAAGGGTGTATGGGAATGATCTGCTTCTTTCTGCGTGAAGTAATTCATGATGAAAATTTTTTTTCTTTTCTGTCGGGGTTGATTTTTGTTATTGAAAGGGATAATCTTATTCATATATCATTAAACCTTCAACGAAAACAGTTCTTTGGAATCTTCTATTTAGATTGCAACTTGACATCCTCATATTTTTTCAAAACTAATAATGAGATCGATTTTTTTTTTTTTTTTAATTCAAAATCATAATTAAAATTGAGAATTTAAAATAAAGAATTTATTAGAATATAAGTTTGATGATTTTTCTGGATACAAATCTTTTTTCCATCTGATTTGAAAACAGATTTTACGATTCCTTCCAATAACCAACGATTCAATCACAAAATTAAGATATCTGTTATTTTAAACATCTCTTCAATCGAAACCTACCATACAATCAACCTACTCCAGCATTAAATATCATAAAGTCATCAAACGACACCCACGCAAGCAGACGTGTACCACCAAAAAAATCATGACGAACCAACAGCCATACGCAGCGGCGGATTCACAAGAATTAAAACAATAGCGGTTGATCAAGCCGCGCGCGCGCGGGCACTTAACCCACTTCCGCGAGCGCAAGGCAGGCTCATTCATCAAATCCCATCGGCGCGTAAACAGTGCTCTTCTTCCCACAGCCCTCGTGACTCATCACTCCGGGACAATAAAAACCTTTTACCCCTCCGGTACTCAAAAAAGGGAAAAATTACGTCATTGTCTTAGGTTATCCTCCCACGGTGCACGACATCTTCACCGCGGCAGCAGCTGTCTCTGCTTTCTTTTTTTTTTTTTTCGCGCAAGTAAAGCGCCGGCGGACTTGTTAACAAGTTTTTCGGAGGAGCGCGTGACGCCTGTCCCCGAGAAGCGATGATTTACGACGCTTCCGCGATGCTCCAGGTATTTTAAAACTGGGATTGAAAATATGGGGGAGATGAGTGCTCTTTTTTTTTCTTTTTTTTTGCCTTAATTTTTATAGTCTTGAGTGGATCTTTGGCCCATGCCTTATTTTGGGTTTTGGATAAAGATTTTTTCTTAGGAGTTTCCATTGAAGAATATTATTGACTAATGCTCCGTCTACACCGGCGGTTCAATCGCGTCTCGGTTTGACTTTGTTTAAATAATTTTGCAATGTTGCCGTTGAATTAACGGATTAATTTTTACTTTAAAAATAGGAAATAATTCATAAGATTAAGATGTTTACATCTTGAACTTCGATTCCAATGGCAACATTGCAAAATTCTTTAAACAAAGTTAAGCCGACACGCGGTTGAACCACCAGTGTAGACGGGGCATAACCTATGTGGAGTTGTGATGAAAGTCAGTTCAAACAGAAAACTTGGTAGTTTTTTCAAGATTTGCCAATCGAAAACCGCAAGACGCTTTTATTACGAGGTGAAATTTCGAAAACAGAAAGAAACTCAGTTTAGTTACCCAACAACACTATTTTAACAAAAACTCTTTTATTTTTAACCGCACAAAACGTGGAAAAAAAAAGCTCGTCCGCCGCAAGAGAGATAAACACGAAGAGCTGCACCACGATGACAAGCCCATAATGTGTTATTTCAAGATCCCGAGCGTGCACACGCGTGCCGGAGTGCGTATCAAAACAGGGACTTAAAAACTTTTAATACCCCCCGACTACAACTCCCTCTTATTTTTCAAGGCAAATAAACTTCGCTCCTACTACACCCGCATAGGGAAAAGAAGTCTAGAGATTTTTTGTCCGCGACCGACGACGCCGGTCGGTTTAATATTACCCAGGCGCCCGGGTTTTTTAAGCATCCATTTTTTTTTTCGCTGTGTATAAGAAAAACAGCCGTGTTGTGATCCCCCCGGTTGAGTGCCAACGTCAGCACTTAAACGCCCGTGAGCTTTTCATTACAAGACAAATACGAGAGGATCTTGAAAAATTGTGTAAAATTTTTGACGTCCCGGACAATGATGGTGGCAGTACGAGACGGATCAAAGAGTAAAAAACGCTCTTTTACGCGAAACTCTTCTTTTTTCTTTTTTACGAGTCTGGTAGCCAGACACAGAGAGAAGCTTTTCACGTCCGAAATGATTTTCTCGTGTCATTGCTCGCGGGTTTTACGACCGGGCGTTAAGCATTCCGGCCGAGAGAAGTTTTACTAATGCTTTACAAGATGCTCGAAATGAAGATTTTTCTGCAGGGAAGAGAGATTGAAAATTTAATCGGGAAAATCAATTTTTTACTACGACTACCACTTGAAGAAAAAAAAAAGTTGTTTTCCACTTGATGAGCATCGATCACATAAATCACAAAGAAGAAAAAGAATCATCCACCCCAGTTTGGAGCCCCCGTAATAAATGGAACTTATTTAGGTCGATTTCCTTAAGAAGGAGGAGCCAGATGCGATTAACCGGGATCAAATGTCGTCGTTAAATTTTCATCTCCGCATCATACTTTCGACCCTTACGAAAATTCCTTCCCTCATGGCTCGGACATTAGTGTCTCGTAAATATCGCCCAGGATTACGCTAATTATATGCATTAATGGTTTTGTTTACCCTAATGGTATTATCAGGTTCGTATTCTCGGTATTTATCACCAGGAAAATTTGCATATTTGTAATTGCACAAAAAACTGTATCTTTGGATCTAGTAACAAAAACCCGATTGAGCAAACAATGATCCGAGCATTGTTGAAAGAACCCTCGAACAAACTTCGTTAAACGCAGCCCGCGAGAAGAGTATTAACTTAACACTCGAGAATCGACACTGATTGGGTCGCGAAAAGACGCGTCAATATTCGAGATCGTACGTTGACTGCCCGGGCGGCCGTAGCGGTGCAACGCCGCAAGATTTATCGATCCATCACGGCTCCCTCGCACGTGCGCGCCACGTGTCGTCTCCTTTTTCCGAGGAAATTAATTAACGCCGCGTTACGCTGTGCTGCCACGGACCTTTTGGGCGAATAGCGACGATGTGAGAATTGGGTGCGGGAGAGTCGTGAAAAGAGATATCGTTGGGGATGCGTCTGATCAATTCTAAGGCAGCTAAAAATAAGCCTTGAATTTTTTTTATTCTCGAAGAAAAGTCGCAAATTTTAAGAGCGCTAAAAATAATATCTACGGTACCAGCGAAGAAAAACCTTAGCCTAAAATCTGCAGTTTTAAAATAATTGTGAGAAGCTGAAATAAATTTAAAAATCAGAAAAAATAAAGAATTTTAATAATTTAGCACAAGATGAATCAGATTTTTAATTTTTTCTAAATTTTCAATTAATTTCAGTCGTTTAATGATAATTTTAAAAATGCAGACTTTCAGCTAAGGTTTTTCTTCGCTGGGACCGTCGATATGTGCTTTTTTAGAGCCGAAGTTTACAGTCTAATAATTTTTCAAATCTAATTTTCGATCTGATATTTTTTTTTTCAAAATTGCTATGTGTGCATTATTCAAGCCAAGATTGCCATTTCATTTTGTAATGGAAAACATGATATCGACAATCATAATGGACTCGACTACGCTATTCAGTGAACTTTCTCATAGATCGAGCCCAGATAAAATATTTACGATAAGCACAGGAGAAAAAAAAAAAATCCATTACGGTAGCTAATTTACATGTAAATAGTAATAATAATTAGATTCATTATATTTTGATGTAGCGTATGTGTAACCCGGATAATCGATCACTCGACCGGTAATAATTTTGTAAAAAATACTTAATAGCCCGCCCGTTTACCGGTCAATCCATCTTGCTCACAGATACTATCGCGGCTATGATAATTAGACGGGGCTATTCGAGCTCGCGTCGCGACAACTTCATTGCACTTCCACGAGTCAACCCACACAAAAAAAAAAAATGTCTCAGCCACAAAAAAAACCGCGGTGTGTACGAAAATAGGGATTACCGCCTTGACGTCTTAATTGAAAGCGAGAGTCAAAAAAAGCCCCCGAGATTTCGGAACCCATCGCCTGTCACCTTGATTAAACGCCGGAAAAACGTGAAACAAGTCGATATCTTTTTTTTTTTTTTTTTTTCCCCGACTCCGAAAACAAGAAAAAAAACACGGACTTGACGGTTGATCGAGTACAGATCGCCCGTTTTTTTGGTAGGGTTAACCGCTAATAGTTACATATCGAATGGTCTAGACAAATCGCGTTTAAAAATTCAGGTGCTCGTCGCGACTGACTCTCGGCCGTCCATTAAAAGAGTTTATCTGAAAAATTATCGTGAATAAATTACCCGCCGCTGACATTTCAATGACCCCCCCCCCCCCCCCGAGACGCGTTTTATCGAGCGTTTTATGCATATCAAATCGCGACTAAATTAACCGAATTAATTTGTATTATAAAGTGCTCCGTCCCCACCAGCGTCAACTTTAATAATAATTTGAAAAATTCCTGGTACAAAATGCTCAAATTACCCCGATACGCATCTCTAAGCGCAAGTCGTCGATTGTTTACCCGCTCGCATAAATACTCGAGCGAGGTCCGGTAAAATGGTTCACTTATCCAAACACAATGAATAAATAAATAATCGCAGTGGGGGTAGCTACACACAGGCGCGAATTATTTCGAAATTTATCGCCCCGGCGTGTATGAATCACGAGGCCGGTGCAGCACCAAGAAAACTCGCGCGCGCGGCGAGCGGAGAGGAGAGATAAAGAAACGTGAGAATCCGGGATTCCGGCGGATGCTAGCTGCGCTGATTTATCGCGGGCTCTCTCGCACTTCTCTTTGTCGATGATTTTTCGACCGACTCTGATTATTGTTATTATTGACGAGAGGGGGGATGGAAAACTCGTGCGCTTACTTGAGGACGAACTGGAAACTTTGTTCTTACCTGAAACAGAAAAGATAAAAAATCATTAGCTCGAGAAGATCCCAGTGTGAAATTGAGAGTTACAGAGCGAGATTGTTTTATCGGATTGATCGGTATAAATCAGGGGATTTTTCAGGAGATTTCGAAAGCAGGCGCGCGCAATCGAGAGTTGCAAAATTATTCAAATCGATGGAACGGGGGTGAGTAATAACAAATTCAGGCAGGCGCGATTTAAACACTCTCTCGCAAACGTCTGCCGCTCGTCCCGGGTCGGTGGCATTTACATAACCTCAATATTTCCCAACCAACCCCGAGCGAGCTCACGTACGGTCGATGGATCATTAAAGTGAAATTACGGGCGCTCTTTATCGCACCTCGCCAAAGAGCCACTCAATCACTTTAACCCGAGTAATAATACACACGTGCGAGTGAAAAGATATAAAAACGAAGGGGGATGAACAAAAAAAATCGTCTTGATTATAAATTCGCGCTGATGAATCTTTTCATCAGTGGAGACCGAATGGGAATAAAAATTTATTAACTTCAATTGTGAAGATGAATGAGATCCTGAATCGCTCAAATGAGTAAATTTACGAGTTTTTTTAAAATTATTAGCTTTTGAAAAATATGATTGTAGCGCAGTCAAGAGTCAAGTGGGTAAAATATTCTCTCTCCCGCGCATCTCCTTCTTCCGGCGCTCACCTTTGACTCGAAAAAAAGTGGGGGTCGTAACGCAAGGTGGCGTCGGCCTACATCGAACACATGCCGCCGGTGCACCTGCGTTGATGCATGCATGCATGCATGCACGAGCCGGGGTTAAGCCAGCTAGCGAGGGATGTGTTTTATATGCACGACGCCGGCTACGCTAAATTTGCCACCGCTGCTGCACTTTCGAGGGGTGCGTGCATTATTAATTTTCATTCCGAAGATGCATATTTCTCTCTCTCTCTCTTTTTTTTCTAAGGTACTAGAAAGTATTAAAAACCACTCGTATGGTAATTTTGCATATGCGACGGAGCTCGTAATATTAATGAAATCGATTAATTTAGCTCCGATATGGAACAAAAAAAAGGAGGCTGCAACTGCGTTAGGTAACTCACACGATTAAGGGGGCTAATGAACCACCTCCTCTTGATTATCGGCCGGCATAAATCAGCGTAAAATATCATTCGACCGTGCGGGTTTTCAGCGAGACTCCCCCAAATAAATTCAAATTCAATAACAGTAAAGCAAATAAACGAGATAAAAGCAGACTCGGGAGAAAGGAAACCTGCACGGCGGCACATAAGTTGCGAGATTTTAAGCAGCGGCCGCCCTCGCTACTAAACTCCCGGTTTTTATTGCTAATTACGAGGCCTTTTTTTTTTTTTTTTTTTTATCAGCTGAATTGTTTGTCGAGGGAATTAAGCGCCGACCTTTTTTTTTTTTTTGTTCTTTTCTCTTTTTTAAGTACTGTGTGACTCCGCCGTGCGCCGGTAACGAGCGAATTTTATGATGTTAATTCCGAAACACATTGAGGCTTTTTAATGAACAGATACTGGGAGCTACCACGACGAGTACCACGATGTAGCTTTTGGATCTACAAGGTCGTAAAGTACCGAACGAAGGATTAAAAAAGTCGAGAAAAATATTTTTTTTTTAATTTGATTGCCCAGTAGATTGATTTTTCTCAAGGTCCTGATTTGCTCTAGATCAAGAATTTAATTCCAATACAAATAAAAGTAAACTCCATAAAGAAAAACTACCAAACTCTCTAAGCACCAGCCTGAAAAATAAATCTCTTCCTCTTCCCGAACCGAAAATCCCCAAATCCTCTCGACTCATTATGGATTAACAAGTGATAGCACTTAATGCCTCAAGTGAACCATCAACTTGTCAGAGCGATGACACACGGTCCCGGGTATCAAAGAAAAAGGCCTCGCCGATAAATATAGGTCGGGGCTGGCGTCCCTCAGGAGGGCACGCACGGTACCAACGCCCTCACAAATTAACCCGAGGAGCGTCTTAATTTAGGCACCGCACCGGCCGGTTTGATTCCCGGAGCTGCACATGTGCGCGCGAGCTAGTCTGGGGTTGTTTTTCATTCGGGGAAGAATTATCATCGTATTTTCAGCCGCTTACTTTTTTTTTCGTCCATGCAGATTCGGGAATTTTTTGGGACTATTTCACATCTCCCGAATTGGTATTGACTGTTTAGCTAGCTCGACTGCCCCGAAATCTCAAGTGTGTTTGAAGCCCAAGCACTGCCAATAATAATCTTGCTCTTGAAGCTTCATATAGTCTTTTAGTAAATTTAATCAGCCAGAGTACTAGACTAGAGTATTAAAGATAGAAGCTAGAAGATCATATTTTTAATTATAAATATTTGAAACAAAAACTGATGATCTTAAAGTTATAAAAAAAAAATATTTCATAAAACTACTTTTGACTTTGAAACGATTTGTTGCTGGAGTAAAAAAACTCTGCGCGCTCCCAGACCTGACACGGGACATAAGTAACAACATTAACGAAACATTCAACGTCACCGATACAATTAGTTAGGCGAGTAAGCTCGCTTAAAGACTTCGTCGCTCTATTTTAAATCACGGAACGATTTATCGTCAAAAATCGAAGACCAGGCACTCACTTACGCAAAAAAGTGTACAGAGTGGAGGAAGAAGAAGCGAGAGAGAGCGAAAAAAAAAGAAGGTGGCATGGCACGACAGTCGGGAGAGCAAACGCGGCGTGCCAAGAGAAACTCTCAGACGTGGGAGGAGACGACGTCGTTCTTCTTCGGGTCGTTCCCCGGGCTTGACGGGCTTTATACGCCTCGAAGGTGTTTGGCAGAAGCGGTAGCTCTAATTGAAAAATACCGCGACGCGAGCTTTAATCTTTTTCTAATCTCTCTCTTTCTTCGTCGCAGACGTCTAAATTATGCGAGGGATTCAAAAGTTCGGGATGATTAAACTGGGATTGTTGTCATTCGGGAAGGGGAGACCCGTGTCGGCGGTTAGCGCAACAATGTTAAAAATAAAAACCTCGGCGCTTCTTCTTATTTTTCTTGACAGTTTCTCGAGTAACTAAAAAAATATTTCAAAACCGATATTTCATCCACGAAACTCAACACGTCCTCGGGGTCTCCGAAAAAATTGTGACGCAAGGTCCGAAACGCAAGTGAATTTGTTCATCGAACGCTCATCTTCTTTCGATTCGGCTAATGGAGAACGAGCCAGGAAAGAAAGGAAGAAAAAAAAAGAAGGAGGAAGTACAACAGTGCGCCGGGGCTCGAGGTACGACGACAGCCCGGCAATTTACGAGGCGCGATATTAGCGCCGAGAGTTCGCACTTCGCGGCCTCCTTTCTCTCTCTCGCGGCGGCGGGGAGTTTAAAGTCTTTACGACCCGCGACTCGCGTTTGCACTTTTAGAGGTGAGAGTTCTGGAAGCTCTACGGTGTAAATCTCCCGAGAGAGGAGCGTAGGTGAACCGCTGCTGCTGTTTTTGATTTCCGAGAAGGTTTGTTTTTGCCGCTGCCGAGTTTAGCGTGCAATAATCTTGATGATGATGATGATCTTAGGAGATCGGTCTTTGTGGGGAAATTTCCCTTGATGCGCCGCTGTGAGTAATGAATTTGATTTTTCACTCAGAGTAATTATGGGGGTAACAATTTGTCTTGATTGAGAAACTTGTAAAGAGTTTTGCAAGGGATTTTTTAAAATTTAATTGCGAGGAAAATTCATTATTTAAATGCGTGGCGCTCGTCCGTCACTGCGACGTTGTCCTCGATTTTTGTTTTTCAAGATGTTTTTAGATTAAAGTGTATAATAAAATTCAGGAAAATATAATAATTTAATTTTAGAAAACACCGGAGATAAGAAAGTAAGTCAGCGTTAACGCATTTCAAACAATTTTCTGTCACTCATTTCACACCTTAAGGTGGTTTTCTACCAAATGCATGACAATAGAGAATCAGCTTGAACTTGCTGGAGGTGTTTATTAGATATCAATAAACATTTCTTCAAGGTCTGATCAAAATTGACCATATAGTTTATTGATAGTTGTCTTCTTACAATAGAGATCCTTTAGAAAAACCACATACATATAGTTTCACTATCGAAGAATTCATTTCTTGAAACTGCAAAATATTGACCTTCTAGGAATTTTACAATAATTTTACAAAAATGATTTTCACGTGAATAACCTCCCGAGTAACATCCAAAACTGCGGTATTCAAAAGTGAGGTAAAAAGTTTAAAAAAATGTTTTGTTGTGATTGTCAATTTTTTTTTGGTAGAATATAATTACAAAAGCCATAAAAAGTTAAAAAATAAATTTTAATAACCAATTGTTACATGGAGAGAAAAAAAACAGAAATTCACTGTGTAAGCTAACACGAAAAAATCGTGTGTTAACCTTACGCAGAAAAAATCCTGAGCGCTACTGTAGCCGAACCAATCAGGCAATCAGGTGTTACCAGCTCGGTTACCAGAGTGATTTTGATTGGCTCTTTTACAGTACCGCTTAGGATTTTTTCTGCGTAACACACGATTTTTTCGTGTTAACTTACCACAGTAAATTTCTGTTTTTTTTCTCTCCGTGTAGTAATTTGGTGTAATAATTTTTTTTTAGTCTTGTACTTGACTAGCTCTGGTAGAAAACCCCCTTAAAAAAGATTAATTAAAAAAAAACTGTTTCCAATAAATGCTACAAATAATACTGATAAAGAAAGAAAAAAATGAAGTTAATTACAGAAATTTATTTCGCCACTCACATAACTTACTCGTCCCAGAAATATCACTGTCTTGACTTCCTCCTTTGCAACAACGATAATCAAATCAAAGAAAAGAATAAACGGCTCTAAGTTTATTTAACCTCCCCCTCATCCGGATCAAAGTTCAACCGATGGCGTTAAATAAAATCAGTTTTCGGGTGCGGGGGAGTAAGATCCCGCGGAATTCCACGAAATAACTCTCCCTCGAAAAATTCTCCTTCCGCTCTAGCCCGAGCACAGAAGAGCACTTCTCCCGTTCGCGTCGCGTATTGAGCGGAAGATTGAAATCGAATTGAGTTAGGTTATGTAAATTGTTCCCTACGAATTTCTCCACTCGGCTCGGGCGCTTCCCAATATTTCCCATCCTGTCTGTCTCTTGTTCTCCCGGCAGTCTTTCTCT
Source organism: Encarsia formosa (assembly GCA_038277355.1). Lineage (NCBI taxonomy): Eukaryota > Metazoa > Arthropoda > Insecta > Hymenoptera > Aphelinidae > Encarsia > Encarsia formosa. The sequence continues at coordinate 116,619,648 of CM076184.1, forward strand.
CCATCTGTCTCGGAATCGATAAACTTTAGGCGGGAGCAGGGGGGTCTGACTCGTTTTGTCAGCCAGTCAAATTTTCCGGAATAAATTAATTTCGCGGCTGGTATCGAGGTCAGTGGTTGCAGAGCAAAAACTCAATAAAAAATAATAATATTAGATGTAACAGTCGCGTTGCGTAAAGACAATTGAAATAGCGCGAAGGAACTTAACACGGTTATCAAGCGGGTCATCAATGTTTAATTACACCCCCCCCCTCCCTCCCGCCTCTCGCCAACAGCTTTGAGTTTTAACGCCGATCGTAAAGCCCGCGCACCATACGACCAAAATAAAGCGCGCCGCATTTAAACTTTTCAACGCTTTTGCGCTCCGGGTTATGTAAAGTATTCCTCCTCTCTGCCCTCTCGTTCCTTCTCGACCCGGGAACAAAAAATAAAAGTCGTGAATAATCGATCCTGCATCTCCTCGTCTTGACCTTACCTCTGATTTTCATCGATTCGTGCATTATTCAGACAGCCAGAGGTCAGACCGGGGGCGCCCATCCATCACCGACTTATTTATTTATTTTTTTTTTCTTCCTACCAAAAATATCATTTTCAAATATACGCGAAAGGAAAAAAAAATGACAAATATTGTGCCCATAAATCCGCACTTTTTCAAAAGACACCGCGACCTTTCCATTTTTAACCCTCGGTCCGCAAAAAAAAAAAAAAAAAAAAAGAGAGAGAGAAACAGCGTTCAAACATGCAGGAGGCGTGGCCCGGCTCATTTATTCTGGAGGAGATCGAAGAAACAAACTATTTCGGCTTGAAATTCGCGGTCTATCTTTGGGTGCCGTCACAATTTTTCTTCTCCTTTTAGACGCCCCTCTGCCCCCCTCCTTTTCCCCCTTCCCGGTCGCTGCTGGCTGGTTGAGAGGATGAAAAAGGGGCTTTTAAGGAGCTAATTGCAAGAAGGGGATTTTTCAAACTGTGTACAAGGGTGATGCAGTTTTTTTTTATTTGGGTCGATGGGTACGAATGGAATACGAGGAGAAATTGAATTTTTTGAAAAAATAATCCACGCACTCGAGGAATATTGGAGTGAGTCTTCAAGATTTGGTATTCAATTTACCACGCAATTGTAGCTTTCTTGGAAATTGAAGGAAAAAAGGGGAGGAACGAAGATTCTTTTTCAATCATTATTTTATTCATGAATTTCTTGCGACTGTTGTTTGGAGAATATGGAGAACTATTTCAGTACCAATAGTAAATAAATTGAGTTGTATGTACAATTTGAGAATAAAAAAAAAAAAAAATTAATTGTAAATGCAGGATGAATCACGTTGGAAATTTGAATTTTTTTAAATTTTGTATTACCTTAAAAATAACGATTGAGTAGGATTTAATAATTCTAATAAAAAAAAAAAATTAAAAATAAACTCTGAACAATTGGAAGAAAAAATTGAAATAATTTTGTATTTAAAAAAAAAATTAAAATTAAAAAATTCTAAACTAAAATAGAAAATTTAATAACGATATTGATTTTTTAAAAATAAGTACGTATGTACAAGAAAATATTAAAATACTATATCTATGTGTAGTAATAGCTCAGTTGATAAAACGGTGTTTACATGACTCAGAACTTACAATTTCCGAGAGTTCGAATCTTGCTGTCCGATAATCCGGTCAAAATTCAAAAATTGCTTTATTTAAAAAAAATATATATTTTTTATAACTGGAATTTTAATTTTTTATTATTTTTTTCTATTTATAAATACTTAAAATAGAGGATGTGTAGATTAATCGTGGAGAATACAATTTAAATCAAATGGTAGTAATCTTTTTAGTTTGAATATCAAATCGACAGCTCCTGTGGGAAAAAATATATAATCAACCAAAACTTTTTCTGTTCAATACCACTGTAATATAATTTTACAAGAAAACTAAGTGAATTTTTGACACCCAACCCATACAATTAAACACCGAAACAAGTCGTAAAAGAAATTACAAATTGTCAAGAACATTGCCCGGCATTCAAAAACCGCAACGATCTTCCAGCCCTCGCAGAAATAATAAAAAAAAGGGCCGCACGCGCGCGGACAAAGGATCAACGTCGCGGCGACATCCGCCCTGGCAGCACCCCCGCAACGAAATTTCGCCAACGGCGCTATATCGACCGGGGGCTCCCATCCCCCGTCCGTATCACTTTCTCCTCCATTTTTCACGCCGACGAAATTAAAATACCCGGGATGTCTGCGTGTACTTACGCTTTTAATCACGGTCTAGCTCCGAATGGAGACGATCGTCAAAAGGCTTAAATTTTACGCAACTAAAATTCAACCAATTAAAGGAACGCGCGGCTGCGGCGGCTATCGGTCGCAATTAATCGGCGCTGCATTCCCGTCGTCGCCGCTGCCGTTGCATCCGGCGGGGAGGAGCAGGGCTTCCTCTTAACTTCTCACGGCTCCCTTCTTTCTCATTGTTCTTCTTGCGTACATCACCCGGGAGACTACGAGGATAGATAAAAAATACCATTGCTGGTTGGGTCATAGGTTAATTGGTCAGGATCGATTTTTCATCCAAAAGTGGGGAAAAATATTGATGGCGCGGTTCGGGAAAACATTTTATTTTTATAATTGCTGCTCTATTCGAACCCATTTTTTAGATTGATTTTTTGGATTCAGAACCGAGCTAGAACCAAGATCTGCTGGTTACGAATGGTTAGCCCGAGATTTAGCACTTTACTTTACTTAAATTAACACTAAACTTGTGAAATAATATGCAACCAAAGCTTTACGTAATGTTTAAAACTCAGTGATTTCAAAATTTTTAGCTTATAGTACAGAGAACTAAAAGTAATTTTTAATTTTACAATTGTAGTCTTTTAAATTTGTTTACTTTAACAATTTCAATAATTAAGTGGTTACGTTTTGAATTTTAAGAATTTTATGAATATTAATTTTAAACTTTTTTTTATTCAAATATACGAGTAAATTCTTATTACACAACTTTTTGCATACTCCATTTAAAAAAAAAAAAAAAAAAAAGCTCAGACAGACCACGTGTATAAAACCTACCAACATTCGATTCACATGCAAATTCCAGTAGATGCCATGGTAAAAAGTAGAGCGCCGTGCTCTTTTTTTTCCTACAACATGTGGCGAGAATATACAGTGTGAACGAAAAAAAAAGATCTTCCGAAAAATAATTACGATTTGAATTCGTAATGCCCGATACGAAAAAATTTTCACCCGTATCGCGCGTCCCCGTCTCTACGTGACAATAAAAGGAAAAACTTTAAGCACACAAGGCGCGAGGGATCAAATCCTGGGGAGAGACAAAAGTACACAGAGAAAAGGAGAGATAAAGTGAGTAAATAAATAGGAGGGGAAAAATGAATATAAGAAAAGAGAAGAAGCGCCCGAGGCCGAGGGAGAGAGAGAGAGCATTACATGATCAATAAACCTCGGAAGCTTCCTTCTTCCTTTTCTCTCTCCCGCTGGCGAAGATTAATCATTGCTCTATGTACAGCGCTGTAAAATTAGTACGGAGGAGAGGGGGAGCTGCGACGACATTAAGTGTATTGCTCGGAAGAGTGAATTTATATCGATTTAAAAAGTTTTCACACTCGGGCGAGCCGAAAGTGCGAGCAAATTGTCCCTGATTCATCGATGTCCTTTTCTCTCCGGTGAATTTTCATAAACCGATGGCCGGCCTTTCAAACTGATAAAAAAGAAGCAGAAGGAAGAGGGAAGAGGATTGATTATCAGCAGGACTTGTTAATAGAATCGTTTTGATAATGTTTTGAGACAGTTTGATCGATGGATTATTGCATGAGGCACAATGTGTGGTGCGCCCGCGTACTCTTAAAAGTAGCCCAAACAATCTTGTATGTGCTCGATCCATCTATCGACATGGTGTTATGTCATTTTGTGAGACAAGCGTCTTATAACTTTCGAGTGATCGATTGGATAATTTTGATGAATGCCAGAGAGCCACGAGGAATTTTATAATTCAATCATAATCTTTTTTTTTTGTTGAGAACCAGAGAGAAGAACAGCCCTGGCAATTACCTCAAAGCTCGGTAACGGAGGAATACGATTCTCATTTCCCTTGGCAATGAATCAAGCGTTCGAATGCTCAATGCATCACTCGACGCTCGCTGCTATCAACGAGCGGCTGGGCGCTGGAGCAAGGGCCTTCTATTCTAAATTCAAAATCCAGAACACGACTTCCATCGTTAATCTCGGCCTCCCGAAATCCCGGACAAACCCTCGAACTTGATCAGCTTTACCAACGCTGGCTGCGGTTACCCCACGCACTCCGCACCTCAGTCGGTCCGTCTGAGACTGTGCCAATCTCAATTTATACGAGTATCAGTAGTCTTGTACAAGAAGTGATTTTCTCAATAACTGATATTTTTGCTTTGATCGATCTTGTCAATTGTGTCCAAGATAGTAAGATGTAAGAATAAAGACTTATCAGACTCAAAATAATCATTAGAACAATGTCAAGTTTTCTGTTTCTAACTATAAGATTGTAACAATACTTACGGTTAGAAGTACTAGTGTCAGATAACACTAATGACAATAGGTTTAATACTTAAAGTTAGAAAATTTTGTAAAGAAATCAATTGCAGACAATTCAACAATCCCAAATCTGTGACATCATGCAGATGCTAGAGTCTTCTCTATTTATAACATTTTCAGGAATTGAAGTAAAGGGAAGAACTTGGGACAAAAAAGGGTATTAGGATCAACGCTCCTTTCACAAGACACAAAAAAAAGTTGTTGAGAAACTCGAACAATTATTCACACGCGCAGAGAGTGAGCGAGAGAGGATTCAGGAACCCTCGAAAGGACAAAAAAGAGACAATCCTTCAAGTCCCCTCGCCTTCCTCCTACTACCAGGAACAGCGACACTCCGCAGAGGGATAATTCTCAAGCCCCGGCTGGCGCTATTAGAGCTTATCTTGAATGGGGTGGCAAGACCGATACACACCCTCGGAGCTTAGGGCACAATCACGTAAGCAAAGTGACCAACTCCCGGCGTGTTAAGGACAAACCCAAACACACACCTGCCAGCCAACCGCACGCCAACCAAATTGGTCACGTACCAAGGTTATCTGCCGGCGGTATCTTGGTGCGCGGTTTTTCTGATTTTCAGCAGATTTTTATGTTGTTGAAGCCAAAATACGCAAGTACGATAAAGGTAGATAAAAAGTTGTCTTGATGCAGGTAACTGACAAGTTGGCTGAACTGCGCAACTATAATTTCTATTTAAACTTTGTTACTGTTTTATCGCACATTCGGGACGTGGCTTGAGGGCTGTCTTGAGTATGAATTAAGCTCAGAATGGCACTAAGAGCTTATTTCAAGCATACACGCAAAACTTGTTTAGCTCGCCTACCAAAGTGTGTGATAGTTTTTGTTTCGCCATTCCGGAAATTTCATTAACTCGCAACTAGTTGAATGTCATGTATTATTAAAACTTGAATCTCGTCTAGGATAATTCTCAAGTTCAGATGGGTGCATTATGCCTTGGTAACTTTGCCAACGGTTAACTTTTGACTTTGTCAGAGAGGAGCACGAAACTTTTGCCGCTCGAGTAATATTGGATAAAGGTTTAAATTTTTCTAACAAATTTACTCTAAAAAGGATTTGAAAAAAAAAATTTCTCGCATAAATAAAAAACAAATTTTTAAAACAGCTGTAAATTCCGAGGTAAATTCAGATCTCAAAGTTTTTGAAAATTTTTTTCCGGAGGAAATTCATTTACCCGTCCTTAAACTTTTTAACTAGCAGCCAAAGTATATTTTTCGCAAGTTTAAGGAAGTGTAACAGCGGACTTTTTGCCAAACTTTATAAACTTTTAGTGCGTAACGAGCGTACATAAGAAGCAAAGACTTTTGAAAAATGGATAGCCAAACAAAAACTTTAAACTTTTACTATCTTTTCAAACTGGAGCTTCAGAATAAAAAAGAGAACAAAAAAAAATCAAGCTTATCCAATGAACAAGGAATTCTTTAATTTTCTTAACTTCCAGTGCACGAACTTTAACTGTAAGCAAGTAAAAATGCGCCATTCTCTTGACTATTGTTATTGATGATATCGACTTAGGGACAATTCTAATTTCCAAATCTCGTGCTTGGCAAACGCTATTACACTCCGGCAAACAATAAAAATCAATTTTATACGAAACCAAGCGATCAAACAAACGACACCCGCGCTCGCCGGTTCCCAAAATCAATTAATCGTCAAAATCCCCAAGCCAAACACACATCAGCCCCTGTCTCGCGAAACAAATGGCCGGGCGTTAATCCATCGTCGGTGCTTTTTAGCGCTTCGCAAACGAGCCTCGCAAGTCGACGAACTTTCACCACCGCAACAGCACCACCACCTAAAAAAAGGTAAAAATTCTCCCTCACGATTTAGGCGCGGCTAAAAACGCGAAGGGGAAAGACGATACCCAAGGCACGAGCGTAGGTAACGGACAGAGAGAAATATCCCTAGGTAAAAACCCTCCATGTGTGTGTATGTATGGGTCCCTTTTTTTTTTTTTTAACCCAGCGGGATTTATTAGGACGACGGTTTTTCACCGATTTGACACTGAAGATGACTATCAGTGGGACAGATCGAGAGGAAGGTCGAAAAAACACGCTTTTTTCCCTCGGCATGTAAGGCATTTGTCAGAATTTTCGGGTTGACCATTTCTCACTCAAATCACTTACGACTGTTCTGGGGTGCAGCAGTGTTGATGTACTCACCTGTAACAAAAAAACAAATCAATTCGTTAGTATAATACGGTCATACGGTCGGCATCATTACATAAATACTAAACAATAAAGCACGGACTTCGTGAACAAAGCAATGTCCCCGAGTGATTTATCATGGGATTCCAGAGCACAGCACGATCCCGAACAACGACAACTACGACGACTACGGTGATTTTTAATAAAAATAAAACGCGATAAATCATAAACCGGTCGCAAATCGCTTCGATCATGCATCGCACGAACTTTACGAAATAAAAGGTCCGGGTATGTACAGATAGAAAAAGTTCGACGCTGGCGGCGGGGCACTTGTTCGGAGAGTTTGCCGCTGCAGCCTAACGGTACATCTTCCGACGTAGGTGTGGGTATGTGTGTGTGCGAGCGCGAATTCGCGCGGCCGAGTAAATTTGCGGACACTCGAGGGAAGAAGACCGACGCGGCGGTGCTTAAAGAACGTCGGAGGAGAAGGACGTCTACGATTTAATGGCCCGGGCCTCCTAGTTGTAATTGCTCTTTTGAGTGCCCGACGACGAGACTATTTTTGGCAATGCTTCGCGATCGCTTAAAACTTTGTAATTATGGCCAGAGAGAGAGAAAAAGAAAAAGAGGTTGCTCGAATTAATTACCGAGGGTTTTAAGTACAAGAACGACGGTGAATGAATATTTGAGTTTGATTTACTTTTGAATGATTGATATCATGGAATTACTTATGGAATTTCAGAGTATATATAGTTCTCTTTAGATTTACTAACAATAAAAAAAAGGCAAAAACATGATTCGACGAAGTAACTTTGACTTATTATTTCAGAATTTTTTTCAAAATCTTAAAGCTCCCAACCAATGATTCTATTGGAGCTCAAACGTAAAAGTATTATTATTTTTCAAACAAGCGAAGAAAGAGTTGAGGAAAATTGATATCGATACAAGTTCCACGAAGGGCTATCAATATTTTGAAACGAGGTAAAGCCATGAAAACAAAAGTAACGTAATTTTGGCCTACGCGAAACTCCTCGTAGAGAAAAAAAAGAGGGTGGAAGGGACGAGAAAAATGAGATAAAGCAAGAAAAATAGTAGGAGGTAGAAGGAGGAGGAAAAAAAAAAGAAGAGGTACGGAGGAGTATAAGAAACAGCGAAAAAGAGAATAGCTCGAAGTAAGTACGAGCTGGCTAGGTAGAGAGAGACCGACAAACGATCGGGAGTCAACGAGGGAAGAAATAACTACTGCTCTGTGTCCGCTCGGAAGAACTCTGAAATTCCGGAAACGACCCTTTTTCTGCACGGTAAAGTCTTTCGGGTCTCTTGTATGGTTTCTTCTTTCTTCCCTCTTTTTTTTTTTTTTTTTTTTTGTTTCGTATGCGAAGAGACCTAGAATGGCCGACGCGGCGGTGATTGGCGTAATTTTTTTTTTTTTTGTGATACGTCAATCGAGGGGGAGGATGAAAAATTCAGCTGTTTTTCCGACGTTTTGCGTCAAATAGGGAGGAAAATTCGTGCGGGGGTTGACGGTCTCTCTTTTTTTTTTTTTTCCTTCTCCCTCTTCTTCTTCGCCTCGTTCGGGATCATTTTTCGTCGTATGTAGGTTAAGACTCTCCAGTGATTTAGCGGGTTCGAAGCTGATTTATCCCACGTCATTATCGAGCTGCTACGTCTCATTTAATTTTTTCCAAGTTGGTAAGCCAAAACTTTCGAGTCACAGGGTAAGATTAAACATCTTTTTTTTGCCTTGAAACTGAATATCCCAAGCGTACGGATGATTTTTTACGTTAAAAAAAAAAAAAGGAAAGAAAAGAAAAAAAAGGTTCGATTTCAATTTATCCTGTTTACACTTAAAATACCAATCCCACTAGCGCGCACGTCTCTTATCATAATGTTATTCAGCAAATAAATTATCATTATAAATCCCCGCATCGAGGCGTATCTCGTTTTATTTTTAAATTTATTAAACATCCTTGGCTTATATGCCACCGTGCAATACAGGCTGCAGCACCGTATAATAAATGCATGTTTGTATCTCAAATGTGTAGAGATGTAGATATTCAAATGACGCGGGCAACACTACACCGCCGTTGGTGTGTAACCGAGGGTAAAAAAAAAATAAATAAAGGAATAAGAAAGGAAAGAGAGAGAGAGAGAAAAAAAAATAGTAGTCAACATAGAAAATTCATGCACGCCTGGGCTTATATCACCAGATTTAATCCGACTGTTCAGCGCATTAAAGCCGCATGATTTTACACGAATACATGCACTACACGCGTATCCGTAATACGATATTAATTAAAGGGAGACGAGAGAGAGAGGTAACACAACTTTGAGGACAAAATTCAATTAACTCGGCTATGGTGGATGATGAAAAATAATATATAATGCGTTATTTACATATTTTAATCTTTCGAAACAGCTGTTGCTTTATTTAAATTGCTTAATAAAATTTACGCTGTAAAGTTTAATTGATACTACTATACGAGTTGCATGATGATAATTTCACGGTGTCAGCAGCCAGGGGAACAAAGTAGTTGACATGTTTCGAGCGTAATTTACCGGATTCCTTTGTTCACCGGTTGACTTTGAAGTTTAATTTTTTTTATTTTAAAATACCCTAAACTAATTTTCATACAGATAAACCGGGAAATAAAAATTAAAAAAATTTCCTTGTTCCTTTGAAAAGGGCTTTTGAACCAGAAGACAAAGGGTTCGAACTTACTCGGTACACATAACCCAGGGAAAAAAAGATCCCTATAATCCAAAACACGGGAGCAGATCGCGGGTAGGAATCTCCGCAAATAGTACAGAATCCCCATATAGCGCGGCGATTCCAAATGTTAATTTATTTAAAGCGCTCTTTCTTGTTTCGCGCCTCGGCACTTTACGCCGCTGGTTTGCATACGTAAAAAACCACTCGATTCCGGGATCTTCCCTTATAGGGTGCAGCTATCCCGGCTCCCACAGCGGCCACCTAATGGACAACATAAATCCGCCGGGCGCGGGATAATACTGACCCTACTCCCCCCCCCCCTCCCCAAGAGCCCCTCCCTCCCCGATTTATGACGTTTTCAACTTTGTGATGTGGAATTGAATAAACAATGGTCGAGGCTGCGGATCACGATTATGCTGGCTCTTATTGATAATCCCGCTGTTCTCCCGTACAAGGAGATTGAACTCGATACGAAAGCGATGACAAGAATATACTCCGTTTGATTTTCGAAGTTACGAGCGCAATTAATTTTTGGATTATCAATTACAGCCTGTTAATTATGGTCAACCACTGCCTATAACATAGAATGTAATTTTATCGGCTTATCTGTAAGATTAATCGAAAACTACCTAGATACATCCAGTTTCAAAACTCAGACGGAGCTTAGATGTATAATGGCTTGCGCCTCAATCTGTGGTTTTCGATCAATTATGCTCCAAAATCCCATAAACCTCAAAAAGCATCATCGACCTGTATCGTTTGTTACTTAACGGTAAACAGACTCGGAAAATTAAGCCGACGTCAATTCAGCACGGGCGCAGCAGCAGCTTCGCTCCCAACTATTAATTAACCCCGTCGAATCAAACGCCCGGCCGTGAGATTGTTTGTAATTTAGTGAAAACGAGGAGGAGCAGCGCGCATCATCAATGAAAAATGTTTTTCATTACGGGTATCGGACAGTCTCTAGCCCACAGTTTTACCGTTCAAAGAGTTTTTCCAGTCGGTCGTTTGGGTTTAGATGATGGAACGTAACGGAATTGAAAAAAGTAAGGGGGGGGGGAGGGGGGGACGTATCGAAATAATACGCATTACTTCTCGGCTCATCCGTGTCAGCGGCTGATATTTGTTTATAGATAAATACGCACTTTACGGGAGAGGGTTTTACGTCTCTCATTATCTTAATTCGCGGGGGGTTCCGCTATATAGAACGTTTCATTGTTGCAGGTACGTTATGTAGGTCCGATTGTGTGTGTATGTGTGTCTCTAGCGTTCTGGAATGGATCTTCTTTTTCTCCGGCTCCTATGGGCTCTTTAGAATTCTTTCTCAGGTGCATCGTCGCGGCATTAAATATAATGACGGCATTAGTTAGGACGATTCAAATTCGAGAAGAATCCTTATCGTTGGGCATGCACGCTTGGCTCGGCGGTGCTCGTAATTAATCGGGTAACAGTAGTTCCGTTTCGAGGACTATTTTTCTTAAACTCTTCGAGGAGGGGAGGCTTTTGTTACACTAACGGTTATTTTATAAATTTTATACCATAACCGTTGGATTATGATTTGCTGTAATAGGTACGCGAATTTTAATTTCTTTAATACAACGTACTAAATACTGAGATGCAGTTGATAAAATTAGGCTCATAATTTTGTAAACAATGGGGAGTAACAACTGTTTGTTCAGAATTATTTCATTTCATCATACTTCATTGTTGTTAATTTTTAATTTTAATAGAACAATTTTCATTGAAATTAGTTACAAAAGTATTTCAATTATAATAAATGGTTCACATTCTAAATTAAAATTTGAGTGAATTAATCTTCAACTACGTTATACGTCATAGAGTAGTTGATTTGAATAAAAAAACAAGAATAATTTATAAATAATTAATATCTATATTTAACTATTAATACCAAAAATGTAATAACAATTTAAATATAAGACACGACATATACATTAATATACATTATGTAATTATCTTAAAAAAAAAAAAAAATTAAAATGAATGAATTTTTTTAGATGTTAATATTTTGTGTTTTTTTTTTTTTTTTTTTTTTTTTTAATAAAAATAAATGTCAAAAAATAAAAATATAATAATAATTGTAAGGAATAATAGTCGAAGTTTATCGAATCCTGTATCGCAACACGTTTGCTTCGTCGAGCAATACCGTAGCACGAAATTTCAAGTTCACCGAGCACGGGTAAACACAATGGCCTCCTCCTTAAACTCCGCGTAAACTTAATTCAATTTATCCCCAAAAACCCATTCGTACCTGTATCATCATCTCGAAAGCCATAAATCTCGAAAGTTTCCAGTGTAGTGCTGCCCCCCCCCCCCCCCTCCCGAACGCCCGCAAAAAGCTCGATTCCCATGAAACATTCAAAACAAAGGAGTATCGCTCCTCGGCAAAAAATCAATCAAACGCTTTAAAAGCAGCATCCTCCCGTAAAAAAAGGGAGGAAGAACAAGAAGAAGAAGAAAGTAGCCGCGATACACAAAGGCCGGCCCTTTCAATTCCCTCAAGTGCTGCACCGTAACCCTCGAAAATTACCATCGCGTCATTTTTTCTTTTTTTTTCATCATTTTTTTTTATTCCAGCTAGTAACGTGTGGCCGGGTAACCCCGCCGCGACAAATCAAATTCGGCCGATAAGCCGGGGTTAGGTAAATTGTTTTTGTCGCATTCGCGAAATTAGCTGATAGCAGCGATGATTGCTGGAAATTGGTAGTTTGCTCCGGGGTTGATACAAAAAAAAAGTGGTTGAGCGGACGATTTTTTTCAGGGTGAAGTATTGTTTCGAAACGCAAGCAAATTTTTCGAAACACTGAATCACACGAGAGGTAATTCAAGTAGCCGCTCGGAAGATTATGATGAGTAAGCGGGTGAGTTCCTTGTTTTTTTTTTTCCTTTTTTTTTCTACGCCTCTACTGCTACTACTACGGCACTTTGAGGTTAAAATGATTTAACAGCCATGAAATAACTAACAATCAAGGTGGCTGAAAAACAATTTTTTCCCGCTTCCATTAGCTAAATACATCACGCGCATTCGAAGATTTATCACTACATATCTCATTTTTTTTTCTTCCTTTTTTTTATAATTAATGACTCTTTAAATCACTGAAAAAAGGACGTTAAGTATCCATGATGAATAAAAAGAAGAGGAGAGTAAAAAAAAACTTGACCGATAATAATCATCGCTGATTCTCGAATGATTTGCTTAGAACCGACGGCTGGCATTGCCCAAGCGAGTGTAAATTTAATTTTATTGAGATTTATGATGCCTATTTCGTGTCATTATCGTATTATCTAATACGTGTAATTATTATAGGAATCATAAACGCTCTACACCCAGAGGGGACAGAAACTTTCGGTTTAGTTTACAGAATAAATTTACCGTGTTATTTGCGCTGCCATGCTTCACAAAAAAATTTTAAACAACCGTTACGGAAGACTTATTTTTTTTCAAAAAGTAAATGATAAACTGCTGCTAGCAGTCAATCAATATTATAAATTTACTAAGTACCTATCCTACTTCTAGCGCGTAAAATGCAATTACTTCATACTTAAATTTTTTTTTTTTTTTTTTTTTTCGTACTTAAAAAGCCTACAATTTTTTTCTTCGCTTTTTTGAAAACACCTTTCTCACCAACCTAAAATAATCGTTCCCTTTTTTCGTGCTTCCCCGAAAGAAAAAAATCAAAGTCCCAAGACCGTCATTAGGTTTGTAAATCCCACGAGCCGGTGCAGCCGCGGTGTTAGCCCAGAAAACGTCGTCGTCCCGTAATTAAGTAATGCTCGTACCACCAAGAAGAAGAAGAAGAAGGTCGCCGGTGCACTTTTTTTTTTCTCCCATCATTTAATCCTCGCCGCTCGGGTCGGTTCTTTTGAGCAATTGCGGATATATTCACTCTGGAGTGGTATTGCGCGCACGGTGGATTTATTGAATCCGATGCGTGGGCACGTCATTGTTCGCTCGGTTGCGAAAGCTGAAAAGTCATAAATAACCGATAAGTTATCAACGAGGGGGATTGGGATGAAATTATGCAAATCCCGGGTAGAAAACACTGGTCATTACGCACCTTCGGTAGCCGACTACCGGCGATCGATAATGATTTAATCCTTCGGCGCCTTTCTCTTTCGCTAATCATCAACAGCTGGGATTCCTAGAATCGTAATTACGAGCGGACCTTTTTTTTCTCGATGCGCGGGGGGGGGAGGAGGATTCAATTATTTGGCGCGTGCAATTTATACTCCCCGATGGGAAATGATTATTCATTGTTTTGTGTTACGACACCTACCAGCGAGGGAGATTGTTTGCTGAGAGGCAGGCATTTTTTCTACGTTTATGAAACGTAATTGCTGTTTAGATTACAGGATTGATATTACAATGCAACCTAATGCACAAATCTTGGTAACCTACAGGTGTATGATCCCCGGTACGTTCTAAAGTAATTGCGAGCGCTTTCAAGACTCTAATCCTGCTGATTGTATAAATGTGTAGCAGCTTATTCTTTCTTTCTTTTTTTTTCCAATGCGAATGTTGATTTAACAGATATTCTTGGGTGAATTCAATGGAGTGATATGGAAATGGTTCGTACGTTTGTTAACTGTGTTTTATATTGGCAGCAGATTTAAACTGATAGGATAATTTTTTTACAATTTTACATCCTGTACTTATCATTTAAAGGTCATTGTGGTCTTAAGTTAATTTTTATGACCCAGTTCTGTCTGACTTGTTTACTATGGCAGAAAATTTATGTATTATATATTTTACTTTTTCTGTTAAACACAAAGTTGAAAATTTTTACGTTATTACTTGGGCATTGACGTAATTTACCTATAAGTATTAATAGTAAATAACTTTTTTGAAATTAAAATTGAATTTTTTTTACTGGGCTTTTTTATGAATAAATTGTACTCTACATATTTTTGTGCTCTACATCTCAAAAAAAAAAATAAATAAAAGAAAAAAGATAAAAATTTACAGCTGTCTCAGTAAGATTCGAAGTTGCTTTTATACGAATCCAAAAAAAATGTATTAATCAAACTCAATATACAGTTTTGGTCCATTCAATGTTAACTTGTTTACCTCGCTGCACAGGCAATCGTCCTCCCTCAGCACTTTATTTTCGGCAAGCCACGCACTTTCGCTGGCTTACACCCACCCGAGAGCCTTCACGACGTCGTCCGGCTCGGTCCGGCCATCAATCGGTCGACACACATACGAGGCACGACACAAAAGATGCGTCAAATGCGCTCGATGGATTTATGGTGTCCCGGCAACCGGACTAACTAAATGATGACTCCCGCAACTTATCGCCCTCGAACCTTTTTCCCACACTTTTGCGCGACCGGAGGAAGTTTATTAATCATTTATCAAGTTCGTGGCCTTGGAAGGAGAGAATAAAAAGAAAAGAAGATGCGGCCACATCGGGATGAATATTTATTGTGTTTGCGGATGCTTACTAGAAGCGTAATAAAAAAGGGTGGGAGCTTGTTTATTTTTTGGGCGGGTGGCGGTTTTATTCCATGGGGATGATAGTGACTTGGCCGTGTGTGAAAGTAGCCCTTATTTATGACCGATTTTTTAGTCGCGGGAGATGTGATTACTTTCGTAACTGGTAATGTGCACTCGAGTTATTGAATTATCGGGAACAAACTGTGAGAACGATATTTTTGATTAAGTACTTGTAAATTTTTCAAACAACCGAGTACGTAAAAAAAAATGATTCTTGGTTATCAATAATTTGAGAAGTATCGATCGGCTGTCTTTCTTGAACCTCGCACTCAATATCCAGGACAAAAGGTGTAATAAATATAACTAAGAGTCACACTTCCTTCTTTAGCGGAAACATCGTCGATCAATCAGGCAAACGATTTATCCCCAACGCTACTTACTGCAACGCAGCTCGTTCGATAAACAAAAATCAATCAAACACATTAGAGTCGTCATTGTTCGGGTAAAAGCGGCCTTGAACGCACTCGAGATCCTTTGAAAAGTGGCCTCCTCCCCATTCCCGGGGTTTTTATACAAAAGCCAGGGGTTCTCCATTCGTGAATTTACCCTAGCGGGGAAAAAAAAATAATAATAATAATAAAAGTAGCGGCACTTATACGGATTACCAAATGTAATGACTTGTTTTCTCTGATTATTCAACGCTATGATTTATTAAGTTTTTAGGAACTTCGTAGCTTTGTGACGGAGATATTCGAGCTTATTATTATTGTTACTCTTAAGAGCACTCATAATATCAAAAAACTTGCAAAAACGGCTGCTTTGATTAATTTTTTTTTTTTTTTTAATAAAATTTATCTAAATTTTGGAAAAACCAAACTCACAAACGATCTTACTATTAAAACCTGAGTGTGTGTTACAATTTTTCAGTCTCTCAACCTTTTTTTTTTGCCTATGAGTCAAGATCAGTCAAAGATTTTTAAAAATAGTTTCAAAATCGAAGCTTTATTACGAGGGAATATCAAAATGGTGTTATTTTTGAAACGGAAGGTCCTACATATTAAAAACACAAGCGAAAAAATCTCAGCGAATATAATTGAATAATTACCCCCGTCTGTCAAATCAGAGTAGAAAGAAAAGAGGAAGTTAAATAAAAAAAAAGAGAAATAAAAAGAAGAAAATAATAACCTCACGTGTCTACGCCACTTCCACGCGGAAGAAGAGGAGGAGGAGGCGGAGGAGGATGGAAAAAACGTTAGAGAATTCATCGTGCGTACGGAGGCAGCTACTTCGGAGGCTTTTGTCCGGTAATGCGCCGCGGGCGAGAAAACTCTCTCTGCTCGGGAGCAGGCTGGCAGGAGCCATTAAAATATATATAAGCGTACGGTACTGATCAAAACGCGAGATTCAAGCCCGCGGCTCCGCACGCGGCGTATCTATTGAAACGTGTCAGTCAAGCTTGTTTTCCATGATTCAACCGGCGCGCCACTCTTGCGAAATCAATACTTTTTTTTTTTTTTTTTTTTTCACTAACTATGGTGCATTAATAAACTAGCCAGGGCAAAAGTAAAAGGAGGTAGATCTGTTGTTACCGATACTCGCGGTTTATGTTTTCAAAACCAACAATGCGCCTATCCGCCGATCTATCCACTCATTACGCTAAAATTTCGCAACTTTTTACGCGCCGGCACCGAAAGTTTCGAGCCCCGAATCGTATCGTGAGAAGGGATGAACCGAGCGGCTTTAATTTTCTGCAGTGATTCGATCGCTCGTCGAAAGTTACATTTTCATAACGAGCGACCGAGCCCTGGGGTGCTAGCGAACCGGCAATGTTTATCTTGCTTTACTACCGCCCTGGTGTCGTGGACCGATTATCAGTCTTTTTTTTTTTTAGCCCCGGGTAAAATCGAATTTGAAAAGTGCAGTACTTTTTTTAGTTGTTTTGGAAGCCCATTAGAAAATTCCTTACGCGGGGAGAATATTTCGCAAAAATAAAGGAGGGCGACGGAATAACGAATTACCGAGAGACTAACCCCCGCAGTCCTTTGGAGGGTGGAGGCTGCGTGTCGCGGTGACGACGCAACTGGAATAGCTAATATCAAGTCGCACCAGACGGGGAATATATATAATGCGTTCCGCCCCTTTCTTCCTTTGGGGAGGGATTCATAAGAGACGTCTTGCGTGAGGTTTACGTACGCGGGAATACTGCTTTTTTTCTACCGGTGCGGAGGTTGATAAGAAATTAATCAGGTCGGGTTGATGATGAAACGTGAACTAATTTTTCAAACTGCTACCGTTATTTTTTTTTTTTAGAATTGACTTGGCTGGTCTTGATTTCGTACCCTTAAAGTCAAGTCGACTCCTAAGCCCTGGATTTGAATCCTCCGGATAAACAAAGAGAGAGACTCTCGGGCGAAAAACGTCACGGACGTAGCCCGAAAGTTGTTGGATCTCGAATTAATTAAGGGTCTCATAGCTCGGGATGTAAACTTACTAATGAGAATACATTGTCCCGGCGTATACATTAGCTGCGCCCCGGAGAATGCCGCTCGGCGCCGAGGACGAAGGCAGCTAACTCGATCTGCGCGTGAACCGCTCGCTCTCTCTCGGGTGGAGGAGGGATCGATTTCGCATTGTGCTACGTGCCGAGATGCCTTGACTTCGGAACTGGGATGTATCGGGCCGAAGGGTGCGGGACGAGTACTTTTGCACCGCATTGCCTTGTTGGGGTTATCGTTTATAAAGTAGCTGCTTCGTACGAGTGGCATTTAATTTTTTACATAGACTCAGTTCTTCAAAAAAAAAAAAAAAAAAAAGTCAGAGGCCGCAAAATTGTACGACAGCCGAGCTGACTTTTCTAGAAGAAAGACTTTTCAACTCTTTAAATTAAGGACACTACACGAGAGTACCATCCTCCCAAGAATTTTCCGGAGAAAAAAGAAAAAAATAAGATTCTCCATTCAACGAAAAATAAAAGAGGCGCAAGAGTCTGGAGTACGTACAAACTGGGTCTTCGTAAAAAAAAAGCAAAGAAAAAAGAAGCTAAAAAAAAAAGGGCCAGAGAGTGGTGTATTTGAGAATTGTTTGCCGAATAAATCGATCGTGCGAGATTTAGCGGCTCCTCTCCGGTGCCTACCTACCTACGATCGGATGGCGTACACTGCACGCACAGTAAATAAGGGAGTTATCTCCCCCGGAATGCCCACGGGGTGGCGAGGGGATTTCTATCGTTTTCAAGCCAGCGCGGGCTTGAATTAAACATTGTTTTTCAGCGAGATCGTGCACCTACGCGAGGATGATTCGTCGCCGCAATAAGGAGGACCCCGTCGAAACAAAGATAAGGGCGTTGCGGGCGTAAATCGTTACCTGGGCGAGCGATGAAAGAGAAAAATTCTATCAGGGGAGCTTCCACCACCCCGGCACGACAATACAGGCGTCTTCGCTACTGCTTCTTCTTTACGGGATTAATTCGCGCTCCGGTGAAGGACCTTTTATTTTCGGGGAGCATCGAAGGGATTATTTATAGGGGAGGAAGCTTTTGAAAAGCGTTCCTTCAGGTGCGGGGAGTTTGAATACTCGGCTTCTTATTATTGAGGTATCATGTACAGTTTTGGGGTATTACACACCGACGTTTTATTACACAGTGATGGATGAGAGCCATGACGCGGGGGAAAATTTTCAAAAAAATATAGAATTCGACTTGTTACCGGGCGATGATTTATCGTCGAAGAAAGGAGCTGATGTGATTGATTTGTAAAATACGCAGCTAATAAGCGACGAATCATCCCGAGCTTTGTCTTTGGAAAAGGCTCGTTAAGGCTCGCCTGTTTTTCGTAAATTCCAAAGCCAGCCGGGAGGTATTGGTATTCCTGCGTCCTTTTCGTCGCGCCGCCGCGCAACAATGTCGAATTAAAGGTGCAATTTAATGCGCTGAATCGATAAAACAGTTGACGAGACCGAGGAAACGATTAAAAAAGGAAGGAGAGCCAATAAAGGGGGAGGAGGAGGAGGAGTACACGCCGCGCGGCACAAAACAAAAGTGACAATTTTTTGCGATTCTCTCTCCCCGCGCACACAGGCTCGATGACGAGAATTGTTTCTCGATTACGCGCAAAAAGTGTAGCACCGCGCCGGCTTGAATTTATGGCCGAGGAGCCGAGAGTCACTCGCAGGAACTCGGGTTTTTTTTACCTCCGATGCTCCGGGTTCCGAGAAAAGTGGCAGGATCGTCATTTATAATTCAAAGATTTCCGAGGCCGAGTGTATGAGGTGAAAAAAGAGATAAAAAGGGTAGAGCGAGGGAAGGGAAGGGATTCATAATTCAGGAGAGAATAATTACGAGCGATTCGTTTGCTGGGGATTCTTGGGGACGTGTCGCGCACCTGATTGGCTTGATTGTCCCAGACTGTCACAGGTGCATTTCGGTTCGGTTATTTTAAGCTCTGCCCCGGTCGTTACCGATTAAGGGCAAGTTTTATTTTTGAAGTGCACGAGGAGGACCTTTTTTTAATTGAGCTAAATAAATTTTTTTCGTCGAGGTTTATTTTCGGATGGATTTATTTGCGAAGAATAAGTTAACTTATTCAATGATCGTGATTTAATCTGAAATATTTTAAACTTGAAAGTTTCTCTCGATCTAAAATTTTTTATTCCTAAAGGATACATTTTAAAAATGGTCACCAATAACAATTTAGGCTAAAACATGAAGAACAAAATAAATATGATTTTTATGTACATTGGAATGCATAGGTAATTTGTTACATTTACATATACACAAAATTAGAGAATAAAAAGGCAAAATTTTTAGAACCAATTTAATGAGCAAAACAATTGGACTACGTGAACCAAGTTTCCCACCAAATTTGAACAATTGTTGTCTCAGTAAATTAGCAACATAGCAACGATCGAGAAATCGGATTAATTTTTTAAATTAAAGTCGAGATTAACGTTTTAAACGATCTAGAGTAAAATTCAGATCTTTTTTTGTATTTTATTTTGCAAATCGAATGAGAGCTCGAATTGCAGAAATATGAGAGGCGCATCCATGATTCGCAATTTTTTCATTCAAACCAATCGCGGAAAAAAATTTTAATACACCCTCCGGACAGCAAAAAAAAGTCGAATAATTAATTCACCCAGGAATTCAAAACTTTTTACTTCGAGCGAGAAAAAAAAAAAATTCTCGCGCTCCATAAAAATGAATTTTCCACGCTCCCGAGCACGCACGGCTATTAAAAAACGAAAAGTCGAAAAACTGCTGCTACCGCGGCGCTAAACTGGGTCATCGTTACTCTTGCTCCTCCTTTTTTTTCGATATCCCTGGTACACCCCGGATTCCATAACTGCAGCACACTCGAGAGAGGAAAAGAGCAGCGACGTCGGTGAAAAATTTTCCTCGATCGCTATTCCGGCTGAGTTTTTTTCACCTCGCGGGTGCCTTTTTCTTGGACGTCTTATTTGGGTAAGGATTTGCCGTAAGGTACAACGAGAGTAAAAAATGCTCGAAAAAATGTAGATCGGATATAATTTTTTTTTTTTTTTCGGGCTTCGCGGTATCTGATAAAAAATTTTAATAACCCCCGCTGCCCCGAAGTGTTGGGATTTTTAATTTCGTTGGAATTTCGTAATATTTAATTAAAGTACTCGTTGAAAAATATTCCTGCGTGAGTTTAGAGAGGAAAATTCGCGCACGACGTTATCTTTCGATCGAATCCATTATTCCATTGACTTTGTTTCAAGGCTCTCTAACACAGTTGAGAAATTTAAAGAAAAAAAATAAAGTCCGTACACACTTGAATGCAGTCATTCTCATACTCGAATGCAGGCAAAAATAATATGTTCTCGAGCCGAGGGTGGAAAATACGTTCGAGAAATGAAGAAAAAAAAAAAAAAAGAAAAAAATCCGATTTCCGATACTAAAACAAGCATTCTTTACAGGCAAGAAAACTCGCCTTTTATATTGCATAGCTGCTGGTACGAAGGTGCAATTTCTTTTGTTCACGCTCCGCAAGAATTCACGGGATTTTGATTTTAAATTATAAGAGAATGGGAAAAGAAAAAAACCGTAACGATCTGTGAAGAAAAAAAGCCGCGCTCGTTGACAATCCGCATACCTGGGACTCTCGTCACCAACGAACTCCATGGGTTTTCTCGAACGGTAAAGTGACACAATCGTTTCCTCAATCAATTTACTAATTAAAAATGCTAACCAAATCGTCGCTCTATGCCAAGGAGTTACGCAGTTGGTCCTGTTTGGACAGGACTGTCATAGGACTATCAGATAAAAATATCATATCAAGCTCTCGTAGTCCTGTCCCGTTGAAAATAGTCTGGCCAGAACTATTCAGGACTTTTATAACAGGACTAAGTAAGTAGCCCCGTCGCTGTCTTTGAAAAATACTTTTTTCAACCTCATGGACCATCGATTGGGCTCAAAGCTTTATTCACCATAAAACAGCACACGTACTCCTAATTTGTAAGTCTGCAGGAAAAAAAATCGATGCGGGACTTTGGTGGTGAAAATTCCCGACGACGTGTGGGGTCATATTTAGGGGTGTTTTCGAGCGGGGGGCGTGGAAGTCGAAGATGAGTCAGATTTGGACGCCGAACAGGGGGGGAGTCCAGTTTTGAGAAGATTCTCTTACTCTTCTCTAGAGTGTTGCCTAACAAACATTAACTTGTCCACTTGATGCGGTTACTTGTAAATTGGACAAATTTTTCAACCGAAACGAGGACGAATAATAATGATTTTTCGCATAATCAAACACTTAGGCCCCAAAACTTCCGGCTAACGAACCTCAAAACGGCCGGGACAATTAAAACGCGAAAAGCCGGGTCGCGTCATTACGTTTAAAAACGTGCTCCAGAACTTCTCGCTCGGTCATATCGCCACGATAATTGCAAAAAAGAGTAGCGTAGCACTCGTTGAAAAGGGTAGCCTCCTCGAGCGTTATCGCCCTCTGTAATCCGCGAAACAAAGTTTCAAAAATCCTCCTCCTCCCACGCTGCTGGCTTCTTCTTCTGCTCAACCCTCATTAAAGAGCCAGCGGAGCAGACTCACGAGTTAATCTCTCCCCATATTCTCTTTCCTCCTCCTTCTCCTCCTCCTCCTTCTTCTTCTTCTTCTCAACGCACGCGCAATTACATTCGCGGCTTTTGAAGGCTGTTGTGCGGCCACCTGTGCAAGTGGCGAGGCAAGTGGCCCCGACTCGCAGTTATTTTTACTCTGAATAAACACCTAAGGTAAAGATGCCAATTATGATTACAAAAATCGCTACTTTTCAGCATTTTGAATTTTATTGAAAAAACAAAGCATATTAGACTAAATATTTTTTTACATACTTAAATTTTAGGTTCTTAGGAACTTAAATAAATTTTTTTTATATGATGATTGTATTTATTTATTGAATAATTAATGTTTAAAGTCAAAACCTTTTATGCCTCCATTTAAAGTCAAGGCCCCAGTTTATTAGACAACTTCAGCTTTGGCCCCAGTTTATGGAACACTTTTACACGTGAAATCCCGTCTGTGACTTAAGTGCCCCAGTTGATGGAACGGAATCGTCAAAATTCGAGGGTTTCATCACTCCCAAACACGAACAAATTAAAAATCTAACATGAAAACTAGATAAACCGTTCCATCAACTGGGGTATGTAAGTCACAGACGGAATTTTACGTGTAAAAGTGTTTCATAAACTGGGGCCAAAGCTGAAGTTGTCTAATAAACTGGGGTCAAAAGGTCTTGTCTTTAAACATTAATTATTCAATAAATAAATACAATTTTCATATAAAAAAAATTTATTTAAGTTCCTAAGACCCTAAAATTTAAGTATGTAAAAAAAGATTTACTCTAACATGCTTTGTTTTTTCAATAAAATTCAAAATGCTGAAAAGTAGCGATTTTTGTGATCATAATTGGCATCTTTACCTTACTCCCGCCAGCTGAATCGCGAGGGATTAATTACACCGCGGTCATCGGTGCTCACTGGACGTACCGTCAATTTTTTTAACTCAATTACGATAATTGCCGGACTCCGAACTTCGGAGTTGAAAATTCATAAAAATTATGGAAACGTGGGTGGATTTTAATACGCAACGAGAACGTATTTTCTTCGGTTAAATTGTCGTGAGGCAACTGTAAGTTAAACGACGATTTCGTGGAGGTAATTAGCGGATAAACGCCTGGGTAAACATCGTCCTCAACCAGCCACTTTATTCCCGCGCGCATAAGCGATATCTATAAATTCACACTTTCACCGGAATAAATTTTCATAATGCGCGATAGGGGGGAGGGGGGGGGGGGGAGAAATAAGTTATCCTTTTTTCGGGAAAGTGACGACTTGTGTGAGAAATTTCACCTCGGCGAATGCACACGTGACCCTTTTTTTACCTTCTAATGAGATGTGCATCGAGATCGTGCGGACTACTTGCGGGATTCGAACTTTTTTGACTCGGGAGAAATTTTTAACAGCCTCAAATTGGGCTGGAAAATATTGTTTACGTTCGGGGAGAAATAATCTGGGTTGGTTTTAGATTTTCTGGGATTAAATTGGGCTGATAAAATCACGACTTTCGGCGAAAGTATAGGCTTTTTATCGAAAAATTGTGGGTTACGTAAAGAAAGTTTAGCCATTATAACATTTCCTCTTTGACCGGACCGTAAATATTAAAACGGATGAAAGGCAATCAAAAATTAATTACGATAATTCAATTTATTTCAAAATTATCTCTCTTTTGCACGCATACCGCCAGTATTCGTTGTAATAAATTGTAACAAATAGTTTACGCTCAAAACGGATAAAGTGGGAAACAATGATTGCAATTTCGTGCATCCCAAAATTCAGCATAACTCGTACACAAAATAACCCGATGATATTTAGATAAAACCGCGGCCCATAAATTATTCGCTCGAGCTCACCACAATTTTGTTGAATAAACCTCGGAATTACAGTTTCCACATGCGGACTCGGAATTTGACCTTCTCTCTCACACACAGAAGACAGTATATACAAAGTAAGTAGAGTAAGAAAAAAAAGTGACTCACCGTTAGCTCTAGCCCGGGGCAGGATCATCGCCATCAGCATCAGGAGCGGTACGAGCCTCGGCATGCTCGTCGTCGGCTCTCCGCCGTTGGTCCTTGGGGCGGCGGCGAACCTCCCCTCTAGACCACCACCCTCCATCCTGCAAAAACCAAACGTTACTTTTAAATTGCGCGCATAAAACCTGCACAATGGGGGTTCCCCCCGTAAATATATTACGCGCTTGGAAATGAACGAAATTGAAAAAAAAATGGATATAAGTGCGTACCGACGGGGGGCTGATCGCTCAATATCCTTCAGCAGAGGTCAAATTTTATTTATCAAAAGTAAAACCGCGTTGACGCATTAAACGCAACCACTTGCAGAGCTTTGGTATTAGTGAGGGGCGTAAAATCTATTATCCGCTTTAATAAGCGCATTAGCGGCGCGATATTCGAATGTAATTCTACGACCACCAGATTGACGCTGTAAATTATATAAAACGCACCGCGCGAGCTATCGAAAAATCGATGAAAAGAGAAGGCAAGGCAGGATGAAAAAAAAAAAAGGTATGCGAAACACGCGACCGAAAATCATTAACACGTACGTCCATTAAAAATTTAACGGCCTTGTATTTCATACACCCGGCCGGCGCACCAGGATTCCATAATCCTCCTCCTCGCGCAGCACGAATTATGGCGTCAATATCGAAATTGCTCCCCGTCAAAAATAATCGTCCCCTGGATGTCTCAATTTCACCCCTTTAACACGTCGGGCCGCGCCTTCAAATTAAAGCCCATCAATCCGGGTAAAACAAATAAATTCGGCGGCGCGGCGTTTGGTTTTTATTAGAAGCTTTAAATCACGGATTCGCATGGTAAAAAGCGGTATATCTTTGCGGCTGACCGCTCGCCACCTACGGGGTGGGGGGGAAGAAAAATATTTATCAGTCCGCAAACTCGTATAATTGAATGTTTATGCCCCCCCCCCCCCTATCCCGGTCTGGTGCGTTCGTCGCCCCCGATTTAGCCCGGGTCCCTTTATTTCTTTCCTTCTTTTTTCCTTTCAATAGCTCCGTCTGCGGGGCTGTGATTTGTGGTCCTGCTTATCTTTGTGCTCTCGAATTTTTCCATCGGGTCCACGTCAAGTGCATTGCCTGGGGTCCTAAATTTATGGCGACGAGAAATTTCGGATTCATAAAGCCGTTCCTAATTAAATACTTTTGAGGTTATGTCGACCAGGGGTACAGTTTCGTTGCTCTGTTGACGTTCAACTTTCTCTGCTCAGGTTTGTAATAAACATTTCTTGTTAATGATTAATCACAAAATAATCCTAATTTGCTCTTCTAAGAAAGCAAAAGAATCAATCAAATATTGTTCGACATAGTTTTTAATCTTAATTAAAACTTTGTGTACAATGCACTTAATTAAATAGCTTTGAGTTTTAGACCAGGGATACAATTAGCACAAATCACGGGAATGAAATTTGAATCGACGACTCGGGCACACAAATCTTGGGTCATAATCTCGACACTTTGAGCAAACACACTCCTCAATCCACGGCATTATAAGGCCAGACACCACTCGCTAGGTAGCACAGCGTACACACACACACACACACACACACAACACGTTTTGGAATGAATGGCTAATTGGCAATCCCCGAGCGACCGCGCTTTTCGGAGGCGAGGCGCGCACTGTATTTGCCCATTTTCGCGGTGGAGCTCCCGGAACAAAGCATTCCGTGGCAGGTAAATACTGCCGGTGCCGGTGCTGCTGCCTCCGCAATAATATTATCCTAATTCCAATTATTTGCGCTATCGTTTAACCCCCGCACAATGCACCGGGGCGCCGGGGTGTTTGCAGAGAGCCGAACTGCACATGTCGCCACCCCCAACCCCCGACTATGGCTGAAAACTCGAAAGGCTTGTTTTGCAGACCGCGCGGGGGGTGGGGGGGAGTTTTTTCATTTTCGTGTTTGGTGTTGTTTTTGTTCAGGGATTTGTGGTAATTTCAATGTAACGGATATATATTTTACCGGATTTGTTTAGTTTATTTGAAGTCAAATGTTGAATCAACAGAATAGTTGAATGACTGAATATTTTAGCGGGCTATTATTTGCTGATTTAACGATGCATGAAACGATCACAGTAATTACTGGTGAAAAATAATTTTTAAAATAATGTTTTGCAGTTTTTAAGTTGATCGATAATGTATAGTTTTTATTCAGTGTCTTTTGATTAAATATTTAGAGATTATTTTATTTATAATTTACAATTAAAAAAAAAAATTATTAAATTAAATTTTGGATATTTTTAATTAAATTATTTTGTAATTTTTAGGTAAGATAATTTATAGTTTTTATTCAGTGTCTTTTGATTCAATATTTAGAGATTATTTTATTTATAATTTATAATTAAAAAATAATTATTAAATTCAGGTTTAGATATTTTTAATTAAATTATAAGCTCCCGAGTTCTCGATTTTCCCACAAAAACAAAGATCAAGCGTATTATAAGCTAGTAACAGTCGCGTCTCGGGGGGTAAAAAATCCACCCTCCTTCAGCTCACCTTTGACATAACGCAATTACTCGCGAATCTCTCACTCTACATAATATTTTTTCCCTCCTCTCTTCTTTTTTTTTTCCTTCCCTCGGGCGCTCGCTCGAGCGCGATAATAACGAGGAATGCGCTTACTCATCGACGCCAGCGATCTGAACTTGAACTTACGTGCTTCTGCTGTTGGCTTGATATTTTTTTTTCCTGTCTTTTGTTTTTTTTTTGTTCTTTCTTCTTCGGGGATAATTGTGCGAGCAGGTTGCGTGTTGGCTGCTGCCGAGTGAGAATTTAATGGATTTTTATTGTAGCTGCCAAAGGATAAGACGGGCTTAGCCTGGCGTGAGAGGTAACTGATAATATAAAAGAGCGAGAGCTTTGATAAATTGTGCCAGAGTGATGCGCTTTTCCTTTTTCGTGCCTCCTTTTTTTTCATTCTTTACTTTTTGTTTGCGCCAAAGAAAATTATGCTGCGCTCTCTTTATTCTCCATTTTTGAGCTATTTTTAGCCTGAGTATAAGTTGATTTTTTATTTGTGGGGTTTGATAAGCTTTATATTTCATTAAATACTCATGAAAACGAATTTGTCGATTATTTTGTTTATCGTAATAATCTCTATTGGGAAGAAAAGTGCAGTCGTGGTGGGGATGAGGTCACGTGGTTCACGCGCTGTTCTAGTGGATTTAAATAGTTATGGGCAGCCATGTTGAATTTAGGGTTACGTCGTCATGCGCGCTGATCGCATTGAAAATAGTTATGTGCAGCCATATTGCTTCCCTCTCTGTGACTGCACTTTTCCTCCCAATAGTAAGTTTTAAAAAATATTTTTGTAGCCAAAACAATTTTTTTGTTGCAAAATTTAGTTTGCTTATTCATTCTTTTATGCCAACCATGTATGTTTTAGGGCAGTGCGATGAATCAAAATAACTAATAACTCCATTCTTCGCCGGTATTTTATCAGCAACAATAGAGCAGCAGATTTATCAGCTATTTTATCGCGTATCGCAACAGACAAGCCATCATCTCCGTGTCGATACAACCCGTTCATAAATAAAACAAGAGAATAAATAAAAAAAAAAGTACCGTCGCGGCACATCATATTTCTAGACCACGAGTTTTGCAACGTCGATTTTTTTTATTTAATGACGGTCTATAAAGGTAAACTAATGAAAAATAAAAAAATTTTACAATATAATGCTGCATAAATTATATTATTATGATCAGTGTACGGTACAGTTCCCATAATTAAACTTGACTATTTTTTGAGATAATTTATGCTGTTTACCCGGAATTTCGACGATAAATTTATTATTTTTGATAATTTTTTCTAAAATTATAATAAAAAAAACTTCTTACTTTAATTTTTTTATTTTTTTTACTCATTTGACAATCAATACCATCGCAAAGGCGAAGAACATTAGAATTTAGACCCTATTGCTGTAACGATCGGGTCAGAATCGAACTCAAGAACTCTGCGTTACGAGTTCTTAGCTCTATAAACCTAACCATTGAAGGCTTTCATTATTAAAATAAATTAGATCAACACTTAATTTGTTTATAATTTCCAAGAGTATCATTCAACGAAATCACGAAGAATTTTTGAACTCATCGTGTAAACTTTTTTAACGAATTCTTTAAATAGATCGCTCGACCCCAATCAAAAAAAACTCCCTCGCACGCATCCTATTGTTTTCGTCAAACTGACAAGCGACTATTAAATTATGAGCCAGCCATCGCAGTTCCGAGACTGATCTTGGTAAATTGACCACTTTCCAGTCATAATGACCGGGAGGGAGAAAAAATCTACTTTAAAAAAAAAAAAAAAAAAATCACCCACGCATCGGGCCTAGTCCGCATAAATCACGCGTAACAACAATACCCGGTACACGCAAGCCATCACTCCGGCGAGAAAGAGAAAAAGAGGAATCGGGCCTGATGAAAAAGAGAGGAGAAAAAAGGGGGCCCGGGCATCGTGTTTCTTGTAGCGGGCTTCTCATCGCCTTCTCTTTAATGGCCGGTGCGCGGTGCATCCCGGGGATTTGCATCTCGTTTTATTTCTCGGGGCGCCGCGATTCGTATCAAAGAGCGCACCGGACCGATCGGTCATTCGGGCCGGGTAAGAGGATGCTGCACGCGGTAGCTGAAAAATATCGGTGCCGAATTACCCCCCGAAGAATGAGAGAAGGAGTACTTTCATCGCTGACCCCGAGTCTTTTATTAATCGGTGAGGCCTTTGAGCTCGCTTCGGACTCTTCAAACTCGCTACCAGGATTTTTCAAGATTTCTTTCAGGTTTCTTGATCGCATTGGATCGAGGTAAACAGCGAAATTTAATATTGTAGTGTATGTCATATTTAGGTAGAGAGTGCGAGTAGTGAGAGAACTATTAATTAATTATGTTAATTAATTATGTAATTATGTAAATTTGGTAGGAAATAGAAATTATTTGTATTTGTAGTCAATTTGTATTAGCGAAAAGTTCTTTTTCAAGGCCATGTAATAAGGCTTAAAAATAAACTGAATAAAGTAATAGTAACATTGGATTTTTTTGAATCGTGAGCGACTCTTAAATACATAGTATACTTTGTAAAACATATTAGAATCAAAGCTAACTATACTTTCAAATTTTGCATAAAATATTTTCTAGATCAGAATGAAAAGAAAAGAGAGAGAGAAAACAATTTTAAACTAATTAGTCATTTATAAATAATATCATTGTAAACAGTCCCTTGATAAACTATTTAAATTACCAGACGGTTAAAAAAAATTTATGTAAATTAGTAATTAAAACAAATTAAAGCAATAAATTTTTTAAACATCTAAAAACACTCGCGCACACACACACAAGCTTGTTTGTCCAATCGAACCCCACTCGTAAAGTTTATACTCAATTAAAAAGTAATTTAGCAACGCCAGCCAAAATAATCTTAATTAATCCCGTAAATAAACTTTGGAGAAAAATTTCGAATCAGCTTAATCCATTCCCACCGTCTCCTTCGCATTTTCTTCTTCCTTTTTTTTTTTTCACTCTCGTTCCACCGGCAGCAGCAGCAACAGCAGCAAGTTGCGTCTTCGCTCGCGTGTTCCTTTTGCCCCCGCCACACCACTTTAGCCCGGCAATTTCATTTATTTGCTTCGACCCGCCAGCAACATTTCTTCTTATTCCCTTTTCGTGTGTGTGTAATCGAGAGGCCTTCTTTATTTTTTTTCAAATTGAAATGTTTTTTTCTTTTTTTTCTTCCCAGAAACAATGCTTTGTTTTTCCTACTTTTGTTTACTTAACAGGATTGATCCCCCGAGAATTTACTTTTGACACTAATTTATTTATTTCCTTATTTAAACGAGGTAATTATGAGGGGTTGGTTTGTTTTTAATCAAGTAGGGACCGGTTTAATTAACGAAAATATTATTTCAAGCTTTAATTCTACAAGAGGTAATGAGTTTGAGAATTATTTAAATATCGTGCATAATTGAGATGATACAGAACTATAAAAGACCACCACTCAAATAGCAATCTCCGGAGTTTATTCTCCGCATACTCGATGTCATAAGCTAATTTGAGCCTCGGGCAAAGAGTTTTCATTCCGGTCGTTATTCGGTTTGATACTCATTAGCATAAATAATCCTCGTTATCGGGTGAATTTAATAAAATAATCTGTACCATCGAAGAAAAACCTCGCTAATTTTCCTGAAAACTCTTGTAATTGGCTTTGGAGTTTAATCGAAAGATTTTTGAATAAAATTTATCATCTTATCGTACCGAAATTCTCCGTCTTGATGGAATTAGCCCCCTTCGAAATCTTAATTGCTCATCATTCTATCACGACCGAGGCATCCGTCAAACTCCGTCGGCACAATGCTGAAATAAAAGAAAGGGAAAAAACAAAGAGCCCGCGATATTGGTCGATATAATTAGCCGCATACTCATCCTCATCCTCCTCCTCTTTCTACCGTAGTTCTTCTTTTTTTTTTTTTTTTATTGCAGCCTACCGGTTTTTCTCCTCCTACTCTCCGACGCACCGCCGCGGGCGAACCGGGAGCGGATCATCCTGACTATTTTTCGAATATGCAAATGCGCGGATTGTCGAGATCGCCGGGATACGATAATGCGAGTTGCATGTTTCAATCTCGGGTCAACGCGGACGGACGATAAAAATTACACATTTTTCACGAGGAACGAACGACGCGGTGACAGGTTTTTAAAATTCGAGATGAAATTTAGATGGTACGAGTGGTTACAAGAAATTTCACTCTCGAAATAACGAGTCGCATTGTTGAGGTATCTTGTTCGTTTAAACGAGCCTTTATTTTTAGTTTTTGATTTTTAAGTTTTTATAGTAAAAATGTATTCGAGTGAAAGATATTTTATTTTAAGCGAGTGTTTTATATTGAATAAATCTTGATCATGAATATCAGCCTTCATTTTTTGGTACCACTGAGCTCGATTATTTATAGGAAAGATCGAGTTGATCCATCTCGAAGAGAAGTATTCATTATGAAAAATTCCAGTCTGAGGCGCGCAATAAATCCTTTTCATGAAAACTAGCCCTTAGCTCTTCGTTCGCCTCTAAGTAACGAGCTGACGAGTGTGCAGTAGGAAACTAAAAAAAAAAAAAAAAAAAAGAAGGGAAAATCCCGCTGACGTGCCGGAGCTCGTACGATCCTTTATTCGTGAAAACTAGCCTTTACGTTCCTCCGAGTCCGGGGTGTGTACTTAAACATCGTTATTTATTTTTCGGACCAAAATTACACGGCTCGAAAAAAGGTTACCCGGCAGAGAGTCCCCTTGCCCCGGATCGTTAATAATATTAATCTCGGTGAGGATCGGGCATGCACGACAGAGTCGAAGATTAATCGTTCGATCGGCCGCTGCAGGCCGGAGCATCGAAAATGAAATCATCATCAGCGTGGCTCCGCAACAAAACATCGTAACGGTAAACGCACCGCATCAATCGCGGGGGATTCATCTCTCCCGAGGGAAAAGCGAGCCGGAGGAAAAATCCCCGAGTCGTCGTCCCACACACGTGATACCTGTTTTCGCCGCGCGAGGTAGCTCGGGCATTAGCCGAGCGTTGCAACGCGTTGTTTTTAATGTCAATCGATGCGATGGGAAGAGCCGGGGAATCGCGAGGAAATTGAGTTTTGAATTATACCGGAGAGAGATAAGAGCTGTTGCGAGAAGATTGTGGGAAGAAGAGCTGGATAGAGCCCCCTTTTTTTTTAAATCTCGAGTGTTCTTGGAACAGTGGCAAGGCGGAGAGGAAAATTCCTGAGATGCTCGCTGAGATGGTTGTTTGAACACTTTGAGATTGTTGAAAATTTTTTCAAGCTCAGTTTGAAGGCAAAATGTATGTATTCAATTGATTTCATTTGAAGTTTTTCAAAGAATTGTTGCAAAGAAAAGTGAATCTAATACAAAGTCAACAGTTATGACACTTATTTTCACTCGACTTATGGGTAGATAAGAATTTTAAATATTCTATAAACTAATTATAATTGTGTATTTTGCTCGGAAATAGTTCGATTAAGATCTCAAAAGAAAAGACCAAAAGTTAGATTTATCACTCTAACACTTAGCGTAAGTACTGCAAACCCCCTGCACATTCATTATCGGCACTCAATAATATTTTTTTCTTCCTCGGGCAGCTGGGGAGAATTAATAATCCTCTTTTATTATTTGCAACGCACTTTCAATTTAAAGATCCCCGATAAACGTAAGTGACCCACTCGATTACACATATGAGACTGGATATCTCTCCGGTAATGCGGTCTTTTAATAAAGCCGAGAGGACTCGTTTCCGATTCTGCGCCTTCCTTTTTTCCGTTCCGTCCTTGCTTCCTTCCTACGGGAGAATTTTCGATATTGCGTAATGAGAAAGTATGCCAGACGGAGGGAGGCTAGTCGTCGTTAAAAACGTTGGAAATAGTTGCGTCGTCTTGTATTGCACCGCGATTAATGAAATATTATTGGCCGGAGTATTTCTTCTTGTTGGCCCGTTCGCAGTTCGTTACCGCAGTCAGCATTCTTCAGTCGGAAATATTTTCACCAAGGAAACGTTCGCATTGATTTGAAATAAATGTAAATATCCTCAGAATTCGTAATTTTTGCAACTTAATTTGCAAATGAAAGGTTTCCGGTCGGTTAAAATAGGTGCGTACTCATACAAACGTCCACATAGTTTGTATTTAGCCACGAAAAAAAAGGTCTGTTCCCGTATACATGCATAAATTATAAAAACTTCTTGTTTGCGGATACACTCAGTAGCTCGTTTCCTTCGACGCGCATTTACATGATAAGTGGCAGCTCTTGGATTTTCCGAAATCCCGGTTACAAGCGATCGCTCCATTAGTGGAAAAACCCGACGATAAAAACAAAGAACCGAGTCCACTCAAATTAAAAACCCTTGCGAACACCCACACACGCGAGATTAAACGGCCGGCCGATCTGGGGTGGAGGGAAAAGGGACCAATCCACTTAGCCGATTGGAACGAAATTGAGCGGACGATAATCGGGTTGGGAAGGACCCAGTGAGCCTCTTTCTTATTTCCCGATCATGCTAAACGGAACTGTACTTGTGCTGCCAAAGTTACTGTATTTGATCCTGAAAGTGTTTCTAAACAAAGTGTTGCTCCTTAAAGTTTTTGTGGAAATCAGCTAAAATCGCCACGAATAACATTCCAAATATAATAGGATTTAACATGGAAAAAAATGTTCTCCATTTCGTCGAAGAGTTGTAAGAGTCTGAATGATCAATTTGATAACTAATCTGTCAGCTTTAAGACGGTAGCTAATCCATCGCTTTCTGCGAAGACACTTAGAACATTTAGAAAGTTAACAAGTAGTCAAAACATGATACCATTGTTTAAGATTGATTACTCTCTCAACTAAACGAACGTGTAATTAAACTTATAATACAATTTTAAATTAAACTGTACTAAGTAACTGGTTCAAAAACCGTAATGCATTCAACCACAAAAAACTTTAGGCAGTAGTACAAGTTAGGTAAAATTAAAACAGTACGTCGGAATATCGATTGCTCGTCATCCAATTTAATTCGAATTCGTTCCCTGCAACACACACAGTCTCTTTAGAAAATTCAATCAGCCGTGCGCCAACACGGTCCTTTCCAAAAATCCTGCTCGAATAAAAGGATAGTAGCACCAGCCCGGAGGGGCTCCGTCCGGAAAACCGATTCGCTTCGGTCCGTACAACTACCTGGTCTCTCTCTCTCTCTCTCTCTCTCTCGGCTACCGCTGCTGCTGATGCAGGGTCCAATGCCCTTTCGCCTCGGTGGCAGAGCCGCGGCGTGTTATTATCCGGAGGATGGGTTCGTTATTTCGCTATAATTGTTGATTGGCCGGAGGAATGCTAGTTGCCAATGCCGGGATTATTATTATTTTTTTTCAATCTGTGGGAGGCTGGGTGTTTGCAGCTGGCTTGATTAAGAATTGCGGTTTTTTAACCTTGGGTGGCTCCTTGATTTACGTGGGTGTAAGATTTTGGAAGTTGATGGGTAGCCCAACCTCAAATTTTGGGTTTAATGGAAGATGAACTCGTCGGATTATGAGAGATGAAAATTTAAGGCGGTCTGAATTTTACATCTACACGGAGAGAAAAAATACAGAAATTTACCGTGGTAAGCTAACACGAAAAAATAGTGTATAATTGTTGACACACAATTTTTTCGTGTTAGCTTACCACAGTAAATTTCTGCATTTTTTCTCTCCGTGTAACAAGAATGTTTGCTAGACTTAATCTTAAAAATAGGTGACAAAATTTTATATAGAGATGAATCAGACCTAAACTTAAAATAATAGTGATGTAAAAATGTCCTCAAAAATACAACAAAAATGTTTACTCAACATAATTTCAATGATGTATGTTTACACATTTGGTATGAAGTTCGATGCAAAATTGAACTCAAAATCTAATGATACAGGTGGATTCACTGAATTTTGAAAAATTACAACCCGTAAAATTTAATGCCTCGAAAAGGTGTTTACCCAACATAACCTCAAAAATAACGATCCACGTAACTCGGAATCAATCACGTACAGGATCCGTGACGGACTTTTAATTAAATCGGCCCCCAAAAGCCAATCACCGATAATGCGTCGCGCACGCGAAAAAACAAACAAATTTCGGCATCCACCAAAAATGTCTCTCCTCAATTATTTCGAAAAAAAAAAAAAAAAAAAAAAAAAAAATCATTAAGCCCCCCCCAGAAAAATTTTTATCTTCCCCGTCCGAACCACAAAACTGCATTAAGGCGAGTAAGCAAAAAAAATTTGTTGGAGCATTAAAGGATAATCCAAGAAGAAGGGGGGGCCGCTAAAAATTCGGAATATCTCTCGGGGTCCACGCGATGATCATTAGAGTGGTGGCTGCTGCTGCTGCTGGCGGCCACGGTTTTTTGGCCCGAAAATTATCCGTCCTGCCGATCGGGCCGCGTCGCTCCTCCTGTAATTTCGAGGGACACAAAACACACGGGGGGAATAAGATTACCCTCCTCCTCCTCCTTCTGCTTCTCTTCTTCTTTAATGCTATACGTGCGCTTGGAGGAGGTGAGCTATAAGAAGAGTAGGAAATTAAAGAAACGATGCAGCCGATATAATTTGCCGGTGCTCTCGGTCCTCCGCTTTTTTTTTTTATTTTCTTCTTTTTCGGAAATTCAAATTAATTGAATTTATGCTTAACCAGCTGGACTTTTCGCGGAAATATCGCGGGCATTTTTAAATACGGGGGACAAGAAGAAGGGCAGAGGCGATTTTTATATTTAATGCACCTGCGAAATTTTGGGTTTCGCGGGGCTTAATGTTGTATTATTAGAGCGCTTCGGTTTAAGTTTTATGAGGAATAGGCCATGACTTTTACGATCGAAGCCACTCACTTTTTTCCTGAATCCATATTCCATACCCAAATGATAAAAAAAAACTTTTCTGCCGTACAATTTGGCATCGGCGCTTGTCATTTACAATTTTAAGGGCAAATTGAATGTTGCGCTTTTATTCGATCGTAAAATACGTAAATTCCGAAAAAAAATTGTCGTAAATATTCCTCAGCTTCCCCCGTATTATTAAAAATTCCTTCGGTTTGTGCATCGAAATAAAAAACCCCGCAAGTAAAACAATGCTCAAAATTTCGTATTCGTCAGCTGCAGCGCGAAGGGGTTTTAGGTGCCTGGAGCGACATGCATTATTCATACTCTATTTACACTAAAAACTCTAAAAAATGAAAAAAAAAAAAAAAAAAAGGTACCCGCGTATATATCCCGGACAATATTAAAGGACCTACGGGGCTAAACTGTTTTCCCATAAAACCGGGCGCGTATTAGTCTCCTTTGTGAATCCACGCACGCGTCCGGGCGCAAACACGCGGGGAGAGAGAGAGAGATTCGGACGACGCATAATACCCGCACACACACAGATTTTCCGGAACGAAATTGAAGGGCCGCGGGCGACGCGTGCGAGGACAATAAAACCTTCTTCGTCTTTTTTATTCCAATGGGGTCGTTAACGTTTGTTGACGTCTTACTGCGGGCTTCAGGTGAAAATACTCTTGTACTGGACCGAAGATAATTGATGGGCCGAACTATTTTTCAACCCTGGATAATTGATCACCACTTTTTGTTCAGTTTGGAGTACTAGGCAATAGAGTTTCTTCAAGAAAATCGGGGTCTTTTTTAAGAGTTAGCTAAACAAGGGGCTATGCACTTCAGAATCACACATAAAAATCAATATAATCGATAAAAAATCAATTTCATTTCAAGTAAAAATCTTCGAAAAAAATATTATTTTTAACAAAATATCAATTGAAATTGATTCTAAGGCTCTAAATACTTCAAATTTTCTAAAAGAATCACAAATGAATCATCAGTGATTCTGGAGTGCATAGTTCCTCATAGCTAAACTGATCAAAAATTAAAGCTATAGAGTAGAAATGAATTAAGCGATATCAGTATCCCTATTTGACAAACACGGTCAAAAAGCTCCCCGGAATCCGAAAGTTAATAACCGAACTAAGGCTTGTTTACCACTCGGTTTATTACCCGGTAGCTCTCGCAATCCTTTTTGGTAATTCGTCATATAATCCTTCAAAAAAGAAACGAAAAAGCGTCACGTAGCTCCACAATGAAGGGGGTGGGGGGGATGATATTAAGCTCTCCTCCTCCTGCTCGCGGGGGTCCGATATTTACGTACCGAGCAAACAGAAACCGACGGAATTCCGCTTTATTGCCACCACGCCGGGGCCGTTTTCGAATGCAGCCGTACCAGCTAGCCCCCGAGGCTGTGTGTATTAAACGTCGTCGACCAACTCTCTCTCTCTCTCTATCTTTTTCTTAATATTCTAGCCAGATAGAGGAGGAGGAGGTGGAAAAACACCTCTGGGCTGTGTCCTTTGCCTAAAGGGGTTTTCCTTGGGACGATATTGGACTCTTTTTCGCCCGGGTAACGATGATCGGTTACACGAATTAATGGGACGCTTGTGTGTCTAACTTTGTCTTATCGAAAGTTAGTCATGATTAGTCACACTAAAAAATCGAATAAAATATCGCTTATCGCAAGATCAGAAATTTTTTTATAATGGGTGATAATACGGTGGAAATAAATTTTTAAGAACAATGGAATTATTTGGAAAAGTATTACGAAGCATTCATGAAATTCAAAGGCGCTACGGAGATCCAATCAGGCCGCGCGCACAAATACATACATTGATTTTCCCGGGTCGGAACCGATAAATCTCGCGACAAAGTGTTTCTCCTCATCAGCATAAAATCTTTTTTAGAGAACAGGGCAACCCCGATACGAAATTCCGTCCGGTCGGTTGCACTCGAAAATATTATCTTAGGTGATCCGGGGGTCGACGGCTGGCCAGCACGAGCCGGCACCGCCCGGGGCAGAAGCGTCAGCTGGTGGCCCGCTGCTCCCGGGTTCTTCTTCTTTTTTTTTTTTTTATCGTTTTATTTTATTTTTTTTATTCTTGTACCCTCTTTTTTTTTTTTCGTGTCCATTAATACGGCTGATGTCATAATTGTGCAGCGCTCGTCTTCTTGGTCCGTGATTAAAATTTATCGCTTTGTTTTGTGTCGTCCTTTTTTTATTCCACCCCGGGACTTTGATATCTCCTCGAATATGCGGGCTGATAAAAGGAATAATTTAGTGCGGTCGTTGATTAATTTTACGTTTGTGAGGTAGGGAGGAGTTAAAATTTATTCACGGATTTTTTCGTACATTTAAATTCGGATTAGGGGGTAATTCACTCAATTTCGAGAGATTTCTTTGTGCGAGAGGTCGTTTAATTTATTTCAAAGTATTCTTAACCTGATTGCAGGGAAAAAATTTGTCGTGCACAATAAAAAATATCCGAAAAGAGGATGATTACTTTATAAAGAATAGTAACTAAAAAAATATAATTAGTACGTTGAAAAAAAATTGAGTGAATTTTTCTCTGGAAGTACTTTTAATTACGGGTGAAAAAAAATAAAGGCTTTGTTAAAAAATTTCATCCAAAAATGAATATTAAGAAATGTAATTATGCAAAAAAGGAACATTTTCGTGACTATATTTTTAACGATAAACGATAAAAAAAACTCCCCTAGCCACATGTAAACTACGCATTGAATTATTATTCACAGATGTCCCCCAAATTTAATCAGCTAATTCCCGGATTCCGGAAAAAAAAGCTACATTGATACAGCTCCGCTACCCTATTTTTCGAAAATAAACTACCTCTGAATAATTCATGAACGATAAAAACAAAAACGTAAAGCTACCCGATTACGCATCTTCCAATTCAATCAAGGCCCCGGTTGGAATAATTAATCGAAAAACAAGTCGCATCTCGGATATTCAATCTAATCCAGACGACGAGGAAGAAGAAACAAAAAAAAAGAAGGAGGAAGGAGAAGGATAAAAGGTGCTGCGACGAGAAATAAAGATCCACAGGGGTATAACCCCGGATATTGGCAATTTTAGGGCGGAAGCGCGCTCCGTCTAATCCTTTAGGGTTTTTAAGCAGAAGAAAAGAGAGGAATTTAACACCGCTAGCAGAAAACGCATTACGCCGGGACGACGAATATTGAATCTGAGTTTATTAGCTCGGTTTGATCGAAATGAACGATTTTTTTCTCTCCTCCTCCTTCTTTTTTCTTTTTCCCGTCGAATCTATACTTTTTTCTGATCCCGGTTTTATGTCCTGGAGTATGGAAAATTAAGCGTGGTTGAGAAACCCTTTACGACGGTATAAACGCCCAAAATAGTATTAAAAATCTCTAATCAGCGTTTGATGACCATTTCCGGTGAATTTCGATCCCCGCTTTTTACCATCGGCAAGCTTTTTATTGTCAGCTCGTTGAACGCAGTCAAGGCGTCACTTCTCATCGACTCACCTGCAACAGAAAAACGAAAAAAACTTAAGCTCACACCATAGAATTTGAATAATAAAAAAATCAATAAGCAAGATTTAATATATCGAAAGGTCCGCGTATGATACAAATCCGATCCAACGCGCGCGTCGATTAGGGCACAAAGGCACCGCCGCCCAGAGGACCCCGCAAGTGGGTCGGGCCACGTATGCCTCGGCCGCACGTGACTGGGTTGGCTCTTCCGGCGAGTATGATTATAATACATACACAGAACCTTTGTTTTGGTTTTATTTTATTATTTTTTTTCTTTCGTCCGACATGTGGTCTGACCGATATTGAAAGGAAGAAATCGGCGGGGCATGTGTATCCTATTTCAGCGAGTATATTATGCGATTGAAAAATAATCCAGGGGGGAGAAGACAACCGCACGAGTACTACTCTTTTCTTCTTTTTTTTTTAAATCGATAGCAAAGTTTTACTTATGGGGTTAGTGCGGCGCCCGTGTTGTGTATAGAGTTTATTTGCGTACATGTGGGGTAGTACACGTCAGCCATCGGACGCAAGCGCATGTGAGCTTGTAATTCTCGTATTTTGTTACCCCTGAATCATTGATTTTCCAATCGTCGAGTTATGGTAAAAAATAATTCGAGGGTAAATTGTAATGACCTGTTTGATCGATTAATGGCTAACTACTATTTTTTGGATCTGTAGAGCGTATTTTTTAAGCTTCTGAATAAAACTACTAGATTATGTTCATCCACTTGGAAAAACATTGTATTTTTCTCGCTATTCTATACTGAAAAGTACAATGCTCAAAATATTTTTGTCTAGTCCATACATGGATTATGTATGCTCATTCCTATGTATGGATTAGGTATGGTCCTTATATAATTTTTCCACATGGGCCTGATAAAATTCAATAAACTTCTGAGTAGGTAAATAAATAAAGTTTGTCCACTCCAGAAAAAAAAGCCTTCCAAAAAGAGGGGAATTTTATTCGATCGAATTCCACCGGTCGTCCAGGAAGCCACACAAGAGGGCAGCGAATAAAAAAGTAAAAGGGACCGAATTCCCCTGGATAAGAAAGAAGAGGGGTGAAACCGAAGACCGAGAGACACACGTTATTTTCTTCGGCAACCCACGCCGCCGAGTCGCGGTGCAACAACTCGTTGTTTATCATCTTCGGCGGGTTGTTTATGGCAGCCAGAGGACAACACTGCAAAACCAAGTTTCTTATTTTGTCATGATTTTAAAACACTTAAGTGTCTTATGCGCCTAACCTTGCAGGTTAGGTATTTGAAACACTTGGAAGTGTTTTAAAATCGTGACAAAATTTACACGTCAAGTATACCGGTATCGAACTTTTTAAGACACTTGGGTTTGCAGTGAATATACAGGCCGAGGAACTTTATGCGGAGCGCTTGTAAGAATGATTAAATCGAGAAAAGACGAAAAAGGATTTTTTGCTGTAAAAATAATAACAATAATCCCGATGAATTTATTTAATGAAAAGTTTATTAGATTGTCTACGTAGCACAATAAAAAAAAATGTATTCTTACAAGCTAAACGTTTGAATTTTACAAACGTTTTATTTTCGCACGCGTCGTACTAATTTTTTTGGAGCAATATTATCGATCACCGCCATCGTTAAAAAAACACATCGCATCTGTTCAACAAACCTCTTTCGGCCTCATAAATCGTCGCGAAGGTCAACCGGATGACTTTTTATTAAAAACTTAACGTCCAACAAATTCTTAATTGAAATCTACAACTCATACAGCAGGGGATGAGTTACGACCGCGGAAGATAAATAACAAAACCGGGGAAGATTTACAAGACGTAAAACGTGAAATTAAACAATCACGCGTAAGTTTAATTAATTAGAGTGGGAGCGTAAGTTATCGCGCTGGGTGTCTGCTGTAAGGCATGATCTCATGTTTGGGTCGAGAGAGCCGTTTTTGTCGCGCTCGCGTTATTAACATGATTCACTTTGCATTTATTGCCTGTTTTATGATTAATCGGGTGTTTACCACTCCAAACTCACAAATCAAGCACTTTAAAAAAAAAAAATACACTCACACAGTTTGAATTTGAAAAATCTCGAGTTTCCGGTATACTCCCCGGGTTTTCCTGCATTCGATTTTACCGTTGCCGGCGCGTATCGGGCGTTTTAATCGGTGATTTTTGGGCGCGCTGGATTTATGGATTGTTTAATGGACGCGCGCGCGGCGTCTTAAGTGGTATAATTCAGGCTTGTTTAGATCTCTCGCGTCGATGAGCTCTCGTGTTATTGTCGCGCTTTACGTTTTATCGAGGCCGTTTATGGGTGTACCCGAGAGATTGATAATGTCGGGATGCTGCTTTCGAGCTTTATATCTCGAATCACACTTTCGAGCGTGAAGTCCAGCCTTTTTTTTTCGTGCGGCGTTCAAATTTTATACCGTATACTTAATAAAGATAATCACGTAAATTGAAAAAAAAAAAAGAGACCGCGTCAATTCGCAGCCTATTATGTTGCGAACAAACTTGTCTTTTTTACAACGCGCGGTACGTATAAAAAAAAAAAAAAAAATCAAAGTTTATACGGCGTCCCGGATAAACCACTTTTACCGTTAATGAAAAATTATTAGATCGAGTCCGACAATTTAATTAGCGCGAGTAGCGAGCGGTTTAAATTCGTCGATAACTAGCACTGCGTTCTTGCCGAGGAAAAAGGGTCACGAGACTTTCGAATTGTTATAAATGATAACTTTATGCTCGCTCGGTGCGCTGCACACAATGCGCGCGGCGCGGGTATTATTGGGGTTTCCTCAAGTCGTGCTGCAGACTACCGTCCGAAACGCGACACCGAGAAGCGGGGAAAAAAAAGAAGGTCTGGACTCAATCAAAAGACTGACTCGGGGTCCGATTTCACAAAAGCGAATCTGCAGGAATTTTGAAAGAAATTTCATTCTTGTATTGCTTGCGTTTAAAGTCCCATTGTTTCTAGCTTTCTCGGAATTGGGTGACAACCCTCCCCCTGAATGATGATTGGGCATGTTGCTACACAAAGTTATTGTCGAGCTCGCTTGATTTCCCCTTTCTTCAAAGAAGTCTTGAGAGTTTTAAATTCCATCTGAATGGGTTCTTTGAAAAAAATCTCCTTTTTCGAGGCAATTTAAAACATGCTTTAGCATTCATAAAATAAATAAGCGTGATTTTTTAAAAAGTACGCGCCCTGCGCATTAATTAAACAAAGCTACGCTCGCAGCGTACCCTCGAAAAATAATATTCTCCCGTGCCATACGTTTCCGAAAAAAAAAAGAAAATCATAAACAATTTCTCAGCAGCCCCGGGTTGAATAAAAAATAGCTCGCAGGAAAAATCCGGGAGTAAAAATATGGGCCTGTGGAGCGCCACCTGAGCAGCCACCCCTGCATTCTCCTAAACGTCGTCGCAAACAAGAATGTATGGAGGCGGAGTAGGTGGAAGGTAAAAAAAGAGAGAAGACTGCTTCTGGTGCCGCCACGTAAGTGCAACTATACATATACCCCCCTTGTGCATTATTTATCGAAGTACACGTGTCCCGTGCCTTCTCTGTCGCTTCGCTTTTAACGAACGACAACCAGCCCGAGCTATGATTGAATTTCCTGCGAGGTAAGGGCTTCTTTTTTTTTTTTCTTCCTCTATACCCCCCACTGCCTTTTTCTTTCTTAATATTTACGGCTGCTCGGACGTCTGGTTGAAAATTGAAAATTTTTCGACGATTGGTCACGGTTTCGTTTTGACTGGTCTCGGTATTTCACAAGGTTTATGGAGTTTTTTTTAAATAAGTTTTGCAAACGTCTGGCTTGAGTGTTCTTTAGTTTTTTTCTCGCGTAGAATAAGGAACGAATCAGGAGAGAATTTATCAATTTATAATATCGTTTGGGATATAAATTGAGTGATAAAATAAGTATCGATTCCGTTGAATATTTTATACCGAAACGACGCTGGGCTCGGGGGGAGTTCGCGAAATTCAGAGAAATTCGAAAACTGTGTCACGGAGTTCAACTGCCGACGCGATAACGCTTAGAATAGTAATTTTAATTTTATGAATTATTCAGCCTCGACGACGCGGACGACCGAGGGGGGGAAAGAGCAAATTTATTTGATTGTAAACAATAACGAGCTTGATTCCGGGAAGAATAAAGCGACAATTATTAATATACTTTAGATCTTGAATTTTTAAAAACAACCAGGCAGCGGCAAAGTGAATGAATAAAAAACTTCAAATTAATGGTTCGAATAAACAAATGATCTAAAAATCACATGAAAAAACCTGTGATTACCTACCCTGAAAAAAAGCTCCCCGTAAAATTTGCTGAAATCAAGCGAGTAAGCGAAAATAATATTCCCAGGGTACCAAAAAAAAAAAAGCTCGCAATTAAAAATTATTCAGCTCTTTTACTTTCAAGTGCAACGCGGAATCTTGAGCCGTTAATAAGGCGCGAGTCGATAAAAAAAGTTATGAGCGCGCGCGCTTAAAAAAACGCTTCAAGAGCGGATCTCTCGATTAGGGTGTTAAGCCGTGATTTCAAGTGCCGTTAATCCTTGGATGTCTTACGGCGGGTCGTCATGAGCTTTAAATGATACTCATTTTGATTTAAATGCGTCAAATTTTTTTTTTTTTTTTTTAAATATATGAGCTTAAATTTTTTTTATCAACATTTTCAATTTAAATTTGTTCTTAACGTCTTACTAATTGTATGTATCAAAACTAGAACGATTTTTTCAATCATTAAATAGCTATGTTTAATTTAAAAATTTATAATATTCAATTTACTAATGAATGATCATGGAACTTTCCGTTTATAATAATTATATGCATTACTGAACAGGAAAAAAAAGAGGATTTTTTTGCACTGCAAAATTGCTACATCGATAACCAAACGTTATTTTTTCACAATTAAAAGCCGATAAAGCGTTTAAATTTTTGCTCGTAATATAAATCTGTGTAATAAGCTCGATGAAACAGGATAATCAAGTTGCACCGTCGAGTTTTCTCTGCAGACGCCGAAACCACAAATATCCGCTGCGTTTATAAACCCAGCTGCAGGAATGTAAACGCATCGTCGGCCGATTTATTAATAAGCCATGGACTAATAAACCCACACAGTCATCGATTTTCAATAAAAAATAAATAAACGTACTCTTTTTACTTTTGATTAGCGTTTATTTTAAGTAAACCCTTACTTACAGTGCCTCGAAATCGAAATAAATTCACATCGATAAGAAATTAACGGCTTAGCGCTTCGAAAAAGAGA
Organism: Encarsia formosa; assembly: GCA_038277355.1. Taxonomy (NCBI): domain Eukaryota; kingdom Metazoa; phylum Arthropoda; class Insecta; order Hymenoptera; family Aphelinidae; genus Encarsia; species Encarsia formosa. The sequence continues at coordinate 116,663,762 of CM076184.1, forward strand.
TTAAAATCCGACGGACAGCGAAAAAAAGTCAATTTTTGGAGATGAGCAGGCAGCAGCAGCTTCTTTAAACGGTAAGTGCGATTTTGCAAAGTGCATATTATGGGAGATCGAATTAAGCGATTTTGTATTCAAAAAAATTCTGAGAAACTTTTTCATATTTTCTTTATCGAAACATATTTGATCAAAAGTACAAAAAGCGATAAGTTGGTTGGTAAAAACTTAATGGATGAGAGGAATGCGGTAACTTTTCTTAAATAATAATACGTATTGAAAAAAAAGTGTGAACATTGTTTAATATTTACATCCTCATGAATAAAGTACCGTGAGTAAGCAGTTAAACTACAGTTTTTATTTAATATTAACATGTTTTAAATTTTTATAGTAAGTAAATATCATGCAGTAGACCTTGATTTTGTAATTGTTTAATTCACGTAAGCATCATTGCAATAAAGATTCCCACTTTACGGCCGTCAATTCAGCTTATGATAATCGTTTGAAAAACATAAGAAGTGGTCAAATCTCTTAGAATGCCGTGTGTGTGTATTGATTCATTAAAATCGATTCGTACAAGGCTCGTTCCCGAAAAGTAAAATTTCTCAGATTCTATTGAAATAAAATGATAATCTCGATTGTAACTCAGAGACTCCGTAATCCCAACTTGCAATATCTGTCGTCTTAAAAAGAAATTACAAGTGAAATTAAAACGCGAAGGTATGAGCTCGGGTATGGGTAAGGAAGAATCAATGAAATAAATTTTCCCCCGACTATGTAAATTTGATTCGATTCAAAGAAAGCATCATCATCAGCGGCCATAATTCTCTCACTTTAGATACCCCAAAGTCTCGTTTACGTGAGTTCCGTTAACCCAAAAATCATATAAAAACTAGATTTTAATGGACCACTTCGCGGCGTGGAACACACGCGTTTTTCCGGCGTAAGATTGATAGGAATTTTTTCTCTCTCTCTTACTCTCTTTCTTTCTCCTTCGCATCGTGGGCGTTGGAAAAATGACGCGTAAAGTTTTTAGGCGGAACTTTTTTTCCCTCCCAAGACGCTCGTTACGAGTATTTATTATTCTCTCGCGGCGGTTTGGTATCGCCCAAAATGTAGGTTAGTTTTGGCTTTTTTTTTTATTACCGATACCTTTTACCAAGAAATGTCTGATGTGTGCGCGTTTGAAGATATCTTGACGGTTGTGTAATGTCTCGCGTTTATAGCAGAATTCAAAATTAAACGACGTTACGCGTTTGACTTCAATCAATGATCCTTTTATTCGCACAAAATGTCATGTTATACAATCATTAAAAATATTATAGCAAAAAAGTGTTTGCATCATGAAAAGTTTTTGTTTTGTTGAATTTTACGCTCAACTACTTTCCAGAGTTAATATAGTAATACAAAATCGTTTGTTTTCTTTCAATGACCTACTTTGATAATTTTACAAAATTAAAAACTAATAAATTTTCCAGATGTAAGATCCGTCACCGAGTCAATAAAAATAAATCTTAAAAAATTTTTGATATTTCCCACAACACCGATCCAACTAATCTCAGGTCTGATAACCGTAAAACACTTTAGAGAGTGAAAAGCACAATACGGTCGAGAGAGCCCACTTCCATCACCATAAATCGTCCACTCAAAAAACCCAAAATGATCCATTATCCATTGAACGCGGGCGCGTCGGGTCGGCAGCCGAGAAGAAAAATCCATCTCGCGGGGCCCCGAAAGAGTGACAAATAGCTCGAGCCCGCACAATTACACGCGAGTCCCACACGTTCGAGCCGGGCATTAGCGGAGGGCGTCGCGCGTAATAACAATCATCTCGAACCCGAGGACAATGCCACGTGGTTTCGGTGAGTTTACAACGGCGACGCCTTCCTTCTCTCGAACTCCTCCGGTCATTTATAATGGAAAACCGGTTTGCACGCACGCCAGCCACCCCTGAGTATGATGTTCACGGCCCCGTGAACGCGAACCCGCCCCGAAAGCCATAGTCCACTCTTGTTATGGGAGGAACAATGACCCTCCGGGATTCATTGTCGAGTCTAAAGTTGTGTCTTCTTCTTCTTCTCCTCATTGACAACTCCGAGGCCTTTTCAAATTAGGAGCAGTGCCAACGCTGATGTTTTTGACCGATCGAGTGGCTCCGCTTCGCTTAAATTTCCGTGGTAAACGGGTTAACTTTGCGCTTATTGAGATTAAGAGCGTTTCGATGTTGCGAGCTGGAAACTCTCGGGGATTTGTTTATCCAAGTGACCGTTGACGATGGACCCGCCTCGAGAAAACTCTTCGGACTTGTTATCTTTGGAACAAAATGTTTATTTTCGAGAGAGTTACGATTTTTACGGTAGTGTGCCAATAAATTATGATTTTACTTGAATATTAGTTGGTATTTTTTTTAGTGCGGCAATTCAGTTATATTTCTTGTACAATGCAGTATTTAATTACAAACAGTGGAACAAGTAATTTTTAAAAGGCACGATAGTTCCTCATTACTTGCAATATTTTCATTTCAGCGCTGCGCTACAAAATTTTATTCAAACTGTAGACTCTCGAAGACCCACTGACAAGTTCATCAGCAGGGATCAATGTATCCCGGGTGACAAAGTTTCCCACAGCGCGGCTCGGAATAAAAAAACAAAATCAACACACTCGAGAAAAAAAAAAGCGCCGAGGGCCGAGTTTAACGCTTTGTTTGAGCCGCTGCACCCCCCGCAGCAACCTTGGCCAAACATCACAGGCCCCCGAAATTCAAATGCAAACAGAGAGAGAGAGAGAGAGCGAGAGAAAAACTCCCACAGGCCGGTGGTGTTCACTCCGCCGAAGTGAAAGCGAAAGAAGCCAGCGAGGAAGTTAAAGAAATACCTACCTAGCTCAGGCCTCGAGGCTAGCTTGTTTCAGCGAGAGAGTTCGATCACGACAAGCTGAGCAAACAAGAGAGCTGAAAAACTATCCCTCACGAGTACTCCTGCACTAGCCCGGACGTTTATGCACATCTCGCGGTTATCGTGATTGCAAAATTAATAGACCGGGCTTCTTTCTAGGAACTCGCTGACAATCTTTGCCCTGGGAAATCTTACTTAATGGACACGACTAAGAGCTGGACTTAAAAAATCATAAAATTTCGATACATTTGCTCTCTACACTTTGCTCTCTTCAAAAAATCCCGTGGTTCAAAGCTCTCCGCCGGTCCGAGATTTTGATAATGCAACGAGCGGGTACAAATCCCAGCGCAATCATAAAATCAGGCGAACGAGGAGAAAAGACAAGACAGAGAGCGCGCGCACGCAAGAGTATAAGTAAAAAAGGGCTGACTAACAACACCTCGAAACTTGTTCCGCGGTCGTTCTCTCGGTGGCAGATTATCCTCCCCGATAAGTGAAAAACTCCGTCGGCAGCACGAAGAAAACGTACGGCGGTTCGAGCGAGGGTAAAAAACACGAGAGATCGCCGAACGATACCCGGGATTCCTCCTCGGGGTAGAGAAAGTTGAAAGTATCCGCGCTTTTTTTAATTGGAAAAGTGTATTTTCGGCTAAGCAAACAGCTGTCCTAACTCCCCCGGATGGATGACGAGATGATTGGGTGCGGAGTTGTTATATAAATCCGCGGTTTTTCGTGATAATTAAGGTGTGGGAAAGGTGCGCGATTGAAATATATTTTTAATGCGGTTACGTTATATATTCCCAGATAAAATCAAATAAACTGGTATGAAAGAGTTTAGACTAATTAAAATATTGATGTAAGTATAAATGTCATTTTAATATCGTATACTAGATTGTGAATAATATATATTTTTAAATATAATTCAGCATAATTTATAAAATTTAAGTATTTATTTTTTAAGGGAATAAAAGTAAGAGTAATATAAAATCAATTCAATGTAAAGTCAATAATCTTGTTATTTTATGCACTGTTATTATTTTTTATTGAATTTTTATCATGCCAAGATAAACAATGACAGATAATAAAAGTCTCGAAATTAACTTTTTAAAATTATAACTTCCATAAACTGCCCGGTTGTTATCATCTGCATAAAACCCAAACACAAAGTTAAAAAAAAAGAAGAGTAAGATAACTCGAACCGTAAAATCTTCATCCGCTGGTCGCATAAAATTTTAATTAATATCATAATCGTTACATCTAATAAAAATTTTGTTCTTTCCCTTTCGTCGAGACCGTATCTTGAAAAATTTATCTAAAACAAGGAACCCAAAATTCCCTCCGCCGAAAAGTCATTAAAAAATCTCCTCCCGACAATACCTGTCATCGCAATTAATTGGAGTTTCTCATCTTTCGACTAAAAAAAACGAGCCAAGAAAACAAACACTTTCCATTACGCGTGTCCCCGAAAATAACCGGCTTATCACCGAGATAATAAACCCGTGCAAGCTTCTCAAAAGACGATTATTTATCCGAATAATCGCGGACAAAAAGAAAAAAAAAAAATATTCTCAGCTCGTTTACGCCGAATCCTCGTAAAATCGGCGCGTCCAATAAACTCCGAGGGTATAGAGAATAAAAATCCCTGAGTCATAAAAGATTCGTCCTTCTAACTCGTAAACGAAATAGATATACGTTGTGTTTTTTTTTTTCCCTTCCCTCTCTTCGATAAAAGGTGAAAAAGGTCGGTGTTTTGATGCCTCGTATTGATTCTTATTCTTTCGGCGAAGTATTGAATCCGAGTACGAAGATTGGTCGAGGTACATCCGCGTTTATCGAGTCGTTATCGGGACACTTATCTTTCGTTTTGGAGGAAAAATCTTCGGTTTTTCGTGAATATCGCCCCGCATGCGATTTGAGAGCTGCTTTATAAGCGGGAATAATTTTAAATTCAAATTTGACTCTATTACGATTTTCTGATTATTGAGTTGACTTGGTCGTTCAGATTTTTTTTTTAAGTGAAGAATTTTCTAAGCTCTTCCGGCAACACTTCAGTGAGTCAAAAGAAAAGGTTGTTTATTGAAAAATTCCTCATCTCGTTTACTCGAGCGATAAATTTAACGGCATCGAACAATCGCGGAAATCATCCGGCTCGCGCCGCGGATATGACACACACACACACCGATCGGTGGAATCGGCGCACACGTTCGGAATATATAAAATTCAGCCGATCGAGGAGGGTTTAACGAGCTTTGGGTCTTTGTTCGGAACCGCTACTGCACATGCATGCAGGTAGGCTCGAGCAGGAGCCGTTGTTTTAAGATTCTTATCTATCATCTCGTGTGCCTCTTCCTCTCGAAGGCCATCGACGGTGCGCAAAGCGCTGCTGCCTCCTGGGCTGCAGGTTTGTAACGGCGGCAAAAAATAATTTGTTTTACATAAGGACCGCACGGCCCGCGATTATATTGGGTGCTGCTTTGTTTCGAGATGCTCGACTTCCCCCCTTCTGTTTTTTTTTTTTTTTTTTTTCTTTTTGGTTGTTTGCGGGAGGTGATATGTACCCGCGATTACGGGAATTTTGGTTGGCTGAATTTTTCCCGGCTAATTGACAATTATGGGAGTCGAATTTTTGATTGCGGAGTATTTTTCAAGTGTTTAAAAGTCGTAAGTTTTAGATTGTAGTTCTAGCATTTTTTTATTCAATGTTTATTACCTTTTTTTCATGTGAAGTTTATCGGTAAAGTAAAGCTTTCACAGTATTTGAGATACTTTCATTTTATTCATAGTAATTAATTAAAAATTACATCTTTACGAAAATGTGTAATCGTGTTTTGAACGTAGGTCTTTCAAGGATTCTTTGGATAATGCACATCAATGCAATAATTTTGATGCTGATAGACAAAAGTTTATGAAAAAAAAAGTTTTAATAATGATAATTTTCATTTAAAATTATTTTTTCAATAATTTTAATTACTAAGAAAATAATTTTTTATACTAAAGAAAAATACACTAATGGATAAATCATTTTTTAATTTTGGTATTTTTTGTTAATTGACCATAATCTCATACTAACAGAAGATAATCTGTCCTTCGGAACCTTGATTTTCATAAAATTTCGTACACAGCTTTCATTCATCATAGAAAACAAGCCCTTCACCTACTTCCCACATGTGTGAAAAAGGGCCCACTCTGGAAAAAGAACACTGTAAGGCTTGTTTTCATGATAAATGGATGCTATGTGCAAAATTTTATGAAAATCCAGGTCCCAAAGGAAGTAAAAATGTGACATTTTAAAATTTAATGACGAATATTAATAAATTTTTAAGCACACGTAAAAATTGAAAAACAACATGATTCATTTCTTCAAATAAAAAATCTCAAATTATTCATGCAAATATTTTCATCGGCGGTAATAACTCAGTTTCAAATCGTATTAATTAATCCCTACAAATGAAAAACGCAGTAATGGTGTAAATTGTATGTAAAGGACGCTTGATACTGAAAAACCCAATAAATTTCACGTATTACAAAATTATAATCGACATTTATGCTTTGGAATCAAGCAAAACAATGCAAAGGGCCGAGCTAATTAACAGTAACAATTATTGTATTTTCGATGGGTTACAAACAACGAAATCCCGGTTTAATCAGCGCTTCATCAGCCCCAGTCAAATAAGGAACTAAAGGCTACACGAGAAATTCCGGGTCGTAAAACTGCTGCACAGCGCGGCGCGTCGGTACTCTCGGGCTTTGTACATTTTAAGCCCTCGTCATAAAGTTAATATTCTATTTATACGTCCTGTGTTACGCTCTTTAGGCCCATAGACAAAATGAGTTAAATGAACTGTAAATCATCGGACGTTTATGATGTATCCGTGCACGTCGAAGAGGGCTTCGAAAAAACTCATGGGGCAAGCTTTTCTGTATTATTAAATTAAAATATGTTGCACTTGTACCCAAGTAGAGAGGAGCTTAAAATTCTCGTGAATCGAAAGTATGTGTCGTAACTTACAGTCTCGCCTGTAATTATCAATTTTTGAGTTTAGAAGTGTTTTTCCTACAAAATTTTATCTCCAGTAAATTAAAGTGCCGCGCACAAGCAAAACAGTTCATTTTCCCGCCCAGCCAAGATAATTACAGATTATCGCGAGGATTATCGTACAAAACTGCCATCCACTTGGGAGAGAATTTAAAAATCAACAGTGTTTTATTTTATCCCACGTGAATTTCGTAACGACCTACCCGTATCATTACACGTCACACACACCGAACACCGAGTCACTATTTTTAAGCCGTAATAGTAATTTCCAGGACAAAAGTGCAAGTTCACGGAACTCCCAATTAAAAAGTCTTAATCGACGCTTTCCAGGGTAAGGAGGAGGAGGAGGGGGGGGGGGGGTTCCCACCGTACAGCGGTGGCAGCCGCCGCGAGGAAGAGTAGACGTTCAATGTCACGGGCTGCCCCTTCTGGAGCTCGGGGCGATGAGAAAAAGCAGCGCAGTCCGGCGAAATAAGAGGAAAAAGGAAGGAAAAAAAAAATATCCTCGCAGGACGACAGGCCGCCGCCTCGTCAAATTACAACGCACGAGAAATAAAAGGAGCGCGCGGGGATGAGGTTGCAAGCAGCCAGCGCACCGGCGGATAAACACAGCTGAAAAACGCAAAGATTTTTCGAGACAAAAAACGGCTCTCTCAAGGTCCGAGCGGCAACGGCGACGACGATGATGATGATGATTGAAATTGTGGTTTTCCAGTGTTAGTACAACCGAGTCCCGCGCGATCGTATTATGTATCCTCGGAATATTAATTTTAGAGGTGTTTTTACCGGTACACCTAAGTGAGAAAACTGATACTTTTCGTATGAATCACCCCGCAATTGAGTGCTAATGGCTTTTTAAACCAAGCCATTCTCACGTTTTACCGGAGGCCTAACGAGCATCTGATTTTCCTCGTTTTTCTGCGGGAGCAGCACCAGCGCACCGGTGGCGTGTAAATAAATTTACATTAATATTTATAACGCTCTTGTACGCGCTGATGACAAGTGCTTATTTACTTTTATTCACTCGAGCGACTTGGTGTGAATACATGCAACGTTCAAGATAACGTCTAAAGTCGAATGTTTACGTTATCTTATTCGCAAAGCGTCCGTACGATTTTCAAAATTTTCAACGTAAACAATTCGAACGCGACGTTCTCGAAGTAGCACTATCGCCCGGGCGTCATCAACAAAATCAGTCAGTCGGTCGACCCTGAAAAGGCGCACTCACCTGCAGCAGCGTTGTTATATTCAAGATGGTCACCGTGGCAGTGATAAACCGCACCACAACAACGTATATAAGGTATCAGCGCGCACGCACAGTAAAAAAAAACTCAGCACAGAACAACAGACAATATAAAATAAAATCGCACAACAAAACGGTCAGAGCACAGTGTCGTCCACACGCAGCCGGCGTCTCATAACCTCGTAATCATGGAGCAGAAAGTAAAAGAAGAAAAAAAAAAAAAAAAAAAAAACAGCACGTCGAGAGAAACGGTTGGGGATAAAGACGCGCGCGGTGCAGCCCGCAGCACGGCTCACACTACACTGCTACACTGACTGTCAGGCGCCGGCTGCCGCTGTATCGTACGGCTGGAGGGGGTTCGCTGAACTCGCTCGCCGACTGCAGAGTCGCCGCTGGCTGCCGGTTATGCCAGCGGTGGTGGGGGAACCGCGGACGACGCCGGACGCCGCGAGGGTGCGCGATCGTACAAGGGAGTGAGGGTGGAATTCGAACCCTTTATTTCTTTGTTTTGTTTAATTGTTGGAGGTTCCCGGGGTGCTTCGCTTGTGTTTGTATCGACGATGTTTGTAGCCCGATGTATGGTTTTTCAGACCTGTATCCCGGGATATTTTATTTTCTGATTATTTTGGTATTATGATAAGGATAATCATAACGCTTTGCAGTGTTAGTCGATAAACAAAGTTTGATGTTTTCTGCTATTAGACAATACTTTCGACCGTTTAAAAAAATGTTTGCATCAAATTTCATGATTTGACAAAATTGTACTACAGACAATAATCATTACTTTTCAGACTTAATGTCAGGTAAAATAGTTATATAGGGCTTTAGAAAACTTATTCCGAGAAAATCACCACAAGCTTCTTTTTAATGTTCAAAAGTACTTGTCACATGATTCCTTGAATTATTAAAAAAACATATTGCATTTGATGAGTTTAAATTTGTCAGTTTTGAGCCTATCAAATTTTATTTTCAAGTCTTAAAAAGAAAAATATTCACAAAACATGTATTGGAAATGAGCCTAGTTATTCTAGTTACAGAACAAATATTTGTGTACATATCCATTTTTAAATTAATCTAAAAAAATTTACTTTTCAAAATGAATTATATAATTGCGATTTGTTATCTCAACAATTTTGGGTCAACGTTCGCCACTCAAATAAAAATAATAATTTTATTCCAAAAACAGCAAAAGTACCCATCGATCGCTGTCGAAAGCATGCACCAACAAGTGTGTGTGAATTTACCAAAATTAGTCAAATTTTCGCGAATTTAATGACGGCCATGGTCCCGGCGTCACGCGACCGATGAACAGGTGGCTAGGGATCGAAGAGAGAAAAAAGCTAAAGGGGGAGAAATATCGAAGGAGGGAGGGAGGGAAAAGAAAAGCAGCTCGATCGCGGCAGCCGCACGAGTGACTCGGCAAACTCCGGAAGCGTTCGGGCGACCGCGTGCGTGTCCTCGCGCCCAAATCCTCCAGAGTTTTTTTTTGTTCGCAGCTTCCCCTGCACCTTGCTTGCGGGGGAGGCGAGTGAATGCATGGGAAAAATTCGGGTAAGGGATTAGTAGTCTCTTGTACAGTTTATAATGGTCGTATTGGCCTACTCGGACCGCTTTCGAATACAGTCGCGGTCGTAAAGATATTTGACAGCTTCATTATGCGTCGTTCGAATACAAAGTTTTCGTTCGAAATATACAAACGTTGGAAAGTTTTTTTTAACTGATTGTTAAACTTGGATTTTTGCTAGGTCTCAAATTAAACTTAACTCTTTGTTCGCGAAAAAAAGTTGCAACTCTCACGTTTCGGAGTGTAGAGTTTCTTTATAAAATTTGAATTTGACCTTACACATCCGGACACTCGTCTTGTTTCAAAGCAACTCCCTGGTCGTAACTCTAGAAAAAAAATCGATAATTTTGCACATTCGAATTGTATTATAATATGCGATGAAAATGTAATGGTGTTGAAAGTGTCACCTCCGCACAAAGCTCTAATAGCAGTTCGAGTAAACTGCCTTCGAAGAAAAAAACCGCTCGGGTGTATAATAGCCACTGTAAAGAAGAAAAAAAAATAATAATAATAACAATAATTTCCTCCCGCGTTTGAAAATAAATATATTTTCCGCAAACAACAAAACCGCTTGAAAATTTAAAATTCAACCGAATAGAATGGACAAACAGCGCGGTGGTACACACTACTACCCCGAACGAATCTCAAACAATTACTTCCGGCGAGCGCTGTGCTGTTGCACTTACGGCAACAACTGCACTTAAATATTTAAACGACACGTAATATCATATTCCATAGAAATACTCGCGTACGTCGACCCTTTGACATTTGTGTATATTTTGACTTCGCCGATACGCTCGCGAGAGTGATTTTTTTTTACACATTTTTGTCGTTCTCTCGATTTTTGAAGCTTTTTTTTTGTCTGATACACCTAAAACGCGCAAAAACCTTTTATTGTGTTTTTAATTTATAGGATAGATACTTAATCTATAAAGGCATAATTCTAGGTTTTATTGTGTCAAATCAACTAACTCACTCTGCTCGGGCTTCCCATAAAAAGATTAGTAAAGGCGTGAAATATAAAGTCAATGGGATTTATAGCGTTTAGAAAAAGGCCGTTAAAGTTTCAGATCTAATAAATCTTCAGAGCTCCGCTGCACTGCGCTCGCTTCTTGTAGGTCGGACCATTATTTCTTTGTAATATCTACGTTTTTTTAAAATAAATAATTGTTTTCTGTAGAAAATAAAAAACAAAAAAAAATCAACAACAACAAGAAAAGTACAATATATAAATTGTCAAATTCAAACAATTGGACTTTAAAAGATCATCCTATGAATTCGGATTCTACTCGGTTCTCTTTTTATAATTTACTGCGATTTGGACTGGCAAACAAACTCATAAATTTGAATAAAAACGACCGTGCGTTCGTAACCCTTTTGGAAATGCTGGATGATGATCTTTTAAATTGAATAATTGAATTAATTGCTTATTTCATTATTTGCGAAGACAACTTATATTAAGAACGATTTTATCATAATTTTAGTTACCTTTGATAACCTTATGTACAATAAACTTTCATTATTAACATTATAAGTAGGTGCGAATTATTTAACTTAAATAAAATTAGAGTATATTTATTGGTACTTTTAAAATAGAATTAATTCAACATAATTTTTAAACATTTAATCATTGATTAAATTTCTGGCAGTCGTAACTTTAAAAAGTTGCATTTTTTTAACTGAGCTGTAGAGAAGCGGAGACAACAGTAAACTCTCAACCCATAAATTTTGGGTTCGATTCCCGGTCATAACTGATGTTACAAATTTGAACTCTACGGCTTAATTATTGTGTATGTGGTTGATTTGTCTCAAAAGGTGATGCAGCATGAAAAAAGGTGAATTTTGACCCTAAATTCAATAAAATAAAAATGAGTTACTTAAATTCTTGAATTTTTTTTTTAATTATAGTCACACAAATCTAATAATTTAGAATTTTCTAAATTCATTGACTAAAATTAAAAAAAAATGAATCAATTTGAGAATTTTTCACATTTTTAACATATATGTCAAGGTTGGATAAAATAACACACAATATAATATTAAAAAAAAATTTCTACAACTGGTATTTTCTAGTAGCTGAAAGTAGGTATAATCATTAGTAATGCATGTTGCAAAACTAAATGTAGTATTATAAAAATGTGTGGCTTGCCCGAAAAAAATAAAAATTTTAATTTAGTTCGAAAAAAAAGACGGGACTTTCTACCCATTATTGTAAAATTTTAGTACCTCCTTTTTAGAAAACAATTATCATTATAATTGTGTTCCAATCATCCTTACCAAGCTAAAAAAAAAAAAAAAAAAAAAAAACAAACAACTTTCGTAAAAATTTTTAATTTATTTAAAGCTTCGTCTAAAATAAACGCTCTAACGCGTAGTGTTTTTACTCTTCAATAAAAAATTCAACACCCACGGAGTTTATTTATTAACTTTTCGAACCAAAATCAGAGCTTTCGCAAGCTCGCTGAAATACAATATTCAATCGAAGCAGCAGCGCCGGTGGCGTCCATAAAGCATGCGGGGATTAATCCCGCGGTAAAAGCCTTCCCCCGCCGCAACAACGCCTCCCGCGCGTGTGTAAAACACGCGTAATCCGGGGATGATGCGCGACCTGCCGGACGCCGCCCCGAACTAACTCGCTCCGCTGATCATCATATTTCCACCCTGCACCCTAGATTTTTTTTTACCTTTTTGATGGATAAGGCGAGAATTTAAGGGAAGTTTTTTACGACCGAGCTTACGCTTCTTGAATGAAACGAGTTTGTAATTTAATCAGCGCAGGGCGTTAATCGTGCTTGATGAGCAAAGTTTCGGGGATGGGCTAATTTCAACCCCCCACCCCCCTGCCGAGTCTTTTTTATTGTTGTCGTTATTACCAGGTTTTATGTGATTGATTGTATAAATTATGAGCTTTTGATGCAATTTCCTCGTTCACGTAGTTTTGTTTACGAATTATTTTATCAGTTTTTAAGTAATTTTTTTTAGAGTTGTTAAACGGATACATGGATTATTTTTATCATTTGTTTGAAGTACGATTCTCTGATTTTTTCGAAATGTGTCAGTCAAAGGAACAAGTCGAATAAAAACAATGGAGTGGGTGGGATGAAAATGTTTATATTTTTTCCCTGCTTTTTTTTCCATCAAACAGACAAATTTCGGTTCAAAAAAACTGAAAGGTTTTTTGCTAAAAGCTATTTTTCTTATTCATGGGACACTCGATTTCACACATAAAAGCAGCCTTCCTCTTTTTTGGCACCGCTATCATTCACCTTTATTATTAAAATTATTTTTTTTTTTCTAACAATTTCATACTTATCGCTCCCATCTTGTAAAAATTTCTCTTTAGAATAAGAATGAAGCTCACTTTTTCCACTGCTCAATCTTAATTTGCGCAAAACTAGGGTACCCCAAAAAATTTGTAAAAAATTCCATCATTTCGAACAATCTCTCTCATCCTCTTGAAAAAATAATAAAAGAGAAAATTCTACCGTCCTAGATAGCTCATAAAGCTTCCCGCGAAAATTTTTCAGTTCCCGTTCCATCAGCAAGGCGCACGGGGGGGGGGGGGGTACTTTTTTTTTACTCCTCGAAAATGGAATTTTAATATTTAAAAAGAGGAGACCAGTTCTGCAGGAAGCAGCAGCGGGAAAGAAAGAAAGATCGAAGAGAGCAGCGGCATGTTGGCCGTGAGCAAACTCGTCCGAAGACAAATATTCTAGCTCCTCGGCTTCAACTCTGAAGCGTTATATATTATTATAAAACCTTTTGTTCTACGAAAAGATGAGTTTTTTTTTCGCTTTCCAGAGTTCCAGATTTTTGAAAATTCCGGTTAACCCGTAATGGAGTTCAGAAAATTTAATAAAAACCCAGCACGAAGGACGAAATTCTCAAACAATGTAAATTTACATTTGTTTTCGAAAATTTGAATTTCTGCTGCGTTTTAATATTCTTGAGCGTTTTGCTGCAATAAGAAGGTACTGCTTCGAAGGTTTTAATGATTCTGCCCAAAACACTTGCTTAGATCAAGATTTTATTTTAATTTTTATTAAAATGAAAAGTGGCAATTATTTGACGATAAAATTTAAATATTTCTAGAGCTACGTCAATTGCAAAACTTAATATTACAATGGACGAAATTCAAATTAAATTAAGGAGGTAAATAAAGTTTTGACACAAAAATCGATTTCAATAAAAGAAAATAAAAATGAGTTCAAAAATATACTGTACTTCTACAAGTGTAGAGCTACTAAAAGAAAAAAATTACGAAGAAAGAATTTCAAAAAGTTTTTCAAACAAAACATTCGATGCGTATAGTTTCAAAATTAGCCGAGTAAACTTTTAGTAATACGTCGAAAAAAATTCAACCTCATAAATTGTTTATACTCTTTACTTAAAAATTAAGTTTGCTAGCATATATTTTTTGTTCAGAGGAAAAAAATTAATTTTCTCGATTAAAAAAAAAAAAAAAAAATTTTGATTTATTATAAAAAGCAAAGGTTTTTTAGATCTTCGAAAATTTTTTTTTATTCATTTAATCATTTATAATTTATAAAGGGTTTTCATCAAGTTAAAAGCAATTACTCTGAAGAGTTTAAAAATTATTCGATCGATCTTAGAAAAGTTGTTTCGAAAAACAACTTCCTCGATAAAAACTTTTGAAAAGCCACGGAGTAAAGTTTATCGCCTCGGCAGAGCTCCTCCGTCCGGGCAAACGCGTCGAATCAATTATTCAAAATCAATTTAAAGCTGCCCGAAACACAATACTCCTTCTTCGACGACCGTTACGCAACCGAACCGAGATGCGCGCGCGGGAGGGTAACATTAACCCAATTACAGCCACGAGAAGCCCGTCGATTTCCGAGTATTCCCGTGCAAAAAAAGAAAAAAAAAAACGCAGCAGCCGCGGCAATTTCCAACTCCCGGGGATTATTACGCGAATAGTTCGCGAACGAGTTCGCGCGCCGGCATGTGCATAGAGACAAATGAGTCCTGAACAATCGTCTGGAGGGGCGCAGCGCGGCGGGAAAAAAAGGCCGCGTCTCGCGCTTTGAGAGCCCGGCTTTTTTTTCCCTCCCGATCAGTCATGCGAAAAATGTTTTCATTAATACGTGATTTTACAACTGTACTGTGCGGTTTTTTTATCGAGCTGCTGTAGGCAAACTGGCGTTATTTGTTTTGAATATTTTTAATTAATCTTTTCGATGTTACCAGTTGAGATGGATTTATGTCGATTAAAATCGACTTCTTAACTAAAATTTAAGTATGTTAATAAAAATTCTGAATCTTACAATAAAATGTAATTTCTCTCACATTTTGAAGTATGTTGATAGTGTTGCTGGCAAAACTAAAAACTTAATGATTTAGATCTATCGAAAAATTGTATTTGAAAAGTAGTAAAAAAATGACTCTAAATCCCTGATAAACGTCTACAGTAAAAGTAATGGGTTACAATAAGTCATTAACCTGCAGGAGTGCTAAAAAAACTTCCAATTTCTAAATTTTTTCCGAATAGATTCAAATCCTCACACCTCGTTTGTAATGTTCAGAATTTACAAATGTTTTCTCAAATTCAAGCAGGATGTGGGTTAAGCACCTGGAGGAGGTAACAGAAGCTAATTCGATGTTTGATGTAAATTACAATCTTATCATGATTGGAATAATTGCTTTTTTTTTTTTCTTTTTTCAGTGTCACAAAAAGCCTACGTATTAAAAATTCAAAATAGTCTTTTTAGTTTTCGTAATTTGTGTATCCTGTCTCTAGGAACTTCTTCCATTTACTTTTGTTCAAAGTCATGGCACAACAATTAACCAATTTTTCAAATGGCGAAACCTTTTTCTCATAGCAAAAATGGTGATTAGACCCGTAATGAGACTTTTTTTCGTATTTTTTTAAAGGCTCTTAGTTAAACACAAAAGCTGACTCAGCTGTGAGCGCAAAAAATGTAGTGATTGCTAGCCTTTTTTTTCATTAATTTACTTTCGCAAAGTATAATTTCACGTCGCTTAATTACCTGACCTGTAATCATGCGTGCTTAGCATCATCATATTTGATTCAATTTATAAAACATCGTCGTTACAGTTATATATACCGGTAGTCTTTTGTAGCTTTTGTTGCCTTGTCGAGGAGCTTAGATTAATAGTGGTTTTTGTTTGAAGTTAAACTACCAAAAGTGTAATTTGATTACAATTTTAAAAAGTTTTTAAAAAAAGAACGGTACTTGCATTTTTTTGTTTGATTGTTGATTTTTACTTTTCATAAAAAGGTCAGTGAACCTAAAAAAGCAACAAATTTTTATGATTTAGATCAATTGAATACGCTATCAAATATTAGATAGAAAGTTATTAAACAATCGTTGAGTTAATGTGATAAAGAATATAATTTATTATTTTTGTAGTCTCTTTTTTCTTGTTAAAGTAAATGGAAAAGGATAATCAAGATACCTAAGTAACCCCTTTTTTCATTTCAAACAAGGAAAAGAATGATCACAAAGTCAAACATACCCGAAGCTATTAATCTTTTTTTTTTATACAATAGATACTAAACCATACACTTGGGCCAAATAATCGATCTCTCCGCAAATTACTCCAATTTCTCACCCAAGAAAACTCTTGGCAATTAACTCGCACGCAAAGGCTGAAAAGAAAAAAAAAGGAAAGAATCCTCCCAAAAAATCAATACAAAAATGAGCCTCGCACGCACATAACTTTACATTCCGCGAGCTCCAAAAAGAGAACAAAAAAATTTTTTAATACCGACTCTTGTCTCTCCTCGCTCTCTTCTTTGCAAAAGAAAAGCGCGACTATGACAAAGGAGAATATGTGCTGCCGCGGAGTTAATGAGCCTGCAGAAAAAGAATATGCACTCCTCTTTTTTCTCTTCCTTTTTTTCTTTTTCTTTTTCAACTTCCTACCTTGTGCGGTATGATTGATACTGTCGATGAGCGGCTTGTTTTTGTGAATCTAGCAGGTTTTTTTATATCTCTTTGCTTGCACCGTGCGACTCGAGTGAAGCTTTTTTTTTCAACCCAACGATTTGTTAATAAAGCATTGTGCTTTGTCACTGGGAATCGCGAGTGGCGATGCGATTCGGACTTGTGTAATCGATTTTTGTTCCGAGAATCATTCGGGAGGTATAATTTGCTAAGTAACTTTGTTCGCCACTAATGAATCGTTCCTATTATATAAGTTTTAAAACTGCGTAAAATTGAAAAGCAAAAAAATTGTTAAATAAACTTTATTGATTAATGAATTTTCACAAAATAATTTGACTTATTTTTGACTCTTTTTTGTCTTTGTTGTTACTTACTTTTTTAAATTTATATATTGCTGAAATAATCGTAATAAAATTACCCACCCATAAAATACTGTATTTTAAATAAAAAATTAATAATGAAATAATACTGCAAATGCCAGTTTAAATATGGGTAATCGTAATAATATTGACTCTCATTAGAAAATAACAACGTAAAACGAGACTCGAGCTGTATCATTCGCACGAGAGAGACTCCGTCGAGTGCATCCTGATCCTAATGGTTTTCGCTACTTACCTCATTTGTAGGTTAGACCAGTCTCGTTTTTCCCTGTAATCGAACTCCGTTAATAAGTTTTTCCTCTGTTGAAACAAAACCCTTTGAGTTTGTTTTTTCTGTCGGGAGTAAAATGATAAAGCACGCGCGCCAGCTGAGTTCTCAAACTGCCCCCGGCCAGGATGCAACCGAGTCTGCTCGGCTGCGTCGAAGATTGATCGATGCCAAGGATTCTCTCTCTTATACGCTTTTCCTCCACTTTCCATCACGGAGTTGCCTTTTTTTTACGTCCTCTCGCCTCCTTCTACCGGGTAATTTCGTT
Source organism: Encarsia formosa (assembly GCA_038277355.1). NCBI lineage: Eukaryota > Metazoa > Arthropoda > Insecta > Hymenoptera > Aphelinidae > Encarsia > Encarsia formosa. The sequence goes on from CM076184.1 coordinate 116,681,335, forward strand.
TCTGTGTCAATCTAATTGATTCGTGTGTTCCCTTGCACCAGGAGATGCTGGCCGGACTCGTTTTGTTTTTCCTCCTTCTGGGTGATTGATGGCCCTTTCGGTGGCACTGGTCACACGCTATGGTCAGCTGATGGGTCACCCGAATTTACCAGTGATTCATTGACTTTTGATTATGATTAAAGAGGTTGGATACTGTGTGAAAGAGACAAAAAATCCTGAGTACGCACTCCGTTGTAAGTGAAAAAGTATAAAAAAATATTTTATTTTGTTTAAACGATTAAAAATCCATTAGGTTTCTCTTTACTGTTGAATGAATAAAAAAATAAATCAATCTTGAAGGTACATATCGTTATCCTTTATAAAAACTAGTTTTTCATTAAAATTCTTTCCAGCGCTGATCTACTTTAGGGTCATTCCAGGCTAAGGTGAACCTCAGTGAAAAACCTCGTGAAAAACAGTTTTCAACAATATCATAAATATATTTATTATTTTATATTCATCTTCTAGTATACATTAGACCGCAGTAAGGTACATCGATCGACCTCAAAATTGTTTTCAAAATTTCACTAGTTACTGATATTTTAGAACTTTTGTGGTTTTTGACCGGATTTTCGGGAAAAAATGCCTTGGCAAAAATTTTATGAAAGTTGTATAAATTATATATTTTATTTTAATTTCCATGATAAATCAATAATTTGATAATAGTAAAACACACGAAATACAAATTTGAAAAATTTTGAAGTCTTTAAAAAAGGTTTATCAGATTTCAAAAATCGTATTTTCGTACATGTCCCTTTACCACTGATAGTCTTCACCTAAGTTCTATCGAAAAAAATTTTTTTTATCAAGTATACTCAATGTTTTATAATAGAAAAAATATGGTTTCAAAAAATGCGAATTTTGATTCTCTGAAAATTATTGTAGTTTTAAAATTGATCTACTACTTTGAAAAACACAGTGCACAATAATTTTTTATTTGAAACTTTTTACTTTTTTTTATCTTTTTTTAAGCTTTCCAAATACCAATTGAACAGGAATTAGTTTTGCTGCAAACAGTCAAAGTCTTTTAACCTAATTAACCAAAAATGGTATAAATAAAGGTATAATAAAAAAAAAAAAAAAAAAAAAGTCGAAGTCTTTTTTTTATTAAAAAAAATTAGACAATTTTTTTCACAAATTTTTATTTATAAAAAGCACAAAACGATTTTAAAAATTTTCCTTGTACTCCACAAACCATTAATTTTTCTTTTTTAGGTAGAAAAAAAAAGTACACATTTCATTCTCGTTTTTTGTAATTTTTCTTCGCTTTGACGGGTAGAAAGAAATTGTTCGAACAAAAGGCTCCTCGCATAATAAGCGGGCGCGCTCATCTTTTCGTCAAAAATTATCAGTAAACGCGGGACAAAACACCGCGCGCGCAGTGGTTTATTGTCGTGCGACGATCGTGGCTGACAATTGCGAGGATCGATTTTGTGGCGACACTTTGAAAATAAAAGACAAAAAGAAAAAAAAAAAAAATAGAGGGTTGGAAGGAGAAAAGAGAGCACAATCGCCGCGGTCGGGTATTCCCGTAGAATGGAAAGTGTCTAGACGTTGTTTAGCCGTAGGTAAAAAGAAGGAGAAGTCCATCATGCGTGCGTCCTTGTTTGTGCTCATCATATTTTTTTTTCGGCGGTTTCAAACTTGGAAAAACTTAGCAAAAGTATGTTTGATGGAGCAGACGCGCGGTTGCTTGGATTTCAAAAACCTTTTACGAAACGCCCCGAAATTCATATCTTATAAAGAGAAGAGAGAAAGGGAACGAAAAGTAGAATCGCGGGATCTGAGAGAATGATTGACATAATGATGGAGCACTCGCGGGGGGTAAATAAACTCGGCAAGCACAGGTGCAGTTCGCTCGCCCCTCGATCGTAATTGAGCCTCGCCCTCCTCCTCCTCCTCCTTCCCCTTGACGAATCCAGTCCCGTCTTATCTCGGTCGTTGGATCTTTTGCGCGTGACCGTAATGCGTCTTTTTGCAGTTGCATTGTTTAACTTGCAAGCTCGGGTCGTTGGGTACTTAAAAAGCTTTTGTCGTTCGTGTTTTCCTTGACTAATTGTTTTTTTTTATTTTGTCGAGGTGGTAAATTGTTTATTTGTTCTTTTCTTTCTTTTTTTTTTTTAAATTCAGTACTCTGTTATGATTTATTTCTGCATGATCGAAGCTAACGAAATGAATCGATTAGACAAGATAATAAAGTTTTGTTGTATAAGAGGTACAAAATTTAAAAAAATAAATTTTTTTCTACATTTATTGTTCAATGTTTAAAAACATACTGTGTTAAGCTAACAATAAAAAAAGAATAATGAAAAATTTCTGAAAACAATAAAATAACAAATGCTGAATGAACACAATTGAAATCTAAAATTTATTTTTAACAAAAAGTAAGCTTTAAATAATAAAAAAAAAAATTTTAATCCATAATCCGTAAAAACGAAAAATCCTAAAATCCCATAATAACCATATGAAAAATTCACGTCCAAGCTGATGTATTCGAATTAATGCGCGAACCGGCTCTCAATATTGAAACAGCCCATTATCAAAAATTCACGCGGGGCGTCCACTTAGCGTCGACTAATCCGCATTACTAAATCACAGAGCATATTCATTATCACCCCTCGCTCAGCGAGCAAAATTATTAACAATTCTCTAAGCCCCGTTTCTCGCAACAATAACTCGCGAACGCTGATCGAAGTCACTTTGGCCGCTGGAGCGATGATCGAAAATCATTCGCTAAGCCAATTTTCCAGCCCTGTATTTTGGGCGCGGTTAACGTACCGTTTATAATTGAGAAATGGATTCTTTATGCGAGCCAAAGCAGCTTTTTGTTAATAATATAAAAATTTATAACGAAAGTAGAAATTAAGACAGCGCATGAGCTGAGAAGAGATAAATAAAGTAGAGTAATTTTTTTAAAAACATAGTTTCAAGTAATCAGTGCGTACAATAAAAGATTATTTTATGATATTACATCTTTCTTTGAAAGACTTTTTGTAAAAGGTAATCAAAATTTCGGCTTTACCGATCGAGCAATTCCATGCCCTTTAAATTCTGATTGATTTCAAAGAAGATTGAAACGCTCACAAGTAAAATGTAATTTATTTCCCGAAATTATCTCGTCACTAAAATCCAAATGAATAAGTTCAGCGAGCTCGTTTCAATATTGATTATTTTCAAAATTTATAAATCTTTCACGTTACATCGCTCGCGGGGCAGAACGAAATCGCATGCCGTGCCTCTATGCACGTATACGTAAATTAACTTCGATCAGGGAGATTGATGCTAAGGTTGAATTTGATTGCGATAGTAAAATGTCTTCCCCGCACAATTTTTCGAAAAAAAATTTAATCCCTCGTAAATCATTACTTTTCTTTCCCTCCCAACCCTGCACCCTTAAAATTAACAACAGCCGATGGCCGAACGTTCTCTCTAAAACTGTTCGAGTCAAAAATTCACTCGAAGAAATAGTGATTTCCTTAAATTGCCTTGATCTCTCTGATAGAGTCATTTTTCACTCTTAATAAAGTGGTTTTGGGCCACTCTTGAGAGAAGAGTGAAAAAATCACTCGATACTTAAGAGTGAATAAGATAACATAACCTACAATCATCTTATTTCACTCATTTTTAGAGTGGATTTCTCGAGATTTGTAAACTTACTGTACAGTGAGAAAAATGTGCTCGAGTTACGGCTCAAAAATGAAGAGGTTATGTCTCTACGCCGCGCTCAGTAACTGCTTCATATGTGAGCCTAATTTGGCGCACGCGCTGCGATCGGCTGCGATTTGGTATTTGGTACTGTGTAGTGGTGCAAATTTTCAACACCGTGCGCCAAATTTGTTGCACCGTGGAGAAGAAACGATCCACCTTGTCGGTTCCATTACGGCGCTACGGGTGGCTCCATTACGAATCACATTTTTCCCAGTATATCTATCATTTATTTTCTGTATAATGTCAGAGATCTTAATTATATGTAATCGTAGAATTTTTTATTATTCAAAATTAAATTATTGTTTATCATTTTTTATTACAAAAATTTTTTGAGGTCAAAGCTAAAAATTACTAAAAATGAATAAATTAAGCATCAAACAAATTTTTTAATAAATTAATTAATAAACAATTATATTTGTTAAGGTAGCTTATTGAAATAAAAAACTGAAAAAATATTGATTTTTTTTTTTTAATTTGTTAAAAATATCTTTGATAATTAAACATCGAGTCATGAAAAATAATTTTTACTCATTGAATCATTTGTTGTAACAATTAATTTACAAATGATTATAAAATCATGCCATTGTTTAGTTAATTTATTTATATGACAGTTTCTGTATAATTTTGTTTCCACTTAATTAATTTACTTTTAGTAAATTTTTTTGAGTAAAACGTTTAAAAAAAAAGCTTTTAACAAAAATTTGTTATGTTTACTAAATTATTCCAAAAAAAAAAATTTGTTAACACTTAGTTATGTTTTTGTTGATTTATCAGTGTCTTTTTTAATTGAATCATAAAAATAATGAAGTGTTAAGTTAACAAAAACTTTATAAATTCTTAGCAATTTGAAATTTTATTTAAGTCTTTGTAAGGTAAACAATTTTTATAGCTGTTTAAAGCAACCATTTATAAGTAAATCGAATAGCCGAGTGGTTAAAATACTACGGCCACTTTATTTTTGATTTTTTTTCTCTCAATGACTTAACTTCAAATCCCGGTTAAAATTTTTTTTTTTTTCTTTTTTTTTCTTGAATAATAAGTTTAAAATAATCATTTACAGTTATTGAAAATCTCACTAGATGAAAAATTTATTAATGTTAATAGTAGTTTTTGTAAAATTAAAAGTCACTCTTCTTCGAGTGATCGAAGTTTACTCTTTGCTATAGTGGATTTTCACTCGAAGCGGACTGGCTCACTTTTTACTTGCACTTGGAGTGAAAATTCACTCGATTCGAGTGGAAATTCACTCGAACAGTTTTAGAAAGTTTATTTACCGTCAAACATAATATTCCGCGAAAAAAGTCACCCCTCGGTAATATGACGAAAAACCCATATCCATTACCCTTATCCGTCCGCATCTCGCAATTCGTCCTAATTTGCCGCGTGCACGCGCAACTTTCCAGTCTCGCGTTACGAAAACTTCTCGAGCTTGCAGAGGGGGCGAGGAGAAAAAAAATAAAGGTATGCGAGGGATTGAAAGGGGAGTTTCGAAGGATAATGATTTATAGGGACGAAGAAGCGTACCTTTTTTCGCTCGTAATGTGATATATTTTTTTTTTTTTGTGAGGATCTTTAAGCATGACAAATAATGTACAATGTAATGGACGTCTTGACGTTGATATCGTTCATTTAAAAAATGATTTTTTCCATTGGAAATGATCATTCTATGATGTATATGGGAAACTTGAAAAATTTTAAGCGTAGGAAAATCAATTTATCTCGATAAATAAGATCAGCTACGGCAGCTTATCAATTATACTTGGTAACTAAAATTAAAATCCTAAAAGCTAGTTTAGTTATATCCGAAAAAATAACCGAATCGATAAAATTATAAACAGCGTAATCCATTTCACTTTGAACTTTGAAGCCCCGAGCTAAAAATAGAAGAAATCCTTTCCATCAAAAGCTCCTCGCATTTTATTATTAGGTTTTCCTTTATCCGTCAAAAAAGTTTCAACAAAATGCAAACATATATTTATATCCTTTCACTCGTGCGGCGCACACAATAAAGTTCAAGTTTAAAACTCTTCATCCACAAAAGAGCCAAACGTAAATGTGAGCGTGTGTAACCCGGGCATAAAACCCGGCCTGACCTGAGGGTGTTGTTGGTTTTAAAAATAGCCCGACACCATTATGAATAATAAGTTATCGATTGAAAAAAAAAGAGAGAAATACAGTCCTCATCGATTAACCTAAATTATAAATGCTTTTCACTCAGAACCGCGTGAATCCAGTGTTAACAATTTACACCGTTTTTTTTTTTTTTTTTTCGATGCGTCAGTCGCGATGGCTTATTTTTCCCGAAAGAAAGGGGGAATCCAGGACCAATCTATCAAAGCCAAGGGTGACGCGTGCTTCAAGCCCGTCTTTCTCCTGGCAAATTTACTTCCTTCAAAGAGCCCGCGCCGAGAGAGACACTTCCCAAGTGCACCGCACACATGCACGGGCCACACACTTGACAACGTCTGTTTTATAAAAGCTTGCCTCGGTTACACTCCTTAACCCCTTATCGCGCAAACCAACAATTGACAATTTTCATGGAAAGTATAGCTTAGAAGTGGTTTTAACCGATTTTTGCCTTATTCTGGTCATTGGTTCGAAGAAATCAATTTGAATTGAAGCTACCAGCACGTGGACAACTTTGGTACTGCATTAAATTATTTTGGCAATCCCTTGTTGATATAAAAATAAATCAAAGTTAAGGGAAGGATCTACTAAAAAAAAAGTGAAATTAAGGATTGATTTAGATTTAGAATTATTAATTACTAAAAACAAAACAAATTTTTTTCCTCTTTTATATTTTTTTCTGAAGAAATCATCAAAGAGCTAATGGATCAAGCAGAAATCGAACTTGATTCGACTGACTTACGAGCTCAAAACTTGATCATCTGAGATACGGTTTCAGACTGTAACGTTAATAAATTTTTTCGATGCAATGATAAAAACTGTTGTGATTAACTTTTTTATTTAGTATGTTTATAGTATATTACTTAACTAGGCAGTATGAATGGGAAACGTCTCAGATCGCATGAAATTGTCATCCGAGGCGTAGCCGAGTGTGACAAACATGTGATCTGAGACCTTCCCATTCAGGTGCCTAGTTGAGTATGCTATTTTTCCGCACGACGGCGCCGGGAAGCGCTACTGACTGTAGCGGCAGCGGCAGGGAAGTAGCGCTTCCCGGCCGGAGTGCGGAAAAATTTTTACTTTCATCATTTGAATGTTTGAACAAATCCTTTTTTAAGCCGCTCAAAATTTCTGTGGTTTATTAAAGCTTCGAGCCAAAACATTTTCGATGAATTAAACAATCGACAAGCCCATGAAAACTAAAAACGCCACATGAAAATGAATTTATGACCCCGTAATTACGGTATTAAAGGAACCAGTAAAACAAGTTTCTCGTCACTCTGAATCTCCAAAAAAATCGATAATCCGAAAAGCGGCTTTGGGTGTTAGAAAAGCTCACCTGGATCCACGCACCCCGTCACCTGGCGCGGCGCGCAGGTCTAAACCACCTCCACCTCATCGGCTGGCACCCACTCGAGCGAGCGAGACCCTTTGGTCGCCCGCGGGGGGGCCATACCTCCTGCCGCTGCTGCGACCGCCGACTCGTCTTTTGTTCCTTTCTCTCTCTCTCTCTCTCTCTCTCTGCTACTCGGCTAAATTAAAAAAAGAGAAAACAATCGTGCTTGCTTGTGTGTGTTTCGATTATCATGAGGACGACTGTGTGATTGTTGTTTTTCTTTGGATTACTTTTTTTCGGTGCTACGGTTTATCGAGAAACGTAAGTAGCGTCATGAAATTTTTTGTTTTGCTTGCTTTGTTGAATCAACCTAGAAAACTCATTAGGGATCGATCGATTATATAGTAGCACTCGGGTGTTTGTTTTTTTGAGTCTGATATTAGAGATAAAAAAACTAACCCAACGAAGTATTTAAAAAAAAACTTTTAACTGTAAAATTCAATTCTAAAAATTAAATATTTATAAGAGGTTTTACTGTAATCGATAGAGCGAGTTTTGTGGAAAAGAGTTTGTGAAAATAACGTACATAATTGATGTATTTTTATGTACCATGGTGTAGTTGACCGAATGTAGAATAAAGTTGAAATCCTGATCGATTAGACAGTTGGAAATTTACTAACATTGAAATACCTACACAAAATTGACATATTTTCTTTTGAAATTTTTTCAAAAAACATGACATGAAAGATTTGTTTGATAGTTTACTTCATCACTGAGAACCTGACAAGGATGTATAATTAAGGGGTATACATAGTGGTAAGACTAAGTAAAAAAAATTAAAGGACGAAAAAAAGTTTGTTTCTGTTGTTAGAACCAATCAATTAATAAATGTCAATTTAGACTACTTTTTAATTGTTAGCTTGATTCACAACTATACCCCCTAATTAATTTCCGCAAAAATTTCACGCATGAGCCGTACGAATATAACTCAAGAATCTTATCAAAGTTAATTAATTTATCACCCTCGAGCATATTATATACCTCAGTAAGTTAAGAAAGCCTATTTTTGTAATTTGGAACGGTGACATTTTTAAAATTTTTACAACCCCGGGAAACTTTTTTTTAACTTTGTTAGTGATAATTCGATTGCTTATTTAAAAATTCATGAAAAAAATTCTGTGAGAAAAATGCTTTGATGGAGTATAACCATTACAGTCATAAGAAATTTTTTAACCTCTTTTATTGAGGCAATTTTTTTTTTTTTTTTGCTTTAAACAGACAAAATTTTGTTAGAAAAAATTGTATTGTACAAAATTACTGACGTAATCTTTACACTTGTTTGAACTCAGAAATATAATTAAAACTAAATGTAAATGATTTTCAAAAAAGTATACACGAGGAAAAAAATTTCTCATGCAAAGTAATTAAAATTTTTCCATTCATTTTAATTCTATTAGAGATTAGGGTTCACTAACTCAATAAACGCGTTAAAATTTTCCGACTTCCATCAAATAAATCATTGACAATGTTGGTACCATAATGATCGGTAAACCCCATTTCCAACAGGCTATAGCCACGAATAATAATTGTCACTCCCACGCAGCTTTGGGTCATTAACAGTCCAACTTAAACCGTGGTAATCATTACGTCCATCGATCGGTTAAATTTTTCTTCGGGAAAAAAATGGAAGAAATCGATAGTTGTGTAGAGTTTCGAAGGCCGAATCTCTTCTGGCTTACAGTCGATAATAATTAATGAGCCTTTATTTTTTTCCAACCGTAAAATGTATTCACGCGGGGCTGATTGGCACGTTTTTAGGCGGCACCTTGGCATGACGTGGCCAGGAGTTATTCAGGGGGTGGGCGCTGGCTGTTGTTATTTTAATCCTATTTTTCGGGGGCAGTAGGCCGCACGCGCGTATCTCGCACTTTTACCTTTCGCTATAAATACCCAACCCGGCAAGGGTGAATCATTTTTACGTTACTTTTGCAAACGAGATACCACAGTAATGATAATAAAAATTTATTTATTTAGTTTGGTTTTAACTGAAAGAAAATATGTATTAAAAAATAGTTTTGTTATGATGACTTTTTGAATTGTTTACTTGTGTATCTGAAAATTCAGCTTATGTATACCAAAGATCCGAGATAGCACGCATTTGATTATAAATTTGACCTTCATGCATAAAGAAAGACTCGTAAATATTCATTACAAAAAAATTATATCGCGTCTTTTTTGTGCCCTTTTTTTTTCATTAGAGCGTTTTACAAAAAAAAACTTGAAGTATTTTTGAAGCAACAGGTGGAAACTAAATACCTTTGTAATTATGAAATTTTAATACCAGTGACCTGTTGATTTTTTAATTATCGTACGGCGATAACTTCCTTAATGATCACTGAATATTGATCGAAGAGAATTTATTATGCAAATTCAATGTAGAGAACAATTTATAATATTATTCTCCATGCAAACGTCTCGTTAAGACTTTAATCTAAGACGTTTGTGTACAAGCGTATTATCATACATTGTAAGCTGACCCCAAAGTGGGTATCGGAAAATCATTTTGAATCAAACGTTTCCTAGAACACACCTTTCAAGATCCAGATCAGCTCGTTCCCATTTTTATTTACTCGTAAATCTCGCTCGCAACCAGGTCTGGCATTGTTCGGGTTATGATTCGATATCAGTGCACAAATCGCGGAATTGAATAAAACTGCGCACGCACACCTGCTGCCGTGACTCGGATTCATTAGCTCTTTTTCTGCTTTTAGATGTGCATTTCCCAAAGGCGTCATTAGCGCTTCATTTTTTTTTATTTTAAAGTGAAGAAAGCAAAATTACGTTTTAGGTTGAGCAAGATGTTGACCGATTGAAAGTAAGGCTTACGAGAGACTGGACGAAAATGAATTTCGACTTCTTCAACCGTTGAACCCGGACGACTATCAAGACTGGTGGCCGTGAGCCGAAAATGTCTTTCTTTGGTTGGGGGAGAGGAGAAACTGAATCCACCACTGACCACACCGGACGAAATCTGCAGGACGGACTTTTCCAGATCGCCTCCCAGGCTTGTCATATTTTGGTTCAGGTTTTTACAATTTTCTTTTATCTGCTTGTAACCATTTTAATAATATTATATTTTACAATTCATAAGCGTTTACATTTTTGTCCAATGAACTTGAGCTTGGCTAGTCGTGGTTTAAATTTGACAGATGGAACATTTTTAAACCTTCATTAAAAAAAGCTCAATGCAGAACATTTTGAATCCTTATTATCCAGATTAACTTTTACCAGCTATATTTCAAAGATTTTTTTTATAATAAAGTTGAACAAAGGAATGCTCCAAGTTTTTTTGCTTTCTCCATTGAAAATTAAACATAAATTTTTTTTTTAATTATTATTTAAATTCTTCACTCTGATATTTGTAGTTTTTTTTATCGACCGGCCTGTATTTGTTATTGTATTTTACATAAACCACTCCGGGGTACGTCGATAACTTGGGTATTTACTTACTCACATGCATAAACTCTTAAGAGTAACTTATTAAGGTGTTTTGTGCGTACAAACAATTTTGTATAATACTCAAAACTCGAATAAAAGTTTTTAATGGACTTTATAACTGAAAAAAAAAACAAAAAAACAAAAAAAAGTTTAACAATAATAACAATTTTAGGAGATGTAAAATTCTAGAACGCATGCTAAGTCGAGTCCTATAATAACTTTTTACAAGTGGTTGTTTTAGAGCAGTCGAGAGCACTTACGTACTTTTTATATTTTTTAAATGGGAGCTATAAACCAAGACATAAAAAAGAGCAAAATTGAACCCATACTGTAAATAAGAATTTATAGCCAAAACTGCAGTATTAATCGTCACCAAAAGGTACACTAACACCGTATAATTTAACTAGGACATGACAGAAATTTGAAAAAAAATTATAGCTTTTAAAGCAAAGAACCCTTGAGAAAATCTTTACTTAAATTTTGAAAATTTTCATTGGTACTCAATGTACAGTTAAATTCTCTTAAAAACAATTTTTGTAATAAATGAAATTTCAATATTTCACTTCGTCCTAATCAATATTTTAATAATCCCTCTAATCAAATTTGCGAATTCTACGTTTAATAAAAAGAAAAAAAGCTAATTAACAAATTTCAAAATATATTGTAAATTAAATTATCTTTTCATTGAATTCATTGAATTCATCATAAACTTCATAATCAATTATATTTTTATGTTAAAAATTCTATCTCCCTTGTACAATACGTTCATTGGCTCGAAAAATCATTAATTAATACTCCCATCGTCCAATTACTGTAACGTGCACGTCGGATTGAACTGAAGGCATACTCTATATTGTTAAACGTTCATTATTTCAACTCGATTTTGAAAATGGTTATAACAGTACGTTATACATCTGAAATATTGTAGGAATTCGTTTGAAAATATGTACGATAATTAATCAAGAGAATACTAAAAGCAAGCCAAAGAAAAAAAAGGTATTAAATAACGTACAAATAATTTTATTTGAATATATATCATCATACTTTTGTTAAACTAATTAGTGATTACCGAAATACGCGCATACAACATTCAAGTCCTCTAATTATTACCGCACAACCTGAACTAATAGATCATTAAACAAACACGTTTAATTACCGTCTAAATTAATCAAAATTAATTAATGTCCCGCGGCCTCGAATAAATATTAAATTCTCAAATCAAATATTTTTTAAAACCTTCCAACCCTTTTAGCAAATAAAAATCAAACAATCTTTACTCCCATTAGCGTCCGCCATCACGTAGATTGTCCGCATAAAAAATTCAGCGAGCGCGCGGTGGTTGAAAAAAAAAAAAAAAAAAAAAAAAAAAAAAAAAAAAACAAATAAAACGACAAATCACCATTATCACTCATCCCTTATCGGAGTCCGTCCGGCAAACACGTTATTTATTGCGTTTATTTTTGTATTGATGCAGGTTAACAACACGCACAACGTGTCCTACGGCGGCAACAACAGAGTCACCAACGTAGCGTACTCGAAGACCTCGGGGGACGACGGCTGCGGCTCAGCCACCCTATCGACCGCCGGTGCCGCCTCCAGGAGCGCCGGGCTCAAGGACCAGGACGTCGTCGTACTCCTGCCCCAGAGGAACACCAGGACACCGAGAGTCAGGCACAAACTCGCGGTTAGTTTTTTTTTATGAACAATATATAGTGAATAGTTTATCATTTCTGTTTTGTCGGATGGAAAATCTTATCGATTTTACTACGCTCAAAGTGCTTATTATAGGCGTAATTTAACAAGCACTAGTGATTAACGCAAATACTGTTAAATTAGGGTCGAGATTGCCTCAGATACTTGTTGTTCATTAGTCGAGCTTACAAATGCTTGCGTAAATACAAGTAATCCTGCAAAATTTTTTTTTTCTTCAAATATGACGGATCCATAAATTTAAAGGCGAAATTACTCCTTCATTCACGAGTAAATTTGCATTGCGTGATTTAGGTCTTGACAGCCCTGCGCTGACGCGACCTTGAAAAGTTCTTATCTCTCGTGCCCGAATTTTTAAAAAGTAGCAGGAAAAACCCGCACCTCAACCGTATTCTCGTGCCGCTGAAATTATATAAAACATGTAAATGGATGCTTGCGGTTGAATCGGGGCCACAGGGGGAGAAATCAGGAGCGAGTAGTTGCAGCCAGAATGCAGTCAGACAACACTGACAAATGCCGGCCTAAGTGATTGCAGTAGTTGGAGGAAGGAGCATCAAGTAGGTTACCTTGTCGTGCTGCACCGCCGAAAGCTAATTGCCTACCGTTTAAATTAACGTTATTTTAGTGGCCCATTAACTTTCAAAGGATTTATTAAATGTCGCTTCCCTTTTATTGTTCCCGCAAAACGACACGACGCGCACCTGATATACATAATACATACGCAGTGCTGTTCTTTTTTTTTATTCGTGGAGTAATTAGAGCTATTTTTTAAATTATTCAAAAAAGTTTTAATTTTTTTAAATTTTTGTTCGTGGGATCATGTGGCTCATGGTCAGCATGCACGATTTCTGATCCGACAGTCCCGGATTCAAACTTCTTTTTTAAATTATAGTCTAATAAGATCTATTATGTGTATATTTGGACTTGACTTTGTTTCAATATGTATGTACAAGAGCAATAATGCTCTATTTATGTATTCAATAAATAAATAATAATTCATTAAATATTAATTAAACACAATATTTATAAAAGAAACTTAAAATACTCAGCTTTTATTCTCGAAAAGTAAACAACACGTTTGAACCTCAAAAATTCACATTCGAACACACTGAGCAACATTAATAACAATAACAAAAACATATATACATATCAACGCGCGCGACATTCAAAACGTTCTAAATTCGAATTCATAATAACATATATATTTTTATGAAAAGGCATTTGACTGGAACCTTTAACCTTTTTTGTGTCCCAGAGTAAAAGTTCATTTTATTGTAATGAAATTGATGAAATTTACTTTTCAATTCAACTCTACTTAAGAATATTTTTCTATCTGACTCCTTCTAAAAGTCTCCTGGCATAAGAAAATAAGTCTTAAAAAATACCGCATCAATCTATATGGCGATGTCCCAACCTCAGTTTTGAAATAAGAAAGATCCATGTGCATTAGTAAATTTGAAAAAAACCTCCGAAAAAATTCATGCATGTTTAAAGGAAGTTAAAAAATCGTAAAAATTTAATGTGTAATTTTTTGGGTTTGAATATGATTAAAAACTGTCTCTGAATCTCGTATCGCTGGTCCAACGCATTCATTATTTGAATAATTATGACCAAAAAATCAATAAATATCATCCCCAATTGAAGGCACATTTAGTTAATTACCTAACTTAAAATTTTCTACATTTTTTGCCAAAAATTACTTTTATTATAATCAGGTGCGGTAAAAACAAAATTTGATGCTTTTATCTAGTTCTTTGCTTGAACAGATCAAAATAAGAGGTATTAAAGCTCCTTTCAAAATATGTATTACATATATTATAAATTATACTTTCAATTTTAAAAAAAATTCAAAATTAGATGATTGATTCAAAATTAATTCGCATGTAATGATCATTTTTATTCAAATTTTTTGCTTCCACAATATGTTCAAAGTAGGTTAGAATGAGTCAAAATTGTCAGAAAATAAAAAATAGTTGATAACTTATTTATTTAATATCAAATTTAGCATGTAGCTTTACCTTGCTTATGCTTTAACTTCAAAATGAATAGGAAATATTAAGATCGGCGTTCCACATGTCACTATGAGCGTAAAGTTCATTAAATTTTAATGAACCATTCGTTTGTGAGACGTATCTAATATTTAATGAATTATAAATGAGTATGAACTTATATTAGTTCTACATGCATTAATTATTATTATTGTACAGAATGGCTGATTTTTAAGCTTTTAAGATTTTCCAAATCGGTGGAAATAGTTTTAATTTTTACTGAACAAAGGTAAGACTTTGCTGTAAAAAAGTAGAACCGAAAAATTCTAACTATATTAGGGTACTTTTCATACTTTTTCTGAAACTTAATTGTAAGTGAACGTTCATTAACTATTAATGAATCTCGTATGAAGTGCTCACAACTTAATATTCATTAACATCGTATGGACTTCACTGAAGTAATAGTTATTAAGTTCTCTCTATCCCAATGGACTAAAATTAAGTATGAAATTTCAATTTTTCAGCCGATCACTCTCTCAAATTTCTCAAATCTTAAAATAAATCAAAGTCACCGGATCTGAGCTATGCCAACCACTTCGAACTATCAAAGGCTCGATCGTTCGGAATGAAAATTTCCCCGCGTAGGGGAAGTCACGCAAGCCGCCCCCCGGAAAATGCAAAATCAGTCATCGCCGATAGATTTTTTCGTCCACCCTGTCAACACCGCCCCGGCATAAGTCACTTAGAGGTCAAGGCCGGGAGATGCTCCAAAGGGTGCAGGGGGCAGGCAGGCGGCTCCTTCTTTCTTGAAATCGATAAGGGGGGGGGGGGTGTCTGGGGGCTAGCGCGCGCACGAGCTACTCGTGGTCTGCCTACACCTAGCCTGCGTATAGTCGCGGTTGTCTCTCCTCGAGTCGGCGCTTAAAACTTTTTTAGTTGTTACGCGTGAGGCGACCAGACCGTCGTTTCATAAAAAACCCGCGAGTTACTTACGCTTGTCAAATGTGCAGTGTCGTGACGCTGAGATTCGGTGAGTGTGCGTCTTCTTTTCTTTTTGGGTTCGTTGTTTCATGGTAACTATTATTTACTTTTTTTTTCATTTTTTTTTTTTATTCTTTTATTGTTATTATTTTTTTTTATAATTTATGCTGGTTTTTAATATATGAGGGTATAGACCGTTGGATACCTAAAGCGCAAGTGCGTCATTGCTGGACTAGATACCGAACAAAATACAAGGCCTAATTTCAGTAATGACCTTCGCTTTTTTATTCTATTATTTATTTCATAAGTTTTAGGCGTATTGGATAATTTTTATTTTTGGTCTTTTAAAAATTGTAAACATAAAAATGATATTTTTAATCAAAACTTGTTAAACGTTTGTGTGCACCGACTATAAGCAAACAATTCGCGCAAACTTTTCGTATTAAGACCTATTCGAGCATTAGTTTAACGACACAATTCCCAAGGAGCCGAGCGAACCGTCAGAACTATAATCGTCGATAAAACTGGAAAAAAACCCGTCTCGTTAAATAATTCACTTTTAAATTGCTGCAAAAGGCACAACAACCCCTGACTCAATTTGATCCCTATCAAAGCAAACAAATTGTCCGTTATAAACTGTCACGCGCGAAATAGGAAAATACGTTGAATTTTTTAAAAGGCCTCGCGCGACTTCTGAAGACAAAGAGAAAAAAAATCCCGAACACAGCAACCCAATTTTTTTTAAAAAAGGGCGGCAGCGACAGGAAAAAATACAGCGCGGGGCTCTCACTTTCGGTATCCCGGGCGAAAAGAAGAGTTGCGTGATCCAAGGCCGTTGGCCAATTTGGAACGGGATTGATTAATGGATTCATTATGTTTTTGAGGAGATTTGCAAGTGGGAAAAGAAAAGGGGGCGTGGGGGGGTGGGATGGTATATGACTAATTTCATCGGGGTTAAAAATAAACTTTGTCAAAATTCCGCCTTGAGGGGTGTTTTTAATTTAGGGGCGCGGTGGCGTGTTTGACGATAGTAAAAAGGTAAAAAAATGCTCGTTTGGTTCTAAAAATTTTAATGCGACGAAATTTGGTTTTTTGGTGTATCAAGCTTAGTTGACGCTGAATCTAATTATTGTCCTTGTCCCCGTGCAAGAAGTTATAAAAAACGACTTTTAAGAATTAAGTTAATTTTTTATAAATTTATAGAGTTTTAGAAATAAGAATAAATTTGAAATATCGAAAACTTATTTTATTAAAAAATATTTTTTATAACAACAACTTTGAGAAAGTAATCTTTAAAACTTTATTTTGATGATACCAAAAAATTCTAAATCTTTTAAAACTGAAGCTATTTTTCTCGTTTACTCAATGGAAGCATAATTTTACGGGATGCAGGTTCGAGTCATTGAAATAAAACTGCTAAGTTACGTACATTTCCAAATTTAACTGACAAAGATTTGAGTTTAATGGTCAACGAGTTGACTAAATCAACAAGTTGTATTTAAAAAAAACTTCCTTGAAGACAAATATTATGATTCAACTATGATTGTAAGAATAAAGATAATCATTTTTCGTTGAGTACCGAACACTAGCCGGTACGAAAAAAAATTTGACTACTTCCATCCACTTTGGAGTTTCTTATTTCCCGCAACAACTTCAGCTTCAAAAGTTCGAAAGTTGAATTCGAGTACTAAACGAACCTGACCCTCCCCTTCCCCCGAAAAGCAAGTAATCCGTAAACTTGGCGCTATCATCGTACAGGTAAATAAACTCTCGAGACCTCCTCCGAAAATTAGATCGTTTACCGAGCGATTTCGTGGGCGATTAGGTGCGCCAGCTATCTTCGAATCCCCGCCTCATTTCTCGGAGGAAATTACACGCGCGAGCCTTCGGCTGGCATCGCCCCGTTGCTTCATTTGCGATACCGTGAATAACAACAATGACCGAGAAGTTTTCGTGTTGACAACCGCGAAAATTGATTTTGCGAGATGCGTAGGATCGAATTTTTTCATCGCGCTCTGTGAACAAAATAGAAAAATAATTTTATAAAAACTCAACCCGTTCGTTGGGAATGGTTTGATAGTGCGCAAAATAAGGGCCAAGTTTGTAGTAAAACACAGGTTTGTCCTCCGCTAACGAGCTCGGCAAGGTCGCGCGGGTCTTAAAAATTGAAGATCACGCGGTGCAATCGATTAATTACACATCAAACGAATGGCGAATTATACCCGGTCTTTCTGTCATCGATCAAGTCCGCTCGACAAACGGTGCGACTCTAACTCGAGTAATTTAATTCGTTCTATAAATCACTTTGCACGAGAAAAAAAAAGTCGCATTTGGTATTGTCGCGGAACAACGCCGATGTTTTCAAAAAATACCGCTGGTTCAGTAATCGTTTTGTTCGTTAAGGCACTTTTCAAATTGATGGAAATTCGCTTTTTCAAATTTGGTTCGAGTGATTTTTTTATTTATTTATTGTATAAGTACGGGCGATTAACCCAATGATTACAAGAAATTATACAATATTAACATTTTGGTAGTGCACGTAGTCAAGAATAAATATTTGTTATTCATAATAATTACATAGTAAATAACAGAATTTTTTTTTTAATTTTAGTAGAATAATTTGGTGGCAGTTTCGAGAATGCAAATAGACTGAATTTTATAAAATAAAAACTCTTTGGTAAAATTAATCTTGGAAAACCCTCGGGAAAACCTATACCCTTGGTAAAGTAAATTTTCATATAATCAACTGAACGTATTTATTATTGAATCATGAAAACTCATTTTTGGGCATTCATTTATTATAATAAAATTAAGTCTAAATATAATTAGTCGCACTTAAAGCTGAAAGCAATGAATTAATAAATTGATACAAATAAATAGGATAATCGTTCCATTAGTCTAAATACACAGTCAGTAAAGTAATAATTATTTTTAAAGCATAGCTTTTAGGCTTGGGCCCTAAATTTCAACCATCATATTAAACTTCTAACAAGCAACCATATAAATAAATATAATTTTTATTCAAAAAGAAAAGTCTTGATGCAAAGCTTCAAATTGCTTTTCTACACACATAAATTATAAATCGAATATTCAAAAAACATACCTTCATTTACAAAATAAGCTATTTTACGTATAACTAATTCAGGTAAATAATTTTTCAGTACTCTGTACGGACCACTTACCGAATCTGACAAAAAATCCCAATTCACCCAAAAAATATTTAATTGTTGATTAATAAACATTTGGTGTTGAGATAGGTGACGATAAATTGTGTCTCTACCCTAACGATGTTTAAGAAAAAAAAAAGTAGGACCGTAGGAACTAAACTCAAGTCCTCGGTGCAACGGCAGTGGGCTGCATAATAACCACACTCGGGGCCACTCATCATATTGTCTTTGTGGACCACTTAATCCTGAATTAGGCATGCTCGACTCATTAGCCACACGTGTAATGCGCAGGGAGCGAGGGTCGAGAAAGATTTTAACGCACGATCGGACCCTCGCCCATACTCGCCTGGACGTCCGCCCAGCCCTTGATTCCCGCGAAAATTACTGCAGCTGTGGCCTCGAGTGTGTTTTAGCGATTCGTCCTTTGAGCTGTTTACTCGGAACGAAATTCCTCCTTGTAACTCGGATGGTCATCTTCATTCGTTGAAGAACTCGAGTTTATTGGTTGTCTCGAATTACATTAATTTCTGTTGTTCTTACGTATTAACTGTTACTTTACAATAAAATTAATGGTTCTTTTTCCTAGTTTTTTACATGAAATTACATTTTAGAATATTTAGAAAAAAGCGCAGTATAAAATATCATTAGCGCGAGAGTTGTAAATTTTGTCCACAAATTGATCGTTTATGTAATTAACACTAATGGATGTAAATGACGTCTTCACATTCTGACGTTACCGAATAACATTTCTCTTTCGGTTTTAAATTATAGAAATGAAAATTGTATACCTTTGACTCTCACATTAGTGCTTGAAAAGTTCCGCACATCGGTGGAAGAAACGTTGCATCAATTTCAATAAATTAATGACTCACTAATAAGTGTTGTCAATTATTTTTCGTCCCCGGAGATCCTTTTCAATCCAACATTTTTCTAATGGATGTAAAATAAGAGGAATTAAGTTACATGAAGACTGGCAAATTTAATATCCTTAAATCATACCTCTTCTACATAATTACATTTATTTTATGATACTTTTTCAAGAATTTCTATAAAAGAAGGTCTCATATTATACAAAGTAAAATTAAGTTAAAAAAAAAAAAAAAAAACAAAAAATTCAACTACCAAAGCTTAAAGCCAGTAAATCATTGATTAGTGTTTATTTTAAAACTTACTCACACTTGAGTGAAATTGAACAAAAAAATTTTCTTAATTTGAAATATCCTTCCCCATCAATATTCAATAAAGTTTGGAGATTGCTTTTGATAAAAAAAGGTCGTATTTATACTAGATCCAATGCATAAATAAATACCGTTTGCGCTGCTATTTATATGGCACTTGATAATCAAGTTTCTTCGATAAACGATCAATTATCGGTGAAATTTCAAAATTTTATGAGCGCGTATTTGCATTTAAAACGTCTCGATAACGAAAAAACAATATTCCGTCGATATATTTTAATAACTCATTGCAGTTCCATTAGAAAAAGATCTATTTTTGTGAAATTTTAGCTCAAGCTAGTTAGCGCAAATCAATCAATTTGCACGAAAACTCAAAGCCAACAGAAAAGAGAAAAAATTTCGCCAAGTGTGTAGTCTGCATGTCTCCGAACAATAAATCGAACGCACGCGTGCAGTTAAATAAGCGGGTGCGCGGGTGGGTATGATTATCTCCCCACTCTTCGGCGAAAAACACGCTCGTCTCTGAAGGCTTAAATCGTCCGTGACAAGGGGCCATGCGTAGATATTTTTTCCTCTGCCCTCGTCGTGATTATTGGCTCAAAGTTTTAGCTTTTCGGATCCCCGACGATTATTTGGCAACTAGTCATTTTCGGGGTATTCTTCTGCCAGACGTGAATATTTTTGAGGAATTTTGTTTATTGCTTTTCAGGAAATTAGAAGTTGGAAGATACTGGGATATTAGATACATTTTTACTAGATGGTAGCATTGTGTGATTTTTTTAGAGTAAGTCTTTTGTTGTTCAAGTTCTTGGAAATAGAAAACAATTTAAACTTTTTTCTTACCTGAACTTTTGATCTATTTTTTAAAAGTATATGAAATTTCAAAATTTTGAAACTTTTTTTGTTTTTAGTCTATTTTTTATGTAAAAACTACTTAATATTACAGTATACAATTAGAATCATAGTTTTCAGTCGTTTTATAGGATAACATGTTTATGTAAAACAACTTTTGGTACATTTTGCAAAATTACTGACGAGATGCTTATTCTTTATTCATGAATGTAGGTAAAACCTCAAATTCTATCCACATTTACCAAAAAAAGTATTATTTAGTTAACCGAATTTTTACATTTTTATTATATGGCAACGCATTTGCAACGCATAAACCAATTGTAATAGCTTCAACCTTAACTACAGTTCCAACTTCCAAGCGAGTGAAGACAACCGAACGAAGTTCATTCTCCTCCCGCAAAAGTAATTGAAATCACAATAACAAAAGAAAGAAAAAAAGGGAGAAAACATCTCGACTTTATCTCTCATTTCGTCTCGCAGTACATAATAAAGATAGTAAAATTTTACGGCTCCCTAAAACATATTCGAGTTTGTCCCGCGCGTAATCCTCCTTTCTTACTTGTTGCGATATTTTTATTTTTTTTTTCCCTCCCTATCTCTCGCTCTCTAATTCTCTTTCCCGCTTTTACGACTCTCGCTTTTTACACTCGTACCCGGTTTTTTTTTTACTCCACAACGAAACGTCAATCCGTCAGTAGTAAAAGCTCGCTGTGGCCAGACTGTCCCCGCGTAATTTAACCCGAGATATATCACCAACACCAGACCGAGCGACCTTTTATTTATATACGCAAAACAAAGCGCTCGACCAACCACCCCTCGAGTATGAAATATATCCGATGGAGAGGGGAAAAAATTCGTGTACGGTGATCGATTTATTAAAACGGATTGATATTCGTTATGTGCTTTTTTCGATAATGGATGCCGATTTTTCTCTCTTTTTTTTTTTTTTTTTTTTTTTTTTTTTTTTTTTTGTTAGTTTTTGATTGCGGGGCTCGAGCCCAGTCGATGAATGATTTGTACGTCGGGGCTTACCGAAAATTCCTCGGGTTTTTTTTTTTGTATCGTTGAAGTGTCGGGGATTAAAATTTCCGCTCTTTTATTCGCGTGATTGAAACTGTCGTCGCTCCGGAGTGTTTTAAAAAGGTTAATCAAACCTGAATTGTGAATTCCGAGGGATATAATGAGTTCGATATTTCAATTTTAATTTCAATCATATTCGCAAATGGAAGTATTTTCAAAGCGCGACGCTTTAGCGGGAACGTAAATCGAAACTCGACGGAAAGGACGTATACAACAAACACGGTAAATAATCAAATCAACGAAACCGACGTTTAAACCATGACGAAGCGCTACTCTTGCAAGCGGGATTTAGCGAGCCAAATCGTGGCAATTAGAGTGAAAAGCCGACCACGGCGGGCCCGGGCGCATGGTAATTATGAGCGGTGTCCCACTTTGACGATGTGGACCCTTTCGCCTCGGAAAGATAAAAGTTGTACGGGAGTTTGAGGGAAGAAAAGTTTCTAAGTGTTATTGCTGGAGCTTTAATGCGGTTTCATTGTTTTAAATGTCGTGGAATACTTTTATTAGGGGCTTGCTGGCTTGATTATTAAAATCCAAGTTTGGGTTTAGTTTAAGTAGTTGTAGCATAAACGTATACGTGTAAGGAATGGAAGATCTATTAAAGTAATAAAATTTTGTTTATTGAAAATTATCTTTTTGAGTTCCTTTGATTTTATAATTATTAATTATCTTAATGAATCGGTCAAACGTTTGATGTACTACCGTAAGAGAGCTTTCCTTGAATTCGTTATTTGTACACTAATGGACACTCCACGACGTTTCTTTTCAGAGGATCTCTTGGACTAATTTGAATTATGTATATACTTTTGATTTGCCGTTGATTGACGGTCATTGAAATTATTTGTTATTATATATTACCAATGTGTTAGTTCAAAAATTCTTCTTTGATTGAGTTTTAGTTCAAATGTGTTTATCTAAACTTACTCTCTGCTGTTAAACTGAAACTTTCTTAAGAAAGTCCAGCCATTTACTTCCTTCAATCAACTTTGAAAGTCCTTCAAATAAATGAGCTTATAATGTTGCATTGTTTCCAACTTACTTTACTAATATTACAAACTTTAAATAAACAAACAGAAACTTTGAAATAAACTTTTAAATAATAATGGTGATACCACTTTTGGCTCAAATTATTTTACTTCGATTTTCGAAACACATAGTTGAACCTTTTTCTTCTTGAAATTATAAATGTTAGATCTTCATCTGGAATTTGAGTGAATATCTGAATACAAAATTATTTTAAAAATGTAATCTTAAACACCCAGTAATTGCTAAAAAGGTGTTTGTTATTAATTTAAAGGCCAGAAATCAAATTTTACAAGTCAGAGAATTATATATTTTAACTGGGAATCATTTCGTCATCGGAAACAACTTCATAGCGCTCATTATTAAAATTATTTAATTTCGTTCATAAGCCTAAAAGTTTTTAATTTTCTATGTTTAAGTCAGACAAAAAAACTCCCCTAAATAAAACAGACGCGTACGATTTTTTACAGTGTGTAATAACGAAATATTGCATTACCGAAAAAAAAGCCAAAGAGTGAGACAACACGCGAGAGTTTCGGGTTTAATTTAGTCGATCAAATATTTGCGCACCGACCGACCGAAGTGTACGAAAAAGAAAAGCAAAACTACCAGGACGAGGGAATCCGAAAAAGTTGTTCCCAGGCAAACACGTGATGGCGTGTTCCGTGACGCATGACGATGACGGCCAGCCAACAACGAAAGTACAACGCTTTTATTAATCGTCAATGCTCTGGAGACAGCGTGATCATCACTCGGATCTAATAACGTAAACGTGCGTATACATAATTGAGTAAACGTCCAAATTCGTATTTTACCAGAGACTACGGATTTATGTTGTTTTTATGATTCAATCATGATGATGCTCTGACACTTGCGTTGATGCGCTTTTTAGATAAAAAAATTTACATTTTTCAGTTCGCATAAAAATTCATCCGGATGATTTTAAGTAGAGGTGAAGCGTTTCATAAAGAAATGTTTGTATCAATATTTAAACTTTGTTGTATTACTTTTTAGACTCATTTTTCCTTAAGCTTGTTTTATATTTAAAAAAAAGGTTTATTCATTCTCCATTCTTAATTAAATTTTTGTAATTTCGTCTATAAAGTTAAAGTTGTTTAAAATATTCCGTCTATTAAAAAAGACAGAAGAATTTCCAGAAAGTTTTTTAATTTTTCGCAAATTCTTGACTTGCAATAAAAGCAACTGCATAGAATAACCATTTTTCATTTGAAAAATATTTTCAAAAAATTACGCTATTTTCTGACTAAAATTTACGAATACTTCATGGCAAATTTTTCTTTTGAAGTTTAATAATTTTTTTATAAACCTTACAAAAAATTTACTTACTTCATTCTTTTTTCTACCAAAGAAAAAAATTATTAGGTAACTGTTTTTGAAAATTTAATTCATTTTTCCAAAGCAGAAGTAAAAAACTCGCTTAAACTCAAGGAGCAATAAAAAGTGCTCTAAAAAAAAAATACGAAAATTTTCTTTGCCACTCCCCCTCCGGAAGCTTTTGTAAAGTACGATATTTCCAAGAAGCTTTCAGATGGAAATCCCAACAACAAAGTAGACGAGAATTTTTCATCTTTTTTTTTTCTTCTCCTTCCCCCTCCCCAGCCCGTAAAAGCTTCTTATATAATTAATCAGTAACAGGGACGCGCGTCTAGGGCTGTTGTGTAGTACACCATTCGCCAAAATGAAGCGAATCCGCAGAACATTAAATTTGATTCACGAGGGTCAGTATGAATAGTCCAACGTCATCGGCTCCGCCCACCTCATATCTCAAGACGACAGACGCACGCGAAACTTCAGCGCTGTGGTGAATACGAAAAAAATCCGTCCGAATAATGACCCAAAAAAGAGAGAAAAAAAAAGTCGTCATTACGCTGAGTGGATGGCTAATTAGCGGACGCTGCCGTGATTGACGTTTTTGCGGAATCGGTACCGTTTCTCGGAAGCAGTTGATAGGGACCACCGAGTGACTTCGTACTGATTAGGGACGGTTTCTCTTTTAATCTGGAGACGTTGGTTGGCTCTGAAAATTTTTATTACTCGACTGGTTTTTTAAAATTTGGTTATAACGAGCCTTCAAAATGGCTTATTAGGAGTTAGTTGCGGTCGACTGGCAGCTGGGGCATTAAATTTCTGGTATGGTTTCGGTTATATTACAGATCATCTGCTGAGAATTTAAACATGGACGCCAAAGGAGAACTTAAACAAAGTCGAAAATTTGATAAGCATTCCAAAATTATTTTTTACTTTATTTTATCACCAACCAGTTCAAAAATATAATTTTATTTAATTTTTTTTCAAAAAAATAATTTTCGACGAGAGAAAATCGTGTACAACTTAACCGTTGTCGGAATATCGGCGGTACGGTGCGGTGCATTGGGTGCGCAAACACGGAAAATATGCGGCTAAATATTCATGAGACGGGGAGCAGGAACATCGAAATTCAAAATCAATGTAGTTACAGACCATTGGTGCCTCACACGAGTACGTATGCATGTGTGCTCGGGTGCACACTGCCCGCGGGCTGGAATTGCGAGTAGCATAATGCCCGGCCAATTTGTCTATGCGCGGGCGTCGTGCCTGGAGGCGATCTGTTTGCGCCGGGGCTGATTTCCTATTTTCATTTGTGACCCCTCCTGTTGTCGAGAGAGAATCTGTTGCCGATTTATTGCACTCTAGCCTTTTTTTTATTCGTTTAGTGAGTCATGCTGACTAAGGAAAAACTATTTTATAAATTACCTGTTCTAACGTATTATTGTCTTATAAAGAAGTGTTTATTTAAAGGTCGAAACAGATTTTTTGTCAATGTTTTAACTTTAAACTACCAACTAAAAAATAAAAGAGTACTCTAAACATTTAAAAATTTTTTTTGTTATTTTATTGCGTCTCTTAACTTCATGAAAAATAGTTATAGACTATTACAATCGATCAAATAAAACTGTTTTTAAAATAAATAAGCATCTTAATGGGACCAAAGGATTATTTTATTGAAAAAATTTTAATTAAACAAAAAATGAATGTTATTTTTTTTTCATTTAATTTTTCTCTAATTATTTACTTCAAAAAAATGTCTTCAGTAAATTCGTGTAACTTTTACTTTCGATTGGGTACACAAGTACAAACATTTGCTGCGGAACATACACTTCTTGGAATAGACCCTTTACACCCGTTTGTGCAATCTGGTTGGCTGCAAGCTGAAATTTTTTAGATTTTTATAATAATTAAAATGTAAAGAATTTTAATGAGAGTTTAGTAATATCAACAATTAAAAAAGAATCATGATATAAAATAATTTTATTAGTTTTTACCTGCATCAGATTGATGAGTGAAAAAGCACAGCAGAGCCACGACAAATAGTAAAACAAGACCTGTGAATTTCATTTTTAACGAATTCTTAAAAGTGTGATCAAATGAAATTTATGTATCAAGCACAAAACTTTTACTTATGATCAACAATTAATTTTTCAGCCTTTTAATAACAAAAATTATTAGATGTGAGAGTGAAAAATTTTGAGATAAAATTAAAATTTATGCTCCGTTATTTTTTTTAATACTTCTTCAATTATATTTGAATAATCTTTTCAAATAAAGTTTATGATATGAATTTTTTATGAGTAAGGGAAAACCATGTATGAAAAAAATTCTCTTATAACGTAAATAAAAATAACCTCAACCATGATTGCTACTGAACAAAAGTTCTAATCATTTCTGAAATAAAAATATTATGAATAAGTAACATGCATATTTTTACATTGGTTGATAATTTTCTGTTTGTTTTTGAGTGACATTTGATTTTCAGACAAATATTTGCAAAATTATTAATATTCTAAAAAAAAATCCCTAACTTTATGGGATTTGTATTGAATAAATTTTTAAGATAACTAAAAATTCTCTACAAGTTTGAAAAAGATGTAAAAAATATTATATTTCAACTTATAAAATTAGACTGTTGACATTGGATATTGAAATTCAAATTGTACATATTTTTAAACTGATGCTGAAAATCTTTTTCGTAGACGTAATAATTAAAGAATAATATAATAAATGCTAAGTAAATTTAAATTTTATTTAAAATTTCCTTATTTGCTTTTCAAAGAATTTAAAAAGCTCGAAAAGTAATCATTAACCAATAGTAGCGAAATCATACTTCACTTAAGTAAACCAATTTTTGAATTATTGCTAAAAATGAAGGTAACGGGTCTAGTTTTGCGGTTTGTGGTAGCGTTGATCTGTTTTTTCAGTAATCAAGCTTATGCAGGTAGGTTAAAAAGTTCATTTTTTCAATGTACTTAATGTAAATAATTCTGTGTGGCAAAAAATTTTTTATAAATTTTTCATACATAAATTTATTTATTATTTAAGCGTGCAGTCAACCAGCTTGCAAAAATGCATGTGCAGCCCCTACCAACAAAAGAAGTTTGTGTAATGGATGTAACGATTGCGTTTGTTTTCCTTAATTGACGAGCAAAAATAAATGGTTTTCAATTAATCATTTTCTCTTTAAATTTGTAATTACCATTTTATTAATACATAAATTATAAAAAAACATGATAAAAAATTTAATTGAAAAAGATGAAACGAATAGTTAAGTTTTATTTTTTATCGTATCTTTATTACCGTAAATTTTAATTTTTTTAATTAATCTTATTGAAATTATTCACTACATTTATATCTAAATCACTAATTCCGTTTATTAGCTCAACCAGACTTATTATTTTCAAACGTTAGAGTTTTAGAGTTATCAAAATATAAACGTATACAATAAGAGAAACTCAAAAATTTTTGAAAGGTTTGCACAGTGCAAACACTTTAAATTTAAATTTTGATGAATTTTCATCTTACTTGCTGTTTGTAATGGAAAATTTTCAAAATTTTTCGAAATTATTACAGCAGCATCCCAAGTACGATTTTTGAAACATTCATATAGTCAAAGTACAAATTAACATGTTTCACTTTATTTAACATAAGATATATGAAAAATCAGAAACCAGTTGAATCAGGACCAGACAGAAAAACATCAAAGAGCACGAAAAAATGTTACATCCGCTAAGTTTTTCATATTGCACTTCGCAAAAGACCAGAAAAGAAGTGTACTCGTAGTACTTTTTTCGTGCGGCATCTATATATTGCCTACATCCTTTTTAGCTCGACTCACAAGCTCGCAGTGCGCAAGCTCTGTTTTTCTTTCTTCTCGTTTCCGCGCTTTTTTCCACCTGCCCGTACATGTGGAAGCTTTTAAAGAAGTTAAAAAAAAAAAAATAAAAAACAAGAAAAA
The DNA here is from genome assembly GCA_038277355.1 of Encarsia formosa. NCBI lineage: Eukaryota > Metazoa > Arthropoda > Insecta > Hymenoptera > Aphelinidae > Encarsia > Encarsia formosa. The sequence goes on from CM076184.1 coordinate 116,709,312, forward strand.
CCTGGGAAATGGTTTTCACTCTTTTTCCTTTCTTCGCCCCAAACGAGAAATGATTAATTAGTTAGAAGGCTTTGAACGGTTTGAAGCTTGAGCAATGTCGGTAAAAACAATGCGATTTGTTTTTTTTTTTTTTTTTTAAAGGGGTTTGTTGTTTTGACGTTTTGTTCCATGAAATGTGCATTCGTGAATGAACGCTCGAGGTTTTGCAATATTCACGAAGAATAAACCGATTTTGCCAGACGCTTGCAGATCCCTTTAAACTTGAATTTCAAATGAGACGAAAATTTAATTTAAATGAGTGGATTTTAACTGCTGGCAAAATTTATTTTGCATGCAACTTTTGGATTAATAACTTAACATTCAGAACGAAATTCTGAATGAAATATTCAAATTTGGTGCTGCGCAGTCACTAAAAGCTGAATTTTATTTTACGAGTCCTTTGACTGCAGTTATTCATTTAGTCTTTTTAAATTGTTAATTTGAATATTGATTGAGAGCTGCAAACAATTATTCGCCATCATATAACTTTATTCAACTTGTATTAAAAAAAAAAGTTGTTCAAAGAAAGCTTGAAATTTGTTTACTTGAATCTTTTAAAGTTTGAAGATTTCTTGGTAAGTTTTTAATGACGTTTGAAACAGAAAATCTACTTTTTTACAAACCTTTCAATGTAAAAAAATTAATTAAGATGATATTTTTTCTGTAATAAACTTCTAGTATAACTTACACTCAACATAAAAATTAAAAACCAACACTTAATATAAAAAAACAAGCCCTTAGAAGCATCTTTGAAAATGATTGGAAACGGTTCATCTGCCATGTTCGCCAATCGAAAAAAAACATCCCAGTCATAATTGAAAAACTCAAAAAATATTATCTAAAAAAACTCCGGGTCACAAAAAATCAATTACCCATGGACCTTTTTTTTTAAAGCGTCCCCTTTAATCAAGATAACAGTTTTCTCTCCCCGGCGTCGCCTTATTAAAAATGCATTAGCTTGAGTGCGCGGGCGCCCGATCGACGCCTGTACCGGTGCAGCGCGAAATACACGACAAATTAGCCAAGGCAACGCTTTTCGAGAATTGTATGGCGTTTGTTTTTCAATGCCGCGCACCCGGACCAAGAGAGAGAGATGGATAGAGGGAAAGGGAGAGTTATGTTTGTTGACGATTTTAATAATTTAGCGGTGGTCCCGGCTCAATTCAACGCGTTTTGTCGAGTAATTATTTGCGAGCTTAAATGGTGATTAATTTTTTTTCAAGTGCTTCAATCAGCACTCAGTTGAGTTTAAATTTGTTCTTTTTAAAAGCGAGCAAAATAAAACATGATCAAAAAATACGAAAAATTTTCTAAACGTAAATTGACATAAATATTAATTTCTGACAGGTACATTATTTAAAAAAATTTTAGATCCTATTAGATCTGCTTTAGATAGAATAGTTTTAAAAACTAATGAGACTCTCTGTCGATTTAGACAGTCAAATGTGATTTTCTTCACTTGGTAACCCGCTAATTTGCGAACAGAGATAAGAGCAGCTCTGCGGATTGGGAATCTGATTCTTTTGGGAAATAAATGTAGTTACTTACAATTTTTTTTAACTTTAATTTTAATTTTTCGAAAATTTTTCTCTTAATTTGGACAAAGTTTTATGAAATAATTGTGAGTTCTGTGAATCTTAAATAATTCCCGCACTAGTTCAAAAACAAAATTTTTTTTTTATCGAATTTTATCGATTTTTATCAAACCCGTATATATTTTATTATATCAAAACCCGCTCTTAAAAAAAAAAAGATAAAATAATTTTTAGCACGTTTTTTATAAATTTTTTCTTCAAACGTGCCGCACCTGAAAATAATTTCGAAAAATTCTTAGTAAAAACAATTGGGACGCTTAATTTTTTGCAGGTGAGACCTTCCGAACCCACTGCATGCTAAAAGGCGAAAATTGCTCTGATTTAAATCTCAAAGACTCCATCGAATTTTTACTTACACTGGCCTTTCTAAAAAATTAAAATAATTCCTTGAATAAACCTCAAAGGAGTCGAGAAGTTTACCTCTATACGTTCCTCATGATTTTCCAAAAAAGCTCGCTCCCGCGTAACGTACCGAAACTCCGAACGTTGCGGATCGATACTCGTCCTCTCTCTTCTCTTCTCCCTTTCGGCCGCAATGGGCTAGAAAACACCGTTAAATATGCATCGCCTCGACCCCCCAAGCCCGACGACGAAAACCGAGCGGCTAAACGGCGAGTCGAGCTGCTGCGGGGGAGGAGGTCCTTTTTGTCCTGCAGCATCGGCTTGAATTTACGGCCTTTTTGCGGTCGCGACACCTCTCCACCCGAGAGAGGAGGATCATCTCGTCCCCCTAAAATTTGATCCCGAGGTTTTTTTACTTCGTACACGCGTTGTTTGCCGTGCAGTTGTCAACTGGATCACAACCCTTTCTTCAAAGTTAAACGGTTTTGTTTTTCAAAATTTTCTTAAAAGACTGCTAAAAGTTATGCAGGATACTGAAACTCAAAGCTTTTAGTTTAACGAAGTTTGTTGAAGATAAATTGAAGCACTAAGTTTATATCTATACAGGTCTTTTTTGTTTTAAATTTATTAATTTATTTCTTTTTCATCAAAATGAAGGGCGAAATAATTAGTATGATTTTAAAATTTTTTATTTTCAAGCAAGATATAATAAATGAATGATTTATAACTTAAATAATTATAAATAATTAATTGTATCACTGAATATAAATTTATAATGCATTATGGGATTTTATAGACGAAATGAAAATGATGAATTATCACCTTTTCCATTGCAATTAAAATGATAGATTATCAAAAAACAGTCTAATTATATTAAATTTGTCAATTATAAGCGATGAATAATTGCTGTTTAAAACATTTAAATCGTTGGAATAAAAAATGACTAATAATTAATGTAAAATTTTGAAAACTAGCATCAGTTATTAAGTCTACGTAATTTACAACCAAAAGTGTGCTAACTCTATTTTTATAAATTCAATATATTAATCATTACATTGTCTTTTATTAAATCCTGTATAAATCGCAAACAATCGTAATGCACTTTTTATAAAAAGAAATCAGTCGTTAATTGATAATACTTTTTTGTTTTTGCAAGAGTGTCAATGTCACTTGATTCTTCCATTGTTGAAAGATAAGAAAAATTCAATAAGAAACTATGCTGAACCTCGAATTTTTTGGGGCATCCACGAGACCAGTCTATATTTATGTATTTGAGCCTCAGGAATCCGAATTTGTTATTATTTTTAGTCGTAAACCCCGGCGTCAGGTAGAAAAATCAAAATGAAATTTTTTTTTGCGATTTTCTCAGAAACTAGGCTAGTTAGGTAAAAAATAACGTCACCATCGTGTTCCCCGTGAAATTTTACTAAAATCTACGTATTTTGTTTAATTCGTGATGAATTAATAATAATTCAACAAATAAAAGTTTAACATTCGAGTATATATAGGTATACACTCGCATGCAGCACAAACTATATCAAAACAGCTGCTGCGGAGCCGCCGCTGGTAGAGCAGTCGGCACCCGCAAACCTATATAAACGAGTACATAAACTTTCGCAAGTCGCATGACTCAGTTGCAAGGTTTACTTGCTAATGCCTTTTAATATTATTTTTAATCATTTTTCATAAAAATAAAGGGTACCACAGCTTAATACCCATGCAAGAGTTGCGTCAATATGGAGAGTTTGCTAACCTTAAAAAGATTTGTTTTAGTTTAAAATTTATTTGAAAATCAAAAATTATAATAAATATTGAAAATAATATTAAAGGTCATATTAATAATTTAATTCTGAATTGTTAAACATAAAAAAAATAGTGAAATTGTATTTATTTCTTATTTGAATGATAACAGTACTTTAAAATGTTAGAGTTTGATTTACAGAATCAAAATCAAAAACTTCATAATAGTTACATACTCATATTTAACTTGATAAGTATTCTAAATAGTCATTGAGTGTTCTTGATTGTTATCGCTTGGTTGTTGTGGAGATCATTTTGTGATAAAAGATAAAGTACAAAGATATTGAAGTTTCCTGCTATGCTTTAAGATATATACCTTAACACATTCAATTCAAACAAATTTGTATTAGAGCTTAAATTTGTGTAAAAAATTCTTTTGATGCTAGTGGTTGTATTTTTATGGTAAAGTTTTCTACCAAAATGAAACAGTTTGAAGAAATTCAATTAAAACAGTTCTATAGTAAACTGTGAAAACATTGTAGGTAGTGGAAAGTCTAAGATAGTATGAACTTCAAATTCATGTTAGATAGTTTTATGCTAATGTATTTTGCATCGTAGGATACCTTGGTAACTTATACCTCATTCATACATATAAAATGAGTCTTATGACCAAGCGAAAACTATCCAGATCATATCATGAATATGAGAAATAATAAGGTAAACATTAGCCATATTTTAAATTTGATTCAGGTAAAAGTACTCCCAAACATGGATTAAAAAACAAGGTTTTTATGAATTTATGTTAATGTAGAGAAAATATATATATATAGGAAAGCTCAATTTGAATAAAAAATTTTTCTTTTTATATACTGTTCAGATTATTTTACAAATTATTTAACATTTTTGATTTTACAAGTCTGCTAAAATCATACAAGTCAGTTACACAATTAACTCAAATAATAATTATGGACATTTTGTGTGATGGGAGGGTTAACTCATTTTAAATTTTAAATTTTTCAACTGGAAGACAGCGTTATGTTAACAATAAACAAATGTACTAATTTTTTTTAAATAAAGTAAACGCAAAGTTTACTTTTCAATTTTTTCGTGTTTATTTACAAGCGATTAAAAAAAAAGTTTTATTATCAAATGAATTATTCTTCATCTTCTTCTTGTTCATCAGTTTCAAACAAACATTGTAGCGGATTTGTATCTAATACTGGTGCAGAAACATGCCATCCCTCTTCCTCCTCATCCTCTTCCTCTTCTTCGTAATTTGCATCCTCTTTACTGTTATCATAAAATTGCTGCTCTTCTGGTTCCGAAATTTTATTACTGATGTCACAGTTGTCGCAGCTTTCTCCGTTGCAAAATTTACAAGCTTCTGTACACTTCATTCCAGCTTTTTTGCAAGAACATCGATTAGAAGAACAGTTAGTTGTACATCCGCAATGCACCTAAAAAAACATTTACTGTTATTATTTAGTTATTATTTAGTAGAGGTCTGTAATAATCAGTTAAAATTTTCACCATAGAAATAAAGATTGATTTTTCACGAAATCTCCTCTAACATTTATGTTATTTTATAAATGCTTGCAGATTTTTTTATACTTGAAATTTATTATTTTTTAATTCATTTAAATGGTAAAAACAGCAATTTGTGAATGTAATATTTCCAAACTATTTTTATGTTTAGCTGAACAAAAACCAATCCATTTTTTTTTTTTAAACTCAATAACGATTAAGTATTTTCTGATCTTCTTAATGACTCATCAACAAATTTGAAAATTTTTACGAGAGGCTAAAAAATATTTCATCCTACTAAGAAAATTTGTTCTTAATCATAAAAAAATTTTAAAAACCAAAATGATCGTAGGACAATACAATGACTTTGCTAAACGATACCATCATTATGATAATAATAAGTTAATATCTTCAATAAATTATATTATACTTGACTATAAATTTTCACGAAGAAACAAAAAATAATATCTTTTATGAGTACATATATTTTACTTTCGTTTTAGTAATTATACGAAATTGAACATACTAGTAATTTTTTTTATTTTTTTATCATATTTTTTTTTTGAAAATTATAAAATGAGTAGCAAAATAGAAAATTAACATTTTTAAACAAACCTGAGTTAAAAGTTTGGAAGGAACAGCTGGTTCCTCCATCATAATTGGAACGAGTATGAACTGTGTTCTTCTCCAGCCCCAATCTTCTGGATTTAAGTTCATACCCAACCACGACTGTATCTGATAATACACGCGTTTCACATGCTGGAGTAGAGCTGATTTTGTTGGTGGAAGTGATGATAACTGAAATTTCTTTTTTGATGTACGTACAAGCTTACAGTATAATTTGTATCTAAAATCAGCAATTTTTTCATCACTTTTTTTACTAGAATATAATTGAAGTACGAATTTCTCAGCAGCATTGTATAAGACATCGATATCCTGGTTAGACTCATAAAAAACCTGTGCTAGTAGTTGATTGCCGGGATTAGAAAGTAATTTTAAGATCGATTTTTTGCCAATGCCTAAAAATGCACTAGTAGTGTCACACCCAGCGAAAGAATGAGCAAATAAAATGTAAGGCTTGTGATTTAAATGATCGTCAGTTGCATATAATTGAAATGGCTTCTGTCCAGGCATATCTTTCTTAAAATACACATTAACATTGTCAGGTGTTAACGCTATAGCCAAAATCAGTAAGTCTACGTCATTCCCTACTATAGCAACTTCCTGTTTTTCCTTTTCTTTACATTCTATTGCTGTACGTACAATCAAACAGTCAGCATCTTCTTCAGCGATCTTAGCCTGAATACCATGATCTTTCAGGTATTCTGATAGCAATTGAACAAATTTCCATTTGTTAGCTACATTTGACAAGAACTGTGCTTGTTTTAAAGTAACCAAGTTATCTTTTGCAATAGAAACATCAGCTGCAGTCGATGTGTTATTACGCCTATATCTTTCATAAGACTTTGTTCCAATTAACTCATTATTGTATCCATCGAAGACCACCGTAACGTTCTTACCATATCTTCTTGTTATAAATTGAAAATACCCTTCGAAAATCCCTTGATAAGTTGTAGAGTGGGGCCAAACAAATTTGTGCAATAACCAGCCTCCATCAAGAACATGATAAAAATCCGGATCCTTTATCGGCTGACATGTAAAAAAGTACTTGTAAAGTTCTGCTTTCGGACTTTTTCTCATGATTCCAGAATCATCAAACAGACTAGCTGGAATTGTACAAAGCTCGTAAGAGAAAGCCTCTTTTTCTAGATCTTTCTTTGCTGCAACGAATTTTAAGCAATTGAATAAGTAAGTATACAAAGCGTTCAATTTATTTTATAAGAAACTTACCTTTGAAGACAACTGTTAATCGCTGAAGCAACACTTGGGAATCAATCTTGACGCAATTATCATCAAGCATATGAACTGTACCAGCAACGACTGACAGAGGTTTTACTTTAAACAGTTTGGTAAGTGATATTTCTGGGAAGGTTTTTCCAATCATAGTTTTCATACTTTCCAAACCTGTTTCAACTGCTAGGTGACAATTAATCTTGCTATCACCAATTAAACCTGTAGATAATGACATTACTGAACAATCTGATGGGAAAGGGTTATGTTGTTCGAACCAGAATAAGAATTTATCGATGTCCATGTTATCTTTGTCCATTCGGCTGTTGGAAAGATCAATATGTTGTTCGCTAGTGTGTTGATGCAAATTAAGATATTCTTCTAGATTCTCCATCATACGAACGATTGCTGGCATTGGTATCAAATAACGAGCAACAACACTAGCCTCGACCCCTCTGCCATGCGTCAAGTTAGTTCCAAAGAATCTGTTTAATGTTTGTTCTATTACTTGGTCAGTAGCGACTCCAGACCAAGGTTTGTCTGACCTACGCACGGTGAAACCTCCTTGCCTAGTGTACTGGATAAATTCTTCATGATCCATTCTTTCTTCCAAGGTAGCCATATCTTGCACAAACATTTGAGCGCTTTTGGCATACGCGTAACGACCGGCAGCATGGAAAATAGGTAACATGTCCTTCAAGCTGGATAATTTCAATCTCCAGTTGCCAATACGTTGAGCTTCGATGTGTTGAAGTAATGTTTTAATGGTTTTGAAATACTGTACCCAAAGTTTGGCAGTATCACTCAACTTTTCCAAACGTTGGAGTTCATCGTTAAACAAATTTGTTAATCGTTTAATTACTGGATCTGCATTTATTTCTCCAATTGTAACATTTTCAGAAAAATTCTCGACATTGTTATCATCTGCACTGTTGTGACGATCATAGGATGTATTTTTTTCCTTTGTAAAAAGATCCGAGATGTGAATAATGTCTGTTACCTGAATTTTAATAGTCTTGCATATAATTATTCCTAGAGATGTAAAAGTTAATATATGTGCTCTCAAAGCTCTTGCGTATGCGTGTCCAGACATCATTTGTTTAATAGAGTCTTTAGCGTACACTGTAGCCCAAAGTTCTTCTAAGCCACTACCTTCCATTATATAGCCCTCACATCCCATAAATGACATGTCTGTATGGAAATCTCCAAGTATTACTTCGACATCTTTTAATTCTTCATCTTGAGAAACTAGTGCCCTAGCTTTATGAAATAATGGCTGATCAAATGTACTGAAGCACGTTCTCTGTTTCAACCTCTTGGTTTCATTTTTAGCATAATACAAGGCTGAATTAATTGTCATTGGTTGAGATGGTGGCGCGTTGATAAAAGGTAAATACTCAATATAACACGTTGAAAATGAAGTGTCGTCGCTGTAAATAGTTTCAAAGAAACCTTTCCAGGTTGCTATGGGCAATTTGACAGTTTTTCCCCAAAGGTAGAGTCCATATGCTTCAGGAACAGGCATCTCTTCTCCAGGAATGAGAGAATTTACATCTTCAAAAACTGTATCATGGAAAGCTTGTTTTGTACTATCTTTTGGATATTGAAGTGCAATAGCCTTTGCATTAGCTAAATCTGACGCTTTGAGTTTTCCTTTGAACTTTTTAGTTTCACCATTGAAAATAATACCATAACCAGGTATATAAATAGCTATACCACCTAAACAATGGAACGTGTTTTTCCCATCCAATGTGGCAACATTATGATCCGTATTGTCAAATACGAACATAACAAAAACTTTATCTACATCACTAGAAATAACCATTGTCGGTGGATCCATTATAACGGACTCCTCAAATTTTCTGAGCTGATAATACGATGAAGACACTCCAAGCTTGGATAGAAGATCTATTATCAATCGGGAACCAGTTTTTCTAAAAATGTATGTGGCCACTGACAACTGCTGCATGGAGGTAAAGCTAGGCGGCTGCAGAAAAGAAATCATGGACAAGGCAATGGTATTTAATCTAGCACGTCTTTCTTTTATTTTATTTTTTTGGTTATTCTTACGATCTATATTGTCTTTGTTTGTAATGTCAAGGGCCTCTCGTAAAAATACATGTAATAATGGTGGAATGCAATTTCTTGTAGTTTCTGCTAGATCAGATGAATAGGAGTAAGAAGTTGTTGAATATTTTTCTTTCATTATTTCTTTTTTTAATATTCTTCCTGCAATCGTCAAAATGGTTTCTTTTTGCAATTCACTCAAACTATTCTCCTCGGTACAGAAATCGGTGGCAACTGCAGAAAGGTTTACAGTTTTGTAATAGACAACTGGTTGTGTGCCTGATTTTTGAATTATCAAAATCTCATCGTTGAATCTATCCCGTAGATGTTTGAAAAGCGTTTCATTATAACAAGAATGTGGTTCCAATGCTTTCTTCAATTCATCGAGACTAAATTCAAATTTACCGCTGGTTTCTATATAATCGTACAGATTTTGAAAACACTGCTTGACCATAACAGTGTGCTTCGATGGCCCCGCTGTTTTCTAGAATTATTAAAATAAAATTAAGACAGTTAATATCGGCAAGTTATCGATTAACTCTGAAAATTATTAATATACAAAGTACTGTCAATTAATGTCAATTAATACAGAAAATATTTTATTTGTGTTTACTTTTAAATGTTTATTAGCGTTAAAAGAATTCTACTAATTTTTCACATTTAACAATGAATTGATTAGTCTTCGTAACTCGTTTTATTTTGAACAAAAAATTATTAAGGTGGTTTTCTACCAGAGCTAGTCAAGTTAAAGACTAAAAAAAAATTAATACACCATATTGTTAACAATTGTTTATTAAAATTTATTTTTTCACTTTTTATGGCTTCTGAAATTATTTTCTACCAAAAAAACATTGACAATCACAACAAAACATTTTTTTAAACTTTTAACCTCACCTTTGAATACCGCAGTTTTGGAGGTTATTCAGGTGAAAATTATTTTTGTAAAACTATTGTAAAATTCCTAGAAGGTTAATTTTTTGCAGTTTCAAGAAATGAATTCGTCGATAGTGAAACTATATGTATGTGGTTTTTCTAAAGGATCTCTATTGTAAGAAGATAAATATTCATAATTTAGTAAACTTTTTCAGCGTAGCGGCCATACGCGTCATGAAAAAAATTCAATCTTTAACTTGCTGTAACTTTTAAACCATATGGTCAATTTTGATCAGACTTCGTAGAAATGTTTATTAATATCTAATAAACACCCCCAGAAAATTTGAGCTGATTCTCTATTGGCACGCATTTGGTAGAAAACCACCTTAAAAAAAAATTTATCAACACACAGTTTTCAAAAATTATCTGTTTCTTTATGTAGTTTTCAGAGTTACAACATTAAAAGTAGAAAAATGTGCCAATGCAAGCGTAACCTTACCTTTGATAAATGTTTGTAGCATTGCTCGTGATATGAGAGTTGGTTGCAGTTCGAACTAAATGCTAGACGAACCTTTCTAATTATTTTCTCAATGTCCTTATCTTGACTATCTCTGATGTTATTCACAATAATTTCTTCCGTTGTTTTCGACGAGAATGATCGAACCTTTTTATGTTTTCTGTCTAACTTGTTTGAGCAGAAAACGCAGAATTCCGAAAAATCGAATGAGCAATTTTCTGGTTCTTCTGAAGTGCCAGTTTCACTAGTAGGTGTTGATGCTTCATTCCTAATACTAGTACGAATAACAGGCTGTACATTATAAGTAAGTGTCGTTGAAGTAGTAGTAATAGTTTCAGATGATCCAGGATTTACCGTAGCACTTGTTGTTGAAATAGAAGTTGTAGTTTCATAGGGAACTTCAAAAACAGATTCAGGAGACAATAATTTTCTTCTTTTCGGTTGCGGTGATTTATCCAAATAATTCAACTTGCACTGATTATGTAAATAGAGAACCGATTTACCAGACCAATGTTTCCAAAAATCATCTGCCGATTCTTTGCTTTTTTCTATCAAAATCTTAACCTCATCTTCCTTTATTTCATGAAAATCCTCAAATTCTACTTGCAATGAGTCATTGCAAATAATACAGGACTTGCCTACATCCATTACTGAAAATTGACAAAAATCGTTAAAAAAAACCAAATTTGCACACAGGATTAAAATTGTTAAAGAAAGTTGTATTAAGGCACAATGTAAAATTAGTTAACTAACAATTTACATAAGTAGTATTTAATTTAAAATAAACTTCAAAACTTTGAAACAATCTGACTTTAACATTGTACACATTTGTAATTTATTTATTAATGTAATTACTGGTTAATTGATAAAAAATAACTTTGGGATACACCCAAAATCAAGTTTCAGATTTTTTCATCCAACTTTTAGTTTTTAATGATTGGAGCTAAACAAAAAATTGTTAAATTTTACTAAAGTTGAGACAGGCCTGATGCCAAAGTTTCAAGCAGGTAGTGCTATAAGTTTAGGAGAAACAAATACCCCCTCAAAAAACAACGATACACCAAAAATCAAGTTTCAGATTTTTTCATCCAACTTTTAGTTTTTAATGATTGGAGCTAAACAAAAAATTGTTAAATTTATCTAAAATAGAGTCAGGCCTGATGCCAAAGTTTCAAGCAGGTAGTGCTATAAGTTTAGGAGAAACAAAAACCCCCTCAAAAAACAACGATACACCAAAAATCAAGTTTCAGATTTTTTCATCCAACTTTTAGTTTTTAATGATTGGAGCTAAACAAAAAATTGTTAAATTTATCTAAAATAGAGTCAGGCCTGATGCCAAAGTTTCAAGCAGGTAGTGCTATAAGTTTAAGAGAAACAAATACCCCCTCAAAAAACAACGATACACCAAAAATCAAGTTTCAGATTTTTTCATCCAACTTTTAGTTTTTAATGATTGGAGCTAAACAAAAAATTGTTAAATTTATGTAAAGTAGAGACAGGCCTGATGCCAAAGTTTTAAGCAGGTAGTGCTATAAGTTTAAGAGAAACAAATACCCCCTCAAAAAACAATGATACACCAAAAATCAAGTTTCAGATTTTTTCATCCAACTTTTAGTTTTTAATGATTGGAGCTAAACAAAAAATTGTTAAATTTATGTAAAGTAGAGACAGGCCTGATGCCAAAGTTTTAAGCAGGTAGTGCTATAAGTTTAAGAGAAACAAATACCCCCTCAAAAAACAACGATACACCAAAAATCAAGTTTCAGATTTTTTCATCCAACTTTTAGTTTTTAATGATTGGAGCTAAACAAAAAATTGTTAAATTTATGTTAAGTAGAGACAGGCCTGATGCCAAAGTTTTAAGCAGGTAGTGCTATAAGTTTAGGAGAAACAAATACCCCCTCAAAAAACAACGATACACCAAAAATCAAGTTTCAGATTTTTTCATCCAACTTTTAGTTTTTAATGATTGGAGCTAAACAAAAAATTGTTAAATTTATGTTAAGTAGAGACAGGCCTGATGCCAAAGTTTTAAGCAGTTAGTGCTATAAGTTTAAGAGAAAAAAAACACCCTCTCCACTTAACGATACACCTGTCATGTAGTTTCTAAGTATTTTATTACATTTATTTTTTTCAATAATAACTTTTACTTTATTATTTATATGTTCAATAAATTTTTTGGCAAAATACTTTTAACAGGCCACTTTATCTGGATTCATACAAGAATTTTTATTGTAATTGTATTAAAAACAATAGAAACAATACTCAAACAGCATTGAGTACTGGATGTATACCTTTTAATAATAAACAATGTGCATTAAAATAGAAAGTAAAAAAATGATTATATTCATTAATGTAATTACTTACTATGACTTTATAGGATACATTAATGCCTTATTGATTCAAATGAAACGTCCGCTAACAGACCTCCGCGATGAACATAACAAAAATTACATTTTTAAAATACCACGTTAAAAAAAATGAGCACTAAGATTGTTAATGACATAAACAAAATAAAATGTCAATCGTAGCAATCGTTCAGGTTATGTCTACCGACGCCAGCCGATGCCGATCTGCCACCTGCTCTTAGCTCTACCATCTATTCTTCATAGCTCTACCAGCGGCGGCTCCGCAGCAGCTGTTTTGATATAGTTTGTGCTGCATGCGAGTGTATACCTATATATACTCGAATGTTAAACTTTTATTTGTTGAATTATTATTAATTCATCACGAATTAAACAAAATACGTAGATTTTAGTAAAATTTCACGGGGAACACGATGGTGACGTTATTTTTTACCTAACTAGCCTAGTTTCTGAGAAAATCGCAAAAAAAAATTTCATTTTGATTTTTCTACCTGACGCCGGGGTTTACGACTAAAAATAATAACAAATTCGGATTCCTGAGGCTCAAATACATAAATATAGACTGGTCTCGTGGATGCCCCAAAAAATTCGAGGTTCAGCATAGTTTCTTATTGGACTATAATAATAAAATTACATATTAATAGCAAAAATTTGAATTCGTCATTTTAAAAATAATTTTGATCATTTTAAATTTTAGTGTGTATAAAATGAAATGAGAAAGTTTAAAAGAGATAACAGTTGCTCACAATGTAAAAAAATGTATCTCAGCATTAATAAAACGGAATAAAATAATCTACTCTAATTCCAAGCTCTTTCAAGCACAATGAATCACCACCGTTTAAACAATAAAGTGTAACAAACGAAAAAAAAAAGATCGAGTGGCGAACTGAACACCCTGCGACTAAAGTGTATTCTATACACACATTTTTCTCTCAGCAGCGCCACTGTCGCCACGATTTTCTTACCGATGCATTCGTTTTGCTACCCATAAGGAGAAACAGTTAACCTTTACTCCTGAATGCAAGTGGTGTCTGCTGGGGTGCAATAACAATGGAATAATCTATACCGATAGTCTATACCGATTTAATTGTGCAATCACAAGTGTTTTTAATATCTGGTAGTGCTAGTTAATTTGTTTGCGGGATGACGGTGACTGTTAAAATCGGCGAAAAAAAGCCAGGAGATGAAAGTAAAAAGAAAAAGGTGCGTTCCTTGAATTGATTTATGAATATAAAATATTTCAAGTTCAAAAGACCTAAACAAATTGTCGGCATATTGTTTTTTGGAGTAAAATAAAAATTTATAGCGTGAAACAAAATTCTGTTTATTGTGTATAAATTGAAACTTAATCACGTTTAATGCTTCGTATTGTGTTTTCAAAGGTATCGAATTAAAGAATGCAGTGATGCAGCCTGCAGCGTCGGGTATAATTGCATTGTTTACTTCTTTCAAAGCCGATATTTTGATGTTCGAAATGTTGATTACCTGCTGAGTTGCTGCGTCGGTAACTTGCTCCGTGTTGGAAAAGTCGATTTTACTGAGTGATACTCAAAATTTTGAAACCTTTAATTCATACTTTTAAATTGATCAATAATAAATATTTAAGTATAACAATAATAAACTGACACTATAAACATAAAGTTGTAAATTGAAGAAAAATTTTTTTTTTTTTAATTTTTCTGTTATTTTGTTTAATTTATTAAAAATGTTTTTGGTAAAGTTAAAAATTTTAAATTAATCTTTCAAATAACCCCTAACAGTTGTTAAAACAAATTTTATTAAAATAAAAAAAAATTTTAACGGTTTCAGAAAAAAATATAAAAATATATGAAATTGTCTTTTGAAGGTCGCTTTTTTTACAAAATAAATTAAATAGACTTTTAGTGATAGTGCAGATGCAGTTTATGTATTTTATTGATGCCAATTTATTCTACAAAATAAATTTCTAAAATTATTATTCTTCAATTAGGACCTCGATTTTATATAAAAATCTTTTCGTTCCATTCGAACTTTTATGATGAAATTTTTAGACGCCAAAAAAAATTAGACTGTTGAGTCTGTACTTTTTTTCCTACACATATTCTTTGATAATTTAATAATTTAATTTTTTTTTTACTCGAGTCACTCTTGCTTCATTTACGATATGATTTTTAAAAAATATTTTAAAAATCGACATCATACACTCGACCATTCAATATTGTACCCATTTAATTTGGAATTGCGTATATTAATCTATAGCTATTCTGGACTAAGGAACCATTTAAATGTAAGATGTAGCAAATTATAAAAACCAAAATTTTTAAATTTTACTTCTAGACTGTAGCAGAGAATGCTCGACTTGATGTGAATTCACCAGGCTGTGATGACGAGTTCGACTTTTGGGACCAAACGGGTTTCATGTTGAGGAATGACGTGGACGATCCCTTCGATCACGGAAGGTAATTTTCCATCTATGTATTTATTTCTATATAATTTTTTTTAAAAGCTGTAACGAGTAATAATAATGTTTTTTCATTAAAAAAAAACTGGTTTTTTTCATACTAAATAGAATAACAACTAAATTAATTAATTAATTAATTTCTTATTTCCCTCTCGTAATGATAGATAGTTAAATAATTAAAAAATTGCTTGGAACATTACAGTTTTTTATTGATTAAGTTTAATAATATGCTCTTGGTCGTTTATTAAGAAACAAGATTTGTTGAAAATTTATTGAAAATAAAATTGCGATTTCAGATAATTTTGATGAAAATTTTACGTTAAAAAAAATTATATAATAAAAATTATAACTAGAATCTAAACTTTATTTTTAAAAAATGTTTTTTTTTTTTTTTTTTTTTTATTGTACTACTATTGATTACTGTTTCAGAAAGTTTAGACATGCGAAACGAGCTGAGAACAATTTTCTAGTACAATACATCCTAGAAACTGGAGTAGCTAGTTAAAATTCGTAATAGAAAGTTTTTATAACAATTTAAAAAATGAAATTTAATTTCAAATCCACACATAAACATATTTCTTGAAATAATCAAGTTTTGAAAATTAAAGTATCCGTCGGGCGTGCACATATTACGGAAGTTGTCCGCTTTGCAAATAATATTTTTTAGATTTCACAATACACGTTATATTCGATAAATGTTTTTTTTTCAAAAAAAAATTTTTTTAGATGGGGTCAGCAGGATTGGTGCAGGCCGAGCTACATCCCCATCAGCATAATCCTAATCCTGATAGTCCTGGTGGTGCTGCTTCCGCTACTGGACAAGGATGCGGCCGACAAGCAGGGCCTGAACTCGACGGGTTTCGGTAACGACACCGAGATGCAGGCCTGCATGAGGGACTGCGAGCTCTCGCTCGTGGAGTCGATACCCCTGCACCTGGACTATCCGAACGACACCGTCGTGCACCGGAGTACCTACGAGACCTGGATGGACCTCGTCGGCTCCGCCAGAAACACTATCGAGATCGCCTCGCTCTACTGGACCATGAATCGCGAGGACGTGTACCCGGACGACAGTGCCAAGGAGGGCGAAACGGTTTTCCAGGCCCTGTTGAACGCCGGTCGAGAGCGAGGTGTTCAGCTGAAGATTGCCCAGAATGCGCCCAGCCACCTTAGTCCAGATATCGATACCGAACTCCTGGCGAAAAAAGCTAATGCGCAGGTCGCTAAATTTTTTCATTAATTGGTTTGAGTATTCAATGTAGTTTTCTTATCAAAAAGAACTAAAAATTTGTTTTGTTATTCAAATTAAAAAGTATTTGAAAAATGAAAGAGATAAATATTGAAAACAAATATTTTGATGACTTCATTATCAAATTGCTGTTCGTGCTCGAACTCGTTAATGTGTCGATAAAATATCTAAAATTTTTGTCGAATTATTAAAAAAAAAAAAAATTTACTTACACATATAAATAATTTTTTATATATACGTCATTTTTTTCTCTTTTTAATCAATCTAAATTAGCTGAATAGTTACAAAGATAAAATAACCATCGAGCAGATTTTTAATTATTAATGGAATAATTCAGGTCAGAAGTTTGAATTTTGCGGCTCTGATGGGTGGTGGCGTACTTCATACGAAACTCTGGCTGATCGACCGGACCCACGTATACGTCGGCTCGGCAAATATGGACTGGCGATCCCTGACTCAAGTCAAGGAACTCGGACTCGTTGCCTACAATTGTTCCTGCATGGCCAAAGATCTCGCCAAAATCTTTGACGTAAGTTTATTATTTTTCTAGTTTTTGTTGGGCATTATTTTTTCCTTGAAGTTATTATTAGTGTAGTTATAATCGTTGAGTTGGTGATAAAATTTCTAAATTCTCAAACTTGTTTTTGATATCTGTCTGATTAAAGCAGAGTATTGACTATATACATAAATAACATATATTGATATAAAATTTCTGATGCGACTTTTTTTAATAAACAATTTTTAAGAATTTTCGTAATAAAAATTCGATAGCTGATTATTTATACTATTCATATATTTTTAATTTTTTCTCAATTTTTTATCAGTTTTCAAATTTGGTATAGTAAATAACTAACAACCTACCGATAAAAAAATCAATTTAATTCTACTGACCGGTCCGTAAAAGGCAAGTTTTGTTTTGCCTTCTAAAGACCGATAACTTGAATTAAATTGATTTGAATAATTTGAAAGGGGATACAAACACAGATTCTATCGATAAAAAAAATATTTATATTTTGTTTTTTGATTCTTTCACTTACATTGATATTCGCAAGATATTCGTTAATGCAAATTTGTTTTCAAAATTTTTGATTTCGCAACAGATTCTCTTCGAAAAAATTAAATGATCGATCATTATTACATCATATATTTTACAACACATATTACAAAATTTTCACACCCTTGGTATTTATTTTTTGGATTGTATAAAAACTTCAATTTAATTTTTTAGGTATACTGGACGCTTGGAGAAACTGGAAAAATCCCTGCGGCTTGGCCAAAGACCCTCGCGACCAAAATTAACGTTGACAATCCCATGAGTTTTACCCTAGATGGAAACAAGTACCGAAGTTTTGTTGGTGTAAGTATTTAAAAAATACTAAGATCATTATAAAATTTTTTTTAATCATGCAGTCATTATTTTCGTATCAATATCGCTTTAAAAAAAAATATAAACGTGTCATTTTGAGGGAATGCAAATAAGTTTAAATTTAGTAATAAAATTTTTTTTTAATTTTTTTTTAAGTTTTCAAACCTCTGACCTCATATTATGATTTATTGATTTTTGAAGATTAAAAAAAAAGTTTTAAACGACTTGAGAAAATTATTTTTTAATAGCATCCCAGACACATAAAAAGTTCACTGCTTCTTCGTAAAAACAAAATACTTCGACTAACAATAATAATATTTTTACACTATGCATGCTCGAAAAACTTCATTAAAATTTTAAAACAACACAACGTGTGGTAAAAAAAAATTTAAAGCGTCATTATCCCCAGAGGGAAGACCATTACTTTTTTTCATATTTTGTCATAGAAGTTTTGCAAACTTACGTAATAAATTTCAGAGTTCTCCACCTCCTTTCTCGACTGATGGTCGTACAAACGATATCGACGGGCTGATCCACTGTATCGATAAAGCGGAAAAATTCATTTACATTTCGGTGATGGATTACTTTCCGCTCATGATCTACAATCCAAAAATCAAATTTTGGCCGATTATAGATGACGCGCTG
This sequence comes from Encarsia formosa, assembly GCA_038277355.1. NCBI lineage: Eukaryota > Metazoa > Arthropoda > Insecta > Hymenoptera > Aphelinidae > Encarsia > Encarsia formosa. Next base: position 116,727,926 of record CM076184.1, read on the forward strand.
AAAAGAGCCGCGCTCGAGCGTAAAGTCACCGTCCGGCTTTTAATTTCAAAGTGGAAACACTCGAGAAAGTCAGAAGACTACTTTTTGAAGTCTCTGGAAGATTTGACAAACAGCTACAACAAAGTTAGAATAGAAGTGGTAAATAAACGTTTTGGAAATTATATTTTCATGTTTTTTAGATAGTCGCTGTGAATCGCTAACGCTTTCTTCATTACAGAGAAGGTTCATTGTACCTACAAACGCTGAGCTGGATAAAATTCCTTTTGGTCGCGTGAATCACAACAAATACATGGTAACGGATATCGCGGCTTACATCGGTACAAGTAACTGGTCCGGGGATTACTTCGTCAATACAGCAGGTAAACCAAATATAAAACATTTTTTATGCTTATCCGAGAAAAAGAAATTTTTTTTATTGGTTCTATTTTAGCTACCTATAAATCATATTATCAAGCAAAAATTTCAAATAATTTACTTTGAATGACTTTGTCAAAATAAACATTTCGATTTTATATTTTTATTCTTTTGTAAACTTTACAAATCAAACTGTGAAAAAATGGCTAAAACTTTGTTCTGCGCCAAACCACGACGCTAAAATATTTATAAGACGTGGAAAAGTACGAAGCTATGCAATGCTATTAAAATGGATTAAAAAATAAATTTATATTTTTATAGGCATTGGCATGATTTTCGAGGACGCAGACTCGAAGAACGAGAACAGTCTGCGACAGCAATTGCAGGCCGTATTCGAGCGTGACTGGAACTCTCCCTACGCTCATCCTCTCAACGCTTCCTGCAACAACCTTCTTTTGGCCAAGAACCAAACGGCCAGATCGCCTCTTGTGCCTCCACTGCAATCGCCCCACATCCTCGTATAAAAAATTCCCAAAAATCTTATGTTGAAGGATGTATTTTTTACCTTGAAGCATTTAATAAGACCATCAAAATTGTTTGACGTTGTACCACATGGGTAATGTCGAAAACAAATATTTTTATTTTGTGATGTTCGAGTTTATTCTAACGCAAACCACTTAAATAATCATTGTATAAAGATAAAGATCGAAGCTATCTTTTTTAAACACTTAACGAGATCGGTCGGAAAAGAACGAGTCGAAGATTAATTTTAAAAATATGAATAATAATTTTTTCAAATGAGATTTTATTTTAAAACGTATTATAGTGTGTATTTTTACATGTAAATCAGACGTGAACTGTTTTTAATGCAAAATGTGATGAACAAGAGCTGCTAAACGTAACTAAACGATAAATCATTTTTAGCTTAAGTATCATTTCAAGCTGTACATACGAATAACTTGCTGTCACATTTATTTAAGAAATAGGTGATTTTCCCATCTGTATTATACAAACTGCATTCACCCAATTGCATTCTTATTTTCTCGAATATTCGTAGAAGATCTATCTAGAATCTTACTAAAGGTAATATTTTATTCAAACAATTAATAAATTTAGCTTGGTCATAAACTTTATCCTTGAATAAAAATTCATAGTAAGTATTCATAAGGGTCACTAAATTAATCATAATAAATGTGACTTATAGATACTATTTTTTTTTACAAAAGATATTAAAACTGTATTAAGCAAGAGATCAGCAAAACTCGTTATCACAATACCGCGCGTGACATATTTCAAACTTGAGGATTTACGCAAAAAATTATCAAACCGTGTGAAAATCATGAAATTATTTTTCTGGAAATTCGATTAAAAAGATTTCTTGAAAAAAATAAAATCCTTTCGAAGAGACGATTAAACATAACCCAGATAAGCACGTGTTAAATTATATCAAAATTAAGCGGGATTACATGAAAAAATTAGTCACAGTATGTATTACATAAAATTCGATCTCCTGATTATAGATGAATATCTATTTTTAGAAAATCATCCCGCACTTTCATATAAAGAGAAATTAATTTTAAAAAATCTGATACTTCGAATTTACGCAATTTTTGAGAACGATCGAGAGCCGAGTAGATCGTTTCATCACTCCAAACATCCTCTACTTTATGGAAATTATTGAGGTCTTTTTCGCACCTCGCTACTGGTGCTAATTAACGTTCTCTGTGGGTTCAGAATGTCCGGTTGTTTTTTTTCGATGAAACGATGCGCAATTGAAGAGTTTTCACTTGTGACGTATGTATGCACACCTCTTTGTTACACGGACTCCGCTCGATGTGAAAGTGGGAGTCAAGGGAACGTGCCTTTACCTTAGCCCCCAAAGTGACCTTTTTCGCGTATCTTTCATGTCATGTTCAAAGTGATGTCAATGAAAATCACTTAACGCATTTATTTTTTACAAATTTATTTATGTACAACGGCGCGACTAATTATGTATATTTTTTGCGAGTAAAATGTATTTTTATGACGGTTGGCGGATTGCGCTAATGGGTTAATTTGCCCAGATCAATTTCGTTCAAATGTATTTAAAAAGAGAATAATTTGAAATCGATGGTTAAGGAATTTCAGCAATGATAATTAGCAATAAGCACGTACTCCGATGCACATCGAAACGTCGTTTAGTCATACTTAATAGTGAGTGTACTTTTTTTTATAATGATATTGCAAATATAACTTAGCGTTTTAAACAAACTGCAAGGAAAAATATTAGCTGTTACATTACAATAATCATGTGTAATATTATAAGAAAAAATTGTTGAATTTGAAATTCTGACGGTTAGCACTTTTACTTCTTATAAAAAAAAAGTTGAAACAAACATCAAGTTTTGGCATTTATTTAGCGAGTAAATAATACGTCATGTTGAAAAAAAGTGTGAATACATCTGGAAGAAATCTAAAAGTGACTCTTTTCATTCGAATTCTCTCAACGAGCTCTTAAAATTTTTGTTATCATTTTTCAAGTTTATTGCGGAATTAAATCAAGCAATCTATTGTCTTTCAAACATTATTCAACGTGTTTTCATTTATAACTAAATAATTATAAACTTTTATCGAAAAACTTGCACCTGTGACGCTCTATATTAAATTATGGTCATACTGCCATGTACTTTAGTTGATTAAGAAAAACCTTTGTAAATTTTGGGAAGCATTTGAGTTATAATTTAAGAGTCAAAAATGTCCGCCGATCAATAAAGAAGTCTTCTTGATAATTTTAGTATAATTGCCCTTTAATGCGTGTACATCAAAATTTGTCATCAATAAAGTTTGTATTTAAAGAAAAAACATTTTTTAACAAATTAATACAAACCTATTATTTTATCCTTGTAGTCAGTCACAAACTTAAATTCGTAAAGTTTATAATTTTATTTTTTTTTATTGGAAATAATTTTAATTTTTGCCAAGAAAAAAAATTAATTCACAAATACTACGTGTGGACCTTGTTTATTATTACGGTTGATAGAAAATGATATATTGTTTAACATAAGGTCAAAGTTTGACATGGCCGTCTCGAGTGAAATTTGTCACACGAGGCGAAGCCGAGTAGGGCGATTCACTCGAGACGGTTATGAAAAACTTTGTCCTTATGTTAAACAATAAATTTTATTCCACTCGGCCATGTAATTGGCACTTTGAGAAACAACAAAAATAAAATGATTTTTTTATTAAAAATTATAATCAGACTACAGTAAATGAAAAAATTTGTAGCATGAGAACATTTTATTTTAATTTATTTTAGCCTTTTAGAATTTATAATGCAAGAGGTATTGCTCATAAAAAAATTAAATTTTAAACATAAATCTTCATGAAAGATAAAAAATAAACAAAGAGAGACAATTAAATAATTAAGGAGCTGTGATTATTATACCTACGTATCACTTTTGTATGAAATATTAATAATACAATTAAAATCTAAGCACTTTTCATTTCATTTTTCTATTTATTTGGTCGACCGGAGGAGCTAAAAAATCATTAATCATATTATTAAGGCTATTTTGGATTAAAATTAACCCTTAGTAACAACGATATAAGAGTGAGATTAAAAATTTAAAAAAACTCTCACTGTCGAACAAAAAAAAAGAGCAGCAATGTTCCAAAATCCATCGAAAGTGGTGGAATTTTCATATTCTAACCCTTTCTACTAGCGCAGCAGCAATGTAATGCTTTATTCCACAGAACTGACACGTCGAAAAGTGTAAATTACATGGCCGAGTGGAATAAAGGTTCTTTTTTTAATCAATTTTAACGTCTCAACTAGTTTTTTAACAAGTTTTTACATGTGAGTTCTTGAAAATTAATTGTTAGACAATTAGATCAATTACATTGCCGATAAGATATATACATTTTTTTTACGTCTTCATAAAAAATATAGTGAGCAACACTACAGTACATCTATAAAAAATAATAATTTTACCAAAATGGTTTCTTCAAAATTATGAGCACTCGTAGCGAAGGAATTTTTCTTTTAACTTTTGTCTTGTATTACCTTCCTCGAAAAAAAAATATAGTGCAGTCGGTTAGCAATTCCGACTGATTAAAAAAAATTTTTTTTTTTTTTTTCAAGCCACGTCACAGAGGAAGGCAAGCACTCGTTTTGTGAGAAAACACTTGAATCTTGATGCAAGAAACTGCATCATCAGATTGGTTTTTCACATCGGTTTCTGCATGACGATTATTTGGGTTGTGACTCGTCCGTAATGACGTTTTTTCATTGATATCAGTTTGTTTATTCAAAAAACTTCTAAAACAAATTATCTTCGGAATAAAAAAAAAACACATTATAGAATTACAATTATTTAAAAATTCTGAAAGCTTCCCATAGGTCAAAGTAATTACTTTTTTGACCTGAAAGCCTTTTCATTCAACCACTATAGCAAATTAAAGAAAAAACGCTTCTCTTTTGTCGCTGTATTTTTAATTTACTTTTTGATCTGATTTAAAATTTTAATGGCTTTGAATTTGAAATTGAATAGTTGATCATATCTAAATATTTCGAGAAAGTAATTGTTTAAACTTAAAAATGTTTGTACTGTTTTTTTCTAAAATATATTCTACATTGTTCTAGAAGTTGCTATTTAGTTATTAGGAAAAATTAAACACCTTGTAATTTTTCGTGCTTTGGTTTTCCATTAGTTATATAATATTACGTCAACTGTTATTCGTATTTAATGACTCTTAAATGTACATTTGTAAAAAAATTTTATCTGCCTTTAAACTGAAATAATCTCAGTAGTTCAAGCAAAAATTTTCCTCAAAAGCATATTTCAAAAATCAAAAATTGTTTGCAAAATATGAAATTGAAACAGTGATTTCGACTATGAAAAAGGTATGGATTTGAATGAAGGCACTGTGAACAATAATTATTAAATTGAGTAATCTGATTTTTATTAAAAATATTTTAATGTAAAACATTAAGTTTTGAGTACAGGTGAGTATGGTAAAAATGAACAATACTTTACTTTTTACCTTATTTTTCTAGTCTAATAAGTTAAACTGCTAAAGCTGTTAAACTTTTTTAAAATATAAAATTTGTACTTACTATTGCTGTATGCCTACAGTAAGTCTTAATTTTTCAATTATAATACGCTAACTAGTAGTTGTATTAACATTAGTTCTCTGCCTATAATGAGAACGAGGAAAATTTTCACCCTCGCACAAAATTTTCCAAGAGAGAAATTTGAAATTTTTTTCTCCTCCAATCGGTCAAAAGATCAAGTAACTTAGAGAGAGAAAAAATGAATCAAACTTTTATTTGTCTTTTTGACATTTGATTGATTTTTGTTCTGAGACAAAATTAATTCTCTTTAATTTTTTCATTAATCGTTTATTTCTATTTTATGTTATATTTTTGTTACTTTGTGGCTTTGAAAATTTCAATTCAGACAAATAAATCAAGTTTTGAACTTCCCATAATAGGCTTGAGGTCTCTTAATAAAATTTAAATTATTAAAGTTAATTTTATTGCCTATTTCAATATTCAACTTAAGTTGGCCTAAAAATTGAGTGTAGGAAAGCAGTCTGTTGAGAGCTATACAAAATCAGAAATAAAGAATTTGTTCGAACTTTTCCAAACTTTTTCTAAACCTTCGAAAGAAATTTTGAAGTTGAAGTACTTAAAAAATAGATATAATTAAAAGAACTACTTTCTAATAATAATTTTTATACAGTTTCAGTTGATCAATTTTCTGTGAAAAGCTACAAAGATTCAAAAACATTCATCGGTCAAAGCTATTTCATTTTTGAGGGTTTTGATAAGTAGGTAAGTATTTTTCCCCACTGGCGGAAACATTTTCTTTTGCGTACGAAACAGAGGAAAATTTATACTTTTGGGCTATCAGTGGGACGAGGAAATGATTATTGTAAAATTTTCTATTACTAGTCTTGAAATAAAAAAAAAATTGCACATTGCTTATTTATTTACAAAAACTTTGAATCTATACTTTTTGTAAAACTATGATGATCTTTAAACATTAGCTACTGAAATCGAGGCTGAGATCTATTGAAAAATTTTACCATTAATATTTTTTGAAACAATAAAGTCGATTACAAGTTTACTCCATCAAACTTTGCTACTATCTAAAAAACCTGTCTCGTCATTTTTCATCCGTCAGTTTTCCAAAAACACGTGTTTTTGGACTTCTAATTGATTTACCATCACAATAATCGTTGGGCTTATCAGCCGCCCCCACCGCAGGATCCCTCCCCACTCTGTACCGTAAGCGTGGCCACCGGGGAGCCGAGGCGCCTCGCGAGGTTCACCGTCAGTGCTGAGTCTTTTCGAAAAAGCGCGCGTGAACGGACGAGCTTGACGCCTCGTCCCTTTAAAGTGTTTAGTGTGTGAGACCGTTCCTGCCCAACGACAGTGCACGTACGAGGTTAGTCAAAGTGTCGCGCTATTCATTATTTATAAAAAAAGATATTCAATGCTGTGCTCGCACTCACGATGGAAAAAAAAAAATACATTTATTGAATCGTTCTGAAAACAATTACGTTACTTTAACGCTGAGTCGAGAAATTTTTGCGAATTACCACACTGGAGTTTTTTTTTGTTGATCTTGAAAAAAAAAAAAAAAAAAAAAAACTTTCCAAGGCACAAAACAATAATAATCGTGCGAGTCGACGCGCGAGCAAAATATTGACGAACCGCACAAATAAGTACGCACGAAGGATCAGCGGCATTCGCCTTGGGATGCGTGTGTTGACGTCTCGAGGACCGATCCGATCACGCGCTTTATTACTTTTCAAAGCGCGCGTTTTTTTTTTTTTTCAATTTTGTTTGTAAAATTCGAATAATTTTATTTTTATTTTTTTTAACTAGCGGGAAAATTTGAATAGAGATCGAAGCTCCGATATCGAAGAAACCGACGCGGTGACCGTACGATTTTACAATGAATTCATTGCTATTAAATGCAGAAGCGCATTGTGGCGTGTGGTGGTTTTAGTTTGAATAAATTTTTGGAGATTAGTTTGGCTGATAAACCAGGCTAAGGTAATTTAAATTGAAAAAAATTCACGTCTGGAAGCCAAATATCTCACTTTAACTTTCCATTTGGGAATATTCAAAGTACTCGCTCGCACCCAATATTAATTTTCTAAGCATAATATGCATAGTGAAACCTCGATCTGGACCTTGAAGAGCAAACATTTTTCACCTCTTACGCGTGCGGTATTATGGGAGAAAATAAATTTTTGCCGAATGTACGAAAACGTTTGTGGTGTATTGTATCGTCGATGTATTAAAAAGCGGGTGCGCATAACTTGGTTGCCCAACTCTCGCGTCAAAAACACACACTTGCTGCATTATTGATCAGCGATGTCTCTCGATGGTCAGTTTAGTGATCGATATATTTTTATTCTTATTTTGGCGCGTAAATTACCTGATCAATAGGGATGTAAATAGTAGTTGGAATTTTTTTTTTTTTTTTACAATGTCAAGTACATAGTTTGTTTTAATTATATAAAAATGAACTTATGAAAGTATGCAGAAGTACTAATTTACTAGGAGATAAGATTAATTGTATAATTACGGAAAAAGAGTAGCTGAGGTTATTTTGTTACTCAAAATCCCTTGAGTTAAGATCTTTTAATTGATAGCATATTGTAAAATTCATTATAAATCGATGAATCTACAGTCTCTGACTCATTTGTTAGTAAAACAATTGTATAAACAAAAACTTTAAATATACCAAAACTTTGTCAATTTCGTCAAGAACGGAAGACCAAAAAATTTGATTATAAATATCGACGGTCCCAACGAAGATAAACCTTAGCCGAAAAACTGCAGATTTAAAATTACCAATAAGAGGCGGAAATAAATAAATAAATCAGAAAAAAATTGAGAATTTATTAATACTACACCCAATTAATCCGATTTTTATATTGTCCTAAATTTTTGAAATCTTTTCAGCCTTTTATTGATAATTTCAAACCTGCAGATTTTCGGCTAAGGTTATACTTCGGTGGGACCGTCGATATCTTCAATTTAAATTAAATAAATAATAATTTTAATATAGATGCAGGTAAATTTTTCAGACTGCAATAATCATCTTTTTTAGCCACTAATTTCAAAAGTTTCAACTCATTTATGACTTTACGGTGAAAGTACAGGTAACAATGCCATATTTTTCTTTGACTTATCGTGCAGATTCTCTTTTCTCTCCCAAGTTCTTTGCAACTTTGCGCAATAAAGTTGGTCAAACAAACGCATCTCGAGAGGGATGGCCACCTTGGACGGCACATGACACATGCGCAAACACACCATCGGCCAACCTCAGATGGTTTAGCTAGCGCAAACACGATTTTAGCGATTATTATACTCACCTACCTGTGGACTAGTTTGCATAGATTAGCAGCTTCTCTGGCTGTTACAAGAAAATTTTTTTCCTCTTCCTTTGATTCTTTTTCCTGATTCTATGTTTGGATCCATCAAACTAATGTTATATTTCTGTTGGACATTTATCTATTTAAATGAAATTTTCATTTGAGACCAGACAAGGTCTTAAAAATAAGTCTTTTCGTGCAGATAAACGATTAATTAAAATATCGATAACTAAAATATTCAGCAAAAATTGTCATGCTCGTTTCAGTTACTCTTAATACTTTCATCAGTGGTTTTTGCTAGATTAGCTTTATCTGTCTCTGCTAGTTTGTTCATTCCCAGACATTAAATTGAGGAAGCCATTCAAGTAATTCAAGTTCCCGAAAATAGTCGCTTGTCTAAAATGTTCGATTACCGCATCAGTCTTTTCACGCTACAAAGACATCCAATGATCGACAACCGCATCACAAAGCGAGCCAGACATCCGCGGTTCCGCGAATCAGAGTGCATCTTAGCGTCGCACCGCAGCCGAACACAAGTTGAATACCTGAACAGCTCGTAGGGGAATACCCATCAGCGAGATGAAACGTCCCGGAGATCGAGCGACCTTTCATAAATCCGAACAATCACCATTACCTCCCAAAGTGAGTTTCTAAAAAAACAATTCTCTAACTGTACTCGTAAAGAGTAACCTCGATTTTCACGAAGGAGAGAGCAAGTGCTCGTTCCATCACAGGGACAATTTGGTGCAGATCGTTCAGCATCCTTACGGCTGGACACCGTTAAAGGCTTTTAAAAACCCGGTCAACAACCCGAAAATAGCTGACGCGGCTAAATCCGTGTAACGTTCCTTTTTTTTTTCTTTCTTTTTTTTTTTTCATTCATGGCATGATGAGTACTTTCTTCTTTCACGAGGAACCAACTGGTTTTCTCTTTCTTCTATGGATGAATCGCCCGAAAGATCTACAAGCGTACGTGCTTCGGCTTACGTAATTTTGGTTTTCGGGAGAAAATTTTGCGGTGCAGTCGTTTATGAGCACTCGAGCTTTTTACAACTGAATAATGGATCTTGCGAGAGATGAGCGGGAGCAGCACAACTAATTTAATAACGAGTCAGAATTACAACATTTTAATTAGTTTGATTTATTAAACTATTTATCATAATAAACTTTTTTACAGGAAATTCAAAAATATTGCTGAGTATCTTGCGTGAATATTAGGGTTTTCATCTAAGATAGTCGCGGTTGCTCAATGATATCAATGTGAATATTAAGTGTATTAATAATGAATAGTTTTCTGTGGTGAAATGTTGAAAAAAATTACATAACAAAATCAAAATGTAATACACGCTAATAATCACCTTTTTTCACATTCATTCATGAAATTATACTCCAGTTCACATAGGTCGTAAACGAGTTCACACTAAAAATAGTTTCTCATGTAATTTTTACTGGACTAACGGGCATATTACATAAAAAAGTCGTTTGGTTAGCTGGCTTTACAAAATCTTTAAATTTAATCGGTATTCCCAAATTTTTTTCAAATAAAATTACAAGCGGTTTTTACTTCTTATCAAATAAATGCTTGCAAGAAGCTTGAAAAGGACCAAGAAAGTAAAGCTCATCACTCATTTTTTACTTTTTTTTTTGCAGATTTAGCACAAATTTACGTAAGGAGAACTTTTTTTCTTATTTGTTTTAGTATTGGTCGGTCTTGAGTATAGGATACTCGAAACTATTCACACTGTTAAACACGCGATATTTATTTTTTTATTATATAATTTTTGTCGTTCTGTAGGCTGCGTGCGCAGACTTACAGATTTCGCAGCTGTCGAAAGCTGCTGCTGCGACACGACGTGCGGGGAGAGATTTACAATAGGGATAAAAAAAAAGCCTTTTTGTCAAAAACGCACGCAGAATTTACCCGAACGTGAGGAAATTTGAAGCTATATAGACAACAGACAAATGTCGGTTGTCGGTTAAACTTTATTTCTCTAGCTTATTATTATTATTTTTTTTTTTATCAAAGATAACACGAGTATATTTAGTACGATCGCTCAAAAATTTTTGATTACTTGCATAATTTATTTGCAAAATTTTGATCGCAAGAGTGAAAAATCATATTAACATTTTTTTTCAAAATTTAATTATTTCAAACTAATAATAATAACACTAATCAATGTTAAAATTTCAAGAGTTACATAATCAATTTCTGTAATAATTCAAATCAGTTCGTCAAGACTACTTTACTATAATTCTGGAATGCTAAGAAAATAAATCTTTAAGCACAATAATTTTTTTTAAGTTGATAGATTTAGTTTTTAAGTTACATAGCTAATACATAGCTTATACTTTTTTTTGTAATTATAAAAAAAGAATGTTCACCGATGAAAATTATATAAATTTGAATTTTTGCTAAGCTGGAGGCAAGGGGCTGCCCACTAAGTCTTGTCATAAGAGTCCTGAATAGTCCTGGATAGTCCTGGATAGTCCTGTCCAGCCTATTTTGAACTGGACAGGACTACGAGAGCTTGATATAATATTTTTATCTGATAGTCCAACCATAGTCCTGTCGTAGTCCTGTCATAGTCCTGTGTCAAACAAGACCAAGTGCGTAACCCCTTGGCTGGAGGAAATGAGTTTAGTTAAAAATAAAAGTTTTATCAAACTCATTTTTTTTTTACACTAACTGTTTGAGCAGTTTGACTCCAATAAACATTCAACAATTTTGAAATTGCGGAATTCCTTTTTTTTTTTAAGTTGAGCATGATAATCGTGTAAAATTGGAAGGAAAAAATTGTTTGTTGTACATTCTCGAAGAAATTTATAGCAGCAGTACCGATAAAAATAACGTCAAACAATCCTTAAACGCTGCCTGCCAGTCTTGGTGAACGCAAATAATTGCACTAAGAGGTAAAAGCATCGAGGGCAAGGCAAGTTAAATGATGAAAAAAAAGTAAGTGTCGGAAACAAAGTGATTTAATCTTCGAATTTTATTTCATATTTTTATGACACTTCGAAGAATTCGCTCGTTGTTACTAAATTTTCGCAACACTTTTTTCAGCGATGAAAGTATACCGTAGACATTTTTATATTATGACTGTCAAGACTATCTTTCCCGTAAATTATTATGCTCTTGAAGTTTCTTAACAATGTATCTATAAAAAAATTACTTGGAAGTAATTAATAATAATAGAACACGAACATAACACTTAATTAGGTTGATAAAATTTTATAGTTTAGCAAGTAAATGACGAGATAATAGGTTTAGTTCAAATTGAATTAAAGATATTATTTTTTACATGTATTAAAAAAAATACCCAAGGTTAAAATTGCTTTTAATTATTAGTAAAAAGCTTTTGTTATTGGGCTACAAATAATTTATCAAACCCAGAGATGTTTCGTCAAAATTATATTTTGCGACTTCTTACAAAGTTAATAATAAAGGAAACTCATTTGCAGAAATTAAATTATTTACGGAAAATAAAATAAATGAATTAGGCGATCCCTGACACGAATGATATCACTTATGTCGTTTGAACAAAACATATTAGACGCAAGCGAGATTAACGATTCTCGAAGAATCGTTTAAATTTAAATCGTCAAATTCGTCACTAATGAGCAACACTTCATTAAAGATTTTTCAATTTATCATGAATGAATTTCTTTAAAAATTATTCACAGCTGGGAGACGCAAACTCACGAGTGAAATTCACGTTTCGGGATTTCTCGGAAGAAAAAGCATGCTCACGTGTTGGCCGTAAATGCCATTTTTTTATGACCTTGATTAATAGATTCTTTTGGGACCTTTTGAGATGCCAATGTTAATTGTACAGGGTTACTTTATGAAAAAAAAAAAAGTTTTTGATGGATTATTATTTGACCGAGCATTGTATAAATTAATATCAGATCATACTTTAAGTTGTATAATACTAAAACAGGATTACGGAAGAATGTTTTAAGAAAAAAACGAAAAACAATAAATGTTTAAAAGATCAAGCAACATTCAAAGAAATAATTTGATAAAATTTTCCGTCGAATTATTATACAATCGTAGTACGTCATGAAGACGAAAGATTGAAAATTGAAAAAAATATCCCAGCATTCTTTACTAAAGACCAGTAAACAAATGGAAATTTTTAAAAAATGTTCCACTAATAAGAACATGGTAATTTTGGTTTGAAACTGGATCCATTAATAAACCTATGTTTTATTCGAAGTTTTATGGGGATGATAAAAGCTTTATTGTGAATGAGCTGTATCAACAAAGTCTTTCAAGAGATCAACAAACATCCGGCTGTGAAAAAAAAACGAATTTTTAATTTTATAATTGTTCACAAAAGTAATAAAAAATTGTCTATCTTTCAGTCGTTATAAATCACATTTTAAAATATTTACCATGGATAAAATCAAAGATGTATAGGATGAGTTTAAATTAAACCTAAAATTTCATTTTATTATACGAAACTTGCTTAAGTTTATCAATTATTTGAAATGACGCGTACGATTATCGTAAAAAGCCTCGTGAACCAATGAACCGATTCTCCACCTATTCAACGAAGAACAAATTGCTGAAGTTCACGATCAACTTTCACTCGCTGCGTCGTCTCACGTCTGGTATGCGTGACGTACCCATCGGGAGACTTTGCTGCGTTACGAAAATAAGCAGCGCGCGTACTTAACTGCAGAAAAATTAAATATAGATTCTATTCTTCCATTAACGATTCGGTCGTAAAATAAAAAAAATTCATTCATCTTGAAAAAAAAAATTGTTACAGCGTTGCTCAACCGACACAGATAATAAATAAACACTGTCTTTACTCGAGTGGACGTAGGATTGTAAAGGTTCTGGGTCCCCGCTTGTTTAATTATTCACAATAAAAGCACTTGAAAATTAATTTAAATTCTCGAGTGCTCTGTTCCTCATTCACACTTAAAAAAAGTTATTTTTCCAACCGCAATACGTGACTTATCCGAACCCAAGGCGTTCAAGCCAATAAAACAAAAATCTTCGTCTTTCAACAGAGGAGTACGTATCGCTTAGCGAAAATCGCACCCAAAGTTTATCCTCTTCGCGGAAAAAAAAAACGCCCGAGCGATCCTTCAAGTTTATATAATGGCAATTGGTCACCGTAAACGCGTAAATTATGCGCATCTCCGACATTGCGCAATCGGCTTTCTTTTGCTGCAGCATCTGATCCTGCTACGATTTACATTCTCGGGGCACTCGTCTTCTTCTTTTTTTTTTTTTTTTTTTTTTTTTGTGCAACGAGGGCCATCATTTTTTATGCGTTTTGAGGACAAGGGCGAGCTGTACAGTTTTTGAAAAAAGAAAATGATGGGAAGAGAAAACTGGAATTTTTTTATGATTAGGGGGTATTGACAGTACTTCGACAAAAATGTATATTTTACTTTTTGTACGAACTGAATAGATAAGTAAAATTGAAAGATTCAATAATAAAAAAATAATTGAATTTTAGAAAATTTCGTTAAAATTTAAAATTTATTTAAATCATCTTTTAATTTGGATAGAATTTGTAAAATAACACGACAAAAATAAACTTTTCTACGAAGTAAAAACTTGATGGTATCCGTTAAAGGCAATAAATTAAAATGAACAATTAGATTTAGTACTAATGAATATTGTAACGAGGAAACCGCCGACGAGATTCATTACCAAACCAGCCTACACCTAAACAGTGCGGTTACAATACAAATTACATTTTTATTCGTAATCACGTAAGATTTATACTACGACACTTTTAAATTAAAAAATTTAATGAGAAACTAACTTTTCCATGTTACGATTTGGTAATTCGGATTCAGTACTTTACCGTGTGACAAATTGTTTTTATGTTAATCGTTCTGGTTACTGACACTAACGTACCTTTGAATTTTCGAGGAACATGAATATTTTGAGGTATCGAAAATACACCAGTAAATATATTACCATTTTTCATCAAACAATAAATTTATCTTGCAACAGTAATTTTTTAAACGTGATTCCGTTATTAAGTTTTTCTCATAAATCTCGGTTGCAAGATAATGTTTAAATAAATTCTAAAAATAATGAAAAGCACAATCTCAAAGTTATAATTTCTATTAAAAATAAATTTTTTTTTCAATTATTAACAAAACTTTGCTCAGTCTGCTGTCTTGCTGTATACTGAGAAGTATTTGAAAAAAAATTAGGATTTTTTAAAACCTGGTTGAGTAAATAATTTTAGTTTGAACAATATTAATTGAAAATTTATTTCAATAACATTTATTACATATTTTAAAAAACTTGCCAAAAATAATGAATAAATTTTTTAAATGAGTCACCAAAAATTATTAACAAAAATCATTGAAAATGTCTGTATTTGTAATAAAAATAATAAGTTTTAATCATTATTTAGTAATCATAGTCTTAAACTTTTTTTTCTTTTTAATTTAATGTAATTTAGATAAACTTAACAAACATTTGTTGGAACAATCATGTAATCACATTAAATAGAACTTACATTAAAAATACATAAAATAGAACCTCATCCCCTGAAGATATTTAGGTTATTAGCTGAACCAAAGCTGAACTCATTATTGACTTTGCGTAGGCAATATAAGTGAAACTTCAGTGAAGAAATGACCTGAAAATTAGTAACGCTTGTCTTAGAGATCCAGGCCAAAACTTTTAAGGCCTGAAACAGAGATTTTTGCACAGGCTCCTGAGTAGTGTGCATGCCACACATAAGCGCCGCCTGGTGTGAGTGCGCACAGGCCGTGTAGGTGTGAGCTCTGTGCAGCTGCACAGGCGCACAGAAACCTGTGCAAAGATCTCTGTCCCGGCCCGAAATATTTGAATGGGGGTTGTGACTAGCTCAAGAAAGTCTGCAAGTGTTGACCGAAGCTGTGGTCAGTACGGTTTGAGCAGTGTTGAGTAGCGTGCTGACTGCTGCCCGATTAGACCTAGTCGGAAAAGTAAAAAAATTGGTGTATTTGATAATATCAGTGAATAATATAAATAACTAATATTGTTCCATCTCAGTTGCTTATCTTAATTTGTGGTAACGGAAGTATTTATTTTAACAGACGAAGAAAAGCCAAGATGGTCGAGGTACTTCTGGAGACGGGAGGCCAGGAAGTTGCAGTGGCCGCCGACAGAATGTCCAATTCTCGTTCTGACTCTCCCTCAAACCCTAAAATCGAGACTTCGTCCGCACTTCAGCAAGAGTCGCAGAGTCCGATAACGACCGATCCAACGCCCATCCAGGAGTTTTACTCGGGTCAGAGCATCTTTATAACCGGGGGCACCGGCTTCTTGGGCAAACTCCTCATCGAGAAGCTCCTCCGCACCTGCCCCGACCTAGCATTCCTCTACCTGTTGGTCAGACCGAAGAAGGGGAAGGACATGCACCAGAGGACTGAGGAATTGTTCGACGACCCCGTAAGTTTTCCCATACTTTGAATGTCTTGCGCGGTAGGAAAGTTTCGGGAGTAGGTACAAGGGTATTTTCCGCAAGGGTGTGAAAAGTTTTAGTGCGAAGGATAACCAAGTTTTACTTGTATATGTTATTATGGCAATTTTATCTATTCTCTCTTTATCAAAGAAATTTTTTCTAACAAACAAGTTTATCATGAAGTTTTTTATAAAGTAATTTTTTTTTTCTTTTCTAAATTATTGTATAATTAATTTTTTTTAAAGTCGGTGCAAAAGGATTTTAGGGAAGACTGAGGCAGGTTGACCGACTTTTTCTAAATTTACGACTAAAAGTGCGAAAAAGTGTTTTTCAGCACGAGGCAAGGAAAGTGCAAACTCCCTGCTTGGGACAAGGAGGAAAGTTAGCACTTTCTGCGCCACGTGTTGAAAAATTAAATATTCGATTTTTGGCATCGCAATTGATCTAGCCAAACAATGATTAAGAAAAAAATATTTTTTACTAAAGATAGAGGCTTTTTTCGGTATTTCAGATGGAAAAGTATGAAAAATTTATTAAGTTTTAAGTAATAAAAAAAAAGGTTTTCAAACAAATTTTTTTTTTATCTTTTTTTTTGTTAAAAAAACTAGTTTACTTGAAATTGTTACTTTTTGTCTTTACTTCACGCAGCGTATATATATGATAGGCTACAAATCAAAGCTGCTAAAAATTTATTTCGAAAATTTAAAACCGCAATTTTGGAAAAAGAAGAAAATAGTTTTTAAAAATAACCAACTATTTTGATTTAGTAAAAAATTATTTAACCTTACGTATGTTTTAAATATAGTATACGAATATGAATGAAAAAAAAAGTATAATGATTTGATAAATTAGAATAATAATTTTTAATTAACAATAACTTAATTTTGAAGATTTTCGCAAAACTGAAAGAGCAGAATCCAAAGTTCCGCCACCAAATAGTTTCTATAGCCGGTGACTGCAGTCTCCCAGATTTAGGAATATCGAGCCTGGACAGAACTCTTTTGGCCCGAGAGGTCTCGATAGTCTTCCACGTAGCCGCTACCGTACGTTTCGATGAAAAGCTCAAGCTTGCCGTGTCTATAAATGTTCAAAGTCCCAAAGATGTTCTTAAGCTTTGCAAGGAAATGGGTCAACTCAAGGTAACTGGAATTTTATTTATTTTTTTTCAATTTAATTTTGAAAATATCTGAAGCGGGTCGTTGAAAAGCCCGCCAAGTTCTTATTCAAAAACAAAAATATCCTAAAACCATTATTCATATTTTGAAGAGTTGCTATACTTCGAGCACTTAAAAACTTTTTTACTTTAAAATTAACTTAAAAATTTGAGAAAAATATTAAGGTATGCAGAGTGTGTCCCATCTATTCAAGATATGAATAATGATTTTAGAATATTTTTGTTTTTGGAAATGGACTCGGCGGGTTTTGTAACGACACGCTTCATTTAAAGAATTTGTGAGAAAAATCTTTTCAGAATTTTTTCAATTTAAAAAAATTTAAAACAACTTTATCATAATTATGAGAAAAGCAATTAAATAAAATTAAAAAAATAAAAAACAAATTCACAGGCATGCATCCACGTCTCAACTGCGTATGCTAATTGCGTAGAAAAAACAATAGAAGAAAAGTTCTACACTCCACCATTTGATGGTAACAAACTTATCGCCCTTGTGGAAAACATGGACGATAAACTGGTTGACAGCGTCACTAAACCGTAAGCTTTAATGATTTATCGAAAAAATAATAATTTACTTATAATAAAATTTGTTATTAATTTATTTTAAAGAATTTTGGGAAGATGGCCGAATACATACACTTTTACAAAGGCTGTGGCGGAGGACATAATTCGTCAAGATGCGAATGATATACCGGTTGGCATTTTCAGACCTGCCATAGGTAATAAACTTATCATCCAATAATAAATGTCATAAATGCATAAATTACAAAGAAAGCGCTAATCGAATTATTGCAGGTGACTAATGTCGCAAATTCGAATGCTTTTTCAGCTACAAGTAGAAATGAAGTTCAAATATTTATTCTCATGCTGATGTTTCCAAGATTTTTTAATACGTAGTTTTTTTTTTACGCAAAAGTTATGCTTATAGATTTATTACATCAGAAATGAAGCATCCAAAGGTTCTAAAAAAATTTATCGGCTTAAAAAAAAATCAATTCATTTTCAAGAAAAAAAAATTTATTTAATATCTTGATTGCATAGATATTCGTGACTAGTTAGTTTTTTATATCATATAAATGATTGATCGCAAAGATTAAAAGAAAAAAAAATTTTTATTTAGCAGTAAAATCATGATAAAATTTTTAATCATCTTTCATAAAAAAGTTTAAAATTTGTAATCATTTTTTCTATTTCTAAAAAAATATGATTTGTACAAACATATATAATAAATTAATTTCAGTGATCTCAACTTATCAAGAACCAATCAGAGGTTGGATTGACAACATGTACGGGCCTACGGGCGTAGCTGCCGGTGCCGGAACCGGACTGCTTCGATCCTTGCATTGCAATGGCTCCTACAGAGCGAACGTTGTACCTGGTGATATGACTGTCAATGCCCTCATAGCAAGTGCTTGGGACGTTGCCAAATTAAAAAAGTAAATATCTTCTTACTCTTATAAAAACAGTGTTTTGCAGTAAAAAATAAAATTGATTAAGTGAGGGCTTTTAATAAAAAATTACTAAAAAGCAAGCTAAAATATCTTTTAAAAGAAACTATTTTTTTAATTGGAAATTTTTAGTCATAGTTTTTATATTTATTTGTAATTTTTATAATTGTATGAAATCATTTGCAGTAACAACAAAAATAGTAATGAAGTACCGATATATAACTACGTATCGAAAGACAATCCGATAACGTGGGATCAAGTCAAAGAGTTGTCAGCCAAGTATGGAATTAACCTTCCCACATCCCGGGCCGTCTGGTATTACAGCTTCCGCAATACCAGTAATAAGTTCATTCATCTGTTTTACATTTACTTCCTGCATCTGCTTCCAGCACTTCTCGTTGATACTGCCACTCTTTGTATTGGAAAGAAGCCGAGGTAAACAATAATTATTTAAGTTAACAATTCTAAAATACCACAGTAATTAATTGTAGAGATGTGTCTTAACAATTTTATTAATATTTATTACGAGGGGCTTTGCACTCATCAGTCAAAATCAGTGATTACACTTAAGCGGTTTTGAAAAAAGGTGCTTTGCATTGTAGTATTTTATATTAAGACAGATTTTTTGGTTTATTATTAATTTGAATTTACGTAAAACTTTTTTATATCTTCATAATTCATTAAATTTTGTTTTTATAGCTAATTTATAACTTGATTTATATTTAGAATGCTTGGAGTCTACAAAAAGATCCACAAGTTCATGGATGTTCTGAACTACTTCACTACGCAGGAGTGGACGTTCACAAACAACAACGTGAACGGTCTCGTGGACAAACTGGACAACAGAGATCGTAGACTTTTTTATATGAACATGAAAGATGTTGTCTGGGAAACTTATTTCCAAAATTACATGAGAGGCATCAGGCTTTACCTCATCAAGGACCCAATTGAAACTCTGCCTCAGGCCAGGATTAAATGGCAAAGGTATATTAATTTTTAATTTCTTAGTTCTCATTTCTCAAGTTTCAATTGTGATTTATATTTCGAGTTATTGAACATAAACAAGGAAAGTTTTATTTCTTCAGAATATTTTTTAATCCAACAAACAATTTGGATTTTTTTCACTGCCCTTTTCCAGTACCAAAGAAAACATGCTGCTTGTAAAGAATCATTTATATCTAAATCATACATCCGCGAGTAAAGGGTATAGCCGGGTAAGATAGTCGAATCGGCCCCCAGCGCGAACCCCTACAATATATATATCATTCGAAAGGGCATGAAAAAAGAAAATTTTTGGCGCGAACCAGAATTTTTTATACCCACTACTGCGCATGCGCGGTCCAAAATAGTGATTTTTCAACTTTGATTTTTATCTCGAAATCTAAGAGGGTTAGAAAAACGCGGTTTGCGGCAAAATTTTGTTTACAAAAAATGTAGTTCAATCATATTTTTTTAAATCATTTTTGGCGCCAAATTCAAATTGTTCAGGCTGTTTTTCGAATTTTTTTCCCTAAAAAATGCGATTAAAAAAAACGGTGATACATACCTCTCTGGAAAAAAAATATGTCATGTATTTTAAGAAAAAATAGCTTTACAAATTTTTTCAAAATTTTTGAAGTGGTGGAAGACACTTTTTAGGCCAAATTATTGAAATTTTTTATCTACATCGCCACCTAGCGGCTGCATACTGCGTTAAACTATAACAACATTTATATCGCTGAACTGCATTTTTTGTAAACAAAATTTTGTCGCAAACCGCGTTTATATAGCCCTCTTAGATTTCGAGATAAAAATTATAGTTGAAAAATCACTATTTCGACCCGCGCATGCGCAGTTTAGGGAATAAAAAATTGCGGTTTGCGCCAAAAGCTTCCTTTTTTCAAGACCTTTCAAATGATATGTATATTGTAGGGGTTTCTGCATAAAAAAATTTGGCCTACCTGACCTAGATTGAAAATAACTAATTTATACAATTTTTTAGTGATGGACATGGTTGAACTGATCTCGTTAGAGGTATTAAAAATTTTTTTTGCAGAAACCCCTACAATATACATATCATTTGAAAGGTCTTGAAAAAAGGAAGCTTTTGGCGCAAACCGCAATTTTTTATTCCCTAAACTGCGCATGCGCGGGTCGAAATAGTGATTTTTCAACTATAATTTTTATCTCGAAATCTAAGAGGGCTAGATAAACGCGGTTTGCGGCAAAATTTTGTTTACAAAAAATGTAGTTCAGCGATATAAATGTTGTTATAGTTTAACGCAGTATGCAGCCGCTAGGTGGCGATGTAGATAAAAAATTTCAATAATTTGGCCTAAAAAGTGTCTTCCACCACTTCAAAAATTTTGAAAAAATTTGTAAAGCTATTTTTTTCTAAAATACATGACATATTTTTTTTCCAGAGAGGTATGTATCACCGTTTTTTTTTAATCGCATTTTTTAGGGAAAAAAATTCGAAAAACAGCCTTAACAATTTGAATTTGGCGCCAAAAATGATTTAAAAAAATATGATTGAACTACATTTTTTGTAAACAAAATTTTGCCGCAAACTGCGTTTTTCTAACCCTCTTAGATTTCAAGATAATAATCAAAGTTGAAAAATCACTATTTTGGACCGCGCATGCGCAGTAGTGGGTATAAAAAATTCTGGTTCACGCCAAAAATTTTCTTTTTTCATGCCCTTTCGAATGATATATATATTGTAGGGGTTCGTGCTGGGGGCCGATTCGACTATCTTACCCGGCTATACCCTTTTAATATTTTGAAATATTAATTGAATACATACAGTAACAAACCAACACACTTATTAGACCAGAATCAGCTAAAAAATTTTCAATTTAAAATTCAAACTAAACATAGTTTCTTTTTAATTTAATATAACATATTTTTCTTTTTAGAATGTACTGGATTCATCAAACGTTGAAAGCCATACTGGCTTACGTATTTTTGAGGATGTGCTGGTCGATCCTGTTGCGTCCTCTGCTGTCAATTCTTTCGTAGATGACTGCTTTGAGATCATCGACTGATTTTGGCAGGTCGACCGTTGGTCAAGACGCCGCCGGTCGGCACCGCAAAACTTTGGCTGTGGTCACACAGATAAACCCAGCTGGATATGTGAATTTGACAAGAGTCTACAATATGTAGAAAGATAAGAACCACTGACTTCGAGTGTCAAACGAGGACAAGGAGGAGCATCTTGCAAGATGAAATTTTTTAAGATATTCTTTTGTATTATATTGTCTCTAATATTTTTATTGTGTTTACTCTCTTCTGTTTTGTCTAATAATAATCATGTAAAAAAATAATTTTTTTTAGTTATAGGGGTAATTCGTTACATTTACTTATTTGGACTATACATTTAAATTGTAGAATTTTATTTTGTAAATGAACTATTTATATCGAGTTATAAACTTTTTTTTTTAAGAAAGATTGTGTTTTTTTTTCATACAATGACATTGGAGTTTTTCAATAACCAAATTTATTGTTTTCTATTTTTAAACTTCGACTTCTCTTTTTTTCCGATGCTGATTCACTGTTTCTAATTTACGATTAACATAGGAACTTCAAGCTATTATAGAATATTCATTTAATTTTTATTATCATTAAGTTATTTTAAAGCCCCTAATATATAGTGTTAAAGTATCTTCCCCAAGATAAGAAATGAAATAACAACTTTGAAGTTATGAGTAATAATAATGGCTGATTTAAAAAATTAAAAAATGGAGTAATACATTAAACAGCTGTTTAGTGAAGCTATTTGTAAATTCGATAAACACAGTTGATACTTGATAGTCATTTAAAAATCAAAGACTGTGTTACTCCTCAAATTGGACATAAAAAAAATTATAAATTCTTTGATCATTCTTAAAAAAAAGTATATGATATTTGGCTTTTATGTAGTACGGTTATGTGTCTTTATTTTTGTTCATTTAAATATTTAATGCAAGCCTTCGCATTTTGGCATAATTTTTCTACTACCTTTTACATAAATAATGGTCTTGAAACGTGTCACAATTTTTTTTCTTATCAAAGACATGAAGTTTTTAAGAATTATCGAGGAAAAGTTTCTGTTAATCATTAAAATAACAATTAAATTTATTCACCTTCCATGAAACGAAAGCACGACGAGAAAAATATTTTTATTAATAAAAAATTAAAAAAAAAAAAAAAACTAAAATTTGTGTAAAAAATAAAAGACAAAATAGGCTAACAATCATTGGTAGGAATAATTATTTCTTATTTTGCAACAATTTCATCAAACTATTTATTAGAAAAAACAAGTTTACAAATTATAAAGAGAATTTTGAAGTTCATTGGAAAACAATTTTTAGTCAGTCGGGGTAGTCCTTGGCATTACAGCACGATTTGAATCGAGAGCTTGGGATCAGGATCAATTTCCACAGCTGGAATTGGCATCTTGGCAAAAAATAGTTTTTCATGTAAGATTCCACTTTGAACTGTAGGTACACTTGAGTGGTGTTAATTAAATAAATCATCATTGAAGGTTAATAAAATTTTTCAAAACTAGTAAAAAAAAAAAAAAAAAAAAAAAAAAAACATTCCACTATTTTGCATTAATTATTTACTTTATTTTTAATTACTTTAATTACTTTAGAGTTAATTCGATGGTATTAAAGTAAGTATAAATGTATCGTAAATTAATTTTTTTCAGCATTAAGTAATTGTCAAGATTATTTGTATTTATATTTTTTTATACTATGACGTGATGTTGCAGTAAAGATTAATCTCAATCAAGTACATTCTAACGTCAGTATTGGAAAAAAGTTCGTTTTGTAACTACACGAGGTTAAATTTGCTCTTTAGAACAAGACATTTTAAACCAGTATCGGTTAAGTTCTTGTTAATATAGGTTGAAACAGGTGAAAAAAACTCAATTTCAAATTCGTAATCTATCTCATACCGTTATATCATGGTTAATTTTTTTATACCAGTTTCGTCAAATCTGTTTTCTTATGTTTTTTCAAAATTGGTCTTAATTGTGAATTAAAAAAAAAAGTTAGGATGCCCGGAATATCGGAAGTCGAGAGACTCGTAAAGCCAGAATGCTCTCAATTCAAAGTGGCAAATCCAACGCCTATCCAGGAATTTTACTCGCATCAGAGCATCTTTATAACCGGGGGCACCGGCTTCCTGGGCCAGCTTCTCATCGAGAAGCTCCTTCGTACCTGCTCCGATCTCGCCTTCCTCTACCTGCTGGTCAGACCGAAGAAGGGGAAGGACATTCAACAAAGAATCGATGAATTATTTGACAATTCTGTAAGTTTATAAATACTTTGAAAACCAGGGATTAATATTTAATAGGGATATTGCGTAGGAAACTTCTTGTCCGGATAATTTTCGAATTTTGAAAATGAACTAGGATGAATTTTTAATCGTAAGAATTTTGAAATAAGGTTATAAAAAACACTGCTTTTATGCTAATTCTTTTCTAGCTTTAGAGAGGATTCCGAACTCTTTAAACTGTGGAATAGAGTAACAGATTTTAAAAATGAACTTAACTAGCAAGAGTATCGTAAATATTTGTTAATTTCTGATAAACAAATACCATTTTACAGATTTTTGAAAAAATGAAAGAGCAAAATCCAAAGTTCCGACATCAAATAATTCCTATAGCTGGTGACTGTACTTTGCCTGATCTGGGTATTTCGACTATTGACATGGCTATTTTAATTCAGGAGGTTTCTATCGTCTTCCACGTAGCTGCAACTGTGCGTTTCGATGAAAATCTTAAAGATGCCACGATGATAAATGTTCGCAGCTCCAAAATTATTCTTAAGCTTTGCAAGGAGATGATTCGGCTCAAAGTAACTACTAAATTCAGCTTTTAATTTTTGAAACTTTTGAGTTTTAAAAATCGCATAAAATGTGCATGGTTTTAATATAAAATACATGAATTGAAAATGATTTTTCTTAATTTTTCAGTCGTATATCCACGTATCAACTGCGTATGCCAATTGCGTGGAAAAAATAATCGAAGAGAAGTTCTACACCACACCAATCGATGGTAACAAACTTATCGCTCTTGTGGAAAATATGGACTATAAAGTGGTAGACACCATCACTAAACCGTAAGCTTTAATGATTTAACTAAAATACTAATTTATTCAATTCTTTTGAAATGAATGATTCCTAAAAACCTTTTATAGAATTTTAGGTAAATGGCCAAATACATACACTTTTACAAAAGCCGTTACTGAGGACATAGTTCGTCAGGAGGCAAACAACATACCCGTTGGTATTTTCAGACCTGCCATAGGTAACAAACTTATTACACAATAATAAATATCACAAACAAATCAAAATAAACTACATAAAGAATATAAATCACTTGATGGCTACATAAGTTCCATCTCAAATAGCTTAAACTTTTATTTTACATTTATTAATGGAACTATGGATTAATTTCATCTCGATAACTTTCGGTCTAAATAAAAAAAAAAAAAAAAAAAACTATCATAAGGTGGAAAAACCTTCATCTTGATGAGAGATCTAAGTAGGTTTAGATCGACAAATCGCTGTTTTTGTCGGTTTCGTCGAAACATTGGTTAAAAATTTTTTGTTAATTGAATCTTAAAAAATCGATTTTTAATAAGATTTTAATTTATGTCAAAATAAATACGAAAAGTTGAAAAGATTAAATGACGGGAATAACTTTTTTTGCTTGGGGTGCAATCTGGGGAGTACAACAAAGATCTTTAAATCCACTGCACAGTAGGGACAAAATAAATTTTTCTCTAAAAAGGAATCTGAATTGTATAATAGTTAAATAAAATATTAAAGAACTATTTATGCTGAATAAAATTTAAAATTGTTAAACTTAATATTTATTGATTTTCTAATAATTTTATTTTATTTTAATTTGTTTTATATTATTTTTTCTTTCCTCCGGTGGCCGATTAATCTTAATATTGAACAAATATTTTATTTTATTTAAGTGCTTTCAACATATCAAGAACCAATCAATGGTTGGAACTGTAACTTGAACGGTCAAACTGGGGCGGTCGTGGCTTGCAGCATGGGACTACTCCGATCTTTATATTGTAACGAATCTTGCAGAGGATGCATCGTACCTGGTGACTTGACCATCAATGCTCTTATAGCGGTCGGCTGGGATATTGCTAACCGAAAAAGGTAAGTTCTTATAGTTCAAAACTTGTTTGATTATAAATAGAAGAAGTCGAGTTCTAGGTATTCTCTCCAATATTTTTGTTTTTTCTCAAATTAACTTTTATACTTATGAGTAAAAATCAAAGTTTCGTCTTTAGCTTTCTATAATTTAATTTTAGTTATTGTCATTAACTAATGATACGATTTTCATTAACAGAGACCATAAAAACAGCAACGACATACCAATATATAATTATGTATCAGATGACAACCCAATAAATTATGGTCAGATAAAAGAGCTTTTAGAGAAGTTTAGCCTAAACTTTCCACCCAGCCAAGCTATCTGGTATTACAGCCTTAATTACGCCAGCAGTGAATTTGTTCATCTGATTTACATGTACTGCTTGCATCTACTTCCAGCCATTCTCATTGATACCGTCAGTTTCTGTGTTGGGAAGAAACCAACGTACGTAAAAATTTTCAACAATGATAACTTTAAAAAGTGTTTTGACCTGACTTACAATTTAATTTAATTTTAGAAATTCATGTTATAGTTGTTTCTATTTCTGATTCTCTGATTTTTTTTAAGCTCTCTAATTTTACAATCGTATAGTCAAAAATTCATTGTCCTTGCTTACTTCTGCTTTTCTTTACGAAAAACTTTGAAAAAGATTTATTACAGGAGAGTAAATTATTTTATTAGCTGAAAGATTTATCCAAGGTCAAAAAAATATTTTTTTAATAACGTATTTATTTTTTCTCGGGTAAACTATCTATTTTACGACATTTTTTTTTCTTTCGTAGGGCCTCTAACACATCGAGATACTATAAATATTTTTCAGTTAATTTTTTCTGAATTATCTTTTAGTTTTTATAATTTAAATTGTTTTTTCTATTTTATTTAGGATGTATAAAATTTATCAGAAAATCCGCAAGTCAACAGATGTTTTAAATTACTTTATGAACAATGAGTGGACATTTACAAGTAACAACGTGCAAAAACTATACGAGAAACTTAACAGCAGGGACCGAAAACTTTTCTTTATGAACATATCAGACTTCACTTGGGAAACTTTCTACCAAAATTACATGAAAGGAATAAGGCTTTATATCCTTAAAGACCCATTTGAAACTCTTCCTCAAGCCAGAATTAGATATCGAAGGTATGATTGTTGCATGTGAAATAATTAATCTTAGAGTTTAAGTTTGAACACAGATTGAATATGATTTTTCTTAGGAGTTTCTAATCTTAAAATAAAATTAGGATAAGGACGGTATCGCGCTTTTCCTCACTCCAGCCGGGAAGCGCTATTCCCTGCCGCTGCCGCTGGAGTCAATAGCGCTTCCCGGCGCCGTCGTGAGGAAAAATAGTATAAGTACTCAACTTGGCAACTGAATGGGAAGGCCTTAGATCGTTTTTCACCCTCGGCTTCGCCTCGGACGACAATTTCATGTGATCTGAGACATTCCCATTCCAGCTGTCTAGTTAAGTAACGTACTGTTAAGTACGTAATTTAAAAAATTTCAAACATGTATTATAAATTTAAAAATAGTCATTGGTTTATGAAGCCCGCAGTATAAACCTTGAGGTAATACAACTTTATACCCTACAATCTTCTTGTTAGAAAAAATTAAATGTTATTTATAAACATTAATTAAAATTTATATTAAAATATATCAAAAATTTAAGTTTTCAACTTCCAATTTATGCTTGATTTAAAAAAAAAAAGTAATGTACTAAGAGTCTGTATAAAATTTATATAAAGTTAATACTGTCATGAATATTTAAATTTGAAATTACCGTTAAAATAAAATTTTTATTCGTTCACAATGATAAAACTGTATTCTTTTTCCTCCAGGCTATACTGGCTTCACCAGACTCTCAAGGTCATCTTTTCCTGCATGTTCTTAAGTCTGTGCTGGTTCCTGCTATCGATTCTTTTGTAAACGAGTTCCTCATGATGGGCGATCGCCCACTGATTTACGCAAATCGACTATCGGTCAGATCACTGGAGGTCCAAATTGCGAAACTTTGTCTGCGAGTAGACAAACCCTGATTAACAAAAATCCAGTATCGCATCTACGTTTGATTCAAACATCAGAGGAAGATCGTTCCGTAGTTTAGTTCACCGAATTCGAATTTTTTGTATCTACGGCATATCTCATAATTATCAACTTACAAAATAAAGCTTAGCCTAAAGTGATATAGAAAATCAATGTAAAACAAAAGAAAGTTTTTTGTATTAAAAAGCTTCAGTATTTTCAAAATAAAATCTGCTAAAATCCATCCCTTTAATTATTTTCATTTGAAAATTTTTTTATTCTACTTTTTGATTTTTATTTACTTTGCCGTACACTACCCAACACTAAATCAGAGAATTTCCATCGATGACAAAGAAAATTAATTAAACTTAGCGATTTCAGCAGTTAAGTTAAATTGAATTCCATATCTACAAGTAACATATTAAAGTCTTTTTTTTTGCTATAATCAATTTAATTACTTTTATTCTTTATTCTCTCTGTAGTAAAATGTATCAAAGCAGTTTGATTTTTTTCAAATAATGAAAAAGCAATTAGCTGCGTTCCAGAACGAAACGTTTGTTACGCATCAACATACAATCATTTAATTTACTGTACACGTAGTAAGCTGATCAGTAAATTCACAGTGTTTCTAATCAAAGTCATTCGAGGCGAACTTGACTTTTTCTATTTCGAGTTTGAATAAAACAAATAATAAAAAAATTTAACATCCAGAATTTTGTAAAAAAATATAAAAGAAAAAACTGTACTTTTGAAGTTTATCAACAGTTATTTTACAATATGTTAGAACCATCCGTATAATTCAATAAAGTTATAATAAATTATAATATTTTTGAATAGTGAGTTGAATGAGCAACAAGAATTTTAAACTTCAAAAGAAAAATTTTAATGATTCTTAGCCGATATTATTTTGTGCATCTATTCAAAGTTATTTATTAAAAATAAACATTTATATCACTGCAAAAAAATTTCAAAAAATTTTAAGCGGTAGCAACTGTATATTCAGTAAAAAATCTTTGAGACAGCAATAAATCTATAGACAGCATAGATCATGGAGTATACTAGACCATATAATTAGACATATTTAAAGGAAATTTTTTACATTGAAATTTGCAAAAGAACAGTCTTGGTTCTCAATAATAAATTTTAGTGGAGCTATCCACTTACTTCTAGCATATTTAAATTTTACTCTTTATAAAATTCATTCGAAGGCTAATTTTGCTTATTTCATAAACTTCATCTCACAACTCTATTCTGATTGTCACAATTAAAGCGCACGATTTTCTATCCTGATTTCTCCGCGCTCAATCTTACTATTTAAAGTTATGTAAGAGACTGTTAGAAAAAACGAAAGTAATGCATGAGAGTTAGCAGCAGAGACGAGACACTGTTTTTCATTGCAGTGATTCAGCTTTAATTAAAAGCTAATAATGTTTTTTTTATTATATTTCTTTTTATACAAAAAAAAAAAAAAAAAAAAATTCAGATCTATACTTAAAAATCCATTTACAATAACAAATTTCATAAAATTTTTAGTTCTTTTTACAGCTATTACTCATAAATGTGTATTAATTTACAAAGTAGGAAAAATTAATTTTCTCATAACTCATTTGATTATTGAACCATGATTTTCAGATTTATTTTTTATAAAATAGTTAAAATGTCCCTAAATTAAAATTAGAAAGTTATATAAAAAGTTTTTATGTTAATTTGAATTATAAGATTCAAAAAGAAAAAAGGCTTTCTTAAAAGTTTTTTTCAATCTTAGGCTTACTACTTAACAATAATTTCACTTTCTCAAGCTGAAAATTTTTTATTTACTACTTTTATTTTGAATCAATTTAATCGATTGGTATCTGTGCAGAAGAGTCCGATCAGTCTACCGAGAATGATCAGTCTACATTAATATTTGAAAATACAATATATTTCACATAAAAATTTTGTTTACTTTTTATTTAAAAGGTCAATTTAAAATTATCAATTTATAAAAACAAAAGTAAATTAATATAAAAAGGCTATGATATACAAAAGGGAAAATACTGAAACTCAAGTTCAAGCTTTGAATAGAATACTGTACAAAAAAAATTAAATAGTAATCAAATAATTAAAAACAAAAATGATCGCAATGTTAAGCAGCTTTAATAACTCTACTTTATTTAATAAACTTTTGTATTATTTTCTCAGTATTCTTGACAATAGATTAAAAAGGACTTTTTTTAACTTAAGAGATTCTTTTATATTTGTATGCAAATCTCCTCCTGAAAAACCTAATTCATTAAGTATCAAAAAACCTAACAATAAAACTAAAATTTTTTTATTATAAAGAAACTTATAAGTCTGTACCGTGCCCGTGATTAACACTCAGTCGAATAAAGCGATGCCGCTCCGCTATAATTTGCATACATCGATGCGCTGATGAATTCTTGGCTCTTGATAGTGTTCGTGGAACCTGCTTTGAGTATAAATGGGAACTGCAAATTGTTCAATATGACACACTATAATTAGTCAAGGTCTGGGTCTTCTAGTACATGCATTGTTCACAGTGATTATTTTAGTTTAAAAGATTAAACAATGAAGATCCGTTTGAAGAACATTGAAGTTAAAATGTAATCTTTTCAGACGATCCCTCTCAATAGAAATAAAAATATTTTACCCCCTTTGAAAAAATGATCACAGTTTTTGATGAAATTTTCTTTTAATAAAATTTTCACGTTTATATTAAAGGTTCTTCGATTAGTTGAATTTATATATTTTAAAAATATTTTTTAACGGTTTGAAATTAGACAAATTTAAAAACTATGATTAAAACAGATTTATTGAATTATTAATTACTATCATAAAAAGTTATAAAAATTAATATACATACATGCAAACAAGATTTTTTAAATGAGTTTTTAAGGAGTGACATTCATTTAAAGTTTATAAACAAAATTAAATTTATTAATCTTACTAAAATTATTCTAATTGGGGAGAATTTGTACAGCAGACGGGCTCAGTATCGATTCAATTCATTTCAGTTTTGATATTTATAACATAACTAATAAAATCCAAACAAAGTTTTAATTAATACTAGTCAAAAGAATATGTTCTATTCAGCTTCTCAAACCGAAGAAGCTATACTCTGTCGTCACTAAACGTGACGTTTTTTCTACTGACGCACGTATAGTTATTTTTTTTTATGAAAAAATTTGACACTAGCCAGAAAATAAAGTAGTTATTTTACTATTGCAGGTGTTTACCTTTAGTTCGACTTTGGACCATGCCTCAACGTGCGGAATATTTTGAAATTTTATATCAACCGGATTATTTTGAATATCAATCGGATTAAAAAACATATTCTAAACTTATGGGGCAATAAAATTTAGTAAGAAAAAATCCAAGTAATTTAAGTAAGACGTATGTCTAACGAAAAGTACTCAATTCCAAGGAGACAAAATTTTCAAATAATCACACGAGGAAGTTTTGGTCTTTAATCTACGCGTATAATGTATTCCGTAACGGAATCGGTCTCAGGTTTAAGTATGCAAGAAAATTTGATGTCTTCGGATATTTTAGATCAGTTTAGTATGCTAATTAAACGCTAACTGATTTTAGGGTCCACGATCTTCGGTCTTTGATCTCCCTGGATTATTACTATCATTACTATTTTTACATGAGTGATGATTCTATGAACTGCGCATTATAAAGGATAATTAAAAATAGCGAGCTAAATAAAAAAAAATTATTTTTAAGTATTGAAAATTTTTTTTTTATCTTTTGCAAACGATTTTACCAAAAAACAGGCCTGGATAAAACACGAAAAGAATTTTACTATGCAAAAAATAATTTTTTATCAGTCAGCTATTGGTCTCAGAGAATAAAAAAGCGGGCGCTGATTGATGATCTGATTACATTGACTATTGGCTGTTGACCCACGTTTTTTCATGGTTATTCTGGTATAAAACATTTTTTCACAATCAATTTTTTAAAAATATGTATATTTTTTTTTTTTTTTTCAAGCACACAATTTTCTTATATCGAACCGTGATTGGGAAAAAAATTTATTTTTCACGCGAAAAAATATTTGAAAAGTTCAACTAGGCTCCACGTGAGCGACCTTTCC
Source organism: Encarsia formosa (assembly GCA_038277355.1). Classification (NCBI taxonomy): domain Eukaryota; kingdom Metazoa; phylum Arthropoda; class Insecta; order Hymenoptera; family Aphelinidae; genus Encarsia; species Encarsia formosa. The sequence continues at coordinate 116,759,981 of CM076184.1, forward strand.
ATGTACCCATAATCGTCGACCTCGTGGTCAAGGTCAGGTCTCGATTACGAAAGCCGGAACCATCTCTCAGAAACTCGTCCTGACTCGTGTTTACTGTACCCGTTATCGGAAAATTGCTCATTTTTTTTCTTCGAAGGATTCTTGGATGAACAATTCTTAGTTGCTTCATAAAGTCAAAAATATGAACGTCAACCTTGAAAACGACTGTCATCAAATGTGAGGTGTAATGAGTAAGATTACAAATCCAACTCTGAGACGAAACTTCAACCTTCTTAAATTTGAAGCAAGCTTTCAACATACATATTAAATGAATACAAAAGGTTTCTATACTGAGCAGCTCAACCTTCGACTAAGCAGTTTTTAACGATTTCAAAAAATGTTTAATTGATACAGCTCAGTTTGTTGCAGTAGTCATTGCACCTTTTATTTTAGAGTCAATTCATAAATTACATAACGCTCAAGAGGGGGTGAGAAAATCAAAAATTCCTAAAAGAGTTTGACGTAATTTGTGGATGGCCCCTAACACTTATAAAAAAATTTAAAAAAAATCATTCGACAATAAATTGATGTAAATAGTAAGCGAGGTAACTTGTGAATAATATTTAAGATACAAAATCTAGTTTCAAGTTTAATTGTGTTTTTGTTTTATAGGGTGTTAAAAATATACGTATGTATGCATGAAAAAAACTCAAGTTGCAGCTAAAGTAATACAATTGAAATACACAAAACTTTAACCAAACATCCTTGACATATGTCGAAATTTTTATTAAAAATTACACTGATATTCTCGTTTTTTCTTGGAAACTATTTACAAGCCCTTACTTTCATTCACTTGATTCGTTTTACGTGTTATTGATAAAAAATTCTCGATTGAGAGGTTCAAGAGCGAAGAAATCTTCCTTACAAAAAAACTCTACAGTTTTATTCAACATAGTTTCTAAGAATGAACAATAAAAAGTTTTAATAAAATTTCGACGAAAAAAAAAGTTAAATTAATCAAAAAAATATTTTTCCATTTTACAACCCACAAACAAGTTCTTCATTTACATTTTGTTCATAAAAACTCTTAAAAAAATGATCTGTACATTTACTCTTCAAAGCGACAGCGCTGAAATGGTCAACGACCTTTAGAACCAAACTTTACACAGGAACCATACATATAAATATATATTTTTTCGTCAGAAACCATTAATCTGTGTCATTATATATTTTAATGAGAGGTAATAAAAAAAATATAAAATAAAAAAGATCGAGAAAATAACTGATAATTTCAATTGTAGATCCACATACTTGCAATAAAGTCCAAAAATAAACCATTCTTCGGATATTTCTTTGCAAGCTCGGCCGTTAGGACTTTTTTTTCAAAAAGTCTAAAAATCCCAAGTCCCAAACAAACCCATTAAAAATTCAAATTTTACGTCAACTGTAGAGAATTGGTGGGGGACATCTTGAAATCACGTATAAAATCGGACGTTCAGAGCGAAAGCGTGGCAGTTTACATTGCGAGCGCGAGGTATTCTAACGAATTTTTTCGGGTAAAACTTTTTTTTTTCCCAAAGTGTACCAAGTGTTTTAAGGTGAAATTGTAGGAGACTTTGACGAGAAAATCAGTGGCCGTGCCGCGAAAACAAATTTACCCGGGCGTTCGTGGTCCTACGAGTGCTTGTAGGAGACGAGCTTTCACTTTCGGTGCGCCGAACCGCGGATACTTGTGGCTGAGACACGAGCGTGTCATAGTTGGTTCGGGCGCCCTGCGAGCAGGACCGGCTACGCGCATCTTCACTAGTGGTGAGTTCTTAGTCTTATTTACTTATTTCTTTTATTTTATGAGCTGAGTGTGGGTAGTTATTTATAAATTTTGAGATTGCTTTGGTTTTAATCTTAATTTAAAATAAAAATTATAACGATTAATTGAACAATGAGAAAATTTCAATTAAAGTACTTATAAAGTTCTCAGCATGAGTAGTTTCAATAAATTTTTTTTTTTAATTTTTAGATTTCTAATTTTGTTTTTAATTCTATCGCTGGAACCATGGTTGCCACACTCCAAAGTTAAAACGTAAAAGCACCGATGTTGGAGTCTTAGATTTTGAATCTCAGTCGGGGTCAGATTTCTTTCACAATTTTATACAATAAAAAGAATTTTTAAATCTATGATTAGTAAGTGCGTCTCTTTTTTATTCTAGCTAAACGTTGACCCTGAAGTGCTGCTCTTAAAATCTATGTGTCGAAACTTTGGCACTATTGAATACTCGTGAAAAATTTTTCGGTTTACATAAGATGACGTTAGAATTTTTAGACTATTTTTTGTTTTAATAACACGGAAAAAATTATAGCTCCAAATCTGACTTTTCGCAATTTTTTATTAAATAGGATTTTAATTGTGTTTTAATTATTTAATTACTGACTATAATTTAATTTAAAAATAATTAATGAAACTTACAGTTTTTAAACTAGTCAATTTTTCCTTCTATTTGACATAAATATAAGATTCAGGAACACAGTGCGTTTCAAATAAGTTAGACCAAAACTTTTCAATGTCAAAATAGATACTTATTTATTTATTTATTTATTTTTTTTTTTTTTATTGTTTTTAATTTTTACGTTTTAATGTATAAAATTTTAGTTTTTGTCCCTAAATTTTAAATTAGTATTTGATGACGTTATTAAATAAATCGAACACTCACTAATTGTTATCCGATTTGTTTGATTAATGATCAATATCTAAAAGCAATTAGCATGTCTTTGTTAAATTCAAATTAAAAAAAAAATTTTAGTGATTCTTGACATTAAAGTACCGTAAGGATATGTGGTTTTTAATCCCAAATAGCTTGAACAGTTACAAATTAGTATCTCCACTTGAACAAAAAATTTCCATTAAACTTAAAAAATAAATAAACAAAAGGCTTTTTTTTGAGTTTATTAAGAAAAAATTTAAAAGCTTCATAGAATAAAACGACTACAAAATAGAGTCATCTTAAGTAATTCTTTCTACTGCCTAATGAATTTTCTTACGTATTAAAATTTGATCTTAATGACTCATGGATTCGATGGTTTGAAGCGGAAAGAACATAGCAAAACTGGTCCCGAGTTCGAAATTTCCATAAAAAATTTTTTAAAGAAATAAATCTATCCTGTCATAGAATCTCATTTAAATACATCCTAACCCCGTCGACTTGTACAGAAAGATCAAATTCCAACCTACCTAAACCGGGCCATACTTGTTGATTACACGTGCAATTAAGTAAGCAGGGTGTGATGGCCGTTACTTTAAACGACGTAAAATACGTATTCGTATTAAAAAAAAAGTTTTTTAAAACACACGCTTTCACCAAATTATAACAAAAGTTTCTACAGCTGCACGGAAGCTAAAGTGATTGCACTCTTGTGAATAATTGCAATTTGAGCGATGAGAGGATAGAAGCTCATCCGCGGGTCATCCACCTGTTTCTTCGAAATGTTTAATTTCTTGAATCAACTTCTCAGTTGCGAGAGTTCAGTGAAAAACGAGTAACATAAAATTTTTTGGGGAATAATTGTTTTTTGTACAATCATTAAAATTTTTCAGAGATGCTTCCATTAAAAAAAAAAAAATTTTTTTTAATGAATAGTATTATTATTATCAATAAAACATTAATTATTTTGCTTTAAAATTTTATCCAAAAAATTTCAGTCAGTTATCAACATGCAAATTTTATTCTAGTCTTATGTAGCTGAATAAACGTTTCTTCTGAATATTTTACTAACCAACAGATTTTTTTTCGAAAAGAGATAACCAAAAAGTACCTTTTACGTCATCTAATTCTATTATGAATGAAGTATTTTCGACTGACGAAAACGCTGGCTCTACCAGGCGAGGTCAAATTTTTGAATCTTTAATTTATACAATCTAATCGATCTTCCAAAAAATTTTCAAAAAATCCAAAAGACTCTTAATAAGATTCTAACGTAGTTTCAACGTAGCGAAAAATTACAGACGGAATCGTAGCTGCTTAGAAGCTTTGAGTAAACATTGTGTTCTTTTAACGTCAATGATGTAAGTAAGCTTTTACATGCATACAAATAATAGATGTTTTAATGATTTGTCTAGTCGTAACTCAGTATCATGGCGTGGCATTGTCAAGTCATCCACGTGTACCAGCTAACACCTACCACAAACGAGTGTGAATTTTTTCATTTCTCGTACTAATTCAATTTATAAAAAAAGCATCACATTTTTCACATTTAAATTGATAAAAAAATCTTATTATCGATCGTTTACTAAGTAAAAATCGAAAAGCAGGTTTTTTTTTTTTTTTTAACGGCATCGTAATTGATACATTTGTCGCTGTAATAGAGTGAAAATAGTACAGTAGAAACGAATAAGTTTTCAAATAACTGTCATTACGATGCCCAAGCAATGTCAAATTTTTCATCATTCAAAAAAAAAAAATAGAAAAAAAAAATATTGAGTATTCAAGTAAAACGTGTTATCTTAGATCACGTAACTACCTTTGAAAAAGACTTTTAGCATAATTATTGATTCAATATCATTTTTGTTGTTTCGTTGCTCTAGTTATTAGTCTTAGAGAAAGCTGTCGCACCAAGATTTAAACTGGGAACATAACGAAGTTTATAAACCAATTATAAAGTATATCTTTGGATATTTATAAAATACTCGACCCATATTCGAAAGAGTTTACGTTTATCGAGGAGCTTAAGTAGCTTCCAAAATCACTGGCACATGATTGGTATGCAACTTCGGAATCCACTTATGAAGAAGCGTGTAACTAGTCTGGTTCAATAGTACAAAAACGTACTCGGGTTTCACAACAAAGCATTAAGACTTTCCAAATTGAATACAAAAAAAATGTGAGCACTGCTGCCGTTCGGAAGGCGCGCTCGCGTACCGAAAAAACCTGAATGCGCAGTATAACCAGAAAAAATTTGTTGATTTCAGATAGAAATGGCACCCTTGAATTCGGAACTACAATCCGACGTCATTACTGACGTCGATCCCAAGACGCCCATACAGGAATTCTACGCTGGACAGAGCGTGCTGATCACGGGTAAGTTGAATTTTATCACCTTTTTTTATGCTTTCGAAAAAAACTAACCAAAACAATGTTTCAGGTGGAACTGGATTTTTGGGAAAACTACTGATAGAAAAACTCCTACGAAGCTGTCCGGATCTGAACTCCATCTACCTGGTCATCCGAACAAAGAAGAATCAGAATGCGACCCAGAGACTCGACGCTCTCTTCGACGACCCGGTGAGTTTTTTTAGAAGCCTTAGAAAAAAAAAGAACAAGGAAACTAAGGTAGAAAACTTTTTTTCTAGATATTCGGCCTGCTGAAGGAAAAAGTTCCGAAATTTCGTCACAAGGTAACGTCAGTAGCGGGCGACTGCTCGCTGCCCGGACTGGGAATATCCGCCTCGGATCGTGAGTTGATACAGCGGGAAGTTTCGGTGGTCTTCAACGTCGCCGCGACAGTAAGATTCGACGAGAAGATCAAACACGCCGTAGCCGTGAACGTAAGCAGCGCCAAGGAGGTTCTCGACCTGTGCGGAAGCATCAAAAACTTGAAGGTCAGTTATTTCTTCACCATAAGTCCAAAAAAAGAAAAAAAAAATATATGATTTTTGGAAAAAACAGGTGGTGATACACGTGTCGACGGCATACAGCAATTGCAACAGGCTGGACATAGATGAGAAGTTCTACGAGCCCCCGCTCACCGGTAGGTTCGCCCCACATAAATTGTCTAGTCTATCGAGCTCGTTGTATGACATAATATTTATCGACAGGGGACAATGCCATCAGACTGGTCCAGACTTTGGACGATAAAAAACTCGACGGCGTTACGCAAACCCTGCTGGGAGACTTTCCGAACACTTACGCCTTCACCAAATGCATCGCCGAACAGGTGGTGCAGCAATACGGACGGGACCTGCCGGCCGGAATTTTCAGACCCGCCATAGGTGAGTTTTAATTGGTTTTTAAAGCAAGTGACGAAAAATAGAAACTTCTGGAAGGTGAGGTTTTTCCCGGTTTGAACTCGTCGCTCGAGCCGTTATTATTTATGCGAGCCGATTTCAAAATTTACGTTTTAATTTTCGTGAAAATTACAAGACCCGTTTCTAAGTGGCTGTGGATTTTAATTAACGACCGATAGATTTAAAAGTTTCGTGATTTTAATAATTAATAAAAACAATTTTATTCAAATGAAAAACAATTTAATTGCAGAATAAATAAATTATGCCAAGTCCAGAAACGAAACAAAATTATAGTATTTGTTGAAAGAAAATTTATTAAAGTGAAAAATGTCAGAGATGAGAAGAAAAATTTCATGCACTAAGTAAAATAATTTCTAAAAACTAACCAGCCGAGGTCATTACTTGTATCGATCTTGACGAAACTCTAGAGATCGTTTTCTTATGTCAAAAAATGAATAAAACCATCAATAACTCTTGCCATGGCCTTTTTACGCCTTCAACCATCTAGCCAACATAGCGTTTTTATCCATATTTCTAAAACACGGTGTTTTAGCTTATTTTTAAAAAATTTGTGCTTGAAGCCTAAGACACTAAGAGAGTTCTTCAAACTCGAATTTTCATTATTTTTCATGAATTTCTAGAAAAATATATTTAGATCAAATTTTAGCGATTTTGATTATGTACATAGATTTCTATGACTCAAAAAACGTTAAAAAGCGCTATTGCAAATCCCAATTGAAAATGGTCCTAATCACTAAAATTTTATCTAAAAATATTAATCTTTGAAAATTCATAAAAAAAGCAAAGAAAATCAAGTGCGCAGAACTCTCTAAATGTTATAGGCTTCGAGCACGAATTTTTTAAAATTAAGTTAAAAAACCCGTTTTTTTCGAGAAAACGGGTAAAATATTGAAAAACTCTATATTGGCTACATAGTAGCAGGCGTAAAAAGGTTCAATAGCAAGAGTTATTGGTGGTTTCGTTCAGCTTTTGGCATAAGATATCAATCCCCAAAGTTTCGTCAAGATCAGCGTTCCAGAAGTGGTAAGTTCTCCTGGTATATATTTTTATTTAGTTTCAAGTTAAATGTTTTTAATTTTGCACTGAATGTGCTCAGTGCCCAGATTTGGTAAGTTGTACAAAAGTAGAATTTAACACCCATTCAATTGAAAAACTCAAAACTAGATTGAATTTAAAACCTATAATTGTCAAATCTGTGTGTTCTCCATTATAATTTGTGCATTTTTTCAGTAATATCAACGTACAAAGAACCGGCAATTGGTTGGGTAGACAACGTTTATGGACCGACCGGCGCTCTAGTTGGTGGAGGAGCTGGACTCATCAGAACTATGAACATTGATGAAAATTGCACCGCCGAACTCATTCCCGCCGACCTTACAGTAAACGCTTTAATTGCGACAGCTTGGGATGTAGCCAATAAAAAGTTAGTTTTCAATAAAAAAATTTTAATGCCGTTTAAAAGATAATAAATTTTTTCTCAAATTCAGTGTTTATATGCCAAAAGCTCAGGAATATGGAAAAAGCTCGCAAAGGCTTCTGAAAAGTAGTAAAGGACCTAGATAAAATGTTTACTCTGATATTTTGAATTTAATTTTTATGTTGAAAAAATTGAATTAATATTTTTACGATTTTCTTAGGACTTTCTTCTTGCAGTAAGAAATCAAGACATCTCGATAAAAAATTTTCAGAAAACTTTATAAATACTGTATAAACTAGCGTATAGCATCACTTTTAAGTTTGGGATTTACTGCCTATGTGTTATAATTTTAAATGTCTAAAACTTGTTCTAAGAATGTTAAATGAAATGACAATTATTTTCATACAAATAATAGTTAATAACAAATAGAATTTTTTAACCGACCACCGCTCCTAATTTTTGGGGGTTGGCTCTAGGGTTTAGGTACAAATTTTAAAATTTTTAATTTTTTTAATTAGAGTTCTATTGGCATGGTGACAAATTTTATAAAAGAACCTACAATTTTATTGTAAAAAGTGTTAAAATCTAGTAATTTAAATTTTGAATGAACTGTATCTGACAATGAATAATTTTTACAGAGTAAAAGGTGAAGATCCACCAATTTACAATTACCATTCAAGTTGGAGCAGAGGAATCACTTGGGGAGAGTACATAAACTTAGCTTTTAAATATGGAAAAAAGGCACCGAGCATCAGAAGTATATGGTGTTACACCATAACAACTACTAAGAATACCTACTTGTACTATCTTCTAGCTCTATTCTTACACATTATACCAGCTTTCTTTATGGATGCAGGATTATTTTTAACGGGAAGAGAAACAAAGTAATAATACAAAAAAAAATTAATCAAAAAATCAAAAAATTATAGTTTTGATAAAAAAAATTTTTTCATTTTCAGAATAATGAAATTGTACAAGAAAATTCACAAGTTTTCTGCAGTAACCACTTACTTTAGCATGAGAAAATGGGATTTCAAAAATCTCAATACTACTACGCTTTGGGAAAAACTAACGCCCGAGGACAAGGATATTTTCTACTTTTCAATGAAAGATTTTGACTGGGAAGACTTTATGCAAAAATGTGTTTATGGACTAAGGCTTTACATCTTTAAAGATGACCCTAACAATGTACCAATTGCTCGTAAAAGAATGGCTAGGTATTATAATTAATTGATTAACATTATTTTACTTACAAAATTTTTTGTAAATCTAAGACATAATCTTTATTCAAAATAATATTCGTAATGTAACTGTAAGTATAGGTATCTGCACTGAGATTCAGTAAATTTAGATTAACGAAGCGTGCTTTCAAAAAGGAGGTCATAAGTCTTTAGATAAGGTTTCAGAACGCAGAAGTTGCGATTGACTTCAACTACGAACTTTTTGAAAATTGTCTACTGAAACAAAAAAAGAATTAAACGAAATAAGTCGGTTGTTGTTGTTAAAAATATCTCGAAAAATATAGGAATACCGGTAAAAAAAGACCTATTTGTCGAAATATGGGTGGTTTTTTTTTTTTTTTTATTGTGTTAGCAAACTATCTATGAAGTCAATATTGATCCAAAAGACAGATCATCTAGAACCATACACAAGTAGGCGTTTTAGTTATTAAATATATATATATATACATATATCATCGAAGAATTGAAGCTATTCAAGACTTTAATTATAAAATGTTGATCAGAGTTACCTTGTACTACATAAAAATGAAAAAAAATATAATTATGTGACTTGATACTTGTAGAATGGCTAACAGAAAGTACTTTACAAGAATACTGGATAAATACCGGAGAATGCTGAAAACGACTGAAAATACTTAGTAGAGCTACGGTGATCATAGAATAAATCTTTAAAAAACTTTAAAGTTTTGTTCGAATGGAGTATAATGTTGTGGTTCCATTTTTCATTCACATTAATGACAAATTTTTTTTTAATTTCGTTTGCATATTAAATTTTTCGAAGCCTATGATAGTTCAAATGAAATATAAAAAGGTTTTTTATAACGTAAAAAAAGTTTTTAAGTACTTCTTTATTCATTAATAACAACAAAGAATACTGAAGTAATATTGTGGAATACTGAGTGGAAATTGGAAATATTCTAGAATATTTCTTTTCCGTTAGAAAACTATGGGAATTACTTTTCGTTAGTCATATTTTGCTGAAAATATTAAATGTATGTAGATAATGAATAGTATATTATTCCCAGAGGGACTAAAGTTTGCAGTGGAGGCCCGCTGTCATTGCAGCCCGAGACGAAGTCGAGGGCTGCAAATACGTGGGCCTCCTCAGCAAACTTTAGTCTTGAGGGATATATGCACTTTTTTAAAGTCCGTTGATCACAAAAAATAACTTGATTTCCTCCGATTAAAGCCAAAAGAACGAAATGTACTCCCGAAGCGCCAGCGGCCGACACGCAGCCGGCCGCCATGTTGCGGCCCGAGCGCTAGCGAGGGCAATAGGGCATGCAGTAGGCCGGGTGCGCGTTGGTCGATGGCGCAGGGAGTACATTTCGTTCTTTTGGCTTGCGTCGGAGGGAGACAAGTTATTACTTGTGATCAACGAGGTTAAAAAATAATTTAAAAAAAAATGAGTTAAGCAACATTCTTAGAAGAAAAAATCGTAATCGTAATTGGGTTTTCAAAAGTAAAAACTAGAAATTGAGCAGTGATTTAATAGTTGGAAAGTACTGAATAGTGCATATATTGATTTTTGTTCAGAACTTGTACCAATTACCATTTTGATAAAATTATGTGACCCTAAGTTTTTGATCGCTGAAAACAAATCTGAGGCTTAAACTCAAATTGGTGGATCTAAAAAAAGCTGTACATCTTATCTACTTGAAAAAGTTTTCTAATCTTTTTCTAATAACAGTTTATGTTAACAATAGTTTTATGTTTCCAAAAAATTAAGTTTTTTTTTTTTTTTTTAGTATAGCAAAACTTCTTTTGTAATTATAATTATACACGATAAAGTATGTACTTGGAATGATGGAAAATATCTTCATAAAAAAAGTTTTTGTCAGATTCATCATTTTAAATTTTCAAATTTTCACGTTAAATTTCAACTCTGCGTGTTTAAAAACACGTGCATCCATAAAGAAGCTGTTTGAATGGTTTTCTAAAGTTATTGGTAAAAAAAAGACATTAGTTTTATTTCAAGTAGTTATCAGATCCAGGATTTTAAATTTTAGAATTTTTACTTCAAATTTAATTTTGCGTACTCAAAGTCATGTAAGACTACCATTAAAAGGCAATTAAAAAACCTCTTCGGAATGATCTTCGCTTCGGTTTTTTTTTTTTTTTTTTTTTTTTTCATCAATCTTGGATCTTTTAATTTTTTAGGTTTTTCTGACATCGATCCATACAAAAGTTAAGTTTAGGTAATTTTAAAGGGTTTTTTTAAGAAAGTGTCTAGGTACCATCGCCGTGTACCGTATTCGGTGCACGGTACACGGTACACGGTACCAAATGAGAGTTACTTTAGACACTCTGTGAATTTAATTGGATTATTTAAGATGTACAATTGAATTTAAAGTAGAAATTAGTAGTTTTTTAAACTTAAGTGGGTTATTTGGAATAAATTATAGGATCTAAAGTAAAAAGCTACCGTGTACCGTGTACCGTGTACGGTTCACGGCGATGGTACCTAGACACAACCTTTTTTTAAACAAGATAACTACTTATCTCAGCGGGTCTAAAACGATTATAAAGAACTTTTTTTTAACTTGAATTTTATAATATTATTTAGTTATTAATGTATACACGTATTTTAATGTCACTGAAATCTTAATCTTAATATTTGTAAATTTTTTGTTTCAGAATGCTCGTCTTGCATAAATTAATTAAGTACACTTTTATTGGACTTTGCTTGTGGTTTTTGTACTTGACAATTTCTGTTGTTATGTCATCCGTAGTTGGTTCAGGAATTGGAGTCGCTTTGGTCAGCAAAGGAGTTAACATTCGATAGTATCAGTTTATCTAGATAAATACAAAGTTTTATTTTTAAAAATCTAAATTTACTGCAGTGTAGTTGTTTTACTTTAACTATTTTTATTATTTTTACTTTACATAGAAGGCAATTTTAAGAAGTAAAAAACTTGTATTAAATTTGGAGACGTAATCTAAATATTTATTTTATAATCAAATGACCTTCAATGAATATAATTAATATTAAGTTATTTTTTATGCTATACATTTAAATGAAATTTGTCTGAAAACTTTATCTAATTGTTAAAAAAAAAACTACCTGTTTTGAAACATAATTTTTTTTTACAACTTTTATTTTTTATTTTTAATGAGCTATTCTTAGTCAAAAGTCTATTGTAAATAGTTTTAGACTTATACTTAAGATGTATTGCTACAATGTTTTTGCGGTCAATGAAGCAACTGATTAAAAAAATCTAGTTTAGTTAGCTCACAGTTTATCAGCTTAATGTATTATATATAGATGCATGTTACTAAAAATTTTCTTAACTAATTAAGTGTGATTATTAATTTTAGTAAAAAAAAACTATCCTGATATTAAAAAGTTATCCTGATATTCAGCGTTACTTGTCGTGTATAATTTTATAAAGTTTTTAACGCATTTGTATATAAAATGATTGAAAATAAAATGTTCTAAGATAATTGTATAACAAATAAACAAGAATTATTTGAACTTTTGAAGATTTGTAATATGTTTATAATTTATAATCATTGAGTTGGAACAGAAATTATTCTGAAAAAAATTATTGTTTTAAAAATTTAAAAAAAAAATCTTATGGCCCATTCAAAGAGTCTTTTTGGAACTTCAAGTATTTTATTTTTATCATGTAGAAAAAAAATTGTTTAGTTAGACTAATCACATGAATCAATACTTTGCTTGATATGGTTTTAAGATCGTATACTTAAAAAAAAAAAAAAAAAATTATCCACAACTGTGTAAGAGCCTATTCTAAATGACATGAGTGAAATCATAATTTTTTTTATAATATATGATTAAAAAAATAAACATTCAAAAAAGAATATTTAAGTTTTATATTTAATGAGTTATTCCGTCACCTGTACAGGGTTTACTAAAGTCTCAAATGTACCCTTCACTATAAATATAGCTTTCTTAGTTACCCAATATCTCAAAATAATACAGCACTTATGTCAAATCCAATCATAAACAAATTACAAATTACAAATCAATTCTCCTTGAAAAACTGCAACATCGTTTCCTACGTTTTCTAGCCCTCAAGTCTAATACCCCAATCGCACCCATAGACCATGATTATGACGAACTTTATTCCAAGTTTCAAATTCCCTCACTCAAATCTTACCGCCATTGCCAGGATAACTTATTTTTGTTCAAAATTGTCACAAATTACACTGATACCTCATATCTCTCAAATTAGCTGAACTATTTTGCTCTAGTAAGAACTCTTCGTAACAGTCAAAACATCTTTACAGTTACCCTCAAACCTATTGACTTAAATCATCGGTCTGTAATCGATCGTGCATCCCTTAGTCTGAATAAGTTGAACACCAGGATACCAGGCTTGCTGGACCTTGACTTGGCGGATTTTATTAGAGTGAATAGGGAAACAACCCTAAGGTTTTTGTCCGAGTGATTTTATCATCCAATCAAAGTATTCAAAATGGATCTCTACTTCATTGTTTGTTATATTAATTCTTAAGTTATATTATTTTTTGTATTTTATATTATTTAACTCCTAATTAGCTGAAAGTCAGGCAAATAATACTAAGTCACTATGATTAAATAATAATATGTGATAAACTTAGCAATATTCTTGTACCTAATTATGTATTTAAAGGGCTCATGCTCGTATATATAAATAAATAAATAAATAAATAAATAAACAAACACGATTTACAAGAGCGTAATTACAGTAATGAAAAAGCGTAATAACGTAATGCTCACCCCCCAAATATAATCGGCTCAGGCCAGCCATCATTGTAATGAGGCACACACACACGAGCGTTGATGACTTCCTTACTAGTCTCCGTAGATAGAGGTATTATAAAGTTAAAAAAGACGTAGAAAAAACTTTCACGTTGTGAAATGAGCCGTGTCCATGGTAAAGATCTCTCCTCCTCCTACCTACCGCAGCCGCACCGAGTCGGCTGCTTTCTTCCAAATCTCGCGCTCTAGACAATTGTATAATAGTTGCGTAATTTTACGCACCGCCACTAAGTTGTATTCAAATTTAAAGCCCCCGCTACACAACTGAGTTATATGGTTATCGTTCTTTATTATATTATGGAGAATTGGAAGTGCGCGCGACTCTTCTTAGAGAGAGCTTTATGTGGGTTTGATTATATTCTTTTTTCTTTTTTATTTGATTAGTTCCGTTGAGTTACGTAAAATAAAAGACATTATACAATTTTTCGGGGGACTTGGTAGTCCAAGCGATTTAAAATGACTTTTTTTTCGTGCAGCCCGAGTTGGATCATTGTCGTAAAGTGAGTGTAAATTGGCTAGGGTAATGCCCGACAGTCCGTAATTTCCGTCCATCATCGGACTGCGAGATAAGCGAGCGTAGACTATGGAATGAGAATTTTTTCCAAGTGATTGATATAGTTTTTTTTTTTTTTTTTTTTTTAAGTTGGACATAATGTACTTTTTTATTGATGTACAATTTGAATGTAAATCCCAGGCTTATACTTTCATTTTTGAAACTATAAAAAAAAAAAACTTTTAATTTTTGCTTTTTTGGGGAAAACAATACTTCAACAGTTCTACGAGAACGATTATTAGTAGGCTTTCATAGTTGCAGAGAGCCATATTCATAATTAGGTGAATGTTTAATATCTAGGACACGCAGTTATATTTCTAGAATTTATATTTGTACTCCTAAAATGTAAACTAGTTATTATTTGCAAAAAAATTTTTTCAGGTGTATGAAACTGTTTTTATGCACCCTAGAAAAATAAATATTCATTATACGAAATATTTCAACGCTTTGAGGTTTATTACCTCTGGTAACAGTAAATTTTTTCCATCTTTCGAATTAGCATTCTTCAAGTTTTGTGTGTCAAGTGAATTTAAATCAATAATTTCAATTTTTACGGCTTTACAAGTATCGATTAGGAAAAATAATGGTTGAACAAAGAACGAAAATTTTGAGCTCATGAGAATATTAAATTTTATTTAAAAACCTATTAAATAGTATATTACTTAACTAGGCAGTATGAATGGGAAACGTCTCAGATCGCATGAAATTGTCGTCCGAGGCGTAGCCGAGTGTGACAAACATGTGATCTGAGACCTTCCCATTCAGGTGCCTAGTTGAGTATGCTATTTTTCCGCACGACGGCGCCGGGAAGCGCTACTGACTGTAGCGGCAGCGGCAGGGAAGTAGCGCTTCCCGGCGCCGTCGTGCGGAAAAATAGCATACTCAACTAGGCACCTGAATGGGAAGGTCTCAGATCACATGTTTGTCACACTCGGCTACGCCTCGGACGACAATTTCATGCGATCTGAGACGTTTCCCATTCATACTGCCTAGTTAAGTAATATACTATTAATTAATTACAGCAGTTTTTTAAATTTATTTTATTTTAAATTGTTGTTTTTTTTTTTTTTTTTTTAATTATTAATCACAGGCGTTACTGCCCTTTTTGCGTATAGAAGTTTATAATAAGTAGAGTTTTATGTACTCACGTCCTGAAGTTATATTTTAAATATTTTTATGGCAAAAATAATAAAAAACCACTTTAATTACAATGTGTGTCACGTGTCAGAGGTATACTTTTTGCCTAAAACGTAGTACTTTGAGAGCTCTAGCTTTAAATTTTGAAGTTCAAACATGTCTAAAAATATTAAAAATAGATTCTAGTACAGTTTACTGAAACATTGAAACTATGCTGAATAAGGTTCATTAACGAACAAACCGAAACAATGCTGAATAAAGTTCATTTACCTCATTTACATAATATGTCAATACCAGACTTTTGAATACATTTTCATCAATACAAAAATTTTTTTTAAAACGAGATTAGTTTTCATTGCATCACGCAGGTTTTTGAAAAACTTGTTTCCAAAAATTCCAGTTTTATCATTACTTTACTATAATGAATAATTGGTAGTAGATCAAACTCTTTAGATTTATGACCAAAAATATTATCTTCCCATTGCTGTATGACTAAAAAGTTTGGTTGGCCATTGCATAAATAAATAGAAAATTACCTTAAAAAACAATAAAGTATTTTTCTCAGCAGACTCTACAATGTGTATAACTCCTGTTCTCCAGTTATCCACTGAAAGAAAAAAAAAAGAAAAAAAAAAAAAAAACATGAAATTAAAAACCAATACAATAATTGAAACTTGTTCTGTGTAAACTAATTTTAATAGTGGGTTAATTTAAAATGCATAATAATCAAGTAATGCTGAACGGTAGTTAACATAATTTTTTTTTACAAATTTCAAACTAGTAATTTATTAAGAATTTCTCAAGAAAACTTCGGGTTTTTTCTGCTTCTGCAGTTTGAAACAATCGTTTAACTTTTCTAGTCTTTAATTTCCCGAGAAATAGTCGATCATAAAAAATTTTTTCTTTTTTTTTTATGAAATTAATGTTGGTAACAGTTTGAAGATTTCAGTGCTGCTTGCTATTACCCCACAAAAAATTTCTTTTTCCGTATCGATATTAAAAAATTGACCAGAAAAAATTTTTCAAAGAGACTTTAAAAAAACATTGAATTCATTGAAATTTCAGTGAAAACTTCTCGATAAATACTATTTTTACAAATTTATAACATATTATTAATCTTCACTGAATTCCATTTTTTAGAAAGATAACCGCAGGGGCATTCCACCTAAGTTTTTTAAATAAATAAAGTGTTTATACTAATCGAAAAACGATAAGAATATTGTAAACACAGTGGGCGTAAAAGTCGCTAATAATTTTGCAAGTAAGAAGTTTTTCATTTCGCAACAAAATTTATTTGGTGTCGAGTTTTTTTATTTTTTATTATATGGTGTCAAGTTTGATTGAAGTGTGCACTTGAATAATTTATTAAGATTTCCTGTTGATTTTTTTATATGGTATTATTATTATAATTTCAACGTAAAAAAAATTAATTAACATAAAATTTTTCTATATGTAAGGTAGGTGTACCTTATATGGCCCTGTGCCTAATATGCCCCCCCCCCCCTGTTATTTTGAATATTCTCGATATGCGTCATCTCTACAAGGTAGGAAGAATTCAAAAACACTGAATTATGAAGTTTTGAGCTGTTTAGAACATTTGAAAATTATTTTTGCGCATGCCTTATAGCTAAAACTCGTTTCGTATACCTTCGTTATTATTTTACGTTGTGATTAAATGGTCTGCCAAAATATTTAGACACACCTGATCAAAATTTTCATAAGTAGCTTCGATTCGTTATTGTTTCAGCTTTAAAATGCGATTTTAGTTTTTGTTCAACTCGTTCTCTAACCAGTTTTATTCTTAAATAACTTTTCATACTGCAGTGTACCTAATATGGCCCCCCGCGAATTAGTAGAAATACCGATATTAAGAGTCCTTACTTTCATATTTACTTTTTAGAAAATCCTATCCTAATGTTATTTAAGAAAAATAAATTTAATTTTTTCAAAGCTTTTTTTCATTTTATAACTAAAAAAACATTCTAGCTCAAAAACAAACTTTGATAAAAATTTAAAGTTTTAATTTTTCTACTGGTTGCAAAGCTTTCAAAAATATTGTAAAAAAGGCTCAATTTGTAATAAATAATTTTTAAAATAATGAAAATTTTGAAGTTTTTTAAATCTCATATCCTGATTGATTTAAAAAATAGGAACAAATCGCAATTAATTAATAACTTCAAGGGGGCCATATTAGGTACACAAATTTTTGGTGTCTTAAAAAAACATGTTTTGGTAAATCCTCTGGCATTTCAAGCTCATTGGCCAAAATCGAACGCGTCAGGTCTCATTTTAAAGCTCTTGAATTAACCTTTAAAATGAGACCTTACAAGACAAAAAATATTGATTTGATTCGCCACAACGTCGATTCTCGCTTGGGGGGGGGGGGGGGGCATACTAGGTACAGGTACCTTACATAAGCTATATTTTTTTCATGAAACAGATTCAAATCATTGAAAAGCCAAATAATCTAAAAACATTTTTTCTTTTAAACTAAGAACCACTCATATGAGCAGTGAAAGTACAAAATTATAAAAATATCACTTAAATTATTAATAACATCGTATTTCAAAATATATCAAATCAAACAGTGCTCATTTGTTTGACGACGGTCAATGACGATAAAATCAAATCGAAAAAGTAAATATTGTACATATCTTTTTTGCCTTTAAAATTAGAGATGTTGGGTAATTTATATTTCGCGTTACTCGCTTTAAATACTTCGTGTAATTTTTTAAATATAGTATGAAATTTTAATAAAACAAAAACAAATTCTTTTTTATAATATACCTTAGGTTATTTCAATTTTGACAAATAAACTATACATTATGAGAACATAAAAAAAAATGATCAATTTTACGTATTTGAAAAGTAAAATCAACCAATCAAACGACATTTCAGATCACAATTGATAAGCACATCAATTTCTGTTTGATACTTATTCAAGCGACATTCTCCAAGGGTAAAACCCAGATCTAAAAAAGATATAAAAAATTTTCTTCAGTACATTTTAAAAAAAATTTAGGGATAAATTAACTAAATAAGATTTTAAAGATCAAAAAATATCTATCAAAAAGTCATGGAGTAATATTAGATGCGGAACTGATTGATGTCTTGTGAAAAATTAATGTAAACACCTTTTACTAAAAGAAATTGTATGTTGTTAACAAATTATATAACAAAGACTATATATAATTTTATTTACAGAGAAAAAAATTCATATTGTTGTTGTAAATTTAAAAACTGACTTAAACAAATTAAATACACCAGAGTAATTTAACTTTTAATTTTTTAAAAAGAATTATTTTTTTCTGTATAATTATACAGCTGCGAAAAAATAAATTTTTCAATTATTCAAAAATTGGAAAAAATAGAGAGGTTCCGGTTTGACTTCCTGAATAAAACGCGCGTCTTTTCTTACGCAATTTTGAAATGGTTGGAATAAGTTAGTTTTCTGTAAAAACTCATCATCAAATTAATGAAAAAAAAATTATCAAAAAAAGAATTTTTCCAAACTTCAAAAATATTTCATAAAAAAAAAATCAATTGAAAAAGAAAGTTAAAAATCGTGCGATAAAAAAGACATCTCCTCGAAGTATCGACGTCCGAACTTAAATAAAGAAAGGCCGCTCCTTTGTCTTGAGTCGTTGACTTCGATTCTCCCCCTCCCGGTCCAATTAGTTAGACCGGCACTTTTCACTTCAAAGAAGTTTTATCGAAGATCCACGTAAGGCCAGCACGAGCGTAACATCCAGCAGCATAGATAAAAGTGATAGAGTTCGTATAGCACTTTCACCGGCTCGTATCGAGAGAGAATTGCCTCACCGTAAACATTGCGTAAGGGATCAAGGTCGAACGAAAATAAATTCAGGACAATTCGAATATTTTCATTTCTCTAGCCATCTGGTACAAATGAATTTCCCTAGATGTGGCCTTTGAGCCAATCAAATTTTTTTATGTCTTAGGCACGTGTCGAATTGCATGAAATGGTAGGAAGTAAAACTGAATTTTTCGTGCAGGATGATGAATTTGAAATAAAAAGTCGTTGCATCACAATACTTTTTTTTATTTTTCAAATAATGTTTTTGACTCTACTTTGTCAATAAAGATGTTTTCGAATTTACGACCTTGCATTTTTTTTTTGCTGGTTTCCATTTTTTGCTAAACATGAAAGATCATTTAGCTTTTTACAGCCAATATCAGGGTTGAAAGACTAATGTGAGAACTGTTGTAAATCATCAGTACGATAAATTAAGTATTCAAAAAAATATATTTTTCATTTTGGGTTTGAAATATAAAATTATTTTGCCAAAAAAAATTTATTCACAGCTGTTAAACGGTAACTTCATCCAGATGTTAGCTATGGAAATAAAACTGAAGTGCATTTATTAAATTTAAATAATTTTCAAAAGGCTTCGAGACCGACATCAAAAAACTTCATTTTAAATTTTAAATTTGATTCACGTGTAACGTTTACGAATAAAATCTTAATCTAAATTAAGTTTCAAAAAATTTAATTGGTGGCCTAGAAATATTATTTCAGTGTTTATGATTTGCATAATGTGACATGCTACGAAAGTGTGCAAAATAAAAAAAAATAACTTAAAATGTTTGTTAATATTCTGGGCCTTGAGTTACGAAAAAAAAATTTTTCAAAAAATTCGAAAAAGAATTTTATAGGTAAAAAAAAAGTTATAGGTATATTCCTAAGTTAATTCCACCGTTGTTTTCTGCGATAATATTGGACGTAACAACTCTTCCCGTTTATAAGACTATTTATAATACAGGATAAAGTAGTTCGAATAGGCTTCATTACACTATTTTCAGTGAGGTCTTTTAAAATGATTGTCTGTACACAATTAAATTTTTATTGTAATTCTAAAATTTGTAGGTAAATTTGTAGATAAAACACATTTTAGTCTTCATTACAAATATTCATCTGTGAGCTTGCTATATCTAAATTTAATAAGACCAATAATAGCTAAAATATTTAAATATCTTTCTTGGCGATTAATTTATTATAAATAATCTACTTGAGGTAATGTAATTTATATCACACAAGAAATAAATAAAAAATTTATTAAATAATGAAAAATTATTTATTTCATCTTCTTTCAGATCATAAATAAAAGCAAATTTTTTCACTCTAACGTCAATGTTTCTAAACAACCTTTTTTTTGTAGTTCTGGATGAGCAAAACAAACACTCTCGACTACCCAAAAATATGAAATCGATGAAAAAGTCTACTCATCGATCACAAATTAATAACTTTTCCAGACAACAAAAAAAAGAAGCTTTTCTCAGCCTCTTCTTGCAACGAAAACCCAGACGATCAACTTACTCATCGACTTCTACAATAAGCGTCGCGTCAAAATAAAAAGTTACGCCCCACCCCCGCGACTAGGTAAAAATTAAAAAAGCTCCCACCACATCTCTACCTCGTTATCGCAAAACTTCATAAGCCGCGTCATCGAGGTAATGAAACTCGAAAGAAAGAAAGGAAGAGGGACCCGAAGAAGAAGAAGAAGAAGAAGAAGAAATCCTAATTCAAAAGCGTAGCGGTTAAATAAGCCCGGAGCGAGTAGCGGCGCGCTCTTACTGCAGTCAGTTCGTCGACGAGCCAGGGGCTCGATTCAGTCCGCCGAGCTCAGTCGTACGTCGAGCTGCTACCGTGCCTGCACTCGCGCCTCTCCTTCAAAGTTACAGTCTCGGCGATGCTCTGAATAACCACCACCGGGTTATCCGTCCACCCTCTTTTTTTTTTTTTTTTTTTTTTTTTTTAATACGAGTTGTGTGAGATTTTTGTTTTTCTTCCAAGTTATCGATCGGTGGTGAACTTGCAATCAAGATGCTGCTCGACCTCGATATCACCGGGAACAACGTGAGTTTTGTTAACATTTTTATTTACTGGGTTTTTAGAGAGCAATTGGGGTAGAGACAGTTTTTTTTTTTTTTCATTTTTTTAAAACTGTGAAGAATGATTGTTGTCGAGGGAAATTAGTTTTTGATAATTTTGAAATAGCTGTTAGTCAGCTTTTATTTGTTTATTCATTTATCTTTTTTTTTTGACAATTTTTTACCTTAGTAAACAGAATTTTTTAAATTGCTTTACGATCGATACGCTCTATGAAAGTTTCGACGGAGTTAAAACTGAAAAGTTTCATCCATCATTGGAATTCAGTTTTTCAAAATTTAAACTACTTCTACTCCCGCTGGTTTAGAGTTTTATTTACAACTTGTCAGGCTGTCGATAATTTTAAATATTTGACAAGAATGTTTAACCAAGCACTAATCATAAATAAACAAATTGTACAATCAAAAATAAATTTTCAGCCTCGCTTGTTATTTTAAAACTAAAATTTCGTCAACGAGGAATTTTAAAAATTTCAATTAAAATATTTTTCGAAAAACTCGGATCGATCAAACACCCGAATCATCCAAATAACATCAGTGTCACAACGGTTACGACCCACCTCAAAACAAGCTTAACCAAAAATATAAACAAAACCCGGGCCCCGCGTCACATGTTTTCCAATCCTTCTGTGTAAAATTGCGTGAGTCTCCTGTTTGTAAATAAAATTATTCCTCAAAATCCTCGCTGCTTTGAATAAATTTTACGATTGATCGAGGGGGGCCAAGGAACCACAAGAGAAATCTAGTCATTACCTAATCGAGTGAAAATAGTTGCGAATCTCGATTCTCTCCGTAAAAAAAAAAAAGGAATCTTTCGGCATAATAATGCAAAACACTGACATAATGCATACGCGCGTCCCGCGAAAAAGCTCGCCTGAATTAGTTTCAATTATCGCTCGGATCCAGTAATCAAAGTGACATAAACGATTTCTTTCGCCCGGCGCGATTTTTCAATGTAACACCATATATGTAACTCAGGGGGGGGGGGGGGTTCTAATACCCGCGTGTGTGCGCTTTTGCCGCGATTGATCGCTCCACTTTCCATTCATCCGCAAAACTTTTGCCAAATTTAAACTTTGTTGGCACGAAATTTCATATGTTACGAACTAATTATACTCCGGGTCTCGTGATAAACCTCGTAAATTCGCTGACCTATCTTTTGGCCTCTCCTCAAACTCCAACCCAAAACCACTCGAATTTTACAAAAAAAATTTACATTTGTTTAAACAATTTTCCTCGCTGTTGAATTCGTTCTGTTCTCGGTCCGATGGTGCCGAGAGATTATACGGTTCAGCCTGAAAAATATCGATCGGCTCATCCTACTTTCGTTCGTACTCTCCTTTTCCCGCACGCGTGTTTATCGCACGAACCGTTTGATCATTAAAAAGTAAAAGAAAAAAGTCTAAAAATTTGCCACCTCGGAGAGGTATACGGGGTTACGTAACACTCCCGAAATTTCACTTTCGTCCGCAACCTTTAATCCCCGGGGTATTCGAATATAACATAATTTTTCTAACGCTCGGTTGCGTGTCTGTCACCGTATTGGTTCAGGACAGTCCCAGATGAAAACCGTTACTCGACCCACCAAAGCTTCCCAAAATTCCCCGTCGAGGCTCGCCGGCTGGGTTAAGCAAGATCCGCATCCTAAATCACACCACGCCCGTGATCATGCTGCTTTGGAGTTACATAAAATCCGATGTGTCGTACGACCCGGGCGGGATGCTGTAACCCACGTGAGTTATTTCGCGCGCGCGGGGCATTAGAACCGAAATTTGTAAATGGATCGAATGGAAGAAAGTTTTCTTTCGCCCGCGGGGGGGCCTCTCGCGCGCCCACCTTCTTTTTTTTTATTCATTGGTAAGTGCCGTGATGAGTTATTGCCTCGATGACGGTTTAGCAGTTAGGAAAGCGTCAATGTGAAAAAAGATATTTCTCATAGATTTTTTTTTAAACTTGACACCTTTTTTAACTTTGAGACGCTTGAAAATTATTGTTTTAGCGAGTCGGATGGTGGATTTAAAGGTGACGAAGTTTCAAAATCCTAGTGGAAAGTAAATACTTGCGAAAAAGGATTGTTGTGGATTGCTCGAGACGTGCAAGCTCTTGATTAACCTCTTCGTTTATCAATTGAGTCGTGATTAGTTTATACTTTATATTCAATAACAAAAAAAAAAAGAAAGAAAAAAAAATCCATCAAAGCTGAATTGACAGCACATATCGGCGTTCGCAGAGTCTAAAAATAGCGCGAAATAATAAAAGGGTCTCTCCTCGCGCCCCTTCTTCGTTCCAGCCTCGTCCTTGGCTCTCCCAGCTTCCTCGATCCGAAAATTATCGTAATAATCGTAATAAACGTAAACCCGCGTCCGCATTCCGCGATTCTTCGAACTTGTAAGCGTTCTATGGTCGTAAACAGAGCCGCAGAGAGAATCACGATAAGAGAGTCTCTCTGATTCGAAAGTGGAACGGATTTGCTTGTTTAATTCGCGTTAATTCAATTGATGGATATACGCGCACCGACGTTGGTGCTTCGATAACCATGGAAGGATTAAAGGTGACTCGGACACCATTCTCCAGTCCGTTATGTTTCGAACGGTTTTTTTTTTCTTCTTCTTCTTCTTCATCGTCTTCTACTTTCGATTCGTTAATGAAAAAAAAAAAAAAAAAAAAAACATTCGGGGAATTAATATTCCCATTGTGCACCAAGGCTGAATCACTCTCGCGAGTGTGACACCAATCGCGTGCATTCCACTAGGGCAAAATGTTGCATCTTATATTATTTTATTCGTGGAGAAAAATAAAATAAAAGAGAGAGAGAGAGAGAGAAAGAAGAAAAAAGAAGGCGCACCTTCCGAAAGTAGGCAAGACTCTCACTTGAGGGTCGACGCGAGCCGTACTTGACCGACAAGTCGTCTTGGACGTTGTTCGATTGAACTGGTTTAGCCCGGGCTTTGGAGCCTTAACGCCGGACGACGACGCGACGCGGGTTCGACGAACCCTGGCGACGTCTGCGGAGTCCCGGGGAATAAAGCGACGTAATAGAGGAAGTGCGGTTGCTTGTACATCTCGGTGCTGAGCGGTGCGGTTATTACAATTACAGATCAAATTGTTGTTGTTACTGCCTGGGAGATCATCAACACTCGGGTAGCTTTCTTTCGCGATGATTTTTATGCCTGAACTTGGTCGTTGGGTTATGGAGAATGGATTTCAGAGAAAATTTAATTAAAATTGTAGCAAGCTATAGTCTAAAACTGTTTATAAGATCAAAGCGTTTTTTTTAAAGCGAAAAAAAATGATTTTTTTTTAAATTTCATTCATCTAAGTAATACTGAAGTAACACTTAATTTTGTAGAAACAGAGTAGATAATCATACGTTACTTCTAAAACACATGTTTAGAATGATTTCTTAGATCACTCACAAATTAGCGGGAAACACTTTTTTAACATTTAGTTCATACGATAAGTTCGACGCTTGTTTGATATCAATCTACATTGTCATGTTTAACTATTGTATTATCAGTCTTACTTCCTCTAGAAAAATTTTTGAAGGTTTTTTTTTCTATTGTGACGCTAAATCATCAACTTGATTATTAAATTTAAGTATAATACAAAAAGCGTTTAATTTAAGTATAAAAAAAAATTTTGGTTCATAGAACTTTAGTCGATAAAATTTGTTGTCACAAGACTTATAGAATATTATCAGAAATTTTTCTAACTGGCGCAAAGTTAAAATTAAAGTCCGGTAATGGTGACGAATGATCATTAATCCGCAATGTGTCAATGTTATGTCCTGCGGTTTTTCACTCTAAGCGCTAATGAATGAACCGTGAAGTGCGCGGGATTTTAAAAATTTAAATTAGATTTTTTATTTGATGAAAATTTACTTAATGCGTCCCTTATTTTCCAGGAAAATCGTGTTTACACACAGAAATCAGAGCCAATTTCGAACGAAACCAACAACAATGAGTTCACGGAATCGTTGGACGTACATGGACGTATAATCACCAAAAGAACACCGTTGCAGGACTTTTATGCACATCAATGTATCTTCATCACAGGTAACATTGCGTCTACTCATATTTTCTCATAAAGAAAAACTATAATGAAAATTACAAGAACTACACAGTTAGAGAAATGTCTTTTTTTAATGTTCTTTTGGATTTGATCATTTGTTTTATAGCTATTGTGTCAAGTCAACAACTGGGAGTATATTTGAAGGGGTTTTGTGAAGTTATTTAAGAATTAAAAAAAAATTACTGTTTATTTTTTATGTATTATGTTGGATCGACTAAATTGTTTTCATTCAATTCAAATACTATAGCGTTATGAAACTATAATGCCTTTACAGATGTATTACGATAACAATGATTCATATAATTCTGAAATAATAGAGTTAGATTATAAAAATAATAATTATTAGAACTTTCTACATTATTCAAGAAAATCAAAAAAATAATTTTGTTGAACTTCAAAGTCGAAATCTCGTTAACCAAAGGAAAAAATATTGAACATTAATTTCCGACGACAAAGTTAACAAGCCCAAAAAAATTTACACCCGTTTAATTTTTTTCTCACGAAAAAAAACTCGTCTCATCAAACAAAAAAATTCCCCGAAAAATCACTAACAAGCCGAAATTTTATTGCAGGAGGAACGGGCTTCCTCGGAAAAATCCTGGTGGAGAAGCTGTTGCGGAGTTGCTCCGACCTGGAGTGCATCTACCTCCTGGTGCGCCCCAAGAAGGACAAAAGCGTCGCCGAGAGAATGGAAAATCTCTTCAATGATCCAGTGAGTAAGATAGCGTTGATTTTTCGGGGTTGCGTACATTCGGCACAAGGTTCCTATCGCAAGGCGAATTTTAATTGAAATGAAAGCGCAGTCGTTGATGCAATTTTTCTTTTTCTTTTTTTTTTTTCATAAGTCGTCGCATTGCTCTAAGAAAATTGACCTTTTCTTTCTCTCTTCGCGAGATACGTGCGAGTTGCAAAGTAAACAAGTGCTGTTTGCGCTACTTTCATTTCACCGTCGAATCTACTGGACTCGTTCCGATGTTTTGGTTTCGATCCAGCCAATAGTTTGAATACTTCAAGTTGAAAACTTTATTCTTGGTGCATAAAATTTTTCAAATTTACGCGCAAAGATAGTCAAACGGAAAAATGTTTGAAAAAAACATTTTGCAATCGCCAAGAATAGAAAAATTAAAAGAAAAAAAAAAAATTATTCAAAATGTTTGAATTTACATTTCTCTCGAACTCAAAGATCATTTTTGAACAACTCGCTGACGTTTTTTTTACTTTGGTCGGCAAACATCGATGCACTTGCGCATGATGTCACGAGTTTACGCACCTTCTTTTTTACTTTGAAGTATTTGCGCTCGCGTATATACTCGGTTATAAAAATAATGGAAGCGCGTTACTTGAACTTGTTAATTGAACGTTTCGTCGATGAATAAAGTTAAGTCGTTTATTGACCTTTGAGGATAAAAAATTTTTTCCTTGCGCGCATTAAATCATGAAATCATTTTTTTTTCACATTATCTCAACTCTGTTTTGAAAAAAATTTTTGCAAAAAAGAAAAAAAATTCGCTTATTGCGTAATGAATATTCAGAAGTCCTGATAAAATTCGTTGTCCTTCAAAGGTTGATGTTTATTTAAATGTTTATTAAATTATGCGATTTTGAAACAGATGTAATTTTTAATGGACTAGACGAGAAAGTCTTCAATCTTTCAAATCCAAGGTTTTTTTCTTCAGCTTTCACTTTAAATTTTTCTGTGGTTCATTTAGAAAAAAAAGATCGAAATTATGCAAATTTGAAGTTTTTTTGGAATAAACTTCTGTCTGTTGTATCGAAAAACAATTGTTTATCGATGTTTACTAAAAAAAAAAATTTGTTTTCAAAATCGTTCTGTGCTCTTAAAAAAACGTTGGTCACGTCTAATTCTGCAACAATAAAACGCTGTGTCGTAATAACCAATTATTTATCTTAAAAACTTTTTTATGTTTTCGACTCGAGCAGAAGTCCATCTATCACTTGAAGGATGCGACATAAAAAAATATTTATTGTCAACAATAGAACAGAAATAACAGTCCACGTAATTAGAAAAAATCATTTTTGCAGACCTTTTTTTTTAATTAAAAGGCCGTGCGGTTTTTCTTTTCATTTCTCAGTTTGATCGATGATAAATCATGAAATCATCTTCCATCGGGAGTAAATTTTTTTTCGGATCTCGCGGTAACAAACAAATTTTAACTTTGGCTTTTAATGTATATCTTGTGTTGTTTGCCAAGCGTCGCGCCTCTTTTTTCTGACTCAACGACTCCTGTCCGATGGGTCGAAAAATTTGCAAACGCCGTCTGCTAAAACATTGCAAAATAATTTGAAAAAATGAAAAAAATTCCACGATAATTGCAAAATAATTTACTAATTTAAATTCAGTGAAAAAAACACCCCGGTTTAAAGAATGCAGTCCTAATCGATAAGAAACAGAGGAGTAGGAGAAAAAAAAAAAAAAAAAAAAAAAACTAGACCTTGAACGCTGGTCTCCGTACCCGAGAAGTAACAGGTTGCAATTAAAGAATTTAATGTTCACAGATTTACGAACGTCTTAAAACGGAAATGCCGAAATTTCACAGCAAAATAAAGGCCGTTGAGGGCGATTGTTGTGTAGACGGACTCGGACTTTCTACCTCGGACAGAGATTTGCTGACACGCAACGTAAGTATGGCGCAATTGTTGAATAACATTCATAACACCAAGCTTTAACCGACAGCGGTGCCATCCGGAAGACCAAATACGCTCGCTCTGATCTTCACCTGTGCATTAGCGGGACTTAGATTAAATAATATCTTTTTTCTTTTTCTTTTTTTTTCGAGCCATGTCACTCATTCCAGAGATTTTTCATGGGAGTGAAAAGTGTGGGTAGATAAGATTGGAACCTAGTTTAATATTTATTTTTCTTTCTTTTAAAACAGCTTTTTATGACGCGTTGGTTTATTTTGTAAATTAAAAATCATTAGCGTAAAATTGAAAAATATATCACTTGGAATGAAATCAACGATCGCGGGTATTAATCTATTCCAGCCACATCAACGAAACAGCCAAGGCTTAATTTCTCAATAGATATTGATTAAATAATTTCGCAAATTTATTTTTTTTTTATACAATCAATCAGTGACCGGGGTAAAACCTGGTCGCACAAGGTGGCAAACGAGAGTGACGCAAGTATCGGTCGAAATAAACGTGTCAAGAGTGCTAATACCGTATAAATGCTTATACACACAATTATTGCATTACCCGAGTGCATTCGTTCTTTTTTTTTTTTACTTCTTCTACTTCTTGGTTTTTTCTCGGGCACTTTTATTAGTATTTTTTTTTTTAGTAAAAATTAATTTTTTTTTTTTTTTAATTCTAAAAGTAGGATGAAACAAACAAGATATCTCGTGGTATATTTTAGCACGTGCAAAAATCGATCCGTATTTGTCTTCGTACTTTACGTGTCGAAATTTAACCTTCGAAGGTACACAGTTTTCAAGCTAATCAATTAAGTTGCACGTGTATAATTCTGGAATAGTAAAATTTTCGTTTTATGGTTTCCCGGAATATTTCACCGAGCAGTTTCTCTGTAAAACTGGTTTGTGTTTGTCAATCCGTGCTCGGGGGGGAGGAGGAGAAAAAAAAAAATTGGTTTTTATTTTAGGTACTTTTTTGCGATTGTTACAATATTTTAAGTGCGGGTTATAATTGCAGGTATCAATAGTTTTTCACGTTGCCGCAACGGTGAAATTCGATGAAAAGCTTAAACTCGCAACGGCAATCAATATACAGAGTACGGCTGATGTCATAGGATTGTGCAAAGACATGGATAAGCTTAAGGTAATGAATATTACAATCATAATATTGCTCTTGAAAGAAAAAATCTACAAACTCCGCTGCGGAGATTAAACAAAGAATATTTTTGAATTTTAATATTTTCTGCAAACCCTGCATTACCCAACTGTAAAGATAATTTAACGAATGAAACTTTGCATTTGTGATGATACGAGATTTTTAATATAAATCCCGGCACACTTATTACATGACTAATCTTGACACGATCTTGTATGAAAGTTTCTAAATTTCGGGCCCTTCAAACGTAAGATCTTTCGAAATGATCCAAGGTGAAACCAAAAATCCTTGGACCTTGCAATTAAAAAATTTTTCAACGACAGCAAACTATTTTCTATCTTGATCAGAAGAGATCAAACTTTTGAGAGGACTCAAAAAATATAAAAAAATGTAATTAACGGTGAATAATTATTTACAGGCGTTCGTGCACGTATCAACGGCGTACGCAAACTGCGTGTCCCACGAGATTGGGGAGAAGTTCTACGACTACCCGATCAAGAGCGAGGAGTTGTTGAATCTTGTCCGATGCTTGCCCGATGAAGCCGTTGACGAAATGAGTTCTCGGTTGGTATACGTTAATCATAACATTATAAAAATTAAAAAATTGTTCTCAAAATCATGTTATTTAATTTTATAATTTTTTTCAGAGTTATTTCACCATGGCCGAATACTTACGCGTTCACCAAAGCACTGGCTGAGGATCTTCTTAGAGCTAACAACAAGAACATACCTATGGGAATTTTCAGGCCTGGAATCGGTAAGTTTTATTTAACTTTTCATAAATCTCAGTGCAGTATGAGTTATTTTCTAGAAAGTAATCTTTTTTTTATCGTTTTTATTTATTTATACTAGATAATATTCTCTAAAGAGATTCTTTTAAAAAAGTCTCGAGTAATGCTTCAAACCTGACATATACATTGCCTTGTTGGAAATATAAATAAAAATTATTTTTTATATTTTAGTTATATCGACAGCAAACGAGCCAATACCTGGGTGGATAGACAATTTTTACGGGCCAACGGGAATAGCTGCCGGTGTAGCTTCGGGTCTGCTACGCACGTTGCACGTCGATCCAGATAAAAATGCCAACATCGTGCCCGTCGATCTCACCGTGAACGCTCTGATCGCCAGCGCCTGGGACGTCGCCATGCAAACAGCCAGGTATTTTTTTGTCAAATAAGCTTTGCCTATCTCAAGCTCGTAATCAAATTATAATTGCATTACCAAACTGTAAGCTTTTTAAAATTTAAAGTTGATATTGACTTTTACAATTTTAAATCTTGTTTATTAATTTATATAAACTTTTTTGAATAAGAATACAAATAAAATTCCGAAATTTCAAAATTTCAGGAGAAACGACGATACGTTGATTTACAATTTTGTGTCAACGGTGGACGCGCCATTCACGTGGAACGATTTCTTTGTCACCAACTCAAAGTTCGCTAACGAATACCCGCTAAGCCGTTCCATTTGGTACATGTCATTCAACATGAACAAATACAAAGTCATGAATTCGATTTACATATTCTTTTTACACATGGTACCAGCTGCCATCGGCGACGCCGTTCAGTTTTGTTGTTATAGAAAACCCAGGTAAATACTCTTGAAATTTTCAGAATTCAGAATACTAAAATACTTATATTTATTTTCAAGATGGTACAGTAATTAAAATTTTTTTTTTTTTACAGTTTGATGAAAATGTATGAGAAAATTCACAAATTTTCCGCCGTCATATCTTACTTCAGTACTCGCGAGTGGAAGTTCAAAAACGATAATGTTCAAGGCATGTGGGAACGTCTGGATCCACGAGACAAGCAAATGTTTTACTTTAACATGCGGAATTTCGAGTGGCAGGAGTATTTCAAAAATTATATGAAAGGCATTCGAGTTTACCTGTTCAAAGATCAGTTGGAAACGTTAGAAAAGAGTAGAAAGAGGTGGAGAAGGTAAATAATTTTTTAAGTACGCAAATAAGCTTGAATCTAAGTGTAAATAAGTGTGACTAACAAAAAAAAATTTTTTTGTAGGTTTTATTGGATGCACCAATTCATCAAAGGTTTGGTAGCCTCGTTCGGATTTTGGTTTTTATGGAACACACTTTCCACAATATTCAAGTGAAAAGTCGATAGAAAGAATAAGTATGAATGAAGATTGTTCCAAAGTCACTGTCAAAAACTTCGTATTGACATAAAAAAAAAAAAAAAAAAAAAAAAAAAGAGAAAAATTGTGTAGCTGTATATACTTTTTATAAAAATATTTAACCTTTTTCTATAAAAATTTTAATGATTTAATATCAATATTTTATAGCTGTTTTTAACTTTATTATTACTATTAATGTTTTTTTTTTTATAAAATAATTGTATAATCGTAAATGTTAAAAAGTTATTTAATTTTCTAAATATTTAGAAAGTTATGCTACTGTGTTATATTGTTCTAGAAAAATTATTTCAATTCATGAAACGAAAAAAGAAAAAAAATTAAACCAGTTGATTTTCTCGACGATGTACATAGATTTTTATTGTAGAAAGTTTTGAAACCAATTGTAAACAATCGAATTTGTAACTTGGTTGATAAAATGTCGAGGTGCTATCATTTTGATTACTATTATAATTAGTATTACATTTATGATTGTTTGATCGTTATGTAAGACATATCGTATTTTTAAATGAGAATAACTTTTTTGATATATTCAACGAAAAATAGTTTTAAATAATTTCTTGTATCTTTTTTTCAATCAGTTATAAATTATTTAACATGCTTTAAGTTAATTTAAAGAAAAGTCTAAATTAAGGCATTTCTCAATTTAAAAATATATCATAAATAAAAAAAGATGCTTGAAAATTTAGAAGTGTATTTTAGTATTCAGATAAAGAGCTTTTGATATGATATATAAGAAAAGTTGGATTACTCATTTTTTAACTAAATTGTACCTGTTAATAATTTTCATGAGAAATTCTTATAAAATCATAATTTGTAAATTAAAAGAGAAATAAAATAAATCTGTGTTTTAATCATTATAATCTTCTGAGTCCCAGTAATTAATAATATTTTTAAGGAATGTTTTCCATTTGAACATATTACTTATGATAAAAAGCAGAAAAACTGAGGATGTAAAGGTGGTTAATCCTGTAAATGAATATTTGAGATTTCTGTATCAAATTAAAAATAACATTTTCTATACAATCTAAAAAAGATAAAATTTCAAATTAATTTGTGTGATTTGAATGATTTGATATTTCAGGGACATGATTACTATATGAAATGAAGTTTCTTTTAATTAACAACTAAAATGAGTGCAAAGAAACAGTATTAAACGTCCACAAATTTTATTTATTCTCCCCAATTCTTTGCATTTTTATTTTGAAATCACAAGTTTTGAGAAATATATAGTAGTCTTGTCCAAAAATTAATCGAATTTAGATACAATGGCAGGCAACGATCGATACCGAAGTTCAAAGTTTGACGCGATAGTTGCGCGTTCGAACTCGGTCTTGATCGAGCAAAGCTCGCATTCGTAGCTTTCATCGAGTAAGCAAAGACCTCGTTCAAGTGAATTTTGATGATTTCAAAAAAGTAATTTAATCAATCTATCAGGTTTTTTAAACTATCATCCTTAAAAATTTGTTGACTAGGCTCATCTCATTAAGAATCGTCGGTCAATTCAAGAATCGACGGAGCATTTGAGGATCCCAAAAAGATTTTCTCGTGAATTTTACGTTGCTCTCGAAAAATACTATAAATTGTAGTTATTTAGCTTAGAAAACTCACCACAGATTATAATTTTTGAAGATTTACTCCACACGAAGATTAAAGACTTCATCAAGATCCTATGCTATCTTCTAAGCTGCTAGAATTTGTCGCCCTTAGACATATACTTAAATTTATTAAAAATCGTAATCTGTTAAATAATTGTCAAGCGGCTTACAGGAAACATCATAGCGCTAGTAAGAATTATAGACGGTGTCCGAGTAGCGGTAGATAGGAAATAAAATAACAGGTGCAAAAAAAGGTAACAACTACACCGGTAGTTATACCGAAACATACGTACTGTTTTTACTGATTTTACTCTTGTAATCACACTATAAGATTAAAATCCTTACAACGTATGAAAATCAAATATTTAATTAGAAAAGTAAGCAATAAGCTAGACTTAAAAAATAACCAACATTCGTTTTTTACGACCATACGTTATCAACGTTTAAAATTCGATAAGATTTCTGCACTGTAACTGGCAATAAAAAAGACAATAGTAATAATAATAATAATAATAATAAGTATTGAAAGAGATGGTTGCACAATTATCCCGTATCTCAAAAAATACTTATCCGTAATTATGTTGGAGTTTTTAAACAAATCGATCGGGATTAAACATCTAGGGTCTCATTTTATGCTCTTACTTTAAACTTTAATAAAGTTTGCTTGTAAATCCATTGAAGCTTATAAATTTTTTAATTTTTTTATTTAAGTCATACTATCACGGAATTAAATTTTATGATTTTTTTTTTTTTTATTGATATTTATTTAAATTCTTTCCCTCCCAAAATCTAATAGTGGTGTAAATGATCCAAAATAGAATTTCTAAAAAGTTAATGAAATTTTATGATGTTTGTCGTCAGTCCCAGACTGGAACTCCCAGTCAGTCCGGCGCCGCGGGACCGTCAACCGGGCGCGCGAATTACTTAACCTTATCTTCAAAAAAGTTTAACCCTTAAAAATCTTCGATCATGTGTCTAGCAATAGCAATGTACTTAGTGACCGGCACCTTGAGCCTGATAAGCCATATTCTCCTGACCGTGGGTATATTCCTGCTGACCCTGCTGGGAAAGTTGATCTTGATGATTTGTGCGTCGATATACACGGTGTCCCATCGACCTCGATCCTCGCCCCAGGCAGAGGATGAGCAGCAGCCCTTCGTCACTATGTATCCGGAGTTGTACGACTTTGATGAAAACTACGAGGCCATGAAACGTGACTCCTTGGAGACGATCGGCAGTACCGACTCTTCTCGGAGAACTAGGCATCACAAGTCTAGAGCGGACGATAAATCAGACTTTACAAAGTCTAATTCAGAGCTGAGTCAGATGGGTGACACTAAAGAGTCGATAAATAAAGAGGAAAGGTCGAGGAAAGATTCACAATTGAGTCCGATTGGTGACTCTAAAGAGTCGAAAAATAAAGAGGGAAGACCAAAGAACGATGACACGAAACGGATGAGCAAAAAGGACTTTTAAAGTGAAGCTTAAAAAATCAGGGTATTTTTAATAGCACTTTATCTTTTTAAAACTATAATTTTTATATTTTTACATATTTTTGAGTGCTAATTTTTTATTTTTGAAGTTATATTAAGAATAATTAAAGTAATTAATGTGAATTAAAAAAAAAAATTCGTCTGTTACCCTGTATATGGTTTTTGTTTTATTTTATTTTTTTACATTATTATTATATAATAACATATAAGTTTTTTTTTTTTTTTACTAAGTTTTGATGAGATAAATTATTATAATAATTTTTTTTTTTTTTTTTAGTATTATTTGCGTGTGGAATCGGCTACTGCAATCGGTTTGTAATGTTGAGATTCTTGAGAGCCTCTTATATTTTTTAAAATTCTTACTTGGATACGTTTTTAATTTTTTAGTTTTTTTTTAGTTAATTATATTTGTTAATATGCGAAGAATTATTTATTTTAAGTTTGAATATATAAAATAAGATCTTGTAGTTTAAATTCAAATTTTTTGCAGAACTAGCTTTTGACAATAGCATTGTTATATATTTATAGTTTTATATTTAGTTACAATAATAAACTGAATAAGCGTATTGTTTCAAAATCATTTTCGTGGATATTTTGTATTTGTAAAACTGTAATTGACGTTTGTTATTTTTAGCAGTTTTTTTTTTCAAAATCTTATTTTTTATTAATTATTTTATTATACTGTACATATTTATCAAATTATTTAGTAACTTTTGTAATTAATTAAAAATCCATCATTGATTTTTAAGGAAATATAAAATAAATTAGAATTTAAAACATTTAAAAAATGGGAATTATTAAAATACATTTTCTTAAATATATAGTGGAATGAAAGCATTAAACCAAATATTAAACTCTTGATTTGAGTATAAGAAAAATTAATTTTTTAATTGTAAATTTTACAAAGAATACATTGTTCATACATTAAGTAAAAATTTTATAAATTATAAAATAAAATACAAATACTTCGTACATACAATAAAGTCTTGTAGACTGGACGGAATTCATTCATAAAATACTATAAGATCAATAAACTTGGTTATAACCAAATAAATAAGTTTACTCCTATTGTAAATGTCATAAAATATTATAAAATCAATCATTTCGTGTTTTTTAACTTGAATTATTATTAATTATGTTTCAAAAAAACACTCATAATTTATCAATTTATAAAAACTTTAATAGCAGCATTAAAAACAAATTTTCGCATTTGTGCATTATATAAAAAAATTCTTCTAATTTTTATTTTTATGTAAAAAATATTAAAAGTTTGTTTGAATATAAATTTTTTTTAAAAATTTCAATCTGCTGAAATATTTTTCAAATATTTCCATTTTCAAACAAAGATATAAAATTACAGACTTATTGATTAGAAAGCTTCAATTGAATAAACTACATCATTTCAAAATTTCAATGGACGGCAACGATTTGTTACTTGTGAGTTATTGAGGCACTAATGGTAATAAAATTACCAGTCTTATAATTACATGACTGATATTCATTGTAACAAAAAACTTAATCATTTGCTTAAATCAAGCCTTGTGTTAAAGCCTCAAACATTATTTTAACACATCTAAAAATCTTTAAATCTTTTGTCTACTTTTTTTGTACTAAAATAAATAATATAAGATGCATTTCATTATTAAAAATGGTGTGCGCAAAAATATTTAAATTTTAAGTTTGCATGAAACTGACTAAATTTCATTTGTCAGGGCAGCATATCATAAACATGAATTTAAACTTTTAGTTTCGATTATTCATACCGGCATCGTTGATACTGTACTGTGTGGAGTGGTTGGCCGAGATCCTGCTATTGAATGAGTTGTTGATGCATTCAGTGATTGCAAAGTTCCAATCTACAAATAAGAAATTTATTAAAATGTAAAATTAACTATTTTGTAGCAAAGTATAAGCAACTATAGAAAAATAATAATAAGTAAATAATAATTTTTCAATCATCATAAATAGAAAGAACTTGATTATTATTTTTAATATTCTATAGTTCTATAAATTTCCAAGAAAAAAATTGAAGAATTTTTAAAACACTTGATTATTTAATTGAAATTTACTATTATAAAATTTTAAGTTATTACTGTTATTTTTTTTAAAGTTAGAACTTACTCTCAAGTGTGCAAGATCCTCCAGTCTAGTTAAATCACTTAGTTCTATGTATAATGAATAAACAACCAACCATCCATAAAAGGATAGAACAGAAAAGATCAGCCAGAGAAAACTCAATGTTATATTGTAGGCAAAGTATAAATCATTCACAATACTGAAAAATAAGAAAGCCACAAATCGGAACATGGTGAAAATGGCAAAACTCCATAGCCATGGCAGCATTTTTTTCTCATATTCTTTTCTCAATGCTCTTATAAGGATAAATGATGTTACAAATATCACCACTCCTCCAAGCATTGAAAATAATGCAAACATAATAAGAAAATTTCTAACTGAAAATTAAAAAATATTCATAAATCAATCAATTGAAACTAAGCAAAACATTAATTTCATAGTAAAAAATTTTTTTTTAAGCTCACCATGTTTATTACCAACATACACAAATTCATAAGAAATCCAATAATATCCATAATGTATTGAACCTGGTGCAGCTTGTGAGAGACAGTAAATGTCAAATACAGCTGTACAAAATGTAAAAATTGCTAAAAACTAAAAGAGAAAAATTTGTAATTAAATTTTTGCATTATTGTCTTTTAGTTTAAAATAAAAATTAATAAAAAGTCTTTCAGTCAAGATAAGAAATAAGTCTAAAAAAACAATGTTAAATTTAAAATAATTTTATGATATATTTTAAAAAAAATAATTGAAATTTCAACAAACCAAGGAATATACTGAAGCCACCATGGCCCCTCTTTGGATGTCAAGCACATATGCACTGGTCAAAAGACGTTTTTGATACCACGGAATTTTAACACTTTTTGCAGATCTAGATGACCTAAGATTAGCACTACTTCGAGTGGTAACATGTGAGTACACTGAAGGCGTGCCCATACTGGGCGACTTTTTACCATAATTCATTGTGCTTGGCATTTATCTAGAAATAAGTAAAATATTAATTAGTGTTTTTTAAAAGACATCTACTGCAATTAGATAAGAAATAATATTCAAGGATTATTTTAATATTATTTGGTAACCATTTGCACAATATTATAAAACAAAAAGTTAAAGGAAATATTTCCCCATAGTCCACACATTCATCGAAGAGAAGTAAAACATTAAACTAAAAACTAACTCACATTAAAAAACAACAAATTATTTTTAGCATATATCTTAGTTGAAAATTTTACCACTTATTTTTAGTTAGAGTAAACAAAATAAGAACTATTGTATTGTTAGCGCCAATTAAAATAAATAATTTAAACTGAACGTTTCAGTTTATAAACAATATTTTGCTTATAAATTATTTTCGAGATAATCATTGAAAAAACGAATTCATCTGGTCAAAATCTAGAATATGTATTAATCATACTACTGGTTACACCCATTACAAACTGTTTACATACAAGTAGTAAGCGACTCGGTATCAATCAAATTAATGAAATCACTTTCACTCCTGCTTTAAAAATTCCCATAATTTTAAATTGACACTTAAATATTTAAAAAAATTAGAAACCTACCAAAATTTTCAAAAAAATAACTATTTATTCATTCGTAAAGCCAGTCGCGGACGCGACCACGATCTTGATTTCGGATGGACACACCTTTTGTACTACACCGATGTGTATATGCACCATATAGATGATAAACATGGCGTTCACTTGAGTCCACGCGAGAAGTTATCTCGCGGTTTAGTCACATAGGTAGCGCTGCACCTGTTTCTTAATTTTGTCGTCTGCTGCGTTCTACTCTGACAACCTGCAGACGTGCACATCAAGCAAGCACCAACCACCTCGTCGCGCGTGGCGACGTGGACGCCGCAAAAACACATGGCATAAACAGTTCTGAAACCCGAGTTTGAAGTTATCAAATGCGACAACCAGCTGTTGACTATTGACATGTCTTCGTGAGCTTTATTAAAAGTTTTACACTGTTGCTTAGTTTAAAAACAAACTTAGTGAAAATGTCGCATCCAGGTACGGGAAAGTTAATATTCTGTGCGTTAGGTACGTTTACGTGCTACTCCTACTTCGCTGTACTCCAAGAGAAGGTTACCCGGGGCAAATACATCGATGGAGATGTTGAGGAATGCTTTACTTATATGTTCGCTCTTGTCTTCGTACAATGCGTCGTCAACTGCTTATTTGCCAAACTACTTTTGATGACTGTTATGAAGCAGGGTGAAGACACAACTAAGACGGTTTACTATTTCTTTTCATCTCTGACGTACTTTCTGGCCATGGTTTGCAGCAACATGGCACTTCAGTTTGTAAATTACCCTACCCAGGTTGTTGGGAAAGCTGGTAAACCCATTCCAGTGATGATTTTGGGTGTCCTTGTTGGTGGAAAGGTAATTTTCAGTGTTAATAAGCCCATAAGTTTATTTTTAATTATTATAATTTTCTAGACTGTTAATCAACCGTGTTATAACATTGTAAAAATTTTTTTTTTTATTTTTCAATCGCAGAATAATTTAAAAAACTTTTATTTTTAATAAAATTTGTATTTTATTGAATAAATTGATTGTTTGAGATTTGATTTTCTTTCAGTCTTACTCCTTCAAGAAGTACTGCTTTGTTAGTATGGTTGTTACCGGTGTAATTATATTTATGTACAAAGACAAAGTACCTTCAAAGCAAGTAGAAGGAGAACCCTTTGGTCAAATACTCCTTCTACTCTCTTTAACAATGGATGGTCTGACAAGTGCTGTGCAGGACAAAATGCGAGCAGAACACAAAACCAAGTCTGGACACATGATGTTTAGCATGAATTTTTGGTCCATACTTTTTAGTGGTAGTGTTATTTTGATCTCTGGTGAGCTGGTAGGCTTCCTTTCATTTTTACAAAGACATCCAGCTGCATTTACACACATTGCACTTTTATCAATATGTGGTGCCTTGGGACAATACTTTATATTCTTAACTGTAACTGAATTTGGTCCATTAACCTGTTCAATTGTCACGACTACTAGAAAATGTTTCACAGTACTGGCCTCTGTTATATTCTTTGGAAATTCTTTACTTCCAAGACAGTGGGTAGCTACAGTTCTTGTTTTTCTAGGTTTGTTTTTAGATAGTATTTATGCTAAAGGTAAGACTGTAAAAAAAGACACAATTAAATAAAATTTGTCAAATGTCTAGATAATGCAGCATGAATTGCAATAAAAGATTTAGAGAATTGTATTATATTTTGAATGAGCTAAAAATGTTAGAAATATAACTTAATTTGTTAGGGTACAACTACAATTGGCCATCTGGAAGTTATGTTTGCTTGTTTAACCCTATTTTTCATGCCAAGATCTGTTGTAGTTGCACCCTTAATGATGAATTTTATTATTTATTATTGGTAATAATGTTTTGAAATTACATTATTTTATTTTATTTTGCAACTAAGTTTACAGAATTTAAAAAAAATGATACATATGTATATGTATGTATTACTTGTATGTATAAAAATTAAATTTTTCTTTATTATTTGAGAAGAATAGAAACACATAGTATGGATTAATTATTTTTAAATCTTGTTTCTCGTAAAATTGTATTTATAAATTTCAAATATTTATTTTGAATTATAATGTATGATTATGTTACAATTTTTTGTATAAAAATATATTTTTTGCACTTCATTTTATCAAATTGATAGAAATGCTTTAGACTTCATAATGTAAAATGTGTCCCAAAAATGTATTATTATATCTGAAAAGTATGAATTAAATACTCATAATATGAAAGTCGATAAATAAATGTACACATTTCCAATGCATCCATATATTGAAAATTTTCTACTTTTTGACTAACAAATAAAAAGAAATTCTCCAAGAAAAAATAATTCTTTAAACTTATGTAATTAATTAATAATTCAAAATAATTTGTGTATAAATATATTACACAAAATAAGTAATAATCATTTACTTTCATTGTACAAAATGAATTTGAATTGAAGACTGTTTTAAATTTGATGATGCACATACTAATTAGAAGAGTTTTTCTACAGTAAAGTATTCAATTTTTAAATGTACTAACCAGAACTATTTTTTGGAAGCAGAGTACTTTACAAATACATTTATAAAATGTGATGATAAAATATGATTAATATCAACTCTATTTAGCAAAATAGAAAATCCGAGTTTTTTCTTCAGGCATTCTCTTTTTTTTTTAAAGATATATATTAACTAAGCTTAAATTAGGTATAAAACTGTCTGAATATGATCGAAAATAATTATATAATAAATATTGCCTCAGTGCAAATATAAATTGTACAGAGGTGCTACGCACTGGTTCGTCATATATAAATTATCTTAACTTTTGTATCAACTTTTCCGAATTCGACTATACTTTGAACAATTAGAATGGAAAATTATTTTTTAATTGACCATGAGATAAATCTTCAAGCGTTTAAAGAACTATGACTTTCAATTTCTTTAAATCACTCTTATTATACACAACTTAGTCTTAGATCGAAAAAATAAAATTATCCATTGTTATGCTCCGAGCATTTCAAGAACAAATAAAAAGTACTTCTCATCACTCCAAAGTTTAGTAGCGGTATTTTGTCGTGACGAACATTTCTCTTTTGATACGAACGGTCCGCTCGATTGCTTTGGCTCAGCCTGATGACGACGTATTCAGCCATAAAAACAACCGTTTCATCGAAAGTATGTAAAATTATTTTATATGGCCTTTATTTTGGACAATGTAAACTACGAGGACTTGAATCTAAAAACAACCTAACTCCTCTATGTAGTAAGGTTGTTTTTTTTAGATATAAGTCCTCGTATACAAGAGGGAAAAAATTGAAAAAATCCTTCAATATAAAAATTTAATAGGTGCAATAAAATAAGTAAAATCAGGAAAGTGGCCAGCAATAGATTTTGAAGAAAAGTTTGATCAAAAAAATTTTTTTATCTCGAATTTTTGTAAAAAAATATTTGTATCAAATAAAAATGTATTCTGGACTTTACACAATCTTTGTACATAATTAAAGAATGCTATTAAAAAATAAAAAATAAAAAATACAAAACTAACTGCATATGATTCGTTGATTAATCCTTCCAATACATTGAATCTGCCGATTACGTGTTATTTGATGAAATTGAATACAGCAACGACCACTCATTAAGATTTTTTTTTTTTTTTCTTACAAAAAAATACCACTGATTTGTTCGTCTGTAAATAATTTTACAAATAAAATTCCAAAAATATTATATTTTTTATTTTATTTCATTATTATTATTCATGTCGTTACTACTATGTTTTACTAGCGTTTATTTTTTTATAAAAAATCCTTCAGCGTGTACACAAAAAGAATTTTTAGGGTAAATAAATTGTTAAAGAAAGATATTTTGTTTAAATTCAAAACAATGCTTGAGGTTTGATTCGGTCTAAAATCAAACATTTTTTATCTATCAACAATCATTAAATTTTATAAATTAATAATTTGAAATCATGTGCAAAAAGATCAATTGTAAATCATATAAATTTAAAGTTAGTTATCTTATGAGTTCCTCTAAAAGAATTAAAATGAAAATAAAAAATTAATGATGGCAAAAAAGGTTGGAATATATCTCAATAAAATACAGTAAAATTTTTTAATTTTTTGTTAAAAAATTCAAACAAAAAGAAAAACATTAAAATACACGTAGATATGATTTTCATCATTCCATAGTTTAAATAATAATTGCAAATGCCTAATATTTTAATATCAAAATCATTTAACAAGTCATCATAATAATTTTAACAAGTAAACTTATGGTAGTAGACAAATTAAATAATTATAATTTTTTTCAGAACTTCAATTAATAATAAGTCATCTTTAATTGAGAAAAATAAAGTCCGGATAGAAAAACTAGTTCCTCAAAAAGTTTCAAGTCACGCTCACGAAAAATCATCGTGATCTAAGTACATAACAAACGTTAAAACTAGATCTTTCACTCCTGATTTTTTGACCTCGAATTCAAAACACAACGTCCCCGAAAATTTTACATAATTGGTTTTCCCAGACCACGAGTTATCTTCGTATTCATCCTCGGAACCTCATAAAAAAGAGTTTACGAAAAAAAAAATGGAACCATCGCATCAGGCTCATAACAAACACATTCGTTAAAAATAGTAATTGAAATCAATATAGTTTTTTTGTTGGATCAACAAGTTGAAAAAACTATTGACGAATGAAAAAACCTAGAGTTCATGCGTTACAATTACACAAATTTTGCGTACTTTTTGTCATGTTTTACACCCGACACATAAGTAGCATTTAGAACCGTGTGAATTTTCGCGAATGCGGAAATGAACTTCTGTAGGTTCAAACATTTTATCAGAATGTTTAACGCCTTATACTAATCAACAAAAACTTTAAGGAAAATAGAATTAAAGTTACTTAAGAGTTGTTTAAATTATGAAAAAATTTTCAAAGCCGGAAGTAAAATTACGTTAAAGAAGCTAGAATTATGAGTTTGTATGAGAGCTGAGGAAAACTATGGATTTTTTCCCGTAATAATTGCTTTATCGCCCATAATCATGTTTTTCAAATTGGTTCTTAGAAGAAATAATAATATACATTGGGAATAAAAACTTAAAATTTATTTATTTAAAATTTTATAACGTTTTATAAAATGTTTTTATTTTCAAGCATGTGTTAAATCAATTGAAAAATCAGCATAAAAAATTTAACTAGTTCACATTTGTGATTTTGCCTGAAAGTGCTTCGATTTATTATGCCAATATAAATTTTTATTGCGCAGATGAACGAGACTGAT
The DNA here is from genome assembly GCA_038277355.1 of Encarsia formosa. Lineage (NCBI taxonomy): Eukaryota > Metazoa > Arthropoda > Insecta > Hymenoptera > Aphelinidae > Encarsia > Encarsia formosa. The sequence continues at coordinate 116,803,000 of CM076184.1, forward strand.
CCCACAAAACTTATTTGCATATACTCAAGCATGATACATTGATGGCCATAAAACCGTTAATACAGGATTACCGACAGCACAAAGAAGAAATAAACGAAGAAAAAAAAGTAAGAGTAAGCTAGAGCGATATATGCAAATACATATTAATGATGAAACGTTTTTTTTTTCACAATTTGAATTACCATAAGTATAGTTCCAAATAATATTTTCCTGCTGGTGCCAACAAACATCTTAACATACTTGTCAAATTCTCCGGTGTTTGAGGACGTAATGAGGGGTAATATTTCAGAAATCTTGGTTAGTTATTTTTTTTTCCTTCTTTGAGATTTCGAATTAAATCAGGTGAACGTAGTTTGAGGATGTCTTTTGTTAAAAATGCTTTATGTTTTCCATTGTGCTCCACAACATCATTCAATAATTAGGCGAAGGTGATGTATTACGGCACTCAAGCGTCGAATTTATCGCATTCTTTGTGGTGCTACAGAAGAAATCATTTTTTGCTGTCAGACCTGAGCGGAGTGAAAAAAAAAGGAAAAATTCTCTCCTACGATTGCAAAAAATTTCAAGCATCATCGAGGTTCAAGGATCACGGATGTTGCTCCTTGCCGCAAGGCACCGGACCACGCGGAGCGCGCGGACCTTTCGTGGCGTAAAAAAAAAAACCCAAAAAAAATAAATCGGAAACTTCCACAAAAGCTTCGATCGCTATCTCTCTGAAAAAATTAATAAAGTTCCGCGGTCGCTGGCAAGCGTTCGACGACGGAATAATATAATCGTTAAACAAAAAGGTGACTGTCCGTGAACATCGGACAGCCGTTATCACTTTCTCCTGTTCTTCTCCCATTAGCTTATCTCGGCCCGCGCGTCTCGCCTCGACACACAATGAACGGAGGACGGTGGGAGGCGGACCGCGGCTATACTCAATCGCGGAAAGGGGTAGCCCCAATAGCTCAGTATCAGCGCGACCGTCGCGAGGCTCGCGTCGATTGGTATCGTTTTTTTATTAAAGCGGAACGCACGGCAATAAAAGTTCTAAAGCGAGCGCGGGACACCAACCCGCCCCGCTGTTCATGCGGCCGACATGGGCCCGAGTCTCTTTGGGAGAGCACTGTTGTTCCTGGTTCTGTGCGCCGGTGCCGCGATACCCCACACCCTCGACGATGCACACGGTGAGGATTTATATTGTGAAGTGAAAATTTTTTTGTGAATCCTTTTTTTTGTGGTTCTTGGAGAAGGAGCGCAGGTAGGAGTGGGGAACGTCAAGGAAAAGCTCGTGGAAAGTTTTTTTGGGTGCCCGCGTTGAGGTTTTACGAGACCCTGGGCTTTCGACCGGCGTAGTAAAAAAAGACCTCGATCGAGAGTTTTTACGTGGAACTGTGTATAATTTAGAAGAAAACCGGTCGAGATTTTATGTTTCAATTTTTGCCCAATTCCTAATTAAATTAGATTTATTTTTTTTAACTGGTAATCAAAATAATTATCAGGTTGTCGAAAAAATAGTCTGAATGAATTGATTGGTCAGGAATTTTTTTTCATATCAATAAAATATACTCCAAAAATATTCAATTTTGATTATTTTGATCAAGTTTGTTATATTAATGAATTATATTAAATAATGAATATTTTATAGAAACCAGAAATAATAAAACATTTATTTTTTTAGTAGTTAGAGGCTTTTATTACACTGTAGCTTTATTTTTGAATTTAAACTGATAAAAATTAAATGTTTATTAGAAAAATTCATTCGTGGGAAAATAAAGTTGCTTACTGACAAACAAAGGCATAAATAATTAAAACAAGAAATAAACAGATTCTTATTTTAAAAAAAGTTTCATAAACAATTCTATTAGAATCATTTCTTATACGAACATGTTGTAATTAAAAACATGAATGCGTGTGAATGTAGATTTATTTATGTATTTTTTTCACGTCTAATTTAATTCAAAACTTTTCTCTGAATCTTAATTTATCAAGTTTCATAACAGATTTTAAAAAGATACGTAAAATTTATCATCTATTCAGAAATATTTAAAAAATAATTATACACAATTTATTTAACTTGTTTTTGACACTTCTTTTTTGCTAAAGTGTCAAAATAATTTTTAAAAAATTTGTTTATACATTGTCTGATTATTGCCTGTCCATCACTACTGAAAATCGTTGCAGTTACATATTCGTCTTTCTATAAACTCTGACAGTAAATTATTGTTTCTAACTATAGTTATAAACTTAAAGAGATGATGTATGAGATAGAATTTTAAAAACCCAGAACTGAAATATTTTGTCATTATCAAAAATTTTTAATATTATTTAAAGTAATAAATTTTTTGTGAATATTTAAATTTTTATAATTAATAATATTATTAGTTGAAATTTTAAAACGGGTTTTTTTTTCAATTTAGTCCTACTATTCGAAAAAAAATCAAGTTATTCAATGAATGTATCCCACATGTTTTAAATACAAAAAATTAATTTGCATATTCTTCTTGGCGGATTTTTTCTTTGAAAAGTTGAATAATTCAATTAAGCACTCTTTAAACAGAAAGATAATCTTCTTTTTTTTCTCTTTGATTTTTTTCGTCTTGACAAGTTGTTAAGTAAACAAATAGAGCGTGAATAAAAAACTCATAAATTATAATTAACGTTTTATCAGTTGCATGGAAATATAATCTATCCGAACATCTTTATCGCAACTAAATTTGACTTAATTCACATTGAGTACATCAAGAATCCACTTAATGGTATTTTTTTTCAAGTTGGATTTTATCTTGTCAATTGTCCGCTTATTTAATTGTTACAAGTTCATTTTAATTAACCATTCCTGACCATCGAACTTGAATGAATTATATTCTAGTAAATAGCTGAAATGAACACAACAAAATTAAAAATATGTTTTTAAACTTTGGTAAATCTTTCATTAAAAACAGTAAAACTTGTGTTTTATTCTTTTAAGACAATGCTTCATACAATACTTTTTTATTTATTGACAGAACTACTCCCATCACTCAAATTCTAATGTTGATTATTATAATCAGTTTGATAAAATACCATTATTATCTCGAAAATAAAAATGATATGAACCTAAACAAATGTACACATCAGTGTTCATGACCGAGAATGTGATAATAGAATTATTTATATTCAAATAAATAATTGAGTAGTTAGATGAATGCTCATCATTTTTGTTAAAAACCTCGTTAAAAACTACCAAGCACTTATATTAACTTTAGTGGTTTTAAAAAATATAGCTTTTAAAAATTTAATAAATAATAAATTACAAGCACTTGTATAACCTAAATAGTAAAAGTCCTTGTAAATTTAATAACTTGTAAACAGTTTTTAAGTAAATTTTCACGTGAGTTTTTTATGAGTACGATGAACTCAAAAATCAGGATGTTGATAAAATCAAATGAGTTCATCAAAAATTACGAAAAAGCAATTACCCGTGTACACATTCTTGAAATACTTTAAGTGATTTTAATTTGAATAATTTTAATGAATGTAATTAATTAATACATATTAGCTAAAAGTTTTTTTATTTTGACACTGACACGCTATGATTTGGTTTATAAAATAGCGACTTAATTTTAATTGCAAATTATTCAATATGAAAAATTTAAATTGTTCGTATTTCAAACACTACCAAGATTTATCCTGAGAAATAAATATTGACCAAGAAAATTTGAATAATATCATTAAAAAAAAAAAAAAAAACCCAAGTTTTAAAATGATTTTGGTCATTAGTCTAAAATTCTTTTATGGTAATTAACCTAATTAGGAAATGACAATATAATATCTTGACCCATAAAAATTATTTCTATTTTCATGATATTTTCAATCTAATTAAAAAAAAAAAAAATTCTTCAGCCTGTTCATTAAATTAAGCTAAGGAGTATTTTAGTTGTTAAATTGATTTTTTAATTGCTATCTACAAAAGTCTACACAATAAGAACACATTTTTTCTTTTTTACTATTTGAAAACCTCGTGCTGTAATTTTGAAAGTGCGACAGCCGATAAAGCACTTATCCATCGACATCTCAAATTCCGATGTAAAAAAATTTCAGATGATAAATCAGCCGGAATATTCGAAACTCCCGGTCCCCAAGAGGCCGCGGTGAGCCAGCCCAAGGTGCAAAACTGCTCGGCCCACTCGATCGAGGACTTCCCGAGCGACCCGTTCACCAGGGAGCAGCGTAAGCGGGGTGCGGTCCTGGTGCACGTCTTCCTCGGTCTTTACTGCTTCCTGCTCACGGCCTACGTGTGCAACGACTACCTCCTGCCCTCTCTCGACTGCATCTGCGCCGACCTGAGGATAAGCGCTGACGTGGCTGGAGCGACCTTCCTGGCCACCGCGAGCTGCTTCCCCGAGCTCTTCGTCAACGTCGTCGGCACCTTCCTGACCGAGTCGGACCTGGGCATCGGCACCGTTGTAGGCGGTGCGGTCTTCAATACCTTTGCAACTCCGGCTGTAGGTGCACTTTTCGCTGCCAAGGTGAGATCATTTTTTGAGTTTATTTATTTCTGGATTTATACTTTAAGGTCTTGCAATTGTTTGATGTTTCTTATTACCTCTCAACTCAGTAAGTTCTTAAGGTTAACATTCAGATAAAAATAAAAATTACAGTTTAAGAGGGGAGCTTGCACTTCGATTTATTTTTTTTATTAGATCAAAAATGTAAAAAAATAAAAAAAACTTGGACACGTACCATACAAAAAAAAGTAGTACAAAAAACTTATTTTTTACTAGTATGAAGTTTAAAAAAGATTTTACTTAGTAAGTGCAATGAGCAGAGGATGTCGAAAATGAAAACAAATACTCATAAATTCATAAGTGGAAGAGATAATTAAAAAAAAAATTAATTGAAGCTTAGATTTATGTCCCAGAAATGCTCGTGTGCAGTAAAGAATAATGATTTACGACGAAATATTTTAATTAGTCATCGGCAGTTGTGAAATCAAGTGTATGAAAATACTTTTGATTATTTTTTTTTTTTTCTTAATGAATGAGACATCTCAATTATTGTTTACAATATTTAGATTTAGTCATCAGTAATACCGAAGGTGAACTCTAATCTTATTATCAAATAGTAAATTTTAACAGAATTTTACTTCGCTGATTTCCCGTGAATTCTCCGATAACCACGACTTCTGTGCTCTTCAAATCCGACTATTTATCACTCAAACAATTTCATATATTTTTTTTAATCATTATCTAAATCAAATACAAAAGTCAACTTGAAAAGTGAAGATTAAAAAATTTTTTTGAAGTACATCAGTAAACGATAGGCAAGTCTGGCAGACCTTTGATTCAATAAAACGTGCAAATAATAAACTACAAACATTTAAAGTCTCCACAGATCGTAAAGAAAATAAATAAAATTTCGATAAATTTAAACTCCGTTTTTTTATCAGGTTGCAAAATTGAAAATTCTCGAAATAAAAATATTTACTCCTATGTTATTACGAAATTTTATTCCAATTCAATGCGCAAAAACTAGTGCTCAAGATAAAGCAGCGCACGTACTTTTGTTTACTTCATGAGCGTAAAAACAAACGGCTTATAGTTTTTCTTAGTATCCCTGCATGATGAGGATTTTCACTATAATAAAACTGAGTAACTTGATTGGAAATTATTTACATTTTGTTTTACACATAGACCATAGTATTAAATTCGAAAAAAAAATTATCTTAAATTTATCTTACGTACTATCGCTTTATTGGGAAGAAAAGTGCAGTCGTGGTGGGGATGAGGTCACGTGGTTCACGCGCTGTTCTAGTGGATTTAAATAGTTATGGGCAGCCATGTTGAATTTAGGGTTACGTCGTCATGCGCGCTGATCGCATTGAAAATAGTTATGTGCAGCAATATAGCTTCCCTCTCTGTGACTGCACTTTTCCTCCCAATACAAATTCATAAAAGCGAAAAGTGAGGTCGATACATCAAAATTAAAAATCGCTGTTGCTATGATGATAATTGTATTTTTCACGAAAAACAAAACTATTTTACCTATGTTGTCATAGAATGTTCATTAAAAAGAACAGCTTTACTATACTTTTTATTTTTTTTTTTTTATTTTTTTTTTTTTTATCAAGAGAAGTCGAAATTTTAAAATGGAAATCTGGTGAAATATTAATAAGTTCAAATCCACAGGGCATACAACTAAAATGGAACATACTGTCCCGGGACTGCGTGATATACACGATGTCGGTGGGCGTATTGGTGATCGTCATGTGGGACGGAAAAGTAAGCCCTTACGAGTCAGCCGCCCTTCTGCTGCTCTTCGCCGGCTACTTCACCCTGCTCTTCGTCAACGACAGCTTTCTCAAGTTCACCCGGAAGCTCTTCTCGCCCTCGGAAGTCAAGCCCTGCAGCTACGATTCCAAAGCAGGTAACTCGGTCGTTTCCTTAAAAGTCATTATTTGTTTTTTTTTTTTTAATTCAGAAGAGTTCATTCAAACGACTGATTTAAAATGCTTTCACCCAGATTAAAATGATATTAACAATCTGATCGATCAAGCGCGATTGCAATCAACGCTCCGTTTTAATCAATGGTCCAGTTACAAAAATACTTTAGCCGATAACTTTGAGATTACGGTTTTAAAAGATTTTGAGAACGCGCTCATTTAATTTTGTCATTCCAGAGGCTGTTAAGCACGAGAACTACATGATGCCGTTCGGGACTTACAAGCCTTATTTTCACGGCGAGCTCGTCACCGAGTACCGGAACAGTCTCAGCAAGATAAAAGCTCACTCGAACGGCGAGGCGGGGAACGGCCATACGCCCAATTTCGAGGTCTACGAGGAACCAGGTAAAAGCGTCGTCTTGAATTTTCGAGGTCAATTTCACAATACCTACAAAATGGTCAAACGATTTTTTAAGTGTCACTTAAGCCCCGAAGCAATGATAAGTCAGATTTTCAAAGTAAATTTTTACGGACTTTACAAGATTATTTATGTTTTCAAACATTCAAGACAGTTAGGAAGAGTAAGAGAATATCACAGTAGTTATCGTTTATCAAACGAGGAAATTTTTCCGAGTGATTCACGAATTGATTTCGCATGGGTTTTTCAAAAGTGGAAATCGGAGCACCAGCTCGTCCCGTGACACTCGATAGCGAATTACCTAACCGAGCCTTGATTCGTTTAATACAATCAAGTGTTACATCTTAAAAAAGGATAAGTTTTAAACGGCTTTATCTTATCAACTACAACGACGTGTCTTGATTGTGGTTTTTTTTTTTTTTTTTTTCTTCGAAAAGGAACTACCGCGAGATCTGTAATTCCCATCGACCGAGGTGATTAAGAACGAATACCAATAATTGTGAGAGTATTTTTCATAGCTAAAATGTTAAAAATAAACATTCTTAACTGATCGGTCGTCGTTTATCTAAATCCGTAGCCGCCTGAAATTCCCACGATTAATTTTATTATTAAAAAATGATTAAGAGCCAGCGAGACATTTTTAGCAATCCAATTGATAACGGATACGGGCTAATTGTCGGAGTCGGTCAAATCAAAAGATATCCGATTAAAAACTCAAGGAAGCACTTGAAACAAAGCTCCTAGTTCGGTAATCTCGTAGGAGATCCTACTCCACCGGAATTAGATAATGAACTAAATAATATCTTTCAGAGACGATATTCGTTTGGCCCAAAGACAAAACTCATCCCGAGCGCTTGTGGTTTGTCTTCACCTGGCCCCTGAAGCTCATCTTGTTCATCTCGATCCCAGACTGCAGGTACAAGCGGCTGAGGAAGTTCTACCCGGGAACCTTCGTCATGTGCGTCGTCTGGATCGCTGTGTCGTCGTACCTGGTTTCCTGGATGACGACCGTGGTCGGCGATACCATTGGTATACCGGACTCTGTCATGGGAATAACCTTCCTTTCGGCAGGAGGCAATCTTCCCGAGATGGTCTCCATCGTTATTCTCTCTCGACAAGGTAGGCATTGTCACTTTTTTTGTCATAAAAATATGTTATTTTACCAAATTGAGATTAATTAATTTAGTCTGCGATTATTCATTTCTAGCATCTACAAAGTATTAGCTTATTATAGTACTTACTAAAAAAAAAATAGATTATATTAGTAATATGCCATCAGTCAAATACTTTTGATAAAATTTTTAGTTAACAATTTTGAACAAAATTGGTGAATTATATCATATTTTCTACCATAAAGATTCAAAGATATTTTTGTTATTTTCTTGTGTATTACAATTTTGAGTCAATGTGAAAAAAAAAGTTCTCAAAATAATCAAAATAAGCTGTCAAATGAGAATGATTCTCGAACAATTTAATCAATCGAAAGATAATTTTTTGTTTATACTCGCAAAATTTAATTAATAAATCAACAAACGTATCATCTTTAAATGTAAAAAAAAAAAAAAAAAATTGCGACAGATGCACCGGGGAAGAAGAGACGATAAACAAATGACTTTAACGGGACTTCGCGATAAGCTAATGCAATCGTTTTAATTTTGAAACAAGTAAATATTGGTTTATTAAATTCCAGCTTTTCATCGCGCATACCTTGATTTCATCACTTTTAATGTGGCTCACTTGGTTTCTTTTTTCTTTTTTTTTTTTACGAATTTTTCGAGCCTTAATGATTTATACGATTATCTTAATTCCAAATCGTTGAGACTGCTGAGCTGTTTACTTATGACTCAAAGCTGAAAATTTTAGAAAAAAGAATATATTCTTACTAGGTAAAAATTAAAAAAATTTGGTAACGGTGAAACATTTTTTTTCTCAGGTCAGGGCGACATGGCGATGAGCAATACGCTGGGGGCCAATACCCTTGACATACTCCTGTGTCTAGGTAAATTTTATTAATAACAAAATAATGAAAATTAAAAACAAAAAGTAATTAATAATATAATATTATATAAATTTTATCGTTTTTAGGTCTGCCCTGGGCGATAAAGTCTTTCATCACGGGCCAGGACGTAACGATAGTGTCAAAAGCCCTGGTCTACAGCAACTTCTCCATAATCCCGTGCGTGATAGGCTTCTACCTCGTAACGGCCTTCTACGGGTTCGTGCTCAACAGGAAGGTCGGACTTCTGTGTCTCATAATGTACGCCTTCTTCCTGGTTCTCGCGGTCATGATGGAGCTCAATGTCTTCTTCTTCGTGAACTATCCTCCGTGCTGAACGAACTATATTTGTAAAATGATAAACTTAAGTGTGTCAGTGACAGTGATTTCACGAACCTTTTGTGTCTAACGAACAAACTATTAACCCGAGGATGAAATTGATGATTCGCATAGTTGAATTTTACGAAGATAGTATGGGTTCCTCGATAACGCCGACCTTCTTCCATTATCGATAAATTCAGCGACAAAGAGTTTTTTGAGTCAATGCCCTTTGAATTCAAGGTGGAGCCAAACAAACGAGACATTACTTACACGTTGAAATTTATCTTTTAATTAAACTTTGAAAGGAGGATTTTAATAAACAATTGATGTAACTGGATTAAACTAGTCAAGGTACATTGAGAAAAGAATAATCGGCGTTTCAAGTATTTTTGATACCATAGGTTTGACAAAAGAGTAGATAACAAATTACGGCCTTAGAATTCTTTAAAATTGGAAAGAACACAAGTTTGCGTGATATAGTCGCCGTCCACGTAGGCTGATCGATGCAACGGACTGTTAAAAAAAAAAAAAAAAAAGAATTATTAGCCAAAAGTCGGCTTCAATCAAGGAGCAGAAAAGAAAAAATGACGATTAGGTAATCGAGTTGATAAGAAAGTACGGATCGCATGGAATCCAGAGATACGATTCCACATTGCGTAACTACGCCGTTGCATGCGTACACACGGATAATGATTTTATGCCGCCTGCAATGCGAAAAATTATAATATTTGTACAGACAAAATTACCATTCTTGTGTGTGTGTATGTGTGTGTGTGTGTGCGAGTGTGAGAAAAAAAAAGGTGTGTCAGGTTTATTGAGATTAGACCTGAGCGACTAACTTAGTGCGTTACTGCATTATTACAAGTGTACATAAAACAATACTGTAGGCTCTTGTTTTTTACCCGATGCGTGAAAAATTATTTATGTGATTTAAGATTTTAGATAACTGTGTACTAATAAATTAAAATTTTATTTAAAAAACCGTCGTAGAAGCTTGTCTTACCTCATGGTCCTAGAAGGTTAGTTTCATGGTAAGAGTAAATCAATGGAGTCGAGACATATGTATTTTATTTTTATTTATATTTTTATTTTTTTTCTTATTGTTATTTTTTTGCCATTTTAAAGCTTTTATTGATAATAAAAAGGCGCTTATTGCTCTACGCCTTCGTGTAACAATGTAAAAACAATTTTTTTATTTAGTTTTTTTTTTTTTTCATTATTTTCATTCAATTTTGAAGAGAGGCGCTCAAAAGATCACGAACTACATTGACGTTGATTCTCATCTTATTTGGCAATTATTATTACTTTTTTCGATTTACGTCTCTCGGTTTCGGCTTATTTATTATTTTGTTGCATTTTCATTTAGTTATTTAGGTTTTTTAAAGCTATATGTCGATTGATATTATCTACAAAACTTTCATTAAATATTATGAATATAGCTCGTGCTCTTTTTGCGAAGGTCACATTTTTTTCTTTTCTTTTTATTTTTTATTTTTTTTTATCATTATTTTTTTTTTTATTGTTGCTTTTTACAATTTGAACAGATTTGTTCGTTCGATTATGAATTAGGAAGGAAGATTCAGATGTATACAATATTTCAGTAAAAAAGTAACTTTATGTTGGCATAATCTGTTCTCTCGTTTTTTTTTTTTTCCTTTGTTTCGCTCAATATTTTCTTTGTCAATTTTCATAACTTTTTTCTTTTTTTTTTCACCGTCACAATAGTAAAGATTTTATCGATACAGTACACTCAAGATATTAACTTTCATTACATTCTTTCATAATAGCGAGCAACTATTTTTTCTTATTTATAATTCGTACGAAGTTTGACTTATTTAATATTTGCATTTATTACTTAAAAATTAAAAATTACCTACATTGCTTGAATTTTCGTAGGCTTTTTATAAATATCTGATATGTTTTAAAATTCACGTCTTACACTGAACAAGATCTTCTTTTTACACTTTAAAATTACAAACTTACACGAAAATATCAAAGGAAAATAATAAAACGAAGAAAACATAGACTTTGGTGTCAAAAACAATAAAACATCAAAGCGCATACATATTGACGATGCTTACCAAACTCGATGAATTCGAAAAATTCCATAATTTGAAACTAAGGATGAAAAGAAAAAAATGGCATCGAAATAATCGAGAAAATCACATCCAGCGCAGGCCGCTCAACTTTAAAACGCCGCGCGCTTTATTATATATATGTATATGTATTTTTTTATTTTAAAACCTTATGAGTTTCTCTCTAAATTTGAAATTTTTTCCTCTCTTTAAGACAAAAGCAATTAAAATTCACTGATAAGAACGTTTGGCATTAGCCGCTTTACGAGTTTTCACTGTTTTTCTTACTAAATTGTCTAAGATTCCGTAGATTAATTACGCGCTTGTCTTACTTTTGTTCCTTTTTTCACTCTCATACGTATTCGTCTTCAATAACTAGATTTATTTTTGTTCTTCGGTTATGATATATGTCAGTTACGCAGGGCGTTCCATTATTGATCTAAATTCACTATAGAGAAATTATCGAAAAAACAATTTGAGCACGTCTACTTTCTATAAATTTTTTTTTAAACTTTTTTTTGTTATTTTAATGTTTATATTAACTTATTTGACGTTAGAAAAATTTTAATAACAATTTAATTTTCGATAGCGTCATTACTTTATACATGCGATTCAATGAAAACTTCCTCCATTAGCAATTTATTATCATTACTTCATTATTATAATTTATTCTACTATTATTAGTTTTTATTTATTTATTATTTTTATATCTTAACTACGTATCTAAGCGTACTCACTAATGGCACTTGCAAATGTACCATTACTCTTATTAACTGTATTATCATGAAAAAGTTATCGAAAAATTTTTATCGAAGAAAAAAAGTGAAAAATGGTGTGTTAACTTTTGTTATTGTTATTTATTCTGCTCCTTTCACGCTACTTTTTATTACAAAAAATGCCGATCACCTGTTTTTTCGATAAATTCCCTCGTGAATTACAATGATTATGATTTTTTTTTTCAAAATGGTGATAATATTTTTATTACTTTTATTCGTTGGAACGACTTTAATTTCACTTACGAGTATTATCTTTGTCTCAACGATTGAAGAAGAGAATTTTGCGCGTATAAGTGCTTCGATGTTAAAATGTTTATTTATTTATTAAAATTAATTTTTATATTATTCATTTATATTACGTAAAAATCTAATAAGGCTGAAAGCTCATCAGCGATCAAGATATAAACTACTACGAACCTGCGTAGAATTATTTCATCGTCTTGTCTTTAATATGATTATTGTAATTTTTTTTTTTTTTTTTTTTTTTTTTTTTGTAATTTTTAAATTTACACGTGTGTATACTCAAGCATCGAATTTTCAAACTATTCAAACTATTAGAAAAAATACACAAAAGACAATTTTTTTCTTTCGGTTTGGACTGTACGCATTGCATAGAATATTTTCTTATTTCAAAAAGTTCCGGATAAACATCTTGCTTAAAAAATAATTAAAAAATCTGATTATTATTAAAATATTTGAATAAAAGAACTTGAACTCGTTTCGCAATTTTACAATCGTTACGTAACTCAAGACTGACAATTTTTCAATAATCTCTTTTATTGTCGGTAATCTTTATGGTACCGTAGACTCGTAAGATAAAAATTTTGCAAAGAAATCGCGATTGCATAGTGATGGAATAGATGTTTACCCGGATAATCGCAGTGATAAGGGGGCAGCTTGAAAGGTCGCGCTAGACATTTCGGTGTCTCTTTTAAATCCTTCGACAATATTTTTCCGGCCTAAATTTTGTTATCGTTTTTCTAATGCCTGAAAAAAAAAAAAAAAAAAAAAAGAAACGTGTACTCTCTTATTTTATTTTTTCTTGCTTCTAAGACTTTACTCTATAATTATTTCGAAAATTTATTTATTACAATAGGATCGGATATCGTAAGCAGTGTGGGTATGTATATTGTGAGTATATGGTACGGCGTATACATACATAAAATTTATCAGTCGCGATTTTTATTTATTCTAATAAAAAATTTTTTAATCATTTATAATATATAATATGCATTGGAGAAAAAAAAATTTTCTCTTAATCTGGTTTTTCATAAATATTTAATCATAAATCTCGCTCCAGGGTTTATAATAATTCATCGCTAGTATAACTACGTCTTGATTATTTATACGTCGCATGTCCATGTGTTTTATTAGAGGATTATTAAACAACTTGCAGCTGCATACTTTTCTAAAATCCTAATACTGTAATTTTTATATAATCATAACAGCGTACAATATACATAAATAAATAATCAAAGGGTCATTGTGTGCGACCGGGACCAAACTGTTATTCAAGATCGTATAATTCAGTCATCGGTTTTTTGTGCGACTTTTTTAAATTAAATTCTCAAAAACATGAAAAATTTTACAAAAACAACAAAGTAAAAAAATCAACAGAACGATTAAATATGTTTGATTGTTCAAAAGATAATTTATAAAAAATGAAGATTCAGTTGACTGAATAATTCACTTTTAAAAAACTTGCAATTGTAATCATAAATTAAAATCGAGCAATTAAGAGAATCAACTTTTAATTACAATCTTTTAGGTGATTATTCATTTTTAATAAATTGATACCTCGTTAATTGCAATTTCAAGTCGGCTTGTTTGTTTTGATCCGTTTATGTACATCGATTGTATTTTCATTATCCTTATGTATTTAAAAAAAAACAAAGGTTAATGAAAAATGAAAAGAAAAAAAAAAAAAAAACAAACAAATTTTATTTATTCAATGAAACGTAAAGAAATTGTGACAAGTACAAGACCTCAGCGGGCGCGCATATCAGAATTCGTAGCCTTGAAAAGATCTGTGACACCCGGAGGCGCCGATACTTTCCTTGAAAACCGGTATACAGAGGAAAAAAAGCCATCAATCTCGAATTTTTGACGATTAAAATTCATTTGAAGAATTTGAACATTCGAAAAACTACTTTTTAAGAAAAAAAAAAAAAAAAAAAATGATAATAATAATAACGAAGCATGGAAAACCAGTTTTGCGTACTTCAAAATATGAGTTTTGATTTTACGAACCAACATCTGTGTGCAAATAAACATATTTATTTTTAAATTTAATGTTTGAGCCAATTAATTGTACTTTTTACATAATTTCAAATTCAAGTTTCTAGATATGTGCGCTTAATTGGACTCATTAGACTCTTGCATGATAAGAAGATTTGAAGTCAAATTCCCTGATTTTCAAGTCACAGAAAAAGTTTAATTTTCCTGCCTTTCGTTTGACCCAAATAATTATTTATTTATAATGCTGAATCCTTTTAAAAATGCATAACGGTTTTAGATAAAAAATTTGAATATAAAAATTCTTGATAAACTTTTTTTTTTTAAATCCTAAATAAAGATTGGTGAAAGTTTATGCTCCTGTGACAATAATTTATCTTAATAAAAAAGCAAAATCGTGACCGTTCAACGAATAAATATCTCAAACGAATAACTTTAAAAAACACTATACCGCACATGATTGATTTTTGTAAATAGATTTGAAAAAATTGTTTATTCCTACCTAAAAATTTGATTATTATGACGATTCGTCATAAGTATTATGCTAAACTTTACAGAGGCAGCGTTGAACGCAAGTGTTGATAATCTTATTTGTTGATTTGGCGCTATTTTAAAAAAATTCTTTTCTTACCCTTCGATACATTCACCTTATAACTTTATTTATTATCCAACTTACTTTCATACAATGAAAAGCACGGAAGTAAGCATTATATTATCGATCAGCTTGGACTGGATTTATATTTCATTTTAATTAAGAATCAGCAAGTAAGTAAACAATAATTTATTTTTTATCTTAAAAGAAAAATTTTATTTTATTTGACTTGTTAATTATCTTTCGGAGTTTCAAAATATTTTTATTTTATTTTTTTTATTGGAGACATTTATTTTTTAGTTCTGTAAATTGTGCCCCATATTCATTATCTGTAAGTAATACATGTATTAGGTACGGATTTGTTAGTTAAAATAACGAGAATCTTGCTCGTTTTTTTTTATAATATATATATTCACTTATATATTTTATTTATTCATTTACTTATTTTTATATATATTATATATATAGACGCCAGAATAAATATTCTCACCACTTATTTGCTCCAGTAATTTAAATTCGAGTTCAATTATAACTAGTTCATTCGATTTATCTATTTATTTATTTACAGATTATTTATTGAGTTATTTATTTATACTTATTAATTTATATTATTTTATCTTTAAAAAGCACACCATCCAACCGTAGGACGGGTAAGTCGCCGTGAAAAAAAGTAAATACAATTGCGCGTCTACAGCATTGATAAAAATCGAAAGTAGCGAGCACCAGTAAATAATGTTTTTTTTTTTATTCATCTTCTTTTTTCGTTATAATTTTTAGTTAAAAACTCTTTTTCGTCACGTTTGTTTTTGTAAAGTTATTAAATTAAATTTTTTCCGGCAGTACAATCGCTTTTTTTGGTTGCAGCTGGCATTGAATATTTGAATGTTCTCTTTGATCACCGGAATTCAATTTTTCGAGGTGGATGTGGTCGATGGATTTCATCTTTGCTTACTTTTTTTTTCTTTTGCTGTTCCAAGCGAATTTTCTGAACCACTAATATTCCATTTGAAATGCATCTCAGTAAAAATTTCACGAATAAGTTATTTGTTTTGAGAATTTAATTTTCACCGTGAAGTTGAAGAGCTTAGTTCAAAGTATATTGAAGATAAATTGTCAATTAGCCTCTGATTAATTTAAATATTCATTTATGCAGGCTTTCTTACATAGCGATATGAAAATTTTATTCAATTCTGCGAAAAAATTTTGCAACAAAAAATGCAGATTTATTTGTTGAGTATTTATGAGAAGCTAGTTATATATTATCGAAGTAAAAGTTTATTATGGAACTTGACTAATCTAAATTTTTTTATATTTTTAACTTGAGATATTTGATATAGAATTTAGTCTCTATTTTTTAAATTCATTCGGTTACTATGTAAAGATTTTCGCAAATTTACAGCTCAGAAAGTTAAACTAAAAACTATATTTAATTTTAAATTACGAACTTCATTAATTTTCCCAACTAGGCGTAGATGAAAATATCATATGGACGTACTTTCTCACCGCGCCTGGTCCATTATCTACTCGCTCGAAAACATTTTATCTTACGTTATCAACTTTTGCACTGCAATCGCGGTCAATAAAAAAGTAGTGTCAGCCAGTTAAAAGTAATTAATCTCGGATGATCAACTGACCGAATTAAAAAAAAAGAAAAAAACCTTCAGAATAAAATCCATCGACCCAATCTCGGCCACGTGCAGGTAAGTAGAAAAAAGGGGTAAAGAGAAAAAAAAAGAAGAGGGGGGGGGGTTGAAACATACACAAAGTTTCCGCAATCAATACCGCTCTTTGCAGGCGCCGCGTTCTCTTTTATCATCCCGCCGCACAGCACAACCGCACCAGGTGAGCCGCGAGAGGGCGCTCGAGGCGACGCGCCAAAATCTCGTTCGTCCGCGTCTTCTTCCGCGCCTTCGGGATCATTGTATCCCGCAGAAGGAGTCCTTGGGCTCGGCTTTCGGGGACGTCGGTCCTCCCTCGGGATCGATCTGGTCGATGGTGGCCGACGACGCCGCTGCCGCTGCCTCGGCCGCCTCCCTCTCGTGGAACTCGCGCTCCAGTCTGTGGTACTCGGTGCAGTCCATGGGTGATTCGCATTTCGGGCTGTCGCCAAGTGAGCCTCCCTGCGGGGTGAACCCCGGATTCAGGAGGCTCCCCTTTCGTCATCTCATCTCGAGGGTGGATATCATTACCGGACGGATCGGTTTGTTCAACAGAATTCGCTCTATCTCGGTCATCGTCGAGTCCGTTAGCCTCGGTATGAGCTGAAAAAATTTTACATATTTTTATTTTTTTTTTTTTACCTAGGCTCTGATAAAAAATTTTCTGCTACCACTGGCTTTTTTATTGCTACAAGGAAATTCGTTCGGTCCTTTCAGATGGTTTTCAGTGGAAATAGCAGTGATTGGTCAGACCGAGGACATGGTTTAATACCCTTTCAGACCCAATGTCCGCAATGGACATGAAAAAATGTTTTTTTTTATTCTTTCTTGAACTCTTTTCATAAATTATTTTTAATTCGTCAATTTTGCGAAAACAGAATTTGATTTTTCAAGGTTCATATTCGTAAAAATAAAGCAGTTGCCGAAAAAAACTTTAGAAAATAATCATAGTTTTTTAGATATGTGTACAGTATGCAAAGTAGTATGAACATTCTACTTCGCAAATTTAATTTAATTTAGAAAAATAAAAAAGAGTTGTTACGTTGGCTAGAAAATTTCAGGTCTGAAAGGGTCAACTGTTATTAATATGGACATTTTATTTCGTATTAGATATTATCTCCGTCGTGACATTTTACAAGTTCACACAAAATTTCCTCAAACTTTGTCCAAAGTAATTTAAATTCAAGGCTTACATTGATAACGCTAGACAAGTCAAATATTATTACGATAATAACTGTTTCAATCAAGGCGAAATTTTCAATATTATCATGTACCGAATATACTGAAACTTAGGATACACGACTGTTCGTGTGAACTTTGAAATAAAGTAAAATATTGTAACTTGGCATGAATTTTTTTGTGGTAGCTCATCAAGTTTCTCTCTGATTAATTGAACTTTGACATGAAAATGAATGAATTTATCTGAATTGCAGACTTTTTTACTCTGTAAACCTACATTTCATTTAGATCGTATATAAGTTTCTTTTATAACTCAATGAATTGAATTGAAAATTGTTAAAAAAATTTGTAACGTTATGAATTTTCATAAAATATAAAACTTAGTCTCTGCGTAATGAAATTTTTTGAAAAAAGCTAAAATTGAGTAGCTCTGCGATAACTTCAAAATTTTAATTGCAAACTTCAATCAAAATTTAGCGAAGAAAAGTTCGTAATTGAACAATTAAACCGTAAAACTCAAACCTGTAGGCTCTGCAGGCTTTCGTAGAGCTGCTCGGTTGTGGTGGCGCCAATCAGTAGACACTGCACGCCTTCGTTCTTGAGGGACCACGCGATCGCCAGCTGGGGAAAGGTGCACCCGAGCCTCTCGGCGAAGTTGTATATGTCGCGCACTTTGTCAGAGAACTTTTTGGTCTGGGACTCGGTTGATCCTTTGCGGTAATTATCCTGGTCAAAATATTGACTTACGTTAGCTTTTTTTGATCTTTGAAAGATTTTTACACTCTACTTCTTGCAGCATTCAAGGATTATACTAATTTGATTTAATGTCTGTCTCTGCTGTGTTTCTTTCTAAATTAATTTACGAGTTCTGAATGAGTAAGTTACGTGTACTTTTCGCTAATTTTTAGAAAGATTGCAGGATTGAATTTTTTTTTGTATTGAGTCGGCTAAAATTGATACGTATTTGAAAGAAAGATAGGGATCATTTAAAAAAAAAAAGAGTAGCGGAGTAAACTTTTGAGCTCCAGGTCTTTAAACTTTTTTAACCCAGTTGCTACTTAATACAGTTCCGACTGTAAAAGTTCGAGAACCCAAAGTTTAAATACAACCAACCACGACTGCTATCTTTTTTCAAAAATAAAAGTTGAAACTTTTTATATTTTTTTACTATTTTAACATTCTGCGGAATATTATAGGTTTTTTTCACGATTAAAAAAAAGTAAATAAAAAACTTCGGGTGTGGTTGCTAGTATATTTCGTATCTAGGGCGCGATTTGGATTTTCGCGTGTTTTGTGGGTGCAAAATTATATACAAAATTCGTTGCTAAACAATTGTAAAATTTTAAATTTATTTGTAAAAAAATTTTTAAAGTGCGTATATAATGTATTTAAAGTGAGGATAACTAGTTTCTATTATTCTATTTTTTTTTTTCTAATATAATTCATGATTGGTATCATATAATAACTAATCATTTCATAATATCGTGGTAAAAATAAAATAAAATAATGTCGATAACGTGTTACGTGTTTTGCTTCAGTCAAAATGAACAATTATCCAAAAGTTTGTGGATGCTTCAACTACAAGATAAGTACCAAAAATAAATTTTCATTCTAAACTAAACAATAAGTAAATAACAAGACATATTTCACTACGGATCATCAGTCATCATTCAAGAACAATGCAAATTATTATTATTTTAATGTCATTATTCATAAAAATTGAACAAAACTACGGAAAAACGACATTAGACAAACCTCTTTATAAGACTGAGAATCGTCCTCCGCCCAACTAAAGGACTTATTCTAAAAAGAAAAGTATTCTTTGCTTTAAGAGTACAATTTTTTTTTTTTCGTTGACTCTACGGTACTTTGAAATTTGTCAAGATTGTAAGACTTTTTTTTCTTCAAAATAGTTATTAAATACGTTTAAAAAAAGATTCATGGATATGAATCGAAACTTACCCTATAAGAAGATCTGGACCTGGCGAGGACGGACATGGCAGTCTCGTCAAGACGGGACGAGATCATGCCGATCGACAAAGCCGACCAGCACATACAACCAACACCTGAACATTGAAAAGTATACGTTTATTTTTATTCTGTCAAATTGTAAAGTTTTATGTAAAGCTTGATAAAAATAAATCTTAAAAAATTCCTGCAATACATTTTTTAATAACTCTTAACAAAGATTTTGATTAGAGGATGTAAAGTTTATGATTTACCCATAATCTCAAGCCTCGCCTTTTAATATATTTTTTAGCATCTGCAGCTTATGCTAAATTTTTTAAAGGTATTTTTAAAGTTTAACCTATGGCAAAATAAAAACTTCGTAATGATTATTTCCATAAATCATAAAAAAATGACGACTGATTTGATGCTAAAATCTACTTGTTACACATTGTTATCATCAAAAAATCACTAAAAGAAAATTGTTCAAAAAGATCGTTTAAAATGCTGTCTTATACCACCAAAAAATGGGTAATTTTTTTTCGCAAGTCCCACGCGAGTTTCAAAGGACTATTCGATCACTTGAGGTTTATAAAGCAAATTGTTAGCTAACTATATTTTGCCTTTGGGGATAAACTACACCGCTACTAAAGAAGTGTTTAAAAACTTTTTTCCAACAATAGTGAGTGCGATGACGCTTGCAAATAGGAACTTAAAAACTTATTTATCGTGATTTGAAAATTAAAACTTACTATATTCAACTGTATCATGAAATAGGTACTTGGCGTGTGAATAACGCGGTAAAAGTAATGAATTTTTATTTGCATCTTGATTTTTTTCAACTCAAAATTACCTTTAAGTACATTCATGCGTACTCGAGGCGTAAGATGAACACGCGATGTCTTGATGTAAATGTACTATTTTACGCACTAGTTATGTAACACATCATTACTACTGCTTAACCTGTATATTTATATGAATATTTTCTAACTGCGAGTTGATGTAATAATGAAAGTTTATAATCTGTTAAGCTAATTGTGAATATTTTATATCGAATAGCACTTTAATAAATTAAAGCAAGAGATCATAATTAAAATTGGATGTTATCTTTATGAAAGACCAGATGAGTAAAAAAAAGTATAATTACCAATTTTATTGTACAGTTCTGGCATATAAAGTTCGGGCTTTTCCCGGTAAAAAAGATGATATTCCGCTTGTTCGACGATTGGGCAGATGCAATTGAATTGCCGGCAGGTTGAGTAGGCCTCCATTATTTCAACGGGCGTCCACTTCGAGGTGCCCCAGTACATGGCCCACCCTTTGTTTATCACATAAGTCATTGCTCGAACGACCTCTGTAAATCATTGTTAACTTAATAAAAATTATACAAAAAAACAAAATTATACTCTACTTCACAAACGGAAATATATTAATTATTTCAATTTACACGAGTATAAAAAATTTTTACATGAGAAAAAAAGATTTTACGAACCTTCCATAGGACAATTGGGATCGACTTTGTGAATCATGACAATGTCGATGTAGGACAGTTGAAGCCTCGCCAAAGACGCCTGCACCGTTTCGATGATAAATTTTCTCGAAAGTCCTCGTGCCTCGGATCTTCAACAAGTAAACAAGACACTTCTGGTTAAAGCTCGTGAAAATTGAAAGAGCAAATATAAAGTGCATCCAAACAGTACGCTACTTCGCCTTTGGGCAACTGCAGGCTAATGAACTCTCGAGACTTCGTCTCCTTCCTCAGCGCCTCTAAATTTAATCGCTTCTAGATGTACTTTTTTTATTCTTTACTTTCGATGCTCGTTATTATTTTTAAAATAACTAATTGTAGAAGTAATTTAAACTTGATGACTTTCATTCAAAGTGTGCACTTTGTTTTAATTTATGTACATGTATACACACCTTGAATGAAAAAAAAAAAAAAAGAAAAGAAATAGTAGTCTACTAATAAAAAAATCTATTTTTGATGACTAAATTTTTAAAGGTTGCTACGTCAATAATTCATTCTTTTTCCTACAGACTTAAAGGATAAACTAATTATAATAGATAAAAAATTTTTTTTTAACCTTGTCTACGATAGTAACTCACTGAGTAAAAATATTTCTACGTATTAAACTTGAAATTTTAATCATTAGCATATATTATAAAGCTTATTTTCATTGAATATTCCTGAAAAAAATATTATTAACTACAATTTAGCAGCCATAACTTATTCTAATAAATTTATGATTACTTCAATAAAATTTTTCGCTACATTTTCGAGAAATACTTTGTACAAAACTATAATCAATGTTATTTTAACTGATAATATATTTTCAAATTACATGAATTCTTTGAGTTTTACAGTCTTCTGCACTAGAAGTGTCAGACCTAAAATCAATGGCTTGGATTAAAATTTTTCTTTTTCATTAAAAGTTGAAAAAAAAAAAAAAGAAGTATTGAACTTGCTATATCTATAATAAAATTTTATTTACTTTTTCCTTTGTGACCCTTTTTCGCTCGATTCTTTTGAAAAAAAAAAAAAAAAAAGTTTCGAGATAACCACTTTAAACGAGATTTGTATGCAAGCGAGATATTTCACCTGAAACTTGAAAAAGTTTTTTTTTTTCTTCTCCAATATTGAAATTTCAAGTCATTCATATTAAAACAAAACTTCAAAAAAGAAAAAAAAAAGTCGCTATCGTAACTATAACTTCAGTGAAACATAAAAGATAACTATATGCAAGATAAAATCCTGAATTTACGAGTTGTATTTGTTCGATAAAATTCAAAGTGCTCTTAAAAAAAAAGAATAAATAAACAAATTAGTTTTTCTCTCATGAGAACATCGACATTATGCATTATCTCGTGTCCAAAAAAAAAAAAAAAAATTTCGAAAGGTAAAATAGACTAACTTGGGGTTCCAGTAGATTTTGGTGGTGACGACGTAGCTGGTCCTACTCCAGTTGCGCTTCTGGAGTATCCTACCGAGTTGAATTTCGGCCTTGGGTCCGCTGTGGGCCTCGCTGAGGTCGAACACGTTTATGCCGCTCTCGTAGGCGAGGGCGATCACGGCCTCGGCGTTTTCCTCGCTGATGCTCGTCCCGCTCTGACCGCCGAACGTCGTCCAAGTGCCTGTTCATCAATCGCTCACTTTAACTCTAACTCGACCCGAGATTATCGCAGTCACACTTGCACTTTTACCATATAATATATATATATATAAATAACAACGAGGACGCACACCGATCACAAGTAGGATTTATTTATACAAGTTTATTTAGTAATTTGAATAGTTTTTTTTTGGCTTTTTTTTTATTCATTTAGTTTGGTGTTGTTAGTCATTGACAAGTTAGAGGTTTGATAGTCTTAGCGATATTAGCTTATGCAGACGACAACGAATTTACATGCTTAATCGCTACACATTGACCTGCAGTTCGTTATGGATGGTTCCTTCTGTTTGAGGGCGGGGAAACGGGGGCTGGAAATTTAATTTTGCTCGAGAATGGAATTTCATTTACATACTTTATTTGACATGCAAAAAACTGCTAAAACCCCACTTTTTGTTTGTTTGTTTTTGTTTTTTTTTTATTTTTAATTTTGTTCTTTTAAAGTTCAGGTGACACTTAAGGAGTTTTTAGTCTACTCGTAAGAGTACCTTCAATCAATGGGATGATAAAACAAAATAGTTCAGGTTGTTTAATGAATTTGAAAAAAAGGACTCCAGGTCTTAAAGAAAGCAAGCTTTAAATAGGCAAAATAAAACTACATTTAGTTAATTACATTTTGAGATTGTTTAAATAGTTTTTTTTTATTCAACGCAAAGAAAAAGATGTTTCTACTTCATGCTGAGTCTACTCTACAGTTTTTTTTTAACAGCTTTTAGAATATTTTGCAGTAATTTTTTTTTTATTTGCAATAGTAAAAAAATTATTAGTTTATTTATTGCAGTTTTTGTTAAAGTTAATAACAACAGAACTAATGAATGGAAGCAAACAAACATTAAATTAATAACACACTTTACAAAGTTCTGGCATCATTTAAAATTTACTTAATTTTTGGAATCATTTTTTCGTTTTTAAATGAAAATGGCAAATAAATAAATTGTTTACATGGTCAAATGAAAAAAAAAAAAAAAAAAAAAAAAAAAATTATTATTTCGAGCAACACATTGAACTTTTCTAACGACGTTACGAACAACTGTAAACGTAAACAACTCTAGACAATTAACAGTACAATCTCTTTAAAGACGAGAAAAAAGGATTTTTTACGATTTGAATAAAGTTTCAGTAGGATTTGCGCACTGGAGTTTCCAGATTTCAGTTTCGATTCCTGAAAACTGTCATTTTTACTGTACACATTGAATCATGGTAACAAAAGCATTGTCTATATACTATTGAAAAAAAATCTCAATACTCGGCACGTCATTCACTTGGAAAATAATAATAAATCAAAATTTTGACAACTCAAAAAAGAATTTTACGATTATTTTTTCAAATGATTTTACATTGAAGAAATAAATAAGTAACTTTATCTGTATGAATGTAAAGTCCACCAAACCGTGAAAAATCCTTGCTCTCGTAAATCTGAAATGAACTAGTCATTACTCAACGATAGTTCGAAGCCTCGCCCGGTTGCTAGAGAGCCGTGACAGAAGAAGTGGGGATGCTTCAGGGCACTCGAGACACCTTTAAAACGTCGCGTGGTGTTTTCTCCATTATTGCCAGCTTTTCGACACTACTATACACAATCACCCCGACGCGTGTGCACGTCATTACATGAGAATAAAAAAATGAAATAAAAAAAGAGAGAGAGAGAGTAAAAGAACATGAGATAGTACAAAAGAGGGAGGAATAAAGGGGAGGAAAAATCCCCAACGGGGCGAAGAGGGAAATTTCATTCGCGGGTTTTTATTGTAAAAAAGTAGGTTGCAGTGTTGGAAGCTACTGCATTAAGGGGGGAAAGACGCCCCAATTACCGTTTGCCTTTGAGAGTGGAATTAATGTTATTCGGTTAATTTCACGCTGACGTGGAGGGATGAAGGGGGAGAGATTTTTCTTTTGTGTCCACCGATGCGCTCGTGGAAAGTTTATTTTTTCTCTGCTTTAATGGATTGCGTCCGAGTGGGTATTGTTGTTTAATTGGTTTCATTAATTGCAAAATTTTCTTTAAATGATTATGAAAAAAAAAAAAAAATGAAAAATTAATGGCGCGCTATCAGCCCTTCGTAAAACTTTTGGTCTTTTTCGTGTTCTTAAGAGCTCACATTTTTCCCGAGGGAACATTAACTAATCAGCTGATCTCAGCAGTTTTTCCTCTCGGAGTTTCATCAAAAAGTGAAGGACAAAAAATAGGCCAGCTGACGAGTCTATGCCGTGATGAGTGTTTGAAAGACCCCGAACAAGATCGAAAAAAAATTATCCAATTAGTATTTAAATACAAATTTTAGTAAATCACAAAATCTACCTTTTTTGTCTCTTAACACCTAATTCTGTACTATTTTATAGCTAAACAATGTTATGTTTCAAAAAGTTTTTAATTATAATGGAATTAATCCTTTTTAATGTTCATTTATCAAAATTCTACTCTTTCGTTTAAGGAATTTTTGAAACAAACAATTAAAACCTTGATTGCTTGCATAACTGGCGCGCGGCGAGATGCGAGACATTCCATTTACCCAAGCCGGCATGTCATTCGGGACTAAATAAAATGAGCACAGGGCCGACGTCAGTTCTCAAATTGTACTCGCTGAAACGCTTTACCAAAATTTATCGTCCCGCTCAAACAATGAGTTCCCCTTATTTACTCGGAATTTTCAAAGCTCGTTACAGTTTTAGAAACCCGTTTCATTGTTCACAATCAACAACGGGGATTAAATAAATTAAAATTAAACAAAAAGTATGCTCGCGCCATGATTAAAAATAAAAGTCCCAAAGCGCGACTCGAAATAAACGGCCCGGTAGTTTAAACTCCCAAACGGCTGTTTCGTAATTAACCCCGGAGTTCAATTTCGCGTAACCAAGAGCTCCGCGTGCCCCACTCGTACTTAACGAAACGCGCGCAACCGAGCCTTTATAACCCCGCGATTGCCATTTACGCTCCGAGTTTTTTTTTACCCCACCCACCCGCAACCTACCTCGGGGGAGTCGTTCGATAAAGAATTGCCTCCCGCATGCGTGCCCGACTTTACGATTGCGCGCTGATTTAATTAGAAACATTACTGCGGCTGTCCTTTAACCATTTCTCTATTGAACTCGTTTGTTTATTTTTATCTTTTTTTTTTTCAAAGTTGATACTTTTTTTTGGCTGAATTTATCGTTTGAGCTTTTTGCAACGTACGGTTATTTATTGTCTCGGGGTGTGACATTTCCACCCGGTGGTGTTGAAGGGCTCGTCGAGTGGTTACGGCCAGGGGGAAAAGTGGTAAAAAGGGCAAATTTACGACCCCAATTGGTTTAAATAATAATTCTTCTTTTGGAGCAATATTTCACGGAGCTTAAAAATGTATATTCCATCTGTTTGTTTGTTGATTTATTTTTTTTAATTCTAGAATTTTACGATGTCTGTCTGTTTACTACTTGTAATACTCAACTATGACTATAAATAATCAGGGGTAATCAATTAGTTAATATATATATACTAAATTAAACTATCTGACTATTTATTAAAAAATTTAACAAAACTAACTATTCAACTATTTATCGAATTGATCTTTATTTACCAAAAAACATTGAAAAACTTTATCAGCGAGTACCTATACTCGAGATCGAAGAAAGAAAGAAAAAAAAATAAAGAAAGAATCATGCAATGATAGAGAAAGAGAAAAAAAAAAGATGGAGTGGCTCGTACCTAATCCAACATTGGAAACCCTGAGGCCGCTCTTGCCGAGGTTGCGGTACCTGATGCCCGCCGAGGGACTGCTGGGAAGTCGGCCGGTCTGCCCGGTCAGGCAAGTGGCCAGGAGGTGTTCCTTGGTCCCCGGAGTGCTGCCGTACAGCCCGCTCGAGTCCGTCCCGTGACCGTTGAACTCCTCCATGCAGTCCAGACTCGCTATCGGTGCTCTGCATCTGGAGGTTTATTACATATTTTCATTCGATTTACTTTAATGCTTGTTTTATTGAACTAGTTCATCGTACTGATAGAGAATTTATTCATGATAGAAAGAGTTGAAATAATTTTTTACCCCTCAAGGCTAAAACTTCATTTCGATGGTCCCAGCGAAGAAAAACCTTAGACGAAAATCAACAGATTTTAAATGACCAATAAGAGGATGGAATGAATTAAAAAATCAGAAAAATTTAGGAATCTGAATAAATCATTACACAATAAATAAGATTTTGTTATTTTTTTCGATTTTTTTATTCATTTCAGCAGCTTATTGGTCATTTAAAATTTGCTGATTTTTGGCTAAGGTTTTTCTTTGCTCTCTCCAAGATAAAAATTTTTCCAAATTAGACAAAAAAATTTTTTGCAACGCCCCTGTAAGTAATCTTTATTAGGTTATCCATTTAATAGCTATCAGATGGATAGTTACTAGAAAAATATTAGATTGCGTCTATGAAATAGCCAGTAAATGGATAACCTAATTCACACTACTTACAGGGGCACGTTAATATCACAATTTTTGCAACAATTTTGTGATAAACATATAATTAACATAGCACAAAGGGTTGTTCGATCAAAAATTTTAATTTTCAAACTGAAATTGATTGACAAACAAAATTCACCTTCGATCCGATTAAATCCTGACCACGGGCTAAATATTCGGTTCGTGTTCATTATTTGACAATAAACATCCGTAATTGGATAATAACATCGTTATGCGCAAAGCGTAAAATGAAGTGTCGTCGCGCGCTATTGATTTATGCGATCGTTCACCGTTCGTCAATATTTTCGCATCATGATCTGGATAATTTCTCATCTTAAGTATACTTTGATTGAATGATAATACGTTGAAAGTTTTAAAAGCAATTTGGATCATGAAAATGTAATTCGCATCACATGAATTACAATCCATTATTTTTAGCTCGGAATTAAAGTACAAAATTTTTTTTTAAACAAACCTGCTTGGGTTAAAAATAGCCTCGGCATGCTTATATCATGAATCGTAAATTTTTTAATACTCATTTTTGAATTTCCATTTACGAATTTAATACTTCATAACTTTAAAATAATGAGAATTGGTTTTTAAAATTTTTTGCTTACACGTGACCTCTGATTCATGCTCCCGAGTGTTTTTAATGAAAATTTGTTTGGAATTGATTATTTTTTATTTTAAAAAAAGGCAATAAAAATTCTTCGTGTTTTACATTTTGTTAAAAGAAACAAAAAAGTGTGTTATATAAAACAAATTTTCAGCTTCAAAAGATCAATAAAGTCTTTGATATCGAGCACTTTCACACGCTTATTCATTGAGAAAAGAGAGCTTTCATTGAAAAAAAAAAAAAAAAAGTCGTGGGCGACACTCAAGGTGAGTTTGTTGAGCTTTGCTTACAAGGATTCTGGGAAAAGAGATGAATGCATACGTGAGTGGGTGATTTTTCATTCACGATTTTTCCGAGAGGTAAATGTAGCAACTTTTAAGTCGATCTTAAAGGTGCTCAAGAGTTTTTATTGTAAGCTTCGTCCACAAACGTAAAGTCTTCAGAATAATTTTTTATTAAAAAAATTTTTATTTTAAATTTTAATTACTAAAATTTAATAATTAAAAATTAAATAAATATTAAAAAATTTTCTTTGTAGTTTTATACTATTAATTTAAGTTTTTAATACATCGCGGTTGGCTTCACTTGGGTAATGCGCGCTACTGTGCATCTAGCTTTCTACGAGTCAGCATCATGTACTAAAACTAATTATATCAATAAACAAACACTTTATGTCTAAGTACTCGTGTATTATGACGAAATTTTCATTTGTTCTTAGGTCATTAAGGTCAATCCTAAGATAAAAGAGAGAATCCAAAAAGAATGTCAGCATTTTATTCATGATGTGATTGGTTGAAGAACAAAATTTAAAATTTGAATTTTTATTTTTAATTCTTATATTACAATTAAATTGAAACATTTTTAGAGAATAGATTTGATGAAAAATAATTATTTAATCAAGTGTTCGAAATTATCTGATTAAAATCATGAAAATAATAATTAATAGTATACGTAGCGGCAAAGGTAAAGGTAATTTTTCAGATACCAATTAAGTACTAGATACTGTAATACAATTGCGCGCGCTTGCGTGCCGAGAGAGACTAGTAAATTAAAATTTTCATGAATTGATATCATTCCATGGTCCTGAAAATGCTTTGATAGATCTGATCCTTTAAATTTTAAACCAATAAATTTTACAAACAACTTTGTATTCAATTTTGCCAGCGATCGATTCGAGGGGCTATGCACTCCAGAATCACAAAAAGAATCAGACATAAAAATCAATATAATCAATAAAATATCGATTTTATTTCAAGTAAAAATCTTCAAAAAATAATATTTTTAACAAAATATTGATTGAAATTGGATCCAAGGCTCTAAATATTTTAAATTTGCTAAAAGAATCACTAAAGAATCAAAAAGAATCAAAAAGAATCAAAAGAATCATCAGTGATTCTGGAGTGCATAGCCCCTCGGATCGATTAGTATTCAAACTACATTTTATTTTACAATCATAAAAATAAACGTTTTACAATTCTCTAGACTTATGAAAAATTGACAAAAAAATTAACTTCTTCATCGCACAAAATTTGAATGCATTATTTGTTTACTGAGTTCCAATCGTACATCAGCGTTTAGTTTTGAAACTTCAAAGAAGTACATGAAAAAGTATCATAGGTCTTGGAATTCTGTTTTCATCCCACCAAGCGCAAACTTGACAAACAAGTCATAGAGAACTTGAACTCTAACAATAGTATATTACTTAACTAGGCAGTATGAATGGGAAACGTCTCAGATCGCATGAAATTGTCGTCCGAGGCGTAGCCGAGTGTGACAAACATGTGATCTGAGACCTTCCCATTCAGGTGCCTAGTTGAGTATGCTATTTTTCCGCACTCCGGCCGGGAAGCGCTACTTCCCTGCCGCTGCTGCTACAGTCAGTAGCGCTTCCCGGCGCCGTCGTGCGGAAAAATAGCATACTCAACTAGGCACCTGAATGGGAAGGTCTCAGATCACATGTTTGTTACACTCGGCTACGCCTCGGACGACAATTTCATGCGATCTGAGACGTTTCCCATTCATACTGCCTAGTTAAGTAATATACTATTACTTAAAAAACCATAATTATTTAAAATCATAATAATAAACAGTTATTAATCCAAATCGCACCTGATCTAGTTCTCCAATGAAAAAAAAAATGAAAAATTAATAGTTACCTGTAGATGGTGGGCAAGGGGTAGGAGTCGTCGTCCTCCATGCTGCTGTGCGCGGTGACGGCCTGTCTCGGGGTTGGCACGGCGGGTGAGGTGACGTTCCCGTTGCTGTCCCCGGTCTCCAGGTTGGACATGACGACCCTGGACATGGCCTCGATGCTCCTGACGGCCCTCCGGTCGGTGCCGCCTCCGCCTCCGCCCTTGTCCCTCAACCTGACCCCCTCGCCAGTGTCGAGCTGCTGGGGTCGTCTGGAGCGACTCCTCGAGCCCGACGACGACTCGTGTCTATCGCCCGAGTCCTCCTGCTGCTGGTCCCGGGCTTGGGCGCGGGCCCTCGAGCTCGAACCCGAGCTCTGGCTCTGGGACGAGCTTTGACCTTGCGACGACGACTGCTGCGAGGCCTGAGAGGCCGGGTAACGCGGCCTCGCTAGACCGCCCAGTTGCAGTAGTGGATTCATTTCTTCTTATTCTTGTGCTGCTGATGCTTATTTTACCAATGCTCTCCTCACCCGACATCATTGGCGCAGCCCTAGTTTATCAACCGCGATCCGCTGCCCCAAGTCTATTACTCGCGGGCTTTTTTTACGTTCGTCCATCTACGGTCCGGTTCCTGGCCCAGAAAGGTTGAGCTTCGAAGGCTTGTGTCAGAGGTAGTCCTCGATTTTCGTTTTATCAACTGTTCGGGAGATAAAATTAAAGCTTAAATTTGACAAAAGTTTACCTTCACCTGAATCTCAATTTTTTTATTTTTTAATTAATAACGAAATGGTATAAATATCTTTTTTCATTTATTATTTATACTGAGTACTTGTGTTGACCGATAAATTAATCATCTTTTAAGGGAGACAGTTGTAAGAAAAATTAAACGAGAAACACAATCTGAACAGGCGTGCTTCTAGCATTGTTTTGAGGCTTCTTTGTTTAGCTACTCGGCTTCAAGTTTACGAAATGAAAGTTTCGCCACCTATCTTTGCTAAGAAAGGCTTTCGCAGCGTTTGCGCTGAAAATTCAAATCACTTCTGAATGTAACTCGAGTTTCAAAATTTATGTGCCAGCTACTTTATCTAATAAAATAAAGTTGTACATAATTTAGTACTTCACATGCTAACCCCTGCCAAAAAACCTCCGATAAAAATTTTACGCTGAGAGAATAAAAATAAAACACGCTACGAACCGTAAAAATAAATGAAAGATTGATTTCAATAAAACTTTTAAGAGAAATTTTATATTTTCATTATTTTTTATGATTTTAAAATTTAAAAGTTAAAAAAAATCTTCTTATTTGATATCGTAAAAAATTGGGTTTGTAAATCACAAGCTATCAGCGGGGGTTCTTTTTATAAACGCCTATTAAAGTCTGGAAGGAATCATTTTTATTTCATACATTAGTAACGTTACCCTTGAGACAATCATATTTCAGTTTTATTTGCCAAAAGTAGCCTACTCTAGAAGTAGCGCATTTCAATTTACAACTACTAAAATCAATCTGCGAAACGTTTCTTTTTTTTTTTTTTTTTTTTTGGCTGATGGTCAAACGTGCGAAAAGCTCGTTGACTACAATTTATAATCATGCGAACACATGCTCTCGCGCTATTAAACCCAGTTCGCGTCGAAAAAATTCAAATGCGACCAGAATTTTTTTTTTCCTCGTTGCAACGTACGAAACATGCTACGAGTTTAATAACGTAAGCGTGAAATTAATTGCCCTGAAAATTATTCCGTCGGCATTGTTCACGAAAATCAAAACTTTTCAAATTTATCAATTGATTTTTTGAAAATTTTTGGCTAAACGCCGCGATTGAATTCTCAACATCAAAATTTCACGAAAATTGAATTTCGAGCTGTAAATATTACAGCTCGTGAAATACTGCCAATCCTGAAAATCGATATTAACAAGGCACACACACGAGGCGCGCGTATATACAAATTTAATGATTTATATAAAACCGCGTAAACTGAAATAAAATACTTCTTCACCCAATAACCTCATTTATAAAATTTCAAAAAGACCCCTTGGCTATCAATGAGCGAGTTAAGCCTAAAAAAGGTAGCATCGATCCCCGGGTTATTAAATTTCTGCCCGCGGCTCCAAATTGAAATAAAAAACGAGGCACTGCGGCACCCTCGCATCACGTCTGACCGAATTCGGCTATATCTACTTGAAGCGGTTATCGCCAATCAGCTGTTCCCCATAGCTCCTTCCAGCCGTCCCTTAAAAGGGTTATATAATTCCCTTCCGTATGAATGAAGGGGGGGGGGGGGTTGGCAAACGGTCTTTGTACTCGTTATCGATCGCGCAAAAAAAGCCCTAGTACGAAAGAGAGAGAGAAAGGGGGGAAAATCACCTGATTCACGTAGGTAAAAAAGCACGTTATCCCGGGTGCGATCTTCCATGACCTTCTTGAGCATGCACTTCCTCGGAGCACTTCACTGATTCGAGCCCGAAAAAAAAAAAAAAAAAAAAAAAAAAAAACAGGAACACACTGTTGAGAACCAAACAAACACACAACACCTCGGATCACCTGGACACGGGCAGGAGGGTGTCGGGCAGCGGGCTGGTAGTAGCAAGAGCGCGGTCACCCGCTTTGGGTTCCTCGCCGCGGGCCAGCATGGTCTCTCCCTCGAAGCAGCACCGGCCAGAGAGAGGATCTGGTGGCCGCGTGGCTGGGCAATGGTAACACACGGGCGGACGACCGCAGTGCGGCTTCTGTGACCCTCCTCCCCCCTCCTCCTCCTGCTCCTCTTCCTGCCACCTTCCTGCTCCCGATTAAAACCGAAGACCGAGCGTTTAACGCCGCGTTCACGGCATCCTTTTTTTAGTCGGAAAAGCTCTCACTCTGTCACCGAGCGAGCGCACAGCCGCTAAAGAAATAAAACAACTAAACTAAACGAAACGAAAGGGCCGGAGGAAAGAAAAAACGTCTCCCTGCGGG
The DNA here is from genome assembly GCA_038277355.1 of Encarsia formosa. Lineage (NCBI taxonomy): Eukaryota > Metazoa > Arthropoda > Insecta > Hymenoptera > Aphelinidae > Encarsia > Encarsia formosa. The sequence goes on from CM076184.1 coordinate 116,835,890, forward strand.
AAAACTACCTCGCAGCACGCCTGCCCGTGGATATCTGACGGTGCAGGCAAATGTAGGATCGAACGGGGGAGGGGGAGAGTGACCTGCTCTCTCTCTTTCGCGAGTACATGTGTAGCAGCAGCGTGCGCAGCTACCCCGACTGCAGCGGCGCCGCTGGCGGCCCGCATCGACTAGCTGCTGCCTGCTGCTGGTGCAACCAAAGAGAGAGAGAAAGAGAGATGAGCAGCGACCCATTAACAGAGCCGCCACCGCCGAACCTTTTTTCGGGGGTCGCTAAGGTGGACTGTTTAATTTTTTCTTTTTTTTTTTCTAACTCCTGCAACCGTATTGATTAATTTTACGGTTGGTCATTAGATACCGAGAGCTGCTTTGCTGCCAAGGGACCTTTACGATTTGTTTCGGGTTGGTGAAGCCTCGTTGACAGCTGGAATTTATGCGGAGGGTGGGAAAGGTGCTTTTTGCACCCGGGAGTTAAATAATATTCAGCACCGAGTGGGGAAAAGTACTTTTTTCTGACTTGATTGAAGGGAACTGAGTTGACAGCTGGAAACGTTGACTTGTCTCGAAAAAATTTACGACTGCGTCAAATTACTACGGAAATTCAAGGTACAATCGTTACCGACTCAATCGTGAAGAAATTTTCTTTTCTCTTCCGAAATGCTGAAAAAGATAATTTTTCTGCTAGTCTAAACAAAAAACATTTTTTTAACCATTAATCATACTTAACTCGTGATGCACCTAAAACTTAAAACGCAAACTTAAACCCTACTGCAGTCATTACAGCGCCGCATTTAAAAAAAGAAAAAAAGAAATAAAAAAGAAACGTTTCATAAATTTGAGTCGGAAAAAAATAAAACTGTGAATTTGCATAATCTCGTATATGGCATAAGCTCGAAAAAAAAGCGAGTCTTGTTAAAACTGTTTTCTTTTTTTTTCGGAAAGAAAGAAAGAAGAGGGAAATAGACGGTTTCCACCTTAATTATCCGGCTCTCTTTCTTCCTTCCGCGTCCGAGCGTGTCTGAGCGTACTCGTGCCTCCTCCACTTGCCGTGCGAAAAGTGTGTGTGCACCTTTCTCTTTTTTTTATTACTTTATCTTTGACGCTTGCATATTTCAAGACCAGGAGCAGGAGGAGAGAGATCGATTTATTTTTGTTTCTTTTGATGCCTCGATCTCTCGCTCGTTTGTCGCGCGCGGAATTATTGATGACGCATGGGCTTCGGCGACCGTTTTAACGTTTTATTGATTCGACGTGGGGGGGAAAGAGGTTTTTTTTCATTAAATTTTATACTATTTTTGGATGGTTGTCCCGTTGAATTTTTATGCACTGAATTGATAATTAACGTTGCTTTATGGAATTATCTTGTTAATCGTTTGTTTTGAATTGAAAAAAAATTTTCATTCCGACTCCATTCAATGATTCAGTTTTGAATCAAACTGTTAAAATTTCATTGTTTTGTTTTGTTTTTCAATTATTTATAAAAATTTTAAAAGCCTCATGTCGATTCTCTTTTTCGATTCGATTAAATTTGAAAATTCACGAGTCGCTCAAATAATAATGTAATGGACAGTAGTAAACAACAAGGCCGTGTTTTGTGGCCCAAACTACATACCCTTCTGAGAATTTATAAAAATACTAAATAATTAATTCGTCGTAAACAAACGACAAGAAAGAAAAAAAAGAAGAAGGAAAAAAAAATTCACAGTTACGCGTTGCAATAAAATACACCAGCGGTACATATGTCTGACCATACGTGGTATTAATCTACTGCTACGCTCGACTAAGGGCTGCATCATATTTTACGGGCATGAATAATCAAGTGTACGCAAGTCTTATGGTGTACGGGGCTTGTCAATCAATAGTTTGAAAACTCATAACCTTCGTGCATGGGAAAATTTATCTTTCTAATCGTCTGTATAGATGATTGAATTATCCTCCAATAAAATTAGTAATTGATTATCGACGAGGCTGTTAATCTATGAACTTTGACCTAGTTATAACCGCATGATCATCTATTTTTTCTCAGCTTTTTTATTCATCAATTTTTAATTGATTGTAAATTAATAATTAAAACTTGTCGTGTCAGAATTAATTATGTTTTTCTTCTGGTGTACTTAATTCAACGTCAATTATTTTTTTTTAAACATGAGAAAAACTTTTTTGTTAAATCTAAACGTAGTAAAGTTTTTTTTTTTAATTGAATGGTTTATTTGAATGTTAGACGAGTCTAAAATTTGTTCCACCAGTAACCAGGTCAACTTAATTGATTTTAGAGAAAATCTTCTTGGAACTCCTAAGCATTTGTAGTAAAACGAACCGAGTTTTAGAAAAGTTATATCAAAAACGGAGAAATTCGTCATTTAAATTTTTCATTTCAAAAACTGCAGCCAATATCCTTAAAAGGTAGCAGAACACTTTATATACAGTCAAATTTGTAAGCCCTCGCGTAAAATCTACCAGCGAAAAATAGATGAAAAGAATTTGAATAAATAAAAAAAGTCCTTTTCAAAAAAAAAAAAAATAATAATAATAACTCTTTTCTGCATAAAATGCGCGCACGTAGCTCTGGCGCTTTATTTTCCCGATCGCGTCACGCGCCTCCGGGATTTAGCTTCTTGTTTATGCTAGCCCACGAACCAAAGGCTTTGAGGCAACGTCACGGTTCGTTGGCTCACAACTGGGAGGATTGTAAGTTTCAGGGAAAGGAGCTTGAATTATGTAACGCTTTAGCGAATCGGAGAAATTATCGTATCCAGAAGTTTGTGATAATACCTTGCTCGCGAGTTCGTAATCGCACCACTGGGTTTCTTGAGGTTGAACTCAACCAGTCTTTAAAGACAAAAGAAATTTTTAAGTAGACGTATAACTTGTATTTTTCTTTTTTTATAAAATTTTTCAAATTTACGGATCATTTTGATTCTATAAGATTTGAGGATTTATGAGACGCCTTGGACAAAAGGGGCTGGCAAAATATTCACAGCAATAAAATTTATTTATTAGGCATTGTCTTGGGTTGTTTATGTCGGAAATAAGTTTTTCCCGCATTGTCCCAGTTCGCCTTCGCATTATTAAAGACCCTTTAACTTAGCGTAGTTGACTCCTCAAAGGAGTTTCGGACTTTGATTACTCGCGTTAATGAAACAATCATCAACCTTATATGTAAAATCTAATAAAGTTAACAATTTATAACGAAAAGTATACGAATATACACCCAATTATAATTCATTTTATTTATACTGAAAAAATTTTTCTACACAAAATTCAAACCGACAAACAGATAGAAAAGTCTACATCAGAATTAAATTTTTCTCCAGCCAGGTTCACGACAATACTTTGCATACTGCACCAAAACCATTAATCGCCCCATTTCGGAATTACGAAAAAAAAAAAATAAAAAAATAAAAAAAAAATTTCTAATCGAATCGATACGACCCGTATCAAAGAAAAAAAGACGATACGTGTACTCAAGGAGCCCATCAATCCGCGAAACACTCAAAAAGTAGACAGGATAAAAAGTAAAAGGAGGAAGAAGAGGAGGAAGAGTCAGTCAGGCACGGCAGAGTTGGTTGCCGTCGGGCGGCGCCGCATTGCAGATCTCGCTGCAAACGCGGGGGGCTCTGACGTTCGGTCAAACCCACCCCCCACCCCCCTCTTCGCTGCACACGTGTGTATCCGTGCACAAGCCCTTGCACCCCGCAGCATTGTTATTCAATATTTCACGCTTTTTCTTTTCTATCGTACTTTGTAATTATAGATGCAGGAGAGTGACGATAAGGGACTGCGTAATCAGAAGAAGTGTACTAATAAGTCAATCATAAAGGTTTTTCAGTCTCATTAGTAGAATTCATCCAACAACTCAATTGTATGATTGAAAGAAATTTTTCAAGACAACGTGCAGGGCTTAAATCTCTCTCTTATCGCTTATCGGAGCAAGTGAGGCCTCGCCAAGCGCCAGGAGATGAAAAAAAATATCTCGAATCATCCAAAAAGTCGTAATATTTTCCAACACCGAAGACACCGACTTAAGCTCGCCGACGGCAGCGCGGGCACCCGCCCCGACCTACAGACCCAATAACCGATTCTACGCCCCCGGCGGCGGTGGTGGCAGGCGAGGGAGACTCGAAAAAAAAACCGTCGGCGCCAGCCTGCCAAGAAAATAAATAAGTGCGCGAAGGGTAAGGTAGAAAAAAAAAAGTAAACGTCAGGAGTATTGAATTTTTAAGGATGAATTTGTTTCGCTCTTTTCGGCTCGCGATCCTCTTTTAATTTTTGTTTTTTTTTGGGGGGAGCATGAAGAGGTGGGTGAATGTTTCATACGGAATGCGCGATTCGAGTGAATTTTGGAGATGCTTCCGACACGATACCTGTGTGGTCTATATGGAGCAAAAGTTTATATACTTTTGAAAAATAAATTTTATTACTTTTTTTAATCAGTTTGAAGCAAATGTTTTTAGTTATGAATTATCTAAATGAAAATATTGATGGGTATTGATAAACCGATGCTTAACATGATTAACAACTGCTCTAATTTTATTTCTTAGTTAAATTTTTTCGGGATTTGCGATAGCACTTGTTTATCAAACAATGCAGACCAATGTATTAACTTCGAAAAACTTCATAGCTTTCGTGAACAAATGAAAACTCATAGCTATTGAAAATATTGGAGATTTAGCAATTCTCTGGGTTTTTATGTATGTCGAAATAAACGCATCTGCACTGAATGAAAGAATCAAAAGGGAAAGGTTTTTCCATTTGATTAAGGGGACCCCCCGGTGAGATTTCAGCCTAGGGATACAAAAATTGTATGGGGCTGAAATTTAGGGAATATACTCCTAAAATACAAGCGTTTTAAAGGGTGTGCTCGAAAAATTTTGAAAAATTTTTTTTAAGCTGTTAGGATTTTTATTTTTTGTTCTAATAAATATTTTGCAAAACCCATGCGAGAAGTTGTTTAAAATATTGTTTTAAAACCGTAAAAAAATTTTCAGAAAAAAAAATTAAAATTTGCGTCAGTTATAAACTTTTTAAGATTTAGAAATATCAAAAAATCGTGATTTTCAAAAAATAAATTCTGCCATTAAATTTTTCGGCAAAAAATAGGAAAAAAATGTTCTATGAGTTTTTTTGATCCGGTGCTTGGTTTTTTTGCAGCGACGGTTTGAAGTTGATTTTAAACGGTTTTGAGCGATTTTCATGGTAAATTTTGACATAATCGATAAATAACCTCTTGTTTTTTCGTAATTTATTCGGTTTTTCATAAAAAATGGAATTTAAAAATTGGTTTTGCATAGAAAAATTTAATTAAACTGTATTATTATGTTTAGTCTGATCTAGAACTTGATTCTTTATGATGGTGATGTCAAGTTCGAATCATGATATGATTTGCTAACACCAAAATACAATGAGAAAAGGTCAAGTTTCCAAATGACCATCAAAGTTGTGATTAATTTATTTACATAATTTAAAGATTTTTGATGTACGTATATAATGTGACTACAATGTAACATAATTTTACAAAAATTTAAAAATATCATCAATTATAAAAAAAAAACATCTCTTAGAAACTCCTCTTAGAATCAAAATGCTTAAAACATTCCTGGACCATATGCAGGATCTTCTGCTTCAAGAATTTATCTTTCTCTTTGACTTTGAGCTGCTGCAATTACACGACGAGCCTCTTTGAATTTTGTTGTTGTCTTTTGTCTACCTTGATTCAGTCTTCTTTCATCGATTTTATCAGCAAGAGCGAGAGTTATTTGTCCAACTAAGAGTCCCAAGTTTTGAAGGATTTCTACTACAGTACGTTTTGTACCCAAATTGTACTCACAAACAGCTATGCAGGCTGCTGATCGAACTTTTGTTTTAGAGATAAAAACTTCTTTTGGACAGTTACTCCAAATGATGCTGTGTAAACTTTCGTTGGCATTTTGATTAAGGCAACGTGAACATCTGACCAGCAAAGCCTCATCAGAAAGCCTTTCGTAAAGTGGTTTTATTTTCTCGAAACAAACTTTATTTAGTGGGGTTTTGACATTTTCTAGATGAGAACCTGGTGTTTTGTTGTTTGCTACTGCAGCCTGATAAAAACACCAAGATGATTTCCCTTTGGGGCAGTACGAATGTTGCGGCTCATCGTCAGTAGATACAGCATGGTATATCGATGCATAAATTGCATTTTTCATTTCCTATTTGAAAAAATTTATAAATATTGCAGTAAATCAGAGAAATTATTTTTAATTATTTGAGATATTTTAGTCAACATACTGGTACATCTTCTTTGTTTCTATCATTGGCTTTTTTGTAATAATCTGCTAATTTTCGTTTTGTGGTTTCTTTTAGTAGTCCGTGACCTCTACCTCCAAGTGTGACTTTACGAGCTTTTTCTTCTTTTACAATGTTTGTTAAGCCAGTGTATACTCTAAAATATAAAAAGTAATAAAAAAATTAGTTAGGTAACAATAACTAATTTTTATTGTGTGTGCAACAATTATTACTATTATATTGCACACACTTTTATGTTTATTATTATTATTGTATAGAGTTCTGTTTTACGAAGTTTCAAAATAAATTTTTAATAAAAGAAGTTGTTTTTAAATTCGCAATTGAAATAAAAAAAAAAAAAAAATTTTTCAGTTGGGATACCTTTTAGAGATGTGATTGATGCATTCCTCTTTCATCAACGTATATTCTTGTCGGTATACATTTAGACTGCTGAGGAGGTTAAAAGTTTTTGAGTCCCCATCAGCAAGCATTGTTGTGAACCTGAAGCCATAACTTTCTGAACGCTTCCAAATTATTGTAATAAACATGCTTATAAGTAACGTAAATAAATAAACCATAAGTTTTATAAAGAGATATACGTCAAGAAAGTTATGGTCATTTGTAAACTTAACCTTTTTTCATTGTATTTTGGTGTTAGCAAATCATATCATGATTCGAACTTGACATCACCACCATAAAGAATCAAGTTCTAGATCAGACTAAACATAATAATACAGTTTAATTAAATTTTTCTATGCAAAACCAATTTGTAAATTCAATTTTTATGAAAAACCGAATAAATTACGAAAAAACAAGAGGTTATTTATCGATTATGTCAAAATTTACCATGAAAATCGCTCAAAACCGTTTAAAATCAACTTCAAACCGTCGCTGCAAAAAAACCAAGCACCGGATCAAAAAAACTCATAGAACATTTTTTTCCTATTTTTTGCCGAAAAATTTAATGGCAGAATTTATTTTTTGAAAATCACGATTTTTTGATATTTCTAAATCTTAAAAAGTTTATAACTGACGCAAATTTTAATTTTTTTTTCTGAAAATTTTTTTACGGTTTTAAAACAATATTTTAAACAACTTCTCGCATGGGTTTTGCAAAATATTTATTAGAACAAAAAATAAAAGTCCTAACAGCTTTAAAAAAATTTTTCAAAATTTTTCGAGTACACCCTTTAAAACGCTTGTATTTTAAGAGTATATTCCCTAAATTTCAGCCCCATACAATTTTTTTATCCCTAGGCTGAAATCTCACCGGGGGGTCCCCTTAATGTATTGAAAAAATAAATCATACTATTTTTGACTACTATTTAATATTTTGAATAAATACGGGTCTTTTACTCAAATACCCACTTGAGTTTTTCTTTCAGAATGCGTAAAGCTGTAATAGTTTTTTAATTTGAATTGTACAGATCTTTATAAGTCGCAAATTGCATTTCTCTATTTTCAAGCATGTGCGACATCAAATCCCAAAGACAATCGTTCATAATTTATGAACTCGTAAAAATCATCTACTCATTCTTTCAAAATTTTTACAAACTTCTGTTTTTTTTTTTTTTTACAAATTACTTGTGGCTTCAGCAGGGTTGACATTAAAAAGAAAGAAAAAAAAAAGATTGCAAATTTCCCATAATCAAATTCCTATTCAGAAACTTTAGATTTGAATTCACTGAAAGTGAAGTTTCCTGTTCAAGTGTGAGTAAAAGAAAGATATAAAAGGTGCGTCCTAAAAAACTTTGCTCTCAGAATTTTTAGGGCGTTCCTGAATATATTAAAAAGTTCTATTGGCAACTTTCACAGATGTTTTTAGTAGAATAGAGACACAAAAATTGAATTCGACAAGTGTCACCGGGTCGCTGCTTCTTTTATTCAAAATTTTTTTTAATGAATAATTTAGATGAACAAACATTTTTTTATTTTATTAAATTTTTTTATCAAACGCAAATTATTAATACACTTGTGATTCGTTATGAGATGAATTAAAATTAAGACTATAACATAAAAATACAAACACTACTTTTGTATTGATACGAAGTAGTGTTTGTACATCAACGCTTTTTACTTTTTTTTTTCATTCAAAACTTTTTAGATACAATGATAATATTGAAGTTACAAAACTAAAATTCATCGCATATTTTTTTTATTTCATATACTTTTGTCTTGTACAAATTTTGTGTTTGAGACATTTATTTGAAAGTTTTAAACAGAAATATTTTCTAAAGACTAGCTGTACAATGAATAGTCTTTTAAAATACATAACTATCATCGCGACGAATATGAATGTAATCATAAAGAAGATAAAGTGTTAATTAAATTTTACGTACTGCATAGTAGTCTAATATTTAAATTATGTATATTCTTTTAAATTTTAACTCAATACAATGAAAAAATTAAAAAAAAAAATATGGAAAGAAAAAATATATCAGTACTACGTACTAACGAGTTAATAAAATTTAATAAACTTAACTTTAACACGTTAATATTTATTCATTTTTTAATGATAATTACTTAATTTTTTCAGATTTATGAAAAATGCACAAGTTATTAATTTTGAAGGGAACAGTTACGCATTTGCAATTTTTTTATTAAGATTAACGTATTTACGGAAATTTGTCAATAACTACTTAAATTTAATTTAATATTTTTTGAAATTTACAATTAAAGTGCAAAATTTGTTCAATTTTCCGATCAAGTATTTTATTATTCTAACACTATTCATATCTGTAAAAAAATTTTTAAACTAAAAATTTAATGCATAGTTATTGACTATTTCGTCTTTGACAAACTGATCATTATTGGTTCCTAATTTAATTAATTTTAAGTCAAATATTTTTTTCTAAAAGTATTTAACTGAAAATTAATATACGAAAAAAAAAATAAAATTTTAATTTAATCATAAACGATTCAAAATTTTAATAAAATCTTTTGACAAAAAATTAATGAAATTCAGTTCAAAATAATCTAAGCTTATACATTTTTTGTTCGATGATTTTAACCTTTTTAAGCGTTTGCCTTAATGAATGTATTGATGTACAATTTTATGTAATTTTCACCATACACACAAAATATTAAAACATATTCGCGCTCACATACGTTATCGCCCTTGCGCCCTATTTGTTTAAAAAAAAAAAAAAAAAAAACAAAAAATGAATTAATTTTGATCTTATAATTTATTCTAGCAGACATTAAACTGCACCAACTCTTCATGTTGAAGTATAAACATTATAATAAATTCATTCTGAGTAATATCGTTTAATGAATAGAGTAAAATAGTGAAAAAGATTATTAATTTGTGATATTTAAATTTAAAAAATTGATAAACATGTCGATAATATATATAAAATTATATATAAAATTCGTTTTAGAAAACTTAAAAACATATATTATTTTAAATTGAATTAAAATAAATCCTAAAGTTAATCAAGATCCGTTATCAAATACTCATTATTAACTCGTCAAAATTTTAAATTAAGCTTTCTGATCGAACATTTCATTCTCCACTAGGTGTCGCACTTGAAATTTTCAAATCTATACATACAATATGTACAAGGTCATACAATTCCTTCACTTAATCAACCGTCCAAATATTATTAGCTTTGGGTTTACCTTACAACTTAATGTGGGGAATAAAAAGTCACGAAGTTTGGGTTCGTAAATGATTGCAACAATAAGCAAAAAGATTGATAATAGTTGCTGTCTCTCGGAAAAACATGAAAATTTTTTTTCAAAGAAATCTTGTACTTTCTTTTATACAACACTAAACAAATTTTCAAGTAGTTTTGCAACTGGATAAAAAAAATTGTTATTATGTTTATGTTACACTCAATAAGTCTTTATATTCGAGATCTATCAACAATTTAATAAAACTTTTCTTTTATTTTCACAGTAAAAAACGAACATTAATGATTATTTTAGAGATTCATTAAAAAATTACCGACGATCGGTAAAGTAGAACTTTTTAAAAATAATATTAGATTTTTACTGGTATTGAGAGATTAGATTGTTACCTACACATTCGTCAGATCTTATTTTTTAGGCATATTCAAAAATTTTTTAAAATACTTTAAATAATAATAACTAAAAATTTTCCCGATGTCGCGAAAAAAGCTAAAAAATTAACCAGATGAATGATTGAGTATTCTAGTTTAAATAATTTTGAGATTACAAAAATTTAAATAATCACCGTCTAACAAAATGTAACCCAACAATGCACTCGTTAGAGTCTGACCGGATAACTGAAAACCAGTGATCCAGAAGAACGTTGTATGATGAGGGTTGTTGAATCGTCACAATCGTGTCTTGAGGCTTGTTATGTTTTGCCATTGGTTCTGAAGTAAGTGAAGGGATTATTTTTCACCGTCGTACCTATCGAGAACAGCTGGGAAGATTGACGTCGTAGAAGACGTTGAGCTCGATGAGGGTTGCGAGGATGAGAAAGACAGCATACATGCAGAGACAGATGCGACCGACTTTGCGGTCCAATTGGAAGCGATTCGTGGCGAAGGCTAGATAGAGAAGCATCAAAGTCGAGAGTAAAGATATCGCACTGTACTCGAGGCCTCGAGAGTTTATGCTGATGTAGTGTTTTCCTACATATGTCGGAGCGAACACCGATTTTATCAGCCATGGAAGACCCAAACACAACAGAATGTCAAATGTGTTTGAACCAATCGAATTGCTGATACCCATCGAGCCATGCCCTTAAAGAAGTTTATTTAAAATTTTAAAAATTTGAACAATCACATATTTTTACGTAAAAAATGCTGGTCTATACCTTGTTTGGCAACAATGACACTGGATACGGCCTCAGGAACACTCGTTCCGGCAGCGAGAAAAGTTATACCCATCACCGAATCTGGTATTTTCAGTGTATCACCTGTCAACGGAAACATGAATGGTAGTGAAAATCGAGGCTGGAAAATGAAGGGAAATGGAATGAGAAATTACCAATGATTGTTATCATCCAGGCAACGAGATAGCTGAGAGAACCAATCCAAACGATGCACATGAAGAACGTAATGGGAAACCAGTTCTTGAATCTGGGCTTGTCGCAGTCGGGTATTGTGCATATGAATATCAAGTGTATTGGCCATGTTATGATCCACGTGGTCTTCCTGATCCAGCCGTGCTGCCTGGGCCAAACAGTCAGTTGAAACTCGTACTCTGCTATAAATAATTTAAATTAACATTTTCACAGTCATCCTGGGTATCACTGTAGAGAAAAAAGAATTGACGGGAATCCAATTGATTCAGACTGGTTGTTATTTCTGTCAGATCTAAAAATTGCGATTCTTCTGGGAGAAAAAGAAGTACAGCACTGAATAAAAAATATTCTCCCTCCAAGAGAGAGAGATCGATATATTTTAGCCGTGGATCAATGAACGATATATACAGTCAAACTTAGCCTCTGGAGTGTCATTATCGATAGGCAACCAAGTGCAAAGTTTAACCGCACACATCGAGAGAAGTTACTCGAGAAAGAGAGAGAGAAAGAGAAAATTTACCGGGCTCATGATTCTCCTCTTGGGACTTGGTGCCTCCGTTCTGCAGGGGTACGTCGATTGTAGCAATTTGCTCCACACGCTCGGCGGGCGGCGATTGTAATTTATCGGATCTTGATAAGTGAATTTCTCCGGCGTCACCTGCTGATCAATATTAAAAGCCCGGGTCTCCTCCCCCGCAACCGAGAGAGGAGAGCGCGAGCGACTTCTTTTAACGCCACTTCTTCCACAACTCGAACCTCGTTAAACTTTATCGATTAGCGGGGCTGTTCGCAAATGAGATGTTCGCATTTTTTACCGGAGAAGAATTCGACGAGTTATCATCGCTTTTTTTTTTCTGTTTAACAAAAAATGAACTTTTAGAGCGTTGTATAATTGGTTACGTAACGGAATTAATTTTTTAACAAGAATTTTGATGGACGACTTGGCGAATTAAAAGAAACAATATCCGCGCGTCAAATTAGCGATAATCAGTCGGATGGTAATGGTGATGCGCTCATGAGATCAAACACCAAAAGGTTTATCACGTACCGAGGTTCACTTTACGCCAATTATAGCGCACTGCGAAGTGAAAACTGCAACGATGAGGATGGAAAATGAAAAACAAGCTTCGAATTCTCTTCCGCTTAAAAAAACTTTCTTCATCTCATTTTGCGACTTAAAATTTTCTTTTCTGTTTCATGTTTTTAAGTACTGTTAATTAATTCAAGTTCAATTATAAAATATTTATAACAGACTTAAATTTTGTATTTTCGTGTTGAAAACAGAATTTGAAAAATTGGGAAAGAATTGCGAACTTTAACTATACTGTTTTGAATTAGAAATATAAAATAAAAACTTCTCAAACTAATGATATTTACTCCAACAAAAAGTCAAGTACGCACCAGTTGATTCTAAAATCAAGTACTTTAAAGTCAAAAAATTTAATCCGACATAAATATCTTCGCGATCAGAAAAAAAGAGCAAAGAGTCTCACCACCAGGTCGCGAGGAGGCGTCAGGGGCGGCGTTGGTGAGTGTGGCGTCAGGGGCGACCGAGTTTTTTCGTCGAAATCTCGTGCACCGCTGTATGGACTTGTCGAAGTACATGATGGCTATGTAGACGATGTAGAGTAGAACCAGTGACAGGGCCTCGTACCACTCGACCCGCTCGTCGTGGATTATGCAGATTAAGATGGCCACGGTCACCCCGTACGCCAGACAGTCTCGACTCACCGGCCACCAGTCGAGTGGCACCATTTGCTGTCAACCGTTCGTAATTCACATTTTAATAATCATTATTAGAAATAATTAATCTTAAATCATTCGAGACCAGCTACCAATAAGAAAAGCTACTTTCTCAACCTCGTAGTGAAACACCATATAATAATGAATATATGTTGAATTTATTACTGAACTTTTATGCAACAATTTATATGGGACAAATAAAAATTTTTTTCAATACTTTTGAACTTGCAGTAAGCGCGTACTTCAAAAAACTGGATGATTCTTAAACGATTGAATTGTGTTTTGTAATTACCATTCCCGCGCCAATCCCGCAACAAGCAGGAACGGCGAGGATGTTGAATACGGCTGAACCCACGATGGTGCCAACTCCGATGTCGCCCTCCGTGATAAAGGTGCCGATGGCGTTGACGAACAACTCCGGCGCGGAAGTCGCCGCCGCCATGAACGTCGCACCGGCCACGTCTTTTGACATTGACAGCGCTGAAGAATTAAAAATCACATCGTGGGACTTTAGTTTGATAATTTTTACATCTACGTAAGTTTTTTACTAATTTTCTATTTTTTACTGTTTTTAGTTAATTATAAATTCCAAGATTTTTTACTCAGATAAAGAGAGTTATGTGCAGCTGGTGTTTGTTAATTTTCATTGGTAAATAGAAAATGTAAACAAAGCAAATAAAATATCGATCAATCTTGCTTTCAACAGTCTTCGCGAATTTAGAAATGAAAATATGACAAAATATGGAACGATCTTGTTTACTGATTACTCACTTATATGATCAAGATAATAACATTAATTAAAGCCAGCGTAAAAAGGTCTAATTATTGAATAAATCTTTTTTCAGCTCGGGCAATTCTCATGTATCAGCGATTGTATAATTTTCATTCATCACAAATCGTACTTAAATTCATACCTGTCGGTGCATCAAAGTTTGAATATAAAGTAAACAAAGTATTTTTAAAAATATCGTGAGAATAAGACGTAAAATTACAATTCAATCTCGACTCGATAACACGTATCCAGATAAACAGTGGAAACATACGCACCGATAAAAACAGGAAGATGCTAACTGTTTTTCTATACATCGACTTGTTTCTACTTTATTCGATCCAAGCTCCAAATATTTTTATCTTAATAATTTAGTTAAATTCAAAAGAGACTGAAAAAAAAAATTACGATCGACCGAGGTCAAAAAGAACTCTGACCTTGTAGATAAAAAACAAACTTCTATAGAGATTAAAAAAAAAAATTTGATTAAAGTAAGCTCACCATGGCATATTTTTTCTACGGCAGGTACGAAAAATTTGTCGCAAACTACGGCTAAGGCAATGAAGAGGTAGAGGGATATCAGTACGTGTACGACGACTCCCCCGCTTTGACGCTCCTTTTCACTGAAGAAGTCCTGTGGGAAGTCATCGATTGCCGGTGGCGTGCAAGCAGAACCTGCGAAAAAATAAAACGGTTTTTTAATTACAGTCCATAGTTACTTAATTATTTCAAGGTGAAAAATTTAAATAATTTTGAGATACATTACATTGGAATGTATGATGAGAGTTACAAAACAGAAAAATACGCTTTAAAAAATTGTACCATACGCAGCGATCGTAACTTATCACAATAACTCAGTCTTATCTCCTATCTAAGATTTAATGAATAACAACATTTTTGAAGTTTACAGTTTAAACTCTGTTCGAGACAGAAAAAATTTCTATTTACTTGATGTCTATTTTTTTATGGCTGATTTGTCGGAAAATTCTTGGTTTTTTGAATACTATTGTTAAGTGGGCCAGAATTTGATTTGATTCTGAAAATAGCTTGACGTAAAAAACTTAATTTCAAAAGATGTATAGACAATTTTTAAAATAGGAAAAGAGTATTGATGCTTTTGATAAGCTTTACTCGATTGACAAATCAAATGTGACGCATTTACTTCAAAGTTGAACTTGTCTAACTTCAAAACACTGCTTTTTAGTAAGTTTAATTACTTTAAAAATAAATAAAAAATAAATAAATAAAGCTTCGTTTACCTCTATAAGAACGAGGAAAATTCAAAAAATTTAATATGGTTACAAACGAACGATGTTTTTAATGCCTTGATCGATTTATAATCACTAACTTTTTAAGAACCTTTACGTTGAAAAAAAAAAAAAAAAAATTACTTTTCCCTCTCTTATCGTAAACGATAACAACATTATTGAAAGTCCAAACCACGATTTTTCAATGATTGAGATACACCTGATTACAAGAAAATCACATTATAAAATTAATGCTCGAATAAACGAATTAAGTATTCAATACAGTTTTAAGGAAAAAAATATCAACTATGAAAATATCAGAGCGAAAAATCACAATGATTATAATCAGAATCGATCCGCAGCTCAGACGCAATAAAACAACAGTCAAGTCCTGCGGTAATCATTTATTTTAATCTCCTCCACTTTATCTCGGCCCGCCGCAGTGCGATAACCCGAGCTTCTTGCTCGCGCTAGAGTGCAAAAAAAAAGAGCGAGCGCGAAAAAAAAATTAGACCTAGAACATTAAGAAAGCCGCTTCGTTTCGCCCTCAATCTTTTCATTATCTTTTTGCGCTTCACCTTCTTTTTTTTTTAACTTTGCAGTAAGAAAAGTTAAAGAAGTGATGAAATCTGAAATTGCACGTGGATAAAGTTTTTTCCTTGCTTGGTTTATTTCCGCTAGAAGATGGTTATTTGTAGGAATAGACTTGGTAAGAAACTATCATTGTATTAAAATGTTTAACCTATTCTTTATTTTGAGATTTATTTGGAATAGAACTAAAATGCAGTAAAAAAATTTTTTCTGCTTAGAATATATTGCAATATTTTAGAATATTAAATAATTATTTTTAATCTAATAAAAGTTTTCTGACGGATGCAAGAAGTTTTTGAATCGCACTTTGAGTCATTTTTTACTGTAGAAGAATTCGGAGTTTTAATAGTACTTATATGTTCTCTTAAATATATTTCTCTTAACTAACTGAAAAACAATGCCAAAATTTTTCAAGACGGATATTAAAACATTGCGGATGTTAAACGAAAAACTATGGCTGGGTTCCAACAGACTTAGATTTATGTAATTCTTGGGTTGGAAGCAGTTGAAGGTTAAAGATAGTAAAAATCAACATCCAAAACTTAAAATAAAAATTATTTAATCTAGCGAACTATTCATTTTTAGTCCAAACTTGTAACAAAGTTATTTTTAAATAGTTTTTTCATACAAAAATTTAAACAAATTGTTTCAATATGATTAATATTATGTTTCACCAACAAACGAATTGTGAAAAATTTGATATCAAACAAAAACAGTAAATCTCTCAAGGACAATTTTTGACTAGCGATTTTTATACTAAGCTAGTCTCAATCGATGCGCAAGCGCGCTCAATTTCCAATCTGAAAGTAAATAAACAATAATTTTTACTTTCATTTTCAAAAAAAGATGTTAAAAAAAAATTTTAACACTAAATTCATCACATATCCTTTGCAACCTGCAACTAAGTTCGGTTAGATATTTTTGTGGTCATAGCTTTAAAAAGTTGTTTTTAAAATAATAAAGATTCTCATTTTATTTTATAGAAGAATTCTTCAAAGAAATTTAGTCCATTTATTGACCAATCAAATCAATTATAAAGCTAAGTCATTCGAACATGCTTCATCATTATAAAGAGGGATATTTAACTCCATTAGAGACGTCAAAATATATTTCAAAAAAGTACTCATCAATTGAAAAAAAAAAAAAAAATCTTTTTTTCCTCATGAAAATCAGATTAAACTTCCGTAATGCCAAAATTTACCAATCGCCGCTGCTCAGCCTATCAGCCATCAATTCGTACGAAAAAGGAGGAAAAAAAAAGAAAAAAAAAATCGGCGAGCCCCAGATAGTTAGTGAACTCGGAACGGTTCAGCAGTCGCGTGTCCATCAATGAAGAAATAGCGCGCTGGGATCCGAGCTAGCCATTCAGTCGGCATCCGTTCGGTTCGCTGCACGATCAATTAACACACTCGCGCATTACGCTCTTTCTGTCCTCCCTCCCTCGATCGCACACCTACACTGCACCTGCTCTTTTTAACAACTTTTTTTTTTCTTTTTTCTTTTTTCGCGCTACTACGTTTATTGTCCGCGAAGCGCGATTTAACGGATGAACGGGGAATCGGCGAATCTGTATAAACGTTACAAACTTGCCGGGGTGCTGATTCCGAATCTAAAAAATTTTACCTCTCAATGTCTTTTTTTTTACTAAAAGATTTACTTTTCATTATATTAATTTTGATATGAGTAGATAGTTATGAATATGACTCAAATTACTTTTAAAGACTCTCTGGGCTTAAGATTTACTTCACGATTAATGACTGATGCATGATTTATAGTTTTAGAAAATATAAATAAAGGTCCAAAAACAATAGGAGGAAAGATGAATCACGGGTTTATCAGATATTATGCAGCGAGTAAAAATCTGAATTAAATGATTGTTATCTTGAATATAAAGTCTAGAATCTGTTTGTCTGGAAATAATACGATCATCGAATTGTGACGGTCATTTGCAGAATTATTACTTATAAGTTTATCATAGAAAAACAATAAACACAAAATTAAAATTCTTAATACTAAAAAATATGTTGTAGATTGTAATCAAGACTTCATTGATCTTCACAAAACATGACTTACTATATAAATTTATTTTATATTTGTAATGTTTTTTTAACCACCTTCTCCAAACAAGCACGCCTAATTTATCTTTCTATGATTCACGTGTATTTTCAATGTGAACGAACCGATGATTAAAACCAACTCACTGACAATGGAGCAAGTCTCACAATAAAAAAAGTGCAGTCTAAAAACGAAACGTTTCTTTTCATTTTAATGCTTGGTAAAAAATAGAGGAACAAAAACAATATCTCTCATGCAGAAGAAGAAGAAAAAAAAAATAAAAAATATTGTTTACGCGTGCAGTGCCAGTGCGCCATTGAAAAGCTCTCTCGATTGTCGGGGCATCACGGCTGCTGCTGCACCACTCCCTGAAATGGGAACGTTTTTCCTTCTTTTTTTTTCACGGTTATTTGAAAAGAGCGAGGCCGCGTAGCCTGGTGCTGTTTACGTACGAAAAGAATTCGTCTTCTCGGGAAAAAAATTTTGTTGTTTTTCTAGACTCGAAATTGAAGTCTTGCAGCTCGAGTTTCAATATTTCGGAATACAATTTGATCAATGGGCCTGCAACAGCTGGCGGGGCACGGTAAATCATCGGCTTATCGACCTGAATTTAATGAGATGATTTTCAGGTTGGCGATGCTGATAAAAGTTACGATTGGCTTGATTTTTTTTACAGATTATGTAATTTAGTTAATAGTAAACAGAGTTACGATCAGACGTACATCCAAGGACAGTCGAAAATAATTTGTGGATTTCACCTTACACTACAACAAAATCGATAAATGGAAAATTGAGTACCAGCTTTGAAAAAATGTCAAAAGAAAAAGAATTAATAATTTACAAGCAATCATTGTTTATAACCAAATTTATATTTTAAATTGTACAAATATCATTACAAAGGCATGTGAATCTAAACGACAACAAAATCGGATGCAATGTCAAAGCGCAGTTATTTCAAGATACTACGTATCGCGAGCCGAGAAACAAAGTTCTAGAATCGATAAGAGGAGCTGTGATTTATCGGTAAATATTGCCTAAGGCTAACTAAACAGTGGCATAGGTAGGTGCAAACTGTTTTATCGAGTTTATTTATTTTTTTCTTCCCCCTTTTTCTTTTTAATTTGTTTAATTATTCTGTACGTATTTTTATTTGATTTTATATTTGCTTTGTTTCAGACAACAAAGGATTGAAGATTCCAGCACAATTTTCTTCGATCCATGCAAACAATATAATTAATGTGGAAATTTGTGCAATGGCGCAGTGATAAAATAACTTTGTGGATTTAAATCTTGAAAGAATTTTATTATAATTTAAGTACATTTTAAGATAGTACAAAAAAGTAATATTTGAAGCCTTGGTCATTGAATCTTTTAATAAGTTGAGAAAAACTATCGGTTAGTTTTAAGATCATGGTAATAACAGTTTTGAAAGAAGAAAAATTGTAAGGAAATGTTTAAATGTCAATTCAAAATGAAAATTTATTTTTTATTTTATATAAAAAATTTTTAAAACTTTTTTAAAATTAGTATTCTGTAATAATAATAATAAGAAATTTGAAAAGAAATGATTTATGAGCGACTTAAAATTTGAAAACAAATAAATCATCGCTCTGTTTAAGAGGAATATTAAAAAATATGATTTTGATGGTTTTGATTTTGACCACAAAATCATTTATCAATGATGGTAACGAAATATTTTTTAATCAAACTCACACTGGCTGTGTTAAATGGTAACGTATATTCTTAAACGACCAAATCATCGGTCCATCTTATTGAATTAGCTCTAACTCGGACTGATCATAGCGGCATTCCTACGTAAGTAATGGTACCTCCTAAAAATAATTAAGACAATTTGCTTCTTATCCTTTTTGTGTATTCATCCGGTCATTCTTCAATTTAGTCTTGTATCCAAAATAACCGAAGGTTAAGATTATTTTAGCAACTTAATCGTTATTTTCCTTAACAGAAAGGTTAATTGTTTGATTAAAAAATATTTATACTACAGTCGTTTAACTATCTTCCAATAAACAAGGTAAAAAAATGTATCTTATACTTTACTTCCCATAAATAAACGGAAAAAAGCAATTTAAAAAGTGATGCAGTAAACAACATCCTTAATGAAAGATACTTTTTCACACCCGAGGCGCCAGATAGTGATTCATGGTATAATTGAAGCTCTGATTAATCGATTCTTTCTCTTTTTTAATTCAATCAAAAAAAAAAAAGACGTGATTTTAAGTTAAGATCAAACGTGTTTGCGTGATATCTCAATTTTTAAGATCTTTAATTTGAAACCGGATCACAGTCAGGTCAGACTTGGCACACGCTATATATCACGGTTGATGTGTGTAGGAAGGTATAAGGTATAAGATATAAGGATGGAGAGTTGGTGCGCTTGCGCTTGCGAGAGTCGTGTTATATCTAGTTTATACGACGTACATTAGGCATGAATGGCACGGCTACTCCGGCCGCTTGAATGAGAGCAATTTAAGCTTCTTTAGGCTGCTTAATGCTTCTACCGCAGCTGCTGGTAGGAAGTCGACAGAGCATAGGTGATAAACCAGCCAGTCAGATATGTATTAAGATAAAGAATCGAAAGAATTATTATTGAAAAAAAAAACCGGCTACCGGAGCTTTTGTGAAAGCTTCTTTTTTTTTTAGGCTCCCGCAAAGTACTACTTTCTTAGAATTGAAATCGGGCTTTTGTCCCGACGACGATTTTTTATTTATCGGCGGCGGGGTATTGGAAGATTTGAGTTTTTTTGTTTCCTCTCAAGTGCTTTGTCGAGAGTCTTTTGAATGCGGATCGCCAGAACTTAGCGTTGGAAGATTACAATAGAACGGTTCAATTTAAGAACGAGTAAAAAAAAAAAAGAAAAATTATAAATTGAAAAAAAGCTAATTTTTTTGTAGAGCAATTGAATAAGAACAAGATCTAGTTTCAACAGAATGAGAATTAGGTAGAAGCTTGCAAGCTCCGGTTGATTAAAAGTAACTCTGCAAAAATCACAAATTGATGAAATTAATCGTCGTATAAAATAATAAAAAGAGAGCAGTACGGTAAGATGATATTCGAGCGTCGGCGTGCGTTTGCTGCAACGAACGAGCCGCAAGCTCTCTCAGTCGACGACGAATTGAGGCTGATTACAGGGGATTATGCCGCCGCTGATGCTGGCAAGTAATTACGAAGCGAAAAAGACGCCTGGTCGTTAATCATGTGTCTTGTGCGAAGTTTTCCAAGACATAATTCGTGGACACCGGTCACAATAACCCTTTATCTTAAAATTAATAAGCGTGAAAGCAGTCCTCTGAAAAAAAAAAAACTAGAACACAGTTTCTAAAGTCAAGCAGAATTTTTTAGGTAATTTGTCATGAATAATTTGAAAGGAAAAATTATTGAGCTTGAACCGATATTAAAACGACAACATAATTGAACTTGCGTAAAATATTTATACTAAGAAGGAAAGGACCGACTAGACATTTGGGTCATCGATCTTACTGCAACTTTGGGGGTAATTTATTGGTACCGAATGATGAGTAAGACTATCAATATTTCCTCTAAATGGGTCTTTCTATCAGTTAGCAATGCAAATTTAGATGAATAATTTTTTAGCTTTTCTTAGATTTTTTGACTAATTATTAAAAAATTCAAGTTTAAAGTCATCGTGATTACATAGATGCAGGACCTCGCAGACCTGTTTGAAGAAAATATTAATTGCTTCGTTCATCATTCGATAACAGTAAACTATCCCCAAAGTTTTAAGATCAGTGACCCAAATGTCTAATACTCTCCTTGTAAGTGAACAAAAAATGAACTGCATTCGATTAGGGGGGATTAAAAAAATATCATTGCTTTAAAAACTTGCAAATGTCTATTATTGTTTGTTAATTTATTTCCATTTAGAAAAGTCGTAAAATATCAAAATCCAATACATTAGCGGATATAGATCGAACTAAAATTTAAACTTAAATAATAGCAAAAGGCTAACGAGTAGAAGAGGTAAACGTTTGCAGCTGCTTGACAGTGCTGATCGTAAGTTCCCGTTTTTTTTCACATCTGCGCTCCTAAATAACCGAAAACTGCTCAAGCATACTCACACGGTCTTAATATTTAGCACGCCTCGAAAAGATAATCGTAACCACAAGATCGGTTTAGCACTATCGGATTGTTTTTTCGTTCTATGACCTTCGCCAGTGAAACCAATCTTTAGATTTCTCGTTGGAATTTTTATAAAAAAGCAACGGAGGAAGTTACTTTACATGGTTAAGAATATTATGAAACACGATCGTAAAATTTTCTTTCAAATCAATCAATGTTGGGAGCAATAAAAACTGCCGATTTGCTGTAGAACTTTAGATTTATGAGACTTTTATTAGAAAAAAAAATGGTTAAAATATATATATATATATATAAATTGAGCCTTGACTGGCTTGCTAAAGTTATCGATCAATTATCAACCTGTAATAAATACCATTTTTGTAATACAGCTCAATCGATGCTACAAAGGTAAAAAAATTAAAGTTACGACTTTAAACAAACAATTATCGAAAATTGATAGCCACTTCAATTTATGTAATATTTTTCTTAAGGACAAAGCGATAGTAAAATCATTCTTATAAACGGATTATTCAATTGACTGCAAGCGACAAATTTAACGAATAACAAGACGCACTCAACATTTCTGATAATGAAGAATTTTTATTTTTTGGAAAAAAACCAAAACCTAACAAAGTAGAAGCTGTTATCTAAAAAATCTGCTAAGAAAGCTTGTCATTAAATATTTTTACGAAAATTTCCATTCAAAATAAGAATTTGAATGTTAAAATCTCAAAAACATCAACTGTTTAAAAAAAAAATCGATTGATTAAGAGATTATTATAATCTTGTAATGGAACTTTTGAATAATAAATGCAAAATAATTATCCCAAAATGAAGTAAATTTTTCCTCTGCTTGTTAGAGTAGAAATAAATTTACCGAATCTTTTAAAAATCTTTTACTAAGACTTAGAAATTGATATTGTGTTTTTAAAAATATGAAAATACTCGTACTGAGATGAAGCTTAGGCTGAATGTAAATCTTCAAAAAGTACTCTCATGAGTCTAGAATTCACCTCCACTAATAGCTATCTCAAAATCTCGATTAAAATATTCTTGGACTGTCAACATGCGCAATTATGGATGTTTACAAATCGCTCAACCTGTCGAAAAATCTAATGTAAGTATCAACGCTCACATATCTTTCATTTTCTTCCAAAAAAGAAATTTTGCATCGCCTGATGATGTATTACTGTTTTCTCTCGACCGTTTAAAGAAAGACATTACCTTGTAATTGTACAATGAGTTACGTACCATTGAAGGTCCGATGGAGTCCAATTTGACCTGTCGAAATATTACTGATTATTTATTGGTTCCAAACAGTTGCAGTGGGTAATAATGGATTTCAGAAGCTTGCTGGACTTTTTTTTATTTTTAATGAAAATGAATATGAGTACAAGAAAAACCATTAATATTAGCTTATTTTTTCGTGCAACATGCATTATAGGCTCATGACAGTGAAAGATTTTTTAAATGACAATTTATTTGGGCTGAAATTTATAGTCAGTACCAAATAGCAGAAATTATACAAAATTAAATTATTTTTGTTTAATTTAGGTTTAATAAAAGGAAAATTTTTTAAAACTTCAACTATTTCATGAATTTTTCTTGAACATGGTTGACAGAGTAGAGGAAAAATTTATTGAAAATGTATAGTAAATTTTCATATGCTATTTTTCGTAGATTTTGTAGCGATGTATGTTTTTTCAAATGAATGACGGGTAAAAAGTTTTGAATATTCGTTAAAACGCCGATTAGTTATTGACAATGATTTGAAATGAGTTTAAACATACTAGGTCATTAGAAATATTTTTAGAAAGAACAGGATTATATATTAATAAATTTAAAAAATCAGTACTTTTTTTCAAAGCCATTCGCCACCCTTACTTTCCCAAACTTTTAAGAATTAAAACAATCATTCGTAAATCCCAACGTTTGAAAGCTCAGCACAAATCATGGGTAAATTGAGATTAAGTAGTTCATTCCAATTAGAAACAATATTCGTTAAAAAAATTCTGGGTGTCATCACAAAGATGAAAAAAAAAGGTCCGACCCGGATCAAGTCACAACTGTCAGTTTCTGTCATCGCGATGCCGGCTGTTTCCCACCGAGTCGAATACCTTTGTAAATTTTCCGAAATTACCGAGGTTCGTTAACAGCCACGTCAATTTTTCGCAAGCACTTCAATTTCTATTCCGCATGCCACGTATTACCGAGTGAATGTCAGTAAACGCGTGGCTATGCGGTTGAGGAGCCTAGCCGAGCTAACCTTATTCTTCTGATTGAGCAAATTAACCTTTAAAGTTTGTGTTACTTCAAAATGCTGTCTAGAATTAGGGATCGCGTGAAAAGACATCGTTACGCGACTCCGAGCGGCCTTTCGGATACCGGGAATGGGAAAAAAATTAATTCTGTAGATGCAGCCGTAAGTGGGAGCTTTGAACGAAGTAATTCTTTTTTTGAAGCTAGAGGGGATGCAATTGATTAATTTATAGCATTTGAAATTTTTCTTTTCAGAAGATTATTGAAAATGTTGCATTTTGGACCCAAGCTTGAAAACGTTAAGTTAAAAATGATTTAAAAAAGCTTCTTCGTTTGGCTAGAGCAACATAACACTAAGAACGTCAAAGAATGGTCAAAGAATACATAGAATATGATCTTTTTTAACAATATGAAAAAAGTCGATTATAAGTACCCAAAATAAGAATCATTTTTTTCTGTTTTATAAAATCTCTTTATGTAAAAAATGTTTATTTTTGTAAGAAAATTTTCGAAAGTTTATCTTATAGCTTTCACACTAATTTTGTCTCTAGAGATTTTTAGTTTTCAAATAATTTTAAATATGAAGTAACTTGAAAAAAATGATACGTGCAAAAATCATTCAGTTTATTTATTATTTGAAAGAAAAAAACGTTATGCCAGTTGCTTGTGTTTTAAATATTGTTCATGTAATTTAAGAAATTGCAAATTTGAAAGGAACTTAGTGTGTAAAATTTTAATCTTGACAGCATCTATAATTATCCAAAACATTAACAATTTTTCAAATAAATTTTCCTCAATGAAAAACTATAAAAATTTATAATATAATAAAATTGCGTAATTTTACAAAAAGAAACTATGTAATTTTAATCTTTCTGGAAAAAACTAAAATAATATTCAATTCAATAAAATTCAATAAAAAAAGCACGGTTAAAAGCACTAGTGCTAAAAAAGCTTTATCAAAATCTTCCTCATTCAAATGAACGAGCGTCTTTACAACAACAAACACAATTATTAAATAAGACCCATATAATCTTGAGTAGGAAGAAGGGGGGGGGGGGAGGACGAAGAAGAAATTCCATCTTCGGCAGAGTCGGCCAGGTCAAAACGATGCCATTCTTTTGAAAACACGTTGGATATATGATTGTGTGCCCCGCGCGCGCGCTCATAAGCCGAGCAGCCAAACGTAATTTTGCCCGTTTAAATTTCATTTGGTCGGATAACTCATCGACAATTCAAGCACGCGTAACTGCTGCACTACTCGCTTATATAGAACGCGCGGTATAAATTCACTTTTTAGTTCACAAAGCAACGATTTTATAGTATACGTGAAGCAAAAAAAAATATATAAAAAAATGATAAAATAAAATCACACCAGTCACAAAATTTATCACACATGGGGCTGACATTCGTATGATCAAAGTGCGCGGAGACTTTAACGATGGGACGGAGAGTAAAATAGAAAAAAAAAAAAATAGTCGAAGCTTGCGGGGGTGAATTTATAGTGACGATTGTTAGATTAAATTAAAAATGTAATAGGAAATAGGAAGATAGAGATGAATAAATATATGATTGAGAGAAGACCAACCTCCTCCTAGGTCGGACATGCTGTACATGCTGTCAATCCCGATGTAACACACATACTAGATTAACAACTACGTCCAAAGTCGGACATCGTTTGTTGCGGGAATCGGCCGGGCCCCTTCCTCGCTGTTACTACGGCCCTCCTTCTCCTCTACCTCCACCACTCTTTTTCTCGCTTTTATTATTCTGTTCTCCCTCTGTTGCTGCTGCTGCAGTCTCTGCGCTTTGTGATGCTGCTGACAGATGTACTCTGGGTACACGAGTTTCGAATTATTTTTAACCGTTTTACATGGGGGTTGCTTGAACTCGGTTGCTACTGATTTAATCTGTGAAGTATATTTATAAAGTTTTGCTTAATGCTGGGGTAATGCAAGTTGATGCTACTTCTGAAGTCTTGGTATTCTTGCAATTCTTAACTTGAATTAATTTGATGATAATTTGAAAATCCGACTTCTGAAGAATAACGTATTTTATGAAAAAGATATTTATGATCATTAGAAAAGAAAAAGAATGTGGGAGGAAACAAATCAATTATGTTATAATCTGTAAGGCTAAATGATAGCAACAGATAGAATCAAAAAATGTTATTTAATGCTTAAACAAGTAGAAATGGTTAAAAATTAAAAAATAAAACTGTAAAAAATTCTAATGACGACAGAAGAAAAAACGTTTCCAAATATTGAACATAATCTGGAATTAGTCCGCTCAAATCTATCTCTGACTTCAATGACTTCCTTTAAAATTTTCCGAAAATCATTTTCATGGTAGGGAAACATACTTAAATAAGATTAAAGCCTATGTTCTTTTAAACAGTGCATAACAAAAATAAGGAGAATAAAAAGTCAAGTTTGCCATTTTTTGAAATTCAGTCGTACACATTTCAAAATACTTTTTAATTTTTGAATTTTTCGAAACTAGATTCATATCGTTTTGGTGGACTGGTAGATTTTCCAAGGTTAACTCTGAAAATTTTTTATGATTCCAATTGCAACTCTATCGTGCTTATCACTATCAGGGTCTATTAAAGAAAACGGGGTTTTTTCTCAAAGTAGTCCTGTACGTTTACATCAGCACCATTCCATTATAGTAATCTAACTATTTATTCTTAATACGGAATTCGCCATGCAGAATGTAATGCTGTACATCTGTACCAGTCTCCAGCATTTACATCAGCACCATTCGACGCAAGTAAAAAAATAATACTTTCATTTTGAATAATAGTAGCTGAATGAACCGGAGTACCATAAATTTTGTTTTTCGCATTCACATCTGCTCCTTTTTCAATGAATAATTTTATTAATTCAATATTATGACTTCGAATGGAGTACAAAAGCGGCGAACCTTCACAATTTTCGATTTCGTTTACTGGTACTCCAGAAATAATGAGAATTTCAGCAATTTTCACAGCATTAAAATTTTTGATTTTAATATATGATCTTCACAACACTGATGAGGAAGATTTTCACCTTTTTCATTTTTAAGGCTAGTGTTCGAGCTATACAACATAAGTAGCAACAACAAATCCTTGTGAGTAGTAGCACTTTTTGAGTAGATCAACGTAGTTTTATTTTAAAAATTGTATCGAATTTAGTTGTGATTATTAACGGCTAATCTTTAACGACGGTATACTTAAATTTTAAATGATAAAAAATAATAAAATTTAGAGAATATTCTTATTACTGGTACATAGGTATTATTGATAGTTAATATTTTTTATTAAAGAAAATTCCCAAATGTTTACTATACAAATAATTAGTAGATGAATGAAAAAAATTTAAGGTTAAACTTGAAGCATTGCCAAATTTTCAACAGTTTAATTTTCTGAAAATTTTCTAATAATTTAAAGGGAAAAATAGTACCAAATATTGTACATAATTTGGAACTCATTTCATGAAATTTATTTAAATTTTCAATCAATATGCATTTTCAAATTTTTATCAAATTTACTTTATAAAATTTGGATGACGCTTAATATTTTTATACTGCCAGCATACGCCCGAACTTTAAATATTATGAATTGTGTTTATAATTTTTAAATTAAATAATTCCTGAAGATTTAAATAATATTTTATTTCAAAGATTTAGTTATGACCACAAAAGAGTGATATAAAATTTATATCAAGTTATGAAAAAACAAGGAGCTAAGTTCAAAAACAATAGCAAATAACTGACGTAATGAAAATTTTTTGGAACAATACTATAAGTGTGCACGTAAAAATTTTATACGAAGACATTTTTTCAAGATAAGACCATGTGGCAGACCGCGCATAATGCGAATCTCGCGGGCATACAAGAGAAAAGTCATGAATATTTCAAGGCAAAGGAGGAGAAGAAGAAGGCAGGTAGATCGAAAGTGAAGGAAAGAGTGAAAGAAGAGCAGCTTTCGGGATGCTAGGGCACGACGCGTTGCTATGCTGGAGCTTTTTATCGACCGAGAGAGCTTCCAGCCACAACGCGGGCAAAACAAACCATTATGAATTTTTTGCATTGTTTGCGAGTTGTAAATATTTTTAATACTTGTTTTTCATGATATTTACTGGTGTAGTTGTTTGTTTAAAATTTAAACTTTAATTTTTACTAAAAGAATCTTTTTTTTTTTTTTTTTATATATATAAAAAATATAAAAGCACCCAACCAGTTAACCAATATTTTCTTTAGTAGTAGTAGTAGTAGTAGTAGTAGTAAGGTTTCACTGCTAAGCATGAATGAAGAGCTTTACAATATACGTATGACCTGAGATGTTCATATTTAATTCCAAATTAATTCCTCATTAGGAAGAACAAATTTTAAATTAAAGGGGGTGTCCAAGTTAACTATAAATTTGGTTTTCACAGCATAAAATTTATTCTGTACCAGATACAATATGAATTCACCCAAATTTCAATTTTTTTCGATCAAATATATCCAATTTTACAGGCAAAACGTTAAATGCATGGATTTTCGACTTATAAAGTAAGCAGAGAGCTATTCAAAATCACTTTTTGCAACTAGAAAAGCGCACAGACATTTTTAATTTTCAGAATTATATTTAATCATTAAATATGTTTGAGTGAAAAAGCTTAAAGTATCATGTCTTATTCACAATGAATATACATATGTATGTACATTCATACATTTCTTGTAAAAACATTATTGTAAAGAAATTTTTTTTTTAATTTTTTATAAAACATGCTTTTTTAGAACTGAAATGAAAATACTTGATCTGAAAAGAAGTAATTTTGATTGTATAAACATAGTTCCCGAATGAAATAGAAATTTGAAAAATGAGTTGAAATGAGATGAATGCTTTGAAATCCTATGTTTTTCAATAATTAAGTTTTTAAAAGAAAATTTATTTTATTTTTATAAAGCAAGTATTTTTAAGGTTTAAGATGGTATTTGGCTTCTTGATTCCATCAGAAAACTTTTGTTTAATAACAATTTCAAATCTGAGGACAAGCCTCTACTGTCAGCTGAATGATTTGCATGCTCGTTTTCTGTCTCGTATAAGGATACAGAAGAGCTAGAACTATGATAAAATAAGTACAGTCCTGCTGGACATTCCGACACTCTGTATATTCCTTCTTTGCACCGATACTCGACCCGTTTTCCTGCTGTAGTTGATTTTGAAGAACTTTTCTTCCAAATTTGCATGTCTTCGACAGCTTTTTCAGCCTCTGATGCAGATGAATAAGTCTGGCGTTCGCACCACTTACGTGTTACGCGCCTGCGTTTTTTGACCGGCTGAATCGGCTCATCTTCGGACGAATCTTCAAAAAACGTTAGCTCCTCGGCTATAATTCTCGTCGTTTGAACTAAAACTGAATTTATGAGCCTGGGTGTCGACGTTATGAAGATGTTTTGTTGGGTGGAGCAACTACCTAATAATAAGGTGCTGAGTGCCATGAGAATCTTGAGTAGGAGCAATAAGCTCTTATACTTAATACAGGTATCATCCCTAATACAGAAATTATTTATTCTTTTTCCCGTGTAAATTTATTCTTTTTCCCGTGCAAATTTATTTTTTTTCCAGTGCAGTGCCCTGTCGTTCAAACTCTTTTTTTTCCCGTGCATTTTAATACTCCCCTTTTTAAAATCTTTTTCCATCAAATATTAAAAAAAAAAAAAAAAATTTATTTTAAAATCAATTTCCTCCGATCGAATATCCGTGAAAATGAAAATAAAAAAATCCCCGATCGCCTTAAAGCAGGCCGGGACAGAGAGGAAAAACTTTCCTTCGAATTACGTGTCTTCTCTCACCTCGGTTCGTTATAATCTTATCGCGTCTAGCCGGTCAAGATAGCGTCGGAGTCCCTTAAATACTACCCGACCGGCCCTGGCGCGATCTTTCGATCAGTTCCTCGCGGAACGTCGACCGCCCAAGTACCTACTTACAAACCCATAGCCCGCAGTGCTTAAAATTTTGGTTTCGGGACTGTGACCCAGGCGCTGAGCATCAGTCGGTAGCAGAAAGAAAGCAGCGGCAGCGTGTACTCATAACAACCGTTTGCAGAATACGTAAAAACTTTGTTTGATCCAAAGAATCTATGGCCAGGAGTAGACGTTCTATCGGATTCCGGTTGGTCCTGGCACTGGCGATACCGACCCTTTACACCGCGTTCGCGACACTCGCGGGTTTATTCAGTGACTTGAACTACGCTGATTCGTCCGTACTCGACCAGCAGAATCTTCTTGGCGACTTCCGAAGTAAGTTTCAATCAAAACAAATCTCGGGAATCTTGAATCTACACGTGGTCAGCTGATGTGATTTTAAAAATTTTTGGTTTTTCCGCTTTTATAGACATTTTTAGTTGCTATAAATAACTTTACTTGACTTTTGTTTTTTTCAAATTTAACGAATTTTTATACCTAACTTAATAAAAATTTGATGACAAATAATTTTTTGCTTTCAATTTATATTTCTTGTAAGCTAAAAAAAAGTGCTTTAATTTGCTGAGTACCTAAAAACAAGTGATTCTTAATGATTTAATTCTTAAAACAAACAAAAAATTTTAATTATATTACTTTAATGCCGAGTTTATAAACTGAAAATACGAAAAATAAATTGAAAAAATTTAGTTTTTGTGGTTTATAAAAAAATAATAAAATTTTTATTTAATTTTATCAGAAATTTACATCGTTGCGGAAAAATTTCGACCTAAAATCATTACAAAAGAAAAAAATTATTCCGTACTGATCACACAAGTAGCTCTCACCTTACACAATAATCTTAACTGATCAATTTTTATCGATTTATAAAATTCTTGAAAGATAATGAATGTAAGGCAAACAAGAAGTTTACCCACCTATTTATTTAAAAAATATTTGTAGGTAGCATTTTTTGCGATAACATTCGATAAATTTTCAGGAAATCAATAACAATCCTCGGTAATTCAGTTGCAAAAATAAAAATAAAAATAATAACCGTTTTACGCAATAAGGTGCTTTATTGTGCTACTCGTTAAATCTTGTAGAATCACCACGTAACATTTAACTACTCGACTTTTAGATAAAATAAGTGATTGCCTTTATGTATTATCTTGTTCTTCCATGTTGCAAGATTAGATTTAATTTTTGTTCATTGATTTTAAAAATAAAAATATGGGCTTGTATTTGTTTTTTCATGACGTGGGTAGAGGCCTGCAGTATCATTCTCTTCCCAAATATTTAATTTTTCTTAAAAAGCTAACTTTTTTTATTTTCAAGAGTTATTATTTTACTTCTCAAGTTTTTTTAAATCCTGATGGATGTACTCGATTCGGCTACACAGATAAAACATTGATGCGCTATCAATGTTTTTTTAATTATTAAAAGTTGTTTAGTTGATTAGATATAACTGATTATATCCTTTGTTTTTGTCCTTATCAATTTAAAAAAAAAGTTTTGCAAGAATAAAATCTAATGCACGCAAAATATTTCAGGATCCATCATCCAACCGTTTAAATTTTTAACAAACAGCTGCACGAATTCTACACGTATATTGTCTCCACTAATTGATTTTCTTCTCTAAATCACTAATTTAAGAAACTGAATAGAAAAAAGTGTTGTAAATAATAAGCAAAGATGAAATTTTAAGTGCAAGTTAATGAGCCACTTACTCAACCGTTGACATTTTTAGCTGTAACTTCAAAAAGACATTAGGCTCGCAATCTTGTTTTCAAATGATCCCGGTAAAGTCAATATTGAAGATTTATAACAGCTTCCCTTTAAACTAATGACTGCGCCCAAACCCTCAAACTAATTTGCAAAGGCTAAGTATCATAATAATTACCTTGTGTCTACGTGCGGTTAGACAGCTTTACTAAATCCGTGTCCGACCGCACGTGCGGCAATATACTGACCTGAAAGTAATCATTGGATGCGCAATAATAGCTCCATAGGTGTTTATTCCAATCAGGTATAATTATGAATTTACATCATTAAAACAAGTTTTTTTATCCTAGAATTTTTTTCTGTACTCGATAATTATAGGTTGATCTAATTAAATGCAACTCAAAAGTAAGGTACCTCTACCTAGTATGGCCCCCCTAAGCGAGAATCGGCGTTGTGGCAAATCAAATCAATATTTTTTAACGTGTAAGGTCTCATTTTAAAGGTTAATTTAAGAGGTTTAAAATGAGACCTTAAGGCGATGGCACGAACTCGCGGGATGCGGGAAATCCTGCGTCCCGCGTCTCACGTCTTGCGTCTTTGGTATGAAAGCAAAACGCGGGACACGGGACGCAGGATTTCCCGCATCCCGCGAGTTCGTACCATCGCCCTTACGCGTTCGATTTTGATCAATGAGCTTTAAATGCGAGAGGATTTACCAAAACACGTTTTTTTAAGACACCTAAAATTTGTGTACCTAATATGGCCCCCTTGAAGTTATTTATTAATTTCGATTTGTTCCTATTTTTTAAATCAATCAGGATATGGGATTTAAAAAACTTCAAAATTTTCATTTTAAAAATTATTTATTTAAAAATTGAGCTTTTTTTACAATGTTTTTCAAAGCTTTGTAACCAGTAGAAAACTTACAACTTGAAATTTTTATCAAAGTGTTTTGATAAAAGTTGTTTTTTGAGCTAGAATGTTTTTTTTGTTATAAAATGAAAAAAAGCTATGAAACAAATAAATTTATTTTTCTTAAATAACATTAGGATAGGATTTTCTAAAAAGTAAATATAAAACTAAGGACTCTTAATATCGGTATTTCTACTAATTCGTGGGGGGCCATATTAGGTACACTGCAGTATAAAAAATTATTTAAGAATAAAATCCGTTTGAAAACGAGTTGAACAAAAACTAAAATCGCATTTTAAAGCTGAAACAATAACGAATCGAAGCTACTTATGAAAATTTTAGTCAGGTGTGTCTAAATATTTTGGCAGACCATTTAATCACAACGTAAAATAATAACGAAGGTATACGAAACGAGTTTTAGCTATAAGGCGTGCGAAAAAATAATTTTCAAATGTTCTAAACAACTAAAAACTTCATAATTCAGTGTTTTTGACTTCTTCCTACCTTGTAGAGATGCCACATATCGAGCATATTTAAAATAACAGGGGGGGGGGGGCATATTAGGCACAGGGCCATATTAGGTACATTTACCTTATTTTATGCAAATTTTTATGAAGTTTGAAGTTTGAATTTTTACACGATTGACACGTGCTAAAACTTGAAGAGTAACTGTTTGGATTGCAGGTACCTCAAGAAAGCTTCTCCAGCTAAACGAAAGCGAGCCAGCGGGACTCGAGCGCGAAAACTGCACTCCACCATCGATAAACGAATTCCCGTCCGATGGGCTGACGCGTGAGCAGCGACAAAATGGCTATCTCGTCATTCACATAATCGTAGCTGCGTACTCCTTCATCTTGCTAGCCGTAGCCTGCGATGACTTCTTCGTACCCTCCATCACCAAAATCTGCGAGAGTAAGTCTATGAAATTTTATCAGACACCGACAGTCGAAGAGTATGGGATGATGAAATTATTAACGAATATAAATTTTCAGAAATCGGCGTTACCAAAGATGTTGCCGGTGCAACGTTCATGGCTGTGGCCTCGTCGAGTCCAGAGCTTTTCATCAACATCATTGGCACCTTCGTGACGCGCGGCGACCTCGGAGTCGGAACTATCGTCGGCTCCGCCGTCTTCAACATACTAGCTGTACCTGCCTGCTGTGGTCTTTTCGCCACCCAGGTTCGCTTATAAACAATTTTCAATACCTTTGAATCTTTTTTTTTTAATCGAAATTATGATTGAATTTAAACATTTTTTAAAATACAGGTTCTAGATCTGGATTGGTGGCCCGTCAGCCGAGACTCTTTAGCCTATGGAGTCACCGTACTACTGCTAATCGCAACTCTGCGAGATGGTCGCATCGAGTGGTACGAAGCATTCGTTCTCGTTTTAACCTACATTTTTTACATTTTCGGTGTGTAATAATTTTTTATTAATTATATTTTCTCAATTTAAAATTCAAATTCTGCGAGTTTATTGAATGTAAAAATATATAAAAGAAGCTCCAAGCTTTTATATGCATTTCAATAGATCGACTATCAACTTCACTTTGAATGAAAATCTTTTTAAAAAAATTTACTTTTAATAATATTTCAATCGAAGGTTATTCTAAAGTAGTAAACACTTTGATTTTACCAAAGAACATAAAGAATCATCAGTGCACTGCCTCTCAATAAGCTCAGTTATTTCTTACTTTTCATTATTAAAGCTCAGTTATTATTAAATTTTTCTAAAAAACTTAATTTTTGTTCATACAGAAATTTTTTCTTGAAATAAAAATTTTTTAAGAGTATTACATTATTTTTGAAAAATATCTATTACCTAAAAAAAAATTAAGTGTTTCGAAAATAGTTTTTTACTCCTTTAAAATTCTAAAATTCTAAATATTAATTTTTAACTATAAATATAAATTTTAGTT
Organism: Encarsia formosa; assembly: GCA_038277355.1. Taxonomy (NCBI): domain Eukaryota; kingdom Metazoa; phylum Arthropoda; class Insecta; order Hymenoptera; family Aphelinidae; genus Encarsia; species Encarsia formosa. The sequence goes on from CM076184.1 coordinate 116,870,397, forward strand.
TATGTTAATTTATAACAGTATACTCTACATAAATTGTTTGATTTGAAAAAATGAAGAATAAAATAAATGCACAATTTTTTGTTCTACAATAATTACAGCAATGTTCTTCAACACCCGGATAAGCAGCTGCATGAATCTCTTCGTCGCAAAGCGCCGTAGAAGGAGATACCGCAACATCAGCGAGAAGAGTCCTCTGATAGCCAAAGACAAATTTCACGACTCGTCCTTTGTTAGCTCCGGAAAGAACAACGATAACTTCTACTCTAGCGCCAAGGTCAAAGATGCGCTTCTCTATCAGAGCAGTACGATAATTTTAGTTTATTTAAAGTTTATATTTAAGATACAAAGTTTTTTTTTTAATTGAAATATTTTATAAAATTGATTTATAAAAAAAAAAAAAATCTTTGCTAATTCTATCGATAAAAAACCAGCTGATCAAAAAAATCTATTTTTCGGAATTTTGAAAAAATAATTTTTTTAACTGTTATAGTTTCAAATAAAACCATTCCATAAAGTAAATCTACTATTAAATTCAAATTTATTTTCTTCCTGCAGGTGACTGTGGAGTGTTTGACGTCGAGAGTCTAGAGATCAGCGATAATTTTTGTAAGTATCAGTAACAAATTTTAAAAACCAACAAACAAGAGTTAAAACTCAACTATAAATTTTAAATTCGTGTATTAATTCCAGCGGACATTGTCAGCATGACGACTTGGCCCGAGAGCGGATTGGAGAGAATCTGGTGGGTACTTACATGGCCGATAAACGCGGCTCTTTTAGTCACGATACCAGACTGTCGTAGACCGTCCCTCAGAAACTGGTACCCTTTGACCTTCATAATGTGCATCGTTTGGATAGCAATGATGTCCTACGTCGTCGGTTGGGATATCACGATCATTGGTAATTTTACATTTCTTTTCTCTTTAATTTGCCAAGCAAAAATTATTTGAATTAATTTTTATTTATCAAGGTGATACCCTGAGAATCCCTGACTCAGTGATGGGATTGACTTTCCTCGCTGCCGGAATGAGTGTACCTGAAGCTGTTTCCAGTGTTATTGTTACAAATCAAGGCAAGTCATAATTTATCTAAAGATGACAGCTCCGTTTAAGTTTTTGTATCTTGGTCAAGACTTATGATATCTATAATCATAAATTAACAATTTTTTTTTCATCCAACAGGTTACGGAACCATGGGCATTAGTAATTCGATAGGCTCGAACGTGTTCGACGTGCTACTTTGTCTCGGTCTTCCCTGGCTGATAAAGTCGTGGTTCTTTCCAACGACTCCCGGTGAACACTTCGTCCAGATAAACTCGGAGGGCTTGATCTACAGCTCGGTTTCCCTATTGTCGACCCTCGTGCTTCTCTACGGAACCCTATACCTCAACCGCTTCCGCCTCGACCGCAAGGTTGGACTGATCTGTCTCGGTCTGTACTCCATCTTCCTCTTGTTCGCCTCGCTCGTCGAACTCAACGTCTTCTTCGTTGTGAACCGACCGACTTGCGACTCCTGAGATGGCGAAAGTGCAGAGATTGGACTGGTGGTTTGATTTAATTGGGGAAGACGTTTGTTTGGATCAGACCAATTTTTTATCTGCGAAGTTTAGGTGATAATAATATATTAAGTTAGATTTAACTCGCAAGCATGGAAATTTATATTTTTTGTTTAAATTTTCGTTAGTGGTTTACTACTTGAACCAATTTTAATATTGAAAATTTGTAGTGAAACCGAGTTGTGTTAAAATTAAATATCGATCAAAATTTAATAACGTGAATCCCCATGTAGAAGTGAAGGAGTATTTTATTGCTTTGTTTCTGCTCAGATCTGAAAAAACTGGAAAAAATACCGCTGTGAGATATACATTAGAATTTTCTAATAGTATTTCTTGATGTATCAATTCTAAATTGTAAATATCGTCTTTGATTATTGAAACAGACTTAAAACTTTTGATTTGTGATTCTGTCTTGTAAATAATTTCATATTTTGGCTTATAAGCACGATTCATTTGTATCGGTTATAAATAATGTGTATATACATCTATACATCTTTTTAATTAAAACTACACTTGTTAAAGTTATCAACAAAATTTGTTTCGATATGAAAAAAAAACCATCACAGAAGACTCAATGAACAATTTATTATAACTATGTTTGGTATAAATTTTTTTATAATTAATTTTTCTAATTTACTTATAATTAAGTAACAAAATGTATTTTTTACAATTACTTTAAGTAATAATTGTTTTGTACCGAGAGTAAAAAAAAAATCTTAAAAGTTTTTCTTATTTAGACAAAAAAATACAAGAAATAAATATTATATTCATTAAAGATAAAATGTCGCAATGCGAAAATCGATGTACCGTGTAATTATGGAAATGTGTTACTTTGTAAGATTCATTTCGTAAATGCAAATGTAAATAGCTTAAAATATACCTACATATAAAATACTGACGAACATCATACAAGTTTTAATTATTCTAATGATAAAATAATATGTTCCTTTAATTTTTTATTCATGATAAAATAATGAAGATAAAAAGATTTTATTTAAACTTTAATCAGAATTTGTGGGAAAAAAATAAAAAAATTAAATATATGAAATTTATCCTTTAAAATATTATCATTGACTATTTCTCTTGTTATACAAGAAAAATATATTAAGCTGCAATAATTTTTTTTTTGCAAAATCTACCTTACCACTATTTTTGCGCGCTCAGCGACCTCCGGCTCCAGTCGCTCGCGAAAAGAGTCACGTGGTCTCGTAGCTACTTACCCGTACCTAACCTGCAAAGACTTTACACGTCTGCAGAATAAACAAAACCATTTTTTTCGTGTTTTTACTTTCAAATTAATACTTTCAATTCAATGAATAAACCCTTATGGTACAAGATAATCCAAATAAAGAAAATTTTTTCGGAAATGTGACAAATTTTTTTTATTACAAACTTTGGCTGTGAATTATAAATACTTTCTTATTTCTCTAACTGATAAGAGTTTTTTTTATATCGACAAAAATGTACAAAAGAACTTTTTTAATCTTTACTGTTTTTAAATTTATTTGTTTGTTGTACTTTGTTGCTTATCTCTGTGCTGGTGAAGATTGTGGGTGTGGAAAAAACTTAAACAGAAAAAACCTTAACAATGTAAACGAAGATGATTATGTTGATGATGGTTCGTGTCCTATAAAAAATAATGATATCTCTTCTGATGAAGACTCCTCTACTAGTGAGAACTTGGATGAGGGTCAATGTTCTTCACAAAAGAATGATGTTTTGGACGATGCACTAATAAAACCCTTTTATAAAAAACTTCCAACTGATAACATGGTAAAAATTCAAGCTGGCTCTTACTTTATTGGTACAAATGATCCAATTTTTGTATCTGATGGTGAAGGGCCTAGAAGAGAAGTTGAACTTGACAGTTTCTTTATTGACAAATACGAAGTAAGTAATGCAGACTTTGCTGAGTTTGTAAAAGCTACTGGTCACAAAACTGAAGCTGAAATATTTGGAGACTCATTTGTATTTGAAGGACTACTAAGTGATGAAACTAAAGATCAAATAAAGAAAGCAGTGGCACAGGCTCCTTGGTGGTTGCCTGTGAAAAATGCTTCTTGGAAAAATCCTGAAGGATTAGATACTGATGTTTCAGGTTGGTATTTAGGTAACATCACAATAATTAGTAAAATAATGTGATCAAAAATTAATTTAATAAATAATTTTCAATAAATTAAGTTCAGAATTCTAAGTTCAATAATTTTTCTTTTACACCTTGCAGAAAGAATGGATCATGCTGTAGTGCATGTCTCATGGAATGATGCTGTATCCTACTGCAAGTGGTTAGGAAAAAGACTTCCAACTGAAGCTGAATGGGAAGTTACTTGTCGTGGTGGCCTTACTGATAGATTATTTCCATGGGGAAATAAATTGAGACCAAACAATGAACATAGGTAATTTATCTTTGAAAATTTTTTTATCAGTTTCTTTCTTTGAGCTTAGGACTTTGAATTTTCATGTTTTAGAGCAAACATTTGGCAAGGAGAATTTCCAACTATTGATACTGCTGAAGATGGCTTTATAGGAACTAATCCAGTTACTCATTTTCCACCAAATGCATATGGAGTTCACAATATTGTTGGGAATGTATGGGAATGGACATCAGATTGGTGGATGGTCAAACATACAGAATATATTCAAAAGAACCCTGTAAATATAAAAAAAATTTTTAAATTATTATATTCTTTGCCTTAAGTAAATATTTTATGTCATCATTTCATTTTAGACTGGTCCACCAAATGGATCTGACAAAGTAAAAAAAGGTGGATCTTATCTTTGTCATCAGAGTTACTGTTACAGATACCGTTGCGCTGCAAGAAGTCAAAATACACCAGACACATCTGCAGGAAACCTTGGTTTTAGATGTGCCCTTTCAGCTTAAAACATTTTTGTATTACAATGGTACAAATGTGCATTTTTTGCTTGCTTGTGTTTTAAAATTTTTTAAATGCGTTTCAGTTTGAAATTATGTTAGTAATTGTTATGGATTTTTTATTTTTTGTTAATTTTTTAATATTTTATTTTTTAATTATTATATTCGAAATAGAATTTGCCTATTTTAGAAATTATTTTAAGATAGAACTTTTCATGATAGAGTTATAAAAGGTATGCTTTAAAGAAAAATTTTACTTTATTAATAGGAAACTAAGAAACATTTTTACCGATAAAAATGAAATTAAATTGAAGTATTGTTAACTTTTTCTACTTTTATAGTTTTTGTAAATAAATGACTTATAAATATAACTTTATACATACATACACTTTTGCACAAATTTTTTTTAAAAACTGTGTAAGAGTAATGAATTAGGGGAAAAAACCAATTCATTAATAAACTGCCTTTCTAAGAGAAAAAAATAAGAGTTTATCATCATTGAAGAAACAACAAATCAACCATAAACTTAGATGTTTATGAAACCCAATGAAACCTATAAATAGCAACACAATCATCTATAAATTGTGTAGTGTAAATTTTTTTACAAAAAATATTTTTTTAAAAGGCATAATGAAAAAAAATATTTTACAGTAACATGAAGAAATGTCTGAGAAAAACTATTTAAAAATTTCAACATAAGCTAACGCGTTCATTTTTAACTTCTACTTGATAGTTTATTTATTTTTTAAATAACGATAAAAAATGACCACCAGACTCCGCTTCTGTCGTTGAAACCAGTTGAAACTAAAGCCAGGAGCGTTACACCTGTGAACCTGTCTAAAGCCCATCTACAGAGTTCACCAGATCCTTGTCTGAAATAAAGAATCGACAAAACTGTCGGTCGCTTGGCAGCAGCTGCTACGTGCGTGTGCACCAACATACACTGTGACCTAACCACTACAGCTAAGCCGACGACGCCCATAAGGCATAAGCAGCGTTGCAAGAGGTATCATTGAGAATAGCTACCCGTGGAGCAGAGTGTGTGTGGCCGCCGCCGACTGCATTCCTCGCGCGTCGTTCCAGCAGCTCCTGAACCATCCGGGGAACCTCGGCGCACCGGTAATACCCAACTTCTTTTGCAGTGCCCTTCTAAAAAAGTCCCGATCTTAATCGCGAGTGCCAAATTGCTCCGAGACAATGAATAACAAACCAAAGTGGTGCTTGTGAAGAATGCATATGTGCCCCTGTGCGCACGCTGTTTGATTTGTGCCGTTATACGCGTTTACTTGACGTCGTCGTTTAGTTAAACCCTGTTAGCTCGCCTCGTTTTCGACCTACGTGGGTGCTCAAATCAATCGCGTGTGATTTGGTTTTACTCCCTTTCTTTTTTTCTGTTTCGGACACTGGAAAGAAAAAAAAATACGCCGCGCCTATGTGTAGTAATTTTCTCTCTCTGTCTCTCTCTTTCTGGCGTTATCTCGGGTGCGTGGGTACTCACTTACCTGATGTTCGATCGAAACATCCGCGTCAAGGGGGGAAATGAGTAACGCTACAAGGAGGAATTTTTGTTGTGTATATTTCAGCGAAGATACACTTTTTGATATAATCGTTGACTTCTTTTTTAATTTAATTTGACAACGACGGACTGATAGAGTTAATGTGAAGTCTACCAGAAGAAGTGATTTTCAAATGACTTTGATTTTTTGTTTTCAGAAGTTATTATACTCATTAAATGTCAGAACTAAGCTGCTAATTCTAATTCAAAAATTAATTCAGTGATTTTTTTATAAATATTTTTTGCAACCATGGTTGTCAATAAAAGTGAAATAATTAATCTTGGCTTCTTATTCTTATTTGATGTTCAAACTCAGTTCTTAAAAATAAATCTTTACATTAATTTTATCAAATTAAGTGTACCCATTGCTTATTGCCTTGAAGTTATCGTGTAGAAGGTTTTAGATTAGAAATCAAATAAATGACTTTTTATTTAAGATCACATTACAATTACTCTACACATCTAATAAATTCAATCATTTTTCAACAGATTATAATTCCTCAAAGAATAAAAGATGCAGACAATAAAATGTGTTGTGGTCGGAGATGGAGCTGTGGGTAAAACCTGCTTGCTAATATCATACACTACAAACAAATTTCCTTCTGAATATGTACCCACAGTTTTTGACAATTATGCTGTCACTGTTATGATTGGTGGAGAGCCTTACACTCTTGGACTTTTTGATACTGCTGGTAAATAACTTTTTAAATAATTTTTCTAAAAATTAACTAGTTTAATTATTATTACCAAATTGAAAAAAGTTGAACTTAATTATAACTAGATAATAATAGTAAAGTATAACTTTCTTACACTTTTTTAATTTTATAAAATACATTAAAAAAATTAAATGAAATTGTTGGATATATTAAAGCTTAATTTGTTACTTTTATAATAATGATTGCAAAAATTAAAAAAGTAAATAATAATTCAATTTTAAGTTTTTGTTTTTAGAAGTATTTAATTTTTAAAAATTTACTAAATACTTAATATAACTTACAATAAATAAATGTTCTATTTTGTAAATATTCATTGGTATCACTATTTTTTTTAGGTCAGGAAGATTATGATAGATTAAGACCTCTTAGCTATCCTCAAACAGATGTTTTTCTAGTCTGTTTTTCTGTAGTTTCACCTTCATCTTTTGAAAATGTAAAAGAAAAGGTTGGTAAACAAATCAATTATTTTGTATGAAATGCTCCTTAAATTAATTTTTTATTTACAATACAAACTTCAGTAGTATAAAGTCAAATATAGTTCTAAAAAGACAAAATTTTTATTATTAGTGGGTACCAGAAATTACGCATCACTGTCAAAAGACACCGTTTTTGTTAGTTGGTACACAAATAGATCTGAGGGATGATGCTGCAACCATAGAAAAGCTTGCAAAAAATAAACAGAAACCTATAACTGGTGAACAAGGAGAAAAATTGGCAAAGGAACTCAAAGCTGTCAAATATGTTGAATGTAGTGCATTGACACAGGTCAGGATTACTGAGATCATGATTCTATTTTTATTTTTTTTATTGGTTAAAATAATTTTATTAACATTAGAAAAATTATTTAACTCTCACTAACCATTTAAAATTTTATCGCTTGAATATAGAGCTATGATTTTTTAATTTTTTAAACTTCAAATATAAAATCATGGAAATGTTTTTTTCTTTCTAAAATTTAGTTTAAATTTACAATTTTACTATCTGTTTATTAAAAAAATATGATTGATTTTATAAAAATTTTTTATAGTTTAATCTAAAAATTTTGTTTGATTTTTAAATGAGATTTATAAATGAAATTGTAATAATTAAACATTTATTTTCTAATTCAATTACAGAAAGGATTAAAAAACGTCTTTGATGAAGCTATTTTGGCTGCACTTGAACCTCCAGAACCACTGAGGAAAAGGAAATGTAAAATATTGTAGAAGTATTGCTTATTCGCAACATGCTCTTCAACAATTGGCTCTATAAACACTGCATTGTAAGTCTTATCATGATCAGTATTTTTAATTTTTAAATGAATTATTCATGTTTGATTGTAAAATTATGGTTTAGTAATAAAATATCCATCAGAATTTAAAATACTGATAGTTGCTGTGAATAAAAACTTTAGTACTTATAACAATAATATTAATATTTGAAGGTCTGGATGCCTCAATCATAATAAACAATAATTTAGGTATTAAAATGTTTATTTAAATTTGATAAAAAATATACAATACTCTATTTATTTTGTTTAAAAAAAAAAAAAAATAGTGAGATTATTATTTCATTAAGTTTTAAATATTTAGTAATATAACCGACGTTATGGAGTAACGGAGAATCCACGCCTGGGTCGATCAACGAAGTAAAACAACATTGTGTGCGGTTAGTACTTGGATGGGTGACTGACGGCGCACGACGTCTGCCGCTTCGGGGATCGATTAGGTGGTTTTTTTCCGATTCAACATGACGATCGGCAGGTGTGAACGATTCAATTTCGGTATTAATGCTTATGAAATGTGACATAAATATCTAATCAGAATCGCTCAATACACCGGTCACTATCGAGTGACGTTTTTACCTCTGAGAATTTATCTCAGAGGAGTTATACGAACCCACAGGCAGTACCTTGGGTGGATGCGAGAGTGGAAATGAGAAAGGTAAAGGAATTGTGGGGAGAAAGATAGGACGTTATAGGATTGGGATAAGGCCCCTCACAGAGGTAGTGTGGGTGCCCCCGCTACTAGGCCCAATGTAAGTAGGCTGAAGAGGGTAATGGAATGAAAATATATATCTTCCTATATTATATAGTTATATCCAGGAGGAGCTCTTTTTTTTTTTGGCTCCTCCGGGAGGAGCTCTGAAAATTACGGCTCCTCCGGGAGGAGCCCCTTAAAACATGTTAAATATAAGGTTTTTTGAAGGTTTTGAGGTGCTCCTCCGGGAGGAGCTCTTAATTTTAAAAGCTCCTCCCGGAGGAGCCAATTTTAGTAGCTCCTCCCGGAGGAGCCCCTTAAAACGTCAAAAAACCTTATATTTATTATGTTTGAAGTGGGCTCCTCCCGGAGGAGCCGTAGTTTAAAGAGCTCCTCCCGGAGGAGCACCTCAAAACCTTCAAAAAACCTTATATTTAACATGTTTTAAGGGGCTCCTCCCGGAGGAGCCGTAATTTCCAGAGCTCCTCCCGGAGGAGCACCTCAAAACGTCAATAAACCTTATATTCAACATGTTTTAAGAGGCTCCTCCCGCAGGAGTTGATTTTAAATTATAGGAGCTTCTCCTGTACGAGCACCTTAACTGTCAAAAAACTCCATATTTAACCTCTTTGAAGGGCGCTTTCCCTAGAGGAGTCGTAATTTTAAAACCCCTTTTTAAAGGAGTACTTCAAAACGGTTAAAAAATATTATATTTAACATGTTTCAAGTACTTGAAGTATTTTAACTTACTATTTAATTTTTAAAACTATTTTTTTAGACTCACCATAACATTTTCTTTTTTCAATTTAAATCATATTCAACAATTTTACCTAAACATGTTTGAACTTTTATTCAATACACAAACTCAACTCAAAAAACATGTTAAATATTAACTGTGAAAAAACTCTATATTTTATAACTATTTTTATGGGGGTTGGCGAGCGAAGCGAGCAGGGGGGTACCCCCTAGTATATATATATAGTAATATGATCTTTGTGAACAATGTTTATGAGTATTGTACGATGCATCAAGCTAGTAAAAATATTTTAACTTATAATTTACATCATGTTTATTTTTTACTAAGAAGTTATTTTTTATTTCTAGGCTTTACACAAATGGTTTTATTGGTATCATTTCTGATACAAAAAAAGATCAACTACAAAGTGTTGCAACTGACAAACTATACGGAAAAGTCTGTCTAATTTAATCAATAAAGACGTAAGGCATTTTTTAAATTTTAAGGTGTATACTGATATGAACTTTTTATAAATCGATTAACAAAAAAAAAAAAAATTAAAAAACAAAAAAAAAAAAACAAAAAAAAAAAACAATTAAGGTAAACAGAATGATCAAGCATGCGTTTTTTATGAAGTTGTTCATGCGCGACGTACGTGCATTTGCGTCGATTCCGACGATTTCTATATTTTTTGTATAAACTATTGTACAAAATGAATCATACGATTATATATTATAATTGCGGATTAAACGATTCGAAAAAAGGAACCACAGAAACTCATACTAATTAAATGAACTGAAGTACCAAATTCTTATTTTGCCTACAATGAAGAATGTATATTCAGCGATTATTCACTAAACGCTTAAGCTCAAAAAAATATATATATATATTATAGTAACTAAGAATGGAAAAAAACGTGAAACATAAAAAGTTTTTAAGACATTTTTATAGTTTGTTCGACTACCATTTCTGTAATTTTTTTTTTTTTTTGTTCACTGTTAAATTAATTTGTTATTAACAAATATCTTTATTTGGTTAATTAAAAGATAATTTTTTTAAATTGTAAAAAATTGAAGTTCATGATAAAAATATTTTTTTAGAATAGTTAGATATACGTATACATACGTCAGTATGTCAATTAATCAAATTATGTTAATTTAACTCTCTAAGTGCCAATTAGAGTGATTATTAGTTTTTAAACTGAGATTTAATGGTTTATAAAACTAATTTTTTATGAAATAGTTATATTTTTGTCTTTTTGAATCCAAATGCCTCTGTTTCTTCACACAACTACTGCAAGTTAAGATATATAAGCGAAATGTATATGTAAATCTGATGAAAAAACTAATTAACGATTTACTAAATATTATTTTTGTGATTAAATTTTTAAAATAAACAATTAATACAAAATTTTCAAAAAAAAATTATTTGTTTTTTTGCCCTAAATTTTTTTTTTACAAAATTACTCAAAATAAGATTTTGTAAGGAAAATTTTTTTTATTGTCACTGTTTAAAAGGATAGATCTTCAGAAAATATATGAAGGTACTAGATCAAATTTTTTTTATTGAAGCTTTTATTTACATATGATTTACTATTTAATTCAACAATTAAATGAATATATATACAATCTATCATATAGTTAATTTTTTCTTTTTTCGCATTTTTAATTTTCTGCTTATTACGAAATCTTAATGTTGACTTATCTTTTACTGTAATTATAATATTTTAATGTTTAGTTAAAAATTTTTATATAAAATAAAACATTCACATGAAAAGTCATACATACAATGAAAAGTGAGTTAGATCTCTAAAATGCTTGAACCTTATACTTCACTAAATTCATTTATTTGGTAAACCCTAGACCGAAGAAAAAAATTTATTTCGTTCATTAAGACATTCATTTGTCGTAGGCTCACGCCTCTAGTTTTATTATCTGAAATGCATACATATGCATACCCTCACAGAATTTTCAGTAAAATATTTTGTGAAACCAGTGCGCAACTTCACCGGGGCGTTTTAAAGGCAAACTTCTTTTCTTCCAAAAGCCCTGGAGACGAAAACCACTATTATCACTCGCAGTGTTTTAAAATTTTTTAATTTAAAGCTGTTTTACCAATTTTTTGCGTTTACTGTCACTTCATATTTACATGTCACCCAAAAAATAACTTGAATTTAAAAAAAAATTAGTACAGAGATTCATTATTGACAACAGCAATAATGATTTTATATTTGCAGTTGATGCTATATTTGAAGTTTTTTCAATTATTATTATTATTATATATATTTTTTTTTTCTTTTTAGCCTTTACACAATATTTATACATTTTGAAATTCATATTAGTGATTAACGTAAACTGAACAATACGTAGTTTATTGTAATAAGTTTTTTCAATATAAAATTATTTGGCATAAATTTATATTTTTGCTCTTTTTTGACACTTAAATTCATTCAAGTCCTTCAAGCTTTTTTGACCTCAGGTAGCAGAGCTCCGAAGAAGATGTAAGCCCCGAGAATGAATAACTATTAGAAGAAACTTGAGTAATTTTTTATTAATTATTTTAATTTTATGTGATCAATTTTTTTAACCAAAAAAAAAAAATTAATATTAAAAATCATAATTTAAATAAATTTTTTCAAAAATTTATATTTACGTAATAATTGAAACATGGTTGCGATCTGGCTCCTCTATAATTATGTAGGTGTTCTTATTTTTAATTTTTATATTTCACAATCAACCAATGATCTATGTATGTATGAACATACCTAAATAACGATATTTTTAATAAAACTTTATTTTTGGAAAAAATACTATGCTTAACTTTTTAAAATGACAGTAAATTTGCCTGTCGTATCTATAAAATTTTATTAATTTCAAGATTACTTTTTAATTTTTTAAGTTTTATTGTAAATACGGGTATCTTAATTTATAAATTTGAATACACTGGACCACTAGAAACGACCTTGAATTTGTTTTATAAATCGCTTCAACTTTAACTCTTTTTAAAATTTTTTTTATAGTTTAAGAAGTTGTAAATTTAATTTCAAGTCCATTCTATTTCAATTAAAGCAAAAAGCTTTATAAAATTTTAAGACTGGACTATTTTTCCTTAACTGATTAAAAAACCTAATTAATTAATTATTCAAATTAATAAGAGTATTGATACGTGATTTTTTAAGCATTAATGCAATTTAAATTGCTCAGTAAGAGGAAGCCAATGATAATACTGTAAGCTAAGGTCTTCTCAACTTGAATTCCAGTTTAAATTTGGGTTGAAATCAAAATAACGAAATGAAAAATAAACGTGTTTATTTGAGAACTTAATGATATAAAAAATTTTTTTAAATCTCGATATAAGTTTAACTTGCACTTACTACACTTTACTATGATAGTTCAAAACAAAATCACGTAGAAATTAAATTTTTCTTTTAGATTTATTTTTAAAAAATACTATAAAAAGATAACTACTTACTTTATTCGTCGACATTTATTTTTATTTAATGTCCTCAGCATAAATTTTTTTTTACTATAGACGATTCGTGTAGTATGTATTTTTTAACTGTTCATTGTTATTATTTATTTATTCGATTTTTTATTAAATAATTTAGAGACGGACACGGTGCTTGTACCTAAAAGTGTATAAGCAGCAAAATTTTATAACTTTAAACTTGTTCTATTTAAAATTTTTATCTTTTAACTTTAAAAAGCTTTCCATTAATTCAGTTATAAAATTGGTTTTTGATTTTTTTTTTTAGATTTTTAGAAATTTGATTTTTAATTCAGTTACACGGAATTGAAAATCTTTATAAATTTTTTACGACAAATATTTTTCACATTAGCTGGCAGTTTCTGAAAGATTTCTTTCAAAAATTCAAAGCAAATTTCATAATTTTTATAAATACATAATAGGTTAAATCAATTTTTTATAATTGTAAAGAAAGGTAAATAAAAATAATAAAAAATACTCAAAAAATCTTTGGAATGTCATTTTACTAATAAACAAAAAGGTAACTTAAATATAACAAAGATCTAAATAAATAAACCGCATATAATGCTTATCTTTCGACATTCGTATATATATATATATATATATATATGTATAATATATTTTTAGTACAATTTGCACAACAATTCACGGTCGCAATTTTTTATTACCTGCATCATAAATGTTTAATAATTAAATGTACTTAGCCTTTCTTACGTATAAATAAATCGAATAACGCGCATCCTTTACACTATTTAAATTTCTTATCGACTAAACAAATGCTGTTAATTTTTTTTTTTTTTTTTAGTTAATGTTTTTATAATGATATTCATCAAGATTAATTTTTTTTTCTATTCATATTCATGTGTTACGTAAATAATAATAATACTTATATTTTATTCGTTCAATATATTTATAACTATGGTTTCTAAATTTTTTTAATCGAATAGGCCAGAGTTGTAATTATTTATTGCAGTCTTCAATGTTTCAAAATCATTGAGTGGTATTCTCGATTTTTCCAATTCATACTTTGTTTCTTATGGTGTTTTACATAGCATGTATCGATTCGTTTATTTATCTGTTATTTTTCTTTGCACAGACTTTGGTTGCATGTTTCTGCTTACATCATTCATCTTGGACTGAATTTTATTTATTATTTGATTTGTGTTTTGCAAAAAGCAAGCAATCCAATTTTCTAATGTTACATTGTTTCTTTTTTTTTAATTTTAATTTTTTTTTTTTTTTTTTTTTTTTTTTTTTTTATTGTATGAGCGGCATTTGTATAATATGTCTCGCAAACTGTTAATTACTTTTATGTTTTTTTTATTTCCTTGTAGTTTATGTATATTTTTCAGAAAAGACTACACTGATTTTTATTATAACAGGATGCTTTTTAATATATTATGTTTCTTATAGATACAGATAAAAATTAAAATATAAGTAATATACATTATCATGACGAACTCGTGTAAAAAAACTACACTGATTCAAAAAAATATTTTTTAGATTTTTAATTTATGAAAAATAAGAAAAAAATCAACGTTTTTTGTTCATTAGCTGAAAAAAATTTTATTACATTTTGCACTTAGTTACAGTATAGTCTTCTCTTAAATTTAACTTAATAAAGTCATTATAACGAATTATAAAAAAGTATTACTGTTGTCACATGGCTGTGTCAAAATTATTTACAGATAAAATACCTGATTAATGTATAATGTAATGTATAGAAGAATTACTTCACTTCAATAAATTGTAGTCTAACTAATGTTTTACATGATTAACATAAATAATGTGATCGAAGAAAAAATATTATCGTCATCACGAATATTCTTAATGACTGCACTTTGGATGCGAAGAAATTACGCCGCAAAGTGAAGCTAATAATTATTTTATGTATGTACAAGTTTGTCGTACGTTATACAATGTAGAGTGGAAGAAAAAAAATATAAGTATATAAAATCTACGCAGTACGGCTCGAAATAATATCACAATAGCAATTTAATACTAACTCGCAACTTTGGTTGACACCTTAATATTCTTTTAAAAAAAAAAAAACAATTGATTCGTCATTAGATATAAATCTTTGAATTCTCTCTTACATTCATAGAAAAATTGTCTACACTCAACAAGTATTTATAAGATCTAATGTCATTGATAACTCGAAATTGTTTTAAAAGTTATTTCGTTATCATACTTTACAATAGAAAAAAAAACTAATAAAAAATTTATTGTGCCTTTATTTTTTATAAAATTGAAAATTTTAATAATTTTATTCACTCTCTTGAATACTAAAGTAGATTTTTATATTCTAAATTATTTGCAAAGAAAATTTTTCTATCAATGTTCGAATTAGCACATATACTTTACATCACACGTCCTCTAAAAAATTTTTCCCATCGAAAAAACATGTTTTTCTGATTTATTAAAAACATTTATTTTTGTATTCTAAGTAACAAATATCTACATTCTAAATGTTACAACGAAAAACGCATGATAGACTTCGCATATATCACGTTTTAAATTTGTATATATAAATCTTCTACTGGATAAATGTATAATAATATAATCTAGAAATGTTTTTACTAAGATAAATAAAAAACTACGAATGCAGTGCATTATATAACAAAGAAAACTTTACACTATGACTCGACATTCTTTCATTCTCTTTTTGGCTGAAGAAGTAAGACGGTACATGAGATAATCAAGTTGATATTTCATTCGTAAATGTATAAACCTTTTATTCTGATTATATCAATTTTTGGCGATAAATTTCCACCGGTAAACTACTTTTTTATTTAATTTTTATGCTACACAACCAATATCAATAATATATTATATTTATTTATACATAATTATTAATTTTTTGAATACTAAATGTTTTTTATAACATATATATTTCTCCCCGGTGTTTCTTTGGCGCGTACCTTAATTATTAAATTCTTCTTTTTATTTATTACAAAATACTACTTCAATACTGCGAGATTTTTTGCATCTTTTAAAGTTAAACAAAAATTAAAAAACATAAATAAATAAAAAAACTAAAATAAAATAACTTAACGACTTGGCCAAAATTTTATCAACCGTGAATATAGAAAAATTTCAACGTTTATATGATTTATTTATAATTTATATATTTCATTTTTGAAAAGCTCGATCATTGTTATAATTTTTCAAATAGTCAAAACATTTTTAAATTCAATCTGCGTAATTGCTACACATTAAATTAACAAAAACTTTTTCAATTTTTTCACCACATCAATTCTAACTATTTTATAGTCACAAATATTCTATATAATAAGAGTAAATTTTCAACAAAAATCATACTCTTTTCTTACTAATACTTCCATTAGCAATAAAGAACGTTTTTCAAATATATAAATAGAATTTTTTTCATTCACTTTTTACTTGATAAAAATAAAGTTGGATATAATAATCTTTAGTCCTTAAAAAGTTTTTAAAAATATGCAACCATCTCAAAATATTGATACATACTAATAAAACGAATCGCGATTCAAATATTGGAGTCACTATAAATCTCTCGACTGTCATTTAACTTTGAGTAATACCTTGATGAATCCTCTCACGAAAATTCGTCAAAATCTAATCACGAAGAGCTAAGCTTCAAAGTACTCTCAATTACACGGTGCAGAGACTACAAGTCCGATAATCTCAAAAATCACGTTAATAATAATGTTGTGAGAATTACATGAGAAACCAAGTCGAGTGATTAGAGCAATGACGCATGACGAACTAAACGTAATTGTAAAAAAAAAATCTAAAACCTCCCTACATGAGATCACACTTGATGATTTCCCTCTCGCCGTGCAACGAGTAAAACTCATCTCAAACGTTCATAGCGTAGTAGACGGGATTTTGGGCGTCCAGTGCTGGTGGCCCGGCCCCGTTGGCGGTACTCCCGGCCGAGACCGTCGTCGTGGTCGCGCCCTGGCCGCCGAAGTCGTGGCTGGGGGCGCTGGCCGCGCCCTCGGGAACCCCTCGCTCGGCGACGCTGCAGCTCGAGGTGCGCTGCAGGGTCTGAGGATTCTTCGTTGGCGACGAGAGCAGCGACGAGGTCCCCGAGTTTAGGCTCACGGGTAGCGCCGAGTTCGCCTGCAAACTGTTCAGAAGCGTGCTGCTTATCTGCGGAGTCGGGACTACGCCCGTGCCCAGGTCGGACGAGGACAGGCGACCTGGAAACAAAAAAGAGGGCGAGATTAGATTGCGCGGAGAAGGTTTTCTAGTTTAGGTGATCGATGCTGTGAAAACTGTTTGGTTATTGAACCCTTTTCGACCTGAATTAATAGTCAGCTGGGCGATTTGCAAAAAGTTTCATGATTAAACTAAAAAATAACCTTTCAAGTCTATCTTTTTTGCATACACTGTTTTAATGATCAAACTCAATTAAACTTTTTGCTTGAATAAAAAAATTTGGGCGCCAAATAAAATATTAAACGTTCATTGTACTTGGCCAAGCAAGTCTTTAGTGCAGGTCTTGATTAAATTCTTGTTAGCTAACGCTTGAGTCTTTAATCAAGTGAATATATGATCAAACTTAAGTCTTGCAATGTAATAAAAGTACTAAGAAGATTAATTGATTTAGAGGCGAGTGGATGAGCAATTATGGCTTCTGATCGAGGGAAAAAGTTGCGCAATGTTTTTTCTAACTTTAATCTGCACGCGACAAAAGTGCGAAAAATCGATTTATTAATTTTATTTTTCAATTGGAATGAGTGTAGTGTGGTATCGAAGAGAGAGAAAAAAAGAGAAAGAGAAAAAAAAGTTAAAGTTCACGCTGTAAGACTCGATCATTTAGAAGCTGACCTCGAATTCGAAGCTCGTTCCACTTTTATTAAATAAAAGTAAAATGTTTTTAATAAGTCAAAGGTGTTGCTGCAACTAGGCCGAGAATGAAATAAAATTCTCATGGTTAAACGTGTCACGTATTTCATTTTTTTTTTTCTCAAAAAACTTGTAAAAAGCTCGTTGTACGTCAAATAAATCTTTCAACGATCGTGTAATTTATTTTTAGGGTTCATTACTTATAAAAAGAACTCATTATAGACTGCAAAAGTATAACTTTCATAATTAAAATTTATTTTATTAAATAAAAAATAAAAAATAAAATCGAAATGATAGAAATCAACTGAGAGCTTTAAGTTGCCTTTTTTAAGTTATCAATTTAATTAAAATTAGAATTTATGGGATAGTGAGTTCAATAACGTTTTTATAACAATTCAATTTTAGAATAATATTTTTAGAAAAATTAAGAAATTTTTTTTAAATTGATAAAGTAGTCAAAATAATGAAATTATATGAATTTTAGTCAAGAGTCTTCAAGTAATTATTAATTAATTTCTAATAATTATTATTAATTAATTTCTAATAATTATTATTAATTATTTTCCAATTTCCAATTTGTTTTTTTTTGAACCGCAGTAAATTGTCAAAGGGGTTGCCGAACGTACCCTGTATCTGCATCTGGTAGGTGTAGGTCGAGGTGGACGTGGACATGGCCGGCGGAGGCGGGCATATGGAGTACGTAACGCCTTGAAGGTCCACTTTGTAGGCCGAGTCCAGTTGCTGCTGTTGGATCTGCTGCACCTGTTGCTGGTGGATCGGGTGTACCGCGAGCGCGCCGTGCGACAAGCTCTGGGATCGAGCGGGCAGAGTGGCCGCTCCGCTCGGCGGCGCCCCCGACGTCGTCGACACTTGGAACTCCTCGGCCTGGTGGAGGTGAAGGTGAAGCGCCCCTGCCTGAGTGTTCTGGAAAGAAAAGAGAATAGTTTTAATTAACGACCGAGCGGCGAATATTACAATGACAAAGGCAACCCGCGAGAGGGTCAGAGTGAGAAAAAAAGTCTCTTTCGGGGTCACGTTTGGTGCTTATTTTTAGAGGTTTTCTTTTTCTCTCTTATTGACGCGCGCGAGCTCTAAACAAAAATTCAATCCGACCGAAATAACTTGGAAGCTCACAACTCCAAAAGAAAATTTTTTTTGAAAAATACCGTTTTCAAAATACTTACCGGTACGGAGGCGGGCCTGACGTAGTATCTCGGCTGCAGTTGCTGCTGCTGTTGCTGTCCATTCCTTGGGTACGGATACCTCTCGAGATGCTCGGCGTAGTTTGCCGGGGCGTTGTGGGGCGGCAGAATTTTCTGGATGTTCTGGTAGGTGGGATCGGACACACCGTTGTACGGTACGAAGTACATGGTTTTGTAGCACTTGGCGGCGCCTCCACCGGGGATGGTGCCCGTTGGCTGGAGGACGTTGCAAGAGTAACCGGCCGCGGAGTAGGCCTGCACCTGCTGCTGGGGATGCCTGTGGGTCTTCGGCAGGGTGCTGTAGAGTCCCGGCGTTGCCATTCCGTCGGCGGCCCGGAGCATCCTGGCCGGGTTCAGGAGCGTGCCGGCCTGGAGGCCGTTCTTTTGCTCCATGTAACCCCGGGGCAGAGTACTGTCGAGGTATCCCGCGGGCTTCTGTGCGTCGTTCAAGAGGGCCGCGCTCAGTCCGGTCTCGGCAAGGCTCTGGTAGATCTCGTTTATCTGCTTTTGCATGTTGTTTATGCGGTTTATGGTGTTGTGATCCGAGTGGACCTCGTTCGTGTAGGTCATGCGGTAGATGTCCGACGACGACGAGGAACTCGCGGCCAGATCTTCCTGGTCGTTTCCAACGGCCGCGGCTAGGTTCAGACGGCAGGCCTCGGGCAGGGAGTTGGCGGCTGCACTTCGCGTTCTCAGTTGTCTAACGATCTCGTTCGTGGTCTCGAACTGGGCCTTGATGCCCCGAACCGAAGGCCTGCGGTTGAACCCGTAGTCGTTGAGCTCGTCGTCGTCTTCGTTGTCGTCGTCCTTGTTCAGGTTGACCACGTTCTTGGGTATCTCTATGCTGTCGTTGTTCTGATCCGAGTCGTTGTAGCGTCGCTTTATTCTCTCGATCCTGGACTTGTCCTGCTCCACGAAGGCCTGAAGCTCGTCGCTGGCGTCGTTGTTGCCGAACGAGTCCATTGACGGACCGGCCGACGTGGGGGTGCCCCGAGTGACATCCGGTGGTGCCGGGATTCCCTCGCTCAGGGCGGTTTCTATGTCTTCCAGGCTGTAGGACGAGTCCGAGTTGTAGCAGACCGAGTTTCGGTCACCCGGGGCGTTGTTCATTTTGGCGGGCATTCGGTAGTAGGGCTCGTCTCTGCCGTCAACGCTCTTCGACGCGACGCACGACAGAGGAGCCAGACTGGCCAGGAACTGTCTCCTCGCCTCGGTCGTCAGCTTACTTCCGGTCTTCACGGCCATGTGTTTCGAACCGAGGCCGATGTCAGGGAGATTCAGATCCTGTGAGTTGTTCTTCTTCTGGCCAAAAAGGTCGGTGATTTTACGGTAGGCCGAGTTGTGGTGATGGTGGTGGTGGTGCGACTGAACCACGTGACCCTTGGGTCGCTCCTCGCCCGAGGGTGAAGTTCTCACGGGGAGCTGGTGCACCCCGAGCAGGGACTGATCTACACCCTCGCCGATTACCCGACCCGTCGTCATGCCGTTCATACCATTGTTTATGTTATTATTGTTGTTGTTGCTTTGGCCGTTGGAGGTACCTGAATTGTTGTTCTCGCTGGCATCGGGGTCGTCCTCGTCGACACAGGTCAGCTGTCTGATCCTCTCCTCCAGGGTGAGATCCTTGCTGCGCAGATTCTTCCTCTTGAGAGAACCGGTGTCGTACTTGATGAGACTGCGCCTCAGGGCGTTTCGCTCGATCGTGCGCTTGATCGAGGAGTCGGCGTTGCTTTCAGAGCCCGAGTCTACGGAGTTGGCGCGCTCGAACATTCGAAGGTTGTCGGACGTAACCAGGAACTTTTGACCCTCCCCGAGCTCCGAGTCGTCGATCTCGGTCGAGTTGCTCTTGACGGGAGCGGGAGGAGGGGAGATGAAACGAGGGTCCGGGAATAGCTGTCGCATCGCCGAGTTCGGCTTGAGACTGTTGTTGCCGAGCTTGAACGCCAGGGACAACTCGGCCGGCTTTTCTTTCTCGTTGTGCTCGTCCGCTGGCTCGTTGATGATGGGTCCGTTTTTAGTAACCTCGCCGGACTCGATGGACTTGTCCGGAGTCGCGCTGCTATCGGCCTCGTCGATGGCCGGTCGGCCGGCCGAGTCTTCCTCGCTTATCTCGCGAACTATCCGACGTTCCGTAACCGTCGTCATCGTAATCGTCTCCACGAGGTAACGCTGCTGTACATCTGCAAGTGAAAAAAATTTTGCATTAATTATTTTATACTTTTTTGATATTCAAGACTTTATGATTTAATTGAACAGTGAAAACTCTCTTTTCAAGAATTGATAAGTACGGAAGTTTCTTTAAGAAAGGAAAGCTTTTAAGTTGTAACATTTCAAGTTGAAAAGATTCTACTATACATTATTTTGAAACCGAGTTAAGGTAAACGATAAATTATTAATATTGTTCAAGTAAGTTTCTTGGTAATTCGTTACTGTGTATATAGTTCTAACGGTTATGGAGCTTAAAACTTGGCAACGTAAAATTTGTTGAAATATAAAGTAGATTTATAAGAATTTATAAGAAGAATAAATCGAAATTAATTCAGTCTCTCCAGTAGAAATAAACGAGCTCAGTCAGACATGATCTTCAAAATACACAGCTTAGATATAAATAAATTGATAAATAAGACACGTAAAAGAGAAAAAAAAAAAAAAAAAAAAATTGAAAACCTCAATTTACTTCTCCCGTTTGATGGACATGGATTCAATTAACTTCGAAATGAAGTTATATACGAAGAAAAAAAACTTCCCGCGGCTTTGGAAAACAATAAGCCAGGGTAGTTTTGTTACCAAACAGATTTTGCGTTTGATTTGCGCAGCACGAATGGAAAAACATTTCTACGAATCAATCACGGGGGCTGCTTCCCATATAAACAATACACTTTGCCAGAGAAAAAAAAAAAAAAAAAAAAAAGAGAAAAGGGAATAAGTAAACGTTTCACAGTGGCGTGACCTGCGAGTAAATTCGCTTCCTAAGATTGCTTCATCTGTAGGTATTGTTTTCGAAGAATAAGTGCTCGCGTAAAGGTTTATGTAAAACACTTTTTCGTACTGTAATTTACATCCAATGATAATACGTCGGAGACGCGAAAAAAAATCCAAGGTCGGGAGGAGAAGCATTGAGTGAAGAGAATTTGAATTTTATATTTTTTCGGGTCCGAGATAACAAAAAGGTATACGCGTCGGTCGTCTGGAGTTTACCCATGTTTCTCAGTTTAGATATTTTATACGTGAAAAATAAAATTCTTTTTTGTATCGTGATCGTGAATGAAGAATAATTTTTTCAGGTTCAGAAAAGTTATAAAAAATTTTCTTATTTTTATTTTGAAGAGACAAGGTTTGAGATACACGCGAAAAAATCCGAGATTCAAAAGACGGGTTAAATGAAAAAGAGTCGTCGATTTCAAGCTCGCTTGAGTGGCGTTTCATGCCCGCATAAATTGGTTCAAGATGCCAGGATACGGGTTTGATTGGCCCTTTTGTTCAATCTCTTTTCAGAAAACACACAATAGAAAGCTCGGAGGACGAAAATTTTCATACACCACGTGGATGATCCATTGAATTTAATCTAAAGAAAAAAAAAAAAGTGTGTGTACAACGAAAAAAATGAGTGTACTTTTTGCATTCGTTATGAAATTAAATCCCAGAAGTAGCTTTTTTTGCTTGTTTAATATCAACTTTCACGGTATTATTTTATTCTCGAAAAAAAAAACTGTGTTTTAAAATTTTTGAAACTCGAAAAATTGGATTATCACGATGGACTCGGGAAACGAAGGTAAAAAAGGGTCGGCAAGTGAAAAGTTCTTTAAAAATTCATCTTGTACGTTTTGAAGCTTTTTTAGTTCGAAAAAGCTCTCCTTTCTCAAGAAATACCTCGGTTAGCTAGGAACAAAATTAATTAAATTTTCAATTTTCATTTACTTTTTTTTTTTTTTTTTTTTAAACCAGCCTCGTCATCCCCACCTTGAATAAACAAAAACTCCAACCAGGAATACCGAAACGAGTTTTTAATAATTTTTTCATCTGAAACCAGCGGGTGGGCTTGAAAAAATATCGATTCCCCATCGAAAAGAGGCCTCTTCTGGGTGGAGAAACCCTTTTTTCATTCATCGAGAGGAAATACCCTTGGCAAACTCCTCCCACCGGATATAGGAGACAAGTGGCGCGCACGAGGGGGATGACGAAGGAAGGAAGCGAGGGGGGCTGCGGAGAAAAAAGAAGCAGAGGAGGAAGAAGAAGAAGAAGAAGTCGAGGGCTGTGGGTACCTGGCGTCGTCTGCTGTGCCTGATCGATCGACTGCAGGGCCGCGGCGTTGCTGGCGTCGTCGGTCGCCGACGAGTCCTGCGAGTTGCGCCAGCTTGCATCCTTTGACGAGACGACGTCCTCCCTTGATACACCGACCGAGTTGTCGTCTGCTTCTGGAAAAATTTCATGCGTTGTTAATTTTTTATTGTGCTTGAATACAATTTGGTTGTATGTAAATTTTTTCAATTTTCCGCGGGTTTTTTATAATGAACTTTGAGGGTAAGATAATATAAATGGGTTTTTTTATAATCAAGCAAATTTTGAATATTACGTCAGCTGCAGAAAACTTAAATGTAATTTACAAGACATTTTTAGGTCTTACTACATAAACTATAAGGATGTTTTTCAAAAAGGTAGACTTTTTAAAAGTTTAATATAAAAAATATTTTATTAAAGATAAAAGTTTCAATTATAGAGCTAATGATATGCGAATGTGAAACTTCACAAAGCTCCTAATTTTAATAAAAATTCATTTTCAACATCAGAAAAAAAAAATTAATTCCAAAAATTCAAATTTTTTTTATCTTTATTCAGTGTTATTAAAAAAACTAATTTTCTTTGCAGTAAAAAAATGTTTTGAATAGGCCAATCACAAAACAAATTATCTTTCAAAATTCACCATTCTATCATCAAGCAGCCACTAAGTTTTTCAAAATAGTTTGCTCGGTTGCGAAACTTATATTTATATATTTGTACGGTTTCAGGAAGTAAACAGAGAAAAGAAAAAAAAAGGCCGGCGAAAGAGGTATACAAAAATAAATTCGGATCCGCTGCAGGTGAAACGTATCGAACCAACTGGCGTAGAGTATCGCGTCTCCGGGGCGGTTGCTAACTCGGAAGCCATCAAAGTGACATTAAAGTACGGCAGCTAAATTAATGTCGCAGAAAATATTTATAAGTCAGCTTGCGAGCGAAGGGGTAAGACACCTTACTCTAATTACAAATAGAACCGTGTCTCGCTGAGCCATCTGTGTATTTTACAAATTTTTACCAAGTCTCCTGAAGAAGTTGTTAAGACCACCAAGCAGCCCTAATTAGCACTTTTTTTTTTTAAATGTCCCGGGCTGAAACTTCACACGCCAAGGGTAAAAACTCGAGACGTCACCCCGTAATTCTTTTCCGCCCTCGGAAAACCCCAAACTTTTCGTACTGTAATTTATCCGAGAGAATAATTAATTGCAAGAGTGCACTTCAAGCGCCGCATCATAAACTATTTAACTCCGAGGGCGAAAGTCAAAGTGGGTGAATTTAATTTGTGTAAAAGTAACCGCGATTTTTCCCTGAAACCGCTCTTTATACAGAGTACGCCTATTTATGGAACCTGACGTGGCTATTTTATACTCAGGATCCTCTACCCTGGGAACTTTGACTCTTACGCGGGCTTGGTTTTTGGCAAAGATGCAAGTAAGTTTTTTTTTTCTCTCTCTTTGACGCATCATACTTAGCCTCGAGAAAAAAAAGGCTCACGTACCTCGATAAGTTTTTACGACTGCAAATTCCCACCCACTCGTAAAGTTACGAGTTCATGAAATATTCCTTCGCATCGTCTTTCATTCATGCGAAGTGAGATGGATTTACGGTCGGTGTACTATTCGACTCGCGGCGTAAACAATATTCACCCGAAAAATGAAGTTTTGATTGAGACTGAGTTCTGAAAAATCTTCTTATGCTAATTGAAAGTTGATAATTGTTATGGACGAGGACCCATCGAAGTTGAAATTTGTTCGAGCGAAATTTTCTTCCCCAAAGGTATCTACTGCTGCAGGTTTTTGAAACGTTGGTTTATGCTTCTATGGAAGTTCGTCCTACTTTATCGCGTAAGATATTCGAAAATTAATTCTGGCACGTCAAAAACTTGGGTGTTTTCGTTCTGACTTTTATCGCGAATTCTTTTTCACGTCATTTTTTTTAAAAACTCTCACTAGCTTGAAAAATAATCAAAGAAAATAGTTGGGTCAGAAGTTTTTGGAACGAGTTTTAATTTAATTAATTTTAACGTATCAACGACTTGTATTTACCGACATTTCCTCTAAAAATCTACGTTCGTGAGAGTGCATTTCATTAAAAACTTTGTACAAAATTATTTTGCTACTAGCGTCGCGTCGGTTGACACGAGATTTTTACTACTGAAAATATATTTTATTTTGCGAGCTGAAATCAATGACAATCACTTTGAATAAATGTCTTTCTGCAAATAAAAATTAATTGTTTTTAAAAAACTCATTACTCTGTACGTGCGAATTCATTATTTTTCAAATAAAAAAAAGTACGCGCGGAATATTTTTGTGGAATTTTAAAATAAACATCGCTACTCTTGTTAAATCCAAAATTACCAGTACATAACGCAAACGACGGATTTAAATAAATTAATAATTGGATCTCGTCCACTCGCAAATTAAATTAATCAAACCAATAATTCAAATTTAAATTTCAATCCAAGCTCGTTCACAAAATAAAAGCGAAAAACGGTACCCATCAAATGCAACGCAACAGACCGAGATAAGGCGCGCACTATCACCGCGGTCTGATAATACGTAAAGGTAAACACCCGCAGAGTGGAGAAAATCGTAGTGCATTAAACACACGTCGATTCAACAACCACCGTCGAATCACCGGGGTAATCCGAGTCCCGAACTGGGTTAAACTCGTACCTCCTCGCACACGTAATTTACTACCTCTGCACCTTCAAATTACGTAATCCCTAAAGCTCGAGTTTATTTTTCACCAATCACGCGCACACACAGGATGGACCTACTCTTTATCCGGACGGTTCGATACTTTATGCTGGCCTCCGACCTCATGTCAGGACGACGATTGACTGCCGGGGGACAGGTGCCCCGCCGGGGTTTTATCTCCCCCCCGCGCGGGCTGCTTTTTATCAGTTCCGGGCGTGGGAGCTCGGATAGGCGCTAACGCACTTTCGAGGTCGCGATTGTCCTTGGCTTCCTGTTTTAGGTTTTAAGACGCAGGAGACTATTTGCATAAATGGTAATTAAAGTAGGGAATTTTTTCGAGGGCACGAGGATAAGTATGTTGGAACAAGGGGACCGCGGAGTGCTTTGGTTTTCTTTAATATACTGTTGATTTTTGTAATTTTAACTTCGAGTTGAGATTGCGGCACTCGGCAATTTTTATTTGTTTATCAGAGAGATAAACTACTGAGCGAGGAAAGTTAAGTGTCGTTTAGTTTTAATAAACTAGGTAATGATTGTTTTCTAAAATTTAATAGAAAAAATATATATAGTTTAATCTTTATTTATAATATGTTATTTTTGTAATTAAAATAAAATTTTTTAACTGAAAGCTTCGCATTATAAATTCAAATGAAACGTTTGCATAAATTTTCACAATTCAATATATAGAAACGAAATAATTTTAGCGTAAAAGCTTGGTTTCCATTTGCTCTAAAAAGAAATCAACAGCTTTATAAAAAAATAATCCAATAACCTTTTTGAAACTCTACAATCACTTTATTAATTTTTTTATTTATTGTTTAATTTAGAGTAACTATTTTATTCTATAGACACTGAAGTAAAGAAATCCCAACTTTGACGAAATAACTCTGACAATACACAGTAGTATTTTTCCTAATCTCTTATTTCCTAAATGTATTTTTGAAAAAATATTTGTCGAGTGCCTCTTGGACACAACAGAAACATGTTCATGATAAAATTGCCAAGTAAAATAACCAGCAATAACTTAGCAACCGGTTAAGCCCCGGAAATAATCCGGTAACCCGAGTACCCGCGAAAACGGATCCAACGTACTTGGCCCGGACAAGGAGGTCCCCGAAAAAACAATGGCCCGAGGAAGGGAACACAAAGGAGGAGGTCTTGGATGGGTGCGGGCGCCCGCTTGATATTCCCGCGACGCGCATACCTCGACACGCGTGCGTGAGTGCAGCCGAGGTGCTCGGCCGGGCGCGAGGAATTTGCATGATGATCCTCATCATCGTCTTCCCGGGATATCATCATCGTCGTCCCCGGGGGGAGAGGTGGGTGGCATCGGGAATCGATCTGCCCGTTTTCGCGGGTCAACGGCCCCCGTTTCAATCCCCCCTCACGTGTTGTGTACACTCGATATTTGGCAACTGTGGTACTTGGCTTACGAGCTTCTTTTTTCTCGAACGCTGACTCTGGCATTGCGGTGGAACTTATTAGAGATAAGTAGGGAAGAGACTTGGCAAAAAAACTAAACAATCTAATTGATAAAATATATGTAATTGTACTTTTCATGACGTCAAACGTTAGAGTATCATGAAAATTGAATCAGTGATCAGCGGCACCCACTGGGTTTCCTGTTTAATCGGAAACCGCAACGAGCGAGACTTGAACGGATGACGTTTCGGTGCTAGTCCAATTGCCGATTGATCCATACATTTAATGACATTACGACTGTTCAAAAACAGTCTGACTCGAAAGTTTTTTGTCTTCAAAATTGAAAACTCGTTATCTCGCTCTTGTAAAACCGTTTTTTACACATTACAAAGGCTAAACTGTATTTAAAACCCATCTCCCTGCACGAAATAACACTCCTCGAATCTCTCAATCCAAACAACCGCAAAACAAACACTCGCTCGAACTTTATTACACGCGTATCAACGAACTTCCCCCGGCGTCGCGTCGTAAAAAGATTCTCGCTCTTCCTACAATCCTTTTCTTTTCAAAAAAAAAAAACACCAAAAAATCAAAGCCAGATATGAAAAGAGTAAGAAAAAGGTGTATACCTACCGCGATAGAATCCCTCCGTAAAACGCGGAAGGGACGTCCCGTTTACCGGGGCGTTATGGGAGCGCCGCGAATGGGAAAAAAAAAGAAGCGCCGTTAGACCGAGACAATAAGCGCCATTGTGGGTGCGTGCCCCCCACTGCATGCAAACGAGCTTTCGATATATTGAAAAAAAGAATGAAAAAAAAAAAAACGAAGCGCAATCGCTCGAGCGACCAAATTCGTAATCGGCTTTGACGCCCAGCCGTGTGTTTCGTCTAGTACGTGTGGCCTTTGAAAATTAATTTAAAATAAGTGAAGTGGATACCGTGAGTCAAGTCAAATTTTTCGCTTTTTTTAAATTGAAACGTCGATAAGTGTTGCAGACGTACGGAAGGAGTTGAAATTCCACACCAGAGTACAATTCAATTACAGCGAGAACATAATTACACTCAGCGAGAACCAATAATCGATTTTACAGCGCAACATGTTATTAAATAGCGTGGATGGGATACCCGATCAATAACAACCGAAAACTAATGCGGATTAGAGGTGTCCGGTATCCTGACATACGGCTAACGACACGTGTCATTTTTCTGTTACTGGCTATTTTTATGAGCGAACTCGTGCAACTTTTGATTGTGTTTGAAAAAAAAGTACACGTTCGAGATAGCCAGAAAAAAATTTTAAAATTTTGTAAGAGACAACCGTAAGACAGGACAAATCATAATAAGTATTTAGAGCAATTTAAAATAATTTTTAAGGGTTAAGTATAGTTAACTATGTATTATACACCGATGAAATTTAGATTTTTTATTGATGCTAAGAACAATTTATATAAATAATCTGATTATGTATTAGATCAAATTATAACAAAGTTAGATGTACATACATTTAAAAATAATAATCATCAAAAAACTCGATGAAAAACTTTTGTAATAGACAACCGTAAGACAGGGCAAATCATCATAAGTATTTAGAGCAGTTTAAAGTAATTTTTAAGGGTTAACTATAGTTAATTATGTATTATAATACACAGATGTTGATTATGCATTAGATCAAATTATTACAAAGTTAGATATACAGTTAAAAATAATGATCAGCAAAAAACTCGGCGAAAAACTTTATTTCAAAATTTTATCAAGTGTGCCTCAATTATCCTGTATTACGGTTCGCATTTCATCATGTTATTTTCTAAAATTTGAAAAAAAAGCCTCAGCACGAAAAAAGTTTTTTTCAATTAATTTTTAAAGTTTATCGGATCAATTCGACTATCCCCAAGCCATAATTTCTAAAATTCCATTAAAAAAAAAAAAAAGCTGCCGTTCCCCCGCAGCGGTATTGGATAACTCTCATCATAATCGAACCCATAAATCTCCCAAACGCTCTACAATAAAAAAAAGAAAACAGGGATAATAATCCTCTCGCCCTAATGCACTCCCTCCCTTCCGCCAAACTTTATTCCTTCAACGGTATCCTCGCGAGTCATTCTAGGAGCCGAGCACGAAGGAAACCAATAAAATCGAGGGCGTAAACACGCGTCACCACTCAAAATCAATGAAATCTCGGGGAGCAAGAGAAGCGACTCTGCCATCTCGAATGCATGGAATTCATTCCACCCCGGGAATTTTTTGAATTTCTTATTTTCTCTGGACGGGATCAAAGCTTAACCGTTTTTTAAAATTCCGGGACGCTCCTTTTTGAAGGAAATTTCATGACCTTTTTTTTAAAGAAAAAGTTATTCTTGCGAGGAGTCATGAAAATACTTTGAAGTTGGAAAATAAAGATATTTGTTAATGAGTAAAATTTGAATAGATTCTAATATTAGAAATCCATGGTTCATAGTAAAACGACAATACGATAAGAAAAAAGCTTTTTTTACTTTACTTGAATGCGCAGCTACGTGTCACAATGATTTTTATTTTTATTCTCCAGCAATTCTTCTTCGCAGCGAGTTTTATCTTTCGGAATGGATGTACCTGAAAATTCTGAGCTATTCGATTGTCTTTTCCCGAAAAGGGGGGGAATAAAATTTACAAAGATCCCTGTTTACAATTCAATGCGTATATAAGGGAAGCCCGGAAAATTTTATTTTTCGTTTTATCATACCTCGATTGCCGTAAGCATCTTACGTACCAGGAGCGATAAAAAAATCAAAATTTTCATGCAAAAAGAGCGCACTACTCGATACGGAATTTGCAGTTACGATTGAGTGCTGAACTGGTCCACGCCTCGGAGGCACGAAAACTTTGTACACGGAAATCCACTGACATCGGACAAGGAAGTTGTGCGGAAAACCGAGTTTCCGAATTAGAGAAACGAACGATGCAGTGACTTTTCGTCGGTGTAATTAACAAACACCAATGTTGTCATTTCGTGAAAAGCAGTTTTACTTTTAGCAAGCGCAAAATACTTCACCGGAAATTAATACATTGTTTGTTTACAATGTATTACACTGCATGAACCTATTTAATACATGAAAATGTTACAGAAACAAAATAGTATATATGTTACGTTGCAAGGTGACAATGTGGAATGATACACAATGATAAACAATAAAAAAGATACATAAAAAAACTGCTATACAAAATCTCTCGCAAAATCTCTCTATTTTAGAAAATGACAAAGTTTTGTTAAAAGTTCAAAAGCTGCAGAATATTTTACAGATGGCAGAAGAGAGTCGAATAGACAAAATAAAATTTTATGGTCCTCGTTCATCCTACTCTGTAATAAATATATCAAGTAATTTGAAAAATTGGTCCACTTCATAAAAACTTTTTAAAAGCATTCAAGACGAACTTACATTTATTTCCCCACTTCAAAAGTGTTTTGAAAATAATAAGGAAGAATCTCATTAACTCAGAATGAAATTAGAAGAACTCAATCATAGATTTTGTATACAAAGACTTTTTTGCCTGCATAGTACTTAGAATTTTGTCAGTACATTTAGAGGTACTAGCTAACACATTAAAGATTAAGTGTTAAAGTAGAACATTGTTTTTTTATTCGAAATACGCTATACTTTCCACCAATCTGGCATGATCTTACTTTGTCTTACCTTGAATTTTTCATAAAGATTGATTTTTGTATGTTACAACACAAATGATCAGATCAAAAGAAAATCAAATATAAAAGAAAGTAAGTAATAAGGTACCTGTACCTAGTATGGCCCCCCTAAGCGAGAATCGACGTTGTGGCGAATCAAATCAATATTTTTTAACGTGTGAGGTCTCATTTTAAAGGTTAATTCAAGAGCTTTAAAATGAGACCTTACGCGTTCGATTTTGATCAATGAGCTTGCAATGCCAAAGGATTTACCAAAACACGTTTTTTTAAGACACCAAAAATTTTTTTACCTAATATGGCCCCCTTGAAGTAATTTATTAATTGCGATTTGTTTCTATTTTTTAAATCAATCAGGATATGAGACTTAAAAAACTTCAAAATTTTCGATTGAATAAAGAAATAACACACAGTTATAAATTTTCACTAAAAACTTTATTGAAATATTCCTCAGATGCGAGGTAAATTATAACTTTTCAAATGTTCTAAACAACTCAAAACTTCATAATTCAGTGTTTTTGATTTCTTCCTACCTTGTAGAGATGCCGCATATTGAGCATATTCAAAATAACAGGGGGGGGGGGCATATTAGGCACAGGGCCATATTAGGTACACCTACCTTATTATTTTAAAAAAGACATCAATTTATCATCTAATTTTTTGTATTATTAAAAAACAACCCTTTCGAATGACTTCAACGAAACCCATTCAAAAAAAGTCTCTTATTTCGAAAACCATCCCCTGTTTGTAAAAAAAACATAGGTATTCTCGGTACGTCGTAGGTCATTCCCTTTTCACGGCGCATTAACGCCCGCACTCGGGTCGCTCTACATATCTTCTCCTCGGAGCACGTGGTGATAACACGGGAGTATCGATTGCCCCTGGCTTTGCAGGGGCTGCATGCATTTATGCATCAGAGAGGTCAGTGGGTGCTAACGCGAGCTCTTCGTGCCCCCCGGTTGAAATATTAATTTTTGCGGAGTTAGAGCTGATATCGGATGGATTTCTAAACCCCGCGGATCCATCAACCCTAACGAGATATACGATAGTAGAATACAACCTGAAAAATTGCAAAGTTAATGCCGCTGTTTGGCTGGAGTCCAGATTGGTTTTACGTAAAATGAAATATGAATTTGGGTACGAATAATCCGACGTACTCCCCCGGAGTATCAATCAAAATTCATTTAAAATGAAACTATTTTTGACGTGAGCCACAAAGTGTCACCCCTTTGATATATTTACAAACATACAAATTGTTTTTACTTTTTGAAATTACTTTCATTGACGACACGTACAATATTTCAAATATGCATTTCATTACGTACGAAGAGCATTTTGCTCTATCTTCAAAATAGCTTTCCGAAAATTTCAATTTATATGAAAATTCCGAAATTTCTCCGCAACAACAAAAATTATGAATTTTTTTTACTGGCAAAATTCGGGTTCGTGACACTTTTAGGTAAACAGAGAGAAAAATATTTTTATACGCCCAACAGTTTTTAAAAACCTCCAACCAATTTAAACAAAAATAAATAATTCCAGCCGCAAACCGTAAAAAAAAAAATTAAAAAAAATTTCCCAAATGGCGAACACTTATTTTCATCGCTACTTTAGTTTTAAAAAAGCGCAAGTCGCGCTACCGAATTTATCGGCTGCTGAATTTCCACCGAAGTACGTGCCCGCGTGCATGTATATATACCGAAAGCGTCACGTACGCTCGTAACGGGTTAATGGGTAAATATGAGGCGGCCGTAATGGGCTAGATATTTCGGGGTTCGGTGTGTCAATTTACGCCACCCTATTTTCGCCCGATTGTGCCTGCAGCTCGGCCTAAGA
The DNA here is from genome assembly GCA_038277355.1 of Encarsia formosa. Classification (NCBI taxonomy): domain Eukaryota; kingdom Metazoa; phylum Arthropoda; class Insecta; order Hymenoptera; family Aphelinidae; genus Encarsia; species Encarsia formosa. The sequence continues at coordinate 116,903,223 of CM076184.1, forward strand.
TTCTTATGAAATTTATCGGATGAAAAGTTTAGGACACCCACCGAGTTTACCCCGATATTGCGTTAAAAATTTCATTCCGCGAAGGTGCCCGGAGACGGAAATTGGGTTAACACCGCGGACAATAATTGATGAAGTTGGTCGAACGCCTGCAAACTCGATTTCGAGTTGATACCCAAATTATAATTTGACAAACTGTTTGAAAAACAGATTACCTTGTTTTTGAGGCTTAACAGTCTTTTCAAGGGACTAATTGGCTGGACTGAACAGAAACAACCAGTTTTATAATTTATTTAATTGATTGATCCCTCTTTATAATGATGAAGCAAGTTCGAATGTCTTCGTTTGATAATTGATTTGATTGGTTAAGAACATCAAATTCAAAATTTGAATGCGTATTTTGTTATTAAGAATTTTTTGCAATAATTTTTTGAATAATTGAATACTTTGTTTCAATAAGTGGATTTAATTTCTTTGTATAGTTCTATAAAATAAAATAAGAATCTTTATTATTTTAAAAACAACTTTTAAAAGCTATAACCACAAAAATATCGAATTGAACTTAGTTGCAGGTTGCAAAGGATTTGTGATGAATTTAGTGTTAAAAATTTTTTTTCAACATCGTTTTTTTGAATATGAAAGAAAAAATTATTGTTTATTTACTTACAAGATTAAAAATTGAGCGCGCTTGCGCGTCGATTGAGACTAGTTATTTAAAAAATGAAGTTTTTTATTCGAGGTATACGGGTGTAGTTCATTCAACCAGTGTAAGACACTACATTTTAATAAAATAAAAAACATCGATGCTCCAGTTGTAGAGTAAACAACAGTGTCCTACTGAGTGGACTTGAAAAATTCAGCGACATAAACTTTTCACCCTGAATATCTCCCCGGCAAAATAAAGAAAAGGGAATAGTACAATTCACCTCTTTTCCCAACCACCCACGGCATTCGCGTGCAAAACGCAGGTTGCTTGCTTGCTTGCTTTTTTTTTTCTACTTCGCAACAGCGGCGCTTTAAGCTGGAGGATTTAATGACTCGGTCGCGACCCTCCCCGCGGATTATGCGCGAGTGCGTTTTTCCTTCTCCTCCTTCTTTCCCACGCGTGCCGGCATTATGCTCGCAACCTTTTAATACATTTTTGTCTTCGCTGCTTTATACCAGGGGGATGATTTTTCGAGGAATGCGCGATACACTTTTTATAATGATTACGGTACGCCACTGAATTTATTAAATTTAATGACGCTGCCTGATTTAACGATCTGATTTGTTCGGGGGAGTGTCCGAGACATGCGTGTGAGGAGCTGATTTTTCCACGAGAATTTTTTACTTATTTTGAAATTTGGAAAATTAATCGTTTTTACGAGATTATTATTTTTTTTTTTTTTTTACACTACGGAGTGAATAGCACTTTTCTATACATACACTACAAGTGCCAAAAATGCTGTGTTTTACGTTGAAAATGAATGGAAAGTAGCTCATTACGAGTGTTTTTACAAAACAATGGAGGTAGTGGATACATTTCATCTCGTAGTTTTTATCTTTTATTTTTGAAAAATTAAAATTTTTTTTTTAAAGTGTAAGATTTTTAATCAAAAATTTAACTAAACTTGTAATAAACAATTTTTTGTAGATAAAAAGACACAATTATGAAGGCAATATTAGTTTCAGAAAATCATTTTTTATAACTGCATACATTTGTTTACTAATCAAAAATATATACTAAACTAGTATGTGTAAATAAATCAGTCAAGCCGTAAATTAATTTTTGCTTGTAAACAAGCCCTTAATCAACCTTCCAGATCTAATGGAAGGGAAAAAAAAATAATTAAAAATCTCAGCTCAAAGTGATTAAATCGGCTTCCCCGGGTTTCAAAGAAGGCCGCTCACGAAATCCTCGCAGTAATAATCTTCCTCCCACAAGTGAGGTCAGGGGGAAGTTTCGACATAATTTGACGTTAGTCCAAAGTTGCTTCCTCCTGAAATTGAACTTCAACGAGTCAATTTTCAATGTCGTTGGGCACGACAACAACTAAGGCTAGCTTCTCACGCAGAATTTTTTTTTTCCCGCTGCTCCCAAGAGTCAAATTGATTTTTACGGGACGAGTCTACCATTTTTTTCAAACGCTTCCCACGTTAGTTCTTTTTTTCAAACGTTGAGTTACATTTTTTTTTTTTTTTTAATAATAATGTTTGCTGGTTGCATAAGTAGGTTCTCACCAGAGCGAATAATGCCGTATAATTTTGGCTGAGAGTGTACTCGTTTATTTAACACGGCCGGAGCTAATCCTGCTCGGGCTCCAGGATTTATCGTGATAATAGAACTTATGTAAATGAAGCGTTTTGAATATAATTTTATTTTTTCACTAAAAATTACGATTTTTTTTTTTTTTCATTTATCTCCAATTTATTCTGCAGGATTCGACTATTGAAAAATTTGAGAATTATGATTTTATCCGAAAATATCTGAATTTGAATGGAGCTTTTTAGGGAAAAATTTTTTCAAAATTTTAGAGAAAAAAGGGTCTGCCGAATAATGAAAATAAATTTTTATTGGAAAACGTGTTTTCGACAGTTTTTAATCGACGATGCGAGTAATCAAAAATTTACTTCGCCCTTTCTATTTCAGGCAAGGGTAGTCTACAAGATTCTTGGTAAGAGCAATAATCGAAGGACAAATTTTCGCGTGGTGACGCGACGCGCTGCAATTATCCGTAAGCTAAATCATCTGTCGATCGTAAAAGCCATTGTAATTCCAGGATAGATTGCAAATCACGAGGAATTCTTTCGATTAACTTTCGAGATCGAGTTATTTCTGCGTTCAGGAAAACTTGAGAATAAAATTTAAATCCACGTCACGTTTGATTGCCGATGCTTGCGGGTAAGAAGAACTTTGCATAACTGTTTTTGTGGAGCCATCAGATTTTTACAGTTTTTTTTTTATTCAGCTTAAAAACGTTAATGGATTCTGTAAAATAACGTTTGAAAAATATTGTTTTTGGGACTTTAATTGGACAGAATATTTTAACTTTAACTACAATTAAAAATGGTAGTGCACAAATAATTTTATTCAATAATTAAATTGCATTATTATTTTGTTGATACAGTTCACCTATTTTTCAAAATATTTTTAGTAATGACAGAAATAATAGATTTATTTTAGAGTTAGATCACACTATCAGCCAGACTACTGTTTCAGTAGAAACCAAAAATACAAGCTACAACAAAGAACAATGAAGAAAATCAAACTTTTCTGTACTGTAAAAAAAAAAGTAAAAAGCATCCTGTAGAATTTGACACACATAAATCCGGAAGCGCAAGTAAATAAAAATTTTCTTATTTATTTAAGCTTCTGCCACCGAAAGAAGCGATTGTAATCAGCGAGCGCAGTCATTTAAAACTAAAACCTTTAGATTCCGGAAGCGGACATATCCTAGCGGAAATGCGAGCGCTCTACAATCATAAATACGGGCTGTGAAGCTACCGGAAGCGACCGAACGTACGAATCGGAAGTCGAGCGGCGGGGTGCCGGGGGTGGAGAAAGTGCCGCGGTCCAATTTAGCTTCAAGACGGGCGCCCTCCTCGCTCGCTCCACCCGGTGTTTATCGAGCTTGCAGCAAAGGGGAGTTATGTACACACGGATTACCGTCACCGATGGCCCTCGATGATATTCATCCGGATGAAAGTGCAGATACCTCCGCTAACTGATACTCAAACTACCTGTAATCGCTATTGATCGCTCTAATTTTTTCTTGAATTTAATATTCATATCTCCGCTAATAAATCCACTCTTAAAATTGAGTAAGAGATTTCGATTTTCAAGTTTAAAATTTTTATTTTTTGTTGTGAACTTGGTTATTCTTGAGGTTATTGATCAACAATAAATTTTAGAGGATTACAAAACTATCTCAACAAATGTTAGTTAATGTTGGAATGAATAATACGTCGGCATAGCAAATAAATTTTAGAGGATTACAAAACTATCTCAACAAATGTTAGTTAATGTTAGAATGAATATTACGTCGGTTTAGTAAATAATTTTACAATAAATTTTTTTAATGTTTTTAATAATTTATATACTTTCAAGCGAGCTTTCAAGAATATTTGACCTGTATAGAATTAATTTTGATTGATTTATGACTGATAAGCACTTAAAATTATTACTCTGTATTTTTTCATTATTATCGCTTTTATAATTAAAAGAAAAAAATATACATGTAGCTAAAAAATCCAATAGACTCTTGAATGAGTTTATAAGCTCTTAGATTACAAATAAAAAAGAGTAAATTTTAATTACGCCGCAATTAAAATTTCGTAATTTTTGTCAGGAGTACTTTTTTCGAGGTCAAGGAAAAAGTATGTTATAGTCTCGGTACTGCTAGGATATTCAATCGAGGAGTTTCTTGGATGAAATTAAACGAATTTGCAATTTTAATTTTACTTTTCCTGAGGAATGTTTTAACTATTGACGAAGGTAAGTTCAAAGGTAAATTCATGCAAAAGTACACTTCAACATAATTTTGAAAAATTTCTTACGAATGCAATTTTATTTTTTCCAGATTACATCTGTTGGTTTGCAAAAATTTACTCAATTAAATTCGAGTTTTCAATATTAACTTCGAATTTAATTTTAATCCCCCTCGTACCGGTAAAAAATAAAAATAATTTACATGATGAATATTAGAGGGCAAGAAACTCTGAGGTACATGATTTCGCAGTCATGGATTTCATCAATGAATGATGAAAATTTCCAGTTCCTCGAGCAAACTTCATTTCAATGCGCTATCGGGATTAAATTTTTCACGACACACGAAATTTCGTTTCGCATGAATAATTTAGTTTTCATGCATGTTTCAATTTTACCTCCCCCCGAAACCGTGGGTCGGCAGTACCAACCTCGAAATAAAATTTTTACATAGGGGGCCTGGCTGCAGGATTTGACAAAGTAGGGTACATTTCATTCCCCATTCCTTTTCAATAAGCTCGTAATGGCCCCCCCGCAAGTCGATTGGTGGTTGAGACTTTAAATTGAACTCGAATAAGGTCACTTTGGAAGTGTCGCGCGGAAAAAGACAAAGAGAGAAAGAGAGAGAGAAAACTTGATTGGACTCTTTTGATCGAATTACTCGGCATGTTTCAAACTTAAAATTAATAACTTGGCGTTTGAACGATTGCTTTTACCGTTTTTGAAAGCTTATCATTTGGTAAGTGTCAGAAACTATTTCAATTTGGGAAACGATTTGTAATTTCAATAAGATTCAGATTTGAACTGTAAAATTACCATAAATGTTAAGAATTTCCAGAATACACACAAAGTAACAATAATATTTTTCACAGTTTTTTTTTTTAAATCAAATAAAAATTCTGAAGTAAGAGATTTTATACTTGATTTTTTCGTGTGTAAGTATTACGCTTGAACAAATCTGAAGTAAGAGTATTGCTTTTATAAGATTCCAAAAAGTTACAATTGTATTTTGATATCTTCACACACGTAGAAAAAAACTCAAATCCATCAATTCAAGTTTTATTAAACGTAAAAAAGAGGAAAACTTTAAATTCTTCTTCAAAAATTTTTACGTAACATGAAAATCTGAATCTACAACGAGTTCTAAACCTTCGAAAAGGAATAAAAGTGAGGAGTGTAAGATGATTTTTTCGAGCACGCCGGGTTTTTATAGCAGATACATCTCGGATTTGGAGCGGTATGATTCCCCAGCCGCTAATATCGGGCTCTATTCTCGGGGGATGAAAAATGCCCCGCTGTTTTATACACTGTCCGCGTGCAGACAAAGTTAACATATTTTTTTCTCAACACTCCCAGGAAAAGGTACATTTTCATGAGGATTCTCGTAAATACAGTCGCAGTTTCGATTCAAATTATTCAAATAATCCACGTAACCAATTGAAATCCATATCGGGGCTGGTGCAGCCGGTCTTTTGATTTTCGACGCCTCTGCGCGCGCGGCTCGAAAATTAGGTCGCTCGTTGATTAAGCCTCGCAATTAGCGAAGATGAAGAAGAAGAGTGAAAAGGGAGGGAGGAGATAAAAAAACTACTTCATTGTGAACTTCGAACCCGGTAACGCTCACGAGTCGTAATTGACGCAAGTTATTAAACAATAAAGTTGGGATTATTCGGCTGGTTTAATTCAGACTGCGTTAGAATTAGATTTTATTTTGAAAAACTATAACTCAAATGTGATCACAAATGTCTCATAAAGTTTAGTTAATTAACTTTTTACCCACCGGGGTTAATTAATAAATCGAAGGAGGCGAAGAAAGGAGAAAGGAGAACTTGCATAAATCGCCGATGTCGGCCGTAATGATTGCCACGATAATAATATTTACGCTGAAAGTTCATATCAATCACTCCGTCGAGTGTTTGAATCAATAATAAGTCTAACGATGGGAATATTAGAAAACAATGCAAGATATAAAAAGTAATGATCGTTTAAGATTGGCTTAATGATCGTATCTTTTCGATTGACAGTCGTACACCGCATGTATGCAATATTATATTTATCATGCGCGGCCATAAACTTTTGCGTTAATCGATAAGCCATGGGAATTTAATAATTCGCACTCGTTGAAGCAATTACTTTTTAATGACTCGAAAATTCTTTGATTGAAGAATATAATATTTCAGATAGGCGACAGTAAAGACTATAAAGTAAAACAAAGTACGTTGATAGTAATACTAGAAAATTATTTTTCTAAATTGTTTACTTTCTAAAAAAATGTTTATTAAATTTTTTTTAACTATACCATTTACTAGATTATTAATGAATTTTTTTGATTTTTAAATTTTGTATAGAGATTTAACGAATTTTACAAATTTTCTAAGATTAATGCTGTAAATTGAAACTACCATAATATACGATGTACATTTACAATTTACATGTTACTATTATTAAAAAATTTCTTCGTTATAAATGAAAGATTATTTGCAAGATTATTTTATTAATTCCTGAATTTTATTTGTCTTTTCTTTTCAATATCATCTCAAAAATTAAAGTTTTTAACAAAAATTAAATGAGGAACACATCAATTTTTAAACTAATTGAAGCACTTTCTCGAAACACCCGTCCAGGGTGGGAGTAAATTTATGTCCAAAGAAAACTAATTTAAACTCAAAGTCATTTCAAGTCCGCATTATTACGCTTTTCATAAACCACGAAACCGTAATAATCGACCGTCGTCAAAACTAAAATTCCAATTTAACCTACAACAGAACCGAACATAAAAAAAAAATTCAAACGATGACGTTCCAATATCCTGCATGAATAATTAAAAAAAAAAAAAAGAGTTCAATCAAACGTTCCCACAATTGTTAAAATCCCGTCCATCACGGCTACAAAAATGAAAAAAAATCAGTTTGTCGTCCTCCTTGACACCCGAATATAAAATATTCGGCTCCTCCTTTGTTTGTCCAGGGTACGTGTGTCCATGCATATCATCGGGGCACGTTGGAGCGGTTGCGTGTACACGTAACCCACTCCTGCACCGGATGCACAGCCTAGCGTGACTCCGGTCCCTTGCCCACCTTCCCTCTCGTGCGCTCGCACGTGTACACAATGCTGCACTTGAAAAGCGAGAGCTCCGCACTGTACCTAGTCGTCTAGGATTTTTTAATGCGGTTTTCGGGATTGTCTTTCTCGTTGGGTTCATACGTCCACCTGCTGCTGTCTTTTCTTTGATCTGGGTTTTGATTTTTTACACCTGTTAGGCTAACGTCTCTGGAGACAAGAGTTGACTCAATTTTTAATTAACTCGGATCAGATTGTAGCTCAAAAAAAATTGGAAAAGAATTCATGACAGAGAGAAAGTTTTTTTATCATATGAAGTGAATTTTTATTATTTAATAAAAGTTTGAGTTAAAAAATTGTCGTGTAATGAACTGTAACCATCAAGAAATCGTTGTAAAATCAAGCTTCTTTACGATAAGGTTCAAAGTCTTAAATTGTAGATGAACATTTGAATCTCAAATTATCTCAATAATAAAATATAAAAATGAAATGTTTACCCTGCATTGACCATTGGATCTTTAATAGCTGCAATGAAAGTCTGGATAATGCCTTGGATATTATATCAATTGCAAGATTAAGAAATATTTTTAATTGGAACCTCTATAATATCAGTTCATTGAAGTATTAAACTTTTCATTTAATTTAAAATGAAAAAGAAATTTACTTTTATTGAATCTCTCTTCAGACTTCATGATAGAAAATTAATAAATCCCAAGTCAAAAGAAATCCTAGGAGAAGTCATGACAATTTTAAAAATGTTTAATGATGAAAAATGAAAATTAAAAACGAAGATCTGAGAATGAAAACCTACGAATCAGGTTTACCGAAAGAGCCATGGCTTTGCATTGCTGACCCTTAATCTAATTTCAATTTAAATTGTAAGAGCATTACGCAATAATGCAATTATTATTTGTATAATCATGAAGGGTATCCCATAATTCTATCAAAATATTGTTTAATCCTGTATTTACAAACTCCGACGATACGGATTTTGATAAGATAAACACGACCCAACACAATCGGATGCAATTTGACAGTCGGACCTTATCATAAATACATAATAAATCACAAACAAGCAAGTGCAATTACGTTTGTCCGCTTGTAATCCTCAATTATCAGAGTCCAATTTTTGGCAAACAAACAATGCTTTTGCACAGCTCGTTGATTTTTAAGTTTTTACTTAACCAAGACTAAGTAATAAAAATAAATAAGTACCGGAAGCGGAAAAGTGTGTTTACATTAGAATCGCAGCAGACCAAGCGTCTGATTGTTCTGGAGAAGAGCGTCTCTTCGAAGCCTGGTAAAACGAGGTGGCCGAGTTCGGTGTTTATTAATTGCCCGAAACTTGACGCTCGAATAATTTGATTGTTTCGGGTTTGCTTTTGTTGTTGCGGTTAATTAGCCGCATTTGATTGCCCGTGGAAATATTTGGAAAGGGGTGCAACGAGGCCAATTTAGAATATGCCTTTATTTCTCGTTCGTATAACTCGTTGATACCGGGGGAAAATTTATAACTGTGCGAATTTAATTCACTCGTTTCTCACTTCGACTCGTGAATTATGCAGGCGGCGAGGATAAATCTTTTTTTTTGTGGGACGGCGATGCGAATTAAAAAAACATGCTCGTATTTTTTGCCGAAATTTTTCCCGAAAAAAGCACGCGATGGTCGGGGTGATAACTCTGTGGTCAAGGTCCTGAATCAATCAAAGGAGTTTAATTTCCAGAGTATCTCTTGTATTTTTTTGGTTCATTTATATGACGGAAACTAAAAAAAAAAATGAAAGCGAAAGATAGCGTTTGAATTGGTTTAATAGTCAAAGAGTTGTAAAAATTTTATATCCGTCTGACTTTGCCTTTCTTTTCAACGTTATTTTGCTCGACAACCCACTAGTTCGCGTAATTATTCTCAAAAAAAGTTTTTTTTTTTATCAAAGATTAAAGTCAGATATAAAACGAAGATGACTTTTTTATGCTTTGATTGCACTTTTATGACTGCTATCGAGTTCATTTAGAAAAAAAAGGGGAAAGAAATAAATTCGAATTTCAAGATAGGAAAAGTTCTCGAAAAGTTCGAGTGAAATAAATATTAATTTAAAAATGGAAATCAATATTCAATACGCTGCCTGGGAAAATAAAGTTCCTCTACTGATTGAAATTGAAATAAATTCAATATATGCATATATGTATGTATATACGTATCTATTTGTCTACTTTCATTTTCCGAGCAATTAAACATTTTTTATATCAAGTGAACTGATTTAGAGAAAGTTTATCTAAACTGTTTCCATATTTCATACATTAAAACTCTACCTTTTAAACGGTGTCAGTGAAATTTTCTTTTCGACTTGTCGAAAATATTAAATCGACAGTCCCAGCGAAGAAAAATCTTAGTCAAAAGTCTGCATATTTAAAATTATCTATAAACGACTAAAATTGATTAACAATTTAGAAAAAATAAAAAATCTGATTAATTAAGTGCTAAATTATTAAAATTCTTTATTTTTTCTGATTTTTTAATTTATTTCAGCTTTTCACAATTGTTTGAAAATTGCAGATTTTTGGCTAATGTTTTTCTTCGCTGGGGCCGTCAAAATATTCATTAACAGAATTTTTAGACACATTTTAAAGAATCAAGTAATCTTTCCTACGCAGTACTTGGGCTTTCTTGTGAGAATCTGCTTAAGCAACAAGCCGCTTCGAAAAACGGGCTTAATGACCCATGACACCCTATGGAAATCAAATCAACCCTGCGATTCTCGCACCCCCTGAAACTCCCACGAAAGCACCTGCGCGATTTTAAAAAGAACGAGGGGGAAGCAAAAAAGCAAAGAAAAAAAGAAGAGGTAGCAGTCAGGTGTAATAGGGGCGCACCGCGTGACCTCGAAAAATTCCCACGGCCAAAGTAAAGGCGGCCTTTCCAGTACGGAATGCGCGAGCCGAGCGCCAGCGAAGGCCGGACGACGGACTTCCGGAGTACAAGCTGGGGTGGAACGTCCGAGTTTTCGTGACCAAAGAGGCTCGAAAATTTTGATTCGGGGGAGATAATTACGCGGAGACGCGGCTCTTGGATTTTTCGGTTACAAACTGCTTACGTACCCGCTTGGAGTTTAGAACGGAGTGGTAACTCACCTGAAACAGAAATAAAATAAAGTGGTTATTGGCCACGTTTCTTTTTTAAGTAGATTAAATTTAGATTATGAGGTTCGTTGGTTTAAATCACATGTAATCTTCCGGTGTGGGTCGAGTACTTTTCATTACGGTCAATCCGAATCTAGACCTACATTGTATAGATGGGAGTTAACGGAATTTTTCGTTTTTTTTTTTCAAATTTAAAAATATAATTAAATTTATTGATCGTTTAAAAATAAGGTTAAGTTGCTCTTTTAAAAATGAAGCACATTTAAGACTTTTTGAGAAATAAAAATACATTTTGAAGTTTTATCACGTTTAAGAAATTTCTTAAACTTCTTTATCGACCAATTGGAGAAAACTTTTATCCCAAAGTTTAAGAGGATAACTCAATCGTGAAAGAAATTCTACTCATGCAAAAATATAATATAGTGTTCATGAGTTTTTGAAAATTTTTACAGAAGTAAATTATTTTTTACAGAAAAATATGACAAAAATAAATTTAAATTAATGACCAATTATTTGGTGCAAAAAATAAATAAAAATAAAAATTTATAAAAACTATTGAATTGACCATTGATCTGTTTTCTTGAAAAGTTTCACATCTTAAAATACGTAGTGTTTTTCAAACTTTGAATATATTATTCTCAGTTTTGCATTCGATAAAACACTGAAACTTCTGAAACTTTAAAATTTCAAGTCGGACAACAAAAATATAAACTTATTATTGTTTTGCACTCCGGAATGGTCTCAAAGTATTTTGAAAGTAACGAATTTGAATTCCCATTCATCAGTTGTTATTTTCGGTTATATTCCAACATCATGGGAATACATTTGAAATGAACCTATGACGTCACGTTACGTATCATTGTTCTTTTGAGTCTCTCTTTGAAAAAGAAAAGGGTCAACGTATTTTACGATTATAATTGAGGTTTTTTCAGCCTTCGACTAATTAATCTAATTTTTCACTTCCTCGTTCCGAGAATGAAACGAGTTCACTATAAAACGAATCTTACTCTACAGCACCTAAAACCGCTATTGTTCGATGCAAGAGTGAGGTAAAAGCAAAGCGAATAAGTAATCGCATAAAACCTCTTTTAGTTATTATTGGATTGCGTCATTTTTAGTATTATGAAACAGGGAACATTGAACACCTGCAGAGAGAGCTTCGAAAGATTAATTTCCCTCGTGATGCCCTGTTATTTGTCTAGAAAAACCTCAAAAGAAGAATTTCGGTTTTAATTATGTAATTAGAACTTTTTAAGCTTGGTAAATTAATTAGGTCAGTATGTATGAAAGCTCATACTTTTCACAAATCCATAACAAGGTAAACTTTTCATCTTTTTCATCGAAAGGCCAAAACTTTTTTTTCTCATTTTGTTTTAAAAAAAAAAAGTAAACTTTAGTAATGTCAGTCGGAGAGAGAAAACAAAAAATTCATCAGGATTTCAGTTTTATCGAGGTTGTGTGTATGTGTGTAATTTTTAGCTTAAAAAATTAGAACCGTACATAATTTTAAAAATTGTTGAACAAAGGCATTACGCGAAACAGAAATTACGTGTGTGCACAGTTGGACAATGCAAACCGAGGAATTTTTCGAATAAAAAAAAAATGGTGTATAATTAAAGCAATTCAGAACACCGTGCGGCATTGTTAAAAAATTTAACAGTCCACTGTTTTTTATTTTTTATTTTTTCCAAATAGCTAACATACCACTGAAAAATTAATTCCCTCAATCATTCTCTTATTCAAATTATCCTCGAGTTAGCGGTAGCAGAAAGAAAAGCACTGTAGGGTATAATTGGCAGTAGCTTACGTTATCTCGTTACAAAATCGTACCGGCTCGGCGTCCAACAATTGTTACATAAAAATGAATTTGGTCGACGACCTCCGTCGAAAAATCGTCGGACAATGGGAGAGAGATTTTTCCGCTAGTTTAAAGGATTCCAGCCGGGGGAGTTAGCATAGTCGGCGATTGTTCCTATGCCGTATATAATATAATACCGAGGATAAAAAGGTGTGCGAGGCTGAGGAGGGAAGGGGAGAGTTAATTCGTTGGGTAATTCATCGAGTGCGGGAAAAATTTACCGAGACTCCTGAAGCAGTCCTGAAGCAGAGAGACCGAGAGTTCTTCCCTCTCCTTTTTTATCCTTGGTTATGATACCGTACAGCGGCAGCTGTCTGCGGTTATTAACGCGTTACGGTGACGCGATACTGTGCTTTCCATGCTTTATTGATGCAGATTTTTCTCTCGCTTGTCGCAATTTTTATTTCTCAAGATTGAAAAGTATTTTCGATTTAATAGGTTTTTTCCAATTATTGTAGTCAATAAGTTTTTTTTTTATAAATTTAATGCCACTGCTAATGTGATAAGTTCATCTTTTACAGAAATTTCAAGAAAATAAACTGGAGAAGTAAAAACTTTTTTAAAAATTTCAAGTCAAAGCTGCTGTATTTAAATTTATATTCCAATAATTTTTTTTTTTTTTTTTTAATATTTATTTATTTACTAAATATTTAACGTAAAAATTAATTTCTAGCATAATAATAAAATATATTGATTAGAAAAACAAAAAATTCCGACACTTTAAGAACCCATATTAAGTGAAACCTAGTACCAATTGGTGATGCAGCCACGGTGCTTCGGCACTTACGAGCTGCATCTTGACTTTTGCCAACTTGAACGACAACGGTTCGATTCTCTCCCGCAGTTTTTTTTTTTTTTTTTTTTTTTTTTTTTTTTAATTAAGTAGTAAACTTTTTATTTAAATAAATTTTTTGGTTTAAATTTTTTTCATTTGTTTTCGTTAAGAAATTTTTTTTTTTAATAAAAATTATTGATTAAACATTCATTTTTTTATTAAAAAAATGACTCAAATGCTCATTGATGTGAATGTTATTAATTAATAATTTCATTTGGATTTAATATTAATTAATCTCAATATATTTTTACATGCTCTTTTTATGTAAATATTTGACTTTTCTTTCAACACTTTTAAAAAAATAGACAATTTTTATTCGTTTTTTTTTGTTTTAATTTTTTTTCACTGGCATTTGTTTGTCTTTTCAAGCTGTAAAAACTAGTTTTCTAGTTTTGTAGTTTTTTTTTTTTATTAAAATTGAGCTATACAAAATATAATTTCTCAAAAAATCAAGAAGTATTGTAAACTGAATGAATTTCCGATAAAAGTTAACTAACATCAGAAATTTAGCCAGCTGCTTTTTTAACGAGAACAGATTTTCTGAAACTTTAATCCTTGTAAAACCCTTTTAACGAGGTTCATTAAATTTATCAATATTTCAGCTTAAAATCTCACTCCTAAACATGATTTTTTAAACAAATTTCTTTTTTACGATAAAAACTTTACTGTCTCAACGTGCCTCCGTATTAAAAAATTCTCTTCTTTCCTGCATAAAAAGAGTGCAATCCCCGGGTACGACCTTCCACTACAATAAAAAAGAAAAAAAAAAAAAAGTCAAAAAGACGACATAATCATGGTCCTCCTCCCACTTGCATTCCAGAGTAGCATGCACGCGCGTATAATAATAAACACTTGTCCGCGCTGGATTCCGCGAGTGAAACGTCGGCAATTAGACGACGACGCCGCTTAATTTTTCCCGAACGCGGTCAACTACTCTCCAACCAGAGAGATCATCGCGCGATTTTCCAACTCCGGGAGGAAAAAAAAAAAAAAAAGAAAGAAAAGAAGGTTTTTTCTCCGAGAGTTTTCTAGTGAGATCGGAGTTTCATCGCGGCGAATGCGAACCATTGATGTTTGCTGTAGGGATGCTGTTCCTGAACCGCGGTTATTTACGACTCGAGATGTACTCGTTAAAGTAGGAAACTAAAGGAAGGTTTTTTATTTTTGATGTAGTGGTGCAACTGCAGAAAAATCCCCGGATAAATCCCTCCTTTTTTATTGCTCAATCGTGGTGAAGTAATAATAAATACGTAATTTACTGATGTAAAAAAAAAGTGTTAAAAATTAAATTCAATGGCTTATGGGATTGAAATGTTCAACGTTCAACGGTACTCTGACGCATAAGCGTCCATAATTGCAGTATACACAATCATTAAGGATGAAAAATGATAGATCAATGTATTATGTAAAACTTGCATTTAAAATTATTCCTTTAGAATAATACTGCATCGGGACACTGCGCAGTCAGATTATGCAACGATGTAATGATTCTTACTGTTCGGATCGAACTGCCAATGATTAATGATTACACTCAGAGAAAGATTTGATTGGACCAATTAAATATTCTTTGTTCCCTCAATAGTCGAAACATTGTAGCAGTTACAATACGTATAGTAAGGATAATAATACATATTGTTGCGACTAGCAAAGCAAATCTAACCTAACCTAGCTAATTTTTAAAATCTTAAAATTGAAGTCATTATTTCTTAAATATTGTGATTTTTATAATCATTTGTATATTTTTTAAGATTAAAACAATTCATTAAATACATTAATTATACCAAAATCACAAAAAAGAAATTTTAAAAAATTAAGTTGTGCTATACCAGTGTAACTAGAAACATGTCAACCCTTAATACACATTTAGTCAGCGCTACCATTATATTGTTACTGCTACAATGTGCATCATTGTCTCTATATTAACTATGGCATCTTAGATGTTACAATATATTGTTGACCCAATCAAACCTTTCTCTGAGTGTACGATTAAATTTTTCGAGGTACGGTAATTTATAACCGATTTGTTATGAGCAGGTGAATTTTAATTATATTTACTCTCTAATTTTGAGTTTTATTGCCTGTAATTAAATATGAATGACGACTCGTAGGATATCAAGGGCAAGCATGTCGGCCTAGTTCGAACTATGTTTCATTCATCAATATTTTTCAATCGTTAAAAATAAATTTAATTCCAGATACGAAATCGAGTAAGAATACTTCGTAGCTCGTGTTTTAAAATTGATTACTTGAAGCATGCACTCTTGATTTATATCCGATGAGCAAAAATTGAAATTTAACTCATAAAAATCTCTACGTTCTGATTATAAAAAAAAAAACGATGAGAGTTTCAACGGTTACAATTTATTCTTGCAAGATTAATTAAAATTATGATTGTGATTCATTAAAAAATTTATTTTGAAGTTTATAAATTTTCGTAATTTCTGCAATATATTTTACACAACAGGGAAAAAAACGAAAATCTGTTGACGTTTTTAATAATAACAAGTAAACTTGTTTTGCATAATCTACATGCTTGTAGAGCTGATTTAATGATTGGTTGACTTGATTAAATTTTAATTGAGGATGCTTGTGAAGTGCATTCTTGAACGGTAATTGCCACAAATAGAATCTATTAATATGATAAATTTACATTTATTCTGTAACATCGGCAGGTTTATTTTTTTTTCTTTTTCTTTCTCATCATGATGGATTATGACAAGTTTAGAAAATCATTGATGAGATGCATCTTGCTCAACTGGTAACGTTATAGCTTATGAATATGAACTACTTAGAAAGTCAAGTTTCCCGATAGACTTTTTTTTATCGATGAAAATTTCACTAATTTAAATGACCTATTAAGAAGAAAACTCATTATGGGTATGAAATACTTTAATGAAAATTACGAGCTATGTAATATTAGGTTCATACAAATTTTACTTCGGTTCACAAATTCCATTGTACAATTCACCCTGGACCGAAAATTACAGATATTCAAGCATTATATATTCACTGACTCGGGCGCGAGCACGTGTTGAGTATTGTAAACAAATCACTCGAATGTTTACATATTATTTAATAGCGCGTATAATTTTTATCCAGACTAATTAATTTTAAAAGATCAACATCGTTAAATAGCGCGACCAAAAGATGTAGGCGAAACAACGTCAGGAGATCAATTTAATCTCTCATATGTACATAATTTACCAAACACGTCTGATCCGAAGCCGATTACAAAGC
The DNA here is from genome assembly GCA_038277355.1 of Encarsia formosa. Classification (NCBI taxonomy): domain Eukaryota; kingdom Metazoa; phylum Arthropoda; class Insecta; order Hymenoptera; family Aphelinidae; genus Encarsia; species Encarsia formosa. The sequence continues at coordinate 116,919,813 of CM076184.1, forward strand.
CATAATCTGCAGCGACCCAGGGACGATAAATCATTACCCCGAAAATTGATCCTCCGGGGAAAAGCTCGGGCAAACGATCAAGATATGCACGCACAATGGGATACGACCACACCTACAGCGGCTCCATTGTCAGACGATCGCGGCAGCTTTTCTTCTTCATCCCGCGGCCCGGCCCGGTTTAATTTTAGGTTTATTTTTCTTTCACGGTTACTTTTTGAATCTGCACTCCGTGTGTGCGGTATTGCTTTTATTCCGCGGTGCTTTGGGCTTCGTGGTAAGTTACTTTGACGTGTGTTTTTGGCAGAAAGTAGGTTTCCTTTGACTAGGTTAAAAAGGTCTGGTCTGTGAGCCAACGGTATTTTTTGCCGAATGCTTTTTCGATCCATTCAGGATCAAAATGTAATTTGAAATTGTAAGAATGTTAAAAGATAAAACTATAAATTTATTTATTGTTAAATGCTTGGGTTTGATGTGTGCAGACTGCTAAAAAAATAAATTCATGTCACGAAATAACAATAATTTAGGGATATTCGGATAACTCTTTGCTGACCAAGTTTTAGTTGAACGCAAGCTTGTTTCTAAATTATAAAAAATGAATTCGTAAGATTCTTATTTCAGTTATAATTTACGTTGATAAAAAAGATATTTTAATTTTTAAAGTCGTAACTGCTTGCTAAACGATAAAGTATAATGATTCAGTCAAAAAGGATCGATTTAACAGTACTAGTGCACTGAAACATATAAATTTTTTAATTTTTAGCTCATTTTACTATAAATAACTACCATTTTTAAGAAAATTGAGGCTAAATATTTAAGTAACTAAAATAAAGTTTACGTTTTTCGTTTACTTCATACATTGCAAGTGTAATGTTCGGGTAGTTGCGAATTTGAGGTTATGTTTGAATGAAAATCTTATTTTCAAACTTTGAATTAAAGTTGAGTAGAAAATATTATTTATTATTAATTTTATTTTAAAAACAAGTTTAAAAAAACTTCTATAATGAAATAAATTAAAAAAAAAAATTTCTAATTGAATAGTTTAAGAACCCACTTTAATCAATCCCAGATACACATCGAACATGTGGCCACGGTGCTTCGGCACTTATGAGCTACATTGTGATGTTTTGCCAACTTGAACGACGAGGGTTCAAATCTCACTCAGACTAATTTTTTTTTTTTTTTTTTTTTTTTTTTTTTTTTTTTTTGTATTATGAATTTAATGTTACTACTTTTGAGACATTTAATCACATATATTATAATTATTTTTCTTTATTTTATTGACATTTTTTTTTCAATTTAATAAAAAAAAAAAAAAACATTTATGGTAGAAATTACACCAAATTAAATTCGGTTTTCAAATTGACGCAAAACATTACAATTTTATAGCATATTTTTAAACAAAAAATTAATTAATAAACTTATTTTAAACTTTTTGACGAACAAATTTCAAAAAAAAAATTTCTTTATTATTGACATAATCTCCATTGTTTTATAATTAGATGTAAAGAAGTTTGAAATTCAAGAACCGTAGTCTCATGGGTGTGCATTTTTAAGTCGAATCTTATCTCGTCAGCGAATAAATTTAGAACGGTTTAAAAACCTTTGAGTCCGAAGTAATCCTCACTCACTTACTTAAAACAGATGATACACCTAAGTATTTTCCGTTCTCTTTTCAAAGCACTGCACCCATCGAGTTTCCTTCAAAAAGTGTGATGAATACGTCAATATATACATAACAATCCAAGATAGAATTGAAACGTACAAGCTGCTTCAGTCAATGAAAAGAATACAGGAGTGTACTTAAACCAAAAATATTCGAACGCTATTGTTTGATTTCAATAATCGTGAGTTGTTTCTCAATGCAAAGGATTTATTTCCTCGATTTTTGCAAAAATAAAAGAAAACATCAATACCTAAATACGCTCGTAAAATATAGCTTTAAAAGCATTATTATTTTGTAAATTATTATTTTACTGATCGCAGCTGTTTTCGAATATTTTTCTTTCTATCATTATACGAGAATAAATAAGCAGAATACTTCTCAATTTATCAAAAACTTGGAAACGTCATTCACAGCTCATCTTCAGTCCGCAAGTAATTTTGGTTTGGTCAAGCGTGGAACAAAAAAATTCCCGGCCTCCAAGGATGACCTCGAAAATATCTCACCCTCGAATTATTTTTAGCACCCGACCCGGGAGATTAATGATTTTTTTTTCGTGATGCTTACGCACCGACCGAAAGATGGTTTTCTTCTTTTTCAATGGCGCGCGTCGAAGTGAGGTAGGTAGGGAAAAATAAATGTGCTTTCTTCCGGAAAGCCCGTAGATTTGCATGCATAAATAACGAACGCGCGCGACCAGCAGCCGTGTCGTTTGTAACGCGGTTCTCCGTGCCTTTGAAGGGATGGAATTTGATTTCGCAGCGACCGGCACAACAGAATTTAACACTTTTTTTAACTAATTCCGAGAGGATACTCGATTATGAATTTGAAGTATGAAGTTCCGTTTGTTTTGTGTTTTTGTGTCTTTCGTACGGCAAATAAATAAAAAAAAAATCTGCAAGCTCCAAAAAAGCTCGACTTTTCAAATATTCACCAGTGGAAAGGAAAAAAATTCCAAATTTACATACCACTCGGAAATCGTGCAAGGGCTGCATTTTTTTCCCCCAAAAACTCACCTGAAACAGAAAATAAAAACGTAAATATTAGAATCAAGATTGTTGCAGCAGACACGCGTTGTTTATATTAAAAATTAACGTATAAAATAGTGTTTACGGCCGGAAAGTTTATAGCCAAGGGCCACGCGACGACACTTGACAACCAGACGCAATATCGAACAAATTTTCCCATCCAAGATCCCCGCCCCATTCTTTTCCTCCCACCCCTGCAGGACGACGATGAATATCGATTCCTTCTCTCTCTTTTTTTTTCTCTCCTTTCTCGCTGCTACAGCTCTTTTTTCGCCTTGTTTTTCTCTTCTTTTTCGCCTTATTTACGAGACCGCGAGCGATATATCAGGCTAAATATATGTCATCGATTCTCGACTCCCGTGGGCGTGGAATAAGTTTCGGGGCGAGGAGTTACTTTTGCAAAAACTGCTTCGCCCCTGGTTACCCGAGACCCGGAGTGATGTATCTCGAGCTTTTATTGTAAATCAATGGGTGGAAGTGAAGGAAATAGTTTTTCAAGATAATGGGTGCTCGGTTATATTCTAACTGCGTGTAAATCAACAGTCATTTTTGAGCTTATAAATTTGTCATTGAGTAAGAAATCTTTTTTTTCGAACTTTACATAAACAGCGTAAAGTATGAAATATTTCTTTTGTGTCGGGGAGGTTAATGAACTTGCAGTACGTTATGAATAAAAAATCGAGCTGAACTTATAGTTACTTCTTTGTTGTACAGTGTATATCCCGAAGTTACGTATATACGATATGGTTCAAAGATCTCATGGATTTATACATTTTCACAAAAAATTCGTGTGCGCTTTTTGTTGATAAAGAAATTGTCAAGTCTTACGTCCAGACGTATTTGCTGAAACAGTTATGGATTCATTCGAAATCCTTTCCAATCAAAATAATATATTTGCAAGCTAGCTCACAAAGAAAAAGCTCGAGCTTTCAGTCTGACAAAGACACTCCTCGATGATAAAAAAAGCTCCACACCGAAAAGAAAGCCCTATAAAAAGAGTAGGAAGAGGAAGAAGAAGAAGATAAAAAGCACGGAAATCAAGAACAAACGTACAGGTGCGTGCGTGCCACCGCAAAAGTAGCGAAGCCTTTTCAGAAAAAAAAGAGTCCGGGTTCGCGTCCGCTAATGAACCTCTTCGTCTGCACGCGAAGGAAAAACCCGAGTCGTTGTATGCAGGTAAACAGAAAAGCTCGGGGAAAACCGTGCCCCGGTAAATATTTCTCCTCCCCCCCGTTGGAGCTTTGACTCGTGCGGGAGCTTGCAGTTCGAATAAAAACTTACCCTCGTCCCGCCGATTGACTCGACGTTTGACGTAAGCAAAGTTTTAATCGACCTTTGAGAGAACTTTTCAGCCCGGGTGTGCCGCTTTAATTTCGAACAAGTGCACCCGCTTTGTCGTACAAAAAAGATTATCGTTAGAAAGAAAAAAAAAAAGCACAATTTTCTTGTAAAACACTAAAGATGTCGCCAGGGGAGAGAGAGAGAGAGAGAGAGAGAGAGGGAAAAAAAGTACAGAAAAATCCACTTAGGTGCGAGTAAAGTATAAGCTTCTTGGAGCTCGCGTAGTAGCGCTTTTTGCACGGCAATTCTCAAATAAGTAACCGAGTTGACCCAAATCCTAATTACGTTTCCGTAAACCTCAACCGAGTTACTTCCTGAAAGCTTGATTGTCATGATGGGAGGAATTTATGCACAGGTGCGCTTCGAGTTTACCCGAAAATTTCGAGTAAAATTTATTAGCCTGCAGACTCCGTATACTGTGTTTATAATCCGTCCACGGGTGTATTTTTAATTGCCCGGCAAGTTTCAATTTATTCATCCCGAGCTCTGCAATTATCAAACACAATAGTTTAATTACTCCCCCCGCGGCCCTTGGACGCTAGTCTAATAAATAAGCTCGCCGAAGATTGGCTGAATTTCACGCATGGATCGACGTTAAAAAGGTTCATCCGAAAAAAAAGGTAAATAAATGCGCGCTCGCTCGCGCGTGTCGTAATCGAGTCTAGCTCAGGCTGCACACACCCATTACGCTCCGAACACACTCCATGCACCAGGAATAACGTTCACAACATCTCACTTTGCTCGTTTGCGCGCCAATTAAAATTTAAAAGAGCTCATTTTGCACCGAAAATTCGTTTCCATTCACCCCGGTGCTTTCGTGCGGATTGCCAAAAATTAATGTTTTTCAAAAGATGTCTTTTGATTTGTATTCACGGGAATTTGTGTTTAAACCGAGGTTGGAATTTTCTACCGATTATTTTCACACCGAAGGTACAAAATATTCTACTAGAATATTAGAGGATAATAAAAAGGATAATTTATGTAGAAGAATATAATACTTTAGATACAATTATTTTTACTGTTTACAAAAATAGTACTTTCCGTAAGGACAGTTAGTTATAAAATATAATTTGAGCAGTCACAATAGAAGCATACTACGAAATGTGGTAAAGAGTGACCATTACCGTATTGTTCATTAACGATTAGTAGTTTGGATACAATAACAAATTTTTTTTCATAAAATTCATTAAAGTACCCTTAACCAAAATCCATTCACAACGGCTCCATTGAAACAGAGTGTATTTATTGACCATTGAAATCGTCGACCTCTTTCATTCACCAACCAAATCCACGCATTCGTTTAGCCAAAAACCCGCGGGTAACATAATTCCCCGCAACAATCGAGCCGATTACGAAATAACAATTGTTACGCTCGCGCCCTAAACAACACTGGAATTCCTCGAGCACGCGAGGAGGATACATAGATAGTATAAAAAAGAAAGAAAGATTCTTATAAATCAGAAAAGACTGGAGTATAAGCGTTGCGCAAGCCGCGCGGCCTAAACCCCGAAGATCAGGAGCGGATCCCGAAGCGGAGAAAGTTTTCTTCATCCCCACTCTCCCCGCAAAGGACGCGTGGGAAATCGTGACTTTTTGTATGTATGTATTCCGAAGCCGCTAGGATTTTCGTGGAGAGTTTTTTATTGCCCGTTAGTTCGATACTTTAAATCAAACTACAAATTTTGAGTTGGTTTTTAGATGGCGTTCTACATTGAGTTACGAGAAGATAAACAATGGTCAGCTTGCATTTACACATCGGATGATTGATTTTGTTTAAATCACAGTGTCTTTTATTTACAACAGTTAATTAATTAATCAAAAACATACAATGAACGCCGGATTTCCATCAATCAAACAATTAAAATAAATAAATCATTTTTTTTAATAAATTAGATATTGATGAAAATATCTTCTCATTATGTTTGTTATTTTTATTTAATTCTTCTTAATATTTTAATCAATGTAGGTTAAAAAAAACTTATGACTTGAATCTTTTAGATGGTAGATAAAACTTTTTAAAAAAGTTCACAAAGCAAACATGAGCCCTGAAATGGTTATGTTAAAGACGAGTGTGGGTACACGAAAGTTTCTATTGAATTGGTACGAAACAGCACTTGATTTTCGACGTAAATTCATGTTGTTTTAACAAAGCTGCCGCGAAATTGATAAAGTTTGAAGATCCGAAAACAATAAAGCGTTACTGCTCGCGCGGACATCAATTATTCACGCGGCGAACAAAAGCCCTTCCCTCGTTTGATTGACTTTCCAAAATCTTCACGAAAATTCCTCTAAATCATTCTTCTTGCAGAAAAATTAATTATTGAATCAAAAAGTTTTTGATGTTGATTAATTGTAGGAAGCGCTCGCTAAAGACCCGCGCGATTGACGATAATTTAACATTTTCTAACTATCAATTACGGGTCGTTTGACATTACCAATGAAATTTCATGCAATTCGAAATAATTTATGCGCGACGTTTGAAAGTTAAGTTGCACTTTACGCACCGACGATGTACGCACAAAAAAAAAGTGAAATTTTTTAAAATTACACCGGTGAGAGTTTAAAATTTGCCTACGAATTGGATGGTTTTTTACGGGTGTATGACACAAGTTTGTTAACTCAATTAAATTAGTTGGGCGGAGGAGAAAAAAAGAATTAACCGAATAAGACGACTCTTTTGAATTTGAATAATTTACGTCTCTCTTTTCACGGTTTGAAAAAGCGTTTAATGGTCTTGAATTATTTTCCGGAAGAATTCTTCTTTCCTTTTTTTTCATCGAGGCATCAATTATTTTACGCTGCTGAATAGAAAGGTCTTCATTATTCCGGATTACGTCTCCACGAAAATTCTCATCCTCCCAGCTTAAAAAATTTTTTGATCATAAAAAAAGCGAGTTTCTAATTTATTAGCCATTACAAAAAACCTAGGTAAAAAAAAATTCAACAAAAAGCTACCTATCGAGGAAAAAAGCTATCGTTTTCAAGATCACCCGCAAACGTTTGCTCCTCACACAATGACACCCATTAAAAGCCTCGGAGGAATCAATTTGCACTCGGCTACTTCAATTAAGCTTACACGTGGGTGAATTCTTTTGTCGGTGGACCGACGTTAGACCGACGGCTAGCGCATGGGAGGCTCCTGGAATTTCGAGTGGGTAAAAAAATACCTACGCTCAAGCACTTAATTAAAAACTTATGATCTTCCAAATGACGCATACCGGTGAATTACGACGAAATTAGTGTGACAGAGTTTTGAAATTAAATTTCTAAAAAGTTTTTCATACGCCCAGTTAATTCGCGATATTGAAAACGTCAGCTTAATGAGAGCGTCACGAGAATAATATTATTTATCTCGGGCTTTCAAAAACCCTTTAAATCGAGAGTGGAACAATTAACAAAGTCAGGCCAAATGAAGAGAGGGGGGGGGGATAAAGACTGACAGAAATAGCCTTTCATTAGTCCGGGGTCTTTTAAACTCGGGAAAAGGCCTTTTCAGTAGCATCGGGAAAAGTCGAGGCGCGGATCGATTGATTTTCGGTGATTTATTTATAGACTCGGGCGCCAATTATTAAGGCAGACGGGAGCCGCCGACGGATTATTTGCATGACTTCGCAAGGCCGCTGATGCGGGAGTTTGAGAGTTCAAGAAGCGTGACTTTACGATCTCGTCAATCCTTTTTTTTTTTTTTTTTTTTTTTTTTCATGTGTCGTGCTTTTTGTGTTTTTATGTCAATATTGTTTGTTTCCTGATGCAATTAATCAGTGATGTAATTTTCTAAAAAAAGGTTGTTCTTTTTTTGTACGGTGTATTCTTTTAAAAAAGTTAGAATTAATTGGTTTTTACTTACAAAAAAATGCAGCCATTTTGTCAATTTTAATTAAAAATTATAATAATTTATATTAAAATAAACGTTGGATTTTTCTCCGCTTTGGTTTTTCAAAAATTGAAATAGTTGTTTAAATAATTGAACACGTAATCTTGTGAAAATTAAACATTTTTTTATTTAATAAAAAAAATTTTTAATTCAATATTTTAAAAAGATTAAAATTTTCTTTGAAGTGTCACCAAAACTACCTCACAATTTTTTCAATGATCTCTGCATTTTTGATAGAACTACAAGTGATAAAGAAAAAAAAATGCTTGATTTTTTTTTAGACCACCTCTTCAATTGTTTAAACAAATAATTAGATTTTTCTAAAAACTAAGACGAACAAAAATATGGAAAAACTCCAACGATTATTTTGAAATAAATTATTAGAAGATTCGATTAAAATTGACAAAATGGCTGCATTTTTTTGTAAGTACCAAACATTCTTAGATCTTGTGAATTATAAAACTCGTTTTAAACCAAAAAATAGACTCTGCATATCATACAAAATAAGGTCTTGAAACGATTGAGCTTATCATTTGTCTAATGTTTACTCATCATAATTTTTTTATTGAATGAACAAACACTTTATATTTACAATACAAATCGTATCACGGAAAATTAAACAGGACGATAGTAAAAAAAAAAAAAAATATTGACTGATATTAACGAGGATATTAAGCATCACGTACAATATTGGATTTTTGATTAAGAACGACCGACCCCCCCGCACAACCCGATAGACACCCCGAAGGCAAGTACGGTAAATGACTCGTCCCAGACGAACCTCGAGGGTTATTTATGACCCCCCTTTTTCCCCCATTAATTCCTGTAAAAAAAAAAAAACAAAAAATGTATTGTTTATCATCTCGAGTTGCGCAAGAAAGTGAACCAATGTCGCGGCGGTAAGTTTTATCGCGTCAGGCGAATGCTAGACAGAACTTTAATTAGATCAACGGACTCGGTGCAGCGGAATAACTTTGTAAAGTTACTCTTATCGCCAAGGCGATCGAGGGCCGGGCCACGTTTCTCTATTCATTAAACGCGACGATTCGCAAAAGTGTAGCGGTGGCCAAAACCGACCGCTTATCGTTTCTTTTGAAACTTTCACTCTCTCAACTTGCGATGATAAATAACGACCTTCGTACTTTTCAAGAACAAAAAATAACCTTTTTCTTCGGATGATTCATTGTACTTTATTGATAAAAAACAGTCTCATACCCTGAAGTTTCATTAAAATAATGTGGACGAGATTTAATTTTCTCCAGTAGACTGCATTTCGTATTCCCTCCTCGCGAGTATTTCTTTTATCTCGAAGCAGTGCGAATCCTAACCTAAAATCCTCCAGATAACAAGCGCTTTAAGCCCCCCGCTTGCAACTAGGAATGGAAAATGGAATTTTTCCTCGCCAATAAACTGATAAACCCCGGAGTAATCTCGTTCGGGGCAAGTCTCAGGCGGCTGTTATATCGACGTGGAGCTCCTCCCCATTGAGTTTTATAATCTGAACTGGTAAATTATTGTTTCGAGTTTACTTTTGCCGCATACTGGTGCATTAGGAATGAGCTTAGAATCGAGATCGTAAACTATTGTTCATCTCTTTATGTTTTATAAACGAAAGTCGCCGCCTGTTTCGGTAGCCAAGACGTCCCCTCAATTACATTTTGCCGTGAACTCCGAACAATGGTAGTTAAAATTTTCGAATGAAACTGTGTTGTGAATGGCTCTATCGATTCCTCTCTAACAAACTTTTCTCGCAGTGAAGGTAAAGTTTTTTCCACCAGAAAAGAGTCGTATTAAAAGTTGTAAAAACACAACAACCGGAATGTGTCTTGCAGCGTAATGTAATCGAAAAAAAAAGTAACGTGAAAACATCCCAACTTTTTTCTTCTTCACGATTTACTTTTTAAAAGATTTTCTCTTGGCTGAGCGAGTTGAAATATATTTATTGGGAAGCTTTTTTCTCATTGACATGAAATTTAAGTGAATTTCTACACTTTTCGTTCATGAAGTGAAAACTGATAGGTATATAAATTGTTTGTTAAGTACTAACTAAAAATATTATAATATCGGTTTACAGTTGTTATCTCGTATTTTTTCAACATCCACGTTACTTTTTACGTTTGCAAGCTCAGCTACAATTTTTTCTACACTACACATTTTACAAATGTTTGCGCTGAGCAGACGCGAAGCTGCAAACTCAGCCGTAATTTTCTAACATTACACAAACGATTAAAACATACTCTCGCTGACATAAGTAAATAAAAAAAAACACCCTTAAAATCTCCAAAAACCCAGAACATATTTTGCCTCGTATTTTGCACCGTCGAGTCATTAATCTCTCCTCGACCGACAAACCTGCCAATACCCAAAAGCCCAAATGCAACAAACATCCAGCAAGCCAGGGTAACCCAAATCCTCCCAAAAACAAACCAGACTTTTCAGGGGTCTAAACTTCACCCACAAACAGTGCAGCTGAAGAGGGGGCAGGAGTTCGTCGACCTCGGCGCAGAGTCGTAAAACCGCCGTCTAAAATCCGTGCAAAATCGAAAACAGCAGCCCTTGGCTGAAAAGAGGGAGAGAGATTAAACCATCAGAGAGTCAGCAGCCGGCGACGCGGTCCTGCTGCGGGGGAGGCCAGACTCTCGAGCCAGGCCGGATTCAATATTGCCGCGCACGCGCACTCCCTTGCGTGTGTACGTGGGCTTCTTCTTCTCCCCGTCTGCACTCTTTCATCATCAATCCGTCGTGTTTTCGTTGGGGGGAGGCGCGTGTTTGGGGTTTTAAAAATTAAATGCCACCCTAACCCCCGTGCGCGGAGGGTCTTTCTTTCTGGAGGAGTTCAAAGCTCGAAAGAATCTTCCGAGACTCGCTGCAACCGAATAAATGAATCTTAATCATCGCGGGAAGACCGAACCTGTGATTAAGTTTGATCGAGTGCGTCGTTATTTTCCTCCACTTGATTAGACAGAAATTTGAATTTTTTTTTTTTCCTGCGGTACCCCGCCATTGAACCTGATAGCTGGAAGTTTTTTTCTTTCCCATGATACGCGCGAGTAATACGAATTTTTTAAGCGTAATTTTACGTTCCCATTGTTAGCGACGTCCAGGATGAAAAAAAAGAGCAGCCGCTGAACGACTCTATTATAACTGACAGAATGAAATTTCTCATTGTAAGTAGAGTGAAACGACAGAAACAAGCGAGATTACGTGCGCGCGCTGTAACTCCCGGTCGAGTGAATACGAGCAGTTTGTTAAATCCGGCGGAGTGAAATTGAAATTTTCGACACTAGTATCGGTTTGATAAAAGCTCTTTTTTTTAATTTATTTTGCGAGAAGATAACGAATAAACTTTTTTGACGTTGAAGTTAATTAAAAATTTTCAAGCCAACCAGACGCGTAAATTTTTAAAAAACTCAATCTTAGAAGTTACCCAGCGGTACTGGAAGAGCGAAAATTATATTAAAAATAAAAAAGCTCCACCGCCATTCATCCCATTAACCACGCGCGTTTGCCACTTGTCCGGCCGGCGCGTGAAACGTCGATAGTTGCTGGTGCGCTCGACTCTTTTTTTTTTTTTTTTTCCTTCGCCTCTTCTTCATATAAACCCATTCACTACCGACCCTCGGGGTAAAAAGGAAGAGCAAAAAAAAAAAGAGAGAAAAAGTAAGAGAAAGAGGGAGGCTTGTTGATAGCCGATCCTCCTCGGGGCGTGTGTATACACTTTTCTCAAAAGAATCCGGCGCGTTTATTAGGACCCGGGCGTCTGGCTTTCCTAACTCCCCGAGGCTGACTTTAATTTCGTGGGTGCTGTGTGTTTGACGAGTGAATAATTACGTTTTTACTATGTTTCATGAGATTTATGTTTTGGTTCGGTTGGCGATGACGCGATTACTGCTGGGGATGGGTTTGGTAATGGAAGGCTACTGTTTTATTGGTGAATTCTTTGACTGAGAGATTACTGCTGTAAATTGCTTGAAATAAATTCCTTTAAATACAGTTAAGTTTCAACAATAAGTAGAATAACAATAGTGAAATAACTATACTAAAAAATTATTTATTGTTTGAAAAATCTGAGAAAAATTTAGTGCAACGTTGTAATAAAACTCATGTACGAGAAACTAAATTAATTTGGGTAGAAAATTTAAAAAATCGTTCAAAAGTTTAGCAGTATTTAAAAGTCTTGTTGAAAGTGATCTCTACGAAACTGCGATACAGTACTATGTTAACAAAACGAAAACAAATTTTTTTTTTTAATCAGTCAAGAAAGCTCAAGACATTGTTCTGTCTGTACTTTCAGAGTTGTTTAATCCCGAGTAGCACCTACATTCCGTAAAAGCCAGATAATCAAATAAAAAAGATAAACCCTCCATCAACCCTCTGAGGCAAAAGACCAAGATGCATTACGCTCATGCATATGTAAGAGCGGGTGGGTGACCCGGACCATAGCGAAGATTACGAAACAATCCGAGTAAGAAGAAGCAACAGCAGTTGCTCGGGGTGCCAACGCTGAATATGATTTCGCGGTTGTAATATGTAGAGCGACCGAAGGACGGGGAGATGACGTGCGGCTGACTTTTTTTTTATTCCCCACTTGAATAATGTGTTTTGACTTTCTAACGCTTCGCTGATTGATCTTGCAGCCGTACGACTGTTTTTTTTTTTTTTTTTTTTTTTCTGGAAATTTAAAAACGTATTGCCCGGAGAGAAAGATATAAAAAACGTGATGCATCGTAGTTTAAAATTTAGACTAATGCGATGTCGCCCCCCTTTTTTTGTATCATCGGGGGCTTAAAATAGAACAGTGGTTTCATTTTGAGTTATGAACCGACTGAAATGTAAATGGACCATTAATCCTCCTGGAAAAGACCTAGTTGTACTTAATTAATATTCATGAGCGGTAATATTCAAAAATAAATTTATTATTTTATTATTATTTATATTGAAAAATCTTTGTTTAGCAGCACTCGATCCATCAAAAAAATTAAACTCCTTGGTGTAATCAATAAGAGCGTCGGGTAAAAAAGTTATTCGCCCCCCGCCTCCCACTTGTGTCTTTAAAAGAGCGTCAATCGGCCGCCGGGGCTGGAGAAAAGGTGCACGATAGAGCTTCGACCGAGAAATATATCGATGAAGATCGCGAGGGAGCGAAGACGTGCAATTAACGCTAAAAATTCTTCCCTCTCCGAAGCGTCGAAAAGTTTAACCGATCAGACACTTTCGACGAACTTGCTTCCTGACGATTGAAAGAGACTAATTATCGATCGTCGAGAAATAGGGAACTAACTTGGCTGATGCCTCTTTTTTCTTTTTTTTTTTTTGCTTCTAATTGATACCCACCTTGATTTTTATCAGCTTTTTCGTGCGATTAAAAACGAGTTAGGCTTTAGAATGAGTTGGTAGTTTTAAAAAATCGGCTTTGCTTTTGATTTGACTTATACGCAAAAATTTACTATCACTGAAACTTATAGTAAAGTTAAAAATTTACAATTTATAGTACGGATTAAAAATAAATAACTTTAAGTAAAAAAAATACAAAGTCTATTGTCAATGAAGTTTAAGGGCCACGGAAAGTCAGATTCTAAGATTCTCCGGAGCCGCACTCGTATTTTATTTATTATAAGTAAAGTAAATTATTTTTCACGCATTTTTCCTCGCATTTTTCCATACTTTGATTTGAAATATTTTTTTACCTAATAAATTCAATTGTAATATTTTAAGAAAATAAAATATTCTAAACCAAAATTTATGAAATTTCTATCACTAAAATTAAAACCATCAACTTGTTTAAAAAATTATCAACTCAAATTATGGAGCAAAAAAAAAAAAAAAAAGTTAAAGCAAAAAAGATGTTATAATTCATTAATCCCCGCAACAGCCTCACGATTGTTTAATCGAATTAAAACTTTAATAATAGTTGCAGTGTAAACCGACACCACCAAAGCAAACAGTCAGTTTAGAAAATCATCAATCTAAATTACGACCTGAAATCTGGAGTAATCCATAAAAGTCAATCTCGAAAAAGCTTGCTGGCACAGGTACGAAAAACTACACGTTTCCGTACTGTCAATCCGTCAAACAAAAAGCGCTCGCTTTCCAAAAATTCGCCAAAAAACACAGCTTGCACAACGGTTCCATAAACCCACAAAAGTGAAAGCAGACTGCACGCACGAGTATTACGCGAGCCCGACTCGTTAAAAACATCAACGATGATTCAAAATAAAATAAAAACGAGAGTCGGGATAATTATCTCCGCATCTTCGGGGAGTAAATCAACCGATAAAGGATCGTGCGCAGGCGCGAGGTCAATTGATTTTCGGATTAGTCCTTTTTCAAAAACGGGGTGAAACAGACTCTCTAGTCTGGCTCAAAAGACACTTTTTCTTTTTCGTCTAAGAGGACAAAAAAGGGTTCATTCCGTTTGATCAAATAATTCCATTTAACGTCGCTTGCCAACGATGAATTTTTAAACAACTTTTGTCGAGTTCTTGATAGTGCTTGGAGAAGCACTCGAATAATGAAGTTTTTTTTTTTTTTTTCAGTGATTCGGGTCGTTGCACTATACTCTCTCTAGCTGTAGGGCATGTAAACTCTTGAAAAAAAAAAAGAAAAATTCATTAAAACGACTTTACTTTTGTAAAGAGAGCGTTTATGCAAAAAAGATAAAGAATGCGTAATTTTTTTTCGTGTGTTAAAATATATTCAGTGTGTTTGTTGTTTTTGCTGGTCTCAGAAGTGTACATAAAATACGAAAAACTTTCTGCGACAATAAAATAAACTCGTGGAGAGCTGGAACACAACTCGCTAATTAAACAAAGTAAGTGTGATGATAATTTTTGAATTTTTACGACTCACTTTTTAAATAGAAAGTTTATAACTTGAAAAAAAAAAAAAAAAAAAAAAAATTGTGTACATATAAATTACTGGATTATATTGTTGGAGCGGATGATAATTTAAAGTTTTTCTCGAGCATCAAGATTGTTGGAATAAAAAATTAAGAAAGTTCACGGTAATTTCTTCTTGATCGTGACTGGAATGGAGAAACCAATGAATAAGGATATTATATTTATAACTATATTTTTACAATTAAATTGATAAAACTTTAAAAAAATTTTATTAAGTATCATAAAAACAAGAAATTGTAATTATATTAGTTTATTTAAGAAAGATATTAAATCAATATTTTTGAAATTTAAATAAAAAAGTTGTTATTCATGAAAAGTATATAAAATGATTATGTATTAAAGGACATTAATGTTCGTTGATGATGAAAATAAATAAATATATAAATAAATAAATAAATAAATAAATAATAATTTTTTTTTAATCCACTTGTTAAGGACTCCATTATTTAAATCAAATTTAACAAGTTATAAATATTATTTATGTTTTTTTTATGTAAAAAATCAATTAAGTTAATTTTGTGTGATTACTCATTATTGACCTATTTACGTTATTTAAACAGCTTATAATTTTTCTCAGACTTTGAATAACGCCGAGAATAACGCAATAATAATAATAAAAAGCTAAGAAAGTATCCTCTCCGCGTAAATCTACGAGCAAGACGGAGTCCACTTAATTTCAAAACTACTCAATCTTTATTTGCAATAATAACCCAGTCTCTTGAATCCTTCACGGATTTCTCTAAAAAAGCGCGCCGCATATACACACATACACAGTTATATGGTTTTTCCGCGGGGACGATAAAACGAGCTCCCGGCAACTTTCTCTCGTGCACGTGCACCAGCGGCAGCGCAGCATCTAACTCGTTAAAGTTTCACCTCGGTTCATTTGAGCCGTGGCAGGTGCCGGCGCGAACGCAAACGGGTTATTACGCTAACTGGGACGATACGTATTTTTCGAAGGAGCCCCGCGCGCTTTTTTTTTTTTTTTCGTCGCGGTTTATTGACCTTGTTCGGTGATGCAATACGTGATGGTCCTTTAAAAGGAACCCCGCGGCTTTTTTCATTCTACTGAGATTTTTCGCTTTAAATAAAAATTGGTTTTTAATTTTATTTTTTAAGTTGAAAAAAAAAAAGTACAATTATTAAAGATGAAATTTTTTTTAAATTGTTTAATTATGTTTGAAACACTCGAATATAAGAACTGAATTGAACCCAAGATCCTGCAGTCGAAAATCCGAGACTTTATACAAGCCATTTCAGGACACAACATGTGTAATTTATTATTGACAATAGACGACTCTTGATTCAATCATTCAATAGAAATTCAATTTTTTTTTTCAATTACATGTAACTGCAGTGCACGCTACTTTATCCAGAAAATAGAAATTTTCTCAATTGAACTTTACAAACGAGCTGATTAAATAAAGGTCTGATAAAAAGCTAATGCGGCGATTTATTTTAAAAACCTTTTTGAGATCCTTTTCCACGATACAATTCACCTCCTTTAACAAATTTAAAAAAATTACTCCACCCCACGGAATAGTTTAAAATAGAACGGATTTTATGACATTCCAGACAATTTTGAAAAAAATAAAAATTGTAGTACCACATGTAGCACCATCTTGTATAATATTAAAACGACTAGAGTCCCGTACGCGATAATTGGAGTCTTAGACGTTTGATTCTAATCCCCGGTTATTAGCGAGTTTTGAAACACATACACACGAAACCGTAACGGTTGAGAAATTTTCGAGTAACTTATTGTCCCCAGCTCGGGCTCGTCAACTAATTAAAAAACCGACCCGAAGGAACATCTCAATCCCGTGAAAGTGTATCTATACACATTACGGGTGTATTAGGAGAGAAAGGAGTGGCTCGCTGGAGAAATGGTGTCGGGAATAAAAGAATCGGCGTGTTCCACTTATCCCTCGTGGATTTTCTCTTTCCAGGGCAGGACAGCTGGTTTTGTGTCGAGATTATCTCTCTCTCTCTTCGCGGGCTGAAAGTGACTTGTGAAAAACTTGCGCGAGCGCGCCTCTCTACATCTTTTTATCAGTCGGGCATGCTAAATCGAGACAATTGGTAAAAGTGTGAGATTTTTTCCCCCGAAGAAAACGAGAGTTTACGACTCATAAATATTTACACCTGCTCCGGAGACCAATGATTCTCACTGCTACGATGAATTTACAATTCTGCGAGAAGAAATTTTTTGATTTACGACCTGCGAGTACTTTTTTTTACCGTGATAATGGATACTTGTCGTTACGCAGGAAAATGCTTGATTACGGAGACCGTGAATCGGCATTTTCATCGAGATGACATAAGCGTGTGGAAAAACTCGTTTTCTCGGGGAGGTATGCAAAAATGGTATTACACGAGAGTCCCGTAACGAGGACAAATACTTGTCGTGAGCAATTAAACGCGGGGCTCGTAATATCAAAGACTTGCAGTAGTTACGTTGTTATTAAAAGGTCGTTTGATTCCGGCTGAGGTATTAACTCCTCCTCCTCCGTGCTCGGTAATTAAAATAATTTCAGAAGTTTCGAAATTTTCATCCGTCAATAACGAAATTACCTTTCACGAGATTTCGAGATAGTAAATATCAAAACAATGAGGTATTTTGTTAAAAGAGGGGGATTTAACGCGATTATTAGGCTTTTCGCACGTCCTAATCGATGTGTTACATCAAAGTCTTTCCATTTCACCCGGTTGAAATAATATGACAAAGTACTCACTCACACACACACGCCCACGTACTCCATACTAAACAGCCTGTTAAGTAAACGCGCAATGTCAGGGAGAATGGAATCTCGCTCTTTCTGCTCGCGACACACATTATGAATACGCCTTTTTTCTCCCGCTATTTGAGAAAAAAAAGCGTTACTTTTGTACCTCGCCTGCATGCTAAGCAGGTATCTACAACAACCTATCAATCGGCAGACCGAAGATAACAATTTTCACAGCCGATTGTCGAGCTTTCCAATTAATTTAAAAAAAAAAAGCCGCGGAGCGCTCTCGTTTCATCATCCAATTTTTCGACGTTTGTGAGCTAGACGAAGGAAGAATCCACAAAGACCACTAGTGTAATGGAATATCGACCGCTCCCTTTTTTATTCAAATCTTTCCGCGACTCTGCGGAGAGACGCCGTGGATGTCAAAAAAAAAAAAAAAAAGGTAAAGACTCGGGTAAAGAAAAACAGCTGCTGAGCAGAAAAATTTATTTAAGCCCAGGTGGGCCCGCCGAGCAATTTAGGAGTGATGAATTTTAACTGTGCGTGATTAAAGTGTTTTATCGCCGACGCCTCGTTCGAGATGAATTTGGGTTGGTAAAGTGCAGCAGGAATAAAAAACTTGGGTCCTGAGCCTACGAAACATTGCACTTTTGAACTCTTATTTGCTCGTCGCTACTCCCTGAAAAAGTATATCGAAGGTCCCAGTGAAGAACAACCGTCGATTTATAATCATCAATAAAAGAGTGTAATGAATAAAAAATTCAAAGAAAATCAAGAATCTTGGTCAGCTAGTACACAGTAACCCAGACTTTTTCACCTTTTTAGATTTATTTATTTATTTCAACCTCTTATTGATAATTTTAAATCTGGTGATTTTTGGCTAAGGTTTTTCTTCCCTTGGACTATCGATATATGGGTCGAGTCGAGTAAAAATTAATTAAAATAAACCGTAGTGGGATATTCGTTTTGCAATGAAAAAAAAAAAAGACCAGTCGCAAGAATCCGGACTAATGGTCGTCGCGCCTACGTGTGGCCGGCTCACCTGCCCCGGCGATGATTTTTCTCGATACATATCCAACGGCATATTTTCCCGGAGACAGGATAACGCGTCCGATCGACCGGGGGTAATAATTACTCGCGCTGCAGCCAGAGCGAGAGATTAATTCCCGTTGATTTCCCAACGCCCCGTTACGACGAACGGATTTTCCAGGGAAATGAAAGATACGCGCTCGCTGCAGTTTTTTTTTTTTTTTTTTTTTTTTTTTTTCCTTCTCTTCTTCCGAGTGACGATAATGCGAATTCATTCGAGCGATCGCTGAAAATAAACACTTCTTTCATCCGTATTCGGGGTCGCTATCGGAATTCCGCGGAATACGAGCCGGCTGCATTGACTCGGGTATCTTAATAATGCCACCCAAACCGAGGGCTTTTAAAACGGAGGTTAGCCCCCCCGCGGCTGTGCTATCGCGCTGGTGCAACTGGCGTAATACGCCAATGCAGGCCTAATTGGATCCGAAGGCTTAGCATTACGTGCGCCAAACGCCCCCGGGTGATATTCCAAGGTCGGGGCCGCCCGCGCGAGAGATCATCGCACGACCGCGACGCTCCGATATTCTTCCAGGCTGCGCCGCGATTTTTATGGATTACGTATCGATTTTATGGACCTGAGTGCTTGCGTTAGTTGTTTCTAAATAGTCAGAGTAAGCTTTTTGAGAAAAATAAGCTCTTTAGGAACAAATATTATTTCATGAAAGAGGTTAGTGAAAATTCAAATAATAATTTTGAACAGTAAAAAATCACCAATTTAATCAGTATTTCTCAATTTATTTGAAGAGTGCCGTTATTTTTGTTTTGAAAAAACATTTTAACTTTCTAAACAGTTAATGAATGTATTAGCGAAAAAAAAAACTTAAAAAAAAAAGTGATTCTTGATATTTGCGTTAAGTGAAAACTTATTCACTCAATTTCGAGTAACTTTATCAAAAACAATAATAATAATAATTATAATAAAAATTTTGAATATCAAGAGTCGCTATTTTGAAAAATAAATTTTTTTAAGAGTGACAATTGAGTTTTGAATAACTGTATATCAACCACTGGTTTCACTTTTGAACTTCAAGAAATTCATACTTTTTTAAAAATTTAATTTATTTATTAAAAATTAAGCACCAGAAAATAAAATTACCTCGTTGAAAAATAAAAATTTCCACTCTCAAGCTGTAATTTTTTCTCTTAACTTTCAAAAACACATACTATCATTCCTCTAAACCCACCATTTAAATTTACGAGATTTTCCCGGGTGAAAAAGAAGTAATTTCATCTCTCCAAAAGAGAAACTGTTCGAATTCGCTAACCACCATTTTCAATATTTCAGCAAGCCAGTGCGCAAAGAAAGCAAAAAAAAAGAATTTTTCAAAAATATTCGATAGGAAATTATTGGCGATAGGATTCGCGCGTGCTCTTTGAAGGAATGCGTGCTCGGGCACTTAATGAACGGCTGTGGGAGAGAAGCGAGCTCAATCTCCTCGATTCCACGTATTAGCCGGGTAAGTTTGCGAGGAAACCATCATCTACCGAACTATCCTGCACCTGGAAGTGCTACCGTGGGCTTTGTTTATTTTTAGCTCAACCGATCGATCCTGAACGATCTTAATCTACCTTCGTTTAACGGATTCAAATATTTAAAACTTTTTTTCACCGCACTTTATCTCACACCGTTTTACCTGGAAAGATATTATTTCAGTGCGGAGTGATTATCAAATGATTTGTTTTTTAGTTTCAAATTATTAATTTAATCATTATTATTAAAGTGGCTTATTACAGAGTGTCGAGGAAAATGAAATTATTTTATCTTCATGGTAAGTTATTATAATCCTTATTATTCACAGATTATCTACAAAGTTTGAAATATTTCTAAAAATTCAGGACGACTTCTTTCGTTCCGACGTGACTCAATTTTATCTTCCAAGGAGCGTCTTCGAGGATTAAGTCGCATAAATTCAATTATAATAATTCGAATAACCGTAAACCGCGACGTCACCACGAGTCGGCGATGTTTATTTTGATATGTAAATCGCCGGAACAACGGAAAAGAAGAAATTAATCCTGCACCGAAGATTATTAAGCGCAACCCGGAGTTCGAATTTCGTACGCGTCAGGGGGACAGGATAAGTTATACGCGGTACTCGCGGTAATGAGATATGCATGCGAAAGAATGAGATTAGCCGTGACATCGTGCGTGCCATCGCTATTTTCAATCTCCACATTTTTCTTCTTCTTTTTTTTTTCTATATAATGCGACTATTTAACGTCATCTCCAAGAAAGCCGCGAGTAATTTACCGTCAAACGGCAACGTTTATCTCATTAAAGTTGCAAAATATATATAGTTTTTCAATCTCGCAATTTACTCGGAAACGAGCGGAATTTTTATTTTTCATGCATACGAGAGAGGAAAAAAAATCTATTGAAACGATCGAGGGTTTTTCATACAACGCACCAGCGTTAAAATTTTACTTCTCGGGTGTAAAAAAAAAGAGAGGAGTTAGTTTCGAATGGGATGTCAGTCTTATTTTTTTATCGACCCTTGAGTTTTCTCATCTTTCTTAAATTTCCTCTTCGCTCGGTTTTCCGCTTTTTACGGTGCTTAATGAACGGAGATGGGTTTTCTTCTTTCGCAAAGCGGTTGTAAAAGAAAGGACACGTGTTTTTCGTAAAAGCTTCCGAGTTGTAAAAAGAAAAACATCGGTTACGGGTAACTCGGACACTGGTAGATCGTGTTCGAGATAAGAGAGACTGTTGGTCAGAGCGGTTTTCTATAGAGATCTAATCTAATGGCGGACGAGTGAAATTGTAATTTATTAGATGGTAAAAGATCGAGGGGGAAAAGTTTGCTGAATTTGACTAAAACTTTACTCAAGTGGTCAAACTTGTCTCGCACGGGGCAATGTTAATCAAAGTTCATCTAAGTTACGCGAAGTGGGTGGACTGAGTTAGGCAACTAATCTCGCAACAAAAAAAAAAGCCATCGTTCGATTTTTTTTTCCATCCGTACCGAATCTTAACCCAGTTTCGTATAGGCCGGGTTAAATCCGCGCCGCAATAATTTTTCTCTTCCTCGGTTGACTACAAAAAAAGTCTTGTTTATCGGCCCCGCCGTGGGAGGTCCTAATCCCAGCCGTCGCGACTATCGACCTTTCGAGGGCACCTCACTTGTTTATCGACTTTCCAGTAGTACTGTGTATTGTTTTTTTTTTTCTCCCTTTCAGTCTCCTGGAAAAAAAGGCTTTTATGGACGCAGCTGTGTACGAATGATGTTTTTTCGAGTTACGCCCCCGAAAATAGAGCACCGTTTTTGTTTAGCGCCCGAGTGATTATTGACTTTTGCGCTGCTCTGCGAGGGGTTAAAATTTGACTTGTTAAATTAAGATGTGTAGTTAAACGCGACCGTGTCGAGTAAACAAACAGCTGCGCGTAGCTTGTTTGCACCTTAAACAAGACTGCAGGATGTTCAAAGGGCGATATTGCCAACGCTTTTATTATAAATAAGAGTTAACTGTAAATATAGTAGGTTCCTGCTTTTGGATAAGAAAATTAGTTTATTATTCGGAAATTTTATTTTGATTGTTACATATTTGTACTATGAAAACATGATTCGACTAAACAATGTAATTTGAAGGACAGCGATGAATGATACCTATAAATGAGGACTCAGATCTAAAAACAACAACTCCTCTGGGATTCCTATCTAGTTAGGTTGTTTTTAGATTAGAGTCCTCAAATATACCAGGTTGCTTTTAGATAGAAAAATTAGATTATTATTTGAATAGTTTTTTTTTTTTTTTAATTTTGATTGTTACATAATATGTGTACTATGAAAACATGATTCGAATAAACAAGATTATTTGAAGAACAGCGATGAATATATTAGCATTTGCTATTTTTTTAAAGATCATTTAAATATAATACATAATTAAAGAACATAAAAAAAGTTTAGAGATTAACATTAATATACTCAAAAATAAACCATTTTATTAAAAAAAAAAAAAAAAATTTATCAAAGAAAGCCTGAGGTTTTATTTGTTTATTTTTTCTTCATAATTGCAAAAACAATAGCAATAATCGAATCTCGACTTTTCAGTTTGCTAGCAAGCACCGGGCTACACAAATAAAAAGTCAAACACAAAACAATTAATTTTTCGTAATTGAACTTATGGTTAACCGGAAACAGCCAACCATAAACGTTTACAACCGAACAGGCAGTGCAATCTCGATGTTCCCAGATTCGACAATAGACGAAAACGTTGGGATCGCGGTCACTCGCTCCATCCTCTCACCTGTTCAGCCTCATTAGAGAGACACGCATCCGGACCCAAGAGGCTTCCTTTACGTCCCTAAAGTTAAAGGCAAAATGATCCGTCGTACTCGCGTTATGAAAAACCGCACGCAGGCATTGTCCGGACGAGACCACTTCCGGGCCCGCGAGCGAATTTTTTCTCTCTCTCCCTTCTTCTTTATTTCCCCCATGTACGGATGCGGGAATCGAGATGAAAGTGATAAAGTTTTGCGATTCATCGGCTTTTATTGTGGGAAAATTGAATTTTTTCGTTTTGCGAAAGATTTGTTGCACCCCTGGTTTTTTTTTTTGGAAATTAATGGGTTTTTGCAAATCGAGCTTGATTGATGCTGTGCTTTTACAAAATCGAGGAAAATTGTTATGTGCTCGATAATTTTTTTTATTTGTGCAATGACAGTAGAAATGAATTAGTGTTGAAAAACTCATGGATGAAAATTAGAATTATTTTATTGAGCTTTTTTCATTCAAAATAAAGTTACGTGTAAATTGTAAAATGAAACTGCATGAATAATCTATAGTTAAAAAATAGGAAAAATTTCGTATTGATTAATTTATGAGCAGAGATAACTTGTTTTTATGCTGAGAAGAATTACGCTTTTCCCAGTCTTGATTATACTATTTTGCTATAGTGTATTCTTTAAATCAATTTTAAGGGCTTTTTAAAAGGCTCGAAATTTATTTTCCCCTGCGTCACTATTTTTTTTTAAACGTTTTGAAAATTTATCGTCCCTAAAGTGTGTCAAAAAGGCTTCAAGGATTGGGATCATTAATTTTCCAAAAAAAAAAAAAAAAGAAATTCTCGGCAATTTTCACTGAAACGGAAAATGCACGCTCGCTCTCAAACTTTTTTTATAATCATGATATTTAATTGCAGATTAAAAGATACATTAGATCTTGATCTAACTATCTCTTTTCAAAAATATTTTTATTTATGTTATGTCACACTGGTATTTTCAACTGATAATTTTTTTTATTGAAATATAATAATGATAATTAACTGATATCTGAGTCGATCATCGATAGTAGTTAATGAAGTTGATAAAGGCGTCATTAACTTTAACAAGGTGTAATTGACGACGAAATGAGGCGTAAAAATTTATCAAAGAAATTACGCGCACGAGAATAAGCTCTTCTTGTAAAAAATAATCTACCTCTATTTACAGGCTTTTTTTCTTATTTTTCACTCCCTACCTCTCTCAAGCCCACGCAAATTATTAAAATTGCCACAGCTAAGTAGCTAATAAATAAATCACAATTAAGATTATTTTTAAACTGGACGTCATCAATCAAATTCTCACGTTATTTTTTCGTGTAAAACGATTTAAAAATACCCAAGTTGTGTTTATTACAAGCTACTGACGAGGTATTTAAATTTAATTACTCCACGCTCGTGAAATAAAAACATAGATCAATAATTTATTTTAAACCGTAGATTTAACAAAAAGAAAAAGAAATACCATTAATATCTTAGGATAAGATCAAAATCTCAAGAATAAGGTGTCGGCCGAGTATTCCGTCTAATCTTTAATTCAAAGACTCTTAAAATTTATCGTCAATCACTCAGAGTTAGCCGACTTTATCAGTTCCGTAATTTAGAAGTTTGTTACTCGCGGCGTTACACGGCTACTTTGCTTAATCTTCAACAGGATGTACCTTCAGACCATTATATCGATCTGAGCTTAATAATTCTAAGCTGATTTCGGTACGTCGACTCAAAACATTATTGTAATGCAGCTCTTTCGAGCTTTAACTTCAACTTTAAAACCAAATATTTAAATAACGTCTTGGAATTTTCAATTCAAATGACCAACCGAATCATAAGAATAAATAAGCGCGGGAGGGTACTATAAAAAACTTGAATAATTCAAGATTTCAGTTTTTCTCGAAGAGTTGCTCGAAGAGTTTCTTATTTTTCCATTGGGTCACTCGAGTGGTCACTTCCCCCCAAACGCGCCCATTTCGAAATTACAATTTTTGCACAATAAAAAAGAAGAAGAAGAAAATGACACAACAACAAAAGTTTGGATGAGCCTCGGTGGCGTAATACCGGAAAACGAGTGTTCTCATGCACGGCTCCCTGGTCATCGCGTAACCCGACTCAGCCGTTTGAAAAGAAGAAGAAGAAGAAAAAAAAAAAAAGAACAACAACAAACCTGCTTGTCTCTGGTAGTAGTCGCACTCGGCGCAGACCCGCTGCTGTTCCTCGGACCGCATGAGTTCCTCCTCGTCGAGCTGCTGTCGCGCCTGTGCCGCGATGCAGAGGTCCTTGTATCCCTCGGGCGGGCTCAGGGTTTCCCTCTGCTGCTGCCTCCGCTGTGCCGGCGTCAGGTTCTCGGGCGGCTTCAGCAGCACGTTCCGGTCGCACACGTGGTGGTGGTGGTGCGGGTGCTCGTCCTCGTCCTCGTCGTCCTCCACCTCGTCCACCTCGTCCTCGTCCTCCTCCTCCTCGTCCTCCTCCCCGTCTTCGAAGCTGAGGTTCAGCTCGGCCCGGCATTCCTTGCAGTTGCCCAGCCGTATCATCTCGTGTTCCTGGCAGCAGCAGTCGCACTCTTCCTCGTACTCGGCGCAACACTCCTCCTTTATCAGGATTATGTAATCCGCGGCGAAGAACTCGTTCATCTTCTCGTTGATGACCACCCGGTTCTTCTGTCCCTTGCCCTTGGTCTGTCCGGGCTTTTTGAGCAGGCTCTTCAGGACGACCTTGGGGTGGTGGTGGTCGTCCATCTTCCCGGACTCCTTGTGCTCCTTCATCCTGGCGGTCGCTGCCGCTGTCGGCGGCGGCGGCGGTGCAGGCACTTGTGCCGCCTTCGGGCCTTTTTTCCTGAACAGACTTATCTTGGCGGCTTTTCGGGGCTCGGCGGCTTCAACGAGGAGGACGGCCAACTCCTTCTGGCAACATCAGCTGGGGACTCCCTCGCTCCCCCTAGGTCACCATCCCCGGTTTGGAATAACGACAACTCCGGGGTGAGAGTCCTGAGGGTGAGGTGGCGCCTCTCCGGGGTTATCCCGAGGACGAGTCGATTATCCGTCGGGCAGTCATCCTTTATCGCTCTCCTCCTGGGCTCTCGGAGCTTTTTTTCTTCTTCACTCTCGTCTATGCCCGTGGCCGTCTATCTCCCTCGCTCTTATCGATCACACGCAGGCACGCGCTTTTTTCCCGTCCGCTGCGGGGGCTGCTGTGGTGTGTATGCGTGGGTGTGTGGGTGAGAGAACGCGCTAGGGGGAGGCTGCTGATCTCTGCTGCTATGGGGCCTCTGCGCAAGCTCCCCGCGACCTTGGTCCACTTGCGGGGATTTTTTCGGGCTTATTCCTTATCCACGCACTCCCCCGACACTACTCACATTAACGAAACTAAACTGATAAAACCAATGAGAACAATCTTGCAAGCACTCACGCACGGTACGACATTTTGAACATGGGGGAGGGGGTCGACGCACCTGCAGGCAGCAACCCCCCGCGAAAGGTCGTTAGCTCTCGGTGTGTTGTTGTGCTTTCTGCTGCAGAGCAGACGACGCACTCGGTTATCACTCGTTATCTTTTGAGGTTAGGTACGCGACACTGTACCCTTCGTTTCTCTGAAGACGGCTTTGTTTATTGTTGTTGTTCGACGACAAGAAGCGAGCTTTTGTTGCACAAATGGTCGAGTGGCACGAACAACAAACGCGAACCTCACCGACAGACCGCCGGAACACGACTGGCAACGACTGGTCGCTCCGGGCGGCTGCACCGCGCGCACTCGAGTACTACGATCTCTCCCCCACCCCACCCTCCTCCTCCTCCTCGCGTGCGCGCGCGCCGAGCCGGGCTCTTACGCTGTAGTGTGTGATACATACTCGTTACGCACCTTCTACTTCACTCCCCCCATGGTCAGCTCGTTGATAAGGAAGGATTTTTTGGGCATCGATTTTCGGCGCTATGACTAATAAGGGGTCACTGTGGCTTGTCTTTTCACTTCCTGCATAAGTGTTACACGACTTGGTCTCTTTTACGATTTTAAGTGTAATCAGCTTACGAGCGTCGCGGGGCTGGGGAAGTGCCTAATCCTTTTGACTATTTTTTTTTCAAAATACTGTCTAGAATTCAAAGTGTAGTTTGAAGTACATTAGCTGGTTAACTAGATCAAAATTTGAGAGTGAAAAAAGCTTTCATCCAAGCAAATTATCAATTCAGAACTGTGGTCTACTAGAAGTTGGTGAGCACGAGTTTGGAACATTGCATACAAAAACCTGCTAATGTTTCCACGAGTTTCGATTATACTATCTCCCGCTGCTTCAACAAATTAGGAACATTCAACCTGAAAACTTAAAAAAATTATTTATAGGAATGTTAAATATGTGACTACAGCAATAGTATCTCCTTATTAACCCACAATCCAACTTATTCTAGGTTCACGTAATTGTTTTAACGAATGAATAAACAAATTAATTCCAAAAAACTTAATGTGAGTACACTAATGCTATCTCGAGAAAAACCCATTCAAAAAAACAACCTAGGTTCGTGTAAACATTTCTTCTTCACCTCAAACCCAAAAACTCATTTCAAAGAGAATATTCCCAACTCGTAGACGCGCTAGAAAAAAGAGTGTTCCCAACTCGTAGATTTTTTTGTTGGCTTATTGCTGTTCCCAACTCGAACTAGACTCAATTTTTGATTATGTTAGGTATTCAGCAGCATTCGGACTCACTGCGACTCACTAGCTGCTGGAATGAACTATCAACGAAAGTCAGAAGCACTTATAATTGGCACCAAAATACTCAAAAGTTGGCGACTGCAAATCTAGAAAAATTTGCTAAAAAAATTTAAACCCAATATAATTTATGTAATAACTATTTTGCGAAACAACGGTAACTAAAAAAATTAATGAAAAATCATTTTTTAAATCTTTTAATTCATTTAAGTTAGTTTATGCTTTTTATTGGTTAAAAATTTTTGTTGCAAGAAAATTATTTTTACTCCGCAACATTTTATGGTCGAGACATTCACCCTGAATAATGGCATTTTGTACTTTTTAATTGGTAATAAAAATAAAAAGGCTGAATTTACATGACTTTTTGATCAAGTTATGAGGTGGTAACAAACTTTCACGCATCCAAGTTTGAGAATAAAATTTCAAGTTCCCTATGTTTTACCGAAATGTTCATAGCAGCTTCCATAAAAATGAATTTAACATAACTTTGGCGCATGATAAAAAATAATATACTTTATTAAAGTTGTAATCCAAAAACCATGTTGAAAAATTTCAAATCCTGAGGCTTACAGTTTTGTACACGGATATGTACACAGGGGCGGGAACCAGACCAGGTCAAGCAGATATTTGGCAGGAAGGCAGTGGCACGAACTTTAAAAGCTCTTTTCTAAAAATAAAGTTTTTTTCAGACTAAATAAGAGATGATTACAACTGACCAATTAACTTTGACATCGCAAGTGCTTTTTAATTGCATGAAACAAACCATAGTTTGGGTCTAAATCAATGAAACTTGAAAAAAAAAAAATTTTAAGTTACTTTATGAAAGCTCGAGCGAATCTCTCGTCAAACAATTGGCAAATTCCACTCAAACGGGACAATTATCCGGCAGGGTTCCCATTAGGAAGACCAAAGGACATTGTCACTCAAGCTCACCCCCGCCGGAAACTACCCCCAGGAGTTTGATTAAGATCGGACTCGCGGTATGTGTTATACCTCCTTGTTACTCCGAATTTATCGAGTCAAGGCACGTTTTAATGATGCATTCACTAGATTGCGCCATCCTTTTTCCTCTCTTCTCGAATCTTACCTTTAGAAAATAGAATTCAAGCTTACTCTGAAAAATTTATTGCATAAAAATATGAAAGTGTCTAGGTACCATCGCCGTGTACCGTATTCGGTGCACGGTGCACGGTACACGGTACCAAATAAGAGTTACTTTAGACACTCTGTGAATTTAAGTGGGTTATTTAGGATGGGTTATTAGATTTAAAGTAAAAACTAGTAGTTTTTTTAAACTTAAGTGGGTTATTTGGAATAAATTATAGGATCTAAAGTAAAAAGCTACCGTGTACCGTGTACCGTGTACGGTACACGGCGATGGTACCTAGACACAACCTAAAAATATTTGTAACATAAAAGTGTGTTTAAAAAATAGGTACAGTGTGACGTCATTAAATTTAACTTTTCAAAATAAAATTTAAAAAATCCGATTAATTGATTTTTTAGTATGAAATTATAAAACCGTGTTATGTTACAACAATTAAATTTAACAGCAATATAATGACATTAAAATATCTTCATCGAGTTTTACATTAAAAATAAAAATAAAAACGACTAATTTATTTATTTTTATTATTTTTTATTCATCCACTCACAATTTCAATCTCAAACACAGAATAAATATTTGTGAAAATTATTAACCTTTAAATTTTGTGTAAGCAGACAATTGAAAATTTATCTCAAATAATCAAAACCTTTTAAAATTTATTAGTGTTGTGAAAATTTCAACTGATATTTATTTCATTAATGTACAACTGTATTAATAAATACATGATCCACTTGTGCAAAAACTTTTTTTCCCAACGGAAAATCGTTTTTAGCTCGATATTTTTACGGTAAAATTTCTTATTAAACTCGTCAATGAAATTTTCCAAAGATTAAACGTAAAATTCTACCGATTTTAGCTGAAAATAATTCGATTAATAATACAATCAAACCGAATGTGTGGCCAAAACATAATAGAATTAAAAGTTGATTAGCACTTATAGCTGCTTCAGCTTCATCGATTGGTGAAGCTTCATGAATTTGTAAAGCAACGGTACGGTTCAATCTGTAAACTCCGTCGAACAATTCAACCATGCTTTGCAGACCAGATTCTCGAACTCTTCGTAAGATTAATCCAAATTTATCAATGTACGGGGAAGAATCTTCGAAGGGATAGAAGGTAGGTTTCATACTTAATGGTGGTTGAGCTATTTTAATTATTTTTTCTTGCAGCTCAACGCTCTTAGAGCTTAAACTATAGACATAGTACAGAAATGCTTTTTCGTCTTCACTAGATCTTCGATGCAATCTTTGGTATCAATGTACTTATTGAAAGTCTTTTTTCTTAACTCCGTAAAAATGGTTTCATTTTTATAACCATATATAAAATCCATAAATATTCCATTTTCAGCATATATAGGTAATTCGTACTTAACTAAATCCTCATTATCCTCAAATAGAATTTCTCCCCTTTGAAAAGTTATTTCCAAGATCACAATACTAAGATCATTCATAATCAACGTAAAAGCTATGACAATCGTTAAAAAAATTAATCTGCCAATTAATTTTTGCGGTTCGTAATCCAACGTTCGCCCAAACAATACTCGAATCAGATCAAATTTACTTTGTATTTCTAAATTGATATTCAAGTAATGTGCGCCATAAGAAAAACCATAAATGATAAAAAATATCAAAAATAAGTACACATATATTCCTGGAGGTAAACTCAAGTATAAATTATCTTCTAGTAAAATTGGAACCAAAATAATCCACGCCCGATCAGGGCATTGTGTGTGTATGAATAAATTATTCCGAGTAAAAAAGTATGTTCGCGATTCAGGATAGAGGTTCATTTTTGTTTTGCTCCATAGTCTCAAAAATGATCTGCTACAATTTCCAAAATCAATCAATCTTATATCAAAATTCATAGATTTGAGTATCAGTTCTATTACAGGCTGTTTTTTTGGAAACTCATGGAAGCTTCCTTCGAACGATTTCATATACCTTGCAGAAAGAATTTCACCAACTACGTTTATATAAAATTTATGTTTGTTAACATTTTTTAATAATATCTGGAAACATTGTTACATTCTGTGTTAAAGTATATCGTCGGAAAAATTCATGTAAAAAGGGTTGTACATTTGAACTATACTTGAATCGAGGTGTAAAAATTTTTCGTTGCCGACAGTCAATATTGTGAAATCTAAAAATTTTTTCGACCATGCAAACTCGAGTATAGATTCGGTCATGATTTTGGTGGAATGATCATTGGTAAAAATTATTAAAGTTCTGGGTTTTTTCTGAATCGGTACCAGTTGTGCTATAAAATACTCGATAAACACTTTAATATTACTTGAGTTGTTTGAGATGAATTATATTAAGGATGATCCAAATGTTGTTTTATTACTTCCCTGAGTTATATCAACGGTGTTATGTGGATTGTTTGTTTTAAAAGTTGCTGCAATGCTAGGAAAAGTTTTAATCACTAAGTCGCTTTCTAGTGACTTTTGCACCAAATTATTGGAATAGTAAAAATAAATATGAGTTGGACGCACTTCAACCAGTATCTTTTGAGAGATCAGTGTCGATAGTTCAGCCCGAACCGAAACCACGATCATTAAATAATCAAAAATAAAAATTTTATGTAAATATCTAAGAATCATAACTATTATGTGCAAAGAAGAAATTTTTTTTTTTTAATTAAACATTTTATTCTGGATTGAAAAAGGTTTCAGTTCGTATTATGTTTGAAATGAATAAGTAAAATCAAACATTTTGAAAGTTTTGTAAAATTATATGATAACTATTTAAATTTAAATTTTATATCTCTTAGTACAGTTATTAAACGTTCGGCTGGTTCAACCTGCATAAACAAATACAATTTTTTCGAGTTATTTTTCAAACTCGTGCTGTATTTTTAACTTAAACTCTACTTTCATAATTTTCATTTAAAAATTTTTTATTACACACAATTATATATTATAAACAGTTATGATTGATAGA
This sequence comes from Encarsia formosa, assembly GCA_038277355.1. Taxonomy (NCBI): domain Eukaryota; kingdom Metazoa; phylum Arthropoda; class Insecta; order Hymenoptera; family Aphelinidae; genus Encarsia; species Encarsia formosa. The sequence goes on from CM076184.1 coordinate 116,951,435, forward strand.
TTTTTAATGGTTGAAAGTTGATCTATGTTTTAAAATTATCACAGCCTCGACTATTTTTTTAAATCTTGAAAGAAAACAAGTCAGATCTGGTTTTGCTTGAAAATAAAACTGAGTTTTTTCGATTTTATTTTTTAAAACAGAAAATTTGTTTTGACTTTGCAACCATGAAAATTATCTTTTCGTCATATATTTGCCAGTTATTTATACTTTGAATCTATTACTACAATTAAAACCACTTTTTAAAAATATATTTTTTTAATAATATTGTGAAGTTTTTTCATGTTTTTTTTTTCAAACGCGGTAGGGTCGATAATAAGCGCATTTCAGAATTGTAACTTTTCTGTTGATACTGCAGTTTATGTTTTGTCCAAAAAATTTAAAAAGGTTCTATAAAAATAGGATAAGAAAAATGTCCACTTTAAAAATGAACCCGTTCATTTGACTCGTAATAATTTTTCAGGTTAAATCATTAGATAGTTTTGTTCGAATTCTTTGAATGAATCAATCAACAAAATATTACCATATTTTGAATAAATTTATGATCTTTGTGAATGATTACGTCACCGGGCTTATTAGTATCGGCGATGATTGATTACTGCATCACCGCCAGGGCGATTTGTAGACATCGAGGGCGTGTCAAAGTAGAGTCAGTCCGACGTTCTCTACAAAGCCCTGGTTACGTGATTAAAAAGAAAACTCTACCTTCATAATTATTTTGAACAGTTTATTTCATAAGAACAAAACTAGGAATGTAGTTTCAATATTATTATTACTAGAAAAGAGTTGTTCAATAAATATACGATAAAAAATTTGAAATTACTAAAGTAATTTTGTTTCAAAATTATCGATAAAAAACAAGTTTTTGTCATGCTTTTATTTTCTAAAGAATGCGCGAGTACCCTTTTTATAGTTCAATGATAAATTTATTTCAATTTAAAAAAATAATAACGTTTTATATCTGAGTGATTTTTCCGAGGGAGTAGATTTTTTTCGTTTATTAAAGCCAAAAGAAATCTCCGAAGGCTTCCAGAGTTATAAGCAACAGGAAATGAGTACATTTTGCAGGGAACGAACGAAGACGCGCGCTTATCGGAAAAAAGTACTTAAACACAGAAATAAACAGTTGCCACCTTCAAATTGCCTCCACAAAAAGTATAGCTCAAACTTAAATTTAAACACATATTATTCTAAATCATTTAGAATAAGTAATTGTATAATTCATGCGTAATTTTTCAAAAAAAATTGAAGTTTAAAATTTGGACTATCTAAAGAAGAATAAAGTATATATTTAAAATTGGCAAAAAACTGTAAATTTTGAAACTGGGCTTTTTGAGTTTTTCACAATCCTAGAAAAAAAAAAAAAAAAAAAACATCTATCGTACTCATTGCAGGAATAAAAAATTCATGGCTCACACCCTTGGTGCTTGTCCTTTGTCATCCCCATCCTTTTTTTTTCGTAAGCGCTTTGGCCCATTTTTTCACATAATTGGACTGTTTGTAATGCGAAAGATAATGAGGGAGAGTTGAGGGAGCAAGCGCAGCAAAAGCCGAGGTCGTGGCCGGGAGGCGCATGCAGCATGCACTGTTAATTTTTCTTATACGAATTAATCATTGTTATACTCCGGGTGAATTGGAGTATGATTATTCGAATTAAATAAAATCGTGATTGCTATAGTATTAATTTAATTTATAAAAAAGCGTTTTTATTTTGTTTGAATCTTTTATTCTTTGATTTATTAATCACCAAATAGTGTATAAACCGCGAGAATGGTTGAAGGGTAGAATTCATCGCATGCTTTGTAAAGAAAATTCATTTTGGTAATTTTTTCTCGAATGATAAAAAGAAATTGGCAGTTTTGAGTCTATGAATAATGTTTATATTATAACATTTCAAAACAATTTTCATTCTTATGAAAATTAAAAAACGGCATTTTTGAAGACTATCTTTTTTCTTGAAATTTTTTAACATGGATATTTGTTACTGAATAAACAATTTTTGAGATATCATTTTAAAATGTGGTACAGATGAGTCCTAGTTTCTCCATAAGTCGATATAGCTAGTTTTTAAATATTTTTTCAGTACTTTTTAATAACTAAAAATAAATAAATAAATAAATAAATTTTATGTGTAATACTTTTTATTTGAACAATTATAAATTTTTATCATGACTTAAGATACAATAAAAGATCTTTAAGTTGAACAAAGTTGAAAAGTACTTTTTTTGAACAAAGGTTGTACAGCCATCTAAACTTTAAAAAACTATTTTCCAAACAAACCATCACCTTTCGAAGGCAACAAAAGAAAAATTTATCGACTCAAGTTACCACTCGAGTAAAGTGCATAGTACAGTATATTTAAAAATTGAACGTAGTTTTACGATCCTACGATGTAAAATAGAGGGAAGAAGCGGCCAGACATGCGGAAAATTAGCAAGCCACTGTCCGATTCTCTGCATGCATGACTACCTTCCCCCATTAAACCCTCCTGCTCGCACAATCCGTTTCTTCTGCTGCGGTTGTGGCCCTAAAAGATTTAACTCTCGTGCTCAGGAATTTTTAATTACCGCACTTTATATGTCTGAGCAAACACAAAATTAAAGTGTACGTTCAATAAATAATGAGTAGCCTAGGATAGTTCTAAATAAATAAATAAAACGTAATTGTACAGAAAGTAAATAACAATTTTTTTTACAATCACATGTTTAACTTAAGCAAGAAATTTAAGAGTTACAAGAACTTCGTTTTTTGATAAAAATATATTGTCAACAGAAAAACAAAGAAAAATTTGCATTAAAATTGTTGTTTGTAAGTCTTTGATATTACTGTATAAAAATAATTAAACTTTCAGAAGCTCCTTAAACGTGTCAATAAATTTTCATGTTTACAAGCCAAACTAATACTTTGAAAGAATTTTTTGAAAATAACTAAGGTTTATTAAATAAAATAACGTAAAAATGTGTTCAAAATAATGCTTGAAAAAAAAGTCAATAAGGTAAATTGCTTCTTTACCGACAAGACACCGATCGAACTTTTGAAAAAATCCCGAGAGATACCGCCACCGTCCGGTGCCTCAACGTTTTGTCGTTTGCGTCTTAGTCAAGTCTTACTAAATAAGTTCACACTTTTGATTAACATACAAATATTGGTGCAACAAAAAGTGCAAGCCAGCAATGATAATTAAAGTTTATATGAATTTTTTTTACTAGTTTTCGAGTTGTATTTACGCATTTATTCCTTGTAGTCCTAAGATATAATTTAATTTCTCAAGCCGTAGAGTTTGGCTCAGCATGGCTCAGAATACAAATTCTATTTTAATGGCCAATCGATAACTCAGACAATAATATCTGTTCCTGATAGCCCGGCGCAATTTTCGCGTAAAAGATTAAATCGGCTAATTTTCAAAAACATTCCCAAACTTTGAACAACATTGATCCATCGGAAGAAAATTTTTTCCAGTCTCATAGAAAATATTGTAAAAAAACCAAAATCGTAATGCAAAGCGAGTCGAGCCCGATTTGAATCCCCTCGTCAACCGGTAGGATAAAATCCAGACTGGCAAAAAGGTCAGAGAAAGAAAGAGAGAATTCGGGCCGAGCCGAGCTATACATAAAAGAATCCAGCATGCACTTGAAATAGCGGCGCGTCGTTAATTAATCACGCCGTAGTGGAGCGCCGCGCGGTGCGCTCTCTTGTCCCCTCCTCTTCGCTGTAGTAGGTATACAGCAGTGCACGCGCCCTGGCTACATAATGATTTTCCACTTTCCCGGAGCGGAGGGAGAGCCGAGCCGAGCGAATGCGACTAGACCCCGGGGCTTATTTTAGAGAGGGCTTCGTTTCGTTTTCGGGGGACGGCGGATTAGGCCGAGAAGGGGATCGATCCCCAGGAAGGGGGTAAGAATTGCATTTACTTTGGACACTTGCTGCAACGAGATTAAAATTGATAATGACGGAGGATCAGATCTCGGGGAGGGATCAGTGATAACTAATATGCGAACAAACAGATTTTTTTTTCAATAAATAATAGATGTACGAGTGACTGTGGATTAAATTTGCAATCGATCGCTGGCTTGCTGAAATTAGCACAAATGTCAAATCTCGAAATGAAAATCTTAATTTTTACTCGAGGTTAACGAACTCGACTCGGGTACGTCATAACTTTTCTCTCTATACAACGTTCGTTTTCAAAATCTTTATGGATTTTTAATGACCGTTGAGATTCGTATTACGAATTCTCGGTATTGAATTTTCTGCACAGGAAACGTCGTGCACTTTAATTTATTATATCCGAATTTTCAGGCTATTTTGAGTCTTTTTCTTACCATACATCGTTACAATCCATAAAAAGATTAAATCTTCAGCTTATGGATTTGACTTGAGTTTTATTCGAAAATGTGGAGTACAGATTAAAAAAGTTTTGAAGCTTTTTAAAAAAGTAATAGAAAAACAAAGTTTTTAATATTTATAATCTTTAAAATTTTAATGAATTCTCGCTTCTAACAATCTCTTTGGATACTAAACTTTTTTTCTGAATAATTTCGAAGAGAAGCTACTAACTTTTAAAGCAATTTTTAGTTTAGAAAAAATTGTAATTTACTATTTAAATTCTCAACGTGAGCAAAAATTGTTACTGTGTACCTGTAAAATTATTGATTTCTAAACAAAAATTAGAAAAAAGAAAAAAATTTACGTTTATAAAAAAAAAGGTCACATGCAGGTGAGGTTTTTTTTTTTTTTTTTCCTTTCAGTGCTGACACTAGCCTGTAAGAGGCTTTGCGGTCAAAAGTATGAGGTGTCATTAAAAAAAGAAGTTAAAATTTTTTTTTTTTTTTAATAGTTCAAACTATATAAAAACAATAATAATAAATGGTAAAAAAAAACAACAACAAAAATTTAGATTTTGAAATTATTTATTTCAGTTGCATTATTTGCAATAACATCTTGTATACTATGTCACTATACCATCTTTCGAATGGTATAATCATAAAATTTACGTGTAAACAAGATAAAAACATTAAAATATATATATGTATAAGACTACATTTTCATAAAAACGCCATAAAAACCGCATTAAAACAATAATTCATAAAAAATAAAATATTTCTCAATAATATGTACAATATACATACTTTGTCTAATAAATAAAAACTTAATACCTTAGAAGATAAGAATAAGCTATATAAAATCAATAAAGGACCTTATAAGGATTTAGTATGCCGTTAGGGTCCATAGTCTTCTTCATAAGACGCATTAGCTCAATCGCAGACTCGTCCTTGCTGTAGTGCAAGTACTTGGCTTTCTTGAAACCGATACCGTGTTCGGCACTAATACTGCCACGCAACTTCGAACAGTACTCGAAGATGTAGGGTTCAAGCTTTGAATTAACGTGTTCGTCGAAGTCCGAAGTGTTTATTTGAAGGTGCAAATTACCGTCACCTGAAAAAAGAAACGAACAACCGATTTAGGGGGTCAATGTTTTACAAAAACTAACTTTGCATAAAATACTTTTTTTTTTTTTTAATATTCGTCAGGGTAAATGTTGTATCAAATTTATACTGATTTTGTTTTTTTAGTTTTTAAAGTGGGCATTTATTCAATGATAAAAATTAACTTTTACTCTTTTCAAAATACTCTACCTAAAATACATTGATGAGTAAGGATGTATTTGGTTTGTATAAATTGTGACTTCTTAAAAACTTCAATTGCAACATAGTTATAATATACTGAGTAAGTAAGTTTCATTTATTTTTCGTGACACAATGTTTTAATTTTGAAAATTAAATTTAAACTAACTGAACATCTTAAGGGAGTAGGGACTGTATATTTAATAAAAATTGAATAGTATATTATTCCCGCAGGCGAGATGGTTCGATTTGGCCTCCGAGAGGTTTGCGACCCGAGCCGAAGGCGAGGGTTGCAACGAGGAGGCTAAATCGAACCCTCGAGCCTCAGGGAAATATACTATTTTTCGTCCTTCTAACCGAAAACAAGGGGCGAAGTTCCGATTTTGAGGTTAGAGGGACGAAATAATATTTATCCGCGATGTCTTCTTTGGGCCTGAATAAATATCTTGCTAGTGATAAGTGGAGAAACCACTTTAAGCTGATAACTATTGCCCTTGAGAATTCTCTTTAAAAATTATTTGAAATTCTTCGGAAGTATATTATCTCAGGGTTGTTTTTGATGACACCAAAAGAGTATTTTAGACCATGCCTTCGGGTTTGAACAAAATAAATTTGGCTTGTGTTCGAGAGCCTGCACTAATAAGAAAAAAAAAAAAAAAACTCACCCAAGTGTCCAAAACCAGTGATGAATCGGATGTTGCAGCCCCTTAGATGCTCGTGTAACGCCGGAACGATCTCGTAGAATTGAGTCAGCGGGAGTGAAATGTCGTATTTGTAAAGATAACCTTTCCTTGTCTGGGCCTCGGATAATCTCTCCCTCAGCTCCCAGATGTTCTGCACGTGAAAGAAAAAATTTTTCAAGTTAGTCTACCAGAAGTCATTTTTCGTTTGAAACGCGAAACCCTCGTCAAAAAGAGAAAGCAAGCAGCCAGCAGTAAAATATTTTTTGCTCCATGCGAAGTTACATTTATTTGATTTTTTTACGAACCCTGACTTTTCCGGGGTCCGAGGTGTAGGTTCCGTCGTCTACGTAGCCGTCCTCCATGACCTTTTCCAGAAAAGCGGTGAGCTTCTCCTCGTCGTGGGTCAGGTTACTGCCGGAGGTCTCGATAAGGGTGTAAAAGTCGTGATCGCTCGACAGGGGACTCTTGAGGCCCAACATCTCGCCGGCGTTTTCCACTGACGTGCGGTCGATAAGCTCGAACGAAGACAGAATCTCCCCCAGATCTTTTTTCGCCAGCTTGAAAGTCCTTAATACGTTTTCGTAACTCTTGAGGCCTGTTCAATAACGTGTAATGGGTGCTTTTAGTTATGTAACATTGATTATTGTGAAAGCATATGAAAATTCATCCGCAACGTAGAAAAATTCAAAATAGTAGGGAAAAAGACGTAGTAAAAAAGTACGTATTTTCTTTTTTTCCTTTCACCAATCGCTCTCTCTTTCGTCCGTGCATTTTTCCCACACCGAAAAAGAAGTCATCAGCTCTCCATACAAAAGTCAGTTCGGCTGAGATTTTTTTTTTTCCCCGCTCTGGTCTCCTCCTCCTTCTTCTTCCGAAAAAACCGGCTCGAGCCGACCGAATTAAAAGCGTATATAGGAAGAAAAAGGAGGAGGGGAGAGCCGTGGTAGTATAAGGTTGTAGGCTCACCTAAAAACGCGACGTTCACGGCCTTGGGCAGGGTTGGACACTGTATGGCGATCTTGGTGACGACGCCGAGCGTGCCTTCGGAACCGATGAACAAGTGCTTCAGGTGGTAACCGGTGTTGTCCTTTTTCAGAGTGTTCAGGCAGTCGATCACTTTACCATTTGCCAGCACCTTTAAAAAAAATTAAGTTCAATTTTATTTAAAAAGTGGTTTATAATTGAACAAGTTCAATTTTTGACAGGAAGAGTGCAGCTTATGCTACTTCCAATACTGAGTTATTTCTGATTTTCTAATGGTTGAAGACTGTTTTTATTATTTTTACAGGTTCGAAAAGACCCGACGGCAAACGAAAACTCATGATTGTGATCACAAACAATAATTGATTCATTAACTTTATTATAAATTAATTTTAAATCCAATATAACGTTGAAATTTATAAACTAGTTGTATTTTTGTGTAAACAATTAAAAAAATGTTAACTACGATTGAAATAAAAATTAAACTTTTTACAACAAAAAATTATTCAACACATTAAACTCTTAAGTAATATCCCACAGTGCAAGTGTGTACTAACGGCTTCAAGACCCAAGATGTTTCCGTGAAGATTGCCGTAGCGCAGTAGTCTCAGTCCGCCGGCGTTTGTGGATACGTTGCCCCCAATCAGGCAGCTGCCCTTGGCCCCAAGGTCAATCGGCATCATGAGGCCCACTTGGTTTAGCCTCTCGTCCAGGGTCTGCAGCACGCATCCGGACTCGCACACCAGGACACCTTCGAGAAAACACGTGTAAAGCAGCTTATGTAAATACATGGTCATTATGGTGGTCCTAATGGACTCTAGAATAACTTAGTTCTTGAGATTTTTCGACTGAGAACTATCTTCCAAGACAGAGTAAATAGATTTAAAGCCTTTGAATAACTTGGAAAAGGAGAAATAATTGATTGTCAATAAATATATAGTGAGTGGCTCGGTTTTTACGAAAGTTGAATTAACAGATTAAGGGTTATCGGATCTAGTCCTACTGTTACTTCTGCTGACAGACAATTCAACTTTGTCATCAAATAGATCATTTTAATCTATAATGCTTATAATGAAAAAAAAAAAAAAAAAAAAAAAAAAACATTTAACACTATAATAACTGTCTACTTTTTTTTTCATTTTTAAATTTCTATTCCATGCGAGTTCTTTTGCAAACCAAATCTGTTATAAATAAGAATAAATTACAACAGGTTAATGTTGAAAATATATCTGTTGCAAAGTATAGGTACAAAACTACTACTTTTTTTATTTGCAATCTATTAATTTAAAAAACCAATAAATGATTTGTATCTAATTTTATTCTCTGTTTCAAATTATGGTTGCCGCGCGAATACAAACATTAAATCTTGGAGCTTCCTACAAATTTACAGAAACAAATGACCCCGAAATCAGCGGTAATCTCTTCCGCCCACGCTCATCCCTTTTAGCCCTTTCTCGAACTCAATAACGGTCCATGGAAAGATAGAGAGAGAGAGAGAGAGAGAGAGAGAGAAAAAAAGCAAGAGGTGCAGCGCTGGTTGGATTACGGTACCCCAAGCAGAAGGGGAATCTAGATTAGCGTCGTTATTAGAGGGAACGACGAGTCTCATTAGTGCACCGGCCCGAAGAGCGATGCGAGCCGCACGCGAGAAAAGTTTAGCGCCCCTGTGGTAAAAACCTCCGCGCACTGTGCACTTCTGTTATTAATTTTTACGGCGATATTTAAATTTATACCCCGAGCTTGTTTATTAGAGGTTGCGTGATTTTTTTTTCTTCTTTCCGAGGTAATTGTGTGGCTTGTAAGATTGGTTATCGTTCTGGAATTAGATTCGCCTGCGTGGGGCTTAATTCGTTCTTTTCCGCAGGCTAATCTAATCAACCTTCTTTTTTTTTTCAACTCGCGGGGCAATTTTAGAAACCAGCTTGGGATTCAAAATCAGTTTTATTGTTATTGTATAAAAATTTCAAGACGAGAAAAATTTATCGAGCATGGCAGGCTCTCAAAATGTGTTTTTGAAACTTTAAACGAGTTTTTCTCTTGGAATTTCAACTGGCGAGTCCCGAACTTGAAACCTTCATAAATACACAATTTTTAACGAAATGGGGCGTGATTTGTGTCGAAATTTGCATAAATTGCCACCATAAGATCTCTGAGTCACGTGATGCCTTGCAAAAATTTATCGACGTGGATTCGTCGTTTATTCTACCTCAAAGTGTGATTCATCGGCAAAAACAAAATACAATATTTTACAATACTTTCGGAGGGATTAAAAATTTACATTTTTTTTTTATAAGATGCTTTTCTTAAATTAACTTTCATTCGTTTATTTTTGGTATGTTAAAATCTGCTAAGCTCTTCAAAACTGCAGCGATGTATGGATCTAAAAATTTATTACAGGCTTTTCACGACCTGATGACGGGAGTAAAAAGTGTCATCTCAAGAAAATCTGGTTAAAAAATCAAAAACTGTATTAGAGAATCATACATTATATGTACATCCTTCAAAGAAAAACCTTTATTACAAAAAACGACTTCATAACATGTAGGGTATAACGTAAAATCAATTGTGTTGAGGCAAAATTAAAGCCCACCGAATCAAAATAATTTATTAGTAGTTTCCCTTAATTTTTAAAACTTATTTTATTCAAAAAAAAAAAAAAAAAACTTTCTTTTCTATCTTTTAAAACCAACACAGCATTCCGAGTCACAGCAACAATATTTTTCCAGAGCCAATTTCAAAAATAACACAGCGCCCCATTCGTCAAACCTTTCCGAGGAAAAAAGAAAACTGAATCTGTCGGTCCGCGGGAGTTCCCCCATAATTTATGCAAAAAAAGAAAAAAAAAAAAACCAGAGAAAGTCAACTTACTGTCGAAAAGCTACCCGAAAAAAAGAAGAAAGAGAAAAAAAGGTACTGAAGACCGCGGCGGCACGCTCCCCTCGCTACAAAACCGACCTTGGGCAGAGGGGAAGAGAGAGAAGGGGGGGGGGTAGCCTCTTTATCCACATTTATGTCAGGGCACCACGTTGACCGCCTACTGATGCTCCTCGCAGGTATAGCTAATAACAGGCCGGGGCGACCCTGACACTCGACCCTTTTCTAAACCGTTTCGCTTATTAAAAGGTCAAACATGTTGATCCTTTCACTTTTAGCTCGGGGCTGATTTTGAATTGGCGTGCTGGGGTTTGAGGTTTGGGAGTTAATAAGTGTTCGAAGACTTGGTCGAGTGAGGTACTTGGAAAAGTGATAACTAGTTTTAAGGGCCACTTTGAGTTTTGGTGAGGATGAGATTTCACACATCTTTTTCTCATAGAAATACGTAAACTAAACAGATTTTTCCATATATTTTCAAAAATAGGAGATCATATTTAGAAAGCTATTCAAGCTATTATTACACATGCAGATTTTTTCTGTAAAAAAAATATTTCGCAGATTAATTAGAATTTAATATCAATGTATGAATTGCCTGTCAGATCAGAAGCATTTACAGTTTGATTAGAAGTCTATAATGTACTGCTAGGCTAGTGACTACTGATACAGAAAAAAAAAAAAAATAATAATAATCAATAAAAGCAGCGTTCTTTATCAGTCTCCTGACTTTAATTTCCATTCCAGTGTTAGAAACTGACTACTGATGAAGTTCTGAAATCCTATTTGATTTCAACAGATAAGCTCCTGTTACCCGATCTCGGAATCATTTCTCCACATCCAAGTTATAATGTAAATTCTACGAAATAATAATCCGTTAAATCGGGCACGAGTGACTCTCGAAAGACTTACCGGCAAGCTCGTCTATGTCGATGATCTGGTTCATAAGCCGCATGGACAGTACGACCTCGTCGAAGACGGGCACGCTGCCTCCCACGAGCCCGGTGTTGCCGCTCTGAGGGCAAACGGCGAGCCTCTGCCGATCGCAGTAGCCCAGTATGGCCGAAACCTCCTCCGTGCTCTTGGGCTTAAGAACTATTCTGCTCGAGCCTGCGAAATAAAAAGAAGCCGTAAATCACAACGAGCGAAACTGGGCGTCTTAATTTATCCCCGCGCGCGCGGTTGTGTACGAGGTGAGCGCTCGGGACCGACAGTTTGATTGCATCTATTTGCATAGTTTAGCAGTTAAGGATTTTCGACCGATTGGCCCAGCGTTAGGATCATTCCGAGACGATTCGGGAAATGATAGGAAGAGCTTGCTGGCTGGCTGGGTCCCATTATGGTAATGCGGTCTCGGTTGCGTGTCCGAGGATTTGACTAAGAAAAGGTTTTTCGGAATCTGGATTTACGCAGGTTCAAGTTTTACTTAGTGCGAGTTTCAAGGTTTTGGTTAATGAAATTCCTTCGCGCTTCTTTCGTCGTTTGTTTTAAAAACAGATGGCTAAATGAAAATAATTTGGAATTAATTGTGCTAGTTTAAGTGTACGATTGGCTGATTCTAAACCTTCAGTATAATTATTTAAGGAGGCTTGGCAGCGTAGGGGTCGTACCTAGCAGGGGCCCTTGCGGGTGGATGAAATTGAAAATAAGAAAAAATGTATTTTTTTTATTTATTTTTATTAGTAAGAGATTATTTATCATTTTTAAACATATTAAAACAAAATTTAAGATAAAAAATTTTTAAAAACGTTGAAAAATTGCATGTTTTGAAGTTTATGTACCGCAATTTCCTATTTTTCTTGTAAATTAGTCCGATAATCTTAAATTTTTATAATTTTAAAATAATCTTCAAATTTTTATCTTTAAAATGACACCTGACTCGTAGTAAACTTGTGGATTTTGATGATTTGCCAAATTTTTAAATGTTTTTTTCCATAAGAGCCCATGTTAAAAAAAAAATTCTAAACTGATTTTTTTCTCGAAAACGAGTCCGACAACCATTGTTGTGTTAAATAGGAAAGTTGTTTGTCTTACTTCAAGGAATCTACAGGAATTTTTTGGGTTCTTAGTTTTGGATTTTGAAAAAACTGTCAAGCCTCCTTAAACTTCTAAAATAACAGTGCTTTAAAAAACATTTCAAATTTTCTTTTTTAATAAACTTATTTCATTCAGATTTCTTAAAATTTATCTTATTTATGGAAAATCTAACGATTTTTTGTTAAAATAGACTTTAAATAAGTTTTACGTTATCTATTTTTTGTTTTTGATTCGATTGCTTTTTAGTAATACCATGCATAAATATGTTATGATTGGCAATATTATTAAACGTTCTATACAAATCGAAATGATTTTAAGAAATACTGTACTAAAAGTTGAAGTTTTTCCTTATAAATACACATATTTTTCAAACAATACACATAGGCAGAAATAACTAATTTATATATAGCCATCAATATCTTTACAGTTACAATCCCTCTTCTGTCTTTTAGACTAATTTATTTACTTATAATGTTCAAAACTTCAAAATGATTTCTAAATCTTCATTTATTCGCATCTCTCTTTAAACTTTTTGTTGTTATTCTACAACCGAATACCAAAGCGCGAGTAATTTTTTCAAGATATCTGCACGAATTTAAGTTTTTAAATTACCTTGATCGAACGACCGGCTTAGCTAGTACAAATAAGAAATATTGAACTTAAAAATTGAGCCGTTTGATTTTTCAAGAAATAAGTGAGCACGCTGACTCAGAATTCTAAAAGATGACTAGAAATTTATAATTTTCTGCTAGCAAAAATGATAAGTTAACCAGCAGCTATAGAAAATCGGCAAATTTGAACACTCTGGATGCTCGAGCGTAAAAAAGAGAAAAAAAAGAATAATTCGCAGACGTAAAAATTAAAACATTCCACCCAGGTCCCAGAGTATGATAAAGTGAATGTAGGGTAGAGGTATACCGACCTTTGACCATGTGAAGCCAGTCGACGTTGTAGCTGTCGCACTCGTCGGGCTCGGTAATGACCCGATCGGTACCGAGTATCCTGGCGAAGAAGGCCGCGTGGACATCGCTAATGGCCGCGTAAGGACCCCGCTCGACTTTGTACCTCACCGACGTCAGTTCTGGCTGGATTCTCTGGCGGCCGCTGGTGCTCGAGGCTCGACGGCGGCGGCATCCGTTTAGCAGCCACTTAGTGCCCTCTCCGGTGCTCCTGCTACCGAGCTGCAATCGCCTTACCGCCTGCAGCATCTTGTACTCCTTTTTTATCCCGGAGAAGTCCTTTTTTCTCCCGGGCGGAATCCGATTAGATAGCCTGAAATTTGATAGTAACTCGTGTTAGTTTAACAGCTTTATCAAAGCTGCAAAGCGCGCGCGCATGCATTTTTCTTTTCTTTTATATTTAAATGAAAAAAACGAAAATGGAGATTCAGCGCAGCGCGAAGAGAGCTGGGAACAATGCCGGCCATTGTGACACACGAGATTCTTGATGAGGGATAAATAAAACCGCTCTCTTTAACTCTCGCGCTCGCTCGCGGGGATTAAACAATGGCAATAAAGCATTCCGCGCCCTCGCCCGCGAATTCCTCAAGGACCGCTTGGCTTGGACGGAAGCGGTGCAGGCGTAAAAAAAATAAATTCCAAAAGGGACAGACTGCAGCGGCATTATCCCCCGACGTGTCGCACATGGCACCGAAAGCGACGCGACCTTTTCAAATATTCTCGACGTCTCGCTTTGACCCGAGACACCGTACTACGCCCTCGATTTACGTGTTATGCTAAACAAACTCTAGCCTGGGTTTAGGGCTCTGGGATTCGAAACGAAGTGTTTTTGAGGCGCGAGAACGTAATATTGAATTCTTTCGCAACAAGTATTGAAGTTATGTTGGATCATTCGAAAATTGAATACCATTTCTATTTGAATGAAGAAGGCGCGAAATAAAGTAGTAGAAATACCGAAGATAAATAAAAAATTCAAATTGAATCTACAGAGCTTGATTTGTATGTTCGAATATCTTGATTGCACATGACATCATTAATTTTTAATCAATGAAATTGAAACTAAAATGTTCAGGTAAGAAGTCATATTCGACACAACTATGTTCAATATGTTACTCAAATCAATATGTCAGCTCTCGACATTTTGAATTCATAATATACAGTGTCATCGCTCATTTTTTAACAAAATATTTTGACGGGTTATTTTACAAATTTAGCTGATACGCGCCGAACGAAAACCTAAATTATTGCTAAAGTGCTGCTTAAAAAGAATGATTTAGTGCAGGTTTTGTTATTCTCAAAGGCTTTTCAAAATTTCTTGGTAACTGGAAAAAGGAATTCTCAATTTTTTCTTTTTATTTTAGTTAAATTTATCGCTTGTCTATGTCTAAAGGTTGAGAAAAAAAAAAAATACATGTAATAAAACGACAAAAAACACTTTTTGTTTCATGATGTAGGCACATTTCTAATTACGGACGTAGTATTAAAAAATGAGCTTGATGTTACGAATGATTTAATGTATGTTAAGGGAATTTGAATTGACTTGAGAGCTTTCATGATCTTGAATAGTACCCTTCAAAATTTTGATTAATATTATATATTGCAGATTGATACGTCTTCAACATAAATAAGACACTCGTCTTTCGATCCACACCCACATCATTGCTCAATTCGTAGACTTATATGCCCTTAGTATCATAATCCCGTATCGAATCACGCAATGACTAGAACAGCAAAACCGATAAAAGGCCTGAGTGACGAAGAATCCATTTAAGGAGGCATCAACCATGCTTCAGCACCATCTTTACATACAATGGGGTATCAGAGAACATTGGGTTGTAAAAAAAGAAGCAAAGTATCAGGGCACCAAAAGCTAAAGCAAGTGCTTCAGTATCGCGCAAGAGGAGTGGTGTACGTTTACGTAAATTGGCCTCAAGGGTGAAGCGTCGTCGTCCCCACTACATCATGACTCCACCCTAATGTAGCTGGTAGGGGAGCTCTGCAGAAAGCCCCCGATGAATGAATAGGGAGAAAGTCTCTCTCTCTCTGACATGCACGCGAATGGCAGCTTTCTTCTCTTTTTCCCCCCTGTTCGTATGCATCACGCTATATACCTTTGTTGTTTACTCTGACTCGTCCCTCTTTTACCTCCTCCTACGTCCATCGTTCTGCACCGCACGCTGGATGCGGATGCAATCGTTTGCTTTAATTATCGCGTCCTGTTGGTTTTTGCTGTTACCGACGACCGGGATCTTGATTAGCGCTGATTAAATGTTTGCTTCGAAAGTATATGTATATATAACCGATCGGGCATGTTTGAGCAACGAGTGGGCTGAAACATTTCACTCTGATTTTTGAAGATTTTCACGAAGTGTGGCTGTAATTGTTAATCCCTCGGTAACTTTGGTTTTAGATGTATTTTTGAGAGCGCTAATAATTTTGACTGTACAAAATAAGACAATGAATCTATCTGTATTTGTCTTTAAAATATCTCTTTTTAGTTATAATGCGGATTATGGCACCTGTTGAATGCTGCGTTCAGGCAACGTTAAGATAGTGAATCAATCAAATAAAGTTACGATGAAACTGTTACTAATTCTTATACGTTTCTTAATCACGTTCAATACTACGAAGATATAAGTGTAACTTTCGTAATTACAGATAATTAATAATTTGTAACTCGTCTATAGATTTGTCGGATGAATAAATTATGAACTTGAAAAGTTTCTAACTATCAGATAAGTGTCCAAGTACCATTGACAATATGAGAAAATTTTAATTACAAAAGTTACTAACACTTCTCGTAAATAATGAAAATTCAAAAGTTTTGAAAATTATATGTATTTTGAACGAAATATTGATTATTGGTTATCTAGTTCATGGGTAACACATATCTCGACTAAGTTTTACAAATTCATTACATTCAGAAACGTTCTTGAAGTGCTGAAAGACTCCCATTGACAATGCAAAAAAAAAACCGATTTTTTAAAGATCCTATATTTTACCTAGTTTTACAAAAAAAACTTGCAATCAAAATTCAAATAAATCAACAAATTATCCAAAAACTCCGATGATCGATATGCCACCAATTAATCAATCGATGAATTCACTAAAGTTAATTTTAACAAATGACTCTTACGAAATCAGATCAGAAAACAAGCTTATACCTCTCCCTCTCCCGCTCCGCTCAATCCTCGATCTCTAAACTCGCACTCGACTGATCAATCACGCGAGCACGGCATCATTCTTCCCTTCCCCATAGTCCTGTCTACCTACACGGTACACGGCGGTTTTTGTATGCCACGGATTATGGAACGGTGATACTTGGAAATTTTTTTTTACTTTGATTCCAGATATTTTTTTTCAAAAAAAGAAATAAAAAAAATTCCAGTCTGCTGGCTCTGTAAGCTTGCGTTGGTACAGCGGTAGACGTAAGACAACATTAAAAGACGGTAGAATTCACTTTGAAAATTCAATAATTTATTGAAATTTTACATGAATGATTATTTTTTAATTTTTTTTCTCGGTATTAATAGACTGCCCAATATTTCACAAATGTCATATCCCAGAATCAAGATGAATAATTACGATGCTAAAGAAAAGACAACTCCGTCAGATCATTTTACCCTTTTAGAACACTAATTAATTTTTAGTAACTATGACTCAAAATATTTATAATTAATAAACAAAACAATGAACCCGAATAAATTGTTTAAACAACGGTACTTGAATCAAAGAAAAACAACGACAGTAAAGGACTCCAGATCCTACTACCCTGTTTCGGTAATCCGGGTACACAGCTTTTAGTGGAAGGCTATTAATCCCCGAAGCAAGCTCCCCTTACTTACATTCACACCCGTGATCCCCGCTCGGGGGTCGGCTGCAGGCGCGGTGTCGGCGTCGACATGTAAATTCTCTCTCGTTAAAAACACGCCGGAGGAGGGGGTAAATGGAAGGATGGGGGATCGAAAATGCCGGCCGGCCGGTGGGCCATGTTTGGGTGGGCTTTTACCACCGGTCCATTTTGCTTTTTTTTTCTTTCTCCGTTTGCCCCCCTAGGATGCTACGTACTGGGAGGAGGGGGGAATGTTTGCGGACAGACGGTTATTGGATTTTCGTTTGATTTTGTAAATGAAATTAGGGGTCTTTTTGACACTCGCAGGGCTGAGAATTGGATCAAGGGTGGGTGCGGATTTATTTAGGTTTGTGGTATCAACCCCAAAGAGGTAATTTACAGAAGAATTCTTCGTGTTCTTTTTTGGGAATGGATTCTTTTAGTTAGCGATAATCAAAATTTAAATATGTTCATTGTTTCATATCAATACACATATATTAATATTTTTTGAAATCTTTAGCTAATTATGATTTTTACATGGCACCATTGGCTCTTCACGCAATTATACGCATATAAGTGTAAAAATCACTTAAGATTAAAAATTTTTAACTTAGACATAAATATATTTAAAATCTAAATTGACCTTTTTTATAGCTTGAAGAACAATGACGAGACTTTTCAATTGAATATCTTAATGCACAAACCTCAAGAGTCTAGATCAAAAGAAGCGCGAATTAAGATGAGTTATATACAAGGAACATTAATCTTTATTAATCAACAGCAGGAAGTTCATAAATAAAGATTAAGCAAAATACTGTTCGTCCGCGTTGTGGAAATAAATATGTGGCTTAAACTTTTTATGTCGTTGGTTCCAAATTGATTAAATATTACATAAAACTAAACTCGTTTTCACTCTAAAATCACTGATGATTCTTTTTATTCTTTTGTGATTTTATGCGTAATTTTAAGTTTTTAAAGTCTTGAGATTAAATTTTTTAAAGATCTTGTTAAAAATAACATTATTTTGAATATTTTTACTCGAAATAAAAATATTTGATTGATTTATTGATTTCTAACATCGATTCTTTTGATGATTCTGAAATTCATAGCCCCATGGATTTTGTACAACCCTAACAGAAAATAAAAGAATTCAAGGATTCAAACTGTTTTGTACAAGAACTTGACACTGCAGGTGTCAGTTTTCACCCCGCTTGGAAGACAAAAATGTCATCGTGAATGTGAGAAGTTTGCTTCCTGTCTTTGAAGCACAACCTTCTTCAACTGCATGATCAAAAGTAATTGAAAATTCTCATTAAACAATTTCTTCTTTTTTTATTATACTACATTAATTAAAAATAAATAAATAAATAAAACAAAAAAGCAAACAATAAAAGCAAAATTAGAATTTTTGGAAAAACAATTGGTCTTCAAAATATTTCAAATTCTTAGGTATCTTTAGAAACTTTAAACAACTGTTGTAATTCATATATTCGACAAGATCAAGTTTTCTCTGAAGTGGTGCATATAAAATAAAACATTACTAGCAATAAAAATTCATCAAGGGGTTCAAAAAAACTTAACACCACACATAAATCACTGAACTGGTTGTGCATTTAGAAACTAAAAAACTAGTACCTTTAAATAGATCTTGACCAAAGTTCGATGACAAAAATAAAAACAAAGAACAACGAGAGTGAAATTCCGATCCTACAGCGAGAGCTCGATGATATCCGCGTTCCGCATTCCTCGTGAAATTCAACGGACCCCTCGATTAGCCTCGGTCGACGACGGACTATGAATTCGCGTGCGAGCATAATCTCGAGGGCTTTATAGACTCGTATAAAAAAACGAAGTATTCTTCGAGAGGGAATAAAGAAGGTTTAAGAAAGGAAGAAGAAAGAAATAAAATACATGCGTCGCGCGAGCTAGAAAAATTTCAATAAATGATCAGCGTAATATTTTAGAGTTGATAAATATTTTAATTAATTAATATTTTGTTTAAGTCTGCTGTAAAATGTACTTTTGTTTAAAAATAACAATGAAATTAAAAATTAGGTCCAGTTAACAGGGTAATTACGTAAATTTTCTATATTTTTCAGATTAGTGATAAAAAAAATCGAATTCGATCATGTTGTGATTTATACAAAAGATATTTTTGATAACTATTCATTTTTACTTCGACAATCTGCTTGAGGTTTTATGAGATTAAAGCTCTAAATATACCTATTGATCCATAAAAAGAAAGAAAAAAAAGGTTACAAGAACCGATTGAACCGAGTAAACTTTATGTAGTATTCTTGTACGACAGCTATATTAAGTGGCGGAAGAGGCACGCGCAACAGGTGGCTCGTCGACTATAACTTACATTTTTATTGGCCCTCAAGAAAGCTTTAAATTAGGTAGATTTAAGAAGTGGACAAGAAAATGTATAGCGAACCAGGTTGTAAACATGTTTTTCATATAATAGCCCTGCAATAAATTAGTATTTAAATTTAAATAAATTATTCGTTTATTTGAATTTTGGTACCAGAGCTCATGAGAATGTAAAAAAATGAAATGATTTTCAACAGAAGTCAAACTTTTAGTACAAATAAGCTACTTTTTTAACTAAAATTAATAAACTTTTTTTATGAAAGGAGAAAAATTTAATTTAATATTGAAGTATAAAAATCAAAAGTGGAGCTAACGTAAGTTTCAAATGAAACGGAGAAAAGCCAAATTAATCTTTTACGGGTAAGAAAACAATTATCTAAAGTAAAACTGCTGATTAAATATAAAGATTATAATACTTAAATAAAACTATTAAACTAAAAAGAAGTTTTTTTTATTTAACTATAAAAAATTAGAGCAAATTAAATGAATACTCTATATGTTAAAATTTTTTTGAAATATATATTAATATTTATTTAAAAATCCTTTACGAGTAAAAATCATAAGAATACGATACCAAGCTTGTAAATCGTTTATTGGAACGTTGCGGTTATAAGGGCGTAAAATGCCGAAAAAATTCAAGTTTATATTTAAACCATTTAAATGATGACACAAAATTATCGATAACTTTATATCGTGTAGAAAAAGAAAACAAAACAAAAATTAATTCGTAATAAATTTAACACAAAAAAGCCGAACAGCTTTTACTTATTAAAGACCACATAAAAGTTCTACAAAATGAAGAAGCTTGATATATATTACTATGTATAGATATATTCAGCATACATTTTGCTGCATTTTTATCACTTTTATACGGTGAATTAACAAGTAATACAAAA
Source organism: Encarsia formosa (assembly GCA_038277355.1). NCBI lineage: Eukaryota > Metazoa > Arthropoda > Insecta > Hymenoptera > Aphelinidae > Encarsia > Encarsia formosa. The sequence continues at coordinate 116,971,685 of CM076184.1, forward strand.
TATAGGCTGAAGTTCTCGGATTTTCGTTATCATAATTGATAAAAAGAGGTTTGAATTATTTTCCTACAGTATGAAATCACCATTTTGCATCATTATTTTTCCTCTCTACATTAGACATTTACAGATATTCTACAAAGTTCAATGCATGAAGTGCAAAGATTGTTGAAATCGTATATATACGCAATATGATGGAATAAGATTGTTTAGTGAATAAACCGACTCCAATTCATCATTACTATTATCAAGTGCACTCATTTTAGATTAGGTAAGGACACTCAAGAAATTAAAACAAGAACTTAGAATAATTCCCTCAAGTAGAGTCCAAAATTCAATTGTACCTCATAGAATTATCGCGTTCGAGGTATAATGTTGAACGTAGAGCAAAAACATCGAAAAATTTATAACGTTTAAAAAAGTTCAACTTTATGATTCTTAGAGTCTTTTGGACCCCTAACCCTTCAATATGGAGTTGCACAATCATTTTTTGAATAAGTAATTTATCATTTGCTTTGTATAATCTCACTTTTTGAATACGAAACAGAGTGATGAATGACTTTTAAACTGCGATTTTTCACGCTTTGAATTTATAGAAAGCGAACTGAGAGATTCTAATAGGAATGATATGCACAGCAAGAGTTCCGAATGAAAAATTGTAAAAAATTTCATGAAACCGAATACAATACGACAACTATTCTCAACTTTTTTAATGAACAGTGAAAAGATACTAAAAAAATCGGTTACTAAACAATTTTTACGGCTTCTCAGCAGAAAATCTGCAGTACGCAGCTAAAAATTTTGTCATTAAGTTGTTGAATTATCAGTAATGTTTGACAAAAAATGAAAAAAAACAAAAAAAATTGGTGTTCTCATTACAACATCACGTACTTAATCTAAAAATACTCATTAATCTTTTTGTTCATCGAGTATCGGTTAAAATCTACCCAAACGAAACAGCTTCCAATTAGAGAAATACTTCCCAAATCCAACTAAACAATTCGTAAAGTTTTAATCAGAGACTATATTCAAATACCAATCGAACATCTGTATCAACCCAAAATGTTAATACAACAACAAACGACCCACCTTCCGCAGCTTTGAAGCTTAACAATTCCAGCAGTCGGAAAAAAGAAACCGTCATCGCTGCCGCGTTCCCGCCTCATGCTGCCCCGATACAATCCCCGGCCAGAAGACCATCCATCATCCTTCAAATGCAGCTAAAAAATAAAAGACCCATCAGCGTTTAACACCTCCCGAATCATCGTCATCGCCACCCGAGTAAAAAAAAAAAGGATAAAAAAAGTAAAAAAAGAAATGATCTCTTGCGCACCACATATACGTATAGAGCCCGGGCAGTGTATCTCGCATGCGCGCGCGCCGACGCGCCATGTAATCGAGTCGACGCACAGCGACGCAACGCCCACCAGCCGTAAAACTCCAACGTCGTCAATCAACGGTGGGGGAGGGGGGGGGCAGGGAGAGAGTGGAACGAAGATGGAGGTAAGCGAGCAGGAAATAAACGCGTAGGAGACAGAGAAGAAGAAGAAGATGATGATCGAGGGGAGAGGGGGGAATAGAGAAGCGGAAAGCGCGAAAAAAAACGAGTCGAATAGCTCGGCCGTTATAACCGGGGAGCATGGCGAGCGAGGAGGTGGCTGCTGTTGTGGCGATGCCCGACGTCGCGCTGGCGACCGCCGCGATGCAGCCCAGGCGCCGATGACTCGGCCTGAAGCCTGCAGCCACGGTAATCGATGACCGTAATGGCGACCAACCCAAGGCTGACCAGAACCCGCAATGGACTTTGGCGCGAGCCGAGACGGCCCCGGTTTATTATCCCGCGATACTGATGCAAGCAACCGGGTTTAGAAACAATGATTTATTAGTACTCAGAGTAGTGGATATTCTGAAATACCAAGTTAACTCTTCTCGTTGGTAGGGTCTGATACGCAATTTTCATTGTAATTGGATTATGGAAGAATCTGGGACAAGTCCACTAATAATTAATACCTCTATGTTTAGATATTCAGTTGAAGTGAGAATTAGTCAGTTTTCATTCATTTATTGGGTTAAGCATGTACAAATTAGTCAGAAACTATAAATAAGCAAATATACTTAACCTTGTTCTTACTTCAAAATGATAACGACAGAAATTTGTGATTGATGATTTCTGATGACACTATTTTTTCAGACACATCGAATACTATATTTAAACTCTTATTTTCACAAAAAAATTTTTAATTTTTGAAAACTGCGCTGATTATCCAATTTTACAGTATATTTCAAGTCGATTTCCAAAAAAGAATTTTGCTTTTTGTAATTTTTTCAATAAAACTGCCAATAGTTTTGTAATTTTAGCTCTGAATGAACCAATAATTATATTTCAAAGAATTAGGTTGAAACATTACGTCAAAGACAAAGACAATAGTTAAGAAATAAAAATAAATCAAGATCGTTAATTCAACTTTGCTTGGAGCCTTCAGTGCCATGAATTATTTATAGTCGACGAATAGCATTTCGTGATTCCCTCTTAATCGGCTGACAAAAAAATTTTCTTTTTTGCAGTCATCAATCTTCAAACTTTATTAATATGTACTCGATGAAAGATATCTCTAAAGTATAATTAATTACGTTTTATCGCGACCAAAGAAGTTTTATCTTATTTAACTCGTAATATGTACATATTACATGATAATTATATATATACAACACGATTTAAAATTATCTGTGTAAAAAAGATGGTTAAATTTCCAAAATTTCAATCTTATAACATTGAGTTTTCAATGTCAGAATTATATCCTATATCTTTTTAATCGTTAAACTTTTTTTATTTATTTTTTTAATCCTAACCCGCTACCCACTATAAATCAAGAATTTGACCATCTTATCGATACTTGATGGTAAATATTGACTTCGACAAGTCAGCTGTAATCGTCATCGGTCTTTGTAAATTCAGTATTTTGGTTTAATAGTACAACCGATAAATCTAAAAATAGTACGGAAAATTTTAAAGTCCAATAAATTAAAAATTTGCCTTTTTTCTACATTTACTATACAATACAATGGAAGAAAACTAATTTTTAATTTTATCATTTTTTTTTTAGAAAATTACGAAAGAGCCGCTCGAAAACAAAAATTTTTAATCTGATACAACACATTTTGATCGGTGGTCTTGAACAATATTTCATCTGCGAAGTGTTAACATATGTATACGTCGGACCAAAACAATTATCTTCTAAACTTAAGCAAACAAGCTTACTATGATAAGATGCTGAAATCCGAGCTGAAATCTTATTTTAAGTTACTACACGAAAACAAGAAAATAAAATAAATTGAACTACACTGAGAAAAATGTGCTCGAGTTACGGCTCAAAAATGAAGAGCTATTGTCTCTACACCGCGCTCAGTAACTGCTTTAGATGTGAGCCGAATTTGGCGTACAAGCTGCGATCGGCTGCGATTTGGTATTTGGTATTACGTAGTGGTGCAAATTTTCAACACCGTGCGCCAAATTTGTTGCACCGTGGACAAGAAACGATCCACCTTGTCAATTCCATTACGGCGCTACGGGTGGCTCGATTACGGATCACATTTTTCCCAGTGTACAAGCAAGCTTTAAAAAAAAAAATACATAGATGTATATGTAAATAAAAATACCAGGTCTTAATCAATATTGCCTTCAATAAGTATGGATAGAAAATTTTTTGTTTAACTATAATAAAACTATGTATAACGTATAAGAACTTCTAACATTTATATAATATGTAATGTATATGTAATATAATAAGATAACTTTTTTTTAGTTGTCATCACAACGAACTTTTGTAGCATTCAAGGCTGAATCCGTTCTTAAACACGACTTTCTGCCCTTATAGCAATACCTAAAATAAAATAATAATGTTTAAAGTACCGAAAGCAAAGTGGAAAAACGGATTTTAGTTACTGATACTACAGGTGACCCTCTCTTATTCGGACTCCTCTTATTCGGAATTTTCTGGGAAAACGTATAGAGTGTCTTTGTCTCTCCCATGCAAACCTAAGCAGAGCGAGAGAGACAAAAGTCCGGCCGTTTTGTCCGAATAAGAGAGGTTCACCTGTACAAAGAACATTTCCATACCTGTGGCAAAGACGCACGAAATAATCATACTATTTTAATAATATGTAAAACTTGCGTACTGTTTAGTAGTTACTAGATCCTTTCAGCGCGCTGCAAGCAAGCATATGGGGAAAAAACCAAAATCGTACCTCTAAATGTACTTTTTGAATATTTTAAAATATTCTCCATCAACTAGGCCACTATTAATAAAAAGTTTATACAAAATGGCAATAGCTATTTTATACAATAAGATAAGAATTCTAAGTAATTATTATTCTACCCTTTATCAAATCGGATATAACTCATGAAAGCATGATGATTTCTATTTATATTTATTTAGACTCTTTATTAGCAAAAATAACCAATTTTGTAAAACTAAATTATTATTATTATTATTATTATTATATCGATTGATTTGTGAACCGAACTAAATACACTAATTGTTGTAAGTGCAGGATAAACAAAACCATGTTCAAACCGATCATTATTTTACTCACGTAATATGCGACTTTTTAGTATAATATAAACGGTAAAATTGATTCATGAAATATTTAAACAATCAATGAATTTTTAACTAAAATAACAAAAAATTGCAAACATAATTAAATTTTATGTGGCCAAGAAATAAATTTCTTTAAACTTGAATGGTATATCCTACATTGTATAGAGTAACTATCGCCATTTTGCGCAAACTTTTTATTTGTGAGCTGATTAGCGGAGGAGTTTTCAAAATATTCGAAAAGTGGATTTTGAAGTTATGATAATTGTTTTTTTAGGAATTCAAGAAATATTAAGATCTTGTTGCAGTGTATATATAAGGTAAGTGTACCTAATATGGCCCTGTGCCTAATATGCCCCCCCCCCCCCCCCTGTTATTTTGAATATGCTCGATATGTGGAATCTCTACAAGGTAGGAAGAAGTCAAAAACACTGAATTATGAAGTTTTGAGTTGTTCAGAACATTTGAAAATTATTTTTGCGCACGCCTTATAGCTAAAACTCGTTTCGCATACCTTCGTTATTACACTCAGAGAAAGGTTTAATTGGGTCAACAATATATTGTAACATCTAAGATGCCATAGTTGATATAGAGACAATGATGCACATTGTAGCAGTAACAATATCATGGCAGCGCTGACTAAATGCGTATTAAGGGTTACATGTTTCTAGTAACACTGGTATAGCACAACTTAATTTTAAAAAATTTCTTTTTTGTGATTTTGGTATAATTAATGTATTTAATGAATAGTTTTAATCTTAAAAAATATACAAATGATTATAAAAATCACAATATTTAAGAAATAATGATTTCAATTGAGATTTTTAAAAATAGCTAGGTTAGGTTAGATTTTTGAATATTTGCTTTGCTAGTCGCAACGATATGTATTATTATCCTTACCATACGTATTGTAATTGCTACAATGTTTAGACTATTGAGGGAACAAAGAATATTTAATTGGCCCAATCAAATATTTCTCTGAGTGTATTATACGTTGTAATTAAATGGTCTGCCAAAAGATTTAGACACACCTGACCAAAATTTTCATAAGTAACTTCGATTCGTTATTTTTTCAGCTTTAAAACGCGATTTTAATTTTTGTCCAACTCGTTTTCTAACGGGTTTTATTCTTAAATAACTTTTTATTCGGCAGTGTACCTAATATAGCCCCCCCCCCCCCCCGCGAATAAGTAGAAATACCGATATTTTAAAGTGTATTTCCTTAGTAAGAGTCCTTAGTTTCATATTTATTTTTTAGAAAATCCTATCCTAATGTTATTTAAGAAAAATAAATTTAATTGTTCCAAAGGTTTTTTTGATTTTATAACTAAAAAAACATTCTAGCTCAAAAAACTAACTTTGATAAAAATTTAAAGTTGTAATTTTTCTACTGGTTGCAAACCTTTCAAAAAAATTGTAAAAAAGGCTCAATTTTTAAATAAATAATTTTTAAAATAATGAAAATTTTGAAGTTTTTTAAATCTCATATCCTGATTGATTTAAAATATATAGGAACAAATCGCAATTAACAAATAACTTCAAGGGGGCCATATGAGGTACACAAATTTTTAGTGTCTTTAAAAAACGTGTTTTGGTAAATCCTCTGGCATTTCAAGCTCATTGATCAAAATCAAACCCGTCAGGTCTTAGCTCTTGAATTAACCTTTAAAATGAGACCTTACACGTCAAAAAATATTGGTTTGATTCGACACAACGTCGATTCTCGCTTAGGGGGGCCAAACTAGGTACACCTACCTTATAATTTGTAGTTTGCTAGCCGCAACTAGCCTGAAAAGTTGTGATGGTCATCAATTTTATAAAATTTTATTGGTCTGAAAAATCTTTAAAAGTATTTTATTGCCTATTGTAAACAACGAAGAGAGAAAAAAAGAGAGTTTTTCGAAACGAATTTATAGAAGTTGTACTATAAATATAAAATTTATTGTACTTGAAAGGACGTACTGATGATCACTGAAAATGCTTCATTGCTCCAAGGCAAATTGTTTTATTGTTACTCACCATCTGAAGTTGTTCGAGTGGAAAGTGCAAAAATACAGTCGAATCGAGTCAAAAGTGACCACACTTAGCTTAGAGTGGTTCATTTTTTACAAAAATTCGAGAGGATTTGAGCTAACCTCACTGTTACAGATTTAGCCAGTAAGCCAGTATACGTGAGGATTAATGCTTTTAACAAATTAACGACTTCATTTGAAATTCTAAATTTTTGGTACATTTAAAAAAAATCTTTCTTTACATCTTTTCAAATAATTGCCCAATGGAGTTTATGGATCAGTTGAAGGCAGGAGAGGTGTGTTTGAATTCAGCAGCGATGGTTGTCTGGACCATACATCTGCTGGCGCTCATTTAAAATTGAACGATCGTGGACGTGTCATTGTGTTAAATATGAATGATGAACTCAAAACTATTTTTCTACCTCGTTTTCTACTCTGAATTCCTTTAATTTATTTAAACGGCAAAACTAAATTTTTTTGGATAAAATAAAAATTTAAGTTCTAAAATACACAAAATTATAGGTTTACTTCTCGCTAAACACGTCAGATCTGTATCTCAAAACGTCTAGTAGTAAAAACAAATTTTTGGAACTAGCTATTTGGTTTTTATGAATCCAGGTGTTCAAAATGAGTGCTCCAACAGTTGTGGAAAGCAATTTTTGGACTAGTAGATAGGTAAGTAGCGGGCGCTTCTTCTCAACTTAGTTTTTTGTACAAATTCTTTGTTCACTAATATTGTATCCTTAAAAAATGTTTGCTTCCTGTTTCGTCAGTTAGAACCTATTTGAGAGCATGTATAAAAATCAGGGCGAAAAAATGAACCATAGATAAATTTTCAAGCAACTTGTAAAAGTGCACATTTGAAACTTGAACGGAAATTTTCGAATTCTTCATACCTTGACCATCGTGAGGAAAAAACTTTAAATTAGTCGGATTCAACTAAGATTAAAATTAATTTTAACAAGCTAGAAATGACAGATCTTCGTTTATTTATGATCAATTAAGATGAATTTATGAATGAAGTCATAAAACATGGCCCAAAGGATTGATGCGGCAATGAATTTTTCATGAATAACCGAAAATTCAAGTCAATCGCGATGAATCAGGTCTGTGTGCAGAATCTCATGTACACAATCTTTTTTAGCAAAGTCATTTAGATATATGAATGCAGATAGTGCACCAGATCATTCACATTATAAAAAAATCAAGTGTTATCAAAAATTCGAATAAGTTTTCTACCAGAAACGAGCAATTGAACAAAACCTCATCACAAAGTTCAAAAGTCTGAACGGTTATACCTACCCACTGCAGATGAACATATATAGACAACAAAAGTGCACAATAGAAACCCGCGAATAAAAAAGCACCTCCACGATGATTCGCGGCTCGCTCAAGCTATATATAAGAATGCAAAGAGCCGTTCAGGGGGGAGGCGCGAATAAGTCGGGCCGCTGCACGCGTGCGTGAAAAGCGCACGCGGGGGTGGCCGATGCAGCCACGGCTCGGTCCGCGTTGGGTGGGAGGGGGTAGGGGGAGCTCCTTGCAAGCATTGAACTTCCTGCACAAGGTGCAGTTCCTGCGCCGGCGCCCCCACTACGCCACCGCCACCCCCCGAAAACCACCAACTATGGGGGGAGGGGGATGATGCGCGCGCCGCCCGACCGAGCCGTGTACAAAGCGAGGCGAGGGTCAGCATGGTGGTGCGAGCAATGACGAGCCGGATCGGCTTCCGAGTCTGAGCGGAATTGCGGATGATGCCCTGGTACTTACCCGCAAGGCCGTCATCGATTCGGAAAATGGCGAGTTTTTTAAATACTTAGCCACTAAAATGGATGCTGCAGGAGGGACGAGGGGGATTGCGGTCTGCGATGATCGCGAACGGAGGATCGTCAATGGCTGCTTCTGATCTTTAACTGATCAATTATTAACCTCTGGAAAATGAAATCATGCATCGATACAGAAATGAAAGCAAACTCGATCTGTGATTGAGCAAACGATTAATTCCATATTTGATTTACTTATTAATAAAGCCTGATTGATTCGCTAACTGGATGATATAACAATAGTCTAAAACCTTTGAATATTTGATACTTCAAGTATCATTTTTTCATTGACCGATTACCTGAAGATAAAAATAAAATGGATTTTTGTATAGGTTAAGTATAACAAAATGAAAAATCTATCAAGCGGACTTGATACTTAATTTACGACATCCAAGTTTCAATAATCGAAGAGCTACCGTATACGCAAATTTCATGCGGCTGCATGAATTGAATCGGGTTTAATATTATATGATGTTTTCTGGCTATTACTAACATTAGAGATTTTTAAATAAATTAAAATACTATTATGTTTTTTATAAACAATATGAGCATATTGGCTAAATTCATTTACGCATATTCAGTACTAAATTTAAAAAGTCGTATTAAAGGTAATTTAAAAGCGACTATATATATTTAAAATTAACTACGCAATTATACATCTAGCTTCATCTAATCATCTCCAAAAAGTCTAATTAATGATTATGTTCATATAGTATAAACATTTAACCTGAGGATGAATAACCATTATGGTAAAAAATTGCAGCATTGAGTTACAAGTTGAAAATATAGGTTACAACGACGAAGAAGAAGAAAGAGCATGATTTAATATACTTTACATTACAGTAGAGTACATTGATTTCATTTTTATATTTAATTTTTTTCACCATAAAGCGTACAAGTTGTCCTCATAACTTATATTTTTTACATCATAAATAATTTTCTCTAACGCTGATTTTTTTCAATTTTTCTGGTAAAACACAAAAAACTCTTGGGAAACACCAAATTATTTTAACATAGTCGCGGTGTTGCAATTTCAACTCATAAGTAGTGCAAGAAATTAATCTTCTTTGCCTAATTTTTATAGTTTAGATTAAAGCGAGTGTTGACTTTGTATTGATGATCTAGACGATGAAATTACAAAATTTGTAATTAATTGTATAATTTTTGTACACGACGTTTCGAGGGAACAACCCTCCTCTTCAGGTTAATACGGTAAATATAACAAAGAGAGATCGTCACAGCAAGCGCTATCGAGTCAGACTGGTGAATTTTATAGTTTAGAGTAACTGTTTAAAAAAATTTAAGTACAAATTTTCTTTTAAAAAAAATTATACTATATATCTTTCCACGATATAGTACTATAAAATGGATCTTTTATCGACTTCAAACAACCAAGAGTAAAAAATTATGAAAAAATGGTCTCTAACTACAGCTAAGAACATTAGTTAATAAAATTCATTGACAGTGATTAATTCTCAAACATGCAAAAATCACAATCTCATACTTGTGAAGTCGTGTCCATCACGCTGTGACCAGTGACGCTCATCATTATACAAAGATTAACGATCTCATATTTTTCAATTTCCAAGCGCACAGCAAATTCGTTATTACCAAAAAACAAACAAACAAACGTACCGTTCGTCCACTTAGAAAAGCCGAATTGCGTAACTGAGCGGAATTATAAAGTGCGGGGCGACAAAATGTCTGACACATGTAGCGTATGAACGAGAGAGAAAGAGAGAGAGAGCCCGAGATCCTTTTATATTATGTTAGATGAGCGAAAGAAAAAAGAGAACACGAATGTAAACGCCCCTTCTGGCAGGTAAGTGTGCGTGCGCAATTAATTCACGTGTGTATCCTTCGAGAGCGAGTTTGTGTCTGTGTGCGCGGGGAACGAGTCCGGGAGCCCCGGAGTGAAAGGGCCCACCGGCATTTCGAACGCCAATCATCCATTGTGTAAACGATCTTATATTGAAAAGCGATGGGGACTTTGTGTGTATAGTACACCGTGTAATTTATATCGAATAAGTACGGGTCTTTATAAGTGATTCAATAGTGGATATGCGGCTTTTACTGAAACATTGAATTTTAATTTATGTCTTTTGTATGCAAAAGGATATAATCAGAGACAGGTGCAAGTTGTGGATAATCAAGTGCCAAAAGATTTTCGTTAAATCTAAAAAGTGTTAAGTTATACCTCGAGTTATACTAAATGATTATAAGAAGAGTTGACTAAAGTAAAAAGTTTCAAAAGGATTACATGCAAATTTAAATGATTTTAAAGTATTAAGTTAAAATAAAGTGTATAAATAAATTTTAGCAAAAAAAGGTTGTTTTGATAACAAAATACATACTTATAATTTAATGTAAATATATTCGCCTCCGAATTTATATCTTTATTCGAACTTTTATGGAAGTCCAATCCAACGAACTTATGTATATATAATGTCGAAAACTAACACCATTCAATTTTTTTTCGGAATGTTATTTATTAGTCATCAATAATTCACTAACAGTTTGTTTATGATAATGTACATCGAGTCGAATTGAACTTTGCAGATTTTGAATTGTAGTGGAATGTTCTGTTGACTGAGCCGATTAATCAAGCTGTGATGACTTTTTCACTCACGATCCATACAAGTTACTGTACACTTTGAATAATAAATAGTGATAATTTTATTTCTGTGATGTCCTTTATTATACAAGGTAATCGAAATAGTGTCTGTTATGACTAATTGTTTTAAAAAATTTTGGAAATCAGGATAATTTTTGCCAATATTTGTAGTAATCGTACGATTGATATATTTTTACCTAATTTTTGTTTGAAACTGAACTTTACATAAAAATTTTTGCAATCCCACAATAAATCTCAACCACCAAATATAAATGAAAATTTCACGGTTTTTTGGGATCGATTGACCGTTCGAAAAGTGTAACAATTGTCATTTGAGCAGAAACCAAACCACAGGATTTCGCACGAGTCGAATGCAAAATTCGTTCGCTCTTTTTTGTTCGGAACTCGGGGGGAACGTGCGCCATCGCAATGAAAACCGCGTGTCCATTCAAACCCAACTTTCGACATGCCGACGCTATGCAGCGAGTTGCGACAATCATCACGCTGCACTTTTTTTTTTTTTTTTTTGACGCTCGCAATCTTTGAGTGCGTGCCGATAGCTTAAATTTATTATTCGCGCGCGAGAAAAGCACGATAGCGGATTATGACGCAGTTGCGAAACCTTCTTTTTTGCGGACTCCAAGCTTGCGAAAGTTGCTTTTTTGCTGAAACTTTGTTTGAATCGACAAAACTCGCCAGGGCTATGATGTATTTTCCTGATGAGATTTTTTCGTTTCTTATACGTGATTTGATGGATAGTGTAAGTTAATGTGATTGATTAAATCTTTTTATTGGCTTGAAAGTGATTAATTTTCAATATTTTATTAAAGAAATTAATACGCAGTTTTTAAGTCAACTTTTTATTGTAAAATCAGCTGAAACTTTTTTTTGAAATATGATGACTTGCAAAGTCTTTAATTAAAAACTATTTGAAGTTTATTATACTGCAGCGATTGGCAGTGTAGAATTAGGTTGTCAAGCGAAAAATGGATACGTTGAAAGTAGTATAACAGTGACTAAAGTTGCTACTCTCGATAATGAATTTTTGAGAACGCACTGAGGAATTCTATTGATCGAAAGTGAGTCTATTTTTACGCGAGATGAATTAAATAATGAACCCGTACGAATTTGAAATAAATTTCGTTAGTATCATGTTAGTAAAATAAATAATACAATAAATGAATTTAAAGACTTTGATAATTTAATATGAATCAAGTTTTTAATAATCACAACCTATGGGTATACTTTACCTCTTGAAAAAACTTGAACGATTATAAAGTTTATAGTTTTTATAAAAATTTTTTAATGAATTCCAAGATCCAATCTTCTAAGGTATTAATAAGTTAATCAATATCATACAAAATACACAATACTTTTAAAAATTTCTATACAAAAGTAAGTTTACAGTTTTCAGTTTTTATCTTATATCATATAATCAGCTGTATTAATTATTTATTTTCAACTTACTTTCTAGCTAATTTTAGAGAAAACTATTTTTTTTAATACAGTTTAGGCTGTTTCTTTTTTTGTTTTTTTTTTTTTAACCAACACTGCAGTATCAATTCTAAAATAAAAACTTATATCTGTAAATAAATATATTTTTCTAATCAACTAGTTGCTTGTTTGACCTTGGGATCAAACTCTTACGACGGTATCATAATGACACCATACCTTTCTTAGATTTAAATGCCATCTGGCAAGGAAGTTGGAAAAAAAATTTAGGAATGATGTTTAGAAAGGGATTTAACGAAAGTATTTTTTACTTCCACAACTATCTGTCTCTTAAGAACCTCTTAAGAGTCCAGAATTCGAGACTTATTGACAGATAATAACCGCACTATGAACACACTCGCAGCAGACCATCACAAAGCAGCTGTCTTTCTTCATATAGGAAAAACATCATTTCGTTACCTTGTATCGTAAAGTTAGTTCCATATATAGTCAACCTACAAATTACTTGTTTTATAGCAATGTATCGTGAGTTAAACAGTAAGAGAGGTGATTTATTATGTAATCTTTCAAAACTTAAAATAAAAAACCTTATTCAACTAAAAATTTGTTGTCTGAAATGAACATTGACTCGTTAAAAGTTATTAGACCTTAAATAAATAAAAATAAATTTGAAAAATCAACCAGTTATCTATGGATTTAGTTGTAATCTTGAATTATGAGATTTGCTATAATAATTTGATATAATGAAATTTTATGGAAAAATTTTCACATTGATAAGTCGACAAAAACGATCTTTTACTATTTACCTATCAGTCAAACCATAAAAATGGTTGCCTAACTTACCCCCACAACATCGTTATTCTTCCAATTACGCTGTTTCTACCCTAACCATTGTTTTCTTCGCGCTCATCAGTGCCATTCACTTCGCCCAAACAAGAAAAAAAAAAAAAATGTCAAACCCGTGGACGAAAAAAAAAGAGTCAGAAAAATGGCGTGAATCATCGCTAATGGACAAGTCTTTGAGAGACACACCTACTCCCGACACCTTTTAAAATTTCGTGGAGCTAAAAACAGGCTCTCTCGATTCCCCCCCTTCTCCTTTCGCCCCTCGTTCGCTGGCTGAGAGAGAGCTCAGGAGGGGCCCCAATCATCGGATCAGTAAAACGTGACTGCACGCAGACGCGTAGAGGGGTAAATTACGTTCGACTGTGTGCGTTTGTATTGCTGGGATATCAAGAGGCAGGCGTAAGTCGTGGTTAGCGAGCCAGTGAGAACGCGGAGTCTTCGTTAACACTGCACTGATCTCGGTAACCGGGTGCACCTACTTCTTATCTCTCCAACGATGGGATGAACTTGGTTCTGGATGATTTAGATTGTAAAGCTTTAGGGGTTCTTTTATAAAAATATTTTACGTTACTGTAGAAACATAAATGGACATAAATATTAGATTTACTTATATCTGTGCAAGTATAAGATTCTTAAGTTTGCAAAATTGTAAATCCTTCAATTTTATAACCCATGATAAAATCCTCGATGTCCATACTTTAAATGAATTGGGTAACATACACTCTACAGCTGTAAGAGGGTTTCTCACTTTGAAATCAAAAAGTGGGTCAGTTGAAGTTTTATAAGGCAGGCTACATTAGCTGAATATTAAGATTTGACTAATAATTTCCATAATAAATTTGTCAAAGTGGTACTTTTAATTGTCATTACTCAGTTTAATTCTAACTATTATACTCTTATATCAAAGATTTGATAATTTTTTATTGTCTAACACTCTTATAATTGCATAAATTTGGTAAAAATTTTTTTTGACATAACTGCTTTTAAATTACTGATAGGTTTCGAAATATCACGAAAAAAAAAATGATCGCTCAACCACAGATATATCATTAGTCTACAACTGATAACTAATTAGTCTAGTCAGTCCAAACTCCAAACCGATATAGGTCTGTATCTGTAGCTGATAATATTCAATTACTAGGGTGTAGTTATTATCAAATCTTGTTGCATTATAACTGTAAAAATAAACTATGTGTGTCTACTCTGTTACGTAAAATCGAAAATTTATGTACATTTCAGTTACAAACAGATGTTTAAAGATTCGAGTATAATTTCTGTTTAACTTTCGAGGAGTTCGCGTAACAGTAACTTTTTTACAAATCATGAGATACTTATTACCCATGGATTTAATCTTCAGTATTAAATTAAGGTTTATTAAGGATTTATTATAAAAATTTGATTTCATAAAGATAAAAACCTCGTTATCGAGCTTTACCCACACTATAGGACGTATAATTTATTATTTTTTGTAATCTGCGAGGAAAAAAAAGTAAAGTAACTGTAATCATGCTCGTTATTCAAAGTATAATTTTACGTCAAGTTGAAAAAAAGGTCTGTTAACAAGGCCTGCTGATAAGTAAAGTTATCTGACCTCTTTAACACATGACCATGTTAACAAAAATTTCTTGAAAAATACGATATTTATTTGACTGTATGTAACAAATATTCAAACTTAGACGAACGACGACACTTTACGTGCAAAAAAATTTCCTTTCTTTTCATTCAGCTGTAAGTAGAAAAGCAAGAAAGAGAATATACCTGAATAAGTAATGTAACACTGAAATGACGGATGCGTATTGTTCAAAACTTTTCTTTTAGCCAAGCTTCGCAAGTTCTTTTTTTTGTTTCTCACATATATCCATAGAAAGTGAAGAAGAAGGAAGAAAAAAAAGGTAAACACGAAAGGTTTGAATTATAGAATCCATAAAACTGGGAGAAGAGCAGACTTGGATGAAAGCAAGTAAGAAATACGTCCGGATGTGCATCGGGAGGAGTAAAGTAAAGTAAGTGATAAAAGGTAAAATATACATGAAACCGCGCGTACGGTGCTATCAGCGAACCCCGAGAAGTGGGAGGGGAGGGGGGTTTTAAGAGATATAAAGAGGAATAAGAGGAAAAGAGAGAGACAGCGTACTGGAGGGAGGGAGGGGTGGGAGGAGGTAAAACCAATCGTCGCGATGTATCCCTACGGCGAGAGGTCCCTAAACGGCACACGCGGGTGGTCTTAAAGCCGATCTTCCTGTATATCCCTGTTGATATACCTATATATAACCAGAGTGCGCATGCGCCTGAATCGCTCGATATATTACGGGCCTTTGTATATCGTCTGGATTCCGTGCTCTCCAGGAGATGAAGAATTCGTGGTCCTATTGACGCGACAGTCCTATCCGAGGGGAGAACTATTAATAAATCCCCCCCGCGCGGCGTGTCACGGAGAGCTCTTTTCTCTCTTCTTCTTCTCCCAACCGTCAGCGCACGCTTGCGTATGTGTATGTGTGCGAGAACCGTGAAATCGCATATCAGCTTCAAGTAGAAAGAGAGAGAGAGAGCGCATGCGTTCGGGTGGGGGACAAGATAGATAGGCATGTACGAGACAAGCCGGCCGGGGGAGCAGCCTCCAATTCCATCATGCGGGCGAAACGCGGATCCCCCATTAATCGGTCGCCCTGGCAACCTCAGGCCGGACGAGATTATTGGTCGAGACCACCCCCCCCCCCCCACTCTCACGGTAACACCAATACTCAGAAAAACGGGCAGCCTTGTTTCGTTCTATACCACTCCTGTTGCTGCACGAATGTTTTAGCAATGGCTTTGCCTGCACGACTAACGATGATATTATGGTTTTTTTTTCTTTTCCTTTTTTTTTTTTTTCTTTCTTTTTGTACAGTCGAAACGCATGTGGCAGGGGGCAGAACACGGGCGAACAGCCGAGCGGATTTTTAATTCCAGGAACGCGAAGTAAAACTGCGCGTTGATCAGCTGATCGCCCTTTTTCATTTTTGTTACAACAAAATCAGATTTTATTGAAGTTTGTCGAGACTGCGAAGTTGAACTTCATACTTCGACGGAGGAAGTTTAGCACAGCACAGACTCGCGCTTCGGTTCTTCTTTGCCAGTCGTCGGTAGTGCAGAGTCCCTGCTAACACCGGCGTTTGCTGAACCCGCGCGAGTATATCTATGTTTAAGAGGGTCGAATGCACAGCCGAGAGAGAGAAAGAAAAAGCTAGCCAGCAGCAGCAGCCGCCGCACGACGGGGGGAGACCTTTGGCTGTGTGCGTTCGTGAGCTACAGAACAGCCGAGCTGCACGAAAGACTCTCCTCGAAGCCGGCGCCGCCGCTTTACTTTTTTTTTTTTTCTCATTTCCCATCTCTCTTGTACACATTTTAGGCCTAAAAACGAGAAGCTCGAAGTGTGTTTGCGGAGTGTAAAAAAACGAGACCTTGGTCGACGAACTTGGCAATTTGCAAACACTTCGGAACGATTTTTTTTCTCTTTTTTTTTTTTTTAAACTAAATAAAAAGGCTCGAGAAAGAGGAGAAATGTTTTTAAACAATACATCCGCTTTAAATGAGACCTCCTGGCTGGTGTGTTATGGAGTAGCTCTGAGCTCCGATTTCTCCCGAGTCGCGTTACAAAAATCGCGGTGGCTGAGATGTTTGTTGAAAGATTCTCGGTCTTTTTTTTTTATACCAAGACGAAATTATAATTGCTACATAGTGGGGGGGGGGGGGGGTATCTCCCCCAAAAATCTGACCACAGGCTTGCGGGTATAGTATACGGGACCCCACCACGCACATAGAATCCCGAAATCTCTTTTTTTTTTTTTCTTCCCTGAGTCGAATTTAGGCTCTCCCAAGAAACGTTCGTTCCGGGCTGCAAAGGCGTGACCGGCGAAGAGAAGGAGGAGGAAGGCAAAAAAGAAGGATGTAAAAATTGCGAAAATTTTTTCTTGCCGGGGATCACGATAATGCTGGGTTGGCTTACACCGAGACGCTGGTTGTTCGTTGCAAAATACAGCTTTTATTTACCGGGAAGCTATTAAGTACTTTGGAATAAAAAATCGTGCCTTGAGAAAGAGTCTTTGGTATATTTTAAAATAAATTTAAAGGTATGGTTAATTTTCTAATGTGAATTACTAATAACTATTATAGTAAAATGATCCATTCATAATTTTTTTGTTGAAAAGTAAAACAATTTTACAATTCAAAAATTGTTTAAATTAAGAAAACTTAAGTTATAACCAACTTTTCATTTTTATTTCCTTATCCGTAAATATTTTAAAAATAGTTTGACTGTATACTTCAAACTGATATTTAGGTCGATTAAAATGTAGCCTTTTTGGTGGAATTATGGTTTTTTTTTTAAAATACTCAATAAGTAATTATGTCTAATCAGTGAAAAATAGTGCTTTTTTTACGAGTTCAACGTTTTTTTAAGAGTATAAAATATTATGTATGCACTAAGAACTAAATTTCTAGATAAAGATCTAGAAATTTTTTTTAATTTTCTCATCTTTGAAGAGTTAAGAAAATTGCTAGAGAATCTTGGTAAAGATCGAAAAAATAAATTCACCACAATCAAAAACAGAATCATGATAACAAACAACTATTACCTACAAGAAGAAAACAAAAAAGAATTTTTCAGGTTGTTTTTTAATTTGTTCATCGAATGGTTAAAAAACCTATGAATTAATGATGAAAACGTCAAATCCACAAAACCTTCAACATAAAAGAATGAATTCTTTTCTCAAAGATTCGACTGTTGTTATGAAGAAGATGTCAGGGAATAAATGAATGACCTATGTAACTCATTTCTTTGTATAAACATAATTTATAACATCAAGCAGACGTTTTGGGCCTCTTGACCTTCAAAGGCGTGAATTTTTGCTTTCAATGGGTGAATAATATTTACACTATCAATATCATTTCGGCTGTCAATCTATATTCGATTGGTTTAAACAATATTTACATCGTTAGTTATCACCCATCGTTGCTTCGCCAGCCCATGCTTACATGTCATAGTCAAATTCAACTTTCTAATTCTTCAATATTATTTTTTTACTCAGTATAGCTGCATTTTATTTAAAAAAAGGTATCTCGATCAACACCTGCACGTATTTTTATCTCCGTCGGAGTATACAGTACGCGCAGGAGGGACTAATCCCACTATCTTCGTCTCGCGCAAAAGCTTTCCCTCGTTCTTGTGTTTGTGCTCAAACACACGCACATGTATCCCCCAACGAAATTCAAAAATATAAAATGTCGCTGCTCGGACTTGCCATTGGAGGATGATGTTTGCTCCGTGATGTATATACGTCCACTTCGCGCTTGTGTGTGTGTTTTTCTTGTGCTCGTGTGGGTAGAGAGGAGAGAAAGAGAGCGCTGGCTGTGTACAGTGTCGCGGTCGAAGAGCTGGCGGGCGCGCGGGGTGGGGCGCGGAAACGCCGCTTAGAGACAGCTGTGGCAGGGGCGTAACGCGAGAGTAACCCCCCAAGGGAACGACATTTCACTATTTTTACACCAAATTTTCTTTCTTTTTTTTTTTTCTTCCCTATAGGTGGTTATGGGTGGGTTTACTTTCCATAAATTTGGGTTGTTATTGCCCGCGATGTTCTTGCGAGATGGAGGGTTTTTTATTTCGTAAAATCAAAAAACGTTTTTATTGTTGATGGGTAGCTTAAAAATTGAAGCTGAAAAACTTAGTCACGATTGATACTTTAATACAAAAAAAAAAAAAAAGAATCTTGAAATGTTTTTCATTTATTGGGTACTAGGAAATATATTGTTGGGAATTTTTAAATAAACAATGGTCGTAATCTAACTCAGATAACTTGTAAATTGTAATCGATTATAATGTTATTTATTTTCCAATTTTTACAGTGCCAAAACAGATGTGCTTAAAATTTTTTAATTACTTATGTCAACCGTATCAATAAAATTTGTTTTAACAATTGATTGTATTCTATATAAAAAACTTGATGCAGGTCGACAATAATAAAAAAAAAAAAAAAAAACTAACAATTTCATAAAGATGTTTAATTACACGCGGTTTCTTCTTCGTCTGATAGCCGATCAGCTGATCGGTTGGCCGTTCGTCAAACTCGACACTTTAAAGAACAAGAGCTGAAATTTATCAGTTGAATCATAGTTTAAATCTCCAATTTGAAATCTGATTCTTGTACCAGATGTACATTCACAGTTTGAGTAAATTTTAAGGTTTTTATTACACGATCGTTATTAAAAATCTTGTTTTTTATTAAATAAAACACTTGTTTTTGAAAAACGACTCGTTTTGTTAGAAACATTAAAGAAAAACAGTTAGGAGGAAAAATTTTTTTGAAAAGATATGTATCGATAACACAGTTTACTGATAAACGCATACACAAAAAAGAAAAAGTTATTCGTAAAAAAGTAGTTCAGTAGCTAACTAAACAAACGTGATAACTCCACGTTATCAGGCATTGCTTACAACACAATCACAAAAAATTTCATATTTTCAACGATAAAAATCAAATAATGAAAACAGCCTTATTCTACGAGTATGCGACGCTTTTCTTGCACGAAAAAAGCCCAAAAGATAAAGTTATCATTAAGATGTCTATCACGACCCGATCAAGAAACAATCATTAAAAAAGTAAAAAGATCCATTCCCAATCAAAACATGAACTTATAGGCAGGTGTAAAAAAATAAAACAACATATTATAAGAACGGCATTGCTATAGCACATCAATCCAATATCCCTGCCCCCTGGCACGCAATTATTATCTCCAACCCAAACGTAACAAAGGGAGCCCCTCGAAACAAAAAAAAAAAAAAGAAAAAGGAGAGAAACAAAATCTCCCCGTACGGAAGCCCCCCAACAGGAATCTCATCTACCCACGTCCCTGCCCCCTTACAGCGTGCACGACATCACGAGAATCCATTCCTCGTCTCCCTTCCTGGCTTCTCTCTTTCTTTACCCACACAAACGCGCGCGCCCACACCGACGCTCGCACACAGTCGCACAGTCGAAGGCGCCCATTATCCCCCCTTCGGCTTTCCTGGGGCGTTCGGCGGTTGGTTTGTGCCGATCCCGTTAGGCCGCGCGTGCGCATTCGTAGCTCCTCCCACTTTGGCGTGTCCCGGGCTCGAGCGGGATTCGTCGAGGGTCCGAGCCAATCGCCGCCTCGCCAATTGGCCTCAACCTTTTTTCCCTCTCCCACGGGCGCTCTCCCCCTGTCCAATGGTGACGGAGGCCGTGCCTAACTTTTTGACGAACGGGCGCCTTCGCGGGAGTGCGACAGAGACAGACCGATTCCAAGTGCTGGTCTTTGCGCTGCTGCAACCCGTGTCGAAGCCAGTTTGCTTCTCTTCCTCTGCACGGTCTGTACACGCGCACTCTGGCCGACGAATCGACCAGGGCGTCCGCAGGCTGGTCAAAAAAACCCTTTTTTTCAACCCTTCGATCAAGTGCCTAACAGTGCCACCCGCAAACGCGGCGGTTATAACCTCAAAAAAGTTGTTTTCGTGGTCCGAAGGATAGACAGAGATGCAACGATAATACCAGCGGAGTTGTGTAGGTGTTCGTGCGACAGTGTGTTTTCAGTGCCAGCGCTAGTGAAGTGATATTTTTACGTTTTAGTTTAGCCACGGATGAAAGTGCGGATTTTTGAGCTTATCAAAAATTTGAAAACAGTGTTGTTAAAAAAAAAGAAAAAAAAAAAAAAAGAAAGAAAGAAAAACCCATAAAAGTTTGGTTTTCAATGCCGCAAGAGTGTGTGCGTAAGAGCCCGACTGCTGTGCCTCGAAACGTGCCAAGGTGTGACTGCGCAGGCGCTCTGTAAGTATCGGCGTAATCTGCTGACTTCCTTTTCTCTCTCTCTCTCTATTTTTTTTTTTTTCGTTGCTATTTCCATACCAACGTCTAATTACCTTACGATCCGCCCACGAAGTGAAATTTCGAACCGATAACCGTTCCACGCGATCATCCTCAAAAATATATTAACTCCTGTTCGTCTGAAAATTCGCAGGGTTTTAGGTTAGGTTGCAGCGGGGAGCGTGGGGGGGAAGATTTCCCCCAACCATGCAGGAAAGAAAGCCCGGATGAAAAAAAGAGAAAGTACAAAACGCGTGGTCGGAGGAAAGAAAAAAAGGAATTTTCTCGGGGGGCAATCCACTCCTGGACAAAAAAGCTTTCTAACCTCCAACGGCCGAGCGAGCACGCACAGCAGTTTTTTTCTCTCTCGTTCGCTCGTTTAAAATGCAAGGAACGATGAGTAGCGGCGGTAGTGGTGGGGAGTCGTAATGTATGTGTGCTGGTCGAGAAGCGCGATGGCGAAAGCGGCGTGCTGTGTCGTATTGTTGTTATTATAATGCGGGACAGGATGATTGCTATGGCGCGAGAGCCGTGCAGAAGGGGGCTTACCATGTTGAGCGAGCGGGTACCTCCCCCCTATATTTTTCATTCGCTCTGGCTGTCTTCATTCTTTCGCTTCCCCCTCTGCTGCTGCTGCCGTACGTGTGATGAGCGAGTGTGTGTGTGCGCGCCGCCTTTTATCCCCCTTTTTTTTCACCCGACTACCGGTATGTGTGTGTGAGTGTGTGCATTGCACGTGTAGGGAAAAAAGGATCGTCCATCTCTCGCTTTCTCTCCCTCCTCCTTTGCTTTCTCATCTCGTGCCATGTTTTTTTTCTATCTCCGTCTCTCTCTTGCTGGATTACCAGCTGTGTGTATGTGTGTTGGGCTCTCCGTCCTTCTCGCACTTTGAAAAACTTCATTCCGCCTGCTGGCCTCTCTTCTCTACGTTATTTTTATTTTTTTTATTCTTCCCAAGCCTACAGTTTACTACTGGTGGAAGTTGTGGACAAATTTTTTGTAATGTGTTAACTTAATTATTCAACTTTTACCGATTGATAAAAAATAATTTTAATTTTTTTTTAAATGTTCCCCGTTAAAGTTACGTAATAAACTTTATCGGTTTTAACAAAACAATTTTCACCTGACGTCACAATGAATTTTTAAACAATATTAATTAGTGGACATTTACTCGTCTTTCTGGGGAAATTAAAAAAAAAAAACAATTCGAAGAATACATATTGTTAGAAGGTTTTATGGGAAAAAAGCACTTTTGAATAACTGAAAATTGATTTCCGAGAACGACCGGTCTAACATTCGTTTCGTGTAACATTCCCATCAATTCTGGACTACCAAACATGATTGATATCCTCGTTGATATCGGTAATTGGACTTTTTTCTGTTACGGACAGACACTGCCATTCTCTCATAAAAAAATTTTTCCTGTTATAATGCGACTGAGGATAATTTGAAGAGAAAAGAATAATGCTTTGAAAAAATCATAAAATTAATAAAACGTCGACGAGACATAATTATGAAGTATTATTTAAAGAGCAAATTAATGAAACAGTTGCTTTTATAATTATCGAGAGCTCACTGCAATTTCGTTCGCATAATTTACAATAAAATTTTGCGGTACGTATTGATTTGTTCATGTTTCAAAAGAATTTTAATTATTTTGAAGATTCTGATTAGTAGGTAGACTCAAGGCAACTTTGGCATTCAGATGTTCAGTTCTTTTAAAAAAACAAAATTGACAATGTCTTTTTTTGCGTTCCCTGAAGCTTTTTGCAATCATTTGATTTAAACAAACAAATAACAAATCAAAATTACACTCTCGCGTTAGGGGAAAAATCGTTTTTGAAAAGTCCCATTAATTAAAGTGCCAGTGTTTCCCCCTTTTTTCAGCCGTCCTTATTCCTCGCGGAGACGCCTATCAGCTCTCCCCCTCGTCGTCTATCTCGGCAGCATCCACACGCACGAGGAGCCGAAGGGGAGGGTAATACCTCCGCCCCTCGGCGGCTCAGTTCCTTTGAACCGGTCTGACTTATACATCTCCGTCTCTCTCTTTCTCTCCTGGGGGACGACTCCCCCGCTGCGTCGAGGGGCTTCTCCCCTGGCTTTTGTGCGTCTAAAAAAAAAAAAAAAAAAAAAAAAAAAAGGAAGAGGCACGCTAATTATGGTGGCTGACTGCCGGACGACATTTTGTTTCGTGTAACTTCCAAGATGGATGTATGCGTATGTGTGATGTACACACTAGTTGAAGTTGTCCCCCATTGGTTGATAGAATTTTTCGATTTTTTAATTTGAAGATGATGGGTTTCAATTCGGCTGCAGTTTGAACAGCTGTTTTCAAGGTTCTCGCCTAGCTGTAAACTTTTGCCTTACAAGTGCAGTAACTTTTTTTTCGAACGAGGTTGAAGGTGACCGACTCTGACAGTACATTTATTTTTGAAATTTTTCAATAACGAAAATCATCGGTGAAAATTTATTCCAAGATCTCTTCTCATAACAAACACCTGCACAGAATTTATTTATTTTAAATAAACTTAAAATTAAATGACTCTCATACTTAAAAAAGTTGTTAAGTGTTTACAGGAACAATAATCTTAAAACATAATCGTACAGCAAAAACATTTATCTTAACATCAATGTTTTTTCATTTATCATCGTTTTAACTTTATCAATTTGCACAATAATTATTTGTGATTGTACAGTCAACTTTGTCGTAATATCATTGAATTAAAATGTAGTAAATTGTAAATTTTTTAGTTAAACTAAAAATAATTTTTGTTTTGAAAAGTGTAGATTCAGTGACCAGTTAAAATCACGTATAAAAGTTAATAAAGTCATAAAAATAAAAACTGATATTTTTTTTAAATGTCTAGAATTATATTCAGGATTTTACAATCAGTAAGATACAAATTCCCCGTCTAGACCGGTGGTTCAACCGCGTCTCGGCTTAGCTTTGTTTAAAGAATTTTGCAATGTTGCCTTTGGATTAAAGGATTAATTTGTACTTTAAAAATATGAAATAATTTATAAGATTAAGATGGTTACATCTTGAACTTCGATTCCAATGGCAACATTGCAAAATTCTTTAAACAAAGTTAAGCCGGTTTAACCGCCAGTGTATATGGGGCAAAAGATCATCGTGATTAAATTCTTTACGTTAAAACTTGATTTGTTAAAATTCCGAGCTGACCGAATATTTCTTTTCTTATCTTACAATTTCAATACATAAATAAATTTTATATCAAAAACTATAAATTAAATTTTGTATTTTTGTCACCAATTTAGATAAGAATTTTTATGATTTTATTTCAGACTCTTAATTTAGTTCTAACTTTGTTTCACGATGATTCTCGTTATAAGCATACTTATTTTCTCTGAATCCTACAGGTAACAGGATTGTGATTTATCGAGGTGGAAGAATCCTCTCACGATAGAGAATATTTATTTTGCTAAGGGAATGGAAAAAAAAGCGAATAATTCAAGAGACAAAAAAAAGCACACGTCACGTGTCTCAACGAATTTGTGGGAATCAAAGTAACCGGTTAGACAAAGTAATACTTTTGCTTAAATTGTACCCCTAATTCGCACGCAAAAAGGTCAAGCGACGACAACTGACTGTCGGCTTCCGCCTCGCGAGATTTTCTCGGCCGAGGCCACAACCTTTACCCACATATCTCGAAATACATATGATACGACGGCTGCCGAGCGAAAGTCGTTTACCCCTTCTACATGCACGGTTTTGACCGAACGATCATCGTGTGGCTTTTCCCCTCCGATGCCCCTTTATTTGTCTAAACATTTTTGATCGTACGGGAGTTGGCTTCGTGCTTTGATCTCACCTTGCCTCTGTACCCGATTTATTCCATGATCTTGACATGTTGCTTTGTGCAGCGGCTATTCTTTTGGACAAAACAATCAAAAAATCTGTACGCTCTTGTCTGCTTTTGATTTTTTTTAAACATATGCTATTTCCATAGCCCACAGTAAAAAAAAAAAAACAATAGTAGTTCCACGAAGAAATTTGTTTTTTGTTATTTGATAGGGAGATAAGTTGAAGAAATTTAAATCATGGAAAGTACGATTTCAAGAGATTAATTTTTAAAAGATAAAAAGACTGATTTATCTGCGCTTTGCGCACTTAATACCGTGAATTGTGTTTTTCTCAAGAGTCACATATTAATTTATAATCCATTTTTACATTTTATGAATAACAACATAAACTGAATGAGTTTTTTTCCAGCTGAATTAAAAAATATTGCCAATTAAAAAAGAAAAAAAAAGTTTGTGAGCTTCATAAAACTTATGATGTAAAAAGAAATATTTAGTCAATAAAACGCTTCCACGAGTAATTTAAAAATATATGTACCGTTACATTAACCAAAACATTTTTTTTTCATGAGTAATAAATGAATTTTTTGAAAAGAAGCTTTTTTTTTGAAAATCTTTTTAGGACTGAAGTAGCTAAAAAAAAAAAAAAAAAAAAAAAATTCAAATCATGAATGCCTTTTTCTGTTCTTAATTTCAAAGTGCTACATTTTAGGTACATCAAACTGCGATATATACTTCAAACTCCCATAAACGGACGATCGTTAAAAAAAAATTCCACTCTGCCCCTATCAGTACACGGACCGAAATCGGATCCAAAAGCATTCGACGAACTAATGCGTCACAAATTTATGATCCACTTTCGATAAAAACACTCAGACAATCGTCTCTTTGTAAAAGTAACAACGACCGAAAACAAATAAAACCGGAGCACGCGCTGCAGCCCTCCGCTGGTTAACTTAGAGGTTATGTTGTTGGCCCGTGCTCTAATTTTCCTTCTTGTTTTCTGCGATCACGCTTACCTCGTTTGACCTGAGCTCTCAGAACGTTGTCAAATTATTCCCGGTCGGTCCTGATGTCTCTCGCCGATGCTCTTCTGACCTCTGCTGTGGCTAAACTGATAATCAAGCGCGGCGTCCTGTGCAACGACGCCATTAAAACAACTAAGGAAATGTTTTTTCTGGCAATGATCGAGCGTCGTCGTTGATTATGTACACTGCACATGATGCTATTATGCTTGTATACACCGCTCGCGTTGATAAAGATTACTTATCTTTGATATATTTTACACTGACGTTATTGTTAAATGCCGCGACGGATTGTCAGCCACAGTCAGCCTCCCACTTGTTCGAGTGGCTGATCCTCGCTTCTTTTTTTATTTGAGGGGGGGCGCTCTCTATAATGTGTGCTGCAGCTTCTCGAGCCGGTTATTTTTTATTTACTTTTTTTTTTTTTTTTTTTTTTTTTTCAGTTTTCAATATGTAATTTTGCTTGTGATAACCCGCGATGAATTTAAAAATTTTTTAACGGTTTTAGCTGAGCCGTTTATATGCTTATTGGGGAAGTTAATAACAAAAAATAAGTGTTAAAATTAAAGACTTGAAATTTAAATTTTCTGTTTTTTGGTTCTATACTTTAAACAAAAAAAGTAAATTAAAATAATGAAATTATCATTATTAATTTTTGAGGCTTCAATGATTTTACAATAACTCATTTATACATAATTTTTATAAAATTAAGTGGTTGTAATAATTATTTTTTATTTTAATTTACAGGATCAACATGTAATCCAATGTATTGTAACTCACAAGTAATTATTGGATTCTGTTTATTGGAAGAACATTAACAATTCTTAGACTGAGCAAAAGGAAATTTAGCATCAATCATGTCTGACAATAAACAAATGGAAATGGATCAGTCTCAGGCGCAAGCCCAACAGCAAAACCAAAATCAGCAATCTCAGCAAATGATAATCACAGCCCATGAGATGCAACAAAATGTACAACAGCAAGCTCAGCAGCAGCAACAAACACAAGCTCAACAACAAAATCAGCAACAGCAGGCCAACGGGCCTCAAAAAATACAGACACAGGTCCAAGTCCAGCCCCAAGTCGCAGCAATCATGCCGCAACAGCATGTAGTTCTTTTTGTTATTCTTCATCAAATCACATTTTCATCCATTAGCTGAAAAGCTCGACAATTTTTACTAGAAGTAGCATATAGATTTAACGCTAATGAAATTTAAAAACTTTGACTTGCTCTATGAATAGCCCCATGCTAACACTACACCAATTAATCTTTAAAAAATTTTAATTGTTTTAATAGTTGTTACTTACTACAAAACAAATTAATTTTTTGCATTTTTCAACCTCAACATCTTAATAATTTTTTATTCACACCTAAATAAGAATCTCAATCTTAAACTAATTTAACTTTTATTTTAGAATAATAAGTATGAATTATTTTCTGATGTAAATAACAAAAATTTTCTTTTTATTTCTTCTTTTTTTTATTTCAAATTCAGGTATTGAATTTATTATAACAGCATGCACACAGTTAAATCTTTGGATGCACATGGTAACATTGATCATTTCATCTCACTTACTACATTTTCATTTCATTTTTGTGCATTGTTTTTACTAATCATTTTCCACTGTCACCAAGTCAATCAAAAAAAAATTTTTTTTTTGTAAGAGATAGAATATTCATTATAACCAATTAGAATTTTTAAAATTTACTTCTTAGTAAAATAGAACAAACCATTTTTCATTTTTTTTGTTTTGAAAATTTTTGCAGCTTGCCTCTTTCCCTATTTAAAAATTTTAGTACTATAAACAATGTCAGTACTCCTATAAAATTTGAATTTGAAATTAATTTTAAAGTAAATATTTTTTTTCTTGCAGTCT
Source organism: Encarsia formosa (assembly GCA_038277355.1). Classification (NCBI taxonomy): domain Eukaryota; kingdom Metazoa; phylum Arthropoda; class Insecta; order Hymenoptera; family Aphelinidae; genus Encarsia; species Encarsia formosa. The sequence goes on from CM076184.1 coordinate 116,999,602, forward strand.
ATTAATTACATCTGTTTTCACGCAGTGTTTACATTGTTTCAAATACAAATTTTTTTTTTTTTTTTTGGTAAAATCTAAAAAATTTAGTTTTATTCTCAAATGACAAATAAAGTATATAAAATACTTACACAATGTCGCAGATAAAATTTTCTTGTTAAAATAATTACTAATACTCAAATAATAATTCAGATTTTTTCAAATTCGAAGTTTATTGATCTACTAAACCACCTACGAGAAAATTAAATAGATAATAACCAAAAAATAATTCTACAGGATGCGGTGGCAGTATCTATGCAACACCAGCAACAGAACGTGGGTGGCGTGTCGATGACCCTGTCGGGTCAACAAGGCGCGACCACTATCACGACGATGGCCGCTCACCCTCAAGCCGTCCAGGTAATCCAGCAGCCCATGCAAAATCAGTACCACCTGCAGCAACTTTACAATGCCCAGGGTACCCCACTGTTGATGCCGGGGAATCTGTTGGCTCATCCAGCTGGACTAAACTCTTCGCCTATCCAGGTATCAGAAAGTTTTATTTTCTCTCTTACACAATAAGTATATAAAAAAAAGTTTTAGTTTACTAATTAAAATCATCTCCATCTTTAGGTCCAGTTCAACAACATCGCCGGTAAACCTTTCCAGGCAGGTGCGCTCCAAGCTCCGCACATGCTGACCGCGGCGTCGACAGGGCAGGGTGGAGCTCACCCTGGAGCGGGTGGTGCCAAGGTTCAAGGCTTCCCCGCTGGTTACATACCCGTACCAACTTCCGCTACACCTGGAGGCGGTCAGACCCTCGTGTTCAGTCAGCTCGAAGTCTTACCGCAGCATCAAACCTCAATTCAACAGCAACAGGGCCAACAAGGAAACAATAAAACTGATCAAGTACAAAAAGTAAGCTTATACTATCGTAACTTATGAGAGACATTATTATTATTACTATTTTTTTTTTTTCGAAAAATCTTGGGATGCAAGTGCATAGCTTACTACATCGTTATATGAAAGATTGTAAAACTTTTTCCGATTGTAAGTCGATGCTTCGGTGTATATAGTTGTGGGAATGGAGTGAGAGAGTATGTATGGGTGTGTATGTAAGTGTGTAGGAGAGAGAGAGAGAGAGAGAGAGCGAGCGAGCGAAGCTAAGGAAAACTTCCCCCCACGACTGGGCGGAAAACCTGAAGCGCGCGAGGGACTCAGTCCCTCTGCAGGCCCCGCGTTAAACAGCACGAATATTGGCCAGCTGTAACTTAAAAGTATGTAGGAGAAGTAAAGTAACAATTAATCGTATTTATTGGATTATTATCTGACCCAGACCTTTTCCTTCTCCACATTTGGGGGTTCGTCTTATTGTACCAAAAGGGCCTATGAAAATACAAAAATTTATTGCTGTTAAGTGTTTAAAGTGAAAATAAAACGTCGTAAACCTAGCAAGGACTCGTCCACTGTGAAAAAGTCAGTGAATCGCTGTATCAAGACTCAGCGAAGACCGTGTATTCGGTAGTATGTATCCGACCTATTGGGTAATTCCACCGTGAAAAAGTCGGGGAAGCCGCTGTGGATTCAGCGAAGTCCATGGATTCGGCAAATCAAGTAAGAAAAAAGTGCTTGAGTGACCATAAGGCACGAAAAGGGTGAAAAAAAGTCGGCTCTTTGTTGAAAAAGTGAAATCGGAAAACCGTTGAGAAACGTTCTCAAACAGGCGTTTCGCCAGAAGTTCAACACGTGTAACTACGGCCAGCAAACAACCGTGGAGGGTCCGAGCAAGGCTGCGCTAATGTGTACTCCGTGCGAGCAATGCGCAGCCTCCCAAAAATAATGCGGCATTTGTATACCAAATCTTGAGTTCCCACCTGTTTTAAGAAAAAGCATTATACCACTTTATTGTCATGTGAGGTAGAAGGTTTGTGAAAGGTCAAGTAAACATCTGAAATCTCAACTTTTATTTCTAATTTTCGTTCAAAACTGTGACAGTTAAAAATACGGTCAATCAATTTTTTTTTGTTAAAAATATATGTTATTTCATTAAAGTCGATTCGGAACCTGCAGAATTCACTTGTCTATAAATCAAAAATTGACTGAAATTTTTTGGGAAAAATATATAAATTACTTCAATTTTAAGATTGAAGAGAGCAATGACGCTCTGGTGTTAGAAGCCCTGCTTAAGCGCAAGTCCCTCTCCGGTTACTTTTTTACGACTCTTCGGAGAGTGCCTATAGGGTCGAAATTTAAAAACATGATAAAATTCCTGCAACGCTGCGCCAAGTAACAGTATTACACACTTCCGTCGTCAGTCATCGCCGAGACTTCTTGAGAAAAAGATCATAGTGTGAGCTTAGTTCCCTTTATAAAAGAGAACTATCGCCATCTTGCGAAAGTGTAAGATTTTTATTCGTGAACTGATTGGTGAAGAAGTTTTTAAAATATTCGAAAAGTGCATTTTGAGGTTACTCTTATTGTTTTTTCCTATGCGCGCTTGAAGCGCGCTTAGAAGAGCTAGTTTATTAAAATTTTCGGTTTGAAGCCTGCAAATTATTTTTTTTTGTCAATAAAAGACACAGTAGAAAAAAGTGTATGTTCTCTTGTATATATTAGTCATATTCAATGTTTCTTGTGTTATTTGATGCAGTTCATAAAAACTAAACTGTGTTGAGTCTTTAATTTTTAATTTTCACTATATATTAGTTTTTGTGAAGTTTAGCTAGAAAAACTCTGCCATTGTTTTTAAATTTTTTGGAGTGTCATGGCACCAGCTTTGCGGGTAAGGCCAAACGATCATATCTCTTATGATTTTTCATCGGATAGCGAGTCAGAAAAAGAGGATAATGTTGTAAAAGATGAGTGTTTTAAGCCTCACTTCGCTCCTGGCTTCAAAAGAAGATATATAAACCGAGAAGGTGGACGTAGAACAAAACGAGCGAAAATGATAGATTCATATGATGCTACAATTGATTTCGTTGCGCGTGGTGATCTGGAAGAAGATAGTGGTAACGATGCTCCAAATTCAAAGAATGCTTCACCAAAGTTAACCCAAAGTGAATCGGAAATCGTTTTTAGTTATATCGACGACGACGATTCGTGTGTAATTTTACTTAGTTCGAGCGAAGATGACGACGACGCACAACTTCTATCGACTGTTAGACCCAGTTCCATGCAAAAAGTTTTGACAATAGATGGAAAAATTATGGTTACAGAGTGCATGATGACCAGTGGTAAAAACGAAAAAATTGTTGACAACATAGAGTGCACGATACCCAAAGTCGAAAACGAAAAAATTATTGACAATATCGAGTGTACGAACACAACCGGTTATTATAACAAAGAAAAAATTGAGGTTGATAATGTTGTGATTATTAAGAAACTTAAAAAACCCATCAGTAAATCAAACCTTGTAGAAAAAATTTTAGCAAGTAAGAACGATGTAGCGGATAATAAGAAGCTCGCAAGCAGCAAAATACCGATACCGAAAAAAAAAAAATCAGCTAATAATACCCAGCCTATTATACTTTCGGTAGGATTTATAACTTTTAATTCATTCAAAAACATTTTTTTTAAATTAAAATTAGTGTCAGTTTTATAAAAAATAGAAATAATAATACAAAAACAAACAAACAAAACAAAAAAGCCGCGAATACTGAAACGTATCCGTAACAATTGAACGTCGTTAACGTAATTTCGTTGTTACATTTCTTCTTTGTCCTTAAATAATTGATTGATAACTATTTTGAAACAAGTCTATTCACGCAAAAAAAAAAAAAAAATGTACAATGTTTGGGTCAACTGGCATTATGTAGCAGTTAAAGAATAATTTATCAAGTAAAAAAACTTTCACATGGATCATTAACCGTAAAAAAAATTTTCATTTACAGTACACAACCTGCACGACAGGAGCTCCATCGGGTCAAAACCGCAGCATGCAGTTCGCGGCGCCTTGGCAGTTTGCCACACAGGGCATCTGGGCCACCGGACTCCAACCTCAGGCGTTGCTCACCGCTGCGCCGAACCAAATATTTATCAGAGACCCAAGTCAACCGGACATGTTGTTCCAGAGCTCGCAACCAATTCAAACACACAATGGTAGGATCATCTAATGTTACTATGCCCCTGACAGTCTCGAAAAATTTTATAATTCCCAAAGTTAATTTTAAATATTTATTAATTTTACAGCTATCGCAGCCCAGCAGCAGTTACAGGGTGTCCAGCAGATAACGACGACGGCAGGCAAACCCCGAGTCATGAACATTCAACAGCAGCAGCAGACCACGAAACAGGGCGTGGGCCAGCGTCCCTTGAACATTCTGCCGTCGAGCGTACAGGCGGCCAACATAAGGCCCGCAAGCTCCGTGTCAACGCAGACGAATCACGGTGTTCAGACAACGGTAAACGCACAGGTACTTGTTGTGTGACTTTCATTTACCACGTTTTGTCAGTCGTTGTTACCTTTATGTTTTTTATTAACTTTTTTTTTACTTCGGAAATCTTTAACATGTGAAAATTTCTGTTCAAAGTTGTAATGACTGCTGAAACTTAACTGATTCACACAATTAAAGTTCCATTTTTCATTTCTCTAAGTACATACTTATTCTTTTTAATTTTCGGTAGTTTTCTAACAACTGCACTTTTATCAAGGAGCATTCGTTCAAGTGCGCATTATAGTTGATTAAAAAAATCTTGCCGGTTTATTTCCCTATCTTCAAAAAAATCTCCAAATTCTTCTTTTTTTTTATTTTTATTTATTTTTTATTTTTTATTTTATCCGTGATTTAGACCGGCAAAGGAAGCGGCGGTACAGGCAAAGGCCGTGGCAAGCCGGTGGTTCGCACAAGTCCTGGTCCAAACACCATCACCGTATCGAAGCCCGGCGCAGGCGGTGCTGTGACCGCGACCCACTCCATAACAGTGGCAGCAGCCACAAACGCCCAGCAACAAAATGCTAAAAACGCTGCCGCCGGTGCGGTCCAGCAGACTATGATTATGCAGGCGGGTGGTGCTACGCAAAACCAGGCTGTTGCCAACGGTAATGGGGGAGCCGGTGCTACGGCCAACGGAAAAATGATTATAGCCACGACTAACACGGGCACTTCTGCGCAACCACCGGGTTCGCCAATGACCGCCGCCGGTGACAAGTCTAATTTTGGACAGCCCCAAAACAAACAAAACGTTATGCAATCGTCACAGCAGCAGCAACAACAACAACAACAACAACAGCAACAACAACAACAAGCTCAGGCTGCAGTAGCGGCCCAGCAGCAAGCCCAGGCGCAAGCTCAAGCGCAAGCCGTAGCGGCAGCACAGGTGTCCCAGGCGACCGCGGCTGCTCAGGTGCAGTTGCAGAACCAACAGCAGCAGCAGTTACAGCAAATATTTATTCAGCAGTTGCATCATCAGCAACAGCTTCAGCAGCAATACCAGCAGGCTCAGCAAAGTGGACAGCAGCAGATCCAACCGAAGCCCATCATGGGTAAGTGTTCATCCAACTGTTTATCATCATAAAATTCGAAAATATTCACTCTCAGTAATTACTGGTAAGAATCTTCACTGAATATAAGCTGAGAAATGGCTAAAAATTCAAGAATTAGCTGAAATTTCAGTGAAGATTCAGCTAATATTTTCACCAAATATTAAGTGAATATCATTTAATTTTTTAACATGGACCTCAGCTTGAATTCGGTTGATTCTAATAAAAAAAAACATTAATGTATTTTTAAATTTTTACTCTAGGTATGACGGTTCAACAGCAGCCGGTCACCCAGTCCAATGTTGTTATTGGTCCAGCTGGAGAGAGATCCATGATGCCCGTGGTCTCGATCAATCCAGCGCTAATTGGTAACCAGCTGGTCAGCGCGGGTCCCCACCAGCTACAAGCACTGCCAATCGTCAGTCAACCTGGTGATCTGCAAGCCGCGGCTGCCGCGGCCGCTGCTCAACAACAGCACCTTCAGCAAGCCGTGGCAGCGGCGCAGCAACAGCACCTTCAGCAACAGGCAGCTCAACAACAGTCGGAGCAAGCTCCTAGCATGCCTCTGCTCATGACCTCACCGGAAAGAGCACAAATCGAAGTGCAGCCTGGTGTCATGCCACCCCCGCCTCCGGCCACCCCGATGAGCGTGGACGATAAGGCAGACAAAACCAGCACACCAAAGAAGGAGGCGGGAGAAGAAAACGGAAATGCTAATGGTAAGTTTCAATGGATCTCGAAAAAATTTATTTTCTTAGTTCATTTAGTAAAACGTATATTTTTTTTTTTTTATAGAAGTAGATCAGAGCAGCAATGCAAAAGACAATCACGATGGTAAATCTGACGACAAAACTTCGAATAATCCACTGATAAACCTTGCCAATGCGGTAAACTCCATAACGAATGGCAACATGGAAGAAACGAACGTTTTGGAACCTCTGCCGACAACAGTGAATAAGCAGGCTCCGTGCAAGGCTATAGTAAAACCACAAGTGCTAACTCACGTCATAGAAGGTTTCGTCATTCAAGAATGTGAGTTTTATAATTTTTTTTTTTTATTTTCATTGCACTTAATTTTGTAATTAAAAATCAAAACTTAATAATTTATTTATTTTTTTTTTGTAGCTTCGGAACCCTTCCCAGTAAATAGAGCGTCGTTGAACGGTTCGATGAATCAAGAGATCAGAAATAATTCGGCTGACAAAGAAAACTACGAGGAAGTGCCTAGCAAACGTAAGAGCTTAGAAAAAATATGATTTATTTTGGTTGGTTTTAAGTTTTATGTACTGTTGTTATAAAATTACTTTCTTTTATCAGGAAGAAAACTTTCCGTCAATCACGCCGCGGATGACTATCTGCAAGATGGAAAATGTGAAGCATGTGGTAAAACACTGGACGAACAAAACATGAAACTTAAGAAAGACAAAAGATATTGCTCGCCCATTTGCGCTAAATCGTTAGTATAAAACCTTGATTTTTAAAAGATTCACTTAAGGGGAAGTCAGACGAATTTCCCACTGTTTTAATCGAAATTGAAAAAAAAAAAATTGAGGAGGTAAATTAAAAAAAGGGCTCTGTAGCACCCTAGTGACACTCGAAATGTATCTTTTAAAAAAAAAATTATCAAAATTGGTTGAGAATTGGCTGAGAAATCTGCTGAACGGTAATTATATTCCATTCTTCGTAGAAATTCTATTCCATACTTCATAAAAATTACCGTTCGGCAGATTTCTCAGCCAATTTTCTACCGATTTTGATAATTTTTTTTTTAAAAGATACATTTCGAGTGTCGCTAGGGTGCTACAGAGCCCCTTTTTTAATTTACCTCCTCAATTTTTTTTCTCAATTTTGAGCTTCCCACCGTACTTAATCAAAATTGAAAAAAAAAAAAAAAGTTCCATACTTCATAAAAATTACCGTTCGGCAGATTTCTCAGCCAATTTTCAACCGATTTTGATGGTTTTTTTTTAAAAAGATACATTTTGAGTGTCGCTAGGGTGCTACAGAGCCCTTTTTTTGATTTACCTCCTCAATTTTTTTTTTTTTTCTTCAATTTTGATTAAGTACGGTGGGAAACTCGCCTGACTTCCCCTTAAGTTTGAACGGTAAAATAAATATTAAAATAATTTTTCGACAGGAAAAAGAAAGAAATTCGCGAAGGAGTCGACAAACAATGGAGTGATATGGAAGTTGATCCCAAGAATGATGTTGACTTGATCAAAAAGAATGGAGAAGATAAAACACTACATCTTAATAACGTCGCCTTGGATGATTCGTCATCTAAAATGAACCCTATGAAATGGACGGTATGCATCATTATTATTATTGTTATTGTTGTTGTTATTATTATTATTTTTTTTTTTTGCTACAATAACAAATTATTTAGTTACACGACCTATAAGATTTGTAGTAAGAATTTTCTTTTTTTGTATTTCAGGTGAACGAAGTTTGTGATTTTATTCGAAATTTGCCTGACTGCGCAGATTATGCAGAAGATTTTGCTATACAAGAAATTGACGGTCAAGCTCTAATGTTATTAAAAGAAAATCATCTGATGTCTGCCATGAGCATTAAACTTGGACCTGCTTTGAAAATTGTAGCAAAAATTAATTCTATGAGGATTGAATTTGCATCCAGTCCAGTTTCAGGAGAAAGCAATTGAAATATTCTTGTAAAGATATTTTAAAAATCCAGTCAACAATAACTTATTGTACTTAACATAACTTGACTTCAAAAACTGAGAAAAAAGATAATCGTCAGTAATATCGGTACTTTATGTAATATTTGATGATAATCTTGAAATCATTTTACATTGGATCGTGAGAGTTGTTTCTGAATGATATAAGTAAATGACAAACTTATTCTTAAAGTATAAATGATTTTCTTGAAAGAGAAGTAATGTTTAAAACATTATAATATTAAGTTGCAAAAAAAAACGAAAAAACTGTATCGTATGTACATATAAATTGTTATGTGTATTCTTTATTTAAATGTAAAAAGAAATGAAATTTTCAGTTTCATTCAATATGAGTAGTAAAAATATAATTTCTATGCGTTTATAATAAAATTATAGCTAGGGTACGTGCAAATTATTTTACTCATTCAAATACTGTTCACTTTCAAATTTAAATTTTTTAATAACAGACTAAATATTACGAATACTTTTGGTTAAAGTATATTTAAAAATCAATAATTGTTCATTTTTAAAACTATAAAAAAAAAAAATGAAAAAATTGAAATTATTTAAAAGTGTGTTTGGGACAATTAATAAAAGCATGAATGTGAACATTCCGAAATATTATATCTGTATGAACGTTTAATCTAAGTTACAATTTTCGATGTAAATATATTTTTTCAGAAATCGAGATTTCAATGTAAATATCTAGACTAATGCGCTTCATTCTCTGGATCGTGAATATCGTTTTACTATACATACCGCATCTCTCTCATAGTAATAAAATTTATTTTGAAAAATTTGACTCAAAGTTATTTTCGTCTGATCGAGGTTTTTTGTAATATTTCAGAAAAAAAAAAAAAAAATGAAAGGGAAAATTATAAACTTTATATGAAGAATAATGGTTTAATTTAAAGAATAAATTCTATTAAAAAGGATTTAAAAATATTTGCTGGTGCAATACATTACTATAAATCATCAAATGTGATTTAATAAATAAATAATGTTAACAGCTATTCCAAAACTGCATATTTAGCTGTGGGAACAAATAAAGCAACCTCGATCATATTATAATAAAATTTAAATAACTCACACTCTTTCATCAATAAAAAGCGAAAAATAAATTTAGTCTAAGTTAAATACCTGTATATAATAAAAACGTTTATTTAAATAAAAATTTTATAATGTATAACTTAAGTTTATCGAGATAATCATATACATAGATTATATTTATCATAAATTATAATTTCAATTTTCAAGAAAATTCCCCATTCAAGATAAACTATTTTTCACGTTGGATATATATCACTGTAAATTAATAACTTGAAACAGAAAAAATAAAAAGAAAATGTATTTGTACTACCAAGTTCGAGATACTGTATGTATGTATGTACTTACAAGAAAAGTTGATAATTTTTTTTACAAAAATAAATTATTCTTACGATCTTTGAAATAAATAATTATTTGAAAACAAATGTTATTTATTGTCTTCTGTTCCCTTCTTTTTTTATAGTCTAAATTTAAAAATAAATCAAGTGTTATTAAACTTTGATGAAAAGAGTTTAACCATATTTTTGAAATATTTAATTCCAGGGATACTATTTGATTGCTTTGAAAAAAACATCAGACCAGTTCAAGATTATAAGACTTTTTTATCTTTATAATTATCTCATTATGGATATTACAATTAAATTTTTCCTAGTCATTTAGAATTTGAATTTTTACTACGCTTTAGGTCCAAAAGCACTAGTTTACACAAATATTTACTGAATAACATGATAAAGTTGTTTGCTTTTTGAAAATTTAAAAGTTCTACTTTCTCAGAATGAGATTTATCCTCTATCAATAATTTTTTTTTTCTTAATATTTGTTTTACCAATTAATTCCTGAAATTATAGAGTTAAAAAAAACAAACTGAATAGTATATTAGTTTAATTTTCTAGTAAAGCTCTTTTTGTTGACTAAATTTTGTTTAAATTTGACAAATAATCAATAAAAACCAAAAATAAAGCTTTTTACAAGTTTTATTGAGAAAAGTTACATTTCATCATACAAATATTTAACAACATGACAGTTCACATTTAAAGTCAAGAGTTTACAATATTTTTTATAATCAACAAAAGTAATGAAAATTAAAAAAAATTATTCTAAATTATTAAAAATGGATATTTACATATCTACACTACGGACTATGTGGTATATGCGGCAACTCTTTAGACATCCTTCCTTCTTTTAATAGTTCTTCCTTAAACCTTTCCTCAAGTTCTTTTTTGATGGGTCTGACTTTTGTAAAGTAAAGGAACAGTTCATAGCTGATGTATGCAGATCCTACTACGGTAGTACCAATGCAAGCCCATACCCAAGCATGTTGTATTGCATCATACAACTTTGTTTTTGTCCTGGTTGAGAACAGTTTCATTTCTTTTAATTTCTTCAAAATACTTGACTGAAAAATCAATAGTACTAGGGTTAAGTATAATGGGAAATAACAGAAATATTTTAATAAAAATAAAACCATGCCCAGAAATTAATTAAAGGAACAAATTGATATGTTTTGAATAAATAGTAAACATGAGCAAATACTTATAGTCAACGCTTATGCAAGTTAATAAGTGAGAGTTACTTACAAGTAATAACTAAATTTTACTTAATTAAACTTCACAAGTCACAATGACGAAAATTATTTAAATCAATAAAGTGATTGGTATTTATTTAATTTTATACATTTTGAAGAAAATTTAAGTTAAATATTTCAACATGATTGCAAAGCTTTTGGAGCTTTTACGATCATATCGGCACTCTATATATATAACCTAAAATTCCCTCTCAGTGTTAAAGTTCGATTTTCATGAGATGATCAGCTGATTTTTTTCATTGAAAACTCTGTGTGATAAGTCATAAAATTTAATATTTGAATTTTAATATTATGATTTTAATATTATGAATTTTCGTATTTCGACTGAACGATACGATATTTATTACAAATGAAGTATTAGGTATATTGTACATACATTATGAAAGATTCATTCGTATGTTTTTTTTAAACTAAACATTATTTTACATTTTACAAAAAATTAGAACCGAACGTTTATTCGAATGATTTTTTGGTAAGTTTTAAAATTATAATAATAACACTGGAATTTGTTTATGAAAACTTTGACTCTATTTTATAATTACAATATAATTAAGCGCGCTAAAAGATACTAGTTTATTTTAATCATTACAAATTTATATTTTCTAATTTAACTAAAATTTTAAATAATTGGCTTAGCTATTGTAATATTTTTCAAATAGTCATAAGTCTTTTCATTTCATTGACTATATTTAGGAAAAAATTCCAGTACCTAATTTTTTGTGCATTTATCGAAATTTGATGCAAAGAAGTACAATTAAAACTATTTGCCCCATTTTGAAAGATTCAAGTTCGACCTCCGAGATAACTTTATAGATATATTGAATAATAACCATGGATTATTAATGTCATGAAATTTCTAGAAAACTGTAATATTAATTGCAATTCTATGTTCTGATCTTATAATTGCTTTTTATGGCTACGTAAACTATATTTGGTTTTTAAATAATTACTATATATAGTAATTTGCTCTGTTTCTAAAGGATTTGTAATTTGGTAATGGAGCATAACGGCAAACTTGTGTATAAATTTATTTTATTACATATCAACGTTTCGACACTACTATGGTGTCCTCTTCAGGATATACATTTTTTAAATTAAACTATTATTCTCTAAAAACAAAGCTTTATTCTTTTAACTAGTAATAATGATAGTGTGTATAAGTTTAACAAATTGTGATATGATTATATATATATATATATATATATATATATACTAGGGGGTACCCCCCTGCTCGCTTCGCTCGCCAACCCCCATAAAAATAGTTATAAAATATGGAGTTTTTTGACAGTTAATATTTAACATGTTTTTTGAGTTGAGTTTGTGTATTGAATAAAAGTTCAAACATGTTTAGGTAAAATTGTTGAATATGATTTAAATTGAAAAAAGAAAATTTTATATTATGGTGAGTCTAAAAAAATAGTTATAAAAATTAAATAGTAAGTTAAAATACTTCAAGTACTTGAAACATGTTAAATATAATATTTTTTAACCGTTTTGAAGTACTCCTTTAAAAAGGGCTTTTAAAATTACGACTCCTCTAGGAAAAGCGCCCTTCAAAGAGGTTAAATATGGAGTTTTTTGACAGTTAAGGTGCTCGTACAGGAGAAGCTCCTATAATTTAGAATCAACTCCTCCGGGAGGAGCCCCTTAAAACATGTTGAATATAAGATTTATTGACGTTTTGAGGTGCTGCTCCGGGAGGAGCTACTAAAATTGGCTCCTCCGGGAGGAGCTTTTAAAATTAAGAGCTCCTCCCGGAGGAGCACCTCAAACCCTTCAAAAAACCTTATATTTAACATGTTTTAAGAGGCTCCTCCCGGAGGAGCCGTAATTTTCAGAGCTCCTCCCGGAGGAGCCAAAAAAAAAGAGCTCCTCCTGGATATAACTATATAATATAGGAAGTATATATATATATTGAATCCTACTTTATTGCATATTCTAATCATGTTAAAAATTTGAAATTATAATTTTAGTTATTTAATGAAATCAAGGAGCTAAACTCAACATTGTTATCTATTGTAACCATATATTATCTCTTAATTAAACTGTAAATTCGTATGAATATTTTGTAATGGGCTATATGCCCGTATATTTAAATAAAATAAAATAAAAAAATAAAAAAAACTTCATGTTGACGTACTGCTACGACAGTTAAAAAATGTATATCCTGAAGAGGACACCATATGTAGTGTCGAAACGTTGATATGTAATAAAAGAAATTTATACACGAGTTTGCTGTTATGCTCTATTACCAAATTACAAATCCTTTAGAATAAATTTGGTTTTGGTATGCCTACGTATGCCTAAATAAATAAATTAGAAAAAAATTAAAAAACAATTTAAAATCTTATTTTTGGGACAAAATATTTTTTACTTATGTTTGCCACTTATTGATGACCAAGATTTGAATCAATTTTGACATACTTACTTTAAATTTTTGCAGATAAATGTAGAAACTAAATTTCTTGAAAAAAGTTTTAAAAAAGAAAAAAGTTACTTTACATGCTATGTAAGGAAGTTAGAAATAAAGTCCTATGATTTACAATACAGATTTTAGGTTTATTGAATGAAAATTTAAAGAACTACTTAGCATTTTCTTTTATTATAAAAATACAGATATGCAGTTCATACATAGTTAAATGTCGAAAAATTTCACCGATCCACATTCTTACATTTCTTCGTCGTTAATCACATTTATGTATATATTTACAATGCTCCAATTTAATTTTTAATAGAGCCATATAACAGTATCATTTAAAAATTTCGTAACTTCAAGTTGCTTTTTTTTCAATCATAGTTTTTGGAAAACAAAATAAAACTATTTAGTTTTCAACAGCTCAAATGAAAATACTCACTTGAGAGACAATAAAATTAATTACCAAATTTTATTAATGTTGCTTGTTTTAACATCTTACATTCATCACATCATATTTTGACTTTATACTAAGATATATAAAACGTAGTAACGTTCGTTTATGCAATTTCATTACATCTGTGGCTTGAATGACAGTGATATGCTATTTTTGAGCATACATTAGTCAAACAAATTATAATTTCTAATATAATTAATATAATTTACACATGCCTATAATTTTATGTGGTTCATATTGATTTTAAGTCTAATCAAAATATAAAGAATTTTTTAAACCATTATTTTAACTTATAATACTATCTTTACTTGATTAATTTTTAATATTTATTTATAATAATTTTACTTAAGCTATTATATTATCACTAATAGTTTAACATCACTTATTGTACTTTTCACTATAATACATTTTATTTACACAGTTTTGAGTTTGCGCTACTAAATCAGTTCTGTTCTACATGGTATATCTAAGATCTTGAAAAAAAATTTTCAAGGAACGTTTTTTTTCTTAATTATTTACATGAATTAGTAACATGATTATAAATATTGTAGAATTCTAATATGTGAAAATGTTATAAAATTATTAAATGAAATATATCAATTTACTTCTAATGAAAAGAAGTACATGTTGTAAGTACTAGTTCAAATGCATAAAGTCTGTGAATTTGTTAATAATATTCAGAAAAAATATTTCGAGAAAACTTTCGTAAAAATCTTATACAATTAACGTAATTATTAAAATTTGTATTATTTTTATTTAGTTTAAATTTACAAACCACTCAAAAGTTATAAATCAGAGTAAGATTTAATTTAATTTAAATAAATTGAGTTTTTTGAAGTGTCAGGGCTTTCTATAATTTACAACACTCAATCTCAATTCTTAAAATATTTATGAAAATACTGGTAGTTTATACTTCTAAATCATTAAAATTTTTGATAGAAAAATTATAATTTCATAAAAAGATTTAAAAGTTAAAAAAAAGTCATGGATATTACAATCACTGTTACAAAATTCATTTTCAAAAGAGCGAAAAAAAATATTTATAAGCGTTTCTCACAAATTTTTGATTATAACATTTATGTGTTATATTACATGTTACTATGAGTAGAATAAATATCCCTTTATAAAATAGAACTATCGCCATTTTAGCTTAAACTTTTTAATATTCGAAAAGTTCAATTTGAGGTTACAATTGCTGTTTTGAAATCTATGTACAAAATTTAGAAATAGCTCAAATTAGATGTACTTTTAAATAATCATCATTACGTTATTTACTAAAAATTGATTGGAGTTGATACTTAAAATTAAAAAAAATTCAATACAACTCAATAGTATTGATTTTAATTTTTTTTAATTTATACATAAAATTTTTAATTTGACTCTTGAATTACCTATTTTTTTTCTAATTGTAGCAAATAAATATTTATTATTATAAGTAAGAAATTTAATTTAAAAATTTTGAAAAATTCTTTTTGGCTTAATTGCAAGTAATTAAATGAAACTAATACGATTTGGAGATCATGAAGAAGTTAAAATTATAAATAACTACAGACGCACTAATGAATGAATAGATTTGAAAGTTAACTAATTGTATCAATTGAAATTTCAGTTTCAACATAACAAAATTTTTTCAAAATTTTGTATGATTAACTGTTTTATAAGTTGATTTTTGTCACTTATCACTTATTTCAAATCAAAAAAGGTTATTAGAGTATTCAAAATTATGTTTACAGAAAAGCAAACCACGTCAAAGTGTACAAAAAATCTAATACTTCAAACTTTTTATAAAATAATTAGTTCAAAATTTTACGTGAACCTTTTTTATGGTACGGCTTTAATTATGCAAATTTTTAAAACTTAATATCATCATTTTTACAAAATTTTAGGGGTTGAAAAAAAATTATTTTTCATAAATTTGATTTCATCATGCACCTATTAATTCACCATGCAACTTATCTTAAAAGTAATTTTCGGTTCTTCATTTTTCACGGACCTGATAAAGTTACCTATTAGTAAGATGCTTGAGAGGTCCAAGACTAAGAATTGACGTTGCACCAAGAGCAGCGAGATTACTTGAATTAGGATTACGTGCACCATCAATTGAAACGATTGGTAAACCAAAGTAACCACCAGTTTGGGCACTAAGCTGTGACAGTGGTATGTAACTCTGGATACCAAGAGTAGACAAACGAGATAAAGTATTGGGTGACTTAAGATCAACTACTGGAAGTGCCAACTCAATGTTACCATTTTGTTGAATAGTATTATCAAGTTCTTTGTGGTAAGTCTTCTTGTGAGTCATTAAAGCTGTTGAAGTTGGATATTGAGCAGGACATAAATTACATCTGCAAAAAAATAATGTTTATAAATCTTTATTGTTGCAGATTAGGATTTAACATAAACAAGCTGTTCAAATAAATAGCCGATAATTAACATAAATTCAAATTAAAAAATTGTTTTAAATTGGAAAAAAAAAATTAAAATTTATTAAATTTCTTTAAAAAATTGAAAATTCTTACTTGTGAAGTAGTTTATTTGTTGTTCGATGAGTTGCCATATGTTGACTCAGCATTTCTTGACTTTGGAACCTTTTATCACAAACTTGACAAGTCAATGATTGCAGCATCCTAAAAATTTTTAAATAAAAATTTAATGGTCTACTAACAAAAATATTTTTATTTCAAATTCAGTTCAATTTAATTCTAACAAAATTTAATTTATTTTTGTTCAAAGAACTTATCACTTAAAATTGATATTTAATTCACTAGACTCATTTTTACCTA
Source organism: Encarsia formosa (assembly GCA_038277355.1). NCBI lineage: Eukaryota > Metazoa > Arthropoda > Insecta > Hymenoptera > Aphelinidae > Encarsia > Encarsia formosa. The sequence continues at coordinate 117,016,019 of CM076184.1, forward strand.
GGTGGTCTTCCTCTTCTTACAACAGGTGTTAAAGGTGTATCCTGAGTTAAATCTACGGTTGGTGGTCTTGGTGGCCTTTCTACTTCGTTAGTCGTTTGTTTATTTTTATTCTGAGGTACAGCAAATTGTCCTTGTTGCTGTTGTTCTTGCTGCTTTTTTTGTCCTGTTGGAATTATTGATATTGCAGAGTTTAGATTTAAGGTTGCCAGTTGCTTCTGTTGTTGGGTCTGCTGTTGAGTCTGTTGCTGGGTTTGGGCTTGACTGGACTCAGAAGTAGATTTCCGGGTGGTTGCAGGGGTGACAGTAATTCCACGCGCCGCTAAAACGTTGGCGACAGCTGTGGCATCAGGTTTCTTAGAATTCTGGACCATTGCATTAACTTGCGCTGGATTATGACCTTTTAGATTAGTAAACAGAAATTTGGATTTCGCTAAGGTGCACTTCTCCCAAGATATATGAAGACATTGATCGTACAATAATTAAATAAGGAGAACAAAATGTGCACATAAAGTAAAATAAAAATTAAGAAATTATTGTTTAATAATCACATAAAAAAAATTAAAATTTATAAAAATTAATGGTAATTAATTTATAAAATTAATGGTTAGAAAAAAATAAAAAATTAAAAAAAATTAAAAATATAAACTGAAATATATTGAAGTATAAAATCAAAAAGCATAATAGTTTATTCATACCGGGTTGCCGAACACTAAGAGTGATTGAATCAGTTAAGTGTATTGTTGAATCACTTTTGCTGGATTGTGCCATAGAAGCGCCACCCTGGACATTTTGTATAACTGGCAAACCATCATTTCTCTTTTGTTGAGCAATGAACTGACAATCAGTATCTTCATTATCAGGTATTGCTACTTCCACGCGTCTTTGTTTTGGAGGATTTTGGTGCATTACTTGTTGTCCTGTTTGAGGTGGCATTAATGGCCTCTTCATTCGAACTCGAGACATGGGAGATGCTTGGGTATTTTGTTGAGACATTTGTTGAGGCATTCTTGGAGCTCTGAAATAAAAAAGAAAAAAAAATTATAGTTAATTTTTAATTTAATATTAAAAATATATTGTTATGAATGCTTAAAATTTATTTGTATGATTACTAAATCTTAATTTGTAAAAATTTAATACTTTATTTTACTGTCGGCATAACCTCAACTAATTCACTATTTCCAAATAATAATTGGCTTTTATAGTCCAAAACAACAAGAAAGAATCAATTCAAAAATATTACTTTAAAAAAAATATTAATAGTTAAGTTTTATTCATCACTTTATACAATATTCCAGCATCATTTAAGTAAGTTCAAGTCGATTTCAAAAATTGTTTTACCATCAAAATACACTGTTTACTATTGAGTTTCTTTGAAGCTTCGGAATTACATAATTTAATTTCTCCATTTTATTAATAAGTGTTATTTCAAGATTTCTTTGATCAAAAATGGCCTACCGATCCAAATTGTAAATCGAGCGTACCTACGCCAAAAGAATTTAAACTTACAAACAAAAATAGGCCTTGGAGCATGCAAACTAAAAAGAAAGGGAACTGCTAAACGTGAGAAATCATAAGCAAACTGCAAAATGCTTCTTCGCAGTTACAGAGAAAAAAAGCGCCACCTATAGGATTATTTCTGACATATATTATACGAGTAGATTATCCCGCAGAATTTATTCAAAAATTCTAACAGCCAGATATGAAAATTAATGGTTATCATGCTTAGAATTAAAATTCGAATAAAATAAAATAAAAATAATTTTTTATAATTATAAAAACCTAAAAAAATCAAATTTTTTAAAAAACTTATAATTATACTAGCATAAAACGCTCGCTCGCGCATAGACAAATATACAGAATAATTTATGATTTTATAATAAATTTTTTTTTCATAACGTAAATAATTAAGTTTTATTTTAAGTATAACTTTAGTTATAAATATTTTAAAACAAAAATTTACACCCATATTCCTAATAAAGACAAAAACAAAAAAAGTCTTCCGAATGTCTGATTTATTATTATATACAATAATTTATTTATTGAAAATATAGTTTATAGAGACTTTTCGATGATTAATATTAAGAATTTATTTGATAAAGCTCCTCTCGGATATAACTATATAATATAGGAAGATATATATAATTTGATTCTTTGTATCAAATTAATCTTGCAAGTTCTTGACATTCAAAACTCGGAATTAAATCAGAAGCTATATAGAAGCTATATTAAATACGACTTTAAATTAAAAATAGTCATCATAAAATAGAAATCACCTTTGCCCTGGCATCATTGCTGGGTATCTTCCCCGTGGAATTTGCTGCGGCATCTGCGGCTGCATTCCTGGCGGCATACCCATTTGCGGATATGGATTTTGTCCATATTGCTGATACATGTGGGCCAGATGCGGGGGGTAATGCATCGGTGCTTGGACTCTGTACATTGGTGGACGACCTGGAGGAGGGTAATAACTAGGTCCAGGTATCATGGTGTTGCTCCCCGGAGGCATACCGGGTGGCAATTGCGCTTGCGGCAGAGGCATTCGTTGAACTTGCTGCGCCAGCTGCTGAACCGGAGCTGGGAGCTGATCCATGTTTATCCCAGGGTAAGCTGGCGGAGGTTGGTACGTTGGGGAATTTGTGTGGGGCGAAGTCATAGGAGAACCTCTGGTTGGATGCGATAAACTTGGCGAGTGTGGCGAGTGAGTGTTCATGTGAGGAGAGGCTTGGTTCAGATGAGGAGAGTTTGAGTGATGCGACCGAGGAGAATTTTGAGACAGGTGATGAGGCGATACGTTCCTGAGACTTGGTGACATTGGAGCTCCATGGACTTGAGATTTATGAACCGATAATTCCAATGGCGTGGTAAAAACTAGTGAACTGCAATCGGGTATATTGCACTGATAATGACCAGCTTTGGCTTTGTGAGCATCTAGGTGAGCTATGTCTTTAAATTTTTCATTACAAACTCGGCAGGTATTGACTGTTTCTGCTAACTTTTCCAGAGATACATATTCAGTTTCTAGTACAGGTCCGCTGTTGGATTCATTGCGAGAACGCTGCGAGTCCATCAGAAAATTTTGTAAAAGAGAGCTTGCTCTTTCACTCTCTGGATTATCCTTTTCAATCGTTTCATGATTATCTTTGCTTCTTCCATTTTCAGGAAGTTCTGTAATTCTATTCCAGCTGATGGCTGGGCCAGAACCACGCAAAGGAACAATTTCAGTTTCTGCTTCACTAGATGATTTTCTACTTGATGGGTGAGGCATTAAAGCTGATTTTGGAACTAAGCTGATTTCACTGTTTCTTTGAAGTCCTTGAATTGTACTTTGCACAGTGTTTTCTTCTTCCTCCTCCTCTTCTTCTTCTTCTTTATCTTCCTCCTGAACTTTTTCTGGTTCTGGTTCTAGTTCTGTTTCTAGGTCTGGTTCTAATTCTGGTTCTGGTTCTGGTTCTGGTTCTGGCTCTGGCTCTTGCTCTGGTTCTGGTTCATCATCTTGTTCTCTTTCAAAATCACCAACTTCATTATGTTCTGTTTCTTCTTCACTTTTATCATTATCTTCTTCAGGTATCTCGGGTGGATTTAGAAGATCTGGAGATCTAGAACTAATGAACCTATTGGTGTAAAAAGTGATGGTTTTTTGAGTTAAGCAAGCAAAATGAAAAAGCCAAATAAATGTCGTGCAAGCATGAGTGACTTGAATAAAAAAAATTTAATCAATGAAATATTTAAATTAAATATAAATAGTAAATAGTTAAAAAAAAATTGGGTCAAATTCAAAAACAATAAATAAGATCAAATGAAAAAGAATGATTTTTTTTAGTGAAAAAATGAATGACAAAGCAGGAATAGCAAAAATAAATTAAGCAGTGTTTTATCACAAACAAAATCTTTTTGATTTGTTTAAAGTGTGTGAAGAAAATGTTAAATTTATTAAATGAAGGTTTAAATTAAAAAATAAAAAATAGCTTTAAATATTTTTACTGCTATATATTGAAAAAAATTTTCAATGTAATTAATATAGTTAAAATAACTTAGAGTTTTTAAATAAATTTAAAATTTTACTTCATCAAATTTAATTGCAAAATTTTTGAATTTATATTGAATATCATAAAAATATTATCAAGTCGAAAAATTTTGTTATCAAATAATGTCTTTTCATTTACCTTGAGTCTTCACCAAGTTTTTTTAAGTTTTCAATTGTTTCTCTGTATGTTTCTTCCAAACCTTCAGTTTCTTCAGAGTCTTCAGCATTTTCAATTTCTTCTGTCCTTTCATTATCTGCTTCATTCAATTCAGTTTGATCTGAATTGCTGATATTATCTGTTTGCATATCATCTACGTTTTGATCTTCTTTTTCCAATGGATTAATAGAATCACTTCCAACTCCTGAATCTTGTTCGTTATTATCCATTGATGGTCTGTCTAAAGCTTCTAATGGATTATGATCTGGTTCAGATTCAAAGTTTTCATCTTCATAATTATTCTGCAAAAATAAAATTTTCTCATAAAAAATTTGTATGATTAATTCAACTGAATCAATTCATTTTAATTTTAAAAACGACATTTATAAAAAGCATAGATAGACAATAATTTATATGGTAATTTTTAAAATATTTTTTAGAATATGTAATAATTGATGAGAAAAATAATTTAAAAATAACCTCTTGATTTAGCATCACATTTTCAAATGATTGTTCGGTGGTTTCTTCCTCCTCCGAATCACTTTTAGCATCATTTTCCTGTATATCAGCCAGCTCGTAATCCACTTTGAATTGATCTTTGACAAAATCAAAGTTGTTACTAACAACTGTAAACCCTTCAGTAATTGGGGATTTTTTCAGTTTTAATTTAAGAGAGTCAACTGAGGGACTCTGTTTTTTCAGTTTAATCTTCAGGTTGCCTCTATGTTCTGTTTCCAACCAATATTGATCAGTTTTTGATTCTTTTCTTGTTGTTTTCAAGTTAGGTATTCTTTCTAGTACGACCCGAGGTTTTCTGAGATGAATAAAAACATGAGTTTGAAGATCCTTTTTTGATTGAAATTTCTGATCACAAATTTCACAGCGTTCAAGTTCTTCAAGTGGCACAGGAGAATTATTATCTGAAACAAAAATTTAATAAATTTTTTATGAGTTTTAAAAATTTACAATAATTTATAATTCACGAAAAAATGAAGAAAAAATTTTTTTTGTTTAATGGAGTCGGAATTAATTTTTTGGCTTACAATAGAAAATAGAAAAGGAATGGTATTTATTATTTTTTCTAAGCAATCAATCATAGAATTAAGCTAGAGATTATCAACAGGCATGATTAATGTTTTGAAAACTCGAACAGCTTCACTGGCTGAAGGAATCTTAACTAAAGAAAACTCCTGTGAAAAATTTAAACTCTCAAAACACCATTAGCCCAATAACCAAAGTAAAAACCGATATCTGAAAAATTTCAGATATAAAAATTACATAAAACACGGTAAATGAATCACAAAAAAGCTGTTCAAAGTAAACCACAGAGAACAAAAACTTCCCATTAAAAAGAGAAAGAACCCCTATGATATCGTAAAGTTAAATAACACGACATAAATTCTCGAGCCAATATAGGCGTAAGTATAATGGTCCTCGCAGGCACCAACAAAAATCCTCCTTTGCCTCCTTCTCTTCCCTCTCGGCTCCCTCCCCATTCCAAAATCATATTTTGAGGTTATTTTGCGAGATCGCGCTTTAATATTGTGGAGTAGTGCAGCATGCTCCGGCAAATATTCTGTATGTGTTGTATCACAACACACGTACACGAAGCACGCGTCTCTATTGACATAGACAGGGATCACCGCAATTGGAGAAAAGGCGGCGCCGTGTCCGCATAAAATTTTGGGGTTGATAAAACGAATTAGTTTTTGTCCCCCGGCCGGTACCGTACTTACTTTCTTATCACACACACACAAATACACTTCTCACAAAACTACTGGTTACGATTAAGTTGATATTTTTGAGATGAACACCAAATAAGGAACCGCCCAATGTTAGTGCCTAAACTCGACTAACTGCACGGCTGCACAGCGTCTCTGACCCGAAACAGCAGCTCTACGACAGACGGTGAGTCTGTGGGTACTCGGTGAATCGCATGTGTGAGATGCGCGAAAAATCTTCCTGCGGCTCGGCCAATCGATACGCTCGGCACCGCTAGACCGATCTCTCCATTGGTCGCTGGCTTTTAAACTCACGCGCCCCGGTGAACGAACTCTGTGCGAACTGCGAGGTATTTTTTAACACTGCGGGTATACCTACACCATACCTATTTCAACATCTAAAAGTTTTTATTATAATGTATTATGTAGTTTTAATTTATCGCGAAAGTAATTTTGAACTTACTACTGTATAACATACTCAAAAAATTTAGTTTTTTATTTCATTCCCGCTGATGGTTAAAATTGTTTAAAATAATTTTTTTTTTCGAGATTAATAAGCGCCTAATGACTCTCTTAACTGTTCAAATATTAAAAAATATATGTAACTACTGTTCATCCTTTATCTTATGTAGGTTACCTATAGCTAGTATCACGATTGGAGTTTTTATAGTTGGTTGTAAAGATATCGAAAACGACCGATATCCCTTGCAAATATTTTTTACTTCTCTGTGGTACAGTATTCTGCGAGTATTATCTAAACTTTTATCTCAACACCTCAATTTATGCCGACCGACACGTTGTGAACGAGGTTGTAAATGAAAGGATAATGTAAAAAAATTTCTTTTTCAAAGAGGAAAACAATGAAGCTTTCATTCTATAAGAGATCAATAAATCAATCAAATTTTTTATGCATCTATTTACATCAAATGCTAAAAATGAGGAAAAGGCTCCAACGAGTGGGTACTGTAACTGGAAGGAAATCAGAAATTTTCATTCTAACGAAACCTGCAGGATTTTCTACACTTGAGGTACTGATCAAAAAATAATCTTAGAAGCTCTTATGAAAAGCGGTTCATCAAAATTTCCCTGCGAAGAATTACTTTTCTTGAGGAAAATTTCGCAGAAGTTTTATATTTTACTTGGAAAAGGTTTGATGTCGTTTTTTTAAAGGTGTAGATCTTGAAAAATCTGCTTTATATTAATATAGTCAAGATACTTCCCAGGATTATTATTTTTTAATCAGGAAAGTAAAATTTTACTAATTACTGGCTACGAACACTTTTATTTTATTTGAGATGGTCTTTTACTGTACTAGAAAAGAAATCTTTTATTATTTAAAAAATAATTTTTATTGACACTTTTTTTGCATTTGATTTTTTTCGCTTGAGGTAAGACAGCAAAGATTTTTTTGTAAACGTAAAAAATAGCTCAGTTTAAACTAACGTTACGACGCTAGTGAAATGGCAACATAAACGTTTTCAAAATTTTTCCCGATAAGGCATCTCTAGCGAAATGAAATTAAATTGAGTTACAAAATTGTATGAATAAAATTCAATTGCAAAATGGAATAGAATTAAAAGAAATTGCAAAATAGTATAATTTTGAGGATGACTATGTGTAATAAGTACTGTGTGCAGGTATTTTTTTAACTGTATTCGGCGAACATAAATACAGCTTTAATATGAGAATAACTTTTCCAGAAACTGTTTTCTCAGCGTGAGTTTTTAGAGTTTTTCTTGCAGTTGGTAATAAACTTATATATCTCTAGGGTTTGAACGGATTAATAGTATTTTACACAACTGAGGGAGTCCAAAATTAGCTAGCCCGTAGCAAAATTGACGCCCGAGCCGAACGCGAGGGTACCAAAGGTTTGCAAAGAGTTAGCTCATTTTTGCACTCCCTTGTGTGTAATATATTTTCTTCAAATAAGAATAGTTTAAAAGTACTATTTTTTATATTGCTTGCCTTTAGCAGAAAAAATCAATATTATAATTTTATTCTTTGCAACCTATTTATATATACTTTTTAAATAATTTGTGAAAGGCTTCTAAAAGTTTGAAGTGGTCCATATGTATACCCGTGAATTTATGCGGAAGGATTTAAAAATCACTTCAAAAAAGACATATAATATACATTCAGTATTATTATTTGTTTAAAATAAAAAAGCTCTGGCATTGGAACTGTAATTATTTTAGCATTAATTTAGAAACACTAGTCAATTAGAAGTGATATAAAAAGTTTTTAACTTATTAGTTTTTGTGAAATTCTGTCAAAGGGAGGTTGAACCCGTTTAATTGTGGTCCTGCTGCGCTCCATTCATTGCGCGGTTCAGTAAAAGCTATAGATATCTATAAAAGAGCTCTCTGAATAGGATAATGGAATTTTTTTTGACAAAAAATAACATTAGAACAGAACCGAATAAAGTATTCAAAGGCCTAAAAAGGGAGACTTCTGGAGATGAAAAACTTCAAGTGAACAGCAAAACCGAACGGTTGCCATGGATTCAATTCTGGAATGGTGCATCCATATATAGAGCCCGAGAAGCCACCCTAAGTGTATAGGATAAAGGTCGCTCTATATACTGCGTAGATCTCTTGTAGAGTATGAAATATTTCAACCCTAGATGAAGCTAAAGCCCGAGCTTAAAGGCCTTATTGTTAAATTCGAGTTCGCCTTTACGGTCCCTTGGCGAGGTGTCTTGTAAACGTAATACGTTGAAAACTATTTTTTATCGATAAAAACGTTTCGTTCTATAAATGTATTTTTTTTTCTCAATTCGAAAACGGAAAATCCCATACAAGGTGAAATTGAAAAATTTATGCGATTTATGCAAGAGTACACGAATACCGCAGTATCCTTTCAAACGTGATATATATTTATGATTAAGGGTTGGCCGGAGTCCAGCAACGATTAAAAAAATATATATCCATAATGTACGCTATACATAAAATAAAATAAAAAGTTATAACTTTACTATAAAATAAATATTATACGAACTTAATTTTTGAAAATTAAAACGGAAGACGCAGTCATTGAGCCAAATGCGGTAGTGGTCGTGATTAAAATTATTCACAGGCTTATTCATTTTGAGATTTTTTATCATTATTTCCCACTATGGACAGATAAATGCTTTAAGGACATTCAAAATTATTTTTAAGACAAGAATTTGGAGTAAGTACTTTACGATTTTTTTTTTTAAACTTGAAAGCGTAATGAAAGTGCGACCATTTTTTCTGTTTTTTTTTTGCATAGAAGTTTCAAGTTTAATATAAGTTTTTAATAAGCTATACAAAAGTAAATTAAAAAAAAAAAAAAAAAAAAAAATTAATAATCATAAAATTAAATGTATATGATGTATTAGATTATAGAAAACCAAGAATTAAAAAAAAAACTATTTAGGTGAAAATCTTGACCGTAAAATATACATTTGAAATATTTTTCGAAAAAAAAACTAAAATTTTTATGAAAAGATTTTTGAAATATTTATGTAATCAAGAAAATGAATTTATTGCAACTACGAGATTTTAATTTTTAAAAATTACAAGTATGTAAATTTTAATGATTTTTTCAAAACCTCCTTTTTCATGCCTTTTTTCAAAATTTATTCTTATTTGACCGAGTTTTTAAAGTGGTATCTTTATTATTGTGTTTCAAAGTACACAATATAACATACTATCTTTTCAAAGACTTATAAAAGAAACTTAAGAATTAAAACATTACTTGATATAATCGCTAAATGTATATCAAAGATAATAAAGGTTTGATTTTTTTTATTGATACAATATTTTCAAACGTTTCGCTTGACTCAATGAAATGACACAGTAAACAGAAAATTTGGCAATTATATTATCTGCACACAGATTATTCAATTTTGTGCAAACCCAAGAGAGTATAATTAAAAAAGATTTAGTTTCGAAACTTGCGACAGATGAGATTGTTCTATTGAGTCAAAGTAAAATCCAATCGTTTTTCCTGCGTTTTTTTTCACACGTATGTAGTTTTGTATGGGCGTATATTCAGTATGGCAAAAAGCTACAAACCACATGTTTCCAGAGAAAAAAAAAAACAACTTGAAGATATGTAAACGAACAAAAAAAGAATAGGTGTTGAAGACTGATCCGCTTCAGGGTTTTTGATTCAAGATAGCAACAAATTAGGCAACAAACGCTGATACCTCCTTGAAAGTGTACCATTCTAGTGCTTCAAAGTAAAAAAATATATTAATAAGCAACAAGAGTAGACATATTTTTCCGTAGCTTATTGATTAAGTTTAATTCTTGGATTAAAATCGCTTCAAAATACGAAATTGTCAATTTTCTCAATCTAAATTTTTTGATATTACTAAAAATTCACAATTAAAAATTTTTTTTTTATTCATTTTCACTTAAACGTATTAACTTTAGACCCTGGGTCACGTTTGACAAAAAATTTAAATCAAATTAAAAAAAAATTACCTATAATAAACATACAACAGACTTTCAAACTATATCTTTTAAAAACTACATAAAATCGTAATTTTTTTTTAATTTATTTATTTATTTTCATCAACGGACATTAATGTCCTTTAATAAATGCTTTGAACTTTTAAAAAATGTTCCAATATCATGCATCATAAAATCACGATGTCCTCAGTTAATGCAGCTCCTTCTCTTCCCTAACATTTATTGGTTTAAGAGCATTGAGTTTTGAAAAGAAAGATACTGCCTATAAAATCTTTTCATTGCAAAGTAGCATGAGAGGCTAATCTAGTTTGCCCCTTTTTTATGGGTATAGGAACATTTACGACAGCCCCATTACTAATCGACCGAAATGTATAGGCTTGTTAACGAAAAAATTTAAAATATTTAATCTTGAATTTTTTTTAATTTAACTTTACCCGAACACTGAAAAATTAATAAGTATTTTAACCGGTCAAAATTTTCCTTTTCACTTTGGTCAAGGTCAAAGGAATATTTAAAATTTTTTAAAGTTTATACGTCATTTTAAAAATGAATTATCATTCTATTATCCGAAAAAAAGTTTTGGTATTAGTATTAAGGGAAAAGTACTTTTAAAAAATGTACTGCGACATTTTATCCCATTATACTCAATAAAATTCATTTAACTTCAATTTAAACCGATAGAATGTTTGATAGGAGTATCAGTATTTTAAGCTAAAATTTCAAAAAATGCAGCTATAAAAAAAACTCATGTAGCTTATAAAATTCTGATCTACTAGATAAGATTTTGCATGATAAGATAAATTAAACAAAACTTATTTTTTACAATCTTGATATTATTTTCAACTATAATCAGAAGCTACAGCTTTTTTGAATTAAAAATAAAGTGAAGATTGTATTTATTTAATTTATCTAGACATAACTTTTTATAAAAAATAGTATTTTTTATCTACAAACGAGGTTGAGTATACTAAGGATTCCTTAATTACATACTTTTCATGTAAGTTTTCCAATCTCAAGGGTTAAAACACTCGATTAATCCTAATTTATACAAGTTAACTTAGTAAATTTTTAAAAGATTAAATTTTTAAACAGTTTTGTACTGGTTTTATTAAAGAAAGCATCATTAAAATAAATTGATATTTTATTTAAATTGGTTTATGAAAATGCAAATACCTCGAACATATTCAAATTTTCTCTCGAGTTTTCTCTATAGCTTTGCTGTTTATCGTATATTAAAGTAAATTAAAGTTAGTAAAATTATATAACAAAAATATTTTTTTTTCAAATTTTTAATGAATATTTAAATGAAATATGTAAATAAGTTTTATCTTAATTTTAATTTACATAAAAAAAATTAAGTAAAAATATTTAAGATTTAAGAAAGTTTTTAAACATCTATAGATAGAAATAATTGAATCAAATTTTTTTTTTTTTTTTTCAATTTATCCTGCACTTAAATAAATGAGTTTTTCAAAAAGTAGAAAAATACTACGTCGTTGAACATTTTTATTCTAGAATTAGAATAAAAATCTCGATAAAAATATTTCGAAAAAAAATCTTCCTCAAAAAGTTTTCTTTGAATTATAAATTTTGATTAATTACGATTTCAAATTAAATGTTTACTTGAAACTTTTTTCCCTCGTCATATATTTCTATAAAAACATATGAAGCTTTTCAAACAGCAAACTAAAAAAAAAAAAAATAGTATCAAAAAACATCATCTGAACTTACTTAAATTATGAAATTTTTCTTCTACTTTAGTCTCGTCAGGTTTATTTTCAGTCGAAAATTTAAATTCGTCATAATCCTGTTCCAACGTACTGTTCATTTCCAATCTGTAAAAAATATCAATAACTTAGAAAGAGTACAGAATTCGGTACAAAATATTTATAGTTTAGTTTAGTTTATGCTAATATTGATGACTAGTAAAAAATTAAATTATTGTTTATAACAGATTCAATAAATTCACTAACGCTATTTCTTGAAAGAATTTTTGTTTATTGTACACATCAAGGTAAAATTACCGATATAAAAAATGAAAATTTTATTTATTTTTAAATGAAGTTTCAAAATTACAAAACTTCAACGACATTAAGAATATCAGTACATTTGCAAGTTCATTGAACTCGGATAAATATGACACAATGTAAAAATTATGGTTCCAGATACGTGATTTAGTTCACATTTACTGTATCTACCACTGCTTGAAACTCCTCTTTCAGTAACGAAATATTTTTGAAACAGTATTAATTACTAAAAAAATAAATATCCCGTTGTTTACCTTTGAAATCGAGATCAAACATCTCGGTAAGAACAAGTGAATTTTAAATACAGTAATAAACTCGTGGCGCGCTCTTTAAATCACCCGATTCTAATAGGCCCAACACGTTAATAATAAAAATAAAAAAATAAAATCGCAAAAAATGAAGCAATCAGGCTTTCGGTTGCAGGTCACCAAAGGAATTCCTCACTCACTACAGTGAATCACTGAAAAAGGGGATTAATAATCTTACCCGTTGGATGAACCCGAAGCCGTTGCATTTGTCACAGTGGTATAAGGTATCGTACAAGGGTTATATTATCAGAGTCAGCCTTTGCGATAAGCAAGGAGGCAGATCATGATCCACTCGCTCTGCAAAAAATCACGTAACCTCATTTCACTGCCACAACTCTGTGTGCCTGCAGCACCTCCTCCTTTCTTACTTGCGGTATCTCGTAAGTGCAATGTGTTGTGCGTCAAAACAACCGGCACTGTTACACACACGATGTTTCAACTTTTTTTTAATCAAGGACACACGTGACACATTTTGTCTGTCACACTTAAAACATCTGCACTCACATTTGTATTTTTTAGCTTTGTTTTATTTTTGAATGAAAAACTGTTAAAACAATATTATTAATCTATAAATAACCACTTGTCACACGCTAGATTGGAATAAACAGCAACTGTACCGGGCTAAACGCGCGTGCAGCCGGAGAAGCAGAGCGGACTACTGGCAGCGCGCGGGACAACGCCAGTGGCGCGCCGCGCCAGGAGGGAGCGAGTCGGAAGGTGGGAGAGAGACAGAGTTAGTAAAAAGAGAGCTCTCTCTGCCAGCAGCGCCCAAACGAAAAAAATATATAAAAAATACCGATACAGAGGAAGAAGAAGAACATAGAGAAAAAAAAATGTTCTGCAGACTGCGGCAAAAACGTGATTTAATTTGAAGACAGTTCTGCGAGGGAGCGGTGCGCAGCCGCGTTCTAATCTATTTCAGAGTCAGTAAAGCCTGCGTCTGGGATTTTTCATAATTCTTCCGTTCTCGCTGACGGTTCCTGGACTCCCGGTGGTGGCGCTGCCGCTGTCTCTGATCCTCGGATGGTTTTTGGACCCTGGTTATGCGGCTATAGCCTCTCCACCCCCGATCGATTCGATTCGAGTTACCCTCTAGGCTCTGAATCCTATTCCGTTAATACCAGGAAAGCAACATCAATATTCATTTTGTTTGGCTGGACTTAACTGTCCAATTTGAAGACAGAGCTTCGATCACTTTGAAAGCTCGATTGAAGGATTATTACTTTGTTTTTTAGAAATAAAGCAAGTATTTTTCAGTTTTCCTCAAAAAATATTTTTGAAAAACTCCGAGAACTAAGTTGTATACTTTTTTATCTTTTTTTTCATCAATTTTTCAGGAATTACTTGCTTAATGCCAGCTGTGTCAATATCTGTAATCCGTCATCTCCCTTTTTTCATAAGGTCGCTAGGAGGGCTTCTCAGGCTTAGCAGGGGATTTTCAGGGCCGCTGGGGGCTGGGCGTTGCCCGCATTGGATCGAATTTTAACGAGGGAGCGAGTAGTAGATGTGGTGCCACACAGCTGCCTCGTGACAGCTTAGCGGTGCCTTACTCGAATAACCCAGCTACAGCTGCCGCTTTAAATATGTTTCGAGGATCTGGCACTCAGAAATTTTTCAGTGTGGGTACGCGAGAGGAGTGGTGGGGGAGAAGCCCCACGAAGAACTTTAATTCAACTCTAGTGCACGAGAATGGATATTGCTGACTCGGTGCTGCGCAAACACGACTAAGTTGTTGAGCCGCGATGGTGGGGAACCAATGGAAGCTGCCGTCGAACTGGCGTTACCTCTCCTTCTCCTCCTTCACCTTCCCCACCCTCTTGAAGCTCCGCACTACGCAGAGCACCAACTATTTCACAAAAGCCAGCTCGAGTTGAAAAAAAAGCGATTCCCAGCTTGTTGATGGTTCTTTTGTTCGAGCGTAGCCTGGATTTATCCCCCCCCCCCCTGGTTTTTTATGATTAAAAAAAAAAAAAACTACGAGTATCCAGCTGTCTGCGGGAATATTTTACCGACGCATTAGCTGCTGCGTGTTTATCGGAACGCTGCGGTGTGTTATGTATAGCGATTTCTGCGGCTTATGCGACATGTTGCCATGTTTTATGCTCGACGCGTAGCGAATCGCATGATCGCATAGCAAATGAGGTTGCTTTGAAGTCTTGTCTGACGAATTCTTTGTTTAGTATTCTATTCGAATGATTCTCTTTCAAGGTTTTTTTCTTGAGATTGACGAGATATTTTTGTTAGTTTTTTATGTATTCAAAAGACATTTTTTGACATATTTTTATGGAGACGAAACGTGAAAAACTGTTCACTTTTTGATTAATGAGACCGTTCTTGGTTTGCGCGATTATGATAAATCTGGTTCCAATTACGGGTGCAAAGAAAAATAAATCGGATTATGTTAATATTCATGATATTATAATTTTAAACGCGTTATTATAAACATGTTTTTCAATTTGATAAAGAAAAAAAAAAAAAAAAACAATTTTTAATTGCTTTTATTGTGGTAATTGTTGATTGTAGGAAACTGCCTTATTAATATTCATGAAGACAAAGTTTGAGAAAAAAAACAATTTTATCATTTTTTTCCATTAAAGTTATAAAAAAAATGCAGGAATGTTGATTAACTCTTCTCATGCATTTCTAATGTTCATGAATGATTAATACCAGTCGTAATTTGAAATTTTAATTCTAGTTTAAAAAGAAATCTTTCATATGAACTTTTCTTTTGTAAACGAAAGAAAAACCTACAATGTAAAATTTTTTTGTATTTGATCACAATATTAACTAAAACTAACATTATTTAAAATTTAAATAAAAAAAAAAATTACTTGCGCATGCGCAGTGAGATCAGCAATTTAAAATGTAAATGAACCTTTTACAGTACAATTTCTGTTACCGTTACCAATAAACGATTATTTAAGTTCATTAATTTTTTATTTTTAATGAAAATTTTTTCATTTTGTCGAATGTTTGACGCAGAGCTCATTAACTTTTATAATCCATTTTACTAAGCAAGCACGCTCCATTTTGCCGTCATCAGCCCTGAAATGCGTGCGCAACTCGATGCTGCGCGCGCATCTGGATTCGAACTAGTTGATTTATATGTTTGTTGTTCAACCTTATGATAATTAAATCGGTTTTTTATCTGAATAAATTTTTTGAATAGACTGTCTTTGAAAATATATATTAAGACACAACTTTTTGTTAATAATTTTTTAAAATTAAGTTCTTATGCGGTCAGAAACAATCCTGGTGTTTATCACTTCATTCGGAAGACGTGTAATAACTTTTTTATACTTTCATGGAAATATTTTGAGTATCAAAGAGATGTTTCTGCTATCCATTTCTATTTTAAGTTAAAATGTTTGTCATAAATCTAATTATTCATTTTTGCATATTAAAACTTCAATAATTTGGCGAGCAAACCCCGCTGTGTTCGCTAATGTAATTATTAAACGAATATTAATCATGAATAGGTAACTTTTTCAGAAAAAATTTTATTCTCATAAAGCATCAAAAATATATTTCTGGAATGGTTTTTTTATTGCTTCATTAGCTATTAATGTTTTTTACTTCAATCATTTTTCAAAGGTGCTTTTTTTCTTCTGAGAATGAATTTTTCATGAACTTCCTTCAAATTTAATTTATTTTATCATGAAAAATGTATACTGGACTTTCGATCGATTCCCGCATATAAATGAACTATCAAGAAACAGTTTGTTAAATAAAAACTTAAATTTATAAATTGAATAAATGAATATTAATTAATAAAAATTAGTTTTCATTAATCTTTAGGCACAGGAAACTACAATTGTTAAACGAGATTCAGAATCTAAGGTAAATTCATTTAACGAGTTCCAATGAAAAAAACTGATACAAACGGTAACAGGAATCGTACAGTGAATGGTTCATTTACATTTTAAATTGCTGATCTCACTGCTGCAGGCGTTGAGCCATTTAATTCATTTCATGGGAACGGAGTAGCGAGCGCGCGCGCAGAATATTAATTGCTCAAAACGCATTAGGTTCATGAGTTGTTCCCGCTTGGTTTTTTCATTCCCTCCCCTCCATCCTTGGCACAGCCCGTGTTCTTTTTAGCTCCAGCGAGGGTTTGTGCCAAATGAAATTCCCAGTTAAACTTCGGTCGTATCCACAGTTTCAGGGGAGTATTGATCCGACAAAAGTTTAAGCGCATGCGCCGCGACCTCAAAAGCTTTGTCTTCACTGTAACTATCCTTGTTTGTCCCGCAGCTGCCTCCCCCAGTTCTCTGTTCTCCCCTACTATAAATCCTCTATTCATCTGGGGATAACTGTCACGACAACAATGGAAGAAAACGCGCGCGAGGTCTATTGTTTCGGAATGATTAACGAGGCTGAATTTTTACTGAACGCTGTTTACTCAGTTAACAGTAGAGTTGTATCTAAACCTCTGTGTAAACACAACCGAGGTGCACGGTTTTCCCCGGTCGATTCAAAATGGCTGCGTTTGGTAAACTGCTGTGGTTCTGTCTATGTTGATTTGAACTGAAAGTATGGTCCGACGAATATTATTTTACTAAATAAACTAGAAATGTAATTGAAAAATTATAATTCTTTGAAATGTCATATGGAATACCACAGCGCTAGTGGAGACAAATTTTGAAGAATGCAAATGGAATTCAGCTTGAATTGTTCATTGATACTTTAATGAAAAATTTATATTTAATTTTAAGGTTGTTTTCATCGTGAAGTTTCCGCTTAGCTGATAAGGTTCCATATAAATTTACACTTAATGAAAGTTTAATTGCAATAATTAATTTTAATAGCTTCAATTTAACATTTCATTATTAGATAACTTTTTTTACTTGCTTCCATTGTTAATACAGACTTAGTTGTATTTATGTCATTTTCAAGCAGTAGTTACAATTAAAAGAAAAAAAAAAAAAAAAAAAAAAAAAAACAATGACGGTCTAATACTTGTCCTCTATCCGGTGCAATTAACGAAGCGAGCGAACGCGCAATTATCTGAATCAACTTTCGGCTTTCCCTGTCCCCAGTTGTAAGTACAACAAGCGCGTTTCTGAATCTGATTTAGTATGCAAATGACGCGATACAGCAAGCTACTTGGTGGATATTATCTACCAGCTGCACAACTTTCGAAAAGTTTTCCCATTTCTGACACTTAATCACTTCAAGCTACTTGGCTATATAGCTTGTCTGACAGCCTTTCACTCCCGTCTCTCCACGGTTGGGTTTCTTCTTTTTTTTTTTTTACTCAGGAACTATAAGTAACTGTGCTTTCGAAACAACTGGTTTTCTTCATACAAAACTTACGAACCTGCCTTTAGTCCTCGATGTTCTTGATTTTATCGATTCGAATTAAAAATTTTACTTCGGTTGTTTCTCGCAAGCTCGTATCTTGAAGTCACTTTTTTCCTGCGCTTAGCGTAAACTGAATGCGATTGAAAAACTCCAGAATTGACAACGTGCTTGAGTTAATCGGGTTACTCATTAGCAACTCATTAAATGTTATTATATTGGAATGCAGCAGTAAAAAGATTAAAGTTCTTTTTAACATTATTATTATTATATATTCGAAAATAGAAAATATAAAAAATAAAATGTAAATTAAATTGTTTACTTTTTATTAA
Source organism: Encarsia formosa (assembly GCA_038277355.1). NCBI lineage: Eukaryota > Metazoa > Arthropoda > Insecta > Hymenoptera > Aphelinidae > Encarsia > Encarsia formosa. Next base: position 117,034,331 of record CM076184.1, read on the forward strand.
CAAACAGAACCAAATGTACAGCTTGCTTTTATAAAAATTACAATGAGTCAATGTTTTTTAAAATTATATTTTTGTATAGAATTTTATTTATAAAGCAATGTAATTTTTAAATAAAACATCTCTTTAAATAAAGATATTTCATACTTATTCATTTTGAATAACTTTGGAGTTTTTTTTGTAGTAAATTAAATATTGATTTTTCCTTTACAACGAAAAAAAAATTAGCTCAAGAAATATTTTCTTGATGACTCATCGTTTGCGTTGTATTTTTATTTCCTTTTAGCAGCAAATTTATTAACATCAATGTTGGTTTAAGATAGCTTGAATCAATATTTTGCGTCGAATTTTCTAGAAGCCTATAGATAAACAATCAAACAATTTAAATTAATATTATTAACTTGGACATCAACAAGCATGATTCGTTTTTCAGAATTGTTAGTTGTTTTAATCATAAAAAAATTAAAAACTTCGAATACAATGAATTACATGGTTTTTTTTCAATCAATAATAATCATTGTCTATTATTGCCATAATTTAATGTAACTTTATTCAGAAATCATACAGTTACCCCGACTTTACTAAATGACAAAAAGAACTAATGACTTAAACAGATACATATATCAACAAAGATTTATACATCGGTAATATTCATTAGTAAAGCGGCAAACAAAAAAAAAAGATTCGAGCACGCAAGCAAGTTCCCGCTGGCATGGTTATTAGTGGTTGTATGGTAATTGGAGCGCAATCGGTTCAGCGCTGTAAGCTCTAATTGGTTCTGACGCATTGGCTCAATGTGACCCCGAGTAAAGTCGACGCCCTGATCCATCAGCCGGCTTGTTAAATAATCGAGTGCTCGATGTTTTTATCTATATGATAATTATTAATTCGTTTGCCAATGTAATTGAGTCCATATAATCATCCGTTGGCAATCATGTTCTCAACATTATATTATTCTTTAGTCATTAAATAATAAGTAAATTGCTCAAGGTAATTCTTTTGAGTCACGCAATTTCATAAGATGTGGTTTTTTTTTTTTCTTTTTTTAACGAAGCACGTTATGCTCCGCAGCGTAGAATGCTCGGCCTTGGCTTTACGTGAGATTAATGGATCATTAAAAAGCACTCGGTCGTATCGTGACTTTTAAGTGCTCCATTACGGTCCGCCATTTTGTTGATGGTTCGAGCTTCGTGCCCCAAGACGATTCCAAACGAATATTGATTTAAAATTTTCGAGAAACTTTAATGTAAATATACTCTATTAAAAGAATGGGTCGTTTAGACCCCAAATTTTTAATGTTTATCATTATCAATCATCAATTTATAAATACGAATCGTTGGCAGCCATTTTGTCGTAAACCTAATCACAGAATAATTATATATAGAACAGAAAAACAAATTTATGACCACGCTTACAAAAACGGTGAATTCTGTATAATTTAAAAACTCATTTTGTCCCAGCTAAAACTTAGTAATCTATATTGAAATACCTCTGTCAAATAATGGAGGGTCTTTGGCGCGCGACACAAAAAAGAGTTGAAATAATAGGGTACCTCAATCCAACCATTCAACTAAATTACAGTCAATTGAGAAACTCGCTGGCTGCCCGCTGTGCAGGCAACAGCGCGTTCTCTCTTTCTCTCTCCCTCTTTCAAAAGCTCGAATTCTCAACGGGAAAAGGAGAGAGAGAGAGAGGAAGGCTGCCCGAGTAGTGCTTCTAATAATAACAACAGCAATAAGTACTGAGTTCTTCTTCTCTATCTTTCACCCGCAAGGTCTCTCGAGTAAAACCGGTTTGCGCGCTGCAGCAGATACTTATTCCTCTCTTCTTTAAAAATAAGCATTGAGAAAATGTGAAGCGCGCGAGGCTTCAACAATATATAGCCCATACCTACCTAAGGCCATTATCTCTCCTCATTCCATACATGCTGGCTGTATAACTCTCTCGGGTTGTTGAACAACGCGCCCACCCGCTGTGGGCTCACAGCAGCAGCTGCACGGAGATAAGATATATAGGTTCACCGCTTCCCTCCCCCTCCCGGCGTGCTTTGTCCGTCTCTCTCTCCCTCCCCCAGTCCGTTGCCCCCTAACCCTACTGATGGCCTCATACCTACTACAACAAACTATCTGGCTGGAAACCCAGTGCGGTGGTTTTATCAGATAAAAGAGGATGGGAATAGACGAGAAACTTCGCGTTGCCTAGCAACCGGGGCAAAGTACCATCCTGCAGCTCTCCTGCGCCCGGGGTACCATAAAAATTATATACATATATATAGAATCACTAAAGCTGTTGTAGGACGGCGCGCCTGCGGCAGTGGAATATATCAAACTGCAGGCTCTATTCGAAGCCTTGGGAGCGAGTTTCTCAACGCTGCTGTTGAAACCTGATGAAGCCAGCGGTGCGCGACGTTGCCGGTTTGGTTCGCTTGTGCAGCTTTCGGGCGTTTTTCTTTTTTGTTCTGTATCTTCTGAAGCCAGGCTGAACTCCCGCGCGCCGGAGCTTATACGGATCTCTCTACTCTCGAGAGTACTATTTTAATTGGAGATTTAATATGCGGCCCGCTCGTTTCCATCCAAACGGTAGACCCCTTCTATATTATACGAGGCACTAAACCGTCCTAGATTCAACTTGGCATTCAATTAGGTGGGTATTAATAGGATTTGAAGCGCACTTGCGCAAACGTGTAACATTCTAGTTTTTTTTTTGACCTCGAGTTAAGTTATTATATTTTTCTTGGCTGGCTTTTACATTTTTGGCAGGCTTACTGATTTAATCTTTGAATTATTAAATAAAAGCCGCAGTAAAACTTTGCTTCTGGATGTCGATCGATATAAAACAAACTTCGAGGTAAATAATGGAAGATACAAAAGTTAATTAAAGTTTTACTTTTGTAATGAAAAAAGGTTTAGAAGTTGCGAGAACAAGTACTTATCTCTCATGTGTGTAAAACTGTGAGTAGCCACCTGGCGGATTTATACAAAGTTGTTCTTCCAAAGATTTAAAATCTAGTCCAATGAAAACCTTTGTAACCGAAAATAAGCTTTTATAATAGTTTTAGTTTTTTGGTACTGTTCTCATTTTTCTTGGTGAAAATCGACAGAATATATGCTTTACCAAAAAAACAGGATGATCCGATCGAAATAATAACCAATAAGCTTAATTCCTTATCCTTTTGCCTTTCAAACCTGTTTTTTTTTTTAGCCGCTTTTTCTTTTTTAACGCTTTTTCGATCAAATTTACACTAAAGTAAAAATTTTACTCCACATCAACCCTGGTGTACCTATAGTATGTATCTATATCTAGACATCTTAGCATTTCGTTTTTTTCCATACAATGTTAAGGAATAAACGAAAATATAAAATGTTTGGCAAGAGTATACCCAGTATGCCCACCCCTTTAATTTGACCTAAGTACTCGGTCAATTGATACTAAATAATTATAATGGCTTAAGTACTTAAATTGACAAGAAATAAAGCTTGGGAGTCCATTTTGGGCGATATTGCACGAAATTTATTCCGTAAAATTAAATTTTAAACATTTTTAACTTAAAATATCTAAATAAAATTGTGAATTAGTTGGGACTACTCATGAGAAAGTATTTAGTCACAAAAATTTTTTTCTTTTTTCATTAAATTTTGGTAAAAAATTTTCTAGGGCCTAAAATGAACCAACAGATCAAAATAAAATTCATAGCAGAGTTAAGTGTCCACATTAGGTACAGAAATTTTCGGTGTTTCAAAAAACTACGTTTTAGTATTCAAACTTGAATTGCAACCCTATTTATTCTAATTGGACGTGTAAGGTCCTGTTTTAAAGCTCTTGGATCAAGCTTTAAAATGAGACTACTTTAATTCAAATAACATTTGAAAAAATTGGAAGAGTTCAAAAAATGTAGACAAATTTTATTAAATTAAAAACTTTTTCCACTAAATGATTTATAGGACTTATCTTAATTTTTTTTAAGGTTTCAAGCAGATTTTTTCATCCTTCAAAGAAATAATAACCACAGAAAAATTTGTAACCTTGCTTTTTATTTCAGTATCAATTCATTTTTTAAGTACGATTTTTTTTAACTCCAATATACTTTAGCAATTAAAATTAAATTATATAAATCTGCCCAGAGACTTTTGGACCGATTGCTATATGCACAGGGTAATTGCGATGGTTTAAAGAACCTTGAGTGAATTCAAATCAGCCCGGGCGAATCTTAATTTAAACGATTCTCAGGTATCATTAGAAAAGTGACTTATTTTCGGGGGATGTCTTACTTATTTGCAGTATATTTTATAACAGGAGAAATACGGTATGTATCTATATTTAATGTTAAAGATGCCGTTATTGTGCGTAAATACCAGAATGATGGTTTTTTATACCGTTTCAAAGTAACGGTAGATTTTTGAAAGGCATAGTTTATCATTTTTTAAACTGTTCTCTTATGCGAAAATTTTAAAATTGAGAAAATAGTTGAAAAGTTGTAACTTATAAGATTTCATGAGATTCCTTACTTAAGTAAAAACCAAATATAAATTAAAAATCATATCGGGACCGTCAAAGTTTTCAAAAGTATGAATTTTAATTTCTTCGGTCAATTTGTAAGTCTGAGTTTTACAATCTTTATCTGAAAAAAAACTATTTTAAAACATTAGTAGTAAGACATAAATTCAATAACAAATATTCTTTTAGAAAGTTTTTTTTATTAGTTGCAATGTTTTTTGAAAGAAAAAATTATTTATATCAAATATAAAGTCAACATAACATATTGCATTGAATAAACTTGTAATTTTTTAACATTTTTTCAATTTTATAACAGGTATCAAACTAAAAAAAATCTTACAAATTATTATTCTAATAATGTGATTAGAGCTCCTTGATTAATTTTTTTACAGACAGAACTCAAATGACATTGGCACAAAATTAAACTAATCTTGAAATTAAAAAAAAATTCTTCGTTTCGAAAAGTTTAAAATTCTTCTGTATGACTAGCATTGTATTCTTGGATCAGCTCCAAAAGTCGGATATCCACACTGTTGAAAATAAATAAAAACAATCATTTTTTTAAAAAGGATTTTCTAAAAATACTATATTCACTAATCTTAATGTTATGAGAGCTACATTATAAGAACAATAATATTGACAGAGACTTTTTTACATTTAATTTAGATTTTTCATTCAGTTTAAAATTAGTCTTATTATAACTTTTTTTTAACCAAAAATAATTTAAATTTGTAACGGAACTATCTGGGGATGGTACTATGAAAAATACTAATTTCCGCACTGTGGGTCTTAAACTAGGTACTGATTTAACTAAAATTTTAAATGTAGTTTCCTTAGGTGTGTCGCTTCGACAAATACTAGGATTGTAATGCATCTTATTTAGCCAAATTATTAATGCTTTTCGACACCAGTTCCTAAAAATATTTTTCTAATAAGAACCGAAAAAAAAGAGCAAAGATCCAGCATTGAGGTTAGAATGCGAAAAAAATAATTTAGTTGACTCAGCAGTTGAAAAAAAAGATCAAAAAGTGACACATCTGAAAAACTTACAACTAAAATTTTAGATTATAAAAAGCAGAAATTAGTACATTTTTTGCCACTTTGTTACAAAAACGAAAAAAAAAATTTTCTTGTTTTAAAAATAAATTTCAGTACAAAAAAAGACCATTGAATAAAAGGTTTTTTTCATAGAATCCCTCCCTTTAAAAAGGTTTTTAAATAAATAAATAGACAATAAATTAATGTTTAAATCGAAGAAAAAAAATTTTACTCTAAAAAATTCCACTCGATAATGCCTTTAAATTTTCATAATAAATTTTGTTTAAAAAAAAAAAATTTCTACAAACTATTGAAATTGATAAGTTGAAAATTTTTTTTTCTTTATTAAAATTAAAACCACTGAAAAATAGTTCTTATACTGGTATCAAACATCAAATGAACGTTAAAATGGTTCCATTATATTTATTTTCATCAGAAATAATATCACCTTAAAGATGAAAAAAAATTTTTAATCTATGGAACACCGAAATGTATTATATCACTGAAACACTTCCGTAGAAATTTATTTTGTAAGAACAGGCTGATTAATTTGTATCTTCTTATTGAGTTAATCAGTGATAAGAACTCATTTTTACCATGCAGATAAAAAAAAAATTTGAGGGCTTTAAAATTTTTATTTTTTTTTTAGAACTAAAACATCCTATTGTGTAAAAAAATTTGATACTTTGTTAAATGTATTAAAACAAAATTCATGAAAAAAAATAAAGTAAATATATTCATAATATTTTTTATAACAAATTGGAAGCACCTTTCAAAACAAGAATAATTAAAACTCCAACATTCAAAAAAAGAAATAAAAAATTATAACTCTTGAAAAAAAATGGGTAAAAACTATTTTTACAACGAAACACTTAGAAAAAAATGTCTAGAATTTTGTGCTCTGCAGGATTATGTAACTAAGACCTTAAGCTCAAACAATATTTTAGAAGCCTTGAGGAAAGTTTTTTAAAATAGCGTTTCCTTTTTGGAAAAAAAGATTAAAGATGTAAGATTGGAGTTTGAAGTTGTACTAAAAAAAAATGAAGAAAAAAGTGGTATAATATTTTTGTCTAAATTTTTGAGTAAAAAAATACGTTTAATAGAACTTTTTCTGGAGATTCTTTTTAGAAAATTGATGAAAAGCAAAGTCTGATTTGAAATTCACATTTTTTACAATGTATCAAGGTGGTTAAATTTAATATATATATGTATGAGACGACTAATTCCGGGACGCTCCGGAGGCGTATAATCCTACCTTCACCCGCCCCCTCCCAGAGCAAAAATAACTTCTTTTACGCCCTCCTTAAGTAATAATCTTCCCTCCAACCCCTGTCTAAAGTAAAAATAACCCCTTTTTATAGACATAACCCTTAAATATTCCAAAATAACCCATATCTACATGAAACTATCTACATCTACATTTAAACATTATAAAAAATATTTATTTCATTTCAAGCAGATACTATTAATTATTGATGATATTGTTTATTTAGATACTGTGTTCGTAAAACTAATTTTTTAATAAATGACCAAGAACAACCCTTTTCCTACAATAAAGTTTGTAAATTAGCCATTTTATTCAACGGATTCTGCCCTTTCCTACCTATATGAAAAATCAAATTCTTTTTACTAATAATGTAGACTAGAACATAACTGTTTAATATGATCACTGAATTTTTTAGGTCAAATAGTAATTCTGAAAGATTCACGTAGTAAGATTATCAAAAATAAAAAAGCTTTTGCCTCAACAATTTCCTTAAAAGTTAAAACCGCCTTTTAAAATTATTAATAAAAATACAGTGTCAGCCTCAATCCCAGATTTCCATTATAACAAAGCCTTACGTGCCGCAAAAAAAAGAAAAAAAGATTGAAACCAATCAGACGTTAGCTCAATCAACCGTTAAAGGAAGAACCGATTGCTTCTAGATCACAGTCCGGTAGAGTGACAACCAAGCAAAAAAAAAAAACAAAAAACAAAAAAAAATCTGTTTTTCAAAGCTCGCATGACTTGAAGTTTTACGAGACTAAGAAGACGCGAATGATGAATGAAATAAAGCGTATTAGTGACGAATGTATATAGTAGATGTTGACCTCCGATGTTGTTGGCCTTGTCGTCCCCGCTGCCGGTCTGACGGTGATGATGGTGGAGATGGTGCAGATGATGATGGTGGTGGTGATGGTGATGCTGTCGATGATGGTGGTGAAAGACCTTGGCGTTGCGCGGGTAGTACGAGCCAGCCGGGGAGTGCTTGTCCTGCAGGGTCTGCGCCGTCTTTACGGGATCCAGACCCACGATGTTGCTCCTCATCATCAGACCGTTGCCGCCCGATTTTTGGTGGTCCAAGGGTGACATCGGCATCAGGCGGCGTTTCAGCGACGTCAACGACGACGTTTTAACTTTAATAAAAATTCACTGCTTTTACATGAACTACCTTTCAATAGTATATATACGGTTTTATTGGTTGAGTTTTGTTGTTGTTGTTGTTGAGGTTGTGATTATAGCTTTGTTTTAAAATACCCAACGACTGAGATCACCTGTTGTATGATTCATGTTTGGCGATTGTGTGACTCAGGTTTGAAAAAAAAAAAATTCAACATATTTTTTTTAAACTCTGCAGTTGAATCGAGTTTTTTTACTGACTTAACGGTATGATTTGAAAGAATGTTAATGAGAATACTTTAATCAAGGTGCGTTGGTGATGAAAAGGCAACCATCAAACAGTTTCAACAAAAAAAAAAAAAATAGTAATTTTGTTGTTGTAGAGTTTTCTTTCGTTTTAATTTAGCTGTACGTTCGTGCAGAACTTTACGACAGCTTTAAAAGCTTTTCAAGGGCTTTGCTGTTAAGTGATGAAACAGCGTTCTTATTTCTTTTTTTTTTTTTTTTTTTTTTTTTTTTTTTTTTTTTGAAGTTTATAGCAGCCTTTTTTCCTGATTAGACATTGAACCTTGGTCTTAAATGAAGTCAAGGAAAAATAAAAATAAATATTTTTGCACTGACCATTCGAAGTGAACGTTTGTTTGTCTACGAAGTTTGGATTTCAAAACATTTTTTTTGTTTTCTCGACAAAAAAGTGCATTTATAAAGACTGGCATCATCAAACGTAGTCTAATAAATTAAAATTTTATGGGGAAGGCTATTCAATGTCGTGGTTTTTCTTTATCTTTGTAAAGCTCTAAAGTTTTTTATGACGTTTGCAAAGTAGTACGCAAAGATTTTGTCACGATTTTTAAAATAACTTTTTAACTTACCTTTCATTAAAAAATTTTTTAAATAATAAACCACTTTCTTGTACCGATTCAGCACAACGGTTCGTCATAACGACAACCTAAATGATTCTTTTATGGTAATGGTACTTGGAAAAGTTTTACGATTCTCCCTAAAATTCTTTATTAATGTATAAAGGCGTAAGCAAAAATTCATCAAAATAAAAAATAAGATAAAACTTCTACCTAAGTTATTTTTTATTTAATATTTAATATTTAAATACAAGTTAATTAACGAAAATAAAAATTGATCAAAATAAAAAAATTTAAGCTTGATCGCTTCAAAAACCTTCGGCTCCTTTTTTAGAAAACAAAATTTTCTTTTCAGCAAAAATATAAACTAACTTAAAATCCCTTTTTGATTCGAGAGTTTTGAAGAATAGCTCATTATTGTTAATTTGTCATTAGTTTATTACGGAGAATTTAAAATTAATGCATGCAAGGCCTCGTGTAGATCAAAGTTTTATCTGGTAGGCAAACTGGTAAGCGTCAATTTAAACTTTGAGAAAACTTTTATTTTTGTAAATTATTCAATACAATAAATATTAAATATTATTATTCATAAATTCGATCAACTTTTTACACTTGGTTCAAGTTACATAAAATATGTAACTCCAAATATTATACGCTAAAATATTTCAATTAGAATTTTGTATCTGACACTAGCCAAAATTTTGTTCATAAAATATGAAAACCAATTTTCATTTTTTAATTTTTAATTTCGAACACGTTGTTTCAGGAAAACTTCATACTAACAACAAAATTGTTTCAACACCGAAGATATGTAAAAAAAACGTTATTAAAATCATAAACCACGCTTAAATAAGTAGATGGTTGTAAATTCTGATACATTTCATGCAGAGGTTTCGTGGTTTTTCATTTTACGCTTCCGTAGCGTTTGATGATTTTACTCACTAAACACAGTATACCACCAGAAAATTTATCTAAAAAATTTAATTAAGCATTTAAAAAAAACTCATTGGAAAATTCAAAGTAGCAAATAAAAATTAACAAATATGGAGTGATTATTACTTAAGAACAATAAATCTTTTGGTAAGAATCGACATTGAATCTAATTTAACAAAAAAAACAAAGTTTGAGAAAATCCTTTTTAAGCAATAATTATTTGTTAATTGTTACCTATTAAATTAAAAAAATAATAACATAAATTAATAACTAAAATATTCCTTGTATGATAGAAGTTCAGATTATATTATTAAGTAATTTATTAATGCAAATGTCTAATTTAAAGAAAAATTATTTAAATTTTCAGGCAAAATCAAACTTTTAAAAAGTCTTTATCAAAACTGATAATAGTGGTTTTAAATAATTCATCTCAGTTTCAGATTGATTATCGCTAAACTACAAGGCCGTCAAAGACTACATTTTTCAGTGGCTTCGTTAAAAAATTCCACTGGAATCAGTACAGTCGACCAACAAAAGCAGCTTCGCGAATTAGGTCGGAAAAAATCAATGCTGAAGAAATTGTTTCTTATTAATCGTATTAATATATTAAAGATATTTAGCTACAATAAATATTTTTTAGATAAACAGTATAAAAAAAATGTTGTCTCCAAAAAAGAAAAGGTGAAGTCAAATATTTGAGTAAAGATCGATTACAACACATCGATCTCAAGATTAGTACTGAGAAATTTTTTTTTTTTTTAGATATATTAAAATATAATATCTGCTAACCTTTATCAGTTTTTGCGGAACAAAAGAAAACTACTTATAAAAAATTACCGTCAAACGATTGAACAATAATTTTTTCAAATATTTTCAATATTTTTAATCGCAAAGTTTAATCGCACCTCAAACCACATGTTTATCAAATCGGCCTACAATTGAATGTGATCTGACACTTTTCTTTACTGGCCTAAGTATGGGCAAAAGTCAAATACTAGGCCACAATTCCGTCGTGTCATGTCATGTAATTCCGCAGGAAAGGTACGTTATAATCATATCTCATTTTAAATTACCATTTTCCTGCGAAATAACATGACTTGACACGACGGAATTGTGTCCAACATTTTGATTTTTACCCGTGAACAGAACTTATATTAGATACTCATTACGCGAAAACAACGCACTTGCCGAATGATTTGAGTGTATAAAGTATCAATTGAATGTGGAAGCCCAAAAAAAAAAGAAGTCATGATGTGCTGTTTCTTCGAGTTCAAATTAAAAAAGAAAAAGGGCTCACCGATTTTTTCCGATGCACCCCTACTGGTGTTTTTCGATTCGCGAAGGTAGCTGTTGGCGCCCATCCCGGCTCCGGCTCCGAGTCTCCTGGCAACTGCGATGGGTCTGAGGCTTCCCTCGCTGGCAGCCCGATGTACTTTGCTCTCGGGCTTAAGGATTTTTATTATCTGCTGCTCCTTGCTGCTCTTACCTTTTTTTTCACAAAGAAAAGAACGTTAGAACCGTTTTTAATTGTAAATGGGGTTGAAATTAATCATTTAGAGATACCCGAGGAGAACTTTAATTTTATAAGTAATATATTGTAGCTTTAGTGAATTTAATAAGTTTGTCCAAAGTTTTTACGAAAAAAAATGTATGATGTTGGCGTTTTGTGATACGCATTTTTCCTTTGGAAATAAGTAGTTTTTGAGACAAAGGCTCTTTTTTTCTTCCATCTGGCAAGGTCATATTTCAGGCGTGCCAAAGTCACTCGTAATTGTAAATTTAAATGAAATATCTATTTGCACTTTGACAGTCTCTATTCATCAATTTTAAAAGTGACAAGTGATAATAAAGAGTGTAACATTTTTGAGTATGAAAGAAAAATGACATATCGTACCGATGTATGTAATCTATAGATTACACGTTGTATATGGTACGCATACTTTAAGAATATATTTAACATTAAATTTCAAAGTATAATAAGCTTCCTTTTTTCTGTCAAAATTATCTGTTACTTTACGTTTTCGCGCGATGTCAGTGCGTATTTCACAAATTTTTTCATTGTGTTTTTTTTTTTTTTTTTTCAAATAAATATTAAAACGTCCAAGAAATAGAACAAAAAAAAGAGTGTTATAAATAATTTTTACTTCGTTTAAAACTTCTCAAGTCAACATAAAATTACATATTTTTGTAGAAAAAAAATTCTGTCTAAAATTTTAAACCTCTTTTCTTAAATTGCACGTACAATTATCCCTCTTGATGGATAAATAATACCTCACTAAAATTACGTCATGTGTTTTTCTTGAAAATTCATTGGAATTACATTTTACTTGAAAGCTCTAAAAAACTCATCAGCGGTGTATTTTGTAACTTACCTTTTTCGTCTTCGGCGTTGACCTTTTTTGAAGGATTGCACTTTCCAAACCCCGACGACGAAGACGATTGGTCATCTTTTTCAGCACTCTCCACGGCTCCTTCTTCCCCTGCATCGTGGTTCTCTCGTACTTTATTGGCAGCGTCGTCGCATGGCGAGTTCGCCGAGTGGTTTTCAAAGTCCGCGCTTATGCTTTCTGAGCTCTCCGCCGTTCTGTACTGTTCCAAGGCCTGCTGTTCAAGTTCCTGCATTTTAATAATTTAAATTACTGGAAAATAGGTTTTACTTGGTTAAAATATGTGGCTAAATTTTAGCTCAGAAGAATTTTACTTCGAAAAGATCAAAATATTAGAAGAGTCAACATTTAAGTGTAAATATAATACACTTGCTATTTTTAATTATAAGTCATTTAAATAATTGTTAATTTTTTTCAATGAAAAACTTCAAAAAATTACCCGACCCCATTTTTTTTCAATGTTTATTTGGGTCCAGAATTTGTACAATTTTTAGATTAGCAAGTACCAAAAAGCTTTTAATTTGGGTAAATATTTGAATTCCTTCGTGCTTCATGTATATATTCATGGCTCAAAGTACACTTTTTATAAATTTTAAGTTGGTTAAAACGTGCTAATTTATTGTTTAATGCAGAGATAGGCATATCATTCGAACGCTTGAGTTCAAATAAATTTTTTGAAAAACGACTCTTTTGCGTAGTGTTTTATGGAAAAATACGTTTTAAAACTTTCTTGAGTCAACGGTGTAAAAAAACGGAAGCATTAAAATTTTTATTAGTTGATTAAATCAATTTTCGAATTGTTTTTAAATGACAGTTTTTTTATTATAGGCCTTTGATCCAATGCCACAGCAACGTTTTTAGAAATTTTTAAGTATTTAAAGATAATGAACCACTTTAATTAAATATCTTATGGTATATTAACTAATTAAAAACGATTTTGCGGTAGTACATCGGAGGATCGAAAAAATCGTTATTTACTCGGGATGGCGTCGAGGCGAGCTCGAGGCAAGGCAGAATGTGGACCAGCTTTTTTGAAAGAATTTATTTATCAATAAAACTCGATTTGAAAGTCGTTTAAAAATAAAAATTTTTCGAATTGTATAATCATTGATATTCATTGTTCCCGGTATGTACATTTCATTGATTTTTGAAAAGCTAAAAACTTTTTTTTTTTTTTTTTTTTTTTTTTTTTTAATACTGTCGAAATTACACTAAATATTTTGTAAGCGTTAATTGATAGCGCAACCTTCGAAGAGCCTTCGTTCAATGATATTTTCACAAATAATTTTTTCTTTCATCATGATATACAGTACATTTCACACCGGCACTGGAAAGTATTAACCCAAATTATTGACCCAAATTAAGGGTTTACTAGGGGTTTGCTAATTCTTTTCCAGTGTCGTGTGAAATGTTTTTTTCGTACGACGGGTCCGGGAAGTGCTACTGCTTGTAGCACTTCCCGGTCGGAGTACGGAAAATTTCATTTTCACAAAGTGAATAGACTCCTTTGATCACGATAAAATCAGGAAAAGGTTTCAACATAGAAACAATAGATCTCATATTTGAAACTTACAAAGTTTTCGAACCATATAAAATTGAACCATTATTAAAATTATTACAATTTATTTATAATTTTTTTCGCATCTAATTACAAGAAGATGTTCACAATGATTAAAAGAAGCTTGATTGGGAAGTATTTCCATTTTAAGTAATCAAGCTTTAACTCTCCCTTTCTTATGGCAAAATATATAAAAGCGTTGAGTGTGAAAAAATTCTGTTTTTAAGTTAAATCAGTTACTTATAATTTGGAAATTGTAAAAAATTCAACCGATGAGCATAATACCATGTCACTTTTATAAAATTTTCCTTAAAATAAAAATACAGGATAGCTTCTCAATATTGACTTAAATAAGGAATTCTCGATTTCAGGATTCAGATTGAGATAGAACAAATTGCATACTGTGTTTATATCATTAGTAAAAAATGTTTTAATTTTTGTAAAATACATCATTTATAGAAAGTCCATCCATGGATCATTTATTAAAAAAAAATTAAATGTATCAGTTATGTATTTTAAAAAATATGCTGAAGTTTCAGTTCTGAACTTCTAAAAGATTTTAGTTATAAATACGCTTTTTAAAAGATTAGTAATTGTAAGGAAAATGATTTTGGCAAGGTTTCCGAACAGCTTTAAAGGAGTATGAGATCCAAGGAAAATGATTTTAGCAAGGTTTCCAAACAGTTTTATAAGGAGTACGAGGCCCAAGGAAAATGATTTTTTCAAGATTTCCAAACGGCTTTGAAGAAGTATGAGGTTCAAGGAGAATGATTTTTTCAAGCTATCCAAACAGCTTTAAAGGAGGATGAGGTCCAAGCGAAATGATTTTGGCAAGGTTTCCAAACAGCTTTGAGGGAGGATGAGGTCCAAGGAAAATTATTTTGGCAAGCTTTCTAAACGGCTGTGAAGGAGTATGAGGTAAGGAAAATGATTTTGGCAAGATTTCCAAACAGCTTTAAGGGAGTATGAGCTCCAAGGAAATTGATTTTGGCAAGATTTCCAAATCAGTGATCTCAAAAGTGGCAGTTTTTTACGCCCTCTTTAGGACTTTCGGCTGGGAAAATCTGCCACTTTTGGGAGCTCTTTTCCAAACAGCTTTAAAGGCGATGGTGTAATCACTTAATCCTCCCCAAAAATCCTCTCAGTCCTCTTGTCCTCATGGCCCTCTTTGGGTCCTATATATAGGTCCTATTGAGATTCTTCAAGCCTCAATGATAACTGAATAATAATTTTATGTTTTTTCTTGCGTTTTTTCATGATTAAAAAATTTTAGTAGTAACTGCATTGATAATTTTAATGGAAGATAACAAATTTTTGATTTATTTATTGCCTTTCAAAAAGTGATTTTTCAACTTTTATTCATATCTTAGAACCTACAAAGACTAGAGACATGCGGTTTGCGGCAAAATTTTCTAAAAAAAAATTGTAGCTTTTTTATGATTCTTTAAAAAAATTTTCCCTGCGAGAAATTTCCGCCAGAATATTGCCAGACAGTGGGCAGATTTAGCAAAATTGGGCAGAAATTTAGTAGGGTTAATCGCCAGATTCTTGACAGAAGGCCAATGCTTTACGCATAGGGATTCTGGCGAGCTATGTGACACACGTGTGGCATACGTGTGCCACACGTACAATGGACTTGAACAAATTTTTTTTCTTTTGCTAAATATTGTAACACCTATAGAGTCAGGGCGGAGACCTAGTGCATAGGATAGCGATTACAACCTGGACATGATTTCCCCAGGAAGTTTTGACCTCGGAGGGGCCAGGGCAGATACCTGGTGCAGCTGGTGATACTGACGCCTTGGAGATGATTTCCCCAGGAAGTTTTGACTCCGGAGGGGCCAGGGCGGATACCTGGTGCACCTGGTGATATTGACGCCTTGGAGATGATTTCCCCAGGAAGTTTGGACTCCGGAGGGGTCAGGCTGAACACCTGGTGCACCTGGTGATACTTACGCCTTGGAGATGATTTCCTCAGGAAGTTTGGACTCCGGAGGGGCCAGGGCGAATACCTGGTGCACCTGGTTATACTGAGGCCTTGGAGATGATTTCCCCAGGAAGTTTGCACTCCGGAGGGGTCAGGCTGAACACCTGGTGCACCTGGTATTAATTACGCCTTGGAGATGATTTCCCCAGGAAGTTAGGACTCCGGGGGGGTCAGGGCGGACACCTGGTGCACCTGATGATACTTACGCCTTGGAGATGATTTCCTCAGGAAGTTTGGACTCCGGAGGGGCCAGGGCGGATACCTGGTGCACCTGGTAATACTTACGCCTTGGAGATAATTTCCCCAGGAAGTTTGGACTCCGGAGAGGTCAGGCTGTACACCTGGTCCACCTGGTGATACTTACGCCTCGGAGATGATTTCCTCAGGAAGTTTGGACTCCGGAGGGGTTAGGGCGTACACCCGGTGCACCTGGTGATACTTACGCCTTGGAGATGATTTTCCCAGAAAGTTTTGATCCCAGTGGGTTCACATCATCAAGTTTACTATTAGGATAGCATCTTCAGAGTTGGGTTATTACCGGGTACACCAAGTATTTTCCCTGGCCCATCCAGGGTCAAAATTTCTTGATAAAATCATCTCCAAGGCGTAAGTATCACCAGGGGCACCAGGTGTCCGCCCTGGCCCCTCCGGGGTCCAGACTTCCTGAGGAAATCATCTCCAAGGCGTAAGTATCACCAGGTGCAGCAGGTATCCGCCCTGGCCTTCTGGGGAAATTATCTCCAAGGCGTAAGTATTACCAGGTGCACCAGGTATCCGCCCTGGCCCCTCCGGAGTCAAAACTTCTAAGGGGAATCATCTCCAAGGCGTAAGTATCACCAGGTGCACCAGGTGTCCGCCCTGACCCCTCCGGAGTCGAAACTTCCTGGGAAAATCATCTCCAAGGCGTAAATATCACCAGGTGCACCAGGTGTTCAGCCTGACCCCTCCGGAGTCCAAACTTCCTGGGGAAATCATCTCCAAGGTTTCAGTATAACCAGGTGCACCAGGTATCTGCCCTGGCCCCTCCGAGGTCCAAACTTCCTGAGGAAATCATCTCCCTGGCGTAAGTATCACCAGGTGCACCAGGTATACGCCCTGGCCTCTCCGGAGTCAAAACTTCCTGGGGAAATCATCTCCAGGTTGTAATCGCTATCCTATGCGCTAGGTCACTGCCCTGACTCCATAGGTGTTAAAATATTTAGCAAAAGAAAAAAAATTTGTTCAAGTCCATTGTACGTGTGGCTATACAGCAGGGAGAGGTTAGGATTTTCAAACAGCAAGCATAATTCATCGATTAAAAATTAAAATTATAT
Organism: Encarsia formosa; assembly: GCA_038277355.1. Lineage (NCBI taxonomy): Eukaryota > Metazoa > Arthropoda > Insecta > Hymenoptera > Aphelinidae > Encarsia > Encarsia formosa. Next base: position 117,051,278 of record CM076184.1, read on the forward strand.
TGCTTTAAAATTATTTGATTATTTTTTATCAATTTTGTAACATCGGAGCTGCATGCTGCTGCTCCGATTTGTAAACTAACCTCTCATCAACGCATCTAGGTACATATACACATATGTATATATATAGACATATACATAAAATAATAAGCTTGACAGAATTTTCTGCCCACTATCTGGCGAGCACCCCAGACGTTCTGTTGAAACTTCTAGCAGGGTTCGCGTGTATGTAGTTTGTCTAGGTCCTCATGGTCCTCTTGGTCCTCTTTCAAAGAGGACTAAGTGATTACCCCCTCGTTTAAAGGAGGATGAGTTACCACTTAAGAGGTAATAAAATAAAATAGATAAATGCTTTGTAAAAATTTAGATGTGCTCAATTGTGCCAGTACTACTATTTTTCTTTCAAACCATATTGTGCCATATTGCTTTTAAGCGCAATGAAAAAATCTACAACAGGCCTTGACATACTCTAAATCATTAACTTCAATTATCAGTGTAAGAGGAAAACAGTGAATTTATTCCATTATCAAAATGTATGTACTCAACCAAAAATACTTGAAAGAATGAGGATTGTGAAGAAAATTGGTTCGGCACTTATTATCGTTCCTTTATCAGTTGAACTTAAGATAAGAATTTTATCAAATATTTAATGAGTAGAGAAAAGTAACTAACAAACTTATATTTAAAATCCATGTGTATAGTTAGAAAATATACGTAAATTAAAAATTTTAACTACCTTTTAAAAAATAGATTTTTTTTAACAACCAAGATTGATTAAGTTCATAATATTTAGAAAAAAACATAATTGCAAAGTATCAGTTTTCATAATAGTAAATATATATTCGTAAATATATATTTATTTATATATAAATATAAATATAAAATTACAACACTTTTGAATAATATTATTTTAATAGATAGTGATTTTCATCTATTCATAAAAAGTATAAAGAATTAAGTTTGTCAGTTTTTTTTTTTGCTTATTCATTAGAAAAATATCTAGAACTTTTTAAAGGCGCTTTTATGAATTATACATATTGTAATCATTAGAATAATGTATCAATGAAATCAATTCGTTGGTACAATGCTATAAAGTCAATCCAAAGTGGTCAGTGCTATAACCTACGTTATTGAGCAATTAATTTAACGTTGCTTTATCTAAAATTGGGTTATGCATCTGAGAACCGTAGCACTTAGGGAACGTTCACAAACCACGTGGCCCAAATAGGGGGGGAGGGGGGGCGATTAAAAGGCTACGAAAGGTTACGTGGGGGGTAGGGCTGTTGATTCAGAAAGGCACGTGGTTTTTAAAGTGCATGAATCGATGTTTCGATTCATAATATTTTACTGTCGAACGTTAAAGTCGGCTATCCTCCAAGCTCTAAACCCCCAAGACCCTGGGCGCCCGAATTCAACAAAAAAACTGGTTGGATATCTCCCAAGCTCTAAACCTCCAAGACCCTGGGCGCCCGAGTTAAATTATTCCAAAAATATGAGTGCATTTTAATTAACGAAATAAATAATTTTGTAACGATACCTAACTACGCTGAACTGGTGCAATTATATCATGAAGTTGTAAGTCTGAAATTTTGAACTCCAAAATAGCGTGGTTGATTAGGGAAACTATAAATTTGTACTTATTGGTGAACTCTTCGTTTGCAACATTATCAACAAATTTTTTTTTTAACTATAAATTAAATGCTTCTAAGAAGCAGACATATTTCGAGAAAAGTGTAAAAATTTTTGGATGTTTATTGGTTATTTATTTATTTTTAATTTTTTTATTATTTTGTAATATTTCCAAGTGATGCATATTAAAGTACACCACAACCTTTTTGTGGAACAAAAAAAAAAAAAACACTTTTTTATGGACTTGATATTCAAATATATAGTACGCTTTGATTATAAAATTATTTCACTCGGTAACCAGAGTTTTGTCAGGTTTAGAGCTTGGGAGATAGCTGATCAGTTTTTTTATTGAACTTGGGTTTCCAGCGAGGGGCTAAGCACTCCAGAATCATTGATGATTCTTTTGATTCTTTTGTGATTCTTTCTTGATTCTTTTGGAAAATTTAACATATTTTGAGCCTTGGATCCAATTTCAATTGATATTTTGTTAAAAATAATATTTTTCGAAGATTTTTACTTGAAATGACATTGATATTTTATTGATTAAATATTGATTTTCATGTGTGATTCTTTTTGTGATTCTAAAGTGCATAGCCCCTCGGTTTCCAGGGTTTTGGGGGATTCAGAGCTTAAGAGATAATTGATCAGTTTTTTCTTTGAACTTGAGTTCAATAAATAAACTGATCAGCTATCCCCCACGTCTTGAACCCCCCAAACCCTGGGCGCCCGAGGTCAAAGAAAAGACTAATTAGTTATCCCCCAAACTCTAAACCTCCCAAAACTCTGGTTACCAACTGATCAGTTTTTTCGTTGACCTCGGGCCTCCAGGGTTTTGGTGGTTCAAGACTTGGGGGATAACTGATAAGTTTTTTTGTTAAACTCAGGCACCCAGGGTTTTGGGGGCTTAGAGCTTGGGGGATAGCTGATCAGTTTATTTATTGAACTCGATGCCCAGGGTTTTGGGGGTTCAAGGCTTGGGGGATAGCTCATCAGATTATTCATTAAACTCTACGCCCAGTGTTTTGGAGGCTTAGAGCTTGGGGGATAATTAACCAGTCTATTTATTGAACTCATCGTTTTTTTTTTTTTTTTCTCGACGTCAGTTTTATTGGAGGGGGGGGGGGGGGTAGACCTCAGGACACCCCCTAGCTGAAAGGAGTTGTTGCGCCCCTGGTATTAAATCATTAAATTATAGCTTCAAAAATAATGTTTTTAAAAAACTAGTAGTATTCATATTTACAATTTGAAATCGTAAAAAAAACCACGTGACTTTAGGGGGGGGGGCGAAAAATTGATAAAAATACTACGCTGATCTTCTTAGAGGGAGGGCCCTTCAAAATCTTCGAAAAAATGACCACGTGGTTTATGAACGTTCCCTTAGTTATTTAGTGATTGACTTATGCTTAAAAGTTTAAAAAAAGTTAATGAATAAGTCAAAAAGTGACTTATAACCGTTAAAAATTTGAAGAAAGTCGTTCGCAGGGCCCGTATTACATAAAAATATGATATGTGTACACAATCACCGAGTCGACTACTTTAGTAGGCTCTAAATGTAGCAACTAGGAGCAGCTAAGTAAAAATTATTCAAATAATAAATTGTTTATTTCATTTTTGTATCTTACGCCAAAAACTCCGAAGCTGGCGAAGCAACTTTAGAGGTTTTAGCTCAAAATTATAAATGCCTCAAAGTAACAGGATATCTGCTAAAACTGTAAAAAAGGGCCTGAAGATTTTATTGCTTAAAGTGGAGCAGCTATATCATCAAAGTAGGACCTTAGATTCGGTTTTGAGCGACAATAGCCCTGTAAGAAATGCTAATTAGGAAATAGACATTTAATGGCTATTTAAAATGTCTTCAGACTAGAAACAAGGTAATATTAATAGCTAATTTTTAGATTGTATGAAACGATTTTTTTCCATGTAAATAGCCATTTACTAGATTCAAAATTAATGCATATTTTTAAATACTAATCATTTGCTTTTAACAGCGAAATTTATAAAAAAAAATATTTATCATAACCTCATAAAAAATAGGAATTTCATAGAATTATGACATTTCCAAAATTACCATCAAATTATATGCAATGAGAATCACCACGTGCAATACGCTGTTTTGAAGGTTATAAAAAATTTTTTACCCATTTTAAACGGGCGATTCATAGATTGAAATCGACCGTAAAATAAAATAATTTTTGATAGCTATTTTTTGGGTATTTTTAATTGAATAAACATAACCTATCGCTTTACTATATTAAAAATAGGAGAAAATTGGCAATTATTACCTTTTTTCTTAGACTCAGTTATTGAATATTTTAACTAACCTTTTTCTAGTTTCAGAGCCATTTTTAATATTCGCAATTCCAACAGGGAGCATTAATGTAAATACTGATAAGAAGCTCTAGCATCAAAGTAAGGGCTAAGTAGCAGCAACCGCGTCTAAGTAGCTAATAGCGTTTCAGTAAGGGCTAAATTTTGACTCGGGGTGTCTAACGCCCATCACAAATTTTTAGTTTCAAATTTTAGCACTCGCATTTTGTGATAGTTTTTCAGAAATAATGTACAAATATTTGAAATAAATTTGTATTTAAAGCTATTTTTTTCAAGATATCTCAAGCTGATCTTGATCTCAAGTTTTGGTATAAAAAAAAAAAACAGTTTCATTTATTTTAAGCCAATACTAAACTTACTAATAAATTTTAGATAAAGCAACGTGACATTAATAGCTGAATATTGTACCTTATTGCACTAGCGTTTCAATAGCATATCTTATTGCACTAGCATTTCAATAACATATCTTATTACACTTGCGTTTCCTATTGCACTACCGATTCCACAGCGACTTAGCGTATCTTATTGCACTAGCGTTTCAATAGCATATCTTATTGCACTACCAATTCAATAGCTACATAGCGTATCTTGTTTGTTGCACACGTTTTTCAATAACGTATTTCATCGGCAGTATTCATGCAGCGATCGGTAACGAATAACGATCGACCTTATTTCATTTAACAGTTGAATTCATTTAATAAATTAAATGAAAATGGCGTAGGGAAAGGTTGGGCGTCATTTTTTCTAAAATCAATGAATTAATTAAATTTTTTGCTTTTTAAACCAGAGTAGTATGAACACGGGGTATAGAATTTGCTATAACTGAACCTCTTAATGCAGCATTAACATCGGCTCTACTTATAAGCACATTAACTAGGTTTTTGTTCAAAATTTTTACAAGTAACTTGTTCAATGCTGTCTCTACACTTTTGTTTGATATTGATGTCAGCCCCTTACAATTCTAGTGCTTCTACAATCAACAGCCACAAACAGCAGATCAGTAGACAGTATATGACACTTTTTTGTAAGAAGCATTTCTTTTTAAAAAGGATAAATTTATGAAAAAATAAATTAATTCAATAATAAATTACCTCAATGTTCGCACTTTTTTTTTTACTTTCAAGCGTTGTAAGTGAACTAAATAGTACCATAAAATTTAAATAGATTTGCTCTAGTTTTCGTGAAAAATATTTGTTCACTATCACTCGACTCTATAATCATTTTTTAAATCTGTTGTTGACTAAAGTGATTGCATGCTATTAAAATTAATTAGAAAAAATAAAAATCTTCAGATGATCCGCAACCTGTTTTTCGACAGTCGAAAATTGACTTTTTGCTGCGTTATATACATGTGTAATTGAAACAACTGTTTTTATAATAAACTTTTAACAAGAATTTAATTGCAGTCCTACAGCTAAAGGTGAAAAAAAAATCAATGAAATAATTAGCGAAAAAGTTTTAATTATTTCTAACTACATTGAAATTGTAATTACTTTAATTTACGAAGTAATTGAAACAAAATTGTGTTCCGCTATTTGATTTGTGTTTTAATTCAAAATTTTACTCACTCTAAATTTTCAATTTTATTACCGCTAATTGTCAGAAATATTTAAAACATGATAATAATTAAACATTAAAAAAACGTGATAAAAAATTTTTATGATAAAAATGTATAGCATAGCACAAGAATTACATCTATACCATTCTCTCTCTACTGCATATCTTTTTCGCGAATAGAATTCCACTAAGTATAAGAATTCTTACAGTCTCTTAGATTAAAGTTTTAAAAAAATTTCATTTTTCAAGAAATACTTTTTAAAATATAAAATGATACTACTGAAAACTCTATTTCAACTCTTTTCGCCGAGTAAGGAATAATTTTTCCTCTTCAGCTTATTTTTACTAAAAACGAAATTTTACCCCAGCAAGAGTGAAATTTTAAAGTAATAAAAAAAAAACTTCTATTTTAAACGATAAGAAAAACTTTTGTATTAACAATATACGGCTACTTGTAGTAATATTAAACTCAAGACATTTTTTATTGAGTTTTTTGAAAATAGTTCTAGACAGATACAAGACTAAGAGGATTTTGAAAGTTGTTTCAAAAGCGTATTCGCTCGGTTATTGATTTTTGCCTCCTAACTTTGCGAAATTTCGCGAGTAAAACCAACTTTCTGTAAAACAAGAAGAAAAAAAAATCTAAAAAACCGAAAAAGTTTTTGAACAATTTCAAACTCCCGTTTCGAAAACTTAAACTTCAAACTTTCTCACTTGATATCGCTGAGCCAAGCACTCCTCGGAGTTACGGTACTGTTCCATGGCTTGCCTCTCGAGTTCGTCGTACCGCTTCTCGAAATTACTTTCCTCGGGAACGACCGGTGGCTGCGGTGACGGTGTAGTTGTCTGGGGTGAACTCTCGAGTACGTCTCGGTAGAGTCGCTTCCTGGACGAGGGTGCCTCCAGGGGAGACTCCGTTCTCGGTTGATGTTTCTGCTCCTCGTCCTTGGTTTCCTGCGTGCAATCCTTGCTGTTTTGCTCGGACGCGGTCGATATTTTCGGGATCGTAGTGGGTACCGTCACGTACTCCCGTTCTCGCTTCTGCCAACGGAAAAGATTTTGTATTATTAATTTTTGGACAAATATTAACTTTACTTCGTTAGCTAAAACTTCTAAACCAGCAAAGCTTTTTTTTACTCATATGTACACCAGTGTACCTAAGATAACGAAATTAAAAAATCAACGTGAAAAATTCTGTTTGATCAATTTTGATATAAATTTTAATCTAGTTATAATAGAAATTATAATGCAAATTTAAACATAGTACGGTTTATTCAATTAAATCAAATAAACTAGGTGACTTAAAATACAGATAACGGTATTTCGTATCTGTTTTTAATTGCTCTCGTATTTTCCAAATTTTTATGCCTATAGAATACTGCTTGCGTTTTGGATTTTTGGTATGTTTTGAAATGATTATTATCAGTTAGTCAACCGACGAAAGCACTTGCATGTCTACAAAATTTTATTCGAGAGTCAAACTATCAATGGAGATTTTTAGTTTGTATGATAAAAGACTGTCTTCAAAACTATCTTTTTTTTTTAACTGCATTTAAAACAGTCAGATAGATCTATGTAGTTTGATTGCATAATTCCTTACAGTTTTATCTGAGTTTTCCATTCTCAAAATTTTTATAGTGTTTAAACGAATCAATATATTTTTTTGTGTCTGGCTTAAAAGTTTTAACGTACCAAGATAGGTAAATTCCTTAAAATTTATGTGATAGGTTAAATAATTGCAGCAAGTGAGGAGTTTTTCTCGGAGTTTTTATTTTTAGATGAGATTTTATTTATTGAGTTCTTATGGTTCAGTATTTAAAAAAAAGTTTTTTGAGAACAGAAATAGTGTGCTTGATATCAGTCTCGATTTTCTTTTTATCATAAGTCAAAGACGACAAGTAAAAAGTCTCGCAAAACTTGAATTTTAATAAACAAATAAAAAAATATTTTTCATCCAAAATAACCCTTTCACGCCCTCCTAAAGTAATAATCCTCCCTCCAACCCCGCCCCCCTAGAGCAAAAATAACCCTTTTTACGCCCCCTAAAGCAAAAATAACCTTTTTTACGCCCTCCTAAAGTAAAAATCATCCCCTTGTCGCCCTCTTAAAGTAATAATCCTATAATAACCCATTTTTAAAAAGTCCCAGAAATAGTAACCTGATATATACACTGGGACATCTCAGAACTAGGGAGCGCGTGCCAGAAATAGTCGTCTGATATAAAAAAAGTCCCAGAATTGATTGTTTAATATCTGTATATATATGAACAGTTAAAAGTTGCATTGACGTGCAAGGTTAACGTTAAGATTACATGCATATCGATACCTCAAAATTAGACGAAAAATATGGCTACATTTGATTTTACAAAAAATATATTTCGAAACTGGTGAGCATCGTCATCAGGGCTCTTTGAAGAATCTCGGGTTCCGCTTCATCCTTGGTGCTTTTGAATCGCTCCGGTGATGACGTCGACACTAGTATCGAAATGTACTATTTTTAAATGCTTTCAAATCTTGAACAAACTAACCTGATTTTTGTATACTCTTATTTTAAACTTAATAGCTAACAATTTGATTAAAACTTTAAAAACTTCTATTATCATCCTGGTAAAACTTTTTTTACCTCATAAAGCTACATATTTTGATCAAAAGTAAACCACGATTAGAAAGATAAAAATAAACTGAAAAGTTGTACTAATATGAAGTAACTTTTTTATCTCAATTTGTTAAAACAGACTCGTGAGGGATTTTAGATAAGGTTTATAACGGAAATATACAAGACTTGACTGATGATTCTTTGAACTTTTTGGAGTTGATTGTATTGAAGGATAAGTGGAACTCATTTAGAGTGATTTATCGTTGGGTGTTTTTCATAAACCAACTCAGACTGATTCAGTTGTAGATAACAGTTCTTGCCATCCTTATGCACATAAATTGGCTTTTTTAAATTTCTGTACTTACATGGATTATTATCAATTCCTAAGTCTCATGAAAATTATATTAAGTAACTTAATATAATTAGACAATTGGCATTGAATAATGGTTGTTCTTTGAATTTGATTAAAAGACGAGATTGTTTTATGAGAAATATTCACCCCTATCTAATAAAGAGAAGATATATTACTTTTACTTTACTTATTTGAATCAATCTTCTATGATGAATTGCAATAGTATTAAAAAAGAGAACCAGAATATTTTTTGTCAATTAAAACTAACAAGAAATTAGGATTAAGCTTCTAGAGCGTTTAGGTTGAGTTTTCGGATTGCTCTATGACTGTTCTAACGGTTATTTAATCCCCGAAAAACACCATCATAGAATTAGTTGAATAAATTCAGAAAGTACCCTCAAAACAAGTACTTTTCGGACATTTATGAATACACGTAAGGTGAGAAAAGATATTACCAGCTGCGGTCCTTTTTCGAACCATCTCGAAGACGAGGCACCAGAAATCTCGGTTTTGGCAACTGCAGCTGCTGCAGCAGCAACCGCCGCGGTTTGGAGCTTTGTGTTCTCGGTAAAAAATTTCTTTGTGCCCTTGGTCTGGTTACGTCTGACCTTCATTGCGCTTTTCGTTAAAAGGATCAGGTTGTTAAAGTCCACACCCTGATTTTTTCTATGCTGTTGACTGTAATCCTGAGTGACCTTCGTCTGACGTTGGTAAACCGGAATCTGACCCTTGTGACTCGAGGGTATCTGCAAGTGATAATTTTTTACTTTTAAATTTATCTCTTGATCTTTAACACTTGATTAAAAATTAATTTCAAACGAATTTTTTAGATTTTTTGATTATTTTTTTCATTTTTATTTTCAAGGGTATTAATTACTTATTTTAACTCTAATCATAACGAATGAAAATGGGTTTTATACTATGTTTTTGATTAAGCCGATTTGGCTGGGGTATCGGAATAAAAAGTTCGAGAACTATAGAGCCGCAAATATCGGTTTCACAACAGGCAGTATATTGCATGGATCAATAGAAATGTATTTTCCACAAGAACAAAATGAGAAAAACATATTTTTGAGGCTTGAAATTCGAAAAAAAAAAAATTGGTTCAAGCTTGAAAGAGCCTTAATAATAAAAATCTGCATGTCTATTAAAAAATTCCTTTCTTTACAACTTTTTTGCAATAACATGCTAGTTTTTTTGGATGAAAAACCTAAAAAGCTTTAAAATTAATATCATAAAAAAAATGCACATAAAACAAAAATTCAACTCAAAATTCAAACTTTTAATCTGCACAACCGTGTGCCACTTTCAACTTGGAGATTATAAGGCTGCTGCGGAACCCGTAGACAAATCTCGTGCAGCAGTAAAAAAAACCGTCATTAACATAAATCACATTCCTCCGAAACTAAAAAAATTCGCCGTTCCAATTTTGGGTTTATAGTATCTCCCGTCGTAAAAAATAATTAAGAAAATCGAAAAAAAAAAGAGATATAATAAAACGCTGGCCGTCGTTACCACCTGCTGCACCTGCGTCGGCTGCGGTTGTTGTATGGGCGCGGGCTTGACCGCACTGGACTCCTGGACCCGGATCGGTCTGTGCACGACCCCCGGACACGGCTGCTGCTGGGGCGGCGGTTGAGGCTGCATAGCCGGAGGTGGCTGCGGCTAGGGCTGCATCTGGTGGTGAATCTGCATCGGCATCATCCTGTGCTGGGTCCAAGCGGCCTGGGTTGGCCACACCATCGTAGGGACCATCGGCGTCGCCACCATATGCATCAGTGTATTCTAAAAAAGCGGATTTTTTTTCAAAGACACGAAATTGTTTGAATTGAGCTCCTTTTAGTTGCGAGAGATAATAATTTTTATGATGAAATAATATTGAAATTACGACAGTAGTGGGACTTGGACTTTGAATGCTTGAATAGGAAAGGGGGTTTGAATAGAAATACTATCTCAAACTTTGAAATTCCCCGTTTCACTTGGAGCAAAAGCTTGAAACATTATTATCTTTTTTCTTATCATTAATATAATATTTGTAAAAAGTTTTATGTATAATTTAACCTAAAAATTTTCACAAAAACATTTTTTCATTATTGAAAATTCATTAGACTATTCAGCGCCAAATAATTGATTCTCACGCTTCTCGTGCTCGTTTAAATTCCGTTCATCAATTGAAATACTCTCTCACTATCTCTGTTTATTTATTTATTATTTAAATTGCACTTAGACTCTTTTTTTCATTGAAAGATAATAACATTTTCAATCACGTGGGCTGAGTATATAAGTTCGATCTGATATTCTAATCGCGTTGACCCATAACCAACTTCAAACTAAACCCGCACGCGTATTCTCATTTCGAACGAAGGTTATTCAGTATATACAGGTTTATGTTGAAATTTTTCTTCAAAAACTAATTTTTTTCTTAACATTAAACAGATTTGAATGAAAAAACCGAGCACGATTTTATTAAAACAATAGCGCGCAGAAATTTGAAAAAACAAGTCTCAAAATATAAACAAATTCAAAAAAACCGATGAATTTTATAATGAAACGATTTTTTTTTTTAATTATCCTTACTTGGTAAACAGTTACAGACACAGTCTTCCTATTTGGCTGAACATGGCCCTTGTACGTGAAAAGATCTTCCTGATAGGGATTGTCGGAATAGTACTGGATTGGCTTCGAGGTGCGATGATCCTCGATTGGCCACGATGCGACCGCGCCACTGCATACCGGACCCTTGGGGAAGAACTCGGGCACATCAACGCACAGCGGTGCCAGGGGACGGTGAACCATGTTTATAGCTTGCACGTACGAGTACTGACATCGACTCCTGCTTTTTTTTAACGCAAAATTGGAACGACCAATAAATGGGAATAATGATGATGATTTTTATTATACTTAATTTTACTACTAAAGTAATGTATTTTTGGTTTTAAATAAAAGCTGTTTTGGACGTCTAAATTTTTGTTTCGAAATTGATGTGGGGTCGATATAAATTACCCATCTAAAGTTTTACATTTATTAAGGTAAGATTGATAAAGCATTTGTAGCCCTAGATTAGTTATTTGGATTAGAAGAGATGCTAATAAACATCAATTTTCATCCAATCAATTTATTCAAGTCACTTTTTGGATAGATCGAATAGATGGAAATTTATTTGATTTCGCCGACTGATAAATAATCATCATCTAATCTTATAAACATAATTTCAATTTTACAGGAAATGCTAAGTATAAAAGAGTGAAATCTTTTTTTTCTTGTTGTGTAAATTTTTTTTTAATTTATTTGAATTCCAGAAATTATTGGCAAATATTTTTACTTCAACGCGTATGAATATACACATTTCTTGCTCATATAACAGCTCCAGAAAGTGATATAACATCATTTTGGTAAATTAAAGCGTACGAAATCAAAATCAGCTGAATCTTGTCAAAGGAGACGACTTGCAAGGGAATGTGCAATATAATATATAGCTTTTAAATTTGATACCGGGAAAAAATTACAGTATTAAATTTTTAAAGAAAGTTCAGCAGAATATTATTCATGATTCATCAAATGTTTTAGTTGCCGATGTAATCAACATTCAACAGTAAACTTAACTGGTTTTAATGACAAAATGAACTTAGTTTTGAAACAAACATTTATTGTTATATCTGCCTTTGAACTACTATAGGGACTGAGCTGTTTTTGAAACAACTATGGTTAAGAAAAACAATAATTTTTTAAACAAAATACACAAAAAAAATATTTGCCTTTTTTCCTTGTAGATCGTTTTTATCTCAAATTGGGTGTTAGTCCCAAAAATCAGCTGAATTTCCAGCTTGTAAACCACATGAGGTGAAATGGGGGGACCTCAAGTGCAGACTGGGTAATATGCAGACGACCCATTATCAGAATATTTATAACAGAAAAGCAAATACTAGACTGTAGTAATATTTGTATCGAATTTTCAAAAATAAAATAAAATGTTTTATAAAATAGTTATAAGAGGTTGATATAACCGCAAGTAGAACTGAAGAAAACTAATGAGAACACATGTAAGTTTTGAAATTGTACTTTAGTTATTTTCATTTTCTTTTAATAATTTTCTGAAACTTTTAATCCTATACGTGTAAAATTCGGTAAAAAAAATACTACATTGTGGTATTTACTTTTCTGTAACAATTAGTCTAATAATGAGACGTCTGCACATTACCCAGTCTGCACTTGAGGTCCCCCCCGGTAAAATTAGGTTACTAGCGGATTTAATTTTGAAAAAAAAAATTTTTAATTTTTTTAAATTTGACATTATCTGTTCAAACCGCTTTTGGACTAGCTGATTTTTTGGTTATGAGAAAAAAGTTCCGAAATAAAACTGCACAATTACTTGCTTGTAGTTTAATTTTTTTTTTTTTAATTAAAAATTTTGTTCATGTGGCACCAGCTGGTATACCAGCTGGTTGTTTTCCTATTTCAATTTCGAAGCTGGTGTTTTGGACGCGGCTACGTTAAAAAAGTGAAATTTTATTCGAAATTTTTGTATTGAAGACTGTGAATTAGTTTTTCAATTGTACATAAAATTGATTGTTTGTATGTTACTTAAATTTTAATGTTTAAAATAACAAATTTCACATTATAATAATAATGGGTGCAAGAATTTTTTTCATCGTTTGTAATATTGAAATGCAGCTTTTTATTGTGATAATTTCAAGTATAGTTAAAATTTATTTTTAATGTTCGCAAATTGTAAAAATTGCCAAGTTTTTCATGAATTTAATTCAAAAAAGTTTTTTTATATTCAAGCTGCAAAATTTTTTTTCGACAATATTACGATTTTTGAAAATTTTTGTTGAAATGAATGTTACTGAAAGTAAGATGAATGAAAATAGTAATGTACCGCTAACAAATGTGACTTTGACAGCAGTTTTGTTAATTGGTGTCCAAACAAAATCTGAGTAAAAAGTTCACATTTAGTCAATGTAAAACAATAATATTTTACCTCTATGGTATGATTCTTTTGACAAATTGTTTAAATTTCATTCCAATTTTGGGGGGGACCTCAAGTGCAGACTGGGTAATGGTGCAGACGTCTCTTTATTAGACCAATTGTTACAGAAAAGTAAATACCACAATGTAGTATTTTTTTTACCGAATTTTACACGTACAGGATTAAAAGTTTCAGAAAATTATTAAAAGAAAATGAAAATAACTAAAGTACAGTTCCAAAACTTACATCTATTCTCATTAGTTTTCTTCAGTTCTACTTTCGGTTACATCAACTTCTTATAACTATTTTATAAAACATTTTATTTTATTTTTGAAAATTCGATAAAAATATTACTACAGTCTAGTATTTGCTTTTCTGTTATAAATATTCTGATAATGGGTCGTCTGCACATTACCCAGTCTGCACTTGAGGTCTCCCCCCCAATTTTCAGTATACTGAAGAGCTTGTCGAAGTCAACTGAGTTAGCGGTGTCTGTTTTAAGCGTGTATATTAGTTTGTAAAGAATAATTGGATAAAGTTTTTGAATACACTTTAATTTTTATAGTAATAAAAAAAAAAAAACTTCAATTACGTGAAGCGTGTGTTGTTGAAGAATTATAAAAATTAATTTTATTCATGATTATAATTTTAACATTAAAAAAGTTGTTAAGACTTATTATATAGTGCTTTAATAAGAAAAAATTATATAAATACAGCTGAAAACATATCCAAGAATACATTTTTGGGTGACTGAATCATGATATAACCCTAATAATTTCTTAAATTTTTAAAGTTTTTTTTCGTAAATTTTTAATTATTTATTTTATTCTATACTTAGAATTATATTAATAAAAATTTGTTTTTATGAAAATTAAAGGATGAAAAAGAGTTTTGGGCGCTTTTAGGACTGCTAAAAGAAATTTCAATTTTATTAATGAAGATAAATATAGTAATTGTAAAAAAGTATAAATTTATTTTTTATTTTTATTTATTAAACAAATAAATTCATACCAAATTTCAAAATATTTTCAGAAATATTCTTATGAGGATGAAGTATAGATGTTCAAACCCAATTATACGCTCTGTTCGATAATAAATGTAAAATATGAAAATAAATGTATAATGAGGTCCAAAAATACTCTCCAATGACTTTAATTATTGTTAAAAATTTGTGAGTTTTAATCGAAGCATGTAAGTAAAATTTTTAAGATTTAAAAATCAATAGTTTATCTCAAAATTTAATTTAAATAATGTGAAAATCATTTAGGCTTCTTAATTACGGTACTAAAGATGAATAATATTTACGAACTTAGTTAGGTAACGGAAAAGTTAAAGCAAAGTAGATAAATTTTTTCTATCATTAATTAGATATAATCCTTAAGTTTTTTTAATGAATGAAAACTTAAATAAAAAATTAATGCTTTCGGTGTAAAAATTTCCGAACACTTCCGTTGCGTCAATTAAAACAAATAATATAAATAAAAAAAAATAAAATTAAACAATTTATGGTCAAACAGAAATTCTTTAAGCAAATTCATTACTTTTCCGAATTAGAACTAGCCTTGAACATTGATAGGTACTGTTCTATTAGATATAAAAACACAATCATCATCAGTAATGATGAATACTGATGTACTATGGATATATTTTTAATACGAATCAAAATGATAATTTTCATTTTTTTGTAATTATACTATACTTAAATTCAAATTTTTGAACCACACCATACTTTAAAATTTTAAATAATTGAATATATTCAATTTATTGAGCTAAACAACTTGAAAGTTTTCGTTAATTTTTTTTTTAACTTTTTCAAATTATATTTCTTTTTTCTAATGATACTTTTAATAAAACCTAATATTATATTACTATACTATTACTAAATTTGTTAAAAACCTCTTTTTGATTTGAGAAATTTTTACGATAAAATAAGTTTTAAATGACAAATTTTCAAGTTACGGCCGTGTTACCCATTTATAATTTCCACGTTTTGAAGGACTGAGCCATGTTTACTTCACCCTGCGTTTACTTTGCGTAAATGACTAAAGTTTGAAAAATTTTAGATATCTATAATAGCAAAATATAAATTTAAAAGACACTGCATTTATTAGTTTCAATAAAAAAATGAATTTAGGAATCTATGTTTAAGGATCTTTACCTTTTTTATACATTTGATATCATCTTTTTGTAATACTTTTGTTCCAAAAAGTCAAAATTATTATTTAAAATTCAAACATTTCCAATTCAATTTTACTTACAATGGTCTTACTGAAGAAAAAAAAAAAAAAAAAACTGAATGAAAAAAAATAAAAGACTAGACTTTTTTCTTAGTCACCATTGGTAAAATTAAAAATTTAATGAAAAAAAAATTTGATTTGAGGGATTAGAAGCAGTTTTTAAGATTCCCATTATGTAAAAAACAACTTTATAAGTGGCTATTATTTTGAATATATTTCTTAAGTGGCGTAGTTTATTTATTTCTTGCAAAACTAACGTTGAAAAAATCTTAAAATTTTTTTTTTTTTTTTTTTTTCCATAAAAATATCAGGGATGTTCAAAAACTCTAAATTACCAGAATAAAAATGATTAAAATTTTGAATCGAATGAATAAAATTTTTTTTCAGTCATAAAATTATTTAAAAAATTAATTTTTTAAAATTAAAACTTACCAATTGTTTGATTAATTAACCCACGACAGATTTAAGACTACATAACTCTACCATCACAAGTTTTTAAATAAAAATTCAGAGAAATACCTTTTGTAAAGCAGTCCTAAACGCGTCCGAATCCTCTCACTCCGATCAAATGCAGAACCCACAAAAAATACAAAACAAGTGTGATTATCTTAATTAGAAGGGAATAAATGAACGCGACTATGTACGGAATTTTCAATCGCTCGTTCTGGAAGCTGAAGTGCGTTTGCTGGAGATCGGAGGCGACCGGACTGCTGCTGTTGCTGCCGCTGCTGCAGGTGCTGGGCGTGCTGGACCTCTTCTGGGGTTGAGGCTTCAGAAGTCCGAGTTCGCGCTGCAGTCCGCGAACCAGTTGCTCTTGTTGTTGATGCTGCTGGTGTTGATGCGACGATGGACCAGGGTACGACCGCCAGAGGTTCCTCACGCTCTCGCTGAATACTCGACCCTCCAGCTGGGCCTCCGAGACATTGGTAACAGTGAACCTGGGTGGTGCAGGCGGCTTGAAGTCGTCGGGCTCTGGATCCGGTGATTTGGCTAAATATTATTTAAATAAATTAAGTCAAAATAAGAATAAAATAAAAGTAAAATTAAATCCTTAGTAAGCACTATTTGTGAGAAGAATGGAAGAGACTTTTTTTTACTGTTTGTAGTTCTGACAAAAGACCAACACATATAGTAACGTGGCTCTACATTTTATAAGTATTGAAAAAAATGAAAAATCTATCTTTTGAGTAATATTGTATGAGTAGATCATATTTCTAAAAGTATTCAAAGCTTTATTTTAACTAGCATGCCATTGCTCATATATTATGCTCAAAACAGAACCATCTTTATTGAACATTGAACGAATATTTATCCGTTCATCCCGTTCAATTTAGGTCATTCAAAATATTCCTCGCACAATTTTGCTGTTACTATGTACCTACGTAAATACGATGAAAATAAACTAAAATACAATGAAAATTTTTACAATATTAGTTTAGCTCAGATCAACTTCAAAAAAGGGGTTGAAATTCGTTTTGTGATCGTAATAATCATATCCCTAAAAGTAACACTCTTGGGTCTTAGCGTTTGCATTTGCTCTCCCAAAAATATAAAAATATTGGGCGTTCTCGAGTATAAGGGAACAAAAAAAAGGGTAAAGTAAGTTTTAGTAAATGCAATGGTATTTTTGCTCAACTGATAGATATCAAATGAGACTAAGCTCGTTTGGAAGCTCTCGGTTGAAGCTTTAAAATGAGCCCATTAAACTAGTGAGCTACAGCATCGATTTACGCTTAGGTGGTTGAAATTAAGTTCAGTTATCTCATTTACGTTTTTAATTAGTAAATTTTTCAATTTAATCTCACGCTTAGAAACATTGATTGAATTTGTCAATTTTTAAAAGATGTTTTGTTTGTATATCCAACATAAACTTCAGCTTATTGAAGATTTAAAAAAAAAAGTGAATGGGTTCAGGGACTTTGTTCATTTTTCAACTTTACTTCAACTGTCGAAGTGTTTGAATTTTATCTGTTTACATGAATTATTACTTGGCTATTCGGCCAAAATAATTGACTGATTAAAGATGCACGAGCAATTTACTTGTATTTTCCTGGTTTGTAGATGCATGATTAATCGCTTCTTGTGATTCCCTCAAGGTTTTATCACTGTTTGATAACCTGAAATTGATAATAAAAATTGATACGGGCTCATCACTTCAGTTTACAGATTAAATAAGACTTATAGACCCATAATTGATTAAAAATGTAGCACAATCAGTTGCAAAAAATATTATTGAGCGATGAATTTTGAAACCATCAAAAGGATTGATGATAATTTTAATCATTTATATAGACAGGAAAGTTACCAAGAACTTAATTTCTTAAAAAAGAAATTGTGACACTTGAAAAAAAAATTAACTTTTTTTGGCACTTAACTTTTTAAAGCGCGCGCATCTTCTTTTTCAATCAATCATTTTTACATGATTTAAATGGATGAGCGAATGAATAAGTCAGACATATGGATTGATGAAAGGGAATTTAGATAATGGATTGACGTAAGATATGTGTGTGTGTGCGTGCGTGTGTGTATGTTACGGCTTATAAGATAATTATAACCATTAGCAATCCATGATCCTTCAATTATACAAACGCTCTTTGGGTAAAAACCATAAAATTAATGAACGAAAAAAAAAAACGGAAAAATCAACTAACGATTTACATCCAATGGGTTTGCGGGAGTTCCAAGCTTTCTTTACCCAAACGACATACTCCTCGACCTCGTCGAGTAGCCAGGGCTCCTTGAGCTCCTCGTCGTTGTCCTCGTTGTCATCTTTGGCCCTCGAGTTGATTGTGGGCGCTCCTCCGTTTTCGATCGGCTCGGCTTCGTCCTTGTCGGACTTATCGTCGTACTCCTCCGCGTCGTCCTCGTACTCAAAATCCCCGTAAGCCGATAGTCGGGACTCTGGTATGACGTCACGAACACGCTTCTTTTTCGGACGAGTACTTGTGATCTCATCGTAATTCGCAGCTATCTTGCAGATCTGAAACCACGAATAAAACTTTATTTATCTTCAGTAAATTTTCAAGCGCTGAACCTACTCTTCTTGAAGAGGTTCAGTCAAATCTTGCAATAATTTTTTTTAGTGCTAACGATAGTTGTATTATTATTCAGATGATAATATTTATTTTTATGGACAAGGTTCATAATAATATAAGTTTAATATTTTTTAGGCTTCTGACATATGTATATGGGGAACAAAAACTTTTAATCTATGCAAGTAGTCAAAAAAACATACTTCTATAATTGAAGCACATCTTTGAAATTTTGACCTCTTTTTCTTAACGTCATTTCTATCGCTGATCCGCGAGGAAACTTCGTTGCAAAGCTTGCCAACAAAGTTATTGCAAAATGAAACTATCAATAAACAATTGATAAAATTCATGAATAAACAACGAAAATGAAATGTGTGAAATAGGCTTTGAGTAATAATTTTTTGAAAATTGGCTTAAAAACAAATACGTGAATAAAATGTCTTGTCATCTCCTAATTATTAGTCTAAGGTTTTAAAATATAAGATTTGAATTTTCACCATTCCTGAAAGTCGGTTTACTGAGTTGAACATTCGAACAAGTTAAATTTAACCGTGAAAGCGTACGATAATTACGTACGATAATTTTAAAAAGTGTTCAGGAATGAATGTTCGCGAGTGCTTATTTCAGAGCATAACTACTTCTTGGGATTGGGTGAAGAACAAAATAGCTCAAAATTCTCGGAATCAATTCTAACTCTACATAAATAAAACCGTCCTGAAAACTAAGCTCAAGATATTCAAACTTTAATGTCCTTTTCATGAAATCTATTTCAATCAAATTTTCAAGTTTGGTCATTGGTTTGATTTCAAAATGACTTTTTTTTTGTTTTTAATCTTCAAGCACACGAATTGGTACACGGTAATACTGGTTGAAGTTGGAATACTTCCAGCTCACGAAATATTTAAATTTTCTGCCTTCAAAAATAAAAAAAATAAAAACTATTTTTAATTTTACATTAAAGCTCAGAATACTTGAAAAAAAAAAAAATTTAGAACCTTCAGAATTTTAATTTTTGAAATCAAATTAAATGTCTATAAATAGATGCGAACGCGATATATTATGAAATGTTCCAGCGAAAGAACTTTATTTTAGATCTTAAATCTCATGAGCCAAATTATTATTTCTGTAAATTCTGCACGATTTAAGTACTCTAGAATAAAAGCTTGACTGAATCTTTCTATATTCTTATATAAATCAATTCAATGCCAGTTTTAACTAGGTAAAATCTGTAATTATGTAACTACTGAAGTGACTTTTATAGCTTGGCTATAAGAAATAAAACTACTGACTATAACATAACAATCACTCTAAATTATAAGTTTGAAACAAGCTTTGATCTCGTTTTTCATCTATAAATGCACTTGAAAAATTGTTGCTCTTTATACTCTGTTACTATTATCATTTTGAAGTTTCTTGAGTTTTAGAAAGTGTGTCTGCAAATATGCATGTTGTACACGGTTTTTGAAGAACACAGCGATAATCTATGAACTTCATTGGCATTTTTATAGCTATAATAACAGCGTTTTTTTCACTGCATAAATTGAGTCTGAATATAATCAACCATGAGTTGTTTAATGATTACGACCGCTGTAAAAAATGACGATGCAGATAATGTGGCATAATATTAAAAAATAATTATTATCAGTGACTTCAAAAATTAACTACGCACACACAAATTCAATAATGGTAAAAATTGTAATGCTGAGTAATAACTTTTCAGATAGTTGGGCAATATGATTTTATAATTACATAATCTAATACACTGCAGCGATCTAATTCGAGATTTTTTGCACTAAATTTATATTTGTACAAAAAATTTCTAGCTATACATCTTATTTTTTAAGTAACTCTATAAATGTTTCGATAGCATTTAAAAAAATTTTTTTAACTTATAAGTGTATACATAAAGAAAGATATTACAGAGTTATGAAGGTGAAAAAAATTCAAATGACAACAAAGAAAATTTTTTTTGATAAAAAAACTACCTTAACCAAAATGAAATATAAAAGAAAAACTACCAAATCAAAAATCGATTTTCGACAAAACCTGAAAGCACGAGCTTATCGCGCCCGATAACGGCATGGTCTGCACTCTGCATTACCAACAAATTTAAAAAAGCTTAAATATGATCTCGCGCGCGCGCGTAAATTCAAAACTTATGAACCTGTAATGTAAAGAAAAATTGGTAAAAATATTGGTTAAAACTCACTCTTTTCCATAAATCACGATTTAGCTTGCGATAGCTGTCGTCCCGTTCGATAGGCGCCCAGATCGTGTCGGCCACGAGGCCCACGTTGGATCGAGCGCCCTTCAAAAGCTCGTCCCTATCGTCTTGCGTCGACAGGACCGGCGATGATATCATTATACTCTATCATGGTAATTGTTGCCTTTTTACTTCCTCGAATTTTCTTCCTTCTTCGTGCTGCATTCGTCGAACTTTTTTTTTTCTATTCTTGTGTTGGTTAGATTTTTTCTATTACCTTTTTAAGTGTGTTTTTAGCTTTTTTTGTACTGTTGGATGATGGTCAAGAAAAAAAAAAGGTTTTTTTCTCACAATTTGTGTGGGTTTGTTTGTGTATGAGGGCCTTATAAACTCGTTTAGATCGGTTCAAATTAAATGACAGGGGTTTGATTTATTTGATTTGAAGGCCGCCTTTCATTGCTCGCTTCAGTTCGATGTTTACGTTTTTGGAGGGAATAGAATCGCTCGATCGAAGTACTCTTTTTGATCTTTTATTGAATAAAAACTGGCAAAACTTTTTGTTTCAATTAATTTTTTTTTTGCAACAAATATTTTAAGTGGAAATTAAAAAATAAAAACCATAAAATAGAAAATATGCAGACTTGACCTAATCAACCATCGAACATGATAATAAACAAATAAATAAATTTGTACAAAAAAATGTATTTCTGTTTTTTTGAATGATGTATAAGGGTAAATCAGTCACGTATCTTTCAGTGTTAAATTATGTATGAAAAAGTGTCATCTTTCAGTTATTGAATAATCTTAAACTAAATTTATATTTATATCATGAAATGCACTCGCAATTTTTTAGGATAAATTACGTTGAATCAATAAATTTTAAACTAGCTTCACTGTTTTCAGACTTATATTTATTATTTATAAACAGCTTTATTTACGTAAAAAATTAATGACTCAAAAGCTTAAGAATTAGGCAAAATTAAACAATATTTAAAAAGAAAACAGTAAAATCTGAAATAGTCAAAGTAAAAATCATTTATAGCCGTAAAAAGTACTCGCATTTAAAAAGTTAACGAAGTATCGCTAGAAGATCTATAAAAGTCCTTATACAGAAATGAATCATGTGTTACTCAGCCTTCAAAAATTTAGCTTGCTTTCAACTGCCGAGCAAAAAAAATTCTGTGTCAAACATGTTTCAAGCAATAGTTCTCTTAAATTTCTTAAGTAATTACTGTTAATTCATTGATTTTACGAAACATATTTTTTTATAATTTCTGGATTTATGATGAGTGTATTATCTGGGAAAACATTTTTTTATAATATTTCTAATGAAATAATGTTAATTTTTAAATCTCCGTATTAATCGTGAAAGATAAATAGCGATCGCGCTTAGTGGTTCTACCAACTCCAATAAAGCTTAGCAGTCTAGCCACAATCAGCACGCCGTAGGCTGAAGAAAGAGAAGGATAGGATAGTATATGATACCAGGTGTGCGAAACGTTGCTCCAGCGGCCAGCCACGTTGTTTTGTTGTCATTGTCACTTACGTCTGCGTGTGGGAGGAATGTTGGGACGCAACAGCTGGGAACTATGAGGATCACAGAGTTGTCAAAAAGGAGCAAAGAGCATTGACACTCAACATGGCGTTAATCGAAATCTTGTCCATAGTATAGTTTATCCTAGAGAAAGGTAAATTCTCAAGCTTTTTTTTCCTTATTACATTTGCGCGTTGAATTAGTACAGTGAAACATTGAGCATTTAATTATATGGAATTGTTAAATCTTTGTTCGTCCTTTACAGGTTATGAATCATCGAGTGAATTATGCCGAAACAGTATTAAGAGTATTAAGTTTGTCTACTCTGTGCATTTTTAAAGATAGGCAATGGAAAAATTACTAATGCTAACGTGACGTATCACGGCAGACGAGAATGCTGCTGTTTTTTCTTTCTCTTTGTGCCTACTGTGATATGTGACTTCTAAAAGTGATGATACTACAATTCTTTAACAGTGGTAGTGGTTAGATGGTGCTATAGTATATTTATTAAAAAGTGAATTCTTTTTAGTGTATCCCAGAATGGTTTTTGAAATTTTTGTTTGTTCGTGCATAGAATCCAGCTGAAACTCTATTGAGTAACAACAAAATTTGATGAAAATTATTTATTTGTTATCAAAAGCTTATCAGCTAAATACAACCTGAACAAAGGTTTATTAAATGTAACTTCAAGATTCAAATTAAAGGAAAAATTCTTTTGTTTTTTTGCTGTAGCATCAATTCAATATTATTTTTCAATAATATATTTTAACAATTTAAATTGTTTTGTTTGAAGATGTGATTGATTCTATAATTCAGAAAAGAGAAGATAAAAGACTTAATTTATACTTAAGAAAATTGAAAAGTTTTTTCTTAAAATGACACATACAAAGGACATTCCTCTGGGTATCCAATTTTTAGGATGGGTTTCAGAAAAATTTTGTTCAGTCAGAAGAATAGATCGTATGACATGGCATCGTGCTGGTGTTCTAGGACTCACATATTTAGCATACACTTGCTACCATTTAACACGAAAACCTATTTCAGTGGTCAAAAGTGTTCTTAGTCGTAATTGCTCTGAACTGATACCACCACTAGACATAAGTGATAGCAACAAAGACTCATGGTGTGATTGGGCTCCTTTTGGTAAATATTTTTTGATATTATTAAAACATTTAAAAATTATATGCATACCCATTTAATTTTATGAAATAACTTAATAAAATTGTCTAACCTGAGTATGTACTTAAGTTTAGAGTTTGAAATTGAAGAAAAAAATTGACAAAAAATAAATTAAGTATCTGTTAAATAAAATAAAGTTGAATTTAAAAATAAAGTTAAATTAAAATATATCTGTTAAAAATAGCAACAAAACCATTCAATTATTTATACTTTGAATTTGTATAATTAAAATTTGTTTTTCATTTTATTTTATTTTTTCCAGATACCCCAAATGCAGGAACCTTATTTGGTACATTGGATTCTGCATTTTTATTCAGTTATGCAGCTGCTATGTTTGTTAGGTATTCTTTTTTTTTTCAATTCAAAAATATGAATACTCAAATTGAAAGTTTTTTTGTAATAAAATATTTGTGCTTTCAGTGGTTTTGTGGCTGAAAGAGTAAATCTCAGACTTTTTTTGAGTCTTGGTATGATAGGAACAGGTATTTTTACTTACCTTTTTGGTATTGCAAGAACATATGATATTCATAACTTATGGTATTTTGTTTTTGTTCAGGTAAATCATAATCCTTCATTTAAAGATTTTTAATTTAAACAGCAAAAAATTTTCCTATTTGAAAAAAAAAATTTTTTTTTTAGGGTATGTGTGGAATTTTACAAACATCTGGCTGGCCAGGTGTAGTTACTGTTGTAGGAAATTGGTTTGGTAAAGGAAAAAGAGGCTTGATATTTGGTATTTGGAATTCTCATACATCTTTAGGGAATATATTGGGTAGTTTAATTGCTGCTCAGTATCTTGAAATGGATTGGGGCCTAAGCTTCATAATACCAGGAGCTATTATGGGAATATCAGGTTTCATAATATTTCTTTTTTTGGTCCCCAATCCACTTGATGTTGGATGCATTCCTCCTGATCCATATGGTTACCGAAAATTGGATGGCACCAATAGTTCAGATGAAGGAAGTTGTAATGATGACGTTGAATCTCAGCACAGTGAAGATAGGGTATGTAAAAAATAATTTGTCATACAAATTTTTTTTTTTTTTTTTTTTTTTTTTTTTTCAGTGAAAGTCTGAAAACTTTTTAATTATAAACCAGAAGTGTTAAAATGTATTTACATTAATTATTTTTTTTAATTTTTAATAAAATTTTCAGACTTTTTATAGAATGATTATTGTCCTGAAAAATTATATTACATGTTTAATCAATCACATTTGTCAATAATAAATGTAACCTTGCAACAGTTTAATTTTCATCTTGAAATTATTTAGTTAATTTTAAATTGTTTTTTAGAATTCATGAAAATATTAATTGAAATATTTAGCAGTCTAATAATAAACATAAATATTACTATGCTGCTAATTTATTGTTCAATTATTTGCACATTAAGTTGCATGGTTTTCGCCACTAATTAACACATCCTTTTTTGTTTATCCTATTATCTCAGAGACTCACATATCGTAGCGTTGGGCGTCAGCAGGACGCTTATGTAGTAAGTGCATGTCCTTATTTTATTTTTTTTTCGTTAAAAGCTTGCAGCTTGTAATTGACTTTAATTAGTTTATGAGTATTTTCCCTTTTTCTATAAGATTTTTTTTCTTCATCATAAAAAAAAAAAAAAAAAAAAAAAACTAAAACTTACATTTGAGCCCAAAAATAAAAAACAAAAATATGTTTGTATAATTAAAAAGTCAAAGAAAATGAATTGAAAAAATTTTAAGTATCAAGCGATACTGTATAAATAAATAAGAAGAAATCGTCGATTTTTTAAATATCACGTAAATTAAAGTTCCAATGAATTAATCCTTGTAACTAATCAAATATTCTTTACATAAAACTACCGATTTATATAATAATTACACATCACTGAATAATGACTGCGAAGTACAATTTATTATTATTATTATTATTAATTTTTTTCTTAATAAAAGGATATACTCCCTGAACAGTCGGAAACAAGTCCCATACTTTCGGTAAATCGACAATCTGCGAGTCATGAGCAAGCAATTGGATTGATGGGTGCTATCAAAATACCGGGAGTCATAGAATATTCTTTGTCTCTGTTTTTTGCAAAACTCGTGAGCTACACGTTTCTTTTTTGGCTGCCTATGTACATCAAGAGTTCAAGTAAATAAAATTTGTTTATAAAAAAATTATCACATGCTTGAATGTAAGTTAGTAAAAGATTTTTTTTCTTCCAGCTTCCTACAGCGATATGATTAGTGCGGATCTGTCGACATTGTTTGATGTTGGAGGAATAATTGGTGCGATCGTAGCGGGAGTTCTGTCCGATTATTCGGGTATGAGTGCGTTGACCTGTGCCAGTATGCTGGCTCTTTCCTGTCCTGCGGTGAGTGTGCATTATAAGTAATTTAATAATAAGTCGACGAGAAGAAAAGTAGTTATTAGTTAATATGAAATCAAAGTTATTTGATACTACTCATAACTTCTTAATTAGATACTCTCATTGCAAAAGTATATCATTTTGTAAACTTTATTTTATCTCTAGTAAAATTAGTTATGAAACTGTCCCGCAAATTATTCATTTGAGAAAAATGAAAACGAAATTTTTTACGATCATTGATTTTGTGATCATGATTTTTCTCGAAAATGTCGTAAATGTTTATTATCTTAATTAAAAATATACAGGTAATATAAAAAACGAAATCATCATTCTTTAATTTAGCTTTTTATCTACAACTACCTGGGAAATACATCCCTGGCAATCAACATAAGTTTGCTAACCCTTGCTGGTCTCCTTGTCAACGGCCCATATGCCTTAATTACTACGGCTGTGTCAGCGGAATTGGGTACTCACCCAAGTTTGGGAGAGGATTCTAAAGCCTTGGCGACGGTAACTGCCATTATTGATGGAACGGGTAGTATCGGAGCAGCTGTTGGCCCACTCTTAGCGGGATTTGTTTCTAGCAAGGGTGATCCACATACTGCCTGGCAAAATGTGTACTACATGCTGATTGGTTCAGAAATCTTAGCAATATTGGTAAGTTTGAGATATACCTAGTTTTACAAGATCGTTCTCTTTAAAATGTTACGTTTAAATGTTTACTTTTTCAATTGATGTTTTCAGTTGCTATCAAAATTGGTTTACAAGGAATTGAAGCTGTACAGACAAAGACGACGAGCTGTTTAAAAATGTTAAAAATGACGCACAAACTTTGCTTCAACTAAGTAATTTATAAATCCATTATCAATGTCTTACCCAAAAAATATATGTATTTTTGTATTGTACAATAATTAATAGACTGCATAAAAAGTGCAAATGGAAAAAATGATGTACTATCATTTCAATTAGTATAAAAAAATTATATTTTTAGGATTTAAAAATGAATTAGATAGTCGATTGATTATAAAAAATAAATGTATATTTCTTTTTTTTAATTACAAAACGAGTTATTTTCCCTAACTTATCAAACTTAAAATTATTTATTAATTTAAACAAGTCTTATGTAATGTATATTTCTTTTTTTTAATTACAAAACGAGTTATTTTCCCTAACTTATCAAACTTAAAATTATTTATTAATTTAAACAAGTCTTATGCGATGCCAGCAGGGTAAATAAAACTGATTGCGTCACCAAACTTACCCCATGAGGCCCTGTAAGTTTGAAACGTGACGATCCATGCAATGTATGCAGTAATTGATAAAATTGCTCCCAGTACAGATAATATAACATCTAAAAAAATTTTATATTGTTTTATACTTCAATAAATAATATTATTTATTACATTTTAAAAACAGTTAACTACACCAATATACTTGTTATTACTCATATAGATTTTATTGACATTTACTATCATGAATATTATTTAAGGAATAAAATTACGAAAGTAGTATCAATGTAAATATCAAAATCAACTGTTTTCAAAACATATTTATATAACTTTCATTTCAATAGACTAAAAGTTTTAAATTGTTAAATTTAAAATCTATAATACAGTAAATGAAAAAAAACATACATCTCCTAATTTGCTTTTGTTCTTCAAAATGTGGAGCTGAAAAAGCCTGCTTGGCAAACCAAATAGCATTGACTACCCATAAAAGTGGAAGCATTGCAAATCCAGCTAAAGTAAAGGACCAAGTATTTAATATTTAAAGTAAAAATTAAAATTTTAACCAAAAAATAACTTGAAAACTCACCGAAAAAGTAACATTTACATAGGTGGAGCTTCTTATCATTAGGCATCTTCGAAAGATCCATTTTATCTATGAGATGAAGGTTTTATAAATTATCGACAAGATGTTATATTTTTGTTTAAAATCTAAGTAAATAATATCTAAATCTAAAAAGAGTTGTTGACGTCGTCTGATCACTGAATTCTACCGATGCAAAGCAAAACGACATCTGGTGGATCATCATCGGACTCTCCAACTTGTTCGTCTGCTTACGTTCCTAGATTTTCGCAAGACGAATTTCAGGACAAAGTATCCCGCGAGGTTCGTCCAGCGGGATAGTGTGGGTGTCCAGGAGTCTCTGAAGAATCGGCTTTAGAGATGTTCGTTGCACTGAGAAGCGGCTTGGCCGCGAAGTCCTCGGTATCTGGTGTAGGAAAGGAGTTATGTAAGGTTAGTGTGCGGTCTCATCTAACTCAGTTTATTGTTAATTTAAAAAAAATTATTAAGTTAATCGTAATCTCACTCATCAAGAATTATTTTTTAATTCCAAACTGTCCTGTATGCATCAAAATTTTTTTGTTTTCCATAATAAATTTGAGTTTAGTACTTCCATTTAAAATATCAATAAAGTCAGTTTATAATATAAACATGTATGTCATGTAATGTATTAAGTCATATAAACATTTATGACTTTTGTTATTTACTTTATCAGGTTAATTATAATTTTGTACATTGTAAATATTTTCAGATTCATCCTAGAAACAATGTAAATAAGTATCAAGTTGCCACTCTTTTAAGAGCTGCATACAGAAATGAAGATGATATCCCACTTGTAAAACCTTTTCCGTATCACAACAAAGAGTACACTGTTGCTACTATGCTCATGGATACTCACAAATGTCGAGTGCATGAACATTCTAAGCTCATAGTAGTTGATGGTCAAATAGCATCTGGAAAGAATCAATTGGCAAAGGAGCTAGCCAAAGAATTTGACTTTTTGTATCTGCGAGCACCAACTTGTGATGATCTATATATTAGCCACTGGGGCTTCGATTTTAGAACACTTGATCATAAATTGCCTAAAGCAGTACAATCATGGGATATTGAAAGGTTTTTACAAGATCCTAATGACATCAACACTGCAGCAATGCAAGTCTATATGCTGATGATGAGACAGGCTACTTATATGAATGCCTTGGCTCATATACTTTGTACCGGTCAAGGAGTTGTGACGGTAAGATCACCTTGGACCGATACAGTTTTTGCCAGAGCCATGGCTCAAAGTAAATATATATCCCCAGGAGCTTTCGAGGCTCACACAGACATGTGTCTAGCTTCTTTGTGGCATTACTTAAAGCCACACTTGATTATTTATTTAGATGTTCCAGTTGATGTAACAAAGGTAATGTTTTTTTATTCATTAAAGCGCTAAAATATAAACTATATTACTATAACTTATTATTCTGTACAACAGAAAAACATTAAAAAACGTGGTCTACCTCATGAATTAAAAGCAAAAGCACTCACTGATAAATATCTTGGAGACATTGAAAATAATTACAAATCAGAATATCTGGCAAAACTGAGTGAACATTGTCACTTACTGATTTATGATTGGTCAGAAGGGGGTGAAACTGAAGCTGTTGTTGATGATATTGAGAGTTTGAATTTTGAATTGCCTGAAAATCATCCAAAACTAAAAGATTGGAGGTGGCGAGGCTATGATCACAAATTGCATATTAAACATTATACCTATGATTTTGATCAGATGCTGCATAATATGGAAATCATGAGAACAGATGTACCAGAGTTACTTCTAACAGGTGAAGAGGCGCAAAAGTGGGATGAAGTTACTGAAGAAGTAAGTTTTGAATTTAGTATTTTTAATATAAAATAGATAAGCTCTTCATTATTATTTCATAAAGCTGGTAAATATAAAAATTTATGAATATTTAATTTAACAATTTAAGGCAATTCATAAAAACATTTATAAGTAAAGACAAATTTAAGATTTCAACAAATTATTAAATTTTTATCTTTGATGGTCAAAACCTGTAGTCGATCTTCGACAAATTTGCCGTTTTTACATAAATAGTATCACAGCATAGAAAGTCTGGGTTCTGATTCTAAACTCTGTTAAAAAATGAATAAAGTATCTCATTGACTTATATAAAAAAAATTTTTATTAATCTAGTATATAATGATTTTTTTTTCACGTATTTTATTAGTAACAGTTATTAATGTATGTATGTATACATTTCACATAACTAGACTTTAAAGATGTAATATTATTAATATTATAAAATATTAGCTCATTGTTAGTTACGTTTCTTTATTGTATATGTTTTACAAACATTAGAAATTTTTTTTCAATTTATTTCTTTCAAGTTTTTAAATGTTTTATTATTTAGTTATAAATTCACACGCGCGCGTTAATCAGTCTAATTTTTCAATTTGAATTTTAATTCGAAGATGAATACTTTTTCATAATTTCAATGTTATCAAATAGATTATATATTTTAAAACAAATAAATATGAATTTTTGTAGCATCCCGATCGAGCTTATGCACCTGGATACAATCTTGAGAGAGGGGACAAACTTGAAACTGTTATGATGAATTTTAAACCTCATTTGTTTCCAGATAACGTTACTCCATTGATCAAAAAGTATGAAGAACGAAAAGCAAGATTAGGAAAGTGGTTTTAAAAAAAATGTTGCAAGTTATAATTCCGTAAAAAAAATTGTTAAAAATGTAAAAATTCAATTATTAATTAGTAAAATTTACACATAAAATACACTCCGTTTTTTATTTAATTATGATGAAAGATTCTAAACCGTTTCAGGTCAAATGTACACTTATTAATGAAAATTTTTTTAACACTTTTCTTCTTTTTTATTTACTTATGAACTTCTTAGGCGAGACCCTTGAGGGCTCGGAAGAGCATAATATTTTCACCTTTGTAAAAAGTGTAACTTTTTACTAAACAAAAGTACAAGCCTTAAAAAAATTTTTATCATGAATAAAATTTTTTACACTCACAATTAAAAGTGTATGTTTGTGTGTGTAATAAAATTTGTTCCATGAATATCTCGACATCCAATTATCCCATTTTAACGCGGTAAACGGCAAAACTTTTGTTCTAACCATTCTCCTATTTCCAGTATGATCGGTTATTACAAAAATATTTTGCGGGCAAAAAAACCATCTAAAATTACTAAAAATCTTTTTTTTTTTTTTTCAAAAAATTGATATAAAATTAAACTTAATAAG
Source organism: Encarsia formosa (assembly GCA_038277355.1). NCBI lineage: Eukaryota > Metazoa > Arthropoda > Insecta > Hymenoptera > Aphelinidae > Encarsia > Encarsia formosa. The sequence continues at coordinate 117,082,298 of CM076184.1, forward strand.
GAATAGTGATGCAAGGTGTATAGGTGTTTTTGCCCCAATATTTTTTAAAGTAACGGGTTTTGGGCAGCAAGATCCGGTACTTTTAAAAATTTTGGGCAAACACACCGGAGCCGTCAAGCCATCTGACTAATTGAGCGAAGCGAAAGGGCCTGAGGGCGCGCTAGTTTTATATACTCAATGAAAATTCTTAATTATTTTTTTTTTACAGTTATTTTCAATTAAAAACTTTGTCATTCAAAAAATGAAAAGTAACAGAATAAAATAATACCAGAGCAGATTAATGCGCAGTTTAAAATATTATTATCTTATCTAATAATCTAATAATTAAAAGTAAGAAAATTTTTAAACACTAAGAAAATAAGGGCATTTTTTGATTTAAAATATATATGTATTCATTTATTATATTTTAAATTTTTTTTTTGTTCAGCATGTTTTTTTTACATTTCACATAGATAATTTGAACTATATATATTATAAATTTGAACATGCATGCAATATGAAACATGATCAAATATTAGCAGACACATTAAAATATTTATGTATCATGTATTAAATACAAGAACATTCATTGTAAACAAAACATTCTCAATTCATTAATTATTAAAGTATTCAATTGCACTATTTTTCAAAAGATCATTTTACCCATTCATACAATAATTTACTTTGTAACTTGAAAACTTTAATACATTAATTTAGCACATACACATTAATTATTATTATAAAAGCAAATAATCCATTAAAATTTTAAATTTTGAACGACATTTTGTCGGTTTAATATTCTGTGTATTTACTTTCATGATTTTGTCTAAGAAAATTTACAGCGACATTGTGTGCATTTTTTTCTATTAGAATTGAAATTATTACAAAACGTTGCATATTAAAAAAAACTTTATTTACAAAATGATTGTTAGATCATTTTATTCAATATCAACTGTATTTTCTTTCAAATAGAAATTTTTTTTTTTATACTGATAAAATTCTAAAAATAAAAATTTAAGTTGCAATTTGGCCAAAAAAATTTTGTAATAAATTTGTGAAAAAATTTTTCATGATTTTGCTGTTTTCATTCAGGGACCAACTTTTCTAAAAATTAATTTATGTTTTGAATGAATAATAAATTATTTGGATCAACAGTATTTTACTGTGATTTAATAAAAAATTCAATTAAAAGGTTTTTAATTTTTAACTTTAGGCAATCAAAAAAATATATAATTTTAAATTACTTTTTTAGAAATAACTATCTCCTACAGTAGAGATTACACTATTAATAAAAATACTAAATAATATCAAAATAATTGTCTAAAATAAATTATACATCCTTTTCTCTATAATACCAACATTTCTCTTTCTAATCAATATCTTTGCCAACAGTCTTACTTTTTCAATTTCATTTACGTCTTTACTAATTTTACTAACTCTTGCATGTCAGTTTGTTTTTTCATGACGCTTCCTTGCTACTATAAACTGTTTCATATATTTAACTGGCAGTGAGTTCATAAACTCTGTTATCAAAGTTACACTATAGCAACATTTAAAATTTAAAAGGATTAAATTGCCAAGTCAATATTATGTACAAATTTAATTATTTAAATCATTAGTCTCTAAAAGTATGATGGAATGAGCCCATGAGTTTTATGTGAACTCACTCTTTGGCATACCCATCAGTATTTCAACATTCAGTATTTCAAAAAAATTGTAGAATGATCACAAAAGTAATTCAATTTACAAGATATGTATAAATGCTTTTTTAGGCTGTTAAGCTGCAGCAAGAATTAGTTTTGCGAGCTGTTTTATAAAAGGCTTTTGATTGAATGCTTAGGCCTTCAGACTTTGAAACTAGATCATCTAATTTTTCTCCTCTCTGCAGTACAGCTTCTAAAGTGTTGTGCTGTAAAATAATAATCATAAGAATAAACAAATAAAATCATTGTGTATAAATTTTGTATGTGTGGTTTTATGATGAAGTTTAAAAAAATTTATAAATTATATGTAAAAAGTAATTAACAATTACCAAAATAATTTTAGTTTCATCTAACTCCTCTTGCATTTTAGTCAAAGAATCTGCTTCTCTGGGATTTTGATATTTAGCCAAATACACATTAACCTGCTGAAAATCTGTGGTTGCTTCTTTTAATGTAGGCCATGTATGAGCTGGGTATTTCGCAGAAAATTCATCTAGCACTTTGGTGATTAATGTGTGTGATACTCTATTTGGATATTCATGATCTGAGATAAGAACACCTGCTAAACTATCTCCTCTTACATAAACATGGCACATGTAATCTAAAAGAAAATAAAAATTCATAGCTTTTTTAAAGACTAATTCTTTAAAAATTTCATATAATTTTATTACCTCCTTCTTTGACACTTTGTCTTGCTGCTATTTGGGTTCTTTCAGTTATAGTTTTACTAACAAATGTCATAAATTCTCTGACACTGCTCCTTTGAAAATATGAAAAAGAATCTACATCATATGCTGACTTTAGAGCTGTAGCAGATGTGGGACCCTTATACAGGACTGTCAAAGCGAACAATTTTACCATTTTGTCTAAAATCAGTTATGATAAAAATTTTGAATTTATTTAAATCGTTTAAGATGTAAAATAAGGTTACATAGATAATTTTTGGTGATATTTTTTCATAAGTCATTTCAATTAGTTTTTCAAGCAGTAACTTATTTAGAAATAAAAAATATAGTTAAAACCAAAAATATTTTTCCTCACAAAATTTGATACTAATAACTAAGATTTATGTATGCAAACGTTGAATAGATAAAACAGTTAAGAAAACTGTAAATTAATTAATCATAAAAATTTGTTAAACTTTCATATTAATAAGAAAACAACGTCACAACGCCCAAACCCGAGGAATCACCTGTTATAACTCCGATTTCTAATTTTCACCGTAAGCTGCTTGCAACGGAAAACACTTTTGCTTCAACTCACAGCTCTTGCAAAGTTGCAACTCACTTTTGCTTTGACTTCAGAAAATCTAAGGAAAATTCATATACTTTTAATTAATATCTTATTTGAAGTTGAGTCACGTTGAGAATAACAAGAATGATGATTTTCTCTCACGAGTGTGTGCTCGCGATTTTTGTCAATGTGTTGTGTGCGCTGTGCGATTAGTTCAAGAATTGTTGAACGCCATTTGCTTTTTTTCTACATTAGCGCAGGCGCGCAGCAAATTTAAAACAAGCTGATAGGTCCACGGTGCGATTTTTTTAACATTTTAAGTTTTTAATTTTTACCGGACAATAAAGTTACCGGTACTTAATTACCGAATATGAGCTTTACAAACTTTTTTCTAAGGTTCTTAAAATTTTTACTAACAATAAGATACTTGAAATTGATAATAAATGATTTAAATTATATTAATAATTTCACTTAATTTATCATAATAATAAGGTCTTTTCCAAGCTATTAGTTGTACCTAATACAACATTTTTTCTGAATACAGCATTTAGTGACTTTAATCTTGTATTAATATATTTAAAAAAGTGATCTATAAATTTTTTCAATGTTTTAAATCTGTTTAAAATTAAACGTGCTCTGAGACATTCTTAATTACTTTCGCTCTCTAGATGCGTAATAACTATAATACGACCCTATCTCTAAGATACATTTTATGTTTATAAGATTTACTAACTTTCTGTAAAAATTACATAATAACAGAAACTGTGAATAAGACTATCTAAATTTAATTGATATACTTTAAATGGTTATAAATGCATTATTAAAACAGTGGTGCCGCATAATTTTTTTTTTTTTTTTTAACTTTTTTTTTAGTATATGAAAACTGTTGGTAAATAATTCATAATTAACTTATTCAAATGATCAAAATAATCTTTATAAACGAAATTAATGATAGGTGTTGAATTAACAAATTTCCTGAATGATAAGAATTAATTTGATGCAAAACATAATTGAGTTGTTAAAAAAAAGATCCATTTGTTAATAAATCATCAGTGGATACAAGTATAACGAGGAATATTAATTGAAAATACATATACAGGGTACCCCATTTTAAATGTCGTACCCAAATAACTCGCTTGGGAAATCCCAAATAGAATAAATAAAAAACTATATCAATATTTTTGAAATATTTTATTCTTTTAGCGTCATTTTTAATCGGGTGAAAATAAAAAAAAAATTTTTTTTTATTAATTTACCATTTATTAGATAGTAATATAATTAAAAAATACTAACAAACAGTCATTCGAGTTATACATAATATGTTAAAAACAATATTTTGTCTCGCTTATTCTGTAGATTTTTATTAATTTTTTGTTTCTCACCCAGTCATAGTGTAAAAATATGTACTATATGAATTTTGCATTTTGGCTTATAAAAATGATCATTATATTTATAATTAAATTTGTTTTTCGTTTTTTCAATTTAATCGAAAATGTTACTTTTTATTTTAAAACATAACATGCATAAGTGTGTTAAGAATTTTTTGTTTTTGTGCTTATTGATTTTAGCAGTGAAGACAAAGTAAAAAAAAAAAAAGAAACTTAAACAGGAAACTAAATGCACTGTTTCAAATGCCATGCAATTAAATGTCTTGTTGTAATGTTATGATTATGCAAAAATACTTCTTTACTTTTATTTCAATCAGAATTTTTAAAACGACCATTGAGTCTACTCTATCTACTGAAATCAGATCCGAAATTGAAGTGCACACTTTAAAAATTTTATCAACTGAAACATTTTTAAATTTCAAAAGTTTAATTGAAAAACAAAAAAAACTTTTATTTCATAATTTTTTTTTTTTTTTTTTTTTTTTTTTTTTTTTTTTTTTTTTACAAACAATGGATGGACGATCAATTATATGATTGTAATAATCAAAATAAAAAAAAAAATTAGTGAGGACAATCCAATGCAACAGACGTTGATTATACGATACCATTTTTTATTCAATTTTTGAAAATTGTCCATTGATTAATACATATTTCCTTGAATAAATAAACATATCAAAGATTTTTTAATTGTATATATACATTAATTCATTAGCAGTATTGATTAGATTGCCTGAAATGGCCACGTAAAAGATTTAATCATTTTATTTATCGTTTAGAACACTTACCGGAACGATTTTCGGTCATTATTTTCACTTTCATTCTTAGTTTTGAATGAAAAATCTAATATTACGAGTATCCTTATCGTATAAAGACGAAATAATCATATCGTCAATTTTTACATAAAGTAAATTTTTTTTTGGGTTTTTTTTTTTTAAATACTTGGACTCTTTGAGCTTAGAAAATTTTTATTTACAATGACGTATAATAATCTGCTAGCAAGAGCAAGGCACGATCGATTCGAAATGTCGTATCTTATTCATAGCAAATAACTAATTAATAAATAGTTGATCAATTGATTAATCAAGTTATTAGCATAAGAAAGTGAGGAAACATTTCTTATAATAGTAATTCTACTTTGCACCCTTTCACTCTTTACAAAGGTACAAAAAATTATGCACGTACTATGATAAACTGTTTAAAAATAAAAATTAGATCAAATTAATTAATGTAAATTCAAATTTGCAATAATATACAATAAACATGTAAATATTGTACGTTTTTATAATTCATTTACAAGGATTATCAATTTTGTAATACTTCCTCATAAAACTAGTTTACACAGAATTGCATGATGTTCTCCTGTATGTTTTCAATTCTAACCATTTTTCAGGCTCTGTATTTGTATAGTCTTGTTGAAAAGTCACTTTCACGTAGGAAAACGTATGTCCCAACAACTGATAATGCAGGGACAAACTTTTAATCACAAAGTTATTTATTTATCGTTATTTTTTAATTTGTCTTTAGAAAATACAAAAACTTAAAATAAAGCAGCATATTTTTTGAGCATAAAATAACTGTTTCACTGAATGTATGCTAAAAAAAAAAGAAAATTTGTTTTTATTACTCAAGGGTAGTTTTAATGTCGCACTAAAAATATTCTTTGTTATTCAGATAGGTGTGTTTTATATTTATATTATGCTATATCACCGCAATTAAAACGTAAATCTTTTAGTTGTGTTAAAAAAAAAAATTTTCTGGGACTATTTTTGATACTGTAATATTGTTTCTTATATAAATACTGAATTAAAACACACCGTCATTATAAAAAATTAAACTTTATCATTTCTACTTATTATAAAAACTTAAATTTGACGCGTATAAAGTGCAGTATAAATGTCTATCTTTTTAAACGAAATACATTGATAACTCGATCAAAGTATTACTAAAATTACATTCTTTTATTATCACTTTCGTTACTCTTCTGTGCGGTTAATGCATTTTGGAACCATCCGAGCCATTCGGTTATTAATTTTTTTTTTTTTTTTTTTTTTTTTTTTTTTTTTTTTTTTTGAACTATAAATACTTGAAGTTAGCTGCTTTTCTTTTAATATTTCGAAATTTACAAAACTCCCATAGAAAAATTGTTAAATTTACACTGAAAACTAATTACCTATATATTAATGATCCATTCAATGACCAATTTAAACTTTTGTCGTTTAATAAATATGTTTTTTTTTTTTTAAACTTATTTTGCAGTGTTTTCGAAAATTTTTCTAAAAAGTACCAATTGAATTACATTAATTATAGCCATATTAATACTCTCTATTGAGAACGTTAATAAGTTGCATAAAACTGAGAACACTTTGAGTTCATTTTTGATAGTTTGACTCTACAATGTTACCAAAAGTATGACATTAAATAGGATAACATATTGTAATGAAGATAGCTAGATGTTATAAAGAATAAATGAAGGACTAGGAAACGTAAGGGATCTTGTTGAATCTTTGAACTTTCTGATTCCGATCGATCAGTGCCGATAAAAGTTCCATGTTTGTAAAAATGTTCCAAAAGTTGTTCTTTTTCAGCCCATCTATTGTATAGCCACCTTGATAACTCATCAGGTTCTTTTGGAACCTAAAAAAAAGCATTGTTTTTTGTTTGGTTTTGTTTGTTTGTTTGTTTGTGTTTGTTTTTTTTTTTTTTTTTTTTTTTTTCTTAATTAACAGCTTTTATACAATAACTTAAAGTTTTAGTTCTGGTTTCAAGTTAATAATTTACTACACAAGTCTAAAAGTTAAATTACAAAAGTGTTGATAAAAAAAAAATAAATAACTGTTATTGTCAGGTAATATTTTAAACATTGTGAAAGAAAATAATAACCAACTGTTAGTAAAATATGAATTTAAAACTAGTTATCAATAAATTTTTATTTATAAAATTTTAAGCATTTTATATTAACTTTTAAGTTACCTGATGTGTCTACTTTTTGAATTATTTCGATCGTACAGGGAATATTTTAAAATTACAGTAAGATATAGGTTAAAATACTGGTCTGTATTAATTTGTCGAAAAATGATTGATATCTTGTAATTTAATGTAATTATTTATGTTTTTGGAGTAAAACGCGTTCGAAGTTAGTAGCAGATGCTTAAAATAATATATTGTTCTGAAAAAAAAAAAAAAAAAAAAAAAACTCACCACAGAGGTAGGATATATCCTGTAAAAAAGAACTGTTTCACAGGGTGGTCTTAGACCAGTAATGATAGTTGGTAAGTCTATCGGTTTTCCGTTGGGGTATGCAATCGTTATATCTAGTATCCATCTGATTTCTGGTTTTGATACTGTCATTACTGAACATAATTTTATTTATTAAAATATTAAAAAAAAAAAAAAAAAAAAAATTTTTTGTGAATACAACAGAATTAATAGTAATTAAATTTGCTTACTGGATCTAGAGTTTAATTGTTGAATTGGAGAATTATTATTTTGCGTGGGACCAACTACGCTATAAATTGTCTGCAGGGCCCCAACTCTCGGTAAGGTGACGTTCTCCAAGATAGGCAGATTATTTTTCTTGGCGTATTTTTGCGAGGTCTCTCGTCTCTTACAGAGAAATCCACCCTCCGGAAATAGAACCAGCCATCTCCTCTCCAGCGGTATGTAGGACTCCTTCAGGTGTTTTTCGAGTTGACGCAAACTTAGTTCCCTTTTTTTACGACCCTGTTAAAATTTTTCATTTTTTTATTTTTATATTTTCCATGACCGTGAATTATCTTCAAAGTGCAATAAATTACAAATTCAGTCAATTATTCATAATATTAGATTTGAATAAAGCAAGATTGAGAGTTTTAGTGTCATTAGTAATACTATTAATTAAAAAAATTAATAAATAAAATAAAAGATTTTTTCAAGCAAAATTTCAAGTCTTGTATGTAAAAATTGAATCGATCAAAAATATTAAGAGTCGATAACTTTGTTTTTAAGCATAAAAAACATCTGAGTAAATAGTACTTACTGAGAGAATGAAAAAATCGTGATGCAATAAGGACACAACTCCAAAATTTGTGTATTTGAATATACTGTCCATAATCCACATGAGATTAGGTAAAACATTTGGCTTGGAGTTAAAAGTAGTCATTAATATAGGAACATCCCCAGTACTTTGATGATTTGCAATGACCAAAGTTCTCTCATTTATGATTTCACTGATGTCATCGCCTTCTTCAATTACTGTAAAAAATACAATGTTTTAAATAAATAAAATTTTATATTTACTTAGTAAGAAAAAATTATTTTTCAGACAAATTAAAATAAATAATCATTTGTTATAAATACTGTGCATTTTTTGTTACAAATAATATTTAAAAGTACGTAAACATTTTTATTTTCAAGACGTAAGTATGTCTACGGCTTTATGACTTAAATCTTCGCGATAAAAACTTGAGCGAAAAAAAGGTAACAGCCGATCAATACGTTTCTTTTGCATTTCAAATTAAGTAATAACGCAAATTTCAGTTTGAAATAAATTTCATGAAGATCTTATAAATGATTTTATTAATCTTTATCCATCGAATAATTTTAAGGGTAAGTCAGGTCGACAGCGACAGAGAAATTTTTATCGAATTTTTATTTTCTTGGATTCTACTTGAACCTCCAGGTATAAGTTTGATTCAATTAAATGGAAATATTTAGTAGAGTTGAAAGTACTTAGCTCAAGCTGTTTTTTTGTGAACCACGCCGATTTTTGTTGCAAAGTTATAAAGCATTGGAAAAAAATTTAGACGAAAAATAATATATTTTACTGATTTATTCACAATCTAAATCCAAAAGATTAAAAAAGTTCCCTTAATAGCACAAAATCACCAGTTCGTACTTTTGCATAACACTCGATAAAAAGAGTCATGTTCTCGGTAATTTTTTTATCTTTTAAATTTTAAGTGAGAATTCAGTTAAATTATGTGACGTGTCGTAGAGATTAAACAATAATTTTTTAAAATGCACCCGAAGTACTTATTAAGAATTTTGATAACTTAAAGAGTTGAGACTTGATTGAACAAAATTAAAAAATTTACCGTCATAACCAGCGGTATAACTCCACATCGAGACCATCGCCAGCAGCCAGTGGAAAAAGAGACCCTCGATTTTCCAGTAAATCTGAGGGTGATATATTTTCACTGGGAAAAGCAGTAACATCCATATCAGATACGTGGGTATGCAGTAGACGTTGTTCACTAGTACAAATGTTATTCTGCAAATGCATTTTAATATTTTTCCTATTGTATTGAGTATTCTGAAACGAAAAAAAAAAAAATTAATTAATTTTATCATTACAAAGATAAGAGTTAATCGTGCTGTTCTGAAAGGTATTTTGTTGGTTTATATGTGAGTGATTTATAAATTTATTAATGTGATCAAAAAATGTATCGGTAAAAATTAAAATTTATTAAAAAAAATCTGCAGAAGCACTCCGTGTACATTTTATATGTTAGTATTTTTTTGACAAGTTGATGTGGTTAAATTTTTTATTTTTGTATCGTTGTTTTTAAGTTCATTTCAGTAATAATTAACATAGTGAGGCTTTCAGAAATGTATTTTATAATATCATCAGTGCAAGTATAAACATGTTATCACCATGTTATCCACTAATGTACATTTTTTCAATTTTAATGTAAAATTTTGTAAAAGTAAAAAAGTGCTTCACTATGATTTTTTTTTTCATCTTGTTTTAAAAATAAAAAATTAGAGTTTTTTTCTTCATATATTATTACTTGAGGACAAGATCTATTAACTTTTTGGAAAGGTTTCAAGACACTTGATCGAAGAGATGCAAGAGCATTGGAATACAAATGAGGTTATCCACAAAAATAATGTAAGTTACAGTGGCCCGATTTGAGTAAGAGATATATAGACATAAAACTTCATGTGAAAGTAATTTCTCTAGAATTATTTTAAATATAACTTTGTTTATTATCAATTTACGTTGTTCTTAATTGAGAATTAAGTGCTTTTGAAGATTCGTTCATTGCTCAATTTCAACGAGGTTTAATCTTTATGAATGCCCAATATAGCAGAGACAAAAATACTTTTATTTTTAATTTTTAATCTGTAAGTATTCCGTCATGGAGAAAACTTGATAGGCAATTATAAAATAAGTCATTTTCTGATTTCAATTTCGTAAAAAATTATAAAGATTCGTTAATGAAAAAGTAATTTGAAATAAATACTATTTTTCAACAAAAAAACTGTTAAAAAATTCTTTTTGAATAATCTTACAAGTGTTTAAAAAAAATTCAATTAAAGTAAAAAAATATATGTAGCCTCTAAATTAAAAAAAAAAAAAAAAAAAAAAAAAAAAGAATAGTAAAACTGACTACATATTGACTACACAGCACTAGCTGTATAAACTATAGCAGGTAAATGAATAATTTAGTCATTTACATCTATTTCAAATTCACCCCATTTAAATTCAATTGCCGTTAAAATGGATAAATAGCTTGATCGACCGTAGGAATTTAAAGCCGTACTCTAAAAAAGTTTATTGAACCAAATGTCTACAAACTGCCAAAAATCGAATAAAAGATTCACTGAGAATTGAAATACTTTTACAATCGTCGATAAATTAAATTAATTTGCAAAATCCTGCTTAAAATAGAAGTGGTGGAACTTTGAGATCATTATTAATTAAGTAGTCTCGAGTGAAAGCAATACAAAAGAGATTGTTTAATCTTGTTTGTTTGTAATTATTACAATTTTTCCACTCTCTCAACTTTGTATAGTTGTTATCGAGGCCGCATATTTTAATTGAAGAAAAAAATTTTAAAAAGGACGCTGTCAAAATTATGATTGATTAAATTAATCATTCGAGTTGAGAAATATCGAAGAAAAGATATATCATACGAAACAGAAATTGTATGATTCATGGAATGAGTTGTCAACTGTACACAGTTCGTTACTTATTCAAAAGCACCTAGAATTTATTTAATATTTATTCACTGGTTTTTTTTCAGTTTTCTAGCTTTTTTTTTTTTTTTTTTTGCACTTGGAAAAATTATTGATTCAATCAACAACTTTTTTCTGTTTTAATGGACTAACAAATCAGAAAGGGTTTATGAAAACTTTTAAAATAAATTCTTCCCAAAAAAAAAAAAGACGCGATTTTGAATGTTATCTTTATTTTATTGATAGCAAGCTTATATTTTATCAGACTGATACTGTACTAAAGATATTTAATGTTAACTCTAATAACGGAACGTATAATCATTTGCCAAACATTTTAAAAAATTGACAGTGTTAAGAAGTCCTAGCAGTCCACTTATACAATTATATTGTTGAGAACCAAGGCAACTCTTGTGAGACGAATCTGTACGTCTGATATGTACTTCTTAAAGCTTCCACTTATCTCTGCTTCATACTTAAAAGACTCATGCCATGCTACTGATATCTTACAGTATAAGACAAAACAATAATTCATCGAAACTAAAAAGTTTTTTTTTGTTCTTTTAAAAATTATTTTTTGTTATTGTTAAAATTGTTCAAAAATTAATTGAATTGTTCGCATTATTTTTCAGCTCAGTTATATTTAATAAATACCGAATTATATGTAAAGAGTGTGCTTTTAAAATTCTTGTTTTTGTCATTAAAACGCGTTTTTTTAATAAAAAAAATTTTTTGCGGTAAATTACGATAACAGTTTTCGATCCAATTGGGAAATATATAGTGAGATAAAAATCGTTTTTATTATATTTTATAGTATATTTAGTATATTTATTATATATATTTTTTTAAAAGAATGTTCAAAATTTATGTGCAATAATACTTAAATGATTTAAAGCATTTTAACTTTAAAGCATTCATAAAAACGTAATTTTTGTGTTACATTTTAATAATTACTGCAAATTTAAAAAATTTAAACCTAATTGAGTATGAAAAAATCAAATTACTTGTAAAACTAAAATAGATTTTGTTTAACATCAATGTGTGATGATAAAGCATATGATGATGAATACTATGCAAAATCACAAAAACTTATTGATTACAAAAAACCTATTGCATAATTATTTTTAATTTGAAATTCTAGTGTAATGTAGCTTTACATAACTATTAATAACCAAAAAATGCAAGTCATGAATTTACAGTAATTACAAATTTTGTTATAAATTGTCATTCTATCTTTCTAAAGCATTTTTACAATAGAGGAACAAAATGATTGCAATAAATGATGATTCTGGAAAATTTATTGAACAATTAGTGTGAATTCAAATTTAAACAATGAATAAAATTAAATGTTAAAAATATCAAAAGCAATTATTGTTTCATATAAAAAATTTGTTCTTATATTTTGATAAATCAAAGAATATTTTTAAAAAATGTTACGAATGCTGAAATTTTACAGCAGAAAAATTAGGTAAAAAAAATATCCAACTGGTTTAAAACTGGTTTTATTAGTTAGTATGCATACTTAAGTTTTTTAATCATTTTTTAAAAATATTATATCTGCTTATAATTTTGCTAGGAATTAGTCTTTAAAATATTTTCCAGAGCATCTAATTTAAAAATTTTTTATGTATCGCTTTAATTAACAATATAAAAAGATTCAAAACAAATTTTTTATCACTAAGAATCAATAATTAAAAATTTTTTATTTATTTTGTTTCGTATGTTGTTGTTATTTTTTATCATATTTTTTAAATAAATTATACATCACTATTTTTTACTTGAAATTTCTATATACTTGCAAAAGAAAAGTACAAAAACTTTATTAGTTCTTATAGTCTATTATCAACAATAATGATTTCCTCAAAACTACTTAAAGAAAATTTCAGTATTGCTTGTCAAAAATTCAAACAGTCATTATACACTATATTTGTAATATCATTAGATAATCATTTGTGTATTTGTAAATAAAAACTTTAAATATAAGGTTACTTTTTGTCCTCTAAACAATCTTTTGAATAACCTTGATAATATTATAATATTGTGAGTAGATTCATTAAGATATTAAATAAGTGTTTAGGCTGACATGTTTATGAACAAATAAATGCAAGGTCATTTGCTCAACTCAACTATGTTTACAAAAAATTTTTTGATGAAACTCATTAAATAATGAAAAACCAAAAAGCAGACTCAAAATTCAAACATGTTTTTGAAAATTGAGACTGCACAATAAATTCTGTATTGAGAAAAACGAAGTAAATCTTTAATAAGTTTACAAAAATATATTTTTTAAAGCAAGTTTATACAAAAACTCGTAACTTAAAAATACCCACCCACAGAAGTTGTAGCAAATAAACGTCACAGACAAAAAATAAACTAAAAAAAGAAGGTCTTCACGAGTGAGAGCATTGTCTCATGACAAAGACTGAATTGCCCCCACCCATCATTGCTCTAAAAGGTGTGCTTCCCTCCAAAAAAGAGAAAAAAAAAAAAGTAAGAAAAGACGGGACATTGCATATCGTATCATCACCTGACGATGATGTAAACAACGTGACTCACCTGTACAGCGGCCGGTTTGTATTCTCAGCCATCCCGGCGGTCGACGGCGCCGAGGAAGAGTCAAAGTCCCTGATGATCAGCGGTGCAGCGGCACCAACTCCTCCACCACCACCACCACCGCTGCCGCCGCTAACCTCACTTTCTTCGATCATGCCTCATTCGCGGTTATCTCTCTTCTATGTTTAATAAACCTCCTCGTCGCATTCCCTTGCCAAATATCTCGTATATTTTATGATGACGAAAAATTGATCAAATGAAAAAAAAAATTACATAATAAGGAGCGGCTTTGCCAAAGGCTCCCGCACTAGCTTCTTCCTAACTACGACACCTCGATAACAAGATCATGAACAAAAGGATGATACTTTGTTTTCTCACTGTAGCATCGTTTATTGTGCGCGATCACATTTCACTGCCATTTTCTTCGGCGCATCCTGCGCTGACATACCGACACTACTTAAAATTTTCCAACAGAAGTTTTATTTAGGTGATAAATGATTCACGAACGCAAGGATTACCGACGACGTCCGCCCCAGTCCGCCCAACCACTGGGAGAGAGAATATATACGTGGATGTATAACCGCCGCGCGTATATGTGCTGCTGCTCCGCTTTTTTTCGCTGTTTTGTTTAGTCTGGCTCTCTTTACATCTCCCTGCCACTTCGTTCCGGGAGGTTTTTTTGCGCGCACCCCGCCACAAGAAGACACGACGACACTTCACATATGTATTTTAATAATCAGTAATCACACAACCAACCTTTTGGCTGTATTTTCAACACGTGTAGGCGAGCGAGACGCTACTGCAGTTAGTAATAGTCCAGTCTATATCTCTTATTACGCGCAGTAAATAATAAAGGGAAGTTAGTGGGACTTCACAAAGGCGACGCTTTGTTGATTTTGGACATTGGTTGTTTCCGGTTTATAGAGCGCGAGATCACGCAATCGAGAAAACGAAGAACAGCTGATACGTTTGTGAATGAAACTTTAGGATTTTTCGTTGTTGAAAATTTGCCAACGAAATCTGATTTTAATGTGCACGTTATTGATAGTTTTTTTTTTTTTTTTTTTTCACAATCACTTAAAAGTAAACCTGCAGAAAATATCTTGATGATAAAATTTTGTTTTGAGCCTTTGTGTTAATAATTTTTTGAAAAAATTTGCAAACTTGCAATTGACAGCGCCAACAATTGCGCACGCGCGCTAACGCGTATTTATGAGGGGAACAGCGTTGGTTTCGATATTAGAATCATGGGCACGGTTTGCCAAGTTCAGAGCGCACATTTCTCCAGAGATATAGAATGTCGACTGCTCTTCTCAAAAAAAATTTATTTTGATATTTTCAGAGTTTTTTGTTGTATTTTGGCGTGATATAGTCGTTTGTAAAGAAATAAAAAATTTTAAATTTATCGTTGCTCGATTGAAAAAAATAGATTAACCTTTAAATAAAAATTATATTAATGTCAATGATGAAAGTTTTTTTTTTTTTTTTTTTTTCATCGCGAGTTTTTTTCAGAAATGAATGAATAAATAAATAAATGATCCCCCAAGCTGCTACAACCCCATAACACTGAGCTCGCAAGGCTTTTTTTTAAATAAATAAATAAATGATCCCCCAAGCTGCTACATCCCATAACGCCGAGCTCGCGAGGCTTTTTTTTAAATAAATAAATAAATGATCCCCCAAGCTGCTACAACCCCATAACACCGAGCTCGCGAGTTTTTTTCAGAAATGAATAAATAAATAAATAATCCCCCAAGCTGCTACAACCCCATAACACCGAGCTCGCAAGGCTTTTTTTATAAATGAATAAATAAATGATCCCCCGAGCTTCTACAACCCCATAACGCCGAGCTCGCGAGTTTTTTTCAGAAATGAATAAATAAATAAATAATCCCCCAAGCTGCTACAACCCCATAACGCCGAGCTCGCGAGGCTTTTTTTTAAATAATTAAATAAATGATCCCCCAAGCTTCTACAACCCCATAACGCCGAGCTCGCGAGCCTTTTTTTAAAATAAATAAATAAATGAATAAATAATCCCCCAAGCTGCTACAACCCCATAACATCGAGCTCACGAGGCTTTTATTTAAATAAATGAATAAATGATCCCCCGAGCTTCTACAACCCCATAACGCCGAGCTCGCAAGGCATTTTTTATAAATTAATAAATAACTGATCCCCCAAGGTGCTACAACCCCGTAACGCCGAGCTCACGAGTTTTTTTTATGAATAAATAAATAAATAAATAATCTCCCAAGCTGCTACAACCCCATAACGCCGAGATCGCGAGTATTTTTCAGAAATGAATAAATAAATAAATAATCCCCTAAGCTGCTACAACCCCATAACGCCGAGCTCGCGAGGCTTTTTTTTAAATAAATAAATAAATGATCCCCCAAGCTGCTACAACCCCATAACGCCGAGCTCGCGAGGCTTTTTTTAAGATAAATAAATAAATGATCCCCCAAGCTGCTACAACTCCATAACGCCGAGCTCGCGAGGCTTTTTTTTTAAATAAATAAGTAAATGATCTCCCAAGCTGCTACAACCCCATAACGCCGAGCTCACGAGTTTTTTTCATGAATAAATAAATGAATAAATAATCCCCCAAGCTGCTACAACCCAATAACGCCGAGCTCGCGAGTTTTTTTTATAAATAAATAAATAAATAATCCCCCAAGCAGCTACGACCCCATAACGCCAGGCTCGCCGGTCGCGAGTTTTTTTTATAAATAAATAAATAAATAAATATTATTAAAAAAAACTCGCGAGCTCGGCTTTATAGGGTCGTAGCAGCTTGGGGGGTCCTTTATTTATTTATTTAAAAAAAAGCCTCGCGAGCTCGGCGTTATGGGGTTGTAGCAGCTTGGGAGATCATTTATTTATTTATTTAAAAAAAAGCCTCGCGAGCTCGGCGTTATGGGGTTGTAGCAGCTTGGGGGATTATTTATTTATTTATTCATTTCTGAAAAAAACTCGCGAGCTCGGCGTTATGGGGTTGTAGAAGCTCGGGTGATCATTTATTTATTTATTTATAAAAAAAGCCTTGCGAGCTCGGTGTTATGGGGTTGTAGCAGCTTGGGGGATTATTTATTTATTTATTCATTTCTGAAAAAAACTCGCGAGCTCGGCGTTATGGGGTTGTAGCAGCTTGGGAGATCATTTATTTATTTATTTTAAAAAAAAGGCTCGCGAGCTCGGCGTTATGGGGTTGTAGAAGCTTGGGGGATCATTTATTTATTTATTTTAAAAAAGGCCTCGCGAGCTCGGCGTTATGGGGTTGTAGAAGCTCGGGGGATCATTTATTCATTTATTTAAAATAAAGCCTCGCGAGCTCGACGTTATGGGGTTGTAGCAGCTTGGGGGATTATTAATTCATTTATTTATTTATGAAAAAAACTCGTGAGCTCGGCGTTATGGGGTTGTAGCAGCTTGGGAGATCATTTATTTATTTATTTTAAAAAAAGCCTCGCGAGCTCGGCGTTATGGGGTTGTAGAAGCTTGGGGGATCATTTATTTATTTATTTTAAAAAAAGCCTCGCGAGCTCGGCGTTATGGGGTTGTAGAAGCTTGGGGGATCATTTATTTTTTTATTTAAAAAAAAGCCTCATGAGCTCGGCGTTATGGGGTTGTAGCAGTTTGGGGGATTAAATTTTTTATTTATTCATTTCTGAAAAAAACTCGCGAGCTCGGCGTTATGGGGTTGTAGAAGCTCGGGGGATCATTTATTCATTTATTTAAAATAAAGCCTCGCGAGCTCGGCGTTATGGGGTTGTAGCAGCTTGGGAGATCATTTATTTATTTATTTTAAAAAAAGGCTCGCGAGCTCGGCGTTATGGGGTTGTAGAAGCTTGGGGGATCATTTATTTATTTATTTTAAAAAAAGCCTCGCGTGCTCGGCGTTATGGGGTTGTAGCAGCTTGGGGGATTATTTATTTATTTATTCATTTCTGAAAAAAATTCGCGAGCTCGGCGTTATGGGGTTGTAGAAGCTCGGGTGATCATTTATTCATTTATTTAAAAAAAAGCCTCGCGAGCTCGGCGTTATGGGGTTGTAGAAGCTTGGGGGATCATTTATTTATTTATTTTAAAAAAAGCCTCGCGAGCTCGGCGTTATGGGGTTGTAGAAGCTTGGGGGATCATTTATTTATTTATTTGAAAAAAAGCTTCATGAGCTCGGCGTTATGGAGTTGTAGCAGCTTGGGGGATTATTTATTTATTTATTCATTTCTGAAAAAAACTCGCGAGCTTGGCGTTATGGAGTTGTAGCAGCTTGGGAGATCATTTATTTATTTATTTTAAAAAAAGGCTCGCGAGCTCGGCGTTATGGGGTTGTAGAAGCTTGGGGGATCATTTATTTATTTCTTTTAAAAAAAGCCTCGCTAGCTCGGCGTTATGGGGTTGTAGCAGCTTGGGGGATTATTTATTTATTCATTCATTTCTGAAAAAAACTCGCGAGCTCGGCGTTATGGGGTTGTAGAAGCTCGGGGGATCATTTTTTTATTTATTTATAAAAAAAGCCTTGCGAGCTCGGCGTTATGGGGTTGTAGCAGCTTGGGGGATTATTTTTTCATTTTATTTATTCATGAAAAAACTCGTGAGCTCGGCGTTATGGGGTTGTAGCAGCTTGGGAGATCATTTATTTATTTATTTTAAAAAAAGGCTCGCGAGCTCGGCGTTATGGGGTTGTAGAAGCTTGGGGGATCATTTATTTATTTATTTTAAAAAAAGCCTCGCGAGCTCGGCGTTATGGGGTTGTAGAAGCTCGGGGGATCATTTATTTATTCATTTATAAAAAAAGCCTTGCGAGCTCGGTGTTATGGGGTTGTAGCAGCTTGGGGGATTATTTATTTATTTATTCATTTCTGAAAAAAACTCGCGAGCTCGGTGTTATGGGGTTGTAGCAGCTTGGGGGATCATTTATTTATTTATTTAAAAAAAAGCCTCGCGAGCTCGGCGTTATGGGATGTAGCAGCTTGGGGGATCATTTATTTATTTATTTAAAAAAAAGCCTTGCGAGCTCAGTGTTATGGGGTTGTAGCAGCTTGGGGGATTATTCATTTATTTATTTATTCATTTCTGAAAAAAACTCGCGATGAAAAAAAAAAAAAAAAAAAACTTTCATCATTGACATTAATATAATTTTTATTTAAAGGTTAATCTATTTTTTTCAATCGAGCAACGATAAATTTAAAATTTTTTATTTCTTTACAAACGACTATATCACGCCAAAATACAACAAAAAACTCTGAAAATATCAAAATAAATTTTTTTTGAGAAGAGCAGCCGACATTCTATATCTCTGGAGAAATGTGCGCTCTGAACTTGGCAAACCGTGCCCATGATTCTAATATCGAAACCAACGCTGGAGGGGAAGCAGGGTTGGACACGATATTTTTTCTAAAGGCAAAAACGCTATGTTCAGAGCTTACAAGCCGAGACGCTGGTTCGGGCATCCGATATATAGGTATATAAGCGGACCGATTCCATTTAACCTCGAGAACATCTGCTGCGGACTGCAGAACTATTTTATTGTTTTTTCTTATGAAAATATATTTTTGCTTGTGGCTTTTTGTACGCGGGTTTTTTTTTATAAATAAATGACTCAATACATAATCCCCCAAGCTGCTACAACCCCATAACGCCGAGCTAGCTAGTTTTTTTTATGAATAAATAAATAAATACGAAATTCCCCAAGCTGCTACAACCCCATAACGCCGAGCTCGCGAGTTTTTTTTACAAATAAATAAATAAATAAAAAATCCCCCAAGCTGCTACAACCCCATAACGCCGAGCTCGCGAGTTTTGTATGAATAAATAAATGGAAAAAAATTCTCCCGAGCTCTTGCGAGTTTTTAAGAGATAAGTAAATTAAAATAATCCCCCAAGCTGCTACAACCCCATAACGCCAAGCTCGCGAGTTTTTTTAATAAATAAATAAATGAATACAAAATCCCCCAAGCTGCTACAACCCCATAACGCCGAGATCGCGAGTTTTGTATAAATAAATAAATTTAAATTAATAAATATCCCCCAAGCTTCAAACCCACAATACCCTGGGCTTCCGAGTTCAATTTTTGAATAAATAAATCATCCCTTAAGCTTCAAACCAACAATACCATGGGCGTCCAAGTTCAACTTTAAATAAATAAATGATCCCCCAAGCTTCAAACCCACAATACCCTGGGCTCCCAAGTTCAATTTTTAAATAAGCGAACAATCCCCCAAGCTTCAAACCCACAATACCCTGGACGTCCGATTTCATTTTTAAATAAATAAATGATCCCCTAAGCTTTAAACCCACAATAACCTGGGCGTCCGAGTTGAATTTTTAAATAAGCGAACAATCCCCCAAGCTTCGAACCCCCAATACCCTGGGCTTCCGAGTTCAACTCATAAATAAATGAATGATCCCTTTAGCTTCAAACACCCAGAATCCCCTGGGCGTCCGCGTTCAATTTTTGAATAAATAAATGATCCCCCAAGCTTAAAACCCACAATACCCTGAGCGTCCGAAATGAATTTTTAAATAAACAAACAATCCCCCAAGCTTCAAACCCACAATACCGTGGACGTCCGAATTCAACTTTAAATAAATAAATGATCCCCCAAGCTTCAAACCCACAATATCATGGGCGTCCCAAATCAATTTTTAAATAAATAAATGATCCTCTAAGCTTTAAACCCACAATACACTGGGCGTCCGAGTTGAATTTTTAAATAAGCGAACAATCCCTCAAGCTTCAAACCCACAATACCCTGGACGTCCGAATTCAACTTTAAATAAATAAATGATCCCCCAAACTTCAAACCCACAACACCCTGGGCTTCCGAGTTCAATTTTTAAATAAGCGAACAATCCCCCAAGCTTCAAACCCACAATACCCTGGACGTCCGATTTCATTTTTAAATAAATAAATGATCCCCTAAGCTTTAAACCCACAATACCCTGGGCTTCCGAGTTCAATTTTTAATTAAGCGAACAATCCCCCAAGCTTCAAACCCACAATACCCTGGACGTCCGATTTCATTTTTAAATAAATAAATGATCCCCTAAGCTTTAAACCCACAATACCCTGGGCGTCCGAGTTGAATTTTTAAATAAGCGAACAATCCCCCAAGCTTCGAACCCACAATACCCTGGGCTTCCGAGTTCAACTCATAAATAAATGAATGATCCCTTTAGCTTTAACCACCCAGAATCCCCTGGGCGTCCGCGTTCAATTTTTGAATAAATAAATGATCCCCCAAGCTTAAAACCCACAATACCCTGGGCGTCCGAGTTTCATTTTTAAAAAAACAAACAACCCCCCCGCCTTGAATTCACAATACCCTGGCACCCGAATTATATTTTAAATAAATAAATGATCCATTCAAGCTTCAAACCCACAATACCCTGGGTAAATATTACTATTTATTAAAAATTGAACTCGGATGCCCAGGGTATTGTGGGTTTGAAGCTTAAGGGATCATTTATTTATTGAAAAATTGAACTTGGACGCCCAGGATATTATGTGTTTGAAGCTTGGGGGATTGTTCGCTTATTTAAAAATTCAACTCGGAAGCCCAGGGTATTGTGGATTTTAAGCTTGGGAGATCATTTATTTATTTAAAGTTGAACTTGGACGCCCAGGGTATTGTGGATTTGAGACTTGTTGGATAGTACTTTTTAGTTACCCTGGACTTCCGAGTTCAATTTTTGAAAAAATAAATGATCCCTTTAACTTCAAACCCACAATACCCTGGGCGTCCGAGTTGAATTTTTAAATAAGCGAACAATCCCCCAAGCTTCAAACCCACAATACCCTGGACGTCCGATTTCATTTTTAAATAAATAAATGATCCCCTAAGCTTTAAACCCACAATACCCTGGGCGTCCGAGTTGAATTTTTAAATAAGCGAACAATCCCCCAAGCTTCGAACCCACAATACCCTGGGCTTCCGAGTTCAACTCATAAATAAATGAATGATCCCTTTAGCTTTAACCACCCAGAATCCCCTGGGCGTCCGCGTTCAATTTTTGAATAAATAAATGATCCCCCAAGCTTAAAACCCACAATACCCTGAGCGTCCGAGTTGAATTTTTAAATAAACAAACAATCCCCCAGGTCTCAAACCCACAATACCCTGGACGTCCGAATTCAACTTTAAATAAATAAATGATCCCCCAAGCTTCAAACTCACAATATCATGGGCGTCCCAAATCAATTTTTAAATAAATAAATGATCCTCTAAGCTTTAAACCCACAATACACTGGGCGTCCGAGTTGAGTTTTTAAATAAGCGAACAATCCCCCAAGCTTCAAACCCATAATATCCTGGGCGTCCAAGTTCAATTTTTCAATAAATAAATGATCCCTTTAGCTTCAAACCCAGAATCCACAGGGCGTACGCTTTCAATTTTTTAATAAATCAATGATCTCGCAAACTTCAAACCCACAATACCCGGGGCATCCGAGTTTGATTTTTAAATAGACAAACAATCCCCCAAGCTTCAAACCCACAATACCCCGGGCGTCCGAGTTCAATTTGTAAATAAATAAGTCATCCCCCAAGCTTCAAACCTACAATACCCTGGGCGTCCGAGTTTAATTTTTAAAAAAACAAACAACCCCCCAAGCCTCAAATTCACAATACCATGGGACCCGAATCATATTTTAAATAAAATATTTAAATTTAAATAAACAAATGATCAATTTAAGCTTCAAACCCACAATACCATGGGCGTCCCAAATCAATTTTTAAATAAATAAATGATCCTCTAAGCTTTAAACCCACAATACCCTGGGCTTCCGAGTTCAATTTTTAAATAAGCGAACAATCCCCCAAGCTTCAAACCCACAATACCCTGGACGTCCGATTTCATTTTTAAATAAATAAATGATCCCCTAAGCTTTAAACCCACAATACCCTGGGCGCCCGAGTTGAACTTTTAAATAAGTGAACAATCCCCCACGCTTCATACAATACCATGGGCGTCCGAGTTCAATTAAATCAACAATCAATCCCCCAAGCTTCAAACCCACGATACCCTCGGCTTCCGAGTTAAATTTTTAATAAATAGTAATATTTACCCAGGGTATTGTGGGTTTGAAGCTTGAATGGATCATTTATTTATTTAAAATATAATTCGGGTGCCAGGGTATTGTGAATTTGAGGCTTGGGGGTTGTTTGTTTTTTTAAAAATGAAACTCGGACGCCCAGGGTATTGTGGGTTTGAAGCTTGGGGGATTGTTCGCTTATTTAAAAATTCAACTCGGCGCCAAGGGTATTGTGAGTTTAAAGCTTAGGGGATCATTTATTTATTTAAAAATTGATTTGGGACGCCCATGGTATTGTGGGTTTGAAGCTTGGGGGATCATTTATTTATTTAAAGTTGAATTCGGACGTCCAGGGTATTGTGGGTTTGAAGCTTGGGGGATCATTTATTTATTCAAAAATTGAACGCGGACGCCCATGGGATTCTGGGTGTTTGAAGCTAAAGGGATCATTCATTTATTTATGAGTTGTACTCGGAAGCCCAGGGTATTGTGGGTTCGAAGCTTGGGGGATTGTTCGCTTATTTAAAAATTCAACTCGGACGCCCAGGGTATTGTGGGTTTAAAGCTTAGGGGATCATTTATTTATTTAAAAATGAAATCGGACGTCAAGGGTATTGTGAGTTTGAAGCTTGGGGGATTGTTCGCTTATTTAAAAATTGAATTTGGAAGCCCAGGGTATTGTGGGTTTGAAGTTTGGGGGATCATTTATTTATTTAAAGTTGAATTCGGACGTCCAGGGTTTTGTGGGTTTGAAGCGTGAGGGATTGTTCGCTTATTTAAAAATTCAACTCGGACGCCCAGTGTATTGTGGGTTTAAAGCTTAGGGGATCATTTATTTATTCAAAAATTGAACTTGGGAGCCCAGGGTATTGTGGGTTTGAAGCTTGGGGGATCATTTATTTATTTAAAGTTGAACTTGGACGCCCATGGTATTGTGGGTTTGAAGCTTAAGGGATGATTTATTTATTCAAAAATTGAACTCGGAAGCCCAGGGTATTGTGGGTTTGAAGCTTGGGGGATATTTATTAATTTAAATTTATTTATTTATACAAAACTCGCGAGCTCGGCGTTATGGGGTTGTAGCAGCTTGGGGGATTTTGTATTCATTTATTTATTTATTAAAAAAACTCGCGAGCTCGGCGTTATGGGGTTGTAGCAGCTTGGGGGATTTTGTATTCATTTATTTATTTATTAAAAAAACTCGCGAGCTCGGCGTTATGGGGTTGTAGCAGCTTGGAGGATTATTTTAATTTACTTATCTCTTAAAAACTTGCAAGAGTTTGGGAGAATTTTTTTCCATTTATTTATTCATACAAAACTCGCGAGCTCGGCGTTATGGGGTTGTAGCAGCTTGGGGGATTTTGTATTTATTCATTTATTCATAAAAAAAAACTCACGAACTCGGCGTTATGGGGTTGTAGAAGCTTGGGGGATTTTTTATTTATTTATTTATTTATAAAAAAAACTCGCGCGCTCGGCGTTATGGGGTTGTAGCAGCTTGGGGGATTTTGTATTCATTTATTTATTTATTAAAAAAACTCGCGAGCTTGGCGTTATGGGGTTGTAGCAGCTTGGGGGATTATTTTAATTTACTTATCTCTTAAAAACTCGCAAGAGCTCGGGAGAATTTTTTTCCATTTATTTATTCATACAAAACTCGCGAGCTCGGCGTTATGGGGTTATAGCAGCTTGGGGGATTTTTTATTTATTTATTTATTTGTAAAAAAAACTCGCGAGCTCGGCGTTATGGGGTTGTAGCAGCTTGGGGGATTATGTATTGAGTCATTTATTTATAAAAAAAAACCCGCGTACAAAAAGCCACAAGCAAAAATATATTTTCATAAGAAAAAACAATAAAATAGTTCTACAGTCCGCAGCAGATGTTCTCGAGGTTAAATGGAATCGGTCCGCTTATATACCTATATATCGGATGCCCGAACCAGCGTCTCGGCTTGTAAGCTCTGAACATAGCGTTTTTGCCTTTAGAAAAAATATCGTGTCCAACCTGGGGAAGGGATGAACAGGGAAAACAGGGGAAAAAATACCTACGTTATACCTAACGAAGTTGATGTTGCAGCACGCACGTGCTTGTACTGCTCCAAAGTGAACAAAAAATTCTAAGAGTTGTGTTTAGATAAAATTAATAAAAATGTAAAAAATGT
Organism: Encarsia formosa; assembly: GCA_038277355.1. Lineage (NCBI taxonomy): Eukaryota > Metazoa > Arthropoda > Insecta > Hymenoptera > Aphelinidae > Encarsia > Encarsia formosa. The sequence continues at coordinate 117,107,293 of CM076184.1, forward strand.
TTAAAAACTGTTTCATAATTAATTACTTGGTAATTTACAAGAGTTCATTTCAAATGGTTGTAAAAGTAAACAATTTAATAATCAAAAACACCAATGAATTATTGGAAAAGATAAAAATTTTCGAATTTTACTCAAAATGACAGGTTTGCAATATCTTAAATATTTTACTAGACCCATTTATTTTTTAAATTTACATGTATGTTTATGTGAATTTTTATTGTATGGCAGGGGACTGCAAATTGAGCGAGAATCTTTACAACATACTTGGTTGTTCTCAAGAATCATCTTTTGAAGAGCTCAAACAGGCATATCACATTAAAATTTTAGAATCTCATCCTGATAAAAATAAAAATTCATCCAATATTAGTCATGAATTTCATCAAATTCATTCAGCTTGGAAAATACTAAGCGATCCTATTCTCAAAAAAGAGTATGACGTTAAGTTACTGCAAGAGAATCTTCAAGCGCAAGGAGCATTAATTTATGCAACTGTTCATCCTAGAGATTTAAAAAGAACTGACGATGACAATATTTTATCTTACCAGTGTCGATGTGGTAATTACTATTTAGTTGAAAGGACTGATTTAGAAGAAACTAATTGTGTCATTCATGTACCTTGTCAAGATTGCACATTTGTTATAGCTGTAGAAACGTGATTTTTAATTAATTAATAGTTCTTCTAGGTATAAAAATTGTAAATTTTCAAACATCTGCTTGTTACTTTTGTTTTTAATATACTTATTTTTCTAGTAAAAAAAAAAAAAAAAAAAAAAATGAAAATGAATTTTTACATGCTTTAGACAAATGATTAATAAACATTTTTAAAAAAAATTCACACTCTAATTTATTGATTAAGAATATTTCTGATCTATCAGAGTATACTTTTTGATAAGACTAAAAAAAAAAGTAAAATGTGAAGTTGTAAATCTACATTTTCAAAATCTATTAAACTATTTTCAAAATCACCTAAATAAATGAAGAAAAAAAAATTTGAAATACATTGTAACTCAGGAAACAAAGTTATCTTCAAAGCAGTTAAAAAATTCACAATAACATATAATAATAGTGACTTAACTTATTTTAAGACACAAAATACCTGTCAAAGTTATATGACAAAACTTTGGACCATCTCTTTTTTTTTGAAATACATTGGAATTGGATTACTGTTTTAAAGAAAGAAAAACAAGTTTTTAAAATGCAGCAACATTTTCTATTTCTTATAAAAAATGATACAACGATAACACATTATAATACAAACTATTGAGCAATGTACAAATAAAGTATGATCTGTAAATGACCTGGGCCCAATGATAGTCAATGCTTATAAAGGATATACATTACTCACAAAGTTCACAAGCTGACTTTTTAAAATTATTTCGTTAATAATAATAAAAATAAGATTATTTGATATTAAGCTCTTAAGATATCTTACATTCAACAAATTACATCAATTATTCACTGATGAAATCACTTGTTCGCTACATCATTCTTTATCTAACATCATATTGCACAGAATCAATGAAGCCTTTGCATTGACTCCCATTGGACTATGGCAAACCAGACATTTACATTGATTTAAAAATCAATGATCATCGCTTTGATACACAATTTTTTTTATTCTGATATAAACTCAACAGTTTATTCAGAAAATTTATTTATTACGTTTTTGTAATCTGTACCTTTTCTGTTCATCTATAGCTGTTACTGATAAAATTAAAGTTCTTAGTTTTTGGACTTAATATTTTTGAAATTTAAGTTCTTTAACAATGAATTGAACGCATCAATAAGTCGGCAATTATATTTATTTGAGGATATTTTTTTAAGATAAAATAACTTTCAAAAATTAAATGTGCCTGAAAAAAAATTTAGCTGTGGGAGTTTTTTAAATAAATTCCCAATTTTAATAATTTGTTTAGTTAATAATTTAAATGCAAGTTAAGTATGACAAAGTCTTTTACTTACATGCTAAATACCGAATCATTCATCTCATAGAAAAATTGATATCAAACTCATGGTAATATTTACAATCCTACAAATTTTTTTTTACAGATTGAAAGATTCTGCTGTATTAACATAGTAGAAATTATAACTGATAACAATTTTTCGTAGAAAAATTTAAGATACGATAATTTAAAAAAAATATATTAATATTGATTTGTTTTTTTTTTTTTTTTTAAATAAAAAAATAATAACCCAAGTGAGATTAAGTTGGCTAGCGAAGTAATACGCGTGCGACACGTTTACAGCATCACCAAAAAATTTATTAATTTCTAAAACAATTTAAATTTTATAATAAACATCACATTAAACCCGCTTAGACCTGAATTCGCTTTTTCTTTTCATTTATTTTGTTTTCAGACTCAATGCTCTCAAGTATGATACAGTATCTTGGTACATATAGCTCGTCCTTTGAACACAATTCATGCAAGCTGACTTAAAAATTTTTCATTAAAAATAAATGAGAAATATTATCCGAGATCATCACTTGTACAAACTCAACTTTTTTTGTTTTGTTTCGTTTTTGTTTTTTTTTTTTTTTTTTTAACGTTTTTACATTTTAATTTTAATGATACTTGCATGAATCATAAAAAATGAGCACTGCCTCACCGCATTGTAAGAAAAAATAGCTCTTTACATACCAATTTATCAGTCCAGAAAACGTCAGAGAGCTTTATCCCCAACGATTAAGAATAATTTTTTCATGAAAAATAAAAAAAAGATTTTTTAAAGAATCTTTAGTTTGACAAGGTTAAATTTGATCAAATTCTAAAACTGTAAAAGAATAATTACAGTTAAATTAAAAACAATCTAAAAAATACTTCTTGCAGCTTTCGAAATTTTTTGAAATTGAAGAAGTTAAAAAACACGTTTTAATCAGTTAAACAAGGATTTACACCTTAGTAAAGCATTAATGCACAAACTTTCCAATGTGAAAAGTACCTTTTTTAATATCTATAAGTCATTAAAATATGTTCAAATTATGCAAGTTGAATGAAAATAAATAAATAAATAAACAAACAAACAAATTAATTTACTATTTTCAATTAAAGTTTTTTGGAGCTAAACTTAAATTAAAACTTAAAAGGATTTTTGTTTTTTTCAAAATTACTAAAATGAAATGTTAGTAATATAATTTTTTTTATGAGAAATACAAGAAAATCACGTAAACTTTTTTTCAGTCATAAAAAAGTTTTAACAAAAAAAAATAAGGCTTTAAGAGACCTTAAAAAACAATTTAATTGCTTTTGTCAATTGGTCTAAAAAAATATGTGAATATTTACATTGATCTTTCAATTAGGTATATTTATAGCTGTATCTAAATTGCAAATAATTATAGAGTGACATGTTTTTAACATACTTTCAACTTGGCATGTCAAGAGTAGTTTCAAATTAAAAAGATCTAGTTCTCAGTAAATATCTGAATGCCTAATAAAAAATTATTCAAACAAAATTTTTTGAACACATTAGAGTGACTCATACATAAAATTAATTAAATTGAAACACGATTTTTACCAACTGTGCAATAAAACAAAAGTATTCTCCTAGCGCTGTACATAGAGCATTCTGAAAATTATTTTTTTTATTTCATTAGTTTATTTTAATGAAAACTGTTAGAGTGATTGTTTTGAACTTTTAACTAAAGTACGTTTTCACTCATTTCTTTTTTAGATTATAAATAAAAAAAATTATACACTATTACATTACAAGTTTTTAAAGTTAATGGAACGGAACTGAAAAATTACTATTTACAAAAAAAATTCAATCTGAAAAATAATGAAGGATTTAGCAAACTGTAAGTTATGCAAAATTATTTTTGCCCTTCTTATTTATGAATGTATGTATTCTTTATTTTCATTTTTTGCAAAAATTATTTAATCAGTTCTTAAAAATAATTATAAACATTAGATTTTTTATTTTTTTAAAAATTAAAATTTTTTTAACTAATTTAAAATAATATTTAAAATTTCTTTTAAATAAAAAATTTTAAAATTTCAATTTTTGATAAGGTTAACTCAAATTTGAAAAAGAATTATAATAAATTCACAAAATAACGGAAGCTGCCATGAATCGTTCTAATTTCTTCAAATTAAATGAATAATTTTTAAAGTTAATATCGATTAATTTTTTACTTATTATTAATGATTTTTTAGTTTCGTAGATTTTTACTAATAACTATGCCCCACCAGATTGCTCTCTCACCAGACGTAGCTTTCACGCAGTATTCACTCACAATCACACACGACGTCATACACAGAAACATTGTACATTAGATTGGTTATACTATCTAAGAAAACTATTTACAGAAGTCACATGAGAATAAACGTTGATCTTCAATCTTCTCGTTTTCCATCTCGCTTTTGTCAATTTCAAACCCTTTGACAAAAGTACATTACTCATACGTCTATTTTTACCGCTTCTTCTTTTACTTTATTATTATTATTTTTTTTCTTAGCCGATTAATAAACGTTAAAATTAGTTTTGTTCAGTTTTTTTTTTTTTTTTCTTTTTTTTGTTACTTGTTTATGTTCCTATTTCACTTCGACGTCAAAATCTAAAACTAAAAGCTTTGTTTCTTCAGTTCCATTACGACTACCCACCGCGCAAACAAGTTTTGTGTCACTTGCTCTTATTCGCCAAACTACACCTCCGCTTCCGCCACTTTCCAGGGCCACAAGGTTTCTAATGAACTCCCCTGGAAAATAAAAAAAAAAAATTATTAATATTAAAAATTTTATGTCTACTACAAAAACTTGCTAAATAATATAAAACTAATGAAAAATAGAAACCAAAGCTCACCAGTTTTAACATCCCAAAGTTTTACAGTCCCGTCATCAGACGAAGTGATGACAAAGTGGTTGTTGAACTGTAGACAGGTAACTGCTGATTGATGCTTATTAATTCCAGACAGTGTTTGAAGACAGTGTCCACTACCAATATCCCACACTTTAACCGTAGAATCAGCATTGCCTGATACGAGGATGTTGTTGCGTAACTCCATACCTGACGTCAAACTCTGGTGGCCCATGAGAGTATGCCGACAAGCGCCAGATTCCACATCCCAAACTCGTATGCTTGTGTCCAAAGAACCACTCACCACGTGTAAACCATCAAACTACAAGTATATATTGTCGTTACAATCATATATAGTACGAAATAAAATACAAAATATGAAATAATAATAATAATAATATCGTAAAAATTGAGAATCAAATAAAGCCCACTATACACATTTGTGTAATCATAAGCTAATACCTCTTTTTTTATATTCTTTGAATGAAGTTAAAATTTCAGCAATTTTAATAAATACCTGAAGGGAGTAAACCCTGTTCGTGTGTCCTTGCAAGGTGTGCAAGCATTCTTCCCTTTCGGGATTCCACACCTTGACCATGTAGTCATAGGCACCACTGACGACGAGTTTGCCGTCATACTGTACACATCTAACAGCAGCTAGATGTCCAACGAGTACGTGTAAGCACTCGCCAGTGTCTATGCGCCAGACCCTAAGAGTCGTATCTCTGCTGCCACTGACGACCTTGTTACCGTGCAGATGCATACATCGCACGGTCGACGTGTGACCAAACAAAGTATGTATGCATTCTCCTGTATCTGCATTCCATACCTTTAGGGTACGGTCGGTACTTCCACTAATCACTGTCGTGCCCGACATTTGCGACGACCAGACTCCACCAGTGTGACCGGATAGTGTTCTCAGACACTGAAGCAATTAAAAGAAAAAAAAAAAATTTTATCAATTTTTATTTTTGAACAACTTTAAATGAAACTGATGCTGTAAAAATTTTAAACATAATCCAGAAACTTATTATTGGATATAAAAATTTGATACTCACTTTCCCGGTAACTGCAGACCACACCTTAAGCGTATTATCATCAGAGCCGCTGACGATTCTATTTCCAGAGAACTGTAAACATGTAATAACGTGATCATCATGTCCCTTGAGCATCTTGGGTGGCCTTATAGGTTTTGTTCTCCAATTCATCTTGATATTGTGCTGTCTCATGTACGCCTGCTTCCAAGGCGATGAACTGTTCGCTTCCGGACAGGTGTTAGCCGCGGCAGCTCCGTTTTTGCTCTTGCGCTTCGGTATATTGAGATCGTAAATCCCTGCGTTGCGGCATTTTTCTTTCCACAGAAGGTTATCGTCGGCGAGAAATCGCCACGAGCGGCATGTCTGAGCGGCTCGTAATAAATCACGAGGCTCCAGAAACGCAAGCACCGAAAGCGCGAGCTCTTTAGGCAGTAGGGATATAAAATCACGCTGAAATTTGGGGTGTATCACCTGCATCATGTGACGAATTTGCGTCGGCTCGCAACGCTCGATCAATTCGTCAATGGCCAGCATACGCTCGGCATTTGACCACCTCTGTTTTAAAAAAATTTACAATAATTAATTTTTGAAGTATCAAACACAAAAATTTTTTCTATATCATTCTCTTGAGTAAACTGTAAATAATAAAGTCAAATATACTGAGATATAACCCAAACAATTTCTAGTTAACAGTTTTGCAGAGTTCAATTAATTTAATTAATTAACATATGTACTGCTACTTCAGTTAGATAATTTTGGCATACCTGAAACTGTAAAAGCCAATCACTCATTTCTGGGGGAGGATTGTCCTTGGTTGGTATGATAGGCCTAGGAAGTTTGCTGCAACAAATATTAGAAATGGCTGTAAATTTTACATATTCTTTGAAATTTTTGTATATTTATAAGAAATTGAATAAAATTTCTTATTTAAATCAGTATATGCTGTTTCAAAGCTAAATTAATTTATAAAAACTTCAGTCGCACTATATAAATTATTTGTGCAGGAAAAATTCAAATAGTTCTTACATAGATTTATCATCAGGTATGAGTTTTTTACAGGGCAAGCTTGGCTCAGTCTCATTTTTACGTTTCCTTGGTGGTAGAACATTTTCCAAGGGAACGTGTTCCATAAATGGACTTTGGATACGTTGTGAGAATTGTGGTTGCTTCTGTAGTTCCAGTGATGGACAATCTGACCCGTCATTGTCTTCTTCACCATCTTCATCGCAGCACAATCCTGAATCGCTGACCTAAGATTAAGAATTATAAGTTTAGTAATCTTTAATTCTGAATGAAATATTTTAAAAATTTGACTCTAATACATACATCGTTATCTTCTTCCGTGCTATTTTCCTCCTCCTCTTCCTCTTCTGCTGATTCCCCATAAGTTTGCAATTCATTTTGATCTAACAAAATTTGATTAAAATCACTAGGTCCTGCGACACTTTCTACTCCTTCTACTGGACTTGGACTTGTACCCCCCAGTTTTTTGGGTTTTAAAATTAAAAGCCTTACAGTTGAAGACGAAACTTTGACAGATGTTGAAGGAGGGTCAGACATCACTAGTATGTGCTAAAATGAAAATTTTAATTTTTTGTAATTTACTGTTATAAATTGTAATTAATGCTGATTATAAAATTATGATGATATCAAGTGCTAATAAAAAATATTTTTACCAATCCATATGATCAGATTGATTTTATAAATTATAAATTTTATTTTTACCCAAGCATATGATAATTATTAAAAAAAAACATTTATATACATTTTGAAGTAAAACTATATCTGATTTTTTCAAAGATTGAAACAGTTTTATACTTCATCTGACTGCTTAGTCATCAAAAAGAAGTTTTTAAAATTGTTTCCAAGCAACAAATATTACCATTAAAACACTTGTTCTCAAAACATTAAAGAAATATACAACAAAACAATTAAAATGAAACGTAAAAACTGATGTAATAAGCATCTTTTTCAAAACACCTCCAAGGCAATTAAAAAATTTTTAATTTTATTTCTTGGAAACTTTTTTCTCTCAAAAATCAAAGTATTAATTAATTCAAAACGTTAATTACAGCTGAAAATTCAAAGAAAATCTGAAAAATCTCGTAAAAATCGTTAAAATGAAACCAAAATCGACCTAACCTTGACACCGCACGCAGTCAGGTACCTACACCTCGTTTCCGTTACTTTTTTCTTTTTTCAACCTCTGCCCACAATTCCATTAATTTATTCGATGAGGTCTCAAGAAAAAAAAGGTAAAAATCTGACCCACTAGATCGCACCACACCCTCGCAAAATTTTCTGGCTTTAGAAAAAAAAAAAAAATAATAAATAAATATAAAGTGCATACAAGATAATAGGGAAAACGCGAATCAAAGAGGGGGCTAGAGATCCCCGGAGAGGGGTTGGGAGAGATGAAACACACTTTGCAAATTAAGAATGAGTAGATTCTTACTTGCAACTCTCGGTGATGTTCTTTCGATCGAATCCACCAGCTGCATGTGACTGAACGTTTAAAATGAGGGTAAAACTTGAACAGTATTTAAAAAAAAAAAAAAAAATGTGCTCTACGTGACACTCGTGCAAGAAACTGAGAGGCCAACAACACCGACCGAGCTGTGGCGTGCTACTGCTACTGCTACACTACTCGCGCTGTCTTTCTCGCTCTCTCCTTCCTCTCTTACACACTCGCGTAAAAAGGACGGGAGGATATGAGACTTTTCCCAGGGACCGTGAGAAGCATGCTTCTTGCAGTGCGCTGCTGCAGATCCTGCAGATGGTGCAGCCCAGCATTCGAGGGCTGTATATGCCTGGATTTAACCTTCAAGTTCAATTTTTCCTAAGTTTTGGAGTAATATTTTCCGAATTTAGTTAATTATATTTGTACGAAAGAATAAGAAGTCTCAGAAAAGTATTTCTTAGGAATTTTTTTAGGCTAACCAAGTAATTGAATACCTTCCACTTCTGGGGTTGATCCTTCCAAGTTCGAGGAACACCCTTTGTACTCCTCGCAAGTCTAAACCTGCACATGTGGCTGACACGAGTTAACGGAGTACTTTATTAGTCACTTGCAAAAATCACGTTTCATTTTGTATTACAGGTGAACGTACCTGCAAAACTGGCAAATTTTAATCAGCTATTTGCTATATAAATTGTTCACTTTTACAAAAATTTTGCAAAACTCCTTACCTGTTTTTTGTATCTACAAAAAAAATACAAAAGGAGTTTCGAATTGTTTGTCGCCACATCATGAGGTATTAATTATTACAGTTTCCAAGGTTTTTTATCTCTAAATCCAATGAAATGAACGAAACTGTCCATTAGATTTGTTCTGGAAGTCCCTTTTTTTAAATTTTCAGAATTGTTCTATAAAAATTTGTCCGCTATAAGTTCTGGCAGCTCGCCCTGTTTTAGTTTTTTTGTTTTTAATTTTTTTTATGTGAATTTTCAAGGAAAATCATTTTAAGAAAAAGTGCTTTCAGAAAATCGCAATCGGACCTAAATGGTCAACTTTAAAAATTTGTTATGAAAATATTTTTCTTGGAAAGTTCAATGATACGGCGAAAAAACTGCGCCATTCCGGATCTATATATTTATTAAAAATAAACTAAAATTTCATAATAAACTAAAATCTCATATTAATAAAAATAAATAGCGCCGCGATTTGAAAAAAAAATTTAGGGTTTAAACTAATTAGATAATCAATTAGAAAACTCAATCCTCAGATTTTGGAAAGTCTGCAATGACCGTTCTTGTAAACGTTAGATTAATAAATCTTATTAAGATCAATGCATGAAAATTATATCTAAGATAAAGTTAATTTACTTATGCATCTGGTAAATCGAGAAAATAAGAATTTACACGGCTTACTAATTTTCAAAATATAGTTTAATAATAATTCTCATAAATAAATTTAAAAACTCTAGATACGTATTCTACTCCTACTTCATAAATTTTAATTTTATATAATTTCTACAGACATAGTTATATCTGCGTTTTAAATTTACGTGAAAACATCAGTTATCGTGACTGAATAATATTTGTTTACTTCATACATGTATTTTCTGAGATGAAGTTACTTGTTTTTAATTTTTGGTATCGAATTGTGGCGACATCTGCTTGAGTCAGCATTATACAAGCGCCTTTTTTTAAAAAATTCTTGAATTTGATCGTAAAAGTGTTTGAAAAAAACAATTAAAAATGAAAATTTTATAGTTGAAAATTATATTTTTAACTTGAATTATATAAGATTGTTAAAATTAAATGTAAACCATCTTCAGAAATTTAACGTTTTTACTTTTTATTATTAGTAATTTGTTTAAAATGATTTCATAATTTTAAGCTTAATTCAATTTAATTTTAAATATTAATACTTTAAGTATTAATACTTTACATTTCTTTTATTTAGTTGGAATTAAAAAAATCAAGGATGTACTTACGAATTTTACCATGGTAGGATTTTACATCAACTGCAGCAAAGACTGTAAAGTGCAGTTGTGGAGTGCGGAGCGGCAAACATGAACCTAACCTTCAATATTCAAATATTTTTCACATGCTGTTCTGAATTGTAAAATTTTTTCAACAATGGCTAAAGTTATTAAAAAAAAGAAAGTCGTATCAAGAGAAGAATTAGAACAACTTGATAAATCAGTAACTGTTTTTTAAAAATAAAAACCAATAAATTCTACCACCAATTTTCCAAAATTGTAATCAAACTTTTCACTTTTTTTCAGGAATTAATAGATAAAATTATACAGCTAGAAGCTCATAATCTTCAATTAAAACAAATTATTGAGAAAAAAACAGGGGACTCCAGTCTGGTTAAAAATGAGTCGTTCAAAAAGAAATTTGATTTCACAAAGTAGCTATTTAAAACATTTTACACAGTTTAACATGAATATGTACAAGTATTAAAAATTTTAAATATTTTTAGATCTCATGAAAGACACATTCTTCTCAAATTATATTATTTAGGATGGGATTATCAAGGATTTGCAACTCAAGAAGATACAACAAGTACAATTGAATATTATTTGTTTTCTGCTTTGAAAAAATGTTGTTTAATAGAAAGTAGAGAAAATTCTAACTATCAGCGTTGTGGCAGGACCGATAAAGGTGTAAGTGCCTTTTCACAAGTCATATCTCTTGACATTAGAAGTTGTTTGACACCAGAAAAACAAAGTAATTTGTCTGAAGAAATGCCATATTGCAAAATTTTAAACAGATGTCTTCCAAAAAACATTCGCTGTATATCTTGGTCCCCAGTTTCATCTAACATCTCTGCTCGTTTTGATTGCAAATACCGATGGTACAAGTATTTTTTTCCTAGAGGGAACTTGAACATTGAAGCCATGAACAAAGCTGTAAAATTTACTATTGGGACTCATGATTTTCGTAATCTTTGTAAAATGGATGTGGCTAATGGGGTTGTTAATTTTATGCGAAATATTTTAGATGCAGAAGTTTCTTTGTTGACCATAGAAAAAGATGACAGAATATCTGGTAGAGTTAATCTGTAAATACTCTTTAAGTTTTAATTATTCATATATTTATAATGCTTTATTATTTTAAATATTTTAGGGTATGATATGTGTGAATTGAAAATTAAAAGTAATGCATTTTTATGGCATCAAATTCGTTGTATAATGGGTATTTTATTTCTTATTGGAAAAGAACAAGAAAAACCAGAAATAATTAAAGATCTACTAAATGTAGAAAACTGTCCAAGAAAACCTCAATATAATTTAGCTCATTATATTCCTTTAAATTTGTTTCATTGTGAGTACGATGATGAAAATTGGTACATAGATAAAGAAGAATTAAAAAAGATTATTAAAGATCTTCAGCAAGAGTGGAGTTATTCAGCCATAAAGTAAAAAAAAAAAAATTAAATTTTTAAAATTTCCTACAAAACTCTGGCTAAAAATTTAAAAAATTTAATCTTTTCAGGTCAACTATGACAAGAGTTATGTTAAGTCATTTAGAAAAATTGTATGATGAAGCAGATATAAATTTCAACTTTCAAAGTGACTGTTTATTACAAGGAGTTGAACCCAAAGTTTATAAACCTTTGATGACTCGTGAAACATGTGGTAAGTTGAATTGAATAGACTCTAATTTTTAAAAAAATACAAGTTTGATGAATTCACGAAATAGAATACAGATTTTGAACTAAAATCCTTATAGATTCTTTCCTTGCAATTTAATAAACTTAAGTTTCTTTAATCCAGTACACTCTTTTAAAGTAAAAAATTTTTACACCCACCTTTTAAAATCCATTGAAACTGTACTTTTTAGAATTGACCCATAAAAATATCTTTCATAACTTTTGAAAAATTGACTTTTTAAAATGAAAGGACAGAATTAGTATTGCATTTCAGAGCTATTTGAAATCTTATTTACAGTATTTATTAGTTTAGGAGCATTCAAATGCAATTTAAAATGTCATACTCATAGGTAAAAACAATCTGAAAAATAGTAAAAGTTATATTTAATAATTTGGGCAGCAATAAAAAAATAGTTCTTTTTATTGAAACTTAGCTTATGGAAAATTTTATAGCTAAAAAATTTACAGACAATAAGAGAATTGCTCCTTTTAATTATGATTGGACTTTAATCTCTACTTTGAGATTTTTACATTTTTTGGAGTTTTAAAAGACAATTTTCTCACCTATTTAGGCAGAGAGCAAAAAATGGCCTCCTACTTTTTTAGGCTACACTATAAATAAAAAATTTAACAATTTTTTTCTTACTGATTTTTTGTACCAAAAATATTAAAATGTTAAAAACTTGAATATGTAGTTGGGATTTTTTACAAATTATATTTATCAAGTAATTCCTTTTTTACTTAAGAAATAATGTATTAAAAGAAAAAAATGATAACAGAATCCTCAAATGATACGATGAGAAAAACTCGATTTTTTTTTTTTTGGCTTTTGCTGAAAAAAAATGTTTCTTCAAAATATTTAGTACCTGCATGAAAAAAGATATGTTTGTTCAAAAGCTATGGCAAATTTAAGAAAAATAAATAATTTTTTGAAATTCTTCCAAACTTTTTTAGCTCTATGAATTTTTTAACCAACTCTTACATGCTATTAAAAAAAAGATAATTGCAAAAACTTCATGAAAAAAATATGTATTTGTTCAAGAATTATTGAAATTTAACGAAAAAAACATGTTTTTTTATAAAACATTAAAGGTAGTAAATATTAAAAATATTAAAATACGCCCATACCCATAATTTAATTTAATCAAAATATGTATAAAATTGATCATCTATAATTATTTTGATATCGGGACAAAATTATATAAATAATAAAGAAAATTTTATATAAATATTACGTGTGTGTATGTAGGTACATACAATGAAATGAAATTTTATAAAAATCTCCTAACAACAAATGGATCTTAGATATTTCTGTTTGAAATGATATATATGACATTTAAAAATTTATTAAAAACATCAAAATTATTTAGTTATTTTTTAATCATTATTTATACAACCACATACAATAAACCTATTTTTTTTTAATGATTGAATGCTGCAAACATGCAAACGTTTATTGTAATTCATAGTAAAAACTGTATATAAAAACTAGAATTATTTTTGTAAAATCGTAATAAAAATTTTTTCTAACAACTTTTTGCAAAGAATATATTTACATCTTGATATTTTTTAAGTATAAACATAAATTAAATACCTATATGTATAATTACGTTATACTATGTTTATGTTCGATTTTTGTAAAATATAAACTATCATTGAAAAACGTTTTTGCCATTCTTCCAATGTTGCTCCGTATACAGTCTTATCAGGAAAAACTTTGGGAACTATTTCGCGAACGCTTTGTTCAGACCTGCAAAAAGAAAAAATGTGATCACATTTTTACCAATAAATAACCTCTTTTGCACTTGTTTAAAAAAAAAAAATGAATTGACGGCTTACCAAGCTTTTAAAATTCGTTCATAGTCTTCACTATGCTGCTGCGTTTTATTTCGTCTCAAGTCTGCTTGCCTCAATAACTCCATAATTCCACGATGCGGAAATGCAACAATTGTTGAAGAAGTTAACGATTCTAGAGATTCCTCAAAACTACAGAGCGTCTCTTCATTAACGCGTTTATTTAAATCCGCGTTAGCCAGGACTGTCTTGTAAAAATCCAACAAATAGTAGATTGGTACTCGCAGCATTGGAAACATTGAAATTTTGCCATTTGTTGTACAGCCATTTACAATTATAGGTGCTTGATTGTAGCATGTATGCAGATGCCTGTAAGTTCCAGCTTTTCCCTTTAGAACTATTTTTCTAAGTGCATTTAGATCGACATTATTGTGAAAGCTAATTAATTCAGTGTTCAAATCTATACAATGCCATTGATTTTCGTTATTCGTCTCAAGTAATTTAAGCTTTTCCAATTCAGAAAGAAGAGATTCTTTTGCTTTTGTAATGAGAGATCTTGACGATTTTAAAGATCCAAAAGTGTTTTTAACTTTTTGTACACAATCAATCTATAAAAAGCGTAGCGAAAAATTTTTTGTTTAAATATTAATTGAAAAAATAAATATAAAGATTTGTTTTAAAAATATTTCATTGAACTGGAAAGTGTACTTACGATTTCATCATCCACAACTTTGATTTCCATTATTAATTGGTTTAAAGTATCGTCGATCGATACTTTCTCTTCTGGTAATTCTTCTTCAAGTTTTGCTAATTCTTTTTCCAGCTCAATTTGCCAGAGTTCTAATTTTTTAACTTCTAATTTTAATGGTAACCAATCAGTTAATTCAGGCCGAAGTTCATTAATAATTTGCTGAAATAGTTACATAAAGTAATTTAGTCAATTTATATCACAAAGTAATTAAAAGTGTAAAGTAGTTTTAATAATAATTTTACTAGTTTTGACAATCATGTAAAATTGCGGTTGCTAGAAAGCATGAAAGGTAGATTTTTACTTCACATGATAAACAAATGGTACAAACAAACTTAAGTATTTATAATAAGCTTCTGATAAATAATTTAATTCATACTTACTTCAATACTTTCGACATATGAAATAATTTTTTTTTCATTATTTTTTTTTCTATTCTCATAAATAACACACTGAGCTTTGTTGGCAAAGTGTTCACTCCAAAGTTTTGCTATGCCATGGTCCATATATTTTCCTTTATCATGAATATTTTCTTGATTTTCTTTAATGTCTAGATTTATTAAATAGTCTGTGTAATATGATCTTAATGATAATAATGCATTATATATTACTGGTATTTTAACAGGATCCAAGGTTTCTGAAATTTGGGTCCATACCTAAAAAAATTATTATTATAAAATTCAAAACTTTTATTTTGAAATGGTAAAACAATTTAAATAGGAAGTTTAGATTTTACTTTTCTTTTTTCTGGTCCACCTGAATAATTAGTGACTAATGAAAGACAATCTGCTACTACTGACTGAGAAATTTCTTCTACTGTTGCTGGCATTAAATTTTGGCACACCCCTTTCATTTTTTTGCAGTTTTCAATTTCTATAAGCATTTGTTCAAGTTTTATTTTAAGAATTTCTTTTTTTACAGAAAACTTTTTCTTTTCTGACCTTTTTTTTTCCAGTACATGAGCTATTTATAATCATAAATTATATATACACAATCATATATAAGGATTAAAAAATTAATTTTTTGTATTCTTTCATTATTGAAATACCTTTTTGCCGGCACAAATATTCTTGCTGTTTCCATGTTTCTTCAGCAGCTTTTATTTTTGCTGCTAGCTTTTTTCTCTCATCTGCAAGATAAGAAGTGTCCCTTACGCTTTGAATTAAAGAATCTTTTGGTTCATTTTTTAATTTATAGAGTAAAATATTTTTTCTTGTTTCAATAACTTCCGAGTATGGTCTGACAACTTTAGGCAAATCTTCCCATAAGATTCCCAGTACACCCTTTTGGAGTCTAAAATTACACAACAAAAATTTTTTTTTAAACTAGAGGTTTTTTTAAATTTTTTGATTGAAAGTCAATGTGTCTTACGTTTCCACTACATGATCAGGTGTGTACGATTGTGGACACTCCAATTTCTTCAGCCATAAATTGAAATCAGCTGCATGGTCCATTCTATATCTTCAGAAACTTTTAATTACTTTTTAATCCTTAAAATAAATTCAAATATTTTACAAAAGTTCAATCATCAATATTAATAATCTTTAAAATGATGTTTTTTTTTTTTTATGACAGTTCCTTACAAAATACATTTAAATCTATGTTTAAAAAAGAAATTTTTATTTGCAACAGAAGGTGTGTCAATTGAATATTTGTCACTACCTTTAAATAAAAAATAAAATAAACTACTAGTAATTTTATATTTTGTACTTAAGAGTGCCATAGGAAAACAATAGCGAATATATATATTTCCAAGGCCCACAAAATCGAATCAAGGACTTGTTGATTAAGTAAATGATGCTTTTTTACTCAAGGTACTCACATAAACACTTATTTTTGAATCGTCGCATTTTTATTTAGGTAAAACTACACATTTCACATTTTACAATAATAACGAACTCTCGGTTATAATTTAAAACATCAATGAAGAATACTTGTGGCGACCCGTGGAAACCCGCCACAACAAGCACAGCGGCAACCGCGCAAGCAGAACCTGGCACCGCGCGCTGTGTACTGTGCGGCGCTCATGGACAGCGCACACACCAACACCGATGCAGCAAGGCGGCCCTTTTGGGCCTGAGCGTCCCTGTTCGCAGGGGGCCCCCCTAGTCAGTCTTGCACCGCCACGCACGCCGTGCAGAGCCCAAGCCACGCTCAACCGAGTAGCTTGGTCAAAATAATCTTTATATTCACTTAAACTAAATACATTCTTAACTTGTAATCAGTCAACATTAATTTTCATTTTATCATTAAACTACAGTTAACCTAACAAGTGCTTTTATTATTTATCAATCCCTTTTCTCACTCACTGATATAGAACACGCCTAAGTCAAATTCAACCGCCCGTCAAGCTGGTAACTTGACGTGCCTGAACCCTAAAATACCACATTGGTGACCCCGAGTTTTGAAACATTTTGTGAGTGAAAAAAGCGTGATTTTTAAAAAACAATAAACTTTGTGAAAATTCGAAAGTGAAAGTGACGCCGCGTCAGTTGCCGCCATTACGGCGTCGGTTTTCTGGAATTTTCCACGCCATTAGAGCGTCTCTCTCCCTCCCCCACAAGACGCTACCGCCCCCACTTCAGTTTCCCGCCACTGCACCGACGCGCTCAAAGTGGCTTGGCTACGCTTACTGAAGTACGCGCGTGAACATTTAACAAACAGTGCAAAATTTTAACTGTGCTGTACATTTTTTAAAAATAACTTTGGGTTTTGGTTGCATAAATGTGGCACATGATGTGTCATGTACCATACACCCCGACAAACACGTGCTGCTGCTAAGCGCCAAGTGGAAGAGGAACACCGTGACACCAGCGAGCTGCAGGGAGAACAACCAGCCGGTACGCCTCCACCTGCTCCAGAGGAAGAGCTTGCCGTACAAACAACCAGTAAGAAATCTACTACCTTTTTTGTGGCCGTTGACGCTGTCACTCCTACTCCAGACGACGACTTCCCTGCTACCAACGACACGGTGGAGTCAATCTCTCCTCCAGCGTCACCTCCATCATCGCCAAACTTTTCTGAGCAGTCGCCCACAGACTCTTCTTCTGGCTTGGAGCTGCACGTCCTCGACAACGTTCTATCTCCACGAACCAATCTCAAAATGTCAACGAACAAAGACGTCAAACTGCCTCAATTCATATCCGCGATGCCAGAAATCTGGTTCAAAACGGTCGAAGCCATCCTGTCGGCCGCTGGCATCACCGATGACTTAGAACTTTATAACGCAGTGCTGACACACATTGACCCGAAAGCATTGATGGAGGTTTCCGACATCCTGGCGAACCCACCAACCCAGGATAAGTATAAAAATTTGAAGGAGAAATTAATCGCAAACTTTTCAGATCCTCCTGACCAAAAACTGGAAAAACTTTTTGGTGACCTCACCCTTGGAGATGACAAACCGTCCACTCTGATGAAACGTATGAGGGAATTAGCTCAGGGTACATTGGACGACAAGGCGCTACGAGTGAAGTGGTTCAAGGCCCTCCCAAGCAAGGCTCAGATGATACTTCAGCCACTTAAAAAAAGCAGCATAGACGAGCTCACCGAGGCGGCCGATGAACTACTGGTACTCATCCGCAGCAGCCCCTCAGCGGGAGTTTTCGCCGTCCAGCCTGAGCCACAACTTCCTCGAGGCTCTTCTGTAGCTGCAGCAAGTCACCAGGACAACAGCCAGCTTAACGCCATCGCCAATACAATGGGTCAAATGCTTGCTGCAAATCTTCAACTTTTAGCTGAGGTACGCGCGCTGGTTGCAGGTCAGCAGCGCCACAACAACAACTTCAACAACAACGGTGGTGCACCACGTGGCCGCAGCCGCAGCCGCAGCCGTCCTCACAGCCCTGGACCTGGCATACCGGGAGTATGCTTTTACCATTCAAAATTTGGCTCGGCTGCCAACAGATGCCTGCAGCCCTGCAACTTCAATAACGGCCAGCCTCTGCAGCAGACTGAAGTTGTTTCCAATTGGTTGGCGGTAACGAAATTGTCAACAATGTTAATCCTAACCTCAAAAACCCTTTCTACACATGCGCACTGGGTTTTTCCGCATTTCAATATACATAGGCATATATAGCCCTTGTTGCCCTTTTCTTTGCCAACTTTTTACTTTTTTTAGGAGAGAAAAGAAATAGAGATGGAAAAAGGAAATATTGGTTTATTTTAGGAAAATTGAAAAGAAAAAAAATTTTATAGAAAGGGTTAGAAAAAACAAAAGTCTATAGGACCGAGAAAAACTAAACACATCCGACCGCGACGACTGTCAAAGCGCGAATCCGCTTCTCCGCTTCTAGAATAAAAAGCTACAGAATCGCGCAAACCCCATAAAAAAATATGCATTTGTTCGCAACTGATTCTATTTCAAACACACAGACCGACACGCTGAGAAACTAAGCGAAATATATATATTTACAAAGAAATATTATATTTAATGAGCTGATTATAATAAACCCTTCATAAAAATAACAAAACATTAAATTTTTTCAGAGAGTCTTGAAGCCCGCATTGAGCACTACGCAAAAAAACAGAGGATAGAAAAAACAAGTTGATAATCGGTAAAGCCCATCATGAAATAAAACAAATCGGCAAAAAAATTTCCGTCTGGAATATAGCTTTTTTACAGTTGCTCGGTAGTCGGTGCAGCAAAAAGCTCCTAAACTTTGTACCCTCGATTATCTTTGAATAAAGACAAAAACTCGCAACGATGAATTATTCAACTAGCTGATGATTAATGTTTTTTGTAAATACACTTACAGTATAATATGGACATAAAAGGTATGCAACAAAAAAATTACGCATCAGCCACGAAACGCAATCGTGATAAATGCGCAAAGTTCAAGTGCTCAGTTATTAGAAGCTGGCTGTATGGACTCACGACACCGAAAGGCCGACGACTCTTTTCGCGTATGGAGTGCGTGGGCAATCTCGCGCGTTTTCTTCGGCCTTGTATATTGTACCTATAGAGCAAATTATGTTAAATAAAGATGATGTACATAGTTTAGATTGCCTTTGTTTTTTGTGTTGTATGAATAATAAATGACGAATGTTGTGTTTTATTTAAATTAAATACAATTTATTAAGAAAAATTTTAACAATATATTTAAGAAAAATAAAATCTGCTTCCTTAGTGTAATAATCCACCGCATTTATGCAGAAGCATCCCCAATTTAATTGAGAAGAAATCTTTTGAGTTGATAATTTATAAGTGCATCAACTGAAAAATTTTATGGAAAGTGATATTTTTTAAAAATAAAGCCTAAACCATTATAAGTTTGACAAATTTTAACTAAAATTAATTTAAAATTTTTTATTTGCAATTCAATTGAAGGTCTTAAATTAAATAAGTAAGGTGTACCTGTACCTAGTATGGCCCCCCTAAGCGAGAATCGACGTTGTGGCGAATCAAACCAATATTTTTTGACGTGTAAGGTCTCATTTTAAAGGTTAATTCAAGAGCTTTAAAATGAGACCTTACGCGTTCGATTTTGATCAATGAGCTTGAAATGCCAGAGGATTTACCGAAACACGTTTTTTTAAGACACCTAAAATTTGTGTACCTAATATGGCCTCCTAGAAGTTATTTATTAATTGCGATTTTTTCCTATTTTTTAAATCAATCAGGATATAAGATTTAAAAAACTTCAAAATTTTCATTATTTTAAAAAAGATTTATTTAAAAATTGAGCCTTTTTTACAATTTTTTTGAAAGCTTTGCAACTAGTAGAAAAATTTCAACTTTAAATTTTTATCAAAGTTTGTTTTTTGAGCTAGAATGTTTTTTTAGTTATAAAATGAAAAAAAGCTTTGAAACAATTAAATTTATTTATCTTAAATAACATTAGGATAGGATTTTCTAAAAATTAAATATGAAACTAAGGACTCTTAATATCGATATTTCTACTAATTCGCGGGGGGCCATATTAGGTACACTGCAGTATAAAAAGTTATTTAAGAATAAAACCCGTTAAAAAACGAGTTGAACAAAAATTAAAATCGCATTTTAAAGCTGAAACAATAACTAATCGAAGCTACTAATGAAAATTTTGGTCAGGTGTGTCAAAATATTTTGGCAGACCATTTAATCACAACGTAAAATAATAACGAAGGTATACGAAACGAGTTTTAGCTGTAAGGCGTGTGCAAAAATAATTTTAAAATGTTCTAAACAACTCAAAACTTCATAATTCAGTGTTTTTGACTTCTTCCTACCTTGTATAGATGTCGCATATCGAGCATATTCAAAATAACAGGGGGGGGGGGCATATTAGGCACAGGGCCATATTAGGTACACCTACCTTATATTAAAATATCAAAAAAATACAATTTTTTAATATACGAGAATTTTCATCAGAAAACTTGAATTTAAATGGATAAGGAAAAATTCATGTATTAAAAACTAATTTAAAATTTAAAATTTTTATCATACATTCCTATATTTGATTGGCTAAAAAATATAAAATTGAAACAGTTACACCACAGGCTACCCAGTTAGTCCTGCTATAAAAGTCCTGAATAGTGTTGGCCAGCTCATTTTGAACTGGACAGGACTACGAGAGCTTTATAGAATATTATTATCTGATGGTCCTGTCAAAGTCCTGTCAAACAGGACCAAGTGCAAAACCCCTTGCAGTTATATTATTCTTGTTTATGTATTTTTACGTATATTCAGTTTCAAGTTCTTCAAATTGACTTGATTAATTATTTGTAATACTTACGTAAAATTAAATTTTTTTTTTATTTTTACTAAGGTAATTGGAAAATCCCAAATAATTATTTGTTAAATTTTCATGCTTAAACATTAACTGTCAAATCAACTTCTACTTCATCCCGTAAAATTTTTTTTTTTCGTAATTAATGAAATTATAACTTATTAAATATATTTATGTAATAAAAAAAAATTTTAAAGCGTTTGAAAACATAAGGATGTTTCAAAACCGGTTTTTTAAATAAAATTTTGCCCAACATCAATTTTAAACAGGCTATTGAAAGCTTTGAAAGAAGATAATAAATTATTTCGGTTACGCGAGAACTTTATCGGTGCTCTAGATTTTTTCTCTTAGAATTTTGAATTAATCATCAAGATTCACACATAAATAAAAATTGCAATAAAAAAATTTTGATGAAAATCTTTATTATCTTATGTTTATCTATGCTAACTGAATTTTTTGTATCATTATATGAAATATTTTATTTCTTTCTTTACTTTACAAGTATTACGAGTCTCAAAAAAGCTCGCAGCCGGCACAGTAGCGCAAGTTTCTTTGTTCCTCGGACAACAAACGGAAGAAACTGCGTTGATGTGCGATAAGAGCAAAAGTTGCATGAGTTGCACGTGTCACATTTTGTGCAAAGTTCACGAGCGCTTTTTCTAAAAATTGGCCTTATTTCGTCTCTACTGCACTTTGTTTGCAACCAAAATCCTTAAGCCTCAATACTCTTTTACTCAATACTTACTGTTAGTTTTCTGAAAAATCAAATAAACCTATTAAATCCCGCGATTTGACAGTTTTAAATGAAAAAAAATATATATATATTTTTTTCCTGATGGCAATAACTTTAGTTTAAATATTCTTGATTATTAATTTTTTCTTGACTAATTCATCAATGTTGGGGATAAAAAAATTTTCCCTATCGGTCCAGTTTATGACGCAAATAAATTTTATTATAATTTGTCAATCAAATTTTTTACTTAGCTGTATGAAGAGCTGAAAATAGACCTAAATTGTGGGATTATTGAATATTTTTTCAATTTCTACTTTTTGGTAAAAATGCCCGTTCAACAAAGTATTACAAGTATGAATTAGGTCCCATAAATTTAATCACTCTAAACGGTGTAACTTTGTCATCGACGACCTGATTCCATATTGAAAATGTTAAATGACACCAAACCTGATAATTGATTGCTAAGAAATTCGACCCGGTTCCTAGTAGACGATATCCACGTACCGCATTCATCGGCGACCTGGTTGCCCTGGTCAAAAAATGACCATGGATTATTTTACTGTGATATGTCACTGAGGTCTTTGCAAAATGACAGACCTCTATGTTAGGAAGATTCAATTTTATTATAGATCTTTGTTTATTTGAACATGCCAAAAACGATTGATGGTGCAGAGTCAAAGAAAAGCATGTAATAAAAATAATTATAAATAGTAAATTAACAGTAATATAATTTTGAATTTGTTTTCTAATGTCTCTGTATAGAACAGCTTTTGAAACTCTATAACTGATACAGTTGAATCTGACATTACTCCTCGCATTTCTCTCTTTTTCTCATTTTCTTCATTACATTGTTAAGTAACTTAAGTTAAGTAACCTGCGTTTACGTACTTTACATTAAAAAAAAGATTTTTTTTTTCAGTCAGACCTAATAGATTCATAAAATTTCAATTTTTCCGACTAAACCTGAATATATTTCCTTCTATATACGTATTTAGACTCAAATACTTGAAACAGCAAATTAAAAATTTTTAAATGAGCTTTAGTCAGGATGAATACAAAATAAAATTTCGTATCTACGTTGTTTGAAGGTTGATCAGAAAATAAATAAACTTAAAAGACAAGTGTCTTGAAGTCACGTTTTCATTTAATAAACAAAGTAGCGTAATTAAAAAATTCAAGTTAAGTTAAGGGGTATCGTAGGTCGTAAAGCATTTTACTTCAAACACGTAGAGATGCGTATTCATCACAATTTGCTCCAGTTTTGCTTTGGTATTTTCTCCATTCTTTTTTCTTTCTTTCTTGCTTTTCTCCTTGAACTTTGTTGAGGCAACCGTGATATCACTCATTTATGTCAACGCTTATTGTATATTACGATTCAATTATTTCGATACCAACGCTTCATTAGAAGATTGTGCGTTGCCTTGTGGTTTGACCATTAATTAAATTCTATAAATCTCAAGATATGTCAAAGTCGACATATTTTATGGCTTGTTGTATTTTTATAACGAATCAAGAACTATTTACATGCATCTTTTTCAAATAAATATCAGAAAAAAGCTATTATATTAAATTGTTGGTTTTTTAAATCTCATTAGATACGAAACTGAATTTATTAATTAAACTGAAGTAAGATACCCAAATAATTGATTAACCATTATAAACGCAAAGTTTGTATACACCTGGAAAAAAATTTTATTTTATACATATGAAACATTAGTTATTTATACCAGAGTTTGTAACAATCTTAGTAAAAAGTTTGGTAAATGATTTTATTTATAATTTGAAATTAATATTGAACATCAAGAAGCAAACAGTTGGTATTATCTGTTTCACTACAACTAGATAAATATCATTTTTAGTCAGACGTTCAATCGGTGGGTGTATCTGCAGTACTGGTTTACAAAAACAAATTTTCCTGTATGCCTTTTTTTTCTTAAATGATCAGAATTCATTTTTAATTAATTACAATGTAGTCAGAAAAAGTGACCTTAAAACAAATTAATTTATGTGAGGAAAAGATAATTAATTTCTAAAATATCAAATATGCCGAATAAGAAATTGAACATGTTTTATTTAGAATTTCAAGTAATGTAGTGATCCTTTTTATTTATTGATTTGTAGAAAATTTTCGTTTACATAAACCAAATGTTTCTTAAAATTACCCTCGGAAAAGTCAGAAATAATTTTTTTTCCTTTTGTTATTAATAAACTTTTTCAAAAAATCTTTTTTTTTAGACTTTAGTTACGCAACTTTGAAGGAGAAGTTACTCAGGCTGAAAGTGTGGATTACGTGATTTTATATCTCATGTATTCAAACCTAATTAAGTTATTTCATGGAACATAAATGCGCATCCTTAGTGCAAGTAAGGTATTTAATCGAATCTAATTAATGTCTAAGTTTTAAATTTCATTGACGAATTAAAAGTACTCAATTAACTTTCACACCTGACCGCTGACGTTTACAGCTCATAAGATTAGAGAAAGTTCAAGATTTTTTTATCAGCACGCTTGCCCAATTTTAATTTTGAATTTTCAAATAATTTTAGATTTCAGATTAGAATGATACAATCAAATTCGAAAACAACGATGGCTGATCAATTCATTTTAGAAAAAATCTCTTTCAAACGTCACCAAGTGATTAGGATTTATTTCGAATAACAGATTTGATGTCAACAAATGTTCTACAATTAATATGAGATTTCTTAAAAATTTATGTAAATTTTTGCTCTAAAATTAGTTTTCTCACTGTCATGTTTAAATTCATAATACTGTGATAAGGTAAATTTAATTTAACTTGAATACTTTTTTTGTTTTTGTTAATTGTGTGTTAATTGCAAGTATGGCATTAAAAAGTTTAGTTTGAAAATCGCATGTCATTGCAGGTGGAGGTCAGTTGCGTATGAGTCGGTGCAATTCTCTGAGCAACAAAGGCAAGATGCTCAGATAATTTGTGTTTTTCGACTTTTTAAATAATTGAAACGTTTATTATTCAGTAAAAACTATTTTTGATAAAAGTAGGAATGTAAACAAAAATTTTCTATAAAAATGAAAAAAAATTCATTAAATAAAAAATATAAAATTTTTTTTGATAAATACTGTTTTGATTAATTACAAAAATGTTAGAAATTTTGATGTTTTACTTTTCATATATGAGTAAAAAGAGTCAGCTATTAGATAGAAATAGGTAGTTGTGGAAAGATACTTAATAAAAACTGTAAAATTTTCCCTGTTTTTATTTTGACTGCGATAATTTTTATAGTCACATGTATAATATCTCTGTTGATCATAATTGAAAGAGTTATACAATAAAATACAATTTATTAAGAAATATCGTTGAATTAAAAAAAAAAAAAAGAATTATGTGTTACAAAAATCAAATGCTTATTATACAATCCAGCCTAAAAAAGTTTATTTCCTTGAGAAAAATTCAATAAATTTTATTTTATTTATTTCGGGTTGATAAATTTTATGACTTGTTAAAAACCTAAGATGTAACTATGAAAAACTCAAAGAAAAATTCATTCTGGATGGCTCATTTTTATAAATGAAGAATTTTCTGGATTTATGACTACATACATAATTTTATTGGTTCTCTTGTACTTAAAGAATCTTCTGGATTTTCATTGAGAATTTTTTTTCGAAAAAATAAAAGTGCGAAATTTGGAGCTAAGAATTTTTGTTTGATACTAACCGGTTTCAGTTATTATATCGTCAGAAAGACTGTGGTAATTGTCGGGCAAACTTTAAACAGAGGTAAGCATCTTTGTGGAAAATGAAAAAAGTGTTACTATAAACTTCTACATTAATGGAAAAAGTACATAAAACTGTACTATAAAGGCTTTACAGTTAAAACTGTATTAAAAAATTTATAAATGATTTCCGTAACAATAAATCTCGGTAACTGTAAAAACTATGAAACTTTTACGATAAGTCAGACATGTAGAAGTCAATTTATTTTAATTTTTAATTTTTAAAAAAATCTTCATTTTAACGAGTCAATATAACAAAAAATAGAAAATTATATACTCAATATTAACCAACCAAATGGCAATAATTTTTTTTTTTTTTTTTTTTTTTGCCTGACGCGTAAATTTTTTGTTCATTCATCCTGAAATATGCAATTGCAATTAAAATTTTTTATCGACAATGAAACTGTCTATTGTAATAGATCAAAGTTCACTCTTTTAAAAACGTGAGCTGTAAAAAAAGTAAATAAATAAACTCGGTGAAAGGAGCAGAGCAATTTGCACGAGATGATAATAAAAGTGACGAAAAAAAATTTGACGCGATTGCTTGATGACACAGCTTAACAAAACTCAAAGAGTGTAACGCAGTAGCCAAGAGAAGATTCAAACTTAATAAGACGCTTCAGAGTTTGTTTATTTTAATTTTTTTTTTTTTAAGCACCATGGATTGTATTTCTGAAATTTTCTGGATTTTATGGTTAAGTATACTGGCATAATTTTTAAAATAAACTTATTTCATGTAAAAAATATATATATTTTTTATGTAAGTAATGATATACATAAAAAAAAACTTATTGCTCGCTTTCATGAATCTTCGGTTCATTTTTGAAAGTTAAAAAAAAAAATTTGCTACTGTAATAATTTAAAAAATTTCAACTTTTTTCCAAAGTATGCATTATTATTGTGGATCATTACAATGTATTTGATAATATAATTCGATGTAAAAAATTTTATCGATGAAAAAATTATCTTCATCCCAGCACGTGTAAAAGAAGTGATTTTTTTTTTTCGTTGACATTGTCGGCATATGGAAAAATAAATAATGAGCTCTTCAACACATTTCTACCAGTCGATTATTTCGAATCGAAGTTTAAAAAAAAAAAAAAGATTATCTAGTTCAGAAGACAGTCGTAATTTTGATTTATGCGCGTGACGAACGTAAGGGAATAAAAAATTTTTACTGGTTCTTTATATGAGGAAGCAAAATTATAAAAGCGTATTAAACAGATTTAATCGATTAGAATTTATAATAAGGTCGGCTAATTGTGAATTATAGGTTCTTATATAGGTCTACCAGGATAAAGATCTGTTTTCACGATACCTAAGGATATTTGTTTATTGCAAAAAAAAAATTATTTTTTACATTAGACAAGTCACTTTATCGCACCTGCTGTAATCGGATCAAATCGAATAATCCATGTAAATCGAAGGTTCTTACATAATTTTAAATGTATCGATTCCGATACGCTCGATTAATCAAGAAAAAGCCGCAGTCCATGTTGAGTGGACTTTGGAGTAATAAGTGTCAATTTTTTGCTGTGAAAGCCAACAATCGCTACCGTCTACCTTCATTAATCACCAGAGCTAAAACAAAAAATTTTGTTTGATAGTTGAAAAATTTATAATTTATGTGTTGACAATACTAATGTGAAACTTTCAGCTTGCAATCTGATTTCGAAACTGTAATTTTCAAGGTGAAAAATGTAAAGGTGGTTTTTGTATACGTAGTCCTGCAACAGACGATCTAATGAAAGTCGAGATTTTCAAGAATCTGAACTCTCTACTTATGTGACAGCATTGGTCAGCCCTAACTTAATCGATTGACTATATTTTCAAAAACTGAAATTTTAACAGTTAAGATTTATCAATGAAAACTTTATACAAAGTTTATAGTTGAATTGGCTAGAACTCGGTAATAATTTTTGAATTTTCAAATTTTAGTTTCGATTTACGCAGCTTTAAGATTGGATAATTTTGAATAGAAACTTCTTTTTAGAATGATCATTTATTTTACTAAAGCATTAAATACTCATAACTCAGAAAGAATTTTATCTAAATGAATTTTTTCTGTATAAAGTGTCATACACCCTAATTCAGAAAGAATGTAACTATTTGCAGCGGTTGTATAAGATACGATCAAAATTACGATACACTGAAGTATTAACCAAAAACAAACAAATTTTATAAATATATCGTCCATAGCCACCGTTTTGTTTGGAAAAAAAAAACTATGCTCTCTTGTTTTTTTAATAATTTTTCAAAATAATCTATTAAAAAATTTCATATCCTCTGGAGAGAGTTGCATTAGCAAAATATTTTGAGCTTGCAATTTAAAGCTCAAAAAACCATTTGGAGTAACTCTAAGACAAATTGTATCATGAAAAAAGCGTTTCCGAAAAATCTGCTTATAAATAATCCATTTAAATAAGATTGTTCGCGTAACCACTGTCAGCTTTTCGGTTTAAGACCTTTCCACTACCGAATGCTTCAAAATTTTCCATGAGCCAACACCAAAAGCTCAATTAGACCATAAAAAAGCTCAAAAAACAAGACGTAATATTTAGTACTAATCCCACCACCAGCACGAATTCGCGAATGATGTAAACATTTTGGGAGGGAGTATGTAAGTCGTGCATCATCCCGCGGGTGCAGCGGCTTGACAAAGAAAGCTGCACCAAGCGACAAAGCGTCTAAAGTCCATTGAGTCGCGAGTATCTCGTAACAAGTGGGAGCACGAGTGGAAACACACCGCGCGCCGCGTTCTCTATTCGCGAGCGGACAACAGTCCCACTCGGCACTCGGAATCGCTCGCACCTCCAACAACTCCGAGTGCTGTTTAACCGCTGCTGCTTACTGTTGTTGTTCTTGTTGTTTTTGGTTCTACTTTAACGAGTGCTTTGTGTGCTTACGCCCAGTGCGTTTTGTTACTGTGCCGGAGAAGCTTTTACGAGTGAGTACTTTTTGGGAGATGATACTTATTTGAGTTTTCATGTTTGTTTGTTTCAAAACTCATGACACAATTGATCGAGCCTGGTTTTGACCATGATAGTTTGTAACTTTCGAAAAATCCGGAGGGAATCGCCGTAGTTTTTAATAAGTTACTTGATTTTTTATGAAATACTAGTGTATTTGAAAAAATAGTTTAATGCTGAATTTTTTTTTTTTTATGAAAATGATAATTATGGTTTATTTATTTATTTATTTATTTATCATCTGACAAGTTCATCGAACATTCAATAATTATTTTTAAATATTCGTTGAAAAATTCATAAAAATTGTTCTTTGTGCCTGTTTGATTTCACAAACGTGACAAAATACTAAATTTATTACAATTTTATTTAATTACAACTTTTTGCAATTAAAATAATTTTTGATACCACTGAGTTCGCCGCACGCACTTTTGAGCTTTAGTTTCTCGGAAACTAGACGTTTGAATTTACCGCGCTCAACGCAGCAAAAAAACACAAAATAATTTTAGAAACGTCAACTGTTGATGTAAAAAACTCAAAAAATCGTAAAGAAGTTTTTCAAGTAATTAATTAATATTCAAATTTAATGAATTTTTTTGGAACCAATTTCACGAAGCGCATTGAAAATTTATAAAAAGCGTCTTCCAAGATCTTCACGCGCAGTCGGTATAAAAAACTGGTTACATTGACCTGAAGTTTGAACGGTAATAAAAAATTTTGCTTGATATCCAAATCTATTAAACTCATAAATTCAATTCAAATAAAATTTTTATTTTAATTTTATAAAAAATTGAGTTTATGATGAAATTAGTAAAATATTTCCATAAATTAAAACAATCTATCCTTAAAATTGTGTTAAAATTTATTGAGCAGTAAATATTATGGAAAGTCACCGTAATTCGTCCGCGGAATCTTACCCAAAGTTCCTTATTCATCTCAATTTGGAAGCCATCCAAATCGAGAAAAGGTTCATCGAGTGCTTTGTTGTTTTAAAGATGTGCAGAGATTTTAATAGTATCATCTTATCTCTAATTAATTTTAAGTTTTTATCGGCTCTTGTAAAAATTTATCGAAGCTTTTCGAGATTCCGATAGTTTAAAAACGAGATTATCGACCCGAAAGAATTCTCTCTATTGTCCAATCGAAAAGTATTTAATGACGTAATTTACTCTTTGTGCCCTCTGAAAGCTCGGCGATATACGCGAACAATGAGTTGATTAATGCACTTTCGTATCTTTCGCTAGTGTTAAATTGACAGTTACACTTTGTAATAACGATCCATTTACTGACAAACGATTTAAACATACTCGATGAAAATTTTCAAATGCAAATTTATGCGCGCTAAACGAGTAATAAAAAATTTAATTATGCAGTTAATGCGGCTACAGAGATTTTAATCCGGGGAGATAGTAACCATTTGTGAGAAAATAAACAATGAAGATGGGTATCGGCTTCTATAATCACAGGTTGCGTCAATTACGATCTCGTAAACAAACCCGAACGTCAAATAAAATTCATAAAAAAAGGACCGTTGTTTAATTAAACAAAAATGATGTTTAATTAAATTCATAGCTTATCGAACATCGATGGCGATGGATAAATTAAACATCGGTATGTCTCGTAATCAAAACCGATCGTTTTGACATGTCAATCATGATGAGCCTTATCAAGTGTTTATCACGATTTTCAATTTATCTCCTTGGGTCGCTGCAGTAAGTCTTTAAAAAAACCCATGTTATGTACTTCAATTTAGCCTCATCTTGAAGAAAGTATCTTTCAAAAATTTAATATCTACGGTATCTTATAAAATTTCCTAGATTATGTCAGAAAAAAAATCGTCAAGCTCACGTTATTTCGTAAGACTCTAACAGCCTGCGTAATTATCGATGACACCAACAAATAATTTTCACTTTTCCCGAAAAAAAAATAAAAAACCGCGAGTGTCAAGTCGCATCCTTTCGAAGAATCGGGCGTGGGTCGCGGTGAACATGGGTTATTCATCGGAAGAGAGTTTTGATTAAAAACCGGTACGAGACGCGTGCAATTTTCCCGCGAGTGCATATGATGACATTGGAAAAGCGCGCGTTTGCTCTCCTCGACGATGATCTCGTTTGAGATTAGAAAGGCTTGAAGAGTTTTGGTTTACTCAATAAATTGATTAAACAAAAAAAAAATTTATTTTTGATCGAATTATATAAAAGTTACCGATGATCGATGTAAAAATGTTCCTAACAAAGTTGGTTTGCCTAAAAAAATAGTCATTTAATTTCAGCCATGTGATTTAATTAATTGAGTAATATTAAAAAAATAAAATAAATAATTTATAGAGTATAGATAAAACTAGATTTGTTAACTGGGACAACTAATTACAATTGTTTAGACTGAAATAGTCCAAGAAGTGTCTACGACCAATAAACAATGTAGAGTTATTTTTTCATGAATTTCGATGATCACGATTTAATCACTCATTCGAAGTCAAGGTTTTCTGTTGATGGGATAAATCAATTTAATCGAGATTTGATAAAATATTGGCGCCTCCTCGGTCTCCACACGCATCGTCAGAAAATGTATTTTTTTCTTTATTGTTTCTCTGCATTCTTCCTTCTAAATTATAATAGTTATTCATAAACACAGCACTAAGGGGTTGTGCACTTAGTCCTGTTTAAACTATTTTCCAACTTTTTACCCTGTATAATATTTTTTTATAATAAGTATATAATAAATAAATATATTGCATAATCGTCGGATCTCAGACACTATTTTTTTGCATTTATAGTTGGTATAGATAATTTCGATTTGATTTTGATTTGCTTCAAATATTAAATAATGCCTTCAAATATTAATAATGAGTTAGCACTTTTTTCTGGCTTCAATCAAAATTTTAAGTAAACTCATCGAGATCGTTTGTTTGAGCAACGAATCATTGGATGAAAATTTTATTTTTCAATTAATGAAAATTGAGTCAAGGGTAGTAGAAAATCAATTACGAGTTTGGAGAGACCGAGGAAAGCACGATGGGACACTCGCAAATCTTGACATTGTTCTAAATTTAATAGAAACGACAAGCGGCATGGTGATTGATAAACTTGAAATTTTATCGCGACTCGAGAGTTATTGAAAAGTATCATCTCGCATTTTTTCTTTGCTCAACATTTGATCATCTCGTGATTATTTACAAGGAAGATTATTCCAAAAGCTTAGCAGATTCTTTCACTATTCGTTAATTTATAATTTTTTCCAATTTCAGAATTCTTTCGGTGGAGGGCAAATAATTGTTGTTCAAATATTGTTTTCCGACGTTTCGCTAGCCTCTTCAGGGATATAATAATGTATTTAAAAAATAAAATGTGTTTTTTCTAATAGATAAAAAGTAATAACAATCACAATCGAGAGTAAATTAAAAATAAATTGTCTCTGAGAGAGAAGAAGCTCTCTCGTCAAATTCAGAAAAGCAACTGATCAATTCATTAATTTCATTATAAATTGTTCAAAAATTCTGCTTGAATCAAACGCGAGATGTAATCTTCTAGTGCGCAATACGTAATCAAACCAGGAAAAGAGACCATTACACCATGGGATGGAAGCGAAAAAAAAAATAATCGAGAGATCGCGTAACCCGCTCGAAATTTCTCAGATCTGAGTCGTAAAAGGGAAAAATGAAAAAGAAGATCGAAAGCGAAGCTCCAGGATTCATCTTGGTGCATCACTTCGGCAGTGACAGCGAGAGTTGTTGTTCCACTTATTTCACAGCGTGAGATACTCCGTTGGCCGCGGGTCTTTCCTTATTGCTTTATGCTCTATGTACTTCTGTCCTTTCAAAATTTAGTTTTTTTTAAACAATTTGTTAGTTTGAAGCAAAAAGAGTTTATTTTTGTTTTGACAGGGATGAACCGTTTAAAAAAAAATTTCCCAGTGTAAAAGAAAGGTTTTTGTTTATTTTTTTTAAATTGACACGTTTAAGGAAAGTTAAATTTTATTTTTCTAATTTCAAAAAATTCAAAAAAATATTCAAATAAAAAATTGATCACTGGAAGTATAAGTAAATTGTATTGCGTGACTAAAAGGTTAATTTGCAATGAACAGCGATTTTATTGTATTTTTAGAGCGATTATCCAATCCCAAACAAATCGCGTTTCCACTGCTTTTCTCTAATTTTTTGTAAAAAAACTGTACGAACGATTACTGATTATTATCTTCAGTGTGGGTAATTAAATTAAGTTCAAGATTAATTTTCCTGTCGCCGTTACCAGTGACTTAAAATTATCTAGCGTAGGAAACAGAATGCACTCAATCACATTAAAAATAAATTAATTTATCTTGATAATTATTTACAGTTTAAGATGATATCGTTTCCATGATACGAAGATTTGCTGGGTGTTGAAATGCCAAACAGTAAAATATTTACAGAAATTTTAATGATTTTCTAAACCTCTTGAGAGGTGAGACTGGCTATAGGGTTGTGCAAACACCATCTCTTAAGTAGTTTCGTTTAAATAATGACAAAAAAGGGTAAACCCGTAAGATGATGAATAAATAAATTTCATCGTAGTCAAAAAATTATTAACAAACTTATTGAAACTGTTTGATTTTAGTTCTGTTTGAATAACTAATCAATATTCTCTATTCCGATTAATATTGCTCTTATTAAAATCAAGATTTTTTTATTATGTAATTTTTCTAGTTTAATGAAGTTTGCTAAAAAATTTTTCGAATTAAAACCGACACTAAATTTTGTTGCAGAAATTCTCTTTGACTGACGCTCAACCATAAGGAAAATCATAAATCATATAATTAAAAAAATTTTTTTTAAAGCCTCCCATCTGAATATTCAAATCGATTAATAAAATTTACAAGCTACGAATTTTACTAATGAGAAAAAAAAATTCAGCACTGTTTTACTTATTGTTATAGTATGTTCAACTTTTTTTAGAAATCAAAGAAATTAATTATAAAAAGAGATTATTAGGACTACTTTTTTCTGATGTTATAAGTTTATAGCATAATGAGAACATTTTATTTTATTTTTATTAATACGTTTTCCATTCACACATTATGTCGAGCATTATGTTTATGATGATCTACTGATTCTAAAAAATTCAGGCTTATTATAAAGTTTCGAAGTAATAATTTGAGTGTAAAATAAAGACGGTTGCTTGCAATTTCCGGATTTATGAGAAAGTTAATATTTAGGAAATTTTACTTGTTAAATCAGAATGAATAAGCAACAAAGCATTATTTTCAAAATAAAATTTATTAATTTGCAGAAATTATTCATTGATAGACTTCTACTTTTTCATTTTCCTTTTCCTCAACTTAATAAAAGTTCATGATGAAATTTGTAGAGAAATATAAATTTTCTAGATAGTTAAAAAGTTTACTTTTTTGTTTCATAAAAAAATACAAAAAGATTCAAGTTAGGTAACTAATAATTACATTTATCTTATTTCAGAGTAGAGTTTAAAAGATTTTTCTTTCATATCGTCAGGAAATTGTATTTTAATAAGTAGTTTCACGTTATCTGTTTACAATAATGTCACATGCCAAGAGAGATTGAGTAATATTATGGACAAATACGCTATTATTTTGAGAACGGACAAAACATCTAGGCAATTTTTAATTTTTAATTTTTAATTTTAGAACGAAATCACTAATTAAATTGTAATCAGTCCCTCGATTTTTTTTTTTTTTTTTTTTTTGTTACGAGCTTGATACCGAAACGATCCAACTATATAACATAGTCTGACTGCTAATTGCATCATAATTGCCTCCCATGAAACTAATTGTTTTTTTATTGTTTGATATCCCAAATAAATCCGATATTCTAGTAGAAAAGAAACGATTAAAAGTTGTTTTTCGAAAATCACTAGCCGTGAGAAAAATCGAAAGTACTCGTACGTAACAGGCTGGCTTGATTTTATTTGCTCCACTTTCCAAGCTTCTCTTTTTTTCCCCCGAGCACGCAAATATTTTGCCCCGCACGCGATCATAATTACTAGCTTTATCTTTCGTTTAAGGACTCAATTTGCAAAGCTCAGTAAACTAGTCATCCTTAAATTAATTTGTGCCAAAAAAAACTTTTGCTCTCTTCTTTTGTAAGACCTTGCTCATTTTTTGAAAAAGAAGTACTCTTCGCAAGGTGACTATCAAAACGATGAGACTTCAAAAAAAAAAACGTGGCCAAGGATTAGAACTTGAAGATCATTCGCGGAATCATTATTGTCCAGGCAGCAACCGAGTGATTTTAAAAATTTGCTCCGACATAAAATATAGGAATTAGGAATTCATATGAATCAGAAAAAAAGACTCGATCTTTCCGGTCGACTTTGAGAAAGTCCACGGCAGTAGAATGAGTCGCGCTCTGCCGAGACCTTGAGTAATCGCACTATCTTGGGTCTAACAACTTCATTTTGATTTAATTTTTAATGAATCATCTTTTAAAATCCAATTGTTTTTTATTGTTATAGCTTAATCAAACACCTTAGTTTTGTGTTTTTATCGAGATTTTCGAAACACAAAACATTGATTTATTTGAAACTTCGATAAAATTGATTTTTTGACTTTATCGAAAACAGTAAATAGATAAATTATCAGTTGCAAGTATGAAAATATTTACTTTGATTGTAAAAAATAGTTGAGATACGAAGTTCATTTATTATATATAAATAAACAAGCAGAAAAGCAAACGTTATCATTTTGTAAAAATATAATTAATAAATCAACTATACAGTAATTATATATTTTTCGAAACAACATATTTATAAAAATAAAACTTCTTTGTAAATTTATTCCTCAACGATCGCATTAAAAAAAAAAAAAAAAAAATCCTTATTTTCCTGATCTCAAATGCGCGAGAATTTCGCATGTGCGCAAAATCACGTATCTTGAAATCTCCTGACGAAATTATGAGAAAACTAGTTTGGATTTATTACAGTGCATTCGCGATGGTTTTATTAAATGCTTACGCATTTTTTGCTTTTCTAACTGTAATTTTTTGGTATCTCGTAGAGGCATCGCACGACGTTTGTTTTATTCATCGTTCTTCGGTAACTCCTTTGTACGTCACCGAAAGAATGACCAGTATTGCAAAAACAAAGTTTCTAGGTTTTTATAATAAAAAGCACAATTTTTTTTTATCGTACTTGAGAAAAAATTTTAAAATAGAATTTGTGAATCGAGTAAAGATAGAAGGCATTGAAAATCGAGGAATAATAAAAATCGCCGCCAATAAAATGATTGATTTGCAACTGAAATTAGCAAATCAAAGACGCATATAGAGCCGTACAATTAAGCTGCTATCGAAGTAAGTTTCATCTCTTTCGCCGAGGGAGAGAGGAACGAGATTTATGAGAATTCTTGGTCGATGTTACAAGAAGAAATTACTGTCGATGCATTAGTTGTACAAATAGAGAGAGAATAAAGAAGGTGATAACAATGCCACGAGTTGTTTTTTTTTTTTTTTTTTGTTATTGTAATTGTTGCTACTTACGAACGCCTCTGTTATTCTGATGAAAAAACAGTCAAAATAATCAAATTTTAAAAAGTATTTTTTTAGAGATAAATATAATTTCTGGAAAAATGTTCACTTGTTTTTTTTTTTAATGAAGGTTAAATGCATTAATTATTTAATAATATTTCTCGTTATTTGAAGACAATAAAGCAGAGTCAATTAAGAAGAAAGAGAAATTATCAATATGCCCGAGTGAAGCATAGTATGGAACCAGTCATGAAATTGTATCTACGAAACTTTTCACCGCATAAATCATGCAATTTTTGCCAATGAATCAGATATTTTGTGCGTAAAGTTAGGATAAAATCACGGTAAAATTTTTATTTATTTTTTATTGTCAAAACTGATTTTTCAGTGTTCAAAAAAATTCCTCTGAGCTTTCTGAAATATAAAAAAAGAAAAACATTAAAGATACATAAAAAATCATCTCATTTTTAATTTTACCTCCTGTAAATCTTATAGGTATTATACTAAGGGCTCATTACCTTTCAAGTTTTTAATTTATTCACAATTTTTACGCAAAGATCTTACAAAATAATGCTCAAATAAATTTTTTTTTATTTGTAAAATAACTTAGGTGACCAATTTGCTTAAATTTTCTATCTGATGAAAAAAGTTCATTAATAAATTACTTTATTATTACAAATAGGTTCTAATAATATTATTCTGCACAGTTTTAAATCTGAATTTTTTAATTTATTCGTCAAGATTTAAATACTTACAACTTCAGTAAAAAGTTAACATTTATCATCATAGACCAAATTATTGAATGCTTCAGCCTGCGAAATTTTAAAAAATTATTTTACTACTTAGTATGAGAAATATATTTAACTAATTAAGCACAGGATACGGATCGTACCGATCGCAACCTTATCCATGTCAATCGTCGCAATTACAATCCAAATTTAGCTTCTACGATCTTATTCTACAAAATCTATAATTATTTTTTCACCAGAAAAATTTTTTTTTCAAAAAAAGTAAATCTACAAGTAATTCTAACAGTCGATATTACACTCCGAAATTGAAATTTAATTACATAAAATCTCAAAGAAATAAAAAATTTCATTGAAATATTGTAATGAAGCAATAAAAATAATAAAACGGCTATTAAAAATCCTTTGATCACCTGTTATTCGGTAATTCAAACAGCCCCGACAAGCCTCGTCATAATAGTCAAGCCGAATCGTCAATAAATTAGAGCCTGCGAGAAGAAGAAGAAAAAAAAAACAAGTTCCCGAAAATTTGCCAAGATCCGATCAGCGAAAGAGTAGGCGTGAGTCACGGCAAGAGCGCTCCCCGGACTTTGACCGCCTTTTATCACTTATTGCAGAGCGAGCGGCCAGCTGTTCGGTCAAGCACGTGCTTTGTATGAAATACACACTACATCCATCCGCACTTCAATACGTGCTGTTTCTTTTACGCGCTTCCTTGTTTTTTCACCAGCTGAATTTACGATGATTTTTCTTTGTTTTATTGGACCGGCTGGGTTACGACGCCGCTTCCTGCGCGCTCGACGATTCCTTTTTTATTTTGAACTGGCGCGCCGACGCAGGATGCGGTAATTTAAGCTTTTTTCGTCAAGCTGCATGTGCAGGGATTTTATGTTGTTAACAATGGGAAGTGTTGGCGATTGATTGTTTTTTATGAAGCAATATAGATTTCAAACTTAAAAAAATTTTTTGATCATTTAAACGCGTTGGTTTGGCTGATGAAATTGAAAATCTTACCTCGAGTTTCAATATGTTTTGAAATATAAACTTTCAAAAAAGTTGCTTGAATTAAAGTATACTTAGCTTTTTTTAAGGATGGCAACTATCACTATATGTTTACTAACCTTGATGTGTAGCGCCCAAAAAACATAATAAAATTTTTTTTGGTTGATTCATAGTAGTGTTTACATTTTTTTCGTCCAACGAAACGGGAAAGAGATCTCTGTATCTATCTACTAAAAATTTTGAGATTCAAGGTCAAGTTTGAAACCCAAACAGTCGTAAAGTATTTTGACTTACGTAATTAATTTTTTGTAATCTTATTTTTAGTAATGTTGATTTGATACCTGATTTCCTGTTAGAAATTTGTGTAATAATGAGTATGTACATTCAACGTTTTTTGTCAAAGCTATTTTACAATTCTTTCGTTGTTCTCATGTCAGAATTAATATTTTTGACAGTACTTTTATAGCACCAATGATTTAAACATGAGTATAACAGTTCATATTTAAATTTTCTAATAACCTTTAGATAAAGTACCTAGTTAAATTATCGAAATTGAAAAAAAATAATTCTGAAATCTGTACCAAGTTTCCAAGATCAATGACCTTCGATAGAGCGACCGTGAATCGCATACATTTTTTAGGACGATACGCACTCGTTATTTTTATTTTCTCTCGAAAGAAGAAATGATGTGACGCCATTGGACTCGATATCGTGCTAACCCACTTATTATCGTAATCGCGAAGTTTAATGGGGACATTTTTTTTTTCATTTCGGAGCATCGTGTTTGTTTATGAGATGTCCAACACATGTGAGAAAGTTTATTCGTTATGCACTTGATAAAACAGAGTTTAAATTATTTACGACCCGTCAATAACTACTTGATCGTAGTAAAATATGTTTTATTATAAACATAGTAAATTACCATTAAAAATTGATTTTTGATTCGCAATAATTAATGTGTCTATTTGAGGGTCTTGAGTAAATGAATCAACAGGAAGTATGGACATTCCTTAATTAAATAACGTCATAAATTATTAAAAAGAAATTTTATTATAACAACTATGATTAATTAAATCAACTTTGATTACGAAACAGGATACAAAATCCAAAAATATCATATCTAATCAATTTTTTTCACTAATTTTTATGCGGAAAACATTATAAAAAAAGAACAATGATAAAAATCTTGTACTGTTTATTCAATTTGTTTTTGTTGAGCATTGGATACATCAACAAATGCTTAATTATAGAGCAACTGATTATTTTAATAAAAATTTATTATAAAATCATTTTTAAACAATTCAAAATAGGTTATTGTACGTAAGCCAAAAGATGATAAATTTATCTTTCGAATGCCTCTTCGTTAGCATTATCAGATAAAATATGAAGTATCAAAAAATTTGGTAAAAATTGAAAAACGTGATAACAATTTAAAATAAGTTCATCAATCTTTATGATTTTTTGTTTCGAGAATCTCCTATCGGGTAAGCTTCTGGTTAAAGTGCAGTTTTCAAAGCTAACGAATTAATTTGTCATCGAATCATTACAAAGTGTACAAAGGGATATTTCTTCACTCAAGTGGTTTAATTAGTCATGATCCATTATTATACTTTTTCAAAAAAAAGATTTTTCAAGCTTGCGTTTAATTTGGACTTTTGAACCTGTAAGGTTATTAAATTATTCTCTTGTAGATTTTTCGATATCTTATCTGGATCAAAAGCATTTTTTTTTTCTTTTTCTTAATGTCGCGTGTGCTGATGTCCGATAATCAATCGGTCTTATCTTGAGGCAAAAGTTTAATGAATAGAAGGATGATGCAGATATTATTTTTTAAATTCTTCTTTAATTTTCAAGATACAAAAAAGAATGTAATTTTTGGGGTAGATTCTGAAATTGACATGATCTTATACCTTTTATTAGTATTATTCGTCTGTTTCTTTTTATAAATACCGGAATTATTAATCAGTTAGATTGATACGAAAGGCTCCGAAATTGGATGAAACTTCCGTTCTATTTTATAAACTTTACAGTTTCGCGATTAATTTTCATAATGAAATTTAGCATCAATTTCGTTACTTAATTAACGAGTTTATATTTTAGAAAGTGTATATTTGAAAGGAGTACTTTGTAATATTTTTCATAATTAACATCTCACATTTGAAGAAGTTTTATTAGAGAATGATTTTGGTTGTTTTACCTCGTTAACATAATTTAAAAGGTTGAATTTTTCTTAAAATAGTTGATACTAACAAAAAACGGAACTTTGCTCGGGTAATTACTGTATGGCCAATCAATGACGTATTTTTAGATCATTATTGCATAAAAAATTAACATAATAAAAAACCTGTAAATGTCGCAGTCCCTGAACTTCGGTATTGCGTAAAATAATAATGAGCTTAAATGACCGTTGATTAATTTGATCAAAGAAAATTTATTTCTTAAATTTTAGCAGAATTTTCTGAAATGATTAATCGGTTATTTCCACTGGAAAACAAGATCATACGCAGGCAGAAGGACTAAAAAACAAAAAATTATTACGCACGAAACAAATGTGATTTGAATAATGGTTCTGGTATACTAATTAAAAGTTCAATCACGTATCTTATTCGGTCACAATATTTGCGCAATTTATTTCTCCAGTTTTATAATTTTTTACCAAGTAGAGAGAAAACGACACAATTAACTTACAACCAGCCCCTGACTCACCTACAAAAACAGCTTTGTTGGAAAACAATTTTTTTTTTAGTCTCGCAGCACCCAAGCAACGATTATACAAGGATTACTCATCCTCGTTTATTTTTTCCAGGGACCGACTGAGCGGATTTCCAGTTCCAACCCTAGTCGAAAGCACCCACAGGATGGAGGTGCTCATGCACGAGGCGGTACCGGCCAACGGTTCGACCGCCGTAGCTTCCCCGGCTCCACCTCCCGAGACCGGCTTTGTTCCCCAAGTGATAAACTGCTGTGCCAAGGACAACAACAAGGCCAAGTGCCTGAACAACTGTGCCCTCCAGCAGCAGGCCCAGATCCTGCAGCAGGAAATTCAGTTGATCAGCGAGAAGAAAAACTCGCCCTTCGCCCAGCTGAAGGAAGAAGACAGCATGGACATCATGTTCGAGAATATTTCCTACACAGTTTCGCTCGGCTTCAGAAAAGGTTCGAGTTTCTTTTATTTTTTGATAGATGAATTATTAATGATATAAAAAAATTCGTCCTGAGTTCGAAAAATTTATTAAACTGATTGCTTTCTTTTGGGTATGACAAAGTTTATTAGAATTTTATATTTAAATAAAAAAATTAATAAAATATGAAATATGAAGTAAAGTTTAGGGTAATTAATAAACTTAAATAATGTATAAGAAACTATGACGATAAAATATTTTTTGTTAAAAAAGCACAACTCGGTTCTTTCCTGAGAATTTTCACTCGTAGGAGAAAAAACAATCCATTGTAATAAGAAAGTAACAAGTAAATAATACAGAAAAAAAGTAATAATTAAATATTTTCAAAACTAGGTAAAAAAAGAATACTCCACAACATAAACGGGCGGCTGCCAGCGAGACAACTGATAGCGCTGATGGGACCCTCCGGTGCCGGAAAGTCAACCCTGCTGGACGTTCTGTCCGGGTACCGAATAACCGGAGTCCAAGGCAGAGTCTACGTGAACGACGTGGAACGAAACCTCGATGTTTTTCGCAGGTAAGAAACCATACAACGAAGATTGATCGGGGATGATGAACCTCTCCCAAAATAGACACTCGCGGGGAATTCGCCGGGACTTGTTTACTGTTAGAGAAACTTTGGACCTTGATCCGTGATTTAATATTGCAGGATAGTAAACAGGATCTTCGGAGTAGGCGTACCTGAGATGAAAGTTTTTTTGAACCAAAACGAGTAATTTACTTAAATTATAAACTTTAATTGTATAGCTACAAATTTTGTTCAATCTA
The DNA here is from genome assembly GCA_038277355.1 of Encarsia formosa. NCBI lineage: Eukaryota > Metazoa > Arthropoda > Insecta > Hymenoptera > Aphelinidae > Encarsia > Encarsia formosa. The sequence goes on from CM076184.1 coordinate 117,149,099, forward strand.
AGTAATTGAATTACATAAGAATTGTCAAATTTAAACCAAATTAAAAAATAAAGTATCTGTAATAAATTATATCATTCCTAAAAAAAACTATTGACGTTCGTGGCGACATAAACTTATGTACCTAAAAGTCTTGTCTGAGGAATAAGGTTGAACTTTGAAAAAAAATCTGCACCAGTTCATCGAAAATGACCCCCCAGGTAAGACCTGTAATGAGTAATGACCCCCTTATACCCCGTCATCGACGATCTGGTCATCTAGATTAAGCGTAAAACCGAACTTTACGAGCAATGAAGACACTTTTTTGAAAAATATGAGCTTTTTGTGTATAACATACCAAAGATCTTAAGTTACCACTAGTTAGTATAGGTTGTTAATTTTTTACTATTTTTTATTTTAAGTACTTAATGGCTTCTTGTAGAGTCAGTTGAAGTTCTAACTTAGGTGATAATTGGGACTGTATACGTATCTCTTTTATACTATGAGAAAATTCATTTTATGCGTAAATTCCATGTTATTTTAAGACAAGCTGTTACCGATGTAAAATTTTAATCACAGATCAATTTGGAAAAAGATCAATCTGAGTAAAACGTGCATTTATTTATGATGACCGTCAAGATGAATTTTTTTGTTAGCTTGCGTGATAAACTTTTGCGCAAGCATCATGTTTGTAATCAAGAAACTAATATGTTTACAAATTGATTTTTTTTCCAATTTTATTTGTAGGTGCAGTAGAAAAAAAACTTGACGAAAGGTATTATGGAAATGTTCGCTTGTTTAACGTAGCTTTTTTAGCGTGCAATGTCAGGGTCGTTGCGTGGCGAAACAAATCATTAAGTATCGTTCAGCATAGTTTTTTCGCTCAGAGATGAGTCAATGAACTGTCACGGAGATAAATTTTTTTCTGCTTCTTCTTTTTAATCAGCTTTGCCATGAGCGATAGAAAATTTTTAAAGCCTCTGAATATTTTAATTCGTACGTGTGTACTTACATAAAAAGTGCTACTACGCTACCATCGACTGCCTAATCACCCAAAAATAAAACCTTTTTCGAAAATATAAAATTTTGTATTAAAAACACTTTAACTAATTAAAAAAATTCGTTTACAGGTCCAGTGCGTACATAACGCAAGACGATCGGCTTCAACCTCTGTTGACGGTCCTCGAGAACATGCACGTGGCAGCTGACCTGAAGCTCGGCACCGACGTACCGAGATGTGAAAAAGAAATAATCGTAAGACATTTCTCTCTATTTATACATAAATTTTTTTTAACCTCGCTAATATATTTTCAAATTTCCCTAAAATGGCTTTAGCCAGTTGATGATTTATATTATTATATATGAAAAGATTATCTATGAAAATATTAATAACAAATCTGGTTCGTTTGAATTAAGATAATTTTTTATCATCCATTAAAGCTTTTTTAAATCGCAAAATTTTTAAACTTTGCTATCAGTCTGGTTGAAATAAATCTATCTTCGAAAACGTTGCAAATTTATTAATTAATCTTTGAAAATCGTACAAAGTGAATCAGCTAAAATTAAAATTATATCGACTGAAAAAATTATTTTGTTAAGTACTTTGAGCAAAAAAAATTTCGCGATTTAAAAAAAAATCAAACATAAACAAATTTTTTTAAATAGTTCATTCACTACGTTAGAACTTGACATTTTTTTTATCAATTTATGATCAGTGTTTTCCAGTATTTTTTTATCAAAATAAAAATGTTTGCACGTTTTCATATTTTAAAGGAAATATTTATGCTTAGTAATTTATCTCTTGACTATAAATGTACTTGATTTGTATGTACGTACACACTATTTAGTCTATAAAATTTAAAATTTGATTATAAACTTTGTATACTCTGTATCTTGTAATTATTTAATTTAATTTTCTATTTAAAAAATTATGAACAAGTAAATTTAGTTCATAAAACCTCATTGTTTAAATGTGGCTTGTAAAAGTCGGACTAGACCTGGTTTTGTAAAGAATTATAAAGCAAAAAATTTGGTTTTAACTTTAATATATTTGAACGAAACAAACGATAAAAGAAATTTTTACGAGATGCTTCTTAAAAATTTACTGTCTTGTATAAAAAAAAAAAAAAAAAATTGTGACTAGTTTCTTTCTTGAAAATTTTACTTTCTGTACAGTAATCTTGGAATTCCTCATTATAAAAGTATTATCATTTACTAACAGTTTAAAAATGATGATTTTACCAGATTGAAGAGATTCTGTCAACCTTGGGTCTGTACGAGCACATGTATACACTCGCGGGTAGACTCAGTGGAGGTCAGAAGAAGCGTCTGTCCATCGCCCTCGAACTCGTAAACAACCCTACCGTTTTATTCTTGGACGAGCCAACGACGTAAGTAACAATATTATAGTGGTTTATTAGCTATACCATGTTGACCTCAGTATACAGCTGGCTAAGAATTTTGTTAAACTTGAATAAAAAATTTACGATCAAAAAAGGATGAGGTCAAATACTAGTCGACCTTTCATATTTTCGAATTTTACTGCCAGTAGGTTTTGAATGCTATCTACGTGTATTGATAGAAGTCTAAGACTAAAATTTTCAGTCGCGAAGGATGTCTCAAAGATCTTTCGTAATGGATTAAGAATTTTCCTTGTTTGTAATTGCAGTCAACGTGCCTGTCATTTTTATAAAATAATTTCTTTTTCGTTAGCAAAGTTACTCAACTGTGAAAATTATTTAATCAATAAATTATAAAAAGTTAGTTTTGACACCAATTAAAAAAATATACTTTATAAACGATGTTAAATTTGATAACAAAAAATTATTCGAAATTTAGCGTATATGTTTTTAAAAAATATATATATTTTTTTAAACAATTGGATTCAAAAATTTTGAATTGAAAAATTAATAATCTTTACATTATCTTAAACAGAGGCTTGGACAGTTCCTCCTGTATGCAAGTGTGCAACCTTCTAAAGCTCTTGGCACGTCAGGGCCGCACAATTATCTGCACAATTCACCAGCCCAGCGCGACCACTTTTCAGCTTTTTGACCAGGCAAGTATTTTTTTAGAATAACTTTTCAGTTTTCATATTAGTCAATTTTAGAGTTTCTTTAGTTTGGCTTAAATTTTTGTGAAAACTTAAAAATTACAGGATTTCTACTCAAACTGATTTGAAATTGTACTAAATAAATCGTGATTTTTTTAGGTTTACGTATTGTCAGCTGGCGAATGTCTTTATCAAGGTGCAACTTCTAATTTATTACCGTACTGTGAAAGTATCAAGCTACCGTGTCCAATGTACCACAATCCAGCAGATTATGGTAAGTTTTATTCAAGTCTACAATTACATACTATCTTTTTTTTTTTTTTTTTATACAGAAGATTTTTGTAAAAATTTTACAGTGATTGAACTGGCGTGTGGGGAATATGGAAGAGACAAAATTGAAACTCTGGTTAAAGGATCTGAGAATGGAAAGAGTATCAAATGGTTATCAAATCCAGAACTTTTGTTGAAAAGACCAAAAGGTAATTTTGAAAATTACTTTTGCCTTTGATTTTATGTAAAATTCAATCTAAAATTAAACTTTTAAATTACAGCCAAAATGATTAAAAAAAATTGCAAGCACGCGGAACAAAGTCATCAGCCAACGTCGCAGTGGAACCAAATAACCGTACTAATAAAAAGAGGCATTATCAAAACCAAAAGAGATTCCGTAAGTGCATTTCAAATCTTCATTATCATTTTGAACAATTTTTTTCAAATTCAGTAACTGTGATTAAATTTTTACAGACCTTAACACACTTGCGAATCCTGGTGAATATAACCGTTGGATTAATGTTAGGAGGACTTTTTTATATGAACGGCAATAAAGCGGAGCAGATGATAGCCAATTGGAATTTGTTGTTTGCCTGTCTGATTCACCACATGATGACAACCATGATGTTAACTGTACTTACTTGTAAGTCTAACTATTTATAACTTTGTATTGCTGCAAATTAAAAAAAATACGGCAATATATCATTTAAATGCGGATGAATATTTTTAGTTTGAAAAAAAAAAAATTGTAATAACTTGTTTATAAAAAAAAAGAAATTGTTGAATTTAGTTGATTTTTAGTCTAGTTTCAAAAATTTCAGTAGTTCGGGTTAAGATGTAGCAACAAATATAACTTTTAAAGCTTTAATTTTATTGTTACAGTTTCATAATTGATGAATGATTTTTTTCCTGAATTTTCAGTCCCCGCAGAAATGAATATCCTCAGAAAAGAACACTTCAATAGGTGGTACAGCCTGAAGGCGTTTTACACGTCCATTACTCTGGTTGACATACCCGTAATGATTTTGTGCTGTTTCCTCTTTACCGTGATAGTATACTTCCTTTCCGGCCAGCCTCATGACTATACCAGGTTTGGCATGTTTTTCAGCATCAGTCTCCTGATCGCTTTCGTTGCTCAGAGCTTTGGTCTGATGATCGGTGGAGCCTGCGATGTTGTGGTGTGTATTAATTTTTTTCAAAACTTACCTATAAAACTAATTACAAAACCTGATATTAATACTGTTTTGTACTTTATGAATATGTTAAAAAATCATAACTTATAAACATTATTAATCAATTTTAACTTCGATTAGTTATAGAGAAAGTGATCATAAACAAAAATCACTCAAAAAAATTTTACCAAATGTGAGAGCTTTTTGCCTCAAATTAATGATAAAATTAAAACACAGTCCAACAGGAATTTAAAAGAGTACATCAGAAAAGATACTTTTGATGAATAAATCAGATAAATTCATAAAAAAAGTTTAAATGAAAAAATAATTTTTTTAGAATGGAACGTTCATGGCACCTACATTGTCAGTGCCTATGATGATGTTCGCTGGGTTTGGAATACCCCTGGAAGAGCTGCCGTTTTATTTGAAATGGGGAACGTACATCAGTTACTTACGATACGGTCTTGAAGGGTAAATATATTTTTTAAACATTTAATTAATTTTGTCTTTACACAGAATTTCTTCAAACAGAATTTCATACTTTATTTTTGAAAATTTCAGCTATGTACAAGCGATTCTGGGTATGAATAGACCCGCCTTCGAATGTAACGATGGTGATGTGGACAAAGATTTCAAGTTCTGTTTGTTCAAGAATCCCTCAAAGTTCCTAAAGGACGTAGTCAAAATGAGAGAAGATCAGTTCTGGAATGACGTTACCGCCCTCTGTTACATCATAATAATCATGAGGATCGCGGCTTACTTCCTCTTACGCTGGAAACTCATGGCTGCGAGATAGAACTTTGTTCTGTTAGGTAGTTTTTATTCAATTCGTCATTCCATTTTTGCCAAATCTTCCATCCATTTTTACAATTAATTAGAATGTTCTTAGTATAATGAAATTCCTGTAGTTTTTATATCAAATGCTGTATTTGTGAAAATCCTTGTTTTGAACTACAGTAGGATTTGTAAAATGTTTTTAATGTTAGTTATTGTTGGAACAAAATTGTATAGTTTTAAGTTTTGTTGAATCTTTTTAGGAGTACTTTTTTATTTCAACTTCAATCTATGAATTTTTATAAAATTTTAATGAATTTGTTGAAGCATTTGTTAAATGCAGTTACTTTTAATAATTTATAAAATTTCTACTAAAGAAGTAGAATGAAAGTTTTGAAATTCTCAAAGAAAGGCTTGAAAATCAAGCTTTTTCACCGTGATATTAAAATTGGATGCATTAGTTAATTATGCATTTAAAACAATAATGTTTGATTCATGAATTTTTGTAAATTTTAAAACTAGAATAGTGCCATGAAAAGAAATAATAATGGTGTAGCTTTAATCAAAATGATTCATTGCTGAACAAATAATTACATGTTTGTATTTGAGCGTTGAATTTTTATAAAATAAATCAACTTTTATAAAAAAGTTTACGTAATATAAGATAGCAGATAAAGTTTTTTTGATGACTTACTTTTACATCTTTTTCGAATATTTCTTGAAAAATCCAGCAATAATATTTTTAAGAGAGTGATGAAGCAATTTTTGATACTCTAGAATAAAACGGTCTCCAAGATAAAGTTAAAAAAATTTATTAAAAAATTTTGCATACTCAAGTTTTATACAGTCTTTTTTACTTTACATAATAATTATTCTTAAAGTACATGGCAATATAACGAGTGAAAGCTTTTGTTCACAAACCTGTACTACTTAAAAGTCCAATAATTGTCACAATGCAACTAATTTTTATTTATTATTGATGAAATGATTGTGTGCTATCATTGAATTAGGTTTGCTTTTTAAAAATCTGATTCAACGAAAATGTAAAAATATTTGAAAAATGTATAGCTTTTTAAGATAGTCACCTATCGCATAGGAGACTTCAGTTTTTTTTAGTGAAATATTAATAAAAACGATAAGCAATGCATGTTTTGTCATAATTATTTTTAAAATTAAATAAAAATGATATACGATCTCATTTGAGTGTTTTTAATTGATTACATACAACTTTTAATATTTCATAATTGTGTGGAGACGACTTTGAGAGTAGTTATTTTTTATAGCTTTTTTCTATCTCAAGTTTATCAGCTGAACAGGCAGATTTTTCATCTCACCTATATAAATAAATGATTATAAATTGAAAAAAATCTTGAAATAATTATAGTCTAGAATAATGTTGTAGGAAATGAATTTACCAGAGATATTACAAAAATTTTTATTTATTTACTTTAGTAAAAACAAACAGATATAAAAATCAATTTTTACAAAAAATGAAAATGATTTATAATTTGAACAAGTGTAAAGGAAACACTTGAATCACAGATAAACTTTAATTCAGATTCAATTTTTTTAGAGTCTCATCGCGTTTACTTTTACCACCTTTTGGCTAACTTAAGTTTAAAGCTCAAAAGAGCGTAGATAAAAGAGTGAAGAAATACGATCCAGCCAAAAAGTCCGTAGATAATCTCCACGAATGACATCGAGGGCATGTCTAGTTCACCGAGAATTCGCTCTGATTTTCGGAAATAGCAAAAATCGATGTGGCACGGAAGCTTCGGACGTCCGAGATAAATCGAGTTCAGAATACCCTCAAACGCGAAACTGTAATTTAAAATTTTTTTTCATTAACTTGTTTTAGATATTAATTTTAAAAGTTAACTTTTATTTAAAAACATATTTTAAAAATGTTGCTTCATTGATAAAATTGTTTTTTGGTCATTTAATTATTCAGAATATAAATTTAAAAGTCAACTATTATTACCAATATATAAAATAAGATCTTTTTTTACGTCGCGAGTAATTTATGCTGGTATCAAAAATGCTTGAAACATTAAAAAAAATTTCTTTCGATTTAGAATATTGCTTACCGGAAGTAACTTATGGCACTTAAAAAACGTAAGTAAACAGGAATTTCTCCAAGTTTGAGAAAAAATCCAGCGAACAAGACCATTGGAATGTTAGATGCTGGAATCAAAAACACACCAGCCTAAAAAGAAGAGGATTAATTTAAACGTAAAATTCATACGAAAGTGTTCAAATTTACATACATCAGTATTGAATGCGATTCCTGTGAGTATTCCGAAGGATTGAGCTAGAATAGTAAAAAGTGTGCCAATCAACCAAACTTGAAAAAATCTCAAGAACTCCAATGGCTGGCCGGTCATGTAGTAAGCTATCGTTAAGAAACAAGTTGGACATATTATCTGAAATTGAAAATTTAAATTATCATCAAGTAATTTAGAATTTGAAGATTCAAGTTTACCTGTAAAGGTAGGTCGGAGAGCACTTTTGTAATATAATATGATTCTAGTGAGTACCAGTTATTGGTTTTTTCTCTCAAGAAAACTGCGGCTTCCGTTGGGACTGAAAAAAAAAAAACAATAATAATAATTTGAATAAAATTGTTTTAAAAAAGAGATTTTAAAATGAAATAATTACATGTTTGTACGGCTGGCATGGCACTTGCGAAGAACAGAAAAAGTGGGAAAAAGAAGATGCAGGCGATGTTGCTTTGTACTTTACTCGCATCTTGTCCAAAATCATAGAAGAGCAGTCCCAGTAGTAAGGCAACGACTATATGAGCCGACAGTCTTAAATAAGTCAGGATCTAAAAAATCATCATCACCTTTAGATAAACTAAATAGCTATGAAAAGATTGACGAAGAATTATTCGAGCAGATAGCATGAACTCACTGGATCCCTTGAAACGCAAACGAAAGCCCGAGCCAGGAGCACATGCGTTTGCATTAGACGAGGTACAGCGTAACGCCGAACGGACGGTTCCAACGGGCCGGAGCTTTCGGTGATGCTCCTGGTTTCATCCGCTGGTGAAGTGCTGATTCGCTCGTAGTCACCACCGCGTTGGCCCGTAACTACCTCTAGAACTGATTGCACAGATTATTACTTACTTAAATTTTTATACGGTTTCCCTAGTAGCATGAGAGTTAAATTTGACCATTTCAAAGCTTGTTAGGGGCCATTAATGGGATTGAATCTATGAAATGGCCAGAAACAAACCATTAAATGGCCAACTTTGATTCTTATTGCTACCAGGGTTGAGCTTAAAAGTATAATAAAATTTCACATTTAAAAAATCTGATTCTGATAAGTTTGATCAAGTAGGGTCAAAATTCTCAAAAAAACTAAAAAGTTATTCAAAAAATCCCAATCATCGTCAATTATCGAAATAAAAAAAAAATTTTCATAATAATTTATGAAAAAAACATAAAAATCGAGGTTTTATAACTCTGTATGTGCAATACAGAGTTATTACAGACTTTGAGTATAAATTCTTTAAAAGTTGAGTTTTCAATCCAATGGCAATGGTTGTTAAGAGTAATGGTGTATTTGATGTAAGAAAACGATATCACAAAGTTTTTGTCAAAATCATGAACGTTTATGGTCTGTATATAAAGTCAACTCATCGCCCAAAATAAATTATCTCGAAGTTTAATATTTTCAGTTAGAAATTTTCATGGTTACTCGATAAAATAATTTAAATTTAAAATTAAAAAAATTGTTCAAACCAAATTCGGCGAGATTGTAGAAGGGCGGACACGCGTAACCGAGTTCTTTAAAGTGATGCAATATGCGGTCCTGGGGTCCGCAGTAGCAGCACCTGCCCCGGCACATCACCAAAAGGTCATCGAACAGACAAGTCATGCGACTGGATGGCTGATGTACCGAGCACACCACCGTGCAACCTCTCCGCGCAGTTTCGCTCAGCATGTCCATCACCTAGAGAATTTCATATTTAAAGTTAAAGTTAAATTTAGTATTATTCAAGTAAATAAAAATATCTATTCAAAAAAAATTAAAAAAAATTAAATATAGTATCAGTCAAAATATTGGAGAGCGATGGAAGAAATAATTCATAATCACTCCTGCAACCGTCAATAATTTTCTGTAATAAGCGTGCAGTTAGAGGTGTTGACGTTACGATGACAAGGTCTTTTCATGATGACAGCTGCAATTGCAGTAATCACGTTGTAGCAACAAAGTATAAACCGATTAACTTGGAGAGCCGATTAAATGATCTAATTAATGATTAATTTTATCTGTTCACCTGGTTTGACGAGGCGCTGTCGAGCCCGCTCGTGGGCTCGTCGAGGAGCATCAGCCAGGGACTGCTTATCATTTCCACTGCTATCGAGAGCCTTTTTTTCTCACCGCCGCTCAGGTTGCACGCCAGAGTGTCCAGGCAGTCGTGCAGTCCTAGTTTCTCAGCAACGTCCTGGATCTGGTGATTGTAAAATTCAAAAATTTTTTTTTTAATTTCTTAGGTAATTTTAGGTAAATTTTTAGTATGGTATACGAACGATGAATTTTCTGGAAACCCCGTCTTTTATTTTCCTCCTCGAGAGCTTGAGTCTCGCGGCGATGTTTATGGTCTCCTTGACTGTGAGCAACGGCATGAGAGAAAAGTCCTGGGGAACATAGCACACGCTCAGCCGTCGAAATAGTTCTGGCTGTTCCTGGATAGTCGCCCCGTTCAGTCGCAGTCGATTCCTGAATCTAGCCTGGTTCTTCCCGGAGCACCGGTTCCCCAGGAGATTCAACAGGGTTGTTTTTCCGGCCCCGGATGGTCCCAGGATCGCGGTCAGACGACCCGAACGAATCTCGCCGCTCACATTGTGCAATATAGTCTTGCATTTTCCTGCGTTAATAAATTTTTCATTTCATGGTCAATGGTTTTTGCTCGAAAGTTTTTACTCGTTTTCTATTTTTAAAACTATCTTTAAAAACGATCAATTAAGACTCAAGTTTAATTTTTAGCGATAATTTCAAGAGCGGACTTTCAGACCTTTGTTAAACTGTTATAATAATTACAATTTGTTTACAAATTCTATTCATTACATCTGAGCCTACTGAATTGTTACTGCAATAAAAGGCTTTTTTAGCTGACCTACAACTTTAATGTTCATAAACTTATGCTTTAAAAAAAAAATCTATATTATTCATCTTTTGTAAAATAGCGAAGCTGTATGAAAATAAAATTTTTTTGATAATTTGTAATGACACCAGCGATAATCGTCGTCAAGTGCACAATTTAACTTATACGCTTGAATAAAGAGCTTTTTGAAAATTTTCATTTTCCTTGCCAAATTAACGATTAAAATGAAGCGCATTGCAAAAATGGATGAGCTGACGATTCTTATAAAAGATATATATAAGTATTGAAAAAACCGTTACCTTTTCTCGAGGGCACCGTATAGCTGACGTCCGAAAACTGTAAGTCTACCTGGTGCTTAACTTCCGAAGAAGTCAAGACTATCGTAGCCGGTCGCAGTGGCGAGCTGACCAGGCAGTTGCTGTCCGGCTCCTCGTCCATCTATGCAGCGTTAGATACTGAGCCTGGTGCGACCGTCATGATTCTCTGAGATAAGATAATATGACGAGTGCAGAGATCTGCTTTTTTATTTTTGCTATTTATAGACACCTTGACCTACAAAAAATGTTCATCTTTGGTCTATTGATCATACACTTGTTACTGGATAGTTGCTGATAATTGCGCTATTTTTTCTGAAAATTTTGATTTTTCTCTTTGTATGACTGCATGACCAACGGCGCATTAATTTTTTTTCTACTTTTTTTTTTAACTTAATTTCTTTTGATAAATATTTTTAATTGAAAAAACAATTGCATTTTGCAAAGCCCATTTTCCAATTATGATGAAAAAAATTCTAGTATTAGGAAACTTGACCAAAAGAGATTACATTTTTACTCAAAGATAATTTTTGAATATTAGTAAACGACAAACAAAAAACTTAATTTCAAATGAATACCATGAGCTTGTTTTTAAGTATTGTTTCAGTTTTCAAAAAAAACCGTGATAAAACTTACTTAAAAGTCAGAATCAATCAATACAATTTGACAAAATTCTTCTACAATTTAATCGGTCCATTTTTAATTCACTATAAATATGCCGAATCTTATAAACTGCAAGAGTACACCCGAGTATCAAATTTTATACACCGCAGGTTTAAGTATTCGAAGCGGTCAAACTGGTTTCGATTCAGGGCAAAAATGCATGTTCCTACATCGCGATACCGATCAAGATGAGCATTTAAAACTTAACTGAAAATTTTTTTTATTATTATTTTACTTTTTACTCAGTCTAAAAAAAAAAGAAAAACTCATCAATCATTACTAGATTACAGTATGTATTTAGTAGAAAAACGAGATTCAATCATGCAATTAATGGCATGTTGGCTTAAGCTGAATTAATTTTGAATATTTGAAAGGAGAGAACTTACAATGTTTAGCTTTGATTTAAACATTTTTTTTAGCTTATCTGAAAGAGAAGTAAGCATGTGTTTGGATGTTAAATACAAAAGCATGAATTAGAATTAACGCGCCTACAATACACTTCACACGCCGGTTGAATTGTTCATGAGTACATGCGTTTTTCGCGAAGCTGGCAAATGCTCATTGCAGTGTGCCAACTGCGCACACGCCTATGAAAATCGAGATAAAAATTGTAGCGTTTTGAAGTTACAAGTCGAACTTTATTTGTTAAATTAATAAATAGCTTTGAATAAAGAGTAACTTACTTTGTTAAATACATTTCCGTAGTGCAAACGATTATTTATTGAAATAATCGTTACTAAATCATCGAAATTTTTTAAATTCACGACAGTGAAAATGTTTATTATATTTATCTATTCATTCTCTTTTATTCACCTTTTTATTCTTTATTTTATTAAATAAAAGTTTCGAAAAACCACCTTGTCCACTCGAAACATTTGCATATTGATTTTGATGCACACTTCAACAACTCCGGCAGCTGAGAGTCGTCTGCGGGTCTAACTTTCTAAACGAGAAGCGTCAACGCGTCGCGAATAGAATACCAGTCGAGATGCGTGCGAATTTAAGAGGGGGGAAGTTACCGATCGAGAACCTTGATTAATTCCGAGGTTACGATTAAGATGATGAGATGAAGTTGATTAGTTTGAACTAAAAAAATGGTTTTAAGTAGCAAAAAAAATTTTTGACTAATTTGTCTAGCTTGATTATTGATAATCTCTAGGATTATTAATTATTTACCTAGGTTGAATTGACCTAGGAATGACTCTTAAAAAAATTTTTTGTAGAAACCCCACAATGTCTACGCAACGAAAGTTCATTAAAAAAGGGAACTTTTGACGCAAGTAACAAGTAGCAAAAATTGTTTCCTTGTGCGACGCATGCGCGAAGGAAAATAGGGATTTTAAATTTTTAAACTCTTGACCGTCGTCAAAACTTTAGCCATGAGAGGGCTAAGTACGCGTTCTTGCGAGTTAAAACTAAAACTTAAATTTTGTTTATTATACGAATTTTTAGTTCAAATCGCAAAAACTCGAGAACCACTCAATATTTTTTTGGGGAAATTTCAGGACCACATTCTTGAAGCTTTTCCAGAGCTAATAAAACTGCCCAGATATTTTTAAAGCCAGCTGTAATTAACTTTTAAAAACAAAAATTTGGCAATTAACCTAAAACTTTGGATTAAAAAATTAATAATAAAAGTTTAGAGTTGAAAAACGACATCTATTTAAAGGATATTACACCGAGCTGTAAAATTGCAGTCAATTTGTTTAAAATAAATTTGTGAGTCTTTGAATGACCTATTAATAATTTATAAATTTGTTAACTCATATTTGAAATAATCCTTGTGAATTTTTGTGAATTTTTGAGACTGAATGGTTATGAATCTTTGTCATAAAATTCATAATTCAACTAAAGTATCTTCACAATTAAAAATACTTTCTGCAAGGACCTTACGGGATTATTATTAAAAAATAAATAATGATCAACCCTTTTTTATATTGAAAAGTAAAGTTTAGTAACTACTGTTACTACTTTTTAGAATATTATTCAAATTAATTTTATTAATTGTTATAATTATTTAACTCTTCATCATTCAGCGAATGAATTTATATATGAATGATGAATCGAAAAGTGCGACGTTGCCGTTACGTCATTTCCCCCGCGCACGTCGCTGCGATCCGCGGTTCTCAACAACTAACTTGGTTTTCCTAACTTCATGTGTTAGCTTGTCCGCGACGTCGAAATAAGATCAAAAAACCTCGTGCTTACCACACGAGTGTAATCCAATAAACTAATTCTTAATTATTTAATTGTAATTAATAACTCGCAGTTTATTGAGTGTTTTTCGGAATCCCGAAAATCTTCGATCTGAGTGTGAACAAAAGTGTTAAGTAAAAAATCATAATGACGGGAAGCGCAGGAAGAGGTACACGCCAGGCCTACAAAGATAAATCCAAACCGGCCGACATTCGTTTTAGCAACATTAATGCTGCAAAGGGTAATTTTTTAAATAAATTTGAATCATTTTATGATAGTTTCAAAATTTTTTCAAAATTACATGTTTATATCAGTGTTCAGTGTATATGATGTTGAAAATTCGAATCAGTTATTTTTATTGGGGCAATGTCGGACCTTTTATGGGCATGGGAGTGTTGTCAGCTCATAAGAAAAAACCAAGATAAATTTAGGCATTTTCTAACATTGAAAACCAAATTGTCTGAAAATTTCTCAATTTATATTTTTCACTGATCATTATGTTTTATGTAGTATTTTAGGTTAAAGTTTGCTTGCTTTTATCATAAATAGGTTACTTTCAGAATTTCAAACTTTTTAAATTAAAAACTTTGGTTCATAATACTTAATTTTATTTAAAAATATAGTTATATTGATGACACTAAACATTAAAATAACTTTATTATATATATATATATATATATAAAAGTTTGATGAATAATATAAAATAATTTAAGTGGACTGATATAACTATACATGAATACATCTCATTTTGAATGAAAATCTATTTATAATTTTTACAGCTGTAAGCTATGCCATCAGAACAAGCTTGGGACCCAGGGGAATGGACAAGATGGTAATTGATTAATTTTAATTAAAATTTTTCTTATAATTTATAAATTGAACCTAACTTTTTTGCAGATTCAATCAGCCAATGGAGAAGTAACTATTACAAATGATGGAGCAACTATTCTGAAAGAAATGAATGTTATTCATCCTGCAGCAAAAATGGTGAGATTTATGAAATTATTTTGAATCTGTGAGTGATTCTTATACTATAAAATACTTGAATCATATTTTACTTTAATATTTTAGTTGGTTGAGTTATCAAAAGCACAAGACATTGAAGCTGGGGATGGTACAACCAGTGTTGTAGTTATTGCTGGTGCACTTTTGGAGGCTGCTGAACGTTTACTCCAAAAAGATATTCATCCTACATTAATTAGTGATTCTTTCCAAAAAGCAGCAGCCAAGGCTGTTGAAATTCTAGTTGGAATGTCCAAATCTATTGACATGACAAATAAACAATTACTTCATCAGACTGCTTCTACCTCTTTAAATTCAAAGGTAAATTTTTTTTTTTTTTTTTTTAAACGGTAGATTTCTGAGAGTAACATAAAATTGCATGGTTATGATTCATATTTTTGTGATTTTTATCCAGGTTGTCTCACAACATTCAAGTTTGTTAGCTCCACTTGCTGTTAATGCAGTTCTCAAAGTAACTGAGCCTGGTAAAGAACAATGTGTTGATTTAAAAGTAAGTGTAACCAAAAAATTTGCTCATCTATTAATTTTTTATAAAAAATTAGAAAAATTATAAATTTTTTCTTTTTAGGATATTAAAATTATCAAGAAATTGGGTGGTACTGTAGAAGATACAGAATTAATTGATGGTGTAGTCTTCACACAAAAGTCTTGTAACATCAATGGCCCCAAGAAGCTTGAAAAGGCTAAAATTGGTCTGATCCAATTTTGCATTTCACCTCCAAAAACTGATGTATGTATATGACATTATATGTACAAATTCTTGAGTTTTCTGTAGATTTTTCATTTCTTTGATTTTATTTTTTTTTTATAGATGGATCACAATGTCATTGTATCAGATTATGCTGCAATGGATCGTGTACTTAAAGAAGAGAGAGCTTACATCTTAAACATCGTTAAGCAAATTAAGAAAGCTGGGTGCAATGTCTTACTTGTACAAAAATCTATTCTCCGCGATGCTGTCAGTGATTTAGCAGTTCATTTCCTTGACAAAATCAAGTGCATGGTCATCAAAGACATTGAGAGAGAAGATATTCCTTTCATTTGCAAAAGTTTAAGTTGCAGGCCAATTGCTTCACTTGATCATTTTACTGCTGAAAATCTTGTAAATGCTGAGCTTTGCGAAGAAATTCAGACTGGCAACTCTAAATTCGTTAAGGTAAAAAAATTTTATTCAATAAACGAAATTTTATATGCTTTTATTTTTTCAAGTAATGTATAATTTATTTTACAAAACAGATAACTGGAGCACAAAATCAAGGCAGAACTTGCACAGTCGTAGTTCGCGGTAGCAACAAACAAGTCCTTGAAGAAGCCGAACGATCTCTGCACGACGCCCTGTGTGTCATCCGTTGTCTTGTAAAACAAAATGCTATTCTTCCTGGTGGTGGAGCACCAGAAATTCAAGTGTCCCAGCAATTGTACGCAATTTCAGAACAATTAGTTGGAATTGATAATTATTGCTTCAGAGGGTATGCTGGAGCTCTTGAAGTAAGTTTTTCTACATTTACAATTTGTTGAAACAAAAAAGATTATCATTTGATCTAACATAAACTTTCTTTTGAAATTCAAGGTAATACCATCAACGCTAGCTGAAAACGCGGGTCTGAATCCTATAGCCACTGTCACAGAGCTACGAAAGCGTCACCACGGTGGTGACAGTGGAATGGGTATCAACGTGCGAAAGGGCACGATAACCCGTATGCTTGACGAAGATGTTATTCAGCCTTTGCTCGTGTCAACAAGTGCTATTACTCTCGCCACGGAAACGGTTCGCAGTATTCTGAAGATTGACGATATCGTCAACACCATACATTAAAACATTTAAAATTTAATTCACGTTCCGATTGACATTTTTTATACGCTTTTAAACACAGAGATTTAATTTTTGTCAGCAAAACGAAAGTATCATGGATACATTAGAGAGTCAAACGTTTTACAGCAGAATTTACAGTGTAAATTTTAGCTTATTTTTATTTCAACTCCAACTGTAATAAGATTGCATTTATTTGAAATAAGAAAATACTTGACTCTTTTAATGTAACACGAATTTCAAAATGATTTTTATTTTATACTAACACCCACACTCTCAGAAAAAATCAAAATGAATTGTAAATCTTTTGATGAAGCATCGTTGAATTTTTGTATTGTATGCAATTAAGCCTTGTAAGGTAAAATAAATGAATAATAATTGATATTTATCGTAAAATTGGTTTATTCTTTTTCCTTTTATAAAAAATAGCTTTCATGTGTATAATTTTTTATCTCGCTAAAAACGCAATATTTTCAATTTTGATTTATAACAGGTTTCAGATGCAACAGATTATTATTTTTAACACTTAATCATACATAAAACATTTTTTAATAAAAAGAATTCTGTAAATAATTCTTAGACTGGCTGACGTAACTACATAAGAATCCAAAACATTTAGTAAAAATTAAGTACTATGAATTGAATTTGTAAACAAATGCTTTTTTAAGTAAGCAGTATCACAAAATTTTATGCTTGCATTTGCTGCAATTGAATTTGTTAAATAATCTTATTTACAGTATCAAACAAAAAAAATTAATGTCTTCTTAGAGTATTTAATAGCTGACAAATATTTCAAACAAAAATAATAACTTATACTCAAACATAAGTAAATAGGTAAAATTTAATTTATGTACCTACTTATTTCATCTATTTATAATTAGTTTAAACATTAAACTTCGACATTTTAAAAACCACTCCCGCTTATATTTATACATTTTAAGTCACATTATATACCATCTAATGATATATTTATGTTAAATTAATTATTGAAAGTAATTTAAACAGAATATAGTCTAATAACATCAAATTCATACAAATATCATACTTTGCTTTAAATGTACATAGTTTCTCTTTATTCAGTCTGTAAAGCAGGACCAAACAATCATTTGATTTGAAAAATAAGGATTTCATGATATTTTTATAACTAAAAAGGCTAACTCAGGAAGCTAAAATCATCTAAATAAAATCATTTAATAGCTTCAATACTTTTTTTTTTTTTACCCAATTTCTGTAATATCAATTTAAATGATTGCTTGGTTTGATTAATGGGTAATTAATTAATGGGTTTTCTATGTTACCAACGAGGTTCAATCTGAGAAAACTGCCACTGATGATATGCGTTATTTGGATCACACGGCATTAGTGACAAATGATCAGTTTGAGGATGAACAGCCATACATTTTTTGTGAACGCGATGATAAAATGTTTTTGTTTTCTGAAATATAAGGAAGTAATGTAAAATAAAAAACATAATTTTTAGTTTTAAACTGTACTTTTCAATTTAAATCTCGCTTAAAGTTAAGATTTCTCAAAATCTAAAACTCACTTCATCATATTCCCATGGACCATCTACAGTTCCAATTCTGCAAAAAGCTAGCTTGATGCCTTGACCATCTGCTTCAACACACCTTTCTCCAACTCCAAGTTGTCCTTTTTCATTCAACCTTATCAACTAAAATATAGTATAATTAGTAAAAATTAAAAATTAAATTGATAAGGACCAAATAAATGTCATACTTGATTGTTTCCAAAACCATGGCAGTGAGATGTTGACATAAGAGAAGGAGGAGAATGTCCCATAGTATCAAGGCACTGCATATTTGCAATATTTTTCAACTACAAAGAATGAATTTTAGTTTTCAAGTTTGTTGAATGTATTTGAGTAAATTTAGTGCATTACCTCTCCCCAATGAATATTAGGTGGAAGTTCTGGAAATTTATCCAACACATCATACGCAACATTTTCCATAAACCAACTGAAACTTTTACATCTTTTTCTTTTTTTGAATTCTAACTGCTCTGTTATGTCACCATGATCCAAATACCTGGCTAAAGGTTCTCTAGTGTAGAAAAATTCTTTGTATTTTTCATCAAACCATGTTTCAATTACACGTTTGTAATTCTGAAACAATATTTAAAAAAAATTAGTTATTTTAAGAATTTAAGATAAACAAAAAAAAAATGAACATTTATGTTGCATTAAGCTTACAATTGTAATCAAAGGTCCTTTTTTCTTTTGTGCAAGTTTACCAAAGTTGTAAGGCATAAAACCTCGATAAACATGTCCAACATGAGAACAAGGAACCCAAACAATGCTACCTCCACACTGCCATATTTTAAAAGATAACTCGAAATTTTCACCTCCCCACACTAGTAAACCTTCGTCATAGCCTCCAAGTGACAAAAAATATTCTCGATTGATGGCAAATAAACCTCCCGCGTGAGTTGGAGATCTAAAAATTAATGTAATAAATAATTTTTTTTTTTTTTTTTAATCGTCAAATTGTGTAGAAATTTTATTTAAAAAATTAAAACTTTTAATAAGAATTGCGGATTTTTTAATCACCTGTATGGCATACTCTTATATTTTCTAGTCTTGGCTTCTCTTGATGGCAAATCGTTTTCTTTATAAAGCATACCCCATTCAAAAATACCACGAAATAGACGATGATCTTGATAAACAGGTCGGTATTCAAAAGTTTTGTGATCTATTCCGTCAATTATAGGAACTGTCATAACAGATCTAAAAAAGAGAATTTTTTATATATAAAATACATCAGTGACTACAAAAATTATGAGAGTTGACAAAAGTTTATTAATAAAACTTACTTATCTAGAGCTATTGGAGAAAGTAAAGGTGGAAGCCAGTTAGCATTTACTTCACAGTGTGCATCCAAGAAGACAATTACTTCTCCTCTGGCTTCTCTTGCTCCTCTAGATCTTGTGCGAATAAGACCCTGCCTTTCGGAATTTCTCAAAAGTCTTACTTTACCCTCCCACTGCTCAATACTTGTTTCTAAATCACCTTTCAAATTTTCTACAAATTTAAAAAGGATAAGTTATTGTAATTTCTATTTTCATGTTAGAAAAATTGTTAACAAACCTTTATCAGAAAAATCATCAACCAAGAGAACCTCCTCAAGAAACTGAGGAGGTGTTCTATTGATAACACTATGAACGGTTCTCATTAAAACTGACCATCCTTCATTATGGAAAACTATTATTACACTAGCTTTAGGTAAATTCTCAGGATACTTCCAATACTTGCACCTTAAATAATTTAAACAAATTAGGTTGTTTAAAAAGGAAAATATGTTGGTTTTCATGAAATAATTTAAAACTTACTCATCTGGTCGAGTGTCAGGAATGCTTCTATCCATTGCTATCTCATCTGAACACATAATATTCATTCCGTATGCTGCTTCAGATTCTTGAACATCATTTTGTTGGTCGTCTTTTAAAATATGAGGTTGCCCACCTTCACCGGGACCCCTTCTCTCTTCTACTTTTAGTTCAAAGTTACCCAGTTTCCCTTTGATCATTTCGGGTGCACCAATCTAAATGTAATTTTAATAGTAATTTACTCCAATTCATTGTTGTTTTATATTTTTATCAAAGTTTTACTTACTTCTTTAGATGAGAAACCTTTTAAACTTTCAGTCCAGTATCTATTCATTTTGGCATGAGGCAATAAGTACATGAAGTAAAAAAGTAAGAGGAGGCAACCAGCTCCCACCATCAAGTGAATCACCCGATTTCTCCTTATCTGAACAATCCTCATTCTTCTTTTTTATAGGAAATAATCTTGAAAAAAATACAAATTTTAACATCATTAAAAATTTAAAATAAAAGCTACTGATATTTTGTTCTACAAATATTTATAATAAATAGATTTTCATTGGTTTACTATTAAGAATTTAAAAATTCTATGAATGCATAAAAATTCAATTCTAATAATTTTATGTACAAAATAAGTTTATTATGAGTATAAAAAATGATTTTTTTGTAATTACTTTATATTTGATATTGAATAGTATTTGAAAGACTTTTAGTTTAAATAATGTTTAATGGTAATTGATAAAAGAAACAAGGTATGTGCTGTCTAATTAGTTTGAATTTAATTTATTCCAATAAGTCGACAGTAATTGATGAAAAATTCTTAATATAATATTTAAAATTGAAATTTTTCATTACCTGGGCAAATAAAATACCAACAGGTTACTCTTATGTACAAATTTCACGAAACAAACATTTTCTAGTTGTAAAGATCAGTCTTGAAAAAGCCCATATTGCTTTTGTTAACTCAACCGCTTGTAGAAAAGCGATGATCGTGGCTAAAATGCGTCGGCTTGCTAGCACAGTTTTTAGGAAAAGTCAACGTGTCGCATCGCTGACGACTAGCGGTAATATTCGATCCTCTCTCTCCTCTCCCTTCGCTTTAACTCCTTCTCTCTCGATCTTCTTTCTTGCAATGCCACTCTTTCAAATCGTCTGATGGCGGCTAGATAAAAAAATAGATAACTTTTACCCAATTATAAAGATGAGTAACTTAGCGGTGAAATTGATGTGAAATCCACAGGTGAATGTGTTTGTTATCTTTTCTCTTTACTTGCAGGGGTTTGTGCCTATGACCCATGTTTACATTGAGAAGCGTCGATTGACGGTCATAAAATTTAATTGTTTAATCTCACCGGTTTATCATGGTTCGAAGGTCCTTCGAATTTTTCCTTATAATTAAGAGTTTTAATATCCAATCATGAGTAATTAATTAATTGTTTCAATTATTTTTTAAACGGGTAAACCAAGGAGAGCTAATCGTGAGCTATAACAACTTTTTATTCAGTCATTTTATATAAATTTTTTTATTGTGTTTTAAAATAGTAATGTTTAGAATAATAACGTTTTCTTCTAAAATTAAATTTTTCTGCTTTTACAATAAAAACAATTATTTTTTTACAGAAATGGAAAAAATTTATTCAAGACTTTTACAAAGCGATTATAAAAAACTAAATTTAGAAAAAAATTAAACAATTAAAATAGAAAATTTATATAAAAAATTAATAGCTTATTCGATCAATGACCCTGTCCATATGGTGGAATGAATTTAAGGTAAGTTCATTCCGTGTCCACAGATTTACTTGTCATTGAACAAGAGTGTTTCTGCTAGTTTGGTATAAATGCCGTACATGCCCATGTGCTTTCTTATATGTTACGTGAAATTTTTATCCTAATAGATATTTTGCCAATAAAAATACAAGTTTACTTTGAATAAAGTATTTCAGTAGCTGGATTTATAAATTTAAGTTTTAAAATGGTGAGTTCGACGATGTTTTTAAAACTGTTAACGTTTAAGTTTGAAAAGTAAGGTTATGAATGAAAAACATTTATCTTACCAAAAATTTAATTTTTTAGGGAAAGAATAAAAAAACTCGTAAGGTCGTAATGCAAAGATTTGCTCAAATGAAAAAGATGATTAGTCCTAGTGATCCTAGAATGTAAGTAAAGAAAGGCAATCTTTTTTAGTTTGTTTTATTTTCTCATAATAACACTCTTTATCCTTGAAATCAAAGTTTTACTGTTTAACTTAAATAAGTATAAAAATATCCTTGTAAATTCTAAGTAAAAAAAAAAAATAGTAACACCCAATTTATTTATAGTAAAGAAGAAAAAAGAGCTCCTCCAAAAAAGAAAAAACCAGAAGATCCACAGAAGATAAAAGTTACAGAAGCGTGAGTAAACCAGATAATTTTGACTACTGATAAATCAATTAAAATTTCTCTAAATAATAAATATAATGTAATGTTTTAGACCTCAACAATCTTCTGCTTTGTTCTTTCAATACAATGAACAATTGGGACCTCCTTTTCATATCATAGTGGATACTAATTTTATTAATTTTTCAATTAAAAATAAACTAGATATTGTGCACAGTATGATGGAATGTCTGTACTCCAAATGTATTCCTTATGTAACAGACTGTGTTATGGGAGAGTTGGAAAAATTAGGTCAAAAGTATAAGTTAGCTTTAAAAATAATCAAAGATCAAAGATTTGAAAGATTACCTTGTTTGCACAAGGGTACATATGCTGACGATTGTATTGTAAACAGAGTAACTCAGGTGGGCCTTATGATTTTTTTTTTTTTTTTTTTTTTTTCCATAAGTAGTTTGAAATTAAAATTCAATTTTGTTTAGTTTGAAAATAAATTATGATTTTAAAAAACCGTTTGTTTAAAAAAAAATAATAATTTATCTTAATGGTTTCAGCACAAATGTTACATTGTTGCAACAAATGACAAAGATCTAAAACGCAGGATACGCAAAATACCTGGAGTTCCTATAATGTATGTGTCACAACATCGCTACACAATTGAAAGGATGCCTGATGCTTATGGGGCTCCCAAAAAATAAAAATTTCAAGGGGATATCTAGACTTTTTTAAATCATATGCGTCAGTTGGCCGAAAACGAATCACACGATTTGTTTTTAATTTAACAGAGACTTAGAAGTCAATAAAAATAAATCTAATATTTATGAAATTTTTTATAATTATGTATATTGTACAAAGCATTACTTGTGTTGAGAAATTTCTAATTCAGAAGGGTTGTCCAAAGTACACTTTGGGTAAGTTTTGCAAGTCAAGTTGTTTACTGATCTAGGATGGCGACATTTCGGTATTTGATTTAATATCCTTATCAAGCCAGGGTATTAAATCAAATACCGAAACGTCCGTCGTTTGAATTTGAAATTTTTTTTGTTTGTGAAAAAAAAAAAAAAAAAAAAAAATGTAAAAAATATTTGATTCGACAAGGACATCTGTTGAAATTATATTTAAAATTTTTTTTAATTATGTGTGAGTTGCAGTAATGCTTTGAAATTGTATCTGAGTCTCTATCTTTACAATTTTTTGAAAAGTCCTAATGATTTAATCTTATTTTTATTGAATCTTCAAAATTAAATTTATTATCAGATTATTAAATATGAAAAATACAAAAAAGTAGTCTGCAGTGATCATCTTTTGTATGATTGTATAAGTGAAAATTGTAAATGATAGAAAATTGGATTGTTGAAAGTTAAAAGTATCTTAAAATAAGATAAATTAAAAGGCTATGTAAATATTATAATCTTAGCGCCGTCAAGAATTTTTTAGCGTTTGCAACAAATATTTTGCAATTTGAAAGTAACAAATCATTTTTTTATAACGATATTTATAAATAAGATGAAATAAATAAAAACTTGAATTTAACCAAACTTAACTTATTATGGATATGGTATAATAACTTTTCCTATTTCAAATTCCTCCCAAAAAAATTAATACAAAAGTAAAGTCTTTCGTTTCCAGTCGTGATGACATTAGTTTTTTTTGGTAACCCACCCATGAGAAAACAATTTTTAGAAAGAGTCAAAATATCATCGGCAAGACGGGACACTGAGAAATGTGGATGAAAAGGACCGATAAACAAAAATAAATCAAATCTCTTTCGAGAAATTCGAACCAGAGAGAAAGAGAAAAAAAGAGGATAATCCTAGAGCCATAAAACTCGACGACGACGGTCCGGACAAAACTAGGATATCTCCCCCCCGCGCGGGCACTAAGGTAGGCTGGCAGTCAGAAAACAGGTTCCGCTGCTCCCGCTGCGATCCAGCCAAGCCGGCCGGAGCATTTAGGAAATTCTCGAATAAAAAATTCGCGTCCGCCGCCGCGGTATTATTTATTATCCCATGCGTCGGCGAACGAACGATCGGAGGAAGAAGAAGAGCGAATTTAATCTCCTGACCCGCGGCGACGGCATATAAGGGCTAGAAGGGGGGGAATATCTGGTTTTCGCAAATATTTTAAAGTCGTTGTGACAAGGCTGCCGGGGCTTTTTGTTGTTGTTACACTTGCTGCTGCAGCCGCCAGGCAATTAAGTTGAAATTTAATTGCAGCGTACCATTGCACAATGCTTTAAGGATTCTAGGGTAAAGTTAATAAAGTCGCCCGAGAGCGTGCTTAATCGCGACTCCCATAATTCCTCGCATTTCTCTTTTATCTTACTTCTTTTTTTTTTTTTTTTTTTTCGACTCCCCGACTGCACTCTCCCCTTATTCTTCGCTAAATGTATTTGTCGGCGTAATTTGTAAACGTTGCAAAATAACAAGGTCTTCAACTTTTGGCGCGCGCCTCGATCGTCTGCCTTCTTTGCGGCCTCAGAGCGGAGTTGTATTATTGGTATCCCTAAATCACAGATTGGTGCTGCTGATAGCGCGGGTAAACTCACCTGATTAATGACTCGCGATCTATTGAATTTACATAATTTTAATGCGTCTATTAGTGAAATTTTTTCAAGGATCTTCAACTTACAATCTTGAGAAAATATTTGTCGCAAAAATATTTCCTCGTAACAATCATCGCATCAAGCTAAGGCTTTTCATTTGCCGTAAAGGAGCCCAAGCATTCTTTTTTTTTTTTTTTTTTTCTCTCTTTCTCGCGCAATTTAATCGTTTTAAACGTAAAGTAAAAATCATTTTGCGATGAGAGTAAATCTCTGTGACATCTCGCTCGAGACAAAAACGCGAGTGATTTATAACACTTTTACAAGTATCACTCCCGCTTGCAGTAGCGTCAGCTAACTCCTTCTGATTTAAAGAGTATACACTGAGAGATTTCTTCAGGAATCCTTTTGATTCTCAACGAATAATTTTTTAATATTAAGATTAATCGGACACCGGAGGAAAGAAAAAATTATATAAAACAAAAATAAAAAAATAAAATTATTAGAAAATCAATAAATACAAAATTAAATTGAAATAAAAAAAATAAAAAAAATATGATTTAAAAATAGAAATAAGTTTGTGAATACTTCTCAAAGTTTCAAGCCAGGGTTTTCTTAACAAATCAAAGAGAAAATTCACTTGCTTATTAAAAAAATGAAGGATGTAGAAGGTTAGAAAAGGAAATTGTAGAATCAGTAAATTCGGTTTCGTCCTTCTTAGGACTCATCAGGTGAAAATAGGCCACTTCGCGACCGAAATAAAAAAAAATATTAAAAAATTTTTTAATCAAAAGATTTGAAATAAAAATTATTTACCTGCAGGGATCGAGGAACGACCATGTAAAACGAACTGCTGGAAAAATGTAAGTGAAAAGGTTAAGACTCTAAGAGTGAAACTACAACAGATCTTCTGGACGTTATGGATGTTTTGGAAAATAGGGTTAAATAAGTAAACATATAAACTCCATAACATATCCATAACGTCCAGAAGGCCAATTGTAGTTGCACACTCTAACAGATGAGAAGAAAAAAAGAATGTGCAAAAGAAAAAAGGTAAATTCATGTCAGTAGTTTGTAAGAAAAAAGAAGAAAGAAAAAGTATAGTATTTCAGGTGTTTAATTAAAAACTTTCAATTTCCCGGTCAATCTTATCCACTCATCTACAGGCTAAAATTCTATGTCCTTTAGAAAAAACAATTCATCAAGTTGAGCAAGACTCGAAAATTTTGCAATTAATATCATCTGAATTTCGGCTTGGAAAAAATCACATTTAAAAACACCGGATTACCATGATCCACGTTCGATGCAATCGCCCACACTTCTTTTCAAAAGCCCCGACCTCGATCCTCGCTAAATCCCGGGAATCGAAAAAAGAGAGCCTGCGCTCAAAGTAAAATTAATAAAAAAAAGCGAAGCGCTCGTTTCATCATTTCTCTACGCTAGCGTCGTCCTTTATGCCCGCAAGTCAGTGAATCACCGCGTCTTGACACCCGAGCGTGTCTCGACTGGCTAACTCTTCTGTGTCAATGGATTTGCACGCTCGAAAAGGAAAAAAAAAAAAAAAGCCCGATTCTTTGGAAAAAGAAAAAAGAGAGAAAAAAAAGGGGTAATGTGTATCCGTGCGGGAGCGCAATAAATATACATATCGAGAGAGCCTCCCTCGCATTATAAGCCGCTCATTCCGTTAATTCCGCACGGTACGAGCGGGCAGGCTC
The DNA here is from genome assembly GCA_038277355.1 of Encarsia formosa. Lineage (NCBI taxonomy): Eukaryota > Metazoa > Arthropoda > Insecta > Hymenoptera > Aphelinidae > Encarsia > Encarsia formosa. The sequence continues at coordinate 117,175,430 of CM076184.1, forward strand.
GGCCTACCTCCCCCGGTAAATTATTTGATTCCGCCTTAGCGCCCGCGGGGCCTCAAGGGCTGCTGCATGCGCCAACTACACGACACCGAAGCTGCACGGGAGGAGATAAAAAGAGCTGATGCTGCTGCTGCTCCGCGATTGGTATCGTCAGTGTCAGCTGCACGGCCGATCCTCAGCTCGAGGCTACTCCTTTATTGTTGTTATTATTATTGCCGTTGTTATTATCTCGTTTCGTAGATATTCCTCCCCCCTTTGGAAAATTTTGCATCCGCGATATAATCATAATTGCGTGCGTGCGCTCGTACGCCACCGCCGCCGCGCTCTCTTTTTGTGAATGGAGATGTTTTTTATCGTGTATACTCTCCTCCTGAATTCCTGAAGGGAGGCTGGCTTCCTTTTTTTTTTTTTTTGGCTCCTTCTTTAAAAGTCGAGTTTCTCAATGGGATCCTCGCCGAGGAAGAAGGAGCAGAGGAAGAAGAAGCGCGTGAGAGGTTTGGGTGGGCCCCCCCGGAGAACCGCGGCCGAAGAAGAAGTAAGCGCTTTTTGAAGAAATTGAGTGGAACTTGAATTCGAGGGATGCGCAACGTTTTGTTTTGTGCGAGGTTCGGCTCGCGGACAGCAACGGAGCAATCACACACACGCGGCCGGGAGGGAGGCTTTCAAACCCTGACCACACTCGCGCGAGAAAGAATCGAGTTTTTTTTTTTCACCGGCTCGCGGCGGTCTATAGCCGCTGTCTTTTAATTTTGAAAGAGGCATTGGAAAGAAGAAGAAGAAGAAAAAAATTGTTCTTCGGTAACTACGAGTCGAGAACACCTTTGGAATGGTCAAGCTTATTTGGTGGAGTTCAAAATTTAAAAATCTTCAAAGTTAAACATATATTATGTAATTTTTTAAAGCAAAGTATTTAAGTGATCCCTTTTTTATCAGTATCTATTTTCTATCATTGTTATTTCGTTTTGAATTTTTTTAATCATTTTAATTTAAAATCTTGGTCTTGGGGAATAAAAAAAGACCGATTATTTGTTAAACTTTTGTGCCCAAGATTTAAAAAAAAAAAATCGAGATCATCAAGACGACAAGACAAGACAGGCAAAGATCTTGGTCTTGTCTTGGTCTTGAAAAATTATACGCATTCAGGTCTTGTCTTGGTCTTGTCTTGGTCTTGAAAAATTATACGCATTCAGGTCTTGTCTTGGTCTTGTCTTGGTCTTGTCTTGATTTCAAAACAAGACCAAGACAAAATCTTGAGTCTCGGCAAGCACTAATAATTTTTAGTTTTATGGCAATCAGTTTCGTAAAATTTTTAACTCCAATAAGTAAAATGAAAAATAAAAATTACGAAATTCATGTAAAATTGTTGAGATTATCGGTACCCGGTTCTTGAGCTCAGCAGGTAAGAAGAATTATTAACAAAAAAAAAAAAATCCTCTTAAGTTATACACTTACGATTAATTTAAAAAAATATTTATTATTAGTCAAAAATACTTTAGTCCACAGTCGGGTACTTTAACTTCTTTCATTACGTCTTTAATAGACTTGAATTTTATTGAAATTTTATTGAATACTTTTAAGTATCGACCGTAGTTGATCAAAATTATTGTGTACTAATCCAGGTTTCGAACAAAGTTTACTCAGAGAACGGTAGAAGATCGTTCGACTCTACAAAGTTAAATATTAAATAAAATTATTTTATTCATTTATTTATTAAATTATTCACCGGGCACTTTTGCCCTTCACAAAAAAATCATAAAAGTACAAACAAGGCCAGATACAAAAAAATGGAGCTTATAAGGAGGATGAATTCCAAGGAAAATGATTTTGGCAAGATTTCCAAACAGCTTTAAGGGAGTATAGGTCCAAGGAGAATGATTTTGGTAAGTTTTCTTAACAGCTTCGAAGGAGGATGAGGTCCAAGGAAAATGATTTTTGCTAGTTTTCCAAACAGCTATTCCATAATATATTGTAATAATTATGCTATGCTTATAAGTTTAAGAGTTGGCCAGAATTTGAATGATTATTTAATTAGTGGTACACAAACTTTTTTTAAGAAGCAACAACGTGTATGAAACGTTCGTTCGCACAAGAATTTTTTTACAATTTTAGTTTATACAGAAAAATATAAATGCATATTTGATCAGTTCTTGTTGAAATACTTTGGAATGTGACTTGTTTATTGCTGAGCTCTATAAAAAGCTGGGACTAATATTTTATTTCTGCGTGGAGTTGGAGTTTTTAGTAAACATACAGAAAAAAATTTTCATCGGCTTAAAGCACATACTTGCTTTGATCCTTTTTTTTAATGTTGCATTCAGTTTAAAACTTAGACTTATGACAAATTACTTAAAATACTTTTGAAAAAAAAAGTGACTTTACGACTTTATCTAACTGAGCTAAAACCAATTAATGATTCAATCCTTGTTTCCTAAAATCACCGCAGTCCCTATCTACATTAGTAAATTTTTTAAAACCAGAACTATGTCCAAAGACTTCTCGTTCCCCAGAAAAGATTAAAATTTTTCCGGTCTCCTGCGCCAATATCTCATTTCCACGAAAAATTTTGATTTTCCTCAGATGAAACTTTTTTTTTTCGTGTTTGGTGCAGTATTTTAATGGACCGGGTGAGTAATGAATTCCTAGAACCAGAATTAGACTCAAGAAAGATTAGGACTCTCGGATGGAGGCTTTTTTAAGATAAGAAAAACATCCCCGAAATTTCGTAAAGATAGCTGAACGATCAATGTTGTGGCCATTTAGGGTTACTTGTACGTGCGTCCGGCTCTTAACTTCAAAGGTTCCGGGTTCGATTCCTGACGAACAGATACTGACTCACTAATTTTTAAATCTCTTGAATCAGTGATAATTATTATAAACTTCCGAAATTGTGAAAAAAAAATTAAATACATGCCATGGATAATATTTTTTAATTTTTTTAACTAGACTTCGTATTAACTGTACTCTTCTGTTAAAAAAAAATTGTCTCTCAAGCATCTTTTTTTCATTAAAGTGGTAACAAAAGCAAATAAATAATTCATCTCACCGCGATTATTCAAATATCGAAGTTCGTCCTAGACCGCTTTGAAAATTATCTTAATTTAATTTATATGCTCAGTTACTTTTTTGCAATTATCTGTTCACAATGCATCACTAATTGCACGAAAGACATTATTTTTTTTTTTTTTCATTCTCAAAACTCAGCACAATGCAAAGGTATTTACACAGTTCCATACCTTTCACCCCGCTGCACGAATTTGCATTCGTACATCTAATTACATCGCACAGATAAACGATTCCGTTTGTCTCTTCACCTGCGAGGCAACATATATACACACACATATACCCACACGACAAAAGCGCGCGCACCTGTCCAATGAAAATTTCACATGCTAATTTTGTTTTCTCTCCCTCTCTCTTCCGTCACCATCTGCAAACGTACGCATAAAACCGAAATAACTTGTTGCAGGAGCATCGATTATATGTCGCGCACGCTAATGATGTAACTAAAAATTTTTTTTTTTTTTTTTTACGACCAAATTTTTATTACCCGGTTTATGATGAAATTTTTTTTTTTTTATTCAATTTCACGAAGTACACCGATTGAAATACACACCTTTAGCCCACCGTAAAATCGGCCCTCGAAAAAAAAAGGGGGGGGGGGGAAATACTTATTTCTTACTTTCCTCCTTTTGGTTAACCCTTATAAGAGTAATTTTCGACAAACGCATCAATTTGGCTTCCAGCAAAATCCGGGACTCTTTGAATTTTGAGAGTAAGAGCGGAATTAATATTTTTTTTAGAGCACCGCGCTCGAGATTATTTTGGAATTTTTTAAAAGTATGCATATAATTACGAGTACACGAGAATTTTATTTTTTTTTCACACGAAAAAAAAAAAAAAAAAAGATTTAAAAAAAATTATCGAATACTTCAATAATGTATAATTCGACTGATAAAGAAGTAAAAGAAAAAAAAAAAGAAGCTATCAATTTAAATAAAGAGATATACTAGTTTGAGGCATTATAAATCACGACCTCCACTTAGCAAAAGATAAGTTTATTAGGCGCTTCGTGTGCAAAAAAAAAGAAAAAAAAAAAAGGACTATGAATCGTGAGATTATAGTCGGAGGAATTTGAAAAGTAAAGAATTAATATAGATTTATGGGCTCCCGGCGTATGAAGTCATTCGAGTCAAATAGAGCTGTGGCTGCAAGCTGGAAAAATTGCAACTTTTGTGTCGACTGCCGAGAGCAGGTTTGAACCAAGCTTATCGTAGCTTTTAAATTTTTTTACTCCCGAGGATTCATTGAAATCTGAAAATTTTTCGAAACGTTTTACGACGTGGGTCGTAAAAAACACACGTTTAATGTTTAAATAATAATCCGAGAATTTGATACCGCTTAGGAGTACTAATTGGGGATTTGTGACGATGAACCTAAAATTTTTATGTCTTTATTCTCAGGTCTGCGGCAACCAAAATTTTGAAAGCTTAAAAACGAAGATACTTTTTTAAGTAAGTTTCATCTATAAATTTTAATATTATATATATAATATTAATCACAAAATATTTATATCGGTCTTACAGTTTAACCACATATGCGGATCATTAATGATCCTTACTTATGATATTTTAGGTTCTTCGGGGGTGATTTTAAGTAAGAATCATCTAATGATCCGCATATGTGGTTAAACTGTAAGACCGATATAAATATTTTGTGATTATTTGTTGTGGGACAGTCAATATAAAGATCGATATAATTTAATCTTATATATTGATATAATAAAAAATTTGAGATAAAATCATTCATCAAAAACAATACATCTTGTTTTATTACAGGTTCCAATTAAATAAAACAGAAATTCAAAAAAAAAATCCATTTCAAAGATGTAAAAAAGCATTAATGAAGTATAGCACAACACGATTAAATGTAAATGAATTTTCAACGAGGATTTAAAAAATGTCAAGAATATCAATTGGCAGGAAACGAACGAGCGAGGCTTCGAACCCGAGACCAAAGCCGCCAACATTTAAACTATCGAAAAAACTTGTCACGCGAGATTAATTTTTCGGAGGCTTAAAGTCAACCGTATTTCATCTGCATTGAAAAAGAAAAAAAAAAGGTCCCAAAAGAAGAAAAAAAAAGAACCGAGAAATTAAGTGATCGATTACACACGAGTATTATAGCCAATAACATGATCAATTTGAGAGGTAAAAAAAACTCGTCGAAGAAGTTTAGTCCTCTATGGTTATATCGGGATTTTATTCATTTAACCTCACACTCTTATTTATCAATGTAATAATTTAAAACAAAAAATTATTCTTCTTAAGTATGATAATCGCATAAAGCGTATTCACTGTTAGCTTAAAAGCATTTCTTCACAACGGTCGAGATGACCGAGATAGAGATCGAAAGGCTAAACCTTTTTTTTTCTTCCTCTTCTTCTTCTTGTGGCTTCTTCGTCCACCAATTTTTTTTATTTAATTTTTTTTATTTCTCTTCTTTTTGCTTATGGTACGCTTTTAGTAGGCATCTCGAACGAGCCTACAGGCAAATATCCGACAGATAATTTGCATTTTTTAATCCGCGCAAAGCTTAAAATTGTTTGTAAATATATATTTTTACCGAGTATAAGGGAATAAAAAGTAAAAAAAAAAAAAGCGCGCAAGCACTGCACGGGAGGATAATTCTGGATGCACGGAGTAACTTGTTTTTTATTATAGTTATCCAATTAAAGTTTATTAAAGCCACAACAAATCTTTCAAAATTACACATCTGGCCGCGAGGTGGTACGCTATAATTTCGTCCGAAATATTGTATTTTTTTAATGCACACCGACCTTTACAATAATCTAATTTACTAATTTATGGCCCTGCCCGCGTTGATGTACGAGTTACGCGAGATTTTTTTTTTTTTTTTTTTACTCGATAGAGTCGCACATTAAAAATTTACTCAATTTTCTTGTTGTAAGCCTGTTGATTTTTTTTTTTGCTTCCTGCTCGCAGAGTCGAACAACACGTGTAATAATCGACAGCGCGACAAATTTCCAGGAGCGCGCCGGGCATTAGAATTACCATTTTATCTGATGTCGAACAAGATTTTTTGAAAACGGTAATTTTTTATATCTCTTGACCTTTTTTAATATACAAAACTTTTAAAAAATTTCGATACGTCTCTTTTTGCACAACGTTGCTTTATTCGCGCTTGGATTTTTCGAATACATTATACGGGTACGCATGAATAAAAGTGATTTTTATCTCAAACAACTCTTCAATCATTTTTAATGCTTCTAAGAATAAGAGTCTTAAATCAGATTTTTTTTTTTTTTTCTTCTTCTTCTTTCATTTCCGACGTGGAAAGAAATTTCACGTTGCATCATGTAATACTGACAAATTAAATAAACCAAAAAAAAATTGCCCCTCATTTGATAAAAAGAATTTAATAAGAACTATAAATGCGCGAAATTTTTCATTTTTTAAATTGCGCGGCACACTGCTAATTTGTCATTCATTCGGAATGTACGGTTATTTAATGGTCATTTTCAGTACGAGATAGAAAAGCAGTGGTGAAATTGGCTTTTCCTTCGACTGATGACAATAATTTCAACTGACATGAAAATTTTAGCACTTTCTCTAACGCCAGACAAAAAACCGCATTTCCCACCTGTTATTCTTTCACACGACTATAATCAATAATTTTCTACCCTACTGACTGGGTCAAGACTCGACTGACTTAACTATAAGTTAATAATAAAAAAATTAATAATTCAACTCTCAATTTTAAATTGATATAATTAAATCAATATTTTTCCTTGCAAATTAATATGAAATATCAGTAATGTACAGTCTGGAAAAAATATTCGTTCATAATTCAAAAGTTGTAGTTTTTGTTTCCCTGCGCCAAGTCATCAAAAACAATTTAATTTAAATTTAAAATTAAATTTCCAATAAATTTTTTTGTATTAAAAATAGTTATTATATTTATTGATTGTACGAAGTAATAATATTTATCTTGATGAGTTCGAAAAAAAGAGATTATTAAAATAGAAAAAACGGTTGCATCTTTAAGGTTTTTTCTAAACTACCAAAAATCAGCATTTGTATCAATATTTTTTATCCTTCACAGTCCGTACGATAATTAATCGTTTAAAAATTGAAAAAATTTTCATTTACATTCCGAACCTAACGGATTCGTTACCCTGAAAAGTCCGATTATTTATTTTGGGTTGCAACGTGAATATTCAAGTCCAGGGTCCCCAAAGAGCTCATACAAAAGCTGCAGAGAAAAATCTGTTCCGAAAAATCTTATCCTCATTAAGAATTCGTCGCTCTCGATACCCGAGCGGCTTTCGCATTAATTACCGGTGGTAACACGAGTCTCGCGTGTCGCCCGAAATCCCCGTGTCCCCTCAATAACCCGGGCCGCACGGTAGCCCATTAATCAGCAGCCTCCCTCCCTCCCACCGAAGGACCTAATAACCCTCGCGCCCGGTCCCGAATTGTCCCGGCAGGTAGGACCTAAACGCTCCCGGGATGATCCCCTTAGCCGCCGCCGCACTTATAAGATTTGTTGTGTTCGTCTCTCTCTAAGCACGTGTATATGTATGAGCAGCGGGAGAGGAGAGGAGGCAGGCGGCGGCCATCTTGCATACCTGCATTGCTTCCTCGAGGGCAAAAGGTAGAGGAATGAGCATGGGAAGAGAGAGAGGAATATAAGTGGGGCCCCGCAGACGAGGAGAAAGAGAATAAAAAAACACAACACAGCACACCGAGAGCTGCAGGAGTGGGGCGCGATAAAGAGCGCGCGGCGGTCCCCGGGCAGCCAGGCAGGTGAGAGAGAGAACATTCCTCCTTCTCCCTCCCTCCTCCCGCGAGCGAGCGACGGTGCTGCCCCCGGGACCCGCGTGAGGCCCACCGGTGCACCACCGCGGCCTGCTACCAACAGTCCAGCCGGGTCACTCCTCGAGGTGCATACTCAGCGCCGTTGTGACGAGAGGTGCTTACCGCGACGCGTGTTTACCCTACGAGTACTACTAATTACCCACCCCCTTCGAGTTCGGTCGCCCGGCTGTTAATGATTTTCTACATCGTGTACGGATATTTGACTGTTTCGCGGGATTTTTTTACGGAGCTGTGGCTACCTGTTGCTTTATAGCTGCTCCCCGCAAAGTGTGTGGACCGTGTTTGTGTGTGTATCTCGTGGCGGAGAGGAATTCCTGCTCCTCCTCCTCCTCCTGCCTGCCAGCCAGGCTCCAGAATCCTGCGTCGCGCGCGTTTGTACACTCTGCGAACCTGCTGTTGTTGTTGTTTGTTTTTTTTTGTTTTGTTTATCGATTGTTGTTACCGTTGTTTTTTGTGCCAGTGCGAGATGAACAATGTTGTCGGGGAGCGGAGTCTAGCCTCCCTGGAATCCGAAGGATTCAGGAACCTATCGAGGAGACCGATCGGCAAGTGTGTGTGGATGTGAATTAAAATAGTTTTGCGAGCCACAGAGAGAAAGAGAGAGTAAAGGTAGGAGAAAAAGAAAAAAAAAATTGTTTTTCCCACCTCCTCCGAGAGCTCCAGAGATTGGAAACGCGTCTCGCGCGCGCCACCACCGGTCACTGCCCCCTACCCACCTCTTCGGAGAAGAAGAAGAAGAAGGAGCCAGCCGGAGGAGAAGATTTCCATCTCGCGCTGTATGCTCGATTTGAATCTCGTAAATACCCACACACTCGCCTCCTTTTATTACACACAATTAAAATGTTACAACTGTCCCAAGTTATCGAGTTACGGTTCGGAGGAATCAAGGTGTCCGTGACTTGGAAAATTTGAGGCTCCTCTCGACCTCCCCCAAAAATGATAAACCCCGAGAGGTAGCAGAAGATCCACACATACAAGATGAGAAAGAGAAGAAGAGGAGGAGGCGAAGGAGGAGAGATGCTGCTCAGACTCTTGGTTCTGGGTCTGCTCCTGGGTTTGACCGGTGCCTCCAGGTTGGTACCCAGGAGGTCGATAACTCTCCAGCAGCAGGACAGCTCCCAGGGCCTGATCATGCAGAGCCGGGCAGTGGACAAGCGCGCTCAGTTCGAGATAAAGGAGGGCGAGACCCGGGGCACCTCGGTCGGCACCATACCCGTGCTCCAGGGCTTTACCTATCGTTTCAACGAACCGTCCAAGGAGTTTATCTTGGATCCGCTCACCGGCGAGATTAGAACTGCCGTGGTTCTCGACAGGGAGTCCCTGCCGACCGATCGATTCGATCTCGTGGTACTGTCGAGCCAGCCGACCTATCCGATCGAGGTGAGAATACTGGTCCTCGACGTCAACGATAACGCCCCTAAATTTCCCGAGTCCAGCATCTCGGTGCAGTTCTCGGAGTCGGCTACAGCGGGCACTCGGCTACTTCTTGATGCGGCCACGGACAGGGATACCCCGGAGAACGGGGTCACCGACGACTACTTCATCGTCAACGGTAACACGGACAACAAGTTCAGGCTCTCGGTCACGGGCAACCCGACCGGGGAGACGTCCTACCTGCACCTGGAGACCACGGCTAAGCTCGATCGAGAACAGGTGGAGTATTACTCGCTAAACGTGTGCGTGCGCGACCGCGGCAGGCCCACCAAGCTCGGTTGTCTATTGGTGAACGTGACCGTCCTTGACGTCAACGACAACCCCCCGCTCTTCCAGCAGAGCGAGTACGTCGTCGCCCTCAACGAAAGCGCCCCCGTGGGCACCCGGGTGTTGACCGTTACCGCGACCGACCGGGACAAGGACGACAACGCGAAGCTCACCTACTATTTGCCGGACGACGAGCGGCAGTTCACCATAAACCCCGAGACCGGTGAGATCGTCACCGCGGACGTCCTCGACTGCCCGCAAACCAGCTGCTCGGTCACCAGGTACGGGGGTGGCTGCCCAAAGAGCTGCGTCATCACGGCCTTTGCCCGGGACCACGGTTCGCCACGTCAAGACGGACGGACTTATGTTACCGTAAATCTGCTGGACGCGAACGACCACGACCCGGAAATCAAGTTCACCTACTTCCCGCCGACTCCTGGATTCGCGACCGTCGACGAGAACACGGCCAAGGGTGCGATCGTGGCCGCTGTGGGCATCATCGATACCGACGAAGGCCCCAACGGAGAGACCGTAGTCGAGATCACTGCTGGAAACGAGCTCCGGCATTTTCAACTGGCCCACGACTCCGAAAGCTTCCACTTCGTCCGGGTGAACGGCCGACTAGACCGGGAGGAGATACCGATGTACAACCTGACCATCGTCGCGACGGACAAGGGCACCCCACCTAGGTCCTCCACGGCTTTTCTCGTGATCCACGTAAACGACGTCAACGACCACGAGCCCGTTTTTCAGCAGAGCGAGTACTCGGCCGTCCTGTCCGAGCTCTCGCCGATCGGCAGTTTCGTCGCTAGCATCACCGCCACCGACGCCGATACCGGTCTGAACGCCCGAATTTACTACGAGTTCGACTCGGGCAACGAGCACGGTTGGTTCTCCATAGACCAGGACACCGGACTGGTGACCACCGTCACTCCCCTCGACAGAGAGATCAAGGGCAACGTGGAGCTCAGGGTGTCGGCCAAGGACGGTGGACCCAATCCCAAACGAGCCTATACGCACCTGCGGGTAACCATCCTGGACGAGAACGACGAGGCTCCCAAGTTCGCCCAGAGCGTCGTCGAGGTCACCTTGTCGGAGAACATCCCGGCCAGTAGTCTGGTGGCCACCCTGTCCGCCGTAGACAACGATCAGGGCACCAACGGAAGCATATCCTACAGCCTGCACCCTACCGTGCTCCGTGACTATCCAAAGATTTTCTCCGTGGACGCCCTGACCGGTCAGCTGGTAACCAAAATCTCTCTGGACCGGGAAACCGTCGACGAGTATAAAATACTTGTTGTGGCCAAGGATCAGGGAAGCCCGCCTCAGAGTTCCACGGCGACGGTTTTGCTATCGTTGGAGGACGTCAATGACAATGCGCCAGTATTCTATCCGGTAAAGTATTTCTTCCCAGTTCCTCAGGATTCCGTATCCGGTACGGTCGTGGGTAAAGTTTTTGCCACCGATGCCGACACCAAAGAGAACGCGCAAGTTAGGTACAACCTGGAGTCAGGTGGCGAGGGGCTGTTCATCGTCGACGACAGGACCGGGGAAATTTTTCTCCAGGGATCGCTTAGACAGACCCACAAAACCCTTTTCGAACTTACGATATCCGCCAAGGACACTGGCGATCAGGTTGCTACGAGGAACGCCTTCGTCGAGATCCTCAGAAAGGAGAATGTGCAGCGCCTGGAGTTTGGAAACTACAACGGTTACCAGTTCAAGCTGACCGAGAATCGGGGTGTCTGTTCGGAAAATCCGTCTAGCAGTCGCAAAATCGGCTCCGTTCAAATTCCATCGCCCAGCAAAACGAAGACTTCCTTTGCGATAATCTTCGGTGACCCGGACGCCAACTTCAAAATCGACGAGCACACCGGCCTGATCAGCACGACCGGTTGCATAGATCGCGAAGAAATGTCTTTCTACAGTCTCCAGGTCTCGGCTAGGGCCGGTCTCGCGCGCGGTTTCACTACCGTCAACGTCACGGTCGTCGATATTAATGATAATCCGCCGAGATTCCCAACCGAAGGTCGAGAAGAGGAAATATCGCTTAAGGAGTACGCTGCGGTAGGCCAGGAAGTTTGTCTCGCACGAGCTAGGGACAAAGACTCGGGTACGAACGCCCGTATAACGTATTCCCTCACACAGAATCCCGGTCAGCAATTTCGCATTGGCGAGAACTCAGGTATTATCTACCTGGATAAATCCATCAAGTCACCACCGGGTACCGCACTCCACCTCGAGGTCACTGCCCTAGACTCCGGCACGCCATCCATGTCGGCCACTCAGCAGATCCGGGTGACTATCGACGACGTCAACGACCACACTCCGTTCTTCGCGTTGTCCAGCTACGAGACGTCTCTGCTCGAGTCCACGCCCGTCAACGAGAGGTTTTTCGCACTTCTGGCATCGGACAAGGATCTCGGCGACAACGGCAGGGTCTTCTACAAAATCACCGATGGCAACTCTGAGGGTCGGTTTGGAATTTTCCCGGACGGCCAGCTCTACGTCAAGAACACCCTGGACCGCGAGGAACAGGACTACTACGCTCTGGAGGTCACTGCCAGTGATCAAGGTAACCCAAGGCGCAGCTCTACCGTGCCTGTGGTGGTCCATGTGATCGACGAGAACGACAACGCTCCGCAGTTCAGCAACTCCAGCTTTACGTTTCACCTACGAGAGAACGAGCCCGCCGACACCTTCGTCGGCAAGCTCCTGGCCAGCGACCGCGACGTGGGTAGAAACGCTGACCTGACCTATTCTCTGGACCACCTCCAGCAGGACTTTGCCGTGGATCCTCGAAGTGGATTTGTCAAATCTCTGCGTTCCTTCGATCGGGAACAACTGGTAGCAACCCACGGGGGTAGCTTCATCACTCTGGAAGCCACCGTCACGGACAACGGCGAGACTCGTCTCAAGGACCGAGTCAAGGTCAGCGTTTACATAACCGACGTCAACGACAACGCGCCCCAGTTCAAGAGACTGACCGACAAGATCCAGGTCAGCGAGGCTGCACCCGAGGGCTCTCAACTGCTCCGAGTCTACACCACTGACGCCGACGAAAGCCTCAACGGAGACGTGTTCTACTCCCTGGAGGACCAGCACGAGGGTCACTTCACGATTGACGAGGCCACCGGCCAGATATCCTTAGCAAAGGCCCTCGACCGTGAAACCCGGGACCATTATCAGCTGACGGTGGTAGCACACGATGCCGGTCTCGAGACTCGTTTGTCGTCCAGTGCTACCGTCCAGGTGGAGGTGCTAGACGACAACGACAACGCACCAAAATTTGTTGATAACCAGCCGAAGATTTCTGTCCTTGAAACCACTCCGGTGAACGTTGAACTGCTTAGATTCAAAGCCACCGACACCGACCTGGGGCCCAACAGCGAGCTCACATACGCCATATCAGCCGGAAACAGGCGCGACACCTTCCACGTGGATCCCACGAGCGGTAAGCTATTTCTCAGAAAGCCCCTGGACTACGAGGAGATCCAGGTCCACCACCTGAACGTGACTTGCACCGACAACGGCCACCCAAGGCTCTCCAGCATGATCACTCTGCGGGTGGACGTGATCGACGCCAACGACAATCCACCGGTCTTCCCGAACACGGCAATAGTCCGGCAGATTCACGAGGGTATTCCAGTCAATCGGCCAGTGGTTACCGTCACTGCCGAGGATCCCGATTCCGGGGACAACGGAATCGTGACCTACGCAATCGCCAGCCAGGACCCGGAGGATCACAAGCGCAGGTTCGGCATAAACCCCACGACCGGGGTTATTCAGACCCTGCTGCCGATCGACCGGGAGGAGATCGACAACTTTAAACTCGTTGTCGTGGCCACGGACAACGCCCATCCCAGATCCGCCAGGTTATCCGCTGAGAAAACAGTCGTGGTAATAGTGACGGATGTAAACGACAACGCCCCGGTATTTTTCAGCATGTCGGCGGCCATGTTGCCAACCAGGTCGGTTAAAGAGACCCAGGTAGCCCAACTCGAGGCCAGAGACCTCGACTCGAACTCCAACGGCCTGGTGAGCTACGAGCTCTTGAGGTCCAACCACTCCGACATGTTCAGAATCCACCGAAACACCGGGGCACTGACCATGCGCATACCTCTGCCCCTGGACAAGGCCAAGTTCCAAGTGATGGTGAGGGCAACCGACGAGGCCGTGCAGGCCGAGAGGAAGTCTTCGGAAACCTACGTGACCTTAATCGTTCCCGGTAGCGACGATCCACCCGTGTGGGAGCGTGACGCGAGGCTCGAGGGCAGCGTCCCCGAGAACGAACCCGCCGGCACCAGTGTGCTTCGAGTCGGAGCCAGAAGTCAGCGCTCCGGCGTCGAGCTCGAGTACTTCGTGACTAACGTGACCGCGGCCGAGGGCGGTCTCCAAGTGGACAGACTGTTCGAAGTGGACCCGAAAACCGGGGTGCTGTCGACCGCGGCACCCCTGGATCGCGAAGCCGGCATCGAGTGGTACGAGGTGGAGATCCAGGCCATCGTCGCAGCTGGAGGAAAGCCCAGCACTTCTTCGACTAAGGTGAGTCTTTGATTTTTTATGAAACTATTATTGTATTGTTTATTATTTATTTTATTACTAGTTATGGAATTATTTTTAACGCGAAGGTAGGACCTCGGTACAACTAAAGATGAAATTTTGATCGTTAGTTTGAAAATGCAATTTACTCACGAAAGATTTTTAATTACTATGCTCAAATAATTTGGCTAATTTTAATTATGCAAAAATTTAGATATAAAAACTAATCGGTCTTGTAAATTAAGCATTTATATTTTTGAAACCATTCTTGCATCAGTAGTAACCGAGGTCCTAGCTAAAAAAAAAAAAAAAAAAAAAGACCTACGGCAAACCTAAAGGATCGACCCCGCAGCCATAAGAATTTTTCCCCTGTCTGAAAAACCGCGAAATGAAGCCATCAGGGGGCGGAGTTCGCACTTCCCACAGGCTGCTTCTCCTCCTTCCGGCCTTCGAAATCGCGCGCGTCGGGGGTAATGAACCGAGCGCGTTGCATAATAAGGCGGGGGAGCAGTCGGGCCAGGTATGCACCGTGACAGGAACGCGTGCGATTAATTGTGCGCGGGCGGGCGGGCGGGCGGTTACGTCTCGAGTGATTTTTCGAATTGAGTCTCTCTCTTTTTTTTTCTCTCTCTCTTTTGCGGGGAAGGTCGAAATTGAAATATTAAGGCGATCGAGCTGGCGCGCTGTGTAATTATAAATTAAACTGGAAGGAGGAGGGAAAGCTAAGAGAAATTAAATGTAGGTTTGACGGTGTGTTATTGAGCGGTGGTCTAATTGATCACTTTAACGCCGTGCTTTTTCGCCAATTGTTTTGTAATTTTTTAGAAAAATTTGTTCTCCGAATATAGTATGGCGCAATAATATCGGTATTGGTCTATCGAACTTTCACGAATATCAAGTAACCCAAGCGTAGCGTAAACAAACGCGCGCGAAATTTAATATTCAAATAAACGTTTTCGAGATAAGTCGGTATACCATTGTACTAGAACATAAACGTATGAGGCAATAAGACAATCGCATTAATGATCATCGCTCAATATCAAGAAAGGGGGGTAAAAAATTATTGGCAACACATTACGGACCGCAGTAGGCAGGCAAGGCCGGGTATCTGATCGTTTGTCTACTCGGGCTGAATAGTGCACGACTTTAAGCTGCACGTATCTCCGATTAATAAAACGAAAAAAAAAAAAAAAAAAAAAAAAAAAAAATCAGATCGTCGATCCGTCTTGGGTCGGTAATAAAAGTACCTGGATTTTTCGATTACACGATTGATGCGACGCGGCGCTCGTAATTAAGATTAATACTTTTGAAGTAATCAGTCTCCTCGGCCCTTATGATAATTACGCGTAATCATTCCGTAAGTTAAGTTCGGTCGCGACCGTTATTAATCATTTAATAAGTTGTCACTATTACAGTTACATCAATCACGATGCGCCGGGCCCGGCGGGTGAATGATTACACTTATTTGGATGCAGCGGGGAGGGGGGGGGGTGATTAATACGCAGCCGAAAAATATCGTTTAAATATTCCGCTTTGAAAAAACGAAGAGTTGGCGGCAAAAATTTTAAAACTGACAGCGAGCGAGCATCGCGGGGATAAACAAACGCTCCGGAGGCGGGAGGAGGGCAAAAAACGAGAGAGCCTGGCCCGAAGAAAGGGACGGCGGGGACGCCGGCGTGTCAGGAAGTCAAGTCGGACTCGAGCTGCCTTCAGAAAAACTTGATCCCCGACCAGTCGACGACGCTCCAGTCCTCTAAGGATTCTCTGTTATTTTTAAAAATCTCAACCGCGGGGAGACGTTTTGTCGTCGGGGAAGGCAAGCTACAGCGGCGAGGCTTCTTATTCCCGACGCGTATTTTTGCTCCTGCAGCGAGGATCGCGCGCGTTTAATTCATTAACGAGGGGTGTTATTATTTCACGGCTGACGTGATTTTTCGAGATACCTTTTTTCTTCTTTTTCTTAGCGGTCGAGGCCGACCGAGGAAAAGTCGGGGAATTTTTTTTCGGATCGTTTCGTTCATTCGGATCACGAGTTATGTGGTTTATAAGCGCTCGTTAATGAGGGATGATGCTGGTTACGAATCGAAAGTTAACTTTTTTATCAAAAAAAAAAAAAAAAAAAAAAAAACATGTTTCGCTGTTTAAAAAAGTAACTCCAAAAGATTCATTATTTTAAAAATACCATTTAGTAATTGTTGAAGAAGTAGCTCGTCGGTCAAAATAGTGAAAAAATCATCAATTTTTCAAAGAGTTGCGCAGGGCGGACAGTGTTGTTTTAAGTAACCCACGAATAGGGCTCAATTAAAAAGCACCGCACGCGAATAAAACGACGCTGCGCGTGCACCGGTGTAAAGAGTAAAAAAAACCGCGCGGGGATAATCGGTCTAATAATCGGTCCCCAAACCCTCTCCTCCGGTCGTATATTCTATCTCCTCCTCTCCCCGTCCGGACTTTTTTTGCTGCCCTGCGTCAGCTTACGTTCCAGGGGGGGGGGGGGGGGGGGGGAATTCCTGCCTGCTCCTGCCCTACCTCCCGTCTTTTTGCCTCGGAGATATTCGGGGGATGATGGGCAGTCTCTCTCTCCCGTCGAGTTTTTCTGAGTCCGGCGACGTTTTTCGAAGCGGCTAATTCCCCTTTGCGTAATTTTGCAACCGCGGAATCTAAACTATGCCCAGTCGTCGAGCGGCCTGAATTTATCGGGGACCTTAATTGAGCCCCCGCGATATACATTTATCGTTTTAAATTAGCCTACGCATGCCGCCGGTTTAACCGGACTCGTTCTATTGTAAAATTACGCTGGGAGAGCCGGAGCATGCGAGTTTGTCGCACGAGCTTACCCTAATTGAATTAATCCATCTGTTAAAGTGACATTTTACTCGGAAGAAAGGAGGGGGCAGCGGCAACTACCTGTTTAGTATAAATTATTCACGGAGGATAGGGAGAAGGTACACGTGTCGCGAGGCGGCGGCGGCGCTTCGACTTTATATATTCCCCCCCCCCTCCCCCTGCCCCGATGCAGCAGCGGCTTTGAATGCGGCGTCCTATCAGCTGATTTGCGGGAGCGTGCTGTTGGCCTTTAACGGATTGTTATTTTATTTGTTTATTTATTATTATTTTTTTTTTTTTTATTCTAGTCCTCACAATGAAATTCGGTGTGTGAATGACTAGTGTTGTATGTTATTTAGATCTTGGTTTATTTAATAAAAATTAAAAACTGAACTAATAAATAAACTTACACAAAATTACGAGTTTTTACCGTTTTCAAAATATGCGTTTACCCAGTTACTATTTTTTAAAATTAATTAACTTATTTATTTAATGCATTTATTTAATAAATAAAATTTTAATTATCAGTTACTTTACTTAAATAATGTATAAGTAACTGTAATTCACCGTTAAATTTTTATTCATTGTTTCCAGAGACTAGTACTTCCAAAAATGTTCATTTCTCAATTCCTTGTTTCCTTAAAGAACGGGTAATGGAGCACAATTTCAGGAGCGCGGGCATTCCAAAAATTTGCGAAAAAAGAGGAACGAGTACGCGGCCAGGGGAGGGAGGTGGGACGTTTAAGCATTGACGAAATTCATTTCCATGAAGTAAGCCACGTCGAGAGAAAAAAAAAAAAGACCCGAAGACGATGAAGAAGAAGAAGAGAGGGCTTTTTAAATTTCAAAACCAGTTTAACATGATTGATATTATTCGGTTTCGCGTGCGTAAATCAATCCGAGGAATATCGATAGAATCGAGAATTCCCCCCACCCCCCTGGCTGCCCGCTATCGATCGATCAATCTGCATTGCCCGCGTTCGAGATAATAATTTTGCGTAAAGAAAAAAGGGTAAAAAAGAGAGAGCGGAATCAAAGGGCCCCGGCGTAAAAATTTCATCCGCGGCCGAAATCGCGACTAATCAGGGATGCCCATTCACTTACGAGCAACAAAAGCCTGCATGGGAATGAAAAAAACGAGGGGCGGGGGGGGGGGATGATGATGATTATGCGATACGCGAGATGGCAATCATAGCCAGGCAGGGACGGGAGAGGACGAATCTCTCTCTCCTCTCTGGCTGTCAAACGGGGATAATGATCGTCATCATCGCCGCTCATTTTTCACTGTCCCCGGCTGCTCCTGCGGAACTCGCGGCGGGCAAGAAGCGCATTCTCGCTCGACCCTAGCCAGACGAGTGCAAAAACGAAACGGGGATGAAAGCGATATTTATCGGTCCCGACGTACGCTATCGGGATTTTTCGGCTTGATGTATGCGCTTTTGTCGAAAAAATTGCGCATTACATAAAACGGACCAAGTGCAGGAGCAGCGCGCCCTGGGTAGAATTTTAATGAGACGCAAGCACCCCTTGATTTCGACGACGAGTTGTTGAGTTTTAGATCGAGTGACTTTTCGACAGTTGGAAATTCGCGCTTAATTAATCGATGTAGATCGGTCTCATTAGAGCGGCGCTGCGCTTTCGCAATGCCACGCGCGGCTCTATTAAAGTATCCAACCATATGATCGCCGTAATTATTTCATTATAAATTTTAAGAGGGATAATTAATGAAATTGTCGAAGTTACTTAATTGTGTAATTCGGTGAGCCGTTGAATTAGTAGGTCACGCGGACCGCTTTATTAAAGCTTAATCCCCGTGTGTGCTTGAGGGTAGATAAATTACGTATTAATCGATTTCAAATTTATTCGTCGTTGAGAACCCGATTACACCGAGTATAAAATAGTCATTAGGCGTAATAAAAGGTGGGATTTCGAAGATAACGAGGCTCTTAATTTGCAGAAAAAAACCGTCTCTCGGTGAGATTATTCATTTCTCATAGGGTGAATTTTTATTCAGCCGCTGCAAGGAAGTATTACGAAAAAAAAAAAAAAAAAAAAAAAAACAGTTTCTAAGCCGTCAAGATCGAAGATAAGCGGATAGGAGGGAATAATTAAACATTCCGGAGCGAGCGATCGCCTAGCATAATTAAAAACTCGTATGTCAAAAGGCCTACGCCGAATTGTAAAGAGTTTAAAAATTTCAATCGATCCATCCCGCTCGGGCCCGTATTTTTTCGATAAACATTCGATATTTCATCGGGCCCTGGGAAGAGAAAAGGAAGGAGGTGAAGGAAAGAATGAGAGGGAAAAAAAAGAGGAGAGAAGAGGAACAACAACAACATTTCCGCGTTGCTATCTGCCGTCTGTCAGACTCGGCAATTGTGAAACTCGCCGACTCATCTCCGTATCGCTCGTGTGCATCGTTAATGGCCGAGTTTTCGGCTTCTCAAGTGTGCGCCGCGCGTCTTCTCTCTCTCTCTCTTCTTTTTTTTTCTTCATCGTCACCCCCTTACCGGCCAGGCAGGTTGGTGTTTTTTTTAAGTTGAAAAGCTCGAGTTTATTTTCCTCTTATTTTTCGCCCGGACGTTGAGTGTATTCTTCCCCTGGCCCCGCGTGCGTTCTCGATATAATGGTTCAAGGTCCGCTGCTGCTACGATGATACGTTGAAATTTATTCAAAATTCAAGGCTTTATTGTTGGGATATCAAAACGTAAATTTTATCGCGGATCACTCTCGTAAATGGAAAAATAACAAAATTGGAGCTGTACCGAGCGATCACGTTGTGCTTAGAAATTTGATAATTTTCTATTTTTTTTTTTTTTTCAGTGATTGAATTTAACTATTATTTTCATGCTGTAGATGTGAAATGAATGATCACAAAATTAATACTGTATGAATTTAATGTTGATTGTATACTTGAGCTATACATATTTTTATTAAAAGCAAAACATAACACATGCTAAGGTCAACATTTAAAACCAGCAACACTTAAAAAACAAACTTACAAGCCGAATAGCAGATTTTTAATTCTTAAATTTTGTGATAATTTTCTTATGAGAATGTTTAACATAATTTTAAGAAGACAGTGATTGTTTAAACTTCAATTCAATTAGCTTCTTTTAAATTATTTATAATTTAAATCTATTGTAGTTAAAAAAACACATTTGTTTTACAAGCAAAAAACATATTTAAGTAACAAATATACCTGTAAAGAACTTTACACTCTTTTTTTTACTCTAATGGTACATCTTCAATTCTCAAGTTTTCTGATAATTTTCTAATGACAGTGTCAGGAAAGATGTCTTTGAATATATAACTCAATCTGAAGCGGACAATTATTGCTTCATCTCTTAGCTGACAAGCTTCTTGAAAAATATCAAGCAAATCATTTTTATAGTAGGGAAAATTCTCAAAATTAGCTTTAAAATTCTTCACAAATTCTTTATTCACTGTTAGAGTCACTAGATTTCTTAATTTATTTGACATATTCAACACAGAATAACATGTATAAGAAAGATAAAATTTGATTTTTGTCATTTGATCAAGTTCACATAAACATTTGTAAAAAAGTTTTTTAGTAACCTCATTTTTCTCAATTAATATTATATCATCTGTGACAAAAAAGTTTTCAAAACACTGTTTAGCAAATCCTTTTATCATAGCTAGCAAGCATTGCTGATAATCTTTACCTTGATATATGAAATTTATAAATTCTGAGAGAGGAGTTTCACCATAATCATTACGGGCTCTTATATCAGCACCTTTTCGTATTAATAAACTAACCACTTGCGTTGAAGTGTTATGGCAAGCTTCGTGAAGTGCTGTTTGTCCATCTTGATCCATAGCGGTGACATCAGCACCATTTGATACCAGTAGTTTAAAAAGTTCCTTATTATCATACTTAGCAGCATGAAGCAATGGAAATTGTTCAGAACCATTCTTTTTGTTTAGATCAGCTCCTTTCTTTATAAATAACTTTATTAGCTGAATATTTTGATTGTTAATTGATGTAAACAGTGGTGAGAATCCAACATTGTCAAAGTCATCGACGCTTAATTCAAAATTGAGAAGTATTTTAGCAATCTCCACTGCGTCCCAATCATTAGCTTTAACATGGTTCACAAAGGTGCCCAAAAGATTTCTATTATATTGGTTTTGATATGTATAAGGATCTAAACCAAATTCAAGATGCAGTTCCAACATTTCTTTGCGAACACTGATGTTTTTTCGAAGAAAAATCCAGTTCACCATTAGCTCTTGTTTCCACTCCGAGTCTTTGAGATTCATTCCACTTTGCAAAAATAATTTCACCAATTGTACGTTACCTTCATAAATTGCGTCGATATACTCTTTTTCTTTGTCTTCAAACTTAAGAAAGCTAAAAAGGATCTCCATAATTTTTTCTTTTTTCTTAAGATCAGACTTAGTTGTATAAACCAGCAAGTGTGTAACATGATCCCTTCTATTAGGGTGCTTAAAGTAATCCGAATTCTTCGATAATAATTTACAAGCTTTTTTTGTTTCTTTGTTTTCAAGGGCAGCAAAAATTGACATAGACGTCACTAGGCTGTTAAAGTCAGGCTCAGTTTCTTGTGGGCTATCTGAATGTTCATTTCCCATCTTAATAGTTATAAGAAGAAAATAATTATTGTACTTAATTCAGTTATTAGATTTCAAAGGCACTGTTTCACGAATGAACTTAATTTTTTGTCACTCGCTGCACTCGAACTTTGATGGCGATTTGGTTTTTGGAGCCGAGGAAGCTGCAATGAGCTGCAATGGTGGATGAGTATTGGCGGGAAAACAGAGAGCTTTCTTTGTCCGACAAATGTTGGCGCCACTGATCGTGGAACATTTGCAAAGATTTTTGATACATAAGTCATAGATAATAGGAAAAAAATTGAACTATTCAAAGTTTTTAATTAATAGTGATAAAATAATAACAAAAAGCTAAAAAAAATTATTAACTTGAGAAATTGGGTCTCAACCAGTTCATATTAAAAAAAAAAACACATTTTTATTAAATAAAAAAACAAAAGTGAATAATACATTAAAATTGAATACATTAAAAAAAAAATTACAGTCAAATAATATTAAATCTTGATTCCTACAATAAAAATTACAGAAAAGTTAATGTTGCATATTCTTCAGCTGGATCAGACAATCACTGCTCCATCTCATAGTTAATAGCTTCTTCTAAAATACATTTCAGATCATCATTATAATAAAAAAATTTCTCTAAACCAGCTTCAAAGTTCTTTACAAATTCTTTATTTTTTGTTAAAGCCACTAATTTATTTATATCATTTGACATCTTTAGTATAGAATAATATGAATGAGACGAATAAAATTTAGTGTTTACCATCTGTTTAAGCTCGCATAAACACATGTCAAACAGTTTTTTGGCCTTTGGATTTGTTGCAATCAATTGTATATCCATTTGTACAACTGGAGTTTTTTCTAATGCTCGTACAGCAAATCCTTTGACCATAGCTGTCAGGCATTGATACCAATCATCACCTTGAACCACATAATCTATAAATAAAGAGAGAGGAGTTTTATTGTCATCGTTGAGAGCATCTATCTCAGCACCCTTTCGAAGCAATAAGCTTACTATTTGTTTACAAGTATTATAACAAGCTTCATGTAGTACTGTCTGGCCATGATTATTCCTTAGGGTGATATCAGCACCGTTTGATAAAAGCAGCTCAAAAAGTTCTTTGTTATCATGCTCAGTGGCCTTTAATAATGGAAATGATAGGAACTTATTTCTTACATTCACGTCAGCTCCGTTTTTTAAAAATAACTTAACCAATTGAATATTTTGTTTTTCAATAGAGTTGAACCATGGAGATGACGCTACGTGATTGTAATCGTTGAAAGAAACTCCAGACCTTAGGAGAATCTCAGCGACTTCAACAGCGTCATAATCATCTGGCTTTACATGATCAATGAAGATATTTAAAAGGTTTTTTTCAAATCTATTTTTAAATTCTGTATCAAAATCATACTTAAGGTGCATTTCCAGCATTTCTTTGCGGGTGTTGATATTCTTTCGAAGGAAAATCCAATTCGCTTGTAGATTTTTCTTCCACTCTTGCTCTTCAATTTTTATGTCACTCTTCAAGAAGGATTCGGCTAATTTGACATTTCCTTCATAAACTGCGTCAAAATATTTCTTTTCATCGCCTTTGAATTTGAGATAACTAATAAGAAGCTTTACAATGTCTTCTTTTTTTTCAAGGTCGGCGACAGCGACCGCCTCAAGAATATGTAAGATCAGAGCACTTTTTATCTCGCTTCTTTCAGGGTTTTCAAAGTACTCCGAATTCTCTAATAATAGTTCACAAATTTTTTCCGATTCTTCATGTTCAATTGCTGCAAAAATTCTAACTGTCATTTCTATTTCAGCCCACTCTCGGTCTCGGTCCATTGTGAATAGTTATTTTGTGGTTAGAATCGGAACGGGCTGCTGAAATTACGAATTTCACTAATAACGTTAAATTACAAGTGAAAATATATGGTTAAAACAATATCTTTTTCATAAAACTTTGTGAATAAAAATATTAAAGCTTAATTTATACGTGGTTCAATTGAAACATTTGAAACTTATTATGTAAGTGTCTTTGCGGCGTAGAATAGCGTAGAATAAAATGAAAATATGGCTGATGAGTGATGACTGATGACTGATCTCCCATATGGGCAGGGACCATGGCGGCTTCGCATAGAGCTCCACCTGCTGGTCAAATAATTTGAAAAAGTGTTCGAAAACAGCGCCATTCTTTAATTTTATTTTTTAAATAGTACTTATAGATAATAGAAAAGTACGACCCTACCGCGTTCAACATGTTAAATACTTAAAATTTCAAGTAACAATTTGTAAGCTTTGTTTGTATTTTCTACTTGCAGAGAGAGAAAATTGTTGAACACAAATCTATTTCATCAAATGCTTTGTGTTCAATTTCGTCATCGATTGTCAAAGGCTATACTATAAAGTATCGACCCATTGACTTTTCTTCAAAAGGATGGTGTCTGATTTAGCAAGCTACAAAGATTGTTTATTTTCTGAAATGTATTTGATTATCAGAATGTAGGGAAGTAGCTACTAATGCAAACAGCAATGACAGCAGAGCGCTTAAAGCTTATTGGTTGCAATTTTGGCGCCACTATCGCTCACCTCAAAATTTAAACGTTCTTTTCTGTTAATTTTTCCAATTACAAAATTTACTTAAAAAATCAGTGGTTTTGCCACAAAAATAAAAATAATAAAGACAATGCTGACGATTTATCTCTACACTCGGTAATTTATTTTTAAAAAGTTTACCTCGAATTTCGACTGCGTTAGGCCGAACATCGCAAAAAAAGGGCTAGCAGGAAACATTCAAAATTCTTTTCCCAAAGTCACCCACGATCGAATCCTAGACCCACATTAGTCTAAACCAGTTTAAATCATGACTTCTGACGGTGATAGCGCGCGGTGGGGGCATTAAAACTCATCTCGGGAAGAAGGAATCCTCGCAATTTATTTGGCAGTGGCTCGTTCATTTCCTCCTCCTCCTCCTCCTCCTACTCCACGCCTTTCTTTCCTCGCCTCTCGCTGCTGCAGAATTTGGTGGTATCGAGAGCGCGCGATCTGGCTGCTGCCGCTGCTGTTTTTTGCGTGTCGCTGGCTGCTGCTGCCGCTGTTCACGGCTGACTCGGAATTAGCGTTATTAAGGGACTTGTTAAGGATAATGAAGTTGTAGAGGTCCCTGTATATATTTTTCGTTTTGTTTTCTCTCTCTCTCTCTCTCTTTTCGTTTATCCTTTTTTTTCACCTCTTTCTCTCTCTCTCTCTCTCTGCCCGCGGTCGACCGACCCGAGACGGAAGTGACTATATACTAATGAGCTTGTTTTTTATAATTTTACACCGTGTTTATTATTCCCCTTTTTTAATAATCATCATATACTCTGAAAACTTGTTTCTCCTCCCTCTCTCTCGGTTATGCAATTTTTTCGAGGGTATCGATTAAATTTTCGATTAGCCCTCTCTTATCGATTTTTCGGGAGGTACTAATTTATTCCCTCCGAAGTCGGAGCTTCAAAAAATTTCAACCCGGACGTTTTTACGTCCATAGTCTTCCCCGCGGTGTGTTCCGCGCATAAACAAACCCATTAAAAGGGTATTATTTACGATTGCGATCGAATCTCGCGGTGCGCAAAAAAAAAAAAAAAAAGGATATAAATATAAAAATCATCGATAGGTCGGGCCGAAAACGTTTTCCCGCAATAAAAAAGTAGTAGTCCTCGTCGTTTCTCCCGGGCATCAGCCGGGTTTGAAAAATTTCCTCCTCCTGAATAATTCATACACACAGCAGCGGTGCCCACGCGGTGGCGGCGGCGGATCGAGTGATTTACGCGACGCGTCGCAAACATTTCGCTCTCCGCTGGATCCGTGCAGCGCGTTCTCCTTCTCTCTCTCTCTCACTCTCTTTTTTTATTCCCCTCCTTCTTTTTCCTCTGGCTTTTTTAATTACGAGAAAAATAAAAAAAAATGCGCGGAGGGAGAGTCGTAAAAGCGATGCCCGAATCCACAAGGACCAACAACCGTGAGGGACCCGTTTCGACCGGCAGGAAGTTCGCGTGCGATCGTACTGTTGTTCTTTTTTTTTTTCCTGCAAAGTTTGTTTATGATTTGTCACTTTTATTTTTTCATTAGCTTGAGTCCTAAATGGAATGTTTATTAAAAAAAAGTTCAAGTTGAAAATTACATGAGATAACGGTAGGCAGCGAAATTTGATTTTATTTAATCTTAGATATTTTCACTTTTATATTTTTTTCTCATTACTTGGGTTTTTCAATGGAATTCTCGTTGAAATTTTTTCAAGTTGCGGGCATGAAAATCAACGGGGAACAGGACTTTTGAGCTTAGCTTGTAAAATTGGTATAATGAAAATCAAGATATCTCGCGCTAATCTTCATATTAATTCAATAAAATCTTGGATGCAGTACGGGAAATCTCAACCTTACGACGAGTTTCTGTTAAGAATCTATAAAAATATCTCGAGATGTCCCTACGGTAATCGGCGATTTGAAAATGCTTTCTGCATAGCTCGGACTGGTATGTCGTCTGGGACAGAAATTTAGGAGTTTAAGTCGTTCCCTTCCGTCAAAATATTTTGAACGAAATCCCACGGCACATTTTTCTGCAAATTCAGCGGAAATCGTCGACGCGACCCCTAAACTCTCTCACGGTGCGTGGGGCAAGCCGAAAAAGGGCCGATTTCCGAAAAACCACCCGCGAATATCAAGCGTCTCGGTATAAAAAAAAAGGGCCGAGCCTTGCAAAAAAAAAGCAAAACCTCGAAAGCCTACCGAGAAGAAGAAGAAGAAGAGTCAGATGAAGAAGAAGAAGAGGAAGAAGTCGCTGCAGAAGAAATCAAGTCGCGCGGGCATTCCGGGCATCCCGAATTCAATGCTCCCGCTGGGCCCTGATGCTCGTTAATCGAGGAGTCTTCGGATTCTTCATAGGGAGGAATCCCTTTTGTCCGTCTCGATGCTGCTGCTGGCCGATGGCGGATTATGAGACCGAAACACCGGTGACGTTTCTCGGCGCTCAGCGTGAGCCAGCCACCGCGCGACTTCTTTTTTTAGCAGGACTCCTCCGAAGGAATAAAAAAAAAAAAACCGAACCAAGCCAAACCCAACGCACACAACCACCTGCCTTTTTATACCCTTTGGTATGTCCGGCTGGACTTTACTATATAATTGATGACGATCGTGAATATTTTCATGACGATTTCTTTTTGCCCCGCGAGAGAGAGAGACAGACCCCGAGGATGGTTAATTGGTGACAGATTTTTTTACTGAGTTTGACGTGCACCAGTACACCCAGTCGGAAGGTTTTTATTAATTATCAAAGAGAAACACCAGCTTTTGTCAAGGGCAAAAACTCTCTCTCTATAAACGCGCGGTTTAATTGCATTTGCATATGACAATCATCGGACTAGGTATATACGGACGGTAAAAACGAACGTTTTACAAGGCATAAACAATAAAATTTTCCCAGGCGCGACTCGCGAGTCGAGCCTTCAAAAACGCGCACGCGTACGAAAAAAAAAAAAAAAAAAAGGGTAAAATCCACAAAACGTTGCCGCCGCCGCCGCCGACGCGTATCATAAACCAACAAAGCCAATAATAATAATATCCCGTTAATTCCCAGGGTACTTATATCTTTTCGGAGCTGGAAAAAATAAGAAGAGGAAGAAGAGGAGGAAGGGGGAATATCGCGCGCACGAGCGCGTATAATAAAGTCCGAAATCTCATTCGCATAACAAACGAAAAGTTTGAGCATTATCGGTTGTAACGAAGAGCATAAACTACGCGAACGAATTAAGGATCTTCCGGCAAAACCTTTTTTACCTCTCCTCCTCCTCCTCCTCTTTCTCGAGCCATTAAAACTGTACCATTAATATAAGAGACCGACGCGGTGTTTATTTATTGCAAGGTGCACTCATTTGTACATTATCTTTATTATATTTCGGGTACCTGGGCGTTTATCATCGAGATAAAGAGTGCCTCGAGATCGTAATTGAAATATCGGAGCGAAAAATGTGCGAGAAAACTAGGGTGTGAACGCAGAGACGAACTTTTTTTTTTTTTTATGTTTTCTATCTTGCGCACACCGAATAAACTTTAAATTACATTGTGCGCGCCGAGGAGAAAACCACCGACTTGTATAGTCAATCATATACGGCTGAAATTATACGTGCACGGTGGGGGCCATTGCACAACAATGGGTTTTTGAATAGGCTTGATTATTTGTTTTCGGTGACTGCAGGGCTTTCTCGAAAAGCTGCTTTCATACTCGCGCGTGAAAGGAGGAAAAAAAAAATGATCATAGAAATTTTGAATGATGTCGAGCTGCAAAGACAGCGTTCTATGAATTTGAAATAAACGATTCGTGTGGCTTGTATGGACGAAAGTGCGCAAATGAATTCGTAGATGGAATTAAATTATGAACAATTTTAATTTAATTATTCACTTAAAAATTTATTTAAAAAAATTTCTTTATCCTATTGTCATTTAGTCTGTTGATGATGATTATGATGATGAGGCACGTTCAAATGTCTTCGTTTTATAATTGATTTGATTGGTTAAGAACGTCAAATTCAAAATTTGAATTACGTTTAACTTGAAGTATTGAATAAGGCTTTTTCATAGCAGACGACTTAGATTTATCGTAGTGAACCCAAAACGATATTTTGTAGTTTTATTTAATTTTCTATGAATTTTTTAACTTTTTGTAAAAGTTAGGTTTAAACTACATTAATTATTCTATTATTCTGACAACTTTATTGTAGAGAAATTTAAGTAGTTTTTACTACAGAGCTAATAAAAAAATTCTTGTTGTACACCCCGGGTCATACACCCCGCGTTAAAAGTTATTCACATCTTTTGTACTTATAAACTTTTCTAATTCATTTTTACCAAGATAATTTAGGTTTTTAACATTTTTTAAATTGAATTGAAAAAAACTTTTTTTAACATTAATGCTGTAAAGCCGACAGAATTGGGAATTTTTTTTAATCGACAAACAGTAGGTTATGGATAATCGTCTTCTATGAAAAAGCCTTATACTTTGTTATTAAGAATTTTTTGCAATAGTTTTTTAAATAATTAGTACTTTGTTTCAATAAATGGACTTAATTTCTTTGTAGAATTCTATAAAATAAAATAAGAATCATTATTATTTTAAAAACAACTTTTTAAAGCTATAACCACAAAGATATCGAACTGAACTTAGTTGCAGGTTGCAAACGATATGTGATGAATTTAGTGTTGAAAATTTTTTTTAACATCGTTTTTTTGAAAATGAAACTGAAAATTATTGTTTATTTACTTTCAAGATTAAAATGCGCGTCGATTGAGACTAGTATATTTAAAAATAAAAGTATATAGTGGAAAGTACATATAACACATTCAAAGAAACTAAAATTTTGCTGAACTTATAAATATATATTTTGTAACCCAATAAGCTACGGCTGTAAAAAATCAAGCAAAGTAAAAAAGAACAGATTTGATCTGTTAACGGAATGCTCGAAAGTAACGAAGCGTAGTGGCAGCTTTGAAAAACACCGTGTTCGGACGGATAAAACCCAACGGGGGGTGCCGAAAAACGCGCTCTAGTAGAAAAGTCGCGTGCACTTGTCGGCCGAAATTATCAGAATTAAATGTCCCGGGCTACGACGCCGCGAGAGGGGAACGAGAACGAGGTTACCGGGGGAAGAGAAGAAGAAGAAGAATAAGAATAAAAATGAAAGCGATCGGAGGCGGCGGGCTGCATTGTTGGCCGAGACGAGCGGAATGTTATCCCGCGAAAGTGGGTTGAGCCGACTTCGATCAGACTCCGAAATTTCTTCTTCTCTTTTTCGATCCTGCTTACGTAACCCTCGTGGAAGATATTCGAAAAGTAAAAATTCAAGCTGTTCTAATACATCGATTCGTTTTTCTAATCGTAATTCTCAATTAAGCTCGGTATATTTTATTTATACGGCGCTTCTAGTCGCTCACAGGGGGTCTCATAACTTTTGATTAATAGCGCAACTCTATTTTTCGGACAGTCGGAACGAGCGTCTTGGGAGCGTCCAATTAGCGGCCACACTCGGTTAGCACTCAATTAGAGAATTGTTTACTCGGATTGTGCAACCCACATATGCAGGAGAATTCGCGAGATTTAAAAAGGCATATACCGCGAAATGGATTATTATCGTTTACAATGCAGGTATGCGCGGCAATCAAGTCGACCGATCAGAATTTTCCAGCTTTATGTAGGCCAGCCCAACAGCGGGTGGAGGAAACTCGAATCCTCTAAAACGTAACCCGATAAGTTTGAAAATTTACCTTGAATCACGGATACAGCGTTTATGCAACGTACGTATACGTACTGTGTGTTGTTTGTGTGTGTGGGTCTATTATCTAAAATCGGAATCTTAATTGTATCACAGACTAGCTGTTTATTCTAGTTTAACGGTTCATTTCTAGGATGCAGCCGAGGAGGGGGAGAAGATTTGCATGAGGAGCCTTAAAACCTGTTATCGGAAAAACGGGTGTATATAATAAATTCATTTGCATTGCATTATGACTAATAACCTTGATCTACGGAGCGGAGGGGAAAAATAGTTTCGGACCGAATTACTTTGTTGTACCCCACTCGTATAATCGATCGGTTGTTGTTATTTATCGTCGAGAAAATTACACTTAAATTGACTTACCAACCGGCCTTATTAGGGATTCATATAAGGAGCCCCGTACACCTCTTCTTTTTTTTATTATTACTACGTACTTGCCTTGCTTCTTCTAGTTTTGTATTTTAACGACGCTAGCGTTGAAACGTATGTGCATGTGTCGAGGCTACCATTTTTTACTCCGGCTTATGTACTAGAGTTGGCAAAATTGAGGGGTTTTTTTATGTGTCGGTAATTGGCTTGTTAAACCGAGAGTTTACAAATAGTTTCATTTTCTGCGCTTGCGTATGTTTGAGACTTTACGGCGAAGAAGAAGAAGAAGTCTTACCTGGACGCTCGTAAGCCGATACTCAGAGTCTCTCGAGAAGTTTATATTTATCTTCAATTGATTTGGATAACCAATGTAAATTTAAAAACTTTTTAATTATTCAATAGATAAACTGAGATTATAAAAGACTGGACTGGCAACATCCATTCGCTACTTTACAGTTTAAAAACTATCCCAGGTTATCGGTTATGAAAATTAAGATTACTTTTTACAGCGTTAATTCCGCATGAACGGTCCTCTGAAACTAGAATTCCACAGCCATTAGTCACAACTAGTTTATCCAAAACAGCTCGGCCGGAATAAAAAACTCAGGCTCCTCGCGTCAATAACTTTTATTGCCATCGGTGGTATTTCTGAGTAATTATGATGTCATACGGGGGATCGATCGTCCGTCGCGATACCACCGAGGATTTATATATGCAAAACGAAGGAGAGAAGAGAAGAAAAAAAAAAAAAAAAAAAAGGTAAAATAAAAGGGTACCCACACATACAGGACAAGTGCCTCGGCGTCGGCAGCGGCTGCCTAACGGGGCATAAATCAGTGAATATTTCTCTCCCCAGCTCCTCCGTCCACCTTTGTTGCGGCCTGGACTCGGGGACGATTATGTTTGCAGCGCGAAAAATCAATCGCGGGGTCCCTTATTCGAGGAAGCTGTTAAATTTTAGCGCTACTGATTTATACGTCGATATTTTTCAAGCCATGGGGTAATTGGGTGCGGGTTATTGTTATGTGACATCCCGCGCGAGGGGGGTTTTTCAATTATTTTTTACGGCCTTCGCGCTTTTTAAGCGTGAGAAGTCATAAGATTTTCTAATGTCGGTAAAACAACTGCGGTAAAACAACCGTGAGCTTTTACTGCGTTTGAAAAATTAACTTAGTCGTTTATGTGAACGAATTCGGATACAGTGTGTGGATTTTATTTAACTGTAAGATTTTTATAAAAAAAGGTCTGTAATCAATTTGTCAAGAAAAAAATTCAAAATTTTACTACCGAAAAAAAGTAAAAATTTACTTTTGCCACGAAAAAAATGATCTTTGAAATTTCGCTTTTCACCCTTATTTATTTCATCGTAGGAGGTATCGGAATGATCGATAGTTTTAAATAAGTTTATAAATTAGATGCTCCAAATCCAATAAAAAGCATATGGAATCGCTTTTTTATTGGTCTTATAATTTATATCCAAGAGTTAAAATTTTAAAAGCCCACCGGTTAATTATGTACTTTGATATGTACTAACGTAAATCATCAAAATACGATTCCACGGTCCCACGATCAAAATCCAGGGTCGGTTTATTTGGAATCAATCACCCGTTCGGAGGAGCTCCTCAAAATTCTCGAATCACCCCGCGGCATGTTCGGTGCGAGAAAAAAAAAATGAAAAAATTAACCCCAATCATGAAAATAATACGCGTCGAAAAATCGCTCGCCCGGTCGCATCCGCGGGGCACCGGCTGTCAATCTCAAATACCCACATCGACCGAAAAATTACACGGTGGCGTGATTAAACCCGAATTAGCATAAACGAAATAATAATAATAATAATCGGTCCTACCCCCTCCTCCAGGAGCAAAAAGAGAATTAAAAAAAAAAAAAAAAAAAAAAAGGATCTTAAGACAATGGAGGCAAAAAAGCTGCCATTGTTGCGTTCACTTTCTCGCGCGAGTGCAATTTAAAAAAAGTCCCGTGACAGTAAATCAATATAGTGAAAGTTCGGGTTACGTGGTACGAGTGTGGGACGACGAAAACAAAAACCGATCGAAAATTATTTATAACGAGCTTCGCGGCCCGGGCTTTATTGAATTTCGGGTTACGTGCCGCCGCTGCAGGTTACGACTCAATATTAGGATAATTGACAGCGAGCAAACTTGAACTTTCAAAAACCTTTCACCGTCAATCAAAAATCCTTTGGTTTAATTGGCCCAGTACGCGCACTTGAAATTTACGAGAGAGTAATTAAAAACCACCGTGCGCGCGGGTAAACTTTTAACTCGCTTCAAAATGGGCAAAGTTTACTTTACAGTCTCTCTCTCTCTTGGCGGCCTCTCACTTTTGCACGTCTAACCCAGATCGGCGCGCATTATCTCGCGAGATGGACTCGAGATAATCCCTCTTTTCAAAATCCGGAGCCAGCTAAAAAGAAAGTACCCGCGAGAAAAACTCCGTATTTTTTTCTCTTCGCCTGCTTCGACGTTTATTATTGATTTTATCGCCCGTTGACGACGAGATCAAGCCCCGCGGCTGAAATACAATTGCAAAGTCCAAATCCTACATCCGATAACAAAAGGTCGAGATTTTTTTTCTCTCGAATTTTCAGAGTCGTAAACGGCTGAGCAAATTCTTCGGGGATTTTATTTACAACCTCCTAGAAGATCAGCCTAGAAAGGTTGGTAGTCTCTCCCGGGAGAATTTAGCAACTCGGCTTGCGTGATTTACCCGGTTTTGTTTGAACTTTTTCTCTCAATCTCTATCCCGGAGGATAGCGTCCGAGAAAGCGTCTTCTTATCGTGCGCCCCCCCAGATTTCTAAAATCCCTTTCGAGGTCGATTTTACGACTTGATTTACGGTCGAGCCCGTAATAAGAGTTTAATAATATTGAATGAAAACCGAGTTATTTATGCGCCGGCAGCGTCGTTAAATTAATCGGGAGAAAAGTAAACGGCTTACGCAACGGACCTGCTTTTACGAAAAAAAAAAAAGAGCAAACGAGCAAGGCCGAAAATCGCACGGTCTTCATCGATGCTACTAATATCCCTGCTAATTGTGCAGGTGACGATGATTTTTTAATTCAGGAAGTGCCGGCGATTCCGATCTTTCTTTTTTTTCGGAGATTGAGATGTTTTTGCGTCGCGGCAGTGATAAATTTGATATTTCTTTCTTTTTGACCACTTTTCTTGGAAATGAATGAATAGATTATTCTTTTATACTTCAGGAGAGAGAGAGAGAGAGATTTATGTCGGGTTGCATAAATGCGAATGAATGCGAGAAATAAAATGAGTCATCGAAGTTTACCTCGAGCCGAGAGCTAGCGTAGGGTTTTGCGACTTTTTTTTTCGTAGCGAAAGTGATTTGTTGCGGAGGCTCGAGGATTAATTTTGAGCGGCGTAATTAATTGGATGAGTTATTTTGACGAATCAGCTGGGTTTATTAATTTTTGGCTCGGGAAGTTGAGGGGAAAGAATTTTTACTTGGAATTGAAGTTTCTTTCAGTTCCCGGTAAAGTCTAAATCTCAAAGTTTGTAATAAAATTAAAATTTCTCCCAGTTTCATTGATTTTTTTAAGTTAAATAAATGTACTTCAATTGATATCCCGACTTTATAAAAACATTAAGGTAAATTTTTGAAAATAATCATCGAATTTATCTGCTTTTTAGGTTAGGATAGTTTGGTACGACCTCACTCGCATGATTCACAATAATTTAACGCGCTTATCAAAAAACCTCAAATTTGATTTTGCAACACTCTCGCGTTCGCACATTGGAATGACTCAGCTCGCGCTTTGAAAAATTATCTCCAACCGCGAGTTCTAGTACTGTTGCCGCGGCGAGGACTAAAAATTTCCAGGCCTCTGCGAAAAACCCGTTTTTCCGGGACGCGTCGTCGTCGCCCTTAAAAAAAAAAAAAGCACGTCTTCCGAGTCGGGCATCCAATCAGAGGGTAAAAATTTAAGCCCCCATCCAGTCAAAAGCAAAAGGGAATAACAAGAATAAGAAACAATCCCTTCCCAATCAACTGGCGAAATAATTTTCCCATCGACAAAAAGGAATTCCGCGCGGTGCGGCACCGAAACAATTACAGCTGCGTAAGTATAATACAGCCGGCAAGCGAGCGAGCAGGCCGGGGAGTCGATGATCCTTCTTCCTTTCCCTCTCCGATAATCACGCGACCTTCGCCGAGGTCTATTATATCCGAGCGTACGAGCGGGGGGAGGGAGGGAGACGACGGGTTTGAAAAACTCACTTGCTTATGCAGCGACCTGACGACCCCGCGGCGGCGGCGGCGGCGTTTTCGGCATAAATTAGGTGTGGGTTCCTGGCCGCGGCGACGCGGATGTGAGCGAGAGATATATTTTGCCGTAATTATATGCTAATTTTTCAGGCTGCCTACTTCGGGGAAGGAGAGAAAAAAATACCCGCCGCGATGGGAATCGTGGCTCCGAGCGCTTGAAGTTATTACCGGGCTTCCGAAAATACTTAATTACTCGCTTTTTCGGGAGGCGCTACAATAGGTTTTCTGGACGATCTGGACGATCTGTACGTCTGGACTAGCAGAAGATAGAGAGAAAAAAAATTATCCCTATAATAGTATTACTAGGTAATAAGTATATGTTGTAGGGAGGAAATTTATTAATATAACTTAGACATTGATTATTTTAGTGTTAAAAGACCTTTTAAGTAGATTTATTTTTCTTTTGCTAGTCCAGAGTCCAGACGCCCACCTGTCCAGATCGTCCAGAAAACCTATTGTAGCGCCTCCCTAAACGACAAGGCAAAGCTCTCTGAACTACTTATCCGCAACGAGTTTATTCCCTCGATCGGGGGAAATTTCACACCTGGGTAAAATTAAAAGTACACATACTTACTCGCGATACTAAAAAAGGAACGTTCCGTAAACTTAACCGAGGCCATAAATATCCGAAATTGTTCATTCAATATTCCCTTCCCCCCCGATTACCTCCTCGGAATACCTCCCGTAGGAGTCTCGAACACCTGAGTTTGTCGAGCACCGGCTCGCCGACAGCCCCCACGACTGACATTCAATTAACCCTGAAAATAACCAATTATCCGATGCCGGTAAAAAGCTGCCGGAGAGAGAGAGCCGAGTCGGCATAATCAATCTAAGCCTCACCTAGAGAAACTGCACACGGTCGGTGCAGCGAGCAAGCCGGAAGTGTTGCCCCGCGGTCTTTGTTGCGGCAGGCGCGATGCGCATCTCGGAGGAGAAGCGAGAGCATGGAATTCGTAACTTGTCCCCACCTCGCGTTTTCCACACGCATTTCCGGGGTCGATGCTTGATTAGGGTACCGCGCTGAGCCAGACCATTTTCGCGTATATCTAATTACCAATGTTTTATTTATGTTACAGGTGAGTTTACCGTTTTTCGGTGGCATCGCGCGGCTGTTATTGTAGCCACCCAATAAAATCTACTCTGCGCATTGTGAGTACAACCACCTACCTTTTTCAAATTCCGTGCGTTTGCTTTAAGGGCCGATTTGCGTCTAGCTCCAGGAAATAATATTCCGAGCTTTGAGATGTATTATCGAACACTCGAACTTTTCGTTGTACACAATTTTATTTATTTATTCGATTAATGGTTTTTTTTTTTATTGTCAACATTGAACTCGTCTTTGTAAATAAAATTAATATTCATCCTAGTCATTTATTTATTTATTTATTTAACATCGTCAACGGACATCAATGTCCTTTAATACATAATTAATTCATATACATTTTTCATAATTAACAACTTTCTTATTCTAATTGTAAAAATTTTGATTTAATATCTTTCTTAAATAAACTAATACAATTACAATTTCTTGTATCAACGGATAAGCTATTCCAACTTCTTTTCAATCTGTTTGTAACAGAATAATATAACATATTTGTTTTACAATTATACTCAACCAATTCTCTGGGATTTCTTATATTGAATCGAATATTTCTAATCGGAAATAAATCAATTATACCATACCGAAGATTTTACCAATTCATAAATATTTAAAGTTATTTGCTCGACAATACCATCCAATATGAAGGTTTTATAATTACCTGCTGGCTGCGTCAGCCGTGACCACCCGAAGAATTTTCCATCGTCAACTTTTTCAAGAAGATCAATCACGCAAACAAAGAGTGGCTTATCGCGACGTTAATTTTGAAATATTATTCGTTGCGTGCGCTGTGGTTGTCGGGAGCGAGCTTTTTTTGGTTTTTCGCGCATT
The DNA here is from genome assembly GCA_038277355.1 of Encarsia formosa. Classification (NCBI taxonomy): domain Eukaryota; kingdom Metazoa; phylum Arthropoda; class Insecta; order Hymenoptera; family Aphelinidae; genus Encarsia; species Encarsia formosa. The sequence continues at coordinate 117,211,882 of CM076184.1, forward strand.
TACAGCCCGAGATGCTGCGAGTTCCTTTCTCTCCGGCGGTGCACGCTACGGATCTGCGGGGGTGTGGCCGGGCGCGTGGGAGATTCGCGACTTTTTTTTTTACCTCCTGGATTCGCGAGATGTTTACGGGGACGATTGTTTAGGGCTGACGAGTTATGAGCGGAGCTAGTTTGGGAAGTTTACGACCGCTGGGCGCGGACTTTTGATTAATGGGGTACGAGGGGAGAATGAACTTTTGGTACCGCGGAGGAGAAAAGTTACCATTTTTCTTTCTCAAAGTTGGTATTTCGTTACAATGCGGTGATTTTCAGGACGACGGAATAAAAAATAATTCATTTTTTCATAGGATCGTAAATCCTACTCTTTCCTCGGCTTTTCATCATTTAATGCTCGCGTTCAAGTAAGTAAATAAAGATCTAAAATATCCGTAAGAGGGAATTACAATAGGCCGCACGGGGTAATTTATAAGTGCCGGTACGCGCGGATTTTCAAAAAAACAACTCGCAAATTGTTTTTCAGACTTTAACATTATCACTTTACAAGCTCGCATTATCTCCGGGTACCGTTGTTTTTTTCAGTCCTTTTGGTCCAAATGAGTGCAACTCGTCGGCTTATACACCTACGGAATCGCGAGTCGTTCTGCAGCGCGCGAGAGAGAAAAAAAAATGGTTATTCATATGCAAACCCGGTACGATTTTTCAGCGCCGAACTTGAATTATATATTTAGTTGAGAAGCGCCAGCCAGCGGGAGATAAAGGATTTGACAGAGATGGAGAGAGGAAGAAGCAGGCTCAAAAGAGAGGAGCCTGTACATTGTAAAGATAAGCGGCTGCTGCACAAGCCCGAGCAAAGAAAAAAAAAAGAGAGGGGGGGGGGGAATAAAACGGCAAGAATCGGAGCTTAAAAGGCTGCAGCAGGAGATAGAGATTTACAGTTAGCTTGTAGATTTTCGACCTCCGTTCGGGCTGCCTCGACCTTAAACATTTCGTTCCCCCTCTTCTCGAATTATGATTTCGTATCGCGTAATTAGTTATCGCACCGCGAGCAAACCTAAAAATTCAATCATATTTCTCACAAAGAATCCCCCACCCCGCTCGCTCTTCTTCCCTCTCGCCTTTTTTTCCCCAAAATTTCAAGCTGCACGCACCGATAAATTAACAACAACGGGGCAGAGCGAGCGAGGAACACGCAAAAATACACACGCAAGCGAGAGACCAAAACATCCCGAAAAAAATCGCACGCGAGAGGGCCGCCTTATTTTTTTTTTTTTTTTTCTCATAAACAGTTTTCTCCAAAAAATAAATGAAAAAATTAATTAATCGCCTCCGCCCCCTCCGGTCATTCGAATTCCTCCCGCGACCTCTGACCCCGATAGCCATCTTTGAATTAAAAAAACCCCTCGGAGGCGCGACAATTTTTTGATAAATCACGCCGCATACATTAGCCATAAATTCGCCCCCCCCCCCACTCCCTTTTTAATATTAAAGACTTTCCTGTTGGATCGATTTTTTCATCATAAATTTCCAGCCCCCCGTGAAAAAAAAGTCGGACCGATTTCCTCCCGTTTCGCACGCAACGTTATAATTACAAACCGCAGAGAAGAACCGGCTCCCCGAAAACGCAGGGGCTCCTCTTTTTTTTTTACCTCCCCTTCCACTTTGCATACACGTACGAGAAAAAAAAAAAAAAAAAAACAGGACGGGGGGAGGCCCGGCAAAAACTACATATTTTTCACGAGGAGCCCACGGGGCATTTTCCGTGCGTGAGATCGGCTTATCGCGCCTACGAGCGGGATACATCCCTCGCGGGATTAGCATAATGTCGGCATTTCGCGTGTGTTCGTTTAGTCCCCCCCCCCCCCTCTTTTCGCTTATCGAGTTGTACTTTTTTCGCCCGCGGTTGATCGAGCAGGGGTAATGAAGCATTATGAATTCGAGCAAATCGATTCGGGAACATTTTTATGTACCCTATACCCCACTCTTTTTTTTGAGTGATCGGTGCTTTTTTTTTTTAAATAAGAGTTTATCGGACCGAGGTGTAGGTATTTTTTTCAGCGCGGGGAATATTTTACGAAACTCCTGAAAAACTACTTTTCATCTAATCTCGTAATGGCTAATCCGAGGCGACCGACCATTAAAAGTCGTCTATTTTTCCGAGTCTCGGCTGGCTTTTCCGCACCTTTTCTTGGGTTTTTTTTCTTCTTCTTTTGCTTCGTCTTCGCTGATGATCAGCCGCGCATCGATGAAATCCGTCGCGGCTCGCTTGATTGGGTTTTATAATCCCCTTCGTGGACGTACGAAGAGAGAAGCTCGTTTAGCGACGTTTGTTTGGTTTTTACGGTGTCCTTTTGGGTGATTAATTGAGCGATGCGCGCTCGGGCTCGCGCTCGCTCGTTGAGAGCCGTAGTTTATGGCTTTGACGTATACGTGCATCGCTGCCTAGTGGCTGGCTTCTACCTTCTTGTTCTTCTTCTTCTTTTTTTTTCTTTTGCGAAGCTCGGTGCAGTCAGGAGGCTAAAGGAGGAAGGTTTATGCGCGCCTTTGGGAGATTAGCGCGAGTTTAAATTGATGCGTTACAGATATTCAATATCGATCCGAGGGAGGACGAGAAGGAGGAGGAGGAGGAGGAGGAGGAGGAGAGATCGAACCGAGAGATAAGACGAGGTATGACGCAACCCAACAAACAACCTCTGGAATTTTAAACTGCATTTCCCGGATGAAAATAGCATTGAAAGTCTTTAAAAAAAGGATTTTATTTTTTTATGATTCCGCGGCATTTATAAAAAAATTTAATGTTTCATACCAGTCATCGGGTCTTTTTGACCACATATATATTTATTTATTAAACATTATGTGGTTAAAGTAGAAATTGTAAGCATAAGTAGAAAAACATAGTTGATCATGCAATGTACATTATATAATAAATAATTTTAAATTATTTTGAAATACTCGTAGATTCGACAATTAATCAAAAAGATCTTGAAATTGAATACTCAAATCAATTCAATATAATAGCATTCACTGAAAATCGTTTATTTTTCTTTAAAATACATGCACTTTGACAAAAATTTTATCAAAATAATAGAGCACAGCTCCGTTGACGATCTCGTAAATATCGATCACGGATCAAATTGATTTTTCATCTCCGCAAAGGTATTTTTCCAAAACAAAGTCCTCGTTCCAAGCCCCCTCGAACACCTCGGCTTGCAAAACAGAGCGCTGCAGGAGAGAAGAAAAGAGAAAAGAGAAAAAAAAAATACGAGAGAGAGAGAGAGAGAGAGAGAGAGAAACCCAAAGGCGAAGAGGAGGCCGGTGCCCTGCCACTGCTATTATGGCCAATAATTCATCGGAGCCTGCGGGGCAGCTTATTCTCTCCCTGGCTCCCTCCATCCTTCCCTTCGGTGCTGCACCTTGCTGGACGCCGCCGCCGTAGCACCACACGTTAAGACTTTTATTACGCTGCTGCAGGTTTTTCGGACTGACGTATTTTTTTTTTTTTTTTTTTTTTTTATGAGAGTGTCATTTTTAATTTCTTGGCTCGGTAGCTTAGATATCAATCTGGTACTAGCGTTTCGGGTAGGGTTTCGTACCGCAAATAAATTTAGCTTGGTTTTTATTTTTGGTGTTTGTAAATAAAACGTAAAAATTTACGTTCCATTCTGAAATAATCCAGTCTAGGTTTACCGAAGCTCGATGAGATGGTTTAGAAAGGTTTATGGAAGCGCTAGTCATAATTGCTCCGGACCGAAACACAGTTAGGATCCGGCGGGTCCCGTCGGCACGTACGTAATGATCCCCCACTTTCGCGGAAACTCCTCCATAAATTAATCAAAGTGCGCGCGCGCGCGCATAACGGTCGTCCAAGATCCACTAATCATCCGATGATTTTAGTTAAGAGCTCGGCGTGCAAGCGCGATAGCGAAGAGAGAGAGAGAGACTAATCAAGCGATCTTTAATTTAACAAAGGGGACCTTGGTACTCGTTCTTTTTCCCAGGGAGGCAAGGAGGAGGGAGATAAGATAAGGAAGGAGGGGAGGGGAGCCCGCGGGAATCGAAGCGCGCATTTCACACCCGGGACGGCGGGACCGACCGACCGGATGGATGAAAGCCCCGGGGGCGCGACGAGCGAATTAACGCGAGGCTCATGCGTGGAAATTCTTTCAGGTGCTGCTGATGGGCTTTTGTTGCTGCTGCACGAGAGCGCGGGGGCTTTTGGAAAGAGAAGAGAACAAGAAGCTTTTGTTCGGAGCGATTTTAATTAGGAAATTGCGCGATTTATTTTTTCAAATAAAATTAGCCTGGGCTTGGGGTCTCCGGGTATGCTGAACCGGATGGGGTTTTAATCAAGGGCTCAAAGTTTTAGAAATATGGTTACAGTTATTTGAGAATATTCGTACGTAGTAACAGAGTTTTTTGAAATTTAACTTCAATAATAATAATAACCCACGTTGACGGAAAAAAAATGACGATATATAATACAATACGACTTTTTTCGCAATATCTCACAGTGGTAAACGCATGGCTACCAGTGCGTGAGTCTAGCATTTAGTAGATACAATCAAATTACTTAAAGATGATAATAAAATCATTATAACAACTATGTCATTAAATTAAAATTACAGTTGATTGGTATAAATACATATTTATCAAACACTAAACTTCACTCATTCTATGTATTCTTCACATGAAATTATTAACCCAGCTCTGTTGAATAAGAACTGCGTCAGAGTGCTTTGAATTTTGAAACTTTCTAAAGTATATTGAAATTTCAAGAGAGAAAATTCTTTAAAAAATACTCTATGATATAGTTTCCTCGTAGGGTCTTAATTTTATACATTTTAAATTTCTTTTCATTCAAACAGAATAATAGTTTGCGTTACGGTCGTTGCTCGCACAAAAATGCAAATTTCAAGCCTTTCCACGAAAAATTGTTTTGAATTCGTCCTCAACGTACATCATGCCTTGCGTAACCACCCAGAACTGATGCTTTAATAATGGGATTGAAATAAAAAGTTGAATTTTTAATACCATTAATATTCCATATTTTCTAGTCTTTAAAAAAGTTAAAAAATACTCTAGAAAAACAATTTTTTTTTTGTAATTTCGAGTTTCCAAGGTAGCTCTTATCTCGATATTTAGTAAAAGAAAGTCCGAGATATCCGTAAAAATGTAACGATACTTCCTTCCCAAAACGCACCCCCGGAGCCTTGCATAAAAGCTCGAAATCTCAGCTCTGCTCTCTCTCTCTTGAAATAATAAAATTCGACTCGAGGATCTCGTTACCCCCGCGCCTTAAACACCGGAATCCGCGCGGTCCCACCTCTCGGGATGCAAAAACATCGGTCCGTTTTACCGAAAATAACACGTATTTTCAGAGTAGCCCCCGTAAACACAGGTGCCGGGGCCCGCGAACATCGAAGAAGAGTTTATACATCGAACGCCGACTGTGGTCTAGATTTGCATACGAGCCGCCGCATCTAGCCGAAATTATTACCGAGTATCGCGTGAGCCGCCGCTTTCTTCTACTCGCAAATTTGCATCCGTCTTTGATTTCGATGCAGGGATATCTATAAATTTGCATCTTCTATTATTCGAGCGGGTATATTTTCAGCAAGGACTCAGACATGTAAATGTACTCAAATTGCCCGGCGCGTATGGTAATCCGAGCGCGGGAATAGATCGGTTTATAGAATTTCGGGAATTATCGGTTATTAGCGCTTGCTTTGCGTCGGGTCCCAGACGGACCGAACAATTAGCGATTTCCCAAAGCGCGCACAACGACCGGCCATTCGGAGGACGGGAGCTCGAGACTCTGTGTGCAGGAAATATTTGCGGGGAGAGAGAGAAGAAAAAAAAAAAAAGCTTAAAGACTTCCGAGGGAACGCGAGAGAGGTGAGAAGAAGAAGAAGGAGACGCGTCGTTTTTAGTGTAAAGAGACTCGACGCGCTTTGTGCTTTGGAATTCTTTCTCTTTCGAAACCTTGCCGTTTTTTTTTTTTTTTTTTTTTTTGGCAAGGGGAACGACGCAGAGAATGGATTTTTATGATGATTATGGTTTTGTGCGTGCGACGCGACGCAATACGCGAGATTTTTTAATTGTGAATGCGCGGAGGTTCCTTCCTTTTTTTCTCTCGTCCATGCAGCGTCGGCGAGCGAAAAGTTTCGGGAGGAGAGACGAGTATCCGACGATTAACTATTTTGAGATCTTTTTTCGAAGTGGGGAGACGACGCGGGATTATTTATTCGTCTACGAGGAAGTTTTCACTTTTTACGACATTTGCATGTTTATGCATTATGCATTGTGTACGGTAGGTATATCGACGAATATTGAAAAAGAAATCATCATTAATTTCTCGATGATCATATTTTATTGACGATCGTAAATATTCGGGTCGGAACTCTATAAAAATGCTTTCAAGTTTTTTTTTTTTTTTTTTCTTTTTTTTTTAACCAATCGTTAAAAAAACTTTTATCTCGCGCATTATTATTTTTCTTTGGGATAAAAAATCCCGATCGCCACGCCGTTTGTCTCTTTCCGTGCGGTTTCGTTAGTAATTGCCTTCCTCCATATTCATAAATTATCCAAGTGTCGTTTATCTGGTTAAAAATAAATGTCACTCAATACTGCGAATGACGAAATTGGTCATTATTTTCTTGTTAAAAGCTTATTTATAAGTCGTAGCTAAAAGAATAAAAAGAGTAATTTTTAAATCGTTCCCGTAACTCTTGGTTAAGAAAAATAACGTCATTGAGAAATTGTAAAAAAACTTAATTCAGCAAATACTGTTTATTTATAAGCTTCATTAACGACATCATTTGTAAAATTTTAAATATTGTTCGGATATTTCAAAACTTTAAGCTTAAAAGCTTAACGTGGGTACCTTTATTTACAACTCAATAAAACATTACGATTGAAACAATAGACTATTAATTAAATTTTTCATTTTTTATTACAAAATTTAAAAAAAACTTTTATTGCATAGCAAGATATTTTATGATACCTCTTGCGACTCGTATTGTAAATGCAACCGTAAAAACAGCATCTCTTCAACGCACTGTATTTTTTTGTAAATAATTCACAAAAATTAATAAGCTTTATTGGAAAAATCTAAAAAAGTCAAAATAAATCACAAATAATTTTGTTTGGAACATTGTTCTGTTATTGCAAAATTCAAAAAAACAATATCTCTCATCGTCGAACTGGCAAAAAAAAGCACCGCAGCAAAAGTATTTTTCTAAAAATTTAACCTGAAAAAAAAAAAAAAAAAAAAAAAAAAAACAGTAAAAAAATAATATTTATTTGCAGCTTCGAAAAAGAGCTTCCCTCGGTAAATCCTTGAGCATTAATAATACAATTAGCATCGGGGAAAAAATAGTCCTCCGGTCGAAAGAAATCCCTCCCGCGCACGAAAAATGTATTCCCCTCCCCCCAGCCTCGCAACAGGTTCTTAATCCTCTCCGAGAGTAGCTCGTCGCGGGAGAGAAGAGAGAGAGAGACAAGCCACCTGCGCGTCGAATAATCCCCGGGCCGAACTTTTGTCGCGACGGATTAATCACTTTGCGACTGACGCGACTCTGCCTCGGGATTATGCTAATTCGTCCATTATTAATAAAAAAAAAAAAAAAAAAAAAAAATCAGCCAAATAAACCCATCCTTTCTCTCTCTCTCGGACCAGCGTCATTGCAAACAAATGCGGGCAGGGCAATCAATCCGTGGTCCGCAGCACCGGCAGCCCCCGATACCGATCTTTTTTCCCACCCGAAAAAAATATTATTCTCCTTAAAAAAAAGGCAAAGAAAAATAAGCGAGAGAGAGAGAATAAGAAGACAACGCGAGAAACTGCAGCGCCGAGGTTCGATCTTGATTCCCCCGGTGGTGAACGCGCGGGGTTAGCCTGGCGAGGGAGATAAAAGGAGCCAGCACAATTAAAACTGCTCTCTCGGGAATCTCTCTCTTCCTTCCTCCTCCTTTTTTTTTCTCTCTCTCTCTCAAAGCTCACACTTCGGAGAATCGATTCGCGTGCGTTTTTGGGTGGTGTTTTCTCAAGGTGTGAATCGCCCCCCCACACAGGCTCGGTCTGGATGAAAGGACGAGTTTCCAAAACCTCCAGCTCCCGGGATCGATTTTCCCCGAAGGTCGTTTTTCACCGGCATTGTTCGGGGTCAGGAAGTGTTTACCTCCGGGGTTATTGTCCTAAAAGTTTCTCCACTTCCCTCGGGATTGAGCAACTAGACCGCCGCGGTCGGGAAAAAACCAACAACCCCGGGACTCCTCTTCGCCAAAACAATTACCCTCGCTCTCCTCGGACGTTAAAAAGTAACGAGTGCGAGAGTAGGTAACGAGAATTAATTCCGAAAACGCTGCATTATTCAATTACGTACGTGTTCATTAAAGCATTATAAAACTAGTGCGTGCCAAAGATGAAGAAAAAAAAAAAAGCACGCGCGCGGGGAGAAGAAGAAGAAGATGAAGCGAAGGGAGAGAGAAAAGAGCGAGCGCGCACGTGAGTTTTGTAAAATAATCTGCGGGCTTTTCTTTCAGCGAGTTTTTTTTGTAAACTGCATTAAAACCTAACGATTTTCTCGGAACACCCGGGGCACTTTAAAGCTCATCAAATTCCTAAACTGCAGCATGCTCGGCTCTTTTTTTTTTTTTTTTTTTTTTTATTATTCCTCTGCCTCTTCTTGTTCCCTGACAAAAAACACCCACCACTCTTTGAAATTGAAATGAACGGTTGGCAGATTGTGTGATAAAACTCCTCTCGCGCGACAAAGCCTCCCTTCTTCTTTTTTTTATTCTCTCATTCGGTACCTCCGCTCATATCGGGTTTCTAACGAGATCCTAATCTGGAACTACAGAATTAGCGAAACTACAATTAGCTTCCGGAAATAATACGCGTTTACCTGAATGCTGGGACCCGCACAATGGCCATTCAATAATTTTCCCACCTGGCGGCCGTAAACATGGCACCCATCTCGGTAACTCAAGACCTCGGAAAGTGTCGCTAAGAAGTAGGAGGAGTAGCAGCAGGGTCGAGCTCCCTCCTAAAAAAAAGGGTCAGCAGCAGAAGCCGGAACAAAACCGTGCGAAGGGAATTTCGGGGGAGTGAGCTGGGCTGGCTGGCTCTCGTTTATCTCGATTCTTTTATCTCCCCCAGCTTTTATAGCCCGAGATTGTTAAATACAAAGCCCTCTTTCGGGGACCGATTGTTTTATGAATGGACCCAGCTGTGGCTTTGATGATTTAAGGCGTGTGAGAATCAGCCCTTAATTGGTTACACCCCCGCGCCTAATGAATTTTCTAATCCGGAAAAGAAGATTCGTCAGCGGGGAAAAACAAACACCGTCGTAAATCCGGGATGATACCTGGAACATATTTTGTGTGTCACCGGGTCCTCAGAAGAGAGAAAAAAAAAAACAGGGCTGCGACAATAAATATCCACCCACGAGGTGTATACTTAACCGATATTAATTTCCCGGCTGTCAGGGGAGGCCCTAAAAAGAGAAGGCCCGGCACCCACCAAAAAGGAGAAAATCTCGGTAGGCCATAACTCACAATTAATTTCAATACACGTGGACTCGAAAGAAGAGCCAGTCTTTTCTTCTTCTCCAGCAGGTACGCTGCATACAAAAAGAAAGAGAGGGAAGAGTAGTATAGCTAGTCCCCCGTTTTCTCAAAGAGATTCTGGATCCGTCGAAATAATCAATCAAAGGCGGGAACGTGAAAAGAGAGCTGTCTCGCGAGCCGGATTTAAATGTTTTCCCTGCGGTTGAAACGCTCGTAATTGCGCGGGGCCGTAGATAAGGGGGGCTCGCGGTATGAAGTTTTGTTGTTTCTTGAATATAAGAGAGCGAAAGGGAAGTGAGCGACAAGTTAAGGTGCCCATTGTGCGTGCGCTCTTTTGTATAATCCTGTGTGTGACCCCGATTCTCAACCCGAGGGAATGAATATAAAGGACGAGGACGATTTTTTTTCGTCTTCCTGGCCACTTCTTTTGAGGAAAAATGCGCGTGATAGTTTCAATTAAACATGTCGGAGCGGGTTAATGGGATTACGTCAGATCGGAATTAATAAGAGGGGTGACGAGCAGGATAAATATTTCTTTTTTTTTTGGGGGGGGAAGGGATAATGCCGCCGGTGCAGCGGCCAGCGAGGTGCGAGACCCGAAATTGGCCATTGTTGTGCGGAGGGAACGCGGGGGGATTTAATTTTTCGAACACTTTTTTGACTGGCATCTCTTGACAGGCCGGCGAGAGAGGATTTTTATCCGCCGGCAGCAGCATCGCCGGGCGTGAGGGATTTAAAATCGCATAACTATCGGCGTGCCGAGCTGTGACGGGGATGAGGACCGAGAATTGAGTTTCGGAACAAATTTCGACCGACAAGTCGAGGGCATATTAAACTTGGATTTTTTGTTCGCGCCGCGACAAGTTTGAGATGAAAGTTTGGGGCTCTGGTGCCCAAACTTTTTCTAGTTATGATTAGTCGTCAAATTTATCGTAACTTTAAATTGACAACTACTGACATACATTCTAGCTTTGGCACAATACTTGATCTGGTTGTAGTCCAACTCAGATGACATCAAAACTATTATAAAATGTATATTTTAACCTAATTTTCATCAAACTTTGACCTAATTATAAAAAATTAGATTAATCAAAACGGTTGAAAGTCTAGCTAAAACTTACATCCAAGTTAAACAATCAAGCAATCGTACCAAAAGCTTCTTTCCAACAACTTCATCCGATCTCAATCCAATATTCGCTCCAAAAAAAAACAACGTAATACATATTTGATACAAGTAACAAGCCAGCAGCACGTAGCGCAAATCAAAAGAAGCAGCTTGTATTAAATTCTAAATCCATTAAATAACTCGGATAATAAATTAAACTTCTCGGCTTTCAGTGCAGCAGCCAGCAGGGGTGGGTTGGTATAATCGCATGTGGCGCTGTTGCTCACATGGTTGGGCTGTTTTATCATATTTCAATAAAAACGCTCCGCTCCCGCGGAATCATAAAGCTTCCTTATAAAGCGAGCCGGGTAATCGGACCCCTGGAAAATTAATCACTTATCCGTCCGGCTAAAAAAGAAAGGGCCGCGCGGTTGGTAGGTAGCCTCCTCTTTGAAAAACAATTACTCTTTCCTAATGCAGCTGAAAGAAAGAAGAAGGGGCAGCGGCAATCAAACGCGGGGAAGTTTTCTCGCTATCAACCCACGAATCTCCTCTTTCGCCAGCTCGGCTCGGCTCTCTTAGTAGCAGCAGCCGGGAGGATAACGAATCTTCCTCCTTCTTCTTCTACCCCGGGGGGAATCGGATTTCCGTAAAAAAGCTGTCCCGATGCCGCCAGGAATCTTCCTCTGGCCCCGTCGGGATTTCCCATAGGGAGAAGGAAGAAGAAGAAGGCGCGAGGCCAATCACGCGAGTTCTAACCAGCAGGCATAACAGTCCCGGGGAGTCAATAACCCGCTGCCGTGCGCGTATTAACCGACGCGTCGAGTGTGTTGTGACCTTACTGGCTTGCTTAGATATCCCTTCCTTATCTATCCGCGATTGATGCTCCCTGTTTATTTTTACACACACCGATTTATTCCGATAAGCCTCACCGAACTCATCCGAGAATCTCTCTTTCTGTTTCAGGTATGCTGATCTTGAATGTTCTCTACGCTCAATTGACCAAGGATCAAACTCTGCATTTGGGACCGGGTAGTTTCGAGAAAGATATTTTTTAATAACCCATAAAAACGGAGTATTTAATCAATTCAGTCCCTCTTCTCAAAAGGCACAAATTATTCTTCCCGGTACCGCTCCGTCCATTAAAAAAAAAGCCGAGCAAGGAAAATCTCGGGAGGGAATAAAAAAGGTCGTCTATTAATTGGCCCGGAATCGTCGGGTTTAACGGCCGATAGAAACTCCCTCTCCGGGCCTTATCGCCCGGGTAGGCAGCATTAGGAGGCATTGTAAAATTAGCCTGCGCGCTCGGGACGCTGGCTGCCGGGAGATAAAAGCTAGCGGCTCTTTCCTTCTTTATCGCCCCAGCGGCGAACACGAAAGCCCCCCCGGGAAAAACCTGCCCCGTGAAATGTGGAGCGCTCTCCCTTTCCGGGGGGGAGGCACTCGAAGGGCGATACGATAGCGGCTGCGGTAATTCAAATTGTAGGTTTTTCAAACTAGTTTGGATCGGTCAGAACAAACAAAAAATCCCGGAGAAACCCGTGTCTTTTCATAATCCGCGATTTCAATAAAAAGCCCGGAACGATAAATTAAAAGCTACTTGGGGCGCAGGGTAAAAAAAAATTCACCGATAATCAGCGAAAAACTGGAATCCCGAAGCCCGCCTCGATACACATTATTCACGCACCCGGGTCCGAGAGAGAGAGCTATTCCAATAAAACGCTGCAATCAATTTTTCATCTTTCGCAAAATAATTCACGCGACCGAGGAATAAAGAAGAAGGGGCAAGAGAGAGACAGAGAGAAAATAAAAAAATCGCCAAGGAGGAATTTGCATCCTAAAAATCCCCCGGCATCCCGTATCGTCTCCCCCCGACGAATTCCTCGGGCACGTTCGCGCACCTTGACTATTTTATTTACCCAAGCGTGGTTTTTTTTTTTTTTTTTTTTTTTCACAGTCGGTTTTGATTATTGCTCCCGAGGAGGATTTGATTCGGGGAAGTTTTTCCAGGGAAATTTCGGGCTATCGGGGGGGACCGATCTACCCCGCAGCGAGGCGGAACGATCGGTATCTGTTGGGAAGGATTGACGTGTCGGGCAGCTGGGCGCTATTATGGGTAGGATCCGTATGAATAATGGCCGGACTCCGAAACGAAACTGTAGATTTCTAAAAAACACCGCCGCCGCGGCCGGCTCGTTTGTCATAACTGTATGGACACTCGATCACGACGATTACAATTTACAAATCAATCTTACTTGTTTGTTTAACAGTTTCCTTGAATACCGATACACGAGTTTTTTTCAAAACTTTTTTTTTTTTTTTTTTTTTTTTATGTGACAGATTGAGGTAACCTAGGAAATTCTAGTACTTTTCGATGTGACGGACTGGGCACTGATAAAATCAGGCTGTAACGTTTATTTTATTATCATAACTTTTTTTATTATTATTAAACTTTATTACCTTTACAGATTATTAGCTAAAATTATAAGATTAATACATATCGACGGTCCCAGCGAAGAAAAACCTTAGCCAAAGATCAGCAAATTTTAAATGACCAATAAGGTGCTGAAATGTATAAAAAAATAATAAAATGTTAGTTATTGTGTTATGTCATTAAACATTAAATAAGATTTTACTAATAAATAAGATTACAGTAATGTTTTATGAAAATTCCTGAATTTTTCTGATTTTTTAATTTATTCCAGCCTCTCATTGGTCTTTAAAATCTGCTGATTTTCGGCTAAGGTTTTTCTTCGCTGGGACCATCGATATGTATAGAAAAAAAAAAAAAAAATAGTAAAAATAAAAAATTATTATCAAAGTAAAATTCGTGGTCAAGCAGTAACTTCAAGTTTAAAAAAAATTTTGTCGCGAGCGAAAAAGGGAGTTTCAATCTAATCCCATGCGCCGGGTCGCGAAACAAATCAAACATATATAGAGGGAGAGAAAAGGAGAGGAGCCGAGAGGACGGAGAATAAAAATAAGAGGAGGAGAGGAGATATGGGTATAGGTGCGCCCAGGCCCAGTCCTCTTCTTCTTCTTCTTCTTCTCACGCACACCCACGTGCAGCTCGGGCAACTGACCCACGGGAGGGAGACGATTTTCTAGAGACGGCATTCCTTACCTTTAATTTAAATGCGCGCCCCACAATAATCGAGTGCGTGATGAGAAGAAGAAAAATCTTGATTCTTTTTTCTCTCTCTTTCCGTTCGAGAGTCCAACGGCTTTATCCCCCGCGATCGCTCGTGTTTGTTTATTTTTCACTTATTTTTCACCCTTGATTTACGAGATGAATCTAACTTAATTATCATATCGCCGGCCCGTGCGAAAAAATGCCGATTTAAAATTACCAATAAAAGACTGAAAAAAAATTTTTAAATTAGAAAAAAACAAGAATCTTGATAACTCGGTATTCATTTTAGCCTTTACGGGTAGTTTTAAAATGACTTATTTTCGGCCAAGGTTTTTCTTCGCTCGGGCCATCGATATGTTCAAATTTATCAATTTATACTTGTAAGTTTATTTCAATGACCAACCGATAATTTAATCAAAGATCCGAGTTGAAAAATTAACCCGGTCAAAATATTAAATAAACCGTGAGGTCAAACTTCACGGTGGATTTTCGCGGGTTTGAATTATTCCCGTAATGAATCACGGCGGGTTCGCCCGCAGGCTCGACATATCATTTCTTCGAGAGAAATAAAAATAAGAGAAAAAAAAAAGAAAGAAAGGGTCGAAAAGCGATTAATCCAAACGAAAATTTTCAGCGTGTTACAATAATTAATATTTAATTTATGTTTTGATACGGACCAACATTAATTAAAGCCCGCGTATATTACCAAATAAGTGTAGCTCGAGTTTTATTGCTGGCTATAAAATACTCGAACCCAGCGCTCGCTCGGCGCGCCACGGACGTTCGTCCTTTTTTTAAACTCTCAAAAATGAGTTACAACTTCGGAAACCGAGTTATGCGTAATGAGTTTGGCTTCTTTTTTACTTTTTTTTTTTAAAGTCCTAACTGTAAACTTTAAATAAACAAATTTCGTTCCCAATCTAGGTGCAATTTTCGATCGAGTCGGTCAGCTGGTTGAGTGTATTAATTTAACGATCTCGTTTTTATTAAACACGATTTTATTCGAGCTGCGCACTCACTTAGCATATCGAAATTTTTACATAATTATTCGGAGACGCTTCGTTAACTTAATGTCGGTATTAATAACCCCAGCTGGTTTATTCTCTTCGATATAACCCGAAAAGAATGTTTTATCTAATGGGCGGTGAAAAGCCTGCGGACGAAATATAATAAATTTAAAAAAGAGTCAGGTCCGATAAATCTCGTAAAGAAAAATCTTCCTCCATTTGGAGAGTATCTCCCTCCAGAAGAGCCGGGGAGCCGAGATAAGAGCCCCTGGTGCACTTTCGGACAAACCGGAGAGCACCGGTTATACCGGACCCTTTCTATTATTCATCCTCGGAAACAATCGAATTCAACTAGAATTACTCCAGGCACTCGTGAAATATCAAATAACTCTATGTGAGCAATCATTTCTGTTACGGACGTTACATTGTAAGCTTCACAAATCTGTAAAATTAACTGAAATGAATAAAATGTCAAAACTGGTATCTAATAAGATGCAATTTAATGAGTACTAATCAAAAATATTATGTTGTGAGTAATTTATATATTTATAAAGACGCACGAGTCAAAAATATGCGTTACGGACGTTACTCGTATAAATGTAACATCCGTAACGGCTACTTTTGACTCGTGGGTCTTATCTAATTCATAAATTAGATATAGTATAATTTTTACACATTGTATTTATTAAATTGCAGTTTGCTAGGAAGTATTTTTTACATCATTTTTATTGTTATTCATTTTACAGCTTTTCAAAGCTACAAAATGTAACGTCCGTAACAGAAATAATTGCTCATGTACTAATTCGTTTAATCGAAAACAGCTGTTTGGAGTTAATTCGACCGTTGATTAATCGTAATATCCTCAGTTCGGGATGTTTCAACGACTTCCAAAGTTACCTCGATTTCTGAAAACTAGACCGCGCACCGTACCGTTCGAGAGTCAGTTCGATTATTGTAATGAGCCGTTTGAATCGCTCTGGGAAGCGGGAGGGGAAGAAGAAGAAGAACCCGCTGCCGCATAATTAATCGTGGGACTTCTCCCTCATATCTAAATCAGGCCGGTACACCGAAGCCTACGATTTCTAATTGAGGCTCGTCCATTAAAAAACCCCAGGTCCACTCTAAAAAGTCACTCGAGGAAGAAAAAAAAAAAAAAGAGGAGCGATAGCGATAAGACCGGTTGTCCGGCGCCCTCCCCCCCGCTTTTAGCGTTTATATTTCGGAGGAACCAGGGATTTTCGCGGTGACGCACGCGATGGGAATTCTACGAGAAAGGCTCCGGGAGGTCCTTTTCACCCCGAGCGACCCAGATAAGGGGGATAAATTTTACCCGGGAGTCGGGTGATGATTCTACCTAGGAAGAATTTACCAAAAGATTTTTCGGTGTTTTAGAATTTTAGTGCATCACAGTTATATTGGTACTGAAAAAGAGGTTTTAAAATCTATGACTATCTACGTGGTGTATTCATTATGAATATTGTGAATACTGAATACCGGACAGGCCTATAACAGGACTGTTACAGGACTATCAAATAAAAATACCATATCAAGATCTCGTAGTCCAGTTCCCTTCAAAATAGGCTGGCCAGGACTATTCAGGACTATTCAAGACTTTTATAACAAGACTAAGTGGGTAGCCCCTTGGGTTTATATGTATAAATATTACTTGAAACTGAAGTTCACTAGTCGTTTTCACTGTTCTCTAAACCGTTAAATTTTATATCGATTGGTCGTGAACGTTTTTTCCAACTGTTTTCATTTCAAAGTAATGGTACAACAATTAAAACTCGTCAGAAGTTCAACGGTTGCCAATTTCACTAAACATTACATCATTGGTCGGTTGGTAACTGACCGGTCGATTAACTTCTGATCTCCCTAGATCAAAAAGCTTCCCGTCGTCTCGAGAAAAAACCCTACGTTTCGTGACTCCGCTCACGTTTTTTTCTTTCCCCCTTTCAATCCGTCATTTTTCCACGACGCGGTCATTTAACATCGAAGTGCAGAGAGAAAGAAAGAGAATAGATGCAGGAAAAAAGTCTCAGCCGGACGGTGCAGTTCCCAAGATCCGTTTTGCACGCACGTACGCGCGGGGGAGAGGAGCTCACGCAATACCTACCTTTGTCTCTCCCTCTTGGGCGCAGCTGCAGCAGCGGCAAGCTAGAATTTGCGGTGATTTCGTACGTGACGCGCCGCGTACTGTTATTGTCCGTAATCGTCCTCCTCCCGCTGAATTTTTCATAATCAATGTCATCGGCAAACAAAGATGCACCGCACCGAGCACTGAGAAATATTCGCGGAGTGGAATAACACTTTATCGCAGCGTCAGCTCCGTCATCGTTTACTCCCCAAACACTCAGGATGATCCTTGCTTTTTTTTTTTTTTTCTTCCTGCGTCTCGGCTCCTAATCGCTCCCCGATTAACGAGGAGCACCTGTTTCCTCCACTGCAAACAGTGACTCGGCTGGCGAGGTCAGTCGAAAAAATCATCTTAATTCTCGAATGGTGATTGACTGCGGCGAAAAATATAATAATGATGATAATCCAAGGTCGAGCGTGCGTCCCGAAAAATAATCATAATCATAATCATAATTAAATTCTTCTTCTTCTACCTTCTGTGACGATTCTACTCGGGCGGTCCTGCACAATGACTCGCACGGTCCTCCATACAATGACCCTCCTTGTGCAGGTACCGCGCGCTTTTTTATATTTATTTTTAAAGCCGCAGGTGCGAATGAGAGGATTTTTCAAAAAACAAGACTCGAGTCTCTCTATAACGAACTATGGCGTGCCGGGAATTCCGCAGCCGGTGTTACGCGGTAATTAATCGCGCCGACTCGGCGGCAACGGCTGCTGGAAGCAAAAAGGCCAACAACTTAATCCCCCCCCCCTCCCTTAATTATTCACTCCGTCATAACGAGCGATTCCTCACCTACGCGATAAGCGAGTTTTCAACGATCGTGGGCGGGGAAATTAATCGAGAGTGTCTTGTGAGTTATTGGTTGATAAAAAAAAAAAAAAAAAAAAAACAAGCTACTCGGGCGGGAAAAACACCCTTTTTTCCTTCATCGGTTTCTGGAAAATCGCACAAAGGGTCGGGGGGCGTGGAGGTGTCAATGGGGATTGATATGTAAATCGCGCCTGGATCCGACAGCTCGGAACATAACGAGCGCTAAGTGGATTCGAGAATTCCGGGGAGAAAAAAGGTGATGCGAGGGTTCCCACAGGAGTAGGTTTTTCCCCGATTTCCCAAACTCGATCTCGAAGGGAGGGTAGGGGGTAAAAAATTCGCCGACATCCTCCGTCGCAGGACGACAAAAAAGGACATCCGATCCGTCCGCTGCGGTGAACCCCGGGCGTATCCGATTCGCCCGTTGCTGCTGTTGAAGCTGCATCCTGCTGCAGGACGGGTGCATCTACTGCGGCCGTTAACTCGTGCGGTTAACCCTGCGAACGCTTCGGGATGACTCCTTACATCTTCGGCTCTCCGCGCGGCTTTACGTAAACACCGGCGTCAGCCAGTGAAAAACCAACCTTTTTTTTCGGTTTTTTTTTTTTCAAAGATTCTTGCAAGTTAAATTTTAAATTATTTTTTTTTTCTCAACTTACGACTTTGATCTTGTAATTTGTAATTTATTTTATTGGGACTAGCGAGGTAAAGATCCTATGTAGCCCTGATTTGAGAAATACATAGTGATACAAGAAAAGAAAAAATATAAGTGTAAGATACTTAATGGTAAGAGTATACAGTAGGTATTTTGAACTTGAATAGTAAAACAAAAGTTGGTTACATTTTGAATAATTCGGAAAATATGACAAATAAGCTTACAAACCTATAACGATCTTGGACAAAATAAGTCTTGAATAAAACCGATTAGGCGAATTATATAGTTTTCAAAATAAATATTTTGTACTTATATGTAAGTCAAAATAATTAATAAAATGATGTATACATAGTTAAAAATATATCGATGGTCCCAGCGATGAAAAACCTTAGCCAAAAATCAGCAGATTTGAAATGACCAATGAGAGGCTGATATGGATTAAAAAATCGGAAAAATTCAGGAAATGAGATTTTTTATTCGGTCTCTCATTGGTCATTTTAAATCTGCTGATTTTCGACCAAGGTTTTTCTTCGCTGGTACCGTCGATATGAAAAACTTAAATCTATTTAAACATATTCCGCAACAATAAATTTTGGCAGGCAATTTCTTCTCGCTAATTTTCAAAAAATTCCTTCTTTGCAATTGAAATAATATTTTTTTTTCAAATTCTCAATAGTTAAACGTATTTTCAAAATAGCTTGTAGATGGCTCCCCACCTCGAAACTAATAACCGCGATAAAACTCTGGTATTCGCTCGTACTGCGTGCGGCGACGAATAAAAAAGTCTCTCCCCCATT
The DNA here is from genome assembly GCA_038277355.1 of Encarsia formosa. Taxonomy (NCBI): domain Eukaryota; kingdom Metazoa; phylum Arthropoda; class Insecta; order Hymenoptera; family Aphelinidae; genus Encarsia; species Encarsia formosa. The sequence continues at coordinate 117,231,092 of CM076184.1, forward strand.
AAATCCGTAAGTAAATAAATTAAGGATCGTTAAATAGAAAATAAAACGATATCGAATAACCCATTCGCGAGCTCTGCACCGGCCTGGTTTTAATTTATAGCCAACTTTTTCAAAATTCACACACCGCTATCGTGTATCCTGCAACCCTATACGCATCACAAAGGTCTCCGCTTATTTTTTTTCATTTTTTCTCCTCTCTTGCCCTGCATAATCGCAGGTGATGCTCGGTCGATAAGCATAATTATTTTATGCGTTTAATTGACTCGAAAGCGTCCTTTTTATTATTAATCAGATAACAATGACTCGCGCGTACGTACACTCTATAAATATCGCCTCGTTTGCCCGCGAGACGAACGCCCCGCCGCGGTTGTAAAAAACCTCGCTTAATTGAATAAAAAGCTCACCGCGTAACATAAATGCTCGTGTGAGAACACGGACTTAATTGTTTTGTAATTGCATCGAGCGGGTATTACAATTTGTTTGATTTGTATCTCGACTAGCCAGGCGGTGACTTTTTCAATACAAATCGGTGAATTTTCGCCTCTCTTTATAATCAAGTTGTAAAACAAACTGCGAAGAGGAGCAATATTTAATCCTCACCGACGATAAACATCAACAATGCGGTCATAATTTAATAGACATCGGGTAGCTCGCGCGCTTCTAACGGTTAACTTGTGAAACAACGCTCGCAAATACGATTTCCCAGCGAAGCTCCTCAACATCACCTGGGTTGGGGTATAACTTACCGTGCCTTTTTTTTTATTCCGCGTATTTATAATGGAAAAAAATTTTACGGATAAAAAACCGCGTGGATATCGGTATCAAAGGGCCCTGCCTGGCTTTTCTCTTGCGGGGCTTCTTCTTCCACCGCTGCTGCTTGGGATGAAATTCAGCAACGGCGGCGGCGGCTCTTAATAAACCGTGAAACGGTTGACGATCATTCGAGGCGAATATTCTCGCGCTGATGGTCATCGATAATGCCGCGAGAGCCTTTTTTTTTTTTTTTTATCGCTAGCCGCCCTAACTCGTGATATCCGGATACGAGCGCGGGAGGAAAGATTTTTCGGTCGCGAAAGATGTTGAAATATTTCGAGGGGCTATGCACTCCAGAATCACTGATGATTCTTTTTGATTCTTTTGTGATTCTTTTGGAAAATTTTAAATGTTAAGAGCGTTAGAATCAATTTCGATTGATATTTTGTTAAAAATAATATTTTTTACTTGAAATGAAATTGAAATTTTATTTATCATATTGATTTTTATGTGTGACTCTTGTATGAAAAATTGAGTTTTTAGTTGCGATTTCTCAAGTCGGATTTGCATAAGCGAAACATTAGTTTTACGACTGCTGCATTGATGTCTCATCCAAGCCCCCGGGGGTATAAAATCACAATCCCCGGGGAACATAAAATGCCATTAAATCATCAAAGTATGCAGGTTAAAATGCATTAAATTAATGTTGCATTGATACAACGATAATCGCGAACAAACCGCGGCGCGCGCGCTTGAGCCTGCACGACAATCAGATCCGCTCGCAATCGGCCTCAATTAACAGATTAGTACTCGGCCGGGGCATTTGTAATTCATATCGAATCGGATGTGTTTTTTAAAAAAAGGTCGTGCGCTGGAAAAATCACGATACCAGGCGCGCATTCTTCGACCCAATTATAATTTCGCAAGCTCCCCCCGATTCGGATCATTTCCCTCTCGATGCCTATTTTTCCAAATCCCGGCCCCGTCCATTGTTCAGCGAACCGGTTCGGCGCTGACACTTTCGCCGTTAGACTGTCCCCCAAAAAACAACGCACGCTATTGTCGACAATAATTTGTCCCCGGCTGAAAAATAATACTACGCCCCCGATCGGCCTTTTTGCCCGGCACCACCATCGAGAGAGATTAGCCCGGGTACAGCGAGTCCCTTTCACTTTTCCTCCTCTCGCGGGTGCACGCACGCACGAGACTACAGGCCGGGCAACCAGGGTGGCGATAAATCATCCGCGCCGATCGCGTTCGATCCGTGACAAAAGAGAGATGCGCCCGAGATACCCCGCGCAGAGCAAGCTTTAAAAAAATGATTTAACAAGACAAATGCGCGAGCGGGGTACAGGGGGGATTTATACCCGGGTGAAAGTCACCTGGTGAATGATAAGCCTGCAGCGGCTCTCCGTTCCTCGGAACGCTATCGGAATCCCTCGATCAGCCGCGTTTTCTTCTTCTTCTGCGCGGGACAATCAGAAAATCCGAAAAAAAAGTGGTGCTGGTGTACACCGCAACAAAGAACGATACGGTCGGGACTCATACGCGGAGCAATAGAAAGAGAAGAAGAAGAAGAAGAAGGAGGAGGAATAATAAACCGTCGGGGGAGCATTAGGTATCCCCGGGATAGATTCTATCAGCAGCGTGCTTTTCTTTGGGTCATGTGCAGCCTCTTCTTCTTCTTCTTCTTCTTCTTCTTGTCCTTCTCTTTTTGCGGAGCTCTTGGCACTGCCGCGCCGCGAGCTGTATGTTTATATTTTATTTCGTTATTACGGACAGGATTAATAAAGAACGGGCGGACGACGCGACGCACGGGGGAGAGTCTAAGAGTAATTTTGATATTTGTCCCTTGAGCACACACATATTTCTCTCCACCAAGCGGGGTTTCTTTTGCCTTTTTTTCTTTTTTTTTTTTTTTTTGAGACCGTCTAAATATTGTGAGGATCTTCTTTTGAATAATTCTGAGGGCTTGTTGAGTGCGAAAAAAATGGTTTTTGTTACCTGGGTTTGAGTCATCTAGTCTAGTAGCTAAAGCTAAGTTCTGAAAAGTTTAGAAAAAAACACAAATTTCAGCACGAGGACTTGAATTACCTACTTTTATCCCTTGTAGCTTAATTGACTTTTCAGTGTGTTTTTAAATTCAATCATTCAAAGTTAACATTTTCCGCACAAGCTTCTATACAAACTAACTTATTTAAAATAGTTTAACTTTTTTTATAACTTTTGCGATTTCACTTCTATCAAAAAGGCCAAGTATACCGACAGGTGAGGGCCGTATCATCGTCCAAGCGCGCGCGCACGCGTCCTAAGAGCACATTATTTAGGTGAGATCGCCGACGATTACTCGTCCTCTATCGTTCCCTCTCCTCCTCCTCCCCCCAGCCGGACGTGTATTATGTCTCCCGCGGCTACGGGTGATTTAGCTCCGTTGTTCAACTCTCTCTCTCTCTCTCCCAGAGACATCATTGAGATATTGGCCGTAAAATATGGAAATTTTCAGGGACTTTGATAATGGGGGATAAACCATACGCGACGCGTTAGGACATTCATAAGAAGGTAAATTTTATCCCATCTACTTCTTTTTCCTCTGCCTCTTATTCTTGTAATTTCTTTTGGGATGCGCTCGCAGGGGAGGGAGTTTTATGCGTTTCTCGTTCTGCAGTTGGGTAGGTAAGAGGCCCTGCGCTCGAAAAGTGGTCCCTGTGCTCAAATTTTTATTACCCGCACGATTTGCACTCTAATTATTTCGGGAGGGGGGATGCACGTACGTTTATCTCCGCTGTGTACTTTTCTGCGCTGGGATTACTTTTTTTTCTCCTCGGGGAGGGGGGGCTAACGTCTAATTATCAATGCGCAAAATTGCACTTTATTGACGGGGTACCAGCTTTTTTTTCGAATCGTAATAAAGATATCAGAGCTGCAGGTACTGGCTGTTCTCCAAGTGCAATAAGCTTACAAAAAATAACGTGTGGATTTTGATTGCAGGTCAGAGTCAAGGTTCTGGACAAGAACGACGTGGCACCCAGTTGGGGCCCGGGACCCTGGAAGTTCGAGGTGTCCGAGGAGGCGCCGCCCAACACCCTGGTGACCGTACTCAGGGCCCAGGATCCCGACAGCATCGGCACCCTGAGATACAGCATCGTGCCCCCGGCCAGCGACGAGGAGAACCTCGTCGAGAACCCAAAGTAAGTTGTTTCTGTTCCTTTCCTGAAAAGCTAAGATCATGGAGCGGGTTTAAATATCGGAAATTATGACTCGCCAGCTTTTATGATGAGCTTAAATATCATCGGGGAAGGCGATATTACACGTCAATTAGCGGGGCTTTTTTAATGCTCGAGTCAGCGTTCGACGATATTAAACGCGTGTAATTGTTGTTCGAGTCTCTCTTCCTTTTTTTTTTTATCGGCCGTACGGTCAATCAGGGAATACGGACTCCGAGCTGTAAATTCTCGGGTAATAAGTTGGTAGCGAGACAAACCAGTTTTCTCCTTCCGATGCGTAAACAAATTCGCGCGCTAATTGGTCGTTTTCTCATTTTTTTTTTTATTCTTCTTCCAGACTGTCCAGCCCGTTCAAGCTGGACCCAAGCACGGGTCAGCTGAGACTGGCCGAAGCCTTGGACCGCGAGACCAGGAGCAGCTACGTACTCAGGGTCAGGGCCGACGACGGCCTACAGCACACCGATGTCACCCTCAACGTTGTGGTAAGTCTTTTTTTATCTCTTTTTTGGTTCTTTCGGTTTTCATAAGCAGATGCGAGGTAATTGATATTTTCGGGCTGTGCGACGATACTCAAGCGTTAAAATTGTAAAAGGTTTTCGATTTTGATTACGCGGAGTTTTACAACTCTTAGTCGTAAAATTCTTTATCAGGGCGTGCGTTTTTTCCTGCCCGAAGCGTGCTTTTATGGTTTCGGTAGTGGTTTTTTTAAAACTTGCGAAGTTTCGAGAACTTTGGCGGAGTCTGCAGAGACACATAAATAAAATATATTCAAAAGAAAATCGGTATGCACTGAGAATTTGGAACAGTTTGAGACTAGATTGATTTTTTGGATTAAATCGTACCTTATTTTTTTAATAACTAGAAAAAAAAAATTCTTAATTTTCAAGCTTTTATTCATTTTTAGTCATTACTCACCATTAATTTAAAAAATTAAATCTTCAAGATTTAAGCGTTTAAAGTTTCATGTGAAATGGGAAAACATTACCATAAAGAATTTTATTTTACAATTCCTTCTAAATGAATTTTCTGACAATCTTTTCACACACAACTAGTATTTTATATTCATAGAAAGAGTCTTGAAGAACAACCTCGTTTTTAAACTTTCTTAACAATAGAATATTTGTAAATTTTTTTTTTTCTTTTCAAGCAAATAAGTATTACGAATTTTTTCTTGTAACTGAAAGGTCTTTTTAAACAAAAGTTTTTCCAACAACTGAGTTTATATAAAAATTCATAAATTTTATAAAAAATTTAAATTTCTTGATTTTTACTTTGTTTACTATTGTTGACTCAGAGTTGCTTTAAGTGTTCAGGCATTATTTATTTGATACAGAGATTGATAAGATATTCCACGGTCAGAACCAAATAAAATGACATACGAGTTTCCGAGCTCAAGCTCAAGCTCTCGTCATTCCTCTCAAATGAAAAATTCAATTCACAGAACGACAAAATGAAAGAAAAGAAAAAAAAAAGGAAAACTAGCAAACTCATAGAGCAATAGAAGGTTGTTCCCAGAGCCAGCGTCGGAGCCAGGGTCTTCTTATCCCGCACTGCCATCTGCGGCTTCCCATCCTTCATTCGGTGCAGCTTTTCCCTTAGACCCGATCCGCTGTAAAGCCCCTACGGCGGGGCAGCAGCAGCAGCTATTTTCGCGTGCCGCACGAGCGCCTAATAGAACGAACGGTGCAATAAGGAAGAGCCGGAGATCCGCGAGGAAGATATTGTGCCGGGGTGATTTGAGAGGACGCCGCGGCCGCGCCAAACGAACGCCGCTGTGGCCGACGCGACCCCCCGAGGGGGAGGAAGAAGACTCGCGAGTCGCGACCCCTGCATCTTCTGACGCAAAATGCTTTATGCTCCGCGCGCCCGCCGATTGGCCGTCGCGTTAATTGGCCCAGGACGACCCTTTTTTACCTGCAGCGCCCAGGGGTCCACCCTAACGCACCATTGCATTCATTATGAATTACCTTGTCATTATATTACATAAAGCAGTTTAAGTCATAAGAATTCGTACAATTTATAAAAATCATATTGGTGCAAATTAAATAAAAAATAAAAAAATACGTGCAATTATGACTATCCAGGCTATTGGGTCTATCAAACAAATTGTTTTAAATAAACATATTTTCTCAATCCAATCAACCGAGTTGAATTGAATTCAACAACCCCGACGCTGTTTAGAAAGTTGGTAACCGTAAACGTCTGTCTGGCTGCAGCAGCGCAGCACCTGATAAACCTCCTCGGGACAATTAACCCGCGAAAATCGGCATCTCCTAAAATCTCGTAGCAGCTCGCCGGGGTAACAAGCCGCGCCGGAGCCAGCTCGCGAGCTCGGACCGTTACATCCCCCCCCCTTGAACATCCTGCTCGAAAATAAAGAAGGAGGAAAAAAAAAAAAAAAAACAAGAAGAGGAGTCTTAGCCTACACAGTTTACACGAGTGTTTAACTCACGGGCCGCCCGCGGGGAGGTACACATCTCCCCCCCCCCCCCCCCACTCCCGCGAGGAGGTCGTGCTACACTTCCTCGATTGTTTAATGCGATTCTCATGCTCCCTTGATATGTCCAGAAAATCTTTCCTTCTTACCCCCCCCCCCCCCGCGTACGGTAATTCGTCTCGCGAAAAAGGACGCGAAAAGTTTCAGCATCGCTGCGTGATAATGTCTTTATGCACGGCCTTTTGTTTGCGCCCTTTTTTTTTTTTTGCTTCTTTGAGAGTTATATTGTGTGCTTTTAATGGGGTTCGGGAGATTTTTTACGAAGGAGGAGAGGCGCGATGAGCTGGTGAATTCGGCCGACAAACGGGAAAATTAAGTTGTTCTTTATTTGGGGAATCGAGAGTAATTAGCTTTCTTTCATTGACCGCTGTTGTGCACTTTTCGGAGTACAGGGTGCCTCTTCTCGCGGGGAGATTGGAACGTCTTTAATTAAAGTTTTTTTTTTGCTACTGTATCCTAAGACCTTTGTAAAATTCCATACGTTCAATTTTAATCCAATCGCAGAAAGAGAATCGGACACCCGCAGTTGACCTTTTACGGCACCTCAAATAAACCCAAAAAATCACTCGACCCGCCATAAATCTTCCCACTTCCCCCCGTTCCGAAACATTATCGGGACCCGCATGCCGGTTTATGATTTATCGGGCCGCACGCATCCGTCGAATTAACGAGGAGGTGCATCGGTAGCCCCGCGATTGTTTCCAGCTCGCGGCTTCGGAAAAGATACGGATTCCCGATATAACACTTATATACCTCCTTTAGTTTTTTACCAGCTGATTGATCGCTCTAATGACGCAAGCCCGCGCAATAAATCAGCCATTGGGTGCGAATTAATATTCAATTTCATCTAGGCTCCTATTCTCGCGAAATTCAAAGGCGGCCCATTCATCACCACTTTTCCACCGAACAATGGTCAATATCCTTTTTTGAAACTCAGCTGACGTAACTCTTGCGTTGCCGACTAATCTCCTCCGAGGATTGTCCGGTTTAATTAATATCTTTCGCCGCTTGCAACACTTGCAACGCCGCTGGATCTTCTCTCCGCATTCCTCAGCGTATCGTGCCCAAAAAACGGAAGGAGGCCAGAACAATTAAGAGTAACTGCTAATTTTTCTCCCGAAGAAGTATTATTTCCCCGAAGGCGGGCTTTGCGGGATCCGATTTCCCACCCAAAGTACCCAAAAATCCCTTTACGAGCTCGCCGCGAGGGGAATTCCTCCGGTGGGCTTTTTTTGCCCCGCGCATGCGACGCGGCGACGGAGCTCAATATAGGCATAGTGGAGGAAGGGAGACCAGGGGGAGCTCGTGAGAAAAGGAGGAGGTGGTGCGGAGCACCCGCCCCCCCTAACCCGGCGGAGGCGCGTGCGTGACCGGGCGCGTTGTGGGCGTTGCGATGGCGGCTAATTGACCGATAAGCTTTCGTCAAGTGTTTTTGGGGTAACGAAACGTCGCGTCATACATTTAAAAAAAAATTGGTTTAAAAAAGTTTTTTTTTTTTTTAATTTTTTATTACCGTCGTGTTTGATTTTTTAAGCTTTTCGCATAGCTGTTCAACAGTTGAATCGTTTCTTTACTTTTGTCATATTCATCAGCTATGGAATACTTGTAGCTTTAATAAGTAAAACTTTTTGACTATGTTTTTATTTAAAGTTTACAATAATTTCCATTACCAGATCCATTTAAGGACATTATAATGTAAGGCACAATAACTTAATTCAAAAGTCGTTTACCTACTATGATAGTTCAAAACGGGGTTAAAATTTTTTTAAAGTAATTAATTAATTTATTCAAAAAAAGATGTTGCTTTTAATTTAAGGGTCAGTCCGCGTAAAAGTGAACCTCAGCTAAAAAATGAATACTTGTTATAACTTTTTTAAAATTGTAATTTTATTTAAATTTGTAACTGTAGATAAAAGATCCTAGTAAAAGATATTTTTTAACACTAACTTTATTCTAAAAAGTTTTTTATAGTTCTTTTATGGTTGTACTTTTTAGTTTACGTATTAAAAACTGGGTCAAAAATACTCAAAAAAACCTTTCTTAAAGATGAAAAAAATTATACAAATTCAACTGCTTAGCTAAAATTAATTAATAAGAGAAAGAGTCGGGTTGCTTTATTTTCAATTGTACAGCAAAAATAATCTCAAATAATCTAAAAATTTTCAAATTTATGAAAAAAAGTTTTTTTTATTCACTGGAATTTCCTCGGGAATTTCAAGTATGTAATTGTAATGTAACCTCAAACCCGGTAGCTCAGCTCGTCCTACTTTTCTACGTTGAACTAAAGTAGATTTAATACGAGTTTAAACCCTCGTTAAACCGACGTAAAATGCTCGTGATGGTTTTTGCTCGGTATGATATAAAATTACGGAGTTGACGAGCCAGTGCTCAAGCCACCAATTTTACATTAATAAATTACCCTCTGTATATAAAACGCTTAATTAATGGTCAATAATCATAAATAATAACCCCTCCCGCGAAAAAGTTAATAATTTTTCTCGGGCCCACAGTTCATCATCCTGAATATTACCTCCGACTAATGGAATCGAACGGATTTTTTCTCAAAAAATTTATCAAATTCATTAAATTATCCCCGATAAAAAAACAGTTGCAAAACTCCCCGTTCAATTACAATAAAAAAAAAAGTAAATAATGAAAAAGGAGCTGCGGGTATCGATGCTTTTAAAGTCGCTCCCGGAATAAAAAATTAATAAAAACTTATCGAAACTCCTCCTTTTTTTTGCATACACCGTCAGCTGAAATATGATTATTGTGCCGGGCGATACCGCTAAAACGAGCGTGTCATCAATTGTTTCCCGGTATAAAGCAAAAGCGATAACGATTCTTCAAACTTCTCTCTCTCTCTCTCTCTCCAAGACTAGTGGATTAAAAAAATTCTTCAATCCTTTTAATAACTTCGGACGAAGCTATTAGCCGAACATTCCCGAGGGTCCATTAGGCTACCCGGCTTGTTTTTTCTCCTCCTCTTCCGATCGCTCCTCCAAAATCCCGAAAAATACTTTTAATTCCGAGCTCGCCGGGCCCCGCGGTATGTTTACCCGAAAATTACACGCTTTTATGATATTTATTCGGCGGTCGTTACCGTTTTATCGATCGATCGAGTTTCGAGTTTTTGCGGCCGCAGCTCGTGACTCGATGGATTAGGAATCATTTTAACAGTTATACACCCGTTCCTTATCGATTGTGTCGGTGAAAATTCTTGAACGATCCGTGTAAACAAATGTTTCCTTGCAACTAAAGTACTTATCCCCCTCGGCAATTAAAAAAGGGCCTGCGGTTACGTACCCAGTTGTAAAAACTTTAATAATAAGCGTCTCGGATTTTTACGAGCCCAAAAGCTACCTTTGCCAGTGTCATTGACCGCCTCTCTGTTTCTCAGGGCTAAACGAGACTTTGTTGATTAAGCGTTCAGTTGTCTCGTTTGTTCAATCTTTTTCTCTCTCTCTCTCTCTGTACTATTTCATGTTTATTATTTTTAATTAGCCTTACTATTTTTTATGCTTCTTTTCATTATTTGTTTTGTAAATGAAGAGAACGTTTTAAAAATCTTTCTTCGGTTCATTAATCAACCGATTATTTTTACATTTAACGGTTTCATGAAAAACTTTTATAGACTATTGAATTTTTATTTTCGAGGCAAGTTCATTGATGCTGCTGTGAACGTTATCAAATTCGAAGTCGAATTTCTGCCTAAAATTAACAAATTATAAAAAAAAAAAAGATAAGATTAATTAAGTTTTTCAGTTGTACTTAGTCTTCAAAACTGTAAACACCTATAGTTTTGTTTTTAAATTTCGTAAGCTAATACTTTCGTCATGACTTGTGTCTCATCACACTAAATTACCTATGAAGAGGTCATTCTACAAATGATGACGAAACGTCAGGACTTATTCTAATTAATGATAAAATATCGTTCGTTTGACCAAGAAAACATTGTTTTAATTATTTGATTAAGTTTTGTCAAAAATTATTTGGTTAATTAATAGTTTGTTAGTTTTTCATATTTAAGACAATTATACTTAATTTCAATGAATTGGTGTAAAAAAATTTCTAAATCCAATAATAAAAATACAAATATTAATTTCAGGTTGCCGACACGAACGACAACGCGCCCTTGTTCCAGTCATCGGCGTACTCGTTCGACGTACTGGAGAACGAAGCCCGGGGCAGCAGGGTCGGTGAGGTAGTGGCCACGGACGCCGACGCCGAGGGTCCCAATAGCCAGATAAGCTACGCCCTCGTGTCCGACTGGGCCAACGACGTCTTCTCCCTGAACCCGAGCACCGGGGTCTTCACCCTCACCGCCAGCCTGGACTACGAACAGGTGAGTGTGGGAAAAACCGCTGGACGCCGTTACGGGGACTATGAATACTTTATTGGGGGCTGATAGAGACATGCCGCGTGCGGGAATTATGCTAAACTTGCCTGCCGCGGTGCTGGTACATGACATAACTCACCGGGCGCTAGCTGGGGCAGGGTCACTACTGCTGGCTGTTGGCGCGGCAATTAGCGGCTAAATTGTTACCTGCTCCGGTCGCGAGCGACTTTTATAATTTTCATAACTTTACTTTACAAAACACGAGCTCAATTTTTTTCTGTTTAAGCGTAATAAAGTGTTGGTTCGAAGTTTTAAACGCTACCTACATAAGTAAAATACCGAGGATTGATTGCAAACTGATAAATTGCGATTGGTCTCCCGAAGAGAGATTTGCTCAACCCAATTTCTGGGATCCCCCACTTAACATAAATTAAAAACCATAATAACGATTTTTTTTTCTTCCTGGTCACGATCATTGTGGTTGCTCGGTCCGGTTAACGGTCGATCACGACAAATTTCTCCTCTCCCCACGAATCGGATCTATTAATCTCTCACTAGATGGGGCCCCAATAATAATCGATCAGGCGTTCGTACAGTTACCTCTGGGCCCGCAAAAGTAACTAGCAGAATTTAATTACCAAAAAATACAATGGTTGCAGGGCCCCGCGCGGCGATGGCGATGGTGGTGGTTCAATTATATTAAATAATCTCCCCCCGCGAATCGCCCCATAACTCAGGGTAACGGTTGATCGCTCGGTCAGCCCCATAAACGTCCATAAATCAAACAAAGCGATAAATACAAACTCACGGGGCAAGAACGAGCGAGCAAGCAAAAAAGTCGTACGACACGCAGCGGATGATACTCGCTTTCCGAATTCCACGCCGCGGGAGCCTGGACCGGAGTTTTTCGGTACCCTCACCGATTATTAATTCCGAGGCCCGGGTCTTGTTTTGATTTCGGGGATTAATTAGGGATGCCCGCCGATTGATGTATACGAATTTAAAAAAAAAAAAAAAAAACCCCAAGTTATGCTCTTTTTTAGGTAAATTATGCCCCTACCGAGCTGATTTACGGGGTACAGGGGGGGTGCATCTTGCTGAAATGATAATAAAACCATAAGAACTTTCCACGTTGGTCTGGATCCCGTCAGCTCCTCGGCACGCGAAGCGAGCTTTCCTTTTAATTCGCCCGTCCCATTCCCACGTTCGGGATCATACGTACCCAGCAAAAAGAGAATGATAATGATTTGAATCCTCGTTTTTCCTTCTCGGAGACAAAAGAGCCCGCGAGGACGCCTAAAAACCGAGATATGCGCGAGGGGAGGGCGGCGCAGAAAAAGTAGCAAATTTTTCGATCTCGTACCGAAGGGAGGGGAAGGATTTATGGTTTAATTAAGCGTGATGAGACGTGAGCGGGGAGCTGGCTTTGACATCCGATGAATTTCCGCTGGTGCAGCCTTAGGGAAGAGGCGAGCTGGACGTGTATTTATGTATATGCACGACGCGAGCCTCGACCGCTGTAATAATGTCGGCGGACGCATTTTTCAGAGACCGCGAGCGAGTTTATTTGCGTTTGTTAACGAACGCGAATTGCTCCCGCTGCCCCGGCGGTTTTTTTTTCCCCCTTCGTATACCGCCGCCTGCCTGCCCGAGCGCGAGGTTTATGTTTGTAATGAGCGCCATGTGAACGAAGCGCACGCTGTGTTAACAATCGATCAGGGGCGCCTTTTTTGCATTCGGGCGCTCATAAAATCCCATCTCGGACAAGGCGTCGGAAATCTCAGATACATCATTGTCATCTCTGAAGTCGTGGGTACACTCTGGACCTCGATATATTTATGAATACGTTTGTACGATTTATCAAGTATATTTGGTAGACAATGTATTGTTCGTTTTTATTTCTTACGAGTGTTCATTTTAGGATAAATAAATTAAAAATTTTCGATATAGAGTAGTCAAATCTTCACTGTTTATTAATTTAGATTAGTGTTAAATAATTGTAGTGTTAAAAACCGTTACAATTGTTTCGCTATACAATAGCATCTTCATGACGGTGGTAACTTCATGACTGAACTGAAAACCTCGCAGTCTTGTTTACAAACTTTGTATTTGGGATCGAAGACAATTTAAAGTACGCCGAATCAAACTCGGTACATTAAATTTTGAATTTTTGTAATTTTGAGATTCTCTGTAGGATAATGAAACAATATACAAAATAAAAAATAAAAAACAAAAAACATTGAAAAACAAAGAATCAAGTAAACAAATTCCACAACGGGGATGAATTAACGTCAAGTTGTGAATTCAATAGTAGTTCTGGATTAGATTTTTTAATTCTATTGATCTCTAGAACTCTTACGAGTACCATGATGCGTAAAGTTGAAATTTCAGTGTATCAAAATAATATCAGCCTGTATCGCACATTTGCAGTACCGCGCATTGAAAACCGCGTCGTGGTTAGGGGCGTGCAAACAAGGGGCCGTAACAACCAGCCCGCCGATTCCTCGGCTCAATCACTTAGTCCGCCAATAAAAATAATCCATAAACGCGGCGAAACATCGCGGCACCCCCGTAAATTATAACACGTTGTATCGAGCACACAATTACGAAAACAAGCGCGGATCTTTCGTTGGGGGGAGGGGGAGTAAAAAAGATCTCCGAAAAAAAGAAGGAGGAGGAGGCGTTCGACAGCTGCAGGTGCGTCGTCCGGGTCGTGCATGAGGCCGGTCCAATAATTTCGAAATTAATCCCCCTCCGGCGCGGCACAATTTTCTCGAGCTTCGGGGCCTGCGCAGAGAGAAGAAGGAATAAATAAAAGCGAGACTGGCGGGTTAAAAGCCACGGCGAAGGAGCCGTTTATAGAACCCCTCATCAGCGACTAAACGCCTCTCGCTGACCAGCCGGCGGCGCGGTCTTGTGTGTGTGTGTGTGCGCGCGACTGGACGCTAGCGGAGATGGAGCTGGATTATATGGGGCTTGAGAAATGCCACGGGACGGATACGCTCGAGTCCGACGCCGCTGCTTGTTTGGAATTCCGGAGATTGATACCTTTGATCCTCGATTTTCGGCCCGGACGATGATTCATGCCCCCCCTTGCTCTTTCTTCTGCTCCTTCGCGGTAGACTTGCTTGCCTCTTATCCCCCTTCTTCTTCTTTTTTTTTTGCTTAGATTTTTCAATGTGTTTCTTTCTCTCCGACTGCAGGGAGCTTGCGGACGATAATAAATTCTCTTTTTCCGCTCTTGGCGTTCCTCCGGCTTGTAATTTTTCAATATACCGTCTGCGAGGAAACAATATTTGGATTGATATATCACTGTATAGCTAAAGGATGTGCCGAGTCATAGCTTGTAATTTTCGTATAAATGCTCCGATATATTTTTGATACATAAGTTATAGTATATTACATACCGGGCGCTGGAAAGTATTAGCAAGCCCTAGCAAACCCAAATTGACGCCCGAGCCGAAGGCGAGGGTGTTAAGGGTTTGCTAGGGATTTGCTAATACTTTTCCAGTGTCGTGTGTAATGTTTTTTTCATAACGACGGGAGGAAAACCCAAAGTTCCGCTCCGAGTCGGGGAGGGAATTTGGTGTTTTCGTCCCGGAGGTATGAAAACAATATGATATATTTTCAATATATCGTATGGTCCTGATTTTTAAAAAACTATTAGCTTATATTCGTTTTATTTAAAAAATATATAAACATTATATATTTACAGTGTCTCATTGACACAAGAATAATTGAGTACAACTCAATCGATCCACGAAACAATGAATATATCTACTTATATGTCAGAATATAACGAGAGTCAATACTTATGCTCGATGATATATCGCAGAACTGTAATTCCACGAAACAATCCATATAAATCAATTCCACTCCATGCATTTTAACCCCCGAGAATTCAAATATTTATACATTTTCTGACGTGCACGCAGGGGCACAATATATATTGGCAAAAAAAAAGCAAAAGGAGCAAAAACTCTCGTCTCGCGGCTGAGCGCGCATTCAAAAAGTCATAAACGCGCGGACCGAAAAATGACGACGATTGACGAATGGAAGTTAAAGAATCGGTTGCAAAGCTCACTCCGCGGTGTGCTGCTGCAGCAGGAGGGAAATAAATAACACGCTTCGGAGAGAACACATCCACGCATATATGCGTGGTACACGGTCGTTTTACCCCCAGCCCGGAGAGAATACACAGCTCCTAAGTATAGACCTCGCCGTCGCATAAACCTCCACGACGCGAGCGAGCGAGAAGATGAAGAAGAGAAAAAACAAAAGGGGGGAGGAAGAAAGAAAAAAAAAAATAACATCCTAGGCCCGTAACATTGTTGTTTGCGCGTCCGCTTCCGCGTGTCTAATTTTTTATGCAAAATTCTCGTAAATTAGGGGGTTACATTTTTTTTTCGGTTCGCCGCCCGCCGTTATTTTCGGGGCGCATTCGCATTACGACGAAGTGGCTTTTAATAACACCCCGGACGCTAGTTCTTGAAAATTTTTATAGGAACAGTCTCTATCGTAGACTTTTTTTACGAACCGGGGGAGGGAACAAAGTCTGCGGCCTTGCCGCGCAATGTCTCAATCGATAGATTTACCTCCAAAGTAACCACGAATAAATTTGTTCTCCAGGTTCAGCACTACATCCTGGTGGTCCAGGCAACCGACAGCGGAGTCCCGGCTCTATCGTCGACGGTCACGGTCTACTGCAACGTCGTGGACCTCAACGACAACGCGCCGACCTTCGAGCCCGGGCCCAGGACCGCCGACGTGCCGGAGAACGCTACGGTTGGTACCGTCGTCCTCTCGGCCAAGGCTCAGGACCTCGACTCCGGGGACAACGGCCTCGTTGTATACACCATTCTCAGTGGGGACGAGAGCGAGGACTTTGGGATCGCCAACAACGGGACCTTGTACACCAGGAGGCTGCTCGACCGCGAGACCAAGGCTATCTACAGCCTGGTTATCGAGGCCTCGGACAGCCCTGGCTCACCCACCAAAGCCCTGTCGAGCACAACCCAGGTAACTTTGATTTATTTATTTATTACAAATTATCCTAGCGTATCTGATCTTGGTAGTTACTGTAACATAAATTTAATACTTAACAAAGTAACGATGATTAATTGATTATAATGTTGAGTTGGTACCAAAATGAATTACCTCTAAAAGTACGATTATCAACAATGATTGATATTTATAATCAAAGGGATTTATTTTATTCATTATTTTTTATAATTAAAATTTTAAGTGTACATAGTTTCTGAACGATGTATTATGCTTCGTTCAATAATAATTCATTTTATTTCACTCCACTCAGTCAAACGTGGGAAGCTTATATCAGACAATACGTCTATATCAAAATCGAAGCGCGTTTGTTTATTCGAGCAATGTTTAAGACTGGATGAAATTAAATTCAAGTCTGCGTCCACTCACGTAGGCGTAGATAAATCTCTCACTGTCCGTATTAGTACATAAATCAATAAGCGCACCCGGGCCTCGCGAGCAATTAAAATTAGAATAAATTATATATTTCGAGCGTAAAAGGCTATCATCGGTGATCGAGATAGCGCGCGTTTTTTAAAAGTACTCGGAGCTTTATTTACGATCTATGACCGCGCCATAAATCCCGAAAAATAAATCCCTTTCGCATAATTGGGAATACCTCGAAGATGCATCGCCCGCGTTAGATAAACCCTCCCCCCGCCCGCTTTTTTTTCGTGATTCCACATTCAAATGATAAAAATCGGGCCTCGGAGAGAAAACAATACAGCTGGGTGATTTAATCAAAAAACCGTTTAAGATATACTCTCGCCCTAGCCAGCTAGCAGAGAGGTTTCACAAATGATATTAAAAATCACGAGACCGGGGAATTATTAATCAAAGGGTTACCGTGCGCGCGGGTCATAATTGCATGAATAATTTTATGCCTAAAGGTACGTTCTTTTTTTTTATACGGTATATACGTTTCTAGATCTCTGGCTCTCTCCTCGAGTATTGTTCCTCGGTCTCATAATAATTTACTGTGAAAACGCAATTGCAAGGGGTGGAGCGCAGAGCCGCCAGCCGTGAGAATAAAAAAGCCGTCTGAATAAAGAAGTATAGTGTGTTTCTTTTCGCTATTATAAGTCGAATTACTGTTACAGTGAGCGAGGCGAGTGCGCCCTAATGTTTTATAAGCGTCATTGGTACAAGCTTTACGGCTGATAAAGTTTTACGCGCTCGCTTCGCGTCCTTCGATCTATACCCCCATAAAGCGATAAAAGTGTTGCTTGCTTTATTTACGTTCTCAACGCATGCAACGGAAAATTGAAATCGAGAAGGAGAATTATACCCTCGGACTTATTCAATCATTCGATTCTCGAAAACCGATTATCGCATTATGCAGATATTCCAATTTCCTCCTCGGTCATTAAGAACCGTACGAAATTACTAACCCGCCAAGTGGTATATGCATTGAAGATGAAAAAATTAAAATATATATATATATCTTTGTTCCAGGTGACGATAAGTCTGATGGACGTGAACGACCAGTCCCCTGAGTTCGTGAGCTCCAACGCTACCAGCATCGTGGAGAACTCCCCGGCCAACGCGGTCGTCGCAGCCGTCAAGGCCATCGACCGGGACGAGGGCAGAAACGGTTACGTCGAGTACTCCCTGGAGTCGGACGACCAGCCCTTTACCCTGGGCTCGATAGACGGTGTGCTCCGGGTGGCCGGGCCCCTGGACCGGGAACAGAGGTCAAACTACACCCTCAGAGTGACCGCCAGGGACCGGGGTGAGCCGTCCAGGAGCACCGTGGAGAACCTGGTGGTCGCTATCCTCGACGAGAACGACAACTCCCCGGTTTTCGACCCCAGGCACTACTCGGCCAACGTCGCCGAGAACGCCAGCATCGGGGCCAGCGTGCTCCAGGTGTTCTCGAGCGACCGCGACGAGGGACCCTACGGCCGGGTCAGATACAGCATAGCCTCCGGCGACGACAACCGGGACTTTACTATCTCGGAAGATGGGGGCACCCTGAGGGTTGCAAAGAACCTCAACTACGAGAGGAAGCCCAGGTACAGGCTGCAGGTGCGCGCCGAGGACTGCGCCCGGGAGCTCGACGAATCGGCGTCGCCCCGAGTCGACCACGCCGAGGTCGTTATAAACCTGCTCGACATCAACGACAACGCACCCGTGTTCCTCGACACGCCCTACCTGGCCCACGTAATGGAGAACATGGTGCCCTACGGAGGTTTCATCAAACAGGTGAGTCCCGTTTGAGTAATTAAAAAGGGTTAAATTTTTTTTTTAACTCGCACCGAGACAACTGGTGCAATTTACGGGTTTCGCTTTATTAATTGGAGCAAATTGAGCGAAAAGTATCTCCGCGAGTGTCGGATTACCCCCGGTAAATGGCTTAATTTTCACCTGGTTTTGACGATTAACGACCCGCTTCGTTCAATACACGCAATTACGGAAACCAACAAAAAATTGTGCACCGTGGTTTCCCTTCCCCACTTTTTTTTTTTCTACCAAAAAAAATCGAGACCTGTTATTTTTTAAACTCTTATTACGAGAGAGAACCCGCGTGACTAATTAATCCGATGTTCCGGATACTTATACGGGAATAAATATTTGGGTTTTCTAGGAAGCCAAGTGGCCGTAATCTCCCAAAGTCCACCTTGAAGTGTTTACAAGGGAGAGGAACATAATTTATTTTGGTTTTATTATCCCCCCCCCCCCCCCCCCCCTGCTCGGTCGGTTTAAAGTCTTGCGGTTTTTCGTCGATGTTAATTCGGAATCTCTCTCGAGAACGAAGGAAGAAGAAGCCTCTTTATATATGTTTTTTAATGTCCCCGCGAGATATCGCTCATAAATTATTCGATAAAATAAGAACTCCCCTCCATTCTCCTCGCTATAAATCCTCGACTGATTTTGAGTCGGTGGAATCTCAATAAATTACGGAGGAAAAAAAACCTGTGATTATTTTGGGTAATTAGAATGGGAGGAGAATTTTTCTTTTTATTCGGTATCGCGAGTTTATAGCCGACGTAAATTTTTACAGGTCGAGGCTTACGATGCCGACTCGCCCTACAACAGCGACCAGGTCAGGTACTTCCTCAAGGAAGGCGACACCGATCTGTTCCGGATAAACGCCAGCACCGGCGAGATCTTCCTCCTGCGTCCGCTCGACCGCGAGCTCGTCGAGGAGTACGTCCTGACCCTCGTCGCCATGGATACCGGTAAGTCTCCTCTTTTTAATTTTACAAATGTTTTTTTTTCTAATACTTTAAAAATTTATAAAAAACCACCATAATTTTTAAAATTGTTTAGTTCATTTCCTAATTAGTAAATAAAACTTTAGTTTAAAATTATCACGAAAATCTTTAGGCTTGAAAATTCAAATTTAAACATCTTTCTAAACCAATCGATCCCTTTGAAATACTGACTTTTTTTATGTTTTCTTTCTTTATGAAGGGATTTGAATTTAGAGTGGATTGCGATCATTCAAAGAGTTTTTTCTTATTTTATAGCTTCATCAAAAATATTACGGTAAAAAAACAATTTTGTTAAACAAATTATGACTCTCACTGAAAAATCAATATCTCGAACTTGCGACACTATGTCTTCATTCAGTGTGTTGCCGACATGATTGAGCTTTACAAACGCACTCCGGAAAAATTAACTTCAACAGCTCAAACACTTAATGGTCCCACTTCATTGGAAAATCTAAAAAAAAAAAAAAAAGCAGCTCTACACACACACTGTACTCCAAAGCAGGCCATAACCATTACCCAAGTGACAACACACAAGTCGTAGTGAGGCATAAAAATTTATCGAACCCGTAAATAACTCCCTAAACGTTTAGTTCCCACTCGAGATTAGTCCAACTCGAGCGCAATAAACCGGCGATCACTCCCACACTCCCCTTGCGAAATAAGATAAGACGAGCCGATCATAATGAAACTCTCCTTTTTCCCTCTGCAGTGTTTTGTCCTCCCTTTTTTTCTTTTCATTTCTTTCTTTTCTCCCCAGACATGATTTATAACCCGGGGGTTTTGTAATGACATTTTACCTTTGGCTTTTGTTTTACGACCGGGTCGCGAGCAAGCCGGGGGGGGGGGGAGAAAATAATGCCGCGCTATTTGTTCGCTCGGTCTTTACGATCGAGCTCCACCACGGATAGTCAAACGGTCGCAGCTCCCCAAGAACGAATAAACAAAAAGAGAGAGAGAAGAGAGGCCGAGCTGAGGAGAGTTAAAAAAACAGGAGCAGCGTATGTAAATGTAAATTTTCGGATTATCATCGCTTGCTCGCCGCGTAATAACTCACGAAAAGGCGAACGAACGGCTTAATTAAACGAGACCCGATTTTGTAATAAAGGCGCGCGGTGTGCTGGTGGTGTCGCAGCAGCAGCACCGCGCGGCGAGCTTTTTTTTCGCGATCGTTAAAGTGCAGCCAGTATCGTGTCGCGCGGCCATGAATTTTAATGAACTCTGAAAACCTATCGAAGGTGACGCGCGAGGATGGGTATGGTGGAAAAAAAAAATTAAAAAAAATAAACCGAGGAAGGCAAACGGAAATGCGTGAAGGATTTTTCGTGGAACTCGGACGAAAAGTGCGAGAAATTATGCGAGAGACTATAATGGTTAATGCAAGGGCCACTCGTGTATTGTTTCCACTCGGGCTTTTTTCTTTTTCTGAGCGTTCCTCACTTTTAAGAGCCTCGTCTATACGCGCCAGCACGGCCGCCCGCGACGAATTCGAAATGAGTTGTTGTGATAGGCGCGAGATGGCTATTCCGAGTCCGCACATTGATGAACTTTACCCGCGGAGAGAGAGACACAAAAAAGTAATGAATTTTCAAGTTAAAAGCTTGCGCGGCTTTCATTAATTTTTAATTGTATCCGTAAACTGTCCTTTTTTTTCTCTCGACCGTACGTGGGTGATTTTTGTACAGCGAGGGGTCACCGCTAATTTAAGATTTGCAAAAAATTTAGAACGTCTTTTTAAGTTCTTATATGGAAACTTAAAAAATCTTACAAGCGAAATCCAATTAAAGTACATACGACTATATTAACCGATTAACGCCCAAATGGCCCAGATTTTTCGGTAACTTTGGGTTGAAAAATCTTAAAGAAAAACTCGAAAAATTGATGGGAAAATTCCCGTTTCAACTATTTTCAAGTATGCTC
This sequence comes from Encarsia formosa, assembly GCA_038277355.1. NCBI lineage: Eukaryota > Metazoa > Arthropoda > Insecta > Hymenoptera > Aphelinidae > Encarsia > Encarsia formosa. The sequence continues at coordinate 117,252,080 of CM076184.1, forward strand.
TACAAGATCCTGTAGTTAAAAATACCAGAAAAGTTGTTTATTAACAAAATAAAAAAAAAAAAAAAAAACGAGTTTTTTCATGGATTTTTTTTTAATCGAATTTTACGGGGGGTAGGAATTTTTTTTTTAGTGTCGGAAAGTTGATAAAACGTTAGGTTTGAAGATTCCAAATCTTTTTTTTTTTTGTTGTTGCGAAAAAAAAACTCATGAAAAAAGCTCTCTCTTTCTCGAATACATACACGAAATCGTTCCACCGAGAGTCCAGGAAAGAAAGGTGGGTCAATTATTTCATCCCACTTTTCGCAAACAACAATTCATCCTGACACTCGGCTGGAGGGGGAGGGGGGGATTAATCGAACTCCCTCACCTGCTCCCAGGTAGAACAAAAAAAAAAAAGTGGGGGAGGGGGGGAGTATAGAGAAAGAAAGAAACAGCTCCTCCTGCATCGATCGGCGGTTGAATTCCGCGAAGGAGCCGCGAGCGATGCGCCGCGCGGATAATCCGGCAACCTGCCTGCACAGCCCCGAGCGGAAGAGAGAACCGGCTGTGCACCGCTGTGGGGTACGTTAATCTCCCTCCTCCTCCTCCTCCTGCTCCGCAGCACCGGCGTGATCGAGACTTTCGGACTTTTGATATTTCTTCGCTCGTGACTACCATGCCCCTTTGTGCACTGTTTCGGGGTGGATGGGGAGCAGCGATCAAATTTTAATCGCTTCGCGGCCGCGGGAGGCCTGTACCGCGGCGCGCACTCTAAATCACGATTCTAGATTGCGCGCGGGGCCTAAGAGCTGTGACCCTTTTTTTTCCGACTCTCTTTCTCTCTCAAAGAGATATCGGTGAATCATAAGCGACAGGGTACCTTTACCTAATTGTCGAGAAAAATCTTTCATTAGAATCAGAAGTTTTGTATATTCTACTAATCTTTGGTGGATTTTATAAACAATCGTTAAAATACCAGAGATTTATCGATCCTTTAAAATATTGTTTCGAACGATATCTAGCTTTCCAAGGTATTCCACACCAATAAACTTCCAGCGTGTAATAACACCAGAGTAATAAAATCCCACCCACTGAACGCGCACTAGAAATCCAGAATCAATCCCTCGTATTATAGAAACTGCATCGCACGCCACACAAATATAATAAAAAAGGGCTGAGGGGTAGGGTGGGGCATCGCGGGTTTAAAAGAAAAAAAGGTTCAGCAGCTGAGAGTCGTGTAAGTCTGGTGCATCAGCGCCGGAGATATGATAACGAGCCGGTTACATACCCTTGCTCGCGCTCACGCAAACCTCTCCTCCTCCTCCTCCTTTTTCTTCGCCTCCTCCTCCTCCTTCTGCTCCACCCGCAAACACATTCCAAACAATATGCGCAGCCTGCAACCCACACGCCGCGGTGGACTTTAATTACCGGGGGGGAATTTTCGGGCTGCTTGATTTGTGGTGACGTTTTTGGGCTTCTCTCTGTTTTTGCTTGTTAATTCGACTCGCAGTCGCGCGGTCCTTCCCCTTTTGATTTTAATTTTTGCCCTTTATCCGCGCCCAGAAACGTTTAAGGGCCTATTAATCTCAACTTACGTCTAACGTAATTGGACCGAACTTTTTTCCAAAGTATGCGAGGTAGGCCGATTTCGAGGGTTTCTAACTTACCGACCGCGCACCGAGGAAACTAACCTCTCAATTATGGCTCCACAAAAGCCCATACAAATCTCGGAGGAGAGAAATAAAAAAAAACGAGCCCGCAAGCACTCAATAATACCGGACAAAACCTGTCGCTGTACTGGCCAGTCTGACCGTTTCATTATTAACGCGATTCACGTTTTGCGCGAGAAAATCATAAATCCTCAAGCGCGCAGCACTTAACATCCAAAAGAGCTTCTAGACCCTTTGAAAAGCTCCTCATTGTCGGGGCGGGGGGATTTATGGAAATTAATTTTTCCGGTCTCCCAGATTTTTACCCCCTTTTCATAAACTTCCTGCATCTCCCGGTTTTTTTGTACATAAACCTGGGGCTCATTGATACGCGCGGGTTGCGGCTCATATTGGGCCGTTATTAATGGCGCGACGTGACGCGGCGACGCTGTAAATTTCGCGGCGAATCGGAGATTTATAGTCCTTGTACGGCCGGCCGCGTTTATGTGTGTATACACTACCCGGGCTTTTTTATTGCAACCGGGCATTTGTAATGGCTTGCAAAACCGATAAGACGAGCTTCGGTTAAAAGTTCTATTTTCTCACTACCCGCGAGTGCCCCGCCGCGGTCGTTTTTCGTTATTTTTTTATTTTTACGATACGGATCGTGAATTGTTTGCGCGCGCGGGTGTGACTCGAAAAATGAAGTCGATACGTGGCTGCAGCGCGCTCGAATTACCAAAGGTAAACCTTGTTACCCCCCCCCCCCCCGGTTTCATAATAACGGGTACATTGTTGCCTCGAAAATTGGTCCTTGTGTACGATATATATCTCGAAAATCTCGAAAACTTATAGGCTTAGGACCATTGTGTCGCGACTCGGGTCTAAATTCCTCGGAACTGGTTGCAAATTTTTAGTACGAAAAACTTGATATTCGAGAGTGAAACTTTGGTATTTACGGTTCAACGTCTTACTTTGGAAAGAAAATCTTGGTTCGACTAAACTCAACTATTTTTTGAGTCTTGATCGAGAAAATTTCGTGATTACATCGAGCTGTCGAACAAATTTTTAGACTTGGCCACCGTACGGTTACAGAAAAGAAAAAAAAAAAGATACTTCAAAGGAAGATGACGGCTCCGGCTTAAGATCGCGGGCATTATCTTAGCCGAATAATTTCTTCCCTCCATCCAGACGAAAAAGAAAAAATTCTCTCCAAATTAAAATGTTTAAATAAACATGCAGCGCGAGGCATCAAGAAAGAAGAAGAAGAAGGGTGGGAAAGGGGAATAAATTCAAAATCTCTGATAAGGTCCCCGAGGAGCCCGGTAACATTTCAATAATCCCAAATTCCCAGAAGAGGGTAAGGCATTCCTCACACACACACATGCAAAGACCAAGAGGAGAGAATGAAGAGAAGCAAAAGGAGGTGGAGGAAGAGAGGCACTCGCTGCAGGCTCGAAACACGCAATTATAAGTAGAGCGGCTTGATTAATGCGCGACTCTTTCCCGGGACATAATACCTCTAAGCTACCGCGATTAAAAACACGGTGCGGTGCCGTACGATAAAAATCAAAACAGCTTCCCTCGGCACGCCGCGCCGGTGCCGTTCGTGTAGGGTAAAAAGTAAAAAAAAAAAAAAAAAAAAAACGAAACTAAAGAGTTTACTCTGACGCTCCAATTTAAAGCGCGCTCGCTCGATATTCAAATTCGGATAAGCCGGGAGCTACGCTGCCGTAGCAGCCCGAAGCGCGGTACTCCGAGAATTACAAGGCGCGATTATGATAATCTCGCTCCTCTTCCCTTGCCTTCCTCCTCCTCGACTCCTCCCTTTTCTTTACTCCCGAGATCATCCGCCGGGATTATGAGTATGAGTAATTGCGGAAATTGTCACCGCGCCTGGGAGCTTGAATTAATTCCTCCATTAGAACGATCGATAGATTATTTGTGCGCCAGGGAATTTTAATCGACCGGGTAAACCCGCTTGCATTCAATATTCCTCGATCCGGTGGTGAAAATTGTTATTACGTCGTAAATCTAAAAATCTACCTCGGTATCGATCAACCACTTCGTCCCCGTGAACGAAAAAAAAAAAGTTCAAATTAGCGCAGGGATCTCCTCACAATACCTCTCCTAATAACCCAGCGAAGAGATAGAGAGACAGAGAGAGTGGGAAAAAAAATCCTTTAGAATAGGGAACGACACAATCAATTCCCCCGCGAAATTTGTATCCGTCGAAAAGATAAAATGAAGCCGGCCTGAAAGGGAAAGGAGCTGCAGCAGCGAGGAATAATTCTTTCGAATTAGTCGCGGACCCCGGCCACCTTTTGACAAGCGGAAACACACGCGCCGCGCGAATAATAGGTGCTAAACCCGAGTCTTAAAAAAACCGCGGTGCTTCGATGGGATGGATGGAAGTTTTTTTTTACTTTAATTTATGGGTGAATGGTTCAATAGGATTGTTTTTCTAAAATTATTTGAAAAAAAAAAAAAACAATGTTGGGAAAAATAAGCTAAAACCAGAGGTACAACTATAAAACTGTACTTGGCCAGACTTTCTAAAAGTTTAGAATTAAATTAGTCAGTTTTCGCCGATTCTCAGTCTAGTTCAAAGACCTAAATCTCGCTTCTCACAGTACAGCATCCGACTCCATAAACTGTCCGCAATCCGGTCTCCCTGCTACCAGGGATACATAAAAGATAATTTTCCCAACGCTGACTTTCTATCAGTGATTCGAGACTGAGTTACGAATCGCCGTGTTTTGACCGCGATAAACGAAGGGGGAGCATCCAGTGCAGCAGCAAGATCAGAAAAGCCATTAAGCCAGGGCTGATTTTTCCCATCACCTCGGAACACCCACGCTAGTCAGGGGGGGCAATCAATCAAGCATATATCGCATTCCGCGAATTGAAATATGCAAAGCCCCCGACCTTGTACTGTCAGAGGCATTGTCCAGGACCGAAGCAACGGAGGGAGAGGAAGAAGAAGAAGAAGAAGAAGACAAGCCAGAGCGCTCGCGAGCGAGCTCGGCTCAGCTCTTATTCCTTTTAAAAACTACGTTATATCTCCCTTTGAGAGTCACAACCAGCGCAGCGTGCGTTCTCTATTTGTCGGGACCTTCCTTTTTGAGTTATCGTTATTGTCGACTCCGGCTATGCTGCTGCCTCTGCTGCTTAATGGCTATCGTTAAAATAACAACGGAAGTACCAGTCCGAGGGACCCAAAGCGATGGGAATGCTAATGTGAAGCTTTTTGACGCTGGGAGAAAAACTAACCCGGAGAATTTGAGGTTAGGTTTTTATTTGAAACTGAGTGCTGTTAATTTTACTGTTTTCCATGTAAATTAAAAAAACATATTTGACAGAAAAAACTATTTAAATGAAACTTTGCGCAGAAAATATTTGCCAGAAAATTTGTGAAACTTTTTACATTTTTGTTTTCACTCGCCGTAAAAGCGCTATCGTGCTCTATGATGGTATTTTTCTAGTTCAAATACGTACGTCGAGAATTATTCGTTGGAAAAATCTATGCTGTTTTTCGTTTGGTCGCAGAAGCGTTGAAACCATATGATTTTTTCATGAACTTAGCCGGATTTTATATCGTTAATGGCACTTGGTTTGATTTTTGTGTCAAGTTTCTCAACCTATTGGGAAGGTTTTTTTTATTTTTTTTTAAATCCGTGACACGACCGATAATTTACGCCACGTCGGTTCGATGGCCGCTAGACTCCCTTGACGCATAAGCCGTGCGCGACATCATGAGAAAGGTTTCGTCATTTTTCATCAAAAATCCCTCTCTGTAGCCTAAGTGGAAAAAAGGCTTAATCCGTTGAAAGCGGAGGTTTAGGTTTTGCTCGTCAAAAAAAAGGGAAGGTACTCGATTTATGGATTTCACTCTTTCCGGCTCTTTGAATTAATTAACTTATTATCTTATTATTCTACTCTAATTTTATATCCCAGCTAAAAGTGTTTCTCTTTTATTGCCCTTCACTCCATGCATCTCTTCCACGTACTCGTTTTTCTTGTTTACCTCCCTGCCTCTCGAGTAATCTTATTATTCCTCATTTAACATTATCGCCCCTTCCCCCTTTATTTACTCGCTTTTTACAATCTTTTAAACGGTTCTCTAATAGAGAGTAACATCGCTTTACGGGCTCGGACGCTTGATATTATTCAATAACACCGAATAATCGTTAAATAACGCGAGCTCGAGGGATAAAATCTTAATGAAGTCAATAAAACGAGCTGATGGAGTACTTTTTAGCGCCGATCAATGATCTTACGATTGAATAAATTAAAATCCGCTGCATTCGAAAAACAGTTATTGTGAGGTTTAACATATATTACAAATGGTAAATTAGCGAAGATTGCAATCTACTTGTGTGTGCGCGCGCAGCGCTGCCGTTATACGTTTAGAAACTTTGTAATCGCGCAACTTCTTTTTTCTTTTTCGAATAATTCTTCGATTTATCGGACTGGTTTACGCATAAAGTGCGTACTTTAAAATTAATTAAACCCAATTTTTTTTCGAGTTCTAACGATACTAATCTGACCGTACGAATCGCTCCACCTTTCCCATTACACAGTGAATGACACTCATCGATCTTAACTTGTATTCCCATGACGATAAAAACCTTTTATCTCTTTCTTTTTGCAGGAACACCACCGTTGACTGGCACCGGTAACGTCAGGATCGTAGTGCTAGACGTTAACGACCACGCCCCGGAGTTTGGACGCCAGGAGTACCGAGCCTCGGTCACCGAGAATCTACCGGCGGGTGCCTGGGTCGCTAATCCCCGGGCCACCGACAAGGACCAGGGACTCAACGCCAAAATCCGGTAAGACGATATTCTTTGACTTATCAGACACTTTTTTCGAGTCCCAAAGCTCCTTACCTCGGAGACACGTATTTTTTTTCGGGAAGCCGGATTAGGTGCTTTGATGGGCAGCTGTTAATTGAAAATCCCGGTGGGAGTGCAGGATTACGTTCTTTTTCTTCTTATTTTTCTTCTTCTAGCGTGAGAAAGAAAGCTTGTCAAAATGTGGTGACGTTTTATTTTTTTATTTTTACAGATACAGTCTTCTGGGCGACAAGTCCGAGCGGTTTCATGTGAACTCGAGTACCGGGGAGATCGTGACGCTGGAGCGTCTCGACCGGGAGGAAACAGCCGTCTACCACCTGACCCTCGTTGCCCAGGACTCGAGCCCCACCGAGCCCCGTGCCTCGGCCGTCAACCTGACAATTTCCGTCAGCGATCTCAACGACAACGCCCCCAGGTTCTCCGGGCCTCGGTACATGGCCTACGTTCCCGACTCTACCACCAAAGGTACTTATTTTTTTATTTTTTTTTTTCTTGAACTGAAACTTTTTTCTCTTGCAAGTTCTTGAAACTGATCTTGAAAATATTCCAGGTGACTTCGTGTTCGGAGCCAAGGCGGTGGATGACGACGCCGGCGAAAACTCGCGCATAGTCTACCGACTCCATGGCAAGGACGCCCACCGGTTCGAGGTCGACCCCCACAGTGGAGTCATTCGGGCCAGTGAGAACCTCGTCAAAAACGGAGGGCCAAGCACCTACCAGCTCCAGATCGAGGCCTCGGACTGTGGCGTCGAGCCCAGGTCCGTATCGACCGAGCTCGTAGTTCACCTGTGGGATCGCCAGCGATTCCCCAGCTTCAAGCCCGCCACCAACACCAGGTTCACCCTGAGGGAGGACGTGCCCGAGGGAAAGGTCATAACTACCTTTGGTGCCATTCCCAAGAAGGGTTCGTCGAACGACCTGCTCTTCGGCATGGCTGGAGGTAACGTTGGAGAAGCTTTGAGAATAGAACCGCGTAGCGGAGAGGTCAGTACTTATAAAACTTTATTAATCGTGTGTGAATTTTCCGAGACTAACGAACGTGTGCTTTTAGGTTATCGTGGCGTCCGGATTCGACTACGAGACTGCACCCCAGTACGAGGCTTGGATAGAGGTCCGAGACTCCGGGGTGCCCTCCCTCAGGAGCGTCGTTCAGCTGCTCATAAACGTCACCGACGCCAACGACAACGCCCCGGTTCTGGACTCAGCAATCTACAACGCTTCTATACCAGAGGAAGAGTACCCACCGCTGTTCGTGACCAGGGTTTCGGCCAAGGACGCCGACTCCGGCAGCAACGGAGAAGTCACTTACCACCTGGTGGATGACTTCGAGAAGACCTTCATTATTGACGATTCCACTGGTGAGATCAATACTAATGCCAAGCTCGACAGGGAAGAGATGTCGTCCTACGAGTTGATAGTGGTAGCTCGTGATCGCGGCGAGCCCCAACTTACAGGTACCGCTACCGTTCTCGTGACGATCCTCGACAAGAACGACAATCCACCCAGATTCACCAGGTTATTCAGCGTTAACGTGACCGAGAATTCAGAAATCGGAGAGTTTGTTATCAAGATTACCAGCAGCGATCTCGATGTAGGTCAGAACGCCAACGTGACCTACAGCTTTACCGACAATCCTGGTCATAAATTCTCCATAGATCCTATTAGTGGCAACGTCACCGTGGCTGGACACCTAGATCGGGAGCTCCAGGACGAGTACCTGCTCAAGGTGTCCGCGGCCGACCGGGCTTGGAGCGCCAAGACCGCCCTGACCATCACCATACAGGACCAGAACGACAACCCCCCTGAATTCGAGGAGGAAACCTACCATTTCCACTTTCTGGAACTCCAGCGTAGAATGGCTCACGTGGGTCAGGTCGTAGCCACGGATCGCGACAAGCAAGGTCCGAACTCGGTGATCTCCTACAGCCTGCTCCATCCCTCGGATTTGTTCACCGTGGATCCAGCAACCGGAGACATATACAGCAAGCGAACCTTGCAGTACAAGCATACGAAGCAACCAACGTCACCAGAGAATGTCTACTCGTTCTACGTCGTGGCCATGGACAACGGCAAGCCACCGCTGTCCTCCAAGACCCTGGTTTACGTCAGTATCGTAAACGCCAACAACCACGCTCCTCGATTCGAGCAAAGATCTTACCTACTGCCTGTGCCTGAGGGCTATTCGAGCAACAGAAAGGTTGCTCAACTTATTGCAAACGACAGCGAAGACTACGGTGTCAACGCTGAGGTCGAGTACTCAGTCGTGGCCGGAAACGGTAGCGACTACTTCGTTGTCGAACCGAAATCCGGCTGGGTCTACATCAAGAAGAACCTGGCAGAGTTCAGAATAGGTACAGTTTTTCACCTTAAGGTCAAAGCCACCGACAAAGGCGTGCCACCTCTGAGCGACGAGGTTCTCGCTACTCTGGTCATCACCGGCGACAACCGTCACGCACCAGCCTTCGTTGCCGTCAGTTATCAGGTTAGAGTTCCAGAAAACGAGCTGGTCAACACCACTATCATCACGGTCAACGCTGAAGACTCGGACGATGGACCCAACGGCATGGTGAGATATGAGATTTCCGCCGGTAACGAGCGCCACGAATTCTCGATTCATCCCATCACCGGTGCCGTCACGATTCTCGAGCCTCTCGACTACGACACCATCCAGGAGTACAGGCTGAACATCACCGCAAGAGATTTGGCCTTCGACTCCAGATACGCTATCGCCACTCTGACCGTAAACGTGTCCGACGTAAACGATAATCCACCGACCTTCAACCAAAGTCTCTACGAAGCCTACTTGCCTGAAAATTCTCCTCCCCATCACTTTGTCTTCAAAGTAGTTGCCAAAGATATTGATTCGCCCAAGTACGCTGTCATACAGTACCGTATTCTTGGAGGATCTGGTAAGGAACACTTCCAGATTGAGCCGAACACCGGTATAATAAAATCAAAAATAAGCTTCGACTACGAGGAGGCCAACGAGTACACTCTAGATATCGTGGCAGCCAACCCCGACACGAATCCCCAGCTGAACGGTTTCACCACCGTTCTGGTACACATCACTGGAGTTAACGAATTTTACCCCAAGTTCATTCAACCCGTATTTCACATGGACGTTTCCGAGAGTGCTGAAGTAGGAACTTCCGTGGGTCTCGTTCAAGCCACTGACCAAGACGCCGGAGCTGATGGTAAGGTCTTCTACTTGTTCGTCGGTTCGTCGAACGATAGAGGATTCTCCATCGGTCCTGAGACTGGTATCATAAGTGTCTCCAGAAGGTAAGTTTCCTTAATTCGATAAATCAGCTAGTATAGTATACTTTTTCAAATGTGTTTATAAAAATAATGTATATTTTTAGACTGGACCGAGAAACTCAGAATCGTGCGATTCTAACGGTCATGGCTAAGAATGCAGGAGGAATTCGTGGTAACGACACCGACGAATCTCAGGTAATAATCTCCATCCAGGACGGCAACGACCCACCCGAATTCTCGCAGAGTCAGTACCAAGCCAACATCTCAGAAGCCGCGAGCGTGGGAACCAAAGTCTTGACCGTTAAAGCCATTGACAAAGACGTCAGACCACCGAACAACCAGTTTTCGTACTCCATAATCGGAGGAAACGTGGGTCAGGCCTTCAAGGTAGATCCTCAAACAGGTGACGTCGAGACGGCCACGCAGCTCGACCGAGAAACGGTATCCAGCTACGAGTTGATAATCGGTGCCATAGACATCGGTGTTCCACCTCAGACCGGAAGCGCCACAATTAAGATCGAACTCCTTGACGTCAACGACAACGGACCGGTTTTCGATTCCAACGAGGTCACCGGTTACGTTAGCGAAAACGAACCTGCTGGTGCCAGCATCATGACATTGTCGGCCACCGATCCCGACTTGCCACCGAACGGGGCACCGTTCTCTTATAGGCTGATCGGCGGTAAACAGATCGATCTCGTCAGTCTCGACAAGCACTCAGGAATACTGAGAACGACGAGAAGCCTAGACCGAGAAATGACACCGCACTTGGAACTTCTGGTACGTAGAAAAGTAAAAGCCTACTACAAGCCTTAAAAATGGTACATGAAGTCTAATAACCAATGACTAATTTTAGGTCGAAGTGGAAGACTCGGGCACACCCCGCATGAGAAGCGAGCACGCTATAAGCGTCCAAGTGCTGGATCAGAACGACAGTCCGTCAACACCCAGGACGGTCCAGGTGCTCGTACACTCGTTCAACGGCAACTCGCCCCTGGGCAAGATTGCCGACGTCCATCCGAACGATCCCGACACGAGCGGCGACTACACTTGCCGAATACTCCAAGGCGACACGGGGGCTCTCAGCATACCCGCGGCCTGTGATTTGCATGCCAGCAAAATCACCCCAGGTTCGTGACACTCAAAATAAATCTTTACCAGAGCCGAAAATTGCGATCACTGTTAAATAATTCATTCGCGTGCACGCACGTGCTAAGTAAGCGGGAAAAGGGAAACCTCACCCTATGGTTTTATCATATGTGTTTCTCTTCTTTTTCGATTTTTTTTTTCTTAGCGGTCGTTTGCATAAATTCGCGATTGTCGTGGGATAGCTTTTGTTTTTCTTCCATCTGAAATTTAAAATTGTAAATGTTTTTGCGAGTATAATAAATTGACCGTTTATAAATCTCAGTATTCAAGGCGAGCGTGATTTATAAATTTTTATGAGTCGAAAGAGGTCTCTCCCACGACGTCAAAGCTGCACTTTCCGCACAAAAACCCGTGTCATCTGAAATTTTTTCTTTCCCACTGCAATTCCCACCCCCTTCAAAAACGGTAGTCCTTTATGCGCGACACGGACGATTCATCGAGCTTGTTTTTTTTTTTTTTTGCAGGTATTGGGTATTCATTGAGCGTGTCTGGAAACGACGGCCGACATCCGGACGTCGTATCGAAGGTCAACGTCGAATTCGTCACGTTCACCAACGCCACCGTGGAGAACAGCGTTACGATGCAAATAACTAAGGCGCCTGATTTCTTGGCCAACTACTACAGACCGATGCTCGAACTACTTAGGGAGGATCTCGAGAGCGGCGACATTCTCAACATCTACAGCGTCGACGAGAGAGACAACCTGGTCGAGGTTTATCTTGCCATTTCCTCCTCTCAAGGTAATTTTTATTTATTTATTATAGTTTTTCTTCAAAAACTTTAGTAAAAAAAAAAAGTATTTTTTGAATTATTAAAAAAAGTATTCTTAACAATGACTCGGTAATTTAAACTAGAAAAAAAAATTATTTTTGATTTATACCCATCAAAATAATATTAATTAAATACATTCAATTCTAGGCTATCGATCTAGACATGACGTCAAAGAATTCCTGCACAAAAAACGCAGGCAGCTCGAAAAGCTATTCCAAGGTTCTTACTTGACGATCGGTTACACGCCCTGCAAGAGCGACGCGTGTGAAAACGGCGGAGTTTGCAGCGACAAGGTTGTGGTTTACGAGAACGCAAGAATAGCAAGCAGTCCGACTCTGATTTTGACCTCTCCCAGAGTGGTTCACGAGAGAATATGCAAGTGTCGCGAAGGATTCACCGGTGAAAAGTGCGAGAAGAAACAAGATCCTTGCGCACCAAACCCTTGTCAATCCGTAAGTTAACATACTTTTATACCACTAGTGCGTAGGTACTCGATTTTACGCACGCTTCGAAATTTAAAAACTCGCCCTACGCACCAGTGGTATAAAATAGTATATGCAACGGGTGCAGCACGTCACCAGGGCTTCTTAAAGTTACTCGTGCTACGCTTCGCTTCGCACTCGGTACCTTTAAAACCGCCCTGGCAACGATACTGCAACCCGTTGCATAATATACTATTATTACTTTAAATTAGCTTTATTATTAAGAAGCAAATTTTAACTTATGACCTTATCGCTTTCAGGGTGGCCAATGTCGTCGTCACGGTTTCGACTTCCATTGTAGCTGTCCGAACGACCGGGAGGGCCGCTTTTGCGAGTTAGAACGTGGAGACGCCTGTGCCAGTAACCCCTGCCGTAACGGTGGTTCCTGCAAAGAAAGCCCGGACGGCTCGAGCTTCTTCTGCCTGTGCCGGGCGGGCTACCGGGGCAACCACTGCGAGGTCCTCACCGACTCTTGCAGGCCGAACCCCTGCCTTCATGGAGGTCTCTGTGTCAGCGAAAAGCCAGGCTACCGGTGCAGCTGCGTCGAGGGTAGGTACGGACGTCACTGCGAGCGCTCGACCTTCGGGTTCGACGAACTCTCCTACATGACCTTCCCAGCTCTGGACTCCAACACCAACGACATCACCATGGTGTTTGCCACCACCAAACCTAACGCTTTGCTGATGTATAACTACGGTCCCCAGAGTGGTGGACGCTCGGACTTTGTCGTGCTAGAACTCGTCGAGGGCCGAGTTGTGTTCTCTTACGGAGGCGCGAGGAGCGCTATCACCTCGCTTTCAGTCAAGTCCGAGAGATCCCTGGCTGACGGGGCATGGAGAAAGGTCACGGCCACTAGAAATGGAAGGGTAATCTCCCTGAGTGTGTCTAGGTGCAAGGAGCACGGCGATGTCTGCGACGAATGCAGACCCGGGGACTCTACCTGCAACGTAGACGACGTTGGGCCTATTGGGTGTGTACACATTTCTCATCCTACCATCTTGTTAAATTTCGTTCAGTTTTTTATTGTAAATCTGTTTAACTTGCAGCACCTTGAATTTCAACAACAATCCACTGATGCTCGGCGGTCTGGTTAACTCTGACCCAGTGCTCGAACGCCCGGGTCAGATCCACTCGGACGACCTGGTGGGGTGCGTGCACTCCGTGTCAATCAACGGTCGCAGCCTCAACCTCACCAGTCCCCTGTCATCCTGGGGAGTCAAATCGACTTGTCCCAGATCCGAGAACGGACCATGCTCCAGATCGACCGCGAGAGAACGAAATAACATCTGCGGGCACGGCAAGTGCTACGACAAGTGGGACAAGTCAGCCTGTCAGTGTGGCAAGGTCACTGCTCCCAACTGCCAAGGCGCCCTCGAACCCGTGACCCTTAGCGAGGGTGGATACATTGAATACAAGGTAAGTTTTAAAAAGCTTATTGAATGAATGATGTATTTGAAATGGTTGTGTAAATCTAACATAAACAACTTTTATTCGATAGATCTCCGAGAAGCACAAGAGGATGCAGCTTTTGGAATACCTTTACGGCGGTACGACGCTGTGGCACGGCGGACTGTCTTCTCACTACAACGAGGAGAGCACGATACCGCTAATACCTACGTCGACCCCAGCTAAAAGCATCCACCTGATGTTCCGGACTGTCAAGCCCGACGGAGTCCTATTCTACGCGGCTACCAACAAGTACTTCACTACCGTGGAATTGCGCAATGGTCAGATCGGCTACATGTCTCTGCTCAGCTCGCCCGTCAACATGAGCGGCTCGTCCAGTGGCAGCTTAGCCGACGGTCGGTGGCACAATCTCACCCTGCACTCGCATGCCAGAGGGCTCAAGCTCTTTGTGGACGGGACTTTGACCGGTGACGAGTTGGATTCGGCTGGTGTCCACGACTTTTTGGACCCATACCTAACCCTTCTGACCGTGGGTGGCGTTAAGAGAGATCAGTACTTGGCGTACGACGGCTTGCCGAAGTACTTTGAAGGCTGCATAGCCAACTTCACGGTCAACGGTGAGGTGCAGCCTTTGAATGGATCCGGATCTATATTCAAGGGTATAGTCAACCACGGCAAGGTTCACTCTGGCTGTCGTGGACCAGTTGGCATCACCGCAGCCACAGCGGCCGATCCTCTGAGCGTCGGTATCACTCTGGTCATCATCTTCTTTGTCATTCTTCTAGTGGCTATCCTCGCTAGCTTCGTCATTTTCCGGCTTCGACGACAGAGCAAAGAAAAGTCAGCTACCACTGTTGTCAACAAGAACACCAATGCTATCCTCACTGGTAACACTTTGGTAGGACCTCAGTCCGACAACATGATGGCGAGGCACGAGAACACTTACATATCGGATGGGTCTGATCTCAGAAACATCGGGCACTTGGGACCCGAACTGATCTCCAAAAAGTATAAAGAACGAGAGATGAACGGGGTAGAGCATCGTTCTCAGAGACCCGATATAATTGAACGCGAGATCAGCAAGTCTCCGCCTATCAGGGACGAGCACCCACCCCTACCGCCGCCAAATCAAAACTCGTTACACAACCAGGAACCGGACTTACCGGAGCATTACGATCTGGAAAACGCCAGCTCCATTGCACCCAGCGACATTGACATCGTCTACCACTACAAGGGTTACAGAGATGGCATGAGAAAATACAAGGCCACGCCACCGCCGATCAACAGCTATGCGAATCACCACAAGCATACGAATCAACAACACAGACACTCTGGTCCATTTCCTCCGAGGCCTCCACCATCCGTAGGTCAACCTCAAGGCTCGGCGCCGAAGCTCCTTCAAAGCACACCCTTAGCCAGACTGTCACCCAGTAGTGAATTGTCTGCCCAGCAGCCGAGAATCCTGACCCTCCACGACATCAGTGGCAAGCCCTTGCAGAGTGCCCTTCTAGCTACGACATCTTCCTCTGGAGGAGTTGGCAAGGATGCCATGAACTCCAACAGTGAGAGGAGCCTCAACTCTCCTATCATGAGCCAACTGTCGGGCTCCACGGCTAGCAGAAAAGTGCCACAGTCCAATAACGAGACCGTCAACAACGGGGTGTCGTCCGGACCTATGGGTCTCACGGCTGAGGAAATCGAAAGGCTAAATTCTAGGCCCAGGACCTCGAGCCTGGTCTCCACTCTGGACGCGGTGAGTTCCTCTAGCGAGGCCAGAGGGCCCACCCACGGCCCCTTGCACCTCCACCGTCGGCACACACCCCCACCCAAGAGACGAAATTCCTCAACCACAGACGAAAGCGGAAACGACAGCTTTACCTGCTCGGAGATCGAGTACGATAATAACTCCCTGGTTGGGGATAAGACCGACAATATCTACAGCAAGCCCGACGAAGGCGTCTCCAGGAACAACGAGAGCCCGCAGTCGGGAAAGCCCCCGCTGCCACCCTACGAAAGCTTCGACAGTTCCTTCAGAGGCTCGCTGAGCACCCTGGTGGCTTCTGACGACGACCTGTCGACTCACATGGGTGGTCTCTATCGGCCCTCGAGCAACGGCTCTCCGGCCATCGGCGCGCTGGGCTGGGACTACCTGCTCAACTGGGGACCCAACTTCGAAAACCTAGTCGGGGTGTTCATAGACATTGCCGAGCTCCCCGATGGCTCAAACAGGGTTCCCAATACCCTGAGACTACCCCCGAACTGCATTTCTCCCACATCGGAGGAGTACGTTTGAGTTAATTTAAGTACGATTGGATTATGTAAATATTTATACTTTAGTTGCGAGAATGACAACGAGGTTTGTCTTGTTTGTTCAAATCGATATTAATTGTTATATTTTATCAAAATTTAAAAGCTTTAAAAAATTTGTTATAGTGTCAAAACTACTAATCAATCGTCTTGCCATATGTTCATGCAATTGTACGTTTGCAATGTTAGACATTGTAAATTGAAGAGAAAATTTTAAATAAATTTGTTTACGATTCTTATAATTAAAGGTTGATATGTAAGTAGTTTTATAATTTCGTCGGTCAACATCTTGTATCAGGATGTCGACGAAGATGTACAGTATCGATAACTACGCCATGGTGCAATGTTCAGACATTACTTTGTCCCTACTTTTTAAGTTAGTTATTTGATTAAAAAGAACTTGCATCGCTGTAAATTATTAAAATTCGGTGCACGTTTGCGTAATTTTATATCTTACATAAATTTTGTGCCTTTAAAGTAATTTTAAAGTCTGAAAAAATAAAAAATAAAAAAATAAAATCAAAAAACTCATACTATTTTGTAAACAATTTATCAAATTAAAGCCATATTTTAAATTACGTGTATAGTATTGAATAGAACTTTGTTCTAAGAATCAGACTGAACGTTTTAATAAATTAGATATATTAATGCCATTCGTTATTTCAATGGTTCTTTATATTTTAAGTCCTGTAAATTATTATCATTATTATTATTGTTACATGTAAATATTAAATTTCTGTGAGAAATATATTGTACAAAAACTTGAATCGATGTAAATTAAAGAACTAATTTTGTAATACTATTTACTTCTATTTTAATAAAGTATTTAAAAAATATATTTTTATGTATGATTCCTTATAATCAAATCCTGAGTATTATTTGTTTGATGTAAGAAATTTATACCTTTAAAAATAATTTTAGTAACAAAATCTAAACATTACAGCTATTCTATTTAAATATATATCTTAATATACATCAAAAAAAAATTTTTTTAAGTAAAAAAGAATTTTTTTAAGGTTGAGGTTGAGAATAAATACGCTTTTATCTTTTGTAAAGTTTAGTATAAATTTATTTTTATATTTATATAAATTTTTTGTATATGCTTATTCTAACAGCGAATCATAAAATTCATATAAACGCGTCTAAAATTTTTGTCTGTTGGTATCACTATTCATTAAAAACTGTTAGCAAAGTGTTTATTTTTGGTCTGCAGTATAAGAAAATGATACAAGGTACTTGATCCTAATTTTTATCAAACACTGCTTAGTCTTTCCGTTAAAGTTTAATCACATGCCAAAGATTCTATTATTTTAGTTTTTAAAGCAATAATTTTTGTTTAAGTGATTAAGATTAGGATCATGTATCTTGCAAAAATTACAAATATTTCATTTGTACTGGGTAAAAACACCTCACATTTGTATAAAAATGACACAAGTCATGCTACACTCTTAATAATATTCTAAGGGTAAAAAATGCAGTCTTTGTAAACATTTTATGATATATTTCTTCAAAATTAAATAATACTTTTTGTGATTTAAATGGAAACCCACATGCTTGGATGTATATATATTTCATCTTTGCATCAAATTTATATCCTAAGTTCTACTCAGAAATATATTGTATAATATTAGTGCAGGTTTTTAAGATACAAGTTTTTATTTTAAACAGTCAAACCATTTAAAAGTTTTTCTACTATAATGTTTATAATTGTAATAAAAAATTTTCTTTTATTTAAAATATTTAAAAAATTGTTGAACATATTTTTTTTACTATATTCTGTAATAATCAACTTCTTGTTGACTATAGTTGGTCATTTTAGCTAAACTTATATTCCAGTTTTTTGTTCGATAAATATTTTGTTCATTAGACAGCTACTGCTCTTAGACAGTTATATTTAAACTCAACTAAAGAATTTTTTGCGACAATAAATTTGGGCTTGCAGTACTAAATATTATAATCTCTATTATGATGATATAAGAATCATTTAAATGACTTTTAAGATTAATAAAAATTACCAGTTATCCAAAAATTCAAATCCAGTTTTTGGAATTTCAGGATCTTGATTAAGCTGTGAAGACTGATAACTGCTATATGAACTGGGAGTATCAAGAAGAGCAACAGATTCAATGTCACTAGATTTAACATGACTGCCAAAATTTAATTGGTCGTTATCATTGCTGCCTTTGGGAATGATTCTCAGAGTTTTCTGTGGTACCAAATTTTCCATATCATCATCAGAACTATTTTGTATTTTTAGTAAAGAAGTCTTATTGATTAATTTTGCAAATATCCCCTCTGAAGTTTCAGTGCTTCCATCTTCTGTAGAAAATATTGTGTCGGAATAATTTTCTGTGTGGTAAAAACTTGTTTGACTGGAGGGTGAACTGTAATTGTCTTCTAAAGAATCATCTCTCATACTACACGAGTTGGTAAAGTGAGATTTATCCGATATATAACTTGTTATAATTTTAGAATCATTCATTTGGTCTGGGCAATCAAGATTCATTTGTGACTGCGTCATGAATGAAAATGGAGCAGAATGTTCATCCTTCCAGCGTAAAGTCTGGATTGAAGCAAAGTAAACGATTATATCAAGTATAAAGTAATATACAAAGTACTTAAAGATTTTTATTTTTTTACTTACCGATCCAGTCTCATCAATGATATACTTCATTCCAGTTTGTATTCTTAATTTAGGGTAGTAATCACGGAACTCCTTGGAAGATTCCATGCCCTTGGTGGCATATTTTAAAGCAACCTCAGGCTGTATGATGGTTTCATCGATGGCCTGATTGCGCTCCTCCAAACTCAGTGTGTTCCATAGACCCTCATAGGCATCCTTGGTGGCAGCAACATCATCGCCGATTCTTTTGGCCAGTGGATTGATATTGTAAAAGTATTCCTCAGCCACAGCACTCAACGTTTTAGTACTCATTTTTTTATATTCCTGGCCCAGCACAAAGAAATAAATTACAATTTCATGGTGTTATGTAAATCTTATATTAATCGTAGAATTAGCACGGATGATTGGGAAAGCGATTATCGCCTCAAAAACTCGCGTCCCATTTTTATTGGCACTTTAATTTGTTTAGGTATGTTAGTTTAATTAAATCATTGTTTTTCTTTTACGAACAGTCGCGAGGTAATGCTGTTGTAGTGACAACACCCTCGCTCTCTGCTCTGCGTAGCAGATGATTTCTCATCGTTCGCATTCTATCTCTTTTCAACTTGTTTACCATCCAATCGCATTCGAGATATCGAGCTTCGAGTCTGATAGCTCGAAATTCGAAATAGTCTTGAAAATTAATAATTCTTACATTTTTAACAATTTATAATAAAATGAAAAATTATATCTTTCATCATTTTTAATTCGTCATCTTTTAGATCAAAATTTTAGACGAGGATTCTATAAACTAATTAAATTAATGCAGTATACATATTTAATAGAACTATTTTTATCTTTAAGCTTAAATAGATCTTTTGTTTACGTAGAAGCTTTTATGAGAAAGTCCAAATGAAAGCAAGAAATTCACAACAACTCGTATTTGATGAAATTCTCACGTAGAGAATACTGCAGCAGTGACTTTTATATACCGATTTAAAAGCATCTCTTATACACTATGACGGCGTATCCATGGTGCTTCGGCACTTATGAGCCGCGCCTGTAGTTTTGCTAACTTCGACGACAAGGGTTCAGATCATCGAAGAACATTTTTTTTTTTTTTTTTTTTTATAATTCTTCCTTTCTTTACAAAAAACTTTTTTTATGAAAATAATAATTTGTAGAAAATTTTTTTCGATTCACAAACTGTAATGCATATCATGCTGTAATGGGTACTTATTAATAAAATATCGAATAAAATAAAAATTTATGGTACTATTTTATCCCATATAGATTCAACGTTTGGATAAATTTATTAAACTAAATTCATCGCAATCAGAATTTTTTAATTTATTAATTAGTGAAATTAACTTTTTTTAACGTAAAAAAATTCACGCCGTTAAAATATAATAATCAGTGTACTTGTAATTTTAACAAAAAACTCCAAAAACTTGAAATTTTCATTTTTATCAAAAATCCTTAATTACATAGTATGACTATTTATTTGTTTTCAAAAACTTTTTGTGATGAAAATTATTCATTTTTCTTAACTCCGCATTGAAAAAAAAATTCTTTAATATAATTCACAATTTATTGTTCTCATAAAGTATCTCTTAGTTCTGGAAAAGACAGTAAGATCAATATTTATAGAGGACTTAAAATTTCGTTTTACTGATCTCTCAAGAAAAAAAGTAAAAGCATTTTTCGTAATCCTTTCAATGTTGGTTTTTAAACTTGAGTCTTTTGAAAAGCAGTTTCAAATGCTCTAAATTTCTTTCTTTCCTCTTTAAAAATTCAAATCAAGTTTTTGTAAAATCGAGAATGTACCAATTTCAGTAACTTGAGACTATCTAAAAAAAATATTGAATCCGTAAGAAAAACTCATAAACAGGTTCACAACTTGATGCATCCTTTATCAGCGATTCCCGTGAAAAAAAACAACGTTTTCGTATAAAACACCCGAAAATAAAAATTCCCCTGGAGCGTAAAGAAGCATCCTGTCTCAGCTCAAGTGGTTGCATCACTTATAATCGGCCCTGCGGCGCGATTCATAATGATACACACGAACCTAAACGCTTTAGCCGGGCCCCCACCTCCTGGTTTGGGACTCCTCTGCTAAATCCTCTCTCATTTTACTTGGCTCCGAGGTGATAAAAAAGCCACGGACCAAGGATCCACCGTGTAGTCGGCGTCGACAAGCGATCCAAAGTGAGAGTTTTTTTTTTTGTTGTAATAGTTTTTCGAAATGATGGTGAACATTAGGTGGATAACCAGGACCGCGATACTCTGTATCCTCGTTGGAACTTGTAAGTTTTGTCAATCTTTAAAAATATATCTCGATGTATTGCATTTTTCCAAAGTTTATTTTATTGTTCAGTACAGTTTCATGATTTCAAATAAACAAGTTTCTGAATTTGACTTTTAGAATTCTCTATGATAAAAATATTTTAGATTTTTCATCTCTCTAATGTAGATAATTAAAAATAAAAAAGCGGAGTGAATGTTTCTTATCAAACAAAATTTTATTATTACGATAGCAAAACGACGATATAAAAATTTTTCGCTCGAGACATAACATCTCAAATTTTTGTTTTAAAAAGGAGTCATCTCAACGATAAAATCGAGGATAAATTTATTTATAAAATTTTTCTATTATAAAATATAAATTGGTGATTACGAAAAATCATAGAAAACTGAATCTAGCATTAAGATATCTCTTTTTAAATAAAAAAATAAATTTCATTATTTGATGACTTCGAGTTTTTGTATAATATTAATGTAATCATTCATTAACTATCGATTAATCAAATAAAATATTAAAGATTTTGTTTTTAAGTAGCTATAAAATGAAAATGCAGGATTCTTTTTTCAATACTGTATGTTTGAGCAAGCATTCAAAAGAAAAATTTTATTTTTCTGCATTAAATTTTTTGAAACTTTATAACATACGTGTTAACTGACATATATTTGACAAATTTGTTTTTATTCGTAAATACCACAAATCTACAAAAAATATTCTTCGTTGGTTTAATGACATTGCTAGTATCGTTTTTGCGGAAAATTATCCCGTCATTGGAAACTAAATACGCGCTACTTTACACATGTTTTATATATATTTTTTTCACATAAAGAAAAATTATGATTACATTCGAAGGTTAAAAAGAAGTTTCAAGCTTATTTCAATAACTTAATGAATTTAAAAAAAAAAAAAAAAACGTTAAAGTTAAAAATATCGTAATTTCTTTCGTCTTTAAAAATTATGGTCAACAGATATGGAGAGAAATTCATTTTTGTTATAAATCGTCAATCAAGAATAATTATAAATTTTGTTTTATTACTTCTCGGTTCGACTTCGGTATTTCAAAATAAATATAAAACCTCAAAAGGTTACCAGGTATTAAAATTACATGATGTCACGACTCTTTTCTTTCTCGATTGT
Organism: Encarsia formosa; assembly: GCA_038277355.1. Lineage (NCBI taxonomy): Eukaryota > Metazoa > Arthropoda > Insecta > Hymenoptera > Aphelinidae > Encarsia > Encarsia formosa. The sequence continues at coordinate 117,273,982 of CM076184.1, forward strand.
GATGTCATCATTATGTGATTTTCATATAAATCCAATTTTTCATCTCTTCTTGGTAATAAAAAGTTGCCATAATAATTACAACGCAAAAAATTATATTTATTATTTATTTATCAAGGCGAAAATTTCCGGGTTGGCCATTTAAATCAAGGTTATTTTTTAAGTATTAAATTATACACCGAGTAAATATTTTGTGTGTGACATATGGTCCATTAATTATAGCTAAAAACTTGCTAAGTTCGTGATGCGCTTAATAAATAATGCGGTAATGTAACAATTGATTCAATTCCAAAAAGAGTAAGCATTGTTTTCGCACTTTACAATACAGTGCTCAAAGGTAATAATAAAATGTGCCTGTTAATGTTTTCTTTGTCGAAATTTAAAAAATTTTTTTTAGCAAAGGTATTTAAAATTCATTTGAATGCAGTTGCTCATCAAGAATGAGTAAAAGTTAATAAATTTAGTTTAAGAAGAAAACCTAGACATAGGACATTGGTTTTAATTTTTTATTTATATTAAATTTAAGCAGATAAAGAAACCATCTTTATTATGAATTTATTTTGTTACCTAATCTTACGCTCAGAGTTCAATATAACTTCAAGGAAACTAAAACCCACTAAACCAGCTATTTTGCAATCGTGTTTCTCAAAATTATCTACTAGAAAATAAATATATTCCAGAAAATAATTATTTTAAATTCATTCAATAGTAATGAATTCACAAAAATTATCTCAAAAGTTGAGTTGACAAATGGTAGTATGCTATAACCAATCGAGAACTGGAAACGTTAAGTTATGCTCTTAAAATTTTTGAATCATTTTAAATTTGCCAAGATAGTTAAAGTTTTTCTTCTGTCATATAAATTCCTGCAACTCTCTTATTATTTTACTGAAACTACCCGAAAAATCGATATCGATCAAAAACTTTTTCATCCCATCGACGTACGAAAAAAACGCGCTCGCCCCACGTGCACCTCGAGGCCATGAATTAAAAAAAAAAGCCACCACGCAGCTGCTCATCTTCATTTTTTTTTTTTTATATTCTTCTTTTTTAACGTGAACCAGCTCCTTGCATAATCGGGCGTATAACGCTGAAAACGAAAGCCGCTGCTTCTGCCGGGAGGCGAGACTTCGAGGTCAGCGACTGACGCGAAAAAAACTCGAGAAGATTATTATCGAAAGTCTTTCTTCCACGGATTAAATAATCCGATCTTCTTCATCTTCTTTCAAGATTACAGATCTCGGATCGGACCGTTTTCGGTGGGTTTGGTAACGCCTGATTTACTTTGATAATCAATTGAATTATTGCAAAACGATGCCCAAATTTTAAATTGAAATTTTTTTTTTTTTTAATGAATATTTATTAATGATGTTTTGGAAATTCAAGAAAAGGAGATAAATTTAAAAGATTTGAAAAATCATGGCTTCAAACAGAAATTTTAAGAAAATTTGTGTTAGAAATACTTTGTTCAAATTTTAACTGTTTTAGTTATGAACTTGAAAAATAAGGGCTCGTAACTCCTGTTTTGTAATTATTTTTAGGCATGACATTTTCAGCCCAAGATCTAATCTAAAATTAAAAAATTAAACTCTAAAAATCATCTGATTACCAATCTGATTTTTTTCAAAGGCATCGCCCAGTTCCAACAGAACTATCATCGCCAAACCCATCAGCGAAACAACCAGCCCAGCCAGCAGCAGGTCTTCAACCAACAGACAAACCAGTACAATCAACAACCAAATCAACGATCGAGCCAACAAAACCAGTACAACCAAAACCAATTAAACCAGGAACAGCCAAGACAGTTCGCCAGTAGTGGATCATGTCCTGAGCCGAACGGCCGATTCCCGGTGGCATCTCAGTGCGACGCCTACATCGAGTGCCGCGACGGTGTGCCCGAGGAAAAACTGTGCCCCGATGGTCTGCTGTTCAACCCCGAAGCCAGGTTCAACTACCCGTGCGGTTACCCAATCGACGTTAAGTGCTCGGGAAGATCCAATCTTCGTAAGGAACTTGTTTTTTTCTGTAGTCATATTTTTTTCAGATTCCGGTCGTATTAACGCAAAGAAAATTAATTTTTAGAGCCAGCCAAGCCGACCGAGGAGTGTCCTCATCAGTATGGATACTTCAAAGTCGGAGACCGTCAGAACTGTGGTAAGTTCATGAACTGCGTCGAGGGACGCGCCTTCCACTTCGACTGCCCCGAGGGATTAGCCTATAGTTCCGACACCTACAGGTGCGATTGGCCCGATCAGGTCGTTGACTGCGACGCGGAAGGTTCGTTTTTTTTTTTTTTTAACTGTTATAATGGCTAATGATTTCTAAAAATAATTTTAATAACTTGTGTAAATTTTTACAGCTTTCTTGGGATTTAGCTGTCCCACCGAGGGACAAAATTCCTTCCTAAGCTCGGAGACGAGATTTTACAGAAGTCCAACCGATTGTCAGCGGTACTATGTTTGCGTTGATAACAGACCACGTCTTCAGAACTGCGGGGAGGGTCACGCTTTCAGCGAGCTCATCAACGCGTGTGACGCAGCTGAAAATGTCACAGGATGGTAAGAGAATACATATTTTTTATTCATAATTATAACACTGGATAATTTTTTAACATTATTATAATTTATTTACTAAAAATTAAACTTTTTAAAAACATTTTTTACTTCTGTATTTGTAGAATTTTATAATCAAATTAGAATTTACATGGCACTTCTATTCCTGTCGACTTTTTATTATTGTTCTCGTTTTCAAAAAATTTCGAAAATAATTTTTGTTTTACAATAGTATTTTTACAAAATATTACATTTTAATTGTTATAAGTAAGTATGTACATACTGGAACAATCACAATTAACTCGTTTTTTTCAAAATATTTACAAATTTATTATGTACAATTCTTTGTTTGTTACAGTGAACCTCAGCGGTTCATAGATCAACGTTTTCAACAAGTGCAGTTAGATGTTCCTCAACAAGCTCTTAGATCTTTTAATCAACAACCAAATAATTACAATCAACAGACAAATGCATACAATCAGCAGCAAAGTTTTGTCCAAAATAACCAACAACAAAGTGCAAGAACTCAACAAAGAAGTAACCCCTCAAGACAGAAATTCTTTTTCTCAAATAAAAAATAATTTAAAAAACTCATAGTTGTATAAGTTTATAAATGACACTACTTAAGAATAAGCCTGATTGTGAAATCGATATTGTACAAAATACTCATAAATATTTTATAAAAAACAATGTTTGTTCAATTAATTGTATGTACAGTTTAAGACTTAACTATCATGGGTGAGTTTATCCAAATAGACAAACAACTCATCTGGTCCCATAGTCACAGTTCAGGACTAATTATAACTTTCCTTATAAGTTTTAACTTATAAAAATAACTGTAAAAAAAAATTATAACAGTAATTGCTACATCACTCTTTTAGAAATTCATCGTAATCAGCTGTATCAGAATCCAAAACAATATCTTCTAAGCTTGGACCTGTTTGTGTATTTAAAGGAGTTTCTGAAAGAAAAAAATATTTGAAATACATTCTAAGCATTTATTTTGAAAAAGTTAAAAATTCAAAATTTACTTGGAACTGAGCCAGTTTTTTTATACTCTTGCAAATCCTCTTTAAAGACCTCTCCAAAAGCTTGTTGCCTTTCTCTTAATAATTTTTCTTGTTCTCTTTCATGTTTTATTACCTTTTCTGTATGATCACTTGATAATTTTTCTAAGAAAAAAAAAGTATTAGAAATAAAACTGTAGTAGTAAATATTTTGAATGCTGATAATGAAAAATATTTGAAAATACCTTTTACTTTTTTGAGTTCAGACAGTTTTCTTTCTTTATACAGAGCTAACTGAAACCTATGATCTAGTTGACTACTTTGTAAATCTAAAATTTCTTGCAAATCTTGCAGTTCAAAAATAGCATTCTCTACTTCCTCAAACATTTCTTGTAATGAACCTAAAAATATTTTATAATTTATAATTATAATCTAAAGTTAAAATGCTTGATTTAATCTATGAAATCGAATAATGTTTTTACCTATCTGATCCATTAAAGATTGCAAATCATTGTTTATTTTTGGAATGGAAGTCAAGTTATTATTTAATATTGCAATATTATTCCATTGAAGTTCCATTTTTTCATGAACAGTGGCAATCAATGCATCAGCTTCCTGAGCTTTTTGTGCATTTTCCTCTGCAAGTTCATGCATGTTGTTCCATTCCATTTGAAAATGGTGTAACATGTCAGCACCAGCATCGTAGTTGACATTTCGATTATTGGTTAATTTTTTAGGTTTTGCAGATGTTTCAGCAAGAGTTAGGCCTCTAATGCTATTGTTGAAAATTTAAAAAATTTTATACATTCAAAAAAATTGGTGCATTAAAACATGCGGTGTTTATCTTATTAATTTAAAGAATTTTTTCTCCAAAGAAAAATAATTTTTAAATAAGTTAACAGTTATTTAATCAATGCAATGAAAAAAATATTAAAATTACCTTGCTGAAAGCCCTTCTTGCATAGATTGAAATTTGTCACGTATTGACCCAAACATTGTTTCTTTTAATTTAAAAACTTCACTGATAAATACTTATACTTTCACTTTTAATCATTTTGCAACGCTTCTATTTTTTTAATTTTAAATGTTTCATGGGTAAACACCAATAATCGTACATTCTAAGTAAATAAGGACGGACGAAATGTAATTTTTCAACAATATTGTTGTTTTGGGTTAGAGTCTGCTAGTAATTGTAGGTTATGTTTAACACAAGAAGAATGAAAGAAGGCGGGTCATTTAAATTTTAAGCTCCAATACATATTTAATTAATTTTGCTCAGAAAATATTGAGAACAATTTCAGGCTAAAAATCCGGTACAACAAATTTAAAAATTATGAAAATGTTTACTGTTTTTTCAATTTAAAAATTTACGAAAGTATAACGTTTAAAAATTATTATTTTCAGTAAAAAATATAAAATTATTAATTTTTATTTAAAACAAGGATTAAAAATTGTAGCTATAATCATTAATTTTTATAGAGGGTGAAATGAAAATAATAAATTGAACTAAGAGTATTTTTGGATAATTAATTTTATTATCTTTTTAATCGCTTGGCGTGTGTGTATTAATAACGAGTTTTCTAATATAATTAATATATTTAAAAATCACAGTCTTAATTGAAGAATTGACAGCAGAAAATACTATCCGTATTCTATTCTCGTCGCAGTATTTTGAATTTCATTAATTTCATGTCTATATTACATTATGGCTTTTAATCGTAATTATCAATCTCTGCCACTTTTATTAACTTATTTTTTTCATTCATACGATATACTCTATCATTTGCGTATTTTCATTCAGTGTGTGTATGTGTTATTTTATCTCTATATATACAATTACAATCATAATTAATATTAAAGAAACGACAGTATGTGTGCGTAATTCGTAGCCTATATTTCTATTTTTTTTATAATTAACTGGCTTCGATAATGTTGATTTAAACAATTCATTGCAACAATTTTATAATATTTATCTTTTTTTTTTTTTTTTTATTCACAATCAATTAATTAAATTCGGATCAACTTATTTATCATTTCATATTTTCAAATTTTTTTTTTTTCTTTTTTTTTGGAACTGTAATAACAGTCTAGTATTAAATTTAAACATAAATTTTTTTACATAGCACTTTTGTTTGTTAAAAAAAATGCTTAAGCTTTTTTCTACAATGCTGAATCTTCAAATTTTTTTACTAAATTTTTATAACATATCAACGAATTCCAATAAGCAACGTAAACACTAAACAACAAAATTATATATATATATATATTTTTTTTATAACTAAACAGTATTATTCAACACAAATCTTTTTTTTTTTTTTTTTTTTTTTTTTTTTTTTTTCTTCAATGTTTTTTAAACCATTTTAGACTTGTGCACTTTAACCGTCTATGTATTTGTATTGTTGCGCGTCATTTTAATTGTAAGCTATTGAATTTATGTTTTTCCATCATCAGTATCATCACATTATATTTACATTTAAATCTTTTATTTACATAGGTAAATGACAATACATACAATGATTTATCATGAAGCTCAATCACTACTTTACTAGATTAATATAAAAGTAGCAACCAATTTAAATTAACTCTATTCCTTTTTTCATGATGCTTACTTTTTGTAGGGATTATCTTTAGAAAAAAACAAGATGATTCATACAAACTTTTCTTATTTGCAATAAACTTTTCAAACAGGTAATAAAAAAAAATGTTGAAAAAAAAAAATTATATTACATGTTTAAAAATTTTTTAAAATAAGAATTTTAAATGCTAAACTAATGAGTTAAAATGTTCTATTTTGAAAATTTTTCATTAAATAAGGATTTTGTAACCGATTATCTACAAAAATAAAATAAAAAGTTTTTGATTAGAGAAAAACAATTTTTTTTTGTTTTTGTTTTTTTTGAAAAATTAATGCTTTTATCTTTGGTTCCAAATTCTAAATTAATTTCATTCTTCAAGCATACAAACAATAAATTTACAATTCGGATACAATTCTATATTTATTCACGTCAATAAAAATTTTCAACCCTGCTAGGCCACGCCAACTTTTTGAGTCAGTTACATCGATCTTTCTTATATACGGCATTTTTTCGTATAAAAAAAAAAAAAAAAAAAATTAATTAGAATCGATATGTTTAGAAGTATCGTTGTTTAAAAAATAGAGGTGTATTTTACAGTGTTACAGATATTCATAAAATAAATGTGGCCACAGAGGGTTAAAAACAAAATAATGATACCCATTTCGGCTATCAAACAGGAATGCTTGTTTACATACTTAGGATTAAAAAAAAAAAAAAAAAAAAAAAATTTGTTCAAATAAAATGAAATTAAAGATTAGTAAGAGAAACCTTGAGTAATTGGAACTTAAACAGTTTGAAAGAAGCTCAAAGTATGATGTATTGTAATTCGTACCGTTTATAATTTTTTTAAATTAAAATAAAGATAAACTTTAGAATACCTTTTCTTAGACGACGATTGAGGTGTTTTACTTAAGAGCATTAACAAATAAATTACGATAAAATAAACTAAAAAATATATATTAATCAACAAATTCTACTACTGTTTTGAAAGTAGTAAAATTAACATTATAAATTGACCAAAAAATCGAAAATGATTAATAAAATCGATATAACAAAAAAAATCATTAAAGAATGATAAAATAACAATTTAATAAATTTTTAAAAATTAATTTAATAAATATTTAAAATCCTCAAATGTCACTTTCTAATATTTATTTTGAGTCTTTAAAAAATTATTTAAAAAAAAAAAAAAAACTACAAAATTATTTTTCAAGGTTTTTAAAAATTTTTTAAAAGAAAACAAAACGTCGGGTCTTACGAAAAAAAAAACAGTATTGGACATTTCCCCATGTAAAACTCCATTCAAAATTTTGGATACTGTTTTTTTTCGGAAGATCCGACGAAAAGTACTTTAAGTCAACTTTTTCAAAATACATGTTTTTGTTTTCAATAAACGTGTAAAACAGCAATACTGTTAATTGATGGGTCATCGAGTTAAATATCGTTTTCTCTGGCACCGATATTTTTTTAGGAATGTTTAAAACTCCAAGAATTAAAAAAATAATTATAATAATAATAAATTAATGCACTTTTTTAGTATAAAAAGAATGTACAATATAATAAAAGGACACATGCGAAATAATAAATTTACGATCTCGACTGTAAAATTTCATTGAAAACAATGAAAGAAAAGCTGAATATATTTTGAAGCCTGATAAACACGACTGCTGGACTAAATAACATTTAAATAGATGAAACTCGGAATCTATAAAATTATATCTAACATTTAAAGTAGGCATTGCAAACTACACGTTTTTAAATACGATTCTTTTTTTTTTAACTTTTCAAAAATCTAATTAGCTTAATGAAATCATAATTTCATTTAAAATGCGATGTGAAATTTATCAGGATTATTCCAGAGTCGTTTTTGGTCTGAATAATGCAGTATTTTAATTTACATTAATCGCCTCACTCTCATCGCATCTTATACACGAGTAATTAAAATCTTTGTTAAGCTAGCTTCATCATCATACCAATAAAAATCGATCAAATTAAGCAAAACTTTGACTGCTTCTGCTTAAACTTTTTGCAAAAAGTTCAAGTACTCAGTAAATCATTTGTTTCGAAACTACAAAATTTTTTTCAAACCTGCTAACTTTCCATGTTCTGCAACTAGTAAAAAAAGCGCAAATAGTACTGGAGATACATTTTAGTCGTCAAACGGTAATGCACGAGATGAGTTGCTGGCACAGCTGACTGTACTGTAGTTGGTCCCCGCTTATTCTTCTCATTTTGATACCTTTGACTTCTTTTTCTTCGCTCTCACACACCCGAAGCTCAATTTGTACACCTCCGGGATACTCCAGACTCAGGCCGTTTCCGTCAATTTCTTCGCGGGAAAACACGAAACCCGTAGGCGGAGCGTGAGCATCGATGATTTGCTTGACCCTGCCAAGAATAGTCTCGGAGTTCAGTCGACTGGACTCGTCAGAGAGGGTGACTTCAACTTCGGTGGATACTGGTGCACCACTCAAAGGTCGACCAATCCCCCGAGTAATACTTGGTCTGAAAGGATCACATGGTTCCGAAATTATAAAGGCGGGTAACGGATTTCTGTAGTGCGGAAGAAGATCTTCAAGAGAATCCGGTGAAGGTGAGGGTGACGGAGAACATCCGACAAGAGTCACTTGACCCCCGAGCACATCCGTCACTGAGATCTGTGGAGGCGGCGGTATCTGGGAAAATATTATTGGTAACTACGATTAAAATTAATATTTGAGTTCAATTCAGAACGGTTGTACTGGAAAAGTTAATGTTTATTAGCATATAATTAGAAATCTTTCAGTAATTTTATATTTTGTAAGAATCGAAGAAAAGTTTCCTATTTCAACTGACCTAACGTAGTTATTTTTTAAAAAACAAACGAACCATGGTTTTTTCTACGGTTAAAATTAAATGTATGATGTTACTTGAATACAATACTTTTCTTTCAAACATTTGTTCATCTAGATTTAAAATTTGAAAATTTTGATAAATAGATTAAATTGTCTTACAAATTTTTATAATGATATTTTCTAAGTCTCAAAAAAATCCACCGGACCCATCATTTTGAATTCATTTCATACATCCTTACACTTAGAATTTGGAGGCATCGTGACTATAACCTTGTGGATAAAACCGTTTCCATCAGTATACCTGAAAATTTAGCATTAATCTGTCAAAAAGAAAGCCTTGTGTAAGCTTAATCTTAATTGATGATAATGAAGACCTGATGACAAGCAGACAGAGACATGGAAATGTAAACATAGATTAAAATTATTATTCAATGTTAAACAGTTTATTACAACCAATTAAGTTATGCGTTATCTACTTACATTAAGAAATATTTAAAATTCACTAATGAGCACATTAAAGTTGTTAGAGACGTTGCATATTACATGCACATTACTTTATCTTGGAATATTTTTGAGACTTAGAAAAAAACACATATTACAAAAACATCACCGTGAATTATTTTACTTGACCCTAAACATAATTTTTTTTTTTTTTTCTTTTTTTTTATGCTAAGAAGCAATGACTTTTGTACTAAAATTTTAATTTTTAATATAATTATTATATTCACCCTTGGAACATCAATGTGATGTTCTTCTTGAATCATATCAAGTGCAGGACTATTACTAGGTGAGTAGCTCACTGGCGTTGTAACCGGTGAACGGTGATGCCTCAAAGGACTTAAATCTAAAGGTGTAGTGGGTTGCTGCGTTGGAGTACCGTGTACTATGCTACCTTGAACTGGTGCTGTCGTCAACCCGCTTAGACCTACACAAATTAGATGATTATTATGATCGTTATAAATTATAACATTATAAGAGTATGTTAAATTAGCCAGAACTTCAACTTTTATAATCGGGATATTTAGTACAAAAAGTTAATTATTTCGATGATTACCCAGAAAAAAAATTTTAACTATACCTTGAGTAATTTGAGCGACCCCTCTTTCATGAACAGGCGATCCCGGTATACTAGCAGGACTGTGCGAGGGTGACGCGAGTCTCTGCAACTGTTGGTACTCCTGTTGAAGGGCTTGAATCCCAGGACCTTGAGCGTTCGAGCCCTCGGACGCCCTGCGAACCGGGGAGTAGCGCTCAGTCGTCGATACGTGCGCGCTCGGCTCCTTGTAAGAGTCTCTCGAACCTGCTGATATAAAAAAAAAATTAAAAATAATAATAGTATTGACGAGATATAGTTATTAATAATGATTTACTAAGTGTTTTTTTTTTTTTTTTTTTAGTATTTCGTTCGTTTCGTCACACAATGGTTGTTTCCATAAAGCAAATTGATCAGCTGCAATTTTTTTTTTTTTTTTTTACAGTCGGTATATAGGTGTAGGAGATTCCAATAACACTCTATTCTTAATACTACTACTTTTACGCGAGTTAACCTGAATTTTTAACAAATTTTTAAGAATCGATAGCTTGCGCAACATAAAGTTAGACATTAATTAGTAATAAAAAAAACTACGTACAAACTAATTATCCGATAAATGCATATATTTTATGAAAATTTTTTAAGTGTTTTTTATTTTTTTTATCTGTACCGAACTTTTACTTGAAAAAATTCTGCGATTTTGAGTATCACCAAAGCACAGATTCAAAGTATGAATGTTAATTTTTTGAATACAAAAGCTTTTTTTTTAACATTCAAAGCCTTTATTATTAATTAGCATTATGACATATTACGCTATAAAGAGATAATTAAAAATCGTTTCAAATTTTACCGAATCAAACAAAGTTTAAGTAAAAAAAAATATACTTATACTAAATCTATCGAGGAGATTTAAAAATATTTTTTTTATTGTCAGCTAATCAAGAAACACTAATTCTAATTTTTATAGCTGCTGCTAGAAAGTAGGTACGTTTCATTATGAATTCATGCATGTGACTTATAAATACACACAAGGTTTTAATTGTTTTATTCATATTATTTACGCATAAAAATTATGATATAGAATGTTGAATTTATACTTTGTAAATAATCATCAATAGGGTGACAAAAAAATTATTAAGTTTCAATAAAACCATAATCTAGTTTAATTGCAATCATTTTAAACACGAACGTCAGTAAGCAAAACATAGCATTGACGTCATACTCTGGATCTAATATAGATAGAATAATAAATTAAATATATTCAAAAAAGAAAACAATCGCAATCGACTGCCGCAAGGATACTGAAGTTGCTTTTTTTTTTTTCAACTTATACTCTTTGTCTAAACTGGAAAGACATTACTATTCTCACTAAATTTTAAATACATTTCGCATGGACACGCATTCAGAAATGAAGAATATTATTAATCTTTCCATTAGGCGTAAAAAAAAATTCCATCCTAAGATCGACGGTTTCCATCGTAAAAAATCAGCATTGAACTCAAGGTCACATTAAATACTTTTTCGTCCTCATTTTTTAATTTTTTTTTTTAATTCTTTTCTTTTACAGTTTTTTTATTATCCAGGACGACAACAATGGTTAAAAAAATCTTGCAATAAAATTTAATTCAACTTTTGAAAATCAATAAGACTGAACTTGAGACTACTTTGAAATAAAATTTTACCTTTTTCGGGGTGAAAGGCGACCGTTTTTAACTGAAAAAACTTTTGTTAGTTCCAAATATAAAATAAATGTTTTTTGAGGTTTTGAAAATTACAAAAAACTGCAGTTTACTCTACCAGTAGTTAAGTCTTAGTACCTAATAGAGCAGTAGAAACTTCTGACGCAATAAATGTAGAATACCATTTTAAATCTTGTTATTTAAGAAAAATTGAATATTTGAGAAGCACGATTTTATATTTATCCGTTCATCAGTTTCACAAATGGACTGAATTTCTCTATGTAACAAAAATAACATCTTCATTAGGGAAAACTGTTAAAATATTTTTAGACAAAGTATGAATGAGAAAAGGGAGAGGGCAATGACGACAGTCGGTAATTTTCCTAGGTAATTAATTTTGTATTTAAGGATGTGCTGCCCACTTTTAAATACGCAATTATAAAAATTATTTTAGCCAGAATATTTTTTATTGATTTAATCAACAAATTTTTATTTTTTCTTCAAAGAATTTAGAGCCCTTTTTAAAATCTTTAAAAATGCGATTAATTTTAGCCCTTTAAAATTTTTCATTAAAAGTCCCATTTTTTCATTAAAAATTGTTCACTTGAAAATAAATAATTACTGACTAAGTAACTATTTATTACTCCAAGTAACATACGAACATCTAAATACATTATCACATTAACATACACTCACAACATATAAAGCACACAAATAGTAGCTGAGCAAGCAAAGAATAATTTCAATTTATGAAGAATAAAAAATAATAATAACAAAAGCAAAATTAATAAAAAAACTTAAAAAATAAAATGAAAATAAGAAGCTGAACTAAAATTTACCAGTGTTTGTGAGGTACATAGAGGTTTTCCTGTGGTGCGACAGAGTTGATCCGCCTCCGGCGACCTTGAGGTGGCCAACCGGCATCACTCCCAGTGGCAGGTAACTCCGGTTCATCCTCAATTCCACCTCCCTTATCACCTCAGGATTCAAAACTATTCATGCAGACGCGCGCGACCGCAACAACAATGTTTTACGAAACGCCGGGTACCCGAGGTGATTTTCAACAAGTGTGGGTGTGTAACATTTTTTTTTTTGCGTGCAGAGGACACGACAAAAACCATGCAAAACCAAACATAGAGAACAACGAAAATAAAATAAAAATTAACAAAAATTGGTTTAGAAAAAAAAAAAAAAAAAAAAAAAACTAAATTGTAGAAAATCTTTAAGATAACCAATACATGTTACTCTGAAATTATTTGAGTTGTAACTGTATTAGTACTCTTGTTTTTTCAGGATACTCCAATAGAAATTTCATGGTTGGAAATGAAAATTTTATGAACTTTCGCAAGTAGTGCATATTTGCTGAATAGTGGTTTGACGAACAATTATTCACGAAAAATAAGTGAAATTTAGTACACAGGTTAATTTATGTTTTAATGTTTTTTAGTTAATACTTATTAAATTTGAAGTAGTTTTCCAACATTTATATGTTATAATTAAAGAATAAATTTTATTACAACTTAAAATGAAATTTGCAGCGATTGTGTCGACTGAAAATGAACTTGGAGTAGTTGTCCAAGGATCGTTGGTTGAATTCGTTAATTAATAGTACATTTCGACATTGGTGCGACATCATCACCAGGGCGATTTGAAGGCACCGAGAGCGAAGCGAACCGGAGCCCGAGGTTTGTCAAAAAGCCCTAGTGACGATGCGCACTAGTTTCGAAATATATTTTTTGACCCGAGTGCGTAAAACCATTTCTAAGTTTATTTTTTACGCACTAGTGTCGAAAAAAAAAGAAGTAATAATTAAGTAATAGAAGGAAATTAAAAAAAAGTTTGATCGATAAATTCGATTGATTCATTTACAAAATAATAACATGACCGAACTCGCCTATGAACAAAATTTGTCAATATATATATCATATAATAAAACTGATTTAATAGATCATTATATATTTAATATTTAAATAATTAGTTAGTCCATCAACCAAATTTCTAACAGAGCACACTGAGAGAACGCAAAATAATTTAAAAATAGAAAAGAAAAAAACCAATGTATATCGTGGTTGGAAAAAAAATACATGTAAGAAAATAAATAAAAATTGGCCGTTAATGTTAACTAAAAAAACATACAATCATAATAACAAAGAATACGATATACATGTAGCATCATATTTTTTTTCTAATAGGCGTAAATACGTTTCAAATAGTAAAGAAATATTGAAATAATTAATTGCACAGCGCTAAATTGAGACATTTTTAGACAATAACTTACTTGGTCGCTGCATCACGGTGGTGAGACCGGAACGTCGCTGACGCCTGTCACTGCCACTACTAGATGTACTGCCTTGGCTACTGTCACCGCCGTTGATACCACTGGGCGACAATGCTGGGCTACCGGGCTGTCGAATTAAATTTTCATTTAATTTCATTAACTTCATCGAAAAAAAAAAAACAAAAAAAAAACAAAAAAAAAAAAAAAAAAAAAAAACAAAAAAAACAAAAAGATGAAAATATTTCATTATGAAAAAAACTTACGGGCTGTAAATGTTCTCTACTACCAGGTTGACTCCAACTACCTTCTTCTCCGCTACTACTACCGTGTTGTTGATAATAAACGTGTAAATTTGCTCCACCATCCGACGCTCTTCGACCAAAACTGCTTGCTAAAAAACAAATTAGATGTTAAACTTCATTGCCAAGAAAATATCTTTGTCCGAAATGAAAAATAATTAGAAGTAATAATTGCAAAATAATAAAACCAAAATGTATCGACAAACAATTACGAATAACAACTCACTTGCTCCCATTGCAGAAGGTGGTTTGAGTAAATGCTGATCCTTGATTTGGAAATTTTGTGGCGGCTGGTTTTCAACCAGAGGCAGATTTAACGCAAGATTCGTGTGAGGCAGTACCTGGGGTCCACCACCAGCTGGATTCGGTATCAGCTGTAGTGGCGGATAACCGGCAGGATAACCGCACATGTTATAGGTCTCGCTTGCTGGCTGATGGGCCGTATCCCCAGGACCAACTGTATGTCGACGAGTTGCGTGGTACGGAGTGCCCACCGGCAGCTGAAGGCCGCTTCGCTCCTCGAGTTCACTGTTGCCCTCGATTTCGCCAAACTAAAATTTAATTACGAATATTATTGTTTAAAGCGACACTATTACGTATTAAGGATTTGAAATTTTTTCATAGGTATTAAATCAAATTATACATACTTTTTCCAGCTGTTGTGCATCATCGGGCACATACTCGCTAGACGGATTCTGTATACTAGGTATGCTGGTTACAGCATTCTCTAGTTGATCACATAGTAAATTATATATTGCAGAGATGTGATTGAAGGCGTTTCCCTGCACAGCCCGAAGCAACTCGTCAAGATTGAGGCCAGGCAACGTCAGCATAGTCTCGATTACAAGTTGATTCAGAGGAGGTTGAAGAGGATTGGTTTGGGTTTCTGGTGGACAGCCATTATCTCCCCCAGGTTCAGGTTCGATTGTCGCATGGCTTCCCATCCATGGATGGACTAAAATTTGTGAGATGCTGAGCCGTCGCTCTGGCTCAACTACCAGCATGTGTCTTATCAATTTTTCGCATTCTAAAACCAGGAAAAAATAAAATTAAGTAAAGTAACTTAAAAATAAAAATAGATGATTAAAATCAATTTTGAAATTTTTGCATGTAAAAATGTATCCTTATATGTATATACGATTGCATCTGTATTTTTTTCTATTGAAAACTACAAGATACCGGGACGGTTAAGTTTAGATTTAAATTTTCTTTTAAAGTAGATAAAACTTTGACTTATTTTCGTCGAATAATAATCACTTCATTAACTTCGTTTTTCATGAATAAATTATTTTTCTCTAATTTAGTAGTGGTGTTTGTAAATACAAATCTATGAAACTGACCTGCAGACATAAAAAAAGGAATTCTAAATTTTCCTGAGATCACTACAGATCTAAGCGATTGCATCGTGGGTCCATCAAACGGTAAAACCCCACAAACTAACACATACAATACAACTCCAAGGCTCTGTAAAATATAATTTAATTATTATAATTTGAAAAAAATAATATTCTAACGACGAAAATAAAAATTTTTAGTACCCAAACATCCGCTCGAGGACCATCATATTGCCGTCCCTCGAATATTTCTGGTGCAGCATAAGGCGGGGAACCACACCAAGTACTCAAAGGAACACCTGGTTGAAATTCATTGCTAAACCCAAAGTCAGCTATTTTTATATTATTATCTGCGTCAAGCAATAAATTCTCAGCCTGTAAATATAAATAAAAAATAAATATCTCAATAAAAATAAAGAATTACTTTTTAGTGTGTATTGCGACTTTTTCAAAAGAATTAACATTGCATAAGTATTAAGTTCATAAAAAATTTCAAAATATAAAAACCTTAAGGTCTCGATGAACAATTCTCTGTTGATGAAGATAATGAACAGCATGAACAATTTGACGGAACACTCGTCTAGCTTCCGGTTCAGGCATTTTCCCGTGATTCACTAAATGATCAAATATTTCACCACCAGCTGCATATTCAGTCACTAAATATATCATTTTTTCGGTTTCCATAACTTGATATAATCTAATTATATGTGGATGCCTCAGTCTCTTCATAATGTGAACTTCACGAAATATTTTTGCCAAATTTTCTTCATTCAGTTTTGTTTTATCAATAATTTTGATAGCCACCTAAAATGAAAAAAAAATTTGTTTAGATTCTTAAAATCATTTGAACTTGAAATGATTTAAAAAACGAAAATTTTTAAAGACAAAAGCTAAAATTAGTTGCAAAAAACAAATTTTACTCATAATTCAGCATTGTAATTTTATCAAATAAATGTAAAAGCTATTAATGACATGATACATGGTGTGAACCATTAATATCTAAGATTCTTAATCAACTTTTTGAAACATAATGTTATTTTAATATATTTTTAAATGCTTTTTCTCTCCATTTGAATGCTACATCATAGGTAATGCAAAACTTATAATGTTTTTCATAGAACCATATTAAATTACATTCATTTAGTTAGGTAATAATTAAAATTAGATAAACATGTTTTTTTATTTTATTTAATTTTCTAAAAAAAAAATTAATAATTTAAAAATAATTATAAAATTTTATGTTTGAAGTAATTAAAATATTCTTTCCAAAATTAAAATAATTTAATTTCTATAATTTTAACACAAAAAAAATAAGTTAAGTTTTTCTTCTTCTAACAGAAAACAAATAAAAAAAATTAATTATATTTCTCAAACAATATTCAACATCACGATTTCCTCAAAAAGCAAATATTAAAAAAACAAACAGAACTCCCTAAAAATTAAAAAAACAAACAAGTCAGGGACAAGATCACCTAGCATTAGTGCCGCAAACTCACACACATTCACATTCGATTTTCACACCTCCACTTGCTCACGCGACGACATCCGTCGATCGGCCCTTTAAACCGACGTCACCCGTCTCGCGCCGCGTATGACGTAAACAGAGTAAGAGAGAGAGAGAGAGAGAGAGAGAAAAGAGAGGGAATCATGCGCCAAATCGTATCCGGCGATTTCTCGCGCGTGGAAAAACCGACGATGTGAGGAATACAGCTCATATAGACGAAAAGAAAGAAAAACGCGTCTTCTTCGTTGAGGCGCGTGATGCCGCGGTGGCCGTAAACACGCGCTCGTTTGCTCTCATCATATTGAAGTGCTAAAAACCGGTGGAAGGAGGGGGAGAGGGGAGCAAGACACTTTCCCTCTTCCATTCATCTTTTTTTTTTTTTTACTTCTGCGTGTGCGTGAGAACGCTCGGTGGGTCTTATCAGCCTAGTAGACGCAAAAATTTTTCCAATCTAAAAAATATCGGTCGTAGACTAGACAAGACGTACACATTCACACGTATAGGCACTCACATCTACTTGATAAGGAAACACATGAGCGACAAACGAAAACAAAAAAGGAGTACGATAGGAGCCGCAGGGGTAAAAAGCAGTGAACGATAATGGGAAGAAAAAAAAACACAGACACACACACTCGAGCAAGCACGGCGATTATGTTTTCTTCCATGGTTTCTCTGCACACAATATTCTCCACCCACACATACTCGCACAGAATTTACACAAAGTTTATGACCACAGATGAAAGAAGAAAAAAAAAGAAGAAATTAATAGGAAAGAGAGTGAGTGAGAGAGAGAGAGAGAGAGAAACATTGCTGCTGCTGGCACATATGATGATCACCTTGGAGTTGGTGACGGTGTGGGTGGCCATCTTGACTACGGCGAAGTTACCCTTGCCAATCGTCTTCAGGAGCTCATAGTATCCGACCTTGACGAGCTTTTTGACGGGAATCTCGTGAGGCTGCTGCTGCTGGTGCTGCAGCGACGAAACGGTTGCCATTTTACCTCGATGATGGTTATGATGTCGAGGTGCTGCACGCACGTTGCTACACACTATCACACACACGCGGCAGCAAGTCCCTCGGCGGGGAACCGCTGCTGCTACACTGCACGTTCAAGGATCTCTCGCGGGAGACAGATAAGGTACGACGACGACGACGACGACGACGACGGCGACGATAAAGGCCAGAGCAGCCACGCGCGCGGGGAGCCCGTCCGTCGTCGGACGTCTACTGGTATTCGCGCGATTACTCGTATCAGTATGTGTGGAGGAGAGACCCGAGAGAGCCAGGTGGCGCTGACGCTGTTGATGCGGTGTCGCACGAAATTTTTTTAACTTTTCCTCATTGCGATCGCGGTATTATTTTGTTGTGACCTATCATCTTCTTAACTACAATTTTTTTTGTTTTTTTTGTTAGATTCATTTTTTGTTTAGTTGTTCAGTTAAATAATTTATACGTGCTGTGATCAGGTTATAACACGCTGTTCGATTTTCCAATTTCTACTTGTTTAATGGAACGTTTCGTTCGATCGTGTCCGCAACTTTAGCCGCGAGACTTTACTTTATATTGTTAATCGAACTATTGGTATCACATTTAAATTTGTGGTACGCTATATGTATTTTTCATTTCAACTCTTTTTTTCTAAAAATTTATTGTAGTTTAAAAAAAAGCAATTATTGGATATTACTGTTAAGAATTGAAGCTAACTCATGATATTTTTTAGGAACTTTTTAGCTGTAAAGAGTTGTTTATAGATTTCTTCGATCACTGAGAGCAAAATCAGTTCTGTTATTTCGTGTCCCACCGGTCATGGGCCTTATTTTGTTGAAAATCTCTCTGAAAATTTGGAGTAATTTAAGTAAGTTAGCAGTAAAAATCGATCTACGCGCTAACAGCTTCCTACTGATCAAATAATTATCGATAAATAATTTTTTTTAATTGTTTAAAATTCGTTTGGAAGGTTTTCTATTGTCCCACCCGTCACAATGGAATGACTCATACATATATACGAAAAGATTCGATTTTAGAGAAAATGCAAGTCTTCCCTTTAAGTGAATCTGAGTTCACTTAAAGTTTTGTGAAGATGAAGATTTTTTTTTATATTTGTAGTAAAGACAAATTTGTATAAAACGTATGAATATCATAAAAATCAAAATTAGAGCCTGAAACTGTGCTCATTCACGATGTGGATGTCGTGTTGTTACGCTTGATGTCGTACCAATTGTGAGCTAAACTAATCTACATATAAAATTTCCGTGATTGCTACCACATTTAACAATGTCAAAGTAAACCTTATTATGTATCATCTCATACTTAAAATAAAGTAATTTTCAAAAATTTTGATTATAGTATATTTTCTACATTTTCAAAGTCTTTATTCATCAATAGAACTCATACATATGTAGGATAAAACCTTGAGTGTTACGGTCTGCTCGGAAAGATTATATCCTCTATTCCAAAAAAAAAAAAAAAAAAAAATACTTTTATCTTTTTAGCTTTTTTTAAAATAAAATATATTTTTCTCTGCTCTTCAAAAAAAAATCTATTGAGTAGTTGAGGCCTAAATCTCGCTTTTTTAGGTAGTAGATCCACCTCAGTGCACAACTCAAACTAATTCTGTATTTAAAATATGTTGTAAATAAACATCTGTTCTTTCAAAAAATCACTTTTAAAATATCGGTATCCATGCTTTTTACCGAGATAATTCAGTTATAAATCAACTAAATCACAATATGTGGTACTTACACTTTACATGTAAAATTCGACATTCTTTGATTACCTCGAAAAAAAGAATGGATACCTGTAATTTGAAAATTATATTTTGAAATCTCAGGTGTTTATTAACAACATTTTTTAATTTCAGAAAATGTTTGAGTTGTGTGCGGATTGCGTGTGTTTGTGCTATATATGGCATAGTACTACTACCTTAAAATATTATATGTTTGTTATTATAAATTTCCTGAACTCTAAGGATTATTACATTAGAGCCAAATCATGGTGTGAAATACCTAAGAAAAATGAATAAAAAATTTTTTTTGAATGGTTTTCATTGTAAAATGATTATAAGCTGCTAAATTTAAATGTCACTAACTACTCTTAGCACACGAACTTATTTTTTCTTGCAAATACAATTAGTAATTTTCGAAAATTCGATGGGTTATCTGTGGTAAAAATAAGAAAAACATAGATTAATTTTTAATTCTGTTTAAATGGTCCCGCGTATTACGGTTGCACGAATCCGCTATTACGTCATCGCGTAACACGTGTTATCAAACAGGCGCGTGTGCTCAATCATCAATGTGCTGGCGACAGAGCAGCTGAACAGCCGGTTGTTCGGTTGAGCCCATAGTTTAACATTAATTTCGGTAATTAAAAATACATAATATGATTAATCAGATTTTTAATTTATTTGATCAAAATTTGAAAATTTAACTCATTTGATATTTTGTTTCAGAATTTTAAACTTTAAATCTCAAATAAGATTGTTACCATGTGTGGCTTGTGGGCATTGTTTGGATTTGACACCAATTCTCTTACTTGTATCTGTGATAATTTTTCCAAAATATCTCACCGGGGACCTGATGCCTTTCAACTAGAACATGACAGTCGCATACAGGTACTTTTGATACACAAAACTTAAAATTTATCAAGTATCTATAAATTGCATCATCCTAGTGAACATATGTTTTTTAATTTTTAATTTTCATAGAATGCATACTTGGGATTTCATAGGCTGTCAATTGTGGATGGTCTGTGTGGTATGCAGCCAATCAAAGTTTTTAAATACCCTCTTGTATTTTTACTATGCAATGGAGAAATTTACAACTGTGAAAAAGTGAGTATTTTATCATTGAAGTTTAAGTTATCTACAAGTTAAAGATAACATTTTTTTTTTATCACCAGTTAAAAGAAGACTTTGACTTCGAATATTCCTCCAAGTGTGATGTCGAAGCACTTATACACCTTTATGCCACTCAAGGAGCAGATGGAGTATGTAAGAACTTAGATGGAGTATTTGCATTTTGTTTATTGGATATTGGAAAAAGAAAGATTTTACTTGGCAGGGATCCATATGGAGTGAGGCCATTATTTAAAGTATTTACTAACAATGGACAGTTGGCTGTTTCCTCAGAAAGTAAAGTTAGTTTTAAATATAAAATTAAATTTGTGAAAAAAATTTTTTCAAGTTATACACTAAACATAAATTAATTTCTTAGGCTTTGGTGGGTATTTCCAACTTACTAAAAGGAGATCATTTTGTGGAAGCATTTACTCCTGGAACATATGAAGAATATGATATTACAGAAGATGGATTTGTGAAGTTTAGTAAAAAAGTTGAATTTCATGTACCTGGCCAAAAACCTAGTTTTAAAACATTTGTACCTTGGAATGGTAATTTAAAAACTTTCTGTATAAAGAATTTTTATCAGAAAATTTTTTAATTTTTAATATTTCAGAACTCAGCAACAAAGATGTTCATGAAAATATTAGAAAACTATTTTCTGCAGCTGTTGAGAAACGTTTGATGGCTGAAAGAAAGATAGGTTGTCTACTATCTGGAGGTTTGGATTCAAGTTTAGTTGCTGCTCTTCTGGTGAAATATGCTAAGAAACACAATTTACCGTATAAAATTCCAAGTTTTTCCATTGGAATGGAAGGGAGTCCAGATATTTTAGCAGCTAGACAAGTATTGAATTTACCTTTTTTTCTCAGTTTATAAATTTAATATTGTAGTTTTTAATTGTTCTTCTCAAAGGTTGCTGATCATATTGGTACAGAACATCATGAAATAATTATCACACAAAAAGACATATCAGATGTTCTTGAAAAAGTTATTTATTATCTTGAGACTTTTGACATTACAACTATCAGAGCTTCTATTGGGTAAAAGGATTGTTTAAATTCATCTTGTCAAATTAATTATAAGATTGTCATAGTTCAAAAACATTTTGTTCTTTTTTTAGAATGTACTTAATTTCAAGGTATATTAAGAATAATACTGATACAACAGTGATATTTAGTGGAGAAGGTGCAGATGAATTGGCACAAGGCTACATTTACTTTAAAGATGCTCCCAATGAATATGATGGCCACAAAGAATCTTTGAGATTACTAAAAGACATATATTTATACGACGGTCTTCGAGCTGACAGGACGACTAGCGCTTTCAGTTTAGAACTACGTGTGCCGTTTTTGGACTTGCAGTTTACTCATTACTATCTTTCTCTTGATCCTGCCCTACGTCGACCACAGAGTATATACTATTATTGAAATCGAAGTAAAAAAAATAATCTAAACTAATTTTGATTTTATAATTTTGCAGATGGAATAGAAAAACATTTATTAAGATCGGCATTTGACGGATCTGGATTATTACCATCAAATATTCTGTGGAGAGGTAAAGAAGCGTTCAGCGATGGCGTAACGTCCGTAAAAAAATCTCTTTTTCAAATTATCGATGAAATTGTAAAAGATAAAGTTGAAGATGAAGATCTGACAAAAGCATATGAAACATATTCGCATTGCACTCCAAAAACTAAAGAGGCATATTATTACAGGTATATTTTTTTGGGAATCAATGTTGAAAAATTTTATTGACCAGTAAATATTTATCTTTAAATTAACATTTAAAAATTCGATATCTGAAATTTTTTTTTTCATATCTGCTATTTATTTATTCATTTTTTGATTTTAATTTTATTTTATTATTTATCATTATTATTATTATTATTTTTTTTTTTTTACAGAAAAGTGTTTGAATCTCATTACAAAGGCTGTGCAGAGCATTTAATTCCATATTACTGGATGCCAAAGTGGGTAAAAGGTGTTACAGATCCGTCAGCCCGATTTATTTCTCATTACAAAAAAAAAGTATAAATAATGTTTTTATTGATGCAAATCCTGAAAGAACGTCTAATAAAAATTTATAATGCGTTAATCAAAATTTTTTAAATGCAACATTTAACCCTGCAGGGACAGGCCTTTTTGTATTATACTTTTATATATCTGCCAAATTAGTGCAGACTCAAAAAAGAACTTAATTCAATCCCTCCAAGTACATATCAAAGCTTTAAATATTTTATAAACTACCGATAAATTATTTTACTGAAAAATGAGTAGAATATTTAAAAAGAAAAAAGAGATTTACGGGACAATAACGTGGAGACTAGATGTCGTAAAATTCGTCAATGTGCAGGTCAACAAGATCAGCAGATGTATGTATATAAATACATTCACTAAATCAGCTTTCAATAGATTTGACTAAAAATTATTAAAAAAAAAAAAAAAAAATTGTGCAATAAAAGAAAAAAAAATGTCTAGGAACTACAAGCGCTGATATTTGCTGATTTTTCTTAAGAGTGCATCGATTTATTTATACTAAAATTTTTCTTTAAGTTGCATTTGATCAAATACAGTATATTAAAAATTATTGTTAAAAAATTATGCATAAAAAAATATAAAAAATGACCAAAACACACATCCGCAGTGAGATTTACTGATTTTTCTTAAGAGAGCCTCTATTTATTCACACTAAAAATTTTCTTTTAGTAACAGTTGATCCAATTTCAATATGTTTATGCCCAAAAATTATTATAAAAAAAATTGTGCATTAAAAAAAACAAAAAAAATGTCCAGTATGTACCCTCGGTGGGACTCGAACCCACAATCCCCGGTTTAGGAGACCGATGCCTTATCCATTAGGCCACGAGGGCTGGGTGCCCGGATTGCGTTAGAACGCCGTGCTAAGTTGCTGGACAGCATGGACGGCAGAAAATTCGCGCGCAACTCATTTTATCCGGTGAGCGCGAGAAACAAAGATACGTAATGTCATTGTAACTTGTGAAAAAATTTATTTTGCAATAAAATATAAATGCTTGAACTAAAAAAAAAAATTTTTTAACTTAGTAACTTGTTTTTATTTAAATGAACTGATTAATGCTTACTGTCAATTTATTTTAATAAATTAAAAAAAAATCTTTCGCAAAAGAAAAAAAAAAAAAAAAGTAATAACAACTATTAATGACTTAAAGATTTTTACAACAATATGTAATATAATAGTTGTAAAAAGGAGAATTTATGTAAAATTTTGTAAAATAAAGTTTTGGAATCACTGAGATTGCTTGAGAGCTCACATTTTTTATGTTGAATACGTTTATGCACATTTGATTTACCCGAGGAAAATTTTATTTTTAAACTTAAGTTGAATTCAATAATAAATTAATCATTTGATCCGAGATTTAAGATTGAGACCAAAAAGAAGCTTGTAATTGAATCAATATAAAATTAAATGAATAATTTTTTTTTGAATTTTATTAATTATTACACTTAAAACAACATTGTGATGCAGAACGTTAAAAATTTGAAACAAAAACATCAGCAAGACATAATATTTTGTCTCCGTAAGAGAATTTGTGTGACTCAATACACACGCCGCTGACTAAACTCTAACTTACTTATGAAAAACCTTGACCGCGTTTCAATTTTTTCTGCGTTGTGATCAAAAACTTTTTTGACTATACAAATTTTTGTCTTTTTCATATATTTATTTAATTAGGCAAATAAATTACTAGAACACGTTTGTTATCTCGACTTAGGAGCGTTAAAAAAATCCACCCAGAACCAAATATTTTTTAATCACTTGCAGAGGCTTTTTTTTAACCCAGTGTTTAATTTTTTAGTATTTGCTTGTAATAAATAACGATACAAGATTTTTTTCTATGCTTTTATTATTGCGAAAAAAATATATATATATTTTTCAAACGGAAGGTGTAAATTTTAAAAATTATTTTTATTATATACTTGCAATATTTCATTTAAAAATTATTTTTATTACATACTTGCAATATTTCATTTAAAAATTATTTTTATTACATACTTGCAATATTTCATTTTAAAAAACTAGGACCCCTCAGCGCGCTGCAAGCGCGCATAGGAAAAAAACAATTTTAACCTTAAATTGCACTTTTCGAATATTTTAAAAAACCTTCTCCGCCAATCAGCTCACGAATAAAAAGTTTACGCAATATGGCGCTAGCTCTCTTTTAATAGTGGATTAATTAATAGTGGATTTCTGGCAAAATTTTAGGCAATTGAAAAATAAAACTCATGATAGTATAAATAGATTTAAAATTTACGTTTCTAGCTACTCTGGCGCGTCATGAAATCGGTTTTTAATGATATAGGTGAAACGATTAATACAAAATATTTATACTAAGTTAATTTAGGATTGGTTTCAGAAAAATAAAAGGAGTAAACAATTAAGTAAAAATATATTGATTTCGTGCAGCTGATATATCCTCGATTGTGTTTCCGGTAAAAATTTTGCACTTGTGAATTGAGAAAAATTGAAAATTTTATTTATTTAATATTTCTTAATATTTTTATTAAGTCTGAGAAAAAAAAATATAACAATTTTCATATTTTCAATTTTTCTTTCCTCAATTTTCTTTTTTCAAACCATGACAAATTCTTATCCTACAAAATTGTCCATAAAATTATTTAAGTGGCTAAATTGAATGATTAAAAAAATTTTTTTTATTAAAATTATCCCTCATAAATTTCAGAATATTAGACAACTTATAGAAATTTTTGCAATGACATTCTCATAACAATGTGGAACGCTATTCTTAATTATATTTTTCGGGACACCCATTGTGACCTAACTTTGCGTTTATAAGCAGATAAAGTTTAGCTATGTAGATTAAAATAAATTAATACTTTTTGTTTTTTTTTATCGCGTAGTGGCAAACTCGGTTGTTAAACAAAATTTTTGTTTGAGAGCAAATTATTCTTAGGAAAAACGGTTAAAGTCATTAATATTACTTTTTATACTAAAAAATGTTTTATATCTAGATGTTTGCTGATTTTAGTTATACAACTCGTTTGCACACCCAGTACACTCAACAGACGTCATATTAAATTTCTCTCCAACATTGGAATATAAAATTTTAAAGCAATCAAACGGTGTCTATAAACCCTTCAAAAACTAATTGTATTTCACACCTTGATCAAGTTAATTGTTATTAATATGTAGAAGACTGAAGAAAAAAAATTTCAATTTTTTTTATTTATTGAAATTGTTATTAGGTATTTTCAACTATGACGTCATTTTCACTGGAGCCTATGCAAACTGCTCTTGGGACGTCATAGTTGAAAATACCTAATTTATTGTAATTTGGAAAAAAAAATGTCGAGACACACGTTCGTCTTGCCAGTACGAATTTGAAATTGCCACCTCTAGGCTGCGACGTTGCAGATCGAAAAATTCAAGCGGGAAAAGTTGTTGGCAACACCGCATTTATCGCGCGCTTTTTCGCCCATAAATGACCGTTGCATGCGATTCATTCGGACGTGTTCTCTTCAACTGAATACTTTGTCTCATAATTTTCTTCGGAGAAGAGGAACTCGCAAGTCGCCCTCGTCCAAGGGTTCGTGCACTTGCGAAAAGGTGAGCTTGCCCAAGTGATAACCCAGTGATTGTCGGAAAAGAAAGAGCAGGTGTTTGGAACCTCTGAGATTCAGCCAACAATGTCGCAGACGTCGGTCACCTCATATTTCAACACGAGGAAGCGGCGACCTTCCGAGGAACTCCGAAACAAGTCGAAGGTTCTAATCCTTCACGACAATGACAAAACCGAAACTCTGGGGATCTTCCCCGAAGAAAAATCAGCCAAGGAAGTCGACAAGGTTTCGATTGCGAGCCAGGTGCGTTGATTTTCCCTTACTGTTTTTAGGGCATAAGGGTCGGTAAGCGAGGGTTTAAAGGGATCGGATGTTTGCTATGCTCCAAACTGTTTTGCAACTATTTCGTTACGCTTAAAAATTTTAAAGGGTTTTCTATGATAGAATCTTTTTGTTTTTTTTTTTTTTTATAAATAGACTAAAAAATAATTTGTTATTATTTTTGTTACTTAAGTCTGTTTATTAAAAACGTTCAATCATGTACCTGATGTTAATTAAAGTCAAATTTTTTACGCACGTTGAATTCTTTTTTTTTTTCATTGTTTGAGAAATCTTAAATTAACTTTGTTTATCTTTTTCTGAAGATATCAGTTAATGACTTTCTGTCATAAATTGTTTGATTAGTATGTTCTGCCTTGGTTTTTTTAACAAACGTCTTGTTAAACATTAATATTTTTCAAAAAAAAAAAAAAATTTTTAAGTAGCTATATTGATGCAAATATGGAAAATTTTTGTGAAAATGTAGTTGATATTAAAGAAATAATAGTTGAGATATTTTTAAAGATTCAAGTTTTGTTTTTTAAAATTTTATACAAAGTATCTTGTTTTGCCAAATTTTTTCCTTACCCATGCAATCTGATTAAAAACTAAATCGAATGAGTTATTTTAGTCATACATAGGTCTAAATAAATCATTTATTATCTTATAAATTTTTACCTTTTATTTTACTATTTCTATAAATTTCTTGTAAAGTTCTGAAATTTTTAGAATGCTTAAATTTTTTTTCAAATAACTACAAGGTAGTCAAAAATATTGCTTAGCTTTCAGAAGTACTTTTTTTAGGTATTGAATTTTGCTTTTCTAAGCACTTAAAAAAAATAAATCTCATCATAAAAGATTAAGAATTAAAATATAATTTAGTATTGGTTTAATTTTTAATTCTTATTGAAACTAATATATTGACATCATTTTTAATAAAAAAAAAAAAAAAAAAAAAAAAAAAAGAAAACATTAAGTTTTATTGAGATCAATGTTTTCAGTTCATTAAATGAGGGCAGGCAACATTTCATTTATGTTTGGTGTGTATTTTTTTTGTAAAATATGATGACATTGCTTGTTTCCTTTCCGGAGCAAAAAGTATTATGTAAACTTCAACTTAAGTTTCCTTTGAAATATTTATAAATTTTTATGATTTGAATTTTTAATTTTGTATAAGTTAGAAAATTAAAAGTAAATGTTTACAACTGAAAATCCCAAATTAACTTCCTTATTTATAGTTTAGTCTGACATTTAATTTCCCATGTTTAAAAGAAATGATGAATAAGCTCCTGAAAGAAATATAATTTGTTTTATATTCCTAATTTACTTATTTGTTTTCAGATAAAAAAAGACTTGGTTGCAAGAAATTTACAATTTGATTTGATTTCAAAACAATCAAAACCAAAAGCAAGAGTACCTAGATCAAAAAAAGTTTCACATCAAATAGATGAAAGTCAGCCTACTATTCAAGCAAGTCTTCAAAAAGCAAGAGAAAAAGAAGATAAGGTCGTTGTGTTTGAAAAATTGGGAACTCTTAGTCCAAAAAAGACTCATCAAAAACGAATTACCAGACAAGATAAGGAGAAAGAGAAGAAATTAGAAGCTATAGAAGAAGTAACAAAAGAGCCTGCATACATGAAAACTCCTACTAAGTCATCTCCAATCAAAGATATGACCTTAGATGAAATCAAAACTAAAGTAACTACTAGCTCAAGGATAGCTGAGCTTCGTGCCAGAATAGACAATTTCAAGAAGGGTGAAGACAAACTGCAAAAGCTAGAACAGCTTCATAAGCAGAAACTCCAAGAGACCAAAAAGAACAAAGAACAAATAAAAATCAGAGAATTTGACCGTATTCAAGTTGAGATTCCTGTAAGTCCCAAAAAGTCTCCAGCTAAATTTCTCAGCCCAATCAAATTTGTCAGTCCAACCAAAACATTAGTGCTCTCACCTCATGCTAGTCCTGCTCGGCGTGCGCTGTTTGAACCCAAAGAACCAGCTGTCATTCCAGTTACTGCTAGTCCAACAAAAACTCCAGCATATCAAAGATATCAATCACTTGTAGAGACTGATGCCAAAGCGCTTCCACTGCCATATCATTACCGTTTCTTAGCAGAAACATTCAACAGTATTGATACCATAGTTGCAATGATTCATAACAGAAAGGAAGTCGTGACATTTTCAAAATTGAAACCATCCGTACAGAAACTGACCCGTAAAAACTTCACTCTCGACATTCTTGCACAGGTAATTGATAATTTTATGACTTACAAAATTTTCTAACTAAAAGAACTGAAATTGAGTAAAATTATTAATTCTCAGAAAAAATTACAATGTTGGAACGAAAAAACAAATTATGCAAATTTATTATTCTAAGACTTGTGTCTTTTAGAAAATTATTATGAGCTATTTATAACTGTTTTATATATTTACAATTTTTGTAATTTTATCAATATTATTTAAATGTCTTGATTAAGCAGATTTTATTAACTTGATCATGCTGCAAAATTATAGACTACAAAAATTATAATTACAAATTTTTTATCAGTTAATGTTACAATGCTCTTATAACTGTAACCATAACTAATATGAATTCAACAAATAATAAGTACTATTTCATAAAATAATATGTTTCAGATCATGACAATTTTTCCGGATGCCTTTACACTAAAGCAGCAAAAAATGCGTTCTTATTGTGGTTATGAAGGCGAAAAATACGAGCTTGTGATTACTCCATTGATCGAGATTGACACCAATAAAAGCGGACGTAATACTCCAGACGAAGATAACATTATAAAATCTGCACAACAAACTTGGATGTCGCCGAATATCCTAGTCGATCGTAAGAAAATATTTTATGCGAAGCTTTTGGACATAGTGAGAGATGAGCACGAAAAGTTCCTACTTTCTTTGGAGCCGCCAATGAGAATTCCCAAAGAAAAGATCACAAGGTGGCACCCGGAATTTGACGTTGAACTTTGTAGAGATATTGAAAAAGCAGTGCTACCTCAACCACCGGTTGCTGAAAAAGCACTGCCAGCAAAAGAGCTACTTGAGAAATTCCATTTGTCTACCTCTAGTTCCAGAATGAAAAAAGCTATTGAGAAGCTGGCCGATATGAACACCAATGTTCCCACTACCCCTTCATCTACACATACCCCAAATATTACAGGTAATAAGAAAGAATTTTATAGATCAAATTTTTATTGTTTTAATATTTTTTTAACTTTATTAATTTTCGACGATATTACCAGTTTCTAAAAATTAAGTCATTTTAGTTAACTTTATAAAAAAAAAAAATCTCAAATTAAAATGAATTGTTTTTCAATCGCCAGTATTGTAGTATAATTTTTATTATGACGAATATCTCACGAAATTGATGTTTACAGTAATTATGATTTTTTAATTAAAACTAATAATTTACAATTTTTACAGATCTACAGAAAACTCCTGAAGCTGCGCGGAACATAAACAGTTCTATTGTCGATACACCACCAGCTACTCCAAAGACTCACAATACGGATAATCGCAAATCGGTGCTCAAAGGTATACCACAAGCTCTTCTTGAAAAAATAAGAGCTAAAGAAGCCGCAAAAGCCTTAGATATGATGACGAGGTCAGAGGATGAGGATAAAAATGCAATTAAATATGCTCGGTTACCAGAAATGGCAAAAATTTTACGCAACATATTTGTTAGTGAGAAAAAGAACGTTCTTTTGCTAGAGATTGTTGTGAAAAAACTTGACGACTCGTACAGGCTAAAACTCCCACTAAGTGAACTTGAAGAACATATCAGGTTAATTTGTAAACTTGAAAAATCTTGGGCAACAATAGAAATGAAGAGAAATATGTATTATATGAAATTAGCCAAGGACTATGATATGGCAAAAGTTATCAGCAGACTAGAAAAACTTGCTGATGAAAAAGTTTGATTAGCAATGTACGATGATGAGTTAAAGAATAATGATGGTGATATTTTTTCAAAAAAAAATTTTATGACTTAAGAATAAATTTTAAGTTTTATAGCACGTGTATTTTATATTCATTTATTTAATATTGATTTTTTTATAATTATTTTGTAAATAAACTTTGAAATGTTATAAAACATTAAAGGTAGTAAATATTAAAAATATTAAAATGCGCCCATACCCATAATTTAATTTAATCAAAATATGTATAAAATTGATCATCTATAATTATTTTGATATCGGGACAAAATTATATAAATAATAAAGAAAATTTTATATAAATATTACGTGTGTGTATGTAGGTACATACAATGAAATGAAATTTTATAAAAATCTCCTAACAACAAATGGATCTTAGATATTTCTGTTTGAAATGATATATATGACGTTTAAAAATTGATTAAAAACATCAAAATTATTTAGTTATTTTTTAATCATTATTTATACAACCACATACAATAAACCTATTTTTTTTTTTATGATTGAATGCTGCAAACATGCAAACGTTTATTGTAATTCATAGTAAAAACTGTATATAAAAACTAGAATTATTTTTGTAAAATCGTAATAAAAATTTTTTCTAACAACTTTTTGCAAAGAATATATTTACATCTTGTTATTTTTTAAGTATAAACATAAATTAAATACCTATATAATTACTTTATACTATGTTTATGTTCGATTTTTGTAAAACATAAACTATCATTGAAAAACGTTTTTGCCATTCTTCCAATGTTGCTCTGTATACAGTCTTATCAGGAAAAACTTTGGGAACTATTTCGCGAACGCTTTGTTCAGACCTGCAAAAAGAAAAAATGTGATCACATTTTTACCAATAAATAACCTCTTTTGCACTTGTTTGAAAAAAAAATTAATTGACGGCTTACCAAGCTTTTAAAATTCGTTCATAGTCTTCACTATGCTGCTGCGTTTTATTTCGTCTCAAGTCTGCTTGCCTCAATAACTCCATAATTCCACGATGCGGAAATGCAACAATTGTTGAAGAAGTTAACGATTCTAGAGATTCCTCAAAACTACAGAGCGTCTCTTCATTAACGCGTTTATTTAAATCCGCGTTAGCCAGGACTGTCTTGTAAAAATCCAACAAATAGTAGATTGGTACTCGCAGCATTGGAAACATTGAAATTTTGCCATTTGTTGTACAGCCATTTACAATTATAGGTGCTTGATTGTAGCATGTATGCAGATGCCTGTAAGTTCCAGCTTTTCCTTTTAGAACTATTTTTCTAAGTGCATTTAGATCGACATTATTGTGAAAGTCAATTAATTCAGTGTTCAAATCTATACAATGCCATTGATTTTCGTTATTTGTCTCGAGTAATTTAAGCTTTTCCAATTCAGAAAGAAGAGATTCTTTTGCTTTTGTAATGAGAGATCTTGACGATTTTAAATATCCAAAAGTGTTTTTAACTTTTTGTACACAATCAATCTATAAAAAGCGTAGCGAAAAATTTTTTGTTTAAATATTAATTGAAAAAATAAATATAAAGATTTGTTTTAAAAATATTTCATTGAAGTGGAAAGTGTACTTACGATTTCATCATCCACAACTTTGATTTCCATTATTAATTGGTTTAAAGTATCGTCGATCGATACTTGCTGTTCTGGTAATTCTTCTTCAAGTTTTGCTAATTCTTTTTCCAGCTCAATTTGCCAGAGTTCTAATTTTTTAACTTCTAATGTTAATGGTAACCAATCAGTTAATTCAGGCCGAAGTTCATTAATAATTTGCTGAAATAGTTACATAAAGTAATTTAGTCAATTTATATCACAAAGTAATTAAAACTGTAAAGTAGTTTTAATAATAATTTTACTAGTTTTGACAATCATGTAAAATTGCGGTTGCTAGAAAGCATGAAAGGTAGATTTTTACTTCACATGATAAACAAATGGTACAAACAAACTTAAGTATTTGTAATAAGCTTCTGATAAATAATTTAATTCATACTTACTTCAATACTTTCGACATAAGAAATAATTTTTTTTTCATTATTTTTTTTTCTATTCTCATAAATAACACACTGAGCTTTGTTGGCAAAGTGTTCACTCCAAAGTTTTGCTATGCCATGGTCCATATATTTTCCTTTATCATGAATATTTTCTTGATTTTCTTCAATGTCTAGATTTATTAAATAGTCTGTGTAATATGATCTTAATGATAATAATGCATTATATATTACTGGTATTTTAACAGGATCTAAGGTTTCTGAAATTTGGGTCCATACCTAAAAAAATTATTATTATAAAATTAAAAACTTTTATTTTGAAATGGTAAAACAATTTAAATAGGAAGTTTAGATTTTACTTTTCTTTTTTCTGGTCCACCTGAATAATTACTGACTAATGAAAGACAATCTGCTACCACTGACTGAGAAATTTCTTCTACTGTTGCTGGCATTAAATGTTGGCACACCCCTTTCATTTTTTTGCAGTTTTCAATTTCCATAAGCATTTGTT
Organism: Encarsia formosa; assembly: GCA_038277355.1. NCBI lineage: Eukaryota > Metazoa > Arthropoda > Insecta > Hymenoptera > Aphelinidae > Encarsia > Encarsia formosa. Next base: position 117,307,238 of record CM076184.1, read on the forward strand.
CAAGTTTTATTTTAAGAATTTCTTTTTTTACAGAAAACTTTTTCTTTTCTGATCTTTTTTTTTCCAGTGCATGAGCTATTTATAATCATAAATTATATATACACAATCATATAAGGTAAGTGTGCCTAATATGGCCCTGTGCCTAATATGGCCCCCCCTGTTATTTTGAATATGCTAGGTATGCGGCATCTCTGCAAGGTAGGAAGAAGTCAAAAACACTGAATTATGAAGTTTTCAGTTGTTTAGAACATTTTAAAATTATTTTTGCGCACGCCTAATAGCTAAAACTCGTTTCGTATACCTCCGTTATTATTTTACGTTGTAATTAAATGGTCTGCCAAAATATTTAGACGCACCTGATCAAAATTTGAATAAGTAGCTTCGATTCGTTATTGTTTCAGCTTTAAAACGCGACCTTGGTTTTTATTCAACTCGTTTTCTAACGGGTTTTATTCTTAAATAACTTTTTATTATGCAGTGTACCTAATATGGCCCCCCCACGAATTAGTAGAAATACCGATATTAAGAGTCCTTAGTTTCATGTTTACTTTTTAGAAAATCCTATCCTAATGTTATTTAAGAAAAATAAATTTAATTGTTTCAAAGCTTTTTTTCATTTTATAACTAAAAAAGCATTCTAGCTCAAAAAAAAAACTTTGACCAAAATTTAAAGTTGAAATTTTTCTACTGGTTGCAAAGCTTTCAAAAACATTGTAAAAAAGGATCAGTTTTTAAATAAATCATTTTTAAAATAATAACAATTTTGAAGTTTTTAAAATCTTATATCCTGATTGATTTAAAAAGTAGGAACAAATTGCAATTAATTAATTACTTCAAGGGGGGCCATATTAGGACACAAATTTTAGGTGTCTTAAAAAACCGTGTTTTGGTAAATCCTCTGGCATTTGAAGCTCATTGATCAAAATCGAACGTGTACTGTCTCATTTTAAAGCTCTTGAATTAAGCTTTAAAATGAGACCTTACCCATCAAAAAATATTGATTTGATTGGCCACAACGTCGATTCTCGCTTAGGGGGGCCATATTAGGTACAGGTACCTTATAAGGATTAAAAAATTAATTTTTTGTATTCTTTTATTATTGAAATACCTTTTTGCCGGCACAAATATTCTTCCTGTTTCCATGTTTCTTCAGCAGCTTTTATTTTTGCTGCTAGCTTTTTTCTCTCATCTGCAAGATAAGAAGTGTCCCTTACGCTTTGAATTAAAGAATCTTTTGGTTCATTTTTTAATTTATAGAGTAAAATATTTTTTCTTGTTTCAATAACTTCTGAGTACGGTCTGACAACTTTAGGCAAATCTTCCCATAAGATTCCCAGTACACCCTTTTGGAGTCTAAAATTACACAACAAAAATTTTTTTTTTAAACTAGAGGTTTTTTTAAATTTTTTGATTGAAAGTCAATGTGTCTTACGTTTCCACTACATGATCAGGTGTGTACGATTGTGGACACTCCAATTTCTTCAGCCATAAATTGAAATCAGCTGCATGGTCCATTCTATATCTTCAGAAACTTTTAATTACTTTTTAATCCTTAAAATAAATTCAAATCTTTTACAAAAGTTCAATCATCAATATTAATAATCTTTAAAATGATGTTTTTTTTTTTTATGACAGTTCCTTACAAAATACATTTAAATCTATGTTTAAAAAAGAAATTTTTATTTGCAACAGAAGGTGTGTCAATTGAATATTTGTCACTACCTTTAAATAAAAAATAAAATAAACTACTAGTAATTTTATATTTTGTACTTAAGAGTGCCATAGGAAAACAATAGCGAATATAAATATTTCCAAGGCCCACAAAATCGAATCAAGGACTTGTTGATTAAGTAAATGATGCTTTTTTACTCAAGGTACTCACATAAACACTTATTTTTGAATCGTCGCATTTTTATTTAGGTAAAACTACACACTTCACATTTTACAATAATAACGAACTCTCGGTTATAATTTAAAACATCAATGAAGAATACTGAAGTTGTTTCCAATTGGTTGGCGGTAACGAAATTGTCGACAATGTTAATCCTAACCTCAAAAACCCTTTCTACACATGCGCACTGGGTTTTTCCGCATTTCAATATACATAGGCATATATAGCCCTTGTTGCCCTTTTCTTTGCCAACTTTTTACTTTTTATTTCGTGGACTTCCTTGTCTGTTATACCCCGAGCCCGTCACGGGCTTTACATTGTATTATATATGTATCATTGTAATTTGCATGCTGCAGCAGTAGTAGTAGTAAGACGCTACCGACACTCAACAATACCAAAACTAAAGTTCCTATTAAGTGCAAAATTTTTGCATATTTACCTTTAAAATGTGTACATTAAGACCATTTACCTGCGATGATTTATTTAAGTTTAATAATGTGTAAGTTCAAAGTTATTACTATTCTTCTATTTAATAATTTTAACAGTTTTCCATACAGTAACCTACAATATTTCCAAACAAATTAAAAAATTTTTTTTTTTTTTTCAGAAATTTGGATCCATTGACAGAAACTGTATCCTTCATTGTTCTATTTTTATTTTTTAAACATTAAAAAATAATTTATATTTTTGTTTAATGTATTTTTGAATTTTTAGGAAATTATAATTCATAGTTATTTGTAAAAAAAATTTTTTCCTTAGCTTAATTTTATTAGTATGGATTATCTTTTTATATGCAATATTTGGCTCATTGGCCTGAGTACTTCCAATTAGCTGAATCTCCCAGTGGTGAAATTATGGGTTATAGTAAGTACAGCAAATTTAAATACTGTAATTGATCAATGGATACTTATTTTGAAAAACCTTTTTAGTTATGGGCAAAGCAGAAGGAGTAGATGATAATTGGCATGGGCATGTCACAGCTCTTACTGTTTCTCCAGATTACAGAAGATTAGGTCTTGCTGCAACCCTTATGAACTTTTTGGAAGAAGTTTCAGAAAAGTAAGCATGTTTTATTTATTTATTTATTTTATGAGTGAAAGTTAATTTAAAATTTCTACCAAAATATTATTTATTTTTATTTTTTAGGAAACAAGCATATTTTGTAGATCTTTTTGTAAGAGTAAGCAACAAAGTGGCAATAAAAATGTATCAACAACTGGGATATATTGTTTATCGGACTGTGTTAGAATATTATAGTGGTGATCCAGATGAAGATGCTTATGGTAATGATATTTTCTATTTTTTTAATTTTGACAGCCCAATAAACATTTTCAATAAAAAATTGTATTTTCAGATATGAGAAAAGCTTTATCTAAAGATGTAAAAAAGAAATCCGTAGTTCCTTTAACTCATCCTGTGAGACCTGAAGAAGTAGATTAAGTTTTTACTGATTTACAAAAACATGCCATGACATGAACTGAAAATAAAAATTTTTCAATTTTATTTGTGCTACTTATTAATAAAAAATAAACCTGAACTTTTTTTCAACTTTTTTTTTGTTTTTTAACAGAATGTTTACTTTTATAACATTGATTAATTTTGTGGTCATCTTCATTACACTTACAAGCTTTTTTATTATTTCAACTAATATTGAAAATTATAAAATAATTTAGCTGAAAAATAAAAGAAATTTAGTATCGATGAGAGTTTAAAAAAATCGTTTTTTCAATCATTTAAAAATTAAGTTTTTTGTACAAAATTTCTGTATAAACTTTAAAAAATTATGAAAAACATATTAATTTTCTGAATTTTTAAAAGTTATAAATAAAAAAAACAATATATTCTTAAAAAATTCAATGTATTCGCGGTCAAAATCGGTCAATAAAAAGAACACTCAGTTCAGGTTGCTACAAAGTGCAGACTGCAGAGAGAGTTGCAGACGGCAATCAGTCGGTTTGCAGACAGAGTGAGGAGGTGAGGCAAAGATGGCACGTCATCATAACGACGTCGACGAACTTTTTGATGTAAAAAACAATTTTTATATTGGCAATTATCAACAATGCATCAACGAGAGCCAAAAAGTAAAGGTATGTATTAAGTTTTATTTATTTTTATTGAAAATTATTAACAGTAACGACTTATTTGAAACATACGTATGTGGCAAGTAAACATGATACGTTTTTAATTTTGATTCCAAAGCTTTTAGCGAGCCAGTATGGGATATGTTGCGAATTCCTTTTAAATTATTCATATCTTTCAAATCTTATTTTTAACTAGCTTTTCTTCATTTTTTTATTTCTTTTTTTCTGACGAAATATGCACACCAAAATTTAATTGTAGGTTATAATAATTATTTGATTACCTGCATTTACCGGAAAATAATTATAGTTAATTTTTTCGATAAATTTTATTTTTAATTTGTAATTTTTTAGTTATAATTCATTCGTAAATTCACTATTATTTTTCAATTTTTTTTCATTAATTTTTAAAATTCATTGAATAAAAAACTATTTTAGAAATTTTTTTAATTTTATTTTTATTTTTACAACAATTTTAAATTATCTCACAAAAGTTGTACATTTAATTACTCAACTATTTTCACTATAATTAATAAATAGTAGGTTAAAAAAAAAAGTTTTATAAATATAGTGTAAAAAAATAACAATTATGGAAGTTTGCATAGTTAAATGTATTTGTTTTGATAAAAAATCGTAATTTAAGTTTTTATAATGAAAATAAATATATATATCTATATATAAATATTTAAATGTATTTCAGCCACTTACTCCAGAAATAGAATTAGAAAGAGATGTCTTTTTATACAGAGCATACATTGCTCAGCGCAAATTTAGGATAGTACTTGATGAAATCAAGGATTCTTCTCCGACAGATTTGAAACCACTTAAGTTATTAGCAGAATACTTTGCTTTCCCAGATCGCAGAGAGAAAATTTTAACTGAAATTGACAAAGTTGCTCTTGATTTTGATTTACCTAAAGGACACAACTTTATGATTGTTGCAGCCACCATTTATTACCATGAAAACAACACTGACAATGCTCTTAAAGTATTACACAACTCTGATAATATAGAATGTTCTGCACTCACTGTACAAATTTATTTGAAAAAAGATCGCTTAGATTTAGCTACAAAGGAAGTTAAAACTATGCAAGAAAAAGATGATGATGCCACTCTAACTCATCTTGCCTCAGCATGGGTAAATTTGGCAACAGGACGTGACAAGTATCGGGAAGCATTTAATATTTTCCAAGTAAATATACTTTAAAATATTATACCACCTAACATTATAACTTTTACTTCAAAAATTTTTGATACAAAAAATTTTTTTTTCAGGACTTGATCAACAAGTATTCTAGTACAACTCTTCTCTTGAATGGTCAAGCAACAAGTTTAATTCTACAAGCAAAGTATGAAGATGCTGAATCCGTTCTTCAAGAATCTTTAGAGAAAGACAGCAACAATCCTGACACATTGATTAACATGATAGTTTTATCACAGCATATGGGTAAACCACAAGAAGTAGCAAATCGTTACCTAACACAGTTGAAAGACTCTCATATGGAACATCCATTTGTTAAAGATTATCTACAAAAAGAAAATGAATTTGATCAATTAGCAAGTGAATATGCATCAATGATCCAAGTTTGATTTGTCTTATCTTCTTGAGTGTACTTTGGGAAAATTAAGAAAGAGCAAAAGAATTGTGAAATTATAATATCAGTAAATATCTTGAATTGTTACTTTTTAAAGTCATACTATTAGAGTAAAATGAATTTTAAAAAAATTCTTAAAATTGAAAATTTTTAAACTTTTTGATACCATTTCATTTTTTTTTTTTTTTTTTCAACAATAAATTAATATTTTTAAAAATTACTTTTAAATAGACTTGGTCTAAAAAAACGAGATTTCAACATATGTATCTAAAGTTTTTATAAAGACATTTTATCAAAAAGTTTTTAAATTTTTGTAATTATTTAAAAGTTATTGAGTACTGAATGCTTATTACTCCATTAATGAAAAATTTACTGCTCACATTGAAAAAAAAAGTATGTAAATGAATTTATTGTGAAACTTAACTACAGTTGATTAAGTAGTATTTATTAAAACTACTATTTCAGATATGACAAAAATGACTGATATGAGCAATGGTTTCTTTTCAGTTCAAAGCATGTTTGAAATAATTCGATTCTAATACTTTGATTTTTTTTTTGTCATAAAAAGAAACGATTGCTCTTTAAAAATGTCCATTTAAAATTCTAATAATCTAATATACTGCTGCCATTTTGTATTTTTTTGAAAAAGTTAAAATTTTGATTGTATTTAAAATATATTCATATTATATACATTTTTCACGTTTCCTATCATATTTATATACATACTAGCACAAATTTTATATTTTCTGTTTGTATTATAATGCTTAAAGTTATGTTTATTTAAAACAAATATAGATATATTCTAAAAAAAATTTTATATTAACAAATTTTTTTAAATGGATAAATTTTCCATTTCTGACCTCACAATTCCTGAATTATTGTAGATCTATAAAATATACATTCTTTATGATATATTCACTTTTGCTGCGATTTTTATTATTATAGGAAAGTTTAAGTAGAAATTTATTTTTCAAAATTACACGCTTTCATGCCAGCTGATAAGCTTATGAGATTTAATAAATTAAAAAAAAAAAAAAAAAAAAAAAAATTAATATATCTTGATTCAAGCCGTAAATAAAACGTATTTTTCAAAAATAAGATTTTTCAAAAGAGCACAGTTCGGATACTTTCAACCAATCAGCTGTTCACATCAAATTTCAAAACAAACGGAAATTTGCGGCTCGCCATCACTCGCAACTATTCACCGCAACAGTAATTAATTAAAAATAAATACTGAACGTTATAAAGTGATTTGGTATTGTTTACAAGTGCGGTAAGATCTGAATATTATCTAAATGTGTACATATTGTGATAGAAAATCGTTATAAAAAGCCGATTCTACGTAACCTTATTCTTATGAGAATCGGTGAGTGTGGTGACTTTGCAAACTTTAAAGCAACCTTATAAGTAGTATCAAATTAAAGTATTTAATTCTTGTTTTTTGTAAAAATACTCTATTAATGTTTTTATGTAAAAAATTTTTAGAAAGAAATCGGTTATTTACTTGTCTGTATTCAAAAATGTCAACAAATTCTGAAGATAATCTTGTTCAATTAGTAAAAAGTTTTGTACCTAGTTTGAATCAAAATAAACATAAAGGTCAGGATGGAAGAATTGGCATAGTTGGAGGTTCACTGGAGTTTACAGGTGCTCCATTTTATTCTGGAATAAGTGCTCTGAGAACAGGAGCAGATTTGGTTCATATTTTTTGTTGCAAAGCAGCAGCAACACCTATTAAATCTTACAGTCCAGAACTAATGGTTCACCCTGTGTTAGACGAAGAAAATGCATTGAATCATATTGAATCTTGGCTTGAGCGTTTACATGTTATTGTAATTGGTCCAGGCTTAGGAAGGGATGAAAAAACTTTTCAAACTGTAAAAAATTTGATTAACTTGTGTCGAGAACAGTCTAAACCTTTAGTTATAGATGCAGATGGTTTATTTTTGATTGGTCAAAATCCTGAATTAATAAGAAACTATCCAGATCTTGTACTTACTCCAAATGCAATAGAGTTTACTCGATTAGTCAAAGCATTTCTCAACAAAGACATTTCTGTGACACTTGTGGCAGAAGCTTCATTGGTTAAAGAGCTAGGTAATATAAAACTCTTTTAAAATACAAAAATTTTTGGAATTTTTTTTTTTTCAATGTACCATGTTAAATAACTTTTTCTCAAAGTTTTAAATAACTCATTTCTGATATAAATAATAATTCTATATCTTCTATCAGAATGTGTATTTTTAATTTTTATTTAGCGAAATCAATCGGCCAAAGCACTGTCATAATTCGCAAGGGTGTCAGCGATGTGATCGGTAACGGAAGCACGGACGTCCCGACTATATCTTGCGGTGCTGCGGGTTCAGGACGCCGGTGTGGGGGCCAGGGAGATCTGCTGGCAGGTGCCACTGCAGTCTTCTCTCACTGGGCCAAATCCGTGACTAACGTACCGGGTAAGCCTACTTCGAAGATGATCGCTTGTTACGCAGCTTGCAGGATGACCCGCGAGTGCAACGCCGCAGCTTTCAAGACCAAACACAGGAGTATGCTTGTCACTGACATGCTGCCCGAAATAGGAAATGTTTTTCAAAAACTTTTTGAAATTTAAGGTATTTTTTGAAAGCATTACATGGGAAACTTGTGGACCGGAAATGGTCAGGTGAAATCGATTAATTTTTTTTTAAAAATTATTTTTTTACATTTAAACATTTTTTAGAATCTAAATATTTTTGAAAATGTATATAAAATTTGATTGAAAAACCTTGGAACAGTGTTGCTGTTTTAACATTTTCTCGGAATTTTATAATTTGAATTATAAAAATAAGTTTAGAATGATGAAGGTTTAATTGGTTGAAATTATTAAATATCAAATATATTAGCAACATTGTTTTAGTGGAATATTTTGCGATTGTAAGTTGTATACATATGTACATAAGTATAAACTTTAATGTTTGTTTTCGAAAAATTATTTTTATAAGTAAGTATTCGTTAAACTAAATAAATAATTTATCTTTGTTTTTAGGAGTAAGGAATTTTATTTTATTATCACTTCTTGACACTTAATTTTACTTTATTCAATAGAGCGAGTATTTTATGTGTAACTCGCAATTATATTATGTCCTAAGATTTTGGTATTATTAATGGTGATTATGTTCAATGCAGTTATATATAATAAATTGAATTACATTTAATGCAAAAATTAAAAATCAATACGCATATTTAATTTAATAAAAGATAAAAACAAATAATAAATCTTGATAAACTTGTTTAACAAACAAAATTTAATAAAAATAAAATCATATTTACAAAAAAAATTTATTACCTTGCGTTGTTTGTTATAATAATATTTTATTACATTGAATTCAATTTCAGAAGCTCATTTGAATTTGATCTACTCAATCATACCGACATGCGAGAAATATGCGTTCTTTTCTGAATTTACAAAAATAATACATAAAATACTGTTTTCATCATGGATAAAATAAACTTGTTTATCTATATGTCTGCATTTATAGTCATATTTTTCCCCGTAAAAATACATATTTTTGAATCTGAAAAAGTAATGTTATTATATTATTCGTTCTATATCATAAAAATGATCTTTTCTAATAAATTATTTTTCTGTTTTCTTCAAGATTTTTTAAAATCTTTAATACAAGTCCATGTGCCCTTTAATCAACAGATCACTGTCAACAAAATTTTTAGTTGCGCAAATTTATATATTAATAATCATGGAAAAATTAATTTAAAAAACTGCAATTTATAATATTTAAAATACTAAAAAATTTCAAATCTATGATCGAATTATTAAATTAGTATGAGCATAAAGTACAGAAATAATAACTATAAGATTTTTGTTTTAATTAATTGCGCGGTGTTTAATATGTATAAAATTTCCACACGAAAAAAAATCGTAAAACTAAGAACGAGCTTGAAATTTTTGGAACACGTACTTTACAAATAGTCACTTTATAAAAGCAACTGACAACTAACAATTACAGAATTTGACAGTTACATATTTTAAATGTATATATGGGGTTTAGTTACAGTTCTACAGTGAAACTTTTATACATTATGTCAGTTTATTTTTAATGAATGCATTATATCTTCGTTTATTGTAAATTTTATTCCAACTAATTACCGGAAAAATACTTGCAGAGTTAATATTTCAAGCATTTATTGTATCCAACTCTAGTGTTTTGTCATGAATTTTAAGTTGGATATTTGCAATTTTATTAAAACTGTGATTTGAAATTTTTTTTTTTTAATATAAAAACAAATTCGATACAAATTTTTTTTTAACAAATAACAATTTTAGCGACTAAAATATTTTTAAAAACTTTTACTTGTAACAAATTATAATAAATAATTAACCAGTGTTAATTATTGAAAGTAACATATAAAATTCAAAAATATACTCACAGCTAAAAAAAATTGGAGATTGTAACTATTAATTTACATCAATCAATAGCTTAATAATTTTAAATAGGATTAATTTCAAGCTTGAATATTTTAAAATTATTTATAAAAAGGCTTATAATATACACCTTCTCAATAATCAAAAAACTAGGTCGTTTTTATTTTACTCTACTTAACTTAACTATCTAAGTACTTAAAAATTGTGCAACCATAAGATGAAGTAAGTAATTAAAAACATAAATTTTCTACAGCACTTCACAACTCATACTTTCAAGATTTCTACTTGCAGTCAAATATTTAATTTTTAGAATACTTAGTCGCAGGATATAATTTTATAAGTTTAGGCAGATGGTGTAAACAAATGGTTTCAATGTTCATATCTTTAATCCGTTGCGATAAAAAATAATTAAACTTCGCAGCTAAAGAAAAAATTCCTAATTGCCACCGGTGAACAATTCGTATCAACATGCACATACACACACATACAATCATTTGCACGCTTTGAATCTCACACACGAAAACTCGATTTTCATCTTTGGCGTGAGTTAGGATCGTTTTGATTAGCGCTGTTGCGCCTTACAGTATAAGAGGAGATAAAAAGTCAATTTTTATCACTTGATTATAATACATATTTTTAAGGACCGACTTTTTAAGAATAGAAGGTGAGCACGGACGAGTGGTTGCCCCTAATGAGAAGCGTTGGAGGCATGTCCCGGGTTAGGGCTTCGAGCCACGCCATGTACAGCGGCGCCGAGACCGCGCCCTTCCTTGGCATCGGCAGAGACCTAAAACAGATTATCACATTTTAAAAGTTTCATAAATGATGTAATCAGTTTAAAAGTACAGAAAAATTTATTTTTTTTATTTTTTTTTAGTTTAAAGTTTAAGATTGTAATTACTAGTTATAATTGTTTTGTAGCTTTTACATTATACACTTTATTGGTAGTTATCTGTAAAAATATAATTTTCCCCCATAAATATTAAATATAATATTCTTTGAATTATTAATGATCTCAAAGCGAACAATCGCTAAACAGTTTCAGCGTAAACTAAATTTGTATAATCTTCAAATTTATTTTTGAAAAAAAATAGTTTTTTAAAGTAATTAAACTTACATAATAACTAGAGTTGATTGACTGGAATTTTCTAACAACAATTCCCTAAGCCTTAACTGCCTAAACGTCTTATCCCTTAAACTTTGAAGTTCAGCTTCCGTAACCGAACATTCTGAAATAATGAAAGACAATAATGAATATTTAACAAAATTAAATCTGCAACTGCAAAAAACTAAAAATTAGTTGTATACCTTGATTATCAGCTGTGCCGTTCTTCTGAAATTCTGAAATAATTTTGTCAAAGAAGTCTTGTGTTTCTTTACGCGGCTGAACGCTTATGTCGTCAACCATCGTCAAACTGGTGTATTTTATTCGGAATTTCGCCATTATTTCGGCCATTCTGTAAAAAAAAAAAAAAAAAAGTTAATAAATTGGTTTTTCAACAATATAAAAAGAAAAAAGTGAACTAACTCTTTTTCTTGAGCACCAATCTCTTGTTTATGATTCGCGAGAGCAAAAATCCTCATTTTGCAATGCTCCCAATTCGATCGAGTACTTATGATGTACGGCAGAAGTATGGTCAGTCCTAATAAAGTATAATTATAATAATCACATAAAAAAGTAAAAAAAAAATTTATCACAGATAAAACAATCTATTAGATATTTTTACCTCCATCATCATAGAGCCACCAAACATCGATGATTCCATTTTTATGTTTCTTTTGAAAAATCGTTATGTACTCTGGCACAGTCGGTAATACATTATGTTTATTATTCCTAACAAAAAAAAAAATGTATAAATTATTTCTTTCAGTCCAATTACATTCTCTAATTAGAAACTTACATTAACATTTTCTCAGCTATATGTCTTTTTTTATTTTTCAACTGCTCCCGCGCACTCCAATGGGTTGGAGAGTCTCGCATGGGTGCGGTTGCGTCCGGGGGTACATACTGCGTTCCTAATGAATAAAAACAACCCTTTAATCAACAGCGTTTAAAAAAAATGTAACTCAATCAATTAATTGTGAAAATTTTTTCGATGAGAATGATAATTCGTAAATTTACAGATTAATTATGAGTTGTTCATACCAATCGTTGGGACGCTCTGCACCCGGGTGATGCCGTGACCGCTCATGGACAGATCGCTGTCGGCGTGCATCAGGGTGTTCCCGGCGAGGTCGTAACTGCTCTGCACGAGGCCACCCTGGTGCTCGTCGTCGGCGCTGCCCACGGCGCTGCTCGAGTTAGAGCAGTCCAGGCCCTCGGCTATCCGAAGTATCGCCACTGCCAGACGGTGATCGAACGCGTTACTGCAATTCAAAATCAAAATTATTTTTCATCGTAACTGTAAAGATTTTTAAACGAAATAAGAATTTATTGATAATTGAAATATTGACAAAAACTTATTTTTTCAATATGAAATCTCTTTCATCTATTAAAATGTTTATCATCGAGCCGAATACAAATGCCTTAATAAATTATAAGATTAATTATAAAATAATTTTTAGAAAAGTAGATGATCTAAATTTCAGTTTTATACATAATAGTTATTATTTTATCATTGTTAAATAAATCTTTCAATTCAACTTTCGTAAAATGTCTGAACAATTTCGGTTATTACTACTAAAAATACAATGCGAAGCTTGAGTCAAAAGTCCGTTCCGACAAAAAAAATTTGAAAGATACAAAAACTGTTTCAAAAAACTTTGTGAATCATATATATATTTTTTGATTATAAAAAAAGAAAAAAAAAATTTGATTGCGCAGATGAAAAAAGCAAAAATTTTTTCAATGAAAAAAAAAGAGAGAGAAAATAAAATAGAAAAAAATTCTTCAAACACCCACACTCTCGCGTAAAATCAATCAAACTCAAGGTCCCAACGTTGCTAATCCCCTCTCGAGTGGCATCACTTAAACCCACTCCTGGGAGTAAGGAAAAAAAAAGAACGACGCGTTGCGCAAATATCAATACTCTTTATAACTCACTGTAGGACGTTGAAGTATTCCTGGAGTTCGCGGTAGTTGCAGGTGCTCCAGTGAGTCTTGTATCCCATGAGGACGACGTTGGGGGCGAGTTTACCCACCCCCGAGGTCTGCATCATAGCCGAGGCGCCTTCCTGGAGGCTCAGCTCCTCCACCACGTGGTAAAACGACTTTATGCGGTGACGCTGGAGCCAGGCGTAGCCGGCCCGCAAATGCGCCAATCTCACGCGGTACGACATCCTCGACTGTATAAATTCAAATAATTCTTACGTTATATGAGGATAATATATAAAAATAAATTTCAAAGTGAATGTATATAATTACCGGGTAAATTTCACCGCATATCAGCAGAGAATTATTTTTCGTTATGAGGTTGGCGAGGTGAACCAGAGACGGTCGCGCATTTGGTGACCCAGACAGGGCCAATATTTGGGGACAGTAATTTTTGACGTGCTCGTCGATTGAGTTTAATCTGAAATATTAAAAAACTCAATAAGTTTTAACAATATTGAAGACACATCGTTTTAAACTAATTAAGCCTTACAGCATAAAACGTAATCTAATTGCGTGCAAATAACCCTTTGATTACTACCCAGGTTGCGTGCAACGGGCTTAATTAATGAAAGCTTGCGTCGCATAAACGAGCCAATAAAGCTTAATGCAACATCTGCGGGATAAAATAAAAACAATAAAAGAAATGTACCTGTAAACTATGGACAAGGCGGTTTTGTAGGTCTGGGCTTGGGTGCTGCTGCCCCAGTTGACATTTGGCTTTCTGTACACGACTATGAGATAGAGAGCGAATATTATTACGAAGGTCAGGAGGGACGTGACCCAGTCGATCAGAAACATGATCGCCACGCAACCGATGAATCCGAGCAGCGACAGCCATGTGTTGTAGTACTGGAAAATTATTGCAGTTAATCAATTAGAAATTATTTGAAAAACATAAGTTTCAGATTTGAATTTTATAAATATTAGAATTTATCTATGGCCAAATGGCAAATGATGACTGAAAATTTTTTTCAAATCGTTTTGAATAAACGGTAAAGGTTCGTAATTAATAAAGAATAAATATACGAAATGAAAAAATAATTTTAATCGTTATACAGATAAAATGAATTTTTTTTAATGTTTACAATTTTGATATTCAATAAACAGGTATTACTTTCAGTGATATTTCAATAGTAATTTAAAATTAATTTCACATCTAAACTTTTATTTTGCTATTTGAAACGCTTCAGAAAAAATGCATTAGACACATAAAAATAAAAATTAATCGATATATCAACTGTTCCATGTAGATAAAAAAAGTATTTACTTGAAAAAAGTATTATTGTTACCTTGAAGGTAGGTCGCCAGCCGAGTGGTCGAACCAGCGCAGCGTGGAATGTGCAGAAGTTGATGAGAGCGTAAGATGCGAGATAGAAATTCGAGATCAGTGGGGCAATTGCGTTTAGATTTGCTGAAAAAAAAAATTTTCTTATATCAATCAAATTCATACTTCTAGGCACAAACTTTTTTTTTCACAAATTTATAAGTAAAAGTAAAAATCATTCATTTTAGAACTTTACTCCAAAATAGACATTGAAATTTTTTTTATTAAAATAAAGTTAAGTAAAATTTAAAAAAAAAAAAAAAAAAAAAAAAAAAAAAAAAACGCAAATTTTATTTACTTTTTTCTATTAGTGAAATAAATGAAATGTCATAAACATCATAACTTTTTTTTTAATATGTCCCGAACAGAAAATCGATAAATTATTTTTCTTTGAAAGGCAGTTTTTTTTTGCCCTAAGAAAGAGAAAAGACGTATCAAACAAAATTCAAAGAAAAAACTTTCGATCCTTACAGAAAAGTCAGCGAACTTAAGCTCGATTAATCAAGTTACAGAGTTGAATCAAATTACCTATGAGAACGAAAAGCGCGGCTACGAAGAAGGTAAGCACGTAGCCTCGGTAAGGCTCTCCGGTCTTTCCGTAACCCTTGCTGAAGTATATCAGACCAGGGTAAATACGATCCTGCCCCAAGGCCTGGATTAGTCTGGGTACAGAGAGCAGATTCGTCAGGGCAGTTGACAGTGTGGCCGCGAAGCAACCAGCGTAGATGAATGGACCCCAAATTGACATTAACTGCATCATCTGTTAGAAAATAAAGAAAATTCAAGATTAAATCTTCATTTATTTATACTCATACTTTTACATTATAATGTCTCTAAGATATTTTTTAATTTGTCGTTCGAATATTTCAAAATATTTTAAGAATAAAAAAAAAGTTTGAAATTATGAAAATGAGTCGGTCAATAAGGCTTGTTAAAATTGATAAGTCTTATTCATTCGAGTTAACGGTTTTTTATTTAATACACTGATTGGTTTTATTTTTAAACGAGTTGCAGTTATTTACAAATTGAGGTATTACATGTATTATGATTTCATGAAACAAACATTTAATATTAAATTTAAAAATAAAATAAAAGTTCATTTTTTATTTTACACATTCTGCAAACATTAGTATTAACTTGAAAGAATTTTTGATTTCTTTTGTAAAATTTTTGCATTTAAAAAGTGGCCTTACAGGGTATTTAAAAGGTTTATTTGTACAGTAAATCGTAAGTACAAAAATAATTTTAATATTATGGAACTTTTCAGCATTTCAGTTAATGTTTACTTACAGGAAAAAACACTCTACAAATTGGTTTAACTAAAAGTAATGGAACAAAAAAATTATTAAACATTTTTCTTTTAACTTTTTTAGAATTTTCAACTTAAAACTTAACACTTATTACGTAAATTTTTATTAAAATTTCATTTACAAATATTCGTATGTACAATTCAATTGACAAGTAGAAAACATTATTGCAGAGTCAATTCTCTACAGCAGTTTTCACTTTAATCTAGTGGTAAATCTTCTACAGTCAGCCACTTGGCAAGATTACTGATGACTACGGCTGGCATTATGTTACCGAACAAAAAATTTAATCTGGAATCAACCAATATGGACCGATCTCTTACGTAAAAAGCTTCGTTAAAAATTCGCAGTAGGTCACTTTCGTAGAGCGGAAATGAGAAATTCACTTGAAAATTAGACACGAATTCTTTATTCTTGGTAAGATTTGCTAGTTTCTTAATTTTCTTGGACATTTTTAGCACTGAAAAATATGAATATGAATCATAAAATTTCGTATTCTTCATTCGAATAAGTTCTTTCACGCAAATTTCAAAATGTTCAAGTGCTTTCGCATTAGATTGTATTAGTTGCATATCTTTTTTTGAAACTGGTTTATTTTCAAAACTTAATTTTGAGAATTCTTTTACCATGGTGCTAAGGCTTCCATCCACAAAATTGTGATATTCCAGTAGCGAAAAAGGAGTTCTGCCATTTTGATCCTCTGCACTTATACTAGCATCATTTTGCAGTAATAGATTGATCATTTGCTCATTTTTATGAATGCAAGCTTCGTGCAGTACCGTTTTTCCTGTGTTGTCTTTGGCGTTGATGTCCGCTCCGTTTGATAAAAGCAAATGAACAATTTCACAACTTTTATTTTCTACGTCCATAATAAGAGGAAATGCACCCTCAAGTGTGCTTTTTCTATTCACATCGGCACCTTTATTAATGAAGAGTGAGACCAATTTAGGATCTCGTCTTTCAACGGCGCAATGCAGAGGTGAAAAACCATGGAAATCAACTTCATCGACTGGTAATCCCGAGTTGATAAGAATTTCCGCGACTTCTGTAACACCGCCGTCAATATCTGCACAGCATAAAATATGTAATAAATTTTCACCACTTGTGCTGTCCTTAAAGTTAACGTTCAATCCGTGGTTCAAAAGCAGTTGTAGAATTTCTTGACGAATCGACGGATCTTCATAAATAAAAGCGTCGACCGCAGGCGACATCTGCCTGCAAACAGGACCATCGAGCGTGGCACCATTTTTCAGCCAAAATTCAATCGATTCAATGCTGCATTTACAATGTAAAGCTACTTGGACAGGGGGTGACAAGAAAGTATCTAGATCCTGAACATTCACGTCGGCTCCATGTTTCATTAAAATTTCGGCTATTTTTAAATGATTGGGCCTTCTTTTGTCCACAGCCGCGAGCAAGTGCAAAAATGTGAACTTTTTTGTTTCATCGAGCTCGGTAATAAACAAATGGTTAACGTTGACACCTCCTACTTCAATCAGAACCTCAACAATTTCCTCGTAAAGATGGTTTTCCAAGCTTTTTACAATTGCTGGCCACAGTGGGGAGTCAACAACCCCGTAGTTGAAGTCTTTTCTGATGTCGGGATCGTTAAGAACTCCTGGATTCGCTAAAAGTAGCTCACGAATCGTTTCGGCATCTGCTAACTCGAACGCGCGAAATAAATCTATCATCGTGTGCCGGTAGCCCATTTTGTAAGTAAGATCTGAAATTATACGTTATAATAACGGTTGAGAACTTGTTGTTAGTTAAGAATTATCTTCGGTCGAGTTTTTAAAAGTGAAACTATAACCTACACTTTTTGATTCTCGGAGCGCGTTCGCTTCAAAAGTATATTTTTCAATAACTACATCACTGAGAGCTTCACTTATGAACAAAATAACTTTTTTTACTTGAAAAACTAGTCAAACTTGAGTGTAACCTGCTTAATCTCCAAGTACCTAATCTTTTGGTGTCGAATGTAGATTTGAAAAAAATACTATCCTATCAAATGTGTGATCATATGTTCAATCAAACTATACGTGTAGCATGACGTCACTGCAGAAAGTCTTTGTGACGTCACAGATGATTCTTATAGTCGTTTTAAATTCCCAAAAGAATTATAAATATTATTGTGAGATTTAAAATCATTTTTACTTTTATTGAAATCTTGAAAATTCAAGAATTATTTTGTGATATTAAGCTTCGGTTCGAAGCTTTGTTTGCGGTAACTGTAAAATTAAAATAAAAAGTTGACAATTATATTTTCAATAAATTTCCTAGAGGCGCCAATACAATCTTTTTTTTTTTTTTTTAATTTCGTTAATAAACTTTATTGGCATCAAAGGGTGAAAATAATTTTTTTCAACGGGCATTATTCTGAGAAAATTATTTTTGAAATATATTAATAAAAATTTGCTTCCACCTTCGGTAAAAGCTTATTTTTTACAAGTTGCTATAAATATTTATTTCCATGCAGTTTACCTTTTTTTTAAATCTTTTTCAAAATTTTACTTTGGCTGTAACAAATAAAGAATAGAAAAAACTTTAAAAACATGATGTACTAGTAATATGTATTTATTAACTTATATACATTCATTTTTACATTATTCACTGACTTGCAGCCTTTTTTAAATTTTAAACGTAAAAATAGTAAAATTTTTTTGTTAATATTATTATTGACAGAGCAAGTCTTTAACTTAAATAATTAACAAAATTTTTGATTACAACATCGGGAAATACATTACCAAAAATAGAATTGAGATTAAACTCAATTTGTAAAGATCGATCCCGTACAAAAAAAGCTTCGAATAAAATTTGCACTAAATCGTTCCCAAAATATGAGAATGAAAAATTCGCGTTGAAATTTTTTAAAAAGTCCTGGTTTTTAGTTAAATTAGCTAATTTTTTAATATTATTGGACATTTTAAATACAGAATAATATGAATAAGGGCCATAAAACTTTCTACTTTTCATCAGCATAAGTTCTTCCGTACACTGGTCAAAATATCCTTGAAAGTTTAAATTTGCTCGTATTAAATCCAAATTTTTTTGTGACACCAGCTGATTCTCAAAACATAATTTTGACATTTTTCTAATCAAAGTATAGGCTCCGTTTAAAGAAATCTCCAAAACCAAAAGAGATAATGGAGTTCGGCCATCTGTATCCTCCGCATTGATGTCTGCACCCGTCCGAACTAAAAACTCCATAATTGGTTCAAAATTGTGGTCACATGCCTCGTGCAATGCTGTCCATCCGGAGGGCTCTTTGTCGTTAATGTCCGCACCACTAGACAAGAGAAGTTCAACCATGTCGCTTCTGTTTATTTCAATAGCCATCGCTAGAGATGTCATTCCTTCGGAATTTTTTCTGTTCACATCGGCTCCTTTTTGAATAAAAAATAAAAGCAACTGATAATCAAATCGACCGATGGCACAGTGCAGCGGTGTAGTATCTTCGAAATCAACTTCGTTGATATCCAATCCAGAGTTGATTAGAATATCTGCTACTTCCCTTACGTCACCGTAAACTTCAGCTTCTGTGGAAGCCAGATCGTGCAAGAGGCTGTTTCCATTTTGGCTTTTCCGAAACTTTGCGTCCAAACCATATTTCAAAAGCAGGAGTAAAATTTTTTTTCGTTCAACTGGGTCTTTATAGTAATAAATGGCGTCGAAAGCTGCTGATTTATTTACATGATAAATCGGTGCGTTAGGTGATGCTCCGTTCTGTAACCAAAATTCTATCGTTTGCTCACTACAGGCATAACATAAAGACATTTCGAGGGGAGTACTTAGCTCGAGGTTGGTATCGCTAGCATTCACGTTGGCTCCATGATTTATTAAAATTTGTGCTATTTTAAATTCATGAGAAAAAACTGGGTTATTCGGTACTGTGAACAAATGAAGATAAGTTATTGTTACTGATTTTTCTTCAAACTCTACTTCGTGAAACTCGTTTAGATCAACTTCTCCTAATTCAATCAAAAGCTCAACGATTTCTTCGTAGCCTTTAAGTAAAGCATGAAAAATTGGCGAATAAAACCCATTAAATTCTTCAAGATCAGGATCATTTAGAAGTCCTGGATTTTTTATTAGTATTTCCCGAACTGAATCAGTATCATTCAAACTGACTGCACGAAACAAATCAATCATGGAGTGTCTGTAACTCATTTTTCCCAAGAAATGATTCAAGCTTTCTGCTGGAAAAGGGGTTTGTGTAAAATAATTAACCACCTGCGTTGAACCAATTCATCTTTTTTCAAAAAGCGTCAACTTTGTAGGTACCTACAGATAGTGTCCACTGTCTATAAACTAACTCGATCCAAACATAACCTATAATAATAAATTTCAACTAATACTATTCAAACTATTGAAAGTAATTACACTAGATGAGAAACACTTTTCGATTATTAATAATTGAAATAATTATAAGTACTCATGCCTCAAAAATTCATGAAATTAAACAATTCGATCTAGATTAGTGATTAAACTTGATATTCGCCACACATTCACACACATTGCACAGTGCACTGCACGTGACTACTGCAGCTGACCGCCCCTGACTGCAAGGTCGAACGCGCATGCTCTATTTTCCAAATGCAAAATTAAATTTTAAATTTTCCTGGTGATACCATTACCAAACGACCTTTGACAGAACTTCGAAATGTAAACCAGGAAAAGAATAGCTATTAATTCATATAAATTGTCGGAATGAAAATTATCATTAAGTATCGCTCTAAGTATCGTACAAGAACAAGATTATTAAAAATAATAACCAGAGAGTACATACATATTTTAAAAAAAAGAATTGAATATTATAAAAACAAAATAAAATTTTTCTTGAGCGAGTTATATTACCTAAAAACAAAATTAAAATTAATTTATTATAATTTTTTGAGCACTCAGTGTAAAAAAAAAACCTCTTATACAATATTTTGAATCTTGAAAAATTAAGCAGTAGTTTCTCAAGAAATTTTTGTTTTTTATTTTTTTTTCACACTTTTAAGGGACAAAATACTTGTGTTCACAATTTCATAAGAATTCACAAATGTTTAAGAATTATAATTATAGATTGAAAAAAAAAAAAAACATTTCAAAAAATAAACAGAGAATTTTACGTATGCGTTAAAATGATTTCCTCCTCGTGGAGCTGTCACATGTACAATACTATATTTATTACACTAATGCTTGGAGGCGAGATTTTACGTACCCCGTTTGAGGTTAGCGTGCGTAAAATCGAGCCTTCACGCATTAGTGTAATAAAATAATTTTCATTCCAAGCTTAAGTTATCGGTATTCAAATTTCTTTTCACTACATATAAGGAAAAATGTTATCAAAAATATGATTTTAAAAAAGTCCTATGTATGTACAGCGATTCATTTATTACAAACGCTACTTCAGAAATTTGCAGTAAATTACTATTGAAGCAAGGAAACTTTAAGTTTCCTTTGAATTGGGATACCAATTCTTCATTTTTAACTAGATTAGATAATTATTAACATCTTTAAAACACAAAAGTAAGTAGAAATGGAGTAAAATTTTTGAATCTATCGAAGATATTTCGATCGTTTGTACACTTTTTAAAATTTAGTATCCTCGAAAATGTTCAATCTCTCGTATTATAATCATATTTTTTTCAAACACAGATTGACTTTTAAAATAGAGTTGAGTAACTGTAACTATGAGTTCGAAACTACGTGGGTTCCAGCAGATTTTTGAACTCTAAGTTTTATAACATGTTTACACGAATTTTGAGATTAATCGTTATGCTCGTCGTTAACTATACTTACTAAAAAGCTTAAAAAAAAAATTGCGTTTTAAAAAATGGCTACCGCAAATATTGCGTTCTCAATAAAAAAAAAATTCTTGAAATTTGTGAATATTTTTTACAAAAAATAATTTATATTTAATTTATGAAAATCTTTAGGTTAAGTATGTAAATTCTTAAAATAAATCTTTAATAGAAAATAAAAAAATTTTGTTTTCTTCTTTTTTTACTTTATTATACTTTTTATGTATTTACTTAATTAATTAATACTTTGACTACTACATTACAAAAACTATTTTACAAAAACCTTTATAGTATTTACATTAACAACAAATCTTCAACTGTAGTGTATTTCGCAAAATTTCTTATTATAACATCAGAAAATACGTTACCAAAAACTGAAAGCAATCGAAAATCTACGCACAAAGATCTATCTCTAACATAAAAGGCTCGATATAAAATTTGCTGCAAATCACTGTTAAACAGAGAAAATGACAAACTTTTGTAAAACCTGAATACGAATTCCTTATTTTTAGTAAGATTAGCTAGTTTTTTAATATTCTTGGACATATTTAGGACGGAATAGTATGAAAAAGAAAGGTGAAATTTTGTTTTTTTCATTCGCGAAAGTTCTTCCAGACAAAGTTCAAATTGTTTTTGAGCTACTGGATTTGAATATATCAAATCAATATCTTTTTCGGAGACTGGCTGATTGTCAAAATACATCTTTGACAATTTTTTCAATATGATGATGGTGGAAGCTTCATCGATAGGATCTTCTATTAGCAAAAAGGATAAAGGAGTTGAACCCTGATTATTCTCCGGACTGACTTCGGCTCCACTGCACATCAAGCGACTAATGATTTGAGGATTGTGTTCATAACAAGCTGCGTGCAAAGCTGTATCACCAAAATGAGTTCTAGCATTGACATCTGCACCACATGATAAAAGTAAACCAGTTAGATAATCATTTCCATGTCCAACAGCCATTATCAGTGGAAATAGTCCTTCACTTTTGCTCTTCCCACTAACATCAGCACCTTGGTTAATGAAATATGAAACTAATGGAGGATCGTGTCTGTCTACGGCATAGTGCAGAGGTGAAAAATCGTCGTGGTCAAGTTCGTCGATTGGTACACCGGCGTTGATAAGGATAGCCGCTAATTCTCTTATATCACCAGAAACGTTTTCAGAATCACACAGGATATGTAGAAGATTTTCACCAAATTCACCTTTGAACCTTACGTCAAGACCATGTTTCAAGAGTAGCAACAGTATTTCTTTACGAATAAAGAGATCTTGATATTCAAAGGCGTACTTTGCTGGAGTTATCCAATTGTCATACGTGGGGCCGTTGACTGCAGCGCCGTTTTTTAACCAAAATTCGATCAATTCTAAGTTTGACTCGGCCATTAGAGCAATAACTAGTATGGGAAATTGTCCACTGATCTTTGTATTTACCTTGGCTCCACGGTTTATTAAAAACTCTGCAACTTCAATTGTGTTTGGCCATTCACAACCCACAGCCAAAAATTGGAGAGGAGTTAATTTTACTGTGCCCTGGATATAAACATCATTAATATCAATCCCGCCCAATTCAATAAATAGTAAAATGATTTCCTTGTTTCCTTTCACCAGGGCTTTGGAAAATGGTGAGTTTATCACTCCCTTAAAATCACCAAGGTCAGGATTGTCTAGAAAACCAGGATTATTCAGCAACATCTCGCGAATTGTTTCAGAGTCTTTTATTTGAACAGCCCGCAGTAAGTCTATCATCAAATGACGGTTACTCATGTTGCTGGAAATTTTTTTTTTTTAATTACGCATGGTTATTAATTTATTTTACACAATAAAACTTACCTTTTTTTTTCAAGATTACTGCGTAATAATGTATAATATATTAAAGAAACTTGAGGATCCGGATCATTTGTATGTAGAAAAAACTCCGAGTTCTCCGGTGCATAGTAATTAGTAGCGCTAGCTCCACATTTTATTATAACAAGATTCACAACTATTACTTCACTGACATAATTTCAAAATATTGTTATCAACATAAATGTAATGCTTGTATCAACAAAATTTTTACAGAACAGCAGCACGTGTTGCGTCTCTTCTGCCTAACCTCTAAACGATCAGCTGTTTATAAATCACGAGACCTAACAACTGCGCAACATGTGCGCAACCAATCAGACTATCGCATTCAAAAGAGAATAAATGGTAAAAATAAAAATAAAAATTTTTATTTTTACTATATATTCAGCTTTAAAATGAAAAAATTAATTAAAAAATTTTATTTTTATTTTTAACGGGTAAGATATATCTACAATAAGTCTGTAGAATATAAGTACATTGTACTCACCGAGTAGCTGTTGTGCAATCCGCTGGCGCAATTGGGAGGTACGCAGTTGACCACGGCAGTGCCGTTCGGTGCGACGATACCGCTGGCGTCCCTCAGGGCGGCACCCCCCGCGAACAGAACGAAGGTCGCGTAGCTTATCATAGAGATGAGCAGGGCTAAAAGGGTCCCCACTGGTATACTGCTTGCCGGGTCCTTGAGGTCGCCGGATATGTTTGCGCCCGCCTGGATTCCCGTTACCGAGGGGAAGAATATCGCAAATACGGAGAAAAATGTTTGGTTGTTGTTCTCGGAGTACCGGTAGTCTGGGTACCAATTTTTTTCAAACACTTTACCTAAATTAATATTAAACATAGTTACTTACACATGTTCCTTTTTAACAATTCAGTATGCTTTATGGAAAAAAAAATTCTTACTAGAAAAACCATTGAATCCAGACGCTTGCTGTTGTATGTTTCTGGGTCCGAGTAGAGTGCCACCAAGAAAATCGAAAACGGCACCGACAATTATTGCGATTAAAAAGTTTTGTGCCTGAATAAATTGAAAAAAGCATACGTGAAGCTTATACTTTTTTTTAATTCGAAATTTATTTAATTTTTTAAATTTAAAGTTATCTACCACATACTATTTTTTGAAAATGATAAAAATGTATATAAATTTTAAGTCTTATAAAAAAAAAAAAACTATGTACATATAAACGACGAAAGGTGTAAATAAACAAACCTTGGACTCCCACTCCATGCCGATGGCGCAGATGAAGGTCATAATCAGAATCGCGAAAACCCCGACCAATCTAACGTCCTGGACCCCACCGTCGATGATCTTCAGACCGTGTTCCCGGAGCAGATCGTTCAGGGAGTCGCAGAATCCTATAGTGTTCATCGATGCGGCTACCGCATTCGCGAATGCGAACACGATTCCGACCGAGGCGCCGAATTCGGGACCCAGAGATCGTGATATTATGAAGTAAATTCCTCCTGAAATGACGTTGATGAATATTAGAAAATTACGAAAATGAGTTTAAAAATTGGGTTTAAACAAAAGGCAATTGTTGACTGATTGACAAATCAATATGATTCGAATGTTTTCGAATTAAAAATTTTGGTACACAACTTTAAATTTTTGTTCTAAGTGCGCAGTGACATAAAACATTGTATAGAGGAAAAAATTAAAGTTATTGTCAATTAAATTACCTTTTACATGATCTAGTATTGTATTACTTTATAACAAAAGCAGTAAATTTATTTTTCAAAATGAAATGTCGTTCATATTATTAGAATCATGAAATATCAACAAAAGATGAAAAAAATTTAAGTTACTGTAATTGCCTAAAAAAAAAAATCAGCCACTCATAGCCGCCTAATTATTCAAATTATACCCAAGTACTTTTGAAATTAGTTTACTAGTTTTGTGTAGTTTGGGGAGTTGAGTAACGTACAATTAAAATTAATTGATGCGAATAAAACCTGCGAATTACCTAGAAATCGCCCAATTGCTCCCACGTGACGGCTGATATTTTACCAAAATAATGAATGAATGAATAAAGGGCCAATCGATCAGTCGACCTCATTTTGCCACGCGTATTTTCTTCTCCTTATTTTTCCTTCCCTTCCCTTCAATTTTCTCCCCCGTTATATCGCCTTTTTCCCAATGTAAATGTGCCGGATATACACGCCTGTCCGCTTTTACAGGATGATCGAATGCGATTATAGTTATGGGTGGGGCGTAAAAATTTGTTAAACTTTTATTATGAATAAGTTATGGATGAAAAAATGCTTTGATTGCAGTAAACTTCATTTTCACCGAATCATGCTGTGTCAGTTGATTAAAAAATCACTTGATTTGACTGATTAGTTTTTCGAAAGAAAATCAAGTAGGCATTTTTATTTATTGAATTTTGGTGTAAATATATACATGAGAATATATAAATGGCGAGTTAAAGGCTTTCGTGAAATAATATTGACGCGCGTTTGGCCACTTTGCTATTTACATTCAACCACAAATCGAGTAAATTTTTTTTTGTTTGCCAGACTATTTTTCGAAGAAAGGTTTTAGCCAAGCCCCTTAAAATATTATTTTTCTTCGAGTATTTAAATCGGCTACTAATGCATTGAAAAGTTACAAAATATTAGCTACGAAAAAAGTTCACGTTGTAAGTTAGTGAGTAAAGAATAATCAATCATTAATTCTTTTTTTCTCGTTCGGTCAATTTTTAATATAGATTTTAAAAGTATAAGAATAACAACAAAACGAAAAGTCTTCAATAAATTTGATCAACAATCTAATCGTAAAAAAAAATGAATTTTTTCTATTCATTACAAAAAAGTATAATAAGCCTTAAGTAAATAATCTCCAATCGTAGATCAACCACGTGCAGCTACAGTAAGGTTGAAATAACCCCGGAATGAATTCAATACAACGCATCCCTCGGTTGCAGCAAAAAAAATTTCCCCTCCCGAACGAGCCACTCCCCGATACCACAAGTAAGTATGCGTTCCAGTAACATAAAAACACACTCGTACGCACCTCCCTTGACTTCACCATTAGTGCTAATTGCGCTTAGGCTAAGGGTGGTGATGACGCATACGAGGGCCGATATTCCAATGATTATGCAGGTGTGCAGAATCCCGGCCTGGGCGACGACCCACGACAGCCGGAGGAAGAGCATGACGCCCCATATGTTCAACAAACATGGTATCAGGACGCCCTGGATCCAGCCGAGCTTTATGCCCTCGTGGTGCTTCGCCGCCGTCGTCGCGCCCGCGCCAGTGCCCCCGTTGCTCAGGAAACCCGCGGCCAGGCCGGACTCTATCGTTGCCACGTTCATCGGGTCCTGTTGGATCAAAAGATTTTTTGGATTATTTTTTTTTTTCAATGCTTATTGGGTGATTGGATGATATGAGATTCAACAATAATTGTTTCTACCGCTCTTTTCAAACTAACGTAATTTCCAATATTTTTTACATAAACTATTGTTTTAAGGATATTCTGAAAAAGGACGTATCCAAACAATGAACATGTCACTTTTCAAAAATGTTCTAAGGCTCTTCTTATGATAAAAGCTGTATATAATAAATGAATATACATATATATATATATGTATTTTTGAGATTGAGAATTTTTTAAGCGTATGACTAAGCGGAGAATTCCCCACTCTCCTCCCTGCGGCGAATGCTATCTGGTGCTTAAAAAGTTGATTTGAGTAACAGTTTAGTGTGAAAAAAGGTTTTAGACGATAATTTAAAGTTTACGGTGACTTTATAAGTACGTCTTGGTGAAGTAGAGGAGTCTGCTATTGATTTAAATTATATTTCTGTCGAGATTTCTGTTGGGTTTTCAGATTTTTAATATTTTATTCAGTTGGGGAAACATTGTGATTACCTCTGAGTCATTCGGATTACTTATTTTCACGGTCCAAAGACCATTGAAGTGACACAAAGTGATCCTTTCGAAGATCTTTTATCATACCGTCGAAAAAAATCAAGAATAATGGATTATTTGGTAAGAATGAATACTAATTCACTTTTTATAAATTTACCATCTCTTATTCATTTTTACGAAAAAAAAAAAAATAATAATACTTATTTTTACTCGAGCGTTTATTTATTAAAATTTAGAAATTTTTCTTTAGAGTTTTTGTCCGAAAATATAACTAAGATTGATTTTACTGAGTTTTGGTTACACTTTATTTTTGATAAGTTATCAGTGTAATCCTTTAAAATTATCTTGCTATTTGACTGATATTATCTACATGTCACAAATCTTTTTCATTATTTTTAAAAAATATTTTTGATTTTTAGCTCAAGCTGATTATTTAAAAAAGTAACGACTATATTTTTGTGATTGATAAATAAATTTCTTCTCTTTCACTTAAATAAAAAAACTTTTTTAGCAAAGTAATTTTATTTTACTAAAAAAAAAAATCTTTTCAAAATTCAAAAGTATATGTAATAATGGTATTATTTTACAGGATGATGGACGAAATCCTGACAAAAGTAGTAACGATACTATAAGAGATATTTTAAATCTACTGAATATTGGAGATGCTAAAATTCAATTCTCCGCTTACAAAGATTTGGTGTTATTGTTGGGTGACACAGGTACTGGAAAAAGCACTACCGTACAGTATATTACTGGAAACGACGGTAATTTAAAATCAATAGAAACTTCAGAAGGTTTAGGTGATTTTATTATAGTAGATGATAATAATAAAATAAGTGGTCTATCTACTATAACCTCGAAGACTATTTTTCCTGAATTATTCGTAGATACAGAGACAAATACAGCATTTTATGATTGTCCAGGTTTTAGCGACACTAGAAATGCTGCTCATGAAATAGCTGCAACGTACTTCGTAAAAAAGTTAATCGATTCTGCTGACTCAATAAAATTAGTATTTCTTGTAAGTTATCCTGCAGTACGGGCCGGAGTAGAAAGACATGAATTTATGTCATTAGTTAAGCACGCTATCAGTTTAATAAAAAATATCAATAAATTTAAAGATGGGATTGCTTTGATTGTTACTAAAGTGGAAAATCACCTTAGAAATGAAAATGGAAACTATACTTTAGTAGAAGATGAAAAAATAATTGAAAGTATTGCAAAGTTTCTCCGTGAAATCCAACAAGAGTTAATAAATAAACAAGCTTTTACGGATTTTTTATCTGACAACCAATTTTTTTATGAAAATGCGGTTGAATTTATAAATTCAGTGTTATCAAAAAATAATCAAAATTATACCAAAATAGGCATCTTCAGAAGACCAAATAAACATGGCATGATTCGTAATATAACAGAACTTTCTGACCAAAGAATTAAACTCCTAAAACTTATACATGAAAATATACGTTTTATTGAACACAACGACTCTGACTTTGGATATACACTGTCTGCTGATTCTATAAACCATATTCACGGTCTTATAAAAGAAATAAATAATAAAATAACAAATAATATTCTAAATTTTGGAGATGAAATTAAAAATTTTTATTTGTTTGAAGAAAAAAATACTGAAGACATAGATAAGTTGTATAACCAATTCGCGTTAGGCTCTGATTTTTTATCAAAAATTGAAGAGGCAATTGCTCACTTGAATGATCCCGAAGAACTTATAGAATACATAATTAACAATTTAATTGACACAAAAATTATAGTTTCAGATCAGACTTTACTAAATGTTCTTAATTGCATACAGTGTTTAAAATTTATGCATCTTATTAGTGAAAATAAATCTATCTACGAGCCGGTATCATGGGCTTACGCCTTGAAAAACGTTGGTGAATATTTGAAAAATTCAAAGCAATGGTATGGTTTTTTAAAAGAACTATCCTTTAAATTATCAGAATACAGTGTACAAAAAGATATAAAATCTTATTTATGCGCATTGAAATTGCAAGATGTCTTTAAAGAAAATCAAGATACGGCAATTAGTGAAAATATTTTGAATCAATTTTTGCACCACCTAGTAGAGTACGGTGGTATAAAACAGGTTGAAAATTTAAACATTAAAACACTAAATCTCAACGCCCTAAATAATCTGCTAAATTCTACTATAAATTATAAAATTAATTTTTTCCGCCCAACCCCAAACAATTTAGTAATTCAAGGACAATTCATAAAACTAAGTGATGTTATGGCAAACTGTCCTGAAGAAGTACAGTTCATACAGATTCATGCGCTAAATAAACTTTTTATTGATTGCGATTTTGATAAAACTGGATATGAGATCCAGCTCTCCATTATTGCACCAACATGGAAAGTCATAGGTAGTAGCAAAATAATTTTAAGTGGCAAATCAGGAGGCACACACTGGCCAGAAAAAGCTCAGAGTTTGATTGGCCTTAATGGAGAAAATGGAGTTCCGGGTGTTCCTGGTGGATCAGCTGGTAACTTTTTAGGCATTGGAAAAAATTTTATTAATATTCATTCTTTGAGCATTTTTGTTAATGGTGGAGATGGTGGCCCTGGACAACACGGGGCTGACGGAGGAAGAGGAAGTAAAGGAACAAGGAACGCTGTTAACATAACTTGCGGTAGGATGCTAAATACATTCAGATACACGCAATTAGCAGGTGATTGTTGGATAGTATATGGTGACTTTGGAGGAACTGGCGGAAACGGTGGAAACGGTGGCATGGGAGGACACGGAGGTCACGCTGGAGATGTCAAAATATTCAATTTAGAAGAAAATCAATCCTTCAATATGAATATCTATAGAAATAACGGTAATCAAGGATTAAATGGCAATGGTGGCAATGGAGGCTTAGGCGGACAGAACGGCGATATATGTAACGTCTTTACTAAAGTGAAAAGAAATAAATTCGGAATTAAAAGAGGTAAAAGTTGGCACGAACACTCTCACCGACAGTCCAACGAATATGGCCATTCAGGAGAAGCTGGCATAACTGGAGGAAACGGTAATCATCAACAGTTACCACAAGTAAACCATAAATTTCTTAATATTTTTGACGTTGTTAATAGCTACAAAAAATATGTGATAGAAAATTTATCAAATAATAAATTTTACAAAAAAGAATTAGTTCAGTTTTACAATAAAATTAATGATAATCAAGACATAACTCGTAATTATGATTTGTTAGGATTAATTCAAGAACTACGCATGCTGGAAAATCAATTTTTCAAATTAAAAGATAAAGTTGATTTTATGCCATTTTACAAATCTTTACTTAATGAAATAAGTCTGCATGCGGAAATTCTCGGCATTCAAAAATCCCATGAAAATAAACAAGTATTAAGTTATTTGTATACTGCTGTTTTAAGTAAAATATGTTTATTAGAAAACAGCAACATGGAGCACAGTTTAATAATTGATATGACTGAATACTTGAATTTGGTCACCAACAATATTAACAAACTGCAAAGTTTAAATCAAGAGGTAATAAAATATCACTGCAATCATCAGTATGAAAAAATAATGAACCAAAAAATTAAAAAAGCGGAAAGCATTATTGAAAAAATTAAGCCTAAAATAGACTGTATTTCTCAACGAATAAATAATGAAGTAAATTTATTAATCGATGAAGTGATTGCTTTACAAAACAATGCTCAAGTCGAAAAAGATCAATTGATAAGAAAACAAACTGCATTAAAAAAAACTCTTAAATTCGGAAAAATTGTTAACTTTATCAATGGTGCTGCTAAATTAGTTAGTCATTTAGTTCCATCGATATTGCCCTTTATTAATTTATTCAATGGAGTCACAACGTTCACGCATGCCATTAAATCAGAAGAAAATAAAAATAAATTAACCAAGTTGCCAGGAAGAGGGGAGTTTTTTACAAAAAATATAAAACAATTTATTGAGACTATTGAGCAGGATCGAAAAAAAATTATTGAGTTACAAAAGGAAGCTTTATCGAGAGAAAAAAGTCAAAATCTAGAATTATTTAATTTAATACCCGACGCTAAGGACCTAAAGTCCCTGTTGGATAAATTATTTGTTTTAAAAGCTAATAAATCCATCACCGATGAAAAATTAAAAAAAATTTTAAAAACAGCGAAAAACCTATCTACAATTGCGAAAATACCACGAGAGGTTTATCTTAAATGTAAAAACGATGAAAAAAAAATTAACACCTTAAATTATGCGTTGCAAAGCCTTGACGATAAGATTGATCAATTAAAATTTTTTGAAGATAACTTACAAGACAATCTTGTGCCTTTATTACAGAATATACATGATCATATGAAATTACAAGCGAGTAACATGAATTCCAAAACGCAAGTAAGTTTAAAAGAGTTGCAATGGGAGATTCAAGATTACCTGAAAAATATGCAATGTAAATTACAGAAAATTTCTCAAGGCTTCGGAGCACAAAAAAACATGGTTCAATGTATTGAAGAGTTAAGGGAAGTGTTAACAAGAATGATAAGTATGTACGATTTCATAGAGGTATATAAAGACCACAAGATACTTGCTGATTATGTGGCCAACATAAATTTTTCAAATCTTAATATGGTTTTTAGCA
Source organism: Encarsia formosa (assembly GCA_038277355.1). Classification (NCBI taxonomy): domain Eukaryota; kingdom Metazoa; phylum Arthropoda; class Insecta; order Hymenoptera; family Aphelinidae; genus Encarsia; species Encarsia formosa. The sequence goes on from CM076184.1 coordinate 117,339,053, forward strand.
ACAAAGAAATTCAAGAATCTTTAGTTAATTTAGAATTTACAATAAAAGCAAACGTTATATATAGTCAATATTTTTCAGTTGTAAAAATGTTAACTCAATACATATTTCCATTTGCAGATTTGTATTTTGCGGATTTTATCCTTCCAGAACACCTTCAATTGAGCAAAGATATAAATTCTCTTGTACCAGGTATAATAAAACACATAGAAAGTATTTACACTAAACTGATAGAATCAAAAGTTACTATCACAAAATATGATCAATTCGTACACTTTGGGAATTTCGATGACAATAATAAAAATACAGGACCATTTTTTACCTGGAAAAACTCAGAGCACCACGATCTTATTTCAAAAATTTTGTCAGGATCGGAAATAGTAATTAAAGCTGACATAACTAAGAGTGATCATCAGTACAATGCTATAAAATTTAACAAAATAGGACTTAATTTTAAGATGCCTAACGAAACAATGCAATACGAATTAGATCGAGAGTTAGCAAATTTTTCAATTAGATTAACTCATTCCGGTGATTCTTATTTTAGATGGAATGATGAATTTTATATTATAGCCAGTGATAAACAGACGATCCAGTATGACTTCTCCACAAGTGTCAACCGAGAACCAATGAATAAAAATTTAATATACGAAAAATTAAAGAGTTCACATTTTATATTTAGTCCTTACACCGATTGGACCGTGAGGCTTATAAAGATTAAGGATACAAATTTTGATGTATTAAACAAATACAACCGAGATGTTAATTTGGAATTAGTTGGCTACGGTCAATATATTTCCAAAGAAATTGATCTATGTAATACAAAATTAGATAAATATTACAAAAAACATAATAGTAAATCAAAGTATAACGAAACATTTAAGTTATTGATAAAACATGAATGAGAATACAGATTAATTTATTTAGACCGAAAAGTTAACAATAAATTTTTTTTAAATGTGTGCTTAATCGATATATTTCTTTATTTTTTTAAGGTTTTTGAATTTTTCTTAAAGTTTATCCTACCCTTTAGAAAATCGCTCTATATTATTTGGGTCTTGCTACTATCTGACTTTCTTTAAAATTAATGTTTTTAGTTTTTTTATAAACTAAATATAAAATTAACTGTTAACCATTGACATGAAATATGACAAAAAATTAAAAATTTTATTATCATTATTTATTTTTAATCTCATAAAATAAACCCTAAAAAAACCACGTCACTAAAGTTTGAATATCTGAATATCCCTTCTCACCCACGTGGCTTACTTAAAAAGGAACGTGGTTTATAGACGCTTCTTGATATTCATGAAGATAAATAATTAATCATAAATGATGTACAGAATGGATGTACAGAATGTACAGAAATGTACAGAAAATGGAATTATTATTGCAGTGAAATTTGGATGAAAACGTATGAAGTGTATCATTTTTATTAATTGCGTACTGGATCATTAATTTATGCTTTTTACTGGTTCATAATTTTTTGTAATACCTATAAATTAAGTTTAAATTTTTATTATATTTATAATTACAGTTATAATTAAAATAATTCTGCTTAATTATTATTTATAAGTAAATACGAATCATCGATAAATAAAATACTTGAATGTTGTTCAGATTTCTTTATAAAAAATTTTAAAATTTTCATGCCTTGTGTTCATGTATGTAAAAAAAATAATTAATTGTAACTGTATGTATTATGTTTTAATTACAAAAGAACTACAGTTCTTATCAAACACCGCAACAAAAAGGATCACTAAGTATCAAGCAAACTGCCATGCTTTTTTTTTGGTGTATAAAAAGTTTTATTAATAAAAATTGATGTATTTGTATAATTCATTAGATTAAAAAAAAAAATAATTCGAAAATTTATTTGAAGTTAATTTAAAAAACTTGTTTGCTTCATTATAATTCTATTACGCAACCAATCCTATAATTAAATTTAGCGCTTATCGAGTTTCGGTAGATAATGCTGTGAAAGACTTCCGTTATTACCGACAGTTCGAGATATTGCGCTTTAACGGGCGGAGCAGCCGATAGGAGGTTAGTTTTTTTGTAAGTGAATATCACATGTTGAATTGCCGCTAAAGTCAGCTAAAGTAGTGATTAATAAAAGATATTTAAGTTCAATTGATATTTTTACTATTGAAAAGTATTCGTAAACGTTTTTCTTTACTTCAGTGAAACTAAAATGTAAGAAACTTATTGACTTTACTAGAAAGAGCACTCGTTTAATTGACTATAATTTAGCGTCCAAAATCTTGATATCAATGCTTTAGTTTAACTAAAATATTTAAATAAGTATAAAATCAAGCATTGTAAACTATACGATTCTTTAAAATTCTTATAAAATGAAATCCATATGTTTCAACTTAACGCGAAATAGTCTTGTGATGTATATATGTCATCACTCTCCAACATTGATATTTTATTTTTATTTCAGATAGCAATTATTAACACAATAATAACCAAAAGTTGCAACTATCAAAAATTAACCAAATTTTTACTTAAATATCAATAGTTGATGAAAACTTGGACTTCATTAGAAAAATTTGAGAATGTGAACATTCAGCTTGAAGCTGATTAAATTACTAGATTTCCGTTCAAAGAGAAAAATATTTGAAAACCATTTACTTTATTTAGCAGATGGAAAAAAAATAAAATGTAAGTAAATTTAGTTGAATAGTTTATTTTTCATAATATTTCTGGTGAATAGCATTAAAAAACTCCACGGACTCCCTAATTTTCTCTAATACCTGTTGTTAACCTGATTGTGCAAATGATAGTAATATGAATTTTTTTCAACAGCTTTATAATTTTAGCTAATATGTTGGAGTAAAATTTACCTAATTTCATGAAAATAATTCTATAAAAAAATATTAATATAAACATTTTTTAAATTTGTCCTATGATTACAAAAATGTGATTATGAAGTTTTATGCAGCCAACAAATGCAAATTTGGAAAAATGTACTGCTTTTACTATTGTATCTGGCAAATTTTTCTCCCCAAAAAGCTCAATTTAACTAAGCTAAAGCACTAGCTACATTTAAGCAAAAATGTAGCTAATGCTTTATAATTCAATTTATTTATTGGGAACTTGTTTTGGAAAATCATTTATTATTTTTCAAACATGTAAATCTCTAATTTTTGATAAATCATTAAACCTTAAAAGTAGTTAAGTTTTTTTTTTTTTTTTTTCAAGGATCGAAAGTCATTATTTCTCTTTATTATACAATTAAAAATTGCCTGAATTTAAACTGTAAAAATATATAACTAAATTTCATTTCTACTAGAATTGATTTTTATTTTAAACTTTTTTAATTCATTATCTATTAAAAAGGTATTATTCTAAATTCCAAAAATTGATTTATGAAGATTATCAATTTAAATGATGATTACAAAAATTTCAAGCTTTATCATATTTTAGACTTGTTAAGATTTGTTTTTCAAATTAAACATTTTTATCTAAATAATACATTTCTAACGTTACTTTTGAAACTTTCATTTTTGTCTTTAAAATTTGCGAAAATAAGTAGTTCAATTATAATAAATTAAAAAAAAAAAAAAATTATTCAGTCGATTAAAAAGATTAATGTGTTTTTACAGTTTCTCATTGATCCAAGAAAATTATTGACAGAAAACAGGCACGACTCCATTGATTTGATATCATCGCGTCAACGTCATGAGGGTCTACGTCGGCAATCTTGCTCACAACACTAGGGAACGAGATCTTGAAAGATTTTTCCGTGGATACGGGCGTCTTCGTGATGTAATCATCAAAAATGGATACGGCTTCGTGGACTTTGACGATAATCGGGATGCGGACGACGCGGTCTACGACCTAGACGGCAAAGATCTCTTGGGTCAAAGAGTCGCCGTAGAAAGAGCTAGAGGCACGCCCAGAGGTACCGATCAATGGCGTTACGGTGAATCTCGTGGTGGTGGAGGAGGTGGTGGCGGCGGCGGTTACGGGGGTGGCCGTAACGTAAAGAATTCAACCAGGTACGAGCCACCCAGGAGGACCAAGTATCGTTTGGTGGTTGAAAATTTGTCCAGCCGCGTGGGCTGGCGCGATCTCAAGGATTACATGAGACAAGTGGGTGATGTTACTTACACCGATGCTCATGGATTGCGAAAAAACGAAGGGGTTGTTGACTTTGCATCTTATGACGACTTAAAGTACGCCATCGAGAAGTTGGACGAAACTGAGTTGTACGGTCGCAAAATCAAACTAAGAGAAGATAAACAACGCAGAGGAGGACGGTCAAGATCTCGGTCTTCTCCCTCGCGTTCAAGGTCTAGATCACGCTCAAGAAGCCGCGGTGGCCGTCGTGTCAGTCGCTCCAAGTCAAAATCTCGTTCCAAATCCAAGTCTGCTGAACGCTCCAAGTCAAAGTCACGAGACCGTTCTAAATCAAAAGATCGCTCCAAGTCAAAATCGAAGGATGCCTCTAAGTCCAAATCTAAGAGTAGGTCTAGGTCTCGCTCCGGATCCAAAAACGGTAAATCTAAATCAAGATCTCGTTCCAAGTCAAATGGTAGGTCATCATCCAAGGAAATATCTCACCGGGACGACGACCGCAAGCGTTCAAGAAGCGCCAGATCAAGATCAGAGTCGAGCAGTAAGCGCAGTGAGAAACGTAGTAGTCGTTCGGCATCTCCCGATGGTTGAAGCTAAAGTAATTCTTTACCAAATTTTTTCATTTTTAAAATGATAACTTACTAATTTTCATGTTTGTGTCGATTGAATGTAAGGTATTTTTAATGAGTAACTTTGAAAATGTTTTTATTTAATTTGCTAGGATGTGAAGCTATGTAAAATCTTAAGTTTGCTTTTTTGTCAAAGTGACAAAGAATTTAGTAAATAGTTTTCATTTTCTCAAGCAAAAATAATTCAATCGAAGTAGAGTTTAAGATCACAGTAAAAAAATATATATTTAATCCATGTATTTATGTATATTGTAGGATTAATTAGATTCAGCTTAATTCAAATAAGGATGATTCTAGATGAAAAATTCCAATAAAATTACTATTTTTGAAAGCTTACATGTAATCATGTTATGAATTATTAAATTCATATCAAAATAAATTGTACACATTGAATTTATTTTAATATAAAAAAAAATATATTTAAGATAAAGGGTTTGAAACAAAAAAAAAGTCTTAAAAAGTTGAGTAAATACTTGGAAGTAAAGAGTATTTGGATATCACGAGTAACTAACATCTGTAAATTTTTAAGTCAAATTGTTTTAAAAAATTCTATACTAATTTTATTATTTCACTAGGTCTGTTGATATAATGATGAAGTACATCTTATTCAATTTGTAAGATGGGCAAATTAAATGATTGCAGAAACATTTTGTTTATTTTTAATGTGACAGAAACATAGTGCAATTTGTCAGATCAATAATTTGAATACATCTGCAAAACTACAAAAATTAATTTGCTAATGTTTTTAAATTCTGGAACTGACAAAGCTGCTTTTTTAATCATTTGAAACATGAAAACAAAAAATTTAACCATCGATATTAAAAAAAATGTTTGTTCATTGCATTCATGTTGTTTTTCTTTAATTTTACAGATAAGCCTTGTCAATAAGATTTATCAATTAATGGCTCTGGCTTTATCAATTAAACATGTGGCTTATCAATCAATAGTCAAAAAAATCAATGGCGAAAAAAAATCAATGGCATCCATTTTGGTCCATTATCAAAAAACAAAGTTTGAGTCCGTGCAGACATTAACCTCACCCATCCACATACTCACGCATGTTCTTGGCAATACAAGAAACCGAACGAGACGATTTTCGGTTCCTTTTCGGCCTTCGTATACGGCAATGCAAACATGATAAACCAACTCCTATGGTGGCGCGACTGTTCTAACGTGGCATGAATATTTTTTCTTCTCTAATTTTCATTTTTCATTCTTTTCGGTCTTGTTCTTTGCCCGCGTGTTTGAGGAATCCCATCCTGTGAAAGGGGTGAAAATGGGTGAATCGCTCTTGAACTCTGCCGGGGAGCTTTTCAACTTACCAGACGGCAGACGTAATAATAACATCCAAATTTTTTTTAGCGTTTTTTCTGCTCTTGAGCTGATGGAAATTTATTTTGCTCTTTTTACTGGGAGAAAGAGGAAAACGGAGAAAAGTCTTAAAGAAGTTTTTTTCTGTTTTGTTTTTAAATTTGATTATTTTTTTGTCTCAGGGGTGAATTGTTTAAAAAAAAAAAAAAAAAAAGTATGTAACTTTATTTAAATATTTTTAAATATCCACAGTAATATGAATTTAAATTTAAAGATTTACTTTTTTTTTTTTAATTATTTTTTAAAACATATTTAAGCAAAGTAGTAAAATAATTTTAATTTAAAAAAAGAAAAGTCACTTTTTGACTGTATTTACTGTTACAGTTCTTTTAGATCTTTTTCGATTCAAAAATATAATATTCGATTTAATTTTAATACTAAAGGAAAAAACAAAGTTCTTGAGTTAAAATTTAAATTTTTATTTACTAATAATTTATTAGCATGATTTCAAATATCTAAGCAAAAAAAATAATGAAATAGTTTTAGTCAGAGTACTACAAGCTTGACAGCTTTATCACACGACTCTGCGAACAAAAAACGTAAAAAAAAGTAACCACCAAAAAACAACTCATTTTTCTTTAACAATCTTTTATACTTTATCCTTTATTGAGGGAAGCGACACCACATCTTTTGTACTTCTTTCCATTTCTAGATTCTTGAAGGTAAGTCTCAATTTTTTATACAATACAACAAAATAAGTATTTTTTAAATAAATGTTGAATTTGATCCAACTGGAAAAATTTAGCTTTCGTTTTCCAATTGCCAATTTTTCTCAGTTTCGATAGTCGAAATTTTTTTTAATTTTTTTTCCAACTTGCTTTGATGGACCTTTTTAAATTACTCAATCGCGAAAAGAATTACCACTTGCAGTCAACAGCAGTCTCGTTCAAGAAAAAAAGCTTCGACGTCTCATCCTCTGCTTATTAAACTTAATGCAGACCCATAACTTCAATAATCGTTCCCAAAGGTTCTCGTCTTAAAAATAATGGGAATAAAAAAAAACTGGAAAAATAAATGACGTAGCCTCATCCAGTTAGATCTGACTTGGTCTGGAATAATCGTACGTAAATATGCGTTTATTTTTTCACTCGTTATTCTTTTTAAACCTCGTCTCATGCGCCTTTGTTTTAAAATTCGTGAGCCTTGAGTTAAAATTATAATTAGGTGTGCATAGGAGCAAGTTTTTTTTTCTATAAGTGTCAGTATTCTTTCTGGACTCAAATTTATTGATCGCAATAAGACATATTAGGTCATATACGCAGGATTAATATTGTTAATTATTCCTTTAAAAAGATTTCGAAATTTTTTTTTAATTACTTATAATTTGAAATACTTCATGCTGAGATAGTAAATTTAAAATTAAAATAAAGTTAAAACGTTTATGGGACTTAATTTGAAAATATTCAAATTAAAAAATTTTTTTCATTCATTTACCAGCATACTTTTGTTTTGTATTTTTAAAGTAAAAAAAGTATCTTTGCCAAAGTTTAATTAATGAAATATACTCAAAATTGTAGCTAAAATTTTTCACTAATGCAATCTATCAAACTATATTTTTAGGAAACAATTTTTAATTTAAGTTTCATAAGGTACTGTCAGAAAAAAGTGATTGAACTAATTTGAACTTGGCTGTTATTCCTTAAAAAGTTTCTTCATTCAAAGAAATCATTAGAAAAGTTTTAAAAAACATTTTTGATTCCATACAAAATTCAAAAGGTCAATTAATAAATGAACTAACAAATGCAAAAATAAATTGGCTCTTAATGAAACATCTGACCACGGTTATAAATTGAGGCAAACAATCAATTCGTTTTATATACTTTTCATTAATTGCAATTAAGATTAATTAAACGTTAAACTCCACTTATTTGGCAGATCATGTTAGTATTATAGGTTTCCCTTAATTTCGTATGGCAGCATCAATTTCGTTAAATTAGATAGGAAGTTACAACAAATAATAATGATAAGTGAAAATCATGTTTCTCATTGGTACCATCCCAAGGTCCAGAGAACTAAAACCAGTAAACAAATTACGTCCTGAAAACTTGCTCCAGAAACCACAAGAGTGAAATAAACAATAAAAAATTGAGAGCTAAGAAAGAAAAAAAAAAAAAAAAAAAAAGAAAGAGAGAGAGGAGAGTCGCCGTCCAGTCGCGTCATCCGACACACGAGTGGATGGATTATCGATCGCAGTCCGCAAACGTGTTTTATCCTTGCCCATACAACACAACAACGCATAGCAGCAACCCCTCGACATTACGAGAAGTAGGTAGAAAGTAAAGTCGAAAAGAGCGGGAGAAAAAATATATGTAATGCGTGTAACGAACCACTTCCGCTTACCTTGGCGGGATTTCCCTCGTGGAGCTCGGCCAGTGACGGACGCTTCGCTCTTCTGCTCAGCCTAAACAAAACCCAAGATCATTATTATTATTTATACTCGATACTGATTTTTCGGGGATATAGTTTTTACGATGAATGAATATGAGGGGTGGAAGTAAACTTGGGTTTGTTTTCGTTGTATTATCGGCAGTGTCAACTTCCGGTTTATTTTTGTCTCCGATAGAATTTTTTTTTTACGATTATTATCAATGAAATAAAGTTTGTTTGCGGATGTGGGCAAAAAATATGAGCACTAGTCCGATTAAAATAAATTTATTGTGGGTTCTTTGGTTTTGAACATCTAATGCGATCATTCTTTTTTTTTTATTTATTTTTCTTTTTATGAATGGATTAGGTTACGGTCGTTAGTCAAAACTTATTTTATAGCTCAGAGGGTAAGAATTATCTTCGCTTTATTATAATGTAGCATTCCGTAAATTATGAATTACACGTTAAGGAGCATGTCTTAATAAAATTCGTTAATTCATTAGAATTTTTTTACTGAAAGTGTATGAATCAGCACAAACCAAAATGCGTGGTCTTGGAAGTAAATTAAATTAAAATTGGAAAGTTAAAGACTTGATTACATTGTATCAAGTTAGGTTTACCTAATGTGGCCACCCCTAATATTTTGAATATGCTCGATCCACTGCTACTCTACTGATGAGTATAGACAGTAATGAAAAACAATAAATTACGAAGTGTTGAAAAATTTGGAACCTTTACAAATTACTGTTTCGTTCACCCCATGACAACATGACAAAAAGTGGTTTTTCACACTTTTTATTTTAACATTTCTTATTTTTCTCGGTAACAATCGATACATTTAATGCTTTTCCATAAAAAAAGATTCATCCGATCGAAATAATAATGAATAGGTTCGATAAATTTTGGGTGTCTCAAAAAACTACGTTTTACTTAAAATAAACTGTCAATTCAACCCTATTAATTATAGTCGGACGTGTAAGGTCTTGTTTTAAAGCACTTGAATCAAGCATCAAAATGAAACCTTATTTGTTAAAAAATATTGATTTGGTGAGCCACAGAATCTATTCGCGCTTAACATGGCCACATTGGGTACTCCTACCTTATTTATAACAAAATGTAGCATTTAATTTATACAATTATTCGTGAAAGAATAATTTTTAATACAGCTCTGTTTCAAAAAAAAGAAAACTAAAAATTAATCATTATGATTGATGTATATTTTTTTCTAAATTTTTGACTCAAGACTTGAGGTAAAATCGTTATTAAAAACATTTTGTACGATTTATTATGTCAAGTTAATGCATGACCAACATAAAAACTGAAATAAATAAAAAATAATCATCTTAAATTTAAATTTAATCTTTAAAGTATAGTTTTGATTCATAATCTTACAATAAATGATAATTAAAAATCTGGTATACGATGAATTTTGTAGACAAAGTACTTATTGAACCAATTTTTCAGAGGTTATTCTAAGGCTACCGATCTAAGTTCCAAACGGGTAGTTACAAAAATGAAAGTTAGAAATGCATAGTACATTATATGCTTAAGAAGTCAAAAATGACTTAGCAAACCCAAATTTATGTCCGAGCTGAAGGCGAAAGCGGCAACTCAAAAATTTAAGTTTTGGACCCTAAGTTTTGAAGCAGGTCAAAAATTGTTCATGCAAAAATGGGCTGACTAAGCCAATTTAAAGTCTACAGCAAGTTCTTGAAATGGCTATGTTGAAAATATATAAACATAAATATATATATTTTTTTTTTAATAATAATATTTGAAATATATTGTTATTATTTAACATTTAATAATTCTAAAGCATTACTAAGAAACGCTTTTTTAAAATCTTAAAAACAAAATTATTTCGACTGATGACCTTTTTTTCGGGTAGTTACAAAACTTTCCTAAGAATAACCTTTGCAAGTATTAATTCTTTAAGTAGATGCTGAATACGTGCATGGAATTCAGATTTTTAGGTTTAAGGGTAGAGTGTAATTGGAAAACCTAAGCTATAAGTTTAGATAAGTCATTTCACAATAATGAGAAAATATTCTACAAAGAATAATTTAACTGCATCTAAACTATTTATACAAAAAAAAAAAAAAAAAAAATTAAAATGATCAAATTAATTTAATTGTAATTAATTTTTATCAAGTCAAAATCACAGACTGAATGAATGTTTATGAACCGAGCTACGTCATGGACCCCATGAAAAAAAATCATAACGAGCAACAAAGTACAGTGTCGGTAATAAGCTACCAGAGTTTATTATTACTATAATATTTTCCTCTCCTCCCGTGTTTGCTCGCTAAATTGAAGTTTCAGCTCGTGACACGCGCCCCAAAGGGTCGACGACGCGTCCGACGAGAATAAAACGAAGACGCGGCGAAGGAAAAAAAAAAAAAAATTTGCACGCGCGGGAATCTCATCTGATTCCGGCTTCCTTTTTTCCCCGTTGGCGCGCCAAGATTTACACCTGAACTATTTCGTTGATAATGAAATTCAGGAAGTCATTGTCGAGTGCTTACAAAGGATCGAGAGGTTTTTCTTCTACGGAAAAAAATCCGTGATTGTAATTTTTGTTTAACGTGGGGAATGAATTTTCTTTGAAAATATTTTTGTGTTTCGGAAGCTACTTGAGCTTACACGATATCGAATTATGGATTTTTTTTAGCTCGGCCTTATAACTTCTTGAATCAAGATAAGCTTTATAAAGTAATAAGATAAACAAAAGTTATCTTTCGAGTACAAAAGTTTTTTTTTCGTTATCTTTTTTTTATCAACGTGAATAAAATATTCTAAAGCAATCAAAAAAAATTTCATGCCAAAATTTATATGAGATGATTCATTAAAAAAAAATTTTTTTTCTATTTGAATTTTATGGAAAATCAAATAAAATCAATGACCATAAGCTGTATTTACGTAATCCACGATGACCGAGTTAATGAACGTTATTTAACTCTCGAACAATCACTGATAAATTCATAATTCCTCGTAGAATAGTATCGATATTTTTATTATCATTACGTAAGTTCCCGTACTATACAGTGCACGTAATCGCTTAAATCAATTCTGCACTTAATACCCTCTTCGTACCAGTCTCCTGCAGAAGTAGGGTGGAATACGGAATTCCAAAGTTTTAAAAATTTAAATCGAAAGAATGCTTCGATAAGATGAGATTCTCCAAATAAAAAATAAAAAAAAAGATGAGCAAAGAAAAAAAAAGAAATTTGGTGTGTAGCTCGAAAATCGTACCTATAGTGATCAAGCCGGGGAACAACGTCCCAGAGGCCGTTGACTGGCCTCTTGCTGTTCATCGTGATCTGCTCGTTGCCATCAGCCTCGCCACCTTTGGTCTGGAACCGACCCTCCATTCCGATTCTGAAACAACAAAATAGCAAGGCGGTTTTAAATTTTATTGTCTTTCGTTTGATCGCATTTTGTATCTTTCCCTCTTAAAATAAATAAATAAAACGTCATTCGATCGACGTAGCTTGATTCTAATAAAAGCGGCGATCTATCTGGAAAGTTTCATTTTCTGTTATCTTCTTCGCTAGTTTTAAGTTACGAGTTCGAAAAACGATGAGAGACTCATTACTCTAGCTAAAGTGAAGTATTCATGAAAAAAGTACGAAAATGAAAAAATTTTCAATAAAATTACTAGCTTTGCGTAAAGAATATCTTTTAAGCTCAAGTAATAAAAACTTTTGCGGATCAAAGGCTTTTTACGCTAGCGTATTCTTTCGGTAGTAATGATATATTACTACAGTGGTGCGCCATTTTCGCCAGGGCGATTTTGAGACACCTAGGGGGGACCGTACCGGAGCCCGAGTTAAGTAAAGCCCCAATTAAGTAAATTTTTTCATACCCTTTATTATATTTGTTAAAAGTTAAAAAGTTTTTTTTAGAAACTCGAAGAAGTAGTAAATTTGAAGAAGCGTAAAATGCCCTCACCGAACTTCGACTACCGAATCAAAGAAAAAAAAAATGCATCACGCTAACAGAAGACTATGAAGAAATAAATAAAAGTAACTGTAACGCAGACTCATCAAAGACAGATTAAACACATATGTAAAAAAAAAAACATCGAACAAGATATGTCAACTTATCAGAAACAAAAACTACAATTGTACCATGAACAAAGTGAAGATTTTACCAAAGTTTTGATTGAAAAAAACCAAACAATTAAAATTGAAAAAAATTTGCCGATCTTATCACCATTTGAAATGTATACAAGACGAAATAATGAGATTAAAAGAATTAAATAGTGATATTGTGAAAAAAAATAATAATAAATAATAATAATAATGGAGAAACCATACAAATGTGACATTTGTAATTTAACTTTTGAGTACAAAAAAATTCTGCAGAGGCACAAGATTGCTAAGCATGTTCACAAGTAGTTCCTTCAGAGGTTATATTATCCTAAAGGGTAGTTACAAACGCTCATTTCGGTAGTTACAAAAAGTTAATTAAAAAAAAAAAAAAAAAATTAACATTAGATTGAAATTCTAAATTAGTTAAAATTGAATATTATTCAAGTCAATTAATTTTTTGAAGAAAATATAAAATAAAAATTTTTTCTGAAAAAGTAATTAAGTTGAGAGGAGAGCTGCCTACTCTTTGAAACCTGCCCCTTAGGACTACTCGTAGCTAAGGCGGGGCAAAGGCAGGCCAAAAGTATAAATTTCGAAAAGTAGTAAACTCTTATGCGACCTTTGTTCTTGAAGAAACTCAAATTTTTTTGAAGTCTGCAATAAAAATATATTGTTAAAAAATTATATTTTAAGCCACTAAATTTTATTTCTTGAAAAATTTCGTGCAATAAACCGTATAATTTTTAATTTAAATAAATAATAATCTGGAAAATATTCACGTAGACAAAATCAATAGACAATAGTTATAGACAATCATTTGTGCATATACTTAAAACTTTAGGATATAGGTATACACAGCCCCGGCAGGAGCTATCCAGTATAACTGATCCAAAGTTAAATAAATCTTTTGTCTCTCCGAGACAAACCCTGCCTATTTAGTCCGAATAAGAGATCTTCGCCTGTTAATCCGGCTGAAGGTGGTCTCCAGAGCATTTAAATTCTCCCGCCCGAGCAGAGCAGAAGTTAGTAGGCATACTACAGTACCGGCGGGACCATCTATAACTATCTCAGTTTGCGTCGTGCCGCAGTCCATACTGGCGAGCCGCACTGCCGCTTAACCTCTAACGCTCAGTCTAAGTGTGGTGAAATTGTTTAATTAAATTGTTTTAAAATGGTTAAAAGTCGTGTATACGTGGGGAATATTCCTTACGACTGCAGAGAACGCGATTTGGAAAAGTTTTTCCGCGGTTTTGGCCGTCTGGAGGACATAATCATCAAGAACGGATACGGCTTCATAGATTTCGAGGACGACCGAGATGCCGACGACGCAGTCCATGAGCTCAACGGTAAGAAACTTTGCGGACAGAGAGTGACCATCGAGCGGGCAACCGGGCGACCACGTGGGTTCGACCGGCGACGTTATGGCGACTACGGAGGTGGTGGCGGCGGTGGCGGCGACTCACGTCGCAACAACGCCTACCGCGATGGCGACCGCAATTACGTATCCACCAAGTACGGCACCACGAGGAGAACCAAGTACCGTCTCATCGTAGAAAACCTGTCGAGCCAAGTAGGCTGGCGTGACTTGAAGGACCTAATGAGGAAGATCGGCGAGGTAACCTACGCCGACTGTCATAAAGAGTGTCCGAATCAAGGAGTCGTGGATTTCGCATCGCGGGACGATCTTAAGTATGCCATAAAAAAGTTGGACGGTACAAAGCTGTCCGGGCGTAGAATACGGCTCATCGAAGAAAATGCGGAGCGGGAAAGATCGAAGTCTCGATCGCATTCGAGATCTCGTTCGAGGTCAAGGTCCCGTGCTCCCAGGTCGAGATCGAGATCCAACACTAGAGGGCGTGACGGCAGTCCCGCCAAATTCAAATCAAAACGAGACGGTTCAAGATCCGTGTCCAAGGAACGCCAAGCAGCCAGCTCGAGAGACCGCTCCCTTGACAAATCAAAAGATCGCTCAAAATCCAGAGACAGGTGTGTATCTTGGCTCAATATTAATGTTAATTTTTTTTTCTCAAATAGTATAATTGTATTTATTTCATGAAATTTATTTATGAATTTTTTTACAGATCCGTCTCCAAGGAACGCTCACGCTCTGGCTCAAGAGGCTCACACAGCAAGTCGAGAATCCGCTTGGAGAGTAGATCTCGCTCCAGGAATGATAGATCCATGTCTCGTTCCAAGTCAAGATCAAGATCACCGGCTCGCAAGCGCTCGAGATCAGCTTCTCCATCTGACGACCGCAGCCCTAAGCGGGTTCGCGACTAATTTTAATAATATTTGGCTCTGCTTAACAATTTTTTTTTTTTAATTCATTGTAATTATTTATATGTATTTCTTATGAAATATATATCTTCACCATTTGATAGTTATTATCAATTTCATATTAGCAACGGTAAATGGTAACAGTAGCTCGTGAAAAGTTTTCTTTTTATGTGAGAAAAATAAAAATTGCTTTTCTTTTTTTTTAAATTTGCCGTAGAACTAGTTAAGTTGTCTGAATGTTTGATTTTAAATTTAAAAAATATTTGAATTCTTTTCTTTTCTGGCTAGTGACTTTTGAAACTGACAAACAAATAAATTTGATAACGATCTAATAGAATAAGTATTTTGTAAATGGATGAATGTAACAAGAACCAACCCCATTGGACGTCTCAAATAAGTTTTCATTAAAATGATGACTTTTAACTGAAAATTTAATAATAAAGCCAAAAAGTTTTCTGATTTTATCCAAGTTTTATTAAAGTTGGTAAAATTTTGATTTTTTGGATAATAAAAAACTTTAATCGTATTGTGAAAAATTAGCTTTTCCAAAAAAAATCATCGGAAACACGAGATATATTAATTTTTTAGGCATTTTAAAAATTCCTAAATGACTTTACTGCAACTTTTATTGTCAATGATTTAATAAGTTTTGAAGTTAAATAATTGTAGCTATAGTTAATGATAATTTCAAAAATTGAATAATTTTTTTTTCATTAAAAATTCAACCGATTAATAGTTTAACTATAATGATTAGTATTTATCCTTATTTGTATATTCTTATTGTAAACCAATAAATCCAATTAAACTTGATAAAGATGTGAGTTAAATTATTCGTATCGAAACCCTCTCCTTAACCACCATCCCTCAACGAAATCAATCTAAAAATAAGGAAATGAATCGTAAAACCTCTATCGATATATGTTTGTGAGACCTTGCGCCACTGAACGGACCCGTGCGTACCAATTTTTACTTCGTCACAAAATTTATGGCCAATTTGTTGGACAGAGACAATAAATTAGAAGAAAGCATTCCTCCAGAGTGAAACCTCCTGCAATGTTAAAGAACAGCAACGGTAACTTTTTAACTTTTTTTTTCTATCTCAAAATTTTGAAACAAATTTGAATTTTTTATTTTATTTTTCTTCAAGATTTTTTTACTACTTTTAAATATTTTTTTTCTTTTTTGAATACAAGTAACAAGTTTATGTACTTTTATCGGAATTTTTTTTCATTAAAGCTAAGCAGCAATAAAAATTCGTCTATAAAAAAAAAAAAAAAAGAAGAAGCACATCAGTCGCGCACCCTTCTTTTAAATCCGCACCTCATAACTAAAAATATACAGCTGGCATAAATTATTTATGAAGCTTTCATTCTACTGTCGAAGGGAGAAAAATTCGCAATAACGGTGCGTAAAAAATATTTCGTTTCGCAAATCCAGCGCAGTGAGTCGATTTAAAACCGCGTGTGTCTGTACACACGCTTGATGCGTATTTTCGAGGCATTGTTTGTTTTCAGATGAAATTTCTCGAGAGTGAGCAGCACCAGGGTCAAGGTAAGATCGCAATGGATTTAATTTTCTCGTAGTTTTACGATCCAGGTTCCAGCCCAGAGAAAAATTCAAAAATCATATCGGTTTTAAAGTTAATTTGATGCGATTATTTTCAGATTTTGATTTAGAAATTTTTTTTCCTATTTCAAAAAACCTTTTTGAATTTTTATTACGTAAATGTTCAATTGGACCTACTGTAATGAATAAAATTGTATAACTATAATGGTAAAGAAAGCAATGCTTTTGTATGAAATCTTTCTTGAGGAATAAGAAATTTGTAAAAATTTGTGTAAATTATAAAAAATAATAAAATTCATGCTTGATACTATTTATAAAATTTAATGATTTTTCTTTACCCGTTCAGAGAAAAAATTCAAAAACGTCCCAAATTTTTTCCAGCTCTAAAAATGATTAAATTTTTTCTTTTCTGTAAGTTCGATAAATGGTGATGAAGAAAAAATATATATATACACACACAATAGGATTATAATTCTTTAAAGGACTCTTTCTTAACTGCAGAGTTGAATAGGTCTTATGAAATTCCAAAGCTTTGGCCAAAACGCAGTGGATTTACAGTGCGCTTGTGAAAAACGGTCACGAATCCTCCGTCTCTCGGAAAAAATGATCCGATTCAAGATCATCATCATCGTCTTCACGAACTTCATAAAACGAATTCTCAGGAAATTCCAAGGCAGCAGTGGAAAAGAAGAAGAAGAAGAAAACAGTCTAAGTATCTTGCGTCGGGACCGTATAACTGCAGCTCGTAAAAAAGTCTAGCGGCGCCCGAAAATTTTCAAGGCTTGTTACGGTTTATAACCCCGATAAGACGGGGCATCTGCGGGCGTCTGGCTAATTTTGGATTTGCATGTTTATGACTTATCAATCTCGGCTTTCAAGATTTTTTTTTTTTTATTCAAAACAGAAAAAACCAATTTTTTGGTAAAATAATTAAAAAGAATAACACTTCTAACTTAAAACTGTGTACAATCATGATGAATGGGTCCTTGCATAAAAACCATTTGCGTAACAATATTTTTTTACATAATTTCTGCTTTATTATTTTCAATCTTTCACGGGTTTTGACAAGCACGAGAAAATTATGCAACGTGCGTGGGTGCTTTCATCTTTATGCAACCGTATTTATTTATTTTTATTCAAAACGTTGAGAAAAAAAATGCAATTTGATTTTGTTCGATTAATCTCGCACGAGGAAAGCCAGTTTTCTTTTTCCCTTACTCCCAGCGGCCTAAATATGCCATTTCCGAATTCGTTCGTCTACACGGAGGGAGGAGACGAATGATGACGATGGGGGTGGAGGAGAATCACGGAAGGGAGCCATCGGCTATTATTTATAGGCCAAAATTCGTTTGAACGCGAATTTGATCGGGCGGCGATGACTGAGCGTCCAATTGACCAGTACAGGACCGGCGAAGATTAACAACTCTGACAAGATTAATCGTCACCCAAGAAATTTTTAAATCATTTCTCATGAGATTTTTTTCTCGTACCTATACAATAATTATTTATTGATCTTATAAAATTTTTTGTTTGTTTACTTCTTTTTTTTTTTTTTTTTTTTTCTTTTTAATTTATTTTGATAATTTTTTTTTTTTTTTTTTTAAATTTGATAAAAATAAATCAATTAAAGCCTAGATCGAGTTTACCATTACATGAAATTACAGCAAAAAAAATTATTTTAACTTTTTCTGACAAGAAATAAATAAAATTTTTGACGATCGTATTTAGTAAAAACTGCGATTACTTTATCATTCATAATGAATTTTTGAAAGCTAATTTTAAGTGTAATTGTTTTCCTTCAAATACCGGAAAATTTGTCGTCCACGAAAGATAAATTATATTATCCCTGACAATTACATAAAGCAATGACAAGTTATAAATCCCTCGTTAATTCAGGATTACTCTTTCGAGCTCAAAAGCTTTGCCCGTCACTCGAAAATTGCGTAATTTGAGAATTTTCAGCCGTACTTTTAAAAACTAAACATGAAAAAAAAAAGAAAGAAAACTTATTTCCGAAAATAAAAATCGCATCACCTCGCGCGTAAAATCTCGTTAAACTCTCATTCTCTCGAAAAATCTCGTTTCCGGGTAAAACAAATGTACAGAGGAGGCATTTCCGGCGTGCAGAGGAAATTGGCTCCTGATGATAAAAGCTCGAAGCTTTTGACCGACTGCCAGAGTTAGCGAGTCTGCCCAGAAATACCTTCTCCCCCTTCAAGATAATGTAATCATAAAAGTACATAATTATCTAACTTATGCCCGTAAAATTCTCACTTTTTTCTCTGCTCGATTTTTTTCGTTCCATTTATTCAATTCAAATCTGGGTACCTTTGCGCGCGCTTTTCCCGCGCGTGTGTCGTCTGCTCGAGTTTTGTAGGTTATCACGACGAAATAAACAACCCCGTGGAGCAGTCACGAGTAAATGTCGAACCGGTACATGTGCCCTGGAAAAGATTAGTTAAAAGTCTGAAAAGTGTGTTCTAGAGTCAATGAGATGAGGGTGTACGTAGGCAAGCTGCATTACGATGCAAGGGAGCGCGACTTGGAGCGGTTCTTCCGTGGCTATGGTCGCATCGAAGACATAAACATCAAATCCGGCTATGCCTTCGTCGTCTTCGAGGACGACCTAGATGCCGAGGACGCCGTCAACGACCTCGACGGTAAGAAGATTCTGGGTCGCCGAGTTACCGTCCAACTAGCCACCAGTCAACCCCAAGGCTACGACCTGGCGAGGTACGGCTACGACCGAGAGGTAGTCGCACGCACCGAGCACCAAATCCTGGTGAAAAACCTCTCCAATCGAGTCGGCTGGCGCTACCTCAAGGACTTTCTGTGTCAGTACGGAGAGGTTACCTACGCCGAGTGCCACAAAACCGTTCCCAACCAGGGCATCGTGGACTTCGCGACCCGGGAGGATCTCAAGTACGTGCTCAGGAAAGTCAACGGGGCGAAGCTCGACGGGCGTACCCTGCAAATGAGCGAGTACCACAAATCTCGTTCGAGGTCCAAATCGTCCGACAACTCGAGGTCGAGGTCCCAGGACAGGAGTTCAGCAGCCAAAAAGGAACGCCGGGTGAGATCGCTGTCGAGGGACTTGTCGCGCTCCGCATCGAGAGAACGCAAGAGAAGACGCTCCAGATCCAACGAAAGGTCGAAGAAACGAATGCGTTCCTCCATAAAAGCCACAGCCGGGGCAAATTCATCGAGTGATAACAACAGAGACGAATCTTCGTCGAAGCAGGAGCGTTCCAGCTCCGTGTCACGGTTTCTCGCCTCGCGCACCGTCAAAACTGGCAAGCGGTAAATACTCGTGTAATAATAACGTTTAATGTAAATTATGAATATTTTCCTTTTATGGTTAAAAAATATTTTAACATGCGAACGTCACAAGATGTTTTTTTGTTTGTTTAGTGTATTTAGAGTGGAATTTCCAAATAAAATGTGTCACTTTAGATTTTATTTTTAACGTTATTTCGTATCGTTTTAATGTTGCTCGCGATGCTGGAGTTTTTGTGTTCACGATTGAGTGAGATTTAAGTGTGTGACATGTAAATACGGTAATAATATATTGTAGACTTGTAATTTCAAAAAAAAATATTATGACTTTGAAACGAAAAATTAACAACTTTATTATTTGTCACCAAAGAAATGGCAAACCTTTCTTTTATTTCGTCAGCAATATCTTGATGTAATCTTTGCAGTAAATGTATTTTTATACGTTAAATTTAATAAATTTATTACTGGTTAAGACCGACCTATATTTTTTGTATCATTTCTTTGAACCCCAATTAGCCCATTAAATCTTACAATGTTAATTGAAATCAGTTTTACTATTCTTAAGTTTACTTCAAATTTTTACTATTGATTTAATGTAAATTTCTCAAATTCCAGTTCAAGATTACTATTTTACATGTATTCTATTTATTTTATTTTTTTAATACAAATTATTAAAATTTTCGTTTTTAATTAAAGTGAGGATTGAAGCCAATCAATCAATTTTAACTGAACTCAAATTTTTACTTTAACTACTTCAAACCTTTACTATAGTTGTTAGATTCGAATTCCTCAAAATATAATTAAATGTTTGTAATGATTAAACATTTAATCAATTATTATTTCATCAAAAATTTTATTTTAAGAAAATTATAAATAGTTTACACTGACAACTTAAAAAAAACTTTTTTTTCAGCTCCTTATGAAATAACTAATAAAAATTTTCGAAATTGAATTTTTTTTACATTAACATCAATTTATATTATTAAAATTATAAATACTTTACATTTTTATTATTAACTCCTCAATCAAATATATCAAATCAATTTAAAATATTTTCACAAGCATTGTTTATAGTCTTTTTAACCCTCCAAAGTTATCTAAAAAAAAATTATTGTAGCTTATTTGCTCATTAACCTTTTCTTAATTATCAAAGTAAAAATATACACATCAATTAGAAGCTGTGCTGATAATTTTAATTAATTTGAAATTTTCATATTTAGTGCTTTAAAGTTTTACCGTTAATCAGATTTGAATTCTAAAACCTCTAATATGATTATGACATAAAATTTGCTTGACTAATAGCTATTATATTAAAGCTTTTATCCTCAATGCCCCGTCTACACCGGTGGTTAAACCGCGTCTCGGCTTAATTTTGTTTAAAGAATTTTGCAATGTTGCCGTTGGATTAAAAGATTAATTTGTACTTTAAAAATAGGAAATAATTTATAAGATTAAGATGTTTACATCGATTTCAATGGCAACATTGCAAAATTCTTTAAACAAAGTTAAACCGAGACGTGGTTTAACTAAAAGTATACACTATACGAAATTCAATCGAACGTAAATTTCAAGAACTCGATTGAATATTCAAAACAATACAGAATCCAAGCCCTAAAAAGGAAGACTTATTTTTTTGAGCTGGTAAAATTGATCCGTTCCATTTGTGTCTCGAGCCTATTAACCACGCCTACGCTAATAAAAGACTGATCGATAAGAAGCAATCGAACGATAAGGACGAGGCAAGCAGAGAAAAGAAGAAGAAGAAGAGTAGGGACGGATATCTCGCGGTTAAATTAAAAGGCCATTCGCTCGTCACACTCCTTACAAGACTTCGATGACGCGTCTCTCCTCGTCAAAGATAATTATTCAGTTGTATCCGGTAAAAGCTGGAATCCACGTGTTTTATCCAGTTATCGCGTTTGACTTCTTATCAGTCGCGATCTTAGATGGCCGACCTTTCGCGTGCACACCTGATTAATCAGACTCGCGGAAGACTCGCCTACGCAACAACCGCTTTTTTTCACTCACGCGGGGGGTTTCGGAGTTTTTAACTATCTAGAGATTCTTTTTTATCAACGCCGACGTAGATAATATAAAATTGTACGGGGGTTTGGAATTTGATGTTGCGTACGGTGTGACTATCGATGCGCTTTAATATCGCTTGAAAATTTTATGAAACTTCGACCTGGTTTTTGTCAATCTGCTAGGGCAACAGGTAAACAAACAGTGTACTTTGTTTAACGTTTATTTTGCTTTAACATTATATAAATAAAAAATTTCAAATAAAATATGCGATAAATAAAAAATTAATTTGTTTACGTTTAATGAATGTTTAATAACGCGTGAAATAAAATTAATTGAATCGCAGACGTCCTTGTTTTCCAACAAACTTAGCCCTGACTACAAAACCGGCGCACTATTTTTTTCAGGATTAAAAGACCATTTGGTTTCTCTTGGCTAATACCGTTGAAAGGGTTTTTTTTTCTTTCCTATCGACAATTGCGGTTTCACTTTGTAGGTTAAACGTAGAACGGTTTTAAAAACTCTCTGTGGATTTAAAAGTTTTTTTTTTCTTTTTTTGCACGAGTGTTAATTTAAAATAGCCGTTAATTTCATTGAAATTGGAAAACGGTTACAATTTACTTTGAACAGTTGCTCGTTTAAATTTTACAAGTTTTACAAGAATAAGTACTTACAAGGTTTTCAACGAAATTCGTTGATTACTCAATTTCACACTTTGGAGTTTTCCTAGTTATCATTATATTTTACTCGTAATTTTATCCAAAAAAAAAATCTGTATCGCGCACTAATTGAAAAATTAGGTCACACGTACTGAGCCCAAAAACCTTGAATTAATTTTATGGTGAATGAAATAAACTTTTTTTTTACAACACTAAAAAAATTTAAATTTGTTGATATTTTCAAGAAATTTTCATTGTGTACGGCACGTTTTTCACACGCGAGAATCAGATAAACCGTAGCGATTGCCATATTTTTTTGAGGAGATAAAGTGTACTAGACATGATTAAGAACGACCGTACAACTAAAATATCTTTCGTGTTTTAATGACAACTGTCATTGCAAGATGTAAATACCAGTGGTTTTATACAATTAACTCGTAAACAAAAAACCTTTGTTAACATTATTTTCTTATCTTTTTCACGACAAGTAGAATAATTTTAATAGGTGCTTTTTTTCTTTACTACCGTAATTCACCTCGTGCGAAAATTATTATTTTTATATAAATCATGAGTATGTTTCATTGTCTGCAGGTTGCAACTCAAAAAAAAAAAAAAAAAAAAAAAAAAAAAACTATTTAATGTTATTATTCCTGATCTCATGTGCATTTCACGTTTTGATTTATGAAATTCCATAAAGTTTAAGCAAAAGTTCAAATTAAATCATTTAGTAATTCATTACAAAATATGCTCTATGTGTTTAATCAGAAATATCGCAAGTATTTTGCATACATATGTTAATGAGAACATTCAAAATTTAAGTACTATTTTTCATTACTCGGCGACAAAAGCTCAAGTTTGTACTTTCTTCCTGTACAGTATTGTGTCAATACCTCAACAGGTGTCTAATATGCTATTGATTGTAACTTCGACTTAAAATAAAAAAATAATATTAATAACCGTAGTCAAAATTTTTAAAAACTTGAATTTGAAAATTTTTCAAGTATAAAGATCAATAAATAAATAAATAAAAAATTACTGTTTTTAATCGAAATTAATAATTTTTGAATTTTTATCGTTTTGAGCACGCAAAAAGTAATCAAATAATAGATATCCGATTAAATTTTCAACAACTCTGCCCTTAATTCATTCAGGGAACTTGATTACACAAGAGTAAACGCAGAATTAGGGGATAGCAAGTTTTTCAGCTCGAGGGTCGTTTTTAATCTGAAGATATAATAATTATAATTTTTCGTGAGCTATCATGTTTTTTTATGTCTTAATCAATTGTAATTTACGTCAAAACAATTTACAACGATTGATAATTTTGAATTTGGATATTCTATAAAAGTTTTGGACTACGAGGCAATAAAATTTTAATCTTATAAATACTTCTATTAACAGATTAAAAAATAACAATAAAAATCATCGTTCGAAAATTATTTCCTGTTTTCAGTTTTAAGGTTCGTTAATCCTTGCAATTTTTTATCGAATTAGAAAAAACTCATGTTAAAATTGTTTCTCTGCAGAAAAGAACAACAAACAGCAACAGCAAAATTTTTTCATCAAACTTAATTTTGATAATTCGATTGTATTGTTCGCTTCTCGGTCATTTTATTTACCCGTTAAATTGTAACTGTTTCTTTCATTATTTACAGTAACAATTACATCTCCTTTCGTAAGAAAAATGTTCTCGCTAGCGAACCTTATTCGAAAAAATTAACCAGTAACGTAATAACAATTAAATTTTGTCGTGAAAAAAAATTAAAAATAATCACGTTTGTCACGGTAAAATATCCCAACAGTGAAAATTGATTAAAACAAATGAAAAGCTCATCGCTCGATCCAAACACAAAACGCTCAATCCTCGATCTCGTTATTGACTTTGGCTCTTCCGGCTGATCGAGAGTGCAAATAAATTCGTGCCTGCTGGTGCTGCTGCTGCTGCATGCACACACCTCGATTATTAATAAATCGGAAAATCTACTGCACTCACGGCTATTTTGAAAGACGCCTTGCTCTTGCGCCTTCAAGATGTTTATAGTCTTTTTTTTTATTATCAGATTTTTATGTATAAGAATAAAGATCGCGAGCTCTTTAGGCTTTTTGGTAAGTTTTTCGTAAGCTACAGACAAGAAATTAAGGCATTTGATAAACAATTTTTAATTTAATTGTATTTTATACGGCATATCGTTTGATAAAAATTATTTTTAAATTTGAGGACTTTTATCGCAGAAAAAAGTAAGAAATGTCGGATGAGGTTTTCGAATATTCTTTGGTACTTCTTCAAGATCCATTGAATTTTAAGCTTACAGCATGTTGAATAATTTAAATTGAATAGTAATCATGATCTTGAAAAATAAATAAATATTCAATCACCCTTAAAAAAGGTACTAGTAAGAAATCCTGGTTAAACGAAAAAAAAAAAATTGTTCCTCAACATGTTCGGCAGCGATGATATACTAGTAGTAAAAATAAAAGATTCAGTTGCGCATGTCACTTCGGTCGCTAGTCAAGTGTTTGGTTCCTTGTTATCCAATACATCTATTCGTAACGACGTGTCCATAAGATATGAAAAATAAAAGATGTGCAGGCAAGTGTGTACAAAGTTGGCCGTCAAACTTGAAATATTTTTTTATTTTTTTTTATAAAACTATGCATAACTTTTGAAAAAGCAGTCATAAATCACAGCGGGAAAATGCAATTAGCATGTTTAAAATATTCATCCATCAATTTAACTGTAGTGATTAGTGAACGGTTCAACAAAGATTTTATTGCTTGATAACGGAAAATATTTCAAACTGTAATTTGTTTGATTTGAAACGAACGCATTGCATCTTCGGGGTTTAAGTTAAATCAAATTTTTACAGTATTATCGAACTGAACTTTTCCTCTTACTTGATCGGGAGCTTTTACGGTAACTCCATAAAATCTCTTCTACATTTTATCGAGAAATTTTTCATTTTATACGGGTAATCAAACAGTTATTTATACCATACTTAAAAACTTTCTTTTGTAATATCTTTAACGATGTCAATAGAGTATTTTTATTTTTGTTCCAGAAACTCTACAGCCAAGGTTTTTACTTTTAATTTTTTTAATTTCGAAAACAAATGTGATGAATTTGAGAGTTTTAGTAAAATTCAGATAAGGTGAAATATTACCATGTTTCAGCACAATTAAAAAATAACTGTTTATTGTTGTTATTAACAATATTTATCGTGGCAGTAGCATTTTTTATAGCATCTACATTCGTCCTACTATAAAGTAACAATGTTTTTATTTTATTTTTTTAAATACTTTTTTTTTCATCATTCCATACCTGAAAATGACCGACTTTTTGCCCTTGACTCATACATGTATAAATTTATAAATTACATAAAAAATATTCCGACAATGGATCAGTTGACGAAAGCAGAGTCCGATCTCAGAACATTGCAATATTTTTTTTCAAAAATCATTCAGTATGTAAAGAAACCATGCTTTCCGTGAAAAAAAAAAAAAAAAAAAAAAAAAAAAAATTATCCACTCGAGCGGGAATTTAAACGATTATTTTTCGAAGCTCGCGCTCAAAGCCCCGTCATCTCGGCCTTGGCACTGTGCTTCTGTTATTACGGCAGCAGGCCATAGCCAGGATGGCGAAGCACGAGGGGCGAGTCGACGTGGGCGCGGTGTGGATGCGTGACGTGCGTGACGTAGACGCTCGCGGGTTTTAAGTAGATTAATACCAACTACCAGCGGCTGATTTTTTTTTCTTCCATGATCCACCGTAGGGGAGAGTTTTAATGGGGGGGGGGGGTAATTCTTTATTGACTCGATGTAACCCATCCGACGACTTAATCATCGCTGATTAGCAGAGCCATTTTTTTTTCAAAAGATAGGAAGGGTGCAACTGGAAAATACTTTGGAGGTTTTATCATCGAATGAGTAAGCCGCGTTTTCAAAGGATTCGAACAATAAACTTAGGAGTGACTAGTTTCGATGAATAGAATGAGGAGAAGCCAAGATGTGAACTGGCCGAAGAAGTCCCGTCAAAACCTTTTGCGAGCGAATGAAAAATTAAAGCAAAATCACTTCCTCCCTTGATAACCGACAGGCAGGAACCCCTAAAATTAAGTGTTTACCATTTAATAAGGTTATTTTTTATCCTCGGATGATAGCTGAAAATTATCACTTATTAAAGTAACGTTTGCGTAACAATTACTTAAAATCTGATGCAATAAAGTAGGCTTGTTTAGTCAAATTTTTTGTAAGTTTTTTGAATCATTTATCCAAATTTTGTTCATACCACTTAAAAGTTTTTCACGCTTACGCACTGTCTATCCGGAATTTTACAAATTGAATTGTTATGAATCATTCCTATTCGGAAACATTGTAAATAAGGTTAATTTTTTAGGTACTATCGAGGTAATTGAACATCTTCTAAATATAAAGGCTTGAATCATTTTACAACGTCATTTATTTACAACTCCGACAGGTGTTTCCTAGTAGCGCAACCACGCACGATTTAACTCAAAAATAGATGATTTCAGCAATAAAAATTTTCAAAAATTAGCACGTCTTTTGACCCGTTTAAGCGATAAAAATCACACTTTTACTAAAAAATAAATAAATAAATAATAATGGTAAAATGCTGAATTTCGAGTACTATTGCTTTGATTATAAAAGACTATAGATTAGATAAAACTTTAGGTGGTAAAGTTAAGTAGCGTAACAAAAAAATATTTGTCAGAAGTTTTTGAAAATCCGTCACGTGCACATCCAAGATTTCCAAGCTTCAATTCGAATTTTAATCAAACTTTTTATACTTTCAGATGCTACGCAGATGTAAGAACGAAAGAATATTACTTTGTGTTTTTATCAACATTTTTCACTTTCACCATAAAACATTGTTTTTAATTATTAATTATTAAAGTATCGATAATTAACAAACACTATGTTAACTTGATTTGATCTGTTGGAAAATTAACGAATGCTTTTTTTTTTAAGAGAAAAAAATTATAAAACACAAGCCATGGAAAAATTCGTACAATGTCTCACTTTTTACGCTTCATATTTGCTTTTACGATCGAGATTTTCATAACAGAGAAATCTGTTTGCAAGATGAAAAAAAGTGAATTGTTTATAAAGGTACAATTTTTAAATGAACCGCATACAAACGATACTATTTACCATCTTTCTCAGACTCGCAGCTTTGAAAGCAATATCGCAGAAAAAAAAGTCTCATTTTCACCTCCTTGGAAAATACCAAGATCTGGAATTTGCCGAACGAAAGAAAGAAAAAAGAAGAAGATCCGAAACCAAGCTTGATAACGGGGAATACCCGACAAGATGAATTGCGAAGTTTTCGTGGTTGAACTTTTTTCCCCCAAAAACTTCGCGTTGAAAACGTCGTTATGGAAATTAAATTGCGGCCTTCCGGATTTGACATTTTAGTTTTGCTCACAAAGGGTGCCGAAGGTTAATGCGATTTTATATTAAACGATGCCTCCCTCAATTCTAACGGTTGTTACGATTCAAATTTCGAGTACACGTTCGACAGATAAGATACCAACTTTAACATAAAAAGAGATAAATTTTTAACCGGAAATTCGAAAAAAGAAAAAAAATCTCGAAATTGGAAGAAAAATAAATTCTCCGTCGTGATTTTTTAGATCGTTGTGTACCCTAGGGATAAATAAATTTCATTTTCATTTCGAGTCTCGAAGTCTCGCAGCCGTTATTATTCTTTCGGGGGGTGAACGACTTGTAAGTAAAGCTTTTACCTTAGATCTCCGAATAATACCGGGATTTAATATATCGTAAAGAGTGAGATCATTCCTGTACAGGCGAATTTTTATTGTTACCAACTCCGCAGTAAAGGAAATCATTATACTTTTTACGAGACCGTGTCAAAGAAAAAAAAAAAAAAAGTGCAACTTTAATACCACTGCAATTAAAAATTAATCATTCCAGTAAGTTTTTTCATGCTAGCTTTGCTACTGTAACACACATTGTAGTTAATCTGGTCATTGTTTTTAAATGAACACTCGAAATTTTTATGGAAGAACTTAATTTTCGATTATTAGCTAGTAAACAAAACACTGAAATAGTTTCCTTTTTTTGTTACTGGATGGCGTAAATTTGAATTTTAATGCTAGCTCACTTGACTTTGATTACGAAGTTGAAGCTTTTTCAAGAACACCCCGGGTTTACATATTTCAAATATAGCCAAGCAAATAAGCAGACTAAGTCGTGATTTTGGCCGATAATGAAAATCTTCGAAAAGATTCGAATTGAAACAATTTTCAATCACTACTCGATAATAAACAACACTGATTAAAATTTGGTGTAATATTTGGTTTGAACCCAGAAAAACAACTTAAGCTCCCCACTGGGTTTATTGTCATTGTGTCCAAGAAAACAAAGTTTTAATGTCCGTGCTAACCTTCGCTCGATCAAATGCAGTGAAAATCATTTTCGTTCGTCTTGTGGATAATCGCAACCAAATTGTTTTTCAAACTGACAAATCAGATTTCTTTAAATTTCATGTTGATTTTATTCGAGATTGATGTTCGAGTTTTGGGAATTTTCAAATCGATATTCATGTTGAATGATTTCTCATGAAAAACAAAAAAAGCTGTGCTTTATGAAGTTTCATCAATTTAAAAGAATTTAACATTGTCAACATTAAATTGTAAAAAAATATTTTTGACCGATTATTTTTTTCCTGGTGAATAATTGTGACTCAATTTGAAACAATGCAGGAGAAAATCAGCTGTTCAAAGCTTGAGCTTTCAGATCGAATTCGCAATTAAAAATTTTTAATTTGTCAAAAAGCAAATTACCGATAACAATTTATTCTTCACAGTGTGTGCGTTAGTTTAAAAAAAAGTTCATTGTATTGTCGTTAAAATTATTATTAATATGTACGAGATACACTTATTCATGAATATGCGTTTAGTTGAGTTTTTTAAACAGTACTGTCAACCTGAAAAATCGTCAACCTGAAAAATCCTAGTTATCTCGTTGTACAAATCCCAAAGAAAACGAAGCCATGGTCGGTATTTAAAAAAAAACAAACCGAAATCACGACTCCCACCTTTCAGCCCCTGGCAACAACAAAGGGCGCACAATTTGAAATTGTTTATCGCTGGTGTATACCCGTCGCGACGCACTGGCGCAACAAATGTCCGAGGCATAAATCACATAGCTTACCCGAGGAGGGGGTGTTAAGCGAGGGGCGGTGGGATGAAACCGGAGGAGCGAACCCAAGGCGGTCAAGTTGAACTCATGTGTCGGTCCTCTCCCTCGCCAAAGACAATCCTCCGTCCGAAAGATAATCAATTCCTTCCTTCTTTTTCTTCTAAAAACACACTTTTTTTCACCGCACCGGTCCACACCTGTAGCACAATATACGCAAATTAATCAGTAAACCATGATTTTTTCACCACTGGAGCCAAGCACTGTAAAAGCACGGAGCGCGACTGATCTAGCCGCTGGCCGAGCCGCCCTCTCTTATGATCCGCGCGCGGCTGCCTCGGTACCGCGAGCGCGCGCGCGCAAAGCATCTCGTGCGCGCCTTTTTCTTCCCTTCTCGGGAGCTTGGTTAGCTCCCCCTTTGATTACGTTCATTCCTCCTCCCCCCCGTGGAGTCTGGAAAAATTTCTGACCTTGTTTCTCTTTTCCTTTTCTTTTTTTTCTTCGAGAGAAAATCAAGACTGTTTTGTTGTTATCGGTCTTGTTCTTTTGCTGGATCACGCTGAATTTTGCTACTTGAGTGTCTGTGATTCACGATGTTTTTAATTTGATTTCTTGATTGTATCGATGCTGACATTAGTTGTTAATCAGAATAATTTAAATTCTGTCAATGTCTTGTTTTTTTTTTTTTTTTTTTTTTTTTTTTTTTCCAGACGGACGGGTGTGAAATCAGTGGCGGTGACAGGAAAAAGATATACTTTGACACCAGGTGAGTTACCGCAGCTGAATTATTGGGTTACCAGACGATCTCGGATCTAAAGACTTACATTGTTTTTGGAACTGTTTGTACATTGACTTTTTTTGTGTTTGCTTTTTTATAATATCTTTAATTCTATTCATTAATCAATATTTTTGTTTACACTGTTATTTGGTTGTTTGTTCGTTTTTTTTTTTTTTTTTTTAAACAAAAATTCAATTTTATTATGAGCAGCTCACATGAAATTAATTTTGTTTTTAATAATCAATATACAATGATGAATATCAATGGATATAATTTTAAATTCATAGAAAGCATTGACAACTTGAAGAAAAAAAAAATTATGTAACTAAAAACAAAAGAGTAACTGCAAAATTATTTTATGAAATGATGTTGCAAGAGAATGAATGAAAAAATAAAGCTCAAAAACTAATTATCTTATGCTCCATCTTTCAAACCTCAAAACTAAAAAAATGAAGTCAAAATTTACGATGGGATCTATTTACAATAATAATGATACTTGTTTTGTGGGTAACGTTTTTAAATCTGATATCCTCTCGATCGCGGTGCAGGATTTACTTTCCATTTACTAGTCATCGCATTATCTTTAAAATTAAAAAGTGCAACTCATTTGCATTGAGTGAAAATGGTTCGACAAAAATGAGAATGAAGCTCTTCTCAGATTTAACGTTATCGAAAATTCTTAAAATAAACGATTTCACGTAAGTTTTAGAAAAAGGCTCTAAGTATTAAAAAAAAAATTTTTTACCCATTAGTTTTCAAAGTATTAAAAGATTAAATTGTCATCTATTATAAAATAACTGTAAACAGCTAAAATGGTATAAAAAATTATTTAAAAAGTTACAATTGTGAATGCTTCCTGAATTGCAAAAAACAAGATAAAAAGGCAGTTTTTTGACCCATGTCTTACCATACTCGGCCTTTTCTACTTGAACCTCAATGCCGGTCACGCTGACGGAAATCAAGGCTGAAATAATTTTTATAAATAGAACAATAACAATTTTTTTTGTTAAATAAGCATCCTAACTTTAAATATCAGTGTTACACTGTACATTTTTTTCAAACTTACTTACAATTACTATACATATGTATACATGAATTTAACATTAGAAATATACAACATTAGCTATTGCACTTCGTCTGTGCTTTAAGAAAAAAGTATAAAGTTTTTCTTTTTACCTTTCCAATAAAGATTATTGTTGATTATTGTTTATTTATTTATTGACAGTAAAATTGTTATTATCATTCAATAATTCACGACACAGATTAATTTGCCAGGGGTAGATAAAATCTAACGATTGAGTCTTCGGTGATAAAAATAATGTATTGTACACCAGCCGGACACTATATCGTTCCGAGGTTTGAATTAGGCGCTCGAAATTTGACCGTTAACCCAAAGTTTTTGCTAAAGTGCCAACCTTTGGGACGGGTAAAAAATTATTTTTCATAAAGTAGGGTTAGAGAGTCGATGTCAATGATCAACATTGATTTATTTCAGACTTGTCAAGCTTTTTATTGAAAAAATTAATGATTGATCGCTGCGGTCTACTTGTTTTGAATGTGTGCCGTATTTAAAAAATCTAATATAAATTATTTTTAAAATTTTATCCGTTTACAAAAACCTTCTCTCAAAATGAAAGTTAAATATTAAAAACAATTATGTAATTACGTAATAATAGTTATTCAACAAAAAAGTATGGTTAGGTAGTTGATGTCAATGATCAACATAGATTTATTTCTGACGTTGATCATTGACATCGACTCTAACCCTACTTTATGAAAAATAGTATACACGCTCAGGGAGCGCAAAAATGAGCCAACCTTTAGCAAACCCTTGATGACCTCGTCTTCGGCTCGGACATCAATTTGGGTTTGCTAAGGGCTACCTCATTTTTGACTCCCCGAGCGTGTAATGTACTATTTTACACGTCCCACGGTGGACGGGCTGTCCCAAAGGTTGGCACTTTTGCAAAAACTTTGGGATGACAGTCATATTTCGAGCACCTAATTCAAACCTCGAAACGATATGGTGTCCGGTTGGTGCACATGTATCCAGTGTTACAGACAAGAAATTAACTTTTTATACAAACGAGTAAAAAATAAATATTTATCCTTTGCTTTAAGAATAAACATCTCTAAAATTTCAACAATTTCGAACCATGCTGGACATCAAAAAAATAAATCGGAAGAGAAACTACTATTTGGATTTGGAAATCTTGACAAATCAAAATTTTTGCATCATCATTGAATCACTTTTAAAATCGAATCATTAAGATAATCGGACCATTTCTTATGAAACTATTAACGTTCCACTATGTTATGTTACGAAGTTAATGACCTTTGTAGATAGTAAACCTTCAAGACTTTGAACATACGCGTAAATGAATATTTTACGACTGTTTGGCGATAAGAGCGAGTTAAAAATTAATTTGTCGTATCCACTGAGCTCGAGCCAACAAATCTATTAAAATTCGTTTCCGAAAATTGATAAATTTTAGTCCGAATAGCCGCTTCAAACAAGTATTTTTAATTATTATTAGTTGATTAAAGTAAAAAAATAATTATTGCTGAAGGAAACTGTTCACATTTGCTTACGATCTCGCTCTTGGGATCCCGTGTGACCACATACTTCTTCTTCACCCCTTCGGTACTCGAGAAACGCTTCCCTTGGGGGATCCAAGGAACCGAGAAGAACTCTCAAACTTTCGGGATTATACAGCGATCGAAAGGTGAGCTCGAGAAGATTTCGATTCGGTCGGGTGTTATTATAAGTTACTCAATGTGTCGAGGGCCGCCGGTTTTAGGGGAGAACTCTGCCATCTCTGATAAAATAAATTTATCGAGCGAGGCTTTGTACTTTCACCCCCCGCTGAAATTGATGATTTTTTTTTTTCGTTCGAGATGCTACGCCTTTCTTTTTTTTTTTTTTTTTCGATCCTGCATAAATGTACCGTATTGATTTGAGTAGAAAATTTTTACATTTCTATGTAAGAGTTTAGAATTTTTTGTTTATGCGAAAAGTTGTAATCTTAGATTGAATTAGTTGTATTTACGAATGGAACCAGAGTGAAATTTTGAACCATAAAGATAAAATGATCGTATCAAGCTCAAGAGTTTGGGATTATAATAGTTGCTTCTTAAATATATTGTCAAAAAACTTTTCTAAGCTCCCTCGTCTTCGAATTTTAATTTCTGACTTAAATTAAACTTCTAAAACACATGTTAGAAGTTGTTAGTAATATCATACAGAGTCTATTAAAAAGTTTTGATTAAAAACGAGTAAAACTAGAGAGAGTATACAAAGGTTTTTAAATCATGATATAAATTAATCGATTGAAAATTTTTTTTTTTTAAACCCAATTCTACACCATACCGGAAGTTATTCAAAATGACCACCAAAAATCTTATCCATTAACTTACATGAATTAATTTTAAATTAAAAATAATGTAAGAACGCACGAAGTTCTCAACAAAGTGAAATAGCATTACTTACATACAAAAAAATTATCGTTCGCACTAATCATCGAAAATGAGTTTTTGTTAGAGCTCAAGAATTTGAAAACCTCACTTAGAGACATTAGTTAGGATATCATAGCTAAAAATAACATGACCTGAGTCCTTGTTTCGTAATATAAACTTTTTTTTCCTTAAATCACAATTATTGCTGGTTTGAAAGGCACTTAATGATGATTCAGATTATATTGAGATTAAAAAACTCTTTCCAACTAGATTGATAAATTATCAAATTAGAAAATCCAGACTTTTGGTTGAGAATAACTCTAGACTGAACTACGAATTCTTTTCACCAATTAATAGAATGAGGAGAAATTGTAACTCTTTGCCGGATGAAATTGTAAATTCTGTTAATCAGAATGTGTTTA
This sequence comes from Encarsia formosa, assembly GCA_038277355.1. Lineage (NCBI taxonomy): Eukaryota > Metazoa > Arthropoda > Insecta > Hymenoptera > Aphelinidae > Encarsia > Encarsia formosa. The sequence continues at coordinate 117,373,232 of CM076184.1, forward strand.
AAGCTAATGTATTTAATAATTTTGTTAGATATAGATGATAGTCTATTAATTAGTATTTTGAATATGATTTATTGCAAGTTTTTGTTTGAAAAATATATGGAAGGAAGAAAATTGTTTAAAAAATTATGTATGATTATATATTTATATATTATATTGTAAAGGGCCTTGGCCCGTTGATAAAATTAAATAAATAAATAAAATTATTTCGTGCTTCTCTACAGCTGTTAATGGGAGTTAGCTTTGCTCGCTCATTTGCACCTGTAAACGCAAGTAAATCCCCGTCTGCCGAGATTTTCAATCCGAGTGTAAATAGTTCATCATCTTTTTTCAATTGTGAAAATAAAAACTTTTCTTCAAGTTCCATTTATGCTAAAACTGGAAATTTTCATTTAAAGTTTTAGGGTACTCAGTAAAGATAAATATTGAATAAATGTCGCGAGCAATTAGTCTGAGACAAATTTTTACTCTACTCTGATGTTACTTAATAGTGTACACAATGAACCAACTGTAAAATATTTGTCACGCATCAATGGTTCACTGAAATTTTAACTTTTATCCTTGAAAATTATTATTTTAACTGGGACAGCACCAAAAATTTCTCAACTCTTGCATTTTACAAATCAAAAAAATAAAAATTGTTGAGTTTCGTTCTCGTTCGACTTATTATTCACGTTGATAAAGTTGAAATAATATTTACTCTCGTGATCATTTTTTTATCGTCGCAATTGACATGACTTAACGCAAAGCGTGGCGATTGAAAAAATATGAATGAATATTATTTACCTCAGTATCGATGAAATTTTACGCTTCATTTTTTTAAGAAAATGTACACTTAATTTTTACAAAGCAGTCTCAGAAAAATAGAAAACTTAGTCAAACTGAGGAAAGTGCAAGCGTCAACTACAAGGTAAACACTGTCCGTCTTTTGTGCGACATTCCGTAATTTTTCTGGCTGTGCTTGTCACTTTAAAAGTTTTCCCCAGTTTTGAAATCAAGTATCCCTGTTATGAATCTGTCATCAACTTTTTTGCTACAATTCACAAACACACTTTTACACAACTTTAGTCAAATTCACTGTGTGACTATAGTCTCAAAAATTTGAAATATCTTCTGCACTAAGAAAGTACCATCACTCTTTAATTGTAAAAACTTAGAGAAAACTTTCAATGTTTCGTTATCAAACTAATAAAAAAAACACAACTTCGTTATTAATACTCGACGTCACGAATCACAATGAAAACTAACTTTATCGGTCTCCAGATAAGACACAAGTAATAGATTTCAACAGAGATAAAAAAAAGTCTACCCGAGTAATAAAAAAAAAAAAACACAAAAAAAAAAAATTAGTAAATGAAAATATACTGTCGCTGGCAGTAGCGACACTATAAAGTCCTGTAAGCAACTACGCTATCACCTGTGCTGGTGCCCGGTTTAAATACCTGCCGCGGAAAAAAAATATAATCGCGCGCGACGCGCCGTCATTACCGCGGTCAAGGTGTAGCCTCGCCGGTTTGGTCAGGTTTTTATAATTTTCGATTAAAGAAAATTCGCCCGGAGTTTTGGAATCTTACGGTTGTTTACCGTAAAATGCTCGGACGATGATGTTTTAACATTAAAATGACAACGCGAGACGTGAAGTTCAACTTTAATCGTTCAGCTCGTATGTGAGAAGACTAGTACTGAATAATGGAAATTTTTTTAAAATTAAAGTTTCAAAGGAAAATTATTGTTTTTCATTGAATTGAAGGTTTACTATTACAAAAACTGCTTATAATTGAATTTGATTTTTTTTTTTTTTTTTTTTTTAAGACAAATTCAAAATCATATTTCAGTGAAAACTTGTAGCACGAATTTTTATTAGACAATTTCGTAATGCCGAGTGCTTTAAAACTCGTCAATGCTTATCTGCCAATTGATGTGACGCAGCTTTTAGAGTTGGTTTGTTATCATTTATTGAATTAAGTTTGTAGTTTTGAAATTTTCTTACTTGTAGATTTTCCGATTATATAAAAATTACAAGCTTTTTATCTTTGTACGAGTTACTATTCTTCAATAAAGTACCAGGAGGCAATGATCATTATTTTGTAATAATCTCTGTTTTTCACGTTTAATGTATTAAAGAGTGATTCATAGATAAAAAGGTGGCACAGAGAAATAAAAATACTTCTTAAAATTTTTTTGGAATTAAATTTTTTTTAATACATTGTTCTACAATTTTACATTAGTCAGCTTCAAGAATTCTTTTAATGTATCATCAATGCCAAAATAGTTGAGTGGGGTAGAGCATAAATTACGATTAATAAAAAAATAATTATTTACGCTGTTTATTTTTTTACGTTTACTCTGTGATGTATTACTGTGGCGATTCTAAATAGAGTTGAACGGACGGTTGAAATTTTCGGGTCGTGAGTGAAATAATTTTAGAACAAATTTGTCACATACATATATCGAGCACTTAAAATTTTTCGAAAACTTCAGGATTTCCCGACGAGTCACTCGCATTTGAAAACCAAGTTACCCGAATTAAAGTAAAACTCTACTTTACAGTAATAAAAATATTAATTCAATGCGTTCGATTTTGTTCAAAAATTGTAGTAATTGTCTAAACCTCAAATTTGTCATAACTTTTATCATCAATTTTTCCGAAAATTATTTTTTTCAAGAAAAAGGCAAATTAATTTTAGGAATGTGCAAAAGAGATTTGTCAATCATATTAATAATTTATAATCTTCTATCATAAATTAATGAAGGTTAACGTTCCAAATCGTCTTAGGTAAAGTGTTTAAACAAAACCTTTGTTTTTTAAATTGTAAAAATTATCAATTTCATTACTTACAAAAATTATTAAAAATATGGATCTAAAATTTACAACTAGCATGGACCAAAGTTTTAAATATAAATTTTGATAAGATAAATTAATTACTTTTAAAGTATTTTTAACAGATAACATGAGTTAAAATTTTTCAAGTATCTATGTAGCTTGGATCTAATTTTTAGGGTTTAATATTACGTACTATATACAAGTAGTATACAAAATTTTATCCTTAATTTAACGACCTTGATCGAGCGTTTGACGCATAATAACAAATTCGCGCAAACTGATACACGAGTTTTATAGGATAAAAATTGTAGTATAAGTGGAAGTTGGATGTCTTTTTGATTATTTTTTTATTGCACACGATAAAAAAGAATTTATACGGTCGTTCGCATACTAATACAGTGACGCAATTCGTTTATGTTTGAAAATTTGAGTATTTATTTATTTTTATTTTCGAAAAGTAAAATTACAATTTTCGAATTTTAATTCCAAGGTTTAAAAAGCCTTGATTTTTTGAATCCAAACAAACGAGAAAATTTATAAAGCCTTTTCCTGAGTAGAATAAAAGCTTACAGGGTAGAAGAGAAAATCCTAGTGATTGTAAAATTGTTATTTATTATTTTTCTCTTATTATATTAATTATATTAAAACTTATTATCATTACAGGTAGGTATATATTATTGAAGTGTAATTTGTCAATAAATGAAAATAAATGTAGACACAAAAACTTCAAATTTCAAATTTTTTTCACAAATAAATTAACCTTTTTTTTTCAATTAACTATTAAAAGCCTTGAAGATTTTTTTTTAAATTGTGCTTTAACTGAGTTCAGAGCTTAACGATACTTTGCAGAAGCGGAGTTGATCGGTACGGAATTTTCAACAAGTTAAGCTGCCATACAATTCATTTAATAATATTCTGTTACTATTTTTAACGAGTTAAAAAAAAATCAGTCAAATTCAACATCAATAATTTAAAGCTCACTCTGCTCAATGTTCACTCATCAAAAGCTCACTTTAAAAAAATGAAAGCCTACCTGTAGCTCCTCGAAGCACTTGTTGATCGTGAAAAAAAATCACAGTGTTCAACACTTATCACAAAAGCTCACTGTAAAATTGCTGCAATAAGTAAGCTCGCACGCGCGCGAAATCCTGCATTTATAATAAACGCGGGAGTCGCCTTAAACAAGCTGGCAAGCGCGCGCATGAGTGGATCATATTGGCGGGCGAGATTGATTTAGTTAATTCTTTGCGCGCTCATTGGACGTCTTAACACCGCCATATGACTACTGGACCACGTGAAATTCATCGAGTTTATTTATTCTTTTTTCCTCCTTACGAAATAATTTTAATGATTTTCTTTTATTCGGAACAATGAATTTTTTTGATTGGTGAAATCGTAATAAGGCTCATCAAGTCAATACTTAAAAAAAAATTTTACTTGATTTAAAAAACTTTGCAATTTTTATAGATTATATGTAATCGTATAAATTTTTCAAATATTAGTAAATTTTATGAGCAACATTCGCCCAAAAATATAAAAATAACTGTATAAAAAAAAATTCAAATTTAGCGCAAAAACATCCATGGTGTGCGTGCTTGTGTTTGAAATTTAGTCGTAGTACATCCACCAAACTAAAAAACATTTAAAAAATTAACGTCTAATTTTTTTTTGTTTTTCATAAAAAAAGTAAGTATTTTCAATCAAAAAATATGTTAATGTTTCAGATCAATGGAATTCAATAATTCAAGTTCGATAAGTCATAATTCTCGCAAAAACATAAATAGAATTTCACACACACACACACACACCCATTCAAGGTGAAGATATTTTAATTATTCCATTATTTTTAATAATTTAGAGTTTACTCTGTGATTCAGTTTTAAAAATTTCCATAACAAAAATACGTACAACGTGATAGTAATCGATATAGAAAGATTGGAATTACGAGTGAAGGAACTTTTGAGCTTTCAAAACACAGTGAGTAAGATGCAGTTGGCAAGTTGCCCAAAAACTTTTTCAAGATCGCGGCCGCGCGGGAAAATCATCGTAAATGGAGTGCGTTTGAATTCTCCGATTGGCGCCAGATGACTACAGGTGGTGACCACCGCACGATTTTCGTTGGAAATTTGGAATACTGCGCGCAACTCAAAGTTAATTTGACTTATTTATTGAAGAGTCATCGGAAATTCCTTGTTTATTTCTCATATTTAGAAGTGACATTCATAACTGAATATTATTTCGTGTATCTGTTTTTTAATTTTTATCAACTATTACGATCAGCATCAAACTATAGAATTTTTTGCTCCTAAAAACAAAATGAACAAATCAAAACGTTTTAAGGGCCATACTTGAATTAAGTTTTTTAAAAAGATAAATTGTTTTGCTGTACTTCAGTCCTCTTTCTCATACCACAAAAATTAAAATGTCGATAATATATTTTCATCTAATTGAACTAAACTAGACAAATAAATTTGCAACACAAAGCAAGCGAAAAAACATTGTGAAGTCTCCTCACTCATTTAACTTTTTTAGAGCAATTGGCACATTTTATTTTTCTTTTCTTCTATGCATATAGACGATGTTTGATAAAAATCATTTTTTGCTGCAAATTAGCGTTTTGATCGACATCAGTTATAATTTAATCACACTGAGAATCAAGTGTAGCACGCGATAAAGATGATTGCATTATTTTAGTCATCTCGATATTGTGTGAAGCTGGCATATCTTGATCGGTTTCATTTAAAATCTGGAGAAAATTTGATTTTTTTTATAAAATGGTACTTTTTTGTGGAAAATTTGTATGTAGTTTGTCACATCTTTGTAATATTTTATCTGTAATGTTTATTTTGTAAATTCATTGATATATATCATTGTTGAATAAAATTTTCATTAAACAATTAACTATTTTAAAATTATTTTTAAAATTAATCCTATTGAATTAAAATTTTATTCATTTTTTAAAATCATCAAACATGATAAATTTAAGCGTTTCTAAGTTTAATTTGACTCCTAATCATTCAAATTTTTTTTTTGTGAAATAACGAATAAAATGAATCCATCGATGCACTTAAAATATAATATAATGTTTTTTTGAAGGGAGCTAAATTGTTTATTTACTTATTTCCAACACAAAGTTGAATTATTTAAATAACCTGTGACATAATAGGAATAGCGAACGAGTTGATGACAATCTCAATACAGATTCGATTGGCGATAGTCGATCAAGGTTTCGAGAAGATAAGATTGATTACTACGTATACTCTTAATCGAAGTCTTGATAAATTATTTTTAAAAAATTAAGTACTTTTATTAGCTTCACTTTCCGGTTTATGCAAGGGTATTAAATAGATGGTGTCCAAAGAATAATTCTGACTTACAAACATTTTTCATTTTTTTTATCTGCTAAACAGTTATTTTACAAATTCTCGTAATTTTTTGTAATCTATCGATTAAAAATTTTTTTTTTATCAAACAACGCTGCAAACATACCTAATCTCAAAAAATTCGAGAAGGAAAAAGTATTGGAAACTTGACTATTTTTAACACCTTACTATTTACCAAGTAAACCGAAGAAAATGTTACAAAGAAGCTGTATTCTTAGAAAATTTGATAAAAACAAAAGGTGCCTTCACAGTGGCAAGTCTGAGAGTCGTTTGACTTATTATAGCAAGGTACGAGATAGTCAGTTGGATTTTAAAAATTATGTTAAGCAAAAAGTTGAGCAAGCTGAAAATCTTCGGCACACAGTTAAAATGGTTATAAAAATAAGTATGAAAATTTTTGACTATCCAGTGGAGTAAAAAAGGCCGCTGATAATGAAAATGTAAAATTAAATCATCTGCAAAATATGTGTATTGGTGTTGAACTTTTGTTTTGCCCAGTTGTGCTAAGAAAAATTACCTTTTCGGATCAAAAAAATTTTTTATTTTTCAATCTTCTAATCGCTTAACTCTGCTCGAACAGTTTTAGATTTGCTGTGCTTGAAAATTATGGATCTCGGAAAGAAAAAATTAGATCATATCACGGCAGATACAAAAGATCTTGAATAGCCATCATCGATCCGTGTATTAGATATATTATTTTAACCACCCAGATGATTGTCAAAAAAAGTTTATTTTCAAAATATATTTTTCAAGAATTTTTATCCTGAACTAGACAGGAATTTTTGCCTAACCTTGTTTATATATTTGTTTAGCTCTTCCGGGATCTTCTCAGACAATTTTAATAATGCTCAACTATGTCGCGCTGAGCTAGGGCATTTTATTCATTGCTCAAATTCACTTTGCCCTGTTCAAAAAATTTTATTCACCGGTTTGGAAAGTTTAATTTTTGCTTTTTTGGAAAGCTATATTTGGCTCAAACATTTTTTTCGCTCTGCCATGCTCGGAATTTTTTTTTTTTTTGCTTAGCAATATTTTGCTTTGCTCGGACATTTTTTTTTTGCTTAGCAATGCTTTGCTTTGCTCGGACATTTTTAATTTGCTCTGCCATGCTCGGAAATTTTTTTTTTTGCTTAGCAATGTTTTGCTTTGCTCGGACATTTTTAATTTGCTCTGCCATGCTCGGAAATTTTTTTTTTTGCTTAGCAATGCTTTGCTTTGCTCGGACATTTTTACTTTGCTCTGCCATGCTCGGAAATTTTTTGCTTTGCTTTGCCTTGCTCGGAAATTTTTTGCTTTGCTCTGCCATGCTCGGAAATTTTTTGCTTTGCTCTGCCCTACTCTGCCATACTGAGAAATTTTTTGCTTTGCTCTGCCATGCTCTGCCATGCTTGAAAACTTTTTACTTTGCTCTGCCCTGCTATGCCCTGCTCTTCTCGGATGTTTATTTTTATTATTTGCTTTAAAAAACACTAATTACGCAACAATACATAATAACCCTGTTGAATGTCCACACGTAACATTATTTTCAAGTAGATGATTATAAAAAGGAATAAAATATGGATATAGTTAATTATTTAATGATTTTATAGCCTCTTATGTCATAAATAATCAACACATTGTTTTTTTTTTTTTTTTATTTTACGTGCTTTTCTTTAACTCACAATGTTTCGTCGTTGTCGTCGTACGTTCAAAACTGCCAAGCTCTAGAACTTGGAGCTTGTAAGACCTGGAGGTCTGAAATTTTGCAGAGGGTCTAGGTTCGGATGACAATACATGAATCCGTAGTCACTTATCGACCTGAACCTCCAGGTCGCCGATGACGGGGGTACCTGAGGGAGTCATCTCCGAGAATTTGGGCTAAATTTTTCGGGGATGACTTTGAGGAAAGTTCTAGAGTATTTATCGAGGCAATTTGAACCTAAGTACCAAGGTCACCGATGATGGGGGTACCCGGGGTACCTGGGGGTCGTCTCCGAGAATTCGGGTCGAATTCTTGGGATATGACTTAGGATAGGATTCGGGGATGTTTTAGAGCATATAAGGAAGAAGTTTGAACCTGGAGAGCCAGGTCGACGGTGACGAATGTACCTAGGGAACCTGGAGGTCATCTTCGAGAGTTAGGGACAATTTCTGCGGAAATGACTTTAAGAGGTAATATAGAGTATTTATCGAGCCAATTTAAACATTAGTACCAAGGTTACCGATGATGGGGGTACCTGGGGTACCTGGGGGTCATCTCCGAGAAGTATAATTTAGTTGAACAAAAATTCAGAACTTTTAAGTCATCCCCGCAGAAATGGGCCCAAACAAGCTCCAAGTTCTAGAGCTTGGCAGTTTTGAACGTACGACGACAACGACGAAACATTGTGAGTTAAAGAAAAGCACGTAAAATAAAAAAAAAAAAAAAACAATGTGTTGATTATTTATGACATAAGAGGCTATAAAATCATTAAATAATTAACTATATCCATATTTTATTCCTTTTTATAATCATCTACTTGAAAATAATGTTACGTGTGGACATTCAACAGGGTTATTATGTATTGTTGCGTAATTAGTGTTTTTTAAAGCAAATAATAAAAATAAACATCCGAGAAGAGCAGGGCATAGCAGGGCAGAGCAAAGTAAAAAGTTTTCAAGCATGGCAGAGCATGGCAGAGCAAAGCAAAAAATTTCTCAGTATGGCAGAGTAGGGCAGAGCAAAGCAAAAAATTTCCGAGCATGGCAGAGCAAAGCAAAAAATTTCCGAGCAAGGCAAAGCAAAGCAAAAAATTTCCGAGCATGGCAGAGCAAAGTAAAAATGTCCGAGCAAAGCAAAGCATTGCTAAGCAAAAAAAAAAATTTCCGAGCATGGCAGAGCAAATTAAAAATGTCCGAGCAAAGCAAAACATTGCTAAGCAAAAAAAAAAATTTCCGAGCATGGCAGAGCAAATTAAAAATGTCCGAGCAAAGCAAAGCATTGCTAAGCAAAAAAAAAATGTCCGAGCAAAGCAAAATATTGCTAAGCAAAAAAAAAAAAAATTCCGAGCATGGCAGAGCGAAAAAAATGTTTGAGCCAAATATAGCTTTCCAAAAAAGCAAAAATTAAACTTTCCAAACCGGTGAATAAAATTTTTTGAACAGGGCAAAGTGAATTTGAGCAATGAATAAAATGCCCTAGCTCAGCGCGACATAGTTGAGCATTATTAAAATTGTCTGAGAAGATCCCGGAAGAGCTAAACAAATATATAAACAAGGTTAGGCAAAAATTCCTGTCTAGTTCAGGATAAAAATTCTTGAAAAATATATTTTGAAAATAAACTTTTTTTGACAATCATCTGGGTGGTTAAAATAATATATCTAATACACGGATCGATGATGGCTATTCAAGATCTTTTGTATCTGCCGTGATATGATCTAATTTTTTCTTTCCGAGATCCATAATTTTCAAGCACAGCAAATCTAAAACTGTTCGAGCAGAGTTAAGCGATTAGAAGATTGAAAAATAAAAAATTTTTTTGATCCGAAAAGGTAATTTTTCTTAGCACAACTGGGCAAAACAAAAGTTCAACACCAATACACATATTTTGCAGATGATTTAATTTTACATTTTCATTATCAGCGGCCTTTTTTACTCCACTGGATAGTCAAAAATTTTCATACTTATTTTTATAACCATTTTAACTGTGTGCCGAAGATTTTCAGCTTGCTCAACTTTTTGCTTAACATAATTTTTAAAATCCAACTGACTATCTCGTACCTTGCTATAATAAGTCAAACGACTCTCAGACTTGCCACTGTGAAGGCACCTAAAGTCAGTTTTAGAGTATTGTTCAATGTAACAAGTTCAAAAATTAAGACACTTATTTAGCGGATTCTGTTTTTTTATAATTAAGTGCAATTGAAGCTGCGAAAAAAAAGATTTTCGAGTATGTTATCGCGCGAAATAAGGAACTAAAAAATCCAATTGTCGATGAAGACAAAAAAAAAAAAAAAAATGAATAAATAAACTAGCACTTACAAAGATATACAATGTAACGTAATAAATCATCCGATTATTCACACTAATTCTCGCGCCAAATTGGCTGCGATCGAGTTGACGAATTAGCGACTCGCTTTTTCGTTATGGGATTAAAAACTAACGGTTCGGCACAAACCAGAATTTGCAGGATTTTTTTACGCGGCAGTTCGATTGTTATTATCACTTTTTTTTAGTAAGACATACCAACAACTTACACTGACCCCGTTCTGGTGGACTTTGGAAGAATCGCGTTCAACAGATCGAACTTTCGATCTATTTTTCTTTTAAGGTCAATAAGTAAGCTTAACTCTTAATTCACGTATTCACAGAATAGATCTTAAATTATAAAAAAAAAATTTTCATAATTCTTAACTGTCTATACATATTGACTCTACACAAATATTAACTACAAAAAAATTTTATTTCACAAATAAATATTCACATTAAAAAATCACACTTTATAATAATTGTTAGAATCATTGTAACAATTATTAGCATGTGAGTAAAACCTCACGCCATTATTTACAAAATTACTGTTATACATCGCATTAATTGTAGTAAAAAAGTCCAATAAAATTTTGAAATTACTAAATTATTTTTATTCATTATAAATAATGTAATTAAAAATACCGTAATCCACGCGAAGTTTCAAAAAGTCACACCTATAAAATTAATTTTTTTCTTCAAGTGTATCATTTCAATTATAAGTTTAATTGAAATTACACAGTTTAAAATATGAATGAAATTTTTTTTTTCCATAAGCACATTTAATTTAAATAATTAACTTTGGACGCGCAGAATTTCCAAGTTAAACCGGTGCGCACTGGCTTAGGCTCGATAATTGGCGAGTATTTTCATATATTTTTTTAACTACTTACTAAGAGCATGCGATAATTGTTTTAAAAAATACTCGGACATGTAGAAGTAAGCATCACTAATTTTAATATTCATAATTAAGTAAATTATAAATTATTAATATTTATTTATTTTTTTCTTCATGGATTCTGAGCTTGAAATAAATTACAACTTAAATTTGATTTAACTCGACTCAACGCATCGCGATTCATTTGAAAGAGATTTATTTTCAATTTGACATTTAATCAACGAATTTTTACGGCATAACGATTGACATCAGCGAACTCAAGGAAATAATAGTTGAATGTAACAAGAACGACTTTAACTAATTGATCAATTAAAATTTCGTAATTTTTTTTTCTTGACTAAGGTAGGCTGTTAATTTCGTCAGTATTAGTGGTTACGATCTACATAAAGAATATCACGCGTTTAAAAATTATAAATTATCGCTTCTGACATGATTCAACGTAAACAATGCGAGACTCGAGAGAAGTCTAGATTGCGCTAAATTTTTCTCGGCGCACTGATTCGCGCTCTTACTACTTACTGCAGGTCGCTGCGAGTCGATCCATCATACCGCTGTTTCAAGTAAGTTGATACTTTTATACTCATTTAAAAAGTATTTTTTTTTTTTTTTTTAATTTATTACAAGCGTGGATTCCCCGAGAAGCTGTTTCGGCTTTTCTTGGAAGAGTTCCAGACACGTGGGCCAAACTTAATTTTCATTTTAAAATATTAGAAAAAAAGAAGTGTTAATAAAATCTCGGTGCCAAAAATTAATAGTGATGTTACCATATTTTGATGAACTTTGCACGGGAAATGGTTTTTCGAGAAATAGTAATGTAAAATTTATTTATTTGATTTTAAAAAAATTGTACGGATTTATTGTTTTCTATTTTGAAAATATTTGATTGCTTCATTATCCGTAGTTTCTTTAATATCCTATATAAAATAGATAATAATGTAGATAATTTTAAAAGAATTATTCTATTTTCAAAATATTAGATTTTAATTTTTACTAGTTTTGCGATGTAATTTTTTTTTTAAGCTTGATTTGTGTAATAACTAATTTTTAATTAGCTAAACTTTCGTATTTTTTAATTTTTTTCTATACTTTAAAGTCATCATTTTCATTGCGTGCACTTTAGAATTAATTTTTAAACATTTGAAAAAATAATAAATTAACAAGTACATTCTCTAAGAGTTTTAAGGATCAGCAAAAAATATGTATAAGAAAATCTTTTCATTTTTTATATATTTTCGTATATGATAAAAATTGAGTGAAATTTTTTGTAAATACCTTTGTTTATAAAGGCTGAGTTTTCTTCAGACATTCCTTGCTACTAAAAATTTTTTTTAATTTTCGTGTTGCGTGCATAAAAATTCTCTAAATTGAAAATTTTTTAGCGAATTTTCGGATAATCTCTTGATAAAATTGGATAACCCTAGCATGAAAAAATTGCTCTTTTTGAAAAGATTCCAACATTTTTTGAGCAATTCACTAAACATAATTTTTTTAATTTCATACATTAATAATCCATATAAATCATCTGAATTTTTGCAAGTGATTTTTTTTAATTGACGCCACAATCATCTGTCAAATCACTTGTGGAATAATTTTCTAAACTGTAAAAGTATATCTATCGACCTAGTAATTAAAAAAATATATTTTTCGAAAGTTTTTCAAAAAAGTTTTTGTCAAATTAAAATTTTTTGTACATAATAGTGAATTTTTAAATAGTTCTTTGCGTGAAATTCGTTTAAATCATATATATATTCCAGATGCAGATGATTCATATATATACATCCTATATTTTATTTCATCATCTAGCAGACGGTGCGAATAGGTGTGAGAATTTGCCTCGGAATTTGCAGTGTGCAGGTCCCGTCAACTCAGTAAGAAAAAAGTGGGAAGGTAACAGAGGAGGTTATATTAGTTCTGTGTTGCCGTCCAGGTGGCGCAGAGTCGCAAATCGAAGAATATTCAAACCAAATATTTTTCATGAACGCGCGAGCGTGATAGTCCAAAATAAATTTTTAGCTAAATTGCTATCATGTTGATAATTATGAATGAATAAATATTTTTTCCAGATAAATATGAATAAGAGAGAGGAATAAACAATTTTCAAGCTGTTTAACCAAAAACAAACTAGTTATTTAAAAAAAAAAAATTATTAATTCACAGCCGAAGACTACTCAATGTTTGAACGAATAAACTAATATAACTAGCGTTCAGAAAAAATTAAAAAATCCGTAATGGAAGAGGTTAACCGATAAAATGAAATTAACGAATGGTCCCCCAAGTCTTTAAACCAACATACCCTGAGCGACAAATAGAATGAAAAAACTAGCTTTTTATCCCCCAAGTCTTAAAACCTACATACCCTAAGCGTCAAGTAGGATAAGAAACTAATTGTTTATCCCGGAAGTTATCAATCCCCCAAGTTTTATTGAAACCTACATACCCTGGGCGTCAAGCCGAATAAAAAACTAATTGTTTATCCCTAAAGCTTCAAACTAAAAATCCTTGGCGTCAAGTCGAACTCGCTCGCAAGTTTTTTTTATGAATAAATAAATAAATAAATACAAAATCCCCCAAGCTGCTACAAGCCCATAAGGCCGGGCTCGCGAGATTTTTTTATAAATAAATGACTCAATAAATAATCCCCCAAGCTGCTACAACCCCATAACGCCGAGCTCGCGAGATTTTATGATACATAAATAAATAAATACAAAATCCCCACAGCTGCTAGAACCCCATAACACCGAGCTCGCGAGATTTTTTTATGAATAAATGACTCAATAAATAATCCCCCAAGCTGCTACAACCCCATAACGCTGAGGTCGCAAGATTTTTTTTTGAATAAATGACTCAATAAGTAAGCCCCCAAGCTGCTACAACCCCATAACGCCGAGCTCGCGAGGCTTTTTTTTAAATAAATGAATAAATGGTCCCCCAAGCTGCTACAACCCCATAACGCCGAGCTCGCGAGTTTTTTTTATAAATAAATAAATAAATAATCCCCCAAGCTGCTACAACCCCATAACGCCGAGCTCGCGAGGCTTTTTTTTTAATAAATGAATAAATGATCCCCCAAGCTGCTACAACCCCATAACGCCGAGATTGCGAGTTTTTTTCAGAAATGAATAAATAAATAAATAATCCCCCAAGCTGCTACAACCCCATAACGCCGAGCTCGCGAGATTTTTTTGTGAATAAATGACTCAATAAATAATCCCCCAAGCTGCTAGAACCCCATAACGCGGAGCTCGCGATTTTTTTTATGAATGAATAAATAAATACAAGATCCCCCAAGCTGCTACAACCCCATAACGCTGAGGTCGCGAGTTTTTTTGTGTATAAATGACTCAATAAATAATCTCCCAAGCTGCTACAACCCCATAACGCGGAGGCGCAATTTTTTTTTAAGTTTAAATAAATAAATACAAAATCCCCCAAGCTGCTACAACCCCATAACGCCGAGCTCGCGAGTTTTTTTTATGAATGAATAAATAAATACAAAATCCTCCAAGCCGCTACAACCCCATAACGCTGAGGTCGCGAGTTTTTTTAATAAATAAATAAATAAATACAAAACCCCCCCCAGCTACTACAACCCCATAACGCTGAGGTCGCGAGATTTTTTTTTGAATAAATGACTCAATAAGTAAGCCCCGAAGTTGCTACAACCCCATAACGCGGAACTCACGATTTTTTTTAAAGAATGAATAAATAAATACAAAATCCTCCAAGCAGCTACAACCCCATAACGCCGAGCTCGCGAGATTTTTTTGTAGATAAATAAATAAATACATAATCCCTTCAGCTGCTAGAACTCCATAACACCGAGCTCGCGAGATTTTTTTATGAATAAATGACTCAATAAGTAATCCCCCAAGCTGCTACAACCCCGTAACACCGAGCTCGCGATATTTTTTTGTGAATAAATGACTCAATAAATGATCCCCCAAGCTGCTACAACCCCATAACGCCGAGCTCGCGAGGCTTTTTTTTTAATAAATGAATAAATGATCCCCCAAGCTGCTACAACCCCATAACGCCGAGATTGCGAGTTTTTTTCAGAAATGAATAAATAAATAAATAATCCCCCAAGCTGCTACAACCCCATAACGCCGAGCTCGCGAGATTTTTTTGTGAATAAATGACTCAATAAATAATCCCCCAAGCTGCTACAACCCCATAACGCGGAGCTCGCGATTTTTTTTATGAATGAATAAATAAATACAAGATCCCCCAAGCTGCTACAACCCCATAACGCTGAGGTCGCGACATTTTTTTGTGAATAAATGACTCAATAAATATTCCCCCAAGCCGCACCAACCCCATAACGCTGAGGTCGCGAGATTTTTTTATGAATAAATGACTCAATAAATAATCCCCCAAACTGCTACAACCCCATAACGCGGAGCTCGCGATTTTTTTTTATGTTTAAATAAATAAATACAAAATCCCCCAAGCTGCTACAACCCCATAACGCCGAGCTCACGAGTTTTTTTTATGAATGAATAAATAAATACAAAATTCTCCAAGCCGCTACAACCCCATAACGCCGAGCTCGCGAGATTTTTAAATAAATAAATAAATAAATACAAAATCCCCCCCGCTACTACAACCCCATAACGCTGAGGTCGCGAGATTTTTTTTTGAATAAATGACTCAATAAGTAAGCCCCCAAGCTGCTACAACCCCATAACGCCGAGCTCGCGAGTTTTTTTTATGAATGAATACATAAATACAAAATCTTTCAAGCCGCTACAACCCCATAACGCTGATGTCGCGAGTTTTTTTAATAAATAAATAAATAAATAATCCCCCAAGCAGCTACGACCCCATAACGCCAGGCTCGACGGTCGCGAGTTTTTTTTATAAATAAATAAATAAATATTTATAAAAAAAACTCGCGAGCTCAGCATTATAGGGTCGTAGCAGCTTGGGGGATCATTTATTTATTTATTTAAAAAAAAGCCTCGGGAGCTCGGCGTTATGGGGTTGTAGCACCTTGGGGGATCATTTATTTATTTATTTATAAAAAAAGCCTCGCGAGCTCGGCGTTATGGGGCTGTAGCATTTTGGGGGATCATTTATTTATTTATTTAAAAAAAAGCCTCGCGAGCTCGGCGTTATGGGGTTGTAGCACCTTGGGGGATCATTTATTTATTTATTTAAAAAAAAGCCTCGCGAGCTCGGCGTTATGGGGTTGTAGCAGCTTGGAGGATTATTTATTTATTTATTCATTTCTGAAAAAAACTCTCGAGCTCGGCGTTAAGGGGTTGTAGAAGCTCGGGGGATCATTTATTTATTTATTTATGAAAAAAGCCTTGCGAGCTCGGTGTTATGGGGTTGTAGCAGCTTGGGGGATTATTTATTTATTTATTCATTTCTTAAAAAAAACTCGCGAGCTCGGTGTTATGGGGTTGTAGCAGCTTGGGGGATCATTTATTTATTTATTTTAAAAAAAGCCTCGCGAGCTCGGTGTTATGGGGTTGTAGCAGCTTGGGGGATTATTCATTTATTTATTTATTCATTTCTGAAAAAAACTCGCGAGCTCGGCGTTATGGGGTTGTAGAAGCTCGGGGGATTATTTATTTATTTATTCATATCAAAAAAAAAAACTCGCGAGCTCGGCGTTATGGGGTTGTAGAAGCTCGGGAAATCATTTATTTATTTATTTAAAAAAAAAGCCTCGTGAGCTCGGCGTTATGGGGTTGTAGCAGTTTGGGGGATTATTTTTTTATTTATTCATTTCTGAAAAAAACTCGCGAGCTCGGCGTTATGGGGTTGTAGAAGCTCGGGGGATCATTTATTCATTTATTTAAAATAAAGCCTCGCGAGCTCGGCGTTATGGGGTTGTAGCAGCTTGGGAGATCATTTATTTATTTATTTTAAAAAAATCCTCGCGAGCTCGGTGTTATGGGGTTGTAACAGCTTGGGGGATTATTCATTTATTTATTTATTCATTTCTGAAAAAAACTCGCGAGCTCGGCGTTATGGGGTTGTAGAAGCTTGGTGGATTATTTATTTATTTATTCATTTCTGAAAAAAACTCGCGAGCTCGGTGTTATGGGGTTGCAGCAGCTTGGGGGATCATTTTTTCATTTATTTAAAAAAAAGCCTCGCGAGCTCGGCGTTATGGGGTTGTAGCAGCTTGGGAGATCATTTATTTATTTATTTTAAAAAAATCCTCGCGAGCTCGGTGTTATGGGGTTGTAGCAGCTTGGGGGATTATTCATTTATTTATTTATTCATTTCTGAAAAAAACTCGCGAGCTCGGTGTTATGGGGTTGTAGCAGCTTGGTGGATTATTTATTTATTTATTCATTTCTGAAAAAAACTCGCGAGCTCGGTGTTATGGGGTTGCAGCAGCTTGGGGGATCATTCATTCATTTATTTAAAAAAAAGCCTCGCGAGCTCGGCGTTATGGGGTTGTACCAGCTTGGGAGATCATTTATTTAGTTATTTTAAAAAAAGCCTCGTGAGCTCGGCGTTATGGGGCTGTAGCATTTTGGGGGATCATTTATTTATTTATTTAAAAAAAAGCCTCGCGAGCTCGGCGTTATGGGGTTGTAGCACCTTGGGGGATCATTTATTTATTTATTTAAAAAAAAGCCTCGCGAGCTCGGCGTTATGGGGTTGTAGCAGCTTGGAGGATTATTTATTTATTTATTCATTTCTGAAAAAAACTCTCGAGCTCGGCGTTAAGGGGTTGTAGAAGCTCGGGGGATCATTTATTTATTTATTTATGAAAAAAGCCTTGCGAGCTCGGTGTTATGGGGTTGTAGCAGCTTGGGGGATTATTTATTTATTTATTCATTTCTTAAAAAAAACTCGCGAGCTCGGTGTTATGGGGTTGTAGCAGCTTGGGGGATCATTTATTTATTTATTTTAAAAAAAGCCTCGCGAGCTCGGTGTTATGGGGTTGTAGCAGCTTGGGGGATTATTCATTTATTTATTTATTCATTTCTGAAAAAAACTCGCGAGCTCGGCGTTATGGGGTTGTAGAAGCTCGGGGGATTATTTATTTATTTATTCATATCAAAAAAAAAAACTCGCGAGCTCGGCGTTATGGGGTTGTAGAAGCTCGGGAAATCATTTATTTATTTATTTAAAAAAAAAGCCTCGTGAGCTCGGCGTTATGGGGTTGTAGCAGTTTGGGGGATTATTTTTTTATTTATTCATTTCTGAAAAAAACTCGCGAGCTCGGCGTTATGGGGTTGTAGAAGCTCGGGGGATCATTTATTCATTTATTTAAAATAAAGCCTCGCGAGCTCGGCGTTATGGGGTTGTAGCAGCTTGGGAGATCATTTATTTATTTATTTTAAAAAAATCCTCGCGACCTCGGTGTTATGGGGTTGTAGCAGCTTGGGGGATTATTTATTTATTTATTCATTTCTGAAAAAAACTCGCGAGCTCGGCGTTATGGGGTTGTAGCAGCTTGGGGGACCATTTATTTATTTATTTATAAAAAAAACTCGCGAGCTCGGCGTTATGGGGTTGTAGCAGCTTGGGGGACCATTTATTCATTTATTTAAAAAAAAGCCTCGCGAGCTCGGCGTTATGGGGTTGTAGCAGCTTGGGGGCTTACTTATTGAGTCATTTATTCAAAAAAAAATCTCGCGACCTCGGCGATATGGGGTTGTAGCAGCTTGGGGGATCATTTATTTATTTATTTAAAAAAAATCCTCGCGAGCTCGGTGTTATGGGGCTGTAGCATTTTGGGGGATCATTTATTTATTTATTTAAAAAAAAGCCTCGCGAGCTCGGCGTTATGGGGTTGTAGCACCTTGGGGGATCATTTATTTATTTATTTAAAAAAAAGCCTCGCGAGCTCGGCGTTATGGGGTTGTAGCAGCTTGGGGGATCATTTATTCATTTATTTAAAAAAAAGCCATGCGATCTCGGCGTTATGGGGTTGTAGCAGCTTGGGGGATCATTTATTTATTTATTTTAAAAAAAGCCTCGCGAGCTCGGTGTTATGGGGTTGTAGCAGCTTGGGGGATTATTCATTTATTTATTTATTCATTTCTGAAAAAAACTCGCGAGCTCGGCGTTATGGGGTTGTAGAAGCTCGGGGGATTATTTATTTATTTATTCATATCAAAAAAAAAAACTCGCGAGCTCGGCGTTATGGGGTTGTAGAAGCTCGGGAAATCATTTATTTATTTATTTAAAAAAAAAGCCTCGTGAGCTCGGCGTTATGGGGTTGTAGCAGTTTGGGGGATTATTTTTTTATTTATTCATTTCTGAAAAAAACTCGCGAGCTCGGCGTTATGGGGTTGTAGAAGCTCGGGGGATCATTTATTCATTTATTTAAAATAAAGCCTCGCGAGCTCGGCGTTATGGGGTTGTAGCAGCTTGGGAGATCATTTATTTATTTATTTTAAAAAAATCCTCGCGAGCTCGGTGTTATGGGGTTGTAACAGCTTGGGGGATTATTCATTTATTTATTTATTCATTTCTGAAAAAAACTCGCGAGCTCGGCGTTATGGGGTTGTAGAAGCTTGGTGGATTATTTATTTATTTATTCATTTCTGAAAAAAACTCGCGAGCTCGGTGTTATGGGGTTGCAGCAGCTTGGGGGATCATTTTTTCATTTATTTAAAAAAAAGCCTCGCGAGCTCGGCGTTATGGGGTTGTAGCAGCTTGGGAGATCATTTATTTATTTATTTTAAAAAAATCCTCGCGAGCTCGGTGTTATGGGGTTGTAGCAGCTTGGGGGATTATTCATTTATTTATTTATTCATTTCTGAAAAAAACTCGCGAGCTCGGTGTTATGGGGTTGTAGCAGCTTGGTGGATTATTTATTTATTTATTCATTTCTGAAAAAAACTCGCGAGCTCGGTGTTATGGGGTTGCAGCAGCTTGGGGGATCATTCATTCATTTATTTAAAAAAAAGCCTCGCGAGCTCGGCGTTATGGGGTTGTACCAGCTTGGGAGATCATTTATTTAGTTATTTTAAAAAAAGCCTCGTGAGCTCGGCGTTATGGGGCTGTAGCATTTTGGGGGATCATTTATTTATTTATTTAAAAAAAAGCCTCGCGAGCTCGGCGTTATGGGGTTGTAGCACCTTGGGGGATCATTTATTTATTTATTTAAAAAAAAGCCTCGCGAGCTCGGCGTTATGGGGTTGTAGCAGCTTGGAGGATTATTTATTTATTTATTCATTTCTGAAAAAAACTCTCGAGCTCGGCGTTAAGGGGTTGTAGAAGCTCGGGGGATCATTTATTTATTTATTTATGAAAAAAGCCTTGCGAGCTCGGTGTTATGGGGTTGTAGCAGCTTGGGGGATTATTTATTTATTTATTCATTTCTTAAAAAAAACTCGCGAGCTCGGTGTTATGGGGTTGTAGCAGCTTGGGGGATCATTTATTTATTTATTTTAAAAAAAGCCTCGCGAGCTCGGTGTTATGGGGTTGTAGCAGCTTGGGGGATTATTCATTTATTTATTTATTCATTTCTGAAAAAAACTCGCGAGCTCGGCGTTATGGGGTTGTAGAAGCTCGGGGGATTATTTATTTATTTATTCATATCAAAAAAAAAAACTCGCGAGCTCGGCGTTATGGGGTTGTAGAAGCTCGGGAAATCATTTATTTATTTATTTAAAAAAAAAGCCTCGTGAGCTCGGCGTTATGGGGTTGTAGCAGTTTGGGGGATTATTTTTTTATTTATTCATTTCTGAAAAAAACTCGCGAGCTCGGCGTTATGGGGTTGTAGAAGCTCGGGGGATCATTTATTCATTTATTTAAAATAAAGCCTCGCGAGCTCGGCGTTATGGGGTTGTAGCAGCTTGGGAGATCATTTATTTATTTATTTTAAAAAAATCCTCGCGACCTCGGTGTTATGGGGTTGTAGCAGCTTGGGGGATTATTTATTTATTTATTCATTTCTGAAAAAAACTCGCGAGCTCGGCGTTATGGGGTTGTAGCAGCTTGGGGGACCATTTATTTATTTATTTATAAAAAAAACTCGCGAGCTCGGCGTTATGGGGTTGTAGCAGCTTGGGGGACCATTTATTCATTTATTTAAAAAAAAGCCTCGCGAGCTCGGCGTTATGGGGTTGTAGCAGCTTGGGGGCTTACTTATTGAGTCATTTATTCAAAAAAAAATCTCGCGACCTCGGCGATATGGGGTTGTAGCAGCTTGGGGGATCATTTATTTATTTATTTAAAAAAAATCCTCGCGAGCTCGGTGTTATGGGGCTGTAGCATTTTGGGGGATCATTTATTTATTTATTTAAAAAAAAGCCTCGCGAGCTCGGCGTTATGGGGTTGTAGCACCTTGGGGGATCATTTATTTATTTATTTAAAAAAAAGCCTCGCGAGCTCGGCGTTATGGGGTTGTAGCAGCTTGGGGGATCATTTATTCATTTATTTAAAAAAAAGCCATGCGATCTCGGCGTTATGGGGTTGTAGCAGCTTGGGAGATCATTTATTTATTTATTTAAAAAAAAGCCTCGCGAGCTCGGCGTTATGGGGTTGTAGCATTTTGGGGGATCATTTATTTATTTATTTAAAAAAAAGCCTCGCGAGCTCGGCGTTATGGGGTTGCAGCCGCTTGGGGGATCATTTATTTTATTATTTAAAAAATAGCCTCGCGAGCTCGGCGTTATGGGGTTGTAGCAGCTTGGGGGACCATTTATTCATTTATTTAAAAAAAAGCCTCGCGAGCTCGGCGTTATGGGGTTGTAGCATTTTGGGGGATCATTTATTTATTTATTTAAAAAAAAGCCTCGCGAGCTCGGCGTTATGGGGTTCTAGCAGCTTGGGGGATTATTTATTTATTTATTCATTTCTGAAAAAAACTCGCGATCTCGGCGTTATGGGGTTGTAGCAGCTTGGGGGATCATTTATTCATTTATTTAAAAAAAAGCCTCGCGAGCTCGGCGTTATGGGGTTGTAGCAGCTTGGGGGATTATTTATTTATTTATTCATTTCTGAAAAAAACTCGCGAGCTCGGCGTTATGGGGTTGTAGCAGCTTGGGGGACCATTTATTTATTTATTTATAAAAAAAACTCGCGAGCTCGGCGTTATGGGGTTGTAGCAGCTTGGGGGACCATTTATTCATTTATTTAAAAAAAAGCCTCGCGAGCTCGGCGTTATGGGGTTGTAGCAGCTTGGGGGCTTACTTATTGAGTCATTTATTCAAAAAAAAATCTCGCGACCTCAGCGTTATGGGGTTGTAGCAGCTTGGGGGATTATTTATTGAGTCATTTATTCATAAAAAAATCTCGCGAGCTCGGTGTTATGGGGTTCTAGCAGCTGTGGGGATTTTGTATTTATTTATTTATCTATCATAAAATCTCGCGAGCTCGGCGTTATGGGGTTGTAGCAGCTTGGGGGATTATTTATTGAGTCATTTATTTATAAAAAAATCTCGCGAGCCCGGCCTTATGGGCTTGTAGCAGCTTGGGGGATTTTGTATTTATTTATTTATTTATTCATAAAAAAAACTTGCGAGCGAGTTCGACTTGACGCCAAGGATTTTTAGTTTGAAGCTTTAGGGATAAACAATTAGTTTTTTATTCGGCTTGACGCCCAGGGTATGTAGGTTTTAAGACTTGGGGGATAAAAAGCTAGTTTTTTCATTCTATTTGTCGCTCAGGGTATGTTGGTTTAAAGACTTGGGGGACCATTCGTTAATTTCATTTTATCGGTTAACCTCTTCCATTACGGATTTTTTAATTTTTTCTGAACGCTTGTTATATTAGTTTATTCGTTCAAACATTGAGTAGTCTTCGGCTGTGAATTAATAATTTTTTTTTTTTAAATAACTAGTTTGTTTTTGGTTAAACAGCTTGAAAATTGTTTATTCCTCTCTCTTATTCATATTTATCTGGAAAAAATATTTATTCATTCATAATTATCAACATGATAGCAATTTAGCTAAAAATTTATTTTGGACTATCACGCTCGCGCGTTCATGAAAAATATTTGGTTTGAATATTCTTCGATTTGCGACTCTGCGCCACCTGGACGGCAACACAGAACTAATATAACCTCCTCTGTTACCTTCCCACTTTTTTCTTACTGAGTTGACGGGACCTGGCAGTGTGCACTCGTAAATATGCTCTCAGTGTACTTACAATTACAGTTAAAAACCTTTTTAGTGATGCTTGAAGAGAAAATTTTGACATTACTAAATTATGTGAGATATAAAAGTGCTAGTGTGGCTATTTAATATTTGTTATAAAAATCTAAAATTCGATTTAGCATTCAGTATATGAACAATTTTCAAATTAAAATTTAAAAAACGTAATTCGCTGATCTTGATTAAATTTTAGTAAACAAACTAAAACTAAATATGTCTGATACTTTCAATTTTAACCTAATAAAGGATTATCTTGGAGAAATGATTGCCTTGGGCATTGACAGCATACTACTTTTAATATGCTTCAAACAATATTGTTACTTTAAAAATTCAATTGTTGCTCTGAAGGATGTAAAATTTTTAGAAATTGGTGATATTTGTGAGGAACTAATAAAAAAAAATTGCAAAGACTATGTTGCAGTTAGAGGAACAGTCAAAGCAATTGGTGAACCAATTCACAGTATTTACAAGCATGATGTCACTGGTGTTGTTCATAAATTTAGTGTTAGAGGAAATGCAATTGTCTTGCCATTTAATATTTTTTTGTATGAAGAAAGTGTATACCTCGATTCATCATCATCTAATTTTTTGTTTCAAGACCGTATACTACAAGAAATTTATAGGTCTGTTCCCTTTGAACTTCAAAAAGGATCAAGAAATATTGAAGTCATAGATGCTTTATCAGCTGATGTTTTGGATATGGAGATGATTTATAATTCTTTTGAACTATCTCCTGCATCATTTTTTGACTACTTTTGGGGATTCTTTACTGGATACAGTCAAAGAGGTCTACGCACAATTGAAGAAATGCTGAAAGAAGGATCAATGATTACAGGAATTGGTCAACTGTCAAAATCATCATTGAGTAAAAACTTTGTGTTACAACCTCCAGAAAACAATAAACCTTTTTATCTGACAACCAAGTCTATAAGTACACTCATAAAAGATTTAAACAATGAAAAAAAAAATTGCAAATGGTTATGTATAATATTTGGAGTATTTGGTTTATGTATCGGTGGTATTATAATACATCGTTATTTAAAAAACAGAGATGAACAGAGAAGACTTTAGAGGTCATGATAACAATTTTTTGAGAGAAATTTATTATTTTAATATTAAAGTTTTTCAAGAAGCATACAAAAATTGAAATTTACGTTATAGATGGAAAAATTTTTAGAAATAAAATTTTTTTGGTCCTTAGGATCTTGAGTCAATAGAAAAATACATACACAATTATTATACAAACTAGGAGAATCAAAACAAACAATAGTTTCATAAGTTGTATCACTGTTGTTCCAAAAATGGCATTAAACAAAACTTAATTTGAATGAGTAATTGCATATACATGGTAAAAAAGCATTCCATAGTTGAATCTTTGTCATAAAAAATTTTAGACTGTTATTACTCCACTGTTAACCAGATTTATTTACTGTGTATGACAATCTTATAGACTTTCATTTTGGTGATGAAATTCTTCAATCCTGATCATCTTACACTGAAAAATTATGAAAAAATTAGGTAATAAATATTTTTTACCAAAGTACAGTAATTTTTCTCTTGTTTACTTATTTTTTTATTTATTTATTTTTTTAAACATGAAAAATTGTAAAGATTTTCTATGTAATTTTAAGTTATATTTATTTGTACACTACGTGAAAAAATTTAAAGCTCTCGATTAACTCGCAGATTAAGAAACGCATCAACTAAGTTGTGTTCTGTCAAATTAACGAACGATACAATAATTATTACACTATTATGTATTGTTTTATAACTTATTTACATTTAATCGTGTATTTTTAATTTATGCTGACTTAAAATGAAAATACTCAATTACACCCGTTTAGATAGAGACGACGCGCTTGGTCAAGTGGTGAGCTTCCTAAACAAAACAACCTCACGGTACCAAAGTTTTCAATTCTCATGCAAAACAAAACATCAAAGCAGAAAGGCTTTTTAGGTACCCTAAATAAAACAGTTTTATTTTGATTTTGGAATTGTTATTTTTTAATTTTAAGAAGGTAGTATAGCGTTATAGGTATACACATCAGTACATCTTAACTTAATTTTTTATGCATACAGGCATCTGAAAATACCTATTTTTTTAAATTAATTTTAAATTAAACCTACCAAATACATAGTAGCACTTTTTTTATCAATGAAAACACTCTCTATAGGGCTTGGATTGATCAAAAAGTAAATTAAAAATTTATTACATCGTTCATAGTAAACTTTTGAATGTATAAATCCTGTCAACCTTCGAAGTTTTTTTTTCATGAAAATTCTTATTTATTTCTTCACAAATCACGCATCCCGCCAAATAGAATTTTCAACTTTTTATTTTATACGTCAGTAACCTGAAAGTACAATTTTCGGTTCCATGTCGGGAAAGAATTTTTTACTTTTTGACCTCGCCTTCGACTCGGGCGTCAATTTAGGTTTGCTAAAAGTCACAGCTTATTCTTGTCTCTGCTTCGAGCGCGTGATATAATATAAATGAATTGCTTTAATCTTTAAAACAACAGAAATATTACGGAAGCATTTTTATTTCAAAAAAGTGAATCCCATTAAAAAAATTTGATTTAATTAAATGGTTGTAATAAAATCTTTGTAAAATCAGTAAACATAGCACGAGCGCAATATTTTTTGAAAATTTTTTTATAAATTTTAACCAGTCTAAATTTTGTGGATTCATTTCAAAAAGTACATACAAGGCAATGACAATGACACACTTTTTTTCCTCAAGACTCGACTTGCATACAAGATCGACGAGCGTAATGATCAAAATGTGATGATAAATAAGCTCAACTTTTTCCTTCTTGTTTGAAGTAGGAGTAAGCGCGAATTCTTACAGAGAAGCGTGATAATTAGATGAGCAAAACTCGTGACCGGAAATTGAACAAAGTCTTTCGAGACATTTTTTCGCAACTAATGTCTTAATTTGTCGTTATGTCAGATTGATGTGTATCAATTTTCGAAGGATTTCATTATATTGTAATTCAAATAATACAAGCTATGTTATCCCATTATTTTTTTTTTAAACAGATTAACAAAAAAATTAATGTATCACATATAGTACCGATAGATTAACATGTAAAAATGATATTCAAGTATCTGTCGTCAGTAATACCTCGACGGGTTAGATCAATAAAGTATTTTTGACCGATTTCTGAAAAAACTTTAGCCACAAGTTTTTGGTCAATGTCGTCATTATAGGCATCGCCATACTTTTGGTGTTCCAATAAGGTGTGTTATGGCACTGGCATTTCAACAATGTATGTTGTTTCGCCGCGTAGATCAGATTTATCTTATTGATCTAACACGTCAATGCGATCCTTTTTTAAATGATTTTGTACAGCAGTTAAAACGAAAATTTGAAAACTCTCTCTCAAGTCATTGACACAATTTATTTCAATGCCGTTTGAGATTTTATAAACTTTATATTAACAAACTGAAAATCTGTACACTTTATTTAAATATTTTACAAAAGTTTAAATGAATATTTAAACATGTATTAGTAACAAATTTTCAACATAAAAGCTAATACTCAATATAGATTCTTCTTTGCATATATTGCTTAACGTGCGATGAAAAAGCTTGATCCCACGAGCTTGCGGTGTTACGGCTCTATAAGACGAAGCATATTCGAGCACAGAAAAAAATGATGTGCATTTACGACACGCGCATGCAGGGTCGACGTTAACTCCCTTAAATCTTCCGCTGTCGCTCCTATTTTTCGACCCTGAAAGCTCCAAAAGCATCTCTAGATTGCAATTACTGTCCCATTCACGATCCTCATAAGTGTTTCCAATCTTTCTTATTTACATACATTGTTCAAAGCATAAGTTCTCGTAGTTGGGTATAAATAGATGTTATAATCACACGGTGCGACATAAAGTATGAAAATATGTAATTAGTCAAGTGAAATTAATTAATGGTAAAATCCCGGGAAACGGTAACAAAGATCTTGTCTACGTAATTTTTTTTCTTTTTTTTTTTTGGTTTACAGTTGTAAGTTGCACTATTTTTTTTTTTTGTGAAATGTCCTATTATTATTCTTCATGAAGTTTTGTTGATTTTTATCTTATCTGAATTTTTTCAATTGTCGACCGTGTGTCGTATCGTATATAGACTCTATAGACAGACAAAACGTAAAAGGTCGCGTTTGGACGGTCCACGAGTTTTGCTCTGACTGCAGGCATGTGCTACACACACGTGTTTTACCTGAATGTAAGTAATTATCGCAATTCCGTTTTGTTTGTTTAGTTCTTTTTTTTTCGTTTTTTTTTTTATCTTGTAGTAGCGCAAGATTAGACGTTGTAACTCATAAAAATGAGCTTGCAAGCAATTATTTTTTCAATGTAATAAATAGTTAAAAAGTAAAATTTAAGAGATCAATAATCTAATATGTACTATTTTTAAATCTCTAGAAACAATTATTTACTCAAACCGTATAATCTGGTACTAATTGATGATTCTTCAATCAATTTCAATTCAAGCGTAAAATGACTTATATTTAATAAAAAAAAAAGTTAACTATTGAATAAAACAAATAAAATATAATTTTTAAATATTTTCAACAAATTGATTTTTTTTTTATTTTAATTCCATTTAATAAATTACAATTATAAAAAAAATAAATAAAAAAAAAAAACAAAAAACAAAATTAGTATCAGGTTCGAAGTTTATTTCACATATAAACTTCGAAATTTTTCAAAAATTCGAACGATGACAATTAACTGAATGTTCCGGAAATGAATGTGTACCTCAAAGTCAAGAGCAATCCATCTTTCTCTTATGGGCTCACCTTCGAGAAAATGCCACTACTAAGTAAAAAAAGGTCAAAAAGCGAACGAAGAGAGAAATTTCATCCGAGGCTTAAGGCGTAATTATTTCTTCTTCTTTTTTTTTTTTTTTTTTTATGAAACCAGTCGACTTTTGTGCATGTATCGACCGCCGGGAGTTATCCAGTTCGATCCAGTCAGATCCAGCGCTTTGCTTCGCGAAGAGCTTTTTTATCGGAGATTCTCTTGAAGGATCTCGCACGCGTGACTGTTATGTTCTTCATCGATCTGACTTCGGGAAAAACATGGCTAACCCTATGTGATCATTTAAAAAATGCTCCTTTTTTTCTAACAAGATAGAGTAAACTTATTGAAAAATATTTTTAAGTACTTTAATTTTATAAATTTTTTGATAGCTTTATCTTTAAGCGTAAGCTTATTTTTAAAATTTGGTTTGTTTATGATCGATTCACACACGTGTATATAAAATTTTTAATAATATACATGAAAAAATAAGGAGAAAAACTAGTTAATGTAAATTTTTAAAACTATTTCGATAACATTATTGAAAAAAAATATATAAAAAAATAAAATTTTAATTATATTTTAATTGATAAAGAGTTGCGAAAATAAAAACTAAATAAAACAAGAAAAATAATTAAGTTTTGACTAAAAGTTTTCTAATTTAATATTTTTTGAGAAAATTATGATTATCTATTTATTAGGAATCTTATATTATGATATAGAATTGCAATAATAAACACTCTCTTTGTCTCAGTCCATTTGGCTTATATTTATATTAAAATCTACATTGTATGGATACAAAATAATTACAAATAAATAAATAAATAAATAAATACAATATTAAAATATCTCCTCACAAAGTATTTTTAAACAAACGAACATTTTTTGGCTGACCAGACATGATCTCATAAATACTTCCCTAAGTAAAAACGATTTTTATCACACTTTTCAATTAAAATTAAAATTAATTGAAAAAAAATTAAGCTATATAAATCACGTAATTTACAATTGTCACTTATAAAAAATATTTCATTTTTCATTAAATAAATAAAATTATAAAAACCGTTGATAAAATTTCAAATTTTTAAAAAGAAAAATTTTTTTACGATTATTGAAGATTATTTAAAGATAATTAAACAATCAATATGATTGTTTGATCGTGGTATAAATAAATTCTTTTGTAACCATACTCGCGTCATAAATTTTTCAGTTCTTACTAAAAACATAAGGTTTATAGAAGTTTTTAAATTTAAAAAATTTGTACGCATTATTACATTTCTTTGGTATAAAGCTCATAATTTTTTTGTTGAACCTGTTTTTTTTTTTCTTATTTACTATCTTTGTCACATTTTTTATTTGCAGAGAGTCCAGAAAAATTCTGACGTAAACTCAAAGAAGTAATATCATTAATATTTTGTCGCGTGACTTTGGCAATTCCTCTTCTTATACATTCATCAAGAAGTTTTTCTTCTTCAGCCGTCAGTTCTGAACTTTCATCCAATGAGTCTAAATGATCATCACCAGCAGTCTTATCTGATTGTTCCTGATTAGATGAGCTAGGATTATATTCACTAGCTTGTAAGTTTAATGATGGCACATTATTTATATGTTGCCGGGTTACTTTTGCGATTCCTTTACGAATATATTCATCTAATATTTTCTCCTCATCAGTTGAAAAATAAGATCTTCCTTCATGTTCTGTAGTTTTCTCCAGTTTTTCTTTTTCAGCATCAAATTCGTTTTCATTAGATGGTATTTTTGAACTTTTAATAACACCAGCTTTATTTTTAATTTCTCCACATTCATCAACATCATCGTCATCATCTATTGTTAAGGAACTTAAACTACTAGCTGCTACAGATTGAAATTTAATTGGGGTGGATTCTTCTTTAAAAAGTGCCAAATCATCTTCAAATATACTATTTTTAGAAATATCTTGAATAGTTTGTGAATCTAAGGACTGAATTTTGTCTTTCGGATGAAATTTTTTTTTCACTAGTTTTTTATCCTTGCATCCATGTGGTACAAGTTGAGCTGGAGAATCTGGAAGTTCACTGGGTGAAACGACTTCACTTGTTCTTCTACTAAAATCACTTACAATAGAACTGCGGTCATCGTGCAATGACTGCTGTTCACATCCACTGAGGGAACCAAGAGAACTGCATCTAGAAAACATCAATGGTGACAGTTGAGAAAATTTGTCTTCACCTCCAAAAGTTACCATTTTTCCATCTCTGTCCTTTTCACACAGTTCTACTGGTGACTGAGATGGAGTAACGTTTATTATACTTTCTAATCTTTCCTCATCGCATTTTTCATCAAAATCAGAAAGATCATCAGGTAAGTATGTATCTGCTTCTGTGATTTCACAGTCTTTATCTTTATTATCGAATTCCATGAAGCTCTTGAATGATCTAAAATCTTTTGATTTTTGTACTTTGTCTTTAATAATCTCAAGGTTTTGATGAACAGCAAAATAATCTTTTGGTTCAAGTTTTAAAGTGTTACTTATTCTTATATCATCAATCTTAAGTAAATCAGAAGTAGAAGTTGAAGTTGAGAAATATAATGGTGTTTCTAATGGTGTACCCTCCGTATAATAAGTGGTGAGAGTATTTTCTTGCTCACTGCTTCCAGCTAAATACTCAAAATGTCCTATTTCCTCAATTACTGAATTTTCCTCAGCATAAAGTAAACTGTAGTTTGTTGTTTGATCAAATTCTGACTCAGTAAAATTATTATAAGTAAAAAGTTTAGAGTTAATAATGACTGATGGTAATGCCTTCTTTGAAGCATGTCTTGTTAGTCTTGTCGTCATCAGCTCCTCTAAAATAATTTCTTTTCAATGTTTTACAATCTTGACAAATGGCTAAAAGAATTTTTTTAAAATTATCTTTTGTTATAATAATTATTACAGGTTTTTGAAACAAAAATACAAAAAGCTTACTTTTCCAGAAAAAAAAAATATTTCAACATTTGACCACTGCAGTTCTTTACAAAATATCTGACTTCAATACTTTTCCAGGCATTGAGTTTCTTTAAAAAAACAGTTTCCATGATATTTGCTATATTTACAAAATTAACTATATATAACCTCTTAAATTAGCATCTGTTTTGGCATTCTTTTGACTTTTAGAGAGTAATGAATTCATTATACCTCTCTAACTTAATTGAAGCAAATTCTGACTAGAATGATTTCTTGTATCTATCACATAATCTAAAAAACAAAAAAAAGATTCATATCAACTTATAATAGAAATGTAATAATACATTATTAAAATCCAACTTAATATTGTAGAGTGGGGGAAAAGTAGTTTAGAGTTTTTAAGAAAATTAAATCTAAAATTATGTTCATCACTATTAAACTTACATTTTCATAAAATTTTAAATAAATCATTGGATTTTTTCAACTTTGATAGATTATTCTTTCAAGATATTTTTAGAAACCACCTAAACTTATTGTTTTTATTAGCTTACCAAAAAAAAAAAAAACTAAAATATTTCTCTTTGATTAGAAATATCAGAATTATCAAAATTGTAAATATACAGAACTGAAAATATGAACTAGAAAAAAAAAATCAAAACATAAACATATACACCGTTAAGGTTAGTTTTGTTTTGTGACACCTAAAATCAGCAAAAATCATTTAGTAAATTCAATAAATTCTCTTACCCTAACTACATTATGATGTTTACATTTCAAAAACTTGAAACCTTAAGACGCTACTTATTTTTTTCATAATTAATTGGGGTAATCAAACTTAAAAAATGCTTGATACACCGGGCCCAATAACAACATTGCGATTATGCAGAACGGTGGCGGCGGCTGCCATCAGCGGCTACTATTTATTTTGCTTGCAGGTTTTCTGCTGTGCGTTGTTATTTAGTTTGCGGAATATAAACATAGATGTCGTTTGGGTAGTCTTCGATCACGTGATCAAAACATCGTTCATCCATGTTGGCATTTTGAAATCATTTGAACGTTACGATTCTATATTCTGCACGAACAAGTTCTTTACAAGAGTTTTTTTCAACAATTCTCCCTGATTTTTCGATAGGGCCAAATTCGTTTATTCTCTTTTAAACTCTAAATAAATAATTTTTGACAAAATGTTGGTCAATCTTGGTAAAAGTTCCGTACCTGCATGGGTTCAAAACAACTCTGATCGGTGTAACCTCTAACACGAAAGTGATTAGCTCGTTAAAAATAATTATTATACAAAATTATTTGATAATAATGGCCTTGTTTCAAGATGAATGTAAAAAATGGATCAATTTGATTCAGAAATTAGAGTTGGATGTTGCTGCTGCTGCTTTCAAGGTATGTGTCCATGTGAATATATTTTTTATTTATTTATTTATTTAATTTGTAACTAACATTTTCTAATATAATTATTTTTAGGATACTAAAGAATTTAAGAATGATGAAATAACTAACAAGTACTTGTTCAAAGTCTTACTTCATCTATCTCATGCTGTAGATAAATGTTACAGAGAAAAATTATCTAAAGAAACAGAGGTATTCACAATTGCAGAAAAAATCTGCAAAAATTTGAAAACAGTATCCGATAAAAATAGTTTTTACAGTGCTGTGTATTATATTACTTTATATCTTTTGAAAAATCAACGTTTTGAGGAAGCAAAAATCATTACCACCCATTTATTACCTGGAAAAATAGTTGATGTTGATGACAAGTATGAATCTACTAAGTATCTAAAAGTTGCAGTTTTATGGCAGTATGAAGTGATCAAAGGATTTGATAAAACAATAGCTAATTTTAAGAAAGAAAAAAATATTAGTGAAAATATTTTCACTTATTCTTTATTTCATTTAAAAATATTAAATTGTTGTACAGAAACTTCCACCCATATTTTGAAAGCGGTACACACTTACATTCAAAAACTATCGACTATACCTTTGGATGTTACATTTCCATATATTTTAAAGTTGTTCAAGCAGTCATTAGATTGTTTTAAAATCCAAAATTTGAACTTTACAGAAATCTTCAAATCAATTATAATTATTTTAGCACATATATTTTATAAAAGAAATGATGCTATTAGCAATTCAAATTTTTTAGATTATTTCAGACAGTGTGACAATTTTCTTCTCAATGTGCTCAAAAATAATACAGAGTGTTCTGATTGTTATGAATTTTTTAGAAATTATACTCTTAATCTTTTTGAGACCAATTTTATGACAAAAGAAGTTGGAGCTAGGTTCAAAAAATGTGTACAAAATTTAAAAAATTTGTATCAAAAATATGGAAATAAGAATGCATGTGTACAAGAAACAGTAGGTGCAGTAGCTCTTAGTAATGAAGTTCTTTTTACAAACTTGGAAAATTTAGTTGCAAAGCAGCTGAAAGGCACCAAAGTTACATATGAAGATATTTTAAAATTAGGAGATTTTGTTAAACAAATTCATTCTGTTTTGAAAAACCGTCCATATTCCTGTATGTGTAAAAAAAGTTCTGAATCTCAAAAATGTTCTGTAGAAAATGATATTTTTATTTCTTCAACTGCTATTTCAAACTTTATGAAAATAATGTCAAAGTTTAGTATTGAAATTGTTGATGAAAAATTTATATCAACTGCAAAAATATTGTTAGAAGAGCTGGTTACAGCTTATAATGAATTGAATAAATCAGATTGTAAATACTCATCAGCCTTATGGGATTCATGTGGAAGACTTATTTTCAATATTGGATTAATTAGTGAAACCAAGTTTCCTGAAAAACTTGAAAAATTATATGAAGTGCTTTGTAAGCAAATTGTTCGACGTGATGGATTGGACAGTAAATTAAGTAGTTTTGGATTGGAAAATCCAGTTGGAACATCTTTACACCGTTTATGTAACGTAAATTATAATCAAGGTAAAAAAAAAACTTTTTTACTATTTGAAATAATAGTATTTAAATTTTGACTATTTTTTATTAATTTAATATATTTAAAATTTCAGAAAAATTTAGAGAAGCTATGACTTACGCAGCTTACAATGCTCTCCTTAGTACATCTGAAAAAAGAAAAATAAAAGCTTGTGATATGTGGGCAACTATAAAATTAAAACTATTAGATTCTGAAGATATTCAAGTACTCACAATGTCAAAATGCCTTAAATCAGATTCCAAACTAATGGAAAAACTTGGAATTAGTGTAAATTTTGATAAGTATGATATTAGTAATGTATGCATGAAAGAACTAAATTCTTTGTACCAAACAAGAGGAAACTTAATTTTGTCAATGAAGTCGATTCTTTCTGAATTAGGTAAAAAATATTTTTAATCTATTTTATTTTAATTGTGATTTTCAAATTTCATTAACTTTATAATTTTTGTAATATTTTACTTTGTTTATTTGTAGAGTCAATGAATGATGACTTGAATTATGCAAAAGGTGTCTTACTGCTTTGCTTTCATGCTCTTCAACTGAACAAAAGAGAATTCATACATGAGTTTATTACAAAAGCTCTGGATAAATTAAAAAGTTATAAGTCCAAAACATTTGATACTCAAATATTAATAGCAAATTTGAATTTCTTTAACATAATTGAAAAACTATATGCACGAGGTCAAGCAGTATCTCAACAAATTGAAGAGGCTAATTTTACTGTAAAAGCGTTTAAGGCTTTGAAGGGTAAACAATTATTTAATGAAATGGATAATGAAACTGAGGATGAAGTTGTGCCAACTTATGGTGGAATTAGTATTGAAGATGATAATAAATTAGCTAAAGAGTTGAAACAGATAGTAAACATGTGGGAAGCTTGTATACTTAAAAATGCAGTAAGTATATCACTTTTGTTAATTCTTGTGTTGTTTTTAATATTATTTTTTAATTTTATTTATTTTTATAAATTTTGGTATGACTTTCAGTTATATGACACAGTTATTTATGAATACATTAAAATTTTAATTTTTTAGGGTACATTTACCTCTAGTTGGGAACCAAAATTTAGTTTAGAAACAATAATTATATGTGCAGAATATTGTAGACTGTACAAATTTGATTTTGTTGAAAGAAGTTCTTGGCAAATAGCTCACAAGTTAGCTTCAGAACTGAATGATTATACAACTTGTTTATATGGTAAAAATTTTAAATTTGATAAAAAATTTAATTTACAATTTGCTCAATTGACCCTTGATATTTTTCAGTAACTAGTCGCTGCATATCTTTAAGATTTATAAATGAAACTTGGATAAATAATTCTCTAATTTATGTTGAAAAGTTGAAAAATTCAAGTACAAATAATGAATTAGATGCTGTGGTTTTGTTTTGGTTAAGTTTGGCTGATTTCTATTTAGATTGCAAAAAGGTAGGCTATTTCTATAGTAATTTATTCATTATGATTTTAAAAATAATTGAACTAAATTATTTAGTATGTGCGTTCATTTCAGGTTAAAGAAGCTAAGAACTTATTAGAGGAAGTAAATACACTTTCAAACTTTAAAATGCTTAGTAATACTAAACTATATGTGTACTCAGCAGACATAAAATTACGCAATTATTCCTTATTATACTCAGAAAATAGCCAAGAAGATTATTTTCAGTTATTAGTTGAAATTCATTATTCAATGATTAATCTTCACGACATAGTGACCCAAGGTAAATAATTTAATTTTTTTTTTTTACTTAAAATTATTGAATGAAAATTTTTTACAAAACTTTGTCCTTTTTTTTTTTTAGATATATGCAAATTTTGGTATCTAAGGTTCCAATTTTTTGCTTGTGAGCAAATTTTCAATGTAATGTGCAACATGATTATACCAATGAATAGTCTTATATCATATCGTGAAGTAACTAGTCATTTAGTTTATGGAATGAGAGTTGCTCAAATGCTAGGAATGACAATAAGGATTGCCGAGTTTTTAAAATATCTGTGTTACATTGATTTATTAAGAGGAAAAATTGAAGAGTGTGAAATAAAGCTTCAGGATCTCGAACATATTCTATGCCTTGAAAATTTCCAAATGTCTATGAAAATGAAAATTAAAGACAAAACAAATACACAGGTAAAAAAAAAATTTTCCGACATTAAATCATTTTTTCAATACTCTACGAACTACTTCAATACTCACTTTGCTTTGTTAAAATTTTTCATGAAATATGCCTATTAAAATGTAATTAATTTTTTTATAGTCTATACCAATGCACGAATTTCGTGATGCATCTGCCGTTATTCCAACCAACATGTCCAAGAATAAAGCTTCACCAGAGTTAAAGAAAAAAATGTTTTCAGCTCCAGATTTTATATCTCACTCGCCTGTATGCAATTGTTTCTATTGTTCAAATATCTCTTATCAGTATCTGACGTTCTCGTGCAGTCATATACGTGCTCAACTTTACAGTCTTTTAAACTATACCTTTGAAGCTAAAGTGCACTTTCAAGGTGCATTCAATATTAAGACTAAAATAGATGGATTAGATTCAGAAAAAGCTAGACAGTGTAAAAACTACCAATGGAAACGTCAACAAAATTTCACCGTCGATGGTCTTCTTTGTTTGCTAGATTACTCAGTCTATTTAATTGATTTTTATCCTAAACAAGAAGAAGATGCTTTGGCACTCATTGAGGAAATCATGGACGTTGCTGTCAAGAACGACCTGTCCAAGCACTACGTTTACAACTACGCAACTGAACTTTATTTACAACACTTTATGTACACTGTGTTTCAAGATAAAATTTCATGTAAGTATAATTATAATGATTTTTTTATTAAATTAATTAAAAATCTTTCTTTTTGTAAAAATTGATCATTCATTTAATTCGTTTTAAAGATCTCAAAAATTTTATTACTTCTTTTAATATTCTAAAAAATACCTATGAGTGTAGCCACTATGAAGGATAGATTTGAATATTCTTAAAAATTTGTTTGTTTAGAGTCATATAACATTTTCTACCACGTAGACAATCTAATTGTTCGATAAAATAAATTATCGTTCATTTTTTTCAGCTTTTTCTGTACCTGATGACATTTCAATAACCATAACGAATCAACCATGTGATGGTTGCGTAACACCAAAACAGCAAATCGAAAAAGTTTCTAAAGCTTTACGTCGGAAGACTCCACCTCCAGTAGCAATACCTATAATTAAGGTTGGCCATACAAGTGACGAGGAAAACAATGCAAGTACTGGAAATATGTCTAAATTCTGTGAACCCTCAAATAATATCGTGAAGAAAACAAAAAAACCAGCTACGCGCACCGTCCGGAGAAAAATCCTGACTGATGATTGTGAAGAAAACGGAAATCAACCGGAAAATGTAGTAAGGAGAAGCACACGGTCAACGAAAAAAAAGACTTAGTAGAGCCAGAATATAGAAGTGTTGTTATTGATTAAAACGACGATCTTTAAAATATAATTTATTAAATAAATAAAGAACTAAAGCAGTTTATGTCCAGAAGAAAATTTTATATGGATTCTGTATATATATATATAAGTGTGTGATAAATACTTGAGGTAAAAATGTATAATACTTAAATAAGTAGAATAATTTGTTATGGACATTAGATAAAATTTAATTTTCTACATAATCTTTTTATACTTTTTTACTAATAAATGTACAAATAAATTTTTTAATTAATTAATCTTGTTTCTTTTACTTTTTTTTTAGTTTTACAATTTTTTATGCAATTAGTTTTTTCTAAAGATTCAGAATTAAATTATTTGAATGAATTTCATTAAAAATACCTATAAATAACCATACACAATGTTCACATGATCTTGATAGAATTATTATTGTTATTATTATTATAACTATTATTATTACATGTACTTTTAATATAAACATTAAATCGTCATATTTCTCTCAAACTAGCATCGCAAAATTTTTTTTTTTACAACAGAAATATTTCACAAATACAATTTACATTAAAAAATTATTTATCACAGTAAAACTTAAAATTAGTTAAGCTAATTACATTTTATGAAATAAAAATGCGATATCTTTGTCGGTACTTGGAATAATTTTTAATTAATATCATTTTGATTGAGCAAGTTCAATCAAAGCTAAGGCAGCAATCCATCTTTTATCCTCTTGAACAGGTTTGACTATTTTATTTTTTCCAATAAACGTCGATGAAAAATCCGTTTTACGTTTATTCACTTTTCGATTTCTTTGATACTGCTTTAACGTCCCCTACCGCGATTCATCAAAATAATCGTTAAAATCAGTATTTAAAAAAATTATTTTACTATAATTTTTTTAATCACTTCATAGTTAATTAAATTATAATAACTTTCGAGGAAAAATTAGTTATGATTTTTAAAATTACTAATATTTTTTCATTGATTACTGATTTACGACTTTTCAATTAATAATATTAAAGGATATAAATAACTAAAAAAGTAACCACGGTATTATTTGAAATACACTGTAATCGATTTGTAAATTACTGAACCAAGCTAAAGAAAAGAACTTACATTTCTTCCGAAAAAATTGAACCGCTTGTGTTTGTCCAGCCGGATAGTGTCGTCGTCCTTGATCTGGGCAGCTTTTGTCGTCGTCGCCGTTGCAGTTGGCTGGTACTCCAGGCACAGGTTACGCAGCCAGGAACTCTTCAAGTCGACTTCGTCGTCGTTGTCGTCTTTGGTGAGGTCGAAAATCAACTCTTCGGATTTGCCATTGGCGGGTTGTTTTTTAATCGAGCGGGGTTCGTCTTTGTGACTGGTTGCTGAGGCCGCGTAAGTGTGATCCAATCGGTGGTGATTGCCGTACGAGTGTCGCGATTTCGTCTTCGGAGGACGCGACCTGGTAAATGTCCTGGGACGAGGGTTGTGACATTTTTCTGAGAAACGAATGCGGTTTCAGTTTCGCTGGAAATACTTAATTTTTTGGGGAAATTTAATGTGGAAAACTTTATACATCATCCAGAATTTCGAATAATTTTTTATTCATCGAATCTAACGTAGCTTGAACAGTAAATTTTTAAGTGGAAGTCATATCTTTAAAAAATATTACTTCAATAAAATTTAATAAAAAAATAGAGAGAATATTTTTTAACTCAGCAAAGTTTCGATCAACAAGTTTTTTGTCGGAAAACTAAAGTTAGTTCAGAATATTATTTAAGAATAAAAAAAGGACTCGCATCAAAAATAATTTGAAGTCTCTTGAATTATTTTTGAGAGACAATCAAAAATACAATGTTAATCTTTATAATTAATAATATGCTTTAGATTATATTTGTGATGGCGCTAATTTTTCAAATTTATCTCTTAAATCTTTCCAAGATAAGAAATAAATATAAAATTAGTTTTAAAAAGCGGTTTTTTTCAAATTACGTTATAAATTAACCTAAAAGCTAATAAAATATTCATTTCTTTAAAAAAATCTTCGATCAAGAGTACTTTGTAAGAGGTATCTTATAATACAAATTATAAGAAAGTTTTTATGGTTAATGAGGTTAAGTATGGTTGCAATACAAACCATTGGCCAGTTCAGTACTTGATAAATTTTCTTTTTTTGAAGATTCACATTTTTCACAAGGACAACCTTTGCAAGCTGAGGCGATGTGCATAATTGATTATTTAAATTAAATTTAAACTTCACTATTATGATCATAGAGAACAATCCATCGAAAACCTCGTGTTCCGAAACTTACAACTTTGTATCAGATTTCGATCGTTAGTTGGTTGTTTAAAAAATTCTAAAATTCGAATCTTAACATACGGGAAATCTTTTTATTGCGCATACGACAATAAAAAAATACAAATTCAAAATAGCTTGTTATAAAATTCTAATCAAACTTTTTAAAACGAATGTAATTTATTTATCTTAATACTGTTATAATGACTTCAGTATTTTTTAGAATTTCGATCAGATTCATTAGAATTTAACCGTGTAATCAAAATATCTCTAAGGACTATCTGTGTTTCAAATCGAAAACTCAATTTATAGCAGTATCTATACTTTATACTTCAGAATATAAGACATATATATTTCAAAAATAAACCCCGGCTTGATTTTGAACTTCAAAATTTGAAGGGTCATAAAAATGTAAGCCATAGTCTGAAAGTAAGCCGTAGTCATTATTGGGTGGGCGGGACACTTGTTTTGAAGATGAGCTCTTTTGAACATTGTTACGTACTTTTAGTATACATTTCGTACGTGTTAGTACAATAACTGATTCTAAAATGTGATTTTGTAAATTGATTCTATAATTTATGAATTGTGAAAGGTCCAAAATTTACAATTTGAAGAATTCGAAGAGCCTATTCATGTTGATATTATTTATGAGATTATGATAATACTTGATCTTATGTAAAAAGAATAATAATGATAATAATGTTAATGTGTAATGTACGAATTTGGTGCAGTTATAACATTATTACATAGTTTCTGTAATAATAGTACAATCTATCAGATTACTCACCCTGTAAATAAGATGCGAAGAATTGTTTGCAAAAAAATGAAAATAACTAAATAAATTTTTCTAAATAATTTGATTTTGCATAATTTTGAAACAACGATATCATGACTACAGGATAAATACTTTTATGAATATTTTGAAAAAAGTGACTTAAAAAACTACGCTGAAAAAATATTATAACTTTGTATACAAGAGAAAAATAAGTTTTCACCTCTATCCTTCTACTCTAAGCAACTAAATTTAGTTAGATTAGTTTTTGGACGCCGTGCCCTGCTAACGTTCCGAAAAGCTACCACCTGCCAAAAGCTTCTCATGGGATTTTCATTTTCTTCGAGATCCGCTGCACACCGCTCTTCCCCAGATAATCTTTACCTACTTATTAGCATTAGGGGGCTTAGTATAAGAGCAGTGATGCTTTGTCTCCCTGAACTGTACATGCGCCATGACAACTTATATAGAATGTGCCCTGCTACTGGTCCAGTCTACTAAGATTTATTTTTCTGTCCTTCGGTCAGAAAGCGGCATTTTCGGGCCGCAGCGTAAAACGAAGATGCCGGTTTCTGGTTCCGTCGAACAGAAAAATATTAAACACACCTCGGCCAGCAATTAAGAAAGCCTAAAACATTTCTTATTTTGTTGGCCCAGGTATGTAATCTACTATTTATTAAATTATATAAATTTCCGTACTGTCCTTATAAAAGTTTTTTTGCGAGCTAATTATGTAGATATGTACAATCATCCTGTACAAAAAAAATTAACTCACCTAATTTTTAGAATTAAAAAAAAGTTTTCATTCGTAAATTATTTTTAGTAAAAATCAAAATGAAAAAAGCTGATCAAATTCAAATCGGTCTAATTTTAGTTTTGATAATTATTACAAGATTTTATAGGGTCCCATGAATTTCTTAACAATATATTATATATTCTTGTTAGAAAAATTTACATCTCAAGTTACTCCAACTAAATAAAAAAAAAAATAAATAAAACCAAAATCAATACAGTCAAAAAAATACTTTAAAATTGTAAAGAAAAATATTTTTAGAACAAACTTAATTATATGGGTTTACAGACTAGTTGAAAATATTGGAAGAATTCAAAATTTGTTTTCGTAAACTGGTCACAGTCATTCACCAATCGTGCTTCTAGTTATAAACGCCTAATGTGGTTTTTATAATTTAGAAAGTGTCTAGGTACCATCGCCGTGTACCGTATTCGGTGCAATACGGTACACGGCGATGGTAGACACAACCTATAATTTACTATACATTTCGTATAATAGTGCAAGTCG
This sequence comes from Encarsia formosa, assembly GCA_038277355.1. Classification (NCBI taxonomy): domain Eukaryota; kingdom Metazoa; phylum Arthropoda; class Insecta; order Hymenoptera; family Aphelinidae; genus Encarsia; species Encarsia formosa. The sequence continues at coordinate 117,414,863 of CM076184.1, forward strand.
TTATATATAATAATTAATATATTTTGACACCAAAAATAAGTTTCCTGTTAATTTACTTAACTAACGTTAAATTTTGAGTTCATTTCAAAGAGTTTTCGTTGTCAAAGCGAAACCATATATGATCCAAGATAGTGTATGCGCAATCTTGGATCTTGGAATCTCTGTGTTTGCATATCTCCGTGTAGAAGCACGTGTGGCGTTTCGCCTCCGCAGGCGTGGAATTAGAAATAAAAAGTTGCTATTTGATGAAAAATAATCATTTGGATTATTCATTCGAAATTCTACAATGGTAAGCTATATCTTGAAATATTGAAATAAATGAAATAATATTTGAAATATCAGTGATCGTTGAAATAATTTCTTTTAATATCACATTTTTTGAGAATCTATATATTGGAAATCTTCCTAAAATTAGGTTTTTTTTTTTTCAAAATTTTTAATTATTATTAATTTTTCTTATAGTTTTATAATTTGTTATAAAAGTAAGTTGGTATGCAACAGTAACCCACCAAAAGCCATTTTTTAAAGAATATAATTTTATAAGCAGCTGATTAAAAATCGCACCGATTTTGAAAAATTTAAATTACGTCCTCCCTTCTTTTATCTGTCTACTCAATATGAATAATCTCGAAATAGAAATATAAGATCAATGATAAATAAAAATTTCAGTTTGCATTTGAAACAAACTAGTTTATACATAAAGCTTTTTAAAAAATTCTTGACAAAAATTTGTTTTTGTTCACAGATTTGTTTTACTTCAAGATAACAAAATCAATTCCCGTGAAGTTTGAAAAATTTGTTGAAAGAATTAAATGCAAGAAAAAGTAATAACTATGTTTAACTGTTACTAAAAAAAAAAAAAAAAAAAAAAAAATCGTAAATTAAGTCTGTGAAAATGAGTGATTTAAATCAATCTAAATGCGTGCAAGAAACTTTGCATAGTGAACAAGTCATAAATCCCGAAAGTGTGTCAAAAATTGATGATTTCGATAAAAGTCTTTTTACTTCAGAACAAGTCAAAGCACTTTCAAATGAATATGATCGAAAAAAATATGTATCAAAATTGGTAAGAGAGGAAATATCGAAATATTTAGGAGTTGATGAGGAGAGGATCAAGGAGTGGTTATCGTCGAAGCAAAGAAAAAAAAATACTATCGAGAAAAAATTTATTGTTAGATCACCAGGAACTAATTCCACAGTTCACGCAAAATCAACAATCCTGTAAAGCTGTAATCTCTGATAACATTTTAAGGAAAAGAAAAAAAAGATTTTACTTCACCAAAGAACAATATGAAAAACTCAACGAAGAGTACGGTCAAAAGAAAAATCCAACTAAAAAAGAAATGCAAAAATTAGCACAACTTTTTGGCGTTACTGCAGTTAGGATCAGCAATTGGTTTAGATTTGAACGATTAAGAGGAAAAAATTCAAAAGTAACCACAAAAACAGAGACTTCATTGTCATCAAATCAACATCATCAATCAATTCCATCGATGAACGAGCTTTTATGTCAAAAAAATTTTCCATTGATTAAAGAATCGAGTTTAGATTGCATTGAACCGTGCAATCAAACAAAAGAGTCAGCCACTGGCTGTTCCGAAATTCAACCAAATCATGAAACTGCAACTGCGAAAAATATCGAGATTATCGAAATATCTGATGAATCAGATGAATCAGATTTTCTGCGACAGTCTCATGAACCCGAGATTAGACCGGAAAATCGGAAATCGAATTTACCCCAAATAGTGCCATGTAAGGAACAACATTCACTTCTCATGCAGCAATATGCACAGTGCAATGATCAAGCTGTTAATTACTACGGGTCAGAACAGCATCAGTGGCAGCCCTACAACTATAATTACCCTTCGGAAAATTATCAACAACCGTCGAATCATAATCGATCGGAGTGTGAACCGCAGCCTCTTGGTTATGACTGGTCTGAAATATGATAACTACTGTATTGATGTCTTTTTAAATGTATTTAATAATGTATGTATTTAAAAAACAATGTAAAAATTTCTACACTAGTTTTTGATAAAAGTGAAAGGAAAAACTAAATTTTGTATAAAAATAATAGTATGATTCAGAGTGTTCGGTTTTAGTAATTTTTCTACATTAATTTTATTGTGTCTCCTATGTATGAAACACAAATTATAATTTATTTGTTAAGATGAATAGTTGACTAAGAATAAATAAATTTTATTTTTGTTGATTTTATATAGTTTTTAGTTATGTTGAAAATCATGGTTAATTAATGATTGAATAAATTACGATTTTTTAATTTTTTGAGTGTATATTTTCAATTAATAGGTACAACTAGAATTATAATTAAAACTAGAAAATAATGGTTCGATACTTATCTTTTTTAACTCAGAAAATTTTATTTTAAATAGTTTTTGAGTACAAAAATTTCATTTATTTTACATGCCATCATAAAATAGAAAAGTTGAAAGTAAAATTTTACACGGTCATGCAGTACACGTGGACTGCAGCTCTACAGTGAAAATTTAGCAAAGTAGAAATTTTTCTCAAACTTAGTTTCTCTCATGGTCTGGAAAATCATAAACTGCGACAAATGACATTTCTAGCCCCTTCAAAGCGCTGTGTATTAGTAGCAGGGAAGGTCTTCTCCCTCCCCTAATATTTTCCGCTGAGATGTAGGTGTCGACCTTGGCCGCTAGAAGCAGTAAACTAAATCCTTCTTACAATGATTTCGGCTTTGCAGAGGTCACTATACGGCGCAGCACCTGGATGTAATAAACTTCGGTACCTAGCTAGGAAAAAATGCATCTCATACAATTTCCGGCCTGCAGGCAGTCTGACTTAGTCATTTACTGCGATAGGTCATGCCTTATTTTTGAACATTTAGTGTACCATAGATAAATTAATTTAATCAGTGGAAAGTGGGAGCACTTAAAATCAACAGCGATTTCTTCTTGGATGAATTTTCTAAGAGACTTTATCGTCGTTTTCAGTGCCATCATCCACGCAGGACTATTAGGTAGAGTTTACTGCGAGTTGCTCGGCACTCCAGAATTAGTGATTATTTGATTCACTTCAAAATTGATGATTATTTGATTTTTTTGTGATTTTTTCTGTGATTTTTTTACTCTTTTAAACATTTCAAGAAACGTAGATTTTGAAAAAAACGTGCTTTGTGAAGTTTTCAAATGATTATAAGTCGTTGGTTTAGAGTAAGATGGTGCTATCTCAGCAGGCTACACTGAGAAAAATGGTCTATTTACGACAAAATTACTTTCCTTTTGACTATCAATCTTTTGCGGGAAGTTGAATTCCTTCTATTGCAAAAGTAAAATAATTTCGCCGTAAAATCCGTTGTATTTGACGTAAAATTAAAATCCTTTTAGTAGGATCCTTTTGCAGTAATGCATATTTGCATTTACCGTTAAAGGATTTCTTTTTGATATAATTTTGTGAAAATTTTTCAAAATTTTTTTTTTTTTCTAAACGATTTCCTTTTGCTGAAAAAAGGATTTCCTTTTGACTGCGATTTTTAAAAAATGAAATAAATTTTTTTATTTCGTACGAAATAAAAAAATTAGAATAAATAATAGAAGTAAAGTTCATTATAATTTTAAACTTAATTTTAATAATATTTAAGTTAAAAATATTTATTCGCAAGAATTAAACATTTTCTTATTTCAAAAGAAAAGAAAAAAAAAAAAAAAAAAAAAAATTGAATTTAAAAACAGTCTATAACTTTTGAGATTTGAAATGTAAAAATAGATTTCCTTACTCGGCAACTGACAAAATCTCTTTCTTAAATTTTATTTTAATAATAAGTAAAAAAAAAAAAAAAAAAAAAAAAAAGACAAGTAATATAAAAAAAATAGTTGATTTTCTGAATCGGTGACATTGCATCCCTTTAACACTTCATTTATTTATTTGTAAGCCGCTTTTTATTTATAGGACCATTTATTATTAACATATTACGAAGGTGCGATGGCTCAGCGGCAGAGTACGAGACTTCTATCTTAAAGGTCCCGGGTTCGATTCCAGGTCATGTAGAATTTGACTAGGACTTTTTAAGTGTGCACTAGTATTTTTTCAGCATTCAAAAATTAATGTTAGCATGCTTAGCTAATATTAGGATGAAAAAATAATTTTTTTTTTTATTTTAAGCATTTTTAATTATTCGCTGAACGAAATTACCTCAAAAGGAATTCCTTTTCTCGCTAAAGGATTTCTCTAGAAAAGGATTTTCCTTTTGAAACAAAAGGATTTCATTTAGGGGTCTATTTTGAGATTATTTTCCTTTTGCGACAAAAGGATTCCTTTTGTCTTAAGAGGATCGTTTTCTCAGTGTAGAGTAAAAAGGTACCATCTAATGTGCCCATTTGAACAAGTTAGTACTCTGACATAGTACTATTTTACCCTGCTTCGCTGAGATGGTACGTTCTTACTATAATCTGCCGTGATAGTACCTACTTACTCTAAACCGACGATTAGTTTAATGAAAATTATCTGAACTTAAGCTGAAATTTTCAGTTAAAAAATTAAATGATACTCGGTTAATATTCAGTGAAAATCGTTTCATAATTAGCTGATTCTTCACTGAAACTTCAGCTAATTCTAAACATTTTGGCAAATTTTTAACTTGTACTGAGTGAAGATTCTTACCAGGGTGTTACTCACTTTAAAATTTTTTACTCAAATATTTAAAAGAATAGTGTACACTACGTATTACCACTTTCAAAGTTCTACAAATGTTTTTATTTTTTATTATTTTTTATTATTTTTTGAATTTAAAAAAATAAATAAAAAAAAGGAAGATTTATAAGGTAAAGATTTCAGTTACGAAACACAAAAATCGATAATTGTCAGCATTTTGAATTTTATTGAAAAAACTAAGCATGTTAGAGTAAATATTTTTTACATACTTAATTTGAAGGTTCTTATAAGGAACTTAAATAAATTTTTTTTTTATGAAAATTTTATTTATTTATCGAATAATTAATGTTTAAAGCCAAGACCTTTTAAACCTAATTTATCAGACCATTTTATACCTGAACGGTTTATATAATTTTTCGGTTAGATTTGTACTTTTTTTTTGTTTAGTAATTATAAAACCTGCGAATTTTGTTGATTTCGTTCCATCAACTGGAGTACGTAAGTCACAGACGGGATTTCACGTCGCACCGCTCGTACGAGAACTTCGCGCCAAGTGAAAAAAATTTGTTTTGTTTTAGGCACTAGTGTCGATAAGTACACGTGGTATAAAAAAAATAATAGAATATTATAGGACGAGTAACCGAAAACACGCATCAAAGTTATAAAGTGACCAGGAGTACTATAAAAACAATTAAATTACAAAAAAAGTTCAGTTTTCTCTCAGAAATGAAGAAAAATAAACAATAAAATCTAAATCTTTGCATAATTTACAAAAATAAAGAAGTTGGATTGGAAAGGATCTCTGGAGGAGAAAAACAATTAACAATACTTATACTTGAGTCATTATAAGGACGTTTCAGACCTCCAGTGGCTCTCATTCAGTGTTGGGGCTCTGCGCACGAGAAACAGCTGACGCACCGCTCGTTCTGTCTTCTCTGAAAGTATGGCCCGGTTGCCGTATTTTGAAAAATGTTTTGACCCACCGGCCGCCTCTCCGGACACTTTGTTTACATTTAAGGACGTTTAACTCCAAAAATTAATCATGCTGAGAAAATTCTGAAAATTTATGGACAGTTAGATATGAACATAAAAAATACTCTATTAAAATTCTGGAGTGATTCAGAGTCTAATAGCTGAGAAATTAATTTTTTTTTTTTGGCTCTTTCGTAGCTTTTAACACGGTCTCTTATGGAGAATTGAATTTTTTCATGCTTGTTTTCAATAAATCAAATCTATGCATGCTGAGATTTTTATCAGATTTTTTGAGGTGAAAATAGATAAGATCTAATGATCATTTTTGTATCTTCAGAATATTCAGTCAGAGAATATTAATGATTAAAAAAAATTTGTAGCCAAAAAATGATGTTTTTGGGGTTAGGTTGGACTTGAGTCACCATGAAAATGTATATTAAATCACGATTTGACTAACGTTGTGGAGTTAAACGTCCTTAACTCATGATCTTCCTGATTTGTATACCTACGTCCAATACTCCTTTTACTCTCATTTCTCATTCTGACGTTACCGAAGAACATTTAATTACTCTTTCGGTTTTAAATTATAGAAATGAAAATGGTACACCTTTGACTCTTACATTAGGTTTGTAAATTTAATAAAAATTTTTGTAATCAAATTTCTTATTTCTAAATAATTACTCTTTGTTAACTAATAATTTAACTTCAAACAGTGCTTGAAAATGTCCTCACATCGGCGGAAGAAACGTTGCACCAAATTTAATAAATTAATGACTCACTAATAAGTGTTGTTAATTATTTTTTGTCGCCAGAGATCCTTTCCAATCCTGCAACTTCTTTAACATGGAGGGCGCTAATCAATATCATTATTACAAAAATTAAATTAAAAAAAAAAAATTTCAACATTTATTATTTTTTTTAGGACCTAGTGGTACAGAACGATTCAAGCACATTCAACCAACTATTCAACTAAACATATAAAAAGTAAATTTCATTAAGTTTTTATATTTTGGACACATTTCAAAAGTACAACAAATAACTTTGTTACCACCATGGAAGTAAAAGAAGAGATAAGTGAAAAATTAACCGAAGAAGTCAAGGATTTATCAAAACCATCGTTGGATCAACCTAAATTGGCGTCAGAAGTTTTGTCAGATCACGGGCTTGATCAAGCTGCGGAAGGAATGTCTAAGAAAGTCGACGATTCGTCAAAACCGCTGTTGGATCTAGAAGTTCTGCAGAAACAGCTGATCTCCCGAGCTATGGAAAAGATATCTAATAAGACCTGCAGCGATTCATCTGACCTAAAACCGTCATTGGATCCAAGTCAGTTAGATGATTTCATGCAGTGTCAGCGATTATCTCAAGCAATGAAAGAGATATCTAATAATGTCACCGTTTCACTAATATCGCCATTGAATCAACCTAAATCGGTGTCAGAAAATTCGCATGATCAGCATAATAGTGAAGCTATGGCTACGAAAGTAAACGGTGATTGGGATTTTTCAAGTATCAACGTAAAAGGTTCAGGGGACAAACGTTTTAGAATTTCTTTTACAAAAGAGCAAGTGGAAAAATTGAACGAAGAATTCAGTTGTGACAATTACCCTTCGGAAGAGAAGCGCAATAAATTAGCGGCGGATTTAGGGATTGACGAGTGTAACGTTAAATATTGGTTCAAAAATCGACGACGAAAAGAAAAATTACAAAAAAGTCCCTCTCCACCTCAGAACAGCCTATTTCAGCCGACAGAAGAACAACTTCAAAAATTTTACAACCAATTTATTCGGAAAAATGAAGAAAGATCGGATGAAAACAGTCTTTCCTCTGTTCAATCTTTAGATCAATCCGAATCAAATCTGGAACCTTCAGAATATCAAGAACCTAATCAAGTTACGAACCCTGATTGGCTTACAACTAGACACATGGACAAGACTCGTAAGCCAGCCAGAATTCCGTATTCAAAAAATATTATAGAAAAATTTGAAAAAATTTATAGTCGGTGCAAGTACCCCCAGAGAGAGGAACGCAGACAATTAGCGATTGAGGTTGGATTTGATGAGAAGAGGGTCAAAGTGTGGTTTCAAAATCGTCGACAAAAGGAAAAACTACACAATTCTAGAAAAAGCGATCAGTCGCAAGATTCACCAACTCCGGTTAGTTATCGCCGACTAGAAGAAAGATCAGAAAGTGCACCTTTTGATTTATCATCGAGTGAATCTCAAACAACTCCTCTTGACTGCCGTTTACCTGAAAAAAAATTAAAAAGTACGCCTATTATCATTAAAGGATCATCTCTGAGTCAACTTCAGTCAATTGATTATCGCTTACTTGATAAGAAATTAAAAAGTTCACCGTCTGTTTCGTCCTTAAGTCAACATGAACTTTCTCCTTTTGATTACCGTCAGAATGAAAAAAAATTGAATAGTTTTTCTAAAATCAGTGGCTTCTTGTCCAGTAAACCTCCACCAGCTTCTCTTACAAATGAAACAGCTCAGAAAGAGAACTTTCTATTAAAGAAAGCACCCTTTGTTGAAAATCAACCAGAAAATGTAGCTATGAGCGCACTGTATCAGCAGTATTACAACTGGTTCAGTCAACAACAATCGGCGCTACTGTTTATGATGAATAAACAACGGGAAGAAGCTTTGTCAGAGTACCAGCAGCAAATTCCAGAATCTCTGAAGCAACAATCTACAAAATTCAGTTGGCATCGACCGGAACCGAGTTTTGAAAATTCTGAGTCCCAAGAAGTTTCAAAAGCCCCAAAGTCACAAGAAGACCGAGACCAACCAATAGAAGCGGAAACTTCTCATCAATCGGAACCGAGTTTTGAAAATTCTGAGTCTCAAGAAGTTTCAAAAGCCTCAAATTCACAAGAAGACCAAGACCAACCAATAAAATCGGAAACCTATCAGCAATCGGACGATGAGTACGAATGTGGATTAACAGTGGCACAGCTAATACCCGAAATAATTTTAACAACCGAGGATGATTGACCTTTGCATATTTTTTCGCGCATTATATAAATAAAAAATTGTTTATTTTAAATCTAAGTTTTTTTTTAAAGAAATGTATGTAAAATAGATATATAGATTTGCCTGAATAGACTTAAATAAATGAAAAAAAAAAAAAAAAATGTGTGAGTCAAGAATGATTTTTTAAAATATTTGATGACTCCAATTAATCATTAATTTGAGTCACCAAATATTTATTTCTGATACCATTGCAAAAATTTGTTTTTCCTTTTAATCTTATTATAAGTGTTGATAAATTATTTATAATAAAAAAATATATTTTTCAGTTTGGATTCTCGTTCTCAAGTATAATAAGGTAGGTGTACCTAATATGTCCACCTCTTCTGATATTTTGAATGTGTGCGTTTCGTGGCCACTCTTCAAGATAAGAAGAAATCAAAAACAATCATTATGAAATAATAGTTTAGAACTTTTGAAAACGACGCTCAATCAACTGAAATAAGTCAATTTCTTCGGAGATAAATTTTTCTTTCACAAAAGAACAACTCGAAAAACTAAATGAAGAATAGTGTCGATTGAAAAATGAAAGAGTAGAAGAAATTAAAAAATTAGCTTCGAATTTTTGAGTTAGTGAGGTGGAAATAAGAAAACGGTTTCACGCGATTTTAAATTCTGAAAAATTAAAAGAATTAATGCTAACGTATCAAGAAAAATCTACTTCAAAAAAACTTTAAAAAATTCAGAAACTCAGGATTCAGTGAAAACACTTTTAGAGGTCATTTCAGCAAAACGAATTATGAAAAAAATGTCATTTTAGATGCGAGAGAAGAAATAAAAAAAAAAAAAAAACCGAAAAAAGTTATTATCGCGCAAAAACAAATGGTTTACTGAACATCACGTTGGAAATAATTGACCTTCATTGGATTCAATTCAATCGACTTCTTCCCGCGGAAAAGAAGCTCCTTATCAACAAATAATTGATGTTATCATGCTATGTGATTCAGAAGAAAACTGTAGTTAAAACCATATTGTCTTTTTAACTAGTTTTGCACTTACCAACTTTCTATTTTTTACAATAATAATTGCGTTTTCAATACAAAAATTACCTAATTTAGCTTGTAATTTTGACCTGCATTGTTCTCAAAACAAAAAAAGTATAAAAAATTGTTTTTGATGGTTATTTTTTTCAAAGACCAAATCATTTTTATACAAATATTTTATTAAAAATAAATTATCTAATTTTATTATGAGAAAGCTTGTCATTAAAAGAAAGCATGCAAATACAAAATTATTCAACTTAACTCACACAAACCTTTTAAATACACATCGTAAGCTTTAAACTGTGAAGAGAAATAATTTATTTTTACTCAAATCCTTATTTATTTCACTTTATTTAATTATCCTGTATTATATTAAAAATTTTATCTACAATCTTCTATTTTTTGCTGTCAACTTTTTCTGTTAAAAAAAAACCATTTTTTTTAGTTTTTTTTAACATTGCATTTTTTTAACAGCCGTGCACCGCATGCAATCAGAATTTTGGAATCCGCATGCTTTCAGCACAATAAAATTCAGCACTGCGCGGTACCGGCGTACCGCTCGCTTTATCACTTATTTATCGGCAGTTGCCGGCTTCGGCTCACTGCTGCATGCGGCTGCAGCAGGCTGTGTTTGCGCGAGGTTAAGTTGTGTATACACATTCAGGATAAAAGCTGTGTTGTGATCACTAAAATTACAAGTAAGAATTAATAAAACAATTAATAAGTAGTGATAAGATTACTTAGCCATAAATCTAGAAAATTGTGTTTTATACTTTAAAATAAAGTCGGTATTTAATTTGTTGCTCACAAGTGTGACTGCAAGAGGTTTCTGCTGCTTTCATTAAAAAATATCAGATCATTAATTTTAATAATGAAAAAAATATTCAAGATGGACCAATGCAAATAATAACTGTTGCTCAAACTTGGACTTATCAAATTGGTTCATTTATTGATATTAAGGCTAAAGATTCTTGTAAAATACCTGCATCTTACGTCGAAGCTGCTGCCTATTGTAAAGTACATGGAAAAATGATGATTAGGCATTCAGAGAAGAAAAAAGATTAAGTTTTATCTTCTCTCAATAAATACAACAAAGTAAAAACAATCATATTTTGTTTGGACAATACAGAAGCTACAGAACTGAATGATTATCTAAAATCCAAATCTATTAATAATATATTGGCCCATGAAAATTTGACAGGAAAGCAAATTCAAGAGATAAAAAATGATTGGACAAAATATTTATCTGGAATGTACCCTGTTCTTATATGTACTGATGATATTTTAGAAGAATTGGAAATAACAGATATTAAGTTTTTAATTCATTATTCAGTTACAAATACTTCAAAAACACAATTTAACAGAAGATTTTCTGTTCTTATGGATAGCTGGCTAGTATAAGAGGATCAGTACCACTGTAAGGTTCTTGTTCTTTTTGACGAAAATAAAAATATTACACATTTCAGAGGTGTTATAGATATTTTAAAAAGATTGAATGTAAAACTTCCTGAAGACTGGAGTGTTATAGCCAAGGGATTGGATGTAGCTAGTAATTTAACTAAAAAAAATTTTCCTCTATGTGATTCAGTCATGCTTTTTGGAAAATGTGGAAAAAGTTCCTGTGCTTACAGACATAGAATTATTGCTGAAGTTGATAAACCACAAGCTTTTCAATTAGCAAGCACAAAAACTGATATTTATATTTCTACTGATGAACTTAAATTACAGATAATAAAGGTTCATAATGCCTCACATTTTTCAGCTCGAGTTATGTAGTGCACCAAAATTAATAAAGCAACTGGAATTAAAGAAATTCATCAATTTTCGTTCGATATAGTAAAACTGAGTTTGAAAATGAATAAATATTTTTCAGAACAAAAAAATAAGTGCATATCGAATGATATAAAGGTTGGTAATATTTATATTTTAAAATCTCTTCTCAGTCAATATTTAAGAGTGCAAGTATTAAATGTTGTTGAATTTGATGACAAAACAAACAAACCAAAACAAGTAAAGCTCAGAAACATTGACAATGGAGAAGTATTTGAAAAATCATATGTTCATGAACTTTTGGTAATTCCAAAAGAATTTCTAGACTGCAAGCCCCCAGTAGTAGAAATTTATCTTGTAGGTTTAATGCCACCAGATGGAGAGTACAAATGGTCTATTGCTGCTAATCAAGAGTCTAATACCTGGATTGATGAAAATAAAGGTGGTTTTGCTTATACCAAAGTCCATATAGTATTGCACTTTGGCAATACTATATGGAGTCCATCAGTACTGATTCTCTTGTTATTCGTACAAAACTTATAGGAAAATTTTCAGATCTAATCAGTACACCTATAAATAGTATTTTAAAGTCAAAGAATTATGCTATTAAAAATGAATCTCATGAAGCTCTTCTTTTAAATCTGTGTAAAAGTGGAGGTCTTGTAGCAGAAAACAGTGATTTGAGTGCAATAAAAGAAGAGAAATAAATTAGCTTCATAGATATAAAAAAAAACTATTTATATGATGAAGATAATTTTATAACAAATCATATACTTGATTATTGCAATATTTTTCTATGTGCAATTCTTGGAAAACCTTAATTGTGATATTTATTTATTTTTATAGACTAATTTGTAGTAGTATGCTCAAAAGTATATATTTATTTAATTTTCAACAAAAAATAAAACTAATGTATAAAAGTATAATATATATTGTAAAATTATAAATCATGGAAAAAATAAATCAAAGAAATAGTTACATAAATTTTTCTTTTTAATTATTATTTTACCTTAATCAACTAGGATTTCATTCATGACTCACCAGGAAAAAACTATTTTGAATTTTTTGTTAAATTGTGAGAATAGAAATTTTTTTATTAAATACTTTATAGAATAAGTTTAATGGGATGCACCGGTGAAATTTCAGTTTTATGATGTTATAATTTTTAGAGGATAAATATTTGGATTTATGTTTACGTGCGAGTGAAATCATATATATGGTAAGGTCAAAAAATCCGAACACAAATTTTTGGGCCCATTTGCGAATTTTTCAAAATCCATTCGATTGATTGTTTGAAATTACAAAAAAAGATAACACTCCAAATTTTAACACAAAATATTGAAAACCGCGGAACTACTAGCATTTTTTTAGCATGTATATAGGCTTCTGAGATCTCGGCCTAAAACAAGTTTCAACAACTTATCTGATATTCTCAACTTTAAAATCTCTGTTTTAATAGAAATTAAAAAATTTAATAGGAGCAAAAGAAGAATACATATAAAATATACATGTATTAAAAAATAAAAAAAACTTAAAAAAGCTCTTAAAAAGTGATCATTTTACCCTTAAAGCGACTGGACTCTTTAATAAGGATTTTTCAACATTTATTTTTATCTCTGAGCCGAATTAAGCTACGGAGATCGAATTTCGGGAAAAATTGTCTTTGCTCAAAAAATTTCACGAATCTAAAAATTTTCTATGCTAAAAATAAAATGAACTGATAAATGTCGAATGATTTTTTAATAGATTTTATCATTCTTTTTTTTTTTTATCTTTTTTCAAATTACATTTCAACCGTTGAATTTTTTATTAGAGAAAAATGGTATATCCTCTTCCCGATGGATTGGAATTGATTGCCCAAGGAGCAGAAGCACGACTTTTTAAAGGACTCTACCTTGGAAAATCGGTACTCGTAAAAGAGCGATTCGAAAAAAAATACAGGCATCCGGACCTGGATGAAAGATTAACTAAAGAAAGAATTAAAGCTGAATCCCGAGCTATAGTTCGGGCTAAAGCTGCAGGTACTATTTTTTCGTTTTAATTTTTTTAATTTTTTGGTACATGATTAAAAAATATTCAAACTCTGAAACCTATTGTTACTTTGTTTTGTTTACTTTTTACTTACTGAAAACCTAGCCGTATCTACAGTTTGTAAATTTTTTAGAATCAAATATCTCTGAAAAATAAAAAATAATGTTCGTTTAAATATTTCTTTTTAGGAGTTATTACACCAGCTCTTTATTTAGTCGATTATAATCGTCGAAGTATCTTCATGCAATACATTGAAAATGCTTGCATGCTAAAAACTTTTATTGAACAATACATTGTTGGAAAAGAAAATGTGGATTCTTTAAAGGAAATTATTTCAAGTGCACTCGGCATCGTAATCGCAAAGCTGCATTCAAAACATATCGTTCATGGAGACTTGACAACTTCAAATATTCTTTTGAAAAATGAAGTAGATGTTTTAAACTCTAAATGTGGATCTCAAGGTGAGAAATGAACTTAGAAATAATTCTAACCGTTTAAAAAAAATTTATAGCGAGTGAAGAATATTATTTAAATTTTGTTTTAGTTTCAGATCAGTTAGTTGTTATAGATTTTGGTCTGGCTCGAGTTGATTCTACGGCAGAAGATGCTGCAGTAGATTTATACGTGTTAGAAAGATCTCTGAGTAGTGCCCATGCACAGATACCGGAATTTTTTAAATTAGTATATAATAGTTATCAAAAGTTTTTTAAACATAAGTCACAATTGAAAGAAATAATTGTCAAGTATGAAGATGTAAAAGCTCGTGGCCGAAAGCGCACGATGGTTGGATAATAAAAATAAAAATTAAGTAAATTGATTCACTGGAGTACTTATTGCTATGATTATTATTTTTTTCATGAATCTGATTTTTTTGTAAAACAAAAATATATAAATTGACTGAAAAAAAAAAATCAAATCAAGTGGGAGTTGAATTTAAAGAAATAGAAAACTTATAAAGTTTGAAGATAAATTATGTGTCCCAAAAAGCATATTAAAACTTTGTCGTGAGTTGAAAAAAAAAGATCGCAAAATCAAACAAAGATTAAAAAAATAAAATAAAATAAAATAAATGTTGATGATTTCGATGTTGAAATTTTGAAACCTTTACGTTTTTTTTGTATTGAAAAAATAAATAAATTTTTTTGCGGTTTCAAAAATTATTCAAGATTTTTACTTTAAAAGAAATTAATTATAAGTAATTTTTCTAAACACTCCATTGATGTAAAAGGAGATGATTTAAAAAAAAAAAAAAAAAAGACCAATAAAAATTTAGTCTGAAAACTTTATTTTTTCAAATTATTGTACAAGACACTGCTAAAAAACTGAAAAAGACAATTTTATTACAAAATTATTTTATAAGAATACAAGGTTTACAACTCAACTACTTTTGGCTTCGACTGAACTGATCTCGAAATCAAGGCTAACTTTGAGCCTCAATGCACTGGTTTAAAAAATTAAAAAAAAAGGGCAAGTATTTATTTCGAGTAGAAAACAATTCTCTTTTATTCTTTCAATATTAAAATTAAAAAAAACTTATTTAGTAAATACTTGAATTGAACCTATGTCTGTCAAAAATATTGCAAAAATCATAAAAATTTTGATTTATTGAAACATTTTTCTATAGAATATTAGTTTTGCGATCAAAAGCAATTATTTACATCAATTTTCGAATAAAAAAAAAAAAGTAACTCCCATCTTCAGAAAATCGAAAGTAAAAAAAATTCACTTTCAATTTTTTTTTTAAATCTTCAGCAGGGTTCCTCAAGAGTTGAAAAAAGTTTTTTTTTTCGTTTCAAAGGAAAGACTCGTAAATTTAATCTGTCAAAGGGTGCAGCTTCCGTCTGTTCTCACAGCGCGAGAGGTTTATATTTATAGATATAACATTGGTAGCGTTTAACCTTGAAAACTCTCCCACAGAAAAATCGACTCGCGTAGCTCCTCCCCCAAAAATGTTCCCTCTCCTCTAAGCAAGCCACCCTTCGGCTTCTCTTCCGCGTTAGTCACGTTTTCAAACAAAGGGAGCAGTAGATGGTATAAAAAGGGCGAGGACCTCGGGGGGAGCGTTAGTTTTCTGTGGAAAGCGGTGCGTTCTGCGGGTGCTAGACTTCTTTGGGCTCTGAAAACTGCCTCTTCTAAAATATATGATCGTAGTGTCGTGGGTGTGTATACCTAGTCGTGTGAATTGTAATGAATGTTTTGTTTGGGAGAACAAATCGTGTTTATGAAAAAACTTTTCGGTACGTTTTTCATATTTTAATTTTGCCGTCAAGGGCCAAAAGCAGTAGAGAAGAAAGAATTAAATCACGGCACTTAAGGTAAAATTAAATTTTTCAGTTGATGCGCTTAAAAAGCTATACCCGTTTTGACACTCCCAGTCTATATTTAGTTTGTTTCTTTTTTTCCCATTCAATCATCAAAACAATTTAAAACAAAACAGCAAGATAAGAAAAAAAAAGTCCAAATTGTTTTATTTTTTAAATTTAATTTGCAATCAAATACACGGTAATTTTAATTATATTCTAATTTAATTGTTTTTTATTATTTTCAAAAAAGGATTGGACTCGAAAGTTTTTCAATTTTTTAAGTTTCAAACAATCAAATTGTAAAATAAAGACTCTTTAGACTTTATTTAGAATTTTTATTTGGTAAAAAAAATAAAAATGAAGGAAAAACTAGTACCCCATTATAAAAGTCTGTACTTCTATACTGTTTACATGAAGAATTTGAATTTTGAGATAGAAAAGGTGGAAGGATAAGGAATCAAATCGATTGCTTATTATTTCTTAGAGCAAAGTTGTTAAAAACCACTTTTTGCCTTGGAGTGAATGCAACAGAACAGTCATTTTTAAATTTTCCAAACTACTCAAGACTCCGAAATTTATTATTTTTTTCTTTTTTTTCTTCCTACACTGGCCACTTAAATTACACCCATCTTATTATACCCGAGATTATTCCTGCAGTCATCATAATTTGGGTAAAACTTTAAACTTTTTAAAAAACTATCTTTAAAATAAAAAAAAAATACGCATTAAGCAATGTTGTAAGGATTGTAATAATAGAAATTACTGATATAATCATTGATTAAAAATATAAATCTAGCTGGTTGATTTACTTGATAAACACGTAAGCTCGCTATGTAAATTTCTCTTAACTTCAAATTTATTTTGAATTTTTTTTTTTAGTTTAGTTTAGTTTACGTATACTGTATTGCAGACGAATGTCATTGATGCAAAACTGTACTCAGAACTTTATTTTGACTCATTTAAATGTTTAATTTCCTTATTCAACAAGTTGTAATACTCGTACTCTAAATTATCTATATAACCGGATACTATCATTTGTCTTTGATAAACTTAAACTCTTTTTGCAGGAAATTACGGAGAAAAATTAAGATCTTTAATCCATAAAGAGCTCGCAAGTAAATTAGTAAAAAAAGATGGAAAATTAGAAAAATGAAGGTTCTACAACAACTATTGTTACCTCAACCTGAAAACCAGTACCAATTCTTTTATTATTTCACCAAAAAACTCAAAAAGATAATAATTATTAGAGAATGTCAAATAAAAATGTTAAATCATATTTTCGATTTGAAAAAGAACAATTACAGAAACTAAAAGATGAGTACGCTCGTTCAAGTAGTCGGACAGTACAGCAATGCAAAAAATTAGCATTAGATTTAGGGGTTGAAGAAATTAGGGTTAGACATTGGTTTTATGTTCGACGGTATGAAGAAAAAAAATTTAAGAATTCTAAAATCAACAGCACATCATTAGTGCAAAATCAATCTCAATTAGCTCCTTCATCGGAAAATGAATTTAGAAATGAAAATTTTCCGTGTTTATTAGAATCGAATAATGAAAATCAACAACATCCTAGATTGAATTATTTGAATCAGCAAGATTTAAGTGTTGTTCCTGGATTAACATTAAATTTTCAATCTAAACGCTGTGAAACAAACGTTTTGTCATCTCATAAGCGAGTGAAAACTTATTTCACAAAAGAACAAGTAGAAAAATTAAAAATAGAATTTAGTCGCACGAGCTTTCCGACAGCAGATGAGTACAAAAAACTGGCCAATGATCTAGGAGTTTCTGAAAAAAAAGTAACGACATGGTTTGGAAATCAACGGCATAAGGATAGATTGAAAAATCCCTTGAAAAATCAATTGCAATCAATTTATCCGAAATCAACTGAAAAAGAAAAAAATTTTCAAGTAACATCAATTAATAATTTTTCATTAACAGGAGATCGATCAGAATCCTATCCTAAAATTATTCAAAATACACATTCATTACATACTTCCAACATCGAAAATATTCTAAAAGAAAGCGTTTCAAACAACTACGATGAAATTGGATTTCGATTCACTGTAGAGCAAATTGAAGTACTGAAAAAAGAGTACGAACGAAAGAAATATACAACAAAAGAAGAACAAAAAGAAATAGCAAAATTTTTAGAAGTGGATGAGAAGCAAGTCAGGCAGTGGTTTTATGAGAAAAATAAAAAAACACAAAATGAACCATCATTACTCAGTGGCTCTTCAATGCCCGCACTTGGAATTTCTCAAAGCCCGCAATCTTTATGTTTTACAAATGAAAACATTTCAAACAAAAACATATTGAAAAATAATAAGAGACTTAGACTTACAGAAGAAAAAATTACAATTCTAAATAATATATTCTTACGGAACAAGTATTTAACAAAAATTGAAGTAAAAGAATTAGCTAAATATTTAAGTATCGATGAATCAAGGGTCAAGTACTGGTTTCTAAATCGCCGCAAAAAGGAAAAAAAAAAAGATGTATCTTTAGTGACTAGAAATTTGTCGTTTTATAACCAAGAATTAGAGCTCCAAACTTCTAAATTAGTCAGGTCAAGGAATTTATCGACTAAAACTAAAGAACCACTCAAGGCCCCATTCACGAAGGAACAAGTTGAAAAATTATTAATAGAATACAATAAAAAAAAATATTTGGCGGAAGACGATTGCGAAAAATTAGCGAAAGATGTAGGGATTGATCAAAGTAAGATAAAAAATTGGTTTGAAAATCGTCGAAACTGGGAAAAATTAAAAGAGACATCTCCTGTGATAAGTAATTCGTTTATCAATAAACTGCAACCAAGCTCTTCGTCAGAGCAGGAACTTTGCTCTAAGCTTCGTTTAATATCTGACAAAAATAGTAATAATTTATCGAAACGCACAACGAGTAATTCTACTAGAATCTCATTAACAAAGACAATAACAAGAAAACTTGAAGAGGTATTCAAAACTACAAATCAGCCATCGTCTCACTTGTATGAGAAATTAACGAAAGATTTGAAAGTTCCTAAAAAGCGGCTGAGGAGCTGGTTCAAAAATCGTCGTAGAAAACAAAGAATACTCAACGAGTTATTAGGAATCTACAATTCGTCGTCTTATCAACAGATTTCCAAGACTCCAGAAAAGACAGCTGATGGAGAAGGAAACTTTGAAATAACAAGTGGAATTGATTTAGATGATGAATGTAGACCGTATGATATCTTAAATGATAATAATGCAGCCTCTGCACAGAGAAAATCTTTGAAAAATAAAATTGAATCAGTAGATTTAAAGGAAAAAAACAAAAAGTTCAAGCTTATCATAAAACTTGAACCAGATGAAGCAGAAGAGCTCGATCTCACAGAATCACAACATGAGGCTTTCGAAACTGACAACTTTTTAGCAGATCAATCTCAATCAACTGCTCAGAACGATCACTCAGATACATCGATCCAACAAAACCTCAAGCAAATGATTAAACCCGATCCAGATGAAATAGAAAATCTTGATTTCACAAAATCACAATATACTGATTCTGAAACTGATTGTTTTTTAGAAAATCAATCTCAATCAACTGCTCAGAACGATCACTCAGATATATCGATCCAACAAAACCTCAAGCAAATGATTAAACCCGATCCAGAAATGACAGATCAGTACGACTCCCAACAAACGTGTACTGAGATTGATAAATCTGCACCGGATCAATATCAAACAAGTATTTCAGAAGAAGAACTTTCTTGTCAAAATTTTAAGCATATGACAAACTCCGATCCACATGAATTAGAAATGTTTATTCAACAACATACGTCTTCTAAAAGTGGCAGTGTCCCGATAGATCAATTTCTGTTATCTACAATCGATACAGAGCATTTTCAGCAAAACCTTAAGCAAATCACAAAATCAAATTCGAATGAACCACAATTTATTCAGCAAGCTTTATCTAAAAACAAGGATTGTTTAGATCATCGGTCTGCTGGATTCGTTGAGAAATTTTCACAAAAGAAAGACTTTGCAGAAATCGTACCAGAATTAGAAAAATTAAATAAGAAAAATCAGACACAGTTACCACAAGCGATACATAAAAGTAGTGACCTTTACTCAAATCGACCAATTCCTCAATCAATTTCAAAAAACATCCCTCAACAGAAAAAAATAGAAGAAATCCAGATTCATAATTTAGATGAATTAAATTTACCAGAACTAGACGAAAAGTTTTCAGGAACTACGAGGCAAAATCATAAGTACAATGGTCAAAAATCATCATGCAACTATGAATATTTAACAGCTTTTAATCATGAACAACAGCCTATGTTGGTGGAGCAAGCAAAATTTGAAAAAAAAAATGAGAATTCAAATTGGTCAAAAATTAAACAGCTTCAAAATTTGCCTTACAGTAGATCACCGCAACTATCAAATTATCAATCTCAATTAGAACCTGGCGAGGAAAGATTGCCAGTTTTAACACCGCATTTTCAAAAACAAAATCAAAATTTTGATTGTATGGAAATTCAACTTTCCCAAAATGAATTTTGCAATGGATCAAATCCTTATCATCAACCTCATCAGTCGGGAAACTGTCGAGAACAAGAACAAACCACAACGCTACAGCCCAAAAATCAAAATATGATATCCAACTTTAAAGAAAATTACCAATGGAACGCACTGCAACATTCAGATTCTCAGATACAATTAGAAAAACATAAACAACAACCGACTTTGACGTCACACTGTCAAGAACAATTAAGTGCGCATTTCAATTTAGAGAAAAATACACAATGTATTGATGTTCAACATTCGAACAGCTATTATGATTCATCACTTTGTCGGGAAAACCCGCCAAACTTAAGGCTACAACTCCAAACACAAGTTATAAATTCGAATTTAAAGTATGATCAACGAAACAATGGACTATTAAACTATCCGTACCATCTGCCTCAATCAGCACCTACTCCAGTACAACAGGTATTCTCGACACCACAATTTCAAAAACAAACTGTGAATTTAAATTTTAAAGAAAATTATCAATCAAGCAATGGATTGCAACAGCAGTACTATAAACCTCTTCAAAATCAGCCTCGTGGATTACATCAGTCACCGCCTTGCCACGAGCAACAAAAAATCTTGACACCACAACAAAGAAATCAAAATATAAATTTTAATTGTAAAGAAAACACTGAATTACCTAGCAATAGACGATTACAGCACCCACCTCAGTCAAATTTTTATCAGGAGTCAAATTTTCAAAAACAAATAAATTCTGATTTTGTGGAAAATCATCAACGCATTAATTTACAATACCAGTACCATTACCCTCAACCAGCATCTTGTCAGTTTCAAAAACAAAATGTAAACTCTCATCAGATGTTTCAACTTCTTCAAAAAAAACAATGCGATAGATCTCAAAGCTTGCACTATCAAGCTCAAACAGTTCCAATTGTGGATCAACAGCCGATCTTAATATCGCACTTCAAAGATCAAAATTTAAATCTCAGTCGGATAGAAAATAATCAGGAATATAATCGATTACAACATTTGCATTATCAGCCACAATTAGGACTTTTTCAAGCACAACATCCGACTTTGACACCGCAATTTCAAAACCAAGCTTTAAATTCTAACTGGACAGGGACTCAACTTTCACAAAATTACCAATCCAATGGTTTACAATTTTCACAAAATCATCCTCAATTGATTTCGAGAGAACAGAATCCGATCTCAACGCCACATTTTCAAGAACAAACTAGGAATTATAATTTGACAGGAGAACAAATTTATCAAAATCAACAGTATTTTTGGTCTCAAAATTTAAATGTACACCTCAACAACAACCTTTAAATGACTGAATATTTAAAATATAAGTATAATATAGGTCCTACGTTACCATTAGTTAATGTGACTCGTAAATCGTAATCCGATGCTGATCCCGAATGCGAGCCCCGCTTCGATACCGTCCGACTTTGTAGTATTCATAATGGTACATACATTATATAACATTCGTTAAATATTGAATAGGGTTGAAAATTTGTTAATGTTATTGAAAAAAATATTTTATAACAAAATCTGCAATTTAGTTATAGCGAATAGCGCAATGATCTCAAAGAAGAAATTGAAGGTATCTCATCCTTAATTTTTTTTACTATTTTATATTTTATAAAAATATAGTTAAGAAAGAATTAAATTAAATATCTATAGTTTTAGGAAAAAAAAAAAAAAAAAAAAAAAATTTACAAGAAAAATTAAAAAAATATATTAATAATATTTTTTTTATTTGTAAAGGGCCATGCCCGTATATTTGAATAAAGTAAAATAAAATAAAATATTACTTACATGTTGTAAAAAATGTTTTCTTTTTAATAAAATTTATTTTTTTACCACTGAATAAATAAAGTATTGTCTAATACCTCTTACTTCCTTTTGCCTTTTGTTTAATTGATTTTGTTTCATGGCCTTGCTTTTATTTATTATTTATTTACAGTAGAACCTCGCGCATTGTCCATTCGTCGGGACCGAGGACCTCGCGCATTGTCCCTGTCGGCATCTTTGATCTTTGGACAATGTCCGAGGTTTTGCAGGGACAATGCGCGAGGTCCTACTGTATTTATTATTATTATTATTGTTTTCCTTAAGTATATAATTTAAAAAGTCATTATGAGAAAGATACTTTTTTTCAGAATATTATAATATGTATTTTATTTTTTATAGTAATTTAAATTTGAATATTTTTTTTCTTACTGACTTATTAAGTATCGGGAAAAAATCATAGAAATAAATATAAATTTTCGACTCTAGATAAATATAAAAAAAACTTGAGACCCTATAAAACTTATCATTTTTAAAATATATAAAATGTCAATATAATCCGATTAATTGAGTTGAATAAAACCTGTTTATAAGAAAGTTTGTTTACTAAGAACTTGAATTTTTAATCCGTCTATATGATGATGTATCAACTAAAAATTTTAAGTGTTTTTTTAAAAAATACAAAATTGCTACAATTTGTTACATACCATCATAAAAAATTAATTCATGAAAGATTTTTTTTATAAATATAAATTACATTGCCCGATTGTGAAATCGTATTTTAGGTAAGCAAACTGTAAAGACCATTTAGATTTATTTTTATAATTTAACATCTCATTTTTTCAAATTATATTTTATACATTATCATAGGAATTTTGTTGATGATTAAAAATGGTTAAATAAAGAGCAACTTATTTTATAGAAATGATATATATTTATTACAATAAATGATCAGAATACGATCGAGTGTTTTACAGTTTTAGATAGATATTTCGTTTTATATCCTTACACAGTTCATGGCTTGATTCATAATAAAACAAGCAATAAAATTAATGTTTTTTTTTGTTTGTTCGTATTGATCCGGAATATAAGTATCAAGTGCTCTAAAATTATCATAAAGTTCTAAAGTTTAATTAATTACAGAAATTCTAAGATTGTTTTTAAGATTGAAATACATTGATGTTTAAAACTGCGATAGCACAAAATAATTAAAATAATTCTTTATCGATCAAAATTGAAGAAAATTAAAAAATCAATTTCGTTTATTTAAAAATTGTAAAAAATTTCTATTACTGAATAAGGCCATTTTCCATCACTGTACGATCTTTTTTTCTCGCTTAACAATTTTTAAGTTTTACATATGCACTTTACTTTAAAATTTAATGATCAACGCATTTTTAATATATTACAAGAGATTATAAATGAAAATCTGTATCTTACTATGGTCCCTTCCGTTTTAAAACCAAATGTGGAGGTGATAATAATTCAATTGTTTGTTTAGAAATTTTTATTTATTTGTTACTATAACGAAATGTGTTTGAAAAAATTATGAAGAATACATTAATTGAGATCAGCGTATAATATTCTTTGAAATTTTTTTTTTTTTTTTTTTTTTACTTGATCATATTTTGTAGCAAAATTTTACAAGAATTCCTAAGAATAAACATTTAGTTACATATGTATGTACAGTGATTTGAAGATTGCAAGTTAATTTTTGCATGAGTCTTTGTATACAACTATATATTACATGTTTTTTTTATAATGTAAATGAAAAAGCAAATACAAATTGTTTGTTAATCATTCTTTTAAATTAATCAAAGGAGATAAGTTTGGCAAGTCCAACCCGATTTCTATGACCCTGAGGTTTCAAGTTTTACATGGTGACTCCTTTTCAAGCTAACTATCAAATAAATAAATTACAATTGAAAAAAAATGTTGTCTTTTTAAAATTTTTTTTTATAGTTGATAATATCCGTTTATCTTTGCTAAAGCTCATTACAAAATTTTTTTATTGCAACCACAGGGAAATCATAACAGTAATTCAAACTTTATTGAATAAAGTATCAATTATTAGTTATACATTTTTTTAGAACTTCACAAGACAATAAATTTGTACTAAAAAAAAAAAAAAAAAAATTAAAGAATTTGATTGAAATTAATTGAGAAGAATTTCAATATGATTCACGACTCTTTAAAATTATGATAATCTTCTTCTGTTCTTACTCTGTACTTAACGATATATATGCATTCATCTAATTTTTTCTCAATAATTTAGAAAGAATTACTCTTAATTAATTTGTTTAAATAATATTTTTACGCCACGAAAGCTTGTTTTTAACGTAGGGAACATTCTTTTTAACAATAAATGTAATTTATATTTATTTTACTTTTTTTATTGCACAGTTAAAGTTTTACAAAACTTTTTATATCAATTGATAAATTACAATTGAAAAAATTTGTCATTGATAACTTAGTACTAAAGCAACAAAAATCTCGAAATAAAGTCGCTTGATTGCTATAAATTTAACACTAAAAAATCGTTGCATTTACTTTAAAAATGTTTAGTTTATTACAGTACATCTGTGGTTGTTGAAGATTAAAAAGATTTGCAATTAAATCATTTAACTTTTAATAATAATGCGTTTATTATTATTTACAAATACGTTGTATTCAAAAAAGAGATTATAACAATCATAAAAATGAAAATATTACAATAAAACAATAACATTCTTTATGTGCAATGGACGAGTGTTTTGTTGATTCAACATGTATACATTTTTAATTTTCAAAACTAACAATTTAATCAATTAACGGAGGCTAAAAATTATTATAAGATAATTTAAAACGAAAATTGCTCTTTTCGCAATTTCGAACAGTTTTTTCAAGGCATAAATGTCTATACATGCTTTAAAATGCATTTGATTACTTCCCACAACATACATTTTTAAGCATTTTGCACCACAAATTACACTGATTGACCTCCACGCAATAATGCTGATATTTAAAGAAGCAAGTGCCATTTAGTAATTGCATTTATTTAAAATCAGCTTACACGTAGTTGGTATGACTATTTAACTAAATCACATACTG
Source organism: Encarsia formosa (assembly GCA_038277355.1). Taxonomy (NCBI): domain Eukaryota; kingdom Metazoa; phylum Arthropoda; class Insecta; order Hymenoptera; family Aphelinidae; genus Encarsia; species Encarsia formosa. Next base: position 117,439,978 of record CM076184.1, read on the forward strand.
AAATACTAGTTACATCGAGTAACATAAATTAAATGTGTACAAACCAGTTTACAATGATGCGCATATATATAAATATATACTCGCACTTGTATACATATATTTATACATATGAGTTAGATGTGCTTTTTTATATTTACAGTTATAAAATTTTATAAATTATTATTAATGTTCATACAAAAACTGTACTCCAAATTATCTGCTTTTTTATTGATAAGAAAAAACTAAATATTCTCGACACCTCGAATACTTTGCTCTTGTACATATTTTAGCACTATGTAATGTTTTTTTTAACAATCCCTATATATTTTTTGGTATAATTTGTAAAAAATCATGCCAATTTAATTCAACGTTTTCTACTATATCTCGTAAATTAACTATCATTGCAATAGGCATTATTAAGATTTCTAATAAATTTTTATGCATTACAAAAAAAGTTATTATGGAAATTTTTGTACCCATTTTTCTGTGTTCTACAATCGATCGAATCTAGCGAAAATTTCTGCAGTCTTTTGATAAACAATTTTATTTTATTTATTAATTTTTTTTTTTTTTTTTTTTTTTTTTCATAGAGCCAAGAAGAATTATCTAACAGAACAAATAATATTTCAAAATCTTTTTAATCAAGTAAAACGTTTAAATTTGAATCACGTAAAATCTTGGTGTAGAGCTAAACATATTCAGGCACATTATATGATAATAATGATTTTTTGTGACTCGATGTTTAAAAAGGATTGATTATAGAAAACATATCTTTGATGTAAAGTACTTTACTGTATGCTTTACTTTTGCAATATTAAAAGTAGAAATTTCACAAATTTTATTGTTTTACTACGGCTTTTGCATAACAGTTTAATATATATTACACATAGTAGTCAGTCCAAGGCAAACATTATTAGTAATAATATTATTACTATTTCGTATTTTTTAAATTTATTTAGATTGTTCTACCTATATATTACTTTCGTTTTAAAAAATGTATTCTTAACATTTAATATATCTCTTTCAAATATTTACAATTAATGCTATTGTACAAGATTTTTATATTGATTTTCGTATTAATGATTTAAAAAGGCAATTATTTAGTTTAATCGTTATCGCGATTTATTTACTTTAACAAAAAAAGTAAATTATTTAGAACTCTTTTCATTGATATATTGATATAAATTTTAAAAATTACATAATTTATAAGCACATTCTTACTTGGCTATTAAATCGACTCGGTAAATAGATGTTTCTTATTGCAATTTTGAAAAATTATGGGCTATTTAAATCAATTTATGAACTAGAGATTAGTCAAAAAAGTGCATTAAATAAGACACTGAAATTATAAAATGACCAAATTTTTATCTATTCTCTTAATCGTTTTAAATATTAAAAAAATAATATTTTCAATTCATTGATTTTATTTTTTCAAGTGAGATTTTATTTTCACCAACTGCTTCAAATTAATAATTAAAAAAGTAATTTTATTAACATTTAATAGTAGATAATTTGCAGTTGGTGTTAAACATTGTAAAAACTCGCATCTTTGGGGTACATGATAAGCAACAATTGTCTTTTAAAAAATTCTATTAAAAAAAATTTTTTTAATTAAATTTACAAAAAAAATAAATAAATTATTTTTATAAATTTTCGAGATTATATCAAATAATCAAATGGTCAATATTTATCCTACAAAAATAAAAAATTCTCTTATTGATCACATTTTTTTGTAAAATAATAGTAAACCTAAAAATCAAAAAGCTTTAAAAATTTACCTTGTATGGTACTTGGATATCTACCAGCACATCAACAATTTTTTACTTTATAATAATTTAATTTATATATACCAAAACACTGAAATTTCCAAAGAGTGTTCTCTTTCCAAATTTTATACCTCACTCATACATCGCGATATGAATTTCATTTTTCTAAACTAAAACTCGTATTTTAAAGCTCGACTTCAGTTGTAAAAAAAAAAAAAAAAAAAAAAAAAAGACAACAATAAGGAGAAATGGCGACACATAGTATCACAAAAGTTAATGCATGTTTGAACTCTTAAAAAAAGGAACAGAGTTTTTCGGTTTTGTTCTCATCGGCAAGTTTGCCCACGGCTTAAACAGCACTAAAATTATTTTATTACACCTAACAATAACAGCAGTTTTTTTTTTTTTTAAACCGTTCAACTGATCACATCCGGCGTGTGTGAGTTCCTGGTTGTCGAGTTTTCTTTCGGCGAATTGGCAGCTACGCTGCTCACCTGCCTGGATACATTGTTGGACGAAAAAGGCATGGCAAATTTGAAGTCCGAGCTGTTGGGCAGCTTTCGCATGATCTTTCCAGAGGTGATGAGCCTGCCAAAGCCTTCCTGGTGAGCAAAAGCGTAACCCGAACGCAGCGACCGCCGCGTACGCCTCGTAGACGGCGTTCGTAGCACGTCCTGACTCTGTCGGGAGCGCATTTGGACAAGTCGCTGCTTTAGACGCACGCGATCGGACAACGTAGGCCTGACGTCGATGAAGAAGAATCGCCACGCCAGCACTGGTATCACCAGCATGATGCACGATATCACTGCGGTGAACCAAAACGTTGCTTCCGACATAGCCTAAGAATTAAAATTTAAGTTATTTTCTAATTTTGATAGTCTAAATTGGTATACAGGGTGTTAGTATTTATAAAATAGTATTTTTTATCAACGAACCATCGTTAGACTGCCAACATAGCTGCCTCCTATGACGAAATTGTAAAAATAGTCTAAAACAAAGTACCAAATTAGGGAGCCCCACACCATAAAATGATTGACGATAGTCCAATACGAAGTGTCGAGAGCTATTTGAACTGTTACAACTATGACTAAAATAGTGGCCACAACACTGCCCAGCAGCATGTGATCCGAAAGTACGTAGCCTTTCGGAGAAACACCATCTCTGTATACTCCTACAAAAGATTTAAAAAATGTACTCGGTTTATCATGTTATAAAATAAACTTTATTTTCACAATAATTTATTTTAAATCTTACCATAGGGCACCAAAAAAAGTACGCAACTAGCAAAGAATCCGTGAAGAGCGCTCCAACAAAATTCTTTTTTATTAAACAGTAAATTTTGATGCCCAGGTGTATATAACTTTGGATACATTAAGCTGTTTTTATCATTTACATCTTGATCAAATATTCCGACTGCGAGGACAGGCAGTGAGGTATAAAATAAATTATAAACAGAAATGTACATAGGATCAAAAACGGTCTGAAAATAAATTAACGTTGTTAGATTTTCAAAAAAATATGTTAAAAATATATTCATTTCATCTCAATGTGATCAGAAAATTTTTGCATTCACGCTCGAATCTCAACTACGGAGTGAAACTCAACATAGGAGTCTCAAAAATCATATTCGCCTTAAAATCATCATACGATACAATGAGCCATGAAATTATTTTAAAAAATCTTTGATTATATTTACCTGTGCGCTAAATCCACAAAAGAAGGCAAACCAAATATGACATAAAGTGAATGCAAAGTTCTTATAAAAGAAATATCTAAGGAACTTAGACATCCTATAGTAAGACCATCTCCCGTGAACCATGAGCAATCGTTCTAGAAACCTAAATTGCCCTATCGAATAATCTGACGCTAATACTGCCTGTAAACCTTCCTGGCCGCTGATGCCAACGCCAATGTGGGCGGTTTTTATCATGGAAACGTCGTTAGCTCCATCTCCGACTGCCAAAGTTACGGCTTCTTTACTCTTTTTGACGAGTTCGACCACCATAGCTTTTTGAAGAGGCGTCACTCTACAGCAAATCACAGATTTACCTACAAAACAATATTTTGTTTAAAAAAATCAACTGAGTCTATTTTTATATTGGTTGCTAACGAATAATAATTTACATTGGCAGGAAACTTCCATGAAAAGTTTTTCCATCTGAGGATGTAGAGCATGAACCAAGGAGTGTCCATTGATGACCACTGCGAAACCCGCTTGATTGTCACCATCGATTTCATCCGCATCTTCTCTGGCTGGATTGTACTCTGTGTCGCTATTATTTAATGACGAAAACAGTTTAAATGAAAGTCAAATTTTTTTCATCACGTTTGCGAAATTCATACGTATCATCACAAGCATTGAGACACCATGTATTTTCCCAAGCTGCCCGACTAGCCGTACCACTACGTGCACTGAAAAATTTGTGTCGGCCAAAAGTCGGCAGACGTGTCGGTTTATGTAGTTTCGCAGGTAGATGATGCGTTAGCTTTATCTTTCTCACTCCCATTACGGAAGACGTAAACTGACACGAGTGTCAGCCTGTGACTGACACAAATTTCTCAATGTGGTCTTACGATTTTTTAAGCACAATAACTGATTTCTCTTAAAAAAAAATCTTTAGTGTACATGAAAGGAAAAGATACGTAATGAATACCCAAACGTGACATAAAGAGTGGTAAAATTTCAATTACACTAATTTTTTTATGTTAAGCAGACAGAAAGAGAAGGAGTGAGTTTCAAGCTTTTAATTATAATAATTCACTATTGATGGTTTTTGAAGCTAAAAAGAAAATTAATTACTTATTGAGTGAAAAGAGTAATCGAAAGTGAACGTATAATTATTACTCACAATCTATTCTAATATTAAATTTGAATAAATAGCTAATAATCCTTACGAATTAAAAGTATATTCTATTCAGTAAAAAAAACTAAATTTATGTTCAAAATCTAATTAATTAATAATATCAAAAAATTTACCTCGTTTGACATGCAAAAAACTTGCTCAAAGATGACCTTTTAAAATTAAGTAAATATACAGTGGTAATTATAGATTCTTAAAGTTATTTGAAAGCCTAAAAATAGCCAGATTTAACTAGATACTCTAATAAGAACCCCAAATAATTCCTTTGCGAATAATTTAACTTTATAAAATAACACCCAGATCAGTGATATTTTAACCAAAACCAACATATACAGTGAAATTTAGCATCCAGTCAAATTGATGGTTACCCATGGAATACTACATTGGTTCTATGTATAGTAACTATTATATCGGTAAAGACGTATTAAATACTCGGCTGTCGATCGTCGGGGTAGGGACCTCCTGCGAACGACAGCTCACAAAGCTTAACCACACAAAGTAAATGGTGCTTTTTACATTAATTTCTATTTTAGGAGGGATAGCCTTAATCCAAAGGTTGTAATTTGCATGACCGAGAAAATGCAGGTACAGAATAACCGGTAAATTAAGTTATCGTACTCCGTCTCTTTCGTTAGCCTGACCTTTCCTTGTCCCACCTGAACGTGACGATCGAGAGGGTCGGCCTCTTCTGCTGATTCATGGCGGCTTTTATCGTTTCTAGATACCGTGTCAACTGCGTCTCGACCCCGTCGTAAGTAGTCGCATCCACAATGAAAACGTCTGTCAGATCGTCCGTCAGCAACTGACACGAGTAACCAATGTTTATCGCCGTTTCTGGATACAAAAATTTTTTCAATAATCAGACCTTGTAACCTTCTCAACTAATTATTCTCAGCATCTTTAACCAACCTTGCTTATCGCCGGTGAGTACCCAGAGCTTGATGCCTGCGAGACCGAGATTGGCTATCGTCTGGGGCACGCCGTCTTGAAGTTTGTCCTCGATGGCCGTGGCACCCAGCAGCGTCATATCCTTCTCTATCTCCTCGTAAATGGCGTCGAGTTTGTCGTCTTTGTTCTCGTGGCTCAGAGCTGCCTCCTGGTGCCTCTGCTTCCAGTCGTTAAAGAAACTCTCGTCCAGGTCCTTTGTCGACAGACACAACGTACGCAAGCCTGAGGGTTTTCAGTTTTTGGTCAAATATAATTCAGATAAATTGTTCTAATACGTCTTGAAAATCATACCTTCTCCGGCAAATTTATTGAGGTGTTCCAGGGTCTTGGCCATCATGTCCTCGCTCCCTTCCCTCACCCTCTCGTAGATGACGTTGTCCGCCCCCTTGCAGTACAGCTTGAGCTTGCCGTTCCTCCTGAGTATGACCGACATTCTCTTTCTCACGTTGTTGAAATCCAAAATGCAAAGCAGCTCATAAATCTCCCGTTTGCCCATGACTTCGATGGTGATGCTGTTGGGGGAGCGCTCCTTGAAGACGAAACCGAAATTTCGGGCGGCCGAGACCAGGGCCTCCTCGTCCGGGGACTGGGCCTGGTACTCGAGGTGTCCGTTCTTTTCTTCGGCCATAACAGTGTGGCAGAGCGCGAGCAGACGGAAAAAGCTGTGGACGTCCTCGTTGTCCTTGCGCACCACGTCCAGTAGGCTCGCGTCGTAAAACTTGAAGTCCGGCTCGTAGTCCTTGTTGAACGAGAAATCGATGGGCGGTACGGTCTGTGGATCGATAAGATTTAACGAGGTCAGTTTTTTGAGTCCTTTTATTTAAGCTTTATGGAGGCATTATACACATATTTTACGATATGGTTTCATGGTAATGCTTATTGAAATGATTTAAAACTGATAATGAAGTTTGATAAAAAAAAATGAAAATAAAAAAATTACACGTTTTAGATTTTTTATTCTACTCGAAGATGAAGAAAAATTTATATTTTTTTTTAGAATAGGAAATAAAAAATAAAATATGTTTATAATGACAAGAGCCTCCATAGATATACGTAAAATGATTACAAAGCGATGAATAGAATCATGAAGTTGATTGTTAGTTAAAAGTTAGTAGCTGCTGAAAATTTCAAAATTTTTAGTAAGTAAATATACGTGGAAAATTACTGTTTTTCAAATGCAACTAACGGAATATTATTTTAATGACTAATAAGTTGATAAATTAAATTCTTCACTAAATAATAGTAATTACAAATTATACATGTGTCCGAGAAAACATGCACACTTGACGAGATAAAAAGAACAAAAGAATGTACACTCAAAACTTAAATACACTTAAAAAATTACAGTTACAGCAAGCAAAAATAAAATAAAATAATAACTTGATAAGGAAGTATTCTGTAAAAATAAAAATTATGCATCGAGAAAATAGTAGTCTCAGTGAGAATAGATTTTTATTATAGAATACTTTTAACTCAAAGAAGACATAAAGTGTATTTGTGCACGTAATTGTATAATACTGAGACGAAAAGCATGCGTACTGAGTATTTTTGTGGAATTTTAGAACCACCGTTGATGCCCGGATCGTGGGTTGTGCTGGATAATTGGTCGGCTTGTTCCAGCAGGCGAACATTTGCACTGCTCAGAGGCGAGTTTACATGATCCTGACCGTTTTTCCATTTCACTGTCGGTGTGCGTTCGACTTTTTCTGTCTACATGCAGCACACACATGCTCTAATTTATTATTTATGCACAACTTATTTTTCTTAAGTTATAAATTAACGTTAATATACTAAAAAGTAAGGTAAACTAGTTTTAAAGATTGGAAAAATTACCCACATCAAAACTACTTCCACCAGATAGATCAATTTTTAAATTATAACAGTACTAGTCAAATTCATAAAAGAAAGTAATTGAAGAAACTTTTCAAACTTCTAAGTACTTGTAAACTTTATAAGGACCAATATTTTGAAATAAAAAGTGAAATTTTGCGTGAAATTCACGGACGAAATAAATTACATTTAAAAAATAAAATTTGTGTAATAGAAAATTCAGACGTAGAATTTTCTGGAGTTACGCAGATTGTGCATTTAAGTAGCATTGATAAATAAATAAAATTTTTAAAAGACGTAACAGTTTAACTGGTGCTTGTGTAAAAAATCATTGCTTCAAATCAAAATACAGGCAAAATAAATGACATATAAATGAAAGATCATATAAACAATATTCAATACTCATACAATGATTTTTGCAAATACCGCTCTAAAATTCTCTGACAATAATTTTAAAAAATTACTCAAACTCGAAAAATTCATTCTCTAAAAACTTGTTGTAATATTTCATTAATAATCTATAAATCTATTCATTAAAATTCAAAACTATGAAACGTAAAAGCATTCACGATATTAAAACGAATAAAAATCTCGCGAATATTAAGTACAGGAATAATTAAATGAAACTAACGAGTTAAAAATAAATGATACTAGATGAAAAAAGACGTCACAGTACCCTTACTTCGGTGAGATCAACGATCTCTCCGGTGACCTCGTCGATGACATCGCCGTAGCAGACCCCGGCGATGGAGCACTTGTTGAAGGTCATGATGTTCTGGGTGAGGGTGCCGGTTTTGTCCGAAAAAATGTACTGTATCTGACCGAGCTCCTCGTTAAGGGTGGTCGTGCGGGCGCGAGCGTGAGTGTTGGTCGGCGCGTGGTACATCTCCTCGTCCCAGTTGATGAGAAACGACTGGACGAAACGTATCACCTCCACGCTTACGTAGAGGCTTATCGGGACCACGGTATTAAGGACTATCGCGTAGGAGAAGAACACCAGTAGAGCTATTACAGTCGCGCCGATCAGAGGCTCTTGCGGTACCAGAGAGTCCCACGGTAGAAACACCTGTTTTTCAATGAAAATAATAAGATTAGTGACACCTCAGCTGTTTTTTTCTTCAATTTTTATGCAGATAATAATTTTTGAAATGAGTAATTAATAAAAAAGTTACTAATTGGAATTCAAGATTTTAGTATTAACTCTGAATCTGTATGCTTATAGACATTTAATATAAACAAATTTAGCGAATAAAAAAATTGGAATATTCAAGAATAGTTGTTAAAGCATAAAAAATTATTTCTTAAATTAACTTAGTAATTTAACTTTTTTCTCACAGCAAGAGTTTTTTTTTAAGAAACTTACTTGAAAGTATCGACCGACGAGACTCTCCCAGATGCCGCAGCCTATGCAGCAAAACAGACACAGGGACAGTAGAAAAAGGACGATGCCAATTATGAGGAGATTTAGGAGCCTGTCAATGGAGGTCCTCTTGAACTTGCTCTTGCCGGAGTTTTGCATGAGCTTCGTGTCCTTGCCAGCAAAGATCACGATACCGTAGCACCACTGCGTGTTGCGCAGTACGCAACCACGTAATATCACCTTGTCGTTGTCCAACATGTACCTAAAAATTAAAATTTAATTTAAAACATTGATCCCAAAACTCGAGACGATTCATCAAAAAATTTAGACTTACTTTTTTCCTCTCCACGTGAGGACGCCGTCGAATTTGTTCAACAAGTTATTCGGTGCCTCGCACAGAATCTCCCCGTCGAACTGACCGATAAGTTCGTGGTTGTCCATCATCTCCGAAGTTTCTGGCAAACACTGTCGGCACTTTAAATTCGTCTCCCTGTTTGAGTCGAAAAAGTAAAAATTTAATTTATTTAATAACAAGTGGAAAAAAATAATAAACAAAGTAAATTGTTAAATTACCCATCCAACTCGGCAGTCTCGATGTAGCAAAGGCCATTGGGTTCGCTCGTGGACAGCAAAAGCACGTCCGCGGCGACGAATTGGTCGTTTTCCATTCTGATGACGTCGCCTACCTGGACCTGGGACCACTTCTCCTCCCGCAGCGTCGTCCCTCTCAGGGTCCATGATTTTCTGTTGTTCACCTGGGAATCGCTGCTGTGTCGTTGCTGTGATAAATTAAAACCTCGATTAAGCGTGTGAATTCTTAAATAAACAGTGTCTTTTTTTCGATCAACTACTGTGTCTAGTTTTATTATATTTATTATTTGTACGTGTAGAGCACATTTTTGGGTTAAAAAAAGATTTTACTAATTGTTAAAAATGTTTTTTCCTTCTTTTTCAATTTCCAAAAATAAATAAGCCTTAGTGTCAATTTGCCTGCGGATAAATTTTGATATTTTTCAAAGCGACGGTATGATATTTGATTTCATTAAATTTCTTAGTTATTTTGATTATATTTTTTAAACAAAGTTATAATGTTCATTAATCATCGGTCTAACGGATTTTATTGTTTTGACAAATGAATTTCAAAACTATTTTCATTTTTAATTTAATTAAATACTTCTCGTAAAAAAATTTTTTACATAAATTTTACTGGTTTATCTGCAGATCACAGTATCTAAAAATAAAAATATTTTATAATAAAACGTAATTTGGGTATCTAAGTATAGTGTATTCAATCAATTTACAAAAAGAAGTAGAGAAAAAGCTTGACCCAGATCGAATTTTCTGAGACACCAAGTTTACAAATAACTTTTTTTGTTATATAATGGCACATTTTTATAGTTTGAATTTCGTAATCTGTACTTAAAAAAAGTTAATTTAATTTTTTTTAAATAATGATTAACTAAAGAAAAAGAAAATTTTAAAGCTCATTTCGTTGTCAGCAGATTAATTGAGAACTAATGGTACCCTAGTTTGTATAATAAAATTAAAAATATTAGTAATTCAAAAGCGAAGAAAAAAAAAAAAACTTACAAAGTCGTCGTAGGCATCTTTGACGGCAGTGAGGGTGAGCACCCCGATAAGGGGTATCGCTGTGGTTACGGGGGTCAGTGAGGATATTGCGGGTATCAGTTGTAGCACCAGCAGGCACAGGAAGTAGAAGTTGGCGAGCCTTTGAAATTGCTCGAACAAATTCAGCGGCAGGAACGTCAGAACCGAATATTTGGACGTTTTGATGTAATTGTTCTGTCATCGCGAACCAACATTTATTACTAACAATCAATCTAATCGATTTAAAAAAAAAATAAGTTCAAGACTTACCGCATAGTTAAACTGCAAGTTGTACTCCCGATTGTTGGCGCGGATTCGCCTTTCTGTTTCTGTAAAAAAACATTAAAATTATCATGAACATACATTTATCAATAAGTTTAAATACGAACATACTGTAAATATACAGAAGATTTTTCTCAATAAAACGGATGATCTCTTTATTTTCAGGATTTTCGCGGTAATCCTGAGTTGAAATTAAAAATAAACATTACCGAACGCACCGATTTAAAGTTCATTCGCTCTAGTTACGGAAGCCCAGCGTGAGCAACAGTGACATGTTGTTTTGTTTATCGCCTCCGGTTCTCTGAGCCCTTTGCATAACCGGATTAATCGCGACGCTCGAGGGGGAGGGCAAACCATCCCCGCGATATAAACATGTGCTAAGCAATTCACATCAAGTGTCGTCTTAAAAAGTAAACCTCGTTACCTTATAAAACATTTACAATCATCAATTATCTTGTAATTAAGTTTGCAACAAAAAAATGTTTACCTTTTTTTAAACAAATTAAAATACCTTGAAAGATAATTGAAAAAATTTTGTAAAAAAAAATCAAATTAAAAATTTTATAAGTGTAACATCGAAATAATCCCACATATTGTAAAATTTTCCGAATTCAATATTTCTTTCAGCGTGACTCCAGAGACCAAACGGAATACGCGATATTGCGTTTCACTATTTTTGAACACAAGAGGGGGACCGCTGCCAATTTATTCAACTAGAGCGATTTTTGGTTATTTTTTCAGCTGTTTCTTCGGGTTCGGGAAAAAAAGAATTTTTTTTTTTTTTTTTTTTTTTTTTTTTTTTTCCAGTCAAAGAAAAGGAAGTCACAGTTTATAGGTATTTACATTCGTTAGTTGTGGCTTTTGACAGCTGTCAGTCAACGGTCTTATCCGCGAATCTCTTATTCTTTCAGCTCGTATTTCGCACAATTGCGTATTCAATAACAAATTCTGCTTCAATTTTTCGAAAACATATACATGAATAAATCTAGAAGTCAAAACAGAATAGTTGAATAACGTATTGTGTATTAAAAATTTCTAAAGAATGATCGAATCAATAGAGATTGTGAATATATATTGTGCGTATTCAACAATAGTCTTACGCTTATTTTTAAACAACTAGACGAGAACACTGTTTAAACTGAATCACAAAATTTATTTTGAAATTTTTAAATTAGATAAACGTAATCAATGTGTAATTCAATACTACATAATAAAATACATGATAAAAAAATTTGAAAAATAAATTTTCCTGAAATAAGTAGTAAATTGCATTAATAAATGAATTAATAATTATAGATCATTCAATTTTTCTCCAAAAGTATGAGTGTTCTTACTGCGAGAGTCGTCGCAGGCGCCGAAGAAGCACTCGGTGGCGATCGGGGAACCGGGTGTCATTGAGCTGGACGAGGTCGGGGTCGGCCGGTACCTGGTGCCCCGCCACACGACCAGCTTACCCAGGACGGATAGCAGACTCTCCCTGAGCCGGCTGCTGCTGGCCTGGTGCTGTTTACCTCCCACGCTGCTCGACGAGCCGGGATCCTCGAGGCCCTCCCGCGACGAACTCGCGCTCATCAGGTGCTCCTGCTGTCCGTGCTTTCCCAGCAGACGACGTCGTTGCTTACGGGACGGCTGAATCGAAGAGAGAAGTTTTAGTATAGAGCTTATTGAGTACGACATGGAGTAGAAAAAGTAAATTGTGGTTGTTACTTCAAACTTTTTTTTTAATTTTTTTTTATTTTTTTAAATTTTTGTAATTATGCAGTTATATTAGGTTCAAATAAAATTTTTGATTAATCATATGATTCATTTTTAATAAGGCTTCGATTTAGCCAAATATGTACATCGCTTATGTGGAATTACCGCGAGTGTAAAGCTCAAACTATTTTTTGATTCATTAAAAAGTACAAATTAAAATTAAGCTTTAAACTTTTTACTCGTTCAACAACTCAAATTTTTTGCATTTTTCAATTTAAACATAAAATAAAAATTTATTTTCCAGAAAAATAGACTTAGAGTATTCTACATTTACAGTACTTTTTTTCGAAGCAAATAAAATAATTTAGTAAGCCTGAAAATTAGCGCCTCAAAGGTCTTTCGTGAGTGGGTACAAATTAGTACCGTGGGTTCTCCCGGTGGTGCGTCGGCATCGCGAGTAGTACCAGCCGAGGAGGAGGAGGACTGGCCCAGACAGCAGGTCTTCTCCTTAATTTTTTTCTTTTTCTTTTTTTTCTTGCTGCGCTTGCGCTGCTGCTGCTGCTGCTCGAGCTTTCGGCGCTTTTTCTTGCGGCGAGTGCCGCAGGCAGTGCTGGTTTCGTCCTCGTCCTCATCTTCGTCTTCGTCCTCCTCTTCCGCCTCGTCGTCTTCGTCGTACTCGTCCTCGTCGAGATCCTCCTCCGCCCTGGCCAGACGAGCCGAGGTCCCTGCCGGGGGCTCGCCGGACTTTGACCTTCTCCGACAGGAGCCCGAAGCTTTTGCAGACGCAGACGATGACGATGCTTCTGGCTCGCACTGCTGCTGCTGCTGACGACCCACGAGCGATTTGCTCGGACAGGAGTCTGCTACCTCTTCGCTCTCGCATCGCACCTACGTCGACAATACAATTTAATCGCTTATTTTATAAATTCATGAATCCGTCTTTATTTTTTTTTTTTTTTATACGGATAATAATTATTTTTATTTTAAAATATTGCTCTTGATTAATTAATAAATACATATTTATAAATTACTTATTGTCCTTGAATTAACAATCAATCGAAGGAAATATTTTATTTAAACTAAAATTTTAAACTTTAATTTAGCAATGGGAATATACTACAAGTGATGATGTTATCAGTTGCTTCTCTTTCAACATTTCAGAAAATTCTCTACCGTTAATTTACAGAATTTTTCAAAGGAGCATCAAATGGACTGTAAAGTAAAAAAGCTAAACTGGCAACTCAAAGGGGTTGAGATTCGATTACTTTTTCTGGCTGACTGAAACAAGCACAACCTGCCCTTATTGATCAAAACATAAAAAAATGTAGTTTTTGTAAAAAAGTTTCCTTTGCACCAGAGCTGAGCAATATTCGATTATATCTAGAATCCAAATCAAAGATTGAAAACGAAAGATACCGACACAGATCTAAACTCCAATTAGGACTTAGATGACTTTTTAGTCTATAGCATGTATGTGTACCTACAATTTTCCTAAAAAATTTTATTTATTTATTGTATTTTTTCATTTTAACTTATAATGATTTTTTAAATAAAATGTACCGTTATTTCTTGAAACAAATCGATTTTTTAAACTTAAATTAAAATTTTTTAAAAGTATTAATAATTTTCAAAGTTATTAAATTTTGTAATTCATTTAGATTGAAATTAAAACTTTTAACCGTAGCTTACAGTCATAAATCGATAGTTGGCTAAAAGTTAACGGCGACTGCCACTGCCAAGCTAAGTGCTGGATCAGGTAAAGTTATGTGGGTCAAAAGTAGTAGTTTTTTTATTTTTTTATTAATGTAATGATGCAATAAAAAGCATTTACATATATTTTTCAAGTCAATAAATGAAAAAACAGAAATAAAAAAAATTTAATTAGTTATTTAATTTATTTTAATGGGCACAATAAAGCTCCTTTTTATTTCGAGTATTATTTTTAATAAGCAACATTATACAAAAAAATATTAACAAAATAATTCTTCAAAGACACCTGCAGTTATGTGATTTTTAAGTTAGGTTTGAGTAAACAGAAAACACCAAAAAAATTTTATGCTGAAATTTTAAGGAAAATTTTGAATTATTTTATCCTGAAATTTTGATAAAATATTTTCTTTAACTTTGAATTCACTGGCTACTTATGAGCTAACCGAGTGCCGGTTGGTAAATTTTACCTCTGCAAGAATATCATGCATCCTAATAATTAAAATTGAAATTGAAAAAAAAAAATCTTAAAATACAGACCTCGAAGACCTCGAGCTCCAGTGCGTCCTGCTGTTGAAGTCGTCGGGTCGAAGCTGTCGGCTGGAGTGTAATGTTGGCCCTGCTGGTCATCGTCCCTAGCAGCTCCTGCACAGCAGAAGTTTGTCCGCCGGCCTTCTTCTACGGCTCCTCGTCGTCGTCTTCGTCGAGGAGCTGCTGCTGCGTCGTCCTCGTGGGCCTGGGAGCCTCAGACCTGCTTCCCGGGGCCGCATCATTGACTCGAGCTGTGGTGCTGGCGCTCCTGCGGCTCACCTCCGCCTCGACTCGGCCGACTCTTTTCTTGCTCCCGTCGACGGTGACGAGACACCGGACACTGCCATGACTTTTTTTAAATTTTCTGGGCTTTAGTCTAATTATGTACTTAGCTATTTTATTCGGCACCTCTCGCTCGAACGAAGTTCACGTAACAATTAGCGGAACGCCGCGTTTATTAAAAATTCTCGGCGCGACGACGGAGTTTTTCACGCTTCCATTATACAGGCATTCTTGACCGATAGCCAGACGAGCAATGAAAATTCCAGAGCTGCCTGCAGGAGATGGCTTGGCTATTTTTTTTATCTATCATTCACGCTTGCAAAATCACTCAAAGTAAGCTCGGCTGGTTTGATAAAGTGCAGAAAAATAATTTTTACATTGATTATTAAAAGAACCTTGAAAAATTTAGTGGTTCTTAAACTGTACCTCGTGAATCATATTTTTTACGACCACTTGGCCGCAAGCTTCGCGGATTAAAGTTATAGATTTCGGAGCTTTTTTTCAAAAGCCGACTGCCGCGGAAAAAATCAATAATCGAGGATAAATCATCAAAGTAAAAAAAGAGTCTAAGTCAGAAGAAAAAGGTGGAAGAAGATTAAGCGCCGGCTACTCGAGCGAGCTTTTTTTTTTTTTTTTTCTTGGTCGTACACACCAGCTCGACCTTGACTCAGACTATAGCTCGGCTGGAAATCATGTCAGTAGGCGCTGCCGCGACGCGACGCTTACGCGACTAGAGATTAATATATTGATTTATTTTTTTGTGAATCCGAAATAGATTTTTTTTTTTATCGACGCGGATTTAAAAAAGCTTTGCGGATTATCGAACGCTCTTGGATCAACAGTTTGAAATGAAGGCTGGGGAAAGGACTTTTATTAGCTGCGATTAAAACTTATATATTATTTTTACGAGAGAAGCTCAAAGGTTTTCTCGTGTATGGATTTTATTTTTTTTTGGTTTTTCGAATTGATAAATGAAAAATAATATTTTTATTTAATAATTTGAATATAGTTAAAGGTTAAAATTATTACTTGAATTTTAAACCTTTGTTCTAAACATTCTAATTACCATCCGTAACAAAGCTTATAATTATCATACGATATGCGGTAACTAAGTCAAAGTGGACAAGATAATCAGAAATCAAAAGTAAAAAATCAAAGATTAAATGTGACGCAGAAAAATTCTGTGATAAGCCGCTAACGCCGCACCCCTTTTTATTGCAGTCTTACGGAATGGCGCGGGAGTTTTCTCCAATCTTTACGAAAAGTTTTTTTGGCGATTATCTCGTGATTTATTCCGAACGTTATCCACAGAAAAGATTCCAGTTTATCAACATTATTAATGAAGTTTTTGGGTTGAATTAATTGAAATTTTGTAATAAAACCAATTAAATCAGTAAATAATAATTTGATTTAACCTTCATGTATTTAATAGGAGACTTGATAAATTTCAATATCAATATTAAAAAAGAAATACTAAGCTTTGAAAAACAATGTTGACACTCTGCCAGTAAAAACATCGGAAAAACAAGTGGAGTGGAGATCGTTAATTACAAACTCGGCTCATCGCTCAAGCTAGACACACACGAAAAAAAAAACCCCCGAAACTGTAAAATAAAAACAATGTATCTTCGCGTACGATAATTTTAACGAGCGATTTTTTTTCTTTTCTTTTTTTTTATTTTACAGTTGCGTGTTTTTTTTGCGTTTTTTTTTTATTATTATTATTTTAAACAACTTCTAGAAATAATATCTAAATTTGATCAAAATTATAACTTGTTAAATATTTTGGGGAATGTTAAAAATTCGTGTATTTGTAAAAAAATTAATATTTTACACGCTAACAGTCTCTCTCAAACTAAAAAACATTGAAAAAAATTTTTTTTCCAATAAATTAGAAATATATAATTATTTATTATTTATTTTAAATGTTTATTCTAGTAAACTCGACCTAAATTTTAGTAAAAAAAAGACATTTTTAAATAATTAAAATACAGAAAATTTTAAAAAATTCAGTTTATCTTTGCAAGAAGTTTTGAGTACTTAATAATTGTTCACACATGTGTTTCGGTTAATCGAGATTCAATTTCACGTCGAATCAAGACTCGATAAAAATAGAAGATAAAAAACTTCGCATCCAGCCAACTTTTCCCCGCATTCATGTTATGAAACGTAGCGGAAAAAGAGTTCAGCCGAGAGTTGCAGCACGAGATGAGTTCATAAGCGCCAGATGAGAGGAAAACACCCGCGCGTGTGGGGCTTCTATCTACCAAGAAAAACTACTTCAATATCACATCCAAACTTTCGTCGATTCGTTTTTAAAATTTTCATGATAACTTTTTTTTAGAATAATTTTTTTATTTTGATTATTGTCATTTATTTGGGTGCGATTTGAAAAGTTTTTTTACGAATCCTATCAACAAAATCAAATTTCAAGATGTAGCTTCGTATACTACACATGAGATTTCAACGGCCCGAGAAATTTTCTGAAAATAGCCAACGTTAAAATTAAACATCAAAAGAACTCAAAAAGGTTCTGTACGAGTACATAGGGAACGCCCATTTTTGAAGTGGTCAGCTATTTTCTTAAAATTAAAATAAATTTTTGATTTAATAAACTCTAACGAAATTTTTCATCAAAATTTTTAAATAAATAATTTTTAAATTAAATATATGATCTATAAAACTTACAAAAAACATGTAATCACAGTTGCAGCACGAATATTCTTATTTGTAATATTTTTGAAAACCGTAACTATCTATATTATAGTATATATTATAGACTATACGTACACACCTACTTTCAAAAAAGGTCAGTGACTTCATAGTTTACACAACACTGCAGTTATATGCGTATAACCTCACAAATGATATTTAACAAACTACACTGATACAAAGAGTGTTTTTTTGTTAACTTGATGAAATCGATTTTCTTTAAATTTTTTGATTAATAAAAGTTTTGAGATCCTTATACTGGTAAAAAGACTTTTAATACATCTTCCGTATAAACTTAGTCAACTAAAGTTTTGAAAAGAGTGTAGAAAGACTTGCACAAATTCAGAAAGTTGTTCTTGTAGACGAGAAAATGAGTTTTGATAAGTTTTACAGCAATATGAAAAAAAAAAAAACACTGAATTACGATAACGAATCTGTTGCTTATGCTGAGTACCTGTAAACGAGCTTGACAACAAGGGATGTTCTGTACTATTCAACTCGATTAAAAGTATAAATTACATACTAGCTTCATTTCTTACCGATAAAGGAGCTGACCCCAACTTAAAGAACAAAAACGGGGATCGGTAATTCAGAAATCATTGACGTACTGGTTTCAAGCTATGTAGATATAAATGCTAAAAATAGTTCGGGAAAAACGCCACTGCATGAAGCGTGCGCGTATCGCCGTGAGAAAGTAATCAAGTATTTATTACAAAAAGGTGCCTACATCAGCGCCAAAGACAACAGAGGCAAGACAACTTTAAATTTTTATTGAGGCCGTTTACGGATGATGATGAAAATGACATTGCCAATCAAAAAAGGTGCACTATAGTGATGCTAAAGGAATTGTCAAAATCCATATTTTCAAAAATGCGTTGAAGAACTAGCTCAGATGTCAACCACTAAATTTTATCCTGGTTATTATGTACTAAAGATGTCTAATAATCTAGCTGTACTAACGAAAAATAGTGAATTGTTATTAAAATTCGAGGAAAGTTTGAATAAATTTTCTTACTACGAGAAAAACTTTAAAAAAGTTATCAAAGAAGCTGTACAACTCAGAGATGATACACTGATTATTGAATTTAGATTAAAGTTTACAGTAATTTTTTACTGCTCTGTGCACTCTAGAATCAAATCAGTTATTTTTTGTGATTAAAAATTTTTTTTTTCCGACATAATGGGGTACCAATAGTATGTTAACTTTTAATTATGAGAAAGATTAAAATTTTTTTCAAAAAGGTTCTTTGTACAGTTATTAAATCAATATTAATATTTCATTTTATTAATTTTTTGGCGATTTTAGAGTACACACCTCATTTTTTTTCAACCTAAATTATTTTACTTGTACTAGTAAAGGAACTGGAAAGATTTATCACCTTTTTGTGTATCATATTATGTGTTTTACCTTTTATTCTGAATAATAAATCTGTGATTACATACTTTGTACAAAAATAAAAATTCTATAAATTTTGTTACTATCAAGTGTTTGTGTTTTAAGTGTATCAACATTTTACGTATAGAAAATTTTTTATCAATGATTTCAAATCGAAGTCCCGAAATGAGAATAATTCCGAATAATTCGAAAAATAAATCTTTAAAAAAACACTATAAACTGTATTTCGTGCCCTAACTTCACTTTTTTCTAAAAAGCTCGAAATTCTTTTTGATCTCAGAACCGTACGATGCTGTGAAAAATATCTTAGATTGATTCTTCTTACCAAATCGAAATTTCGAAAAATTTTGATTAACACAAATTGCGAAACTGACAAATAAAACAACAAAACTATATTTTCACCACGAGGAATCTCCTCGAGTGCGTCCTTGCCCGGATCGATGCCGCAAGGCGAGCAAGTGCAATGCAACGTAGCTCGGACTTTCGCTTTTTCGAGCGGACGGACGCGTCGGTGTGCGGCATTTCCTGAAAGCCAACGGTTCAATCGAATTGTGCCGAGTTAGATAACGACGTAAATAAGCTGCACTTTGTAATAATTGCACAGTTCATCATACGCGTACGGGCCCAAGCTAGCAATTAACTCTTTTTCTTTTTCAAGAAGACTCTTCTTTGTGATATTAGTACGATTGGAAAAAAAGAAACTTGGTTTAATAACATGAAAGTTTAGTTTTCAATCCTTTGTTTCTGAAACGTTCATGTTTACAACTTAGAAAAGAACTAAATAAAATTGAGTGAAGTTGTTTAGAAGTCGAAGAAAATGGTAAATCTAAATTTGCTAGGCCAAGTTGATCGTATTCCCCAAAGTAAATGACACAACAGTGCCGACCGAGATTCACCTGTACACATAGCTAACCATGGATGAGTCAGTCTTAATCAAACAGTTAACGATCGAACTGCAGCCACGATAAAAAAGTTTAATTTATGTTTATAATACATTAATGAATCATGCATTTGATAAAGCAAGCTTTTTTATCGCCAACAGTTAAAAATGTGACATCATTCTTCTAGTTTATTTAAACAATTGATGATATCATCTGTTTTGTAATAATAATTTTCCAAGAAAAAAACTCAGATATTTTGAATTAAAAAAGATTCAGTACTTGGATTAATTTTGAGTAACACTGGAGACTTGATTTTGGTGTTTACCGATGCAAGTGATTGTTTAAAAACACGATGTTTATCGAGTTGCCGCCGCGCAAACTTTGCTCAATAAATGGCCTTCTGGGTTTAACGTTACTGCATTAAAAAATGAAAAAAAAAATGCTGAGAAAAAAGTTTTTTTTTTCTATAGTTGTAACTGCAATTTTTTCTCAACCGACTTTCTCTGAAATAGTCATAATAATTTGAATCAAGTCCACGTATACTTATGGAGTTTGTGCCGTGAATATAACGAAGCGAAGGTAGAAAATGCAAGGAAAATTCAAGGATGCGACTCTCTTAAGGCGAGCGGACTAAAGAATTAATTAAACTCAACTATATTTTTCTTGGTTGACAAACAAGCAATCTAAAAAAGAAGTTTTTTTTTATGTTATATTCTAAAGAGCATCGTTACTCATATTCACTTCACTTCTTCTTTTAAGTAGTAGGTAGATAGATACGGAAAAACTGAACATCTCAACAAAAATTTTTTATACTCTTATCTTTAACGTTTAACCGATACATTGTATGTCAGTACAGATTAAGGTTTGGATTGTAAATTAAAGAAGACATTGTAGTTAAGTCAAGAGATACCATAGAACTTCATTTATAGAAGCTGTGATCGTTATTAATCCTGACCGAGCGAGTGTTGACGGTACTTACCGGCTGGCTCCGAGCAACCACACCGTCTTTTGGCCTTCTATTTATGCTTAATTTTAAACTTGGCTATTTTTGTAAATCGCGTACTCGCCCCGCAGATATGAAACATGGTTGCAGCTTTTAGAATGTAAAAATATCAAGTTTAATTTGATAAAAAGAAAATCTTATTGAAAAGGGTTGGCTGTAAAGAAAAGAAGAAAGCATTCGAAATAACTATCTTTTCCCGGAACTACTTAGTTAGTACTGTTTGTCCAATACTGTGTTTATACACGCGTGGAGGAGTCAGTAACCCCTAAACCCGCCCGCTATCATCCCTCAAACATTGACCCGTGATTTTTTTTTTTTTTTTTCTTTTTCTTTTGTTGAATGGAAATTTCAACGGCCGATGATGCTTTTCCGATATTCAATTTCAGTTTTCATTTTGAGCGTATAATTTTCTTATCGAAAAACGTTCTGTGTCAGAGGATTTTAAAAGTTAGTTGCGATGCAGGGATTGATAATTTTGAAACGATTAAAATCTCTGAGTAAATTTCTTACTATAAGACAAAAAAGAATTGAAATTAGTCTTGAAAAATGTTTGAATTCATCTCTCAAACTGTTTGAAAACCCTCATTGTAATATTTAATCTTTTTTACATGGCTAATAAAAATTTCAAACACTAATTTTTTAAATGCTAATTAGTTTGTTAGTTTTCCTGATTGTAACCTCCATAAAAACCATTAATTAAGTCAAATTAATTATTGATAAAGACACAAGTTTCACGGTGTGAATGAAAAGGCTCAATCCGAGAGTTTTTACGACTCTCGTATCGTAAAAAAAGAAGATTGCGTCGCTGAGTTTAATTACTCTCTGTTGGTGCGGGCTCATTTTATTATCGGCCGTATAGCTGGTCGTCGATCGATCGCTTCCTGCACTTGACTACGTGCATGCATAACGCGAATTTCGCGTTTTTGTCCCACGGGTATTATCGAATATCGCGATCAAAATTTATATTTCGCCAAGCTACGAGTGTGAGTCATTATAATTTTGAATAAATAAAAACTGATCCCGTCGAGAAAAAATAATTGCATTCTTTAGGAACAACACACTATAATATAATCCACGCGGTAGGAAGTGATTTTGAAACATTTGTTAATCTCCTGTTTCATTCTTTCTTTATTTGTAGCCAGTCATTCGCAACAAAAGATTCAATGTGTCATTTTTTACAATTAGTTCGCTTGTTTGAAGTTTCTTGCATAATGAAATTAGCGGCCACTATTCATCAATGCAACGTTATTTCGCTAAAAAAAATATTTACTTTGCTATTAAAAGTCAAGCGATTTCAAATAAATTCGAGAAGGATGAACAAATAGTATATTATAGTACGGGTGCAGCATCGTCACCGGGGCGGTTTTAAGGACCCGAGTGCGTAGCGAAGCGAAGCACGAGATCCTTAATAAGCCCTGGTGACGTGCTGCACTCGTACTACATACTATTTTATAGTACGAGTCACCGAAAACACGCATCAAAGATTTGATTTTGTGGTTAGAGTGACCAGGAGTACTATAAAAATCGTTTTAATTAGTCGTAATGTGCTTTCGGTTTTAATTTAAGAATATAGATTTCTAATTAAATAACGAAGGCCGCACTAATACTTCAATTTGAAAACCGTCCCAGGAATCGGAAATTAAATTCTTACGGAAAAGTCACCGGAAAACCGCTCGACTTGCCTAACCACTTCACCAGTAAAATAGAGCGTTCGACGTCGGAAAACGTACTACGAAAGTCCATAAAAGTTGTATTTTTATGCCGTGTTTTACGATTACACTCTTGTAAGGAGGTTTTAAGTACTTCTTTTCAATTCAGTTAAATATTTCTGAGTGAATTTTAGCATCACTCTAAAAATTTATAATTTTTAAAGTTTTTAATATTTTAAAATTACAGTAGATTACAGTGACGAATTTTATACAAATTTTACGAGACTTTTGCATTTGCACAAATGTATTTTACTAACATATAAAGTAAAATTTACATTGAATTCATGAGTCAAATTGGGACTATCTTTCACATGAATAATACTTAAAACTCAAGTGCAATCAATTGATATTAATTTACTTTGTCGAAAATCATCTACTGACGCAACTAAAAGTGCATTTTCGATAATTTTTTTATTACGAAGAAAAGTCTGATCTTCAAACTTCCCCGAATCGTGCAACCTATCAATCATTATGTTCTCGAGTGCATCGTGAGCCTCCGGTGCTTGCAAGCTCTCGAGTGGCTTTCAATTAAGCGCGTACTCTGTCACGCGGCTCGAGCTCCCTGTGGTTTTATTTTTCTCAAAATACTTATTTGAGATTTGGGCTTTTTCACAAGAATTTTTTGTAACGTGATTATTAAATTCAGCTATCAGTTGATTTTGATAGCGAAAGAAAATAAAAGACTGAATCTAATTGAGTTATTTCTGTGAAGAAAAGTGTTATTTGGCTTTGCTACTGATGAAATTTTTATCATACCTAATTACTTATTTAGTTTCGAAATGGTCGCAGCTTTCTCAATCAGTGTTTTTTAAACCAATTTTTTTTTTTTCTGATATTTTAAAAATTGCTTCTGAGTTAAAATTAGGGTTTAGTAAAGTTTAGTTTTATGGGCTTATTCCCGAATTGTTCAACCATACTGACATTAGTGATATTTTGGAATTTTGATCAAGCAACACCGCTTCGAACAAGTTCACAGAAAAATTACTTTGGCTACAAAATTAAAACAAACAAAGGCCTGGAAAAAATCCTTGAAATTTCTCTATCCCACAGCAACGTACGTTTAGTCGAATTCCTGCTGATTTACGGGGTAAAACTTAAGAGCCCAGAGTGGTTCAATAAATAAGAGAGATTTGTAAGCAGCGGTAAAATTATGTTACTGCTTCTCAAGTACGATCAGGACATCAGCTGAGTGTGACAAATTTGTCTCGAATGTTCTCCACATTTGCATTCGAGATTTTTTCGCTGAAACCGACTGGTGTCATTGACGAAATTGCATAACTTTTTTTGAATTCTGGAATGGCAGTCGACGAGGCTAACAAAAAAAGATAAACTTCAATCCAATTCGCTCTTGAAAAAAAAACAACAGACTATAGTTTCATCTCTAATCAACAAAGGTGTTGATGTGAACAACCAAAGCAATTCTACTTTTGTTCGCACATATTGCGGACATGGCTAATTTACTTCTGGTTAACGGTGCAAATTTTAATGTTTAAACTTCTTCTGGAACTTAAGTCTTCCATTTTATGATTTATCATCATAGAATAAATCCCAAAAAGGAAAAATGATCAGTTTACTGGTTCAAAGAGTTACTGATATTGGCGCAGTAAAGAAGAAGTAAGGCATGATATCTTTCAGCATGTTTACTATTTTAGAAGATAAGTATGAACCATGAAGGATTGACAAGGAATTTTCAATATCGAAGTTAATTTTTGAAAATTTGGCCGTTTTCATAGATACCATATAATTCAGAAAAGTGCAAAATCTTGGGATCAAGAATTTTGAAAACTGCACCAAAGGACTTAAGCTAATCGCAAGTATAAAGTTTGACCCTCTTTACTCGTATTATGCCTTACTGAAGATTGACCCTTATTTTATGTGTACTAAATATAATATAATTAATGAAATTAATTTTATACTTTAATCTAGTATAATCCACCATGTTTACCGACCTACAAATCCGTTACTACGATTTTTTAAACAATAAAGTCTCTGCAAATTTAAATGAAACTCTGGAAAAATAATAACGAATACACGACTTTTGTTTCCAAACAGAAATCATGGGTCAACGTTCCGGTGATATAGGGTTACTCGGAGGGTGCGTAAACTGTGAACGTACACGTATTGTATATTTGACTAGACAGACAGATGTCATAGCAATCCAGCTTTTGGATTAGATCTTGCTAAATTGATTTGGCGGGAGATTGAATTTTTTTTCAAATCTACGAATCCACTTGGAAAAATTGATTTTATTTCTCTGATCCTAAACTTTTTAATATTTTACTCAATGGAAAGAAAAAAAAATCACTGAAAGTAGTTACTATTGATTATAGTTCACGCACGTAAATAATTGTAACTTTTTCTTTGTTATGACTTTTACAACATACCTTATTTAATTTTTCAATGTAGAAGTTCATAAATTTTTGTCAACTCAATTAGTTAGTAAGTTTTATGTTTGAGTAAACCATTAAAAAAGGCCGTAATTATCGCTGGTAGGAGTATCGATTACGGTCTGTTTGTGCAGTCTTTTTTTTTTTTTTTTTTTCTCTACCCTGGCTGCAGGATAATGAACTTTCGCAGAAAAGCATCACACGGCCCTGCGAGAAATACGATCACGAAGTAGGCGTGCATCCTTTTATAGGTAAACGAATGCTTTTAGTACCTGACTCCGCTTTTTTTTTTTTTTTTTTATACCCGCGTATCGCCTGACCCTCCTTTTAATGTTTTTTAGAACCCTTTCACGCTTTCAGGATGAAAATTTTTTTATTTTATTTCATGGTGACTACTAGCTTAGCTTTGGTAAAGCTTTTTTTGGATCTGCTTCAATCAAGGTTATTCAGAGATTGAAATTTTCTTTAAATATAAGTATACGTATAATCTCAGAATTAATTACGCCAGACTTTGATCGAAGGGATGATTTTGGTGCACTCACTGGTAATAAACTCCCCGAGTATCATAAATTTACGAGTTTTAGGGTACTAAGAACGAAGGTGAATACTTTTGAAATTCATTTGATCGAATTCATAAATCACTTACTGCAAGCAATTTAGACCCATAAAAAAAGATGAAAAATCTCTTGACAACCTGATGCGATTTTTCAAACCGGCTATCTCTGATTGAAAAATGATCAAATCGACAGATGCGATAGAGATCCTCATCGGTTCGGACTCCGACTCCAGGAAGTAACGATTCCGGAGGGGGCAAAAAACCCGTCGGGCGCGTGCAGCTTTGCAAGGGTAATAGAACAATGCCCCCCCAGGCACAGCCGGCTCACGCGACACTCTTCACCCGGGAAAATAATATTATTCGATGAAAAAATTTTTTTACCTCCGCTGGAAGTAATTGAATTGTCGGTCGTGCGGAGGAATCCTTTTTTTTTTTATTTTGAATTATGATATTTGCTGATCAAGGGAAATGAGATCTGTTGTAGTGCGAGATATAATAATAAAAATGAGGGTACGATGTAATTAAATTTATTGATTCTCAGACGATATAGTGGTAAAATAAAAGCAACCGTGCACGTGTAAGTAAAATTCTTATTGATTCAGGGAGATAAGTTGTTCTATGACTTATGTGTTGAATAATCCTAAGAATGGTCAATAGGCATGTAAATTTCAAATAAAATCAGTTAGAATTTTTGGGAAAAATTGTTAATCGGACAGGCTTGACGAGGAGTTAGATACCGGAAACTAAAGTCAGACATAGCGCAGTGGATGTTCGAGTGGCGCCAGAGGGGACGGAGGAGATCGAAGGGATGACGACAGCTTGTCGCCTGTCCGACTCGACGAAGGCTTTATTATCGAGCACGGCTTTTTTACCATACGGTGCCTTCACCCTTCCTTTTATTTTTTCCGGCTCTTCGAATTTGTAATTCAATGGAAAAAAAGTTTGTTTTTTTTTTTTTTTTTTTTCGTATTGAAGTTAAAGTAGGACGGTCAAAGGTAACGTATGGAAAATTCAAATTTTTTTGTCGAATACTGGAATCTGGAAGTTACTTATAATGAAGGTAGCGTTTTCTCATTTGAATGTATTTATGTAGTTTGAAGAAAAAAAAAATTGTAACAATTGATTTTACCCCTTTAGGCTTGAACTTTTTTTTAGTCCTCAGATAGGTAGAAATCGAATATTTTTTAGACATTTATTGATAACATTTTAAATGATATTTAATTCATGAAAGTCTTCGAATGCTTACAATATCTTCAAGAATTTAAAAATTTTATTGAAAGTTGGATAACTAAACTCATTTTCAAAGCTGACTTTTGTATCCATAGTTTTTTCTTGAAACTTTAAATCCCATATAAATGAATTAAAAAATTTTTTTCGGTGCGTTATCTAATAAAAGATAAAACGTGTTTTTTTATCAGTGGAAAAAGACACTCGTTAATAGCTTTACTATCAGCGTCTTCTCTATACAATTTTTTTATTTTATTCTCTATAGTGGGCTTGAAAAGGTCAAATTACATTTTTAATTACTCCCCTAACATTTTTTTGTTCAAAATCAAAGCAATTAGCAGTAAAAAAAAACTTCTCTGAGTTTCTCGAAGAATTTAGTCGGTCAAATCAACATAAAAACACGCGTAAATTAAACAAAGCACCCAAGCCGTGCGAACAAAGTTTTCAGAGCTTTACAACCACCTGGGGAAAGAGTCCGCGCCTAAGCGAGTTAAAACGCATAAATCCAATTTGTATAATATTCTCTTATGGAAACTCTCTCTCTCTCTCTCTCTCCCCGGTAATATTTCAGCGTCTCGTTAATGACATCGTTTCACCGACGGCTCTCCCAGTTATTACTGCGTACTTCAAAGAACAAATTTTTTCATTTTATTTTTAAGAAAAATCTCTTTTTTGAGTAAGTTCAATAAACCCACGCTGATTTCATCAGGCTCAAAGCAATCGTAACCTCGATCGTAACCTTTTTTCAAAGCTAGCCTGGACTCGTAAAAAGAACGGCCAAATATTTACGCTATAAAACAATGTCGTTTCTTTCGGTTTTTTTCTCTCTTTCTTTCTTTTTTTTTCGGTCCCACTGCTTCCGGGTGGTCGATCGAACCGCTCGCCTATGACCGCCCTCCGAGTCCGGCGCTTAAATAATCATGTGTGTGTACTCACGATCGTGTAATAAGCTTCGATATTGTGTGCCACTGCCCAGCGCCCGCGGCTACGAGCATTACATTTTTTGGTATCGATTCGTTATTAAGTTTAACGAACCTCTCCTCCTTTACCGAGTTAGACGGTCGATAAGTTTATTCGAGCTTTTGTTGTTTTTTCTTCTTTCATGACGATCGAGCTTTTTTTCAGTTTCAAAGCGGACTGAAACAGAAAGTGATTTCTCGGAAACGCTTCTTTTCATACTTGAATCGATCGATTACTCGAAGAGCTTTCGTATTTTCAAAATTTAATTTAATTGAATAAATGAGACTAATTAGAGACGATTAAACCCTGTTTTTTCTATGTAATTTTTGCAGTAGTTTTTAAAAAAATTTTATTGCAGAATTAGTTCAGCGCACAATAGCGAAAACTTTTTTTAACTCGTGATGCACGCATATTCCGAGAATCACAAATATTTCGCGGGAATACAAAAATATTATGCCCCCATTTTTCCCTCTCTCTCTCTCTCTCTCCACTCGCCGCGCTAAAAGCGTAAACACACCGTCGTAGAGCTTTTTCGCGACGATCGTGACAGGGCGAAAGAAAATAGACCTCCTACGCACCTTCTCCTTCCCCACCTACCCACGAAAAAAAAAAAAAAAAAAAAAAAAACGGCCGCGCATAAAATTTCGCTCTCGGGTTTTAATCGCCACACGCGCCTTACACACCGCAAGCTCGAGTGATCGATGCCATTAAAGATTCAGAGTCCTAGCCACACACAAATCCGTTCGTTCTAATCACAACCGTGCCTAACCTCAAAAAAAGCTCCGGGGAGGGGAGGGGGAGGAGGAAAAGGCAAATCAACAGTTTTCTCGTATCCAGAGAGTAGGCCAGAGAGCGAAAAAAAGGCTCGCTTGGCGCTCGGCAATCGATAGCCGCGACTGCACGCACTGTACACGATTGTTACCCTCGGTATACCCCGAGCGAGAGGTGCCTCCGAACGCACTTTGTTTTTTTTTGTTTTGAAGACTCACCGATCCTGGACCAACGGGCGGGAACTGTCACTCACTCGGAGAGAAAAAAATAAATGAAGGAATGAAGTAGAAAAGCACTCGATACGCGCTGCACCAGCGAGAGAAACGTGCGTTCGCGAGCGACTCAGCACGGCTGCCGTTTATTCACTGAGCTCAACGGGCGAGCTTGAGGCCAGATGCGGGGGCGCCAGCTGACCGGCGAATGCGGAGCGTCGCTACCGTACGGCGCACCGCCAACCGCAAGCTCCCTGCTTTGCCGGCTAGGCCTGTACCGCGGCGCTTTTGAATCGAGCTTTTTTGGTGACAATATTTAGAGGAGCTTTTTCCTTGATTCATGTTTAGGGCAATGTTTTTTTAAATTTTCTATCAAAGATGCAGATAATTTTTTAAAAATGAGTTCTTTCAGTTTATTGAAATTTATTCAATAACTTGAATAATTAATCTATAATAACTATTATTACTGTAAAAAAATTGGTTAGAATAACATAACTTATTATCAATTTGACAAGAATTCTTCCTTACAAAATATGTAACATAGCATCATCTTGTAATAATAACGCTTGTGCTTGATCAGATGATGATGATTGATTTCTTTTTTTCAAATTGTTATTTAATATTTATAACTTTAATTAACTGATAAAACATAAGGATAAGCTTAAAATTTTTCAATAATAATCCGAAAACCCCAGAAGTGGGTATAAAAAAGGTGGTTGTCGTAATTAAAAAAGCCACAAGATTTCTAGAATTGTTTCTTGCAACATCTTCCATCGCACCACTTTATTTCCGCGGTGCACTTTCACACAGCGAGATGTAGCCCGTAACCGCGGGTTACGGTGCACAGTGTAATAAAGTTTTTCGCAAAAAGCCATAGACTCGGGAGAATTTCTATTTTCAATGTTTCGGCTGGGAAGCCAATGGGTGTCTATTTTCGCTCAAACAAGGCTGTCAATGAGTGATTTCATCGACGCTCCGGTACGGTTCGAGCTTATAGACGCAACAAAACGGCGCGTCGGTTTACAAAATCGTTGAATAATGGGAACGCTCGGCAAGCTTAGGCTTATCGAGGTTTATTTATTCGTTTTAGAGATCATCCGATTATGAGAAAAATCAACTGTTGAAATTAAATGAAGGGACTACTGACCTTGGTGCGGACGGGTGGCGCTGCGCGACATCTTCGACAGGGCCAGTTTCTCCTCCTCCTCCTTCTAGGCCTTCTCCTGGAGGCTCCGCCCCCACCACCGGGAGGCGCTTGAGGATGGTCGGGCTTGTAGCGGCGCGGCAGGTTCAGCAGTAGCAAGGGCGGCTTCGGCGGCGGTGGCGGCTCGGCCCTACCGAGATCGGCGTCCATGTGGTCACCTCCTCCCGGAGCAGCTGCGGTTGGCCCCTAAGTGCCGGCACCGCTGCTGCTGCTCCTGCTGCTGCACCTGCGCTACCTGGTCTCCGCTTGTCCCACCACCAGCTCTTCTTCGAGGAAGGCCAGCCCCCCTACGAACCCCGGCTCGACGCTCGTTCATCCACGATGAATTTTTTTACTTTTTCTGTAATTTTTGAGAAAAACAAATTTTCTATTACTTCGTGAAGATGTTAATATGTGTTTTATAATGTGACTCAAAATCTATTACTATATATAAGTTATTTATTTTGTTGTGTATCTCGTTTTATTGAAGACTTAAAATTTTTTTGTTGTTTATTTATAAAACCAACACTTTTAGAACTATCCTACTTGAATTTAGTAAGGAATTTTTAAGTTTTCACTGCACGATGTGAATCGAAATTGTTTAATTGATCGGTTTTAAAAATTCAGGCAATTACTTGATATATGATAAGTATCATTGATTTTTATTTATTTTGCTTCAATAATTTATGAAATAAATAAATCTTTTTTTTTTTTAAACTTTACATTTTTCAACTAAAAAAACTACTCAACATTTACTCATTTTAACTACTTTATTATTATTTTTTTTTATACCTTTGTCTTGGAAATTATATAATTAGTATAGCAATAAAAAATTACCCGAGCGATTATGTTTGAACATCGATTATCAGTCAGTTTTACAATTGACAGATTATTATCAGCTTACAATAGATAAAACACAGAGATTAATCTCTAAATTTCCAAAATTAAAGATGATTCTTCAAGATTTTCCTAACTTAAAATTATAAACTGATATCCAAGTTGAATGAGTATGATTTTAATTACTGTTTATAAAAATTAAGTATAATTTCATATTCAAATTTGTTTTTACAAAGTATCAAAAATTAAATTTATCAGAGATCGAAAAAAATTCAAGTGAAAACCAAAAAATTAGCATAGTTTATTTTTCAATCAATAAACTTGAACTGGTGAAAATTCAATAAAAAGCTACGGTGTATTATGAAAGTAAAACTTAGTTAAAACTGTTACAAGTTCAAGTTTCGTTTGAAGTGCCAGAAAGAAAAAATGTTGCATTCCATGGTAGTTAACATGACATTGTACTGGAAAAAATCACTCGGTTTATTAGCTATTTTGAGCGAGTAAAAAAGTCATAATGCTTCATTAGGAAAATGTAACGATTACAATCATAGCCAGGAGATTGTTAGATCGATCAATCCTAATTGTGTGATAAAAAAATTAGCTCAATATATTGTTCTTTGGTTTTGGAAACTGTTTACAAGTCTTGCATGTATCGCTTCTCTTATATATAAAAATTAAAGTTGCAATATTTTATTAGCTCTGCCAATAAGAATAAATTTTAACTTATATAGATTTGTCGATTTGTGTACGCTCCGTCGTAAAACAGAGGTTAATCAATAGTTACATTCAACAAACCGGTTTGAATTCTAAATTATGTTTGGACTGATTAAACTACAATATCGTGGAATGATCATACTTTCTTGTTTATCCACTGGTAGAAGAAAAATTGAATTTTTTATCTGCTTGGAAAAATGCCAAATAATTTCAACCCGAGCCGTTAAAATCTGCCAATCATTTTAGCTAGACCAAAATGATCAAACGAATCAACGATCGATAGCAAAATCAAACCCACATCGACGTGAAAAAAATCTATTACAAAATCAAAGTACTTGGAAAAAAAAAAAAATCAAACCGTAGATTATCGAAATGGATAAAGGGCCACTCGAGACTGATAAGTGACACAATACACCTGCCTGCCCCGGTCTATTTGTGGGTCAATGCGATATCGCGAATTGATTTTTCGAGTTTCGGACGTCATATGGTGCGATTAGGACGCGCGATATGTGTTTTCTCACTGCAACACCTCAGACCCAAACGCACGAAACAATATCAAAAAGAGGTATCGATTTATCGCTGCTAATTTAGTAATGGTGCGTTCCGAGACGATTAGATACGAGTAGAGAAGTGATTAGATATGGTTTTGATTGGGAAGATTTCGAAACGAAAAATTGTGCCAGTGATATTTTATGATAAAAAAAAGGTTGAAAAGAAGAAGGCACAACTTTGAAAAGTGCGCTCAAAGTTAACACTTTATTTAATAATAATTTGAGAAAGAAATGAACAAATTTTTGCTAAAAATTTATTATCACGCTTGATACAGAGAAATCACTCAAACAATACTTTATCGCCTGTTTCGTAGCTGCATTCAGTTAAACAATTATCGATTTTTTATGGTTAAATTATTCATTTTTTATCTTTTGTACAATTTTATATTCTTTAGAAAACGAAAAAAAAAAAAAATTCCGAATACGATCTTCAACACGATGTTTTTACAACAATTTTCTTATCACAATATCAAAATATTTTATGCTAAAATTTTTAATTTTCATCGTTTTTAAATTGATAGCATTCGGTGTCGATCTTGACTCATAATTTCTAACAAGACCACTAAAGTAAAACCCGGTCAGAATCACTGAAGTAGTACAAGTCAACGACCGGGGCAGTTACCAAAATATTTCCACATTCGTAAAATTAAATCGCGCGTACATAATATGTACACCTGGTCAAATAAAAAGGTGCAGCTTCGTCGATTTACCGTGACCGTTTGATCGATCTATGGTCGGTGCTTATAGTCCAGTCGTTACTCTTGTCTGTCGTTGGGGCACAAGGACAGTGTCACGGTCGACGACGTGGGGGTGCACGTGGACGAGTGCAAAGGTCGTCAATCCGTAATCTCGCTTTCCAAGAAACGCGGGTTCCTAAGAGATTTAAAAAAAAAAAAAATTTTTAAGGCACTTTTTTAGGTGTGAATTTAGGGTTTTCAAAGTGCCAGAATTTCGGCGGGATTTCAAAAGTTAAGAATTTTTTTGACAGCTCGCACCGATTAAACGATCAACGACGATGACGGCGCCGAGTTTCTTCCGCAAACGTTATAGTGCAGTTGATTCCTTACACTTCGACATTTATTATTGAGGGAATCCTTGGTGATGTGTACAGTCGACCGGGGGGCGGTTTTAAGTTTTTCGCGCTTAGCGTCCTTGGACTCCCGCATTATTAATTCCCGGACATTGGGTACACGTAGTTATGCACCGATTTCGGCGTAAACGTTTAGAGTCACTTGGATGACTCAGTTTTTTTAATCCTTTAGTTTATATCTTATTTGTTCAGATGTGACTTTTGCCTTTGAAAGCTAAGTGGGAAATATTAAGTTACTCACTCAAAATAAATTTGAAAAATGAATGAAAAAATTTAAGACTTTTGACCGTGTTTATTTTAATTAACGACGCATTAACGATTTACAGCAATTATTAAATTGTTTTAAATTACCCTTGATGTATGAGAAAATTTTTTAAAACAATCAACATTTCTTTATTATGAAAGCAACAAAATAATTTTAAATACATTCATAATTTTTGTTGCTTTAATAGAAGCACAATGATTTCTTTGTATTTTTTTAAATTTTTTTGCAAGCAACCGGTAGAGTAAGACAAATACGAAAATCTGTAAGTGAATTAAGGTAGTTAACAATGTGAAACGTGAAAAGTATTATTCATATTATTTAAATATAATTCAATTGTTATTATCAAAAATCTGTTAAGTTACTCACGATTAGTATCATACTAAAAACACATTGGTGATAAATGACTTTATATAACACTAACAACTATTATTATTAAGAAAAAAAAAAATACTCCATTCGCAAATAGAATCAATAAATTATCATAAATTAAGATGATCGAGAGTAACAATAATCGCGTGACCTTGGCCAAGGCAAATAAACTATCACGTTCTAATAAAAGCTGGAAAATTCTTCTTTCCATCTTCTGGATGCTATATGCAGTTGCAAATTGAATCATCGCACCAGCCAAGGCTTTACAGACTCGAGTATCGTCATCATCATCATGAATGAGCGGCGCGTAATCGGCTCCAATCGCGACGGGAATCCACAATCGATATCATGCGGCGCCTATGTGCAGTCTTTGAACCTTTAATGCTTGCAATAAATGCCCCTTTTCTAATCAATTCTTTACAAAATATTAAAAAAAATACATTTATAGAGAATTTTTTCACGATTTTTTATGGTAATTTATTAAGTTACTGAACTGAAGAATTTACGACTTTTATTACCGCTTTATTAGAATAAGGAAAGTTGTAAAAGAATTACTAATAATTCTTCAGAAGTGAATTAATAATCATTTTTCTAAATCGGCATAATTTATTTATTGTTATGAAAAAATACTGAGAAGTTATAACAAGTTTATTTTAAAATTTTCGCGCGAATATAGTACTTCTCTGAAAATGATCCGCGGTGGCGATAGGTAACACGTGCGTAATATTACCTAAAAAAATTACTCAATCATTGTAAAAATTGGTTACAGATTGAAGTAAATACGAGTAAATAATTGTTTTGCTTGTGAAATTTATATTGTTCTTAAGAAGTGCACGGAGAGAAAAAATACAGAAATTTACTGTGGAGGACACGAGAAACTTGTGTGCTGCTAAAGCACGTAAATTTTCTGCGAGCGCCACACATAAAAATCGTGTGTTAGCCCTACGCAGAAAAAATCTTAAGCGCACTGTATTGGAGCCAATCAAAATCACTCCGGTCGCACCTGATTGGTTCCGCTACAGTGCCGCTTAAGATTTTTTCTGCGTAAAGCTAACACACGATTTTTATGTGTGGCGCTCCCAGAAAATTTACGTGTTAGCTTAACACAGTAAATTCCTGTTTTTTTTCTGTCCGTGTGTATTTCTCAGTATTCATAAATAAATCATGAGTTTCACGAAAGCCTTCAGTGACCTGAGACGCGCTTTAGAAATAAATGACATTAACCGAGTGCGCGAATCACTTGAAAATAATTTTTTAACCTCGTTGATCACAAGTAATAACTTGTGTCCCTCCGACGCAAGCCAAAAGAACGAAATGTACTCCCTGCGCCATCGACCAACGCGCACCCGGCCTACTGCATGCCCTCGCTAGCGCTCGGGCCGCAACATGGCGGCCGGCTGCGTGTCGGCCGCTGGCGCTTCGGGAGTACATTTCGTTCTTTTAGCTTTAATCGGAGGAAATCAAGTTATTTTTTGTGATCAACGGACTTTAAAAAAGTGCATATATCCCTCAAGACTAAAGTTTGCTGAGGAGGCTCACGTATTTGCAGCCCTCGACTTCGTCTCGGGCTGCAATGACAGCGGGCCTCCACTGCAAACTTTAGTCCCTCTGGGAATAATATACTATAGAGTTGCTGAATCAAGTTGATTTGAAAGCTGCTAAAAGTTGGACATTATCAGAAGTCGCAAGTTCTCAAAACCTAGAAATCAACGATCTTATCGTCAGCGTAATCAAGATCGAACCTATAGGGATAGTCTGAAAGGACACTTGAAACTGCTATTAAATTGAAAAGGTTTTTAAAAAGGTAACCGGAAATTTACCCAGCTCGCAGTTTATATTGAAAAATGGAGTCAGATTGGCTCTTTCAAAATGTAAAGATAATTCATTGCCACTTATAGGGAAATGCTGATTGTACTTTTGAAATATGGAATATTGAACCCACGCGCTAGAATCCAGAGAAAGGAAACTCTTTTATAACAGTTTAATGATGAGCGAGATAAGAATATAGAAAGAGACGACCCAAATGCAGTCGAAATTGCAAAAATTTTTCTAATAAATGCGTTAAGAAAGGATGTTTGGCGATATTTTGCTCAGTTTCAACCCATAACGTGCCACTGATAACGTATCTAATCGAGAGAGGAGCTGACGTCAATCAAACAGACTTCGAAGGAAGATCTCCACAGTTGATGGCTTTATATTAGAAACTGGACAAACTTATCTATTTGATACTGTCAAAAGATGCCGAAGTCAATCTCATAAACACGGTGGATTTGAAACTCTGGAATAACACCTTGAAATAGCTATACACAAAGGTAATCGGAAGTTTATATCACTGATCTCACTTCTTATTAACTGAGGAGCTGATGTGAATAGAAATGGCAACGTAAACAGAAACCCACTTATGGAGGCAGTTTTATGGGACTTGCACGGAAGTATATACTTATTATAATATTATTCATTTTTTGTTGATAAACGGTGCTGACGTAGACGATACAACTCCTAGAATTTTCAACACACAAATGCACGCAGCATGCATTAATAGCAAAGAAGTATCGATTAGGTTGCTGATAAGAAGTGGTGTAATATCTGTAAAAGAACGATAAAGAAGAGACTCCTTTAGAAAAATTAATTACTTCCAAGATTTCAAATCTTAGCAACAATCGAAGCATTATAGCCTTCAAAAGAATTTTCTAAGTGGATGTTTGAAGATCCACTGTACCCCCCAATAGACACAGAATTTACTTGATAATGTCAACCAGATCATACTTTAGTCTCGATGATGGCTAATAAAATTATGTTCGTTAAGATCAACCACCAAATTAATTTGTTTATAATTAATTATGAACAACCACTGAATTCAATAAATCTGAATTCAAATTCATATTTAAAAATTTTAATATATTTATTACAATATATTTATTACAATAATTAATAAAAAATGGGTGCAGATAAAATTTGTACCAAAATTATATGCAACGAATACAAAATAAAGTTTAAAAAAATTTTGACTGAAGTTTAAAAATTAAATAATTAAAAACTATTTAAAAAATTTTTTTAACTGAATATTTTGAGTTTTGACTCTAAAGGGTGCATATATCAGTGAACTAGCATTAGATTTATTTTGTGAAATTCCTTATATTATGATGAAAATTTGATAACAAGCAATATGAATGCTTATGCTAGATGCATCTCGAGATGCATAGTTATTACAGTAAAAGAAAGATTAAAATTAATATTTGCAAATCTTTCAATTCATGAAAGTAGTGTGAAATTATTAAAAAAATACTTAATTTGAAAGCTTTGTTTGCTTTTCAAAATGTTTATAGCAAGTGGCTGTGCTTTTCAGAATGATTAAACAAATCACACAAAAACTAATACAATCAATCAAATATCAACTTCATTCCGAGTATTCAATCAAAGGTGATTCCAAGTTTCAAATCAAAAACTTTAAATTTTCCAAAGAACCAAAAAGAGTCAGTATTTTTAATTTACAATAAAGTTCATTAAATCAAATTATTTCAGACTCACTAAAAATTTAATCCTTGCTTTAGTCAATTGTAGTATTTTTCTATTCAACTAAGAGATGCTAGTATTATGCTTGTATATATATATATGTATGTATGTACGATTTTTTAAGTTTTAAGTAAAGAACTTAAAATAAAACAGTTTTTAACAGAAAAGGATATTGACTATATCTTGGTGTCATAGTGTAAAAAAAAAAAAAAAAAAAAAAAAACAAAAACGGATATAAGATGACTTGAGCGCTTGTCATACTTTTCCCAGAACGAATGAATCTTCGAGTTTTTTTTTTTTTTTAATGTAATTTTAATAGGAGGAAATAACTTTTCACGATCAGCTCGTAAAAAACTTGATTCTTCAGCAGCACTTCGACATTGACCTTGCAGTTGGCTGTCAATTAAATATTCGAAAAAAATTGAAGAGTTCGTACTTAGTTGAAGAAAACCAGAACTATTAAAACAATAATTCGCGGTTGTTCAGGCGGTATTGCAACAACGTCACGTAGATTACGTGGTAATAACGAAGTACGAGCTAAGGTCGGGACTTACACACATCGCATTATCATACAATTTAGTTATGCAAATTAATTACCAGTGGACAATTGTGTAATAGGACTCGCGGTGCTGAATTCCGAGAAGCTAAAAATTCAAAAACCATCCGGGTTAGAGCGCTGAAGTTATCAGTACTTAGTTTAATTAGTAACGAACTCTAATTACGACCTCTGACATCGCGTGCCTCACGCTTTATAAAGTGATTTATTTTTTTTCAAGGAGGCGATGACGATGATGATTCAATTTATCAAAAGACACTGCTGCTGTGAGCTCGATTCATTAATCACGAAATTTTTTTACACACTGATTTAAACGTCGATAAATTGAAGATCCTGAGATGCGGTGACGTAATGGGGACTCGCCTTTATTTACAAACCGAAGCTTTGCTGTACAGGTGAAACCGTTTTTTTTTTTTTTTTTTTGCTTTTTTTTGCTTGATGTTTGTGTACAGAGGCTAAAAGGTTTACTTCGAACGGACTTACTCTATTTTACGTTAATTTATTTTTTATTTTTTGATGGAATTATAAAATAAAGCGGAAATATTTTTTGTTCATAAAAATCCTTTGATGCCGTTAATAAGCCGTCACTTAATGCGAATGACGCGAGTTTTTTTTTTTATCCCTCAATGGTACAATTTTTAAACACCCTCGCGAGAAAAGTGCCAAGATACGTGATTCTGAAAATTAAGTGAAGAATGAAAAAAAAAATTAGTGCATTCGTGACACAGGGTCTACAATTTTTTCTTAAATTCATTACTTTTGAAACACAGAGATCAATTCAAAGGCTATTTAATCATTTACTCAAAAAATTCTCGATTAAATAAGTCGGCGATTAGCCTCTTGAGCAGGGATAATACTTAATTGATTTCTACCCGCGGCTACAAAACTAGCTCCCAATTAGTTTTTTTCTTAACAAAGTTTTTTGAAAAACAGCGTGTTTTTTTTTTCGAATACACAGTGCAAAAAAGCGAACTGATCTTACTTTGTAATCTCGTATGATATCAGCAGGACTTTAAAACTCATTTATTGTTTGTTTATGAAGCTTATCTACCTCGTTATCTACCTAAACCGATTGAAAAAATTATTCTCATTAGATCAGCTCCTCGAAAAAAAAAAAAAAAAAAAAAACGAACAGACGGATCAAGCCGTAAGAACAGAAAATCAGGGGACGACGAAAAATTTGGAAACAAGTGGGCTCGGTCAATCACACTGGTTTGCTTTTCATTACGGCGGGAAAAAAAAAAAAGAGGAATCTCGGTGACAGCTGTCAACGAGAAATGTTATTATTTTTCTTACGAGTGAGTGTTACTTGACTGCGACTTGTGTCTCGTTCAAAATTATCGCGCTCGCTATTATTTTGAGTTATCGGGGAAAACGATCAAGTTGAACGTTCCACGGCTACCGTGCTTCGCAATATTTTATTTTTGTTTGTTTATTTACTTTTTTTTTTTAGAAAAAATTTGCTGCGGCGGGAAAAATTTGAACGGAATAATATTTTCACGGCTATTGTAATTATGCGGATGGTAATTTTATTTTCACACAAATGTAGGTTAAAAAAACATGGAATAAAAAGTAGTTTTCTAGACTTTTTATTTATAGATTTTTCTCATAAAATTCAAGTATTAAATTTATTAAAAATTAAAACTACACCATTTAAAAAATGAAGTGTAAAAATCTCTTTTTATTAAAGATATTAGCTTATTTCTTAGCTGGATTTGGTTCCTTTGATTTAAAAATTTAATATAAGAGAGAATAGTTTCATAAAATAAAATTTTTTGGAAACACACATAAGTATCTATGAATTGAAAATGTCAAGTTTAAGTACAAAACAATGTAATTTAAATCTATTGATTTATTTTGAAAGTATAAGTAAACGAATTTAAGCTGAAAGTGCACGTAATAAATTCATCGGTGCACGCAAAAACAACTTTAAAAAAGTCGGACATTTGCATAATTTCATTCAAGGCGTTAATACATTATGATATATGTTACAAAAGACTTGGTCAGAGAGCGATTTTGAGTGAATCAAAACCAATTGGTTTGTTTAATCCTCGCTTCTTACAGCTAGAATATTCCTGACACAGCCGATGCAGCCGAGATTTGAATTTAACCCTTATAAAAAACTTCTTTTCTTATTTGCATTGAATGAAATTAACAATAATAATAGCAATGTTTATTGTTTAATCTAATTCGCAACGCGGGTTGATTAACTTTTTTTAATGTAAACATTGAAGAATCGTGACTGATAAGGAATGTTTCTATCGCCTCGGTATTTAAATGTTCGAGAAACTACAATCAGATGTTTATCATCGTAGTGCAGCCCGTAGTTTTTTTGTCTGAATTTGAACAACAACAAAAAAGTGAGTATTTATTGATCCAACCGAGGGAAAATTATGGGTTTCAATTGAATATTTATGAATTGTTCGAGCTAATGATGTCAATAATTCAGTGACACAAATATGCTAATGGGTTTATAATTATACACGAGGTAATTTTTAACAACAAACACAGTTTGCATAAACGAGGTATTCTGATTATTTATCTATAGCGCAACAGTCTTATCGCAACAACACTAATATCTGCCTTGAGAATCAATCAGATTTTGAAATCGATACCCGTCTCGTGAAAAATCGATGAGAGCAGGTAGGAAAAAAGGCGTAATGAAAATCGAATAATCGAAGCCCTTTGGCCGATTAGCCTCAACCTTACTGAATTTTTAAAACTTCAATTTCCGCGAAACAACTCGAGTACGAAAATTTCAACGGTAATTAAATTGAATTCACGCCTCGCCAGTCATCGATCGACCTTGTCTAGGGTAATTAAAAATTAGGCTCTTTTTCCTTTACAAACGAGTTTTTAATTGCGGCTTTTTTTCCTTTGCCGCATCGATCGGTACGCACGCGAAATACGCGAGTTATTAATTAATCCCGCGCGGCTAAGTTCGGTCGTTTGCGCGAAATTTTATTGACTCTGTCGTACTTACAATTTACCACGGTGAATGTTTGGCATCCTTGTGGTTTCATTAAACTCCGGTAGGGCGTTTCTTATTCGGGATTATTTGAAATTTGTTTACACGTTGAAGGATAATTTTTTGTACGCGTGCGGGCTTTATCGTAAAACTAATGAGTATTGTTTTGTTAATTAGCTGGACAATGTTTATTCTACTAATGTCCTTGTTCAGAGTTCGGGTTTGAATTTTTTTTATAGCAAACATAGAGGGCTCTAATTATACATAAATTTTACTTCGAAAATAAAACTCACATCAATCAAAAAACTCGGAAACTAAAAATTAAAATTTTCATTTTTTTTCCGATGTCAATAATTTAACCTCCGGTTCGTATAGTTCATAAACTTTATTTTCGATTTTCAGTTTTTAACTGTCATCAATTAAATTTTTCCGAGAATTTTTCTTTTTAATAAAAGTGGAAAAAATTTAAGCTTATGGTTATGGAAAATTTATGATTCATCAGAATTTGTTTTTAACTAAATTGAAATTTTGACATAAAATTACATTTTTAGAAACGATTCAGAGCAGTAGTTATTTTTTTTTTCACGTAAAAATTTATATAAATCATAAAACATCCTCGTGGAAAGAAAATTACCGTTACACTGTAGCAAATTGTTTTTTTTTGGTCTAGTTTGAGTAAGCAAAAATCGTTGGTACGTTGAGAAAGTAGTTTTT
Source organism: Encarsia formosa (assembly GCA_038277355.1). Classification (NCBI taxonomy): domain Eukaryota; kingdom Metazoa; phylum Arthropoda; class Insecta; order Hymenoptera; family Aphelinidae; genus Encarsia; species Encarsia formosa. The sequence goes on from CM076184.1 coordinate 117,481,401, forward strand.
TACAACTACAGCCAAACTTTCACTTTCCTCCCACGAAATTGGTCCTGAAAAGAGCGCGAAAAAATTAAGATTCAAAGTGCAGATTGGTAGTTTGATTTGAATTCAAGCATTTAGCGCGGTAGGTTCAGTGACCATTCCGGCGTCGGGCGGCCGTTGGCCGATAAACCACACGTCGTCTTTGATTGCAGGGCGTCGCGTCGCTCGATGCTAAACAATAATTCGTGTGCATATATCCCGCTGTTTGTTATGAACTTGATTATCATCGCCGTATCGTCTGCACACACAAAGCCGCCCGGCTGGCTTTTATCTTGATCGCGTATTTTTATTTATTGTTTCGCGCAGTTTTAAACAAACGAATTAAAATTTATTTTAGCCAACGAAAGAAAGTTTCGATCATCTCGAGTCGAACGGTATTTTTAGTTTACGAATCCAGATGGAACTCATAGTGTCGTAAAAAAGATTACGATTTTTTTTTTTTTTTTAAATAACTTTTTAAGTACACGAGAGAGAGAGCCAAGTTGAAAAAATCTTTTCTCTGTAAGTCGCGATAAAAATCAGTGTCACTCATAGAATTATCAGAACGTAGTACGGAAAAGAGTTTCTGCGACGTTGACTACGCAGACATAAAAACTTGTTAAAATACGAAACACTTTTTTTTTTATGAAGTTTAAATAACTGTAATCGCAGCTCAATATCTACGAAAAAATTAAAACGTCCTCTGTCGTAGTGCAAACAATGATGTAAATTCTAACTGCCGACTGTTATTTTTTAGTGACACACTACTTTTTCTTTCAAAGCGAGCCGTAAGATTTTGCTTAAAAAAAAAAAAGTTTCTGAAACTTTGCCAAGCATGACCAACCTCGAGTGTTTTTAAACAATGCGAACGAAAGTTTATAAAACAAGGAAAAGTCTCAAATCATTCGAAAAACTGTGCGATCGCATCGAAAAAAAAACATTGTGATATCGTCGATTAAAACGCTGCGACTCTGGAAAAACAAAAATAAAAAACGCGGAGTGACGTAATCCACGATAATGTGAATGAAAAGATACGCACAGGTGTATACCGTAACCCGTACAAAATATCGCCTCTTTTTTTATATGGCGCACAGAATAAAAGAAAAAATAAAATACACCGATTCATCATAGCTGCTCGCAGGATGTTGCATGAGCTCAAATCCATTGATTATCGATCGATTACCCATATTATCATAGTTATCATTCGCGACTGACGGACATAAACTGAATCCAATTGAGTGGTAATTAATAATTCACCCGTGCTCCTAGCCTCCCCAGGGTAAACCAAAAAATTACCATGAACGAAGCGAGGTGTCCCTGTAGACGATTCCCCGCTGTTCAAAACGGCCCATGATGTAAACACTGCACACTCGCGCACAGCACTGGTAGATTCACAGGCACTCTTAGTGAAAAAAAAAAAAAGGAACAATCGTGCACGTGGGTTGGAACGCGACGCGAGCCGCCGACCGACTGACTGACTGGCAGCGCCGGTGGAACTGCCTACTCCTACCAGAGTCCTCCTCCACCTCCACGCGACTTTCACGCCGCGCGGGCTGTATCCGGACGGTGGATTCTTGACGTGTCTGGTGCGTCGGCTTGGTCTTTGTTAATCGACAAATTAAGTTTTTACGTTTGTAAGGGGATTGGGGGGAGAAAAAACCAAGTTCAGGGCGAAAGGAAATTTTTAAAATTCAAGACGGATTGATTTTTTTTTTTTTTTTTTTTACAATGGTTTGCGTAACGGACTTGGTGGATTATTTTTCTTTTGAGAGTTTCGTACTTATTGTCTCAACTATTTTGTTTTTATTTTTCATTTTTTTCAGTAAAAATTATAAGTTTTTCAGTTTTGATAAAATTTTATTAGTCCAGAGTTTTTTGAAAAATAATTAAAGAAGTGAAATATGAGAAATCATTGGTTCATAGCGGAACGACAGTTTAGTATTATTTCAATTTATTTTGTTTCTTACAAGAACCTTTTTTCAAACTTTCGTTACCCAATGATAAATAAGATTTGAAATCTTACGGTTTTAGGCTACAAAATCCAACCTCGTAATTCTTGGAGATTCGTATGCATTATAGTTATGTACATGAACACCATGTAATGGAACTTTTGCGTAACAACGGTGTGCTTACATATCTTCTTGGCGTTTGAATGAAATAATAAACTTTCATTTAAAAAGAATCATATTGTGTCCGTGACGTCATCGCGAATGACTCAATTCCGATACAGCTGATAATTTATTCTAGAGAGAAAAATTTATCTTTGATAAATGCATTTAAAGTGAAGACTAGAGTCTAATTGAAGAAACTTGTGAATGCATATTAATCGAAATCAAAAAATGTTGTTCACTTTTAAAATCGCATAACAAAGTCTAGTAACCTTCTTTTATAAAGTGCTTGAATTACTGTTAAAAAAAAGAAAGACTTTTGTAGTAAATTGATTACAATGCAAAAAAAAATTCAATATTTGTTCTATGAGTAATTTTTAAATGTTACGTCATGCGATGTTTGGCAAGAAATTTCTTGGTCGTTTACTAACACTATCACCAACTTCTTAAGTGTTTAAAAATTATCGTAACTGTAAAATTTTAAGTAATAATCTGCAGTTTCGTCATTGGTGTAGTAGTCAAAAGACTTGACGTTACAGTTTACTCGATTCTCATTAATTCGCAAATTAAGTGACTTAGAAAAAAGTAATAATCAATTAAATTCAATCACGTATCATACCCAATTATACTTAAAAAATTTACTTGATTACCTGTTTGTTGTTTTCACAAAAAAAGGTAGCATTAGAATGCAGTTTCAAAGTCACAAAAAATACATATTTTTTTATACTTAATTTTAGAAAAACTACAAAAGATCTCTTTTTTTGAACTACCTTCAAAACAATAACTGACAAAATTGTATAAACCAAAAAAAAATGTTTGAGGCTCATAATCAAGCCTTGAACACACCGCTCATTAAAATCCTACCTCCTGTCTCAAGAACACTCGAACCGTAATTGGTTCGGCAAAAAAAAAAAAAAAAAAAAAAAAAAAAAAAAAAAAAAAAATCAAATCAAATCCCAGTAGATAGTCGCACGAGAAGCGTCGTTCCTCAATCAAAGCGGAAGAGCTAGACAAACACCGCGGGGGTTAAAATGATTGATAACCAAAATCGTTTTGCGTCGGGATAATGAAGAGAGACAGTTTTCTTGGTGGGTACGAGGTCGCGTGACCTTTTCAATGAAGATTCACACGGGCGCATTATGTGTGGTTTTTCTGGGTGTGTCTCCTTTATCTATCGAGAGTGACTGTGTGTATATCGACCGCTACGAGTGGAAAAATATTAATGTGAAAATGTACGAATGGGAAAATTATGTGCGAAATCGGGGTCGAGTAAGAGTCGGTATGTTTATTCGTTTATTCATTCACTTTTTTTTTTTTTTTTTTTTTTTTTTTTCGCGTAATTATTGCAGATGTATTTATTAAAACTTTTCTCTAGCGCTGCTTTGCGTAAGTCTCTACTTAATAGTTGTAATAATAATAATAATAATAATATTAATATTAGCAAAGAAAAAAAATTCGTATTTGCAGACTTGTTTTTCCTACAAATAGCAAGCTACGTCACCCTAAAATTATTCCTCAAATATGTTGTGAGAGAATAAATAAAGAAGTCACAGTTAGGGTAATTTTGCAAGTAAATTTCAAGTGCAGTAATGAAACTCAAGGTCGGCTCGACGTAAGACTGCCCGCGAATAAGCCGCATTGTAGTAGTTGTCCCGTCGTGGAAAACGACTTGACTCGAAAAATAAAGGGGAAGTTTTCAGGGCCGCGAAAGTTTAGTCGGTCTGTTTGTCTATTTTTAAAGTGCGCTTGTTAATATACTATCAAACTCGTTTGAGACACTGGGATTTGGAGTTTTACTCGAGAACATCAATGTTTTTTTTTTTTTTACATTTCATTACAGCGAAAAAAAAAATTTGTTATTTATTCATAAACAATTTATTTACTTGAGTTTTTTACCTTGGCGAATATAAAAACAAGAGTTTAATATTGCGTAAGACTATAAAACGATGTTGTAATTGGTAATTAATAAACAAATAATAATTATCTCGGTTTATAAAATAAATTCTAGAACAGTACGAAACAAGAGTAAAGTATTTTTTTTTTATCAACTTCTGCGGTCTAGTGAGATTCTCCGGTATGATTTACATGAAAATGTCCCGAGAAAAGGGACTTTCTATTCAATTGCGCCCACCTACTTTTTCCCCTCCAAGCTTCTCATTATCAGTGAGTGAAACTTCGGGATTTTACTAAATTGAAAACGACAAACGGGAAGGAGCTGACACTCGGTTCTTCAAAAAGCACGCGGCATATCCGCTTTTTTTACGGTAAATTATGCAGATGATGACAGAGTGAGTCACTTATGACGCGCAAGGTAAAAACCGCCTTTGTAACCGCCCGAAACCCATTCATGCGTGCATTTTTTTTTTTTTTTTTCACGCTTTGCTGTTGGCTGATTAGTAAGAGATTCTTCGAATATAACTCCGAGCTGGATAAAAAAAGAAGTGAATGAATCCTTATAGTTGAGATCTCTTTATAATTTTCTGAAAGCGTGTTTGTTTTGGATAATATATTGAGCTTAATATGCAAACAGATATTCAACGAATAATAGAATTTTTACTATCTTGGGTTTTCTGTTTCATTTTTTTTTTTTTTTTTTTTTTTTTATGAGTTGAGCTAAACAATACTGTAATTTGCTTCAACAAAGTTAATATAAGTTTTTACTGAAAATTGTAATTATTTCAATTAAATTGTTGAAAATTATGGTTCTGAACGTTTACAAGAACAATAATTTTGACAAGTAATTAACTTTTTTTCGAGAAATCCTGATAAGAACAGTAATAGACTGTTAAAGCGTCGAACAATAAAGCAACGTTAACATAAAAATTATTGGTGACAATTATTGTGCTTATAAAAATATAAGACTGATATCTTCAAATAACTTTTATACAATTGTAAAAATTACTTTGAGCACTAAAAAAATCCAGATTATAAATTTATAATCACTTAGAAGCAGATATCAGTCTAAATTACTATTGAAACTTTGAGTATTCACGCGAACATCAGTTCAGTAGCCTGATTGGAGTTAAACTAGTAATCTCAGTACATTTATTTATGAATAATACCCTGTTGGAATTGCGAATATTAAAAATGGCTCTGAAACTAGAAAAAGGTTAGTTAAAATATTCAATAACTGAGTCTAAGAAAAAAGGTAATAATTGCCGATTTTCTCCTATTTTTAATATAGTAAAGCGATAGGTTATGTTTATTCAATTAAAAATACCCAAAAAATAGATATCAAAAATTATTTTATTTTACGGTCGATTTCAATCTATGAATCGCCCGTTTAAAATGGGTAAAAAATTTTTTATAACCTTCAAAACAGCGTATTGCACGTGGTGATTTTCATTGCATATAATTTGATGGTAATTTTGGAAATGTCATAATTCTATGAAATACTTATTTTTTATGAGGTTATGATAAATATTTTTTTTAATAAATTTCGCTGTTAAAAGCAAATGATTAGTATTTAAAAATATGCATTAATTTTGAATCTAGTAAATTGCTATTTACATGGAAAAAAATCGTTTCATACAATCTAAAAATTAGCTATTAATATTACCTTGTTTCTAGTCTGAAGACATTTTAAATAGCCATTAAATGTCTATTTCCTAATTAGCATTTCTTACAGGGATTTTAAGGCTAACTAATCACAGAAAAGAAAGTTGTAAATCAAATCTTTCTGTTTAGTTATAAGTTCAATCCAACACTTTAAACGCTTTATAAAACATTAAAAAAAAAAAAAAAAAAAAAAAAAAAAAAAAACTACAACTGTTGATTATTGCAAAAATTCTCTAAATGAAGTAAACCTTGTTTATTGTTTCATTTTCATTAATTAAAATTCAATTTATTATGTGTAAAAATAAAAGACTCTTTGAACTATCTTAAAAACTTTACTAAAATATAATTATTGTAGTCTGTTTTTTAATATAAAATAAATAAATAAATTTACGAATCATTAAAAAAGAAACAAAACAAAACAAAAGTGAAAAATTGTTGAAATAAAAAATGAATTATGTTTATTTTACGTACAAAATGTAAAAATTTATTTGATTACGTTTCATGAGTAACTATACGACTTATTATATTTTAAATGTAAACTTCAAAGCTCCAAGTTTTCAGGGTTTTTCCAATAAAATTTTTTTAACAATCATTACTTCCTGCTTCAAAATAACCTAAACACTATTCCCTTGCACACTGGCACTTTATTAATATTCTTTACAAGGTTGTAATTTTCAAAACAAGTTACAAACTCACCCTACAATTAAACAACAATCTCGCAAGGGGTAAAAAACCCTGGTAAAGGGGTGAGCCGCGATTACGGGCGCGGCTAACTTGACACTCAATATTTCTGCAAATCATAAAATTCAAGCTCGACGTTCGTGTCTCTCGGTTTTTTTTTTTCTTTTCTTTTCTTTCTTTCTTTTAGCTATTCGCGTGTCCAGGATGCGTGCAATTTTACGGACCCCGGAGCGATTATAACGGCGCATCGAGCGGCAGACTTACGCATTGTTTTGCTACCAGGTTTTTATAAATGCTCTAGAAAGCCTTGAAAAGTTTTGGTTAATATTAATGCACGCGTTTAAGTAATGATTTTTTTTATTCCTTGCATATTTCATCGTTTCGTGAAAAAATGTAAAAAATTTTCCTGTTTTTCTCGCCTGCTGCAGTCCGCGAATAGCAGCCACTCAAGATCTAAATTCGGCGATATTTCGACCGGAAGCGTGCTCCACAAACAGCGCAGCAAGATACAATCCATAAACATTTGAGGATTAAAAAAAAAAAAAAATCACTCTCGGCTCGACCCATTGACAGTCGTTATCAGGCGTGAATCCATTTCCCAGAAAGTACCCGGGTGTGTGCTAAGCCACACCTGCGTACTCCCACAGAAAAAAAGAAAGAAAGAGTAACAAACGATTTTTCGATACAACGTGTACGTTTCCTTGAACATTACGAAAAAGTACGACCCTGAATAAAGCGCTTCCTCAATAAGCCCGAGCGATAAATAAATTAGCCGCGGTTTTCAAACTTTACGCTCACGTAAATTAGGAGCAGAAGCATTAATTTGTAACGATCAAATTAATTTCGAATGGGGTAGTAGGGTTTGTTAATGCCGTTAATACGACTTGGAACTTTTAACGATGTATCATAATTGAAAGTTTTTTCTAGGACGGTTAAAAAAAAAACGTACTTCCGAGGTTCGGTGGCATGGCGCGCGGTGTGTCCGCCGAGAATTATTAAAGAGGACATTTGTGCAAACAGCTAATCGATGCATATTTAATCGTACACCGTTGTTATTATACGCCGGAACCAATTTTAGTAATAATTAATGCTAGCACTTTACCTATGTTTGGTCGATTTTCTGGTTACATAAATTGAAGAAAAAATTTATCATCGGTAATTCGAGGACTGATTAGACGGTCCGAAAGGAAATGATAGTGTAAAGAGGGGAAAAAATTACGTAACTAACTTTATTTAATTAACTGCGAGCTTCTGGGGAATTTCGTGTACTTTATGAATGAAATACGTTTTTGAAAATAATATTTTTTTTTTAATATTATTAGAGAACTGACGTTTGTGGTGACAAATAAAACACGTAGTTTTTCATACGTCATATGGACATTATCACACTACACTACGTATCTTTAAATTGATTAAAATTTTTTTTTTAAATTAGTTTGAACAATAATTAAAGATAATTTAGTTTTTAAAACGATTTCAATTTTTGAATTTTTCCTAATTTTTTTTTGTATGTTTGTGTCAAAAATTTGTCGTTCAGAACTAATTTATCAAAACTTAAAATTTTAATTTGATACTTATTTGAAGATTTTTTAAAACAATTAATTGATTACTATCAAAAATATTTTTCAAAACCAATCGAAAATAGTTTTAAGTATGAAAAAACAAAGCACTTTATTATAAAAATGAATCCACAGGTTAAAAAAAAAAAAACCCCATAATTCTAAATTAAATTGTACTTACATTTAGATTCAATTCAGGAAGCGATTGAAATAAAAAAAGCATGTCAGGCTAACTGGACTAGAGTTACACGGTCTCGAGCAAAAGATTATTATTCGATCGTGAGAATCAACCTTGCTAGATGACGATACCAAACCGTCATTTTACGCGCCTCTAACGAAACGCCCTTCAAGAAGTTCAAACCTCTAATTAAAAAAAAAAAAAAAAAAAAAAAACAACAGTAGTTTCGGTGGTGCGATAAAAGTTTTCAGCCGTAAGGTTACATGTTCACTTATCGATGCGTTTTATTTCCTTGGCTTTTTCAACTAGCCGGAAAAACTCGTTACTCAATATCATTACTCGCCGACTGAGCAAGCCTTTAATTATTTTATTATTTTTTAATGTTGTACCAGGTAATAGGTTTGTTCCTAATTTAATTTCTAAAGCTAATTATTTTGTACTGCAAGTTATGTTTGCTTTGAGAAGTACACCGCTTGGTGTACATGTTCGAATAATTTAGAGCTTTTGAAAAATTTATTCATTTTAATTTTATTTTCGTAAGAAAAACTGTAAAAGTTTTTTATTTTCAAATGTAAAGTTTGTGCATTAATAAATTTATGAACACGTAAAAATATAATACGTATTATGTTTGAACTTGAAAAATAAAAGAATTTTAAATTAATATTTAATGAAAAAATTATTTTTTAATGTATCAACACAAATAAATATATATCTTGCTTTTAATAAATTTTAGTATAAAATTTTTATTTTAAAAAATAAATCAAAATAAATTAAAAATTCAAAGTGAATTTTATGAAAATTAGAAAAAATTCGAAAGCTGTAAACAGGTATGAATATAAAAATTAAATTCATTCAAATTTGATCTCACACGCATTAGAGTTACGGATGGACGTTCATAAATCAATCAAAAAGCTTGTAAAAGCCAAATTTTTACTCCACTGGAAGTGCAATCGATGTCATATAAAAAACGGACCTCGATGACGATAAAAAAAAAAAAAGGGAAGGAAGTAAAGGAAAATCATTTGAATTAAATGTTTAGACCTCCACGCAATGTCGCCTTTGAGACAATTTAATAATGAAGAAGCTTGACTTATACCTCGTTCAAGTCAAAATTAGGTACGTGGATGAACATTACCGGAAACGGAAAAAAAAATATAGTAAAGGGGAAGAAACTTTTAAAAAGTTTTCATGCAAAACCGTTGAGAATTTTCACGTTAATTACATACATTGAACGATCAAAAGCTAACTGGTCTCAAGGCATACGAGGTCTATAAGAAACTTGAAGGGTTCCTTTTTTACTCTATATTTTTTTTTCTTTTAAACACGCGTCTGTTACAAATTCATTACCCGTCAGTCATGGTCAAGGCCTAGTTGCTTCGATCAACGTGATTCTCGAAGGCACTTGAACTTGCGAGAAATGTTATTTTGAGAGTGCAAGAAAGTAAAACAGTTCGTTCGAAATAATAATTTTTTTTACAAATTTTTCCAAACAATTTGAAATCATTTTGGATTATTGTGACAAGCTAGTTTCAATTATTTTGAAAATTCAAAACAATAAATATTTCATTTATAATGCGAGTAGATGTTTTTTTTATTAATTTATTGTAATATATCCTTGTGAAATAATTAATGAAGATGGATTTGCCAGCAACACGTGTCAAAATTAAAAATAAGAATCCTAAGTTAGTTCAAAATATTGTTACTGAACAATTATAATAAAAACAAAACAATAATCTTTTCGAAATTAATTTTGGAAAATTATTTTTCTGCAGAAAATAAATTTCGTCTCGTTCACTGCAGTTTGTAATTATTTTTTTCTATTTACAATTTTTTTTCATTCAAAAATGTTTTAATTTTTCCAAGACAAAGTTGACGAGGCTTAAAAAAGTTTGGAAAAAAAGTTTTGACGAGTTTGATCCTGTAAGGAGTTATTCAGTTCAGACAATAAGTCATAAACGTAAATGTAAGCTTAATGACTTCGCAAATTTTAGTGGTGCAAATTTATAGTGTAGTAGGTACATACAAAACCCTGTAAAAAAAAAAAAGAAAATAAAAAAATTAATGAAGTGAGTGGGTTCCTATTTTAATTACTTTTATTCAGCTCTAAAAATTTTTGTGCTTGAAATAGTACTTTAAAAATTAAAAATAAAATAATTTAAAATTTGTATGGTTTATTCAATTTTAACCGAAACCGAATAGTATACTTCGACGGGTAATACGAAAAAGGGCACTTCAGAAAAATTAGCAAAGTAAAAATTAACAACGTGGGCCAGCCACGTAAAAAATAACACGAGCGATTTCATCATTATTTAATAAAACAAGTTATCAAAAATGAAAAAATCGTTTTTGTTATTTTTCACGCGGCTCGCCTACATTGTTAATTTTTACTTTGCTAATATTGCTGAAGCGCCCTTTTTCGTATCACCCGTCGACTTATTCGAATGAGAATATAAAAACTTGCGTTAAGTTTAAAGACATAAAAAATTATTTCTGAAATTTATGTTTTGATGAATATAATTGCATTTAAAGGTACTTAAAAAAATCCATGAAATTAATTTTAATGAAAAATTCACTAGAATGGAAAAAGCTGTATGGAAATCTTGTTAAAATCATTTTCCTTGGACCTCATCCTCCCTCGAAAAAAGCGAACGGAAAAAGTTGTTTGTAAACCTTGCCAAAATCATTTTCCTTGCACCTCATCCTCCTTCGAAAAAAGTGAGGGAGAATAGAAAAAGCTATTTGAAAACCTTGTTAAAATCATTTTCTTTGCACCTCATCCTCCCTTGAAAAAAGCGAGGGACAATGGAAAAAGCTGTTTGGAAATCTTGTTATAATCATTTTCCTTGGACCTCATCCTCTCTCTAAAAAAGCGAGGGAGAACGGAAAAAGCTGTTTGGAAACCTTTCCAAAATCATTTTCCTTGGACCTCATCCTCCCTCGAAAATCATTTTTGAAAAATCATAACTTTACTGATGAATGCATTTCAATAAAAATAATGGGCAAAACTGACCGTAAAATTGTAAGCTTCAATTGCATGCAATTGCAAATTCTGCAGAATAAAAATTTATATTAAAGAAATTAAAATTTAAAACTTGAATAATTCGTCAAAATCCAGTATTTATTTTGATACTTTCAAAAATCCATTACTCGTAACTTTTTAAAAAAACTCGCAATCATGAATAATTAAAGAGTAAAAAAACAAGGCTTCGCATTAAGATTTGCTAGCTGCATCTTTTAAAAGTATTATTCCTAACGAAGCCTTGAATAAATGAAAATCAATTGTAGAAATTAATATTTTTTGCTTAACAATCGACGAAACCTCGGCGAGGCCTACCATAGGTTATTGGTAGTAATATTGAAGTTTCTTTTGTTAAGGCGTTGCGAGTTAACCTAGTAACACTTCCGATTCATCAATTGCTGTGTGTACAGCCTCAATACAAATCTGCAGCACAGAATTGGCTTGCAAATTGCACCTGCAAACATGCAGGCACCGCGACCAACGCGCGATGTACGATCGCAAACGTTTTTGGAAAAGTCCTGCGGCGACCGGTCGATTTCTTTGAATAATTTCTCCTTGGATATTTTTATTGAACGAGTGAAAAAGAATAAATTTTGTTAATACAGTTTACTTTGAGACAATTTTAACCTCTGTTTTTTTCTTCGTGGGAAAATTTAATTGAACCTGGTTTAAAAAAAAAAATATATTTTTTTTAGTCATGTTTTGACAAATGAACAATTTACGTAATTCATAATTATAATAATAGTTAATAGTCGCGAAAAATGCCCTATCATTTTTAATAGTAAGTATTGATAATTTTAAACTGTTTTTAACGTTTTCTCAAGATAGTTTCAAATTATTATTTTTTTTAAACTATCTGTAATTAATGTAAAAACTCATACGGGCGGGCATTAATTTTTCAAGTGTTTTGAGGAAGCCCAAACGACCAAAAAAAAGTTCGTCCTATTTAAAGAACCGAATCAATCCAAAGACATAAACCAACTTCAGATTCATCAAATGGAATTTGAATTTCATAAGAAGAATAAAGAGAAAAAAAAGTTGTCGAGTCAACGACCAGCTTATAATCCTTTCCTGAAAATGTATATCTGCAGCCAAAGGTTAACGAGCTCGGGTGGTTTCGCTTTCAAAATGAATCTTCTTCTTATTACGCCGCATGCGAACCCGACAATTAGACACTTGAGAAAAATCGCATTGCGCCACAATGGAAACTTCTTTTTTACTTTGTCTGTTATGTATAGCTTCTTTTGAATTTCGTTCCGTTGAACTTTGATTGTTTTAGAAGGAATAAAACTGACCACGCTCGGTTGCTTGTTATTATTATTTTTTTTTATGTTATGATCGTTAAAAACAATGCTAGCTTCACGCACGTGTGATTGCAGGCCGTAAAAGCCGACCTCCGACGGACACCATGTAATATTCGCGCAATCTCCATAAAAATCATCAAATGAGCATAATGGTCGCGAAATCAGGTCACTCGCGTAAACCCCGATCGTTTCATTCTCCTAGAAATCTTCAAATTTACGATCGATCGAGATAATTTAACAAAAAGTTATGTTCGAGCCGGTTTACGAGTATTGTTCAATACCGCGATTTTGGCGGTTGAGGCCTTTTTTTTTTTTATCAAGACTGGCGCAAGAATTTCCTTTCGCGACTGACGCATGGTAAGGTAAAGGACCCAATTGTGGACCCCAAAAATCACAACTTTTGGGGTTTTTGAATTTTATAGAAAAAACCAAGCAAGTGAGGTTAATTTTTTTTGTACATACATAATTTTAGTGGTCTTAAGAATCAAAATCAATTTTTTTTATTAAAAAATTTTATTTATTTACAGAGTAATTAATGTTTAAAGTAGAGACCTTTTGGACCGTATTTTTGAAACTGTGTGTCAAAGTACCCCGATTAATGGACCTTTTTTACATGCGATATCCCCTTAACATTTTTCTTACCCCAATTAATGGACCCTGTGATTTTATTTCAAACTATTGACTTTTGAGGTTACGATTTTTGTTGACATTGAAGTTAAAAGTAGTTACAGTTTTCATTGACAAAAGTAATTTAACCACATTAGAAGATTTATAAAGCTGATATTTTAGTGTATAAAACTCGGTATGAAAGCCAAAACTAACGTCTCATTAATTGGGGTACTCGGAGTTTCATTTAAAGGTTCGTATTAATGGACCGCTGCTCTTCAGGACCATTAATTGGGGTACCTTGAGACTAGGGCCCAATTATGAGAACTGCATTATTTATTTAAAAATTTATATTTCTAACTTACAAAATTGATACTATACTAATTTTTGAAGTCTAAGCTTTTCATTGATCAGTGATACATTGCGTAAATAAATAAAGTATGCCTAGAAATTCAAGTTTGAAAGTTGCTTGATTCGCTGCAACGAGAACACCAATCTAACCCTCGAGTCAACCAACATTGTGACTTTCAAAATAAAACGGAATTATTAACGTAAACTTGAAAAAAAAATTTCGAAATATTCTTTGATAATATAAGTTTATTTTAAAATAGTTTTATGCCGATATTTGCATTAAAAAAATATTTAAAAATGATTTTTGCTGAAGGGGACCATTAATTGGGGTAAGGGGTCCACAATTGGGTCCTTTACCTTACGCGAATGCGTCTACCCGCGGGTATTTTTGTGCTCCGAAACTTTTTCGTGAATCAATACGCATCTTTTTTTTTTCATCTTCAGTGTGGGGGAGGGAGTATCGTAAAGTTGGAAATTGGAATGAAAAAAATTTGACATAATTCAATTGATTGAGACAATTTAAAAGATATATATTGATTTGAAACAGGTCTGATTTTATAGCGATAATAAAAGTGTTCTAATTTTTTTGATTGGCCAATCAAATTCAAGCTACAATGATAGTAATATTTTTTACTTGTGCAAAAGTACCCAGGACACTTTTAATTTTATGAGTTCTCCTACTTAGATGAATTTAAACCTTTGCCTAAGCTGAGAAAATTATTTATCACAATTATTCACCAGACCGCACATGATTCACACTGGCTATAAATAGAATAACTCAAACTTATATTTTTTTTCACCACGGAACCAGCAAAAATTCTTCTGCAAATACCCCGTTAACTCCGAAGAAAAAAAAAAAAAAAAGAAAAAGATAATTTATCTCGTCCTCGCTCCAAGTAGTACGGGACGGTGTCATCTCAGCCTTGGCGCCAAACAATCACGCACCTGTTGGTCGCGGGAGTCTAACCTAACCGTGCTCCGAAATCTCGGTGCTCCCTTAAATAAAACTGAACCCGAGCGTGTACTCACATAACTGCCGAGGTACGAGACGGTCTGCAGGATCAGCGTCCAGGACGACTGTGGTATCAGCGAAATCTCTGGCCATGTCGACGATTTTTACGACACACAGCACTGCTGCAGCAGGAAAACTCAAGACGACCGAACCGACCGCCTTCGCGATGCGGCGAGCACTGACGCCGGCTGCAGGTGCACTGAGTCCAGAGCCTATCCGCCTTCTTTCTATATACATAATAAGGTTTCGACGGTCGTTTATGTTTTAAATTGGGTTAAATCCATTGCTGTCGTTTAGATGACTTGGCATAAAAGCTCAAAGACACTGTTTTAAGTTGTGACACAATCGATTTTAATTACTTTTCGGATAATCATCATCTTTACGCGATACGAAGAAAAGGCGCGAAAGTTTGAGCTAGAGACGAGGCAACTGTAGACAACACCGACGAATCGCGTAGCCTTGGTAAAAACGTGATTGGTGATTTAACATCTTTTAACAAAAATTATTTATTTAACTTTGAGTAGTAAAGTAGGTTTGACTATGAATTTTTAAATAGTATTCGAAAAAAAATCGAAATTTTTAAGATTTAAATTATTTTTTAAACTGGATTATCAAAAAACCGTAAGTTTTAAAATAATAATTTAATAATTTATTAATCGTACCAGCTGAATTTTTAATTTTGTTCAAGTTGATCTTATCCTTATAGGAAGGTAATTAAAAAAAAATATTTTTGATATTTTAAAAAAAATTTCGTACTTATTTATTAATAAATACTTTTCATGATTAAAAATTATTAAAGATATTTTTGCTTAAAACTAGTTAAAAATTTATCTAAATCGTATTTACAATTTATACCAATCTATAAAATCCAAGAGACGAATGTTTCAAAGATTTGATTTCGTTGGCACGTAACGAACATGAAAACTAACAATGTACTCGGCGTTTGTTCGTTGAACTGATATCGCAAAAGGATCAGTTGGATGAAAAGTAAAGGCCACTAGTCTTCTTGCAATCATATGAGTTGATCTTCCTAGAAGTCCTGCATACATTCTAAATTTTAAAAGTCCTGAGTCTCTCGCATAAAATCTATAAAAGATTTTTAACAATTAGTTGAAAAATTAATTAACTAATAAAATAATAATAAAATAAGTTACCTAATGGGATGTTCTCCGCAAGGTTTAGGTCGTTCCATCATTGAAACCCATTTATCGTCGTAAGAAAATAATGAAAGATCAAGATATGGAGAACTGGAATAAGATTGAGCACAAATTGGTAATTGAGCAAGCAATCTTTTTGTTGCTTCCGTTATTCCACCATAACGAGCAATTACTATTGTGTGCTTAAATCTTTGCAGCATCAACCTTTACAAAAAAACACAATTAAATAATCTCATGACTGGAGTAAAAATTTTTGAATCTTATTAATTTGATAGTTACCTTGCATGGATATTATTCAAAGGAGAACATATGTACTGACTATCAGCACCCATTCTAACGTTTCTAAAAAAATCTGGAAAATTTTCAAACTGATTCAACAAATGTACGGATTCATTGTCATAAGCAGCTAAAACTTTAGCTGAAATCATATCATATATGACAAATAAGGCTGGTTGGGCATTTGGTTCAATTATTTGCAATGTTGCAACTTCTTCACTTGCATACCTAATTAATATATGACTTGTATCTAGTAATTGCATTTTCCACATTCTTAAAGAATTTAGCTGTAGAGTGAATATAGTATATCACATTGGGGAGATTAAAAAAAAAAATTAATAATACATAAAAAATATTGTAGTACCTGATCAAAACATTGATAGAAACGTCTTAATTCATATGGATCCTTTGACCTATGACTAATACAAGCTGCTCTTTTGTACAAAAATATAAGAAGTTTATGTTTCAGACTGTTAATTAATGTATCTTTAAAAGGTCTGCAGTTAATTCCATGATACACACTCCCAACTAAATATGCTTCATCTTCTAAACAAAACCTGAGAAGAAATATTTAAAATTGAAATTCATATAAACTTGTAAATTATATATTTGGAAGAAATTATTGGGCAAGACTAAAATGATTGAGAGTTCAAAAAGACATACCCTGTTTTTTCCAAGGGACATCTTAGTTATGTAAAATTAAACACATCAATAGAGTAATATTATTTACCTGCCAATTGTTCTAACATTAATAAACATTCCATCCAATAACTGAAAAATATGAATGGTTTGATGTTGCACTGATAAAACTGCAAGAATATCTTTGTACAAGTAAAGTCCTGTAGAAAATATAAAAAGATAGTTTAATTAATTTATAATATTTTAAATAAAAAACATTTTTTATTGTTAGAAATATTATTTCGTACCTTGGTTCTGAGACAAATATATTTTATCAACTTTAAATTGCCTAGTATCACAGCGCCTTCCATTTCTGATATCAACTAAGTGAATACTGTAGTTTTCTAAAGGAGACCTAGGGTTAGGAGTCAGTGCTTCGTTATTTGAATAAGTCTACAAGAAAAAAAAAAAATCTTTTATTTTTGGTTAAAAAAAATTTGAGAATATTTGATGTGAAATAATTGCAAACCTGATAAAAGTGTGGCCTTATGTCGTCTGGTATGAGAGCAGCTGATCCCACAATCACATACTTTCCATCATCAGTGAATAAACTGCATTCTCTATTCAACTGCTCATTGCTTTGTGAACAATGTACAATATTTATCACCCACTTGGTCTAAAATTGAAAAAATTCTTAAAAAATACTCTACAATTAAGATGCAATGTACAAAATCAACTATTACTCTGAAAAATCTTTTAAAAATATTGTTCCTAATATGAACTGATGCCTCATCATTTTTTACACCAATGTATTCCCCATTACAATCTACTAATAAATCTGCAGCTGCAGCAGCACCTCGATACTCATAAACTTCAATAGAGGTTTGATCCGCGCTGAATGCCACTAAATACTTTCCATCTGGACTAAATTTTCTTAAAAAACATGGTGGTTTCTCAACATTGACCACTGTGTAATTTGGAAATACATTTTGATAAAATTGCCTTGCAACTAGAACTTGGGTCCCTGGATACATACAACCCAGAGTTTCTCTTTGCTGCAGTCTTAAAACAATGTTTTGGGGTCCAATTTTCCTTGGTTTGATTGGACATGCTTCGGTGACAAGCTCGATTACAGCTTCTTTTTCTGTCATTTTTGTAAATAAATAAGTTTCATAATATTTATATAATCAAAACAAACTTTTTTTTGTAGCACATAACCTTTAAAAATTTATCACAGTGAAAATGTACACTCAAAACTTTTTAAGAAAAAAATAATCTGCGAAACGAAGATATTCCGAAACAAATGATAATTATAAAGTATCACTTTATCTACAAAAAATATTTGATAACATTTTTTCACAAAGTTATGAAAACATAATTGTATAAAGTTAATAACAAACAGTTTAGTTTTCTACAGTACATCGACACACTTGACAACACCGTTGAACACATTTAAGTTACTATCTCCAGTTACACTTAAGCTGAATTTAAATTTTATTAAAGTGCATTTTGGATGCTACACACGGGCATTTACTTTTCCAGTTCCCTGCAGAAAGTTCACAACAGTTCACAAATCACAGCATGAATGAAATGAAACGCTGCTGCGCCCCCGCACCCCGTGCTGCGGCCCGCCACAATCGACTCGAATTTTGCAATCGCAAACAATAGTTTTTTTTTTTTTTAAACAATTAGGTTGGAATTCTGCAGTCCAAACTTTTACACTCCCAAGTGTGAATTATATCAAATGTATATTTATTATTTTTCTAAAATTCAAACGGGGTTTTAAAAAGCAACAAATTTACTATCCAATCCACAAAATATCTAAAAATAATAATAATAATAATTTTTGACAAAATGGCGTTGGTTTGAAAAAGAAAATTTCTATTTTTCTAAAAATTGATCATTTTACCCCTAAACATTGATATCGCATATCTCGAAAAAATTTTTATTTTTTGGAAAAACTACTTTTTATACAACATAACAAGCAACGTATTTCATTTTAAGATAAATCTAAGGCCTCAACTGCAAATTTTAGAAAATCTGAGATAAATCGGTCAGTTTTGGATTTAAAAAATGATTTTTTTTAGTATCTCGCAACATGTGAAACATTTTATATTAAAAGAATTAATTTATCTTGATTGTAACAATTTTTTTTTAAAAAGCATGATAAAAATCTTTTTTATTTCTAAGAATTAATAGTATATTATAGTACGGGTGCAGCATCGTCACCAGGGCGGTTTTAAGGACCCGAGTGCGTAGCGAAGCGGAGCACGAGGTCCTTAAAGAGCCCTGGTGACGTGCTGCACCAGTGCTATATACTATTTTATAGTACGAGTAACAGAAAACACGCATCAAAGATTTGATTTTGAGGTTAGAGTGACCAGGAGTACTATAAAAACAGTTTTTCGATACATGTATGTATGTACGAAATCGTCACGCTGTTCTACTGATACACCGCTTGGTGTACAATTCAAAAGCTGTGTTTTAAGATTTATTATAACAATATTTTTTTTTTTTTTTTTTTTTTCAACCCCAAAAGAACCGTTTATTCGTAATTAATTATTCTCCCGATTTGCATCTTCTTCGGGGCTGTGCCGGAGCCGAATATCGCGTGCGGATTAAAATTGGGGCTTCCCGAAAAAATTAGATGAGTCCATTTTTGAATGTTTACATGTTCAGGTAAAAATCACCAAAATAAGTCGGAAACTTTCTAGAAATACCGGAAGTTAAAAAAAAAAATATATATTTCTCGATTTTTGAAGGGGCTGACGATTAGTCGTTTTAGTTTGGAATAACTTTATGAGTCCATCATTTTTTGTACAAAATGTAACAATTTTGTCAAAATTGAATCTTTCTGGTCGTAATGAGTTAAAATATTGAAAAAGGGTGACTTCTAGATTATTTTTCAGGTTTGATTAATGTTTTAAAGTATTAATAAACATAGATGTCACTCCAAAACCGGATGAAATGAAAACCAACCGAGACTAAAGACGACTAACACTTCACACTTGTTTTTTTTTATAAATCACTCTTGATCAAGTATAAAAGATACGTTTATTTTTAAATGTCTTTAATTTATTTTGTAACTTGTAAGTTTAATTTTATAGATTTAAAAATTATTTAACGATGTAACATTATTTGATTTAAATTTATTTAAGCCAGTAGCTCACTCTTAAACTATATCTCTGAGGGAGAAAGTCATCTTAGAATTGTTAAAATAAAATGTCAAAAACTTGATAACGTGAACTATGTTAGTTTTAAAAAAACAAAAAATTATTTAAAAAAAACAATAATATAAACATAAGAATAAGAAATTTATGAAGTATTTAAGGTCTAATAATAAACTTCACTAATTAACAACACTTCAAGATTTATTTTATTTTTTATCTATTAATCCATGAAAAATTTTTTGAAAATAATTTAAAATGAAAATAACTGTTGCTGAAATACACTATTCCAATTTTGTATTGTAATCAAAACACTGTAAAATCACTTTTTTTACAATGCATTTGCATTCCTACATTCAGTTTTCTTATTTTTTTCCATATAAATCATCAAACCAATAATATTTTTATGAAGTCACATTGTCAGAATCATACCAATGATATTTACTTTACATACTATACAAACAAGCACCGAGATACGGTAAAAAGTACGAAAGTACTTTTGAATCATAACTTTTACAAAAAAGTTCACTAGCAAATTTGCTCTGCTTTGCCATCAGTAAACTCTTATTTCTGGAACTATTTTGTTCAATTACATATATAAGAGTAAATCAGATGTTATTTGAAATAGAATGAAATATTTACAGGTTTTTTTAATTATCGCGATTATTATTAACATTAGTCCTTAACACATATAATGTACACAAATCTCACCGCTTTCCACACTTTACCATTTCTGTATGATTATTTTAATATTTGTCATAAGAACTTTAAAAATTAGTTCATCTAAGCAATATTTCACCATGAGTTACTGTAGTATAAATATTTATTTTTATTTCTGATTATTTTTATAAGCTAAATTTATTAATTTGATTAATGAACTTTTTTTTAGAATATGCTGTTGGCAAAGCAGCAAAAACAAATGAAATATTTAAATAAACTATTAAATATTTCCCAAATTTGTGAAAATGTACATTTATATGAAGATAAAATGTTATTGACTCATAACACTTTATAACAGTACATTTTTTTTTTTTATGTAAATCAAAGGAAAGTTGTAAAATTTGGAGTATAATTAAATGATCATAAGTATCTGCTATTGCATGGGAGCACACAAAACTATACAATCAAAATTTCGGCAATCACTAAATGTTTAAATAAAAACAATCAACTTAAAATCATTAGTTTCTACATAATCTAAGCAAAGAAAAATTTTTGTATCTGAATGGATTTGGTTGAATAAAAAAAAGTCTTATAAATTAGTTAATAGATCACATAATAAAACTGTAGGAATTATTTAATGTCCTTTGCCAAAATTCTAATTAAATTACTAAAGTTCTCGTGCAGGATGAAAATCGGAGATAATACAAAATAATGACTGAATTTTTTTAAAAATTTCTTTTTCAAAAACTATTAAAATAAAAATGCACGTGAAAAAGTGAAAAATCCGGTTCGCATCACGCTAGATGAAAATATCCAATTTTAATAAAAATCGATTTAGTTTCAAATATCATTTGGTGAATCATTTCTAGAATTACTTCCCAGTTGTGACATCCTACCTCCACCAGATTCATTAGCAGCTCTAAAAAAAAAAAATAAAAAAAATATTTAAAAAAAAAATAAAACATTTTTTTAAATATCTAAAAAATGAAAATATTTCTTAAATGGTAATTCACCTAAATAGTGCAGCTAAACTCGGTCCCACTGTATCTTGATTGGCATCAACTGTTGTCTGATCTCCTAAGCTTTGCCTGCATATTGGACAAGTTCCATGCTGCAAATAAAATAAATATGTAAAATATGTTACTTATTTTTATAAAAGCATTGAAAAATTCGATTATTTAATATTTAACTCACCAATTCCAACCATGGAACAATGCAAGCTTCATGATAACAGTGTTGACAAGGAAGTTGTCTAACAGGTTCTTCTAAAAGAAAATCTTCCCAGCACACAGAACATTGAAGTTTACTTTCTGCAATTACAATAAAAATTAGTTAAATTAATTTACATTAATTAAAAAAAATTGATTGTTAAAAAAAAAAAGTTTTACTTACCAACTTGTGTTTGAGAAACAGTTGTAATAGGTATTTCATCAATTTGTTTTTTAGGTAATGGTGGTGGGCCAGTTCCATCCATTTGATTTAACAATTGTGTAACTATAGAATCCAGTCCATTTTGGCCCCAGACATAGTCTCCGGGATTTCCCAGAAACAGTCTAACATCGAATCTAAATTAATTAATTAGAACTATTACATTACCTAACACACATTGGAATCAGCATTATGAACATACAATAACAAACTTAGTTTGAAATTTATTTCAGAACTGTTGTTACAAGTATTGTAATTATTTTATTTAGAATAGATAATTTAGAAAAGTACACTTAATGATTTGATGATGTGATGATTGCAATGATTTTAATTTCATGGTTTCAAATTTTCACGATAATCTTACATGGATCGCAAAATTTATAATGTAACAAAAACTTAATAAAAATATTTGATTCCAATGAAACTTTTATGAAAAAAGAAAAATATTGTATCATTAATCATATGCAAGTCTTAACATACAGTTAAATTATACTTTGTCAAAATAACTAAAACATATGACCTTAACAATGACAATACTTTAGAAACATTTTTCATTTTTAACTAAACATTAGTATTAATGTTAGTAAAAATTTGGAAACATTGTGTTAAAGTAAAAATCATGCTCTTTGAAATTAAATTTTTTTTTAATGTAATGAATATATCATAGATTTAAAAATACATACACTGGGCCATCGCTTCCTTGTCCTTGTGGAAGACTTATTCCAATACCAGAAAGATTTATAAAAAGATCATGTATGATGTTATCTAACTGTGGTGGTATGCCTGGTTGTCGCTGTTGACTTCTTGAACTGTAAATAATAATAAATTTATGAATTAACATTTATAAAATAAAAACCAAATTTTTAGATAATTTATTTTTTTAACATACCAAATAAAAATTAAAAAATCATATGCACCTTTATACTTCTTTTTTAGAAAAAAAATTAGAGAATATGAAAAAATTTCTTACCGGGTAATTCGAGGAGCTTGTAAGTCACCATCAGATTGACTTGATCCACCTCTGCCAGAATTTCTTGAAGCTTCTGTAACTGCTCTTATTAAACTCATGGGAAAATCAAAAGCATCTGAAAACTATTAATTAACATTAAGCTTCATAAATTCAATAATTAATGTTTATAATATAATCTGTTCATTTATGTGATATTGAAGTTACAAAAGACTTGTGGTTTCCCAGTTTTTTAAATGTGGAAAAGTCTTGACGTAATGACAGAGGATTCTATTCCAACAATTGTATTTTATCCTGTAAATTTCATCTAATTATGAAATATGGTGAAATATCAATAATACAATAGAAATAATTATTTCATGCACATTATAAGGCATAAGTATTTATAGTTAAAAAATCAAATTATAACTAAGGATAAGTCTTTTTAATCAGAACACACACTTCATGATCAGAATATGATTGCTAATATATCATTAAATACAGTAACATCTACTTCAATATCGTTGATGTCTTGATTATCCACATCCATTCCAGAACCACCTTCTGAACTGCTTCTTTCCAATTCCTCGATGAAACCAGTGGAACATCTTGGACATGTGTAATCCTGCACAAAAAAACAAAAAAAACAGACAATAAGCTATTAACTTAGCAATACCCTTATCAACATAAAAATTGATCAATTTGAATCACGAAAGCATATTCACGGTCAAATAGGTATTTACGTCGTTTTAAATGGAACGATCTAGAAAAAGAGAGATAGAAAGATACGCAAGCACCCAAGAAGGGGGAGACACTCGAAAAAAGCACTTTTTGAAGAAACCTCGTAAACGTATATACGAGGCAAAAAAAATAAATCATTCAACATGCCATCCAACGCTACTTCCCTTATTAATTTTTAAACAAACGAACGTCTGCAAGACGGATTTGCATACGCTTTATTGACCATAAGATCCCTAAAAACGAAAAAAGCATAATAATTTTTCGCACTGACGCAAAATGATTCACATGTTTCGTTTTTTTTCCTCTCTTTTTTAGTCTCTCTCTCTTCCTCTCTTTCTATTTCGAGTAGGTAGACGACTTATAGCGAGTGAGAGCGAGAGAGCATATACACAATTCTATACTCTCTTACTGTACCGCGGTATCGATAAAAATATGTAACATCGTACGACGAAAATTGCAAAAGAAAACTTTATCGAACTTCCTGGTAACAAAGGTGGGTACTCACCGGCAGCAGGTGTTCAATTTCGACGCTACATCGATGGCAAAAAAACCGAGACATCGGCGTAGTACCATCCACGATGGCTTCAGCCATGATAAACTTGTTTTTAAAAACCAAGTCTCCTATTTAATAAAAATAAACTGACTTTTAATTAGGGTTACACCAATGCACACTTGCGAAAAAGAAATTCTTTTTTTCACGAAACGACTGGGATCTCTCCCTCCGCCCGCGCACTGATGACTGCACACTGCTAAACTGCTGCTGCTCACGCGCGCGTGCACGTACCTTCATACACGTACGAAGTTATATAGCTATATATACTATACTAGACAGCCTGTACAGACTACTGTGAGAGAGCCAACGCGAAGTTGATGCTAGCCTGCAGCATGCCGTGGTTGACCACCGTCCTTGTCTTCATGTTTCCAAGGAGAGTGAGATGCGACGATTTCCTCGGAGATGATGCGCCAGCCCTTTTTTTGGTCATACCTCGGCACGTGAAGTTACGTGTTGTTGCTGCTGCACTCGGGCTCAAAAATTGATACTGAATGAAAACCTTTTTTTTTCTCTCGTTTTTATATTTCGCAGCTTATAAATTTATTATATCGTATGCAAAAATTGCACTTCGAACCATCGATCCGGGTTAATAATAGTAGTCGCACGATAAACCAGATCGATCCACATGTGGTGAATAAGTACGTGGATATTATAATATTGATCTTTTCCAGGGTTGCAGACTTCACGATTATAACGATTATTATATTTTGTAAACAACGCAATAAGTTGCGTTATTATTGTCATAAAAATCTTTTAAATATTTGTCAGGATGGTCGACTTGATGAACACTAGTTGTTTTTTTTCTGGGCAGCGATAGAAACCTGCAAATTTCGAATTTCCAAAAAAGACACTTAAATTTTGACTGTTGACGTGATTAACTTTTTTAATTTTAAAAAATTACTTATAAACTTTATTTTGAGTAGATAAAAGAAAGGTTACCTTGCATGAGCGCCTACCCGCTGACCAATCAGACGACTCCAACTCCAGCTCCGAGCAAAGTTTCGTGCACATGAAAATTAGCCCTACTTTTCTTTTTTCGATCACAGCGACACCTCGACTTGATCTCATCGCATGCCTTTTACGCAATAATTTTCAGCTGCAAGAGCTTCTGAATCAAGTGTCTTTTTGAAGTGTTAACCAGGAGTTAAAATCGACGAAGATGCTGCGCGTTGCTATTAATCGCGCCAGTTCCTGCCTTCGCCAGGCAGCCGTTCAACCCAGGATAGTAGCTGTCCAGGTCAGAGCCGGCCATGGAAAAACAGAGACCGACGAGGAGTTCGATGCTAGGTACGAAAACTTCTTCAACCGACCTGACATCGACCACTGGGAAATTCGAAAAGCTATGAATGACCTTGCTGGTAAGTAGTTTTTTCCTAAATTTGAGAAAAGTCTTTGATTTTTTAATTCACAATGTTGTTATGCATTTTTCATATCCAATGTGACGATAGATACGAGGACACCACCATAGTGTTTTGGTGTTCTGCTCCGATTCATGGAGACGCGTTTATCAAGTGCATATTTCCATAGATATTTTGAATGTTTTTTTTACTCTTAATTTTTTTGATATCATTAGTTGAAAGGATTAAATGTGTTTAAGTAGCTTATTCTAAGCATAATATTTTTTCCTTTTCCTAAGTTTTATGTAATTTAAAAATGGCGAAAAAACGATAAACATAACTATATTTTCTGTACATTATCTATTATTGTCAAAGAATAGTTCAAATTCAACTGTTGTAATAATATATTTAAAATAAATTGAGTTTAGTAGTAATTTATAATTCCTAATTTTATGAAAAATTGTATATGTATGGAATTTTAATTCTCACTATGCTTAACCTTATTTGAGTACTGAAGCATCAAAAATTTTTCTTAAATTTTTCTAGGACACGACGTTGTCCCTGAACCAAAAATCATCTGTGCTGCGCTGCGAGCTTGCAGGAGGCTGAATGACTATGCTTTAACAACCAGATTTTTAGAATCAGTCAAAGATAAATGTGGCAGTGAAGTTGATAAAATTTATCCCTGGATCATACAAGAAATTAAACCTACTTTAGATGAATTAGGCATTAGCACACCTGAAGAACTTGGCTATGATAAACCAGAATTGTGGTTAGAAAATCCCGAAGATATCCATTAATCATTATATTTAAAGGTCAGTTTAAGAAACTAGTCTAAATTGATTCCAACAAACAACTTAAATTGGACTTAGTTATGAAAAAACATCATTTTTAAAATGTATACAAATGTCTACAAAATCTGTTATATAAATGGTATTGATAATTGAATAATAAAAACTTGTTTAACTAAATCTTTTTGTCTTCATTCAATTCTTTTAAAAAACAGATGGGTAATAAGGAAAAGAACAAAACTTTTATAGATGATATATTAATAATTTTTCTTTTAAGTAGATTCCTTATATTGCAATCACTACAGAAAAAGAACTTGGTTTTGACACCAAAAATAACAAAAGCTCAAAGATGACACATAGACAACATATTTACAAATTACATTACATAGTACACAGGAATAAAGTTTTTTACACACCTCCAGCTCATGTCCTAATACATTTTATAATTCACTAATTTCTCAATTCATCTAGTCTTTAAAAATATTTGTCACTCAAGAATTAAATAGCACAAGTACATTTTTGTTAAGTTACCATCTATACTGAGATATAAATTAAAAATACTATAAAATTGAGATTTATTAAAATTGGTATTAATATTGTAAATAGAAATATTAAATTAAAATCATTAGATTTTGCACACTTCATGATACATTATTAAAATTTAAAAGATTTTTTGCAAATACACAAACATATAAGTGCAAACAATTTTAATGTGTGAAAAATTAAAAAAAAATTTTAACGATCATTAACTTAATCAGGTATGTTTTAGTTCTTATTTAAGCAACGATAAATTATTTGTTTAAATTCATGAGCTAAATGCTTTTTAAAACAAGTTTTTTTATCTTTAACAGTCTTAAAGATACACCATAATAATGTATTAGACTACAGTTTTCACAAAATTATTAAGTACATATTTTTTAATTTCCAAATTCTGTATCTTAATTTCTATTTGTACCTTCCAGAAAATATAATAATATTATTGTAGTTACACATAAAATTATTTAATAAAATAGTAAATATTTTT
This sequence comes from Encarsia formosa, assembly GCA_038277355.1. NCBI lineage: Eukaryota > Metazoa > Arthropoda > Insecta > Hymenoptera > Aphelinidae > Encarsia > Encarsia formosa. The sequence goes on from CM076184.1 coordinate 117,508,490, forward strand.
ATTATGTTCAGCATTTTTAATAACTGTTGTAATTATCAAAAAAATGAATTGTGAATTTTTAATAAAAAATTTTTATATTAAAAATTTATTAGTATGAATTTAGTTTACTTTATCTATTTAATTCTTCAGTTGAAATTATTGTTTCAAATCAGAAATTAACAAATTTTACATCGATAACCAAATTAATTTTTTTGCTGAAAACTACTTATATTAATCTCATAAAATTTTATCTATTATGACGAATCATTAATATTATTTCCATATTAACTGAGAATGATCTGTAAATTTTTCAAACAGATAAATAAGAAATGGTTTAACATAAAATTGTTAAATATTTACTCTTTGACTAATTATTTGATTGACTAGACAACCTTACATTGTTTAAGTATTTAAATTTCACCTATTATTAACTTGAAATAATGTTGAAAATAAAATAAAAAAGTAAATTGTACTATCTAAATTTATCAGTCACTTATCATTGCTATTGATTACATTTATGAATGGTAAGTATATTTGCTAAACTTATGTACAATTTTATGAATCAATATTACCTTTGAAAAGCGCTGGGATTCAAATCAATCACCAGCATTCATATATGTTTAATCAACTTGAAGCAAAATATTCAACATTACCATTGATAAATTTAAGATTTTTAAAAGATGAAGTCATTTAAACTTCCTAACAAATTTATGATAATTAAAATTTATAAATAGATTCAAAAGTCAATTTTAATTATATGTGAAAAAAAAATATTAAAATTTAATTCAACAAATGTAGTCAACTCAACTAAAAACAATTGTTTGAAAAATTACAATGTTCAAAACTGTTGCTCAACAATAATTGTTTAGGATGATTACAATCATTTGAATTTTTTTTTTTTTTTTTTTTTTTATAACTTAATTTTTATAATTATCAAGTTTAAAATAACTGAAAAAAAAAAAATACACGAAAATTGACTTTTGAATCTCATACTGGATTCAGTTATTTTTTCTAACAATGAAATTTACATTTTGATCAATTTCATTAAATGCAATGCTTCAAAAGCTTTTAAATTCTCTAACTGTTTAAGTATTTAAACTTTTTTTTTCAAATGGCTACAATACAGTCAGTAAAAAATCTCACTAAAGAGAGAGAGAGAGAGTTTTACGCAAACACACTTTAAAACAATAAATTTCCAAACGCTGCACCCTGGTCAACAATAACTGGAATGATTAATCACCACCAAAAGACCGCGAGTACAATTGGTGGGCATCAACAGTTTATCGTTTAACTTAAAATACTTAAACTAACGAAAGTCCTTGATGAAAATGCACATGGATTCGAGTATGTTTACTCAGGACTGGATTCAGCTTGCTGCTGGCTGTCCTCGTCCTTAATGGACTCGGCTTGCATGGCCTTGGTGAGGACGTTAGCGTCCTTGAGGGATATGACCTGGAGCACCTGCTGCTCGCCGGCCGCGTTGATCATGGTCATGGTTGGATGACCCTGGATCTCGATGGTTTCGCCGTTTCCAGGTTCGACCTTTGGCACCTGTACCATTGGAGCCATTACCTGCATCGTTCCGTCGCTCTGGATGTTGGCCACCATCGTCTGGTACATGCTGGCTGGGACCGGAACGGTTATCACCCCAGAGACAGACACCGGATAGCCTGCAACAAGCCAAATGCACCGTCGTGGTGTCGTCCTTTGGTGGAAGAGCCGGCTTTTTTTGGGGGGCCTTTTTTTTAACATCATACTCTGATTCTACTTCAAGCTCCGCGCTTTTTTTTTTAATGATTTGAATAGCATACCTCTAGGCGTTACAGCACATATAATAAACTAAAAAAAAAACAGATAAACGTTTGCTAAGTCCTTGGTGAAAACGTTTTACGAGTAAGATGTAATAAAAAAACGGTAGAAAAAATTTATTTATTAGCAATTTAATATAATAGCACTTAGCCCATAGAATCTTTCAGTATGAATCTACAAAGCTAAATTTAAATGTTAGTTCTTTACTTTGAATTTTTCTGAAAGTCTTGATTTAGTTTGTGTTTTTCTTTTTAACAAATTTTAGATTTTAGAATGAAAAAAATAGTGTTTCAACGTTTAAAAATTAGCAAAAAAATTTTCACTTCAAACTTAGCTCTATTTATTCTAAAAAATTTTTTAATTCTTAATTGTAATGATTGTTGTTGAAAATTTGATGCATTTTTTAAATTTAATTGTTACAGTTACAAAAAATCTTGTAAGTTTTTAATTTAAAAATTTTAATCAGTTTAAAAACTAAAATTAGTAAAAACAGAAATTGAATAATTCTTATTGACAGAATAATAATAATAATAATTCTAATTTACAATTAAAAATTCAAAAATTAAGTAAAATAAATCTGGACTGTACTAAAAAACTGAAAAAAAAAAAAAAAAAAAAACTTAAATTTTACATGCAAAAATGATATTATCAACACAAGAAGCTTAAAACTTACTCTGATTAATTTGAAAATTTTGTAATATAAAAATTTTTGCAATTTAAAAGTGCAAAAATGTTACAAAAGCTTGTTTCAATACTTACTAATTTTAACCTCAAGTATAACTTGAATATTTTACAAAAAGAAATTGAAAAAAATTTCTTTTTGCAAACCTAGATTAAAAAAAATAAATAAATAAAAAAAATGAAATACACATTTTACACCTACAAAGATCAAAACCTAAATAAACAAAACATAAAATAAATATAAAATAAAAAATATAATGATGTCTATAATAAAACATAAACAAAAGCCACTGTATTTACAGACAAATTTATTGATTTACTTTGTGCATAATTAAAATTAAGTGAAGGTAATATTTTATAAAACAAAAAATCATTGGTCGGTAGTATTGAAATTTGACAATATTAAATATTGATGCAAAAAAATTTTAAGAATCCATGATATAAATAATTTTAAAAATAAGTTTTTTCAACTACAGCAGCAGTTAAGCGATTTATAATTATTAAATTAATGAATAGACCGGCTTATTGTTTGTACTGTATGCAATTACTGCATAAGTGTTGTTTACAATATATTACACTCTAAATCTGTACATATACATTACATACTTAAATAAATGCTCGGTTCTTAAAGTGTTCTTATAGTGAAATTTATCATCATTTACAAGAGAAAAAAGAAACATACTTCTAACATAAGCTTATTTATGCTTGCATGGATTCTTAAATTAATGATAAAAACCAAAATAATTAAAAAATCGAATTCTAGTCAATTTTTTCGTTCTCTTTGATTTTGTTGTTTTTGATTATGTACAAGTTCCAAAAAATAAAAAATCTTTTTTATAAACTAAACATCTACTAGGTAGAATACAACTATGGAACATCAGTGGGTTTTTATCACGTTCAAAACTAGGTACTGGCGCATACAACATGCAAAAAAAATAATAATCAAAAGTCCAGAATATCAAATAATGATATAAAGCCACGGATTCACTGCTCAAGTAGCTCTTGACCGGCAACAGTGCAGAGCCTATAGAAAACAGTTTTACCGTGTCCGTCTTCTCCAGTGAGGATGATCTGGCCATCTTGACCTAAAGTGGCTTCGGTAACACTTCCCAGATCTACCGCTACGCTTCCGCCGTCTGCCGAGCTGACTTCAGCAAGGGTTTGTACTTCTCCTTGATTAGTGTGAATCTGAAATAAAAGAAAAAAATAGTCTATTGCACTGTTTTTTTTTTTTTTTGTGCAACTTCTTGCCATAAGAGTTTATAAAAAAAATTTGCTGACACCTATTTTAATAATTTTTGTTAAAGATTAAATCTGTTCAGTTTTCTATAGGTATTTGGAATTTAAAAATTAGGATAATCAAAAACAAATATCATTTAAAATAATTTAAAAAAACTTACAGTAGCAACTCCTTGTACTTGAGCAGTTGTACCATCAGGTAATGTGATAATTGGATTACTTGGATCTACTTGAATCAAAGAGACTGTACCATCTGGATTTGTGATTGTTTGCAAGACTGTGGGGTACTGCGTCATCTGAATAAAAAATTTGATTAAAAAAATTAAAAACTGAACTATAAATTTTAGCTCCATTTATACATAGATGCATTTTTACATTCTTTTTTATGATTTTGTTTTATGATAAGATACATGGTAAACTGAATAAATTAATGGACACGTAAATAAAAAATAAATAAATTCATACAATAAAGTTTAAAAAATAAAATAATAGAATAAATAATAAATGCAATTATGTATAAAAACTAAAAAAAGCATAAAACTCAAATTAGGGAAACGAAAAAATCGCCGAAACTAAAAAAAAAATTACGACATAAGTTAATAGCTTATCATCAAAAAAGTGCAGATGACATGATTTAATGGGATGGATGACGTAACATGGTCAAGTCGAGTAAATTTTTGCAGAAGAGCAATAATCACATACGAGCATTTGTAAACAAATACTTACATCAATCAACATAAATAACTTTCTACGTTAAAAAAAAAAAAAAAAAAAAAAAAAAAAAAAAAAAAAAAAAAAAAAAAAAAAAAACAACGAGCAATATCATTAAATATTAAAAAGATGTAATAAATTATAATATCTATTATATTACGACACAAAAATTAAAAAAAAAAAAAAACATCTAAAACGGCTCGTATCACAGATTCATATCGATCGACTTGCCCATGTGCCTCGCTCGGCTCCTTCCACCGTCACCTGAGCGGTGCCAGTGGCCAGAGCCGAAGGTGAAGCGTCAAGATTATGCGTTGGCGAGTTTCCCTTAGATGAGCCAGTGCTGCTGATTCTAACAACTCCCACCGTCGTTTGTTGAGACTGATTGCTTTGACTGTTGGTCGATTGAGGCGTTGAGGCCGACGGCTGAAGTACGATGTTCGACTTGTCATCCTCCTCACTGAAAGCCGGCAACAGATCCTCTCGTCCGTGAAACTTGTAGCAATTTATCACAATTTGCCGCAGGGCGTGGGTCCAGGAGATCTGCTTAATTTCAGAAGGTGAACCAAAAGTTGATTAGTTAGCATGGTCGTTTAGTGCAATAAAAGAAAAAATAAAATAAAATAAACGTGAGTTGTTTTTTGTGTTTGAATTCTCTTTTTTTAAATTCTTGATTTTAACTACAAAATCTAATAAAAAAATAAAATAAAATAAAGCATACGTGGTGGATGCTTTGTTCATTATTACGTATGAATTTAAAAAAGGTTCTAATAGATATTTTATTACGATCAATTCAAATTAAAAAAAAAAAATTTCAAAAAGGGCTTGTGCAAACAAAGTTATCATTACATTTATGTGTGCAATGAAAATAGTTAAAATTTTTAATTTTCAGTGCTTAAAAATTTTGAAGTGGCGAGTAATTGTAAAAAATAAATAAAATTGTGCATGAACATAAATAAAAAGCATAGACGATAATTAACGAAAAACCAAACGTACCTTCTGCTTCTCATCCTCAGATCTTGCATCCATCCTGACATTGGCCCATGGTAACTCTTTTGGCCACCACGGTGGCCTCGTGCTCTCCCTACCCCATCCTGGTTTTCCTCTTCCGGTTGAATATTTCAGCATGAGCGGTATAAACGCTCTCAACTGTGCTTGGGTCATTTTTTCTACTGGAGTAGGGATACCATCGATAATCAGCGGGGGCAATTCGTACAGTGACGGATCGTCTTGTACCGGAGGCGGCGCCTGTTGCGCCAAAGCGGTTTCCAGTTCTTCCATTATCGCCGATTTGAGATTTTTCACTACGTCCTCCAACGGTTTCGCCCCGAATACCTTATAACTACTATTTGGCTTGCCTGGCGTCGCTACTAATACGATCGCCTGTTGACCGACTCGCGTTGCGAATTCGTCTATAGTTTGCTGTAAAAAGAAAGAAGACGAAATTAGTAGAAATATTTATTTAGATTTACTGTTGTTGCAAAACTGATTGGGTGTACAAAAACAAGTTATAATGAAATCTTACCCGCAACTTCCTTAAAAGTCTATTTTGTTGTCGCTTACGAATACTAGGATTTGTTTCAAAACTGTGCGGTCGTTTTCGTTTTTTGGCCGAAACAATTGCTGCAGCTGCTGCGACTCCAATTGGTCCTAGGCATATGAAATGTGTTAAAAAAAAAAACCAATTTCTAAAATAATTCATGCAAAACAAAGCTACATTTATAAAATCAAGTATCATTGTAAAAGCAGAAGTATGAATGAAATCTATTCACTTTACCTTTATAAAACTTCATTATACAATGATACTTCCTTTTAAAACAAACAACTTTTAAAAAGCAGAAACTGTAATTTAATTTAAAGCAAACATTGTACAAATATTTTTTAGGCAAGCTATTTAAAATATTACGGCAAATTTTTTAAGTAAAAGTTTGATTTTAGCTTTTTTTTTTTTAAGTTTAAAAAGTTATATTTTTAACTAACTACGTAGATAATTTAAACTCCAATAATGTATATATAATTTTTTTCTTTAAATTTTATTTTAATATAAATCAAACTGTAGTAAAAAAAAAATTACAAAATACAAAACTTTAAACAAAAAAAAATTCAAAAATTTATTTTATTTATTTTATAATAACAGAAATCAAAATAACTTGTAATATGATAAATTTAAGACTTAACTGTTATGATTTTGTTTCAAATTTTCAATAGATTAAGTAAAAGTTGATACATTTCAAACTAGAGTGTTAAATAAGGGGAAAAGGTGCTTTAAATCAACCACTACAAATAAAACAACTGATTTGTTAGCTAAAAATAAGTAAACAAAATAATAAAGAAAGAAGTCGTTATATTGTTATAAATAAGTTAAATAATAAAAAAAAAAATTTTTAGTAATTTCCAATTTCACCAGAGCATTTAGATTGTGTGTGTCCACTTTCACACTTAGGTATTATTGCAAGCTGCAACCTACTTTTTTTACAGTCCCGGTGCAACGAGATGATTGTATCAAATTAAAGAAATATCTTTATTTATACTGTTCAAGTATCTGCCTATAAAAACTATAAACCGTTAAATTTTTTTTTTTTTTTTTTTTTTTTTTTTTTAATATGAATTCAAGTAGGTACATTGATTATAAAGTACAGTATTGAGTTGTAAATTCGAAACTGTTTGAAAAAAAACTCATTCAACAATAAAAGCAAAAAAAAAATATAAAAACCATAAGTGACTAAAAAAAACTTTTGAATAAATAAAAAAAAATCTACGAACTCTCAATTTTCTCATAATTTTACTTTGAACTAAAATAAAAAAAAACCAACACGGTCAGTACATCCGACTGCAGATACTTGTTGTCAAAACAAAGAAAAAAAAAAAGATATTTCTAAAAAGAGTACCCTGAATCTTTGAAAAAGAAAAGTACAAATTATTAATTTAATGACGATTAGTGTCATAATAATCATTGATTGTAAACAAGAAGTGGATATCGATAATGAAAAAAGCGCGTGGCGAAAAAAATGGGAAATCACCATGATGGACCATGCTTTTGAATTGCCAACCTGCAGCGGCGAGCTGGGCCGTAACGTCGTCGTCCATAGCCGAGGCGAGGAGGTCGCCGTCCTCGTAGCCCTCGGATCCGCTGGTCGGATCATCGTCGTCGTCGTCGGACATCCGATCCGTCCGGTCGGACTCTGCGTTTAGCGAAGTCATCGTGTTGTCCTCGTAGGGTACGATTATTGCTGACTCCAAGTCGACGTCGGTGTTACCCTCCTCCTGTTTTACAGGAAGAAGTTCACCGTCGCCCTCCACTTCCGCCGCAGACAGTTTTAACTATTCTTCACCTTTGACGCCTTCACCGCTTCTCTTAGACACCCTTTTTATGTAGTTTTTTTTTTTTTTTTTTTTTTTTTTCTCTCCTACTAACGAGAACTGATGAATTTTTGTTGTGCTCCGTGCCTGTTTTGGATTCTTCTAAAACCTGCAAGTTTAAAGCATTCCTTAGTATGTTTTTTTTTAGAAAAAATTTTTTTTTCGTTTGTACTGTTTTACTATTTTATTAAAAAAAAAAAAAAAAAAAGGACACGTAAAAAATTTCAAAATTCACCATCATGACTTTTATTTTATTTTTATAGTCACAAGTTGACTCAAACATTCTCGTACTAATTATAAAATTAATTTTTTTTTTTCCAATACAGTAAAATTTCTTTTTAATGTATTTTTGTTAATCATATAAAATAATCAATGAAACACGAATACTAATGTAATCATCTACGTAGAAACTTGAAATTTTTTAAACTACATTAAAATTATTGATTATTGAAAATACCTATATTTTTTTTGTTTACCGGTCAATACAATTTTGGGTGTTTTGACCTCACCATACTGTTCCAAAAACAATTCAAAAATTCTTTAAAAAAATAAAATAAACTAAAATAAAAAAAAAAGAAATGTTTTTCTTCACTTTGTGTGTATTGTTTTTATGTACACTTAGTGTACTTCATTAAAATAAAATTAATTAGAGTTTCTATTTTGCAAAAAAAAAAATATAAAAGCATTTAATTTAATGACCAAAATTCTGAAACCCAAGCATACTTAGTAATTCATAACGAACACCATTTGCTCAAAAAATCGATGCTTCAACGAGGCGCTAACCGATCGATGCGTCTCTTTTCCCCTGTTCATCGATTGATTTTTACAAGCGTCGGTCGGGAAGGAAGACGGCCCTTGGGCGTTTTTTAATCGTGAGTCACGCTTCCTTATTTCCCCCCCCCCAAGTTTCATACATAACGCACCCCCGTCCGGATGACTCCACTCAGCTGTCGCGCGGGGATCCAGCGCTCGATAATAGCCGGGTGCGTGAGCTTTTCTCCCCCTTCGTCGAGGGTGAACTCATACGAGGGGTTCCGGAAAACTACCCTACGCTTTCCCTGAAACAACTCCAAACGAGATTTTCGAAAATTTATTTTTCGTTTGAGCCGTGTTTCCTAAATTTTAGTAATTTTTGAACATGGCATTTAATATCCATTAAGGTAGACCTAATCAGCCAGGGTACACCGTGTGTGTGCTCTCAAACATATCGATTTAATCTCTCGGAGTGCTGCACCACCCTCGCTCAGGTGTAATATCAAAATACCAATAAAAATCAAACAGCAGGAAGTATCAAGCAGGGCGCGCACGTCATTCGCAAGCGATAAGATAACAACAACAGGCGAGAGCGAAAAACCTGCTGGTTGCAGACACGAGCGCGCGCTGGCGAAAGTGAAGTGCTACACAAGTCTCGGCGGCCGGGGGGGTGCGGATCGAAAAAAGAAGGAGGGTGGGTGCAGCGACGCGGGGGTGGAAAGACAGGCCGCTGCCGCCAGCGAGAAACTACTCGAAAGGAAAATCGCTGACGGGGTCGCTTAGCATGCCCCTCTCTACCCTGAGAGTTTTAAAATTATTTATGAAACGAATAACCGATGCGCGGATTACGTAACGGTCCCAATTTACGGACGACAACAAATACGCGGGGGTTGGTTATGAAAGAGAGGTGCAGGTACACGTGAAAGAAGAAGAAGAGCGTCTGCTTTTGGGTGCGTGCGTCGTCCTGGAGCGGTCGCGCCCCGCTGCACAGGCGCGTCTTCCCCGTCGCGCGAGCGCACCGAGGTCCGCGTGGCACCGCGCCCGCGCGACTGTCCGACAACAAACCGCCGCCGCGAAAATTTGAGCTCCGAGTGCACGAGGTTCATGCGATGCGCCGCGAGCCCAGGGTGCACTTTACCGGGTACCGTAGAGCTGACTAAGCTGCAAACTAACCTCGTCCGTGGCTCCTGCGGTCCACTCCTCCTCCCGTTGCGGCAGCCCCCAGCTGCCGAAGACGACGGCCACGGCATCCTGGTGCGTCCTCTTCTACACCGAGTCACTGATAACTGTTTTAGTTACGAACTTTCTAAGTGACACTTTTTTAACTAGACGGCCGAGGCGTCGTCACCGAGCGTGTTTGGCAGAGTATCGTGAGCCCGACGACGACGAGGCTCGGTGTAGTATATATGTGTGGTGGAAGCGGTGGTGGCGGCTGCAGCCAGCCAGCCAGCGCCGTCGGGCCGTCGGTATCGATCCGCACCCGACGACCGACCCCCTATATTCGCCCTCCTTCTCTCTCTCGCTCACTATCCATCTCGCTCTAGCTTTATTACATCGCGCCCTACGATGGGGGCTATAGCTTTCACGAATTTATTGATTAATCCCAACAACCGATGGGTGTGTATGTTTAGCTTCCCTCTCTGTCTCTCGCGCTCGACCGAGAGCTATTTCTATTTATGATAGACGAGTGAGCCTAGCGTTATCGGCTGCGAGCATTTTTTCCTGCTCATATCGCGCAAGGGCCCATCCATCGATCCATCCACGCCGCTTACGTAAATAGAGAGAAAAAAAAAAAAAAAGGCAGCCAAGGGATATTACGGGCGTACGTACGGTGCGCGGTTTCGTAATCGCGCCATGCGGACGCTTTTACTCTAACCGCGGATCAAGTCGGGGAGATGCGTATACATGCAGATGTTAGCTTCCCAAAGCCACGCGGACGTGCGATGCAGCGGGGAAAAATTAAAAGGCCCGGGTCGATCTTGCGCATCGACTCGTGCACAGATTGTTTTTACTGCGTGCGGGAATAAATATGCAGCGCGCGTGCTCCCGAAGAGCGCCATGTTGAATGCGCGCTTTTTCAAAGGGCCCGACTGGGCCCATCCACCGGACGCCCCCAGGTGAGCGTCGGGCGACGAATTTTTTTTTTTATTTTGAGGTTATAATGAAGTTTCAGTTTTTCGGAAATACATAGGTTAGAAACGACCGGACTTTGACGGCTCCTCGAGGAGGTGGTGAGACGAGAGTTTACCAGCGGTGGTGCACATCCTCGAGGCCATCTTGAGGCCTGCGCCGTCGCGTTCAGGCCCAGCAGACGATGCAGCCTGCGCAAAGACGGCCCAGGTGCGGGTGTCTGTCTCAATTCCCTGCACGCGCCGCGCAGCACCCTCCCCACGCAGTATGCGCGCGTTCGTTTGCGTGTTTCGATAATTTGCGCCGATTCAAGGCGGGCTTGCGCAGCCGGAGATCACCGGCGCGAGTTCTGAGGCACGGTACGCTTAGTTTGAAGGGACTCACCGTTCAGGAGCGACGATGTAACAACCTCCTCCACTGGAATAACTTGCCGATGATGCGATCTCGAGAGTACGTCGTTACTGGTGTGGGTCGTACAGGCTATGCCTCTGCCTGTGCAACACAATCTATAGGTCTACGGGGGCCGTCTATTCTGTCCTTGTCTTGCGTTCTCCCTCTCTTTGCTGAAAAAAACAGCTTCGCATTAGCTGCAGCTCCTCTTCATACAGTAGTTTTTGGTTGGTCTTCATTGGAATAATCTCATTGGACGACGGCCTCGGCGTCGCTGGTACCGAGATTACCTGATTGGTTTAAAGCGTACCGCATGGCCATGACACTTCGTGGCGGGTTTTTTCTATAAGATTTGAATTTTAAATTTCCACGGTCTTTTTGCACAGTTTTTGGATTTTCAGGAATAAATTAGTTTTCATGAAAATTAATTGATGATTAATTATGTTTTTTTTTTTTTCCTTTTCAGAGTTCTTCGGAGTTTACTTTTAAGTATAGTGTTGAGAATCTATGATTCTCGACAGTAACTTTTTTATTTATTGACCTTCCTTATCTTATATTTTTATAAAAAAAAAAAAAAAAAAAAAAAAAAAAAAAAAAATTTAGGTTGTATTTATTGTAACACTTGGTAATTTAAATTAATTGCCCTAAAAAAGTGAGGTACCGATTTTACCGACATATCTGGACATATCGCTCGACCACAAGTGCTCCAAAATAAACATTTAATTTTCGTGGGTCGGCTTTCGGGGCTTTTGTTATAACAGATATCGAAATTTTTTGTTAATTTTATTGAATGTGTCATATGAGCCGACACGTCATTACCGGCTTAGGTGATGAGTATGTGCACTTCACCTTTGATATAACTACTTCAGTTGGAAAATAAAAAGAATTGTCCAGATATATACTCCGAGTTTTATTTCAATTTTATCTCATCCTAAACTAGGTGAATTCTAATTTATTTTACATTCCATGTCTTAAAAATGGTATAATAAAAAATTAAAGCCTACAATAACTTTTGATTTTATTTTTTATTTTTACAAGCAGGTTTCATGCAAAAATTATAAACTATGGATAAGGTTAGAAAAAAAAGACAATAAAATTAAGTTATTCTTGTGGTTGTTAATGTAATTTTTTTTTTTTCTCTTGTAGTCACCCAAAAGAGAAGTGCCTCGGGTGCTATCAAAAATATTAGCTAAAGATGCATATATTACAGATCAATTAGTCAAATATTTAGATAGGATACCGATTCTTAAACAACTAAAAGTTTACCATAAAATGCTTGAGGTAGAATTTTTAAAATAACTGATAATATTGGTCAATATTTTTACTGTAATTTATAATAATTATTGTACAGCTTTCCTGCAGTGGATTACTGTGGTTTCCAATTTGGATAGCATTTATATGGGTTTTAATGAAAAAAAATTTGTTCCAGATGCAAGTCAATTTTCTTCTTGGTAAGTTAAGTCCTTTTGTTTGTTACTAATACTTTTAGATAGTTGTGACATTTGTTACATAGTTGTCATATTATAATTTCTATTACAATTGTTAGGTCTTTTCCTGGATGCACTGGTAATAGCTTTGACAAAAGCTTACATTAGAAGACGCAGGCCATCAGAAAATGACACTGGAAAAATGGGTTTTGATAAATTTTCATTTCCATCTGGACATGTTGCCAAAGCATTCTACACTGCTAGTTTTTTCTTGTATAACTGGCCTGTACATTTTATTTTTGTGCCTGCTTTAATTTGTTGGCCAATTAGTGTATCCCTTTCAAAACTTTTAATGAAAAAACATTATTTACTTGATATTATAGCAGGTGCTTTACTTGGTATCTTTGAGACATTGATAATAGGATTTATATTCTTAGAATCACAGACTTGTATAGAATTAGTTTATTGGTTGACAGATGAAAAGTTAGATGGAGGTGAATATCATGTGTAAATAAAAAAAAACTTTTGCTAAAAATGTAACTGTTTATTCAAAGTAATTGTATTTATCGTTAACAAATCAACTAATATTTTTCTTGACTATAACTTATAAGTTGTATAAAAAATTTTATAAAATTTTATTAATAAAAAGTTACTTATATTTCTTAGATAAATAATTTAATTAATTATTATTATTTTCAAAAAATTTTAATAATTTTATGATTGTGTAAATTTTTTAACCAATGCGAAATTACGACCAACAGTAGAAACTTCCAAAGTGCCAAAATACCTGACACTCAGGCCAAAACGCCGGTGTACGTCTGTACTGTATGTATGTTGTGAATTAGTGATCTAAGAAGACGTAAAGAAGTGCAACATTCGACTATAAATTCTCAGTATTTTGTATAATGTTTTTAATGTAAACTGATTAAAAACTTTAAAGGTTAGTTAATATTCAACTCAAAAAATTTATTTTTTAAATTAAGCATTTCTTTTTTCACTCTATTTAAAGCTTTGAGTAAACTTAACCTAGATTTGAATAAATACAAAACTATTTTCCTGTTGCTTTTTTAATTGCGTACGTATTTATTTTTTGATAGTGTCTTCTTTCGTTGATAGAATAACATTTTATTTAAAAATTTATTGAATTACAAGAGTTTTAACTTAGAGAAGCGGTCACATTGTGATTGAATTATGTGATTTTATTAGGTATAAAAACGTCAAACTTTAAGTAACTACATAAGTATACAAGATAAAAGCAAAAATGAAATCAAACTTGTTGAAAAAGACTGAATGGTAATAAATTTTTAATCAATTTAGAATATTTTTAAACTTTTAAAAAAATAAACAATCTTTTAAAAAATTAATTATTTTTTTGGGAGGAATTAATAAATAAGGTATTGAAATACTTTGTATCAAATACATTTATTGATAAACATAATTTATTTTTTAAATTATTATTTCAATGAATTATTATCACAAAATAAACATAAATTTCAAACACTTGTCAAATCTTACTACTAAAAGAGTATATAAAAATAATATTAAAATTAGTGTAAAGTAGCTTTACATATCACATCTCTAGTGGGCTGTGTTTCAAATCAACCTCACAGTTTTTATTTCCTGGCTTTTAGTTAAAAAAATACAGCTCAAAGTTTACAGTCCAATTTGCTGGTTCATTTTATACTTCAATTTGTTCATATGAAAAAATTCTTTAATAAAAATTACAGTATTAATACTGAGTTAATTTTTGATAATATTTAAAATTTCATGTAGCGTACTTTTTATGTAAAAAATAAAATTTAGACATTAAAAACACAATATCTAAGAATGATCTTTTAAGCCCAAGGTTTATTTTTATTGCACAACCTTCCAAACCATCCTGGTTTACAAAGACAGGTACCATCTGGTTGACATGTGCCATTTCTACAAGGCTTTGAGCAACCTGATGTCTTTGATAATCGTCTTCCAATTTCACAATGATTTCCTTTGAAACCAGCTGGACATCTGCAAATGTTTGGCCCTCTGCATTTTCCTCCATTGAGACAAGGAATAACACATTTTGCTGTGAAATCATGATTAAAATTTAACTTTATTATTCACTAAATGAGTTTTCATTCTCAATTTTATATTTCTTACAATATTCACATCTGTCTCCATAAAATCCTTTCGAACAAGTGCAGTTGTCTTTTTGTACACATTTTCCACCATTTAAGCACTTCTCTGTACAAATACCTAAAAAAAAGTTTAATTTTTTAATTATCTTCTGTTACAGAATCAGTCAAGTTTTAAAAATGTTCAGAACAGTACAAGGGACAGTTCGTCATGTTTCTACAAATTCTGCAGCTCCATTAAGAACTAAAAAAGGTCGTCTCTTAGAATCAATTATCAGGGTCGACCATGCAGGAGAATTTGGTGCTGACCGAATATATGCAGGCCAAATGGCTGTATTAGGTAATTTGCTAAAAATTTATTTTGACTTCGTTTATTTACTATAATATTATCATTTCTATTTATTAATGAATTTATTTATTTTATAGGAAATACAAAGTCTGGTCCAACAATACAACACATGTGGGAACAGGAAAAAATACATCGACAGAAGTTTGAAGAACTAATACGAAAACATGGTGTAAGACCAACAGCTTTACTTCCAGTTTGGAATGTGGCAGGGTTTTTACTTGGTGCTGGAACAGCTTTAATGGGGCAAAAAGCAGCGATGGCTTGCACGGTTGCCGTCGAAGATTGTATTGTACAGCACTATAACGATCAACTGCGATCTATTATGGAAATAGGTGATGAGTCGGATAAAGAATTACTTGATACCATCAAACAATTTCGGGATGAAGAGCAAGAGCATCACGATACGGGATTGGTACACGGTGCTGAACAAGCTCCATTTTACGCAGCTTTAACAAATGTCATAAAGGTCGGCTGCAAAACAGCCATTGCAATATCCAAAGTAATTTAAAAATATATATTTTAAGTTATTTATAGAGTGAGTGTTTTTAAGAGACTTTGCTTTACTGTTCTAGAACTAAGATTTTTTTTAAATGTATAAATGTACAAAATTTTGTTTAAGTTATTCCTCATAGTTTATTATTTTAGATGATACTTGTATACTTGTAGTGATACTTTTTAATCTAAATTTGTAAAAAAAGTCTATAACAGCAAAGCACTTAGATCGTGAGGCTTGTTTTTGTTACGTTTAGCGTGAATAAACGAAACTTTTTTCGAATGAAATTTCTCTTTTTGAGTTTACCTCCTTCGCAGTACGGTCCTTGAAATCCTGGTGGGCAGGAACAAACTCCTGGTGCCGTACAATTGCCTCCATTCTCACACATCGGGAAGCACATCGCTTTTTTGCAGTGTGGTGGTCCCAAGTACCCATCAGGACATGGTCCTGGGTTCGCAGGCTCCGGCTCTGAAATTAAATGTTGAATTCGTTACTTTTTTTTAATAAAAAAAATCAAGCTTATGAAGATACGATTATCCTTAAAAGTACGCTACTAAGAATTTTACAGAAATTTTTAGACTTAGATTGGTGATAATATTAGAGATTGTTAGTTATTTTGAGAGTATTACTTAATTAATTGGCAATACACGCTGCTCTTCGCGACTTCCTCTAAAATATGACATACCTCATGGAAATAAACTTTAACAAATTTTGATAAATTGTTAATGTTTCAATCACTTATAAATAACTGAGAGCTTTTTTATTTTCTTAGTTCAAAACTTTAAACAAATAATTCATCTCGAGCATTACTATTAAATTGAAAAAAAAAATCTTTTCACGCTGTTTTTACGTAATTTATAACCAATGCGGAGCAAAATTTCGAATTAAATATTCCAAAAAATAAATTTGCAAAAAAATTTCAACACTACTTTTCTCAATTTTTGCGAACAAATTTTATTTTTGTTAACTACCGCAACCGACGCAGCACAACGTTTTAATTCTTTGTTTGAATTATTTGATGTACTAATTTTCATTTCGATCAGTATAAAACGTTGCTCTCTTTATGAACCGCAATAGCCGTCTGTGTTAAACTTAATCAAAAGCGTCTCTGTGTAATTAGTTGCGACAAATGATCTTAACAGCCGGAAGGTTTTTTTTTTATATTACAAACTTAATTTTTATCCTCTTTTAACTTATAGAGCAATTTATTCGAAATGAAATACTCTAAATTAATCAAAGTAAATTTTTCGATAGCAAAATTTTTATTTTTGCTAAAAACGAAAATTTTACTTGATACGGATAAAATAATATTAACCCTTAAAGGCCACACCCAAATCCAGAACTGCCACACTGACAGTTATGTGGGGTCATTCTGACCCCGTGTGGCATTTAAGGGTTAATTTGAATTAATGAAAAAGGAGGTTTTTTCCATATGTTTGGTTATTCACAAGCTTTTATCTTTATAAAATTAAAAAAAATAACTGTTCTTTTTTTAGAAAAAATAATTTTTTATAAGAGCTTTTCCTCTCATAAAGGTTTACGCTAATATAAACTTTAAATAAATGCATGCAATGAGAAACTATTTTAGAACTTTTCATCTTATCGAAACAAATCTAAAATCCTTCCGAAAAAAAAATTCATGAACTTTGATGTTTTTTAATGGTAAAAAATTATTTTCTTACCATTTCGATAGTCAAAATCTTTTACTTTTTTTTTCAATAATCAGGGGTAATAAAAAAAAGTTTAATTTCAATAATATTTTAGCTTTTTAAAGATGACTAAAGTATATGTTGCAAGCTCTAAAACTAGTTTTTAAAATAGATTATCTTATCAATTATTAAAAATAGTTAAGAGACTTTTCAATTTTTTATCAATCAAAATATCCGTCATTCCCATTAAAACTGGTCTGCCTTTAAAGCTCAAAGAAAGCCAGCTTGCAAATTTTATGTATTTTTAAAAAAGTACGACTCACTTTGTAATAATTCTTAAAAAAAAAAAAAAAAGAAATTGAGCATGCAATAGAAAAGGATAAGGTAGGAGGATATCATAAAAGTTATAAGATATAGTTTTTATAGTACTGGTGATACAGAACTGTATAATAAAGATGTTTGGTGTCGACTGTCGCTGCAGCACTCACCCCGGACGGTGCATTCTTTTCTCAGCTTCAGTCTCAAGGGTGTACCGGGCAAAGGTTTATTTTTCCGGGTTTCGATCAGCAGCCCAATCGCGAACGGCGCCACGCCGCTGTTGTTTCCAGAGCACGCCAACGACACGCTGAATTCTGAAAAAAAATTTTTAAATCATCAAATATCATGCTAATGAACAACACAAAAACATAAATATTTTTTTGTCTTGGTTCATTAGTGCAAATGAACAATCAGTCGAGCTGATGTATAAGAGATGCTATTTTATTATAACATTAATATTCATTGTATAAAGTCACTCAATAATATGTTTTTTAAAATTTTTTTATTAGTGTTAAAGTTATGCCTCAATTTTTCAAAAAACGCAAGGGAAAAATTTATAATCGACTTTGAGTTTTGGTTTGAAAAAAATTTATATCCAACTATAGTTTTCGGAAAAATTTTAGTTTTTGTTTTGTTATTTGTAAAAGCTTTGGACATTTACAAAAAAAAAAAAAAAAAAAAAAAAAAAAGATATGTAAACGAAAATGAGATTAAACGAAAGTGCAACGTTTGCAAGCATAAACAAACTCGTTAGACTCTGGTAGTGTATGCAAAATTATAAATGGAGCTAACGAGGAAATTATAGCCGATCTAAATGGCCGAGTAGATTATTTGAAGTCTTTAGCCACTCTTATCACACGTTTCCGTCTAAAAGCAATTAAAAAAATTTTCCCCACGCGCTTTTAGCATCTTTCATGCAAAAAAAGGTTTCAATTTTATTTATAAAGATAACAGCGTACCTTTATGTCGTTTGGGTACGCGACCCTGCTTTTTGATGTTGATCGAGGGTGTTTTGAGTATGGACTCGTCGTACGATTTGAGCAGGAAAAAGTCGTAGTAGTACTTTTTGTCCCCCGACTTCCACGTGAAGTTCACAGAGTTCATTTCGTTTGGTATCACCGGGAGCTTGGTCTCCAGACGCGGATCCAACAGGTAGGACTCCACTATGCCCTCGTCTATCGCGTAGATCTCCATCTCCAGGCCTGAAATTAATTAATTTACAGCTGTTCATTGTTTATAGTGCTTTGGAATAGTAAACTTTAAAAAAAAAGGGTATTTTTTATTCAACAAGAAAAAATCAGAACGCGCAGTGACTTGGGATATTTTTTTTTTTTTGAATAAATACACAACTGATTATCAAAGATCTAGTGTCATTGAACTTTTTATTGCGCATACTCTAGTGTATGAAAAACTAGATTGAACAAAAAAAATTCATCTTTTTGCTAACTTCAGTCTTACGTTTATTTATTTATTTTTTTTATATTTTTTTGAATTCTCAAAGTAATGAAAATTTTGATTCTTTATTTCGAATCAATATCGACGGTTCCAACGAAGAAAAACCTTAGCCGAAAAACTGCAGATTTAAAATTACCAATAAGAGGCTGAAATAAATAAGTAAATCAGAAAAAAATTGAGAATCTTAATAAGTCTGCACCCAATTAATCCGATTTTTATATTGTCTTAGATTTTTTAAATCTTTTCAGCCTCTCATTGATAATTTTAGATCTGTAGATTTTCGGCTAAGGTTTTTCTTCGCTGGGATGATCGATATAAATACTTAAAAATAACTCGTTTTAAAAAAAAAAAATTTTCCCGATCACTACCTAATTGTAACTCAGAGTGCAATATTAAAAAAAAAAAATTTGATTTTTACCGTCACAAGATTTTTTAAGCACAAGGGCGCAAAAAAAGTAATCGGTAAATAATTTCAGCATGGTCAGCAACATCCAGAGAAAATCCCTGGTTTCAAAAAATTGAAAATACAAACAAACCGCTAAACATCTTGATCTGTTGCCTGTCAATCCAGAGGGACATGTCCCCCAAGGGTTTCCGTCCGCTTCCGGGTCTCCTGGAGTGCTGCTTAGCGTCCGCGA
This sequence comes from Encarsia formosa, assembly GCA_038277355.1. NCBI lineage: Eukaryota > Metazoa > Arthropoda > Insecta > Hymenoptera > Aphelinidae > Encarsia > Encarsia formosa. The sequence goes on from CM076184.1 coordinate 117,527,982, forward strand.
TCAGGACGATCAGAACGAGGTGGACCAAGGCCGGGCGCCGCATGATACTTAGTTTACCAGTACTAGAATACTAAATTTTTTTTTTTTTTTTTTAATTTTTATATCCAAGGTCTAAATTGAAATCGCGATGCAGGCCGTTCGCGTTCGGCTCGCCGCGGTCAACTAACGAGCAGCTCGCGGGGAGAGAAGCCCGAGAGTAGTCAGTAGTCTCGACTTCTTCTTCTTCTTCTTCTTCCCTATATTGGCTTCTCCACAGGCTCCCCTCCGTCCTGCAGTCTCTTTTCTCATAACACTATTATGTTCCTCTCGCGGTTTCACTCCCCCCCCCCTTTTTTCCACACATCCCGTGCAATCCAGATTCTGCATAAAAAAGCCCAAGTTTTTCACTTTGGAAGAAGTCGGCGATACGGGAGTCGGACCAAGTACCCCGTTTGGTTTTCAAAAAATCGCTGGAACTTTTTTTTTTTGGCAGCTTGGACGTCATTGTTTCGATAATTCAAATTACACGGCGAGTGTCAAAAGTGCCTCGTTAAATCAAGAAACCCCAAAGTCGAAAAAAAAGAGAGAGAGAGACGAGAGGGGCGTGTTTGCGGGTATTTGGCTGCAAAACGCCAATCTCTCGCGCGTTTATCTCCTTCTCCTTTTTTGCCACTCGTTCCCATCGCCGCGCGCCGTCCGCTTGAATTTATATTGGATGTATCTCCTCTCCCCGACCTTCCTCTCTTTTTTTTTTACAGCTTCTGGTTTGTTTTCTTTTTTTATTTTTTTTTAAACCCGACAACGTATTCCATTCAGATGCCCTTCTTCTTCTTTTTTTTTTTTTTTTTTTTTTTTTTTTTCAATCTGTATCAATAAAAAAGACGAATTTGGGACTGCTCCGCACGACGCAGCAGCAGCAGCAGGAGTTTATTTTCGGCTAAAAGAGATAAATTTCAAAGTGTGCACGTGCGAGTTCTGTTGTTGTCATTACGGCTCACGTTTCGCGAGTGTAAACCCTAGTCTATTTAAACGAATTTGATTACAATTGCTGCTTTGACCCTTCGTCTTTCGGAAGTTTTTCAAATAGGTTCTATTCGAGGGTTCTTTGACGAGTTTACAATCGTGGAAAGCTTTTTTAATATTAAATGCGTCGATTATTTGAAAAAAATTATTTTTAAAATTTTTTGTAAACAGTCGGATGCTGATGAAGAATATGTATGTAGAACAAGACCACTATTGAAGTTTTACTTTTTTGAAGCCTCGTTTGTTTTTGGGCCTTGAGTTTGAAAAGATAGACCTAAACTACAGGACTTAAATTCCTCCTCGAAACTCGAACTTTTTCTCGAGATTAAACAAGATCCGTGTACTTCCATAACCCATAAAATAAAAATTATGGAATCGCAGATTTAACGCTTTTTTTAGCCTAAGCTAATTTGAAATTCTATCTCTGATTTAAGGATGTCAGGTGTATAAAATAGCTTCATTATACAGCTTTAACCGAATACAGGCGCTACAAGGATGTTTTCGATAAATCATCCACGCTTGTGTGAGCAAACTTTGGGAAACGTTCGTTTAGGATGGAGAAAAAGGTTGTCATCAAACCTTACGTTTATCGAAGTAAAAAAAAAAAGCTGAACTTGTGATAATGACGGAATGTATAAATCCTTTTTAAATTACCGAGTTTTAATTGGCAATTACTTAGAGCTTATTACTCCTGTCGCGGACGTTTGGCCTGAAGCAGTCGCTCGGTGCAACCTGTCCGTCGTAAAAGTCGGTCTTCTCGCGTGAGACGATACCAACCAGCGCGCACGTTCTTTCGATTTTATCTCTTTCCCTTTTTCGATCTCGCTTTTTTTTTTTCGAACGCGTATAAATTTGAAAAAAAAGTGCCGGAGTCTTAACGCGTATTGACGGCTGCTTGATATTTTTTCTTTTCAACTTTTTTTTTTGCGGTGGCCACATGGTTAACGACAACTTACTTCTGTTGTTGAGACGGTAGCATTTCGAAATTTTTGTAGAAATATTATTCGCGGAATACTAGCAATCATAATAAACAAAATTGTTGATTGAAAAACATCAATTTTTTTTTTTTTTTTCTTTGTTCATCTTTAGCGACTTTTAGACCAAATGAGAGGTATTTTTATACCTTTAATTTTTTTCAATACTTTTTCAATCATTTTATTCAGATCACACCGATTTTTTAGTCTCACACTTAGGAGATGAGAAATTTAAAAATTAAATTTCTTTTAACATGGGCTCTAATGAGAAAACTAAATTTTTAAATGACAAATAAAATAATAAGCTGATATGTAATTAAAAAAAAATTTATTAATTTATTAATTTCAAGTCGATTTTATAAGTTAGAGCTGAGATATGTCAAACTGATCAGTATTCCTGCAGTGGTTTTTTGTACGATTCTTCCCAATATGAAGCTAATGTTAATGCACAGAATAATTCTTAAATGTTTGTCGATTTTAAATTTTAAGTTCACAAATATTTTTTAGTCTCATAAAAAAATCTCCCTAGACAAAAAAAAAGATTTCTAAATTTAAAACAGTTAAAAAAAAAAAAAAAAATTGTGAATTAAAAAACATTGTCTCGATTCAAAGGGTCATATATAAACTTCTCGCTTATCGATCACATAAGCGTTTATCTTATTCTTCTCAGGCTCAAAAGTAGTAAACCCCAAAAAAAAGGGAAAGAGCAGCGAAAAAAACAGAAGAGAAAATAAAAGATTATCTGGCTCGCGAGATGTATGTATAACTATGTATAAGCGTCGTCTTCCAGCTCGTTAAGCGAATCTCCATAACTATAATCTCAACAGGTTGGATATCTCAATTTTAATTTTTGAATATAAGAGACCCCTGCAGCGGGTTTCTCCCTCTCTCCCCTTCTTCTGCCACTTCACTAATGGACCCGTATTGTTGTTGATGCATCTCCTACTCCGCACTTAACTCCTTGTTTTCTCGAATTCTTTGTGGTTATCCTCGTTTCTATTCAAATAATCGGCAGTAGTGTGATGCCTGAATCTTTTAAAAAATAGCTCGTTCATTTCTTTTCTCCAAATTTTACTAAAAAAGAGCGAGGTGAAACTGCTGCTCCTTCACGATTTACTCTTTTATTATGTCTTAGGAATAAATGAATATTTTTTATTTCGTAAATTATAAAATCAGTTGTCTCGGTATTTGTCCAGCACTTAAAAATTTTCACAAGCTACTCAAACGTGTTATAATGAAATTAACATTCACTCCAACGAAAATTCTTTTTTTAGATGTTTTTCTCCACCCGCTGCTCAAATCTCCAGGCCAAAACAAAAAGTTATTACAGTTTTCTTCGAACTAATGATTGGATAACTGCAATGTAACATGCACATGATTTTTTCAATTTAGATTTTTTAATTTCAAAATAATTATTGAATTTTCAATCAGTTCATTCATAAAGTCAACTTTTTTAATAAGCATTTGGTCGATGCGGCAGCTGAATCGATGATTGCATCAAAGAAAAACCTTATCCGAAAAATTGCAAATAAAAAATTACATACCAAGTGAGTGAAATGAATCAAAACATTAAAAAAAATATAAAAATTTAGTTACCACTTAGACAAATTCTTGATTTTTTCTGATTTTCAAATTTTCTGCAGTCCATTGTTGATAATTTTTAATCGGCAGTTTTTCGACTAAGGTTATTTTTTGCTGGGACCATCAAAATTTACTTTTTAATATCGAATTATTGAAATTAAAGACTAGGATTCACCTAAAATTTTAACTGTTAAAACATAAATAAAAACAATATTAAAAACCACAGAGACAAGAGTAAAAAAGAAGCACATTATAATCACGTCCTAACGATTTATTGATCGCTAATAACTAATAATTTAGAGAGCAAATTGCCGTAGTTCAATAGTTTTGCTTCTCATACAAAAGTTATGAAAGCGCTGGAATGATTGCGACTCGCAGCGGTTCGAGTGAATTTTTTTTTTTTTTTTTTTTTGAAAAAGATTAATTTTCAAAGTTTTACAATATAAACCATCAATTTTAACTGCCCGTGTTTAATTTTTTCAATATTAGAAGTTGAGGGTGAGAAAAAAGTATTATGTCATTCCTAAAACCAAACTAATTAATTAAACCTATAAATTCTTGAGAAAATTTGGATTTAATCAGAGTCTAATTTTGAGAAATTTCCCGTCCACTTGAAAAAGTATTTGCTTAAACTGACCCTTGAGATTCAGTAGTAAAAGGCGGGTGCGGTAAGACACCTCAAAAGTGCCCGCAATCCACAAACAAAAGGCAAACAGTTTCTTCAAAAGTATAAATCAACTCGTCGGGAGTTAACGAGCCGCGTACGTGAGAAAAAAAGGAATCCCTCTGCTCGCACATACTTACTCCCCGAAGAAGCTGGAGAAAAAGAAATAAAAAAGTTGCTCCCGCTGAGCCGAGCCGCGTGCGATGTTTTTGCGAACCGGAGCGCGAGGGATCTAATTGGACGGTACATATAAACGAGTTCCTTCTCGCGTTTAAAAACCCTCCTCCCGAGTTTATTATTACCCCCGAGGTGTAAGACCCTTTAAACGAGTATTGCTTAATTGCGCTTGATCTGTATCGGGATTTTGGGGGAGGAATTATTTTCTGACAACGTTTTTTATTTTAGATTTTTACGATATGAGATATGAGTCATTACAGGCTACTTTAAGCCAGAACTAAAACTTCCGATTTTTTGAAAATATCTTTGGTATTTTTTTACATTTTGTACCAGTTGACAAGTGGGTTTGAATAACTACATATATTAAAAATATGATTATTTTACTTAATTTTTATAATCGTGTTCAAACCTTAGACTTAACAAAAAAAAAAAAAAAAAAGAAAAAAAGAACTAAGTATATATAATTAATAGAATTTCTTCCATACTCGTCTAAAGAGCTTTAAATTAGAAAGGCTTTCTTTTTGCTTAAAAATAATTACCGAGTGCAGTCCAAAGTAATTAAACGCGAAAAACCTCTCATTAAAAGCTTCGACGTTTTAATGATGCATCTCGAGAAAAACGTCTGCGGCAGAAGCGAAATACGACACCCCTCTTGGCAAACCTGTCCCAAGTTATTACTTCATCCCAAAACTTTCTGGAGAGGAAACTTGCACGGGGTCGATTTTTTAGTCTCAAATTATTTCTTTTTTCACCTGCTAGGCCGGAATCTGTCTTCTGAACTTAAGGATACAATTTTTTTTTTTTACATTTCTGTTATGCAAAGATTATCTTACAGAAATGATCAAAAGAAATTTGAGGCAGTGAAAAAATTTAATTTATGTTAAAAATTTAAATTTAAATTAATACTGAAATTTCAGAAAACAAATACTTGTTACGGACGCGTAGTAAAAAAATAAATCATTAGTAAAATTAATTACATTGATAAAGAATGAATGGTAGAAAATGTTACAAATGAGTAGTAAAGTAAATAGACAAATTTCAAGATTTTTCTCCTCTTTCTTTTATTGACATGAGTTAAAGTGTAGATGTTACACTACAACATGATTTAAAAAAATTTATTTTATCATTGGAATGCGCGACACTTGAGAATTTTTATTTCCCGTTAAAAAATCTGACGATAATTTCAAAAATTGCAATTGAAATAGTTTTTGTATATATTGCTCTTTAAAATATTTTAAACTGTCAAAAATTTTTTAAATAACTTTTACTACTAAAATCATATTAGTTAGGTAAAACTGGAACAAAATTTGAATTTTCATCAGACTTTTTACAAGAATATAAAAAAGGTTATTTATTAAAAATACATAACTTAAACCATGATAATCTTACAAAAATTTAAAGTAAAAACTTAATAATATACTTTCAGTTGAATTAAACTACAATAAAATTATTACAACGCATAAGGATGGTGAAGTCACATAAAAACTACACATGATTCATCGCTTGTCTTTTCTTCTAATTATACTTGCATTTTTCTTTTTAAATGCGCATTTGTATACAATATTTATCGATGCTTGTAATTGATTCTGACAAAAAAAGCGATAGTATAGAATTCACGAAAGAGTATCTGAACAACACTGTCATAATAATTATAGTACGTACTTATTTGTAAACTTCTTTTTTTTTCATCTTATGACGTCGCAGAAAAATTATTGTTTAAATTATGCGTAAACCAGTAACCGACTGCTTCATTTATACCTTAGTAAAAAAAAGGGAAAAAAAAAAAATTGGAGCAGAGCGGTCATTGAACGCAGCCAAATAATATACTGATGTCTTAAGTCTATAGGGGTAATGTACAAGTGAAAAAACGCGCGATGAGCACAGACTACAATATTACGTCAAGATGTATTAAATGACTGAGCGTCAGATAGATTGATCGTCAAAATTTTAAAGTTATTAAAAAAAAAAGTTTTTTTTTTCTTTATACAAATCTTATTCATCAATAATTTGTACCTTAACTAATCCTAAAATATACTTTTTCAATTAATACAGTTTACGATTCATCACACTAATTAAACTTAATATCTAAAATAATTCTTCTAATTTTGTTCATTCGTGAATAATATCAAAAAATTTTCGAGATTCTTTATAAATACCTCCAAACAAGCATATAAAACAAATTTTTTTCTTTAACAATCATCTTACTGACGCTCAATTTAATATTAAATGATGGCTTTAAAATAAATACATGTTATTCACAAGCGTGCGTTAAGTCGATGGCTTATTCACCTCATCTCTTCTTCTGTTCAATATATATTTTTTACATATTTATTTCAATGATTTAATCTGAAGATATTTGATATTTTCTTTTTATTTATTTATTTTTTCTCTTTAATACTAATTATTTATTTTTGTTTCTTTTAAATTTGTACTGTAAAATGCTAAAGACATTCCACGCAAAAGAAGCGAGAGCTATAATTATAAAAACAACAAAAAAGGATATTGAGTTTAAAGACGTTATTAAAGGATAGATATTATCAAAAATCTATTGTTGATCATTTGTATGAAAATACTGGAAGTTTACACAAAGGAAAGTTAGCTGCGTGTGATGTAACACACTATTTCTAACAGAGATTCGACGCCCATATATATTTATATATATAATATATAACAAGATATATTTGTTTTTTCTTTTATTTAAAAAAGAAATTTAAAACCGAGGAGTACGATATGCTAGGTGCCATTTTTTTTTTAAACTAAATAACAAATAAAAAAATAAAAAATTGTATGTTCTACAGTTGATTTAAAAAATTGATAAACGTTTCCAAAAAGGTATAAAAAATTTATAAATTTTTACAAAGTTAATCTTAAAAAACAATAGAAAAAGTTTAATTGTTGACTTTAGCATTGTGCAAACTGTGCAATACAATTTTTTTTTGACTATCGAACGTATATATCATAGTTTATTTGTAATTGGTAAAAGAGCAATCGCTTTTTTATAGAACGCAATACATTTGTCATAGCAATAAATGTAAAAATTATAATCATTGATAAATTAATATTATTATGTATAGCTACTCTGGTAAAATGCAATGACTTTCGTTCAAGGAAACCTCATTGGAAACCTACAGATTATTTAAGAATTTTATGTATAAATAAAATCATATGTAAGTTTATACATAGTAATTGTTTTATACATTTATCAATTGTATAGCACTAATATTCTAAATTTGTTAAAAATGGTAAAAGAACAAGGGGAAAGGTCATTATGAACGCTTTGTAAAAATAATTAGAAAGTATAAAAATTACTAATTTAAAACAAAAAAAAATCGTCTCCTCTTTTTAGCTAAAGCGCGTTTTACATACAAAAAGCAACGATTAGAGGCCCTGTGTTCTCGATTAACTACTAAAGTGCATTTACAATAATCTTTTTTTAAATATAATATCAATAGATAATTTCTTAAATCATTTGTATTTATAATTAAAGTACTTTTACACTTTGCAAAAGGCAAAATGTAAAAAAGCACATTCGTTTTTATTAAACTCGATGATTACTCTTTTTTTCCTTAGATTTTTTTTTTTTTTTAATTTCATTTCATTTTATTTTATTTTTTTTGGCCCGCTGTCTCTCGATAAAAGATCGAAGCAACGAAAGTACCACATTTAAGTTATGATTTATTTAAATTTTTCTACTTTTTTTCAATCAAACCCGAAATTGAAGATTTGGTCAAAGAGAAATGCTAATAAACTTTTAAAGCTTTGATTCCTAATTCAAAATTTTTTTTCAAGCTTTTTATCATTAAAAGACTGCACTTTGATACGGGCTTTTGCAACAAAGATAATAATATCGTAATGAAAAAATTAGTCGAACTTTAAAAATCGACTAATTTTTTCACTTTATTTAATTTTTTTGTTTACTTTAATAAGCAAATTCAGAACAATATAGGCATAAAATTTACCATTGTTTACTAAAGATAATAATTAATGCAGTCTTAGAAACCATTAATACATATTTGAAACAATTCAAACATAACTTGGGGTACCCTGTAATAAGCAGGCGCTTTTTAGCGACGTAAATCATTCGTAAGGATCATATCAACGAGATTCTTTAATTTCTTATAAAATAATAATAAAAAAAAAAAAAAAAAACGCCACGGAAAAAATAAATTAAAATTGATCTTCTTAATTAACATTAAAAAAAAGCTACGCTACGCGTATGCACATTTATATATACGATGATGAAATTCTCACCACAATTCTTTCATTCTATTCAGATCAATTTTTTTTTCTTTTTCTTTTCGACTTTTCTAACGTCCTACTTAATATCTTCTTATATTATAAAAAGAGCTAAAAATATTTCGGACTAAAAAATAATCAAAACATAGTTCAAAATATGAGTTGTCTTTATCAACTTTTTCCTTTCTTTCTTTTTTTAAATAGAGCACTGAATACTCAGCAAGAAAAGTATCAGTTGAGTCGTTTTTATAAAATTCCAAAGATAAGATTTTCTACGGTTGGCAGTAAAGATTGGACGTTGCGCCCAGCGCAAGATACCTACAAGTGTTCTTAGCAACAGCTTCTGGCGGTTGGGCGAAGTGTGAAAAACTAGTTAACCTTTTTGTTATTGAAGACAATCTTCATAATTTTTCTCTTTATCTTGTTCTCGTTGAATGAGTCGTGGTTACACGTAAGTAGCCATGTTGCCTGTTAGGATCGGCGGTGGAATTTCTTCTACCGGCCTACCTTTCGGTCCGTATTGACCAATAAATGATCCATCCTCCGTGAAACGCCCTAAGGGTTTGAAAATTTAATTAAAAATTGTGCAAGGGGTTTTAATTATTGTATAGTTATAATAATAAAGGTTTTAGGTTTTTACAAAAGTTCCAAGTAGTTAACTGCACAAGTAAAGAAATGCAATTTTCAAACATCATACAGGAAATTTTGCAAAATTCTAAAAGATAAAGATACTCTAAACATTCAAAACAGTTATAAAAATTTGACTAATACTTATTACAGTTGACTGAAGATATTTTAGACCCGACCTTTCAAAGCTGATCGCTTGTACAAAAAACTTAAAAATGGCATGTATATGTCGTGATTAAAAGAATGAGTTACTGTTTCAAAAAATTTATGTATTTTAATTAACAAGTAGCATTGAAAAATCACAAACAATTTCAATTAAAAACACTACTCTATGCACTTGTTAATTTTTTTTTTTTTTGTGTACTGATGCGTGATTTTTGTTTTGAAAGTAGGTATAGTGGAAGAAACTAAAAATAATCGTGCAATAATACTTACTTTAGACAAGCGTGGCAAACGCTTGTGAATTAGGTGGATGCTTCCGATGTCGTCCGTACTGACCAATGAAAGAGCCATCCTCGTTCATACCTTTTATGTGAAAATCAAGCAACGAAAAAAAAAAAAAGAAAAAAAAAAAAAAAAAAAAACGGAAAAAATCCAAATAAAAAAACCAAATAGGTAGGTAAAATAACGTTAAGGAGGGTATCAAAAAACAAATGCAAAATTAAGTTAATCAAGTGTAGATATGTAACTCGATGAGTTAAAAAAAAAAGTATGGCATTCTTCCTAATAAGTTTTACTGAATTTGTTGAGTTATATTGAAAATGTTTCATAATAATTAATGGTAAACAAAACACTTCTATGGATGTTAAAGTTATCTAGAGGGAGTAGCAACGTATCTTTAACTAGCAAAATATTTTTAAAAAATAAATAAATTATTCATACCCGTCTCTCCTTCACCATATTCTGCCATTGAATCTGTATCAGACTCTGGATGTTTCCCATCATGATGAGACGAGGAGGCCATTGAGGTTCGGGCACCTCCAGATTTTCCGTCCAGAGGTTGGGAGTATTCGTGGAAACCACCCTCTTCAGGGAAGTCACCGCGACCAGCTGCCAGTTCTCTTTCATGTACGGCGTATTTGCCGCCTCGGTTACGTTTTATTATGCACACAATTACAAGAATGAAAAGTAGGAATGCAATTGCCAGCATCATACCTGTGAACGCACATAATTTTATTTTTTATTTTTTTAAACTTTCGTTAATTTTTTATTTAAAATTGAGCTAAAAATTTAAACTTACCAATAAACCAACCCGCCGTGGCAACATTAGTGCCAATTGGTGAAGAAATGATTTCGTTGCTAGTTTCAATATCTTGAGGGTCACTAGAAGTTTGATAATTTCCATCAACAGCAACTATGGACACGGTGTAAGTTCGACCGCTGTCAAGTCCTCGAATCTAAATTTAACATTTATGATATAATAATCGATATAATTGCAAGCCCAAAAAGTGTGCAAAAGAAAAAAAAATTCAATATAATACGAACCATGACTTCATTAGTTAAAAATTCTTCGGGGGTCGTTTCGTCAATTGTCGCTCCTTTCAATTTATACCTAGCAAAGAAACTGCTTCCTGGAAAACCGTTGTTTTCTGATGGTTTCCACATAATTTTAACATTAGACAATCCATTTTCTTCTCCAATATTCTCCCAATCAAATATTGGTTTTTCTGGACGTTTCGATCTTAGAGTTTTTTTTTCAACGAAGAATCTAAATAAATAAAAATGTTAAATATAAGTTTGAAAACAATTTTACTTGATAAATTCAGAGCTGATTTGATTGAAACTTACGGTTCTCCAGGTCCAGCTCTCGTTGTACCTCTAATACTAATGCGGTACTTCGTATCCGGGATCAAATACGCCAATTTGGCCTCAGTTGCGTCAGGATTTTGTATTTGTGGATGTCTTTCCATTTCACTTTCGATTTTAGAACCATTTACAATTTGGTAAGAGATTTTGTAGCCAGTTAAATTGCCATTGATCTCAATAGGCTTGAGCCACCTCAGCATCATTGCAGTAGAACCGACGGGATGAGCTTCCATACCCATGACTGTTCCTGGAACTCCTTCCGGAGTTTCAAAACTTATTACTTCAGATGGAGGACCAGAATACCTGTAATTATGTAAACGTTTTTTTTTTTTTTTAGTTTTTTCGAAAATAAACAAAAAGAATAATTTGAAATTAGAAGTTGTAAATACCTTCCGTTATATGCCCTTATCTTGGCATAGTTTTTAGTATAAGGAACGAATTTGTTGACTAATGCGTAAGCTAAGTCGCCACCTTTGACGTCGTGTTCTTTAATCACACCCTCGCCGTCTTTGTCCGACCAGATCTCAATTTTGTACCCTTTGAGTTCACCATTGACAGTAGATCTGTTGACCGGAGTCCACGAGAACAGTGCAGTCGTACTCGATCTTACTTCTTTTAGTGTGAAGTTTCCAGGAGCTTGCGATGGTTCTAAAATAAATAAAAAAAATTTTTAAATATTGTTATGAATGTGTTCGAATTTGGAACGTATCTGAATGTCGCGTCGTTGTCATGTATATATTCGAATGTTTATGTTGTTGTTCGTCTGTAAGTTTAGAAATTCGGTCGCGATGTTGTTGAATGATTGAGTTGTAAATAAAGTTGAGTTTGTGTTTTTAAAGTTGAAGTAGTTGTTTTATCTAATAATAACCTACGTGGTTATTACATTTGGGAGTTGCGTCCGGGATAGAACTGAAGAAAAATGAGGGTCAAGTCGGAAAAAAGTTGGTTTTCCTCTCTGAAGATTTTCAAAATCAAGAAAATGGTGCAACGGAGCAGATTTCGTAAAATTCAAATGATTCACAGAGGAAGGATTTGGAGTCGACGAAACTAAAGGTCAAGGGCAAACCGTAAAAACCACGTCACGTCGATGGACCTAAAGTTCCCAGATAAGTCGTTTGAATGTTTTTACACTAACCTACCTACACATACAGACATTAACATTGAAAATACGGGAAATTTAAACTTTAGGGATGACACAGTGACTTGTAACTTCAAATGGGATTATGGTTGTAATGGTTGAGTTTGGTTAGTTGGTAGTACAGCGAGATGTGATCCATTTTATGATTATTGTATGATATCGGGCGTCCTTTTGTACGGTGTAGTTGGGTTGGCCGTGTGCGACAGTGATAAGGTTATACAATGGGAGGTTACTCGTTGTACATGGGATTGTACAATAGGAGGTAACCCTTTGTATGGTGTAGATGGTGTACAATGGCGGTTCATTGGTACGGTGATTGAGTTATACAATAGTTGATGCCTTGTTGTATAATTATTGTACGGTGGTATACATCTCGTTGAACTTGGAACACGGAACACACAGATAGACTAAACATAAGACAATGACACGATATAGAACGAAAAACAAGAGTATAGATCTCACAAATTTCATTAATTTACAGGTATTTTTGAGCTGATTGATTCTGATTTGTGGTTTCTGGTTTTTGGCCCTGGTTCGTCCACCTTCTTGAAGTGCAGCTAGGAGAGCTACAACCTTTTTGGGAAGCACGTCGCATGAATGAACAGAAGGAAGAAGTTTGGAAAGATCGTGCTATCTTTGAATTGGTCGATAATACAGAAAGAAAGACTTCTGAAACTGACTGCTCTTCTGAAGGTTTTTAGGCCAAGGTTTTTCCTTGAGCTCGGGACTTGGTATGATTTGTCGGAGCAGGGATAGAGAATGGATCCATGGAAAGTTATTCCCATCTCTATCCCAGATGAAAGGAAGATCTTTTAAAAATTTCAGAAGTGTTTTGAATGAAAATGTTTGATCTGTATGATGTGACTGCATCCGGAAAGTATTGTTAATTAAGATCAATTTTTGTAAATAGTGATGAAATATTGTAAATAGTAGTTAAGTAGTATGAACAGTGGCAAGTTTATTGTGAAAGATATTTAGTTTGAAATATTGTAAATATGAGTACTTGGATATTTTTTTTTATTTGTCGAGGACGACAATTAAAGAAGGGAGGGAATAATGTTATGAATGTGTTCGAATTTGGAACGTATCTGAATGTCGCGTCGTTGTCATGTATATATTCGAATGTTTATGTTGTTGTTCGTCTGTAAGTTTAGAGGTTCGGTCGCGATGTTGTTGAATGATTGAGTTGTAAATAAAGTTGAGTTTGTGTTTTTAAAGTTGAAGTAGTTGTTTTATTTAATAATAACCTACGTGGTTATTACAATATGTATTCTTTGCTTGATTACAACAATGATGTGCATATATAGATTAACCCATTACCGCCCATGGAAAAATCAAAAGTGATATAAAAAAACTAACTGTTGGAAAACCTGTCTCATGAAAAAATAGTAGATACGTATTTTTTCTTTTTTCAATTTTCATTGTTTAAACATTATTTATTTAAACAAATTCGGAAAAAATTTAAAATTTTTATAAACTAATAACGGCATTCGATTCTTTGACCAAAAATAAGGCGAAAGTCATCTAAGTAATTTTTTGATCAGACGCTTAGATCTTTTGCTACGAGCGCTCAAACATGTAAAAATATGGTTTTATAGTGGTGAGCTCCGAGGCGCCGCACCGAAGATACACTTTTACGAGTCAGAGCTCACCACTATAAAACCATATTTTTACATGTTTGAGCGCTCGTAGCAAAAGATCAAAGCGTCTGATCAAAAAATTACTTAGATGACTTTCGCCTTATTTTTGGTCAAAGAATCGAATGCCGTTATTAGTTTAGAAAAATTTAAATTTTTTTACGAATTTGTTTAAATAAATAATGTTTAAACAATGAAAATTGAAAAAAGAAAAAACACGTATCTACTATTTTTTCATGAGACAGGTTTTCCAACAGTTAGTTTTTTTATATCACTTTTGATTTTTCCATGGGCGGTAATGGGTTAATAAGTTAATGTCAATTACCGCTTTCTCCGGACCAACCAATGACTTCATGAGGAGGTTCCCTGCACTCTCCTCTTTCGTTGATGGCCCCAACTTTGATCAAATAAGGTTTGTATGTAGGCTGATTTTCAACTCTGAGTGAAGTTCTTCTCCAGTCCGTAACATCTTCGGTGATCCAGTTGACCCCGCTGATGTTACGTTTGTAGTAAACTCTGTACATAAACTTGGGAGCGTTATGCTCGATTTGAGGCATCACAGTCCACGATATGACCAGATTACTCGGAGAATCTCCCCGGCCTTCCACGTTTTCAGGATTTTTGTAAGGAACATCTGGCAGTGTTGTGCAAACTCGACTGTGAAATGATGGCTGGGATGGTCCTGCAAAGAAATTGAAATTGAATTAATTTTTCATATTGTAACGCCAATTGAACCGTATTAAAAACTGTTTTTTACATTTGAAAACAGAAGAAATACTTTAAATGCATTAAAAATTAAGTACTTACCAATCTTATTCCAAGCAATAACTCGGAAAGTGTAGTTTGCCCACGGGGACATCTGCACCGAGTATCTTTGTTCGGTCGCTGGTACATGATCTTTCGCGAATTCCCAAGTATCAGGAGTAAAGGACGTATTGTACTGTATGGCGTAGCGTAAAATGGGTGATCGGTTATCACTAGTAGGGATCCACCTGACGTAAGCTTCTGTAGAGCCACAAGTAACGTCTTGAAGCAGGGGAGCGTTTGGCACGTCCTGAACAATCAGTGTTGCCTGAGCCCGAGCCTCGTCGAGTATAGTGTTGGCTACACAAGTGTAGACACCAGAATCCAACTCTGTAGTTTTCGTTATAATTAAAGAGTTATCAGAGCTCAACACAAATCGGGGCTCTGCTTCATAGTCTATTTCAGATCCTTTACTCAACCAATTTATGTTCAATTTTAGAGTAGAGTCCGAAACAGCGTTACATCTGTAAATAAAGTTTAATAGAGTTTTTTTTTTTAATTATGTTTTCATAAATAACGACGTTATCTGTTTAAGATAATTGAAAATTTTTTATCATTGTATGTACCCAAATCAATGTATACATACTGATGTAAATATTAATCTTTTTTAATTTGAAGAGAAGACTTCTAACTTTAGTATAGGATATTGAAAAAGATGTACCTGAAAGTAGCTGTAGATCCAGCCGCCACCTCATAATCTTCAGGATTATCCGTTATCCTGGTATGTTCTTTTACTTCTAGTGTTCCCCAGGCGGACTCCTTCCCAAGTTTATTTACTGCGTGACACTCGTATTTGCCAGAATCAGAAAATTGAATATTTTCTATTTCCAGACTGCCAGTTTCTAAAATCTTGTATCTTCCTCCAGTAAGTTCTTGGCCATTCCTCAGCCACTTGACTTCAGGTTTGGGTGCTCCAAAGACGTCACACAGTAATCTAATGGTTTTACCATCTACGGTCGATTCATTTCTGGGAGGTGTACGAATTGTGGGTGGAAGAGCCAATACGTTTACGTAAACATCTTTGTAAACGTAACCGATCGAATTTGTGGCGTTACAACCGTAATTACCGGTGTCATTTTTAATCAACTTATCGATGATGATCGTGTTGCCAACCTGTTTTCTCCTGGGGTTGTAAGGAGCTTCTTCAATTGGTTTACCATTGTACACCCACTTGATTTGAGGTTCAGGATTACCGACAGCCTCGCACTTGAACATTACGGTTTCATCTTCGGCAGCTTCCTGAAATTCTGGTTCCACAGTGAAGTAGGGCACGGACAGTACTTGTAGATTTATGGAGTACGATTGGGCTGAACCAACACCGTTCGACACTTCACAGACGTACGTGCCCTCGTCACTTTCCAGAACATTTTTTATAAGCAGCGACTTACCGTAGTTACCTTCGGTAATTCTACTGTTTGTATAAATTCTCTGTCCATTTTTACTCCAAATGGTTTGAGGCAGTGGCGTACCACCGTAAATACAGAACATCTCGATTCTTTTTCCTCGGTAAGCAACCTCATTTTTTCGGCTTACGTATTGCTTGACAGGCTCGCGTTTGTTCGAATTGGCACTGGCTCCTGTTGAGTGAACCCTCAATTCGATCTTGTTACCAATTTTGTACTCGTTTCTGAAAATCGAGTTAGCTGAACAGGCCCAATAAAAGTCATCGGAAGAATCTTCCTTCGTCACGTTGCTGAACCACAGATTACCCTCAGGGTCAAGGGTTATTCTCGAGTTGTTTATGGACTTTATGTTGCCGTTCGACTGATCTTGAATGAGCCAAGAGACGTAAGGTTTGGGCCAACCGTCTGGTGGCTGACACGTTAATTTGTGTGGGTCGCCTTCGTTTACATCCTCGATCTTGGCATCCTGATCCTTGAAGGAGTTAAGCTCAGCCTTGCGAAGGAACACAGAGTTTGACGAGGCAATACCCCACTCGTTACGGGCGAAACACTGGTACTGACCGATGTCTTCGTCCCGAGGTTTGGCTATTACAAGGGTACCCCGACCGGGTTGTTGGGATATCCGGTCGTCGTACGCTTGCCATTTGAATTCCTTGCCGTTCTTTATCCAGTCGTAACTGAAACGTAAAAAAAATTACGAATCTGATATATGTTGCATAGAGAAAAAAATGTTGATTATAGGAATGTGTTGTTGTAGGCGATAGAAAAAATTGTGCCTGAAGTTTTGCAATTTAGATGATAATAACCAATTTTTGCATTAATTACTAGATAAAAATTCGAATTTTCAGGAAAATATTAATTTTTTATTATCAGTTTCGATTCGGTGATTTCAAATTTGTTCGTGAAATTGATTCAATTTATCACGTAGCAATTGAAACATGCCTCTAATTTACATACGATAACGCAACGTAGTATAATTATTTCAATTTTTTTTTTCTTAACCATTGCAATGCATTCTCGACATATTATTTTTTGTAGCAATAAATAATCTCGATAGACAGTTACTTTGATTATTTTATTTTACTGAAATTATCAATTAAAGATACTTGAGGTATTAATTACTACTATTTTTAACTCGAAATAAATGTTAAAAGCGCAATTCTTCAATTTAAGACGAATTCAGGATTTCAATGTCATCCATTAATTGCAAAGAAAAAAAAAAAACGCGGAGAAATGACCACTCCCATTGAGTAAAGCAAGAGAAACGCTACACAAGTGAAGTATCTTTATCAGTAGTGGTAAGTTTAAACTCCCAGGGGCTATGAGGTCATCCAAGTAATTAAGACCAGTTACTGTTGCTACACTGTAATGTAGCCGTAGTAGTAAGTAACTCCTGAGTGGAGTAAAACGGAATCTAGTGAATGACTTTTGGAGATGAGTGCATCAATTGAAATTCCAGACATTTGATATATCACATAATTAATTAAAGTATACTAATTGATTTTTTTTTTTTTTTTTTAATTTATCAAAAAAATTTTAATTTGTTATTGCAAAAGTGGGTTTTGATGATATTTTGAGTGAAAATGAAAAAAAGAGAAGCAATTATAAGTTTTGGTACTCACTATGGGGCTGGCTCTCCTTCAGCTTCACACTCAATAATACATGGCTTCTCATTTTCAGCAATGCTCACTTGTGCCACTTGAAAAAGTTTTTCATCTGATGGAGGCTGCTTTGTTATTCTTGGGGGAGATTGAGCTGAAATAAGTTTTGAAGATATTTAAAATAAATAAATTGTAAAAAAAGAAATGATTTTGAATCCTAGCACATGTGTACACACAATAATGTGAAAAAAATTAAAAGATTCAAAAATTACTCTAATCTTTTAAATTGGAAAATTTTTGTAATAAAAAAAAAATTTGTGAGTAAAGAAAAGAAATAAGTGAATTGCAGATTAAGCTTAAATAGTTTTGATTGATTGATTTTCAATTCAAACAAGAAATTTTTAACTGAACAAAATCCAATCATCAAAGATGATAAACTTAGAAAATCATAATTATACTCACTTATAGCTGCTGCATGAAGTATGAGAGTGGCAATGATACAAACAGTGGACTTCATCTTAGCCTGTCAATTGTTTTCACTTTTTACCTAGAAAAAAGATTGAGTTTAAAAATAGAAACAATAGATAACTTGAAAATAAGGTCAAACTAAAAATAAAAAATTGTATAAGTAACTTCTATACAGTATTAAGGGACTGTAATAAAAAACAGTTTTACCTATCAAATTAAATAAAATAAAAGTAAAAAAAAAATTATAAGTCTTCATAAAAATAAACTACATATAAAGTTTATTAAACTTTTCATTATTATTATAACAAAGTTGTAACTATAAATTATTTATTTATAGAAAAAATGTTTGTCCTAGTAAAAAAACTACATAGTTTATGAAAAAATAAGGCTTTGAAATAAAGAATGTAGTGGAAGTTAAACAGTTGATTCTAATTTTTATTAATAATTTAAATCTAAAAACCTAAGTTCACTTTGAATAAATATACAAAATGAATTAACTTCAAATGCTAATCATTTTTTTCATTTGAATAGCCTTTTATTTCAATTTTCTATCAATAACAAAGAGTTGGACTAAAAAAGTATTGAAAATTTTAAACACATAGTTTTTATCATAACATGAAAAAAGAAGAATAGCATAAAACGTATTTCTAAAAGAGCACAGATTAGATTTAAAAAATGGAAAATTAAGATGACTCAAAAATGCACGTTTACAAAAAAAAAAAAAAACCCCAATCTCATTATATACGACGGACGGAAGGAGCACAGTAAACTTTTTTTTTCGTTTCGCCGGGAGAAAGAAAAAAAAAATTTCTTTTTCCGCGCACGGAACTCGTTAAAAGTTGACGACTTCCACATAACTCAGAACAAGGAACAAATGAGTCCTTCAAAAATCAATTTGTAAGAACAAAAAAAAAAAAAAAGGACGCTTGTTACACACTGGCATAAATGCACTACACGCGTGGTCAAGGGAGTGAGTAAAATATAGGCCTAAACGTCAACGTCCCCCCGGTTGCACAACTGCATTAGCACGGCTCGTCGACCGCGCGCGCGTAATCCGTCGCCGTCGTGCGTTGAAAAAAGAATTAAAAAAGAAGAAAAAAATTACATCTGGAAGCTATAACCCGGGTAATTTGAAAACACGCTCGTAAACAAACCGGGCGCGTCTTCTTTCGACGAAGCCAACGTAAGCGTTCTCCCGCGCATCCGGCGAAACAGGAGAGAGGAATAAAAAAAAGTGGAATCCAGGTGAGCCTGCACATCGACCAAACTCGTTTTTCGGAGCCCGGTGATATCACCGCGGAATATAGTGACAAGAGCATATATAACCCGAGGGTTACAGAAATAGAGTTTAAGTCACGCACGGCCGCGTGTCCTATCTACCTTGGAATTGCACACACACGATTTTTTTTTTGAGTTTTTTATTCACGTCCAGGTGAGTACGCGCTTCTTCGGGCGCGGCTGGGCACCTCCTCCTCCTCCTCCTCTCACTCTCGAAACAACATAATATACCACCGCGGCACGGCTAGCGTCGGCCAACACCCGTTTACTCACGACGAAGCACACCTCACGAATCGATCCGCAGCGAGCGCGGAGCGTCTAAAAAAACTCCGATGATGCACCACTCGCACTGCACAACCGCACATAATAAACTAGAACTGCATCCGCACTATGATTCTTTCTTCCAGTCTTCTTCCCAGCAGATCATGGATTTTCCTTTATGTTAGAAAAGGGACGCTGCTGGTCGCTCTATTGTGCTCACCTTTTTTTCTAGGGCGCACAATGGGGGGGACGGGTACGGGGGGGACCCATCTATGGACTTACCTGGAAAAGTGCAGCTGCAGCTCAGGCTCCGGGACAGTCTTTGTGCTATTGTGAATCTCCCGAAAATAATTTGCCCGGGGAGGGACGCATCCAGCCGGCTCACCAGGGCATGATCCTCTCGGGGATCGCGAGAACCACCGACTGCTGCTGGTATACGCTACCGTTAGGCTAATGCACCTTTCCTCCTACCTATACACACACTGTAGAGTGCCGCGGCTCGCGGTGCTCGCTTGGGCGTGTGCGCGAGTAGAGCGCGCTTAATTGATGTATCCCCACCACCATCGACGACGACGGGTACCGGGAGAGAGCCTGCGGAGAGCCGGTGGCGGCGTGCGCGGCGTGGCGCGAAATTACGAATTCACCCGCGCGGATGACTCATGCCGAGGGTTTCGGGGTGGGGGGCTGGAGAGACCGAGGGGGCTTGTATCGATTACTCCCCCATGTGTAGGTAGTGTGCTAGACGCTTTTATAGAGAGGATGGAGATTCTGTCACGTGGTGTTTTTTTTTTTTTTTTTTTTTTTTTTAATGTCGTCGGGGACCCGTGATGATAAGACCGAGCGGAGGCTTTGCGGTTTTTCTTAATCGAGCAATCGAGCGCACTCCTCCTTATCGGGTTGCTTATCGCATCGAGTGGTATTATGTCAGAGATTATGAAATTATGTTTATCTTTTTTGCGGAACTGCTTTGAAGATGTTGTTTTTAATTCAAAGAGTGTTGAAGATGTTGTTTTTTTTTATTAAATAAAAACTTTTTATCATTTTTTATTTTGATTTGATACTGAAAAAATGATTGTAAGTTTGAGCAGAAATTTTTCTCGTTTTTTCATAATAAACGAAAGTTTCAATTCTGAGCGAATAAACAAGATTAAATTACATGTCTTTAAATACGCAGTCGGCTAAATTTTTTAACAAATGCGTCAGTATAAACGATATTTTGAACTGACGACTTCACATTTTTTTGCAGTAAAATCAGATTTTCAAAGAGCCTCGCTGTAATTCGCAATTGCGGCAGCTGGCTTTAAAGTGACTGAAGGCTCGTAAGAACTCTGACCTTGGCGATTTATTCATCATCCTCGTCAGTGCAAATTCACTGAAGACAGTTTTTACAAATCACTTTTCGTGATATCTGCCCTGAACTATAATTTTAATGAAAAAGGTAGCATGGTAGTAATCTACAGCGCGCCGGGATTTGAATAACTAACGGAATCGAATAGCAAGTGCGTGATTATAGACGCAGATACGCCAGCAGCGGCGAAGCCTTTTTATGACGGTTGAAAAGCGAAAAGGCGAGAGAAAATAATACTTTCGATGAAGAATTCTCATTGTTATTTCTTGTCTGCAGAAAAGTGTTTTTATTCAACTGTAGGTCGATAGAAAAAGGGTTACTGGGGAGAAATGAAAAAAATTGCTTTTTTCTAAATTCACACTCAAAGAAATCAGTAAATAATACCGATAAAATTTTTGATTTACTAGGGAATTTTAATTTTGTATACTTCTTTATTATTTCTACATTTTTAAGAGTAATTAAACCTATAAAAACAGCGCTGAGTTGACTTAATATTATTACTTTTTTTATATCTTCTGTGTTATTTTTGAGACTTATAGTTTTTCAAGGCTCAGAGAATCTCTATAAAGTGAACTTTTATGGAAACTGTATCATTAGTGAGTCAATAAATTCAATTCGTCAAAATCTAGGTCTTTACGTGAATCAATAAATACATTAAACTTTTTTTTTCTAAAAAAAATCTTTCATGGCGTATTGAAGTAATATGAAATTCGCGAAAAACGAGGTCAAGCAACAATTCTGTGCTCGTCAAACGAAAAGAAAATTACTCGCATAGTTGTAAAATTCGATAGAACTAAACGGACTTAACGAGATCAAAAGTTCAAGCGTGGGCCGATATGAAAACTTAATGTGATGCAATCATACTTTAATTTTTCTACAAATCGCAATAGTTTTTAATTTCAAATCTGCTCCGAAGCTACACTTGCATTTTAAACCAATCCAAATAAATATTAATTAGATTTTTTTCTAACGTAACGAACGAAGTAAATAACCCGTGATTTCATCCAATAAAATTTTTTAATTGATAGCGTAGAGTACACCCGATCGCTTCTAAGATGTTTTGATCATTGAATTACTATCGTGTAATTCATAAAATAACTCTACTCTTTAGCTAAAAAGCATTCAAAATATAATAACACCAAAGACGCGATAAAAATAGCCTGCGGACGTAACCCATAAATAAAACGGCGTTGAAACGCCGGTGTTATAAAATAGTCCAAAACAATTGGTCCCTAAAGTGCCATTCGCATTTGCAACAATGATGAATGCGATGAAAAAGAAAAAAATTTTTTATTCATTCAATCATAGTGCTTGTCGGGCGTTGCGTATGTACGAGGTACACACACTAAGTGCGTCGCGTCGTGTCGCGTATGCAATGCGCGCATGCAGTTACGGTTGCCCGCAATTACTGTTATCCCCCTAATCAGATACGCGTAGCCTTAGTCGCCGACGGAGTCTAAGTAAAATAAAATTTTCCTTAGCTTAGATTTAAAATAAGAGCCAAGCTCTGCAGTCTCGATACGTTAGACCTCGATAATTTAAGACTCGAGATCCCGGGTTTCAACTTCGAATTTCCAAACTAAATTAGCCCAAAGTTTTGAATTTCAAGGAACTGGCAAAAAGTTAGATACAGGAAAGTTTGTTCTAAACATGTTTAAAAATTATTTTAACATTGTAGTAGTACTTATACATAAAAATTTCGTCTAAATACTGGTAAAAATGTACTTCAAATTGTAAAATTAATCGTTTTCAAATTAAATTTTCATGCGGGATCAACCACTGATAGCGACGGTATCAATGACCTTTTTTTTTTTAATTACGAAAAATCATTATGATTTTGAATTGACCATGCGTTATCTACTTCTCAAAATCCAACTTCCGTTACTTTAATTTAACAGAGTTTCAGTGTATCAATGTTTCAGAGATGAATATTATGAAATTAATATCAATTTACTTACGCACGCTGCACCGGATGAACAAACATAATTCGTTTCTATCTCATTCTATCTTTTTAAACTGATTTTTATTTATTTTTATTTATTTATTTATTTTTTAAATAGTAATATATATTTTTTGTAATCTCAATATATTAACATAATAACTTACAGTTTACATACGAATGTTCGCCAACATACTCACTTTCTATCAGTGCCTAGGGAAATTTTGTTGGAATTGTGCCAATTCATATCCAGACCATAAGAAAGTAAACAAGACCAGTGCAAAAAATTCAAGGGCGAATGACTCAATCAGTTTTTATAACTTATGTTATTTACATTTCGAATGAAAAAAGGAGATGAAACTCTAGATATGTTCGTACTTTGATTTTTCAAAATGATCGAATCATTTTTAATAAATTTAGTTTGGACATTGCAAAATTCTACAGTAAAAAAAAGTAGATTAAAAAACTATTACTACTTGAAATCACCAAGTCTTATTCAACAAGGCTCTAAGTCTCAAATAGAAAAATTTGTCTCATTTTTATAAATATAATTAAAGTTTAAAATTTTTTAATTTTTTAATGAAATTGCAAGCTATAAGGTAAATTTCCGGGATTATTGGACACTTTTCAAGGGGTTTACGCTCGATTATTACAACAATAATTCATTTAAAAACTCCTTAATTTACTATAAATTTACGCAGAAGTCATGTCCACGAGTTTGGCACCCCCAAAAAAGAATTTTCAAAAATGTCCCCCCCGAACCGTCTCCCAGAATGGCACCCCTACATTTCACGTTTTACGCATATTTTTTGCATTAAACTCACTAACCTTGATGAAAAATTGATCAAAATCACTAGTTCACTGCTGGAGATAGTTAAAATCGTTTGATTTCAGATCAACATCATTAAAATCAACATCAGCTCCACAGCAGATCATAAACGAAAAACTCAAATTAGATTATCTTCGCCGGTTCGGCCGTCGAGTGGTTTTTTGTAAAAACTAAGTTCACTTTGAAAGATCAAATCTAAATTTTCTGCATGTTTCAACTCATCAAACTTTTTTTAAAGTGTGTAAAGATGATATTCACCTTAATGCAAAGATCACCGATGATATCATCGGTGATGAAATAAGTGATGATGTCTTTTTGATTGACATCAGCACCAGATTCTATCAAAAGCTTTACATTATTAAATTTCCTTGCATCAATAGCCTTGCCAAGAGGATATTTACAGGAAAATAATTCACGTTGGATCTAGAATTAATTAATAGCTTTAACAAACCTATGTCGTCTGTTTCTGCAGCTAACTCCAGTGGGGTACAATTGTATTCGATCAACGCCGCCAGCTGTTTCAAGTAGAAGTTTTAAAATATTTTCTTTTCTTGAATAGATGTCTAGATGGAGTGGGGTGTATTTTATGATCCGTCGAGTTCACATTTGCACCAGCTTTTAGTAAAAGCTTCAAAATATTCATTTTTTCTCTTTTAATTCCTACATGCAGTGGGGTAATTCCTTAAATATCAATGGCATTCACATCTGCTCCTTGATCCAGAAGATTAGAGATAACCTCAATTTTACTCTACCCAACAGCTAAGTGAGGAGGGT
This sequence comes from Encarsia formosa, assembly GCA_038277355.1. Lineage (NCBI taxonomy): Eukaryota > Metazoa > Arthropoda > Insecta > Hymenoptera > Aphelinidae > Encarsia > Encarsia formosa. Next base: position 117,552,529 of record CM076184.1, read on the forward strand.
TTTTCATTTCTTTAAGTAGAGAATCATATTTAAGAGGCCTGCACTTCATTCTGAGGTTTTGATTATCATTCAGAAATAATAATACGATTATTTCTGAGAAATGTTCGTTTTAAAATTTTTTCCTGCAGAAATGATTATTGCACTTTTGTTAGTAAAATTCCATTTATTAAAAATATTCTTTCTGTTTGGAAAATTAAAATAGATTTGAGTTGTTCATAAAAGCTTTCTGATTTTAAATACTCATTGAAAATAAAATACTTTTATTATGTCCATATGAAATCTGGAAATTATAATTATGTACATCTTATAAAACTTTTCTAATTCCATCACAGAATTTTGAATATAAAAAATACGTATAAATAACACTTTTCAACAGTTTTTTGAATAATTGTAGGTAAAAAAAAATTAATTTTAACCAATTTTAACTGCTAGCTATCTCTGTCAGTAAACTTATCTTCAACAGTTGACCGTTACTCAGAGATGCGCGCGCATTCGACATTCTCTAATCGAGAATCGCAATCGAGCTATAAATTCAAACCCTATGGTTATGGGTGCGTTTTCGGAATTTCTTTTTTTTTTTTTAATTTACATACATTTTATTTTTATTACTTTCTGAAAAAAAAATTTTCACAACCTTAGCGCCACGACGAATCTTACGATTGAATTAACAATAAATTCAAAAGCATCGAATTGTTTCAGAAATTCAAGTTGAATCTACTAACACGAGTAAGAGATTGAAATAACATGATTGATCATAACTGAGAAACAAAAAAATTGTTAAAATAATAATTTTCAAAGTAGGTTTCATTCATTTTAGAATTGGAAAAATATTATAATCAAACAATATAATATTTGAAAAAACTTGTTTACGTCTTTATTTTTATAATGTATAGATTTATATAATAGATAAAAACGACCTTATTTATTTTTAATGAAATAATTAATATATATAATAACAACCTGATTTGAATAAAAACCTTAAATTTAAAAAAACTGTAACAAAAGAAAAAACAACAAATAGTATTAATAACTTGTTATCTTTTAGAACCAATTTTTCCGATTGAAGGGAAAACTTACGTTTGCGTTATTTCAAAGAATTTGATTAAGTAGTTATTGTTCAAAAATTGGGAATTTTTTGTTAAAGTTAAGCTTATGAATTTTGTATTTATAATATTAATAGCTTTTTCAATCCATCAAAACAAAAAATTTTTTTCAAAGATAAATAAATATACAGTTGTAACTTTTACTCTCAGTCTCAACTATATAAGACCAGACCTTGTTCCAAATAATAAGTAAGGGGTTTTTTGAAAGTGATTAACACAAAATAAAGTTCGATTTTTTCATTTTACAGGTATAATATGTATGTTGTAAGTTTTACAAATTCTAGTGATTGGAACAGAGCAAAAGAATCAATTTAACGATTTTGAAATTAAAGAATAGAACAATAATACGAAATTACTTTTACCGAAATTGAAGTCAAAGTTCTGCCAAATGTGGTTGCACAATCACCGATTCGCACTTACTCTGATGGTTTTTTGTCAAAGACAAGGGATCAGGCTCGCCTTTTTTTCTCATCACCGTGATCCCGGCTCCGAAAACATTTGGCAAACATTCAGAAAACGCGTCCGCAGTTTTAAATTTGTAGTTACATGGGGAAGGGGAAAACTCTGCTCGATTAGCTTGTTGATTTTTTGAATCAACAGTCAAAGCATTTTACTGAAACAAAAGTAAAGTTTTCAAGTACTAATTGTTTTAAAAAAATATGATTTATATTTAAAAAATTAAAACTAATTTTTCATTTTTAATGCATTTTTCATTATGATGAAGATAAACAAGTAATGTTTTAATTTAAACTCTGTGCGCCCCGAGATCAAGCAAAATAACTAATGGAACACTTCATTCAATTGTCAATTGAGAAGGAAGTTCCGATTCTACTAGTTAAATTTTCTTCACAATAAATTCAAGTGCCATGAATACATAATTATTTTTTATTTTTATTTTTCAGTTTACATGAATTTAATAAATTTTAAAAAAGTTTTTTAAGTAAATAAAAAGTGTATTATATTACAGATAAATCATAATGCCAAAATATCTGGTAATAAATTATAAAATTTATGAAAATAAAATTGTTAAAACCCTGGTAAGATTTTTTATTTTTGAACTGCATTTTTATTTTTATTTAGAATTGAATGACTCTTATTTACAAAGAAACTGCCTACAGATCTGGTCATGGATGACGTCAGTTGGTGTGTATTGAGCTATTTCTCAAAGCATATATTTAAAAAAAATGAAAATATAAAATGTATTAAATGAAAAAAATAACTTCATGAAAATGCAAAATATTTTAGAATATAAATCATTTTATTTTACAATATATGTCTAAATAATAAATTTTAATTACACCATGTAATTAATTCAAAATATAATGAATTCAAAACTGAGAATTTCATAGATTATTATTTAACTATGATGTTTCGTAAATAACTCATGAGTCTAATAAAAATGTATATTCTACTTTACAAATACTATTGTACATAATTTTTTTCAAACTATCCTATAAATTAAAAATTCAACTATCTAATTTACACATATAATACATACATCACAGTACTAAACTCAATTTATCATAGAGTTTAAGCACTTTTATCAAATCAGTAGTATAACTTGACAGAGTTATTGATCAGTTTCATTAATATGTCTTAAGAAAAAAGTAACTTTTACTTGTTCTACGTGACGACATAATTTCATAGCTGCACTCGTTCGCAGTTTCATGTGTTCAGTAAGTGTAGGGAGATTCAAAAGAAGAAAAGCCAATCCGTCGATTTCCTGTTGAATTTTAAATGAGTTTAAAATAAATTCACGAAGCTATTTAATTTTAAAATTATTGAAATTATATCAAAATTTTACCTCTTGTTTAACACGTTTTGCTAATTCTCTACAGTCAGTCGTTTTGCGAAGATATTGAAAAACGTCTTCGACTGTCCAAAATAGCGGATTAGATTCTAATTTTCTAGTCTTAGGTCGTCGCTGAGTTTTTTGCATTCTAATGTATTCGACATCTTCCGATTCATCTGATTCCACGCTGTCATCCCAGTCTCTGTCTCTTTTTCTAGAATTTTCATTTTGATGGTTCTTTGACGATTTTGTTTTGCCCCCCGAAGAACTACTTGGGCTGTCAATATTAGTGTCTTTACTTTTTCTATCATTAAAACTACTTCTTGAATCTTCAGATGCATTACTAGATGGTATTTCTTGTTTAATGTCATCCATACTGCTTTTTTCCGAGCCTTTTTGAATACTATCCTCAGGTTCCGAGACCGTTCGAGTGAATCCCTCTGAGCTCTGCTGCGATAATTCCTTAGACAATTCGCCGTTTCTCTCAGCTGCTGCCTCTGCTTGTTCTAAATCTCTTTTGGCCCATCGACCCCTCCTTCTCTTACGTTTGCCCCACGGTTTCTGTTTTTGAATTAAAACATTTGTTGGAGGTTTGTTTTTATTTTTTGCGGGCCTTCCCGGACCACAGGACGTACCACCAGCTAGAAAAAATTTAAGTTGTCAATTTTTTCATGCAAATGTTGAATGTTGAATGAATAGGAGAAAGAAAAAAAAAAAAAAAAGATTGATTGAAGATGAGATTTAGAGTACTTACTCAAAAATTTATGTTTTGAAACTTTATGACATTGTTCTGGACAATCATCATCTCCAGATATTTGTAATGGTCCAAAGAGATTGGGACAAACCATCAATTTCTTACAAACACTTTTGCAAAAATTCTCAACCATGTGACCTGATGTGATAATTGCAACATTTGCTCTATAAGTGGTATTTTTGTGTTTTGCCTTTAGCATTGCTAAATTATAACCATCTTCTGGTTTACAGTCTTTATCATACTGTAATACTTTTAAAATTCTAGCACTTCTGTATCCTACAGATACAATCATGGATAAAACTTCTCTCATGACTAAAATCACAGGTCCAGGTCCAACAGCTTTTGGAAGAGTTGCTAGTTTACCTTTTGAAATCATTGGTCCGGTAAAACATCTATAATTGAAGTAAATCATTGGACACCATGACGAAGAACGATTTTCTGACAATGGTATATCTATAACACTGTTCTTTGGTGGTTCTATTACAGGTTGTATTTTTTTACAAACTTCAATGTAATCTTTTGGAAGTTTTAGTGGATAATGATTAGATTCACACCAACCCACTGGAAAAATATGTAAAGAACGCATCTGTACAATGTGTTCTGGTTGATTATCATTGTAACAGTCTAGCTTTAACCAAAGTAAATTATCTATAATTTTTGTAATGTGTGCTGCGCAAATATTATTTTCATTACTAGGATCAACAGCTTCTAATCTCATTCCAATTTCAAATCCAGCTTCAGTTGCACTCTCTCGGGGAGTAAATAATGATTCATCTGCAGTAGTTGCATTGGTTGCTTTTGAGTATTCTTCCCAGTTAAATTCTCCTGATTCGGATGACCAATTTTTTGGTGGAGTTAAACTAAAATTAAAAAGTTTAGTTGAAATTTGTACAAAGCCAACTTTAAAAATCAATTCACTTAAATAATCAACTAAATTTACCTGATATTATTATTTTTTGACCATCCAGCTGGAAATATGTATGGATGTTCTGCAGTGCAAAGCCATGTATTTCTTTCGTTAGGATTGTAAACTTTATTTTCATCAAAATTTTCAGCATCTTTTTCATAAACATCAATGTGAACCAAAAAGTATGTTTCATCAAAGACTTTGATAACTGTAGCTGGGCATAATTTTGTCCTATCAGAGGGTGAAACTGCTTCTAGTTTCATTCCTGGTTTAAAATTGTGTTTGGGATGATCAACTTTATTATTGAATAAATTTTCAGGTACTTCAAGATTCTTTGGTCCACTTTCTGTGAGTTCCTTCCACTCTTCATATGTATGTGTGTCAACGATTAAACTAGGAGGTTCTAAAAAGTAATTGGAATCTGTTTTTGATGCAAAGCCATACTTATGTAAATGTTCAGAAGTACAAAACATCCAGAAATTTTTTGAAGATGAACCTGGAGTGTCATACTCTAGCAAAAGCCGTCCTCCAACATTTTCTTTAATCTAAAATATAAGTTTTATTAATCAACAATAATTTCAGGAAATCAACATTTTTATTTGAAAAAATATTTAATTATTCAACTTAATAGAAAATTGTCAATTTTATTTAATTTAGTTAATATGAATCTTATACGTACAGTAGCTGCCCACAACTTGTAAGGGTGACGAACATCGCTCACTTCAACCTTCATTCCTTGTTTAATTCTATCCACTATGCTGAGGCCGTCCTAGACAATAAAATGTTTGTATTGATAATTAAAGCATTTTAAGAAAAGTATTGAGATTTTTCCTTAAGATTTTTAAATTTTACTAACCCCTGTTAACATTTCAAAAGGAATTGATTTTGCTGAGTTCAAAAAGTCTTTAAGTTTTTCAGTACAATCAGGAGATCTTTCTTTAACTACATCAGGAAGCCTAAGTTTTTTATTATTTTTTTCAGACCAACCAAGTTCATGAGCAGCTTCTTTAGTCAAATTGAACCAAAATTCCAATGTTCTGTCGTCTCCACCAAAGTATCGTAATCTTAGCAGAGGACCACATGCCATGACAATAGAAGCTACCCAGTATGAAGGCTCTTCATCAGCTTTGGAATCATTATTTTTAATTGGAACTTCTAAGGACATTCCTATTTCAATACCATTTTGAAGAGTTTCTTCTACATGAAAAAACATAATCTGTGGCACTTCCACAGTCTCTGTTGCATCAAGGTAGTCTTGCCAGAAGAAGCCATCTAGAAAAAAAAAATAGATTTTATAATCACAAGAATTAGTGATGTAATTATTATAATCTTATAACAGTTTCATTATGGCATTATACTGTAAAATTCAGTTTTTATTCATTTTTAAAATTCATAAAATGTTTCAGAATATTAAGTAAACCATAATTTGTAGCTTTAGACTCAAACATTTAATTTTAAAATAATTAATTTAGGTTTAGCAATAAGCAAAAATTCATTCATCTTTTATTTTTATTTATTTTTTGTTCTAATAAAAAACCTATAAGTGGAGAATATTTTAAAAAAATTTTTGAAAGTTTTAAAATCTTTTAGTTTTCTAACCAATTTTTTCACATATAAGTTTATAACAATTGTTGAATATAATTTAAGTATAATTTAAAATACATGGAAAATTTAATTAAAAATAAATTCTTATGGTAACTCAAAAACTTATCAATATATGTATAAATGTATAAAAGCATATATAAATTTTATTCATATATAAAAATTAAAATTTTTAAAGATTTTTATGCTAAAAATGTCCCTTTATTTTAAAATTAAAAAATAAAAAAAATTCTGTTTTAAAAATTGGTTATAATATGCTTTGACAATCACATTATATCATTCATAAACAATTTATATAAATAAAAAATGAAGTTTAATCAAAAGTGTCTTACTCATTTTCGTTTTTTCTATGATTTACTTCTAATACATAAAAATATTTATACAACACATATCAAATACTTATTTGAAAATACGGAAGTAAAAACAATGATTCGTAACTTAAATTCGAACAACGTTCACGAAAATTGATTTATGGCAAAACACGTCTGCTAGAACATTTTTCGATAAGCAAATTTAATTTTCCAAGCGTAATTCGCGTTCGGACTTTAGAAGGCACACCTGAAGCTATATGATTATATCCACGAGGCGAAATAGCAGACCGTTGAAACGAACAAAACTCATTATAAAACCTACAGTTTCTCCCAAAAACTAAATGTATTTAGAATTTTGTCATTAGTTTGTTCCTGCAAAACCTTATAAGTCCACTACGCACATTTAAAAATCGCAAAATTAAACAATTAAAAAAATATTAAAAAAAAAAAAAATTTATTTAAAAAAAATGTCAATATTTTTCGTTACATAACTTTCAATAAAACTAAATCGTCAACAAATAAGAAAAGTCACCCGAAAAATACAGCAAGGCGAAATATTTGCACATTAGGCTAAAAAAAGATGAAAAAAATTTCCGAAAACAAAAGCGGTGTGAAAAGTTTAAACAATTTTTTTATAATTACCAGTGTCGACAGATGGCTTGTCCTGGGTACGACTTTCCTCAGCCATAGTGTTAATTTTTTCGAGTTATTTGGCAAAACTCAAAAACTTCTAAAGCAGCTTTATCTCATGAAAGTGTCGTGTGTAGGCTCGAGGCACGTAAACCACCGAAGACGACGAATAGCCTGAAACAGCAAAATGTTGTATTATAGACATGCACAACCGACTATTGATGCACGCTTCTGATCCCACACGCGCAAAGTATAAAAACTTTTTTACAAACTTAAATGTTAATAAAAATAGCACGTCAAAGTTTTAATTTAAAATTGTATTTACAAAAAAAAAAATATTTTTTTAAAATTATAAACTAAACTCGGTAATCGTACCTCAAAGCTGTGCTAAAACTATCAATTTAATGTTACTTATCACAGACTAATTGATAACAAAGCGGAAAATTTAATTACAAAACAGCTTTAGTTTTCTTTTTTCTAACGTTTTATTTGTTCCGTCTCTTACATTCTGCAGAGGCTCACCTACATTATACCTACTACAGCACGGCTCTGTGGGGCTCATTTGATCTCTTTCCGTTCTCTCTTTTCTCCCTCCCTTTCCCACTCTCTGTCTCTCTTGCTTGCTCGATCCCTTTCGAAACTACCATAAGAATCAATTTTATATCTTTTGTTCACAAATGCGGATGCAAAACTAAAATGCAAAATTTCCCTACAAGTTGGAAATTTTGTTGTTAAGTTGTTTTTTTTTTTTTTTAAATTAAAAATAATTGGCTCAGTTAAGAGTGAATTATCATCGTAAGCATGAGTAGACTCGCTTTTTCAGCCAAAACTCGTGGTGTATTTTTATAATGCTGTAGCTGGGGTTATATGAATTTTTTATCAACTATTCGCTGCATTTTCAAACGGCATGAGCACTAGCCTCGTAATTAAAATGTTCTTAATTTTCATTAATAATAATATTTTAGTTATATAAAATATATTGAAAATTCAAAGAAAATTCTTATTAAATAAACACAAACTGTAATAACTGATGAAATAAAAAAATATGAAGAATAAAGAAAAAAAACCTTTTTGTCGATAAAGTTTTTGCTGATTATTTGCACGTAAAACAAAAAAATTATTGTCGCCTGAACGCTTTGTTATCTTAAAGATCATAAAAAAAAACATATCACCAAAAAACGTCATTTTTTCTTTATCTTTCAAAAACGATGACGTCCAGCAGCGTGAAAATTTAGATAATGAATCACAATTAGATCAATACCTAAGAAAATAAATAATTCTAATACATACTCACAGACGAAATCGATAACCGCGCAACCTGAAAAAGGTCAAGTCCACGACACTATAATTTTCACCATTTGGGTCTGGTTATATATAAAAGTACGCGTGTGCAGGCAGGGAAGAAGTATGTAAAAAGTATGAGCACGATTAAAACACTCAAACACGCCTTTAAACTATCCACTGGCCACGCCGCGCGCGCAAGCGTGACGAAATAATAATTTAATTTATTTCCTTTTTTTCTTCTATGTATGCTGATTTGTCAAAAACTCGTTTATACCTGACCCGAAATTTCCACAATTTTGGTGTCAAAGTGACTATAGTGTTGTGCGATAAAGAGGAATACTAAGGGGTAATTCCAGAGATATATTTATGTTAATAAATATCACATGCTTTGTAATAAAATGATGATTCGACAGTTGCAGACGTTTGTATTTATTCTTTATTATAAAAAAAATCCACAGAACTATACAATAAAGGTAAAAAGGAGTAAACAAAGGCGCGAAAATATTCTTCACGACTTTTTAAATCCAAAATTTAGTTATTCTAGAATGATCAATTGAAAATTTTTCATTAACCCAGGGTAAACGAGATACTTTTGTTTGGTTTTACGAATTAATTTATTTATAATATTTGTAAAAACACTAAATTAACTTACTTTTATGTTGCTTGAGAAAAACGCCGTGTGTGCTCAACGACGACGATGCTGCCAAGTTTGGAGCTATCATTGAAATGCTTGCACGAAGATTACGCATCGTTTTTGGCCCGAATGTTGGCAGCATTTGCGCAGATATCTGCGGACTGCGCGAGGAAATTTTTAGCAGACGATAAACTCCGGTTTTCAATGCGCACACCACACTTGAATATTTAAGTAATAAGTACAATGTTTTGAATTAAAATTATGATTTTTGAAAAGCCATGACGATGAAAAAGAGGATTTGGAGTATTTTATCCCAAGCACGCTGCTATCAGAGCAGTTGGCGATTACTGGAGAGAAAAAATTCCGGTGTTGCGGGCTGTGAAAGCTTTAACCTAGAAAGAAGACTATTTCTTCAAAATGTAAACAGGTACACTTTAAAATGAAATAAAATTTTTTCATTCAATTTTGTTTACAATGTTTTACTTTATATGCATTAATTTTAAATTCAGAAATTTTAAACTTACTTATTTTGGTTCATTTCATATTTTAAAAATTTTTCAAAGATAATAAGTGAAAAATGAATTGAATTTATTTTGACAGAAAATACTCTTCGGAGCCAGAAATTTTAATATCAGAGAAAGATAGGAATAAGTTCTTAAAACACCTGATGGATGCTCGTATTTTTGGAAAAAGTCAAGAGTTTGAAGGTATTGTTCAAGATCATAGAATTCAAAAATTAATTGACAAAAGATCGTCCATTATTGAAGATATTAAAAGCTTGGAAGATCTAGGTAAAAAAGTCACTTTCCTATTTTATCTAAGTTTAAAATGATGGTTTGAAAAGGTTGTTTGTCTTGTTTAGAAAAAGATGAAGGAATGAAAAAGATTGCAGAAGAAGAAAAGATTGAGAATAAAAAAGAGTTGGAGCAAATAGATAATGAAATTTTAGAATTAGCTTTAGAAAATTTTTGTACAGATAACTACAGTGATGTTATCTTAGAAGTAACAGCTGGGGTTGGTGGACAGGAAGCAATGCTATTTGTAAAGAATCTATCAGAGATGTATATAAAACATTTATCTTATCTAGGATACAATTTTGACATTATAGAAATTGATGAGTCTGATCAAGGTGGTTTCAGACATTTGAGCATTATGGTGTCTGGACATGATGCTTTCAAAAAATTAAGGCACGAAGCAGGAGTACACAGAGTACAACGAGTTCCAGTTACTGAAAAATCTGGAAGAATGCACACTAGTGTAGCATCGGTGGCTGTTTTGCCACAACCAAGTGATATAGAAGTTTTAATTGATGACAAAGATTTAAAGATAGATGTGATGAGAGCTTCTGGAGCTGGTGGACAACATGTAAATACAACAAATTCTGCTGTAAGAATAACTCATTTGCCAACTGGAATAGTTGCCGAGTGTCAGACTGATAAATCACAGATTAAAAATCGATCCTTGGCAATGGCTAAATTAAGAGCAAGAATTTATCAAAAAGAACTTGATAAACAGTTAAATAGTTCTTCAAGTATGCGTAAAAAACAAATGGGCATGGGTGAGAGACATGAAAAAATTAGGACATACAATTATTCTCAGGACAGAATTACTGATCACAGGCTTTCCAATGGTACTCTGCACAATTTAAAAGGTTTCATGTTAGGTGGTGAAGCATTAGATAAAATCCATGAAAGACTTCATCAACAATTGATGCGTGAACTATTTGCAGAAGCTATTGACAGCATATAATTTTGATAATTAAAATAATTTGTACATAGTAAAAAAAAAAAAAAAAAGTTTTCAATTAAGTAAAACTTAAAAACTGTAAGTATCTGTTTCAATATGTATGTACTATCAAAGATTATAATTATTTAGAAGAGAATAAAATAATAATTAAAATAATTAAAGTTTCGAATCGGAATTTTGCTCCAAATTCCTTGGGTAAATTTATTGGAAGGATAAAAAAAAAGAGTAGAGTTCAATGATTTATTTGAAAAACATACAACAAGATCTGCTTTAATCGCGTGACCAAAGGCACACACTCTTACACTCTTTTAAATATATATATTACAGTAATTTACAAAAATTAATTATAGTATAATAGTCTCTATATAAATAGTAAATTACATTATATATTTATTATAATTTTTCGATAAATGTACAAAGCGCGAATGTTACAGTAGTAGGTAATTAGTTAATAGCAGTGGTTTTTACGACTGTACGTTCCATATACACATCGTTTAAACTGCTCCCCATTCTTATTTATAGTTCATCGCGTCGCATTTCGTATTTGTTTATTTTTAATAAATTCGTATCCCATACAGTAGAAAGGTACTTCAATATTGATTAGCGAAACGCACACGTTGAGATTTTTTTGGTTCGTCTACATTTTGGGGATCCAAAAGATAAAATATTTAATAACGCTGGTCTTTACTTTATTCTTAATTGGACCCCGTGGGTATACAAATGTAGCTCACAGTCAAACTTGCTGCATTGGCAATGAGAATGGCTGGAGACAGTGGTGTATATAGCGTACGCATTTCGTATTGCATTACAATGGGCAGTACGATTTTTTTTTTTTCTTAAAATTTTTTTTTTTAATTTATTTATAAATATATATATTTATATATTTCTTTTAATTTTGAACAACGAAGATTAACGCTCACAGCTGTAGGTAGTTAAATTAAAAGGAAAAAAATTTGTTTTTAAACTTAGTTATCGATCGGTTGAATTTTAACAAAATGCTATTACATGTTACCTCTAATAAAATTAAAAAAGTGATTACATTTTTGAGTATTTTATAAATGCGGTGTTTTAAATGCAAATACTTTTATCGTTAAAGTTATTCTAAACGTGGTAAGTTCACGGTGAGTGGCGGTTGGAGATTTTATATTTAATTATTTTTATTTCGTGTAAATATTGAAGGTATAAAATATATCTCAAATTTCATAATTGAAATTTCAAAAATTTCACTTTGGTTATTATAAGTGTTATTTCCTCCAGTACTCTTAATGAAGTACCAGGGTGTAATAAAAAACACAACTTTTGCACCAGCTAAAATTATTAATTAGACTATTTTTTTTTTTTTTTAATTACTTTTTTTTTTCATTGAAAAACACGAGTTTTGTTCCAAATTTTTGGTAATACTTTAGACTTCGTCACGTAGGACGAAAGCTTGAGATTAATAAAAAATCTATCATATTTCATTGAAATATCCTAATTTTTTTTTTTTCTCCACTAATCTAATCATAATAATTACTTTTTTTTTTGTTAAATATTTAATCGCAGAGGAATGCAAAAGATCGATTTACAATAAAAAATCATCGAGTGACGATTCGTTTCATTTAAAAATCTTACAAAATTCTAGGTTCCGTTTTTTTTGAAAAAACAGAATGTGTAATCCGCATTCAAATAAATGAGAAAAAAAAAAAAAAAAATTCAACAATACGTAATCAAACGCGTCCAAGTTCGTTGCTCCAAAATTACAAAAGAAAACAAAAATGTGTAGGTTGAATTTGACTTTGGCTCAAAAGTGTCCGGCACTTTGTCTTCGGTTTAACACACTCTGTGGTTTAAAACGAGGAGGAGTACGAGCAGACTCGTCACCAGCAGCAGTCCGGGGTGCGAGTTGCCGGGGGCGCGACCGCACAGGTCCTTAATTTCGCTCTCCCTCGGGTGGCTGCGTATGCAGTCGGGAAGGCGCTTGCGGAACAGGTTATTCATCGTCTTTTGGCAAGCCAGTGAGCTCGCGTTCGCAGGGTGATAGACTATCTCCTGGGGCTCGACCGACATCTTGAACTCGACGGTTTGGCAGTCTCGTCGGTCTATCACCAGGAGTATCATGTTCGTGTCGTTTACCGGTAAAAACGTGTACTTCAGGTGGTCGCACCCCACTATGCCCTCGTTCGCGTTGTCGTACTCTGGATCCCCCGAAGCGTTGCGGAGCGAGTACAGCTCGATCTAAAATTTACAATATTCCCATTAAAAAAAAAAAAAAAAAACAATTAAAACCTCATGAATACCAACTACTTTGGAGTAAAATAAAAACTACCTTTTGATCACAGGGTTCAGGTCTGGTCCTCTTGATTCGTATCATGTTGTCGTAGATTGTGTCGTCTTTGTTCTCGGCAGCTGGTTTCTGATAGTTTGGGTCGTTTTCGAAATCGCTTTCAGGCTCTTCGTGTTCCGTGACTCGATCCAACTCCATTTCACCGTCGTTGTAAGTCACGGCCTCGGCGTACTCGTAGCTCCAGAAGCCGGCCTTAGCCAGGGTCATGGCAAGGTGAGCGTAGGCCCAGGAACCTGCCATCGCCAGTTTCTTGAAAGGCTGTAAAAAAAGTTCGTTGTATATTCAGATGATGCTTAGGAAACTTCCACCCCATAGTCAGCCTAACAATAAAATACAATTTCAAGAATGAAAATTTGAGAAAACACCTTTAAAATTAAAGCTATTTTGATTAGAGCCACAGATACAGACAAAAAGTTAATTACTCTCGAAGTTTTACCGTTGCATAATTATTCTACCCCTCGCTGGAAAATTTACTTTGAGACCCTTTTAAATAAAAAAATTAAAACTAATGATTTATTAAGGTAACGAACCGTCAGCAAAATACTTCCATCGCTGGTTTCCTGGGTGTTCCTGAAGCAGACAGCCTGATAATCGAATACGGTTATCTTCTCGAAGACGCCCCGTACCACGAGATCGTTCATGACGATTCCGTGAACGTTGCCCAGGAACTGTCCTGCTTTGGAGGCTTCTTTGGCCGCCACGATGTAACCATGATTGTCGACGAGGTAGCAGTCGAGGTCGTCGTCCCCGCAGTGTTTCCTGCACTCCGGGCGAGTGCACACGTACGTTATGTTTTGGAAGAGCTTCTGCAAGGCCGTGTGGTTCATCTGAAAGCCAGCCACCGCTGCAGGTGCCTTCATCGAGTCGTTGCCGACGAAGATGGCCCGACTGGCCGTCACCAGAGTGGACTCGGTCGCTCCGTCCTCGTCAACCGGTATCGAGAACACGAACGCTTCCGGGTTTACGTAGTGCTGTTCCACGGCTCGCTTGTACCAAACCTCGTCCACAGCACGAGGGTAAAGGTTGCTAAAGTGATCGTAGGGCAGCTCGTTCGGAGACTCGGACTCGGATACCAGGTTTTGCCACCTGGTGAGCCCGCTCCGAGTTGCCACGAACGCCAGCAGGGGACCGAAACGACTCCTGAACTGCTCTCTGCGGGGATAAGACACGTGCGATATGTTAGTTTTGGGGTACGTATCGATCATGATTTCAATGTGTATAAGTTTTATTTTTCGTTTGCAGCCCAGAAACCGGTTTTTAATTTTATTGATTAAAAAAAAAGAAAAAAAAAAAAAAAAAAGGAAAAAACGATTTTTTTATAATTATAAAAGGTATAAAAAATCAAAGGTTTTTAATTCGGATCCTTGGCTACCATCGATTAATTTTTTTAAGAATTTTGGCTATGTATATGTTTGTGAGAAATTAAAATACAATACTGAATTTAATTTTCTTACAAGTAATAGTAGTAATAGTAATCATAAATACGTTAAAGCTTTGTAATATTTGCAATGCATGGTACTTATAGAATTGCATTACCATTTTGTTTTGTAGAGAACGAAGTAAAAAAAAAAAAAAAAAAAAGGTAGTGTAGGGCAAATTAACTGTTTTACAAAAATATTTACACTCAAAAGCGTAGTCACAACACAGCTTATTTACCCTAAAAATAATTTTTTATAATAATGCAGAAGTTCTGAGAAACTAGCGATTTTATCGGCTACTTTTTAATTAAAGTTAATACGGTAAAAATTAATGATACTATAATTTTATTTATTTATTTATTGAAGTATGTACATTAATCGCACATAGTACAATTACCCTTATGGGTGTGAGCTCAATAGGGAAAAAGTTATAAACACAACGATTGTAAGATCCAGAAATGTACTAATAATAACTATCCTAAATAATTAATCAAAGTAACAAACTTTTTTAGTTTTTAGTGTAGAAAATTTTAAAATTTACAGCAAGTGTGTAGGTTTGTAAACAAAATTATTTAATAAAGTTTCTCAGATTTTTACATTCTGCTGTCAGTCATAGACACCTTTTTCCAAAACCATATATACCTTTAATTTATTGCACTGTTTTTATACAAAAATACAATATTTCACAATACTTTCTTTTTTATGATAAAATTCATTCCAGTCATCACCAATTACAGTAAATTCACATAAATGATAAATGAAAAAAGTTGATTATTGGAGAAAAATGAAAGCGGTAAGGATATATTAATTTTTTTATTTTTACGAAATGATTTGAAAATCTTTAATTATTTTTGGTTGATTAATGTAACACAGAATAAAAGTTCAGCTCCAAAGACTTATACATTCTTCGTTATCTCGTATCAAAAATCTGAAAACTCGCAAGATAGTGCAGTGCAAAACGTGCCAAAAAAAAAAGATACATGACAAAAAATAATAAATCAGTCAAGACAGTTTGAAATAAAAGTCGCAGAAGTTAATGCATATCGAGTGACAGTCAAAATGGCAAGACGAGAGAAATAAAGAATCAAAAAAAATCAAATAAATAAAAACAAAATAGTGCAGATTTACTCAATAATAATAAAAAAACTATATGTAATAAATATGTTATAGGTGCGATCAGATGATACACGTTACCTTGACAGAAGCTTCATCAGCAAAGCTAACGAACTGCATGTAGTCGAGAATTCGTAACGTTTAGTTGATTAGTTATAAGGATTATTCGGTGCATATGTAATTTAATGATATAATACCAAGTCGTAAAACTGTTTGAATAAATAATGGATTAAAAAAAATAATAGAGTGTCGACGTCTGATTATACAAGTGCATTGTAAAATAAACGAAATGGTGCGAGGCGTGCATCAGTCATCACTTTGGTGCGGTGTAAATAATATTAAAAAAAAAAAAAAATGATTATCATTTATCACTCGTGATTATTAGTACAAACAATAGACAGACACAATTCATTGTCGATCGTTGCAACTTGAAAAAAATTAAAAAATAAATTTTTTATAAATAATAAGTATATTTTGTATTCTTTTTTTTTTTTTTTTTTTTTTTTTTTTTCAAGTTGCTGTAGAGAGAAATTAATGTTGAACTTGATGAAATTCACGTAGGCTGAACACTGTCAATCCTCGCTGACACTCTGAGCTGACTTTTCTTAATTTATTTTCAATTCTTAATTGTTGTG
The DNA here is from genome assembly GCA_038277355.1 of Encarsia formosa. Lineage (NCBI taxonomy): Eukaryota > Metazoa > Arthropoda > Insecta > Hymenoptera > Aphelinidae > Encarsia > Encarsia formosa. The sequence continues at coordinate 117,568,781 of CM076184.1, forward strand.
ATTGGAAAAAAGAGAAAATTTTAGAAAATTATTTTGAAGTATCATACCTTCTCTGGTCGCGACTGGTCTGCGGATCAGCAAAAAATTTGGTAACTTCAGCATCGAACACCAAATTTAGTATAAGATCTCTGTCGCAGTATCTACGATCTTTATTTTCATCGCCTTTTTTGTTACTTTCTGAAATTAAAAAATTTATAATAAATTGCTTTGTTCAAAACCTGAACCACAAAGATTTCAGTTTAAAATAAAAAATCTTTTATTCAAGATTTTGACAAACAACTCTACACATGCTCGCGGATCTTTTTTTTTTTATCAAAATTTTTACATGATTTTATATAATTCTAGTGCAATATATGTTTTTAAAAACAAATGAATGATAAACCAATCCAATATTTTTTTTAACCAAGTAATAAAAAAAAAAAAATAACTAAAACAGAATCTAAATACCATGCAAGCAAGCTCAAAAGTAAAAAATAAGAAATGAACTTACGAGACGACTGCTCGTAGGTAGACGGAAAAGTTCCCCACTTCCACAAGGGTTGGGTAGCCTTGGTCAGGAAGTGTCTCAGCTCTTCCTCCGGTGTGTCAAACGTGTATGCATTATCGAAGTGATACCTGGAAGTAAAATCTCTGCTTTTTTATTCGCCTTGAATGTTTTTTAGATCGACAAACCTACGATATTTTTTTTTTAATGAGCGAAGACAGAATTGGATATTGTGCGAAAACGAAATTAATGGAAAAAGAAACGAGAGCAGAAAAGCGTAAAAAATGATTTAACTGTGATAAAAACAGAGGCGTCGCTAGAGACCATCAAAATTTGGGGTTGCAACTAAGCTTTACGATTCTGAGAATTATATTAAAATTTCGCCTAAAACGGATTTTTATTCATTTAAAATTTTGTAAGTTTATCAAGTGTAGGTAGTATTGAAAATGGAACTTTTGTAGGGTTCGGTGACAAGTTATGTTTTACATCTTCATTTAACCACGTAATAGGGACAAAAATAAACTATATTAATTTTATAAAGAACGTTTGATCAGACCATAAACGACTAATTGTATATGATGGTTGTTGAGAGTAGTGTTTACAGCAGAATATTTTTTCAAGAACAGATCATCGGTTTTTTAATCGTACACCATAAACTTTGAAGTTCAAAATAGAAAAGTCAAAGTGACCCGTCCCTTTGAACTAAAACTGTTTTGAACATTCATTTCAAAGAAATGGTGCTGAAGAAATTCAAGTAAAACTAGCGACGCCCCTGACAAAAGAGGTAATCAGTGCTTTTACGAGCTCGGTTGTGGTGTCTTGTGATGGTGTTTTTTTATGGAGTGTTTGGTCTTCCGTTTGATTATTTTGTGTGCGCTCTTGTAAGAATGACGAAATCTGTAAAGAAAATTTTTTTTTCCTTTTTAGTTTTCAAAAACGGAGAAAAAAAATTTTTTTTCATTTTCATAATAGATCCTTCGACTGCTACGATTGAATGAGATACATCAGTTAAATTAGTCATGAGAATTATGAGCATACAGTGCGTGATTGATCTTCACAAAGTTATTTTAAACTCACTTGCAGTAGAGCCAGTCCGGATGGATGCGCCAGTTCTTGCCCTCGAAAAATTTGGCCGCATTGATACCAGCTGAATAGTAATTCAAACAATTAGACTTTTTTTTTTCATGAATATAATACATCGTGAATGAGATAATTAGTTTACCGTCCAAACTCAACCGACGAACATCCTTGGGGGCGTGAACTCGATACGTGGCACCAGCGTGGTTGAATATGGGCAGGCTCACGACCAGCGTGAACGGAGTGCCCTTGATGGGTGCCGAATCGTACTTCCTCCTGATTTTCCCAGCTCGTTTCTAGAAAAGTAAAATTTCATACCGTCAGATTTTGACAAAATTAGATTATAATTTAATAAAAATCATTATTTTTGACTCAACCGCACCATGTCGTCGTAGTGGTACTTGGTGATTAGATGCACGTCGCTGTGCTCCTCCTGGTTCACTACATTTTCTCGGAACTGTAAAAAAACAAATGAGTTTTAAAAACTATATATGTACATACTGGGTTTTATAAACTTTAGTGTACACTCACCGTTAAGAATATTTCACTAAATTCTCTGGAAAAGTCATCGCCATCCACCAGTTCCAGCTCCGCCATGTCGACACTGTTGTAGGCTGGTTTCAAAATCCCTTGAAACTGTAACCAAAAATCGTATACTCTCATTAAAGGGAAAATGTCTTGAAAAAACGCGAGTATAAGAAATTAAAAAATACACTTACCACTGGTCTCAGATCCGGATGTATGAGGACATAACCATTGTTGGTGACGATAAAAGCATATCCATGAACACCCAACTGCAAGATAAATGAGACACATGAATTTTCATTTCAAGGTCCAATCAATTTTTTTTACTTTTAACAAAATAATGTTACCATGTGGGGCATCATGAGTTGCTTGATGTCATCTACCGGTACGTCGATTCCGGCAACGCCGAGCAAACTCGCAATTCTAGTCTGTAAAATTTTAAAATCCATGCTGTTTAAAATAATTGAGCCGTAAAATAAGCGTCGAATTAGACAACTAAATTAGACGCTTGTGTTGCCTTTCATCGACAGCTCGCATAACAGAAGCATTAAAAACTACTTTATTTTCTTTTAACAAATTTAATCTATACTATGAAAAACTCGTGTTGAAAAAAAAAAAAAAAAAAAAAAAATTCTGTTCTAAATGAAACCACACTTTACTATATGATAATTAACAATTACTATTTTATCATCAAAATTACAACTCCTTAATAATGACACCTTGTTGGGTGTCTACTTTTTTGAGTATCTAATGTAACTTAATACTATTTAAATTGTAGCAACTATATGACATATATACGAACTGTAAAAATAAGTTAAAAATTCTTATCTAAAAACGTTGACCTTAATATATAAATAAGAAAACTTAATATATAAATAAAGGTATTGTTATTAATAATGAACAATCCAAAAATCATCTTGATTGAATAATCTTGTAATTTTTACTTAATGATTAGTGGATTGATTTTAATTTTAATTCTATGTTGATACGTAAAAACTACTTTAATATCAGTAAAACTCAACGACAAAACTATTATAATAATAATAAATATAAACAATGTAGATTACGATAAGTCGCGTGGTATTTTTATAATCTGTATTGTGATTACTTGAGAAAACCACTGCAACTTTATCTACGAATTATATATATATATATATATGTGTATATGAAATAATAAACATTACGAGGATCATTATTAATTTGTCATAATTCTATTATTCAGGGATTAAATGAAACTTAATGTTAATCAGTTATATTCTACTCCTATTTTAAAAACTTGAGGTTGTAGGATTGGCTAATAATAAGTTTCTTCACAAAAAACGCCCAAAGAATTCTCTCAACTATATATAATTTAATGATACACAATGAAGTCTAATAAAAAAAAAAAGATGAACTTGGACCTATATAATTTACTATATTTTTTTTCACATTTTTTGAATAAAAATTATCAATCTTTCAAGTGAAAAAATTTTTGAAAAATTCAAATTATAACTCTTTGACGCTCAAAGAAGAATTTCGTTTCCTAATAAATTAAAAAATAATAATAATAATAAAATAATAATAAATAATAGTAATAATCTGTATTAGAATTTTGAAAGTGCCATAGAAAACTGTTTTTTTTTTTTTATGAAATTATTTAAAAAAAATGATAATTATCTAAATAAATATTAAATGGTAAAAAAATTAATTCAAACAGTTTTTTATCGTCAAAGTGTTAAAAATGCGAAAAAAACTAGCTAGTGATTTTTTTTTTATACGAGCAATCAATAACAGGGCTAAATGTGATACGAGGGAAACTATATGCAACTGTATCAACTTGTTGCTTATTGCTTTTGTTTGAGTTTTTTTTTTTATTACTGCCAACCTCTCTCGTTTGTTCGACCCAGTAGGCATTTTTCACCAGCACCTGCTCTGTGATGTTCTGCGGAAAAATATAGGGAAATGATATTATCGGATGGATGGTTAAATCAAAAGTTAAAAAGTTTTAAAATAAAAAAGAAATCAAAGGGCATGAAGCATGCAAGCTCTTTTACCACGAATCGATCATAAATCATATGTTATTTAAAAAAAAAAACTTAGTTTTTCCTTGAAAAAAAAAGGAACTGAAATTTTTCGAAAAGTTATGAAAATGACTTAAATAAAAAATAAAAATATTTGTCGTAAAACAGACGTGTTTGTTGTAAAGTTTTTTGTGTACACTGTAGGTGAATGTAATAATTTATCAGTTTGATTTTTGATTTGCGATCAAAACGTGTATTACAGAATTTCAAAATAATTATTTATTCATTTATGAAAGCAAAAAATTGATGAAACTATTTGTGTGTAAAATATTTTTAACTATTGTGTGAGAGTGTAAAGATAATCTTTATTCTTATTTTGTTTCAAGTTACTGTGTGTTGAAATAAAAAATATTGTGTGTAATTTTGAATGTTTGAACTACGCATGATTACGAAAAAAAAAGAAGAAGAATTAAAAAATGAAATAATGATTTTCGTGTGGAAGAAAGTTAGTAAAAAATGAAGCCTAAAATTGGTGTAGCTTATTATCATCATCATTTTTGTCGCACAAGCGCGTATGTATTAGCAGCTAGCCGCATCTGCTTTATAAAAAACACACACACTTCTGGAATAAAAATATATTCTTTATACCTTGAAGAATCGATATTTAAGAAGTGTTTATTTGTAAATTATCAGCTGCTTTGAGCGGATCGAAAGTAGAGTGAAAAAAGGTGTTGAATTAATAACAAGTGGGACGATCCAAGTACTTACCGCGTTTTCTCGTTTATCGTAAACAGGCGTACTGACCGAGGTCATGAGCCTGTACTTGTGAAGATCACTGGGCGAGGCGGGATGCTTTCGGCTCTTCTTGACGTACTCCTCGAGCTCCTTTCTCAGGTACTTGAACTTTTGGTTTCTTCGATATATCCAGTACCTCTCCTTCTGATCGTTTCGCTCTTTTTTGTCCCAGAGCCAGTCCGTGATCTTGGGATCTGCTATGTCCGCGTAAACTGGTGTCCATATTTTCGGATGGTAGGTACCGTTCAAGACGAGCGGTCTTGCCATCACCGATATGTAATTCAAAACCTGTGAAAAAAAAAGGTTTTTAAAGAAAATTTGGCTTGACGTTTACTTATCAGAGTTACTAGTTCAAGACAAAATTTAAACTCGTCTAATAGATTCTTTTTTTAAAATCTATTTTGATTGATCTATTTTTGTAAGTGTAAACGGCGTCTGCGGGGGTATGATATTTCAAAATAATAACAGCTATCTTCTAACGCACAACACACTAAATTTTTTTTTTTAACAGGGTACTAAATTAAGTAAGTTTTATCGAAGGCGGCAAGTTTTTTAAAAGGCGTTATTAACAAAGTCGAGAAATTAAAAAAAAATTATTTTCTATATCAAATTTATTAATGAAAAGTCTGATTTGAAAACAGTTTTACTTTTTTCCGAGCTTTTTATGATTAAATTTTTGCAAGCCTAAGAATAGAAGTTATCGGTACGCAGCAATGAAATTTTTAAAAACTATAAATGCAAGTTTTATTTCTTAAATAATGTATAGACGTCAGAGTGTAATTCACGAAAAGACCTCAAATTTTGTTTTAAAAAAAAAACTCACTTGTTCGCGGACTTCGGCGAGAGTCGACAGGTGAACGAAGTACCCGCGATTGGCGCAAGCCGTCCACCTGGAGTCCCTGACGTCGGTGACTTCCCTGCCGATGACGTAAGTGAATATCCTGACCGGCATGTCGGCCATATCCGGGTTTTCCAGGTTTGTGGCCCAGTTGTACCGCTGAAAGATTTCCTGGTGCGACTCGGGCACACCGTCGGTCACCAGCATTATCGCCTGGTTACAACAGGCGCCGACGCGTCTCATCCTCATCTCCTCGAGCAACTCGAAGGCGTAGGTGAAGATCATGGAGAAGTTGGCGATTCGCTCGGTGTTCATCTCTGAGATCCCGTTTTTCAGCTCTCGAATGTTGGCCAGGTTCGCTTGGACGAGACCGTCGCCGAAACATGGTACCACCTGTGCAAATAAATAAAAATTATGTTTAATAAATTTTTTTTCATGGTAGTTGAATATTTCCGAAAGCCTGTAAAACATAGTTTTAAAGAAACAAAAGTCTTTCTTCATTGGTAGAATTGAGGTTGAATGTAGGTATTGGTGATCAGAATCAAACAATAGCGTGATGGAAACATTCAGCTCGAGACCAGTATTATTAGTTTCAATCAATACTATTGGTTTTATTATCACAGAAAGTCATTGAATAAATACTTTACTCAATTCAATGTAAAAATAAAATAATTATGTTCATAAAAAACATTAAATCAAAGACGTTAAAGTATCTAAAACTTACAGTGTAATTTTCATTTAAACTAAAACTCTCAGCTATAAAAAATGTTCCAAAAAAACGAACCTGTTCGGTAATGTTAGAGAACTTGATGATGTTAACGTAGTCGTTGTTTCCAAGAGTATCCAGAATATTATTGACGACGTGCCTCGCTATCTCCTTCCGTATCCCGGTCATGCTCCCTGACGTATCCACCAGAATCAGCACGTCCTTGGGGCTGGTCGCGGCCTCGATGAACCAGCTCCTGGTCCGGCAGTCGAAGAGGTCCGGGTCGTGCGGATTGCTCCCGTTGAGCTTCCAGTGTATGGCCGGGAACTGCCTCATGAACCCGGTCGAGCTTCCGAAGTACTGCCACGATAAGGACGGATCGTTGTTGTAGTTGTTTATGAAGGTCTGGTCGAGCTCCTCGGACCATTGTATCGCGTGCAGGGTCTCCTTGCCTCGGCCGTAGACCGTCGTGGGCACGTGGACCGCCGAGAAGTTTAGGTTGACCTCGCCCCCGAACCTGTCGCTGTAAGCCGTCGGCACCGACGAGTAGTTCTTGGCGTCCTTGTACTGGTAGGTCGGGTCCTCCTCTGGGATCTCCGAGGTCGACGCGTCCATAGCCTTCTGCTCGGCCACCTCGGCTATGCGCTGCAAATTCGAGATCGAGTTACTCTTACCGATGAAAGCACCACTTTTCGACCGTGTAAGTACTAAATTGATGTTTTTGTCGTTCTTACCGATACGGCTCCGATTTTGGCGTTCATCATGACCTCGATCTGCTTGGAGATTGTGTCGACGAGGCTCTTCCCATCTATGATTTTAACCTCGACTTCCTTGTAGTTCTGGTGGAACTTTTCAATGTTGGTCACATATTTTCCAAGCTCCACCAGCTCGAAGCTTATTTTATCCGTCCATGCTTTGACCCTATGAAAACAAATTTGATTGATAAGTTTGACGAGCGGTATCGAAATTTCAGAAAAAAAGTGTTCTTTTTCAATCAAGCGCCGTAAGACGTATTTATTGACTTCCAGTCGCTTGTTTACTTTTAATGACGAATCCTATAAATAAACAGACGAGTTATTAAATGAAAGCGCGGCACATATTAAACCATAACTCTTTTATCGCGTTAAGTTAAAATCGTATTTAATCTCGATTCGTAATTCATAAAACACCATACGAGTTTTGAAAATATCTTCGCGAAAAGCGTTCCCAAAAGTAAAACTAATTTTATAAAAAAGGCGATAACAGTAAACATGAATGTAGTGTAGGCAGTTTGTTAACCCGGAATTTATAGGCGTTTGTTTATCGTATTTTATGCGAAAGTGGATTAAGAAACTTCTTAAACTTTCCTGATTCATTCGAAATTAAATGTCGTGAAAATTTTTGTCGTAAAACTCGCCAATTTGATCCATGAAATAGGTCACCGACTCTAAAAAAAAAATACACCGCGAGACAATTGATAAATTTGATTACCATCGACGTTCTATTTAAATTCAAACAGTATAACTCGCTATGTAAATAACAGGTATTTCAGAAGAATTGAAAGAAAAAGTGCGATAAGTACGAGAACCTTCCTCGCGCATTAGCTTAATTAACATACTCCGTGACCTTTGACCTCATCGTGCTGAGCTTTCAAACCAGCTATCATTCTTTTCCATAAAATCGAGAAACAAACGAGCTACATAGAAGAACACGAAAAGGGAATAAAGGGGAGTCCTGTTGTGTTACCAGGAGCGAGGCCCGGTAACACACAGACCTACTTCCCACGGCTTGCCCCATAATCGATTTACGAACGCATCCTCCTCCCCCTGTCAACACGCAGCGCTTGCGTTGTAAACTCGCATCGTCAACCGTTCTAAACTTATCGAAAACAAATCCATCCCCGTAGAGGATCCCCCAGGTTCTCTTGGAAGCTCTTCACCGGCAACTCGTACTCACGTTTTGAGATCGACGAAGTCATTGGTGGTGTCAAGCCCGGGTGGCCTCACCACGAGCAGCAGGACGAGCGCGAGCAGGAGGTCCAGCTGCCTCGTCATAGCGGGGCTTCCTCGTCCCTCCTCCTGGCCGACGGCATCGACACCCTGGACACTTGGCACACTCTTGCACTCACGCACTGTGTGTGTGTGTTTTTCACCCCCGAAGCCGACCTCTTCCTCGAGGGTCTGTCGCAGCAGCCACTTCTCGCACGGTCGAGCGCGCGCCTTATTGATCGTCGTGCGCGGGCTGCTGCTTCTACTGCTGGTGGTGCTGCTGCTGACACTCCCCCACCCCTCCTCCGAGCTTGCGCCGCGCCGCACCGCGCGCATGCCTCGGTGTTTACCCAGCTGACCGATGAGTGGCTGTTGGCTAATTTTTTATTTTTCAAATCTCAGTACGATTGATGATGATGATCATGATGATGAGTATATTTTGTTGGATGAACGATTATTTGGGTTGAAAGAATGGGAAAAAATTCACTGACTTAACACGTGTTTTTGTGCGGATAAAAAAATTTCTCCGTTTATTGTTGCGAATTTTTAAGTACTGTTGTTAAAATAACTGTTGTTAAAATTCCTCATTGAAATAAAAGTAATTTTATTTCAATGAGGAAGATGACAACTTGTCAGTAATATTTTTTTCTGGAAAGTTGTCGATGTTCAATGAATTTTCAAGATTTTTCAAATAATTTTTTGATTAAAATTACCAGAGGTATAATTTTTTGATTAAACATTGTGGCGTCCATCACATAGTTTACATCTTTATAACACACACACACACACACACTAATATTTCGAAAACTTTTTAGGTCTAATATTCTTTCAATTTTAATTTTTATATTATTTTTTATTTTTTATTTTTTATTCAAGAAGAAGCAGGCAATAAAATAAAAATGATTGAACATATTACAATGGCTCGGGCTGCTTTAATTTTGAAAAAGAATGAGTTGATAATTTTTTAATTAATTTATATTGATTGATAATATAGATTCAAATCCAGTTTTTAGTTTTATCATAATTTGATTTTTACGATCGGTCGTAATCAACATTTACTTAAAATAAACGAATGCGAAGTAAATTTTTGAGAATAGATGAAATTAAAATAAAATTATTTCTCTCGTAGCTTGTTTATGAAAACATATTTCGAATTTGTCGTTATTCGTAAATGATACTTTCCCTGTACATCAAGTCAGTACAACAGTTTATACAGCTACAGGAAGTTCAGGGTCTGCTCATAAGCGACATTGTCAGTACGATTTACTGTTTTAAGTATAAAGTTTTCTATTCATGGTAATTTAGTTTTTTTATTTTTCTAAATGATATCAGAATATTTGAACTTTATTTTTAAATTAAATTGTGTTTAAAATAGTATCTTGCAATAAAAATTAACCATAAACTATAAAAGAATGATAAGAATAATAAAAAATCATTGAACTGTTTTAACATTAAAAAAGATTGATTTAAAAACTTAAATTTCCATAGATGAGCAAGTTATGCAACCTTAAATTACGCACTCTTCCTAAACTTTGTGGTCTTTTAATATTTCTGCTACCATTGAATCTTTCGGGCATTTCAACCTCTTCTCCTTTCAGTTTACAATATTAAATAACAATAAATACATGTGATAATTTGTTTCAAGTATTTTCTAATATTTTAAATTTTCACCTAAACATTTCATAAAGGACCAACCTAATGTTACTGTTTTACTTCCTTTTTTTATTTCAATCTTTATTTATGACACTGAAAAATAATCAAAGTACTATTTGTAACAGTATAAAATATTCATTTATTTAAGTAACAAATTACATAACACAAGTCTTTGGTACAAATAAATACGGGAACAACTTTTACATTAAATGCTAGCAATAATATCTTAAATGCTCTTTGGTATAAATTTGACTTTATAACTGACAACAAAATTTAAAATTTACTATTTACTATCAGAAAAAATAAAAATAAAAACGTTTACTTGTACAATTAAAGCTAACAACAAAAATTAAAACTGTAAAAACTTAAATAAAGACTTCAATATGACGATTGAAATCAAAACCAGTGACGTAGATAAGCGAGACGAGCCTCCGCAGAGGTCAATCTCGTGTTCGTCTTGGTGTTGCGTGAAACAGTACTTCAAACGTCTTCTGTAAAGATTGTTCAATGGAATCTTGTGACAAGGAAATTCAGTTGCGTTGCCGTCGGCGGCGGTGTAAGGAAAAATTTCAAAAGGCGCGACGTCCATTTTTTCGTAGCAGGTTTCTCTGTCGGATTTTACCACCACTAATAGGAGATTTGTTTTTTCAAGCTGAAAATTAATTTATCAAAGCGATAAGAAATTTTTATCTTCCATGGTAAGTTTTTGAACTTATAGCGGGCACTGTAGATCAAAATAGTTAAATTCAAGATAAACTTACTCGTTTAGCGTAAAAAGGCAGAGTGCACTCATCAGGCTCATTGGTAAACAAATCATTGAATCTCGTTTGATTAACAATATGAAGAATCATCTTCATGTCGCAGGGTCTGCTGAATCTCATCTTGTGTATTTTCGGAGGCTTGGTAAAGTCTACTTCTTCCTCCTCCTGGGCAAAAATCCTAGGTAAGTCATGAATTTGCGATGCCAAGATTAACAGTCGAGTGAAGAACCATGTTACGAAGTTCCACGTGTAGACGAAAGGATTTTTTAATATGCTCGCCGCAGACTCCAATTTCTGATAGAAAAAAGTTGCTTCATTTAGTTAGTTATTGTGTTGATTTTTGTTCGTATAAATTTAAATAAATAAAACAATGTTTCTTGGTCAAACGAACGATATGTTATTAATAATTAGGATAATTCCTGACGTCTCGTCATCATTTTTAGGATGACCTCTACATAGGCTACAAAAATAACAAAATCACATCTTAAAATTAATGAATTAAAAATTAAAAAATTTAAGATTATAAATTATGGTTAAAGTATCTTACTAAATTAGTGTGATGAGACAGAAATCATGACGTAAGTATAAGCTTACGAAATTTAAAAACAAAACTAGTTGTTCAAAGTTTTGAAGACTAAGTACAACTGAATTCGTAAAGCAAAATTCAAATTCGTAATTCAAATTGCTTCATTTACTATGTCAATTAAGTTTTGAAAACTATTTAAAACTTTTTAATATCTTTTCTTTCTGACACAGTATTCTTTATTTCTTTGTAAATAAGCATAAACAAAATAAAAGCTTGGTGGCCTGCCAACGCTTATGCTGCACGCAGTTTTTTTTTTTTTTAATTATTGTTGAAAAAAAAAAACAGAATTCTTTACAAATCTTAAAGTAATAAAATCTTCAAAAGAGAAATAAATATTAAAAAAATTAAACAATCCAATGACTCACGACGTCGTAGCAGACAGCCAGGTAGTCATAAATCTCCACGGCCTGGAAAAGATTCTGCTTGACGAGCGATCGCATTATGGAGGCGGTCTGATCCAGGGACCCGAAGAACTTCCCCGCGTCCCTCTCGTTAGCCTCGGAGATGATGATGTAGCCGTTCTGATCGATCAGGTAGCAGTCGACGATGTTGCTGCTGCAGTCGAACCCTCCCACCACCTTCTGGGTGACTATCCTCATGAACTGACGTCGAAGCGTCTTCATGGGGAGCTGCAGGCCCACCACTCCCGTGGCCGCTTCCTTGCTCGCGTCCCGGGCGAAGACGCCCGCTGATATGGTCACCGTCGTGTCGATTTCCACGCGCTCGGTGTTCCGCGTCTTGCGGATCGGTGGGACTGAAAAGAAGCATGGTTTTCGGATTACCTCTTTTTAAAAATCGTGAAGTCAAAAGGATATGTTTTCAAGTATTTGTTCTTTAGATTAACAGTTGTTGTAAATCAGTTATATTTTTAAAACCAGGGCGGATATTTGTTTTTGTTTCTATTTATAATTCATTTGTTTGTGAATTGCCAATTGGAAACGTGGTCTAAAAAATTTATGAGACACTTCGAGATGGGAGAAAGTATTTTTGAAAAAAATTTTATTTTTAGGGTATTTTATTCGTTATTAAAAGCTCTTATTGGAGCTCTCTTTAGAATCATACTTTTAAGTTGGTAATCGAGTTATTATAGTTATACTTTATTCGGAAAAAAAAAAATACAAAATTTAAGTATAAAAAACGAATTTGTAAGGTCGTAGTTGTACTTGACTAATAACATTTAATTAATAAATATTACATCATAAATTCATTTGAGATAGTTGAAAAAAAAAAAAAATAAATAAATGACTTAACTGTACATAAAAATATTCTTCGATTTATTTTAAAAAATACATATGCCAGACTGTGGTTAGCAGTAAATTAAATAAAAGCATATTGATAAATGGCGCGTTAGATTATCGTGTTCAATGATAACTAAATAACTATTTCAATGGATATGCATTTGTCAAATGTGATTATTCTTAAAAACAAACTCGTGTCTAGTTGAGATTCTAGGGTGTAAAAATTGACGACTAAAAAATTTGATTAGTTTTTATTTCAATGAATAATAATCAATAAAATCCAACAAACCGGTGATCGATATGCTGTCGGGGTCAATCTCATGTTGCAGAATCGCACCCTTGTACCAGGGCTCGTCGAGTGCCCTCTTCTGCCTAGAAAAATCCCTGATTCTCCTCTCGATGTCCTTGACTCGGGATCCCTGAACGATCTGCCACCTGGTGAGTCCGCTCTGGGTTGCTACGAACCTGAGGAAGACGTCGTAGTCGTGTATGAGCTGCTGGTGGGTTGCGTTTTGGGGTACGAAGTCGCCGGTGAAACTGTCGTTCGTGGCGTAGGCGTCCATAACCAGCAGCTCCATGAGTTCCTTGTTGCAGTAGTGGTCGTTCCGGTGTCTGTCGTAGTCCTCGAGCTCCTCGTCCAAATCGTCGCTACCGCAGTCTGGCTCGTGTTCCTCCGGTCTGAACTCCTCTTCTTTGTTGCAGTTGGTTGCCTAATTTTCGTGCGAAGTCAAATGAATAGTTAGGAAAAATACAATAATGTGTTTCCAGTCAAACCATCTAAACAGCAGACCATACCATTTTTTAGATATAAATATAAAAAATGGGTAAAAAGAAGTTGAAACAAAATTTGTGATCCCACAGTTTTTACGTGAATAAATAAAAGTTAGAGATCATTATAAAACATATTATTTGTAAAAAAAAGTACTAAATCTAAAAAATATTCTAATTCATACATATGAAAAATTTCTTGTTTTTCCCTTGAAACTTTCTAATCTAACAATCAAAAGCATTACGAAAATATTGTTAATTACGTATGACGTAGCGTGAGACTCTCCGTAGGATTTGTACTGCGGCGGGTATCTCTCGGTCTCGCTCTTTGAAAAATTTCCGACGATCTTAAGAAAATGCCTGAGCTCCTGTTCCGGAGTATCGAACTCGTGGCCCTCGAGGTAGTGGTACCGGCAGTAGACCCACTGCGGGTGAATGGCCCAGTTGTCGCCCATGAAGTAGTGCGAGATGTTTCGGTTTCGGTGCTTTTCTATCTCCTTGTTTACCTGCTCGGAAAAAATTACGAAATTTGAGTTGGCCACCGAGTTCGGTTGGGGAACCTTCAACGCACCTTGACGTAATATCTTCCGTACTGGGGAAGGACGACGGCTATTCCGAACGGAGTGAGCGGCAGCGGGGCCCAGTAGTAGTCCCGGCTCTCCAGGGTCACCCGACGATAGTCGTCGTAGTGGAGCTTGACCTTGACCGACAATTTTTTGTCGCAAACGCCCTCGACTATTTTGTTTCGTATGTATATTATGTCCTCGCCTGGATCTCTGGAATCGTTTTAATAAAAAAACACACTGATTTGTGATATTTTAAAAAATATATTTTAGCTAACTGCTTTATCTAATTATACACTAGTTTTGGCTGATTTGGAATTTACGCGAAAAGTGAACGACCTGAAAAACGCCGGTGTTACCCCTGGTGAAGTGCCAAACCTATTATTTTCAGATTTGTTCCCAGTGGTTGGTGTATATTACACGAAATCGTCTATACGACTAAGTCTTGATAAAAAATACCAAGTTGAAATTTTTCGTTTTGCGTTAACAATTTTACAACCATTTGAAAAAAAAAAAATATTTATTTTCAAACTGCTTTAAACGAGGGGCTATTCATTCCAGAATCATTGATGATTCTTTTGATTCTTTTTGATTCTTCTGTAATTCTTTTGGCAAATTTAAAGTGTTTAGAACCTTGGAATTAATTCCAAGGCTCCAAGGATTTTTGTGTGATTCTTTTAGTGATTGTGTAGTGCATAGCCGCTCGGCTTTAAAAATATTTTTGAGATTATTCAAAAGACAACCTTGTATAGTAATTATCACGCTGCATTTTGAAAAGTTAATATTACATTTTTTTTTTTAATCACAAAATTAGTTAAAATAAACGAAATAAAAGTTAAAAAAAAATTTGAGCATGGACGAGAATAATAAAAGTTAAAAGGTTTTATTCAACAGCATCACTAAATAATTATCGCTTGTAAATCAAAGAACTAGCACGGCTAAGAATATTTAAAAAACCAGCTTAAAAAAGTGTCTGCAGGTTGTACAATGCACTAGCTGTAAGAAGATTTGTCCAAAGCCTACCTTGGATCCCGATCGTCGTCGAGAATCTCCACTTCCGTGAGATCGATGCTGTTGAAGTTGAGCTTGAGTTCGCCTTTGTACTCGGGCTTCAGAGCCGGATGCAAGACGACGTACCCATTGTTGGAGACGATGAAAGCGTACCCGTTGACTCCCAGCTTGTAGGGCAGAGTGAGCTTTCTTATATCCTCGAGAGGAACGTCCGTACCGACTACGCCCAACAGGTTAGCTACCCGGGTTTGCGAATTCGCGTTGCCCTTTCGATCGAATACGGGGATGCTGACCGATGTCAACAAACGCTCGCGCCATGTTACGTCTTTGTCCTTCGATTGCGGGTTCGAAGATGCTATTTGATCCTGCAGAATCATTTCAGTTTTTATATTTTCGAATCATTCTTATGATACTTGTGAATGTGTTTTGAAAATTAGCTCTTAGGTAAAAAATTTGGTTGAACTGTTTATTTTTTTATACTACAATCAAGCTCATAAAAAATTAAAAACCAATTTGCATCGCAATATTATTTATTTTATAATTTATTATATTTTGAGTGACTGGTCGATTAATAATTCTAGTGTAGAGGAGCAATTAGAGTTTGTACTTTTTCTTAATTGATCCAGATTTTTTAACTAATCAAGTTTTTAATTTTTTCTCAAAATATAGAAATTTAATCCAAAATTTATTTTTATGTTTTGAAATTTTTTACTGTGAGCATAATTTTTTAAAAGACTACCAAATGTTTACCTCTGTTACTTGATCGGTTTTGTGATTTCACAAATATTTAATCTCAATTTATTTTTAATAAGTAACAAAAGGTAGTATTTTTACATAGCTAAAACGACTTAGCACAGCACGTTTTAAAAAAAACTATCTAATCTAAACAAAGCAATTAATAAAACTGAATTTCTATAAAAAATTTTCCAAGAAAATTAGTAGCACAATCAGGGCACATGCTAAACAAAATATTTGTCTAAAAAAAAGTGTAAATTTCCACACCACAGGGTCATATAAAACTAACTAACTAAAAATAAAAACAGCACCATATAATTAAAGTAATTTTAAATATCGTGTATAAAACCCTAAATAATCTTCTTTATTACGATATTTAAATTACCTACAGTTTCAACAATGTTTAAACTAATGCAAAATAAAATAATAATTATTAGTGTCAACAAAGGGATATCTGTAAATGAAGTACTGTATGAATATTTGTTTGGTGACAGCGGTTTTGAAAAAAAAATTCTGAAAATAAAAACTCATTAATTATTCACACTGAAAAAAAAGGTTGAATTAATTAGTTTAAAAAATAAAGTGATGAGAATTTTTTCTGTTTTGATAAATCTGTAAATTTGTTGTAAAATGTGTAAGGAAATAAAAAAAAAAAAAAAACTATTTGTTGAGGAAAAAAAAGGCAATCAAAAAACTTTTGGGGCCCTTGATGATGTCTGTCGTACCTCCACCGGAGCCTCGTCGTTGTCCCAGTCTGTTATATCCACGCCATCGTCAACGAATTTTGGATCTTTGTCAATAGGCAAAGTATTCGGTATGCGCTTAAAAAAGTATTCTTATTTCAATGAAAAATAGATTAAATTAAGTAGTGAATTTTTATTTAAAAAAAGATATCTTTTATTATCTAATTTAAATTAGCTATAACAAAATTGTTCTAAAAAAATGAGGTTTTTTCAGTAAAAGTTATGAAACTTTTTTACGATTGCTAAAAATTATTTATACGACTTACAAGGAAATTCGAATACATTAAAAGTTGCGATTCATACCGAAATGTCAACGTAGGCGTGAGTCCAGACGACCGGGTGAACGTCGTTGTAGAGTACGAGCGGCCTCGCCACCACGGGAATGTACTTGAGCACTTGCTCCCGAACCTCCGCCTGGGTGTGAATGTGGGTGTAGTACCCCCGGTTAAGACACGCCATCCATTGGATTTCCCGGACCTTCATCACCTCCAGGCCCAGCAAGTACGTAAACACGCGCACTGGTATTGTATTATTTTCAAACCAGTTGTACTCCCTGAAGACCTGCAATACAAATTTTTAACTCGAATGACTGGATTGATTTAGTTTTTCTCATTTTGATGTCCCGTGCGAAAAATAGCCGAAAATCAGCCGATTTAAAATTACCCATAAAAGGCTGAAATGAATTCAAAAGTCGGTTTAGTTAAAGAAATTCAATTTGTTAGGTACCAACTTATTAAGATTCTTAATTTTTTCTAATTTTTTAATTTTTCGCAGTCTTTTGTGGGTAATTTAAAATCGGCTGATTTTCGGCTAAGGTTTTTTTTCGCACGGCCCGTCGATTTAGAGATAATATAATTAATTTGAAGAAGTTTTGAGTATTTCAGTTCAGAAAATTAAAATAATTGAGTAATATTTTTAGTGCTAAATTCGATAAGTGAAAAGTCAAAAGGTAAAAAAATTTCAAGAAATTATTGAATCTTACACCTCAACTTAAAAATAAAATGTACATTCTACTTAATAGTATGTTCAGTCTGCGCGCGTGTATCATTTAAATTTTTAAGTGATTTGTATACTCAATTCATAACGCACTCGGTATCGTAATTTTAATAAATTATTAAAATAACGGAAGAAAAGATTCTTTTGATTGAAAAAAAACTGTTGTATTGTAATTTCGTTTAAGATATCACCTGTACTTGAATTAATAAATAAATTTTTTGTCGATCAATACTAAATTTAACATCAAATGAATTATCTCAAAAAATATAATAATTTTTTAAATTTAAGGTGGTTTTCTACCAGAGCTAGTCAAGTTCAAGACTAAAAAAAAAATTATTTCACCAAATTACTAACAATTGGTTATTAAAATTTATTTTTTAACTTTTTATGGCTTCTGAAATTATTTTCTACCAAAAAAACATTGACAATAACAACAAAACATTTTTTAAAACTTTCAACCTCACCTTTGAATACCGCAGTTTTAGAGGTTATTCACGTGAAAATTATTTTTGAAAAATTACTGTAAAATTTGTAAAAGGTCAATTTTTTGCAGTTTGAAGAAACGAATTCTTTGATAGTGAAACTATATGTATGCGGTTTTTCTAAAGGATCTCTATTGTAAGAAGATAAATATTAATAATTTAGTACACTTTTTCAGCGTAGCGGCCATACACGTAATGAAAAAAATTCAATCTTTAACTTGCTATAACTTTCAAACTATATGGTCAATTTTGATCAGACTTCGTAGAAATGTTTATTAATATCTAATAAACACTTCCATAAAATTTGAGCTGATTCTCTATTGCCATGCATTTGGTAGAAAACCACCTTAATTACGTAAAACTTCACGATTATGATTAAATTTAATAGGTTCAATAAAAATCAGCTTCTGTATAAAAAATAAAATTATTAATAATTATAAATAATTGCAGCTTCGATTTGAGTACCTCGGTTATATTAGAGGCGATGCCGTCGGTGACGAGCATGATCAGTTGATTGCAGTTCTTGTTATCTCCGCAGCGCGATTCGTTCCTGTAATTAGTCAGTAGATTGAACGCCGAGATGAAGGCTTCGGTCAGGTTGGCTATTCCCTCGGGCTTCATCGTCGCTATGTCCATGTTGAACTTTTTTATGTTCTCCGGCGTCGCCTGGACTAGCTTGTCCTTGAAGCAAGGAACAACCTGCTGCGTCACGTCCGAGTAATTGAAAACTGCGACGAAGTCGTTGTTCGACAGCGTGGAAAGTATTGTTGCCACCGTGGCCTTTGCTGTGAAATTTTACAAAAATTATTTTACTTGAATTTTTAACATCAAAAAACTATATTATTTTTAAGTTGATGAGCTTGAGAGAATGTATACACTCTTATTTCAGATGAATACACTGAATAATTTTAAATGAGTTTAAATTGAATTCAAAAGTTTAAAACTTATAAGTCAAATTAGAGTAACAATAAAACAAACCGATTCGTTGTCAACCGAAAGAACAATAAACGTACAAGATAAAAAATGTTTTATTATCATGATATTATGAAAGAATTTGTAGTTTTTAGAAACGATGGGTATCCTTTGAGATAATTAAAGAAGATAAATCTGGCATAGAAATGAATGTATAATATGTGTTTAAAATACCGTAAAGATTTTCGGTTTCTTTGAATTCCAAATTCTACGAATAATCGACCGTTAAAAGAACGAAAAATATAAGATTCAGTAATTTTGACACGCGGCCCCAAAGAAGCAAAATTTTTCGTGATCTTATATCGTGCCTTAATATATTTTTAGCTATTATACAAATACTTTAGATCATTGTCCCCTTTGAATATTCCTTAAAAATGAAGACACTAAAAATAGCAATTTAAAAAAAATGAAATTGATCGTTAAATTTTCAACCACTTGCACAGATTTGCTAATTATATACATATGTATTGAATAATTAAATAAAGCATTGAATCAAATTAAAAGTATTTGAAAAAAAAAAAAAACAAATTTTTGAATAAATACAAATGTATTATTTAAAAAAAAAAAAAAAAAAAAAAAAAAAGACCTGGCATAAAGAACGCTTTTTATTTAATCGGAAAAAAAATGTTTTAAACTTCTTTGAACCCAAAAAAAAATTTATTATAAAAAAGCTACATAATTAAAATTCTCAAAACCATTAACATTTTAGTACAGTTATCGTTATTACTTTAATACATAATCGAATGTGTTTGTAAGACCATTCCGTCCCAAAGTCGATAGAGCGCAGAAATTCTCACTTTTATTTTATTTTAATATCAATTTAATTTAACAAAAATCATTAATTGATGAATACATTAATCAAAAGATTACAGTTCATAGAATATATATCTTCATTATAAAATTAATAAATTTTTTATGAAAAATTGAACTTAATAAATAATGATATGCCGTCAGCGAAAAAATTTATTTCTTGAATACTCTGAAGTTTGCAGTCAAGAGCCCCTAATGAATCTACTGCTTAGTACTAATAGAGATAATAACCTAAAAAGTTAACACGAATCCAACGAATCGTAATCAAATCCACGACTATTTTTGCGCTGCTTGTAATGACATTGTTAATATACTTAAATAATTTGTAAAATAATTACAAAATGAGTTGTATAAGTAAAGATTTAATACAAGCAATCCAAGAAGAGAACAGTGAATTCATCCGAGAAACTTTTTCTAAAAACCCGAGCTTGCTGCAGGATCAACCCAATAGCCACGAGTTTACGAAATCTCTCTTGCTAGAACTTTTACATTGCCGTAATGAGGAAATTATTGAGCTTGTAATTATCTTTGTCAAATTGAGAGGCAACATCGACCTTCAAAATTTTATCGTCAAGTGGTCCAGAAGTTCTGGTGGTATTTATGAAAGCAATTACCTCGACGTCTCTATTAATTTGGGTAACATAAAATTAACCGAATTTTTATTGAAGAACGGCGTGAGATATGTGTTTCATTGGGATGAAAATACAGCTAGAGAAATCATATTCCTCTCGAAGCGCAATACCCGGAAAGAAATGCTTAAATTGCTGATACAACATGGTTTCGACACAGGAATAAGATTTCGTACAGGTGCAAATATTATTAACATGTTTTTAAATTATTACGTGAAAAAAAGTGATAACGATGCGACGGAAATTGCTGAAATCTTGATGAATTCTGGAGTTTCAATCGACGAAGGAGAAGGACAGGTTATGGGATACACACCTATACATAATTCTGTTGGTGTTCAAAACATTCAATTAGTGTCATTTTTTCTTGCGAACGGAGTTGATGTAAATAGGAGAACTTTGTGGGGAGAAACTCCAATATGGCTAGCTTCCAAAAAAGATGATAACATAGAAATCATTAATATGCTTTTGTTGAATGGAGCTGATATTAACGCTCAAAATAATGACGGTCATGCAGCCCTTCATGTAGCTTGCAATTTTAAAAATTGGCGAACAATCAGTTTTCTCATAAACCAAGGTGCTCATATCAGTATCCTAGACAATTATGGCCTGACTCCTTTTGATTTACTAAAGTGTCATGTTACAAGCAACTCCTTAAACGATGACTGGTGTATTTTGGTTATTGTTAAAGAATTTTCAAAATTAGTTTTTGAAAATCTTCCCGTCTCTCAAAAAGATATAGATTCAATTCAGAATTTTCCAAAAGCTCGATATCATTTTGAAAAGTGTATTAGTGAACTTCAACTCATGAAAGAATCAAAATTTTATTTCCCCTACTCATATTATTTTGTGTTCAAAGCTTCAAACAATGATGTAAAGAAATTAACCAACCTCTCTAAAAATGAAGACTTTGTTAAGGAATTTATGACCAATTTAAACAAATTTGTTTACTTTGGATTTGATTTATTCATAATTTTGAACAGAATTGTGCTTATTAGAGATAAATTAAATGAACGTGATTCTAGACTTAAGTCTGTATTTGAAAATTTTTTACCTGAAGTGGTCATAAACATTGTAGCAAATAATCTTACATTAGAAGATCTACCTTTAAGTTAACACTTATTGTAGATTATTAATTAATTGTAGGAAAAAATTAATTGAAATTGTTTGTTTGTTTCTTTAAATTTTACAAAATGTATGTGCATGTAATGTTTTTTATCTAATTAATAATGTTTTTTAACATTACAGTCGTTAATTAAATTTTTTAAATGAAAATTTTTTGTATATTGGTTATAAACAATGTAGCCAGAATAACCTCACATCAGAGGATCTACTTTTGAGTTAACACTATGTACTCAATTAAGAACTGTAGACCACCAATTTGTTATACGAATAAACTAATTGAAATTGTTTGTTCCTTCAAATTTGACAAAAATGTATATGTAACATTTTTTAACATTGAAGTTGTTAATTAAATTTTTAAAATGAAAATTGTTTGTGTTTTCTTGAATGTAAAATCTTAACTAGTTAAACAATAATTATTATTTTTGGTGCTCTTTGACTTTGTACATAAAACTTTTTTCAAACTAAATAATATTCAAAATTAATACATTTTATATTATTTTTATTTGGGCTTAGTACATTAATTTTTATTATTTATCTGAATTGTTGTATGAAAGCAGAAAGAAAATCTTTCTATTCATCATTCATCATTTTTGAAAGAAAAAAATCTTTTCTACCGTTGACTCTTATACTAAAAAAAATATATTTTAAGATTACCTATGGTGTTGCTCATGCCGGTCATGCTGCCACTGTTGTCGACGAGTATGACCATGTCCTTGCTGCAGGTAGTGGCCTCGATGAACCAGCTCCTAACCCGGCAGTCGTAGATGTCGGTCCTCTCGGCACCGTCGGCCTTCAACCCGACGGGCCACCTCATCGCCGGGTACTGCCTTAGCATCCCGGTCGTAGAGCAAAAGTACTGCCACATGAGAGCCGGATCGGCGCGGTAGTTGTGCTTGAATATTCTGTCGAGCTTCTTAGACCAGAGTATCGTGTTGCTAACCCGGGGAAGCTTGTCGAAGACGTTCGTCGGCAGGTGGATTGACGAGTACGTCGTGTTCACGGATATGTTGTGAAAGTGGGTGTCGGGCTCCAAGTTCATATGTCTTAAGCATAAAATTTATTTATTTTTATTTGAAATGTGCTATTTGATTTTAAAGAAAATATTTATAATTGATATTTAATCAATAAATTTATTTATCTTCTGAATAATTGAGGATTTTCATGAAAAGTAGGTTTATTTCTAGAAATTTGAGACCAACCAGTGCATTGAAGTTATAAAAATGAAAGTTTAAGTTTAGAAAAAAAGTAATCGTTCCCTTTGAAAAATTTGTTTTAGTTCTATCTCCATAAAATTTTCTTATTTTAAACATGTTTTGTAAAATTTCAAATTCAGGCAATTCTATAGAATAAATAAAAAACATCAATTAACCAAACCTTTGTATAAATTATTGATTCAGTAACAAATATTTGGAGATGAATTGATTATTTATATAAAAATCGTAAGATTTAAACTTCAAAATGAAATTTTTTAAAATAAATAAAAGTTAATAAAGCTTACAGGTAAGTTTCACTGGCTCCTTCCTGCATATTTTCTGGTATTTCGGCCTCTAATAGATCATTCTCAATGGTTGCATTGCTGTATTTTGCGCTGTAGTACGCGAAATTCACTTTGGACGTGTCGTTCCAATCTTGGGACATGTTCTCGGCCTTTTTGTACAAACACTTGACCGCGTCCATCTTTCGGCTGAGCATTCGTCCGACATTCTCGCTAATGGTTTTTATTATTTCCTCGCCCGATTTGTTTTCTACCCGCACTGGTATTTTCTTGTAACGCTGCAAAAAATAAATTTTTGAATTAATTCAAAATAAACACTTTTGCACTCGCAAAAAATTTACAACTTATTACAAATTTTAACATTTTTAACTATTTTTGGGAACAATTAAGAAACACGTACGGTTGAAAAATAAAGACTTACAACAATTGAAAATTTGTCTCAAAAAATCGGAACCACACCGTAGCTTTTCAGGTAAGCTCGGAAAAAACCAGATGAAATCTTACGATCGATGAGTCGTCAATTGAGTCTCGTTCAAAGGCAATTAATCGCCAGGTTTTTTTTTCAAATGTTACAAAAGACAAAAAAAAAAAAAAAAAAAAAAAAAGAAAAGAAAAACAAGTTTAATTGTTTTACTCACGAGCAACAGGTCATCCGGCTGTGCGACCGCGCTCGCCAATTGGTACAGCTGCAATCCGATGTTGCTCGCCCAGTCCTTGACTCTGTAAATCATCAGAAGTTAACAAGAGAATTTTCAATTCAACTCGGAAGGGATATTAATGCCCCGCGCAAACGGGAAGCTCTACGTTAGCCGGTAAACACTTCAATTACCCTGTCGTTCTTAAGGGCCTCCCGGACCCATTACCCGCGAAAAAAAAGGTCGGCTGCTTAAGTATATTTTAGAAACCATAAATCAATTTGGGCGGGCGAATACTTATCTGTCTGTCGAATTATTTCGAGACGCACAGTCGGCGTTTGTCTCTGATTAAACGTATCGAATACGACGAGGGGATGCTTTATTTTAAAAATGGACTATTAATAATAACTCACAGCGACTCCTCGACGAGGTTGGCCGACGAGTCAGGACCCCAGCACCAGGCGACGAGGACGAGCCACCAGATCTGCCTCATCCTGACGCCAAAGCTTCACTTCCTCATTCCGCGGCGGGATTTCATCGTCACGAGGAACCCGACGAAACTGCGCGAGCGAGTCGAGGTGGAAGTACCCACCACCGACGCCCATACCATCTCTAAACTAAATTTAGACGCGGCGCGCTTTCGGTTTATAAATATAAAGAGAGAAAGTAGACTAGAGAGCTTGCGGCGCTGGACAAAGTCATGGGTTTGACCTAGTTTACCTAAACCTTTTTCTTCTATGACCCTTTGATGATTGAATTTTTTTTTTGTGTCTCTTGATTGAGAGAGTTTCAAACTGACAACCAAGAAATGATGAGATTTTTTTTTTTGTTTCAACTAAAAATTGTCATGAAAATTTTGAGTAAGTTTATTGAGCATTGATAAAGAAGAATTTTTTCTACCGTAAATTACCAAAAGTAAGCTTCAATGCTATTTATTTAAAAAAAAAAAGCAAAATTAAAGTTAATAATTTTAAGAAAAGATAAATGATTTTTTAAATCCTTATGAAAGATAAGGTACATTAACAACTTTCGTTTTCATTTTTAAAATTCGGTTCTTTACTTCTGCATTATCATGGCACTGGGATTTTAATAAATGCAGCTTAATCATAAAGTTAAATATTGAGTATTTATTAAAAAAAAGTTTTTTAATTGAAATAATTAAGATCTAATATATGAGCTGAACAGATCGAATAATTTCAATATTTAAAGTTTATTTTAATTTCAAGATCGTCATATCAAAGAAAGTTTGAGAATTTTATAACTTTCAATCGTAAATTATTAATTACAAAATTAAAAAAGAACATCGAGGTACCAGAACTTTCTTTTATCGAAATTATTTATAAAATAATAAATTAAAAAAACATTATAATTTTAAGTACGGTATCAGGCAGTTTTTAATGAGATCAATTATCGCTTTATTCAATAAGCATATATACACCTGCATTGCGTCATTGGAGAGCGTAAAATGAACCGTGACTAATATTATCACGGCATTTTTATCATGACCGTACATATTTTTTCAAGTTCTAGGTCTACTCGGTCGAGGCCACAGTCAAATCTTCCCCTCTTCAAAATTTCCAACAAACCTCCTCGCTAACCTCCTCCAATAACAATGTCCCTTCTCGCCCGCCCCCACGAAGATATAAGGAGCCTTTGAATATTTTCGTTCGTTAACCTCCGTCGTTACGCGAGCGCTCCACGTGGTGCGGTCGTAATCGCCGGTGACGCCGGTGCAAATCGCACGATTTAAAAAAAAAAAAGAGAAAAAAAAAAAACGTCACAGTCGTACGAGGGAAGGGTTGGCGTCGCAGGAGCTACCGTGCGTCGTGCCGGCTACCGGGTTCGGCTCAGTCAGTCAGTCAGTCAGTCTCTCGAGCGCTTGTGCGGTGTGCGGTGCTGTGTACGTTGACAGTGGACAGATATGCTCGAAGGATGCTGCACCAGGACTGCACCGACTGCTGCCTCGACCCCTGCAGGACCAAGTCGCACATCAGGATCGCCACCTCGTCCTTTTGCACTGGTGAGTACCGAGGATTTCGAAATTTTTTTTATTTTTATCTTCGAAGTTAGGCTCGTTTTTACGGGGTGGTTTTGGAGAGTAAGCAATATTTAACTGTTGATACTTTGTTCTGTGTGGGTTTTTTAACCACATTTTTGTGGGACAATTACTGGTTATACTTTTACATTAAATGAAATTTTAGAAATTTTATAAATTTAGTAGTTTCTGAAATACTCTTTTTTAATTTTTCAAAGATG
Source organism: Encarsia formosa (assembly GCA_038277355.1). Classification (NCBI taxonomy): domain Eukaryota; kingdom Metazoa; phylum Arthropoda; class Insecta; order Hymenoptera; family Aphelinidae; genus Encarsia; species Encarsia formosa. The sequence goes on from CM076184.1 coordinate 117,594,628, forward strand.
TAGGTTAAATTGTTAAATTAAAAATAGGTGAATACAGAAATTTACAGTAAAACTTTAATTATTTATTCAAGTTACAATGAAATAAAATTTAAACTTTTCGACTGACGAGTAAATATTTATTAGACCCACGCTGGACCGGAAACGAGTTGTGGTTAGGGGATGGTCTTAGTTATTTTCCGTTATTGGAGTGAGCAAAATTATAAGTTACCTGAATTTGGGGACTGTTCATGGTTATTTTCCATTCAGGGGACTGGGTCTGGGTGGGAACAAACTTGGTTTAGGTACACTCTGATTTTAGGGATTCTATACTATATTTGAGTCAACTCAAGCTAAAACTTTTATTATTACTCTTATCTATACTTTGTAGAAAACTAATAAATTTACTTCAATTATTAAATAAACAAATTTTTTTTTTTACATATTATAATCAAAGTAAATTAATTTTGAGTGTTCTTAGCATACTTATAAGTTTAAAGTTTCATAACTTATTAGTTTTTTGTTTAATTACGGTAACTCAAAAACGGTTTCCAAGCTAAAATATTTATTTGTACTCTAATCGAAACTTTCCAGAAAACTAATAATTCTTTATACTTTAATTATTAAATAAAAAAATTTTTTTTTTTTTTATTGTGATCAGAGTAAATTAATTTTGAGTGTTCTTAGCATACTTATAAGTTTAAAGTTTCATAACTTATTAGTTTTTTGTTTAATTACGGTAACTCAAAAAAAAGTTTTTTTCATGTATTGTGAATGATTGAGTATATTTTCAAGTAAGTGACAAGAAAAATGTAAAAATACAGTCTTACATAAATACGTAAAAAAAAAAACACCGACTAAATTTAAACTTTTTTCGAAATGATTTTTCAAACTCAAAAGTAGTCTGACTGCATACGTATACATAAAAAACTTATGTACACCCCAAAAATCAAACTTTCTCCCATTGTCATAAAATAAACAAACAATGTTTATAATATCACCGTCCGCGTAAATCAAAAACTTTGAATAAAAAAACGCTCTCTCTCGTAGCCATAAAGTAAAGCAGCCACTGTAGCAAACAATGTAGCAGCATCGGACTATCCGGGCGGTTGACAGATAAATCACGTAACGTGCATCGTATTGGTGCAACGGAAGCGAGGACTTATCCGCGCGTTTGTTCAATTCACCCCCTGCGGCGTAGGGTCAACGCTCGTCGGTGTGTGAGTGCGTGCGCGCACGCAAAGAACCGCAGATTATTTAATTCTCCCGTGCCCATCTTCTTCCACACTATGTAACTGCAATCTGATTCATATTTAATATGAATTGATAGCCGGTTTTTTTTTCAATTGAATCGTGCATGAAAAGTACCCGGCCATTCACGTGCTCGTATTAAGTAATAAACGTCTTCACACGGATGCCTTCGTACCTTGCGTTTTGTCTCAAAGTCCTTTTGTTTATTTCAAGCTTTCATTCTGGTTTGTTTGGGTACCAGATGTCTGTTTGATCAGGAACCATGAGTTTATGCAAGATGAACTAAGATTTTTGAAACGACCTTTTTATATTAGTTAATTTATATCAGACATATCATTTCTTTTTTTTTTTTTTTTTTTATTAAAATTATTTTATAATAATTTTTTTTAAGGTGGACACCCGTTCATAGAAATTATCTTACTAATACAGGCTTACGGAACTCCGATTTTGAGGAAACTTTGGAAATAAAAAAATGAAATGCCATTTTGACCATATAACAAGAGATACTTGAGTTTTAATGTTAATCATACATAAAAGTGTAATAAACTTAAAAACTTATTTTGTTAATACCGTGGATCTGTTGAATTTCCAAATTATTTTTTTCTCACGATGAAAATCACGCGATTTTTACTTTTTTAGAAATATGACGTATTTATTGTTAGAAAAAAAAGCACATATATATTTTTACATGACCTCGATGATTAATGCAAGTGTTTTTTTTATTCTCGCGTGGTCGTTAAAATTTAAAAATTTTTCCGGTTTCCCTACCAGAATATTATCATTTTTAACATGGTTCTATATAATAAACATTAGACAAACAGTATAAAAACTTGATTTCAAAGATAACAATTTTTTTTTTTTTTTCATTTTAGCTTGAATTTGAAATAATTTTAATGAAGTAAGCTCATATAAGTAAAGTTATAAAGCATTTAAAATGAAAAAAAAAAAAACTTCTGATGTTCTGTGTAAATAAGACTCGCTTGTAAATTTAATTAACTCCGACACTAAGCTTTAAATTTTTTCGTTTTTACATGCACGTACAGGAAAGTGATCGTACTTCAACAGACCATACACCATCAGTTTTGCATGTGCTTTACCGGTCGAGATATCGGCTGAATTTCGTGTAATGAATATTAAAAAAAAATTTTTTTTTGTAAAGGAAAGTTAACTTTTTTCACGCTTGTTATGCAATAAGGAATAGGAAAGAAGGTAATTGGCATGTTAAAATAAACGGCAAATATTGAATTTCGGGAGAAGGGGAAATGAGGACTTTAGAATAAACTGGTCAATTAACAAACTAGCATTATTAAAGCAGAGCACATATGTCGAATTATTAATTGCTGAGTCTAGTGCGGTTAAAAAAAATGTTTTATACAATAACTGTAAAAAAAACTTTAAATAGCAGATTTTTTTTAAAGTTTTATCATCATTTATTGTTTTTGTAATTTTTGACTTCCGGTATAGTACATAACAACAAATAAATGTTTCAATAAAAATTTTTCTGGATGAACTAGTGGTACTGTAATTTTTGTACCGTTTATTTATTACTTAAAAGTTTGCCTTCAAACTTTCACCTCTGAGCTTTTAATTTTTTCCTTTCTTCAGTCTTCACTCTTTGAAGAATATATGATTCAAACAATTCATAAGTAAAAAATTTATTATTCTTAAAACTCCAATTCTGAAACAAGTTTAATTTGTTAACCGCTCGATCAAGAGCATTTAAGAATCTTGACAGAAAATTTCTGCTTAGGTAAATTAAATTAATCTCTTATCGATTTGCTCTCGACTGTAGCTAATCAAGTTAAACCGGGTAACTTTTTAATTGAGTTTTCAGGTAAGAGACTTAAAGTCACTTTCAGTTCCTTCCGGTAAAGAGCCTTTCGATTGAAAAAAAAATGCAGTCACAAAGGAAATCCCTGAAAGCTGCACTTATACAAAGGAATTTTCCGTGACAAAGATTTTGATTGATCGGCAGACAGTGAATAACCGGCCAATTGTAAAACTGTCTGCTGCACCTGCACCCGCTGCACTGGTGTCCAAAAAAAAGAAAGAAAGAAAGAAAGAAAAAAAAATGGACGAGTGCAATGTGTGAACGTAATTCGATTGTCGGCAGGCAGTGGCGAACGTCAATAATAGGATACGATTATAATAAATTACTCGGTAAATTAGTATTGACCGTGCCGGCGCGACCTTTTGACGCAGGCATCTCGTCGCACGCTAAAATACGTGACGATGTATCTCGTGCGACACGTCCCGAGTCGTACGATGGGATCATCCGATAATGGCGAAAATTAATACCTACAGCTCTATGGTTTCTCCTTAAAATTGAGTAATCTAATGAGCTTCTGAGGATAATCACAGGTGTAAAAATTCCTTTTAATCGAACAAACTATGAGTTATCGTCTCACGGTCGAATGCTGTTTTGTTTCGGAAAATTTATTGTAAAAACCGGTTATTTTTTAATTGTTCTCTACGAATAAATTAACCCAAGCCTGAATAAACTTTCCCAGAAACTCGTACGTTTCCAAATTTTTAAAATAATTTTTTTTCAATAAATTTAATTCGAAATTCAGTACAGACATCTGTATTATAAAAAAAAAAAAAAAAAAAAAAAAAAAAAAAAAAAAAACTGTAAAAGCATCATGATGGATTTTGAAGTTTTAGTTAAGTTCGAGCGAAAGAAGGAAATACGTTGTGATCCCTGCTGATAAATTTTCTTAAAATAATCATGACTGTTGAATTTTTTAAATTAAATATATTTACTTACCTGTCTAAGAGTCGTTGAATTTCCTGCAATTTGATAGAATGATATAAAGTTACGGTGTACTATGTTCATAAATACTTCATATCGTCGATTTAGAGCAAGAACCTGCTATCTCGGCGGGCCAGAGCAAGAACCTATAGCAGGCGACAAATATAAATTGATAATAAATTAAAAATAAAAAACGTTTAATATGTTTTGATAATCTCGTTAATGAACAGGTGCAGATATTACATTCAAAATAAAATTAATTTAAAAAATTGATAATTTTAAGGATTTGAAAATTTTGAGTTTCTCAAAAATAAAAAAACACAAGTAATTTCTGTAATTTTAAAATGATTTAGTTTTCATCTACAATACTTTTTTGCATTCATATAAAAACATACAATTATAAATAATTTCGTGAGCTTTAACAAATTACAACTCGATAATTGATGCTCTCGGTTGAATCCAGATAAGGAGTGGCGTGAGTCGAGACTATATAGGCGTGTGTGCACGACAACGAAAAATCGATCGTAACGACGACGATGACGAATATCAACCCGAGCACATGAAATTCTCGGTACACAGGCTGTTTTAATAAAGCCCACGTGCAAGAGAGAGCGAATTAAAGAGAAAGATAAGAGGAAGGGAGAGCGATTCCCGGGCGATATTAGTTTTGAATTTCTATTGGCTCAATAAAATTTTAATGACCGTTGTCGGCATCCAAACTGCATTCTCCTGAAACAATTGGAGTCAATAAATTTTTGATCCGTAAAAATTTTGCCGCATCCCTCTGAATAATGATAAATGATTATCGAATGTCCTCGATTTTCATAATTATCGGGATTGGACGAGAACATTTAATTCAAAATTTGAATTGCGCTGATTTAAAAAAAGCCCACACAAGACAGAGCGAATAAAAGAGAAAGATAAGAGGAAGGGAGATCGACTACGATCGCCGCGCGATATTAGTTTTGAATTACCATTGGCTCAATGAAATTTTAATGACCGTCGTCGGCATCCAGACTGCATTCTCCTGAAACAATTAAAGTCAATCAATTTTTGATCCGTAAAAAACTTTGCCGTATTAAAAAAAAAAGATGTCAATTGTAGAGAAGTAGAGTTTTGGCAGAAAAATAAGTAGTACCGTCTTCACGCAATACCCAAGTAAACCTGATAAAATTCAATTGATCGTTAAACGCGAACGGACTGCACACGTTTAACAGGCGTAAAATTTTACCATCTAAATTTAGAATATTCACGAGAAGAGAAGGCCAAATGTCGCTATGTTAATATAAAAATACGCAAAATTAAAAAATCTTTACGACTTAGGGCGTCATATTTTAAATACCACTAAAACTTTGGACCAAATTCGTACGAACAGCTTGTAAATTTCCGACCCACTTATTAATGATTTTTTAATGGCCCGATAAAAAAAAAAAAAACACACAACAATTATCATCCTCCAAAAGCATTACTCACCAGGTCGGTTGGTAACCTCGTAATCATCGCAATTCAATCATCACGATGTTGAAAAAAGAAAATAAAGATTCGAATTTTCCCGCGCGCACGCTTCCGACTGTCGTCTGCTCCGCCAGGAGGGGTCGCGTCAGCTGACTTATCGCGCGTCAGTTTGCACCTGTGCAGGCCGCAGTGAATGAAAAAACCGTGTTGTGATTGACGCAGGAGAGGTGTTTGATTACAATGACGAGAACTACGATAAAGTGAAGGCTTTTCCCGGGAAGAGCCTGAGTCATGGCGTTTAAAACCGTGCTGAGGCTCGGGCTGCTGTTCTTCGGGCATGTCTGCTCGCGTGAGTAAACGTCTTCCTAACCCCACTACTCGACTCTGCTCTCCCACTAGCTCGCTTATTATTACCGTTTATTAGCTCGGATTATTGCGAAGCCTTCGAAGTGGGCGGGTTTTTAGTAACCCGGAGGGTTGCTGCACCACGTCTTTGCCAATAATCCTCGGCTGCGGTTTTTTCATGGTGTTGTCACGCGTCCCCCCAGGGTTTACTGGGGTTTACCTCACCTGAGTAATTTTTCTCAAGATGACTTCGGATTAATCTTCGTTTGGAATTTAGAAATTAGTGAAAATTGATGAATAATCACAGAGATGTTGTGCAGTGTTTTTGTAAAATTATGCTAAATTGGGCTTTTTTGAAATACATTGTGGAACCTCGAGCGACAGAGTAGTAAAAAAATCTTACTTTAAATTTATCAGCACTTTATGATCGTAATAGTTGGTATACTTAAGCTTTTGTCAACTTTTTTTTTTAAATCCTGATTCAATTTCATGATTCTTTAAGTATCAATAAAGACTGAAAACCTGCATACGCTAAAAAATAAATAAACAAATGTCGTTCAATCACTTTCAAAATTGATTGTATATTTAAAAAATTTTTTTTTTTTTATTCGAAATGGCGTTCACTACTAATATAGACTGCCAAAACAAAAATATAAAAAAAGCAAAATATTTCAAATCTCATAGTTGAATATATTATTCAACTTTTTAGCAAATGTATATAAAATTATTAGTAAAGCATCTATCTTGTATTTATTATATGCATGAACACTGTAATTTTTGAAAACTTTAAAAGCCACATGCAGAAATAAATAAAAAATACTAATTGCAATTGAAAATTCAATTTATTCTGAAAAAAAAGTTAAATTGTTGGGAATGGCAACCAACCGAGCAATCAACTTAGAAAATAATCATGCGTGATAGTAATTTTCTACAAACTGATTCGGTAGGATTGAAAATTGTACTTTCATGAAATTCTCAACAATTTAGCTACAAGCTATACGCGCAAAAAAAAGGTATGAACAAACAAAAAAAGCCGAGAAATAAGCTCTAAAAAAAAAAAAACTTCGATGTTATCTGTCTTATCAGGTGTTACCTCGAGAACGTCTGCACCACTTGCCGCACGTGTTTTTTCATGCTTTTCGCAACCATTAATTAAAACTTCGTATTAGTAACTATTAGACTTAATTTTTTTCGCACAACTGAAATCGTCACGCTTAGGAGAAAAAAAAAAGGTGCATCGAACTCGAAAAATCAAGAGCAATTAATTGAACCGACCGTGTTACGAAACGTGCATCGACGTCGACTCCACTTGAAAAATTTTTAATATATATTTACCTGCCGCGTTTGCTAAAAGTCGCTCGCGCGATACCGGAATCGGATGACGTACCGGTTTCAAAACATTCACACTATCGTCGTGCCTTTCCGCGAGCTCAGGGCTAAAGTGCAGGAATTCTCTTTTTTTTTTATTCGAGTTGAGTAAATTCGTTCCGTTCGAAAAGTTTTGTCTGGAAGCGTTTTGGGCACCTATTTATTTTGATTCTCAGGTATTTATAAATATAATTTTTTATTCTAACGCGTTGGGTAATTTATTTAGTTTTTAGTACAAGGACATCAGTAAAATTATGTTTTTTGATTATCAATTTAAACATGAACAATTGAATTACTTTCTAATTTACATGCACATCTGACGTTTAGCTTTGACCTTTGGCTTGTTTAAAAATGAAATTAGTAGCTCGTTATCAGAATACGAGTAGAAATAAAATTAGATGGCTTGATAGTTAACTAATTGCAGAAAAAAATGATTGATTATTGGTGAACTCGGTATCAATCAACTGGTGCACACTAGATTGAGTACGAATTTAGAAATGAAGTGTCTAAAAATAAAGAAGTACACATACCTACACTACAGAAGTGATGTCCTAGTCTCACTTCAAAAGACTTGCTCAACGATTTTCGTTTTGACACCCTTATCTCGATATATTTAAATGATTGATTTTGGCCTATAATTGATAGATTCAATTGGATAACGAATTCTTTTGATTCATCAAATTTTCCGAAATAAAAAAAAAATTTAATTCTTTTGCTGGTCAATCATAATCCACGTAATTACCAAACGATAGGTATTGATCGAGGTATTGATAAAATAAAATTTTATGACTTAACCGTAATTATCGATAAAATCAACATATCTTTTTTTCGGTTCGATTGCTCTTGGAGAACATAAACGGTTTCGGATTAAATTTTTCGGTTAGTATTTAATCATGGATTAAACAAGCATTAAAAAAAACCACAATGATTCTTATTTTTTTTTTCATTCTCTGGATACACCAATCAATACCTAACATTTGATAATGATTTACCGAATAAAATTTTTTATTTCTAGTTCAAGGGTAAAAATTAGAAGCTGCTACTTAACTTATTATTTTACATTGCTAAATCTTAATAATCTAAAGATCAATGTAGGTCAAAAATTTTAATGATTGATCTGAGAAATCATGGTCGAATGTCATGGAAATCATTTTTTTATTATTTAGTTCTTGAGTTTGAAAAAAAAAATTCAGTTTTTCTATGAGCAATAAAAATCATAATTTATTAAAGTAGGAATTTTCAAAAAAATTATAACGCTTCAAACTCTAGTAATATTATAAAATTTTTACCCTAAACAATAAATTTGATTTCTCATTTTATTTGTCGATGATTCTTTGTAACTTGGCATTAATTAATAATTTTTAATTTATCATTCACCGGTTCCTATACGTATCTGTATAATTATTACACAGTCTTGGAAAAACAAAATATATTTTCAAATATTGTAAACGCATAACTTTATAAAAAAGAAAATTTTTACTCGGAAAGTCTGAAAAAGATAAGATTTTAAAAACTTTTGTAACATTCAAGGCAACTTTCAATTTATTGGTCAGTTTCGTGTTAGCGTTTACTCGAAAAAAACCGGTAAATTATTAGCCATAAACACGAAATGTTTGTACAAAAGAGAAAAAAAGATTTGTAAACTTTAAACTTGTATACCTTGCCGTAGTATATTAGACTATAGGAAACAGTTATTAAAAGAAACTATATCAAGTACTTATAACGATTCATATTAAAATATATTAAATTTTTGTTCTGTGGGAATGTTTTGCAGTCAACTATTTGATTTTTTTGCAGAAGAATTAATACTCAATCTATTTACTTAATCATCAATTAAAAATTACTGAAATTTCTGACAAAAAGAACTACGTTTCCATTGAAATTGAAAAAAAGTTGAATACTTCTAAAGCAAGTTTTACAAAAGTTATGGACGTTCCGCGAGTTAGCGAAAAATGAAAGGATTTTACTTTTATCATTTGAATTTTCCATGTTTTTTCAGTCAATCCATCAAATCAGTTCTTCAATTTTGAAAAATATACATACATTTCCACATAAACAGAACAAATTCAAAATTTATTCATTTAGTTCGATGAACTATTTTTGTCCAAAGCTTCAATTACAATAAAATTTGTAAATTATTGATTCTCAAGTCTCATTCTGTATTCTCAAACGCCTAAACTTGATCAGCTGATTGACATTCATCATACAACCAATGTAAATAAAAACGCTCAGTTAGTCACCTTTGAGCCTACACAACTCTCAAACAATAATAATTCCAGTATACAAGCTTATTTAAATTCGTAAACTTTGCAAAAAATTTTCGTTGTAAAGAGCACGAATTTTACCATAAATAAAAATTACCCACCGTCACAACTTAAGGCAATAAAGTAACGAAACTACGCCCATAAACGCAAATAAAAATTCTCAAAAGCACCAAAACACAGCCTCGTCTTCAGGGTTATTACGTAAGCATATTAACCGAAAATCCATAATTCAAAGCCCCCCCCCCCTCCCTTCCCAGGGTCCGGTAAGAACATACCGTAATATTCTAGAATCCCCATACGCTCGAGTGACAGTTTTCCCGTGTCTGCCACCGTCGCGTAATACTCTCTTCGTCCCCCCCACCTTCAGGTCCGAGCCGCGCTGAATTCGTCCGTCGTCGCGGTTGTTGCTCGCCTCGCTCGCGGCTCGGCTTGCAGTCTCCTGGCTCTGGTCGCACGTGCCGAACTATCCTCCTCCTCCTCCCGGCTCCCGCTCAGTGTAAACAAAAGGTAAGAGGTCGAGAGCAGGCCCGTTACGCAAGTGCCCCGCTGCTTACTTTTCGTAATTTTTCGCGAGTTTTGTAATGTCTTGAAGTGTGTATTTACCCGGATGGGGTATAACAGTGATCGGATGATAGGTGCGAAAACCACGTGGTTTTTTTTTTTGTTTTAGGGAGGGGGATAAATTTAGACGACAATCGGCGCTCGGACCACTTTTAACTTCCGCGTTTATTTTTATGTACTGCGATAAGGTCGAATTGAGAGTGAGAATTGTTTAAAGAACAGGTACGTGGTTTTCTCTAAGTTACGGTGAAGAATATTTTTATTTGGAATTTGGGAACAACAAGCATTTAGATTCAAATATTCGTAGTGTACAGAATCGAAGCAAAATGTGCGGAATAAATTTATCCAAACAGTGCATGTCACGACAGTCTTATCGTATCGCGATCGGACATCGAACTACTTCCCACCTGATAACGAAAGATTATTCAAAGCTGGATGCACCAAATCGTTGTTTGTTTGTTTGTTCAGCTCGGCTTAACCGTCCGACTTTTTTTGAATAACACAGTGTTGTTCCATGGAAAAGCGCGCTTTTGCCCGCGAGGATCGTTTTGTTTGCAGCGCGTAATATGCATAGCGTCTCGTATTACGAAAGCCTGAAATCTTTGTGAAATTACATAGTTTCTTTCGTCACATGCACATGGGTCTTCAATAAATTTAAAATTGATGGTCATTAAAGGAGTGAGTTAACATGCGGGGATGATGTATCGCAATTTCCAAGCCGTAATGTGTCATTTATCCTCATTACCAGTCTTATGTTTTTATTGAAAAAACTTTAGGAATTCTCGATACATAGATACGCGTTTTTCTTTTCGAAAGAGCTTTGACGTATAAACAATGTTTTAGATACAAGTTTCAGTTTGAATTGGACGAAGTAAAAGTGCATGTCATTGAAAGTAATGTCAAGCGATCTCGACGGGTTGAAAAAATTTTTGCCGCAATCTAAGGGAACGAGTAAACTTATCTACGAGTCCCGAAAAATCTTATCCCAAATTACATCTTGAAAATTTTAATTGCACCCACTTTGAAGTAAAATCAATTTGGGCATACAAAAATCTTTATCTTTTTATGACTCACAATCGCCGAAGAAAATTGAACAAAAAAATATTCCATCGTAAAATTTTTATTGCTTTTGATTAATTCACACAAGTCTCGCGATATGAAAACTTGTATTTAAAAAAATACTTGCCTCTTTACCAAGAAAAATTGCGCTGGAAAAATATTTCAACATAAAAAATTACGTTCTTGTTAATAATACACTGTAGCAAATACTTAATAGTACTGTGTAGTAAACTAGACTCGTGCAGAATATCATATCTGTACAGGCAAAGGAACGGACAACTTTTCACAATTAATTACACCGAACGAAATTTTTTTGTTCTATGCTAATTCTTACTACTCTTTTCATAGTTTTAAAAACCATTGCTTGTTTTTGGTAAATTTTACTAATTTAAATAGTTGGTACCGTACCAATTTTTCTACTTATTTTTATCAATTTTTATATATTAAAAAAAAAAAATGCCATACTCTAATCTTACCTACGTTTTGATAAGTACTAACGTGAAAATTTTTCAGGTCGTCGAGCGATGGTGAACAAATTATGGTTCCGGGAGTTGGCACGAAAGTGGTTCCAGGCAAAGTTCGACCCGCCGCACCCGCGATGCTTCTCGGAGCCGAAGTCCCAGGGGGAGCTCAGGCACTGGTTCCTGGCCTACCGATGGCTCATCTTCTCGGCGTGGCTGGCCATAATCGTCTGCTCGCTCCTGGAGATCGGCAGCGTCGAGAAGCAGGGCAGCATGGAGAAGTGGCCCATCTACCTGACCAACTGGGACCTGGCCCTGGGTCTGATCCAGGCGTTATTGGGCGCCCTGATAGTCACCCGCCGGTGGAAACTGCAGCGCGCCCGGGCGGACTTCGACGCCCGCAGCCACTTGAGCTTCGGTAAGCTCGAGCGGGCGTACTGGTTCCTGTACGTGGTGACCTCGAGTCTGGCCGTGGGCGTGACCGTGATCTACTGGTGCCTGGTGCACGACCCCAAGATCCACCACGTCGACTTCGTGAACATAATGATCCACGTGGCCAACAGCGTGCTCATGCTCCTGGACCTCTGCGTCGCGAGCGTCCCTTTCCAGCTGAGCTGCTTCTGGTGGAGTCCCCTGCTCACCAGCTTCTACATAATCTTCAGCGTGGTGTACTACCAAGCCGGTGGGCTCGACAAGAGGGGCCAGCACGCCATCTACAAGATCCTTGACTGGGAGAAACCCTGGCGCACCCTGCTCGTCTGCGCCGGGGGACTGACCTTCCTCGTAATAACGCACTGCCTCCTGTACTTCCTGGCCAGGTTTAGGGACCGAGCCTACGAGAAGCCTGAGAAACAAGACCCTGACAACAAGGACACCATCAAGAAGAACGAATCCATGGTTTGAAGTGGACAATTGATTTTTACTTTATCGTTTATTTTTTCCTCTTATTTTTTTCCCGTCCGATGACCGGAAATCTGGACATGTGTTGTGTATGATGTAAAGTCATCAGATAGACTGACCGAATGCGTACGTGATGCCCGGAAATCATCGTGCAATACTTTGCCGACGCCGCTGCAATTTGTGACGTTATTTTCTGCGGGAGGCAATACAGGAAAACTTTTTTTTTCAAAGTAATTACCGTTGTTATCTAGAACTCGTGGTTTTTTCTTTCTTTCTTTTTTTTACAAATCTAGTTTGTACATGAAGACACTTTTGTTCATGATTTTAATTCACCACGTTAGGTATGTTTAATTGTATTTTTACCTCTTTAATTTACGGAACATAATATAGAGTCTAAGTCTCGGTCGATTATTAAAAAGTAATAAGTCACTATTAATTATTAACTGTCAATGTAATCGGTATTCTCAAAACGAAATGTTGATTAGTCGATCGGTTCGACTCAAGTTTATTGTTAATTAATTTTTTGGTTGAAATGAATTTCTTAATTGCTGTGGTGTTTGCTTTTTTGTTAAAAAATTTCATTTTTGATGTTATTTTTTTAACAAAATTTTAGCCGGTTCAATTTTACGATATAGTATTGTTATTCTAAAATTTTTGTTGTATGAATGAAAAAACAAACTAAAACAGTGATTATTGTTGGACTGTAAAAATTGTATTTAAAAATGTGTAGTGTACTGCATTTTTTTCAATGACGGTGTGAATGATAAAATAAGAGTATTTCAATCATTTCTTCAAGTATTAACGAGCTTGTTTTCTCATTTTCTGAAAAAAAAGAATACTGCTGCAAAATTACTTTTGTAAAATATTTATATAAGCCATAATTTTCATCAGAATCTATAATAGAGCTAAAGAATTTTAAATTTATGTAGTATTATAAAGCGAATACAATTTTGTAGAATGATAGTTTAGGTAGCATCTTTACCTCTGTTAATCACCTAAATTTATTAAAAAAAAAAAAAAAAAAAAAAAAACATACGAAAAAATAGAATAACCTGTATGGTAATATTAAATATTAATTGTGATAGAAAAAATTCAATCAAAAATTTTACGCCAGATTATTTGTCACAAAATAATATTGTAAGTAAATTTTTATAATTTATACATCGTAAATATAAATTACGATACATAACGTTTCACGCAATCGTTGTCTAGTTATAAGTTAACTATATATGTACATTCCTTGCCTGTAAATAATTCCAAAGATTATCTTATCAAATTTAAGGACATATTATTCCTATGATTATTCAATTTTCTTATGAAACTCTTTTTAAATTATTTTCAATTGAATATTATATATTTTTAAAGTACGTACCATACCGTTGATAGATTAGTTTAATGCATATCATATTAAATGTCAAATTTCTTTTTTAAAAAACCAATGCAGGTGTCTTTATTAGTTATAGGAATAATATTTTCTAAAATAATTTTTTTGTAAACATTGTAAGCGAAACGGTTAAATAAAAGAACCGTGATTTTGAAAAATATTAAATTTTTTTTATACTAGTAATTGATTTTACCACACTTTATAATTCAAATTTGTGTAGTATTGATTGAAAAGTTATTAATAAATTTTTTACATTCATATAAAAATAACTAAAATTTTTTTTAATTATAAAAAAACTTAATTTAAAAAAAATTTTTTTAAATATTAATTAATAATAATCCTACTAAGTTATTCCAAACCTCAAAAACTAAAATTTTCTTAATTTAATTTAATAAAAACATTTTGTTTTTTATTATTCTCGAATTAAAATTTTCTTATAATCGTTACAAGCTTTTTTCGACTACTGTTGAGTTGGAATTGAAAATTTCGATCCCAATAATTTTTTTCGTTTAACAAAAATCTCGTTACTCAATTTGTTTACGTTATTCTTCATAAAACCTGATTAAAAATTATGTAACACTAATTTTTCTTCTCGAAATATCGGTAAATCAAATAAATTGATTAAATTTTACTTTTTCTAAATTTTTAAGAATAAAAAAAATTTTTTTTGTACAACTGACGATTATAACTTATTCATACGATTGATAAAAATCAGGTGAAAAAAAATAAAACTAGTAAAAAATTCTAAAGCTGTTGGGAAAAAAATTTCAGCAATAACATACTCCTTTTATGAATATTCTGAACACGATAATGAAAAAAAACAAACTACAAATTTGTCTTAACATAAACTTTCAAGTTACATATATTTAAAAAAAAGAATTCATTTGATTACATAAAAAGTTTTCCTTTGAAGGAGAATGAGGTCCAAGGAAAATGACTTTGGTAAGTTTTCCAAACAGCTTTAAAGGGGAATGAGGTCCACGGAGAATGACTTTGGCAAGTTTTCCAAACAGCTTTGAAAAAGGATGAGGTTTAAGGAAAATGACTTTGGCAGGTTTTCCAAACAGCTTTAAAGGGGAATGAGGTCCACGGAGAATGAGTTTGGCAAGTGTTCCAAACAGCTTTGAAGGAGGATGAGGTTTAAGGAAAATGACTTTGGCAAGTTTTCCAAACAGCTTTGAAGGAGTATGAGGTCCAAGGAGAGTGACTTTGGCAAGTTTTCCAAACAGCTTTGAAAGAGTGTGAGGTTTAAGGAGAATGACTTTGGCAAGTTCAAAGTTTACATTTGATTACAATAAAAAGTTTTCTCCTTTGACAATTTTTATAAACCGGACAGTCGTATTTTTTAATAAATTTTTACTTTTATACAACAAATTTTTTTTTATAATTTATTGCATGAACAAATCGTAAGGTCGAATTAAAGTATAGAAAGTAAGTATTAATTTTTCAATTTTTTGTTGAGTTTTAAGTTAGTCACTTTGATTAAAAATACCAGCCGGGAAACCAGCTTGTATAGGGTCAAAAGTCAAAAAGTCGGCCACGTTTGTAAAGTCATGTCCTGTAATTCCGCACGGAAAAAAGGTACTTAAAAATGAGATATCATTACAAAAATTTGATAGCTTTCTGATCCCATTGAAAAATAGATGCTGTCAAATTTTTGTAATGATATCTCATTTTTAAGTACCTTTTTTCCGTGCGGAATTACAGGACATGACTTTACAAACGTGACCGACTTTTTGACTTTTGACCATAAATACATTTAGTACAAACTAATATTTTATAAAAACACATGAAAGATTACGTCTATCAATAGAACAGTTTATTTTATTAAATCTTATATGAAAGAATACGTCCATACATCAATTTTGATAAAAAAATTTCAAAACTACTTGGAACTTCTCAGCTTTTTATTAAGCTTTTAATTTTATTGTCAGCAAAATCACTGAAGTCGAGTATAATTCAAGAATCTGAAAAAAGTTGACGAAAAGTTCGTATTTGTAATTAAAACAATATTTGCTTATAAATTTGTCGTATTATTTCTACCAAATCTTTTTTCAGTTTTGCATATTTATGATATTTAAAGTATCATAAAATAAACGATTTATAATTACTATAACGTGAATCGCATAAATTGAAATTTATAATTTTTTTGTTTAAATTGAGTAAACTAGCTTCAATTTTTGAAAAAAAAATCTTTAATTATAAATTGTGTTAAATTAAAAGTTAGTTTATTTATTTAAAAAAGATTTCAATTTAATTTAAAAATTTCGATTCTTTGAAAATTTTTTTTATAAGCTTAGACAAAAACAGAAAAACTAAAAAAAAAATTGCTAGAAAAATAAATCATAGTTCATATTTATACATAATTAGCATTTTTTCATAACAAATATCCTTATCACCGAAGGTTTTTTTTATCAACTAGGGTTAAAGCATCGACGTAAAATGTTTACCGACAGCAGCTATCGCTGTACTTCTGCATTCAAAGAGCCAAAATTCAAACTAGGTGCTTAATTATTTTATTCAGATAAGAACTATACATTTTTACAGCATACAAAAAACAATTTACTACACAGGTTATAAACTTACTAATTATAATTTTTTAATACAGCAGCCAACTCGAGGATCGGGCAGATTTGTGTTCTTTCGAGCGGGGGCGAGTTCGGGCAGGGTAACCTCGCTGTCTACATCAGCAAGGCTTTTGAGCCTGTCTGCCCTGGACATCTTACTGACCTCGACGATGGAACATGGTTTTTGACAGTGTGGCTGTTTGGTGCATTTGAGTTTCTGAACTATCTCGCTCAGAGTGCAGTCCTGTCGGGTGCACATAAAATTTTGAGCGGGAGTTTTTGACTCGGGGTAGCTTGCGCAAGCGCAGCCATCGCGGGTTGACGGATCCAAGCACGGGTCCTCCTGGCAAGGATCCCAGCACCATATGCGTTTGTGGGTAAGATATTGCAGGCGTCGGTTGCGTGGTTTCATCTCGTCGTAGGGTAATTTGAACGGCTTTGTGTGTACTGGACACCTAATAATTAGGAATAAAGAATATGGATAAAAGAATTTATGATTTTATTTCGCGTTTACGAAATATTTCTTTGCATGGGTAGTATTCAAATGTCCATTTCATCATATTTTTTTAAAACAGTTTAATTAAGCGTTACTGGATAATTTTTTTTTTTTTTTTTTTTTTTTTTTTTAATCCTATCAAACGTAAAATTTGTTCATTGCAATAAAAAATTATTTTAAATCAATTTTTTTTTTTGAGAACTTGATTAAATGTAGAAAAAAATATTCAAACAAGGTAAATATTTTTGGTTTATGCAACAACTTAAAACTAATGTAGGCAATTTCAAGTTCCAAACTAAAATTCTCTTAAAAAATGTGAAAAAATAATTACAAGTTGGTTTCACACGGTTCCCGGGGTATGGACACACAAGCGCAGTAGCAATCCAAGCAGCTCACGGAATCCGACACCATTTTGCATATTACCGGACCCGGGAGTCTCAACAGTGGGGGTGGAATACCCTTCGACTCCTTGCAAACATCGTGCTCTATTTTTGGTGGCTCGTTGTAGATAAAAACGTCACCTTCCGTAACTTCGTAACTTGGGTCTCTCAGTCGGAGGTCGTTGTCCCTTAGTTTAGATAAATTTTTTTATTATCACTGTGAACCAGAGAAAATACTATACAATAAAAAAATTGAATTGACAAAAGAAATTAGTAAAAGTATGAATAAAATTAAGCTATGAAATGGTTTTTCTAGGTACTAGAAAAATATTAGATTGAGTCTATGAAATAGTCAGTAAATGGCTAACTTACATTTCTTACAGGATCAATACAAGACCGCATCATGGTTCTATTTTCTAAGTTAATTTTTTTAGGAGTAATAAGTGAGACGGAACAATTTTATTGTTCTTTATCGTCGAGAAAAAACCCACTTACATAAGTTCCTGCCGTTCTTTCCAAAGTCTTCGACAAGTTTCTGGATGCGGATAGATTCTTTCCACTCCAAAAATATACTCCTTGAAAGTCAGCTGTCTGCACGGCGGCGGAGGGATTTTACAGTCTGTGGGCTTTGGTTTCGGTGGTGGTGGTTTCTTGAAGCTAAACCATTTTCTCTTCCTTGGCATTGCTAGTGTAAATAAAAATTTTTTAGTAATCGTGACTATTCACCGCTGGAGTTACGAATAATTACCATCGAAACACCTATCGGTTCCAAAGTCGTACTTCGGACATTCTGGGATTCTTTTCCTGCAACCATAGTTTTCGACAGACATGTAAGTTTTCTTTTCTTCCTTGGGAATATCAATTATTTCCTCGAGTTTACGTGTTTTTTCCTTTTTTTTATTCCAAGTCCAGAAGTAATTTTTGTTTCCGCGTTCTGCGAGCGACAGTAAATTTTTGTTCTCTAAAAGACCGGTTAAAATATGAGGCTGTAAATTCGAATGTACATCGGTCAATAGCATGCGTATACTTTAATAACCTCAAAAATTATTTTTTTAATTTAGTTTGTTGAATTTTTTTAATTAGTACGACTTTTAGGTAAAAAGCAGAGATGAAAAATTTACCTGGAGGAGTACGTGACTCGTGACTTGAGAATTTAACTTTGTAAGGGCCATGACTGTTTTTTTAGAAATGATCACTCGTATTTTGAATTTAAACTGTTCACAGCCGAAAATTTGATTGTTTTTTGTTAAAACATTTTACCCCCTCAAAGTGAAAATATAATTGTCTCGCGGGCTTTATTTGTTTTTATCTGTAAAATATTGATAACGAACGGTAAAAAAGCGTTATTATCCAATTAAAAATTCAATCAGGGAAATACAAAAAAGAGCCGCCCCGGGGTGAATTTTTCCACGCGAAAGGTCATCAAACGTAATCACGAGTATACAGTCAGCACGGATCAATGGCTTTTCCCCGGCAGCTCGTTTGCTCGGTCCAGTGCAGCAGGAGGTGTCGGGAAATTGATTCGACTGTCAAACATATCCCGGATGCTGGGATCTCAGCTGGTGTTGGTTTGTGTTTATGCAAGGACACGACTGTAAACCTAGCACTGGTGGGATTTTTTAATATTCGAGTCGATAACTGGGTTTCCTCTTGACTTTGTTGTGGGTTTTCGAGATAGAGGTGGACGCGTAGAACTTGAATCAGAAACAATAAGTTCTTGTAAAAATATTCTTTACCTTTTTTTTTTTTTATTCAACTAGGAATTTGAATTTTTTCTGAAAATAATTACCTGATAATGATTGTGAAATCGATAATGAGAGGAAATAAGAGGATCAGCCCATACGAGCCCATAGAAGTTAACAAACTCTTTTCATAAAAATTTTCTAGAATCGAGCCAATAAGAAGGCTTTAATTATTCTGTAACCATTTCAGCCAACAGGACTTACGAATGGCAATATTTGTATAAAAAAATATTGCATACGACACGTGACTCGGTGATAATATTAAAATTTTGCTGCTACACGTCGAAGAATCAAGGTATTCTACAATAGCATAACTTTTTATGTTCGATGGAACCGGTATCTACGAGCCAAGTTGACGACAACATTTTTATTGTAACTTATTAATTAGATTTTTTCTTTTAGCAATCGTTCAAGTTTGCATTCAAGTATTATTTTATAGCTTTTCAACTTTGAAAAGATATTCAGACTAGGGGGGGTACCCCCCTGCTCGCTCCGCTCGCCAACCCCCTAATTATAATTGATGACTCTATGTTTGGTAAAATAATAAAAAGACTTAAGTGCTTAAAACCAATAAAAATTAGACACGAGAGTTCAGTTTGAACTTTACTTACTTATCATAATTTTACCAAATTATGTTACCAAAAGATTCATAACCTTACCAACCCTACTTGATTTTTCATCTTTAACCACCTAACATATTTTAATCTTAGCCACATTACAGACCTTACTAATTTCACTTACTTCAAATACCGCACTTAATCCCCAACTCAACTC
Source organism: Encarsia formosa (assembly GCA_038277355.1). Lineage (NCBI taxonomy): Eukaryota > Metazoa > Arthropoda > Insecta > Hymenoptera > Aphelinidae > Encarsia > Encarsia formosa. The sequence continues at coordinate 117,614,363 of CM076184.1, forward strand.
TCACTCACTCTACCAACAAGCCCTACTCACCTTATTCATTTTGGACCTGACTCATCTTAGATCTCTAGCTTAAACTGCCCACCCTGAAAACTACTCTAGTAATTAGCGAAATAATAAAAAAATCACGATTATTTTCTAATTTTGCAATCTTGTATAAGCAAGCCTCGATTTTCAGTCGTAATACCCCTAGTGCTTCAAAATTGTCGATAATTTTCCGACTGTGTTTTGCGGGGCAAGTTTGACAAAAAATCACTCGCGCTTCGCGCTCGTGATTTTTAACCTGTCAAACTTGCCCCCCTCGTTGCTGTGCAAAAAAACTGGAGGAAAATTATCTAAAATTTTGAAGCACGAAGGGTTATTCGGCTGGATTATACAAAATTTTTTTACAGATTCTTCTTGAGATGAACTTACTTCCTGCATAGTACCAGCTCACAAAATTGCGTTTAAGCCGATTTATGATTTTGTGGGGGAAGGGTTGGATTTAAAATGATAAACGGCTTTGTTCAGCACCCACTCATGGCAACAAAAAGGATTTAATAAAAATTTCAATGACATAAAATGACATAATTAGAAAGCTGCGTAGCTCAAGACCTTTTTAATGATATATGATTTTATATGAAAATTCTAATTAGAGCCAAAGTTATAATTTTAATATCTGATCTACCAGCCCACAACCACCTTACCTACACTCTACCCTTCGCACAGACTCGCCTTATCTAACCTGATTTACTATTCTCATCCATATTAAGAACCCTACTAACTATACTTACTTTTTTATCTTCAACTACCTGACCTAATTCAATCTTAGCTACATTACTGAACTCACTAATTTGATTTACTTCAAATACCGTATTTTATCCCCCAAACTTATCTCACCTAATCTACGAACAAATCTTATTCACTTTATTCATCAACTCAGTCACTAACTTTAAAGTTTTGTTGAAGTAAGGTACCTGTACCTAATATGGCCCCTTTAAGCGAGAATCGACGTTGTGGCGAATCAAATCACTATTTTTTGACGGGATTAATTCAAGAGCTTTAAAATGAGACCTTACACGTTTGATTTTGATCAATGAGCTTCAAATGCCAGAGGATTTACCAAAACATGGTTTTTTAAGACACATAAAATTTGTGTCCTAATATGGCCCCCCTCTCCTCCCTGAAGTATTTTATTCATTTCGATTTTTTAAATCAATCGGAATATGAGATTGAAAAAAACTTCAAAATTTTTAACATTTTAAAAATAATTTATTTAAAAATTGAGCCTTTTTTACAATTTTTTTGAAAGCTTTGCAACCAGTAGAAAAATTACAACTTTAAATTTTTATCAAAGTTTGATTTTTGAGCTAGAATGCTTTTTTAGTTATAAAATGAAAAAAAGCTTTGAAACAATTAAATTTATTTTTCTTAAATAATATTAGGATAGGATTTTCTAAAAAGTAAACATGAAACTAAGGACTCTTAATATCGGTATTTCTACTAATTCGCGGGGGGCCATATTGGGAACACTGGAGAATAATAAGTTATTTAAGAATAAAACCTGTTAGAAAACGAGTTGAACAAAAACTAAGGTCGCGTTTTAAAGCTGAAACAATAGCGAATCGAAGCTACTTATTCAAAATTTGGTCAGATGCGTCTAAATCTTTTGGCAGACCATTTAATTACAACGTAAAATAATAACGGAGGTATACAAAACGTTTTTAGCTATTAGGCGTGCGCAAAAATAATTTTAAAATGTTCTAAACAACTTACAACTTCATAATTCAGTGTTTTTGACTTCTTCCTACCTTGTAGAGATGCCGCATATCGAGCATATTCAAAATAACAGGGGGGGCCATATTAGGCAAGGGGCCATATTAGGCACACTTACCTTACTTTAAATTTTGAAAAAACTCTATTAACATTTTTAAGTGCAATAACAAACCCTTCTCACCTCATCTTCCCTTCCACGCTCCTCCCCATAACCTCCGCCTAACCAATCTCATCTACCTTACCAACCTGTACTATTTTTCCTGTTTTTTCACATGTAGCTTCAATATTATGTTCATATAAATTTGTTATTTTCAATCTAGTTCCATTGCATACACCATCTTTTTTACTTAGATTTCTAATTAACATTACCACTGCATTTTTTTTTTAGTTTTAGTTCATGGGTAGAAAGCCCGTCATTTACTGAATTTAAGTATTCAATTGGATAATTTAAACATATATTTGAATCAGTTTGATCTACTCCCTTATGAATGGCTTTGTCTATACTGTAATATGTTTTACTTGGTCCATTTAATATGTTTAATAGTTTTCTGTTTAACATCGCAACATTTTTATTTTTTGAAGCTAAAATAACTTTGTTTAAATTATTATTTTCATTTATATCTCCAAAAATTGAATAACAAACATCTTTATTTTTCCATTTCATAGGTATTTTAAAATTTTCAATTTCTCCTATTTTTAGTAATAATTTAGAAAAATTTTTATTTTTACATCTCATATTTTCAGTGAGTTTAAGAATTTTGAAATTTTTCCACAATTTACTGTATTTAATCGTATCTTCTACAATAATTTTTTCATTACCTCTTTTGACTACAGGAAAGATTTGTCTAAAATCGTCACCTAAAATTATTAATTTTCCTCCAAAAGGAAAAAATGTTTTACCTGAACCACCTGGTCCATCTTTTAAGTACATATTATTTTTGTTTTTTGTTATTGTATTAAATATATTTTTTTGATCATTATTAAATTTTTCAAACATTTTTTCATACTCTTCTTTTCAGTTTATTTTGCAGTCATAATTTTCAGAAATATTAGAAATATTTTCTAAGCATGGTTCTGGTAAACCAAAACATTTATAACTTAAATTACAATCTTCGCTAGATAGAAATTTGGTTATTTCATTCAAACCTCTATCTTCTGCATTATCTTTGAAATCTTTTATAAAATGTAATTTATATTTATTCCAAATTAAATTACCAGGAATTTTTTCAGACAATAAAAATAATCCGAAAAATTCTTGTAATTTTTTCGGAGTTAAATAGTTTATAGATTCTTCAAAAATGGCATATACATTTTTATCATTTACTATTAGACCCATTTAAATAGCTCCTTCTCTATATGTTTATAAATAATTTTATTATGAGTTCTCAAGTATTCGTGAGAAGTACCACCTTTTACTTTATCTGATATTAATTTTAAGTGAAAACTCTGAATTTTTAGAAGAAACAACCTTTATTCTACCTATAGTTTGAAATTTTTTTTAAATTTTTCTATCTAACAAAAGTTTTATCATCTAGAAATCTATAGTAATTTGGTATATTGGCATTTTTAATATTTCTAACAGATCAATTTTATTTAATTCAAACCAAGTTGCTAAAGTTGTTTTCCAATTTTTTAACTATTTAATTTTTTAACTATATTATGTTTTGTTGATTTTCTGTATGAATTTCTAAACGTTGTACTGAATGACTACATTTACACAATTCAAATCTTTCTATACACCAAGCTGCTTCTATAGAAAATATTACATGAGAATCTAAAAAACACCGTTTTGAGAAAAGGAGGACTCAACTTTGAGGACTCAACTTTTTCGTCGCAGACTCAACTCTGAGGACTCAACTTTGAGGACTCATAAGTATCGTTTTTACTTGTCTTTTGACCGTGTTTTTATGAATTTTCAATTTTGAGGACTCAATTTTGAGGACTCAACTTTGAGGATAATAAAAAAAAACCGGATTATAATATAGGGAGATTATTGACTTATATTATGATGATAAGACGACATGCTTTATGATACGTTATTCTGTTTAAAAATACAAAAAAATTTTTTAACTTTATTTTTATAAAAACTTTCTCAGCGATTAATCTAAACCTTCATCCTATTCAAACGTCTGAGGGATATTTAGGTCATTTAACAAATGTATTGTTTATTTTTCAATTATAAAAATTTATTTAATTTAACAGAAATTGTTGTTAAAAGTTTACTACATAATACAAATTGTCACTTTTTTATTAGATGGAAACGAGGAGCTATATGCACTCCAGAGTCACCAAAAAATTATTCATATGAAATATTTAAACGGGACAGGACTACGAGAACTTGATATAATATTTTTATCTAATAGTCCTATGATAGTCCTGTCAAACAGGACCAAGTGCATAACCCCTTGTTTGAATTTCATAAAAAATGCGTTGTCTAGAAAATAAAAACGGGTTTGAAAGGTAGAAGGATAGAGAATCGAGCCAATAAATAATTATTTCGATCGGGTGCATCCTGTTTTATTAGCAAAGCGTTATTGAGTACCACCGATAAAAATTAGAACAGAGGTGTTAAAAATCACTTTTCTGCCATGGGGCGAAGGCAACAGTCATTTTCAAAAGAACTAAAAACTTCATAACATACCGTTTTTGACTTCTTCTCATCCTTTAGAGTGGCCATGGAACGCACACATTCAAAATATCAGGGGTGGCCATATTAGCACACTTACCTTATAAATAAAAAAAGCGGTCTTTGGTTTTAAAAGATTTCATTACGCATCTATTCTGATTTCATTATAAATCGACTTGGTAAAATTTTCAACTAGTCGTATATATTAGCTTTAAATATTAGCGTATACCATAATTTCTAGTTTGACTACACAAGGGAAGTAATTAGAGCTAGGCGTTTATCATAATGTACCAGCTTGATCCATACCATCAACTTCGGGTTCACTAAGCCCTCGTCAACTAAATTAATCGGATAACACTAAATATAACTGCATGCAAATCTCTCGCTCCATAAAAAAGCACTCAAACCGAGCCGAAAAAAGGACCAGATTCAATTACTCAACCGAACAAATGATGATCGTTTGTACGCCCCCAGATAAGTCGTAGCTCGCATAACGATAAAGGGAAAACGACACGAGCGACTGTAGGCGATTTTATTAACGTAACGAGAAGTTGAGAAGGTGCCGCTGCAGATGCTTGCGCGGGGGAAGGAATTCTAGTTCCCGGTTTGCCAGTTTAGCCCCGACCCCCTACCCCGCGTAAGGAGGGTGTTTACTCGAGACGCGACAATTCATTACGTAATTGAATTGAATGAGGCTTTTACCCTCCCTGAAATCTTCCGGCTGCAGTACGCTACAGCTACTGACTTCCTTATTTAAAAGCTGGTATGTAATTTTTACGAGTGCGCTGTCTTTTAATTTATCTTTTTTTCTTCTTCTTACCACGATTTAGTTAATAACTACTGATGAGTGTGGTTTAGTTATTCTGGTTTTATGTACTGTTTAATTTACTGTGGATAATTAATTGTTGATAATTGTACGAAAATGAAAAAGCCTAGGCATTTAAGTAAAAGTCGGTGAATAGTCAAACGATAATTATTTGTTTATTTTTTTGCCTTATTTTGGTCACGCATTTACTTTAATATTGTGTGAAGAGATTCAGTCGTTTTTGTAAACTTTCAATAAATGCGTCGAAAATAAAAGTTTTTACGCAAAATTATTTGAATTGAATATAAAAATTTTTTTTTAGTCTTGAAAAAGTTATGATATTTTCATTTGGACATCAACAAATGTCTATATGTAAATAAACAAATGCATACAAACCAGCTAGTTTCATTAAAGAAAAAATTTTTTTCAAATATTTATAATTTTTAATTAATACATTGCTAAAATTGTAAATATTTTTTACGTAAATATCCCATCTTCGTTAGGGATTTCAATTGAACTAGAAGTTAAAAAATCAGCTGAGTAAATAATTTTTATTAATTTGAAAAAAAAAATTCGTTGCTGGCTTTTACCATAATGCTTGGGTTTTTATCTTAATGACAGATTAATTTTTTCGTCTACAACATATAAAAAAAAGTCGCAAAATCATCCTTGATCAGATACTTCGTTTAAAATTCCGTAATTGTGAATCTTATACCATAGTAAACATTGAACAAAAACTTTTATTTTGCGCAATATTAATATTTATGACATGATATGAGTTTGCATTCGAATATTCGAAAATAAACAGATAATTTTTTTTATTTATCAAGTCAAATTTAATGCTTACATAGTACACATCTGAAAAATCCTCAATTCAAAAAGCGGATCTGAATAATCCACGTGACTTTACCTGATCCCTGAAAAACAATGCAAAGAAGGTGCAGGAATATCTCGAGCAGTGTCCTTTGATTACACGGAAATCTCGTAACCGCCCCTTGATTGACAGTCACACTGGCGCGAATATAACGCGCGAGTTTATATATACAGAGCTAGGCAGGAGTGGAGGGGGGTAGGGGGGTGGATGAATTAAACGATTAGTTAAACTGATTTAACCGAGTTAGCTGATGCCGCGCTGCTCGCTACCTCCCTCCCTTCCCGGAATGAATAAGTAATCGGATTTGCTCGTTAAGGTAATCGCATTGCGCCCTGATTGGCTGCTCCGTCTGTATTCCACCAGCCCCTCTCTCTTTCAGCGCAGCAACCCCCGGCCTGCTGCAAGCCAGCCAGTCGGTACTGTTTGCTCGAGCAATTACATTCCCGAACGCAATCCCATTTAAATATTGCCGCCGCCCGCGCCCGACTTTGCTGGCTATTCTTTATATATATACATACATACACTGGGACGCGACTCTTTTAATGCTGATCATCAGCTTCTCTCTCTCTTTTTTTATTCGTCTTGAGGAGTTTCGATGTTAATCGAGATGAAGATTGTGTGGGTCCAAGGGTAACTTTTTAACAATTCAGTTCGTTCTTGGTATAAAAGTACTCGTCTTGTCGTTCATTTTAAAAAGATTGACCTTTCGATGATTTTTTTCAAAACCATGTTTTTAACAGAAAAATATAGTTTTACTTAAATTTCACCTGCAAAACCTCTGTTTTGAGTAATAAGCATAAGTTTTGAAATGTTAGTTTTAAATTGAGATAAGAAACATAAAATTAAAAAAAAATTTACATCTGATTGAAGCTTTTGATACAATTGATAAAAACTTTCTAGATGATTATGTCAAGGTTTATTTTTGCAAACTGTTCATGTTATTGTATGTATACATACAGTAACATGCATAATGAATAATTGCGATCTTAAATATTCGTAAGACCACATAAGAAAAGCATTGGCGCTAAAAATTATCTCAATTCAGGAATACTTATTTAAAAATCACTAAGTAAATCATATTATACAGCTATATAATTATTCTTATTAGAAGCAAGTATAATTTTTCTTTTGGCTCTGTAAGGACACGCCCAGAGGTATTGAGGACGTTAGTATATCATGAATAAAATTAAAATATAAAATTTGATATATGATGATATTAATTAAAATAAATTCATTTGATTTCATATAACCCATACTCCAAGCAAAATCAAAATACTAGATAAAGACATTTTCAAAAGAACTGCTAATTTTAATTTTTCTGGCTATTTGAAACCAAACCTTTTTTGCTTTTTTTTCTCATTATAATAAAAAAGATCGTAAGCTTAATATTCATGCAAAGTTGGTGAATATTATGATGGCTTGGTGCAGTCGGAAGAAAAACATTTAGCAGCAAGTTTTTTGAGTGAAGACTCCTAACGTTCCAAACGATATAATCGACTTTACCGAACGAGGTCTTTTTTTTTTATGATCCTCCTCGAGGCAAGTGTCTTTTCCAGACTTTTTACGATCTTCCCAATCGGAGGTATAAATTATTTTTAACGCTGGCAAAGTTAGTTCACACAGATCAAAGTCCTACCATTAAATTTAGTTATTTTTCGGTCGTCATTCATTAGACCACTCGTTTAACCCAGTAGATTCCGAAGCTTATCTCAAAAATAATCAAAAGCACAGCTTACCAACAAAACTAAAAAAAAAAAAATTTTTTTTAAGTATAACAGCAAAATTATTACGAAAAAACTGATTCAATTCACATATCGATAACTTCAAAATCAGCGATCACAGTTGATATCCTGGAAGATTGCCGCCCGAGCATCTGCACGATTCGCCATGGCGGCGGCGGTCGGCGGAATTCGTGCGAGATGCCACCGCTCGCGCTTCCCTACGTGTGCACACACACACCGCATACTTATTCTCCTTCCTCTCTGCTCTTTGTTTTTGTCTGACAAACTTATCTTTTACTACTTGTGGGACACTTTGCACTCAAATCGAGCGTGAAATCCCCCTTTTCCCGTCTGTTTAAAAAAAAAAAAAAGAAAAGAAAAAGTTTATTTTATTGTTATCACGTTATTTTTTATCACGATTGAATTGTTTTAAAACTTACAAATAAATTTTCTCGTAAATTTTATTAATCTTACATTAATGTTTGTATGGTGACAAGAGGAAGCAATATTTATATCGCTTTATAAATCAAAGACAAGTCGAAACAAAAAAAAACTTAAAATTTATTTTAAATATGGGCTTAAAATGAATTTATTAATAGTTTTCAAAAGTTTTAGACCTTAGCTATGGTTAAAATAGATTAATTGATTAAAAATCGGGTGGCATAGAGAAAAAACTAAATAAGTCAATTTTTGGAAAATTAAGGGTTCGAATAGACTTGCTGACTAATAAAACTGACTGTGATGGATAACAAAAAATTTTTAAAACAAAAATAGAATAAAATATCAAGATGTGAAACTGAGCGATTTCAAGATGAATTTTCCTAGCTTAAAAACCTGTTAAAGCGTGTGAATTTTTTATTTTATGAAAATGAACCTATCTACTTTTCCTTGAAAATCAAAAAATTGATCATTTGCATGATTTTAAAATGATTGTCTTGTAAAAAAATATATTTTTCAAATGAAATAACAAGTTTTTGTGATTTTTAATTCGCTAAAGACAATCTAAAACTTATGATAAGCACAAGCAATGTAAAAATAAAAACGAATCATACAATTTTCATCCCAAAAATCACCATTTTAAAGCTCTATTTGACTTGCAATTCGACCCCACTCATTCAAACGATACGTCACCCCCGAGAATAATAATAAAAAACGAGTATCTTTTGGTAAAATCGCATGGTCAAACGGCCCAAGTCACCTGTAAAATCATGCAGCGCCAGCGTAATCGCGTCGATAATCCGGGTGCGCCTCCTCCTCGCGCGTAAACGATCCTCCGCTAACGAGCCTCCTCCCCTAGGTCCCGCCCCCGGGCGTCTGCCATTGGGCGGGTCGGCCATTCCCGGGTGGCGCAGGCGCTCCGGATCCAGCCTCGAGAGGAGCCGAGACCGAGTCCGCGGGTCCAGCACACATCGCTCCTCGCGCGCGCTCGGGCGCCGAGCCATGGAGCAGCTCGCTCAGTTCGTGTCGCAGAGTTTCGACGGGCCCCGGAGGCCTTTCGACGAGGTCAAGGATCAACCCAAGCGACCCCAGCTCACCGCCGCCATAACCCTCAGCGTGGCCCAGCTCGTCGGACTGGATCCCGAGCCAACGAGGCAGGAAGATCGTCACCTGGAACAGAAGACTCCTGAACCACCGAGTACGGACAGTATGTGACGTCTTTTGTGATTTTTGCAGTGGTTTTTTATGTGTGGTTTTTATTGAAGTGACAGTGCTTGGATGAATATTTATAATATTAGTTTCAAAGATGTTCATTATTAAAAAAAATTAATTTGACAGAGATAGTTTTAATTACTTATTTATTCATGCAATTTTTCATCATTCATATTTTGGAATCGAAATAAATTATTTCATCAAAAAATTGTTTGAGTCGCTGAAAAGTTTTGGAAACAAAAACTCATAAACGTGTTGATATAACAAACAGATTATTATTATTAGTAAACTTTATTTTTATTTTGATAAGCAACTCAAATTTGGGTTAAGACTCGAGGGTACAAAATTGTTCATACATACCCTACAAGGACACCTCAAATTAAAAAAAAAGTATTCAGATTCAAAGTCTTGAAGACGTAAATTTTTGCTCTGTCAAGTCTGCATGTTCGAGTTCAAGGTTTCAATATTTACTAGCTTTGATCGTTTATCAAAATAATTTGATAAATGTAGTCCATTAAAGAATAAAAATTTTAAAAAACTCAATCCTCTCGCTCTTAAAATTATAAAATCAACAATTTATTAAACATTTAATGTTAGCTTCCTCCTGTCCGTCACAAATATTTCTATGAGATAATGAATTTTTAGATGAAAAATCAGAAATGGGAGAACCAGAGCAGGAAAAGCGACCGGAAAGTCCATCCGAGTCCAGACTCCAGCCGGAGGACCTGTCGGTGTCCAGCAGGCCGAAGAACTCGCCGCCGCCGGCCGCGCCGACGGTCCAGCAGCAGACCAAGCCACCGGAGCTCAAGCTTTCGGTCCGCAAGCTCCTCGGGTGCACGCCCTCGCCTCCGCCCGTAAGGCCCAGCCGATCGCCCAGTCCCGAGGATCTCAGGTCGGCCAGCCCAATCGTGAGACCCGCGCCCACACTGATCGCATCTTTTCCGCTGCCTCTTGCCACCGAAGACTCGATGAAAGGTGAGCTTTATTTTATTTTCTTAGCAGTTGTTGGTGCAAAAAGTGGGTTTTACTGTACTTGTAGCTGTATGTTTGATTTGGTTTATTTACATGCTACAGAGAGATTTCACAATTTCATAACACTGATTATTTTAATTTTGAAGGTACCGTAAAAATTTTAATACCTTGTTTAAAAGATTAAAAATAATTCTGAAAAACAAAAGAAATATAAGTGGTATTGAATATTTAAGAGAAATAAAAAAATCTTTTCAATTGCATTTTCTCAGAAGTTCCCGCAATAGTAGATGTTGCTAAAGTAGTAATATTTTTCTTTATTTTTCAATTGGATGAAGTTGATTATTTTAATAATTATTTCTAAAGCCCACAACTATTAACCTTTGCACTTATAATTTAAAAGTTACTCGTTCCTTTTTTCAAAAATAAAAGACTGTTTGAAAAAATGTAATTTTGTAAATATGATTATGCAGATATCTGTAGGACTAATCTTTAGTATTTAAAGTATCTATCCTTAAAAAAAAATTTCGAGAATTGCAAAGTATAGTCTAAGCAAATAGAAGGCTAAAAAAAAAAAAAAAACAATCAATCTAGTTTCAATCTTGCTGCACTACCCTAAATAAACACGCAATAATTCGGGTGTACAAACAAGGCGCCCTTAATAAATAATCGATCGTTCGGCCTCGTAACATTGACCGTAGCTTTATTTTTCCCCGGGACCCTTTGGCATTATAAGTTATTCATTCGTTGTATATACTCGAGTAACCCGCAACTGTCACGGGCTATCATACCCTAACTGACCGTAAGAGTCTGCGATCGGCTCGATTAGTCTTCGAGGATTTTGACGTGTCCGAATGAATTCAAGCGCCGATGGATGATCCGATACCTTTTTATTTTTATAGCCCATCTAATTCGATTCTGCTCTTGTAGAAACTCTGCTGGTATCTTGAAACTTCACAGTTATCGAAATGTTTTTGTTTGTTTGGATTTTAAAAAATTTCAAACTATCAAAGTAAGGTACGTAGTAAAATAATATATAATATTATATTTATCTCATGTATTTATCATGACAAATTTAATTATTAAATTATTGTTAAACATGATTAATATAAAAATAAACTATAGAAACAATTACATTAGTCAGAAATTAAAATCGCTTTAGTTTTATAAATCATTGATACGGAAAAAAAAATTAATTTCTTTTCCTTTTATCTAAGATTTTGTCAATTATCGTTGAGCACTTGAAAATCAAACCGATTGATCTTAGCAGTCAATCGGTCAGCAATCAGATTATCCAATTTCGAGAGTACACCTAATTCAATAAGAATTTAAGAGCCAGCATTCAATAAAATTAGCCGTAAAGTAGAGAAAGTGACCATATCATCCCTTACATCCGGGGGGGAGGGGGAGGGGTAAGGAAAAAAAAATATCTCCCTACCCTGAAAATACACAAGCTCGTAAAGTAGCCCAAGCTTCTTGAACCCCGAAAAAAGTTTGAAAAAGCATCATAAATAGCTTCCTTCTTCCCTACTCAAGCGCATAAGGAGCGAGAAAAATATCACTTACTTGACCTAGGGTCAGCAATCGTAAATTTGGGGAGTGATCTACGGCCGCGAGCGCGATATTTATTATTTGCACTTTACGCTCAGCGCTCGGACGCGTGGCCATTGCTTTTTGATTTGCGCTTAATCGAAGAAAAGTTAAGCGTGGGTCCGGGGAGAAAGATGCGAGCATATGAAATCATAAATTCAAAAGTTTATTTTCACTACGAAAATAATTATTTTATTATGAAATTTTTTTCTGTTGAGAATTTATTTTTATACCCAAGTTTGGAATATATTATAACTATAACGTAGTTATTTAAAAATGATAAATTAAATATTTTTGTTTTTCTAGGCAAATGCTGCTAAAAATTTATAAATAGGTGAAAAATTGTTGGTTATATGATTAAATTCAAAGTTGACTGTTGATTTAGAAGTTTTTAATAACTTGAAGAAATTAATACAAAATGAGTGTTTGAATTTCCATTTTTTATATGAAAGTTATTTAATAGCTGAATAAAATTATACTCTTAACTTTTTAAGTACAAATAGTTGATCACTTAATATAGAAAAAAATTAATATCCAGGTACTACATTTTTATTATTATCATCATTAACAAATTATTAGTATTCTTATTATCATTATTATTACATAATACTTGTCGTTTACAATAATAAAATAACTAAAATTACTTATTTTAATGGCTAATCATCGACACAAAGAATTTCTGACAGTTTTTTTATTACTACTGCCGGGAAAACATCTTTAAATACAGAATTCAATCTGGAAACAATAGTCTCTAATCTTTTCTTGATTGTAACAGCTTCTTGCAAAATTGTTTGTAAATCATCTTTGAAATAAGAGAAATTTTTTAAATTAGCTTTAAAGTTTGAAACAAATTCTTTATTTTTCGTCAGGTATGCTAATTTTTTCATACTTTTCGACATATTTAGTACTGTATAATACGAATATGGAGAATAAAATTTTGTACTAGCCATTTTAGTTAGTTCTGCAATGCAATTTTTGAAATGTCCTAGAGCATGCCAATCTGCTTCTATTATTTTCATATTATTTTTGGAGACAGGAATATTTTTGTAAGTTAGCATTGAAAGTTCTTTCACAATGGTAAAAACATAATAGACATAATCAGAAGATTCGTTATCCAGTAAGTCGTCCAAATTGGCATCATCTTCTTTACTGAGTTCAGCACCATAACGTATTAATAAACTCGTAATATTTTTATCATGGAAAGTAGTAAAAGATAAATCCAATGCTGAACTTCCATCAGAAGTAACCGCGTCAACTGCAGCACCATTTAATAAAAGTAGTTCAACGAGACCCTCACTACCAATTAAGACAGCCGTATGCAAAGGAAAGAAGTGGTCAGTAAATGTCTTCTTATTTACATCGGCGCCTTTTTTAATTAACATTGAAGGCAATAAAATATTATTTTTGTAAATAGAGCGATGTAACGGCGTGTACCCAAACTTATCACCTTCGTCCAATGGCACTCCACAATTGATCAGAATTTCAGCAATTTCCACAATGTAGTAATCATTAGTCGTAGTAAAATAGTATTGATAATTATAGAAGCTCATAATCAGAAGATTTTCACCATTTTCGTTATGAAAACCTATGTCCAGGCCGTACTGAATGAGTAATAAGAGCATTTTTTTGTGAGTTTCTTTAGGACGGTTTTTGAAAATATGTTGGGCTGGTGATTTTCCTTTCCACTCTGGGCCTTCGAGCTTTGCACCATTCTTTATAAATAATTCAGCCATTACAACGTTGTCTTCGGATATAGCAACTTCAAAGGGAGTTCCAATTTCGCTATCTGAAGTGTAAGCATTCACATCGGCTCCGTGCATAATCAAAACTTTTGCCACTTCTATACAACATTTTTGATTCAAAGATGTAGATTTTTTTGCTAACCAGTGGAGTAACGTAAGCCACTCACAGGGCTCGTTTGTATCGATTTTTTTTTCGCTTACATCGGCACCACATTTGACAAGGAGCTCGACAATTTTTTCGTTGCCAGTGTTGGCAGCCGTCCACAAAGGAGAATATTTATTGGCAGAAGACTTAATCAACTCAGGGTAATTTATGAGAATTCTGCGCACTGTTTGCAAATCTTCCTTGATGATTGCTTCATGAAACTGATCCGATAAATCTTGACTATTCATTTTTCAAATGATACAATAAAACTTCTTTTCCGATGCTCGGTGATGAAAAAAAAATTCTTAATCTGTTCTAAATCTATTTTAGAGTTTCAGTTTATGTAACTGATTCACTTGCACAATGTTTACTCAAAGAATTAACTTACAGCAAAGTAAATTTTTTTCTATAAACTAAACTATAAAAGAATAATAATTGTTGAAACCAAAGTTTTCTAAAGATAATCAAAATGAAAAAATTAATATAAACTGTTATAAAAATTTATTTATTTTTTTTTAAGATACGTACCTTTACGTGTAACTTTGAGGTTATGTTGCGTAAGGCTGTAGTTTAATGTTGCAATAATTGAATAGTTCGAAATCGTTTCGATTTATATAGAAAATCTAGCACAATTGCACGAGGATTTGAGCCTTTTAATCAGATTTACTAATCACCAACTGAGTCACAATACACAACAAAGCACGGAACAAAGTCTCCGAAACAGATAAAACAGCTTAGCTGCTGACTGTAGGTAGCAGACGCGGTTAAAACCGCATATTTTCAAAAGTATTTGTCGTAACATTAGGTTGATTATTTATTAAGAAATCAATAAAAAAATTTTTTTTAATTTATGAGTCCTTACCCAAACGACTCTTACAGATTTAAATGCACGCATGGAATTAATCTTCTTTTTTTAAAATTTTCAAATCGCAAACATTTCCGTGAGATCATCAATCAATCAGTAGAACGATGCGATTGTCGAAGCGAGGAGAAAAAAAGATCGGTCCAAAATCTAATCGTCGTGAAAGTGCGTAATCAGTCAAGCGTGCGAGAAGAAAATCCGCGTGAGAGCTCGAGGCCAGGGGGTTGAAGCTTTGCCCGGCACTTTGCTAAATTATATAAATCACCGCTGCCTTTAAGAAAGCTGGCTGTATGCATTAGGGACCAATTAATTACCCTTGACTCTGACGGTGGTACGACCTGGATTAATTAACCGAGTGTCTCTTTGACGGACTTTGGCAACTTCTTCTGTAAACACACCTTGGTAAGAAGAAGAAGAAGAAAGTTCGACGCTTACTTACCTACTCTCGACGCCGCGGTCGTAACGTGTATTTAATTTTAGCACGTACTTTATTAACGCCCGCACGCTTCTTTCTTATGCTTTTTCATTATCCTTGATTCTCGAGTTATAAACTGTTTCCTACAACTTGATGAATCGGCTATTAAAATTTCATTACAAGGTAAATACAAAAAGAGCGAATAAATTTTTCTTTAAATTCTATCAATTTTTTCATCTTGATTATGCATGCAGACTATGCTCTAATTACTGAATTAGTTACTGTTGACGTTATCTAACGACTAGTAAGGAGTAGTCTAATATGCATACACCGGCTCGTCATTGTGCCAATTTGATTTAACTTGTTGGCTCAGAGGGTATAATAGTCGAATTCAATATCATCGTGCTACTAAATCATTGATTTCATTCCCTGATTATTATACCACGTAAAAGAAAATTTTGTAAAAATTGTCTATTGAAAAATGATTGATGAAGTAATCTATTTCAAAACTCTATGCAAAGTTTAAAAATAAAAAAAACTTTAAAAACAAAAAGAATAAATTAAGAATCAAAAACATAAACAAGCTGCAAAAACTTTAAGTAGAACACGAAACCATGAAAAAGAAAAGTTATCCAATAAAATTTAAAAAAAAGGATAATCTTAAAAAATTTTTAAATAGTCGTTTTGATAAATTCAGCCGTACTCAATCTCGTTTTCGTTAATATCGGGCAATCATTTGAATGTAAAGCTCGACGGGTGGATTTTATGTTGATGCGCGAGTCCGCGGAAAAGTGAGAAACGCATAAAAGAAATGAGCCGTGAAGAAGAAGAGAGTTTGTGGGGTCCAAACTATTCTCTCTATCTTGGTGTAAATTACGAGTCTCTTCTTCTTCTTCTTCTGCTTCTTCTCCCTTCTTGTGTTTAAATTCTATTACTTTTTTTTTCAACGAGGGGAGAAACTGTGCGCGTGACTGTGAGGATAAAACACTCGATGAAGTTGTAAAACCCGCTGTAATGTTTACACCCCTGGAGTTTTGGGAATTTATTTCGTTTATTTTTTTTAACTCGGAAAAAAATTTTTTTTAACTATAATTCAAAACTTTAACTTAAGTATTAATGAAAAATCAATAGTTAATGAATATTTTTAAGAAATTTGATTTTAAGTGAAATTTAACATTATTTATTTTTAAAAGTTCCCATCTTAGTTTAGTTTTTTGTAGTTAATAATTGTTAAAAAAAAACAATATTAATAATAATATAAATAACCATCCATTGTTTTGAGTAAGAGTAAAACTTTTGCAGTTTGAAAAGTTATTTTTACAGTTACAAATTATACGTGGAGAGGCTGCAAATAAATGCAATTTATTGTTAAAAACAAAACAAATGTGCAAATTAAGATATTTTTAATTGTGACAGTACTAAAGTCAGCGGTCCCAATGAAGAAAAACCTTAGCCGAAAAACTGCAGATTTAAAATTAACAATGAGAGGCTGAAATAAATAAATAAATCAGAAAACAATTGAAAATCTTATAAGTCTGCACCCAATTAATCCGATTTTTATATTGTCTTAAATTTTTTAAATCTTTTCAGCCTCTCATTGATAATTTCAAATCTGCAGATTTTCGACTAAGGTTTTTCTTCGCTGGGACCGTCGAAATGTACAAACATTAAAATCGCGACAAGAGAAGAAAAGAAATTTTTTTCACCACTTTTATTTAAACCAATGATCACGTGGTAGGTGAAGTTTCAGGTGGCAGACCAGCCATGATAAGCTCGAACGGTAGCAGCAGCAGTAGCAGCGGCAGCAGCAACGGCAAGCAGCGGAGGTCGAGGACGAACTTCACCCTGGAGCAGCTTGCCGAGCTCGAAAGGCTTTTCGATGAAACGCACTACCCGGATGCGTTCATGAGAGAGGAACTGAGCCAGCGACTCGGACTAAGCGAGGCACGGGTTCAAGTATGGTTTCAAAATCGACGGGCCAAGTGCCGTAAACACGAGAGCCAACTTCACAAAGGTTCTTTTTTTAAATATGATGTATATTGTTTTATGCATATTATTTATAATTATAGAATATTTTTTCTATGTTTAAAAATGGCTTATGCAAGTAGAAAAATCCAAGTATAGTCAGACAAACAACAATGTAATGTTTTAACATGTGATTTTGAAAAAATTCTATAAACAAAGCACGAATAGGCAATCGTTTGTCGTCGAACAGTTTTATTGAAAAAAAAATTAGTAATAATAAATAGAAAAAGTAAAATAAATATTCAATCTTAATTTCGAATATTTTTTTCTTAATTACCAAAGTTGTACTTCAAGAGCAGTTTCGAAAAAATGAAATGTCACTTTCACAAAAAAGTATTACATTCTTCCAGCAGTACTTTCTTTCTTTACAAGGGCCTGTTCGGACTCATCTTACACTCCAAAACCTTTTTAATTTTTCGCAGGTGTATCAGGCAGCATGGTCCTAGCACCGCGCAGCCCACCAACGAGTTTGGAGCCGTGCAGGGTCGCGCCGTACCTTCCGGCCCTGCGCCTCCAGCCGTCGAACTCGAGTTCGACGCCGTCGTCGTCGGCCTTCGACCCGGCGGTCCTGCACTACGCGGCCGCGGGTGGACTCTTCTGTCTGCCTCCGAGTTCCAGTGCCGCCAGTCACCCTTTGAGCCTGGCGGCGAGTCTTCAAGCTGCCGCGGCCGCGGCCAGCAACCGATCCAAGAGCAGCAGCATCGCCGACCTGAGGCTCAAGGCAAGGAGGCACCAGGAGGCCCTTGGTCTTGAGAGGCCGCCGGCTTGAAGTGACCAGTGAACAGTATTTTGCGTTTGTTTCTTAAACTTAACTTTGAATTTATTATCATTGTTACTTTTTAGTTTTTTGGGTGTATTTTTAAATGCATAATTTAATGTAATGTTAAAATTACAAAAAACCAGGGACTCGGTAATAACAAAAATTTTGTTATGTTGGACTTTACGTTATTTTTTTGAATAACATAACAAAAGTAAATTTTGTCATGTTATTTTTTTTAAGTAACAAAATTGCTGTAAAAATTCAAACTTTTTTGGTATAAGACTTTTTAAGGTCGGAATGGTTTTCCTGAGCAATAATCTTTCAATAACATAGCAAAAGTCAATTTTGTTATGGTATTTAGAAAAATAACTTAACAAAAGTCTGCTCTGTTATGCCCCGTCTACACCGGCGGTTTAACCGCGTCTCGGCTTAACTTTGTTTAAAGAATTTTGCAATGATCCCGCATGGTTAAAGGATTAATTTGTACTTTAAAAATAGGAAATAATTTATAAGATTAAGATGGTTACATCTTGAACTTCGATTCCAATGGCAACATTGCAAAATTCTTTAAACAAAGTTAAGCCGAGAGGCGGTTTAACCGCCAGTGTAGACGAGGCATTACGTTATTTTTAAGAATAACATAACAAAAGTCCATTTTGTTATTTGTAGTATAACAAAATTATAACATAACAAAAGTCCATTTTGTTATTTGTAGTATAACAAAATTATAACATAACAAAAGTAACAAAACATTTTGTTAATACCAGGTCCCTGAAGCAAAAAACTCTTGGTTTGTATTTTAAACTATTCATTTTTTTTTTTTTTTTTAATTGAAAAAAGAAATTTTACTTTAAAAGTGAAATTGATGATTGAGAAATTAAATAATAAGAAAATATTAGGCGAATGTCATTCTAACTAGATTAAAATTTTGCTGTTAAAAATACACTTAATAAATACTTCATTTTTATCATTTGATCTTATCTAAACCAAAGATGAAGATACCAGAGACGATTAATTTTAAAAATTGGTTCCGATTATATTGTTATAGTATATCAATACTAGTCAAAAATATCTAAGTTACGGTACGAATGAATTGTAAATATGTTTTTTCTTATTTAAATGTCTACACTAGTTACATCGACACTTTGAAATAATTTCCAAGTGCTGTACGTTGATTTAAGTGTCTAGATAAAATAAACCTCTCAAACTGCAGTCGAAAGAAATTTGTAAAGTAAAGGCGTGTCGTGTATTATATAGAGGTACGAATATATTTAAGGGATGAAATCGCCCTCGTGTAGCGCGAAAAGAGGTACGTCGGTATACGTAAAAACGTGTGTTTTTTTCTTACATTTTATTTTTACTGAAAAATAAATACCGAAGCTCAAAGTGTAAACTGTGATTCGCTTTAGCCAAAGATTTTTTCGTGTTTGTAGCTTGCGATAAACATAGTGTGTATAAAAGAAAGAAGCTATTCTGTAAATGTTTGATTACAAAAATCGATACCGGTCTAAATTTTTTTTTTTTTTTTTTTTTTTTTTTAAACAATTTCGAAAAAAAAGAAATTAATTTATATAAACTTTTGAAAGTAAACAAAAAATACAGATAGATTTTTTTTTTTTTTTTAACAAAAGAAATGTCGGCTTGAAAGTTGTCAACGCGCTATATTATCATCGCGTGCAAACTGTAAAATAAACTTAATTATGTATAACTCTAATAACGATTATAAGAATAATCTTAACGAATAAAATAAAAAAAAACTGTAGTTAAGGATCTAAATCATCCCGGAGTAATATCATTTACAATACCAGCGCTCCTAAAAAATTTAGTTTTATGTATTAATCTTATCACGCTTTGATAAGTTCGGTACAATTCAAAGGTAAGTAAGTCTCAAAACGTAAAAATCCAAAAAAAATAAAAATATGAATTTAGCAAGCAGCACGTACCGCGGCCGTCAATAAATCCACGGTGCAGGACCGAAAAACAGGGATCATCAGGGGGAACCAAGCCAAGCAAGAAAACGTCTGCAGGAGCGGCAAAGTTTGCCGAAGCAATAAGAGCGCACACAGCTCGTCAGAGCATGCAGCAGCGGCACCCGTGATTTCCGAACAAATATCAAACGCCCCGTCGCTGCTAATCAAACCCCGGTACTGCCTGCTGGGGGGGCGGGGGAGGGCTCCTGCTTAATTGCCGCTGTCGCTGGGGAGCCTCTGCTGTATTGTTTCGATATTTAATTGTTATTTTTTACGCTACTCGTGGGCGATACCCCTGTGTTCTTTTACCGGTTCGAGGTGATGGTTTTAAGTAAGTGATAATTCACTTTGAGATTTTTGAAAAAGGAATCAATAAATCTTCAGGCTAATACGAATATTGTACTTACAAATTAATATACAGTTCAGAAGTTATATACACAGTTTGAGATTTATAATTAGTAATGCCCCGTGTACACTGGTGGTTCAACCGCGTGTCGGCTTAACTTTGTTTAAAGAATTTTGCAATGTTGCCATTGGAACCGAAGTTCAAGATGTAAACATCTTAATCTTATAAATTATTTCCTATTTTTAGAGTACAAATTAATCCTTTGATCCAATGGCAACATTGTTAAATTCTTTAAACAAAGTTAAGTCGAGACGCGGTTGAACCGCTGGTGTAGACGGGGCATAAGGAAATCGCGGTAGATAAAAAAATTTAATTTTTTATTGACATATTTATCGTTACTGTTGTTTTTTACCTGACTTTGTAATAATAATGAAAACAATAATAACGAGTACTTATTACCAAATAAATTTATTGCTTCTCTTCGGGCAAAAAGTTATGATTTATATTATCATTTACCTGTGTTAATGTGCACTAATGAGTGATTATCAACTTTATTAAGTGCAGTTTAAGCCATTATGAGCAAGTAAAGACCGACGTATCAATAATAATTTCAGGTAAAAAATACGCTCTGCAAATTGGTCAAAAATACAATTAGATCTTAACGTAAACAAAACTGCAGATAGTTATTCGTTAAAAAACCTCTCAGCCTCGAACCTTTTAATTCCAGGCACGTTCGCCACCTCGTAAAAACCAAAAAACCTGTACGATCCAGCTAGCTCGCCCGGTCAAAAAAGTCATATCCGGAGCTTCTGTCGCTGGGAAGAAGAAAATGCCCGGGGATGATTCAGAGGTAGTGGACTTGCTCGGGGCGCTAATGCAATAACCCGGGCGCGCGTGGATAAATCAAGTGGCGGCGGCGTCCGGTAATCGCGTTACCATCCCCGGGGGTACCGTTATATTGTTCCTGGCTCCTCCCCCCGCCGAAACAGCGCGACATTAATCCTCCGAACTGCGCGCGCGAATTACTGTTGGTGGGCGTTTTTCAATTTTCCCGATTTTAACTCATACCCCTATTAATCTGCAGGTGTGGATGTCCTCCCCCTTTTTTGCCGAGGGGTGCGAGCTTTGTTTGATTGAAAAATCTCGTAATGAATTGGAAATTTTTTTTTTTTATATTTGCGGGATGGATAGGTTTAGGAAGAGTGAATTTTAATTCACGAAGAATCGAAACTGTTTTGCAAGTGAGTGGTAATTAAATCAAAGTCAGCCAAATTCATTTTCAAAAAATAAAAAATAGTAAGATGAAATTTTCATTTATCTGATTAGCGTAACTTGGGAATCTTGTACACATTTTTTTTTCTACCCTTACAGTAATTATTTAAATCTAAAAGAGTCTTCGTATTTTTAATTTTATGGATACGTACTTATCTAGTTTTTATTATTATAACTTCAAATAATTAAATTATTTTTATATTCATTGTAGTTAGAACCTATTATAATTTATTTGCTTTTTGAAAACGGAAAATAAACAGTAAACTAAAAAAGCATCTAATAATAACTGTATTTATTATTTTACTTCTTATTTTTGAAAAAAAAAAAAAAAAAATGACTTCACACATTTATTAATTAGCAGTGTAAGCTCATAAAAACCAAATAAACTCCTCGGCTCGTAACTTTAAGAGTAAATAAAAAAAATTTTTAAGCACGGTGTAACTCATTCGTCCCTTTTAATTCCATTAAAGGGCGAGTGAGTCGGACCGTCCCCGAAAAGCCAGTCGGCTGCTTCTGGTCAATTTGTCTCGCGTTCAAGTCTCCCTTTTCGTCGCTCTGGAGTACCAAACGACAGCTAATTTCTTACCGCGGGATTAAAATCTCGCACCCCGCGTGTATATCTTTATTTTATTCAAAGAAGCCGAAAATAAAACGAACAAGGGCTGTTTTTTTTTTATCCCGCGCGGGGAACCGATTTCGTGCTCTAATCAGATTTTCATTGTTTCTTCTTGCGAGCGACGAGATTTATTGCGGTCGCCGGGGAGCGGAGGAGAAGGAAGAAAGAAAAAGAAGAGGGGCGAGTGTAAAAATTGGAAACGGCCTTAAATTGGAGAATAATTGAGGAGCTTTGATTTTATGGACCACTTTTTTGACCCTTCTGGGCTTCCGATAGAGCTAAAAAAAAAAGTAAATACTGTCGGATTGTTAACGCAACGTTTCGAGTATTGAATAAAAAAAAAATTAGAGAGGAAGGCACTGGATCTCGCGTCATCAATATTCTGTAGAGATCCTGTGAAAAAAGGGAGCAGCGTAAAATCGCAATGAGTCGACGGAAAGGAGAATCACCATAACTTCCGAGCTTAACTGCGATATAATACGGGAGCTTCGGTGCGGGGCGTCGAGCAGCGAAGCGTCATCAATTATCAAGCTGCGTATTATAATTGTCGTCGCGCGGTTTTGCCAAGAGGGCTATTCCAACCCCCCAACCCGCAAAACTTATGCGTATGTATCATGGATTTCACGAGTGATTTATATTCATCGCTGCTGCAAGTGATTTTGGTTTTTGTAATGCAGCTACAGCGAGGTTGCAATTTTTTTGTGTAAAATATATACATCCAATGATTAAAGAGATTGAGATTGATTAAAAAAAAATTTTTTTCATTTTAAATTGTTTACACTTTTTATAACTCATTGTATTACAGTCAGTTATCAGAAAAACTATTTGAATTATGAAGATGTCCACATAAAATATTTTTTTGACAGTGAGAAAAGTAGGCACTGATATTAATCGGATGCTTTTCATATTTTCAGTACTTTTTTTTTACAACAAGCAGAATTTTTTCTACATACTAATACACATAAACTTAGTTTTCTTATTACAAGATCAATGATACTGTACCAGAAATTTTCGTAAAAAAGACGTTTAAAATTTTTTTTGAAAGATACAAAAGAAAAAAAATCGAAAAGAACAGTCCAAAACTAAGAAAAATCAATCTGTTCAAATATAATCTTTGAAAAATTAAGTGAATTCCGTCAGGTATAAAAAAAATTTGAGACTAAGAATTTCAGTTTATTAAAATTAAATTTTTTAATAGCAAGCTAGAATATTGTGAACCTCAAAAAAAATTAAGAACCTTTTTAGAAAAATTGAAAATATTTTAAAAACAAAATTAATTTTTCTCTTTTTAGTATTGAAAGCTTGATCTCTTTCAACATTTGTTTGTTTCATTTACTTAATATGTTGATTGCTATAACATACCTCATCTTACTAAACTAATATTTAATTTCTTTTAGCGATTAAATCGCAGTATATTTTAAATTAAAATTGGAAAAATTGAATTTCAGTCAAGATTTAAAGCTATATTAGCTATGATGAAAAGTCAAAAATCAAAATTCTAATAAAGAAAAAAAAAAATCTTGACGAACCGGTAAGTAAATGACCGGTCCAGATTCTCTTTGGCGTTAAAATCAAACAGGCCGAACGAGCCAGGAACGAGAATAGCGAAATTGCTTACACAACTTTGTTAGAGCCCGAGCTGATTTATACGAGTCAGAGTCCAAGGGGCTGCTGGTGTTGGTGGC
The DNA here is from genome assembly GCA_038277355.1 of Encarsia formosa. Lineage (NCBI taxonomy): Eukaryota > Metazoa > Arthropoda > Insecta > Hymenoptera > Aphelinidae > Encarsia > Encarsia formosa. Next base: position 117,638,188 of record CM076184.1, read on the forward strand.
TCTCTCCGCCCCTTAATCTAATCCCGGGGCCAGGGCGCGATCTAAAATTCATGACACACATAACTGCCAGGCGATGATATATGCCGGCTGGCTCTTACACGCTCGCCTCGTATTTTTCTCCTCTGGTGCTGCCACTACCGCTGGAGATGAAAAAATTTAAACGATTCAGCAGGTGTACGTGAATACTTTTAAAAAAAAACTAATGAATCCTTTATAGATAGATCAATTTTACAAAATTACAATCTATTAAAACGTGTTTGTTGTTAAAATTTTGTGCCTCCTCTGGGACCAGCTTGGCTTTCCCCCGATAAGTCGAATCAATTCGGGTAAGTAAAACGGTTACGGGCCATTACCGCTTCCTGCACCTGTACGCCCCTCGTACAACGAATAAGGCACTAATGAAGAGAAGCAATCACTTAGAGAGGCTGGCTCTCGGCGTAAAAGTCCACCGAATACCCCTGAAACTGGAATTATTCAATGATCGTAAACGTCTCTTACTTCGGCTGCCTCATCTATGGATTTTTCTTCTGGGGATTGCCGTTTATCCTCGGATCGTTTACACCTCGATGGATATCTTCGATAATTCGATGAATAACTTTTTTTTTTTTTTTTTCATAATTGTGTTTTTTTGAAAATTAACTTTCATGGTGATAAACGTTTATTATAAACTGAATGAGCTGGTAAATTGATAGTTGATAAAATTTATATATAATGTGTAATGTATAATAAATCAAAAAGTTTTTAGGGAAATGTATATTAAAGAATCTTTCAATCAACTCAATAAATTTAGAGTTACACATTAACTTATTTGTGAGATAGTAATTTCATTAATACTAAAACAGGCGGCCGCGGAGTTTTATTAAAAGCTTATAAAAATTCATAAAAAAAACGTATTTGTTTTCAAGATTGGAAGCACGAAAAAAATTTTCAATTGCTTCAATTATTTTGGTCTCACCTTTTCTCGACAATATAAAAAATTAATATCGTTTATTTATTAAAACAATGGGTCGAGCAACATTTCAGCTCAATGGTTTTGAACAAATATAAGTTTTGAAAGGTAAGATTTAGCTTTATGCAATTTTAACATCATTTGGAAATAGCCACCTACGTCCTACACGTAAAAGTGAAAGTAATAATAATAAGAGAATAAGAAATTAGTAATAATGAATTCGTAAAGAACAGGTTAAAATTTGACTTTTGAAAAAAACAAATTATAACCTTTTACTGCAGACACGAAAAAGTATCAAAATCTGCTTAGTAAAAACTTAGAGGTGATATAAAGCTAAACTAAAGATGTCGAATGACCTTACTGTAAAACGGGAAGATGTCGAAACGGTCTCGGAAGAAATACCCAAGTTAATGAAGTTGACTTGGAATAATTTTGGGAAACTCGATAAGAAACAATTCGAAAATTCAATAAAAAACGCCAAATTGTCTAAAAATCTTTTGAACATCTGTAAAGAAGCAGAAAAATCGTCTACCATAGAAAACTTATTGAAAACAGCATCCGTCAACACAGCACAAATATTCTTACGTCGAAGCTTCGAACCACACGAAATGAGCGCGCACATCATGAACACCGCACGGAGTTATTACAGTAAGGATCATAAAAACAGCAACGAAGAGACCATTGAAAAGTTCAGACTTGACGTCAATTACATGATAACGATGTTCATTGGAAACCATAGCAGTTTGACGACGGTTTCTCCGGATCTCAAGGAACGGATGACGGAGCTTGCGAGAATATACGGGCTTTCGAAGATACACGATCCTGTATTCGAGATTGACTTCGAAACTCCTTACTCGAAAAATTTCATAACGCCTTCGCGAGTCGCCGTCGCGTTTGCGCCTCACGCTGTTCTCATTGCTAAAAGCTACTACGAGAAATTTAAAATCGACGTGGATTATGGAATTCCAAGCTGTAAGAATGAATCATTTCTCCACGCACCCACGCTAGCAACAGTTCTGCCAAAAGATGTGAAGGACTCGATTCATCACTTTCTGCTACTCAAGTCGTTCGTCATTGACAGAGTGCTTCACAACGAGGATCGTCAGTACAGCGACCCTCAGACGCTGATTAAAAATCATCGAGCTGTGTTTAACTCTCAGATTTTGAGTGAGAAAGAAAGAATGAAATTTTGTAATAGTTATCTCTTCCTGTACGAAAACAATGTACTTGTGCAGAAGTACAAGGACATAGATGACGCTGCCCTGGCGTTACTCAGTGAAGAGGCCAGCTGGAAAAAACTTCTTCCGTTCAGAAACTAACTGTTGATATTTTTTACTCTTATTTATTGATATTGAAAATAAGTTTGTTTAAGTATAGCGCACACAATAGTTGTAATGTTATTAACATTGTAGTTAAGATTACGGTTGTTCATATTATTAAAACAATATAATTCATTGAAACTTAATTTATTAGACACAATTTTTTCAATTGATAAACCTGTTTTTTGAATTTTCATACATTATCACTTATTAATAAACTTTAATATCCTGAATGTATTTAATTTCGTTTAATTTAACTTTTTCAAACTGAATTTTGTTAAAATTTCAACAAAGCGTGCTAAAAATTACTTGGAAAATTTTTTTTTGTTCTTCTGCAAAGGTTTATACGTCACAACTCATAATATATGATTACCATGTTTTAGTAATTAATATATGCAAGCAGTTAATTCAATTGTTTTTAATAGCCTCAAATAATTAAATGTAGTTTCGTGTTTTAGACACGTGTTTCATTTTCATGTAAAAAGAGTAGTCCGTCAACAATAAAAATTCATCTAAAATCCTATAAATTTTATGGTAATTATCATCAAATTCTTTTACTTGCTTTTACAGTTTTAAAAGAACCATGATATTAAAATAAAAAAAATTATTTTTATAGAAAGGAATTGGATGCCAGGAACAGAATTCTTATATAAGTTTAAAAAATTTCAAACTTTGACAAAAAGAGCTTAAAAGCTTCGAAATACAATTTTTATAAATTCAAGATTAGAAAGAAATTAAAAAAAAAATGCTGTTACCTAATTTAAGTATAACCAGCGAGCTGTTTAGAGATCTGGCAGGTTCGGATCCAAATTGGGATGAAAAATTTGACGCATTGTACAGTCCCGAAAAATTGGAAACACTTCTCAAAGATTTGACTACAGAATACCAAGATAATAGTAAAAAAAAATCGAAACATAGTATTGAACCTTTAATAGAAAGCTTGGATTCTCTCACCATCACAGACACGTTGAAAACAGTTTCCAACATAGCCAATGCTCTCATGAGAGAAACATTTGACCCGAAGGAAATGCTGAAACTCCTTAAAAAAACTTACAATGCCGGACAGGATCTCAACATGGGAAGTTCTTACACCCAAGACATAAAAAACATGATAACTATATTCGTCAGCATAGGAGACAATTTTGACATTTTAGAAAACCGAGGCTCGCCAAAGTTGAAAAAGGTCGTCAAGAATCTTGTCCAAGTCTACGGGCTTTCGCAGGAACGCAAGACCAAAGTAGTTTTAAACCCGAAGAGGATAACATTGTTGAGAGTCGCCGCTACTTACCCGGCTTATGTTATTAGATTGTTCGTCGAGAATTTCGACGTAAAAAATATCGACATCAATTACGGCATCCACAGCTGTCAAGATGAAGTTGTCCTCCAAGCGCCCTTCCTGGCAGCCGTTTTGCCTCGAGACGCAAAGGATTCGATCCACCACTTTTTGCTTCTCAAAGCGTTCGTCGATGACAAAGTACTTCACATAACCGACCACAATTACACAGATCCCGAAGTACTGGTCAACAATTACAGAGCAGTTTTCAATTGGACCGCTGTGGATAAAAAAGGTAGGAGACAGTTTTCCCAGCAGCTGGGTCTCTACGACGGTGACGTTCTTTTTAAAAAGTACAAGCAAATTGACAATGCTGCTTTGAAGATTCTCATGAAGCAATGTGAATGGAAGAACTTTTTACCTTTTAAAAACTAAACTTTACTTTCTCGTTCATTTATAATATCGAATATTGTTTACTGTGAGATGTTTAATGTTGCAGCTTAAAATATTGAAATGATCAATTAATGGCTTTATTTCATTCATCAATATATGTTTTAGTAAAATACTGAACTGTTTTGTTAAATAAATGAAGAAATTTTAATCAATATAAAAAATCTGTCATAATTTCAGATTAATATTAAAAATTAGTTTATTATAAGCAAATGATAATTATTAGTTGCACTTATACAAATTATTGAGCCACAAAGGTCAACACTTCAAACTGATTATGCAAAAATCAATGTAGTGAAAAAGTTAAGATTCTTTTTAGTTAAACCATACAAATGTATTTCAATGAATCATAAAAATCACGATTGAAAAATTTTCAATCAATTTTATCTTTTAATGTATGTTTTCTTTTAGGAGAAGGAGTCAATGCGGTAAATATTGTATACACAAGTCAAAATTAAAATCTGCAAATTTTAATTTAATTTTCAATAGATAAATTTATTTCATTAAACTTGCAGAAATTAATTTCATACTCCATTTTTGTACAGTAAAGAACGGTTTTTTTTATTAATATACTAACATAAAAAAAGAATCAATTTTTTTAGTAAAAAAAGAAATTGTTCTTGATAAAAATATAATTTTTAATGTAATGTACTTGAAAAAATATTTGTTCAATTCAATACTAATACAATTTTATAAAATCCAGTTTATTTGGAAATTCTTGCAAGTATCATTCTTATAAATAATTATTTTATTTCAATTAACAATTTTTTTCTAGGTTTCAATTATAAAAATTTTATAATAAATTAATTTTAAATCTTTACTTTTTTCAATTTGACTACAACTTTACAAATCCTACGCATGCATTCAGAAAATAATACTCCACACAATTTGACAAAGATTGCGTTGACTCACACATGAAACAAACTAATTAAATCTTTCATTAATTTTTTTGAAGTTCATTATGAGTTTTGCTAATAAATTCCATTTTTCTATTTTCTTTAAATCTCTATTAAAAAATTTCATTTTTTATTGTATAAAAGAACGGGAAATAGTTACCGAGATCAAAATTGCAGTTTTTGAAATATTTTTAGCAATTCAAAACTAGATGCTCGATTAGTAAATACATAATGAATTTTACTAAGTTTGAGTTTTAAACACCCGACAGAAAAAGTAGCCTTGTACGATGACATTTAGAGGTAAGTTAATGTATTAAAAAAAAGAAATAAAAATGAGCTCTATCTTACTTGATAAATAAAGTTATTGGCATTAACATTTTTAAAGAAAAAAAAACCTCGAACAAGGCTAAAAGTTTATCAGGTACTAGGAACAGCCCAAAGTTCTCATTCTTTAAAAACAATTTATAATAGTTATACATTTATATTTATGATACAATAAAGGATAAGAGAAAAAAAAAATAAAAAAAAAAAGATTATTTATTTATAGTTATTTTTCTTAAACTACTCGTCATGTTAAAAAGCAAGTAAAAAAATATAAAAAAATGACTTTAAGTTTAATCACAGAGACGATTGTATTTAATTACATTCAATTTTTTTTTTTATTTCAAGAACGAGAACCGTTCCTCGTGTTTCCTGCACAATTATTACTTTTTTTTACAAATTACCTAGTATGTTTATAAATATTATATAACGATTACTACAATATAACGTTCAACCATAAAAAAAACATCAATATCAAGAGTTTCCAGGATATTTATAAACTGGAATGATACATATAAAAGAGAGCCAGGAAAAATTGATTAATGATCAAATTAAAATTATTTACCTTTGAAACATTCAAGCTGCCAATAAAGCGAAATTAATTTTATAAATAGTTTTTCATAGTTTATAGCTACGTTTTAACCACTTTAGCAGTTTTTTTTTTTTCAATTTCCTTTTAGACTAAGCTTCTAATATTAATTGGTATTGATAAATATAAAAATTATAAATTTTTCACATGTAATTTTTACAATATTGAATTTAAGGCTTTATATTTTCTAGAGCTTCAATAAATCAGATGTATTTTTGTTTTTCAATTTTTTGAAGCAAATCTTACTTAATTATGAAAGTACAGGCAGTTCAATGCATAATTACATTTTCTTGAAGTGCAAAGTTTTTGTACTTTGAGTTCACAATGTATTTAAGAGAAAAGGCATGAATATTATTTCTTAGTTGCACTGAGTTTATAATTTACAGTACGGGCGGCCTCTGCAAATATTTGGTCAAAACGTAGTGATTAGTGAGAAAATTGAAGAATTAAAAATTTAATCCGCTAAACCAACAGCTTTAATTTTATTTCATCTAATTATTCATAGGCGATAGTGGCAAAATTTTGTCAACAGTTATTTTTGGTCGTGTAAAATTCTGTTTACTTTGAGGTTTCTAGATTCTTCTTCAATGTCTAAGGTCTAGTTTAGAATTAGTAAAACGTCTAAAAATTTTAAACGTAAAAAAATTTTCTCGGACTTCAACCGAGAATCGATCGATTTCTTGGCTTCAAACCTAGAAAAAACGTTCTAGGTCTCGCGCGGTAAACCGGAAAATTTTACAAATGCACAGTTTTGGCATGTTCTAAACGCGGGAAACGCGATCGTTTACATGCAAAAAAATACGCAATTGAGAAATTTTCCCTATTCTCGCCTTTGACATAGAACATCATATTATTATTCTTCTTTCTCCTTTTTTAGGTTATGACCCACCAATTTCATAATTAAAAAATCAGTTTTGTACATTGTTAACCTTTTGCGTTTGGTACCGCAATTCCTTTTATCAGTACAGGTTTTATCTATAGTTTAAAATTTACAAATTGAGATTAGACTTAGCTAAATTTGATCACATCTAAAATTATTGTGCGTATAATGTATTTTGAAGCAATACAATGTAATCAATTACATTATGAGTAAGAAATAAAAAAAACGCTGCTTTGAAAGCATTCTGTGCATAATTAAGTTAAAAAAGACAGAATAACTAATAAATCAAATTAGTTATTTTAATGAATAATCAAATTTTTTCTACAAAAAGAAATAAATATTGGGAAATTAATCCAACATGGAATCAAGTGCTAAAGAAAAAATACACATATTTAGTTTAAAAAAATACCCCCCTCTGTTAAATAAAATTTAAGTCTGATTTACAGCCACGTTACATTACATCAAAACCGCAATTTTTTTCATACACTTCCAATACACTTCAAATTATCGATTTATATTAAAAGATTTTTTACGAAAAAAATAGTATCAAGTTCGAACAGTTAATCGCGCATTTGAATATTTATTTTAAATCAAATGCACAAAGTAGAATTTATTAATTTGAATTAAAAAATGTTGATGATTGGGCTGAAATTATAGCGATAAAAATTTCCAGTAATAAAAGGTATTAACAAAGTACAAATTGAAACAGCAGAAGATGAGTGAGAAAAAGCTTACTCAAGAAAATTTAAAAAAGTTAAACTGATTAGTAGGTGTTAGAATTAGTATATATTATACAATGTAACGAAGAACTGATAAGTATTTTTTGGCTCATCACATAGAGCAACAAACAAGAGAAATTTGTTGATATATACGACAAAATTTGACAGAATACACAACTATAAGCAAAGATATTTAGAAAGAAGATATCAAAAAAAGGCAAAATGAAATTGATCCACAAATTATCATAAATTGGGCACTAACTTCCGAAAGTTATAAATAACCATATTAATAATGAAAAAATACCTTTAAAGCAAGAATTTGAGGCATTTCGTGTGATACCGATATCTTAACTAACTAAATTTATATTAGTAAAGTAAAAACTTGTAATGAATCATTCACTACAAAGATTGGATTCGAATCAAAGGATGCTATTTTGGTGTCGAATGCGCGAGATAAATGGTTCTTAGAAATACATACACGTTTCTAAAAATTATTCACTCAGAATCTGTTCAGAGTCAAGCCAAACGACTTGAATTAAGTCAAAGAGCTTTAAGGGTCAATGACCTCTACGAGAATAATGTCGGAAAAACGCATCAACTCTATGAAATCGCGAGCTTTGATGTTGATTAAATTGCAACTGAAGATGCAAGCATCGGAGGAGTCAATTTAACAGTTACAAAAAAAGCAACTGCATTCAAGAAGAATAATTTCAAAAGTGCTTTTAAGCAACCTGTTGCAGTTTTCCAAGATAATCAACATTTACGTATCATAAAGTCTTTTCTCGCTTAAATAATGAACTATTTAGAAGGATTAGGAGTATAATAATGCTACAAATACCACCTAATGTTATAAAAATTTAGAAACTTCACTAAATTTTTCTTGTTAATGTCGGCTTAGGGACTTGGAATGATGGCTGTATCAGTTGCTCACGAATTCAATAAGTTTATAAATAAAAAATTAATAAATAAATGAGTATTAAAAATAATTTTTTTGCCTCTATATAAATTGAAGGTTATCTTGAATTTATATATCCATTTTCGAAAATTTGAATCTGCTTGACAATTTTTTTCAACGAAATTATCATCATGTTGAATTTGTTATCGCATTCATTTTTCAAAAACATTTGTATAAAATAAAAAAGTTATGAAATTTATTTTAATAAATTTAAAAATAAAAATGTCACAGTTATTTTGAAACAAAAATTTATTTTAATTTATAAAAGTATATTTATGTAGTGCTTATTCAAGTAACAGATTTTTTTTTTTTTTTTTTTTTTTTTTTTTTTTTTGAAATCGTAACCGTCATAAGTAGTACAATAATTTATAAAACTGTTTATGAACTTTTTCTTCATCATTTAATTAAGTATCTTCATTGCAGCTAAATTAAATTTTTAATTTCATTTTATACTTATTGTACTTCCAAATTTGATATGATATACATTTAAAAAAAGATCCATTGATTCATTAATGAATAAATATAAGAAAAGAAGAGTTACACTTTATTAGAATGAACAGCCTAACAACAAACTTCTTAAATTAAAATTGTTGGAAAAATTCAAAAGCAGATCATTTCCGGTCCACCATCTACATAATTATTTAACTGAGAATATTTTAAAAAAAATAATAATAAATGTTAATTTACAAAATTAATTTACTTTAGAATATTCAATAGATCGACTTACTACAACTTTTTTACATACACTTTACTTAAACGGTTTTAATATCGCAGTGATTTTTGTATCACAGGAGTGCATACAAAAAATATTTTAGCTATTTAAGTATTAATCCAACCAGAATTTTACACTACACAAGTAAGTTTTTAAATAATTATTTTATTGCACGAAAATTAAACTAACTGTTGAAAAATTATGCCATAATCTGAAACTCTATCTTATCAAAATACTTTTATCCCAAATTTATCGAGTTTTAAACAAAATAAATGTTTCGGCAGCACAAATAACAATATATAAGCTTAAACAGAAAAATTGTTCACTAGTTACAAAAAAAATGAAGTAAAATAAAGTATTACTACTATGCATAAATACACAATGAAAAAGTTTAAAGCAAAAAAATTTTGGAATGATTTTATTATAATAAAAAATCGATATTGAAATTTGTTGTAAAAACATAAATATAATAAAACATGTATGTAATATCAAATAGCAAAAAAGTACATGCCTCAGTATGGCACATAACTTCTAAGAATTGGTATTTTTTATGCAGTCGACCTTACAATATTTCCAAACATCGTGTTTCCACATAAAATTACACTACTTAAATATTATAGTCATCATTTTTGAAGCACTCAATATGACTAAAATTTAGTCTGACTTTTAACTTTTTAAAAAGAACCAGTAACCTTAAAGTAATCAGCACCTAAAACTTTTTAGTACAAATTTATACAACTCTTTTTCAGAGGTTTATTTATTTGCGTTTAATATGAGGACATTAAAATAATTTTACTTTTTCTCATTTTTTAAGCACCTTTCAAGTTATTAACTATCCTGGAAGCTTTGAATGTATATTTAGAACTTTCTTTGATCAATGAAACGATGATATTTAGTGCCACTCATATAACAACGATAAAAAAGTCCGATTTGACTAAAAAAAAAAAAATAATAATAAAATAAAATTGCCCTCATCACAAATTTTTTATGAGTATAAAAAATAATTACAGATAGTTTGATTGTGAGATTTTTGTTAACTCAACATTAAAGAGAATGTCGGATTTAAAAAAAAAAAAAAAAAAAAATCTTTTTTACCAGTGACGGTGTACAAACATAAATTGATATTATCAAAGAATATTTTACTAATAAAACGTATACTTGAATCAAGTCATTTTCCTACATTCAAGGTATCTAAAAAAAAAAAAAAAAAAAAAAATTTTTTTTTTCGCAAGCTGTTTGATGGCGATACCTTTTACATATAGAGTGGTCAAACGTCCACAAAGAACAACCCACCCGTCCCTCCCTTCCCTCCCGTCCCTCCCTTAGTCCCACCCGATTTTCTTCTCGGCCATTTACGCGTTTATTTTTCGTTATTCTTGTGTCGTTTCATATTGTTTTTTTTTTTTTTCTTTTTCTGTAATAATTACATATTTTTTTCTTTAATTTGCAGTTGTTTAATCGTTTCGTCGGCTATCTAGAAGAGTCCGCGTTGGTTTCTTTTTTAATCCTTTTAAAAAACTTTGTATTTTACCCCTTGCTCACGTTACTCTCTTGTTAAATGCCTAATTATCGCTGTAGTCTTCGGCACGCGTGCAGATTTTGGATTAGATCCCCCAGTAGGACCCGACGATGTGTTCGCCAGCACCGTGACCATGACTCGATAACGACGAAGATATTGATGAGAAGAGGCCGTGGTTTCACCCACCCACCCGGATCACCCAAGTTTAATATTCCCGCTCTACCCCGGTCGGCCAGCCTGTTGAAGCGGCCTGCTGGAACAAATGGATTTTATGTTGATTCCTGAATTTTAAAAATTTCGTTTATTTATATTATACTCAGAGAATAGTTTTCATTTCTAATTTTTTCAGTAAAATTTTATAGTAAAATTGTATGATTGTTATTATTAATATTAGTCACTTGGTTAGGACATCTAGAAAAATTTTCTTTGAGTATCTAAAATTTGACAAACTTTTATCACTGGGACTCACCATTTGTAGGCAGGGTTGTTCAAACGCCGTACATATTTTGCAGACGTTCACGGAGTTGTGGTGGAAACTGATCTGCAAAATGTCTCCAATTGTCTGCTCCAACCTGATTTTTGAAACCGTGTAATATCTGTAAAAAAGAAAAGAAAAAAAAAAGCGTTATTAAGTGTATAAAAAATTAAGAACCTAAAAAATTTTTTTTAATATTGATTTACCTTTTGGAACATATCCTTCAAATCATCTCGTGGAGTTACCCACGATGCAATAGCGTCACAGAAAAATATGAAATCATTTACGACACCAGCTGGATTAACATGGATCATCTGACACATTCCCCGAAAGGCTGAATCTTTCTCTTCATTGTCACGGATATTCCGCAACGAAGTACACCTATTGTTTTTAGTTTATTAGAATGAATTACAAAAAAAAAGTATTGTAACATGCAAACTAATTGAGAGGTGACATTATACATTATTATTAAAAACTTTGATTCAAATATTTACACAAGTAATGTTTAAGTATAAAAAAAGTGCTTGATTTAAAAAATTTTTTTTCCTGCTTGCTAATTTGCATTAAAATGAAAATTCTTAATGATTTAAAAACTGTACTTCTAATAAGATTGATTGAATGTAGAAATATTAAACTATATTTATAAAAAAAATAAAATACAACAAAAATTAACATATTATATCAAATTCTAATGTTTTTTTTAACGGTAAACATTAATATCGTCATTATCGAAGGTAATTGTAATGGAGCATAGAAAGATCGTGTTTACAGTTATCCTAGAAAACGTAGTTCTATTGTAGTTATTTGTGTCAAACACAGTAACAATGACAATAATTCAAAAAATTATGTTTGAAAAAAAATGCAACACCAAAAAAAATTTAGTTTGAGGACAACAAAGTAAACCTATTCAATTTTTGGTTTTAATCTCGATCCGATCTAGTCCCTCCCAATAAAGCGACAGTTCAAATTGTAATTAAAATTATTCAAAAATTTTCAAACAAGGAAAAATTAATGCCGGATTATTGAAAATTCATCTTAATTTCAGTAAAATTTTGACAAAAAGAAGCAAGCAGTCCAGAAATAATTGTCTTAAGCACAAAAACTTCTGGAGTTAAATTTAGTGAATCTTTCAAAATTTTTTTAAATAAATCATTAAAGTTATAGAATTTCCAAATAATCCAATTTAAAATCACTTAAAAATCAAGAATAATATATTATTTGAATAAAGTGCTAATAATAATAATAATAATAATAATAATAATAATAATAAGAATAAGTAATAATAATAATAATTAATTAAAAATATAATAATTGAATATAAGAAAAAAATTTACACACCACTGTCGGACAAACTGCTGTAACATGGGGGCGACGTCGAGGGGACACACATAACCTAGGCGACCGATTGTAATGGCTACGGTTTTTCAATTCGTATTCGGTAAGTAGGCAAGTGAAGTGTAGTGAAGTGACCGGAAACACAAACAATAAAGACAAACTGATAGCGAACCAATAGTGAACTTAGGCAAAATATATATAATAAAGGCTGCTCATAAATTTTAATAATTAATACGCAATAAAATTAATCATAATCGATTAATGTTAACAGTCAGTAACACAATGTAAGACACAGGTGAAACATAATGAGATACCAGCAGTCAATATAAGGCAAAAAACCGTGCTTTAATATAGCTGCTGAAAATAACATAATGATAATAATAATAATAATAATAATTAAATAGCAGCGTGCGAGCCCATATGATTAGTAACGTTTATTTATGATATGAGACCATCAGATAATTGAGCAAAAATATAAAATCAATAATTTTGTGAAAAACGTAAAATTAAACTGAAAGATTGTTATAAATTAAAAACTTCTGAATCAAGATTTTTTAACAATTCAAAATAATTAATTCAATGTGCTAAGATGTGAATCTCAAATGATAAAAACAATTCAAAAATTAAAAATTGCGAAAAAATAATTAGTGTTTTTATGCGGGTTTTTTTTTTTTTTTATATAAAGTTTGTATTGGAGATTAGCTAAAAACAGAGATCAGGCGATCGCACACCACTAAGAACATCGTAACTAGTGATAATTTACGCATATTTCGTGCAGACATTCTTTCGAACGATTATCCGACTCGTGGTCTTCAATAAATTATTTTAAAGAATATGAAATAAAAAATAATACAAATGATAAATAATTAAATTAAACTCTGAATGTCGCCAAAATTTCGTCAAACCTAAATTCGGAAGATTTCCCCTTAACAATGCTTATCAACATTACAAGTTAAAACCTTCAGCTTAGATGAAAAAGAAAAATCACATAATTAAAAAACAGTTTTTCGATTTGAAATGTACAAAAATATATAATTTCTCGAATTCTGCCATTATTAGTTTCAAGAAAAAAAAAAAAAAATACTTATAAAGTCGTTAATCACTCACCAGTATTTTCCAGAAGAGTTTTTGGTGTGCTTGGTCGGTTGATAATATCAATTAGTTGATTTAATATCAAAGGGATGTAGCTGCTTGTATCAGCTCCTATTTGAAAATTTATTGAAAAATTGTAATAAATATTAATTATCAATAAACAACTACTGTCAGTTTTGTGTTTTTAATAATCTTACCTAGTTTTATTGCAATTTCTCCAATTGCCCAAGTTGCATTGTTACAAACGGAAATATATTCTGGATTTAAATTTTGACCAAGGATGGGCATAAAATCAGCTGAAAATTAAAAAGTTTCAAGTTTTTTAATCAATCTAAACTGGATAATTTTTGAAGATATTTTTAAAAATCAAATCAACTTACATATATGAGGAAGTACATGTTGAAAACACGCTTTTGTCAAATCTCCCAACAGTGCAAAACTACTTTGTCTAACTTCTGGCATGTTATCTTGCATGCACTGGTACAGCAGCTGCATCACATTGCTGTTAACTACTAGATGTTCCATGTGCCCATTCAAACCTTCAGCTAATCCACTAAGAAGATCCAATGCAACAATCATAAAGTCTTTATCTGGGGCTTCATTTTGATCTGGATTTTGTGTGAAAGCTAAGTGTCGCCTTAAAGTTTGTTCTACCAAAGACACACATCTCCTACAAGTACAAAAAATAGAAAAAAGATGATATTTGTTACAAGTTTCTAGGATATGAAATATAATTGAAAATAATCTAAACTAATGTCAATTACCTAAATACTGGTTCACAATAAGGTAGAAATCCTGACTGTAAAGCAGTTGCCACAGAAGATAAACATTCCAGAAGTGGAAACAGATCTTTATCTTCGTCTTTCAAAACGTTCCATTTGTTTATAAGAGGTGGCATAAGAAGACCTATGTACTCTGGCTTGTTTAAGTGACGGCCGACAGAATCAGCTAATGTACCAATGGCATCATAAAGAATCAACAGATTTTTATGTTGATATTTACCTGATAACAGTAAAATTTTTTTCAAGATTATTTCAAAAAATTTTGTAATTTGCGTTTTAGTAATGGCAATGAACATCACACTTACCGAAAGCAAATACTAATGTTTCTAAAATAAAACCGAGATAAGGAACTAATTCTGTACATGCTTCCTCCTCTAATGTGGCGAAAGCAGAGCAGGCAGCTTCTTGAACACGTTTATTACCATCTAGTATTCTTTTAAGAAGTTCAGTCATCAATGGCTTAAGATAAGTATCGTGAGGTTGTGTGCAAACCCAATGAGAATAACGACTAAGAGTCCAACATGTTATAGATCTAACCAATGCTTTTTTATCACTCAAACAGTTTATCAAATATGGAATAAGTTCTGGTAAATGCGGGATCATACCCTGCATGCATCCTATAAAAAAAAGACGATTTTCAATGTAAACAATTTTGAACAAATAACAATTTATTATAATTGTTTGTGAACAAAAAAAATGTTTATATCACTTAGATTTTTTTTTTTTTTTTTTTTTTTTTTTTTTTTTTTTTTTTTTTTTTTACAAAAAATGTAAAATACAAAAAGTCTGCATAAATAGCATTTTACGGAAATATGAGTTAAAATGGTACTATTTATTATCAAGTAATAATACTTTGAAAGCAGTTACAAAAAAAATACCTTCAGCAATTGCTCCAAGGGCAAGGATTCCAGATTCTTTGATTTCCCACTCAGAATGAAAAAGTGTTTCCTTAAGAATAGGTACAAGTACAGGTAAAAGATCTTCTTTGAATACTCCTGCCAGCATATCTAGAGCAGCAGCAGAACATTTTCTTAAATTCCAATCACACAAAGAAGAATCGTCGTCTCCTCCATCATCAGAATCATCATCTTTGTCGTCGTAGCTACCGTTCTCGTCTATATGCTTGTTCATTCCTGCATGTGAATGATGAGTCTTAGACTTGTGGAATCGTGGTCTAATATCTTCCTCTCTATCTGGCACCATTTCATCTTCTTCTGTGTCCCCATTTAAAAGAATAATATCCAGCTCAGAGTATTTCATGCCTTTAACAAGAACTGGCACTAGACGAGGTAAATGTTGTGCTAGAGCATCTTTGCAAAGAGGCTGTTCAGCCAGTGATAACCAAAATTCACAAGCTTCCAGAGACACTCCATCATCAGGATCTTGAGTTCTCAAGAGCATGTATTCAATTATACTGTGCATGTGTATCACCAAACGATCCATTCTAACTTCTAGCAGCATAACTAGTGCTCTGAAAAAAAATTTAGCCTTTCAATTAAAATCTGTATGTTTATTTAAATGACAAAATGATCAATTTTGTATGTAATACAATTTTTTTAATAAGTTTTAAAAGTACCTGCAAACATTTTTTCTCACTTCTGGATCTTCATCAGATGTCAAAAAGAATAGGTTCTCAAGAAAAGCATCCATGTTATTTGTCAGTGCTTGGGCTCTGTTAATGATGAATTGATTTACACAGCCTACTGCGTGAGAACGTATTCTGGCAGAATTATGTCTAAAAAACTGTAGAAACTTAGGAATTAAAACATTTAATGGATGATTAATTGCATCCGATTCCAACTGCTCTGCTGAGTCTTCACAAATTTTTTGCAATGCACCAAATGCTCCTTCACAAACAGTGTAATTTTCAGAATCCAACATTTGACAAAGAGCAGGTAGCAATTCAGGCCAAGAGGAAAGATCACCTATAAAATTGAATTGAAGTTTCAAAATAAAGTTTTAAAATCAGAATATAGAAACTTATTTTTACAGATATAAATTTAATTGATTTTCAAGACAGTTTAGATTTAGTATTGGATGTGATTTTCATTATATCAATTTTCAGGAAAAGCAAATATCTTAAGATTGTTTTTTTCATGAAATCTCTAATTATTTATAAAAAAAAAAAAAAAAAAAAAAAAAATTAAAATTTACCTTTGGATGTGATAGTTGTGATCAGAATGCCGACAGTGGCCCGAATAAGTGGAGAAGGATCTCCAACTGCTGAAAGACATTCTTGTTTGATAAAGTCTGCTACTTCGGGATGGAATTTGTTAAAACCAGCCTTAACATTGTTTTTCAAAATCAAACCACTCAAAGACCGAGTTGGTTCATCTGTAAACAAACAAAAATTGATTAATTTAAGCTTTTACAGGTCAATTGAAAGAAAAAATTAGTAAATGAAAAATACCTTCTGTGACTAACTTAGTGAGAACAAAAATCAGATAATTATTGAAATCTGGAAATTTGTTGAGCTCTTCTAATTTCTGAAAAAAGAAAAAAAAATTTTTATGCAATAAAAACATTAAAAAATTAAATTTCTAGATACATATGAAACTAAACAACTTTAATTAAAGTAACAGCGGAAAATTTACCGAGCAACACTTACGCCCAATCGAAGTCGATAAAATATTTGCAGTAATTCTCACATTTAGTTTATCATGTAAGCATCAAAATAAAATGCTTACAGAAAAATAAAACGCGGAAGCTGATATCAAGAAATACTAGCTATGAAATGAAAAACAATCGGAATAAATAAATAAATGTCGGGTCGTGGAAACTGTAAGGGAGCTAGGGGTAGCAAGAGTGGTCGAGTAAAAAACTCATTGGTGAAAAAGAAAAATTTCGAAATCATATGCTTACGTAATTTTGAGTTAAGGAAAAACAAAATAACCGTAAAATAAGCGAAAAATTTTCTCGAAAGCTCGGCCTTGGCCCCCCGCGCGTGCACACATACAGTGGGATGATTCGCATGATCAAAGTCGATGTCAAATCATCGATACTGCACACACCCTCAGCCAAACGCGAAAATCATGCTTGTCGATAATATAAGTACAAAAACCAGGTTCTAAAGCAGAGATGGAAAATGAAAATATAGTAAGGTCATGAGTAAGGAAGAATTGATGGAAAAAATGGCCGAGGAGATAGCAACGCGGGGCAGGGGCCACCCACCACCCGGATACAGCCTTTGACTAGGCTGCCTATCAGTTTGTCATGGGCCGATGGGGAAAATTCGCGTGGAGGAGTAGGGTGTTGTTTACCTGCTGTACGAGGCGCTGTGTCTCGGTGTCGGGGCTCTGAGACTCCTTAAGTAGAGTGAGTATTTGTCTGAGTCCTTCCTCCTGAGGTTGCCACGCCATTTTCATCGTCGTCGTCGTACTTTTATAAAGCAGCACTGAGCGCAACCAGCCTGCAACAGTACCGTCTCGCCTGACCTCGGTGGCCGGAGGAGCTGCTCTGAACGGAAGTGCCCCACTACTGTCGTCGGCGCGCGCCGCCGCGGCGGCCGCAGCCGCATGTATCACTGCGAGCTCCGAGTTTCTTCCGAATCTCGGCTGCTGCTGATAATTCGCTCGCATCCTTATCTGGTTCTTATTTATCTGTGCTTCAACTCTTCTCTTTTTTTCGGACTTCTGTACCTGGACGAGGAGAGATCGGGGAGAAGTTAGGAGCTTTTCAAGTCATTAGTTTTTTCAAATTAACAATTGAACGCCGCTGGGGGTTGGCCAGCAGACGAAATTTCGGTTCCGGTCGCGGATAAAATCCCGCGACGTTTGAATTCGGAACCGAGGACTGCATTATTGATTATTCGACGGGTTTCATTATTTAATTCCTATATTTTATAATCTAATCTGTTTTTTACCGCTGTGATAAAATTTTTCGGACTTTTAAATCTTGTAAAAGCATTTCATTATCATCAATCTTTTTTAATTTTTTTAATACTTCGCACTTTACAATTTTAGTTTGAGAAAAATTTTCTTGAATAATCTTGTTTTTTTACAGCAAAAGTTTTTTTGTAAAGTAAATTTTTATCTTTAATGTAAACACAATTACCAAAATAATTTTTAATAGTTTAACTGTATACTAAATAATAAAGCCGCAAACAATATTTTTATCCTATTGGTTCCTATCCAAATCTGCAAGCATCATTGTTTACGGTAAAAAAAACGGCAAAATCCCGTTAAAACCGGTTTTGTATTGCCTGGTGGTTAAAAAGTGGCCCTTTACCATTCAAATTTATAAGGCTTTAAGGTTTATTAAATTTGATATTTATTTATGAATTCAAGTTGTTAAGGATACTTTTTTTTCGTCTTTTACTTTAAACATTATAAGAAAATTATCAAATTTATTTATTTAATGAGTAGTACGGTATAAAAAATATATTTTCAAATTACATTCGAATTTGTTAAAGGATGGCAGTTGAAAAAAAAAAATAACTGCACTATGATTAGTAGGTATATTTTATAAAAAAATTTAATAAATATATAGTATTTACATAAATAATGGTAAGTCAACAAATTCAAGCAAAAAAATACAAATCATTCATACACCATAAATTAGTCATGGAAGTATTAAATATTTTTAATAAAAACAATACATGTGTAAAATACAATAACTAATAGATAGCAAATGTCTCTTTATGCAGCTCCCCTATTTTCTCGCGTTGAAAATATCACGTGAGTAATAAACTTATTTTATGAACACGTTCTAGCTGGAGGTCGCCAAATTTCTATAGCATCTGTTCCAGAAACAGCAAGCACTTCATTCAGATAATCAATCTATCAAAAAAGAAATTAAAATAAATCTTAAAAAATGAATATGTGTTATGAAAAGCGATAAGAATTTCATGTTAGAAAACCGAGCATAAAAGGAAGCAAATTGAAGTAACTGTTGAAAAAAAGATTTTATCAATGGTAACTTACACTGGCTATTTCACCATTGGTGTATTGCAAACATGTTAAAGTTTTTGGAGGATCCGTTGGACTTGAAATTTGAACAGTTCTGTCCAAAGAGCTAGTAATCAAGCACCCAGAATCAGCATAAACTCCTGTGATTCCTTTTTCATGTTCAGTCTTGTATCTTTTTACAAGTTTGAAATCTTGTTTAGGATCTAAAATGTGAAGTTTTGCTGCACTATCTCCAACATATACAATTTCGTCTTTTAAACACATACTCATTGGAAATGAATCCTTGGAAATCTGTAAAATTAAAATTATTTATTTTTTAAAAATATTTTAAGTGATTTTTCATAAATATTCATTAATTTATATTTTGACATTGTTATATTACTGTTATTGATTTCATTGTTCTTCCAGCTCTTTGGTCCCACACATTTACAGTTCTATCTTCACTTGCAGATAAAATATAATTTGAATTCATTGCAAGTCTTATGACAGCCCTTTGATGTTGTTCATATTTTACAATAGGACAAGGGCCAGTTCTAGGAT
This sequence comes from Encarsia formosa, assembly GCA_038277355.1. Classification (NCBI taxonomy): domain Eukaryota; kingdom Metazoa; phylum Arthropoda; class Insecta; order Hymenoptera; family Aphelinidae; genus Encarsia; species Encarsia formosa. The sequence continues at coordinate 117,657,901 of CM076184.1, forward strand.
CAAAAACTAAAACACTTTTACAATAGGAACCAGTGGCAAATAATGCTAACTCTGGACATGAAGTGACACACAATAGTGCACCGTGAACAATCCTATAATTTGAAAAATCTTCTCAGGAAATCATAAACAATTCAAAAAATTAAATATACATTATTTTTTTAAATAATAAAAGTAAGCACAAGTTTAGTTTTCAAAACAATGTAATGGGCTGCACAAATTAATATTCATTGATTGATTTGTATATTTTCAATTTCAATTTATAATAAATGTAAGTATATAGCTGGTGACTTTATGAAAACTTGTGCAAGCTTTAGAATAATATTCTGAAGCAGTTAATTAATTATTTACAGTTCATAAGATGTTAAAGGTAATAGTCCTGTATCAGTTATTGACCATGCTTTCACTGATCTGTCCCAACTGCAACTGTAAACAGTGTCATCTATTGATGTCAAATCCCAAATCCATCCTTCATGAGCAAAATCCACTGATACAGATTCATGATTGCCATCATCAGTTGGTAAATGACACAATACCAACTTACGATCTCTTCCTCCAGATATACATGTTCTTCCACCCTAACAAGATTTTTTTTCATTTTATTTCATACATCAAAATAATAAATTTTAATTTTTTGTAAAAAAAAAAAAAAAAAAAAAAAAACTTACATGCATCAACAAAAGACCATCAATATTACTGTAATGGATATCATTTAATAACAGTTTTTGCATTTTTTTTGAATTTTTCCATAGCTTTGCTTGCCTTTCAATGGCTACGCATGATAATTTCCAGAATAATTCATCTTCATTTGCTGTAAAACAATATTTTTTACTTTTTTACGACTCTTCACTTATTTAAAACTTTTTTTGATGTCTTAGTTGCATTATTTAATTTTACAAAAAAAAATATGGTAAATCAATGTAAGATTCAAAATAATTTATAAATAACTAACTAGTTGGTAAAGTTGGATAATTAACATTTGGCCAAATCCGACTGATTCTGCACTTCCATATAGAATTATCATTTAAAATCTGATAAAATTGTTTGCATGTCAAACTCAAACCATGAACCAAAGTTGATGCATCCAAGAAAGAACAAATGTGGAGAAATATCTGTAAATTTTTTTTAAATTAATCTTTGATTACATAAATACATGCAATAAATTGATCAAATAATTTTTCACAAATATAAAAACAACATCAATAGTATGAAAACTGTACTTTTAATTTAGGACACAGCGTATAATTTTATACCGTAATTTAGGACAAAGTATGTTTTTATTGCAACGGAACTTTAAAAATGGCGTCTAACAGCTGATATGTCAGATCAAAAACGGACAAAAGTTTATTTTTGTCGAATTGCGTGATAAAATTAACCTCGACAAACAGAAAAAGCCTTAAATTAACTGTGCCACATCCTTTATTTGCATAATCACACGAATTACTCATTGACATCAAGGGAGTAGACGAAAAAAAAGTAAATTGGAGCAAGTACATACCTACTTGTTGACATTCTAAAATAAGTTTACTACTCACTTTCAAATGACCCTCGATACGTGAAAAATTATTTTTGATAGAAAAGGAAAATATTGCTAGAACTCACTTCAACTGGGAGATTTGTAAGACCGATTGTAATCGGATAGTCGTCTTGGTCCTGATCCCTGTCGACGTTCTCGTCTTCGGACATCGTGGGTATTGCGATGCTGGAACCTTGATCGTTTCCGTATCGTAACTTCCACGGTTATCATTCGATCTAAAATTGTAACTTCTTGACCTATTTATCACTTAGAACTTCTTCCCTTTTTTTTTTTTTTTTTTTTAATATTATTGTGCGTTGTATCTCGGCGTCTGCTCTCTATGATGTTTTGATACTACTGCAGCGGGGAACGATGTACTTAGTAGGTGAGACGCACTGGAGCAGCACCATCATGACTCACACTGCACTACTCGCGTCTCGCGGATTTTCTTTTTTTTTCTTCTCTTTTTTTATATCTTTTTATTTTCTCCCCCTTACCTTCGAGGTAAGTGGGAAGAGTGTGTTGGAGCAGCTGCACACATCAGCTTTGCAGTGCATCGTAACTATTTTTTTTTTTTTTTTTTCTTTCAGTCTGACCCACCGCGGCGCCCCCGTGCGAGAAACCTTGTTTGTTTCGTTTTTTTCTTCCAACTTTTGTCAATTTGTTCCATTGAGAAATAAAATTTTTTTGGAATTTTTATTGACTAAGAAAAAATTATTCATCAAAAATCAGTTTTAATTAGAGAGAATAAATTAAAATGAAAAATTTTAATTAAATTAGAATTGATAATTGTTTTTTTAAAATAAAAATTATTATTATTAAAAAAAAAAAAAAATTTATTTATTTTTATTAAGGGTAATAAAATAAGTGTACACATTTAATTTATTGTAATAAATTTTATTTTAGAAATTTTTTTTATTTATATAACATTTTATAAATTTTTCAAACTATTTCATTCGTAACACTTATAAATGAATTTTTTTAGTGTCTCCTTTATCACATACTATCCGTATGTACATAAAAAATAAGAATGTTTTAATTATTTATTTTTTTTATTTTTACAATTTTTTTTTAAAGTACTTTTTTAACTAATAAATGTTTTTACATACATACAAATAAACGAAAACGTAATTTTTTTACATACTTTAAAAAATTTTCTAGAGCTTGTAGATTTTAAATTATGAAAAAAATTTTTTGAAACAATGTTCCCTTTAAAATTGCACATTGTTATTTTAGTGAATATTAATTGCCAAAGTTTATCCCTTATCTAGAGTTAATTGATTATAAATATTTTTAAAAAACATATAAAGTTTCTACAAAAAGCCATTTCAAACTTGGAACTACATTGATATATCAGTGTAGGTATCAACTCCAATTTGAAAATAAAAAATGAACTTTTAAAAATTAACACAAAACTTACAAATGAATTACAGTTATAAAAATTATTTATAATGACTGTAAATGCACTTGGAAAATTAAAAAAAAAAGTTCTTTTAAAAAAGTTCATTATCAGAAACTGAACTAAATTAAATTAAAAATGGTCAGAAAATTTTCAATGAAACAATTTGGTTTCAAACTTGGTTAAAATCATTAAAAGATAAATGGAATCATCTACTTTGTCCTCTAACATGGTTTATATTCATGAAGCAGAGTAGTAAAATTTATAAGTATAAATGAAAGTACTGCACCACATGCAGAACCTACTTGTATTACCACTCCAACATGAAAAAGTTTTTGTTCAGACTTTCTTCTAAATACTGCTATAATTATTAATTTTACATAAGAAATAAAACCTAATAGTACTGTCCACGATAAAACAACTAAAATTTTGCCAATTCTGGAATTTTTCAAAGGAGGATTTGGTGAACTGTAGGCAAGGTTTAGAACATAACAACTCACAATTAATATCACAACAGCTAACCAATTGATTATTTTTGTGCTTCGAGGTAAACACCACAGAGCTAAAAGACAGGCAGTTGGGTTTGCAATTTGTGAAAAAGTGACACTCAGATGATAAGACATATTTCCATATGATAAGCAGGAATATGGTTGAATACTAGGGAGCAACCCATTAGCTAACAAACAGATTACACTCAAAAGAATAAATAAATACAAATTATTCAATTCCTTGTGGTTTCTATTTTGTGTGTGATCCATGTTTGAGAATTTTTCTACATCAGTCTTATTGTAGTCATCTGAACAAATGGTTTTATTCATATTATCATGTTTGCAGATAGAATTTTGAGGTAATACTGAAACTTTTTCGTCACAGTGACAATTTTCAGTCTCACTTTCAGCAGCACTATTGTAAGATTTTTTCATAGAAATTTTTTCTGTTTTTATGTAAGATAAGTTTTCCAATAGCAGAAAAGCTATCAATGACAAAATTAAGCAAATAAATATAAACATGAAATAGATTTGGGATGAGAATCTTGGAAAAGTTTTGTCAGAATTTTGTGTGCTGTCAGTGCTATTTTTACAAGTCATACTTTCACCAACTCCTTGAATGAGAGCCACAAAACTAGGCAAAACACCCCCTAAGCCTTCACCAATAAAATAAGATACAAGATATATCTCTTTAAAATTTCTAAGATATGGCATGAATAAAACTGAACTTGAACAACTCACTGCTGCTATGAAAAAAGTTAATATAAATAATGCTGTGCTGTGTTGTTTTCCTGCAACGATAGATGTTTTATCATAGAAAAATACCATGAGACCCATTACCAAAGATCCTATTCCAAGCATTAATAATATACAAAGAGGTTCACTTATTTTGAAAGATGATTTTCGTAAAAAACTATAAATTATAGGTGCAACATTTGCTGCTTGAATAATTACAACTAAATGTACTGCTAGTCCCCAGCTTTCAGGTAAAAGATTGACAAGTAAAGGCAGTTGAATGAAAATTCCATTTACTCCAATCCAAGAAGAAATTCCAAAAATCATTACAAGAATATGGACTGTTATGATTCTAATTTTCCATCTTTGACTAACTTTGAGAGATTTTCTTTTAGTATAATCCACATTCTTATTAGATTGCATTAACCTTTCACAGCATTCTCTGAAGGAAAAAGTTGAATAAATTAATGATGAAAATAATATACCACAAAATTTTTTTTTAAAAACAAAAGTCAATGTTTGTAAAAAATTCAATTATTTGATTCTAATTGAATGGCTAAAGTAGTAATTTAATAAATAACTTGTGTTGGAGACTTTTTTATAATGATGTAAAAAAAATTACTCACATTTCATTTTTTTCAAAGTTGGCAGAACTTTTTTTGAGTTCATTATTTAATTTTTCCGCAAGCTCTTCTTCTACCTGCGACATCTTACGATAATTACACAGGTGTAAAAATTAAAAAGTCGATTTTAAGTTAGACAATATTAACAAGTCAGAAACACTCTAACGCTTTTAATGTGCATGGTGGAAGCCAACTCTTTACACTGAACTAAGTGATAAATTTGCATTCAAATTATAATTAATAGGCCACGATCTTTGAAGCGAGCGTGATTGCAGAGCGCACTGAAACAAGCGGAACCTCGCGTAGACACTTTAGAATTTTTTTTTTTATATAATAATGTTGTTTTTTTAATCGTCACAAGTTGGATCTTGATAACAGAGTATCTCCGTGAGTATTTCACGAAATGAGGTAAAACTTTTTTTCCGCGATTAATCCTCCATGTAATAAACTTAGGTAAGCACACTTGACAAAATGTTTACTTGCTTATAATGATAAAAAGTCTTCCGTTTTCGAATTTCAAATACTTTAACGAGTTATACCGGAATATTGAAACTGTTATGTAACAAAATATTTGTATGGATGCCTGCTGTGTAAAGAAACTAAAAAAAATAAGTGAAAAAGAAAATAATTATATTAATTTTGTTTGATGATTTGGCAAATAATAAGTTTTTTTACCAATTAACTTCGAACTAGGAACTTGAAAATTTAAAAATTTCTGTAAGAAATTAGTAAACTTCTTCTGAAGAAATATTTTTAAGTAAAGTTTTCAAGATTAGGCCATTGTGTTATTGAACAAGATTAAAAATTTGAATAATTCATAAGTTTTCCTCCCAAAAAATCAGAACTAAGTAAATTAAACAAAAATAATTCTCAACTTCATAAAAATTAAAAAAAATTTTTAAATCAGATAGGACCATAAAAATTTTTTGTAAAATTATTAAGTAGATTTTAAGTCGGTCAATTTATATTTTGTGACTTTGTTTGAGATCTTTTAATTTACTGCTATATTAAAAAATTAATATTCAGTTTAAAGATTTTAAAGAATCATCAGTGGCCAGCCAGAGCACTGCATCGATCATACTGTTTAAACATTTTTGTCCAGTTGATCAGAGCAAAAGAAGCAACTGCTCCAACTAAGGAACCAAGTTGAGTAGCAACTCCAGTATAGTATAAGCCTCTACCAGGGTCTGGTCTGAATAAGGTAGTAACCCCCATTTTGATAAATCCAATCAGTCCAGTAACTAATATCCAGAGTACAACAATAAAAAACTCACCCAACCAAGAGTTTTGAAGAGGAGGTGTTGGCGATTGAAGTGCTAGATAAAAAACTACTGAAGAAAGTATCAAAACAACTGTTAATAAGATAGACAACAAATTAATTTTAGGATTTTTTATAAAAAATCCTGAACACATAGCCAAAGGTCCTGCCATGGAAGCTAGTGTTACAGTCAAATGATAAGCTACATTACCATAGGGTAAACATGAATAAGGCTGTATACTTGGTAAAATTCCATTGCCCAATAAACATATAATAGCCATCATACTTAATAAAAACAAATATGATTGTTTTGACATTGTCCAACCAGAAGTTGTTTTGTAACTTGGTGGAGCATTCATGTCAGTTGGAAGGGTTTCAACACTTGCTGGGAGCTTTACTCTCTCTCCTCTTGCAACTTTCAGCTTATTCAAGCTTATGAAGGACAAAAAACTCAAAAATAATAGAGTACCTAAGAACAAAAAGAATGTTTTTGAAGAAAACCTAGGGTCTGGATAAAATGTTTCAAACTTCACTTCTGAAGATCCTGGTTCTGTTACGTTACGACACTGGGGGTTTCCACCTACACCTTGTATTAAAGCTATAATACTTGGTAAGAATCCACTTAACCCTTCCCCAACCAAGTAAGAAACTAAATAAATTTCTCGGTAGTTCCTCATATAAGGCATAAAAAGCACTGAACTGGTACATCCTACAAATGATGAAAGAAACATCAAACTTAGTAGAGCTGTTGAATGTTCACTACCAAAAATAGTTGTAGTTTTGTTGTATACATAAGCTAGAATGTAAATTGACAAGGCCCCAGCTCCAAGTAAGCCATATATTATGTAATGATCCCTTGCACATGCTAAGTATCTGTAAATTGAATGAAAAAATTATTTATATAAATAAATAATCAATAATATCACCAAGTTTTACACTATGACTTACTTTACATATAATGTATAAATTATAGGTCCCAGGTTTGCGAACTGTACCACCATCACCATGTAAGCAGATAGGTCCCATTTTTCGGGTGCTGAATTAACCAGCAGAGGAAGTTGTACATAAATACCATTGACCCCAACCCATGCTCCAATACCAAAAAGTAGGGCAAGTACATCAACTAGGACTTTTCTGTTGCTCAACCTTTGCGAAAGTATTGAACTCATCTTATTATAGCTGTACTCTGTGTTGCAAATAACTTTGATGCAAACTAAAATTCTCGATAAGTACTTATATAATCAAACACTTAATAATTAAATAACATGTCATCGGTGATTTTAAAATAAAAGTAGATATTTTTTTGTGTACCAAGTGTCAGGAATTAACACGTTCCATAACTTACAGACCAAATATTTTACATGAGAACGTACAATTTTTCTCGAAAACACATCACTAAAGGATGAGGTCTGTTATCGTCACGCAGTAAGAAATTAAAGCCTCGCTAAATTGGATGACGAAACTATCGACGCTTTCATATCCGATTCTCCTCTCCCGCTGACCAGCAGCGAAAGGTTATAGGCAAATTCCGTACCGTGAAAGCGTAACGTTGTATGTCGTTCACTCGTCGTTGCACCGGCTAGCAGTAATGACAACTGACCGCCACTGCGTTTCAGTTTCTTACTCGGAAATTTTATTATTCTTCTCTTTTATTTAACTTTTCCTTTTTTTTTTTTTTGCTGCGGTTGTAAACTTTCTTCGATGCCCGCCGCAACCTCGCGCAATGGTTCGCCTTACGCGCTTTACTAGCTATGCAGCAGACGACTCAGCGCCCTTCTCTCTCTCTCTCTCTCTCTCTCTCTTTACGTCACGAGCTTGAACTGGCCACCGATGACCGATGACGATTGGATTTTTTTTGCGTGTGCACTTTTTGGAGATAAACGACCGGTTATTAATGCGAAGGTCAGTGTGCAGTCATTAGTTAGCAGAAATTTTACTTAAAAGTGTAAAAATGTTTGTTTTATGATTCTCTCTGTATTTCGCTGCGATGCAAAGTTTTTAAAAACCGTTGAGAGAAAAAAATTGATTTGAAAACTGTGAGAATGGATTTTGTTCTCAATTGTCCGAGAGCAAATTAAACTTCACTTTGAGTTAATGAAAAAGGTCACTAGACTGCGAATTGCTAATAAAATTACTTCAACCTTTATGTTCGGCGAAGTGGATTGGGATGTAAAATGATTTTTAATTGATCTTTAAAAAAAGTCCAATTGATCGATAAGATTAATATAAGACTGTAAGATAAAAAAATTAAGAATTTCAAGAGCAAAATTGAGAGTAAAAAATTTTAAAAAAAATTTTGTTTTGTTATTTGTAAACATATAGTTTAAAAATATCAAACATCATCACAATTCCACATACATTAAAAATCCTAGTTTATATTAAAAATATATTTTTTTAACTTTACGATTTTAAGATTCGATTTAATCATTGATTTTTTGTTTGTTATTGTTTTATCTTTTTAATTATTTGTGATTTTTTCTAGGAATAAAAGTATTTAAAAATTTTTTTAGTTATTACGGGGAACGTGGACCTTGAAAATTATCGTAGACTACAAGGTTTTGAAAAAAGTGCTTTGTGAAGTTTTCAAACGATTATAAATATATTTTTTGTCACTCTAGAGTGCATAGCTGCTCGGTACCAATTTAAGTCAGTATTGTATATATTTTATTCCATTCTGAATGATAAAAAACGATAAAAAAAAAGTTACAATTTTAAAATAATAAAGATATTGATATTCCCAGTATCAATCAAACGCAGTTAAAAAATTACAACAAAAAATTATGTATACATTTTATTTATTTTTTGATGTATGTACTTTAAAAAGTTTTTGTTGAAAAAAATAATAATAAAAAAAATAAATGAAATTGCGAGGTCAAAAAAAAAAAATGTGATCTTTTCAGTGCGTATAAAGTTTTGTTTTAAATCTAAAATTTTGATTAATCATTGTTTCAATTGTTTTCCACGAAAATCACTTGATTACTATACTTATTAAATTGTTTTGACACGAGTAAAGTACGCTATTGTGATCATAAAACCATAAAATTGCTGATGTTTTAAAAAAATTTTTAAAACAACAAAGAATGAGGAGTTTATCGTATGTACGTTTCAAGTTTACATACCACGTTAAACTTGCGTTTCTTGTCTCATTGTTTTCATTCTTCGTCGTTTAATCAAACTATTTTTTAATTACTTCATGGTAAGTAATTGCAGCAAATAATTTTTTTCATTTAATAAACCGGAAAAAATATATTCTAAAAAAACTGTGCATGATGTTTTTGACAAAAGGTATTTTTTTAGAGTTTACTCAATTTTACAAACTCAATTAAGTTGGTAAGGAAGTCGGTATCAAAATTATTTTAAATTACATCTAATTCACTGTTACATAAGAATATATAAAAAATTAGTTAATTCGTCCTAGTTCACTCAAGAAACTTTATCTACACCGTACAACAATGAAACCACTCAACTATGCACCACAAGGATTGAACTGATGAAACAGACTCGTCCAATTGATCAAGACGAAAGAGCTTATCGCCCCCAAAACGGATCCAACCTGGGTCGCGACACCGGTGTAATACAATCCCCGGCCAGGATCGGACCTGAAGATCGTGATGATGGCCATTTTGATGAAGCCGGTCAACCCGGTGACCAAAATCCACAGTGCGACCACGAGGAACTCTCCGAACCAGACGTTTTGGAACGGTGGTTTGGGCGACTGCAAAGCGATGTAGAAGATGCCCGAGGTAATGACGATCAGGGCGGCCATGGACCCGGACAGCACTTCCGACCGGATTTTCGTGAAGAAGAACCCGGCGCTCATGGCTATGGGCTTGGCCATCGTCGACAGAGTGACCGTCAAGTGGTAGGCCACGTTGCCGTAGGGCAGACAAGAGTACGGTTGTATGCTGGGCATAACGCCGTTCTCCAGCAGACAGAGTCCAGTCAGGACGAGCAGGAGGTAGCAGTAGGTCTGGCTGGACATGGACCAGTCGGTCGAGATCCTGTAACTGGGCGGCGCGTTGACGTTGGTCGGGTGCTCCTCGGCCCCATCGGAAAGCTTGACCCGTTCGGCTCTGGCAACTTTGAGCTTGTTCAGACACACGAAGGCTAGGAAGCTCAGAAACAGCAGTGTGCCCAGCAGCAGGAAAAAAACCTTCGACGAGAACCTAGGCTCCGGGTAGAACGTATCGAACTTGACCTCTGAGGATCCTGGTTCCGTCACGTTTCGACACTCGGGATTTCCACCAACTCCCTGGATCAAGGCCACCGTACTCGGTAGGAAGCCGCTCAATCCTTCTCCGACCAAATAAGAAACTAGGTAAATTTCTCTGTAGTTTCTCATGTACGGCGTGAAGAGGACCGAGCTAGTGCAGCTGACGAACGAGGCCACGAACATCAGGCCGAGGAGGGCACTCGACCGCTCGCTCCCGAAAATCGTCGTCGTGCTTTTGTAAAAGAAAGCCAGGGCGTATATCGAAGCCGCGCCCGCCAGCAGCAGGCTGTAAATGATGTCGTACTCCTTCGCTCGCGACGAGTACCTGGAATCGAGTAATGAAATTCAAAAATTTGAATTTTTTTTCAATTATTCAGTGATGCTGTGACTTACTTTGTGTAAAGGGTGTACAGAATAGGTCCCAAGTTCGCGAACTGCACCACTATGACCATGTAGGTCGAGAGATTCCATTTTTCCGGGGCGGTGTTGACCAGCAGCGGAAGCTGGACGTAGATCCCGTTGACTCCGACCCAGGTGCCGATTCCGAAGAAAAGGGCGAACAGGTCGACGATTACCTTACGGTTGCTGAGCCTCTGGAGAAACATATTGTACCATGTGAAGCAGAGTATTTTTGAGCTCAACGGAGAAACTTCATTTTTCACACCTTTCACCGCGACTGCTCGAACACGAGTAACCTTTACTCGTCGCGCGTTTCTTATCTCGCTTGTAGATAACTTTTGTTGATCGTCGGAGGAGTGATTGAAGATAAAAAAATGTATATAATTAACGGTAATTATATTTTGTTGCGAGTTTATCTGTTGATAAAATGTAACTCTCGGTAATTGATTTATTTGCATACTCACGATGATGATTTTTATAAGAATGATCGATTGTTTAAGTACATAAATTACACTTGTGCAAATAATTAATATTTTGTCGTTGAAGATTCTTGACTTTATTTTTGACTTTAAAATATTTTCAAGGCCCCAGCGTGAACTTGAAATTATTATTCTACAAGAAGCCAAGTAAATTATTTTAATAAAAAGATAGTGGACTGCTCTCAATCGCTGTCATAAAAATCCATTTTCGCTTAGCATGGCCATATTAGGCACACTAATCTTATTTACACTTAGCTGATTACTTATAAGATTAATTAATAAAAAAACTCGATAAAATTTGAAGAGAAAAACAAAGTTTTCATTTTTAGACAACTGGTTGTATAAACAATATTTCCAATAATTTCTAAAATAATTCAGTAAAATCTCGATAATTTGAATGTCAGAGTTAGGGAATTAAATAAAAGAAAAGAGGTGTAAGTTTTAAGAGCTCTTTATTCAACGAGATCTCGATGACGACTGACGACAAAGAGAGCCCGAGAAACCCCCAAGCCTTTACTGTGCTGGTAAGTATGTACTTATCGAATGTTTAGTCTAAATTTTTATCAAGACGCCATAGAATCGTAAAAACGATAAGCAGCAGTAAAAGCACGGGGATTCCACTGACTCAACTTTCTCGTTCACTTTGTGTAATATAATATATATATATATTCCAACACTCCCACTCAAAAAGTGGAACGAGTAGTTAAAATAATAAATTAGTCAAGAGCATCTCACTTAATTTAAAAAATATTCATTTTTTGCTATTCATAATCATCATTCATTATTTGATTTTTATTCATTTTTTTTTTTTTATTTATTTATTTTTTTTATTTTAAATCAACAGAAAATCTTGTTCCCAAGAGCTTTGAAGCAGCGACGTTTTTAGTGAAAATATCTGCTAACTGGCTACCTGTGGGCAAATATTTAAGATTTATATAATTTTTCTGTATCAGTTCTCGAGTATAATGGTACTTTATATCTATGTGTTTAGATCTTTTATGATGCGTAGGGTTGTTTGCAATACTTATACAACTGGTATTGTCCTCGTAAATTACAATGGGACCGTCAATTTTTATATCGATACTATGTAATAGTGACTTTAACCACATGGCTTCTTTTGCTCCTTCGAAAAGTGCCATGTATTCAGCCTCAGTGGATGAAGTCGCTACTGAGTTTTGACGTTTTGTATTCCATGTAATTGTACAGTTATCAAAAATTGTGAACATATAACCAGTTGTACTTTTTCTATCTAACTCATCGCCACCCCAGTCAGCATCTACATAACCACTTATAATACTTTTATACTCAGTTTTAATGTAAACGAGTTTTAAATCTAAAGTACCTTTGATATACCTTAAAATTCTTTTCAAACTTTTCTACAATTCATTCGTATTTTTACTTTGGAAACGACTCAATAGATTTACCGGAAAACAAAGATCAGGTCTTGTAGACAACATTGCATACATCAAGCAGCCGATTAAATTCTTACATGGTGCATCATAAAATTCATCAGAATTCAACGCCTCATAGTCTACCTTTAGCGGCAATGGCGTATCTACAGGCTTACAATCACTCATCTCGAATTTCTTCAAAACATTTTTTAAGTATAAGGTTTGGTTCAAGGAAATAGTATCTCTCCCTCTCTCAATTGAGATTCCCAAGAAAAATATAATTTCATTCAAATCAGTCATATTAAAACAACTATGCAAATAATCTTTAATTTCATTCATGATTTTTAAATCACGAGTTACTATCACAATATCATCAACATACAAAAGGAGATGAATGTTTTTATTAACATCACCAACATTCAAAAAATATAAACAATTATCCACATTTGAATTTTTAAAACCTTTCCTCTTAATTATCATGCCAAAATGTTCAAACCAACAACGAGATGATTGTTTAAGCCCATATAAAGATTTATTCAGCTTGCACACCTGATCATTTCCAGCAATTATTCCTTCCGGAATTTGCATGAAAATTTCTTCCTGCAAAGTTCCATTCAGAAAAGCGGTCTTCACGTCCATTTGATGTACTAAAAGATCAAATTGATTCGCGAAAGCTCAAAGAAAACGAAAAGTGGAAATTCTCGCGACGGGAGCAAATATTTCATCGTAGTCGACCAAATATTTTTGCGTAAAACCCCGCGCAACTAATCTTGCTTTATATCTTGTGGGGTTTCCTAACTCATCATGTTTAATTGTAAATACCCACTTGCAAGATACAATATTTTTATTTTGTGGTTTTTGTATAATAGACCAAGTATTATTTGAAAGATGTGAATCGAGTTCGTCCTTTATTGCTCTCTCCCACTGAGTTCGATCCCTTCGCGTTTTAATTTCCTGAAAATTTTGAGGAACTGTTTCCGTAAAATCTTGTGCCACCGCGAGATAAGGATCAAACTCAGAGTTTTCGTTCTCGGAGTAAGAAATTTTAGGACGTTTTTTAAGTCGATCACTTCTTCTTAATTCAGACTCATTATTATTTTCATGTGACCGTTCTTTAGACGTTACAGAGTCATTTATTTCAGGGGTTTCAATAAACTCGTTTATTATAGGTCCTACATATTTATTTGAATTTGAACTTCCTCGAAAAATGTTTAGTTCATCAGATGTTTTAGGCCTTGATGATTTAAAATCAATTTCGTCAAAAATGACATCACGAGCTACTTGAAATTTTTCTTGTTCAACATTCCAAATCTTGTACCCACTTGGTTCATACCCAACAAGAACGCCTTTGACTGATTTATCATCAAATTTATTACGTCTTGTTTTTATGAGTACATAAGCGGTCGAACCAAACACCTTTAAGTAATTTAATCTGGGCTTTTTATTGTGCCACAGTTCGTATGGAGTTTTCGGTACTTCAACAGCTTTTGTGGGTGTAATATTTATTAAATAACAGGCTGTTAAAACAGCTTCTCCCCAAAAATGTTTTTCTAAATTAGCTGCGTTTATCATTGCGCGAGCTTTTTCTGTAATCGTCCGATTCATACGTTCACTTACTCCATTTTGTTCAGGCGTGTGTGGTACAGTGAAATGGAATGTTATCTCCTTTTCTGAACAAAAATCTTTTATTTCATTACTCATGTATTCTCGACCATTGTCCAAATACAGATTAACAATTTTTAAATTAAAATGTGCTTCACTTTTGAGTGTATAATCTTTCAACATAAAAGACACTTCAGATTTTGAATTTAATAAATAAACAACTGAGTAATGAGTAAAATCATCAACAAAAGTCACGAAATAATTCTTGTTATTTACAGTAGGCGGTGTAATTGGCCCACATACATCTGTGTGTACCATAAACAATGGTCTTGATACGTGATTTTTATTTTTAATCTTATTGAATGGTAGTCTTGCTTGTTTACCAAAAATACATGGTTCACAAACCTCATTATTGGTTCGAACGTCATCAAGCTTAGCAACATCTTCAAAAAGTTTTTGATGTTTTATTTGATTAAATTTAGAGTCACTTATATGACCAAGACGTTCATGCCATAATTTAAAATTTTCAGTCTTACTGATATTTACGTGACTCCCATTCAATAAGTTTAATTCTATTTTAAATTTTACACCAAATAAACCATTAATAGGCTTACCTGTTAGAATGGTTTCACTTTCACCATTTTCAACAACGACTTTATCGATATCAAAAATTATTCGCATGCCCTTCTCTTGCAATCGTCGAACAGATAACAAATTGAATGCAGCATCCGGTGCATAGAGGACGTTTCCCAAAATTCCTGACTTTCCGAGATTTGTTGTTATCTGGATAGTTCCATATTTGGTAGCAGATATTGACTCGCCATTTTTAGCAACAGAAATTCGTTTGGGAGTTGAGAAAATGTTGCTGCTTGCAAATACATCATCTCGATTAATTATATGATCTGTTGCTCCAGAATCGATTATAAATAGTAATTCATTCGAACTGAAATCACCACACGAGTAGGAATTTCCCAGCATGAATGCGAAGCCTTGACTGTTGTATGCAGCATTTGTCTGGACGTGTGTCAAATTTCTTTCTTGATTTGTTTGCAGCATTTGTTTATAAAAATAACAATTTGGTTTTTCGTGATTTCGGCGGCCACAATGTTCACACTGGATATTTGAAGATTTATATTGAGGTTGATGATTGCCTTTTGATGGATTGAATTTTTTATTTTGTTTCTTATTGTGTTTTTGAGATTTATGTTTATTTTTCTTGCCTTTATTATCATTTGATTTTGGCAGTGAAGATTCAGAAGCACATAAAACTTTCAGAGCTGTCGATTGATCTTCACTTTTAAGTTTAACTTCATAGTCCAAAAGTCGCGTTTTTACAAAGGCTAAATTGAGCTTATCATCTTCAAGTGTTTCGATAGCTGTCGTAATGCCATCGTAATTTTTTTGGTAAAGTCATTAAAAGGTGAGCGATCTTGTCCATCTCATCAAGCGAAGCTCCTGCAGCTGCCAAGTCTGCGATGAGCGTATCAAATTTTGAAAAATGTTGCAATAATGTAATTTCACCTTGCAGCTTCAAATTAAATAGTTGCTTTCTTATAGAAAGTTGAGTTGCCAAGCTACGGCGTTCATAAATTGCATCTAAGCTTTGAAAAATTTGTTTAGCAGTTTTATCTTTTATCAGTTCAAGAAAAGTATCACCCAAATACTCAACAATTATATTTTTTTAGCGGTAGAGCTTTTAATGCGCCATTCATCAGTAATGGGTGTTGGAGGATTTTCGTCAATCACTTCACTCACATCAAACTCAGAAAGTAATGATTTTACACGAAACTTCCACACACTATATTTCTCACCATTTAATTTGTTTTATATTTCGCTTTGATTGCGAATCCATTTTTTTTTTTTTTTAAATTAAACTTTCACTTTTATTTTGTGTTAGCCTGGGCCCATAACCTGTCAGAGTTAGGGAATTAAATAAAAGAAAAGAGGTGTAAGTTTTAAGAGCTCTTTATTCAACGAGATCTCGATGACGACTGACGACAAAGAGAGCCCGAGAAACCCCCAAGCCTTTACTGTGCTGGTAAGTACTTATCGAATGTTTAGTCTAAATTTTTATCAAGACGCCATAGAATCGTAAAAACGGTAAGCAGCAGTAAAAGCACGGGGATTCCACTGACTCAACTTTCTCGTTCACTTTGTGTAATATAATATATATATATTCCAACATTGAAGCTCAAGGGTCCGAGCTCTAATTTCGAATTATCAAGGATTTCGAAATTATCGAGGTGAAAATTAATAGAAAAATTGTTCAAGAGTTTGGACCCCAACTTCGAATTATCGAGGTTTTACTGTATTATGATTCTAAAAATACTAAAAAATAAACTTATACTGCTTTCATGAAAGCACTTGTTTTCGTTTCGGATCAAATATAGTACAACTAATTGAAACATAAATTTTCTGTTTAATTTTTTGGTAACATTTTTTTTTTTAGCTCATGTACAAATATATTGAGAGATGCTTTCAAATTTTATTTAGGTTCGCACCTTAGTTTTTTCCGGAAAAATTTCAGCGACGGTGTTCAAAGCTTTAAATTTGTATAAAGTTTAAGTACCTAAGTTTGGATCTCTGATTCAGCGCTGAATGATAAAGTTAATCTTTTAAAATGTCGTTGCTGTTATTATATTTATTTTTTGTTTCACTTTAATGCTTGTATGATTAATTTAGTTTTTATTTTATTTTAAATGATCTACTCCGGTTAAAAGCGTTCACAACATCGAAGTGTTGAATTTGAAAAAATAATTAAGACTACAATGGGGTAAGTATATAAACAAAAGTAACTAATGACAGACGTTTTCATACTAGCCATTTCGGTTTTAAGTTTCACGGTAAAAGTTAACCGCACAGTTTTTTGTACTTCATATTTGGTTAAAAATCCGTTAATTATTGTACCAATTACTTTATCAATTTCATATCTATTTGTGACAGTGGTGACCAGTAAAATTTTTCTGGTAAAACTTGATAAAATTTATTTATACCACTAGTGCGTAGGTACTCGATTTTACGCACGCTTCGAAATTTAAAAACTCGCCCTACGCACCAGTGGTATAAAATAGTATATGCAACGGGTGCAGCACGTCACCAGGGCTTCTTAAAGTTACTCGTGCTATTCAGATTAGCAGAAGCAAAAAGCTGTTGCCGTAGTTCTTTATAATTACGATACATTTTTACACTTACAAATGTTGAAGGAAACCGCCGCGGCCGTATGTTATCAGTGTTCAGGGAATTTATTACATCATTCCGATTGGTCATATTCTAGATTAAATGATAGTTTGATAAAATTTATCTATAACTATGCGCTTCTCTTGATCGTATACGTATGTATTTTTTCATTTTAAATTCAACTAAGCTGGCGAAAAGACATCACCTAGTGCTACGTAAAAATAAAAAAAATGAGGTATAGTTAGATCAAATAAAGAGCAACCAATACATCAATATATTCTTGATTTAGAGTAAATGAAATTTTATTTATAGTTTCCTAACTTATATCAAAGTTATACAGTGGTTTTTTGAATCAATAATGTAAATTTTATTGAACATTGTATGGTATTTTTTTATGAAAAGGTTATTCTTAAAATTATTTGTCTGCTACTTTTTTTCAGTTATCGCTGGTACAGCCTTGAGCGAGCCTTAGTGGTAGTAATGTTGTTCCTAGCAGCTTTTGGAATCGGAATAGGAATTTACTTTTACTGTGATCGATCTGAAAAGTCTGGTACCCTACCAAAGCTGTTTGGTTATTTCAACAATTGAATTCCATGGAACTTCATCGAAAATCGTATTATTATAACTTCGTTTACTCAGTGCTTACAGTTTGAATGAAAATCGAGTTGTCAAAGCTTTAAAGAATCGTGTAAGTCGAAGTGATCATGAAATCCTGTTGAACAATATTTATGAATCACTTGAAACAGGAGGTGTACCGTTACAACTATATAAAAACACCATTATAAATATGGATTCCTAAAAATTGTTTTCATAGTCGATCTAAAAAAATATTTGTTACTTTTCATTATATTAGATTTATTTAAGTTTTTAGTAAAGATTAATATTGTGTTTTTATATAAATAATTTTAGCTTTAAAAAAAAAAAAAATACGATAGAAAAAAATTACACAATTATTAAATTAGAAAATTATCTTGTTGTCAAAATACTAACTGGGGCCAAGATGAAAGTACTATTGATATGTTAGCGATGTAATGATTTAGATATTTAGATTACAATTTAAGATTATTGAGATTAGAAATATTTGTTTGGGTGGTGTGAGTTTTGATTCTAAAGTTTAATAATAAAGACTGATACAAGATAATTCTCAAACTAATTTTAAGACTTATTTTTATATTCTAATAATTAATGAAATAATCATAATAAATGAAATAAATATTATCCGTTTACATACATATAATGCATTCCAAAATTTGGAGGATGATTTTCGAAAGAAAAACTCAATTTTGAAATTGAAATAAGAACGGTAATTACTGCTCATATTTATATTTGAATATTTTTTTTTTTTTTGTTAAAATTTCAAGAGAATTATAATTTAGTTTAGATGTTTCATTCATTTTTATTTTACTTTTAATTAAATTAGTCAATAAAATCTTAAAGCCACTATATACACCCAAAATCAGTAAAATAATTTTTGAAGTACATACATGACGATAGCTAAAAAAAATTTTTTTTATCCGTAAATTAATAAAAATATCAATAAATTATTCCAATGTCAAAGTACTGTTAGACCAAATGGGTTTTGCATTGTGTTTAGTGACATCCAAAGTAAAGATTCTCTGATCAATGCTATTGGTTCTTGAATTGTACCGGCGCTCGGTGTGAATTAAAATATTATCCAACATAAAGTTGTCGACAATGATATCGTGACCGTATTCATCCACGTCTTTAAAAATTGCAACCCTTAAATTTTGTTCTTCGGTTTCTTCGTCTGTTTCTTTGTATTTATAAGCTATAGGTTTTTTCAGCGCATTTTAATGCGTATCGATGCTTTCTTTGGATTCTTTTGAATCTATTCATTCGACCATTGCTGAAAGAAAAATTCATTTAGAAAATTATAAAGTATAACAAAATTAAAAATTATTTCTTTTTACTTCGATTAGTACCAACTGAGGCAAAATTAAAAACTAAGATGGAAAAATACTACATGATTTTGATTCTTACACAAGCAGTATTACACAAAGAAGAATTGCCAGTGATCTGTAGATCGGTTGCCGACCATTCGCCCGAATCCAATCCCCCGAACGCCCAATCCCCCGAATGCCTTTTTACCCGAATGCCCTTTTACCCGAACACCCATTTGCCCGAACATCCAATCCCCCGAATACCCAATTGCCCGAACGCCCACGCGCCCGAACTGCATCCCCCGAATATCCCCCGAATGAGAGATTCCACACTTTTATAACATACATATAACAATAATTTTATGAAAATAGTAGTTTATGACAATAACATAAATACAGACGTATATTACATTAGTATATAAAAACGTGTACATAAATAACATGTCTATAAAAGTATAAAGTAAAGGTGTACATAAATAACATGTCTATAAAAAGTATAAAATATAGGTGTACATGAAAAATATAAAAACTGAATAAAGCAATATCAAACAGACATGGTGTCCGCGATGGCCTCCAAAAACTGTAGAATTTCATATGTCTCATAATTAAGGACGATCCGTTGTAATCGAGTTTGAGTATCAAGCCATCTTTTCTTCGGAGCCGCCTTCACTTTCCTACCTAGTGATAGTTCTACGACTGCTATTTCCGTATCCCCCTGTTCTTTTTGTATCTCCTTGATAAATGAATAAATATCTGGGTGGTTTTTTCCCATGAGAAGATGAAAACGATTATGCCATCCCTCCGAGACATTGTTCGTTTTGGCCTCACCGGTGCTTGCGGCATCATGATGGTTCCAAAAACGAATTGTATATCTCGGAGAGACAGCTTTCCGTTTGCCGACCTTTGGCCCACTATTCCTGACGAAAGTCCAGCAAGCTCAGTGCGGAGGATCCTAGCTGGAGGTTCTTCCGGATGATCCGCCGCTTTGCGCTTCATACTCATCTTAATTTTTTCAGCTTCAGCGTATTCGCGGTTTGGAGCATGTGGACCCAGTGTACCTTATTTCCATTCGGTTTAGACATATGGTAAACAAATCCGCCAAGAAAGAGTCTATTTTTGTTAACGATTTCGGGTTCTGGATTCATTTTTTGTTTGTTTTCACAGAAAATTTTGATTAAAGTACTTAAATTTATTCACAGAAAATTTAGATTAATAGAATTCAATTTATTCACAGAAAATTTAGATTGAAGGAATTCAATTTATTCACAGAAAATTTCGATTGAAAGCGTCAAGGAAAAATTTTAAATATTAGGCTATCGTCATTGTAAATAAAAAACAAGGTTACGAATAGTCGAATGCAGAATTTTACATTTTATTTTAGATTCAATTCGGGCTCGTGGGCGTTCGGGCCAGTGGGTATTCGGGCGAATGGGTGTTCGGGTAAAAGGGCATTCGGGTAAAAAGGCATTCGGGCGAATGGGCACTGGGGGGATCGGGCGTTCGGGCAAATAGATTCGGGCGAATGGTAGGTAATCCTGTAGATCCTCATTATGAATAAAAAGAGTGTAAAAAATAGTTCTTTTTTTTTTATAAGTTAACTTATTATAAATTTAAGTTTTTTTAGTTACTCCGCCAATGATTTCACTTGAACGTTTGACAGATTTTTAGGTAACCGCGGCGTTATTTAAATACCGCGTATAATTGTTTTAACAATAAAGGACTTTTATTTTCCTACTCGAAAATTAAAAACTTTGTCTTGTTGAGATTTAATACGACGATATTTAAAAAAATTACTAAATTGCTATTTCAGTTATAATTTTGTTTCTGAATAGCAAACCACTGTTACGATGAATTTGGGTTTTCCTAAAATTTTATAATAGCTAGGAAGTTTTTTTTTTCCTTTTCTACAACATTTAGCTCGCGTTTCAGAAATGAATCAAATTTTTTTTTTTTTATTACAATCTAAATGATAAATTTACTTGTGCATTATACCGTGAAAAAAGTGACGTAAATATGTCACATGAATTTCATAATAATCTAATCATTATCAAAATGAAATAATAAATGAATCAAGGATTATCTTGTACTCATCAACTTATCAATTTTTTTTATTGTTTCATCAACACAAGCGTTTCCTCGTTATATTATTGAGTCCAACGATGAAAATCCGCCGAGCCACGCGCCTCGTCGACACCTGAAGTCCTGCCACCCGAAGAACCGTGCTGCATCGTGATTGAGACTCTCGAGGAGAAAAAGTTTTCAATTACAATTTCAATGCTTTGAAATACGTTTATTTTATAATTTACAAACTTTACAGGTAAAAATTAATAAGGAAAATACGGATATTATGAATTTATAAATAAACAGTTTTAGCAAATTGTGAAAGAATTTAATAGTATAAGCATATTATTAAATACGAAATTAAAATTTTCATGGTTTTTCCTGGAAAGTCACATCAGTTTTTCAATGCCTCTGTGTAGGTAATGTTTTTTTTTTTTTTTTTTCTTAATTAGAATTTATTAACCTTTCTGGATTTTTATGCATAATTGTAGGTAATGTTCATAAACTGGATTTTCAATCGTCTTGTATCACACATTGAAAAAATTCTTGAGTTGAAAAATTTAAAATAAGGTACCTGTACCTAGTATGGCCCCCCTAAGCGAGAATTGACGTTGTGGCAAATCAAATCAATATTTTTTGACGTGTAAGGTTTCATTTTAAAGGTTAATTCAAGAGCTTTCAAATGAGACCTTACGCGTTCGATTTTGATCAATGAGCTTGAAATGCCAGAGGATTTACCAAAACACGTTTTTTTAAGACACCAAAAATTTGTGTACCTAATATGGCCCTCTTGAAGTTATTTATTAATTCCGATTTGTTTCTATTTTTTAAATCAATCAGGTTACGAGATTTGAAAAACTTCAAAATTTTCATTATTTTAAAAATTATTTATTTAAAAATTGAGCCTTTTTTACAATTTTTTTGAAAGCTTTGCAACCAGTAGAAAAATTACAACTTTAAATTTTTATCAAAGTTTGTTTTTTGAGCTAGAATGCTTTTTTAGTTATAAAATGAAAAAAAGCTTTGAAACAATTAAATTTATTTTTCTGAAATAACATTAGGATAGGATTTTCCTATGAAACTTGAACCATCTGAAACTTCTTCCACTTCGAAATATCGGTATTTTTACTAATTCCTCGGGGGGCCGTATTAGGTACACTGCAGAATAAAAAGTTATTTAATAATAAAACTGTTGTTGATAAAAAAAGCACGCCAATCTTCTAACTTACCATTTGCACAATTTCTGATGGAATTTGGAGGAATGGAGAATCTCACAACTTTGCCGCACTGGATGGTTTCAATCAAGCTGGCGACAATGGCCTTCACGTTCGAGTAAGTAGATTTTATTATCTTATAAATTAACGAATAATCTGAATCCGGAGGATATGCCGCTAGCAAAAGCGTAGATTAATATCTACGCTTTTACTGGCAAACTATGATGTTGCACAGCTGTAACAGTACGGTAAGAGCACGTTATTCTTATTGTACTCTTCAAAAAGACTCGCATTATTAGACGTCATGTATTGGTTCCGGGATCCGTTTATCTCTTTTTAGAATGCCCATTTTTATGAAGAATTGATTGGGTTCCGGGACGCAAAGCCATTTCTTTATCAATTATTTCATCTTGTCGTACTCGGTGATCTCGAGTTTTTTAAGATCGACGAGACGAGCGAGTCCTGAGGATAGGCCGTTGCACTAGGGCCAGGGCGGCACTCAACCTCGACTTCGAAGGGCCGCTACGGGGAGCTGGCGACTCCTTCGAGGCCGCGCTAACGGGTAAGGGTTTGTCGGAAGCCCCCCGAGGCAATCCAGCCTCGATAAGCTCGATCATTGGGAAATTGCGATTATTACAATTGTCATTGGTCAAAGAAAGCCAAGATTCGTTATTACCCAACACCCTTTAGGAACCCAATAACGGACGTAATTTTTTTTTTTTTCCCGTTGCTTCGACCGTACATTGCTTGAACGTCTAGAGGACGGTTTTAAAAATCATTTCCCGTTTGCCTCTAAAGAGCCCCCCCTCAACTCCCGAAGTAGCCTCGTATCCTCGGCGAGCACCCGGGGGATCGCTGTTAATACCAGCGTATCCCCAGGATTCGAGGAGTTCTCCGATCCACCGAGTCAACAGTATATATAGCGGATAGCCGAGACGAGCGAGTCCTGAGGATAGGCCGTCTTGCAGTGGGGCCAGGACGGCACTCGACCTCGACTTCGAAGGGCCGCTACGGGGCGTTGGCGACCACTTTGAAAATCTCCGGTCCACCGAGTCGACAGTATGTATAGTGGATAGACGAGACGAGCGAGTCCTGAGGATAGGCCGTGTTGCAGTAGGGCCAGGGCGGCACTCGACCTCGACTTCGAAGGGCCGCTACGGGGAGCTGGCGACTCCTTCGAGGCCGTGCTAACGGGTAAGGGTTCGTCGGAAGCCCCTAGACGTTCAAAAACTCCAGAGCCTGTATACATGAAATACATGAAACCTGCCAATGCGATGATACAACATGTGTTTGCGCTTGCAAACAAGTAAGTTTCATATTTATGCTTTATAGCTTTACTTGACTTGACAAGGCGTATCCCCAGGATATAATAATATGAACCGTAAATCTCGAGGATACGCCAAACTTGAGACTATTATTATACCATTCCAATTGTTTCAGAGTTCGTCAAAAACGTTGCACGTTGTAGAGTTTAGTGAACCTATGGCTACAAGAGAATTAACGAAAAGGTCCGTCGTTTTTGCACCATGGCCGCTTTCCTACGATTACTTGTATCCAGCACACCTAACGTGCATCCCAGCAAGCAAGAAATCAAAAATAAGCATTTGTTTTGTAGATGAACCCGGAATTCATAAAGTAGTATTTATAAATAAGTAGTATCATATGAAGTGATTATCATATCACTTAAATATAAAAGATTTACTTATAAAAACATACATAAAATTTCAAAGTCTTAATCCTGCACGTATAACTTTTACTTTCGAAGACTTTCCTATGTTCGACGGTGCTTTGAAGTTAAGAACTCCCAAGGTCCAGTGCTTGTTGGATTTTTTCCAGACCAATGTCCTTGAGCATTTATCGGCTAGTTTCTAAAAAAACAGTAAAATTAACGGTTTATCTCGAGGATTAATTGGTAAAAGTTGATAATGACATATCAGTTTATCTTGAGGATTAACGTACCTGTATAACTTCTTTTACGGGATCTTCTCTTGTGAGACTAGCTTCTTTTACGAGATCTTCTCTTGCAGGATCATCTCCTACAGGATCCTTTTGAGACAACTCCGCCTCTTCTACTTCTTTACTGGTACCGCCCCCCCCCCCGTCATTTAAAGGGTGATTCTCGTTGCTATCTTCGTCGTCCAGTGTTATCATCTCTTGATTCCCAGGACCAACTCCCTCCATCTCTCCTTCTTCCTGATCTTCTTCCTCATCAACCTCTTTCTCCTCTTTCTGCTCTTCCTCATCTTCAACTTCTTCCTCGTCATCTTCCTCATGTTCAACCTCTTCCACGTCAGCTTCCTCATCTTCCTCATCTTCCTCATGTTCAATCTCTTCCACGTCTTCGTCGCCATCTTCAACCTCTTCCACGTCATCGTCGCCATCTTCGCCATTTTCATCATCCTCGTCTTTCTCCAAGTTGACGATATTGACCTCATCACAGATTATATCTGGATCCCCGGAAATTTCAATCACCGTCTCCAAAACCTGTTAGAATGAATAAAAGACAATTAATTAGAATTTATCGGTATGTCCTGAGGAAGTTGATGAAATATATAAAACATACATTCTGGGAGCTAGTGACGTTTGTGTCGGACTCGTTTGCGAGTTCTTTTCCGGAAAGAACTCGCTCCATGGGTGTCTTGGGGGGTTCCAATGACCTTGAGACCTGTTAAAGAAAGATTAAATTATCGGTTTATCCTGAGGAACCATCGAGTGTATACATAAAAAACTTACATTGTTCCGGTCGGATAGGTCTGTAGCGTTTTCAACAGCGTTTTCCGGGGGCGTAGCTTGCCCTCCAGACGCCTCGAGAGTCTGTGCTGGCTTTAAGACCTGTTAAAGAAAGATTAAATTATCGGTATATACTGAGGAACCATCGAGTGTATATATAAAAAACTTACATTGTTCCGGTCGGATAGGTCTGGAGCGTTTTCAGCAGCGTTTTCCGGGGGCGTAATTTGCCCTACGGGTGTCGCTGGTCTGGAAGCGTCGACGTGAACGTCGGTAGATCAATAAGTCGGCCTCAAATAATCTGTTGAGTTTCAATCGAAAAAACATGCCCCTAAGAAAACAACTCAAAGTGTAATTATAATTTATTTAATATAGTTAATATTATGATAAAACAAAATAAAAAGTCTTTTTTAATTTTAGGTTTCTGAGTTGGTTCGGCAGTTTGAAAAACTGATTGAAGAGGAGAGCTTATGTACAAAAGCAGGTGGTAAATCAAAGACTGTGCCTGACCAAACAACAACTTGTAATGAAAGTGAAATTAAAACTTATAACTTGAGACCCCGGAACGAAAAAGTTCCTGTTTTTTATGTTTCAGGTTTGTTATGAGGAACCACGCCTCGAATAAGCCGATTGAAAACTTGTCATATGGATTCTCTCAAGTTCATGATCGAATTTCTTCTATCATTCTTATAAATTTATTCTCCCCGACCAAAATGACTTCAACTTCGGATGAGAAAGATTGGCCGACAGAGCTTAAAAAACTCGAGGTCACCGAGTACGACAAGATGAAACAATTGATAAAGAAATGGCTTTGCGTCACGGAACCCAATCAATTCTTCATCAAAATGGGCCAAGAATGCAACTTTCTAAAAAGAGATAAACGGATCCCGGATCCAATATATGACGCGCTGCGCGTGCGTATGATTAGTTCGCTGTAAGTGCATATTTATTTTATCTTTTTCATATTTTTTTTTTAAAGTCAAACAATGCGAGTCTTTTTGAAGAGTACAATAAGAATAACGCATGCTCTTATCGTACTCTTATAGCTGCGTCAATATACGGAAAAGCTATAACACCGCAAAGAGATATTGTGCGTTAGACACCGAATATCCGATTCCTGAACAATTCCTGCTAGAAAAAAGCACAGGAATACCGAAAGTAAGCGGGAACGAGACATTGTATATGAAACAGCAAGGGTTAGTATCATTATTAGTAAAATCCTGAAAATATACTGTTATAATTTTTCAAAAATTTCAGGCCGAAGAAAAACTTTCTATCCGACGAATGAAGGAGCTTTCCAAGCTAGATGCGGAGCTTAGTCCTGGTACGCATAATTACGATGCTGTTTCGGAGGATGAGGAAGCTGAAGACGACATGACAGCAGGATACAGCCGCTTTTCAAATCGCGCCGACCACAGTCGCCGCGTGCTGACTCGGGCGAGCGCCCTGCCAAGCGTCGGAAACGAATTGTTTCTAGAAAAAGTTCGCGATCGCCGACCGTAACGACACGATCATCGCGCTCACGAAAGACCGTCAAGAGAAAAGCCCGTTCGCCTAAACCGTCCCGGTCACCACGAAAATCTCGCTCGCGGAGCAATTACAGCTCTGGTTCGAATTCACTTTCGGATGAGCGGCCTCAATCGAGGTCGAGCTCCAGAAATTCTCGAACCTCGAGTATTGACATAGTTGAGGAAAAAGTAGATGTTTCAGTCTCCATCCGTGCCATCGCACCTGGTCGCTCGTGGCTCATGACAACTCTGAAAAAAATCAAAGTTCGCGATTGTCATTTTTTTTATATGGTTGATAAAAATCGCGCTTGTAAGCGTGACGAAATAGTTTCTAAGCTTTGTAATTGGTTACAATCAAATTTAACGCAGCTTTTTTGTGCAGCCCGAGTCAGCGCTAGAACACAATGCTTTTCCTGTATTTTCACTCGAATCTACCCTGAATTAGTAAATTACAAACCGGGAACTGGAAAAGTATTGGCCAGCCTAGCAAACTTTTGACACCCTCGCCGAACTATTTCATGCGCCAGGTACGCCCAAACTTTTGACTGTTTCTAAAACAGTACCTGTGTGAACAATACTTTGCTACGTGGTTCTTTTTACAGTTCGGTCAACAAATACAAGTATATTTTAATAAAAAAAAAACAATTATAAAATAATAAACACCAACATTAAATATTTCACAACAGATCAACGATATAGGTACTCATGCGTAGTGCGTAGCTTCCTAAGACAGTGTATAAAGACTTTATACACTGTGCTTCCTAACTACACACACTCATAAAAATCGCTGCGCACGTAGGTACTACGGGTTGGGCTTGTATCGACGATCGGTACACTGCTCTTTTTGACCAAGCGGCAGCAAAATTGTCACTTGACTATATATCAAGAGCCGGGCAAGCAGCAACGATTGTACACGCTGTGAGGAAGGCTAGTGTACAGCGGTTACTTCATAACAACAATGACCGTTTAGATGTTTTTCGTTTTTCAAATTAAAGCTCCCCCAAATTTTTTTCATTTTTATGATTGATATAATTAAAAGTAATCTATTTGGATTGAAACGTATGTATGTACGTTACATACTTACATTGCATACTATACAAGAAACATGAAGTTCGTAATAAAAGATTGTGCTTCTTTTTAAAAACTTAATTTTGCAATATTTTTATTTACTGTAATTGCGACTGTTTAACATGTATTTTCCGGAAAAATTAATTTATACGTTACATTTAATGTTATCGTTTATATGTAATCCAAACAAATTTCTAGCTATCTATAAATAAAGTATTATTTATTTGATACCGATGGTTGCTACTCTTATCAATTCAAATATTACATCTTATTTCACAATATAATTTCAATGATATATGTATAAAAGAAACATGATTTTGCAATGATGGTAAATTTACAGAATCTGAGCAATAATTCAGATAACAATTTCTTTTATCTAAAAAATTTAAATTTATTGAGAACGATTTTATGCAACCTTATTCATCCAGATCTTCAACACAATAGCAAACTGCTAAAGTCCAAAAATTTTTTATATGCATTACTTGTTTACAGTATCCTCTCATAGTTGCAGGATATAATTCTTTTGTACAAAAGTCACTACAACCTTGCTCATTATGCCATTGTTTAGATATCTTTTCATCTTGATAAAAGCATGTAAAAACTAAAATAAATTTTATATTACTTAGAAACGTTGTTATTTATTTTATTCTCAAGGATAAAATTTTGCGTACGTGGGCGATTCACCCGTGGAAATGGTATGTAATTGCTCTTCCGAGGACAATGAATCGATGGAGGTTTTTCAAGTTCCTTATTTTTTTCTGAATTTTATTTTTTGTGGAATATAAATGGAAAAATAATAAATGAAAATTAAGATCAATTTTTATTTTTTATAAATTAGGGATGAAAAAAAAAAAAGTTGCTTTGAATGTATTTAAAATAGTATTCACTTCTTGGTTTTCATAGCATGCTTTGGAGTTTTTACTTTAATTTATAAAAAATATATTTATTTTACTTACGTTGTGCATTTATTAAACTTATGTGCATAACGCAGATTAATAAAACTAAAAATTTCATTTTTTTGTAAGATGCTTCTGAAGCGATTATTGGAACTGTTCTGTTATTGATTTTAAACTTAGTTTATGCTGTTTTTTGTTATTAAAATTCAAACAATACTCATTATTTTCAAGATTTATACCGCAACTAAAATCTGTACGTTTGAATATATTGAATAAGTAATAAATATAAATATGTAAATTATCTTTTCTTCAAACTTTTGATCCTTTTTGGTCCTTTATGATGTTTAAAAGCTAAAAATTATTATCGTTATTATCGTTTCTTTTAATAATTATGATAATGAAATCACACTTCATACAAATTAGGTCCTTCTTTAATTAAAAAAGTGTTTTTAACGAATTCCATTCTTTTTTGTTACTTAAATAAATATTACTGTAGCCTTGAGAATTCGAACAAAAATTTAGTAAAGCTTATTAGTATTATTAATTTATTAAGAAAAACACATAATTAAAAAGCTCGCGCCACTGTTAAATTTTTCAGTTTTATTCATTATTTACTTGGAAAAATGGTAACAAGTGACAGTACAAGTTAAAAATCTTAAAATATTGCTAAACATAAAATATTAAAAACCCATTTTTCTTTTTTTTTCTCAAGGTATATTTTTCCCTGTGCATACATAATACAGTTCTGTTAATTAACTAAAAAATACTATACGTTATAAAAAATTATTAAATAAAGTGCACTCAAAACGGGCATTTAAAAGCACCTCTATATAGGATCAGAAAAAATCAAAAGAAACATCCGAAGAAAAACTCGCGAGCTTAAGTATAACATTCCTTCAAAAATAATAAACCGCTCGCAATTTGGTAATACAAAATTGATTAAAGTCAACGTAAAATTACTCGAAAGCAGTTTAATTAAAATTATATAAATTTTTTTTTTTCATCTCTAAAAATGCCATGATTACATTGAGCAATTAAAAATTCATCAATGGAGGTTTCAAATCCATCTCTGACGCTCTTTTCCATACATATACTTCATTTTTATTAGTTTCTTAGTTTTAAATTTGAATCGAAGCTATTATGAAAATATTTAATAAAAAAAATAGTTCAATGAATTCACAATGTTCAAAAATCTTTAAAACGAACGGGCGAAGCGAGGTAAGTGGGGGACGAGCCCAGCTAACGTGAATTGAATGAAACATTAATAACAGATTTTTCTACTATCATTTATTGAATTTAGCTATTCACTTAGTGAAAAGAGTTTTGGAAATGTAAATATTATGCGTAACTGGCATTGTTTTACGGCTTCCTTTCGTTTTCTTACCAAAGAAAACTGTCGCTGCTTTCGTGCTTTGTTGCAAGCGAGATTCTTTATACCGAGTCTTTATGACGCTAAGCTAGAGACAGTATATATTTGAAAACTTTGTGGATACCTCAGTGCATACTTGCTCAGTCGGTTGCTCTGCAAACTCAATCAACAGTCATGATGCGGAACATTTTAATGTAAGTACTATTTTTTTTTTTTGTAATTATGGCTTTTAAGATTGATAGGTTCATTCACTCATTATTTAAAAAAAATATAGATATTCAATTCAATTGAAAAATAAAATACCATAGTAATGATTGCTTCAAGTATTTCTTGTAATAATTTTGTCAAAGAGATACTATAATAAATTTTTTCAAAGCATGTAAAAAATAAAATAAATATATCCATGCAGTTACTTTTGCTTGGTATGAAAATGAAAGTATTCCGAAATAACTGTGATGTACTGATGAACGAAACAAATTTTATGAGAAACTTTCAATAAATTCATAAAAAATATAAAAAATTATCTGCTATTTTCGACATATACAATAGTAAATTAGTATTAAAGAGTTGAAAATAAAAAAAAAATTCTGAAAGCATGCTTTGCAAAAAAAAATATATATATATATTTAAATGCATTTTTTACTTCTATTTACAGTGTCTTTTTGGTATCGTTTTTTATGATTGCCCAAGTGAAATCAACTAAAAGTAAACACCAGGACAAAAATTATGGTAAATCGGCTGAAGTTGTTTATATAGATTCTTTTTTTTCAATGACACCTCATACCTTTAAGAGATCCTTTCTTATTCAAACTTTAAAAAACTTTGAATTTGTTAATTTCTATGAAGTTATATTGAAATTTGTGTGCATGTTCTTAATTTAAAGTAAGAATTTTCATGAAAGTTTAAGTTTGAAATTTTTACTATTCATCACGTTGTTTTTCCATTTTTTTTTTTTTTGAATTTTAAGTATGCAGTGTACATACTAAACAAATACGTATTCATTCTCGGTATAATAAAAATGTACAAGCGGCAGTTATTCTGAAATGTTACATGCGTAAAATCTTTTCGTATAATTTCGTTATTTGATTTGAGTTATAAATATCAAATAAAATATACGTTCTCTGAAAATAAAAAATTACAACTGTAATGTTTTTAATGACCGATTTTTAATTTTCATAGTTGTTTTTGCGTCAGAGAATATTCTTTATTGTTAAATGTGCTAAAAATAAGCATCGCTTCGAGAAAATTCATGAAACAATTGATAAGTAAGCATGCAAATTTTATTTAAAGAATAAAAACTAAACTTCCATGATAACACCTCCGAAATGTGCCCGCATACTAGCGAGAATTTTGCACAATCAGCATAGATAGAACTTTCTATAAACATCCAAATATATACACATTAAGGAATTTATGAACTAAAACTATCTTAAAATTTGTTTCCAGTTGGAAAAATCTAACAAAACCTAATCAAATTTGAAACTTACTAAGTAAATGTGATGGGCTCAAATCTATTGATTGTTCAACAAATGATCTGGGTTTTTTAATCTATCAATTTCTAGAGACTTTGAAGAATTAAGTTAATTAAACTTCATATCCACCATCAAATGTATGGTCCTCTTCAATAAGATGCCTCGCGTAATTCTATTTCTCACCCCCATATTAAAATCATACTCATGTTCTCTAATTCTACTCTCGAATCGAGGTACAGTTTGTCCAACATAAACTTTATCACAAATACCACAGTTCAATTTATAAACACCATATTTTGAAATAAATTCACTACTCCCTGAAAACTATTCAAATTTCAACTTGTAAGTTTTTTAAGTAAAAAAAAAAATAAAATAAAATAAAACTTACAGGTGCAACTCAATCATCGATTTCTACAACAAGACCTTCGGAAAGACCAACTTTATCATCTATATGGAGCATCTATGAAAACCGTGCTAAAGCCGAATACGAAGCTGAACATTCAAGCACAACTCAACCTTCAACTGTTAAAGAAAGACCAACTTTATCATCTATATGGAGCATCTATGAAAACCGTGCTAAAGCCGAATACGAAGCTGAACATTCAAGCACAACTCAACCTTCAAATGTTAAAGAAAGACCAACTTTATCATCTAGATGGAGCATCTATGAAAACCGTGCTAAAGCTGAATACAAAGCCAAACATTCAAGCGCAACTCAATCTTCAAGCACAACTCAACCTTCGACTGTTTAATAAAGACCAACCTTATCATCTATATAGAGTATTTATGAAAACCGTGCAAAATCCGAACACGAAGGTAGACTTTCTAACACAAATCAACCACCTGCTGTTTGAAGACTCTGTCTCTCTGACGTTAATTCAAAAAAATGAAAGACATAGTTTAACTAACGGCTTCTCATAATCTAAGTGCTTAATAATTACATTTTTATATTGCTTGCTTTAAACACTGTAATAAAAAAATGATAAGAATAAAAAACTCAAGCTATTTAGTTCATAACATTTCTGTGTACATAACATAACATAACATTGACTTTTCTTACAATTTTGCAAAAATTTTACTCATAACATGGGATACTGTGAGAGGAACACTCAAATTTTTTTTTTCACATCAATTAATTACGGTAAAGAATCAAAACCTGGATCATTACAATTAATTATATAAAAAAGATAATAATAATAATAAATAAAAATAAAACAGTTAAATAATGTATTTTCTTTTGTTTAGTACCTGCATTATTGAAATAAAATAAAGTACAACGAAAGTTAGTACTCGTTTTTATGAATTATGAATTTCTTTATATTTATGAACACTACTATAATTAAGGAAATTATCAAATCATTTTGATTGCAATATCTGAAATTTATTTGCAGAAAATCAAGAAGTTTTACAACGGTCAATATGTAGTTTTTGTCTCATCAAAGTGAGTGACTTTGATATTAATGTGTAATGTAGAGAATCCCTTGATTGAAATTTTTCTTGAAATAATAATTTAACAAAACTTTTTGTGAACACATCTAAAGTAAAAATATTGTAAAAGATCTTAATTAAAAACCATTATATCATTTCAATGCTGCAAAAAACTTTTTCGATATTGTCTGAAAAATTCTTCGTAACCCTGCAAGAAATTTCAGCAGAATTTCACCAGAAGGCGAGAAAAATTTGCTTGGATCTGCCCAGATTCTGCTGAAATTTTTCACTCATTTCTAGCAGGGAAATAGTTATCTATAGATGAAGTATCGTCCAAATTGATTCAGCTGTTCTTCAATTTTCAGTTTTATATTATATAAAAAAAGTTTCATGTATTCATGCTAACTTTATAAAAGCAGTAAATTCTAATCTTTAATTGCAATAATAAATAATTTTTAATAATGGGATAGGAGATAATAAAATTAAAACGCAAATTTTGAATATAGCAAGAACTTTATAAAAGACGAGGCAGACTCACAGATGGTTTACAAGTATAATAATGTAATTAGTACACAACGTCTCAAAACTCATACTCGAGGGAGACGCATTACGCTTTTTAAATTACTTGTTTTTGTGTTGAAGTGAATGAGTGTTTTATTATACGTTACTTAATTGTTCGTGTGTGTGTAAATCTCAAAAATTCTGTATAATATCATTGGGTCGGATCTTGTTTTCGCAATTACACCAAAAATTTTCTTTGTGTTTATTTATTTATTCAGAAAAACAAACAGAAAAAATTTTCAAGACTTTTATTGATTCAGTGTGTTTTCTATGTATAGTCAAAAAAAAAAAAAAAAAATTAAAATTTCAAATATCGCAGATACATTTTATTCTAGACCAATGCAAAAACAGATTTTCAAGAAAATTATCATGAAATTTAATATTTTCTATTTGAAAAATAACCATGCTAAAAAAACTAAAAAAGTAAGCAATGCAAAATTGACGCTTTACGCAAAAGAACAAATAAATTTTTTTTCTAACATTTACCCTGTTTTATAAGTCTCATTTAATTTTGGATGAAACGAGATATTCTCCGAGATTGCTAAAAAAATTTCAATTACTTTAAAAGGTGAGGAATAAGTTTTTGAACCTGAATTTCTGATCAAGCAAACATGAAATAATTTTAAAAAATTCCATAATTTAAAAACTGATTTTAGATATTTTTGGTTGGACCCTTAATGATATTTTGATATGAACAAAAAAATGGTCCCTGCATGCAGCTCATACAGAATATAGCACTAATATTATTATAATAATGAATTACTGATAATTTACATCAATTTAATCAGAAATACATTTTAGATTTTAGGATCATTAAAATTGTTATTATACATTATTAATGAAATTTTGGAATCATTATTTTATAGTCAAAATTTAAAGAAAAATTATCTCATTATTTTGAAATATCGGAGAATGACTCGGATATCTGCGTTTTAATAGAAATAAATCAGATTTATTTTTGAATTTTTATTTATCTATTCAAACTTTAATCTGTAGGTCCATTTTTTAAGAAAAAGGTTTCTTAAATTGTTAATCTTATTCTAAAACTTAGAATCTTAAAAATTCTGAGTGAATACAGAGTTTATTTAATTAACTTTTATTTATTCATAATTTTTTCAATTATGTAAGAAAAATCTTCAAAAGCATGGATAAAAATGAATATTTAACTTATTTAGTTTCTTGAATATTTACATATGAATTTTGAGTTTGAATGGTTTTATCGGAGCAAGTTGATTATAAAAAGTTTTTCTTTTTGGTTTGAGAGAAAAATCGTGGTGATATCGACATTATGAAAATAATTTTCGAAATCTATTATGATTTGAGATCAGTTTTATGTAAATATATTTAAAACTTTAATTTTAAAAAATCAAGCAAGCCGAACTTGTGATTGTTAAACTTGAATTTTGAGCTTTATAATTATCTAATAATTTTTAAATACATTATAAGAGTATGAGTTAAATTTAAGTCAAAGCGCGCGCCAGTGTGACAAGAACAGCTATCGCGTGTCTCTTTTGTTTTATTAACAATAATAATAATAATAATAATTAAGAAGACAACGATAAGATTATGCGATTGTCAGTGCTATTATGTTTTAGTCACGATACATGGCTTACATGGCTTTCCTACTACATAAATACCTTAATAGTCAATCAAAAAACATTTTTTTTGCAAAAACCTACGCTAACTTATGAATTTTTCAAAGTATATTTTTTAAATAATCATAAAAATTGTTTGCAATGAGTCTTAAAGTGAAAGTGAAGCGTTAAATAAAAAATTACATTTGATAATTCATAACTAATTGTCTCCTTCGTATCTAAAATAAAACAATCCTCTGAATATATCTAAAACTATTTAAAATTTACTCACGAATGAACATCGATCTTACGAGTAGCAAAGTAACAATTATGAAAAAACCTAAGAAAATTCATATGATTTATTTCTAGTAATAATTAAAGTAGACAAAAAATATTACGACATTTTCACATTTAAGTTTTAGATTGTACAAAGCGTGAGCAGCTTATATATCTTATTTTTTAGTTCTCTATTCAAAAATTAAAAATTACTTACTCAACTTTATTTACCTATTTTGTAATAAATACATAAAGTTGTAGTTGTGTACAAATTGCATAAGGCTGTATAAAGTAAGTAAAAGTGTTAAAAGTTTTAAAAGCAACATGTTTTCTCTACAATTCACAAAACTACCTCGCGCGGGAGTAGATATGAGAGATGAAAAATAACGATTTTGAGCCTTAAGTAATTTGTACCCTTCTTTATTTTTTGATGAGGTCATTCTGTAAAAGAGAACTTTACAAAAGTTTCATTAGTCTATCAAACTCTTTCACTTAACTTTGTGAGCCTAAGCATTCGCCTTCAAAGTGTAGTACATAGATGACCAGCGTGAGTGTGTGATAATGTGTGTACGTGAGTGGATACACAATAAATCATTGTTTACACATTTAATTGAGATGTATCAGTATAACAATTGGTTCAATATATTGATATATTGTGCGCGTACCTTGTAATACGGTTACACGTAGTAAAAATTTTAATAATATTTTAACTTACAGCTTATATTGATCACATTAAAAAATATTAAAAATATAATCAGTAAGACGAAAGGTTTTTTCGTTTTTTAAAGGATTATTTTCACTTAAAGTATTTAAATAGTCGTACATATATTTTTTGTATATAATAATGTTAATATAGTCAATATATCTGTAAAATTTGATAAGACAATAATTTAAAAAAATTTTATTTTTTAAAATATATTCTTTATGCAATAGATAAAATTTTTTCTATTTCTTTCTAACATCAACTTTATATTTTTAATAACATGTTCTATTGAATACTTAAATTTTCTCTGACAGATGTTTCCAACAGAATATATAAATTATATATCAATATTGATAATAGACAAAAGAAATAACTTTATTTAAATATATTTTTACATAATTTTTGGATAGTGAGTTATTATTATTTTTGTGAGTTAAATTATTTCGTTAAAAATTTTTTTTGTACTTATATGCGTGAAATTCTCAGTTCAAATTCGTCAAGAAAAAAAAAAGTTAAAACGAATGCTGACAAAGATTAACTCGCTCACGAACTTGAAATTTTTTATAAATGCTTGATATATTTTTACTTTTGGTACAGTTTGATTATATACAAATTAATCGCACAGCTTGTTACGCATAAGAGACAGATTAATTCTGTTTATTTTTGAAAAACTGATTGAAGGTTAAAAATTTTTATCAAATAACTTATGAGTGGCACATTTTATAGTTATTAATAGTTATTAAAAAAAATTTGTAATTTTTACTATTGTTCTTAGCAACATACATGAATTATAAAGAACGTTATTGTTGATTCATAAACTATTATTCAGAAAGTATTTAAAACAAAAATAAATCCATTAATTTAGAAATAATAGTTTATACAATTTTTTAAAAATTTAACACAGTGACACACATCGACAAGTTTCTCAAATTCAATTTTAAAACAAAATTATTTTTTTTTTAATTTAATAAGTCAAATAAAAAACTTTCAATGGATTTTTTATATAAAAATTTTTCTTTTCAAACACGAGTCTCTTTATTGTTAATACTGCGCTGCACAATGACAACCTAATGAGCGTACCGAGCTTCCCCATAAAAAGCTGTATTTTTTCATTTACTAATACATTTAATCTTTACACTACAAGCTAATTTACGTTTTGAGAAGTTTCTTTTTTTTTCCTTTTTATTATTATTTTTTTTTTTTACGTGTTGAAGCAATACATTGACAATCATGTATATTAATTAATCGTATTTTACTTTAGTTCAAAATCGAAGTCGTTTTCTCAGATCTATAGAGCGTTCTGTATATATAATAAAATTTATTAATTATTAGGGATGCCTTAGGTGAAAAAGAGTCTTTTAGTGAGAATGATAAGTTTTTAAATTGACAAGTAGATCAAAAGACGTTTTGAGGATAATTTGTTAACTGTTTGATTCATCTTGCGGTCTTAAAGAGATAAATTTTTCAAATTATTTCAAAAACTAACACATTTCTTAAAATATACATATATTAATTAATTTTTTAAGCACGCAATTTTCTTTTATGAAAAGAAACGTTATTATTTGTTTGTTTTTTTAATACAATAACTTCAAATGCACAATAATTGAGCTTAGGGTCAAATTTTTTTAAATTTTATCAATTCCTGATTTAAATTTTGCCATTGCAGCGTTATTTTTTTTCACGATCATCTTCCAACCTTATAAAACACGATGTCTCTTTCTTTAAATCTCATTTTTCACCTACATCCCTTTTAATTATACGTTATGATTATTTCATTTAGTTTTTGTTTTAATTCTTTGAATCAATATCGAACAATTCACAGGTACTCGCCCCGACGTCTTGGTCATAATTAACAAGCTTTTACTCGCAGTATAATATTCAACCCGCGATAATCGAAATTTGAGCACAAACTTAATTTAACACCTGCCTACTTATTTTTTACTTTTGTGCTTGTCAGTAATAGAAAAGACGGCCAGCATTACCGAAGCGTTATTATAGGATACGATAGAAATTAATTTATTTTATACTAATAATTAGCTTCGAAAGAATATTTATTATATGTATAAACTTACTGGCGGGAGTCTCAGTTACAAGATTGTATAATTTTTTTTTTTTTTTTTTTTTTTACACGCAGAAAACTTTTTTTCTTGTCGTGTAAACACTTTTTTCCACTTTCAATTAAACGATGCACGTAGTAAAATAAAGATATGATCTTTTTTTTTTTTATGTCAATGAGTAAACAGCACTGATTTTTTTTTTAATATCATTAATTTTTCAATACGAGTATTATTATTAAATTACATTATGGCTCAATGAAATTATGATTATCGTCAAATGTCCATGTTTTTTTTTTTTTTTGTCTGCGTGCGAAGTAATAGCGTGGTTGACTTAAAACCTCAGAAAAAACATTTATATAGAAAAGAGTTGCGTATCGTAATCGTCACGAACAAATTCTACTGATCGGGCAATCGCCCTAGTATAAATCGCCGTTACAGCGGAGGAAAAAACACAAATTGGGCTGCCGGTTAGGGCGTTAGCATAGCTCGTCTGTAACGAGTGCGACAATCTTCGTCTCGAGCAGCGACCTCTGTCGTCCACACCGGCCAGAGGGCTCTGATATCGATACTTTGAAACAGCGGCCGAGCCCCGCGAAGATGATTGTATGACTCGCTGTACGCAATCGTACGAGGTTGAAAAAAATTTACATATGTACGAGCTAACCCTAACTTCGTTTAAACTTGGATTGTTTACGTGCTGAACGAACGAGACATCGCGTTCTCGATTGTCCAAATCTCACAGTGGTTCAGCTCTTCTGGCTGCCATTTTGGCGGCTCTGGTAGCAAGAGCACCCAGAGAACATACAAGTCCGGTAATGGTTTCCCAGAACGTCGTTCTTCTTCGTTTGTTGAATCCAGCCTGGGATTGGTAGTAGCTGTAATTACTGTTGTTGCTGACATTGTTATTGTTGATGTTGCTGTTGTTGTTTTGCTGGTTGTGGAAATGGTAAGGATTGACGTTTATAGATGGGGCAGTCCAGCTTGACTGCCGGCTGCTGTTGTCAGCCATGCTCGGGACGGAGAAGCTGACTTGGCTTTTGGCCGAGTTTGAGCGGGAAGAGCGCATCAACTGGACGTTGCTGAGTCTGCGATCCATTAAGTTGACGAGGTTTTCGTGAACGCGGGGGTCGTTTTGGGGCAGAAGCAGTCCACTACCGGACACGGATGGACACTGGGGTAGTAGCCGTCGACCTGGCTTAGCCGGCGTTTGACCAACGTACCGGTCTACTCGTCAGGCATACTCGGTGTCCGTAGATGCTGATCTTTCCAGATGGGGAGGTGGATTCTGGTGATGGTGAGGCGTACCTGGTTGCTGCAAAAGTTTTTATTTATTTTTAGTTTTTATTCAAGGTGTAAAATCGCATATTTAATTTAACATTTGACAGCCGGATGATTAATCTACAAAAATTTTAATGATGTTCTTATTAAGCAACATCCTAGTTAAAAAATTCGATTGAAAATAAAAATTAACAGAAGCAACAATGCCTTTGGAGCAACACATTAGAATTCATGAAAATTCAAACAATCAACTCTCATTGAAACTTTTTAATTTTGTTTAAAAAAAAAGTTCGAGTAAATGAAAATTTTTTAAAAAATTTTTCCCTTCATCAAACTTTTTTTGTTTTAAAAAAAGTTCTAGCAACGCTGTTTTATTCATTGCGACTTCGAAATTAAATGTTCGGGTGATGGGACACGTTTTTGTAACGGTAATTCGTACTTAATGGTGGCGATCAAAAGCGTTAGGTAAATTACAAGACCGCGTGAATTGAATTTAATCGTGACGAAGGTAAATTTTAGAATTCGAATTACCGTTTGCTGTTGCTGGGCCTGTGCATAGGCCAAGCTCTTCTGATAACTGAACAACTGCCTCTCGAGGCTGTAATTCTCGGCCTGCAGCGCGGCGATTTCCCGTCGCATCTGTTGATTGTGAATCCTGCACACGTCGTCGTACTTGTGGTAAGTGGCCTGAAAGAGCAAGTGCGATTCGTTCCACTCGATGCGCACCTTTATCTGGCCCTTGTCCACGAACGGACAATTCTCGTCCTTGACCTCGTTAACCCCTACCGACGTCTCCATTATTATGCCCTCGTCGGCTGGTTCCTGGGCGTAGTAACGACTGAACGGGGCACCCGGCAGACACACTATCTCCGCGTCTGGATCGTCTCCCCGTATCAGGTAAGCCGTCCAGCTGACGTACCTAAAGAATTTCATTAATATTATTTTTTCAAAAAATATAGCATGAGTCTTTGACTATCCTGTAGGACGAGACCGTAATATGTATTATGGATTAGATTTAATTTGGTCCTTTGTTCCCTCCCCTTTTAAAAAATTGTTACTTAAAAAAGACTTTTCTTTCATACCTGAGGTGATTTCTGGGTACGTTGTGTATGTCTTTGTAGACGAGCTGCAGTCTGACGGTGTCGGAGTGCAAGTCGGCCCTTATGGCCCACGCCTGTTTGTCCCTGTCGTAACAGGGAGCGGCCGGCAGAGTGCCTCCGCCGATGGTCTGAACCGATATCTCGGAGATGGTTCTGGCTTCGAGCATCTCCAAGGATAGCCTGAGCACGCCCTTGTGAGCGACGTCGGACCAGCGTACCCGGGGCTGCCAACCGTAGCCCCGGCCCTCGTCGTCGGACAGCTCCTCGATGGCGCCCGACTCGACCCGCCGGTCGCCCTCGCCCAGGCTCACGATGTACCGCACCCGGCACCGGTGGTCGAAGCCGTTGAGTCGCACAAGGTGCACGCTGAGACGACCGTGGCCCCCGCCCTCCGACGAGCCGCTTCGGTCGGAGGATGACGATCCGGGCTCTTTGGTGCCGCTCGGGTACACCACCAGGTTCCAGTCGAAGCTTCCGAACGTAAACGGGGCCGTCTCGAGCTTGTGCGGCTTCGGCGTGCCCGGGGTGAACACGCTCGACGGCATCCGGACCTGCACAATCGTATTCGTTAGTCAGATTGTTCAAAAAAGGCTATGGTCGAAGAATAATTTAATGTTTAACATTTATTTGGAAAAATAAAATGTATATGTACGCCGATATCAATATCTAACTTCTGTCAGAGAGACTCTACTGGGAATATAGGAGCTCAAAGATTGAAACTTTAATCGGCTATATTTTTCCAGTTGACAGATTTTATTTCTTTGAAAAAAAAAAACTTATACAAAAATAATGCTATTTTCAGTGATAAATAAAATCTACATTCGGTAATGTAGAAAGTAAATTTTTTTTTTTTTAATGTTTGAATGTACATAGTAAATAAATCGTGTTATCCACAAAACAGAAATGATATTTCTTTCTTTGTAATTTAAAACAATTTTCACGAAAATAAATTGATGAAATGGTCTCAAATCAATATCAATAACACTCGAAATAATCCGAAATTATTATGTACTGCTGCAAGAAATAGCAAACATTGAAAATTGGACACTGAAATTCATTTCAATTTTGGGAATATTCATTGCCACAGGGGCATTAAATTTAAAAAATTGAACGTTACTACGGAAATTTATCACGTAATTTATTGGTCATTTAATCATTAAAGCTGTAATTTCGCGTGTAAATAATCAATGACATTGCAAATGAACAGTAATAAAAAAATTAATAAAATCATAAT
This sequence comes from Encarsia formosa, assembly GCA_038277355.1. Taxonomy (NCBI): domain Eukaryota; kingdom Metazoa; phylum Arthropoda; class Insecta; order Hymenoptera; family Aphelinidae; genus Encarsia; species Encarsia formosa. The sequence goes on from CM076184.1 coordinate 117,699,608, forward strand.
GTGTCGATATATGTTTGAAAAACACTCTAATTTAAACCTATATTGAAGTTATTTTTGGGCTTAGAGTGAATATTTGACATTTTGTTAGGTAAGTTTGCTAATAGAAAAGTAAAAAAAAGAAAAAAACACAAAGTGCGCGTTATTTCCTTCGGTAAGTTTGCAGGAGTTGGAAATGAAAGCACCACAAAGGTCCAGTCCTGCATGAAAATAAAGTAGAGCCACCGGAGTTAAATATTTGCGTAAGCTCGACCCGTTGAATTTCATTGTTCCTTTACGTCACATCAGAAGGCTCCTTAAAAACTCGGATAAAGACAATGAAGGTTTGTAGTGAGACTCGCTGGTGGTTTATTTATTTAACAAAAACTTTCTTTCAATTTGGATAGACTAATTTTATTTGGTTTTGTGAAAAAATAATATTCTCTAAAAACAAAAGAAAAGTCTTGAATGGCAAAGTCTTGAGAATTTAATAAACAATAATAATTTTTTGTATATTCACCAGTGGTTTACGAAATTTTTTTTTTATTGATACTGTAGTAATAAAAGATTCAATAAAAGCGTTTTGCTATTGAAATTTTTGTCTTTGGTTCATTCATTTATTCATTTACTGATGTATATCTTTCATCGACATCGTTCATAACATTCATATTCATGATAATTTATTGTATTTGTTTCCTTTTTGGTCAATTTTGGTACGCAATTAGATTTCAAAATAATGTTTTTAGATTTTAATAATATATAGTAGGATAAATAAATGAATTTACTTTTAAAAATAATTAGCAAGTATACAAAAAAATTTTTATCCATGTTTTTTAATTAAAAGTTTGTTGGTTATTCATAAATATTTATGTAATAAATATGTAGTGAATAACTTGTCCAACAAAACAGATATTCGGCTATAAAATCGTCTGTTGACAATACAGATGATACTTGCACAAACGCTGATTCATTCTTTTGATTTACAATAAAAAGTCGCTACATAAAATTTTCATTCTGTCGTAAAATTACCCCAACTTTTATTTTTGATTTGAATTCTTTTTTTATCTGAATAAAATATCTTCCGTTTGAATACGTCAGAAAACCTCAGTTACAAAACTGAACCAAAAATCATTAATTTTCTCAAATAAAACTCATATAATTCCATTTTTCAAACGCCGAGCTGTATAAAATATGCAATATACAATTCCATCGATCAGAAATTATTTAAAACTAATTTGTTTAATAACTTTGTAAAATACTGTTAAATTGAAAAATTTGTATATTTATTTTGAATTATTTAAATACTGTTGAATATTATAAACTCTAAGTAATATTTATACCATATGTAAAGGACATTTGTCCGTTGATAATAAATAAAAAAAAAAAAAAAAATAGGTTTTGGGCAAGTCTCTTCGAAAAAATCATACGAACCTCACTCGTGAATACAGTCCGCACATTGGCCATGGAAAGCTCGAGCTGGAACTCGCCATTGGGATCGGCGAAGTTACGGCTGTAGAGATCCGACACGGATATGTAGTTTCGGTTGCCCTGGGCCGGGGCCTCGTAGGTGAACTTGACGCGTTTTCCACTGAAGCCCTCGTTGGACGAGAAGTGCTCGCGGTTCAGCAGCGTGAAGGTGAAGTCGACGTAGACGCGGAGTCCCGGAGCGGCCCCTCGCCAAACCAGGTAGACTCCCAGGACCTGGCGATCAGAAACGGAACGTTTGTTTCTGCCACGCTTCTGCTTTTCGGTTAAACAAAAGCGTGACCAAAGCGAATGTCAGTATTGTCGAATATTTCGATTTACAACTACACAGACTCTGTCTTTTTCTCCCTACATCTATCTTGAAGCTTTTTTATATTGAGGAATTTTTTTCTAATATTTTGAAACTGAGCTTCAATAGAGTAACAGAGAAAAAGACGTCAAAATTCACAAGGCTTTTCACGACCTTCTTTACTTTTTTCCATTGAAACACTATTTTCGACGTTGGCACACCTGTATGCTGTGAAAAATTTTAATTTAAAAAAATAATAATTCGGTTCTACCATGAGTTGTTGAAAAGTTAAAAGCTTTAACGAGCGCATTCCTTGGAAAGTTTAGATTGTCGAAGAATTATGGCAGAAGTGAGAGAAAAGGGAACAGCTGAGTTCAAAGTGCAAGAGAGTATATCATTGGTCATGCAGCTCATAGCAAGAGTTACAATTTGGATTGTCGTTTTTTAGGTTTGTGTGCATTTTTTTTTTTTTTTTTTTTTTTTTTTTTTTTTTTTTTTTTTTTTATTACTAGTAGTCACTTTTGAAGAATTTTGAATAAGGGTGTTAGCGAGGAAATCCGTTAAACTAGTTTAAAGTATAAAACAGTGCAAGACTTTTTTTATCATTCCTTTTGGCAGCGTATCAATGAAAGTGGAAAGAAGTTTCATGAAAAACCGATTACATCAGCTGATCTTTTAACTTGAATGGTTCATTGCTTAATTATTCAGTTGCTCACGATCAGCTGAAGTAAACTTGATTTACAGAGAAAAAAAAGTATCTTTTCATTGATGGTCATAGTAGATAATACAGTATCTACAATCAACTTTTTTTTCTTGTGAATTTAGAGAATTAAGTATAGCTAAAGATTTGTAACAGGCAGCAAAAGATTTGTGGTTTATAGAAACTCAGAGCAGTTTTTACAGGCAGAGATGCACATAGTAGGATAGGCAGGCTGTTTCGTATACCATTTTGTAAATCATATTCGCATTATTTAATTTTGTTTGTATAATGAGATAATTTTTCAGTAAACGTGATAAGGTATGTCATGATATGCATGATGATGCAGTTTAATGACATTGCCAAATTTTTATAATACTTCACTATATAAACAGTAGCAAAGAGTTTAAACAGTCGAATCTAAAATTTCGAAGATACAATTTTATCTTTAAAATATAGTTTGGATATTTTTAATAGTAATTTAAATCCTAGAATGTTACTAATTAGCTTTATAGAAAAATTCCCAAACACATTAAAAAAAAAAAATTTTTAACTTTATAACTATGTTTGACAATTCAAAATGCTGGCATTTATTTCTCATGTCTAGACATCACATACTAACAACAAAAATTTTAAATTCTAGTCCCTAATTTTTTGCTCTGTGCTGTAATCGTCTAATTTGTCACAAACTTTTATATTTTACTGTCATATGATTACCGCAGAAGCTTTGCAATAAAAGCTGACGAGATTGAATAAAAAAAAAAAAAAAAAAAAAAAAAAAAACACTCGAATAAAATAAAAACCAACCTTGTCTCCTCTAGAGAAGGCGACGGCCCACTTTTGAAATCCGCAGACGAGTTCCTTGCTGGTGACATCGCGCTCCGGATCTCGTATGACGCTTCTCGTAACGACGAAGGAAAAAACTCGCGTGCCGCTGCGGTCCGGCACCTGGGCAAACCTGTACAAAAGCGCCATATCACCGCTCCGGCATCTCGGTGAAGGCGTTCACAGACTTATTCTCCTCCTCCTCTTTGAATTTCAGCCCAAGATCGCTGTGACTTTACCTGAAACAAGTCAAGGAAAAAAATATGTTTCGTTAAAATTGAAAAAATTGAAAAAAGTCATATTTTTTTTCATTGATTTTGCTATGTAGAGAACACATACTATTTATAGAAAAAAAATCGCTTTTTTTCAAAGGTATTGCCCATGACTGGGCTATTAGGTATTTTCAACTATGACGTCACAAGAGCAGTTTGCATAGGCTCCAGTGATACGTCACCACGAGCCGATTGCATAGGCTCCAGTGAAAATGACGTCATATCGTTTGTGGAATGCTCAAAAAAAAAAAAAAAAAAAAAAAAATGAAAATTCCAGTAATTTTATAGGTTGCGTTTTTTGTTAATGTGAGGATAAGATTTTAGCAATTTTGCAAGAGGTTCTTTTTATGGTACTTTCACTGAAGTTAATTTGAAAGTTTTTTTTTTTTTTTATAAGTTTTACACTTAAAAAATGGGTAAATTCATGCAAGTAGCTTTTCAGCATAACTCACTGTGTATTAACTATTCGAAAATTAACTCTTTCATCTAATTAACTATCAAAATTTTAATACAAGTACCTATCATTCGAACTAGGTCAAAATTCAATAATGTTAAAAGCTGTTTGCATTTTCTGTTTAATTTCAAAAGAGTATATTGAGAATATTAATTAATTTTCAGGTGTTGATCATTTTAAAAATTAAAAATCGGCTTGTTTTCACAAATAATATTAAATGACATACTTATACCGTAATTTGAAAAAAAAAAGATTTTTAGAAGTAATAATAAAAAAATTCCAACCAGCGGGGGTGTACAAGGCTTTGAAAAGAACGAAAAAAAAAAGCACGGGGAACTATTTTCACAGAGCAAAAGGTTAACCTAAAAAAAATGCCAGTGCAACGACGACGACGGCGACAACATTTCACAAAATTAGGAAAAGCCTTTAGATCACCTGGATTTGAAAAATTTTACAGTGCAACCTATCCTTGGAAAAGAAAAATAAAAATCATTCAAAATGGCGGCTAAAATGCAAGATGAGGAGGAAAATCCGATGGCTCAGCTGATGTACCGCGAGTGGGCCAAGTTCCTCGCGGCCCGCCAGAAGTACGACAGAGCCATCGAGTATTTCAAAAAGTCCATGGAGTACAACGATGACGACAATAAAATTAGTACCCTCGTTGGACTTTCGGAAGCCTACAAGAAATCCGGGCACTTCAGGCAGGCCGCCGAAGCTGCCCACGAGTGCATAGAAATCGGTTTGTATAATACAGTGTTGATTGTTTATTTCTGTTCTTTTGTTTGTTTTGGATATACTCCGTGATTTTGCTCCGAAACTAGAGATTTGATTTTGTCATGACGTTTTATTGATCGTGATAAACAGCTCGGTGCAGCATCCTTGGTTCACATAAACTGCATAAATTTTAAATAAATCTATGCTTTATAGTTTTTTATGTATTACACTATTAAAAGTCCTTTTATTTGCATTTTTGATGAATAAAGTTTACTATTTTTGTACTATAATTGTAGAAAAATTCATCTGAAGAAAATGATTTTTTTTTGAATAAAGTTGACTCTATCTTCAAAATTTTCAAAGTTTAATCTTAAAATTGATTACTTTTGCCGAGAAACGGTATCATTTTTCAAGCCTCGAGTGAAAATTTATTCCACAACTAATTAATCATAAAATTGCATTGAATCAATTACCAGTATCGATGTTGACCCGACGTCCATTTTTCAACTTGACGGTTAATTAAAAGCCAGAAACTGCCGAACTAAGTGTTTCCAAAGTCCCCCAGGGGAAAACTTTGACCACCTCCTGAATACCGCGACCTCAGGGTGCAGGGCATCGATTGTTGCAAACTTGCGTTCTCTCTCTCTCTTTTTTTTTCATATTCGGTTTTGAAAGTTTTTCGATAAGCGTTCTTGCACCCCCTCTTCTCGCGTAAGAAGATTAGATTACTTTCTTATAAACTCGAGTTTCCAGTTTGTGCTTGTTTTTTTTTTTTTTTTTTCTTTCACAAACACGTTTGTATTTTGTTTAAAAACTGTGGATATTTTTTCAATTTCTACGTGTTTTTTGTCGTATACGGTCTTAAAATTGAGAGATAAATATCATAAACTTTGAAATAAATTTTCTTTTACTTTAACATTTTATAGTAAAACATAAAAATTCAAGTTTTTCACTGTCTAAGGTCCCAAAGACAGGTGCCAAAAGAAGCAAATTTCGTATTATTTTTTTACATAATAATACTTGTAAATCAAGAAACAGTTAACGAGTAAATTTTAAATGGTAAATTTTTTCAGATCCTACTCATTACACGGCGGAATACACGCGAGTCGAAGCTTTGTTTTGCATCGCCGAGTTTGGTGGCAGTCTCGTGCACGCTCATCGGGCGGTGCAACGAGGCAATGCGAACAAATTCGGGCCTATGGTGCAGCTGAACCAGGAAACCGTGGAGGACTGCGTGGGTCGAAATGTGCCCGAGGACATGCTCAGGAGACTCCTGCCCTGGATGAAGAATCTTTTCGCCCACAGAGAGTGGCTCTTTGAGAGACTCAAGGATGAACCCGATGAGTTTGCAGGTCAATATTGACAATGGTTTTTTATTTTTTTTTATTTTTACGAATCTTCTATGTAAAGATTTCATGCATAATACAAAAAATGCAAATATATCTCAGAATTTTTAAATAAACTTAGAATTATAAAAAAACCGTAGGAATCGACGAGGATCCCACAAAGTTCAAAGTGGACGACCCGGTGGCTATTACGGAGCACAAGCACAAACAATTGGACATGATGGTTGCGAGGTTGGGCCTGGGCGATTCGTGCGAGGAAAAGTTCTTCATGCAATCCATGGCATCGAACCCGGCCCTAAAGTCAGCCAACAAAGACGGAAGCATCGAGCTAGAGGAAATCGTCAAGAACTGCCTGGAACGACTCCAGCGCCAGCAAGAGGTACTTTGGACCCGCAAGCCCATGTACTCGATCAAGGCGCAGATGGACTTCATCATGAAAAAAGCACCCGCGCTCAAGCGCGCCAAGTTTCGGGAGTTTTTGCTTAAAAGATGCCTCGCCTCTAGAACCGCGAGGTACCTGTTACGTCGGACGCACTATGCGCGACTCGCCAGAGACTATCCTTTGTTCTTCAGGTACCGAAAAGACAATTTTTTTAAATATATACATACTAGGGGGGTACCCCCCTGCTCGCTCCGCTCGCCAACCCCCTAATTATAATTGATAACTATAAAAATTAATCTAAACAATACGTAATCTCTATGTTTGGTAAAATAATAAAAAGACTTAAGTGCTTAGAACCAATAAAAATTAGACACGAGAGTTCAGTTTGAACTTTACTTACTCATCATAATTTTACCAAATTATGTTACCAAAAGATTCATAACCTTACCAACCCTACTTGATTTTTCATCTTTAACCACCTAACATATTTTAATCTTAGCCACATTACAGACCTTACAAATTTCACTTACTTCAAATACCGCACTTAATCCCCAACTTATCTCTCACTCACTCTACCAACAAACCCTACTCACCTTACTCATTTTGGACCTGACTCATCTTAGATCTCTAGCTTAAACTGCCCACCCTGAAAACTACTCTAGTAATTAGCGAAATAATAAAAAAATCACGATTATTTTCAAATTTTGCAATCTCGTATAAGCAAGCCTCGATTTTCAGTCGTAATACCCCTAGTGCTTCAAAATTGTCGATAATTTTCCGACTGTGTTTTGCGGGGCAAGTTTGACAAAAAATCACGAGCGCGAAGCGCTCGTGATTTTTAACCTGTCAAACTTGCCCCCCTCGTTGCTGTGCAAAAAAACTGGAGGAAAATTATCTAAAATTTTGAAGCACGAAGGGTTATTCGGCTGGATTATACAAAATTTTTTTACAGATTCTTCTTGAGATGAACTTACTTCCTGCATAGTACCAGCTCGCAAAATTGCGTTTAAGCCGATTTATGATTTTGTGGGGGAAGGGTTGGATTTAAAACGATAAACGGCTTTGTTCAGCACCCTCTCATGACAACAAAAAGGATTTAATAAAAATTTCAATGACATAAAATGACATAATTAGAAAGCTGCTGAGCTCAAGACCTTTTTAATGATGTATGATTTTATATGAAAATTCTAATTAGAGCCAAAGTTATAATTTTAATATCTGATCTACCAGCCCACAACCACCTTACCTACACTCTACTCTCCGCACAGACTCGCCTTATCTAACCCGATTTACTATTCTCACCCATATTAAGAACCCTACTAACTATACTTACTTTTTTTTCTTCAACTACCTGACCTAATTCAATCTTAGCTACATTACTGACCTCACTAATTTGATTTACTTCAAATACCATATTTTATCCCCCAAACTTATCTCACCTAATCTACGAACAAATCTTATTCACTTTATTCATCAACTCAGTCACTAACTTTAAAGTTTTGTTGAAGTACTTTAAATTTTGAAAAAGCTCTATTAACATTTTTAAGTGCAATAACAAACCCTTCCCACCTCAACTTCCCTTCCACGCTCCTCCTCATAACCTCCGCCTAACCAACCTCATCTACCTTACCGACCTGTACTATTTTTCCTGTTTTTTCACATGTAGCTTCAATATTATGTTTATATAAATTTGTTATTTTCAATCTAGTTCCATTGCATACACCATCTTTTTTACTTAGATTTCTAATTAACATTACCACTGCATTTTTTTTTAATTTTAGTTCATGGGTAGAAAGCCCGTCATTTACTGAATTTAAGTATTCAATTGGATAATCTAAAAATATATTTGAATCAGTTTGATCTACTCCCTTATGAATGGCTTTGTCTATACTGTAATATGTTTTACTTGGTCCATTTAATATGTTTAATACTTTTCTGTTTAACATTGCAACATTTTCATTTTTTGAAGCTAAAATAACTTTGTTTAAATTATTATTTTCATTTATATCTCCAAAAATTGAATAACAAACATCTTTATTTTTCCATTTCATAGGTATTTTAAAATTTTCAATTTCTCCTATTTTTAGTAATAATTTAGAAAAATTTTTATCTTTACATCTCATATTTTCAGTGAGTTTAAGAATTTTGAAATTTTTCCACAATTTACTGTATTTAATCGTATCTTCTACAATAATTTTTTCATTGCCTCTTTTGCCTACAGGAAGGATTTGTCTAAAATCGTCACCTAAAATTATTAATTTTTTGATCATTATTAAATTTTTCAAATATTTTTTCATTCTCTTCTTTTCAGTTTATTTTGCAGTCATAATTTTCAGAAATATTAGAAATATTTTCTAAGCATGGTTCTGGTAAACCAAAACATTTATAACTTAAATTAGAATCTTCGCTAGATAGAAATTTGATTATTTCATTCAAACCTCTATCTTCTGCATTATCTTTGAAATCTTTTATAAAATGTAATTTATATTTATTCCAAATTAAATTACCAGGAATTTTTTCAGACAATAAAAATAATCCGAAAAATTCTTGTAATTTTTTCGGTTCTAAATAGTTTATAGATTCTTCAAAAATGGCATATACATTTTTATCATTTACTATTAGACCCAGGGGCGGCGCTACCCGATTTTCTGAGTGTGGAATTCTTAAAAAAAAAAAAAAAAAAGCTTATCGCTCCTAAAGATGAGCTTTTTTTTTAAACTGACGTCTAAAAAAAAAACTGGTAAGCTATCCCCCAAGCTTTAAACCCCCAAATACCCTGGGGGCCCGGATTCAACAAAAAAATTGATCAGCTATCCCCCAAGCTCTAAACTCCCAAATACTCTGGGCACCCAAGGTCAACGAAAAAACTGATCAGCTATCCCCCAAGCTCTAAACCCCTAAAATCCTGGGCGTCAAGTTCAATAAATAATCTGATCAGCTATCCCCCAAGCTCTAAACCCTCCAAACCCAGGGCGTAGAGTTCAATGGATAAACTGATCAGCTATCCCCGAAGCCTTGAACCCCCAAATACCCTGGGCGCCCGAGTTCAACATAAAAACTGATCAGCTATGCCCCAAGCTCTAAACCCCCAAATACCCAGGGCGCCCGAGTTCAACGAAAAAACTGATCAGCTATTCCCCAAGCTCTAAACCCCCAAATACCCTGGGCGCCCGAGTTCAACAAAAAAACTGGTGGGCTAGCCCCCAAGCTCTAAACTCCCAAATACCCTGGGCGCCCAAGGTCAACGAAAAATCTGATCAGCTATACTCCAAGCTCTAAGCCCCCAAAAACCCTGGGCGTCGAGTTCAATAAATAATCTGATCAGCTATCCCCCAAGCTCTAAACTCTCCAAACCCAGGGCGTAGAGTTCAATGGATCAACTGATCAGCTATGCCCCAAGCTCTAAACTCTCAAATACCCTGGGCGCCCAAGGTCAACGAAAAAACTGGTCAGCTATCCCCCACAGGGGAACTCGGGCACCCAGGGTATTCGGGGGTTCAGAACTTGGGGGATAGCCGACTAGTTTTTTTGTTGACCTTGGGCGCCCAGGGTATTTGGGGGTTTAGAGCTTGGGGGATAGCCGACCAGTTTTTTCGTTGACCTCGGGCGCCCAGGGTATTTGGGGGTTTAGAGCTTGGGGGATAGCCGACCAGTTTTTTCGTCCGCCAAATTTAAAATATTGGTTTTAAAAAAAATGGTTTTCCTACTTTCACGTCTTACATAAATTTGAATAAATATTTTATTTGGTCAAAAACTTCAACTTATAATTTCAGGGTCTGGAATTCCATACCCACTTTCAATCTGGGTCTGGGTCCTTCCATACCATCCAGAGGGCTGGCGCCGCCCCTGATTAGACCCATTTAAATAGCTCCTTCTCTATATGTTTATAAATAATTTTATTATGGGTTCTCAAGTATTCGTGAGAAGTACCACCTTTTACTTTATCTGATATTAATTTTAAGTGAAAACTCTGAATTTTTAGAAGAAACAACGTTTATTCTACCTATAGTTTGAAATTTTTTTTAATTTTTCTATCTAACAAAAGTTTTATCATCTAGAAATCTATAGTAATTTGGTATATGGGCATTTTTAATATTTCTAACAGATCAATTTTATTTAATTCAAACCAAGTTGCTAAAGTTGTTTTCCAATTTTTTAACTGTTTTATGTTTTGTTGATTTTCTGTATGAATTTCTAAACGTTGTACTGAATGACTACATTTACACAATTCAAATCTTTCTATACACCAAGCTGCTTCTATAGAAAATATTACATGAGAATCTAAAAAACATCGTTTTGAGAAAAGGAGGACTCAACTTTGAGGACTCAACTTTTCCGTCGTAGACTCAACTTTGAGGACTCATAAGTATCGTTTTTACTTGTTTTTTGACCGTGTTTTTATGAATTTTCAATTTTGAGGACTCAACTTTGAGGATAATAAAAAAAAAACCGGATTATAATATAGGGAGATTATAATATAGGGAGATAACAGATTGATTGAAACCAATGAATCAATTGATTTATCATGTATAGATGGGCAGAGCTTACGAAAGAGTCGATCGAAGCGTATCCACCTGGAATGCTACCCGAGCGCCATATCTTCCTGGACGTGCTCTACCTGATGATAGCGCGGGCTTATATGGATCCAAGGAACTTGTTACGTTTCGGAGACGATGAAAAAAAGAAGTCGGCATGGCTCCAGCGTGCCATGGGATTCAAGACGGTCAAGCTGCCTCACGACAGCGACGTCGCCTGGATCCCGACCAGTAATCTCCGGGTGGATTTCAAAAAGTGCCGGGAACGGCTGTCCCTGACCAACCGACCCCTCGAGATCATGTGGCTATACCACAAACTCTGCAAGAACTTCATCGAGACCCACAACTACGGCATGGCAAGGTAACTTAATGACACTTAATTTTAAAACGATTTTCTGCTCTGGGGTATGAAAATTTTTTTTTATATTTGATTCAATTGTTACATGGCACGTCTTACGGTCTTAGTTTTGTTAATTTGACTTGAATTGGTAATCGATAGTGAAATTTGAGGGAGGAAAAAAATCATTTGATAGTGATATTGTAAAGGGAAACGTGTAATATATCATTGCAATTTCACATCATCGTTTTATTGTGTATCTATTATTTTTCTCTCGCTTTTTCTATCAATCACTCGGGAGACAGAAGAAAACTTTTCTGAAAATTCGTTTTCTTGTCGCAAAATAAGAACTTGAACGCATTGAATCCTATAAATATTACCGTTTTCATTCTCCTGCTGCTCATAATAGGGAAAATATGTTGGAAAATTTTTACAGCCGTGAGGTAAAGTTTTTTTGCTGTTGTAAAGGAAATATAAATTATCATAAATACTACTTTCACACACATATTAATCCATTAAAAAAGAGAAAGGTTTTATTTCGACTTTGACAAAAACAGAAAAAATTAATTTTGTTTTGTTTAGGTTTTACTCGAAGAAGGTTCGAGACATTGCGGAGGAGCTTGGTTTCGAGGAGTGGATTCTCCACGGTCACCACATAATACTCCGGATTGAGGTGGCCCAGCAGAACCGTACCGAGACGAAAGAGGCAGCCGAGATGTGCCTGGAGTCGGCCAAGAAGCTCCGCGTCCGTCACCTGGTTGACTTTTACGAGCGAGCCATAGATTTCGTGAAAAAGTCCTGGCCCTTCGACATGGCGGAGGAGGACAGCATAGGCAAGAGAAAGAAACTTATATCCAGTCTGGTGCCCAGTGATTTTAGACCCAAAATGGATCTACTTATGAACTCCTTGGATGCGATTTCCGCCAGGAGACGGCTGTCCATAATGCCCGGGTGCAAGCCACCAAAGAACCAGGGTACCAAGTCCACCATACGCCCCCAGCCGCCTTTCAACTACAAGAAGGAGGCCGTCAAGATGCTTCTGAAAAAGTTCTCTCCTGATAAGAGCATACCTGGAATAACTAATTTCGATAAATACGATTGATGTAATAATAGTCCCTTTTTATTTTCTGTACATTTGTTAAGTATTATTTGTTAAATATGTCAAAAGTGAGCTCGTCGAGTTGCTGCACTTATATTATGTTTGTAATGGAAAAAGTTTGATAAAAAAAGTAAAACTTGTTAAAGAAATATTGTGTTTTTGTTTTACAAATATGATCTTGTTATGAAAAATTGTTATGAAAAATTTTGAATTTAAAAAATAATCTTTTTAACTATTTTACAACCATATAACTATTTCTGGTTTTTAATTAATCAATAATTACTTTAAAAAAATTTCTTCTCTTCTAAAAAACTTAATTTTAATAGAGAATATTACGAGGGAAAAGCATTGAATAACCATATGAATAAGTTGTACCACGATAAATTATTACATTCAACTGTGTAATAGTACAATAATTTATTTAAAAATTTTAAGAAATTTTTTTTTTTTTTCATTGGAAAAATAATTTTTTTAAGTCCATGAGAGTGCATAGTCATTAAATTTAAACCAATCCATTAATCAGCTTTTTCTAAGTAAATAACCTGTCTGAAACAAATTTTTCCTCTCACATTTCTGATTTTAATAAAAATTTTCTGGCTTATTCATTCTTTGAGCCAAACAACAATAACAGTGAAAATTTCAAAATCACGTCAAATAGTGCACGCTTTAAAAATTTAGCCTCCTGAGACTGACAACTAAGCCGCTTTGTTAGTAATAAATCCCCTTCAACGTGAAAATGCAATGAAAATATATTTAAAAAAAAAGTACACTATTATCAGCTTTACTTTCCATTAGGTAGGGTAGGGTGGGGTAATTGTGTCGGTGGGGTAATGGGACCATGTCTTTTTATTTTTATTAAAAATTATGAAAACAATTTTTTTTTTTTCATAAATAATTTTCTTTTTTATCATAGTTTAAAAAAAAAATTTTTATTAAAAATTATGAAAACAATTTTTTTTTTTTTCATAAATAATTTTCTTTTTTATCATAGTTTAAAAAAAAAATTATGAAAAAAAATAATAAAATAATAAAAATAAAAAGACATGGTCCCATTACCCCACCGGTATGATTACCCCACCCTACCCTAGACGTTCGAATGAAAAAAGAACGATTCTGATTGGCTTGGCTCTATACGGATCAGTGTCGGCACTTGGCGCGATGTCAACCCCGAATACGAGCAAACTACCCCGAAAGAAGCGAGGTACTTCGTCAACCGCGCAATTTCCAGTTTTGCCCGATGTCATCTTGGACGGGGAGACTAATGAAGTACTCAAGGAACCTAGCGAGGTCGTCGCCAAGGTCGTCGCCGAGGTCGAAGCACGATGCACAGCCAAAAAGACTGACGATGGACAACCCGTTCGCGGTAACAAAGCAATCGCCCAGGAGTTGCACCAGGAAGCCGATCAGCTCTACTTTAGGTAACACGTGAATTTTGGGGTTACTTTGAGGTTATTTTCAAAGTAAGTTTAACTATTATTTGCTCAAGCTTATTTATTTTTTGATGATTTAAAAATTTAGTTAACATAACCCTAAAAATGTTATGAATAAATAAGTAAATAGCTCGAGTCAAAGTTCACGGAAGCCACTCGAGCAACGCGAAGCCCTACAAACGACTTTTGCCGTAGTTTAAAAACCTTTTTTTATTTTATTTTTTAAATCAACGCCCCGAAGCCATCTCAAATACCAAATCCTTGTGCTTTCAGAGGCGACTTCGAGTCTGCCCTGGTGCTCTATCACAGGGCGGCAAAGCTGAATCCTGGCAACTTAAACCACCTGGTGGGGGCCAAACGAGCCTCGAATGCGATAACAGTCTCGGTCAACCCGGACGAGAAGCTGGGGCGTCTTCTTCGAGAATCTCGCACCCCGAGCCAGATGTCAGCCCTGGTTTGCCCCGAATCCGCGGCTCGACGGGCCAAGGCCATCGTGGCTCAGTCGACCGATCCTGAAGAGAACATCCCGAAGATCCTCAAGTAAGTCATTTTTCATGTTTGTGGAATCCATTTATATGGTTTTTTATTTAATACACCATCGATCCGGCTCAATGAGTATGGTCTATTAATCATATAATCTTCTTATGAATGAGGCGAGATCAGGTCGAAAAATCAAGTCATGCTCTTTTTTAAAGCATGGATGAATGAGTATTGAATCGTTTTTTATGCTATATTTCGAGAAAGTATAGAATATTGCAAAAAATACGTTGGTGTAAATATAATAATATTTTTATAAATATCTTTTGCAACTTTTTTTATTTATAAATAAATTACGCAAAACAGAGTTTCTAATAGAATGGGGAAGATGACGACTTATTGGTAATATTTTTTTCTGATAGTTCTGATCAATTTTACGATTAAGAGAACTATTGAACCATTCATATACGTTATTTTAAAATGTATCTTGTGACTTTTTATTGCTCATATTTTTTACTTTTTTACTGTACATAATTGCTATATTATTTAGAATTTTTATGTTTAAGTAAAAACTTACATACTTTTGATTTTTAATGTACTTATATTCTAATAAGCAATATAATAATCCAATTTTTTATTTTTCAACAATATTACCGAATATCATATTGTATTGGTATGGCAAAACCCCAATAATTCATTTTCTGTTTTCTAATTTCGTTTCTAACATAGTAATGGAAAATTTAATCAGCGCATTGCAGGTTTTTTTCGGTGCGCTTCAGCCGTGAAAACGTTGTAATTAGAAAACTATCCGAAAAGCGTCGATTATATCGAACGAGAGAGAGTCGCCGCAGCCGCAGGAGCGAAACTCACTTATAGCGTTTACGCCATGGCAGCCGGTGGAGCGAGACGATTTGTCAAAGTCCCGGCGTGCTAAAGTTATTAGTGCCCGGGGATGTGTACACGATTAGTAGCGGAGATCAGTACTTTTGCGAATTCGGTGGCCGTTTAGTCACGCGACCGGAAGTACATTTTACCCCGTCGTTCGATCATTTTACCAACTACGTGCGTTAATCAGTTTGTGATGCGATGCATGTTATAAGTTCAAGCCAGAAATCCTATTTCTTTTTCTTAACTTTTTTTTATTCAGCTGCAAGGTTGGAATGAAAGTATCTAAAAAAATAACCGAGGTTCTAGTTTGTTTTTATTTATCATTTGTAGCGATCGCTCAAATTGTCGAAGGTGCTTCTCATAAAGCTTCATAGTTTCTATTCTATGATTATTCCGAGGATTTTTCATTATTAGCAAGTTTAACTAATAGCAATGCGATAATTTGTTTGCTTTTTTATAGATTCATCGATTTTTATTTTCAGTATGGTCAAACTATCTTCGATATTAACTAAAAATTTTTAATAACTGCTAACATTTGTAAAAATCGAAAAACAGATGAAAAAGAATGCTTTTATTTAAATTTGAACTACTATGTAAAATCGCACCTACTTTAAATTTTAGTTAATTAAAATGAAGCTTCACTCGAGCATGGGGAAAAAATAATTAAAAAATCAAGTACTTTTAGAAGAAAAAAAAGGTAAATAAAAGTTTCTGGGCTTAAAACTAAAACATCTCTTATAGTTGAAGCTGCATTGATATCGGAGCGTAAATTATTTTCAGGATTTCTGGTCTGTCGGAATCAAGGGCGGTCGAGGGTACGAAATTAAAGGGGAATGAGCTTTGTTGGCGGGCGGTACGGGAGCGTTGCGGCAGAGAAAAGTTTGTTGGCAACTTCTTTGTCCCCCCGTCTGTATCCGAGTGGTGCTGGTGGTGAGCTTGAACGAGCCACTTCTGATTAAGTATCCGGTATCACAAAAGTCCTTTGTCGATACTGCTAATGATCAAAGTAGCTTATTCAAATATCCCTTTGAATTTTATGTTTAATTAACAAACTTTAAGCACCAACTTATTTATCAATCATCCAGCACAACCATTCAAATTAATTGTTTTATTTGACTTTTATGATTGTTGTTGTTGTTGTATTCCTGGCAACCTCGCTTGTGGGTAAAGACCCATTACAAGGGGGGTGTCAACCACATATGTGTGAGGGACCCACGCCACCTACTCTAAGTTGTTTTATACAGTTGTCTCTGTTTTGCCTTTCTCATGCTTTTTAACGTGGTTTCTGCCCAATTCTCGTTTTTGTGTCCCTACTCTAATAACCCCCTTAAGAAACCCCGATTGAACGAATCTCTCGAGCGATGCTTGCATTTTGGTTTTCGGGGACTCAGTCGACCCTACTAGCCGCAAGCGCATCGGGATACTCAAGCTCAACCCGGTTAAGTAGTCAGCCTTACACACTTTTTCCGGTCGGGCATCGGTCGACTTTATTCCTCCGATTCGGACTCGCGGCTGGTCAATGTTTTCGGAGAGAATTTAGTCGGCCATTAGGATGTCCGAGTTGGAACAAGTGATGTAGGGCATCCTTACCTCACCTAAGCTACAGTGGACTTAATCCCGACAATTTTAACGCGTGAAAAAACACTCGAAAAAATCGCCGAGACCCGGGCTCGAACCCACGACCCCAAGATTGGAAGGCGCGCACTCTAGCTCGGAGCCACTGCGGCTCTTGACTTTTATGATTATTTAATTATAAATTTGCCTTGTTAAAGTATATGTTAACAAAATCCATGTCTAGGTACTTCGACTCGCGGAAGGACTTTTGGCGTTTGCACAGCCCAAAAGAGACCCCGCGACCGGTGGCTCAGCGTTCGCGGGCGATGCAGCGCCAACTAAATCGATCCGTCAAGTCGACGGTCCAGGACTTGAGCTCGGCGTACGAGTCCGGCGACTCCCAGGTTATAAGCAAGCTCAGCGAGGAGCTGATAAACCTGGTCTCGCTTACGGAAGACCCCAACCGGAATCGCGTCGAGACCTACGGGTTTCTCGCGACCAAGCAGATAATCGCGGGCAGACACGACAAGGCCGTCGACTCCGCCTCGAAGATGTTCTTTCTCGCCAGGACCTGCAACGACGTCGTCTCCATGGTCAACTCCCTCGTCATCTTGGGACGCGTGCACATAAACTTCGGACACATCGACGCCCTCGTTCGAGTTTGGGAACGTCTTGTGAACTACGTTAAAACGGTTTTGATATTTTATAAAACATTTTTTATGTTTTTATAGTTTAAAAGAGTAAAATTAAATTAATAAATTTGTATTTTTTTTGCAGTGTAATAATAATCGGGAAAAATTTTAGGCCCAATAAATTAAATTATTATTTTATTTTAGGAAAAAATCCCGTATGCCTGGCTGTACCACGACATCGGACGTTGTCACATGGAGCTGGGAAACTACGATCAGGCGCTAACGGCAGCAAAGTGCTGTTTCGCGACGGCCGAGTCGATCCGCTGCAAGAAGTGGATGATCCGGGGCGAGCTGCTGAGCGGTCTGACCCTGGCCAAGCTTGGTCTTTACAAGGAGTCCCTGGTTGCACTTGGAGCAGCTATGAACCTCACCCTGGACGAAGAAGCCGAGAAACCGATCTTCGACTACGCCCAGGAAGTTGTCGAGCGAGTCTCGAAGCTCGCCAGGGAAGACATCGGCGGGGACAGCATCGCCCGAACGACTCGAAAGGAACTCGAGGCTGTGATGAACGACGAGGTCGGGGTTGAAAAGAAAAAAGATTCGACGGTCGAAGATCATGCCGAAAGGTTGCTCAATGGTACGAGTTTTTTTTTGTCAATTAAATTTTTTTCAAACGCTACCAAGCTTTGTTTGTTCAAAATATGTTTTCTCTTAATTTAATGAACAAAAGTTGTCTAGATTTCATGCCTAAGACACTAAAAAAAATAAAAAAAAAATAGAGCGACTTAGTATGAATGTTTGTAGTGAAATTTTCTCTTCGAAAGATTAAGGAGGAATTTTTTTTCCCCACTAAGAGCTCTCTTATTTACCCCGGTAATCCGTACTCAGACACTTTTTTCGCTCTCTCAAACAGCGTACTAATTAAAACAACGAATCTTCTCTAGTTTTTCAAACACTGGAAAAACACCTCGAGAAGTCCAAGGAGGAAGAAGAACATCCTGAGCGGGAGGAAAAAATAAATCTCCTGCTCGAGCGCGCCAAGTATTTACGTCGGGACGGGGAACAGCCAAAGTCAATGCTACCCCTGCCGATACGTAAGCAGAACAACGAGGAAGAGCCGTTGTCGGCCAGGACGCACGTCATCAGCAGGGGAAGCATAACGAATCTTGGAGATGACGAGCCCACTCTGAGCGATATGTCTGTTCTTGAAAAAACGCAAGGTAAACAAAATACCCTTAGAAAAAATTTAGAAAACTTTACAATTTCTTTTATCTTACAAAATTGTTTTACGAATTCTAATCTACATATTTTTAAGATAAATTAGATATTTGGGTTGTTAAAGGTGTTTAAATAATTGTTAATCAATTATACATTCATTTACACATCTTATTTTAAAAAAAGTTGAAAATTTTTAATTAAATTAAATTTAAGATATTTTATTTTATATTTACCTACTCTTATTATTATTTTACTCGAGTAAGTTTTAAAAACTACAGGACAAAAATCGAAAAATAAACGAGAATTTTTCAAAAGTTTTTACGTTAAGAAAAAGCGAAAAAACCGTGCTTCCATTTGTTAAAGTCACAAGCCGAAATAATTTTTTGACGAGTTCATATATTTTTTTTTGTTTTCTTGAAGTAAAGTAAAGAAAGTATTTTATTTTTCAAGACTCTCAGCAGAGTTACAGAGAGTGAGAGCAGCTTTTATTTTTTATTACGTCGTCGTCGGGGGTCTTCATTCTTCTCTTCCTTAAAAGGACTTTTCACGGTGCGGTCGGTGACAGGCTTTCATTAAGAAGGGAAACCCGGCCTTATTCCTTTGTGCTTCGGCGACTCGCGCTCAAAAGATTGTTTGTAAAGCGCCAAATAGGTTTTCTCACCTCTCAACATCTTGAATGATGATCGTGGTCGTGTCAAATTTGTTCATTGCGAGAGTTTGATCGAGTTTGAGAAAAAATATAGATTTTTGGGTATCCTGAGAGCTTATTTTGATGAGTTGATATGGGTTTATTTGCAGATGCTGCAGTGAGTTTGCCCAACGAGGAGAAGGACAACGTCCCGGAAGAAGAAGGATTGGTTTCTGCCGATTCCAGCTTTGCTCTGGTGAGGAAATATTCATGTTCCGTTTATTTGTTTTCAAGTCTCAAGCTGTGCTGTTTCAAAGTTACACTCTGTCGACTTTAGTCGACAGTCTTCGATTAAAAAAAAAAAAAAAAAAAAAAAAGTAGACTTGCACTTCTGGAAAACTTATTTTTATCTCATAGAAATTTTTGTTTGCAAAGAATTTCAAGACTTTTTTTTTTAAATTAACGATGAAAATTTTCTCGTTATCACATGTCAATAATATTTTTCAAACTGACTTAAAAAAAATTTAATTTGTCTCAATAGGACGATGACCTTGGGATGACAAACTTAGCAAATATCGAGAAACCTATAGAAAAAGAGGAGTTCATGAATTACTTGAAAAGCCTTGATCAGGAAGTATACACTCAGTAGGGTAATTCTTTTCTTTCCGATTATTACCTCTGCGAAAAATATCGTTGGTCATGGTTGGTTATGATAATAAAAGTCTAAGGGTCATTGATCAAAAAAATTCAATCAGAAATTTTTTTTATAAAAAGCATTTGATTTTTTTTTTAATCATTTTATTTTAGTAATATCTAGCAATAAGAGTCAATCATTTTAACTCATAAAAAAATGTTTTAAATTAAAATTAAATTTTTCAAGATGCGCATGCCAAAAATTTAATTTTTTATCTTTACTTATGCACTGGAAAAAAATTTTCGAATACAGAATTCCAGTTTTTGAGTATTGAATTTTTTGAAAACATAATTTTACAGTATAAACATTTAGTTCGTACTTCCGTTTTATCTTATTTAATAAAAAGTATATTTGTATCAGAAATTATGATGATCATGGTGAATATTATTTTAATTTAATTTAAGTTAATAAAAAGAAATTTTTTTATTTAATAAGTAAAATCTTTCTGAATAGAACTTCGTGTCAACGATAAATTTTCATCACTTGAGCAAACAGTAATATTTTATTAACTTAAAGTAAAATTTACTTATTCTCTTCAATCAATCAGACAGATGATTAACTTTTAATTTTTTTGTTTATTTTATTATTAAGTATAAATAGTTTTTTTTTTTTTTTTTTTCTAAACGATAACAAAAATTTACTGAATTAAATATAGAAAATTACTGAATTAAATATAATTATCACTTTCATTAAATATATTTATGATCTGTCGACATGGATTGGTTCAAAAGACAATATAATTTTTATTATCAATGCACGATTGTTTTTTTTTTCGTGACGTAAACATTTTTTTAATAATAATTAAACTATAGTTATAACACTTGTGTAAATTTGGGTCACATTACACAATATGATCGTTTTATAGATGGTGGTATTAATCAGGTTTTGCCATAAACAAGTGATTCTTAGTTCTGATATTTGAACTTGTAACGCACATCTTTTGATGAAATCTTTTTAATGGTGCAAACATAACAAATTTCAAGTTAATTTTTCTCTAGATCTTTGGTGTATAGTTTTTTAACAACAACAAAAAATTTTTGAAAAATGAAGCCTATGTCTTTACAAGCTTTGGCGACGGTGTTAGTGTTTTTCGTGTTATTTGAAATTTCAAAAGCCAGATTACTTGACAAAAATTTTGCCAGTGCGGAAGTCGAGAAGATAGTAGAATCAGCAAAACTTTTAAAGAAAAGTATTTATGATGAATTAAAAAAATTTGACGATTTAGAAGCCTCTTTTCCTGAATTTTTTTCGGGACCTTCAAAAATAGGAGGAAAAAACGACAAGATTTCTCAAATGAATGTAATGAAACTTTGGTTTTTACTTTTCTTAAAAATTTATATAATTGCAACAGCTTAATTTTATTGTATAACACTGCTTATGTATTTTTATTTATTTATTTTTATCATTTTAGGAAACTTTAAGAGAAAAAGGAATAGAATGTGATTTTGACAAAAAAGTCAAAGCTATCGGTATGGATGTACTGAATAAGGCAGCCCCGGATGTCACTGACATGATTAAAAAAGATTTCGTGGATGTAAGTCGAATGAAACACTTGAATTTTTAAGAGAAATTATCATTACAAAAGTTCATTATTTCTCTGCGTAAACAAAGCATGCATAGAAAGTTTGCTAATAGTTTTGATAAAATTAGTTTTCGTTTGACTTTATTTACATTATGTAGAAGATGAAATTCCTATTTATCATTATATTTTCAATTTTACATTTATATTACAAATGATTTTTAGCCAATCAACAACATTGAAAAAGATCTGAAGGATGCTCTAAGTACAGAATTGGAAAGATGTGAAAAAATTCAGAACCCATGCGAAAAGTCAGAAAAATTTTCCGATGCTAAAGTGAAATCAAATAACATGATCAAAGAGTTTACTAAATTTAAAATGCATTTATCAGAATTTTTTTTCTTTGTTTGGTCATTAAACGCAGCCCGAGCTATAAAACAGATTCCTCAAGAAGAAGTTTTAAAGAAAGTAGAACAAATTTTCGAAGACTGTTTACATCAACATGTACAGTAGAAGAAAAATTTTAATTCAGTATCATAGCTATCTATTCATATAATGTTGAATAAAATTAAACATAAAAAAAATTTTAGTTTTATTTTAAAAAGTTTGTCAATAACAGAAAATTTTTAAAATGATTTTTCAGTAAAACCTTTTCAAATAAGTAATTGATTTTCAGTGAGTACTTCAGATGAACAATTCAATAAACAAATTGAGGACAATTAGTTATTAGTATTGTAATAACCACGTAGGTTATTATTAAATAAAACAACTACTTCAACTTTAAAAACACAAACTCAACTTTATTTACAACTCAATCATAGAGCCCTCAATGGCTCAGTCGGCTAAGGCACACCCCTTAGTTGGCTGAAACATTGTCGCGCCGAGGGACGCCGGTTCGAATCTCCGCTGACTCGATTTTTCGAGCCTGGCGGCGAGGCGAGCTGTGTGACCCGCTTGGACGAGACAAGAATTCTGGTCGAATACTGATTCGTTTTGAGGAACAAAGGAGATGGCCACCGAAAAATGAATTAGAGCTCGTCAAGAATTATAAGAATCACACCAGATAAGGCTGAGACCTTTCTAGCCCTTCACAGCTAACCATCTATAGCTAATGGAATTTTGGATGGCATCTTCACCTTATCAAATGAAGAATTCAGGACAAGTACATATGACAGACTCCATGAAACCTACAGATAAACCCTATAGTACCACAATGTAATTAAATGTATTGTAATGTTGTATCGAATAACCTTGATAGGTAATAAAGATTAATAAAAAAAAAAAAAAAAAACAACTCAATCATTCAACAACATCGCGACCGAACCTCTAAACTTATATACGAACAACAACATAAAACATTCGAATACATACATGACAACGGCGCGACATTCAGATACGTTCTAAATTTGAATACATTTATAACAGTATTTTCAAAAAGAGAAAAAGTTCATCAATTATTTTCTAAGTAAACGATTTCCTCTACTTCATCAAACTCATTGTCAAAGTTTTTTCAACTCGTAATAACGTTTTATTTAAACGTTTTCATGAGTTTCTTTCAACGATTATCATAGTGTGAATTTCTTTACCAGTTTTAAGTACATACGATATAGAAAAAATTTTATTAACAAAGAAAAAATTTAATTTTCAAGTCAATAAAATACTATAAGTGCAATAACAACTAAGAATAGAAAGTTAATTATCAATTAAATACTTTATTAATGGTGTAGAATATTTTGACGTTTTGGTAACATGTTATTTTTTAATGGTTTCATTGTGACTGTACAAATTTAATTACAATTCATTTCTTCCCATCCATGAAAATTCTTACAATAAACTATACTATTGATATAAAACACTTGTGTATATCGCATATTTATACATGTAACTCAAGATTTGAGTAAAGATACGAGTGCTTACAATCAGTTTTTTACTGATCACCGAGCTCACACTGCTCGCAAGTTCTTAATAGAATATATATTGTAAAAACGCGGTTCAAAAAAATTTTCATAATGAAGTCAGAAGCTTTACGTATTTGTGTTAATTTTTTAGTGTTTTTCATGTTATTTGAACTTTCTAAAGCCCAAAATTTTGAGCAAGATATTGCGTCTGCAGAGATAAATAAAATAGTAGAATCGGCTAATGTTCTTAAAAAGAACTTTGATGAAGATTTAAAAAAACTTGAAGATCTGGAAACATCTTTCCCCGACTACTTTGAGGGACCTACTACCGCTCCAAAGGAAAATGAGAAGGTTTCTCAAATGAAAGTATGGAAATTTCTTCAATAAAAAACCTCATTTAATTGCAAAAAATCCATTTCTTCGTATTTAATTAAATATATTTAATTTCAGAAAACGTTATTAGAAAAACATATCTATTGTGACTTTGATAACAAAGTTAAAAGAATCGGCTTTGACATATACGAGGCAGCAAAAAACGTCAGTAACATGATTAACGCAGATTTTGTAGCTGTGAGTAAAATAATTTTAAAATTGTTTATTTTACCAAAAATATTAAAAAAAAAAAAAAAATTAACAAAAAATAAATAGATTTAAAAGATTATTAGTGAAAAATTATATTTATTTTTTGTATTGGGTCAGTCGATCAATTAATTCTTACTAATTTTTTTCTAAAAACAAAAAGTTCGCTAACTGTAGCTTTAAACTCATAGATGGTCAGTTTTTCTTTTAAAAAAACTAGAAAATTGCTAGTTTTAATACCATCAACTCAGCTAATTGATAATTTTTTCTTGCACAATGATCGCTAAAATCAAACGCATGTTTTAATTATTAAAAGTTTGAAAAAAAAACTTTATATTGTTTAAACGTAATGCTAAGCTAGGCTATATGGACCATTACAAAAACATCATTTCCTGATCTATATTTACGGTATAATAAATAAGATATTTCAGGTAAAATATAAAAATTTTTATAACCTTCATTTTTATAGTTGCTAAAAAAGCTTTTCTTGAAAGTATCTTAAAATATTTAATTTAAAAAAAGATAAAATTTTTAAAGCTGTCAAACTACAAAATATTATATTTTTTTCAGCAACTCGATAACATTGAGACTGATCTGAAAAAAGCGTTTAATTTCGAATCAACAAGATGTGGAAAGATTCAATCCCCTTGCGAAACCTCAGAACAATTTTCTCAAGCCATAAAGAAGGCAAATGATGTGATTCAGGTATTGGGCGATTTCGGAGGAAGTATGCGAACGTTTTATGAATTTACATGGACCTCGCTTATTGGCAAGATTTTTAGTGAGCTCAAAGAAGAAGATATTCTCAAAAAGGTCGAAAAAATTTACAACGATTGTTTAAAGAACGACATCCATTAAGCCACTGTTGAATTTCACATTTATATTTTATTTTTTTTAATGTAAAATAAGTACACGGAGAGAAAAAAAACAGAAATTTACTGTGTAAGCTAACACGAAAAAATCGTGTGTTAACCTTACGCAGAAAAAATCCTAAGCACTGCTGTAAGAGAGCCAATCAAAATCACTCTGGTCACACCTGATTGCCTGATTGGTTCGGCTACAGTAGCGCTTAGGATTTTTTCTGCGTAAGGTTAACACACGATTTTTTCGTGTTAGCTTACCACAGTAAATTCGTGTTTTTTTTCTCTCCGTGTATAAGTTTTTCAGATTTAAAAATAAAGAATTTGAATAGTGTCAACGACCTCCAAAATATTATCAATCAAGTAAATAATGATAATTACTTTGATAAAAAGTAATTCAAAGGACAACGAAGACTGCGTTTAAAATTCCACAAGATTAAACAACGTAATTGTGAAGAATTAAGATCTGGGTCGAAACTCCGCGGGTTGACGTTTATCATTAATTTCGAAGTAAGGGGAAAGACTCGTCGAGTGTCAAGCGAGTCGTAAGTTTCTCGTGCTGAAATTTCGCCCCGGGGGTATTTAAACCTCTCGAAATTCCAATTTTCCGAGGTAAATTCAAGCAGAGGTAAAATTGCGCCCAGGAAAAGAAAAGTGAGTTGGACCGGCGGACCGTTCCTTGGTCTGGCGAAACGAATTTCCTTATTAAGCCGAAAGTTTCTTAACCTCCCCCGGGTATCTTCAACACGGTGTCTTATTTTTTGGAAAAAGTTTGCGAAGTACCTTGGGAGTCTTGTAAACGTTGTAGATTTGATTCTCCGCGGCCGGAAGTGCGGTGAAAAAAGGAGGAGATTTTTAGAACGGTCTAATTTTGATTTGACGATGATGGTATCAAATCAAGTACTTAAATTTTACATAATTCAATTTTTGTTTGATTATAGCTTGAATTAAATATTCTTCAATACATTTCATTCAAATTTATTAGAAATGGTCCAAAAACTATTAAAATGTTTGTAAAAAATTTTATGACAAAGCTTCGAAGATTTTTTTATCGTTGAATCATTCGTAACTTAGCATAAATTTCATTTAATTATTTCTGGTAAACTGACTTTGAAAAGTAGCTCGAAATGCTAAAAAATCACATAAATAATTGTGATATCCCATAAAATCATGCCCGATTAATTTCGGTATCGCGAGGCCGCAAAACGAAAGATGAATTTACAGGCTGTTTGGGTAACGGTACGAAAGACAGGAAGCAACGTCATCTCGTCACATTTGTTTTATATGACGCGAGACAAATCGCGCGAGACGCGACGAGTTTTAATTAGGAGCTTGCGGTGCGCCAGTCGTAAAACTCGACCGCATTAATTAAACGCGCGGTCACATTGCGCGTCGTCTTCACTTCGTCATCACAAAAAGCCTTACGTCTTTTTTCACGACGTTTAAGTTAAAGTTATTTTAAACTGTTTTTAATTTTTTCGGTGTCAGATAAGTTTTATAATTTTAAATTTAATCAAAAATGACAAAAACGGAGATGCAATCATACTTTTCAAATATTTTTTATACTTCATTCGTTTTTAATTGAAGGTAATGGATGGATCAGCTAGTTCAGAAAGAATGGCGTTTGAAAATATCTGAAAATAATTTTCTCGTTAGTCTTGTGTGACTCCTCGTCAGCTCGTAATTGAAATAAGATACTTACTCAAGCTTCGCATAAAAATCTCGAAAAGCCGAAGAGTCAATCAATGGTGAAAAGAGCAACGGGAATAAATCGAGCTTGCGGAAAGCTCGAGGAACAAATTGGCGTAATAAATTCCTTTATCGGTAAAAAATCAGCTTTCGTAATTTCAGGTAATCACGTAGTAAATCCGAGATAACGCACGCTCGGGGGATGGTTTAAGGTGGCTTTTAGACCGAAAAACGAGCAAACTCGGTGTAATTTAATTGGACGGTGCACTTTATAAACACTCTTTTATCTCAACTTTATTTTTGTTTACCTTTTAATTTTGTGGGAATAAAGTTCAAAGTATCTTTTTTTATGATTTTTGAGATTCGAGAATCAGCGAGATGGGAGGAGGATCAAACCTCGCATCTCAATTTATCCAGTCGACGTGATTCGTAGGTTGGCACTGATCAGAATGCCACGTATCACGCGAAATTCGATTCGACGAAGTCGCGCTAACGAAAATGTATACTCGGTGCAATCCAACCGCTCATTATGATACCGACTTTTCGAACATTTCACTTTTTGTAATTAAGTAGGATTTTAATTAACATAGAGTAAATTAGAATAAAATTAGGATGGTCAAAGTCGCTGTTTAGACATTTTTCAGGAATTTGCTTTACAATTTTTTTCATCTTATACATATAATTTTACATCTTTGCTGAGCTTGTTTAAAATACTTGTAAATTATAAAGTACAGTTGACGTGTCTTCAAGTCATATATAAAAGGTCAAACTGAGTTTAAATAAAGTTTATTTTAATTCTGCATTCAAGCAGGAATTAAGGGCCAAGGGATAATCATAAGCATAAGATAAAGATATGAATTATTATAAAGTTTTTCCAACTTTCAGGTCATGAGGTCATATGACAAAACTTTTATTATAAACACCATAAATTAATGAGAATTATTTTTCCAAACTAATTGTGTACTAGCGAGATCCAACAGTTGAAGAATGTGCCCGCATCAAAGTTATATGAGTAGCTCCGGACTATCCGAGCGTTGGTCACTTTGGGAATTCACATTTATGCTAATCTGTAGACTTTCTAGAACTACTTGCAAGTATCTTGCCAAAATTTATTTCTAGCTAAGAAAAATCCAATTAAATTGATTGATATAGTACTCAAATCTTATTTTAAAACCCATCAGGAGCCTTTAATTTTTATCAGATGATTCAATAACTTTTTATGTAAAAGAAGCAATAAATAATTTAAATAATCTGGTGTAAGAGAGGAATCTAGTAATCAAATTTTGAACAAAATTTCAGCCAGCATTTTGGCGCCATTGTAAAAGAAAAGGATTGTACAAGCTTGCAAAATAATGACCAGAGGCGAGTCGTTTAATTGGAAAAAATTTTCAGTATGTGATTCAGCCCTGCGAACATTTATAAGAGGTTGACCATTACGCGTTTACGTGGGCAACGGCTGCGGCTTGGTTGTAATTTACCCTTTGATAATTTGCTGCTAGTAGTACATTACGTGCGCGGCTTATTACGAAAAAACTGCAAATAAACCTTACATCTGCGCACGACCTTTTTTTTTTTTTTTTTTTTTTTTTTTTTTTTTTTTTTTTTTTTTTTTTTTATTGCCTCTTTTTAGATGAAGTTATCGATGCAAAATTGAAAATACTAAATTCATGGATTATCAGGGTGCGGTTACATGGCAAGAAATTTTAGCGCGGGGACGAGGCTGTATAAATTTATGAACCAATCACATTGGATTTTTACGTTCGAAAAAAGCTGTCATTGGCTCTACGGATTTGAACAGGTCCATTCTCCCGCTGAATTTAGAGCCATGAAACCGCAACTTATTTTATTCATTTATTAATTAAAATTTTTCAAAAATGTTTAAAAAAAAGACTGAAATAATTACAATTGATAATAAGTAGTAGAGAGTATCCGAATCATTGAATATTTTTACAATTAAAGAGTATGAAATTCTTGGTTTTCCAAGTGTTACCAATTGAGATGTTGAAAAAAGCACGTAAAAAAAGGTGCTTTCTTTTCGAATAAGAAAAAAAAATAAAAATAAAACGTAAACAAGATATTCCAGATTTACGTCTCGACATGGATGGAAAAAGTTGGAGCGAAATACGAACGCAGCTAACGACCCGTCAAAGATGCGCATTCCCCAGACGCTGAAAGAAAATCTTACGCAACCGTATAAAACATTTCCCATCTTTGTCGTAGACTTTTGTGACATGTATTCCCGTGATAATAGTTCTGGTTTTTTTTTATTCGAATGATACTTTTTACTGATAAAACCGATTATCCGAGACTTGACATGAGATTTTTCATGTACCAGTGGGAAGAAATTTGTAATGCGTCCTCATTGGTTTTTGTGACGCTGGCAAATGGTGACGATAATGTGGAGGAAAGAAAAAAGTGACGAGGCTTGGAGTGAGCTGTAAGACATTACCTGTTGAAGTCTGACTGTTTTTGCAACCTTCCCGTAAAAAGTTCATTACTCAAGTTATTTAATCATCGCTAGCTTTTTACTGTATTTTTAATAGAAAAAATTAATAAATTTAAGAGCGGAAAAATAAAAAAATAATTATGAAAAAACTAAACAATTTTATAAATTAATTAACGTATTGGAACATAAAAAAAGAAATATTACTGATGTATACGAGAACAAATAGAAAATAATCATTTGACTACTGGCAAGTCCGCCAAGTCCCAAATTGCTCTCTGATAATTTGATAAATCAAAGTTAACCATTACCGTCTACATTTTTATTCGTAAAAAACTGAAAAAAAAAAAAAAAAAATGGTTTTATACAGTGAAAAAATATTTAATTTTCCTTTATCTTAGAAGGTTGTGCTTCGGCTGAGCGTATCCTGACTGTTTCTACTTGACACGCTTGATTTTCGTGATTTCCAAGTTTCCTTTGTCGGGGCTCAATTTAATTTTATTGCTTACTCCAAAACTTTGGCGTTTCAATTGTCGTAATTGCGTTTCTTGAAACTTTGACTACCAAGCTTAATTTGTTTAAGAAATGCTTTCATTATAATTAAGTACCCTTTTGAAAAAAAAAATTTTTTTTCATTCGCGTGCACTCAAAAATGTTAATCCGGCGTCCTTGCTATTTCCAGGTCTGGCGTAATACTTTATCCAGGTTTATTTTTTCGAGAAAAAAGAAATTCAAAGCATCGAAATGATAAATGAAACTTTTTCAAGGGTTTGTTTGTTCTAGCGTCTCATAAATTTTTGAATTTAAATTTATCTTTTTTGCCAAACTTTAATTCCAACCTATGACAGTCTTTGTTGAATTTAGTAAAATGAAAAAAAGTTTTTTTAATGATAAATCACGTAAAAAGTGAAATATCATGCAAAAAATTTTTTCAAAAAATATTAAACAAAGAAGGGAAAGAAAGAATTCTGACATTTCGCGCGAACGACGAGTTTCCAGTGTAACGCTCTCACCCTGATTTGTCGAGCATCAAACTCACTGCGCACGCAACAATTGTTCTCCTCTGCGGCTCGACTCACGATGAAAATAAAAAGAACCTCCAGTCATTGTTACCAACAATAGAAAAAAAAGTTTTTGTATTTTCGTTTATTGTAAATTTGAGAAATTCTTATCTGTGAGATGGAGTGTAAAAATATAATGAATATTTTTTATAATTTTTGCTTTTATTCTTTTAAATAAATTAAAATTTTGGTATAAATTATGAACCCCAGAACTATTTTGGTTATTCAAAAATATTTTTAACATTTTTTTCTTATTTTTATACTCGACTAAAGCTAGTTAACCAAGTGTCCGATCATTTGTTCATTTATAGGCTCGGATTTTTTCTTCAATTCTAACAAGTTTTCGAGTATGTTTTACGTTGTAATTATTTTTATCTCTTCTTCTTAAAGTGTCGGCTCTTTTTATTTTGAATTATACTAATTTGAAGAAAACAAATTTCCCAAAAAAATTCAAAAACAATTTCTAGTTCACCTTCAAAAGATTAGAACCTCAACTTTTTCCTTAAAATTTGCAGTAAAAATTTAATTTAGGCTTACTTTGGGTTCACAATTTTTTAATTAGTCTATAGAATAAATTTTAATAAACCAGCTTAGTAAATTTTCGTTACACCATAGCAAAACATCTCATACCTAACGATCACTTACCGACTTCTTTTCAAGAAATTAAAATTTCCAATTGTCAATTTACATCTAGTTATAAAAAACCTCCAATTCATCAATTTCGTTCAATGCTTTCAAATTTAAAAAATAACAAGCAGTTAAGCGCAGTATTAAATGAGGTGACACCTAATTAGATTCAAAGCGCGAGACCGTGAGGCCACTGGATTACGGGGAATAAGTTATGAAAGCAACCTCCATAGAAAATCCCCGGTCCACGTGCAGGGTGCGTCCTCGAGCGCGGGGGCCATGGATTTTTCAGGCCGACTGCGCGTGTTACGGTCAGCCTCGACCGGCCTACGTCGTTATATATTATCAGCGGATTTTAAACGAGTTCAATTTGCATCGATACACCGTCGATGTTTTTCAATAAATTTTTTTATTTTCTTCGACCGAGAAGAATTAAATGAAGTTAGAGGGTTTTCATACAATAAAGCGATCGAGGGGCTACGCACTCCAGAATCACTGATGATTCTTTTGATTCTTTTTGATTCTTTAGTGATTCTTTCGTGATTCTTTTGGTAAATTTAATGTGTTCAGAGCCTTGGATCCAATTTCAATTAATATATTGTTAAAAATATTATTTTTCGAAGATTTTTACTTGAAATGAAATCGATGTTTTATTGATTATATTAATTTTTATGTCTGATTCTTTTTGTGATTCTGGAGTGCGTAGCCCCTCGAAAGCGATGGGCTGAGGATTTTTAATCTATCGATATTCAATTTCGTCCACTTATGTAAGCGCTTATCGTTTTATGAAAAAAACGCACACGTGTATTTATCATTTTTTTCCGCTTGAAAAATAAGGGCGCGCGCACATGTAAGCGAGCTCACACATACTTTCTGGTTATATTAAATTTTTCCGATATCGACTGGCGTAATTGGTGCGATCGGCAAATCAATGTCGTACCGAGCAATGCAAAAATGAGAATTTTATTAGAGAAATGAGATTTCAAGTGGCGGCCGCTGAAATTTTTCAAATTTCTATCCTTATTTTTTAATTAGACCTTAACACAATAAGCGCACGCTGCATAAACATTTCCATACTGTGGTTTTAAAAAATCTTTTTCAAAATCTGGAATTTTTTTTTACACTAATCAGGATGGTAAATTTATCAGTCTTATTATATCCACAGATAATTCCGTTGAATTCGTAATTCAAAGAACACATTGAAAGTGTAATGATAGTAATGCTTGTGCGCGGGGCTCGGTGCTAAATTTTAATGAGACTCCGGAATATATTTCCGAGGTTGAGCTTCAGCCGTATCATCAGTTTTAATACTTCCTGGCATAATTAACTGCCCATGATAATGCGGGATAAAACTTTTTTTTTATAACCGTGCTTCACCTGACTTCAATAAATGAGATTTGGTACGAGTTTCAAACGCATCATTAATAATATATAACAAGCTTAAATTCAAAGAATTTTATAATTAAACTAAATTTTTCATCATTTTCTTTTCTATCAAGAAAATGAACCATCGTTGGAGATAATTTTTTATTTCTGGTATTAAAGGACTGTTTGAATAAACTATAAATTTTAGATGTAGTTTTGTCAAATTCTGCGGCGCGGGTATGTGCACCTGCTCGACTTTTAGTATAGGTTTAAAAAAAAGTTGAAAAAAAAAATAAAAGTGTGTTTTAAAGATTAGACAATAAGGAATATAACTCACATATTATACTGTTTCCAAATTTATTTATTTATTTTTTTACTAATCATTTAAAATATAAAAAGAACAGGGTACTTTAAAATCACTTATAGCTACTTGCCGTGCGCGAGAGTGATTTTTCAAGCCCTAAACTGCTTTAGACCTCATGTTTTGAAGTTTTTAAACTTTTCCAACTTTGAAAAAGTGCCATGGAACGCGCATATTCCGTATACCTGGCTAGCCGAAATTAGGTACACATACCGTATCTGAATACGATAGAATTTATCGAATAAAGTTACCTCGATGAAATTATTAGAAAACACAGTTTAAAAATTTTATTTTTAATGTTTGAATAAAAAAGGTTTTTTCCGAGGTTTTTTCCATCCCCAAATTATCATAATTTTTTTTTTTATTTCTTAGAGTTAATCAATAATTTATAAATATTTAAAAACTTCTACAGTTTTTTATTCAAATTATCTGAATACAGTTAAAAAATTGAAGGTCAAAATATCCCAACACTCACGAAAAGTTTTTGAAGATATCTTCGCTCGAGTGTGCAGCGTGCTTACGAAGAGCAGTTACCTCATTGTTCGCTCCCGGTGATGCGAAGCGTAAACGCTTGGCGGTCGAGTCCCGTCCCGATAACGAAGGTACGGAAGAGCTGCACGGGGACGCTTAACTCCCCCGCGAGCGTCAGTCAATCTCGCGTCTGGCGCAACTGTTGCTCGATCTCGTCGGCCGCCCGCGGAGTTGTCCTAATTTATCGCGCGGCTGCACTCCAACCGACTTACCCGAGTGCACCCCGGGCACGTCCACTTGTTCGAAATGTTTAGACGATTTGCAACCCACCATTGTTTAATGTTAACCGTTGTTTGTTTATTCAAAGTCGAGCTTCAACGAAAAATCATGGTTTAAGGTTGTGACAGATTTCTTTTTTTTTGACTTGAAAAAAATTATAAATGTTGGGTATTTGGGTGCAGCTGACACGAGATTACTTAATGATGAAAAATCTGATGTAAATAAGAAACATTCATAATTTAAAAATCTGAATTTTTTTTTTCTCTGTTGTTTATTGTTACACAGTTTATTGTCACAAGGGCTATCATTAAAAAAGGTCAATCATGACAAAAAATTGACATAATGTTCAAACACATGAGGAAAAAACTTTTTTTTTCCTTCAATAAAACAATCTGGTCAACAATATTTTAAAATCTATTCATGCTAAAGCAATCAAAAATTTAAATAAATGTAATTCTAAACTTTATTTGCAATTGTTTTCAATACTATGAATGGAAAAAGTTGGCTGTGTATACATATTTCATATTAATTTCTAAATCTAAGAGTACATGGCGTAGTAAATGTATCAAAAATATTTTGAACCAATAAATTTTATAACGAAATCTACAGATTATGTAACAATTAATATATTTTGGTATCAACTCTAAAAAATACTAAAAATGCATAAAAAAAATGAAACATTTACCTAAGGAGAAGAATTTTTTTTCATTCATTTATTCAGCTTTTTTGCATCTCATGTTTACTGCTGAACCTCTTAAACTTGTTTATGTTTTTTTTCAGAGCAAACGAGAAAACATTATTGAAGTACCGTATTTTACCGAACTGTTTTTTGATACTTCATCTTTAAAAGCTCTACACGGAAAAAATAAAATCCTTGCAGCGTAGCTGAATTCAGCGATATGACGATGCGAACAGTTAGCGACGCTCCAACGCAGACTTTTCATCGTGGCGAGGCAAAGTCTGCGTTGGAGCGACGCAAAGTTAGCTATAGCGTGCCTTCCTTACCGACAGCGGCGGTCACTCAAAATCTCTCATGGCTAGCATAAATTTGCTGTAGGCAGAAATAATAACGTTTTTAATAGAATTTTTTTTTTTTTTTTTTTTTTTAGTTGATTATAATTAATTTTTTACTATTGACTAAAGGTGTAAAAAGAGATCTATACATATCCCGCGATAGCAGAGAGTAAGTACACAAGTAAACAAGCGTCAAGCGTGAGTCGAGCTCTGCTACAGCTGTTGGTAAGGAAGGCACGCTATAGCTAACTTTGCGTCGCTCCAACGCAGACTTTGCCTCGCCACGATGAAAAGTCTGCGTTGGAGCGTCGCTAACTGTTCGCATCGTCATATCGCTGAATTCAGCTACGCTGCAAGGATTTTATTTTTTCCGTGTAGCAAAAACAATCCTTAATTTTTTAACTATTTGTCACGAGATTCTAGAAGGTAAAAAAGAACCGACGTGAAAAAGTGATTTTTCATCGAGTTTGTTAAGGCTCCACTGACGAAAAGTCAAAAAATAAAAGAACAGATTTCCCCGGAGCATTTTCCTTTGCCAGGTGGTCGGGTCGGGGGGGAAGAGTGACGAAAGTGGATGGAAAACCGATTACGCGGCATTAATCTTCCCGAATACTCTTTCTTTTTGGGCTCGATTTTTTTCTTTCTTTTATTTTCTTCATCTAGCTCTTTTTATACTCCCAAGGGATTTTCATTTCTCTCTTGATCGATGCGAATAAATATGATCGTCGGGGAGTAATTTTGCGTTTTTAGGTCGCCTTGCGATGGTGATGAGTCACTTTCGCACACTCCGAACTGGTTCGCGTGAGAATAATTACTGTTGAAAAAAGAAAATCAATCAGAGATTAGATCGAAATTTTTTTTTTTTTTTTTTTTCTTTACGAGAAGTTTTGACAGCTTTTGTACACATACATAATTCATAATGGCTTAAATTTGGGTTGGTTTGATGAAACAGGATAAGCCGTAAATTATTGTTTTTTAATGTTTAAACAAGAACTTAGTTATTGTATCTATATATTTGTAAATGAAGTTTACAAAGAGCTGATATACAAAAATTTAAATTTTTACAGGGAGGAAAAATGTTAATAGCCGTCTCGTAACTTATTTTTATTTATTTTTTTTAATTTAGCAGCTTATAACTTGAAGTAAAAAGGTTAAAAAAAAAAAGTAAATAAATTATATCTTATAGCTAAGTATTTGGTTTTGAAGTTTGGGAAACTGAATAATTGAATCAAAAGTAAAATATCATACATACCCGTTTCGTACAATCAGTGTTTCGGAAAATTTATAACTAAAATGTAATAGTTGCAGAAAAATATTTTCACTCAAGAAGAAAACCTCACAAAATTATTTGAAAGTTTCTGGTCGCAATATAAACTTAAAAAATTTACACGTCTCAACTAATAGCAACATTGTTGAACAAACTTTTGTAATGAAATTCCTATCAAATTTCTACAACGATCGAGTCTCTCAACCTCTTTCGTACTTAAAAGTATTAATTAAATAACTTTGTTAGTTGTTATGATTTTAATTAAATAATTCATATAAGTTAGATTCTTTCCAAAAATTTTAAATTCTCATTGCAAAATTACAGGTCTAGTAACAAACAAAATACCGTTTTTACTTCGTTTAGTCTAATTTTTATTTTTTCTTGGAACCGGATGCACATAAAATACAATATTATTATTTGATGAAAAAAATTTTAATGGAACCCCAAAATCACACCGTTGTATTTATGTATTACGATACATGAGACGCGATTAGATTAGACTGGTTTGTAAAGTTTACGCCATACTGTATGTACGTTAGAGTAGTTGAGGCTTTGACCGCTTGGTGCCGCATGGCGTACTTTTGCGTCTATTACAACAACAATTTGTTATTGTAAGCTAGTAAACAATTGCAACGTTCATTCAAATACACAAATAGCTAGTTTAAAACTAGCAAAACTTATGTATAGATTATTCAACGAATTAATTGATTTTTGGGAAGTATAAGTAAGAATCTGAATCAAACCTGCAAATGGCGAAAAACGACCCTAATGAGTATAAGTACAAAAGTCATACCTTCAACACACCCATGGTCCGATGCTTTCTATGAATTATCGCTTGCCCATTTCGCTCAATAAACTCAGATGTTCAATCAAAGTTGGAGGGGAATTTTCAACTCATGTGAGAGGAGGAGAAGACAGAGACAGAGAGAGAGAGAGAGAGAGACTCAGATGATAAAAATATATAATGAAAGATACTATGACAGATCAAAAAATTTAGTATCAGGCCGTATGAATTCCGGGCCGCCTAAACGGGCTTAGATCCCGGATGGATGGAAAAAGTTCACATTCTTAAGGTTTTGGGCGAGCATATCATGTTCTGGTAAAGTTTACATCTTTATCAGTTCACTTAGGTAGCGACTTTGACCATCTTTTTTGTCAATTTTTACTTTTTTTACTTTTATTTTAGTATTCAATTAAATAATAAAGTAATTAAAAATAATGTTTGTCTTGAAAA
Source organism: Encarsia formosa (assembly GCA_038277355.1). Classification (NCBI taxonomy): domain Eukaryota; kingdom Metazoa; phylum Arthropoda; class Insecta; order Hymenoptera; family Aphelinidae; genus Encarsia; species Encarsia formosa. Next base: position 117,736,207 of record CM076184.1, read on the forward strand.
ATTGTACCGTAAGTCTATAAAACAAATCTCTTTATCAAGTTACAAAACCTGCTGATTGAACGCAGACTAGTTTAGAATGGAATTGACAAATAAACTGGATGTAATAAACAAACGAATTTCCAAAAGCTCTTCCTCGAAATGATTTTAGCCGTACACCTGTAATGGTCGACGTACACACTTGGTTGTGCAGCAGTGTAATCATCGTAGCTTGAGCCTTTCGTCGCTGCATATTAATTCGCGTAAACATGCTTGGTAGCCGAGCCAGCGCTGCTGCTCCTCCTCGTGATGCAGGTATTATTGAGTCCCCCGACGACGATCGACCGACGCCGAGGCCACACGTCAGACGCTTATCACGATAATTGAAATTCTCTCGATGTCGCCTGTTGTACCTACCTGCTTCTCGATAAACCCCGCAGCTGCAACGACGCGTCGTGCTTGAGACTACCGCACGAGGAGAAATTAGTTACGCGAGTTACAACTTCGATCATTTGTGGTCCTCCAATACCGTTTAGTATCCCCGAAAACACTTTTTTAGTTTTAATTGGTTTATGTTTATTTAAAAATTTACTTGCAGAATAAATAAATCAAAACTCTGTATACTTAATTATTAACAGTGTATATATATTTTTTTCACCATTTTTATGCTGGTTTATTAATAATTAGCATATATTTGTGATGTGCATAAACAAAATTATTTTTATAGAACAATTTTAAAAGTTTTTAATCAAATTCATATCTTTATATTTTACAGTTTTAGTAATATTATTTAATAAAAATTAATACAGCAATAGCAATTATTCAGCAATAGCAATTAAAAACCTTAACATTTTCGATCTGTAACGTGCTTTCATAGCTCTGATAATTCCTTGGTCCATTGGCTGAATTTCTGATGTTAAATTGGGTGGTAAAAATTTTACAAAAACATTACTTAATTTAAGAGCTGTCTTATGACTGGAAGCATTATCGACAAAAAGAAGAATTTTTCTTTTCTTTCGAATCATTTCTTTGTTCAGTTCTTGTAGCCAGTCATCAAAAATTTGTCGTGTCATCCATGCTTTCTTATTGAATTTCCAAAACACAGGAAGTCTTTCAATGTTTATATTTTCTTGTTGAAAAATTCTCGGGCTCTTTGCGTTTCCAATCACCACCGGCTTTAATTTTTCACTAAGACTATTCGAACATACGAGAACACTGATTCTTTCTTTTGCCATTTTTGCTGCTTTGCATTTATCTTTTTTTCGAACATAACTTTTTCGAGGAACCTGACGATAAAATAAAGCAAACTCATCTGCGTTAAAAATATTTTTTTGATCGTACTCTTTAATGAGATCCTGAAGTTTAGTGTTTTTCCAATCCTCCGCCATATTCAAGTCAGCTCCAGCATCGTCTCCACACAAAGCTTTTAAAGAAATATTGTTTCGTTTGAGAAAGGACTCCAACCAGCCGTTGCTAGCTGAAAAATCTTTGATTTTCAATTTTTTTGCTATTTCTGAGTCTTTTTCTTGTAAAATAGGTCCCGAGACGGGAATATCGTTCGCACGGCACAATTCAAAAAACTTCAAAGCTGCGACATTAACGTATTCGTTGTCTGTTTTTCGTAACTTTCTTTTTCTGTCGTCACTACAATTATTATTCCACATGCTCATGATTTCTTCTCGAGATTTATCAATGTTCCCCACTGTAGACTTGCTGATATTATACAACTCAGCTATTTTTCTTTGACCCATCTTTTTATCGATTAAATCTACAATTTATTTTTTTTTATTTATGTCTAACTCTACGTATTTTCTTTTGGGTGCCATTTTAAACAACAATTCTTAACTCAAATATTAAAAACTTTAAAATTATTAGTCTACTTCACCAAGGTTGGTTAAGAACTGAAGAGGGCATGGCCAAAGTGGCCAAAGTACACAGGTAATTTTCAGCAGTTGGTTCTAGGAAACTAAGGTCAATGTAGGGAGTTGGCTAATGTACAAAGGTGGTCAATGTACAGAGGGAGCAGCTAATGTAATTAGCACGTAGTTCTGACGGTTCCACAAAAAAGTAGCCAATGTAAAGAGGTGGCCAATCTGTGGAGGTGGCCAATGTGACAGGTTCTACTGTAGATCATAAATTTTATTGTAAATCTATATCATATGATCAGCCTTACCCATTGAAGCTTGAATTTTTATTATTTCGGCAATTTCTGTATATTTTCAAACTTTTGAAGAATTTATAAATGCTGAGTATTGTATAAAATCGTTACACGATATTTTAATTCTAAAGCATATATACCTATTCTTATAAGTTGATTGAAAGCGTTAGTAATTTTTATAAAAAAAGACGTTTTATGTAAAAAGGTTGAAAAATTACGATAAGCTTTTTTTTAAAAGGGACTCGACCAAGGGTATCCGTAATTTTTCATAAAACTTATCCTCGTTTTCGATAAAAATTTTCAAAGAAATTTACTGCACTTTAAGATCGGAGCTGATAAAGTTTGTAAACTTTTTGATTTAGGTGCACCTGCGTGCACATGAGTGGAAAAAACCCGTATAAAACGAGTAGTATACGACCGAGTACAGCGCGACGAGCTCTCTCTCATATAATCAACCCATGAACTTTCGAACTTTGGTCGTCATATTTTCTCAAAGTTACACCCCCTCCTCGATCTGTAAGAGTAATCTTAAATTTTTCATCCAAATTAAGTAATTTAATCCCGTGAGAAGTTTATAGAATGAAGTCACTTCGAGTATACCCGAGAATTATCCAATAGAAAAGTTCCAATTGCAAACAAGGAACTTTGTCAGCATAGAACTCGTTAATACCAGAGGTAATCTTAACCGCAAGTTAAACCGCTGTTTACTGTGCGTTAAATTATTCGTTATAAAGATGTAATTATTAGTAAAGAACACTTACCCCGCCCCGACGCATAAGGGCTCATTAAATACTCGAAAGTTTGCTCTCGCGAGACTCAAATTAATTTAAACGCGCACTCCAGGCACCGGGAAAGAAGAAAAAAAAAATCCTCGCGCCTAAAAATAAACTTTTTATACAGGGCTCTAAAGGTCTTTGTTACGATCGAGCTTACGGCGTTTTACGAAAAAATTGTAAAACTTTTTTTTCCCGATGACAAGCGTAATCTTAAGCTCTCGGGAACTCAACCACACGAATGAGCAATAAAATTTCATTTTAACAGCCTTTTATAACCTTTTAGCTCGGACGTTGGCTTTAACAAGCGGGCTTGAATTTTTTTATGAGCTTTATATCGAGCCCGATAACATCCGTGCATTTTATTATTCTTATCCTGGAAATCAAAAACAATTAGGGTAAAATTTATCATTACTCAATTTTGCGTCACGCAAATCACTAATAAAAAATCGCTGATGTACCGATTAAAAAAAATGAATTGTTTATGAACTGCAAAATTGCGATGCATTTTAATGACGAAGCGTTTATAAAATATTCCATTTCTGTCATAATTTTTATATTCCAGATTTCAATCTTCCTTTGTTTACAAAAAAAGAATTTAATTTTTTTGTTCTTCAGGGAATTTATATAAAAAAACATTACGAGTGGAAGAAAATAAGAAAGAATTTCTAAATGCGAGTATGTAATTTTCCCGCGCGTAATAATAATTAATAACGATGCAAGCTCTCACAAGTGACACCCCGAGGGAAGATTAATGCGGATAATATTTTATATGTGCTGGTCTAGAAATTCACCCAGACACCTCTATATGTATACGTACATAGAGTTTTACATTGTTCAAGCTCATAAATTGCCAGTAAGAAACCGTCTCACCATCTAGATTATATATATATACGGTTTTTTTTTCATACCATCTCTCATTTCTCCGTTATCTTTTTTTTCTTCCTCCTATTTCATTTCTATTTCATTTACGTTTAATGACCTTTTCCATTTTTACGATTCATGATTTATGGACTGCCTCTGACCGCATCGATATCGTAGACGACGTTTAGTGCACTGCGTATCTGTTGGGATGTCGACAGTACGGAATTGATTTCTTTTGAATTCTACTCGTTTTCATTGTTATTATGTTTTATTTATATACTTATTTTATTTATGATTAAATTTTTTTTATGTGGGTTGGGTCCTACTGTGTGAAACTTTTTTTTTTTAATTAAAAAGATATTTGAAGTCCGGCTGCTTGAGAAACTTGAATTTCCTGTATAATCATAATTGGTTAAATAAAGGTTACATAAAAAAAAAAAAAAAAAAAAAAGAAACTTGAATTTTTAGTAGAGTTAAAAAAAAAGTTCATTGCGCAAAAAAAAATGGTTGAAGTCGTTACTCAGCCTCCGCACTTACTCAAATAATTGGTAAAGTTTGGATTCTCTTCCCCCATATATATTTTACCAGATCGTGAGCTTGGTGCTGACAAGACACAAAGCGTACAATATTTTTCCAGATCGCCTGCTAGGCTCTGTCAAGCAGTTGCCTTTCATCGGGCGAATTTTATTATTATTATTATCATTATTATTATTATTATTTCTTGCGCTCGCAGGGAGCATTTTAAACGCGCGTTGAGTGCGCTCCATACGGGGGAAGTAAGCATGAGTAACTTCGGACCACTTCAAGAGTGACTATTCGATCGCGCTACTTATACGAATCAGCTGATGTTTTCGCCACTTGCGAGTTGTATTCAATTCTTTGAAAGCTCGTTCGTATGCTGCTAAAATGTTGAGTAGGTTATCAAACGACACCACAATCGTATTTTATTTTTTATTTTTTAACTATCCAATGTGTTACAACTAAGATATAATGGTTTTTGTTGTTAAAATAGTAAACTATAATAAGAAATCCTGGAAAAAGTTGTTATGCGACGTCTAGTGTCAGAACTCATAACTAATGATCATAACAGTTTGTGTACCGTGAGAAGGTATTTTAATAAGAAATCATGGCAGTTAGTATTTACACTCTCGAAATTTACATTCTTGAATAACTTCGCGGATCTGATTCAGCAGACGTTCCGTTTTCTAATGTCTTTTAGGTGCGCAGCAGCTGCACCCGAGTCCGGGAAAATATGCGAGTGCTGCGTGTGCAAGCTAATTTAGACGTGCCACGTTTCATGCACTCTAAACGTAACTCTTCAGGACAATTGCATTTTATGAATTTCGGATGTACATTCAGAATTAAAATTTATGAATCTTTTATTTTTTATTCTAAAATTTTTATTTCTGAGTTTTCTTAAAAATTACTGTTTAAACTAACATTTTATAAATATCGTTTTTACGGAAAAATTAAAGTCGATTCAAGAAATGAAAAGTTGATTGCACTTTGTAAGAAAAGTAATCTTTATTCAAATGATGAAATGAACCTGCAATAATTCTTAAATTTAAATAAATATTTAAAAAAAAAAAAAAAAGGCGCTTTATTTATTTTGAAACTTTAGCCATTTGTTTAGTCGAGGCAGCCCGCGCAATTCCGCAAAAATCACACCAAACGAGTATTGTTTTGTGTACGTACCGGGGGGGCCGAATCCGATAAATATAAAAATAAGCACCGCCAGGCCGTAGGAAAAAGAAAGGGAGACTAAAGCGAAAAACACCATCGAGCCAGGAGGCTAACCTGACACGGATAATCGATACTCTCGGGATCGGGAGTATTTTTGTTTACCCCCTTTTATCTCCCCGCGCACCCCTAATGATTGCTCGAACTCTGGAATATAATTGGAAGCAAACAACTTTCGCTAAAATCCACGTATTTGTTGCGAGAAAACAGTTTTTTTTTTTTACATCACGAGGGTGTCATTAGGTGCAAGGGTTCGGCCGAGAAATTGAATTTTCTCGCGTGGCGAAATCGATGAACGACGGCTTTTGTAAATTACACGGCTGAATAATCCAGAAGAACTCATTTCCCCACTAGAGGTAGACCCGGTAAACGGTAAAATCGAGCGACCAAGTGGGAAATTGAATTTTTCGTCGTTTACGAATTAATTTACATAATAACCCGGGACCTTTTTTTTCCAACGTTGGAATATATATTTTTTAAATCGACCTGGCTGAGAGCTTTTATCGTTCTGATTCTTGAAAAAAACTACCAAGTAAGTTCTAAAATTTATCATTAAAAATCGTTGATTATTACAGTTTTCACTTGATCAAAATTAAAATACATCCTTCGTGTCTATACTATATTACTGACGGTATAAAATTTCATTGTGTTTTAATGCAAGACGAAACAAAGAAAAATTATTCTGTGTTGCAAAGAAAAAACAAGCGACCATAAGATCCAAATCAATATTACGGAACTTAGCGTTCGCGTCATGAAAATTCACGGAGGCTTCGCCAACGGGTAAATATTTCATAAGAATAATCTGGCGATATTAAAACACACTTTTTTACAAGCATTTTGAAAATTCCCTTCGGGGGTCTAGCCATAAAGCACATGCACACAAGATAAAAAAAATGCGTTATACGAGGGGACGTGACCCATTAAAAAAACCTTGTATAATGCTCATGAAAACGCGAAGACAACGCGACGTTTATTTGATAATTTGATTCTAGTGCTCGTAGTTGAACATGCAGAAAAAAATTACAGTATTGTGCTCTAAAACTGAAACGTTATTTTTCAAATTTTTTAAAAGATTTATCTTACTTATATATAGTATAATCTAAATAAATTTAGTGTAAAGATTAATATATTAATCTTAACGAGTCCCAAAGGGAAATACCTAGAAGGCATTAAATTTCTTGAATGCTCCGGAATTTACATAAATGTTATTTAATAAACGTATAAGTTTTTTATTTTTATCCAAAATTATTTTCAATAAGTTCTGTATTGCATAAAAAAATCATTTTATCAACTTAATTATTTTCGAAATCGCGCCAAATTCAAAATCGTACGAGAAATATCTTTATTAAAAGTCCATTATACCTTGGTTTCATAAAAAACCGACCGAATTCTTTGTAGTACACTAATGTTCATTTGATACTACAAGCCTCAATTAGTTTTCGGGCTGGATAAGAACTGTAACACATAAAATACCCGAATCAGATAAGACCGCAATGAATCACGTGGATACGATACAAAAGAAATAGGGTTGTGGAATATCTTCATTACTAAAGATGAGAAATTGCATTCTATCATTATAAATGGATCTCAATTTCTTTTTATCGCACGAGATAAATCATCCCGCAATCAGGAATCTTTTTTCATTCTCGCAAAGTAAAAAAAATTCGTTAAGTCATTCTATTATTATGAAATTACGTACATTCTTCTTATAAATATTTTTATTTTTCATCCTAATGCAGGTAACAGCTGTCTATCGATCGGCGCGGGGGTAATGTTATTTTTATTTTGCACTTCTTGAAAATTTAACCACACTCAACGGTTCAATTTTCATGAAACTTTCGATTCGCTGGTCAATTAGCACAAGTTTAACAACGAACTTCCAGAGGGCTGTTTACGACTTTGATGCTCGATTCAATCGAGATACAATCATCCTATCTCTAATAGCCGGGCTTTCGATACTGTTAAGTGCGTAAAGCCAATCGATTATTCAGATATGGAACAATTTATTTTCTTATTGAAGGGTACGAATAATTTATTATCGAAAATTCATTAAGTATAGTTGGTACAAAAGTAATAAAAAGGAGTTTTTCTGGAAAATTTTTTCTCACAAAGTTGTTGTTACAAGAGCTAGATTTTTTCAAATATCCAATACTTTTTTTCGGTAGTAACAAAAACAAATTACCGAATCATTCTTATTTTTGAATTCTCAGAAAAGCTTTCAAAGACAGAGTACTTTATTTATTCCAGAAATCCTAACAAAATTACATAAACTTCTATTCTTATAAAAAAGCTCTCTCGACAAAGTGGGTAAAGTCATCAACGTGGTATGAAATTACGGTAAGTACTTTTCTCAGCTGGATATGTATTCGTCTTGATGATGACGAGTGCAAGCGTCTTTGTGCTGAAATTCAATTTGTTCACACGTAACGGGTATGGCGTGTTTGTAAGTACAGGCTTTTCGCCCGCACCCGAGTCTGGAGCGTGAAAATTAGCATCGAGAAGCCGAGATGCATACATGAGCAGAATAACACAATTTCCCATCGTAATTCACCGATCGCGATGTGGAACGATACGTCAAATGATATAATCGAGATCCACCACGTATTTCAGCGATGAAAGCGGGTGCTTTTTTTTTGGAAGTGGTTCCAAGAGTAATTTGAAAAAAAAACCTTTAGTAACAGAAGTGTATTTTTTTTACGGTTTGAGGGAATTACTTTTTCAAAAACGTGTTTTTTTTTTTTAGTTTTTTGCTACGTGGCCGATAGAATGGTCATTCTGACAACGAAATTTTTTGTTTTCAAAGACAAAAAATAGTTAAAGTAAAGTGTCAAAAATGCCTTATGGATGACAATTATTCGATGGTTTAATTTTGGATACTGGAGCAATTAAGTTTGTTTTGATGAATCAAAATGAATATTTGTGAAAGGGCTTTTCAAAATCTAAAGCAATAAGTATTATAATTGTATTTCGCGCTTCCTCCTTCAAGATCAAATACGTAGTACCCCTCCCCTGTGCCCTAGATACCACACGTTCAAAGTAAAAAATGAAATAACAGGCCTACCACCACCTCGCGTCCCTCGCGACTAGGGGTACTTGGCTTCATTCGTTTCCTTAGTGTCAGAGGTAACGCACGTTTTTAAGTATCTTTAGTGTGAATCTAAGAAGATGGGTAATAAGAAGAGATCCAGACGCTACAGCTCTTCCTCATATGAAGACGAAGAGGGCGTAGCAAAAAGAGTAGCCAGAATGGTGGATAAGGAGTTAAGAAAAAAGAAGAAATCTCACCGAGACCGGCGACGCGGCCGCCGAGATCGCCGCCATCGCTACTCCTCGGAGTCATCCAGATCTTCAGACAGATCAAGGAGCGGGACCCCTGCGGGAAGTTATACTTCGCAGTCGGAGGACATATACTACGAAGGTTCTCAAGAACGAGAGATCCTGGAGAGAGAGGGTAAGGAGAATTCCTCAGGAAGTTTTTCCCTCATTAGCCAAGATGGCGGCCTTAGTTCACGACTCGCTCGAGCTGTTCGCAGCGAGTGAAGATTCTATGAGTCTTCGTGAACGTAAATGTGATGATGCCGAGGGCTATGTCCGAGGCGATTCATAAAAAAAAAAAAAAAAAAAAAAAAATGCCGGCCTCAGTTCACAACTCGCTCGAGCTGTTCGCAGCGAGTGAAGATTCTATGAGTCTTCGTGAACGTAAAATATGATAATGCCGAGGGCGAGACGAGGCGATTCATATGAAAGATGGCGGTCTCAATTCACAACTCGCTCGAGCTGTTCGCAGCGAGTGAAGACTCTATGAGTCTTCGTGAACAAAGATAGAATAATGCCGAGGCCTGTCCGAGGCGATTCTTGCTGAGATTGATTATAATTCAGAGAGGTTTAACCTCTACTGAATGCTATCTGGTTAGATAGTTTTTACGCATAAGGCACGCTCAATATTAGCGCCCAAACATGAGATAGGACTGTTACCTATGCATTTAATTTTTTGTTTAGCGAGAGGAGATAATATGATGAGCGAGACGGACGACCAAGCTAAGATGGCGACAACAGCGGAGAAGTCAGCTGAGTTGACTTCGTCGGATTTACCATCGGATCCCAATGGCTCAACGGTCGGTAAGGCAGGTACTAATGGTTTACCAGCTGAGACGCAGCAATCTGCGATCGATAATCCTACGAGAACATCAACACCAACCGCGTCGAGCCAACACGCAGACACGTCAGCTCCAGTGCCGAATACGACTACGGTAGACCCGCATACGGTGATGGAGGATCAGTTAAACGAGAGCGTACTAAAAGTAGCGGGTCCACCCATTAATAAAGAACAGAAGTGGGCACCGGCTGTTCACACAGTGTTTGCAGATCGCTGGGCTGAGGTTTTAAGCCTAGGTCTTCCTAAGGAGGAGAGAGAGGAACTTACAAAGAAGTTCCTGACTCCTGACAACTGCAAGTTTCTGACGGCCCCAAAGGTAAACCCTCAGGTCATCAAGGCCGTCAACAATCGGGTGGTGATAGACCGGGACACTCGTATTATGCAGAAGCAAGAGAAGTTGCAAGCAGCCGTGGCTGGCGTATCAGGGGTGTTGACTTCCCTCTTGAAGCGTAACGTACCGTCCGATCTGCCTATGATAGAAGCTCTGAGCGGTGTCTCGAGACTTATCATTGATAATATACATAATGAAACTGCCATAAGACGTAACCTACTTATCGCCAACGTGAATACGGATGTACGTTTGGATGATTTATTCTTATGCATGTTAAAGAAGTGCATAGTTTATAAATATAATTAGTAAAGAATTTTTCTTTCTTTTTAATAGAGTCGAGATACTCTTGCTGCAACAACACCCGATGAATGGTTGTTTGGGAAAAATCTTTCAGAGGACCTGAAACAAGCAAAGCTGACTGGCCTGGATGTCCAAGCTTTGACCAAGAAGTCAACGTCCAATACAAAAAACTTCAGAGCCCCTGCACGTCAAGCACCCAAGCCGCAGACGTCGTCACAAAAGGGGCAACAGAGACCAGCGGCTCACTTTCGCTCCGAGCAGAGGTCTGCTCCGCAGCAGCACAAACAGAAGGATCACAACGCGGCGCACAAGAAGTTCAGCGGGAAGCAACAGAGGAGACGCTACTAAATAACAATGTAAGTGTTACGGCAGGTCGTCTTCGATTTTTTGTGAAAAATTGGAAAAGGATTACGTCAGACGCCACGATTCTAGAGTGGGTATCAGGGGTTAAGATCCCATTTCGGTCAACTCCGTCTCAAAAGAGACCGATTAAAAATAAACAATATTCACAGAGAGAGAGAGATATCCTCTCAGATTTGATCGGAAAGTTGTTAGATAAACAGGCTGTCGTGAAATGTGAGTATGTCGAAGGTCAATTTTTATCTGAATTTTTTTATTTGCCAAAATCGGATAATACCTTCAGGTTTATTTTGAATCTGAAGGCACTGAATGAATTTTTGACCACTGAGCATTTTAAGCTAGAGAATCACAAAACAGCGATAGATCTTCTCGAGAGAGAGTATTTTATGGCCACGATTGACCTTCGAGATGCATATTATCTAGTCCCGATAGACCCAGCCTATAGAAAGTATTTGCGTTTTGAATTTGAGGGCATCCTTTTTGAATTCACTTGCCTACCTTTTGGCTTAAGTATAGCGCCATATATTTTTACTAAACTGCTTAAGCCCGTGCTTATATGGATGAGAGATGCTGGGTATATCTCGGTGATATACATTGATGATATGTTTCTGATCGGGGACTCCTTTATGGCGTGTCGGGAAAATTTCGAAAGGATGGCGCGATTATTAGTTGAGTTGGGATTTATTATCCATGAACAAAAAAGTCAGTCGATCCCCGTACAGAGATGTAAATGGCTCGGTCTTATTTTTGATACGCGAGTGATGACGGTAGAATTGCCGGAAGAAAAGAGACGGGTTATGAAGGGTCTGATAGAAAGATTTAGTAAGTTAGAACGGTGTACGATAAGGGATTTTGCGCAGTTTATCGGTTCGATTATAGCATCGTGTGTAGCCATTGAATATGGTTGGATGTACACGAAAATTTTCGAGAGATGGAAGAACTTAGCCTTGGAGTCGAGCGAAAATAATTATAATTCAATTATGAAACTAACGCCTAATCATCCGGATTTTCAATGGTGGGAGAGTAAGATTTTGACGGCTACAAAGAGTATTGCTCATCGGCCATTTATTATAGAAATATTTACCGACGCTTCGTTAACGGGCTGGGGAGCGGTTTGCAATAACCGCAAAGCTCATGGTTTTTGGACCATGGCTGAGCGGCAGGACAATATCAATTATTTGGAACTGAAGGCGGCTTACTTTGGCCTGAAATGCTTTGCAGAGAATTATCGCGATTGTAGCATTTTGATGCGCATAGATAATACTACGGCGATATGCTATATAAATAGGATGGGCGGCACTCAATTTCCACACCTTAATGATATAGCGAGAAAAATCTGGTCTTGGTGCGAGGAGCGCGATATCATGGTTAGAGCATCCTATATTGCTTCTAGGGAGAATAGAGAAGCAGACGCGGAGTCGCGTAGGCTGGAGCCGGAGACCGAGTTTGAACTGGCAGGATACGCGTTTCGAAAAATAACTCGAGAATTCGGTAAGCCGGATATTGATATTTTCGCGAGTAGGGCGAACCGTAAATGTGAAAGATACGTATCCTGGAAGAGGGATCCAGAGTCGGAAGCGGTGGATGCGTTTACGCTCACATGGTCCGAATTTTATTTTTACGCTTTTCCACCCTTTAACATGGTCCTAAGGACATTGCGAAAAATTAAACTTGATAACGCGGAGGGAATTCTGGTGGTACCGAACTGGCCCAGCCAACCCTGGTATCCACTCTTTCGATCGCTATTAACATCAGAACCGATTCTTTTATCAGCTAACAAAGAACTTTTGATTTCTTCCAGCAAGGAACCGCACCCACTGTGGAGCTCCCTTACCCTGGCTGCGGGGAGATTGTCAGGGAGGCGTTCAGGAGGCAGGGCATACCAGAAGGATCGCTGAAGGTCACTACAGCATCGATTGGCTCTTCGACATTAAAGAGTTATGAGCCTGCGATAAAACGATGGTGGCATTTTTGTCAAAGGAATATGATATCGGTATATCAGCCAATAGTGGCGAAGGTCATGGAATTCCTACAAGAGGAATTTGATCGCGGGTTATCCTACAGTTCTTTAAATATAGTTAGATCAGCTGTCTCTATGATTACGGTTAATGATATAATTAGAGATGTGGGAATGAGGAGGTTTTTTAAAGGGATAGAGAGAGAAAGACCGCCTAGGCCGAAATACAACTTTACGTGGGACCCGAGGGTGGTCTTGGACTATTTCGTGGCTAAGCCTCCTAATAGTGAGCTGAGTCTGAGGGAGATATCAATGAAATTGATAACCCTCTTGGCCTTAGTAACCGGCCATAGAATTCAGACCCTCAGCCTCATTGAGATAGACAATATTATAAATTTAGGTCCAAAATTAATTATAAAGATCCCGGGTAGGATTAAAACGTCAGGGCGAGGAGCCTTTCAGCCGCTGCTGGAGCTTCCTTTTTATGAAGGTAACGCTAAGATATGCCCAGCATCGACTCTCACCGAATACATAGAGAGGACTAGGTTAACGAGAGGTCTGATAAAGGAGTTGTTTATATCTATAAGTAATAAAAGATGTAGAAAGGTTTGTAAACAGACGCTTAGCAACTGGGTTAGACAGACGTTGTCAGCTGCAGGCGTTGATACGGTGATGTTTTCTGCACACAGTACCAGACACGCCTCTAACTCAGCTGCTAAGCGGCTGGGAGTCAATATTAAATCTATTTTGAAGACCGCTCAATGGTCGTCTGAATCGACGTTTGCGAGGTTTTATGATAGACCGGTGATTGGCAAAGAGCCGGAGTTTGCATTAGCGATTCTAGATCAGTAAGACATGTAACGTAAGAGTCTGAATAAAGTCGTTGTTTAACTATATATTTTGATTAATGATTCACACCTGTCCTTTGTATATGCCGTAGATCGCTTTGAACGTCTACGTATTTGATCTTGAAGGAGGAAGCGCGAAATACAATTATACAATTGAACGAACTTCAGTGAAGTTCAATTACAATTGTATGAGCGCTTCCTCCGAAAGATCAGTCACCCACCCAAAGGTGAACCCATAATTTTGGCAAATTATTCCCCATAATCTACGGCAGAACTTTGAAGAATGAAGCCAAGTACCCCTAGTCGCGAGGGACGCGAGGTGGTGGTAGGCCTGTTATTTCATTTTTTACTTTGAACGTGTGGTATCTAGGGCACAGGGGAGGGGTACTACGTATTTGATCTTTCGGAGGAAGCGCTCATACAATTGTAATTGAACTTCACTGAAGTTCGTTCAATTGTATAATTAAAGAAAATAGTATTCTGTTTATATTTGTTTTTTAATTCTTGCAATTGGAAAATAGCAAGTAAACTCAAAAGGTTTAAGTATTTTTTTATAGCTTAAAATAACTTACTTTTATTGATTTATATATGTAGATCGATGCAACAAAATTACAATGAAGTATTAGTTTTGGACAAATCAAACTACCTACCGACCGAAAAATCCATCTACTCAAACGTAAGACATTTTAACAGAGAAAATAAACTAAAATGCAATGATATGTATCAGCAGCAGAGAATTAAATAGTTTTTATTTATTTGTTTAATTCAAAATCATAAAAAGTAGTGTCCGTATTTTATTTGTTGTAAAAAAATAATAATAAACAGCACCCTTATTCGAACGTCGAAAGAATATAAATCATCGTTATCCTAATAGCATCAATAACTTATTATCAATTTACACATCAAGCCGCCCAAACAGCAAGCCCAACTAATTTATAAACAACGCACACAAAGCACGCCCCCATAATTAATTCACAGCGATCGTCTCGGGGGTTTAACGTATGTATTAGATCGAGAACAAAAGTTGATGGCGTGTGTTGATCCCATTTCGTAGGGTTACGAGAGGAAAAAAAAAAAAAACAGCAACAACGTAAGCGCACTTACTTTCCCTCACTTTGTTCTACCTACTCTTCATAATTCGATTACGAGAGGAGGCCAAGATACGCGCTTGCGCGACCTTGACCCACCAGCCTCGCGCACCCCCTTTTTTTCCCCACCCCATTCGTAAATGAAGGATGTAGCTCTGGGTTACATGGATATGAATATTCATGCGAGCGAAAAAAGAAAAAATTAGATTTCTGGAATGCGAAATTTTACAGAAAAAATAAAAAAAAATTAAACCAGAGGTTTCCTTCTAGAAACCGCTTACGTGTCTTGTAAAGGCTATAAGACCGGAGTTTCGATGCATTATGCAAAAATCGTGTGGATAAAACACTGCTGTAAGGGTTGTAATTTAGCCTCGGCTGCGACTACTTGCTGATTCCGCTGCACTTTTCGTGACAATTCAAAATAAATAGCTCGCTACGGGTTAATTTATAAGTACGATTGTCGCATGATAATCGTGGAATCGAAGATAATTTACCATTTCGTTCAAGTTTGTTTTTAAGGCCTTGGTCGTAAATAAATTGTAAGGGATGTTCGAAACAACAGTAGGTTTAAGTCCGTCGAAGGATTATTACTTTCGCGATTTTGATTAAATTCAAAAGCTCCAGGTGCCAAGAGAGAGAGCAAGCTCAACTTTGTGAACTAAATGAATGGAAAAGTGAAGTATTAACGAAGCTCTCCCTGAAATTTGCGATGTTTGTACGTTGTAACAGACTTGCAGCCAACTTCTGCTTCTTGTTCTGTGATGAAGAGCCGTTCGTGCCGTATTGTGGACATAATTGTGTATTGTTGCCTGTCTTGAGATATTTCTGGGAGTTTAAGTCCGTACAGTTGGGAAAATTGAATACCGGCTTTGTCTGTTTTAAACAAACGGATATTAAGCTCTTAGCGGGAGTTTGAAAAATTTATTTTGAACTGACCCGAAATTTTCAAAGTTCCTCGACAGATTGGAAAGTCCAATTTCTTGAAAACGGTTTTACTTATTTTTCAAGTGATAATTCGACCAAATTTTACGTAATAACTCTGCGGGGGGTATAACGCAATAATTTGCAGCATAATTTAATCAAACATCGGGGGGTAGTTGCTTCGTGACTCATCATGCTCGTTTATTTCAAGGATTTCAATTATAACGGTTTTCTCTTCCTGAAAACTTACTCATTTCTTACGGTTGTATATATACACTCCGACATAGATTACAAGACAAATTGCTTCATTTCTTTTCACCACGGACAGTCAACAATTTTTCTCTTTAATTAATGAAGGTATTTTTTATCAATCTTTTTTTCTGTTGTATCAAGTTTAATCATCATTTATTAGTACATCTGTACCAAGGTAATTAATAGGATCCGTTTGACGTGTAACCTATTTGAAATTAAGTACCTAACTCATGATAGTGTCACTGTGATTTGATATAATTAAATTTCAGATTCTTGCTTTATAAAATTTTATCAAGTTCAATTATGACTTATCAGTGGTATGTCCGCTCTGTCTCATACAAATTTAACGTTGAAAATGAGTAAAAATATGCCTCGAGTACATCGATTGGTAAGGTTCAGCTCCCTCAGCAGGGAAAAAAAAAATTCGAGAACTCGTAGAAAAATCCGCGACAGCGAGACCCCCCGCGAAGGAGTGCGCGCAGCAGGTGAGAGTGAGTATTGATCGCCGCGGCGTGGTTGCGAAAGAAGAAGGACAGAAATTCAGGGGAGGGGGGGTGAAGGTGGGAGGGGGAGGTTTTTTTTTTTACCAACTGCATGTGGCCTGAGGAATCGTTATCGTGGGCCAAGGCAGAGCACCCAACTGTTGCTGAGGCACTCGCGGATCTGCATTATGGGGCGGATGAGTACGAGGTGTTGCTTAAACGGGGGCTCCTTACTTTTCACGACTCGAGATAAACAGATTTCTTTTTATCGAAGTTTACTGAAGCATGTGGTTGATACTGTCGGTTGACTTTTATAGTCTTCTGGCAGCTCGAATTGAGCAGAGTTTTTTCATTTTTTATGCTGATGGATTTTTTAGTAAATAAAGTACGACGTCCCTGTAAGAAATGTGAATTGGGTTATCCATTTAATAACCATTTACTGGTCATTTCATAGACTCAATCTAATATTTTTCTAGTAACTGGACATTGAATAACTATTAAATGGATAACCTAATTCACATTTCTTACAGTGGTTAGCTCAATTTAGAAGATATTTTTTTTACAGGGTAAACGAGATGAACTAGCTTTTTAAAGCTTAACAGAAGATGTTTCTTATCTGAAGCTGGAAAACATAAATTTTATTTTTAAAAACCGAGTTATCTCACTGCAAACAAATTTAAACTATAAAGCAAAGTTATTGTGCGAAAGAAAAATAAATTTTTTGAATCTTTGCGGGTGCTAGCTCTACCAACCTATAGCCACCGAAGACATTTTTCCGTTTCACAGTCAATTTACAAAAAGCGTTTCGAAAAACTTCAAAAAATCCTCGGACGTCACTAAAAAGTTCGTAAATGTTTATTTAACGCCGGAGAATTCAAAAAAATACCTCAACGTCGTCGTCCCGAAAACGTCCGAAGAAATCCTCGGCACGTAAAACCGCAAAATACGTAAGTCGGTAAAATTTTCTAAGCAGCAGCAGCCTAGCTTTGAATAAACATGCAGGCAGTCGGGACGTATATTTACGAGTGGTTGAGCTGCAGTATCTCGTATCAGTCAGTCCGGGTCCTCTGGGGAAATACAACCTTCGATCCTTGTCGGCGAGCGTTGGCTTTCGTTATCCCCCCCCTCCCCCCCGGAAACTTCCATCGATGGACCGACGACCTCTTCGCGCTCGAGTTTTCCATTTCCGGTCTACCGATACACGACCCGCGCCGGCCGGGTGGTTTTGATCCTTGGGCTTATTCGGTTTGGTTCCGATTCACTTTGGCCGGCTCTGCGACGAACTAAATTACTTTCGATTGTTATCGCGAGTTGATTATCGAAATTCCCAACGGCCTCGATTACCTTTTTAAATCAAATGAGCTGTGTAAAATAATTAAGTTCTCGCTCGGAATGTTACAATTTTTTGATACGAACGACACCTGCTACGCTCGGATCTCGACAGTTTCCATTAAATTCTGACGGTATATCAAGATCGAGGATCCGGAGCACCAGGTGCGAGTAAACCAATGTCGGTGTATAAAAAAAACTGTCCATTCCTCAGAATCTTTTCATTCAAGCCACTCACAATATTCCTCTGGAAAAAATGAGGACTGTAACAGCTTAATTCGCGTGATCAGTGGGAGCAGGCGCAACAGGCTGGGAAGCACGTGTCGCGATTTTACGAGTGGGGAGGAACTGGTTTTACGGTCGCATGGAATTGCCCCGGTTATCGTTGATGATAAAGCCACCGGGCGGCTTACTCCCCCTCGTTATCTCTCACTCCGCCTGTTTTTCTTCTCCTTTGCGTTCGCTTGATTATGAGCAGGGGTTCAACTCACCGCTTCTCCGCAACTGCCTTTTGTTCGTTCCTGAAACAGAATTTTGAATTTTTAAAATCGTAGTAGAGTTTATTACAAAGGGTCGTAAAAAAAGTTAGCAGGGGGAGGGTTAATCCATCGTAAATCCAGCTGACCGGAATGATGCGCAAAGCTAGCTTCCATCGTGTTAAACTGCGAGTAAAAAACTTGGGGAAAAGGTTATTTATTTGGGTTGATTGATCGCCAGGGGAAAATAGTTTTCTAAGCAATCCGATCTTGTTTTGGAGATATCGTTGTGAGAAGGTAAATGAGAGAACAAGTTTTATCGGACTTGTTCTGTCTTTGACAAAAGATACAATGTTTATTATTCACTTATTAAATATTTTTTAAAATTAAATTTACGAAACCAGATTTTTGTCTTAATGTACAAAAATATATGTTTCTTTTTTTTTTTTTCTTTACTACGCAAAGGGCATCATTAGCCCCGAAATACTTGTGGTATCTCTGATTGATCTGTAGACAATTTCGAAAGACAGGTTTTTTTTTCTTTTTTTTTTAATTTATATAAGATTCAAACGACTGACGTCATTATTTCACATTTATCATGGATTCTAGATAAAAAAAGATCATTAAAATGAAAGAATTTTAACCAAAAACAAAGTAAAAGTAGGCAGAAGAAAAACATCTTTTTTATACTTAATGGTCATGGGATCAATTATTAGGACAATCATCATTGATTGCACATTCACGGCAAAAATTCATAAGCCCAGTGTCAATATTCGATTTCACAGCTTCGAAATATTGACGAGTACAGGAAAATAACTTAAAAATTTCAAGGATGATATTATCAACTTCAGACTCGCGAGTCTTTTTGACAAGTTTCACAGTTCAAGTTTACAAGTCGAGAAAACTTAAATTTTACAAATTCAATCGTTTGTCTAGCTAATGGTTTGTTATATAATCATTTAATTTTTAATCGCTGTAAGCATTTTTCGAATGTTTGTAAAAATATGTAAGGAAGGTGTACCTAATATGACCCCGCTAAGCGAGAATCGACGTTGTGGCAAATCAAATCAATATTTTTTGTTGTGTAAGGTCTCATTTTAAAGGTTAATTCAAGAGCTTTAAAATGAGACCTTATACGTTCGATTTTGATCAATGAGATTGAAATGCCAGAAGATTTACCAAAACACGTTTTTTTAAGACACCAAAAATTTGTGTACCTAATATGGCTTCCTTGAAGTAATTTATTAATTTCGATTTGTTTCTATTAATTTCAATCAGGATATAAGATTAAAAAAACTTCAAAATTGTTATTATTTTAAAAATGATTTATTTAAAAATTGAGCCTTTTTTACAATGTTTTTGAAAGCTTTGCAACCAGTAGAAAAATTAAAACTTTAAATTTTTATCAAAGTTTGTTTTTTGGGCTAGAATGTTTTTTTAGTTATAAAATGAAAAAAAGCTTTAAAACAATTAAATTTATTTTTCTGAAATAACATTAGGATAGGATTTTCCTATGAAACTTGAACCATCTGAAACTTCTTCCACTTCGAAACATCGGTATTTTTACTAATTCCTCGGGGGGCCATATTAGGTACACTGCAGAATAAAAAGTTATTTAAGAATAAAACCCATTAGAAAACGAGTTGAACAAAAACTAAAATCGCGTTTTAAAGCTGAAACAATAACGAATCGAAGCTACTTATGAAAATTTTGGTCAGGCGTATCTAAATCTTTTGGCAGACCATTTAATTATAACGTAAAATAATAACGAAGGTATACGAAACGAGTTTTAGCTATAAGACGTGCGTGAAAATAATTTTCAAGTGTTCTAAACAACTCAAAACTTCATCATTCAGTGTTTTTGACTTCTTCCTACCTTGTAGAGATGCCGCATATCGAGTATATTCAAAATAACAGGGGGAGCCATATTAGGCACAGGGCCATATTAGGTACACCTACCTTATATTAAATTTAAATATACTGGCTCTTTGCCCATTACATACGGTTAAGTCAAAAAGTTTGCTTATGTGATTGTTCAAAAAAATAAATTCATTAAATAATTTCATTAAAAATCACGGTTTTCGACTCTTGCGGATCGAAAACCATAGTTATTGATGAAACTAACATTAAGTCAACAGACAAAACTTGAAGTACCGAAAATCGAAAGCTTTTTCTATTCGTCCCTCAGTTTACTAATTGAACCCTCCTGGCAGTGTAAAAACTAAAAACACGATAAAAAAAACCAGGAGGATAAAGTTTGTCCGTCGATTACGTAAAATCCTTAAACTACCTCGAGCGCCGCGCTGGTTCATCCCCGTTTCTAATTAAGCTCGAAGCCCCGCTCGCGGATAAAAGAGGGGACAGTCGGAGCTTTAAATGAGCCTGCGGAGAAGCCGTGACGGCCACTGGGAACCGGAGTGGAGTGGAACAACTCGAATGAACGGACAATCAAGTACTGATCTCGCGGAGTAATCCGGGTAATCGCACCGGCCACCGACGACGACCGCAAAGTGTCAAGGATTTCAAACAGTCGTGCATTATTTACCGGACCGCAGTGCGTCGCGTCCGTTGATTGTTTGAACTACGTACAAAGTTTTGAGACCTGCTTTTCTTTTTTGGGGTTTTGTGAAGGAGCTTCTCTGATTCGTTGAAGTAGAACAATTTTTTCTAGAGTGTACTTTTGATAAAAAAATTTTTTAGTATAGATTTTTTTATTTTTTTTAAATTTAATATGTGCCTATAAGTTTGTGTTGTATAAAAAATAGATAGAAGACGCATGATAAAAAAAAAATTTTAGTTTCCATTTCGAAATTAGCTAGGCTATGTATATTGTTTATTTTACTATTTAAATATGAAGAAATATTCTTAGAGACACTTCTTTAAAATCATAATAAAATTTTATTTTTTAATCTGTACGTATTATAGGGTTTTTGATCCAAACATTTTTTAATTATGTAAACTTCACGTTTCTGATCATTTGAAAGAAAAGTTAAAAGTTTGTTTCAATAATATTAACCGAAATAGTCTATTTGTTACAAATTATCAAATGTATAGGATCAGCAAATAAAATTGTAAGGTAGTCCATTAGCTCTAAAAGATTTACAAAGTAGTCTTAATTTTTTTTAAGATGAGATCGTAATCATTGATGAATTGAAATTTTAAGCACTCGAGTTTTCATGAAAGTTTTAGACGTGAAAATTTATTATTCATGTATACTTTTCAGAACCTCTCATTTAATTTCAAACATTTCCGACTTGTTGAGGCTAACATGTGTTATATCTTCATCATTTGCAGTTGCGCTTGTTTACCTAAAAAAGGATAAGTTTCTATTTATAGATCATGATCGAATCCTTACTCTGCCTCCTGAAGCTAGAAGGCTGTTCCTACATAAATGTTCAAATTCGAGTTGTTAATTTTTTTTTTTTAATTTTCTATAAGCTGAATGTCCTAAAAGTTTTAAAAAATAAGAGAATTTATGTTCAAAATTCACCTAATAACCTCGACCGTAGATAACATACATTACATCTATTATAACACAGTAATATGTAATTCTGAAATTGGATTCAAAACATTTTATAAATAATTTATTGATTAGTTGCATTTATTTTTTCCATTTCCTTTTTGTAGTAACATAGTGTGTGCATATATAATAATGTATGTCCTATAATTATTTCAAATATTTATGTTAAATTAAAAAAATAAATAAATTGTTTTTCGAGTAAAATCAAGTCAAACTGATGACTCTCTCAGTTAGTACATAATAAAGATCAAAAATCAATTAGCCGCTCACCATCCGTAGTTGTACCAGTGCAGTCTGAACAGCGTCCAGTCGTAAACTCCCAAAATAATAACGCACCCGGTCGCCATTGGAAAATCCAATCACGTAGCTGGCGTGACAATCAGCCCGGTTCCGGGTGGTAGTTTTAGGGACCAGAGCCGTACTTTCGGGCGCGGGCGTCCTCGACGCTATACACGAGCTGCGTCAGCGCGATTCGCATGTATAATGCACACGTCGCCCCCAACCTCACGACGATGACCCTGACTTTAACTGGAGCAACAGGCTGTCCTCCACTCTTTTTTTTTTTTTACCTCAGGCGCGAGCGGCTTTACGTTTCTTCAGGTGGGCACGGTGGCTTTGTTGCAAACACGGGTGGGTTTTATGATTGTAGTTGAACTTTTTTTTTTTATTGGAGAGCATGAAAGTTTAGATCTCGAAAGGATCTTGAAAATAATCATCCGAAAAACGCGATGAACCATTAATTTAGTTTGCAGATACGTTTTGAAAAATTTTTTTTTAACCTTTTTTAGAATGTACACAAAAATTTTTAAATTTGACTGTACAGTAGGACCTCGCGCATTGTCCAAACTTCGGACATTGTCCAAAAATCAAAGGAGCCGCCATGGACATTTCTCGAGGTTCTCGGTTCCGATGGGTGGACAATGAGGTCCTACTGTATTATAATTTGATAAACTTGATCAAAAAAATTTTTATTTTTGTTTATTAAAATTTCCGTTCATAATCATTGTAAACAGATTCTGAGTTTTCACGTAGTTAAATTTTAGTAATTGTTCGAAATTTTTTTTAGCTGTAAGGTATTTTACTCTTTTTATAGTATCCAAAAAGACCTTTTTAAAAAATGTCAAAGTATCCAAAACAGCAATTCCTAGACGTTTACTCTTTCATGATTGATATAAAGAAGTGAAAAAAACTCCTTTGATGCCCTTGTTTATGAAAAAATCTTTGATGGCGGGCTTAATCGAAAAATAAGTTGATTGATGACGGGAATAATTTATTTATTCATTGAAAAATTTTTTATTGAGACGTCGCTTTTTGTGTTTGAACAGGAAATAAAAAATTTATCACAAATTCTGGTAAAAGTTGGATGTAGTCCAAAAACAAGACGATCAATTTATAAAAATTGATGAATGAGACTTCGAGTAAAAAATATTATATTCAATGCCCTTACGAGTTTTTCTTTAAAAAATAAAAATTATGAAGCTCCCGATCGAAATGAAAAGAAAATGATACACTCTTTTGAACGTCAACAGGTTTCCTTTAATTAAAGCGAACCGCGACAAGAATTTAAAAAAGAATTTTTTTTATTCAAGTCAGCTTAATCCCTTTACAGAAAGAGTCTACGTGTTAACATTTTGTTTATCTTTTTTTTGTATTGAACAGTCTAATTGTGCTAACCACACGTAGGTTTCATATAAACTAACTCAATAATCGGGAATAAAAAGAAGTGTTTGCGTGTTTGCACGTCGGGAAAAGGGAGATTAAACGAGAGAAAATAAACGTAAAACGGAGGAGGGTTTTATGTGCATCGGTTGCTCTGAACTTTACTTCAGTTCAATATTTACCCAAACTTATTTAAAGTCTCTATTTTTTTTCTTTCTTTTTTAGCTAAAAAGTACCGGTGAAGTTTCAAATGATCAAAGTCGATTCGAACGTAATTTAACTTTTTTTTTTTACAGTTCTTCGTTTCTTCTATCGTTCTTTTTTTTCATATTCCCATTCGCAAAACCAAGTGCCTTTTTTTTCCCTTCGAAAGTTGATGCACTTCTTTTGTCCCTCGTTCTTTTGACTATCCTAAAACTTCTCTGAGCGCGTAAAACTTTTCAAAGGAAAGCCATACCAGTTTTCATAAGTTGGTAATTCTTCAATGAAAGATGGAAACGACTTTGAAAGCCGCTCGAAAAGTATAAGAAAACACATTTGGACTTTCAATCTAAAAGTACAATATTATCTTTATCCCTACCTTTCACAACCCAATATTTTTTGAAAACAAAATTTTCAACATTGTCGTACCATTCATAAATTTGCGTGGCCCGTATTTTGAAGAAGAAATAATTTATACTCCAGCGAGACTCTCCCGCGGGTGTAGTTTTTTAGCGACAAACAAAGAGCCCAACTTCCGGGACGAAATTTCAATTTTCGAAAAATATTTTCCCCTTACCAGCTGGCGCCATGTGGGGTCTCCCCCAGGAACCCGCCCCGTGAAATATAGGGCCGACAGTCTCGGATACCGCGACAAGACAAACGAGTATTGGGGCGCGGGCGCTTTTATTATTTGCAAATATTGACGCGACACCGCCGCGGCGGGGTTTGGAAATCGACCCCCTCTTTTTTTTTCTGAACTTGAGGAGTAAATATTTGAGGGCGCACGAATTAGTGACCTCTGCGTTGATTAAAAAATGTCGCGAGACTTTTATTGTAAGATAAAAAGGTGTGGATTTGAGATCCCATGAATGGGTAAAATATTAGAAGCGGTAAAAAATCTTGAAATTTTTGATTTGTTGTAGGTTACACCCAGAGCCTAGCGAAAGATCAATCGAAATTATTTTTTAGGAATAAAAACTACAAATATTTTAAAATTTTCAGTGCCTTCATTCAGTTTGTTTTTAACACATAAATTTTTACTCGGAAAACTATTACAAACAACTTTATCTCTATTTTTTGTTAAAAAAAAACTTAAAATTTTCAAAAAGTTTCTATTACTTTTCAAATGTACAGATTAGAACATGGATCACTTTAAATTGATTTTAAACTCTGACGTCAAGTTCGGTGGTCAATTTCAGAAGTACCAATCCAGGATGCAAACACATCTGAGCGGTAACAAAGATAGGTTTTTCCAATTTTGACCGAAACGTGATTAGATTTACGACCTCAATCACCGTCGCGAAAATCCACTCCCAAAATGTTTGATTTCTGAGTCCGGGATAGCTTCCGCGTCAGTTTTATTAAGGAAAGGGCGGCACGGGGGTACCAGCCCTTTGGAAATGGAAACTCGGTCAGAGCTGTCGAAGCTGGTCATCGCCCGGGTATTTGAAAATTTCCTCCTCCAGCTCCAGCGCTCTGCAGATATCTGCTCCTCTCGTTAGGATGTCGAAAGTTTTCGGGTCGTGTAATCGAGACTCTGCTTCTCGGCTAAGGCTCATTATGATGGGCTCCGATAAGTTTCCGAGATCTTTTTTCTCCAAAAATACAATTTTGGCTACAATTTTTTTTTGACTAAAACAAAAAATAGAAACGAAAAAATGGGCGTGTTCTGGTCGCGAATTTTTCAAAGATCCATAATTTGTAAAATATGTAAACTGTAATTTTTAAATTTCATTCGTATGATAATTTTTTTAAATATGATTATTTTATCTGCGGTACTTTTTTCCAACAAGTTAAAAATTTCAAAGCATGAGTCGTAAAAATAATCTTTAAAGTTTAATGTTAAGTAAGCACCGAAAATCTTTTTAAAGCCGAGCTTAAAATATTCATGCCATGCCCGTATGTAAATCCTTCGCGGGAAAAAGTAAAAAAAGAAAATTTAGCCCGGCTGCCCTCATCCTTGATAAGAACCTTTGAAAATCTGCTGAAAAAGATAAACCGACCCGTTTAAATAATACAAAATGCAAAGGATAACCAGACCCCCCGAAAGAAGAAAAATACACCATGGTAGTTGAAAAAGAAAAGTGGATTCTCGTTAAAAGATCGCGTGTACAAAAGGAAGAACGGGCATCCGTTCAAAGAGCAGTATTTAAACTTTTTAAGGATTTATTTTACTTTATACCGAACTGAAAGGTAATTGAGAACTTGCGGTTTGAAAAACAATTTGTTTCCATTTCGAAACAGAAGATTTTTTTATTTCGGTAGAGGGTAAAGGGTGTAACAATTTGAAATATTTGTTGTGTGCATCGACAAATTGATTTCATGCGGTTTGAACAGCTGTGTAAATGAAGAGTGATTGCCATTTCAAATGGAAATAAAAAATTTTTTTATCAATAAAAAAAGGATTCATCAAAGTTTCAAAAAGAGAAATAATTTTTTTGAAAACTCTAAAATTTCTAAAAAATAATTTATTTAAAATGTTTTTTGTTTATATGAATCCTATAGATCTTTCATTAAATTCTGTAAATAAGTCTGGAATTCATTAGAATATAAGAATATAAAGTATAGTATTTTTTACATCGTTTGTAATAACAAAATTATGATACTTATTGTTGATTCAACATAAGTTGAGAACCATATTATTCATGATATCCACCATGGTAAAGAAAACTTTGATTAGATCGATGAACTAATGATAATAAACACGATAATAACGTTTGTCTCTGAAGTTATTATGACAACCGTATCTAAGCCCTCCCGCACCGTCAAAGTTTGTCTTGTCTTCTAATCTCGGAGAAAGCTGACGCGCGCAGTGATAAGCCCTGTGACTCATGTTCTAGGTTCATCGAACGCAGCGTGTACAGTCTTAGCACACGGGAAACTTTGGTACAAAAGCACGATTGTAATAGTTTGCTAACGTCAATGTTCTTCCGATCATCTTATTATTGTTTAGTTTTTGTAAATATATTATAACGATTTTAAAAAAAAAGGGTATGCCGGATTGAACAAACAAGTAGTAATATCCGAGTATGGTCAGACGATTTCTTTGTTTGGGGCTACTTACACTGGCTCCCAAAATATTTTCATAACTAATCCTACGTTCTTTTATTATTGGAAAACTACAGCCGATCGAGTAGAAATATATAAAAATACATTTTAGAGCAACCTTGACTTGGATTACTTTCATAGTTTCTTTCAAATCAACGTTTTTCAATATAAGTTACTGCGCTGTAAAATCATCCAAGTTTCACCTCGTATCTCGAAAGATACAGACTCATCTCGGCGTTCGATACTTGAAAAAATGGTTGAACTATGAAAACTAAAATAATACAGTTCTCGAAGAGAAATCCCCAAAGTTTTAAACACGCACGCGTCTTC
The DNA here is from genome assembly GCA_038277355.1 of Encarsia formosa. Taxonomy (NCBI): domain Eukaryota; kingdom Metazoa; phylum Arthropoda; class Insecta; order Hymenoptera; family Aphelinidae; genus Encarsia; species Encarsia formosa. Next base: position 117,762,976 of record CM076184.1, read on the forward strand.
GAAACTTTACGACAAAAAATGTAAACGCAGAGGTGACGCTTGTGAAACTATAGACCGAACCTCGGGGGCATTAAAAAACTTTTTTTCATCCCTGGGATCAAATAGAACAACGCTCGTCCAACCCTGAAAATACAGTTTGAACGTGGGTAAAAAAATTGTAGGGCGAGAAGCCCGACAACAAAGCGAACTCGACGCCTACCGCGGACGAAAAAAAGTAAAATAGTTCGTGAACGTTTTCTTTAAGGAGCGTGGGGAAATTTAAATCAGGGTAATTTTGATAAAAAATTTAATACTGTTTTGAAAAGATGTGATTTAAATTCTAATGGTATGAGAGAAAAATAAATTTATTTTTTGGGGATGATCACTGAAAAAAATTATTTTCAATCTAAAATTCATTAATCCCTTATCAGAATTCAAAAGTTATTATTTGAGCACTGTAAGTAATTTAACGTCGCTAAATTTTGATTAAAAGAATAATTTTTCATTATCAAGGCCTCATTAAATGAATCATTCAATTCCTTATTTAATGACGTTGAAAAACTAATTTAAGTTTTATTTAAAATACTATAAATCAAAAGTTAAGTAAGCCATAACTAAATGGGAAATTGTGTCAATTATCATTATTCAACGATGAAAGCAATTGATAAACTAATTAATCCAAGTCACATTACATTCAATTCATTAGCTCGGTGTATGGAGTAATTAACTCGGTCGTACCATTAATAATCAAAGAAGTGCTTTCTCGTTACATCAATAGAGCAAAAAATAAACTTTATAATCAAGTACGAGGGGAACAACGAAGGATTAAAAAAAAAAGCTCGATGAAGAAAAGAAAAAAAAATCAATCCGTTTAATTGAACTAGCCGAAACGTCAACGGCGTAATGGTTGGATTTTTATGGTCCCGTAAAAAGTTAGGGGAGAAAAAGAAGCGAAATGAAGCCCACGCTAAGAAATTAAAGTTACAGGCTCAGGCCAAGTTAATCTTGTAGCTGGGAGTTCAGGAATAAAACTTGGTTTAAAATTCGCACGAGTGTGACCTCGTTTTTACGCCCGTGAGCATGGTAAATTCCGTGAAACCAAGGCTGCAGTACGTTATATTATTTTTTCCGGCGTAAAATATTTATAAAAGTCTGATTTTACCGCAAAATATGGCTCTTCTGGAGGTTGTGGGATTCGATTTATTTTTCAGAAATCTTGAGTGGATTCATACATTCAAATTGGGTACGTAGTAAAAACTTGAGTGCTGTAAGTGGTTAAATAAATGTACGCAATAGTTTATTTCTGAAAAGGTAAAGTTTCTTTGGAGAACCAAAATATTTTTTTTAACTCGTAAACAATATCAGATTTTACGGCAACTCAAAAGCTTTTTTTTAACAATGATTAGAATTTTCATTAAATTTGTTTCTTCTAAAAAAAGGGGATTTCGTAAATACTATATAAAGCAAAAATACATTTCGTAACATGAAATCTGTTTTGTGAAAAAAAGCGAAGAAGAATAAAATAGCTGTGGGGTTAACGAGCCAAAATCATTTTCCTAGGATCTCATCCTTCTTTGAAGCTGTTTGGAAACATTGCAGAAATCATCTCCCTTAGACCTCATCCTCCTTCAAAGCTGTTTAGAAACCTTGCCGAAATTATTCTCCTTGGACCTTATCCTCCCTTAAAACTGTTTGGAAACCTTGCCAAAATCATTCTCCTTGGACCTCATCTTCCTTCGAGAAAACCGAGGGAGAATGGAATAACAGTTTGGAAAACTGGCCAAAAAACACATCCATTTTATTATAGTTCACGTAATAAGTTGTCAAAACTAGTCCTTTATACCAGTAAAAAAATTCAATATTTCTTTGAAGATTTTTAAATACTTAATATTCCATATTATTAATCTTGTAGAAATTTTGGAAAGCACGCGTATTCAAGATACCTTAAAGGGGAAGGAATAGGGTATTGTCACAGAGTTTGCTGGACATTTTCGATGCACTTATTTAATCATTTGGGTGTTGTAATCGATAAAAAAGATATTTTATTGATATCATAAAAAATGTCAGGTATTTAGTCTCAATGGTCAAATCCAAACTGAAAAACAATTTCTTATTGACTGTAGAGAAACACAATTTATACGTTATACTCCGAAATTTTGTAAAACTCAACTTTAAATCTCAATCGTACACTCTTTTGATATTAATAAAAATATTTTTCTATTTATCTTGTATCAGTAAGAGCAGTTTCTGACCATTCAAGAGCATCTGACAAACAAACAAACAAACTGAATCTCATTTTTTTGATAAATGAACACAGAACAATTCTCATAATTTCTCAACTCGTCGCGTCTAGTCAAAGCTAATCAAAAGCATGAAAAAAGATCTAAAAACTTGAAGTATCCCACGTAAGAGTGACTGTACGGTCGAGGCGCGACGATTAAACGACGAAATCGGGCGTGGTTAACAAGCCCGAAATACCCGACACTCGATTTCACGGTCGAGCGTCACGATAATCGCCGCCCGCCCTCGCCTTTGACTCCTCGGGCGATGAATCGAGAACGCAGGGTTATAGACTTAGTTTTTTTTTTTTTTTTTTTTTGTGTTTTACTTTTCCTTCTTCATCTTCTCGAACTCCCACGGCGTCGTGCTTTTGTAAACACCCACGCGGTGCAGCCGCGGCGGCTATGTAAATACGCCCTGATTGTTGCCCCCGCAGCTGGAGGAGCCCGGGGCTTGTTTTGATTTAATTTTTACTCCCCGTAAGCCGCGTCCTGGAATTTGTAAGTTTTCAATTACGCCGCCTTTAGGTGTAAGGGGATGGGCAATGAAAACTCGTGGGTTTTTAAGAAAACTTATTCGTGTAATTTCGCGTGGGAAACTGGATTAATGAATGCTGCGGGAGTTATCTTTCGAGTGGGAGGAACGAAGTAATTTTGAAATAATTAATTTATACGAAAATTGTGTTTTGGTGCAGACTTAATTTGAAGCATTGCTTTTATTTCATTTAAATTTATTTCAGGATTTTTTTTTTTTTACTTGGTACTACTGCCCAGTAATTTAACATACATATTAATTTATTGTATAAATTAATTCTTATAAAAATGAGGAATACATGATAATTGATCTAAAAATTAATTTTTTTATTTTTATATTGACTGTCTTAAATTAACAACAATTAGATATTTAAATCGATCAAGGGATTTTAATTTTTGTTTTGCCACTCAGAAGATACATCTGTACGTGAAGAAAAATTTTTAGGGTTTTAAAGATGTGTCTTCTAAGTGGGAAGAAAAATTAAAATCCCTTGATTGAATTTTAATTAGACTGTAAGACCGATTTAAATATCTAATTGTTGTCTAAGAATTAAAATATAAACAAACAATTTTATTTCGTGCAAAAAAAACTAAGTAAAAAATGATTATTCAAACTATAAAATAGGATTCTTTAGTACGTTTTAATATAGCTCATTAATCTTTTTGGAAATTTGTTGCTTTAAAATATCACCATCGCATTGAATTCATTGTTGTTACTGCAGAATTACAATCCATAAATCTTACCGCGGCTTCGCTGTTACAACGAGTACAATTAATAAAAGGTATGTATAAAAAAAATCGTTTCAGTAGAAAATTTTTTTTCAAGACTTTGAAAGAAAAATTTACATTCAAGAGCGATCCGTCAAAATAGTATAAATTCTCTATTTGACTTGAACTTTTCTGCTCGATCCTTATCCCAGCGACAAATACGTATAACTTATAAACGCAGCCGAGGATCGAGGTAGACTTAAACTTATCTACTTTAGCCCCAGTCGAGGTTATATGCACGCGGGGGGTCGAGGTATAAGAAAGAGAGATTTGACTTTGAAAACGGAGAGGCTTTATCGCTCGAGAGAGAGAAAAAGCGGGAGAAGAAGGAGAAAAAAAAGTGTGTCAAAAGTGTTTGACGAATTTTTCATTTCGGGGGAGCAGCTTTAATGGATTGCGAGAAGGTATTTTTTTTATTCGAAAATAAACGCTTTATGTGTGTCTTACCAGCGCTCGCTCTCTGAAACATTATTTCCTGGAGAATAATCGTTCAAGTATTTTCGAGTTTTTCGTTTTTCAAGTGCAAGTAAGATTTTTTCGAAAAAAAATGGTGCTGTTTTTTATTTTTAGCTCGTCCCAGATTGCAGCGCTTGAAGCTAAAAAAAATGAACTTTGATGAATGAAATTTAAGTTTGGAAATTTATTTTTGGAAGGCGAGATCTTGCGAATGTGTAATATATATATATATTTTTTTAATTACTTCTACTCTAGTTTTAATATAGACAAAACTAAATATAATTTTACCTGTAAAAGTAGAAAAAATTCTTTAGAGGTATTAAACTCTGAATAAACTTTAAACGAAAAAAACTTTTTTTCTCTACAAATTATTTTATGAAAATTCCCAAGCAAAAGTCGTTAAACACATTTTTTTTTTTTTTTTTTAAACTCACAAAGAATGCTTTGGTTCGCTCAGCGCATCTCACCTGAAACATAAAGCATAAAAAAGTCACGTTAAAAGAAGAGTTTTTTTTTTTCTGTAATAAGATTTAAAGGTAAAAAAAAAGATTCCAGCTCATGTCTAATAAAAAAATAAAATCATAAGCTTGTCACAGACGAGGCGTATAGAAGTTAAATCTATTTTGAGAACAAAAAAAAATTCCAAATGATATTTCGAAAATGTAACATTTATCCGAACTCATTGTGACCGCGCGGGGGAGACTAAAGAGTACAAAGGTCGCTTCGACAATAAAGAGCCATAAAGCGCGGATCATTGGCTTTGATTCCATTCTTCTTGTCGAGCGCAACAGCGGATTATTTTGTGAAAAGATCACACACACAAAAAGAATCAGTGGGCGATTGCTAACCACCGAAAGGTAATGAAATCGAGAGGATTTAGCTTCTTTGAGCCGCTTGGGGCTTTTATTGTTACGGTACGGGTACTTTCATTTAGTCTTTTTTTTCAATCCCCCTTTTTTATCCGGCTTTTCCCACGCGTAAGTAGTAGAGGTCGAGTCTGGTCAGCCGGTATTTCACGAAACTGAAGTACGCGAAAACTACAGTACGCAAATGATTTTTTTTTTTTTTTTTTTTTTTTTTATATATATATAAAAAAAGTACAAAATGTCGCGGGTTACGAGCGACCGGCATCGAAAATCGATAAGCTACCTCCGGGGTAAAAGTGTGCAGTCGGAAAAAAGAGTGAAAAATTCGCGACAGTTTCTAATTAATTCCAAAATCCTACGAATCAACCGTAAAAAGAGTAAAATAAAGGGGCGGTAGAAAAATTCTAAAAATAAAAAGATAGCCGAGGGCAATCAGAGCGTCGCGGGGGTCTGGCAGACAAAAGCGAACACATGTAACTCGTCCTATGTTTCCACTTCAATCCACTTGGCCGCGGCCCTCTTGGGGCTTCCGAACCGTGTCCAAATACTCCTCGGATCCTTTTTTTTTATATTTCCCCGGCTTCATTTAAGTACTCTATAAATCGTAGAATTTTCAGAAAATCTCGGAATATTGTCCCTTGTTTTTATTTCAAAATGTTTAAAAAAATTTTGTTCGTAAAACAAACGTATTTATTGGCTTAGCGAACGAGTCATTTTTTGAAAAATGTAACTGTAGGTATGTTCGCTCGCGAATTTTTATTTTCCAAGTCGTACACACGTCAGACAATTTTTCACCGAGGACAAGGAAGAAGAAGAGGAAGATGGAGGAGCCGCAACTTGTTGCTGGAAACACAGCGCAACAGCCAAAAGTGTCTTAGACCCTTGGGAGGAAAAAGTGAGATCCCTCTTTTTCGCGCCTACTTAACTCTTCCACATTGATTTATGCTTTGCCCCGCCGAGCATATCCGCCCCCTAAAGCCGTATTTGACCCCGTACCCTTATTTTTCTCCTGCTTCCTCAGCCATATCAAGTCGAATTTGCAGAAACGAGTGACCCGAAAAATGGCTCGAGTTGACCAAGAAATTTTATAAAAAGAAAAAGTGTAGGTTCATTGAGGTGAAAAATAAATGAGGGGTTTTTTTTTTTTTTTAAACAAAGATTTAAATAAATAATAAAGAATTGACTTTGATTTTTTTCGTCTTCCGTAAATTATCATATTTATTGTTTCATTTTTGAATGACTATCTAGAAAAAGATCCAAGTTTTTCTAGATTAAAAAAATTGTAATCTTCAAAAATAATTATTTTTTTAACCGGTTTCTTCCAGTTTTACTCACTCAACATAAATCTATAATAAAGAGATAAGTATTTTATAATTTGAAAAAGATGTACAATAAATTTGAATCGATGATTTAAAATTCGCGCCAACCCAAGCTCAAGTGTTTTCATTTTTCAATGTAAATGAGGCTTTCTGGCATTTATAAATTATAAAAAAAATTTTATTTTTACCGGATTCTGGCTTGGATTCTGAGTAAAATGCTACACATTACAAATAAATAAAATGAAAAAATAAAAAACTTTCAACGCTTGATCTTAATTACTTTCTTAATTATAGTCACTTTTTTATTCAAATATTCAAATTATTAAATTAAACAAAGGTTAAAATTATGGAATAAATCAGGATTTAAATCATAAAACATCAGACGATTGTTCACACCTGAAATCGAAGCTCCTTCGTACAATGGAGTTCAAGAGATGATGCACGTGGGCACAAAGCAGCATCGTAGGTAAACATGGTAGTTCGTCGACATAATTGGCTGATACCACAGCCAACTTCCTACCCCGAAGCCCACAGTGCAATGTTAACTCGACCAGCTAGCCTTCTGTTTTCGGGTTAATTTACAATACGCGACGACGGCCTGCGGCCTAGACCAGCTGCTGCCGTCCAAAAATTTTAAATTAAAGCAAACAGCCTCCCGCTCTAATTATTCTTCATTTTTTTCCCCCAAAATTTCGTTTCAAATTTATCTTTTATCGGTTATTGGGAGAGCTGATTGGAAAATTTTTCTTTTTTCAAAATAGATATGTAGGCTTTATGTTTGTTCTTGACCTAGACTCTAAATTACCGTTGCAAAAATTTTGATGATAATAAAGTACTTCAAGAAACAAAAGATTCACTTCAACTTTTTCATTACCTTAATGAACGGCCTTTGATGTTTTCCCGAACAAGCGCCGCCCCACCGGAGCCCCGATTGACTTGAGGGCCCTCGCTAGACAAAAACGTCACGCCCGACGGGGGCCTCGCAGGGCTCAGCTTAAAATGTAATGCGGCGCTAGCGGGGACCCGTCAGGGTGGATTTGTTTTGCCAAGAAAAGGTATTTAAGGGCTGTTAGGTTAGGTTCGGGAAAAGTAATTTTTTTTACTTTCATACTAATAATTTTTGATTTATAGTAATTTAAAAATTGACAATAGGGAAAAAAAAAAAACAAAAACAAAAAATAACCATTAAATATTCATATTTATTAAAATTTTTATAAATATATACACGGAGAAAAATAAATAGGAGTTTCTCCTATTTTTTATACTACTCTTCGCCGGCAGTTACCTTCTTAATAAAGTTTATGTACTCACCCATAATTTTCTCATAGGTACTTAGAAATAACTCCTGGTGCACCCTCTCGACTTCTCTTAGAACTTTTTCTCGTAGCTAGTGCTTGGAACCAAGAATACCGGGTGCTTCAGGTCGACTCCTGGTGCACCCGGTCAACTTATCCTGGAATTTTTCCTCGTAATCGGTACTCGGGACCTAGAATAATGTACCTGGTATTCTGGGTCGAAACAAGGAAATATCCTAGGAAAAGCTGACCAGGTGGCTTTTTCTGAGACATTTCCAGGTTTCGACCCGGGACACCCAGTACCTTGTTCTCAATCTCGAGCACCGTTTACGAGGAAAAGTTTTAGGAGAAGTCGACCGGGTGCACCAGGAATCGACCCGGGGCACCCGGTTGGCTTTTCCTGAGACATTTCCAGGATTCGACCCGGGACACCAGGTACCTTGTTCTAAATCTCGAGCACCGTTTACGAGGAAAAGTTCTAGGAGAAGTCGACCGGGTGCACCAGGAGTCGACCCGGGGCACCCGGTTGGCTTTTCCTGGGACATATCCTGGGTTCGACCCAGGGCACCTCATACCTTATTCTAAATCACGAGGAAAAGTTCCAGGAGAATTTGACCGGGTGCACCAGGCGTCGACCTGAAGCACCCGGTATTCTTGGTTCCAAGCACTAGCTACGAGAAAAAGTTCTAAGAGAAGTCGAGTGGGTGCACCAGGAGTTATTTCTAAGTACTTATGAGAAAAGTATGGGTGAGTACATAAACTTTATTAAGAAAGTAACTGCCGGCGAAGAGTACTATAAAAAATACGAGAAACTCCTATTTATTTTTCTCCGCCCAGATTTGATTTAGATAAATTATATTTATTTTTTTTACAAGCGCACTTATAAATATTGTTATTATTATAATATAAAATACTTACAAATATTGTTTTACAATGAAAAAAGTTAGAATTTTATAAAAAAATATTTTTAATTGTATCTCATTATTTCAATTATTTGGTAAAAATGAATTAATTTAAAAAAAATAGTTGGCCGAAGGTCTTCTTATTGAACACTTAGATACTTCAAACATGCTTCCAAATCAAAAGTCTTTTGAATTCGAAGAAGCTATCCAGATGTTTGGCAGAGGTAAAGCAGGGTAAGTGCAGGGCATCAAACATTCATGGAATTACCTGTAAATTAAATAAAAAAAAAAAAAGTTGAATTGCTTCATAATTTTCTGAATGTTTGTATTAAAACTATGATTAACTTTAAGCCAAGTTTTTAAAGAATGAACAAGTATTATAGATCAGTGTATACTGACTGTCAGAGCTTAGGACATTGTTAAATATGATTCTGTCGTGATTTTAAAAAGAGGGACGTGGTTCGAAATAGGACTGACCACGGAAGATGAAAAAAATAATACTAATTAAAAAAAAAAAAAAAAATTTCTGTAGAAAATCATATGATAAACAGTTTCGCGCTTTGAACGTCAGTATTAATTTATCAGATTTTTTTTACTTGATTGCATTTGGATTTACTCAAAATTCATTTTACTTTTGACAAAAAAAAAAAAAAAAAAAATTGATAAGAAGGTTGAAATGTACCTGATCACTTAACGAAGACTACATTTCCTCAGACAGTTTGAAAAACCTCGTAAAATAAGCATCTCTGTCGATTTTATTTTGCACCCATCATTCTTCACAATAGGAACTACTGCAATTTTTGTTAAAAATTTTTAACACAAAGTATCGATTCAATTTTAAGAAAGGTTTTCTAAAACGAAAAATTTAAAAAAAAAAAAAAAAACTTATCTGACTGTTGACGTTGATCCTTGACGTAGTTTCATCACATCTTATACCGACAAGAGTAGTAATATTACACCAGTTACACGTGTAATGTAAAACGTGTAACTTACTCGTGTTTATTTTCAACAGGGGTGCGAACAAACCCAGAACAGACAGCAATGAACCAATTATCGGAAATAATCAGTTTAATTCAATAGAAAAAAACTAATTAACTGTTCTTGCAGAAAATTTTTAAAAACGCTTTTTGTAATTTGACATGAGAAAAAAAAAACCGATGGTTTTACTTCTAACCCCCTTTCTTTGACTGTTAACGAAACGAACATCGTACATTAAAAATACAAAATTCGATCTGTATTCGATCCCAAGATCATAAGGTTTGATTTAGTTTGACAGTCAAAGAAAAGGGGTTAGAAGTAGAACCATCGGTTTTTTTTTCTTATATCAAATTTCAAAAAGTGTTTTTAAAAATTTTCTGCAAGAACAATTAATTAGTTTTTTTTTCTATTGAATTAAACTGATTATTTCCGATAATTGGCTCATTGCTGTCTGTTCTGGGTTTGTTCGCACCCCTGTTGAAAATAAACACGAGTAAGTTACACGTTTTACATTACACGTGTAACTGGTGTAATATTACTACTCTTGTCGGTATAAGATGTGATGAAACTACGTCAAGGATCAACGTCAACAGTCAGATAAGTTTTTTTTTTTTTTTTTTAAATTTTTCGTTTTAGAAAACCTTTCTTAAAATTGAATCGATACTTTGTGTTAAAAATTTTTAACAACAATTGCAGTAGTTCCTATTGTGAAGAATGATGGGTGCAAAATAAAATCGACAGAGATGCTTATTTTACGAGGTTTTTCAAACTGTCTGAGGAAATGTAGTCTTCGTTAAGTGATCAGGTACATTTCAACCTTCTTATCAATTTTTTTTTTTTTTTTTTTTTTTGTCAAAAGTAAAATGAATTTTGAGTAAATCCAAATGCAATCAAGTAAAAAAAATCTGATTAATTAATTAGGATGTTCTGAAAAACTCGACGTTAGGCGTCGCTAGTGTAAACTTGACTCGGCTCCGAGCAGTTTTGCATGGGAGCTGACGTATGACTGTGTGTATCGGTGAGAGATTCCACACGAACACACACACTGATACATCTGCTCCCATGCAAAACTGCTGGAAGCCGAGTCAAGTTTACACTAGCGACGCCTAACGTTGAATTTTTCAGACCATCCTAATACTGACGTTCAAAGCGAGAAACTGTTTATCATATGATTTTCTACAGAAATTTTTTTTTTTTTTTCATTAGTATTATTTTTTTCATCTTCCGTGGTCGGTCCTATTTCGAACCACGTCCCTCTTTTTAAAATCACGACACAGAATCATATTTAACAATGTCCTAAGCTCTGACAGTCAGTATACGCTGATCTATAATACTTGTTCATTCTTTAAAGACTTGGTTTAAAGTTAATAATAGTTTTAATACAAACATTCAGAAAATTGTGAAGTAATTCAACTTTTTTTTTTTTATTTAATTTACAGGCAATTCCATGAATGTTTGATGCCCTGCACTTACCCTGCTTTACCTCTGCCAAACATCTGGATAGCTTCTTCGAATTCAAAAGACTTTTGATTTGGAAGCATGTTTGAAGTATCTAAGCGTTCAATAAGAAGACCTTCGGCCAACTATTTTTTTTTTAAATTAATTTATTTTTACCAAATAATTGTAATAATGGGATACAATTAAAAATATTTTTTTATAAAATTTTTACTTTTTTCATTGTAAAACAATATTTGTAAGTGCGCTTGTAAAAAAAAAATAAATATAATTTATCTAAATCAAATACTGAACTGAAAATAAACGTCTTAAAAATGCAAGAAATCTTATTAAAAATTAAAAAAAAAAATTGATATCAAATTCACATTAAATTGACGTCAATTAAACATATTTTATCAGAATGCATTTTTATCAATATCTGAATAAATTTAGTGTTAATTTTACAAAAAATTGATCTAAATCTAATGTAAGTTATACATATATTTTATATTGAAACTATTTTAAAAAATCGACGTCAAAAATAGGAAAGTTTTGAAACAATCTAAACCATCAATTTTAGGTAAATTTTACGAAAAAATTTCACAAAAATCGATGCGAAATTTACGTAAGGAATTGACGTCAATTTTGCATTAAATTGACATCATTTTTTGTTGACAAGGGTTCCCTTTTTTTGACGTAAATTTTACAAAAAATTGACGTCAAAAAAAAGGGAAGTTTTGGAACTTTTCATATAGTAAATTTTGAGTAAATTTTACATAAAAATTACGTAAAATAGATGCAAAATATACGCAAAGAATTGACATCAATTTTGCATAAAATTGACATCATTTTTTTTGGCTAGGCGTGTATATATTTATAAAAATTTTAATAAATATGAATATTTAATGGTTTTTTTTTTGTTTTGTTTTGTTTTTTTTTTTCCTATTGTCAATTTTTTAATCATTGTAAATCAAACATTACTAATATGAAAGTAAAAAAAATTACTTTTCCGAACCTAACCTAGCATCCCTAAATTTCCTTTTCTTGGCAAAATAAATCCGCCCTGCCGGGCCCCCGCTAGCGCCGCATTACATTTACCGTTCAGCCCTGCCGGGGCCAACCTAGAATATCGGGGCAACTGGCGAGGCCCCTGCTAGCGCCCGGCTCAAATTTCTGTTCGGGTTATAGTCTCGAATTTTACAGAATTATTTTATTCTCATTTAAAAAGATTATTTCTTCATTCAAGCTCCAATACTTTGATGTTTTTTTTTAATACATAAATTAAAAGGGCAAAAGAACTTTCACAAAGTACAAATTTAATGTGAAAAAGTCAAAGAGGCTGAATCAATATCACAAACGTAAGTACTATTTATAAACATTCACGAAAAAATTTAAAAGAAGTTCTTTCAGAAATTCTCCCACATGCTGTTGCTTTTAAGAAGTTTTCGGTTCTTATATGAGAACATGAACTCAAAACAAAAAATTCAAGTATAAACTTTTAAATTAAATTTTTATATATGCAAACGCTTTTTTTAAAAGAAAAAATAGTTCTTTTTCATACATTCATACTCTTTCATTAGAAATTTTTTTAGAACTATTGTTAAAAATTCTTTTGTTTCCTCATTAAATGAGTAATTATCGCCTTGGGAAAGTTTTGTTAACTTAAGGCTGATGTTATTATTTAACATCTTTGAGATTCTTAGAAAATTAAGACATGAAATAGCACTAAAGAAGGCCACGTCAGCGCGAGGTAACTCGTCTTGGTTTAAAAAAATTTTCAATTTAGGTAGAAAAAAAAATCACGAAACTCTTTTTAATTGTTTCAAAGCTGAAGAACTTTTTTTCCCACTAAAAAAAAAACTTTGTAAAATCCGTGTAATTAAAAAAAGATGTAACCCGCACAGTATTAAAAAGTTGAAGTAGCAATAGAGTAATCCGAGAAAATGTAGCCATGAACTTTAATCTTGATGCTTTTGAATTATTAACTTTCATAACCGTAATCAACGTGAATTATTTAAATACGGGTACTACTAAACTTTGGTTTTTACCCAGATTTGAGCTCTGAGAGTGTCGCTTTAAAAACGAGGGTAACTTTTTAAACGTCCGAGGCTCTCAGCTATTTTATACACTTTAACTTTCAGCCGGGTGTACTTTGGGGAAGAGCAAATTCTCGTAAGAGCCAACCGAGTAGAAATTTTAAATTGCCCGGGTTACCGGAAAATTTCTTGTTTTCAACATCATCCATAGAGGCCTTCTTATCCGGCTTAATATTTCAATGTCTAATTGAATACATTCGCCAGACATATGTGAATCAGCTTTTGAAACAAACAAAATAAAAAGGATTATCGGATTTATTTGTACATGTGAGAAGCCTTTTGTGCGAGAAAAAAAGAGGCATGGTTTTCAAAAATCACAATGGCCTTTGTGTGGAGCTCGAGTGGATTTTTTGAAAAAATCAAAATACCTTTTTGGACGTATGTTCATTCGTGAAAAGCTATAAAAAGCCGTGGGCATGCACTCGGACGTAGCGGAAACGTCTTTTTTTCAGGAAAGGTCAAAATTAAAATGGATTTTTCAAATCTTGGAGTATTAAAATAGAGTTTGATTTTAATATCTCAAAATGAGATGAATGATCAATCACAATTTTAATCGCGTCTGGTTCACCTATTGGTTCGTCTCATTAGCGAGACTGAATTTTTCCAAGTGTGTCGCGAAGGTCAAAAAGTCGTCTTCTTTGTGCCTTGTGATTGATGACCAATGGTTTGAGAAAGTTCTTGGAAATCTTACGTTTTATGTACGCAAAGTCGAATCTGAAGTAAATCAATTCTCGATTTTGATGTCTACAAAAGCGTGCTTCAATTTTAATTACGATAAAAATTTATGATATTTTATAACCGAACACCCGACTTACTTTGATGAATTATGAAAAATTAACGAAGACCGAGCTCACACTTAATTACTGACATCAAGTTTTTAAACTGAAAATTTCAGGTTTTTTTTTTTAGAAATTTGCTTAAAATCTAATAGAAAAAATTTTAATTATTACTTAAAGTTCACAAGTAATGTACTTTGTGATTTGAATAATTTATTTAAAATTGTACTTTTATTTAAATTATTATTATTATTTCCAATTTTAAGGCTCAAATTATGAGCATAATTATTCAAAATTTCTGACAAGGTTTAATAATAAAATCTATAACCTTGAAAAGGTCATTACAAACCGATGACGAAACGTCAATAATAATAATAAAGAATTTTCATAAAATCGTTCGGGATACCAACCAAATAATTTACATTTATTTATTATTATTATTATTATAAATAAAAATATTGCTAAATATTATTATTATTATTATTATAAAAACAACATCAACAATTATTTAAAATAAAATATCAATTATATTTTTTCTGTTAGGTTTGTTTATTATCGGACGATTTTACGATACGTAATTAACAAAGCACACGAAATCCATGAGTAAACGGTGCGAGTTGAAATAAATTTATTTAAAACATATTTAACGATGTCACTATTCAAGCGTATCAAATTTTAAAACGAAACGCGAAGAATATATTTATTTTTGTGAAAATTAAAACACGTGAAATTTGTGCGTCAGTTTATTCTTCCGCGTGCCTTTTAATTAAAAAGCAAATGTTTATTTTACTCGTATTCAGCTTTGTAATTGACCACTGAAAATTAAGACAGAATTCTTTTTTTTTTTTTTACTTTTTCTCTGTTATCGATTGGAGAAAAATTTTTTCCTCATAGAGGTCACAATTAAAACCAGTTCGGTCTTTATTAGTCTCGGTGTATTGAATATTCCAATACTTTCTATCCGAGTTTTATTTTTATTTTTCCTATTAAAAACTAATTCTGTGGGAGTTTTTAATCAAAACTAAGATACTTTATAAAAAAAAATTCATTCGCAAAAGTACACGCTTTCCATCCATTCCCACACAAAATCCAATCAGCCGGAAAACAAACGCAACGTCATTCTCGATTGATGACTAGGCAATAAACCGTCAAAAGAGAAGAAAGAAAGAAAGAAAAAAAAAAAAAAAAAATTGCGATTTTTCGTTGAAATAAAAAAGCGTGACAATTATCCCAAATAGAGTCACACAAAAGCCCGCGAAAGATTAACAGCTCGAAGGTGCGAAAAAAAAAAAAATGGGGTTAATATGACAATTCACTTTTCTTCCTTCATTATTTTCAACTATAAAATTTGCATGAGCGTCGGGCACCCAATCGTTACGGTATTCTCTCGGGTGAGCTATTTTTTTTTTTTTTCGGTGTGAATTAGTCAACCCGGGGAGTATTGGATTATCAAATTTTTTTTTGTCCCGAGATTATGCAATACCATTGAACCTTTTTTAGTAATCATATACATAATAATAACTGATGAAAAAATGATAGACCGGAGTGAAAAATCGAGCGAGTAGACGGGGCGCATGGAATAATTCATAAGGACCGGGGGGATTGAGTAGACACGTGGAAAGCTCGAAAAATACAGGGAAAAATTCATCTCGGTGCGTTTTCATGAAAAACAAAACCGCGGGCGCGAGTCGTTGCCACCTTGACCTGTAACTTCTTTTCGCGAGTAGGTACAAAGAAACAACGCAATATTTTTGTTTCCTTTGTTGAAAACATTTAGTACTGTAAAGAACGCTTTGTTCTTTAATTTTTTATTTTACTTAATTTTCAATTCAACGTAAACAATTCTCGGTAGAAAAATACTTTTAAAACAATTCGCGAGCTATTTTAGAAAATACGTTTTGAATATTTTATTACAGTGTAGAATTAAAGTTCTGTTATGTCTGTAAAAGTGTCAAGAATATAAAAAAGTTTTAAAAGTACTAACAGCGTTAAAATTAATAAATAATTTTTAATCGCTCAACTTTTTAATTTTCACCGGACGGCTAATGATTCATGTAAGCTCTTTTTTTAACTTTAAGTTTAGTGTCTGCAGCTAATGAGTTACAAAAAGTAGTATCAAAGAATTAAGGAGGTTCCCTACCAAATAGATCCAGCCCACAGATTTTTATTAAATTTTACGTACAGTCAATTTTTGATGTAAGAAATGGCTAGCTAAAATTTCAAGACGCTTAGGAACTTCACAAAAAACAAATGAACATTTCAATTTTGACTTATTTAGCATAGTCTCGTATGAGAAATTTACTTTTATTAAGAATATTTTTAATTCTAGCCCACAGATTTTGATCAAATTTTTTTTATAAAATAAAAGCAAATCAATTAAAATTTTTAGTATCTTTTAACTAATCATTAGGAGACTCTAAGTAATAAATAAAAATCGTTTACGTGAAATATGCATGATTGCGAGGTTTAGGTATACTGCGCGTCTCAGAAATCTCATCGTAGCATCGCACTTGACATATACATTGGTAGGGAACCTCCTTAATCAAAATTAATTCAACTACTTGAATTAATTAATCGTAATTAAAGGAAGCGGGTAACTTCTCAGTTCGTAGACTTGAAATCGCTGACCTTGCCCGTAGTTTTTGAGTGTCACTAGGGTTGGGTAGGATTTTGTTGGCCCCGCGCCAGTAGTTGAGATACCCGTGTAGCGCGGCACGTATCGTCGCGGTGTTTTATGAATGAACCGACCGAGCGCTGAATTCAAAGGGGATCCATTGTGGGAACAATGTGCGTGAATTTGATACGTGCACACGACGTGCATTGTGCACACGCCACTCAAGGTCCTTGGGTATTTCTTAGTGATGAAAACATTTAATCTTGTTTATTAGTTATCACATTCTCTAGTTAAATGTTTTAATTTATTATTATGGTCCAAAAATGAACATTTGATTGTTTCTTGTAGATCAAATTTTTGTTACAAAATAAAGTTTTAATATTTATCGTCAGATCAAACCGTAAAATTTTTTCAAATTTTCTCTTACTTATCATATTAACGAAAAAATCTTCAGTTACATTAGAATGCATATTGAATAATAACAATAAATTTATAGTATTTTTACATGTTATTTTTTGTCAACTAGGTAAAGTAAAAAATTGACTTCAACTTGAGTTTTTTTATCCGTAAACTCAATCTTTGACTAACAATAGTGAAAAATCTACCAGTCTTGAAAATACTTCAAGGATATTTACACTCAGTTAAGAAAAAAAAAAAAAAAAAAAAAAAAAAAAAAAAAAAATCAGCAAAAGCAGCATTGTCTCCAGAAATTCGCGAGATATCGTAAAGCTCAAAGACTCTGAGCTTTCACGGGCGAGTGAAAGCATAAAGGCTCCCGCGAATTTATAGGGATGAGTTACAGGAGTAAAGCTTTCAAGCAGCGAGAGGAAGAGTCTAATTCGGATTCTAACTTCGTTTCGCTGCGCTATCTGCCGCTGACGGAGCATACCTGGTTTTCAAATTTTCGAATTTTACGGCTGCCCGTAAACTTAACGATCGAAAATTTTCGCATGTAAATTTTGAGCATAAATTATGATTTATCTTTTACAGGGTAATTTTTATTTACATATTTACATAATACGTTGATGATTTATTGGTACGAAAAAAACTTTTTTTATCGGGATTAAAGTATTCCAACTTATTGGGTCTGATAGTTCAGAGTTATTATCAAAAAATTTTACAGCAATGAATGTACTTTGAAAGTCAAGATCAAACCGAAAAATAAATTTAAAATCACGTATTTTCAATTCAAAAATTGATTTAAGCGTAAACAGTCCCATCGATCAGATCAATACAGTGCTTCCAGTTTTTAAATAAACACAGTAAGAACTAATTTTTAAACCGTTAAATCGATACATCAGCGTGAGCTCGAGAAGCAGGTAGCTCAAACTTACCGACTGCCAGCATTTTACTCGCGAATGGCTGTTGAGCGTAAGCCGGCTCCCCGCATAACAAAGAGTAACGAGCGCGCTACGCCCACGAGAATACGTTCTTTTCACTGCATAAAATAGAAAAGCGTGCGAGCCGCCGAAACGTATAGTTAGCGTACGGGTAATGCATGCGCGAGCTTCCCTCCCGAGTGTCATTCACCGCCGCGACGGAGCATAAATCGATCGACTTCTGTTGGATATAGAAGAAAATATGTTTTTCCTCTTCATCAAGCCGTCCCTCCTGTCCAATCAAAGAGGCTCTAAGTGAGCAAAATTAGATTCTCGGGGAAAAGCGTCCCCGAGCTGTTATGTAAATTTTTGACGGGAATTGAAAATTTTCGAGGGACTTGAAGTATTGAATTTTGAAAAATTTACAAAGAGGTGCATCGACTTTGTCGGAGTATAGCCAAAGGGGATGATGATATAGCGGTTGAGCTGACCCTTCGGAACAATGGAGTTGAATGTAGCTCAAACGTAAACAGTCGGTTGTTGCAAAATGTTAAATTATGATGACTGGTCGCCGCTCTGCAATTGTACTCAACGGTATAATTTTTTTTTTAGTTTTCGTGACTTTTGTACTCAAAGAGGGACTCTATGAAACTTTCGTACCATGTATTTTGTAACATATGGCTAGCTACTTAATTTAAGTATTACGCATAATTTTTAGTATCTCGTAATAAAGTGGATGAGGTCAAATTTTTCTTTTTAAAAATACATTTTAACAAAATGAAAACTGTATTTTTTTTTTTTTTTACTTATCAATTTACCAAAAAAGAGAATCTTTTTTATACTGTTATCACAAGCTACAAAAATGTATGTCTTTTTTATCTGATCCTTATTCGGTACCATGATACAAGCGAGCAATGCATGTTGAAAAAAACGGAAATAAGTTTAAGCCAACGTAATTGTCTTTAAACCCCACGACTCAAAACAATCCTCCCCAGTGCGCAGTGGGGGTACAACGCGATCAGTGCAATAACCCTCAATTGAACTGCAGGGGCGGGGAGAAACCGGCACCGGGGGCAATACGAGCGTGTACACGTCTAATTTGCCCCGATCGATTCACCCGGCCTCGAAGTCAATTTCGTCGTTGCGGAAAAAGAGAGGAGATAGCCGACACCTAAGATTTTTCCGATAAGCCGGCAATAAAAATGTAAAATCCGAAATTGGGAGCCGATGAAAAATCAGAGCTGTTTCACTTTTATCTCCGCGCCGACGGAATAATGTTGGGATGAAAAAAAAACGTATACGTGTGATGATTATATACATAGAGATGTTTTATGGATGCACGTGTGACCCTGCAGTCGGATAGAAAATTGCCCCGTGAAAAGAGTGACTTTGAATTTTCAGATTTTCATTTTTTTTTTTTTTAATTTTGATGTTGTGATGCTTGAAATTTACCCCATTTGCATATTTTAAAATCTGAAAAAAAATTAATCGAATTTTTAATGTAAAAGTGACAAAATCTGTCAATAGAGATATAGAGCCTAAATATATGCATTTACTTTATTTTTTATTTTTAAACTTTAATTTTATTTGTAACAAAAATAAATTCAAAACCATTAAATAATTTTCCACTTGATTCATTACATAAAATTTAAACTGAAATATATAAATAGTTAAAAGACTAATAAAAAAAAAAAAAAAAAGAAGTTTTTTTCTGGTAGTTGTTAAGAAATGAATATTCATTTATCGACTTCCAAGTTGATCAATTAATTACATAATCTCACAAATCTAATTTCCATTAATTACAGCATAACTGTGGGAGCTTATGCCAGAGACGTGCTTGAAAGGTTTGAAACGGCGTTGCATTACATCAGAGGTTTTGAAAGCGCTCAAATTTACGAAGAATATTGGGATTCAATGATGACAACAGTCGACAGTACGCCCAAAATTGTTATTAATTGCAATATCAACATTTATTGTAGCCCTTCTCTTCACTTTTTTGGAATCAGATGAGCTTCGAAATTTTCGGATCTGACATTAGTCTACTGGCCATTATATCTTTGTCGGACACGGTGGTTCGTTCGAGAAGCAACAGAGATTTACTGTGAAGATATGCTCTTGAGGCTCAAGTAGTACTAGAATGCTACTTGATTTCTTTCATAAATCTTTTGCTGCTAGAAATGTGGTTAGTCAAAGCTCAATTATATTTTGACGGTCGCCTCAATGGATCGGGATATTTGCGCAAATACTGATATGTGTATGGTACATTTTCCCTCTAAGAAGAAATCTCCTTGAAAGCTCTAAAATCATAAAAGGTGAAAATCTCTCCACTGATCAGCAGGAAAATTTAATTTATATGATGACTCAGACTAGGACTTTCTAGTAGTACTATTTCGATTCGCGTGTTTTAAAATATCGAAAAGAATTATAATTAAACTCGCGTAATTTCAAAATGATCAAATTTTTGTGTACTTGATTTTTAAGCTACCTTTTGTGAACTATATAAAAGTACTTGAAGGTGAACTATATAAAAGTACTTGACAAAATAACGTAAGCATCCTTGCAAATTCAAACCAACTTAAGTGCAGCACCTTTGTAAATTTAAACCAACGTTCATAAGAGCATCCTTGTAAGTTTAGACTGACGTAAGCGTCATCGTTTTCTTGCTAAGCTTACCCAAGTCCTCGCTTAAAATTTTCTTGAATGATAACGATCATTACAAACAGTTAATTATTTTTTCCAACAGCTTTGAATATTGTTTTAAATGAAAGCTTCTTCTATAACTAAATTTTGCAGAAGTTTAAAAATTGTAACCTAAGTATTTTTACTATTTTACGTAACTACTTAACTGTAAAATAGTAAAAATGATCTTAGTATTAATTGTAAAATCGGTGGTTTATATCTTACAATACTACAGAAAATTTACACTTTTAGAAAATTTATGAAGTACGAATCCGTAAAGAAGTGATACACGCCGAGTGTATCTACTAACGCACGAATTTTTATCGACTTTCTCGCCCTCGCAATTTTCAATTCAATTTCACCTCTTCGAAAGGAGGCGTTTTTTTCGGAGGTAACAGCATATACCTCTTCTTTTGAATACATATACATGCACTCATATGCCAGAGTAGCGCGTGCATTCATTCACCGTAAAATACCGTCGAAAAATTCCTTTTGAAGCCAGAATGCGTCCAATTAGAGAGAAAAAAATTATATTCCCTTGCTCGCTCGCTCGTTTTAACCTTGCGCGCGTAAAAAAGATCTTGCCCTGCCTTCTTTGCGTACACTCCTCTTTTGCTCCCTCCTCGTCTTAATACCTTTTTTTTTTTTTGCTTGCAGCTCCGAAATAATACGAGATGCTACTTAAAGTGATTTAAAACTTCCGTAATAACGCTTCGTCATTTGTAAATGGAAAACTTTGAATTGAAGTCATAGTAGAGATAACAATTAATTGTGAATTATAAATGATACTTTTTTTAGTGAAAATTTTTATTCCTTCAAAACTGACTTGAAAGTGCAATTTCCTACAAAGGATTATGATCCTTTATTTGTATACAGTACATTTTTTCATCGCGAATGAATATTTTTCATAAATAAACGGGTTAGAGTAAAAAGTTTTTAGTATGAATGATAGCAGTCATAATTTTTAAATTTAAATTTTTCAAGAATTCTTTGTGAAATATATTCATACATAATACCCCGGTCGGTACTAAGATGTTGAACTTTAATAATATTTTTCAGATTTCAGTCACAAAAATCCTATTTATTTCACGAATAAATTTACAGTCTTGAAAATTTTTTTTTACAATCTTTTTATTTTTAACTGCTCCGATGAGTTTAAAATAAGAATAGATAGTTCGATTAACAACAATGTGCGAAGTTTAATTAAAAAGTTAACAATCATCCAAAGAAACTGCTGTTAAAATCGGTACTTCCCATCTCTAAAACCTAACCCAAGTTCTCGACTTTACAAGGTAGAAACGGGATGCTGGATGGTAGCTGTGCACGTTCAGCACTTCGCGCGCCGCACGTGACCGGCATGTGGACTCGGGGCTTATTATCCCTGCGCGATTCTGAAATCCAATCAGCTGAGCCCGGCCGGATGACGCCCGGGTCGCCTTATATGTGTGAAGGATTCGTTATTTCCGCACCAGCCCCTTTTTCCCGTTTGCTCTGAATAATCGCATTAATAGAGTGGTGAATACGATTATCTGAAATGTGTGTTTACTTCGTAATAAAGTAGAACAATTAAAAACATTGGAGTGTTTGGCTTAATTAGTAAGTGAAAATTTCGTAATTTTTAATCTGCTGGCTGGCTGACGGTTGAAATACCGCTGGTTATTTTAAATCCCTTTCAGAGGTTTTTTTTTATCAAAGCTCTGGCACTAATTTACATGGAGTAAAAAGAATGCTGTAAAAATTCAAACATAAATATGATAATTAATCAGGGAATATTTACCGAGGAATATCATGTTAGAAACTGATGAAAATAAACCATGTAAGTAGTTTTTTCTAGCGCTTGTAAAAAATCGACCTAATTTTTTACTTAGCTTACGATAAATTTTTTACTTTAACACTATTTCTTCACAAAGTTACCTTTAAAAACTGTTATAGCTTTACATGCTTTCAACTTTACTAAATATTTGAATAGTAAAAAAACTGTTAAAAATTTACAACACCCAAAATATATAATTCTCTCCTCTACAAATTTACAGCTATGAAAAACCCCTACCAATTTCAGTTTAATTTTTAATATATTATTAGTATCATTATTTATTTATTTTCCGAATACAGGGATGTAACCCTATCATACTCGTATGAGATATACATTTTTTACAACTCACTAAAATATAATACTTTGACGTAATAGGCGACAATGTAAGAAATTAAGTATAAAATATATAATAAATTTTTAGAACTTTAAGAAATTAATTATAAAATATATAATAAATTTTGAGTGTCCACATCAACACAATGCCACCGCCTCCCAAGTCTAACGGGCTAGCTAAGATAACTCAAACCAGGAGTACGACCAACTCCTCCAGAAACTCGGGCGATGCCAGGATCCCCAAAACTCAGCTGAATGACTTCTTTAAATCATCAAGTCAGCAAACCGGCAAAGCCAGAAAGGCAAACGAGGAGTTAAGTAACTCCGAAATGTTGGCCGCGATCATAGCAGACGAGGTTGAAAGACAGCTGTCCGACATAAAACCCTTTGTAAAGTCGATTGTGAGGGAAGAGCTGGAGGCCTATCACAAGAAATGGCTGACCGAGAAAGCCGAACTGACCGAAAGGTTGGACTTTCTCGAAATGAGGGAGGAATCTCGTCTCCGCAGTGAGAAACGCGACAATATAGTTATACACAACCTCGAACTACTGACTGGGGAACCGAGGAGAGAGGTACAACAGTTCATGAAAGAAAATCTGGGCTTAGACATCGAAGTCGCACAGGTAGTTCAGATGAAAACCGCTAAAAACAAGAAATTTTTTGTATGCAAAATGTGCAGCCTGAATGACAAGAGACTTATATAATAAATTTTTAGCAACAAAGTTAAAAGTTAAAACTAAGTTAACAATATTTTAATGTTGATAAATTCTTCTTCAATTTCTCTTAAGAATACAATGCAGCTATCAAAATTTAACAGTTCAATTATACAATTTCCATAGAAAGCCTTAGTTTCCTCGGTACCTCATTCGATATCTTGAATTTCTGGGGTTAAAGACGCACCGTTCAGCTTCAAAATCCATCCCCGTCACTCGCATCGGCACGCAAACAAAGCGTAATTCACCAGAGCGCACCGCACGCCGGGTTAATCATCATACCCAACCCAATTAGCCTTTGACTGAGTCGCTCCCGGCTCGTCCGCTTTAGGCCCGACCTTCGCCGCGAAAGACCCGGCACGGCGCGGGCTAAAAAACCCTTGGATTTTCGCGCGCACCTTGAACTCCGACCTACTTACCTGGAAAGGGAGGGGAGGATGCGTATCGTGAACAGGGGGTGTGTATTAACGCAGCCTTGGCGGGTAACCACTTTAATTGGAAGGGCTGAATTTGGAGGGAAGATTTTTTTTATGGGGAAAGCGGCTTTGTACTTGATTGGATGAGGTGGATTGTTTCGACTAAGTTTTTCGGTTTTGGGTTTTTTACCGTGGAGGTTCGTTGTTTTAAATTCGTTGCAGCACTCTGTTCAAAGTGTATAACAAAAATAGTTTTTGATAAAGATTTGCATAAAAATATTGATAATTATAATTTGATCTTAGTACCAATGGAATAAAAAATTTTGGAGTCCGAAGTACTGTCAAAAACATGTATTTCACTAATTTTTAATATTCTTAAAACTCTTAGCATCGATAAAAGGAAGAAATTACTTTCACCCGCACACACTGGGATGATTGATTTTAGTAAACTTTTTCTTTAAAAAAAAGAAGGAGTTTGGACAAAATGAAAGAGATCAACCGTCCGTGAGAAATTCAAATAAAGCCCTCAAAAGTCCCGGAAATCAATGAAAGGCGCGCGCGCGCGCGCGGCTTTTACGCCATAGATAAAAAGAAAAAGGGGGTGGGGGGAGTAAAAAAAAGTCGGATAAAAAGACAAAACACCAATTCAATCTCGTTAAGCCGTCGATTAAGGCGAAATAGCGCGAGTCGAAGCTCCGGTGGGAAGAGACAAAGCCAAAACTCACTTTTTCCATTTCCAGGGCAGTGGGCTGGCACTGGAAGCGTAAATTGATCCTTTCAGCTTATCTCTCTCTCTCTCTCTTTTTTTTTTTAAATCTCCCTTGAAATTATTTTAAAAATTTCGTTGTGCTCTCTGTTTGCGTGCATTAAAATTCTAATGTCTCTTTTGCCGGCGGTTTCGGATTAATGTGATCAGGGTCATAATGGTTTTATTTTCATGGTATTTCAAAACTAAAGAGGATGCTGAAAATTTTATTATTTCATCAAAGGGTAACTTCACCACGTAAAGTAATACATTTTTCATTAAAACGATTAAAAGCTTCATGGCACCTTGCAAAAAATGACTGCACAGGTTTTTTCATTATGCTTTCTTAAAAAATTTGTTGACTGTTGAACAAATTTTTTAAGTTAAAATCTATATTCTAATAAAGCTTAAAAAAAATTCATAAAAATATTTGATAAATTTAGGTACTTCATTAGGAAAAAAATAGTATATTTTGCACCAAGGACTTGAAGTGCGCTTTGGAGCACATTATATAAAGCCGAGATGCAAATAAATTTTGTTTCAGCCCAAAGCTTGGCTTAAAGTTTGTTATTTTTAGCGAGCGGGGTTTGAAGAACAGAGATTTGGTTCTGACAGCGTAGCGTCACACATAGGATCTACACTTCGTTCTTCAAGATCAGCTCGATGGGATAAGGCAAAAGATCTTACTATCTTCCTATGACATAATGTATTATTTCTATCGAAGCTTTTATGCTCTAGTGGCACTAGACTAGTGCATTAAGCCGGTATTTCACCGAACCCAATCTTTCAATTACTTCCACTTTTTCTTTTTTTCATGCTTGATGAAGGGCATAAACAAGGTTAATAAATTACGCAGGGATGAGTGTTAACAATCACTTTCATAAGGGATAGCAGGGGTAAACACACGGACCGGTCGTGCATAATCGAGCTAGCAGCACCCTACTTGACGATAAATTTTCAGCCTAGAGGGCCGAACGAGGATGTAGGCACTTATACGATCCTTCACTCGTCGGGCCTTTCACGCAAATTGGCGCGCGGCCGTGCGGAAATTCAAGCTGATTAGCAAAGTAGCCGTTTCTATTCAAATTATAATTCTGCTGTTGTTGTTTGCCTACGCAAAAATCCAAGCGCTTCATAAATTTATCTCTATTTATTATCATAATAAAAGGGATGTAGAAGAAAACTTTGATTGTTTCTTTTGTTTATAGAAAATGAAGAAGAAAAGCGTAATAAATAAACTTACAAACATGTCGGCAAAGAAGAAAACTTCGATTGTTTGTTATTATGCACGCCTACACTGTAGGATACAAAATTTATAATTATATTTTTTCAAAAATGTGATAATCATTTATCAATTAACAATGGACCAACTAATTTCCAATTAAGTTAGCGCAAATCCATAGCTCATAAATTCAACAAAGACAGGAGAAAATAATTCCTTGCACCCACTTTTTTGTTAATAAACAATGATTAACGAGTGTAAATTAATCAGCATTAAGCATCCCACGCAGGAAAAAAAAATAAAAATTGAGTATTATTAATCGCCCGTGAAAACAATGCGTGCTAAGTGCGGCGGTGCCCGAGGCAATTTTTCATCTCTAATTTAGCCGAGTGTGGTAATACCCCATGCAAGCGAAGACACGGCCTGCACTTCGTTCATCTTCATCACTCAAGCTCGGGCTTTTTCCTTTTGGGCGCGAGATTATGATTAATCGTAAATGCAACAATCGCCGCTTCCCAGCTCGCTTAATAGGTAAAAATTAGATTTACCCGGGAAATTGTTTTTTAAATCTAATCATCCAAATTGACCCCCTTTTTATTTTGGGTTTTTTTTAGATGATGGTAATAGAAGAGAGAGATAGTTTCGGCTCTTTAGTTTTTAATTTCCGTGGCAATACTGAAAGCAAGTCCGGCACACCGGAAACGAGTCACTTCGGTAGGGAGCGAATTTTAACGATCTAATAATGCGAGAGAGCGCAACGCAATTAGCAAATCCAAATAAAGTCAAGCGAATTCTCTCTATATTTACCCCCGACAAATACCAAAACCAGCGAAAAGTGAAATATAAAAAAAAAAAAAAAAAAAAAAAGAAGAAGGAAGGAATGAAACTTTTGGCCAAACTCGATATCGAAAAACTTCGGCTATCGAACTTTCTCTGTTTTGCTTAAGAATGTTGATTTTGCCTGGTAAAGGAGATAACGAATGGAACCCGAGATTGAATTCGTTTGTTATTTTCCGGATACGAAAATGAAAAGAAAAAACGCAGTTTGGAAAATTCAAATGACTTTGTGTTTTTTCAAAATTCATAATGAAATGATTGATCGTCGTAAAATCTGCGCTGAAAGGTGGGAAATTGTGCGAATAAACGAAGAGATACGAAACATATCGAAAATCAACGTGAAAATTAATTAAACCTGGCCAAACGCACGTAATGTAAAAAAAGGTAATTTGCGTTTAAAATTTGTTGTTCAAGTGAGTTTTTAATTTAGCGAAATACAGTAAATTAATTCATTCAGTTAAGAGACCGGGGACGTATTAAGCTTGGTTACACTCAAAATTTCCATTTTAATTAAATGATTATTGTCAGTTTAACGAATTCGCGGCGGCCACGTTTTACCTTATAAATTGGACTTCACCTTTTTATTTACCAATTTCATTTCATCCTTCAATTTTGTTTGCTTTTTATGCGTTTTCGAAAATAAAATTTGTTTAATCAAAACTTCATCAAAATATTCCGTAGCCATCTCTGTGGAAAATTCGAAGAACGACTTTTCTTGTTTTAGATTTTTGTCAAAACAAAAAAGTAATTCGAGGAATCTGTAAAAAAAACTTCATACAAAAATTTCGATCAAAACAGTAATATGAAGCTTATTTAATGGTAAATTTTTTATTTTCCAATCGTTAAAAAATTTTTGTTATTATTTTTATACGAGCTTTTGTTAACACAAAGAATTATTGTTGATCGCAAGTTGATCGCATTTATTGTTTGCAAGTAATCGTATCAATTTCAATAAAGGTGGATCCAGACGATCAAGATGCAATTATTGAATAAATATTTTATTTTTGAACGACCCGCCAATAATAAATCACACCGATCTCAACAAGGCATTTTTGACAGATACAATCAACCATTAAAACTTAAATTCTATCTTCCGGAAGTAAAGATTGATCGGCGTACGCAAGGCTCTAAAAAAAAATTTGTTAAAAATTGAAGCGACGTTAATAACTCAAGCAGGCCATAGTGCCAACCATAAAACTGGATGAAAATTATTCATAGCCCGGTCGACATATGTCTACACCATTATCGAATATAAACGCGCAAAGAGAAGACAAAGGTCCCCCGTGTATATAGCCTCCGCAGAATCCTCAAAGGGATGAAGTGAGGCTCAAGGGCTGCGCGCTTCTCACTTCCTCCCTCCAAATGGAGATTTCATGTAAATAAATGGCGCGAGCTCCGCTGTATTTGTTTACGAGCGCGGGTTTGAATACTTTTGTATGTTTGTACAAATACCGATCTTGATGTTTTAAAAAAGATTTCGATTTTTTGTACGAATGTGTTTGGTAAAGATGATCAGACCGAGGTCAACCAGTGATTTAGGAAATGAATCTTCGCGTCTGAATTTTTTAACAATTCAACTTTTCTTGTTTCTCGCGATTAAAAAAGTTTTTAACTGCGTTTAGATTTAACGAGCGACTGCAAATTTCATGAAAACGTCACTTTGTAAAATATAAAAATACTTTCTTGCGGCATCAAAGTACCCAAGTAGGATAGTGTCCCGGAAAAGGTCACTTCTGCGTAAACTATTAAAAATGTTTAACTTTTACGGACTTTTGATAAACTTCAGAGCTGTCAAGTTTAAAATAATTTATAAAAATTCCAGTTTAACTCTTGTTGTCGTGGTTGCTGAAAATTGCTTATCGTAAACATGTTAAAAATTGTTTAAAAAACGATATACATTATTAATCAGCGGACTAATCGGTCATCGCGATTAATCGATATACAAAATATCGGATCTTGCGGTCGAACAATAGTTTCATTTTCCACCCAAGCGATCGTTTACCGTTAAAATCCTCGTTCATTGTTTACGAATACGCGTATATAATGTGATTATACAATTTTATGAAAGAGTTTTTCGAGCCATAAACTCGCGATGCGTTTCTGCAGCTAGTAAAACGTTGCTCACGCTCACGTGAATAATTAATCCAGGGTCTAAAGTAACCGTAAAATTTGTTTGATATTTTCAAACGATAAACGTTGAACTTGGAGCTGGGGGTATTATATAAGCACCGCTAGCTTCGCATCAAAGCGCTGCTTCAGCCCCTTGAATAATAGATTTGGTTTCGCGAGCCGCGTATTATTTGAAATTTCAATTAAACTATTCAATGTTATTAGAAGACCGAATGGCGGTCTGATGAAAAGTTCATTTTACCCAGTGGTTTGCCATTCGGTCATTATAATCAGTGAGTATCAGTCTTAATCGTTACGCATACGAAGCTATTTGAAACTATGAATTTCTTACGGTTAAGTTCCGCTTTGATTGACTCTATAAATATATAAATTGATTCGTACTGTAATTATCGTCAAGTCCTTTTTCATCGTTTGAAGCACACAGCAGTAAAACTATTATTTGACTACAAATTAAGATAGCTCAAGTTGAAAGTTTCGGGTATACCATCACGGAAAATATATTTACGGGATGTTCGAAACGAGATCGATTATTTTAATGTGAATTAACTTTGTTTAAAAGTTACACAGATCAAATTTTAAAAACATTTTTTACCTCCTAACTATTTCAATTTTTTTTTGTTTCTGTAAAATTCATAGTTTCACAATTTATACAGCCATATAAGTTTCTGAATTAATACTGCGACTTTTTATAAAATTTTTGGCTCAAATGCTATAATGAATTTACAATTTATTTTGACTTTTTTTAATTTTAGATTACTCTTCAAGTGAAATCGAATATATCAAAAGATACCTTGAGATTTTTTTTATGAAATAATTTATTAATAAATATTAAAAAATGTATTTAAGCAGC
Organism: Encarsia formosa; assembly: GCA_038277355.1. Lineage (NCBI taxonomy): Eukaryota > Metazoa > Arthropoda > Insecta > Hymenoptera > Aphelinidae > Encarsia > Encarsia formosa. The sequence goes on from CM076184.1 coordinate 117,792,329, forward strand.
AATTTATTTAAGCACAATTTTCACCAAAAAGTCTTCAAATTTCAATATACTACTGTTAGAAAAGAATGTTCAATGTTTATTTACTTTTTTACCTGAGTTTTTCTTTACGTAATGTAATCAATTCACCAAGAAATACACAGAGTTATGACTTTACCATTTTAAAATCAATTTTTCAAAATCCGGTGAGTTTAAGATAAACAAAAAAAAACTAATGTTTCGAAAAAAGCAATTTCGGTGCAGTACTTTGAAGCGGAAAGCAGATGCGATGCATTTTTCATCAAAAAGTTTTTATTGTTGACGCCGACGAGGTAAAAATCGAGTTATAATACACACCCACGCTCCGATCGATCGATACGCGCTGCTGTAGTGTAAGCTTGGAAGAGCGTCCAAACGGTCACGACCCTTGGGTTTTTTCGTCTCCGAATACATGAATGGCAAAACACTCGGAAGATTTAATGGAAAAATTTAGGTCCGCAACTTGTTGCGCTACTGACGTTGTAAATTACGGAAGATTGCGAAACACGTGAATATTACAGTAGTCGAAATGGAAGTTCCGGGAAATAAAAAATTCGCGCCTCTCGCTCTCCCTTTTTTTTTTTTAATTCAACTTTGCGCCCCCGGAAAAAGGATCGAGTTCCCGGGCTATGAAAGAAATTCCCCCGCGCGGTCTGTAATTTCCCTCCTTGAATTTAAATTACCGAATCAAAATATTTCACTGGACGACGGCGAGAGAGGCCAGGGTGATGGTTAACGATGTGCAAAATTGTTAGCATTTTTATTTTCAGCAGGTTTTTTCGAATGCGGCGATGATAATTTGTAAAGTTGAAGTTAAAATTGATATGAAGTATTGTACAAATAAGTATTTAAAAAAAAGTATACTAGTATTTTTTATTATGACAATTATCCGAGTAAAAAAATTAAGAAAATTTTTCCTTTGTCTTACCAACGCCAAACTTAGTTGGTTAAGAAAACTTTCAACTTTTGAATGGGCGGGAGAATCAATCGACTTAATTATTAACGCTTTACGACTCGAGCGTTTATGGGAAAAGTTCAAATTAGTCTTTAAACTTTTGTGATTTTCGATTCTCCGGGAAAAAACTTGTCTCTGGTGTAATAAATAAGTTTACATTTACATTTCGAACCTTCGACAATGAAAAACATTCGTAATTTGTAAGTGGATAGAGAATCAAAACGTGAAATTAGCCGTGCAAGTCGCGTGATGAGTATTTTATTGCCGTCGTAAATTAAGCCGTTTTAGTACACTATAACCGCAAATGATGCCTCGGATATAATTAAGCTTTTGCAACTTGTTGCTGGGCTCTTTGAATAAATCAAGTCTCCCGCGCTTTCGCAATCAACAAGAAAACTCCCCAAATTCTCGGGTTTTCTTCAAAAAAACTAACGTTGTTTTTTGAAAAATTTCATTCCACTTTCTTTGACACTAGGAAAGACTCTTTTTTGGCAACAAAAAATTCTTCTGTAAAAGGAATCTCGCGAAGGCGAGAAGAAAACTTTGAAGCTTAAACTTTGTTTCTCGAACGACTTATCTCGAATAAAAAGTACCCGTCCCTTTGTTTTTGCAATCCTTTCTTTCGAGGCTCGAAACTACAATCAAAACGAGATAGAAAAACTGTAAACTAGGTTCTTTTTCAAGTTAAAGAAATTTCGACATCTAAAAGTGATTATCCTAAGGTGGCGTTCTAAAAACATACGAGGAAAATAAGACCGGTAATTTTCCGTGTGAGCCAGGGCGAGGTAAAATACGTATCTTCTGGCGCGGTGGCGGCGACGCGTCCCCCGGTAATGGATGCGACGAGACGTCGTAATTCCTGCGCTTTCTTTTGCCGCTTGCTTACTATCCACCGCTGTTTTTACCCCACGAGATTCTTTGTGACGCAAGCTTGCACCGACTGACAAAGCGGACAGGCAGGAGTCTAATCTTAGCCTTTCTTTTTCTGTATTCCTTTGCGTGCTGAACTTGATAATGAAGAGATATTTTGTTTTGATAAAGCCAACGTGATTGCTTTGAGTGTTTGGCCTGTGGAGTATCAAAGTGAGCTTTTTTTTTTATTCAAAGAGGATTATAAAACAGAAGACAAGTCATTCGTTTAATAATTAAAAGTAAAATACCTTGTTTTATTATGAACAGATTTATTTTTAGAACTAACTTTTTAAGTTACAGAAATAAATTTTAAATTATTATTTAAAATGAAGTTTAATCTATTTTTATTATCAAGTTACAGAGCTAGTAAGACTACACAAGATAAACAAACTGAAAACATAGAAAAAATAAATTGTTTAATCATCACAGCAGTAGTTTTTAATCCTATATTGATTTGAAAGTCAAATGTTTACCAAAAATATAATTTTTATTTAAGCATTCATTGATAAAGAAAAAAAAAACATAAAATTGAAAATATTGCTATCTTTAATGAAAGTTTCCCTAAAAAACTAAATTCGACATAAATCATAACATAAATTATTGGAACTCAAAAAGATGAAACATTATTTCTCAATCATTCAAAAAAAGGCTAGGTCACATGCATAGTAAGAAATCATCTCTATAATTTCATTGGGTAAAGAAAATTCTTTGACTAAACCTGATTCATGAATTTTTTTCATTTGAGTTTGTAAAATATCTCTTCTTTTCAATGCCATTTTAAAAATATTATCTAAATCTTTGCCGAAGATCCGAAACCTTTTAAGATTTCTTGGTGATTGAAATGCTTTTACAAATTCTTCATTTTTGAGCAGCAAGATCAATTTTTTATGATTCTGACGCAATTTATAAACATTATAAACCGTAAGATCTTTGTGAATTTCATAATTTCTTATTCTTCTTAATTCATTCAAGCAGTCTCTGAATAATCTGTATAAGTTTTTATTTTTCTGTATATATTCTAAATTTTTAGCACAAATAGACTGATTTTCAAATTTGAGTATTGCCACTTGTTTTACAAATCTTTCTTGGGCTTCATAACCAAAATAATAGTAATAACCTCCAGAATTGATTGAGGTGCTTAGGTGAGCTCCATATTTTAAAAGAGTGTATATAATTTCTGGTTTATTTAATTTGCAAGCTTTATTCAATATCGAATATCCATGATTAACTGCATTTGGATCTGCACCATTTTTCAATAGTAAATCAACCATAACTTCATCACAGTACTCTAATGCCATCTCAAGACAAGATTCATTGTCCTTGGAGTTTTTATGAATATCAGCCCCTGATTTTAATAATTCTAAAACCTAAAAAAATCATTTTAATATAAATTATAATAGTATGAAATTTTATTTGTATATCATTGAGATGAAACATTTTGTAACTAGAAAAAGAATTTGAATCTAAAGTTAGAATTAAGTCACTGAATCAAAGTTGTAAAAATCTATTCTTAAAATGCAACAAGTGAACTTAAAATTTAATAGTAACTAAGAAAAATTTTAAAAATTAGTTATTTCATTTACATAATCCACCCTATTTTTCAGAATTGAGATTTGTATTGGCGTGTAACTGTAGGTGCCTTCACCGATGGGCCAGTACATTGATTTGTTAATGGGTATCCCATGACCAAGTAGAGCTTTAAGAATTTCTAGATTTGATAATTCATTATAGAAGTCACTTTTTAATAATTCAAAAAATATACTGCCAACAGTTTTAGAAGTTGTACTAAAAGTGATGATGTCAATTACAGTTTTCTTAATATGTTGAGTTTTTTCTAATTGGAAAATTTTTTTCACTGTTGGGAGGTATACTTCTGTTCCATATTTTATAAGCAATTTGATAATTTTTAAGTTGTTTCTCTCTACAGCTGTGTCCATTAATTTTTTCTTTGTTGTTGAAGAAAGAGCACCTTCATCCAACAGCCTACACAAAGCTTGAATATCACTATTTATGACAGTTTTTATTGCAATGCAATCGAGGTTTGTGTGACTTGTTGCATTCATTTTTCTAGTAATTAAAAAATAATATTAAAATTTTAAAATCAAATTGACTGTTTCAAAGTCTTATAGTTTGGATAAATCAACCTCTTTGGTTAGGTTATAAACAAAAAAGAAATATGAAATACTACTTGCTATATTGTTTAGTAGAATTCTTGCAACTGCAGGTTGTAAAAGTAGAAGTAGGTATCTGAACTAATGTGAAAACGGGCTACAGTCGCGTCATCACCAGAAAAGAAAATTGATAAGTCTGAATTCTTGATTGTAAAAAAACTTCTTTCGCCTTTGCGACGGAGTTTTTATTATTAAACTTTATTATAGATCATATCATTTATACATGTGATTTTTTTATTTTGCTATTATGTATGTATATAAACTAAATAACTTCTGAATCTTAAACATTGGTTGCAAATTAAAATACTGCCAATTCCAAATCAAACGTTCTCATTCACTGACGCAAATACTTTCATATTTATTTTCATGAATTCAACAGTTTCTTAGGTATAGTAGTAGTTACAGACAAAAAAAAAAAAAAAAAAAATAATAATAATAATAATAAAACAATAAAATACAATATGTTTTTCTAACATTATAATGTCATGTCAGCAAGTCAACAAATTTTTCAACTTTGAATGAATCTTTTGTCATTATTTTGGATTTTTTTGACGTTTTTCTTGAATAAGTTTTATTACAATCATGATCATGCGCAAATTATTAAATTATTTTCAAGCTTTTCTTTAAACTAAGAACAAATCATTCATCAAAGAGTGAGTTTTAACTTATTGAAAAAAAATAAATAAAAAAGTTCTATTATTTTGATGTGGTCTTACAACTTGCAAAATAAGCAATCATCTCTACTATTTCATTGGGTAAACAAAATTCTTTGGCTAAACCTGATTCATGAATTTTTTTCATTTGAGATTGTAAAACATCTCTTCTTTTCAATGCCATTTTAAAAATATTGTCCAAATCTTTGCCAAAGATCCGAAACCTTTTAAGATTTCTTGGTGATTGAAATGCTTTTACAAATTCTTCATTTTTTAACAGCAAGATCAATTTTTTATGATTCTGACGCAATTTAAAAATATCATAAGATGTAAAACCATTGTGAACTTGATAATTTTTCATTTTTTTCAGTTCATTTATAGTTTCTTTAAAAAATTTATGTAAATCTTTATACTTCTGTACATACTCTAAATTTTTAACATTAACAGTCTGACATTCAAATTTTAGAATTGCCAATTGTTTAATTAATATTTCTTGTGCATGATTGTTAAATGCATTACACCTGCGATTAATTGAAACACTAATGTGAGCTCCATATTTTAACAAAAGATATATAACCCTTGGTCTGTTTAATGTGCAAGCTAAATTTAGTACAGTAAATCCATCATTGTTTCTTTCATTGATTTTTGCACCATTATCTAATAATAGTTTAACCATAAATTCATCAGAGTACAATACTGCTAATTCAAGACATGTGAATCCATTTTTTGAATTTTTATGAATATCAGCTCCTAGTTTTAACAACTGTGACACCTGAAATTATTAACATATATTTTTATTTGGTCTTCAAAAAAGTAGACCCACATTACATACTCTTTAAAAAAACTGTTAGAATTAAATCTATTTTAACATATATTTTGTTTTTATAAATCTTACATAATCAATTCTATTTTTTTTAATTGAGACATGTAGTGGTGTATAGTTGCAATTACGGTAGTAAATAAATCCATTAATGGGCATTCCATAATTAAGCATAATTTTAAGAATGTCAACTTTAGACTGATTCTTGTAACTTTCCAGTAAACCACAAAACATTCTTCCTATTGTTTTTGTGGTTTTATTGAAATTAAAGATGTCAATCACAGTTCTGGTAATAGACCGACTATTTTCTAGTTGAAAAATTTTTTTAGCAGTTTTTCGAACTACATTAGCCCCATGTTGTATGAGCAATTTAATCATTTCTAAGTTATTTTCCTTTCTAGCCAAGATCATTAATGATGAGAACCAAAATTTTGGAATGGGGCAACATCCAAGTTTTTCTCGCATGGTATGGACATCATTATTTATTGCTGCTTCTTTGAGTATGTTATATGCTAATTAAACCAAAAAAATATTCAAGTAATAAAAATACCAGTATAAAGTGCAAGTAATAATTAGCTTTAAGAAATTATTTTAAATACTTAAAAAAATGTACCCAATCAATGAATTATGAAAATTGTAAACAATAATGGGAAAATGACATAAAAAAAAAAATTGATATTTTTGTTCAAACTAACTTGTATCTGGTATTGATAATAGATCAGGATCTGAATCAGAACTCTTGTCAGAATCAGAGTCATCTGAGTCTGGATCTGAAGAAAATTCAGAAGAATCTGAATCAGAATCACTTGAATTTGAAATAGATAAATCAGAATTTAGATCTGAATCAGAATCAACTTCAATCATCGTTAAAAACAAACACTTTTTTTGTAAAAGATATTAAATATTACTAGCAGACTTATTTTAATTAAAATAATACATACAGTATGTACAATTAGGCTATGTTATTGAATGTCGTGACTCCACACGTGTTCATGCCGTCGCGCCCTCTATCTCAGCGTTTTAAACAGAATCAAAAATCTTTCGATTCTACCTATTAGGACAACCCGTACTAAAAATTTGTTATAGTTTTAAATGAAGAAATCTTTAAAATTTAGATCTGTAGAATAAACTGAAAGTCTAAATTACGTTAGTAATTAATATGAAAAAATTAAAATTATAATTACACAATTACCAGAAAGACAACTTGAAAAAGAAGCAAGAGCAACTTCAAGTAAATGAAAGGCAAGGTCAAGTGGTTTATATTAAAAAAAGCCCAACTTACTCACTTCCACTCCGGTAAAACGTTAAGTGTTGGATTTAGCCGAAAGACCGGCTACTTTTAGACGATATTAAAATCCACGTGGATGGTTAGAGAAAGATAGAAAAAAAAAAAAAAAATAGTGAGAAAGACAGAGACGTAAAAAAAGGCGTGAATTACCCGATCGAAGAAAATTGAGTTTGGGTCGAGGGAAAAAGACATCGACCTATCTGGGCAGGTATCCTGTAATCGCATCCCGGGTGCATTTACTTGTAATGCGATTACATCGTCGGCCCAACACAAAAGCCGAGATGTTAATCCCCGAGAAAATTTCACACTCCAAACGTCCCGGGGATTTACCGTCTTTTACCTGTGTTTTTTTTCTTTCAAAACAGAATTTTTTGTATCAACATTCTACATAATTTTGGGCAGTTATCACTTTTAGTGAGATTTATACAGTTAAATAGCTTGAATGGTTTTATGTTATTAATTTATACATATATATTAAAAGTTATCAGATTTATATATTTTTTTTTAATCGATTATAATTTTGAATTCACATTGTGTAGTATACATATACCTATTCTCCTAGGTATTTGTACCATAATGACAATTAAAATATGTTCTGTTAATATTATACATTTAAATATATATATATATAATTTTAAAAAGTTCATGATAAATGATTATCGATTTTTCTTTTCAGATAACTTTTCAATTCTCTCCCAAAACTTTGCATACATTCGAAGAACTTTTTTTTAAATAATGGGCAAAGTTGAATTCGTTCGAGAGTCATCATGCGCACCGCATGATAACGATCGCAAGTTAGAACGGGACCTCGCGGCGTTAATTTATTTCCATTCGAAACGACAATTACACAACTCCATCCAGGGGTCTTACTACTTATGGAATTCCCGTCGATAGACGAACTCACCTTCACCAACTAGATTCGAATAGTTTCGAAATTGATGCAAACTACTCGAGGGAGAATTCGCGTGCCGACGAAGATTAAAACCCTAAGCGTTTGGTTTAGGCCTTATGGCTTTTCTTTTTTTTTTACTTCCGTTCAACATTTAACGAAAGTTATTGAAAATTGTTCAACCATCTGATAATCTTGGAAGCTAAGAGTTTTTTATTACATGACGATTTTGTAAATAGAAATTCTTGGAAGCGATTTGTCTGACCGTACTCTGAGCTTCTCTACTGATTTTGCGTTGTGCACAGAATTCTCGGAAAAGAGTTTTTAATTGACTTGTTTATGCAGAATTCATTTATAAATTCAGGTGAAAATGAGAACAGCGTGGGTTAATTAAAACGATAACGTGAAAAATAACAAAGTTGTCTAAAAAATTTATGCAAAATTAAATATTTCAAAAACATAGTGAAAACAAGTGTATTAGTTGGTTTTATTTTTTGCTACAAATAAATTAATGGATACTAGTTCTTTACTTGGGATCTATGTTTTATAAATAATTTATCGATAGCTTACGATTTTTTAATTAAGCGCGTGTAGCTTGCGATAAATAAAAACAGATCTTACATCACCCAAGTATTTTACATTTTTAATTAAAATTTAATCTTAAAAAAAAACAAAATTAATTAATTCATTAAAAAATTTAATCTCATAAATTAAGTTTATTTATGAGATTTTTTCCTCTACCCCCGTATAATTTCTAATTTTCGCTGGCGTTTCGATGTCCAAGTAAATAAATAAACCAGCAGTAACTCTAAACTCCGAGCTCTCTAAATTTAATCATACATAAATTCATCCCTTCCAAGCGCACATTGTAAAATCGCAACTCCCCGGGCCGGTAAGAAAAGCGCAAGAAATTTCGACATAAATCTCACTCGACTTGAATTTTTGATCCCCGACCGCGAGCGCTGCGGCAACAATAACACGTACGGCAAAGTGCGGGGGCGGCGCGTCGTTACAGCACGAAAACTCCCACGAAACTATACGGGCTTTACAACTTTACTCCGCACTCCTGGAATTTAAATTTCCCCCTCCCTCCCCCCACCCAGTCCTCCCCTCGGTTTAGGTGTTTTTTTTTTTTTTTTTTTTTTTTTTAAAGCGCGGTTTTTTCATCGTTTGTGGGGTGACAGCTTTAATACTTGCTTAAAAACTGGGAGATACTTTAGAGATCTTTATCTTGCCGTTAGGTAATTGAGAATAAGGGTCGGTACGTGCCGGTGATTAAGTAAACAAGATTTTAAAACATTAATATAAAATCAACCTTGTTTATTTGGTAAACCTACAGGAGCCAGAGCGATATATTTTATCCCATTAAAATGCTTTAAAAGTTAGTCTTTCGGTTTTTCATTATTTTCAGTCGGGTCGTAGTCCAAGTTTCGAAACCGAAAAAAGGAGCTTCTACTCTCGAGAGACGATTGCGTATCGTTTTACCTTCGTTAAAAATAACGACCGCGCCTCGTTAAAAACCCCGAGGACCTCAGCCCGGCCGCTTTACTCTTGGCTTCGCGAAATTACAAGTGCACCGACGGTCGGTCGGTCGGTCGTCTTTTTCTTTGTACTCGGCGCCATAGCTTCTTCTTTTTTTGTAGCTCGACTGCCTGACCTCCCGGAAACACGAGTCTCTGGAAAAGGTCAATTTATGCACTTGTTGGATAAATTCCGTTCTTTTGTATTAATAAAACGGGTTTTTAAAAGGAAGTTTAAAAAGATACATTGTAGCAAGTAATAAAACAAAAGATTGCTTGTATTTTTCACAAAATGGAATTGAGCTTTACAGTGTTTTGAATGGCAAGATGGGTGATTAATAAGGTTGATAAATTCAAATTTATTGAGTTTGCTTGAGTAATGTTTTGCCATAAATTTCACGTTAAAAATACGATTTTCTCTCCAAAATTAATAGTGATTGATTGTTTTATAAATTTTTAATTAAAATTCTGAATCTTGTATGCCAGAAATTTTATAAAATCTCATTTCTCATATTTATCTCTCAATCATGAAAAAAATTTGTATGAGAAACTACATTTTTTTAAATAAAATTTTTATAATTAAAATTACATTGAAGTTTAGCTTTTTAAATTCGGATGCATTAGTATAGCTGCAAAGTCAAGTTCACAAACTATTTAAGATAATTATACAAATTTTAAACTTTGTATTTAAATATTCAAAAGCTACTCACTCAATTTTTTTTTTTTTTTTTTTACAAGTATAAAATCAACGAAAAAAATACTCTATCAAACCAAAAATCATTGCTATTCGAGTCAAAGTTTCCAATCATTTCCGAAGAATCGCAGTCAGCAGCTTTGTCGGACAAATGGGTTAACTCGTCACTTACCCACCGAGAATAAAACAACCCTGGGGAGGACCGAATCAGCTCTTTTTCGTCCCCCGGTAGTTTTTTTTTTTTTTTTTTTTTTATCTGTTCCGACTTGTTAAAACTTTCATCACGTGTTGTGATCAAGTTCCATCGATCGTTCACACTCTATTTTATATTTGTTTTTTTTTTTTTTTTTTTTCATTAAAAAAAACAAAAAGCGCTGAACGATTTGTCATTCCATCGCGGTGATTTTTCAGGTGGTAGATAAGCGTGACTCGAAATTCGCTCTTTATTCATTGGATAAACCACTCGAGTGGGAAATTTCACATCAGAGCTTCGTTCGTTCGTTTTTTTTTCTGAGGTCGGAGAGACTTGGGCTTTATCGGAAGACACTTCGATCGCGGCTTACGATGCCTTAAATTTCAATGGCAGGTGTGTAGTTATGACATAGTCTGCTCGTTATTTTCCAGATAAGAAAAATACTTTACGTCGAATAAAGTGTTGACTTATGAAAGATTTATTTTTCGATTTGAAATTACCAGACTTGTTTCTTTTCATTCCAAGGTACTCACCTGTAACAAAAAAGAAGAAAATTTTTGTAATACTTGCACTTTTAAACAAAATTGAACAATGTTTAAAATGTAAAAAGCCCCGGTTGAATTACGCCCGTTAATTACCCCGCGAGAATGGGCCGATTTGTATTCCCCCGCAGTCTTCCCTCCGGAGGAACGAAGAAAAACGACGGGACCTAATGCACCGACTCGCGCAACAACGGCAAACACGTATTTATACGCGATTCGCTCTCCGGCAATTAAGATTTCTCCCGTCCCTCTTAATTTTTTTTCCTTAATCTCGTTGGCTTATCATTTTTCTTTACTCGGAGCTTTGGGAACTCGTGTAATTTCCGAGTCGTATAATTTTGAATTATTGCTAAAGTTTCGGACCGCGTTGGTAGGATTTTCTTCGGTGTTTATGCGAGGAGGAGGAGGCGACAAGCGTTTGGATAAAAAATCGGGAGTTTTAAACGGCTTAAGTGGGGTTAATTAAATGAGAGCTTAGCAGTTTGTATTTCATTATGCTGTTTGTCGTTTTTCTCCTACTTACGGGTTGAAAAAGTCTTAACTTTTTTTTTTTTTTAATTCGCAGTCGCGATCTCTCGTGCGATTGTGGAGTAGTTTCCGTGAAAATTTTGTGCTTGTGAGATTTAAGTCACTTTAAAAATTTAATTGGAAGTTTGTTTTAAAGATTAATAAATTATGAAATTTTCTGCTTGAATATTTGGCTACTTCTAATAGGAAAATTTTGATCAATTGTTTAAATTACATTATAAATAACTCAGGATTATTTACTCTTAAAAATTCAAATGAATACTACGATTATCAGTATGTCCAGATTATGTATTATAATAGTAAAAAATTTCCGACGAAGGATAAGAAAATTAAAAAAAATTAATACCAATTAATTGGTAAGAATTATTAATGGCACCGAACAAATAAACAAAAAGTTGGTTCCATTAAGAACTAATTTAAAAATATAAATGATTGATGACTCTTTTTTCAGTCAAAAAAAAGGGGGGCTGATGTCTTGACCTATACCGCCGGTCTAGGGGCCCGCTTAATTGGAATTCCAATCGCGTGGGAGGGGGTTGGTAAATTAGTCTATTTTCTTACCTCTCATTATGGCCCGATATCCGATTGGATAACGACCGATACACGCATACCCGAGCGCTCCTAATTGAGTCATCAATTATACCTCCAGCCAACTCAAGCAGGAGGCACTTGGAGGAATCCGCAGCGGGTAAACGCACCGAAGCAGCAAAAGAGTTGAGATAAAGTAGGACCAGCCCGAGAGAGAAAACTCCCCCGTCCGAGGAAGCTGAAATGAAAGTTCGACGGCTTCTGCTTTCCCCCTTTTTACTTTTATTTTGTTACGATGAAATAAGCTTTGGGGGGGGGGGGGGGGGGCTTTATCTCAACTTCGAGTTTTATTTACCCGAACGGTGATTTTTCACATTTCGTATAGGTACTCTGTTATCCTTTTTCCCTCAAAACTTTTCAACGGGTTAATGAGTCTTTATTTGTTTTATCCAGAGAATCGTATGGTAACGCTAGTGTGAAATAGATTAAAACAACTCAAGGACTATTATCGACGCCGGGTGAATAAATCAAGGATTAACGTTGTGAATTCACTCTCCGGTTTTGTAGTTATTTCATAATTAATTCCTTGATCCCCTTAAACGATTGATCGCAGAGAGTATTACCATAAATATTTTCATGAACAATATTTCGACTCCCCTAATGATGATTTAAAGGTCGAAAGCTGATTAATTCATTCGGATAGCAGCTGGGCGAATAAATCTCACTTTTATAAAACGAAACAATCTTAATAACACTTTCTTTACAAAAAAGAGAAAAAAAATTCTCAAAACTCGAATCAATCTCAAACGATTAATCTCAACAATCTTGTATCAAGATACCCCCCAAAACTTATCAAATTTCCTACGGTGCAGGGTTAATCCAAATTAAAACTTGGTAAAACCCCTCAGCCAGTAATTAGCGAGATAATATCCATCTCCAGATCGTACGAGATTAGTCGCGAACGGGCGGGGGTGGAGTATAAGGAGTAAAAAATAACGATCAAGCACTAAGAAAAGCAGCTGGCTGGCTTCTGGGGGCTCTTGGAGCGTAGTAATGAAAGTGCATATCGAGCGCACGGTTCACTCGAGTGCACCCAAAGCCGGCCGATAAATATTCAAAGACCGAAAAGTGGCTCTCGCGGACGAGGGTCTTTATTACGGAGTGGCCTCACCTCCTGCCCCTATTATCTCGTCCCTCGAACCGCGAAAGAGATTTTTTTTTTCTTTAAAGGTTATGTTGACAAGTTTTTTTTTCTTATTTTCTTTGAAAAAGAAAACTTTTTTAAATAAGAATCTTGCTGATACCTACATGGTTGCATGGATCTTTTAGAATCAGTCTCATAATATAAAATTGTAAAGTAATGTCAGTATTCAAGGTAAGCCAAAAATTTGATAACTAAAACAACTAAAAGATTTACCTCACGTATAAGTACTAGCATAAAGATAAATTTCTGTCACCATCATAATTACTTATAATCGTAGCAAAGAATATTTTTTTAAAACATTTGAGTTGCAAAAGCTTTTTGACGGAAAATTTTAGCATTTGAAAAATATGATTATAAATTTTAATAAAATCCTGGTCTAATTGCGTATTTTAAAGTTCATCAAATCGATAACAGTAAAAAGATTATAATAAGTAGCTTGATTAGTTACAGAATTTGATAAACACTCTTTTACAAAATAATTAGTTATTAATTTAATACGATCTACTAAAAAATAATAAATATCAATTTTACTTTTTAGTTGAGAGAAAAATCAAACGAAAGCAGTTACAGGTTAGCACTTCATCAAAAGACTTCATTAAACTCGTGTACACAGTCAAAAGCTTTTCATTAAAAAGAAAAAAAAAAGAACAAACGTAGAGCAATTAGTTTTTTTCCCCCGGGAAAAGTTGTTTATAACTGCAACTCCAGATTTGCGACAAAGCGGTTAATACTGCATTGTATTTGGGTTTATTTAAGTGCTGGCTAAATTTACAATGCACCGCGTCTGTGATTGATGATGCAACGCTTTGGCTCAGAGTTGATTACAAGAAATCATGAGATTTACCCGTGGGGTCATTATATTTACGCTTCAAGTCTACCAGAGAAAAAAAATTTACCAATATTCGAAGAAACAGTCGATCGATGTAACTAAGCCAGATTTAAAAAAAGCCAAAGACACCTAAGATGTTTAATCAAGATAAGGGCAAGTTTGTAACAAACGTCCTTGCTGCTCGGTTTACAGCGCACATAATTCAGAGAGTAATTTTCTTGTTTGCTTCCTGGAAACTCCGTGACCCGGAGTCGACGCCACGGATTTTCCTTTTACGTCGTCGCAGAGGACCGATTTCTTTTACGAGTTCGCCTTGGGCTCTCGAGAAGGTATCGAGGCTCTTTGGGAAAGGTTATCGGTGCTAAAGAGGCTTTGGACATTTACACGGATAGAAATCCTTTTGAGGGCCTCGAAGGTCGTATTGATAAAATAGGTGTAAAATTTTACGCGTCAAAGTTTTGTCGTTACGCTTTCACCGACTCCCTTCTTTCGCTCAAAGTAGCTCGAGATTGATTTGAACTTTAAGTTTTCTTTGTGGTTACTTCGAATAGCAAACAGATTTTTTACTACTTTGAAAAATTGAATTTATAAATTTAATACTCGACCGTGAACGGAGTAAATAAATAAACGAACGACGAAAAAATCTCTACAATTTTTTACAACTGTGCGAAATGGATTTTTCAGTATAAAAAATTCGAAAAAGAATTAAAATTTACCTTCACGGTAAAAAATTTACAGTCTCAACTCCTGGTTGCTCCGATCAATTTTCGTCATAAAAAATGCATCATTTGTGCAAAAAAAAAAAAAAAAAAAATTCAATCGCTCGCAACAAAATAAAACGCAATTTTTCACTGAAGAACTGACCAAGCGCAGCACTAAAAGAGGGAAAAAAAGCTGCCGGTGTATCCCGTCACTGTAACAAAGAAAAATCTATCAAAAACAATTCCTCACGCCGAGCGATTCGTCAAACAAGCTAAACCGATCAATTATCCCCACGCGTTAGTTAACAAACGACCTCGGCGAAAAAAAAAACGTTGCTAACGAAGATAAAGGCGAAAAATCATCCGGTAAATTGGCGGCCTAATCGATAAACCGGGACTGTCGTCCATAATCGATGCCGGGCATTATTAATTTTCCGTTATCACCCAATTACCCCACGATTGCCGAAACAACCGAGATTTGAGAGAAAAAAATTAGGGGAAAGACATGTGGGGTTGGTCGGGCGAAACTCAATTGAGCTCGCGCTTGCGGTCTCGTATTTCGCGCCGGGCTTGAAAAATAACGTGTAATGGAGTACTGGCCCGCGCACTGTCGTGATTAACGTTTTAATCTTTCGGAATAATTTCGACCGGAAGTTTACCCCGGACTGCGGAAGTAATGATACGTCGTTTAGTTTTATCGTGAAATATTGTCTTTTCTACGTACTTGTTGAGGAACTGAAAATTCTCGGGAATATGGATGTTTTAACTGTAATGAAGCGCACTAGTCACAATTATTGAAAAATTATACTCTGTTTGACCTAAATCTTGTGACGAATTATTTCAATGTTCGTTACCGTGTAAGTACTGCTGTTTTTTTCTGTCATAGTTATCAATTCAATTCTGCTGATTAAAGAGGATTAAAATTTTCTATCAATTCAGTAAAAAATAAACTCTAATGAGTATTTACATTAAAATAATTGTCTAAAATTACATTCATTATAAATTCGAGTTTTCGCGAATTAATCCTCAGATAATGAAATTTTGATACAACTCATTACATGGATTATCAATCAATTCATCAGAGCGTGTACCCATGTATGATACAATTTCATCAAATTCAAAAGATTACAATGGAAATTATTAACATGTTTGCAGGATGAACGAGTCGACAGTAAGCTGCTTGTTAAAAACAAAACAAATTTCGTTGTAACAAACGTGATTATTTTAATTTGAACTCGCGAAAGAGCGGCGATGGAACAAAAAGGTGAAAATAAAGGAGACGTTAAAATAACGAGAAGATAGTGGATTAAAATGAAGAAGAGAGAAAACTAAAGTAAAAGAAGCCGTTTCTCGGGAACGCAGCACCCGGCGCCATTATGACGCTCATCGTCAGTTTTTCTTCCCCGTTCATTTTTTTATTATTATTAACGATAAGTGGTAAGTAATGAGAACTTTACTAGGAACCTCTTGTTTGTCTTGACTGTCTTATTATCTTAATTGAATTTTTCGCCCAAACAGTTCGTCATTACGGTTTAACAACGATGATGGATTCTTTTTCAAATCCATGCGAGAGAAATAAAGGTTAATCTCGATCCTCCTGGGCGCTCGTAACGTAAATCCAATTTCATCCGTTATTGATTTTATCGGTTTATTACACGCGATCGTCGTAAAGTTTGATTCCCTAGCTTTGGCGCGCTACACTCGAACGAAAAAAAAGAATAAGGAGGAGGAGGAGGAGGAATAATTCATGTGAAATCCGTCCCCCCCACATGCATAATAATGTTGAACTAACCGTATGACTCGAGCTTTTAACACCGAATAAATTACTTGGAATTTTAAGTGCACGGTTTAAAAAAAAAAAATTTTCATACTTATGCGAGCCGCGAGTCTGACTAGTTTTGCTTTGTACTACTGGTTCTTTGTGAACTTGGGAAGTTTTGAATTAAAAATTTTTATTTTTTACAAGGGTGGCTTATAATTTGTTGTAAAATAATAAAAAAAAACATTAACTTTTGTTTGATGTCAAAGTAGAAAGTCATGGAAATTAAAAACTCAAAATTTTTTTTCAAGTTAAAATTATTTTCTTTTGTTATATTTTTTAAAAGTAACAATTTGAAGTAGCAAAAAAATTGTTTATTTCTGTACATTTTTTAATTTCAAGTTACACACTGAAACATTAGAAACTTAAAATATTTTTTAAATGTAAAAATTTCCTTAATCTTTGAATTCTTTTTTTATAAGAGCATGCAAAATTTTTTTTTTCTTTCTATATTTTGTAAGTAAATTTTATCTCAATGAATCTTCATTGATACCATTCACTTAAATAATTTTTCAGTGTTTTTTCAAGTCATTAAAAATGAAACAAACCGTGTATATAAACCTTAGCCTAGAATCTTTGCTGATATTTTCGAGGACTCGAATAATAAAAAAACATGAAACTAAAAGTTTATATGAGAAAATTTTAGCACCTCAAAGTAAACTTGGTAATTTTTACTCAATGGGGCAAGTTTGATTGTGTGATGATTATCACACGGGTATAACCGTCTATCAAGCCAGTTGATATCCGACATGCGGGCTTACGTAATCTAACTCCATAATACAATTACTGCATATATCATCGAGTTTGATAACGACAATTTAGCCAAAGACACACCACGATCGTATTAAACGGGATTAGATAAATATTTTATCGCCGGCTCTTTGTAATCCTTTAATCGACGTGGTGATTAGCTTGCCTTAGAATCTGAAGTACTTTTTACACCATTCGCATCGTTTAATAAAGTAGCGATCTTCAAATTTATAGTTTCTAGATAAACCCAAATACGGTATGATTTATTGCTAAGTTCCGATCTTCAAGAATGTGAGAGATGATCGAGACGTTGAAATGGTGGATTGCAAAGATTAAAATGTGTTTCAACTGATTCTCGATTTTAAAAATTTGTATATTTTCTTTTAAAAAATAGTGATACTGTGAGACTATTTTTAATAAAATTCAAACGAATTAAATTTACTAAAAATTTTTTTGAAAAGTATTCGGAAACTTGAAAAAAAAAATATTGAATTTTCATCTACAAGAAATGTATACGACTTTCCACTAACTACTTAACTCTGTTTTTAAAAGCACATCTAACATGCTTTACGTCAAAAAAAAAATTCTTTATAAAATGAATCATTAGCGATAAAATTTTTGCCAAATAGTTTTTACAGAAATCTAATTCGATTAGAATGTATGACACTTTTTTCAGATGCTCAGAAACCAAACTCCTCAAGTTTTATTTCTATAAATTTCTCATTCAATACAGGAGTTAATCAATATAGGACGATACTTTTAAAATCCAGACTTTTATTTTACGCGAACAAGCAGTAAACTAATTATTTCGTCAGCCACCGCATCCTTTTTTTTTTCTAAAAGACCACGGATCTCGTAAGCCTCCATTAATCAAACTAAAATCAAAACAAACCATCAAAATATCGATCGTTCGAAATACTGTAACCTGCAACGATGGGGAGAATCGCGCTCCGGTCAGCCATAAACTGCCGGCCGCAAAGTAATCACATTTACGCTACCCGCAGCCATGCCCGCCGCGCGTCAAAAATCAAATCATCGTCCAAAACTTTTCACGCCTATTCAAACGTAAACTTACTTAATACCCCCACGCACATAAACCCGCAATGCCGAAAGTTTGATGAAACAAAAGTTTTCGTACAGCCAGGGGCCAATAATGCCTCAGGGCGGTTTCAGCGCCGATGATGATTCTCTCCCGGGTTGGAGAGATTTCATTTTACGCCGAGCCGAGACGACGCTGTTTACGAGCTTATTCTTTACGGCCGCAGCTCCCTCGATGCTTTACGATCGGTTAAAAGTTGACGTGTTGCTTTGGGGTAACAAGTTGTTCATGTACATTGTTCATCTGAGCGCCCGGACTTTTTAAATAATTTGCTTTTTTTTTTTTTTTTTATAGACGATGAAAGTATACCCGATTATGAATAATTAATTTGAGCTATACTGAGAACTTAATTTTATGGATAAAGGTGAGTATCCGGTAAAAAAAAATTAATTATGTTTTTTTTCAAATGATAAGCTTGAAGTAGGTTAAGCAGGATTATGCTTGTAATTAGTTTTCAATTTAAAATTTAATCAAATACTTCGCAACGTTTTTTATCATGCGGGGCTTGGTAAATTTCTTTGGCCTCCATTCAGGTTTGAAAAAGCTAATTTAGGTTCAACCATACTTTTTTTGTACCCTTGTCATTTTCAAAAAAATAAAAACACGTGTTTTTTTCTTTTTTTAATTTTGATTGTTTAAACATTATTTGTTTTAAAAAATTAGAAAAAATCTTTAAATTTTGATAAAATAATTGTGGCATTCGATTTTTTAATTCAAAAAGTTTTTCCCTTAATGGTATGGAAAAATCTTGCAAATTTTTTAACGGTACAAGATTTGCCGTTGGATCAATGAAAAATTTGAAGCAGTAATAATGGAGTGATTTAAATTTAATACAACAGTACCACAGACAGAACACGTACTTTATATATATATGTATAAGCTGGATGAACATTTTTGACTTAATAAATTATTTCAAATAAGCTCGCATTTTTTATTTAATTTTATTAGTAATTCGATTTATAAGTTTCATTTTGTGCTTTAATCAAATTAGTTTAAATGATTGCAATGATAAAATTTTCTATTAAATCAATCAATTATTAGTACTTAATTAAATCTAGGGTTAAAAAAAACATTTTCAAATATATTTATGGTTTTATGAAAAAAAAAAAAAAAAAAAAAAAAACTCACTATAGAATACTTCACCATAATGCATCTTAAAACAAAAATTTAAGAAGAATCGAAAATATGAAACCAAAATACACGATTCAAATAAAAACCAGGCGGTTAAATCGATCGATTTACCCAGAAGTAAAGAGGCTCCCGGTCAAAACGGCGAGCCCTCTTTCCTTATTTGTTCATAGTTTTAAATATCATAATAAATCAGTTTAGCATAAATCTAGTGTTGTTCTTTAAATACCTAAACTCAATCCCTTTTTACCTCTCTCGCGATCCCGGTTTACCCTAATTTTCCTACACTCCACTCCTGTAATCCCAACCACTATCTAACAAATTAAATTCGAAACGGATCGGTGAAATCAGTGGGTTCGGGTTCGATTCAACAGCGGCATTAACTTCAATCTTGTATCAAGTGATTCTCTATCTGTGAACTAAAAATAACATTGATTTTTTACTTTTAGCCTCAAGGCGATGCAAGACGGCCGTACACACATACACGCATGTTTGTGAGTTTTGCGTTTGCCGGAAATTGCGATTCACCTTGATGCTTGTGGATAAAAATAGAAAGGAAGAAAAAAAAATCCTCTCAACTATTTGTGTCTCAATTAAACAAGAGAAAAAATTGGGAAAGTTTTCTTGATAATTAACAGAAAAAAAAAGACGGAGAGAAAAAAAAAGAGGCAACTTTGTTTTAACTTTAAAATTATACATTCCAGCGGCCAAACTGAAATATTAACCGATACTTCAGCGCGAAACTTTGTCCCGCTAATTAATTTGCGCAGGCTTAAGATTAATCCGATCACAAATAAATTATTGGCCCTCCCCTCGAGTGCGAAAAATTGATCAATAACTTTGCAAGAAAAAGTTTTTAATATTAACTAGCGAGGAAAGTCACTTGATTCGGGTCAATTGGCCTGATATAAGCTCATTCGTGGATGAATAATTAATGCGGTTAATTATTTCTTTGATTTTACCGTTTTTGAATGTCCGAGCTCTTTGCTTTTGGTTTTAAATTAAAAGTTTTTTTACTCAAAAAGTGGGGTTGCAGTTATTTTGAAAATATTTTTGTTATCATTTTTTTTATCAAATAAATTTGAAAAAAAAAAATAGAATTTTTAA
This sequence comes from Encarsia formosa, assembly GCA_038277355.1. Taxonomy (NCBI): domain Eukaryota; kingdom Metazoa; phylum Arthropoda; class Insecta; order Hymenoptera; family Aphelinidae; genus Encarsia; species Encarsia formosa. Next base: position 117,812,674 of record CM076184.1, read on the forward strand.
TTAAATATTTTAGGTCAAAATTTATACTATGAATTTTGTATTTTCATAAATGCATTATATGTATATTATTTGCAAATGGAATAATAAATAAACGATGAAATCATAATTAAATATATTTGTAACTAATTAATAATTAATTAATGATCGAGAAGGAATTAGCACTTCGAAAATTGAAACGTCCATAACTTTTCTTTTTAACGTAAAACTTTTTCAGGAACGATTTTTTTTTTTAAATTACTCATAAGCTATGCGTAGAATATATGATCGAGGAAAAATAATCATCCTAATATGGTTTTTTTCGCGAACTACCTAACCTAAAACCGAAATTACGCTTTCACTGCAGTCAGTGTTTTAAAAACCCCATTCCCCGTTAAAGGGCTACCACGGCCTTTAGGATAATAAATTAAAAATTAATTCAGAAACATTCATGATTTGCAAACTCTTATTTGTATACTACGAATTTTTTATACAAAAACTTATTCAATAAATAACTGTTTAACTTGCTTCAAAAGATTGTCTTACAATTTAAGAAACGAAAAATTCAATAACAGTCATAATTAAATTCTTATTGTGATTTTGTTTATTGATCGAGCGGCTTCAAAATTTAAAAAAAAAAGAATAAAGTCACGCTTTTATATAGCTGCCCGGTGGCAGTGGGCGCATTACGTCAGCTGATAGCCCCGGGGCGCAGGCATAAATTTTCCCGGCTCGTCTTCCTCTATTTATCTTTCTATTTATCCGACGCGCAGCAAATTTTCGCGCCACAATGACGCCGATAATCAGGGGTACTTGTGCGCCAGGCTTGACGAGTCCTGGCTACCGCCGATAAAGAAAATCTGCGGATTAATTCATTCGAAAAGAGTTAAAGTGGGCGATAGAGTACGCGACACTGTACGCTTAAAAAGTAATTGGAATTTTAGCGTCCCCGATTAATATTTCGACCAAGAGAGCCTCGCTCGCTCGACGGAGCCGATTAACCGACGAAATTGCACGGAACGGGCCGGGGATTTTCTCCTTCACGCTATTTATTTCGCACAATGTCGTCGCTTCCTACAGATGTTTTGTACGACCTTTTTTACTTTTACCCCCCGCCACGAAGGTCGATGAGGAAATTTATCGGGAACCGTTTCCGCCTTGAAGTTTCGAGTAATTGAGGTGAAAGTGCCGATGAAAATTCGTGCGGAGCTTTACAACCGGGGGATTATTATTGTCTTTCGTTATTTGGGGTTGAAAATCATTATTTTTCATTGACTTCGGTGAAGTTCCATTGTCCATGAATTTCAACAAATTTTTAGAGACAATTACTATGAAAAGTTTTGTACAATTTGGAAAAAAAAGCTCGAAAAAAAGTGAATATTCACTAGTTCAAAATCCAGTTGTTAAATTAAAATCAAAAGGTTCATAATATTTTGTGAAAATCTCGACATGGAGCAGAATTTCAAATAAATTTCTGTCTGAATCAAACTATTATTGTGATTCTTATTATTAATATTTTTTAATATAGCTAACTTTTTGTTCATTAACAAATTTATTTTTCAACAAGAAATTGGTAATAAAATTCAAGACAGTAATTACAATGAATTTCACTCTATGAATTTTTAATTAAATTTTTTTATAAATTAATTTGACCAAGGTCTTATCGTCTCAATAAAATCATATAAAAAAGTATTTCATTCAGGTACAGCTGTTCAGAATAGTATACAAAATTTCTGTTCAACTTAGTCAATTCATTGAAAAAATCGTACATGAATTTTTAGAATAAAGCTCTTTTATGACACTACGTAAATCCGCATTTATAGGATCGTGTGCTAAAAAGGATCTAATTCCGCGTGCACTTGCCATGAAACTATGTTTGATACACGCGATAAATAAGGAATCCGTGAACGTCGTGGTTTAGCACCCAACCGATTATTCTTCGCGCTTGTATCGAAATCTACTTCTTTTTAGTTATTTATTACTACTCATTTTTTGTGCAAATCAAATTGTCAATATCTTATAATAGTCTACTTTTTAATTTAAAATTTATTTTCAAATTCTTTTTGATAAAAACTCGTTGGTAACCACATCAGTGCTCATGGGTGTAAACGAAAATTTTCTTTCTTTTTTTTTCTCCCCGTAAAAATACCGAGTTTAAAATCGATCGATGCGATAAAATAAGACAGTTATTGTGTCGTAAATCGGTTCCAGGCTGAGAGCAGGGGGGCTGAATGGGGGTAAAGCGAGGGGAAACATTCAGTGGCGAATTGGAGCGCGAAATTCCGGATTATTATAGGTATTGGCCGGTGTAATTTAACGAGCTGATTGACATATTTAGCTCGACGAAAATTTACCTCGAGCGCTTCTGACACGTCAGAATTCATGCATTTATAATACACTGTGGCACGCATCTTTTACCGAAAGCGCGCGTGGATATTCGATCGAAATTGAAAATGTTAATTTGACAGGCACGTTTTGTCGCTGTCACTTGATTTTTCCATCTGTCGTGCTGTGATTTGAATAAATTTTAAGGTCGCCATTTTTTATTAATTGAATTTACGAGGTGGAATCAGAAAGTAGTTGTAACAGCACGACTCGAAAAAATTAGTAAAAATAAAAAAATATTCTTGTAAAAAAAATTGCGCTAACTCAATTTTTCCCATCGGAGACGCCGACATTCGGGCTGCGTTGACATTGGATCACTTTTATTTGACATTATTATTCATTCATGTATTCCTCGAGTGCAGCTCTGTAACTACGCCCTTTTTTTTCAGCTCGCGTTTTACGTGACGCTTTTGTAAATGACAGACTTTAATCCCTAACGAAATTCGTTGCAACGAAGCTCGGGTTCTTTCCCCGTAACATCCATTTATTTTTCAGTCCCGAACGAGCCAAATGTAAATGATATTTGATTTCCTCCCTAACCCTTCCCTCTTTTTTTTTTTTTGTAAAACAATACCGCTATCATTTTTCATTCTGACACATGGATTTCGCTCGGCCGAACTCATGATGCATCGATGCTGTGCGGTGCATACGTGCCCATCGAAATTCCCCGGGCGTTCCGATATTTTATCATTTGAAACAAAAAAGGCGGGCTGGATGATAATGGAATTCTTCATTTTCACGAGTAATTAAATTCACCCGACAATTTTTTTTTATCGCAAATAAAAAGTGCGTACAACAAGCACTCAAGTTGAATGAGCTCGATCACGAAAACAAATAAAAGAAGAAAAAAACTTTCTCACCCCCACGCCGCCAGTCGTTGAAAGGAAGAAGAGTAAGAAGAAAAAAAAAGACACGCACCGCAAAATCCCCCCGGGGGAGGACTAGATTTACCAAGATTGCCAAACTCGAGGTCTGTAAATCTTCGAAAGACAGCCACTCAAGCTCCTATCCTCGGGATTTAAGGGTTGGGCTAAAAATAGACCGGAAGTACACGTAATTGCGCGTCGCGCCCCGCCTCTGAATAATTGATTGAGGCGCGCGCCGTGAGATGAAAACCGAAGTGGGACGCTCGAGAAAGCTTCGAATTTTTTTTTTTCATCTTTACTGCGTAGATGCATGATTTGCCGTTGAATAACGTCCCGGTAAAAACAAAGCGAAAGCCGAAGTTTCTTAAGAAATTTTTTCTTCCGCGCTGTGCAAAATTACTTTTACTTTTTGAAAAATGGCGGGGAATAACCGTAAATCAGAGGCGACCTTGGCGCCCACAGCCGCGAGAAAAAAAAATCATTTCAAAGTTTATTCGTCCCGTCGTAACTCAAAAGGGCGCGTTTTTTAAATTTACGGCACTCTAATTTTGACGAGTAAAAAAAAAAAAAGAAAAAAAGAAACACTAAGCGAACTTCTTTTTTACTCCTCTCATCGCGCGGCCATCGGGACGTTTTTTGCTTTTTAATGGTAGAGCAGACTGTGTATCGGCGGTGGAAAAAAAAGAGGGTCAAAAGTTTCGGCTTTCAGCCCTCGTGAATAATTAAACAGGCCCAACGGTATTTTCGATAGTTCTTTAGCTCCCCGGGTGCATTATGCACGCAAATCCCGGGCTTTTATTGGATCTTCGATCCAAAGTTACTCTTCCGGTGGGTTATGTTTTAAAAAAATTACGCCCACGGGGGGATTAAAAATTTTCGTGGGATTTGTGGGCGGCTGGACGAAACCAAAAATGTGTACTTTAAGGAGATAGCTTGGATTTTTCAGCTTTGAAATTTTAATATTTTTAATTTTTTACTTTTTTAGTTCGAAAAATAGGTGTATTGTGCGAGCCGCAAAATTTAAAAAATATTTTACTCGGCTGACATTTGAACTAAATTTCAGAAACAGAATTTGATTCGACGCATGGATAAATATTTTTGGAAGTAAAAGCATGTTTTACATTTAGTTTTGTCCTGAATTATTTTATTCCCAATGGTAAGAGATTTACCACTAATTATTTTAGTTTATGATGGGAATTAATTATACATAAAAACATAAAAAATCTCTTATAATAGTAGTTTATACCAAATTTTTCAACAAAGCTCAACGAATTTTTGCCTCATAAATACTAAAAACCAATTTGTATTTTTTTACTGCCAGTTGTAGGAAAGATTAAAAAAGTCACATTCAAATTTCGGGAAAATGAATCTGTCATTATTTCTGTTACGTCCTGGTTTTGATGTCCTTTCAATAAATAAATAAAAATCTGTATGAATCTGAATCTAAAAATTGTCAAACATTTCATAAAAATTTTTTTTCTGAAATAAAACCAGTGCAAGCAATGTGAGCTGCAGGAGCAGTTAAAACCAAAAGGAAGAACAGAGAACGACCAGGGATTTAATTGAAAAAGGAAGGGGATAAAAAAAAGGGAAGAGGCGGACGGTAACTGATCAATTTCACTTACTGGCGTAGCCCGCTTTTTATTATTTTTCATTACGGCGCGGGCGTATTTACCTTATATATAGAGACGCGAGCGGCTCGGGCATTGCTGGTGACGTTTTCATTATAAGACAGTGCTTTTGAAAGCTGTTTTACACAGTCGTCAAATGTCTTACGATAAAATTACGCTTATAAAAATTGGCCTTGTTTTTTTTTCTTTTTTCTTTTTCATCCTTTAATCAATGCAGCATTTACTGTTTTAATAACTTATCGTTAAATAATTTTTTATTATTGACCTGACAAGAAAATTTAAAAAGCTTATTTTAGTACTTTATTTATTTATTTTCATGACGTATGGAATTTCACTGTTTTGTAATAAAAGCTAAAGAGAAAATAAACAGGCAAACGATCAAACAATCAATTTGTGGGATGAACGTTTACTTTCTTTATCATTATTATTATTATATTTTTAAAAGTGAATTAATATTAGGTAAACAAAATCTAAACGAGTTCAATATCTTAAAGGAGTAACAAAGCATTAAAACGAAACGAATTCAGTAAGCTTGACTTTTGTAGAATTGATTCGAATTATACAGAGCAAACATCCTATCCGGTAGCGAAGCACAAAGCAAAGAATTAAATTGAAAAACACTGTATAGTAGATATCCAAAATAATTTCACGGAAAAGCGTTGCGTGCGTGCGGGATTTAATGGTTATTTCACGAGGGTTAATCGAGACTGAATGGCTCGAGCAGGTAAATGGAGTTTGTTGGCTTTATTTTCATTACTACGGTTATGACTGGTGTTGGGGCTCGTTTACGTTCCTGTTTTATGAATTTACGAGGACCTTTTTTTGCCCTTTTCTCATCCGGGTAGCCGTGGAGATTGAAATTCTTTCATCCTTTTGTAAACTCATTTGTTTGGGGTCTTTACATGGTTTAATACAGCGTGGGGAAGGAATAAGAAATAATCTCTTTTCGCGAAGACCTTACTTTTATAAAAAATATTTCAATATTTTCTCGAAAGTAAATCTTCATTTAATTACGCGGCCGGATACTCCCTTGTAAGAAGTTGTTCAAACTCAATTTAAATTTTTTATTCTCAACAGACTTCTTGAAGAGAAAATAACGAAGCTCTATCCCCCTCAGATCTATCAAAAGTGTAATTTTCGAAAAATGCGAGGGGAGGAGAAGCGACGATCACGTATGCGTGACGAAAATTCCCGAGCGATTCGGACGGCCGCGTCAAAGTGTCCGTCCCGATGACGCGTCATTATCGCCGATTCAAATTTACCGGTGCAACAAGTGACCTGGGACTATCGATCAATTGGCCTGCCTTTATTTTTTAGGCGTGGACTCGCAAGCTAGAAAAAAAAGCAATAAGAAAGCAAGGTCGAAGTTGGGTGACTTTCTAATCTCGAGGTGACGTGAGTGATTGAGATTTTTCTACTATCTTATCTAGGGAGCTTGATGGGTAAGAAAATGGAAATTCTCGGAGGGTTTTTTTAGGCAAGATAGATAGCGTGAGTCTTTCTTTTTGAAAATTTACGTAGGTTTTATGAAAATTTCTCGGATATATCTGTTTCACGGAATATTTGCCTTAATTATTGTCATATATCCAGACAATATTTTCATGAAATTCATATGAATATCGTTTTATCATTAATTGTTTGATATCAATTTCGACAATTCACTTCACAGGCCACAGCGCACTGACACTAAAATGCATATATTCGAAATGTTGACACAACTTTGTAGTGCCCAGTGGAAATGATAAATCTAAAGTATTTGTTGACGTTGTGTTGATTATCCAGGCAGGTTAAATAAACTAGATGTAATTAGTTTATAAGATTTTTTATTATCTTCACAAAAATGCATTGATTAACCCCAAAATATGTGTATTTGTATTTAAATCAATAATTTAATCAGTTACTACTGATATAATAAAAGAATTTAATAAGCTATACAAACTTTAATTTTAACATTTCTCTCGGTAAAATTGAGTATTTTTTTTTCAAGTTTTTACTGATACGTCAATATTAAAATTTTATTTTACAAATTATACTGCAGTTTAGTATATGCATGAAAGATGTGAAACACATAAATATTTTAAAACTTCGTAAATCACTAGAATTCGAATAATGATAATAATTACTTGCACCGTTACAAAACCGTGACTTGCTGACCTCAAAGTAAAAATAGTATGTCATTTGAAAATACTTAAAATAGTATTCATTACAAAAAACTTTGAAAAATATTTTTTTTAATATTGTAAATTCAAATTGATAATGAAGTTGAATTTTTTTGTTTGCGTCCATTTTTTGGTATTTTTATTGTCGTTTAAATTTAGTAAATCCGAAAATCTTATTAAAAAAATCTAACTAAACAAGTAGATGAAATAATCACAGCATGTAATCATCTAAAAAAGAAAATGAGTGATGAATTAACAAAATTACAAGATTTCAAAGCATCATATCCTGAAATTTTCACAAGACCTCTCCAAATTAACAATAACAGCGAAATTTTTCAATTAAAGGTGCATGTCAAAATAAAACTTTACTGCAAATTTCAATTATTTAATTATTTACTGTTAATTTCAGGAAACTTTGAAAAATAAGAGTATAGAATGCGGTTTCGATGAAAAAATTAAAGCTCTTACTTTACAAGTGTTCAATGAAACAGCAAAGAACGTTAGCGACTCAGTCAAATTAAAACTTGAAACTGTAAGCTAATAAAAAAATATTTTGTCTCGTTTGGTAACTTCTACGATTCTATTAAAGGTATCATGCTAATATTTTTTAGGATTTAGAAAAGTTCGAAGAAACTCTTAAAAGCCATTTGAAAACAGAAGTGGAAAAATGTCAAAATTCTGTCAACGAGTGCAAAATTTCTGAAGAATCATCGCGTATCATACATGATACAAAAGAATACATTAGAAAGATGGATAATGACATCAAAACAAAGTTACGAGATAATTTTTTGTTAATTAATTTATTTTTGAGCCTTCAGTGCATCAAAGAATCAAATCCAAAATTTAAAATTAAATTAGAACAAATTAAGAATGAATGTTTAAAAAATGTAACTATGAACTATTTGTAGTTTGCTGATTATTGAATATTGAAGAAATTAAAATATTTAAACATTATTGGATTATTTATAAAAAAAGATTATTTTAAAATAATATTATTAAAGTAAAAATGTGTCACCAATATCAGTTTCATTCATTACTTAATTTTCTCGAACGGTTTATCAAAAGCTATAGAAAGATACTTTTTAGTTTCGAATAATTATTTTTCATAACATGAATTTCCTTCAAAATTAGAGATAAGCAGAATTAGATGATCAGCATCTCTGAGTTTGATGGATTCAAAATCTGATTTTTTTAGAATCTTTTTTAAATTGAATGAAAATAAAGATTTTGCAAACGATTGTGCTGCAATTCATTCAAGAATAATATCATCTCTGGATCTTTATTTTTTTAAACTAACTGCATTTTTAACTTGAGGAAATTTTAAAAAAGAATTCGCAGTGAAATGCAATATGATGAAAAGTAAACAAAAAAGTGAAAACTTTCAACCGTAGACACTATAAACAATTCTGTCAAGAATATCAACTTTGTGATTAAATTACAGCTTGGTAAAATAAAATAAGAAAATAATTTTTTTTTTTATAATGTTACCATAATAGGAAAAAAATAACCTGGAGATTTTAATGCCACGTTTTAAAATCATTTTTAAATCTAGTTTTTTAACAAATGCAGAGAAACTGTTAGGTTCAAAACTTTTAATTAAAAAATAATTGATTTAATTTGTGAAATGAACGATTCAATTAATTTCCAAATCTCGCTCTAGAGAATAGTTTTACTTTTGTACTTGTACGCGCATGTGTAGGGTACTGCAAAACTAGTCAAATAAACTACCAACTCTTGCATTTGACTAGCTGCATAAACCTCCTAAACTCCTTTCATGTTTGATACTCCCTAAATTTCTGAAAGTGAAATTTAACTCTAGCAAAGAAAAACAAATCACTGATAACCCCGTGAGCTTTTGTTGTAAGATAATAAAATACAGCTTTCTTTTACATTGAATTCTTATTATGATCAATTTATTGAAATATTAATGGATTTTCATCTAAGAGCTAAAAAATAAATAAAATCTCTGATTTTGATGAAAAATTTTTAACGGTTTTTGAAAAACTTGCATTATTGACAGGTAACTGACGTCAGAAATCGTGACTTGTTAACTCAAGGTAAGAACACTATTATTCGAAATCAAGCGGTGTTCTCACAGCTTGATGAAAATTCGCAGTTGAAATAATTTAGCCATCAAAGTCAGACATAACTTTTCGATGGAATCTAAAATTTTAGTTAAAAAAAAGCGTGGATCCAAAAAATATTTGTAGATTTAATTTTTTGTTGTAGTTACTATCTTTTTTTTATCCTGAAATGTTAAGTAATTTTTTTAAATTAAAAAAATTTTTAACTAAAAAGATACTGAATTTTTATGAAAAACATAAAAGACCAATTATTAGAATTACAAAACAAGGTAGAAGGAAGTTCGAATCGAATTTTTCGTCCCTCTAACCTCAAAATCGGAACTTCGCCCCTTGTTTTCGGTTAGAAGGACGAAAAATAGTATATTTCCCTTAGGCTCGAAGGTTCGATTTAGCCTCCTCGTTGCAACCCTCGCCTTCGGCTCGGGTCGCAAACCTCTCGGAGGCCAAATCGAACCATCTCGCCTGCGGGAATAATATACTAAAGAATGAATGTTTAAAAAAACTTAATTTTTTTTATGTGATTCTAGACGAAAATTACCGCTCGCTGGACGAAATTTGAGCCTGGAGAGCTTGCTCAATCACGCCCTAGGGTGCAAAATTTCGAATTTAATTATTGTTTAGCAACGAATTTTGCATAGAAATATTTACCCTCGCGACTTAAAAACGCGCCCTATAGGTACCAAATATGTGTACATATACTAAATTTCAATTCAGTTTCGAATCACATTTGTGCACGAGTAGGTACGCAATCCTTAATAAATTATAAAGATGTATAAAAACTAATTTTAGTATTTCTTATAGTATGAAAAAATCTCAATTTTTAATTTATAATAAAAAAAATCAAAGATTAAATTGTATGTCGAAATGACCATTATGAGGGTAAAATTTCAACTATTATTAATAAATAATTGTGAAAATCTAAAACAATTTTTTATAATAATTTAAAATTACAGTCGATCAAATAGTTTTTGTAGTAAAACGCACTTGGCCCAATTTACCATTTATGGCCCTTAATTTATCATTTTCTCATATTGTTTATTTATCCCGGACTCGAAGCAAAGTTGCAGAGAGCTACTTGAGAGTTTCTCAAATGAAAGACCAGGGCTAAAACCACTTTGACTATATGCTAATCGAGAGTTCTCGGAAAGCCCTTAACTCAAAACTCATCAAATCGATTAAGTCAACTAAACTGCAACAATACGTACAATACGTACGCACGTGCGCCTGCCCTCATTGCCTCTTCATTTCTCGTGCTCGAATGAAAAAGAAAAATCTCCATCGCCAGGCTACTTTCGAATTTATTCCCTCTTTCTTACCGGGTAATCTTCCTTTTTTCTCACAGCAACTCTTTCTTTTTTTTTTTTTTCTTTTTCGCTCGCTTCCTGCGCCCCGAGCGAGAATAAACCCAGCTGATGAGCTCTCCACGGATATGCCTGAAAGGATCCTTCTCTTTCTTTTTTTTTTTCTTTTTTTTGACTTTCTTTTTACTCTTGTTTACAGATGATATTTCTTTCTTTTAACCAAAAATATGCAAATTAATTGTCTTCTTTTTTTTTATCACGGCAAATGCTTGTTTTGTAAATTTTTCAAACCGAAAAGTGAAATTTTTAACCTCGCGCAGATTGCTTTTGACGAAAAAAAGCTAAAAGGTCTTTTAATCTTATTGGATGCGGGGGGGGGGGGGTCGAATAAAAATTCGAAACATTTTCATTCCCCCAAAACGACGATGCATGCACGAAACAATGAAGGAAGAGAAAAACCGTCAAATGTAAGGGCTGTTTTTACATCCCGGATGTGACCGTAAATTTTATTTTTTGGTTTTTCGGTGTACAAGTCTGCTGCTCTGTGTTTGCGAAATATTTTGTCGTTTCGTTAGTCGCGGCTGGAAATATTTTTCAAAAAACGCCGGGGTTGCCTAACAAACGATAAAAGTACATCAAACTGTAGTCCGTTTTTTTTTTTTTTAAATTCAAACCATTTTTTAGATGGCAATAGAAAGTTATTTTTGTACCGAAAAAGCGTACACATACAAAGTACAAAACTCATTTCGCGGTATGAATAAGCCTTTATTTATGACGGCAATCACCGCTAAGCTCGGAAATAAATTCAAAACAATAAACAAAAGAATTCAAAGGAAGATAAATGGCCGGAGTGAAATAATTTTTTTTTCACTGGCTATACAAAATTCAAATTATCTCCGGCTCCTTTTTTTACGACCCGACGGAAAATAAGTCATGCAGTCATATTTTAATGCCTTCTTCAAGTCTACTTTAGCGAGGCGAAAAAAAAAAGTTAAGAAGCTGTCTTATTCAAGGTAAAGCTCGAGTTGCTTCTTTGTAGAGTCGCGGGTTGAGCAAGCTTTCGCGATACACTGCGGGGCTAATTAATGTTTACGCTCCCTGAAGATACACACGCAAATTCCCGAAAATAGCTTCATGCCCTTTAGTTTAGTGTTTGAACAAAAGATTTCAAAGTTTTGGTTTAATTTTTTTTTTTTTTTTTTTTTTCTCTCTCTCAGTCAATTAAAACTTTGGGTGCCAGTGGAGGAGGTAAGGCTTTGGTCAGACAAATATTTCAGTGTACTACCTTTTTCTTTTTTTTTCGCAGGAGAGAACGAAAAGTTGGGCGAGTTTTTTTCCGAGTGAAAAAGGAGTCGGAGTCTACGGGAGTCTGAGGAAATTTATTCCAGCGCGAGATAAAAGTCGAAAAAGTTTTTTACAGTTCGTCGAAGCGCCTGACGGTACACAGACTCCACTACTGCCACGCGCGTATTTTAAATGGTGCGAATTGAATTGAAAATCTTTTCTCCTTACATCGAGAATGTCAATAATCTCGGGTTGTTCCGGGAAAGTGAAAATTCGAAGGGAAAAGCCGGAAATATATTCTCTCTGAAAATTCTTTCGGCTGTTTGTATCGAATATTCAAAAAATGTAATTTTTATGTAAGTCTGAAGCGAGTGCAACATTGGCAGCAGATTTCAATTAGTTGATTAAATATTTATTTGGATGAAACTGTGGTAAAACAAATTAATATGATGGATTAAAACTAGAGCAGAAGAGGGTTGGAAAAAAGAGTTTACGTTATTCTTTAATATCAATTCGAACAACTTTGATTAAGGGTATCATTGTTATTGATTTTTATTAATGAGAGAAATTTTCATATGTAAAATTATTATTCTAGAATGATTTGTTTTATTTATAAATATATTATTCAATATCATTGGAAATAAAAATAATTTTTTTAGTATTTTTGATTGTTAAGAGGGTTGAATAAAAATATATCTAGTGATTCTGCGGTGAAGTGTACTACATCAAAGTCTATTGTAGCATCAGTAAATATATATAAAAAAAATATTACTCGGAAAAACCCGGAATTAAACTAAATTTTAATTAATTTGAAGAAATAAATGAATAAAATAATGAAAAATTCGAGTTTTTTAATTAAAATTTCAACTCGAATAGAAGAACATTACGGTTCTTATGAGAACTCTTACGGTTTCTGTATAAATAAATATTTAAAATATTTAGCTTAAAGTAAATAATTCTCTGACTAGAAGGATTAAAAATTGGAGGTTTTTTTTACCTTAAAAGAAATTTTTAAAAAGTATTAATATGTAATTAAGCTAATGATTTTTATTCTTGAACAGAAGAAAGTTTATCTATTTATTAATATTAAAGTCTAATGGCAACGTCAAGTAGGTAATTACTTGGTACTATAATTTTATTATATTTTTTCTTATAAGCTTTATTAAAGCTAAGATAAGATTTAATGAAAGGCTCTAAACATTGTTATTCTTACTTCAAAACTTGGAATTACCGTTATTTATCTACGGAAGAGGAGCTACTTACCAAACTGTAACATTTCATAATCCAAGCGAATCTCCAGTTCAAAAAACAATATTAATGAAAACCCTCGGAATTACCATACCGACAAACTCCTCAAGATTGTTAAAAGTGTAAAAAATTGCCTTATCTCAACAAAGTTTACAACAACCCCTTTCACTTTCACGACAATGACACTTTCCATTCTCCTTACGGTATCAGGACTCGTCAATTCATTAATGTTGCCGACTTCTACCGTGTAAGAAATTTACAATATTTTTGACGCTTAGTTAATTCAAAGGTCTGGCGTTTGATCACGCCGAAGACAATGTGCAAATTATCGCAGCCACGGCATTAGCCTCTGTCAACCGGGCTTCGCGTTGATTCAGCTGTGCGCTTTGTGTTTACCCTTCGTACTTTTGAAAATTTAATTTACCAACAACGCCGATGGGAAATTTTACTACTTACGAGGTTGATAAAATTAGAAATGCTTTGGCTTATGCAAATTAATTTATCCTTATGTTTTTTTATGAAGATGCCGATAAAAATAGGTATTTTGGAATCAATGCCCCTGTGGTTTTTAGAATTCAAAGTACAGGAAGTCGGTTCAATCAAGCCTGAATTTTTAAAACTCCACTACCGTACCGTTAACAACTCTGAGCGAAATTTAAATCTTTGATGTCGAGCATACAGCCGAGCACATCAATTATTATCGCAACGAGTTTCCCACCAAAATAAAAAAAAAAAAAAAAAAAAAAAAAAAAACAATAATTTTGTCTCTCCTCACCTGTGCGTTATCCAAATCCAGGGGGGGGTGTCGGCTCACACACAGTTAAATCACAGAGCACACCGAAAGAACAAATTGAAAGAACAAATCCAACGCACACCGTCGCGCGTATCCTTGACCGTCGGGTCCGCGCGGGCCGACGACGCTCGGCGCACTCGACCCGGCCGGGGGCAACTGGTTCCTCGCGCACGGTGCAGCCCGCCTGAGGGCCGCGAGAGCGCATGCGCCGTACCTAGACACTGCGTGCGCACCTGACCGACCGTGGGAGGAGGAGGAGGTGGTGGATTCTTCCTCCGCGTAACGCCAGGTGTGACGAACCTGACGACTTCTTTTTAATGATGTACGGCTGCGGCCGAGAGTCTTCGATCGATTTGGGAGATTTTTGATCGACGGATTGGTGGATCGATCAGGAAAAAAAAGACAGTTTTTTGGAAATGTGTCTTGTTACGGTTGTGGGAAAGTAGATTTTTTTATTTTTTTATTCAGAATTCGTTTTTTTATTCGTAAAAAATTACTGAGGGATCTTTTTTTGTCTTAGTACCTGAGAAAAAAGTTTTTGAGTCAATAAAAACTGTTGTCATGTTTTAAAAAAATTTTTTTTTTAATTTACTAGAATATACTGTAAGTGTCATGAGTTTAAAGAGATCACGGTTGTATTATTTTTTTGCTAGACATTAATGAAATTATGAGAGGATGTAATTTTACGAAAAAATCGGGCACACAGTTGACAAGATAATTAGTTATTTGGAGTTGTAAGAGAGTGGTAAGTAAGCCTCTTAGTTTAGAATATCACGCTTTTTAATTGGTAACAAATGATTTTCAGTTGACCTCACTATTACAGATTTATCGAGTATGTAAATTTATCCTAAAGCGTGGCAGCGCTGAACGGTGATTTACTTTTTACAATTTACTCGATATTAACTTGAACATTATAGAAAAATACAAAAACTTTGTCGTAACAAATAACATGATTATAATTAGTAAAAACAAATCATTTATGTAAATTTTTATGTTGTTCAAATGGAATATCAATTTTTCAATCACAAGAAGTGGTAGTGCAAGAAAAAAAACAAAGTTTTGAATTGAGAAAGGTAAAAATTAGAATGGTTTAATTTTTGTTACCTTGTAAATTATAATGAATTTTGAATAATTAAAAGTCACGAAATTTGATGGTATCACAGTGTACTTTTTGTGAAATGAAAAACAACTTTTGGGCTGATCTTATCTTTTCTTCGTTTTTTGAAAAAACTTTTTCGTAAAATCATACTTGATCTTAAAAATAAGAAATTATTTTCTTTGGAATAATTTAATTTTTTTGCTGAACGTTGAGTTTTTAAATTATATATAAGATTTATTATTTATGTAATAAAAACCATCATTAAAAATTTCTGATCAAAACACTTTCTCGCGAATCAAAACAGTCTATAGATAAGTTCAACTGCAAGCAAAGTCTGTGCTTTACTTTATTTTTAATATTTCTATGCAGTACACAATCTATAAAATACAATTATCTTACAATAACGGTCCGAACACATCAGCTGATCAACTGGGCTTGACTCTACTGATGTGCGTACATGAAATTTATTCAAAATTACTGATAAAAGTTTCAACAATTAACATCTAATATGAAAAATTGATCAAGAAATCAACTAGGTTTCCACAAATCGTTGAACTGCATCCAACGCCTCGTATATTGTTTTATGAGTTATATAAAGCTTCAAAGTTTTCACTCATTTGACAAACTTTTATCTTACTTTCTTCGCAAGGTGTCTGAATTTATCGTAAGCTACCACCTGTATGCCATCGATCCAACTTTATACATAATGAAAGATATACTTTGTAGTTTAAAAAATGTTATTCATTCGCTGACCCCACTACTTTATTGTCACTTACAAGATTAACTCGACTCATGGAGTACATGATAATTTAAAATCAAACAACGAGTCTTATTACTCACGCTCATTAGTATTATTGATGTATTATCGATCGAACTTTAAACTTTTATTTTATGCAAGGCGACCTTTAATTTTATCGTTTTTGCATGACCGTGAAATGAGAGTAATTTCAAAATCGTGGTATTAATATTAAATCATAATCAACGTTGAAATAGCCGTGGTAACAATGAAACTTTATTTCTAATGGTGAATATTTTATAATGGACATCATGGAATACTTATGAAACGAGTAAGTGTCACACCTACGAAGTTTAAAAAAAAAATGTAAAATTTTGTATTCATACAGAAATAAGTATTTTTAGCGCGGTAATTTTTCTAAAAGCTTTCGGATAAATAGAGCGAAACGAATATTTTTTTTAAAACTGTTCGAATAATGTCAACTGCTCGACACCCACGTATTGGATTTTCTGTAAAAAAAGAAGAAGAACCATGAGACAAAAATTTGAATTTTTATAGACCCTTTAGTTTTTATTCGAGCCGTTCGTTCGTTGAAAATTAAATTAGAGAGTTTATCTGATAAAAGTTTTTCCCAGAGATGACTGGTGAAGGGTTGATTGAAATAGTTAAAGAATAACTTCATTTAAAATATTTTTCATCCGGCTCACGGAGAACAATGCGAATGGAATTTTCTAAAACCTTTTTTGTTCCTTTTAACGTTAAATTACCGACCTAGTATGTACATATCTCCTGGTTGGAACAAAATTTTTACTTGACTTCAACTTAAATTATGTAAATAACATGTCTTGTTCAGTCTTTTAAAAAATATATGCTACTGTAAAGGATACGTACATTTTTATCATTGTGAATTATTCCTTTCTTCGATTTGTCTCGATGGTAAAACATATATTTTACTTTTTATTTCCTCCATCCTTAAAAGTTAAGATATGGATAGAGAAAAAGATGCGATAAACGTGAGTCGACTACTTACAAGTGTAATAGCAGATTCCATTGCGGTCCTTGAATTTAATCGCTGCCAAATTTTACCGCAAGATAAAAAAAAAAAATTCATTTTTTTCTTTAACAATAACAATTCTTTTCTTTAAATTGTAGCTCGGCATCACAATTTTTCATTTAAAAGTCTTTTTTTTTCAATCTTGGAGTAAAGTGAAATTTATCAGAATTTATGTAAGCTTGATTAAAATAGAAAAATCTCGTGTTTCGAATACTTTGTAAAATCGTAAAACAAATTCTTTCGGAACAAAAGAACTTTTTTTTTTTTCGTAATCACCGCGACGTAGTTTTATTACATTGTTTTACATCCGAGAAGACTCAGCGAAAAAGATAAAAATTTAATAATCTTTATCGAAAGAAATTTTGAATGAAATTCTTTCGCGAATATTAAAAAAAAGTAAAAGGTAAAAAAAAAATTTTTTTTTGGCAAATTTCGTCACGTTTTGGAATATTTTTTCCCAAGGAATTCACATCCTCGATTCATGCCGAATAAAGTTGCTGCGATGGTTCCTGAAACTGCTTCCGAGTCCTTCGACCCGAGAGTCATTAAAATTTACATGGTAAAAGATCCCTTGAAACTTTATAATGCTCCGAATTGTGCGAATTAGAGTTTACTAATGTCTGAGCTTTTAAACAAAAATTAAAGTTTACCCAAATTAGACGCGACTAGTAATCACCGGCTTCAATTTTCATAGTTAGAGCCGAGGGGGTAATCACTTAGTCCTCTTTGAAAGAGGACCAAGAGGACCATGAGGACCTAGACAAACTACATGCACGCGAAAAATTTTTTTAAGAATCATAAAAAAGCTACATATTTTTTTTTAGAAAATTTTGCCGCAAACCGCATGTCTCTAGTCTTTGTAGGTTCTAAGATATGAATAAAAGTTGAAAAATCACTTTTTGAAAGGTAATAAATAAATCAAAAATTTGTTATCTTCCATTAAAATTATCAATGCAGTTACTACTAAAATTTTTTAATCATGAGAAAACGCAAGAAAAAACATAAAATTATTATTCAGTTATCATTGAGGCTTGAAGAATCTCAATAGGACCTATATATAGGACCCAAAGAGGGCCATGAGGACCAAGAGGACTGAGAGGATTTTTGGGGAGGATTAAGTGATTACCCCCTCGGTTAGAGCATAACTTTTCTGAAAAATAACGGTCGTTCGATCGCTATCGTCGCGTACAAAACCGCAAAGGTAAATTCACCCCTCGGTTCTTAATTGGCAGGGGTGGGAGGGGGCAAAGTCATCGACGCGTAAAACATCGCATCGGGCTTAATTGTTGCATATGCATGCTAAACACTCGCGCGCGCGGCTGCTCCATTTTGCAAAGTAATTGCATTCGGTACCTTTGTTCGCTTGTTATCAGCCTTCGAAATCGAGGCTAATCTCCTGGGGCTTGGAGACATTATTCAATGATATAATCGCGTGATACTCATCCTTTTTTTTTCTTTCTTTATTCGCTGTTCAATCATAAGGATGCGTTCATTTATTATATTTGCATGCTGCCAGTCATTTTTCAACCTACTGTTTACTCTCGGATGTAAATAATATTTTCGTTCTGAGGGCTGAAAAATTTGGTTCTTTCGTTTCAGACTTTGTTCTTCTTCTTTTTCTTTTGTTTATAAAATATTGCAATTTAAAAAATTCAAGAATACTTAAAAAAAAAAAGTTTCTTACACAATAGAAAAAGTTAATGTGTTAACTGACGCTGCAACTACAAATTCTTAACAATCAAAGTAGAATGGTTTTTGGAATTTTCTTAGCACTAACTAAATAAGAAAGAAAGCAAATTTTTTAAATTTTTACGCATCACAATTATTTTAAAATGTTATTAAACTATAAAAGAAGTAGATAAATATCGTGAATATTTAAAAGATAATATTAAAATAAAATGACCTACCGTATTCGATACGTAAAAGCTCAATCTTTGGATTAAACTGTTACTCTGTACAGTCAATAAAAATATACGACAAATTTTAATATTATCGAAACGCAGTTGTTAAAAAGTTATGAAAATATCTCGTAACATTACCCAATAACACGATCACACTTGACCCGCAAGCTCAATTTTGCATATTAAACCAAAAAAATCAAACTTTTTTACGGCAAAAGAAAAAAAAAAATTTTCCAATCCAGCCTAAAAGTAGTCGTAAAAACCCGGCCACGTTGAACCGTGATGGGCGAGCGATTCAAAGTAACGACGCCCAATACACTTGATTCCAACCGCGATCGTACAATTCCACCGAGGGAAAAAAAGGTCGATGAGACTTTCCGAAAAAGAAAGTTGAAAAACTCTCCAAATTACGGATATATTTGGCTTGGGGAGCCGCGGTACAATAACTTCGGGGGTACCTTTGACTGCTCCCTAACCGCGCATCTCCGCTCTTTTGCGAACATAAAAGGAAAGCATCCGTACATAAAGCAGAAAAGAAGGTGAAAGAGCTACCATTGTTCGGGGCCGGGGTCTGATAAAGGAGCGACGATTTTAACTCGGGAAATAGGAGCGATTTTTACCGGGTTTAGCTGCGAGATCGAGATCAAAGCGGTTAGCTCTTAATCACGCTCTTTTCATTACTTACCTACCTCTTTTTTTTTTTTTTTTTTGTCAATTAAGTTTTGAAAAATTATTTTTGAAAGTCCATTAAGAAGTACGCGTCCGAGGTTGAACTTCAAAATTTCAGCTCTAAATTGAAGAGGAGAAGGAGGAAGAAAACTACAACAGAGAAACTCGAGAAGAATAATACGGCATTCGCGTCACATCTCGCGTTCGTGCGTCGAACGCCTTATGAACGTACCTCGGTTATACGAAAAAAGTGACCAGTCGCATTGTGTCTGGGGTTGTTGTACTAGCTAGGGACCGATCGATGATGAAGAAAATAAAATAGAAACGACCATTACGGACTCTCTTTTGAGTACAAAATGCTTGACGTTTCGGATGGTCCTTTCGAAATTTCAGTAAATCATATTGACTAAAGAAAAATTGTTGTATACTTTTGAAAAATAAGTTGAAAGTATCCAGGACTTTTTTTTGCTTGAGATAAGATCAGCAGAAAACAGATTCAACAAAAATTAACCAATTTTTTTCAAAATTTAACCAATAAATAGTTGATTGGCTTTATTCTGTCTTTGTTTGTCAGTAGTATACGGGCGAGTTGTGCGAGACACAACAATGAGTCATCACCGGTGCACAATTCCTTATCTCTTATCTTAATGGTTTGTTTACATAAACAAGGTGTCGGGTTACGAGACACAACAATGAGTCATCATCCCGGTGCACAATTCCTTATCTCTTATCTTAATGGTTTATTTACATAAACAAGGTGTCTGGTTACAGATGACGTCACCGGTCGGTGCACAATTTCTTATCTGTTATCTCAATGGTTTGTTTATATAAACAAGGTGTCTGGTTACAGACGACGGGTATAATTCCTTATCTTTTATCTAAATGGTTTGTTTACATAAACAAGCTGTCGGTAAGTTAGCTCAATGGTTTGTATACATCTTAATAGCTTGTTTATACAAACAAAGACAATATTTATTTAAATAAACATAAATTTCATATCTTTTTGATTATGTTTAAATAGTGCGAATAAATTTTTCAAAAATAAAAAATTCTCGTAGTCTTGACGGCGTCAGATTGATAGCGGGGTTTGAACCCACAACCATTTATTCACAAGTCTGACGATTTATCCACCAGGCTACGAGGATTTTTTAACAAAGAGTCAAAGAAAGGTAAGACATGTATTCGTCAGTTAGACCGCGTCGATAAATTGAACAAAAAAAAAAAAAAAAACCTCGGACGGTAACATTATAGCCATTTTGTTTGCGCTAAGGTAAAAACGATCCGCACCTGAATAGGATTTGAACTCGCAACCTCGTGCTTACCAGACCGTATATGTATCCAACTGACCACGAGGTGTACGTGCTCAACTCGGATAAAAATATAGCGTGTATAAAATCATGGTATTTATACCTCGTAAGTATCAGTTTCAAAAATGGATACGAGGTGGTTACATCCGTTTACCGCTATCATAGCGGGTCCTAGTAAAAGTGGAAAATCTTACTTCGTTAGAAAATTTTTAAAGCATCTGAATCAAATGTGCACAGTTAAATTTGACCGCATATTATTTTACTATACCGAGTGGCAGGAATTTTACAACGATTTTTTAGGCCCAATAGAGTTTCACGAGGGTCTGCCTCAGAATCAGGACTATTCTTCCGATAGCGATAAAACCAAGTTACTTATTCTCGACGATCTCATGCGCGAGAGCAGCGGTGACGTCGTATTAGATTTATTCACGCGTGGAAGTCATCATAAAAACCTTTCCGTTGTTTTCATTACGCAGAATCTGTTTCATCAAGGAAAATCGCAGCGAGACATCAGTTTGAACACTACGTATATGGTGATTTTTAAGAACCCGCGCGATCGCGCTCAAATAAAACACCTTGCCCGTCAGGTATACCCGCAAGATACAAAATTCTTATGGGAAGCATACCTGGACGCAACGAGACCTGCCCATTCTTATCTATTTTTAGATCTTTCGCAGGAAGCTCTCGAGGAATACAGAGTACGTACATGTATCTTTCCGGATGATGAAAAAAATTACGTATATGTACCAAAGAATTTAAAAATCAAATAATAAGACGTCACTGGTAAATAATTTAGTATATCTTCGACTATGGCGGCGTCAACATCGAATCACCCTAAATTTACAAAAAAACAAGTAGCTATTCTACACGCTCTCTGTCACACCGATAATAATCAAAGAAGAGCTTTACTCCGTACGATAGATAAATCAGCTGTGAGTTGTATTTGTGAAATAGCGTTAAACGTATTAAAAGGTAACGTTGCTATAAAAGATTCGACGAAAAAACGTTTAAAAAAACATAAAAAAGTGCTGCGAAGATTAATCAGTGTTAAGAAAAATAAAAACAAAAACGTTTGGAAAAATAAAAAAAAAGAAATCATTCAACACGGTGGTGGTGCATTTTTACCGATATTATTAGCACCTATAATCAATGCTCTGGCATCAAAAATTTTCTCGAGTATAATTCAAGATTAGTAAAACAAATAAAAAATGGAGAGAGCGCGTAAAATGGTTCTTGTTCCAGAGACTACATTCGATCGCTTTACAAACACCTCTGAATCAATTTCGCAAGGATCGAATGAAAAATCCACGCTCACACCTGGCGATAATTTATCCCGGCTCGATTCTAAGATGTATGAAATACTTAGATCGAGGCGTTTCAAAGACGACGATGAAAAATGTAAAAATTATTTACAGATTTTACGTCGTTATCTCTTTTTTAAAAACAAAGAACGTCAAACCGATCAACATTATGATAACGATCAATCCGATTTTATAAGTTTTAATGTGCCCAACGAAACACTAGAGCCAAATGAAATAGCTGAGTTAAACGACGCTATTGAAACCGTTGAACCGACTGGTGACGTGCTCGATATATCTTCCAGAGACGATCTGCCTCTAAGCGACGAGACGGTTTTAGATAGTATCCCCTTAATTTATAAAGAAAAAGCGATTGAATTATTAAATCTCTTACACGAAAAGAGTGCTCGTAGACTGAGTTGGGATGGTTGGGGTACCATAAAAATTGACGGTCGAGTGATAAGAGACTCAAACATCATCGAGCTACTGACTGACGCGGTCAAAAATAATAATAATAATAATACGCCGTCTCAAGAAAGAAAAAACAAAATACATACCGCAGGCAAAAAAGAGTTTGCGAATTTACTGTCAACTTTATCGACACCGCTCAACTTAAAAGCAGATTTAAAAAATTTACCAAAAAAAAAACACGAGCTCAAAAATAAAAAACCCAACGTGTCACAAGGCTCGAGAAAAAGAAAAAACAATAATCTAGATAATTCGTACGAGATAACAAACAAAAACAAAAAAAGTTTAGTACGAGAGTCTCCTATAGTTACTAGAAATACTGCTAAAACCAAGTGGTTGAAGATTAAGCTTTAAAATGACTTACGAAAAAAAATATTACGACTTGAATAGTCCAATAGCTTTTACAGGTGCTCGAAATTTATTGACCGTAAACAAAAATGGCAAGACTTTGAATGACAAAGAAAAGCAAAAAATCTACGAATGGCTCTCCCAGCAAGACGCTTATACTCTTCACAAACCAGTTATAAGAAGATTCCCGAGATTACATTACAACGTGACAAACATCGATGATTTGTGGGAAGCAGATTTAATGCAAATGACAAGTATTAAAGAATTTAACGATGGTTTCAATTATTTACTGGTCGTTATCGACGCATTGTCAAAATACGTATGGGTTGAAAGTTTAAAAGAAAAAACAGCCCTGACTGTTGGTAACGCGTTTCAAAAAATCATCAAACGGTCTTTACCTCGCGTACCCAAATGTCTACAGACTGATAAAGGCAGCGAGTTTAAGGGAAAACAGTTTCAAAATGTTTTAAAAAAACACGATATCAAGTTTAGATTTGCACGCAATCCCGATATAAAATGTAGTATCGCTGAAAGAGTTATACGAACGTTGAAGGCACGTATATGGAGATATTTTACGTATAAAAATACTAAACGTTACATAGACGTCGTGCAAAAAATTGTAAAAGGATACAACGAAAGTATACACAGTGGTACAAAAATGAGACCGTGCGATGTTAATATTTTCAACGTGATAACTGCTCGTAAAAATTTATTAAAACGCTCTCTGTCTCAAAGCGTTAATAAAAATAAGTCGAAGAAATCATTAGTATCGAGACCCAAGTTCAAACCCGGTCAGTATGTCCGAATCAGCAGAACGAAAAACACCTTCGAACCCGGTTACGAGAAGAATTTCAGCGAGGAAGTATTTATAGTTAAGCGTGTATCGAATCGTCAAGGACTGTGCACCTATATTTTGAAGGATTTAAAAGACGAAGAAATTGATGGTTTCTTTTATACCGAAGAGCTTGTTTTAGTTGATGTAAAAAGTATAAATCAGGAAAAAGAATTTAAAATTGAATATATTGTAGAGACTAAAGGAACAGGTTCAAAAAAACAACACCTCGTCAAGTGGGTCGGATATCCCAAAAAGTTTAACTCCTGGGTCAAAGCAACTGATATGATCGAAATATAAAAATGGAAAGTACCAATGATTTTTTTTTGGTCTTACCTAGTAACAGTAGTATGAAATATTATCCCCAGAATACTACAGCGTGTTTTACCACTCATTTATCTCGGGAAATAAAACTCTCGGGTGAGTGGCTTGTGGGTCTCGCTGAGATACATATACCGTGCACGATAAATCACATACAAGAATCCGAAGCTGTCTACTTTTTTGATACAAAGGCTAGTAATACTGAAAGTGAACGTAGTTTTCCTTATGGTAAATACGATTCGCTTCAACAATTAGCTGATGAAATAAATCAAGCCGGCGATACGATTAAGCATCAAGTTCTTCAACCCTCCAATCTACGAAAAGGTTATTGGTCTATAACACGAAAATGTAAGCCAGAAAATTGCAATAGTATACATGTAACGAGATTCCATGAAAAAATACGACGAATTTTTGGATTCGAATCCGAGTTGGAGCGAAAAACAGAACGTATCCATGGTTTTCCGAAAAGAGATTCGATCGCCGTAAGACCCGCTGTACTTAGCCGCGCGATACCGGATCAATTATTTGTTTACACAGATATTTGCGCTCCTTACACTGTAGGTGATACCGAAGCGAGCTTATTGAGAATAGTACCGCTCGATGCAACAAAATATGATTTTGGCTCTAACGTTGTGCGAACTTTTGGACCTATTCATTACATACCCCTTCTTCAGAATCAATTTCAAAGTATAATTATCGATATAAGAGACGTATACGGTAACTTTGTACCATTTGAAAGCGGCACCTCGATCGTGAAACTTCATCTAGTGCGTAAAAGGCTATAAAAATGTCTCACTATTTGACTTATTACGATGCTCAAGTCGGAGGCGGTGGGTGGTCTAATGTAAAAAACGTGTACTCTGGTTCTCATTATCAGAAAGGAAGAGGAATAGGAAGTTGGCTCACTGGTCTTGGACGAAAAATAATACCCTACTTATCGCAAGGAATGAGAACCGTAGGTAGAGAAGCGCTTCGTACGGGTGTAGATATTCTCGACGACATTACTAATCACAATACAGATTTCAAGCACTCTATTAAAACGCGTGGCTACGAGTCTGGACAAAGATTAAAGAAAAAAGCAGCTAATAAGGTAATTAAAATAATGAAAGGCCAAGGATATAAGGCGAAAACATCGCGGCGTAAGCGTCAGTCAAAAAAGAAGCACCCGACTGTTCGTAAGTCTGGATCCGTGCAAAAGAAAAAAAGAAAGGTTAGAAAATCAAAAGGAAAGAAGAAGAAGAGGAAGAAGACCACTGCGAAGAAAAATTTTAGAGATATTTCCGATATTTTTGGTCCTCGATAAAAATGGCTTTTCTACACTCGCACTCAAACGAGTGCATGTCGGCCGAATTAGATATTTTTACTATTCCCCCCACTCAAACATCGATAGAAAGCAGTCAATTTATTCATTATAAACCAATCAGTCCTCTGAACGACGAATCGGGGACCCCTCTGGAGTTTGTGGTACCTAGTTCGGGAGAATATTATATAGATTTACCTCACACTATGCTTCACTTAAAAGTAAAAATTGCACCAAACGTTTCGACAGATGAAAATGTAAAAGTGGGACCCGTCAACAATTTTATCCATTCGATGTTTAATCAAGTCGATGTTTATTTTAATAATAAACTTGTGACCCCTTCCAGCAATCATTACGCGTATCGTAGTTACTTGGAAACACTCTTAAACTATGGAAGCGCGGCAAAAGATTCACACCTGACTGCCGGTCTTTGGTACGACGACGAGGTTGGCAAATTAGAAGCCCTGCCGAATGCTAGCTCTAATCAGAAAAATTCGGGTCTTGCAAAACGTCAAACCTTCAGCTTGAACGCTCAGACGTTCGATATCGTGGGTCATTTACACTGTGACATATTTAACCAAGATAAAATGCTGATTAACGGTGTGGAGATGCGCATTCGATTAGTAAGATCAAAAGATTCTTTTTGTCTCATGGATGCTAGCGACGATGGTGTTTTCAAAGTTCAAATTAAAGAAGCCACACTCATCGTTCGACGCGCAAAAATATCACCAGGTGTATTACTAGCGCACGCTAACGGACTTGCAAAAACGACTGCAAAGTATCCTGTTTCGCGTGTAGAGGTTAAAACTTTTATCATGCATCCTGGTATTTTATCTGGTTCTCTCGATAATTGTTTTCTCGGTCAACTACCCAAGAGATTAATTATCGGTTTTGTAGACAACAGGGCGTTCAATGGTTCGCGAACGTTGAACCCTTATAATTTTCAACATTTCAATATAAATTATTTGTGTATCTACATAGACGGTGTCCAATTACCGTCCAAGGCTCTTCAGCCGTGCTTTACATCCGATACTAATCAATCGTTTATCGATTGTTTTCAAACGTTGTACACCGGCTTAGGAATTCACTATGCTAACGAAGGTATAAATATTAATCGAGATAACTATATACATGGAAATTTTTTGACTGCGTTCAACCTCACTCCCGACATGTCTGCACATATGGGGAACCACTGGAATGTTGTAAAAAGCGGGTACCTAAGAATAGAAATAAGGTTTGATCAAGCACTGGCGACTACCATAAATTGCGTTATATACGCCGAATATGAAAACTTAATCGAGATCGACGCTAACAGACAAATTATCTCAGATTTTACCTCTTAAAAAGAGAGGGGAGAGTACAGTCGTATGCTTTAATAACCTCATTTTGATTTTCGAATAGACAGTATTGTTCTTTGCAAGAGAGCGAACACATCGTCGTTATGGATATCTTGATCGAAATTCAAGGCGCGCGCGACAAGCATAAGCGTTTTACACCAAAAGAAGTAGCAGTGGTTGCTTTACAAAAAAATATCGTTGGTCATTGGTTGATCAAAGCTCCGCACGCTTTTGAAAAATTATCCAATAGCCTGAAAAGTACGAACAACTACTGTACAACCGAAATTCATCGTATTGAATGGTACGAAGGTACGGTTTCGACAAGTCAGTTATACAGTCATCTTCGTTCATTTGTAAAAAAGGTAAAAAATATATACACGCGTGGCAACGACAAAGCAGAGTTTCTAGAATCAATTATTTGTAGAAGAGTTATAAATATCGAAAATCACCAAGGACCAAGCTTTAAAGTGCTGAAGAGCTCGTTTCCCGATGTAGACACAGCGTGCACTCATCATAGTCAAAGCGACTCGTCGAATGATTTCAAAGATTGTGCCCTTTATAAAGCCCTCGTCTTAAAAAAATGGCTTAGATCTCTTTTGAGCGAGGATTGGCCGATATCGGGTGGATTTGATATACCATCGTTGTATTATCAAATTGCTCTTTTTAAGTACGAAAAAATGATGCGAGAAAAATTGTTAAACGAAAAAAACTGTGATTATGACGAAGTAGACGCGCTTGCTCGAGACTTTGACTCTCTTCGGATTATCAGCGACGGTGATGAACCTCTTGCTTGTTCAACGCCTATAGAAAACAGCGGTGAAGATGTGCACTGATAGTTTATGTAAAATTATTAATAATAATAAATCAAGTAAAAATGAATACTCGAGAGCTAGCGGAGGTGCTGAACGGATTTTCTAAAAAAATCAAAACCATTGGTGTTTTTGCTGCTGATCAAATACCACATCGCTTACTTTTACCTGCAGGATTGATTGTGAACACCCAAGAAGCCTACAGAAGCGGCGAGCATTGGACTTCTTTGTATGTGAATGAGAAAGCTCATGGTTTTTATTTCGATTCTTACGGTCGTAGACCCGCTTCAAAATTTATGTACGACGCTATAAAAAAAAATTGCAAAACGTGGCAATATAGTAAAAAACAGCTGCAAAGTTTTGATTCTATTGTCTGCGGTGAATATTGTTTACAATTTATACATCATATGAGTAAGTTTAACAATATGCAATCATTTTTGAACCAATTTTCCAACGATACAAAAAGTAACGATAAAAAGACATTAAAATATTATAAAGCTTTAATAAAACGACGATCAACAAGACAAATAAATCGAATCAACGCTTATCCTAGCGTTGGTACAGCTGGTGGTGGTGGTGGCGGTGTCCCCGGAGTGCAAATCTGTAGATCAAGAATAAATTTTAATGTAACCGTTCTGTAACATGTGTTAAAAATTACTTGTACTCGAAAAAATAAAAACAAAAATAAAAATATAATTTATCTGTTATTTTTTAAACCATCAGTCCGTACTACTCCTATTTTCCTGAAATTAAAAATTATCTCGTAAAAATTAAAAAGCACATTGCTGAGTTTTGTAAAATTTAACTTTCATGCATTATGAATCGAGAATCAGATACGTTATCTTTGTGCAAGTCCGGACAGGAACGATGACGTCACCATATAAGAATTTTTTACAGCGCTAGCCACTGTCGAGAGATAAAGAGTTTGTTATCGCGAAGCAAGTCCAGACACGTACGTTATCTTTTTTTTCTTATCTGACTTCCTGCCAACGGTTTTGAGATTACGTCACATTGATGATGCAAACGAGGGGAAGGGGTATGATTCACTATTGGATGCCGATTTTTATTTTCGCTTCACGATTGGTCTAAACAATCACGTGACTGAATATTCCCTTACTTTTGAAGCTCTTACGCGTCTGTCGTCAATTCGAACGAAGAGCCGAGAGAACCGTGCCTGTCAGTCACTGTAACGCTGCTCTACCGCAAACACTTGAGAATCATGGAGCTTCCAAATTCATTATTGTCTACGACGTACGCGATTAACAAGTCTAATTCTAAACGTGTGAAAGTGTGTTTGGAAAACGACAATGGTATTTATCATCCAAAAGTAAAATTTTGCGGTAGTACATCGACTTACAAAGATGTTACTCTCGACATGTTGTCGTGGGATTTGTTTCTACAGCAAAAAGACATAATTCTTGGCTATTTGAGAGAGGATTTCGTGTACATAAACGATCCTAACTCTCCTACAACTATTCGTCTACCGCGACACGACCTTGTGTTTACGGTGACCTACGGCAAAAATACAGTGTTACTAAACGAAAGAGCTGACGAGACAGAGGTGACCGATTCGAGCGTCGAGAACAAGAAAGCTGAAGAAGCTGTGAAAAAACCCGAGGTAGGGAAAAAAAGAACCTTGGAGGATCTTTTGAACGACCTGGAGGCCGTCGGACCAAGTGAACCTAAAAAAATAAAAAACGATGCTCTTCCGGGTGTAGCCATGCACTTAAAAACGATCGAGGGATTAGTGGAAATGTTGGACTGTGTGTTATTAAAAATAAAAGTGTTAAAGGAGCAAGCGAAGATTGTAAATAGTGTGCAAACCCATGTGATAAATTATTTAATAAATCATTTTACAGGACAAGATCCAGAGAGTGTTAAAAAGTGCTTGTTAACGACTGTTACATTCAAAAAATATTACATTTTTATAAAATATGATGTCGAGGTTGACGTTAAAGAGAGCGCGACAAATGAGTTTAACGTTGATGAAATTGTGCTTGATATGATTCTTACAGAACTGTACGCTTTTGGTATGTTTAATATAGCAAAAAATGTTTACGAAAGAATGTTTCCGGTAAAAAAATAATTTCTCTCTGTAATTCATTTTGTACGATGGCGAGTGAATTATTCAAATAAATTGCCAAAAATAAAAAACTCATTTCATTAATTTATACCGTACCCTGTAATTTTTTTCAAAGTTATTATACATTTTTTTTAAGCAATACTCAATTTTTCTAAATTTTTTATGTGTATACAAAAATATTTCACACATGATTTTTTTTTTTTTTTTTTCAAATTAATAATTAATAAGCTTTTCGAATATTTTATTCAAAAATTTACATTTTTTTATTTCGTCTTTATTTGTTTTTAAATAATTATGAAAAATCTTAATTTTTTCTTTTACGAGCATTTATTCATTGCTTTTATTTTAAGAAAAAAACTTATTCATAAAATATAAATTAATGCAGCAAGAAAAAGTAAGTCATTGTTGATTTATCAACAGCACTGTAAAGACGTTTCGTACCAGCAGAGGTAAAAGATGGGGCAAACGGAGGGTAAAGCCGGGAACGGTTACAAAGACAACGATGCGAGGCATCCCTGGGAGAAGCAGCCGTTACTGTACGAGTATAAAAAAGAAGAGAAGGAGCAGAAAAAACAGAAAAAAGAACGAGAAAAACTTGAAAAAAAATATTACAACCTTTACAGAAAACCTGAAAAGGAAGGTTATAAGAAATTAAACTAATTTATTTAAAAAGAGAAAAAAGGCCCTTTTGAGGGCCAAAACAATTTATCCAAGCGTAAGTACGGCGAAAAAAATACACCCGCGGTAGTTGAGCCTACAACCGCGTGGTTCTAAAAATAAAATCGGGCGGCGGCGGCGGCGGCGGCGGACGCGGGCGAGAACGAGCTTGACTCTCGCGGGTCTACGCGTAAAATCGCGGTGACTCTCTAGATCGCGACGGTTTTTATTTTTTCAACTTTTGAATTTTGTTGAAAAAACAAAGCTCTTTAAAGTCTATTTGTTTTTTTTTTACAAATATTTAAAAAATTACTGTAGATTCCTTGAAGTAAGACAAACTTTCCTATTTAACACAACAATGGTTGTCGAGAAAAAAATCAGTTTAGAATTTTTTTTAACATGCACGGGTGAATTATGTTAATAGCCTAAGAAATAAAAAAATTTTTAATTTTATTTAATTTTATTTATTCATTTAGAGTTACAAATTTTAATAATGTTCACTCGTTGTCTGAATCTGAGTCGGTGAAGTTGCCCTCCACCCACTTGTTGTAGATTTCACTGTACTCCTGTTTAAGCTCTTTTTTCAGGAGCTTGGCCTGCCTGGTTATCTCCACCACCAGCTCCTTCAGCTCCTCCAGCTTTTTACGGGTGTCATCTGTAAAAATAAATAAAAAATGATTAAATAAATGAGTATAATTTATATTAATAAATTATTTTTAATACGCGAGTCCAAAAGAACCCAGCGGGACCGCAACAGCAGTAGCAGCAACAAGTGCCTATAGTTGTAGTGGGAGGCGGTAATGCTGCCGCAGCAGCCTAGCTATAGTAGACGCCGGTAACACCGAAGTGCGCGAGGTCTACTACAGCTAAGCCTCTAGCACTGATGCTCCACCTACTACTGTTACACTGTTAAATAAATTTTAAAAAAATCAAAAATTACCTGTTAGCGATGTTAGCTGGAATGCAGTAATCTTTTTTTTCAGTTCGTCAATCTCCGTCATGATTAATAGGTACGATACCGCCTCGTACGGGGGGACGATCTTGTGGTATCCCGCTGTAAAAAAAAAAAAATAAAAATTAAGGTGGTTTTCTACCTGAGCTAGTCAAGTTCAAGACTAAAAAAAATTATTACTCCAAATTACTAACAATTGTCTATTAAAATTTATTTTTTAACTTTTTATGGCTTCTGAAATTATTTTCTACCAAAAAAACATTGACAATCACAACAAAACATTTTTTTAAACTTTTAACCTCACCTTTGAATACCGCAGTTTTGGAGGTTATTCACGTGAAAATTATTTTTGTAAAATTATTGCAAAATTCCTAGAAGGTCAATTTTTTGCAGTTTCAAGAAATGAATTCTTCGATAGTGAAACTATATGTATGTAGTTTTTCTAAAGGATCTCTATTGTAAGAAGACAAATATCAATAATTTAGTACACTTTTTCAGCGTAGCGGCCATACGCGTAATGAAAAAAAATTCAATCTTTAACTTGCTGTAACTTTTAAACTATATGGTCAATTTTGATCAGACTTCGTAGAAATGTTTATTAATATCTAATAAACATCTCCAGAAAGTTTGAGCTGATTCTCTATTGTCATGCATTTGGTAGAAAATTACCTTAATTAATTAAATTCAAATAAAATAAAACAACTTTAAAAAAACTTACGTTTTTGCGGCTGATCCATTTTCGACTTGTTGGTAGCACTTTGACTGCTGTACTGAGCTGGTGAGCTCGAGTGCTCAGCTAAGGTTGTACACACACTAACGCATTGCTTTGTGCTCATTGCCCACACATGTAAAAAATACGTATTGAAAAATTCTAGTAGAGTTCAAAAATATTGGAAGTCTTTGTCTGTATTTTTTCCATGCCACACGACCCCTCCCGCGAGAGATTTATTTACGATCAAAAAATAACGATCGAAAAATTACGACACTCTTCGAATATCGAACTTAACGATCTCAGTAAAATCTCTGTTCGTTTGGTAAACGACTTTTTTTTTTTTTTTTTTGTAGGTAAAATTAAATAATAACAATAACGACTTTTTTCTTAAAAATGATAGTATAAATTTGTTATGAATTTAAAAAATAGCTTCCCTATATATAACAATGCGTAAATGGTTTAATTCAATAAAATTAATACTTATACATTGTTTTATTTTTTTATCATTATTTTATATTTTATCGTTGTTCTATATTTATTTTCGAATAAAAAAAATTGTATTAAAATTTCGGAAATAAAAGAAAAAATTTAACTCTGTACTCCGAGGGTCTGTTAAAATTAAATGATTTCAAGACTAAAATATTTCATTTCATTTTTTTATTTATTTATTTTTTAATTACATAAGACTCATTCGCTGTCGTAGCTACATATAAATTTACAATACCTGTCGTACATTTTTTTTCTTTTCAATATAAGTTTATTTTTTATCTCATAATAGTATTCGCGAAGTCCCTGTACATTACTTCTTACTTCTTCTAATTCTTCAACTGTCTCCGGTACTCGTGCAAATCGGCGAGCGCGCACTACCGTACCTGTTCGTTGAAATTCGTTTATAAAATTTTCCCACTTCTTTTTTGTTGTTCGCAATTCGTAGAACTGCGACACAATGTATGGAGGAGGCGGGTCACTATAATTATCACCTGTAGAGAGTGAATACGTTGGCGGTGCAGCTGTAGCCTCCTCGACGGATAGCTCCTCGTCCGTTAAATAAAGCTCCGTGAAAGCTTCGAAGATACGCATACCCTCCTCGTCGTCGTCGATGTCTGATTGATCCGACTCTGAAAACGTTAAAATATTTTTTAATTTTGGAAAAGTTTATATAAAAAAATAAATAACTAAAATAAATTACCGCTTTCGATAGTAGGCCACGTGAATGGTAGGTTTTCAAAGAGACGAGCCGTCTCTGCCTCAACAGCGTCTATTTATGGGGAAAAATTTTTAAATTTATTTTTTAAATATAATTTAAAAATCGAGTTTTTCAAAATCTTACCTGATCCCTGACGGTTTGACATTTTTTTATTTTTTTCGAACAGTTAATTCACCTTTTGCACAAAGAACACGACTGTAGTACTCCCCCGCTGTTTGCACTCGTACATGCGTAACAGTGGCATCTCCCTCTCTTTTTTCTCTCAAAAAAACAATAAAAATATGTGTGTGTGTGTGTGTGTGTGTGTGTAGATATAGCTTTTATCGCGAATATTACTCCTTTCTTCCATCTCGCGTTGATTTTTAGCGGATGCATACGTCACGGTAACTTGACCCTCAAAAGGCGCTCTTATGAAAAAATCTTAGGTATCCGCTTATCACACTCCCTCTCCAGAATTATTACTCCTCTTTTGTCTTAAGCATCGATCGCACATCAGTAAGCTTCCTGCTTTATTGACAGTGTGTCGTATTTACTCCGACAAGTGAATCTTTACCGTTGTGTTTTTGTGTTAAAACTTGAAAAAATAAAAATGTGTATTTGGTGTGATTTGCGAGAAGTCGCTCTAAAGCTGCGCGAGCAGGCCGGTCTAGTATCGCTATGCGATGCAGAATGGGAGAAAAAACTACAAAATCTCTCGTTGGAAGATTTCCAAATAGAGTTAAATAGACTTTTCGCTGCCTGTGGTGTGCAAAAAATTTCTGAATTATACAACTTTTTACAAGAGCAGTATTCACCTGTCGTATTTAATATTTTACGTAAATACCTTGTCGTAAATGACTTTATCAATTTGACTTCTTTACGAAAAATACAAAACCACATACGTAAGTTATATTTATTATACGCTCTATAAATTTTTATTTCGTCTCCACTTTTTTATTAAAAATCATGATTTTTTTTTTTTTAGACGAAAGATACTGCACCGACACTGCAAAATGCTCGGTTTTTCTCGAAGAAGAGGCCGATGATGAAAACTTAAATAAACAACCGGAGGTTGCGCCTGAGGATAAAACACCTCAAGAAAAAAATGAAAGCGACGATCGTAGTAAGTTTATAATATTTAAGTCGTATAATAACCAAATCTCGTATTTTATTTTTAATTGATAACTAATAAATTTTGTTCTTTTTAGGTAACGCCTCGCAGCCGCAGCAACAGCAGCAAGAAAAGTACGAGGAAAAGGATAACTCGGCAAACGTCGAACTTATTGAGGAGGAAAATTCATTACGATTAGCCCAGCAGTGGAGCGAAATCATGGAAGAGAAGGAGAGGAAGAAAAATAAGCGCAGTCGTTGTATGCTGGAAGAGGGGCAGCGCTGGAGCGACATCGATGACGAGGAGGAAGACTCCTACATTACCGACTGTAGTGACGATGCATACGATGCAGTTTATAAAAATCTAAAATTTCACGAGATTTTATTGCCCGACGGCTGTGAGTACATAAAAATTTTAAATAATTTTTAGTTGAAAAAAATTAATTTTTTTGATAGTTAACCTTAAAGTACACACGGGGTGTAAAATACACCCACATAACTGTCAGTGTGGCAGTTCTGGATTTGGGTGTGTTCTTTAAGGGTTAATATGTATGTATTTTTTCAGCGATTAAAAATCTTCTGGTAGATTCTGAAGGATCGGTACCAATATCCCCTGCGAAAACACCACCATGTTCGCCTCCTCGCAAACGGTTAATTCGACGACCCGTTATTCAACCTGTTGATGAGGCTAAAAGCAGCATAGACGAGAATATTTTCGAGCCGGCTAAGAAAAAAATAGGTAAGACAAATAATAAAAAATTAAATTTTTTCATTATTCGTTATTTATTTATATATTTATTATTTTTTTCTTTTAATTTACAGCTTTGAGTACTCCGCACACTGCCGTACGCATCGCGTCCTCGTTGATCATAGTCGAGGACACACCAGAAAATAGTCCCATTAAGGGACCCCCTGGCTTGATCATTCCAGACTCGGGCGAGGAGGAGGAGGAGGACATCGAATGTAAAAGCAAAAGTATGTAAATAAAAATTGTAATTTTGAAATAAATATAAATAGTTTTGTTAATAAATAAAGAATTTTATTTTTATTTAATGAAACCCTCCGTTTTTTGAGTAAATTTTTTGAGTATTTTTTATATTAAATTTAAATTCGTTTAAATAAAAATAAATTTTTTACTTCTCACCCGTGAAAGGACGAGAAGCGCCTGAAGAAGAGCAACCAGCCGTTCGCGACGAGGAAGTTCAACGTAACGAGGAGCCAATGATTTTGCAGCTGTGGAGGCCGTGGAATCTGGATGACACGAGTCCGCGTTCAACCAATAGTAATGTTAATCAAGTAGGAGGGGGTGTTTCGTTAAATAATAGTAAAAAATTTACTATAGTAGAAGAAAATTTTAATAACATACACCGGTATAGATTGAAAGCGCGTAAATTTTTAATAAGAATCAACGAACCACCCTCGTCCGCTCAAGTAGATATAATTACATGGCTCGAGGCCGCTGTACACGATATTCACGATCACCTGTTAAATATGAGCGAAAACACTAACGATAGGATAGGTGTGACGATACAGAGCGATCATTTTTCAAATGGTATGGCATGGTTATCGTTTCGTCCTATAGCTAACTTTTTCGCGGACGATCTGTGGTCTTTGATCGGCGGTTTAACGCAAAGCAACGAAAATTTTCATATCGATGAAAGTTTTAGACTGGATGCTACTTATTTAAACGTTCCAAACGGTCGAGGCGCTTGCAAAAAAAAACAATTAACTATTGACGAAGTACGTAAAACGTCTATAGTGTTCATAAGTAATAAAGATGATCTTTGTCTCCCTCGTAGCCTTGTGGTGGGCGAATATCACATTCGTTATAAAAAAAAGAGCACAAAGGAGCTAAAAAAAAATTATCAAAAGGTCAGAGACGGCAGAGGTCCGTTACAAAAACAACTAGCTTTAAAATTGATGAAAAAAGCTAATTTAGCAGCTATACCTGCCGCAGGCTGTGGTTTCCAAGAGCTCAAAACGTTTCAAACTTTTTATGCTCGGAAGAAAATATCCATAGTTGTTTATGATAAGCATGGTTATGGTAATGGCGAACCACCCTTCTTCGACGGTAGAGTAAATTTCGACGATGCTGAAGTTTATGACACTATTTATTTATTATACAACGCCGATTTGTGCCATTATCATACTCTCTTGAATCTTACAGGTGCCTCGGCTAGCGTTTTTTTCTGCTCGTACTGTAATAAAAAATACAAACACATAGATTTACATGTATGCGAAAAAGTATGCGCGTCCTGTTATTTTACACCCAAGTGCAACACCGAGCAACCGATGGTCCTGTGTAAGGACTGTAGAAGACAATTTTTTGGTAATGATTGTTTGGCTAATCATAAAAAAGAAAAATCTCACAAAAATAAAACTGTATGCGAAGTAATAGCCAGGTGCGGTGGGTGCGATAAGTTATTGAACAAATGGAGAGACAGTAAACACAGATGCGGTCATAAATACTGTCAAAGTTGTAAAATTGCCCACGATGTAAACGCTTTTTGTTATATGCAACCTATTAACGATGAAAACAAAAAAAAATCAAAAGAAGCAGCAAAACCGGATCTCTATTTTATATACGACTTTGAGAGTACTCAAAACGAAGCGTATCAATTTCATCCCACCATGAAAATTCACGTACCTAATTTGTGCGTTGTACAACAAGTTTGTACTCATTGTATTGACGTTGACGATATCAGTCAATTTTGTCGCACATGCGGTATAAGAGAGTATGTTTTTAAAGAAAATCCTGTAAAAAGTTTAATACAACTAACTTGCAGAGAAATAACAGGCTTTGAACATATTATATGCATTGCACACAACGGTGGTGGTTACGACACGCAATTTGTGCTGAGAGAAATCGTAGATCAGTTCCCTAATGTTACCCCCGATGTTATTTTAAGGGGACAAAAGATCGTGTTGATGCAGATCGGTCGAACAAAGTTTATAGATTCTTTAAATTATTTTCATATGAAATTATCGTCTTTACCCGCCACGTTTAATTTTCAAGCAAGCAAAGGTTATTTTCCTCATCTTTTGAATGAACAGGATAAACAAGATTACATCGGGGAGATGCCTGACTCTAAATATTACTCGCCCGATACGATGTCCAAAAAAGACAGAGATGATTTTTATAAGTGGTACAACGAAATGAAAGCTGCAAAATATATTTTCAATTTTCAAAACGAAATTGTTAAATATTGTAAAATGGACGTGGAAATTTTAAGACGCGCTTGTCTAATTTTTAGAAAAATTTTCCTAGAAGTTGGTAAAACAGATCCTTTTGTCAACGCTACAACTATAGCGTCAGCTTGTTCGTATGTTTTTAGAAAAAATTTTTTAAAACCAAAAACAATTGGTCTGGTGCCGCACAAAGGTTACAGACGCACTGACAATCAATCGCAAGTCGCTATTGAATGGCTATTGCAATGCGAGAGAGAACTAGGATGCGAAATCATTCACGCAGGAAGAACTCGCGAATACCGTTTAATAGAGGGGTACAAAGTAGACGGTTACATACTTCCAGAGATGCTACCTGGTACGTCGACAGCATCCATTCCTAGAAAGGGTGTCGTATACGAATTTCATGGCTGTTATTACCATGGCTGTCCAGATTGTTTTAAACACAACCGAGATAAACCCACAAGAAACGGTGGGGGTACACCAAACGAACTGTACGAAAATACTGTAAAAAAAATCGAAAATATAAAAGCATTTGGCTACACTGTCATAGAAACGTGGGAGTGTAAGTTTACCGCTAGAAGAGACGCCGATCCTGAAATACTTAACTATGTCAAGAAGCATCCGCTCTTGAGTAAAATAGTCATCGATCCAAGAGACGCTTTTTTTGGTGGAAGAACAGAAAATTTCGTTACCTTTCACGAAGTAAAAGACGACGAAAAAATTAAATACATTGACGTGACCAGCCTTTATCCAGCTGTATGCAAGATGTCGAAGTTCATTTTGGGTCATCCTAAGATCTACGTGGGTTCGGAATGCAGTATGCTCACAAAAGGTGATAATAACAATCTTTCATGTATTGAAGGTTTAGTAAAGTGTACAGTTTTACCCCCAAAACAGTTGTATCTTCCGGTTTTACCCGTAAAAATGCACGGTCGCTTACTCTTTGCGTTATGTAAAACTTGTTGCGAACAATCCCGCAAGGGTTACTGCGATCACAATAAAAAAGATCGTGCATTTTCAGGAACCTGGGTCGCGGATGAGCTTCGTAAGGCTATTGAAGTAGGGTACGAGATAACAGAGATTTTTGTTATTTGGCATTATAAAACAACGCAGTATAATCCAGAAACTAAAAAAGGAGGTTTATTTGCCGAGTATATAAATACTTTTTTAAAACTTAAGCAACAAGCCAGCGGCTGGCCCGATTGGTGTACCAACGACGAAATGAAAAATAAATATCTGGCCGATTATGAGCGAGGAGAGGGTATAATATTAGACAAAGATAAGATTGAAAAAAACCCTGGACTCCGCTCTGTCAGTAAAATGGCGCTAAACACATTGTGGGGCAAATTCGGTGAGAAAAGCTCTCATAAAAGTACGACAGTCGTTCGAACGCGAGAGCAGCTTTTAGATTTAATCACCGATGACGAGAAAGAAGTTACCGCTATATTGCCAGCTAACGAATTCGTATTGTATGTCACATGGCAATATCGAAATGAAGCCATTATAGCTCCCTCCAAAACTAATGTAGTTATCGCTGCTTTTGTAACCGCTGCGGCGCGATTACGACTTTACGCTTACATGGAAAAGCTGCAGCAGCGCACTTTGTACGTAGACACGGATTCCTGCATCTTTCTCGAGCACGAAAACGATCACGAGGAGTATAAGCCGCCTTTAGGGTCTCTGCTAGGCGAAATGACTGACGAATTAGAATGTTACGGTAAAAATTCGTATATAAAAACTTTCATATCAGGTGGCCCTAAATTTTACTGTTACCGCGTAGTATCGGGGACGACTAACGAGTTATCCGAATGTTGTAAAGTCAAAGGGATAACTCTAAACTATATTAACTCGCAGAAAATAAATTTTGAAAGCATTAAAGCGCTAGTAGAAAATAAATTTAAGTCTTCGGAAACATATAGTAATATACAACTTAATTTTAGAGCCATTCGACGGCTGCCGAAACATATAGTTGTTACGCGTGACGAGACCAAAACATGCTCTGTAGTTCTAGAAAAAAGATTGTTTTTTTCTCAATCCGAGTCTGTACCTTTTGGCTATGTTGGCTAACATTTGTAATTATTCAATAGTCAAATAAAAGAACTCAAAAAACTTGTAATTATTTTAATTCTAAAACCCACTTCCCCAAAAATATATTACAATATAAAATTTGCACATCTGCGGCGTCTTTTTATCTCTTGTTTACATCAACAAGTCGTTAAGATACCATATTGTCTTTGTTTGTATAAACAAGCTATTAAGATGTATACAAACCATTGAGCTAACTTACCGACAGCTTGTTTATGTAAACAAACCATTTAGATAAAAGATAAGGAATTATACCCGTCGTCTGTAACCAGACACCTTGTTTATATAAACAAACCATTGAGATAACAGATAAGAAATTGTGCACCGACCGGTGACGTCATCTGTAACCAGACACCTTGTTTATGTAAATAAACCATTAAGATAAGAGATAAGGAATTGTGCACCGGGATGATGACTCATTGTTGTGTCTCGTAACCCGACACCTTGTTTATGTAAACAAACCATTAAGATAAGAGATAAGGAATTGTGCACCGGTGATGACTCATTGTTGTGTCTCGCACAACTCGCCCGTATACTACTTTTGTCTGGAAGGTAAAGCCTGGATGATGTTGATTGACAGGGATAAACAATAAAAATCTTCCCCCTTTTTTAAATTGCTTTTGGTAAAAAAAAAAATGGTTTTCGACTCTATAAAATGAAAAAAAAGATATTT
Organism: Encarsia formosa; assembly: GCA_038277355.1. Taxonomy (NCBI): domain Eukaryota; kingdom Metazoa; phylum Arthropoda; class Insecta; order Hymenoptera; family Aphelinidae; genus Encarsia; species Encarsia formosa. The sequence goes on from CM076184.1 coordinate 117,852,527, forward strand.
TCATAAATGAAATTGAATTTTTATTGAACGGAAAGATATGAATGGCCTGGCGTGATGAAAGTTTGAAATTTACTCGTCAAATCTCGATGAAATCCATTTTGGCCCCGAGTGCTTTATACGCCGCGGAAGAAAAACAAAAGCGAGATTAAACAACAGTTGAAATTTGAAAAATTAAATTAAAAAAAAAAAGAAAAAAAGTCTTCGTCTCGAGCTCGGTAAGAACCCACCAATCAAAAACATAAATACGTAAACAAACAAAAGTGCATCTCCCTCCGCTGAGAAAAGGCAAAGAAAAAAAAAAAAAAAGAAGAAAATCCCACCGATAAAATATAGCCGGCATGTGCAAACTCGAGCATTGAAATATTCAAATCCCCGCAGAAGCAGCAGCAGCTTGGCGTGGAAGTAAAGCCGAGCCATTCTCGGGGACTTTATGAAAAGAAGGGGATCAAAGCCAATCCGTGGACACACCTTCGGGCAAACTCTATTATCTGGTCTTCTTCTCCTCCGGCGAAGTGGCTGCTGCATCTCGATCGAGTTGAATTGGATTCGGTTCGGTACCCTCGGCGTATATTTATAGACAACTTCTTGTTTCCGTACCATCGATCTACGTACCCCTCCAAGATAGCAAGCCTGCTCTTCTCTCATAAACTTCTGTTTTCCCTCTCTCTCTCTCTCTCGCTCCTGGCGTTATGTTTTATTTGCTTATTTTCTTTTTCGAAAGCGAGGAGGGCCTTTTTATATTTAATTTTCATCCTGACTGACCGGACCCGGACCTAATCTACTTACCTGGGGTGTGAAAGTTAAAAACTTCTAATTTTATAAACTGTGTAAGAATAATCAAAACCTTTTGTAAATCTGACTTGAAATGGATTTAAAAATTGAATTTTGATGACAGAGGTGTGTTGAATGAAAATGATGAGTAAATAGTTTTAAACCTTTTTTTATACTCACGAAACATTAATTTGCGAGTGAATCAGATTTTTCTGAACTTTTCAGAAGTTTATAAAATAACTTTTTTTCTAAAATATTATGTACGTAAGAGTTCAGTCAATACACATCTGAAAAACTTCAAAATGATTAACATGGATAAAAATGTAAACGTACTTTAAAAGCATAAAACCGACATTTATGTGACCAATATTAATTTCAATCACAATTTTTGTGAAATGTTTTGCAACCTAAACAGAAAAAGTTTGATTTTATTCAATTTATTAAAAGTATTAGTATTTATTAAAGTTATGAAATAGAAAATTTCTTAACTTAAAAGTAGCTTCCTTATAGTAAAGTTATAAGTAATTCAATAGTTAAGTACTAAAACTTTTTACACTTTTTACTTAGCTTTTTATAAATCATAAATTCAATTCAATGCCCAACTTATAAATTTGTAATCAATTGCTATTCGAGTCTCAATAACTCTCACTTGCTTCTAAAAAATTCCAACAAAATCAATCACCAGTAAATTAAAACCAGTCAAGATCTTTAATCACCCAGAAACGTCCCAGCTGCGCACTCACACCTGAGTTGGCTTTGGACACAATTGGCTCGAGCTATGTGCTAATAAAGCGCAGTCCAATCGACTACATGATTCCACTTAGCACGGTGTGCGGATGAGTTACAAATTTGCATACCGTAAACGACGATGAATTCCGCCATAGGCCGTGCGCCGAATATCCAGATCAATCGAGGCCCATTAAATTTGACCAAGTGTCCTCCAAAAATCTTCGTTGACTCGGCCCTTGTCGGCACAGCTGGCGTGAGTATAAACACGGAATTTCGATGAAAGCCATGCTGAGAATCTTAATTAATCTCAACTGTTGCAACGGATAGTCTGAATGGACAGTAAATTACAAAAAAAAGACATCGATTAGAGGTAAATACTCCCGGACGATTGAACTGTACTGAATTCGGGGAAAGTTAAACTTTCAGGGAGGAGTTTAAAGAGCCGAACTTATTTGTCAAAAAAGTAGACGTTTTAGTGCAGCAGTTTTAGGGATCCTCCTCGACTATTTATTTTCTGCAAAGTAAGCTAAGAGCCGGATTTAACGAGATTATGTCCGTTTCCGGCTCTTTTTTTGTGTCTTTATGAGGACTCTGAAAGAACCTGACGAGGGTAAAAAGGACTGATGAGGTGAAATAATAAAAGTAGTATATTGTACCGGAAGTACGATAGAGTTCCTTTGTGAATCCGGCGAAATGAGTTTGCCGTGGATACAACTTGTCTTTCGAAAAAAAAAGCGAAAAAGTACCATCTTCTCGCCAAAGCATGAATAAGTAAGCAACGCGTGGAAAAATCAAACTGGTTTTGAATAAAAGAAGATGGTTCGAGTATCGAGAAGATCTCGCCCTTCAATTGTCGTAACGCACTTGAAGTTTCTAAAAAACGCGAAAACTTTTGACTTATCGACACCCAATGGAAAAATAAAGCACCAAAAAGTTTTTAATATCCTGTGCGATATCGATCAAAACATTTTTTTACTTTTTTTTGCCGTGCCTAAGATACACTCTTAGAAGAAGTAAAGTTATCCGCAAGCAGCTTAACCAGGAGCGATTGATTATTTTCCAACTGATTTGGAGTGGACGGAAATTGCTCGAACGAATTTAATTGATTTTTCTCGGAAAAGTAGAAGGAAAAATATACCTCGAGCTTCATCCGCACAAATATTTGCGGGACATCCAAGCTTGACTCGACTCAGATTTCAACGCTGGCAAAGTTTCGATCTCGGTCGAATCTATTTCATAACTGCTTCTCTCTCTCTGGATTCATTTTTCTGTATGATTAAATTCAAGTTTTTGTGGGTTTTGTTTTGCGGTTTAAGAAGGCCTGATCAATACATCTTGTGACAACAAAATTTAATAAAATCTATTCTTTGATATACACGTTTGTTTACTTTTTTTTGTTTAAACAAGTTTAGTAAAAATTTATTTTGAAAAAATATGCATACTCATAATAAAAAAATTAATAATTTTTTTAAGCTCTTTTGAACTGTATACATTGTGGTGAAAATAATATAATTTATAACTATACTAGTCTCAATCAGCGCGCAAGCATGCTCAATTTTTAATACATGCCATCGAATTTTTAATTTTGAAAGTAAATACACGATAATTTTTACTTTCAGTTTTTCAAAAAAAGGAAGGCAAAAACAATTTTTTTTTCTGAGCTTTTTATCAATTAACTTGTAAATAATAATTCGCCTTGTCCAGACCAGAATCGCAGCTGATCGATATAGATATACAAATGCACGCGTTTAACCACCACTCGAGGGTTCACATTTTGACCACCAGGACTAAAATACATGAGAAAATTGGCGCTGATGCTGGTCTGGACAAGGCGAATATTGAAAACAAGGGGTGAACGTCCGATTTTGAGGTTAGAAGGAGGAAAAACAATGATATAATTAATAGAGGTAGATCGTATTTGTGGAAAAATACAAACGTTTTTATTTGAAATCATAATTTTACACTATAATAATATTTTTACAAGTAATTTCCATAAAATTTTTTTAACAGGCCAATATTATTATTTTAATATATTTATTTATTTAACAACTATAGAAAACTATCTCTTTTTTTTGGACGTCCACGGCCGAGTGCGGTTGAGGCGGGGACAAAAGAATCGTTCTTGCTAGGTGTTTTACCTGCGACAAAACTTATAAAATAAATATACAATAATACGTATTTTTAAACAAACATGTGTTTAAACAACTATGTGTTATTTTCGATGCTGAATCTGTTTTTAAAATCAGTTACTTTTATAAAAAATCAAACAATACAACGAAGTTTGATAGTCATTATAAGATTTATGATTAATTTACGAATAAAATAAAAAAGTTTATAATATGCTTTTTGTAGTTTTTTGGGATAAGAATTCAGTATTTGTGCTGATGACAGACGTGACACCAAAATCGCGGACGCTTAAATATACCTCCGTATTTTATAAGCAAATAAAATAAAATATTTTTTTAAATCTTTATTAGTTATAGTTTATGAATAGAAGAAGTAAATTATACTTCAGTATTTTTTTCCAGCCTTATTTTTAACGAAGTTTAGTGTTATCTTCCTTTTACCGTTTCAAATACGATGAATTTTTATTTTATGAGTTACCTACTTTTATTCGGTTGTAATTGTTACGGACGCTTAAATGGCCCGACTTTTTGACTTTTACCCATATACACTTTTATCAAAATAAAAATTGTAACTTAAGGTAGTTCCCAAAAAAATTGAGTTTCTTAAAAAATCTCTAGAATTTTGTACAGAGGTAGATTTTTGAGTCCTGTACACGCTGGTATTTTTCTTAAACCCCCAAGCCATACTTAATTTTGAGATATCGGGCTCAGAAGTTTCAATTTTTTACATGGGATTCCTATGCTGAGCGCGTGAATTCATATTTATTTTGAAGGTTATTCTCTCATTGCAAACTCAATTTTCTTAAAATATTTTTTAAAAACAGGTTTTCTTGTAGGGCAAGAACTTAGAAATAGTATCGTACAAAGATAAACATAGCAAGCGATATTAACTTATGAGATATACAATCAAAAAGAATGAAAAATGCATGATTTTAGCATGATTTCGAGCAGCGGTGGCGACCGCGGCGCGTGGCGTCAGAGTGGGGGCAACGAGCGTCTATAACTATATTTTAGGTTAGCTATATATACGCTTCGTAACTACCTTAAAATGAGTAACATAGAATTAAATTAAATCAGTTCTTTAATAGTTATTAATTTTTAATTCTCTATAAAACTTTTCATCTAAAACCTTTATGGTATTAAAACATCGGCTTGGAGTAAGAAGGTCTGCTATAATAGTATATTATAGTACGGGTGCGGCATCGTCACCAGGGCTTATTTAAAGGCCCGAGTGCGTCGCGAAGCGATGCACGAGGTACTTTAAGAGCCCTGGTGACGAGCTGCACCAGTGCTATATACTATTTTATAGTACGAGTCACCGAAAACCGAGGGGCTATGCACTCCAGAGTCACGAATGATTTTTTTTTGATTTTTTGATTTTTTTCTGATTTTTTGATTTTTTGGTGATTTTTTGATTTTTTTGTGACTTTTTGATTTTTTAGTGATTTTTTGATTTTTTCGTGACTTTTTGATTTTTTAGTGATTTTTTGATTTTTTAATGATTTTTTCGATTTATTAGGTATGACCGATCCCGAAGGGGTAAAAAATTGTGCACAGGATTTCTCGCGACCTAATGGATAAAATTGAACGAGGTAAACGGGAAAATGTTCGTTTTGGTGTCCCATAGTTCCAGTTTCATTTTGAGTATGATCGGACCATATGGGTACAAATGGCGCATACCAACACTTTATACAGTCACATTTTACTCGATTCTATAGCTATTAATTAAAAAATTGTGCACAGGATTTCTCGCGACTTTATGGACAAAATTAAACGGGGTGAACGGGAAAATGTTTGTTTTTGTGTCCCATAGTTCCATTTTGAGTATAATTGGACTACATGGGTACAAATGGCGCAAGACCTGAGACTTTAAAAAAAATTTCGGCAAAAACACCGTAGCCAGGCAAGTCATCTGGCCTCTTGAAAGTAGCGAAAGGGCCAGAGGGTGCGCTAGTTTTTATTTATATTTTGCATATGGAGCTGCCGAATCCGTCTCTGTGTGAAGCTCTTCAGTGAAGTTATGTTTTATGTTCCCTGCGGCAGTACCAGCACCGACGTAAAGATTGATAAATTAATTAAAAATTCGCATATTTTCTAAGCTTCAAACCTACAAAACCCTGGGCATCAAGACTAATTAGTGAATATTTTTTGTTTTCTAGCGTCCAAAGTTAATTTAGACTAGGCTGTTGGTTACGACCTTTTCGGATTGGGTGGAGTTGATGTAAATGATAAAGCTTATTGAAGTTGCTAAAAAATTTATTGAATAAACCAGCAAAACCCATATAGGTACCAAGATCAATAAATAATAAATTTACATATCACAAAACTGATAGATCCACAAAACCCTTGACGCTTAAAAGATCATAGCCACAAAAACCTAAACACCAAGTTGGATTAATTAAATCCTTTGGGAATAAAAAAATCATGTATTTATTAATCTCGGAACCCAAAATTATCGATTTTAAGGCTCAAGTGACAATAAAATTATTTATTGATGTCAGTGCTTCGCGTTTTGCGCATTTATAGAATATAAATTTTAACAAGTTGGATAAGTTTCATTATTTCCATCAGCTCCACCCAATCTGAAGAAGTAATCACCACTGTAATTCAAATTTACCTTTAACCATAAAAAACAATAAAATATTTATTTATAAATCTTGATACCCAGTGTTATTTCGGCTTACATAAGTAGCAAATAAATATTAATTTATCAATCTCTGCGACGGTGCCGAACGCTGATGCAAAGATTGTCGAACATAATCTCAACAAAGAGCACTCTGAGATGTTTCCGGCAGCTAAGGATTACAACGAGGTTTTCAATTTTTATACGCGCTTAAACACACTAAGTATTTACAACAAAAAACGGTAGCTAAGTAGTTATAGTGAGGCGTTATATAGACATTAAAAATTTCAGGCAACCTTAGGACCAAGGCTCAAATCCTGGCCACAATCTTTTTTTTTTATTTTTATTTTTTTTATTTTTTTTTCATTAGTATTACAGTTAAAATCAACACTTGCTGTAATAAAAATTAAGAAAATTTTAAAAAATTATTAAAATAAACATTAATTTTGCCTATTTTTAATCTCTCTTCGAAAAGTGAAAGATCACTCTTATTAGGGTGACAGAAATCACTCTTTGAGAAAAAGTCATTTTTCACTCAAGTACTGACTCACTTTTTTCTAGATAAAAGGGTGAAAAATGCGAGGAAAAATGACTCCATAAGAGTGGCTTTTCACTCTTCCAGATTTAGAGAGAAACTATGTAATGAATGATTGAGTTTTTAACTTACTATGAAGTTTATGTAAAAAAAAAAAAAAAAAAAAATTATTCCCACACAGCGTGCGGATAGCCAATTTAAATGTAAGAATACTTACAAGTAAACACGTCTTCTATTCAAACACTTAAAAAAAATAAAATCTTGTTTTTTAGATACCGCTAACGCTAATTTACTTAAGGTAGGTGTACCTGATATGGCCCTGTGCCTAATATGCCCCCCCCCCCCCCTGTTATTTTGAGTATGCTCGATATGCGACATCTCTACAAGGTAGGAAGAAGTCAAAAACACTGAATTATGAAGTTTCGAGTTGTTTAGAACATTTGAAAATTATTTTTGCGCACGCCTTATAGCTAAAACTCGTTTCGTATACCTTCGTTATTATTTTACGTTGTGATTAAATGGTCTGCCAAAATATTTAGACACACCTGACCAAAATTTTCATAAGTAGCTTCGATTCGTTATTGCTTCAGCTTTAAAATGCGATTTTAGTTTTTGTTCAACTCAATTTTTAACGGGTTTTATTCTTAAATAACTTTTTATACTGCAGTGTACCTAATATGGCCCCCCGCGAATTAGTAGAAATACCGATATTAAGAGTCCTTAGTTTCATATTTACTTTTTAGAAAATCCTAATGTTTTTTAAGAAAAATAAATTTAACTATTTCAAAGCTTTTTTTCATTTTAAACTAAAAAAACATTCTAGCTCAAAAAACAAATTTTGATAAAAATTTAAAGTTGTAATTTTTCTACTGGTTGCAAAGCTTTCAAAGAAATTGTAAAAAAGGCTCGATTTTTAAATAAATAATTTTTAAAATAATGAAAATTTTGAAGTTTTTTTAATCTTATATCTGATTGATTTAAAAAATAGGAACAAACTGCAATTAATAAATAACTTCAAGGGGGTCATATTAGGTACACAAATTTTTGGTGTCTTAAAAAAATGCGGTTTGGTAAATCCTATGGCATTTCAAGCTCATTGATCAAAATTGAACGCGTAAGGTCCCACTTTAAAGCTCTTGAACTAACCTTTAAAATGAGACCTTACACGTCAAAAAATATTGATTTGATTCGCCACAACGTCGATTCTCGCTTAGGGGGGCCATACTAGGTACAGGTACCTTATTATTTATTTATTCTTTTGTTGGTTTGTTTTTTATCTCAGTTATTTTATTAAGAGATACAATTTTCTCTCGTGACAAATCTTGCTCTATTGTTATCACTTATTAGTTCAAATATTTTAATTAATAATAATAATAATAATAATAATAAAATTAAAGAGTTTCATTTATTTTTTCAATAAATATTTTTCCTATTACTTGTAATTTACTTTTTTGATCTGTTGATTATTCAAATTTTAAAACAAACTAAAGTACACTAAAGTAGCCGATTGCTGACGAGCGACATCGGTGACCTAAGGTCCTGTACAGTAGCGCTCGTTAAATTAAAAATTTCATATTTTATTATAAAAATTGAAATTTGAAGATAAATAAAGTATCAAAAAAAAAATTTGTTTTCTGAATGATTGTCGGACTCAACTCCATTTCAGAGATTTTTTGGTGATTTTTTGATTTTTTGATGATTTTTTGATTTTTTTGTGACTTTTTGATTTTTTTGTGACTTTTTGATTTTTTAGTGATTTTTTGATTTTTTGGTGATTTTTTGACTGACTCTGGAGTGCATAGCCCCTCGCCGAAAACACCAATCAAAGTTTCGATTTTGAGGTTAGAGTGACCAGGAGTACTATAAAATCTTTAATGTAAATACATTGAAGATATCATTTTTTTCCCGAGATTTAAACTTCTTCCTGCAAACCGACGATAACTTCTTGCGACCTCTTGAATCTTTGACATATATTTGAGTTAAAACTTTCTCATTTTTTAAATCTATAATTGCTATTGTGTAATTTTTTATAATTCGTTAATCAATTTCAATTTTTAATAAAACATTGTTAAAAATTTTTTTTCAATATAAAGCTTCTTATTTGACCTTTCACTGATTTTTATGCTATACATATATTTTTTCAAAACGGACGCACTAATAGGAATTCGTAATTATAAATTAAATTACTGACAGAGTAGGGTATGATATAAACTTGGGATGAGTAGAAATTAAAGCATCTGTATCAATATGCCTCCAAATCCGTTATTTTATGGTTGCATATTTGCCTTTCTACCAGCAGCTTCAGTCATTTCAGCAGTTCTTCTCACAGCCTGACAAAATGATGAAGCTTGATCAGTTGAGCTTGAACCTGCAATCCCAACGACGACGTTGTATCAGCCCTGCGACCACAGCACTTTGAGTTAACGAAGCAGGTAACTAAAAAAAATGATCTTTAGTCTAAAATTATAATAAGCTTTCTAAAAATTTTTGGAACTTATACACTGAGAGAAGGATTTGATTCACGCAACCAAATTTGGTTGTGTGAACCAAGATTTGGTTATTTTTGGTTTCTCCCAAGCTTTGGTTCATGCGACCAATGATTTGGTTACAGGAACCAAATGTATAGATCACAGTCATGTCAAACAGTTCGCTGTTATAACCTCAAAAAAAATTTTGCGGTAATTCAGAAAATTACGAACTCACGAAAAATTTATTAAAATGATCGGTGCTATATTAGATTGAAAACGATTAGTAATTTGATTTAACTTCGTAGAGAAAAATAATTTTGTTGTTAAGAGAAAACTCATATTTAAATAAACTTAATTAATTCTTCGAAATTTATTGCTGAAATTTGAAATTAAAATATATTCTTATACATTTAACAAGAATAAAGGTAACTAATTTAAGCAAATTATAACAACAATAAACAATAAAATAATACAATAATAAATAAAATTGGTTTTTAAAATAAAAAATAAAAGCTCGATTTTTCCGCGTGGAGTGTGGAGCAAACATTTGGTTCCCACAACCAAATTATCCGATTTCTTTTCAACCAAATATATTTGGTTCCTTGAACCAAATCCTTCTCTCAGTGTATTAAATTACAGCAGAAATGTCATATAATTTATAAAAAAAAAATTCATTTTTTAACTATCATCTCGTTAAAAGCCTTTATTAATGAATAATAATATTAAAACAACAGAAACAACGAGCGAAAGGTATATAACTGATCAAGTAAGTGATGAACTGAACCTTCTCAGATTAAATTTAAACTACGATCATTTTTCAACCACCATTTTGTTCAAAGCCTTCATCAATTAATAATAATATTAAAACATCAAAAAGAACTAGAAAGGTATAAGTAACTCATAAACTGAGCCTACTCAGATAACGTGAATTAAAATTAAAACGATTTTTCCAGGTATTTAGAAGCTGCTTTTGCTGCTCCAAAATATACTTATTCAAGTAAATAAGAAATTGACCCTGCTAGAAGTTTCAACAGAACGTCTGGGGTGCCCGCCAGATAGTGGGCAGAAAATTCTGTCAAGCTTGTTATTTTATGAATATATCTATATCTTCCAATATTATATAGTTATATCCAGGAGGAGCTCTTTTTTTTTTGGCTCCTCCGGGAGGAGCTCTGAAAACTACGGCTCCTCCGGGAGGAGCCCCTTAAAACATGTTAAAACTAAGGTTTTTTGAAGGTTTTGAGGTGCTCCTCTGGGAGGAGCTCTTAATTTTAAAAGCTCCTCCCGGAGGAGCCAATTTTAGTAGCTCCTCCCGGAGGAGCACCTCAAAACCTTCAAAAAACCTTATATTTATTATGTTTGAAGTGGGCTCCTCCCGGAGGAGCCGTAGTTTAAAGAGCTCCTCCCGGAGGAGCACCTCAAAACCTTCAAAAAACCTTATATTTAACATGTTTTAAGGGTCTCCTCCCGGAGGAGCCGTAATTTCCAGAGCTCCTCCCGGAGGAGCACCTCAAAACGTCAATAAACCTTATATTCAACATGTTTTAAGGGGCTCCTCCCGGAGGAGTTGATTTTAAATTATAGGAGCTTCTCCTGTACGAGCACCTTTACTGTCAAAAAACTCCATATTTAACCTCTTTGCTGGGGGGCTTTTCCTAGAGGAGTCGTAATTTGAAAAGACCTTTTTAAAGGAGTACTTCAAAACGGTTAAAAAATATTATATTTTACATGTTTCAAGTACTTGAAGTATTTTAACTTACTATTAAATTTTTATAACTATTTTTTTAGACTCACCATAATAAAATTTTCTTTTTTTAATTAAAATCATATTCAACAATTTTACCTAAACATGTTTGAACTTTTATTCGATACACAATCTCAACTCAAAAAACATGTTAAATATTAACTGTCAAAAAACTCCATATTTTATAACTATTTTTATGGGGGTTGGCGAGCGAAGCGAGCAGGGGGGTACCCCCTAGTGTATATATATATATATATATATATATACGTGTATGTATATGTACCTAGATGCGTTGATGAGAGGTTAGTTTACAAATCGGAGCAGCAGCATGCAGCTCCGATGTTACAAAATTGATAAAAAATAATTAAATAATTTTATAGAAATATAATTTTAATCGTTGAATCATGCTTGCTGTTTGAAAATCCTAACCTCTCCCTGCTGTATAGCCACACGTACAATGGACTTGAACAAATTTTTTTTGCTAAATATTTTAACACCTATGGAGTCAGGGCATAGGATAGCGATTACAACCTGGAGATGATTTCCCCAGGAAGTTTGGAGTCAGGAGAGGTCAGGCTGAACACCTGGTGCACCTGGTGCACCTGGTGTTACTTACGCCTTGGAGATGATTTCCTCAGGAAGTTTCGACTCCGGAGAGGTCAGGGCGGACACCTGGTGAACCTGGTGATACTGACGCCTTGGAGATGATTTTTCCCTTAGAACTTTTGACTCCGGAGGGGCCAGGGCGGATACCTGGTGCACCTGGTGATATTTACGCCTTGGAGATGATTTTCCCAGGAAGTTTCGACTCCGGAGGGGTCAGGGCGGACACCTGGTGAACCTGGTGATACTTACGCCTTGGAGATGATTTTTCCCTTAGAACTTTTGACTCCGGAGGGGCCAGGGCGGACACCTGGTGCACCTGGTAATACTTACGCCTTGGAGATAATTTCCCCAGGAAGTTTTGACTCCAGAGGGGCCAGGGCGGATGCTTGGTGCACCTGGTTATACTGAGGCCTTGGAGATGATTTCCCTAGAAAGTTTTGACTCCGGAGGGGCCAGGGCGGACACCTGGTGCACCTGGTGATACTTACGCCTTGGAGATGATTTTATCAAGAAATTTTGACCCTGAATGGGTCAGGGAAAATACTTCGTGTACCCGGTAATAACCACACTCTGAAGATGCTATCCTAATAGTAAACTTGATGATGTGAACCCACTGGGATCAAAACTTTCTGTGAAAATCATCTCCAAGGCGTAAGTACCACCAGGTGTACCAGGTGTTCGCCCTGACCCCCCCCCCCCCGGAATCCTTACTTCCTGGGGAAATCATCTCCAAGGCGTAATTAATACCAGGTGCACCGGGTGTACGCCCTAACCCCTCCGGAGTCCAAACTTCCTGAGGAAATCATCTCCAAGGCGTAAGTATCACCAGGTGCACCAGGTGTTCAGCCTGACCTCTCCTGAGTCCAAACTTCCTGGGGAAATTATCTCCAAGGCGTAAGTATTACCAGGTTCACCAGGTATCCGCCCTGACCCCTGCGGAGTCCAAACTTCCTGAGGAAATCATCTCCAAGGCGTAAGTATCACCAGGTGCACCAGGTGTTCAGCCTGACCTCTCCTGAGTCCTAACTTTCTGGGGAAATTATCTCCAAGGCGTAAGTATTACCAGGTTCACCAGGTATCCACCCTGACCCCTCCGGAGTCCAAACTTCCTGAGGAAATCATCTCCAAGGCGTCAGTATCAACAGGTGCACCAGGTATCCGCCCTGGCCCCTCCGGAGTCAAAACTTCCTGGGGAAATCATGTCCAGGTTGTAATCGCTATCCTATGCACTAGGTCTCCGCCCTGACTCCATAGGTGTTAAAATATTTAGCAAAAGAAAAAAAATTGACCAAGTCCATTGTACGTGTGGCACACGTATGCCACACGTGTGTCACATACGTGTGGTCCACACGTGTGGCTATACAGCAGGGCTGGTATTGTGTGAATAATATTTTAAAATTACATCAAAATGGATGAGAAAAATGTTCAACATGAGGAAAAAAAAAAAAGAAAAATTTCAGAGTCAAGTTATGATACTAAACATATTTTTGTTAGTAATAAATGTTACAATGTAAAATAAAAAGGTTTACATTATAGCTCGCCAGAATCCCTATGCGTAAAGCATTGGCCTTCTGTCAAGAATCTGGCGATTAACCCTACTAAATTTCTGCCCAATTTCGCTAAATCTGCCCACTGTCTGGCAATATTCTGGCGGAAATTTCTCGCAGGGGAGTTCAAATTGTTTTTTAAACTTGGTATCGTGTATTCGTCAACACAAAACGTTGACAGCAAGTTTTGTTTTATATGCTAAGAATACTTAATTTTCATCAACATTTTGAAGTGACCAAATCAGGCTTATATTGATATATGTAAGTGCTTACATTTTTGGTATGAACATATATCATTACATAAACCACCAAAACACTTGATACTGATCAGTTATAAATTATTTAAAGAACTTTGTTAAATTTAGAATCATACTGTGAAAAATTTTATAACTACACTGAGAGAAGGATTTGGTTCAAGGAACCAAATATATTTGGTTGAAAAGAAATCGGATAATTTGGTTGTGGGAACCAAATGTTTGGTCCACACTCCACGCGTAAAAATGGAGCTTTTATTTTTTATTTTAAAAACAAATTTTATTTATTATTGTATTATTTTATTGTTTATTGTTGTAATAATTTGCTTAAATTAGTTACCTTTATTCTTGTTAAATGTATAAGAATAATAACTTATTAATAAAAAACAAAACAAATGTTTAGTTTTTTATTAATAAGTTATTATTATGGATCTACATCAAGTATCACAAAACACATTAAAATATGTATAAGAATATATTTTAATTTCAAATTTCAGCAATAAATTTCGAAGAATTAATTAAGTTTATTTAAATATGAGTTTTCTCTTAACAACAAAATTATTTTTCTCTACGAAGTTAAATCAAATTACTAATCGTTTTCAATCTAATATAGCACCGATCATTTTAATAAATTTTTCGTGAGTTCGTAATTTTCTGAATACCGCAAAAATTTTTTTGAGGTTATAACAGCGAACTGTTTGACATGACTGTGATCTATACATTTGGTTGCTGTATGTATTCTTCATAGGTTCCTGTAACCAAATAATTGGTCGCATGAACCAAAGCTTGGGAGAAACCAAAAATAACCAAATCTTGGTTCACACAACCAAATTTGGTTGCGTGAACCAAATCCTCCTCTCAGTGTATACAAATGTATAAAAAATATTTTTTTGATGCAGTTCAATAATTAGAGTTGTAAAACTTTTCTAACTCAGTTTTACTAAAAAAATTTACTTGGCATGATTAAATTGAAATTCGAAAAAATTTTACATTCCAAATTTTGTAGTATTTTTTTTTAATTAACTAAAAATTTCTGCAGCTTCGATTTAAATGAATGATTGCTTTAACCAAAAGAAACACTTGTAAATGAATTCATTATTATATTGAGTAACAAAAATAACTCAGTTCAGACTATTTTTTTATCAAAACAGTCCTTGAAGTGTTATACCTCGATTAAAGTTCGACATTAAGTCAAAATTTTTATTTGTAAATATTATGAATTTTTTTAAATTAAGGTAAGTGTGCCTATAGCCCTGTGCCTAATATGGCCCCCCCTGTTATTTTGAATATGCTCGATATGCGGCATCTCTACAAGGTAGGAAGAAGTCAAAAACACTGAATTATGAAGTTTTCAGTTGTTTAGAACATTTTAAAATTATTTTTGCGCACGCCTAATAGCTAAAACTCATTTCGTATACCTCCGTTATTATTTTAAGTTGTAATTAAGTAGTCTGCCAAAATATTTAGACGCACCTGACCAAAATTTGAATAAGTAGCTTCGATTCGTTATTGTTTCAGCTTTAAAACGCGACCTTAGTTTTTGTTCAACTCGTTTTCTAACGGGTTTTATTCTTAAATAACTTTTTATTCTGCAGTGTACCTAATATGGCCCCCCGCGAATTAGTAGAAATACCGATATTAAGAGTCCTTGGTTTCATGTTTACTTCTTAGAAAATCCTATCCTAATGTTATTTAAGAAAAATAAATTTAATTGTTTCAACGCTTTTTTTCATTTTATAACTAAAAAAGCATTCTAGCTCAAAAAAAAAACTTTGATAAAAATTTAAAGTTGAAATTTTTCTACTGGCTGCAAAGCTTTCAAAAAAATTGTAAAAAAGGCTCAATTTTTAAATAAATTATTTTTAAAATGTTAAAAATTTTGAAGTTTTTTTAAATCTCATATTCTGATTGATTTAAAAAGTAGGAACAAATTGCAATTAATTAATTACTTCAAGGGGGGCCATATTAGGACACAAATTTTAGGTGTCTTAAAAAACCGTGTTTTGGTAAATCCTCTGGCATTTGAAGCTCATTGATCAAAATCGAACGTGTAAGATTTCATTTTAAAGCTCTTGAATTAAGCTTTAAAATGAGACCTTACCCGTCAAAAAATGTTGATTTGATTCGCCACAACGTTGATTCTCGCTTAGGGGGGCCATATTGGGTACAGGTACCTTAGTTTTAATTTTTTGCAAAACTTACAGTCCATGATCTCTACGGTACTAGCTTTTTGACGTCTTAAATCATTGTTTCGAGTTCCTGACCTTCATTGCTTTATACTTCAGAAATTTTTTAATCTTGATTTTATAATTACTATGTCTTGAGTATTATTAAAAAATTAAATTTAAAATTTCAATTTTAGGTAATCCTATTCATTTCAAATTAGATAATCCGATCGAAAAATGTAACTCATATATATTAGTTAAATTTTATATTTAATTTTTTTTAGCTATAGAGAATTAAAAACTTTTAAAAATTAAAAAAAAAAAAAAGGAAAGTTAAAAAATTTGTGATTTTAAAAAAGTTTGTGAAGCCAAATTGAATAAAAGTTGATGATTTACTATTTTTGAAAGGAAACAATTTAGAAATATTTCTCATGACATGATTATAAAAAAAATTATAAGTAAACATTTTTTAATTTTTTTGAAAATCAAAGCAAATAATACAAGTTTAATTATTTTGTCGTGATGAGGAATTTTATAATTATTCAATAATGTAATTATCATAGATAATGCTTTAATATAGTTTATTCCAAAATTGATCTATGCATTTTTTACATTTTCAAATGTCAAAAAAGAAATTTAGAACGAAAAATTAATTTAAAAGAAGCCGAAAGTTTAGATTTTAGTTAAACAATGTATAGACCAGAATCAATTATTTGTTAGAAAGAAAAAGAATCTTTCTAGCATGGTTTATGGAGTCTGTGCGAATAGGGCAGCCATGCAGGCCGCTTCACATACTCCAAAGGCAGTGTTGCAGGCGGCCAAGGCGGGGTTTACAGCAATCTCAGCTTTAGGGACTGTACCAAAAGTGAAGCCAGCCGCTGCAAAACAGGCGACCGTAACCGCGGCGCAACCAGCGTAGCAAATTCCAGCGCTTATTGGGCCAGCATCAACCTGGCTCAACAGCAAAAGAGCGAGGAAAATTCCCATTGATTTATTCATTTTTTTAACGTGATTGAAATCTGTGAAATAAAAATTTTTTTTTAAGAATAGATTTTTATTGTCAGCAAAGGGTTCAATCTAATTTAAAGATATGTGCTTTATTAAAAGCACGAGCAGAATAGAAGTTAATTTATAGAAGAGCAAAGCACACGATGCGCTCGTTTGAGAGGTTCTGAAGGTTCAAGAGAATCTGCCAGATGGACTGACCTGACCCTGTCGAAGTAACAGACCCACAGAACATCTCTCCTTTGGGGCAATTCATATTTACGCACAGAAAGGAGAGAAGTAAGAGGGCCTACGTGATCAAAACAATACTTCAGCAGAACAGGCACGGTCTAAATGGATATTTGATTACTTGAAGTTTCCCGCTAGTTATAATTTACAATCGCAGACTGCAGCTGCTAATCTTTACAAGTAAACACTTGAAATACTATTTTGCATATTCCAACATTAAGTTTTACAAAGTGTAAAAATTTTTTTTAAACTTGTAATAATAAAACTTATCACAGTATTATATAACTAAATTAAAAAAAAAAATGTATGTGATTCACATAATGTGAATATCTATATTTTTACAAAAAAGATTGAATAATTCATATTATATCTTCCTATATTATATAGTTATATCCAGGAGGAGCTCTTTTTTTTTTGGCTCCTCCGGGAGGAGCTCTGAAAATTACGGCTCCTCCGGGAGGAGCTCTTTTTTTTTGGCTCCTCCCGGAGGAGCCCCTTAAAACATGTTAAATATAAGGGTTTTTGACGTTTTAAGGTGCTCCTCCGGGAGGAGTTACTAAAATTGGCTCCTCCGGGAGGAGCTTTTAAAATTAAGAGCTCCTCCCGGAGGAGCACCTCAAAACCTTTAAAAAACCTTATATTTAACATGTTTTAAGGGGCTCCTCCCGGAGGAGCCGTAATTTTCAGAGCTCCTCCCGGAGGAGCCAAAAAAAAAAGAGCTCCTCCTGGATATAACTATATAATATAGGAAGATATATATATATATTAAATAATCCAAATAGATTTGTTTTGAAAATACTAAATTTAACACTAGGGAAAGAAAAATGAATTTTTTTTTTCTACTCAACCCGTTTGTATCACTTACTTGATGAAATTTTATTTAATTTAAATAAAAAATCCGAATAAAACAGATCCGAATGAAATTTTATTTACTTATTTAATTTGATAGTTCATTCTCTAATATTGTATTATTTGTCAAATTATTACGAATAAAAAAATTTTAACCAAAATTTCAACAAATTATTCAGGACGCTATATTATTCCAGCTTGAAGTGTCGGTCTGAAATAAGTTTATAAGTACTTATTAAAAGAGGTGTCACTTGAGTCTTTCGATAACGTCGGTATTTCTGTGCCCTCCCCTCCTTCCTGTAATGCTCTTTCTTTCTTTCTCTCTTCTTCTCTGTCATTGTAATTATACAAAATGTCAAACTACTTAAATTTTACATTGAAACCCATGGGTTTCTTACTTTTGTATTATAAGCGTAAAAGTTAGTGAAAATACTTGAGAAATTGGTTGTACATACATAAAAAAAAATTGATGAGCATTATAAGTAGGGCATTTGCTAACATTAAACTATAAGCAAGTCCTATTTACAATAATTAACAATAATAATATGAGGCTCTACAGCTAAACATATGTGAAACAAAGGAATAATAAATAATTACATACTACTTTTTCAAATTAAATAAATTTTTTCGTAAACTTTGAAAAGCGCCACAAGAATACTAATTTACTATTCATTTATCGACCATATTCTCAAATGAATCGCAATTCTCGGACTTGAATAGTAATAATCTAAAAAATTTAACCTTTTTAATACTTAAGCCTTCTTAAAATATTTTTTCTGATTCAAATTTAAAATATATAAACGAAAAAACATGAAGACTACTTATTAAATTTGACTCACCACACAGCGAAACAGAAGAACGATGCAAAACTACGTTTGTTTTAAACAAAAGCTTTGAGAACTGAAGAGATACAATGTTGTTTGAGCGTTCAGATGCTTATGAACTGTTATGAACGCCAGTGAAGGGCTGAAGCTACTTATATACTTCCTCTCATGGTATAATCAACGGGTAGGCAGAACAGGCACGTGCCTATAGGCCCCCACCACCAATAAGCCCCCACCACATGTAAGAAATTTTTTTTTTTTTTTTTTTAATTTAATATTAGACAACAATAAATATAATTCAAACAAACCCGATCAGAAAGATTGTCAGGGCGCTAGATAGGGCCTCGTTAATTGCTCCGAGAGCATAGTAAGGCCCTCGTTAGAATTGTAACGGGGCATTCACGGGGCGAGACTTAGGGCCTAATAAGGTTCAGTTGAAATAGTATTTTTGGTATTTAGATTTCGAGGTTATAACTAATCCCAAATGTATAAACAACAATTTGGACAATAAAATCTTGATAGTTTAATTTTATTTATTCACGTAATAATTTTGAAAAAATCGAAAAATTCATTTAAAATCGTTTTAAAAAGATGAAGTGAAAAATGTCACTAAGATTCTAAATAATTTAGTAAAAGTTTTTTTACTAAAACCACTACTACTTTTTAATCAAACTTGTTTTCACGGAATTTGAATATATTTTTAGTTTTATTTTTAAAATCACTTTTTCTGTAAAAAACACTTACTATATATATGAGTAAATCCGCCAAACTCTTATTTTCACTGTCCGGGCATAGTAAATAGGTTTAAGACAATATTTTTTTTATATTTAATTGAATAATTATTTAGATTTACACTTTTAGAGATTGTGGAAACAAATATAAATGCTGAAAAGTTTATGCAAACGTTTAAAAAATTAGGTTTTACCCTGTAAAACGCAAGAAAACGCTGTGTCCGGAACTAAGTTTTGAAATTATTATCTGCTGTAACTTTTTCAGGCAATCTTTTTACATATTTACAACTGACGGAGGTATTAATACTGGGTTCAAGGAATGTTTTACGACCCATAAAAATATTGTGCCTATATTTTTCGAGAGATGACATAACTTTAAAAATGTGTCCACACGTTTTTGATAAAAATGAATAACCTATTTATTCAAGTTTTTGCAGGTTCAGGCATTATTCAAACGCCACAAATGTGTATTCGTCTAAAACTACATACTTTAACGAATAATTTAAGACCAATCCGAATAATGTGCTTTCAAAATAAGCTATTGTTTACATCATTTTATTCTGAAAAGTTCGAGCGTGAATCCTTGTAAAAAATGTTTTTTTCAGCTGGCACATCCACAGATTAAAAAAAAAGAGTTTTTTTATTATTCGCACCTTCGAACTCAACCTGTAGCAGACGACACTTACTAATGTCTTTCAGCAGCAGGCAGGTCAACGACGTAGTTATGAACTTATATTTATCAATTTTTTTTGCTCTTTACTTATAATTTACTTAGTAGATTAGTGTAAAAAGATCAGTAGGTGGATATTATCGCCTATATATTATTATTGCCAACATTAAAATACATAAAAAAAAAGACCCTAACCTATTCATAAAGTGCCGTATGATGACTATTATAAAAAATTTAAGTTGTTTAGATGATTATTATGAAAAAACTCAGCTTTTAATTGAAAAAATACTATCTTTCCTTTTATTTTTTTAATAAAAAATCGATTGGCATACTCAGATTTTCATTTTTTTTAAATAATAATTTAATTGTTTGAATAATTTTTTCAGGCAACTTGTTATGACCATCCACGCTACATTTTTTTTATTTCTTATTATTTTAAAGAATTATTGCCAAAATTTCAAGAATGTGCTTCAAAAATTGAAAAAGTTTCAAAATTACTGAAAAAAAACAGAGTTTGGCGGATTTACTCACATATTCAACTTAAAATCACAATATTTACATTTCACATAACATATTGGAATGGTAAATAAAATTCAAACTCTTATATATAGAGTTGAGAAATCTTCACTTTATTAAATAAATTAAATTAAGTTTTTAATTTTGTTACGGCCGTTTCGACACACTGTGTCTTCATCAGACGGCGGTGAGTTTCAAACTAAGCTACATTTAAGGTTGAGCATACAGTTTACATACATAGTATATCGTCATTAATAATCTAACTACAAATGAAGAGAGTGTTCATGACGCTTAGCTAACTCTAGGAATTCAAAACAAATTAAGTAACGGTGAATTGTTCAAATCTGTCTGGCTATTTAAAAGTAACTCAGGAGTGTCTTTCCTCACTCTATTAATTTCCAATGCTTCCAGAAAATTCAATTTCTTTCCTTTGCTACAAGCATGGAGTAATTTGAACTTATCATTATAAACATGTTCATGACTGAGGATATGACTTGCATAATTTGATTTTTCGGGGTAGTTATTCAAATAAGCAGCTTTATGTTCTGCCAATCGTACTTCAAACGATCGTCCAGTCTGTCCAACGTAAACGCAGTTACAATTATGTGTCGCACAAGTTTTAGAATACACACCAGATTTTTTATTAACTGTTGTCCTTGATTTATTGTTTTTAATCAAACTTTGCAAGCTTTTCTCAGTTTTAAAAGCAATATCCAAGCCATAAGATTTAAAACGTCTTGCTACCTTCTCAGACATTCTCCCTATGTAAGTTATAACTTGGAAACATTTTTTATCTATCTTATCATTTTTAGCAGACAAAGGATAAACTAAATTAATCGCTCTCTTGTATTCAATCTTATTCAACAGAATATCAACAAAATCCGGGTTATAATCATTGTTCAAGGCTATCTGTTTTATCAGGTTCAATTCGGAATTAAAGTTTTCTTTAGACATTGGTACTGAAAGTAGTCTATAAATATAACTATGAATCTGGTGTGTATTCTAAAACTTGTGCGACACATAATTGTAACTGCGTTTACGTTGGACAGACTGGACGATCGTTTGAAGTACGATTGGCAGAACATAAAGCTGCTTATTTGAATAACTACCCCGAAAAATCAAATTATGCAAGTCATATCCTCAGTCATGAACATGTTTATAATGATAAGTTCAAATTACTCCATGCTTGTAGCAAAGGAAAGAAATTGAATTTTCTGGAAGCATTGGAAATTAATAGAGTGAGGAAAGACACTCCTGAGTTACTTTTAAATAGCCAGACAGATTTGAACAATTCACCGTTACTTAATTTGTTTTGAATTCCTAGAGTTAGCTAAGCGTCATGAACACTCTCTTCATTTGTAGTTAGATTATTAATGACGATATACTATGTATGTAAACTGTATGCTCAACCTTAAATGTAGCTTAGTTTGAAACTCACCGCCGTCTGATGAAGACACAGTGTGTCGAAACGGCCGTAACAAAATTAAAAACTTAATTTAATTTATTTAATAAAGTGAAGATTTCTCAACTCTATATATACGAGTTTGAATTTTATTTACCATTCCAATATGTTTATTAATCTTCATCAAGTGAATGCCACCACAATTGAAAATTTGAAAAAAGCTGATACAAGCTTATTGGCAGTATGGTATTTCAAGTTATTGCTACGTCGTAAATTGTGCACTCAAATCATTTGGTTTTTTAACATGTGCATAAAAAGAAATTTACATCCTAACTACATCTGTTTCAAAACTAATATTAACAACTCCTCATCTAAGAAAGCTCGAGAAGCTGCTGTTAGAAGATGGCTACGTGAAGACAGAAGAATTGAATATAATAAGAGAGATGTTGCGAGTGTTTATTCTAAATGTATTCATACAGAGCTATTATTTAGGATTGACTATGTAAGTTTTTATGATTTTGATAATAAAACTAGATCAAAGGTAGACACTATTATTCACAAGAGATATTTAAAATTAAGAAATAAATTAGTTAAATTTGGAAATAAAAAAGTTGTAAGAAATGACAGCTCTATGAACAACATTAATAATTTTGACAATAATGACAATAATAATAATAAAAATAGAAATGAAAATAATAATTTAAACTCTATCACTTATTTAAACCACAAGTTTTTTGATAGGTTCATTGATTTGTCAGATTCTAATTTTAGTGAGAACGACATTAAACTTTTTAATAAAGGTTTTAAATTTAATTTCAATTCTTCTGACAAACAAAGAGCGAAAGAAAACTTAGGCGTTGAATGCGAAACAATATTATGTAATCCGACAATACTACCTTACAATTTATCAAAAAATATTCAGTTCGAAAAACACGTTTTATCTAATTTGTTCAATAATAATACTGATCTGTTTGACAGTAAGAATGATCGCTCATATCGATATATGTATAAAAAACTTAAAAATAAAATTGTTAGGAAGGATATTATTGTAACACGTGCAGACAAAGGACAAACTATAGTTACTCTGAGGAAGGCCGATTACATAAACAAAACTCTTCAATTTTTGAATTCAGATAATTTTGCGATTTTAGAGAAAGACCCCACTAAAGAGTTCCAAGATAAAGTTAGATTTTTTCAAAAGAATTTTTCTATATTTAACGGCAATTATTCATCTCGTTTTATTATCTCAATGAACCCACAACCCCCAAAATTATATTCTTTAGTTAAATTACATAAGCAAGATTTCCCTATTAGACCAGTAGTTTCATCCATAACTTCACCTACTTATAACCTTTCCAAATATTTAATAGATATGATAGTTTCATTTACTAAGTTCATCCCAAAATACAGTGTTAGAAATTCCATTGAACTCATTGAAAAGGTTAAAGGATTGAAAATAAATGAAAGGGCAATACTGATATCTTTTGATGTCAAAAATCTTTTCCCCAGTGTACCGACAGATGAAGTAACTCAGATTATTAAAAAACTGTTGTTGAATAACAATATTAACCCATTGTTGGCGTACGAAATTCTGGAATCTTTGAAAGCTTGCCTACACCAAAATTATTTTGAATTTAACGATGAGATTTACGAAGCGAAAGACGGTTTAATTATGGGTAATCCATTAAGTCCTCTCTTAGCAGAGTTGTTCATGGATGACTTAGAGAGAAGAATGATGATTCATCCACTTAAATATTTACAATTTTGGCATCGTTATGTTGATGACGTTTTTTCGTGCTGGACAGGCACTAGAAGACAGTTAGATAATTTTCTGAATTATATTAATAAATTACATGAGAATATTACTTTTACGATAGAATTTGAAGAGAATGATAGAATTAATTTCTTAGATTTAACTATTAAAAAACTTGATAACACCCTCGATTTCAGTATTTTTACTAAACCTACTCAGAGTGATTCTGTTATTAACCAACATTCTCTACACCCTTATTCACATAAATTTGCCGCGTTTCATAGTTATATTTATAGACTACTTTCAGTACCAATGTCTAAAGAAAACTTTAATTCCGAATTGAACCTGATAAAACAGATAGCCTTGAACAATGATTATAACCCGGATTTTGTTGATATTCTGTTGAATAAGATTGAATACAAGAGAGCGATTAATTTAGTTTATCCTTTGTCTGCTAAAAATGATAAGATAGATAAAAAATGTTTCCAAGTTATAACTTACATAGGGAGAATGTCTGAGAAGGTAGCAAGACGTTTTAAATCTTATGGCTTGGATATTGCTTTTAAAACTGAGAAAAGCTTGCAAAGTTTGATTAAAAACAATAAATCAAGGACAACAGTTAATAAAAAATCTGGTGTGTATTCTAAAACTTGTGCGACACATAATTGTAACTGCGTTTACGTTGGACAGACTGGACGATCGTTTGAAGTACGATTGGCAGAACATAAAGCTGCTTATTTGAATAACTACCCCGAAAAATCAAATTATGCAAGTCATATCCTCAGTCATGAACATGTTTATAATGATAAGTTCAAATTACTCCATGCTTGTAGCAAAGGAAAGAAATTGAATTTTCTGGAAGCATTGGAAATTAATAGAGTGAGGAAAGACACTCCTGAGTTACTTTTAAATAGCCAGACAGATTTGAACAATTCACCGTTACTTAATTTGTTTTGAATTCCTAGAGTTAGCTAAGCGTCATGAACATTGAACACTCTCTTCATTTGTAGTTAGATTATTAATGACGATATACTATGTATGTAAACTGTATGCTCAACCTTAAATGTAGCTTAGTTTGAAACTCACCGCCGTCTGATGAAGACACAGTGTGTCGAAACGGCCGTAACAAAATTAAAAACTTAATTTAATTTATTTAATAAAGTGAAGATTTCTCAACTCTATATATACGAGTTTGAATTTTATTTACCATTCCAATATGTTTATTAATCTTCATCAAGTGAATGCCACCACAATTGAAAATTTCACATAACCTCTTAAACAAGTTATTTTCTTTATATTCTATGACTGTCAGTGTTGTTTAGAGGGTGAGCTAAAATTTTTGTTTAATTCTTTATATTCATTATCCCCACTAAAGCTTTAACTGATCAATTTCATTCTCTTAAAAAAACTATCCACCTGTGTCCAATTTTCAGTCAATTACTGCATACGTTCATAGCAAATGATCTAGCTAGGCCCAAAACAGCGCCTTGGCTTCGCCCCGTTACAAACCGAGCTAGGGCCTCCGAAGGCTACCTTACGAGGCCCTCATTCGCTCCCCAATAGCCTTCTGATCGGGAAGTACCAAATTTTTTTTTTTATTGAATTTATTATGATCAGCACTAATTAATTATTTGATACTACTAGATACATTTTTTAAAAAGTGATGATCTCTTTTACGCTGAATTTTGTCTAGGTCCAAGCTCTAGGGCACCCGAGTTCAACAAAAAAACTTATCGGCTATCCCCCAAGCTCTGAACCCCCAAAATTCTGGGCGTCCGAGATCAATAAAAAAAACTGATCAGCTATCCCCCAAGCTCTATACCCCCAAAACCCTGGGCGCCCGAGTTCAACAAAAAAGCTTATCGGCTATTCCCCAAGCTCTAAACCCCCAAAACCCTGGGCGCCCGAGTTCAACAAAAAACTTATCGGCTATCCCCCAAGCTTTAAACCCCCAAAAACTTTAGGAGCCTGAGTTGAATTATTCCAAAAATATGAGTGCATTTTAGTTAACTTAAGCATGAAATAAATAATTTTGTAACTATATCTGATTGCGCTGCACTGGTGCAATAATATCATAAAGTTGTAATTAAACTCAGCTAAGCGTACTTTATATTTGTATATCAAGTCAATAAAACAGTGTTGTTGTTGATGTTGTTGTTGTTTTTTTTTTTTTTTTTTTTTTTTTTTGTTCCTCAAAAAGGTTGTGGTGTACTTTTAATTACATCACTTGAAAATGTTACTAAATAATAAAAAAAAACTTTTACACTTTTCTCGAAATGTGTCTTATTTGTAAAAACATTTAATTTATAGTTAAAAAAAAAAAATTTGTTGATTATGTTGCAAACGAATGATAAGTAAAAATTTATAGCGTTTTCCTACTCAACTACGCCATTTTGGAGTTAAAAATTTCAGATTTACAACTTTATGATATCATTGCACCAGTGCAGCGCAATCAGAAAGAGTTACAAAATTATTTATTTCATGCTTAAGTTAACTTAAATGCACTCATATTTTTGGAATGATTCAACTCGGGCTCCTAAAGTTTTTGGGGGTTTAGAGCTTGGGGGATAGCTGATCAGTTTTTTTTTATTGAACTCGGTCTTCCAGGGTTTTGGGGGTTTAGAGCTTGGGGGACAGCTGATCAGTTTTTTTTATTGAACTCGGTCTTCCAAGGTTTTGGGGGTTTAACGCTTGGGGAATAGCTGATAAGCTTTTTTGTTGATCTCGGGCGCCCAGGGTTTTGGGGGTTTAAAGCTTGGGGGATAGCTGATCAGTTTTTTCGTTGAACTTGGGCGCCCAGGGTTTAGAAGGTTTAGAGCTTGGGAAATAGCCGATAAGCTTTTTTGTTGAACTCGGGCGCCCAGGGTTTTGGGGGTTTAGAGCTTGGAGGATAGCTGATCAGTTGTTTTTTTATTGAACTCGGTCTTCCAGGGTTTTGGGGGTTTAGAGCTTGGGGGATAACTGATCAGTTTTTTTTATTGATCTCGGGCGCCCAGGGTTTGGGGGGTTTAGAGCTTGGGGGATAGCTGATCAGTTTTTTTTATTGAACTCGGTCTTGCAGGGTTTTGGGGATTTACGGCTTGGGGGATAACTGATCAGTTTTTTTTTATTGATCTCGGGCGCCCAGGGTTTTGGGGGTTTCAAGCTTGGGGGATAGCTGATCAGTTTTTTCGTTGAACTTGGGCGCCCAGGGTTTTGGGGGTTTAGAGCTTGGGGGATAACTGATCAATTTTTTTTATTGATCTCGGGCGCCCAGGGTTTTGGGGGTTTACAGCTTGGGGGATAGCTGATCAGTTTTTTCGTTGAACTTGGGCGCCCAGGGTTTTGGGGGTTTAGAGCTTGGGGGATAAGTGATCAGTTTTTTTTATTGGTCTCGGGCGCCCAGGGTTTGGGGGGTTTAGAGCTTGGGGAATAGCTGATAAGCTTTTTTGTTGATTTCGGTCTTCCAGGGTTTTGGGGGTTTAGAGCTTGGGGGATAGCTGATCAGTTTTTTTTATTGAACTCGGTCTTCCAGGGTTTTGGGGGTTTAGAGCTTGGGGGATAGCTGATCAGTTTTTTTTTATTGAACTCGGTCTTCCAGGGTTTTGGGGGTTTTAAGCTTGGGGGATAGCTGATCAGTTTTTTCGTTGAACTTGGGCGCCCAGGGTTTTGGGGGTTTAGAGCTTGGGGGATAACTGATCAGTTTTTTTATTGATCTCGGGCCCCCAGGGTTTGGGGGGTTTAGAGCTTGGGGGATAGCTGATCAGTTTTTTTTATTGAACTCGTTCTTCCAGGGTTTTGGGGGTTCAGAACTTCTGGGATAGCTGATCAGTTTTTTTTATTGATCTCGGGCGCCCAGGGTTTTGGGCGTTTATAGCTTGGGGGATAGCTGATCAGTTTTTTCGTTGAACTTTGGCTTCCAGGGTTTTGGGCTCGTTTTTTTTTTTTTTTTTTTAAGTCAATTTTATTAGGGGTGGGAGGGGGGTGGAGGTCCTCATGACACCCTCTAGATGGAAGAAGTTGTTGCGCCCCTGACCTCAATTTTTATGCGTTTTAACTGAAATAGTAAAAAAAAATTTCCTTGCATAGGCCCCCACTAAAATTGTGCCTATAGGCCCTTATCAGGGTTAATCCGGCACTGCTCTGATGTAATTCCCTGAGTTTTATGCACAGTGCATATTTACCTCTGCTACGTTGGTAGTTCCGTTGCGGTAAGTCGATCTGCATTGATGGTAATAAGAAGTTAGGGTGTGTCTATATAGTCAAATAAATATTATCAGATTTTCGAAATACAAAAGTTTTTAATAATTTTACATCGAAATTAATTATCTAATACAGAATTATTTTTGAACCAATAAATTTTTTTTACAGTTTTATTTTAATTTCCAAAAAAAAATTTTTTAATTAAAAAAATATTCTAAACTCTATTGACATTGCAATAAAATTTTAATAATTAAGTTTATCTCTTATCAATAAAAATCAAATTGTAGTTTTAGTGATTCCCAATTAAATTTTCGAAAAGTTTAACTATCAAAACATAATCGAAGTTTTTATATTTCTTTTTACACCTTTAAAAACTAATCAAAATAAAACGGTAAATACTATACATAGATGGTTCGTAATCCCATAAGTAGTTTTGCCCAACTGACATGTGTTTAGTATTTACGTTTCCATCGACGATAAATAAGTTTCGGAAAGCTTGACATTCACAATTCTTGTATGGTAATCCATTTTCTGGTACACTGCATTTACTTTGATTGTGAAAACATTTTTCTTTTTTAAATACAATATTAAGTTTGAAAAGTGTTTTGGAGATTACATTAAAAGTTAAACTTTAAAAAAATTTAACTTATTTTTTAGTTTACTCAAATCACCTTTACTTATATATATATATATATAATTATATACATAATAGAGCCTAATGCTGTAGTAAAAAAAAATTTGACTTCTTTTATTCAATTTTTTTATCTAATCCCTTATGCTTGTAATGTGCCGTGAATTAATGTAATGAATGATGTTATTACCTACATGTTTGAATACTTCAAAATATTAAAATAAAATTGAAATTTAGAGTTTTGTTAGCAATCTTGCCAACATCATAAAAAAAGGTGTCAATATACGTAATTAAGTAATTGGTAAACCTGAGCAGGCCGCGGTGTTGGAGGGGGACAGAGTAGCGGGAGAAGCTCAGTTCAAAGTGTAAAGGCACAAAAACAAAGAATTTCGTCCAATTCAGCCGAATAACATATCGTTTGCAACCTGTAACTAACTTCAGATCGATATTTTTGAGGGTTATAGCTTGACAAAGTTAATTTTATAATAATAAAGATTATCATTTTTTTTTACAGGATTTTCTACAGAAATTTTTTCTATTTTATATAAACAAAATATTCAATTATTCAAAAAATTTTTGCAAAAACATTCTAAAAACAAAGTATTTAACATTTCAAATTCAAATTTTGAATTAAATGTTCTCGACCAATCACATTAATTATAAATCGAGGACATTCGATCGTCGTTCATCATTATACAAAGGGATATTTATAGCATTTTAATTATAAAATAAACAAATATTTATAAATTGATTAATTTTTATTGCACAGCATGTAAAGTTGATGTTTTAAATATTTTAAGTTTCTTACATTAATAGAAGTAGGTTTATTAAAAAAAATTATTTTTTCATAAATTTAATATTTATGTAAAACATAACAATAGCAATAAATTAAAAATTAATTAGCTTTCTTTGAATTCTACCAGGAGTATTTATTAAAAAAAATTTGTTCAGTTCTAAAGTAAACTAATAAATCCCAAAGTAAAAAGCAAACATTTTATCGTGAGCAGCCACCTTTGAAACTTATGCTACAAGATGAGTGAATAAACAAACGAAGATATTGAAAATTTCGAGCCACAAGTCTCCCGGAAAGAGCATCTCAACGCCGCAATAAAAATTCCATCACGATGCGTTGGTTCTCTTCTCCCCGCGCCTGCACTTCGCTCGAAGAATTCCTCGCATCCTGCGATTTTACGAAATTCCGTCGAGCTTTACCTCCGGGAGGATTCGAGCACCACGGGGAAGCCCTGCGATCGATTTTACCGAATATTTATTATATTTTCGGTCAGGGATCTCTCTCTACCTTTTCTCTCCTTTTTTTTTAATGGGAGTTTCATGGAAGATATATGCTTTGCGAAAACGTTTGGGGATTTATTGGATTTTTATCGAATTTCTGGCTGGAGGAGGGAACAATCATTGTCGTTTCTAGATAAATGAATCATCATTGTGGAAATTTATGAATGCCCTGGGAGTTGAACGAATAATTTTATACTTGAAATTCAAGTATTTATGCTTAAAGTAAAAATTTATGCATAGTAAGTATGCTTTACGGTTTTATTTGATGACTCCCTTGTAGTTCTCATGTATAAAATTGTAAATTCATTTTAGTACTATCCTTTTATTAAAATGCTATTATATTCTTATGATAAATTATCAAAAATGAGAATCTCTAGTTTTGGAGTAAACAGAATAATTGCATAGTTTTACTTTGAATTTAAATTAATTTAGATCCCTGCAAAAGTTATGAAAAAGTAAAAATAAAAAAAAATAAACTGATCTTATTAATCAAAAACTATTGATTTTTTTTTTTTTTTTTTTTCAACGATTACTGTTGTTACTTTACTGCGGTAATACAATGATCGTTCAACAATCATGGTACTAATTGCGTGATTTGAACCGACGAGCATCGGCGCTTGGGCGAGCAGCAATACTTTTCCACTGAGCCACACAAGGATGTTATTCAAAAAATTAAAAATAGAAACATTATTTGAAGCTTACATCTTACATTTTTCAAGAGACATTTTCATAATATTTCAACAATTGAGAAAATGTATTTTCGAAATTCTAGAATAGTATATTACTTAACTAGGCAGTATGAATGGGAAACGTCTCAGATCGCATGAAATTGTCGTCCGAGGCGTAGCCGAGTGTGACAAACATGTGATCTGAGACCTTCCCATTCAGGTGCCTAGTTGAGTATGCTATTTTTCCGCACGACGGCGCCGGGAAGCGCTACTGACTGTAGCGGCAGCGGCAGGGAAGTAGCGCTTCCCGGCCGGAGTGCGGAAAAAACATTTTCAAATTACTCATCTTTGCAACTCCGTTTCCTTCCAATGATCATTAATCATCTCAAACTGTGACTCGGCCAATGACCATCCAGAAGACAAACACAGAGAGAAAGAGATAAGAAAAAGTGCTGAAATCTCTTATTATAAGCTCGATCTCAGTGACCAGTAAAAATAATTAAAGTTACAATTTGGGGGAGCGACTGATAATATTTACCCGAAACATTTCAATCGAGGGGTGAGAAAGCGTGTATAGATGACCGAGAAACGTGGGATTGTAATTGGCGCTCCGATTTCAGGAGGGTTTGATCCGACCGCAACGACGTGGGTGTTGATGATGTGCACGAGGGGACAAGTTCCATTCTATGTTTCTGGATGCTTTGATTGAATCGTAATAGTTGAGATACTTTTATTTATTTCTGTTGATGATACATAAGAAAAAGCAAAATTATTTATGAGTTTCGTCAAATTAAATAAAAATAAATAAACACATACTAGAAACTGTTTATTATAAATGTAGTAATTTATTGATAAATACAAGTTGATAAAGACTAGACAATAAATGCAACAGTTGATAAATACAAAATTAGAGAGATACTATGTTAACTGGAGTTCATATTTGTTAATTACAACATTTAAATGATTTTGAACATTCAATTAAGGTTGAAAATTTCAAATTCGAGCCATTAATTTAGCAAGCTCACCTTATCAAAGTAATAAACTATCTTGAAAATAAGCCACGACCCGCACGGGCTCTAATTTTGGAAAAGCCGAATCTGCACCAGTGGGGGATAATCACCGTCTCGTATTTCGTCGGGGAGGCTTCTGAGACTCGAATTTCGAAATCACATCCGGCTTACCTCGATCCAATTTCGATAGGAGCCTCACTAACGGAGATAAATGCAGAAGCTTCGAACGCCCGAGCCGTCACCGCGCATACCTGCGGCCCGAGAATTCTCCTCGTCTTTCTCGAGGCCCCCGCACTGTTGGGATTCTATTCAGCCTGGAGGAATTTTTGGCTCAGCCGGGGATCATCAAAATACTGAATCTGCATTGTCTTCTTTTTATTTATAGTATTGTTGATAACAAGTGACTAATTTTTTTACTATTTGTTTTTTAACTATTTTAATTGAAGAACGTTGAAAGAGAGTGGAAATGGTTTTTTTGTACTCACTTATATTTTTACAGAGAATTTTGAGAATGAAAGTACTGGTTGTAACTACTGCGTAAAAAAGAAATTGCAGGAAGTATTTTCGTCGTCACGTTTTGAAATACGCTTGATATTCCATCAGGCACGTGACATTTTTCTCAATATACACTACTTTTTTTATTCTAAAAGTAGGCTTCGGGTGTATAATACTCTGATACTCCTACTGAGGAATCTATAGGATTTATTTTAGTTTATTAATATTTACTTGATGACTCAATACATTTAAAGTTAAGTTTGAATTAAGTTATAAGAAAAAAATTTTTTTTTTAATAAAGTTTTAGTTCGAGTTAAATTTTGAGTATCGAGTTTCACTAATATTAAATTTCTCGAGAAATTCAAGTCAGCTATAATCAATTGTTGTATTATTAACGATTAAAAAATTTATTATAAAAAAAATCAACTACAATCATTTTATACAAATTTGTTTAATTAATTGATTAATCAAATAAATTAATTTTTTAAGATACTTTTGGACCATATATACAAAAAATAATTAAAAAAATGTTTAAACTCAATTTAAACTTGAAGTTTTGAACGCTTTTTGAAAATTTCATTTTTTAATTCTAATAAAATCCATATAATATTGAAAAAATTACATCATGTACATTGAATAAATTATTCACTCCGGTAAGTCTTCTACACAAAGATTCTTCGCCAAATTTATAATTACAAGATCGGGAGTATGATTACCAAATATCAGCTTTAATCTAGATTGAACTGCGTCCAGCTTATCTCTGACTTGCATGGCTTCTTCTAAGACTCTTCTCAAATCACTTTGGTGGTAAAAAAAATTACTTAGATTCTCTTTGAATTTTATGACAAATTCTTTATTTTTGGTTAACTTTGCTAATTTTTTCAGATTCTTAGACATCTTAAGAACAGCATAGAACGAATAGGGAGCGTAGAATATTGTGGCATTCATAAGACCAATTTCAGCTGTACACTTTTCGAAGTGTTCTCGAGGTACTTTCTTCAATCGTATTATATTCATGTCAGTTTCAGTAATTGGAAAATTTTCGAATGCCAGTTTTGAAAATTCTTTGATCATGGTAATCACACATGGTTCATGGTTTTTTTTGTTATGATACAACAGTGAAAAAGGAGTCACGCGTTTGCAGTCTTTGGTACTGATATCAGCGCCTTTTCTTATCAAAAAGTCAACGATCGATTCACAGTGCTTCGCGCACGCCTTATGCAGCGGTGTCCGTCCATGATTATTGTAGCCATTAACATTTGCGCCACTCTTCAGAAGCAAATCAACCATGTCAATATTTTCGTTTTCAGTAGCAAAATAGAGTGGACATTTACCTCTAGTTCCGGTTTTCTTATTTACGCTGGCTCCTTTATTAATGAAATATGACACCAATGGCATGTGTTCGATGTTGACAGCACAAAGCAGGGGAGTTTCGCTGCATTCACTGGGAGTATCCATTGGAACTCCAGAATTTATAAGAATTTCTGAAATTTCTATCACATCTTTGTCATATTTAGTTGCGTGATATTTGATGAAAATATGCAGCATGT
The DNA here is from genome assembly GCA_038277355.1 of Encarsia formosa. Classification (NCBI taxonomy): domain Eukaryota; kingdom Metazoa; phylum Arthropoda; class Insecta; order Hymenoptera; family Aphelinidae; genus Encarsia; species Encarsia formosa. The sequence goes on from CM076184.1 coordinate 117,885,902, forward strand.
TTTGTTTGTAGTAGCTCCGAAAACCAGAGATTTGCAATCCGTATTTTAAGAGCAAGGTTATCATTTGTTTGCGGGTGTCACGCTTTGATAAGATACCTCTGAAGCCATAAATCTCGAATTCTCGAAGTAAGTGTGAAGTATAAAGTAAAGTGTCAAATACCGAGCCATTTTTTAACAATAATTCAGCTAATTTTACGTTGCTACTTACAATTGCGGAAATAAGATGTTTCTGGAGGTTAAAGTTAGCTTTAAACTTTAGGAAATTGAGAAAATTGACTAGAAGATCCCTTATTTTAGAATTCTCACAATTTACAGCGGTTGTCAAAATGAAATCAGCAACTTCATCATCACTGTCGTTATTCGATAGAAGCTGGGGGTTTTTCAAATATATTTCATGTGTTTTTTCGGCATCATCAGACTCGATGGCTCGTCGCAAATCTTCCAGCAAGTGCTGATAACTCATTTTAAAGGGGATAAGTAGTACTGAATACTTATAAATTATAGACTAGCCGAGCTTTTCACATGGTTTTTTTTTTCTTTAAATGCACTTTTATTTGATTGTTTTTAAACGCTGTTGTGAATACAACAGACTTGAAATAATTATAGGTTAGGTAAAGTGCAACGAACTCGTGCCGCGTGCGGATGACGGATGTCCCGCGAGCGGGCGCCTCGAAAAGATATCGTTTGGCGCGCTGTTTCAAACTTGATAGTTGATCCTGCGATCTCACTCACCTGATCACCATAATTGAAGCATTCTTTTATTTTTCCGTTGAGAATAAAAATATTAGGGCGATAAAATTACGATCACAGTGGTTATCAATTTTGAATGTTTGCCCCATTAGTTTTTAAAATAAATGAAAAGCGAAATCATACAATTTATTTATTTATTTTTTTTATTTAATTAAATAAATGGAACTAGTGGTTTTGACAAGATTGTTTCAGTACGTTAAGAGAAAAATAATACTTAAATAAAAATATGATTAAAAAATAAAAATGATATCTAAATAATACGAATATTTGAAAAAAAAATTAAAACTGTTTATGCAACTGATCGTAACTAATGATACAGTATAAATTATACAATTGAACGAACTTCAGTGAAGTTCAATTACAATTGTATGAGCGCTTCCTCCGAAAGATCAAATACGTAGTACCCCTCCCTTGTGCCCTAGATACCACACGTTCAAAGTAAAAAAATGAAATAACAGGCCTACCACCACCTCGCGTCCCTCGCGACTCGGGGTACTTGGCTTCATTCTTCAAAGTTCTGCCGTAGATTATGGGGAATAATTTGTCAAAATTATGGGTTCAACTTTGGGTGGGTGACTGATCTTTCGGAGGAAGCGCTCATACAATTGTAATTGAACTTCACTGAAGTTCGTTCAATTGTATAATTGTATTTCGCGCTTCCTCCTTCAAGATCAAATACGTAGACGTTCAAAGCGATCTACGGCATATACAAAGGACAGGTGTGAATCATTAATCAAAATATATAGTTAAACAACGACTTTATTCAGACTCTTACATTACATGTCTTACTGATCTAGAATCGCTAATGCAAACTCCGGCTCTTTGCCAATCACCGGTCTATCATAAAACCTCGCAAACGTCGATTCCGACGACCATTGAGCGGTCTTCAAAATAGATTTAATATTGACTCCCAGCCGCTTAGCAGCTGAGTTAGAGGCGTGTCTGGTACTGTGTGCAGAAAACATCACCGTATCAACGCCTGCAGCTGACAACGTCTGTCTAACCCAGTTGCTAAGCGTCTGTTTACAAACTTTTCTACATCTTTTATTACCTATAGATATAAACAACTCCTTTATCAGACCTCTCGTTAACCTAGTCCTCTCTATGTATTCGGTGAGAGTCGATGCTGGGCATATCTTAGCGTTACCGTCATAAAAAGGAAGCTCCAGCAGCGGCTGAAAGGCTCCTCGCCCTGACGTTTTAATCCTACCCGGGATCTTTATAATTAATTTTGGACCTAAATTTATAATATTATCTATCTCAATGAGGCTGAGGGTCTGAATTCTATGACCGGTTACTAAGGCCAAGAGGGTTATCAATTTCATTGATATCTCCCTCAGACTCAGCTCACTATTAGGAGGCTTAGCCACGAAATAGTCCAAGACCACCCTCGGGTCCCACGTAAAGTTGTATTTCGGCCTAGGAGGTCTTTCTCTCTCTATACCTCTAAAAAACCTCTTCATTCCCGCATCTCTAATTATATCATTAACCGTAATCATAGAGACAGCTGATCTAACTATATTTAAAGAACTGTAGGATAACCCGCGATCAAATTCCTCCTGTAGGAATTCCATGACCTTCGCCACTATTGGCTGATATACCGATATCCTATTCCTTTGACAAAAATGCCACCATCGTTTTATCGCAGGCTCATAACTCTTTAATGTCGAAGAGCCAATCGGTGCTGTAGTGATCTTCAGTGATCCTTCTGGTATGCCCTGCCTCCTGAACGCCTCCCTGACAATCTCCCCGCAGCCAGGGTAAGGGAGCTCCACAATGGGTGCGGTTCCTTGCTGGAAGAAATCAAAAGTTCTTTGTTAGCTGATAAAAGAATCGGTTCTGATGTTAATAGCGATCGAAAGAGTGGATACCAGGGTTGGCTGGGCCAGTTCGGTACCACCAGAATTCCCTCCGCGTTATCAAGTTTAATTTTTCGCAATGTCCTCAGGACCATGTTAAAGGGTGGAAAAGCGTAAAAATAAAATTCGGACCATGTGAGCGTAAACGCATCCACCGCTTCCGACTCTGGATCCCTCTTCCAGGATACGTATCTTTCACATTTACGGTTCGCCCTACTCGCGAAAATATCAATATCTGGCTTACCGAATTCTCGAGTTATTTTTCGAAATGCGTGTCCTGCCAGTTCAAACTCGGTCTCCGGCTCCCGCCTACGCGACTCCGCGTCTGCTTCTCTATTCTCCCTAGAAGCAATATAGGATGCTCTAACAATGATATCGCGCTCCTCGCACCAAGACCAGATCTTTCTCGCTATATCATTAAGGTGTGGAAACTGAGTACCGCCCATCCTATTTATATAGCATATCGCCGTAGTATTATCTATGCGCATCAAAATGCTACAATCGCGATAATTCTCTGCAAAGCATTTCAGGCCAAAGTAAGCCGCCTTCAGTTCCAAATAATTGATATTGTCCTGCCGCTCAGCCGTGGTCCAAAAACCATGAGCTTTGCGGTTATTGCAAACCGCTCCCCAGCCCGTTAACGAAGCGTCGGTAAATATTTCTATAATAAATGGCCGATGAGCAATACTCTTTGTAGCCGTCAAAATCTTACTCTCCCACCATTGAAAATCCGGATGATTAGGCGTTAGTTTCATAATTGAATTATAATTATTTTCGCTCGACTCCAAGGCTAAATTCTTCCATCTCTCGAAAATTTTCGTGTACATCCAACCATATTCAATGGCTACACACGATGCTATAATCGAACCGATAAACTGCGCAAAATCCCTTATCTTACACCGTTCTAATTTACTAAATCTTTCTATCAGACCCCTCATAACCCGTCTCTTTTCTTCCGGCAATTCTACCGTCATCACTCGCGTATCAAAAATAAGACCGAGCCATTTACATCTCTGTACGGGGATCGACTGACTCTTTTGTTCATGGATAATAAATCCCAACTCAACCAATAATCGCGACATCCTTTCGAAATTTTCCCGACACGCCATAAAGGAGTCCCCGATCAGAAACATATCATCAATGTATATCACCGAGATATACCCAGCATCTCTCATCCACATAAGCACGGGCTTAAGCAGTTTAGTAAAAATATATGGCGCTATACTTAAGCCAAAAGGTAGGCAAGTGAATTCAAAAAGGATGCCCTCAAATTCAAAACGCAAATACTTTCTATAGGCTGGGTCTATCGGGACTAGATAATATGCATCTCGAAGGTCAATCGTGGTCATAAAGTACTCTCTCTCGAGAAGATCTATCGCTGTTCTGTGATTCTCTAGCTTAAAATGCTCAGTGGTCAAAAATTCATTCAGTGCCTTCAGATTCAAAATAAACCTGAAGGTATTATCCGATTTTGGCAAATAAAAAAATTCAGATAAAAATTGACCTTCGACATACTCACATTTCACGACAGCCTGTTTATCTAACAACTTTCCGATCAAATCTGAGAGGATATCTCTCTCTCTCTGTGAATATTGTTTATTTTTAATCGGTCTCTTTTGAGACGGAGTTGACCGAAATGGGATCTTAACCCCTGATACCCACTCTAGAATCGTGGCGTCTGACGTAATCCTTTTCCAATTTTTTACAAAAAATCGAAGTCGACCTGCCGTAACACTTACATTGTTATTTAGTAGCGTCTCCTCTGTTGCTTCCCGCTGAACTTCTTGTGCACCGCGTTGTGATCCTTCTGTTTGTGCTGCTGCGGAGCAGACCTCTGCTCGGAGCGAAAGTGAGCCGCTGGTCTCTGTTGCCCCTTTTGTGACGACGTCTGCGGCTTGGGTGCTTGACGTGCAGGGGCTCTGAAGTTTTTTGTATTGGACGTTGACTTCTTGGTCAAAGCTTGGACATCCAGGCCAGTCAGCTTTGCTTGTTTCAGATCCTCTGAAAGATTTTTCCCAAACAACCATTCATCGGGTGTTGTTGCAGCAAGAGTATCTCGACTCTATTAAAAAGAAAGAAAAATTCTTAACTAATTATATTTATAAACTATGCACTTCTTTGACATGCATAAGAATAAATCATCCAAACGTACATCCGTATTCACGTTGGCGATAAGTAGGTTACGTCTTATGGCAGTTTCATTATGTATATTATCAATGATAAGTCTCGAGACACCGCTCAGAGCTTCTATCATAGGCAGATCGGACGATACGTTACGCTTCAAGAGGGAAGTCAACACCCCTGATACGCCAGCCACGGCTGCTTGCAACTTCTCTTGCTTCTGCATAATACGAGTGTCCCGGTCTATCACCACCCGATTGTTGACAGCCTTGATGACCTGAGGATTTACCTTTGGGGCCGTCAGAAACTTGCAGTTGTCAGGAGTCAGGAACTTCTTTGTAAGTTCCTCTCTCTCCTCCTTAGGAAGACCTAGGCTTAAAACCTCAGCCCAGCGATCTGCGAACACTGTGTGAACAGCCGGTGCCCACTCCTGTTCTTTATTAATGGGTGGACCCGCTACTTTTAGTACGCTCTCGTTTAACTGATCCTCCACCACCTTATGCGGGTCTACCGTAGTCGTATTCGGCACTGGAGCTGACGTGTCTGCGTGTTGGTTCGACGCGGTTGGTGTTGATGTTCTCGTAGGATTATCGATATCAGATTGCTGCGTCTCAGCTGGCAAACCATTAGTTCCTACCTTACCGACCGTTGAGCCATTGGGATCCGATGGTAAATCCGACAAAGTCAACTCAGCTGACTTCTCCGCTGTTGTCGCCATCTTAGCTTGGTCGTCCGTCTCGCTTATCATATTATCTCCTCTCGCTAAACAAAAAATTAAATACATAGGTAACAGTCCTATCTCATGTTTAGACGCTAATATTGAGCGTGCCTTATGCGTAAAAACTATCTAACCAGATAGCATTCAGTAGAGGTAAAACCTCTCTGAATTATAATCAATCTCAGCAAGAATCGCCTCGGACAGGCCTCGGCATTATTCTATCTTTGTTCACGAAGACTCATAGAGTCTTCACTCGCTGCGAACAGCTCGAGCGAGTTGTGAATTGAGGCCGCCATCTTTCATATGAATCGCCTCGTCTCGCCCTCTGCATCATCATATTTTACGTTCACGAAGACTCATAGAATCTTCACTCGCTGCGAACAGCTCGAGCGAGTTGTGAACTGAGGCCGGCATTTTTTTTTTTTTTTTTTTTTTTTTTTTTTTTTTTTTTTTTTTGTATGAATCGCCTCGGACATAGCCCTCGGCATCATCACATTTACGTTCACGAAGACTCATAGAATCTTCACTCGCTGCAAACAGCTCGCGCGAGTTGTGAACTAAGGCCGCCATCTTGGCTAATGAGGGAAAAACTTCCTAAGGAATTCTCCTTACCCTCTCTCTCCAGGATCTCTCGTTCTTGAGAGCCTTCGTAGTATATGTCCTCCGACTGCGAAGCATAACTTCCCGAAGGGGTCCAGCTCCTTGATCTGTCTGAAGATCTGGATGACTCCGAGGAGTAGCGATGGCGGCGATCTCGGCGGCCGCGTCGCCGGTCTCGGTGAGATTTCTTCTTTCTTCTTAACTCCTTATCCACCATTCTGGCTACTCTTTTTGCTACGACCTCTTCGTCTTCATATGAGGAAGAGCTGTAGCGTCTGGATCTCTTCTTATTACCCATCTTCTTAGATTCACACTAAAGATACTTAAAAACGTGCGTTACCTCTGACACTAAGGAAACGAATGAAGCCAAGTACCCCGAGTCGCGAGGGACGCGAGGTGGTGGTAGGCCTGTTATTTCATTTTTTTACTTTGAACGTGTGGTATCTAGGGCACAAGGGAGGGGTACTACGTATTTGATCTTGAAGGAGGAAGCGCGAAATACAATTTATGAATCGAAAAACTTCAATTTTTTTCAAAATTTTATCTTCGTAACTATCGTCAAAAAGACGACGACCAACGTCTTACACATGGTAGGATATATATATGCGATTTAAGTCACCGAGTGGAAGTCGATAAGCGTGGGCGGAGGACACTCTGAAAAATCGCGGTTCGATCGAGCGGCAAACATAAGTGTGTGATCCCATCGACGGGAAATGATGCTTCATGTTACTCGTTAATCCTGCCGTTGAAGATGGGAACAAGTCCGATAACGATTACTGGATTGTTGATTCTACTTCTCCCTTGAGATATTGACTTTCTACCTTTGCTTTACTATACGATCTACAGAAAAAATTTGGTACTTTTTCTTACATTAAAAATAGATTTCATTTTGAACCGAACAAATAGTATTTTAATTTCGAACAAAGTAAAACAAGTACGGACAATTTCAAATTTTTAATTGAATTTTACCGGTTGCATAAAACATTAAAATATTCAAAAATATGTGGATTTTATTTAAAAAATCATGAACATTTGCAGAACGAATATGAAAACTCATTCAGAAGATAAACATATTTGAATCAATCACGGTCCACCGAGTGCAAAAGATCTTTTTAAAGATCAATCACAACAAAGGATTTTTATCAAGCTCCCAAGCATTCTTATATTTCAAAAAATGCCTCGAGTTTATGAATAAACTTTGACCGAGCAAGTAACAAACATCGGAAGGGAAAAAGTACACACACGAGTGCTGGGAAAAGAAATCGTTGAAATTCTTTCATGCATATTGAGCGAAGTATGTTGCCATATCCTTATGGCATTGCGGTTATATCCACGAAAGGTTTTATTGGATAAAAAGGCCGACCATAAAACGGGTCATTCCAGCCTTCGTTTTCAACGGAAAATTCCAAATACTTCATATGCATGCCTCCCGCAAAAAGTCTGCCTTGGCTAATAAATATTTAAGAAACTTTACTGTTATGGAAATTTTTCATCGGCTACGTTTACTTTGTGTAACGATACAAAAAGCCTCGCTTTTTTTATTTTTAATTTGTTTGATAACGTTAAAAGTATATTTTTTTCACATGATGAAGATGAAAATAAAACATTGACACGAACGTATGAAAAAGCCCTCATGTGAAAATATAAAAGGTAATGAGTGGAGAAATTGTTTATTTTCCATTTATAAATTTTCCGATATTTTTTTTTAACTTTAATTGCGAAATATATTTATGAATGTATGTGTGTGCGCATGTGTGTTTAGTTTTTTCAAATAATCAATCGAATAAATAAATAATTGTTGACGCTTGACCGAGTACAAGCGTAATGAAGCTGCGCGGCGTTAACGAGTGAATTCCGCGGGCATTCGATGAAAACTCAATTATTTTCGATGAACACGCAATTAATTTTATGAGTGTCTCTGGTCATTGTATTCATTTTGGCCGAAACATATCGAATCATCGTCACCGTCATCAACCACGCAATCGCGGTCTGTCTAATGATTATTATTATTTCCCGTTACAAATACATTTTCTTTTTAAACTGCTCTGTCATGATTATCATCGTCAGCCAAAATCCTTGTGCATGTAGTTTTCGAATGGAATAAAATAATTTGTGGTCGAAGAGATGATTTTACATAAATTTAAAATACGTGGCTGAAAATTCAACTCTTTTTGACTATAAAAATAGATGCTTAAAAACTGCTGATAAAGATATTATTTTATGTAAATCTAATTAAAAAGATAATTTTCAGCTTGTCATTGAACGGTGCGTTTAGGAAAGATTGTTAATATACTTAGTAAAACTGTACTTCATGTATATTATACTCTATTTGAAGTATATAATATTATCTAGTGAATATTGATTAACCTATAAACCGTAAGAATATATTTTGTCAATCAGAAACCCAAGGGCTCCATAAAACTGACGAAGATAAACGCATTTTATTTGTAAACATGAATTTAAGTAGTTGAAGCTTCGTCCACTAGGTGCCGTACGACGTACTTTTACGTCGACTACTCGCAGCTGCTTGTTATTTTAGGTACATAAACAATTCCAACGCTCATTTAAATAAACAAATATCAAGTTCAAGACCAGATGAACGTGTCAAACAAACAAAAAAGGTTGTTTACTGAATTAAAAGATTTTTTGGAAGTGTAAGCGAGGGTCGATTGAAACCTGCAAGTGGCGAAAAAAGACACCGATGACTATAAGTAGCGAAGTCGTGGTTCTGATAATAAGATGGTCCGACGCTACCTGCGAATTGTTTACACACTTGGCGCAATTTGAATCTACAGGGCGTGAGGTGTAGAGGTGTAAAAATAGAGGTAGAGGAATATAGAGGTTTGAGGAAACAGGTCGCGACGTGTGTTTAAGAAGTAAGAAAATAAAGGTTGGCTTCAAATTGAAGAAGCCAGCCGGTCGAGTAAAAAAATACAGGGGTTTTATTTGTCTACAGTCGACGAGGTCGACGATCAGTGTCAAATTGCCGTAGAGGAGTAAATGAAATTCGATTCAGTAGAACGTAAAATACATATCTAATGTTTCAGCAGGTAACGACTTTGACCATCTTTTTTGACCATGTTTTTTTTTTTTTTTTATTTGTTAATCTTTGAATGCATGCAGTTTTTATTTTAAACATCAAGTATTTTTTACAAGACAATTATTTTGTACTCATATAAAATTTACCAATCATTTTCGAAGAAAAAGAAAAAATACTTAAACCTAAAAAACTATAACGTTTAGATGGCAAAATAAAAATAGAACCATTGAAAATTTCAAGTATGGTTTTAATAAAACAATGTTTCTTTATTTAAAAATAACTAACTTCAAAAAGTAATCTTTCACATAGGTTTCATTCAAGAGAGATAGTGTTTAAATTTTTTCCTGATGTAATAGTGTAATTGTTATTATATTACAGGTGAACCTCTCTTATTCGGACAAAACGGGCGGACTTCTGTCTCTCTCGCTCTGCTTAGGTATGCATGGGAGAGACAAAGACACTCTATACTTTTCCGAGAAAATTCCGAATAAGAGAGGGTCACCTGTATTACTTATACTTTTTTTAAATTCTTTTTATATTGCATGACCACCCTTGTTATAAAAAATGCAAATTCACGATATTTTCTGCGTTGTCAAGTACTCTGGATACGCGGCAATTCATCCAGGAATTTGAATGCAAATCCATTCGTCCGGTCCGAAGGAACAAAATAGAGAATTCGATTACGTATATATAGTGACCGAGCAGCAGCGAGGAATAAATCATCAAAGATCCGTCTCCCCATTCAGCGAATTTTGAACCGGATATAGTAGAGGAAACGAATATTTCGAAAAGGTTTTGAACTACGATTTAAAGCCGTTTGATGAAAACTTCGAACTTACGGTGCTCGGTTTCATTTGAAATTAGGATAGACTCGGCTGGCAAAAGTTTGACGCCTTCATATTGGAGCTTTTGTATTTTAAATGAGGTGGAGAGTAGACGAGAGGAGAAAAACTTTTATTCCTCTCCACTCGAACCTTTCCTCTTTTGTTTTTCACTCGACATGGCAGCTCGCGAGCCTTTTTTGCAGGCGATAACTCGTTTGATTATACATGTAGTGAGAGTTTTGAAAAACAAATTTAAACGAGTATTTTCAAATGATTGTTTCGAACTTGTTAGCCAATCGAGCTTACTTTCTGTTCAACGTAAATTAAAAACTTTTTCTAACAATTTATTCAAACCCAGGGGAAATACACGAGAAATCAAAAATTTTCCAAGTTTTAATGTTGATTCTTAGAAAATGTTTTGCATTCACAAAAAAAAAAAAAAAAAATCTTTTAGAAGTTGTTAGGTAAATTAATTTCTTTTTCTCTCAATTACTTTGCTTTTACACATTTGCAACCAAATTAATATCTTGTAGAAACGAAGTCATTAAAAAAAAACAGTGAATTACAGTTCTACTTTCTGGTAAATTTATCAAAAATAAAAGCAGGTATTTTACAATTTTTTATAAGGACTTTAAAACTACTTTTGATCCAAAAGAGTTCATGTCTACTAAATCAATGCATATTTAAAGATTTTGGCAATTCATAGATAAATCAAAGATATAAAGTTTTTATGTAACTAAATCCTTCATTAACATCAGATCTAAATGCTGACACTGAACTTTGAAATACGCTCATTTTGATGACATTTATTTTCGAGGCTGAGTTAGGTGTATATTTATTTGCCTCATATTTCTAAAAACCTATCAATATGAATCCATTAATTATTTGTAACATAATCTTTGTTTTAATTATATTAGCTACTCAATTTATATCAAATTAAACCCAAAAAACTCTGAAAAACTCCTCTTAATTATTAGCCCTTTAAGATGGGAGGGTACGAACCTGTTCTTAACTGACAGTTTCTGTCAATATTTTTCTCCTCTACATAAGCTTTTTTCAAAACTAACAAATTTATATAAAAAAAAAAAAAAAAAAGAAACTTGCTCAACGAACTACGTAGACAAAAACTAAAAAGAAAAACCTCCTTAAATTCGAACGATCCATTCGTTCCGAGGAAAGTAACAGTAAAGAGAGAAAAAAGGGAAAACCTGGTATATCCAGGAGTGAGTAAAGAAGGCAGTAAAGGGCCGTAACAGCCGGTAATCTAAAAAATATAACCGAGGGCTTTTATTGCCGGCTCCGAGCTTTTCTATTCCCCGACAGAAAATAATTTCGATTTGACTGAAAAAAGTCTGTGTGTGTTGTAGAGTGTACGTGAGGGCGCCCAGAGAGAGTTGCGAGTTTAACCTTTCTTCCTTGCAGCAGCGTATGAGAAAAATTGGGGAAGGCGAATTCGATTTATCGAGGAGTGCGCTCGGGCTGATAAAAAGGGGAGGAGAAGCGCCTGATGTATCGAGACCTCCTGGGTGGACAACGAGCTTTTTTCCCTTTTGTGTACTGGGAAATCGAAGGTGATTCCAATTGAAAATTCTTTTTGCGATTACCTTTTACTCGGCACGCAAGAGGGTTTTTGTTCTGTGTAATGAAATATGAAGAAATAATTTTCACAGCGAGTGGTAAAAAATCATACTGAATTTTTTATTTCCAAGACAAGTTGAAGAATATATTAATGTGAAAAAAATTCATTTTTTTTTTTCAATCAGTCACGTACTGAAATAAAGAAACGTATACTCTTTTAAGTAATTTTCTTCTCATTAATTTAAATATTCAAATTTATTATGATTGAATCACTATTTTCTAGTAGTCGTTATCTAAAACATATCATTAGAATTTTTTAAAACCAAAGCTACACAAAAGGTTAAACAGTTGCTCAATTTAAATACGCCCGGGAGCACAAAAAAACTCTTCATCCCGATCACCAAACAGTATTCAGTTTACCGTCAAAAAAAAAAAAAAAAAAAAAAAATCACCCTAAAACAAATGTTTGTACAGATTTTATCCGGCAATTCGCCTCGTAAAAGTAAATCGCGGTACACGCAAAAAACAGCACGAAAACATTTCCCCCTTGTTAACAAAAGCGCAGGATAGTAGAAGAAGAGAAAATAAAAAAGGGTCACGAAAATTTATAATCGAAAAATCTCATCGTTTTGCGTGTTTTTCCCGACCCCCGATGGGATCCCAAACGATACATCAAAGGATGACCGCTCGATAAAAGACGAGGAGGGATGATTTTCGACGAATTTGACAGTCGCAGGCCGAAGATAAGGGAAGCAGTGCCTCGTAAATTGAGAACGCTTTACGACTCCGAGATTATGATACTTTTGATCCGATGGGTTTCAGTTTGCCGATAGTCCGACTGCCTCGACGGTGCTGCTATCGGGAAGCGAGCGGTTTATGCAATTCATGAGATTCGCATGTATTTTTTTTATTCAATTTGAACAAAAAAAAACTCTTCAGCCGGTAAAATTTCAGACGGTACCCTGCTAGAAGTTTCAACAGAACGTCTGGGGTGCTCGCCAGATAGTGGGCAGAAAATTCTGTCAAGCTTATTATTTTATGTATATGTCTATATATATATACATATATGTATGTGTACCTAGATGCGTTGATGAGAGGTTAGTTTACAAATCGGAGCAGCAGCATGCAGCTCCGATGTTACAAAATTGATAAAAAATAATCAAATAATTTTATAGAAATATAATTTTAATTTTTTATCGATGAATTATGCTTGCTGTTTGAAAATCCTAACCTCTCCCTGCTGTATAGCCACACGTACAATGGACTTGAACAAATTTTTTTTCTTTTGCTAAATATTTTAACACCTATGGAGTCAGGGCAGTGACCTAGCGCATAGGATAGCGATTACAACCTGGAGATGATTTCCCCAGGAAGTTTTGACTCCGGAGAGGCCAGGGCGTATACCTGGTGCACCTGGTGATACTTACGCCAGGAAGATGATTTCCTCAGGAAGTTTGGACCTCGGAGGGGCCAGGGCAGATACCTGGTGCACCTGGTTATACTGAAACCTTGGAGATGATTTCCCCAGGAAGTTTGGACTCCGGAGGGGTCAGGCTGAACACCTGGTGCACCTGGTGATATTTACGCCTTGGAGATGATTTTCCCAGGAAGTTTCGACTCCGGAGGGGTCAGGGCGGACACCTGGTGCACCTGGTGATACTTACGCCTTGGAGATGATTTCCCTTAGAAGTTTTGACTCCGGAGGGGCCAGGGCTGATACCTGGTGCACCTGGTAATACTTACGCCTTGGAGATAATTTCCCCAGAAGGCCAGGGCGGATACCTGGTGCACCTGGTGATACTTACGCCTTGGAGATGATTTCCTCAGGAAGTCTGGACCCCGGAGGGACCAGGGCGGACACCTGGTGCCCCTGGTGATACTTACGCCTTGGAGATGATTTTATCAAGAAATTTTGACCCTGGATGGGCCAGGGAAAATACTTGGTGTACCCGGTAATAACCCAACTCTGAAGATGCTATCCTAATAGTAAACTTGATGATGTGAACCCACTGGGATCAAAACTTTCTGGGAAAATCATCTCCAAGGCGTAAGTATCACCAGGTGCACCGGGTGTACGCCCTAACCCCTCCGGAGTCCAAACTTCCTGAGGAAATCATCTCCGAGGCGTAAGTATCACCAGGTGCACCAGGTGTTCAGCCTGACCTCTCCGGAGTCCAAACTTCCTGGGGAAATTATCTCCAAGGCGTAAGTATTACCAGGTACACCAGGTATCCGCCCTGGCCCCTCCGGAGTCCAAACTTCCTGAGGAAATCATGTCCAAGGCGTAAGTATCATCAGGTGCACCAGGTGTCCGCCCTGACCCCCCCCCGGAGTCCTAACTTCCTGGGGAAATCATCTCCAAGGCGTAATTAATACCAGGTGCACCAGGTGTTCAGCCTGACCCCTCCGGAGTGCAAACTTCCTGGGGAAATCATCTCCAAGGCCTCAGTATAACCAGGTGCACCAGGTATTCGCCCTGGCCCCTCCGGAGTCCAAACTTCCTGAGGAAATCATCTCCAAGGCGTAAGTATCACCAGGTGCACCAGGTGTTCAGCCTGACCCCTCCGGAGTCCAAACTTCTTGGGGAAATCATCTCCAAGGCGTCAATATCACCAAGTGCACCAGGTATCCGCCCTGGCCCCTCCGGAGTCAAAACTTCCTGGGGAAATCATGTCCAGGTTGTAATCGCTTTCCTATGCACTAGGTCTCCGCCCTGACTCCATAGGTGTTAAAATATTTAGAAAAAGAAAAAAAATTTGTTCAAGTCCATTGTACGTGTGGCACACGTATGCCACACGTGTGGCTATACAGCAGGGCTGGTATTGTGTGAATAATATTTTAAAATTACATCAAAATGGATGAGAAAAATGTTCAACATAAGGAAAAAAAAAAAAGAAAAATTTCAGAGTCAAGTTATGAAACTGAACATATTTTTGTTAGTAATCAATGTTACAATTTAAAATAAAAAGGTTTAGGCTATAGCTCGCCAGAATCCCTATGCGTAAAGCATTGGCCTTCTGTCAAGAATCTGGCGATTAACCCTACTAAATTTCTGCCCAATTTCGCTAAATCTGCCCACTGTCTGGCAATATTCTGGCGGAAATTTCTCGCAGGGTAAGAATTGTTTTAGAAAACTGAATTTAATTCTGTCATTACAAGAATGATAATTCGCTTTTATTATAATTTAAATTATAGAGAATTATTTTAACTTATTGTCATGAAAAATGTATTTATAAACTATTTATAAATCACTATTTATAAATAGTGAAGATTCTAATACTCTATATACAGAAATTTATTTATTTCCCAAAATGTTTATCAAGCTTCATCAAGTAGAGGCTGAAATCATTCAGAGTATTGTCATGAAATTTGACATTATTTGCGGAATAGGTAATTTTTTTATTAAAACAATGAAGACAAATTTTAAAGAAACCTTAATCAAAATCAAAATTTATTTTTGAGAAAGCTTGCATACTTTTCTTCCACTAGAGATAAATAATCTAAAAGCTGAATACAAAATCAAGGCTCAACGTTGAACGATAAAAGCCTTCAACCAAAGTGTACTACTTAAGATTATCAGGTAATTGAAACTTGATACTGGGGACACACAATTAATCATATACGATTAAGTAAAAATTACAATAAAACGAGTGTAAATTTCAAATCATAAAAATTAGCACACGCATAAAAAACGCATTAATTCTGTAATCAATTGATGACTGGATCGCGTGCTGCGATTATTGTCCTTCGCTGATTCGAGTACTTTGACCCTTTAACGCGTGATAGTCAATCTTTTTTTTTACCTTTTTTCATGACTTTAGGGCCGAAAAGTAACCGTTGGTTATGTTTTTTTACCTCTGTAGAATTTTCGTCGAATAAAAAATAGCTGAAAGGAACCTTTTATTTTTGTATGACAAGCCTTGAAAATTTTTCTTTAGAAATAAATTTTTAAAAATATCTGATAAACTAAGACTTGAAATTTATTTTAAAGTAAGTTTTTCTAAAGTAGGGGTGGTCTGATGAGAAAAAAGTCAAAAAAACAGTGACGATTGTTTTTTATTTCGTTACAATTGAAAACAAAATTGTAATTACTATAGGGTTGGCAACCGGTACTTTAAAAATAAATTAAATTAAAAGTACTCGATTTTTAATGAATTTTAACATTTTTTTTAGAATTTTTAAATCAAAATTGAGCAAGAAGAAAATTGAGAAATTTTTTTAAAACTACGGGTTGATGACGTCATTAACCCGAAATTCCATTAAAAGTATATCTTGAAATTTTAAAAAATTTAAACACTTGTAGTTCCTTTAATTTTAGTTTTTTTTTTAAAAAGGAAAAATACGTGACGATTATTTTTCGATATTTTAACTAAATAAACAAAAAAATATTATTAATTTCAAAAGGTTGCCAACCGTATTGCACATCAATGTATTTTTCCTGATCTTCATTATTCACCTATAGGTAATAAACTCGTGAGTTTGAGAGTTTTATTTGGAGCAGTTACGAGTTCTTCAATATACTGCTCGTACTTTTTGAAAAAAATATCCGCCAAATACACGTTGATGTTGTTTCTCAGCATCCGTGCCACTTCAGTTGTGCTCCAGTCATCGAGTTGAACGCAGCCATCTTCACAGTTGTTACCAAAAGGGTTGCAGGCGCTTTTACCGCAGTACCAGTCAAGACTGTGATCTTTGAGATCAGCGCACGTACGGAAATAACAAACTCCGTCATTAGGAATAGCTCCATCGATATCGACACATTCTGTACCATTTGCAGGACGGTAGTAGATGGTTTCCGTTGCCGGACAGCTAATCGCCATAACATAACTGATCAGAAAACTTGGAGTAAAAATTAAGAGAATTATAGTTGAGATTGTAGTATTCATTATATAGTATCCTCAAAGTGATCCTGAAATTCTATTTCAGAGTGTCAAAAAGTTAGCTGCAAAATGAGAATAACTTAAATTCAAAGGCTTAGTAAACCAGCGAGCCTCAATAAAACCTTCACGTTCACATAATCTCATAAACTGAGTTGTCAAACTGAAATTCAAAAGAAAATAACAATAAGAAAAAAAAAACATTTATAGTAAATCATTTCAGCGTCATTGAAACTTCAATAAATTCTTTTTCTCGTAGCAACCGTCAATCTTGTGTATTGTTATAAACTTAATATTTCTTCTTAGATAAAAAAAAATACAATATTCAATTATTTACTACTTTAGAATCATATTTATTTCTTTACCACTCACAAAGAACCAATCAATCAATCAGCCAGTAGCAATTTTTATTTTTCAATACATTTACAAATATAGATCAACCAATATTTTAGAATATGACTTCGCATGTTCATGCTGCTATTTGCTCATTAAATTTTTTTTTACTCAAGTTTCATTTTACTTACTAATTAATTACTGTTATCAAGAAACTGGAATGTAAAATAATAAGTATAAAAATTTTTTTTATCCGACCAGGTCAAATCGTAACCACAAATTTTTGTCACAGCTGTTGCAAACGCAAAAAAGCTAAGTGGCAAAAAAATTATTTAAGGATTATGTTAAACAAAAAAAAAATACTGCTGCAATCTGCATAATTCTCACAAAACAATAGTGTTTACATAAAATAAAAAAATGAAAATAAAAGAACATTCTAGAATCTGTTTAAGCACCCAATTTCTGGATAAAATTACGCTGAGATTAAAACAGTTTTTTCTTCTTATCGATTGTTTCAGAAAATGTAAGTATTTTACAGAAAAACAAAAAATAATTATAAACACATTGAGTTTAGTCTCCTTTTGAAGCTTTCAGAATTTGATTTCATGAATAAACAGCTCTTTTATTTATAAGCGATTTATAAGCGAAAAACGTTACTACTTTGCTTTTTTTGAAACATTTTTTTAAATTAAAGCAATACCACTAATTAAATTTAAAAAATGTTTATCAATGATCATTTTGTATTAAGGAAATGAAATTATTTTATACTTTTTTTGTAAATTCAAAGCTTCCTTTTGAATATTTTATTAAGAGCATACATAATCACGAAATAATTGTTTCATTTTCAAGAATTATGAATTTTTTGAATTGTATGAAGATTCTTTATGCCATTCATCAAGCAATAATTACTTTAATTATAAATGCTGTTGTATAAAACCGATGTGAAATTTCCTTTAGCTGATGATTATTCGATATCGCTGAATTCTTTTCAAGTACAGTTTGACTCGGAATTGATTCATTCAAAGTTTCATTGATGAAATTTTTTTTGAAAAGCCATAAGGTTAGTACATTGTGAAATTTTGAATTGAAAATTGCTAGTGTATCAAATTAAGTAGAATTAAATGAACATTAATCAAAGAGAGAAATATTTCGTGCAAACGTCGTTCTTGTGATAATGAGTATCAAATGTATTTAAAAGTCTGATGATTGATAAAATTAAAAAATTTGAATCTTAAATTCGAAATTTAATGTTGCTAATTATTCATTTTATTCGGTTAATATGTTTTATTTTAGATTGATAATTCATTTTATTTTATTTATTTTTTAATATAAAAATAAATTTTTTTATTTGAAAAAAAGTATTTTTTTGGAAATTAATTTGTAGTTTGTTATTCTAAAAAGAAAAACTATTATCGAATAAATCTAACGCGTGAAAACGAAGTAATAAATAAAACGTTGAACCAGAAGTTATAATTTGTTCGGGTGATAAAAAATCGATAAAAAAAAAATTGATAATGCTTCCGAAATCTAGTATTTATAAAATAAATTTGATGTTTCACAAGTAGTCAGAGAAAAATTTGAACATGATACTTGGGTAAAAAAAATTGTAAACTCTTATTATATTATTACAGAATAAACATTTATAACTGTTACTAATTATACTTTCGAGCAGACACCTTAAGTGAGTTTTTACGTTTTTAACCTAAAAAAAAATTAATATTCTACATTTTAATAATCATTGTTTTTCGTAAGAAAATCTACTTATAAATTTTTGTTAGAGGTTTAAAAAAATGTAAAAAAAAAACATTGACGATAGATTTAAAAATATTTTTGGAATCCCAGAAAACATACAATTTTTTATTATTAAATCTATTATAATAATAAAATACGCATGTTCAAATAGTATTAACAAATAATCGTTTTCCGTTGCTCGGTAAATTTAAATTCAATCATATTTCAAACACTCGCGACAAAAAATTGATTTTATTATCTGAACTCCAGAAGATAAAATGAAGCGGTACACACTGACATTGTGGCTTATGGTCGCGTTATCATCGAGTAGCACCGAGGCCGACAATTCCGGAGGTTTTTCAGTTGGTAATTTTCAATCGAATTACTTGAAACTCAACAGCTTTGAGGAAAGAGGTATCCAAAGTTCCAAGTACTGCTCAACAAATTTGTTCAAAACCTACACCGTTGAAGAGCATCAAACCATCAGACAAGTAGTATGCGAGAATATCAAAGATAATGACGCTGCGGCGGCTATCATTGCTGGTGGTCCTGGTCACACCTACGTCACCATAGCTTACACAGTGCCCAGAACCGGGGAAATGAAATTCAGAGTCAAGATTTATGGAGTTTAATCACACGTTGAATTACTTTTTTTCATTGGTTGTTTTAATAAATAATTATGAAATTCAAATTGGTTTCAATGTTTTTCTACCACATTATTTTTTATACAATATTTATTTACAATTTTTTAAATTATAATCAAGCGTGACACTAGTAGAGGATCTTTTTAATTTGAGATTTAAGTACTATCAAAACTAAAAGATTTGTAATAAAGTCTAATCATAATTGTGTGAGTACTTAATTTACATTCAAAAAGAGTTTAATTTAGAATAGTTTTCAACTATGGATATTTTACTTCGCTGGAACATGTCGATTTCAATTGAATTTAAAATGAAATTGGTCTTTATCATATTTTTCAAAATTGAAAAATCTCACTAAAAAACTTGTGCTTCAATATACCAGCCCGATAAACTCAAAAGTTTACTAATTTTTTTCATAACATTCGTCTGTCATAAAAAATTTGTGTATACTTTTATCTTTACCGCTGAAATGTTTTACCAGTCATAATAAAAGACTCGATATTCAATACAAAATTTTGTTTCAATGAATATTTTTACATAAAAAGTTTAAACAAAGAGTTTCAAGAGTTACAAATCAAACAAAATTCTTTAATGATATTTAACACTCATTATTCAGAAGATTATAAAAATAACCAACCTTAATTAATCATGGTAATTTATTATTTAACATTTTTTCACACCCTCGATAAGTTTAAAGATTAAATTATCGTAAAAAGCACGATGTACGTGAAAAGGTAATATTTTCGTTGGATTTTAACACGTGTCAACGTTCCGTGCAATATAATTCAAGCGTTAAAAATCCTCTAAAATGGTCTCGACACACATTTGAGGACGGGGGAGGATAATTAAACACGCTATAGTTGTTGAGCGAAGGGAATTTAAATGTCCTTTAGCGCTTGCGTACATTACGACGAAAAACGAATTACTTCGTACACTCGTTAGCGTTTAGTCGAAAAATAAAACCACCGACACTTTGCAAAATCCATAAAAAAATGATGTCGCAGTTTTGAATTATCAGCTTCTTGACCCGCAATCGTAAAAAAATTTTACACTTTAATGTTTTGGATAAAAAATTTGTAGCAATTTGTTATAATCCAGTGTACGGCTGTCGGAAGATTTTGTTTACTCGCAAAAATGATAAATTAACGATTTTGTAAAGACTGTAAATCTTCTATTTTAAACTTTTTTTTTTTTAGAATTTCTGATAATTTATTGAATAACATTTGTTACCCGAAACATCTTATCATTCTTTTTATTCCTGTAAAAATATTATAAACGACGTTTCCATGTTCATCCTTTTGTGATAAAAAAATTTTATTTCGTTAAATCCATTCGCTGTGTCAGTTATTCAAGTTCAATTTTTCAAAAATTGTCAGCACAAATGAAAAACAGATAAAAATCTCATCGATCACCCTTACATAAAGCTACAATAGAATTAACATCCGTCCAGCAGTATCAAAATTCCCCGAAAAAAAAGGTAAAATTCCAAAACCCCGCCGCACGCGTTCGTCCCCTAAAATATACGAAATGCAAATTTCAGCGGTCCTCCCCAAAATATGGCCGACCCCGGGCGGAAGTACAGTTATGAACTCTGTCAGTCGCATTTGAATAAGCCGCGATTTTCCATTCATCGATACGTTGCGTTTATTTATAAAACTCTCGGAACAAAAAAAAAAAAAAAAGATAGATATGGGCTTTGTTTAACGACCGTATCAACTAAAGCCTCCTCGTATTTTTGAAAAATATCGAGATATTTAAACTGCTCGTACCATTTCCATCCGAGTCATCCTTAATCCGTAAATATAGGCCACGCGTAATTCACCCCGCAGGTCCGTCTTGACATTTTTCTTTTTCTTTTCCAAGGTAGCTGATATGACGGTAATTGGATTCGGTGCTCGATTTAATCTTTTTTATGTACCTTTTTTTCTATGACACAGCGGGTACTGTTAAGTACTTAAAATTCAACTTACTACTAAAATATATTATTTAATTGAATTTTTATTAAACAGTTTATAAAATAAATGAGATCAGGAATTGAAAAAAAATTTGTGTATAAATAATGATTTACTTATGAATCGATAATTACTCCGGCAACATGGAAGTATGTTTGGTTATAGATCAGCAGGCGATGAATAAAAAAACTGTCAAAGATTTTATTGAAATAAATTAGAACGTGCTACCCCGCATTATTGAGCCAGTTTATAGTGGATAAAAAAAAAATTCGTTTACTCTTGCCCGCAGCATCTAGTTTATCCGTACGCGTATCAATGAAAATAAAGTTTACTAGGCCACTAGATTTTATCACAAAACGGAAAAGCTTCAAATACGTTTTTCCAAAAAAACTCTCGTAACTCGCACAAAGAGGATTTCGCACGATCGAAAAGTGCTGAAAAAAAATTTTCAAAATCTAATCTTTGAGATAAGCCGCAGGTGGATGTAAGAAAGGTTACAACGAAGTTTTAGATAGTTTAAACGAGAATTTAGTGTCGAACTTCGTCAAGACAAGTAAACTTCGTACTTCGAACAATAGCCTCCAGGGAGTGTGAATAGCGATAATTCTAACACTGTTGCGTCACAAATTTTATAGATATAATTTTAAATATCCGCGCGATAAAAATTGACCATTTCAGATAGCACAAAATTTTTAATTTTGAAAGATAAAATTTCGTCAGTTCTTTCGTTTTAGGCAGTAAAAAAAAAACTTACGTATTTTTTATTCGAATATTATATGTAAAAAAAGTACTGCTACTCTTGCAATAAAACCTGAAATTTATTTATTTTTCAATGAAAAATACACACATAGCAGACAAACTTCATAAAATAGAAAAATTTTGTTTATCGCTTGGCTCTGACAATTTAAAGATACATGCGGCAGAGTGCAGGTGCAAGAGTATTAAGGGAACCCACGCTTATATTCAATTTATCCACAAAAGTCTCGCCATAACTCGAGTTACTTCCTCCGTCGCATGCTAATGCGACCGCTACAATTTCAGTGAGTTATCAACTCAGAAGCCGTTTTATTGAGGCGTAAAACGCCCACCGCGGTAAATTCGATGTGCGGGACTGGGTAAAGAACACCATCGGTTCAGGGCGACTGTATTGATCAATTCTGGTCTCGGGTTTATGGCTTATTTATCATACTGCTTCCAATTTCGTTTCCGTAAAGTATAAAGTAAATTTGTTTCTTCTTTCTACGTGCGTTAAAAAATAACAGTTTTTAAATTAGCCTCGTAAAATTTGGCGTTATTATTCATGCTTAGCTTTCAATGTAGAGAGAAAATATAATTTATCTTGGGCTATATCGATGGTCCCAGCTCAAAATCTACCACGAATAAAGTTACAATGGGTGTACTTTTGGCAACTAAAATGTCTCTTATTATTTCATTCTGCGAAAAAAATGGTAAAATGACCTTTTCTACCATACCGATGTTATTTTATAGTAAGAAAAAACGACACACCAGCCACGAATAAAATGACTCTAAGTTTTCAGTTTATAAAATTCGCAAGATGTCATTTTATTCGGGGCTGGTGTGCAGAGAAATTTTTTTTATTGTAATATATCAACGGTATGGTAGCAAAAATCATATTCACATCAATTCCCAAAATAATAAGTAAAGTGGTTTAGAGACATTGTAGTAACCGAAAATCGCCTCATTGTAACTTTATTCGTGGCAGATTTTGGGCTCAGGTTTTTCTTCGCTGGGACCATCGATATTCATCCAAGTGTGCAGACACTTTTCATAATTTTAGAAAAAAATAAATAATCTAAAAGACAAAAAAAGTTTCAAAATGAACTTTAATGATTTTAAGGTAGGACCGCACCTACGGCTCTAGTCAAGATGCATTTTCGGTTAAACATTTGACTAGCTTCACGCGTATATAGATATAGAAGTGCATTAGCAGCAGAAGCTTTTTTAACCTAAGACACATATTTTTGTTTTTTATTAATACTTAGAGGAACTGAATGGATGATTTAATTAATTCTATGTGATTCTTGTGCATTCTAGTTAAACTGACAAATATTCTGAAAACTTGATCACATGTAATTATGTAAAAATTGTATAAAAAATGTGCCCTCCCATAAGACTACGGGTTAAATCGACGCGATGTTAATATTCAATTACTCAAAAACGAAAAACCCCCAGGTTCTGAAAATTTAGTGGCATCATTTTTTAATATTTATCTTCGACTTCCTAAAGTTTTAGATTTTTAACACATCTCTTTCTAGTTTGTGCGGTCCTACCTTAAGTTAACGTAACATTTTAGCTACGAAACCCAACAGTAGGATGACCGCGTTGACAAATCACAATCCCGAGAAATGAAATTCGCAAAGGGAAAATTTAATGACGATCTTTGAATTAACCTCCGACTACGAGGGACTAAAATACGATTACACGCATCCAGCTAGCCGAGGGTTGAATAAGCCCCGCGATGTCCTAATGCTCGAATGGTAGTTACTCATCAGTGGCGCAATCAAGTATTTATACCACTAGTGCGTAGGTACTCGATTTTACGCACGCTTCGAAATTTAAAAACTCGCCCTACGCACCAGTGGTATAAAATAGTATATGCAACGGGTGCAGCAAGTCACCAGGGCGTCTTAAAGTCACTCGTGCTACGCTTCGCTTCGCACTCGGGGCCTTTAAACCGCCCTGGCGACGATACTGCAACCCGTTGCATAATATACTATTATGCGAAGCATTACCAGTCAGATGTGTCCGTGAGCCCGCACCTTCGAGCCAAGGGTGCAAGCTGGGTAAGTGTGTTTCCGGAGCAGAGGGGTGTTTGAATCAAACAAGTTACAACGTGGAAGTTACATACTACCCGCTAACGACCCCCCAACTCGATAAACTTGTTTGTTAATCAAACAACCTTTTTTTTCTCGCTTTGAGTCATTACAGTTTTAACTTTATTTTTGGCGATGAAAATCGAATATCTTGGAAGAAAGATTCTAAGTGAAGTTAAGTGATATGATATCAAACTCAGAAAAAACTTGCAATAATTATTGTTTAGTTCCTTTTCTCTTTGGTTCCAGGTTAAAAATTGGATTAGTAGATTAGGACTTGGTTGAAGTAATAAATCATGTATGAAGATTTAATTCATTTGAAAATACATAAATTTGAGAAAAAATTTTTTACATTTCATTTTACGAATTTCAAATGCAGACTTTTCAAATATTCTTAAACGTACGACGAAAAAAAAAATTGCAACTAATGAAATTAATTCTGAGTAACTAAGCACAATTTCGTCCTACGTAAGTGCAAAAGTTTCATTAATTTTTATTCCAAAAGACAACAGCTGAAAAAAGGCTCGGGGATTGTATAATGCACCTGACTATGAGTGGAAGCCCTAGTTGGGGGAAAAAATTTTGCATAACTTGTTTCGCGCAAGCACCGGAGTAGTTTTCGGGGAGAAATAGTGCGACCGTCGGGATTTTTACCCCCTCAAACTTTGTTTTGAATACTCGTGTATTTGACTTTTCGCGTGGGAGAGTTTCGGATATAATGGGAAACTCGTTGCGTTGGCGATGAGTAAACAAGCGTGTAATGACTTTTTTTTCAGAATTTTCGATTTTATCGAACGATCGTTGATAAACAACGATTAAAAACTAATTAAAAATATATTTTCAAGGTAGTATTATGACTGAGATCCTACCATCTTATTTGAAAAAATATATATTATTATAAATCGTCTGTCTACTTTATTCAGAGTAACTTTTGAAGAGTAGTCCAATCAAAATTGATAATTTAGCAAGCGGAACCTTCGCAAAGTTTGATCTCGGGTACGTTAATGGATACGAATGCCGGACCCGGACGGCGAAGCTTTTAACGAGTGTCGGTCGAGCCATCCCATTCACGTCCGCTCGTCCCTGGCTTAAATCCATCCCTGCGAAACACAAAATCGCAGACTGCTCTTTGGAGACTCGGAATTTGCACATCAAACTTTCAAGGCTCGAATTAATAACTCGCAGCTCTTTTGCATGAACGAAGGCCCCGATGAAACTCGCTTATTGCATTCGGTTTCGACGAGATTGAACTTTCAAAATATATTCCACCGCACGCTCAAATTGAATGATTTATTTTAAAAAAGTCAAGAGAATAAAGTTTTTTTTAATAAAATTAAACAAGAAGGTTATAGTTTTATGATTCATCGGTGGTTTCCTCTGCAATCACAGAATTAAGATGCCGGAAAAATGGATTTCTTTAAATTATTTGACTTTATTTTGCGCGTATTTTTTGTTTTATACGTATATTACCCGTAATGTTACACCTTCCCTCCGCTTTACAGAATGCCGTCCCAGATTTGTTAACACCTCTGGGATTTCCTCAATTTGAAAGAATATCTTGTAATTGTTTTCTTTGAATACTGTAAGTGTTTTCAAATTAATGTATCATTAAATAATATACAGTTCAATCTAACAAGAAAAAATTTGATGAAAACCTCCCGCTAGCAGAAAAAGAGTCTAGCTTAAGTAAGTAATGAAGCTCGTTAAGTCTACACACAAACTGACGGGCCGACTCGGTTTCGGTAACGCAGCTGCTGCACTGCTTGCACGAATAATGTCTCATTATAAGTCTGCAGCATGAAGCCATCGCTTGCAGAGTAAATTTTTGAAATATTATACCTGGCTTGCTCGACTTGAATAATTATGCTTCTCTCTTTAGCCAAAAATAAAAAAAATTTTTTTTAAATTTATTTTGATTCGATTTTGTACTCTACTTTCATTTCTTATCAAATCAATGCACTTTATCAAACTTAAGTAATTCAAAATTTTATAAATTAAAAATTCCTTACTGAAAGTAAATAATCGTAGACGAAGAGTTGTACGAGGATGTTATTGAAAAAAATTAAATTTTATTAGTTGAACAATAAATTTATAAAAAATTAACTATTACAATTTTTTTTAAAGTAAATTAAAATAAATATGTTTCATAATTTTTAATAAAAAATAATAATAAAATAATAATAATAATAATAAGCCCTTCCTCGAAAATAAGCCTTTTTTGGAAACACGGAGTTTGTTTTTGACTGAGCATCATAAACTGTTGAGTTTTTTCGCGAATGTTAGTGATTGAACATAAACATATGTTTTTTCTGTAATATGTAAAAAGCTTCTCGCACAGAATCTAAAAGTATCGTTACATGTTAAATTAATCAAACTCAATTTAGTTCGTTATAATTATAACGAGTGTTAAAACTTATTTTGATCAACCTAGTATTTTAATACACTCCGATCAACAAACAACTGACAGACAGACGTAATTTCAAAATAGTTAATGTGGTGCAAACAGAGTAAAGTAGTCCCGGAAGCTTTCTTAAATTTTTTCCACTGCGCAAACTTAACAATGAGATTCGACAGGCCTTTCTGCAGTCCATGTATATTCATAGTCATGCATATTTAACGAGACCCTGATGCACACGTCCTGTTGCATCTTCAAAGCCGCTTCAGCGACGTCTCTCGAGATTAATTCTCTTCGTGCTTGGGAAAAAGTTTCGTGGCTATGGTGGCTAAAGTTAGAGAAAAATTTATGCAAGAGAGGAATTTCAAATACGGTAACTGAGGCGTGGTGATAATAGCTGTTTAACGCGTGATCGTGGTATTAATTCGATTTTTTTTTCCTTTTATAATTTTAGAGCCAATTATTCGGTGAAAGAAAAAACTTTGAAACTAGACTGCCTTGCTTGTTTGTAACCTGAATTTTAAGATGGCATGCTTACGCTGTAAATATAATGGTCTTAAACATATATAAAGCACTTAATCTTGAATAAATCAAACATATTTTTATAAGTATATTTAAAATCAAAATTTTTTTTAATTATTACAACACGTATTTATAAAATACTTTATTTTCTAAAAAAATTTGCGTTTACGCGTTTACTTCACAAGCTTTTGAAAATAAATGCTTTAAAAAAAAATCCTTTTTTATGATACTCTGCATAAAAATAGATTTTTTTGAAATCTCATCCATGTATGGAAACCACAAAGAAGTTTTATTACCAACCGATGTCGAGTTTTAACGACAAACCAAAGAAAATAAAACTTTTCTACCTGGGTGCACTTTACCACACGACTTGGAACGCTAACGGAGCGATGCACTTTTTAAGCACCGATAGATAAGTCGGGAGTAAGTGCATAAAGCGACGTGAAATACGACGACGCGTGACCAGCGAGATAGAAAAGCTGCACCGATCAGCGTTGTTCATCGTCAAAGAAATGAAATTGATCCTTCTACTTTTTGAGAAAATAATTTTTCCATAATATTCAACGAAATTGTAAAAAAAAATTTTAGATTTAAATAAATGAATCTATTTGAGATAAAAAGTGCTTACGTATGTATATGTAATTTTTCTGAATAAGAATAGTAATGATATTTTGAATTTATGACGGTTTTTTAAACTTCGATGAAAAAATAAAAGATGAAAAATTTCGAAAATTTATTGCATACAAATTTTGATCAGTTGTTTAAATCACTAAAAAATTTAAAGTACTTTTTTGATTTTTGGTTGTTTATTTTTATATCAATTCACTAAAGAAACTTTGAAAAATTTTTTATTACAAAAAATAATTATCGCAAGTATAATTTAGAATTAGAATTATTTTTTGACAAACTGTTCGACACAAGAAAATAATTTTTTAGTTTTTCATCTCATTTATCTTATTATCAGATGGTTCTTCTAAAAAAGGAAAAATAATCATTTTTATTTTAATAAAGAAACTTGTTTTTCTCGATTAACTTTTTCGCCAAACTTATTTTAATGCTAACAAAAGTCAAACAGACAGTAGTCATAAAAATTTAACTACGCCAGAATAAATATCTCTTATTCAGTACACTTTATATCTAATCATTTACAAACAAATTTATGAAACATTTTTTCTTATAATAACACGATATTATTTTCAGAATCCTTTTTAATTTTTTTTTTTTTTCGTGCATATGATAAATTTGAACTAACTGTTAAAAAAAAAAAAAAAAAACTATTTTGAAAATATTCAATACAATCATAAAAAAGTTACATAATGTAAACTCATTAATTATGATTGTATAATTGTAGTCCACAGTAAAGCAATTTTAAGCTGAAATATTTTATGTAAAAGTTAAAAAAATAAAATTTTATTTTAAATTTATAAATAAAGTTTAATCAATTTCATTTCAAAAACTTTGAACCTTTTTTATGAGTTAATCTAAACAGCATAACTATAATTAATAAATCAATAATTTATTTTAAATCAATCAATTTTTTTACCCCAGTATGTACATTTTTAATACTGAGTTAATATTGTTTATTATCAAATATCGTAAGCCACTAACTTTTTCAGCTAATAATTATTAAAGGATAAAAAACTCGTCGTGACTAAGCGGAATATCGAATGTCTTCTTTCCGAATGCAGCGAGTGTTACCCGCGGCTTCGCAGTTCGCGCTTGCTCCGGCTTGCTCCTGCAGTGTATGCACTAAGCAGCACTCATCAGTCGTCACTTGTACTCCGGTTTTTTTAACTGCAGTGTAATAATGTAAGTACGGGATTAGTAACAAATCAATTAAAATTGTGAACTGATTATATTTGAGAACAGCATCAACGATTGTGAGAAAAGTTTATACTTTTGATACAATTTTTTCTGTGTGTATGAAGTGTTTTTTATCTAGCCGACATCAACAGTTAAAGTTTGAAGTTTCTTATCATTTTTCAAGAGATTAATTGCAAAGTCAAACATGTCCGACACAAATGGAGATCAAATTTTGGCAAAGGCCCTTAAAGATCAGGTAATTAGATTAAAATATAAGCGTTCAAGCCTTAAATTAATGTGTTGATGTTATTTTGAAGAGGTTAGGTTACATTTGAAGTGGGTAAAAAAATAATGTTCACGTAATTTAAACTTTGTAATTTTCGAATTTCGCTTTAATTATCGTTATATAATCCCTTTTATAATTTTATACTTCTTAAACCCAACAAAAAACAAAACAATGATAACAATAAAAACTGATAAGTCCACTCCCAAAACAAATGATCAGATGTTCTATAGGCGCCAAATTTGAATAGAATGTTAAGAAACTTTTATATTAAATTTTTATTACCTATATTGTACTGTCTAAGCTGTATGCCTACAACTAATCTTGCAAAAATAATAAAATTATTCAGATAAAAAAAAATTTTTGTCTGGAAATATCAATTATTATAAAACTAATGTTCAAGGAAAAGTCAAGGTTTAATTTGAATTAACGATAAAATTATATGATAATTATTTCATTCTTTGTCCGATGATTATAATTCTATATTAGGAATAATTTTTTTTTTTTTATGTATGACTTAGCAAAAAAATTAAATCATAAACTATTTTACAAAACATGAATATTTCAGTAAAACAAAAATTATTAATCTATTTTTATCAACATTGGTTTTATAATAGGGTTGGCAAGTTTTTGAAATTTATAATATTTTTTTTCTTATTTAGTTAAAATATCAAAAAATAATCGACACGTATTTTTTCTTTTTTTTTAAAAACTCAAATCAAAGGAATTACAATTGTTTAAATTTTTTGAAATTTCAATATATATAGATATACTTCTAATGGAATTTCGGGGCAATGACGTCATTAACCCGTAGTTTCAAAAACTTTTCTTAATTTTTTTCTAGCTCAGTTTTGATTTAAAAATTCTAAAAAAAATGTTAAAATTCATTAAAAATCAAGTACTTTTAAAAAAAATATACATATTTTTAAAGTACTGGTTGCCAACCCTATTATAGTTTATAGTAATTACCAACTAACATAGTCGCCAAAATATTTTCAAATGGAAAATACCTTGTTTAAAGTTTTGATTTACGAGAGCGCTATTTGTAATTTTCAATAATTAATTTGGTTACTTAGAAATAAAAATAAAACTTTCATTGTTGGAAAAAAGTGTCAAAATATTTTTTAACCGAAAATGACTGATTTCAGGGTCTGACGTATGTGTTTGGAATCATGGGACACCCTGTGATCGAACTTGCAATGGCTTTGCAAGCTGCAGGTCTTCGATACTTGGGCTTCAGAAACGAGCAGGCGGCATGTTACGCTGCCCAAGCTTACGGATACTTAACAAGTAAGCTAAAAATTATTTTAGAAGTTCGTATCTAGAACTAAAATTTCAAACTTTACGTTACAGAAAAACCAGCAGTGGTACTCTGCGTTTCCGGACCAGGAGTTCTGCATACCCTGGGTGGTATGGCAAATGCCCAAGTTAACTGTTGGTAAGAACCAAAAATTATAAAATCTATGATACTATAATTCTAATCTTTTAAACGGGTGTATTGCTTTTTCAGGCCAGTACTCGTGTTGGGTGGTTCCTGTCCTCAGGATCACGAGGGTATCGGAGGCTTTCAGGAGTACAGCCAGGTCGAGGCTTGTAGAATGTACTGCAAGTACGCGGCTAGACCACCCTCGGCCGCGCTCATACCTTTGCACGTTGAAAAAGCAGTCAGACTTGCAACCTATGGAAGACCAGGTTTGTTTAATTTTTAATCAAATGTAAAAAATTGGATGATTTTTTTTTTTTTAATATTATTTTTGTATCAATAGGTGCTACTTACTTGGATTTACCAGCAACTTTACTAAAACAAGTGGTGGACAGCAGTAGAGTCGCTCAGGTGCTCGAGGTTCCTCTCCCTCCTTACGTTTATCCAGATTTCAGACGTATTGAAATGGCTGCTGATCTTATCGTTCGAGCTCAGAAACCTTTGGTGATTATAGGAAAAGGTATGCTTACGTATAAAAAAAAGTTCTACAAAGGACTCAATACAAACGAAATTCGTTTGAACTTTCAGGAGCAGCCTACGCTCGCGCCGAGGCCCAGGTACAAGAACTGATCAAGGAGACGAATCTGCCTTTTCTCCCTACACCCATGGGAAAGGGTGTGGTTTCGGACGAGGACCAGCACTGCGTGTCGAGCGCACGTTCCCTAGCGCTGCAAGAAGCAGACGTCGTCGTGCTCCTGGGGGCTCGACTCAACTGGATGCTCCACTTTGGAAGACCACCAAGATATCAGCCCAACGTCCAATTCATTCAGGTTTGTCCAAATGCATTGGTGATTTCAAAAATTTACATATATTTGATAAAATGTTTTCTATTAGGTGGATATCTGTGCCGAAGAACTGCACAACTCCGTAACTTCGAATATAGCAATACAATCGGACATAGGTCCGGCGGCTGAGGGATTGGCTAATGCTCTAAGAGAGAGAAAATTTTCCCTGAGTAAGTTGGGAACATGGTGGAAAAGTCTTCTGAACAAAGGAAGAAAAAATAAAGATGTTATCGAGGTATATGCATTTAAATTCACGAATTTAATTTTTAAATAAACTTGAACTACGTTTTATTCATTAAAATTGTAATCTTTGCAGAAAATGTGCATGGACACTAGTGAGCCACTAAATTATTACGCCGCATTCACAGCGATCAAAGAATCGCTTCCAAACAGTAAGTTTATTGTTACGCATGAAAATTTAGAAAACGATCTGTTATGAAAAATTTATAATTTTCAGATCCCATTATTGTTTCGGAAGGAGCAAACACAATGGACATTGGTCGTTCCATTCTGTTGAATAATCTTCCGAGGCACAGACTCGATGCCGGCACGTTTGGCACAATGGGCGTAGGATTAGGTTTCGCGATTGCGGCTGCTCTTTATTGTAGAGATCAGTACCCACATAAAAGAGTTATATGCGTCGAGGGAGATAGCGCTTTTGGCTTTTCTGGAATGGAATTGGAAACAATATTCAGGTTTTTATAATTTTTTATGATTTATTAATTTTTAAGTTCTTTGTAGAAAGTATGAGCTTTTTTTGATTCAGGTATAAACTTCCAATTATAATTATTATAATTAACAATAATGGAATTTACGGAGGGTTTGATAGTCAAACCTACAATGAAATTAGATCAGCTGGAGATGATATATCTGAAGTGTAAGAGATTTATTCTTTAATTTTTTTTTTAATCCTTTCAACAAATTAGTTTTTTTTTTTTTTTAACTTTTAATTAATTTTTTAGAACCCCGCCAAATACTTTAACACCAGACGCTCGCTATGAAAAAATGATGGAACTTTTTGGCAGAAAAGGTCATTTTTGTAAAAGCACAAAGCAAATCAAGCAAGCTTTGCTGGAGGCTTTAGAGGTAATTTTTATTAATATCATTCTTTTTTTTTTTTTTGCTCACGACGTACGTTCTGGATTATTTTTTGTCTGATCAAATAGGTAAAGGATGCTCCAAGTCTTATAAATGTTATGATCAATCCACAAGCTGACCGAAAGGAACAAACTTTTAATTGGTTAACCGAATCTAAACTGTGATAAGTTTTAAAACTTAAGAAAATATTTTTATTTTTATATATATTTTTTAAGGTTTTTGTTATTGGTTGTGTTAATAAAAAATAGATTTTTACAATTTTAAAGTGAATTCTGCTTCAATATTCCTAAGAACTTTCGATAATTTACTATGCTTTATCGTGTTTTAGCAGTATTAAACTAGACTAATTTTGTTTTTTTATCAAATGAAAAAAAAAGTTTTGTTTGCATCACCACGCACGAATAAAGGAATTGATTTCCGCATCCATTCCACGCCACTTCCAAAATCTTTCTTTTCACCTCGTTTCTTCGGTGCGCCTATTGTTCGCCAATATTAAATTTTGAATAGAAGAATTGAATCACAAAGAGCCATAATAGATTTGTCGACTAACTTTCGACAAAGAAGGAACATAATGCTAGAGGATGAGTGATAACTTGAAAAATGAAATTTTAAAATTATTTTTTATGAAAATTTCTTGGAAAACGTAAATATATAATTTAAAATTAAAAAATTTAATCAACATTTATTAAAGATTTTTGATTTTGAGTTAAAAGCTCACCCGTATAAGTTACTTGAGCGTAATTCTTGCGATTCACAGTCTAACTTAATTTTAGAAAAAAAATAATAATAATTCGACCTGTTTGACATTTTAGTTTAATAATAGTTTTAATTGAAACTAAAAAAATTTTGAGATTTTTACTAAATGACACATTAATGTTAAAAATAAAAATTTTTCTCAATTTTTTAAAGTTTTTCTATTAGACTATACATTTATATTAATCTAGGAGTTATAATTTTACTTTTATTTTTTATTTATTTTTTTTAAATCCCCACAGGACCATTAAAATTTTTCGGGTTAATTTAAACAGAAAAAAGCCAAATCTCAAAATTATACTTAAATTCTCGTTCTTCTCGATCAAAAGTGATTATTATTAACAATGAAAAAAGTGAATTCATCGTCACACTTAGAATAAAAAAGAAAAAGTGAAATAAATATAAAAATAAACATTAAAAACAGGCTTCAGTTTTTTAGATTCGTGTTTCATATATGCTGAAAAATATCAAACTTGTTAGATTTTTGAGTTTTATCAATTTATATTTTAGTTAAAAGTAAAAACTGAAAACTAGACTAGTTTTTTTTTTGAAGCTGAAGAATATTAATTAAAAAAATTGATTATGTATTTAAAAACAATCATTTTAAAAGTATTATGTAAAATCAATAATAATTTTTATTGTTGCCTAAACTATGTACAACTACTTTACAATCAACTAGCTTCATCCAAATGTGTCCACTTTGCACTTGTCTTCCACAACCATTGTCTCAAATCTTCCTTCTCAACAGCAGGGTTTGGTTCAGTTATTTTACAATCACTAAAATGAAAAAATATAAATAAATAATTTTCAGTTTAACAGTTATCAATATATTTGCCAGACTTACCTTATATATTCACCAGAAACATCATTTAAATTTGGACTTAAAGCTGCATATAAAACTGTTTGAGCCCCTTGTTTTGGAGTTCTAATGAAAGGCCATATTATTGGTTTTATGGTAAAAGCACTAAGAGTACTATTAAAATAACTCATGTGCCTAGTTATTTCAGTATCCACTATTCCTGGATGTACAGCATTTACAGTTACACCTGTACCTGAATTTTTTTTAAATTATTACAACAAATTTTTGTAATAAAATTATAAAACTTACTTTTAGTAAAAAACTAACCTTTTAATTTATTAGCTAATTCTTTGGTGAACAAGACTTGACACAGTTTACTCTGGGCATATGCTTGTCCTTCATCATATTCTACACTACTGTTTAGGTCATATACATTCATTTTTCCTCTCATATGTGCCAAACTTGATACATTGACAATTCTTGAAGGAGCTGAATTTTTAAGAGTATCTAAAAGCAAATTTGTTAATAAAAAATGACCCATATGATTCACTCCAAGCTGCATTTCAATTCCTTCTTTTGTCAAGCTGTGAGGACACCTCATAACTCCAGCGTTATTAATAAGGATATTCAATTTTGAAAATTCTGAAAATTTAAAAGTATGTAAATAATTAATTACAAACGACTTATTAAAATTGCAAAAATTATTTTTATAATTTAACTAAATTAGTTTCAGTGGTTTTATTTTAAAACTAAAAAATTATAATAGGATGATACATTGTTTTAATCTAGTTAACAATTCCAATTGAAACATACCTTTTTTGAAAAGTTTTACAAACTCTCTGATACTCTCTTGTGACGCCAAATCACATTGTCTACAGTAAACATACTTGTTTTGAGTTTCAAGGACTATTTGTTTTCTTGTCTATAACAAAATTCAAGATCAAGAAAACTTTTTTTTATTTTAATTGAAGAATAATATTTAAAATTTATAGATATCATGACTTACAGTTTCACATTTAAACATATCTCTGCAAGCCATCACAACTCTGGCTTCTCGCTTTGCTAAATCATGTGCTACTTCCTTACCAATTCCAGTATTAGCCCCCGTAACAATAACTACTTTACCAGTTAATTTTTCATCTCCTTCATACTTAGTTCCACCGTTATAATCCCTAAATTGATAGAAAACGAAGAGATCAAATATAATATTTTACATGACAAACAACGTTTTAAATACCATAAATTCAAGTTTGGAAACTTCAATTTTTTTTCTGAAATCTTAAGTCCTATTTTTGTGATACTCACTTGAGCAGAAGAGTTCCCACATATAAAGTGGCAATACTGCTTCCCCACAAAATAGGCTTTGAAAAACCCATTGTAAAATATTTGATTGATGAAAAAAAGTATTAATCAAAAAATAATCCGTGTCATTGTTTAAAAAAGTATGCTCCGGCTTTTTTTAAGACTGACCAGTGACCACACTGTAAGGTTATTTAACTTGACTAATATAGATTCGAATCGCATGCGCCTGTACCAAATGCAGCAGACGATAAAACAACACTTCTACCTACAGTATCCGATGAGTAGGTAGAAAGAAGCGACTAACCATTCACCGGATTCCATTGTTGTTTATTGATGACAACAACTTGGTCATCAACAGGTTAAAACAGTAGACAGTATTAAAATCAAATGCAAATTAAAAAGTTGATCAAAGTGAAAACAATGGAGTTACGCTTATCGTGGTGTAGAAAATATTTTTAGAGTTTGCCAGTATGTGTTCGTTTTTACCTTTATAAAGTGTTCACTGAGTAACATTGAACAATAGTTTATTATTTACTGTTATTTAACTGATTGACAAGTGGAAATAAATATCTTGTTTCATACTTTATTAAAAGTGCTGCTCTAATAATGTTTTCAAGATTTGTAAGACTTGCTGCATTTAGCAGATTTCAACAAAGATCATTAGGTTACATTACCAGTGGTTTCAGAAAGGTACTAATTATTAAATCATTTTATTTATTTGATAAAATTTTATTTGACATAAACAGCACTATTGAAATTCATTTATCAGGAGTATCAAAAAGCAAAATTTTACTCTGTAAAACCAAGTATACCTTTTTATATTGCTGCCATATGGGGTATAAGTAAAAAAAAGGATGATGACAAATCAGTAACAACAAAAGAAATTCTAATTGCCAAAGCTGATGCCTTATTTGATCAAGAGGAGTACAAAGAAATTTATAAATTATTAAATACTTACAAGGTAGTACAACATCTAATTTTTTTTAAACCCAATATGTTTATAACTTTTTAAATATTATTTTTAATTAGGAGAATAAGGATGTTGAGATTCTTTGGCGACTTAGTAGAGCACTTTATAAGATGTCAAAACTAGAATCTAAAGATTCTGAAGCAAAAAAATTAATTTATGAAGCATATGATTTGATAATCCAAGCACTCAATTTGCAAGAAGATCATTGGGCTGTTCATAAATGGGTAGCAATTTTATTAAACACTAAAACATCTTATGAAGGAACCAAAATCAAAATCAAAGAATTGTACAATATTAAGAAACATATGTTGGTTTGTGAAATTTCTTTAATTACTCTTTTAGTTAACACATTTTGATAATGCCTCATAATTAATATTATTTGATTTGATTTTACAGAGAGCTACAGAACTCAATCCTCAGGATGCTACAACTTTGTATATGATTGGCAATTGGTGTTATCAAGTTGCAGATTTAGCTTGGTATCAAAGAAAGATTGCTTCTGCAATCTTTGGAGAACCACCTACTTCTTCATTTGAAGAAGCTCTTCAGTATTTTGAACGAGCAGAAAAAGTGGATCCAAATTTTTATGGTCACAATCTGTTGATGTTAGGGAAAACTTATTTAAAACTCAGTAATAGAGATGATGCAATCAAGTATTTAAAAATGGCTTCTGAGTATCCTGCAAAAAATGATGATGATCAAGAAGCTAAACAGGAAGCTCTGAAAATTTTAAACAGCATTTGATGTTAGTATTAACAATGTTAATATGATAATATGATAATATGAACTTAACTAGTTTAATATTAATTCTCTGTATCAATGTGTAGTCTAAGCCTAGTCTGACATTTTT
The DNA here is from genome assembly GCA_038277355.1 of Encarsia formosa. Lineage (NCBI taxonomy): Eukaryota > Metazoa > Arthropoda > Insecta > Hymenoptera > Aphelinidae > Encarsia > Encarsia formosa. The sequence goes on from CM076184.1 coordinate 117,922,803, forward strand.
AAGATTAAAATAATATTTTTTTCAAAAAATTTTTAAACTCCACATTTAACTCAAACTGTGCTCCAATTTATATTTTATAATTTTGTGTTTCAGATATATGAGTATCGTGTGGTTGTGGATTTTGTCTCTCTTTAAGTCTTTCTGAATTTTCCTGAAACTAACTTTTTTCAGAGTTTAAAAAAAGTAATAAAAGTGACTGATATATGGTATTTTAAATGTTTATACATTAATATTTTATAATAAGAAAAAAAATTGACTGTCATTATGTCATTTAAGCTGTTAAGCACAATTTTCTAAAAAAAAATTATTATTTACTCTGTAAATGTATTGGTCTTTTATCTGTGCAATTTAAATGGTTTTTATATTATTTTGTAACATAATTTTTTATATACTTACTTTTTTATAAATTCTCTTTAATATTCAAATAATTGGTTTATTTTTATTTTTATTATTATTATAGAGTAGCAATAAATTTTATCAGACATATTATTTGAAACTGTTAAAATAATAACTCATCAAAATAAAATTTTTATAATATAATTTTCAATTTAGCCAATCAGTATTTGTCTGAGAAAATATATATTGAGGTGCTGTTGTTAAAATAATCTTTTATTTAAAAAAAAAATGATTAGAAAATCTACTAAGAATTTTCAAAATATATTGCATTGACATGTACCCAAATAATAATGATAATAAAACTTTTTTTTCATAATACATGACACACAATAAATAAAATTATCTTTGAGCAATGGTAAAAGTGGATATAAAAATATATGATAAGATTTTTTATAAATAATTTTATTCATTATTTTCATTTCAAAGAAATTTCCAAGAAAGAATCAAATTTCACAATTTTTTGTTCAAAATTAGCATAGATATTGTAGAATATTTTCAAATATAAAATTAAATGCATATATTTTTCATGGACCTCATCCACCCTCGAGAAAAGCGAGAGAGAATGGAATATCCTTTTTGGATACCTTGCCAAAACTCTTTTCCATGGACCTAATCCTCCCTCGAAAAAAGCAAGGGAGAATGGAATAGCTGTTTGGAAAACTTCGCCAAAATCATTTTCCTTGATCCTCATTCTCCTTTTTAGTTGTTTGGAAAGCCTGCAAAAAACACTTTCCTTGGTCCTCATTTCCTTTATAGCTGTTTGGAAACCCTGCAAAAATCATTTTCCTTGGTCCTCTTTCTTCTTTCAAGCTGTTTGGAAACCCTTCAAAAATCATTTTCCTTGGTCCTCTTTCTCCTAGCTTCAAAGCTGTTTGGAAACCTTGCCGAAATCATTTTCCTTGGTCCTCATTTTCCTTTAAAGCTATTTGGAATCCTTGCCAAAATCATTTTCATTGGAGCTTATCTTCCCTCGGAGCTGTTTAGAAACCTTGCCAAAATCATTTTCTTTTGACCTCATCTTCCCTCAAAGCTGTTTGAAAACCTTGCTAAAATCCTATTCCATAGACCTCATCGTCCTTCGAGAAAAGCGAGGGAGAATGGAATAAATCCACTGGTGTACTGTGTTCTTATAATAATTTTTAATTTAAAAAAAAATGATTGCTTTTAGTAACAATTTACTACTCATTTCTTTCAATTAATTTCAGGAAAATCTACTTAGATTTTACTTAATTTCAAAAACATATTGCATTGATGTGTACCCAAATAATAATTATAATAAAACTTTTTTTTCATGATACATGATAAATAATAAAAAAAATTATCTTTAAGGAATGGTAAAAGTGGATATAAAAATATATGATAAGTTTTTTTATAAATAATTTTATTCATTTTTTTCTATTCAAAGAAATTTCAAATAAAGAATTAAATTTCACAATTTTGTGTTCAAAATTAGCTTAGATATTGTAGAATATTCTCAAATATAAAATTAAATGCATACATATAGATTCCTTAGATTGAGATCTATTTACATATATGAATCGATTACTAAATAAATAAAGGGATTAACTTGTCTATATTACAAAATTAAAATACAATATATTTATCTATTTTAACTGATTGACATTGTTTTTTTTTTTTTTATTATTTATTTATTTATTTATTTTTTCGCTTTTAGTAAATAATCATTTTATAGATAACTATTGATCATTAAATGATATATTTTATCAAAATGAAATTATACTTGTTTCAGTTCACTAATACTTTATTATTACCGTTTTTAAAGATTTTTTAATCAATTAAACAGAAATACAATAAAAAAATATCATAGTTTTTTTTTGTGTCTGTTAATTTGTATGTCCCCGTTAAAATTTTTTAGGTATTACATAGTTATACACCATTGATTGGAACTATCAAATATACAATCTGAAAATTAAAGAACTTTTTATTTATTTTAAAATTACAATTTTTTTTACAAAAAATAAAAAATATTTCATAAATAATCAATCATAATTAGCTGTTGTCGTCACAAACTTTTATTAAAATGAATTCAGTAGTGTTACAGTTTGAATGATTGAAGTTTGCTAGTATGAAATCAAATTCAATGTAAAAAGGTTCATGTAAATTCATGAGACTCGTTAATGAATTATGAATATCGATAAAAGTTAAAACTACATTATTCTTCGCGTATTTACACTAAATCTTATGTACTTAGTCGGTCATTCGATTGCACTGATTATGTGCATAACAATACTAATAAAACCCGGAAGCTCGCGTAAACCAAAAAACGCAGAAATTCAATTCACTCATAAAATTCCATATTACAAGTAGATTCACGTTTTTTTTTTCGTAAAAAAGAGATTCGTCTGATTCCGGTTCCATTGCGAAAGTCTAAGAATTTCATATCGTGCACGCGTTCCGCATGACAATAATTTTTAAATGTTTCAGTAAGTTCTTAGCGGTGTTTTGATCTCATTTGCACGTGTACTCCTCGATTCGCTCGGTGCACGTGTCGCAGTTAACTTTGCAACACCATTGAAACTTGCAGTTGCACTGCCAATTTTTTGTGTACTGATGCGTGTTGTAGCCCCGACCACAGCACATCACTTCGCATCCATCGGTACCTGAAAATTTAACAAAATAAGTGGTTAATCTAGACTGACCGAGCTCTTCTTTTATATTTTGTACACAAAATTTAATTTTTAGCCATGAATTTTGTTGAAATATAGTGAAAATTAATTTGAATAATACTATCTCTACGCTAAATAAATTTGAAAAAAAAATTTTTAAAGCAATCTAGTGTTTCTGCACATGAGTTTTTCTGAACATTCCAATATTTTTTGAAAACTTTTTTACAAACGTACAGAAGGCTTTTTTGTTTTTTTTAAACTTTTTTTTTAAAACTTGTGTCAAATAAGAAAAAAATTTTAAGTCGTTACATCATACTTTTTCTGTACATACTAAATATTTTTTTAAAGAGTTGAAAAAGCATCACTATAAATTTTTTTGGTACACATCACTAATAATCAAACTTGATACTTGTATAACTTTTGAAACCTTTTTTGAATCGTCAAGCAACCCATACGTTTTATGAAATTCATTTAACGTAATAAATTTTTTATTTTAATTAATTAAATTTTTCAATAATTAATATCTGGCTTTACTGATTAAGTTCTGTACGAAAGTTTACAATCCATCTAAGTTTTTCTCCAGTTCTAAGGTAAAAACGTACTTAATAAGAAAACTTTTGATTTAAACATTAAGTTATTCAGTAAAAATTAAACTATTTATTTGTAAATTGTCAGATTTAGAAAATTCAACTATCTCGATAAAATCTGGTAACTGAAATCCCACTATAAAGTTTTTCCTTATCGAGTAAAAGCTCTTTGTTCAGATAAGTCGAAAAGAAGAAAAAAAAAGCAGATAAATACTACGTGTAATCTACAAGAGGTAGACACCGAAAAAAAAAGGAGAAAAAAGGACCACCAGCTTGAACTCGCGGTGTGGTTGTATAAGGCATTATCAAAAGTCAATGTGTTCCCTCGAAGGCTTTTCGCTTAAATTTATGTGCACTTGACTTTCAACACGCCTCGTTACTTTAAAAATTCACCTTTGTATAATTTAAATTAAGAAAGCGGCTATTTTATCGTATAAACTTTTGAACGATCGAAACCATTATCAAAAACATCATATATGCTTCTTGATAAAAAAATACTTCTCATTCATCTCATTTTTTACGTTAAAATTTCAATTCAGATTATTATCTACGATCAAATAAGGTCTTCTGGAATGAAAAAAACCAACCTCTGCTCGTCCGATTGCAGTACCTGCCCTGGGTGCCGAGGCTGCCCTGGGCGAGGTCGAGGTCGCAGTAGTTCGGGGACGGCTGCAGGAAGACGAGCTCGCTCCGCTTGGGTATCCTCTTCTGGCTGGTCAGGGCGGGTCCGTTGCCCAGCTTGGCCCGTTTCAGTAGCAGGTGCGGCCTCCTGGACTGCTGCTGCTGCTCGTGTCTCGCGACGCCTGAGGGCGATCGCCTCCAGCCGTGCTCCTCCAGGCTCCTCAGCGGGTGCTGCTGCATGATCTGAGTCTTCGCGTCGTTGCTCAGAATCGGGGACACCAGGCTTGACCGCAGCAACGATTCAGAGCTCTGAAATTTCATTGTTTTATTTTTGAATAATGAAGTATATATTTTGTATAGATGGAAAGCTTTTGATTCAAACTGAATCATATCCCTATCTCGTCATGATTACAGCTTATTTACTTAAAGGAATCATTAAAAAGAAATTTAAATTTTGATGAAAAATGAAATCTTGTCGTTAACGCGGGATCGCACTAACTACATGATGAAATTATCGTTTAATCATTCATTTCTTTTATCCGCTAAAATTATTTCGATCAACTACTGAAATTTATTTTGATCAAAAATAAAAGATTTTTGTATTAAGCTATTTAAAATTAATGGTAACAGTATCTTGGCCATCCCTGAATTACAGACTAGATCCTTGGCCTGTTCTAAAAAATCTTAATTTTCAACTCCTGTTCAATACGTGAAAGGAAGTTGTATTTTTGAGGCCTTTGCAGTAAAAAATAAACATTACACACTGGAAAAGAATTAACCAACCCTTAGCCTTCGGCTCAGGCGTCAATTTGGGTTTAGTAAAGGGCTGACTTACGGTAAAAGAAGCTTATTTTTCCCATAAACTTTCTTCCCTTAAAAACAGTTTACAAAAAAATTAAATTACACGTTCACGTTAAAAAAGAAAAAACAATTTTTCACAGTTGTCTCAATCAAAACTTCAGGCAGCATTACTTCCACGCTAAAAAAAGACGTTTCGAACGAAAGAGACCCGTTGCAAGTACTCGCGCGGGGTAATTGAAACGTCTCTCGTTGCTTTGAGAATTCATCCCGAGAAACAATATCTCAGTCTTTCCGGAGGTTTAACATATAAATTGAATCGACTGCGCGTGAAAAATTGTCTGGCTCGAAAATAACACGCTGCCAGCTTGGGAGAGAGAGAGAGAAAGAGTTGTTGGCAGCAGCAGCAGCAGGTGGGTCACCTGTAGTATCGTGGTCGGCCCTGCGGAGGAATCGGTCGGCGGGGGCGGGGGCGGCGTCACGGCTATAACCGGTCTCGCCCTGTAGTACTTCTTCATGAGGGCATCGCCGATTTGACGAAAGCTGGGCAGGGTACGCCAGCACGTTCTCACGGTGCAGGAGCCGGATACGCCGTGGCACTTGCACTCGGTCTGCAGCAGCGACTTTACTATCTGAAAATTTTAATTTACATATTTATCAGTATTCAATAGGTCAAGATTTGGGTTTTATGTGAAAAGAATCAATGAGCGCGAGTTGGGTTAATCAGGCTCAATTTTAAATGCAAGGTTTATTAACCCTTGAACTCCAGTCCTCTAATAATGTTTCTTGTCATAAAATTTTTAAGATGAAAATCATTTTTTTTTTTGACAAATAAACAGAGGTGGTTAACTTAGAAATAATCATAAAAATTATTAGAATGCCTAAAAGAATGTTAACACATTATATTAAAATGACAAAACTAGATCTAATAATAAATTTTTTACATAATTGAAGAAAGAAAATTATTTAAATAAAGGTATTGTTTGTTTCAAAATTTAACAATAATTCCAAATAAATTAAGGTAGTTCTCCCCTGACTCTCCTTTGACACACCGAGTATTTTTGAATCGGTTTTTGTTCTTAAAAATTTGGCAACGTTGATGTTCGTTCATATTTCGTTTAAAAATTGTTCTTAAATATTTTCAAAGGTTATGTCGGAGTAGTTTTAGTGTTAATTAACTATTGTATAATTAAGTATTCAAAATCGACACATAATGGTCGTTTTATTAAAAAACGGTTTTAAATAAAAGATTTAAATGCAAAGAAGCTCTTGAAAAAAAAACGCCAAGAATTTAGGGATAAACTTTTGAATGAAAAACGAGACATTGCATTCTCTGTATCAAATGCTCAGCGTAATTGATGATTGTAATTTTTTAACAACATAAAAATGTATTTTCATAATTCCAATAAATAATTTTTTTAAATAAAATTAGTTTTTTGAATCTCTTCTAAAATATGATCAGTTTTTAATTATAGCTCGAATTATAGTTATTTTTAAATAATTTTAATTTACGAGATAATTAGAGAATTTGTTAAATACGACTGTTTATTTTTATGTTATTATATAAAATGAAGTTTTCTTTGGCGATATGTAAAGATAAAAATAAAAAAATTATGATGAACACAATCACTTTGTTCCAAATCATCCATCATATTGAACAGGTTATATTACAATTATTCTTGTTATATATATATATTCGAGCATTATTACAACTTGACTCATGTTTTTAAAAAAATTACAAAAATTATTAATTTCTAATCGCAATTTCTCCGTAACTATATTGTAAACTTTTTTAAATTTGCGTATTTACATAAATGAATACTTGAACTATGATATAATGTTTTTTTAGACATATCTCGAATGTAGTTTTGACGTTTTGTTTTATTTTGTGCTTGAAAGGTTACTTTTTCTTAAAATTTTGCCAAATCAGTTACTTTTGAAAGAGCCTAGAAAAAAAACGGTATTGTAAATCGGTTCAATTTTTCGTGAGTGTATGTATGAACGTACAAACTAATCATTTCCAAAATTCCAGAATTTTCTCGAGTGAACGTTATTCAGGGGAGAACTACCTTAAGTGTACTATTGCCAAATCGACTTTAAGATTTAAAAGTAAAAGCTTGGACTCAAATCTCTGATAAGATCGTAATTTACTCAAATTTTATGCGAGTTGTATTTATTTTATTATATTAAAGGAGTTTCAGGGCTAGTTTATTATACATTAAAAATATAAATAATTTAAAAAGGTCTTGGCTATAATTAAAAATTAAAATATAGTTCACGTTTCAACAAAATGATAACTTTGTCATTAAATTCTTTGGATATACTTCATTAAGACCATAAAATAAACACAGGTGTTATGCTTTAAGATTGATTTTTTTTTAATCAAATTTAAATTATTTTTAAAATTTGAGTAAAATTTGTGACAAAGTTAAAAATTAAGCATTATATAATTTAAAATTTTCGTAAATTTAGAATTAATGAGTGATCATGTTGAAAGAGAATGATTGTAAAGTCACTATAATTATAAAACGTAAGTAGATCTACTTGGAATTACTTTTTTGTTTAAACAATTCTTAATTTCTCCTAATTGCGTTAGTTAAAGTTCATGAAAATTTTAAGTAATTTATTATCGCGCAAGCAATGTCAAACAAAAATGACACTTTTTTTCGAATTAAAATGATTGTAATTAAAGCTAATTGATTTTTGGAAAATGTCATAGAAAGATTTATTTCATCATCCAATAAAATTTTGAGAATGCGTAAAAAAAAGCGAGCGTTACACCCTAATTGAATAAGACGACGTCAGGAAGGCGAAAATTAATTACTTGTGGACGCGTCTTTGTAAGAGATCATCCAGTAATGCGTTACGACAGTATCGCTTGAAAAGTCCGACGCAAACGAGGAAGAAAAAAAAAGGTTTATTATTTTTGTTTGCGGAGGAGAAAAAAATGCAAAGGAGAGTTGAATTAATTGGATTTGAATTTATGCAAATCATTTGATTGGCGATTGAAATTGGCTCGTGGATGAATTATGTTGTTTGAAAAAGAAGATACATAAAAAAATTTGGTCTCCCATCGAGACGCTGTAATTATGTTTGAGGAAATATCGTGACTTATGACCTTAAACCGATCGATTTCTGAATAATCAATTATTAATATACTTAAAAATAATCTACAAAAAATTTTCTCTCTTAATTTTTTATTTTTTTAATTAATTGGTACAAAATAAACAAAAAAGTTAAAAATTTTTAAAAGCGATCTTTTTTACAATCAAATAAGCTGTTGAAAATATAATTAAATATTGTATTTGTGCAATAAATTAAAACGGGTTATTTTCATTCCAAGTTTTAAAAGATTTAATAATTTATTCTGTTTATAAATAAACAAATTTTATAAACAAAATAAATTAATTTTATAATTCAATGGAATATTAAATGTTAGAAGATTTGTTAAAATTCTTCTTAGTATTTTAAATTGTAGATAAAATTAAATTTTTCAAGATTTAATTTCATATTTTCAATCCACTGATTAAATTTAGTTGAAAAGTTTATACTTGAAAGAACAATTCTGTAATAAAATAATTTTGTTTTTTAGGTGAAACATTTTTGTCAGGGATAATGTCATTGAAGCCTTAAAAATGCTAAAATAAAATTTTTAAATAAGTTGGGTTTCAGGAAAGTTCTTATTAAATCAAGAATGATGAATTGTATTTACAAAAGAAAAATTAATTATGTTTTTTTTTATTAGAATTTGAGAGTAGACGCGTAAAGTTAACATTCACGTAGCTTCAAGAACAAACTGAAAAAGTATTTGTCACATGGCATAAATTTGCTTAATTTTTTTTTATGGTATATAAAGGGAGTTTTGGTTTGAATCGTTCTCGAAAGCTGTCTAAGTCTCAAACATGAAGATCATTTTTTTGACTTTTGTGTGTCTTATAGGCACTGGTGAGTATTAAGTCAATGGTATTTGTTTTTTATGATTTTTATGAAACATATTAAATGGTCCTTACAAGGTTATTACTCGGTTTAAAATAATTCCTATACTAATAATAATAATAAAGCTTTGATAAATTGACTGCAGAATATCATTTTTGAATTATCAGATTACGAAAGATAATATAAATATTAATATTAAAATTTAATTCAGAAATGAACTTTTAAATAAATAACTGAAAAATTTTGTTTTTAAAAAGTTTCTCTTAGTAAAAATTGATATCATTCTAAACTGAAAAAACTCTGTAAAGTCAAAATAAAATATTTTTATTCAAAGAAAAAAACTTTGCTTTTCCATAAAAAGAAAGAAAAATTAAGCTAATTTTAGTTAACTAAATAAAAAAATTATTTTTATCATAACTACTTCATCCAATAAATACAGGACTTGGTGGAGATGTTGAAACGACAACAGATCGTCTCGTTGGAGATAAACCTTGTACTGAGGGACCTTCGTACTGGTGCAGCTCACCAAGGTAAGCTTTTTTTTAGTTAAGTTAATTTCTTTAATCTATTAAAAATTTACTTAAATTGGTATTTTTAATTTGGAAAAAAAAACCAGTGCTATGGTAGAATGCGGAGCAAGAAAATATTGCGAGGAGCACAGATCGACAACTGACCGTCTCGTTGGAGATAAACCTTGTACCCAGGGACCTTCCTACTGGTGCAGCTCACCAGGGTAAGCTTTTTTTTAGTTAAGTTAATTTATTTAATCTATTAAAAATTAACTTAAATTGGTATTTCTACTTTGGAAAAAAAAACAGTGCTATGACTGAATGCGATGCAAAAGAATATTGCGATGAGCACGGATTGACAAAGGATCGTCTGGTTGGAGTTAAACCTTGTACTCAGGGACCTTCCTACTGGTGCAGCTCAGCAAGGTAAGCTTTTTTTTTATTAAGATAATTTATTTATTCTATTAAAAATTAACCTAAATTGTTATTTTTATTTTGGGGAAAAAATCAGTGCTAAGGCAGAATGCGGAGCAACAAAATATTGCGAGGAGCACTATCCTGTCGTGGATAATAGCATTGCAAAGTTCGACACTGATGTCTGTAATGATAGTGCTGAATTGTGCAGCTCACCAGAGTAAGATGTATTTTAAATTATTGATTAAATTGATCGTTTCTTTTTTTTTTTTTTTTTTTTTTAACTTGTAATTAAGTAATTGAAAAATTAAAAAAAAATGTTGTCATTATTACAGAATCATCAAAAAATGCCATACAGAACATTTGTGTGATGTAGTTAAATCTGTATTTAAATTATCAGAATCAATCACAAAAAATCATTTATGTAATTTGGGACCTGCTTATTATTGCTTTTCAGATGAGTAAGATTTTTTATCAAAATTATAGATCATTTATTGTAGTTCTTATACTTTCCGAGTGATAAAAAGAATTAATGAAATTTTTTATTTTATTTTTAGAACTATGCAAGAGTGTGGCACAAAGAATTTATGCAGCGTAGCTAAATCCATAGTAAAGTTATCAGAATCCGTAACTCTAAGCCATTTATGCAGTTTAGGACCTGATTATTATTGCCATTCAGAAAAGTAATATATATATTTAAATTTTTTTTAATTATTAATCAGTCACTGCATTTTCTAGGTCATGATTCAAAGTATTTAAAAATTTTTTATTTTTTTATTTTTAGAACCATGCAACAATGTGACACAAAAAATGTATGCAGGAAGGTTGAAGATGAAAAGCGTTTATGCGCGTTGGGACATTCTTATTGGTGCAATTCCACGGAGTAAGAGTTTTTTTTTTATATGTGGACTTGATTAATGAAATGAACTCTTATAAAAGAGTGGTTAATTTGAAAAAAAAAAATTTTTTATTTTTTTAGGATTATGAAAAAATGCGGAACAGAAGATTTATGCCGTGAACATAAAGAAATTTTGGAAAATTCACGCAATCTCGTTGGAAAAGATAAGTGCACTTGGGGACCAGACTATTGGTGTTCTTCAAAATTGTAATAATTTTTTGTTATATGAAATCATTAATTTTTTTCCTGTATTGGATTATTTTGATTATAAGGTGTACCTCAAGTCCCCTTGAAGCCTTGAACTATGCTGGTTATTTTGAAATTTTTTTTTTTTGCTTGTTTTTACACTTTTTTTTTATTTTACTCAACTAAAATAATAAAGTAGCAAGTAGAAAGTACAAGTAAACGGGAAACAGGGGCACTTTATGAAAATGATTTTTTCATTAGTTTTTCATTAGCACATAAATCAACTGAATTATCGAACCAGAATATTTTAAGCGGATGTGAGCATTTCTAAGGTTTTGTTTTGACATTTAAAATTGATCTTTCTTACTTAATAAAATATTGATTTGGTCCGTCGCAGTAACAGTTTTCGCCAAAAAAAGGGCACTTAAGGTGCATTTTTGTTTATTTAACATTTTTATTTACCCCATATAAATGAACCAACTAAACCTAAATGACGGCTAATGAATATATTTTTTTTCTTCATAATTAATAACTTTTTATTTAGGAATGCTGAAAAATGTCGCGCAGTCGTATATTGCCAGAACATGAAAAATCAAGAATTGAAATTCATCAAATCTACTACCAAAAGACCACACATCTATTATGATTACTCAATGAAAAAATAGAGGATATGAGCGAAATGGATATGTTTGAAGTTGATGTAGAACTTGTAAAATAATTATAATAATAATAATAAACTGACTTTAAAAATAACCCGCGAATGTAAGCATTTTTTCTTTAACAAAGCATCAAATACATCCTTTTTTGTTTATAAAATAACTTAGATGTTTATTAATACACTGTTTAAATTATTATGTTACTGTTTTATTATTTTTTATAATTGTTTTTTATCGAGCGAGAAAACTGTAAGCATTATAATTTTTAATGCTTTAAATATCATAAAATTTTATCATTTTTGACAATTTTTTTATAACCTTTTTTAACTGTTTTTGGAAACTCTTTGATTCGAAATTAATGAGCTTAATGATCAATTAAGATTGCGTCATCAAAAAATAATTAACGATCAAATATTCCAATTTTTTCGATAATTATATTATAAAAAGAAACTACTTTTTCTTATGAGCACCTAGAAAAGGTATTGGAAACTTGTGTTCAACATGAAGTTACTCATTTCTTTACTCTTTGTCATTTTGGCAGGTAAAAAAATTATTTTTTATACTTTATTTTTCTTTTTTTATTAATTTTTCTCGAATTTTTTCTTACTGAAATCTTGAGTAATAAATTGATTCTAGTTTGCAAACTTTATTTTCCAATTTTTCAAGGTTTTTGTTAAAAATAATAAAAAAATTTAATTCAACTATTTAAATAATATAAAATAATAGTATTTTTCGTAACAAGGGTGTCAAAAACGTTTCACACACTAAATTGTAATCGTCACACTCCAGGGTCCCAAACGATCACACAAGGTCCTAATTTTTTACACCGGTGTTATGAACATTTTTTTTTTTTTCAAGCGTTTGTAAAGCGACTATCTTACGTGCTAAAATCGATGCGTAAAAAATAACTTTACGCATACTATGATAAAAAAATAATTAATCATGTTACTAAATATTTAAATATTAATTTTTTTAGTATTGTTTGGACAAAGTCAAGGAAAAGAAGGACCTTACGATCCTGTTTGCGAGGATAGTAGTCAATGGTGTACAGTACCGGGGTAAGATATTTGTACTATGATGAAAAACCATAGATTTCAAAAAACTTTTTACATCAGATGAAGTGTGACTCTGAGCTTTGTTAATGATTTAGAGTCTCAAGGCGAACTTCTACTTTGATTGATTTAAACTGGCTTTTTGGGGAGATTTCAGTCTAGAAGTAAATACAATAATTATACGGGGTCGTTAATTTATGAATATATTCCTAATATAAGAGCACTTTCCCTGTTGGAATTGCGAATATTAAAAATGGCTCTGAAACTAGAAAAAGGTTAGTTAAAATATTCAATAACTGAGTCTAAGAAAAAAGGTAATAATTGCCAATTTTCTCCTATTTTTAATACAGTAAAGCGATAGGTTATGTTTATTCAATTAAAAATACCCAAAAAATAGCTATCAAAAATTATTTTATTTTACGGTCGATTTCAATCTATGAATCGCCCGTTTAAAATGGGTAAAAAATTTTTTATAACCTTCAAAAAAAACAGCGTATTGCACGTGGTGATTCTCATTGCATATAATTTGATGGTAATTTTGGAAATGTCATAATTCTATGAAATACCTATTTTTTATGAGGTTATGATAAATATTTTTTTTTTATAAATTTCGCTGTTAAAAGCAAATGATTAGTATTTAAAAATATGCATTAATTTTGAATCTAGTAAATGGCTATTTACATGGAAAAAAAATCGTTTCATACAATCTAAAAATTAGCTATTAATATTACCTTGTTTCTAGTCTGAAGACATTTTAAATAGCCATTAAATGTCTATTTCCTAATTAGCATTTCTTACAGGGTTACGTAGTAAGATATTAATTATTTATTTTTACCATATTTACGATTATTTAAAAAAAAACTCTTATTATTAATCATAATGAAAATAATTTTTTTGAGTTACAGAAGAGCAGAAAGATGTGGAACAGAGGCTTACTGCATTCACGGTTATAACCAAAGAGGCTAAGAAAAATTTCAGCTGTTAAAATTTATATGGATTGATTTTAAAATAAATTATTATCTATTAATTTTTCAAAACCAATTTTCTTTTTATTTTATATTCAGAATAAGGAAGTTTTATAACCCCCTAAATTTTATGAACATCATCTACAGACTACAACCAGTCAAATGTAATCTTACGTTTATTTTTTATAATATTTTCCAATGAATTTCAATAAAGTCTATTGAAATAATAAGTAATAATGCTGTTAATAAGCTTCAACCAACGAATTATTATCACTTTATACGATTTTTTATTCATTTATAATGTTCTAATCTAACATAACTGAGGATAAGTCACAGTTTTATCGATTATTTATACTTATTTGTAAAATATTCAAGTCAAGATGCTTAAAAGAATAATCTTTGAATTAAAAATATATTGCTTTTTTCTTTTATAAAATACAAATAGAGTTAAAAAAGAAATTATTTTTTTGGACTTTACCAACAAAATGAGAAATTTATTGATAAATGACTGAAATAATTAAAAAAATACTAAATACGTTTAGGTATAAGATTAGATACAAGCAATGAAAAAAAAAAAATAATAATAATAAATAAGTAAATTGTTTAGATAGCAAAAAATTTTTACACGAGAAAAGTTTCAATAATCATTAAATTAATTGTTGGGTGCTTACGAGTATTTAAATTATTTTCTATCTAGAATAATTGCGGTTATGCACTTTTTATAAGTATTAGTAACAGTTTCTGAGAAGAATCAATGAATAAAAATCATTATTTATCAGCTTAAATGTTTTACATTTCTTACACCCACGACAGTTTGGGATGAAAAATGTCTTAAGTCGATCATCCTTTCTTGGTAATTAGCAATCACTCTCATTTAAAGATGATTTAGATAAAGTATCAAAGTTTTATTAAAAATCTCAATTTATAATAATTCATCATTAAAATTAAATTTATGGTTTCTTAACGATATAAAAGGGAATTTACTTTAACAAGTGACATTCTACAAAAAATTTTGCTGAAAAATATTTTTACAATGAAGTTACTCATTTCTTTTTTGTGTGTAATTTTGGCAGGTAAAAATTATTTTGTTTCTTATTTTTCAAAAATAGTTTTAAAAGTATTTTGAAAATTATTTTACAGTATTGTTAAGACAATCGCAAGGATCAGCACTCTATGATCCTGTTTGTGAAAATAGATCTAGTTGGTGCACAGTTCCTGGGTAAGTGATTTTCAAAGAATTGATAACTAATGCAAATAATTTTAACAACACGTAATTTCGATCTGGTTATCGAAATGAGATGTTAGTCAATCAAACTGATTTTTGTCAATCTAAATAATTTTACCATAGATTAGAATGAAATATTTTTTTCAAAAACTGTCATTGATAAGTTTGAAAATAATGTAAATTTTAAATGGCGATTTTTTTTTATTTTGTCAAGATGGAAAAAAAGTCTGTTAGTGTCAATTTCATTATTTGAAAAAACAACTTTATTCGTTAAAAATTCTTATTGTCAATATCTAATTTTTGTTGCAGAATACTATTTTTAATTATTTTTAGAAAATGTAATTTTTATTTTAAACTAAGCATTAATTTTTTGAATTTTAGAAGAGCAAAGCATTGTGGGGTAGAAGCTTACTGTACACCCGGTTTCGAGATTGATAAATATGGATCCAAAAATTAAAATTGATGTACATGGATTCTTATTAAGTTTAAAATAAAATATAATTATTTAATTATTGAACTTCTTCTTTTTGAAATTTAGTTAATTCAAGGACCGAGATAATTTTCAATACATGATAAATCTTTTAAAAAAAAACTAAAGACACATTTAACTTGAATTTGTTCTTAAAATTTCACTTTTGTTCTGCTAGCCTGTTCCTCATCATCATAATCCTCCGATCACGTCAATCTTCATATTTTCAAAATAAAAAAATAAAATAAAGTGAATTATCATTATCCAGATAAGCTTCGGCAGGTACTTATGAAACTCTCGAGTGTCGTAAATTCTCTCTGAAATATACCTTGGTCGAATTTATTAAAACAGGTGGCTTATCGGTTCGTTTCTCGCGATTGTGCGTCTTTTGCAATTTGAATTAATAAATTTGTAAACTTATTTGTTTGTTGCGTTTAATTGTGGCGTTATGTAAATCTGTCAATTTTATCGTAAAAATAAAAAATATGGCTGAAATTATTGTGCACTGGGAAAAATTTTGGAATCTTGATATTAAACATGCAACTGCGATTGTTTATTGCGGTTAATTTTTCATCTTTAAATCAAAGTAAAAGTTAAACAGTATAAATTTGTCTACATTCAACTTAATGTTAATAAAAAAGTTTTTTTTTTCTAATGCTTTTAAAGTAAATACGTGATGTAATTCAATGTATATAATTCAATTAAATTTGAAAGGTTCAAATTTTTAAAAAAGCACTAAATTTTGTTACAAAATCTTGCCAATGTAAGTATATAGAAAATCCATTAATAATATGAAATTAAACGAACCTTTCTGCCAGCCTTGTTGTTGTGAAGGTTCATGAGGCTCCTCGAGTCTCCCTCGATCTCCCTCGCGTCCAGAAACCTACGCGCGAACCTAAATTTAATTAACAGTGTTTTTTTTTTAATCATCCCCTAAATATTATCTCAAATCGTACAAAATTTTTTCCCATCTTACCTCATTCCAAAGGTGACGTCCGCGCTGCATCCACCCCATTCCCAGCCGTTCGGTGGTATCTCCTTCCGCGTTCTGAAAAAAAAAAAAACAAAAAACAAAAAAGAATTAACTTTGAGATTTTGATTCTAATGTGACAGTTGGGTGATTTACTCAGTCTCGATAAAACCGAGCCAATTATTATTTTACATATTAAATTGAAACTTGGTCAACCGGTTTTTGGTTGTTTTATCGTAATTCAATTTACATATCGTCCCGACTTAATACGAGCTAACTTTTTTTTTTTTGCATACTGCGCGTAAGCACAACTTAACAAATCATCGCTCAATCGTATGGAAAAATTGTATATTGTTCATGAAAAAAGAGAATGAAAATGCACTCGCCTCATTGGTGGTTCGCAGCCGCAGGCCGTGATGTTACCGCGACTGCAGGCCGCTGTGACGGCATAAGTCACGCCCGCCGAGCTTATGGCGTATGTGAAAGCCGCTTCTCTACTTCCTGAAAAAAAAAAAAAAAACAAAACAAAAATTGATTATTTACTGTAGCGTTGGAAAAAAATTTCCATCTTTGAAAATAAATTATTTTTCATAATACATTGACTCGATCAATGGAGTGTATTTTTTATGGATATTTAAACAATTGGATCGTTTTGGAAACAAAATATGTAAAAATTAATATATAAAGCGTCATTACTCATTTTTATTTGGACGTTAAATTAACGAGTACAACGATGATGAAGGCGAGACTAATTTTTTTCACCTGTATCATCCTTATGGGTAAGTAATAAATTTCAATCTAAAATGAATTTTTTATTTCTAACTTACGTCAATATTAATTTTAACAAATTCAAATTGTAATCATAAATTTTTTGTCGTATTTTACTGAATGATATATTTTGAATTCTCTTTTTAAATATTATGTGTTTGGATGTGCAGTTTTGTTGTAAAGTTTTCAAAATTTTTATTTTTTTAGTATCACTTGTTCACACCCATCTTTATCCATATTTTCCTCCATGTTTCTGGGGACCTTCTACAGTATGCAAATCAGATGAGTAAGAAATTTTTTTTAGTAATTTTTGTAACAGCAGGTTTTAGTATATATTTATTAAAATATATTTTTCAGTATACAAAAACGGTGTAAGATGATCGAGTTTTGTAAAAATTGGTTACAAAAGAAAAACTCTAATCAAACTGAGCCATGTTGAAAAAAATTATCTAGTTATTATGATTAATTGTAAATTTTTTTATAATTTATTTTTGTAAATAAAACTAGAGTACCACATAAAAATTATAATTCTTTTCAAAAAAACTGCACCACATAAACTGATCTTTAGAGTGGGAAAATAGATTTTTCTGAAAAATCTAACACTTCCCAGCAACATGTTTGTAATCTCGATTTGAGATCTTATCTTCGTTCGATATTTCGCCCTCCAATGAAAATTTGCATCTAAACTTCCTACTTGTAAATTGTTACCGTCTCAAGAATTTTACGATCAATTGAATATTTAAATTTGCTAATTATTCAACAAAAAAGCTTTACGATAATTCAATTACAAAGCGATTAAATAAAAAAAATTTATAAACATTTCAAAGCATTGTACCACATTGTTTTTACAATCACATAATTATAAAAAAAAAACCAAACTTAAAAACTAAAAATAAGTATTTTAATAAATAAATTTTTCATAGCTAACCATGAAAAAGATTGATTTTTACCAATGGTTTTTTTTTTTTATATTATGTAAATTTTTAAACAACTACACTGTATTAAAATTCTTGTTTACACAATATCCACATAAAATAAACCTAACAAACCCTTCGCTATTTTTTTCCTCGTACGCTTCACCAAACACAAGATAATAATTCCCTCCGATGCATATAAAAAAAGAAGAAAAAAAGATCGCTCAACACCACGTGTATACTTAAAAGACCTCCCACGCGGGCGTCAGGGCCTGACGATGATTACGTTGTCGTCCCAAGATTGATTCTCGTCGGGCCCTTCTTACGTGTTTCAGAAAATCACAGCCTCGGCGCCTCTCCTCCCGCCTCTTGATTACTTTGAATTTGATCTCGCTTGATTGAGCCTCTTCTTCTCTCTTATGATTTAAAAAAAAAAAACGCCATTTTTTCAGCCGATTGGTTCGTTTCACGATTCGGGGAATTTCAATCGAATTTGAGTTCTCGATCTGATTGACACTTCGACGATTCCTATTGAATTTCTCGAGAAACATCGCTGTAATCTCGCCAGGGACAAAGCCAATTAAAGTCTTGTGCGAGAGGCTGTGCACTCCAGAGTCACCCGCTTCCCCTTAAAAATTAGTCGAAAGAAATACTTATGATCATTTAAAAACTTTGCAAAGAACTTTTTTTTCGAAAACCTTGTAGTTTAAAATCATTTTCAAAATATATTTTCCTCGTAAAATTGAGAATCACCTAATAAAGCACCTGTGAGCTACCGTGCGCGCTCCACTAAATTCTCAGCCGCGGCATCGATCACGATTCAACAGGTGTATTAATTTACGCTACGTTTTGTTGCATTCCATTGAAAACGCGTAACGGAAAATCTCGGATTTCGCGTGATACGTCCACCTGCACGCGATCCTGGCGTCCGCGTCCTTGGTATTAATCGCTCCGACCCGATGGTTTATGGGGTTGCTCGATTGTGCGAGCTCGATATTATAATTGTTCGGATGTAAATCAGACCTCCGATAATTAGCAATATTTTAATCGCCGCGTAACCCGATACTCGGGCACGAAACCCGAGAGGGAATTTTTTGATGATGGTTTAATTAAACAACCGGCGTAGAGCATGTTGCCGTTGAGGATCGCGATTTTAATCTTTGGATTATTATTGGATGCTCGCCGGGTTTACAACCACTCGTAAATTAACAATCGTAAACTCGGTGAGGATTATGTTGTATTTTTAGGGATTACCGATCGATAATGATTATGAATATATGTTTATCGAGATACCTCTCGCGAGGAGTACTAACCGACGCATGACTTATGTCGTCCATTATCGTACGTCACTTCCCCCCCCCCCCACCCCTTTTTTTTCTTCACTCCATAAAGTATCATTACTTCGCAATCGTTAAGTTTTATCGTAATAGTTTTGTTGACTTCGTTTGATACTTGATTTGTTTAAATAATCGAGCTATTTCCAAAGAACGACTTACTCACGGAATGGAATTCGTGGGAATTTTCCTCACAATAAATTGTTAACTATAATGAAGTCGTTGATAATCAAGAGTGCGCGCAGTTTGTTTTTGTAGAAATAGTTCGTACAACCCGAAATCATAAAAAATAATCCATCGCTTACTGCGTCATTAAAAATCCGAAAGCCCGTCATTAATCTCCCAAAAGGGGTAAGGAGGGACGCGTCCCCTTGTAAATAAACTCGTCATTACACGAACTTTGTCAGCGAATAAACTCGTTTCGGAATAATGAATTCATTTATAATTGGCGTTAAACGTTCCTCGAAGTACATAAACCTCAAACCCCGTCCATATATACCTTTTTTACTTTTTTTTCTTTCTCCCCCGGAGTGTGTAAAAGATCCAGCGATACAACTAACCCCGGGCGAATAAATGATTTATCGGAAAGGCCGCCCGTGCCCCGCAATACTGCAGGGACGAGGATGATGATGCTTAATTTATGTTCGCCGTCGCCTGGCGACTTTGGATTTTTCGACGCGGGGGGACGTGTTAATGGCCGATAGATAAATTTATAGAGCGTGGGCCCAAGATTATTTACGAGGAGCTGCGAGGAGACAATTAATTCGATTTCGACACCCGGACGAATTTAGTGGGAGGGCATGCTTTTTGTCTAGAGATTGATTGGGTTGGAAGTTAGACGAAGTTTTTGAAGCGGTGATTAATTTCGAGAGAGCGGGCTGCTTTTTTTGTTCGTCCCGACTTTGAAGATTCACTCTGAGGAGAAACTTCGAATGAAGTATAATGGAGCTGAGATCTTTAGTTTTGTGATTCGTGGTGAAGTCCGGAGAAGATTAGGGATTGACGTTATATTTTACTGGATCTTTTCATTCGAAATCAAACGTTTCGTGAATGGTTTCCTTTCGATTTCAAAAAAGTACTTAAAATTTCATGTAACATAGTAGTGTGAAACAATTTTTCGATGATCATTGGAATACACATTGAGAAATTTTTTATGTGAAGTTGCTTGTTGAAAATTAGCTGCGAGATATTGTTAATTAAGTTTTTTACTATACAGCTGATTGATATAACTTATGGTTGTATTGTGAGTAGAGAACCAAATTAATTAAATGATGTACCGAACTAATGATAACTTTTTTTTTTAGAAAAAGGTTTATAAACATTTTTCAAGGAGAAACACCATATATGCAGCTTCACTCTATAAAAAAATGTCATGATGTTAGCGCTCGGAGTATTCTTAATTTTATGATCTTAATTCATACTACCTCGTGCTTAAAATTCCATTAATTAGATAGTTTGATGCGTACAAAATAAATAAAATTTTGTTATGGAGTTTGAAGAAAACTTAACTTTTTTATGTAATGAGTTTGATTTATTAAGGAAGAGTTTATTTTCAAAAAATTTCTGAGAGATTTATAGAGAATTGTTTTCGTTTATTTTAGAGTAAAATAAAAATCATATAACTTCCAATTTATTCAAGCTCTAAAATTTCACTTTTGAAAAAAACGTTATGACATTAAATTTCTTTCGAACTCTTGTTCAATAAATATGCAAACAGTGGAATCAAAAGCGAAGGTTTAGGTTTTATTGAAAGAAATTTATTCCTCAATCTCCCATTCACCAAAAAGTTATCTTTTTTTTTCCAATTACACGTCAGAAAATGTTATTTTCATGTACAATGTATGAATCCTCCGATAATTTTGAACCACCACTTTAAACTACGAAGTTTAAATGAAAAAAATCCTCTTAAAAGCCCTCATCAAAACTGTTTTTAAAAAAGCCCTTCAGTAAATCAAAAGCAACTCAATAATCACACCTCTGATCAAACCAAAAAGAAATTTTTTTTTTTCGGGCCACACACGCACGCACGACTTAAATCCCATCCCTCAAACTTTAACCGTGCAATTTGGGGCCGTTCAATTTCGAGGTTCCGAGGGCCAATTTTCGTCCGAGAAAATTGTTTGAACCAACACTTTCCGCTCCGAGGCTGAAATTTTTTCGGTTCAGCCGCGCGATAAACATATTTTAACGGCTCTATCGATCTCGCAGGAATTTTTAAATAAAATTTTTATGATTTACGTCAACGGATTATTTACGCAACGATGAAATACAAGCAGAGGTCAGAAGTCAAACGCGCGTGGGGGCATTGAGGTCCGAGGGCATTATTGTCGAGATTGATTGGCGTTTCGCAATATTTTCTAAACTGAATGTTTAAAACAACGTCGATGTAATCAACGTTATGATCCATGGTAATTACATTCCTTTTTTTATGTAAAAAAAAAAAAAAAAAGTCCACCTCGATTGAAATTAAACACTCGATGATAAATTAAACCTCAAAGAGAGGGACGCTTGACGGTATTGTCTTTCACGATAATGAAAACCGTTTTTCTTGCCCCGTATTACGCTCGTTGCACAGGAAACTGTACCCCTGCGAGAGTTGGTCATCTATAATTCATCGTACATCACCGATTTTATTACGGCATTGTTGGGCTCCCCTCCCCAAGGCTGCGGCTTTTCATTGCGTGCTCCAGCAAAAAAAAAAACTTCGCAGCCTAGTTTTTGCTGGGAGGATGATGGGAACATCATCTTAAAAACCAAACAAAGTATCCGTCAGAGTAAGCCCGCAATCAAGGGCTCATAAGTCAGTAGAAATTTTCTAGGGGGCCCAGAATCAAGCTGTCGAAAAATAATAACACGCTTGGATTTTTTAATCCCTGCGAGGTAAGAATCCGACTGTAATATACGAGCTAACGCGACCTTAAAGCTTTCATTAGTCGGGGCAAGAATGTCGTAAATTCGGATCCTTCTCGCCCCGTCGGCAACAGGTGGAGCATCCTTGGACTACCGGGAGAATGCGCTTGCTCTGTTACTATAAAAGCCAATCTGCGTACGGTGAGCATTCCGGCTGTCTCAATCATAAATTTCAGTCTTACAAGTGTGTGTGTGTGTGCGTCGGTGATGCGGCTTTCTACCGAGTTATCCGGTTAATGCGCGCAGTCTGTATTTCATCTTTTAATTGTAGTACTCTCCGGTGTCGTTGAAATGAGTTGTCAGCGTTAAAAAATTGAAGGATTTAGGATTGTGAGCTTCATGCGTAGTTTGTTTTCAAGGGTTACGCATGTAGATCGATTCAACAGGACTGATGTTTATGATTTTCAAAAATCTGGAATAATGAATAATATGAAGGTTTTCAGAATTTTTGAAAATGATGGACATTAGAACTAGGGCTGTTCGAGACGAGACGATACGAGACTTTTATCCGGTCTCGGTCTCGGTCTCGAAAAATTTTACCGGTCTCGTTCTCGGTCTCGGTCTCGAAAAATTTTACCGGTCTCGTTCTCGGTCTCGGTCTCGGTATAGTCTCGGTATCGGTCGTGATAATTTTATTAATCTGAAAGCTAAATTAAAAAATTATTTAAATAAATAAATAAATAAATAACTGTTTTTATCAAACTAGTCTCAAGTGGCATGCAAGTGCTGAATTTTTAATAAGAGCCATCAAATTTTTAATCCTGAAAATAAATAAACAATAATTTTTATTTTTAGTTTCAAAAAAAAGGAAGGTAAATGAGAAAATGCTCTGAAAATTTTAATTGCAATTAACCTGTACATAAATAATAACAACACTTAATTCATCACATATTTTTTGCAACCTGGAACTAAGTTCTGTTCGATATTTTTTTTTGTTAGAACTCTCATTTTATTTTATAGAATTCTACAAAGAAATTTTATCTATTTATTGAAACAAAGTATTCAACTATCCAAAAAACGATGGCAGAAAAATTCTTAATAACAAAGTATTCAACATTTCAATTTTAACAGTTATTCAAATTTTGAACATTTACGACCATTCGCATCGATCATAAATCGAGGACATTCGACCGAAAGTGATATTGTTTCTGATAATATTTCTAAGAACGAATGTTGCTGTGTTGAAAAAGGTTCTTATTAAAACCGATATTACTAACCGAGACCGAGACTCTCGGCTGCTCAGTCTCGTCTCGGTATCGGTCTCGGTCTCGGACCGATACCGAGACCGAGACCGAGAAAAGTCTCGAGTCTCGAACAGCCCTAATTAGAACAAATAGTAGGATTGAAGTAAGATTTAGTACCGTAATAAAGAAAACAATGAAAACTACATAACTAAATTAAAATCCTTCCAAAGTAATGTATCATCCACAATATTAATTTTTTTTTTTTTTCAAATGCACGTTTAAAAAAGAATAAATAAATAAAAATTTAATAAAAACAGAGCTTTTCGAATACACTGTACAAATATCCACTCAAACAGTTATAACCGAAATGTAAAGTGAA
Source organism: Encarsia formosa (assembly GCA_038277355.1). Classification (NCBI taxonomy): domain Eukaryota; kingdom Metazoa; phylum Arthropoda; class Insecta; order Hymenoptera; family Aphelinidae; genus Encarsia; species Encarsia formosa. Next base: position 117,946,601 of record CM076184.1, read on the forward strand.
CTTGAAGTGAAATTTTCTGTGTACATCCTTAATTTAATATTAAAGAATGTTCAAGCATAAGTACTGCATGTATTAGTGAGGAATTCTCCGAGGAAGAAGATCTCAATATCGATCCTTGTAAAATAAAGTTGCAACGAGTTTGCGCTCCGGCTATTATAATGTAACTCTCGTACCTTTACGACTATGTTCGGGGGAGCTTTTAAGCCCGAGACTGCATGTTCAGGGGAAGGAGGGAACTTATCATTTATTATTATTTCTACTCCTCTGCTCGCGAGCTAATCGCAGGGGAGACGATTAAAATCTCGCGGGTACATCCGTATAGTGGCGCTGTTATTATGCTTATATGTTATTACGCGAAGGGTGTTTTTATCGGTACGGTGGGGGCAGCTCTTTTGTGCAGCGCGATCCGGCGATTAATTTATCTCGATTGAAAAACTCCATTCGTGTGGCTTGTTTTTGAGGTAGGGATTTTTTACACACAGTTTGAAGAAAATTTTTTATCGATTTTCGAACACTGATATTTTGTTGGAAGCATTTTCAAGATTCATAAAAAATAATTAAATTTTGATTATGCGATTATTTTAAAAATCTTTCAAAGCATTTTTAAAAAGTAAAGTATTTTTTTGTTTTTATTTAATATAAACATTTTTATATTAAAAAATGTTTAATCATGAAATTATAATCATACAGTCTAACCAGATATACGGATCGTTAGATGATCCTTACTTAAAATCACGCCCGAAGAACCTAAAATATCGATTAGTAATCAACATTACAAAACCCACAATAAGTGTAACTTCTGGGTTTTGCAACAAAGGAGGATCTAATGGTTCTCTGCAGCACCACCCTCGAAGTAATGATTATGATTATTTGTTGTAGGACAGTCAATGTAAAGATTTATCTAATTTATAAAATATATCTTATTAACTTTTGAAATATTCCGAATTTGTGCTTTTGGTAATGGGAAAGTTATCAAAAAATTAAGGTATCACCTTACACCTGACCCAGAATGCCGAGATTAATCAATCCAATAAAAGACGCGACGCCTGGAGGAAGATAATCGGGTAAAGGAGCTAATGAAGGGTATTACGGAACGATAATAAACCCCGTGACGGACAGACCCGATGAAATATTAATAGTTAATTACAGGCCGCTGCCGATCCAGCGATATCGATATCGATTACAATCAATAACGAGGCAAGGGAGGGCACATTTTAAACCGGGCGTTCGTATGTTCCTTTTGCAGGACTTTTAATTCGGATACGCGCCGTAAATCACCAGACAGATCGATTTCGCCGGATCGATCGCGTGTGTACGTACCCATCGGACACGTTACCGAAGTGTGTACTTTCCCTTCGGAGAAAGAAATTACATTGCGTGAGATCACCGCCTTTTGATTGGTTCTTTTTTTTTTATTTTCGAAGGGGTCGCATTGTTTTATGTAAGAGGTACTTTAGTTGGTCAAATTTAATGGTGAACCGTTGTTGATCAATCTGAAATCAGATATCGAGTTCACTTAAAAAGTTAAAAGTATCAAAATTTGATTATACTTTTGACAGTGTAATGCAGTAATTTGGCTTAATTGGATCCGTCTTTAGAAATGTGAAAAATCTGAGTGTTATACTGTATTGTCTATTAGTAATGACATGATTTTTGTAGGTATTAATAGAGATTAATTCAGTTTTTTTTTATTTAAAAAATTTTCTTCAACTTTTATGCCGCTAACGAAATTTAATTTTTAAAGCTTCTGAATTGCATAACTTGAAAGCTTTTATTTTATCAAAATATTTTCAAAAAAGTAGAGATTTATGGACTGTCTTTACCTTCCTTTTTCACTCAGAAGATAAGTTGTACATGTCAAGTTAAAGGAGAGAAAGATCTCCCAACCAATAATAACATAGCTACAATTCTAAAAAAAAATTCAAATTTTACCCTAAATTATGTACTATCGACGTTTTAGTAAGTAATTATTTTAAAATCGGTATTCCATTTAAACCTCATTTTAAAATATCTATAACGCAACCCGGAGAGATTTCTTCGCAGAAACCAAAATAGCCAGATCAAGAAGCACGAAAAAGAGAAGGTAAAGAAAGAAAAAAAAAAAGATGAAGAAATAAAATCGATAGACCGTTTGGAAGTAGTCGTAAATGCAAATTCGGGATTATGTACGAATGCTAAGTGGCGCGTCTTAATTATGGTGATCGCTTAATCGCTCCTCCCCACCATCGTCAGCGCGTGCGGTCCGCCAGGCCGACTCGTTTGGTCATTGTTGATTTCTCGTAAATTGCGTTGACTTCGAAAAAAAAAAAAAAAAAAAAAAAAGCACAACCGAGGATATTTTATAACACCCGTCGAAAAATTGGTTGAAATTATTTTAAAAACCAATTTATCGCCAGTCGCGGTTTTTTTTTTTTTAAACATGTTTGCTCGGCGCTGATGTTTATTCCGTGAACCGTTATACCCGGATTATTATTTTTTCTCAAAAAACGAATAAAACTTCCGAGCTCTCAAAACAAAGTCTCATTACGAACTTGAATTTTAAATTTTATTACGTGTTTTCGAGAAAACGCCGACTAGCTTCTTACCCATCGAACAAATGAGATTATCTACGAAAAGATCGTAAAAACTCGTTCACAGCTCAAACTCGCTAATCCTTCCTGCGATAGATTTTAAAAATAAAAGGCTTTCAATTTTGAAATTAAATCAAGCAATACTTGGAAATAAAGGGAAAGAGAGACCCGCGATAGAATCGAAAAACTGGTTGACTTATCGGAGTTCCAACGGCAGCGGGGCGAACTCGCGCCTTATCCATCCCGTCGCGTTAACGAAGCGATAGGGTATAAAGGGATTCCCACCGCGTAAACCCATTAATGAATTCAATAAAAGGAGGAGGAGGAGGAGGGTTCGTAAGACCATAAATTACCGATGGGCAGAGAGGGATTCAATCGCGATCATACCTTGAACGCGTCTAATTAAGCTTTTAAAGCTCGGCCAGATTGCGACCGGGAAACAGGCTGGATTTGTTAACAGCGAGCTCGAGATTAAATTCCTGGTTATCTGTGTCAACCTGAGGAGAGAAGAAAAAGGTGCTGCGATTTAAACATGCTGCCGGTGTGTGTTGAAGACTTATTTAGTTTGAAAATTTTAATAGTACAGGGATCAAAGTTCAGTCCTATTCAGAGCTTTTTGGATTCTAAAAACATTGTTTAAAGTGAAAAGAAAATGCAAGATTACATTTTTTTTTTAATCTTGTAATCTAAACTGGTGATTAGCGCATCCATTTTTTATTTATTTTTTTAATTTGAATATAAAGTAAACTTCATGGTTCTCTTATTGAACATCATTATTGTCGGGTAAACATAAAATTGATAGTTAATCCGATAAATTAATCACAAACCAAACGTTTTGGTTATACAATTCGTATATTAATTTAAAATGACCGAATTGGATGTTTGCAATTTATGCATTCTTTGTCATTAATCTGACCCACTGACATTGCTTATTCAAAATTTAACGAAGACGGAACTATGTCTGCTAAACAAAAAAAAAAGTGACAACAAAATTGACATTCCGATGAAAATCTAAATGTTCTTGAAAGAGTGGGAGTGAGAACTTCCATTAATCTAATAAAGAAAGTAAATGATTATTTTTACGTTATACGATAACGATGAAGCTACCAAAACTCGATCAAAAATTTTTTCAAAATAGTGAAATGAAAAAATAAATGTAAAAAAAATATATATTTTCATTATTTATTAAATATACTAATTTTTTTTTTTTTTTTTTTTTTTTTTTTTTTTTTTTTTTTTTTTTTTTTTTTTTTAATGTTAATAACATAAATATATCAAAAATCACTTTAATAACAGAGTTGCCTGTTCAATCAGAAGTTGCTGTCAGTGGGAATTGAACCAACGACGTTAGCCTGATCAGACCAATACCAAGTCGGCTGAACTACTGTTAACTACATCTAATTCCCCTAGTTTTTATGGGTAAGTTAAAACATGTTTCTATCAGTACACTCCTGGTTGTCATTAAATTTCTTTAGATTCTGTGTATTGTTTTTAGGAACCTTTCCAGAAATAATCAACTCAGACTCTCATACTACAGTGACAAACTGGCAGTTCTATCTAACACGCCTATTATAAAAATAACGGCGGCATTCGGGGTGCGCTTATCCAGGATCGAAGTAAGTTGCGTCACGCCACTTCGGTTCTATAATAAAGTCGTACGCGTTTGTTACGCTGACGTCACTAGCTAATCATTACACGTACTTGTCCGCGAGATTTAAATCTACTTCGATCAACTTCGCGGATTACCCGTACATTAGATTTTACGGAAACTCAGTCGGTAAGATTTCAAAAAAAAAATCTATTTACACACGAGTGATTAAAATACAAAATTATTTCTCCAGGAGTCCAATAAATCTCAAGCACCAGAAAACTCGCGTGGGCTGACGATAAGAAAGGAGTAATAAAGTAATCTCGCAGATCGTGTAAATTGAATTCCTAGCCAGGTATTTTTGGCGACCAATTAGGATTGAATAAATTTAGAGTCTACACAAGATACGTAAGCGATCCTCGAAAACCCAGTTCGTTGTTGTATTATTTCAAACGAATAGTTTATTAATTTCGCTTGAGAGATCGATAAATCAAAGCTTCTTGAGCATCCGTCCGTCTCGAGTTACGAGGCAGCGGTGCTACCGCGTCCTGCACACAGTGAATAAATTAATATATCACCGCGGGTAAAGAAAAGCAGTTTGCGGTCGGACCCGGGAGATGAGAAAAACCGTCGTGTTTACGCGTGTTTGCGTACCCAGCAGCGGGGACGATGAATCGACTCGGATTACCCCGCGAGGGGAATGATGAAGTAGCTCGACGAGTATTTTATTTTATTGTGACGGGTCACTCGCTAAAGGCTCTTACTTTGAGACTTTATGCCTCGTAATTCGCGAATATTTTTGATGAGCGGTACGGTTTTTTTATTTTGGTATTGAGAGTTGGGAGAACACTGTGGTTTATGGCTTTGAAGTTTTTGAGCGGGGAATGAGGGAATCAGCTGGAAGTTTAAATAATGATTTTGCCTCTGAGTTACCTGTGATGAAAATTTTTTTTTATTATTAGAGATGATTTTCTTAAACTTTTATAGATAAAAATTTTTTTTGAATCCATAATTAGTTGAAATTTACAAAAAAAATTATTTTTCAGTTCTTCATCAATTATAAATCCGATTTTTCATAAAATAATACGAGAGATGATGATTTTTTCAGAATATTTCGGGAAACCATACCCAAACCAAGGATCTGTTATTTTCTTCATTCTAATCCATAAATTTAATTACTCTTGGATCTGAATGAAGCAACATTAATATAGTCCAAAAAAAAAAGTATTGTCGTATGATTTTAGCGAGGATTTTAGCATCAAAATCATACTAAAATCGGTATTCGGTAGCACAGCAGAATCAACTACTTCTTTGATTTAATTCGGTTCTTTTAACTGCCATTACTATTTTAATAAAAATTTAATTTCTTGTAACACAAATAACTAAATTTTAATTAAAAAGTTCAGTTTTTTTTCTACAAAGCTTTTAAAAATCCCGGTTTACGAAAACCATTACAAAAACAGAGAATTTTTTAAAAAGTTTTACAGTTACTAAGACAAAAGTCGCACGTGGATGAGACGACAACTTCCTGACGAAAGGTGCAAAAGAGAGGTGGCTGTTTCAAGGAATCGCCGGAGGTGTGTTCTTGCACAGCCTCCCCCTGACTCCCGCGCGTGTCCGACAAGATCTTTATTTCACCGCGGGAGACCTGCGAAGCTGTCGTACTCTCCCTCGCGCCTTTGCTGCAGCGGTGGCAGCGAGACTCTTGTAATATACGAACTGGCGAAAGACTTGGCCTTTGTTTTTTTTTGGGAGGAGAGGGATTTTGTTTGGACTATAATTAAAATCTTTTTAATCCTTGGGTCTCTAGCTCTAGTTCTATTTATTTTTTTTCTTATTTAAATGAACATAAAATTTACAGTCAAAAAATATATAATTTGGTGTATGTATAGTGTACACATGTTTAACTGTAACATACATTGTAAAGTAGATGTAGAAATAATAAAAATTTGTTTTGGCCACTTTTTTGATGATCTTAAATAAAATTAATATCCTTTTTGATATTAGTTTATTTTGAAACATCAGTTTTGCCAATCCTTTGACCATATAATATAAACATTTGTAATAATTTTCATTTTCTGGATTGAGAAGAAATAAGGGGGTTGAATCTTCAGCGTTTTCGGAATAAATGTCAGCATCTTTTTGCAGTAATAACTTGATTATCTTATCGTGATGATGGAAACATTCACGATGCAGAGGAGTATTTTCATTTTCGGCACTATTCGCATTTACGTCAGCACCTCTAACGATAAAAAAATGAAACCAGCTTAATGTTTTGTGTCATCCGAAATTTGCCAACGTCGTTCATCGATATTCCAGCATCTATTAAGATTTTAGCGAGTCAGACAGAATTTCATTGATATGGAATTGCAAAATTTGTTTTTTCAAATCATGTTACAAGTATCAGTACAAGTTATTATTACTCTAAAAATTACTGACATGGAGGAGATGGACAAACATTAACACAATATTTTTTTCTTAAAAATTAGAAGTTTTTTCTGTCATGGCATTTTATTTCCAAATTTTGCCAAAATTGAAGCCATGACGTATTTATTTATAGTGTAAAATTTTTTTTCCTTCTAAATGTATAATTTGATATTAAATCTACTTGTGAAATTTTACCTTTGAATTTTTATTGTTTACGACCTAGTAACGATCCATTATACCTATAACATCAACTTTCAAATATCAAAACGACGATGTAACAATAAAATAACAGGATTTTTATTCAAATTTAATTACTTTTGGCTCATCACATTATATTTCACATTAAATATTTTTTGCTGCCTCGCTACAGGTTTTCGCACGGTGAAATAAAGCAGCAACCAAAAAAAAAAAAACAAAAAACATCCTAGAAACTTGATGAAATCCGGTTGCCATCGTGGATCTAAAAAAAAATCATCGCCGTATAACTTTATTTACGGTCGGTAAAAAAAATGTATTTTTGATTACATTATAATCGGCTTTCATTTGGAAAACCTCGTGTTTACACCTGATCGTAAGGGGCTCTTAACTGCACTTAAAGCCCGTATCGAGTCCGTTAATCTGGCTAATCAAGTTATAATGCCTATTTTCACCGCTACGATTCTTCATATCTCGGTGCAAAATAGCTTCATTTTTATCGAACCATCGGGATCAATCAAGTAGATCGATTAAGCGTATTTCTGCAAGACAATCGATCCATCATTGGATTTTTACTTGGCTGATAAAACTAGAAACATTGTATTTTGTAATGTTGTCATCGGTAAATTTGACACCGATTTCCGACAGCTCGTACGCTTAATCCCGTATCTAATCGGAGCGAAACTCAAGCCGTTCATTTTTTTTTAAATAAGTTAATAATCTAGTGACAAATTGAGGGGCGTTTTACGCAAGTGGATCACGTTTAATATTGGTTAGAGTTTTATTTATTCCCTCGCGCGATCGATCAAGTTTTTAAAACGGGCGTCGACGACGAAAAAATCCAAGTAAGTAAGGTAAAATTCTACCAGTTTATTTTTAAACATTATCGAGCAATAAATTATGATCCTTTTGGTAATGCCGATCACGCGGGATCGTCAAATTTAAGTACTATTAAAAATCGTCCGAGAATTTAATAACGAAGGCATCACAAATTAAATTATAAAATTGTCTGCGAGGATGATGGATGCGAAGACTTACCGACGGTTACGACGTGACCGAAGACCTGGTCGTCCTGGTTGACGACGTTGGAGCAGTTCCATCTGTGGTTACGAAACTGGTGACGGCACTCCTTGAGACCGAGCTCGGCGCCCTCGCTTACTATCGGCATCGTGTACGGCGACTTCCTGCACAACTCGCGCTGGCTCTTCACCAGGCCGGGTATCCGGGCGCAGAGGGCCGCGCCGACCACCACCGATGAGCCGACCGCACTGGAAACAGAAATTTTTTCATTAGTTATAAGACTTTGATTTTTTTAGAAATTGTTTATTTCAAAGGCTGATTGGTAGGCAAGCAATGACGGCAGTTCCTGGACAGTTATTAGCTATTTAAAATTATCTATTTATTGGCTGAAATTGGACGCGATCTAGTCTCACTGGGAAACAGAAAAATTCATTTCCCAGGCGATTATGGGCTCAAAGGATTTTCAAAAACATTATTTTTGTTGTTTTTATAAGAATTTAATAAAAGATAATACGTTTGAGAGGAAACATGGATCTTTTGAAAAAATTGTTTCAAAAATTTTCGGTAAATGTTCGTTTCTATAGAGACCAAAAAATTATATAGTCTCTGTTTTCATCGCAAAAACTCAACAATTAAAAATTTTAATCTTCAATTTTAAACTTTTTAGGTCGAAATTCCTGAAATCTGAAGAATCACACAACTTTTACAGAAGACTTAAGAAATCGTGCCCAAATTTTCAAATCCCGTGCAGCAAGATTTGCAGACTAGAATTTTTCATTGTACGATAGAGTTTTTGTAACTTGAATCCCAAGGGCCAAGACTTTATTGGACTTTATTTTTTCTATTACCTTTTTAATTCATCTACTTTATACACATCTTTTCGAAAAATTTCAGAATAAATCAATCGATTAAAAAAAAGACCTTCATTAAAAAATGATGGGGAATTTCGTTATTTCATAGTGTAAAAAACTTACGGTCTGATAAAAAAGCTGGTTTCGATAAAGACTAAAATGTTATCAGAGCTTTTTGTTAGACTTTAAAATTCTGTCCTGCAAGATCAAGTGCGATAAAAATTTTAAAATATCAACATTTTCAATGACAAAACAACTTTAGTAAAACAAAATAAAAAATATCTATTAAAACGTTTTTAGTTACATTTGTATTCAAGTCGTAATTTCACGATGCAGTGGTAATTTGCAACACCAGATTTTTATCAAAGATCGTTTCAAACACATTTTAATACTTTTACGATTCGTTATTACGATACTAATAAAACATTTAAAAACAGACGTATTAAAATCCCCATAAATTATAAAAAACTACACATCAAATATAAACTAAAAAAATTAATTTATATTTCTAATGTCTTACCCTATGCTCTATCCTCAAAAAACTCTCTCACATGAGATCGCACGATAGGGCTCGCACACATAGAAACTGCTCGGAAAAAAGTCAACGGTAAGGAGGCGGCGGGGAGGCGTAAAAGTGCAGTGGTTTCCGAGAATCCGCGCTTGAAATTGCGCGGTGGCAATTTGCATTGGAATGCGAGCAAACTCGTCCGTGCGTGGGAACCCCCGAAAAGATCGATTACGTAAATAATAGCTCCTAAACAATTCGGAGGACGATGATGATGAACCTCCAGTTTTACGTATACGCGCTAAACACCGGGGGGATTCTTTCGTAATTGATTTATACTTTGCGATAAATAAACGCCGAGTGAACGATTGGAATTTTGATTTAGGGTTATGGCCAGCCTGCCGCGGGTACTTATTATAATTGATAGAGCGATCATCCCAAATAGACATTCTTTTAACGAAAGCCAAGCGGAATGCTGCCGCGAGTTTGTTTTAATATCAAGTTTAACATTTTTAATACGCGGTAAATTTTTGTATGATTAATCGGTAATTGCTTTCGAGAATTTTTTTTTTCTCTCTCTCTTTCTTTTATGTGATTAATGCCTCCTCGGGGGGTATAAAAAATTAATTAAACTTATATTGTGCGATGTATCGGATACTTATTACTTAATTATTTTACAATGTAAATCGAGGTTGCGTGCGTGGAATTCCAGGTAGTTTCTCTGTAATGCGCATTGAAAATCATTCTGTATTTAGTAATTTTGAAAATTATGAAATGCATCAAGGAGGAGCTCAACGTGGGACTTTTTTTTCCACCTCGAAACACTTTCTCTGTAAGAATGCTTGCTTCGATCCCCACTTAAGATTACGCGTCCCGGATAAATATTCTAAGTAAACTCTAAAATTATCGAACGTCCGCGGATAAGCGGAACAATTTATATAAAACTCGTCCGCTACATACCCGCCAATTGAGTTGGTAAATTTTTCCTGGCTACTCGCGCTGCAGGTAAGAAACTCAAACGCGAGCCGGGCGTGAATACTTTGCGGGACAATATTTAAAAAGGTCGGAGCCTCGATTCAACCTTGAGAAAATCCGGTGAAATCTCTCGACCAATCGGTAGATCCCGATTAGATAAGGTCGCGGGAGGAAACGGGGATATTTAATTGGCCGCGGTTCGATCGGCCAATTGATCAGCTCGGCGTGAGAAACCCTTGGCATTGTTCTCGGAAAGAGACGTCATAAAACCGAAAAATCATCCAAAGAAGTATTTACCGGATTTTTCCTGGCTCAAACGGAGGGATCGTAAAAGTCGAGCTTCGTCGCCTGCCCGGTCGTTCAAATCACCCGCGACGTCTGCCAGGTTGGAGATCCTTATCGCGTTCAATTAGTGCCTACCGAAAGAAAATCGTTGGAAAATTTCTCTCTGTATAGCGGTAATTCTTTTTTTTTTTTTTTACTACTTTGTTTGTGAAGAAAAAACTTTTATGAAGAAAAGATGGGAATTGATTGATCGTTGACAGATGCGAGCTTTAATGGGACTCCTGGTATGAGAAATGCGATACTTACATAATGAAGATTAATGAAAAACTATCTGTAATATTTGCGTAGTTTCTTCATTTCAATTATTGCGCATTTTATCATATCAAATTACCCCGTCGCTTACACGAGAGGAAAATATTTTCATGTAAATAGTTGGGAGCGAGCACTTAATCACCGCTCGTACCATAAAACATAACTTTAATCATCGGTCTAATTGGCAATAGTAAAGATGTTGTACATACTCTATACTTTTTGCGTAAAAGTTTTTCATTTAATTGTTGTTCTTAATTCAACAAAAATCTCTATTAGTTTCTTTTTCTTTTTTTATATTTTGAATATACAGATTAAATAATCACCGTAGATCTTCATAGTTGTAAAATTATACAAGTTTTCAGAATAAAAAAACTACTGTAATCCAGCTGTAAGTATTATTATTTTATTAATGAATGAATTTTCATAAAAAATCTACTGATTTCAAGCAAACAATCTCTAAATATATAAATGCATACTGCACTTTGAACGTATAAATTTATTTTATTTAATATAGTATAAATAATATTTAATGTTTGTATAATCAGTGTAAAACTTTGAAATTTGTTTAGACCAGTTAAAATTAAAAAAATATTTTAACGTTACTTACGAAATCACGACTCAATCTATGAAACGAAAAAACATCAAAAATTTCACGAAAAGCTCGTGTAGGTACAAAGGCCGTACGCACGACCACCCGCGGTAATGCATTCGAAGGGAAAACACAGGAACACGCAAAAATTGTGTACAAGCGCTCATTGTGGTCAAATATACACCCGATCCGAGGGACTTACAAAGGGCCTTAATCCCTTATCTACGTTTGCCAAGGGATTTCAAAAACACAATGTAGGCGCCGGTGGATGCGGCTACCAACTCGCTTTTTGTCCCTCTTATCCGCGGACGAATCGCTCCACGCGCCAAGATTTACGGCCGACGCTGTTATTGGGCCAACGGGTATTCAAAGGGAGAGATGAATTTAGGCCCTTTTTTGGTTTTCGGGGACTTTACCGAGTATACGGTATTAAGTGTGGACGAAAACTGGAAATTGGTGCCGAGAGCTTTATGTAATTTGGGACAACCGCGAGATAAGAATTAATTTATGCGTTTTTATGAGATTTTGAGATAAAAGATTATAAACATTTTTTGCCTTTTTTTATTTGAGTGATGAAAGTTTTTGCGAGGTGCTAAAATTGCTCGTGTGTGAAATGATAACTTTAATTTTGAAAGTTTATTTTTGGATCTTGTGAAATTTGAAAATTTTATGTACGGGTTTTTGATTGATAACCGTACAAATTTATAATTGAAAAATCCCATATTTATCTTCAATAAATTAACTTTCAAGAAAAATTACAGTGAAATCTCTGTAATTTGAAGTGACATGCCAAAATCTTTGATTTTTTATGTTGGCTACTCAAAAATTACCTTTGTAATTTGAAGTCTCGAATTTCAAAACCTAATTAGAAGTAACTTTTTGCCTCTTCGATGACATTTACCTCTGTAATTCGAAATTATCACAGTTAAAATCCCAATTTTAACGAAGAGTTAAAATTTAAAAATACTTAGTTGATACTTTGAAAAAAAAAAAAAATCATTGATAGATAAAACATCTTTCTAAAATCTCCACGTTTACTAAATTTCCATGCTTAGCAATTTTAGTTTCGAATTATAAAGGTTTCATTGTATATAAACAATTTCTTGAACAATCGATAGACAAGCCATCACAATTAAACGCCTCTCAAACAAATTCCTAAGCTCCGTTATCGATAAGTCCGTCACTTTCTTGAATCAACAGGTGGATCGACAGTCGACACCGGCTTTCTTAGAAAGGTGCGTTTTAAAACCAGATTCTTCCTTTTTTTTTTTTTCGCCCCATTAAAAAAGAAAGAAAGATTGAAGTCACGGATAAGGACACAGTCTCGGCCGTGCATGCATCAGGATCAGGACACGTGTTGAGGCGTACCGATAGCCGCACCGACAAGACAGCTGACGAATGTTTAACGTCATTCTTTTTCTCTCCTTCCATCAAGAGTTACATGGTTGGTTGTTCAAGAAAGACTGCGTGCCAAAAATAGTGTTTTTAGAGAACATGGGATTGATTTTTAAAGTTTTTTGTTTTGAATGTATTTTATGAGCATTATTATAATAAAACTCAGTTAATTGAGAAAAGATCATTTTATTTTAAATTAGTTAAAAAATTTTAAATCATGCAATACAAGTGTTAGTTTATTGATTTTGCATCTACAACAGCATTTATTATTTCATGTGTTAAATCTGGATGTGCCATTCCTAATGATTTAAACTCTGGAGTTTTCACTAATTGTTTTGCATAAGTAACTATGTACTCTATAATTGTTTTAACACTATTGAGATTGTTTTGTTGAGCAGCAACAAGATATTTTATAGCATTTTCTTGTTTCAGATTCAATAACATAGTTTCTTCGCATAATAGTTTTAGACCTTCAATAGAATACTTCTCTGCAGCACACAAAATTTCAATCAGCAACATTTCTATATTATTTACTTTACCACTGTACATAAATCTGAAGACCTCCAGAAGTACTTCATAATTGACATCATTGATTTTAACAATATTCTGCTTTTTTTCTAACATATCATGTTCCAACATAGCTAAAAAAACAGGACTGCGACTAGCCAAAATACCTTTGTGAACATTTAACTTCTTTCCATCAGCTGAGATAATAGAAAGATCACAAAATTTTTCATTTAAAAGTAATTTTTCAAAATCATTGAATTCATTTTGCCTAGTAAAACTGTTTGGTTGTTGATTAAAAATGCTGTGAATAACTACTCCACATGCAATGGTTATCTGATTACCATTCCTAAATACACTTTTTTCACTTGAAACATCATTAAAATCAAGTATGTTGTATAAATTTTTGGAGTAAGGTTTGATAGAAACTTTGGGTTTAAGTTTTTGTTTCAATTTGAATGCTACTAAATTATTGGTGATGAGGGATAAATTCACAGTGGCTTCAATTTCAAAACTACTTAAATTTTTTAAATAAAAAAATATGCAATCTTTATCCGTGTTTTGAAAAAATGAATCCAATCTTAGAACCATACACAGCTTGATGTTATTATCACAATTACAAGAAAAGGGAGTTGATGAAATATAATCTTCGTTTGCTTCATCACACAAAAAAGAACCTATGTCTGCTTTCCATTCTATCTCAAAACTTTTAAAGTTTATTTCTCCGTTTGATTGTGAGCTCATTGTAGAAGCTTATGAGTTAATGTCACTAATAATGAATAACAAAAGACTTTTTTTTGCTTTCGGACTTGCAATGTCAATGATGCTTCTGTCGCTACTGTCAAGGCCAACACGAACAGCAGCAGAACTTCTGCTGCAGATCAACGCAGAAACATTTTAGGTATTTGATTCGCGAATCGGCCGCACGTCATGCGTGGCGCGACAACGACAAGTCACAACACGTAACATATACCTAGGACCGACCACTGGCCACACATGGCGGAATAAATAGGTATAGGTAATATTTATTCGTAATGTACTCACTCCCTAGCTCACTCGATAAGTTGAAGTATTTGTGTAATGCTATAAAAAAAAATGACGTTGAAGCAGTTCGAGGCTTACTTTTAAATAATCCAAAACTGCTTCGTTCTAATGGATCCGAAAGTAACAACCGTACCACAAACGACGACTCGTGTAGCGAAGATTTATCTGAAAATGTACGCCTTACGCCGATGTGGATAGCCATGCTCAGTGGGCATGTAGAAATTGTGGAAACCCTCATTGACTTCGGAGCTGACCCTAACGAACCATTTTGGTTTGAAAAAAATAAATTTTATGGTCTGACGTTTCTTCAAAGTCTGGCTTTACAAGATTATTTTTGGCAATCCAGTCGAAAAGTCGCGGAAGTTTTGATACGTCGTAGTGCCCTCGTGTTTAGCGCACCAATAGTTCAGATAGCTTTGGAATATGGTAACGTGGAATATGTTGAGTTCTTGCTTGTTAATCGACTTCAATTACTATACATGTGGTTTTTTAAAACCCCTAAATTAAAACAAAAAAAAATGTTAAAATTGCTTCTTAAATACGGGCTAGATATTAAATATCGCAATATCAAGGGTCGTAATCAACTTCTAGTAACTATTGCACACGCTATTCACTTTCCAGATCTTGACATTGATGTTTTAGGAATCACAGAAGTTTTATTAGATGCTGGACTGCCTGTTGACGAATTGGACAATCTTGAACAATCGGCATTATTTTATGCAGTTCGCTTACAAAACTTTGAATTGGTTTCTCTTCTTGTTAAACAAGGAGCAGATGTGAATCACAAAAGTAATTTTGACGCAAAAGGGCTTTTTCCTCTGTATTTGGCTGCCAGATGTGGAAATGTACAAATAGTTGAATTGCTTCTTTCTAAAGGAGCCAAAATCAACACCAAATCAGAAGATGGACAGACAGCTATGCATGTAGCATGCTTAAGGAGCAATGAAAAAATAATCCAGCTGTTGATAAAAAAAGGTGCTGATATCAGAGTGGAAGAAGCCATTCTAAAAAAGACACCTTTTATGTTACTAAGACCATGGTATTACGAAGAGACTAAGGTTTCATGCATTAATTTTATGATCAAAGAAATTGCAAAAAAATATTTTTTTAAAGATTATAATATAAATGTAAAAGATACTAACCTAATGGGTGCTTATGCAATATTGAAAGAATATTTTCAAATTTGTATGAAAGAACTTGCCCAAATGGCAGACACTAAGTTTTATCCTCCTTACTCATACTGCTGTGTACTGAAGATAGAAAAAAAGATTAAAAAACTAGCGAAGCTCACTAAAAATAAAGACTTTGTATCAAACTTTGAAGCAAATTTGATTTCATTTACTTGTTACCAAGAAGACTTGCAAAGAATTTGGGAAGAAGCTATAGTATCCAGAGATAACTCACTAATTATTGAACTTACATTGAGAAATATATTTGGTAATATTTTCCCTGATGTTGTTTTGAGAAAATTAGAAAATCATCTTACCGCTGAAGATTTGCCATTATAAGAAACAATAATTTTGTAAATTGTGTACTTTTTCTAGAAAATTGGTGTTCTATGAGTAATTGTTACCCAATTATTGTATCATGACATTAATAAACTTTTTATTTGCAGTGCATTGTACATATTTGAATTTTTTTTTAATTTACAGTTTTTATTAAAAATATTATGTGAAATTCATAAACTTGAGATTTTTTTAATTATGAGCTTATTTTTTCAGTTCTATTTTTATGGAAGACTTAATTTCAATTCAAATTAGTCAAATAACCATTGAACTATAGAGTACTGTATTATTTTTCATCAGGCATTGTAAAAAACAACTTAATATTACTTTGGAAGCCATAAGCGTTATTAATTTTCTCTTTTCAAGAGTTTAAAAGGATAATACAAAAAAAAAAAAAAAAAAAGAAGCGAAACCAGGAGTGCAATCATCCTGATTGTAGCTTCCTCATACCCCGCCGATAATAATGGGGCATTAAAAAATATAAGAGGAATCCTCGAGGTCTGGTAATGGGGATTGTTTCGCTCTTTTATTAACTCTCCAAAGGGGTTAACCGGGAATAAGAATCTTAAAGGGCGTAAAAACACCGCGAGCTCAACCCTTTAACGGTAGCACATTACGGAACGACTGTGTTATTATCGATCGGTAATTTTCCATCGTCTATTTTTGTACTTAAGGGTTTCTTTAGCCATAGTTCGAGCCTAAAAATTAAAAAAGAATGCAAAACATCGGAAGGCAGAGATCTAATTTTTAAACTTCCCACGGTGGGTCAAACAGCTCGGCAATTTCAAAAATCACGCGTCCGCTGCCAGCCGGAGTGAAATGTTAACACAGAAATTATGCAAATTTTCGAGTGTACGACGCCGCGGGCTTGACGCGTACGGCCCATTAATCATACACGACTCTCGGGGCAGGCAGCAGGCCTTCTTTTTCTCCATCATCTTCCTGGAATATAAGCGAGCAAGTTCGTGCGAGTCTTCTCTTTTTGGAGCTGCGGATGAAAATTCCAATGCTGCTGCACACAAGGTTTCGCAAATTGAATTACTCGTAAAGATGATTACGATGATCGAAAATGTTTATTAATTCTCGGGACTTCACACCCGTTACACCGTGGAATATATTTTCCTCGAGGTTTAATAATGTTGTGTACCGATTTGTGCAGCCGCTTATTATTGCCGCGACGCCGGCTTATCTCGAGGAAACTTAATACATGTTAATGATTTCTATTTGAACACTCAACTGTAAGATACTGGTTTTACATGGCTTTTACCTGCAAGGCTGTTTCGTTTATTCGCGGAGAAAACGGTGGTTTGGCTTAAAACTTATTTTAAATTTTTTTCTTTTTCCTTATTTTAGGGAAATAATTTAATTAATGACGTTTTTAAACTTATTTTTGAGTTTGTTACTGAAAAACAATATTTTTCTGTTTCTCATTTATGGTAACTTACTCCAAAAATATAAAAATAAGATAGAAAAGTGTAAAAATAAATTCGTTGATCAATACCACCCAGCAAGTCTTCCCTGGTCTCAAATATATCTGTCGAGATTACCATAAGGGCTAAAACCCTCCCCATAAATATTGTTTTCGCGATGCATAACAATCGGTAAGGGACGCGGCGATAAGACCTCGGTCGCACTGGCACAATGCGATTATCGCAAAAATACATCGGAGAGGAGCGAGTGAAGGTCCCTTATAAAAAAATGAATAAAAAGGAAGGAAGAAGACACTCTGACTTACGACCCGATAACGTGAAATTATGGTAGGCGGACTCCCGCCGATCCTGCAGCGGGCTGATGATGGCGCCAATATTCAATAGAGAAAACCCCCCTTTGTGTTCTACGAGGCGCCTGATGGGCGTGCTTATGACTTTCATCTCGCGCCCGAGTAAGCGGGCCTCTTTCAAGTTTTCTTCCACTACCTTTTTTTTTTCTATGTGTCGTTTATTGCGATATTGTGCGCGACGCGAAACAGTTATACGGCCATGTAACATTCATAGACTCGAATTTTTATTATTTTGAGTTTGGTATAAGTTATAGGTGTGATAGTGATTGTTTTTTGCAATTTCAAATTATAGTTATATGAGAAAATCAGTTTGTAATCACTATTTTTTATCTAAAAAATTTAAAAACTTTTTAAAATCATTCTTTTTGGTACCATGTCTAATAAATACTTCTAATAAATATTTTCTTAAAACTTTTTTCTTACAACAATGAAAAATTATTTATTCATTCGTGTGATTACGTGAATATTTCCAAGCTCTTTTTTGACCCATCATTTTAAAACTACACAGTTCAAGATCAAATAATTAAAACCGATTGATCAAAATTGCGAAGACGCATTGCGGAACCGATCTCGTCATTCGATACCCAGCACCCCACGATTTTCTAAAATAAACCGTCCGTCGGCAGGAGAAAGAGAAGAAATAAAAGAAAAAAATAAAAAAATAAAAAAAACAAACAGGCTAATTTGTATCCTAGCTGATTTCTAGGCGAAAACCGATCGAACACATAATCGAGGTTCGGCCCTCCGACAGCAGTTCCCGCGATCGAGGCCGGGGCGATAAATCCTCCTCGCGGGAGATTTCGATATATAGTTGCATTATAACGCGTGCGTGCAGGCCAGATCATCGATCTCGGATAAAAAGAAGAGGAGGAGGAAGAATGGCGAGTTACCGATAAGTTGATTTATTTTTATGTGGTCTCTGATTTCGAAGGTGCGAGTAAATCATTCATCGACTCGCGGGATATCGTTGTTAATAATTCAATTAGGCGCTATCTTTTTTTTTGACGGTGGTAATCGTACCGGGTGTCGAATCTTTTTTTTATCGAGGAATTTAGTCTGACATTTGATAAGGCTTTTCGAAACAGGTGTTCATTATTTTTTCGCGATAAGTTTTTGAAGTTTGCCTCTTGTAACATAAAATTACAAAAGATTTTTTAATTCTTTTACATCTTGGATGAGTTTAGATTTAGATTCCTTTAAAATAATTCTGTTTCTAAAGATTATTCCTACAAGAGTCATGCCTCGTCTACACTGGAGGTTTAACCACTACTCGGCTTAACTTTGTTTTGACAATTTTTCGATGTTGCTGATAGAAAATAAGTTTAATTTGTACTTAAAAAATTAAAAATAGTTCACGTGATTAACTTAATTACATTTTGAACCTCTATTCCAATGGCAATATTGAAAAATTCTAAAAACAAAGTTAAGCCGAGTAGCGGTTGAACCTCCAGTGTAGACGAGGCATCAGGTAGGAACTGACACTCTTCCTTTTGCTCACTTGTTAGCGGTGTTAACTTTCCAGATAACATGCTCATTAATCGATCAAATTAAAAAATAAAACAAATAATATCAAGCCTAATTAAGACATGATACCCTTTTGAAACTTAGCGTTACAGTTTTGCAGATTGTAAATTTAAAGGCCGAAGAGGGGGAGATGATAATACTCGCGGTATTAATTTACCAAAAGCTTCAACGCTCGCGCGCGAGTCGAGATTACCGGTACGGGTTTTCTCACGCGTGCAGTATTCGATCCGATCGCGAGTCGTGTATCATATAAGCGAACTGCCAGCCTCCTCCACCGTGCGTATCGCCGAATTGCGTGCACCGGCCAAAGCGATATTTATTAAGATTGCTTGCTCCTGCTAATGATCCTCCGGAGCTTTTTTATTCCATAATTAGCCACCTATTTGAGGTATAATAATGCCTTACTTGCTAATGGAAACTTGGAATAGAAACCATTTTAATTTAAAGATCAGAGTTTGGTCAAAAAATGACTCAAAACTTATGTAGTGATCGTTTTTTTTTATATTAGTTTAAATCTCAACAGAGATTTATAAATAAAAAATCAATTTAAAATAATACATATTATATACACTTACTAGTACCACTCAGCGCGCTGCAAGCGCGCATAGGGAAAAAAAACAATGATTGTAACCTCAAAAGGCACTTTTCGAATATTTTAAAAACTTCTACACCAATCAGCTCACGAATAAAATCTTAAATTGAAAATCTCACCAAAATGGCGATATCTCTCTTTCATAAAGGGATATAAGTTACATTAAGAAGAATCTAAACAAAAAACCGAGTCTTTAAACTTTTAAATTAAAAGCCTTGAGAAACTTCACTATTATTTTACAGACGGGTATATCAGGTATAAAATCTTCAATATTTATTGACATGTAGATGCCGCACTTCCGAAGTTCAAGAGTCATTGCAGCTCTCTGGTCTGTGTAAAGTATGTAGCGATCGTACTAAGCAATCGTCAGCTGATGTTAACGACTTATCAAAGCATTGTAATAAATCAAATAAAGTAGCACGATTTGTTGAAAAGAATTTGGTAAAACACAGTGTAGATCCGACGTAAACAGCATTCTCACAGTGTGTTGAACAGGATTCGCAGGGCGAGCAACCTTATCGCTCGAATCTTCTCGTCGAGACGTGACCGCGGTAGCTTCAATACGAGTAATGCACCGCAGTGCGCGGGGCTTTTTCGGTAAGAAATAAGTTACCCGAGTATGAATATGAATATGAATAATGCAAAGCGAAGGAGAATTAATCCACGATTAACCCGCCCAAGCTGGGTGGAAATAAACCCCGCTAAAAATGAGTTTAACGAGCTGATCCTTATCTCGGTCCAGGGCTGGATGCACACGTATGAGTCATTTTTGAGGGATGAGCCGAGGCTAACTCGGATGCACGTGATCCTTAAAATCTCGCGTGGCTGTTTATATGAGATTATCTCTCATATCCTCTTTGGAGAAGTTGCGATTTCAACTTTGAGAATTTCTTCATTCCGAGTAGACGGCTCGTGATTAGCGCGCCGAGGTATCTCATCGATGATAGCCTGATTTATTGGATCTTTTATGACCGGTTTAAACGGTGTAATAATTATATTTAATTTTTATCTTTTGATTTTTTTTTTTGCGAATATATCTGATTTTTTACTTTTTTTTTTACTGTGCAGTTAATATAAACTGCTTTACACTGGATTGATCACTCCGAGGGGCTATGCACTCCAGAATCACTAATTCTTTTGATTCTTTTTGATTGTTTTTGATTCTTTTTTATTCTTTTTGATTCTTTTTGATTCTTCATAATTCTTTTGGGATTCCATAGGAAAATTTAAAGTGTTTAGAGCCTAAAAATTAATTTCAATTGATATTTCGTTAAAAATAATATTTTTCGATGATTTTTACTTGAAATGAAATTGATATTTTATTGACTATATTAATTTTCATGTGTGATTCTTTTAGTGATTCTGAAGTGCATAGCCCCTCGGATCACTATATATGAAAAATTTAGTGAAATTCAATGTTCAATTTAACTTTATCAGAAAAGTTCACTATTTTTAATTTGTCTATAAAATACTATTCAATGACAAAGCATTTTTTTATCCCGCTTTAAAATTACTATTAAAACGACCCTTATAGAACATTCATACATTAAATTTTAGAAGAATGCTCTTATGCTTTGATAGCTACATGAATAAATCTAAAAACTGCGATTCAGCATCAAAAATTGGTGTACCAAGCAATCCTTTTGACCAGCCAACCTTCGATTCCGCTCGCAATACCCTTTTAGTTGCAGCAAAAGCAAAGTACACAAACTCGAAACAAGAATAATCCGCTAAAAATCCACCCTCGTACACCAAGGACTTTCCCATGTGCGGGACGGTGCGCACCTTCGACACCGATTTACGGTTCCCATCCACCGCGTCTATTTATGTAGGATAAAGAGGGTACGTATTTATACGGCTCGCCTTGCGAATATACTGCAAACTCCGACTCGCGGTAACGTTATACACGGCAACCTTCTTAAGCGTATTTGGCGCAGGATGGGGCGATTTATGGGGTTCCGGAACGGCTTTGTCTCTGCACTCGAGGAGGAGAAAAAAATAAATACAAAAAAACCTTTTTGGTATTTCCGGCCCCGACTCATCATCATCCTTTTACGCAACAGCAGCAATTTTTGCGCAACCGAGTCGACCCAAATAGTGTGAGGAGCGATAAATCGCGCGAAGGGGAGGGGATTATTAATGAATCCTGCGGATGTTGCAAAGACAACGTCAAACGCGCCGCGAGCGGTAGCGGCTACCGCAATACACCTGTCCCACCTCCCACACGGCTGAGTTATATCCCCGCGAGTGGGAGTTCAAGGGGGATGAGATTTGCAAATAATGATTTTTCATTGTTTATATGCCCGCTGTAGGAAGTTGGGCTTCGGATTGGCAAACCTTGATTAATGTGACAGTTTCGTTTCGTCCGGGGTTCCCTTTGAGATACGCATCGAAACTGTCTGGTCTATAAATTTATTTTTGGTAAATCGAGCCATTGTATCAAAGTATGAGCAATTTTTAAGCAAAATTTTTGCAAACTTTCGGAGCAAGCGTAAATTACTCGTAACTGATTTTCGATCGTATATCAAAGCCGCATCCAAACCGAGAATTACCCTACATTTCTTCCAAAAGAGGTACGCTGCTGCCGCGAGGTAATAAATACCAACAGCTTGTATTCAAAAACAAAAATATTCCGAAGGCAGTACGATCCCTCGAGTACATAAATAGACTGCGGTGAATAGCAGAATCGACAGCATTAAATTACCGACAAGACCCAGGAATTCAGATTTTCCCAGTGAGATTACCTACACACGCTCCGATAAGTTGAAAAAATTTTCAAACTGCAGGGATTAAACTAGTTTCATACAGTCGCTCACTCTCGATTTTCGCCCCGGATGAACAAAGTCTGTACTTGATTTAAAAAACTATGTTTTCTGAATAAATAATCACAAAATATTTATACCGGTCTTACAGTATATTATATTATAAACTGTAAGACCGATATTAATATTTTGTGATTATTTGTTGTAGGACAGTCAATATAAAGATTTATCTAATTTATTTTCTGAATAACTTTGTCTTTACGTTTTATCGGAGACCTTTTTAAAAATACTGCAGTCATAGTTCAGTAAGTAGACTTTCTAGTCGATTAAAAAGTTTTTTTTTTTTAAACGGTATCAGAGTGAGAGGTTCTAATCTTCACAGAATCAAAGATGACTCAGAGTGTATCCTCGAACTCGTCCAAACCCGAAATCAAGTTTTTTTTGTTTTTTTTTTTTATCTCGTACCCATCACCTTTTTATTTTTTTTTTCCAAAAGGCCATAAAATCCTGACCAAGTGATGAAGGAAAAAAATTTTCATTTTTAAGGTATAGAGGAAGTGAGGCTTATTTAGATTTGAAAAAAAAGATCTTTCGTGAGTTATTGTCATCGGGTTGTATAGGGGCGACGCGAGTGTGTATCCTCGGCATCTGATCCTACCCGGAGGTGGCGAAAACCTTCGACCCGTGGCGCCTCGAGAATTATTGGTCTTTCTCCAATTCCTCTTTCGTCTCTCGTTCCTATAACGGAGAAGTGCTCGGGCGGCTAATTATATGGGGGGATCGCAGGTTTGAGAAAGCTACTACTGGCAGCTCGGCTCTTCTTCTGCGGGTTATATTCTCACTTCTCTCTTCTTTTCTTTATCTCTTTTACTTACAGCAGGTGTGACTACCGCGCGGCTCTTGATTTATACGACGCGCTTCGACTCATCATACCGCGATTGGCAGGGCTTTTACGAGGAATTTTACGCTCGGAGGGTTCTTTTTCACCTTTTTGGACAGTTATAGATTTTTTGTTATAGCGTTTCGAGGGCTTTTACAAACGTTGATTGGAGTCCATCAAATTTCAGAGGAAAGTTTTTTTGTTTAAAATACATGTGTGGCGTCTCGGAAAACTATTCGAAAATAAATTTTAATAAAGAGACTTATTAATTAGTTATTATTTTATCACTGTAAAAAATTTCATCTGCCCAAAATTAAATATGTAGTATTAATATTTTGTTTAAAGGTACTAAAAAATAAGATACGATTGAAATAATTTATTTATGAAATTTTTTTCGTCATTATTAGTTTAAAAAAAAAAGGCACAATTTTGATTTAAATAAACTTAATTTAAATAAAATGATAGTATAAGTTTAATTAAACTGAAAAACCATTCAATTATAAATATTCTATTTAAGAATTAAAAAAAAAATTTAAACTAGGTAAACTAAATGAAAATTTTTTTTCTTCTTACTTCGTTTGATCTGACAAAATTAATTTAATAATCAAAAGAATAAAATAATGAGTAACTTGCAAAACGTAACTTTTATTTTTCAAATAACATTAATTTCCTTCCTTATTATCATTTTTTTTTTCAAAATAAAACATATTTGTCGCCAATGATTGAGCTCGAAGACACAATTTCCATTTAAATTTCGATATAATACCTTTTTAATAAAACGATTTCAAGTTTTAGTAATTATTGCTACACCGTTTCGAGAGATAATAAAAATTTTTATAATTTTTTAAGCCATAAAATAAATTATTAAATTATTTAAAAAATCATCGACAATGCGCGTATCAAAAATCAAAGGAATCACTGAAAAAAAAAAAAAAAAACAAGAAAAAACTCTTAACAACATATTTTTATCGACTCGAGAGTGAAAATATTGAAAAAAAATCTTGGAATCGCCGATAAATAACCCATCGAACAAAAAATCTCGGATAATTTATTAAAATTAATATTCTCAAGTTGCGCGCGTTATTAAACCCAAGCAGCTCTTTCACTTCCCAGTCCGAAACTTTTTCAAAAAGGAGAAGCGAGGCATAAAACTTTCATCGTCAAACGAAATAAAGGTAAATTAATTTATGCATAAATTAAGGCCCCGCGCGCCATTATAAGCCCGTAAAAGTAAAGAACTTCAGTCCCAACGACCGTAAAATGAAAAAAAAAGGTTCCCGAAAAATAAAAAAAAATGAAATCTCAAGGTATAATATACGCGGGGGAAAAATTTCGCCACCTCAGTGAGGAGCCACTGAAAAGTCTCGGGTTTCTCGGCGCGCGCTCGGCTTTCTTCGTTTTTTTCCTAAAAAATTTATGTCCCCCCATTAAGAGCCGCGCGCTCTCGGCACCTGCGCTCGCCCCGGGATGATGATTCTATCGAGTCGTTTTTGTGTAAATCAATCTTTTATCGCGGCCTTTTGGGTGGCTTACTTCTTCTGAAGAATTTCTTCATTTTTTGGGTGGCGCGTTTGGTTATTTGCATGAAAAAAGGACTTTACGAGAGTTGTCGGAAGAAGAAGAAAAAAAAAAAAAAAAGTATCGTAATATTCATGGGTTTCAATAATAAAATTTCGATTTTAATACCCCACGCGTGGAAAGTATACTTTTCATTATCATCATTATTCCCCGCCTTTTTTTTCCTTTTCAAAGTTCAACGCTGCATTGACGCAATGGCGCGAGTTACAACTTAATTGGTATCGCGTCTATAAACTTTTACACATCTCGACCTCGCGATTTTTATGTTTTCCGATCATAATGAACTATAATTTGATGTTCGAACACGTCTAATCAGCGTACGAACGCCCGAGTAATCAAACCATCGTTTTATACCCGAAGTGAGATACAATCGTCTTCCCTCGAAGCTGCACGGCGCGAAATAATGGCTTTATATGAAAATTGTCCTTAATTTATTCACCGTGAAAATTGTCGAGGCGCGGCTGCGTTTGCCTGCACCAATTATTATCGTCACGCCGGAGTATAAAATACTTCGAACACCGTGCGAGTGGTTGAGGTAATTACCATAATTTACTCATTTTAATATAATTATCGTCTTGTATCGGTGTGGAGCGTACCGACACCAGCGCGTCGCCTTTAGTAGTTCTAAATTTAATTAGTTTTAATTTGTCCTCGCGAAACTGACAAGTGATTATTATCGTACGTATAAGTGTTTTCAAAATAGCGTAACGGTGTCACTTTATTTCAACTTTTTATTATTATTATATTATTCATGCGAGAGGCTGTAAAGTGTAATATCTGATCCTGATGAATTTTGTACTGCTTTCTTTTCTACTAAAACGATAACATTTTAATATATCTCTGGTAAATTTTTTTTCCCTTGTAATTTGTCCCACGTAATTTAGTATATCATGTTTTTTTACTCAAGTTTTGTTTCTATAAATTTTATACATAGGTGAATTCTTGCCAAAATTGTAAGAAAAAAAAGTTTAAAAAATCAGTCGCACCAACTGCGGTAAAAAAAATCAGATTTATTATACGAAACTATATTTTATCATTCTTGTGTATAAGGAGTCTAGTTTTTTTATAATACAGTTGAAATCTTTGCACAAAAAATTATTTTGAATGAGGAGATCAGGGCAAGTTATCATGCGGGATAGTATGAATAACTTTATTAAACAAATTAGCTTGACCTCTATTAGCACAGTTTTTTCTATTTTATCAACCGCATATTTCGATTATTAAAATACGGTCAAAAAAGGAATAAAAATGTTACTTTTTGATCCTCAAAATTGAGTTTTTAATATAAAGTACACCTTTTTTGAAATTTATCTGGATATCGAAATCAAGCCAACCAGAATTTTCTCCTACTGAATGTAAGGTACGTCTATTTAAACTCAACGAGCTCTGAATTTGATGTAGATATCGTTGGAATTACAGAAACTTTTTTTGGATTCTGGTATTCTGGTCAATTATGAAAACAATTATGGGTCAGATTTCATCAGCATTAACTTTCAGCGTTTATTTGAAAAATATCGATTTGATGATTTTACTTCTCATAGAAAGAGAAGCTGTTGTGAATAGTCAAGATTTAAAAATATACTTTCCTCTATGTGCAGCCGTTCGGATAACAATGAAGGACGTTGTTCATTTGCCTTTGCTCAAACTAAAACTAAATGGACAGTATTATGCACTTTAATTGTAAGGAGCAAAATGAGTGTACGATTAATTTGTTGCGATAAAAAATTGCAGATATCACCCTGGAAGAAATTGATGTTTGAACGCCTTTTTCAATTCTAGAACCAAAAAAGTACAAACAGTCTGTTATTTTGGATATTTAAGTAATGGTGAAAGAATATGAACACTAAAATTTTTTCAAGATAACGAGTCTAAAAAAGATACTTAGATTGTGATCCACCAGAAACTCAAAATTTTTATCAATTCTGCATGAAAAAACTCAAATAAAATGACAAAAATGAAATTTTATCCTCCTTTTTCATTCTGATAATAATTTTTACTATAATATTACTATTTCAGTGGAACTCTGCATTTCATAAAAAAATATACAATCATTCAATACAAGTTGATCATTTTCTTTACTATTAATAAATTTGAGTAAAAACTGTTTCGGAAATAAATTACATTTTATTAAGTATAAAACAACTTATCATAATTCCAATTCTTGCAGCCATTTTGGCAATTTTTATTGAATCTTCTAATAATTTATATTAAAATAATTGAAACGTTGAATTTTTCTCCTATTTTTATCCGTTTTGGTTTTTCAAAAATTTAAATGAACACGTAATCTTATGAAAATTAAACGTTTTTTTTATTAAATGAAAAAAATTTTAAATTAAATATTTTAAAAAATATTAAAATTTTCTTTGAAGTGTCACCGAAACTACCTCACAGTTTTTTCAACGATCTCTGCATTTTTGAGAGAGTTACAAGTGATAAAGAAAAAAATGCTTGATTTTTTTTTAAACCACCTCTTCAATTGTTTAAACAAATAATTAGATTTTTCTAAAAACTAAGACGGACAAAAATATGGAAAAACTCCAACGATTATTTTGGTATAAATTATTAGAAGATTCGATTAAAATTGACAAAATAGATGCATTTTTTTGTAAGTACCAAACATCCTTAAAAGCAACTCTGACCAGTTGAAATTCCAAATTCATCTCTCTTAAAGCGCACAAGAAGAAACAATCGAACAAAAACACATGTACAAGCATCAGTCCTCCAAAAAAAGGGAAGCCACCCGAAAAAAATTCATCAACCAATGAATAATTCTTCTGCCGGTAAAAGCATCGTAAAAGTCCCCCCGCGCCTTTCCCCGCGATTACATATGTATAACCAGGGGGGGGGGGGCCTTGTTTTAATGGCGCTTTGTTGCTGCATCCGAGTTTAGTAGTATTTTTAATCGCAAAACTCCCACAGTTGCGCGGGCGCGCGGGGGCATTTTAATTGGATTTTCGTCGAATCTTACCCGGCGCAAAAATCCCCGGTTCCGAATATTTACCGGTTTTTTGCGTCTCGATCGCTCCCGATTTCTTCGATTCCCCTCGCGGAGGAAGAGAAAAAGAAGTCAGGTAGGGGGGGTAGTACGCGACCGGGTCTATACATGTGTAACGACACGCCCCGCGGTTCCCACCACCGGCGGTATTCGTTCGCGGACCGCCGATTCTTATCTCCGGATAAAAGTGCGTGGCTGCAGAGAGAGAGAGAGAGAGTCCTGTAAGGGCATATCGATTCGCGATTCGATCCCTGCACCGTGAGATAATGCTCTTATGAGGAATTTATTTTTGGTGCCTTTTTTTACCTCGAGCACCGGGATATTGACGTCTAGGGCTGATTTACATGCCCGGAATTTCGGTGGAATCTTGAAATTCTAAGGGACATTTCGGGCCTGCTGAAACTCCCAACTTCGGACCGTCGTCACTCACCCGGATGGCCTACCCAAGATATTCAAAAAATCTTTACTTATTCACATAACTACTTCACAGTTTGAAATTGTTGGTTTTTTATGTAATCTCATGCTTGACAATTACAAGATGCACAGTCAGGTTCCTTCCAGCGTTTACTATGTATATACTGTTTTTATCAACAGGCCTAAACGTTCATTTGATTTATTTGAAAGTTCGATTTGGGGAATAAATATTGAAATAGATTCTAAAATGAATTATATCCTTGAAAATAAAAAATTAAACTTGTTATTTTCACAGCCGACAGGAAATATCTCTCATGAAGAAGATTAATACGGATTTACATTCTAATAATAATTTTTATTAGTTCAGAATTTGATAATCGCTCAAAATTATAGACATTCATTTTTTTACGATTTCTTTTTTTTTTACATCAAATTAAATTCTAAATTTTTTAAATTATATGGCTACTTAATCGTTTGGCTCATTTTAAGATTTTGAATGACTCGATTGTTGGAAAATGAGACTCTTATGCGCGCTGTAAGAAATTTTTTTATGCTTTGAATAAAAAAGTTTGCAATTTAAAATTTCAACAGGAGCATTTAAAAAGTAATAATAACAACACTTCACTGCAATCCCGTTTCCTCAATCTCATCTCATAAAAGTACACCTTGATTTTTCAGCCTCTTCGTGAGTAATGACCTTAAAAAAATTTAAATATTTTATCCATTACCTAATTTTATATCTGCTTCTCCTACGGCTTCTCGTTTTTCGAAAAATAATAAAGACATCCAGAAGCGGAAGAAGATACCATCGAGGATTTGTAGGTGCCACAACCGTTTCGAAATATTTATATGGGTACCAATTCACGTAGAAAGAAGAAGAAAAAAAAAAATTAGTGGCCATAAACGCCTCGCTCCATCAGCACCGGGGGCAGGTTTATATTATACGCGTCAACGCATCATTGCGTAAATTAAAAAAAAAAAATGGAAACCGACGAGCAGCCACCGAAATGAAATTTCCAGGAACAAAGGTACGCGCGGACCCCGAAAAGACGACTCTATCCTGGCCCATCACCGATCGCGACGGGATAACGGACATTCATCTTTCTCGTAAACCGCACTTCTTCGTCAGCTCTTCACACGAAAATTACTCGGCTTTCTAATTTCGAATTAATTTTGAAAAAAGATTCGAGCCGGGAGTGCATTGATCTCCACCGAGAATTTTATTATTCGTTATTAAAATTGACGATTAGCTTCATAGCTTAATCAAACAATAATTAATTTACAATTTTACGACAGCGCGCGGGTTTCTGAAATTCAATTACAGATGTACGCGCGTTGATAGTTATTTGTTGTTTATATTTTAATTAAATGCTAAGTGCCGGGGTATATTTATAATTATCTGTTTATTCAACAATTGTATCGTCTTAAAATTATCTAGAAAGTCCTCAATGATGAGGTGGATAGGATCTTTTAAAACAGCTCTCGTCGGCGTGTTATTTTCCACCGGGTTTTGAAATCGTTTAGTTCTCAAAGCTGACGTGAGGCTTGTTAATAATGAATCAATTACCGAGAAATTTTTTAATTTTAAGCCAATCAATAGTGCAATGCGAGACTCAATAAAGACTTTCCCAGGAGGAAACGGGTAAAATACTTTTTTTTTCTTTCTCTGTCTCTTTCAGTGTCTCTCCCTTCCTCTTTTTTTTCTACCTCTAGAGAGTAAAACGAGTTTGATTTACGGTTGTCAGTAGTAATCAACGTTCAACAAGACACATGTCTGTAAATTGTCATGAAAAAAAGGTAAAATAAAAAGAGTAAGCAACATTCTATTTTTCCATGCATCTCGGCTTGGTTTTTAAATGTAAAAATAAGAATTATTACGGTCTTTTCCGAGAAAGCCAAAGTGCATTACATAAAAACCAGGGGGCATTGTTTTAAGACTATATCTTCATTTTTCCACCCTTCGTGCCTGCCTGGGCGCGACGCGCGCATAAGTCAAAAGTTTTTCTTGCCACACCGCTTATTCGTATTGAGCTAACGGATTTGTATTTTATGCGCGCTTGTGCGAATAAATTACAGCGTCCACGGATACGCTTTGTTTTTGAATATTATAGAATACCAATTTTCGTTGTTCGTTGGCATCTTTTTTTCCAATGTAAATGCGTCTTTGAAAATCGACTGTGAAAATTTTCAGTGCTATTATGGCTTCAGTGTTTTAGTTATTGCTGAAAAATTTAATAGATGGCTTGGTTAGATTTCTCTAAGTCATAATAAATATCACTGTTTTAGTATTTAGAACTCATTTTTATTCGAAATAAATGAATGCAATTTCAAAATAAGATTATACGATATCATGTAATCAAGTGAATGGACTTTACAGTTCATAGAATGAAATTAACAATAATAAAAAGGCATGTGGGTCTTAGGACCCTCGCTAGAAGTGAAATTTCCAACTGAGACTTTACTAGTCTAATATTATTCAACAAAATATTCATATAAGTTTTTTAGCTTATATTGAATTAATTTATATTCTATTTTTCATTAGTGATAATTATTGGCGTGCAGAGAAAAGCGGGAAGTTCTATACTTAAAACCTATTGGAATAACGATTTCAGTCTTAATTCGTCTGTACTTTATAAATTATTTCTATCTTTAATTAGAAAATTTAAAATAAAATTTTTGTTTTATTGCCTCAACGAGTAGAAGCTTCAGAAGTTGTCAGGAAGTTCAAATTTAGTGCTCACATAAGATTATGTGATAAGTGATTGTAGCTGTACTAAAAAATTTAGAACTGTATTACAAATTTTAATACAGATTATTGACTCAACAATTAGCGGAAGAAAACTTCTAATTGATAATATTTATTACTATAAAATAGTTGGACCTCGCATGGTTACTCTGTCTGAGCCAGCAGTTAATTCAATTTTTCAATTTACTAATTGTAACCTGCACTAATTTATAATTAATTCAGTTGAGTCTCCGTTACAAAATTCTTTAAAATATGAATTGATTAAAATTCTTTGATTTTAAAGTAAGGTATTGTGGTTTTATTTAAGATAAAAGAAATTTTTTTCTTGAGTAAAATAGTAAAATATTCAATTCGATAATACGAATTCAATTAAAAAAAAAAAAAAAAAAAATGATTGAAATCATTAGTTTGTGCAAGGTTAACATTAGCATTAACATATGATAACTGAAAAGTAGTTAAAAAAGGGCTGAAATATTATTTTTACAAGTGTTATTTTTTACTTTAAGATGAACCTTTGATATGTAATACTGAAATTATCAGTATTAACTCTGTCATCAGTGACCGAACAAGATAGAATTTAAACATTGAAAACCGAGAATAAAATATTGTTTATTAACTTCAATAAACTATGTGGTAAACCACAAAATTACTCTCAACAAGGACCAATTTATTCATTGTTCAACCTGACCACCTCGAGTAAAAAAAAAAACTCTCACAACCGATAAATAAAACCAAATCACACTCGATCGACAAGGACTACCGTCAAATAAGAAAAAATTTCAATCACATTTCCTCCTCCTCCCCCGGTCAGTTCTGCAATAATCATAAATAATTTTCAGCCCAAAGTGCACGTCCTGCAATGCATCACTTTCCTGATCAAAAGTAAAAACAAAAAAACAAAAAGGATCAAAAACTTAATGAAAACGATCGGGGCCCATAAAGCACGGGTCCGAATAACTTTAAATTATCATTGTAATAATCGTCATTACTCGGTCGATGCAATTATCTCTTACAAGGTCCGAGCGGGGTCTTAACGGGCCTTTAATAAATGCGAATCGCTACCGCCGCCGCCGCAGATGAAGACGCTAGTCGCTCTCGCCGCGGGAGGTTATTTCGGTGGCGCAAGTACACGTTTGTATATTCTCCCATCCCCGCCTCAACTTTGTATTTAAATTGATTATGCCGATGAACCTTTTTTTCTGCATTCCTAGCCCGTTTTACGACTATTTATTTAAAAGATCGTTGGCCCTTAATGAAGCTTGATTAAACGACGGCTTGGATTTAAACAATCTCGCGTCGTTACTCCTGGTATTTTATCAGGGTTTAAGATCGGATACTTTGTACAAAACTTTTGAATAAACAGTTCGCGGGGGTCTTGAATTATTTCATTACTTTCGAGTCTAGTCAGGTTATTAAATTGATAAATTAAAATAAAAATATATTGATTTTGTGTGATTGTTATTGAATTTTATCCTCTGATCGATCGGTATCAAAAATAAAGAAATAGCAAATTTATCAATCTCGCATGCATCAAAAAAACTTGACCGAATTCGTACTCCATATCCAGCATTGGATTTTTCGCATTCCTAGACAAACCACGCGTACCTGCACATTAATTGGTGCGAATTTATCGTCACGCGATATACGTATCCCCCTCGCAAGAGCGAAAAAAAGAGGTAAATCCAAGAAAATTTATTAATTAGCAGTGCGAGATGTATTTACGAGCCCTTAAAATTCGTCACACTGGCTACCGATGATTTGCGGACTGGTACCTTTAAATATGGGGGAAACGAGTCGGGCGCCCGGCGCGTATCGATCTATCGCGATAAATCTTCGACGCGATTTATTTTTCCTTTTATTCGTCGTCCTCAGCACGGGTTAACGAGGAGTTTTACTGCATGGGCGGACATGGCGCAAACGAGTTTGCAGGCTAAATGAATTTTACGGAAGAGGGATAAGAGCCGCGTAATGATTAATGAAGAATTTTCGGTGCCGATAAGAGAGCCGGGAACAAAGAGCCCGGCCAACAATCAAATTGATATTTGCACTTGGACGCGAATTGGACCGCGCGCGCTAATTATTTTTCTTTTCTGCGGGGCTCTAAATTCAATTGGCACCCGGTGCTCGGTTGCAGAGAGAAAAGTTCGACGAACTTTGGAATGAATTTTCCACTGACGAACAGAGCCGAATTTAATCTGGGTTATTCGATTATAAATTTACAGATATTTCTAAATGACGTCTTATTTTTTTTTAATTTATTACATTAAAATTTAGATAAATACCCTGTATCATTCAAATTATTTAATTTTGATGAGTGTAAGATTTTTAGATCATAACTAAAAAATCCCTAAAAGTTTTAGAACCAGACAGAGTACTGTAATTTGGTATAATAGGAGACTAAATTTCACAAAAAAATATTTCGAACTTTGAAAAAAGTATTTAATAGACAAAAATAATATTCTTCTGGTTAGCCTAGGTAAGGTCGCAATCAAGGATTTTGAAAGTTGATTTGAAAGTTAATTTTTTTCTTTTTGAAATTACCCTTCAGAAAAATCTGGGAAAAGAAATTTCGTAAAAAAATTCACCAGCATGCTTTATTTCGATAGTCCCAGCGAAGAAAAATCTTAGACAAAAACTTTCCGATTTAAAATTACCAATAAGAGGTTTAAATGAATAAACAAATCGAAAAAAGTGATAAAATCTGATTTATTTTGTACGAATTGACTAAGGTTCTCGATTTTCTTTGAATTTTTTCAGTCTTTTATTGATGATTATAAATCGACAGATTTTCAACTAAGTAGGTTTTACTTCACTGGGACCGTCGATTTCAATTGTTCATAATTTTTTACCGCGATTTTCATTTTAAAAAGTAACAAAGTTTCGTCTCATTCTCCACATTGCAACGAACTTCGCCAGCTTTTTCAGGACTTTCAATCACTTAACACGTATCCATTCCAAATCCCTCGGCCAAAAAGTTTAAGCAAGCACCATCTGTCCCCTTAGCCTCCCACGCAGTCACGTACCTAAAAATTGAAAAAAAGAAACCGAGCCTGCACCCCCGGGTCGCGTGCGGTACGTTCTTTTATCGAGTGACAGCCCGTGACGAGGCTTCGGCACGCGCCCGATTTCAATTTGTCGTCGAAAAAGTCCACGGTCAATTGGTTCAGTGCAGGTACAGCTCCGCATTGTTCGATAAAGCCGACGCAATTATCGCTAAAACACAACAACAACAACAACCGAAAGCTGAAGGATTGACAGTAATGAGAATTATTCTTTGTCTCGGACGCTTATCGGAAATTAGATTTACGGGTGACGTAAACGGCGTTACGATTTTCGATTAATTTTTCATCGGGGGATGGAGAGAAAACAGTGTTCAATCAAGTGCGGAGATATATCGGAGGAGGTCGAGTTTCTCGAATACACAAGAAATCGAATATCGAGTCCAAGGTGGTCCCTTCGCCTCCCTGCCAAATCCCTCCGGACTTCTTTTTTTTCGCGTCTTGTTCTTATGATTCCCTCCGAGATCGGGCGATCGATCGATCGATCGCGGAAGCTGCCAGGCGCGCCGTGAGAAAAATTTAATAAGCTTTTTATTGGGACACGGAAGTGCGGTCTTAAAAGGTGGGATGTGTTTTCGAGAAAGTTGAGTAAGTTTGGATTTTTAGTTTTCAGATGCGATTATAGTATACTCGGTTCCAAAAGATGATTTTACAATCGTAAGCTTATGAAATTTCTGTGCTCAAGAACGCTACAGTGATTTGAGCATCACAAGGAAAAATTCTGATTTTAAACGATTAATTAGTTTGGATGAATCATCCAGCTGCATCGTGTCGAACAAATTATGATTTTTATTATAAATTTCATAAACTATTATAGTAGGAAAAAAAGGTATCATTTGGAAAATATTGCTCTCAATAAAATATAATCAAAGCCGATTTAAATAATGAGTCCACCGTTAGGAACACATTATTCTTACTGTAAAACCAATATGAATTTAGTTAGGCATGTAAATCCATGCAGACGTAACGGCTGCAACATCTGCGACAAAATTGTACTTATCTTTCAACGACTCCAATGAAAAAAAAACAAAAAAACTCAGTCTCGAAAAAAAAAAAAAGACAAACCTGGTGCGGGCGTTTAGGACTTGCCCAAGGAGTATGAGGGCAGCGGCAATCGCGGTCACCGCGAATTCAGCGTGACGCATCTCTCACATGCCACACTTCTTCTTCTTCCACCCGCGGTCTCGTTCGCACATAATAACCAATGAAACAAAAAAAAAAAAAAAAAAAAAAAAAACCAACTTTTAATCTCACCGCACCACAACACAAAACTGGAGGAATATAAAATTTGTATCAGCACAGAGTAAAAAAGCCCGCGCGCACTCCACTCGCGCGAAAATCCAGCGACGGCGACGGCATCCCTCGCCCGACTGTCGAGCAACCCCCAGCGGCACCCGTTTGTTCGGCCGATCCGACCGTGAGTAAGGCCCGCGATGGACTGCGGGACTCACTTACCTGCGACCGACGCAAACGCCGCCCGACTCTCTTTTACCCGCTCGCTTCCCATCCTCCGGCTCTCCCTCTTCTCTTCTTCTAGCGCTTCCTTTTTTTTCTCTCTTTTGGTTTTTTGGGTTTTTACTTTTTTCGAAACGCGAGGACTGGACCGTCTCTATTTGGGGGAGTCTTGGGGCTTTTTAAACGGGACTGGTTTGATAAAACCAAAATTGTATTGTCGGCTTGGTTTTTTATAAGTTTCTGACGATTTCAATGGCTTTGGTACGAGTCAAGAGTTTAATTTGTTGGTTTGGGGTTTGAGGGATTTCTGTTTACGACGGAAGCTGGTGAAAAATTTTCTGTGATTGCCGACAGATAGTTGAATTTGAACTTTCCCAGAGATCAGCAAAGCACTTTTAAGTATGAATAATTTGATGATTTCTATTAAATATTTCAACAAATAGACTTTCAATGGTAGCATGATAAAAAAATTAATAAATGTTTCAAAACGAAATAATCATTTTGAAATAAAATGAATATATAATCGATACTAAAATTTGCGCGATGTTACACACAAGTTTAAACTTAAAATTTTTTTTTAATTATTTAAAACTTTACCAGACTTTACTTTTCAAGTAAATTTTTAAAGATTTAATTTAAAATTAACTTAATTACGTATTTATTGTTTTCAAATAAACTTTTTTTCGTGTTTTACTACAGAAAAATAAATTGAAACTCAAGTGAGACACATTTGAATTTAAATACCGATTCAAGGATTTACATATTATTAATTAAAACTACAATGACTGTAACTTTGATTGTCAATGAATTTATAAATAAGTATATTAATTAAAAACAACAACTCTTATTTTATTTTTATTTTTTCTCATACATGAAGTCACAAGGTTTTGTTCAAAAAGTAAGAAACATTTTTTTCAAAAAGAGAAACGAAACCAAACAAAAAAAAAATAATAATTTCCAGCCACAATAGTTTCACAGAATATGCTCGACTGCAGCATGCAAATTTAGTTTCTTTATCCAGCTTCCGCGCACATTGTTCGTGTGCGTGAACGCGAACCAGCCTCAATCATCGACGTGCATCGGCATAATATAATCTCCACGTTTTTTCTCGGGGCACACTAATTTTCGATAAAAACAAAAAAAAAGCAAGGTTCTCCCTACCCACACCGAGTCCCGTTATTTATGCCCAAAATAACCTAATCGAGTCGCCACACAAGTCGCTTCGAATAAAAAAGAGGAAAGATATCGGCACCTGCCGCGAAATTATACCAAATAACACGTAATTAATGCCGCCCGCTTACCCTGGGGGGTCGAATATTTTCTTTAAAAACTGCAGCTCGCGATTTTTTTTTTTTTTACCAGAGACGAGATTATCGCGCGCATAATTGAATGAATAGCCGCGATCGTCGCGGACGGTTTTACGGTCAACCGACCGGCTAATTAATCGGTATTGTCGAACTATCGCGCACCCCCGACTCTGATTTGCGGATAAGGATGATAATATTCTTTTATTTTTAGTTTTTTTTTGTAGAGCGGGCGTGATGAGCGAAAAACAACTTCCGGCGTAATCGCGGCCAATCGATCTGAGCGATTTTTCAACCACCGGTCTTTTATTATGTTTTACTCGGCCGAACTGTAATGTATATCGTGCGGGTGATTTTGCGTTTCATTGTTGCATTTTGTATCATTACACACTAATTTACAAATTAATGTTCAAAAAACGTTTTCAAAGTATCATTCTTCGCGTTAGGATATTTTGATTATTTTAAATTTGAAAATAACTTAATTTATCAAATTATTAGTTTATTAAATATTGAAACAAAAAATATTATAAAATTTTTAAACAACAATAATTTTATTAAAGATACATAATAGTAATTCATTAAACAAAAGTTATTTTTAATTTGATTAAAGTTATAAACAATCAAACAATCAGAAGCTAATTAAAGTCGTAGCTTGTAACTTTTTGAGTTCATGACTTTTAAAGTTAATGATAATTGCCATTTGAAATAATAAAAAGTAACTATAAAAGTTTTAAGTATTTCAAAATGCAGTCAACATATCCGAGTCGCATTTTTTATGTATAAATTTATTTATGCGTATCCATAAAACAATCCTTTCTCATCCAAGTCAATTAGTTTATCGACTCAGCTCGTATTACAAGGGCAAACAAACCAAAGTGTTTGTTTTTAAGTGGTACTCGGACCTTGTTCAACACGAATCAATTTGAACTATTTCACGTACAAAAGGTAAAGAAAGGCAACAAAACCTCGAGGAATCCTCGGTGAAAGAAACAAGAAAAAAAAAAAAAAAAAAAATCTGACGTACCATTATTTTAACTTCGTTATGTACATAAAAAAAAAAAAAAAAAAGGTAGCGTGAGTGGAGGACAATAGGTGGAGAAAGAGAGAGAAAAGA
Organism: Encarsia formosa; assembly: GCA_038277355.1. Lineage (NCBI taxonomy): Eukaryota > Metazoa > Arthropoda > Insecta > Hymenoptera > Aphelinidae > Encarsia > Encarsia formosa. The sequence continues at coordinate 117,984,569 of CM076184.1, forward strand.
GTGAATTGCCTCGCTTTCGACGAGTCGGAACGAACTGGAGACAAACGACAGGAATCATGTCTGGCTGCACCGTCCTGCATGCTGTCGGGACCACCCCCCTCCCCCCTCCTTTTTTCCACGACAATACTCGAAATCCCCCCCCCCTTGCTTTCATGAAAATTAAAGCCGCGTTTTAAAATGCCTCTGGTCTTATCTGAGTTTCCGCTAGATTTTTTCCCGTGGTGTGGTCCGGGTGACGAAATGTACAGTGTGATGTAAATCAATAACCCAAATGCGGTCTTTTTTTTTTTTTTTTGTTATTCATAAGCTTTTTTTTGGAAAGTTGCATTTTCTGTGTTGCACTTTGATTTTGTGGAAAAATTTTCGTCTTCGCGGTTTGAATTTGATATTTTTGGGTCTAAAGCCGTTCGAATCGTATCAGAAAATGAATTATCTGATATTGATCCTTTCTAATGTTATACTGCATAAGTTGAAGAGTTTAGCGAGATAATTTTTGCTCAGTTTTAAGCGTTTACTGTAAATAAAAATTATCATTTCAGATCATTTAACTTAACAGTCATTAGAGTTACAAAAATTTTTAAATTAGAGACAGCTCCTCAATCGATAGGTACTCACGAAAGTGTCAACCGCACCCAAATTTTAAAAGCGATAGGACATCATCAAATTCATAAGAGGAAAAAAGATTAAGAATTTACACGAGACGGTAATAAATTAAAAATTCAAAAGCATATACACGAATAAAATAAAGACGCCATACGAAACGACCTTTTGTCACCACGTAAAGCACAACCAAAAAAAAAAAAGGAAGAAGGGAGTGTAAATCATACACGCGGCGGTCATAAATCGAAACAAGATGTATAATTCGCGGACACAATGTTTAATCGAGGGGACGTTGCGTAACGCATTTTTTTTTTTTTTTTTTTTTTTTTTTTACAACCAGCAGGTATAAAACGCGAAATGCATTGTAAGGGTCAGAAGCTACTTAATGTTGCGAGTCTATTGTGACTCGTTTTATATTATGTCAGTATCCGTGCGTATACCCAAAGATGAATTATGCCGGTTTTTCGGTGGCAACTCAACAATTCAATAAGGAAGTTTTTTAGTAAATGTAAACTATAAATTTTTTAATTTCATTAGTAAATTTTTAATTGACATCATACCAAGATTATTTTTGAAGTCATTAAGTCTGAGCTTTAGTAATAAAATACTTTCTTTTAGTAAGCTATAAAAAAAAATCAAAAGAAATTATTGAAAAGTTGGAATAATATTTTTTGTCTGCCAGTTGAAATAAGCTGAATCACATGGAAGGAATAAAAAATTTTAGTAAATTTTTATTTAATTCTAAAATTTATTAGTATTTTTACATTAAAATTTCTAGACTAAGAATTAGCAAGTGTTAATAAATACATTTTGTGTCACAGTAAGAATAATTAAGAGTATTTAAAAGCATAGTTATATTTCTATATTAAAATAAAATAAAAAATCTATTTTAAGAATAAATAATACTAAAGATACAAATGATGATGTTGGTTGAAAAAACTACAAAAACTACAGTTTCTCATTCTAAAGTCAGGTCATCTTTTTTTTAATTATTTGCTAATTTTCTCAGCACAACATCAGGGCAAAAGCCGCACCAAACGCAGATTTCAATCTAGATTCGACGATTAGTGAATTATCTCTAACTCGTCCTGCTTCTTCCCAAATTTCTTCTAGCATGTCTTGATAACATCGGAAATCTCGTAATTTTGCTTCAAACTTGGAAACAAATTCCTCATTTTTGCTAGATTTGCTAATTTTTCAATATTTTTTGACATCGGTACTACAGAGGCATGAGAATAAGGTTTATAAAATTCAACACTTGCCATATGTGAAAGTTCTTCTGTGCAAATTTAAAAAAATTCTTTTAAAACCGGATGAGCTTGCATTAAATCCAATCTTTTTTACACACACTTGGCGGATCAAAAAATATTTGTTTAGCAATTCCTTTGATTACTAAATTAATACACGGAACATCGTACTCACGATACTTTTTGGGTTTTAGCAATGAAAAACGAGTTACACCGTTGAGATTTTCTAAACTGATACTTGCACCCTTTCTTATTAATGATTTTTTTACTGCCCTTTAAGCAAACTAGGTGCATTGCAGTTTTACCACTTTCAGTTTTGGCATTGATTTCAGCTCTGGTTGATAAAACCCATTCATTAAAGCAAACATCATTCCAATCGACAGCTTTGAGTAGAAGAAACAAGTCCAGGGCACACATAACATTCACATCAGCTCCTCTTTCTACAAGCAAAGAAATCAAATCAAAGTTTTTAAAAGCTTAAAAAATTTTCTGTCAATTAAATTTTTAACAAGTTTATTAAAAATAAATTAACAATTTAAAAATCCCAATCAAATTCTAGTTGAATTAAAAAAATTTATTAAAATAAATAGTCATAAACATACAAATATTTTTAAATTTTCGAAAAAAATAAAACAAATCTAAAAAATAGTTTCTCATTCTATAGGTAGATCATCTAAGTACAAATTATTTGCTAATTTCCTCAGCACAACATCAGGACAAACATCACCAAATGCATCTTTTAATCTAGATTCAACGATTGACAAATGGTTTCGTATTCGTATCGCTTCTTTCCAAATTTTTTCTAGCATATCTGCGTAACAAGGAAAATTGTGTAAACCCGCTTCCAAGTTTGTGACAAATTCAATATTTTTAGCAAGATTTGCTAATTTTTTAATATTTTTCGACATCTGTAGTACAGAAGCGTACGAATAGGGTCGATAAAATTTAATGCTCGCCATTTGAGTAAGTTCTTGAGTGCAAGTTTGAAAAAATTGGCTTACAATCGGATGAGCCAGTATCAAGTCCATATCTTCGTTACACAAAGTAAAATCATTAAAAAAAATTTGTTTCGCCAGTCCTTTGACCATCGCATTGATGCACTTTACATCAGAGTCACGAAATTTTTCAGGTTTTAGTATAGAAAAAGGAGTTTTACCTCGCTTATTTTTGACACTAGTATTTGCACCTTTTTGTATCATTAAGTTTATGATTTTTTCATTGCGCTTGAAACACGCTATGTGCAGGGCTGTATTACCACCGTCGGTAGTCGCATTAGCATCGGCTCCTTTAAAAAAAAGCAATTTGAGTAATTTAATGTTGTGACGATTAGCGGCTAAGTACAGAGGAAAAGCTCCCGTAGAATTTTTGTGATTCACATCCGCTCCTCTGTCGACAAGAAGATAAAGTAAATCAAAGTTCTGAAGGTCGATAGCATAGAACAGCACAGATTCTCCATCCTTGTCCAAATCGTTGACTGGCAGACCATGATTTAAAAAAGTTTCCGCAATACCCACAATGTCAATGTCAAGCTCGGGATGGTGAACGGCGTACGCGATCGCCATGTGAAGATAATTTTGATTGTGATTTGGACTGTGAACATCGATGCAAAGGCAGTTTGATTTTATAAGCAGTTCCAGTAATTTTTTTTGCTTGTTTTTGGGTGCTGAGGAAATGTTTTTCACCTTGTCTCGGAGTCTCGATCCATTACGCAACAAAAATTTAGCGAACTGTAAGTTTCCCTGTTCAATTGAAATTTGCAACGGAGTTTTTTCATTACCTGCATTGGAAATACCACCGCGACGAATTAAAATTTTTGCAACTTTCTTTTTGTTAACCCAAAAGTAATTCTGCATGGCCAGGCACTGCAGAAAGGTTAAGCCGAAGAACTGATTTTTATCGAAAGAAAATGGCTCGTTTGGATTAGCTCCAAATTTAATAAGCAGCTTGACTATTTTTTCAAATCCACCGAGCATTGCTTCCCACATTGGTGTAACTCGCGTTATCTGAAGTCGATCATCATTGTTGCTGCTGATGGTTGAAGCTTGAATTATTTCTGGGTTTCTGTTGAGTACACCCCGAACTCTTTTTATGTTATTTATTTTAATAGCGAAGCACAACTTTTTAAGCACATTATTCGAGCACATTGTTTAAATTTAATGAATTCTATTGTTGCGTAATACATATGAAAGCTCTGAGCGATGGCAATTAAACACTTAGTACTTTTTAGAAGGAGGTTAGAATTTTGAAAAGAACAACATTCGAAAAAATCAATTCAATGTTTCCCTTTACCGTGTTGAAAGACACCGCGTAGATTGTAAGCCTTACTAAAAGGATAACATATACTGTACCGACAAGCATGTAAAATCATCAAATTCATTTTATATAGTCAATTAAATTTCGCTCAATCATTTCAATCGAACGATCACCATCGGTTTTGGCACATTGAACCGTCAAACGAGTTGTCGAGCCACAACAAAGCATCGAAATTTCGACAATGAGCCAAGGGTGCGCGAACCAGCACACCAAACAAACACAAACTCGAGTTTGGATGATCCTGTTCCACACTGCTCTTTTTTTTCGAGAGAAGATACAGGATATTTCGTTCCGCTGACCTCCTACCGATCCGGTGACGGAAAATCCGAGACGGAGTTTTTCCCCAAAAACCAGTTCGTCCGAAATTAGCCTGACAATGGGCCCATTGTGGCCAGCCCCAAACATCTGCCGTACGACCGCTAATAAAAAAGGTGGAGGGCCGCTCTAATAACGCGAGGATGAACTCGAGAGCCGAGCGAATCGAATCGCTGTGAAAGACTCTCATCCCCTCGCGCTCAGATTAAGATGTTTTTCTTTGGTTTATTAGATTTGTCGTGTTCAATGGGGGGGAAAAGGAAGAAAAAAAAAAAAAAAAAAAAAGGAGAAATGAATACAATGTCGTTGAGTTTTTGATGCATGTTTTGTATACGAATGTGAAAAAAGTTACGCGAGAGTTATCAGACCGTGTCGCATAAATTTCAAATTTGTCTTTTTACTGATGATTCACTTGATTTTTATGGTTCGCTTTCATCGGTATACGAGTCGAATTTAATATATGAATTCGAATTGAGTGATTCACTATAAAATTGTAATGTTTGTGTGATACTATTGGTAAGGGAGTAAGCTTTGCTTCCTGTTGATTGAAAGTAGAACGTAAAAGTGAGTACAAGCAATTTATTCAGATCATAAATTCTCATAGTAATCATTAAATAAAATTAGAATTATACTATGCAAAAAGTCATTATAATTCAAAGTAATGATAGTCAAGTTTTTTTATAAAACAAAAATAGCTGCTTGAATTTAATCAGTTTTGAAAAAAGTTTTTTAATGATGAAAATTGCGTGAAATTGCGACTAAAATTTCCGAGTTAATATTTTTCTTGCATAAAATAGTATCGTTTTCCAAAGTATCATTACTTTATAAAAAATTGCTATCAATATTGTTTCTATTCTTTATTTACTCAGCTGGAACACAAGAAAAGAGTCTTATGAAAACCTGCAGCAAGCTTAGATTTTTGAAAAATTCCTACTGCTTCTGATATTAATTAGGTTCATTTCTTCCTTCTCTCAATTTCAATTGTTACTTCATCAAGCATCGCGACTGGGTAACGATAATAATACAGACGAAAAAAAAAGGGGGGGGGGGCCCAGGCTGGAGCAATTTTCGCCCTGACACAAATTGCATTTTACGCCGGTGCAATTTCGGTTCAAAGTCAAGAGAAAGGCCGGCGTTTTCGATAATTAGAGGCCCGCGGGGTTTAAATGCTCCTCAAAAGTCACGCGGCCGAGTCTTTTTTTTCCAAGGGAGGAACAATCGCGAGATTAATCGGGGTGGGCGTCGACGCTCGGTGTCATTTAAGTTTTTATTACTATGAAAGAAGCACGCGAGTATTTTGTTAATGGGTTATCAAATAATTGAGATGGTGCAGTGGATAGCGTTGTATAATAGGAGCAAGTCTTTTTTTTGTATTATTTGCCTGCTGCTTGTGAGGTGGTTCACTATCCTAAAGTCCAATCGGGCTTTAACGGCGATTGGTTTTTTTTTTAAACCGACAGCCGTGAAAGCGAATAGTAATTTTTAACCTCACTGTGACTGTTTACGATAGATTAATGCACTGTATATTTATTATCTAAAAATCAACAAATTATTAACAATATCCAGTGACCGGTTAGAAAATGTCAGATGTATAGAAATCTGTGTTCAAAACTGAAGTGGGTGTGTCTCATACTTTAGGTGTACATTAAATTCAGCTTAATTCATTTTCTTTAACTAAATAGATAATCGTGTGATTGAACTGTATTTTGAGATATTCCGTGGTGAACTGAGATTTGATGCGGTAAAAAATTGAGAATGGTTAAAAGCAGCACAATTTTTTAAGAAAATTTGTTCGGCCTTGCTGGTGGATTAATCTTTTTTGACCTAAAATAAATAATTACAAAGTCTGGAACGATTGTAACACAATTTGGATATAGATTCTTAATTTTATTTGTGTAATTATAAACTTTGTGCATGAATTCTAGAGGTTTAAGAATCTCAAAAAAATCTTCGAAACAGAGTACATGTGAAATTTACTCTGAAGTATTAGTTTTATAATTTTTTATTTTTTTCACTTCAAAAGAAAAATAAGTTTAAATATCTGCTCAAATAAGTTTTATAACAAGTCGTATACTAGTATACATCTTTTAGATAAAATAAAGTAAAAATAATAATAACAATTTATTCGTAAAAAAGTTTTATAATGATTCAAATATATATAATAATGAATATTTTCTTTTTCTCATATAATATTCTTTTTATCAAAAACTTGTCAAATCATCATGAATGGTACAGATCCGTTTGGTGTTGAAAATAAATCTGGACATTTCCAATCCTCAGTGGGGTCACATCGACACATGTTGTTATTGCCCAAGTGAAGGTACAAAAATCCGCTAAAATCATTCATCGCTACAATAGTGTTTTTATGAAATTTGTAAAAAATCGAACAATTAATTTCATCTTTGTAGTTCAAAAGACACTTTATCAATTCGCCTTTGTCGGTACCAATCCAGATGGCGTTGAAAGCTATTTTCATAGTTGTGAAACCAACATAATTAGTTGAAAATGAAAATATGTACCATGGGTACGTCAACAAAGAATTCTTGGAGTTTATCGACCTACGCCATAGTTTACCAGAAGACGATGATACGTAAAGTTGGCCGTCATTGGGATTGTAATCCATTCCGGTGATTTTTTCAAGGTGGTTGCTGATAAATATCGATTCCATTTCTTCACAACTGCGTGGTTGATTAGCCGAACAACGCATCACTTCGCCATTTGTAAAAGCTATAAATAACGTGCTGTTTGCCGTAACCATACTTGAAACCGTTCTGAAATATCCAAGTCCATCGAATTCCTCGCAAGTACTGTGTAAGATTGAAAAATTGGTTGAATTTAATATTTTGCAGTGGTACAAGCTTCTGAGATTTGGAAATTGAAGTTTTGTGATGTTTGAGTGATTAAAAGCTTCGTAATATGAAGTTTCCGTTGAGGCAAAGAAATAGTCTTCAAATTTTTTTAAAGCAGTAACTTTTGATATGTTCGGCAAATCTGTCAGTAGAGAAATGTTTGCCGGTTGATCCGATTTCGCTTTTAAAATTTTTCCATCATCCAATCCGAACACCATTATCAATTTATTGGTAGAATCTTTAATTTCATCGATCATCTCAACAATTTTGTTTACAGAGCACAAAATTAAAATACTAAAGAATATACTTCCACTTCTCATTTTAAACTTTATATTATTAGTCGGTGCAGAATAATTTTATTTATAAAAAAACACGAAACAATTATTACTCAAAAAAAATAGTCAAACTTCAAGTCAGAGTGAGAAAATATTATGAAATAGCCGAGCGACCTTGTCAGTTGATTGTTGGCACAAGTGCGAGATAATAGAACAAGATACAGCACAGCACCAGCACCTATGGAGTAAAAAAAGAACAAAATAGTTAACAATAGAAGACTTGTAGGATTAAATAAACGTTTTTTGTCTTCAACGCACTTGTTTTTAGAATTATCTAGAACCAGAGTGGCTGTTTTAAAAAAAGTATGGAAGCCGAAAAACAGACAATTGCGTTTGATTCTGATGCGATAGTTTTTTCCAAAATTAAAAACAATTGTGAACAATTTAATTAGAAGTCAACTCTTTGCCATGATAATAGGATACTGATTGAATCTTACTGGTACCGAATATTACAATTATTTTTAACTGAAAAAATAGGGTGGGGGACAATGGAAGAAAAAAATTTACTTATGAGTTGTCACGAAAATTTTAATGGCATTTTTTTCACTTTAAATTTTATTGTCAAGATATGTAACGTGATTTATACGCGAGAAAAATGTCAATCGCGTAAGTGGAAATTATATTAAAGATTTGCCTATCATTTGTTTAAAAAAAACTTTTTTTTTAAATAAATTTTTGAAAAATATTACTTTTTCTACTGTTGATATTTATTAAATTTATGTCGATATCCGAAACTAGAAGATTTTTAAAATTTGATTTTGCAAGGTATTTAACAATGAAATGCACACACAGTTAGTAATTTTCCTTATCCAAACAAAGCTTCTTATAAAGAGTTTGGTATTGCTCGCATTTTTGATACTCTATCAAAAGACTAATTTTTTTCGGGTTAATGACCACAAGTTCTACGCGAAACTGTAAACACTAATTTAGTTCCGACATTAATATCAGCGCCATTCAATAGAAGAAAATTATCGATTTCAAAGTCGTCGTATTGAGCAGCTTTAAAAATATTAATATCAGCATTGTCCAATTCTATGATAGTTTTTTGATTGACATCGGCTCCATTGTTAATAAGGCATGAAACTAACTCAAGATTTTGATGTTTGACAGCAAGTTGCAACGCTTTTAATTTAATATCTCATTGAGTTGACCTTCCTTGAAAAAGCTGACTAGAAGATCAAGCATATCTTTATTTTGACTGATTGTAACTATAACCAAAATTAATTCTCGTATCAATGTATCATGATTATCATTTATTATCATTGAGTGGTCTAAAAGTACCTCACCCATATTGTATAGCTGCATTGAAACAAAGCATTTATTAAATTTTTTAAAACACGTTGAATTCGTTACCCTAAAAAAACATCATTTTTGTATTTTTAATTTTTTTAATTTCACTTAAAATAAACGACAAATATTGGAATTTTTCCCGTGAAGTTAAGCTGTCTAAGTCTAGAAGCGCTTTATAAATGTAGAAATAACCCTCAAGAATACTCCAAATAGCAATATTTAAAATTTCAATTTTCAAGCTAAACTCATAATTTTATAAAACACTGCACCGCTACTCTAAATAATTATTAACAACAAACTTGCATATTATCTTCAAGCAAATCATGCCTCGAACCCTCACTTTGAAAATCTTGCCAAATCTAAGCTGAAAACAATGATTAATCACGGTTAAAATAACGGCTAGATATTTTCAACATCTCTTTACCTTCAAAACTATAATTGCAATTTTATTCGTACCACCGCCATCATAAATCACCAATTATTTAAATATCCATTTTCCTTTAAAACGAGAAAACGCGCAAATCCACACATCCGCAATAAAGAAGAAGAAAGAAGGAGGTAAGACGGTCGGAGCCCCATAATCCATCATAACCGGTGCTGGTGGTGCTTTAGCGCTCCTCCATATATCCTTTCATTTGGGTGCCAGCAGAAGGCGCGTACGCAGCAATTCAATCCTCCTGCCGTTCTTTTTTCTTTCTTTCTCTCTTTTGTACTTGGATGCAGTGTAACAAGGGAAAGACGGTCGCATCCTCTTTTTGTCTCTCGTTTAAAACTCACCTTTATTTCGTCGTAAATATCAGTGTGATAAAAAAATTCACCTGCGAGCGTCCCAGCCAAAAGGTCGAGGTTCGTGAGTTATGTGATTAATAATCGTATAATCAATTTCGAAAAAAATTTCAGAATCTATTTAAAATAAATATGTGGCATGTTGAACTATTAAGACTTTTCTTTGAGTTTTAATCATTAAATTATTTAACTTTAGTTCATCAGCTAAATTACTACATTGCTGTGAATATGACTAATTTTTAAAAAACGATACAAAACATCAAAGCGCATTCAAATTTCAATGCAACTTATTTTCGAAGTAAGTTCTAATCTAATTTAACTTCACAGACAATTTATTACTATGCATACGTTATGGTCTCTATTTAAAAAATTAAAAGCTTCATGGTACTAACTTGAATCTGAAAAACAAGTAGCCAGTTTACGAAAAATTGCAGTCATTTAAGAAAAATTTTTTTGAGCCGTTTTTAATTTTCAAAAATTTGATAAATGTGTTTTTATATTATACTATGTCTTCAGTCGATCATTCTACAATTATATAGAACCTTTTATGCTAGTAAAGAAATGCAGACTTTTGATGGATAGAAACAATGTATCACAACTAGAAATCAAAATTTCAATCTGAAGCGGTTCACCATAAGTTTTATATCCCCCCAATAAATAATGAAAACCTCACCAAAAAAAAAAAAAAAAAAATCAATCAGGTCTCTGGAACGCGAAATTTCGTACTTACTCATCATTCGCTCCTTGAAAAAGCGAGGCTCATCCATTCGAGCCCGCAGTAAAAAATTCATCAGCAGATTAATAAATCCCGTAATTAATTGCGCTGACAGTTACACGGATGATTGCGTCGTCGTCTCTCCGGTTAAGATCTCGTTAGGGTTAAAATCGTACGGCGAATTAACGAGCATATCGGCAATAAAACCAATCTAATAATAATCAAGGGTCGGCCGCGTGCTCATTGTCAAGGACACAATGAGGGGCTCGTTAAAGGACTCTCATCCTCTTTTTTTTTTATTGTTATTAAACCTTACCAGCGCACATGAATCACCGGACAATCGTATACCTTGTAATTACACCTCTTCTTTTGTCCGGACGCCCGCGTCCTTCAATGGCTGTTCTTTGATTTATAACCCCGTAAGACAATTATGATTAGCTGGGAAAGTTTTATCATTCGAGAGATGCGATGAGCCCGAGCTTCGACTCCCACGCTGCCTGCTTTCCAAAAATACCGTAACGAGTTTGGCGCTGATCGGACTTTCTTCCCGACCGATATCGATGCCCACTCGCCTGCATCTTTTTTTTTTTACTCGGCATGCGGTTATCTGGAGTCTGCGTACCCGCGAAATCTAATCCTGGCAGCGTAATGATCGGCTTTCCAGGTGACCGTTTTTTTTTTTCGATCTGAATCGTTGTGTAATGTCCGACTATTCGAAAAAAAAATACGATAGAAGAATTTTTTTAAATACTTGTCAATCGGAGATAGATTAAATATCCGACAATTAAGTAGTTCTTAAGATTCCTTTGTACTTAATTGATTATTCTTTGCTTTCTCCGTGGATTTATATATCATTTGAAAAATAGATTGAATTAAGTATGTCTCAATTTTGAAGTATACTTTCAGAGCTAAAAGACCCTTATCTTTCTTATAAAATTTTATTTTGATCAAAAAATTGGTACCCAATAGTTGGAGTAAGTAGGACTCTAAGAGTAAATATGATTTAAATATTATGCGATTCTATAGCTTTGACGATTTTTCTCAAACGAAAGCCAAATATTCTTAATGAAAAACAAATCCTGTATTGTAATAACGCATTTATATTTATTTTAATCAAAGTTTTATCTTAGTATCAAGTAAAAATTATTAGTGAAAATTTGATTTAATTTTTTGATTTACCTAAAACTTTATTAAAAAAATTTTTTTAATTTGAAATTGATTCCAATCCTAGCAATCAACTATTGTGTGTGTATGTACACAAAACAGTAGCCGAAGCTATTACACAAAAGGTATCTCGGATCATTTATCCATTAAAGTATAGGCTTCGTCGAGCTCGGAGTTGTAAATCAAACGAATTAACCAGGACGATTCCATGCAATTAGCACGTCATTATGTGAGGATTTTAATTTATCGATCCACTTGCTCCACGTGAGTTCATCTCTCTATACACTTTGCGGCACAATTTAATTTTACAAACATGTAACTTGGAATCCTACATGGTAGATATTTTTTCGTTTTGCTTTGATTGAATTTTTTTTGTACGGGAGATATCCGAATGCAAACCTTAAATGGTCAGATTGATGCTGAAAATAGTTTTTTTCGTAGAGTTTTTTTTTACGAGTAAACAAGAAATGTACATACTCTCAAAACTTAATTATTGAAACAAAAATAAAATCTGGATGGTAACAAAATTTTAATACACAGTATGAAAGAAATTACTTGTGTGAATGTACAGAGTAAAAAAAATTATTATTCAATGCATCTTTTAGAAATGACAAAAAAGATACTTAAATTAGAAACTAGTGAAAATTATCATTTATTTTACTTTAGACTCACTTTTTAAAAAGCGTCTGAGAAAAAAATTACCTCTCCGAGTTCAAAGAGTTGATCGCCAAAGAATTTAAAAAATTTGTAAACTTCTTTTGCACGCATACATCACGCAAAGTATGCATTTATAAGACTCGGTTCGGTCTTTACGATCGCATAAAAGCCAGGGCCCTAATTTCGCGAATTTTCGTTTGGCTCACGCCTCCTGCTTCTCCTCTCGCGGGACTCTCGCGCGTGTAATGATGACCGTTATTTTTCAGCAATTATCGCACGGCGTGGCGGCGACTCCCTGAAGCCTCGAATTATTACGAGAGCAAGAGCCATGCACTTTTTTACATGGTATAATCACAACACAATCTTTTAATTACCCAGCGGGTTTCATTTCGTGCTTAATTATATCTCGCTCAAAAATGAAAAATTTTTTTACGACCAACAAAAAATCACCCGGTGATCGCGAGGTCTGCTTTATCTCGGGTTTAATTGATTCGTCCGAAGTACGAAGGTAACCTTTTTTTTCCAAACTGTTTGCTCAAATTAACTTTAAATGAAGTTATTTCTCATGGTCCTTAATTAAGCATCGCGATGAAACTCTTATAATTATAATACCTGCAAAAGATTTGAAAGACTTAAAATAATGACGCACCGTGATTTAAGAAAACGAAAATTAAGATTAATGTAAAATAATTGCCAAAACAAGTTTAAAAAAACACTCGTGTCTTTATACAACGCAGTATTTATCTAAAATTTATTATATCACACCGCAGCCGCAGAATTGATAATTCAATTTATTAAAATAACCGAGAAACGTGTAGACTATAAATTACGGGAGTTTTCGCATATGAAATAAATGTGCTTTTTTATTTTATTTTTAAACCACTGGCGCCAGGAAAAACGAAGTAAATCGGCAAAAGTGATGAAATTTTTCTCGACCGAGTGCGGTGTCACTTATCTAAGCACCCAACAGGTATACAAGATTCGATATCGAAAGCGCCTCTTTCGGCCTACGTCCCATTAAGAACAATTACCTAATTGAATTTATTCGAGTTATCTGTCGAAGGCTGCACCGCATTCCAATATCGTAGATAATGTTTTGTAATTGTGACTTAACGAGGGTAGTGCATTATTGGTTTAAAAAAAAAAAAACTGTGACTACATGTTATTCGGATTTAAATTTTTACATAGAGCGCCATATGTTTTACAAATGAATGTCAATCATTATCGCGTATGCCTAATTAGATGGAAAGAAAAAAAAAAAAAAAAAGGCATTCGACTTTCTTAATGCAGTTTGCTGTCGTTGGCTATTTATCGATACTTTATTATGCTTTTTACATTTAAAAAAGTCAATAAAGTAAAATTGATAAGGCTCGGGAGTTATGTAACTAGTTAAGTTGAAACAACTTGATGATAAACAATTTACCATAATGCACTCGTCGACTCGTTCGTAATTGCAAAACACACCCTTGACAATAATTTTACAAAACGAGATCGAAACTTATTAGCTCGGCAACGATTAACCAAAGCATTCGTCAAGTTCACTCCGGAATAACAAGTTTAGAAAAAGGTGGTAGCACCAGAGCCATCGTTATTGATAGTGTAAAAGGTAGATTATCTCTTGTTCAGATCTTAATTGGAGCAAGATTCGTCCCGAGAGGAAAATATTCTCACTACCGAGATCTTACATGTATTGATTGAACTAAGAACAAAAAAATCATACTTTTGTTTACACAAACGCCAACGTTGAAAGGTGATGATTACTCGGGTGACTGATGACGAGCCTCATCAATCACAATAGACAATGCGTAAATCATCACCTGCGTATAATTGATTTTCATGATTCATCTCTCGGTTCTCAGTATCTACTGTCTACAGGTTGTTTTTATAATGTTAAAAAAAAAAATTTTTTTAACTAAATTCAAAATTTTACTATCTGTGCCACTGTTAATAATAATTAGATAAAACATCCACGCGTATTCATTACAAAATGTTAAGCCAAAGATAAATAACGTCGCTTATGTACGAACATGATACATTAAACGTGTTTCTACAAGTGGAATCCAAACATCGATCGAGTACCATCAATTCTCCATCGAAAGATAAATCCCGCATCCAACGAGAATGCGAGAAGAAAAAACAAAAAAGGTCGAATTGGATTATAAGGCGAGCGGATCAAAATCGACCAACAGGTAACAGGCCGCCACATTCTAGAGCACTGTTAAAAACGGTATCTGCAGACGTTTTAATTGAACGAACTCGTTCTTTTTTTTCTATATCGCTCGCAAAAAGGAAAATAAAACCCAGCGTCACAATAAAGAGACCATCTACCCTCGTCTGCAGGCAAAGTGTCGCGTAATTCTGCAGTAAAAGGAAAAGATAAAACGAAAATCTGGCGCATAACACGTTTGGCGTTATAGATCGAAACCCGAGAACACGATTGCCTTCGATCCGGATGATCTACAGCGCACTCGTCGTTTTTTGGGACGTACGCGTGTATATACACTAGCCAAAGAGAAGAGAATGATGACCGACGAACGGCTTAATGGCATGTATCAGATTGCCCAACACTAGACTACTTTATTAAAGCCTTTTGTTGCGCTACCCCGGGAAATTCGATTAATAAGCTTGATTTTATCTGAAACATAGAAGCTTGATAGGTGTTCGGAGAAAATTGCACGAGCTGGTTTTTATTTTTATTATGTTTCTGATGCTTTATTATCTATTTTATGTTCACATTGAGTACGCTTATTACGAGTATAATACTTATAAATGCATATTTTTATCGTAACTGGGCTGGCATCGATTGAATAAATTTACAAATATTTGATCGAAAAATTCGCAACATTCAGGACATCTAAATCAAAAATCACGAATTGCATTTTGATGAATACTTCAAAGATTCGCGCTCAAAAGCAGATTTCTGCAGCGCGAGACGGCTGGTAAAGCAGACGATCTACTTGATCGCCTGCGGTATTTAAAAAATTTTATCGAATGTTTATATAAAAACTGTATAAAATAGTACAAAAAGAGTACGAAAAAGGTACATAAAAATTGATCATTTCATTATAACGTCGGGTTTTGGCAATTATGGCGGACTATTTCCTTTTAAAACTTTACATGCACTTTGATTAATAATGTTACATCGATCACAAATCGGTTATTGCGGATTTAATTAATTATTCGGTAATGGCATTATGCCAATCGCGTTTCCATCGCCTTCGGCGTTGAGAGTTAGACCGAATTCTTTCAGCGTTGCATTGTCTACGACTCCGGTTTTTACGGTCTTACGAATAAATTCTTGATTTTCTTGATTGTTCTCGAGCAAATTTCTAATTGCAAATGTAGCCCACTGCATTATCACTGTATTATGATCTTGTTAAGAAAAAATATTATTTTAAACATCATTTTTGAGAAATCATAATCAATTGTAAAGCAATTTAAATTATTGAATTAATTTTAATCAAATTTGAAAAAAATGGTTTCTTTCAATTTTTGTGATAAGATGATAAGTAATAAACATGAACCTGATTAATATATACTTTGATAAAAAAGGATACATGGATTTCGGGCATCGATTTTACTGCAGTCGAGAAGAAGAGAGATAGCATCGTTTTCTCGTACCTAGAAAAAATTCAAAAAATAAGAGATATTATTTTGTATAAATTGTTTTTATGAATAAATAAGTACACACCAAGTTTTGATTCTGCTCGTTTCTATAAACTAAATTTCCAATAACGCGAATTAAAGCTGCTTTAAAGCCAAAGGCAGGATGACTTTGAATATCATCTTTGTTACCATTATGATTTTCAGTACTTTCACCATTTGATTTTTCAGTTTCATTATTTTTGTTTGCTATTGCAAGATCACTCAATTTTTGTACTGGAGTGAAACTGTTGTTTGATTCTTTTCCAATTGTGTGTATGGCCTTCAAAAGATCTGAAAAATATAAAAATAATTGAATAAAAAGAAAAATTATTAACTTTTTTGTAAATATTGGTATGATATTTGATTTTTTAGTTTAAAATATCACTTACAAAGACAATTTAATAGTAAACTTTTATCTTGTTGAAGTTGTTTGAATGATTCATACTCAGGATTAGTTGTCATTGCCCCTAATATGTCTAACAAAATAGTGACCTCAGTTGGGTCTAAATTCACTTGAGCTTCTGCAGTTTTTAAAATTAAATCACTTTTTGACTTAAAAGTGTCTGATAAAAATTCAATAGTTTCAATTGGCAGCTTTTTATCTTTATCTTGTTTATTAGAAGTAGAAGTCACTTCTTGATGAACTATGTCCAGTAAGTACAATTTGTTATCAATTGATATTTCTTCATAAATATCTTTCAAATAATTTGGTTCCTGAAGTAATAAAACAACTGTGTCTAATGCCGCATGGATATCAAACACAACGGATTGAATTAACTTTGAGGTTAATTCTTTAATATTAATCACAGAATAAAATTCCTTTTTTAATTTTCTGACCATATTATGCACATAAGCGCAAGCTGCTCTTGCAGTAGGAGCTTTATCAGATCCAACTAAATGACTGAAAAAAAATTTGTTATATAAGTTTAGAAATTTTGTTTTTCTTGTACACTGAGAGAAAAATTGTTTATATTTGGTTCATGCAACGGAATCCTTCTCTTATTTATATTAATGGATTAAACTTAATAAATAAAACTTCATACAGTAACTCTATAGAGAAATTTTCCTTTTGCAACTGCTTTTGTAACAAAATAGTAGTTACAATAGTTCGATTGAGAGAACGATGTATGAGTTTTATTTATAAAATTTGTCAAAAGATTTGATAAAATAAAAATCTTGAAATAATTACTTACATAATAGCATTGTTGAATTTCTCATCTTTGATGCAGTCTATTATAACATTTGGATTTTCAGTTGTTGTAGGACCGAAAGAATAGCTGAAAAAATTACACAAAAACTGAAGGCAAAGTCTCATAATTTCATTTTGCTCTTCCACCAGTGGTTTGTCAGAACTATATTCTGTTATTGATTTTACAACCCATCTAAGCACACCTTCATATGGAAAGAAATTCTGGAATGGGTAATTTTTATTTTTTAAGTAGTCAGGGCATTTTTCGAGTTCCTTAAATAAAAGTTTGTATATGTTGTTATGAGCTGATGAATTTTCAGCATTATCTAATTCAATTTCCATTTCCAAGTATCCAGTAAGGGTAGAGTTGCCCAAACACTTCAGTAGAACTATCATTACATTTTCCGGTAAGTACCCATCGAGCAGAGTTTCAGCAACTTTCAGTGTTTTAGTAAAGTCACTGACAGACCTAAAAAAAATAGACTAATTATTAGATCAATATCCTTTCAATAAACTTACAAACAACTCATACCTTGGTAAATCCATGCAAAAGTCTTTAGGCTTTAAAATGGTCACAAGTGTGTCCCAGTCTTTTTTCTCGATACACGTGAACAACGTCTCGTTGGGCTCCATTTTATTACTTTTAGAATCCTGTATAAATAAATATGCAATTTTAAACTAAATCGGGAAAAAATTAAATAACGATTTATTTAATTTGATGCAATTTTACCTATATAAAGGCACGCTGTCAGATATTATTTAAAACAACTTTACACCTTTCGCCTGCAAGCTGACAGATTTCACACTCATAATCAACAATGTGTGTATCTATAGAACAAACTTTTTGATTGATAACGAATTTGCCGAAACTCGAAGTTTTGCGTGGGTGTTCGAGTTTTTTATTTTTTTTTTATTGTTAATCTATCCGATGAGTGGTTGTCCTCTTTAGCACTCTTTAGTGTTTTTACTCAGTTTTTAACTACGCCATTTGACGCCGGTGAGGGTAGAGATTTCTCGTAGAGGTGTATCTCTAGATTCGCGGAAATTTCGCCTACCGCAGCGCCCGCGAGAGGACACGAAATTACGAAAGCTCCAAAAAATATATCTATATTCATTGTCCTTTTACGCAGGTCGCAGGTCCAAGAAAACGTAAGTGCAGCAGCAGCGCTCCGTAGCCCAGCCGTGACTCTGCGCGTTTTAGCCGTCTTTAGCGGTGTTTGTTGATTTTTTCCCTTAACTTTTTTGTAGCTGTTTTAAGTGAAATTCAATCAAGGTATTGTATTTTAATGTCAAGATTGATAAAATGATTATTGGTTTTCTTGTCAATTATCCCAAAAAGTTATTCTGATGCGAAATTATTAATGCTTGTGCAGTGTCATTGTCATATTAACCTCTTTCATGAGCACACAATTTGCATTTAAAATTTAAATGTACACATCTTAGTAATTTATTTCAATCTTTTTTACTAAAACAGGAAACTTTACTATTTTATTAATCATTAATTGTAACAATTTAAGACTTTTCTTTATAACTTTGTTTTTTAAATTAACCTCAAGTCTAACCTCAAATTTTGAACAGAACGAATCTGTTAGCAAAATTGTATTTTTATTATAATTTTTAATAATTTTTTGTGTTGAAAACATAGCTTACTTAGTAAAGAATCATTATTAAAGTACTAAATTTAGTTACACTTTTCAGATGTTCCTAACTCGCTCTGAGTATGATCGGGGAGTAAATACTTTCTCACCTGAAGGTAGACTTTTTCAAGTTGAATATGCCATTGAAGCCATAAAGCTTGGTTGGACCGCTATTGGAATATGCACATCTGAAGGAGTAGTGTTGGCTGTTGAAAAACGTACTACATCTTTTTTGATGGAACCAACTATGGTTGAAAAAATTGTTGAAATTGATAATCACATTGGATGTGTATCATCTGGACTGATGGCAGATTCAAGAACAATGATCGATAGAGCAAGAGTAGAATGTCAGAACCATTGGTTTACTTACAATGAAAAAATGTCCGTTGAATCCGCAACTCAAGCTGTTTCTAATCTTGCTATCCAATTTGGAGATAGCGATGATGATGGAAGCGCCATGTCAAGACCATTTGGTGTGGCGCTTTTATTTGCCGGAATTGATGAAAAAGGGCCTCAACTATTTCACATGGATCCTTCAGGAACTTTTGTGCAGTACGACGCCAAAGCAATTGGGTCTGGTAGTGAAGGAGCACAACAGTCACTTCAAGAAGTTTATCATAAGGTAATTAGTTTGAAGTTTTAATTAAATTTAAAAAAATTACCAAAAACTAAATAGTTTGATTATAGTCATTGTTATAGTCATTGTATATAAAAATTTTTAAATGAAGTACAAGTTTTTACATATTTTAACATTATTTGTTCAAGAAGTATTTCATTTTTTCAAAATAAATTGTCAATTTTTGGTGCCTGAACATTTCATTCAATTTTTCAGATTTAAACTAGTAATATTGATTATTTTGATAAATTGAATATTTAATTGCAATAATGTTTTTTTAAATTATTTAATTACTTTGAACCAATTATTATCTCTCATTTTTTGTTTTTATTATTATTTTAATTTAATTAATCAAATTTTTGTTGGTGTAGTTAAATTCACTAGAACAATTTTTATCTGTGACTATTTTTTGTTGTTGTAATTTTGCTAAATTAAAAATTTTATATCAAAGCCATGAGGCAAATTTCAACTGAAAAACCTCAATCTTTTATCACAATTTTTTGCAGTCCATGACCTTAAAGGAAGCCACGAAAGCAGCACTGAAGATATTGAAACAAGTTATGGAAGAGAAACTTAATGAGACGAACATTGAAGTCATGTCCATGACTCCAGAAGCCAAATTCCACATGTTTACAAAAGAGGAACTACAGGAGGTGATTGCAGATATTGTATAATAAATATTTATAAATAATCTTTTTAAACAGACTAGCAAATGAATTTCTAATGGTAACAAAAATGCAGTCCACTCATGCAGACGAATTATGCCATCCGTTTTTTGGCACAAAGTGTAATCAGGTTTACACAACTTTATTACATCAAGTTTTTCTTGGTGAAATAGAAAAATATTTTTAAAAATCATTGTAATTTTTTTTAAGATCTATGAAAAATTGTTCATTTACTTTATTTCTAAATAATATTTCTATGTTATTTAATAACATTTGTTTTATAGCAAATTCTTGCAATACAGCTGATTTTTAAATCAAATTTTCTTTTTTAAATTTACCATGTATTACCAATATCCATTTACTAACACTCTATTTTAATATGTAGGAGATTGGAGTCGTTGTAGAAAATCAAGAAGGTTCATTAAGGTCTTCAACTACTTCACGTCCATCCGTACCAATATTATCCCACCGACCCAGCAGCCAAAGTTGAATTCCTCAAATCCTTCAG
Source organism: Encarsia formosa (assembly GCA_038277355.1). Classification (NCBI taxonomy): domain Eukaryota; kingdom Metazoa; phylum Arthropoda; class Insecta; order Hymenoptera; family Aphelinidae; genus Encarsia; species Encarsia formosa. The sequence goes on from CM076184.1 coordinate 118,005,100, forward strand.
CGCTGCTTTCCAAACCATAAGTTATTGCACCTCTAATTTCATTTCAGCTACCATTACTTCACTATATTTATTTATTTAACTATTAATTTTGTTCATAGACTAGCTGTAATATACTACTTACAATTAAAATTTATTATATGGTACGAGTTTTGAATATAATCTAATATCAAATTATTTTATTTTATAAATATGTAAGAAGCATAATGATTACTAGTTCAAGGTTAGTAATTATTTTATTTTATAAAAAATCATAAAGTATAATATTTATTTGTTCCGACTTAAATTTCTGATTTAATTTGAATTATCTTTGTGAGATACTTTTATATTGTTTCATAGCTTTTTCGTTTATTTAACGTCATTTCGATTTCAATTTTTGTTTAGTTTAAATTAGTTTTATTAATGTGTTTCGACTTTGTTTTTGATAGTTTACTTAATATTTATAATACTAGTGTTTTTTCAAACCTTTGAGTACTGAATAAGTATAATAATAGAAAATAGTTCATTATGGTGGTCATGTTAGAAGACAATTTTGGTCAATTACAGTGAACATCAATTTAGTTGATCTTCGAAAAATTATCTGTTAGTAAGTATACTTTCCAAAAAAGCTTTAAATATTCAATAAATTGAAACCTAGATTAACTATTTCTGAAAAAGAATTTTTTTTATTCGTTGTCGAAACACCAGTACCACACTTCGCAGCGAAAACACGTCGACCGCTCAAATAAAATAGGGAACAAAAAAAAGTTGATATTTTATCTTACTCGGCATTCAACGAAACCAATAAAGAAAGAAAGAAAAAAAAAGAACGTAGAATAAAACATGAAAAAAAAGTCATTCTGGCAAAACGAGAGCTCCCTCGATTAAAAGCTCTATGCTCGTAGTCGCGCGTATCCGAAATCAATAATTAATTTTCGCCCCGTGGCTGGCTGCGATAAAAGGCCCGGAGCTTTTTTCGTCTCGCACCGATCACTGGATATTATTCGTTCAATTCCGCTTCACGATTCCGCTTCTCGAAATTCCCTCGGGGAAATGTGACACCCGATGATTGCGGGGAGCTTCGTACGCAGATAAGGGCTTTTTTTTAATGTTGATTGATTGAGGCGTATTTCATTGAGCGGTTCTTTTTTTGCAAGGTGAAGGGGTTTCGAGTAGACCTTGAAGCAGTAATTTTTATCCGATCCTTGGAATATATTTTTTTTTAATGTGATAAAAAACACTTTTTTATTAAGATAGAAAAAAAAAAAGAAATGAGAAATAATTATGGACATTGACAGAAGTGTCAACTTGGCTCGCCGAAGCCAATTATAAAAACAAACCGCTCTCTAATTGCAAACCAAACGGACGCTCAATTAGTGCATTGGCAAAGCTACGCCCTTTTTAATTTTCATTCCCGGGAGTTGAAATGATAAGATTTAAGGGCAATTACGATGAAATTGCAAATGTTTTCTTTTTTTTTTTTTTTTTTTTCAATTTTAGTTGCCATAGCGGAGAAAGCTTTTGAGAGTTAATTTCTTGAAATTGTAATTACCGAGTGAAATAAAAATTTATCGATCGATTAACCGAAAAGACAATTTGAAGTAAACGTTTAACTTGAAACTGCTGTTTGTTTATTTTAGTCAGTTTTATAGTAGATCCAATGAAACTTGGAAATTGCCTTGCGATAAAAATTCACGTTATGATTTCCAAGTTGGGCAATTTTCTCGTGAGTGTTCCTAATTGAACTCATTTGCTCCAGTGCACAAATGACATTATGTAATTTTCTTAATGTTAAATAATATCTTGTCGATCATTTTTGCGTAACATATTGCATGGAAACTAAATTTGGAATTCTGAAAAAAAAATTTTGAAACCTTTTTATTCTTGACCTTAAAAAACTTTCGTGTTTCGGTGAAAAGAAAATTGATTGTACGAAACTGTTTTATCGTACGAAATGAAAAATAAGTAAAATGAAATTATTCAACTTGACACTAAAAAAAATGAAAAAGTTTTGGGCAACAGATTTTTTATGTAGCATCGTGAATTTTAATTTTGGTACCTAAATTTTCTTTTACTTATTTCAATTTTGTTTATTTTAAATAAAAAAAATTTTTTTTTATGATGCAATTTCTCGAAATTTTATCTTACATTATTATTAAGATTGTTATGAAAAAAAAGTTGCTCACAGTTACGATTAACATATATAACATGATTACATGGTGCCGGAACTGAAGTTTAATGTTTACATAAAATTAAATGATTCATTCATATCTTGGTTACTGAACAAACAAAAAATTTAAATTTTTTAATGAAAACTGTTGAATCAAGAATTCGTTTCCTTATCAATTTTTGTCTCATAGTTGAAAATCGTCGTCTGTGAACAACGTACACTGAAAACTTAAATTTTTCTTAATTCCCGAATATTTATTTCACAAAATCTATGTATGTACATAATAAATGAATCAATTAATAAAAAAAAAACAAATTTTTGGTACATCCAAGACATTGAAAATCTGTTAGATAAATTTAATTTTGAATTTATCACGCACTTAAACATATAAAAAAATGTTTGTTTGTTTTTTGTTTTTTTTTTTTTTTTTTTAGAAATACAAGAATTCAATTTACTCAAGTCCTACGACTTTCTCCTGAAAACCAGAGTAATCTCGGCGGGCGGCAATGAAAGGAGCCAGGAATAAAAAAAAAAAAAAGGTCCAAGACGAAGTGATACATAAGCGTGCGAATAAAAGGAGTAGGAGATGGGACGTAATTAACTGAAGCGGCTATAGGAGAATCATCTCCCCCGGGACGAGGAGAAGGAGGAGCGTCGTCGTATCAGACAGCCGACACTCGCCCGGGCTGGCGTTCGAGTTTCGCTCTCGACGCGATAATTGACTTCATCGCTTTGCGCGAGCTTCCCCTGCACCTCTCTGCCGTTAATACCCAACGCTGCGGATGGATCAGCGACTTTAGCCGGTCTTATCCTATAGTTAGCGAACTGGAGATTTAACTTCTTTTCACAGTCTCTCTCTCACTTTTTATTTCGGTGGCTTGCGGCATTTCTTCGCTTTGAACGGTATCAATTATCCTAAAGTCATTGTCGTTGGGAGCTTTTTATAAATCAACTTTGAAAGCAATGTTTGTAAAATTTTACTTTCATTTGCATGCGTTATTTATGACGCACGTATCGAGCATAATTTTTTGGTGTAGTTTTGTTTGATTAATGTTTGAGCTACTAAAAACCAGGAAAATTGATAAATTTCTTAATTTAGACTCTGAATAAATTAATTTATATTTGCTTGAGATTCCAATATATCAATTATCTATTTCATGAATTATCTGCAACACTTCATGAAAACTTGCGACAGAAATAAATTTAAATCTTGTATAAATTTGAAATATAAAAGTTCAACTTTTTAGCCAAGCTTAAAAATTCTAGTAATAATAATTCTTGATTTTATCGATTAACCATGTTTAATTAAATTTAAAGTATTAAATTCGCATCGGTAAATTTTTATCGTAGTACCGCAACTTCGACAGGTTTTTCAATGTAATCACTGCTAATTCAAGTCAAACTAAAAAATTCACATTTTGTCAAAGAGTGAACTAATGATTTTTTTATCTCTTTTTAGCTGAGTCTATTTTTTACAATCTTTTCAGTAAACTGTAACTCACCTGCCAAAGTCACACCAGTTAATACTGTATCAATGTGCTTATAAAAAATCTGACCGGCTTTTAGAATCAGATATATCTGACGTATGTATATACGTTGCAGTTTAAATCAATCAATGCTTCAACCTATTTTAAAAAAAAGATCCGTAAGTGATAAAGTATAATCCCACCCGAAACAAGTTCTATAAACATTTTTTCACAGTGCAAAAGAATTTTAAGTCGTCCCACGCGCTTGATTTTTGAAAACCCATTTGAAAACAGGAACACAACTAATCTTACTTCGTTACCAGGCAGCCGCTGCCACCTCTTGAATTATTGTTCTCGCGAGTGGTGCAGGGGCGTGCGTGCGAAAAGCATTTTGTTTTTTCGAAATCCAAATGGTCCGCGCGGTGCACAATCTCAAACCAGTATCTGCGCAATATGGATTTCTGAAAGCTACGAAAAAGGGCGTTGCGAAATTTTGAACTCGAAGTAGGCCACAAATACTTCTTGGGACCTGGCTAACGCGGAAAAAAAGAAGAAAAATCAATTCCCCGTAAACAAACTTGGTCAACACGCACCTGCGTCATAATCTAAAATTCATTCGCGAAGAAAATATATATTTTTCAAACTTAATAAATACACACTCGAAAGTCGGCACTTGTTAGTTGTGCAACGGGAGCATAATGCAGGTGAAAAAACTATTAGTTTTGTCCAGGAAGAAGAGGGGTTTGATTATTGTGATGATTATTATTATGAAGAAATTTCGCTCGTATAAGCCCCCACCATTTACCCTGTTACGAGTGTACTGTATTTATACTCCCCGGAAATATTACTACCGAGGATGGTATTTTTCCTCCTTCTTTCTATCCCTCGCTCGCTCTTTTACCCAGTGTTAAGTCGAGTCTGACCCATTGCACTATTTTACCCGGTTGTAGAGTTTTTTGCCGCCATAAACTCTAACTAGTTTACTTTTACTGCGGTGTTAAGTATTTTTTTTTTTTTCTGAATTTATGGTACAATTTTACGGAGTCACCTTCGTGATTGATTAAAGCTACCGGGGTAAGTTCGCGGGTCCGAATCCTTAATTGCGCTGAATTTTTCGGCGAACGTGATTACATAACGAGTTGTAAACTTTGCGGTTTATACTAGACCGTCAGTCAATCCATTACATATAATTGCAAAACCTTACTCTTAATTCTTATCGCTTCAAACATAAAAATCCATTTTGTTTACACATGTTATTTACTACACCTTGAACCATAAGGGAACTTGCAAGGATTTGAAAGGAAATTTTTTAATTGTGAACGATTCAAGACTTGTTTTAACCACCTGATAATTTTTGTACGGTGAAGTACTAAAAATTTTTATTTATTTGAATTTGACGCCATCAGTAGCAATGCGTATGCCAACTCTTTACAATTTCATTTGATAGGCTGGATTTATAATAACCATTCATTTAATATCTAGTTGCTTGCCCTCAATACCAGAGTGAAAAAAAAAGAAACATATTTTAAAAAAATCATGCAAGTTTCCCCATTCGAAGAAAATTCAATCAATCACTGTTATTCGAAAATTTCCAGCCCTCATTGCGTGATGTAAAACGGGTGAGGTCCGACGGTAAAAAGTGCGGTTTCCCAACCCGCTAAGCCTCGCGTATTGCACAACACCGTTTGGTCATTAAAAATCACTCACGGCGCGAAAACCGGAAGCGAATCCTCGGGAAGTATCCATCCCCGCGGTGCAGTTGTTTTTTCTTTTATAAAATAAAACAAAAAAAAAAAGAAAAAAAGAACCACTTTCACAAGGTGTTGCGTTTCTGGTGTGACTTTACAGGGTATTTATTTCTACGGTCACTCGATATGTCGTGCACATTTCGTCGGTCCACTTGGGCAATTTTCGTATGATAAGTAGGTCGCGCGACCGTTTGATCTGCGAGCGAAGAAGAAAAAAAAAATGAATAAAAGGAAAAGGCGTATTAGCTTTCGCAATGACTTTGAACACCGAAAATCCCGGGGGACGTTCACGTAACGTCCAAGACACGGCCGAGTATTCATAATGATAATAAAACGATCGATTTTTCGAGAATAAAGATCGCAACGTGGAAGTGCAGGCTAGAAAGAAACGCGAGCCCGGCGCATAGAGAAAGTAATATACTTTCTTGCACGCGTACGCACTTGGTTAATTGCCTCTCTCGTAAGATTCCGCGCGAAAGTGTCGGCTTGTAACAGCGGAAATTGCGAGCGAGTAGTTTCGAATTTTCAAAAAAAAAAAAAAAAAAAAAAATATATATATTTAAGAGTAAATCATGCGCTACCCCCTCCACATTTGTTTTATTCGCGTCGATCAAGGACGACCGCGAGCGCCCGGTCAACCTCGAAACCGTGACTTTGGTACTTTTTTAATGCCTTTTTTTGAAATAAATTGCCCGTAACCGGACGTTGATCTCGAGACACTTTTACTCTCTGGATGGGGACGGGGAACAAAGTGATTACAACGTGCGAGTAAAGTAAAATTTTTTTTTTTATTTCATTTTTTTGCAGTACAAAAATTTGAGGGGAAGGACGGGAAACCGCCTGGAACGACAGACCCTCTTGACTTCCCCTCCGTCTTCTTACACACATACATTTTTCAGCGCGTTTACAAATTTTCTCAACGGAGTTTTACAATAAAAATAAAATAATCATTTTTTCCTAGTACAGAAAAAAAAATTGAGTATTTCAAGAATCCTGCGGGGGTGTATGGTCAGTCGATGATAACACAGAAAATGTAAAATCAAACCTTTGTCTTTTTTTTTTTTTTATTTACAACGGCGTAGAGGTATAGAAAAATTTGAAAAATATAATCGGGGGAAGGGATTCGCGCTTTTATCTATCACTTCACGCATCGCGTAATTCTCCGCTGGAATCGGGTAATCGAGATTTTTTCCAGCGAGCGGGGGACTTTCTTTTCGATTCGCGTGCGCGAGTTTTTTTTTTTTTTTGTACATTGCTTTTGATATAAAAAAAAAAAGAGCGGCTGTTTTGCGGGAAGGGTAAGTGAATAAACTCTCCTCGTTATCTTTCCCGCAAGCATGATTCCTCTTTCTTTCTTTTTTTTTTTCGGGAGGACTTTTCGCACGATTATGAAATAGCGGCGCGGTTACGTGCAGGGATCACACAATCCATTTTGTCGGAATTTTCATTGTTACGACTGCTTCATTCATTTCTCACGGGTGTCTTTATTATACAATCTTTCCGGGTTCCTGAGCGAGGGGAAAATAAAAAAAAAAAAAAAAAAAACGCGAGCGCACGGCGCGAACCGAAAAGAGAGACGATCATTCATCATTTAAAATCTAGAGAACGTTTCAATTGGCTAGGGTACAATAATTTTGAGTGTTACGAATAATGAAAAAAGCTCTTGAGCTTTTGGGCGGAAAAATTTAAATTGAAAAAAAATTCTGTTTTTTCTCATGATGATTTAAACAAAGTTAAGCGAGAGATGGTCTATGAGAGGGGGACAGAAGAGAGATTGATTTAGTAGCCGTGGTGACCGTGCTCGTATCCATGGTCGTATCCGTGTTCTATGTGGGCGGGTTCGTGATGCTCGTGGTGGTGTTCCTTGATGTGGACGGGAACTGGCACTGGGACCTTGACGGGGTAGTGGACGGGCTTCTCGACGGGGTATGGGACCTCTTTTTCAACGATGTAAGGCTTGTCGACCTAAAATTGGAACGTTACAGTCAGATGGTTGAACAAATTTTTGAAACAAAAAACGAGTAAAAAATAGAGTAACTTACCGGAACCTTGACTGGGTAAGGAACGGGCTTGTCGACCGATACGGGGTATGGTTTGTGCACCAGGTATGGCTTTGGCTAGAAAAAAACACAAACAAAAAATTATTATTATAAATAAAATAGGAAAATTTAAAAAATTTCTGCCCTAGCCACAGCTAATGTAAATTTCCAATTTAACAAATTATGTGCACTGCAACCGAAGCAATGTAAAAAATTGGATAAAAAGTTATTTAATCATTTAACGTTGTAAAATTTTCAATAATACTTACCACGGGTACTTTGACGTGAACTGGGTAAGGCTTCTCGACGGGGACTGGGTACGGTCTGTCAACGGGAACCTGTGAAATTTCAATTAATTTGGGCATGAGGTATTAACGAAAGAAATATTTTTAAAAAAAGTTTGGTCTGGTAATTTAAAATTAAGACATTCGGTACCGATTTTGACCATAATTTGACGAAATAAAAAAGCACTGTAAAACAACTAACCGAGGATGAGGCTAACTACTTCTACGAGTCATAATAAGTGATGGGGAGAAATTGTTACGTCGATAATTTGGGGACCGGTGCAATAAAAATCGCCAATGCAAGGAATGCCCCGTAATGATTCAATAGAGTTGGAAACCGTAGGTGTAATGAATTTACGTCATTATAGTCATCAACGATGAGAAATCTTTGATTTCAGAGTTATCAAAATTAGTATTATTATAAATTGCGTTTCCGATCTCATGATTCAAAAAAATTATTTTATACGTTTTTGCCTTTTAATAATATAGCGATTGTTCGCACTGGAGAACGAATCTTGACCGTCTTACAAATCAGTGTCATCAACTAGAGATAACCTAGGCGATCCTTTGACCTCGGGGAACCTTGACCGAAGGAATTGTTCCGAGGTCGAGGTAGAACGGGAAACCTCGATAGATTCGGCGTCGACTGTGAATCCAACCCCCCACCGTACTTGAACGATCCACAAAGTTCGCGCGAGTCATAAGAACGATATCAATAGTGTATTTTTTACTAACCTTGACTTCATAAGGCACGTGCTTTTCGACGGTAACTGGGTACGGCTTCTCGACGGTCACTGATAAAAAAAAATTCGTGATTGAGTAAATAAAATAATTAAAAAGTTGTCATTTGAATAAATTACACCTACCTGGGTATGGTTTGGGAACTGGTACGGGGTACGGTCTGTCGACGGGAACCTTAAATTAAAAAATTATAAAATTAAAATTTTATTTTTGGTCAGGTACAACTTTGACATTTAAACAAAGTTTAAAGTTCTCACCTTTACTTCGTAAGGAACGTGCTTGATCACTTCGTACGGGTGGGGCTATAGTAAATAATAATAATTCTGTTTTACTTGTGTATGGCATAAAAGACTATGAAAAAATTTTAATATTACATACCACGGGTACTTTGACTTTGACGGGGTATGGAACGTGCTTTTCCACTGTGTAAGGTTGGGGCTAGATAGAATAAATAATAATGATAACAATAATGCTTAAAGGTTTAAATAAACAGTAATAATACAGCAGAACCTCGCGCATCGTCCACACATCGGGACTGAGAACCTTGTGAATTGTAGTGGCTCCTTTGGTTTCTGAACAATGACCAAGATTTTTAGGACACCATTTGCAAAGTTTGGATAATGCGCGAGGTCCTACTGTACTGATTCACATGCGTATGGCATAAGAGCCTATGAAAATTACATACCACGGGTACTTTGACTTCTACTGGAATGTGCTTAATGACTTCGTACGGGGTGGGACTGTAGAATAAAAAGTTTAGAGTTTAGTATAAGTCTATTAAAAAAGATACCATTAAGAAGGTAAAAAAGGAACGGCGAGTGGGTTCGTTAATCAGTTTGCTAACATTTTGGAGTAATTTTTGAAGTGAAACGTTTCTACCAGTTGTACGGAATAATAGAGTATGGAAAATTAAACCGTGTTTCAGATTTCTTCCTGTATCGTTTTCCTTACTTACTAGGACCACATTTGGCTCTTAAACTTTTGAATAAAATTTATCATCGTTTGTGTGGTCCACTTAAACTTTTGTTATTTTTTAAAACTAAACGTCAATTGAAAACTTCCAATCACCATGAATTTCAACCGTCACTGGCTAACGATTACCGATACCTAATACAAAGCAAGTCTGAGTGTTAAACCCACTCGCCGTAAAAGCACTACCGCGCTTTAAGAAGGTTCAAAATTTGTTTACTTATATTTCAAATTATAATACTCACACTCCTACTTTGACTTCATAGGGCTTGTCGACTGGTACCTACAATAAAAAAATTTACATTTAATATTTATGCCGCGTTCAGGTCGCTAATTTCTATATTTCAATTATCGAGAAGTCAATTGTTGCGTTCGATACCAACTGGTGACAGCAGAAGGCACCCAAAAAAATTTAATCAACATCAATCGGAAACAGAACTTTCAATCTTCTTAATAGTATACACTTTTATAGTAAAAATATCTAGTAAAATCAAAGTTTGAATGGTTTAAAGATATGAAAAACAGGACAAATTAAAAAAATGGTCAAGTTATTCCCCAGAGAAACAAAGTTGACCTACGATACAATCCTATTTTTTATCTTTGAAGCATACTTGAGTTTATCTTTCGATTGACACGGATCACAATTTTTTCGACGCTTTATGCACACCGTTGACCGCTTAAAAATCAAAATATTGAAAGTAATCGTCCATAACCGTAATTGTCCAGTCAAAAGGATGAAAAAGCTCATTTATAAGTAAAGAAACATCTATCAATATCAACTAACCTTGACTTCTACTGGAATCTTCTTTTCCACGGTGTAGGGCTGGGGTACGTGAACGGGCACTTTGACGAAGACCTTGACGGGGTAGGGCACGTGCTTTTCCTAAACATTAATTTTAATTTTTTTACATGACATTTCATACTTAAAGAACGTGCTAATAAAACATAGTTAATGATTAAAGGAACTTACCACAGTGTAGGGCTGAGGAACTGGGACCTCTACCTTGACCGGAACGTGCTTGATCACGTCGTAGGGGATGTGCTTGATGTGCTCAACGGGTACAGGGACCTTCTTGATCACCTCGACGGTCTTGATGTGCTCGTGGTGTTCGTGGGAGATGTGGCCATGGTCGCCGAGACCGTACAGACCGCGCTTTTCGGTCTTCTTGCTCTCCGCTGCCTTCTCCTCCGACTTTTCCTCTTCGCAACGCGCTAACGCTATTAGCGCGAATAAGATTAAGCAGGTCTGAAACGATAAAACAAAAGTAGCGTTGGTTAACATTCATTCAATTTTTTTTTTTTTTTTTTTTTTTTTTTTTTTTTTTTTTGAATTCGAAGAATTCTTTTTTTTCTTCACTTTACAACAGACTTAGCCACTCTCAACTTTTGAAATTAAAATCCTAATTAGTAACTTTTAACGAAGAAAATAAATAGAAAACACCGTACAATCCAGGTACAATTTAATCGACATGAACGGAGAGAAAACCCGCGGAATATTATTATCATTCACGATCCGAGATTGATATCATAGCAGCACGCGCGCCGAGAAACCGCATCACTTTCTCACAAAAACAATGAAGCAAAAAAAAAATATATATATATTTTTTTATTTTAATTTACCACCCATCGTCTCAAACAATTTGTTCACTTCGTAGCAAAAAGGGCGCCCGAACGAGAAACACTTCCATATCGGCACTGTCCGAAACTTACCTTGAGCTTCATGGTTGGGTTCAACTTGGGGGGGGTGGGGCGGGGTGCTTCGTAACGGTGGCCGCAGAGGAACCACTCGACACTGTCTTGAATTTTCCCGCTGGCGGGCCTTATATACCTTCCAACGTCATATAACTCCGTACCCAGGCGCTCCCCCACCCGCCCCGGGGGCCCCCGCGCGCAACACTTTCCCTCCCAGCCCGCAAAAGCAAAAGTGTATACAACGCACAAGGTAAATAAAAATAAGTGATAAAAAGTCTGCAGAAGAAGAAAGAAAGAAGGAGGGGGAGGGGGAAGAAAAAAAAAGGAAGGATATCCAGCGAGCGTAAGCGGATCCTGTAAGCGCTGCACCTAATCGAATTTAGTGAGCTCGTCTATGCCCGGCCCGGGCTTGCATAATCCGAGAGGAGACCTTTTTTATATCGAAGTGCCGCCACGTGAAAGGGAAAACAAACATTGGCGGTAGGAGATCACCTCTTTGTTCTCGGGTAAAATATCCTTGCGGGGTTTTAATTAAACGAGTCTCACGTTCACCGAGTCTCGTCGAACCTTTTTGTCAAACTCGGGGGAGAAGGATCGCTCTATGAGAAACTACGAATGATTTATAAAGAGACCAGAACCGTTATGAGATATCGGGCTTGGATCTCGTCGATGCGGGATCGGAGCTTTTAACGGGGCACTGCTCAACAATGATTTCTTGTGAGTTATGGGATGATAACTGTTATGCGCGTTTGCTTGTTTTTCTAAGTTGATGACTCTCGAAGGATAATTTATTAGACCGACGCGTTTGCTGTCGATAGTTTGCACAGCTCCCGATTAACCGGTGTTACAGAGGCGCTACAAAGAAAAAAAATGTTGGGAGGGTAAGAGTTCATGAAAGCGATGGCTGATTAATGGAAATTGAATAACGAGCTGATTCCAAAAATTACGGTAAAAGGAACAAAATTTTAGTCGGTTAAGGTTACATCAAATGTTTTTTTGGATACTCGTTGAACGAGAAGTGCAGTTACATCATTCGATTAATTTTATTGGTTTTCTGAATTCAGTTAACCCCTTTTACGCTGGTATACTTGTAATTACTTTGACTTATCCTATAATTATTTGAGTCGAAATTGAAAGTTTAAAACAAATTCAAAAATAAAAGATGTATACGCTTGATGCTAAATAACTTATTTATAAAATTATTCAACCATTTTTCCAGTTCAAATTTATCAGACTGAAGTGAATTAGAGTTAGAATAAATTATGATAATATTGTGCAGTTAAATAAATAAACAAGTTATTTGACTCTAATCTTCAATACAATAAATTGAACTTGCGGCTATATTCAAAGAAAATTTTTTCCACTTTCTATTTTAAACTTTAAGGTTTTAATTTTACCACGCAGATACATTAACAATTTTACATTAAATTAAAAGCTGTTAAATAAGAAGCTTTATTTTTTATCTCAAAACTTGATTTGTTTCAAAATTTTTTTCTGTCGAATTGATAAGTCGCAACATCAAAAGGTTGCAATACTTGTTAAAAAAAAGCTGCCAATGGAAGTGAAATTTTTTAAGTTCACAACATGACAAGGCAATACATCTCTGAAAAGTTAAAAAAAAAAAAAAAAAAAAACCCTCGAGACATGAAATTAAAAACGAAACCGTCCCATCCTTATAAGTTACCCAGCGGAAGTATAAAGTAAAACCAGTCTTGCAAAACAGTTCATTATACACAAATGTGTACTTAACGTTGGCCTGAGAAGGGCCGCATACAGAAAACCGCGAAATTCGTTACTTTGATGCAAAACCTTATTCCCTTCAAGGTGAACACCTTTCGACAAAGCGTAAAAGCTTTGTTCACTCGAATCACCTGTGCCGTGACGCCGTCAACCGGTTTTTTGGTACCTTTTTTTTTTTAATCCTCTCAGTACCTTTATTTTCATTGAAATTTTATTGACTGTAACGGGATGAAATTTATAATTTCAAGTACGACGTATCTTAAACCTTCAAATCCTCGTTTCCTGCTCTCAAGTTTAGGGTCGGGCGAGAGAGAAATAATTTAGAGGCGAGTTTGAATACGGAAAAAATGTCTATAGCGGAGGACGAAGGATTATTACGAGGATGCAGGCGCTCCCGGTAGAGAATATTTAATATCAAGATGTGTAACTTTTTTCCTTTCGAGAGGTGTATTCTAATGCTAATTACCCATTTTAAAGTTTTTCCCGGCACTTGCACGAACTTTTTCGCGTCAAATCGGCTCCGTAAATAACATGCCACTCATTACAATCTTGTAAAAAGAAAAGTTTCAAAAAAAAAATGACGCTTTTATGTAATTGACTCGTCTACATTATGCAAACGAGAAGTATTTTTTCGTTTCACGCCGGACGAATCGGGGCCAATCTCGTTTCCTCCTCCTCGCGACAATGTAATTACTCGAGATTGATTAATCGATCGCTGTTACTCGAATTCGAAATTTTCAAAATCCCTAACCAAAAAGTAAGCGCGACAACGGCCTTTTGCGAAGAACTGGATTGCACTCGAAAGGTGTTCACCTTTGTCGGGTCGAAAAAAAAAAAAAAAAAAAAAACTCACCGAAAGTAAAAGTGAGACCGTTCTCTGGCAAGTGTGTACCCCGAAAAGAGAAAAAAAAAAAAATCGCGCGGTCTATATACATATAAATGAATCCGTCGGGTCCGCGATCCCGAAGATTATGAAATGAATTTTTCGTCAGGGGCTGCCGCGGTGCTTTATTGGTGGTAAATTACTTCCGAGGCATTACGAAAGCCAATAATTTATTAATGAGGCGAGTAGCACGCCGAGCGTGGATGAGCCGCGCTTTCTACATCCTAGTTTTATTGAGATTAACGCGGGAGCTTGCGATATATATATATGTGTGTATACATTTTTTTTTTTTTTTAAATCGAGCAATTCACCATACGGAAAAAAAGGACTTTCACTTTTTGTGCAAAAATTATTATTGATCGAGGAATAAACGAGAGTGAAAAAAAAAAAAAGCAGTTTCGATGATTATCAGTTTTTTTTTGGTTTCTTTTTTCCGCTCCTTCCCGCCTTGTTTACCTTCTGGTATATTCGGAAGATAATAAATTGGCTCTTAAGTGAAAAATATTTCACGGCGATGCTCGCGAAATTTATCTTGCACTTGCGGTACTTGTTTTTGAAAACGCGATGATTCACTGGGATGCTGAGATGGTATAAATATTTTAAAAAGTTGCTGATTTTTCAATCGTGAATTTCAATCTTTAAATTTTCCGCAGAGAATTATTAATAATTATCACTTAATAAATTTATTTATTTACATTTTTTATAGTTCCATTCAAACAACGGCATAATTTTAATCATGAACCGTGAATATTTTAAGTCATAAGAAAAATACAAATGTTTTAAATTTTAAACAGTTTCGATTTTTCCTGTATTCAGTGGATTAAATGCATAATCATCGAGTGATTGAAAGTTTCGATAAAATTAAAACTAAAACTTAATTGTAATTAACGAGCGAATGTAACCTATGATTTAAAATCAACAATAACCAGTTATCCAATCAACAAAAAAATTCAGAACACCAAGTAAAACCCGATTGTTTATTTTCCACGTCTGTGTAACAACGGCACTACAAAGAAAAATAATTCAACCATCCAAAGATTCATTTTCACAGTGTTACAAAAATAAATTCCTGGCTCGTAGGTAAAAACATGCATACGTTCATTAGCCACGAAGTTGTTAGAAAATTCAGGTAATTAAAAGAAATAAATGTGATTTCGCAATTAGCCAGCTCGGGAAATTTTAGGTGTGAGAATCGATGCTACGGCACCACCTTGAACGAAGCCTGCGAATTGCACGTACATAAATGACGTCGATTACCGCATCCTGTCAATTCGGTCCATGGATTACACCCGTCGCGTCTTATCTAACAAGCCTTTTCGTGCCGCTACGATCAAAAAAAAAAAAAACACAAGAGCCTTTCTTTTTTCCTGGGTAGTTTTATCGCACGCCTCGATGCCTGCTCAATGAAAGTAGTTTTTTTCATTATACGTCTTAATTATTAATAAAATCTTGTTTTATTAACTTTAAAGTGGTAATGGACCACCTTAATTTACTAGAAGATTGTATGTTATGGGAAAAATAACTGATTGTTCTACTTTTTTTAAATATACAAGTATTTTTTTATGGTTTACTATGGTTCACTGTTACAATTTCGTTTGAAGAATTACATAATACGTTTGTTTTATTTATTAGGTAAGAAAAAGTTTATAAAATGAGATTTAAAACTTACTTACTCATTTTTAGTAAATAACTAAGAAAAAGAATAAAATAGTAATTATAGACAAATTAAATAAACGGTATGAAACAATAGTTCTGATGTCGCGACAAGCAGATGGCAAATGAAAAAACTTTTGATTTTTATATTTTCAAATTAAATATTATCTTTGCGATCAAAACTTTTTTTTTCACAAGTAACTTTAAGTAGAATTATTAATCAAATTCAAGTATCGAATAATAGTTTTATTTTGACCTTACGAGCTTAAGGCTCGAAAAAAGCTTTCATCTCGATACGAAAATTACGCAAAGAGGCTTGACAAAAACAACAGCGGCGAAAAATCAAAACACAGCATGAAAAAAAAAAAAGCAGTGATCGCACGCAAGGTGGCTAACGTGCAAACGGGCCTCGCATGCCGCAAAACCGTTTCGATGTATCGCACGAAAGAGGCGCCGTTTAGATGGATGATCGCTCCTTTTTTTTTTTTTTTTTTTTTTATCGATTCACATGCGTGACTCTTTTACGTGGCGATGTATCGCACGCTTTTCCATATTTACGCCCGTTTGATAAGATTTGTGGTCGCTTGATCCGACTGAATTTTTCACGAGCGGATCGATTCCGTTTGTTTTTAAAATTACCGCCTTCAGATTTGGGTCGATTCGTTTGAAAAAAAAAAAAAAAAAAATCTGGGTCTCCCGGCTGGGTGTTACAAAACGATCATCGTGAATTAATTAAATCGGGATTGATTTTAATTTTTGTGATTTCACATGTGTACATTTTTTGCTCTAAAAAAAAAAAAACTCATCGGACGCAACAACTTTATTATGTCGTCACGGCTCTACACACGATATTAAAAAGGTTTCTTAATGCCCATAATTGATATTTTACATTCCTCGGTATAGCGAAACAAGTCTAGTTTTACGGAGAAAAAAAGAAAAAGGGGTTGACAATGGACATTTAGTTATTCAATACGAGATCACGAATGCAAATAAGTCCTAATCTGATTAAAATTTCAAATTCGAAAAGTGAAATCGGGTATAACGAGTGAAAAATATGGGCGCGTTATCAACTACACACCGAGCGCGCTCATTGATAAACGAATCCTAATTAAAAAGTTCGACAACCTCCTTCGACGATTTCAATCAAGTTCACTGTTTGTTTTGATTCCGTGACCAAGCGTAATAGCCTGCACCACCCGGAGATAAAATTTCAATACATTACTGCTCTGCAGAAGCTAATAAAAAAAAAAAAAAAAAAAAACGGGAGTCTTGTAATTGGAAACTAACTTTTACGCGTGCAACGAGCGTATAGAGTAAATTTTCCACGGCGACCGAAGGTACATCAAAACAGCGATACCAATGTTATAGTATATATATATGTGTGTACCAAGGTTGCGTCAACTGGGCCTCTTCCATAACGCCTGCACAATTGGACGAGGACGTTATGAAATTCGTTGCTGCATCTGATACGCGCCTATTGTAATTAGAATCCTACTTTTTTTTTTTTTTTTTTTTTTTTTTTTTTGTACGGGGCGCCTTTTTCGGCAGGTTGGCCAAGAACTCCTCTTCTCTCGGTTCGGGTATATTTTTATTAAATTTTTTTTATCGTGGCGAAACCCCACCACCGTTCTGTGGAAATGTTTAATAAAAAAACTTTCTCTTTGAGTAGTTTGCGCTCGCCCACGCTAAAATGCAAAATGAATTAGGCTTGTAAAACCGTGCTTAAATATTTCTACCTGGAATTTATTTAATTTACGTGTTTGTACTTTGTACATTAAAAATAATTAATTATCTCTCGGTAGTTTTAATTTAAATTTTGAGGAACGCAATGTTATGTTAATAAAAGAGAGTCTTTGATAAAATAATCAATGCAAGCAAATTTTGTCAGGATTTGGATATCTCGAGTCCTAATAGTAGTTTGAATGATTAATTTTGAAAAAGAAGTAGTAGAAGAAATAATTTTACTTTCAATTCTAAAATGTGGTTTTGAGAAATTGATTTTTTTTTTAATTTTTCACTTTTTTTTCAAACTTGTAAATTCAAAATTTAAATTTAAAAATCAACAAGCACAAAGTTTCTTTGTTAAAATATAAAATTCATAAAACATTCAAACCACGATATAAACAAAAACAAAACCCCATTACCAGCGTTAAAACAATCGAGCAGTTTACAGCGAAACTACACGTGATTGTTCAAGAAGACCCCGCCTTAGAAATTAAAAATGTCGTAAGAGGTTTATTCTCGAATCCCGCGCATCAATCACCTTCCCAGCGAGGCACAATCAATCCTCTCAACAAAGAGAGAAGAATAATAAAGCATTGCGCAGCAGCATCGATGGGATGTTTATTTCGCAACATCTCGCTTCACGGCCGGCCTTCTTTTTCTTCCCTGCCGCGGGCGTGGCTGCACCTGCGAAAAAATTTCGGGCTTCTCGGAGGGTTGGACGGAAAAAACCGTCCGGGCACCTGTCCCCCTCCCATAAACGGCTTTGTGTGCGGTCGGTGACACTTTGAGATGGAACGATGACAGTTGATGTTTTTTGAAACAATGAGCTGGTTTCCAGTGCGCAAGCGCGATCAATTTTCATTATTGTGATAGTAACAATAATTTTCATTTCAGTCAAATTTTAGCAAATTTTTTTACTCATCCCTCTTTATAATGATGAAGCATGTTCGAATGTCTTCGTTTTATAATTGATTTGATTGGTTGAGAACGTCAAATTCAAAATTTGAATTGCGTTTAATTTGAAGTATTGAATACATTGTTACTAAGAATTTTTTGCAATAATTTTTTGAATAATTGAATACTTTGTTTCAATAAATGGACTTAATTTCTTTGTAGAATTCTATAAAATATCGAACTGAACTTAGTTGCAGGTTGCAAACGATATGTGATGAATTTAAAGTTAAAAATTTTTTTCAACATCGTTTTTTTTTTAAATAAAGTAAAAATTATTATTTATTAACTTTCAAGATTAAAAATTAAGGGCGCTTGCGCGTCGATTGAGACTAGTTTATTAATTAATTTAAAAAATATCATAGTGAACTCTCGAGTTTTAATCGTTACTAAAATTGTCATTATTTAATAGTTCCTTCTTTTACTCGAGAAGATTAATTGTTTAAAAACATTAGCAAAGTGGTTACTACAGGTGTATAATTCCACGACAGGGGGGCTTTAATATAACCGCATTACTTTCACTCACGCCGGTAATGCGTCGAAAAAAAAAAAAAAAATTAAGTTATCATTTCTACATCAAACTCTCCGGAACTTATAAAAAGTTCGGAAACGGCTCGAAACCTCGACGGTTTAAAAATACCCGCGTTCAACATTCAAAACGTCACTTGGTCTTATTACTTAAAAGCTCGAATTAATGTTTACCCTACCCGTAATCAAAATCAATTACATAACATTTCTTCCTCTTGTTTTTATTAAAAATCTCTTCCTGCGCGCCAACCGAGCCCTCCATAAATAACATCAAAACCGATAATAAGGATAATAAATCTGCATGTATAATTAGCGAGTGAAATTTTATTACCGACGTTTGAATAAATTAGAGAAAAACCAACTCGAATTGTCCGATCGCTTCTCGAAAAGAAAAATATCCATGCAACTCGCGGGGGGTTTGGAGCGTCGAGCGCGCTTATTAATTTTCACAATGGTAAATTCAGCGAATTCCAGGTGCAGGTGTTACAGTGCAGTCAGCCACGAGAAAAGCGAATCTCGATCGGCGTTTATACTTTCGTGTACACATCATTCATGCAACGCAGAGCTCGCGGTTCTATTTCACTATATAAAACTCACTCATGCATCCTGTATCAGGTCGACGCTCCTAGAGCTCCGCGCCCGACGCCGCGGTTATCCAAGATCTTGTTTTTCCGTCAAACTCCTCCCTATCTTTGTTTGCACTTTTTTTTTTACTTCTTGTTATTGTTATTGATCTTATCTAAATTGTTTTTTTTGTACGTAGACTAAAAAAAAAAAAAAAACAAAAATAGGGCGAGAATTGTATTTTATGAATTATTCAGGGCTCGATAGTTTCATTCGGGTGTCGAAAGAGCTATAAATTAAATTATTAATGCGACCTTTTTTCTTTTTTTTTACTCTGCTGAATTTTCCATGGCTTGATTTTGAATTAATCATATTTTAACGTAACCTTCTGAATTTTTGAATATTTATGAGGTATTATTTTGCGAAAAACTGGTGCACGGTTGTTTGTTTTGAAAAAAAAAAAAATAGGTCGCGAGATGGATTAGAAATTGAAAAATTTTAGTAATTCATTCGATTTCCAAGGAAAACATGAAAGTATGAGTACAAACACAGCGCCAGGCATCAATTTTTATTTTCCAATTTGATAACTTGCATAACTAAAATAACCCATCGCAATTTCTTGCCAGCGTAAGACGAGCCATTGAACACTTCATAGGGCGAATGGTACTGCGATTACGTTACGTCATAACTACCGTTTCGTGACATGGGAATAGTTCTCCTGTTTACAGTCGCGAGGATCTGAAAAATTTCTTTTGAAAATGAGCTGCAGTAGACACGTTTAATAACTAATCAAATTTTTTTATTAACAAGTTGAAGTTTGAAACATGTTAATGTTTGTAATAAATTTTATTAGTTATGTGATTCTTCTCTCAGCCCCGCGCAGATCGTGTTAAGTGGTTTTCGCTTATGCAGTCCATACGTTACTCTGATTTTCTTACATTAGCAAACATGCTCATCAGGGCTACAATTTTTCTTCTGGTCACTGAAACTGACTACGAGTTTTCCTCTACCGAAATCAAATAGAAGTTTATTTTTGTCTTCAATGTATAAAATATAGATTTAATCGAAAGTCTACAAATCTCTATTGAGAAACATGTGGGCTATATCCTGGCACCGAACCTGACATGATGATCATACTCACAAATATTCCTGAATTTTCGAAAATTTTACCTGGTTTTTTGAGCTATTGCCTGTACTAAACTGCTTTAAAAATTTATGTACGGTAAATAGTTCACTACTTTTCGCTGTATACTCCTAATTTAAAAATTTTTTTGTACAAGTATGGTACTAAACACATTTTAAAAAGGCAATCTAGAAAATTCAATCAAGGTCATTAAAGTATACTCATAAAAGTTGCAACAAAAATATTGGCTGATAAATAAAAAGTCTCATCACAAAATTTGAGTCAATCCATAAAATTTCAATGAATCAAAAACAAAAACAACGCAAAAAAGGTCCTAAAACAACAAACGAATGATCTTCGAAAGTAAATTGAATTTAAAAAATCATCTAAATCAAGTACGCAAAAACCCGTTTTTCACAAAAAGTTTAAAGAGAACCAGTCGACATAGATATATATCAAATTTTCCGGACTCAAATAGCCCCATGCGCGCACATATTAGCGCACGGTCTTGAATAAAAGAGCCTTAAGGCACCGCGCGCGCGGCACCCGCTCGCCGTTCGCTTTTAATAGTTCCACTTTCACTTCTCCGTAGTCCCGCGGAGTGCAGGTACATCGCATAATGCAGGGCTCGCCTATAATGGCTCTGGTCGCTATTTGTTAAAGATCGCAATTATCGTCGAAGGACAAGCAGCCAGTGTACGACGATCAATCGATATCAATATCCAATTATCGACGACACGATGATGATGCTGATGCTGATGCCACCGCACCGGCGTTTGTTTAGCGTCGGTTTATTGATAGGCTCGAGTGATTATTAATTTTCGATGATTACAGCCTGTTTCGCCAGACAGATTGTTATCCCTCCTTGAGAAACATTGTTTCTAATTGATTTTTCGGAAGGTTCTTGACTATCCGTGGACATTAAAATTAAAGAATACGATTAATTGTTAATGTTCTAATTAGGAAAGACAACAATTTCGTTTGCTCAACCGCGTTAGCAGATCCCTAACAAGCTTCGTCGTAAAAAAAAAAAAAAAAAGTTGCACAAAGTGTCGATCTCATATACAAACTATCGTATCGCCTGTGTCATTAAGTCACAGTCTGAGTGACGTACAATTAACATTACACAAAACACCACCGGTCGTCTCCACTTTCTTGACGCGTTGACCAACATTAAATTAATAAAGTTACTTGAGAGACCTACATAATACGAAAAATTCGTTGCGCAATGACCCAATATCGCAAGTCGACTTTTATTTTCATTCCCCAATTTCGATCTCTTATCTGCACTCCACCTACCGATGACCGTCACGCGTACTCTTAATTTGACATTCGCTTTCTTAGGATCGAGGTAATCTGATTGGAAGCGGTTTTTTTTCTTTCAATATCTCGTAAAATTTAGTTATGATTGGTCCAAAATAAATTGTCGTCGTAATTAAAACTCCCGAGAAAAAAAAAGTCGAAGGAAGTATAAAATTCAATGCGGAGGACACACGGGGTTAATAAATCTTCGTTCGAAAAGAAGAGCGAAATGATTTGTAGATCTCCTCCGCGCGATCGAGAAAAATCCCGCGGATTTAATCATTCGTTACGCGGAGGAGCGTCGCGACTTTTTTTTTGACGAGGGGCGCGCGCATTCTTCGAATTAATAAGACCGTAAATTTCGTTATGCTACTCCCGTTTCTTACCGCCAAGCGACGAATTTTCAATCTTAATGATACGGAATGACTTCCGATTTACATTACTGATCGATCGAGTAAAAAGTTGGCAAAGATGCTGTGCTTCTTCTTGAATTTTCAGTATAATTTATGACCGAAAAAAAAGTACAGTAAGTACTTGTTAGACCTTAAGAAGTGAGAAAAAGTTATAATACCGATATCGGTTTTATCACTGCTAAATAATATTTAAATTTTATTTATTTACCTCAAAACTTATTATGAAAAAATTTTGCTAAGAATTAATTCAAAATATATTATCGTAATCTTTTCATCAATTATAATCAAGAAAAATATGCTGCTTGTAGAAGAAACTAAGTACTAACTATATGCCTAAATGAAATTACAAAATATAATTATTAATTATTGCTGAAGAGATTTTTATTATGAAATTTTTTGGTTATTTTAAAGCTTAATAATATACTTCATTTGTTGCAAGTATTATTATTGAAATATTTGTTCATTTCATTAGCCTTTTTATGCATTAATATTATCTACAGGCACAACAATATTTTATCCCTGACGAGTATAAATTAATCTTATACGTTGGATTTTTTAAATAGTAGAAAAGTAAGAAATAAACATTTTTAGTAAACAAGTCATGTTTTTAATTCCATCTCAATGTTGACTAGACTATATCAACAACCAGCGATATCAACAGCCAGAATCAATTAAACCCAGCGATAATGAAAGCTTTGCCATATCAACTTTTAAAAGTAAGCATTAAGGATCACTTACACCGTAAAAAAAACCAACTCGTAAGATAAAACGGAAAAAAGGAAAATTGATTTCAATTAAGTTACACCCAGGTATCTTGAATAACAGCCATGTCCTTGAAAAACCGTTTTTTCTTCTTTTTGTAGTACCTCGTTATTGCGGTCACACCCTACTTTCGGCAAATCTCGAGCCCGTCCTAATTATCTCTTCTTTTAAAAAAAACTTCTCTCTCTCTCTCTCTCTCTCTCTTGAACACCCAACCAAACAATAGTCCGAATTCTAATGTCGTTATCGCCGGTCCAAAGCCCATCCTCCTCGGTCCGAAAATAATCCCGCCGTCAGCTTTCACTTATACACACGCAGCGGCACCCAATTACCCGCCGTAACCGTAATTTCGTAATCCCGAAAGAACTCCGAAATTATCCGCGAGCGCGCGGTCGACTTGCATAATAATTCCGCGAAAGCCTTAAAACACTGCATTATTCATCCAACCCCTTTTTTCTTCTTCTGCACTCATGGTTCTTAGCCCGCGGGGTGGTGGGCCATCTGCCTAAGTGCCGGTCAGCTTCTTTTTCGGAAAATTAGACGCTTAGGGACGGATGAAGAGATAAAGGTGACATATTCCGAGTAACGCCTTTTGTCTAATGAACTTTCATGATTTTACTATTTTTTCGCAGCTGCGCGGGAGAAACTTTAATTCCCTTCTTTTTTTTTCGGTGGATGATGTAAAAAATAAATTTGATCACGGAGATACTTGCGTTAGATAATTAAGTTCTGGGAGAAAAAAAAAAAAAAAAAAAAAAAAAAAATTAGCGCCGGTTGACCTTGATGAAACCAGTTGACTTACCCGAGAGTTTTTCAAAAATATTATTCAACGAGGATTGACTCGTACAGACTTTCACCCTAGCTTACGGAAAGAGAGAGGGGCGGCTATGTCATCTTCTAACGAGATAAAAAAATCGCGCCACATATGTGAGATCTGTCAAAAGTCGGTGAAAAAAAAAAAAAAAAAAAAAAAAAAAGAATCGAGCGGCTGGTCACAAAGGGAAGCTGCAGTGGTCATTAGGCGTGACGCTCGCGCGCGACCACTTCGTCATTATACGTCTCCCGACGAAGATTGACCATAACCATTTTTTACCTCCCTGGTTCATCTTTTTTTCTTTTTTTTTTTGATAGTAGTAGGGCTCGATTTGGGTGCGAGTGTAATGAAAAAATATAGATTGGCCCTAGGATGAATGTATTTTTAGGGTCACGTTTGATTCTAAAGGTACTTGGATTGCGATTCAATATGCCCGGTCGATAAAAACCTTAATTGGAAATAAACATTTTCTGGTTCACTTACAAACTTTTAATTTAATAAATAAATTTGCAATAGTTGCCAATCTGATCATTTTAAAAAAAACGTCATTTTTGATTTTTTGATATAGCCTTGCTGCAATTTAGAACTTTTGAGAATATTGAAATTTTATATCTGAATTTTCTTCAAATACAGACGATATATCTTATAATCAGTTTTTATAAATATTTTGGTGAGCACTTTTCAAGAGTTTTTTTTAAATATAATAAGTATCTGTTTTATTTGAATTTAAAGAAACAATTTTAAAAAATATATAAATTTTAGTTTTTTATGAATAAATCTAAAATAGTGGATTTAATTTAAGAAACAAAATGAAATAAACTCACATTTAAAACATTTAAAAGTACGCGCGCTAATTGACTTGGTCTGAAATTGAGGGCAGGCTTCAGAGTGTGACTTCTATTCCAAGTGTTTTTTATAAACATAGCATGTTTAGAGTCGTTTAAGTATTTTTAATCCTTTAACGCAAATATTTGAAGCCTTACGGTTACTTTGTTGATTAAAAGATAACAAATCTTTTAAAAATACAAAGGTTATCAAATTTCGTTGCAATTTTCTGAACACTAGTTTATAGGTTATGTTTCTGGAAAGTGTGTTATGAAATGAGAAGTCGATCTGTCAACGCTATCTTGAAATAAACTTGTTTAAGAAATCGATCCAGAATATTATCAAACATTATAACAATTTTGGACTAAGATTACATTCATCGTGCTTTAAATTAAAACGACTAAAATTAAGATGACTAAAAATAAACTTCATAAGGCTGTGTTGGGGAAAAACCCCGAAGCTGTTCGTAAACTGATTGCACAAGGATACTATGTAAATGCAGTGGATAACCACGGAAATACACCACTTCATCTCGCTATCAGATCAAAAAACATGATAATTTTGAAGCTTTTACTAGAAGCTGACGGTGTGGACGTAAACGCAAAGAACTACAGAAAAGTCACTCCACTAAATTTCGCTGTCGAGTCGGAAAACGAAGAAATATTGAAAATTTTGCTAAAACATAAAAACATTGATGTGAACATAAAAAGTGATTACTGGCAATCTCCTGCTTTGCATTTGGCTGCTGAATTTGACAATGAAAATTTTATAAAGCTTCTACTTGAAGCTGGAGCTGATGTCAATCTAGATGGCAAAAGGAATCCTCTCTACATTGCAGCTTTAAGAACTAATAAAATTAATATTATAAAGATTTTGTTGAAAGCTGGAGCTAATGTTAACTCTTTAACTTCTTTTAGGGATACCCCTTTACACGCTGCTCTTAGTTACGAAGCGAATGCGAAAATTGTAAAAATTTTACTGAAAAATGGTGCTGACTTGAATATTAAAAATTACTGGACCGCGGAAACTCCGCTTTTATTGTTAATTAAAAAACTAAGTTCTAGTTGCGATAGAACTCACAAGATCAAATATTTGGAATGTTTAGAGGTTATGATGGATCACATGGAAATCAACCATCTTAAAATTAATGTCCTAGGAGATATTTTAGAAACCACATATTCGTCATATAATAAAAGAAGATCTTTTCAAAACGTTATCCTCCAGCAAATTTCTAAACTCGAAGCGTTAGACTACGAAATAGAATAGAGTCTATTGGATGTCATTTCTACCCTAGATGATTACAAAAAGTATTTTACAGAGTGTGAGCAAGAATTGGAAAAAGCAAAAAAAACTAAGCTTCTGAACTGTTGGGTTACATTTTTCAACCTGTTGGTGGATAGTAAGTCAAAGTTCGTCAAGTACGCAGGAAATCTAGACTTGGTTAGAGATTTTGAAAAAAATTTACAGAATTTCTCTATCTACGGATCTACAATGCAAAAAAATATGTTGAAAGGAATCGGGAGACGTAAATTATGGGACGGTGCTGCAAATAATTTAAGCCGTCAACTCCCAATTTTCAACCCTACGCACTTGGTCATCAAAGATGTTCTTGATGTATTGAATAAACAAGACTTGAGATACTTATGTGAATTGAAGAGATACTTATAATAATTGAATTTTTCATATTTAACTATAATATATTTTCAATTTATTTTTGTGTCGTATTTTAAAATCTAAAAATCGTAAGTTGTAGTAAATAAAAGTGTTGATTAATAAATCAAAATTTTAATTTAAAATTTATTCAATCATTTATTTTTTTTAATTACCGATACCTAAAAATAAAAAATAAAACTAACTTATCAATTGTATGCATACTATTCGTTTAAAGATAAGAATTCCCATTTATGAAGCGGACGGTTGTTGAATTTACAATGAGACAAGCAGTGAATAGTTTTTTGAAATAAAAATTTTTTTTCGAAAAGTTTTGTATAAAAAATAGAAAAACTTAGTATTTTTAACATTTTTTACATACTTTTGAATTACATTCTCCAGTTCGTTTTAAAAAATAAATATCACTGGTTTTAAAATCGCCGCATTTTCAATTGAAAGATTACACTCGTGTTTTTAATATTTTACTGAATAAAATCAAATGAAGTTACTTATCATTCACACCTATTTATGCATATACATTGTTCTTGGGATTTCTATCGAACCTCCTCTCATCTCTGGTATTTCATACTAAATTTGTATTTACCTTAATTTTTTCATCATTATTTTATGGTTTTATTTTTTCAATAATTAGTTAAAAGACAGCAGTGCAGAAGTTCTGATGATGATGACTGTAAAAACGGTAAGAAATGTCAACAAATACCAGGTAAAAAAACAGTATCAGGTACTTGTAAAATGTACAAAGGTATCGGAGAACTATGCGAGTGCAAATATGTTGAAAAAAACAGTACGATTGATCTCAACGGTGAGTTTTTTTTACGTTCAAACAATAATTGCTCATAAATCATAGATTCCTTTTAAAAATTATTAGCCAAGGAATTATGCTATGAAGAAGACATGTCATGTGATAGTCAAAATGGAAATTTTTTAACGTGCAAGAAATGTACACAGATACCTGGTAAAATTGTATTAGTAGGTTACTGCAGAGGATTTATCAACACCCGATTTCCTTTTTGCGAGTGCGAATACATTGATGAAGGCAGTCTTTAAAAAAGCACTTCAATAGTTTTTCAGTGAATATAAATTTATTTTACATTAACTTTTTTTTTATACTAGTCAAACGAGAACAATGTACGGCTGAAAACTTAAAAGACGATAAAGATTGTAAAAACGGAAAAAAATGTCAATATATTCCCGGTAAAAAAATTCAGTCAGGCAGTTGTAAGATTGACGGAGGACAACAATTTTGTGAGTGTGCGTATGTTGACGAAGATAGCAAGATGGCTGATGGCAAGTTTTTTTTACACTTTAAATATTAATTTTCAAACGATTGATTTCATATATATATATATTTTATTTTTTTACAAAAATCAGGCAAAGAATTATGTATTGGTGCACCGATACGAAATTGTCTTGGCTATAGCGTCTTCGACAAAAACTGTTTTGATGGTAAAAAATGTAAACAAATACCAGGTAAAATAGCATCTGGAGATTGTGAGAAATTTGATAACCCTTGGTTCTTTTTTTGTAAATGTGACTACGTTAATGATGGTAAGTTTTCAAGTCATAACACTATAAGAATAATTTTTGATAGATGAAATACACAACTTAACTTTTACTCAATGATAGGAGACGGGAAAAAAAGTTGCGCTTACAACAAATACTCCAAAGATTCTTTAACTCCTGAGTGTCAAGAGTTTTGCGACAAATTGTATCGAGGGTACGTCTCGCTAGACAGAAAAAATGGTTCTGTATATTGATCTTGTGGTCCTGATAAATTGTGCTATTGCAATCATGTAAAGGAAAGAAAGTCTTAAAAAAATTTCTTATTGCCCTCGGACAATTAAAGATCTGTAATAATTTATAAACAACGTAATTTTTTATTTTTAATACTTTTCTTCGACTCAAACCAAAACAGATCTTTTTCATGAGCCCTTGCTCAAAGAAATCATTACATTCTCAAATTTAAAAAAAGTGATCAAGTAGATTCTAAACGCAAAGACAAGTCGCTCACCTCATTACCACAAATCTACACAGTTCCCATAACAAAGCCACCCTCCAAAAGCGGCATCATCACAAAAGCGTGAAGACGGCCGAAAAGGAACGTACACGTATGTAATTTGCCTCGTGCATGTCATTCGTACGTAATAATTTAAATCACCGAGCGTAAGCAGCTTGAAAATTGATCGCGTGCGTTGCGTGAATTTTTTCGGGGCGTAAACTCAAAGTTGACATGTATAATTTTTTATTTTTTATTTTTTACGACTGTAGGAGAAAGAAAAAAAAAGTTAATTTTTTTTTCACACGGATCAATTGAATGTTTTGAGAGAATAGTTCAAAGGCGGCGCGAAATGACCCGGAGATTATCGAAGCAGTGGGTAAATACAACAATGAAGTAAACCCGGCTCACGTGCGTTAAATCGCTCGGGTTCGAGGTGTCGGACGAAATTGGGATTGGTGTAAACGAGACCACTATTAAGAATGAGCTGGAAGATGAGGTAGAAGATGTCTTAGAATTGAGACATTACCTATTTTAATGAATAGAAATTGAGCTGTTCTCGACAATAGGAGATCTATTCAGGGTTTTTTTGTTTGAAATGAAGTCTGTACATTATGAAAACCGTTTGGAGACGTGCTAAAAAGTTGGAATTCCTTTGAATCTCTTTAAGAGTTGAGATGTTCGTATTCTTATTTAAAAAATTCAAAGTTTAAGTACTGAATAAGAAAGTTTACAATATAACTCTTATAACTAATAGTTATTAAAGTTACAAAAAGGACTGTTTTTTTATTATGGTAACAAAATAATAAACTGTAGTTAAACATGGATGATTAAAAAAAAAAAAAAGTAAATCTTACACTGAGAGAAGGATTTGGTTCAAGGAACCAAATATATTTGGTTGAAAAGAAATCGGATAATTTGGTTGTGGGAACCAAATGTTTGGTCCACACTCCACGCGTACAAATCGAGCTCACGCCAATTTGAAAAATTAATTAAGTTTATTTAAATATGAGTTTTCTCTTGACAACAAAATTATTTTTCTCTACAAAGTTAAATGAAATTACTAATCGTTTTCAATCTAATATAACACCGATCATTTTAATAAATTTTTCGCGAGTTCATAATTTTCTGAATTACTGCAAAAAATTTTTTGAGGTTATAACAGCGAACTGTTTGACATGACTGTGATCTATACATTTGGTTCCTGTAACCAAATCATTGGTCGTATGAACCATAGCTTGGGAGAAACCAAAAATAACCAAATCCTTCTCTCAGTGTATAATTGACTCCAACAAAGTCATTGGAATATTGATGTTTC
This sequence comes from Encarsia formosa, assembly GCA_038277355.1. NCBI lineage: Eukaryota > Metazoa > Arthropoda > Insecta > Hymenoptera > Aphelinidae > Encarsia > Encarsia formosa. The sequence continues at coordinate 118,034,453 of CM076184.1, forward strand.
ATTGTAATTTTTGTAAAGTACTCAGTTGTTGTTAGTTACAATTCAACTTTTAGATAGTTACATTGTTCTAAAAATCTTCTTTTTGCCATAAAAATGTCTCTTAGGTGTATAATATTGTAAAAATATCTGACTTCAAACTTTTTTATTACTAAAAAATTATATATGGTAAGCGAAGTACGTAAATAAATGCCTTTTTCTCAGTACGATTGTACAGAAATTCATATTATTTTCAATACAAAAGTGTCACAATCCTCAATCCTGCATTAAAAATGAAAAGAAATGAAAAAAAAAAAAAAAAAAACAATAACTAGAAAAATCCTAATTCATTATATACTTGCTTGCAACTGTATCTCTGTACAAAATCGTAGAAAATTATTTTTTATTCAGGTCATTTTTATCGTTATTAAATATGTTTCAGATAAAAAAATTGAATGCACCGTCTAATGTTAAACGTTCATTCAATCGATTTTAATTATTTTCTCGGTAAAACGTCGCTACCTGACGTGTGTTTCTTCATCTCTTAACCTTTTACGGGTACTTACACTTAATGTCTCTATTCGCGAGCAAACTTCTTTTTCACCAAATTTCTCCCCGTCTCTAATGGTTGAAAAATTACCCTCGGCTTTCAAAAACCAGAAGTCCGCGATTGTTTCCTCTCCTTCGGCTACCGAAAATAAAAGAAGCGTTATTTTTTAAGTAATGACACACACGTGGCCCACCCCGAGTAGGCGCGCAATTACCGAAAACCGCACTAGCCGATGCTCCAGGTAATTGAGCAATTTTAAAAAATTTAACGATAATCCTGAAGAATGTGTTTATCGGAGCTTATACGCGTTTAAACAAATCAAGTTGCGGGAAGAATCGGATGTACTTTTATTTCCGGCACGCGAATATATTTTTAAAAGCGGTAATTGCGGGACCATTAGTCTCATCACGCGAACGATCGTGATACATCTGATTCGATCTAACTTAGTTGTAGATAAATGTGTGTGTGTGCTGCTTCGTTAACGTTTTATTTGGCCCGAGTGTTCTTTTTTTTTTTTTTTTTTTTTTTTTTTTTTTTTTTTTTTTTTTTTTGTTCTTACTGACGCTAGAATTATGCCTTTTTTATGCTTGGAAGGGTTACACCTGCGGATTGTGGTTTTTAGGGAAACTTTTGGGTGGCCACAGCTTGCAAATACATACTTTTAGAATTATATAGAATAGAGAAATTGATGTTTTACGAAATAAGCGAATTTATCTGAAAGTGCTTTTATAGTAAATGAATGTTAATCGAACAACAGTTACTCTTGATGTTGCTAATGATTTTTTTAAAAATTTGAACTGTTGACGACAAGAATCATTTTTACTTTTGTAAAAAAAAATTTATCGTTGTATTAACTAAGAATAAATTTTTCTAATTCATTTTTATATTTTCACTAGTAAATCAACCGTTTTTTTTTATTATTATTTTTTTTATGTTTTTCTTTCTGATTCTTTGAAAGATGTAAAAAAAAAATTGATCATAAAATTTATACATTTGATGCTTTATCTATAAACAACATTCTTTTTTCATTTATTTGTAATTTTAATTTATTCTCAGTTTGAAATTCAGATTATTCAGATTATTTCAGATTATTTGAATGGAATGAAGTCGTTTTTGATAAATGGAAGAATTTATGACATACTTAAATCTTATTGTTTATATTTAAATTAACTAGCTCTTCTGAGCGCGCTTCAAGCGCGCATAGGAAAAAACAATAAGAGTAACCTCAAAATGTACTTTTCGAATATTTTAAAAACTTCTTCACCAATCAGCTCACGAATAAAAATCTTACGCAAGATGACAATAGCTCTCTTTTATAAAGGGAATTTTCAAAAATTATACAATTGAACGAACTTCAGTGAAGTTCAATTACAATTGTATGAGCGCTTCCTCCGAAAGATCAAATACGTAGTACCCCTTTCCCGTGCCCAAATACCACACATTCAAAGTATAAAAATCAAAAAACAGTGACGCCACCACGCCTCGCCGTGGGCGCGTGGGGTACTAGCTCCCGACTTCATTCCTTCAAAGTCATGCCGTAGATTCAAAGGGAAAAGAAAATTTTTTCCAAAATTTTAAGGGAAATCTCTGGGTGGGAGATTGATCTTTCGGAGGAAGCGCTCATACAATTGTAATTGAACTTCACTGAAGTTCGTTCAATTGTATAATTGTATTTCGCGCTTCCTCCTTCAAGATCAAATACGTAGATGTTTAAAGCAATCTACGGCAGTAAAGTGTGAATAAAGAATCTTCCAAGCGACAATGTATGTTAGAAAAGCATTCTCGTTGATAAATACGAACAATCGGTAATTATCATCCCCCAGTACTAGACTGATCAAACTTCCATAGTTTTTATTTAAAAAAGGACAAATCAATACTGTACATCCTCAAACCAAGTTTTCCTCTGGCTACGAATTTACCGTTCAACTCTGACCAAAATAGTCAAATTTGACAAAAACCCAATTCAAAGGTGTTCCACTAAGTGAAAATTTGCAGTCCCTGTATTCTTCGACTGATCATATCCGCTGTAATCTTCAGAAATTGCCTATCCAGAGTTAATTCTATCAAATACTCAAAGCTACTTAAAATTCCGATCGTTCAAAATATATATCAATCATCAAAAACAGACTATAATTCTCTGGCAACAACCAAGAAAATCTTAATCTTTCAGCAGAATCTTTCCATAATTCATTCATCCAATCCTATTTTCCTCCGTACATTAGAATCAATAATCGACGATGACAATCATCATGAAACACTAAAGCTGAAAAAATAGTGTCATCCAAAATCCAATGAAAAATTATCCTCAGATTAAATTTCATCAAATATCCTGCATTAAAGGATCTACTTTCCAATCAATCCCTCAAACTTCAGCAAAACATACAAAAACCCCTATGCCAAACAAGCATAATAAATTAATAAGGAAAGAATCTAAAATTCGAACTGTCTCAGTCTCCTTTATCATTCCAATGATAAAATAAAGTCAATAAAACAATTAATTCCACAACTAATGCTCTCAATAGGCTTTCAGTGAATATTATTTAAATATTTAGTAAATATCATCAATAGTCTCACTATCTTACTTCCACCATTCCATACCTCACATTAAAGCCTAGAATTATTCTCACACTATACTTGAGAATTTATATTAAAGCTTCCACTCTAAAGTTTAAGATGATTCTAAAGTTAAGTTTCACATAAATCCAAAATTTCATAAAACATCAAACACTCCTCTCTATCAATGTTTGATAAAATTTCCATAAAAAAAAATAACTGAGCTAATAACTTGAAAAAATTAAAATAATGAAGTTATGCTCCCTAAACTATTTCAGGCAATGAATCAATAAAAAAAAATAAAAGCACTTTGTGATGAGAAAACAGTTTAAATGTAATCTGAAAAGGTCAGATATCAGTCAATAAAAAATTCAAAATTACCAAACTATCCCAGCTTTAACTCACAGTAAGAGGTACATTATAAAGAAAACCTCAAAATTATCCTCACTTCATGATCTGACCATAAAATAAAATAGAGCAAAATAACATCATCTCACACTACCTTGCCTATGAGATAATATTCTGAGCTTACTACCAACTTGCAAAATAAAGTCCATGTGTAAACATGGTTAAAGTAGGTGCAAATTAGTTAAAATCTCACTCCAATAGTCTGAATTTATAAATTGGAGGAGTAATGTGGTGTTGACAGAAATTTCCACCCAGGTAGCTGTGTCCCGGTTGGTCCTGATTACTCAAAATCTTCCCATGCACTCCTTCCATTCTGACAACAGATTTTCAATATCAATGAGCATCAAATAAAAGTTACACATTTCCACTCATATTTAACTTCATGAATTAAACCTTTCCAAGCTCCAAACTCAAATTTTTTCAAGAGCTTGACTTGTACAAATGCAAAATTTTTCATGATCCAAATTCATGTATACTAGTAAAATCAGCTCTACAAATTTCCCAAATCAATGGTCTAGATAAGAATAGTCTAGAATCAAATATTGCCTCTTCTAAGGCTTCCAAACTTGCTATTTAATATAATACTAAGTTCACTTTCACATCAGCTCCATTAACTTGACTGAAACTCAAGTTCTTTTGAAAGCGATAATAGGTGTACCAGGTAAACATGTACCAGTTCTCAAAACTAAATTAAATTCAAAAAACTTCCAAAGTAGAGTGAAGTCGTATAATTGACAAGCCTTCAAAAAGAAATCAACAACCTTGTGGGCTGACCACACAAGTATTAAACTTTAAAGTTTAAGTTAGTATGAAGGTGAGAAGTTATTCATCCATCTTCACTCAATAAGACTGACTTATCGCTAACAAGAACAAGGACTTAAAATTCACAATTCACTCAATGTGGTAAAAGAATCTTAATATAGATCAAAACCTATTAATCCTCCACATGTTGTTCATATATAAACTTTCATTTTCCTGCTGCAACTCTTCAAACAAATTGTTGACACCTATTCTGTCTGAGATAAATCTTTGCATTCTTGGAATAAGGTGAGTTATCTGTATGTACGCACACTCTCACATTGATAATCACAATAATTCGTTCTTGTTTCAAAAACAACTGTCTATCATGATTAGGCTGAAATAAAATTGAAGGACTCAATTTTTTCAAATATGTAGTCTGATCATAATTTTTCTGAATAATCCTCAATGGCCTTGCCAAATCTAAATTAAATTACAAGTCCAGTAGCCTTGATAAATTTTTCAAACAGGTTCACAAATTTTATCATTAAATTCTAACTAAATTTTTGGCAGCCATACTAAATCAAAATAATAAATACTGAATTTGAAAATTCTCTCTCGCTTTTACTTAATAGGAGCAACCTCACTATTATTTTTGAATATTCAATCAAGTAGTCATCCTTGATAGAAAAAACAATGACCTTAGTCCAAAAACAATCACAATCTACTCCTTGAGTTAATCAGCTGAATTTCTGAATACAGTACCCAGAAAACTAAGGTTAATTACTTGTGAGATCAAAGTTGCATGAAAAATCGTTGATGCATCAACGATGCATTCTTAGATTATGAAACATCTGTCAAGCCAATCAAGGCATTCTAAACTAATCCTCAAACACATTACTCGTAAGCCAAAATACATGCCTGTGGTCTGGCCAGGTACCAATGCGTTAGCAGACGCTATCCATCGACTGCCCGTCACTATACGCAGTCGACTCTACCGTCAAACGTACAGTGCTGTCAAGTGTCAGCTGTGCCGGAGACTGCAGGCAGAGAGAGACTCAGAGTCTATAAGGCCATTGGGCCATGCTCAAATCGAGCGAGTGCTAAAATTCATCAATTGATGCCGATTTTGACAGTAAATTGCATTAAAAAAAAATCTTTCCATCTTTTTTTTTTTTTTTTTTTTTTTTTTTTTTTTTTTTTTTCTCACATGCGTAAACTTACGCAGACATTCATTCAAACAGACCTTGACAATACGTGATGAGGTCTTTGAAATTCTAATCGATAGAATTCCTTCGCTAAAACAGTTCGAGCGAGAGAACCTTAATGTCGTAAAGAGAACCAAGAATTAGCGTGCCGGCGGCCCGGCATGCGTTTGTGATGACATAAGCGTATCCTGGGTTCTATACCATGAAAAATATGCATCCTCAAATAGCGTGAAATCTCTTTCTATATTTTGCGAGGATTCACCGCGCCGATTGTCGCTCGTGTCGCGTTCCAAGACAAAGCACACCGTGCAAAGCACTAAGCAGCCCAGTCCGTAGGAACTGAGCAATATGGCGGCAATGCGTTGATATAGGACACTCGCTGTGGTGACTGGCGAGTGTTGACGAGCCAACTGCGTAATGTTGAGCGAGATGTGTCGCTCAGGAATGAAAAAAGGCTTTGTCTCGGTCAGCACTTGCCGCCTCGAAAAGGCCGCGTGTATGCGTTTAGAGAGATAAAGTCTCCTGCACTCGCTCGAGCAGCTCGAGTGAGTCGTGAACGTTCTTTAGGGATATATTTACATACCCTGCATGCATAGGTGTATGTACAGGATGACTCAGTCTCCTGTACTCGCTGCAGTCAGCTCGAGCGAATCGTGACCATCTTCCCTAGGAATAAGAGAATTTCTTGCCTCGAACCACGGTATAAGCTTTGCCTCGGACAGCCCTCGGCAAAGCCCCGTGTATGCGTTCTCGTGAAGAGCACACGCAGTTTCCTGTACTCGCTCGAACAGCTCGAGCGAGTCGTGAACATCTTCCATAGGAGTTAGTGAACTTTGACTCGGACAGTCCTCGACAAAGTTACGTGTATGCGTTCAAGGATGACTCAGAGTCTCCTGCACTCGCTGCGAATAGGTCGAGCGAGTCATGAACGACTTTTAGGGTTATGAGTTTGATGAGTGACCTTGCCTCGGACAGTCCTCGGCAAGCCACGTGAATGCGTTCAGGATGACTCAGAGTCTCCTGCACTCGCTGCGAATAGGTCGAGCGAGTCGTGAACGACTTTTAGGGTTAAGAGTTTTGCCTCGGTCAGCCCTCGGCAAAGCCCCGTGCATGCGTTCTCGGGAAGACCATAGTCCCCTGCACTCGTTTCGAACAGCTCGAGCGAGTCTAGAACGATACACCCCATTCCTCTTTGATGAATAGATGCCTCGTCGCGAAAAATCTTCTTCTGGATCCTGATTTTTGTTCACTAGAATTCACACTTTTCACGGAGCAACGCTCTGAACGTGTGATACCGTTCGCACTAGAAATCGGAATGAAGTCGGGAGCTAGTACCCCACGCGCCCACGGCAGTGTTGGTTTCGAGTTTTCTTTTTGCGCCGAGTAGCTATGTTCAGGTCCGATATCGAAGTGTCTGCGGCTACGTTCAGGCTGCGCTGTGCATGGTTAAAATTCGAATAGGTCGGTTCCACAATCGTGAAAGTGAAATTGTACTTTTAAATTCAGCTAGCACACTTTCTGCATTATTTATTATTATTTATTGTAGTTAATGCATAATGGCCCAGGTGGTAAATATTTTGTGGAAATATATCAAAATATTAACACATCAAATAAAATTTTTTTTTTTTATTTAAAAAAGTAATCTGAAATTATAAAAAAAATTGACGATAGGTTATTAAAAAGCGAGTATTTGTTTTATTTATTTATTTTTTTTATTTAATTTTAATTTTTCAAAAAGCTATAAAAATGAAAAAAATTGATGCTTTTTGTAAAAAAAAAAAAAAAAAAAAAATGTAGCTACCTTACTTTTTTTCTGCATTATTTTGAATATTTTATTTATCAAACAGTTAATTCAAAAGTATGTACGAGCAGAGCCGGCCTTAGGGTCGTTAGCGCCCCTGGGCAAAATGATTTTTGGCGCCCCTAATAAAAATTGAGTTTGCAGTTTCTTGGTAGTTAATAATTGATTTTGTCAGACTTTAATTGAAAACGAATTTCATTTTATTTAAAATATTTACATTTTTTCTACGTAAAAAATACAAATTATATTTATTATAATCAATCGTTGATCCACAGGTGTAAAAAAAACAGATCGGCTATTCCCCAAGCTCTAAACCCCCAAAACCCTGGGTGCCCGAGTTCCAAAAATATGAGTGCATTTTAGTTAACGAAATAAAATATTTTGTTACGATACCTAATTATGCTGCACTGGTGCAATCATATCATAAAGTTGTAAATCTGAAACTTTTAACTCAAAAATGGCGTGGTTAATTAGAAAAAAGCTATAAGTTTTTACTTATTGTTTAACTCTTCATTTGCAACATTATCAACAAATTTTTTTTTCTTAACTATAAATGAAATGCATCTAAGAATGAGACACATTTCGAGAAAAGTGTAAAAATTTTCGTTTGTTTATTGGTTATTTATTTTTTTTATGTCATATATTTTTTCTTATCATTTTGTAATATTTTCAAGTATTGTAAATAAAAGTACACCACAACCTTTTTGGGGAACAAAAATAAAAAACAATTTTTTATGGACTTGATATTCAAATATAAAGTACGCTTAACTTCTAAAATTATTCCACTCGGTAACCAGAGTTTGATGAGGTTTAGAGCTTGGTAACTAATCAGTTTTTTCGTTGACCTCGGGCGCCCAGGGTTTTGAGGGTACAGAGCTTGGGGGATAACTGATCAGTTCATTTATTGACCTCGGGCGCCCACTGCCAGGGTTTTGGGGGTTTAGAGCTTGGGGGATAACTGATCAATTTTTTCGTTGACCAGGGCGCCCAGGGTCTTGGGAGTTTAGAGCTTGGGGGATAACTGATCAGTTTTTTCGTTGACCAGGGCGCCCAGGGTCTTGGGGGTTTAGAGCTTGGGGGATAGCTGATCAGTTCATTTATTGACCTCGAGCGCCCAGGGTTTTGGGGGTTTAGAGCTTGGGGGATAACTGATCAGTTTTTTCGTTGACCAGGGCGCCCAGGGTCTTGGGGGTTTAGAGCTTGGGGGATAGCTGATCAGTTCATTTATTGACCTCGAGCGCCCAGGGTTTTGGGGGTTTAGAGCTTGGGGGATAACTGATCAGTTTTTTCGTTGACCTCGGGCGCCCAGGGTTTTGGGGGTTTAGAGCTTGGGGAATAGCCGATGTTTTTTTACACCTGTGGATCAACGATTGATTATAATAAATATAATTTGTATTTTTTTACGTAGAAAAAATGTAAATATTTTAAATAAAATGAAATTCGTTTTCAATTAAAGTCTGACAAAATCAATTATTAACTACCAAGAAACTGCAAACTCAATTTTTATTAGGGGCACCAAAAATCATTTTGCCCAGGGGCGCTAACGACCCTAAGGCCGGCTCTGCTCGTATATACTTGTAATATATATTTTGAGCAAATAAAGATCTATTTAAAAAAAAAAAAAAAAAGGTTCGAATCTCAGTCAAACAAAATTTTTTTCTTCGATAATTTTATTATTAATAATTAAATCTAATAAAGAATAATATATAAATATTTAATAATAATATTAAATAAATTCAAAAATTGTGTGAAAATAAAATATAAAAGAAAAAAAAAAACTGCATGGAAACCCGTACGGGGACCCTAACCAAATATCAGTATCGGAAACCCGTATGGGGTCCTTTACGGGAACCCTTATGGGTCCCCGTACGGGTTTCCTTACGGATTTCCATATAGATTTTTTCAGCTGGGATACCATTTATCTTATTTTGGGAAATAAATAATTTTAACTATTCAAAAGTTTATTGTTCAAAATATGCTTTTGATTATAAAAACATAAACAAAATTACTGATTCTAAATTATTTATCCTAAATTTTTCATGAAATCCAAAATCACTTTTTTATAATTTTCATAGGAATAAAAAAAGAAATTTCATTTGATAAATTAATATTTTAATATAATGCTTTATAAAACATTTAACTCGTAAATAGTTTTGAATTAACTGTTTGATAAATAAATAATTCAAAATAATGCAGAAAAAAAGTAAGGTAGCTACATTTTTTTTTTTTTTTTTTTTTTTTTACAAAAAGCATCAATTTTTTTCATTTTTATAGCTTTTTGAAAAATTAAAATTAAATAAAAAAAATAAGTAAATAAAACAAATACTCGATTTTTAATAACCTATCGTCAATTTTTTTTATAATTTCAGATTACTTTTTTAAATAAAAAAAAATTTTTTATTTGATATGTTAATATTTTGATGTATTTCCACAAAATATTTACCACCTGGGCCATTATGCATTAACTACAATAAATAATAATAAATAATGCAGAAAGTGTGCTAGCTGAATCTAAAAGTACAATTTCGCTTTCACGATTGCGGAACCGACCTATTCAAATTTTAACCATGCACGGCGCAGCCTGAACGTAGCCGCAGACACTTCGATATCGGACCTGAACATAGCTACTCGGCGCAAAAAGAAAACTCGAAACCAACACTGGCCCACGGCGAGGCGTGGTGGCGTCACTGTTTTTTGATTTTTATACTTTGAATGTGTGGTATTTGGGCACGGGAAAGGGGTACTACGTATTTGATCTTGAAGGAGGAAGCGCGAAATACAATCTAAATAAATTTAAAAAATCCGTGCAATTTTTTCAATTGTAAAAAAACTGATCTGGCTAAATCAATCATAAAAACCTGAAAGTCTACGTATAAATTGTTTTTATTACATCCCTGTAAGAAATGCTAAGTAGGAAATAGACATTTAATGGCTATTTAAAATGTCTTCAGACTAGAAACAAGGTAATATTAATAGCTAATTTTTAGATTGTATGAAACAATTTTTTTCCATGTAAATAGCCATTTACTAGATTCAAAATTAATGCATATTTTTAAATACTAATCATTTGCTTTTAACAGCGAAATTTATAAAAAAAAATATTTATCATAACCTCATAAAAAATAGGTATTTCATAGAATTATGACATTTCCAAAATTACCATCAAATTATTTGGCATGAGAATCACCACGTGCAATACGCTGTTTTGAAGGTTATAAAAAATTTTTTACCCATTTTAAACGGGCGATTCATAGATAGAAATCAACCGTAAAATAAAATAATTTTTGATATCTATTTTTTGGGCATTTTTAATTGAATAAACACAACCTATCACTTTACTATATTAAAAATAGGAGAAAATTGGCAATTATTACCTTTTTTCTTAGACTCAGTTATTGAATATTTTAACTAACCTTTTTCTAGTTTCAGAGCCATTTTTAATATTCGCAATTCCAACAGGGATGCTTTTCTTTATTATTATTAAGGGGATAGTAGGGTCAAAAGGGTAAAAAAAAGCGTTTTTTTGACGATTTTTAGAAAAAAATCAGGTAGATTCCGTTTATTTAAAAAAATAGTACATTGTCAAGTAACTTTTAAAGAAGCTTTTGTCAAATTCGTCGTCGTCGTCGTCGTACGTTCAAAACTGCCAAGCTCTTGGAGCCTATAAGACCTAGAGGTCTGAAATTTTGCAGAGGGTCTAGGTTCGGGTGACAATACATGAATCCATAGTGAGTTCTCGACCTGGACCTCCAGGTCGCCGATGATGGGGGTACCTGGGGGGTCATCTCCGAGAATTTGGGCTAAATTCTTCGGGGATGACTTCTAGGGAAGTTCTAGAGTATTTATCGAGGCGATTTAAACCTAGGTAACCAGGTCGCCGATGATGGGGTACCCGGGATACCTGGGGGTCATCTCCGAGAGTTCGGGTCGAATTCTTGGGGTATGACTTTGGATAGAGTTTGAGGGTGTTTAATAGTTTATGAGGAAGAAGTTTGAACCTAGTCAGCCAGGTCACCGATGACGGGTGCACCTGAGGAACCTGGAAGTCATCTTCGAGAGTTTTGGGCGAAATTCTTCTGGGATGACATAAGAGTTCTGCGGGGGCTCTAATTTGGTAGTTATCAATATATTGAATAAAAAAAAAAAATTTCAAATATTATAATTGTAAAAAGGATGATTATGAAAATTTCAATAGTAACCAAATTTTTAACAATTAGATTTAAAATTTTACGTTAAAAATATTCTTTCCATTTTTCTGTCAATTTATATAAATTACATAAATTAAGCTAAGACTAAAAAGTAGAAAATAAAAAATAAATAAAAAAAAGTTTTTAAAAAACATGCTTTTCTCTAAAAAGTTTTGAGAAATTATTTAAAAAACGTACTAAAAAGTAGAAAATAAAATTTTAATACTGCTAAATTCTTTCAAAGTACTTCAAAAGATTTAATATAAATAGAACAAACAAAATTTCGTGATGACTGTAAACAAAAGCATGGGACACTCGATGAAACACAGTCATACGCCTTAAATTTAAGTCATCTATAGTGCCCCATGCTTTTGTTTAGAGCCATCACGAAATTTTGTTTGTTCTATTTATATTAAATTTTTTGAAGTACTTTGAAAGAATTTAGCAGTATCAAAATTTTATTTTCTACTTTTTAGTACGTTTTTCAATAATTTCTTGAAACTTTTTAGAGAAAAGCATGTTTTTTAAAAACTTTTTTTTTATTTATTTTAAGCTGAGATTATTGAAAAATATACAATTTAAAATAACGTTAAATAAAAGATACATTATTCCCCTTCGAAACAAATTTTTAATAAAAAAAGCCATCACCTCATTTCGAGCCTTCCAAACTTTCCGAGTTGAAAAAATCCATGCTTTCATACTCTCGAGTCCACACGCAGGAACAACAACAACAACCCTTGACAAAATTCATTACACCGCATCACGCGAAACAAAGTATATCAAGCCGTAAGGCATTCAAAGAAAAAAGACCGCATACACACACGACAAAGCTCACCGCGGTGCACGCGCGCGGTCACAAATCCCCGCTGAACAAAAAGACGTGTGTAAACTACTCGTCACCCCGTAATCCCGGGTCCCAGGCCGTTTTTCTGCAACCGGTGACGCCTAAGGGGATTACAATGGGATTACGCAGCATCCCTGTTTGGTCCTGATAACGGCTCCTCTCTCTCGCACTTTGACTTTTAATTGAACTCGTAATTGGATCATCTTCATGGGGAACGAGCACCAGTTTTTTCGGGGCTGTGATTTTTCGAGGAGATACGCACAGGGAATGTGGGTAATAATCGGCTTCCTTTGTTACTCCGATTCGGAACACGTGGCGAGCTCGGCGTTTATATCCGATTGCGATCGACGTTTGCTTTAAACACCGTATTGTGAATGGTGGAAATATTTTATGGTTGAATCAAAATAAATCCCACAAAAAACCTTACAAAGGTAAACAAACGTGGGGAGATTTTTTTAATGAAAAATAATTTAAATAAATTGATTTAACAAAAAATAGTGATATCATTTAATAGATTTTATAAGGTAGAATTTTTGATAACATGTCATATTAAAAACAGAATTTAAAAATTAATTGCTGTAACAAATTTAAGAAAATAAAATAATTATTTCAAAAAGTAATAAAAAAATTATTTTAATGAGTTGTGTATTTAAATTTAAAAAATAAATAGAAATCAATATTCATAAACTCTGTCCACGAAGTTAAAGTCTCGGTTAAAGTTAATAAATTTTCTTCTGAATATGAACTTCGTGGGCAGAGTTTATGAATATTGATTTCTATTTATTTTTTAAATTTAAATACGCAACTCATTAAAATAATTTTTTTATAATTTTTTGAAATAATTATTTTATTTTCTTAAATTTGTTACAGCAATTAATTTTTAAATTCTGTTTTTAATATGACATGTTATCAAAAATTCTACCTTATAAAATCAATTAAATGATATCACTATTTTTTGTTAAATCAATTTATTTAAATTATTTTTCATTAAAAAAATCTCCCCACGTTTGTTTACCTTTGTAAGGTTTTTTGTGGGATATCATTTTTTTTTGTTTGATAATTTTTTGATAATTATCTATTTTTTATTTTTCTAATTCTTATTTTTTTTTTTTAATATAAAGATGTAAACACCTTTGGCATTAGTTGGCCAAGGTTTTTTTATAATATTCTCGTCACTTCTATCCAACCCTTTTTTTGTCGTAAAATGCTCACGTTTTGCCCATATTATTTAAATTATTTCCTACGTGTGCTATTGAACATGTTACTTTGTAAGAATGTCCCGCAATCTTTAAAAAGTTTTGGTAAGCGCCATTTGTACCCATGTGGTCCGATCATACTCAAAATGAAACTGGAACTATGGGACATCAAAACAAACATTTTCCCGTTCACCCGGTTCAATTTGGTTCATTACGTTGCAAGAAATCCTGCGCACAATTATGTAATAGCGCTAAAATCGAGTAAAATGTGATTGTCAAAAGTTTTGGTATGAGCCATTTGTACCCATGTGATCCGTTCATGTTCGAAATGAAACTGGAATTATGGGACACCAAAACAAACATTTTCCCGTTTACCTGGTTCAATTTGGTTCATTACGTCGCGAGAAATCCTGCGCACAATGTTATTTTATTTTTGTTTTGTTCAGCTCGAAAGAATAGTTGAGCATGAAAAAAAAGGACATTTTTAATATTGCTCAGATCGACCTCGGAACATGTTCAAAAGGTGTTTTGTGATTTGAATATTCGATTTTCGGTGGGTTGCATTTTTTGTTCTGGCGAATTTATATGGCCCTGCCGTTATCGTAGGTCGGTCGTGCCTAAAAATTAATCGTAAATTATTCAATGACTACCTTTTTTAAAATACATATTTTCTTTTACTGTCTGGTTTTACTGCGACTGATGATTGTTCTATCTTTTTTATTCTCCAACCAAACCAGTTACCAGTGTCTTTTATCGTTCAAAGGTTAATTCTAATTTTTATTAATTATTATTTAATTTTTTTTTTTTCTTCATTTTCGTTTATGAAAACAAATTTTCATAAACGTTAATTAAATTTATTTTTTAAAAAAATTAAAAAAATCATGATTGCGCCATCTGTTGAAAATGTTGGGAGGTGCCGATCCCCGATCGAACGTTGATTCGAATGTTTTTTGTGGAAAGTCCAAAAAAAAGGCCGATTTCAAAAACGCGAATTAAAAAATAAGACAATTAAAAAAATATAAGCTTCGAAAACAGTCCTCATCTCTTCGGTAGTAAAAAGTAGGCGTACTCTAGAGGTTTAATGATGCAGGTAACGTGTTTTAATTTTTAAATAATTAATTAATTGTGGTTAGTAGGGTTAAGGTAGCTCCAGTAGCTGTAAATAAAGCACGGCAGCTGGCTACTATTTTGGCGGGAAAAAAATCTCCCCAAGCCAGCTACCGCTGGCTTTGATTTAAATGAATTGTTTTGATAAAATTTTACGATTTTTTGTAAGTTTTGCTCTGAATACCTATAGCAAAATCAAAACAAATTTCAAGTTGAATTCAAATGAATTGTTTTGATAAAATTTTCAATGAGTTTTAAGTTTTAATAACATACCTGTACCTCATTTTAAAGCTTAATTCAAGAGCTTTAAAATGAGACATTACACGTTTGATTTTGATCAATGAGCTTCAAATTCCAGAGGATTTACCAAAACACGGTTTTTTAAGACACCTAAAATTTGTGTCCCAATATGGCCCCCCTTGAAGTAATTAATTAATTGCAATTTGTTCCTACTTTTTAAATCAATCAGGATATAAGGTTTTAAAAACTTCAAAATTGTTATTATTTTAAAAATGATTTATTTAAAAATTGAGCCTTTTTTACAATGTTTTTGAAAGCTTTGCAACCAGTAGAAAAATTTCAACTTTAAATTTTGGTCAAAGTTTTTTTTTTGAGCTAGAATGCTTTTTTAGTTATAAAATGAAAAAAAGCTTTGAAACAATTAAATTTATTTTTCTTAAATAACATTAGGATAGGATTTTCTAAAAAGTAAACATGAAACTAAGGACTCTTAATATCGATATTTGTACTAATTCGTGGGGGGCCATATTAGTTACACTGCATAATAAAAAGTTATTTAAGAATAAAACCCGTTAGAAAACGAGTTGAATAAAAACTAAGGTCGCGTTTTAAAGCTGAAACAATAACGAATCGAAGCTACTTATTCAAATTTTGATCAGGTGCGTCTAAATATTTTGGCAGACCACTTAATTACAACGTAAAATAATAACGGAGGTATACGAAACGAGTTTTAGCTATTAGGCGTGCGCAAAAATAATTTTAAAATGTTCTAAACAACTGAAAACTTCATAATTCAGTGTTTTTGACTTCTTCCTACCTTGCAGAGATGCCGCATACCTAGCATATTCAAAATAACAGGGGTGGCCATATTAGGCACAGGGCCATATTAGGCACACTTACCTTACATCAAAAAGGTTTTGTAAACTATTTATCTTTATTATTATTGTCAAAGTAAACAATAAAATAAAATATTCCTTTAATTATTTAGCTGTTTTTTTTTTTTTTTTTTTTTTTTTTTGTACAAATAATTTAAATTGTATTAATTAAATTAATACAGTAATAAAAAGAGATTTGCAAAAAGAATTTTATATTAAAATTATAAATTCATTTATTATTTTTGACACGCATTTTCTTTTTAAATACAATTATCGCAATGATTGCCACTTGAACATTTCTTGTTAAAAATTATATAAAACACAATACTATACACAATTAAAAAATTTACAACCACACGAACTTCATTTGTTAAAAAATGTTTGTACTCAAGAACTTGCATGGTTTACTTTTCGTTTCTTTGGAGATTCATTTTCTTCATTTCCTGAACCAGAGGGTTTCCTTTGTTTCCTTTTACCATTTTCATCCCCTTTTTTCGAATCATCCGGATCTTTATCAGAATGATCGGAATCTCGCGTCGTACTATCGGCTTCTTTAACCGTGTTCTCTTCTTCGGAGGAAGTCCCCGAATCAGATTCCGACGACGACGTCAATGTAGAATCTGACGTAGAGTCGCTCGAGTAGCTTTCCTTACGACTTGGTCCGGGTTTGTCGGAGTTTTCTCCATCCTCTTTATCACAATTCTCTTCAGGGTCGTTCGGGAAATCATCGAAGAGGTCCTCGTACAAACCGCTGTAAAAACCTCCGGTGAAATCAGGAAAGTCCGAAGCGTCCAAAAATTTTCCAAAATCGCTTTCCTCGAACCTGAACGGAAAATTAACAAAACCACCTCGAACGGTCTTCGGTTCATGAAACTTTGGATCTTCTCTACGATACAAAGAGTCGACGAACCTTTCCCAAAACATCTTGGCTTTGACAAGATCAAACTCTACTTCGACGATGGTGACCCTTCTCGTCGACTCCAAGCTTGGATCCACCAAGCAGAAGTACCCGACCTCAACTTCTGCCAAGTACATCTGCAACTGGATCTGCGCGTAGCAATCCTCGGTAAGAGTTTCGTCGGGATTCAAGTAGTCCTCCTCCGTTTCTAGGTACTTCATAACAACGACGCAGTCCTCCCCGAAAGCACTGGGGTAGGGTCCGAATACGGGATACTCTCGATCCAGCCAGGTCGTCTGCAAAGGCTCGTTCAATGCCAACGACCGCGACGCGAGGCTCATCACTTTATTTTCCAAACGAGGGTAATTTTTGGGGTAAGAATCGATTTTGACCTTTCCGAGAACTTGTTCGGCCAAAGCTTTGTTTTGTTCCTCGCTCCTGTGAATCGTTGACAATGTTATTCTTCCCATTATTGCTTGATACCCATTATTGCTTGAAACAATAGTACTGTTGAAGATAAGTTTTCTCTTCCACAAATCGAAGACGATCGCTGCTGATTTTTTACCGGTACTCTACGGTCGATGAGGTACCTAAAGTCAAACCAAATTATGCAAATCGAATGAGTTTAAGATTTTAAACTATTAAATCAATTTTGTTCCAAAATTATTTAACTTGACAAGAATAAAGATAAAACATTATTTGAGTTATGTAAGAATTAATTTAAATAACTTACCGAGTTTCGTTAAATTTCGTAGAACTTCGAGAACGAGTACAGCAAGCTTACACACAAACTGTTGACACTCGTAGTGTTGAGTACAAACTGCGAGGTCCTGGTTTGCCGCAATTTATTTGTGTTACTGTTGACTTCTTACCGATAAGTATAATTATAATTCAATAACATTACAAGCTAGTATAATACGTCATTTAAAATTATCCCAGGTTTGAAAATAATTTACAAATGTTTGTAAATAAATAAACCCTAGCCAACTAAACGTCAAGAAATTCAGATTGATTATTTTATTTTTTTACAAACACACCTCTTGCCTGAAACTGATCCATAAACTCATAAACGCTGATAAAGGGTTCTTAAAAAACAAAATTTATTATTTAAAAATAAACATCTAAGTTTAACGCAAGTTCAATTTTTTAGCTGAACGCTATTAATAGTTTTTGAAAAGCTGATAAAGTTAAGGAAAAGTAATTTAGTTTACTAAATTTATGTATTTTTACTTGAAATTACATCATTATTCTCTAAAATATTACAAAAAAAAGTTTATTCAGATAAAATAATTAGAATTTATATACATTTTTTATAACGAATTTTTTCCGGCCATTCAAGTCTCTAAAAATTACCATTTATGTCACCTATTAATTTTAATAAAGAATATTGCGGACGGCCTACAGCTATATGTTTATAATAGGACATTAAGTATATTAGACTATGACGAGATGGTAAAAAAAAAAAAGTTCATAAAAATTTTCGTCCTGCTGGCGTATTTAGGGATTTATTTTTTGCTCGCTACCACGCGATCATTTGTGGTTTTTCTTGCATACAATCATAATAATTCGATCTCCGCGGGAGCTTATTTAATTGATATCACCGGGGACCCTCCTCAATCGCCAATAAATTTCGGTCGTCCGCATGTGATTTATGAAGTCCTCCTCGTGCCCCTTAAGTATCTCTTTCCGTAAGCATCTCGAGTATCAAATATAATTTCAGTCTTTCATTTTTCGGAAAAAAAGTTCGCTCGAATTGTATCCTTTCACAAATTCCGTTATGTAAATTGAGTAAATTATTGAAAAAAAAATTATTTTTCCATTTATATTTTGATTTATATCTAGATACATATAAAAAATGTATTAAATGGTTAGTGGAAAAAGTTAGATAAGATAATTTTCAAATCAATGCGTTACTTGAATCTTTATAACCTTATTATACGCATTTTTTTATATCAATAATTGTACCATGAATAATAAATTAATTACAGCTTTGATGTTATATTCGTACAGTGTATTAATTAAAATATAATATCTTCCTGATCGGTTGAATGAGACTACTTGAATAAAATTATGTACAGCAAGTACGATTTTATTTTAACGTGATTTTAATTTTGATAATAATTTAGCGTAAATTTTTAGTTTACATATTTGGAATTTTTTACCTCAAAATTTTCCAATGTAACTTAACTTAAATGTGAAAATTTATTACTGGAATCGTAGTATTACACTACAGGTATTCAATTTTATTCGAGATTTTATTTAAATAATATAGCAGCATTTTTTTTATTTTTGAGGACGTGCATGGTAGAACTCCTTTATCATTGCTGAAGCCTGAAAAATAATATATTACGAACAGTGCGTTGAAGTTATGAGGAAAGAGTTTGCAATATTGAATTTTTAAATATTCTAATTTAATTAGAATTTGGTTGGTTCGGGTTGGTTCTAATAAGAAAAATTAAAGTTTTAAATAATTTTAGAAATACAACATTCCTAAAAATACTGTGTCATGTCGACTAAATCAAACCATGCATGAGAAATAATACGACTTTATGAAGCAGCAGTCTTTAAATAAAAAAAATTAGGGCGAAGTATGTTTTTTGTAACTAGTTATTTTAAATGAAATTTTATGTTTATGATTAAATAAAAAATTAATATAAGTTATAAATCTTATTTACAAATATACATATGCTATCAACTATCTCTCAGTCTCCAAACTCAGATAATTTGAAAAAAATATTGACAAAAATTTTTTAAACTTCAATAAGAGTCCAACTTCAAAAAATAAAATGAAGAATTTAAATTACTGTAATCTTCCTTTCCAAATATTTTTTTGGAGAATCCTCAATTTATCATTCATGACTTCTTCAAAGAAACATTTGCCAAAAAACATTGTAAGCCCAAACAATTTGCATCGTTAAATAAGTAAGCACAAAGTCGTGAGCGTTGGTAATTTTGTACGGAAACAGAGAGCCATGAAAAGAGGTTCAATTGGCGACACGCGCGGAAACTTGAACAGAAAAGAGAATTTGCTTGAACAAAGTACTCAAGCTACTTTGTCAGTTATATCATTCTAACTAACTATGTACATTTTTTAAAAATTGTAATAGTATAATAAAAAATTGCCTGGTAAAAATGTGAATCTTAAAAAAAAATAAATTAAAATAAATAAAAATCGGGTACTCTATCGATAAATGTTAAATTTGTACCTTCATAAGCTTATTATGCTTTAAAATCCAGTAATAAATTTTCTTTTATTGTATACTCATGTTTTAGCTATTGAAAATTTTTAAACTACTCAAATTCTTCTACTTTTACTTTAATTTTTACCCAAAATTCGCAAATGTCCGATCACACAAGGACAGAAAAGCAAGCGCCCGAGATGCGTACGATTTTTTATACCACAACGGTAAAAATTTCTGTGAGTAGTTTATCATAGAAAAAGTTGTTATAATTGAAATCTTACACCCTAGAGCAAAAAAAGCCCTCCGGACTCAAATTCCGCCCCCTTATTTACTCATCTAAGCAACCCCTGTAAATTAGCCAAAATTCAACTGAAATAAACCAATTTTGAAAAAAGTCCAAAAACCCAACAATCGATCCTAAAATTTATGCATTTACAATCCGAGACCATCCGCATCGAGCGGTTTAAAAGCTCTCGCACAGTTATAACACCTGCCTACGAGCGAGAGAAATCGGTAACGAGGTGCGCTAAAGTCGCAGGAGTGATATCCCAGTAGCGGCGCATCGGCTAATCGCAAAACGACTTGATTAAGGCCGCTAATGACGGGAGCCGCGGGCACGCAACCGTCGTAAACAGCTCGCACACGAGGTGTACTTAATTGGCCGCGGCTGCTGCAGGGGAGGAAATCGCCTGCTGTTCCGTTGCACCCACGCGCGTACGCCGCGGTGCGTGACATTGGCGCATCTGCCCCGAAATCCGCGCCTTGGGGGGTCCTTGATACGAGGCTCTTTTTTTGTAAAGTTTTTTTGATGGTTGGTATGAGTTCTGAGATTGATTTTCGAAAGAAAAAAGTTTTTGGATAGAAATTTTACTTTTACGTTGCCGTGGTTGCAGCTTTTTTGGTACTAAAACGAATAAATTTAGTCTTATTGTATTTGTAAAGGAAATATTGCTCTTTGAGCCTCGCTGGCTTTTAAAATTGACCTTTAACTACTATAATTACCGAAGTTGCATGCATATAAGTTCAAGAAAATTTCGTTTTTGAACAGGAGTTTCGATAGATAACTTTACATTGGAGAAATAACAATAAGAAAACTTTTTGTGAAAATCGTAAAAAAAAAAATAAAGTAAATGCAAAAACTTTAGAATTACCAAAAACAATAAAAAAATTCGGAGCTGATAAGAACTGCATAAATAATATGTAATGTTTTATATTAATGAAATTCTTGTGGAACTTTGAATTTGTGATAAGAAAATTGAATTTAACAATATAAAATAAAATAGATATGATGATTTTAATTTTTACCCTAGACTTTTCCATAGAGGACTTTTCAGATCTGACAATTGAAATTAAGAACTCTTCATTATATCATCGTTGCATTAAAACGAGGTTATAACCAATATAAAAAAAATCAAGACTTTTGAATCATTTAGTCTTATTTCGAAGATAAGTACAATTAATACAAGTTCTACTTTTACACAGAAAACTCAAAAATTTTTTTTACCGGGAAAAGTGCAAGGATCTGAAACGTTGTTGAGTTTTATTTGTTCATTAATAATTGTTTTATGGTTAAAATCGTAAAAAATGGTGATTATTCTAACTTGAAGATTTTTCACTAGAAAAGAAATAGGATTATTAATTTAAAATAATTTTCAACACATATGCTTAAAGGTTAATAGTATTTCAATTTTTTTGTTTATCCATACATTAGCAAATGCTTTAATTATGTCAACCGCAAGGTTAAAAAAATTTCATCATTTTTTTATTATAATGGCAGATCTTCAACAGATAAATGACTTTCTAATTTTCTCAGTACAATTTCAGGGAAAAAATCACCAAACACTGATTTCAATCTAAACTCAACGATTACTGATTCATCTTTGATTTTCGTAGCTTTTTCATAAATTCTTCTCAATTCGTTCTCGTAACAGGAAAATTTTTTCAAATTTTTTTCAAAGTTTGTTACAAAATCTTCATTTTTCAAGAGATTTGATAATTTTCTTATCATTTTCGACATCTTTAGTACACAGCCGTACGAATAAGGTTGATAAAATTTAAGGTTAGTCATTTCGGAGAGCTCGTTTGTGCATTTTTGGAAAAAATTTTTGTAAGCCGGATCAGTCTCAATCAAGCACACGTCCTTTTTGGACACAGAGAGGGGGTTGAAAAAAAATTGTTTTGCGATTCCCTTGATCATGATCCGAATGCAAGAAGCAGATTTGTATTGCTGAGATTCAAGAAACATGAGGGCAGTAGCACCGTCTTCGTTCTCCACACTGACGTGAGCTCCGTATTGTATCAACATCTTGATAACTTCGGCGTATCCTTTGAGACAAGCTGCGTGCAGTGCTGTTGATCCAGAGTCAGTTTTTTCATTTACATCAGCTCCTTTTGATAATATCAAGTTTACTAGATTTGTGTTGTCGTAATTAGAGGCGACGTATAAGGGAAAAAACTTCTCGGTATCGTTCTTACATAAAAAAGCTCCTTTTTCTAAGAGAACCGATACCAATTCATAGTTCTGTAAACCGATCGCGTAACGTAATACAGAATTTCTCTCGTTGTCCAAGTCGTTGAGCGATACTCCAAAATTCAACAATGTCTTTGCGATTCCCACAATGTCGATATCAAGCTTTGGATTTTGATACGCATACGAAACGATTATTTGAAGACAGTTTCGGCCGGTTTTATCGCGGAACTTAACAATATTTTTATCTTTAAACATCAACTTGAACAGTTCGTTTTGCTTAACTTTAGGTGCAGTAAACAAACTAGGTAACTTGAAAATTGCACCGTTACTGTGTAAATATTTAACGTATTCCGTGTTTCCGTTGCCAATGGCTAGTTGCAACGCCGTTTTCCGAGACAGGTTATCAATATCAGCGTTTACGTTTGCACCTCGTCGAATTAATAAATCCGCTATGTTTTTACTGCACTGCCAAAAGTCTCCTATCAAAGCCAAGCATTGAAGGAACGTGAGACCATACCAGGAATTATCTTCAAATAAAAATGGCTCGTTTGGGTCGGCTTCAAAATCAAGAAGGAGCTCGACTATTTTCTCGTGTCCTGAGAGCATCGCTTCCCAAAATGGCGTGCGCGATGTAGTTTCTTGCAAATCATGTTTCACAGGTTGAAGAATCTTTGGGTTTTCCAAAAGTATGCTTTCTATCTTGTTGATATTCTTTACTTTGATAGAGTTACACAGACTATCCAGCATCTTTCGAGGATAAATTTTTTAATTTTAAGTAACTATTACAAATAAAGTGAGAAAAAAGTACTGTAAATTTTGAATCTAATATAACCAATAATGAAGCGTTGAAGTTTTAGGGTTACAGGTTAAATCGAATGATCCTTTCGTCTAGATTTAAAATGTTAACACCTAATAAAAAGTTTTTTATTACAAATATTAGTTACTCCACAAGACCTTATGTACATTTGCCAAAGTTTGATCTAAGTGTGTTTTGTTTTTTCTTCCATTGTTGTGAAAATTAATTTACTGGTTAAATAATTTTGATTTTTAAAAAAGCGTTATGGACGAAACAAAAAAAAGACATCGACTCTTTATAAATAAAAAAAATCAATAATGTTTTATGAACCTACAATGATTTCTAAGAATAGATATTACTTTAAGACCATATTATCAATAACAAAGTTTATTGCGTCGGATTTCTGGATGTGGTGGATGAGTAACATGAAATTACAATCGACTTTGAGCTGCAAAATTTCTACTAAAATAAAAAAAAAATCACAAAATCATTAAATTTTATATAAAAATTGAATTTCATAAAAAAATGATTCAAAAATTTTCATTTCGAATAACCTATACAAAGAACAATAGCAACTCGATTTTTGATGTTTGGTCATTTATGTATTTTTTAAGTATAAGATTTTCAAAAAATTGCTTTTGCAAACTTTTGATTGATCATGAAGTAACAAATTCGTAATTTAAATAAAATTAAAAAACGTAATGCACAGACTGTTAACGAAAAACTTTTAATGAATGCTCAGTCCGAGCTATTATCAGGCAGTAAGAGTATGAAAAAAAGGGAAATTATGAAACTTTTTTCCACACTTTTACAAAGAAAACTTTTTGAAGACCTTTAAGATTTTTTTTTCTTTCTAATAAGTTGTATTCAATAAATCTTTACTCAGGCCTTGGAGTGTCTGCTGAAACAGGTTCATTTTAACTTTTATGTTTAAAACCTTGTCAAAAAATTATAATACTATGTAAACTTTCGAAAAATAAAATTATCAATATATTCCATTGTTTGCTTATGAAACCATTACGATTTAAAATTCTAATAAACACATTTGTTGAAGTCAAAGATAAAATAAATTTCAATTTCTTTTATTATGCTCGATGTTTAACTTTACGAGTATCTCAAAGAATATCTGTTCATGAAAGCACTTAAACCAATGTACCTCATCTTTTTGAGCATGTGGCACTTCTAAAACTTGTTCCTTTCAATTAGACCGTGTTTCTAATGCCTTAGAAAGCAACATAAATAATTGGTAATGGTATAACTTCTTCATGAAACAACAACCTGCGCCCAAGAACTTATACGCTGATTATGAAAAATCAAATAAATACAAAAATTGACTCCAGTAACAAGCTTCAATTAGAGCCAGCATCAGCGGATATCAAGAATCGATAACCGATCGAATAAGCATAACGAGGACGCACCCACAAGAACTCCACGGCTGTCATGCGTACAGCTGCAAAAAAAAAAATAAAGTCCGCCGTGGCTGTCCGGTAAACGATTCGTCCCATAAATCTCCCGATAAAACCGAACGAACGTACGCGCTGTGAAGTATAATTTTCGCTAAACGTCCACATTATGCGGTTCGGAAGCACTCGTACGGTGTCAAAATACAATTTTAAGATTTCTTTTTTTTTTTTTTTTTCAAATCGCTTTTTAAACTTGCGTGCCGTGAATTTCGGCATTTATTCAACGCTCGGACTGTCGTATTTTTTGACGGCGAGCTTTTAGAACTAACGGTGAATGTAAATTACCCAACAGTAGAAATTCGTATGTAAATAGTAGCTTCGGTAGTTTATTTGTCATTAGGAAAATAAATAAATAAACAAGCCGTATCACCGTAGTGTAGTTTTGTAAGGCTGTTGAATAATTAATCGGATGGGATTTTGTGATCCACGCATCCACATTTGAATCAAATAAATATTAAAAAAGAAGAATTTGATTGAAGTAACTTTGCACTTGTTGCTACTGTATAAAATCGTCAAAACTGGATAATTTTCGATACGTCGGTGGAGAATATCTTCTTTTGATCGCACTAATTAAAAAAAACTCGTGACGTGCATCCCAGTTTCTCCCTTTATCATAAAAATTTCGTCTGGTCTATCATTAAAAGACTGCCCGCAGGTGCAGTGGGCATTAGGAGCCCTAGTCCCGATTAAAATTACTGGTTGCAACGCAAATAATCCGGAATAAGGCTTCTTCCTCTAACGAGAGAACATCCTGAAAAAGAGGAAAAAAATGATGCGCTCAGGGGTTGTTCTATAACTTTTTTAATGAGGTCCTGCACTGTAACGGGAGACCTTTAGTATCGCAGCGTAGCCAGAAAACTATTCTCTTTTACCGTGAAATTTGACTCTTTTTTTCAGACTGCGGTTTTTTGAAAAAGTCAAAATTCTCGAAACTGACTGGTTCATTATCATTATTAATATTAAAAAAGGGCGCTTCTTTAATAGGGCCAGTACTTCTTTATTTATTTATTATCATTTTTTCACAACAGTAATAATATACGTCTGTATGAACTAATATGTTTTTTTTTTTTTTTTTTAATTTCAATTTGCAGGTACATTATTATTGTTTGAAATTTTTATCATAATTTATGGATCACATAGTTTAAGATTCCAATATTTTAAATATAATAATAAAATTATTCCTTTCAAGTACGCACCTGTTCTGAATTTTTCATAAATATTAAAAAAATATCTATTGTTTTTAATTAGTTAGAAAAATGAGTTTCAGTGCACAACTTTAAATTTCAAACAATAAATTAAAACTAACCAAGGTAATCTTTTCGATAAATCCATTTATAAAAAATTTTCTTTTTAGTTGCACAATTAATTATATTTTTGATAACTAATCAATGATAGATTTTTCTTATAAAAAACTAATAAATAAAAGTAATAAGAAATAAAACTAATAAAATAATAATATAAAACTAATAAAATTAATTAATTACAAATACTATATTAAAATTTACAGTTAGTTTATATGATTCTTGCTCTTAAATTGCCAAGAAAATTGATTTTTTTACACTATTTTAAAGTATTTTTTAAAGTAATTTTTTTTACCACTGCGCATACAACTTCAAAGCCTTGAAGCATCAATTTCGTTCATCAAAATAACGAAAACCATTTTCGTAGTAAAAAATCCATTTAACCCTTCACCAACGAACTACGATAGATCAACGATTGTTCTACCGTGCAGAAAAGAAGCGCAGCCAGAAAAAAAATCGCCAGACGGTGCAGTTTACGATCTGCGGGTCGCTGCGTCGGTATCTCTCATCTCTAATCTTCTCGTACGAAAATTCATTAGGACCTCACCTTTTTTTTCTTTTTTTTTTTTTTTCTTTTCGATTAAGGTAGTAGGCAGCCCGAATCTACGAGAATTTGGCTCGTAAAAGCTGCTACGAGAAGCAAAGTGGTATTTGCACACTCTGGTTTTGATAAGTTCGAGGCACGCGCGCGCAACCCCCCGAAATGAAGATGTAAATGCTGAGTCATATAAATTTTTTCGTAGCTCGTAAATGTTTTTTCGCGGTTTCTACTCGGTTTTTTGGAAGGTGCCGGACGACCGAGATGATTGTTGGTTAGGACTCGCGAAGGTTTGGTTCTTTTTTTTGGTACATTTTTATTATCGGCGTCAGTATTTTTTTTTATTTTACCTAAAAATTGTTACGGATGACTTTATTTAGGTGGATTGTCTGGTTGAGACAACTCAAAGATGTTGTATTTCAAATTCAGCTAGATGAATTAGTACCAAGATTCATCAATTTTATACTTTTATATGTTTTTGATTAAAATACATCGGATTATCATGGTATTATTGAGATTTTTGTATGTAATTACTACATCTATTTTAATTAACTTTTATGCTGCAATTGATCTTATAATCTTAAAAATTTCAAAAATTGTAAACATTGATTTTTTGATTTTATTCAGCAAAAACTTAAACTTCTAAAGAAATTGTTTGATTTACATAAAAAGTGAACGTTGCTAAAGCAACAATTGATTAAATTTTATCGTTCTTACTATAGAAATTTACATTTTTTTTCAATTTTAATGAATCCTCCAAAAATTTGATAACAATGAAAGAATTCGTTGTTATCAGAATACTTAAGTAGCTTAGTGGTACTAATTATAAACAAAAAAGAAAGATCTATTGTATACGCGCGAATTCAAAAACAGTTTTCAAAGCTTCAAACGTACTAAAAAATAATTATATCTCTTTCTTTATCACGATTTTCAATAAAAAGATTACCGTAATTACAGTTGGTAAATTCTAAGTTGCATCTAAAGTACTTCGTAAATTCACAGACTCCAAGCTAAAAAAAATTAATTTTCAAGACAAACAAACTCCCCCCAAAAAATTACCGAAGACACAACGCAGAAGAAAAAAAATTCCAAAAACAACGGGTGCAACTCTAATCACCCGCGGGCACTGCAATTACACTTCGTTACTTGACAGCCCTTTTTTCACTGCACTGTACAGCTTGTTTGACCAAGGCTAATGGAAACAAATTATCCGAATCAGTCAAAACTATAAAAAAAAAAGGTCTGTAAGTACCCACGTTGCGTGCATGGCACGAGGTAAGTACAATAAAACCGCGGCTCCCTCCGAAAAGGGGATTTTTAAATTCAATTTGTCGACGATAAAACACCCCGAGTACCGCACCTGTACGTTAAGTTTTATCATTAGGATTTTGATTCGAATCTCTCTTTTCGTTTACTTCGATTTTAATCGTACCTCGACCACTGCCGATTCGTCAGCCATTGTC
This sequence comes from Encarsia formosa, assembly GCA_038277355.1. Classification (NCBI taxonomy): domain Eukaryota; kingdom Metazoa; phylum Arthropoda; class Insecta; order Hymenoptera; family Aphelinidae; genus Encarsia; species Encarsia formosa. The sequence goes on from CM076184.1 coordinate 118,062,247, forward strand.
GAGCGTTTTTCCTTCGGCTTGATCATTATTATTTCCGGATGATGGGGTCACGCGAGCATGAAACACTTAGGCTGTCATCGGAAACGCGTCCACCTTGTTACATTTCTATCTGCAGGATGTAATAAAGGACCAAGAACAAGGTTGGAGAAAATTTTCCGTGAAAAACTGATTGCTCGCCCAACAGGTACTAACCACATGTTTGTTTTCGCTCCACTTTTTTAAGCCTGCTAACTTAATTCCCACGTGCGGATGTTTTTCGAAAACAATAAACTCGCGGTTTCGAAAAACCAAGCCGGTACTTACTCGGCTGCAAATTGAATACCACTCCTCCCCCGCCGAACTAGCCCTGTTTTCTAATCTTCAAAAGAGAAGTTAAAAAAGCTGGGATTCCGGGAAGAATCGCGTGGAAATAATTTCATGAAATTACTTAATCTCGGTGCAGGACCTGCAGGTGTCGATAATCGCTCGGCGGACGAATACAAATATTTGGAGCCGTAAGATCAAATTACAGACGAGGTGCGAAGTGCAGCGAGACCGCGCCCTCTCATTTAGAAAACGCGGCGGCCCGGGGCCCCGACCAATCGAAATAACATGCCTGCGGAATCCGAATAATCGGAGGAAGGGGTTGGATTAATTGAGTGCTTATGGGTGGACGGAATTATTGTTGGTTTTTGGGCGAGAGGTGCTAAGTGGAGGATTTTTTGGGAAAAAATTGGGAGAGAGAGGTGGTTTTAGAAGTAAGGGAATTATTTTTGAATTTTGAATTACTCTGTTCGAGAGCGAGAGATGGAGGTTTTTTAAATTTTGTTTGAAAAGAGTTACTTTTACTGATCGTTGGTTCTTCTTATTTTTATTTTACTCCCTGTAAATACACAAATTTTTCAAAAATTCAAAAGTAAATATAATTTACAAGTCATTTTTTTTTCTTGGTTACTTTGTAAATGGACAGTGAGCATTTTAAAAATAGACAATTCAAATAATTATACCAAACTGAAATTAAAAAAAAAATTATTTAGGTTTCATTTTTAAAAAAGACTTATTTTTCTCTAAATGTCCCAGTGCTTCATAATTTTCCATAAATAAATTTTTTTGACCTAGGTATAATTTTTTTTAATTTCTCACGAAGTGTTATTCAAAAACTTATTTGATAATAAGCAATGAGCATATTCTACGCAAAAGATTTCAAAGTAGGTCAGCATTTTCTTAATGACTATTTTTCTTTTGGTTGTAATCATTAAATTTTTGTTCAAAAGCTATAGTTTTTACATAACATTGAAAGATGAATACACTTGTTCAAATTTTTTTAATTAACGTAAATTTTTGATTAAGACTTGTTTGATTATTTAAATAAAATTTTCTTTGTATTCATCATATCCTACCAAATTAAAACATGGAATTTCGATAGTTTGGAATAAAAATGAAGGTGCCATACCTCCTGACAGTTAATTTTTCGACAATTCAGCATCGCAGTCTAAATTCTAAAAAATATCAAAAATTCAACGGTTACTAACGGCACAAAGTCAGAATCCAACCCTCGTCGTAAGAAAATCAAAGCTTCCGTCGAACCACCTCTCGTAGAAATTCCAACCCTTGCAGTGCGTATAAACAAAGAATATCCCGAATCATCATCGAAAATGACGCCGACCGGGTGAAAATATTTACCCCGCGATAAATCATCATCCCCGCTAAAATGGAACAACCCCTCGGGAGGAAGCTTCTTTGGGAGGTGGGGGGTAGCCGTACCCGCATGCTCTAGTAGGAGAGCGCGCGCATCCTTCCTGGGCGTAGCCGGACTCGGGCCAATGGGCGCCCAGCGTCGACGCCTCGCGTCTCCGGTCGCCCAGTGTCGGGCCGCGATCTTATCACAAAGCCGCGGCATAGTTGCGCGACCACCGATCGATCTAGTTGAATTGCTTCGATCAAACCTACGGAATGATGAACTCGGATTTGTGACTCTATGAATTAACCCTTATCTCTGTTTCGATAATTTCAGACTATTTTTTTTAACTTTTCAGGGCAGCAACATAGGTCTTGATGAATATTTTACAGCTAGCAAACTAAGTTAATAATGATTTTTTTAAGTATAAGCTCAATATTTAAGTATAGCGTTTAATTACGTTGACACTAAACGAACATCCAAGTCATTTAAATTTCATCGCTCTTTCCCCCCCTGAGCAGCGCCAGTATGTTAACTAAATTCGAATTTGTTCTCCGCCACACCCAAACAATCACGACCCTCGGCAACCATAAATCATCCTTCCCACCCCAAGCAAGAAGAAGAAGATGATGAAAAAAACCCCATTGGATAACATTTGGCATCCAGGGCGCGATGATCCGTGAAGCAACAACCTGCGGTCTCCGGATCACTCCGCGGGGGGTTGTTAGCGCCGGAAGGGGAATGGGAAAACGAAGTGTTTATTTGTCGTCGCACGACGTCCATAAGTTTCAGATTAGTCCTTGACAAATTCTTTATAGTTCAGATTTTAAAAGAGCTGATTTGTAATGCACGGCGTTGCTTACCCATTTGTGAATTGGTATTTTTAAAGAGCAGGGTAAAGAAAGCTTTACAATTTTTTTTTTACCTGTTTTTTTAGATTAATTTTAAATTGATGGAATGTTAATAAACAAAACATTCGAAAAAATAATATCATGTATATTGATTGAGATTTATATATCTGGATAGTTCACTACATTTTTGATGATTTTAATAACTTTTTATCGAAGAATTTATTTTATTTTTGTTATATTTCGCTGGCTTGGTCGGTAGAGCGAAAATTTAAGGATCGTAAGTTTTCGGCTCATCTTGCTTTACAACCTTGCTAGCATGCTTAAAAATATTACGAAATTTTCATCTAGTTCAACACTCTGAAAATTAAAGCATCCATCCATACAGATACAAGAATTTCTATGCAATCAAATAAATAATGAAAATTTAAGAACTTCGCGTACAATTTTTCACTCGATAATTACCGAAGCGTCGATAAAGACCTGTCTCTTCGAGAATCCACCTTTCCCAAGTTTTCCAAATTTTTCAAAGCCAGCCCCCAGGATAATTATCCAAGAAAAAGCGTCGTTGACACGAGCGAGGCAGGCGGTCTGAAAACACCGCCTCTTCTAGCAGGAACGGCGGCGGCGGCGGGAGCGGCGGGGGCCGGTCCTGCTTCGGTAGCGCGTGCTCGGCTTGGTGCACGAGGCGCGCGCGCTTCTCAGACTCGGCGTGTCCCTCGCGTGGACAGCACGCATCTTCCTCCGACCGCATCATCTCTCCGGTGTTTTTGTGACTTTTTTTTTTTTACTGTGCTTAGTTGAACAGTGCCGGTGGTACCAGCATGGAGATCTGAGGTGAGCTTTAGAGCTTTTTTTTATTTGTTTGAGGGAGTGATTCGGAGCTTGCGACTTTGTTCGGAGTTTTGTAAGATCAGTACGGAATTTAGAGATGTTTTTTTGAAAATTTAATAAGTAAAAGTGCTCTTTACAGCAAGAGAACTTAAGGATTCATAAACAAGACAGCTCAAAGTTTAGTCTTTCAAGTGGTGTTTCAAATCATTATTTGTAAAATCGTTTACTGAAACAATCGCCTTTTAGATAAATTCACAATGTTTATTTTTAAATACAAAAATTCTTCAGATGACCGATTATAGAACAAACTATTTTCTTCGTCGAATTATAATTTTTTAGTATTAATCATTCCCGAACGAAACCAGTGAAAGACTAGCCTTTCTTAATCAACGCAAGGTGATCAGTGATTCATAATTTAAAACTCAACCCTCGAAACTTACAAATAAAGCTCTTTTGCAAGCTCAACGAGCGGTCGTTACAAATCTCAAGCTCCGATCAATCGGAGAACAAACTAGGAGATCGGGTAAACGAGGTCCGAACAATTAGAGCGCGAGCGAGTAAAGGGAAAAAGAAAAAAAAAACAAAGCTCACGATAAACAGGTAAAGGTTTTTCTTTAATAAACCACGCGTCATCGAAGTACGAGGGGGTCGCACAGTAGCGACCGCACGCCATCGCTTCATTTAAAATGCAAATTTTTTTCGTTCCTTTTCGCCGCCCGCCCGTGAGTGGCGTGAACGCTGCCCCGAATTATTCCAATTACCTACCCTTTACCTCTTTTCTTTACGGTTGTGAGAGGAAAAATTTTTTACGAATGGTGGATGCGTAAGTGAAGTGGCTTTAAATTTATCGAGAGTTGAGCTCTGAGTTGTTTGAATGTGATTGGGGAACGTTTAAACTCGCGGTTGACTAAAAAGTTTTTCAAGATTAGAGAATTGTTTTAGTTTGTGCTATATTTTTGAAATCTTAATGATTTTTGGCGATTGTGTTAGAAATTTTTTCAACTTGAAAATAAAGTACACTGATTTTTCAAGTAAAGTTATTTACAAAAAATATTCATAAACATTTTATTGAAATTTAATGAGGTAAATACAAAAATCAACTTACTTATATTAACATCATACTTCTGGCCTGTTTGAAACTGTAGCAAACTCATATTCCATTTTATAAAATCATTAATCAAAGCAAGATATAAAAACTTGAAAATGATCCAACCTTTCTGACAAAACTTCCCAATTGTGACTTTTACTTAATGAAATTTATGAATTCATTTGAAAATTAAATTTAACTTCAGAAGCGGTTACTTTACTAATTCAAGCACCGCTAGGTATTTTAATCTAATCTCAACGGTCCATTCGTTTGAAAAACTGCCCGATAAACTTTAAACTTCTTCTATCCCTATATCGGTTAATGAAATTCTATCTTTTCATCTCTCCCGTAACTTCAATTCAACGGAGCATCCTACTTTTTCCAATCTTCAGAGAACCAAAAAAAAACCAGTCCCGCGCCGCTTCAAAAATTTCAATATTACGTCGAGCCCCAGGCCAGGATGATAATTTGAATAACTACCGTCAGAATTTTCCACGCACGCATCGTCATTACCGCCATTACGAAAAAAAAAATAAAAAAGAGCGAGCCACCGTTTAGCATTATTTCCATGCAAATGCGTCCCCCGATAATGCGCTCAAAATTGAATACGTCTTGCGTCTAGTAGCGTAACGCCGGGGTTTACGAGGATTTGGGTAGATTTCATGCCGGTTTTTTTTTTCAAACCGATCAAGATCGCCCATAACCATAAAGCGCGCGGCTGGAAAAAAAAAAATAAGGAAGTGAAAAAAGAGAAAAGGAAGAGGGATTATCGCGATACATCGGAGCGTATTCAGATTTTTACGGGCGTTATATCGAGCGCGAAAGCCTAATGAATAAACATCGACCCTAAGTTTCGGTGTGACCTCCGAGGGGTGACTGTTTTTCTGTCGAGAAATTAGTCGATGACTTAATTTGGATTTGTTAAAAGACGTTCACAGGTGTAAAATAGGTAAATACCGAGCTCGAAATGATGATTTAATTTCCTTTTTCCTTTGAAGTAAGTGCTGGAATGCAAATTATTTATACACGTTTTTTGATAAGGCTGTTTTGTTAAATTCGGTACTAAAATTATCTTTTTGTTGACATTCATGAATACTTTTTAAAAATATAACAAAATATGAGATATTTCTATCGGTCTAACAGTCTAATTACAATCTAATTCAATCAGAGGATTTTAATTTTTTTTTACTGTAAGACCGATAAAAATATCTAATATTTGGTTAATTTAAGACAGTCAATGTAAATATAAAATCCATCTATAAAAGAGTTTTATAAAAATATAAAATTACTCTAAAGTAAATTTTTTTTAAATTATTAACTTACAGAAAATTTAAATCGACGGTGCCAGCGAAGAAAAACCTTAGCCGAAAATCCGCAGATTCAATATTATCAATAAGAGGCAGAAATAAATTTAAAATATCATAAATATTATGAAGATCAAATTTCTAGGGTACCAACTTATTAAAATTTTCGATTTTTTCTGATTAATTTATTTATTCCAGCCTCTTATTGAACAATTAAAATCTGCAGATTTTTCGCTAAGGTTTTTCTTCGCTGGGACCATCGAAATGTCGTCTCCATAGAGTCTCAAATTCAACGATTTTTCACGAGTTTAATTTTTTTGTGACCGTCGGACAATGAATAAAATTTAAGTACGTACACTACATAAATTTTCTCTCAAGACACTCGTTCGAAAAATTAATTTTATTAAATCATCAAGCGCAATTACAGCGGCACAGCTTAATTTATAAGGAGACACATACTTCCAGAAGCAGCCGAAGTTAAAAAAGAGCGTCTAAAACTCCCGGCATTCGCGATCTGGTGCAGGTAATGAGGGATCACCGGCATCATCCACGACATCTTGATCGTTCCGCGTGTTTTGCGGCGCAATTAAAACCAGGACGATCAGCCCCGCAAGTATAGCGTCAAACAAACTTATTGCGTGGACGCGTGCCCGGAGGTTTTTGCGAGCGTTAATTGTTCGCGACGGGCGCCACTGATTGATATACATCGCGGACCCAGAGCCGATGGGCATTTTTTCACTTTTTTGTCGGTGCGCTTTAATCGTGCCAGGGTTATTTTTTAATTGAATTATCGGTCGTACGGGGCTGAAGTATGCGAGAGGAAGTGATTTTGTTAATTAATGTGACTGGATTGAGGAGAGTTTAAGCGACGATGAGAAGACGCTGGTGAGAATTTACCAGCAGTTTAAGTAATTTCTACAAGTGATAATGAGAATTGATGCGGATTTTCGAGCGATATTTTACGGTCGAGCGATAAAAATTTTCATGTAATTGCAGATGAAACTCATTCTGAAGTGCTAATATCGTTAAGTTACTCAGAGTTTAAACTCGAATCTTATAATTGAGAAATACTAATATGAGACAACATAATTACATCATCTATATGATTCAACTTTGTACATGAAAGCAATTACTAATTATTATGCTTATGCAATTTAAATAAAAATTTATTTTTCAATTATTGTAAAATATTTTTGAAGTTCACTACAAATTTTTAGTTTTGCACTCAAACTTTATTTTTAATTAAAATGAAGTTCTCAATAAGTTTTCAGGTACTTTTTAAGATAAAACACCATAACATATCTTAAAATAAAAAGTGACTAGGATGCCCCAGGAATTTTTTTTCCGATTTTCAGATCTCTATGAATTTTTTCGTTAAGTAAATGATAAAGGAGGTCCTCGATATTTTTGTTTTCAAATTTTTCAAATTATTTTCAAAGGTTGAACCCTTATAAATAAAAGATAGTTTTTTTTACAGTTGCAATATTTTTTCCTGAAAGAGCAAGAGCAAAGTCTTCTCTTATGCTGTGCATATACATTTCATAACAATTCTAATAAAACAAGCTTATTTTATTTCTTCAAACTTATCTGAAATTAATCAAATTATGACTATTTAAAGCTTATGAAAAACGAAAAATCGGGAGGTTTTTTTATTACCACTTGTAAATATTACGAGACGGGTTTTTTTTTTTAATACTTTCATATTGATTTGAGCCGTATTTTATTTGTTTAAAAACGCTCTATAATTTTTTCAAATTACCTATCCAATTTTTGAAATACGAAAAAATGATAGTCATTTTTACATAGGGCGGTTTATTGTATTTTTATTGCTTTAACGGATTATAATATGAAAATGACCATTTTTTAAAATAATTATATTTTTACATTAAAAATATCAATAAAAAAAAATTTTTATCAAGATAACCGAGAGATCCAGTTGAAACTGAAAAATTTTTCCATTACAAACTACAAAAATTATTGTAAAGTTTTTGCTTGAATTTTGAAGACAAGGACTTAGACTTTGGTCCTTTAATTTTTCAAAGCAATAACAACCCTGTGATTCTTACAAAATATATTACTTTTGAAAAAACTGACAAAAACTTTTGATAAATTTATAATTCTTTACTAAACATATAAATTGAACTATTAATACGATAAAAAATGATATTTCAATAAACACCCTGTACAAATTTTTGCAGCAATTAAAATTTTATCTTTCAAAATTTCCCACGCAGACAAAAATATATGAACCTTCGATTCGTAAGATGAAAGAAAAAAAATTAAATTAAAAAAAAACTGCACGCTTTAAACTCCATCAGACGCAAACGAAACGAAAAAATCGTCCACCAGGCGAGTCGCCAGCAATAATAATATTCCGCGGTGGAGGTCGTCGCGTGGGGCGGTTAATGTGTAATAATTAAATCAGATTAGGGCCAAAACGGGGGTAGGCATTACCGTCGCTGCCTAGGTACGGAGAAAGCGCAACGCTCGGCTCTCGCTTCGGTAATCGCGCATTAATTTGCATCGCTAAGCACACGCCACTGCAACCCCCGTCCTCCCTTTTTTTCTCGGTCGTGATAATGGACTTTTCTGATTTTTCACTCTGATTTCCTTCGAGGACTCGGTTCTTTTTTTTCGGGATGCGACTCTTTCTCAGTACTCGAAACCACAAGTCCAATTCTGAGGCTTCTAAGGGTTGATTCGTACCTGGAAGAATTGATTTTCTTACTCTAAGGTTTTCGCAAAAAGGCGAGTCACGGTGGCGCGGCGTAACACACTTTTACCGGCCTTTTCGCGCTTATCGGTGGCTGGTGGCTACCCACGAAGGCGTATTATTATGCATATATTTAAGGGTTGCCATGTCAAGTGTCATGCGCGCGCCCTTTTGAATACATTTAAATAAATTAAGCCACTCGGCACGACAAGCTTAGACCCGGCGTCCGACTTATGGATTCGTTATAATATACCTACCACCATAACGCGATTTCATATCTCGATTTTATTTATGGGTATCACAAGTGTAACTTTTTTTTTTTTTTTTACCACAGCCGGAGAATAATAATGACCTTTAATACCATATGATTCATCTCTTGTTTCAGTCGGAACTTTGAGCTTACGTCGAAATGCCGCATACAGGTAAGTTTTTATTTTTTAATTTTTCAAAAAACACTATTAAGTACAACCAAGAATTTTGAATATTTAATTTTTTAAATTGTTTTTACATTATATTTATTGTTTACATTTTTTATCAGTTAAATTAGTTTAAAAATAATAATCAGAATTAGAACTTCACCTTTCAAGTTTCGATAAAAAACTTTATATTTGCTACTGAGGATCGTAAAAGCTTCATAAAACTTTTAATCAAGACTATGCCCTTTGGTCGTGGAGAAAAAATTTTTCATGGGTAAATAAATAAATTCAAGTTGAAAATTTACTTAAATATAAATTTAATTACTAGTTAAGTATGTATTTTTTCCATACTGGTAATTTAATTACTAGTAAAATACGTATTTTACAATTTTAAGTTACACTTACATAAAATGGTTAAATAGTTCAATGATCAGCTTGAAGTAAAAACATAAGTAAATAGTCGTAGAAAAAAAATAAATTACAGTTTATGGTAAATCACTCACGAAACTGGCAAATCTTCTAAACTCAGATTTTCAGCTAGTTTTTTAATAACAATATCAGGAAAACAATCACCAAAAATATAATACAATCTCGACTCGATATTAAGTGAAATATCCCTTATTTCTGTAGCCTCGTCCCAAATCATTTGCAATTCTTTGTTATAGTAATCGAAACCTCGGACATAAAATTCAAACTTCGACACAAGTTCTTCGTTTTTTGTAAATTTAGCCAATCTGTCGATGTCAATCGACATATTCATCATGGAGTAAAAGGTATGGGGAGAGTGAAAATCCGTTTTCATCATTCGATCGAGTTCACTCAAACACTTCTGATAATGTTCCCAAGCGTTTGGCTTAGTAAGAATCAACCTCGCGTCGATCTGCGAAACAGGAATATTTTCGAAAGTCATCTTTGCAAACTCCTTGATCAAAATTCGGACGCACTTGTCGTACTCGTCGACGTCCGGGTCCAGGAGCGAAAAAGGAGTCTCGCCGTCGTGGCTCTCAACGCTGATGTCAGCGCCCTTGCGTATGAAGTAGCTTATCATTTTTTCGTTGTAATGAAGACAGGCTTTGTGCATGGCCGTCCATCCGCTGCTGGTTTGGGCGTTTATTTCCGCCCCGTGAGACAAGAGCATGTCGACTATGACGTTGCTGTGGCACTGAACGGCCAGGTGCAGCGGGGATATACCGCTGGTGTCGCATCTCGAGTTGACGTTGGCTCCTTTTTTCAAAAAAAACGAGACCAACTTTATGTTTTGCTTAAGAACGGCGTGGTGCAGCGGCGAGTACCCGTTGAAATCGGGCTCGTTTATCGATACCCCACAGTTCAAAAGTATGTAGGCTACATCCGCCGCGTCCTGATCCTTCTTCTCGACGAATGAGTTTATGAACTGGTGGAGTATGTTCTTGCCGTGTTCGTTTATGAGAGTATGGTCCAGTCCATGTTTCAAGAGTACCATCAGCATTTCCTTGCGAGATGATATGTTTGTTCGGTAGAATACGTAACGGATGGCCGATGTATTTTCAACTTTTGCTCCGTTTATCAGTAAAAACTCGGCCAATTGCACGTTGCCTTTGAATATTGCACGAATTAAGTATTTGTCGAGATCAACTTTGTGCGCATGTTTGAGAAACTCGGGGTAGTTTACGACGAGGTCGATGATTGCCTTATTGTCGCGGTTCGTCGCTTTCGACAGCAGCGAGCTCTTCACGTCGCTAGAGGCTGGTTCATCTGGATTCAATAGCTCCGGGTTCGCTGAGAGTATGTTGCGGACTGCCTCGGTGTCGTTTGCTTCCAGCGATCGTTTCAAATTTTCTATCAAGCACTGGAGAGTCATTTTTTGTAAAAGTTAATTGAGTATATTTACTTAGGATGAGTATATTTTATAGTAAAATACGCCCTTTTAAAAAGATTCCATTTTTTTCAATTATCGATAGCTTTTTTCATGGGTGCTCAGCATCAAAAATCTGTGAAAGTTAAAAAAAATTATTTTATTTACTTTTTTTATAGGGTAAGATAAAATTTAAGAGCACTGATTTTAAGAATATAGTTTTATAATTAAAATTAATTGATAATATATTGAAGCTCTCCATTAAAACTTTCCTTATTTTATTTATTTTTTATTTTTCCTAAGTCTTAATCTCGGTCTTAATTTTAATAAGAAATTAAACATTTATAAATTTAAATCTATAAAACTAGCAAATTTTTTTTGGAGAAAATTCTTGATTATCACAGCGCTGTAAGTATTTCTTGATTAAATATTAAAAATACTTTATAAAAAATAAATTAAAATAAAAATGTTTTACTAAAGAGAAGAAAAACCAAGTGTCAAATTCTAAAATGTATTAAACAATATAAGCTGCTTTTTTCAAATTTAAATAAACTTTTGGGTTCTCAAATCAAAGTTGATTTCTAAGTAAATGTAGTTTAAAAATTATAACTTGAACAGATTACACACTTCTTCAAACATGACCAAAACTAATTAACTATTAAATTATAAAATATACTTTAAAACTGAAATGCAGTGTTCATACACCTAAAACTTATTAAGAAAAAGTAGAGAAATAGTATATTATTTAAGTAGTAGTATATTACTGAAGTAGGCAGCTAAAATGGGAAACGTCTCAGAGCCCATGAAGTTGTCGTCCAAGACAAACCCAAGGGTGACAAACATGTCTTCTGAGACTTTCCCATTCAGCTGCCAACTATTTTTAAAATTGTTTTGTTTCATACTTTTAGATAGATTGATCAACTGCTTTAAGGGTTAGTCAGTTCTCACAGATTTGTTGAAAAAAAGCTTCGACAGCTGCTATAAGAAGTGAAAATATGTAATTTTTGTGTGCTTTGTACTAAATCAACAATTAGTACTAAATGTTCAATATAATAAATTAAATGCAAATATGAGAAAAACTTATATACAAGATCCATCACAGAAAAAATCTAAAAAACAGATGCAGATATGTATGTACTTACCTAAAAAGTACCAATACCATTCTGTCATGGCCTACATAAAGAGTGATCCATCATTTAAAAAGTAACATTGTACCATTGACTTGTCCTTTAAATCTTGATAAACAAAAAGAACAAAAAAGAGATTAGTTAGCACACTGCTCTGTACTAATTGTCCCAACAAAAATTGAGGTTATCAAAAATCATAGATAACAATACTAACTCTGCATTGACGATCGAGATTAGATTTAAAGATAACTGCTGCTCCAAACTTATACTTCCCGTGAAAATTGAAAACAAATCTGTTTTAGCAGCTAGTACTTGTATGCAAAACAGTGCAAAACACAAGGAAAGCTGCTGGCGCAGCGACGACGGCGTCTGCTCCGGCTCTCCCGCTGCGTAAATCTATAGGTATACAATATAGGGGACCTATAAGATAAGAGCGTGCGCAAATAAGCAGCGTACACTTCACCCGCGGCAGTATGTTTGAAATTCGCACGACATGCACAAGGTTATATAGACATCGGATATCAAATGAAACTCGCCAATTATAATAGTTGAAATTCTCTCCAACAAGCATGGTTGATAAAAATAATTGAGTTAAAATTAATTTTTGTAACAATAAGTTGAAAAATGCGTCTTTATCCTTCCCTGGCCTGACTTCTACTGAATAGTATAGTGTACTAGAAGTGTACTGAAGTGAGTGCAGGCAGCAGACTCAGACCCTAAAACCTTCCTTCGCACCGCAGGGGTCGAAGTCAGGAGAGCCGTTTTCTTCATTCCTTGCACACATTTTAGCAATAAACAGCATCCTGCTCGGAAACTTAAAACTCCAAAATTCCAAACTCATGTACAGTTTCTAAAAATATTCACTGAATTTTCATACTTACATACTACAGTCAGCATCGAATAAATCCAATAATAATGCATAATACTGTGCGTTCAATTTAAGTTTTTGTTTATAGCAAATTTATAAATAATGAAGTGTCGTTTAAATTTTTTGAACAATTTTGACTCATTAAAAAAAAAAAAAAAAAAAAAAAAAGAATTAACAGTTTTAATTGAGTTTTTATTTTGACACCTTCAAGAAATAATAAATACGTAAATTTTTCTATTTTTAAGTTTTTTTAAAAAAAATTGTAATTTTTTAATAGCATTGTTTTGCAGTTTAATGAATTATTCTTTTCAATTATTTAACACAAAGCGACGAAGGAAATTTTGAATTATTAAACAACTAACTTCCAATAATTTTTTATTCAAACAGTAATAAAAAAATAGATTAAGTTAAAATTTTATTTCAAAGACATGTGCAAAAAGAGAAAAAAAAGCATTCCGTTCGTAAGTTTGATAGTTAATTCTTCTTACGCTTTTACAACCGATAAGCGTCACTAATCCATAAAGCCCGATGCGTACAAAGAAACATCAAAAACCCATACGACTTACGAGCCGTTTAAATGATAACCGTAAAAGTATATCTCCTTCTCCGAAAATTAGAATAAAACCAAAGATGGCACTAATATTGTTATCCGCTTAATCAATACCGGCCAACATTTTTTTTTTTTTTTTTTTTTTTTTTTTAATTTTAAACTCCCGTCGCTTCGTCGGCGAGATCACAGCGATGCTGCATGCTCGCGTTGTCCGGTAGTAAAATCCGTCTCGCTTCACCTTATTTTTTTATCCTCCTCGATGCTGTAAAAATTATGGCGTTGCAATTCACGCGGGATTTATTTTTAACAGCATGTGCGAACTGCGAGATAACTTTTCAATCGTCGATGAACCTTTTTTCTATTGAATAATTCACTTAAAACCCGTAAAAATGTGAATTAAGAAGGGCGTAAATCACGATTAGATAAAAGAATAATATTCTCACCTGTGTTTCCGGGCTCGATTTGCGTGGTTTCGGTTACGGATTATGAATTCCCGCGAAGCTTACCAATCCTACAGCGTGAGAAATTTTTGCTCATCGGGCCATTAATGTCATAGGTGGATATATTCTTTTTGAGATTCTCCGTCAAAAGTAGCCTGGAAACGGTATCTGATTTATGGATTGAGATTTTGACTCTTAAAGAGCGTGAAATGCTTGAGAAAGTGCCAAATAAAAAATCTTCTTTTTGATTTGCATATTTTTTGTTTTGCTTACCCACCGCTCCACACTCACAAATAGCTACGTACATTTCATAATTTAAAATTGATCGAATTTTTGACTTTTTACATTGAATTCGCAAGATTATTTAAAAAAATTTGTTTCTTACTAGGCTATTGTAGTTTTGTCATTCGAAGTACAAAGGTTATTTAATTTAAACTTATTTAGCGGTAAATAAAATGATTAAAAAATTTTTTTTAATTGAGAGTCTGATGATAAAATTTCAACTTTATTGACATCCGTATATTTACCAGAATTAAAAATTAAATAAACTTTACTCTGTAACCTTCAACAATGAATTATCAAAATTGTCAGAAAATTACCAGCATCAAATTTGAATTTAATGCTTTTGATGCTTTACATAAAATTTTTCATTTTATTTATTTTATACTGCGGAAACTTAAAATCATAGTACTCTTTTCTCAAAACAAACAAAAAGTTCATCTCCCGCTCACATAAAAAAAAAAAAAATCTAAATCGATATAATTCGTAGATCGATACCGGCTAATCATAACACCCGTCCAAAGCAAATAATCGAATCAAATCTTGGTACCACTTAGCACCAGCAGTGTCAATAATCGATCCTAGCAGAGAGAAAAACGTCTCGGAGCGAAGAATAATAGCTTCGGGTGGACGGGGCAGGTGCAGCTACTAAACGGGAAGCAGCTAAGATAAGCATCGGCTAATTTTCGAGCTTCGCATTAGCGGTGGTCTAGTCTCTCTCTACCGGACGACAATCGCGCAAATTGCCGCTAGAGGCCAAGGAGGAGGAGGCCGACTCATCTTGATACCTTTTTTCAAATTGGTTCCTTCGCCTTCTTTTTTTTTTTTTTTTTTAACTTGCCTAATTTTGTTTGCATTCGAGTGGTCGAGAGATTTTATCGGCGTCGGGGGGTTATTAGGGATAACGCCGATCGTTTTTCACTCGGATTCGCGCGCATTTTTTTCGGATGGACGGTTTGATTTTTCTGGGGGAGGGCAAATAAATAATTAAACTTTTATTTTTTCATTAATAGTTATTAAAAAAAGACACATTTGCATTTTTTTTTATCGTCATGTAACTAAAGTTTGTTTTTATTTTTTATACTTTTTAATTAAAAAAATATTTTCTGTATAAATTTAATATTTTACTTATGTATAAAAAGTACAAAATGAATTTTACGGCACAAAAATAAAAAAATTGAAGACTGACACGGTTTTATGAGGTGAAAGATAGATTCTTATAGTTTTCAAAATCATTTTTATCAATCAATCAATTCATCTCGGATGATTGATTACCAAGAACACGATAAAAATCACTCGAACCATCGTCAAAAATGTCCCTGCCGGACACACGCTTTTTTTCAGCGCAATGATGTAATTCATAACTTCCTTCTTGTCAGGACATCCCCGCGAGCCAGGCCGGCTGCTCTTTCAATTTAATTTTGTCCGGTAAAAAAGCATTACTCGCCCCACAGTATTGTGGGAATCGTTTGTCCAACTTCAAAAAAGCCGTTTTTTTTTTTCCTGAAGAACAGTCTAAACTTTTCCCAATCCGCGTTTTGAAATTTTGAAAAAGAAAGTTTTTAGAAAAACTCATAAATTCAAAGCGTAAATTGAATTAATTCGAAAAAAAACCTCCCAATTAGGGTGATTCGAGTATAATAACGTTATAAGCTTGCAACGACACAGGAAAAAAGTTGACGCCGCGCCGCCCGTCGCGCTGGAATGCCCCGTTAGTTTTCGGCTGATCGATATGCAGGCGCGAGCTAGACTTCAAGCTTTCTTTTTTTTATTTTCGAAGATACTTTTACGGTGATTTATCTCGCTGCAGTGAAGCTTGGTACCGTGGAATCCTGTTCTCTTTTTATTTCTTTATCTAAATTTATGCTGGATGTTCGAAGATTTTTTTTTTCAGGGTCTTTTACGCCTTTTTCCACTTTGAATACGGATTTCGAAAAGCGGTACCGTGCCCATCGATCTCTGGACTCGAAATGGTATGAGGAAAAGTTTGAAGATTTCTTGAGACTTGTGAAGTTTACGGTGTTTAGTAATAGTCATAAGATTATGTTCGACCATAAAGATTAAAGTGTGT
The DNA here is from genome assembly GCA_038277355.1 of Encarsia formosa. NCBI lineage: Eukaryota > Metazoa > Arthropoda > Insecta > Hymenoptera > Aphelinidae > Encarsia > Encarsia formosa. The sequence continues at coordinate 118,078,275 of CM076184.1, forward strand.
CGAAACTTTTCTGGTTTTTCCTTCCTTGTTGTAAATGAGAAAAATATGGGAGGTATGAGGAAAAATTTTTCCTGCTAGCAAATTTTTTTTACTTTTTAAAAATTGTGTAAAATATTTCCAGTTGGAAAATCTAGTTTTCGTAATCGAGAAAATGGTTGAGTTATAAATCAAAGTAAATATATTTTATAAAATATATTTACTTTGATTTATTTTTGGAAATTTTTTGTAATATCTTTGAACAATTAAGATTATAAATAATAATAAACCGAGCAATAAATAGTATGAATAAAAATACTTACAATAATTAAACTTATACGTACTAATGCCAAATCTTTGACAGAAAAATATTGAACAAAATTTTGTATCACAATAGATGGGAAAATTCCAACTTTAAAATTTTTTATTTTACTATGATCGGGTTTTGAAGCTACAATAAATAATTTTTTATTTCACCACTGACGGACTTGTGTTTGAAGTAAATTAAAATAAAATAATAAAGATTTTATTAAATTTCCACAATAATAAGCTATTTTTTATTATTCAATCCCTATTGTTTTATTTAAATTTACTTCATCATGAATCTACACCAAGTGTCAGCTAATTCCATTGATTTGTTGTACTTATGTTTGAAATAATTGAAAAATACGTAACCTAGAGTACGAAAAAAATCAATTTTGTATTGTTTCCGGCGTGTCATCCCCGCAATCGTAAAATTAGTAGCCGCTCCGTAAAAGAAAAAACTCAAGCCGAGGAATCCTGGACTCCGAAACGAGTTTTGCAGCACGCGTATCCACACGGATTAGTCGTGCCCTTTGACACTCGACAGGTGAAAATACCTGTAAGAGAGAATAGAACCCGTAAGTTGCTCGTAAAAGGTATCCATCTCATCCCCGTAATCTCCCTTCGCGGTAAGCAATTTCGCTCGGGTCGTCGCCAATCGTCTAATTATAGGTGCCCGGTCACTTTTTCTTTTTCTCCTCGGGGATCGTTAGGATGACGATGCTCACCTGCTGCCGCGCCTGTCCAGTTTTGCGTTAATTTAATTTAATTGAATTCGAAGCTATTGGACACTTCGTAAATATTAGACGTAATTCTTATTAAAGGGTGAAAATTATGTAAGCTTACATTTACTTTAATTGTAATACTTATACGATTTTGTAATTTTTATTGCGTTTTTACGACGTGCGTATGAAGTTCACAAATTCAAAAACCAAAGTCAATCCGCTTTTTTTAAATTTATTATAATAATGATATAATAAAGATTACAAAAATCAAACTAAAACTCTGGTTTGTTTATTCAATTATTCTTAAGTGTAGGATTTGCAACAAAAAGACAGCGAGAAAATACTTTACTTCTTATCAAGCCTTATAAAAATTTTTATTCCATGTAACAACAAACTTTAACCTCGAAACTTACAACCTTTCATTAAAAAAAAAAAAGCTTGAAAAATCGTGAAATTAAGAAATGCATAAAACAAGCATTTATTCGAGCTTACATGGGGTAAAGCACGTGTTACTTATAAAATTATGTGTACACGGGGTTGTTAAAGTCCCCCGGTAGCCCGCGAGATTCCAGGGCTTTAAAAGGCAACCACTCGAAGGAGCGCGAGCTTCAGGCACGCGTGTAAAAATATTAGTTTTAAAACCCGCAAATCACGATAATCCCCTCCCCCCGTCCGAGCCGCAAGTACAACTTTTAAAACTTTAACGACCGGCCCTTCACTTAACACCTCGGGTTTACGACGTAACCAAAAATTACCAAGTAATTACCCCGCGGAGCCGCGTATAAAATCCGCAACGCGCTCGCAACACCCTAATTAGGTCCTCTTGCGTGAGCCTGCACAGCTCCGCGAGAGAAGAAATCTTTCGCGCCTTGCTAGCGAAGGAAGTATTAACCACGGAATTGATACTACCCGCAAGGAAATTAGGTTTTTCACGTCGATGGACTGTAGTGAAGCTAATTGACGGTAGCCCGACGCGTGGCTTTAATTTGAATCTATTGCGTGGCTTTAACTTTCTTCGCGGGGTCGTTTCAAGTGCCTCCTTATTTATAATCAGCGACTATTTTCCGCGCTGTGTTCTCAAATGTTTACGTGGATCGGGGGATAATTAGATGTTGAAAATTAATTAATTCTGACAAATGTAATGTAATGAGTTTCCGTGTGAATTTAAGATATTTCATTTGGAATAAATTGATGCCTCATTTTAGACAAGAAATTTGTTGAATCTGAAATTAAAATATAAGTAATAAAGAATAAACAAATTTCTGGATTTTTTTCAGGTCAAGCAGGAGTGAATCAACTGGGTGGGGTGTTCGTGAACGGTCGTCCGCTGCCAGACTGTGTCAGGCAAAAAATCGTCCAACTCGCCCTGGTCGGAGTCCGACCTTGCGACATATCCAGGCAGCTGCTCGTCTCCCATGGATGCGTTTCCAAAATACTCACCAGGTTCTACGAGACAGGGAGCATTAGGCCGGGTAGCATCGGTGGCAGCAAGACAAAGGTAATTACTTTTGGCATTATAAAAAATAAACTGCGCTTCAAAGCTTAGAGCAACTGAAAAAAATTAAAAAATATTGGTTTAATTAGATTCATAAAGAAAAACTCAAATATTTAAGTAGTTTTTTAGTTAGTTTAAGTATTTTTATTTGATTGAAATTGTTTTTTTTTTACATACAGTTTACTTTTATATTTAAACTAAAGCTTTCAGTGATCTTTTAAATTTTGAGTAAACATGAAAATTATACACATGTAATAAGCTTCTGTAGTACATTTATTAAACTAGATAACAAAATATTTTGGTACATGACAATACATATAATGTTAATTATAACATAAACTTTCAACAAACTTAAATATAGAGAACTCTAAGAAACATTAACTGTACTGAAATAATCTTGAAAATTCAAAGTTATAATTTAAGATTAAGTGATCCTAGCTGCAATAACAAATATTTTTCTAAAGGAAAGTTTGTTGATATATACTTAGCAGACTATAATTTATTAAATCTTTAGCACTTAATCATATCACATACAATCCAAATCATTGAAAGTTAGATACTTGATAAAATTTTTTTTCACAACCGAAGGAAAAACATCACCAAACAGAAAATTTATTTTGGACTCAATAATTAAAATATTGTCCCTAACTTTAGTGGCTTTTTTCAAAATATCTTGTAAGTCACTTTCATAGTACAAACATTTGTTCATGTTTTTTTGAAAATTTTCAACATAATCTTCATTCATCAATAGATACGCCAATTTTTTTATATTATCAGACATTTTTAATACAGAATACACAGAACATGAAGCATAGAATTCTTGCTTAAGCTCAAAGCAACACTTTTTGAAATATCTTTGAACATTAGACTTTGATTTTATTATCCCCATGTCTCTTTTGGCAATTGAGCTTTTTTCATGAAATAATTTTGAAATTTCTTTAATCATCAAAGCACAACATTCTCTATAATGAGCTGATTGAGAATTCAATAAAGAAAAAGGAGTATTCCCATAAGCATCTTCAACAGTGACGTCAGCCCCTTTATGAACTAGATAGTCTATCATTAGTCGGTTATGGAAAAGACATGCAATATGCAGTGCTGTAAACCCATTAATTGTATTTTTAGAATTTATTTCAGCACCAGTTGAAAGGAGAAGATCCAGAAGATCTTCATAACTCAGGCAAAGTTGTACAATTTCCATGATATCTCTATCACGAGTTTCATTTTCCATCACTGATGTGCAGCTTTTATCATCTTGTTCTAAAAATACCATTTTTAAGGGCCTGGCTACATGAAACATGAAGCTAGGTAACTCATCTATTAATTTTGCATCTGTACTGTTTACCATCCCTACAATTACATAGAGAAATTGATGAAGAATATCATCTTGTATTATGTTTTTAACTTTTGTGTTCAGGCCATATTTAACAAGCAGGGTTACTATTTCTTGCCGCGCTTTAACGTCGTTTTTACAGAAAATGTGCCAAACCAAATTATTTCCACAATCTTCAAGTTTAGCGCCATTCCTAAGTAAAAACTCTGTAAATGGTAGGTTACCCGATTCAATAGCATCGCACAAGTACACTCTGAGGTCATCTTCAGGAGAAAATTTAAGAAACTTCAAATAATTAACAAGAAAATCGAGAATTTCTAAATTGTTACAATCTGTAACTTTCCACAACAATAAGTACCTAAGATCAGTACTGTCTGGGTGATTCAGCAAATCGGGATTATTCGTATGTATTTCACGGATTCTGTCGATGTTATTAAATGCGATTGCTTGACGCATGTCATCTATTAAGCTTTGGAGACTCATTTTTCTAAACCAATATAAAAAAATGTTCAAAAACTTACTATATTTGATTCATTTGTTCGCGTATTTTACAAAAGATTAAATAATGCGACTCAGTTGCATATGAAACTAGGTTATGACCAAGACTTGATGTAAACAAATATTGCCCTCTGGCGGTCAAAAAATTGATCATGTTCGGGCGAGGAACTTTTTTTTTAATTTAAAAAAATTATTTATTATTTATTCATTCGGTTCATCAATCATGATTTTAAACCAAAATTCTAGTATGTACACAAAAACTGTATTGAATTTTGGATCTAACTGATAAAACTACTTACAAAATGATTTTTTTAATTCATGTAGTAAGATAGTTAAGCTCGGTTTAAGGACTTTTGAAATAGTTAAAAAAAATTTTTTTTTTCAATTATCAGTAAATTTTAATCATTTTTATTTAATAACTTTGTTTCTGTTACTAAAACCAATAAATTCTTTATAATTAATTCTCGAACACTGAAATCAACATTCCACCAAGCCCCAGTGAAAAAAAAATTACTTACTCCATAGAATTTACTGAAATCTGCTACCATAATCATTTGATAAAAAATCGCTTCTATTAACTTTTACTTCAAGAATCCACACTCAGCGCGCTCCGTGTACTCAATTATTTGAACGCGCCCAACCCTTCCAAAGTCTCAGTTTAAAGTTTCACACTTGGTGATAAACGAGACTACCATCCTAATTTATGCAAACACGTACCACCGAAAAATCATAAAAGACCGCGAGATTCCCTCGGAACGCTTTTATAGCCGTAATAATGCTCGCTCGGTTTCTCGTGCAGCGCGCGTGGAAGCTCCTCGATTTTTTAAAATTACCCCCGCGGTCCGATTAGCATAATTTCACGAGCACGCGTCCTACCAGCAGCCCCGGCACGGTTATTACCACGCTTGTTTTTTACGGGGTGCGAGGTGCCCCATTAACCGGTCTTAATCTTATCGGTTTTTCTTAATTGTCGCGCGGACGCTTTGCATAAATATTTGGATTTCGGGTGGGACCGCTTGGCAATTTTCAAAATCACCTCTGAGAGCACTCGTAAAAACGCATGTGCTCGATGTTGGAACAAAATTTTATAGAATCCTTTCGAGCTACAAAATTTTATAATCCCCGTAAGTGTACGCCCTTGTATATGGGATTGCATCAATAATGGTGTATCGTGCATGTTGAAAATTTTTCAAAATTGCCTTCACAAAATTTTTGTTTTTTGTTTTGAATTTTTTACATTGTTTGATTAAGTTTTATATTTAAAATTTTTTTCACTGTTCTGTGTATATGTGTTCTTCTTTGTTACTAAAAATTTGTAAGAGTACAAAATATAAAATAATTGGAGCATTAAGACTCATAGTTTACCTAAAGATTTTCTGGCAGTCGTAAGTCTCAAATAGTAATTCTGGAGTTTTTTAAGATTTTGCAAACTGCAGTTTGAAAGGAATTTCATTTTTTTAAATATAAATCGTAAAATTTGATTGCTTGAAATTTTTTTCAACAATTAAAAAATATTTTCACAAATTTTTTTACTACATTAGAAACCACTTCAAAGCTTTTCCGGTAGTAGTTTTCTCTTTTCGGATTTGAACTTAGGAAAATTTTCACCTTAATGTTTCCCCGCCTGTAGTTGTCTCAATAAATTTTTTTTTTATGTGCTCGTATATTAAATCAGTCTGGAAGGGTTAAAATACTATAAAAGTTTTGATTAAAAATAAACATTTTGATTAAAAATCTTAATCAAAAACCTCGGTTTAAAAAAGAAAGAAAACAAACAATAAAATTCAATTGAATTTTTACGGAGTAAGAACTGGGTAGCGGAAAGGGAAGATACCAATCCTAAATATTGACAAATCTCGTGCATATTAATCGCGTGGTATCAGGGGTGGCTCATCTACCCGCGTACTTTTCTCCGTGGGGATGCAGGCCAATTAGACCGGGCGCACGTAACGAGTCGCGGGCACGACAGGGGTGCCAACTACGTCACCTCATGAAGTATGCACACGATCGTTACTATACCTGCAGCTCCCTTTTTTTTCCCTTCATGGTGATGATTTTTCGGACGGTTCCAAGGTGGTATCGTTTACCATAATCGATACTGCTAAGGTCGCCGAGAAGATATTTTCAAGCAAGGTAGGACTGATTTATTAATGTAGAATTTTTTTTTTTTAAGTTGTGAGTCGAGGAAAAAAGTTACCACGGTAAATGACAGACAGCGGTCTTATCGCGCAATTTGGATCTTCGGTGTCGCTCGGTGTTGTGTTTACGGTGCGGGTACATCATTGAACAAGCTGCGAAAAACCGCAGTTGTAACTTTGCGCTTATCGATTCCGACATTGATCTTTTGCTATTCTTAGGTAATGAGTCGCAAGAGTTTGTTTCCCAGGAATTCGTTCGACAAAAAGAGTAAATTTTTATACTTTTTTTTAAAGCATTTTTTCTTAATTTTTCAAAGAGCGAAGGTAAACATTTTTTGTCTATAGTGTTCTCTGCTGTTACATAATTTTTTTTATCACAGTTTTAACAGAGCTTCTATCAAGCCGACTTGGAAAAAATTATAGTCAGTCTTACAAATGAAACACTAAAAGACATCTGAAATATTGGAAAACAAAAAATTAAGATTTGAAAAAGATTACTTCTCCGCAGTGCTGAAAATTCCTACTCCTTGGTCCCCTATATATTAAAAATATAAATATTAACTTAAATTCTAATAAAAAAAATTTTACTTTTTTTGTAAAACAATAGTAAAGTATGGCTCTACTACAACTGTCTATCAATACCAACAATTAGATTGAGCCACTCGAACAAACAATTTCTTATAGAAAAATTGATAATTATTTCGAAACTTTATTCACATAACTTAACGAGAAAAACGACGAAATAAACTTCTCCCCCCGATTTATCAAGATCGAGATCGCCAAAGCGAATCTACTTTCATGGGTCATAAAGAGGTACGAACGGTTAAAGTGGACACGCACCCGGGGTAGAAAAAAAAAAGGGCCAGAGCTAAAATAACAGAACCGAAGCCGGGGGTAATGACAGTTCCCCAAATTACCCATCCCCCACTGCAGCCAACACACAGGTGCGGCAGTCCGTAATCGATCACCGCGAGCCGATAGCCACGCTCGAGTGCGGCTCTTTTCTCAGTGTGTGCGTGCGTGCCCCTTTTTTCGTCCCGAAATTTGAATTGCAAAACAGGCTAATGGCCGGCCTTTGGCTGAGATTCGCGTCACGCGGGTCCCGGTACACCGCAAACAGCCGGAGACACGCGAATTGCCGGAACAAAAAAGAGACGAGGTTGCCCTTTGAGCTCGGATAAGACGGTGCGATAGTGGACTTATTGTTTTAAAATTCACCGCGATAGAGATTTGAAAAATTAAACTTGAATTTTTTTTTTTTTGTTTAGCGTCCAAGATTCTAAATAAATCAACTACAATAAGCAATCGTAAAAAAAAACAAAGATGTCCAAGACACCTGTTACAAGCGAAGCATAATTATTTTTTAATTGAAAATTTTAATTTGAAAATATAAACATTAGGTATATAATTAAATTTATATATTACAAAATAAAACTAATATAACATATACCATAATCTGGCTTGTAATTAGATATGTATATATTATTGGATATATACATACACACACATACATATACATATCTATATATCGTAGTGTCGCTTTTTTGGGTCGGTTTTTACGGATTCACTCCTCATGTAAAAAGCTTCGCTTCAATATACAAGTTTTTCATAGACTTTGTGGAAGATAATTATAAATCATAGTTATAAACAAGTAAATTGTGTATTGAATGAAACATTGTAAAGGGTCCCACAAGCCAGGAGTAGGAACAACAAAAGCTCGGTAGGTTAAACACGATCAAGACAAGCTCGGTGTCGTCCCCCCTAATGGTCCGGTAATTCACACACGCGGCGCATCTGAGATACTAATCTCGAGGGCCGACACTTCCGTCGTCTACTGCTGTAGGGAGACGATTATCGGACGGGGGCCACATCTGTCGGCGACGACCCCGGATAAGGCGCTCATTATCGAGCACTTCCCCGGGGACATGGTGGTAACGAGTGATAAGGGATGAACACCCCCCAACTGAGAGGGAGGGGGGATGCGCCGCCCCCGAGCTTTCCCGATTCGTGGGACGAGCGACTCCTCCTTCGCGACCCCGCCAATCCCTGTCATCGAGCGTTTATAGGTAAATGAGAGCTTTCGAGTGCTCGGAGGTTAAGTTTGAGCTTTGATTGTTGAATTGTCGCTTGAGACTGTAATTGAAAGGTAAAACTTTTGATTTGGTGTCTCTTGATGGTATTTGATTTTTTTTTTTTTTTTAGACTTTTTAGATTTTTACTACAGAGTGATTCTCGATGAAACTACAGGAGTCTAAATAAAATATTTTGAAATTAGAAAAAAAAAGTATCATAAGCGTAAATTTTATACCAATTAATTTTTTGTTGCTTTACATTGAGCTAAGATACTTCGTCATGAAGTATGACTTAAATGAAGTATTAACAAACAAAAAACTTATGTAGCTTTATCGGGAAGATACTTATATTATAAATAAACAATTTACAACTTTTGATATTTAAATAACTGCTAGGTATACTTTTACATTTTATGATTACTATTTAGTGGAACTACACCCAACATAGAATAAAAAAGACCGTAATGTTGGAAAAATTTTCATTGATACCTATACTCTTTTTTAATACCCATTTATTAAATAAAATGTACCATAAGCATGAATATAATAATAATACTTAATGAGAAAGTTGTAAAACGAATTGTGACCGTCACAGTGTTGCTTGCAGCAAGTGGCCACGCCAAGCGTAGTGAAGAAGATCCTGCGCATGAAGCAGGAACAGCCGACGATATTCGCCTGGGAGATCCGCGAGCAGCTGGCCCGCCAGGGCGCCTGCGACCCCCAGAGTCTGCCCTCGGTGTCTTCCGTCAACAGGATACTCCGGGGCGGTGGTCTCCAGACCGATCACCACCACCACCAGACGGGCAACGAGGCCGCCACCCCCGTAAATCCAGGCTCCACCTCCGGCTCGACTGGTTCTTATCAGCCAATAACCTCGGCCGTCCCCGGATCCGTCTGCGGTGAGTACTTTTAATTATCCTTTTAATTAAATAAGTTTGACTTTGATTGCCACGGTGAATGATGTGGCGGGATTACTTTTTTTTTTTTTATAAGTAAAAGATGGTGGGTAAATTGTTTGTCTGTTTGATATTTTTGTTATTATTTTGTAATTGATCGCAAAATAAATACACTGCTAAAAGATTTTTTAGTTTTTAGGACTTTTATGAGACATTACTGCGTTCTTTTTGAAATTTACCCTCTCTTGAAATGATAGTTTTACTTGCTTGATAAATTGTTTAACGATTATTTAATAAAACTACAAACTAGAATTCTTAATGAAATATTTACAACAAATATTGAGATCCTCTATGTAGAATACTATCATCAGTTGATCGGGTATTGATAAATATTTTTTATTTGAATAATTGAATAATAAATAATATTTTACGCAACAAAAATTTTTTAACAATAATTTATTCTAAAATTTACGGTTTTAGTGAAGCATCTTCAATAAAAATAAACGATATTGAAAAAATTTTAATAATTAATTTTTATTATTCAATAGATATATTCTTATAAAACAAGAAAAAATTTTTCAGAAACAACTTCGAAGCTAAGCTAAAGATCTGAATATCGCAGAAATTCTCTAAATAATCAATACTTCATCACTTTTAATCTGAATTTAATTTTGCTTCATACCAATGAGATTCGTAACAAAAAATGCAGCGCTAATTGATTGTAACAGTCGCGGGCATTCATTTTTCAATTTGAGCCCTAAAACTTGAAAGAGCGGTAAAAAAAAAAAAAAAAAAAAAAAAAAGGGTCCGACGTTGATTTACGACGATGGCCGGGCATCATCGCACCTCCGTGGGTGTCACCGTATCTCGGTCGATCTAACAGCTGCCCTGATACTTTGTGCCGGAAACGACAAAAGGTAACGAAATTCGCAAACCCACCTGCTGGTCTGTAATTTTTCAAAAAGTCCGCGAAAAATTAAGTCATCAGCGAGCGAGCCGTCACGCGAGGACCGCAGTCGGTCCCTTTTGTCTAGGATTTTTTCTCGTGGTTTCGTGGAAGAAAGAGCAAGGGGGAGAAGACACGCAAAATTTATTGTTTTTGAAGATGGGGTGCTTATTGAATGTTTTGGGGTAATTATTCAAATGATGATTTGAATAAGTGGTGCACTAATTTGACAAGCTCGTAGACCGTAATGACTTCATCTTAGTTATAAATTTCTTTATTTTTGAGATTTTTTTTTTTACGTTAAAAAGGTAAAATCAATGCAAAACAGGGTGGTTTGAGATTCAGACGTCCTGCATAATAAGCAAAAACTGAAACGTTCTTTTATTCAAGTCAAAAAAGTTTGGGTAAAAAACCTGTCGTGGATAAATCAAACATAATTCATCGTATGAAAATAAAGAAGGCAGTACGAGGCTCATAATTAAGATAATAAATCGAATAAATGATATTAATTGGATGTTTAATTTGTTCCCAGAACCATTGATGAGAGCGGACTATCAGTTTTTTTACCCCGGCGCTTTGGGACCGATCCACGTCTCCTCGGCGCCTGCAGCTACTTCCCCCGCCTGGAATTCAACCTTGTATTCGTCCCTCTACCAAGCGACTTCTCTTCATTACGGCACACCGTAAGTTCAAATAAAAACACTACAAAATATTTTTGTGTTAACATTTTAGCCTGAATAAATTGATAGTTAAATTTAAAGATGACTGTACAATAATTCGTGAAAAAAGTTCATGTTAAAATTTATCAAGAAGTTTCTTTGATAACGTCAAATAAAAAACAACCACGACATTTTAAAATTTAGTGCCATAATTGATAAAACAGGTATTTTTTACTGTAAATTGAAAAATTCATGGTGTTTTCATTCTATTTTTATTACTTACTTCTCTTACAGTAATTTTATGAACTGAACGCACGTAACCCTTTAATAAAACCTTACGGTACGTTTATTTTGAAATTAAAAAAAAATTTTTTAAATCTTCATTTTTTTTTTTTTATTTGATAGTAAATTAAGGCATTTTATTGATTTATCTTCCGCAAACGGGTTAAGGAGAGCCGGTTCAACTTATTTGCCTATAGTTGGAGCGAGTAGACTCGAAACTAAGCTGTTCGGGTCACTAATCCGATGCTCTGTCCACTAAAGCACTCGTTACAATAAAACTTTTTTTTTTTGTTTATAAATAATACCGCTGCCGTTGAAATGTTGTACACTTCTAAAAAAAAAATTAACCCAATATAAAAAAAATTAAAAATTTGATTATTTTCAGATCTCTCGATGGCTCAGAGCGTCTGGGCGACAACCACGAGTCGCAGTCGCAGACGACGGAGCTTAAGTCGAGCTCGAGCTCGATGGCGGGAAGCGACGACTCCCTGGACAAAAGCGACCTGGACGAGTCGGTCCAGGGCTCCGAGTCCCACCAGCAGACCTTCAAACCCTACCAAAGAACGACGATAGTCGAGCTGGGCGGAAAGCGCAGCGCCTTCATCCGTCACAACCCGACGACCTCGAGTCCTCCCGAGCAACCAGGTCGGCAGCAGTCGGAACAACCGGAGCCCCAGCAGCAGCAACAGCCGAGAAAGAGAAACCCGTACTCGATAGAGGAACTCCTCAAGAAGGACGAGCGCTGCGCCAAGAGGCCGAGGCTCATCCTCGACTCGTGCGTCGTTCAGCCCCGCGGCGTCGTCCTCGTCGGCAAGGATGTGTAAATTAGATTTGTTGACCCCCCCTCCCCCTTTGCCCCTGACTGTTAGGTAGCTGTTATTAAACTCATATTTATTTGATTTACCGCGGGCCGTAAAAGCCAAGGTGCGATGCACGTTGTTGCACCCAGGTGTGACGATGATCGCTTTTACGACACTCGAGAGTTGTATAAATAAAAAAACCCGGTGTGATGCAAGCGTGTCCGGTGCTTTTCGCAAAATTTTTCGACTCGCAGCTGCAGGCGTTGAGACGCATCCAATTAGACTTTATGTAAATTGATTTTTATTTTTAAGTATGAATTGTAATACTGCGAAGAATGTTTTGACTTGCCATGAGGTACTCTTTATTCTCAACTGTGCACAACGTTCATTGATAATAAATAGGTAATTTTTTTTTTTCTTTTCATCCCTTGGCTATGTAATGTACCTAAATATATGGGTAGTTTTTTAATAATCTGTTAGATTGTTGTATTGAATAAAAAACACGAAAGAAAAAAAAAAAAAAAAAAAAGCTCATTGTTAGTGATCTGGGATCCTATTTTTTTCACTCGAAGCCATTAGCAACAAGCGTGCCATTTGATTGATGCACGAGGCCATTGTTAATAAAAAGAAAAGAAAATAAAATAAACAACAACTACTTTTATTTTATCTTTATTGTTAATTCTCTGTAAGGACCAAATAAACGAATACTGTGTCGTCATGATTTAAATTTAAGAATACGACAACGTAGCTATTCCACGATATAAGCCATTGAATATTGAAAAAAAAATACTCATACTAAAGTTATCCTGTATCATATTATTATTAAATATACTAGTCAAAAAAAATGTTTTCGATATTTCTTTTTTAAAACCTGCATTAGTTTTAAAAGATATTTTTATTTTAAATTATTTTCGAATACGAAAAAGACTTACCGAACAAACTCAACGAATCAAACCTTGTTCGGTCTAAATTGAACGCACCCATTCGAATGCTTTGGTGCAAGTCTGGTTGCATATACTTCAACTGGTTTTTCTCTTTCGGCTTTTACAATCTTTCGTTTTTTAATTTTCATATAGACATTAATTTACAGTAATTATTATTAAACTGCTTTCTAGAATCGATATTGAAAAATTAAAAGTTTGAGTTCTTTAAAAATTAAACTTTTTAATTTAAATAACTATAATATTATTTTGAAAGATCTCAAGATATAAAAAAAACTGAAATTTTTATAATTCAAGAAATTAGAAGCAGTTTTTTAAATAATAATTTTGAAACGAAAAAGAGAAATAGAAATTTATTACAATAAAATTCAGTAGTTTCAGTTTTTACTAATGTTAAATTTTAATTAAAGCAGTAAAAATTTTAAAATACTTGATTTGCAGTCAACTTTTCAAACTTATAGTTTATAAAAATCTATCTAAATTTGTTTAACAACTTTGTATTATTTTAATAAACTAGTACCACTCAGCGCGCTGCAAGCGCGCATAGGAAAAAAACAATAATTGTAAGCTCAAAAGGCACTTTTGGAATATTTTAAAAACTTGTCCACCAATCAGCTCACGAATAAAATCTTACATTGAAAATCTCACCAAAATGGCGATAGCACTCTTTTATAAAGGGAAAAATTAGTACGATTTAATTTGAAATTCTATAATGGATTTATGGATTTGAAAATATTAGTAACGTTGGAACAATAAATATGTTTTCAGAGAAAATGTGATTATTATTATTATCATTATTTATTATTTTATAACTTTCAAAAACAAAGACCTAAAGTAAATATATAATTCAGAATTATGAGAGGAGTGCAAGTCTGGTTGCATATTTTTTCAATTCATAAACTGATGCTAATTAATGAAGACAGCATCGTTTGCTTACTTATCATCAAAAAATAATGAATGTTTTTCAAAATTATCACAATAAGACTAAACATTTTTTGTTAGACTTATTTGTTTGTAATGATAATATTTTGTTAAAAAAATTCGGACAATCTTTTAATAAATCTTCATGCAGTGATAATTTTTCATTGACTTTTTGAACATTAAATCTACATTAAAAATTTTTGATTTTAAATTGATTGACTGTCAATATTCTGAAACAGCTGATAAAATACTACCTCTAGATTTTATACTTGTTTTTCAATATTTAAATGATATAAATTCACGTCAGAGCTGGGAACGTGATTGAAATTAATTAAAAAAATAATTTCGTTCGAAGAACGATTAATTGTTGTAAGACGTTTACATAATTGTAAGAAACATAAATTATTATACTTATAAAAGTCTTAGATTTTAATTAAAACAATTAGATCAATTAATATTCAAGCGAAAAAAAGTAATTTTTTTTCTTTCAATAAATCTCAATCAAAATATATTCATAAAAATCATTAACTAATAAAAATTCAAATTTTCTCTGAAGTGATGATACAATAAACAAATTTTTTTTTTTTTTTTTTAATAATATATATTTGCTAGTTGGTTTCAAAACCGTTTCTTATAATTTTTTACCCTGTAGTAATATCATTACAGCAACAATGACTACGGCATGGCGGCATGACATTAAAATCCAACCCAACCTTCAAATAGTTCTAATTTGATATAATATCTTTAAATAATTTAAAATAATTTTAAATTATTTAAATGTTAAATAAAAATATTGAAAAAATTAATTAGGCCATCAAAAATATAAGTTGAAAAAGTTTCTATTACAAATATTTACTGATAAACATTAAGAACATTTATCAACTGAAAACAAATATTTAAAAAATCATATAACAACCCCATTCAAAAATGTAAAAATATTTTTATGAAACGATTGGAAAATTACAAAGTCTTTTTATCTCATAAATTTAAAGACCTTTGAATGACTTTAATTTCCAGGTGGATAACCAAGAATACTGGGCGAACTTATATCACACAAGTTGCTGACGCAAAATAATTGATTGAAAACAAGGAAAAATAGGTAGTTTTTCTGCATATAAAACGTGGAGTGATGAAAGTTACCACTAATTACAATTTTTAAGAGAAAGCTTATTAAGTTGTATCTATTTTTTTTACTTTGTGAAAAACTTTGAAAATGAGTAACATCTTAAACAGTTTGGGTTTGTTACTAGTTCTGTTGGCAGCATCCAATTGCAATTGTGAAAATGAAGTTTTCACGATGGTTTTTGGAACTCCAGATGGTCGACTACTTGTCTCAAAATCCGATAAGCCTAGTGAAACCAGACGAATTGGCAAGTTCGCCAGTGAAATTAGTGGCCTGGTGAAGCACAAAGATTACCTGTACGTGTCACTCAAGGTTCACAACTTCATAACCAGAGACAGTGCGATATGTCGTTACAACATAATCAACTCAACAGAGTTCGACATTAGTCATCCTTGCATTAACTTGGAATACTTGAATCTTCGTGGTGAATCCGTGCTGAGTATGGTGATAGCTGAAGATCACATATTTGCTGGACGTTCAGATGGAGTATTGTGGCGCTGCGACGCTGACCAACCACACAAGTGTGAAAACTTTCAACAAGATGGTACCGAAATTACTGGAATAGACTATGATGCTGCAGATGGTGCCATTTACGCAACTCTGTCATCTGGTATTTTGTGGCATTGTTTGCCACAGCTTGTAAGTTCTTGTAAACAAGTGTACAAATCAAACGATGAATTTGTAGCTATTAAAGTTGCTTTCAACGCCGTTTGGATCGGGACCAAATCGGGTAAACTGCTGAAATGTCCTCTGGAAAAGGGCGAAATTAAAGAATGCGATTCGTTTGATTCTTCGCTTGGTGGCTCAAATGTCGTATCTATGAATGTTCTGGATGGGTATTTGTACGCAAATTTGAAAAGTGGTAGTATGCGAAGATATAATCCTGACAATTCATCGAGCTGTGAAAACGTATTTTCTACACCTGAAGATTCTCGAGCTTTTATCATTGTTTGAGAAAAACTGCTGTTTACTGTAGAGACTTAAACATATAATAATAGAAACAAAAGTATTATGTATTTTTAACAATAAATAAGTTTTAGAAAAAAATCTGAATTGTTGGTTATAATTAATATCCGATTATTTATTTACACTATAAAAAATTTGATCACTCTTCCAAGCAAACATGGACATGTTTAAAATATGAATTTTTAATTTGACACCTAGCAATTATTTTTCATAGTACGGTAGATAATATTTTAACAGTAGATAATTTTATGTTTGCTGCGGTCTAAGCGATTGACAATAAAAAAAAACTTTTATTTTTCACTAAAAAAGTTTTTATTGAAAAAATAACCAAAAAGTATACAAATAAATAATGGTTAATTTCATTGATATTGTGTCATCATAACAAAAAAATTTCAATGACGCAGGCAGTATAATAAATTCTTGAATAAATTTATCAAAAAGCTAATGTTCTGAAAATTGACAATTGTGGAAATTTTTAAACTGAATTACATGAAAATTTGATTTCACATCAGTGAAATCCCTACTGTTTTTACTTATTCATAATTGTTTCAATCTTTTTGTTTTATCGCTCTTTATATACATCGTCAGTAAAAAGAAATTGTTAGTTATTTTGGGTCAACGTGTGAGCTTGCAATCGCTTGAATCCTCAACTAAATTTCAAATCCAGTAATTTTTCCAGTTTTTTAAAAATGTACAACATTTTAAAAAGATTTTGTCTGATGGTCGTAATCACCGCAGTTTTGACTCATCATTGTGAAGGAAATAAAAACTTGACGATGGTTTTTGGAACTTCCTCCGGAAAAATTTGGTTATCAAAATCAAATCAGCAACCCGAAGAGGCTACGAAATTACTTGATTTTGCCAACGAAGTTAGTGATTTCGTAGTTTTCAACAACTATTTATACATATCGATCAAAGTTCACACATTCATCAATCGGGACAGTTCGATATTTCGTTGTGCCATAACAGATTCGACGGATTTCACAATCAACACCCGTTGTCAAGACTTCAACGACGTTATGCTTCACGGTGAATCCATACTGAGCATGGTGGTAGCTAAAGGCTACATATTCGCTGGTCGCACTGACGGAATCATTTGGCGCTGCTACGCCGACCTACCGCACAGGTGCGAAACTTACGAAAAAGAAGGTTCCGAAATTATTGGGATTGATTATCACTCCGAGTCCAGTAGATTGTACGCGTCTTGGTCCTCTGGAAGCTTGTGGCGGTGTTTACCCTACAGCAAAAATTCTTGCGTCAACGTTTTTTCATCCCCGGATTACGAATTCACTAGTATGAGGGTAGCTTTCGACGCGGTGTGGATTGGCACCGACGAAGGTGAACTGCTCAAGTGTCCTTTGGGGGATGAAAATGAAAAGATAATGTGCTCTAGCTGGAATACGTTTACCAACAATTCAGTTTTGTCCATAAGAGCTTTGGACGGCTACTTGTACGCGAATTTGGACAGTGACACCATGTGGAAATGCGATCCTAATGAGTCATCAAGTTGTAAGATTATATTTTCGACGCCAAGTCGATCTGGACCTTTCATTATTGTTTAAAAACAAAAATAAAATAAAGCTAAATTACTGTGTCTATGTAAATAATTTTTATAATTAATAAATTACGAAAATTTTTTTTTAATATAAGAATCTAATAACAACTGTACAATTTGCTCTTCCTCCTAGAAGATAACTATTGTGCGCAGACATATTAAATGTTCATTTGGAAATCAAGATAAACTAATTATCTTGGAGCTAGTCTTTTGATTATTTTACAAAGTATAATAAAGAAAAAAAATTTTTAATAAAGAAGTTGTTTTTATTTCGATTGTTTTAACTCTTAAAAACACTAAAAGTGAAAAATAGAACAATGGAACTACATATTATAATTACAAAAAAGTTGCTTCAATCGTGTTCTTAAAGTAGGAAAAAAAATTCTCACAAGTTTCACTCGATTCAAGCTTTCATCTTGATTACATCATTAATCTACCTACAATAAACTTTTCATCATTTTTTATAGTATATAAATTAAACATTCATTCTAAACTGTCGAAAAATTCTTAATTAGGTACTTCTAACTATGATAAGCTCTCTTATAGTAACATCAATGATAATAATACAAAACGTTTACAATATATAATCTCAAAAAATATTGATTCTTGAAAATCAATTTCATACAACTGTTTACATTACACAGGATAACGATTCGCTCATAATTTTTTTGATTAAATCACATCATTCTCAAAATTCATCCAATCCTTTGAGAAACTTGTTTCAAACAACAATTCTGCTTCTAAGCTAGGTCAAAATATATTCACTTGTTGACTTAGAAAACTTCGATCGTTCTCTGGATCATACAAATTTTTTTTCTCTCACATA
Organism: Encarsia formosa; assembly: GCA_038277355.1. Taxonomy (NCBI): domain Eukaryota; kingdom Metazoa; phylum Arthropoda; class Insecta; order Hymenoptera; family Aphelinidae; genus Encarsia; species Encarsia formosa. The sequence goes on from CM076184.1 coordinate 118,096,730, forward strand.
TCGACGCACCCACACTTTGTATAAAAATGGCAGTACAAAAAAAAAAAGTAAACCAATAAAGCTCAGGCACTTTTTCGACATGTTCAAAAGCTCGTGGAGAACTCAGAGTTGAAAGTTGTGCTGGGAGTGGTTGAGCGTGTTCGTCGAGATGGCGTGAACCGGATGGTGCGACTGCGAGGCACCGAACAGGCTGTGGTGCGAGTGAGACTTGGCGCGCGACAACTCGCTGTAGCGGTCCTGGTCGGGAGGCGCCACCAAGAGCACCGGCCTCAAAGACAGAGACTTGCGGGATCCCGTGACGCTCTGCGCCTCGTTTACGTAGCCTGGATTGACTTCACCTAGAAAATTTTTAATTTTTTAAAATTTGTTTACGGCTTAAACTATAATTTAAATCTAAAAAAATTAAATATTCACAATGTAAAGATATTTAAAAATTTTTATTTTTCAAATACATAATTTGTTCATCATCACAGCGTGTATCTTATTTTTTTATCAATTTTATTTTCAATCGAAAATAACATTTTTTTTATAGACTAGAAAATTAAAACGATCGAAAGCTAATTAGAAAGTGATATCGATTGAAAATCAACTATTTTCACAAAAGAGATCTTCCAGAATAATGAACCTCAAAGTTCAATCCTCGCAGTACTTATTTTGATTAGTCCTGAGTTCGAAATTAGATCCAAGAATCAATCAATCCCAATTGAAACATCAGCCCCCAGACAACCACGGCATTTTGCTCGGGTTATTACACGAATTTCCCAAGCATTAACCTGATCTACTTTCAGATGAGAATACCGCGCGGAACAACATAAAAGAAGCTCCGTAAATTAAGGATCCAAACAAATTGTCCGATCTAGATCCAAGAAAGAAAAAAAAAAACTTGTGATACCTTTGTAAAGCGATCCATTATTGAACGGTTCTGGTTGCAGCTTGACGTGCCGAGACGCCAGAATGAAAGCCAGGGCGGCCAAGGTCGCTGCGTCCAGTGCGGCTATCGCGGCCAACGGTATGGCCCACCTGACCGCGCAAGCTCCGGGATTGTACCTGTTGATTAAGATAATAATAAACAGGGAGTTATTTTAAAAGTACAGTTGACAGCCAAGTTAATAACTTGCCGTCTTGTTATAAATTCATGTTGTTTGCTGCAGGTAGATCTTGGAGCGGTTTTATACATAAAAAACCTTTTTGACTTTTTGGATATTTAACATCTAAGATAAGAATTTGCAACAGGACGAAAGATTTAACCCGTACTATAATTTACTAATACCTCACAGTTATGACGGAATTCTGTTAATTTTACCACCGAAAAAATTAATGAAAAACATGGTCACACATTCGATGGTAAAATTAATTTTCCTTTTTAAAACGTCATTAAAGTTTGTAGACTTATTCATGTATCAGTTTATTGTATATTTTAATTAGGTTGCTTACTCGCTGTTTGAAAATTCTAATTTTGAGTTAAAATTTTTTCAGTAATTTCAGTAAATTAATAATTTTCTAGTCAATTATTTTAGAACGGTAAGATTCAAATTCAATTACACTATGAATAAAGTATGATAAATTTGTCTGTAATGAAGACTCATTTAAGTTTTGCTGTAAATGAAATTAACGGAGGCATCCAATTTGCGAGAGTTCAATGAAACGATCAATCATAAATACTGGACGTTGATCTCTCTCGCTAGCAAACTTAATTAATCCAATTACCGCGACTATATCAGTATATTCAAAATGAACAACTATCAATTAACGGTTCATTTGATTGTTAAGTTAATTTTACTACTTAAATTAATAATTTAAATTTTCTTTATTTGCAAAAAATTTATACAACTAATATACAAATTGTTATCTAAGCAACCATATTTTTAAATTTAAGTTTAAAGTCACGGACAACCATTTTCATTAAAAAAAATGTATGAAAGCAGTCTTAATTTTTTAGATTTTTAATTTTATTGACTAATTAAATAAATAAATTGATGAATCAACGTTACCTGGATGCACTGGCTCCGCAGATAGAGCGTACCAAGGGCGAGTCCCATCCGAGCGGGTAGACGCAGACTCCAGCGGCCATGCAAACGGCTGTAACAATGAAAAAAAGGAGGTAAGAATGATCATTGAGAAAATTACTCTCGTTTCGCGAAATACCGGGAGTCTTAAATCGCCCGTTGCGGCTGCTGCGGTACCGCGGTCCGCGACAAGGAAGTCGAAGGTATGTAGGCGAGGTCGCAGTGAAAGGTGCCTGCCCGAGCTGAGTATTATATACCGTATACCGAAGAGGTGCTTTTAAACTTAGTGGTGTAACTGTATTTGAGTGTTTTCAAGCCCGCGCTCTTGAATGACTCAAGGGTCACTTTTTTTAGAATTTGACGTGGGTTTGAAGTCCTACTAAAGCATTCGTAGACTTTCGTTTACTTATATATGTTATTTGGCGTGGTTAAATATCCAACTTGCTGATACGTATAAATGAGTTGTAAATTTTTTATTAGTTGGTAAATTGTTTATTAAATCGTGCATTCGTATTATTTTTTTATTTAATTTTTATAATTGATCGGTAAAAATATTGCGCAGGATAAAAATATTTAAATGAATCTAAAGTGTGGTAAAAAAACATTCATTAGTACACTACTTAATTTTTACTTATTGTTATTTCTAAGAAATTCAAATAAAAACGCGGGTGGATCATGCGTAGTCTGTTTCGACAAAATCCACCAATCCCAAAATATGACGCAATAATCGCGCGCAATTTCACCTTTGACTTTGTTTACGTTGCACATAACCTAATAGTGAGCACAAATCCATGGTCACAAATCAGTTTGTTTATTCCATTTATCCTCAAGAGAAACTACAAAAGAAAAGAAAACTTATCAATCGTGCACCTATTCAACTGAGAAATGTATCACCACCAGTTACTCGGGAATTTGCGAAAAGCGATCGTAGAAAACGACTACGAAACATTCAGTCTCTTGCTTGCGAAGAATGAAAATCTGATAATTAATAATCAAAGCCGCCATTTTGTGTGCTCGCTAATGTTCGAAGCTAGAAAACAAGGTCATACAAAATTGACCGAAAATTTAGTAAAACTTTTCAAATTTGACCATGAAAACCTTGACAGATATTCTCTCATCTACAACGGTGACGTGCGATTCACCAATATCTATCTGAGGAATGATCTGAGACTCGAAGATCCAGGATGGGATTTGAATTTAATTATTAACTGCATGTTTCAGAAAAACGACGCTGGTAGTCGTAAAAACATGCTACTGCTGTTTATTGAACATGGATTGGATTTAAATCGACAGTTCAAAAAAGGCCAAAGTCTTCTCCATCAATTTATTGATAACTTTGTAGAAAATGACCACGAAGATGCCGTGGAGATTGCTGAAATTCTCGTGAATTCCGGGATATCTATTCAAGAGCTTGACGATCAAGGATATTCACCGTTGCATTACTCTGTATTGAAGGAAAATACTTCATTGATTTCATACTTTATTGAGAAAGGAGCTGACGTAAATCAACAAAGTCTGACCCGAGGACCTCCCCTGTATCTAGCCGCCCTGTATGAATTGAGAGATGTGATTGATTTTCTTCTGTCAAAAAATGCTGACATTGATGTAAGAAATGAGTGTGGGTGGACACCAATGCACTTAGCATGTTATCATTATAGTGAAGAAATGATAAGCTTTTTAATAAATAGAGGAGCAGACATTAGCGCTGAAGACAACAAGGGCCAGACTCCTTTATGTGTACTGAAAGATGATTTTGATATTAATGAGAGTGATTCTACTTTAAAAAATAAGTACGAACAGTGCCTAATTACATTGGTTAAAGAATTTTCAAAACAAGTTTTTGAAAATCAATTTGTTTCAATAAAAGATATAGATTTGGTGAAAACTAAAGCTCCAAAACATTTTAAAAAGAGCTTGGATGAACTCAAACGAATGGAAAATATAGAATTTTATCCTCCTCACACTTTTTATTCTGTACTAAAGATGTCAATTAACATGAAGAGATTGGCCAACATAACTAAGAATGAAGAACTTTTTTCAAAGTTTGAAGAAAATGTACAAAGATTTTCTTATTACAGAGATGACTTACAATCAAGTTGGGAAAGCGCCATACAAGTTTGAAAATACCCAAAGATTATAAATTCCAGGTATAGATTATTTATGTTTAATCATTTTTACTGTGTCATTTTAATTTGAAATATCAAAGAAAATATTCAAAATATGTTTTATTACCTAGCGTGTTAGCTTTTATAAAATTTTAGATTTTTAGTTTATTTTTAATCATGTACTTGCTATTACTAATATTAGAGTTTTTGTAAATGAATGAGTGTGTATAAATGTATGTTTTACACTATGTTTAAAAACGTTAAAATTTGTTCTCATTTACATTTAAAAGTTTTTTGATAAATGTAATGTGTATATGTTAAAAAGAGAGTTATTTAAAAGTTTAATAAATGTTCAAGTATAAAAAGTTGTAATTTTACTAAAGAAATTTTGATTCACAATCAGGTGCTAAAAATCTAAACAATTCAGCCATCTAGTTTATTATAATTATGAAATGAACCCTTGTTTTTATTCCATTAAAAAATTTTTAAACTAGTAATATATGTAATCATAAATGATGATACACTTCAAATAACCATTTTTGTCTATTCAGAATAATTAAAATTTAAATAAATCTATTGATAGATTGAAAAACCGATTCGATCGATTACTTCTCAATGCTACCCATTCAATTTCGAAACGAGCGAACGAACTCCTCCCTCATAAACAGACAAACCCATGTGGTTTACCAAGAACTCGATCCGCGTCTATTTAAAAGCTTCAATCCGCGACTTTCACCCGCGCAAAAGGACGACACCGCAGATCCCGAGGAGGTATAAAATTAGAGAATGATGTAGGTCGAGAGCCGGGTTATGTCACTGTTGTATGGGGAACGGGGGCCTTTTATACTCCAGCAGTTCCGTTGGATAACCGCACGTCGCTGCTACTGCACCCAAGATCGTTTTGCTCGGATAATTACCGACACGCTATTATCCGGGCTACCCCTGTTACCCACTTCTCTCCTATCTCTCTTTGTTTTCCCGATTTGATTGTTTCTGCCAACCGCCTGATTGATGATTTTTTTTGTGTCGATTTTTTGCTTTTCTTTTTTAAAAGTGAAAGCTTGGAAAAGTCGTATAGGGAAAATATTAGGCGTGTCAAAAAATAAAGGAAGTTACGTGCTGGTGGGCCGTTAGAAAACCCGATTGCGTCAGAAAATATATATTAATTAATTAATATACGCTGGACTGCTTGCTTTTCGCGCTATAATTAATGGAATTTCACACTATGGCTAATAGTGTATGGTATAAATCACTTTCTAGTTTCAACAATTTTTTTTTTTTTTTTTTGTTTTACAAAACAAAGTCAAAGTCAAAAATACACCGTAAATCATACCTAATTATTTTGAATTATGACTTCGCTTTAAACTAATTTATATAAAAAATTTGTACTTTGAATGAAGTTACAATTTATCTAAACCAAAAATTTACAAAAATAAAATACAAATAACCCGTGTTTTTATAACACATTATGATTTGCATGTGTTTTTTTCTTTAGTAGTATGTTTTTTTATAAGCATATATTACATTTTTTCATGAAAAAGTCCAAATGGTAAATGGTCGTTTAATTTAAAACTCGTGCATATTTTAAATATTAATAATATTGTTATTCTGTGTTTCTATAAGGTTAACAAAACCTGTTGAAACCGAATATTTGTTTTTTGTTTGCCTATATTTATGGCCTATAAATAATATGTGTTACTCAAAGATTCTATAGCCGAGTTTTCTTTGAAACACTTCAATGGTTCATCCAAGAATACCCCAGACGACACGTGAGTTCGCGGCATTAATAATTACGTCGTCGCGACGCTTCTAACGGTGTCTATCGTTTCCGCGGATCGATCTTCGACCGTCTCGCGCTATGGGAAAGCGGAAGCAACCAAAAAATCACTCGTCATGATTCATCCCTGCACACGCTCGAAAAAAAAAAAAAAAATCGGGAATTGCGAAAGCCGAGGGTTTTCAGGAGCCAGCATCGGCGCAGTTGAGAAATTCACCGTTGCAAAATGCACCGTGCGAATCTTTCGCATTGTTATTATATATTCGAGGGGGGTTTGTAAAAAATCTTTTTGCATGCCTAACGAGCGTGATTTATATATGGAGATTTCTCACGTGCCGCGCGGCGGTTTTTCCAAATAAATCAATTTTCAACCGGTGCGGCCATGGGAAATCGAGCGAGATGGTCTCGCTGAATTAATTTATGCAAGCCGGCGTAACGATCGACTTCCGCTTTATCTTTCAATGTACAAGAGTCGTTTTTCCCGTATTAAATAATCTGATACGCCCGTAATGTTGATAAATGGTCGTCTATTTCTATATGAATTATTTATGAAATTTTTATTTATCAGTTTGATAAAAAATTTAGTGGAAAATACATGTTTATTATTTGTCTTTTGGTATGTTTTAAAACTGTTTGGAAAAAAAAAAAAAAATTGAAAATTAATTTGCGATTTGATTAACTGCTGTTTATTTATGAAGTTACGATAAAATTTATCAGTTGAAAATTGCGTAAAAAATGAACTTTATAATCAATAACTTAAACTCATATCAACAAAACCATTTATAATGATTAATGATAAAATAAATGAAATTATATAATTGCTTGAACTTTTTGCCGTCAAAATTAATAAAAATTAATGATAATTTACTGTACTGCGCAAATTAATAATCTGCTCCTACACCAACAAAATAATGAAGTTATTTTCATTGAATTAAAATATTCCCAGTAGTAATAAGAAAGCATCTAATCACAAAATAAAACAACAATCAATTTTAAATAATCCATCGTCATTAAGTCAATAAAACCATCAGTGCAGTACCTACAACCACCCTCGTGAAATTTCCATTCCATGGAAAAAAAAGGAAACCTCTCGGAGAAAACAAAACCGCCTTTAAATTAACAATAATTTATGCGTATCGCGAATTATGATATATGTATACCGAGAAATGAAAAAAAAAAAAAAATCGTCGTGCCGAAGTGGCACACGCACTTATAAGTGTGTCAATTAGTTCCGTAATAATACACGCTCTTGGCCATCGATACTTGGGGGGGAAAAGATGACACAGGCAAAAAACGCTCCTGCATTAGCATTACCGCAGCGGGAAATCCGGTTTTATCCTTCGCGTCGCGGCGCGGCTGAATAATTTTCTCGGTTAGCGATAGTCATTGGCGGGTTTATTTTTACCCCGCATCACGACGACTTTATGTAATAAATTTGCGGCTGGAGTTTTCTCGTGACGGTTAATAACTCACGGATTAAGCGGATGATAAAACTGCAGTTGTTGAAACTCATAAATAATATAGATTTAGAAAAATTTTAACCGAGTCAATATTACTGTTTAATATTCGTTAAAAAAGCAAAAAATAATTATACTAAAAAAAAAATCAGGATTTATGCTTAGCTAAACTTGAGTTTAAAGCTTAAAAGGCACTTAATATTTACTATCCAAAAAACAATTTTACAACATCCCATAAAAAGGGACGTCAAAAATCCATTATTGCCTCATCATCTAATTAAACCGTTCATTAAGGGTATCCGTAGCACGATGGAAATTTGTTACAGAAACAGCGGGTAATGACCATCTTCGTTGAAAACGAAATTTCGCAACTTTATTACACCAGAGCGATGCGATACTTTTCTTTCAAAACTCACAGCGATTGCCCAAACTAAGGAATTTGTCATCAAAGCGTAACACTCGGTCCGTCGAACTCCGCACAACTGCTTTCTCGTGCGCGGATTTTTTTTTTTTTTTCATTTTTCGCTCGGCGACTTTCCAATCGTTCCGTTTTGACTTCCGCGATACGCGCGGAAAACATCATATTTTTACGAGAGAGAGTTTTGTACGCGCCGTGGTGGCTATTAAAATATTTCACAGTAATTACAGTTATTTTTCATCTGGCTCGTATACGCAATTAGTTTTGCTCCGGAGTTAAATCGGCCGTACAAAGGATTTTCTATGCTCGAGCTGCGTTAGCATGCAAAGTACTATCCAGAGCCTACATGAGAACAATGCTTAATTAATCCTAATCGGTATCGACGCTCCACTATCGCTACCGCCGCCGCCAAGCTGATCTGCTAACTTCTTTCTTTTTTTTTGCGCACCGCTCCAAACTTCTTTTCCGCGTGCCTTTGTTTTGTTTGAGTTGGGATTCGGAGCTAGGATTTCAGTGACTTCATTTGTTTATTTATTTTGTTGTCTTCGTGTATATACTGCGTATATTTACATGTTCACCCGAAATTTTAGAAAATGATGACGATGTTAGTAAACAACGATAATAGACTGTATCAAATAAATAGACGAATTTTAAAGAATATTTAAAAACTCTGATGTATAAAATTGTACCAGCATTGGATAATATTAATGCATTCCAAAATCTTTTGATTATACTTAATTTTGTGTAAAATTTTTTGTTTTTGATTAATTTCATCCAACTTAAATTACATTTGAAAATTTTAATTGAATTGATACGATTAGACTTTAAACTTTGATATCGACGGTTCAATGCAAAAAGGTCAATCCTAACCAGTCAGTGCACAGTAAAATTCGTTGTTGAAAATCGTATATGCATTAACGCGCGCTATCGAATCGCTAGTGCAATAAGATACGCTATTGAAACGCAAGTGCAATCAGATGCGTCATTGAGATATTAATTTAACTTTGCTCTGTCTAAAATTGAGTTATGCATGTGCGAATCAGTTTGATCGAATATTCAATGATTTTGAGTTACTTTTTGACTTATCTATTAACTTCTAAAAAAATTTTAGACCAAATAATGCTGAGAGGTAGCTAACGATTTAAAAATTATGCAGAGAAAATTGCTGTTTCATAATGTTTGCAATGAAGTTGATTATACTACGCCTAAAAGTTTTTATAAAGTTTAAAAATGATTCAAAAAGTAAGATTAAGTACCGATTTACTAGCGTACGCTATAGTACCCACTTTTCAACTTCTGCACTGACTGATCAAGATAGACCTTATTGCATTGAACCGTCGATAACTATTTGTACTCCATTTGCATGAATAAGTAGCTATTTTTAAATAATTAATTAGTTGAGTCATTTTTATTAAATATTTGATAAAAAAAAATTTATTAAACATCAACAAATAGTGAATGTTTATGTTAAAAATCCTTCAGAATGAATCCAATTTCAAACTGAAATTGTGCATATGTATTTTCACAGTAGATAAAACTCAAAACCACTTTAACCCACTAATACAAGTCCGTTAGCTTATCCTCGCAAAACTCCAAATCCGAAAAAAAAAATAATAAGTCGATTCGTCACGGTGTTAAAGATCTTACAGGGACATCATGCGAAGTGTCTGCACTCGAGCGTGTAGCGCAAGACTCGATTTCACGCGGTCTCGCCGGCCGGCTTTGAAATAGCGAAGAAAGTGCATGCACGTGCACAGGATGATGCTTTGTGAAAAGGGGGGAAGGGGGAACTCGGTGCGGTATTAAATATCTCACTGACCGGAAACGACTTGCATCCAGCCGCATAGGTAGTAGACGGAGGTGCTGCGGCAGAAGAAGAAGAGGAGCATCGCGACGATGGACAGCAGGGCGATGACCACAGCCACGGCCACGAGTATAGTGCTCGCCCTGAACGGGACGTTAGCGATCGTCGACAGATCGTCCAGACGGCCCACGCACTCCTCCACCAGCTCACCTGTAATCACATTTGAAAATTGGTTGCATTACGCTTGATATATTATGATTATTAAAATTAGCAGTATCGGATGAAATTGGGATCTTAAAAGATTATTTGTAAAGTACTTGTTTGATGCACAGCACAAGGAAATATTTTATTTATTAACTCTCTGAAATTATAAATATTTTCATAATTTAATAGTCAAATATATTTTTTGTTTTGAAATCTGTCAAAATCGTTCAAAAAAATTTGTTAAAGAGTATACACCAGAAATATATTTAAAAAAGCTGAAATTAATACTGTTTTTATTTTCTGTGAATATTTTTCAATAATTATGTATATTATAATAAAATTTATCAATTTTGAGAATGATAAAAAGTATAAATTGAATATCAACTTCATGAGATAAGAAATTGAATCGAATTCATGCCCCAATATCATTGATTATTCAGAAATTAATATCTATATAAAGCTAATTTTACATTCAATATGAGGAAATTGGCAAAGCTATCTCAGAGAATCATTTTTACGTCAATTTTGTAATCACATGTCTGAAGCTTCTTCAAGTCGTATTTTCAGAAGCTCCTAAACTTCATAATCCTTGTCAAGAGTTCAAAGAATTAATGTTTCAAGATAATATTTTGGCCCAAGGTAAACTATTATTCTATTTTCAAAAATTCTCAGTTTATTCCTTATTATTTTATGACTGAATCAATGCGTTAATAAATAATAAAGTTTATTGGTAAAAGTTGAAAGCTTTATAGACAAGAAAACCAAAATACTTCTCAAAATTTATTCACTTTTGAAAGAGTAAATAAAAAGTTTATTCATATTCAATTGCGCTTTTTCTTCATAAAACAAGAGAAATCAAAAGTAAGATTTCAATGTTCACATCAATATTGATTACAGCTCAAACGAGATTTCTATAATAAATTAGCTCTGATTTACAAGTGAAAAGCGCGGAGAAGTAATAATTCACGTGATAAAAATGAATCCAGCATTGGCTCGTTTATGCTCTGAAAAATTCAGTAAAAAAAAAAAAAAAAAAAAAAAAAAAAAAAAAAAAAAAAACCAGAAGCACCTTTCCTTGATTATACAGAAGCTAAAATCACTCTCGAATTTGTTGTTTGAAAAAACATCCTTGATCATTTCCGGAGCATCGCACTCGAGATTTTTATACATTCCGTATGCTGTCTTGAGCAAACTTTATAGTCTGCAGATGGAAATTTCTGCTATAAATTTATTTTAGAAGATATACATATATTTTGTTCCGAAACACGCTGGAATTTTTCAGCTTTATAGTAATCAAATTTTTTTTTCGTCAAAAAAATAGTTTTAGATACTGACAATAATAACGAGCAAATCGTGCGGCACGCCGTTACTATCGCGCGAGAGTATTCGACGTTCGTTCTATAAAAAGTAACCGTAAGAATAGTGAATCGTAATTCATATTTTAAATAAAAAAGAGAAATGAAAACGTTGAGATTTTAAAGAAAAAGTATAATTTTTTGTTTTTGTAAAATTAGACTCAGACTGCAACAGTTGAACTGTACTAAACTTGGAATATTATGTAGTAAAGATACAAAATTATAACTCTGAAATTTTAACGTTCGGTCTAGTTATAAAAATAAACCGTAAGATAATGATTCTTTACCGCAACGGACCACTTTGTAATCTTCAGTTACAACAGAAACGAATTTAAACTCAAGAAATTATGTTCAAAATTATTTTAATAATTTATTTTAATTATAATATTTCTAAATTCTTGTTTCACCGTTTTTTATATACACGTATCATAAATTACAGTAACAGCTTTTACTTAGTCTAAAAATTAAGCTTGATACATATTTTTTAAAAAGTAATGATTTATTTTTCAATAGTAAAATTCAATAATTTAAATTAAATTTTTCCCGGTTTAATAATTAAATTGTTAGCTTCGACAGTTATATCAATGATTAACTGGCTCTAGTCTAGACTCATTGGCATCCAATTTAACAATTAACTTTCATCGATACAATGTTTACATCATCCGCAAACTAAGTTTTTCAGTTTCATAAGCAAACCAATAGCATCGAATGAAAAAAAAAAGTGACTCACCGGTACCACCAAAGGTGCACCTCATCCAAAGTCCAAACCTGCCCGGGTTCTCGTGCTCGAGGTCGCCGAGCCACTCGGGGGTGATGAAGGCCACGACCCCGATGATGGCGTAGCATATGGTGAATATCCCCCATAGTACGCCTATCGCCCTCGAGTTCCTTATGTAGTTCGTCGCGTACACGTGCGACGACTCAACGTACTCCACTTTTGAGCCCATGATTGCACTGGATCGATCGCTTTGTCTTCTGCAATAAACACGGCTAGCGTTTAGATTCGCTCTGGATCTAATGATTGACGATTTGTTTACACACGTGGAAATTCGGACGGGTGCGGGCGTACGGAGGCGTTTGAAAAATAATCACGGGAATCGCAAACCCCGACTTTGTTTTTAACCAATTTATTTTGAAATTCGTCCAGGATTATTCTTGTGATAGAGTTAAAATTTTTAAAGCTTTAAACTTCGCAAATAAATACTTAGCGCCGATTGAAAATAAAATTTCTTTGAAATTCGTAATTAAGTGTCTGCGCGGTTGTTTAAAATAATGTCACGTTGCAGGCATGATACGGCGGATAGCTCCTCAACGTAAAACAAGTTTTACGAGTGGGTATAAAAAAACAAGATAAAAAAAAAAAAAAACACAGAAAATCCGCGACACGATTTTTTTTCAAACACCACTGACGAACCCTCGTCTACCAGCGCACTCAATCTCACGAAAAAAAGGAGAACTCACCTTTGAAAAAAGGTCACTTTAAAATTCCATAGTGCAGCTCGCGACGACACAGCACCTCCTCGTCCGGAGCGTCCGCGTCGACTGAACCCGCGGCTTCGGCGCGGCGTCGCTTAACGGGGCTTTCCCCCCGCGCGCCCGGACACTTTTCTCGGGGTGCTGGCTGGCGATGATTTAACGAAAAGTCAAACCGATTTTTCGGGACCCAAGCGAGAAGGTGGAGAATTGTGGAAGTATGCAGCCAGGCGAACGGAGGACTGCAAGATGGCTGCTGGGGCCAGGCCAGGCACCTGGTGAATAAGGAGAGGAGAAAGGAACGAGAAGGAGCGAAGCCAAGGAGGAGGAGGAGGAGGAGAATGGGAGCCAGCCGCGGGAATTTATCTTTGTTTTCGGAGGGGAGAGAGAGCATTCCTCCTGCAGGCAGCCCACGAGAGATCATTTGAATGTTGAGAAGTCAAGTCATTTTTCACTTTTACTCTTTTGTGCTGCTGCAGCTCTAGAGTGCATGCTGATGCAGGGCTTCGGGTTCTAATACGCACCTTGATTTATGGATATGACTTTTTGTTCGGCGAGGTTTTGTGTTTATACCGATTTTAAAGGGCCACAGGTGGCTTTTGTGGGTACCGTGAAAGAGGATTTAAAAAAACAGTATCATCAAATGTGGTTTAGAATGTTAAAATTTTTTTGTTTTTTTATCTGCTTTGAAAACTGAGTTTTTTATTCAAATTAATTTATTAACTATTGAAGGAAGTTCAATTATTACAATGCTTAATTTTTTTTTGTACAAGACTAGCGTAATTTCATGAATAATACTCCAAAAAATTATAACATTTACTACTGAGAAACTAATACTCTAATTCTACTGAAAAGAATGAAAAAGATCTATTTAACAAATTTCTAAATCCGCTTACATCTTAAGAAAATCGCTTCCAAAAAAAAAAAAAATAAGTCGTCAAAGCATTTTCACCGCGTTTTTGTAAAAATCTCATTCCATTCGAATGACCAGCTTGATGTGTTTGTTGTCCTCCGGGATCAGTCAGCTGTTGTGTAGGCGGAGTTTTTCACCCCCTGCCACGCTTGTTTTTACTCTCCACACCTGCGGTTCTATTATAACCTGCTGCCATTGTGACAATTTCTTTTTCGGTACCCACGATGTCTTCTTCAACAGATTTCTCTTTTTTCCCGCGTATTCGACGACGGATTTACACGCTTGGGTGAAATTGCATTCGTTTTCACTGGTGTTTTGAGACAGTAAATAGATTTGTTTTACTTTTTTCTGTTTGAATGTTGGGAATTTCAATAAAAACGAGTTACAACAAAAAATAATTTTTTTTTAATTACCACAGATCGGTAATTGACAGACCAGTTTTAATAATTGAGTCATTTTCGAATGCTTAGGGTTTCTAGACACGCGATAGAAAAAGAAAAATCATTACGTATCTTCGAATAGTTCGCACATATTAATCAAGTTATTATCTGTGTGCATAATACTTAATTTATTCAATTATGTAATTCGAACGATTCTCAAATTCAATTTTTTTTCAAATCCTAATATTACCACTTTTTTATTTTCGAATGTGATAACCCACATTGACTCAATAAATATAAATGAAAGCTCTTCAAAGAAAACTAAAATAACTTTTTAATCTAGAAAAAAAAAGCTAAAAATTTTTCTTTTAAAAAAAAAAAAAAAAATCACTGCAACGTGAAAAAAACAACCTACTTTTGAAAAGAAAAACAAGCAAATGACCAAATTGGATGTCATTTTTTCATTCTGCAATGCAATTATTCAGCGTAAGCGCAACTCGTAAAATAACTTGGTGAAATAGTAATTACCGTGTTAGATCGAAATCGACACGCTGAATCTTCGGCTGACTGTGCGAATTGCATTACTTCTCACATAATGTGGAACGCGAGCGTTGAAGCCCGGTGATGTCATTCGTTTTACGGAGCGTAAAATGATGTTCTAATGAACCAAACTTACAATTTTATAAATATTTATTCTTAAACTCTTTTAATATTTGGTTACAAAAATGATCTATAACATTTACGAAGTCTTAATACAAAATTCGTTAAAAAAATACTTATAAAAATCATTATGAAATCATCATTAAATATTAATACAAAAAAGGATGTTTAAATAACATTATGGAGTGTGATAAAGATCAAAGAGGAATTTAGTTTGTTTAAATATTTTTCTGTAAATTAAATAAGAAATCGACAATTGAAATAATTGTTTTCAAGTAATTGAAAAAAAAATTACAGTAATTACTGTAACGAAAAAAAAAGATTCTATTTAAAAATGGAGCACTTATGTTCACAGTTAATTGACTGTAAAATTGTAGGAAGAACAACGTACATAGAAAATTCTCACCGGAAAGTTCGGAGAATTTCAATTCGTATCACAATTCATTTACTTAAAATATTTTGATCTTATTGCTTTGGCTGATGTCACGTCCATTCCGGATGAGATTTGATAAATTTTCATCTATCGCATACTCTTATTATAACTCATCGCGTTTTGATTTTGTGTTATGCGATATCAGATCCAACACCTCATCTCTGATAGCCTCCGCAGTATGACTTTCTATTTTGATTCCGTCTGGCAAGCTTTTACGATGGCGCTTTGTCGAGTACAATCTCACAGTTGGATAAGCTCGGACGCCTGCTTTTCCGCAAGCTTGCCTGTAACGATCGCAGTTAACCCTTGCAAAGCGTACTTTTCCTTCCAACAACTAAAATCAACAGAACAATAAAAATGGTTCATTTACTTAAAGTACGTGATCGGTTCAGTTTTTATTATCTAAAAAAAAAAATTGTTTTTCATGCAAATCTAAAATTTTAAGTTACCTGAGCAGCTATTGCAAAGTGCGGCTCTAAAACAACGCAATGACCACACCACGGAGCGTAGTAATCAACTAATACTATATCATCAGTCTTTAATACTTCTTTCTCCAAATTATTATCTGTCAAATCTTGTACTTGTACAGGTAAAAATTGAACAATCCAACGTAACAATGATGTTGAATCTCTTTCCCCACTGTACAAACTGTAAATTGTAATTAATTTTTTTTCTTAGTTTCAAAACAACAGATTTTTTTAGTAAAGTATAAAACTTTTAAACAGTACTTACGCTACTGAATTTAAACCTTCACTGCCCATTGGATAAAGTCTAATAGTTGGGAAACTACGAACACTTTGATCCTTACAAATTGATTTTTGCTCTTCGCAGTTTACACTAGCAATTTTAACATTTTTAAGAACATTAAGAGTTTTAGCAACTTTGGTCCACTCTGGAGCCAGTTGTTGGCATGGCCCACACCAAGGCGCAAAGTAATCTACGACCCATAAATGCTTGGCTTTCTTTTTACCCAACTTTTGATAGTAGTCTTCAGAAATTAATGGCAAAACTAAAAAAGTTATGAATATAATATCAAGAACTGTTCATAGTTTTTAGAGTCAACATCAAACTAAATATGAATTTCAAACGGTACCTGTTGGGTTCATAGCTTCGTGAATAAAGTCGACAACACCTGATGCAGTTTTTTGGGATGAAAAATGGACTGTATTACTGCCATTTACAAGCATTGCCGTCGGGTACGATCTAATATTGTATTGTCTACAAATTTCAGAGTGCAATGTACAATCAATTGTTCCAAAATGTATGACGGATGAGTCAAAATTCAACGAGGCTTTTCGTACTTCCGGCAAAAATCTCATACATGGTGGGCACCAAGGCGCGTACCAATCAAGAAACCAGGCTACATCTATGTGAAATGTTCAAGTTTTTTAAATCGATGTAAATTAAAATAATTTAAATATATTTGAGGTTTATGATACACTTACCAGTTTCTCTTTTAAAAATAGAATGTATTTGATCAGCAGAAAGAGCCCAAACATTTGGAGCTTTCAAACTGTTTTTAGCAAAATTTGCTACGTCATTTAATGTATTTTTTCCGTGACTAACTTCAAAAGCACCACCTGGTTTCAAAACACCCCATGTAGGATAGCGATTGATATTTAAACTTTTACACAGGGTTGAATATCGACCACAGTTTATTTTAGCTAAAAAAAAAATGATCATTTATGAATAAAATTTTTTTTTACAGAAAACTCTTCTCTAATCTTAATATAGGTTTTTTACCTAAATTAACATCTTTTAATATACTAGGTAATTGTTTCAACAAAACATCAAATTCCGTAGCATGTCCAATATAAAAACAGAGCAACCAGCCATCATCTTTTTTTCTCTGTAATTGATCTAAAATATCCTAAAATATAAAAAATTTTCATCAAAAATACATGCAGATTTTAATTTCTTAATTTTCAAACTATATATTTAATTTAATTTACATCAAATTCTTCGTCATTTATATCATTTGGTTCTGGTAGCTGTTCCAAAACTTTTTTAACTAGGTCTTCAACTTCTAAAATATCCTCAAACACTACTGGTTTTCCACTCTCTGGTGGCAAATATATTACACCAGTCGAGTCAGTTAATATACTTCCACAATTACCATCGTAGCAAGTGAATAGTTTTACATCAACCATTCCATCCTAAAATCAAATTTTAACTATTTTTAATCTTTTCTTTTTCCATTAATAGTATGAGTTAGTGTTTCAGGATTAAATTGCAGTTAAAATATACTGCAAATTTTTGAAATTTGAATGACAACTTACAAATATAGCAGCTATTTTCACTCTTTCATCAATTGTAAAACAATAACGATTTTCTCCACAGACAAAAATTAGGATTGGCTTTTCAGAAGTAGTTTTTCTTCTTGTGAAAGCATTCCATTTTGATCTATTAATTTCTTGTACTTCAACATCTAATTTATCTAAAATAAATCTCATCATTGCATCATAAGACTTATCACCTTTGTATTTAGTTCCACGCTGGGAGTTCTAAAAAATAATAGTTTTGTTAAAAAAGTTATAGAATAAAAAAGTCAATTTTAATATAGATTAACATTACCGGAGGATAGTACATTAATGATGGATAAGATTGTATTCCAATTTGGGAACATAAACCCCAATCATCTTCACAATTAACGGCCCCTACTCTAATAACTCCTTCAAGATCTTTGGCTATTTTTCTCCAAACCAGAGCAACATGATGACAGTGACTACACATAGGCGAATAAAAGTTTATAAACCATATTTTTTCCGAGTCATGAACACTTTCAACTGTAAAAAAAAAATTGTGGTTTGGATATAAAAAAAGATTTGTAAATGAATTAATGCTCCACAAAAAAAATTCTTACAAAAGTCATTTCTATTCAAAGTGACAACTTGAGGATCATCATCATATATTCCAAAATTGTTTTGATAGTAAGTGTACGAATGATAATTTCCTTGTTTTTTGAAGTCATTGAGACCCTCTTCTCCATACAAATCATATTTTTTTCTTAGATCTGGATCTTTTAAAACTTCATATGCATTTGTTATTTTAATAAATTTTGCAGACGCTTCTGGATCATCCTAAAACAATTTTGTCAGTTAATAAAATGTATCTATGAAATGAAAAATTAAGAATTTTAACTTAATTATGCAACTTACAGGATTTTTATCAGGATGTTCAGTAACTGCAATTTTTTTAAATGCTTTTCTTATTTCCCTTTGATCAGCAGTTCTTTCAACACCCAAAAGTTTGTAGTAGTCCTCTGCCCCACTCAGGGCTATCAGGATAATAAGAGTAAAAAATATTGCACTATTCCTGAAAAATATCATGATGTTTAAAATAATTTATTCTACAAATTATAAATTAAAAGATAACAGAAAGAATTATTGTGATTGAGTTAACTAGTTTGATGATTTTGACAAGCCAAGTTTAATTAAAAAAAAAAAAAAAAAGCAATTAAATAAGAACATTTTTATAGCTTTGAAACAATTATAGCCACTATCACAACAATAAAAAAAAGTAAACACAAAATAACAAACAAATAAAAGCTGACAGTAGTGACTCACATTTCTATCTAAGTTTTAAAAACTAAACATCGAAGTAAACTCTCGAACTTTTGAGAAAAGAAAGTTCAAATCATGATTAAAAATCGACTTTAGTCTCGTAGGATGTCTCTTTCATCTTCAATGAACCGCCCACGCTCAAAAAAAACGATTCGAGCCGTATTTGGAATAATCTCAAACATAACCTTGTAACTTGAGAGAAACACGTTTTCCAGCTGGTTGCGGTCGCCATGATTTGGCGCGAGAATTCAATTAATTTGTCTTGATTAAACATCGCGGAAAAGTTATCGGATCAAAATGGATTTAATGGGATTGTTACCCCTGAATGATGATGAGCAGCTTATCCATAAGGTAAGAAATGCGAAAGAAGTAAATGTTTAGAAAATGAAGTTCTTTGTACTCGTAGATGAGTGTCTCCGTGAAGCATGAGTGCCAAATGCCGGTGGAGAAAGATGTTCTGAAGGATTATATACCAGGAAATGGTTTTGGTGCACAAATTCATCGCTGGATTACAAGAAAACGAGTTGTTTCGCCTGACCATTATTATGCCAAAACGTGTCTCAAAAGCAACACCGCAATCAGAAACGAGGTCATGAAACACTTGCAAGAGCATCCCTGGATGATTCACCCGTTCAGTCCTTTCAAGTATCTATTTGATTTTAAATTAATTATATCCACGTACATTATGGAAATCTCGTTTTCTATGATATTTTTCACATGTACTATTTTTCATTCATGTTCACTTATTTTGAACCTTTAATTTAAAAAAACTTTTATTTTGCTTTTTAGAAATTTTTGGGGCGTTCTTATGTGCATTTGTCTACTATTCGCACTCACAGTTATACCTTTTCTCGAAGCATTTTATTACCACGAGTGGATTGGTATTGTGATTATTTTGATCGTGTTCGACTTCATACTGCTCACAGACACGTTTATGAACTTTTTCGTGGGCTACTTTGACGACCGCACAAAAACCGTGCACTTCGATCGGAGAATCGTGTTTACGTAATGTTACTGAATAATATAACTAAATCTCAATCGAAAAATTAAAAAAATCAAAAATTACTTTTGTTTTAGGCAGTATGCGAAAGGTTTTTTGATATTCGATCTGTTATCGGGATTTCCAATCGAGTTATGCGACTTGATAATCACTGGTGAAATTCACTGGTACTGCAGCCTCTTCAACATGTTAAAAATATTCAGGTTCTTCAATTTTCTGAACTGCGTCAATCGTATTCACAAGGTAAACCTTTTGATTTTTTGCTGTAACTGTAAAAATTTAATTTAATATTTATCAATATAAAATTAAGGCGTGGCACCTAAGTTACCACAAAGTAAAAATATTCGAGATCGCGGTGGCCATTGGTATGATCACGCATTGGGGTGCTTGTCTCGTTTACTTGGTGCCCTTGATTGTACAAGAGCTAAACCCTTCAGAAAACATTACGACATCGTTAGTATATAAATTTGTTCAGAATCGATAACTACTGAACATTCATTTATGAATTTTCGTGTAGTAAATCGTGGATCTTGACGGAAGATTTCTTGAACACCAATACAAAACTGAAGAAATACATCCTGTGCCAAAATCGCGCGACCATATCTCTGATCCACTCGTACCATTTTTTGGTTGTTTCCAGTCTCGAAGACATGTCGATCAATTTATTATTGGCTATCATTGGAAAAGTTGGATACATATTTCTACTTGGTACGTAATGATTCACTTAATTTTCATGGTTCGAATAATTGCGAAAGATTATTGAATTGCAGCTGGTTTCTTTCAACTGATATCGACCTTTCATTCGCACGACAAGGAGCGGCTGCGAGCGTTGCATCAGTTGCAGGAGTACATGACCTACAAGGAACTCCCCAATACCACCCAGAAACGAATGCTCGTTTACAGCAATTACTGGTACAAGAAGCACTTTTACCGCGACTCTCAGATACTCAATCAGATATCGACTCCTCTTCGGGAGGTACAAATTTTATTTTATTTTTTGCTAAATTTTTTTTCATACTATTTTTTTTTTATTTTTTAATCCAGGCGCTGGTGTTACACACTTATTTACAACTACTGCAAGCTGTTGATTTTTTCAAGTACCTCCCTCGAGAAGCCATTGTGGAGCTGGTGTACTACATAAAGCGGGAAATTTATTTGATGAGTGACACAATAGTTAAAGCGGGCACGCCAGGACAAGCGTTGTACTTTATTGCATCAGGCACCGTTGCTGTCTACACGGCTTTGGGAAAAGAAGTGAGTGCTGAAATAACAGACGAGTCAAAATAATAACAAAAATTATAGAACTACTGCCAAAATAACTTTTTTTTTTCAGTTATGTTTTTTAAGTGGAAAAAAATTTATAACTAAGCAATAGTTCAGCTTAAAAGCTACCAAATTATAAAAAAAAATTAAATTTATAAATAAATAAATAATTGTTTAGGTTTGCCACTTGGAGGACGGCGCTTACTTCGGGGAGATAGCTCTCGTCATGGAAAACGAGCATAGAGTAGCATCGGTCGTGGCGATAGAGACCTGCGAGATACTACTAGTGCCCAGGGAGGCCTTCCAAAGCGTGATCGCCCCGTACCCGAATCTTCTGAATCGACTTCAGAAAGTCGCCCTCGAGAGACTCGAGAAGACGCTCTTCGTCGAGGAGATATACGACCTTGAGGATCCCAATCCTCGGTACATCAACATAAGTAACATACGTGGAAAGAAAAGGATGGGATAGGGGGTAATGAATAAGCCTCGAGTGTAAACTATCGTTTGTTTATTTTGTTAAATAATTTTTTAATTTAAGTGAAGATACTTTTAGTGTAAATAACGCATTTGTGATTTAACAACGAGTTAAAATTATGATATAAAAGATAACGTGTTTAAACAGAGTAAACTTGTAAAATGTAGCTGAAATAACAATTGTAAAACGTAATTATTAAATTTTTACAATTAATTTAAACGACATTTTTATGATTAGAAACTAAGACTGATGAATTGTCAAATTATTTTTATTGGGATCACAAGATTCGGAATGTGCATACGAATGTTTAACTTTAACATTTTAAAATTTCTAACATAATAAAGTAATTTTTCAATTTAAAAATTATTCCATCTACAATAAACATTTATAAGATAGAAAGATACTACTTAGATCATCACATAATAAATTCAAAGGCGAACTCAATTTAAAACAAGTTAACAAGATTCCAACAACTGAAATAGTTTAAGTGATAGTCCAAGCACATACAGTAAATAAAACTTCGTTTACTAAACCTATATAAAAATTTCAATAGTAGTTAACTAAACAATCAGGTACTAAAGGAAAAATCTAATATGCCCTGTCATAGTTGAGCAGTGTGCGTCCCTCCCTCATCCTCCTGGGATTCCTGTAGGACTGCTGGTAAATGCTGGTCAGCCTCCAGTTCTCCGGGTAATCTGCGTCCCGGCATCCGTTAACCACGCTGAAGGGCGGGGCCAGGGTGTCTATGCAGAAGGCCCTTCGAGCGTAGGGAGTTTTAGGTCTCGGGACGCCGTAGTACGCAGGTGCTCGACCCCCCGAGGGCTGGAGTCCATCGGTTTTCCTCCCGACGACGGCGCAGCCAGCCTTCTGTAAACAAGATGCCGACCGGATGGTCCGGAGACGCGGCGACGTCCGCTGCTTGCCCATCTTCTGGCAGGCCCCGCAGTGTCGCATGAACTGGGCCCTCTTGTTCTTGGCTCCAGCGCCTTTGCCCGGACCCGAGAGGGTCAGGGAATCCATGTTCCTGCAGATATCGGCTTCCTGATCAGAGTTCATCGTTAAACAATGCACAGTCCTTGATTCGGAGCTAACTTACCTTCTCGGCGTCATCGGCGCACTTATCGCAGGGTTTTCTGTCGCGGTCGACTCCCTCCTCCTCCAGGATCTCTTCGACCCGGACGGGTATGCAACCGTCGCGGACGTCCGTCTGAGAGGTCGTGTGCTGGACTAGGGTGAACACAGCTGGTGCAGGCCCGCCGTCGGAGCCGTCTATGTGAACGGCCCTGCGAGGCTCGTATGACGGGTCGATTGGGGTCTCCCAGCAGATCGCAAGGTCCATATATGTCATTGGCTTTTTACAACCCAGAACGGGCGCGTACCTAGGTACCCTGGCGTCGCGCTTCCTGATTGGCTGGCGACGTGGAATCAGCCTCTGGCACCTTTAGGTTTGGTTAAAAAAATTTTTTTTATTATTAGGTCTTGGTTTATTTTAAGTTTTGTTACAGCAAAATTCTAACAAAAAGTAGATTTTTAAAGAAGAAAAATTGGATATTTTGCGTAGAAAATTGTTGCTGAAATCAAAATACAAATAATTGAACGAAATAAACGTTTCAAAAGCTTACTTGTAAAAAGTTCAAAAGAAAATATAAATAATTAACTTTTAATTAAATTTTAATTTTTACTTTTATCAGTAATAATTGTAGATTTAATAAAGAAAAAAAAATTTAAATAAGATAAATTGTTAAATAAATAATAATTAAAAATTTATTTAAGATCTCAATAAATTTCCAAACAACATCCTGTTCACCGTGAAAAAAAAATTTTCAACGAAACCACATAAGCTTATCGTTCCCGCAACAAGATAATATTTGATATAATTTAAAAACCAGGGCACCGACGTAGTAGTGATTTCAATTCACATGATACTTTTTCTCTGGTATAAAAGAAATACTTGGCCACATCCTAAAATAGACTTTTACCGCCAATGTTACATCAATAACACGCGGTGCTAATTTAAAAAAAAAAAAATCGAAGCAAGGAAGGATGTTTTTCGTTTTGATGTATGCTACCACATCCTGCTTTCAATTATTTTTTAGTATCAATAGTTAAAAGTATTCTTTGATTTATTTATTTCCTATTTAGTATTGTTTGGATAAAAATATTTTTACATATTTCACGTGAGACAAGTAAAAAAAATAAAATATATCAAATGATCACTTGCTGATTTTTATCATTTGATTAAAAATCATATTTATATACAAACCTTCAATATGTAATTAAAATTTAAAGTCTACTAATCTAAAAATAAATTTAATTTGTGCCGACACTTTCATCAGATTTCTTAATTCTACCATAAAAAAAAAATCTTTTGCGAAGATTTTTTGAATAAATTTTTCAAATGTCAAGTCAAATTCGTAGTCTTCCGAATATTTTATTTATGGTTTCAAATTCCCAAAGCTCTCATCAATCCTAATATCTCCTAATATAGATTTGTGATATCAAATTGAATAAATCTGTCTACAATTTAAGTTTACAAAGCGCCCATGATTTCATAATAAACCACCAATCGAACACGCCACCACCTCTTCGCAAGTAAATCGCTTACCTCTTAACAGCCTCGCACGAGCAGGGATCCTCGGCGGGCTTGTCCACGGTGAAGACAGCGTCGTCGACTCTGTCCGGCAGGGGCTGGTGCTGCAAGTTCTCGGCGTGGAACTTCTTGGCGACGGCGAACCTCTCGTAGCAGGACCCGCCCTTCTCGGGCATCTTGGCCGGGGTAGCTTTCTTCACCCTGGGGCCGCGAACGCTGCTCAGCCGTATGTTGCCCTTGACGTACACCGGGGTGTCGCAGTCGTGCCCCCGTACCGGACCGCCCTCCCGGGTCACGGTACCCGGACAGTGGGCGCAACACTTTCTCTGCAGCATTTCATTTTGTAAACATCCCCGCGGAAAGAAGCTCGAGGAGCTTTTGAGCTACCCAGGGCGCTTGTTTACTTGACGACGGTGGGTGGAAAGCGGGAGGTTCAATAATCCTCAGGTATTACGTAAAGACGCTCGGTTATTTTAGATCGTACCCTCGCGTGACCAGAGCTGGCGGTGGGACCACGTGTCGCAGAGATTTTTGTTTCGTCTTTTTAAAGTTTAGCGGAAGAAATTGGGGCTGCGAACGAATGGGCTAGTGTGTTTTTAGGGTAACGTGATTTATGTGCACTTGGGGCTTGCATCGAGATATTCATAGAGGGCTTTATGATGTTTTTATAAACTGCTTTGTTTGAATTGCTTATTCGAATTTATATTGGAGTTTCGCTGATAAGTTTATTAATTTTTAGGTAACGTAAATTATGGTTGGAGTTTTTAATGAAAATTTTTGATTTTTAAAAACTTACTTGAATTTCTAATGTTTAAATGAAACTTCAAGTTTTTTTCTAAATTCTCGCAAGTGAGAAAGCACAAATAAAATTTTTTCTGGATTAATCATTGAATAATTAATTCTTTTCTTTCACTATTACGTCCTGCTTTCTCACTGACAAAAACTAAGTATTTTATTTGTCCATGTTTAGAAGTAGTTTAATCAACGTTTACTATTGCGTGTACATGAATCATTTTAAAAATCAAATAAATAGGTAAAATGACTTTTGTGGAAAAGTCATTTGAAAAAAAATTTTTTCAAGAACGAGCTCGTTATAATCTGTTTTGCCAATTGGTATCTAAATATGTAATTACAAGTGCATAAAGTATAATAGCATTAAGTTCATACGCGTGCAATATTTTTTCATGCACAATTAATTTGAAATAGTTGCATGAGTAAAGCGCTGTCCATGTGCGCATGAAACAAAAAGAACAAAGAAATCATCAATCTTACATAAAAGCGATCATTAGGCAACGAAAAGTCAGAACAACATGAGTTTTCTCAACCATCCCACGTGCTTCGAAACTACCATGAAAGTGCAGACTCGTAAATTTTCTCCACAAAGGAGCGGCGAGTAAAAAAATTTACCTGACTAATCGATCGGATAAACCTAAAATACAGTCGCGCATCAATATTCTTTCTTGATTTAGTTGCTATTCCAATTACGGATGTCCCTAAATGACCTTGGAAGATGAACTCCCGCGAGATCCCGTCTACCAGATACACTTTAATTATTTACGCTTCGCTGAGTAAGAGCATCGGCCGGCGTGTTTAAACATAGTGGCTTTAATTCTTTGGTTTTAAATGTTAGCTTACTAGCGAGTTTTTGCGGCTTTTATAAAAAAAATGAGGTAAATTTTAAGTAAAAAAGACTCAAATGGACATTTTACTTGCAAGAAAGTTATTTTTGTTTATTTAAAATTTGCAAAAAAAATTCAATGAAAGTCTTACGAACCAGCGTCTTTGACTGCGTTTTGTAGATGCAGCTATATCAAAAAATTGCATTTATAAATATCTTTAAAAAATTTTGAACCTCAAACTATATTTTTAATTTTAAAAAATAGGATCTCTTTGTTATGTTTATTTTTTTGCAAAAAAACAATTTTATAAAAAACTTAAGCTGTGCAGTAGTGAATTAAAACACAATAGAGTAATATATTCCTCATGTATGGAATCATTTCAAGTTTAACCAAAAAAATAAAAAATAAATTCCTTATTTTTCTCTGAACCATTGTAAATATTTTTACCAGAAATCCTGGAGCCTTAAAATAAAAAAATTGAACGACTCAAACCACATTTATGAATTTTACCCTGATTTTTACCTTTAATTTTTTTTTTGCCAGACAATGATTTTTAATATTTACGATATCAATAATTTTCTTTGGTATTTTGTAATAAAAAATAAATAAATAAAAGCGCGGATTCGTCGTGTTAAGCGAACCCATAAACACAATGCTAAAGTTGTTGCTAGATATAGTTTTAACTTTGGCCACTTATGGACTTCCCCGACAGGGAATTCTAGCCTGGCAGCCCAGCCAATGTGCCTGGCCCCGTACGGGCAGCCACTTCACAGACCGTACGGGGTGTAACGCGGCTAGAGCCTGGCAGCCCCATCGTGCTTGGAGCACTATTCCGCGTTCTACAAAAAAACAAAAACAAAAATCGAAAAAAGAGCTTTGAAGCACCCTTGCAAAAAGTAGCAACAAGAGCGCTACAAAGTCCTTTTTTCGATTATTGTTTTTGTTTTTGATTTTAATGCGGAATAATAACTGCCGTCGAGCATGAGGCTAGTAGGTTACATCTTCACCAAAAATGTGGCACTGCACATGCGCGCGCGGTCACGCTATCCCTGTCATTACCTACTGATCATGTAGATATTATGATTGTCTTTTAAAATATTTAATGTTTATTTGGTTAATTTACAAAAAATCAACTTAAATAAAAAAAAATACTAATCAATATTTACTAATCAGTAAGAATAAGATCCTTTTGTAACTAGTTTCATTTCTAACCTTATTTCTTCATTTAAAAAATTTTATTAAAGAATTTATGTTGATTCTGATGCTAAACAACTTGTTTAGCATCAGAATCCATCTAAAGTAAAAAAAAAAATAATAAATAAATAAATTTCCTAACCTCAAACATTAATTTTTTTAGAACAAATTTTTTCATATAAATACGATTAATGACCTTAGAAATGTGTAATTAACGATTTATTATTAATACTAAACTTTGTTGAAAATATTTAATTCAAGTGTCAACACAAGCCGATTACAATAACGAATGACGTAAATAAGCACATACAAGTCCTACGCATAGAGTTGTATATCTGTATATAGTGGCAAACCGGGGAGCCCGTACTGGGCCCGGCTACCGCCGCGTTTCTTTTTTGCGGTTTTTAGGGGTTCAGCCCGGTCATTCCCCGTACGGGCAGCAGGGCAGCCCGTACGGGCCCAGGCTCCAGCCCGCACAGCAATTCCCTGTCGGGTCTGCCGGTTAATTTTGAATTATTCTGGCGCTAGTTGTCGCTTAACATTAGGGATCTTGTAGGGATCCCTACTTAACATGACGAATTGTGTGAAAATAAAATTACAAGAGCTAAATAACATTAAAAGTGTTATTGATGGTTTTATAACAATTTTTTTTATGGTTTATGGTTTTTGTTAAAGATTTGAAAACTATAAATAAATATTGTAATTTAGCGTAACTGAACGGTTGTCGATTAGTTATTTCATATTTCGAGCATAAACAATTTATTTATTGAATGTTGCATTACCGATACCTATTATCTTCTAAAAATTTTAGTTCATCATGATATGATGTAAAAGAATTTAAAAAAAAATTCCCGCTTACTTGTGTTCTGAGGGGGCGCCACTGAAAAATGATCTCTCTTCAGAGCTCAGTTAATTTGCGTCTACGCTTTGTTTTGTTTTGTCATCAAGTGTATACACACCTATAGCACCCCTGTTTGAGTTGGAATTTTTTTTTTTTTTTGTATAATTGTCATCCTAATGTGTTTTGAAAAAGAGTACTGCAGTCATGAATTTTAAAAATGTGATCAAAGATGAAATTTTTTTTGAACAGTCAGTTGACAGCCCTGCACAATTAAAAATTAAAGAAGTTCAATGGAAAATTGTTCAAAACTTGATTCTTACTTTAGCAGATCTTGAAGTAGATATCGATTATCCCTATACATTTCAGTTAGGAAAAAGTAAAAATCTTTTATTTTTTCTTCAAGAAGATTTGGTTTTATCGGTTTTAAATCAATCAAATTTTGACATTAGTACCGTGCTTGACGACAACGGAAATAATCTACTTCACTACGCGATTTATTTCCAGTATATTCATGTTATATGTGCTATTCTAAAGTATGCACGTTGCCATCAAATTATGCATCAAATTGTGAATCACAGGAATCAAGATGGAACTAATCCATTAGGAATGGCATTTCTGCATCCAGACTTTTCTAAAGAAGTCGAAATAGCAACTATCTTCCTTGATATTCCTGAATACAATGTAAACGATTATTTGAATAACAAGAAGAATATGGACTACTCTAATTTGAATCAGATTGGTGGGACAAATCTGCTGCACAATGTTATTTTAACAGCGCTTGATCTGACGTTACAACAATTTAAAAGCACAGAAGATTTTTCATCGTTTTTTCAAGCTATACATAACCGACTTGATAGTGGAGATCGATTATTTAATCCTTTTTTTACAATGAACAGTCCTTCATTTCAAATGAATACAGAGCAATTATTGAACGAACACTTCAAATCTTCTGAAGTTCAAAACAATTTTAAAGATAATTTTAAATTAATATTTTTAAAATATGAAAAGTTGCAGGATGATGACGAAAGTGGCGATAGTGACAATGAAAATTCTCATGCTCATGATTACAAAAAAATGTTAATCGATTTAAATGATACAATAAAAAATTTTTTGGGTGATGATGTGGAAATTGACTCTAAAAAAAAGTTACGCTATTTTGAAAAATACAAACAAACGTATGCGCCAATACCAAAAAAATTTTCTAATTTAATTAATTTTGATCAATATTTGACGGATTTAAATGTGATAATTTCGAATAAAGATTACGATAACAAATCTGATTCACATAAAATTCACGAAGACATTATTGACTCTACAGTTGTTCCTTTATTTCGTGGTGTTATTTTCATGAATTCTCAAAATACAAATTACCACCGAAGGCAAATTGTTTACAAAATCAGTCAGATTAATAAAAAGTTGCTGAGCAGTTTTAAAACTGACGATGAACAAGAAGTACTGGATGAATTCGAAAAATCATTTATTGAACTGCATTCACGTACTGCGACGGCCAGTGTTGGCATTCAAAATCTCTACGATTTAATGAATGCTGATGAAAATACCTTGAATGAACTTCAATCTGTAAATAACAATTTAAAAAAGTTTTTCAGAGACAAAAATTCTTCACAAATTACTGAATGTACGATGCACGAATATCTTTGCAAATTTTCGGAATGTGATTCCTTCAAAAATTTTTGGGATTCTTATAACAACAATGAAATTCCAAAAGATGTAATAAAATATCGATTTCCAATGATTTCAACGAGTAAAACCTCGAGTAAAACACCAGATCACGCTATACGTTTCGCCATTGGTCGAAATGTAGCTTTAATGACAAAAGACCCTATGATAATGAAACCAAAGTATTATGAAGGTCGTCCAAAGCATAGAGTATCTGGTTTGCTTTATGTTACTTTACACAAACTAAGAGATTTGATTGAACAACGTGATGACAAAACCATGATCGATATCAATCAAAGTATAAAAAAAGGAGAAATCTTAAAAATCCCAGAATTAAATAACATTATGTCTCAGAATGAGTGTTGTTTTTTCGGAAAAATCGACAGCGGTGATATAGTTGCAGTGATACCGGTTCTCTATCCTCACGAACAAGCTATACATAAATTCGACGTTACTTATCATGAAGAAATTTACGGATTGGATAAATCCAAAAGAAGCATTTTTGATCAGTCAAAAGTAAAAATTTTCGATACTGCCATAAATAATCCGAATATTATGACCGAAAAAGGTTCTAAACGATTGTCCGAATTAGGTGAAATCATAGTTCCAACTTTGGTTAATTTGGCGAACGGTTTAGTAACGGCATACGCGAAAAGAAAAAATTTGCTGCTTTGTACGATTGACGATACCAATAAGCTTAGAAGATATCCAATACGTTTTAAAAAGTCAGAAAACAGTTCGAAGGCTCAACAAGCTGCTCATCAAGATTCTCCTACTTTCAACAGATTATGGGAAAGCGTTTTGCGAGCTGGAAAACAAGAAAAGCTTACTTCTCTAATTATCATTGATGATTTTGCGATAAATGATTTAAATCTTGCATTTACTCAAAAACAAAAGGACAAAATCTCACCAAACTTTGAACCAACGTTTGATATTCCAGAGATTCGCACAAAACCTCACGCATTGACAAGACAGCAAGAAGACAAAATCTCACCAAATGTTGATTCGATGATAGATATCTCGGAGGTTTATACGGAACAGAGTGAACTGAATCAAGAACAAACTCTTGTGACAGATAAAAACCGTGATGTTACAGTTCGACAACAAAAATATACGAACTCATTAAACTTTAAATTTCTTTATATTATAATAACTGTATTAATGTTTTTCTACACTGTATCATATTTTATTTTAGGTTTATATTAAACTAAAGTATTTATAACATAAAGTAAACTATAAGTATTTATAAACTAAAAAATATCTTTAGCGCTTGATTCAAAAATGATTGGATAGTAGTTTTCAAATAATATTAAAAAAAAGAATCAATTCTGATAAAAATTTCATTAAATTTTTATAAATTATGGAATAAGTCACAGCTAAAAAGTTCCTAATAATTAACACAGCGAAAAGTACGTTTTTATATAGTCTAACGTAAAAAACAATTTTAAAAGTAGAATGGAAATTCCAAAAAATATTTGTTAAAAATTTTGTGTTTTAATTTTGAACATTAAATGAAGTATTGAGTTTTAATTTTTTTAAGTATGGATGTTTGAAAACTATTGTAATCAAATAAAACTTTTGAAAAGAATGAAATATTTATCAGTCATAAAAAATTAGTTTAGTACCTGAAAAAATCTTCGGATTCAACCTTTATTAGTAAATTTTAAAAATATACTTGCTTAAAAAAAATTTTTTTATTAATGTGTTTTTGAGTGGACGAATTTCTGTTTGTTTTATTGTTTTATTGTATTGTTATTACTTCCTTTTACGTTTTACAATGCATTATGACACGCCTTCTTTATTCGATTTTAGACTAAAACACCAACATATTCCGTGTGAAAAATAAGATCAGTTTATGAAATTTTTTGTTTAGTTTGAAAAATTTATTATGCCCCACAGTTCAATAACGATTCCTGATTTCAAATACACTTCGCAATAAGTACTAATAAAATTTTTTTGATTTTTTATCTTAAATTTTCTTCTAAAATTTTATAAAAATCAGTAGTTGGAAAGTGATGAAAGACCAATCAGGAAGAATTATAATTTATACCTCTGAGGCACAACGTCATTTATTCCACCATGGTTAAAACTCTTTAACGTCACAGACTTCTTAATCGGAGTAGTTAAAGTTAATAAATAATGTGTATTTTAATTTTAATTTTTTTTTTTTTTTTTTTTTTTTTAAACAATGTCTTAGTTTTAAATACATTTTTTTTCGGAATTAATTTTGTCATAATGACAATTTTGTGTGTCACAAAAACGAAAAATCCGTTAAAAATTTATAGATTTTACTGTCACCTAACCGTCCTCGTCATTTTGCATCACTACCTGACCCTGCCCTGCCTAAAAGGAGCGAAGTGAGAGGGCCTACGTGACTAAAATGAATCTTCAGGTCAGGCATGGTCCAAATGGGTATTTTAAGGCCCTTCTTAGCATGCATGCGGGAAAACGGAGCAGAGCCGAAGTTTTCCGGTAGAGTAGTTTACAATTGCAGAGTGCAGAGTGCAGCTGCTAAGCTGTACAAATAAACAGTTGAAATAATTTTTTTGCATATTCCAACAAATTTCTCTAATTTTTTGATAAAATTAATACCAGTAAGTGGTGTGATGAGAATCTATAATTACTAGATTAATACTTGTAAATAATTTTTTAATTTCGAAGTGGTTTTCCTACTGTAAAGTGTGTACATAATTTATGAGTTTATATATAAATTTCTACTTTGTGTTTTGTTGAGTTTACATTAAAAAATAAACTTTTAAAATATTATATAAAAGGGCATATACAGCTTTTACCATTATATTCAACGTGAAATTATTTGATAGCTTTTGGCAGTAGTCGTGCGCGTGTTGTCAAGTAACACTTCGAGACCTCAGATAAGCGTAACAAAGAAGTTAGCGTAGGGTCCCCGTCGTTGAGTAGATCAGCTGAGCGAGATACCTACTTAGGTAGCAGAAGTCAGTGCCTCTTTGTCTTTGTCGTCGAGTTTGCACGCACAATTATCATTGCCGGTAAAATTTTTTAGTTATGAGTGAAGTTGTGATTTTAATGTGTCTTGTGATAAAAGTTTTTATACAGTTATAAGATGAATTTCGTAAATGTGCATTCCGCTCGATCACCACTCGACTTCCAAGTGCTAACAAAAATTGCAACAATTCGATGGAAAATTTGTCAAAACTTAACTATTACTTTACCAGATCTTAGATTAAATATTGATTATATGTGTCAGCTTGGAAAAAGTAAAAATCTTTTGTTTTGCCTTGAAGATGAATTAGTTTTATATACTTTAGATCTGATAAACTTCGATGTTACCGCAATCGTTGACGACAATGGCAATAACATACTTCACTACGCCATTTTTCGTCAGAACTTGATTCTTATACAAGGTATTTGGAGGCATGCTCGAGGCGATCGCATTTTTATAAATCGCATTGTTAACCACAGGAATAAAGACGGAACTAATCCTTTGGGAATGGCTTTTGTAAGGGAGCACTTTTTCAAGGAAATTGAAATAGCAACAATTTTTCTTAATATTCCTGAATATAGTGTTAATGATTACTTAAATAACAAAAAGAATATGGAGTACTCTCATTTGAATCAGATTGGTGGGACAAATCTGCTGCATAATGTTGTTTTAACAGCTGCTGATTTAACGTTACAACAATTTAGTAGTACAAAAGATTTTTCAGAGTTTTTTCAAGTTTTACTGAACCGTATTAAAAACGGAGATCAAATTTTAAACCCTTATTACCCAGTTCAAAATCCTCGATGGATGAATGCAGCACAATTATTGAATAAAGAATTTAAATCTTCTGAAGTTAAAAATTATTTTAAAAAAAATTTTGACTTGATATTTGCGACTTATAAAAAATTACACGATGAAGACGATAGTGGTGATAGTGATGATGAAGTCTCTCCTGCTCATGATTACAAAAAAATGTTGATCGATTTAAATGATACGGTAAAGAGGTATTTGAGTGATGATTTGAAAGTTAAGTGTAAAAACAATTTACGTACTTTTGAACGGTATAGAGAAGAGTATGCTCCAGTGCCAAAAAAATTTTTAAATTCAAAAAGTTTTGATAAATTTTTGATTGAAAAAAACAACAATGTGATAATTTCAGCGGAAAGTATTGACTGTAAAATGTACAAAGATATTACTGACTCAATAGTCGTGCCTCTGTTTCACGGTGTTCCTTTTATGGATTCTCAGTACACAAATCATCAACGAAGATTAGTCGTTAACCGAATCAATCAAATTAACAAAAAATTGTTGAGTCAGTTTAAAAAGAGTGAAAAAGAAGAGTTAAAGGAGTTTGATAAGATTTTAATTGGTATGCACTCACGTACTGCTACAGCTAGTGCTGGCATACCAAGTCTTTTCGAACTTATGACAGCTGGAGTGGATACATTAGATCAACTTCAAGGTGCAAGTGACAAAATGCTTAAATTTTTCGAAGACAAAGGAGGTTTTGAATTTTTTAAATCTGCATTGCCCGACTATCTTCTTAAGTTTCCAGAAAGTAGCTCTGTAAAAAAATTCTGGGACTTATACGGGGGTGAAAAAATTCCAGAAGAAATAATCAAATGTCGTTTTCCTATGATTTCCACAAGTAAAGCGCCTGATCATGCAATTCGCTTTGCCACGGGCCGAAATTTTTCCGCCATGACAAAAGATCCTATGACAATGAAACCAGAATACCAGGCAGGTATTCCAAAACATAGAGCGACTGGTTTGCTTTACGTAACTTTGCATAAACCATCAGATTTAATTCGTCGTCGCGATGAGAATACCATGATTGACATTAATCAAACTTTGAAGAAAGAAAAACTTGAAAATACTTCTGGATTCGATCGTATCATGTTTCAGAATGAATGTAATTTTCTCGGAAAAATCGATAGTGATTCAGTGATTGCTGTGATACCAGTAATTTATCCGCAGGAGCAAGCAATACACAAATTTGACGTTAGTTACCACCAAGAAATTTTTGGACTAGACAAATCTCAAAGAAGTATTTTTGGCCAGTCGAGAGTAAAAATTTTTGATAAGCCTGAAAGTAACCCAAATATTTTAACTGATCCTGCTTTAGGTCCCATGCACCTGTCAAAATTTGGTTCACTTATGGTACCAACTCTTGTAAATTTAGCGAATGGTTTAGTTACAGCTTACGCAAAAAGAAAAAATTTACTTCTTTGTACTATCGACGACACGAATAAGCTCGAATTGTATCCTGTGCATTTTAAAATGGGGCAAAATAGTTCAAATGCTCAAAAAATTTCTCACCAATCTGGACCATGTGTGGTAGGTACTAGATTGTGGGAAAGCGTCGTAAGGAGCTCTAAACAAGAAAAGTTTGTGACTCCAACCATTAATAATCTTGGGCCACATAATTCAAACATTAGGTTGGCTCAGTCACAAGACGGTGAATCTGTGTTAAACACTCCAGAGATTAATAGAAAACGACGTCGTGCCCTCATTTGTCAAGAAGATGAAACTTCATCAAATGTTGAATCAGCGGAGATTAGAAGAAAACAACGTGCATTGATTCAACAGCAAAAAGATGTTTCTTCAAAAGTTGAATCGGTGGTAGATATTTCTGAGATTCATAGAGAACTACGTCTATTGATTAAACAGCAAAAAGATGTTTCTTCTAAAGTTAAATCGGTGGTAGATATTTCTAATATTCATAGAGAACAGGGTGCATTTATTGCAGGACAAAATAATAAAGACCCATCAAATGTTGAGTCGAGGATTAATACATCAAATATTCATCAAAAACGGCATGTATTGACTCGAAAACCAGAAATCGCAGAAGTTTACGGAATAAGACGTGAAAGAGTTACACAACATGAAATTAAAAACCCATCAAACGCGGAATCAGTGTTGAAGACTTCAGATTTCATTAACAATCGTTTTTCTCAAACTCGACAAGTTTATACAACTACACCGGTCATTACATCGGAAGATCAAAGTAAATGTGGATATTTTGTAATTATTATAATATTGGTTTTTATAGTTTATTTTAAATTTTTTTGAGGAAAATAAGACTTATTTAAATTAATATTTTTAAATCATACATGTTTTACAGTTTTGACATTACGAATATAATCTCTAGGAACTTACAATTCCCTTTTTAATTATTGAAAGCATTGATGGATTTTAACTTTATAATGTAGATACGATCAATCTTGACTATGCCTCGTACTTTTTTAAGTAGTTTAAAATGTACAGTGTAACTTTATTTTTAAAATAAAATGTAATTTAAAAAACTATCTTTGGTTCTAATTTATTTCAAAATTTAAACTATTGACTTTGTCTCAAAATTAATTTAATTTTTGCAAGGCTTATGAAATTACTAATTCAATACACAATGAAACAAAAAAGAAAAACAAAGTTTAATATATGTTACATTTACAAAGTGGCAAAAAGTATTAATAATTTAAAATAAAAGTTCGACTAGAGGCAAACAATTTTTCATTATTTCTATATCTTGTGAAAAATTCGATTTTTGAGACAAACTTTCAAGATTAATTTATTATTATTACTTTTTTCGTGAAAATAATCAAATTTATCTTCATCTTTGTTTAAATAAAACTGAAAATATCAAACTAAAATTTTTACACATATGATAAAGTTTATTTTTTTTTTTTTTTTTTTTTTTTTTTTAATGTAAAAAATAAAAAAAATAAAAAATACATGAATCTTGTTAAATGCATTACTCTGATGTACATCTCACCACAAAACAATCATTGTAAAAAGCACCGATGCCCAAACACGCAGTAAAAAAAACACCGCACCGCGATAAATCCTGGCCCCTGAAAACCCCGCGATAAATCACCGCGAAATGCATAAAGAAGCAAGCGAGTATCTACGGGTATCCGTCAAAGGTCGCGAATCTCGAGTGTGGATCAAGGGAACTTCCGTCGTTCCAGTTCCCCTCCCACTAACTTACCAAACGCCAGCCACGCGGGAAAGTAAACCGCGCTCGCGGCTCGCGGGGCGAAACAGTACAAGTGCGTTTGTTGAATCGTACGGTCGTGGTCCGACAACATAATCATAAACACTCGTGCGCCTAAGATGAGGTGCCGGACAATAGGGTGACGAGCGCGGGGGTTGGGTGATGATTGCACCTTTATTCACCCGACAATGCAGTGCCAAGTCTAGTTGCAGTTGTGATTTGTTTTCTGGACAAAGTGTCTCGGGGGACTAGGAAGCGAATAAAAAAGTCTGATTCACATTACCCGCGCGAGTCGCGTAAACTTACTCTAAAAATAAAAGCTCCGCCCGCCCGTCAAACTTAGAACAATTATTTTAGTTGGAACAAGAATCTCGCCAAAATAATGTCCACTACCGCTCCGAGTAAGCCCGTCGAAGACGACCGCGACGTCATAATATACATGGACGACCTGGGGAACGGACACGCAACCCTGGCTACCGCAGACACGTTCGACTATAGCACGGACCACGACAGGGACGAAGTGGTCGAGGAATCGATTGAGAAAGACCACGCGCACGATCTGGACGCCAAGCCGGCTGCTACTCCGCGTCTCCTGGAGACCGACAACGTCAACAATCCTCGGCCGACCCACGGACCCGAGATAGACGACCTGGAGCCCGAGGATCGAGTGAAGCACGACTTCTACCCCGGCATCGACGATGGACTCCTCGAGCTCGACGACGACAAACCGGTGATTACTTTATTGCTTTGACGTACGCGGCTTAGTTTTTTGGTTCTTGCGTTTTTTTTTCTTTCTTTTTTTTACGACGAGTTGCGAGAGATGGAAGAGGAGAGAATCATTTGCTGTTTCGTCAGAAGACAGGTTTGATACTAACTATCAGCTGCTTGTCTCTTTTTTTTTTTTACGAATGTATGTATGCAGAAGTTAATCGGAGATTCAAATATAGCTTTGAATGAATTCTTATTGATGACGACGCGAAGGATAAAGTGGGTAACAATGAAATGAAGTCACCGCGATTTATAGTGACTAAAATTTCAGCTTGTGTCCCTTTTGATTTTGATGATGTCATCTAAATCGAGTGGTGGTCACTGGTTTTGAGAAAAAGCAATTCGCACAGAAGCAATCGCGCCGTATACTTTCAAAATGAGTTTTCAAAAAGTCGGAAAATTTTTTGCAATGAAAATTTAAATAAAAATTTGTAATAAATAATGTCAATTTTTTACATTTTGTATAGTACGTTAGATAAATAAAATGTAACGGGGACAAGCATTTTCTTTCTACAATGATAACATTTTTAAAAGTTTTGCTCCGGATTTATAAAACTATTAAGTAGGTATCTTTACTTTCCTTTAAATATTCAGTATTTATTTTCACTTCCAGCAAATACTGAAGAAGTTATAACACCTCTTTTACATAATTCAACGTTGCTTTACCTATTCCACTGAAATATTAATATATCTCCGTATAATTTAAAATGCACTATAAAAATGAACTTTTATTTTGGGAATTTTAAATTAATATTCTAATCGAAAATTTTCCCAGGTACCATCGTCGCCAAAATCCCGAGACTTCCCGATCTACCCGGGCTTCTCGACGCCCGGGCCACCGACGCCGGACATGAACGTCTACCAGCAGAAGAAGACAATAGCCCAGGGGATGATGGATCTGGCCCTTCTTTCGGCGAACGCAAATCAGCTGCGTTACGTGCTCCAGAGCAGCGGGCAGCACCGGTACTACTACTCTTCTCTGGCGATGATCGGGCTGAGTCTGGTGCTCCAGGTCGTCGTCGGGATCGGACTCATATGGAACAGCCGGTACAACGTCAAGGACTGCGACCAGATGTGCAAGGCCAACCGTGCCAACAACTGGACGGTCATAGCTATATTTTTAGTCACCATACTGAACGTATTCATATCGTCTTTCGGGGTCGTCGACACTACCGGCATCTTCTCCTCGAACACGACTGGTGTCTGATGCATTTTTTTCTTTTTCTTTGAGATTATGACAGAATACTCGAGATCGATCTATAGTCAATTTATACACTTGATATACGCTTTTAGTGTTTTAAGAATATGTATATATATTAGATGTGATAAGTATTTTTTAAATTTTTTATAAGATTTACTGTTATTAAAACCGGTGCAATATTCTATTGAATCATTCATTAACAATGTGTATGAGGATTTTGTAACAAAATTCGAAAGAAAAAGCAATAAAGTTTTTACAAAATTAATCATTTCCTAGAATATTATTCACGCCGTTGTTCCTCCATATAAGCTTTACAGTTACTAATCAAAGTTAGAAAAAAATGTATAATTATTTCTTACTCGTGCAAAAAAATAAAAAAGATCTTGTTGGTTTTAAATTACTGCAGTAAAAATTTTAGTTTACAATTTTTGAGAAAGGCAGCAGCACGATCGCCAAAACACCTGTTTCATTGGCTGTCTGCTGTATGTTTATGTCCTGGATGAGTGGATTCGAAATTCCTCAGATCGTGAAAAAAAAGACCATGTTGGACATCAAAGAAGTAATTACGATTCTTTGCAAGCACTTAGGAGACACAATCGGTAGCACTTTAACTCCAGAACACTTCAGATTAGCTAAATACAACAAAAATGCTGATGATCTTGTGAGTACAGCCTAAATTTTCGAGGTTTTAAGATAAGGTTATGAAACTCATTGTGATATTTTTATTCACTCGTTGACTTTTTATGATTAGATT
This sequence comes from Encarsia formosa, assembly GCA_038277355.1. Classification (NCBI taxonomy): domain Eukaryota; kingdom Metazoa; phylum Arthropoda; class Insecta; order Hymenoptera; family Aphelinidae; genus Encarsia; species Encarsia formosa. Next base: position 118,135,616 of record CM076184.1, read on the forward strand.
ATAGCCTTTTGGACAACACTAGATAAACTCACATACTTTGCCTTAGAAGATGTAAATATTAATTCTTCAATCGCTGATTTTGGTAAATTTTTATAATGTTAATATTTCACCTAAATATTACTTTTATTGATCAAAAATTTTCAATTGTTTTACAGACGTGTGTGTAAGAACTAAATTAAGACTGGCTTATTTGGAATATTCTTTCTTTGATATTTATTGTCTTTCTCTCACAAATCATCCGAACAGTAGAGCTTTATTGATTGCTTTAACATGGCTTATTACAAAGAATGATGTTTTAAAAAATTCAGTAAGGACAAAGTTACTTAACAGTACTTTAGGAAGAGAATTTTCTAGAGTTGATCTAGGCAAAGTAATATATGATATTTTCATATTGAACATACCAATTTTTATTTTAAAACAAAAATTAATTTTTCTTTGAATCTTTATTTTTTAGGCCAAAGAAAGTGAAAGTCCAAACTTGTCAACACTGCCTAATCAAATCAACAATTTATTACATAAAACTAATAAGTTGAATCACAATTTAAAAGCTATTTCCGAATTGTACCTTGAAAAAGTAAAGTTAATGACCAAAGTTCACGCAGCAAGTATAACCACATGTAGCCTTCCACATTTAACAGTTTCTGAGATGGCATTGATCAAAAAATTAGCCACCAGTAAAGATATTGGAGAAACTGAAATGAAAAGAATAAAAGAAATGGAAAAAACTGCTTCAATGTTAGATTTGCACATGAAATGGAATAAAAAAAATCATACCTTTTATACATGGATGGTATGTACAGCACTGTACTATTTTGTATGAATTAAAAAATAATCATAATTTGTTTTGCTTTCAGAGCACAGTTTTAGATGAACACAGTAAAGAATATGATTCAACATTCACAGATGAATCTTTGAAAGAGTTAGCTAAATTTATCTATCTTTTAAGACACATAGTAAAAAAAAGATTAAAATCGATAAAAAATATTGATAATCATTCAAAAATATTAAACTTGATAAAAGATTGCCCATCCAGACATTTAAGAGTACAAAAGTGTAACACAGAAACACAAATCTGCTTGAATGAAACATCAAATCAGTTCAAAACTATTAATGATGATCTAATTAAAAAGAGAAATGATTTAGAGGTTGAGCTCAAGTCAATTTTAGAATTTATTCCTGACTGTGTTCGAGTGAATTTTTAAAAAAGAAAATTTTTTTGTAAGTCATTAATAAAAGTGATTTGCTCATTTGATTTAACTGTTGCTGTGATTGGAATTATTGAAATTAGTTTAAAAATGCTGTATATAAAATCTGTAAAAAAAATGTAATACATATATATATATACTTAAAAAAAGATAAGACTGAATATTTCAAATTGTAAGTATATTTCTGTGTAAAATTGTAATATCAATAAATTATAGTTTGAAAAAATTTTTTTGATTTTTTAAAGTTTAATCAAGAAAAAAAAACTACTGATAGGAACGAAACTCTTTATTAAATAAATTATGTACAATTCTTGCATGTGGATACTGTGTTTTTTGCATCACTGGAATATTATGCTTGTTGCATAAATTAATAACTCAATTACTCAATTCATTCTACTAAAATACATTGACTTCATAGGCCTTAGCTTCTACATCAAATGTATAATTATATACAATTTTGCCACAATATGGCTTACTGAAATATTTTTGCTACTCAAGTAATAAAAATTTACAAACAGTACTGAAAATATTATGAATAAGGCTATTAAACGTTCCAACGTTTTATTTTTTTCGATCTGTCTTCGCAAATTTGATTTTTAATTTTGTTTTTGCTCAGTTTTAAAATGGATAATTCGACCAAAGCACCTTCCAAGAACAATCCACAACTGTACAGATATTATCAGGATTATCACAGACTGTGTATTTACAACTTATCTTTAAAGTTCCCTTCTTTATCTTAAGTTAAGTTCTACATTTTTCAATGAAATTTTTTGTTTAATTATTTATTTTAGTTTTTTTTTTCGTCTTATAATTAAGTAATTCTATGTTCTTTTAATCGTTCAGATCACAGAACCAGAAAATTTTTAAAGTAAAATTATAAGCACTAAATTCTTAAAAAGTATTTTCAAAAAGTGTTAATATTTGAAGAATGCATGCAAGAAGATTTTCATCGTAATTTTTTAGTTTCATTTAATATTTTAACAATGATTAGCAAGAATGATTATATTTTGTTGCTTGATTAATAATTTTTAAGTAGTAAGTTGTAATTAAGGATATAAAGATTACTAGAAAACATTTTTGAACAACCCTTGATTTTGAATTTTTAAATGCAGTATAGATAATCTCCTGAAACTAATATTTTAAGGCGTAGCTACGAGTCAAATAAGTAAAGAAATTTTTTTCTATTTATTTAAGCAACTTTATGCTGCAAATGAAAAATATCTTCCGTTTTTAAATTATTTTATGAGCTTAATAAAAGCTTAAAATTAACTTTTAATATTTCGATTAAAAATCTAAGTATTATAAAAAAAAATTTACGTGAAAATATTTACAATGCAACTATAGTAATAAGTTCAGCAAATAAAACAATGTTTCACCAATTTTTGAAGTCTGATTAAATTTGGCACTTTGAGCTAAATAAAATTTTAAATGTCTTTGTAATATCAAGCCTCTCGCATTACGTTGGTTTTTGCAGTATTAAAATTATAGCACAATATATCATCGTTTTAATTATCCATTATCCATTATCTCTCCCTCAAGAACATGAGACATTCTACCATCATCCTTGTAGAATCATCATTGATACTTCCTCTAGTTTTTCTTTGAAAACTAGAGCTCAAGTAGTAGGAGTGAGGACCACAGCTAGACCTGTCGGGGTATAATTGTCAAGTGATGCTCTGTTGACAGATACTGCCAGAGTTAAATTGACTATGATAGGTTCGACACCCTTTTATCAGGATACATTTGATGGAGAGCCTCACGATCTCTTGCTAGGTGGGTATTTAACTATACTGGGAACTTATGCAACATATGGGGATCTCACGGATAATGTGGTGTTAAGGTCAGCTCAGGAATATAATTTATCTATCCAGGTTACATTCTTGACTTCTGCAGAGATAGATCAATTGTATGACCAAGGGAAAGGTTTCATCCTTAACAAACTAGGCATACAGGCTGACCCAAAATGGGCATATACTGTGACTATAATGGGGCAAGCTGTTTATCTTATTGGGGAAGCGTTGATTGGGACTATCAGCTCTGCATTCATTAGGCCCAATCAATGGATGGATGGTCTTGGAAGAGGGTATAAATTCTCATCCAGTAGAGAACTGTATTGCATGCTCTAGCTTCTTGACATCAATTTAAGAAAAGTGTTTTTCCAACCATACAGCCCAATTTTGGGGTGTATGGTTGGAGGAGAATTTCGCAATGTATTTGCAGTGATTTGTCGACTGCTTTCTGAAATGGGCCATATTTATTTCATAATAACTTATTTAATCTCCTCCAATCCAGATGTTTTAGGAATATCTGATTTGTTAGGTTATGAGATGTCACCTCTAACAAAGGCACTCACATACCTAGGTACACTAGATAGAGCTGATGTTCCTTATGCTAAGATATTAGGAGAGATCGAACAAACTAGTGTTCTGAATGCAAGAGGGTTTATTAGGTACACTATTGCTGCAAGGGCTGTAGCTTCTTTTTACGATCCCAGCGTTCTTAATTATAAACAGAGAGACAATAAGGAATTGGACGCATTGACCAGCATAGTGAGGACTCATATGGAAAACAAGCGCCAATTAGGACCCGCAAATGCTATGGAGGTCTTCTCAAGGTTTGTAGGACCCAAAACAAGATTATTGGGGATGAAGAACTTTCACAAGGTAAAAGCTTCTGGGTGCACAGAGTTTACCGATCCTGATAGACAGGGTCAATATGAATATCCATGATCAATAAATAGAAATGTAAATTCATCATATAAATAAAGATCAGCAAAACTTTCAACTTTATCATTCATCGATTCCGTTAACAAGCACAATAAATATTAATTTTTTTTTACAACTAATCAATATAATTCGTATCACAACTTAACAATTTCGTTCATTCGTTGAAAATATTACGGACGGTTAATCATGTCTACAATCTATAAAAGAAAAAAAAGAAAAAAAAAAAAACCTTAAAAAAATCTTGTCAATCACCATTTTGACGAGTCCTTAACAGAAATGGCATTGGCAAGTCCCAGTCTGTGACGATAAAATCGACATTAACCGTAGATTTAAAAGAAAAAGTCAATATTTCGAGTAGTGGTTAGTATTACATTTTCAAGCTCTTTTCGCATGCTAGTTTTCCGAATAAAAGTCGCAATATTTCGACAAAAACATTTCATTTTCATAGTAAATAATCGCGCGAAGAGTTGTCTCTGTTAGCGTGTAAAAACCATCCTCGACAAATCGTTACAATTGACATACATAATGACGCTACACAAAATTTTGAAGCTTCTCAAACACAAACCTCCCCTCACAAATCATCATCAATAAATTAAAAAAAGTTCAAGTCTCAAAAATATTGTTCTGCCCGCATCACATGAAATAAGAAAACACCCGCACAGAGTTCTACCGGGTGAAGCCGAGGAAGTCGGTGAGACGGTCGTTCCAGTCGTGGAGCCAGGTGGGCCCATGCTGGGCCGGTACCCTGGGTCCCCTCTGCTTGCAGGGGTTCACGTCGTTCTCGGTAGGCAAATATTCCTCGCTGCGGATGCAGAAGTAGCTCTTGATCGGGCTTCGGCACATCGGGCATCGCTCGAGTTTGCCGAAGCACGAGGCGCATATGCAAGTGTGGCGGCACGGCAGGAGAGCCCGGGACAGCGGGAAGTACTGGCACACGACGCACAGCTGCTCGCCGGCCGAGTTCCAGAGGCTGCCCTCGGAGTCGCCCGCACCCGCCACCAGGGCGTCCCGGGAGTTGCTGCCGTTGTTCGGACACGGCTCTGCCAGAGCCAGGGCCGGACCCAGGCCCGAGGACACGCCCATCTCGTCGTAGTTCGTTGAGTTGCCGGTGGCCAGGTATAGTTGCTGAAAGTTGATTTAAAAATTAATTATTTGGAGATATAGTGTGCGAATGAGTTGACACAATTTTGAAGATTTAAGTGATCCCGGTCGTGCTTCAAAATATTTTTTTAATTTATAGATATTTATTAACAAAAACAATTATTATTATTTTTATGAATCTTTCTTGATTGCTATATCGTTGCTATCAAAAAATTTACGACAGCTCCAACTCAAAAAACCAGCTTGATATCCTGGTTGAAGTACAATTGGTAGCATAATTTTGAAAAGAAAAGTGTTTATAGTTCACTTCGAAATTCATAACTTTTGTATGTAAAACAATGATCAATGATAATTTCGACGCTCGAGTTCTAAAAGCTGACAACTCAAAATTTTTTTTAAAAACATGACATCTCTCTAAAGGAAAGCTCTGAGATGTCATGTTATTAAAAAAAATTTTGAGTTGTCAGCTTTTAGAACTCGATCGTCGATTTTTTAAATATTTTTCGACTCAATACTTGAGAAAAAAAAGAACATTACAGAAAAAAAATAGTAGTGTAAAATTTTTTCTGAAAATTCAGCTGGTTTTTAGAAGTATTGTAAAACTTGTCAAATAATTCTTTGTTTTTGATTATGCGATAACCATATTGCGTAAAAAGTAGAGCGATAGTCTGCAAATTTTGTGATTATGTATGTGATCACAATAAGATGTATAATTTCATGCTGATGCATTATTTTTCGGAATTGAGAAATCAAACACTTATCAGCTTTGTTTTAAATAAATGTAATTTTTCTAATTACCAACAAAGTTGTGAATAAATTAATTTTTCAATTTTTATCTTATCAAACTAATTAAAAATTGACGGTAAAATTTGTAAAAAAAAGTCGAGTGTAATAATTTTTCGCTGGGACTCGGTTGAATCAGCGGCTACCAGCAAAGCATCATAAATAAAATTTATCGTCAAATTTTCCTACCAGTCATTCATTATGCGCAAATTAAAGCGCTGTAAAATTTTACACAATGAATCACCCCACGCGAAACAACAATATTTCCAAAATGCAGGATTCGAAGCATCGAATTATTTCGGAAAAAGAAAAAAGCTCGAAACATCAGCAGCGGAACAATAATTTATACCAAAACTATTTCGATAGATGAAGACAAACGCGACTACTGAAGTTAAGTTCACGGTAAAAGAAAACTGCAGTCCGATCGTTACGTTATGCTAAATTACTCGGTGTCATCGTGGCTCCTCTTATCTTTTTTACTTGCGAAACTCTGCGTCGATTTATGATTTTAGATTGACATGGTTTGATGAATTTTCGTGACTTTATTGGAGCAGCGAGGTTGAGAAACACCGGAGGAAAGTTTTGCGCGAATAATAATATGTGTTGCCGTTGCTTCATAGAGCAGATTTTGCAATGCGGGTTTCTCATATTTGCAGTGGAGTTTGAATTAATAGTCGATGTTCTTTAGTGTTCCTATGGAAATGCTGCTGATTGCGATTTTTTTTACAACTTGTGCTGATTAATTTTTCCCGGTAGCAGTTTGAAGCTACTTATAAATATTATAACAGATATTGAGACACAAGGAAATTCTAGTTATATTAGGAAAATAAATAGTTGAGTCCGATAATTTTTTAAAGAAGCTGTTAAATTTTAATTTGAATTTATTGTGATCTTTGTAGTATCTTTTTAACAAAAATTAAATGAGTTCTCAGAGAAGTTATAAGTACAAAAGACTCATTCATGAAATTATTCTTGATACTCTGGATTTATCATAATGCTCCTTTTTGAAATAATTAAAAAAAACTTACGATTACAAGTTGAAATTTTTATTTCTGTAACTCTTATACGCATCAAAATTGATAACAATTAAAATCGGTAGGTAGTTAAAATTGTGAATTACGTAGGAAAATTTTTTGGAAATCACAATTAAAAGCATATTGTCGGATGATTTCTTTAAAAAAAAAAGAAAGAAAAAATGGAAGCTATTTCGTTGATTAAATTTTGCAACCCACGTTTTAAAATCACAATAATTATCACAACCCAATACTAAAAAAAAAAAAAGTCTTCAATGCCGAATGGTAAATTTTGTTAAGAAAGATTCTTTGTTTAATTTAAAAGGCACATAGAAATCAGCTGTTTCAAAATAACTTTTTTTTTTTATCGAATCCTCATGAACGGTATGTTACGAAATTTTAAATCAAAATCAAGCCATTTGTAAAATAAAATAGCTCCGCGGACGGACAATTGAGCGAATCGAGTTTGTAAGTCGAGATAGTCGAGGAAAAAGTAGTCCCCTTAAAAATATAAATAAAGAGATAACAGGAGACTCACCTTGAGGCAGGACAACTGTCCGTTGGCCTGTTTAAGATACTGGGCGAGAATCGAGGTCGGCAGCGTGCAGACGCTGTCCTTTATGTGGACGACATTCACCAGCGCAACCTGCGAACCAACAGCGTTTTTCATATATTCGTGGATATTTTTTTTTTCTTTTATTAATGTTCTTTCGCGCATTCTTGCCCAATATATATATGTACAAAATCCCATCCGTGTGTCCAATTTCAAGGACAATAAACCGTTTCCTCCAGCTCCGCGGTGCTTTTTATACGGATGTTACCTCACGTCGCGGGTGTACTACCTCAAACACCGTGTCATTATTTTATTACGCGGACTGTGTGTCACGAATTCAGATAACTGGAACTATCCTCTTTTTTTTCTTAGATGTACCCTTTTTTTTTGTGGAATTGGGAAATTGTTTTGAAGGATGGAGCTGGTTAATTGTGTCCGATGGTTACAAAACTTTTGAGGTACAAAAAAACAGGTGTAAACATAATCGGAATACAATGTTAGAATGATTAAATTCACGCATGAATTGAAACGGAGAAGTTTTTATTTACTTCTCAATTTATTTTACCACGCGTTCAATTAAAAAACAAATTTTTTTACGATAAAAGTATAATATTGGAAACCGATAATTGAATAATTAATAAAAAAATATTTACTTTATCAAAATGGCTGTTTACCTAAATTGAATTCGTTTAAAATATAAGTTTAATTGATATTCTTGTTTTTTTTTTATTATTATTTTTACAATTTAATAATAATGTAAATTGACAAACATTATTGGGTTTAAAATAAAAATTCTTACGGAATGCTTAAATAAAAACGTCTTTTATTTAAATTTAAAATTATTTCTAAAAATAATTTTTTTTTTTAGACAACTAAATATTTTATACAATAAACTCAAATCAAGTCTCTACTTGAATAATCATTACAGCTTAGTTTTGCATTCCAAACTTACAGTGCACGATATCCTATCCAATACTCTTAATCAAAACTTTAAAGCAAAACAACTCACCGTTTCGTCCGGATGCAGTTCTCTGGTGTCTCTGCGAGTCAGGAAGATGACCAGGGGGTAACACAACCTCGGTGGCGTACCAAGCTCGAGTTCCGGGGCCGGCAGCGACAGTCTCAGCGTCTCCTCCCCGTGCGGCTGCCTACTGCTTCGTAATTCGCACAAACAACAAATCATCAGTTTTATGTTTGCATAAATTTTAAATTTTAACGAAGAGAAAAAAATTATTCACTGGAAAAACCAGGTGAAATTCGTGCTAGATAAAACGAAAAGTGCGAAAGTGTCGTAACTCATATTCAAGATTCGTTTTCCAACGACCCCGTGACATTGATAGACTTTCGTCTTTTAAAAGTATAAGTTATTCACGTGCTTCGGTAGTTTTATGGTAAGTTTTTATAGTTCAACGAAAGTTAAATCCGATAAATCTAAAATGTAGTTTTTAAATTTAAAGCGAGAGTACATATCGTCGCCTTGGAATAGAAAGGTACTATCTCTGAGATAGTATTTTATTGTTCATTAACAAACGAATGATTTGAAGGTCACGGTATTTGTTTTAAAAAACGTAATTTTAATGAAAATTTATCGATAAAAAATCACGATGCCTTTTTAATTAAGAATAGTGATAAATTTAGCCTGCAGGGCTTTAATTTTGTTAAGTTAAAAATTTTTAATTTTTTCAAAGCGAATAAGCGAATAAATTTATTATATTTTTTAAATCTTTATAAGTAGTTGAAATGGCCCAATATTCAGTTTTTTCTGAACTTTAATAAACTAATTATTCAATTAATAATCTCTTAAAATTATTGATATTAATACGAAGAAAGAGTTATACCTCTGGGCCGGAGTGAAGTACTGCGCGTGTCCCTGGAGCAGGGTACCGTTGAGCGACGCGTCTCTCAGGGCGCTCCAGGGCTTCCACAGGGCCAGGTGGAGCTCCCGTATGCTGACTCCCCAAATTGCCTGCAGGGAGTACTCGACTTGGCTCGAGACCTCGCATTCCACCTCTGAAAAGTAACATAGTTCGATTTATTTTGTATTCGGGTGGGCGCGCGGCTTGTTTATTTTGGAAATTAATGTCTTCTAATTGTATCCTCGCTAATAAATTATGCATGTCGCGAGGGCTCTTTTTTTGCGGGTGATGCTTGGGTTTTTTTTTTTTTTTTTTTTTTTTTTTTCAAGATCAGGCTGTCGAGAGTACTTTTTTTTGGATGGCTATTAATAGATTGCTTGTTATCTTACATGCGCAACCATGCAATTTTAATTTTTTATAATTTTACTCTTGAGAGTTGCTAATTAAAAATTTGTTCATCCGTTCATTGTTCATGAAAATGAATGCAAGATCACTCGGACCAATAGAATTACGCAACGTTAATTTATTTGGAATTTTTTAATCGATGTTAAGTACATACATGCAGTAAAAGACTTCGGATTATTTCAGACGAATCATTCAGATATCGATCTCGATCAGCCCGCATATTCGTATTTATAAACTGGCCTCAGGAACCAAAGGTGCAATGCCCTTGACTCCAAAATACTTTCGAAATTAAGCAGGTATCCCCCGATAAACAATAACGCGCGAACCTTCGCCAAAAAAACAAAATTGCCGGTAAATTAAGAGTAACGAGTTCAAGGCTGAAAAAACCTGTAAGTATCATTTTTCTCTCCCCCTCGGTTCGAAAATTCCCCGCTCAAAAACTACCGTCCGTGAGTGAATTGATCGGGAATTAGAATCGGTAGTCCGATCAGGACGAGGTCAATGAATCCTTGGCGGTACGTCGACCTCCCGTCGCGAATTACTTTTTTTTTTTTCTTTCGTTTTAGCAGATGAGCCAAGGATCTAGGCGAAGAAAAGACTAGAAACTCTTTCTTTTGTGCGTAGAAATGATTGATGACTGCTTTTTTTGAAGGAGTTGCATAATTTTGGAAATTTTTTTTTTTTTAAGAAACGGAGGAGGTCATTGGTTTGCATCAGTTTTTTTTCTTTATAAATCGGCAATTATGTCTTTTCGAAAGAAGCGAGGATTCTTTTTGTGTATACACAACCGCAGCTTTTAATTTTCGTACACCTAGAAATGTGTCTTTGTGGCCAGGGTAAACGCTCATTAAACGTAATTTCCCTCCGCATCACGAACTCGAGATTTTCATCTCAAACTTTTCTAGTCGTAAAAACTTAATCAACGTGCATATTCAAGACTCGTGAATCGCTTAATAAAAACCTCCGTGTGGGTTGAAGAATTTTGTGTTTTTACAGAAAAAACAAAGTGTGCAAAAAAGATTCGTGGGTGAAAGGCAGGACGATCCAAGATTACGCTGTGCGTTTATGCGACGAGATGAGACTACATTACGGCACAGCGGCCCGAGGGCATTATTATTGTCGTATAAAAGTACTCGGAGAGGCCAACGGGACATTAAAGTTCAACCGGGATTTTTTCGCGAATCGAGTTTATTAAAACTTTTTATTTAATTTTTCCAAATTATCAGATGGACATTGAAGGGTCTTGGGCTTAAGGTTAATGACGTATCAGTTGAGTTTGCTGCATTACGTTTTATGAGATAACGTTAAGAATTACAACGCGTCGTCAAATTTTACCTTGTGAATATCATTTCAAATTAAGAAAAATACGAGAAAAACACTTACAAGAAAATGACCGACATTTGGGTCACCGATCTAACTGAAACTTTGAGTTTACTTTACTGGTACCGAATGATGAGCCACAATTTTTCCTCTGAATTGACCTTTCTACCATTTTGCTATGCAAGTACAAGTAATTTACAGCGTTTTGAAAACATTTTTTGAAAATTTGATAAAAAACAAAAAAATGTTAAGAGTTCCATGTATTTGCATGGCTAATCGGTAAAAAGGGCCGTTCAGAGAAAATATTGATGGTTTTGATCATCATTCGGTACCAAAAAAACGATTCCCGAAATTTCATTGAAATCAGAGTGATTCAAGTATCTGGTGCAGCAGGACCAGACATTTGGGTCAATTTTTTGGTTTCTTAGCTCATATTCAAAAAATTCGTGTTCAAAGCCTATTGTATTCACAGAGATGGTGGACCTCGCATTTTTTTGTCTCTTTATAAACTTAAAGGAAAAAATATTTTTGAAACTCAGTTCGAATCATTTGACCATTTTTAATTTCAATTCGGAACTCCTTAAGCAGTCTCTATCACAAGACATAAATTCCAAACTCAATTTGTGCACCTCATAAATGAAACTACTCGCCAAACGAATGTAAACAAATCTCGAGATAAAAATTCGTGAAAATCAGGAGTAAAAATTTTCGCAACTCGATCGTATAATCGCACGAAATACGTGTTGGTTCTAGAATTGCGCCAATCCCGCTCTCGCTCGCCCGCCAACTATCCTATATGAGAATTGGGTCTCTCCTCTCTCTCGTTTGATCTCCTTTCAACCCGAGAATTCCGCCGTTGCTGTTGCTGCTGCTGCTGCTGCTGTAGCTAATGTGAAATTTCGTTGCCATGCTCTACTTCGCTCTTCGATGGAGGATTTCGGTTAGCCTTATCGCTGTCTAAGTTTCTTACCGTAAAATTTCGTTCTTAAAACTGTGTGTAATACGGTCTAATGAATCTTTTAATGTTTTAAAAGTGAAAATCAATTTTGCAGCTGAAAATTTTTCAATTCGATTGTAGTGACGTTTCCCTGATATCATCTAAAACGATAAGACTTGCTTATAAAGCAGAAATTAAAGTAGATTTAGTTAGTTTTTACTTAAATCTTCTAAACTTAGATTCTGCCTATTTAAAAGGATTGATTCTTTCAAATTAGGTAGACACATTTTTGACCCTTGCACAGGATGTTTATGAAAATTGAATCTTATCAGTAAATTTACTGATAAGATTCATTTATTAACAATACTGGTAGGTCAATTTTCAGTGTGACACAGAACAAATTTATTAATTAATTAATTTTTCAATATTTCGTATTTATTATTAGGTTCTACATATGGGTTATTCTTTGTTAACAAGAATTTGAAAAATTTGAAAAACGACCATGAACTGTGAACAAATAAAGCAGCTTGAGTTTGCTGAAAACTCGCTTGGAAACGAATTGGCTAATTTTGGCTAGGACATAGTTTTAAACCAGTTACTTTTAGAATTTTTTTCATTTTCATGAATAATTATTCGAAAGGGTGACATTGGAGCAAGCAATTTCTTGGCAATCAACTGAAACTGGATATTCGCCTACTTGGTTTTGACAAGTGACCTAAATTCAGTTGAAACCCGCCGGCCAAGTTCCTTCAACGTAACATTAAAGTTTTTCTTTCTCGTCAATAAAAGGCTTATTTATTTTAACCTTTTTAGCTAAAAACTCGACGAATGGGTCACTAGACCACGAATAAATTAAAGCCTCGATTAGTCACTCGGTCGAATCTTCCCGAATAAAAACTAATAAGACGCATAAACACGTGCGTTCGATCAAACCAGTCGCGTTCGGCCAAAGTATGCCATGCCACCGGGAACTAGTTTACAACCCAAATAAAAAACCGTTTAACACAAATAAAAAAAAAGAAGAATCTGCACGATCCAAAAAATTTAACAATCTAGTGTGCATTGGTCTACGTGATCTTTGTCACGTCACAGAGAAAAATCGATCTTTCGATTCTGCGGTACCGGGAGAGGAAAAAAAGCATATGGGGGAAAAGTGTACCCGGACGACCTTGGACGACGACGGTGCGTGCGAGCCGGCGCAGCGCGGTCACGTAGCTCGGCGAGCGCGGAAGACGGTTTTCCTTCGCGATTGCACACCCGATGCGAAGTTTCGTGAATCCAGATAAGAAAAACTGAAACTTTCGAGAGGATGATAGAAAACATTTTTCAAATTCATTACACCGGAAGTTCTACGATGAAGTGCACAATGGTAGCTAAACTGAAATCCTGGTAGCAGTGAAAATAGTTTTGGCAGTAAGTTTTGCCCGAAGATACTTAAGTTTCAGACTCTTTCATCAGATTTTTTTTTGTTTTGACGAGTTCAGTAAGGAATGTGGATTTGAAAATTCTTATAAATTCAACACAACAAAAATTCCAAAACAGTTGATCAAAATTTGAAAACACTGTATAAAAAAATTTAGTATTGGGTTTTTCCAAATTGATTATATTTTTTACGGAAAATCAATGAGAAGGTATTAAAATTTTTACTCATAGGAAACATATTATAAAAGTGTAAATAAGTTCAGTTTTTTAAACTCCAGAATTTGCAATAAACCTTTTCAGTGATTACATTAGATGGTCGCATATTGTGATTAATCAGGTAAAATTGATTTTATTGAAAGTCTGTAATTTTACAGAAGATAATTTTATTAGTAATCAAAATTGTTTTGTTGTATTTTTATTATGTTTGTTGATTAAACATTGCATTATTATCAGTACTATACCTAGATATTAAAATTGCAATTCAAAAAAGGATACGATTGATTTTTATGTTGATTTACATTCAATGATAATACTGACTTATTTTTTACTATAAGAAACTTGACAGTGAAAGCAGATAGAATTGATTTCAAAATCTAGAGTGATTCCATAAAAAAAGCAAATTTTTTGTGTACTTTACTTTTTACTGTGAAAAAAAATGATGAAATAATGATGAAATTTAGTAGTTTTTAGGCAACCATCACGCAAGATTATTTGAAAACTAGATCAGAACCAGTTTACGTTAAAATAATATACATCCGACAGAACGGTGATAATAGTAGCAAACCAACTCTTAATAATAATATATTAAGACCTTGATCTGTTAAAAAAGAATGATAATAACGACAGAATAAAAATAGTCATTCGAGTATAAATTTACATTGTAAAGCCATATTATCATTACAGACCCAATAAAAAAAATGTTTTTCACTTCATTAACATTTATAATGCAGCGTTTATCAACTCTATTGAAAATAAAAGTTGCAAAATATTAAACTCGAATAAAAAATAATTTGAATCCTAGATCTGTCAACCTTGCGTCTGGAGGATAAAACAAAATCGAAAACTCATCTCTCGGGTCCTTCGGCAATCTCTTAATCCCCAACAGCGATTAGTTGCAATTTAAAAATAAAAAAAATGACACGCGAAAACACCTCAAAGGATCGATGACTGTCCTTTAACCCGATTCGGTCGTCCCTGGCACGTCTCGATAAATATTCGCGCGGGCAATAAAAGAGTTCCTTCCCGACCTTGCCCGCACCTCCGACTAGAGGACAGAACTGGTGAGAAATCAAAAATCAACGACGTTACCGATTAATTTGAATACTCATGGATTTTTGTTGCACGCGAGGGTCAAATTCATATTACGGGTGTTGCAAAAATATTAAAATCGTGCAAGTTGCAATTAACGAAGCTTTTATTGCGCAACTGTTTACGAATCAAGACTAATTTATCGCCTGTATATTATAAGATATTTTTATTTATTTATTTATTTATTTGCTAATTTCATATTTTTCAATGGTTCAAGGTGGATTACTCATTTGGCGACCTGTTGACACAGTAAAGTTGGACACGCGGAGTTTAAAAAACAAAACTTATAATGCTCGAATTTATTCATTTGTTTACCGGGATTTAGGTTTATCCCAAATTTCCTTCGATTAGCTTTCACACGTGTCATCATAAAATCCTTCATCTCAAAGTTATCAATGAAGTTTTTACTGTTTTTATACAACTAATCATGCTGCTGTCGGGGATGCTCTTAAAGGAATTCAAATTTTTTTTATTAAATACTATGCAAATGTGTACTATTAATTACTATCAAAAATAATTTTATTCAACGTTTTTATACTGAAAAAATTTGAAAAAAATGTTTCATATTGCGTAAAGAACAACTATAAATGATTCAAGTGTTTAATTACTTCAAAGAACAATTGTTGTAATGTAATTTTCATTTCAAAGTAACTGTCATTTCGAGGAAATTAATTGTCTCTGACGTACGTACTGATTTGTTTTTTCAATTATATAAAATGAGAATGTTTACCAAAAGTTATAAACAGTACTTTTCCAAATTTATTGGCTGTAGATTTCCGAAAACTAAATTTGAAGTTATTACATTATCTTTCTTTAAATAAATAGCTCGCAGCTAAATGATTTAGATTAAAGTGTAAAGAAAGTCATTAACTGAATTTTTCCACTTTGGAAAAGCGCTAATCATCTAAGAAGCAGTGACTATTACGGCTTTAACAAAATACATAAACAATTCAATAATCTTAGCAAAACTGTTCCTTGCACAATGAATTTAAAAAAAAAAAGTTTAAATTATAATAGTTATTGGATCCCTTCGAACTAATTTTTACAAAGTCAATCAAAATTCTTTCTTTGAATATAATTGCAAACGTAAAAGCATTCGATGCAAAGGTTAATTTACACATCGCGCCGGCTGCCCGGAATAATTGAAAAAATGAAAGAAAGAATGTAAAGAAAGAAATTAAAGGGTAGAGCTGCTGCTGCAGCGTACGCAGGGTCTTCGCGAAGGAGTCGACGCGGTTATGGAGGCCAAGGTGAATACGTCGTTTTTCCCTGCACCGAGGCCTGCGCGCGCTTAATTATTCCCTGCTTACAGTTCCCTCCTTCGACCATATGAATTTTCTCGAACGCAAAAAAGTGTTGTATATATATTACCTTTTTTTATTTTTATTTTTTCTTCGATTCGCGGCAAACGTTTTCTTTTAATAAACATCGGAAGGACGTGTCGTTTGCGAATTAATTTTTTCATCTTTCGGGGTAATTTGGCTTTCGAACGTGTTCTTTCGAAACGCGGAACCGGAAAATCGAGCGCGGCACACCGATTTTCAAACAAATGTTTTGGTTTTGAGGAAAAAAAAAAAAACTTCAACGAAAGCCATTGTTGTCTATTCGAAATATTTGTCAAATGTCACGTTGAAAAAGTATATTTTTGCCTGTAGAATTGTACTACTTTCCGATTCGAATTAAAAATCTTTCACGGTCGTGGTATAAGTGAAGTATCAATCACCTCGTCAATCACTTTCATGGCTGCAGTTTAATTTTCTCTGTGAACTGTTTATTATAGTTACCGTAAAGGGCTGGACAGAAACCTTATCGAATTGTGATCTGAATTTCATTTAAAATCAAGTTTAATAGTGCGTTCCCGGTTTAAGATCGTGCTCTATCTTATCGTTTAAAATTGATCTGATAATAAGTGATAATTATTCTCAACATTACATCCTTTAAATTAAATCTTAATCTTCCAAGGATTTTAATATTGAAAATAAATCATTATTAAATTAGTTTTTTTATGAATTTTAGAAAACTATCATCAAAAAATTAGTAAAATATTTGCATGCAAACAAAATGAAATAACGATATCCACAATACTTTTACGAGTAACTTTATTACCCCATAAATTTGGTTAATGCTTTTCTACGCTATGCAAAAAACGAAATCTAGCCTTGAAAAAGTCATAGAATATTAATTAACGTACATCTTGATAAAAAGACAAAAACAAAGAAATTTTTCCACGGGGTCAACGACTGTCGGCATGTCAGAGAAAGGCGCCGGGATCAAGATTAAGCAAACGGAGATCGAGCTAATAACCGATAAATAGATACCCATAAGGAGAGAGAGAGAGGGGAAAAAACCTCTTTGGAATTTACCGAAAAGGATGGCATTGAAAATTGAAGCTCGCGTACCAGCATACGAATGGGCTCGTCCGCGTGCAGATATTAAAACATGCTCGAGACGCAACGGCCGGGGTTCATTAACACCTCGGCCGGAAATTGATCCAAGATCGTTTTATGATCGCCTGCATTTTTTCGGGATGATTTTTTTATTTGAGATTGTGTAATCGAAACTATGCAGGGTTAAAAAATAGCTTTGAACTTTGATTTTTTTTTTTTACAGGGCTGTAACTATGAAAATAGTAAATTAATGAAGTTTGAATGAAGTTTACATAACATGGGAAATTTTTTTTGACGCTTGCAAAATGAATTTTATTCCTGTAAAATTATAAAATTCCTATTAATTCTTGCAAGGACAAACTAATAATAATTGAAACTCTTATTATTTTAGAAGACTCAAATCGAAAAAAGTAAAAGAAATTATCCTTCATAATTTTGTACTCCACTGAGGAAAAAAACACATTTTTGTAGATAAATTGATAAAAAATAACAGAAGATCAAAGTTAGTTTTATTTTCAAATCATGCGGAAGTTTCTAACAGTATTAAGTTTAAAATTTTCTTCGATACACAAAACGACAAGTCCTTTTATGTATCTTGCTTTCATTTATGAGTCTTTTTTAGTCAATCAAAGTTTTTACCATCCTATCTTGAGATCTACTTTTGAACTTTAGTACTGTTTCAGTTAAACTGGATCTTAAGGTTTTTCAATCTTGTCAACTTTTAACATCTTTTAAAAAACTGTAAGACTCCGAAGAACTACTTTTATAAAGATTTTTCTCAAGTTTCAAACTCCGAGTTCGTTACACCAAAAAAGCACAATATAAAGTAAAACGTTCCAGAAATTAAAACAGATTTCGTAACGTCATTTTCAATTGTCGTACTGTCTTCAACATCTCTTAAGCGTTGGACTAGAAATAAATAAAGTTTACAAACACCATTGTCTTTCAACGTACCCGTTGGCTAACTAATGATATTCCGACGGTGACGCAGACAGGCGAGTGAAAACCGCGGCAACTAAAATGGAAAAAAAAATGAGGAATGACGTAGGGACACAAAAGCAAGAAGAAGCATCTCGGGTCCAATTAGCGACAGCGGCTCTCGCTTAATTAGCGAACGCACGCGAGGTGTCATAATGCGATGCAGTTATGAGCCTCTCCCGTATCCCATTCTCATGTATATTCGTCTTGTTCTTTCAAATCCTGCGTTATGAATATTCGGCTTGTTCGGCCCCAATTTTTACTTTTCCTCTATCCAATTTATCATATGAGCTTTTGAGGAAATTAAGAGATGAATTCATAAGTATTCTAGCTCTTTTACATTCATATTTAAAACTGTTTACTGTGCAGTTGATTGATTATATATTACAACACCGACAAATTTTTTCTATATATATCTAGTAACCAGTTAATTATACTTAATTTATTATTTGAGTTCTGATAATTATTTAATTCATGCTATTAAAGGTCCGAGAAGATGTAAAATCATAAAAAAATTGAACTACTTACATGATTTAAAATTTTTTAGTTCTGAGCATTATAAAAATGATTAATAGTTACATATTCGGTTGAAAAAAAAAGTCTGTAATGAAAAAAAAAAAAAAATAATAATTTTAATAAGCAACTGACCTTTGGGTAATTGCCTTTTGAATACGCACCGCGACATCCATTCATGATGCGAGTCTCATGCGAGCGTAATAATATTACAAGCCGCGATATTTCGCAATATTCGTGCGACAAACTCGCTAACGATCTTTCCTCACAACAGTCGCACTTCTAGCACAGCTCTTTGGACGTCTTTGGATTATAAAAATTAATCTTAAACGATGCAAAATACGTGATTTGACGTTTCGGTGCTTTTTTGCACGGTTGCGCAATCCCTTCCTCCTTTAAAAAACAATTTTTAACCAGATGATGATTCGACCCCTGTTGTAAACCGTTTGGGTTGAGGGCGGTTTTATTTATTTTTTAATCCTAATCTGGCGAAAAATGATCGAAGCCGCAAAAATCGGAGGAAAAGTACCGCGAAGCCTTACTTATTTTGATTAGCTCGATCACCTGAGCGTTTGATGAAATTTCAATGCGGTCTAATCTGATTGACATTTGAGTAACTTTCGTACCCTGATTGCATCATTATTGAGATTAGAGAATCCCTGCGATATTTAAAAAATGTTTGTGGTCTACCAATAGAGTCACACAGTTTCACATGGGCAGATAGCAACATTTAAAATGAAAAACGAGACGTCTGAAAAAACTCAACACCTCGTATAGCTGGGGCCTTATGGAGGTAACAGATATCGAACTCGAATCTCGAAATTTTTCTTTTTTTTTACCATTAGCACCTGTGGAGAAAAATAAAAAAAAATTTCGATACTCGAGTTCGATATCCTTACCTCCATAAAGCCCCTGCTCATACAAATGAGCTCTTGAAAAAAAGGCACTCGGCTTTTTTCTTTATCTCCAATTCAAAATCAATAAATCGAGCGCAAAAAGTATAATGCGAACACGTGTTTTAGCTACCACGTGTAGAACGATTGTTCGCAATGAGCGCGCTTGCATTTGCATCTTCAATGCATTTTTGCGGCAAAGTCGCGTGATTTTTCACGGCCAATTACCATTCGCGTCTCTACTCTTTTATGGTCACGTGCATCATTTATTTTTCCATAATTCTCGAGACCTTTTCCACTGTATTTTTTTTTTTTTTTTTATATCTGCGGAGCTCAAATTCATGTGCGTTTCGGGCACATGAATTTTATTCAAGACAGCACGTGCGAGTTGTAAATCCTCGGTTTCCGCGGCATTTATTATTCATAATATTTGAGAAATCGCACAGCGGAAGTGTAAAAACGTTAAAGCTGACATAAATTAGATACCAGATATCGACCAGATATTGTAAAAACTAAGAAGATTTTTTTCTTATTCAAAAATTTTCTACAATGGGCACATTTAGATAATGATCGGTTATACACGTAAGAATAGACAATTTAGATGTTAACCACACTGAAGCTTGCTAAAAAATTTAGAAAGAAATATTTTCAAAATCTTAAAACCATTTTGAACATTCTTGAATTCTTAATCAAGCCGATTGAGAGCAATTTTTGTTTAAAAAGAAAAAAAAAAAGGCGTCTGAAAACTGTCGTCGACCTTGCAACACCCCGACAGAGTGGCGCAACCCCGCTTTTTTTCCCTTCGACTTTCGTCACCTTCCTAATGCTGGAAGCTGCGGCTCCGAAAACCGCTCGATGTACGTACCGTTACGACATCCCGGCTTAATTTCGGCAAAAAAAAAACCTTTCGTTGGTTTCGACAGGTGTTCATTGAACTCGAAAATTATACGCGCTCTAATTTGAGGTTGCTAGCGGTGCGATAAGTTATTTGGATCTCAGACATTTTTCAAGTTAGAATGGCTTTTGCGGGTTTGATCTCGATCATGATAAAAATAAATTTATAGTGTATTTATTGCATATTTAGAAACTGAAAATTATGCCCTGTATAAATTGTTAAAATTTTATTTTTTCAAATTGTCTAATGACTGGTTCGGACGAGGGTTCGGATAAAAAAGTTTCGGATTGTAATTCGAGGATCCTCGCGAATCCTGTTCACTGCCAACTTTTTTAGTAGGAAATTTGAAAATTATGAATTTATAAAAGATGAAACTGGAGGTTATTTATTCTGTTCCTATATTAACGATAAAAAAAATAATAATAATAATGAAAAGAGATTTGTATTTTATTTATTTATTTTACTTGTAAAAGCGTATCCGAGAGCGTATCTCTCTTGAACTAGCAATAAATTTTTTTTTTTTTTTTTTTTTGTATTGTTAATGATATTGATTCATACATATTTTTTTGTTCATCACAGAAGTATTTTAAATAATCTTATAAAAAAAAAATTTTAAACAGATTTTTAATGAATAAAATATTTCATGTCTGATCTGTGGCGATCGAGTGATGGAATTTTCCGTTCAGGCTCTATTTTGACGCAGGTACGATTCCTGCAGAGCCGAACGAAGGCTCCAACACCCGATGCCTTAATTATACCTGAAATACTTCAGTGTGATGATTCACTAAGTACTTCAGGGCCCTTTTGACCTGCGGTAACGAGCCGGCAGGCCGAGAACAACAGTCTAGTTTTGCTCTGCGAGCTGTTCGCATCGAGCTTGTTCAAATAAATTTTCTAGTCTAAAAATATTAAACTTCGAGTTATTATTTCACCAAAACCCGGCGCACCTAACCCCACAAATTGGTGACCCCGACGTGATTAGTGTTTTGTGTTTGTGGGCATATATTTGTGCGATTTTGTTGGTGAAAAATGGTGAACGAGGACGGAATTGTCAGCGTCAACGAATCCGGCTCTGGGACGACCCAAGTCACGGATGACGCAATCAAGGCTGCCGCAGCAGCTTTGGCTGCTGCAGCCGAAGGGAGTGTAAATGGCATCGGAATGAGCGCACCACCCTTTTGGCCTGAAAATCCGAGGGGGTGGTTCAGGAGGCTTGAAGCGAATTTCAAGTCGTCGCGTGTTACTTCGGAAGCTTCGAAGTTCACGTACCTGGTTAGCGCGCTTGACCAGAAGTACTCGAGCATGATGGACGATGTGCTCGACGACCCGGTGTATGACGGAAAATATACCGATGTGAAAAATAAAATAATTGAGAGGACATCGGATTCGACTGAGACACGGTTAGGCAAACTGCTCGAACCCGTGCAACTGGGCGACTACACTCCTGTGCAGATGCTGCGCAAGATGAAAACGTTGGCCAAAGATCTGCCAGTAACGGACGACTTACTCCGAAATTTCTGGCTAAAACGACTGCCAGTGGACACCCAACGGATCCTGGCGACAATAAAAGAGAAGTCGCTGGAGCAGCTTGCAGAAACGGCGGACTCGATCCATGTAATCGATGCAGCCCGTGGACCGAGGATAGCAGCAGTGGCACACGAACCCGCCAAGATAGCTGCAGTAAGCAAAAGTGATGGCAGCGAGCTGCAGGCGGTATTAAAGAAGTTAGACGAGGTGACTTCGCGTCTCAGTCGTCTTGAGAAACAGCAAAAGTACCGCGGCCGTTCACAATCGCGTGGCAGTTCGCGTGGGCGAAGTCCATCAGCTCCTCGAAACCCAGATCTCTGCTGGTACCACGAAAATTATGCCGAAAAGGCTACCAAGTGTCGTGATCCGTGCAAGTTTAAAAAAAACTAGTTGGGGCGTCTTTAATTGCGGCAATTAAAAACGACCCCAGTGTTCGCCGTTTGTATGTGAAAGACAATTACTCGAAAAAGACCTTTATGGTGGACACAGGTGCCGAGTTGTGTGTTTTTCCGCGAGTGTTGTTCCGTGGCCAACGCGAAAAATCAAAGTGCACGTTATTCGCGGCGAACGGTACGCCGATAAGTACATACGGTAGTGAACTTATAATGCTCGATTTTGGCCTACGACGGCAGTTCACCTGGCGATTTATTATCGCAGACGTTGAACAACCGATTATTGGCTATGATTTTCTCGCTCACTACGGATTACTTGTTGATCCACGCAATAATCGACTGATCGACAACGCGACCGAACTATGTGCTGCAGGACATGCCGTTGGTGACGACTTCCCGACAGTACGCGCAATCCACGGCGACTCACCTTACCATCGACTGCTAGCTGAGTTCCCGGACATCGTTCGCCCTGTAGCTGAGATTGGCCACGATGTAAAACACAACGTAAGGCACTACATCGAAACTACACCCGGACCACCAGTGTTCAGCCGTCCTCGTCGCTTAACCGAAGATCGGCTGAAAATCGTAAAAGCCGAATTTGAAGAAATGGAGCGACTCGGAATAGTGCGACGCGTAAAAAACAGCCAGTGGGCCTCCCCGATACACGTTGTCTTCAAGAAAGATAACGGGATACGCCCGGTCGGAGACTACAGGCACGTTAATAAACGCACTAAACCGAACCGATATCCAATGCGTCACATCGAAGATTTTACGCATAACCTCAGCGGAAAACGTGTTTTCTCGAAGATCGATTTAGTCCGAGCTTATCATCAAATCCCCGTCGCCGAGGAGGATATTCACAAGACAACAGTGACTAC
This sequence comes from Encarsia formosa, assembly GCA_038277355.1. Lineage (NCBI taxonomy): Eukaryota > Metazoa > Arthropoda > Insecta > Hymenoptera > Aphelinidae > Encarsia > Encarsia formosa. Next base: position 118,158,708 of record CM076184.1, read on the forward strand.
GCCGTTCGGACTCTTCGAGTTTTTGCGCACTCCGTTTGGTTTACGGGGCGCGGGTCAAACCTTTCAGGCATTCAGCGATGAAATAACTGAAGGTCTTGACTTTGTATTCCCTTATACGGATGATTATCTAGTCGCGAGTGAAAACGCGGAGCAACATTTGCAACATTTAAGGCTCCTGTTCGAAAGATTGAGCAAATACGGTGTGGTGATAAATCCCGCGAAGTGTGTGTTTGGTCAACCGGAAGTGGAGTACCTCGGCTACAAGGTCAACGCCGAGGGAATACGCCCGCTCGAGGAGCGTGTAGAGGCGATCAAAAAGATCCCCCTTCCGGCGACCGCGAAAGACCTGCGCAGTTTCAACGGTGCGATAAATTTTTATCGCAGATTCATCCCTCGTGCCGCTCATCTGCAACAACCGCTCAACGATCTTTTGAAAGGTAAAAAGAAGGGCAGCACGCCTATCGAGTGGACTGACGAAGACAAAAATGCATTCGAGGAAATAAAGAACGCACTCTCGAGCGCCACGCTGCTGGTTCACCCTGTCCCGGGCGCGTTACTTTCAATCACCGTCGATGCTTCGGATTTCGCTGTTGGTGGAACGTTGCAACAGTTTGTCAACAAAATTTGGCAACCATTGGCATTCTTCAACAAGGCGCTAAATCCAGCACAGCGTAAGTACAGTGCATACGATCGCGAATTGTACGGTGCATACGCAGCAGTAAAAAAGTTCAGGTGGGCCGTCGAGGGCAGATATTTTATTATCTTCACCGATCATGCCGCTTTAACTTACGCATTCGAGCAAGGCCTGGACAAAAGCACACCACGAGCAACCCGACACCTGGATTATATCGGACAATTTACGACCGATATTAGGCACATTGCAGGCAAAGACAATGTCGTCGCCGACCTCCTGTCGAGAATCGGTGAGGTAAGTTTAGCAGTAAACACCGAAGAAATTGCAGCTGCACAGTCTAATGATGAAGAATTAGTGCAGATGCTGAATAACAACGACCACTCCCTGCAATTGAAGATGGTTCGATTGCCCGAGACGCAATTAGGCATCTATTGTGATGTTTCGACGAAAAACATCCGACCTTTTGTGCCAAAATCTCTTCGACGGAGAGTATTCAATAATCTTCATAATTTATCTCATCCAGGTGTACGAGCTACTCAGAAACTCATTACGCAAAGGTTCATTTGGCCGTCCATTGTGAAAGATTGTAAATCTTGGGCCAGAACTTGTTTACCGTGTCAGCGAGCAAAGACTTCAAGGCACGTACACTCTCCTCTTGGTGAATTTGAAGGTGTCAGCGAAAGATTTCTTCACGTTCACTGCGACTTGGTCGGACCGCTGGAACCGTCACGAGATTTCCGGTACATCCTGACCTGCATCGACCGATACACAAGATGGATTGAGGCCACACCACTGGTCGACATGACTGCTGAGACTGTGGCGAGAGCACTCTTGGACTGGATCTCGCGATTTGGTGTTCCACTCAAGGTCACGACGGACCAAGGACGCCAGTTCGAATCGGACCTGTTCAACGAGCTCAGAAAACTTCTTGGCATCACTCATCTCCGTACAACATCTTTTCACGCTCAAGCAAATGGTATGGTTGAGCGAGTTCATCGGCAATTAAAAGCATCAATAAAATGCCACGAGACAGTATCTTGGAGCGACGTACTTCCTATCGTACTGTTGGGCATGCGAACTGCTTTTAAAGAAGATCTGAAGTCAACACCTGCTGAACTCACGTACGGAGAATCAATTCGCTTGCCTGGAGAATTTTTCGCACCAAGTGCAACGCAAATTCACACAGATTTCGTGGCAAGGCTTCGCAAAACTATCGAGAATTTAAAGCCTGTGGCAGCGACTCGCCACGGTACAACAAAGCCATTTGTTTTCAAAGATTTGGCAACATGTTCGCATGTGTTTTTACGAAACGACACTGTAAAAAGACCGCTGCAAAACCCGTATGACGGCCCTTTCGAAGTAATCGAAAGAAACGACAAAACTTTCGTTATTTTGAAAAGTGGCAAGAATACAAGAGTCACGATCGATAGACTCAAGCCTGCTTTTGTATTAAACGACACCGGTGAGCAACTATCACAGGCAAACAACAATAACAACAACGAAAACAGCAGCGAGGACAACTGTCCACCAGTTAGCACTACTCCAAACAACGATGAAAATGACAACGCACGCGAGCTGACTGGCACAGCTGAAGAATCGCGGTTCAAAACGCGATCTGGCAGGCGAGTACGCTTTGCCGATCGTCTTCAGGCTGGTTTTTCATAGTGTAGTGCAGTGTTGTGATTTTTTTTAAATAAAAGTTTCAGTGACATATTGAATGCAAAATTGTATTTTGTGAAATTGTATGTTTTGAAACAACGAATGAATCGACTACCGAATATCTTCGATAAAATGTGTATGATTATTTTTTTACAAATTTTCTTTCTCAAATTTTCTTAAGCAAACGACCGAATGTCATTGAAAAATTTTTTTAATATGTAATTTGTTATAATTAATATCAATTAAATTATCATGTACTATTTTTTTTAATACTCCAATTTGTAATTATGTCATATAATTTTTTTACTTTAACGTTATCACTGGTAAGGGAGTATGTGGCGATCGAGTGATGGAATTTTCCGTTCAGGCTCTATTTTGACGCAGGTACGATTCCTGCAGAGCCGAACGAAGGCTCCAACACCCGATGCCTTAATTATACCTGAAATACTTCAGTGTGATGATTCACTAAGTACTTCAGGGCCCTTTTGACCTGCGGTAACGAGCCGGCAGGCCGAGAACAACAGTCTAGTTTTGCTCTGCGAGCTGTTCGCATCGAGCTTGTTCAAATAAATTTTCTAGTCTAAAAATATTAAACTTCGAGTTATTATTTCACCAAAACCCGGCGCACCTAACCCCACAGATCATTCGAGATTCCACTTGCCGAACTATCAAAAGTAACAAGTTTCTGACTCGTAGTTGAAAAACAATAATCATTAAAATTTGCAAAGAAGAATATAATGTATTGTAATTGATATCAAACGAATGTTTATGTTGGTTATAGGCAAAAATTAATTATAAAATCTCTGATATGATAGGATTGAATGACGACGCACACTTACACTCATGTAGCGGCTGAACTTTTGTACTCTGGCGAGCGGGATTGAGTTTCGGAGTTTTATTGCTTTTTGAGGAATTACTATATCGCTAGGGCTAAAGCTAAACAGGATGATGATAACATTCCTGAGTACGTTAGTCAGGGTATGAATGGTTTAGCCTGCTGCATGTGTCGCCGTTAGTCGATGCCCGACACTCTTACGAGGAGGACGTGCTCTATTTTTAATTGAGTAATAAATGTATCTTGATTTTTCAAACTCAATTCTTTCTTTTATTTCTCATCACCTGCTTCCAAATATTCTTAAATATTAATAGTTTAAATAGGAAAATCACAAAATTAACAAATTTACGCAGTAATTACTTTTTAAAAGCAACTTAATTATTTACGTTTGCAGTCAAACTTCATTCGCAACAAATGAAATGAAAATCTCAGACAAAACTTGAGACTCCTGCAATGAAGAATATTGCGGCAGACTACTCGCTTCAGCCACGAGTTCACGAAAGCGAAAAACGAGATACATTTTGTGTAAACTACCGAGCATAAACTAGCATTAATTTGCGCCAATCGCGCAATTGCATCTTTCCTCGTCGGTGTTTTATGCGAAACAAAAAAGTGGGTGCAAAGAAAAATAAAAAAATAATTTGTAAATTATCCGGGTCTCAACTTGAATTTTAAATCACCAAGTAATTGCAAACCGGAAAAAATTTCATTCAAGTATAATGAATCGAGGTTAAATTTAGTTGTCGGGCTGATTTACAATGCGGAAAACTGATAACGAAGAGCCTTAATTTTTGTTTTTATTTCCCATCGATTGTTTGTGATTCTTGCGCGATAAAAATTCAGCACCTTAGCAAAGGAGAAAACCGAGACGGATCAAATTTCAGGTCGTCACTCAATGACGGCTGGTTTTTTTTTTTTTTTTTTTTTTTCTTCCTCCCCGCTAATGTTTATTAATTTATGATCGTAGTTTTACCATTGAGCTGTAGTTTTGTGGACGTTTTTTTATGCAGTCTGTGATCAAATCGTAGGTCGATTTTCCAACAATAGACGTGAATCATCGAGGAATAATCGATAATGTCAACATCTTGTGTCATGGGAATCAAATTTTCTTAAACCTTTTTTTCTTTTTTCAAATGCAATTTAATGCAAAAATAAACCCAATGCTTGCTCTCAATAAAAAAAAACAATAAAAACACACATGTAAAAAACATGAACTTTCGTAACAAGATAATTTATTTATTGCTTAACTATTAATTAATTGATTAGTTAAAGTCACATGATACTGTAATCGATCACAATGATTTTACAAAGCAATCAACTACGTAATTCTGATGAATTATAAACGCCTAAAAAATTACAAGCGATCATGATTTTGTACGTTTTTTTAAATAATTTCTTAACAAGGTCGGTTGCTTGATATTCATGAACTTTATATAGATTGCCTTTATGATTGCCCAAAGATAATAAAAAAAAACTCTTGGCCATTTTTTTATTTTTTAACAATTGCAGGATATCTAAATTCACTATTTTAGATAATTCAAAAAGAGCAAAAATTCATATTATTTTATTAAAGACACATATTTCAAAATAAAGCGCGACAAGTGACATAAGAAATTAAGGATAATTTTCACGACTCGATCAACTCGATTTCCAAATAAATGATGAATCGAGAGAATAATTGAGGATGAACGAGTCGATTAAAATTGTTAATTGTTCTTTTACAATTTAGCAACTTGTTTTGAGCGCATCGAGTATTAATTTTTTCTCTGACTTGTTTTATTTAAAATTTTGCCCATTTACAATGCAAATATTCCGCGCGATTTAAGCAACAATAAAACGACTCGCGATCGGCGGTGGATCCGCAATCAAATTTGTTCTTTCACAATTGTCCCAGCGCCGTAATTTTTCGGTCATTGACGTATAATTAACCGACAGAACCTTTTATTATTCCTCGAAATCATCCGTCACCGCTGCAATTAATAGCCGTCGATAGCCTCTATTATCTTTCGACTTTACGACTGATTTTTTACCGGTAGTAAAAATTAATGCTGAAAGGATCGAAAAAATTCTCGCGTAACTCCTCATTATGACCGATTAAGTAATAGGTAGTACGAGCGGTTATGAATTTTTTCCTCCCGAATTGTGATTAGTAAGCGATTTAGCGAGCAAAAAATCCGGTAAGTAGTTGATAAATTACTTAATACGATCAATTTTACTAAAAAAGTAAGTCTCGTGAACAGTTAGGATTCAAACCGAAAGTTTTTCGGATCGTCTGCGTTTACTCAGTCTGGCTCAGGTCCAAAATCAAACTGCGCCAGTCGCGTGTTTATATCGCAGAGGCCGTTAAACTCCGAGAATCGCTAATGGTACGCGACCGTTTTATTATTATTATTTTTTTTTTTTGTACCTTGCACTGCGGAAAAAAAGGTTCGATAGTGCATCCGCAGTTCGTTACTCTTTCGCATAAATCATCATAGCTAAATGGGCTTTTGATTATTCACAGCAGTGCGGTGAAACATCGCAATTGAAAAATGAAAAATTCTAATGCCGAGGGGGGAAAATTTTTTTTTTTTTCTTAGCAAGGCTGTGGCATCCGCACACACTTTCACCGTTACACGCGATTGATTTCCGATGTGGACGAATAATTATAGACACCTGGACGCTGCTGCAGCGAGCACGCGATGATTCATTGTTTACCCACGGTGTGTCAAGAACGATGCGGTTTTTTTTCGATTCTCCATGCGATTTTTTTTTTATTTTGCGGGTACCTTCGAAATTTTTTGAGGATGAGTCTTCCGGATCCTTTGTGCCCGTTGTATCAACAGGGTGATTTTTTTTTTTTTTGCAGCGACTGTTTTATTAAGAGTGTTTTTTTCACCGAGGGCTCTTGACAGGTCTCGAGTATGTGAATGTTTTATTTAAAGTTTGTTTGAATGAGTATTTTAATTTTTCATCAAAGATAAATTATATGAAATCGTTTGGTTAGAAATTAATTTAACTTTAAATCAAAATAATTAAAAATTTCATTAAAACGTAGAATTTTAGATATACTGTTTGATAAATCTAAGCAGTGCACTGATGAAAAACCAGCTTATTCACTTAAAAAAAAAAATTAAAAATAATAAAAATAATTCTTGAAACCAAATCTATTAACACACAAAACTTATATAAATAATTTAAAAAATAGTGGGTGGAACTAAAAAATCTATAATATTTATCAAACAAAATTTATGTTCAGATAATTATTTTTTCTTTTTTAATGGATTCGGTTGGTTTTTTTTTGCTGTATTCTTTCTCAATACAAATTTAATTTATTTTTAATTCTTATTAGACTTGACCAGTTTTTATATCAATTATAAATAGTTACTTTCTAAAGAATTTTTATATTTTTAAAACTCTGTAGTTCACAGTCATCAATAAAAAAAAAAAATTATCCAATTGATATATTCTTTAAAAATTCGATTAATTTTTTTACGCTGGTTCATTTTTAGTCAACTTAATATCCTATAAAAAAGTTGTAAATTAAATACATTAAAAGACTGCACAAAACTTTTTCAACATTCATTTACTCTTTTTCGCTCCTAAAACTATTCAACTATTCCGATAGCGAGGTCACACAAAATCTGAGTTTTTTTTAATCCAAATTTTGACACACTTATTAAACATGCAATTTTGAATTACCCGAGTGAATTATAATCACACCCGAAATCTCTGCAAAATGAATTTGAAAACTGATTCTCTTCCCGTTAGCATACGATTTCGCTGATGGCATCGAGTTTATCTTTCGTCTTCCGGCTCTCGCGTGCGTAACAATATTTTCTCTCCATTTTTGTGCGCTCAAGTCAAATGCATAAATAACAAGAGTCTCGCGATGCAAAGAAAAAAAGAAAAAAAAAAAAAAAAACCTCCGCGACCATTTCAATTTGGAGGAAGAAATTGACTCCTCGTACTCGTCGCCGACGCTACGATGGAAATTTTGTTTGCGATGCAATCTAGCCTTCCTTCTTTCGACCTTTTTCTCTCTCTCTTTATTTTCTTATTCTCCTGGCACGGATCGTACGCGAGGGCTTCTTGCGTATTTGAGCAAGAAAAACTTTTGTAATTCGGAGTAACGGTACCGCGAGAAAAAAAAAAAAAAAAATCGGCCGAAAATGGGTAAAATAAGATTTGTCAAGTTGACAGATTCTTGGCTAGACATTTCGCGTGGTAAACAAGCCACCGAGGAATCAAAACATAAATAAGTCTCCGAAACGAACGAGATGTATTCATGCGGCAAGATACTTTTCACCGATCTGATGTTTTTATTCAAATCAGACCGCTCGATAACCCGGAATTGCGGAGTTATAATTCAAAGAGATTGATTTGACTGCTTGAGTGTTCCAAAAACACAGTTGCTCTATCGAAAATCAAGATTTAACTCCCACTGTAATCGAAGCGTTTCAACATCGGGCGTAAAAACGAAGGCTTTCGATCGGGGAAAATTTTACTTGTCAAAATTCGCAAAAATCGCAAGGTAGGTCGCGACCTCCGAAATCAAAAGACGGAGGCTGCAGCCGGCGGTTCGGTCCCCCGTTCGGGGATTATTATACGCGGTTCATTGGTATGCGACGGAGCGGCTCGGGAGTAAAAATTGCGAAATTGACGCGGCTCGCGTGTGCTCGCCGTCTCACCTTGACCAACGCCGCCGACGCGTCCGGATGGGATGCGCTTTTCGATTCTCATGGGTTTTGTCGCCTGTCACGACTGGCATTGTTTCAGAGGTTTAATTGGAAATTTTTTTTATTCTTAAATAATTACACGGATTTTGATTTCTTTTTTTTTTTATAAATAAAAATTAAATTAAGTAAAATATTCCTGGCTTGATTATTGTTACAACCATTATTTTATTGTAAATCCTTGCTCTACTGTAGACATAAAAAATATTTATTGCAATAGTTTTAACGTAAATAGAAAAATAAAATAACCAAACAGTTTTGCATTTCTTATGTTGGTTTTAATCAATGAAATAATTGTTAACTTGTGAGTAGCTACGATTTCACGTAACATACGTATAAATATGCAATAAATAATTTTTAATAATAACTGTTATTTGTTATTATTTTTTTATACTCTGCTCTATAGTATTTGTGATTATGCTCATATTCAAAGTACATAAATCAAATTTTTAGTTCATTCTTTATTCAAATTAAAAAAAAATTGAATGAAAAAATAATACAGTTACATAAATTATTAAAAGAACTACTCTATGGAATTAAAAAAAAAGTTATAAAAAAAACGACTTGAATTACTTTTTTTCTATTAAATAAATATTCATGGCCGATTAAAAAACCACGCGAAATTTTTTTGCTTCAATAGTAAAGAATTCAAAAATAAACTCCAAAACTTAATAACTGTAAACATAACTTAATTGCTTTAAAAAAAATCGAAGAAAAAATTTTTTTTTAGTGAAATGTGATACGATGAAGTTCTATAATTTTCTCGAATAAACGAATCACCCACGTGTAATTCAAAAACATGCAAATTAATTTTTTTCCACTCAATTTTGACTTTTAAATAATCCTATCACACTTGCATCGGAGAAAAAAAAAAAAAAAGGATCAACAAACCGGTATTCCTACCAAAGATCTTACGAAATCGAAATGCCACAGCTGGCGACCTTCAAATTTTTGAAGTAATGAAGAAAATAAAAAAAAGATCTACTGGATGAATTAAAAATTCACAATGTCCAGTTGAACTTAAGATCTTTGAAAGAAAAAAAAAATGGTTTTTAATTTTTGCAAGAATCAGAAAAGTGTCGAAACGTTGCAGCGTTAACTCGAAAGGTAACGTCGAGAGTGACGTTAATGGCTTGCGCAAATCTACAAACGCTCCTGCAGAGCCGATGAACTTACGCGGCTGCAGTACGAAGGCATGGAAGTCTCGATGTTTACGTACGCTTCGCCAAATTATCATGCGGCTTGATGATGTTTGATTTTTTGATTTCGATCTTTTTTTTCCCCCCTTTTCAAAGCCTGTTAACGATTTCATTCAAATTAACCCGGAAACTGTACTCTGATCTCAGCCTGGTTTAAACTAAATTATAATGTGAACAAAGCAATCTGCTTATTTGCTAGCTATTACATAGAACAATATTATTTTTAACGGTTTTTTGGAAATTAAAATTTTTTAATTTTAGGTAGAAATAAATTAATTTTTATAAAAATTGTGTGAATAATTTATAAAGAAATTTTAGTAAAAAACTGTTTCATGTATAAAAAGGTATAAAAAAGTGTATAAAAATTTTCTGATGTTATCTTAATTTTTTAAATTTTTCCTACAAACAAATCACGACTTCATATATTTTTAATAAAAAGGGGAAATAAATTAAAATAACGAAAACAAACCTGCATAGGTGCTCTTGAAGCTTTCATGCAGCTTGAAGGTAAAGGGTATGTGGACCTTCATCATCTTCATTTGCGGTATGCGAGGCGAGTGGTTCATGACCCCGTTTGCGTTGCTGAACAATATGGGGTCATCCCCGTGAAACCTTAAGACCATCGCGTTCCTGTAACAATATAACCAAAATTTTCAACACTGATTATTGGTGCTCGAACGTGCAAGTTAGTTCTTTGCTTTGAACATTGCTTCAATAGTTTTAGATTTTAATTTTCAAACTCATTTTTTAATTTATTAATATCCTGTTTGTAAAAAATCTTTTTAAAAGCATGGTACTTTTGCTTTACAATGATTCATACATTTAATAATTTAGATACTGCTAAGTTACCATCGAGGTTAATATACAAGCAAAAAGGGAATATCTTAGATGGTTAAATGCAGAACTAGTATTATCCAAGGGTTGATTGTTATCTAATAAGCAAGCAATGAACATTGATCGGGTTTAAAGAAAAAAAATTTTGTATGTTATTGCAGAGGTGATTTTCTAACTACTGATAAGTAATATATAAATTAACTTTCATAATTTTTTATTTTTTCACAGTAATTATTCATCAAAACTGAATTTTTTTTGAAAAAAAGCAACACATGAATGCTCTACCACAGATTTCGAATACTTAAACCATATCATTTTAATAAATTAATCTATTTATTTTAAACACTGCGACCCACCCAATTAATTTGAACTTATCATATATGTTAGGTAAAAACAACTATTATGATAATTCCAAATTTTCTAAAACTATTCATTGAGTTGCATAATTTTTCAAACACAATGCACGCAGCATCCCATGCACGTCACTGATAAATTTCTACCGGTTAGCTGCGGCAGTAATGAAAAGTCACGAAGAGTTCACGTCGTCGCACATATATACAGGAGAGCGTGAAAAATCCCTATGCGAATTACATAAACGAAAATTGAATAACCGACAAGTTCTATTGGAGGCAGCGTCTTGTAACACATGTCTAGTGATTATGCGTCGGGGATGCTGCAGCAAAAAAAAAGTGGAAAGAAAAGCGGAATTATGAGATGTAAATCATTGTTTTCAGAAGACAGAAGTGGACTGAGATTCTACTCTGTTTTCTGTAAGAGTCATGAGATTTTCAATCTGGAAGCTGTATCGAATTATGAGATTCTATTACTAACGAGTTTCTGACATAATTGCGGGTCACTGACGTAACGTTGCAGCAGCCGCCCTAAGCTTTTACAGCAGCCGTACTTTTATAATTGATCATTGGTTGAAACACAGAAACTCTAAATTGAAAATTTTTTTCTTTCGTCAACTGGATTGCAGTTTAATAATTTTTTTGCTTTTGTTAAATAAAATTTAATGTTTAGAAAATATTGAGATAATGAGCAGAAATATTTTGATTACTTTATCTATTCATTTATCAATGATCAAACTTGCAAAATTAATTCTACCATGTAGAAAATACATTGACACATATTTTTTTGAGAATGTGAAGAAGATTAACATTCAGATGAATGATCAATCAGAGAATGAAAATTAACTTGATCTAGTTAATGAAATAACTGATTTCCTTGTTAGAAACTCGAGGCTTTTAAAATAATTCAATAGAGTATGTGAGATATAAAATAAAAGGATCTAAAAAAAAAATTCCTTTTCATCATTATGAAAAAATGAAGAATATATATGTGTGTAATTACGAGGCTTTACAATAAAAAACAAGAGAGAAATTTTAATTATAATCAAAACCACATGACGCTCGGATGTCCGATTAACGAGGGTAAAAAAACTTCTTCCCCAAGTTACACATTTAATTGACGTAACAACAAGAAATACGAGTTTTTTTTTTTTCAAATAATATGAAAAAAAAGATGAGACACCATAAAAGAATCGTCTAAAAGTTTTCGTAAAAACAGTGCACGATTGATCGTTTTATTCTTCAAACCAACAATTTTAAACACAAAGTAAGTATTTTAATAAATATTCCGGATAATTACATATAATAATAATTATTTGTAAAAAATTGCACGATTAATTCAGTGAATTCACGTGTAACGAAAATCACATCCGCGGTGCGTTCGCCCGGTGACCTCCGCTCGAGTCGCATCGAGAATTTCTTCTTCTCGATAATTTAAAAAATAACGATAACAATTGTACATGTGTCAATTAAAACGACTCGGGAAGTCACGTATTGAAACCGTCGGACTTTTTTTTTCCAGAAACTACATACTCGCGGAGTTCCAGTGATAAGAGCTTTCGATCGTAAACTCGAGCGTAAACTCGCGTCGCGCAAAACCGCCTCGGTTTATGCATTTCAAGCCGTCATAACTGAACCTCGCTCGATGAAACTTAATTCTACAGAATGATCCAGAGACTCTTTTCACAGGATTCGAATTACCATAGCCGCGGCGCTGAGTCGCTGAATTTTAAAACGCCACCAGAAAAAAAACCTCTTAAATTATTTTTTAACGGGAGAATCTATAACAGTGATTAGTCTATAACAGTGATTAGAAAGAAAGAGAGAGAAAAAAGTGTATAAATCTCCGTTCGAGTTTTCTCGAATGGGTATGAGCACGCCGGGGCGAGAAAACGAGCCGGTCAATTACGAAAGCGACGTAATACGCTTCGGGCGGTTACATAACTCGCATAACCGAGCGAGCTCGCGACCGAGTCGGTTGTTCTCCGGCTCTAGGCCTCTCCTTTTACCTGATTTTTCACCGGGGGAAAGCCTGAATAAACCTCCGCGCGGGTGCCGATCGAAGACGATTGGGATGTGCAAAATTTTACATAAGAGTGGCTGCTTTGAACTTAACTGCATGACTCAGAAATTACCTTGACGGAGGGGATTTATGCATTGTTTGGAATATTTATTTATTTCTATGTAGGGAAAAAAATTTTGTCTGACACTTAGTTCCCTCTTAATCATACAAATTACATATTGTGGTTATATTTTTCTGTAATATCAGTAAAATTTATAATTTTACAATAATTTTATTGTTTGCCATAGTACGTTTTGATTTGCATTATAAAATGTTATCCTAACTTTTATTTAATTTAGGTAGAATTTTTAAAACTATGAATTTTGGAACTTCAGTGATTATATCAAATTATTTAAGTGATTCATAATTTTTAGAAAAATTATAACAGTGATTGAGATATCAAATATTATAGTATGCCCTATCTATCCAGAAATGATTTCTAGTCTAAAGAAACAAAACAAAACTAGAGATTTCGTTAGAACTTTTGATTAAGTGATTTGAATTAACGAAACAGTAGTACAAGAGTATAGCAAATAAATCCTAATTCAGGATAAAGTTTTAGAATTAAATCTCATTTGTTAGACTTCCACATAAACCTTGGTTACGGTAAGGAAATTCAGATTTTTCAGGGTCACAGCTTGGAGTTACTTGATTCTTTAATATATAAAACAAAACATCTATAAAGCTTTAAATTTATTATTTTCCACAATTTTACCGATGATTCTATATGATATAAAAATTTAAAATAATTAGTAAATTTAATTTAATTTCAAATCTTCATTAGACTTAACTAATTTTCGTTAACAATTAAATTGTAAAATCAAACCTTGTTTATTGTTTATAAATGAAAAAAAAACTTTGAACCTATATTTGGCGTAAATTAGTTTGTTTTTTTAATATTGTTATAAATTATCAACTTTACTAAATTTTTCAAACCCATAATTTAATAAAAAAACCAATATCAGTATGCGTGCAAACACGCCAATGCCTTATCGAAAATCCCATGCATGAGAGTTGGAAAAAACCAATCGAGCTTAGACGGTTTTTTGCCTTTTGTTTTGTGCTTCATTCGAAATGATCCGTTGTTGGAACAATAAGAAGGTTAAACTTTCTAAAAATAAAATTTCTTAAAATTACGCAAAAAAGCGTTACACTTTGAAATAGAAGTTTCTTTAACGGACCTAGTTTTGAATAATTTGAGTTGTACGTGACGCTATACAAAAAACTAGCAAAATTTTTTTCGCCCCTACTTACGGGATTTAAATTTTCTAAGAGTTCACTTACTCAAGGCTTACCTGCAGTTAATACAAAATAACCGCACTTACGGATAATTGCAACAGCTGATCTAACACGGTTGTTGAGTTTATTAGAATTTAAGTAAATAATTGCTGCGAATTTTTTTGCAAGATAACTAAAAAAAAAAATAAGAGTTTTGCAGCTGCAGTATGAATCATTCATAAAAAAATAAAATTTTGTCAGCTTAAAAATCATACGTAAATTTTTTTTTTTACATTACACAAAAGAAAAAATGTACATTTATGTCTCTTTTTAACAATTAAAGAATTGGTTACTACACGATTCAGAAACCAAGCATTTATAATATTTCCACTATTATAATAACTATTATCAAAAATCACTCAACAGTTGTCAGGTTATTCCATTGTTATACAAAAACAGCGCGGGATTTCCAACGCACGAGACACGGAAATTTTTTTTTCGCCTACCTACTCGACGGCTACTCCTCGAGCGAGTAAACACCATACGATTTACAGTTACGAGCGTTTCTAGAAAAAAAGCGGTTTCGAGAAATGATGATCGCCGTCGCGATGATTTATCTCGGTGTTACGATCAAGATGAACGAGATCAAATACGAGAATTTTTTTTTAGCAAACTGTCGGGCGGCTTCCGAAATTATTCTAATGAGATCTGAACTCGTCTTAATGTGAATACGTCATGCGTAAAATCAAGGTCGACTGTAAAAAATTTATTTTTAAACCGCACGTTATTCTTTGTTTTCATACAGGTTATGAAATTATAGTTACCGAGACTGAATAATTCATGAAATTTTTGCTTTTGGGATGATAATTTTTGAGGTCAAAGTTCGTCTGCTAGATTTGAATTTTCGGGAATAGTAGGGTTCTTTTTTTTTTTTTAAAGAAACCTTCTTGTATGAGAGGAACAAGAAATCCTGAATAATAACTTAAATGTTTTTAAAAAAATTTCCATGGTCAGTCTTTACGTCAAAGCACACGCTAAATGTTGCGGTTGAACGGAGATGTGCATGAAAAATATCATCTAAAATCACAAAAGAGAATAACTCTTACGAAAATATGGAACGGAGAAATTTTTGTTCTCCTAGTTTGAGAATCAGGTTTGTAAATTACTTGTTTTCTTTTTTTTTTTTTTTTTTTTTTTTTTTTTTCTAAAATCACGACCGACTGCGGAGGGAAGGATTATTGAGGTCGCACGCGACTGAATTTTTTTACGCCGGCTCTCGTTCACGGAGACAAAAAAAAAATATCTCGGATCACCTAAATTTAGACTGCAAAAACTGGTTGCCATTGTTGTTAAAAAATTCAATAAAAAATCACTGCAATTTGTAATCGAGCAAAGTCGAATCTTTTTTTCAACGACGTCTGTTTAATTTACCGGTCTGAAGTGGAAACTTTTTAACACCAAGGATATCATCGATGATTGAGGCTTTGTGATTCACCATCGATGTGCACACTCGTGGGGACGATGCACTCGACAATCGTATTTTTATTATTTTCGATTAAAGTTGACGATTTTGTTCAATAGTAAAATCTAATAAGTACTCGTAGTTACGTCATGTTGTTTTATTGTTCAATTTTAATTGAGACTGTCGTCAGTAAATTTTTAAAATTTGTGTTAATAATGTAAAACAAATGTTAATTATTTTTGTAATAGATAATTCTTTGATAAGAAAACAATAATAAATACTAAAAAAAAAATTTGATTCACAAAATGATTGTTTTGAAAAATTTAAAGGGTCGAACATAAACACGGTATTGTTATGAAGCATCAGCTGTTTTGTATGCACGCACACAATTAGCAAAAAAATCCTCCCAAATGATCCGAACAGTATAGTCTGCAAGCAGTAGCCAGTAGCAAATTGTAAATACAAACCTCATGATGAAGAGGATGGCGCCGCAGAAGCAGACGAGAACTGCGAGCACGGAGAAGATGTTGGAAGACAGCTCCGCGACGAAAAGCAGCATAGCCGTCATCTTGATGATGTTCTGGGGTGCAGGCGATGGGTATTGAAAAATAAAAACAATCAAGTCGACCAGCGAACGACGTCAACGTCGGGCGCCGGTCACCAGGTACTCCTCATTCACCTCGACGAGGTTAGGCCTGGCACTTTATAACCTAACAGCAACAACAACAATAAAAACAACAGCGACAAACGAGTGACGTGATCGTCTCTTATCTCTGTACGCCCACGACGATAACTGCGACGTACTCGGTCTTGTTTTAAGTTACTTCGTTCTTCTTGATCAGCACAGCTGATGTGACTTATTTCGAACAATCGCTAACTATTTGTCGATCGAAGCTGCTATGTCGGGCTCGGTGTTACCTGCACCAGCAGCGTCGGGCTTGATGTCCTCGTACATGCTACACCATGCACTGTCGCAGGTGCTCCTCTTTTCTATCTTCTCGTTTGTTGTTGCAAATAAACAAAAGGAAAGAAAGAAAAAAAAAATTACTCCGCACGCGCGAACGTTCTACATAACTCGGGCACCCCCGCGAGGAGTACACCATGCACCGTGGTTCGACGATTGCGTGTTTTTTTCGTAAAATTCGTGGGGGGTGTATACAGAAAAAGTTTTTGGTCTGTTTATGTTGCCTACTCGCGCACGGTTCGTTCGACACTGACGTGATGTTCGCGGGGCCGCGAGGCTTATACCAGCTTATACTTTCGAGCGACCTTTTTACGCTTGACGGCCGATGACAGACAGCGTGCGTGCAGCTGGCTGCAGCTCCCTCAGCTCGTTCGCTCGCAGCTGGCCCGTCATCATCATGACGACGAGAATCGTTTCGCGTAACCATGTCCGGGGTATACCTGTAACGTTTTGAAACAGACGAGGACGACGATGCTCGATTTGACAATTGGTAACAAGTGCTGGTTAATTGCGCTCTCATGTTTGTCGTCAACCTGCTGAGGAGGTTTGAGGTTTACTCTTCCCTAATTCTGTGCTTTTTGGTCCTACTTAGACAGTACGGAGCTTCGGATAAAGTTATGCCGGCTATCGTGGGAATTGATTTTGAGATCCATGGCAAAGTCCAAGGTATGAATTTAGAAAAAATGGTTTTTTAGAAAATAAAGAATGATTGTTTCAAATATCGAAGAGAAATCAGACTTATTGATTTTATTATTTTTTCGATTTCAGGAGTCTTCTTTCGAAAGGTATGTTCTAAATTATAGATGTAAATTTTTAATTTTTTTATCAGTTTTATTGGTTCATTCTCAAATCGCAATTGAGCTTTATTTGTAAATTTTAACTTTGCGTATGTTTTGGTTATGTTTTGAATTGCTACCTTACCGACTGTTGCTTCGGCAAAAAGTGGCTCTCTCTGAGAGTAAAAGGCGCAAGCTTGTGAGGCGCCAAAATTTGATTCGGGATAGTTGGACAAACCGATAATTGGATGAAGATGTTTATTTAACTTCCTTTTATTAAGTTTCAAGAAATTTTATTTTAATTGATTCTCTTTAACCTGAATGTTTTTGTTTGAAGCAAAGATCTGTATGTATTTAAAACAGAATAACTTTTCATTAGATCCTATACTTTTAGTATTTTTTACATATATGAACCTCAATATTCAACGTGTAATCTTTTTTAGTTTTGGAATTACAAATTCTTTGAAACATTTATTATTCTACTATTTTCAAGTAATTTCAGAATTATAAAAAAAAATTTTTCAGTACACTGAATCTAAAGCCAAAGAACTTGGACTCAAAGGATGGTGCATGAATACAAAAAAGGGAACCGTTCTTGGATATATGGAAGGAGATAAGCGTAAAGTTGATGAAATGTAAGTTTAATAAGTGCATATAGTAAGAGAGATTTTATTTTATTCTTGAATTTATGAAAAAAATGTTATGTTATAGGAAAAATTGGCTTCAAACCGTCGGCAGTCCTCAATCAAACATAGAAAAGGCTGAATTCCGCAACGAAAAAGAACTGGAGGCTATTAGCCTATCCAATTTCTTGATCAAAAAATAATTGCTATAAAAACGTATTTATTATTTAATTAATTATTAAGCACGCTATAGTTTTAAGAAAATTTAAATGATGCGACTGTTGTTTATTTTTTCTCCACACAGATTCTTTTCATTATGGTCAGGGGATAAATAAATAATCCAGTCTGCAATAAGTTTTGACCGGTGCTTTCCAAAGATCAAGTTTAAACAAAATTAATTTTATTTATTTAAACTGCGTAAATTTCTCAAGTAAAAATATACGTCAATACATGAATGTTTTGCTTGTTCATTCATATCATGTACCACCATGTTAATTTTTGCAGTTTTTTTGAAATTTTTATGGAGCATGCAACCTACCTAATCAAATGTTCCTTTTTGTGCCAAGTTGAATATAAAAATCTTTTTTGCACAATTAGCATTATTGTTAAATGACGTAAAAATTATAAATTGAATATTTTGAATGAATATCAAAATCAAGCTTAAAAAATATGAAATAAAATTAAAATAAAATATCACAAGAATCATTAGAATCACATTTAATGTTTTTTAATAATTTTGTTATCTTTCTTCGTTTAGATTGTTCTTCAAATCAATTAAAAAATTAATACCTGGCTACTGGCTGTTTAAAAACCTTTGAAAATGAAAAGAGAGATTAATAAAATTAACGAAAAATTTTAGAAATTTAATAAATTGATTTTTGTAACACTTTTTTCACTCACTACCTTTATCTTTTGTTTAACATAGAACTCTTCCAAGCACCTAAACAAACCCTTGCTTATTTTTGGAAATAAAATAGTGTACATCGTACAATCAGCTGTTGACAATTAAGAATAATCCATTGATGTTTTACCTACACAATCAAGCCCACGAGAAAAAAAAAAAAAAAAAAAAAAAATGATCGAATAGAAAAACCAATTAAAAAAGAAGGCTTAGCGCTCAGTTGCGCGCGCGCGGTCTCGGTGACGGGAATCAGTTGCCGCGTCGGGAGTCGGACCGTCGGTGAATACAAAACACATAACATCGTCTCATTGCTAAAAGAGCGCGCACGCGGTGCGCTCGGCTTAGCTCGTGCTCTCGCTTCTCCGTACTATAACATCTGCATTTAAAATTTTACCTAACATGTAGACTCGTGAAATGCCGGGTGATAACAGTGCTTTTTTGGTGTTACCCAGTGTCGATTCCTCAGGGCTGCAGGAATGAGGTGTTTCAAGAGTTTCTTCAAGCACACTTGGCACCCTCAACAGGTAGGAGAATTCGACATTCCATACACCCGAAGTAATGCCTTAGCGTATGGGCGACACATAGGTTGCGCAACGTATCTCTGCTGCTACTCTCGCTCGATGCTGTTCACAGAACTAGGCGCGCGCGAATCGCTATCCTGCAGCTTTTTTTATATGCACTCTGGGTGATCTCACGCTTAGACTATTTGAGTTTTTATGGTTTTCGTCAGAGGAGTAAAGAAAATTTTAGCGAATTTTTTCAAAGTTTTTGATTGTTGAAGCCTCTTTTTGATAAAGATTAAAATGCATGTTGGTTAAAAGATATCAAGTGAGCTTCTTATGCCTCTTCTACACTGGCGGATCATCCGAGGATCAGCTTAACTTTTAAATTGTTATATCTCGCTTCTGAGTAAATATACAGCACTGTTTTTCGAAATTACATTAAAAATCAGTATCCTCTACCCGTAATCACAAAAATAAGTATAATTTACAAATATGGAAACTGTATAGAGTACTAGTCAAATCTTCACTTTTTGAGTAAATATTTGAACAAAGTCATTGTTTTATTTAAATTTTTCTCTTTGCTTCTTCATGAGTTCAAATATTGGCAGAAAGATTCCGATAGTCTGCATAAAACTAAATTAAATAATCAACTTTAATTTTCTTTGCAATTCTTTTTCTTATCTGCACACATTGAACTTTATGCAAATCGTAAGTACCCTGCTGGACCGTCAAGCGACCGAGATAACAGTAATCGTTTAATACGACAAAACAAAATCAATCATCTTCGTCACGCGAGTTTTCCCGTAACCATATTTTTCGAAAAGAATCCGATAAATTTTTTTCTCCCAATACCTACGATTGTACATTTAAAATGGTCAAATAATACCACAATCTTATCCTCCGGAGGACCCGCAGATAATCTTATTTACAATTCTCACTGAAAAACCGTGGTAGTATCTTCGGATGTGGTTCACCTCGGAAAAAAATTTTATCGTCAAAGCCGCGGAAAATAATGTTGAGGGAAGGCAGGCGCATTAGGTCCCATTACAAAATTGTAGTTCGTTGAGGTAACGAGCCATCGAGAATTGGAGTCAATAAGTTATTCTTGTGACTTACTGGAGCCAGACGCACCATCAAAATCGTCACTGACCGTACACATGGAGTGCGCCAGAAAAGTAATTCGAAAAATTGTACTCTTTTATCGTGACTAAGCGCGACGAGTAATTTTGAATTTTTAACGGGTCTCGTGATAAATAAAAAAAAACGCGGCTTGTAGTTGGTGGATAGTAAATTTTTAATTTCAAACAACTGCAGTCATCATTTTTTGTTTACAAAATATTATTTGACAAAGCCGCACGCCATTGGCGATCGGTGTTGGATACGTGAAATTTTTAATTCGCAAACTGGTTTATCGTGAAAATGTTAAAAAAAAGTCGACAGTGTTAATTCAAGAAAGTTACTTTACTTGAAGCGTTATGCAAAGTTCTAGTTCGAAGCTTTGATCTCGATTTTTTCTTTAACCAACCGTTACTGTTCGTCGCACTTCTGTCTCGGAGCATTAAAAACTACTTAATAATTTAAAACATGCTGCAACGCACATTTTCAAAATACAACCGAGTGAGTAAACAAATTTTTTTTTTTTTCGTACTTGAGACGCATTAAAACAGTGTTTGATAACATTTATCATTGAAAATCAACTGTATAAAATTACGTATTCGCTCGTACGAAAGCAAGGTCAAAACTCCACGGTCTTAATCAGCTGCACTATAAATAATATCAGCGGAGTGTATACAAACAGCTTTGACTCGTTACTGGGTTAATAAATTTTCTTTACATCAATATTTTAAAATTGCATTTTAGTTTTTACAGTACTTGTAACATCACAGCCTTGGGTAAAATTTCTTTGCAGCTTTATAATAAAGAAATAAATCGAGCTCTTTGCGTTTTAGAATTTCAATCATTCTTTTAAGATAAACACGTACGAATCTTTACTTTGTTTGGTAATTTTTGGTTGCTCTGAATTCTTCATCTACCAAAATTTTACGATAAATTTATTAATAAGCACCTGTTATGTGTGGTGGTATCTTAATTTTTACTTTCTCGAACTTGAAGAGAAAGTTTTTCCCCTACTTAAATATATTTTACACTTCAGTGGAATAAGCAAAGCATCTTTCAACCACCATTGATTTGATTAAATTTTTTAATAGTGATTGATACTTGATGAATTAACTTTCTTTTTTTTTATAATCTACTTTGATCCTTAAGTCGCGATCGTTCGAATAATTAAGAGCATATACAGCTAAAATGATTATTAATTTGTTCATTTATAGCGAATAGTAAAATAAAAAAAAAGTCATTGCACTTATTCTCCGATCAAGAAAAGTAAGAACTTTGAACTTTTGGCCACACTTTTACTTTTGGCGCTCCCAGCTTGCCCGGTACGTTTATTTCTTTGTTTTTAAGCTTTCACTTTTCCCCCCCGAAAGGTTTACTTAACTTATACACCGCCATATTGTCAGATTATTGCAATGATGCTGGAGCGACCTATGATTACCTATCGGATGTTTTTTCGTTTGAAGTCCCGTAGCAATTAACAATAAATTTTATCTTTGTATTTTCTCCACGTTCAAGAGTAAGCTGTAGTCTAGCCGTCAATTGGAGAAAAATTTGCATTGATTAAAATAATGCTCAATTGGAATTGATAAAAATCGTCGATTAGTGACTCACACACTTGTTTTAATCGTCTTCTACGAGACTATTTTTAAATTACAAAAAATCGTTTTGCATAGAAAATTAAATGTGTTTACAGAAGTTTGAAAAAATTTTCAAGTCGAAATTCCATTAGTTCGGGTAACAAAATATCCTGTCGCGGGGGCAATTTTTTTCCAGTTCTATCTTTGATATCTTGCATGAAAAAATTATAATAATATTATTTTTAACGGCTTATGAGCAACTATTTCAATATTTAACTGTCGGAATCTTTACTTCGCCATAGATTTCTCGCAAAGTCAGTCAAAATTACAGTAATTTCATGGCGATTATATGATTCTTCAAAAGTTTTATGAAAGTCATTTTTTTAGCATTGTATTTTACACATTTATTTTTACCAGCAATAACTAAAATGTACTCTTATAATGCAAAAATAATCTAACTCAAAGAATAAAATATTAATCTACGACAAATGTTACAGTAAACTGTCATTCTAGTTTCTTATATTTGAAGAGAATTCTCTTCAAATATACTTCACTGCCCTTTTTTCTTTGAAAATCTCGTTTCTCACGACAACTAATACACAAAACTCAACCCAGCTGTCGAAGTCTATCTCGAGGGCTCGGCAAGGGGCGGGCTCTGTATAGCTGTAAATAATCCGCCAACTGAAAATTCTAGTATGAATTTCTCGATCGCTGTACAACTTAAAAATTCACGGATTCAAATCTTGTTCTCTCTACTGCCAATTGAATTTTCTAATTCTTTAAGTTAAATCTTTTTATTTATTTATTTTTTTTTTTTTTTTAATTTAATTCAATGATAAGTTAAATATTGAAATAGTCGCTCATGAGCCACTGTTTCATACAAAATTTTTGACAGCTTCCTTAAAAGAATGTATTTTTTAAAATCTTGGCGTTTTCTATTACAATCGCTTTGAAATTAAAAGTCTAAAAAATGCTTTACTATGACTTCATCAAGTTAAAATATTTACGCGTTTGCCTTGAAAAAATAATAAAATTAATTTGTCAAACATCGATTTCAAGATCATTTCTGACTTAAAAACATTTAAAAGTATCTCTTCTTTTTACTATTGAGAAGATTAGAAAAATAATTTTTTTCAAGATTAAAAAATAAAGTTAATTAAAGTGCGCACTTTAAAACAGTTTTTTATCAATTTTCTTTTTTTTTTCATTTTTCACTTTTTGACATGTTCACATTTTTTTAAAGTTCCCACATAATTAAAAAAAAAAAAAAAAATGAATTTTCTAAATAATAACTATTTTTAAAATCAGTTATCAAGCTTGTGAGAACCAAGAGTTTCGTAACAAAAATTTTTTTCCATTTTTTCCTCCATCAATGTCGCGTTTTAAAAAAATTACAGCCGCCGCCGCGTAATAATACTTTTTATTTACCTCGGAAAAAAAAGCCAAACCAATCGTTGATCGTCTATTAACTTTTTCACAATAAACTTCCTGCTTTTCCAACCGGGTGTATCCCCCGTTGCGCAATGATCCACGCACTGCGAAAAATCACGGGTGGAGGGGACACTCCATAGCCATTGATAATGTTTAACCGGTCAGTTCCTACTTGAGTCCCCGAGTGCGTGCACGCAACATGCGTGCGAAGATTAAAATTTGATCGATGTGATTTTTAATTTCGGCAATGTTGCTGTTGTAGGTGTGAGACCATGACCGCGGGCGCGCGAGAGATTGTTAAAACTTACGGGCAAGGATTAATAGTTTGAATTACCAAGTAAGTTCTTTCATCGATCGAGAGAGAGAAAAAAAAAAAAAAGAAAACTGTTTGGTACGACTGCATGTGCTTATGCGCTGGTGTTGTGTTTTTAATTTATTCGTTGATTCACCTGTTGCTGTGTTTATGTAAAGAGACTGTCTTTGTAAACTTTACTTTTGCTTTTGAAACAGACTCGAAGCATGATAATGTTGAGTTCAGAAGGAGAGAATTAAAAATTCTTTTGTTTTTCATTCGGTGTTTTAATATCACGGGTAAGATTATGATTCATTTTTCGTTTTTTTTTTTTTTTTAATAAAAATCCGTAATTATGAAAATTGTAAAGTGACTCGGCTCGTTTGGAGCGTATCGAATTGATTCGGTTTGTTTTGTCTCGGTTCGCGAACATGAAGCAATTTTTCACTCGGTAACGGTAAAACAAATGTTGTCTTTTCACGCCGTGAAACATTGAAAAATTTAATTATTTACTGGAAAAAGATGTGTGTTTTTTTTTTTTTTAACTTAAGTCTCACTCAGAAGAGCATAAGAATTTTAATTAGCGTTGTTATTTTTTAAATGAAAACTAACTATTTCATCTCTGGTAAAACAATAACTTTTACTTTAATATTTTTGCAAAATAATTTTGACCTTCGGTCAAAAAATTAAAAATTTTATTTAATTTTTATTTTAACTGCTTCAAGAAACGTTTCTGCATATCCAGAGTACACTCAAGATGATAAGAAATAAAAATCTCTCACGATAAAAGAAATCTGGATCATAATTATCGTAAAATTTTTCAACGGTTAAATAATTTTTATACAACTGTATGTAAGTAAATTTGGATCGAGACACAAGCATCAGTCAACCTGGGGGCTTTGGTTCCTGAAATTTTGTAGAACTTTATTTAGTAGGTTTTTATGACTTTTAAACTTTAAAATCCTGAATAAAAGTATCCCTCTCGCATAAAATTTTTAATTTATTAAGAAATTTAAAATTTTGTATAATTCTGAAAATAAGTGTACGTAAGCTTTTACAAACTTAACTGTCATTCTTTCATTTTTAATTTTTAACCGAGTTTTTAACGTTATTATGTTGATTTGGAAATAAATAATCAATAGATAAAAGTTTTTTTTTTTTTTTTTTAAACTAAAATATTACTTGAAAGGTAATTTTGATAGATTTATATTGATTGAGTTTTAAAATAAAAACAAAAACAAAAACAAAAACAAAAACAAAAACAAAAACAAAACAATAGCATACTGTGAGCCCTTTAAGCTATTTTTCTGTTTCTAAACTAAGATGCGTATAATCAATCTACAATTAAAAAAAATTGATTAATTAATTTAAACAAGTTTTAATCTGAATTTTGATATTCATTTCAATTTCAACCTCTTAGTAAATATCCCATTATTTTGCTGTATTGCACGTCATTTGTGGGATGTAATTTTATTAGGAACTTAGAAAATTTTTATTTTCAATAAATGTTGTACCTTAATATTGTTTCTATCTCAATCTATTAATAATAAAAAATTGATCTTTGGATGTTCAAAAATCTTAAATCCGTCCTTGTCAGTAATACTTCTCATAATTTTCTAGATGCACAACTCGAGGTCTTGCGAGTCGCGAGACGTGGTGGAGACGGAGCTGAGCGACATAAAGACGACCTCCCCGGAGATGACGTCGACGGCGAGCGGGGTGCCCTGTCGAAACGGCGCATGCAAGACCCAACCGAGGCCCGAGCAGATGCTCGAGAGTCCCTGGCACTACCTAAAGTCCATCTTCCTCGTCTCCATAATAGTCGCCTTCGTCGTCTGGCTGGTGGTCTTCGTCACCCTCACTCACTATGGCTTCCTGTGACGAAAAAATCGTAGGATGTTGTTGTTGTAAAGTGTAGATCTGATCATTTTTCTTTCTCTCTGGAATTGCGCGCGCTTGACGGACTTTTATTAAGATTAGCGAGAGACTGATTTTTGCCCTAGGGCAAGGTTTTTTGTGCGCACACAGAATTAATTTTTTTTGTCAAATCGTGATCTTCAGATAATAATATGTAACCGTGAGATCGAAAAACATGACTGAAATTTTTGCTTTTTAAGTATAATTAGATGGATATATATTGTTCGATGTTTACAAATGAATTTTTTTTGGAAAAATATTGTTGTACAGAGCTATTGTAAATAATGACATTTATTTTCACCAGTTAAGTATGTTGCTTCCGCTCTAAAAAAAAGAAAATATGATAATAAATGAGATTTTGTATTTCTAAAGTTTTTTGTGTTATTTTTTAAAAAACTTTGTTTTGAAAATAATTTTTATTACTGAAAATATTTGTAAAATAAATGTCCAAGAATTTTTTAGTTTACCTTCGTGAAGTGCATTATCTTTACTTTGATGTTTAATTGAAATTATATTAATAGTAAGACAAGTGAACTACACACAAATTTTTTTTAATACTTTTTAAAGTTTTATTAATTAATCCGTTTAAAAGATTTTTGTAAATAATTTATTTATCATTGAAATGAAGAAAAAAATTTTTGACATTAAAATGACAATAAAATCATTAAGTTTTCATTAATTTTGAATAATTTTTATAGTTTTACAATTTTCACGAAAAGAGTATTTTTTGAAAAACGTAAAAAATTGGAATAAATGAGAATCGGTTCAATTTGTTTTGAAATTCACTACAGTTACTTTGGATCTTTCAACCAACCTATAAATATTCGTCCGAAAATTAAAAGATAAATTATAGTTAACAAAGAAAAGCTGAAAAAATATATATTTTACGCATGAGAGTTATAAAATTATTGTATTAATTAATTAAAACATTTAAACCAATTTTCTAGATCATTGCGTCTAGCTTTATTCATGAAAGTTTTTACTTTAATCAGCCAGAATTATAAATCGAGGGGATTCCGATACAGGTAAAAAAAAATTTCTTGAACTTTGGTGAACTTTTTTTTTATTATTAAATAAAAGACTAATTTCCTATTAGAGGAAAACCAAGGACAAGACGAAAATAGTTCCCAAGTCGGTGTAAATAGCGAGTCTGAAACATCGGAAAGTGCTCATATTGAAGTACCCGAATTATCCGGAGTATTTTTAAACGTAGTAACCAAAGAAAAAGGTACTCAGTCTAGTCGTGATAAGGCTACTCAAATGGAGATGCGGCCAAAGCGAAGTTTTTACAGACTCAACGATTTTGAAGACTACGTTGAAGATGAGTACGAGCAGGTAGGCTGTTGCAAAACAAAATTTTCAGAAAAATGTTTAAATGTTAAAAAAAAATTCATATTTTTACACCACATTGAAAAAGTAAATTTAAAGTTTCAAAAATCATTCCCACATAAATAATATAATTTTTTAGCGATTTTTAAATAATGTAATTTTTAGTAGAGCTTGTAAAAAAGAAAAAAAAAATTGATATAAGGTGATTCTAAAAATTAGAAAATTATTTTTAGATGGCTCAGGCTTATCAACAACCACCTTCAACGCCCATTAAAAACTCATGTGCAGCGAGGATGGTAAGAGGCTGGGATCCTTGCAGGACGAAGAGCATGATTATTGTAATGGTTCTTTTTGTTTTGTGGGCTGGTATTTATTTCTCTTGGATGGTGAAATAACACTTGTTTAAAATTTTTTAATTTATTGAGTCGTCAACTGATCACGTACTGTCATAAATTTTTGTTTGGAAAATATTTTACAATGTCATAATTTAATACCTATATTTTTATAAAATTATGTGATCTGTCAAAAATTTCAATTAAAATTATCGTATTTACTTTTTAACTGGTTTTTACGTAATTACTAGGCCAGGTTATACTTCAACTAATTCCATTTTTATAACATTTTTTTATCAAGAAAATTGTGAATCCTCACTCGAAAGCTACGCCCGGAAATTAAAAATTAAACGCAGACCTGAACTACCGAAAAGTTTCTCCTAGAAAAAGCTAAAACAAAATTTTTTTCTAAAAAAAATGTGTCAAAATTTTTTATGCTCTGATGTGGCATGCAATATTGAAACTGGTAATGCCGATTACTCTGGTGCCCGAAAACTACCAGGTACTATGATCTGGATATTGGATATTTTTTCAAAATAAATTCATCAGATTTTGTCGAAACCCTTTCTGGGAAACTGTATAATTAGATTTGTTGAACGTATGCCAAATTTAAAATATTTGTTTTGTTTATTATCATAATCACAGAATTTTTTTTTTTTTTCGAATGCTTTCTAATTCAGTAATATAAAAAATACGCCTTTAAAATTGGAAAGCCAAGAAACTTTTACATTTTTTTCGAACTATCTAATCAAAATTTTTTTTATTTACATATTTAAGTACTATATTTTTTTCATTCATAAAGATAAAGAAGTTGAATAAAATCCTCGTATGTACATACATTAACTCACAAACCCTCTTTTAAAACATTATTATTTGTTTAATCTTTACATAGATTATTGAAAAAATCTTTTCAAATATTACGTTTTTTTATGACCACATTAATTTATAATTCACAGAATAAGCCAAAAAAATTTTGTGGTGTTGGTATCTATTTTACAAACGAAATTTATTTATTTATACATATTTATTTCAGCTGTAAACATTTCCCACATGATGTACACACAATTCGTTGATAACAATTTTTAATCCAAAAGAATTTTGATTATCCCAAAGATACACCCCACACCTAACGGAGAAATAATTTTAAACTATATAACAACAACGCTAATGAAAAAAATTGGTATCTTTTAAATTTAATGATATAACAACTAAGTATAAACTTTGGTAAAAATCAAATTACTATGTGGCTAAAAATGAATAGAAAATTTACAAAAAAATTTTTTTTAAATAATTTTTAATATAATTGTAACTCCGTTCAAAACATAAACACTGTTTTTATTTTATTTTAAAATATTTATTTAATATTAAAATCATTAAAAAAATTTACTGTTAATAAAATATTAACTCTTGTTTAAAAAATTTTATTCATGTTGTAATAAATCTATTTATAGTAAATAAAAGTTAAAGAATTTTAATAAAAATATATTTTACACACCAATTATTTTGATCCAGTTCCGGTATATGCAACACGTCACGTATTCCGTATTTTCATAAAAACGAAATCGAGTAATTTGAGAATGCTTAAAAAAATTGTCAAACCAAACTTTATTAACGAGCAAAATTAAATTTATTCAAATTTCAAAAGTTTTCGAGGGAAAAATTTCAATATTAAAACGGAGTGTGTATTATTGATTAAGCGTAAAAAATAATAAATGTTTCGTACCGCCGCGTCGATGGAAATTTGAGTGCGCACGCGCAGTCGGTCAGGATAACCGAAGGAAGGAAGGAGAGGGGGAAGCGGTAAGACAAAGACAGAACGAACGCGCTACGAGAGGGAAGGGGAGCCATCGGAGACCGCCAAAACTACGCTTCGAAGAGACCGTTCGGGAAGAATGTAAACGCCAATAAGGACAATATTATTGTTCCAAGCAGTGAGGGCAAGGTAATTATAGGCATCAGTGCCTGAGAAAGTGCAGCGAGTGTTGCAAGAGAATCGTCAAAAACACGTGCGAAGTACGCAGCAGCAAGCTAAGTTCGGTGTGTCTATTGTATCTCGGTAATCCGGGGGCTGGCTGGCTCCGCTCCGTGCTTCTCCTCCACACGCACGCACACAGACACACACGGACGCTCAACGAGGTAGTAAAGCGAGCGGCCGAGTACCACCGAGGTAAACGTAAAGCGAGAAGGAAAAGTACCAGAAGAAGCATAGGTAGTGGTGTTTTGTTAGTTTGTATGTGCTGAAGCCTTGTGGTGCAGCGAGGAGACCATGGCTTCGAACAACTACCACCACCATCACCAGCAAGCCTCGTCGACGTCATCATCGTCGGGGGCTGCAGCGTCGCAGCAGGCAAACGGTAATCTGGGCTTCTACCAACTGCCAAATGGCGAGTATATAGCCGCCACAAACACGATCGACCTGGGTGCCCTGCAATGGTTGAACGTAACCGCCGCCGGGGCCGCCGCGGCCGCTCAGAACCAGCAGCATCAGCAGCAACCGAATTACCTGCAGCAGGGACAGCACCTGCTCAACGTTATCGAGCAAATGCCTCAGCAGCAGCATCACCAGCAGCATCACGTGCAACAATTGCAACAGCAGCACCAACAGGTGCCGGTAGCGTCGTCCAAAGCGTCGGCGAAGCCCCGGGGTCGGGTAACCTCCTACGCCTTCTTCGTGCAAACCCAACATCAAGAGCATCAAAAGAAGCGGCCCACGGACGGCATCAACTTCAAAGACTTCTCACGGCTCTGCTCCGAAAAATGGAAGGGCATGACCGACGAGGAGAAACTGCCCTTCCACGAAATGGCCGAGAACGACAAAAAAAGGTACGGAAAAAAATAGAATTAAAAAAAATTTACGATCAAAATAATTTTTTATATAACATTGTTTGTATTATACAAATTAGACAGGTTGTGCCCCTTTTTTATTTTAAATATTATTACTTTTCTAACATTGTAAATATATAGTGGGTGTGTATGTAAATAAAATTTACTTAAATCAAAGAGCCATGAAATCAAGCTTAAATAAAAGTTTGTAGCCTATAACATTTTTCAACTTCAGTCGAATGAGTTTATTTTATTTTTCAAAAAAAATTCCTCATAACTTGTTTTGCGTACTGCCTAATTCATGAACTAAGCAGTACGCAATTAATTTGGAATGTAATAAAAATCATCAAAATCTTATTTTAATTTTTAACCATTTTTATATAATTAACTTATAAAGTATCATTTGTTAAATGTAAATTCATAGAAAAAAGGTACAATGATGAAATGCAAGATATATTACTTGTACATTAATTTATCTTGAGAAATGCAACTGTTTTTAAAGTGATGATATTTGCAAAAATATTGCACAACTATAAATTATTTATTATAATTGAATTTATTTTTGGTATTTTTGATTAAATTAAAAAATTAATAGTTAAATCAATATTATCAATTTCATTTGACTTTACCAAAAAAAAAAATGAAAAACTTTTATAAACGTACTAAACCCCAAGTTCATACTAAAATGAGTAAAAATCTATAAAAATTAAATTTTTTCCAGTAAATTTTCAACTTAAATTTTATATTATCTAGAAAAGTTAAAAAAATTAGAGTTTTTGAAAGCACACTAAGTCCCACATTTATACAAAATGAGTAATCATGAAAATTTTTTGTAGTTTTTTTTTTTTTTTTTTTTTTTTTTTTTTTTTAATTTAAAATTATTTTTCTGCTCTAACAGGTTTGATCTTGAGATGAAGAGTTGGACCCCAGACCCTAGCCTAGGCCAAGGAGGCAGCAAGAAGAGAAAGAAGGCTCCACGGGTAAACCTAAAATTTTACTAAAAGTTTTTTTTCAAAAATCTTTTTTTTTTGAAATTTTTGAGACAGCAAAAATGAGTTATTTTGGATTTTAAATAAAAACTAGTATCCACTTAAACCTAGGTAGATTTTCAGTAAAATATAGTCTTTTAAAGCTAGGTAGGTAAAAAATAAAAAAAAAATATTTATCAGGAAGAAAATTTAAAGAAAAAAATTTTTTTTACAAAAATGCACCTCTCTTAACATTAATTAATAATAATAATAATATTAATTAATAATTATTTAATTTTAGGACCCTGATGCACCCAAGAGGGCTCTGTCAGCCTTTTTCCTATTCTGCCAAGACAGACGAAATGAAATAAAGGTAAAAATTTTTATTTTCTAATTCTTACTCATAAAACGAAATTTTAAACGAAAAGGTAATTTTTTTTTATTTTTATAAATTGTTACGTTAGGAGCGCAACCCCAACTTTACCGTCGGTGAGGTCGCCAAGGAGCTCGGAAAACTCTGGGCCGACGCCGATCCCGAGCTCAAGAACAAGTATAAGGAGTCCGCAGAGTCCGCCAAGTTACGCTACAACGAGGAGTTCGCCGAATACCAGCAGAAAAAGACCCGGGAAGCTAACGGCGATTACTCTACATCGTCACACCGCTCTCCAGGTAAATTCTACAATTTTAAATACACTTTTTCAAACCTGTAGAGTGAATTAATACTTTCTAATTAAATTCTTTTTTTTTCTCCAAGAATTGTTAAAAAATTATTTTCTGGTGTTCTTATTTAACTTTTATAATTAATGTTGATTTTCAAACATTTTTGACAGGTTGTCTTTTCATTTATCTCAGAGTTTCCAAATGCTATTAGGTCCGATGAACTACTAAAGTTCACTTTAAAGATTAAATTGAGTAAATCATGAGTTTTATTAATAAAAACTGATAGTTAAATAATCTTCAAGTGACCAATTGTTAAAAATATTATTCAATTTAAGTCACAAAAATTTTCTGAATTACAAGACCATTGTTGAGTAGCTGGTTTTAATATTTTTTTATTGTTAAAAAGAAATTTTTATGGTTTAGAGATGAAAGATTTTCCTAGTTCAAAATAAGGATCAATTTGTCATTGAAAAAATGAAGCAAACATTCACAGTTAACAAAATTTATAATTCATTTTCAACAATTATTATTTATATTTTCAGAAACCTATTAATGGATGCAGCTAAAATTAAATGGCTAGAATTAAGCAGAACTGTTTTATGACTTGACACCCACCCGAAGGAGATATCAAAGTTGTAATTTGCTTTTTATACTCGAATTTCTTACGTATTTATTAATTATTTATTATATATAATGTACATACAAAAATAGATCTTCGGTATGAGAACTCCTTAAATTTAGGCATTAAATACAACTGTAAATATAGAAAATCAAGAATTTTATTTTTCTATGATCCTTCATTGGATCATAACAATAGAAATAAATAACAAGTTGTACTTTAAAACTAGATTATTAAGCTTAAATACTGTATTAATGTATATACTTTTTGTTTCTTTTTCAATTTGGATTTCGAATCCATGATTGTACGATTTTGTTAATTACTCATCATGAAGCATGGCAAAATCATTATTTCAGAATACAGTGTACAGTAAAAGTGATTAAAAAAAAATTTGAATATCGAGTTTAGTATCTTCTGTTTGATTAACAAATAACAAATAAATCTTAAAATAAGACATTTCGTGAATACTTTCTGTTTCATGAATTTTATCTTTTAAGTTCTTAAGTATCATCATTTTCTTTTATACTCTATTAATGTAAAATAATCATATTTTTGTAAAATTTTTCATAATATTAAATCCAAACAATAAAAAATAAAGACAGTAGTACGATTTTATTTTGTACCTTCGAACTTTTTGTCAGTTAATTCGTTTTTTTAAATTAAAAATTATGTTATTCTTTTGAAATGTATTGTTGACATAATTAAGCAAAAATTATTTTATATCAGACTTGTTTACCCCGAGTTTTTTGTTGGAAAACTCGACTTTTTTAAATAAATTTTATTAACTCGAAAGGTAATTTATTAAGGTTAAATTTTTTAACACATTTATTGTAAATCAAATTTTTACAGAGATTTATAATTGTTCTACTGAAGAATTGCTTATCACTTATGCGGTTGTACATACTTTAGTAAGCAATTTTATTATTGAACTTAATAAATATTGTAGCCTTCAACTATTATTTTTACTTTATTATAAATTTATAAAATCAAAACAAATTACATTAGTTTGCAATTATTAATTATTAATATATTGCGGTGATTGTCCATATAATATTAGTTTTACTAACGACAACAGTACTCTAATACTATAAAATTTTGTAAAATCCAATGATTTTAAACATGGACACGAGTTAAATTTGTAGTATTCATATTCATTTCACGAAATATAATATTATGTATAATACCAGAAATATATATATCTTTGGAATTTTTTTGTTTTATAAACTACAAACAGTCAAATCCCGCAATTAGTGATTATTGGCAAAAAAAATTTTTACAAAAAGTAGTATTGAATATCATGCTTTCGTTTCTTTTTGTATTTCTATTATTATTTACCTCGTTGCTTACATACTTTTGTTAACTATTTAACACTTCACCTGATAATTCAAATTAATTAAAACGTTTTGCATGTTATTTTAGAAATTTTTTGAATGAAAAAACCAGCTTTTCGATTATTATATGTATAATAAATGAAGTTGGAACAGGGAAAAATTTTTATTATAAAGACACATTCATTTTATGACCACTTTTCATAACAATTAGGGTTTTTGAACATGCAAGCTGTACTTTGAGATGCGATAGGTATACAATTAATTTTTTTCAATACCTTATCTTCGTAATAATATTAAATGAAACATTAATAATTTTTCAGTCACGAAATTTATGCAAAACTTTACAGTATTATTTTTTATTGCTTGATTGAATAATTTTTATTTTAATATTAATAAATGATTGCACTGAAACTAGAAATAAAGCATACAGTATGTATGGTTTATTTTAATTATATGACGAAATGACATGTTTTAAAAATATACTTACATATTCAAACTGACACTGCTTTTGCATACATACAGCAGTATACTTGCCAGTATTCGTAGTTGAGCCTACGTGACTGCAATAGCGTCAAGAACATACTCTCCATCAAGCCCGCTCGTTTTAATGGCTCAATCTCTTGGAGTTACATATTTCAATAATTGTAAGCCTAGGAATATTGACCAATTTTTTTTTACTAACAGCGATAGTTAAACCTTCACTGAATTTACAACTGTGGTAGTAACTTCTTTTGGTGAAAAATTCCTTTCGACATCCCCAGCAGGGCTTGCCGAGAGCTCACGTAGTTCCCAGAGATGTAAAAAACCTGTCAACACAATGCCTGGAAAGTGCGAACTCCTGCTGCGAAAAAAGAAAAAAGTTCACACTTTCCTTGCACTGTGATGTAATATATTTTTTATAGTACTCCGACAAAATCTGTCTTGTGCATTCGTAATTTTTCCAAATCTGATCTTAACTCAAGATCTCGCAAAAATTTCGGAGCAACCGGTTTTTCAAGTTGCATTTTTTTTAATGTTTGCGTTGCTACATGCGGAGCTGCAGAGGGCATGCTAGTTTAATGTTTATTATATATTATATTATGTATACATGCAAGAATAGATTTTCGGTACGATAACAGGTTCTAAATACAACTGTAAATATAGAAAATCAAGAATTTTATTTTTCTATGATCCTTCATTGGATCATAACAATAGAAATAAATAACAAGTTGTACTTTACAACTAGATTAATGACCTTTAATACTGTATTAATGTATATACTTTGTGTTTATTTTTCAATTCGGGATTACTCCGAATCCATGATTGAACGCAGGGCGATTTTGTTAATTACTCACCAGGAAGTATGACAAAATTATTATTTCAGAGTACAGTGTACAGTAAAAGTAATTAAAAAAATTTGTATATCAAGTTTAGTATCTTCTGTTTGAATAACAAAACTTAAAATGGGACATTTAAACAATACATGAATTTTATCTTTTAATTTTAAATTTTAAATTCAATTTTTTACAATCAACTGATGTAATTCTATTATTGTGCTCTTTTCACGCAATAAATTTAAACTTTTGTAACTTGAAAGTATTTAAATGATAAAACAAAATATAATAATCTCAAACACTCATGATATATCGCTTTCCCTAATCAAAAATAAAAATACTTTGGATATTCCCAATAGTAAAACTCGAAAAAAAACACTCCACTCCTATCTGCGACCACGACCTTCTGGAGATGACATCATCGGTTACGCGGGACCAATGAGAAACGATCGCCTCGGAAGAAAGCGAATCGGTTCTTCTCTTATGAGAGTGCATCCAGTCGCAGGCTCAGTCCGCAGTCGGTCTTGAGCTGCCTTAGAAGTGTGATTTTACTAGTTCGACCGCATAGACCCATCCGTACGCTATGGCTCAAAAGGCCTGGTTTTTCGTTCTCCTGCTGTCAGTGGCCTTTGTAATCGGTAAGTCAATTGAATAAGAGCCTTCTTCAAAATATTCTCATTGTCAATTTTGAATGTCCCGAGTTGTCAAAGAGCTTTAACTTCTGATATTTCGTTGGTAATCGTCTAAAAGTCGGAACCGAGATTCTTTTTCAATTGAAATTTTTAGTAAACTGTTTGGTAATTGATAATAGCATAAAAAAAAAATTTATTATGCTTTTGTGTTGATAATTTTGAATTAATTAAAATGATCATTAATGAAAAGTATTTACAAGTAATAAACTTTTAAGGAAAATAATTGAAATCCAGTTTAAAAAAAATAAAATCATGGTGTACTAAAAATAATGTCGTTGAGTTTCATTAAACTCTTTGAATAAGGTAAAAATACATCGTTTCCTTTCTGTCAAAAAAAAAAAAAAAAAAAAAAAAAATTTAACTAACCTGTAAAATTTATCAGCACATGCGATCGAAATAAGCATGCAAATAAAAAAGAAGAAAGAAACTTTCAGAGTCCTCGAGTTAGTAAACACCGCGCATAGTATCGTTGACCGTGCCTCGTTCGAGGCTGAGAGAGGAAACGTGTTTGCCCGCAGAGGAAGCAGGAGCATCACTCTCGTACAAACCTGTTTATCCGGCGAAAAATGTTTAGAACTAGTTTTTCCGCGCTTAAAAAAATATAAATATTTGCTATGGGGTAATTGTTGAATCACTCTTTACATCAAAGAGAGAAACTTGTTTATCTTTAGTTTTAAAAATTTTGAAATAAAAAATTTTTATTCATTGTTTTAGAGGTGATGACGTAAGTACAATTTTAAATTCTACGAAACTATTGGCAAAAAATGTACCCTAAATCGCAATAACCCTATCGATTAAAAATCTTTGTTGCTGATCGCGAAGTGCGGGTCGTGAAAATAAATCTTGCATAATGATTAGTCTATTTACGATATTCGTAAACATTTCGCTTGTGACAGTTTATTTTTTTATTCTATATATGATACGATAACCTGTTTTTAAAGGGTCAAAGTTGAATATTATCAATGAATTTGAGACTTCATAATCTATTTTAGATTGGATACAAACAGTTGGTCATCGCGAGAAATAAAAAAATATACTCTACTTAATTTAACGTTGTTTAAATTTTCTTATCCTCATACTTTTAAATTGCATTAATTTTATGTTTATTTGAAAATATATCTAAAAAATCCTGAGAGATTTAAAAATTAATGATCTCTGATCGGTAGAAAATTGATGTTAAATCTCCGAACACGAGTAATTAAGTCGAACATGAGTACCGTTTACGACCTTCTGTTAAATAATGTTACGATCTAAAAGAACAATAAATCAGAATGTTTTTTTTTTTTTAATTGCTTGTTTTTTACATCAAAAACAAAAAGTAAATTTTTAGTTTACATTGTACGTATTAGCTCGTGAATAAAAAAAAAACTTATCTTCTGAATAATTAAAGTAAAACCAATTACAACTTATTCGTCTCTTTCCCAACAGACAATGCAGACGCAGGCTGGAACATATTCAAGAAGAAAAAGGACAAGGATGCTTCGACGGAGTCCACTTTGATCGAGGCATCGAGCACAACGACCACGACCACCCTAGCTCCCTTACCAGAGGTATCATCAACCACATCCTCGTCGAGCTGGAAGTTCTGGAAGAAGAACAAGGACAAGGACGCCTCCTCCACAACGACCCAGGCACCCTCGACGACAACTCGTCGAGCGTCCAGTACTCCAGTCAGCGCGAACCGAGGCATTGCCGGCGCGGCCGACCCAGCTTTGGCTGTCGGAGT
Organism: Encarsia formosa; assembly: GCA_038277355.1. Classification (NCBI taxonomy): domain Eukaryota; kingdom Metazoa; phylum Arthropoda; class Insecta; order Hymenoptera; family Aphelinidae; genus Encarsia; species Encarsia formosa. The sequence goes on from CM076184.1 coordinate 118,195,569, forward strand.
GGGCAAGGATGTCCGGAATCTGCCCAGGAAGCCAGGCCCCGGCGTTGAAATAAGTCAGCCGAAGCCGGTGAGACCCGCATCCGGTACCGGGCACAGAGACTGGGCCTCCGACTTCATCAGCGCCGAATCCACCGGCAACGATCCAACTAAACCAAAACCAAAACTTCCCGAGCAGGGGCCCGCGCTCAGCGGTAATCAAGGTTCGTATCGGCGTACAATTTTTTTCCTCGCGATTATCTTCGTTCTGAGAATTTCAAATTGTAAATCTCAATGCGGAATAAGCTATTTAATGTCAACAAATGTTATGCGTTGTTAATTCGCGATGCTGTTATGTTATTTCTTCCCAACACTTGTATAATTTCATCGATAATTGTTGTATCTTAGGTAACAGACCTGCGTCTGCCCCGGGTTTCCCAAGCGCACCAGCTGCTTCACCAGGTAAGGATTTATTTTTGTAATTATTGAGCTTTTTGTACATGCAACGAATCTCATCGATGACTTATAATTCAGACGGCAGACCAGCCTCCGTTCCTGGATCCCCGGTAACAGGCCAGAAAACGCCGTTACCCTCAGGTAACCATTTTTCTAAAAAAAAATACAAATTTTGATCACAAATGAAGTCCTGATTAATCAAATGTATTTTCAGGAACCCAAGGCAAAGCGTCGGTGACCCCGAGCACAACTCCGACCCCGACACCCACACCAGCTTCGCGTCTCTTGCCGACCACGCCAGCGCCGAAGGCTAAACCAGGCCAAGCTTTTCCCACGAAACCAAGCTACCCACCACTGAATCCAGGCGGTGGCGGCGCGTCGCCCTCAGCCTTCCCCAGTGGATCAAAATCCTGGGCCGATGTCGCCGGAGGTGGCAGTCGTCCGGGATCTCCGACCGCTGCACCCAAATCTCCAACACCCACGCCCAAGCCTGGAACTCCTACCGCACAGAAACGTGGAGAACAGCAACCATTTGGTAAGAATGACATTGCGTTTTTAAATCTTTTTTTTATATTAAATTACATTTTCATTTTTACCCTAAATGAAAACAAAACAATATTTTTGAATTGCTCGACCACTTAGGTTGAAAATCTGAAAAAAAATTTGCACCAACTCTTGTTTGAATAAAACTTTTAGAGTACCCATCAGGAGGTCAATCGAACCGTCAGGGTGGCGGCGTATCCCCAGGAGCAGCGGCTGCAGCTGGAGGAGCCGCTCTGGCCGGAGGCGCTGCGGCAGCTGGTGCAGCCGCGATTGGCAAGACGTCGTATTCCACCAATCCTACCTACAGCAAGGGCAAGGGCGTCACGGACGAGGATCTCGAAAAGCTCTCGGAGGCGCTGTTCATCAAAGACGTGAACAACGCCAACAAGTACATCAAGCTCAATCTCCAGAAAACTACCACTGGAAGTAACAACAAGGACGAGGCAGCGCAACCGTAAATAATTTTTTTTTTTTTTTTTTTTAGTATGAGAGTTTCTTGAAAAATATTTACAATTTTTTATAGTGGTGTTTGTTAATGATTATTATTAGTTTAAATTTACTTTTTTTTTTAACTATATTAATTTTAATACCAAAAAGCTGTTGTTCAAAATTCTACTATTATTTGTAGTGTTCTTTTCTACCTGATCTGTTCTCAAGACATTAATTTTATTTGCTTAATGTATTTTAAAGTATACTTTATCATGATAATAATTGTATGATAATTAGATAGTTATAAAATACATTCACAGGCTACTCGAGGTCAAACCCGAAGCCTTGCAGATACCCACAATCCAGAAGGTCCTGACGATCTACGACAACTACAAGCCCGACACCCGCGAGAACGAGTACATCAGCCCTGTAAATTTACTAAATCAATATTTAAATAATTTAATTTTTTGACAAATTTCTATCAAAGAGAATAACATTTTTATGCTTGCAACTTTGAAGGCCCAGCGTCAGGAGGAAAGCGTACTGATCGACACATTTTTGAGCACCAACGTCATGAGCGCCGCTATGAGATTTTTAGCAGACAAAGGGTTCGTAAAAAAAGATTACTACGAATACAAGGATACCCTCAGGGCCATGTGGTTCAACCTCTACTCTAGAGGCGAGGGCAAGATAGGCAGCACCGGGTAAGATTATTGTATTATTTTATAATATTCATTGTGGAAATATTCATTACAATAATAATAACAACAAAAATTATAATATGAATAATAATAATTATATTTTACTTCCAGTTTCGAACATGTTTTCTTGACCGAGCTAAAACTCGGTACTGAAGTATCCGGTTTGCATAATTGGGTGTTCTTCAACTCCGAGGAAATGAAGAAAAAACTCGATTACATGGGATATATCAAGAAAATTGACCTTGGTGATGTAAGTTTTTCAAAAATATTTTGCATTTACAAAGAACTAATTCTTGATAGATAAACTGTCTATGTTTGTCATCATAAGTGTCCTGAAAAGTATTTTAGAAAATAAGTAATAGATGTACTACTTCTGGTTTTGCTATCAGTTCCAGCACTGACTTTAGAGCCCTTCTCAAAACTACTTCTGCAAAACCTGAAGTAGTTTATTAAAATCACTTATTTGAGTAAAATAAATAGTAAATCAATAACCATCTATAGTCAGTTTTGATTTACTGAATTTTTAAATTAATTTACAAAAGTACACGTCTTTAATATTAAAAAGCTTGAACTTTCTAACTCGACATTGAATAACTTTTCCAAAAATAAAAAAAATGCACTTCACATTTGCAATGACCCTGACCGAGTAACTTTTTTTTCCACAGAAAGCAGCAATCATAAAGGCTCACGTGAAATACGACGGAATTGACAAGCCGGTGACCACTACCTTCATAGGGACCTCTCCAGAGTTGGAAATGGCACTTTACACCGTTTGCTTCTTTGCGCGACCCGACGCCAAATGTCCGGTCTCCCTCGGTGGCACCAAGTTCAACATTCAAACGTATAAGTTCCGATATAGGGGTCGTGATTTGGTTGGCTCCGCTTACCCCGACATATAAGACTACAAACTTCGACTTTAAGTTAGACTAACTCTTAAGTATACTCGTAAAATAAATACATTATGCAAAAACTGTGATCTTGTGGAGATTATGAATAAATACTTGATTTATGAGATAAAAAAGAAGCCTTGTGTATTTTCTTATCGGAACCTACCTACTCTTACAAAATTATTATTCCAGATAGTGAGCGAGTATCGCGTCAAATGAGAAAAAAAAAAAAAAATTCCAAATAGCCCATTTAAGAAATTTTTAACGAAAACTAATTATTGCAAGTGGTAGAAAAAACAATTTTTTTAAACTGCAATCTATTTCATTTTGTACTCGACTGTACAAGCTAAGAGAGAGAAAGAGAGAGGCGAACCATGTGATCATCAATCACGCATGGATAACAAGTGTAAAGTAGACACTTGAAATCCGAACGTGCTTACTATGCAAGTTCACTACGAAAAATCGTCATTTTTTCACCTTCCCCCACACCTTTGAGAAAAAAACTCCTAGCTCTGTAAAACCGGTTCCTATTGAAAAAAGAAATCTAGGATTTTAGTTTTTCGAAAAAATCAACCCGTCGAGCAAACGAGCGTCCCAAGTTTTCGTACCTCGGGAAAAGAAGCACAAATACACGAACGATTCTCTCTCATCCGATAGTAAACAGATAAGAAAAGTGGGAGCCACTGCAGTGGGGAGCATCCACCAGTTAGTCGACCGAGAGCCGCTTTGGTCGGCGCGTCAGGCAAATATGTTTTGAGCCTTGCGAGTGAAGAAAAATTAAGTTTAGAAAGATGTACAGGAACTTGAGATTGCTGTCGCGGAAGTTGGCTAGGAAGTCCCGGCTCTACCACAGCGGCTCCGGGGTCTACGGCCACCGAGAGAAGACCATCAGGCCATTTCAAGGCAGGTATATAAAATCTCGCTATCACGAGTTTGTTAAGATAAGTGAACGAAGAGGACGTTAATCGAAAATTTTTAACCAAACTATTTGAAATTAAAAATTACTTTTTCAAATTCAAAATTTTGAAAAACACACGGTAAGCAAATTTATCATTTTGTGGAAGCAATCTTATTTTTATCTGCGATCGGACCCACGCTGGCTGATAAGCTGTATCAATCAAAACAATCACAAATTTCTCATTCAAAATCATATTTAAAAGAAAATACAAAGTTTGATTAATTTGTGTTTCTCTGTAAAGTTTCAAAGGAAGAGCTCGATGCTCGTGCAAGGTACAGCAACGTCTACAGGCTGGTGACGGCCTACCGAGACCACGGGCACAAACAAGCGGACGTGAACCCGATCGCATTATCGAGGCCGCAGCAGTTACCGGAACTTCGACCGGAAAATTTCGGTCTCGACCCGTCCGAAAATGTGCAACTGGAAGGCCTTCTGCGAGCCGAAAAGACCGCGGCGACCGTCGGCGAAGTTCTCGACATCCTTGACAAAGTCTACGCCGGCACCATGTCTGCTGAATTTAGCTATCTCGAGGTATGCAAGGATCTGGCGAGAATGTTTTAAAATTGATACGAGTATTTTTGAGTTTAAATAAATGTCTTTCATTTTTTTACTACTAAAAATAAAACTCCAAAAGACTATATGGAATTTTTAAACTTCAATTAAAAAATTTACAGGAAAGCTGTAATGATATATTGTTAAACAAAAGGGCAAAGTTTGACATGGCCGTCTCGAGTGAAGTTTGCCCCACGAGGCGAAGCCGAGTTAAGAATAATATTTTGAAATTTAAAAATTGCTTGAAAAAAGAAAAATTAAGAAGTCATCTCTGTACGAGATTATAAATTTTAAAAGCGAGTACTCATTACACAAAAAAATGGTACTATAGTTTTGAGAAAAATTTGACGCTGTACTAAGAATTCGATTTTCTAATTTTTTTATTTTAAGGTACATACTTATAAATTTAATTCTCGCTTTTTCGGCTAATTTGGCATTGTTTACTTGCTGTTTAAAATTATTTGTTACACGCACAGTAGTGATGATGATCCAGATGATGATCACAAAAGAGTGAGGTTACAAATTTAAAAAAAACTCTCACTGACGAACAAAAAAAGGAACAGCAATGCGTCCAAATCTATCGATCGAGGTGGAATTTTCACATTCTCATCTTATTTTTTAACGTAGTAGGAATGTAAAACTTTGTCCACAGAACTGACACATCGAAAAGTGCTAATTACATGGCTGAGAGGAATAAAAATAGTACATAATTTTAAAAACTGTTCAAAAAAAAATTTAATCATTGGAATAATTTTATTTAGCAGTAAGAGTTAAATGTCGTTTCTTCTTTTAAAGTTCCAATAATACTCTAATATAAATTATTGATAATAATGTACTTTAAAACTATAAACTACCAGATTTTTCTGGATCTACCTGGATTGATGAACTCATTCCTATATTGATCGCATCGATTTGACCCACAGTTTCATTTTTATTAAAAACTATATTGAATTGCAGACAGAAGAGGAGAGAGAATGGTTCGCGAAGAATTTTGAAGCGTGCTTCTACGAGCCCCTGACCGATGAAACGAGGCGCGCCATTGCCCGAGAAATGCTTCGAAGTCAAGCGTTCGATAAATTCCTGGCGGTTAAGTTCGTCAGCCTTAAGAGATACGGGGGTGAAGGTGCTGAGAGCATGATGGCTTTCTTCTATGAACTATTCAAGTTATCTGCTCATGGTTTGTATTTTGATCACTTTATTATTTAATTTTGACTAAAAATTGTCTGTATCAACGATTTTAAAATAAAATGTCAGAGTGAATTTAGTTTATGTTATAAAAATAATATTGATTTATTACATTTTTTGAAAATTAATATTATTTAAAATTCATTACACACTTTTACCAGAGATGAAAATGAAACAAAAATTTCAATTTACCATTTAGAGGGAAATTTAAAAGAAATAGTGATGGGAATGCCTCATCGAGGCCGTTTGAACTTACTGACGGGAATGCTTCAGCTACCAGCTGAAAAGCTCTTCCGTAAATTACGTGGTCTGCCCGAATTTCCGGAAGATGCAGTGTCCACGGGTGACGTTATCAGCCATACGGTTTCTTGGCCGGAACTGAAGATTGACAATCACAAGTTGCAGGTGAGCATGCTTTACAATCCGTCTCATCTGGAGCTCGTCAATCCCGTTTCAATGGGCCGCACTCGAGGTATAATGCAGATCCTGGAGGACGGGGCCTACTCAGAGGATAAAAACTCTCAGTGGAGCGATAAAGTCTTGAATCTTCAGGTACTTTGCAAAAACTCCTCTTTCAAAATTGATCATCTGTTTTGAATATTACTTTTTTACACAGGTTCACGGAGATGCAGCCTACGCAGGTCAAGGTGTCAACCAAGAATGTCTGGGGTTGAGTGGAGCCCCACACTTCGAGATAGGTGGTACTATTCATTTGGTTGCTAACAACCAAGTGGGTTTCACAACTCCTGCGTCTCGAGGGAGATCTTCGAGATATTGCACTGATCTGGCCAAATTTATCGCGTCTCCTGTCATACATGTGAACGCTGACGATCCAGAAGTAAGTAGCAAGAATGACAATCCAAGATTTATAAAATCTAATTGTAAACCTGTGTAGATGGTGGTAAAAGCGGCCAGGTTGGCATTCAGGTACCAGAGAAAGTTCCGCAAGGACGTATTCGTTGATTTGAACTGCTTCAGAAGGTGGGGACACAACGAGCTGGACGATCCAACCTTCACCAACCCTCTCATCTACAAGATAATTCAGAACAGAAAGTAAGCATTACGTAAAGTTATTCTTCTTCTCATAAATAAAGTTTTGGAAATAGGTCAATTCCAGATACTTACCTAGAGAAGTTGTCAAGTGCAAAAGTATTAAGCCAAAAGGAAGGCGCAGCCATCGTCGACCGACACTGGGCCAGGCTGACGGAGGCTTTGCAGCGTGTCGACGACTACATCCCGCAACCCAGTTACTTCACCGGTAGGTGGTCTCAGTTCAAGCAGGCCGATTCTTCCATAACAACTTGGGACACCGGATTCGACACTGAGATCTTGCGGTTCATTGCCAACAAAAGTGTCCAGTGCCCGAACGAACTGGTAAGCTTATGACATTCCCAGAAGTTGAAAAGTTTGACATAAACTGGTATTTTTTTGAAGAATCTGCATCCGACTTTGCTAAAGAGTCACGTGAACGCGAGACTAAAGAAAGTCGAAAGCGGCAGCAACTTTGACTGGTCCACCGCAGAAGCCATGGCTTTTGGTAGTCTTCTTTACCAGGGCTACAACGTCAGGATCAGCGGTCAAGATGTTGGTCGAGGTACCTTTTCCCATCGCCACGCCATGTTGATCGATCAGTCCACCGAAGGTACGATCTCTAAAATAAAAAAAAAATAAAAAACAAAAATAGCAAAACAGGAAAACTTGATAATGAACAATCTTACAGAAATGTACATACCCTTGAACTCTATGGTCGAGGGGCAAACGGGCAAGATCGAGTTGGCCAACAGCATACTGTCCGAGGAGGCAGTGCTTGGGTACGAGTACGGAATGAGCATAACCCTGCCGAACACCTTGACGATATGGGAGGCGCAGTTCGGGGATTTCTTTAACGGAGCGCAGACTGTGATCGACACGTTCGTGAGCAGCGGCGAGGCCAAATGGATGACTACCAGCGGACTGACCATGCTTCTGCCCCATGGCTACGATGGCGCCGGACCAGAGCACAGCTCTTGCAAGCTCGAGAGATTCTTACAGTTAACAGACAGCAAAGAGGATCGACCTGATGGCGACGACGTCAACATGCACGTTGTCAATCCCACCACACCGGCTCAGTACTTCCACTTGCTCAGGCGACAGGTTTGTGGTTGAAACTTTTTTTCTTTTGTTATGGTATAAATTGAGCAAAATATGATTATTTGGAGTTTATTAGAGAAAATAAGAGTCGTTTTGAAAATAATTTATTAAACTTTATTCATATTATGCTGAGAACACTGTGGACGTTTGACAATGTTGAAACGATTGAACAATTTTTCACTGGTATGTTATTCAAAAAATTCTAAAAAATTTAAGGGTACAAATTTTTTTATCTTGCAGATGGTTAGAAACTTTAGAAAACCCTTAATACTCATTGCTCCAAAAACATTACTTCGGCACTCTTCGGCAACGTCGTCTTTGGAAGAAATAGCTCCAGGAACTTCCTTCAAGTCCATTATAGGTAAATTTTATCTTATCAAGTATTAATAATTTATAATAGTCTACTAAAATTAAACACATATTTTGAATTACCTAGGAGATGACAAAGTAAACGATGACGCGGTTCGAAAAGTAATACTAGTCAGCGGTAAGCACTATTACGCTTTGGAAAAGCACAGAGAAATTCTTGGATCTCAAGACGTAGCTATTATTAGAGTCGAAAACTTATGTCCGTTTCCCGTAGTTGAACTCAATGAAGAAATCCAAAAATATAAATATGCAAAAAGTAAGTTTAATTTAAAATTTAATAAAAATTTTTTAATAACTGTGAATATTTTTTAGCTTTTATTTGGAGCCAAGAAGAACCCCAGAACATGGGTGCTTGGAATTTCGTTAAAACCAGATTCGAAAACCTTTGCGGAAAAAAAGTAAGTATTATTTCTACAAATATTATAAATTTATCAATTACTCAAGTAGTATGACAAACATTACTTAATGTTTTTTAGTTACGATATTCCGGGCGAGAGCCTCTTGCAACGTCAGCTGTTGGTATTGGCCAGTTGCATCAACGTGAAAGCGAAGAGGTCGTTGTCAAGCCGTTTGCAATGAAATAAAATTTTAATGTCATTAAATTTCGAAGTAATGCAACAATACAGTATAACAATATTTTTTTATTTTAGCAACAATTCAATTATTTAAAAACGATTTCCATTGGAATTAAATAATTATAAAAATGTATCAAGTCATAATTAGTTATTTTTAAGTTAATAATAAAATAATTAGAATTAATTTTAATTCTATAAAAATCATTTAAAAAATTTAACTTATCACATGTTTTTTTTTATTACATTATTTAAACAATAATTTTTTTTTTCACGAGACGAATTTTTTGGCTCTAATTAGTTACAGTTACATATTTAAAAAATTAAAAAATCTTTTTAATGATGTGCATTTAATTTCTAATACGCATATACCATACATTTGTACTTCAATTAATAAAAAAAAATTTTGCTATCTGCTTAGTAATCATTTATAGTCGACAAAATGAAGCGATATTTTATTTTTTACTTGCTTGTTCTTTGTCGAAGTGACGTTTTTCTTTACTCATCTGGTCTTTCGATTCAGACTGGAAAAATTGTTTAGAAATTGAAACGACTGTCTATATTATTGAATGAAAAAAATATGACAAACTTACTGTTTCGCTATCTAAACGTTTGTACTCTTTTGAAATAAGATCTTTCAATTCTTCCTGTAATAAATAAGCAATTATTAGATTTTATTTAGAGTTCATTTGTAAATAGTATGTATTTTAAAAATGGTAAAAATTACTTACATCCCATCCAAGTTTTTCAGTAAGTAACTGACATCCATCGTCACAGTCACCCAACCAAGCAACATCTCTGGTAGTCTCTGCATCAAAATCGAAACCTCCACTTATTCCTAAAAATCTTGTCAATCTAGTCTGCACACCAACTTTTTCTTTGTTAATAAGTAATCTGGGACAGTCTGATTTCACTCTAAAATGTAAGATTGCATATACTTACTCTAAAAATATCAACTTTTAAAATTTGACAATATTTTATATTAAAAAAAAAAAATTAACCTTTCAACTAAGGAAGCAAATGGTTGAACAACTAGACTGGAACCCATCACAATTAGTAGTTCTGCTTCAGGAAAATCTTCCGCAATTGAATTGTGAAAGCGATCAGGCAACATTTCACCAAAGAAAACTATGTCTGGTTTCACAACGCCCTTTTTGCACTCATCACATTTTGGAACAGTAACTTTTTTAATTTTTTCTAAAGAAATATATATATATATATATGTTGATTATAATTGAAATAAGTTATTTATTAATGAAAATTTTTAATTTTTTGTAAAAATAAAAAATGTAAATAAAATTTTCTTTAATCAAAAATATACTGTTTTCTTTAAACATTTTTGTTCAAATACAATGATTTATTTAATACTAATTTGTTTACCTTTTAACCAATCTAAATCATAGGCAGCTCTACAATCTAAACAGTGGCCTGTGTAAAAAGTTCCATGAGCTTCTATTAACTTATTTTCTGGTATCCCTGCTATTCTTTCCAAAGTATCTATGTTTTGAGTGTAATGTCTTAACAATAGTCCTTTATCATGTAACAAACGTATAAAATAATGTGATGGAGTTGGTTTGTAACCTTCAGGCATCAACTCTTTGGCCAATACAAAAAATGGTTCAGGATTTTCTCTAAAGAAATCTAGCTCAAAAATTGCTTGTGGATGAGGCAAATTATACTTATCTAAATTATGATATAAGCCACTTTTGGGAGATCTAAAGTCTGGAATTCCAGCAGCTGAAATTTAATTTTAATAAGTCACAGTTTATAAATAAAAATTTATAAAAATAAAAATAAATCTGATTACAAGTTGATATTCCAGCTCCAGCCATTGTAATTATTTTGGTTACATTGTTTTTCTTTATATAATCAACAATCCCATCTAAAGACAGCTCATCCAAAATTTTTTCTCCAGATGGTTTAGAAGAATCAAAAAAGTGAAGTTTTTGCTCAAAAAATTTACGTATCTTATCCATATTTGCATTGTCTCCTTCAACTTGATCTGATGATGAACCTGAACTGTCATGATCAGAACTTTTATCTGCAATAAATAAATAAGATTTGACAATCTAATACTTTCAATTATTTTAAATTATTTTAAACCAAATGTATTCACAAATACATAAATAAATGCTGAACAAAATTAAATTAAGGAAACTATGAGTCATGATCAAGTAAATATAAATAAAAAACTTTTTTATGAAATTACCTTTTACTTTATCTACAGGTTTCTTATGTTCCATAGCTTTTATTAAATGGTAGTAGGATGAAAATTCGTCTGTTAATGAAGAGAATCTGGTCAAATAAAAACTAAATGCACTTATAACACATATTGATAACTTTTTGTTCATTCAGTCATTTCAAAATTATTAATTAAATCAAATTAACATAAAAAATAGTACTGTCACACAGCTATTGTTCTCAAATCCTACTTCATGAAGTTTTATATCTTTTTTTTTGCCCCCTGCAGTATCGCTGCGTGGTGAAAATAAACATATATACCTATACATGCTTTATAAACATGTATAGCGGATTTTAAAGTACACTACCAACTTTGTAAATAAAAACTTTCAAATCTTTTATTAAAATTTTTTTAATTATTAAAAATATTTTAACTGTCATTTGATGAGTAATTATGCAATTTATCGGTCATTATTTAAAAACCATAAATACATTTACAAGTAAAGAAAAAATATAAATGGTCTAATTACCAACGGTAAATTTTTCACAAGTATCAAATTTCAAAATTTGATTGAGATAATAAAATTTTTGAATCAATATCTAAATATTTTTTAATTTACATAAAAAACATAAAACTGATAATGTTGCCCTCACTGCGCGCAAAAAGAGAAATCAACACGTAGGGCAGTCCCGCGAGTCTAACCTTTACATTTTAGTGAGCGCAGTCACCTTAGAAAAGTAACCGGCGCTGGACGCAGAATCCCGGCAACACGTGTTTTTTTTCTTTTCGTAAAAATTAGATTTATTTTTTTTTTAATTGAATAGTTTATTTACTGGAAGTCGCGAACATGCCGCGCACCGTTCGCGATTCCGACGATGATCACGAAGATAAAATTGGTAAGTTATTTGTAATGTAAACATTAAATTTTATTTATCGCGTGGTTTCATGAAAGTTCGACCATGTGTGATTCTCAAATTTCTGTAACGGTTTTCTTGAAGCTTAACTTTTTTAATATTAATTTAGTTTCAACTACTTTTAACTTTTGAGCTCATATTTTTATTTATTTATTTCATAAATTTTCATCCGTTATCACTCGGTCGATATTAATACAGATAATTTTTTCGATTCATACCTTTGATCTTGAAGGTCGCCAGATCCTCTGTTAGATTCCCGCTTTGTTAAATTATGACTGATAGGTACGATCAGTTCCTACATTTTGACTTGCCTTATTATTTAAAACCTTCATCGATTCAAGCTAATATATTTCAAATTTAAAAACTAACCCATGGACTATAATTTCTAACTTTTAGATTAAAGTAATAAGTTTTTGATGTGACCCCTGGTCACCAAAGTTTTATAAATTATACGCTGTGTTGAAAAAATTTGAATTAACAGACTTGATTCAATTTCAATGTTTCTGAAATAATTTAACAATTTGTTCATTTTTCTTTCAAAAAGAGAATAGTAAAGTGTTATTGTGATTTATTGCAGGAACTCGTAGAACTCGCTCTACAACTGCGAGTGCTCCTGGAACACCAGTGAGGCGGGCTACTCGAAGCAACAAACAATTGAGCACAATAGAATCATCTCCAGAGGATGATGAAAATATTGCTAAACCAGTGGGTCGAGCAACCCGCAGTAGAGCTGCTACATTGGAAAAAGGAACAATTTCTGCCATATCCAAAAGTTTAAGGTCAAGAAAGAATTCTGCAGCATCGGATCAAAGTGAAACTACAGATGCAGAGGTCTATACAAAAAGAGTTACTAGACAGAATGTTTCTGCAGCTGGAACACCAACAAAGACAAATCTAAGAACGTAATATTTTCAATTTATTCTACAAATATTTTACAATTTTATTTCTTTACTCTTGGTTTATATTAATTTTAATTTACTAAAAAAATTGTAGATTGCTAATTTGAAAGTTCAGTTTATTTTTGAGTGTATCAAGTAAATTATAATAAAAAATTTTTCTCTGTTTAGCCGAGCTATCAGAGCTGGCTCTGAAGTTAAATCTACTCCTCCTGCAGTAAACAAGAGAGTTACCAGAGCTAGTTCTGTTGAACCTTCTAGTAATCTCAATGAATCTGTTGGAACTCCAAGCAGAAGACGCACAAGAGCTTCAATAGTACCAATGCAACTTTCAGTAACTGAAGAACAAGAAGATGATCCTAAAAATGTTTCCGATGCTGAAGTAGATATTGAAGGTAGTCAATCAGAATTTAAAATTTACATTTTTCTTTGTGACTGATTTTTAATTTTGTAATATTTGATTATAGAAACTTCTTCAGTAACACAGAGTAAAACGACCAGGAGTAAAACATCAAAAACAACTAAAGAGGTCGATAAAAGTCAAACAGATGGTAAGCTAAATTTTTTTCTGCTTTTGTTTTTCATACAACTCTCAGTTAAGCAATTTCTTGTTGTTGTTTATTAATTTCTCTTATTTTTGATAATTTTAATATTGTACTCCTGATGGTTTCATAATTTTATTTTAATTTTTATTTTAAAGCATATTATTAAAAAAAACTTTTTACAAAACTATTTATCATGTTTTGATTAATTATAAAAGTATTAAATTTTATCCCAATTTAAAAAAATGTAAATCTGCTTGAATATTTTTATTAATTTTTTTTTTCTCCAGTTCTATTTCAAAAAGTTATTTAAAAAATATAATTTTTCTCTATTTTGTAAACAAACTGAGAGTTGATCAAAAAGTATTTGAAAATTATTATTTATTTTTGAAAAATTATTTCTCACAGTTAAAGAATCAATTAATGATTGTGGAAATTCATCACTGGACATACCTAAAATAAATGAGGAAATTTTAATAAATAAATCAAACAATGATGTTGATAATGAGACAAGTGATACTCTACCCTCTATTAATATACCTAAATTAGATAGTTTAAAAAACGCGCATGTAAATTTAGAAAAAAATTTAGTAGAAAACGAAACAAGTAATTTAAATTTATTGGTAAAAAATCAAAACGAACCAAATGAATCATCTTTGTCTGCTAGTCAAACTATATCAAAGATTAATTGTAATGAAAATAATAAATCAAATAAAATTGATGATTGTGAATTAGTTAACATAACATCGTTAGACTCGGATGATTCAAATTCAAGCATATCTATTATTCAAGTCGATAGTCCAGTAAAAAATACATCAGATCCTTTGCAATCAGATATAAAAAAACCCTATGTAATGTTAGATAAAACAAACTTAGCTACAGAAATTAATGAAATATCAAATGAATCAACTATGAATGATAGCAGTGGTCAAAATATTACCGAAAATATTAGCAATAATGCAGATGTTTTAGTTGCAGATTGCATTACAAACAATGAAAAATTAATTCCAAATATAAGCATCAGTGAAAAAATACATGAAATAATAGCAAATGCGGTTCTTCATATAACTGGTGAAAGTAAAGATGTTGATCAGAACAAATTAAGCCAAAACAATAATAACAGTGAAAAATATTGTACTCTAAGTGAATCGCCTAAAAGTAATTTAATGAATTCTGTTATTGTTGATAACATAGATATTTCTGAAGTAAATTATGATTCTGAAAATAAATATAGTACTGAAGCAGAAAATCTTATTTTGATAGATGAAAGTGATACAGAAGGTAGTTTGAATGATGTTCAACCTGACAAAAACAGTTTAATTTTGTCCAATGATAAAATTTCGAATAATCAGAATACTAATAATAATTTATTTAAAAACACTCCAGAAACTAATAATTTTTCACATAAATCTGATGTTAGTACAGAAGTAGGTAGCGAGGATAAAGTTGTATCTTCAGTTTTTAAGGATACATTGTCAACTGAACTTGATTCTAAAGTTTATAAAACTAATGATGGCAGTAATGTTTCCATTAATCAAGTTTGCAATCAAACCATAGAAATTATTGATGATAGCATAATTCAAAATTCACTCTCTGCTGAAAAAAAAATTAATGAGAGTATAGTTGAAATTGCAACCCAAATTGAAACCAGTGAAAAAATGCAGCATGATACTAATAATGTTGAAGCTGCTAATGACTGTGAGAATTTTATGACAGACGGAAATATTATCAGTTCTGATGTGATTTCAGTAAACCAAACTGAAGTTAATGAAATAAAGGAGAATAATTTATCAGAAAATATTTCACATGTTGATAGTCAAATAAAATTAGATAAAATAAATGAATTTACTAGCGACTGTCCAGTCAGTGATGACTTGGATTTGGCTTCAAAAAACATTGATTTAATAACTAACTGTAGAGAAAATAATGTAGAAATTTCTAATACTAACACTGATACTGATTCTAAAAAAAATGATCTTGAAAGGGATAAAAATGCCGTATCTTCTGTTGTTACAGACGCTGATGGTGGTAGTGCGTCTTCGCCCGAAAAACAGGAGTCTTCAAACGAAATTAGTATAAAAACTGTCACCTCGCCTCAGAAATCGCCGGAAAAGCAAAAAAAAACTGATCCGAAGCGTAAAAGTAAAGCTACTGAAAGAGATGATTCCGATGAAGATATGGAAAATTTGTTCCAAGACATTCCTGCCGAAGAATGGGCTGATAAAGATATCATAAACGAATCAGAAAAATCGAAAAACTCACAAGATGATACTTCCCATGATTCTCAGAATAGCTCTAGTCGTCAAGCAAATCAGTCAAGTCCTGAAAAACTACAGAAAACAGGTGAAAATGGAAACACATCTAAAAGTGATGAAGCAATGGAGGCTGATGATGAAAATACAAGTTCAGTTGAGAGTCCTCAGAAAAAACGAAAATCTTTGAATAAATCGATGGGTCAGAATAAAGATAAAAGTTTGACAGAAAAATTGTCTGAATCTCTTAATAAGAGTCGTAAATCATCGAGTACATCAACCGATTTGAATGTTTCAATTGAAAAAGAACCGGAAATCGTTGCAAAAAAATCTTTGAACGATTCTAGACGTTCTTTGAAACTTAATCAATCTCAAGATCAGAGTAAAGACAAAAGTTTAACAGAAAAATCCAAATCTCTTAACAAGAGTCGTCAGTCAACAGGAAAATCGTCAGAGTTGGATGTTTCATGTGGAAAACTCTCAATTTCTATGAATAATTCTAAAACTTCCAAAAGGAAATCTTTAATGGAACAATCAATCCTTAAAGAACATGAATCAGATGAACTAATGGAAGTTGATGAACAGAGTGATAATCAAAATAAAGATATTGAAAGTATTTCTAAAGTCAATATGTCTGATAAGTTGAATGATACAAGCGACAATGACAGTGAAAATGAGAATCCAAAGTCTGTTGAAAAAGTCAAAGAAAATATGAAACTGAAGAATTCTTTTAACAAATCTTTTCCCGCAGAAAATAAAAATGAAAGTTTGAAACAAAATCGATCTTCTTTAGGAAATTTAAAAAAATTAAAAGATCAGTCTTTGAAAATTAATGGTGATTTTCAGTCAGAATTTGAAAATTTGTGGAAATCAAAGAAATTGGATTTGAGTTCAAAAGACCAAACAGTAATGAATTTCGAAACTAAAGACTCATCCATGAAAGAAATTTCTTTTAAAAAGTCCTGCAACAAATCAAATCTTTCGGGTCTTGTTGATTCGGAGAGTTCATCAGATACTGAAACAAAACATGACAGCGGAAAAAAATTCATCAACAAGTCGATTCAGAAATCTCTTTACATGGATTCACCTTCTAAGAACATAAAAGATGCCGATGAAAAAGAATCCAATAACATTAGAAGAAGCATCGAACTTATGAAGATAGCGCATCCCACGAAGCACGATGTATCAACAATTGCAGTAGCTAGCTCCGAAGACGAAGAGGCAGAAGATACCGAATCAAGCGATTCAGAAAATGATGAAGTGGCGAAAGAGTACAATTTATCGGGTAAAGACGTCGGTCAATTTTCCGACGATGATGTTCCTGGAGATGACTGTCGAGCTTCAGAAGAAGAGTCGTCTAATCCTGAAGATGAAGGTTCAGATCTTGAGGGTTTCATTGTTGATGACAATGAAGAAGATGAAGAGGGAGAAGAAAGCGAAGAAGATGATGAGGGTGAAGAAGAAGAAGAAGAAGATGAAATAAATGAAAAATTGAAGTTTAACGACTCGAAATCTAAGAACAAAAGTATGAATGATTCAAAGTCGAGTCAAAAATACAAAAGAATTAGTGTAAACGTATCTCAATCTTCACAAAACTCAGATTCTGATGATAAAAAAGTAGAATCTGAAATAATCAGCAAAATAAATCTGTCAAAGGACGAAAAAACTCTCAACAGATCTAAATCGATACAAAATAAAAGCACGAACCTTTCAAATTCAGCAAACAAAAGCGCAAATGTTTCGAAAAACCAAAATGCAGAGACTTCATCTTCTGATTCTAGTGACGAAGAAGAGATTGAAAAAGTGCAAAATAAATCAAACACTAAAAACAGAAGCATGAATTCTTCAAAAGTTTATGGAGCTGAAACTTCGATCATTGCTGATAAAATTTATGCTGAAATGTCGGGTGCTGATTCCAGCGAAGACGAAAAGGTTGATGAACGTCCGCAAAATACGTCTAACGTGAAAAATAAAAGCCTAAACCTTTCAAACTTGGTAAAAAACAAAACTGCAAATGTTTCAAAAACTCATGATCCGGAGACTTCGTCAAGTGATGCCAGTGATGACGTAAAAAATGATAACTTGCTAAATAAGTCTTCCAATGCTAAAAATAAAAGTTTTAATCTTTCAAATTCAGTCAACAACAAAAGTAAAAATTCTTCTATAATTACTGAAAAAGTTAAGGATGTTTTGAGTAAATCAAGTGAAAAGAATAAAAGTAAAAATAGTTCGAAACTTTTGACAAATCAAAGTATGAATGATTCAAAGTTGAATAAGTCCAAATTACTTGGTAATTCTAAAGCTAAAAAAATTGATGATTTTGAATTTGACAGTGGAGATGATGAAGATGAGAGCTTTAAATTTAATCCAGGAATGTTTGAAGAAGATTCTTCTTCGTCGGAATCCGAAATGGAAAATGGCGATGATTCGTATCGTATAATAACTGCTGATCAGTCCTCGAAGAAAATGCTGATGGATTGTAGTACTCCAAAAACAGCGTCAGTTAAAAAGTCTGTCAAAGCCGAAAAAAGTTTAGCTGAGAAAAAAAATTATCTTTCAGTTATATCTGATCCAAGTGTTACCTCTAAACGCTTGTCAGGAAGTTTGAACGACCTTCGTGATTCAAAAATGATGAGACAAAGTCTTATCGAAATCACCTCTGCAATGTCTAATCGTGAAAATTCGAAGCTACACAATTCCTCGGTAAAGTTCAACGAGACTGTTGAAATTGTCGTCGATCAGCACCGGCAACTGAGGAAACTCGTTCCTCTTAACACGACGGTTCAACCAATGGCCTCTGAGACACCGTGCACCAAATTTTTGAAAAAAAGTAAACTTAACGAGTCCGTCCCAATTTTAAAATCTAGCGAGCTGACTCCAACGTTGAAAAAATCCAAGAAAGATACACCGAAAAGTTCAAAGACGAAAAATTCAGAAGCCGCTGAGTATGAAATATTGGAAGTGCCAGCTGAGAAAAAGTCGAAAAAACGAAAGCTGCATGAAGCATCGGCACTGGGATCTCCTGAAAATGATAGCGTTGTAAGTTTGAAGAAACACAAGAAGCGAGCACGCGTAGAAGCAGCATCTCAAGAAGACGAAGACGATGTTCCCGAACTGGTTGAAAATATTTCGGAAAGCAAGAAAAAGAATAAGCAAACGGAGGCTGAGAGTTTTGAAAGTACAGACGATCAAAGTCCACAAAAATCAAAAAAGAAAATAAAAACGGAAATTCCTACGAGTCCTGATGAAACTGAGAAAAAGAAAAAGAAGAAGAAACAAAAACAATCTGACCTGGAAAATCAAATGCTAGAACAAGACTCTGAAGCTCGAGTTTCCAAGTCCAAGAAAAAGAAGACTCAATCAGCCTCCGAAAATGAAGAAAACACGTCTACGGAAACGATCAAATCCAAGAAAAAGAAGTCGAAATCAATGATAGATGAATCTAAAATACAATCCGAGAAACTAGAAAGCTTAGCTACTAATGACAGTGACGATGATGCACCGGAAAGCGTTGGTTTTGAGCAAACCCGCTCTGAAGCTTTGAAAGCTTCTAAACAAGCGATAGAAAGCATACGAGCTCAAAAGGAAGCTCGCCAAAAAAAGCAAAAAGAGCACATTGATCGTATGATCGAACAAAAACTTCTTGCCCAAGAAAAAAAGGGCATCAAACGATTGTCCAACGATTTCCTCGAACAGCTCGACGACGAACCCGCGAAAAGACCGATTAAACGTCAAAAGCTATCCAAGGGCAAAGAGCGCCCGGTTATGCCATCCTCGTCAATGTTCAGTCCAGGAATACCGAAGCCCAAAAATCTCGATGTCGAAGATGGTTACTTGCGGCTCAGCTCAGCCGGCAGCACCACGGAATTTGGCATTGTTGCTTTACAAAAGGTCAAGGAGCTACCGAAGAAAAGCGTCGCTGCCATAAACTTCCGAGAAAAGATGCTTGCGAGAAATGCTAGGCAACCTATGTCCACTCACATCGCTTACATGGAAAAACAAAAGGCTAAATCTGGAGGACGGAAGTAAAAAGATGATCGTTTAATTGAATTTGCATTTATTACAAAATATTAAAAATTGGTTTTTTTTTCTTTTGAAAAGAAATGAATGTTTGATAAAATTAAGATTTTTGAATGTTTGTTATAGCATTGTTGTATACAATATCGAGATAATGTCAGTTTACAATAATATAAGTATATTTTTTTCACGTTAACAGTAATTTCACTGATCTTTTATAAAAAGTTAAGTTTGGTTCAATTGTTTTTGTTCATTCTCACATTATTGAGTAAATTACAATCTGGTTTATTAATATTTTAAAATAGATATATGTTAGCGAATTTATTAGTTATAAAATAATCATCATTTTGTGAGAAAATTAAATCTCGTATCCTTAAAATTTAACTTTAAAAATAAAACGTGCGAGGCTCAATAAGTAAAATAATGGAAGTTATGTATGTTATGTTTTGTCTAAGAAAGTGATGAGGAAGCTGTTAGGATTATTTTGATTTTTTAATGGATTTATTGACGCGAAAAATATTATTAAGTTGCGTATTATCTAAGAAATATTATAGTTTTAAATCGATTGCACCGTTAATTTTCTAAATTTCTTAGACGTTAAACCAGTGTTCCTTTCCAGTATAACTGAAAGTATCGTACGAAATAAATACTGTTTTTTTTAATAAAATTGAAGCACAATGTTATTTATATCCACTTGAAACTAGAAATTTATAATTGTGACAGTTTACCAAACTACATGCAAGAAATATGTTTTGTATTTTTGTATCAATTATTATTTAATAATAAAACAATTTTATAAATTTTTTGGTTTGATTGTGAAATTTTCATGTTTTGATTTTTAATTGTAAAATTTAATATCTCGTTGAAAACTTGAAGAAAAAAACAATGATACAAAAAGTATTTTTTACTATCAAAGCATGTAAAAAACTTGTACAAAGTGTAATAAAAACATATATTAATTACAGATAAACAAAAAGATTAATTTTTTCCTTTTTACCCAATTTGATCAATTTTTTAAATTTTTATTATATACGAGAAATAAACAATTGTAATAAAACATCAACAAAAAACTTTTATTAAAACATGTATTTATTTTATGAACAAATTTTCTTAAAATTATTAAATTTAATTTTTTTTAATTACGTTTCAAATTTTTAAACTAAAGTAAGTAACAACGAAGATAGTTTCTAATACACGGACGGTATAATGAAATAAACAATTAATTTATCTATCAATGTATAGAAATGTCGGCGCAGCCTCGGAACCACTCCTGGGGTCCACAACCGACTCTGCCGGAGCCGTCAGGGCAAATTCCCCAGTTGTTTCCAGCTTGATAGTGCCACCGGAAGCTGCAAATAAAGTTCATAATTTCATAAGTAATGGGGAAATTATTTATTGTGAATTAAATAATTTAATTTCTCGTATAGTTCACCTGCAGTGGTCGCAGGTAAGGCCCTGGGGCAGTACTACGTCGACGTGGTGGTCTCCTCCAGAGCTCGTTACCCTGTACTTGTCAGATCCGCTAGAGAGCTTGACCGGGTGACGCGCAAAACACTCTTGAGTCTCGGACTGGCCTGGCTTGAGCGGACAAACGGCGAACTGGAAGTAACCCTGGTGGTTGGCACTCAGGTTTACCGTCACAGTTGTACGCTGGCCCCGGGTGTACCTTTGAAAATGAAAAAAAAATTGTTTAAAAAATAATGATGAAATCGTGAGGTAAATTTGGGCTTACCTCTTGACAATGGTGCCGACTCCGTAAGTTCCTCCATTCTCGTTTGGTCTCGGTGGAGGGATGTTTACATTGTCACCGCAAGCTCCGCATTTTCTGCCGTTGCCCATCAGTCCCTGTAAAATAATTTTTTTAATGATGATTTAAAAGTTTAATTTTTTTTTCTATTAATAAAAATCAGATTTTTCTCCTTTTTAGCTCTCATAAATATTTGAGCATTCAGTGATATTAATTTGAAGATAAAACTCACTGACAGGAGTTTATTTAATTATTTATAATATAATTTTAATAATCTAATGGATATGACAATATGATTGTTAAATGTTTTTACACCCGCTGTCAAATGTCAAACAAAAAATCTAATCTAATATTTTTATAAGCAGTATTCCCCCTTTTTTTTTTTAATCAAACGTTTTATATGCAAAATTTTGATATTTTAATAGCATTATCGACAGGTGATCTATGCTAAGGTACAAATACATTTGAAAATAAATTTTTATTTTTTATTTATATACTTACTCCACCGCAGAACAACTCATTGTCATTGTAATTGACTGGAGTTTTAAAGCCTTTCCTCCAAGCACTCGACCTACTGACCGGATCCATGAGGCTTCCATGTCCAAGAATTTCTTCGAATCCCACCAGTAAAACTGATAAAATTAAAACAAACTTTAAATTCGACATTTTTTTTTTTTTTTTTTGTTAGCGAAAAATTTGCATTTGGTAGGTTGACTGTAAAACGGAAGACTCTTTTTATATATGCAACTTTAAATCTTGGATTTTGTTTGCCCGCTCAGAAATAATCAACAGTTCAATGGAGAGTTCTGAAACTCAATCGCCTGTGTCGAATCAGATATTTTGCCGAAAAAATTTCTTTTATTTTTGTTTAGTTGAGCAGAATTAAAAGTAGTATAGCCGAGTGACTTATGATCATCGAAATAACAAAAAATTCGTCGTTACTCGTAAATCACGGAAATAAAATGAATTTATCACATTGCCGAGTTTATTGTCAAACGTTTCCACGTGTTTATTATGTTGCTTCAAAATATTTTTTTTCCTACGTGATTGAGTTGTCGGTAAATTAAATTCGATAGTCGGTCAATGAGAAAAAAATGAGTGCATATAAAACAACAACATAATAAAACTAAGATGCCTCCGGTTTTTTTTTTGAAAGAGCGTCTTATAAAGTTATAACAATAGTTGAAAATTGATTAAGCTTGATGAAATAACAACGTCACAAATTAAAAATACGTTTAGCTAATAACCTGTGCTACTATAAATTTTTCAAATATCATTAAATCAACAAATTTTTATCAAATACAATACTTGAAGTTGTGAAACCTTTTAGTAGTTAAGGTAGTTCTACCCTGAATAACGTTTATTCGAGAAAATTCTGGAATTTTGGAAATGATTAGTTTGTACGTTCATACATACACTCACGAAAAATTGAACCGATTTACAATACTGTTTTTTTCCAGGCTCTTTCAAAAGTAACTGATTTGGCAAAATTTTAAGAAAAAGTAACCTTTCAAGCACAAAATAAAACAAAACGTCAAAACTACATTCAAGATATGTCTCAAAAAACATTATATCATAGTTCAAGTACTCATTTATGTAAATACGCAAATTTAAAAAAGTTTACAATATAGTTACGGAGAAATTGCGATTTGAAATTAATAATTTTTGTAATTTTTTTAAAAACATGAGTCAAGTTGTAATAATGCTCGAATATATATATAACAAGAATAATTGTAATATAACCTGTTCAATATGATGGATGATTTGGAACAAAGTGATTGTGTTCATCATAATTTTTTTATTTTTATTTTTACATATCGCCAAAAAAAACTTCATTTTATATAACATAAAAATAAACTGTCATATTTAACAAATTCTCTAATTATCTCGTAAATTAAAATTATTTAAAAATAACTATAATTCGAGCTATAATTTAAAACTGATCATATTTTAGAAGAGATTCAAAAAACTAATTTTATTCTAAAAAATTATTTATTGGAATTATGAAAATACATTATTATGTTGTTAAAAAATTACAATCATCAATTACGCTGAGCATTTGATAAAGAGAATGCAATGTCTCATTTTTCATTCAAAAGTTTATCCCTAAATTCTTGGCGTTTTTTTTTTCAAGAGCTTCTTTGCATTTCAATCTTTTATTTAAAACCGTTTTTTAATAAAACGACCATTATGTGTCGATTTTGAATACTTAATTATATTCAACAATAGTTAATTAACACAAAAACTACTCCGACATAACCTTTGAAAATATTTAAGAACAATTTTTAAACGAAATATGAATGAACATCAACGTTGCCAAATTTTTAAGAACAAAAACCAATTCAAAAATACTCGGTGTGTCAAAGCAGAGTCAGGGGAGAACTACCTTAAGTTTTTGACATTTTTTGAAGAGTAATTTTTTATTTAAAATAAATAAGAGAAGATAAATTTATCTGTGAATACTTTTTTCTCTGAAGAATTTAAAAGAATTTTTTTCAAAATGATCAAAAAAGGATTTTCTTTAAATTAATTTACTATAGTTTGACTCTTGAGGTTGAAAGTTAAGACTAAAATTTACTAATAATGCCCTTTTATTTGAGTAAGGAACTAAAAAAACAAAGGTTTCCGTAATCTTTGAACTTTGTATTATTTTTTAGCTTAAAAATTCCACAATCTAATTTTTTACTTTAATTTAAAAAAATAGAAATTTCTAACTGTGTTGTTGAAAAAAAATTACTCTAAAGCAACAGTTATCGTTTCAACGAGGGGTTACGGAGTTGATCCTGTTTGATAGGACTATCGCAGGACTATTATTGACTCAAAATATTATATCAAGCTCTCGTAGTCCTATCCAGCACAAAATAAGCTAGCCAGGACTATTCAGGAATTTTATAAATAGGACTAAGTGGGTGGGCCCTTGCGTTTAAATTTTTTTTCACATATAGCTTGAAAAACGTTAAAAAAAAGTCTTTTGTGCAAAAACACGAATTTTAAATGATTTAAATTTTCCCATACTGTTGTAAGAAAATATATTCTCGACCAATGACCTTTATTTTAATTAGGAAAATTTCTATATAAAATTTGAGATACCATAACTTTTGTTCGACTATTCATTTTAATTAATTTATTAATTAAAAAAATTTTTGAAGTTTTGGTCGCAAACTTAAGTTTGAACATAAAAAGTAGAGAATAGTCTTTGTTTGTTGAACTCCAAAAACAGCTAGTAAATTAAATTTATCAAAAATTAAGATTTTCAGAACAAGTCGTTAGAGTCATCACAGTTATTTGAGAAGTACATTTGGCTTAAACTTTTTTTTTAATTCTAAACTGTGTGGAATTAAAAATAAGATTTTCATATATTTTTTTTTAATTAAGTAAGAGTACTCGTTTGTTACGAAATAGAAAAACACACTTCATAAAACCAGTGCAGTCAATCAAGTTGAAAAATCTTAATGTTTCTACCTAATAAAAATTATTATCAAAATAATTCACTCGTGTGTTTATAAATTTTCTTGAGTAATATCATTCATGAAAATTTCATTCATAAAAAAATGACGTCAGTGGGCGTTGTTTTAACATCTTTTTCTGCAACTTTGACACATAAATATTGGCTTAATAAACATATTAAGGATGTTCAATGATTTTATGCAAACAGAAACTGAAAAGAGCAAGATTTTACAATGAGCAAAGTAACTAATTTACTATCAACTTGTTAATTTTAAGTTTGTTAAAAAAAATTCTCAAGTCCAAAAAAAAATCTTTTTTATTATACAAAATAACTGTTATGGATGATTTAACTCTGATTTGGTAAAAAAAAAAAAATAAATAATTCACCCTTAAGGAAACTAAAAACTGTTTTAATGAGATTTTGATTTAATGAATTCAAATTGAAATGCATTCGTTCAATTAAATTGACAGCAACTTGCAATTAATGTTAAGTAATGAAATGTGCTGTAATTAATTAAAAACCTACTAAAATCAATATTTTTCTTAGTTTTTTTTTAGGAACTTTTAAAAACACTAAGATATTAGTTTTACAAAAATTATCGTTAAACGCGATTTCGTATTTTACGATTTACTCTTGAAAGAATTTTTTTTGTATAAAAATGAAAAAGCTTTAACAAGAAAATTGAAGCGTGATTTGATTTTTAAATATAGTAAAAATAAAATAGATATGCATTTGTAAGGTTCTCAGAAATTATGTTATTAATTGATGGAATAAGTCTACGATAAATGAGTATGAAAATCAATTTTTTTGAGAAATCACTAATTTTTTATTTTTATTTATGGTAAAATTCATGGTAGCACAAAATTTTGGGAAAATCGTAAAAACCTGTTACTTTATTATTTATAATTTATAATGGATTTTCACCAAGTAAAAGCAATTACCTTGAATATTTTACATCGAACTCGCTTAAAAATGGATTATGTTTTCGGGATTTATTACAGTTATGCTAATCATTTTCTGAACTTTAGACTGTCGATTGATAATATCCGAGACTCTCAAGCGGAAAATGATTTAAGTTTTTACATCTCTTTTTCTCTCTCTCTCGGATCATTAAGTTTCTCGATGAAAACTGATCCATTTAATAATTCTTTTAAAAAACGATTAAAAATTCTATAAAAAATCCATAACACAATTTTTTTGGTCACGAATAAAGTTCTAAATGAGACTTTTTTTTTCAGTGATCCAATAAAGTATGTTTTTGCACTACGATTTTAATAAGGTATGTATTGCACTGATATTTCAACAATGTATGTTATTTCACAGTACAGTCCAGATTTATCTTATTGATCTAACACGTCGATATTGTATATTTGTTCATGTTAAATAAAATAATTTGGAATAGTTTTATTAGATTTTTTAGTTATTCCACAGTAAAGTAAGTTAAATAACCACCTTTTCATAAATAATACAAATTACTGTGATTACGAGTAAAATTAAATAAATATAAGAAAAAAGTGCCATTTTTATGATCAATTATTAGTTTAGATAAATTGACTTTATGCAGGTAGATTTGAAGAAACTGTGTTGTTTACATCGGAATAGTTTGACGCAGTTTATTAAAGTTTTATGTAAAATTAAGGTACGCTTTTCTTGTTTAGTTTAATTAAAGGATTATAAAGGATTTTCAGATACTTGATAAATCAATTTAAAAGAATAATGTTAGTCAGGTTAAAATTGTTTTTTTCTCAAACTACAACCAAATAGTGTTATATATTTCTCACTATTATTTAAATATCTAATTGAATTTTTTCAGAAAATGGAAAATTATACACAATTATATTTATTTTGTAGGTATTTATGAAGAAGTATATTTATCTGCATAAATTTTCCACCAAGTCTTGCTGAACAATAAAATGTCGTTTAAAGTTGCACAAATATTTTTTTTTAATCATCCGGTAAAAAGCACTAATAAACTTTTAAAAAATATGTGACGATCAAATCAATTTTTTATTGTTTCCTTGTAACTTTTTTGTAAATTTTTGCATGACTTAATTTAACTTTTCATCGATAATGAGATATAAATTCACGATACGTCAAGTTTATTGTAAATAAAAAAAAATTTAAAGATGCATAATTTTTTGTTTCTTTTATTTTCTTAAATTTTGATAATGAATTTCATCAAATTTTATATAAGAATTGCACTCACGAACTTGACAGTGATTTAAAATGCATATACAGCATCTGTCAAACAGATAAATCAGTACGGTATGAATAGAATGCTTTCGACTTAAAAAATCTTTCATACGAATATTGATATTTTTCTGACTTATTTTACCGTGACCCAGATTAAACAAAGACACGAATAAAATGATGTCAAATAATTAAGTGTAACAGTTTGACACGTTTTTATCCTCCCAGTTTTTTAAATGATGTGTTGGTTGAAATTTTGTCGAGACAAACTATAAAGATCTATTATTCAAGTTTTCAAAAAATTTTAGTTTAGAGAGATTAAATTATTTCGGTAAATTTTAATGATAGGAATGCATTTCTCTTTGATGTTTAGGGTAAATGCTTTTTTATTTTTTTGTTTTTATAATAATTTTATAAACGCATTGTTTAACAAAAAATTAAATTTTTAGTTTTTTCTACTTTTCTATGTCCAAAAATATTTTATTTTCCACACACCAAAATAGGTGTCGAAAATAAAATTTTCCGCATTCTAACCTCCAAATCGGATCTTTGCTCCTTATTTTCGGTTGTTATAATGCGTAAAAACATGTTTCGATACAAGTGCGCAACATCACCAGTGCTCTTTGAAGAACCTTGGGCTACGCTTCGCTTCGCTGGGGTAGGATTGGAATTATTAAAAATTTTGAAAACTAATTAATTTTTTTAAAAACTTAAAAAAAATAAGGGTAACGCGTGTTTATAATCGAGGAAAACATGTGTTATAATATTGAAAATTATGTGATTGTTTTCTTTCCGTTTTTTTTTTTTTTTTTTTTTTTTATCTATATCTTGGAAATTAAAAAAAAAAAAAAAAAAACGATTTCCAAATCAACTAAAGTTAATTTATTCGCTTCAATTTACATTAGAATAAGTAAAAAAAGTGCTTAGGTACAATTAAAAGTAGATACTTTAATTATAACTCATTTTAATTTTGAAAAAACAGAGATATTCAGTCAAACTTAAGTTTTCTAACAATCCTCCTGGATACATTTACATCGCTGGAATTGGTTACAATAAATTGTATTGCAATGCGATCATAACTTGGTTATAGAGGCGAAAAAAGCGTGCCGCAAGGATAACGCACATGTAGCAGTTATCAATTCTGAACAAGAGGCAAGAATGAGTCGACTCAAAATTATTAAAAAACAAGCGGCCAAATGACATGTCTGGCTACGGTGTTTTTGCTTGCTGTGCAAGACCGTACACTTTAAAACAAATTTGGGCAAAAACACCTTCGCTTATCGCTTCGCGCAATGCACAAAAGGCACAAACGACCGTTCAATTTTGTCCATTAGGTCGCGAGAAATCCTGTGCACAATTTAGGGTTGCATTTTTTGTTCTGCCGAACTTGTAAGGCCTCCCTGATCACTTCGGGATCGGTCGGGCCTAAAAATGAAAAATCTCTCAAAGGTTTATTTTATTACGTCTCTGTTAAAAACCCAAAAAATAAATAAGCAATGATTAAAGATTCATTACAAAAATAATTAATATTTACATCATCAAATATTTACATCATTATTACAACATCAATACATTCTGTTCGAGTCAGATCACATAATACACTAGAACTAAAAATTAAAAATCTATCAAACGTTTATTTTACAACGTCTCCGTTATAAAATAAAAAAAAAAAATAAGCAATGATTAAAGATTCATTATAAAAATAGTGAGTAATTACATCATCATATATTTACATCATTATTACAACATTAATACATTCTGTTCGATTAATATCACACAATACACTAAAACTAAAAATGAGAAAATCTATCAAACGTTTATTTTAAAAGCCAAATTTTCATCATTTTCATCATTTTTAGGTGAAAGTCTTCGTTTTGTATTCGGAAACCTGAAGAACCTCGTGTAATAGTATCTCAAGATACTTCCCATGGACTTGTGCGGTAAAAATTTCTTCATCATTGCAAAATCGTTTTGCTTATAGTCCTGCATGATCTGCTTGTGGTATAATTCGAACAGAAACTCGTCCTTCATGGTCCAGTTGTCCTCTGTGATCAAGGATACTGGAGTGTAATTAAACATATCCTTGCAAGCCTTTTTGATGTTAAACTTGTGCCAGTACAGCATCCCCAAGGCTTGCTCCGGGTTGTACTGATAGGTCGACATACAGTATTTAACGAAGCGACCAATCTTGTACTCCGTCAAATTGCAATTCTCGTTACTCCATTGAATTTGTTCCCGGATCGGTTCGTTTTCGAACTCTTTATCTCTGTCCTCGGTGGGTATTAATTTGGGAATGGTGGCTTGGTAATTCTGGCCGACGTTTATTTTATTGTTTTGCAAGTAGTCGTCTTCGCTTGAGTCGGAGTATGAGGTAGGACTGTTTCTTGGTCTGCGGTGGTACTTTTTGGCCATGGTCATCTGTTTGGTTATCATCTTATTACTTTTTTTAAAGAATATCTGAAAAAAAATGAATACTTAGTACGAGCTATTGGATACGAGAAAGGCCTAATACCTCGAAAAAAGATAAATTCGAGGTGAAGGAAAATTGAAATTATGTAGCTATAGTAAAAGAGAAACATGAAGTTTTCTTTAAAAAAATTTGAAATTAGGTTTACATTAAAGAAAAAAGTTTTAAACAGCTTCCCAATGTTATTTATTTTTTATTATTTTTTTTTTTTTTTACATCAACAGAAACAGCGTGAAAGTGTGGGCCGTTTTAAAAGACATCGCAAAAGATGACCTGCACCGAAGTTTTTGATGAAAAAAAAGTTTTGTAAAATATATTTTACTATGAAAATAAATTCTTGAAAAAAGCCGATTTACACCGAGTTTCCCCTAATTATTCAGTCAGGCCCTTTTTATAAAAGTGTATGTTTTTATTGGTTGAATTCTGAGGTTCTGCGAGAAAATTATTTCAAATCGATAAAAGCTGCATTAAAAAAATATTCGTATTTAATTCTCAGTATTGTAAAACTATAAATTAATTTTGAAAACTGTCAATTTTTCAAACAACATTATAGTTTTTGTGATCATCAGGAGATTTTTAATGTTTTTTTCAAGTGTAAGTATTCAAGCTTGATTAATTTTAACCAGTTAAAACATTAAATTTTTTTTTTTAAACTAGCCGTAAGTATCAATTTTTGCTTGTTATATTATTAAACCTGTATCAAAAGTGCGAGTCAATAAACTAAGCTTGCATTTGCTTTTCTGGTTGGTAAAACCAACCGAAAAACCTGTATAATTTAAGGTTTCCGCAAAAAGGGCCTAACCAGGTGCATTCAATGCTTCTAATAACGGATCAAGCAGCTTAATTTTGGTTTGGTTCCAGTACAGGTGAACCTCTCTGATTCGGACAAAACGGGCGGACTTCTGTCTCTCTCGCTCTGCTTAGGTCTGCAATCTGCACGGAAGAGACAAAGACACTCGTTACGTTTTTCTAGAAAATTCCGAATAAGAGTGGGTCTGTATGTGCAGTGAAAGCTCAAAATGATTTAAACCATACAATGTCAAAAATAATTGGAGTAAATTTATCACGCTCAATGATGTAAAAATCGAGAACGTCGCTCAATGATGTAAAGTTACCATAAACTGCGCAGTAAATTTAACATAAAATTTGTAAATTTACACCATTGAGACCATATTGAGGCATGTACCTCAACCTTCAAATCATGACCAATGAATAAATAGTTACATCATTGAGCCATGTATGTACATTTACCAATTTCAGTAAAACTACAAAGCTCAACGATGTAAGTTTACGATCATTGATTAATTTACATTGCTGATCGAGATAATTTTAGTGAAATTATTTTTTACAGTGTACAAATAAGCCTCGATGTATTATTCGAGCTTGAATCTCCAATTCCAAAAATGACAGTTTTACAATATAAATAAAAAAATTTTTCAAACAATTTACAACAAATACGTAGGTATTTACGTGTTTAAAAAATTATACACAATAAAATCGAGAATAAAATTTGTGACATCCACGCTAAGATTTAAACTTCAAATCTCACATGAATCAAAATTATGCGCTTGAAATAAGTAAAAAGGATGCAACGGCAGTAAACGAAGTAACAAGCTAACCAAAGTAAAAGTTAGTTACCTTAATTAGTTGAAATTATTCTTGTCTTCAGCTCTCTCAAGAAACTTCACAAAGAAATATATGCTCTTGACGGGTGCTTTAATCCTGCCTGAATCTGCGCTTCAAATTTAATTAAACTGATGATTTTCACTTCGGTTCCTCGTTGAAAGCTACGAGTAACACCAAGATTCGTTATGGCGGTTCAGACGACTCTAACAGCTTACAGACTCCGGCGTCCTTTATTAGTTTATTTTCAGGTATACAGTATTTGGATGCAGGCTGGAGGGTAGAGGGATGCATCTAAATCTCTAAGCTTTTGAAAATGGCTCCAAATTTGAATTTTTGAAATTAATTTTCATAGTTTAAGATTTTATGTTTATTTAGTTACTTATTTACTTATTTATTTATTGCGTTAAGAGAAAAATTTTATAAATTGTTTGCCTGAGTCAACGATTTTTGAAGCATATTTTTCGTTGCCGATTGTTAAAGATACTTCTGTTCCAAAATTAAAGGTGTCTCTTTTTTGTAAAGTTATAAGAACTCAAATTTAATGGTTATTTCGGAACTACAAGAAATAGTTAAAATCATATTTTTTTAAATTAATGCTGTTATACTTAATTTCTGTTTATAACTTTATAAATAAGATTAGTAGGTCATTGTAACTCTATTTTTTATTTATTATTATTATTATTATTATTTTTTTTTTAACTTACGCAACATTTGAAAAGGTAATAAATCCAAAAAATAAATAAGCAATGATTTAAGATTCACTTATACATCAATCGTTTATTTACATCACGTCGATCGTGCCTAATTAAGGTTTTATTCGTGATTGGCACCCTTGAAAACCCCCAAGTACAAAATTTTAAACAGTTGTGATGAGTCACAGTCATAACTTTGTTTTACTTAAATAAAGTAGACCTTATATTAGTCCAATCAAAAAATGAATGTTTTCAACGAGTTTTCCCCCTACAAAAACCCCCGAGTTCCTAATTTCAAGTGAATCCGAGGCATATAATATAATATTATAATATATATAATAAAATATTTCTTTTCTTTTTTTTTTTTTTAAAGAAAAAAGACGACGAAAAAAATAAACTTCTTAATATAATAGAAGAATCCTGATCGATGAGGCCATCATCAAAATAAATTTATATTTATATTATTATCGCACGTAAAACAACTTTAAATAATCGTCAAATTTTCAACAATGTGCTCTTAATATTCATCATGTTTCTATAAGTAAAAACATATTTCAGTATGAAAGCTTAGAAATTTTAAAGACTAGCCTTTACAACAATATATTAAAAATGCAAGGCTTTTTTTAACGAATAACAGTAGTTCTGTAAAAGTAAACGTTCAAAAAAATTAATTGAAGTATTGAAAAATATTTTTTCACTATAAACTTAATAAATAAATTAATTTAAAAATGATAATATATTTGATGAAAATTAATTGAATTTTTTTAAATATAAATTTTTTTGCGTTTTCAAGCAAATTATTATTTTGTGCGTCTATTCAATTTAAATTGAAGGAAAATAATTTTTACACCAATAAAATTTTTCTGAAGTCAATTTAAATTGAAGGAAGGTCTATAGTACAACTTACAACACTCGATCCAGTTTAATAAATGATCAACAGGATGTGAAGTCATAAAAAAACTCAATTTCATTGACGCAGCGTAATTCTTTTTTAAGGAAATCCAGACTTTTTAGAATGAGTGAATTTCATTAATTAGGTGCAATTACTTTCACTCTGTTATAGAAAATTAGGACATGAAATTTGATTTATCGGGAGATTAAGAAAACATAAAATACATCATTGGAAAAATTTAAGATTATTATCGTGTACTGTACCTGATAATTTTTTAACAGACGGTTGATTATGCTAAAAGTCTGACGCTGTTTCCGTTTCGATACATTAAATCTGAATGACAAATAAGGTAATGTATTTGAAAAAGTTCAATTAGATTTGATAAATAAACCTTTAATGGGATCACTCATAAATGTATAAAAAACGAATCTTTCGCCAAACTCGATGCATTATTTTTTCAACATTACTGCAGTGTAAAGATTCAAAATGTTTAAAATAGCATTTTTATCTGTTACTATATTAGCAGTTTTGCGAGAAACCTGCGGACATGGGATGGTTATGGATCCCGTAAATAGATCCAGTGCTTGGAGAAAAGGATTCAAAACTCCGACAAATTACGATGACATGGAGCTGTACTGCGGAGGTATCAGTGTGAGTTGGATACAATTTTTAAACGTGACTTTTGAAAAAAGTTTTTTGGGGTTGTCTTATAGTAATTTTTTTCTAGGTACAACATGATCAAAACGGAGGAAAATGCGGTTTGTGTGGTGACAATTACGCTATGAGACAACCACGACCAAACGAAAACGGAGGAAGATATGGAACCGGCACAATTGTCAAAACGTGAGTTTAAAGATGACTACTTATTACATGTGTATCACATCATTATTTTATCTAATTAAAAAAGATTTACATTCACATTATTATCAATAAAAATTTTAACTCTGCAGTTGTAGCAGATACTCATTTCAGAAAATACTAAATTATTTTAGATTATTTAAACTAAAATAATTTATTTTCAGTCTATAAGCAATCATATTTTCCAAATAGTATAAATATTATAATATTCAATCTATAAAATATAATAATATTGAATGGTTAGAATTTTTTAAAACTTATGACATCAAATCAAATCTAATGACTCTAATTGATTGTTTAAACATAGACTGTACTATTGTATGAATTCCAGATTAATATTTTCAATGATCACTCTCAACAATATAAATTTAATAATCAATATACATAAATCTTATTTATTATGAGGCTTTTAAAACTTAATTAAAAAACCTTGCTACTACGCCTAGTATTTCAAATTCATTCACTTATGGAAAAAATATTATTCAATAAGATTATCAAGTTGTTTTTAAGTTTTTTGCAACTTCATAGTAAGAAGAGTAATTATTTATTATATAAAAATTTTCTTCATTAATAAAATAAACTTCATTTCAGTCAAGTTTGAGTTGAAAAATTAATGTAAAAATTATTGAAAGAAAAATAATTATTTCAATGCCAAAAAATGAAAATTATTAAAATTTGATCAAAGTTTGCTAGTTCAAGTTCAAATTTTATCTGAAAATTCCAATGAAATTTTTCAAAGATTCATTATTAATGTTGACATAGATTAAAATGCCCTCAATATTAGTTTCAATACATTTAATTTAATTAAGACATTTAATTAAGACCAAATATTGATATATAATATAATCAAATTAAAATTTATATACAAGTAATAATTGTTTAAAACCTTAAAAAATTAAATTTTATTTTTTGAAAAAGTTATGCTTATTTGTTATGCAAACAAGCGTTAAGATTACATAGGCAACATTCATTTTATTATTATAGATAAAAAAAGAGGTGTGTGTCTGACGTATGCAGCATTGAAAAAAAGACTAGTTTGACCTCATTAATTATCTAAACAATAAAAGTCATCCTCAAATAATGTTCATATTAATTTTTTCTGAATAATTCTAAGTTACTGATGACTGACAACAAAATATAACATTGAAATGCTTAAAGACTCTAATTTATTTATGGTTAAAAATTTTAACATATTCTAAAATGTATTTACATTAAAATTAAAAATTGAGATAATCACATTCAAGCTAAAAAATTGTCACTGATTAACTTTAAATTTTTTATTTGGTTTACTTTTAGTAGCCTTAGTCCGTTGTCTTTTATTTACCTCTTTTTTGAGGTTAGTTTGATTAGGAACCTTGGCTGCATCCTTTTTTTGTTTAAATTCTGGGGGTCTTATATCTATAAATGGATCTGTGAATATTCCATTTACGATTTTATAAAGTGCACTTTCACTTTGCAAACGTTCTTCATCCACAAACTTATCATCAATGATATCTTCTATTCTATTCATCCTGAAATGAAAATTTAGACAATACGTAACTTCAACATTGCTTAAGATCAATTCCAAAGTAATCGTTCGATTTGTACATTTATTTAACTTTATAAGTAACTTACCAATCAATTTTTTTAAATTCTTCCATTATTATAACGATTAAAACTTGCTTTTTATGGTTCGGCAAATACTATTGATCAGCAGCAGACTGCTTGATAGCTCCGATTCGAGCGACCGGCAGTGCTTTGTTTATGATCAACGGAAAGAGTATTGTGCCAAGAACACGTGCTCACTGCTCAGCTCAGTAACCGTGTGCGATTTAAATTTTCTATTATTAATAATAATTTTTACTTTCAAATAATAACAATTTTTATTTAATTTTCGTTAGAGAAAAATCAAATGTTGCAGTTGTTTTATCGTTACTATTTCATTGATGTATATATTTTAAATTTCTAGTTGCAATTTTTTTAAAGAAAGCATAACAATTTTACGCAATCAAAATTGGGTAATTTTTTTGGGTTAAATTTCTGGGTCCTAGTACCGGCATGTCTCCTCATGTGCATTAATAATTAGTACATGAAAATATGCTAATTAAGAAGATAATAAAGTACCGCTATGCGTAAAAAACAAATTTTAAATTTATGCTGATAAAATAATTTGAAAACTATTTGGCAATTTTAAAGTCTGGTAGTGATAATAAAAAAATCAATGAACTTTTTTTTAATATGACCTAAATATATAAAATAAAACTTTTTAATTCAAGTACCACGCATTCATAAAAAAAACTGTACATTGCAATATAAAAACTATAATAAATTTAATTAGCTAGATTAAAAGTAAAATATAATTTTTTAGTTAAAGGTTCTAAAAGTATCAAAATTTTTTCAGTAAAAAAAATAGTTTTACTAATAAAAATAAATTACTTTTTCAGGTACAAAGCCGGACAGAGATTCACATCCACGGTTTGGATCGACACGAACCACATGGGAAAATTCTGGTTTTCGGTTTGTCCTCTGAATAACCCCGGTGAACTCGAAACCGAGGAGTGCTTTGCCCGTCATCCGGTCAAGCTCGCCGACGGATCCGACTACTACGTACTCAGGAACAACTTGCATGGAAACGTCAAGGTCGAGCTCCAACTACCCCAGAGACTGACTTGCAATCACTGTGGTAAATAAAATAATAAATTTTTTTAGTCTCTTAAATAAAAATTTTTAACTTTAATACAATTTATATGTTTAGTCTTCAGATGGCACTGGAAAGCTGCCAATAACTGGGGTTTCTGCGGAAATGGCCGAGGAGGCATGGGATGTGGACCCCAGGAACACTGGAGAACTTGCTCCGACATCAGCATCGAATAAACTTTTGCTTTTTTTACACAATTTTTATATAGATTTTTTAAAAAATAAAAATTTTTTAATAAAAAATTAAGATTGTGTTTGCGTGAATTAATATGATTGAAACAATAAATTACGATTTTGGACAAACTTTGATCGCAAGGACGTCGATACATAAAAAACATAAATAAGTAAACAATTCGAAATTAATGTTCGAATTTTCCATTTGTTTACGAAATCAATCAGATTTTTTGCATATGTATATTTGTTTAAAAATTAGCCTCAAGTTCATGTCGATTCGTTATTCTCGTATATACGTTTACCGAATTCGTAATTAATTCCTGAATCGAACGAAAAAAAAGTCTCAAAATATTTTATCTCAATTTAAACCATCATTTTATTTCGAAACACGACCTATTTGAAGAGAAAGAGTTAAATATTCATAGAAAGAAACGGTACAGCTCGTTTTACTGTAATGACGGTTCTGCCGAAATTTTAAGATGAATCAGGCATTGTCGCGAAGGAGAGGGAGAGGAAAAAAACTTTGAAAAGTCGTAGAATCGTCCTCGCTTCGGAATAATCGTGTTCGTGATATTATTCCGCTCACGTAAATTCGAAAAAGTTAACTTTCATGAACTTGAAATATAATTTTTCATACGGGTTTTAGATAAAGTCCAATTTTTATCAAACCGACGAAGGAGTACAATCGTATTAATACTTGGCTTGTGCGGGGATAGATGTGTTTTTGCGAGCTCCAGTCGGAAAGTATTTAAAGTTAAGACCGGCTGGGTTCGACACGTCAGTGCGAAAAAAAGAAAACAAGTTTGCTTTTAACCTTTCGGGTGGATCTTAGGTCGAATCAAAGTGATCTCATTGGAAGGAAAAAAAACACGTGAAAGTTATTTATTCAATTATTGTGCTTACGTCATAGCTAAAGGTGTGTTTGTTTATTAAAAAAATATTTTTGTTTTCACTGAACTTTCGTCAGATTGTTTTATGATTACCCCCTGAGCGTTAATTCTTTTATTAAGATAAATTCGAAAAATAAAAAACACTGTTGGTAAAAAAGTTGTAAATATAAAAGGGATAACTCATGATCGAATTTTTTGTTTCAAGTTAAATTTGAAAATAAAAACTACGAGCACTAAGATGATCGAGTTTTCGTTAAAGCTGACAATTTTGGCAGCTAGTTTGCTGCAAATCAACGGACATGGAATGGTCATGGATCCCGTAAATCGGTCTAGTGCGTGGAAGAAAAATTTTACAACTCCTGTTAATTGGGACGACAGTGGCCTCTTCTGCGGAGGAATTGGTGTAAGTATGTTCTTCTATGGAACTAGTTGGTTATTAAATAATATTTCAATTAAAATAAAAATTAAAAAATATATAATTTATTGATAAAAAATTGACTGACAAAAAATTTTTTTTAGTAATAATTCTAGTAATTGAAAAATCAATACTGAAGTCATAGTAACGAACTATTTTATAATAGTTAAAATAATTTTTTTTAAACTAAACAACTAAAATTAAAACTTTTTTGAGAAGTATGAGTTCAATCATTTAGCATTTAAAATAGTAAAAACTAATTTTTTTTCTTTTTTTTTATAAAAAATTTTTTTTTACCAATTTAAAAAATACTATTTCTAGGTGCTAATCACTAATTTAACAAATATAATTTTTTTCTTGCTAAAATATTACATATAATTAATTGCACTTGGTTGATTAAAAGTTTCTAAAAAGATTTGATAGAAAAAAGGTTTATTTTGAGTGAGTTACTGTAAAAATTTTATTTATAAAATTTTTAAATTAATGAATTTCTTTA
The DNA here is from genome assembly GCA_038277355.1 of Encarsia formosa. NCBI lineage: Eukaryota > Metazoa > Arthropoda > Insecta > Hymenoptera > Aphelinidae > Encarsia > Encarsia formosa. The sequence goes on from CM076184.1 coordinate 118,233,701, forward strand.
GCCTTAAAGACTTTTTCTCAATTCGATTAATAAATTTACGATTAGGTGCAACATTATCAAAACGAGGGAAAATGCGGCGTTTGCGGTGACGACTACTCGTTCAACCGTCCTCGACCGAATGAAAACGGAGGCACATATGGAACTGGAACAATTGTAAAAACGTAAGATTACATTTCATTAACTCTCGAAAATAAGTTTGACTCCGACAACTGCTCAATACTCGATCGGTTGGTTGATGCAGTAGTAAATATTGACTTATCAGCTTGCAATTACATAAAGGAAACATCTTGAGATCTATGAATCATGTTTGTGATTGTTTGGAATTAAAAAAAAATCTCATTTTTAGAATCAGTACAGTTTAATAAACAATTTTATTTATTATTAGATTTAATGCAGCCTTCGAATTTTGCGAAACAAATTTTTTGACGCCAACTCGAAAAGTCGTAAACAATTTTAAAAAGTTTCCTCGATACTAATGTCTCAAACTTATTTCAGGTACAAATCTGGTCAAAAGTTCACCGCTGTAGTTTCGGTCGTAACGAACCATCTGGGAAAATTCTGGTTTTCCGTGTGCCCTTTGTCCGATCCCAAAGAGCTCGAGACCGAAGAGTGCTTCGAAAAGTACCCGATCAAACTGGCAAACGGCTCGAAACACTTCGAACTTCTTCCCGACGTCCAGGGCGAAATACCAATTGAGTTGCAACTACCCGAGGGTCTGACTTGTCAGCACTGTGGTAAATAAAATGATTGATTTTTTATAGCCTCTGGAAGAAAAATTTTAAATTTTAATTCAATTTGTATGTTTAGTCTTCAGATGGCACTGGAAAGCCGAAAACAACTGGGGAGACTGCGACGACGGAAGCGAGGCCATCGGATGCGGACCTCAGGAACACTGGAGAAATTGCTCTGACATAAGCATCGAAGATGAGGGCAAAAGTAGCGAAAAACACACCAAAGAAGCTGACGTGGAGGATACCACTGAACCTGCTTTTAAAAAAGTCAATGCTGCTGTGGAAGATAATACTGGACCGGGTTCAATAAACGTCACCGCTGATGTAGAACTTAAAGATAATAAATTAAATAATTAGATAAGTAGGTAATTTCTTTGATCAAATTATTGTAGTTAATTTTAGAATAAAGTGTTGGAATTGAACAGAAAATATATTTTTGTTTTCTATTTCATGATTAACTCTCTCAATACACACTAATGTTTCCATCATCAAATATGTACTGATATTTTCTCAAGTTACTGAATTGTTTGAAAAAAAAAAAATTGTAATAATAATAATAATCATTTATTCAATTCGAAAAATCCACTAAACACATATAATAGAAAAAAAGTTTTGAATTATCATTATTATAAATCTTTTCTGCTCGGAGTCATATTTTGTGCAACTTTGTGTATGTCAACTAAATTTGAAATATTCGGATAAAAAATCCACGCAAAAGACATATCCAAAACTTTGAAGCTTCTTCTGAAATTCAAATAAGCGTTTCACCCTATTCTTTTCCTTAATAAATTTAACAATGTAAAATTTTTATTGAAAATGTTCATTTGTTACAAGTATTTATATTAAATTTTAAAGTTTTTTATTTACACGAAAATCTATAATAATGATTTCAAACTAAAGTTGATTTTTGGTGAATGTTGAATTTTATTATTTTTATTTTTTTTTCATTAAACATTTTTTCACAACATAGATTCTGTACATCAGTTACTATTTCATATCTTTCATGACATATTTTCAAATTACATTTTGATGTTTCAATGTTTTGTCAAATAACTTTTTTCAGTGCTTGGATTTCAAGAGAAAAGAACTGAATAATAAATAACCGAGCAAAACCGATTTTTAACTATTTTTCTCAGAATTTACCAAAACACCTTGAGTTTTATTCGTGGCCATTGCGGTTGATTAAATTTTCAATTCACGGAGAAGCGTCGACCATGAGTAGAGAGCCGAAATAAAAAAAAAAAAACCCAAACAATCTACAAAGAAAATCAATATCATTAAGACGCTTGATAATGATAAAAAATAATTTAATATATTTACTTATATTTTCTATGATAGAAATTACTAAAATATTATATAAAAATGTTTTTCGGTAATCGGACCACTGATAATTTTTAATTATGAACTGCATATGACCTAAAATTTACATTTTCATCTGTAAAAAGTTCTTAACAAAGCTAGCATCAATAAAAACTCATTAAAAAAGCATTACTTCAAAATTTTATCCACATTGACTTTTATTATTCGAAGAAGATGTCTTGGATGACTAATTGATACAACGAATTTTGAAGCTGCTTTGTTCCTTTCAAATTTGAGACAGCAAGGTTCGACTGCGTAAGTTTTGCGTGACAAAGTTTACTTTAAATCAGTCCTCCCAACCATGAGGTGGGAACTTTTGAGTTTCAGAAAAATTGACGAGATATTAATCTAATAGTTATTTTATTATTTTCTTTAAAGAACCGAGTGAGTGGGTTCGAGTGCGCGAAAAAGGTGTCGGCATCAGTAAAATATTAAGAAGACACTTTTTTTTTTTTAATGGCAAGCATTGAACTTCTGATAGCCGTAGCAATTTTTATGAAAACTTTGCAAGAAATCAATGGTCATGGAATGGTCATGGATCCGATCAACAGATCAAGTGCTTGGCGATTGAAATTCAGGACTCCCACGAATAACGAAGATAACCAGCTTTTCTGTGGTGGAAGAGAAGAAAGTTTTTCATTTTTATTTATTAGTCGTTTATTTTTAAGTATATTAACATGAGTCTAAAAAAATTGATTATTTTATCTTGAAAAAAAAAAAACAGGCTTTGCACATAAAAAACAAGGGTAAATGTGGCGTCTGCGGTGATGATTACTCTTTACGGCGACCACGACCGAATGAAAATGGTGGAAAATTTGGGACCGGTACTATCGTTAGACGGTGAGTAAATCTTTTTCATAGTTGTATAAGAAAACTTTTACAGTAGGTAATTAGTGAATCCATTCAATTTTAAGAATGAGGAAAATTTTACTACTCAAGTGTTTATGTAAATTTTTTTACAATTAAATGTATACTAAATGGAAAAAACAAAAAACATATTAATTTTGTATGCAATCTAATTTTATTCATAGAAAATTTTTAAATTAAACGGCATTTCAATTTTAAGGAAAGTTTAATTAACTTTAAAATCAAGTTTTTTTTAGAAAAAATTGAAACTTAAACAGATTGATAGCAAAGTTCATTTTCACATTTTTTCCGCAGGCTAAAATAATAAATAAAGTGGTTTATAGACATTTTAGTCGCCAAAAGTACGCTTGTATTACTTTATTCATGGCAGATTTTGGGCTAAGGTTTTTCTTCGCTAGTGCAATTGATATCTTTATTAATAAAATTACGTAATTTTCTTAAAACCCAAATCCAAGCGATTACGAACCCATTATAAAATAGTAGTAATAGTAAGTCGTGCACGAGGACCGGCATTACAGTCACGAAAGTGCCAATTTGCCATCGTATTCAATTTACGAAAAAGCTTCCTCTATTTTAAAAACACAAAATTTTTTATTTAATTCCTTGAGATTTAAAAAATTTTCAATAAGTTTACTTCAACCTTTAAAAACCAGAAAAACTTACAATTAATATATAATAATGAACATTAAAAAATCATTTTATTTTAAAATTGATGACTTTTTTAATAGCGCTTACTGTCGAAATCTGCTACAGTGACGACGATTATTTTTATACTAAAGTATTCTTGTAAAAATTTTACAGATATCGATCCGGTAATACAATCACAGTAAAAGTACGCATCACCGCAAATCACAAAGGTAACTTTTATTTCGCGGTTTGTCCTTTGTCGCACCCCGGGGAATTAGAAACCGAGGAGTGCTTCGAAAAGTATCCGCTGAAACTTGCCAATCGTAAACCCAGTTGGAAGCTCGAACCCGGGATAAATGGCGACATTCTGATTAAGGTCAAACTCCCGAAAGGTCTCGTTTGTAAACACTGCATACTGAGGTGGCACTGGGTAGCCGGGAACAACTGGGGTTTCTGCAAAGACGGCACAGGACGGCTTGGATGTGGACCTCAAGAAGAGTTCCGAACTTGCTCTGATGTGACAATCTTATGAAATTAATTGTTATCAAGTTTTTATAAAGTGACTGTATAGATTTTATAAGTTCAAATAAGTAATTTCAAAAAATAAAGATTAATATTCTGAACACTAAGATGATAGTACCTTATGTGGACCTCCTAAGCAAAAACGAAAATCTACAAATCACAAAAAGTATTTTTTTTTTCATGTGATTCTTTCATGTCCTATTTTTTTTTAATTGAAGTCTTTATATCTAAAAAATAATGATATTATCATCTAAAATATTTCAAACCATGAGATTTATAGATATAAATGTTTTTATTGTCAAAAATGGCTCACTTAAATTCAATTAATTTCAAGTCAAGTGGTTTTAAAATCTAAATTGAACCATCTGATTAAAAAAGCAAGACTGATAAGTTTTTGAATTTAAATTTTAAACATGATGCAGAGGCAATGTAAAAATTGAAAAGATTGTATTGCCTCATTTCAAAAGGGAAGCTGGCAACTGAGCTGTGCTCTGCGTCGGTTGGCCGATCAGTAGTAAATAGACGTCGTGATCGCGATGACCTGCTACATCCGCAACCATAAAAAACTTCAGTTGATTTTGTTGTTCTTTCTTTTGTCAGCATGTTTCGACTTTACAACCATAGCTAAAGTCAATGAGATGTGTGAGTTTTTGAATTTCAAATAAAAATCAAATTTCAAACATATAAATTTAAGAAGTTTTTGAGAATCTCTTTTCTAAAATTTTTTAACTCCTTTAGGTTTCAATTGCTTGAGAGTAAAATAAAAAATTAAAGTTTCAAAACTATGTGTTTACAGTTGTTAAAACAATCCAACGCAGTGTAATATTAATATTTTTATGCCCGAGCTCATCCGATGATGCATCAAAAACGTTTATCCACTTACACTTGACTCGCATGCTTTTGAATCTGTATTGCACGCAACAGAACTCACAATTTGAGCTCTCCTCTCTCTTGGCATTCACCCTTTTTCCTCTGATTTTATTTTGATGAAAGTATAAATTCAGTATTTGTTATAAGCATTATTTAATTACTCTTTTGCACGCATTTTATGGTGAAAATCGAAATAATTTATGGTGCTCATAAATTATTTTTCTATCAAAAAATTTTCGATTCTCTGACTGCTCATGAATTGCGAGAAAAATGAACGTTTTGTAAAATTATCATAAACTGGATGAAGTAAAATTTCAGTTTCACCGCCATGGAACTATACTTGGCAAGACAAACTAAAGCAAAATTTGCTGGCCAAATACGACAAGTTCGCTAGACCGGCTCAGCACTACAACAAAACTACGGTTAATGTCAGTCTGAACATCTTGACCGTGAATGTGGTATGTTCAAATCAATTTTTTTCATTTACGTAAATATCTCTTTTTATTTTACCTTAGAAATATTTAATTAAAATTATTTTACCATTTTAATAGAATGACAAAACCAACGTTGTGGCGGTCAATGTGTGGAACAGGATGGTGACTAAGGCTGTTTAGTCATTTAAGTTAAAAATCAGTGTGAAACTTTTGAATTTTCATTTTTAGGAGTGGAATGATGACAAATTGAAGTGGAATCCATCAGATTACGGTGGTTTGACTCAATTAAATGTTGGCTCTCACGAAGTCTGGCTTCCGGATATTTATCTTCTCAACAGGTGAGGATTCTTTAATTAAATAAAATTAACTTTGAATTAAATAAAAAATACTCTACTGAAGCGGAGCTCTGATCTTCAATATCTAACTATCGTATTTTTGAAAATAATAAATTTCCAGAAAAAATTATAAGTAGAATAGTACGACAGGTGAGACACGTAGAAATAGATAATTTTCAATAGCTGATAAATGAATTCAAACACCTTAAAAATTGTTTTAAATTTTATCTCTTGGATTGTACTACAATAAAATTATTGATTAATCAAGTAAGTTACAACTAAAAAAATTAATTTCTATTACTTTCATAATCTTTTTGACAAGACTTTTTTTTCTCTCAAAATTAGGCCAAAATCACAAAAGTTTAAATTTTAAGAAAGGAATTATATTTAATTAACGATAATGGGGTCGAACGAATGTCATTAACTTTTGTTTTAAGCTTGCACAAGACGATTTGTGTTAAATATTAAAAGTACTCAATACATAGCTAAAAGACTGTTTTTCACTGAGATTTACTTTAGCATGGAATGATCATCAGGTTCTTTTGTCCATAATTTAAAATTTTTAAAGTAAAAGTCAAAATTAATTTTGAATAGTACATTTTTTTTGCTTATCTGCTACAAATATTTACTTATATTTGATTACAATTACTTTAATAATGATGATAGCGCAGTCCACGGAATCGAACAGTACGGTGACCGGCATTGCACACTGAAACATTCTGGCACAGTTTTGTGGATCGTACCAACGATATTTCAAAGTAACTGTAACTTGGATTTTACCTTTTGGCCTTTTGAGATGAACACTTGCAAACTTAGTCTGTCTTCGTGGACTTACGATGGCAATCAAGTCGATATGAAGTTCCCCGACGACGGTTACTACGTAAGTATATGATTTATTAAAATTTTCACTGTGAACAGATTACTGTGTGCGGTTTTGAACTAAAAAAAATTTTATCTTAGCTCGACGATTTTTCAGTCACCAGTGAGTGGATGTTGAAAAACGTATCGGCCAGCAGAAGGGTTGACATCTACAAGTGTTGCCCCGAACCGTACATTATGCTCGAGTACGAGTTCAAGCTTACACGCTCATCTGATCTTTACTATCACCTGATATTCGCACCAATCATTCGTAAGTTTATTGTTTTATTGATGCTAAATATCTCAAATTATACCCGGATTCTTTTCATAAAGTCAACTTGAAAACTTTTCAGGTCAACAAAAAATTTTTTTGTAGATGTAAATCAAATGAATAAAAATGTCAAATAAATAATCTACAAAGATTTATTTCTAGTTTAAATGTATTTTTACAAACGCGATAGTTAATTTATCTCATAAGACTCACTATTGAGTTTTAAAATATTAATATTTTTCAGCAATTGTATTTTTGATACTGATTACTTTTTGGCTACGACCGCAAAGTGAATCTAAACTAAACATGAACGCTTGCACGATTCTCATAATAGTACTATACCTCATGTACCTTGGAACAAAAGTACCACCACGATATGACAGTATTCCTCTCATTGGTTAGTTACATTTTTAACACTCAAATATTGTATACACAAAAAAGAAAAAAAAAAGTTTTCTTAATGATCAGTTTGATTTTATTAATTGTACCATTTTTATCAGTTAGATTTTACAGTGGATGTCTTTATCAGGCAACTGTATCATTGATAATTTCAATTTTGGTCATGAACATTGATAAATTTTCCTATTACTTCACCATTCCACGAATCGTTAGAAGTTTATTAATGGGTAAACTTGGACGGTGTTTGGGTCTTAGTCAAATTATATACGAGGTCAGTAAACTGTAAACAAGTTTTAAATTTAATTCACACTTTTTTACAAGAACTGCGAATTATTAATATTGCTTGAAGCTGGATATAAATAATCTTCAGAAATCATTATTGCATACAATTTTTAGATTGAGTTACAAACTTCAGGACTGCACGAGGAAGAACACCTCGTGGATATATCTTTGTCATCGGGTTTAAACAACGGCCACTCAGTGTCAACAATCCATCTGAACGGCCAGAAGATTAACGAATTAGAGTGGACACTCGTGGCTTCGGCCATTGACAGATTGTTTTTCATCATCTTTACATTAATTTTTATGTTAATGGCCTTGATTTGCGTTCACTCAAAGAGAATCAATTTTTCGAGCGATAACGTACTTATGAAGATGGAATGAATAGTTGAGCATACATTGATTCAAAATTTATTTTAATAGCAGCTAAGAAATTTTTTTTTTTTAATTTTAGTCATTTACTTGAAACAAAGAATCGCTTGATTAAACATTTTTAAAGAATAGTTTACAGTTTAACTACTAAATGTGTTTCATTGAGAAAATTTTTTTTTTTTTAAATGAATAATATGAAGCTTTGAAATAATATTTATAAAACTATAATCTTAAATTTAAATGATTCTAAAATAAACAAATACAAAATTTTCAAGATAAATATTACCAATACATATTTATGAAAATAAAGTTTATAATATACAGTATACTCTAAAATTATTGTGACACAATAACCATTTTGATAAGTAAAATATATGAACACTAATAATATTCAATAAAAAAAAGTCATAAATTTTTACTTTAACCATTACATTGGTAAATCTTCAATAGTAAGATTTTCTGCTATTTTTTCAATCACTAAACTAGGAAAAAAGTCACCAAATAAAGAACTTAGTCTAGTATTTACAACTTGTACATTATTCCTCGCTTCGACAGCTTTATTAAAAATATTCTGTAAATCATCCTTGAAATATCTAAGTTCATTTAAATTTGCTTTGAAATTTTCAACAAATTCTTCATTTTTTGTAAGATTGACCAATTGTTTTAAATTGGACATTTTTAGTATATCATAGTATGAGTAAGGAGAATAAAAATTGGTACTAGCCATTTTAGAAAGTTCTTTCATAAAAAAATCATAAATTTCATGACCATATTTTATGTCCCATAAAAAATCTGTATCATCTTTTGAGTTCTTTGGACTACCATAGTTTAATTTTGCAGATTCTTTCAACACTGTATCTATGAGTTCTTCAACATCATCATCTTCTGTAGCATAATTTATTAGATAATAAATAGGAGAATGATTATCATCATCTCTCTCACTAATGCGAGCACCACTTTGAATAAAAAGAGTAATAATTTCTTTATTAGGATTGAAAGAGCACTCAAAATGCAAAGGTGTCTGTCCATTTTCATCTTTGGCATTGATGTCAGCACCGTTTTTCAGAAGCAAATTTATCACTTCTATCTTATTTGATAAAAATAATGGAGTATTTCCTTCATTATCTTTTTTATTCACGTCAGCTCCTCGTTTAATGAAAAGTGAAATCATTTGAAGATCTTCATTTTGAGTAGCATAGTGTAAGGGAGTGTATCCATCAGTATCTTGATCATCAAGCTGCACCCCTGAGTCCAAAAGAATTTCAGCTATATCAACTAACCTATCAAAAAAACATTCTATTAAAATGGTGTGCAAAAGATTATCGCCATTTCCATTTTTAAAACTTGTGTCTAGATTATGCTTTAGAAGTAAGAGTAGCATTTTTTTACAGTCTGAATAATCATCACAGCAACCATAAAAAAAAGGTGATTCACCACCCCATGCTGGACCAGTAAGCTTTGCTCCATTTTCAAGAAATAATTCAACAATCTGAAGGTTTCCTTTTTCTAATGTAATTCGAAGTGGTGATTTGATTACACATGGAAAAAGATCAAAAAGTGATCTGACTTTAACAGAAGCATTTACTTTAGCTCCATGACGAAGTAAAACTTCTGCTACTTTGAAATAACTCGGAGAAAATTCACAGCTCGCCATGTAGTGCAGGAAATTATATTTTTCAGATTGTATTACATTTTGAGCAACACTACACGTTTCATTAGGATTAGCCCCGAATTGCATAAATATTTCGACGATTTCCGAGTGGCCTCGAATCATGGCTTCCCACAAGGGTGTATATTTTCTTTTACCAATATTCAAAAATTTTAATAAGTCCGGATTTTTCTGCATTATTTCACGAACTTTTCCAGAGTCATTTAACTCAATCGCACGGAATAAATTTACCACTGTACGCCGGGAAATCATTTTTTAGAATCAATATCTGTAAAAGTCTAAAAACACTTAGTAATTGAGGTTATATCTTCGATATTTAGTTCTCTTTAAAACCGCCACGAATTTTTTCTCAGTAACAGTAGTTTAGAATATCTTAAATTATTTGCAGTACCGTTGAACTAACGATCACATATTATACAGTACCAACAATTCATTTACATTCAACAACGCCAAATTTTACGTATCTGTAAGCAACTTCGAGAGTAGGTAGGTTATAGGTACAATCTACTTACATTGCGGAGTGGCGTTTTCATTCGCAATCGCGCGAACACGGAGAAGGAGATACACTATGAAACACAATGTGTGCACGGTGTTTTCCAGTGTACGCATTTGACGCATGCTTTTTTCTCGGTTACTCAAGTTCTGCTGAATCTCTAACCTCGAAACTTTAAAATCGTATAAATATAAATATCAAGTTCGAAATCATAATTGAAGTTTATAAATTTGTTAGGAAAGATAGCAAGAACATTTTAAAGTAAGTATCGTACACAATTTTTAGTGTAAAACTTTGAAAAACTGGTTACGTGGGTGTTCCGAGTGCCGTCGTCTGCTCTATCGAAATTGTCTCTCTAAAAATTATGCACTGGAAAATACGGTGCATGCACTTGGAAATACGAAGTGTGACTTGGAATCACGCTGCACCACGCATCATGTAAAACGATGGCGCTGTACACCAAGTTTCATGATGTACCTCTTTCTCCGTGAATAGCGCTTCTTTTGGTCAACAAAATCGAGATAAAGCGCGCGAAGCTGAGTCATAAATTTAAAATAATTGAACGCCTTTATTTGGTTGTTAAAAGTTAAAAGAATTGATAAATTATTATGAAAAAAATAAATAGTTTAAAAAATATATTTTCAATTAATCTTGAAAAATAGTAAAAATTGAGTACAAGTCATGAAAATTTTATCCATTTTTTTGTTTTTTTTATTAACTATTAGCACCTTTGAACTAATAAAATTTATAAATCATTATGAGAATAAAATAATTAATTTTATTTTATTTATAAATTTTTTTTTCATATTTCTCTGCCACTCGATTGACCTTGAATTTTTTTCACATAAGTCTAATACATTTTTTACTTTTTATCACCAATCTTGAATTTGAGATATTATTGACTGATTGCCACAAAAAATGATACCCAGTTGTCAAGAAAAGTTTTAAAATATTCAAGAAATCGTAATAAGAAGCAAGCATTTGTAAAGAATTCAATATTTATATAATATCATACGCTGCAGGCAGAATTCATGCAATTAATTAAATGCTCGATTGTGCTTGATTGAATTGAAATTTTTGAAAAAAAATTTCTCTCATCCAGGGTTATCTGAAAAATTTTCATCAGATATATCGTTAAACATACATTGAGCGTAGTTGGCTCAGTCGGTTAATGCTTGCACATTAGCCGGCTGATACAACGCGCGGCGCCGAGTGTCGCCGGATCGATTCCCCGCGCGCTCGAATTTTCCTTAGAGTTCCGTCGGGGCGCTTGGTTTGCTTGGTTCCTATGGTCTGCAAGTACGATGTAAGACGTTTTAAACTGGATCTTTCCTAGGAGTCTGGTTAGGCAAGAAAGCGTGCTTGTTGTATCCTATGAGTCTGGGCGAGAGCGTGGTGAAAAGATCTGCGACCAAGTACCAAATCACTGTACCAATTACTGAACCAACTATTGAACCTAATACTGAACCTATCACTGCACCATACAATCCTAATTCTTTGATCGAATATTGGCTCACTCGGAAGATAACAGGGGATGGCCACTGATGGGTGGACCATTGTTCATCAAAAAATTGTTCTGATTACAGCTGATAAGGTAAAAAGCCATTTCACCCATTATCGTTCACCATCAAGAACTTATGGAACTTGGACAGCCCCTTCGCCTTTCCAGTTGAAGAATCAATGACTTAGTAATGTATTGTAATGTACCAAACTCTGTTTAAATGAATCTTTGTAGAGATTCAAAATTAATAAAAAAAAAAAAAAAAAAAAAAAAAAAAAAAAAAAAAAAAAAACATTGAAACTGAGTAACTAGTATTTTTTAAATAATCGCTTTTAATGTGAAAGAATTATAACTAGATAATCATTTAAAATTGCTCTCAACAATTTTTTTATTATTCAATCACATATAATTATCGTGTCAGGTCCTTAAACACGATATATCTACCTGAAACTAGTTTTATATCCGTCCAGCGTGCAGTTACGATAAAACTTTAAAGTTCACACGAGAGTTATCAATCAAATCGTTATTGAAAAGTATTAAATAATTAATTGTACATACAAGCACTTAAGATTTAATACTTCTTATGTATTTCATCTATTTACCAATGTGATTTTTTCGCAAATTGTATTGAAAATGAATAGATTATTATAATGTTGAAAGAGTTCTCAGACTCGCGACTTTCTATAATTTTTTGCACAAAAATAGACTTTCATGAAACTGAGTACAAAATTTTTTTATTAATAATACAATTTTTGAATAAAAATCATTTATAGAAGTTAAAAAGGCGCTGAGAATTAAAAAAAAAAAAATGAAATGTGCTGATAATAGAGTATCTTTATGCTTGTATTTTAATCATGAGCGCAGTATGTAAAATTATAATTCGTCCGTACCATATTAAACAAAACAAGATCTATAAATAAATTTTTCAACTTTAAATTAAAATAAATTTCCACGATTTAAATGCTATCTCGCAAAAACATATTGACATTCACAAAATTCTTGGTTACTACCGTGTAGAATAATAAGCAGAAAAAAAAATTAAAGTACTACAAAAGTACATTGTGGATGAATGTTCTATGAGAAACTTTAAAAATAGTCAAATTGCCATAGAAGCAAACCAGATTTAGACTAATAATCGTAGTACATAGTTAAAATGAGCAGTACATGTGCGTAAAGGTTCATCTCGCGAGGGAATAGCTGCCCGTGGTCGGTTGTCAGTAGTAAGTAGATCTTGCGATCGCAATGACCTGCTGTGTCCGTAACCACAATAAGCTCCGATCGACGATTAGAATATGCTGGCCTCTACTTTGCAGCTACTTCGTAGCTATAACTTTTCAACTGTCGTTTTATCCAGAGTTTGCGAATGCTGATGCCGAGGATTCAAACGATTCACACGTTCAGGATAAATGTAAGTTTTAACTAACTATAACAAAACAATTGACCATGCATAGAACCACGCGTTACTGCAGCTACAAAGTCATGATAATAACATTTACAAGAATTCACGGTTTTTTAGTAAACTAAATACTGCAGAAATGAATTATCATGTGATACACGCAGTTGTTAATAATTAGTAAATCTATTGTACATGTATACGAAGACAAGAGAATTATTTTATGCTTCTAGGTAAATTTTTTTTTTTTTTTTTTTTTTTTTTTTTTGTACATGGTTAGAAGCTGATTTTTGCTAAAATGAATAAAAATCTTGTTCACTTTTAAATTAGTGTTGAGAGGACCTATCATAAAAAAAAATTACATGATTGTTTCAAAAATCTCATTGATTACCCAAACAGTTTTAGAGTCTTTATTGAAAGAGACATGTGGTGAGAAGAAAATTCACGTCAGTACTGATTCTGACCTCCATGTACTACATAGCGGCATGCTTAAAGCATTTTCATGTCCAGCCTCATCCAAGCCGATGATGCATTAGGGACGTTTATCCACTTACGCTCCTCGCTTGCTTTTAAATCCGTCATGTGCGTACCCAAGATTACAATTGGCGCTTTTCTCTCTCTTTTTCTTCACGCTTTTGTGGTCAATTTCTTTGATGAACAGAAGTGATAATTAAAATTTTTAGCCGAAAAATTCAAATAATTTTTTTAGGATTCTAATTTTTTGACGAGATTATAATTTTTTGAAAAATAAATATTTACTTTTTGCGTTCTATTTTATGATCTAACTTCTCTTTGATTGATGGCAAGAATAGAACGGTAATCAGGGTTCATTCAGGTAATAATAGTCCAAAAAAAGTTCCGGCTAGCTAATTCTAAAACGCGCATTTACTTTGACGAAATTTTATGAAACCTTTAAAAAAAATATGGAGTAAGCTTGTCAAAACAAAAGTTTCTTTTTTAATAACAACTAAATTGCATCATTTGTTACTATTTTTTTGTACTAAGAGCTCTCTAAAAATACAAAATTACAACTCTGCATTGCATCAAAAAGTTTAAATTAAAAATTAAAATTTTTTAATAAACTAAAATAATCAATCTTTAAGATTAACGAAATTCAATCAAGAATAATTATAGATCCGCAGTCGTGGAACGACACTTGGGAGGACAAACTTAAGCAAAACTTACTGGTTAAATATGATAAGTTCGCTCGTCCCACTCAGCACTGGAATACGACCAATGTCAATCTTAGCCTCATCATATTTACCGTCCACGTGGTAATAAAAACAAAATATTCACTTTTTTTTTAAAGTTTGTTTATAATAATCATTAACGTAAAGATATAGTTAATTTTTTAATTATCTATCCATATGAAAAATGAGAATTTAAAATTAGAAAATAATTGAATTTTATTTTAATCTCTAATTTTTATAATTTGATCATAATGTTTGCAATAGTCATGAAAAAAAAACTAAGAAACTACCTATCAAGCTTGCATAAAATCAATTAGACTCAAACGTAGAAATTCAGCTTTTTATTTTTTTAGGATGATAAAACCAATGTCTTGGCCGTCAACGCGTGGAACAAAATGGTAAGTTCGCTGATATAATAATTAATAGTGGAGGTTATTATTAATTTTTATGGGTTTAAGGAGTGGAACGATGATAAACTCAAATGGGATCCATCAGAATACGGCGGTCTAAGTCAAATAACTTTGGGTTCTCACGAAGTCTGGCTGCCAGATATTCACATACTCAATAGGTATTTTTCTTATTTCAAAAAATTCTTCATTTATAAAAAATAGCATAAGGCAGGTGTACCTTATATAGCCACCCTTGATACTTTGATTATTCACGCTTCATCGCCACTTTGCAGCATAAGGAAAGGATAAAAAAATAAAATTATTTTCCAATTCATTTTCTATTAAATTTTAAACTATAAAATTTTTTACTTCATATTGACTATTGTTGTTTGGCCGCCCTTTCCATTTTAAATTTACGCTCGGTATGTGCGTACTGTATGATCAGAATTGCTCTAGTACTTGAAAATTCATAAGAGATAAAGTTTGGTTGCACATTTTCGGCTGAACCCAGAAAAATTTGACCCATTAAATTAATTTTAGAACCTATTTTGACTTTATTTTACTGTACGTAAATTTTTTTGGTACCTCAAGACACAAAAAACATTTATTGGCATTTCAAATCAGAAGTGTAAGGTCTCATTTAGAAGCTCTTGATTCAAGTTTTAAAATGAAACCTTACATGTAAAAAAAATAAGTATTCGATTCGCACTTAGGGTAGCCATATTAGGTACACCAACCCTACTTAAAATTACGAATGATTATGACAGTGCAGCTCATGGAATGGAATACTACGGTGATCGACACTGTGTGTTGAGAGAAGACGGTTCGGTTTACTGGGTTGTACCAACGATATTTCACGGATCCTGTAACTTGGACTTTACGTTTTGGCCTTTTGAAATGAACACTTGCAAGCTCAATTTTATGTCTTGGACATACGATGGTAACCAGGTAGACCTCAAATTGGATGGCAAAGGTGTTGATGTAAGTCTCACATAACTTTTTTTATTTGCCGAGGATCCAATTTTTTAAAATTTATAATATTCATAAAGCACCAATGAAAAAATCCTAAACTTTAAAGTATTGTTGCAGCTGGCAGACTTTATAATAACTAGCGAGTGGGACGTAAAAAGTGTAACAGCTAAAAGACACCTGGTGCTGTACCACTGCTGTCCCGAACACTACATAACGTTGGAGTTTATATTCAAGCTCTCGCGAGCCTCTGACCTTTATTATCACATAGTTTTTATACCGATCGTTTGTAAGTAAACTTTTATACTTTTCAATCTAAAATGTTAAAGGATTTAGCATGAATTTTTCTACATCTTTTTGCAGCAATAGTATTTCTCATGCTGATTACGTTTTGGCTACGACCCCAGAGCGAGACGAAACTCATCATAAATGCAGCCGTAGTTTTCATAGTTGTGCTGTATCTCATGTACTTTGGGACAAAGGTTCCAGCGAGATCCGACAGCTTACCACTTATTGGTGAGTACAGTTTTCGATATTCTAAGTGAAAGCCATTAACAAATGGAAAAAAATTCGAATTATGGTTTTGTTTAATTTAACTCACTGCATTGTTCCAGTTAGGTTTTACAGTGGCTGTCTTTATCAAGCGACCATATCGTTGATAATATCGGCCTTTGTGATGAACAGTCATAAATTGGCGTATTACTTTACCGTACCTCGAATCGTTAGACGTTTTTTAATGGGTAAAGCTGGACGGTATTTAGGTCTCGGTCAAATGATACATGAGGTTAGTAGAGCATTTTGATTAATCTAAATTTATGATCTCCCAGATCTAAATAAACGATTTTACGATAAATTTGTTACCCGGGTTTGATTCTCCAGTGATTGAAGTAAATTTATAGTTTCTTCTAGAACTTACGTGTATGTAAGAAACTTTTTTAAAAAGGCCGTTTTTAAGTTTCCAAAACTTATATGTTGTTTTTTTAATATTTTTGAAATTTAAAAAGAAATTTACATTAAAATACAAGAGACAATATGTCAGAAGAAATCGATTTTTGTATAAAAAAATGCTTTTAACATAACTTGAAGCGTCAAAAAAAGTACCAACACTAAATTTCTGTAAGATTTTTCGACTAATTAAATTTTAAATTTATAAATAAAAGTACCAGATAATCACTACATACTAAAATGGATAATGGCAAGATTTGTTTACTGTTGATATGATTAACTTGTATTTGGTAGATTTTTGAAATAATAATTTTTTTGTACCTGATACCTACCTTTTGGTCTCTTAGAAATGAATTACCATGATTATTATGCGCTTTGAGATTTTTAAAGTATTTTTTTGAGAAAGCATTCAATAAATATTCCATTCACAATTACAAGTCAATTTATTTGAAAAATATTAAATTATTTAATCGTTACCATTTTAATGTGATTCAAATTTTGAAAATTTTAGATCGAGTATCAAAAATCTGCACCAGCCCAAGAGATGTCAGATGATCACCTTGTGGACATATGCATGTCGACAACAAATTTAAACAATAGCCAACAACTAATAATAACTTCCAACTTAAACAGTCAAATGATTAACAACTTGGAATGGACACTCGTTGCCACTGCTGTGGATCGAATAGTTTTCATCATATTTTGTTTTACCTTTATGGTGATGGCTCTTTTTTGCGTGCATTTTAAGAGGTTTGAGTTTTCAAGTGATAACGTACCAATGGAATAATTTACAAGGTAAAAATTTTAATTTACATTTGTTTTAATCATAAAATATAGGGCTTTTGAAATGAACAAAAATTAAATTCATAAAACGAAAGTATTTATATTTAAATTTTTTTTACCATTTGATACATACTTTTTTTTCTTTTCAAATTATGAATAAATTCAAACTTAAAAATTTTTTTTTAATCAATAAAAAAACATAATAATTGGTGTTTAATGTTTTGATTATTGCTGTTAATTTTTTAAAATAAAGAAAAAATATTTTTAAGTCTGAGTAATCACCCAATAGGGCTTATGGATCGGTTGAAGGCAGGAGGTGTTTAAGTGTATTTTTGTTTTTGGCAGGGAGGTATTGTCAAAACTTAACATTCATGGCTTACATCACCTAAAAGTTCCTCTCACGAAACTTCTTAATTCTTCGTTTCAACCTAGAGCAACTCGAGAAAAACTTTAAAAAAGTAGTTGCAATGGAACTCAGTGATCGAACAATAGTAAATGTGTAATCACTTTAGGCAAGCTTTGACCTCGGCTTTGACAGCAACATAAAAATTCTCATCGGTGAATGTTGCTCAGGTAGCATTGGTGTAAGGGTGACAATTGAGAATTCACTGAGCAAATAAAGAAATGTTTATTTCTTTGAACTCAAGTACTTTATTGTTTTTAGATCTTTATTTATTTAATAAAAGTTTTGATAAAAAAAATTGTTCTTATTTTTTTTCAGCGACAAAAATTTTATAATTTAATTACTTGCAAATTGTTTTATTAAAAAAAATTTGTAGCAAGCGATCACACTTTAGATACTTTTTAAAATTTTATTTACAAGTTGAGCTAATAAAAAAAAAAAAAAAAAACCCAATTTCTGAGTATGTAAGTGGAAAAACTATGAAGTAAGATGAAAAAGTTATTTTTTTCATATCTATTTTCTTAAATTAATAAAATTCACTATACAAAACTTAGAATGATTATTTTGCCGACAACTGTAATCATTCTGCGACGAGGTCGTCAATGTCCTTCGACTTGCAACAGACTATTAATTGCTTCTAATTTCCCACCATAAGTAAAAAAAAAACTTTGAAATCCTCTGATTAACTCATATCATAAAAATCACAACAGAAAAAATTTCAATCTATCGTACTGTTTAGAAAATAGAAATTAAAAAAAGTAAAAAATTTTAAAAAATGTATAAAATTTCTTTTTTTATTATTATTTTATTTATTTTTATATTTTTGAGTGGTGACAGCAAAGAAGTAGTCTTTTTGGTGGTCATATTTTCTCTCGTAATCGATTATAAATGATCAACATTGATCATCTTGTCTTGAAAGACTTTTTTTTTTTTTTTTTTTTTTATTACTGTAAAAGATAATTTTTTTATTTCTCAAAAAGTTTTGAAACTATATAAATATTTATCAAAAATTATCTTTTAACTTTTCAATTATTTATTGTAATAAAAAAAAAAAAAAACCGTTAAAAAGCACTTCACATAATGCTTGCGCAGTGAATCCTAGAATGATCTGTTTAAACACAATCGAATGTTTTAAGTAGATGACTCTTCTCCACACATATATTTTCCTGTAACATGCAGTAAAAAAAAAAAAAAAATTATGTATTTATTAATAATATACCGATATCATGTGAAGTTAGAATTTATAATTTTTAAAAGTATCAAGTTCTATAATTATTTACGATAAAAAAAGGAGTGATAGAATTAATAATAATGTCTTGAGAAATTTTTTGAATTAAAAGTTTTTTAATAGGTAATGAGAAATTTTTCCGATTAGCTTTATTAACACTTTGTCAAAATTAAATTATCTTTAAATTTAATTTCATATAAACAGTATATATTTTCAGAAATATTTTAATTTTATTAGCATCTTTTTACTTTAAGATAAAAAAAATTGGCAAGGAAACTCAGAATAAAAGAATTAATAGCGTCAGAGTACGAAATTTTTTTTCTAATAATTATTTTTTTTTTTCAAAATTCCGAAGAATAACGTACCGAAATCATACCTAATAAAGACTTTCTAAGTAATAACTTTTGCTGTGAATCACTAAAACAATATTTTACAATAACCGAAAAACCAATATAAGATTTTATTTTAACACTAAGATTTTCAGTTGTTATTAAAAGCATACTAACCAGCGAAGATTCTCATGACAATGTCTCTGACTGGAAAATCAGATTCGGGTCTGAACTGAACTCCAGATAAACTGTTGCCTAAGGACTTGAACTCAACGGCTACTGTACCGAATTCGGTGGGTTCATCATCACGTTTAAATTCGGCAAGTATGTTACCCTTGCTTTTTGATACATTGATACTTCCCAAGTTCCAGGTAATTTTGTTTTCGTCGGTTAACCATTTATCGGCAACTGGATCTGCAGCCGCGTGGTCAAAACCAGATTCAATACAAGCTGAGACTTTAACATCTTTCAAAGCACATCCACTTGACATCGATACCGGATTGTGTTTGTACTTTATCTAAAAAATAAAAATTTTGAATTTTTTAAATGTTGAAAAATGATGTTACTACTGATTACTTTAAGCTTTGTTTTTGAATCATCTGATGACCACTTCGTAGAAAGAAACAATGGACAAGATTTCATATCTTTCATAGAGTTAATTTTATACGTAAAAGCTTCTAATGCGTAAACATTTTTATGAGCATCCCGTTTACACTTCTTTTTCAGTATGTCAATCATTTTATTTACTTTGACTTCAAAGGCGTAACAGTGACTGTCTTTATTCTCTTTGGTCAACCTGAACAAAAAATACAAAAATAATCATAAATTTAATTTCTTCAAATATTGAAGATAAAAATTTTTTTTTAAGTACCATGTCAACCACTCGTCGTTAACAGTCAATTCTTGCAATCTGTGGATATTGACCAAGTAAAACTTTTTTGTCGTTATTTGAACTACATTGTTTTGAAAGGCAATGATATCGTCTTTTTGAAAATTAAATGTCACTTTTCCCAAAAGATTCGCATATCCTTGAGTCCAGTCAGAGTTAGTAAAGCGGGCATTTACTGTTTCAGTGAAAACTATGGTCGCTCTACCTTGATCTGAAGTATCTATGGAATCACAAATAATAATTAATAAATTTGTTAACATAATGTTTATAGATATTTTTGAGACGAACTGTTGAAACCAACTGTGCTTTTTGACTTCTCTGAAGCTGAACTTGCACTCATCTCAGATAATAATCGTACTTTCGGAGCAGAAATTACCGGAGGCTGCTTACTTTTTACATTTTCTGTTGGAAAACTGTGTGCTAAAAAAAATGTAAGATGACTGGACCTAACTTTGCACTAAACTTAGTTTCGGAGTCATACATGCTACAGAGAAAATCTAATATGATTTTATGGTTTTTTTTTTTTTTTTTTTTTTTTTTTTTTTTATATCAATAATAGTTTCGCATTATTTTACCGGCTGTTTGAAACTCAAAAATTCGATATTGACTTGTTTGATCCGAGTATACGTAAAACCAAATCCAACCACGTGAATCATGATTTAATTTCTCTCAATTAAAGCTTTAATAAAATATATAGTAAAAATTGGTTTTACGATAGTTATTAAATTTTGAAGTTAATGACTTAACTGCACCTAATTTTTGCAGTAGTAAGCGCCAATTAACAATGTATCTCGCTCTTTTAATATTTTTTTATTTTATTAGTATTATTTGAAAGCTGAGAGTAAAAACTTTAAAATTCGAAAAAAAAAAAAATTAAATTTTTACGCGGTCTATATACGTGGCGAACAAAATAAATATTGAAGTGTATCAAATCCTTTTTACCCTTAAATCCTAGAAGTAAACTTTATTTTTTATCTTGTATCGCTGACTTTGAATTTTGAAAAATAGCTAATTTCTTTTAAAGTTCATTCCGAGTTTTAAATTTAAGATAAGAGTGATTCATGGAGAGCAAATTATGGTACATTAAAAATAATATTTTTTAAAACTATGTTTTCGTAAAATCATTGATATTTGGATGTGATCGGTCATAATAATTAAGGTCTCGTTTAAAATTTCTTGAGGAAAGCTTTAAAATAAGACCTTAACAACGTACTTTTTTGTAATTTGATTAGCAGCAGAAAAATTTTTCGCTTGATAGTGCAAAATTAGGTCCAGCCAACTTATAAATAATGAATGATTTCAAATTTTTAATTAAGTTATGCTAAATTTTATAAAATCAAAAAGTACATACATGAATTGTTAAAATCATAGTTTTGAGTGGTCGAAATAATGTTACTTGCGACCGACTGTTTAGTTTTACGGGTTGTTCCGGTTTTTGTTTCTAGTTGTTGTCTTTCAGTAATCGTAGTTGGCTGCAAGAAATCTAGCTGAGATCTCGAGTTTTTTTTTTCCAATGCTTGGTTTAGTTTTGTTTTTTGTAAAGGATTCTCTTAAATAACAACATAATAAAAAAATAATTGCAAAACTAAAGATCATGTTTTTAACAGTACATACTCAAATAAATTTTTTTTTGTTTTAATGTTTTCTTAAATTTGATTAAAATTATTATTTATTTAATTTTGTTTATTAGAGCTATACCTATTTGTAGATTTTCAAATTGATTAATATTTGATCTTGATGTTGAAATCGAAGACTAAAAATTAATTAATTATTTAATTCAATAAATCAGGTGTTTTGGATTTTGAAAGTATATTGATTCATAATAAAATACTTACCATCAACGAGTTTTTAGACTCTTTCAAGGTTGCTTCAATTATTTTGCTTGTCAAAAATTCTAGCTGTGCTTTATGGACATCTGGGCTCTGTAAAAAAATTAAAAAAACCTAAAATAAATAAATTCATATTTAATTTATATTCAACAAATTTTTGAAACTCATTGATTCGCAAAGGGTTGTGAAACAAGAGATCATTATTTATTTTCATTTAGTTACACTCGCAAAAAGTTTCTTTGAAAAAATTATACCGATAAATTAAGAAAAAGTTGAATAACTTGCCATGGGTCAAAATTTTGCTAAAATTAACAAGCTTACAATAAAAGTTACCTAAGTTTTGGTAAAAATTCAAACCTGTTACAGGTTGTCCGAGTTATACTGAATGTTACGATAATTTTCCGAGAAAACTTTTTTTCTTGTAATAAATCAAACAATTTTTAGCGTGTTTCAAACTTGGTAAAAAACCTTGGCGACTACATTTATTTATCGACAACATCGACAGGATAGATTCCGTATGAATTTACTTGTCAATTACGTGGAAGCATATCGTCACCATTAGCAAAAACTTAATTTTATAGTTCAAATTGATACAAATTGATCAAATTTTTAATATTGCAAAAACTTTATGCAAGTACTTACATTAAATCTTTTTACGTCGTTGTACTTTACTTGACACCACGGGCATCCCTCGTAAGGATCACTGTTATCCAAATATTGCAATGCACAAGATTTACAAATATTTTTGTGACCACAAGGATGTAAGTAATGCGTTGGAATTTTAAGCAGACAAACAGAACACGTTTCTGTAAAAACTATAAATAATCGTAAAATTATATTATACCTGAATTGAAATTTATTTATTATAATTTTGGCACATCTTTTTTACTTGTACGTATTTTTACTTCTGTTTCAGACATTTTGTAACTTTTAAAAGTCAAAAACTTTTAACACTCTTGTAAGAGACAACACCAATACTAAATATGTGCAGCTTGCGAGCGTCACTTATCACTATCAAGAAACTGAAGTCTGCAACTTAAGTAATGTTATTAAACTTTAATTTATCTGAAAAGTTATTTTTACTTTTTGTCTAGACCGTAAAAATTCTGCGAGAATTAAAAAAACTTTGATAAGTTCAGTTTAAAAATCAATCTATAAATGAAAATAAGCAATTTTGACTTTTAAGTTCAAGACTTTTATTCGTGCTTTTATTGGTTAAAACATGTCGATATCAATCAGTGTTGGAAAGGATGGTTCTTATAACGCATGCAAATAGCAAAATTCAGAGTGTTCAAGATAAAAAATATAGATTATGAGTAATCGAACGTTACTGACACTAAGAATTAGCTAAAATATGAAAAAAAAATCGTCTTTGCTTTATTTTCATCTATTTAAATAATCATTACATAATTTATGAAAATCAAATAAAAATTTTTTTGAAAATATGATTGATTGTAAATAGATATTATAAATAAAAAAATTTTTTTTTCTTTCAGAAACCACAATACCGAAATTAATTGAGCTCATACGAGATAACTCTGGGAGTTTAATTCAATTAAAAAAGGTTTCTTTTCATTCTTAAAAAAGTATACAAATTAATTAATCGGGTTTTAAACCCTTAGCTCTGAAACCCACAGAAACCTGGGCATCTATGTAGTCAAATATAAAAAATTAGTTTTTTTTTTTTTTTTTTTTTTTTTTTTTTTTTTTTTTTTATACTATCAGAAAGCATGAACCGAATTAAATAAGCTATAAAGTTTACAAAATTTTAGTCCGATAAAAAGGTTCATATTTATTGAATTAAGCGCCGAGGGTTTTGTGGAATCTATAGCTTCAGTTTAAGGATTAATTAATCCAGTTATATGCTCAATTTTAAAATAAAAAGACTCATTTTTTTCAATGAACTAAGCACCCCAGGTTTCATGAATTTAAAAGTTTTATTAATTAGGTATCGAGTTTCCAAAAACTCAAACACTCTTTTACATTGAATCAAACAACAGAGTTTTTGTGGTTTTAAGAGCTTGGGTTTTCGACTCTGATAGAATAGGTTTTTTATTTTATTTAAAACAAAAAAATTTTTGAAACGCGCACAGGGTTTTCTGGGTTTAAGAGCTTGTTAAACTCAATATCATACCTTCTGAAACTAAAAAAAATTCTTTTTTCGTTAAACTAGACGCCCAGGATTTCATAAGTTTAAGCTTATAATTTCAAGCTTGATAAATTTAGTCATGAACTTGATATCGGACTACAAAATTCTCTTACTTTAAATGAACTATGCGACTTGGGTATTCGAGTCCAAGAACTTGGTTTGGTCAAAATCTAAAAACTTTCGGTTAAAACCATTGAATGCTCATTTAATTTTTTAAAATTTTTTGTTTAAGTGTGTAAGCAACAAAATGTTGTTAAAGTGCAGTCTTTGTTAAATTTTCTAAATTTTAAGATAAATTTTTTTATCAAATTAATTCTATTTGCAATATTTTTCAATCATTACTTAAGTAAAACATACAGTGCCGTGCAATATTTATCCAGAAGAGAGTAACTTCATATCTGGACGTAAATTGAAGTATTGAAAGAAATAAAATTTTAACAGTTATTTAAATAAAACTTTAATAATTTCAAAAATCTAAAATTTCCTTCATTAACCACGATAATTACAAAATAAAAATTGCATAAAAAATTGATCGACGCTCAAAGTCACCAACCCTTGAGACTCGAGTTGAGACCGCTGCAGCGTAGTTCAAAAAGCTTGTTGCACTTCACGCTGTCCATGGAGAGCACCTGCTCTGCAGGATAATGCAGCTACCGCCGCAGACCAAGAAGAAGAAGAGAAAGAAAGCGGGACACAGCTGCGTGGAGAGATAATTACAGTCCCGTTTAATGCACCGTACCGAGCCGCCCTCGTGCCTGCCTGCAGTGCATCTCATCTTCTATTTCTTTGTTCTTTCGCAGAGGGGCTCTAAATGCAAGAATGAGGCAAATAGGAGCGAGCTGACTTGATTGGGGGTAGGCTAAATTCATTCGGATTCTTCTGGCAAGCGAGAGCTGAGTTTTCATGAGAAATAAAACTGCGCAATCTGCCTGCTTAATGAAGTTTTTTCGAGCTTTTCTTTTTCATGCATGAAATTAGCCCGAGGGCCGAGGGTGAAAAACTGAGTGATACGCGAAACTTAGTGGTTGGTTTCAAAACCAAGTTTACAAAATCTTTATCATCAGTCGAAATTTTTAATTTTTTGGGATTTATTTATTTTTATTATTAAAGTCTATTACGAAAATTAAGAACTGCTTACTTCAAAGATTTTAGACAAAATTTCAGGTAAATTAAATCAGGCTAGTACGTTTTATTAAACAATAATCTATCACTCTGAAAAATTATTTTTTATGTTTGAGTTTTTTTATCACATTAAAATAATAAAAAAAAATGTTTACGTTTTTATAATTAAAAAAAAATGACTGCTAAATTGTTATTGTCAGAACCACATTTGTCGGGTCTTTGCTGTTTTCAAAATTGAAAAACATTTTAAATCAGTTGCAATATTCGGCAAAGAAAAATATGCATCCACAATCGTAATTTATAAAATTTTTCTCTTAACGCAATATATAACTGATAAATAAATAACTGAATAAACATAAAATCTTAAACTATGAAAATTAATTTCAAAAATTCAAATTTGGAGCCATTTTCAAAAGCTTAGAGATGCATTCCTCTACCTACCCTCCAGCCTGAATCGGTGCATCCAAATACTGTATACCTGAAAGCAAACTAATAAAGGACGCCGGAGTCTGTAAGCTGTTAGAGTCGTCTGAACCGCCATAACGAATCTTGGTGTTACTCGTAGTTTTTAAAGAGGAACCAAAGTGAAAATCATTAGTTTAATTAAATTTGAAACGCAGATTCAAGCAGAATTAAAGCACCTGTCAAGAGTATATATTTCTTTGTGAAGTTTCTTGAGAGAGCTGAAGACAAGAATAATTTCAACTAATTAAGGTAACTAACTTTTACTTTGGTTAGCTTGTTACTTCGTTTACTGCCGTTGCATCCTTTTTACTTATTTCAAGCGCATAATTTTGATTCATGTGAGATTTGAAGTTTAAATCTTAGCGTGGATGTCACAAATTTTACTCTCGATTTTATTAACAGCCCATTACGTATCATTTGTACGTATTTATTGTAAATTGTTTGAAAAAAGTTTTTATTGATATTGTAAAAGTGTCATTTTTGAAATTTGAGATTCAAGCTCGATTAATACATCGAGACTTATATGTACACTGCAAAAAATCATTGCAGTATAATTACCTCGATCATCAAACGGCCCACACTTTTACACTGTTGATGTGAAAAAAAAAAAAAAACAGGAAGTTTAAAAAAAATTTTTCTTTAATGTGAACCTAATTTCAAATTTTTTGAAATTTTTTAAAAGAAAAACTGAATGTTTCTTTATCTTACAATTAGGAACATAATTTCAATTTTCCTTCACCTCGAATTTATCTTTTTTCGAGGTATTAGGCTTTTTTCGTATCCGATAGCTCGTACAAAGTATCGATTTTTTTTCAGATATTCTTTAAAAAAAAGTAGTAGGATGATAAATAAACAGATGACCATGGCCAAAAAGTACCGCCGCAGACCAAGAAACAGTCCGACCTCATACTCCGACTCAAGCGAAGACGACAACTTGCGAATAAACGTTGGCCAGAATCACCAGGCCACAATTCCCAAACTAATACCCGCCGAGGACAGAGATAAAGAGTTCGAAAACGAACCGATCCGGGAACAAATCCTCTGGAGCTGCGAGAATTGCAATTTGACGGAGTACCAAATTGGCCGCTTCGTTAAATACTGTATGTCGACCTATCAGTACAACCCGGAGCAAGCCTTGGGGATGCTATACTGGCACAAATTTAATATCAAAAAGGCTTGCAAGGATATGTTTAATTACACCCCAATATCCTTGATCACGGAGGACAACTGGACCGTGGAGGAGGAGTTTATGTTCGAACTATACCACAAGCAGATCATGCAGGACTATAAGCAAAACGATTTTGCGATGATGAAAAAATTTCTACCGCACAAGTCCATGGGAAGCATCTTGCGGTACTACTACACAACGTACTTCAGGTTCCCGAATACAGAACAAAAACCTTCAACTGAAAATGATGAAAATTTGGCTTGCAAAATAAACGTTTGATAGATTTTTAATTTTTAGTTTTAGTGTATTATGTGATCTGAATCGATTATTATATTATTATATTATTTTGGTAGTGGATTACTTGCCCTATGTTATATTCAAAATGTTGAGTCTGATTCATGTTGCTTTACCGTATACATGTACTGCGTATTAAAATACCAGTGACTACTAATTATGTTATTATTTAAAAATATTAATGTCACCTGATGAGGTCATTAAAAATGACGAAACGTCGTGTATAACAATAAAAATTATTATTTAATAATTTTTTGTGTCTTATTGGCCCTAAAAATATCAAGTAATAACTAAATTCCTCAACATTTTAGATTGTATTAATGTTGTATTAATGATATAAACATATGATGATGTTAATATTAACTATTTTTATAATGAATCTTAAATCATTGAATATTTATTTTTTGGGTTTACCTTTCAACTTTGAAGAAAAAAAAAAATAGAGTTACATGACCTACTAAACTTACAAGGAGAGGCTGCACCCTGCGGGTCACCGATCCTAACGAAACTTTGGGGATCGTTTTCTAATATCAAAAAATGAAGAAATCTATCCATAATTCCGTCCAATGGGGCCTTGATATCAATTTGCCATATGGCTCATATGGCATTTTTAGCACTTTTTTGATTTTTTAGCTAATTTTTCAAAAATTCCTCTTCAAAGCCTATTGCATTTACAGAATTCTGCAACCTCCTTGTTTATAAACAGAAATTAAGTAACAATTCGGTTTTTCTTACTGCTTACTGTCGTACTGTAAATTAATGAATTGCCGCGAACTTAATGAATTATTTTAAGTAGATTTTTACCTGATTTCGTTCTTTCAGTTTCATCCAGCGTACGAGAGGCATCAAGCGAAGCAGTTGCCTGCTGCTTCAGACCAGGGAGTGATACTGCAGCCTTATCAACCTTATTCAGCTCTGAAGGTTTCTGATTTACGGCTTCGGGTACTTTCTGAAGCTTCCCCGGCTCCAAACTATTCACATCTCCGAGTTTTTCTACTGCTGTTCTGTCGGTAGGGGTGTCTACACCCTTTAGATCTAAAAGTTTCCAAAGATTGATTTTTAGCGGTGCCATCCGCTTCAGAAAAGTTTTATCGTCCATAGTCAGATCTTCAATATCTGAAATTATTAACAATCATCACTATTTTATCAAAAAAAATCTCGGAGTGCGGCTGCACTTAAACCTGAACACTAGGCGCAAGTACACCCGCACCTAATCATGCTAAATTCGTGCGCACGGCGCTTCAATTACACATGCTAGGCTAGGCAAATAAATACCAAAAATCAGAAAATAAAAGGTCTTAGAAGAATAGCAATCCACGTACAAGCAGCAGAACGAACCTCGCCAGCTACTCGCACGCGACCACTAAGCTCTCGTTGCTTGGGAGTCGTAGTCAGCGGGTTTAGATTTACCTGACAGCAGCATGCGTATCTAGAATTTCATCGCATCTGCTGGCTCGCAAGTCTTAGTTCAACAAAAAATAAATTTCAAAGAAACCTTCCAGCTTAAATTCATCCTGCATGCATTAAAAACGTCCTGAAACTTACAGCGATAGTCAGTCTCATGTCCTTCTCTAGACACGAAGAAGTATAATATTCCGTCTGACTCTGCCACCTCAAGCGTGTGGCCAGCCTTATACAATGGCATCAGCTCTTTGTGCCGCTGTTGGACAAAGTTGCGCAGCTTTGCCAAATCTAGTTTTAAATAAAAGATGAATTATTAATTCATACTATAAAACCTCATCATACATCTGGTTTATCACACGTGCACTGACTTTCAATTCGATCGAAATAAAACTGCAATCAATAAAATCATGCATAAAAAAAAACTCTCTTTCATCTTTTGAGCGCGATAAAAGACCTCGTTCTTACAGCTCCTCGGCGATGCGAGTGTGAAATCGTCACCTCACACAAGCATCACACAAGCTTACAGATCTTGCAACAATCCTGACCGGGTCAAGATAAGCGCCACCAAACAGTTGGATATATCGAGTAACACCGCTGCCTTGCGCGTATTTGAGATGAGAAGACAGCCATCGGTATGGAGAAGAAACAAAGACCGGCGATTGACTTACTGCCTTATCTCACTTTCACGAAACGCTCGATTCGTGGACCCGGCCGCACACCTGTGCGTCACCCGATGCTTTTCTCCTCCACTGAAAATCCTCCCGAAAACTGCCTTCTTTTGCCTCCTCGACCAACTACTTAAAATAGCCCGTGGACTAAAAACTTCACCCGATCCAGACAAACATCGTAATTCTCGGCCCGGCTTTTTCATCAACAATCCGACTCATCGAATCCTGTCAAACAATGACTACTTTCCATCAAATTCAAACAATTTCACCAAGTCAGTCATTCACATACTCACACGAAAAAGCAACGGCCCGCGATCACGACATTAAAACAAGATACTCTTACCTTCTTCCTTTGTTTCCGTAAACTGCGGAGGGTGGAGCAAGGTGGTTGCATCACCTCCTGTAATGTCTCCTCCACCACTTCCTTGCTGATATTCAGACATTTTTCAAGAGAAAAATAACCCCGGAAAACAGAAGGCACTGATTCACTCACGATACTTTACGAGTTAATCGGTTTTCTCACTTTTCCAGAAACTGCGAGTTCTTACACAAAAAAAACTCAGTTCCGTGATTCTTGTGCAGTGAAAGCGTGCTGGGCCACTATAACCTGTAGGGCTATATGCTTTGTTAAATAAAAGAACACAGTTTTTAAGGTAAAATGACGGTTTATTAGATTATTGAATCAGCGAGATGTAAAGCAATACACATAGGGTATGAACGAGGCTTTGCGCTGAACTACCGGTAAGCTGCGGGCTTGCGAGCCACACCGGCCACCCGATCTGCAGAAGCTGTTAAACGAGATAAGAAATTAGGAGGAGAGGGAGCAGGGTTAGGCGACAATCCCAACAATAACAGCATTATTTTTTTTTAAATTTCTTGTTGTACTAAAAATAAACATTAACCACTCCGAATCTTAATGAATATACTCAATAAATGGCTTGTGTTTCTTAATTAAAGGACAAAGGTGTAAGCTCCTCGAAAAATTAATTCGATTGCAATTTCTCATTGCAAAACAAGTTCAGTAAAAATTAACTTTAGAAATCTGTTTATATATAAATGAATAATTTCATAAAAAAATTTTTACAGTAAAAAGCCCAGAGTTAGGTAACGGATTTGGTTCTTGGCAAACTGTAAAATATTTAAACTAATGTCAATTATAACGTGGTCAACAGTGTCTATAACATGGTAATTATATTTTTTATTTTACATAGTCATTTTAATATTTTTAGTATTCAGAGCAACTTAAGTATAAGATTTTACATATATTATCTAACTATCATCAAACAAGATCAAAGTAATAAATGTCCTGAATCATTGGATAATAGCGTGAATCTCCACCACAGTGGCACCCCCGCCCCCACTTATTTATTATAAAATCACGAAAAAATAGTAAAAAAAATTTTTTTACCGCAATCAAAACTAACTATCCAGAATAAAAATCCGATTAAATTTTTTGATTCTAATTATTTTTTGCCATGACAAAAAAAAAGGATAATTTTTAATGATAAAAAAATATAGTGTTTTTTGTATTTAATGGCCGAAATGTGCATACTATTTTTCTGTTGTCCATTGCCAAAGTAAGAGGTAACTGATCTATTTCGCGCAACGAACAGGAAAGTTTGTGCTTTCCGGATTCAGAACTAAAGACAACGCACCCCAAACCGTATTGACCAAAAATCTGTACTCCCGAGTTTGTATCATGTTAGTTCCTCTTTACCCAAATAATAAAATCTAGGCGTGGAATTTAAGTTCTTTAAAAAATAAAAATAATTATGTACTCAAATATTTTATTTGCTTAAAATTTAAGTAAAAAACAATTGAAACGGAATATAGAGTAAAAAAAATGTTTATTCATATAAATTAGTTGTTTTAGAAAAAAATTATAGTTTTCAAGAAAATTATTTTATATGAAATTATTTCATGCAAAAGAACATACATCTTTAAAAAAACATACTTTGTAAATCACTTAAGTTTTAATTTACTTAAAAATAGTTACAACTATTTTTTTTTTTTTTTTTTTGGTGTTTATACATTTTTTATTTTTTACTTATTACATGGTGCTAAAAATGTTTTCAATTTTGAAAGTTTTATAAACAGTGATATTGTCTGTATATTATTAATTTTTTCAATTGTTAAATTAAAATATCAAAACTTTTTAAAAAATGGTTAAAAACTACAACATTGTATTGAAAATATTTTTAGAGAGCTACACATTATAATATATATTTTTGTCCTTTAAAAAATACTTTTTTACTTAATTGTTAATATTAATTACATTCTAAAAATATTTTTAATTTCAAGTTTTATAAACTTGCAGTGATTATTCTTTTATTTTTAAAAAGCTTTTAAAGACTTTGTTTGTAAAATCTTTGCAAAATATAATTATTCTTCAAGTAGCACCATCTGCAAGATCAGCTAATGACCATAGTTTGTATTATTCTTGAAGTTGCTAATGTATGTATACATACACGTACATTCTTTCAAAATTAAATGTAAAATATGAAAACACTTTTTTATAAAAACAATCATATCAATGGGACTTCTTTACAGATATATTTTCCTGAAACATTAAAGCGTGCAATGAATGAGATGAGATTTGTATTAATTAGAAAATAATGAAAAAATGGTATAGTTAATGAATTGAGAAACTAAATTTTAAAACATACCGGCAAAAACTCTGCTCACAACATCTTTTATTGGTAAATCATTCTCTGATCTAAAACGAACACCGGACAAATTATTTTTTGGTGATTTAAACTCTGCAGATACTATACCAAACTCCGTGGGTTCGTCATCGAGTTTAAATTCTCCCGAAATGGTGCTTTCATTATTCTCGGAATTAATATCCCCTATATTCCAAGTAATCTTATTTTTAATAGATTGATCCGTTGGTAAACACTGCTTAGTGTCAGGTTTTATTATAAAATAATTAAAACCAGATTTCATTTGAACAGAGATTTTAACATCCTTCAAAGGATTTTCATCTGTCATTGACTGAGGATTGTACTTATATTTGATCTAAAAAAAAAAAAAATAAAAAAAAAACAAATATATAATAATTATTAGTAATTATGAAACTTAGAGTTTTTAAGTTTGAACCTAAATTCAAATATAAAAATATCTAAACTTAAATTCAGTCAGTCGAAATGAGTAAAAAAAAGAAGTTTGAGTTTAAGGTCTAAATACAAGTAACATAAAATAAAAATCTGTGACCTTTAATCTTGTTTTTGAACCATCCAGCATCCATTTTGAAGAAATTAGTAAAGGACAGGATTTCATTTCTTCAGATGATTTAATTTTATAAGTTAGAGCTTCTATAGAAAAAAAACCGTTTCTGGTTGATTGTTCTTCTGAGCATTTTTGATGTATTAAATCGAGCATTTTTTTCGTATTTACTAAAATTACGCAACAATCTTTCACTTTTTCATCAGGTAGCCTGTAATAAAATATAGTTGTTATAATTCTATTAGCCAATTTAAAAATTTTAAACTAATGTAAAGCATCGCGTCAACAAAGCTCCGCAACGCCTTTTATTTTGCGACTTTCGAAAAGTGGCCTCAGTAGTCTGGAATCACTGATGATTATGTATACTTAAAATGTTTAGTGCATTGGGATAAACTCTGATTAAGAATAATGTTTTCTGAAAATTTTCACTCAAATTGAAATTAATATTTGATTTATTGTACAGATATCTATCAGCGATTTTTTTGGAGATTTTGACGTGCATATAGCCCCTGATCGTATCATTGAAATTTTTTTTCATTCGAAATATAGAACAATGAGTTTTGAATTATTTTAAAATATGATAAGGGTCACTTTTTTTGTTTTGGTAACAACCTATGAACTTGGAACTCTTTACTGTTCAAAAGCGATAGGGAGAGAAAAAGGGTCAAAAGTCCTTAAAAAAGCGTAACGTATAATTTGTGAATGGACTCATTAAAGAAAAAAATAGAATAAAATGATTTTTTTTTTTTTGAAAAAGTTATGGCTACAAAAACTTTTTCATGGTCAGAAATAAGATAAAAATATAATATAAATTACTTTATACCATTTTAACCAGTCTTCATTGACAGTTATCTCTTCCAATTTCTGAATATTATAGAGATGAAACTTGAAACCCGTTTTTTGACGGAAATTTTTCTCAATAAGTGGTAGTTCATTTTTTTGAAAGTTAAATGTGAGCTTTCCTAAAAGTCTGACAAATCCTTCATTCCAACCAGTGCTAGTAAAAGTTGCATTCACAGTCTCGGTAAAAACAACGGACGCTTTACCGATATCTTTACCCTTGCTGACAACTAAAAGAGTAATATCACAATATAATCATAAATTTATTTTAAAAAAATATAAATGAAATTAATCGGTGTATTATTATTTCAAACAAACTTTTTGAAGCAGTCATGCTTTTTGACTTCATCAACGGTAAGGTTGGTAACATCTCGGATAATAGTTGTTCTTTTGGTTCAGACATTAATGGTACCTGTAAGCTGTGTGCTAAAAAGAAATACAAAGGCTGATAAATTTTAAAAATAAATTCAGACTCAATGTTTCAGAAAAATATTAAAGTACTAAATTAATAAAAAAGTTTTTTAAAACTTACATGAAGCGTCTGTTTTACGATCGTTTTGAACTGGAAAAATAATTTTACTGGTATTGGATTGTTTAGTTTTATGAATGGCTCCTGTATTTTTCGTTATTGGTTTGGTAGTTGCGTTTGAAAAAGTAGGCTCTTTGTTTTTAAAAACAAATCGTTTTTTATGATTTTGTGCTGATGTAGCTTGTTTAAAATTTGTCACAGCTGGTTTCACAAAATTTGTTTTATTGAGAGGAAGACCTGTTTTCAGATTTGCACCACCAGTATGCTTGTTGCTTGAATTTGCAGATGGCTATTTGGAACATATAATATGTTGATTGTAAAAATTAAAAAAAGGTTTTTGGTTTTGATTTTCAAGTTTTGAAATATTGTATTACTCACTCTTGCGGAGGATTTTTTTGAATCTTTCAATTTTGTTACATTGATTTTATTGGATGAGAGTTTTATTTCCTTTAAGATATCTACTACTTCCTAAAATTTATAACAAATATAAAAAACTATTGAAAAATATTGTCTGGTAAGTTAGAATTTGGCTTTATTATTGACTGCTTGAATAACAATATATCTTTTAAAGAATTATATATTTTTTCATTAAATTCAAATACATTTATACATATAATTATTTATAATTATATGTATAAATGTATAATTATGTATATAATAATCTACAAAAATAATTCATAATAATCTACTTGTTCATTCTTTAACAAATTATATCCTGCATTTTAAATTTATGCAATTTCAAAGAAATAAAGAAATTGACACTTCAAGCATACAAAAAAATGTTTAAATATTTCATAATAAATTTTAAACTTTTTGAGTACATTGCAAAGATCTATAAAACAATAATTAAAAATTTTGTTTTAACAAATTATAAAAAAAAAATTTAATTTGAAAATTCTGGCAGTTTTGATACTACTAAATTTTTTGGATTGATTTAAAAACATTATTACTTGTTTTGATTTCCTAATGAAATTTAAAATACTATAGATGATTTAAGATTTCTATAATTTATCATTTATTTATTTTTATTGATCACAGTTAAATTTACTTCAAAAGATATTTACTCAAAAAAGTTTTCTTCTGTTATACATAAAAATAATTTAGGTAACAATATTTAAATAACTATAATTTAAATGTAACATGAATTATAAAAAATATTACAAAACGCTTGAATGATTTCTTTTTTTTTTTTTGTAACAATATTAAGTATCAATTTTTTATTAATGATGAAGAAATAAATAATAAGCTATACACAAGAAAAGAATTTTTAAGTGATAAATTACAATGTAGTAAGCTTTTACTTTTGTAAAAATTCTTTTTAAATTATTTAACTTATCTAATCACTATTTAAAGGCATGTTTTACAAAAAAATTCTGTTCTTATCTATATTGTTTATAATTTATTGATTGAGTGTATTATAAAAGCTTACATCAATTTTTTTTGTATCCTTAAATTTCTTTGTCACAGAAGACATATTTGGTCAGTTTAAAATCTTCTGAACTTCTAGTTTTTATAATGTGTGTAATACTTATGTGAATATTTTTGCTATAACTACTGCACGGATGAAAACAATGGGTGGAGGTTCCTGTCGTTCCAGGTTTGACATTTGCATTAATTACAAAACGTAAACAAAAACAATATTTTCGAAATGCAGCTTATTTTTTCTTTTGTCCTTATTCACGACCACACCCAACATCCATAAGCGTACTTAAAGAAACTTTTTATGAACAAATCCCCGAGAGTAAAACAAAGGAATCATGCTCGGAATCATGCGTCACTTGCGAGTGCCGGGCAGAAACTGTGTATACCTACTGTGTGCAACTCGCTTCCAAAGTAATTTTGTATGCAGTATACACTTATCACAACCTTATCAGTGAAATAACTTATTAATTTTTGCTCAGCCAATCGTATACTCTCTATAAGATAAAAAAAATTTAAATTTTATAATAACAATATAGAGTCTAATCAATAAAATTTATCAATAGCACAATAAACAACAAAGGAAAAAACTTAAGAAAAAGTAATCATAATGATTGAATCTTCATATAGTGTTTCAGGTAACTATACAACACAATTTTACCTCTACCTATTCAAAAACCAGCGAAGCACGCTTTAATTTGAAGTAAAACTTAGCAAATGTGACATATCTTTACGAATTGCATTTTGCTTGCTTGCATGAACACGCACACTTATCGGTAAGTTCTTTGTTGTTGGTAGCAGAAAGTAACAAACTTTAGTAGGTATGATACTTTATTATCACTTAAATAACTTAAAAAATTAAATTCTTCAAAGAACCTAACAGATTTAGAGATTAATCGGTTAATTTCATACAGTATTTACAGAGAGATCGTGACTAACTGCGGCTTCAAGCTTGCGAGATAGGTATAAAACGTGATGTTTGACAGTCTACGCTGCGGAGACTGGCGAGTGCGGACTGCGGCATGCGCTTTCAACCATGGACCACGTCATTTCAAACACTACTTCGTTCTTGCGAAAATAATTAAAAATAAAATTTACCTAATAAAAGTCTATTATATAAGATAAACTTTCGATACACTTTTGATAATTCATCAAATACAAAGATTCAAATTTTTTGTTTGATTAAAATTTTGAGTACTTTTCACCTATAGTTTTAAAATTTTTATAAATAAAAAAATTTTTGTTTTTCATAAGTCAGTTTAAGAAAAATCTATTGTGCAAGATTTTAATTTATTAATAGTTTTCGAAATTTTTACGGCATTAAAGTCGACGATTGTTAAAATCAAGCTTTTTAACAAGTTCAAAAATAATGAATTTATAAAAATTTAACTTTTTTTGGAAGACTATAGTGGTTGGAGTGCACATTTACTAAATACGGTATAAGTGGGCAACGGAACTTTGATATTGACCATCGGAATATGATGATGGACTTTTAACTATATTTTCCAAGATTAAACTATTAAGGGCTCATTCTAAATTAATTTTTTTTTTTTTTTTTTTTTTTTTAATTGTGATAATCTGAGTTTTTATTTTAAATTTATGTTGAAGAATATAATTGTTTAAAACAAAATTATGTACTTAAAATAAATAGATTTTTTTATTTTTAGTACATAATGACAAGTACGTTGAGTCGAATAGTATAAAATATAATTTTTCGTATAGTTGTTGTTCATTTAATTCTTTTATAAAATTACATATTTAAAAAGCTCACAATAATCCCTCAAAGAAAGTTTACTTTGTTTGACACTTGCAAGGTTTATTTGCAGAGAAAATCTGACCGTGCAGGCGTTATGTGCGTTAGTCGAGTGGCCAGTAGTAAGTAGACATCGTGATCGCGATGACCTGCTGTATCCGCAACCATAAAAAGCTCGAGTCGCCGTCGTCGGTATGGTGGCTTGTACTTTGCAGCTTGTGCACCGTAATTTTTATCCTGTCGAATTATCCCGTTAATGCGATTCCCACTAATGAGGATTTTTCTAATCCTCGCGTAGAAGATAAATGTAAGTTTAAAAAAATAAAAATAAAAAAAATTAACAGTTTTAGATAATAATGCCGTGGTCCTGCGGTGTGGTTAAATTCAAAAAAATGAAAGTTTGTGCCTCAGAAATTAAAACTGAAAAAGCTTGTGCGATTATGTGGTGCAACGAATTTTAATAAAATGGATAAAAGGAACTTCAACATTTCATCATTATTAATTTTGTATTTTTTGAATTCAAATGCGATATTTTTTCCGAAAAAAACACGTTGGTTGCTACAACAAAATGACTGTATTTTATTCAGTTTTCGTCTAAAAATTATTTATTTTTTGAAGCTGAAAAAACGAAAACATTCTTAAAAAATATAAACCTTCATTTATTTTAATTGAGTTAAAAATATAATTTTTGTCAAGAAAATTTTTAGGAGAGTTGATTCTGATCTCCATGTACAACATTTTAACGTTTAAAAAACATTTTCATGACCCAGCCTCATCTGAGCTAACGTTGCATTAGGGACGTTTATTCACTTACGCTCCCCACTAGCTTTTAAATCTGCTGTGTGCGCATCCAAGCTTACAATTGGCGCTTTTCCCTCTCCTTTGCTTGACACTTTTGTCTTCAAATTTCGAGTCGACACATGTATCAAAGCGGCTTTTCTTTTCAAATTAGTATTTTTTTTTTCTTTTTTTTCATTCAACAAAATGAATTCAATATACGTTTTTAAAAGTAATAAAGACTTGCCTTTGAAAGAGTTTATTTATATTGAAAGTACTGTGAGCTCGACTCAGTGGCATATGAATAAAGTACTTTTTAAACAAATATAATGATTTGCAGTAGTTTTAACAATTTTTGAGTGTTTGTATTTTCAATTGGCAATTTAGAAAAATAATTCTTCTCTTCAATATTTTATGAAAATTCTTTCAATTTCGATTCAAGTCAATGATGTACATTACAGGTGGTGGTTAAATATTAGAATTAAAACTTTTTTGAAAATTTAAAATAGCCTATGAAAATTTTAGATCAACAGTCGTGGAACGACACGTGGGAGGACAAGCTAAAGCAAAACTTGCTGGCGAAGTATGACAAGTTTGCTAGACCAGCTCAGCATTACAATACAACAACGGTCAACGTCAGTCTGAACGTATTCTCCGTCAATGTCGTAAGTATAAGTCTTTTTTTCGTTAATCTACCAGTTATTACAAATTAAAAAATTTTTTTTAATTAATTTTTTGTTTTTTTTAGGATGACAAAAACAATGTTATGGCGGTCAATGTATGGAATATGATGGTAATGCTTTTAAATTTTTTATAAAAATGTTTTTCTTTTAAATCATGACGGGTTCTTTTTTTCAAGGCGTGGAATGATGATAAATTAAAATGGAACTCGGCAGAGTATGGAGGTTTGAAGCAAATAAGTCTTGGTTCCCATGAAGTATGGCTTCCAGATATTTATCTTTTGAACAGGTAAGAAATTTCGTTCAACATTATGTCATTGATACTTTTAAATTATTTAATATTCCAATATAGGATGGGTTAGGGACTATAGGGGACTGTCTATCAAAGAACTAAAATCAAGATCAATACTTTTTACCAAGTCTTAAAAATATTCTATTCATTATTTACATTAAAAACACAACTGATATTAATAACAATTACTGACGATACTATGAAAGCAGTATAAAATATAATAATAATAATAAATAAATGATGAAATTATGATTGATTCGACAGTGCGGCCCATGGAATGGAGTTTTATGGGGATCGTCACGCTGTTCTCCAAGAGGACGGTATTGTCATGTGGGTCATACCCACAATTTTTCACGGCTACTGCAATTTGGACTTTATGTTTTGGCCTTTTGAGATGAACATTTGTCGTCTCAGACTCATCTCGTGGACTTACGATGGCAATCAGGTTAATCTTCTTCTAGATCATCAAGGTGTCTACGTGAGTATTCGAATACAGCTGTAATCATATGACATTAGAATCAAAATTACTTACCTTTTTTTTAAATGAGCGTATCGGGTATATTCTATAAAAAAAAATTTTTATAAGCATTTCGCTTCATTGGGATTTTAATTAGCTTATATAGCCGTACAGAGTGCAACGATGAATGAAACGAAGGTCACTGAAAAACTAAAACTTAAAGTTTTATTTTAGCTGAGCGAATACTTGATCACCAGTGACTGGGTTGTAAAGAACGTGACTGCAAACAGGAGGGTGGACACACACAAATGCTGTCCAGACGTTCCCTACGTCACCCTCGACTTCGAGTTCGAGCTTTCGCGGTCAGCTGATCTCTACTATCACGTTGTTTTTGTCCCAACTTTCCGTAAGTCTTTTTCATTAAAATTTTGTTTTCCATATTTTATATTTTTTTAAAACCTAACAAAACAACATTAACATTATGATTTAATGGTACAATAAAAATTTTACAGCAATAGTATTTATGGTACTGATAACGTTTTGGCTGCGTCCGCAGAGTGAGACAAAATTAATCATAAACGGCTGTACGATTCTAATTGTCCTGATATATCTCATGTACCTTGGTACAAAAGTGCCACCGAGACACGACAGTATGCCACTTATCGGTGAGTCAAATTTTTTAAATTCATTCTTTATAAGTGAAAAAAAAAAAAATTTTTTTTTAATTTGTGCAGGAAATATTTATTTGTTTGTATTAACTGTAATTCAACAGTTGAAGAAACTATTTTATTCAATAAGTTACATTGTTCCAGTTAGGTTTTACAGTGGGTGTCTTTATCAAGCGACCATATCGTTGATTATTTCCACTATTTTGATTAATATTAACAAATTGGCTTATTACTTTACCATACCAAGAACTTTGACACATATTTTGATGGGTAAAAGCGGACGATACCTGGGTCTTGGTCAGATCATACATGAGGTCAGTCTTTAAAAAGTGTATAGTCGTATTAAGATTTTCTAAATTAATTTGCGTATTTAAAATCATCAGATCGAGATGCAAAAATCAGTGTCCACGCAAGAGATTGCCGATGATCATCTTGTGGACATATCCATGACAGCAGGCTTAAGCAACAGCCAGCAAATGCTGACGACGCCCGTACCGAATACTGAGACTATAAACAATCTCGAGTGGACTCTCTTAGCAACTGCCGTGGATCGACTGGTTTTCATCATATTCTCTCTTACATTTACAATCATGTCTATTTGTTATGTGCGAACGAAGAGGTTTAAATTCTCCAGTGACAACATACCCTTTTGGCATCATTGAAGACTAGCTTGAAATTTAGTTGAAATTTTATTTGGGTGTGACTGCAGTTATACAAAATTTTTTCAATTATGGAAAAATTTAAACCGTAAAGTCGTGGTAATTTTAATTTTTAAATTCAATTTGAATGAATCATTATTTAATGATAATAACATTCATTACTTTTACTCTTTAGATGTTATTTGTAAATACAAATTTTAACAAATTAACATTCTATCAAATAGTAAAAATAAACAAAAAATAATTATTTCTTAAATAACTGAAGTTTTTGATAATCATTTATGAGCTTATATTGTAATAACTACAGTATTCACTGACAAAAAGCACGATGTAACTATTATAGTATCATGATAAAATCGATATTTATTGTGATAAAAAACTTCGAATATTTTGATTCACTTTTTAAATGCATAATAAGAAAACGAGTTTTTATTAAAAATGAAATTAATTTTTCAAACCAAAATAAAAAAAAAACCGTATCTTCCAATTCGTTTTATACAGAGAATACTCCGATTCCTGGTTCTCACAACCCAAAATATTTTTCACGCTAGTAGCCCGAAAGTACAATTTTCGGGCTCATACCGGAAATGAATATTGTATTTTCTGACTACTAGCGTGAAAAATAGTATACAGCCCTTGGGAGTGCAAAAATGAGCTAACCTTTAGCAAAACTTTGATGATCGCCTTCGGCTCGGACATCAATTTGGGTTTGCTAAAGGCTAACTCATTTTTGACTCCCTCAGGACTCTAATATACTATTCTGATTATTCGCAGTCACAGCACACTGCACAATATTTAAAAGTCGATTGAAAATAACGATTATCACTTTACTGCAATGATCGCTTGTTTATTCAAACTCACCGCAATACATCTGATCAAAATGCACTTGAGCAACGATTCTTTGATGGTGACTTTGAAAGTATTCAATTTATTTTGGGACTTTCTTAAGTTATTGAAAATTATTAAAATTATTCGGTTAAGAATTAATTTATAGTTAACCGAGTATAAAAAAAATTCTTAATAAAAAATTTAAGCACCAAATAATTGATATGAAGCGTTTTTTATTATTATTACATTTCGAATGAATTATTAATTCATGGTAATAACATTTATTATGTTTAAATTCAGAAATACGCTACACGTACATATAAATATACTAACAAATTATTATATAAAGCGATTGTATAAACATACGAAAAAGAATATTTTTTTTTCTAATATATATTTTTTATCTTTCTTCTATGAGTATCACTGTTTTTTAGGAAGAATTATCAAGTTTTTTCATCGCTTTTCGATTAACAAGAATTAAAAAAGTAAACTTATGCTAAGAAGTGTTTGATATACAATTTAAAGCTTGATTCGTTGTAAATTTTTCAAATCTTAAAGTTTCTCTCGCATTTAAAAAACGCTCTTAATAACAATAAATTCAACAATTAATTTTTTTCCATTTAAATATTTTCTGAAAAATAAAGCGAGTATTTTTATAAACAATTGCTTTGTAGTTTAGTGACTGTATACTTCGTGTTAAAAAAGAGATTCGCGAGCAAACAGAGACACTTCGACAAGATGCATTCGTCGAGCACAGAGAAAAAAAATATACATAAAAAATTGCTTCGCCCATAGCGAAGATTGCAAACTTGACAAAGACTTGACTTGATTGAAAGAAAAAAATAAATAAAAATAAAATAAACAATATAATGATTACCGCTCTCAGAACGAGCCTGTCGAAAGTATCTCGTGCGTGCAGGCAAAAAAAAATCGTTTTTTGAACGATTTAACACTTTCTTCGTCTTTAAGGCAGCACTGGTGCTTTTGAGTTTTTTTCAACATTTTTTCTTTATCACGGACAACGGCACAAGCTGTCTTCTTTTTAAAAAAAAATTTTCCACTACTTTTAGGTTTTATACGAAACGAGCATCTTGTAAAGTACCAAATCTCCAGTGACATAAATCGTGTCGATGATTGAAGGCTGCATTCTGTGAAGGAACTCGCCGATCATTTTGTCGTTGAGCCATATGACGTAGCTTTCGCTTTCGCAGTAAATTCTAAAAAAAAAAATTTTCTTTACGGTTTATGGATGTAAAAATATAAATAAAAATAATAATAA
The DNA here is from genome assembly GCA_038277355.1 of Encarsia formosa. Lineage (NCBI taxonomy): Eukaryota > Metazoa > Arthropoda > Insecta > Hymenoptera > Aphelinidae > Encarsia > Encarsia formosa. Next base: position 118,276,311 of record CM076184.1, read on the forward strand.
AATAATTACTTTAGTATAAATTCTCGACCAGGAGTCCAGCACTGTCTTTCCTGGCGTTCCTCTTTATCCCAACTTCCGTTGTTCCAACAATTCATGATCAGACATGACGGTTGATTTCCATAGTGATAACGTGGATTTATATGTAATGCGATGACAGGATGAGGATAAACCGTCTTCCCTTTCTGAAGATTTATGAAAAATCTAGAAAAAATTAGGATTTAACAAAACTAAGTCAAATGCAATGTACAAATAAATTTCTTTTCGAGTACACTTACGAGTAAGGTAATAGTTTAAGTCTTCCTGTAATAAACAATTTGGATCCAACATCGAAACCTTTTGGAAGATCAATGATTATTGGTAACTCCTGTAAAAACACGAGAAAAATGTATATAATTACAGAAAAATAATTTTTTACAAACATTTCTATGAAAAATTAATTTCGCTAAAAGATTAACTTTGTTAAGCCAGAAACGAATAAAAATGTATAAATTTTTAAATAAATAAAAAATAAGTTGAAATTAAATTATAACTTACTAAATTTGTATCGAGCGGCTTGGTATCTGTCAGCTCAAGTATCCTTGATGGTTTGCAAATTTTGGGATCTGGGTAAACGTAAATGTTTGTTTGTCGAACCTTGACTTCCTCGACGTCATCGTGAAACTCAAGGCCCATAATTTCCTGGAGTGGAAGTCTGTAAGCAAAGGCACAAAAATGTTCTCCGTCGATTGCAATCTGGAATAATGGAATTTTTTAAATAACAGTGATAAATTCTTTAAAAAAAAAATTTCAACAAAAGGTTACAAAACTAAACAACTCATTTCCAAAAAAAAAGTTCAACTCTTTGAAACAGTCACTTTGTGAAAGATTTCTCAAATCAACTTTTTAAAAAATTAAATCAAAACTAATGGCTTATTTTTTACTAAAAGTATAGTATTTTTTATGAAAAATAAAATTAAATACCTGAAATTCATTGAGGGTGCAAAAAATGGTTAGATGGAAGAACGAATTTCTCCGGAAGATGTAACCTCGCGAGCTGACCGGTGAGCAGGTTTCCTCCTCCTCCCAGCATCCTTTGACTTTGGTGTTCCTGACTACGTAACCGCGATCGAGCCGGGGGTTGAAGTGCAGCGCCAAGTTACCCGGAGTCTTGCATTTCAGATTTATCGAGAACCTGGGATGATAGATTTAACTTTTCACAACTGCATATTGTATTTTGGTTCAGAGGGATCGAATGTTTGGTTTGGATGTGAGTGCGTGTGATGACATGACCGAGAGTTTTTATATACGAAATTCGGTTGCCGGGGTGACTGAATTTTTCGTTTGTTTGGCTTTTGGAAAAACAGTTTTGAAATAAATGAAAATGATATTTTTTTTAGGGCGGATCATATTTGATAGATTTAAACAATTGTATATGTAAACTACCTTACGGAGTCGATTGGAATGTAGCCTATGATGATTATCGCGGACGTCGGTTTCAGCTCGTTCAATTTGAATATCGTCGTCTTGTTCTGCAAAATATACACTTTCAATTTTGATATGTTTTTGAAAACAATTAATAAATATTAGACTCACTCGATAAATTCTATGTAAAGTTTGAACATGAAGTCTCCACATGGAAATTGAAAAAAAAATTCATGCATGGAATTATTTACGATGGATTTTATCAGTGACTTTTTAAAAATAAGCAATAAAAAAAAAAAAACAAAAAAACAAAAAAAAAACAAAAAAAAACAAAACAAAACAAATAAACAACGCAGAATTTAAGTGCGTTACGTAGAGCTTTCAACAATCAAATTTTATCAAGAAACTTATCCACGACGACATTTAAACTTTACTTACAACACGTAAGTATTGATTTTTAATCTAGTACAGACTATTGAATAACAACTAATTTAATTTTGCGGTTCTATACAGATTTAATAATTTTACGAAAAGCATGCATTTTTGTTTTGTTTTTCAATGTAATCAAATTACGCAAAGCAGTTTTAAAATTAAAAACAAGTAAAATGATCTTCTTGGAAACTGAAAAACTCAAATTTCTTCTTTTATTATCAACTTTAACGTAATCATTACGTTACCTATAAAATCAAACTGATTCTAGCACAAGTTTCCCGCCTCTGGACGAGATCAATCGAGGGCGCGCGAGTCGTCCCGAACTCTTTATCAGCAAGTACAAAACAAAACACCATGCAGTTCTTGATAAAAACTTAGCTAAATCAACGGGTACTCACCGCGGGATATGTTTCAGGATCGGAGTACTTGAAGTTCTTCAAGGCCTCGTCTCTGCGAGCTATAACTGCCCGCAGGTGATCGAGGGACATGGTGCTCTTGAAAAAAACAGGCGAGCAGACTACGCCGCGGTGTTGTCGCACCGAAACCGCAAATCACAATGCCGCAGTGAGAGCTACTGGCATTGGAAAATCCCCACCGATCACTGCTCCGGTTTGCTGCTCGAGTATCATCTTTTTTTCTTGTCCAGAATTGAAAGGGACTGCACTGACTGCTGATTTTAAAAATCGATCGATGGTCGTTAACCCTTTAAAGGACACTATCCTTTCCAAGCTCTAAAATTTGAGTAGTTTCAAGGTATAGGTTCAAATAAAATAAAGAGAAATAAAACATGGTTTATTGTAAAGTTTTTATTATTTTTTCGTACTTGATTTTTATTTTTTAACATTTATCAGTTCATTGTGATATTGAGTTATCTTACTTAGAATAAGAAAAATAATTTCACAAATTGAATTTTAGTCTTTTAACATATGACACATTTAACCAGCCTTTGTACATTATTTGAGTATTCTGTAATAAAAACTAGAGAAGCCTTTGATATCTTTAAAAATTCATTTGTGCATGTAAAATCTTAGATAGCTGTTATTTAAAAAATCTGTTTATCAAAAATTGGTATATCAATTGTAAATTTTAATGTGTATAATTTATAAAGATTATTGCAAAATACTTTGTTTCAAAACCTTAGTTAACAGTGTGTAAAATCACATAAGATTAATTATTTTTATGTAAAAAGAGTATTTTCAAAGAGCATTTTTATCTTAATCTTATACATAGTTTAAAACTTTCTTTTTAACTTTGTTTTTTTCAAATATTAATATTTTTTTAAAATTGTAGTTCATATTGATTATTTATTTTTTTTATGAATGAACCAGAAGACGCCGCTTTTATATATTAAATAATTTTAAATATATCTGTATGGCACTATCTTCAAGAGTAAACATTTTTCAAAATCTTTGGAAGACACAAATTAAAGGATGAAATTGATAACAATGATTCTATACACTATAAACGGTCATAAATTATATAATATGCCATGGAGAGCAACAAAAACAATTCTTTTCAAAGGCTTAAAAATTGTAACTGTCAATATAAAATATTTTTCATCTAAAAAATAATCTAAATTTTTAACAATTTGATCAAAAGTTAGTTCTGCCTCGATTTTTACAGACTAGAGCGGTTTTAAGACATAATATGCTAAAGAAAATATGGACATAAACATATATAAAATTTAAATAAAGTCTTTGTGATTGTAAACTAAATCAAAAAAAGCTTATAACAGCGACAATATATAGTTGAGGAGGAGACGTAAAAACATTTTAAATTTTTTGCGCAAAATCGCACATTTTTTTCTTAATACTATCGATATTTTAAAATAATTTTTATATTTAAAAAATCTCTTTTTCATCAATTAATATTTAAAGTAAACATGCAAACACGACGCAAATGACTTGAATCAGGTCAACCGTTACAAATGAATTATAAGCGTAATTGCATGACTTAACTCCAAGAAACTTTGTGCGATGCATACCACTTATTTAGCGTGCGATAAAAAACGCTTATTTCTAATAATAACATATTGAGAATCTCATCATAACTTAAATATCACGTGGTTCATGAGGATCAGGCAATTTTTGCCAGTTAGGCTCGACGCCCCAAATTTCACGAGCGTACTCGGCGATCGTTCGGTCCGATGAAAATTTACCAGAAGAGGCGATGTTGTGAATAGCCATTTCTGCCCATTTCGATTCATCCTATAAAAAAATTATGAATATAAATTAGCAAAAAAAAAAAAAAAATTAAAGTCTTGCAATGTTATAATATAATCCTTTTTTATTTACCAGATAGGTTTGAGATACGCGATCTTGACATTTGATGTAGCTTTCGTAGTCAGCCAAAAGGTAGAATCGGTCCCACTTGAGCAAAATGTCAACAATATCTTGAAATTCGTGCGGATTATTGGGACTGAAGAAACCTCCTTGAATTTGATCGATACACTGTTTTACCTCAGGTAATTTATTGTAATAATCATAGGCGTTATATCCTTTCCTCTTCAAGGCTTCGACTTCATCTACAGTCATACCGAAAATGAAGATATTATCATTGCCCATTTCTTCGGCCATTTCGACGTTAGCTCCGTCAAGAGTACCGATAGTTAGCGCTCCGTTCAACTGTAAAAAAAAAAATAATCGTATTTTATTTGTATTAATTTAAATGATAGATCGACAATTGACTCACCATGAATTTCATGTTACCGGTACCAGACGCTTCAGTACCCGCTGTCGAGATCTGTTCACTGAGATCGGCAGCTGGAATAATTTTCTCCGCCAATGTTACTCGGTAGTTCTCCAAGAAGATGACTTTCAACTTGTCTCCGATAATAGGATCGTTATTGACGACGTGTCCCACGCTGCAGATTAGTTTGATAATTTTTTTGGCAAGATGATAACCAGGCGCGGCCTTACCTCCAATCATCACGGTACGAGGTACTACCTTTGCGTTTGGATTCGCCTTGATGCGGTTGAACAACGTAATAATGTGAAGACAGTTCAATAATTGACGTTTGTACTCATGGATACGTTTAACCTGGATGTCGAAGATTGATGCAGGATTGACTTTTACACCATAATCGCGTTCGAGCATTTCAGCTAACTTCATCTTGTTTTCTTGCTTGACCTTTCCTACAGCCCGCTGGAATGCTGGATCCTTAGCAAACTGTTTCAGTTGAGCGAGTTGATCTAAGTGAACGGCCCAGTTGCTACCAATTTTCTGTTTGTAAAAATGTTTTGTTTAACTTTTTTTTTTATTTTCAGAATTTTATTTTTTTGGTTTTAATTCTCACCTCTTCAATAACGTCAGACAGGTTGGGGTTGCAAAGTAACAGCCACCTCCTTGGTGTTATACCGTTTGTCTTATTTTGGAACTTCTCGGGGGTGTGTTCGAAGAAGTCTTTAAATCTGAAAAAAAATTAATAAAATATTAAAATAATGCTTATTTTCTAACAAGAAAAAAAAAAAAAAAAAAAAAAAAAAACTCTTACACAGAGTCTTTTAAGATTTCACTGTGAATTCTTGCGACACCGTTGACAGCATGGCTACCAACAATGGACAAATGGGCCATGTTTACTCTCTTTTCGCCTTCCTCCTCAATAAGTGACATGCGGCGAAGACGATCAATGTCTCCGGGGAACTTGGCTTCAACTTGCTTGAGATGCAAGAAGTTGATGTGGTAGATGATTTGGAGATGTCTTGGCAAAATACTATTCAACATGCTCGTAGGCCATCTTTCCAAAGCTTCTGGCAGTACAGTATGATTTGTGTAGGCACAAGTGCGAACAGTGATATCCCAAGCCTACGAAAGTTATAAAAATTAGCTAGAAATTTTTTTTCAGTAATTTATACAAACTTTTTACATACCTTTTCCCATGTAAGACCTTCGATATCAATCAGGATTCTCATGAGTTCAGGGATCGCGAGGGATGGATGAGTATCGTTTAGCTGGATGGCGACCTTGTCGGGGAAAGAGTCGAAATCAGTTCTGTGGTGTTCTCGAGATCCAAATTTGCTCGACTTGTAACGACGAATGATGTCTTGAAGAGTCGCAGCGCACATGAAGTACTCTTGCTTCAGACGCAACTCTTTACCCTCGAAGAAGTTGTCGTTGGGGTAGAGGACTCGCGAAATGTTCTCCGCGAGATTTCTGTCTATCACAGCCTGAATGTAATCACCATCGTTGACTGAAATGACAATAATAAATCATTAATACAAATTGTAGGTTTCAACATAAAAAAGAAAATAAAAATTTCTTACAGAATTTCAAATTGAATTCAACTGGAGACTTAGCTGACCACAACCTCAGAGTATTGACTACGTTATTTTTATATCCTGGAATTGGGTTATCGTAGGGCATGGCGAATACGACCTAAAACCATTAAAATAATTAATTTTTTTTTTTTACCAATTTTTGCGCAAAATCATTATTTTTTTTTTTTAAATATAATTTTTAAAAACATTTTTTATTTCTCACCTGCGTGTTCACCCACTTTTTGCCCTCGGGCGTGTCAATGACATGACCGTAAAAGTTGACGGGCAGCATAAACTCGGGCCTGGCCTTCTCCCAGGGGTTTCCGTACCTCAGCCAGTCGTCGGGTTCCTCGACCTGTTCGCCGTTCTTGATTTTCTGGGCGAATATACCGTACTCGTACCTGATTCCGTACCCGTAGGCGGCCAAGCCTAGAGTCGCCATGCTGTCCAGGAAGCAAGCGGCAAGACGACCGAGACCACCGTTTCCGAGACCCGCGTCTTCCTCCAACTCCTCGAGCTCTTCGATGTCCAGGCCCATCTTGAACAGTCACGAAAAAAATATTAAATTGACTGAATTCATAGGTAGTTTATACATTTTATCCAGCTAGAGAATAATTATTAATAAACAATTTAGATGATTTTAATTAGAATTTTACTTCCTTTGACTATGTCTCTTTTATAGTGTCGTTTATAGATAAAAATAGACTAATGGAAAATAATTATTTAATGCGTTTTGAAATACAATAGTAATAATTGAAGTAAATTTTTTCATTGGAATTAAATTACTTTGGTTTTTAAAACAAGTATATGTGATTATTGAAAGTAGTTTAATACTATTGACACTTTGATATAAATAAACTCATTCATTTATCGTACACATGAGATAATCAAACAAATATATTTTGGCAACAAAAAAATTAACGTCTTATGAACCGAATAGATTGTTTCAAAGTAAAAAATATTACGAAATAAAAATTCTTAGACAAATGGCGCGTTATGAAATAGTTACTGTAAAAAATGGTTTATCCATCTATAAAAAGGAGAAGGCTATTTTCGATCTTCGAGTTAGAGATCGATTGTCAAAAGTGAAATGCTATTGGCTAAAAAAGTTTCAAACTTTTATTCGTGATGTCATTGGTCGATTCCGTTTGGTTTAGAAATTCAAAACTTCGTCTGTCGAGCAGAAGGCTAACCTTTCTGCGTAAAGCCAAGAGGCTTCATTCGTATTAAAAAAAAAAAAAACTATAAACAATCTTTAAAAGAGGAAGCAGTATATAAAGTTAGTAATCCGAGTGAAGTGCAAACAAATATCGAATTAAGAAGTAACCAATCATTTAAAAATAGAGGTTATCCGAAGTGCTGTTCAATCTAACATAATAAAGTCAATTACAAAAAAGTAGGTATTATTATTTTTTTTTATAAGAAAGTAGGTATTATTATTTTTTCTATAAGAAAAAAAAGTTAAGTCATCAATCAAATAAGTAAACTTTAAAAAGCAGTGCAAGGAGTCTCTTAGTGTCTCCAATAGGCAGATAAAAACAATATTCTTCAAGTAGTATGCTTTGCTATTTTTTAGATATAGTTGATCAAAACATAATCAAAGTTTTTTTTTTTTTTTTTTTTGTATTGAAAATAGAAACTAAGAGAGATATATCTTTGGAAGTTTCAGAAATTTTTTTCATGTATATCTTATAACATATATATATTTAAAATGTAAATTGATTGAGATGATGAGATGGCCACCACATGATTGAAACAAATTGTATTTCTGAAATTTATAATCAAAATCATTTTTTTTTAAATATTAAAGACTTAAAACTCAAGCATTGAAAGAAAGAAAATTGTTTTTACACTCATCATCTTTCCTATACTTTACTCATTTATGTTAAAACTCTCCAATCAGTTGGTCTATTTTTATATAAAAAATACCACCTAGAGTAGTTGTTAATTATATTTATGTATATCTATAGATACATTTAAAATATAAATTGGTAGTGATGATTACATGGCCACTACATTCTTCAAACAAATTTTATTTCTGAAATATATATGTAATTAAAAACATTTTTAACAACAAAGACTTAAGATTCAAGCGATGAAAGAAAGAAAATTTTTTTTAAAGTTATCATAGTTCCTACACTTTACTCATTTATGTTAAAACTCTCCAATTCCTTTGGTCTATTTTTATATAAAAAATACCATCTAAAGTAGTTGTTGATTATATTCATGTATATCTACAGATACATTTAGAATGTAAATTGGTAAAGTCTTAAGATTCAAGCGTTGAAAGAAAGAAAAATCTTTTTTAAAGTCCTCATCATTCCTACACTTTACTCATTTTTACTCTCCAATTTCTTTGGTCTATTTTTATATAAAAACTACTATCTAAAGTAGCTGTTAATTATGTCCATGTATATCTATAGAGACATTTGAAATATAAATTGGTAGTGATGATGACATGGCCACCGCATTATTCAAACAAATTTTATTTCTGAAATTTATAATCAAAAACTTTTTAAACAAATCTTCAAAGACTTAAAACTTAGTTGTTGATTATATTCATGTATATCTACAGATACATTTAGAATGTAAATTGGTAAAGTCTTAAGATTCAAGCGTTGAAAGAAAGAAAAATCTTTTTTAAAGTCCTCATCATTCCTACACTTTACTCATTTTTACTCTCCAATTTCTTTGGTCTATTTTTATATAAAAACTACTATCTAAAGTAGCTGTTAATTATGTCCATGTATATCTATAGAGACATTTGAAATATAAATTGGTAGTGATGATGACATGGCCACCGCATTATTCAAACAAATTTTATTTCTGAAATTTATAATCAAAAACTTTTTAAACAAATCTTCAAAGACTTAAAACTTAGTTGTTGATTATATTCATGTATATCTACAGATACATTTAGAATGTAAATTGGTAAAGTCTTAAGATTCAAGCGTTGAAAGAAAGAAAAATCTTTTTTAAAGTCCTCATCATTCCTACACTTTACTCATTTTTACTCTCCAATTTCTTTGGTCTATTTTTATATAAAAACTACTATCTAAAGTAGCTGTTAATTATGTCCATGTATATCTATAGAGACATTTGAAATATAAATTGGTAGTGATGATGACATGGCCACCGCATTATTCAAACAAATTTTATTTCTGAAATTTATAATCAAAAACTTTTTAAACAAATCTTCAAAGACTTAAAACTTAAGCGTTGAAAGAAAGAAAATCTTTTTTAAAGTCATCTTTCCTATATTTTACTCATTTATGTTCATAATCTTCAATTTCTTTATTCTATTTCTATTTTTTATAAAAAATACCATCTAAAGTAGTTGTTAATTATATTCATGTATATCTATAGAGACATTTGAAATATAAATTGGTAGTGATGATGACATGGCCACCGCATTATTCAAACAAATTTTATTTCTGAAATTTATAATCAAAAACATTTAAAACAAATCTTTAAAGACTTAAAACTTAAGCGTTGAAAGAAAGAAATTTTTTTTTTAAGTCATCATCTTTCCTATATTTTACTCATTTATGTTCATAATCTTCAATTTCTTTATTCTATTTCTATTTTTTATGAAAAATACCATCTAAAGTAGTTTTTTATTATATCCATGTATATCTATAGAGACATTTAAAATGTAAATTATTAGTGGTGTTGCCATGGTCATCAGTAAACAAAAAACTATATCTCTAATATTTTGGAATGATAAATTATTTTAAAAATCTTTTAAATCTTAAAAAATTGTCAACTTTACAAGACAATATTTCTGATTATTACATAGTGAAATTGATTCAAAAATTATTTTATTTTTCACGAAAAATCTGAGAAATCGTCATTGACTTATTTTGTACTGCTAACTTATTTAATTTTTTATGTTTAAAACCTCTACATACTTTTATAAAAAAAAAAAAAAACTTAAGACAATTTAAATTAGTTGTAATGACGTTATGGTTACCACGTATTCAAAAAATTATTTATATAATATTTAAAATCTTAATAAATTTTTAACTTTAAAAGAAAAATATTTCTGAAAAGTTATCCTTGGCCCTATTTTGTATTGCTAACTAATTTAAAAATTTGATTTTCTTTTTCATAAAAAGTAAACAGAAATTTAGATGAGGTATAAATTTTTGAAGTTTCAAATTGTTACATGAATATATACTAAAAGATTCACAGTAAAAATTGTTAGTGATTACGTTATGTTTACCGCATATTCTAATCTTTAGTATTATTGATCAAAAAATTATTTTTAAAATCTTAAAATTTTTATGAAAACTATTTCTGAAAAGCCATTATCATCACTATTGTGTTTCTGATTGATTTAATATTTTATGCGTATAATCTCTATTATTTTGTGTTCTTCTTTAGTTATTAATATTTCTACCTCTCTTTTTAGCGCAACGATACAAAAATTTCGTTCACCACCAAAAAGACATCGAATCATTTCTCCCTTCAAAATTAACGGATTCTCAGGATTCATTTATCCACAGAAATAAATTATAATGGTGCTATTTTAAGATTATCAACGATTAAAACAGTTTTTTTTTTAAAGTTGATGTAAATAAATAAAATTTTAATTTTATGCAAATTTGAAAAAAATAATTTTTCTATTTTTCGTCTACTTTCAAATAATCAATGCTGCTTTTTTTCAGTGTAAAGATGAAAAATGATCTTCAGCTTAATTTCGATTTTCTTGATGAAGTGTCTATTTTTTCTGATGCTCACTTTCAATTTTTGTACTTAAGGCGAAGTCATAAGGGTCATTTTAACAAAAAATTGAAGATTTAATAAAATTAAAAATGAAAAAAGGGCTCTGTAGTGCTCAAGCTACTAACTTAATCGATCTTTTGAGCCCAATACCATCAAAATTGGATCAAAATTAGCGTCAGAATATGGGAAAAACTTCCTAAAGATTCAATAAATATAAATATATAGCAAATGCTATGAAGATACAAAAATTTAAAAAACTGTTTCACATATCCTGACGTTAATTTTGATGGGATTAGGCTTAAAATATAGTTGAAGGAAGTAGCTTACGCGCTACAGAGCCCTTTTTTTTATTTTCGTTTGAGTTTAATTTTAAATGATTTTTTTCGCAAATTCTGCAACTTCCCTTATGACTTAGCCTTAAGCAAAGACGTATAACGGATTCTTGGTATTTATTAGAAAAAATTCAATTAGTGCTATAGCTTCAAATTAGCAAAATCTTAATAAGTTTGAATTTGTACATACAATTTACACTTTTTAAAAAAAAACAAAATTTTAAAGCGCAGATTGATACTTTAAAAAGAAAATTTTAAATTTCTATTGTTACAGTTTAGAAAGTAAACGTTTTACGTTTAAATGTCTATAATTTGTATTTCAGTGAATTAAAAATTTTTTTGAACTTGATTGCGACAGTTGAGATGTATTGAAAGAGATTGTATTGAAAATGATATATGAATTAAAAAATCGAATAAATATTGATTGAATTTTCAAATTTATAAAACGATTGCCATTTCAATTGCATATAAAATAAGTTATATATATTTTCGTTTAACTTAAAATAATTATACTGCAGAGAACTTTTATATAAGAAAGCTTAAAGTTGACTGAGTATGTGCAGAGTAATCCTAAAGCCCAATCGGGCTTTAACGGCGATTTGGTTTTTTTTAAACCGACTGCCGTGAAAGCCTGCAGGGCTTTATATACTTTGATTTTTGGTTATAGGTTAGGACGCTTCAAAGAAAAACTATTTTAGGATGATTATTTAATTTATATTATACATCCCGCGCGTAGCTGATGATCCCCTGAGTAATTTAAAAAAAAAAATTATCTCGAACAAAGCCCGCATTGAAAAGTTATGAACGTTTCATTTTTCGAAACGCTGATTTCCTTTGGCTCACGGTAGTCAGGGGAATTCGATTTCAGTTTCGAGCATCCGGTCTCTCTGCCTGCGCTCTCTGTAGACTTAACCGAACGTGACGTATGCAGTGGGCGTGTCTATTTTTGCTGTCTCACTCTTACTGCTTACCTACAGCGGCAGACGGGGGCATGTAGGCCCGAGCCTGTAGCCATGAGGCGACTGGTGGCGCTGTATCAATTAGCAGCTCCCTACAGCTGACTCATGAGCTGACTACAGCTGACTGCGGAGCCGCTGAGCAGAGCAGCTTGTAATATGTTATGAGCAGTAACTTTTTTATAAATAATTGATTGTCATAGAAAAAACAGTACTGAAGACCCTTATTTTCATTATATATTAAATAAGTGGTAGAATTTATAATTATTAATTTGTTTAATTTCAATAAAAGAGTATGAAATATAAATAATCTCTACTGTCTTTCTATGATCATTATCAAAGAATTTTCAATTATTGTGGTGTGTCCTGTGAGTTGATAATAATTGTGCTGTGGTTGTGTTGGGGACCTGATGGCTGGAGGTGCATATTGGCAATATTAAAAATAAAGTTTTTTCTGAATGAGTGTGTTTGTGTGTGTGTGTGTGTCAGGTTGAACTTGCAAATTACTTTTTTATAATCCACCCAACTTGCAAATTGCAAAAGGTGCAATTGCAGCACATAATGTCATTGTCATACGCATTATCGCTTAATTTCATAGAATCATCATAGAAATGTATATGCTCTGAGCCAATACACTTGAACTGTTAAAGTTTTGTAATCCTACCCTTTTTCAAAAATAAACTTGATGTCTGAAAGTTTTGTAATCCCACCTTTTTTCTAAAATAAACTTGATGTCTGACAATGAATTTTAATTTTGATTGTAACTGTTACATTCACTCAGGGTGTTAATGATAAGTATATTTAAGTCAACATGAATCAATTATTAAAAATTTTTATCTTTTTTGTTGTCTGTATGCAAGCTTAAGTTATGCGGCCAAAGTGATTTTACATTTTAAAATTGGTTAATTAAGAAGTACAAAAGAAATAGATAGTTTTGGGTCTAGGTATCCAGTGGACCAGAAATTATGAATTCTATTTGGCATGGATTTTTAAAGTACGGATGAGCGTTTGCTTCATTATTTTCAAAGTGGATTTAGTTTGTCCATCAATTATGTATGCAAAATGAATTCAAAAGTACTTCATAACAGTAAATTATGTCTATGATTTTTATGTGTTCTGACTAATGATAAAATTTATATAAAAGAAATTTAAACCTAAATAACTAGATTTATCCAAGTCAACATGAATCAATTATTAAAAATTTTTATCTTTTTTGTTTTCTGTAAGCAACCTTAAGTTATGCGGCCAAAGTGATTTTAAATTTTAAAATTGGTTAATTTTTTTTTACAAGAATTAAAAAGTACATCAGAAATAGATAGTTTTGGGTCTAGGTATCCAGTGGACCAAAAATTATGAATTCTATTTGGCATGGATTTTTAAAGTACGGATGAGCATTTGCTCCATTATTTTTAAAGTGGATTTAGTTTGTCCATCTATTATGTATGCAAAACGAATTCAACTTGTTCCCAACTTGTAGTTTTTTTTATTGCTGTTCCCAACTTGTAAACTCCCAAAAGTAGTTCATAACAATAAATTATGTCTATGATTTTTATGGGTTCTGGATAATGATAAAATTATATAAAAGTAATTTTAAACAGAAGAACTAGATATATCTAAATTAACATGAACCAATCATTGAAAATTTTTATCTTTTTTTTAATCATTTTAAGATTACAAATGAGTATTTGCTACATTTCAATGTAAATTTACATTAAAATAAAGTTATGCAATGTACATTTAAAAAATAGGTAAATACTAAATTGAATTTTTTTTTTTTACATATAAAATTGATTTCCCTTGGACTTTTATAGGTTCTGGTTTATGTCCAGGTACATCAGAATAATTGAATATATCTTAGTTATTGTTAAATTATTTAGAATTTGTTAAGTTCGTGAAATAATTTATTAAGACATATTTCAACAATATTAATGATTTATTTATGGAGTTTGGTTTTTTGAACTTGTGGACAAAAAGGAAATACATTTAAATATTTACCGAATTTACGCAATAAAATCTTTAAAAAATACTTTTAAAAAAGTAATATTTACGGCGATTGGTTTTTAAAAAAGGAATCTAAATAAAAAATTATACGCTAAGTATGATCTTTAAAAAATACTTTTAAAAAAGTAATATTTACGGCGATTGGTTTTTTTAAAAGGAGTCTAAATAAAAAGTTATACGCTAAATATAATAATCTTTTTTTGAAAATGAATTAATGAAAGAAGTGAAATCAAAAAATTTATTACGGACGACTTGAGGCCGAATTACTTATTATTTAAAAATAATTTCTCTTCTAAAAAATGATCATATTATGTTGAATCACCTTCAAAATACGTAAAGTTAACAATTTTTCAATTATAGCACATACATGGGAAAACACATGCAAATTGCACACAACTAAAACACTTTTTAAAATTAAAAATTAAAATATATGTTGTTAAGAAACACACTGAGCATTCGAAATATAATTTAAAAAATACAGGTATCAATGATTTTTTTCGAGATAATTTAGTTCAAAGAATATTAAATTTTTACAGGTCAAGTGTAGCCATACATTGTGATTTAGTTGATTTCTAACTTAATTACAACATATTTTAATTTCAAAAAGTGTTTGAATTATGTGCAATTTGCATGTGTTTTCCCATGTATGTGCTATAATTGAAAAATTGTTAACTTTACGTATATTGAAGGTGATTCAACATAATATGATCATTTTTTAGAAGAGAAATTATTTTTAAATAATAAGTAATTCGGCCTCAAGTCGTTCGTAATAAATTTTTTGATTTCACTTCTTTCATTAATTCATTTTCAAAAAAAGATTATTATATTTAGCGTATAACTTTTTATTTAGACTTCTTTTAAAAAAACCAGTCACCGTAAATATTACTTTTTTAAAAGTATTTTTTAAAGATCATACTTAGCGTATAATTTTTTATTTAGATTCCTTTTTTAAAAACCAATCGCCGTAAATATTACTTTTTTAAAAGTATTTTTTAAAGATTTTATTGCGAGAATTCGGTAAATATTTAAATGTATTTCCTTTTTGTCCACAAGTTCAAAAAACCAAACTCCATAAATAAATTATTAATATTGTTGAAATGTGTCTTAATAAATTATTTCACGAACTTAACAAATTTATTTAACTATGCTTTTTATGCCAACTAATACAAATAAATCTAATTTATATCAATAAATAATTTTTGTCTTATTGATTTCTCCTGAGTTTTAGAGTAACTTTTTTCATTTTTTCAACAGTTGTATCATTTTGGATATTGTTCTTTTCATCAGCTATAGTGAGTGAATTATGGCCGTGTAAACCTTAAAGATTTAGGTACGTTACTAAATAAAAATAGCGAGTGAACCAACTGTATCAACCAGCGAAGGCTCTTCGATGACAGGAACATTAAATTGTAAATGTCTTTACCATTACTACCTCCTTATCCCGGTGTAAATTAATTGTAGTTAGTGTAATTATAATATTAAACACGAAATATTTTTCAAAAATCGATGTTTCTGTCAAACTTCCAATTTGAGTGTATGTTTTATTTTCTTCGATCCATTTATCATTTAATCCTTTTGTTAACACGTCAACCCTATGTAACTGTTAGCGTAATCAGATTGGGTTTACAATGTTATTTTCAAAGACTAAACACACACACACACACATGAATGCACGCGCATGTTGGCCAATACTTACAATTAATAATCAATCAAAAAAATGAAAATAATCAATATGCTCTTAAAAGACTAATATTATATTATTTTTAACGAATGTTTATAAAACTGATTCTGTGTAAAAACAATTTATTTTTTCATGTTTAAAAAAAGATTTATTTCATTTCTATAAAAACAGTATGAAAGTTATAAGATTCACATTATAATTTTTTTTTTTTTTATTATCAAATTAGTATCTAATTATTTACTTTACTATCTTATTAACAACAAGCGCGCGTACGCGCGCAGCTCGATTTCTAGTAGTTTAAAAAATACACACCTGGTACATGGCTTCATCGCATGCGCCTTGAATACCCAAGTTGATCATTGTGTTTTGCAGTGTCCTCCCCATGTAGTACTCGAGAGAAAGGTAATAACATCTCTGGAAAAATATAATAAAATATATTTAACTGATTTCTTAAAAGATCGTTAATTGGTCTATTTAAATGAACTTATACAATTATTTTTTAGAGTACGTCCGATAATTTTTTTTGTTACTATTGGAACGAATGTCAATCTACCGTTTATTTTTGTATTGAAACGATCACCTCAATACTGTTACGATAAATAATAATTATTTACTTTAAAAATTCAACATTTTGAATCGTTGCCATATTTTTTAATCATTTTTTGACACATTTTTTAGTTTATAGATGTTTTTTAAATAATTTAGATTTTATTTATCTACTTAACTCGTGTTTACAGTTACTTCACATGATAAAGTCAATCATAAATGTCAAAATGAAAAATTTTGTCCGAGTTTGTTTATCGTGTCTCGGGTCATATAGATTATTCTATTGCTCGATATATTTTTATTTTTATTCCGTTTTTTTTTGCATTTTTTAAATTTCATGATTGAGATAGTACAGAAATAGCTTAGTTTTTAGCTTTACATAATTTTTTCAAATTATCGAATGATTGTCGAACCAAAGATATATTTTTTGAGCTCAAAATACAAAGAAAATTTTAATGTGAAATCGTGCCAAGATTTTAAGACAGTTTTCAGTTCTGGGAAATATTCCAACGAAAGTGAAACGCTCGCTTAACAGACCCGGAAGAATACAAACGCTAAATGAACGCGGTAAAAAAATTAATTTTAAATTTAATTTTCTATTTTTAAATTTTGGTTTTCTATAAGTACTTGCTCTCAAATTTATTGGAGTAAAATACATTTCAAAAACCAATTAAACAAAACTTTTTAGCTTTTTTCGGGGCAAGGTTTATCAGGATAAGGCAAGAAGAAAGAATGCAGAGTTGAAATTTTCCCTCTCGGATGCTGCTGCTGCGGCAGTTAGCAGTGAGCTTAGCTTTAATAGATGTAAATTTAGCCGCGAGCGTTTCGGTTGTTTGCGTCCTTCGACAGTCACTCGTACGACACTACAGTCTACACACAATCGTCCCAAGTCAATGTTGCTTTTTATTTGATTCGAATTTGTAACTTTCATCTTATGGATTTATTCGAAAGCACGTACGATGTCTTCATTTGGTTAAAATTAAAGAGTTTAAGAAAAATTTTTGTAAATAGTTTATACTTAACAAAATAATCAAAAGTTTTCAAATAAAAAAACAGCTTTAAAATAAAAGTATTGTACTGTAAAATCTCAATTGACAAGTAAAAAAAAAAAAAAAAAGATTTATTTTTGTAATTCATTATTTATTATTTTGTCAAGATTGATTATAAAATTGTTTGTTAGATTCCAGCGTAAAAATGATTTTTAAATCAATTAGATGTAAAAAGTGCTTAACAAGCAATTTATTCAAATCAATTTAAATCAATAATGGAGTTTGCAGACGAACTTCATTGACTTCAATTATGTCATATGTTACCCTCTTTTGAGATTAGAAAACCACGCATGAAAAATAAATCTTATCGTTGTCCCACTAATGAGTAATCATCTTAAACTAGCAAAATGATACATCAAGAAACCGATATTATTTTTCAATAAAATAGAAATTCATTTTGGTTGTTGCTTGATTAGTTTACTAAATACCTAAGCTGAATGACCCTTTCAGTTGGATTTAATGAAGATTGTTGACATCAATCTAGTTTGTCTTTACAGAATAACTTGTGAAGGTTGGTATATTATTTCACAGAGGATCAAAATCATCTTAAAAAATTTTAAAAAGCATCATTTTAATGCACAGAATATTTTACATAAAAAAAATTATCAGGATCTACGAATTATGCAAATTCCTGAATAAGAAAAACATATTTAAACTCGACAAATCTCAAAGTTAGTTCGATCCGGTCATCCTTGACCACGTGACTCGAGCATGTGAAATCATTCAAAAAAACTTTTATATCTCTCTCATTTTATAAGAAAAAAAAAATTTGTTTCTAATCGTCCATCCGAAGATCTCTAAATTGTCAAAACTAATTATTAAATGTTTACGTCAGCAGGGATTATGCAATAATATGAAGATAATCGAATATTTTTGTTCTTTTTATCTGTCAAACTAATAATAGATCTCTTCTATCGATTTCAAACTCAGCTTTCAACGAATACATAAAGCTGAAAGTTCAGCGACACATGATTGAAGCATCAGGTATTCATCGATTACAAATCACTAGTATACGTCACGTGCGATTTTGTTTTGGGCAAGTTTTGAAGGTATCGGGAGCAAGGTCGATGTCGTTGCTATTGACTAATGACGATGACTTCTTTATCTATCGTGCCCTAGACCGATTTTGCGTTTTTTTTTTTTTTTTCGCATTCATACTATAAACAAATGACGATAATATCGTTATCGGCGAGACCGAATAAATAAACACGTCCAGACGAATCTTCGCAAAAAAAAAGAGGGGACTTTTCGAGAGATTTAAACTGAAAATTCGAATCGACGAATGACGATGACGAGAAAGTTGATTAATCGGTAGGTTAGGGAGATACCTGTGTTAAAAACAAGTTAACTATACATTGTTCCAGAAAAAACTCGACAAATACCTTGGGATCGGTCTCGTAGTAGTACTGCTGGGTACGAATCCACCTTGAGACGAGGTTGTCCTTTACGCTGTGGGCGAGGGCGAAGTAGTAGTCCCTGGAGGTGGCGACATTTCTATCCTTGACGAGGGTGTAGTGCAAGTGCCTGTTGAAGGTCTTCTTGAAGTTCGCGACGTTCTCGACGTCGACGATGCCCCGCACCGAGATCTGCTTTCTTTTCTCGTGATCGGCGTCGCTCACCGACATCTTCCTCACGGACTGGATACTCTATCGGTGCAACGAGCAAACGGGTTTACGAAAGTACGGATTACGCGCCCCGAGCCTACTTAGAGAGCTTTTTTGGAATTCCGCAGGACCGATGATGAACGTACGACTACTGCTGCAGCTGCCCGCGCGTCTGTCTGCTCGCTCGACGTCGCCGTGCTCGCCGGTGTCACCTTGAACAAGGTCACGCATGCGCGTGAACTTTCGGAGCAGCGCCGCGATTCGATTTTCTAAGAGATTTTTTGGGCTTAACCAGAATAAAAAAATCCTTACTTTCGAATTATTAAATTTTAAATATTTTGAAGATACCTCTCTCGTCTTGCTGATACTATGGATAGTTTTTTGTGTTGAGATTGTTAACGATTTCAAATCAAAAAGGAACAAATTTTTTTGCATAATGTCTCTAGACTTAAAGTTCTTGAAAAAGAATTTTATATTAAAAAAAAAAAAAATCCATTCATAAATTGTAACTGAAATAAATTTTGGTTCCTATTAAAAAGTAGAGGAAATTTTTAACTTTGGAAAAGATTAACTCGTCTTCTATTTAGGCTTTACATAAAAATGTAATTTTTTTTTTTTCTTACCACTTTTATTTGATATGAAAAGAGTACCTTTAAGTCAAGTGTATGTAGCAGACAAAATGAGAATTCTATTTTCATTTTCCAAAAACCATGTCAGCATAGAGTTTGTTATTATAGAGAAAAAAAATTAAAGAAAATTAATCCTGCTAAATTCTAAAATTCTGTGACAAAATTAAAAGAACTCATTACAAACCATAAATAATAAAATTAAATTTTTTTTTTTTAATTTTAAACGTAAACTAAAAGATTAAAATAATATATTATGATGGTTAATAGATACTGGTTCAACAATTAACAGAACAAGAAGAAAATTAAGCATAAGTAATAAAAGTAATTTAATAAAAGCTAAATAGGTAAAACAAAATCATACGTTGAATTTAGTTTTATAAAAACAATGATCAACATTTCGTGTCTTATTAATATTATTTATTTATAAATTAATCGTGCGAATGCAGATGCAATAATGAAAACGTCAAGAAGCGATACGCGTATTACAAGTCACATATTTTCTTAACACTTTGCCACTTTTTGAGATAAAAACACGTGGATTCACGTAGCTACAGATAGATATCAAGAATGTGTATATATAATATTAAGTATTCATCTTCATGTTCTGCTTTATTGGGTTAGCAAGTAGGTTAACTTGATTTTCATTGCATCGCTATAAGCCAATTTTTTCTCACTTTCTGTTTTATCTTTGAATTATTAAATATACTAATAATATAAACCCGATGCATTTTTCATAATAATTTTTATATGTATATATATATATTTCTTATATATATATATATATAAGCTATATAATTACAATAATATCAATATAATAGCAATAATAATTTGCAATCCTTAACGATGTTCAAAGAGACAGATACAATAATAATCAATAATCACTTTGATAATTTATCCATTTTATTTTCATAATTATTTTCGATCGCATTATAACAACTAAAAACACGTGGAATCGCTGATTATTAGACATTATATCTTAAGATCTAACGATAAAAAAGAAACAATTTTGACAAGCACTTTCTTTCATCATCCCAAACCGTGTATTTTTCCAATTTTTCCAAACTTTAAATCTCATTTCCGCGTTACCTTAATTTCTCCAATTTCAATAAGCACGGCTTACACATACAATAAACACTTTCACATTCAAATACCTGGTCATAATTTTCGTGCGTATAGTCTAATTGGTTAATGTTTATCTCAACAATGTATTCTACATTTAAAAAAGGATAGACTTTTCGTTACGATGAGTGATCAAGTAGCAAACGATGATACTAGAGAATGCGGGTGAAGGGTATAATGCGTTTGATATATAATGTATATTTATCGTCAAATGTATAATATTATTACTGAGTGACTTTTATTTTTATGTATTTCACTTGTGTTTGCATGATTTGATTAATTTTTACTTTCAAAAAGGATGGTAATTATGACTACACATTATTCGAAAAGGAATAGGATGGGAAGAGACACGTTTTAGGTATGTGTGCAGTTTTTGGGAAAACACCCAAAGTGCGGCTATTTATTGTCGCGACAATCGTCATAAATTGTATTGTTCTTCAGATTGCACGACAGATGCAAAACGATGACTATGTATTTTTTTTTAAATGTAGTTGAATAAACTGCATACATTCTGTCGCACTTTTCCCTTTTGATCACTTAATAAATTCGTCACCATCGCATCGAAATAACGAATAATTATAGCTAAATTTTCAAATTTTAAAAAATTTTTCAACAGTAAAAGGATATCTCGATTGGAGTCAGATTTGTTTTTAATTTTTTTATTTAATTATTTAAAATGAATTGATGCGCGAGTTTCTGATCACTCGATCTTGTAATGGTTAATTTTCACAAGATCAAACTCTCGTAATCGATAATTTTTTTTTATATGTATATATATATATATATTTTTTAATTAATTATGTAAACTTCCTTTACAATACATTTCTTTCAACACATAACAAACAATTACTTATCACCAAGTTTGCTTTGTGTCAATCGATCGATATCCAACATTAATATGAAGCAAAGCAGTAAGTCCGATATTTACAATCTCTGTATTTTAATCTCTATTTGCCATTATTTTTCTAACAAATCAGTTCATTTATATAAGACAATGTTGGTAATGTCATCTTGGCGTTCGCGCTTTTCCGATATCCTTTTTTGCAATCATATCGTCCTTAAAATATGTCGTTCATTTTTTTTCCCTTTGTTTGGATCTGCAACGATTAGACGCCTTTTACTATCGTTCATTTAGTCTTCTTTCGTCGCTTCGGGCTTCTTGCCGATAGGCAACGCAGCCTTTACTCTGAAAATTAAAAAATTTAAATTTAGATTTTTACTATTCATTCAAATACTGAATCCAACTACCGATTCATCTTTTCAAAAAGTGAGAAAAAAAAAAACTTACTTGGCTGTGATTTCGTTGACTTTGGCTTGTACCACACCGAGGTGCTGGTCGATTTGCGTTTTGTTCGTTTCATACACCTTGGGCAACGAGAAGAGAGCGACCACTCCTGTAAAATAAATACGATTGATCAATAATTATTCTTATGTGATTTTAAAAATTGAAGTATAATTAAAAATTGGTATAATTTGATGACTCTCAAAAATAAAGTTATAACAAACAATGTATCAACAATAGATTGCCTTTTTTATAGGAGAAAAGTATAAAAAAATTTGAAATTAGAGATTGAATGATTGACACAGTGTATCGTTATTACATAACAGTATCGATTTCGATAACTTGTTACAGCAACAGAAACATTATCTTTTTAATTTTTGTACGTAGCGTGAGTATTCAGTCATGCGTAAACGCGAAAATTCAGTTGCTTTGTTAGGTTTCTGGGAGTTTTTAAAGACAAATCGAGCGTTACTAACCGATGATTATGAGAGTCATGCCATTGAACCAGGATCCAAGGTAGGTGAGGGACCACAGCAGGATTCCGAACTTCAGGGAGTCGACGATGTCCTCGACCAGGAAGAGCCTGCGGAGCTCGCAGAGGGCCGCGTTCACGTTGGCAACGGCGATGTCGGCGACCTCGTGAACCTTCTCAGAGGGTAGCGTGAGGTCAACGTCGAGGATTTCTCTGTAAAAAAAATAGTTGAAAAATAAAATTGGTGTCACAGTGTAACAAATTTGGATGATAAGTACTTAAGTTAAGACATCAAGCTTTGAAAGTATTCACTAATTTAATAGTCAACAAAAATAAAAACTGATTGTAGAGTATCGAAAAAATTTAGTCTGATTGACAATATTAGCTATTACAGTGTTAATATTATTTCTGGGTTAAAATTACTCTTTATTATTAGGTACTCTGCTGGTCATTATAATTAAAGATTCTATAATGCAAAGGACATGACTGTTTATCGATTATACTATGTATATAAAATAAAAAGTGCAGACAATATTTACTTCATTAGACACTATTCTAAGTATGACATCAGTGATCCTACAACTTTGAATTTATTAAAGCAAAACCTCACTGAATCTGGTGAGGCTATGGTTAATTTGATAGTCAACATTGAAAAATTTACACTGTAGTCGTGGAGAATACTCACTTGAATGGATGTCCATCTGACGTTTTTTGAATGGCCTGGAGTACGGTTTTGTAGATGCGGAAAGCTACGGTGCAGGTGAGGGTGAGAAGAGATATGTAAGCAACCACGCTGATCAGACTGAAGTAGGCCAGCGATAAAAGCACACTGAGTATCGCACCGAATATGATCCCCGACTTTTTGGGATCGCGCCAGTAGATCAGCGATGCCACTGTGAATACAAACGAAAAACACACAAATTCATTAATTCCACCATTGAATATAACTGAATCGAATCGGTACTTATCAATCAATCGAAAATACATAATTCAAAGTCCAATAGGTTTATAAATCAAGCTTAACAGGCATGCAAAGTACTTTCGCACGGATCGAATTTCCTCATCGAAAATTAATTACCTATGTGAGGCACGCGTATCAAAGCTTTCGGGCGCCGCGATGTGTGACGTCACCGGAAGCACCGGCTTATAAGCCTTGCATCAAGGGCCATTGACTTTGGTTAAAAAAAAAAAAAAGAAGAAGGGACGGGGGATCAACAGGAGGAGGAGGAATTATAATCGTAATAATTTTTACGTGGAATGCATAATAGAAAATATCGCGGTCGGTCTGGGGTTGGCTATTTTAGAGTTTTGGAGAGTTGGCCGTCCCAAATAGCCGGACCGCGCCGGCTGACTCTTAAGATCGAATCCGGCGGACTAATAATAGACATAATTTTGCGTGCAAAGAGGTAGAGAAAAATGAGAAAAAAAATAAAATAAAAAAATAAAACGAAGCCGGGAGCAGTGTGCGTGTTATTATATATATAAAAACAGCTGCTGACACTGAATTTTTCTTGTAACCAAGTATCCCTACCACTCTTTTTTCCCTCTTTCTTCTCCCACAGGTATTTTTAACAATGACAGAGATAGGGTTCGAGGAGTTATGAAATCGGTGGGTCTGAAAGAAATTTTTTAAAAATGCGTGCACTTTTTTAAAACATTAGAGTGCCTTCCCCCCCCCCCTTTTTTTAATAGCTAGAATGATTCATTAATTTTTTTACAAAAACTATAAAATTTGTTTAACTATGCGGTCATGAAAAAATTTATTTACTAAAAAAACGATGAGTATTCTTTATCTTTAGTCTTGAAGAGACTACAATTTTATAAGTCATGACAGTTCATGCACTCTAAACATGAGGCTGGTACACTTTCGTTCTAAATCTCGCTAAATATTAGAGCGTCAACCAATTATATCTGTAGACTAGCTGCACTCTAACCTATGTTTTCAAAAATAAAAATAAAAAACAACATAAAATATACAAAATTAAAATAGAAATAACCTTGTGTAAAACTGATTTAAGAACCTCAGCATATGGTGTATTTGGTGCACACCTGTACAAGCCCCCCCCCCCCCCCTTTCCCTCCCGAAATCGAATATCGTCGTGGCAGTCAACACACAATCAGCGCGGCGCCTCGGTTGCCGTGGGCGACCTTGCCTGTAAAAACCGCCACATGTACGCTCAAATAAGCCCTCCCTCTCTCCTCCTTACTACTCCAACCGCCCCCATCGCGTAACAATCAATCGATCAATCGCCTATAATAGAACACGCACCACCCCAGTGTCACTGTTCCCAAAGAAGGCAGAAAAAAAAAAAAAAAACCCCAAGCCACGACGCTCTCTTTTTTTTCGCGCTCCGCGGGGGCAGAACAAAGGGAGAGTGGGTGCACACTATACAGGATACCGTTCACTCCGGCCTGCCAGCCAGACCGCGACTCTGCTATAGCAGCAATACTAAAACCGGTATACAAGTGTCCCCAGTCTAGTTTGATCGCGAACAACTCTTAGCTAGTCTCTTTAAACCGTAATAAAAAACGCGTCCCACGTGTACCAGTACCGCCACCAGCTCGGCCATATGGCCACATCGCACTCACCGGGTCCCCGTTCGGGCAGGGGTTCCGACTGCTGCTTCGAGTTCTGCCTTCGCACCATGACTACTGCAGCCTTCGACCAGGTACACACTGGGACGCGGACGAGAGTGTACTGAGTAGCGTCGTCGTCGCGGGTATGCCTGCAGCGGCGCTGCTACCTACTGCCGCGGAAAAAGAAAGTGGGAGGGAACGAGGGAGAGGGACTGCACAAGGGGACACCATGGGCGTCCTGCTAGCCTTGACCCTGCATGGGACTTGGGTACCCCCGTGATGCTTGCCGAATTATCGATGGGATGGAGCAGAATTTTTGGAGCTGGGTTTACACGTAGACGAAGTGCGTGGGCGGCAGCGGCGAGTTTCGGGTGTAGTATAAACAGGAGCCAGGATTCGAAACTGTTGCCGGGAGTCGGTAAGGCAGGGAGTCGGTCGGTGATGCACCTGCTTGCAGTAACGGAGCGATCCGAGAAGCTTCGATGATAATTTAAGAGAAAATATATATAATATGAAAGTTTGAGCTTTATTTTTGAGAAGCGAGTTATCATTCCGAATAAATGAGAGGGGATTGAGCAGGCTGCCTCATGAAATAAACATGGAACGTGTATTACACCGCAATGCACCAGGGGTGTGCAGCCCTTTGATTTATGACGCCAATCGCCGGGTGTACGAACGCTCTTTTTATTGATTTCATTCATGTACGTACAGTACTACACCCGCATCTTATTATCGAAGCGAAGTTTCTTTGACTGGCGCCGAAGAGCGCGCGGGTACGCTGAGTCAATTGGAAAAGCTTGCTTTTATTACTTTTATTCGATGAAGAAGATAGTAAAATTTAATTTTCAGCACTGCAGACTGGGCCTACCCAGAGTTACAAAATAAAAAAAATAATCTCGTCATTTGTTCTATAAAATTTTATGGATCCAAAAAGGACCCTTCTAGACTAACAAAAACCCATCCCTTTTCTGGAAAAATTTTCCCTCGTCCACGGCCACTAATTCTCGTTGAACTTGTCGAAAATAATTTTTGCGCGAAAACTTCGGTCGCACGTGCGTATGTTTGTATACACGAAAGAACCGCGCAGCGTCGTCGTCGTCGAGGGAGTTGCGAAAATCGATCGCCGTCGGCTCCCGGCCGCCCCCGCGCCGCAAAAGCACCCGCACCCGAGGGGAGAGAAAGAGACGACTGCGTAGTTGCACCCGAAGGGGGGTACATCGCCCTCGCAGCCTGAACTTCCACTCTGTTATGAATTTTACCCGGCGCCTTTTTTTTTTGTCCGAGAATAATTTTGTGTCAGGAGTGTTTAATCGGAGAGCGTAATCTCGAAGATGGTTTTGTCTTCGAGGAGTTATGGTGTCAAGAGGACCAGGAGAAAATCACTATAGGGGTGTAAGCGGCTTAGAGTGTTACAGGTTGACTGGCCGAGTTCTTCAGAGGATGCTTTT
The DNA here is from genome assembly GCA_038277355.1 of Encarsia formosa. Taxonomy (NCBI): domain Eukaryota; kingdom Metazoa; phylum Arthropoda; class Insecta; order Hymenoptera; family Aphelinidae; genus Encarsia; species Encarsia formosa. The sequence continues at coordinate 118,302,824 of CM076184.1, forward strand.
AAAGTCGCGAGGAGGAAGAAAGTTGAAAAACTCTCAAAGAGATTTAAAAATATCTGGGACACTAAAAACTTAAAAAAATAATGTCATTTATTATTATTTTTTTGAATTTTTCAATAATTGTAATTAAAATTTTTAATTCTTTTGATTTAACCGTTAAAATATTTATTTCTTGGTCTAATAAGCTTCGTGAATTTTTTCCATCTTTAATTTTAACAGCTAGGGTGTCATTCCATCACTATTTATCGCTTAAAACCAAAAGATTTGCGCGAGGATTTGCGTTTCCAACATACGAATCACTTTAAAAATTCAACAGTGCATCATGTAAACATGATTCACCGTTGATTGGATTTTTCTTTTTTTCTACAATTTTGATGTCTATGCATGAATTTTAGTTTTAAATATGCAATATCAGGGGAAAAAATCGAGTACAAGTGGTTTCCTAAATTTTTAACAAAATCCGGAGTTCTTCAATAGAATCCCTCAACAAACAGCGCACTCTCGAGGTATAATTCAAATATTTACACTTCACCTGTGCAATCTGTCCGATCCTCAAGATAACTTTTTACAGCTCTATTACATCACACCAGTCTTTGAGGAAAAAGATCTCGTGCGGTTAATTATTCAAGGACGATGCAGGTTCTACCGTCTGCAGACACCGAGTATATAAATGAGTTTTTTTTTAATTACTCCTCGTCGAAATAAAACATGCCAATTACATCCTCGTCCCCTTTCGTCCGTGAATTTTACAGATTGAACTCGAGAGACTCGACCCCAGATAAGCTGTGCACCCCAACATCGCCACATCACTTTATTTTTTATTTTTTTTAAATCGATGCAGTTTGCTGAATACGGTATGAGACGTTGCAAGAACTTGGTAATTACTAATGCAAATTTTTTTAATGCGAATTGAAAGGGGAATTTTTCAACCGAGATGTAAGATTATTTTCAAATTGTTTTATCTTATCGCTAGATGGAGCTTTCGATAATCGGTCATAGTACAATATTCGAGTTCAATGATGTAACTGAAGTTTTGACTTCATACTAATTCAATAAGATACGATTCTGCTCATTTTTACAAATTTGATGACTGATGTTTTTAAAAGAATAATAACTATGATACAACTCGCCAAACCAAAAAGTTAACTTCATAAGTAATTATACTTTACATTGTCCTCGATATTTTTTAATAGATACTTATTAAATCCAAGTTAATTTTGAGACAATTTAGATGCGCATTGTTCAAACGTTAGTAATCTTAAGAAATACTCTCGGAGATGTTCTAAGTGATAAAATCTTCAAAATCTTTTAAATTTTTAGAAAAAAATTCTTTTGACGCCATAAAAGCATCATTTTTTAAGGTCATAATAATAGTCAAAAAATTGTATAAATATCAGTTTAGGTTGATTACAAATAACATGATGAAGTTTTAAGTTTGAAATAACTAAAAGTCTCACAAACTCATTGCATTTTTTTTTTCTTCTAACAAGCTTGTAATAAGTTTAAATTACAAGCTTGTTAGAAGTTGAAAAATTACTTCAAAAGTGATAAAAGAGTGAAAAATTTATAAAATTTACAAAAGGAAGTCAAAATAAAAATCTACTACAAAAAGTAGTAACGTCATTTCGAAATTTGCATTTTTGTCTGGTAAAGTGACCTAAAGACCAAGTCTGCAGTTCGGGTACCCCAGTTCATTTGTCTCTATTTACTTAAAACATGAATCCCAATTAGTAAATCAAACGCCCCTAATAGGATGTATTTATATAGAGCATACTACATACATAGTAATCCAGAGCGAAGAGAAGAAAGAAAGAAAGAAAAAAAGAGAGAGTGGTACGTGCACAAGTGCAGAAAGAAGAATGCACCTTGGGTAAGGTTACGGTTACACTTCCGTCTCCCGGAGTGTGCACCAGCGGCAACAGATTCGCAAACTCTAGATTGTGTGTGTGTGTTGAAACTAAAATACAACCAGCCTACTGCAAACGTAAAACTATTATTGGAATGGCGTAGCCTTGTCCGCGCCCGACCGATAATCGCTTCCCCAATTATTCTCGACAATTAACACGGCGACGACGCACCGAGTCCGACTAACAATACTATTCTTCGCAACTATATGAATTACTGGTTTTCCTACTGTTTTAGAAGATTCTTAGAAAGTAAGTCAGTTGGGAAGAATTTTTTTGAGGTTGGTCAATGCCCTCCCCCCCCTATTTTCTAACCCCATGTCACTGTATGACGTTTGCAACGTTTAATTCGGGTTGATGCATTATTAATCTTTTATTTTTGAAAAACTCGCGAGCTGTCAGCGTTCCTGACACTGTTTGACGTCACGTGAGGGAAGAAAAATCATTTCAGACAGAGTAACTAAAGAGTAGCTGTTACAGACCAAAAAAAGCTGAGCTTCAAAAGAAACAAATTTTAATTTTAAAACCGAGTAAGAGTTTCCGATCGTGGAAACTTGACAGAGAGCATCAAGATACCAGCCGTACTTGATAAACCAACAAAAAAAAAAACTATGTAGTACCCTCGACAATGCTCTAAACTTGGATAGTCAGATAACCGATAAGAACTCGGTTGTCCCCATAAACGACAATCTTGAAAGTCTAAAAAAAGCTGTAAAATTCAAGCTTATCAGATTCGCGCTGATTTAAAATTAAACAATTTTTCTATCTACGACGGTAAATCATCATTAACTTTTTTCGCTTCGCAAGACAGCTCCAGCTGAAGTTGAATTTTCCCCGACCCAAACAGACGATCGCCCGAGCCAAGCGTCTTACGCAACCGTCACAGCGACCCTTTACCCAAATAAACGAAGCGCTACGCTTAGTTTTCTTCCGATAATTTTACTTTTCACTAGGCTGCAGGAACTACCCACTGGAAGTTTAATGAGCCGCTTTTGGTAAAAAAAAAAAAATATTCATCACGAAAATTCCGCGGATTTAATTTCCGCAAGCCCCGGCTTTATTATGGATTTCCAATAGGCATTCAGAACTGGAACAGACATTATCAACTTCGAAGAAAAAAAAAAGAGGGAAAACTGACCGAATTATGATCGTCGCGGCACAAAAGAAAGCAGCCCCGGGGTGAATCATCCCCCACCCCAGGTGAGCTGGTGAGTCGTCACCCTACCCATAAACAAAGAAAGCCGGGGTGTGTAAGTGCGTGCCGCGCGCGGGTTCTTTGTCGGGTTGTTGTTGGCGCTGCTCGAGTTGGGGAAAAATCCTGTCCTCGATGACTAGGAGCAGGGAAATTCATCGCGAGACGGCACAACAAGTTTTGGCCGAGCGAGTTTTCATTCATGAGCTATTTCGCTCTAATGAAATTTACGAAAAGTCGAAATAACCGTTTTTTAAATTTAAATCTACGATCGCTGAAAATCATCAAAACTTTACCGTATTTATTTATACAATTTAAATTTTGAGCTGCTAATCGAAAATAAGCTAAAAGAGACAGGTTTTAGGGTACAGTATATCCGATGAAAAATGCAAGAATTTTTTTCTTTCCCGAGTCCAACGACGTATGTACGTAATATCGGTCACGTGACTCGCGCAGTTGAATAGAGAAAAACGCATCTGATAGAAAACCGAAGAGCGTCGATAGACGTGTGTACAAGCTGCAATAACAATAATCGCTCGTACGCAGCAATGACTAATTAGCATCGTCTTTGCTAGAAGGAGACAGATAGACATGAGAAGCCGGTACTCACGTTCGTGCCTCGTGATGTCCACCATTTTAACGCCGCACCGCGCAACAAGCTGCTCGCCTGCAGGATTCTCGTTCTACTCTGGTGCGAAAGCCACACACACGTGCTCCGTACCGCGACTCGACACTTTTATTCTTCGATGATCGAGAGTTTATCACAAAAACTTGGGCACTTTTTATTGAACAAGACGGGGAGGTAAGATCGAAGAAGCTGCAGCAGCGCGAGGCACGAAAGGCGATGCTCTAGTAAACGAGATACCTGGCAATCGACCAGACTGGACCCCCCGATGACTGCGGTTAAATTTAGAAGACCTGACTGCCGCGAGCTCAGCGGCTACAACTCTCTCGATCGAATCTTTGTTCTCTAATTGGAGCGTTGGGCCGAGGAGAGATGACACCCGGAAGGAGCACGAGACGATACTACCGCGCACGCCGACTATGGGGAACGACGTCAACAACGGCCGGTACGGCGAGGGACAAAGAAAAATAGACGAGTTTTCGTAGGTTGGACACACTGCTCGGATACACGTGGAAGGGGGAATTAGGGAGAAATCGAGAGAGACGGAGAATTTAAAGAGACGCAGAAGAGCTTTCACCGCGAGGGGCTCTGTTATCTTGTGTTTATTTATCGTGGGATGATTGAACAAAATTTAATATTGACTTTTTTTTTATTCAAGGGATGAGAATTATTTTAATTGCCCTTGCGATTGTATAAATAAATAAAAATGAATTTCTTACATAGCCGCTGGGGCAAAAATAGTTTATGTACGTTGGATGTAAAAGATTTAATCAATGAATTAACATTTGCTTTACTATTTTAGTCTGGTGCATCATGTGCATAAGCGTGAATTTTTATTTTCATAGTTTAAAAACTACCTATAAATCCTCGGATAAATCTCGTTTTTTAATCAAGACTAAATAGCATAAAGTTTGATAGTTATAATTGTTACAGTCTCAGTATCCAGTTCAAATAAATATAGAAATTTTTTTTTAATTTACCAACTTGTAAAAATTACTTGAAATCAAATTTAATGTTTTAGTCTTGAAAATCACGCGCATTGTTATGAAGTTATATTTGCATGGTTTAAAAATTATTATTTTATAATTGATGAAATGAAAAACTAACATATGAAACGTACTACATTATTTATAGTCTTGATGTCTTGATCAGACAAATTTTATTCATAAAATTTTTATCTGAATTTAAAAAATAATATGTAATAATATTTAATATTTTTATATGGCAAAAGGTAGATATTTTTTAAAAAACTATATGAATAAAAATATTATAATAATAATTATTATTTCATTGTTTATTGTCTTCAGAGATAGTTTATAAATAAATAAACAAAGATTATCTACAAAAAAATTCTCATAAACAATGATTCACCAGACACCCAGACATTATCTTCACAGTGGCCGAGACAGAGGCTTTTCTAGTGTTTGAAAACTTTCCGCAATTGATTTGATTCATTTTTTTTTTTTTTAATAAAATTTATAACGATAAATTTTCACTGGAATAATTTTCATGTATTACGAGATAAGAAAGAGAAATTGTAAGTCAAACGTCCAGAGAAAGCCAATAAGATTAAAAATAGAGACGTGGTGCGGTGGTCTTGGAAAACGGAAACAGGTGGTGCGAGAAAACACACTCGAAATATCCCTGCAACAGCTGACGCTTAGCATACTCGGCATATACGCAAACTCCGATTTTTACCATCCGATTAATGAGCGCTGGTTCGATAGATTTTTTTTAAAACTATTGATCACGAGTAGACGTATTTTTTGAATTTCGCGACCCATCTAAATTTAAATGTGTTTAATTGATTGATTGAATCGCTCAAACAGTAGAAAGACACAAACACAACAACAAAAGTTCTTCAAACTACGAATTCGTCATCAAAGTTAACGCTACTGCACCAGAGTTGATTAATTGCGTTTGAAATTTATGCTCTTCAGACAGTTTTTATAAAGATCAAACTGAAAACTTTCCTTGAACTTTGAATTACATACATATATTCTGATGCTGTTAGTTTAGACTTACCTTTGGGATTCAGTCTTTCTGGGTTAAACCATGCATCTGTAAAAACACAAATAACATTCGGTTAGTAAGTGAAGATTGAGAGATTTGTTAAACTATTACAAAGACTTAAGTGTATTATTGTAAAGCGCGTTCGCATTTATTACTCTCACATGCTACCCAGACTGCACACGCTTCGTGTTGTAGAACAGTTACACGCTTCGCACGTAATCGACTCTGTCTGCTAATCTAAAGTCGTTTAGTATAAATATAACCTGTGATAAAACTTGCACTCGGACAATTATAATGTAAAAAACCTTCTAAAATCGAAACCTTATTTTAATAAAATGACTCTTTTATGTTAATTCGTCGTTAACATGTATTTTTTGTTCCCAACGACTTCCACCTGAACTCTGAATATTTAAATTTCTTCAAAATTAATAGAGTTTGAACTTTGTACTTCAAAAAATCCTCATTTCAGATAACATTTCATTGATTCGACCTTACATAAAAAATAGTATCAATTTTATAAATAATTTCATATTATGTATCTTACAAATTGAATTACATTTTAATAATCAAACTTTAACCGTTAAAAAAAATTTTATATAAAATATTTTTTATCACAAAATTGACAAGTAAAATTTTATAATTTCAAATAAAGTGTAAAACATAGTTTTAGAAAGTATTAACTTATCACACATTAAATTAATAAAAATGAAAAAATCAATACCCTAGTAATTTTCGCTCTAATTAAACCCAAAGACATGTACTATAAATAGCATTGCGATCAATTGAATAACAAAAAAATTAGATCCAAGACGAACAATCGTCAAATATGAGAAAAAATATTCTTCCTGACGACGCATTTACGAAAAAAAAAAAAAAAAAAAAAAAAAAAAAAAAGGAGAGCAACGTCATCGCACAAAGCAGCTCTAAATACGACGAAGTGCAGCTAGAGGAACATGACAAAAGAGTTGATACTCCGCCGAGATAGATGCATGCATCAGAAAAACCCCGAGAATCAATATTCCTCCGCTCCCCAGTTTCCAGATAAATTAAAAAATTTTTTTTTTTTTTTTTTTTTTTTTTGCGGTTTTTTATGTAATATATCAGCGCGAGCGAATAACGCGATGCGAAACTAGTTATTAAACGAGCTTTGTATTCGAAAGAAGTGTTTTTTTTGTAAATAAAACGTACGTGGGTCTAAGAGCATGAAGGACAACTGTTCGGTCAAATTGTCCAGGAAAGTGCTCTGACTCTTGTTTGGCTCGACAACGTCGACAACGTCGAATCGATCACCCTCGACGTCCACCATGTCTCCGACCATGGAGCGGGGCAGCTACTTTTATGCTTCTCAACAAAGGGTTTTTAAATACATTTTTTTTTTTAACACCATCAAGGTTATGTCGTCCCGGTGGTTACATGTCAACAACACGTGTGCATACCAGCCCAAACAATAACACGTCGGGTTTTCAAAGAATAGAATAGACTTTTTTTTTTTTTTTTCAAACAAACTCGCCCTTTTTCACGATAATCGTAGACAGTTGCGCAATAACTACGACCGCGAGTCGCGTAAGAGCAGGTATCGGGTGTCACTACAACACCTGACGAGATTAATTGATTTTGGCGGGGAGTATTCGTCTCGACCGTGTCTATCATGAAATATTCGAAAATTTTTTTGGACACGCTGAGCATCGAAAATATGCATTACACAATCGATGAATAGCAGATTAGCACAACTACAAAACCGGTCGAGTGCTGCAGCACGCGGCAATGTTAATTGTGCAGATATGCAACTCTTACTACGCAGCGACGATGGTATTCATCTCGGGCGGTAGGTTATAGCCGATCGTAACCTCGAGACACCGGTGGGTTTTCGGGTCACCTATGAATCCACCGCATAGCGGCTCCGTTGCAGCAGTCAGGAGGTCACCGACCCGCCCCCCCCCCTCTCCCCTTACACGTGTCGAAAAAAAATACGATCGGAAGACGACACCTGACTGCAGAGGCAAACCTGTTCCGAGAGCCCGAAAATTCCACTGCGCACAACTCTTCGTGCACCGGGTTGAAAGAGCTACCGCGCCCGGGCGTAGCGGGATGGATAATGGACTCTCCCCTCTCGCCGCTACACCGGCGTCCGATAACGGCGCTCCTGCAGGAGTCGGCCGAGTACTCCGGGCGGGTGCGTATCGATTGCGGGGGCTGCAGCGGAACCCAAACAATGGACAACGACTCACCTGGCAGGAGAACCGTCCAGTAGGGAGGCTCGCCGCCCGGTCTCTTGTTCGCGTCCGTCATCCTTGCGGCTTCTGTGAGGGGTTTGTTTTGTTTTTTGAGCTGAGGCTAAAACAATCACACGATCACCGCACCTAATCACTGTAACACGACAACAAACGGGAGGAGCTGCGACTGCTGCGGAAGGACCAAACACACACACGCTACGACGACGGTGCGCGGCGGCGTCGGAGGACTAACTGCTGCTCTATCGACCCGGGCGCGATCCCCCTACCGTAGAGGACGCCAGTGCGCATGTACCCCCCACCACCGCCACCCACTTGACACACGCAGTACACATCCCAGCGCGGCGGCAGCAGCGGATTTTGTTGTACCCGATGCAGCTGATAATAGACGCTGGATTTTTTTGATATGCATGTGATTATAGTCCCGGCTTTGGGTTTATTAGAGGAGGTTTTAGACGAAGGATACCTTTTTTTTTTATAATTATTCGAGTTGCCAGTGATTTCAGGTAGTTGTTGGGATTGCGAAAACAATCAGAAGTATCCTGGCTGGGATACATGACTGGCTATGCTTTGTAGTCTATGACAATGAGTTTCGAGAATATAAATAAAAATTCTTTTTTTATGACGAATTCCTTTGAGCAAAATTTTATGTTGTACTGTGTATACAAAATACAAAACAAAAAAAATGATTGTTTTAATAAAAACTCTGTTTATAGAGAAGTCAAATTTTCACTGATATTTTATTTTTATTTTTAGTCAAATTTCTGTGATTCCGTTCTTCAGACAGCGGTCGTTTCAAAATTTTGAATTTTTAAAATATCAGTTAAAATTTGACTACTCTATAAACAGAGTTTTTATTTAAACAACCATAATGTTTATCAATTTCCATCAAGTAGAGGCAAAATCAATTGATATGACAAAACAAAAATAATTTATTTGAAACTAATTGCATGCAAGTCGTTAAAAGAACATTTGAAATTGACTTTGGTTAATGGAATTTAAATTGAAATGAGATTAGTTTTAATTTTTCACTCTATGATTTTCAATATTTGTGTAAGCTTTAATATCTTTCTGAATAAGATTATTACTTACATTACATGCACACACGATTTTCTCTAGGTACACTAGTATCTAGTTTATTAATTATTACTCAATACTCAATGTACTGATGTCAATTATTAACGTACTCTATTGATTATCGATCTTTTGCTTTTTTTTTTATTCTTGTTTTTACCTTTAATTGTTTTTATTTAAAATGGCTAAAAATTTTTTAGAAACAATAAATTTTTTAAAAAATATAGCATAGTTTTTTCTATTAAATGGAAGCTGTTTGAATTTATCTGACTTCTGAAATTGGTTATTTCATGCAGAGATTCAAATATTTTAGCTGTGGATGATTGCGAAAAAATTTTGAACACGCAAAGATTGCAACGTTTTCTAAGTGAGTCTCATTTGCGAGATGGAGATTTTTAATGTGACCTTGGAATGATAATAAAAAAAGAAGAAAGCAAACGATAAACTTTGACTTTTAGCTTTCTATCCAGCTAAGTTGAATTTAATCTTTAAAGCGTTAAATAATTTCTTAAACCTTTCAAACTTACATTTCAATAAATTAAAATCCAATTATTTACGCTTTGGTAATTCATTTATTTTATATTACAATTGTAAAATATGAATTTATAATACACATATGCAAATTTTGATGTTATGAATTTATAAACATTTAATGTAAAATATTGTGAATAAATAAATAAAATATAATTTTTGAATTCTACTTGTTTTTACTAAGTTCATATTGGAACATTTATCATAGACTCGGCATAAATCTCAAAAATTAACCCACTATATTGATTACAAAAAAATTCCAAGCTACTAATGAAAAAAATAGCGATCAAGCTTGCAAGCTCACGAACGAGGAAGAGCGAGATGCTGTTCACCTGCTGAAAGAAAGGGAGGAGAGGGGGATAAATTGGCATGGGCGCGGCCCACTTTTTCGTGACAAAAGCAGCGTCTGAGCCTCGGCTGTCTGAGAGAGAGACATAAGCACTGGTGCTGCTTCTGTTAGACCTTCGCTATTTTCATTACAGCTGCGGTATCCGATTTAACCTCAACCAACGCGTGTACCAAAATCCTCCCGAAAATCGCTTATTATGATACGACGTGGAGTTTGTTGGTTCGCTAGCTCGAAAAAGCTTGTGTTTACCGGAGATCTGGAATATTTTTCTTTGAACTTGAATTTTAGTTCATATTTTATAATTTATGATTTTTATTTTTATTCACAAAATTAGATGAATAATTGAAATTTTAGTTGATTAATGACTAACAGTATGCGTCATAAATTTTAAATATTGGGTAAATTCAACAATTGTTCAAACAATAAATTATAATCTTCTTCTTCTTCAAACGCTAGCATCGTTACAAAACAATCTAGTTCTTGTGTATTGATCATCTAGCTCCCAACAACCGTAAAACTTTTATCAACGTAAAAACAAGCACAAACTTAGTTGTACATATGATATACCATGTTACTACTTTTATTGTTATTGTGATATTATTATTATTATTACTATACAAGATAAATTGTAAAATATTATTAGTAAAGTACGAAATTTGTAGTGTACAAAATATACTTTCAAATAAGCTCTGCTGCAAGTAAGCTTAAAAAATTTGGCTTTGAACTTGAAATAAACATGGATATACAGCTTTGACAAGGTGTCATTAATTGCAATCGATTTTCATTAAATGATTTTCAAGGATTTGTTACTGATTCGTTACCTCAAGCAGTAAATGACTTGGATTGAGATTGAAATTCTGCTCCAAGTTTTGCTAAACTGTAATTTTTCCCGTCGTAAACACTAAACTTCACGACTCTCAAGCTTTAAACAACCATAAAAGTTTTATAAATCCAAACCGCAGTATGGTGAATACTTAATTACAGAATTCTTAAGGTTTCATAGTCATGTAAGTGTCAAAAGAAGTAGTCAAGCTCAAGAGCACCGATTGTGTGTACTTTAGAGTCGGCGATCGAGTGGATACAGCGTTTAAAGGTCGAGTAAACACAACCGTCGCCGGCGCGCGCGGCGTGACTAAACGAATGGCATGTGAAAAGGAATCGATAGGTGCTATATGAAGCATACATATTTTTTCTTTTTTGTTTAAAAACTGACGTCAACACTGTCCGAACTGTTTATTAACAAATTCTTTTTTGCTACCGCACGTATTTACTTGTGCTGAGGCCGAGACTTTTGTTCTCGAGAAATTTTTTTGCTGTAAATACTCAGTGGATTACGTCGAGAAAGATAAAATGTAACTTGTGTTTGAAAAACATAGGAATTCCGTGAAGCTACGAAAAAAAAGGATGCACTGCTAGAAATAACCTTGTGGGGACATTGAAAAAAAAGTGAAACAAAGATTTCGCTACATTTATTTCTCTTTTATTTTCTAAACCACAATAGGTTTCATATCGCTCACGCAGTTTGAATCTCGCGTCAATGTCAAAGCGTCCATTAATCTCGCGGTAAGACCACTCGGAGTGATTTTTATCCTCAAAAGGATTTTGGTACGAAACCTTGAACTTTTTTGGGAAGTTTTAACTAAACTTTAAAAATAAAAATTGTAACTTGCAAAACTAATGAACTCATTCGAAGAGGTATCAATAGTAGGATAAGATATTGTACTAATCGAGTTTTTAAAATTGCGAGTTCTTAGGTAACACCAGTCGGTTATATAAGTCTCGATATAAGTGGTCGAGATAATTCATTAATATTAAAAAATTCGCGAGTCAGAATTTAAGTAGCCGCAGATTGAAGAAGTTTTGCAATATTTAACGATAATAGTCACCTTGGCTTCACCTGGCCGTTCTCATCTTCGGGGGTTATAAATACATCTGATAATTTCACACGTTTTTTTCCGATAAATTTTTAAAATATTCTATTATGAATTTAATGTGTTACGGCGTTGATAATATCGTGTACAAGCTCAAGCAGCTGCACGTGAACTCGGAGCATCTAAAATTAAATATAGATCAAACACAATTGGAGTAGAAACTTTTTTTTCATCGTCACAGAATCTAAGATTTATTAATGTCACTTAATTAATACAAGTTTAATCTACACTTAAGAAAAATTATATTTTTTCATGAAAGATGAATTTTCATATTTTATCCGATCTACGTCATTTACTTCTTTATTATTTTTCATTTTTTCATGTATTATGAAAAAACCTTTTCGTCCCTCTAACCTCAAAATCGGAACTTCGCCCCTTGTTTTCGGTTAGAAGGACGAAAAATAGTATATTTCCCTTAGGCTCGAGGGTTCGATTTAGCCTCCTCGTCGCAAACCTCTCGGAGGCCAAATCGAACCATCTCGCCTGCGGGAATAATATACTATTGATTAAAAAGCTTAACTTCAAATAAAACTAAGGACATAAAAATTTTATAAACTCAATAATATTAGTATTTATTATTTTACATAATGTAAGAAAGTAAAAGATCTAAATGTTTTGCACGTTTAAGCTCATTAATTCTTAAAATTATTAAAAAAAATGTATTATTATTATTATTATTATTATTATTATTATTATTATTATTATTATTATTATTATTAATAAAAAATCAAATCGATCACTTGAAGGCAGTTTTTTTTATTTTTATTAAATTCCAAAAATTCTCAACGTTTCGCTGACTTGTTTTGTTAGCCTCATCAGGAGATCTTAATTAAAAAATAACATAGGTTATAACATTAATGTAACGAAAAATCAACAAAGATATAAAATAAAAAATTTAAAAACTCACTCTCCAAATAATAGTACAAACACAAGTTAAAAGAAATATTTCAAACGATAAGAACGATTGTATACAACCAATACAACCATTAGTCAGTATACTATAAATAAATAATAAATTAATAATAATCTCTACACGGACAGAAAAAAAAACAGGAATTTACTGTGGTAAGCTAACACGAAAAAATCGTGTGTTAACCTTACGCAGAAAAAGTCCTAAGCGCTACTGTAAGAGAGCCAATCAAAATCACTCTGGTCACACCTGATTGCCTGATTGGTTCGGCTACAGTAGCACTTAGGATTTTTTCTGTGTAGGGTAGGGTGGGGTAATCATACCGGTAGGGTAATGGGACCATGTCTTTTTATTTTTATTATTTTATTATTTTTTTCATAATTTTTTTTTTTAAACTATGATAAAAAAGAAAATTATTTATGAAAAAAAAAAAAGTGTTTTCATAATTTTTAATAAAAATAAAAAGATATGGTCCCATTACCCCACCGGCACAATTACCCCACCCTACCCTAAGGTTAACACACGATTTTTTCGTGTTAGCTTACCACAGTAAATTCCTGTTTTTTTTCTGTTTTTTTCTGTTCGTGTATGTATAAATTCTCTAAAAAATTCAAGTGACTGCTTCCAATCTGATACATAAAAAGTTAAATCCACCCAATAATGAAACTTTTTAACCGAAAAGTTTTTCGATTTCCAAAGCATACACCGAGCAGGCTTCATAAGAGAGAAAAAGAGCGAGCCTCTTGCGTGAATATATAACTGAAAAATTAATGTCCGAGCGTCGCGCGCGCCAGCGATAAAACAGCGACCCTCTCTGTACGCGGGCTTTTCCGGGGAGTAGCTGAACTCCGTGCCGGCCCAAGAAAAACACCGGACTCTACCCCCACGCGATACCCCACCCTTGGGTTTTTGCATTCAGGGTTATAGTTATAATAACCCGCGTTTGCGTTTTCGGAACGTGTTGATCGATACCATGCTTCGTGCAGGAGGAATTATAATTGACGGTTTAAATTAGAGAGCTTTTTTACAAGGGTGCGTGACGCTCGGATAAAAATACATACCTTTTTTTTTTATTTTAGAAACATTTGTTGCTTTGGCTTTTGTTGTTGTAGATAAAAAATCTTTTTAGAAACTTTTACTTGAGCTTTTTAGTTAATTAATTTTACCGACGTCAGTTTTGACACTAACGAGCTTTCTTCCGTTTATATTAATTAGCTACGTTCATTTATAAGTAATTAATTTTTTGTCATCAAATTTTATCTTACGGTAGTCATTATCTTTTATTCATGATTTCATGTTATTTTTAGATATGCTTTATCCATTTAGTATAGTGACTACAACAACAATGGTTCAATCCAGTAACTGATTGAAAGTTTCAAAATATTTTACCCGAAAGCACCCAACACGTCCTTCGATCGCCGAGAAGGATCGCGCGTAAAAAACTTTCGTCCAAATTGAAGTGTCAGAAACAAAAATATTTGAATCGCTTTTTGTTCGAAGACAGCCGCAAGCAGACTTACAAAAGAAAATTTTCGAAAAGTTGACCGCGTCTGGCCGTTGGCCCAGAGTATAATGCAATCGACTCAAATACAATTTAGACTGGCGGGACTCGCTACTGGCGTCTTTCCACTTCGCCGCGGTAAGGCAAGAAAAAAAAGCGAAATAAAATGAGAAAAAAAAAACTCCCGATGCTCCTTGCATTGTAGTGTTTCCGATGACAAACAACGAGGATTACGTAAGAGATCCATTGTTACGTAATTAAAAAAAAAGAAAAAAAAAAAATGATCGTTGAGCAAAAGCTACATTGCAGCAATACCGTTAACGCTGGAAAATATTTTAATACTTCTACGAAATAAATTGATTTCTAATGAGTTTAGGAAAAAATTTTTTCATAATAATTTTGAAACAAAGCGAACTAGCGAGTAGTGACATCTGGAGCGGGCTTGCGAGACCCGGCGATAACTTATCGGCCAAAAGCTCTCTCGCCGGTAAGGGAGAATACTATTTACGAATGATAAAAACAAACTTCTGAGCTGTCGAGTTTTAAAAAAATCGATACTTTTTTTATATTCCGTAAGCCGAGAGGGTAAAATTTTTTCAAGTTTGAATTTTTGCAAGAGTGTTTAAATACTTGTTTATTAAAAAAAAAAAAAAAAAAAGTACACTAGACTATTTCGAGTGACTAAGCGCGGTGACGACGCTCAGTAACTTATTAACACCGAGTTTCCGGTTTGTGTGTGGGTGCGCGAGCTTGATTTTAATTATTTTAAGTGAAAGATAAGAACCGCAGTAGCGCGCCTTCGGTACGTCATTTCAAAAACGTGACCTCATCTCTGAAAGCCATTAGAAAAAGCAATAAGCGAAGGGTAGTTTTTTCCAAAGAAAAGTTAACACTTACAAAAATGAATAAGTTCGTCGAACCGTTGGTGCGTACCGATCAATAAGTCAACAACGCTGCAGCTGTCGGATCAGCTGGATTAATAAACTATCTTCGACCCAGGCCAACAGGGTCACTCGCCCTTTAAGATATTCATCTTGCTTTTTTTTTCCGATCCAGGTCTCTTCGAGAGGACAGGCCTCGAGCGCGTCATTAGCATCGGTACGCGATAAACTGTTCGCTTTCTTGACGTTAGGTTTAAAAAATTAATTTTTTAATCAGACGAGATGAGTCAAAATTGTTATTACGGGCGCGTAATATTACTTAGGTACTGCGCAAAAAAAAAACAAAAACGATTCCGGTGAAAAAAATAATGGCAAGGTGATTACGCTTTTAAAAGTGTGGATTACTCATGGTACATAAGCAAGTTTAAATACCTTAGTAAATTCTCTCGAGTCACCGCAATATTGAATAATAAATATTCTTTAACAATAACAGAACATAAATTTCAGAGTTTTATTTCATTTTTTTCTTAGCTGCGGTGTATGAATAAAATATCCGAGATAAGCAGCTACTCCGACTTAAAAATATTTACAGGTGCACAATTTTCGTTTCTAAGGCTGTTATAAATTTTTCTAGTGTTTGATGTCGAAATTATGTATGTAATAAAGACACTCAATCATGATTCTCCTTAATTTTTACAAAACTTTTTGGTTGATTAGTTTGGCGCAATTTGTACATGCAGCAGCCATACGGTAGAAAGAAGCCGTAAAAAGTATCAAAGTTGCGGTAGTACGCCAATCGCCATTGTTTTCCATCGAGTGAGATTATAAAAAAAAAGTCCGTTTCAGAAGTAAAAAGTTAAATTAAAATTTTCAAAATACAATGGGCCGAGATAAAGAAGAACAGGATTATACATTTGATGCCTTTAAACGTAGCTTTATATTTGAGAACGAGCCGAGGAGGGGTGATGCAGTGAGCAAGCGGAAAACTCGTGCCCCAAATAACTCAGCTGCGAGAGCTCGTAAACTCATATGAAGGAAAATTTTTGGAAAAAATAAAATGAGCCTTACGACTTGCGTTAAGTATTATTATATATATAACCTGCGATGCTATTGACTGAATGATGTCATGGTGAATACAATTGGGTAATTTTCGGGCTTTCTCCTGTTTAAGGACGTTTCAGGGATTTTGTTAACTATTTTTGTAACTACCCATAGAAGCACACTTTTACATACTCTTTCGTATGCCATGAAAAAAAATATGGCAAGCGGGATTCGTTTTTGAGTTATGAACGCTCAAAGTTCGGTCGTTTTGCATGGGATGGCACGTAGAGCACTACAATTTTTTAATGTTATCGACGACTGTAAATTAACTAAGGTACACCAGTCGGACACCATATCGCGTTGAGGTTTGAATTGGCGCTCGAAATATGACAGTCAGCTTATTGCCAACCTTCTGCACGAGTACACAAAAAATATCTTTCCGCTCTCAAAGAAAGCTTAAAGAGCCGATGTAAATGATCATAACAAATAAAATTAGTTAAATTAATTAGAGATCGTTCATTTTTTTATAAAATATCTGAACTATTAAGATAATTCAATTTTCATCGTTCACATCAGCTTCTTAACCTCACAATTTTTTTGCACTTGTGCCAAAGGTTGGCACTATTTACTAAAGCGAAAACTCTTAGGCTGACGGTCATATTTCGAGCGCCAATTCAAACCTCAACGCGATATGGTGTCCGGCTGGTGTACCTGTACCTAGTATGGCCCCCCTAAGCGAGAATCGACGTTGTGGCGAATCAAATCTATATTTTTTGACTTGTAAGGTCTCATTTTAAAGGTTAATTCAAGAGCTTTAAAATGAGACCTTACGCGTTCGATTTTGATCAACGAGCTTGAAATGCCAGAGGATTTACCAAAACACGTTTTTTTAAGACACCAAAAATTTGTGTACCTAATATGGCCCCCTTGAAGTTAGATATTAATTGCGATTTGTTCCTATTTTTTAAATCAATCAGGATATAAGATTTAAAAAACTTCAAAATTTTCATTATTTTAAAAATTATTTATTTAAAAATTCAGCCTTTCTTACAATTTTTTAGAAAGCTTTTCAACCAGTAGAAAAATTTCAACTTTAAATTTTTATCAAAGTTTGTTTTTTGAGCTAAAATGTTTTTTTAGTTATAAAATGAAAAAAAGCTATGAAACGATTAAATTTATTTTGCTTAAATAACATAAGGATAGGATTTTCTAATAAGGACTCTTAGCAAATACACGGAGAGAAAAAATACAGAAATTTACTGTGGAGGACACGAGAAACTTGTGTGCTGCTAAAGCACGTAAATTTTCTGCGAGCGCCACACATAAAAATCGTGTGTTAGCTTTACGCAGAAAAAATCTTAAGCGCACTGTATTGGAGCCAATCAAAATCACTCCGGTCGCACCTGATTGGTTCCGCTACAGTGCCGCTTAAGATTTTTTCTGCGTAAAGCTAACACACGATTTTTATGTGTGGCGCTCGCAGAAAATTTACGTGTTAGCTTAACACAGTAAATTCCTGTTTTTTTTCTGTCCGTGTACACTTTGAAATATCGGTATTTCTACTAATTCGCGGGGGGCCATATTAGGTACACTGCAGAATAAAAAGTTATTCAAGAATAAAACCCGTTAGAAAACGAGTTGAACAAAAACTAAAATCGCGTTTTAAAGCTGAAACAATAACGAATCGAAGCTACTTATGAAAATTTTGGTCAGGTGTACGTGTCTAAATATTTTGGCAGACCATTTAATCACAACGTAAAATAATAACGAAGGTATAAGAAACTAGTTTTAGCTATAAGGCATGCGCAAAAATAATTTTCAAATGTTCTAAACAACTCAAAACTTCATAATTCAGTATTTTTGACTTCTTCCTACCTTGTAGAGATGCCGCATATCGAGCATATTCAAAATAACAGGGGGGGGCCATATTAGGTACACCTACCTTAGTAGTTAACTTTTTCTAAAAAAAAAGAGTATATTTTAGCTATTGAAACAAGAATCAATCCAACACTTTTCAAAATATGACAACCGGTCCTATTTTCAGAGTAATTTAACAGTAAATTTGATTTTTTAGTCTTTGCGGTTATGCTGCGCCACGAGAGCGAGAGAGACAGAACGTCAGCTGTTTCTTGTGCGGAGAGCCCCAAAACTGAATTAGAAATGAGAGTCACTGGAGGTCTGAAACGTCCTTAAAATTTGAATACAAGCATAAGATGCACTATCAAAAATTGTTCACCGATAAATTTTGATTTTTCATTCATTTTTCAATTGTGTAAATCAGTTAATTTTGATTACGATTTGTTTTTTACAAAATTTTGAAGCATGAAATTGAGATTGAAGCTGTTGGAATTATTGTAATTTTGTATTCTGTATTTCTGTGAAGTCTGATTTTAAGATTGCAAAAATTATTCTTCATTGAAAGACAGAGTATCGGATTTGGGGGAATATGGCTTTATGTCTTTCATAGGCTTGCTTAATGAGGACGACGGTCTTGATTGGGCGGGCTTGGAAAGCCCCGGGCCAGGTCGTTTCGCATGAACCTGAGGTGTGCAGTCGGATTAGCTGTATACCTGAGGTGTTCACTAATGACTACTTTTGCATAGCCTCTGCCTTCGCTCCGACACTACAGCTTTCTGGAGCGGTCATTCTTGTGCGTGTGCTCTTGAAGTGAGGTTGCAGTAACTTTCCTCGTGCTTTTAATAAATTCATACTTTACTTATTTACCCGAATATAACCCGAATAGAAGCCTTGGAAATAGAGTTTATTGGCAGTTTACCACTTAAAGTTTTCGTTTTATCACCAGTGTTTCTAATTGAATTTGAAATCGCGAATTTTCATTTAAAAAAGTTTAATAAACATTTATTCACCTCAATAGATTTAAATAAAAAAATGAAATTTTTTTTTTCCTTTGTGACGTACTTTATTAAATTAGTATAAGTAGAGCAATCGTTTATTTTCATCTTGTAACAACGAAAACTAATAAATGTATTGTTATGGAATCTACGCATGAGCAGTTCAAAAGAATTTTGGAGCGTCAAAAGTGAAAATAAAGCCCATTAAATACAGACAGTTTACGGGCATTTCTCCAATCGGATAATAGTCCGTACAGAGGGAGTTAAAAACCCGGAGACAATCTATCCTTTGTGTTTGAAGGAGTAGCTTCTTCAAATAGTTTTTCAAGTAAATTTTGTCAGACACGGGTTCTCCAAAAAGTCCTAGCACTTTAAGAAAATGAGTTATCCACATAAATCACTCGAAGATTTGATTAGTGCGATTGAAACAGCGGACATGATATCAGTGCGGGAGATATTTCGAAAAGATCCGGAGCTGCTGAAACATCCCGACAGTAAACAACTTGGAAGCGAACTTTTGCACGCGGCCATAGCCTGGAAAAATGAAAAACTTACCAGGCTACTGATCAAGTTCGGAGCAGACGTTAACCTCAAAAATCCTTTGGAGCTTGCTTTGGATATAGGCAACGTACCTTTGGTAGAATTGTTGCTGGAAAACGAGGCGAAAGTCAATTGGTGTCGAGGGTCGCCGGCAATACACACTTTTTATAGTCGTAACGTTTACGCTCGCAAAAAAATGCTCATCCTGCTTCTTCAGTACGGCATGGATGTCAGCTTTCGAAATAAGAGTGGTGAAAATCTGTTGCACATCTTTTTGAAACCCTCCATTGAGAAGTGTCCTGACTCGGTTAAAATTGTGAGAATTCTTTTGGATTCTGGAGTGCCCTCCGATGAATTGGATAGAGATGGATTGTCGCCACTGCTTGTTGCTACTGGCAATAATTACCTAGAGTTGGTGCAGTTCTTCGTCGAGAACGGAGCCGACGTAAACGAGAGAAGTAAAACAGAAGGCAAGTTTCCATTGTACTTTGCTGCGAGTTCAAGCTTTGAAGTCACGCTAGTTACTTGGCTAATATCGAAGGGAGCCGCAATAAACGCAAAAACCAATGCTGGTCGCACAGCACTACACGAAGCGTGTATAGGTATAAGGAAAAACATAATCAACCTTTTGATTGGCAGTGGCGCTGAAATCAGTCCTGAGGATAACAATGGACAAACTCCTTTTTATTTATTGCAGATTCAAAGCAAATATATCTCGGACTCGCGCGTTATGATCAAATTATTTTCAAAACTAAAATTTGAAAATCACTCTATCTCGGAAAAAGATATGAAGTTAATACAAGAAACTCCAAACGCTTTTGAATTTTTCAAAAAGTGTCTAGAAGAACTTTCCGAAATGGCAAATTTCAATTTTTATAACTGTTATTCTTATTACGATGTTCTGAAAATGTCTAGTAATATAAAAAAATTAGCCAATTTAATGAATAATGAAGAATTCGAAAAAGGATTTAATGAAAGTTTGGATTCCTGTTGCTTTTACTACGAGACTGACTTGACTAGTATATACAATAAGGCCCTTCTAGTTAGAGATGAAAAAAAGGCAGTTTACAATGGATTGTATTCTATTTTTCTTGATTATTTACCTGACATTGCTATAAGAAAGATAACAGAACATCTTACAATCAATGATATACGTTTTTTTGGAACTGACGCAAATTTAAATAAATAATTTGTACAAATTATTTATTACTTTTGAAATTTTTTTAAATTTTTAATAAATTACTTATTAAAGAGAAAGTGTATACATTAATTTGAATGAATATTTGTAGTATACTTAATTGTTAAGTAATATTAAAAATAAAGATTTTTAAAAAATTGTAAAAAAAAAAAGTTTATTTTACAAAAAAAATTAAAGCTGTCCATCATCTTAACTGATAGCCACTTTAACAGTTTGTGATGTGACTCGGAGTGAGCGCACGTAGTTCACCCAATCTGAGATTGTATTGAGTTAAAACTTTAACATTGATTCTTTATAACTAAATTTGAATTTTTCAAAATGAAAATTTTACAAGATCTTTCTGAATTTTATTTTTTTGAAATGTTGAAAATATCTGTTAGAAACTTTTTATTCTGGTGTATCAGCATATTGAATTGATCTTTGTTTAAAATTTTTTAAGTTATGCCGCCATTTTTTACGAAAAAATAGTTTCTTTCGAGGTATCGTTGTTCAGCATTTTTAACAACCAACTTTTTTCGAAGATTAAAAAATTTTTTTTTCTAAATGTTGTTTTTAAATTTGTTAATCCTTTATTCCGTTGCTACTTTTTTCTAAAAACAATTACTAATTCGAATAAAAATTAAACTTCTTTAACCTTTTGATAAAAATTGGAATTTCATTTACTTCACAACTTTCATTATACTAACCACACAGAGAAATTTTTTATTGTTCATTGTTTTACCAATGAATAGATTTTAAAAAATTTTAAATAAAATAAAAAAGTTTAAAATAAAAAAACATGGTGCAAAAGTATTGCAATGAAAAAAAGTCAGAACTTCACATCAGATGCGCAACATTGCGTAACGTTGCTGATCAAAATGGTTGAAATTCACGAAGACCTGCATGTGCGTTTGATGGATTGAAAAAATAACGCGAATCAAAAAATTTTCAACAAAATTAAATTCCTTGACAAAGCACCTAAGACAATAAATAGAAGCTACATTGAGAATCAGCCCTTCATTCGTATTTACAACGAAAATTTCGTCGTCCGTACAAGGATGACAAAGGGATCGATGCAAGAAAGAAAGTGAAAATCGACTTCTAATCGTGCGTGAGCCGCTCCTTTATTTTTTCTACATTCGGATGACACCAGCCGATGACCCACTTGATAAGTCGGCTCTCGTGTCTCTGAACGATATGCATTTTTTTTTATTACTTTGCACGGATGATATTTATTTTAGTTTGCGAATTTTTAAATAAATCAGTGTTGACAACTCTTACGGTGAGTGGTGACACTTATTCAGAAACTCGTGCATAATTTTATCAATCATTTCTTTACAGTTTTTTAAATTAATTTTAATATAATACTTAAAAATTTCAGAATTTTTTAACAGATGAAGTAAACTCTGGCCTTTCGGTTAAATATAATGCTAATCTGGATGGGTGGTGTGAGTTCCAAGATTTTGTAACGAAAATTTTTATCAAACTTTTTTATTTTAAGTATCATAATCTTGATTTAACGAATAAAATTATTCATTCCACAAAGAATAAATACTGTTTAAAATATTTTTTATCGAGTATACAGCAGTGTAATGCACAAATGAAACAATATTTACTATTTATTCAGAATGTGTAATTTCAGGTTTTTGTTGAAGGTGAAACAATAGAAAAATAAATCTACGCAAAATTAAAAATTTCTCTCGCATCAGACAGGTATGTTTATTACGACATTGTAAGCATGCAAGAAAATATAAATGCCCATCCCAACTTTGAAGTCAAACTCCCAACAAGATAAACTCAAACATAATTTTGGCTTTTTAGTTGTCCTTTTAGATAGTTTAAACTTTTTTTTTATCATTGAAATTCTAAAAAACTGTGCTTTTTTAACTAAAAAAAGTTTTACGAACCAATGGCAACATCAGTTATATTTGATATTTAAAAGTTTTAATGTAAATAAATAATTTGATTTCTAATTTTTCTTTCTTTTCACATTAAATTTATTTGATAAAAATTTAATATACTTATAACTACAAAATGAAAACTGTTATGACAAATTGAAAACAAATATTATGGTCATTCAAAATTTAGCGTGACTATATACACGGTATTGGCTTAAAACTTTGAATGCTCATTCTAAATTCAAATTTGAAACGATGAATGATACTTTAGAATTAAAAATCTAGTTAGTCAAATATTATGTTTCTCACCGTCACAAAAAATGTAGTAATTATGTTAAAAATCATTATGAATATATTTTTTTTTAATAAATATTGAATTTTTTTACTGAAAAAATACTGTATTCTATCTACGCTGTAACCTGTATTATTAAAAATAGAATTAAAAATAAAATAAAATAAAGCTTTTGCTCCAATGGGCAGTTTAGCCGTTCATTTCGGGAATTATTATATGTATTTTTCAGGACCAACTAAAAAAAGACTCTGTCAAGTCTGATTAATTTAAAAATTTTTTCGATAACAATGATTAAATCTCTATAAATAAATCGTGGTAACATCGTTACAGCACCGATATCCTCAGCGTTAAAAAATGACTTTCTATTTTTAACACTATACAGACAAAATATTGAACTCAAGCTCTGCGTCAAGAAATTTTTTACACGAAACTTTTCGCTAAAAAAAGGCAAATTTTTTTGTTTTTCTTGCTAGAAATTGAATCAAGACATTCCATAAGACTTAGTCATTCTATTAAAAAGAAAAAAAAAAAAATTATTCGAGCTATGAATTCGTTGCCAAAAAATAAAAGTCGAAAGAAACAAACTGGTTTTTACGGTCCTACTAAAAAGAAAAAAAAAGAATTATACAATTTTATTTATAGACAAGGGTAAAAACGGTTTAAACTTCAAACTTCAAATGCGCAATGCTACACTTTATTTTATTCCCGTGACGACCTTGACGAGAAAATTTATTTATTTCAGTCTTTGATAATAATCTTAAAATTTCTCATGGTTAATGACAGTTAATGAAGTAGCAGTTAAACAAAGTGTTAGGATTATTGACACACATAATCAACTGTAGTTGTTCCAATACAAGATAAGAAAAAATTACATATTTGTAAAGTAAACAATTGTTTTAAAATATTTGAAGTGTTAACGATTGCTAGTTAGAACTAGGTAAAAGTTTGCAGTTTGCAGGTTATTCACAAAAAAAAAAAAAATGAAAAGTAGGGCAAAAAATACGAAACTGTGCTCAAAAGAGTTTGCGAGGGTTCAACGAACGGGACTACAGTTTTAGATACAGAACAACACCTGTAGGATACACGAGTTATACCCTATACATTTTACGTTCACTTCCTATAAAGATGAATCATCCGTTTCTCGGAACAATTCGCTATAAATGGATTCGAAAAGTGGCTTATTCCCAATGATTTAAATAATGCTAGACGCGAAATTTAACTTTGCATCCGTTATTGCGCAAGTGAATTTTTAATATGCAGGGCTTGTAGCTCGCGTAGTATAGGTATTGCTTAATAATCTTGCTTTGACTATCGCGGTATTAAAGTATATTTCTGTCTAATATTATTATTCCGTCAAGATTAATTTCTGAAAAAAATATTTTACCTCTTAGAAGTAGGGGAAACTCGCGGGGTAGGGGGGCAAAAAATTTTTATCGCGAAAAAAAAAGATTATCAAGCCACGTCTGGGAGAAAATAGAACGATTTCTCCCATACACCGCGCGTTTGCAAAAAAAAAAGGGGGGGTATACAAGAGTCCACCGGAACCGTTTTCCGTCGTCAGGCTCCAGGGCTTTACGAGGTCGAAATTTATCGGCACGATATTGGCGGCGGTGGTGTAGTTGAAACCCACGTGAGAGCGATCGTGGGTGCCATGCCGGGGATTTCATTCAAGCGTGCATGGTGGCGTGAAATTATCCGGCCGAAATAGATAAGTAACGAGGAGTCATTCGTTGAAATGCTATTCGTTTTGCAACAGGAGACAGTGCGTGGACACTTCCGTTCGTCACCGATGATACACTAAATCGTTCGACGTTCTTCTTTTTTTATTATTATTTTTTTTAATTAACGAGGCCTATCAATCATCTGCAATTTTATGTGATCATTGCAGCTAATGATTAATTCAACCTTCCTCGTTAGCACCGCTGCTGCAACAGGCGAGATGTTTTATTGATTTTCCAATAATTTATTTATAAACAAACTTGTTATTTCGATGCGTGGAGAGAGAGAATGTTACAATTTCAAAGGAGAGATTTTAGAGTGGACAAGTTATTAGTTAAGTAATGAGAAATATTTCATTGATAAAATAAGCTTTCATTTTGCAAAGTGACAATTTAAAATTCTAAATTTGAGCTCTCATAAATTTTAATTATTTCATAAATAAGCTAAGAAAATAAAATTAAAGCAAATATTTACAATGAAATTGAATAATCAAACTTAACTGAAAAGTAAAAAATTTTAATTGAAATTTCTTTTCACCGTTAGAAGGTCAATAGATCAATTAATAAATTAAGAACATTTACACATGCATGCATTACTCTAGACTCACCAATGGTAAAGTCTTTCATGATTTTTGTAGTGATAACTTTGCTCTTGTCAGGCTTCTGATAAACTTTCCTTTCAGCAGCATCACCAAGTTCTGGCTTGGGAGGTGCAGGCTTGGGAAGTGTCTTGGCCGGAGAAGGTTCGGGCTCAGACTCAAACTCAGAGTCTCCAGTTTCTCCTCCGCTCAAACCACCCTTTGACTTGGACTCAGCCGATAGGAAGTCATTGGTGGTCTCAAACTTGTTGTTGTATCCCCTGTTAAAGTCATCAAACATGTCTTGCTCAGCACCTTTGGGTAAGGGTGGCAGGGGTTTGGTTGGAGGTTCATCGAACATCTCCTTCTCAACAAATTTGTCATTAGTGCTTGTCTCAAGGACATTCCACATCTGATCACCAGACTTGACTGGCAACTCTTTGGTCGCCTCGCTCACCATAATTTCCTCTTTGACAAAGTCAAGCTCCGGTGACTTTTCCGGTTCCGGTAGAGTCGAAGATTTAATTTCTCCCATGAAGTCATCCTTGTCCAAGTCGTACAGGGTATTTGGCGGTTCCTTGCCGCTCTTTATGGGAGCGAACTCGTCCTTCATAAACATATCGTCGTCGTCCAGGAGGTTGCTGTCCAGCTTGGCATCTGCTGGAGGTCTCACAATATGCGAAGGAGTTACGCTCGGCTCGCTACGAGTGGGCTCGGTGTTGTCCTCGTCGTCACTGGTCTGTCTAAACAAATCATCAGGACTCTTCTTTCCAAAATTAAAATCAAGATCCTCGGACTTGGCTTCGAACTCCCGACCCAAGCCGAAGTTCGACATTTTTTCCGTTTCCATGAAGGCCATCGTCGCGGCTTTAGGGTCCTTAAGCTGTTCCTTAAGTCTTGCCTCGAGCTCGTCCTCAGTGCCAAACTCGGACTGTCGCGAGCCGAACTCAGCTGACGGTGGAGGTGTAGCCGGCATTGGCTTGAGGTCGAGATCGCTGCTCGCCGGTATGCTCGTGTCCAGGAGATTGTCCAGGAGGTCTCCGAGCTGAGGCGGCGGCGCCATGGCTACGTGGCGATGGTCATCGAACTCGCCGAGGGGATTGGAAAAGTCCAGGAGAGACTGGGGGTGGTGCTGCTGATGGCTGTTGGAGTTCAGTTCATGCTCGAGGTGCTCGAAGTCGTCGCTCGAGTCGTGCTCTCGCTTAAGCGCCTGCTGCGCCGGAAGATGCTGCTGCTGTTCCATAAAGTCAGACATTCTGGTGCACTCTTTGTTTACCTTTTTTCTTTTCTTTTTTCTGTTTGTTTGTCTCTTTTAGTCGTGCACACGGAGTCTACGCACCTGCTTCTATTTTGACGCTGGCGCGTCTGGAATCTCGTATTTTTTGGCACTCGGTTTTTCTAGGAATCGTACGGCTTTCAGTCTACTTTGTTTTTCCCAAGGAAGATGATCAATTCGCACTGTTTAAAAAAACTCTTTGGCCTTTCGTCACAAAACACTTTTCAAAAAAAAAGGATCACACTCGGTTAAAAAATTACAGGCTATACAAAAAAGCACAGAAGACACTGAGTTTGGCCGCGAGACTTTGGTAATCTCGATTTAAAAAACCTTCCCGTATCACAAAACGAAGAAAATAATAAAAAAAACTTGGTAGGAAAAAATTAAATCACACTTTTACGGACGTATCACGGTACGGTCTCTCACTGCTGATGCGCTGCATCCACTGCTCCGATGGTGATTCACACAATGCGACGCGTTGTTTATTTAATCGTCGAGGCTGCACGGGTGTCAAAACTGTATAAAAAAAAGCAGCGAGACACGGGGGGAGGCCTCCTGAGTGGCGAGGTGGACGGCGTATGCTTCAGCACTGAGCGCTGCACAGGCTTTGTATTTTACAAGAATGGGGAGAGTGGCTGCTGCTCGCGAAGCGGAGATTCGCCTTTTTTTCTAGGTATTAGTGCCAGCGTCTGCTGTGCGTTGTCTATGTGTTGTGCTATATAATACCTCGGCGGAGGTGGCTGGACCCTCGCCTCGCGCTCGCTTGTAATATGGCAGGACGCGGCGGCGGCGGCGGCGGTGGTGGGTGATGTTTAGATCGTTCCACGCATGCTTAAAAAACCGAGACTCCAGAGAATGGTGCGCGCGCCGATGGTGATGCTGGCTGGCCGGGGGTGCAGCCAGACTGGCTCCGGGTTGACTGGGTGTCGCCACCTGCTGGAGCCCAGGCCGATGACCGTACGACCGACCGATCTGCTTTATCAGTGCACCACCCGCTACCGATTCCTGGAAAACAAACGGATAAATAAATTTTAAAAGTGGATTTAGTTGGTATTGTGTTTGATAGTGTATCATGCAGTATGTAGAAAAAAAGTTGAAAAAATTTTATTAAACTTTTAATTTTTTTTCAACATTTGGTATTTATTCTTAAAAACTTCTTTTAAGAGATACTTATTCTTTTTCAAGTGCCTCAATAAAAATAAAATCTTTAAGTCATAAAAAAAATTTTTTGCATTCGTCTATGTATCATACTTTTTATAAAGTGCTTTGATTTTATTTATTATTATAGTATATATGTTTCTTTATTTTCATCATCCACCAATTACTCTTTTCCTGGGTTCGAATATCACTTTAAAAATGTGACCTTTAAAAATTATTTCAAAAAATTTTCTTCTCTTTCTCTTAAGTGTTGAATCAAACAAAAATAAAAGTACAGAAAGGCGCTGATTTATCAAAACTCAATATTTTTTGTATTGGAAAATAAAAGTTAATAACTCTTAAATCTTTAACATGTATATTTGGAGTTGATGTAAAGTAAAATTTTTTACTATAGGGCGAAATTTGATAAAAAATGCAGTGGCTAAAATAAAAACTGTTTTGAAAGTAGGAAAGATAAGGAATCAAGCATGTTTATTATTATTTCGATCGGACGCATCCTGTTTTATTGATTTCTATCGAGGAAATTAGAAATGAGTTGTTAAAAACCATTTTTTGCCGTGGGACGAACTCAACAGTAATTTTTAATGTTCCAAAAGACTCAAAACTTCATAATTTATTGTTTTTTACATCTTCCAACCTTGTAGACGCGGATCGAGCGTATTCAAAATATTAGGGGTGGCCACATTAGGTACATGTAAGTATTTACCTTATTTTGTCGTAAAAATAGTAATTTCTCTTAGCGATTTTATTTAAGGCATGTATTCAAATTTTAATAATGGATTGAAAGCTGATAAAAAAAATTAACTACTCAAGAAAAAATAATATAATACAAAATAATTTAATCACTTTGAAATAGTCACTAACAGAAACGTTTCTAATAAGATGCGATAAAAATTTTTACACTTCGTGAAGTTAACGGAAAAATACCGACGGGTAGAAAATAATTTTTAAATAAACACGGCAAAATTCGAATAAATTTGAACCAATTACCGAAATAAAGTAACATTGAGCGTTAAGTTCTTGGATAGTTAAAGTTTCAAGTTTATTTTTCAACCCCACGTAATTGTTGTTGAAAATAACAATTTTTAGATTTTTAATTTTCGATAGCTTAGAATGAGAACTAAATTGAATCAATCATAGCTCCCAAATGCACGGATTCAAAAATGGCTCTTTACATACATATATAAAGCTTTCTTATAACGTGTTGTTTGTGCATTCGCACTGAAAAAGGGACGATAAAACAGAAGCTAGAAAAAATAAATGAAGCTCATAAAAACTTGTAACTAAAATTTTAATTCAAATGCATAAAATTTTTCATTGTTCCCAATTAAAAAAAAAATAAAACATCGTATTAATCGATCCCAAAAATATTATGCATCAGACACAAAAATCTGACTCACTGACACCTTTCAATTGAAGAAAAACTGAGACAATGGCAAATAATTAAGAGTCAAAAACGTTGTAACCCGCTACTCATTATATTAATGCAGTTAATCAAAATTACAAAATTTTTGTTTTGAAAAACTGTCTACCAATGAATCCTTATTATTTCTTGTATTTTCGAAAAGTTAAGTATCATTTTATATTTTACAAAAACCTCAGAAATATATAAGTCTTTTAAAAATAGTTAAATATTTATTTTCCAATGAAACATTTACATAATTTTAAGAATACATTAAAAAAAACTTTATTTCTTCATAATAAATTTAATTACTTTCGTTGAATGGGCAAAAAAAAAAAAAAAAAAAAACCGTCAGAAATTTTTATTTTTTACAAATTTCTTCAAGTGTTAGATCAATGAAATGAAAATTTTAAAACTTGGCGGTTGTGGAGGTGATGAGGGTTCCGGTTTGAGTCGTTCACGTGGTTTCTTACACCGATCACCTGATTTCATTAGCCGGCCGGCAGCCGACACTTAACAATCCCGAGTTCGCCGGCAACACGAGAAAATTACATTTCAAAACTCCACGTGGATTTCTGATGATGTTTACGAGAAGTTTTTTTTTTCCAAACGACAATTGGAAGTGAATTTTTATTTATTTTTTTCAAACAGTTAGCAAGAATATGTTGTAAAATTAATTTGTCGCGTTATCGGTAATTTATACGATAGTGGATCTTTTTTTGTTGGAAAAAATATTGGTTATTGACCGATGTGTAGCAAACAAGTACAGTACACTTTGTTTTTCAAAACTTTTTTGTTTCAATTCTTTGCAAGTTTTTCTAAAAAATATTTTAAACGAAAAAAAAAAATTTAATTTAACGATAGCGACCTTGACCCAATGATCCTGGTAGAGTGAGACCGTTTATACAAATAAAACATTCGACTTTTTTCTTTTATTTCGGTATAAAAAAAATTCGATTTTTTTTTTTCGTTCACAGACATGATAATTAAATATTCATAGAAAACGTATGTTTTATGCATGCCGAATTTCTGATGTCTTGTTAGGTCAGATTGTGTGCAAAAATAAATTTGATTGAGCTGTTCGATTTTAGTGTAAAAAGTAACATTACTTTTTTTCAAAATTTTTATTTTTTATAATTGAATAAAATTAAATTTCACCTACTTAATTGTGCCTTAAAGCAAAAAAAAAAACGTTCAAAATAATTTATAGAGCATAAATTGAATTAGACAATAGTATTAATGATATTAGGCACAGTGAAGTAGCAGATCGATCAAAGCGGCGACGTATCCAGCGCAATTATCACGGCCAACTTATTCGAACTGGTACACATTGCAAATCTGCACTTGCACGTGATAACTTGCCGACATTGGAAATAATTAATAAATCGATGCTATGCGACCATTCTTACTTTATGGTTGTACAATTAGTTTGTAGAAGTGCTCAAAAAATTTCAAACTTTTTTTTTTGTAGAAAAATATAATGTCTTTATCAGTAATTTTATCAGTAATAAAATTAAATAAGGTACCTGTACCTAGTATGGCCCCCCTAAGCGACAATCGACGTTGAGGCGAATCAAATCAATATTTTTTGACGCCTAAGGTCTCATTTTAAAGGTTAATTCAAGAGCTTTAAAATGAGACCTTATGCGTTCGATTTTGATCAATGAGCTTGAAATGCTAGAGGATTTACAAAAACACGTTATTTTAGGACACCAAAAATTTGTGTATTTAATATGGCCCCCTTGAAGTTAATTATTAATTGCGATTTGTTCCTATTTTTTAAATCAATCAGGATATGAGATTTAAAAAACTTCAAAATTTTCATTATTTTAAAAATTATTTATTTAAAAATTCAGCCTTTTTTACAATTTTTTTGAAAGCTTTGCAACCAGTAGAAAAATTTCAACTTTAAGTTTGTATCAAAGTTTGTTTTTTGAACTAGAATGTTTTTTTAGTTGTAAAATGAAAAAAAGTTTTGAAACGATTAAATTTATTTTGCTTAAATAACATTAGGATAGGATTTTCTAATAAGGACTCTTAGCAAATACACTTTGAAATATCGGTATTTCTACTAATTCGCGGGGGGCCATATTAGGTACACTGCAGAATAAAAAGTTATTCAAGAATAAAACCCGTTAGAAAACGAGTTGAACAAAAACTAAAATCGCGTTTTAAAGCTGAAACAATAACGAATCGAAGCTACTTATGAAAATTTTGGTCAGGTGTGTCTAAATATTTTGGCAGAGTATTTAATCACAACGTAAAATAATAACGAAGGTATAAGAAACTAGTTTTAGCTATAAGGCGTGCGCAAAAATAATTTTCAAATGTTCTAAACAACTCAAAACTTCATAATTCAGTGTTTTTGACTTCTTCCTACCTTGTAGAGATGCCGAATATCGAGCATATTCAAAATAACAGGGGGGGGGGGGGCATATTAGACACAGGGCCATATTAGGTACACCTTACATTGTAAAAAGTTCCATATATATCATAGGAAATTTGTTTTTATTTAATTGACTGTTTACTATTCATTAATACACTTATATAGATACCAATCGATAAACTGTATCTCATGGTATCGATTAAAATGCACTTGGGGTGAAAGCTAATGTTGACACAACCCCCAAAATACGATATTTACCCAGTCATTATCATATTAGCCAGTTTTACCTAACGCATAATTACATCGGTATTTTCATTGACTCTAATAAAAGTGCCTAAAAGGGTATCAAGCAGTTGATCCCTCAATCACGAAGTGAACTCAGCAAAAATCCAACTTAACTTATTGACAATTCAATTGTTTCCCTAACACCGGCTCAGTAATATTTCAAAGGTATACTGTTAGCTTTCCGCACAACAATCCCGTCCCACTTATCGTAAATAAAAATAAATAAAAAAAAAGTACGGAAAAAGGGTGTACTTGTGAGGGCTAAAAATAGCGTATCTTTACAACGGAGGGTAAAAAAGCTCGCTCAGGTAATAATCGTGACGACTCCCCTCCCGACAGGCAGGTGCGGCACCAAACTGTTTCATTTTTCAATGCCGCCCGGCACCCGCGGCGTTTATCGATACAGCTAGCACTGGGACACGCGATTCTCCGTGTTGCTGCACACCCAAAATGCTTGACTTTGTGCGTGACTCCTTTGGACACGGTTTTTCATTCATTTCGCGTATCATTATTTGTAATGTTTATATAATCCGGTTCGATTTTAGTGATGCAAGACTACGGGAAAACTACTGAGTTTCATATGTAACAGTATAATTTGATGTGAATAAACAATATTTGAACGCTTTAAGAACGACTAGCTTGATTTATTTTATTTTATTTTTTTCAAGTAGAGAATTTTTTTGAAAAATTTAATTCTAATTCCAAAACTTGATCCGCGATTAAAAAACATAATATAATTTGGTGGAAAAAATAAATAAAATTACTAATTTTTTATGATTTAAATACATATTGGTTAATTTTGTGAATTAACAGAATTTTTTTTTAAATCATAGAGTTTAAGTATAATATTTCAAAATTAAACTCACGAACAGAATGATTTAATGAACTTTACGGTTCACCGGAAGAAAATTGTACCCGGATGTAATTTTTTTACATATAGATAGCAATGGATACAATAAATATTGAAATTCTTATATGATTTATTGTAAAGATATTTATGATTTACATCGAATTTTCTGTAGTGTAAACAATTCATGTTATTTCATCACAGCAAGAATTTGACTGAATTTCAAGTTAGAGTTTACCTGCTAATTGGCATTACAAAGGAGCCGCGTTAATTAAAGTTAAATTACAGTGGCTGGAGATTAGATCGAGTTCAGCAGATGAATCTCGCAATCGTAATTATTTAGTGCTTGTGAATGATGGTGATTTTTTTTTTTAAACCATTTAGAAATAAATTTTTTTTATATGAACCACGCGGTGCAATACGTGGTGACGTTTTCATTCCATGATTCGGTTGTCGTCGAATTTACGTAAATTATCATAAACACAGTGGAACTCTGTGATAACAAGAAATCGTATGAAAGTGTAACTCTTTTCCATACTCACACAATCGCTTTCGATTTTATAATATTTTGAATTCACGGAAATCCCCTCGGCTACTTGTTTTGAGCATTTTTAATCAAAATAAATTACAACATCGGAAATCATTAATTTCAACAATATTTTAACCAAATATCTAAGTTTTGGTAATTTTATGTTGCCGAATGTTGCGACACTAAAATGTCAAGTTTATATAAAATCAAAATTTGTTGAACAAAAAACTACAATGACGAATATTATATAAACATTGTGTAATAGTATCAACTCATTATTGGTGAATATTTCAACAACCTGCCTCAAAAATAATCTGTAATATTTGAAGCTTTTTTCTTGTGTACCTGCATAGAATATCGCCCTCAATTTTCATTAGGTACAAGGAAGTAAACTTTCAAAACAAGTTTAACTTTCAAACAAATAACATGAAATGAAACTGAAAATTTAAAGTGTTTGAAGTAGTCGGCAACTTAAAAAACTATTTCTGAGTACTTATCAGACTCAACGGTAAAGCATTGGTTAGAGAATCCAAATCTCAATCAAAATTCAATCCTAAACAAATGTAAATTTCTCAAAAACCTTAAAACCGTGATATTCGTATCAACAAGGCATCGGCAATGGTCGATTAAGCCGCGGTAAATTCGGACAGCCCGCGGGTCGATGATGAATATTGCATGAAAAGCAGCTTGGAATTTGTAAACCGCGGTGGGGTAGCTTTCGGGGTGGGGGATAATAGATCGTGGCTGGTAAGTACGACGACGATGGGCAAGTAAGAAGAGAGCAGAGAAGAAAGAACCCCTCCCCGGTATTAAGAGCGTGGCGCGCGCATCAGTCCAGACCGCAGGTGCGCGCCACACGAGTAGGAACAACCGGAGCCAACAGTAGCAGCAGCTGCCCAGCCATTTGAGTAGAAAAACGTTAGAAGATTGACTGCAGACAGTCTCGCGCGGAAAAAAAAAATAAATAAAGGAAGAAAAGGAAAGAATAAGTTCGAAACGCGGCAGTAGTTTTTGTGCATGCGAGCGCGCCGGGCGCGCGCGTGCTTGTGATTTTTTTTTTTTTTTTTTTTTTTTTTTTTTTTTTTTTTTTTTTTTTTAAACTAAAGTTTACAAGATCGAGCGGCAGTGGTTATGGTCGAGATGGCCTCGGGAAGCTTCGGCACCGAAACCGTGACCGAGACTGACGCCGCAACTTCCTCACCAGGGGGTGGTATAACCTCCTCGGGGGGAAAGTACGTGAACGGGTACACAAAGACCCTGCAGTTGAACCGACGACGGTTCGTTTCCGCGGCGTCTACCCGGCCGGCTTCTTCCTCAACCAGGGTGAGTAACCTACCTACCTACGTAGTCTGTCAAAAAAAAACGCACAGTGATTTATTGATTTTCACGCGAGCGGGTGCAGCCAGAAGCAGCAGCAGTAGTTATACTCACCGCCAAATGCACTACTCTGCTGCAGCTACGAGCGGCACCGCGACCCTTTTTTTTTTGTTCGTTTGTACGTTCGATCGGACATCGATTTTCACCGGGACGCTTTGAGCACGTGCTGATGACACGCTTTCGAAGACGGAGCAGGTAAACTTACTAACTTACACTTGGTCAGTGTGTCAAGCCGGTAATTACAGGGCTACGTGCAACACCGTTTATACGTGACAAAGCCACCCCCCGAGCCACCGGTCATTAACATCGTTTTTGTTTTCGAGGGTATTCGTAGGTGTAAACATAACACGATGGCGGGATTTTGACCGTCGACGGGAAAAACCGAGGGCTCGCATGATTGGCCCGATCGTGACTCACGCGATTATTTCTCATACTCGCGGGAGTTTTTGTGCTTCGAAAGAGGGATTTGATTGCTCTATCCGGAGCGCTGCATCGGCCGCGTGCGGTGCGTTTGAAAAGAGCGCTCTGCATAAATGACTTCATGCGGTTTCTTATCTCGAATGATCGCTCGAGCTTTTTTCCCTCCAGTATTCAATCCGATCTGACATTTTAATTTTTGATAAACCTAGTTCTTCATCATAACATTGTTCCGATTTTTTTTATTTTTTTTTTATTAGAGTTACGTAAGATTTTTTAGAGTTTATTTGCAGTGACATTTATTTCTTTTTTAAGCGGGTATTTTCATTGCTATATCGATTCTGCGGTATTTACGTGGACAATTTTATTGTGAACACTTTTCTATAATATAGTGACTGCAGTACTTTTAAATAAATTTATTTAAACTTTTTTATACTGTAAAGATTTTATAAATTAAAGTTAGTGTATTTTTAATAAATTTCAAACTCTGTTTTAAAATGTGTAATAAATTAAAGTGAGTGTATTTATGAATTTCAACTTTTGTTTCAGTTTTTTCATGAGGAGAAAACCACAGTGAAAAGTAGGAATTGCTTTCCCACAGCTTCAGTAGGCAAAGAGTCATTTGAAAAAGTGCCATTCTTCACTGCTGCCCTTACACACTTTGGTTATTATGTGCTCATAATTTTAGGATTTATAAATAGATTACTATTCACTCCAAATGTGGCTACAGAAAAAAGGAGAAAGGTTTGTACAATGATTTATTTTTAAAAAGTTTACATATATATTAAAGGTTTGTAAAATGTTCAGGGTTATGCACCACTTTTTGGTTTTGCTGAGCAACTTTATTTGAATTATGTGTACAGGAGAATAAAAGATTGTTGGAACCGACCAATTTGTTCAGTGCCTGGAGCAACTGTTATTCTGAAAGATCGAGTAACCCATGATCATGGGTGGACATTTGAGTAGGTACAATCTTACTTTGATATGAATTTTCATCACTGAATTTTCAATCACAAAATGTATATATATATATTATTTAAAATTAAATCTTTTAAAATAAAATAAAATTTTATTTTTTATCTTAGATTTACCGGTACAAAAACTGAATGTATTAATCTTGGTTCCTACAACTACCTTGGATTTGCAGAGTCATCAGGACCTTGTGCTGAAGATAGCATTGATGCGCTGAAAAAATATGGGGTTGCCAGCTGTAGCAGTAGATTGGAATTAGGTAAAAAAAATTAAAAATCACAATATAATACATTTTGCAATTCAATGAAAGACATTTTGAATTTGGTGCATTGATTCTTTTACAGGAAGTATGCCTATACATGATGAATTAGAAAAATTAACTGCAAGATTTTTAGGAGTGGAAGATGCTATTGTGTTTGGAATGGGATTTGCTACAAACGCCTTAAATTTACCATCTTTGCTGTCCAAAGGATGTCTTGTATTAAGTGATGAAAAAAATCATGCATCCTTAATTTTAGGAATAAAGCTGTCTGGTGCTTCAGTAAGACTTTTTAAGCACAACAGTAAGTGTAAAAAATAAAATTGAAATTATTTATAAAATTTTCTAAATGAAGGCAATTTCAATCAATTAATCAATAATTTTTGTCAGATGTAAAAGATTTAGAAAATTTTTTGAAAAAAGCAATATTAAATGGTCAACCAAAGACTGGTGATTCTTGGAAAAAAATTGTGATCATTGTTGAAGGCATTTATTCAATGGAAGGATCCATAGTTCAGCTTCCAGAAATTATTCGTCTCAAAAATAAGTACAAGGTAAACATAAAAATATGGTAGATAAAAAATTGTCTTTCTTTAATTAAAACTTTGTACTTTTTTCCAGGCATATTTGTATTTAGATGAAGCGCACAGCACTGGGGCTATGGGAAAACGTGGACGAGGTGTATGTGATTATTACAATGTCGATCCTCGTGAAGTTGACATTTTGATGGGAACTTTTACAAAAAGTTTCGGTTCAGCGGGTGGCTACATAGCTGGAGCTAAGGTATCCCCAGACTTTTTCTATTCTTTTTATAATTTACAAACAGTACTTTAATTACAGACTTTTTTTCAGACATTGATCAATTACTTGAGAAAACACAGTCACGCTCACACTTACGCGGTGTCAATGTCACCTCCGATCGCTCAACAAATAATAACATCGATGAAAATAATTGCCGGAGAGGATGGCACCGATGCCGGTAAAAAACGAACAAAACAACTTGCGAGAAACACGCGTTACTTCAGACGAAGACTCAATCAAATTGGCGTTATGGTACACGGAAACGAAGACTCGCCGGTCGTACCCATGCTGGTATATCTTTACTCAAAAATTAGGTAAATTGCAGTCGTAAAATAGTTGAGTAAAAAAAAAAAATTATTCTCTCATTTTTTTAAAATGAAAATTTCATTTCAGCTCTGTCGTTCGAACCCTTACAACTCGAAACATCGCGACTGTTGGTGTCGGTTATCCTGCAACACCTTTGATGGAAGGGAGAATAAGATTCTGCCTATCAGCGGCTCACACAAAGGAACAGCTTGACTATGTAAAATTGAGATTTTTTTAATAACTTTACCAAAGTAATGTTTGTATGATAAGTAAATTTGATTAAAATTGTTACTTTTATTTGTAGGTCTTGGATAATATTGAAGACATTGCAAATTCACTTGGATTAAAATACTCCAAAAAGCGTCGAGATCCAAATCCAATAGAGTATTATTCTGATAGTGAAACAGAATGACCAATTGAATAGTCCAACTATTTGAATAGGCAATTAGATTTATTGCTGATGACAATAGCTTTGAAAATCGCCTAAATTAACTTTTGCAATTTTTGTAATTTTTTAGAGATGCATTTACAACTGAATGCATTGATCAATGCATTATTTTGATTTTTGGATTCTGGAATTACCGATTTTGATCACAAACAGAAACATGCCTTTAAAGTGTGTTTGTAAAAATCTTACAGAGATCGATTACACAAAAAAGGGTCGAGACACTATGTTTAAATTTAAATGAGACTTAGTTTCGTAAAATTTGTACATTGTCAAGAACGCGCGGCCTTACTGTATACTTTGTGAATACAGTAAATATGATACATTTGCATTTGTAAAGAGCGTCTTTAAGCGTTTTAACTAGTTACGATTTTTTTTAAAATAATCTTGTCAAAACATTTAATATTTTCATCAATGATGCCATACGATTGTTCAATAATGCGATAACTTAATATGATTTATAGACTTCCGCCTGTATTATAGAATATTTAATTCAATTTTATTGATATAGAATTTTAAACATGACGATCTATTTTCAATGATAAATCAAATTAGTTTGCTTCTTTAAAGTTGTATATATTTATATAACTATTTTAAAAATGTATATACGAATTATATATATGTAAATATTGGCCGTTTTACATCGGTTTAAATGAGTAAATTTTAAATAATAATCTTTTTATAGACCACAAAACTCACGTAATCCTACTGTTTCATTAAAAGTTTTTTTATGGTAAAAATTATTGTCACAAGTGAATTTTGAAATTGAACTTGTTTTAGTTGATGTAAAGTGATCCATATACATATCTTAGAAAGTTAAGAATTTGGTATGAAATTGTTGGTTAACATAGTTAATAATATAGTATAAATACATATTCATTGTACTAAAATTTTCATCGTTTTTAAAGACAGTTGAACTGTCAAATTATTAGTTTATGCCAAAAATACAATAACCACTTTAGTAAATCACCCTAAGGGTTAAAAAATGTCTTTTGCAAAAGTTTAATTTTCAAAGCTTTGAGAATATTTTCAAGAATTTTTTTTTTATTTACACCTACTTTTGTTATTATGCATAATGAATAATACAACTTGGCATTTTGAAAATTCAAAATGAATTAAAGATCTTAAATGATGTGTAAATCTTTTTAAACTAAAAATCAAAGATAACGTTTTTAAAACTGATGGAAATTTTAAAGGCCAAGGATGGAAAAAGTAAAACTTTAATTTTGTAAAACCTTTTTATAGGAAAATGATTTGTTGATTTTTACAGGTTTTTATTATTTTATACTGTGTTTAAACTTTGACGATGATTGTAAACTGAATAATTTGTTCATCAATTTGTAATCATTCCACAAACCCATTTTTAAATATAGTGTTCACAACAATTTATAAAACCATTTAGAAAAAATATATGTTGCATTTACAAATCATAGAAAAAATTTTTTCATACATTTGTTATTCACTTATTTCTTGTATACATTCCTCATGTGATTGCAAGTTTATTTTTGTAATGTGTACTAGGATGAATCTGTGTAGAATATATAAATATTTAACAAAAAATTGAATATAACTTACATTTATTCCACCTTTTCCATTAGTTTGAAACACTTGCAAGAATAGTTTGGATTCTGTTTAAAATAATACTATTTAGACAAATACAATTTTCAGGTCGATAAGGTGGTTCTATTCTCACTGTGTCTTCAATTGATAATACACCTTTTTCTTCAGTTATAGGAAAACGATTTTCTAGTAATAACTTTGTGACAACACTTTTTCTAGCTAAAAGCTCCTCTTCAGTATATTTAATTTGTGGTGCAGCAAACATTTCTGGAAGATACACTTCAGTGTTGCTGGAAAAATCTAAGCTTTTAATCGCTGACTTCATTATTATTTTCATTTGCATCTTCTGTAGTCCTTCTAAAGGAACCATTATTACAAAACTAAAAAAAATTTTTTTATCAATAATATACATAAATAAACTATAAGTGATTAAAATTAGTTACATATCTACACTTTAATAAAAACAAATTAAAAAAAAAAGAAGTTTCTTTCAATTACTAGAGAAAGTAGTATACAATATTAAAATTCTAACCTCTCTGATACCGGGTCCACTGTGTAAACAATACCGGTGTGTGTATTGGAATCCTCCGTCGTAATTGTTACTTTCTTGTTAACATAAGTTTTGAAAAGTATTGGGTCATTGGTAAAAATTTTGGGCAATGAATTTGTCGAATTATCATTTGATAGAGTGGACATGATGTCAAATAGAAATTCGTCAAAATAAAATTTTATAAAATATAAATCCAGCAGTGACGAACTGCTAAGTCAAATGTAGGTGTAAAAAACTATTAATTTTTTAAAGCACTTTTTATTCATACAAATTTAGTTTAATTTTGGCATAATTTTTATGTTAAAATCTTTTATATTACGGCACAATCTGATTGTAAACACCGCCGCTGGCCGCACGCAGACATATGTGTTTTGGTTTCGCTGCAAAAGCTGTCTGCTATCTTTCCAGTACCTACCCCCAAAATAAAAACTTCCGGTTCCGGCTTAAACTTTTTATTTGAAAAATAAATTTTTTTTTTTTTTAAATAAGAAGAAGGAAAATAAATAAATTAATTAACCAACGCTTTCAAGTGAAAAATATTTAAGAAAATTTTGAATTTTAGTTGTTACTGATAAATTTAAACTTAAAAAAATGAATGAGGATCATTTCAATTAACGACTTTATTTTGAAAATTTTTAAGTTTATAAAAGTTTTTTGTGTTTATTAAAAATCTGTTCTCATTGGTAAACCGAATATTCATCGAGATTCTTGATCTAGTATTATTTTTCTGTTCATAGAAAGCTCTTGATAAATTATCGTTTCATTTTCACTAAATTTTCAAGTTATATCTAAACATCCCTAAACTATCTCAAAAATAAGGTCGTGATGGGTGCAATTCGGAAACAGATGAGAGTTTCAATTTTTGAAATCACAATTATTAAAAAATTTTTCCATATTCGAGGAGATAAATGAATATAACAAAGTGTCAAGACATACCTTATATATTAAACTTGAATATCTAGTAATTAAAAACTATGCGTGTTTAACAGAAATAAGTAGAAAGATGCAGTGAAATTATTGTTTTTTTTTTTTTTTTTTTTTTTTTCGATTAACTAATGATAATTCTTGAATTGAAAATACTAACACATGCAATTATTGCCTTATTTTAGGTCGATACGTATATGCATACTGGGTTTTAGTAGAAAAAGTAATTAAAGTTCCGTCATGAATAAACTACAAACACAACATCCTACGTAAAAGCTAAATCTTTCTGTTTACAAAATAAAAACTCCCGGCTCTGTGTTGTTGTGTTTTGTATGTTACAAAAGTTTTTGATTGAAAATAAAATAATAATAATAAAATAAAATAATTAATCAAACAAATCAATAAATTGGAAAGAAATTTTGAATAAAAAATTTATAGTAAAAATTTAAAAAGATCGCCTGTAGTTTTGTATTTTTTATTAGTAAGTATATAATATTAAACTCTTTACATACTTTTTCATTATAATTAATAACTGATAAAACACTTTTTTTCGCTTTGAAACACCCACACACCCACTCAAATTCAAATGTGATATATTCTAGATGCGTATTTCACACGATTTTTCACTTTTCTTTAGCAAGTAGATAGTCTACTGAATCTTTTGCTTCGTGGTATTATGAACTCTACTTTCTGACATCAATTGATTATTTATTATCCCTTTCTTTTTAAATAGCTTATGTTATCGAACGTTTCATGTAAGATTTTTCTTATGTTGAGCTGAAACTGTTATAAAATTAAAAATTACAAAAAGAAAAAAAGATAATTAATACATTATAATGTTCTTAAGATGTACTAATAAATTTAAATTGTCAAAGTAAAGTTGGAATTTAATAATTTAAATTTTTTGTATTTTTTAAAATATTTTATAGATGGATTATCGTTTCATTAATATCTATACTCATTATTTTAAAACTCAAAAGATAATAAAAAGGAAACTGATCGTAAATATGTGATACATGGTAAAAAAAGTAACTACGCTTTCGAATTTTGATTTCATTTTAAATAGAAAATATAACCATGAAATTCATTGAATTTATAATTAACATAAAAAAATGA
Organism: Encarsia formosa; assembly: GCA_038277355.1. Classification (NCBI taxonomy): domain Eukaryota; kingdom Metazoa; phylum Arthropoda; class Insecta; order Hymenoptera; family Aphelinidae; genus Encarsia; species Encarsia formosa. The sequence continues at coordinate 118,344,669 of CM076184.1, forward strand.
TGCAATCACTCTAAGAATCAAATGAATACATATTTTATGATATTTAAAAATTGAAGTATCAAAGCTAAACTATTATAAATTCATAAAAGTTGATAAAGGTATGAGGTCGTCCTATCCACAATTATCATTTAACTTAATGTTATAAAAAAATTGATGTGCATGAAAGAATGAGATAAAAAAATTGTAAAATTTATGCGTTATCAATGTTATAGATATTATATTGGTTTTTTTAATAAATACAGTTTCATATCAAAAAGTGACGCGTAATCGATATTTTCAAATTTTTTTTTTTTTTTTTTTTTTTTTCCTTTTTAAAGTATTATTATTTTTTGTTTATCCCTCGTCGGCCTGGGTCTAAGACCCACTTGGAACGGAGTCATCCTGAGACGCATGGTACAACGATTATTGTAATGGCTTCGAAAGCTCCGAGTCAACGTTGACCGCGAGTTCATAACTTATCGTGGACAAATCATACACTGCTTATTCTCGCACTCGCCAATTCAATTGTTTATACATATATATTCTTTTTAAATTTATGTATTTATATATATATATATTTTTTTCATATAATTCATTATCATCATTTTATATTCTTTTGTAGTCTTATATTTAGTTTCTATAGGCATGCCGAAGACTGCGCTAATCAAGTTATCATCTTCACCTAAGATACATTATATTGGCAGTAAATACCCTTTTTGAATTCTTAGATCTCTTTTTAAGTGTTTTTATTTTTTGTGTACTATCTTTGAACCCTTACTCATTACTGGCATTTGGTTAAAAAGTATAAATGATGTACTATTCACACTGTTTAACTTATACATTGGACAGCTTGTTTGCAAATATATTGTATCACATTTATTTCGCAAAAAATACCTTACGATAATCCTACGTTAGCAAAATTTTTTCACGTAAAACGTGTTATACTAACGTAATGCATTTACAATAATTCTTTTATTTTGACGAATTATAATATCTGTGAAACTCCAGCACATTCGCACTTTAATTTTTATATTTGTCCATTTGACCCGTTAACTAGAATCTGATATTGATACATGAATAAAAAATTTTCGTTGATTACATCAGTTTTATTAGTATTTTGTAATATCAACTACTTAAAGGATTTAAAAAAAAAGAGTTCTTTGACAGCACAATATTCAGCGAGGGTACTTACTTCACGCTACAATCTTCTATTACGTTATAAAAAGGATTCACGAGTTTATTTGTAGAAAATATTTACCTACACATTTAAAACCACTCAAAAATTCTCATTTGAAACTTTTTTACTTTTATTAATGTTCAATTTTTGTTTTGCTTACCATCTTTTTCCCACAATTTATCTCTATTTCTATAAAAATCATTTGGATTTTAGTTGTTATTTTTGTTTATCATTTTTAATTATATTTTAAAAAATATTTTCCTCAAACGCGTACGCCAGCGATGCACATTTGAATAAGAAAATGAATTGACTACAACTACTATAGACTCAATAAAATTTTGAAAAATCTTTTGATTTTATTTTTAAACTAAGTATTAAAGATAATAAATAACTAAAATTAAATTTTAAACACGATATCAAATCAAACAATAAGTTTAATACAATTAAAACTTTATTAAAAATTATTTATCACTTGAAAATACTAATAACTGAATCTATATTGTATTGATTGGGATATTAAATTGATTTACGGTAATTAAGATTTTTTTTGATTTTTCAAAATTTTAAATAGATATTTCAGAAGTCAGAATGCAAAAACAATTACGTATGCTCTTCCTTGAGTGAAGAAAGTATTATACACTTTTTCAAGTAAGTAAATTTATTATTGAGCGACGTAATGGTCCCAAATACACACAGTACAATTTAACTTTCAGTTTTAAAGTATTATGAAAAAAAAAGAACAAAAACCTATTCAATAGACTATTTTGAAGATCAATAAAAAAATAAAATAAAAAACGAATGAATTTGGTCATAACTAAATGTATTTAAAAAAATTATAGCTGTTAAATGCTAAAAGCATTTAACAATTTTTTATTTCATCAAACATAGATGAGCTTTATTAGGCTCTGATTTATTTTCAAATTTTACAAAGGTGATAATTAAAGACTCGCAATTGTTATAAGTAACTGCAGTATTATTAATATTATAATACAACTTCACTCGATTAAAAAACACACATATTCGTCTAGCACATATATCGCTTAAAATCCTGATGAGGCGATCCCATTTAATGCACTTTCGTACTACGCTGCTTTTAATTCACGCATATGCATTCAAAATTTCTTTCAACCTAATACAATATTTAAAGTTTATACTTACAGTAATAATAGTAATAATTATAATAGAATTAAACGAAAAATAAAATAAAAATAAATGTGCATTTTTGGCTGTTGTACTCGTCACAAATAGTCAGCGCAACAGAGAAAAATTTATCAATTGATTTTATTTAATAGCTGACCTGTCATTAAAAAAAAAAAGTTGATCTAAAGCATAACCAAAAAAGTCAAATGATTCTTCTCACTCTCAAACACAATACTTCAATCACTCAGATAGTCTCACGTAAGTTTTCGATTTATCTTTTTTAGTTCCTTCGATTTACTGCAGATACCTTTAAAGACAAATATTCTAAAATAAAAAATGTAGATTAGTAACCAATGTACACGAAATAGCATCGCCCAGCAGGCATTTCACATTTTTTCCCACAACAAAAACTTCATTCCCATTTTTAAAATTCTATAACAGATAAACAAACATTCATCGCTTTTATTGGTACCCTTTGAAACAATGGGCATATAGTTATTTTTTTACACTCGTCTTTTTTCAGTTTCTTGTCTATTTATATAAACGGTATGTCTTGTGTCGTAAATTCGCGTACTTTAAAGTGGCGGTAGGATAGGCTGCAGGCAAATTTTACCTACAACAGAGCGTCATTTGTTCTGAAGTGAAGAAAAAAATAATAATTGGGGATTTGTTGGCAAATATCTTCAGTCCTGCATTTCTTCTGGCATTTCATGAGGATTAAGTATACCAGGTACGGCCATTTGCTGTCGCCTCTTTTCTTCTTGAGCCGTTCGCAAAGCTGTTTCTCGTTCTTCTAGGTATAAATCTGAATCATCTTCACCAGTGTATTCCTGTAAAAATTATTTTTAATTACGTTAAATGGAAACGTTTATATGAACTGATAACGTTAATAAAATCACTGATAAAAAATACTGCTTCGAAAAAAATTTATCTAAAAAGTTGTTCAAAAACTTTAAAAATATTACAATATATTTTCTTACTCTAATCTGAACTAAGAAGTCTCTTAAGTGCTCCTTGAACGCTGGGATGTCTTGGTCAAGGTTGAAAAGACCCTGGACTGTAATCTTGATTTGATTGTCCGTCAAATGAGGGAACGCAGCTTTAAGCAACCTTGCTACAAATTCTTGGATGTATAAAAAGTTATCTGGTATTGGACCTAGTGGTACTTTAATTTTCCCCACTTCTACTAAAGTGAACATGTATGCCAGAATAGTTGCATGCATTGTCAGTCCTGAAAATTAACAAAATTAATTTTATCATTGATTTTATAAAAAGTTTCATTGAATAAAAAAAATTTAATTTCAGTTTTAATATACCTGCTGTATGGGATGTATCTGTGACAACACTAAAAATGTGTTGAAGAATATCTGTAAAGTAAGTTTGATAGAAGCTTTGAGCAGCTTCCTCATGCTTTTCCATGTTTCTAAATAATTGATAAAGAATGTGTAACCCAGTATCGGCAACGTTTCTCATCGTATGTTTGAACGCCCAGATTACAGAATCAAGAACCAATTTAAATTGTACTGGTTCTATTGAAAGGCATGCAGGAAAACAGTGGATGTTTACAGCCTGTGAATATTTTTTTGTACATTAATATAATTGTATCATTTATCAATATATACTCAAATAAAGGAGCTTATTTATTTCTAATTTTTTTTCAGTTAACTGATTATTACCTGCAGTAAAAGGAAGAAGTTCGTTCTGTGTTCAGGGAATTCTTCAAAGTCTTTATTGATCATATCTAAGGTGCATTGGAAAACAGCTTCAAAAATTTTGGGTACTTCACTAGTGATATGACCTTCAAGTTTATTCACTATTGTAGCCATTGCACTAAGGACTTCAGGTTCTCTGGCACAAGGGATGTTGGTCTTTTGATAATCTAATAATACAGCATCCAATAACGGAGGTATAAAATTTTCCAAAACCTAGATGTGAACATAAAAAATGTATTAAATATATAAATGACTGAATAATTTTCTAATAACAAAATATAATTTGTGCTCTCCAATTCGCAACTTTTTCTTTATTTTTTATTAAAATTTCTTTTAAATAACAGTTATTTTATCTCTAGGCTATCTTTTCCAGAGCTCTGTTAAAGTCGAAGGAACTTGCGAATCACGTCTTCCCTGGAAGAAATGTATCACTAGGAGAGTAAATTATTTTAAGCCCAGAAGGTGGTATCCAAGGTCAAAAAAGTCTGAAGGACTTAAAATCTAATTTTGTTGAGTTTTTTTTTTTTTTTTTTTTTTTTATCAATTTTGCTTACATTAAAAAAATTATGTAAATAAAAAATAGTTACTTAAATTAAATAAAAAAATGTACTCTATCATCTAATATGTTTCGCATATAATATATATGATACCACGAAGAATTAAAAGTTAAGACACGTTAGCAGAGAATTTAAAATCACTGAAAATTTTGCTATTGGTTTGCAATTTCATGAAATAACTACCATTAATTCTATAATTTTATAATAAAAAAAAAACACTGTTAGTAACAATTAAGATTGAAATTTACCATTTGATGGTCATTGGACCTGTTGATCCAGTCAGCAATCAATTTCAAAGTTTCTTTCTTGATAACTCTCATACTTTTTATAAGAGGCTGTTTCACTACTTGTTCACCATTCAAAGCTATAGCAGCACTAATGTTTTCACTCATTACCTAGAATATTAAAAAAATTTTATAAGTATAACTAATAAAGTAACCATATTTATTCTAAAACACAGTCTTTAACAAAATTTACATACTTTGTACACATTCAACATATCTAAATATATTCTACCAAGCTGCAACACATATGGATGTCCAAGAGCTTTGCAAGCCCTGACATTCGTTTTAAGGATACTGGCAAGTTGTTTTACTGCTTCTTGATCCTTCAAGACTTCAACATTCTGAAATAATAGCATAAGAATTAGCAACATGAATAATACTATTAACTTTAAAATAATTTGGTAAATTTAAATGCAATACCTTAGCTGCTTGACTTATAATATCATCCCAAACTTGATTGGGTAAAAGCATATATTTTTCTATTAAATGCTCTTGCATTACAGAGTCTAACTGAGCACTTATCATGTAACCTACTGCTTCATAGAAGGTATGTACCTAAAAAAAATCAAAGACAAAAATTAATTATTTTTACAATGATAAATTTTTTAGATTATTTTAAAATAATAAATTATAAATATATTTACTTGTTGTAATTGTAAGTCACAAATTATACTACTAATTGTTGACAAAATCTCTTCAATGAAAGGCATTGGTTCTCCTAGTTGTGCAACTACAAAATGACGTCTGCATTTTAAAGCAATTTTTATGAAAGTATCACAAGCCATGTCTTGGACTCCCTCGTGAGTTTCTAGAATTTTAGTTTTAAGAATTAATAATTTAATCAAAGGTAAATTAAAAAATTTTTTTTAATAAAAATCCTACCATGCATGAACTCAAAAAGTTTGTTTACAACAGTTTTTAAGAATTTCCAATGCGCTCTTAAAAATCTTGGGTATTGACCGACAACATACATGATGTTACTTGCAATTATAGCTTTGTTGTCTTTGCCTTTTTTCTGTTCACATAATCCAAGTAGATCTTTAATGACCGTGACCAAAAATCTTTTTTCATCTTCTTCGTGCATAGCACCAGATATGCTACCTATTGCCCAACATAACTAAAAGAAAATGTTTTTTAAGTCATGCTAAATAAATAATAATATCTACTTGTTATAAAACTTACTGTGTTTAAATTCTTCCAAGACCATTCAGAACCATTAACCTGGTTTTGTAACTTTTCTGTCATGACTCTTTCAGTATCAAGATAATCAAGATGAGTTAAATAGACCAAGGTTTCTCTCATGTTTTTGTACAAATTAATAGAATCAGTATCTTTCATGAATTCTCTGACGACTTCACCGTTTTCGTTCTCGACCACAAGTACTTCTTCAGGCTTAGCCATTCGGCTAATCATAATATACCTTACTTTGGTCAGAACTTGAGAGTAGAACAGTCTTCTTGGGGGAACATTCATATTTTTATTGGTAAAAATGGGCGAAGGGGGTGTAAATGGGCTTTCTTTATAAAGTTCACAAGCTAGTCCATTCCAATACTCCAAACAAATTTTGAAAATTTCTACTTCTTCAACTTCGGAAATCATCACAAGATAATGAAGAGCTTTGAGAAGAGTTTCATTTATCTGTTTCTTTTCAACCAGTGCTCCGTGCTCTTTTAGATAAGTGCATAAAAACATTGCAAGATTTTGTATGAAATTCTGTTCTTGATCTTGGCCAACTGCATAAGCTTCTTTAATATTGGTTTCTAAAGGCAACATCTGCTCCAACTGTTGCATAGTGTTGGCAAAAAGCACAACAAACATATCTTCATAATTTGCTACAGTTACTGCAGCAATTTCAGTTAAACACTTTAATGTGACATTTCTAAATATTGGAACATTCAAAAACTGAAAAGAAATAAAATAAAGAAATTAATATTTATAAGATATACCACCTTAATGATACAATATTTTCGGTTTAATCTATTTACAAATAAGTAATATTAGATAACCTTGTAACTTACTTTAAATATTAAGGTAGTGATGAGCTTAGTTTCAAAAATGTATCCTAAAGGAATCCAATTTAAAAATCTCAAAAGAGTTTCTAAAGTTACTGCTACAAGTGGAACGTTCTGTGAATTATCCATAACGAATTGACAGAGTTGAAAAATTTGTGAAAACTCGCTACACATAGTATCTTTTAAATGCTTTGCTTTTGTCTGAGTCATTTGACCACTAGAAAAGTCAAATACTTCTTCAGACAAAAGTTTTAAAATTGCCATATTATTCTGACAAAGGCTTTCATTTGTTTTACTGGCACCTACAATGTCACTTATAAAAGACTCCCAATTTCTTGGCCACTCTCTTTTCAACACCTTAAAAGAAAATAAATAAGTAAAATAAAATAATATATATCACAATATAGTACATTTCGACACTGGTGCGACGTCATTACCGGGGCGATTTGAAGCCACCGAGGTCGAAGCGAACCGGAACCCGAGGTGATAATGCGCACCAGTTTCGAAATATAATTTTTGACGCGAGTGCTTAAATCCAGTTCAAAGTTCGTTTTTTACGCGCTACTGTCATAAAATTTTATTTAAGTAAATAACAAAAATAAAATTAAAATGAAAAAATTTATAAATTATAAAAATAACTTTATACCTGCACAAGAATCATGTTTAATTTGTTGAGATAAACTTTCGAAGCTTCTAGTGTCTCTGGATCACTACTTGTTTTGATAATCAAGCCAACAATGTATTTCTTTATGCCCTCACATTGATTTCGAGGTAACACTTTCCATCGAGTTTTAATTACTTGTTCCAAAATTTGAAGGGCATAATATTTTGTTTGTTGATTCTTGAAAATAAATAAATTCAAAGGATGAAATATTTTATTTTTATAAGCTTGATTAAAAAATTTTTTATTTTGTTTTTTCTAATTATTTGAGTATTACCTGTGAGTATTCCAAAATTGTATCAACTCTTGTCCATGCATCAGGATGTTCCTTTAGTGTGGTTAGCACTTCTTGTGCCACCCTTTGCTGCTCGCCAATTCCTGAGTACATACATCCTACAATGTTATCCAACAAGGTTATATCCAATTTTTGGTTGAAATCCAGTAACTGAGATGCTTGCTCAGCTAAAGTAGCCATTTTTTCTAATCAATCTTTTCAATCACACAAACTGCAAAAGAAATAAATAAACTTTATAAATTGGGTGTATTATGGATTATACAGAAACTATTTAAGAAATCAAAAGCAATAAAAGATTTAAAAGTAATAAATTTCTTCATCTGTAATAGTAATAAATCAGAACATTACCCTTGTCTTTACAATAGGCTAATTTAATTTATTGTTCCATGTTTTCAGAATAAGTGCTATTAAAAATTAAACAATAATTGAAAAAAAATATATTAAAATCCACCACCTACTTTTAATAAATCCTCCACAAACTATTTAATAAATAAGATTTATTGAATAATTAAGATAACTATGAAACTTTTATAAACTCAGAATTTTATTGTTTAAAATTTGATTTTTACACTTAGGTAACATTTGATTATGACAAAAATATTTGTACAATTAGTTTTTTTTATAGAGAAAGACTTTTAAATGACATTTTAAGAAGAGAATCATTTAAAAAATCGATTAAGATAATAAAAATATGATACAATCATCCAAAACTACAAAATGAACAACCTGTGTTTTAAAACACGACTATTTGTTTAAAAGTCGCTACTCGAAATTTTCACAAATATCATTGAAAACAACCTCGTGGAAAATTTATGATTCCGGCCCTACAAAGCTTACGTGTGTACACTTAATGATGCTTAACAACGGAATAACTTGAATTTTTGTTAGAAAAATCAAAAAAGTTTAGAATAACCGGTCTCGCTAACTATTTCAAGCCCCAAAAATTTTAAAGTCTCGTTAAGTCAATAAACAATCTAGTACTCGAACAATACATTTTATTCCCGGGCTAAAAAACGAGGAGACACATAACCTACATTTATTGGTCAACGTCTTCATGAAGAATGTGCTCCAAAATGAAGGTAAAATACAAAGACAATAAGTTAGTAGGTACCGAAAAAACACGAAACGACTCTAAACCCTTTTTCGAGGGGAAGACGTTGCTCGTTGAGCCATGTAAAACCGCGTTGTTCGGGCGTCGCGCGTACCTCTACTTGTCTACCGAGATTACAACTAACGCTTCCCGGTCTCCTCGGAGTCGTGTAGTGCAAAAAAATTTAAGTAATCAACGTTAACCAACAATTTAGAAAAACTACGAGATTTATCGAAATACATTGTATTAAAATAAGTAGCAAACAACCTAGGTAGAAATGACTTACGTTCACTCGGCTTCTCTCGCGCACACACATGCCCAAAAAACAATGTACATGTATATATCACCAGCACTGGCGGCAGCAGGGCAGCCGCCGACCCCGTAAAAAAACGGCGAGAGACGCGCGCGATCTCGCAGAGACACAGCGACAAAATAAAGCCCTTTTAAGCGAAGATTGTAAACAAAATGACTTTGACTGTTATCGTTTAGAATTAAACTCTATCGTAGGTTGATCAACAACTGTAATCGTGCCGGAAAATCGTGAAGTTTAGTAAACTTGACTCCCGCGCAACCCCCGAAAATTTTCCGTTCACTCCGTTTTTCTTCACCGCGCCGCCGTACAGGAGCGCTGCAAGCACATCACAACAGTCGCCATCTCGTGCTGCGCACATACATAATTCGCTCTCTCTCTCTCTCACATTCGCAAAAATATGTTGGCCTCTCTTTCTCTCTTTCACTAACAATATATAAGCAAATGCCGATTCTCTTGTTCCCTCTCTTTCTCTCTCTCGCTCTCTTTTTTCGTCTCATTTTCTCTTTTTCTTTCTTGTTCACTCATGGGTCGTAAAATATTGGATAGGGGCTGCAATTTTCTTTCTCTCTCTCTCAATCTCTTCAGTCCTTGCGACTCACACTCGTTTAACATGATCGGATGTTTTTAAAGTCTTTGTCTTGATTTTCCACGAAAGGGGTTGGTGATAAGATCATCGCAGTATCACACACACACTCGCACACTTCTCTCTCGTGCACACAACGTTTATTCACCTGGATTTGGATGTATATATGCCGTACTCTAAAAACATCGGTGTTATATATACATATATATGTCACGACGACGCGTGAATAACCTCACTTTTCGAATCTGGTCCTCAAATTCCACCTCCATTCATACAACAATCGCAAATAACACTCCTTTAGGCAAGACAAACTATTTCTTGATCATTCACATACTTTTAAAACAAAATCACAGATGGAAAACACAATTGAATGCACATAATGTACCCTCAAAACTCACAAAGCAGTTACGACGCAAAAACTCGAAAAAAATATCTTAACCTAAATAGTGAAACACAAACACGCAGGAGGCTTGAGTTTTGAGAGAGTAAGATAAATGAGTGAATACCCACCGATTAAATAAACAAAACAACACTCTCACGATGATGACGGTTCTTGTTTAGAAAGCATCCAGGTGCTGCTCTTCTGTCACGCACAAGTTATTCCTGCGGCGATACACACCAGTTTTCAAGTCTGTATACAGGAATAATTACACAGGATGATGATGGGCTTACAAAAAAAAAACAACAACAAAACACCGGTTCCGATGATGAAAATTTAAATGAGTTAATCGTCTCCGTCAAAAGTGTCCGGTGAGGTGTGTCTGTGTGTTAAGTTAACGTGTTAAATGTCCTCGTCGTCGCGTAGTCGGTCCCAGTAGTGGCGTTCCCCCGCTGATCCACCCTCTCGCGCACTCGTTCACGCACTCACAGTAGTTGTTAACCTTCCTACACCGGAGAGCGGCGTCACACCGCTCCGCTCTCTACGTAAAAAAATTATTTCCCTGCGCCTGCGCAGTGTTGGTGCTTATACGCGAAGCGCGCTAGGTGCCACTAAAGATTTTTGAAAAAATCCTACAATCCCATGCGAAGCCTGCGATGCGGAGTGCGGACTGTTATTTTTCATGACCCGCAAAATGGCCGGCCCACCACCCCCGCCTTTTATTACGCAGCGGATCTCGGCCATTGGCCCGCATCCGAGGGTTGGCTCTTCCGATTGGGGTGAGTTTCGCGCGAATGACGTCAGTCCGCCGCTCGAAAACACGTGCACTCGCAGGCGGCGGGCGGCTTGCGAGTTCCACAGTTTTATTTTGGGAACGGGTGACCGGAGTAGTCATGAGTAATGATTCGATGAATAAGACATATATCATTTTTTTTAAATAAATTTATTAACTTTTTAGACATAATTAATAGGTATAGTGAATCACATTGCGAGCTGTTAAATTAATAGTAACTCATCGACATGCTTTTTTACTAGTTTTTTCAGCGATTCCAACTTATTATTGCTTACTTATGTAAATTATATAGAATTGTTTAAGCTTAGTTTCGAATATGAATCTATTGATAACAAAAAATATTGATTTAATTTTAAAAAATATTTTTAAGTCGACTGAATAATCACATTTTTGTTCTCTTTTCATTTAAATTATTTTTGAACAATTTTGGAAGCACGATTATAAATTTATCAATTCACTCCTGCACTAGTCTTTTCTCTTAAATTTACAATTTAATATAAATGCAACTCCATGCACTAAGGCACGTGCAAAAAGCTAAAAAAAATTTCATCACATTTACATAGGAACTTTAACAAATAAATCAGAACAAACCCATACATACATACATACCGTACGAAAAAAAGTCTTTTAGACTCAGTTTTATTACTAAAAAAGCAATAAATTAACAATTTTTTATGAAAATACTAACGTTGAAAAAATTTTTTATCGCGATAAGAACAATAAAAACTTGGCTTTCTATGAAAAAAGCTACAAAACGTCAGTCACCTTTTCGGGTGATTGAACGGAATTATACTCCACTTTTTTCGTATAAAGGAGTCGAAACAATCCAGTTACCAAGTTAAACATATCCCAGTCTTCAGTGATATCTTGGGACTGAGTTATGTTTAAATTAAAAGATCTTAAGTACATACACGCAATAACGAAAACAGTAAAAACGCGCTTCACAATCACTTAAATTGATTGAAAACTTATCTAGAAAATATTACATTTTTTTAACGTCGCAACTATCTTAGGTAATGAGCGAAGATGTATTTTTAATCTATCGAAAAACATCACATGCGTATAATTCGAAAACATCCGAATCAAAAACGATCTAGATATTTTTTTTCCGCTGGCAGTCGAGTTTTTCCGCACCACTTATGTATTATCATTTACAAATTAAAAAATCTTAAAGTGAACTTATTCTAAAGTAAAGCTTTTGGTATTTCAAAGTTTTATTTATAAAAGATTTTACTTTTTTGATTTTGGTTTAACTGATATTGGAGGTGGAGGAGATGGTATAGCTTCACTGGCACTTCCAACTAACACTGATTTACTAAACCGGCCTTTTATTACTGGAGCTTCCCATTTGATTGAAGAAAGTGCAGTATTTAGGGCTTTTTCTGTTTCCACACTAGCAGTTGTATGACTAATAGATCTGAAATTAAATGAAAATATTTCTGTTTTCAATAAGCTATTGTTTAGGAAAAAAAAGCTAATTGAGTGAAAAGAAAAAGTGAGCAGGTGTAAAATAAAAAAAGTGCTAGCTTATTTTATAACAATGTTTATTTTTTTACAAGATTAACTTACAAATTAAAATATTTTTTTTTCTTTTGCTTAAAATTGTATAATACAAAGTTATTAGTTAAAAAAAATTTCGTGAAAGAAAAAAAAAAGATTTCAAACAATATTAAGTCAACTTTACAAGGTAATCATTCAAATAAGAAATGAATTGCTTTCTATAAAATTATTTCAATTTTCTACAAAGGATTTTCATTAGAAAAACCATCAAGCGTCAGAAAATATAATTGTAAGAAATGTGTTCATGAGATGCTTTAGACATTTAATGGAAAATTAATTATTCAAACAATACTTGAAATATTGAAAAAAAACTTTTTTTCCAGTTTGAATTTTTTCCATCAAATATTTAAAAGATAAACTTGAAAATGTTATAATTGAAGGGAAACTACTAATATTAATGCCAAGGGACTTGGTTTGGATGACTGATTGAACCCAATTTGTAGTACCTTGTAGTTGAGAGGGATTGTTGAGATCCTAAATTGTTACTCGAATTTTGTGCAGAAGGTGTGACATTTTCCATATTTTGGGCAGAGGTCCCATCCCCTTTTAGAACTGCAACACACTTCCAGTTATTTATATAATTATCCTTCCACAATCTCACACATCCATCATCTCCTGAACTGGCCAAAATAGTACCCATCACATTCCAACAAACTCGCCAAACTGTGCAGTAATGGTCATCAAATTGTGCTATCAAAGATATTTCAAACCTTGGTAATCCACTTTGTGCAGACTCACTGGAAAAAAAACATTTAATATTAATAAAATTTTCAAGTGCAAAATTAATAAAAAATTTTAATATGGGCAAAATAATATTGAAACATACGCTAAAGGTTTGAGTGATACAATTTTAACATCTTTTGTGGCAACTGCTAAAGTGTGATAACAATGTCCTAGGTTTGGAGCAAATGCAATGTCATGAACCGCATCAGGCACACAAGAAATTGTTTCAGTCTTTGTCCATTTTCTACTGTTTTCAGCATATTCATAAATGAATACTTTTCCTCCATTTGACAAATTTGTGTCATCACTTCCAACAGCAATCATTGCAGGGTGCAGTCTAAAGAAAATTTTTTTTTTTTTTTTAACTTGTCCAGCACACATCAATATTTGTATTTGATTAATAATGTACCTTGAAAGAGAAGGATTCCAGGATAAACAACTACAAGGAAGTTTGCAACTGATTTCATGTTGTAAAGTCCAGTGGCTTAAATTCATAACATCTGGTGCTTCGTAAACTCTTATTACCGAATCAGCACTGCAGGTAGCTATCATAAAACCTAATGTTTTTGGTGCAAATTTAACATCTGTAACAGAAGTTCTTGAATCGACTAAATTAGTTCTTCGAATCCAATGTTTTATTCCTCTATCACTATGACCTGTGCTGTCGCCAACTGAAAATAACATTTACCTCAATAAAAAATACCCAAAATAAACAATAACAATTGATTTAAGTAAAATAAAATTTTACCTATTTCTTCCCAAACTACTACTGTACGGTCAAAAGAACAAGTGGCTAAAACCTGTCCAAATTCAGGATGTGCCCATGTGACTTTCCAAACAGATCCGCTGTGCGCTTTCCATGACGCAGTCAAGTGCCAGCTTCCATGGTCATCCTCATCCCATACCTAAAATTAATTTTTTTTAATTATACATAGTAATCTTTAAAACTCAAATATTGATAAAATTTAAAAAATGTTTGGTTTACTTTAACAATTTGATCACTGGAACATGTGGCCATCCGTTTTCCATAGTAATCATAGGCTATGTCATGTATCAAATCTTTGTGTTCAGCATTAATACTGTGCGCTTCAAACATTGTAAATTGTTTTTTTGTACACCCACATAAACTAAGAATAAAATAACTAACTAGAAATAAATTTTGCAATCACGTGTATTTCTTTAAAAAACAGTAAAATGTTTTTGCGCACCGGCCAGAACAGAAGAGAATAGAGATGTTTATTGTTGTCACTATGCTGCACATGCGCATTGCAAGACGCGGAAGCTTTTTGGCGGTGGCGCTGGCTTATTTTTTACCGCGAATTACAAAAAAATAAGTTTTTTCGATATTGAACGATATTTTTCAAATTATTGAAAACTCAAAACTGTTCCATTTTATCTCAATAAAATTTTTTAATTTATTTTATAATCTATGTACTATACGATGTGTTTATAAAATAAGAATCTTTCAACTTAATTTTAATATACATATGTGTATGTATACAATATCTGTATTTGAAATTGTAGATACCTATGTTTGTATTAATTGAGGACATGCGTGTTAGGAAGTTCATGGAAAAAGGTGGACCCAAGAAATTATCAAAACACTTACAAAAAAAAATCTATGAATTAAAGACTAAAATTTATTTTTTGAAAATAATACTAACACATTTCGATGACCCTAAATAAACTTAATAAACACATTTATTTAGTTCTTGATTTACCGGGACCAAATTTATCAGAATATGAAATACATTTGTAATTAAAGCATATCTGAAAAATAAAATAGATTTTGATGTTAATATTTTAAGAGTTTCAAAACATTTAAAAAAAAAAACTTACATGTCCTTCTCCGCAAGCAGTTCCATCTTCCACCAGATTTATTATAAGCGAACTCCGCCCTTGATTTTTTTTACACACAAGCTTTGAACAATCACGGGAATTCTTAAAAAAAATCAAAGAGTTTTTAACGTCTCTACAAAGCATTTGAATGCGCAATAAATTATTCCGACTATTAAAAGCTAATTATCAAAACGAAATGAATAAGTTTAAAAATTAACTTAATAAAAATTGGGTGCCTTAGGATAGTAATATATAACTCTTCCATCCGGATGAAATTCAACACAAGTGAGTTCCACACAACTTTCAGTCAATGAAACTTTGCTTCTCTATAGAAGATAAATAAAAGAAAAATTTAAAAATTGAATCAATCCTATGAACGGTTTTCGAAAATAGTATGAATGAAGAAGCACCGAATAAGCTTCAAACCCAGTTAATTGTTTGCATTGATCATCTCGACTCTTTATCATTCCTAGTAAAAATTTTTTAGCTGGTTTTTCAACAATTGGCACGTTTTTCAAACATTTACTCGACTCTGATCTGCGGAAAGTCATTTAAAAAATCGGAGAAATGATTTTCATCGTATTAAAATAAACAAAATGAAAAAATTAAAGCTTTTTTATTTTTAACTTCGTTTTCGTTCGTTTTACATAATTTTCCATGAATGGTGCACACTTTGGGTTCTTAGAGAAATTGACAATATTAGCTTTTTTGAAATGTTTTAGATTTTTAAGATAATTTTTAGGAAATATTATCAGACAATTGAAATTTCGTGTAGTTTAAATTTTTGTACCCAAAAAGCATTACAAATTCTATAGTGCGGTTACGTGGTAGCAGTGGGCGGGGATTGTTTTATTTTTCTCCAACTTGTTATTTTATTTCTATTTATTGAAAATATTTTTCCGGAAAATTTATGAACAAAAAAAAATGTTGAATAAGTGCAAGAACTTTGTTAAAATAAAAGCTGAAAATTGAATACAAACTTTGGGAACAACGATACCAGCAACATTTGATCGTATTTTTGGATCAGTTATTTCTTTGAGTTTTAATTAGGGTTTCACAATAGTACAATAGTAATATTGATATTGTATTGTATTATATTGTATTGGTGGTCAATATCAATACAATATCAAAAATAACTATTGAGTCTCAATATCAATACTAGAATTTCAATATTATTGATTTCAATACGTACTATTGACTTTTACCTTTTCTTAAAAAACGTATATGCTTCAGTTTTAAATTTGAGTTTTGAAATGTCAATAGTCAATAGTATTGAGTCAATATCAATAAAAAGCAATATCAATGGCAATACAATCGTTTCATTTTTTAATTTTTTCAATATCAATACAATATTGAGTCAAATTATTGTATTGTATTGGTATTGTGAAACCCTAGTTTTAATAAATACCAAATGCAAACTAACAACATCTTGTCTACATTACTTCTGCCCAGATTATCAATACAAAGTCACTAAATATTTATCTTTGAATTTTAAATCAACTGCATTCCAATAAGTTGCCATATATTTTATAAGTGAATTAAATTTTTTTCCATGATTTCTGCAAGATTGTTTAATAAATTAATAATATTAATACTAAAAGAATATTACCAGTAACGATAAATAAATACTATTCATTTTCATTTTATTTCAAATTTAAAAAATTTTCAAATGTCTATATAGTATATTACTTAACTAGGCAGTATGAATGGGAAACGTCTCAGATCGCATGAAATTGTCGTCCGAGGCGTAGCCGAGTGTGACAAACATGTGATCTGAGACCTTCCCATTCAGGTGCCTAGTTGAGTATGCTATTTTTCCGCACGACGGCGCCGGGAAGCGCTACTGACTGTAGCGGCAGCGGCAGGGAAGTAGCGCTTCCCGGCCGGAGTGCGGAAAAAGAAATTTATGTTACAACTTACTCATAAGTTTTATAGTCAACGACAACTAAAATTTTAACGTATACAACGTCTCCATAACTATTGCCCTTCATTGAAGTATTCGCTAATTTTTTGTAACTCTTCGGTGACTCCAAGTCATCGTTATGTTTATAATTATTAGCACAAATCGTTTTAACGAAATCTAAATTAAATAGATTTAAACTGCACTCAAGATTTTTTGGATGATTTTCTTTATTAACAGTTTCGTTTGAAGTTGTAACTTAAAAAAGAAAAAAAAAAAAAATTATCAAATTTTTATTAATATTCAGTGAATTTTTCAATAAGTAACGCAGGTTTACATTCTACGCATTTTTCAGGATAAGTATACCAATTTTAATTATAAAAATAAAAGCTTATTTGTTAGTACAGTGTATTCACCGCTAAATTATTAATTTCAGATGTACCCTGCTACAAAAAATCCATTGAGATCAATTCAAGTCCATTAAAATTTCCATTGACTATTGAATCCCATTGAATGTTCAAATTCACAGAGGAAACTCAGAATGGAAATCAATGGATTTTAATGAATTTATTTTTCCAATAGACCTCAATGGTCACGAATTTCACAGAGCTAAACGGAAATCAATGGATTTTAATGAATTCATGTTTCCAATGGACCTCAATGGTCGCGAATTTTTCAGGGCTGAATGGCAAGTAATCGATTTTAATGAACTTAATTTTCCAATAGGCCTCAATGGTCGCGAATTGTATAGAGCTGAATGGGAATCAATGGATTTCAATGAATTTATTTTTCCAGTAGACATCAATGGTTGTGAATTTTTCCGGGCTAAATGGAAATTAATTGATTTTAATGAGTTTACGATTCAAATAGACTTTAATGGTCGTAAATTTTACAGAGCTAAACGGAAGTTTACGGGAAGTTTCTACCCTTGAGGGCCAAAAAAAAACAAATTTTTGTGAATTTTTATTTTAAATACGGAAAAATTTTATTAAAGTCAATTATAAATACATAATAAAGTAACATTTCAAGTATCTTCTCAAATTTTTTCATGTAAAAATACGTAGAAACAAGCCGATGCCAGCCATTTTTTTACGACGCTTCCGCCTTACGTTTTTTTGCGGTGAGAAATGCCATTTTGTTCCAGATCATTTAAAATCAATTTTGAAGGAAGGTTCTGTTAGAAGATAAGTTGATCTTGGTATTAACACGAGGATTTTTTTTTTTTTTTAATTTTTGACGATTTTGCAGTGATTTGAAACAAAAAGTCGTTTTTTCGCCAAAAAAATCGGTGTCACAACCGTAAAAATTAAAATTTTCAAAAATCCTCGTGTTAATATCTTGAAAAGTATATAATAAAGACGTGGTTAAAAATTTAGAACGATCGGTGCAGAGGTTGCGAAGATATTTTCCTCACCGACTTTGAAAGTACTAGTTTTGAAAAAAACGCGTTTAAAGTTTCGTGCAGCCGCTCGGAGTAGGCTAAAAGACGACGCACGAGAAAGGCTGTAACTTATGAGATCAACTCAGAATGACTCAAAATTTAAACACAACATTCTTGAGATGTTGTACTATCAGAAAAAACAAAAAAAAAAATCGATTTTTTGAAACTGTCTAGGGTAGACCCCCCCCCCCCAATAAATGCAGTTGAATTTATTTCGCTATCTATACCAGCTAATACAAAAAAACCATTTAAGTCTATTTAGTTCGATTAAAACTTAATGTTTTTGAATGATCTCAGTCGACACTCGAAAATTTTTGAATTGAAATCAATTGATTTCATTACATAGGCAAAATAATTCGATAGGTCAATGTCTTCGGAGAGAAATTATTCGGCCTTTGGATGTCCGAGTTGGAATCAGTGATATAGGGCATCCTACCTCACCTAAGCCACAGTGGATTCAATCCTGACAATTTTAACGCGTGAAAAAACACTCGAAAAAATCGCCAAGACCTGCGGGCTCGAACCCACGACCCCAGCATTAGGAGACGCGCATTCTATGCCCACAGCCACTGCGACTCTAATGATAATCAATTATTGTTTATAACTTTTGTAATTGTTTATAATAATTAGTTATTTTAGTTCATACAATTGGGATGTTCTGAAAAACTCGACGTTAGGCGTCGCTAGTGTAAACTTGACTCGGCTCCCAGCAGTTTTGCATGGGAGCTGACGTATGACTGTGTGTATCGGTGAGAGATTCCACACGAACACACACACTGATACATCTGCTCCCATGCAAAACTGCTGGTAGCCGAGTCAAGTTTACACTAGCGACGCCTAACTTTGAATTTTTCAGAACATCCTAATAGGGATACATGTTAGGAGTCTTCAGTTAAAATTTGGAAGAACCAAAAAAAAATCTTTTTATCCGTCGCCCTTAAACGCCATTTAGCGGTTTGGAAAACCCAAAAAAAATCATTTTCCGTCGCCCTTAATTGCCATTAAGCAGTTTGGAAAACCAAAAAAATCGTTTTCCGTCGCCCTTAATCTCGAGTTAGCTGTTTGGAAACCCCAAAAAAATCGTTTTCCGTCGCCCTTTTTTTTTTTTTTTTATTACTTATTTATAGTCGCGACTTTTTATGCTCCGTATGGGCTTATTGACGACTTTGTCCCTACACTGCTTCGCATTAGCCCATGGCCCATATGGACCATGTGGAGTACGGGAAACCCAGGGTATGTGCCTCATTCGAGTTAATCGTAAGACCAGCGCTGAACCGGCAGGCTCATTGGGACTTTTTATCCCACATATCGCCCCCAATCAGATAGTCTTGGATTAGACCAGTGCCGAAGCGAGTTTAGCTCATTGGGAAATTATGCCCCAAATATTGCCCCCAGTCGAGATAAACTTACAACCAGCGCTGAAATGATGCCCCCCGGTAAAACCGACTCCAAAGCAGTTGGGGTGAACGTAGGGATCGACATAACCGACGCAACGAACGAAGAAAATAATTCCAAGTTAGTTGCGCGGAGAATCGAACCCAAGACCCCTCGAACGACGTTGTTTCAGAAGCGAGCACGCTAACCACTGACTTAACGACCACTCTTCCGTCGCCCTTAATCGCCATTTAGTGGTTTGGGAAACCCAAAAATATCGTTTTCCGTCACCCTCAGTCTGGAGTTAGCTGTTCGGAAAACCAAAAAAAATCGTTTTCCGTCGCCCTTAATGGCCATTTAGTGGTTTGGAAAACCCAAAAAAAACGTTTTCCTACTCTCTTAAACTAGAGTTAGCTGTTTGGAAACCCCAAAAAAATCATTTTCCGTCGCCCTTAATCGCCATTTAGCGATTTGGAAACACCAAAAAAAACGTTTTCCTACTCCCTTAATCTAGAGTTAGCTGTTTGGAAAACCCAAAAAAATCGTTTTCCGTCGCCCTTAGTCTGGAGTTAGCTGTTCGGAAAACCAAAAAAAACGTTTTCCGTCGCCCTTAATCTCGAGTTAGCGGTTTGGAAACCCCAAAAAAATCATTTTCCTACTCCCTCTGGACTTAGCTGTTTGGAAAACCAAAAAATATTGTATTCCGTCGCCCTTAATCTCGAGTTAGCTGTTTGGAAACCCCAAAAAAAAACGTTTTCTGTCGCCCTTAATCTCGAGTTAGCTGTTTGGAAAACCCAAAAAAACGTTTCCCTACTCCCTTAATTTGGAGTTAGCTGTTTGGAAACCCCAAAAAAAATCGCTTTCCGTCGCCCTTAATCTCGAGTTAGCTGTTTGGAAAACCCAAAAAAATCGTTTTCCGTCGCCCTAAATCTTGGGTTAGCTGTTTGGAAAACCAAAAAAAAAATCGATTTCCATTGCCCTTAATCGCCATTTAGTGGTTTGGGAAACCCAAAAATATCGTTTTCCGTCACCCTTAGTCTGGAGTTAGCTGTTCGGAAAACCAAAAAAAATCGTTTTCCGTCGCCCTTAATCTCGAGTTAGCTGTTTGGAAAACCAAAAAAAATCGTTTTCCGTCGCCCATGGACAAGTCTATGGAATATTTATGATTAGTTAGTATAATTATTAACTAAGATTTATAAGAGTGGTATTGATGCAATACCACTCTTACCCCATTTCACGAGCGCGCTGGCTGCGCCCGATTCTCGGGCTTGACCAATAACATTATTTTCTTCATGAAAATTGTGCATTTAATTTTGACGCGGTTCCTGATGATAAAGAAAAAACAGAAAAAGAACATATTAAAGAAAAAAGAGAAAATTTTGTTCAAGAAGAAGAAGAAGATGGAGATGGTGATTTAGAAGAAGACGAAGACGAAGACGAAGAAAGAGCAGATCAAAATTATATTTTTAAGGTGTCAAATGTAAAAACAAAGAAAAGATACATAAGTTCAGAAGAGGAAGACTGAGTAAAATATAAATTTTATTCTTTTTTTTTTTTTTAATTACAAAAAATTTGTAAAAATTGTCATTTTTATTCCTAATAAATTCAATTTTTTCTTATACCGTAATCCATTTATTTTATGGAACTAACATTATTCCCAATAATAAATACCATAAAATGGCTATTTAATGACCATGAAAGTTGACTCCATGAAATGGCCAAAAAATTTCAAAAAAATCGTTACACTCTTGGTCATTAAATAGCAAAGAAAACTGGACAACTATTGGCCATTTACTATGAAAATTGCTCATTTAATGGCCAACAAATGTATTGCTTTTCTACCAGGGCGCGTTTATGATGACTATTTCATGATCATGCATCAATTCATGTAAAAACTATAAAAAAAATAATTTACAGTAAAGTAAATAAATTATTTAATTGAGAAATAAAAAAATTCAAATATTTAATCAACAACCTCATTTGCGTGGAAAAAATGTACAAAATATAAGAAAATTATAAATCGTGTATTCATTTCAATTATCTTAAATCTTTAAAACTATAGCAGTTGAAAAACAGAATAAAGTTTAAATAAACAAAACTAGAGAAAATAAGTTGACACTCGAATCTCGATAATATGAATTACGAGGAAAATTTTCAAATTATAGAAAAAATAAAAATTTTAAAATTTGTTCACTCTAAAAAGTTAAATTATTTATTGAACATCGCTTGCGTAATGCCCTGTTTCCACCAGTGCTTGAAACACGGGTTGACTTAAGCACGATAAAATTTTTTAATTGTTATATTTTTCTATCAGTTATTTATATAATACTGTATTTTGAAAATACGTCACAAAACTTTATTTTTTATCTTGAAACTAAAAAAAAACTGCTGTATTGATGTATGGATGACATATTAACGAGCTAAAAATATAAGCAATGAAAGCTTGAAATATTGTTCAAGTTGTAGAAGTTAATTTCATTAAATTTTCAAATAAACAAACCATCATTTTTCATTAATTTATTAATTATTCGCGCTTCATTCTACCGAGTGTTCACTGTAATTAAAAACTTCGAAAATAAAAAAAAAAATTGGGTGAAGACTAATTGGGTGAAAAGTTAGTCTGACATTGAAAAAACACAATTTTAAGAGATCCGCTATTGATTACCATTTGAGTTGTAAAAACTAAGCAAAAACGTTTAAACGTTCATCTTTTTTCTCAATTTAGATTTCAGTTTAATTGCATTATAAATTTACAAATTTTCTTGTCTTCAAATAAAAAATAGGTCATTTTACAGTAAGAAATAAGATATTCATATTTTATTAATTCAGCGTATTTCGATAATTTATTAAAAAAAAAAAAAAATTGACTGTAAAGTAATTAAAAAAAATTACTACTGTAATTATTAAATTTATGTGAAAATTTTTTTTAAGCTAGTGCTTTTAAAATAAACAATAAATATGAATCTCAATATAAATTAAATATATACAGTGGTTTCTTTTAAAAATTTTTGTAAAATAATTTTACTTATATTAGTAACGTCAAAGCTGCAAACACCGAGATCCTAAATAATTTTCAATATATAAATTCTAAGTAAAACTTTATTTTTAGTTGTTAAAAAAAGTAATTTTATTTATTTTTTCTAAAAAAAATTTCAGTTTTGCAGTCGTGAATTCGTGAATCGAGAATCGCCATATATAAAGATGTGAAGACATTCTAAAAACATCGAGCACAACAAGTACCTATAGCCTTTTCTGCAAACATTGACTGACTTCACGCAGTGCTCGTTGAGCTGTCTGCAGCAATCATCTGTTCGTTCCAAATATACAATCGGATTGTGTTCTTTTATTTTACTTTATTTTATTTTTTTTATCTTTACATCAAAAAGACTGAGATTTTTGTTGATCGAGTTAACAGACATGAGAGATGTCTTGTCAAATTAAGGGGATCGCTAAATTGGTGGATCCCACCGATATTAGAAATCGCCTTTTAGGCGACAATAAATACAAGTGTATGTACTTTCTTTGTTTACGTAATTTTTTTATTTTCTAATAAACAGCGATTATCAATACTGTTTTTGTTTGCATACAGTTAAGAGATTACCTGCAGGTGAATTACCTTTGCAAGAATGCTTGATTTCCTTGTCACCAGCTGGAGATATTTTAGTTTTAGCATGTCATTCTCGTATTGTGATATTAAGTTGTGAGTATTTGTGCTATTATGTGTAATTTAATATAAAAACTCAATTAATTTTTTATTTTCTTCATTAGCAAAATGGGACTCTCAGGAGGCTAGTGATGTAAAAAACAAGTTTCATGTTGTTTATGATGGTGATGTGACATCAGAACAAAAGTAGAGTATTTAAAAGTTCTCAATAATAATTAAAAATTTTTTTTTATGTACATCTAATATATTTTTATTATCCTCTTTTGTAGTGAATATATAACGTCTGTGATATGTATTCCTTTGATTACTCATGGTAAAACAAGCGCTGGCATTGATTGGACATGTATAATTGTTGGAATGAATACTGGGTTTTTAAAGTTTTATTCTGAAGTAAGCTTGAACTTTACTCATATTTTGAAAAGATTGTTTTTATAAATATTTTACTATTTTAAATTATTACTATTTTATTTTGATACTAAAAGACAGGAGATTTGTTAATACAAGAACAGCTACATAATGAGAGTGTCATAAGTATAAAATGTCAATCGCACACAGTAGCAAGACACACTGGTGGTACTGGAACTTCAGAAGAGATTCATGTACAGTATACTACAGTTGTGTGCATATTGCAAGGATTTCCTTTATTTTCAACTGTAAGAGCTTGCAGAAATCATTTAGCTAGAAGTATGTGCTCTAATTCAAATGTTTATATTTTATGATACATGAAATAGTTGTTTTGATAAATTATGTTTTGTCTGCAGTAAAAGCAAATTGCAGCGATAAACCACCTGCGGCAAACTTAAATTGTAAAAAATGGAGTTTCAAAAATCAAGACATTGTAAATGATAGTGAAGTTATTGGTTCAACTTCTGTAAATACTTTTGATCATCTCATGACAGCATCAATTTTTGGTGGCTATGGTGCAAATTATCGTTCAAGTGCTCCAAAACACAATTTAGTTATTGCTACTGGAAAACGTCCTTACCTAGGTTTTCATTATGCTTTAGAGGGAGGTGCTGCTCCGGTTTTGTCAGATGTTGCCATTGCCATGGCCAGTAAAGTTGCAAGTGCTATAGGTGCTGCTGTTCCGTAAGTTAAACTACAAAATTTATCTCTTGTTTTCAAAAATTATAATTTGTCACTTTACTTACTTTATTTTTTCATTACTTAACACTTTAAATTAACGGTTCATGCATTTTTGCAGATGGTTTAGTAAAAAAACTCCTGCAACACCTGAAAAAACTAAAAGTCTCATGACTGAACCTCCAGAACCAATGTCTTTGAGATTTGGACTGAGTGATCCTAAAAGAGAAGGAGATTTAATTTATGCAAGCCCAAATAAAGTTCTTTCAGCTGTTTGTGATACTATGGGACGAGTGATCCTTGTGGATAATAAACATGGAATCGCTGTCAGAATGTGGAAAGGTTACAGAGATGCACAGTGTGGTTGGATAGAAGCCTTAGAAGAAATTCACCGACAATCCTCAAGAGGTCATCACAGTAAAAATATTTCAAGTAGTAGCTCTTCGCGAAGCCAAAAACGCACAGCATTATTTTTAGTTATATATGCTCCAAAAAAAGGTATAATTGATATTTGGAGTGTGCAAAATGGAACAAAAATTACAACTTTTTCTGCAAGTAAGAATGGAAGATTGCTTTACACAAATTATGGGATGTGTGGGCTCAATGAAATGCCAATGTTGAGTAGAAATAAGGCACAAAATTCTTGTACTTTTTTTGATCCCCTTGGAGAAATCAAAGAGATTACAGTTCCTTTCCACTTTGCTCTCAACAGTCAAAATAGCAATAGAGCCCGCGATACACATTTGTATAAAAAGTTAAAGAAATTCTTGAGAGAAGAAGATTTTGACGACGCTAAATTATTGAATGAAATCACAAACATCTGTACCGATTTGAAAACTAATGAAATTCGATTACAAACTCTAGAAATGCTTATGGTTAATAAGCACATCAATCCTAGTGCTCTTTTAGCTGCTACCAACTGTTTTTCAAAACAGTTGGAAACACAAAGTAAGCACAAAATTTTACATAAAATTAATTTCAACAATTTTTTTTTATTATATATTTAATTTTTTTTCCACTATAGCCGAAGAGGATTTGGAGTTGGCTACGAAAATCCTAAACAACTCCATTTGTCAATTAAAAAGAGCAATTCAATTTTACAACTACATAAGAAATCAATTCGATCAACCGCCTGAATACAACAAAGTCGCGTCCAATGCGGTGCCCGATGAAAAACAGTTAGCGTCTGTACTTTGCACATCTGGAAGAGAAGTCCGTAGGGTATTGAAATTAGCTAAAACGTTAGAAAATTTAAGAGGTCCTACTTTAAAAGTGCAGAGTAAAGTTACATTCAAAGACGATGGACAAACATTTTTAGATTTCTTATCGTGTTTTGATTTTGGCGCTCCGGGATTTTTGGGTCTGCAGAAAGACGTCAGCTACGATAAAAAATGTCGAATTTGTAATTATTTTTTATTTTTTAATACTTGGCTTACAATTTTCAAGACAGTTCCTATTAATATTGTTACTTTTTCAGCAAAATTAATATTTCAAGGGTGGATGTACTCAAATGATCCAATAGCAAAGTGGAAAGATTACGCATTTAATAGTGACATAAAACCAAGAGTATTATTACAATTTGCCGTAATTTACTGGTTAAATAAAAAATCTGGAGCACCATTGGAAATTGAATTGATAAACTTTGTAAAGTTACTCAATGCCATTTGTTCGATTGCTGGTAAGTTGATAAATTTTTTTATTTGCTAATAACTTGCTTTTGAAAATGAAGTTAACTTTGTAACACTCGAATTGTCATATGTTACAGATGTTGAAGAAGTTTGTGGAAGTTACAATGAAATATCTGATTGGTGGAAGGACGTTCAAAATATTTTGGTTGATTCCACCAATCCTTTTAATGCATTGACTGCAGCTTTAGTATGTAGAGCAGTAACAATTGACATACAAATCAATAAAGATCGTCTTCAAAACAGTTTCAAAGATGATAATGGAAACGAAAAAGAAGATGAAAAAAATGGAAACAAATTTGAAAAACTTGAAGAAGATGAAAGTAAAGAAAAAAATTCCTCTCCCGATCGAGAAGAAAAAGAAGATGGCGATGAAAAAGCTATGAATATTGGTGATTGGGAAAAAGTAAGCAAAGATACTTGCCAATTTTCAATGTTAATTGGTACTTTGGAAGATATTAGTGTTTTGGATGCAGTTGTTGGGTAAATGTTATATCTTGTTAATAAAAACCGAATATCAAGTTTGACGGTACTTTTCATATTTCAGAAAAAAATTAGATTCAACACTAATCAAGTTCAGTTATTATTATTATTGTTTCTATTATTTTTATTATTATTATTGCATTTTTTTTTAATAGTAAAGTTTATTATTGTCTAAGTACTATTCAAATTCTAGAATTGCAAATTTACAGTCATAATCGTAAAAAAAGTAAAACAGGAAAATTTTCAATTAAAATCGTAAAAAGTTCAACCGCAAAATAGTTTTTCACCTATTTATAAAAAAGTTTAATTTTACTCCAAAAAAGTACTTTTAAAATTGACAATACTTGAATTTAAAATGCTAAGATTTATTTACTTTTTCAGCCATTCTCCATCATTAGACGAAAGTACAACATTTTATACAATACCATATGAATCAAATCCTGTTTCCTTAAACTTGTTGCTTTCAAAAGGAAAAGGTAAGTTTATTTAACAAAAAATGAAAAAAATTTTTTAAGCTATATAAATATTATGAATATTTTTTTAAACCATAAATTTTTAATCCTAGGCTCTGTATCGGAAATAGTAGCCAAATGGCTCAGCTCTGCTGGAATTGATCCTGCTCGTTTAATAGACACAACAGATATTGAATTTGATCAACTGCAATTGTCAATAGATTCATTAAAGTTTTCTGGTTCCTTAGAAGAAGCCAAGGCTGTTGAGAAATTACAAGAAGATCCTAAAGCTTTGTTGTCTATTCCCATTGAAATTGGAAGTGAAGCTAAAACTGAACAGACGACGCTTGTAATTGTTTTAGGTAATTGCAAAGTCTCTAATTAAATAAAAAAACTTACGCATTTAATTTTAATTACAAACCAAACTTTTTGTTTTTACAGATAAAATATCATTTCTGAAACGTCACTTTCCGTACAGTTTGACAAGTAGCGTTTTGCTTGCAAATTTATTGTGGGAGTACATAATGCACTGGGATAAAGACATCAAACGATTGGAAGCTTTAGAAGCAGCACTCTGTACTCTCCGTCAAATTTCTTCGAGACGAATACGAAACGGTAATTTTATTGACATTTTTTTTTTTACTAAACTTTTAAAAATCTTATAAAGTATAAAAATTTTTACATTTAATTTTTTTTAATCCAGGAGTTTGTTGTTTGTTGTGGAATGTGCACTTGAAAAAGAAAATGGAAAGTGCCGCAAAATTAATAAACAAATCAGGAAAATTACCGAAAGAAAGATTGTGTTTGCAAGATATTGGGCTCACTGACACTCAACTTACAATATTTTTGCAGCATTGCGTTACATTTTTGGACATTTTTTTGGATGTAAGTAAATAAAAAAATCCATTTTGTTGCCATTCTACTGATTACTTTTTTTTTTAGGCTGAAGTCTTAGAAGATGAAAACTGCTCCTTTATTAGATCAGAAGAATTATGGGAGAGTCATTCCAGTGGTCCGCTGCCTTTTGCGTCTTTGGCTATTTCTCAGAAGTTAGCTTGGTATGATTTAGTTCTGTTGCATTTGCAGTTAGCAAATGTACTGCACATGATGGCTCATTTCAATTTAAAAATATTAAAGCCCCTCTCAAGTCTTTTTGATTCGGTGGTAATTAATTTTCTGTGTTTAGTAAATCTATAAAGGTTGAGTCGCGATCAACATTCATTTATTAAAAAAATTTTTTTTTTAGGTAAATCAGTACTTTTTTAATGTCAATATTTCAAGTGCGGAATCTGTGATTCCTTGGTATAAAGATGAAAGAAGGGATTATTTTAGATTGGATTTTCTACGTCGCGTTATAACAGCTTCTCTAGAGTCAATTCATCAAGAAACAACAGCTGCTGCAAGCTTTAGTTCCTCTCAAGCAATTCTTTGGATTAATAAATGTCAAAATTTAGCTTCAATTTGGAAAATAAATAATGATGAATTAAGGATTCATCAAGTTTGTCAAATGTATATAAATGGATTTGATCGTTTGGCTGAAGAGGTTATTATATATATATATTTTTTTTACATTTCTCTTTTTTTTAAAAAGATCTAGATTTTTTATTTTAATTTTTTTAAGGCCTTAATTGCCGTTAGCAACACTGAAAAAATGGCTGCGGATCTTCTTCCTATTGCTGGAAGTCGTATGATGACTTATTTGTCAAAAGCTCCAAATTTACTAGAAGAAGTAACGAGAATGAGCCCAGCTCTATCCACATATTTGCAAAGTCTTTCATTGGTAAGACAAATTTTTTTCGAACTTATTCAAAAAATAATAAAAATTGAACTAATATAATTTTCTGTTGATTTTTATGTAAGGATTCGCCGAGTTTTGTATTTACCAACTGTTCTAATGATGATGCCGTAGAATTAATTAGGAAAGTATCAAGAAATCTTGCAGAAACCCACAGTGACTATCACATAGCACAGTTAATGCTTGATGCAACCTTCATTTATGAAGACGAGACTTCGCAAAAAGTGAATCGATAATTTTTTTTTTTTTTTTCCAACACTGGTTAATATTTGCTTCACCTTAATTGTTGTAGACGCGACGCCACATCACAGGAGTAGTTGATAAGTAAAGTTATGAAAGTTGTTAATATTTTTATTCCCTCCTTCAAAATGCATTTAAGGGAACTCAATTTATACGTTTTCAAAATGTATTTTTATATTTTTTAAGATTCAAATCATCGTTATCTTTAAAAAAAAGTTTATACCTTGCGTCAATTTTTGTCCGTGCTATTATATTAGAGTTTTATAATTGTACATATAGATATATAAAAATTTGTTGATAGCGATTACTCTATGGTGAATGTATGATTTTGATTTTTATCCATTTAAACGTTCATATTGACATATTTAAAAACTGCTAAGCTTGTCTCTAGTCTTATTTATTAACACAGTAAGGCTTCAAAAGAGTATTATAAACACAACGAAAAAAAGTTCATAGTATAATTCAAAATAAATTTTTATAGATAAAAAAAAGAAGAATGAAAAACTTGGATTTTTTGATTAATATTATTTATTTTTTTGTAAAAATAATGTTGCACAACTTTCAAAATAGAAAATTGGCTTCTCTATAACATCGTTAATAAATCATAGTTCGCATAATTAACTTGTCTGAGTTTTTAATTAATCACATTTCCCAGATAGCCAGAAAGTTAATCATTTCATCATGCATTTAAACATTTGTACAAGTCGAGTCGAAACTTACGATCGTAATACCACAATGATACTTAATATATTACATCCATTTACACACATTTACACATAAGCGTCTTTGAACGGCCAACTGGATCTCCATAGCCGTTGTGATCTTCGTCTTACTTAAATTTTGTTGTTTTCATTCAAAATCGTACGGAAAAATTTTGGTATCCTCTTGTTTTGACGGAACACAGATCTTTAAATTCACAGTGATGTATTTTGCTATCGGGACTTCCAACGGTTGACAGCCATTCCGCCCTGAAAAATTAGGTAAGTTTAATTGTAAAGATAAAGTTGTCGCTAGACATTAGAATGATTTCGTCACTACGTTTCACTTTAAATTTATTCAGAAAATTTACGACGCAACTTTGTTTAGAACGAAATTTTGGCAGTAAGCGCGAGATTCGTCACGCGCTCGAACGATGTATTTTTGCTGTCGATTTTGTTCAAGGGTGGCTCGAACAATCATTGTTATTATCTTTTTTTTTTCAGTTCGCATTTCTTTGGTCGATCCTACGAGCCAAAATTTAGCGGGCGCCAATCCACGCGCCATTTTTTTCTACGAAGCGTCGTCGATATGTATAATTAGGTGGCTAATCGGGATCACGATCGGATATTTTTGTGATCGCAGACGTGTCGCTCGATACTTAAATGGACGCTTGTTTATAATATTACCGAGGCACGGTGTAATTCATTTAAAATTAGTTTTTATTTTTTAAAGATGATTATGAAGACGATGGTTTGAAAATTCAAATTTGTGCGATTAAAATTTTTTCATGTAGGTATAAAATTCTGCAGATTATAAATTCAAAAATATAATTTTTTGCTTTATAAATTTTTTATAAATCCTGCTTACTATCTTTGATTTAACAAAATTTTTTCAGGAAAAAGTAAATTATAAATATATACATAAATAATAAAAACTGCTACGTTTAAGTAGCTTTTTTTCAATAAGTCAATAAAATTTCAAACGATCAATAACTCCCGGATAATTTGTCATCATAAAAAGTTTCATCTCAGTAACTGAATTCTATCTTAATAAAAGGGGCAAAAGATCGGAAACGTAATTGAAAAATTGACTGACGCTAGATTGGCCGAGCTCAGCCCTGCTGTCCTATCCCGGGATCGATTTATCGATACACACTAATTTTCCGATATCCATATTCCGTCGACCTGAATTTAATTTTTCTCTACCGCGCGTCGCGTTCTTAGAATTCCTGTCTTTTCCATCTAAAAATTTTTTTCATTTCTGATCAGCCCGCAAAAAAAAAAAAAAAATTAAGTTTAAAAAAAAATTAGTCCCGAACCGGGGTTACATTTGTGATTCTTTGTTTACGCGGACGGCCATTGTTCGCGTGGATTGTGCCTCAAGGTGCAGCTAATTGACGAGTGCTTCCGTTTTTTTCGGGGGAAAGCCGTATTGTTGGAATCAAGGATGCAGGCGACATGACTTTTAATAAATCACATCCGTCCCGCGTTTATGAGCTAGATCCGCGGTAAAACCCGGCGAACCAAGATTTTCGATCTCGAGTGATTTATTAAGCCCACATGGGCCGGCGCGAAATTTACAGCTTTGGCTTAATTTAGTACCCACGATCGGTTTATAATTTATTTTTGAATGAAAAGCTTATCGAGAGTTGATCTCGAATATTATACTTTAGATTTTAAAATTTATCAATGCTTTTTTTTTCTTGTTTAATAGAGTTGATACTGTAGTTTTGTTTGTTTAAAAACTTAAGCTGCCTATTTATTTAAATCATTTCAAAAAATAAATAAAAAAAAGTTATCTTTCAGAAACTAACTTTTGAGTTTCCATACAAAATTTTCACGATAGAAAAGCTTTTCAGCAGAACCTCAAACTTTAAAAACTGATAAGTCGGCAGTGAAGCTTTTCACGTTTTTCATTCGAGATCTAAAGATTATTTTGGTAAAGTATAATAAACTGCAAGTTTGAGATCTTTCTTAAAGTCTTTTGATGAAAAATGCTTTGAGGATACTTTTGGCTATCGTACAGCAAATGACATACACGAATAGTTTATAATATTGAAAATATTTGATGAGCAAGCTTTGATTGTGACTTCGCGATTATCCGAAAATCCGAGAAAAATTGCGCAACGACGGGGATTGGAACTATCGGCTATTTGAAAGTTCCATCGGGAAGTTGAAAACACATTTTTAGCTATCTTGTAGCTCCATAACCCATTTTTTATTGTTGTTTCTCACATCAGTTGGCGCAATTTTTTCTACAATTTTTTAGAGTCTATTTCAATTTATTTTGTATAAAACATTCGAACAATTACATTTGTATGTACGAAAAAAAATACTGTAAACATTGATTAAATATGAATAAAAGTGTGCTACTTTCATATAATTAAAATATTTAGAAATTGATGATTTATTTACAGCTAAATTAAATTTTGCAATAAAAAAAAGTAGTTCAACTTTGCTTTTTTAATTTATCATCGTGAAAAAACTCCCTGATACAACAGTAAAAATATTAACTCTCATAAAATAGTCGCATTACTAAAAGATTCAACGAAAAAAAGAATATTTCTGTGTTTGATTTGTACCAGAGCTTTAAGATTGATTGTGACATTAAAAACTTTATGAAGTTGAAATTAGATTAAATTTAAAATTAGTTGAAACGATCCATTAGTTACAATTTGAAATCCATAAAAATTTAACGCAAGCTCCAATGCCCTAATAATAGTCTCGACCGTGAACTTGAATACTTTCTTCTCTGATTGCGTAACGAGATCAGCAAGTCTGCTGACCAAACTTTCTTATTTCTCTTCTTTGTAAAGAAGTAAAAAAGCAAAACCATTCAAAGGGTTATTATTCTTTAAAAAAAGGCACAAATTTAGAGCTTGCAAGCTCATAAAGGGACCGCAGCACGTGTCCGCCTCGGGGTTTATCCTTCACCTTCGGATTCCAACGGTTCCAGGGCAGCCGACGCTTCAGCACCCATTAAGCCGTTATTAAATTCGCGAGGTCGAGCTTTTGAGCTTCTCTTCCTTTTCGGTCGATGCTCTTCTCATCTCTGTTGCGGTTTTCCGTGACTTTTTCCGTAATTACACTTCGAGATTATGGGTTTTATTAACATACATATTCGTTTGTGGCTATCCACGAGCGTACAGTAAATTTTTCTAGCTGAAATGTCATTTTAATGAATTTTTCCTACTAATAATTTCTAAGGTTGAGTACCTATGATAGCACAATTACAGTAAATTTTGGACTATATTGCCATGGATTATTATTATGTCCATCGCTTAGTCTAAAAGCTCGTTTACTAGCATTGAAATTTGTCTCTGACTATTTTCTAAAGGGCACTTCATCCCGAAATTTACATTAAATTACGTAAAAAAATATTATTACGATCGTTTCACTAAGCTAAAGTAATTTTGAAAAGCTCGTTTAGGACTTAAAATCTTTCAAATTCAACGTAAAATATATTTGAGCAAGGAATATACGAGTCGAATAAAGCCTGTTTGACACTGATGATAAAAATCAATAGAGCTTCATTGCTAAAACGACAGAGTATACGTACGACGCACGAGGATGTGAAGAGGGTCTAATGAGTAAAGTGGTTTTTCCGAAAGACGGTCGAATCTTTAGAGCGACGAGTCTCGGACGACGAATCAAACATGTGCGAGCCCGAGCTCACCTCTGACGCTCGAGCTTTCGTGGAAAAGTAATGGAATAATGAGATTTATTTCGTGAATTATTCCGACTTGTCGAGATATAAGAAACGAGGCGATGACTTTAAACGGCTAGAAAATTTTTAACGATACAATTTTCCAATCAAAATCATCAGTAAAATGTTGGAAGCTGCGCGCGAGATTTTGTCTTTTTCGAAAATTCAAATTTAGCTTGATTTTGAGAAACCGTCCAATCTGATTTGCGGAATCAGCTGATCCGCGCTCTATAGCAAAACAGCATTATTTTTAGACTATTATTCTTTGTTTATTCAAAACCAAATAAATGAATTAATTTTGTACGCGAGAGTAAGCATGAAATGTGTTGTATCCTCTTTACTTTTTTTCTTCAAGAAGAAAATAAACTGCTCATTATACGAAAAGCAAAAATTTTTAGCTTTCAAGAGCTTGCATCATTATTGCTTACTGAAAGAATCTCAAGGCTTTGTATATTTGTTTATCCATTTTTTATTTTAAAACTATATATTAATAAATAAATCGAGAATTCAAATAAAAAAGAGGGGTTTTTAGTAAACTATATTAAGTATTAAGGTTGGTATCTCAAACGGTATTTTAAACAGCTAGATGCGTATTTCAAGGCCCATTGTCTTTTTTTTAGATTAATAATAATAAATAAATAAACAAATACTTCTGATAGTTGGTAAACAAATAAATCTTACATTTGATCGACAAGCGCCTGTGGTCCCTGCATTTTACCAATGATCGTACCGGTCTTTGTGTTTTTGACCCATCCGACGATACCAAGCCTCGAGCACAATTCACGGACGTATTTTGTGAAGGAGCAGCCTGTAATCAAATTTTACATCATCATTCACAACAAATAATCTTGGCACACTTTTTCTCTGGCACACATTTGCGACTCCGCCGGCTCAATTGGTTAATTCATTGGTAATCTTATTACTGTCAGTCAACTTGGATTATTTAAAAAAAAAAAAAGGAAGAAGAAGCTATCACTCACAATTAACTCCAACCCCCCCTATAAAAAATTACAGACCGTAATTTTTAATAAAGTGTATAATGGCCGACGCGTCATTGAATTATTTTGATTGATCGAGATACCGGCAGAGCGGTTCTGTAAAACTTCTTTTTCTTTTTAATCTCGAATTAGAATGAAATAATAGCGGTAATGGTTATTGGCAATAATTATGATTGTTTTAAAATCAGTTCTAAACTTAGAGCTTGATAAATCGCGGTGATTGCGCTGATGGATAAATTTGGATCACGTCTCAACTCGCGCTGATGACAAATTATAATAGTTACTTAATAACGGTTCCCTGCATACTCCCTGTATTTATGTCATTCCGGAGTCGTCAACTCTTGATTGTTTAATTCAAAACAATCTTATTTCTCCCGGGAAATTCAAATTTACGAAAACTCCCCGAATAAAGTTTAATTAGCTTCCAGTCTGATGCACCTCCTCCGCTCTACTTCTAAAATAATATCTCTTTATGAATGAATGACTCTTGCTCACTCTATAAAAAACCACACTCCAGGGAAAACTTTCCCAGGGACAAAAAAAAAAACTTGATTTTGAAGCTCGGCACACTGAACAAACAACCAATAACAGTTTTAATTCGAAAGTTCTCGGTATGGAATCCAAATGAGCTCACCTTGCACTTTACCGAAAACTTCGAACTCGACGGACACGAGGGGCTCGTTCTTCAGGGGATCGGCGGACGCTGCCATTGCAGGGTGCGGCGCGCGATAAAACTCCTCGGGAAAGTTCGCGAACCTTTTTTTTTTTTTTTTTTTTTTTCGTCCGAGCGATGGCCAAAAGACCGACTGATTTTCTCAAGCCCGCCTGACGCTCTCTCTCTCGTCTAGCGCCCCAGCAGAGTTTAAACAATAATAGACACTCTCCTACCTTATTCCCTCCTCCCACCTTCGAACGCTGATTAACCTTACAAATCGAATCCTCTCTCTATCTCTCTCTCTCTCTCTCTCGATGTTTGTCGGAAAAATATTTTTTGCTTTGATCGACGCTTTTTGTTCGCCCCCGACCACTCGGAAGCACACTTCCTACTTGGCCTCCTTTTGTGTTTTGTATAATGCATACCGAGCTTGCTACGTCTTCGCTTCCGCGAGGTGGTACCTTACCTCTTACGTGAGCTTTCTGAAACTTC
This sequence comes from Encarsia formosa, assembly GCA_038277355.1. NCBI lineage: Eukaryota > Metazoa > Arthropoda > Insecta > Hymenoptera > Aphelinidae > Encarsia > Encarsia formosa. The sequence goes on from CM076184.1 coordinate 118,380,432, forward strand.
GATTGAATAATTTATTGTCTTTTTTTTTTTTTTTTTTTTTTTCGAAGACCGACGACGCGCCGTGACGAAAGACCCGACTGCGTAACAAAAAAATGGATCTTATTGAATTCATGAAATTCCAGGTTTTTTTATTTTCACTTTTTTTTTGCGAATGGGATGAAGAGAATCCAATCGGGATGCAAATTGAACTTTTTAAATTAAAAATTTTTCAAATTTTACAGAGTATTTTTTTTAATGATTAAAGTTGAATTTTTAATACCTTTTATAAGAGCGATTTTATACATTTCAACTTTTGTTAATATAAAATTGTTTTTAAACAGCAGTTTTGATGAAGATTAAACTACATTTTGAATGAAATACTAAACAAAAACTGTTTCTGTAGGGAAAATAAATTTTTAATTGTATATTATTTTCAATAAAAATCTGTTGCTAATGTTTCACTACAAAGTAGTATCTTTAGAATTTTTTCTTACAAAACTGTAGTAATATTACTTATAAATTTTGATAAGCAGTTAAAAAATGCTGGCAAAATACAAGACCGCAATTTTGAGCACCAAACAGGCGGTCTCTCTCCTCACACTAATTAAAAACTTTAATCATAAACCTAATTCCCGACGTCCTAAGATCATCTCAAAGAAAATTTGCTCGAAATTTTCTCCTTAAAAAAAAAAATTCTTTACCCAATCGTGGACATCCTGAAAAAAAGATACAGCAGTGAATGCGGTAAAAAATAAAATAAATAGGCCAGTGTCTGCGGTGCACCGGTCCATTGTTCGAGCCATCAATGGACCCCCAATTAACGTTTAAATTGTCCGGCCCGGCGGCACTCGGGGGGGTCGGTTCGAAGCAAAAAAATTATATATTGTTACAGCTACCGACGACACAAAATGATCCGCGTCTTGGTGCTGCGGCCGCATTATCGTTGTTAGGACGTAGCCCAAGGTTGTGTCAGGGTGCCTCTGCGCGCCGCGTAACGACACACTTTTACGCGGTGCCGCCGCTGCGCCGGATTTTTCAAGAGCCTCTGCCCTTGGCACTTGACGCCCTTGCTTTTTCATCAGCGGACCGATTTTTTTTTTATTGACCAAATTCGTCCATGTGGCCACGATGATATTCCACTCGGTTTCCTGGTTTCGGCTGGAAAATTTTTACTTGCGAAGTAATTTACGCGATAAGGATATGAGTAGCTTCTGATTAGTACCTGATGTTATCTGATTTTTGAAATCGTATTTTTTTTACCAAGACTGTTCTATTTAGCTGCTTCATAAATTATTAATGTAATTGAACTTTTGAAATATAATTTCTCTCTTAATTGTAGCCTGACATAATATATTCAACAATAATAAAAAATGAAAATAAAGTTTAGATTTACTTTAACAATGTTTAAAAAAATTTTTAGGTATGCTTAATGAATTTATTCATTATTTATTATTCAATTTACGAGTAATAAAACGGTAATAGTTTTAATCAATGATATCAAAAATCTATTCATGAATTTTATTAATTATTTTAACTTCATAAACATTAATATATTTAACTAATTACATCATTATAGAATTGAGGTCAGATTTGATTGAATATAAAATAAGCAACGATATCGAACGTTCTTCTGGAAATTTATCATTGTCACACTGGATAAATATTTAATATTTTTATCGTAAATATTTACAAGATCTATTTTACAATTTTTTCAGTATGTTTACGTAAAATACTAGTGAGAAATTATTGAGGAAATAGGTGATCATTGACAAATACTCTTTAATAGGCTTTCAATCTCAATTTATTGTTGGCAAAAGAGAGAAAACAAATCGCTTGATTTTTTTTTTTTACAATGAACAAACAGATTTGTTTTTGAAAAAATAAAACTAATTATTTTTATCGCTTTTATTATTGAACGCACTCATACACATAATTTTTAAAGAATAAAAAAATGAATTATTCGAAAACTAACATCTCACTCAAGTCATAAATCGAGGTGGCAAGTAGTGAGATTAGAAAATCGTCGTTGCATCAGTATAATTGCAAAGGAGCGATGAACTTGAGTATATTTCATATATATGTATAGACATTTCAAGCGGCTGACTATTTACAATGCGTTTTTTTTTTTCAACAAAATTTAATTTAATTTTTTCTCACTCATACAAATTATGAAAATTAAAATAAATTATTTATTTATTGATCTATATAATGGTAGAACACTTTGTTTTTTTTAAACGCGTTAAGAAATGCAAGAAAGGAATTTTGCATAGAAGACTCGCTAAAAGAAGGTTGTCATTTAAACATTTTTTTGGTTGTCTCAGCGTACAGATTAAATTCAAATTTTTAAACTATAAAAAAATACTGTCGACTTTGCTTGCGAAAGAGCAACAGTCATTTTTTTTAATTTTTAATCTCACCGGCGTATACTATGGGTCTACGCTAAAATTTATCAATACTTAAAAACGATTATCATCGGCACATTCGTTCACAGCCATTCAAAGTGCGCGCACCGTCGGGGGTCACGAACCTTTACTACTAAAACTCCGTTCACTGGGGATTTTCAAGAGAAAAACAAAAAAAAAAGGGGGAGGGAGGGCATGAAATACAGTTACAACCAAACAACTAAAACGCGTTAACATAAAACATGGTTATTTACTCACAAAGTAAAATCGATGATATCGACGTAAGTAACAACTACGTCAGTTAATATAATATATATACATACACTAATCCACGTCCACAAAACCTCACACGGTTTTTATTTCTTAAGTATGTAGATGATGCACACTGCTTTTTCAACAAAAAAAAATTTATCATAATAATAAATAAAAATAAAAAGAAAATTTTCACTGAGAAATGAATCCTCCGCGTCTTTAAATGTCTCTTTGAAAATTAGTAATTTTAAACGAAGGACTCGGGAGTCTTGGCCGGCTGGATCATGGGGTGCTTCAGGGTCCGGGGGTCGAGCAGCAGAGCAGCCGCGCCGTTTTCTCCGGTCGGGTCTTTCTCGTTGAGCTCGCGCGCGGCTGCCTCGATCAGGTTCCTACGGCGCGCCTCCTTCTTCTCTTTCTCGATCTGAAAATTTCAAGATGATCATTAAGTTAGTTTAGCTTTCGTATGACTCGTATCTTCCAAATTAAATGGCTTTAATCTTGCGACTTAGAGGGAGCATCTTGAATGCGTAAGATTTTTTAGTACCGTTACCGTGCTCCTCTCAACGTCTAACGTTATTAATAGTGCACGAGCCCTTACACATAGTAAAATTTCAAGAATTTAATTTAAGTTAGAATAAATTTGCTTGTGGTAAAATTTAATTATGTAATATTATGATTTTTAAAGGGATATGAATTTATATTATTTATTTTTGCAAGTTTTTTTTTTTTTTTTATGCAGAGCAACAATCTTTAATTGTTGGGTGGCATAATTTTTAGTAAAAAAGAGAATTTTTAATTAATTTTTCAAATATTAAATTGCAAAATAATATTTTAAAAAACCAATTCTTTTTTTTTTCATGCATCTTGAAATTTGATTTTTTATTCCTCGGCAGTCAGTTATCAAATACCATGGGAAGAGGAAGATTAATAAACCGCAAGAGTTTTATTTCGAGACGTTAGGGGTTGCCACCTTGGGTAAGATCTGGGTCAGCTAAGCGCGCGCGTCGCCCACCGCTGACGATGTGTGGTAAAAAGGAAATAAATAATGTGCAGCCACTCGAGACTCTGTACTGATCCAGCTCATATGCATGCGTTTTTACAACCCTCCGAGAAAAGCGGCCGTTTCAGAGAAAAAATGTGCACAGCCTCTTTAAATACTCACTTCCCGTCAGATTTAATACAACAATACATTTTTTCATCAAGATAAAGGGGGCTAAAGTTTTAATGCAAAAAGTTATGCCTGAGTGCTTCAAAATTTTTTGAAGTAAAAAACACTTTACTAAAGTAGAGTGTACACATTGTCTACGTATTTTTAAGTTAAAAAAATTTTAATAGAATATTGTTTTAAAAATTTTAATTTTTCAAAGTCATTATTTAATTTTTAGTAACCATTATTAACTAAAGCCAAAAATTCATGCACAATTTTTCAGAAAAACTTTACTTTTGAGGGAATCATCAATTATTTGTATTTTTATTACTCTTTAATGTCAAAAAAAAAAATCCTACAAACATGTACACCAGCCGGACACCATATCGTTCCGAGGTTTGAATTAGGCGCTCGAAATATGACCGTCATCCCAAAGTTTTTGCAAAAGTGCCAACCTTTGGGACGGCCCGTTCACCGTGGGAAAATTATTTTTCATAAAGTAGGGTTAGAGAGTCGATGTCAATGATCAACGTCAGAAATAAATCAATGTTGATCAATGATCATTGACATCAACTACCTAACCATACTTTTTTGTTGAATAACTATTATTACGTAATTACATAATTGTTTTTAATATTTTACTTTCATTTTGAGAGAAGGTTTTTGTAAATGGATAAAACTTTAAAAATAATTTATATTAGATTTTTTAAATACGGCACACATTCAAAACAAGTAGACCGCAGCGATCAATCATTAATTTTTTCAATAAAAAGCTTGACAAGTCTGAAATAAATCAATGTTGATCATTGACATCGACTCTCTAACCCTACTTTATGAAAAATAATTTTTTACCCGTCCCAAAGGTTGGCACTTTAACAAAAACTTTGGGTTGACGGTCAAATTTCGAGCGCCTAATTCAAACCTCGGAACGATATGGTGTCCGGCTGGTGTACTTATTAATTATTAAATGTATTAAAGCTGAAAAAATTAATAAACGTATGCAAAAACATATACGCAATCACTTGATAATTTTCAACTCGAAAACTATGTACACCAGCCGGACACCATATCGTTCCGAGGTTTGAATTAGGCGCTCGAAATTTGACCGTCAACCCAAAGTTTTTGCTAAAGTGCCAACCTTTGGGACGGGTAAAAAATTATTTTTCATAAAGTAGGGTTAGAGAGTCGATGTCAATGATCAACATTGATTTATTTCAGACTTGTCAAGCTTTTTATTGAAAAAATTAATGATTGATCGCTGCGGTCTACTTGTTTTGAATGTGTGCCGTATTTAAAAAATCTAATATAAATTATTTTTAAAATTTTATCCATTTACAAAAACCTAATTCTCTCAAAATGAAAATAAAATATTAAAAACAATTATGTAATAATAGTTATTCAACAAAAAAGTATGGTTAGATAGTTGATGTCAATGATCAACATTGATTTATTTCTGACGTTGATCATTGACATCGACTCTCTAACCCTACTTTATGAAAAATTATTTTTTACCCGTCCCACGCTGAATCGGCCGTCCCAAAGGTTGGCACTTTTGCAAAAACTTTGGGATGACGGTCATATTTCGAGCGCCTAATTCAAACCTCGGAACGATATGGTGTCCGGCTGGTGTACCACAATTTTTACCTTTACGTTCGAGTAACGAAGCATAGAAATAATTTTACGTGGTTATTTGTCAGAATTTATTGAGTTGTACCTCATTTCATAACAACGTTGATAAGCTTAAATATACTTATTTTCAAGATGCTAAAAGTTAGTTATTTATTCAATTCGCTTTTAAAAAGTTTTTGCAAATATTTTAATCTTTTTTACGCACATAAATTACAAAACATAACTTTCTTGTGGGTGTCTCGTTATTTTGAACTATATACTTACTTACCTAGAATTTTAAAATGAATTCTAGTTTTTACGGTCAACTGAGTGCAGTTATCAATTCTTACAAAATTAAGTTTGTTCGTGGGTTATTTTTGAGTAATGACACTGTTTACAGTTTAGATGTAAAAATTTTACTGCTGAAACTAAGCAAACCTAATAAAAACTAAGTAATGGAGCTTCTCATTGCGTTTCCTGACTGATTCAGAAACAGCTTATCATATATATTCTGTACAGTGATTCCGATTATTGATGTATAATTATTTACGTTGTCCTTGAGTGTACACTGTTTCTGTAATTTATGTAAAATAAGAGCCTATTTTAGACCTCTATAAAGTGTTACATGCCATAGGACAGCTTGAATACCTACAAAAACGGGTCATATACTATCGATCAATATCTATTGTTACATATTGTTTAATATAACATTACCTATTTAGATTATTTTTTTTCTACCCATAAAAATCACTTCATTTCTTAGTTTGAGTTTATTTAGATTTAATACTATCGAAAAATTTATTTTTTACAGGAATTTTTTTCATTATTTTTAAATAATAAATTCGGTAGCAACAGCGTTGCCAAATTTTAAGGGTACGGTTATCATGAATTCTGGAATATCAAGCACTGAGCGTGACAGAGAGGGACTTTCACCACTAAATCATGTTTTAGATACTAAAAACGTTCGATTAGTTTCTTTTTTTCTTAAAAATGGGTCTGAAGTTAATTATAAGTGTGAAAAATATGGAATGTTTCCACTTCTCAAAGCCGCTTTTATCAATAGTAAAGAAACCGCGGAATTGCTTCTATCTAACGGTGCTGATGTAAATAATAAAAATAATGATGGATGGACAGCTTTACATCAAGCATGTTCTAACAATTCTGAAAAAATTATCAGATTGCTAGTGCGCAAAGGAGCTGATGTTTGTGCGGAAGATGATGATGGTCTAACTCCTTTTTTCCAACTAAAATCTGAATATCATTTTTCATACAATGTCTGTTTATAGTTACTGTGATAAAAGAATTTTCAAAGTTACATTTTGAAAATCTTACGATTTCAAGGAAAGATATGCACTTGGTACAAGGTAATACAAAAGCTCGAGAACGCTTTGAAAATTGTAAAACCGAACTTTCTCATATGTCAAATACTAAGTTTTATGGATCCCATACGTTCTATTCTATCTTAAATATGTCTAGAAGTACTACTAAAAAATTTGTTAATCTTACTAAAAATGAAGAACTTAAAATGAAACTTTGACTCGCTTTTTTAATTACAAAGATGACTTGCAACAAATTTGGATTGAAGCCACCGAAGTCAAAGATAAAAAAAAAAAGAAATTTATTCAAGATTATGTTCGATATTTTTTACCAGACGTAGTCATTAGAAAATTATCAAACAATCTAAATCCAGATTTACCATTGTGAAAAACTTGTAGAAAATATTTTAAAAATATTATTTTTACAAATACTATATATTTAAATAAAGTAAATACCATATATTTTCTAAAAATGTATAAGTAATTTATAATTAATAATTTTTCAATAAATAAACTTACCTTGAAGAACAATCGCAGGTAGTGGCAGGGAAAGATGACGCACTTTCCGCCCGCCTCCTCGGCGTCGACGTAGACCCCTCGGACGAGGACGGAGTTGCTGCAGTTCAGGAGAACCAGGAACACGAAGCAACCCAGGTGGGTTATCCAGCAGGACAGCTCGGGCTTGCTGGGCAGTAGCCAAAGGTCCAGGACCATCCAGATCCCTCGCCACACGTTGACCGTACCCACGAAGCTTATCAGGAGGAAACAGTCGGCGGCGAGGAGACGCGTAAGACCCGTGAGACGCGCGCACGTGTAGCGCATCAGCGGCTGTAGCGTGAACGTCACCACGACTATGACGTACCCTAGTACCTGCGAACATTTTTTTTAAATTGATTTCTTTTAAAAAACGTATTTATAAGTTTACTTTGCAGAAAGAATGATATTATTCTTTTGGAGAGAAAGTGTTCAAGGGGGTACGTACACCTTAATCGTACCTCGTAATAATGGTTTTTAAATTAATTATTATTCGATTCAGACTTAATAAATACTTTTTAGTGTTATACTTGAAGTTGGAAATAGTTTGAATACTTATTACTCCTTATTTTTTATAATAATAATATTATTATGATCATTGATAAAAAAATTATTACTTTTTTATCGATTTAACTAGACTTGAAATAAAATGTATTCAGTTATATTTGGCGATTAATAATTGATACAAACATTTTGAAAGTTAAAAAGAAAAAAAATCTTCTCTGAAAAAGTATTTGGGTATTGTATCAAAAATTTTTTTAACTAAAGCTTTCGAGAAAAAAAACTTTTCTTGATTAATTATGTTATTTTAACGTTATTTAAATATAGGTAAAAGGTTTTCAATAAACTGACTCTAACTTTTTTTGCTTTACGAATTGAGACAATCGGTTTTCAGCATTGAAAAGAGGAGAAAAAATACATTTAAAAACATAAAAATCATAAATTCCATTTTTTGAAACATTCAAGGTGTATGTACCCCCTAAGACAAGTGATCGATCACTGAGTTATCTTAAAATGTGATCAAATTGGATAAAATCTGTGAAAGCTTTTCATTAATCTAAAATCATTAAAATTGTTTTGTACAAAATTTTTTCAAAGATAAAACTGTAAGTTAGGTAAAAAAATGATGACTGAATCTTGAATGTAGTCCCAAGTATAAAATTAATTTGGCCAATTTACAATTTTTGCTTCAACAATTTTTTTTTGAAATCTTAATTGTTTTATTTTTTAACTTTTTAGAAAAAAAAAATTAACTATAATCTCTGCACAAATTTAAATTTATACTTCCTGTTTAAAAAAAAACGTAATCGCAAGTGTTGTAAAATTATTCGTGACTTTCATTGAATTTTTTTCCGGCAATATTTAAAAGGACGACTTCACAAAGAGGAAAGTGCAACAGGAGATAAATCAATTAAAAGGTGAATGGAACGTAATCAGCGTAGTTTTTCAACAATAATCAACTTGTATACAAAGTTAAAAAAGTAGTAAATAAATCCTGTCGGGTGAAAAAAAAAAAAAAATTCCTCGACGGTGGGAGTAATTTAGTTTGTGGCGTTCGATAGAAGAAAATTCAATTTGGGATTAGTACCAGTTGTTGCATCAAAAGGATTTACAAATCAGTTGAAAAAAATAAAGAAGGAAACATTGAATCATGGAAATAAAATATGATAATTCACTTTGCATATCGAACGCATACCTCGCCAAAAGTTTCGGGCTATAATGGTATTTCTTTTACGGTTATTAACTTTCAAAGCCGTAATTTCATGTGCAAAAAGCTGCTGCACGCCTTGAACGTATTACACTACCCGTGCTAAAGCCCAATAAAAAACTTCTTAAATAAAATATCCTTTTTATCCCTGGATGCGTATCGTTAATCCCCTATTTTACTTTGTACGCGATATGGATACCAACGTAATTAAATTTTCACTTAGAACTATACTATGCAAAAAAAAATTTAATAGAAAAATTCACTTAAAATTAATGAAAAAAAAAAAATTTTGTAATTTTGATGAAACAGTTGAAGCATGAGATGATTTATAAAAATTGATCTTCACTTATAGTCTACGATATCCAGAAAATTAACAACTTTTTTATCGTTATTTTACAGATCATATAAACTCTAAAGTATCAGTTGAAAGTGGCAATACTAGGGTATAACACGTGCCCTGAAGTACGACTTTTTTTCAAGAGTCCGAACTTTTACGAGGCAGTAAAGTTCAACTCATTAAAAGACAATTTAAGACTCTTAAAGCACACCCCACGACAAAGGTGAAAAAAGCATTTCTCGAATCGTCAAAAACTTCAAGTTCAGGATTGATCAGCCACACCAAAGTTTCTCAGTGTCAAGGGTTCATTCAATTGCGTAATCGAACGCGCGCGCACCGTAATAGTAAGTAATAAGTTTTTCCGCGAGATGAATGCGCGGTCGTAAGTGCACACGTATATATAAGTATATAGCCAGCCAAGCGGTCCAAAGAAAGCGGGCTGCGGCTTTTGTGGCGGCAACTCTAAATTGGCGCTTTCATTGCCGAGGCTATTTTAGGACTTGTAATTTCCCTCACCGCGCCTGCACGTGAAAGACTTATCTAAGATTCCCTTTTTTACCTCATACACCGCTCGTGCTTTATTACACCGGCGGGCAAGAGTAATCCGCATCGCGAGGAAGATTCCTTGCTTTTGGCGCGGTAATAAATATCACAAAATTTAGTTAAATTTTCATAAATAATGGTTACGATTTTTAAATTGAAAAAGAATGAGAATAGTTATTGTGATTGGAGGTTTTTGAAAAATGAAAATTTTTTTCTTCGAAAAGGTACAAAAAAATTGTTCTGCAATTTTTAAAACCAAGTGTCGAGCCGCTTAAAAGTTTAATGCAGCGAGCGTTCAACTGCCAAACCCTTAACTTTTTAAAACTTAAAGCGAGTTTTTCTCGAAACGACTTTTTTGCAGCGAAAATAAGTTTTAAAGGGATTATCTGGTTTTTTACAATTTCTTAATACTTTTTAAATTTACCTGGACGGTTAGTTCAAAATTTAATTATTAAAAACAATATTATTCGAACTCTAATGTTTTATGATTGAGTAACTTTTGAGTTCCTTTACATTGGATTCTTTCAAAAAATTAAAGTAACAAAAGTATTTTTTATCGATTTTAGATTAAATTTACAACCGTTACGTTTTCAATTGAAAAGAAGATTTCTTGAGATTAAGATTTTACAGTTTCTTGAATTTTGATCAAACGAATTCCCTCAAAATTTACCGTCTTACTCGATTAGTTGCATTATATAGGGTGAAACTTTCACAAAGTTTCAATCACTTCTCCCCCAAAAGTTTCCAAAAATCTTTGTTTTATTGAAAATCTTATTGAAAGTACCCACTTAATCTTTAACTAAAGTTTACAGCTCTTTTAAAAACTAATCCTCACGTAGAAACGAAAATGTAGATTTAATCATAAAACAGAACTCCAAAAGTCAAATTTTTTAAAAGTAACTTTACAAATTTAATGTAAAAAGTTACTTAAGAAAATTAAAAATTTGTAAACCCAAATAGGAACTAAAAGTAAATAACGACGCGCGTCAAGTACAGAAAGCAGTGGAAAAATGTCATTTGTACGTGTCACTCTTTTGCACGGGTAAGGAGAAGAAGAATAAGAAGAAGAAGAACGAACGGAGAAGGAGCGGAAGTGAACTTTTGTGACGCGCGCTAAACTGTCACGCTCCGCAGTACCAACTCCAATAATTGAGGAGAATAAGAAAAGCTCCGCAGCGCGTTTATCTGTCTCAAAACCCATTACACTTAACCGACTTTTTTTATTTTCAAATTTTTTATCGAGCACCAAAGAAACTTGGTATTATCATCTTATTTTGTTTACTTTCGAATCTAGTCCAAACTTTTGAATTCAAATGGATAAAATTTTGTCTAAGATCATTCTTAAAATTGAGTAAGTTTCAGATTTTTACTTTTGATTCTACTGCTTAAAAAATGTAATCTATCGAATTTTTCATAGTAAACTTGGTTATTAATCAACAATTAATTTTAGAGGTTGCACTTTAGTCAAGTTTTGCGGCGTGCCTAGTTTATTTAAAATTTAAGAAAAGATACTATTAGTAAATTTTTAGCGTTTATCTATCTCAAAATTAATTATCCTTTACCCACTATTTTCAATGAACCAAAGAAAAAACTTCATGTTAAATAATAAGTCAAACTTTTTCCAATTTATAGAGCGATTAAAATTTTTGTTGACATAATAATTTCTGATTCGAAAAGTACATTTTGAGTGGATCAAAATGGTTTTTTTTAACTGAATTTTTTATTGAAGCCCTAAATTGAAAGCATTTATGGGCAAAGGAAGAGGCTTGCACAATGTTGCGGTACAATAATGAATTTTTCATTTTGATGAATGACTAAAAAAATGAATGAACTAAAACGAATTGTATCTTTGATTTTAAAGATAAGATTAAAGTTTTACAATTCGATTATTAATAAACGAAGGCGCCAAGATTTTGTAACTGATATCACATGATTACGAAACGTACCGATGTTTGATCGTCTATTTATATGTTTCTGTTTCTCATTTTTCTTGAAATAAATATAGATTTTTGTCATAACCGATGTCACGTGTTGAAATGATTGGAAATTTATTTTGTTTGATGTTCTGGTCCTTTGATATATTGAAGCTACCTCAGATTAATGGTTTTTTATTTGCTTGGTATTTGTTGAGTCTCTTACTGTGTTAAAAAATCAAGTCATATTTTACAGTGAAAATTATTGCCAGGAAATTCGTACAATTGATGAGTATATGTAGTTATGCAGATTTTTGAAGTGAAAAAAAAATTATTTACTGTGGGAAATAATTTTTCATGCTCCGCAAAGTACAGGCATTTTAATTTGTAAAAGCTTTCTAAAACCAATTTTTTTTTAGTTCAAATTATCATTTGAAACCCAAGAAATAAGAAAAAATGTTTCAAAACGCTTGAATTTTCTCGGGAAGGGTTAAATTTTATTCAATTTTTTGACGAAACAATTGATCGATCAATTTTCCATAACAGCTTAAAAAGTTAAACTTTGCGTGAAAAGACTTACAACTGAGCCAAGGGCCGAGTGCTCGCGGTTATCGGGAAACAAGAAGAGATCGAACAGGACCCAAGCTCCTCTCCAGACGAAAACCACCAGCGTGCCGATCACCCCGACGCTGAAAGCGCAGTCCAAAATGTACAGTGGCCAATCTTTTGTGTTCTGTAAATAAAAACAATCAATTTTAATCCAGAGAATAAAGGTTTTCAATCTCGCGAGGATTTAACTCTCGGCTTTATCGATCAACTTTAAAACTGTAAAAAAAAATTATTTTTCCTCATGCAAAGCTTCAACTGATTAATTGAATAAAAATACGTGCGTGTTTTTTGATGCAGTTGATCAGGGTTTACAGATAAAGGTGTCTGTAGAATAATATTATTTTTTCAAATTCTTCCGTAGTTTTTTATCAGTTCACCGATAAGCTGAATATATTTAATTAATTCGTAGTATTAAGATAAATAGAATATTTATTGTTACAACAGATCCTTAAATAAATCAATTTTTTAAGTACACGCTGATGACTGAGCATAATTTGCTAGCATACAATAACGGTTAAAGATATATGAATCATTGCAGATGAATCAGAAACTCCTTTATTTGAGTAAAAAAATTTTCTGATTGAAACGTTTTCCCTTCTAATCAAAACTTATAGTTTATATTTCGTTAATCTTGATGCTAATATAAGACAAAGTAAAACGCTTTAAAATGCTATATTAAATTTCAAAAATCAAAATGATTTTTTTAGTAAAAATAAACATTGTATTTATTATGTTTATGAAAAATAAATTCAGATTTGACCATGGATCTATAAACTTTATGAGAAGTCTATACAACTCAATTTTCCAATTAAAAAAAGTCTAAAATCTCAAAATCTCTCGAAAGAATTCTATTATTTCTTCATTTAATCAATCATGGTTAAAGTTTTTGACTTACATAATATATGTAAAATCATAAAGATTTTTTTACTGTTCGAATTGTAAACAGTATTATCTCTATGGGTATAAATTAAAAATTACTAGAGATCAGATTAAATTATTATTTACACAAGTGTTACAATTAATAGGTCTTACAAGAATTCGTTTGTAAACAAACAAAAAAGTGTCGCTTTAAGAATTGAGTTAAAAAATACACTTTTAAGATCCATAGAATTTAAGTGAAAAAATTTTTCCATTAGAAAAAATCTACCACATTTTTATAAATTTGAACAATTTATCATGATTACAATTGAAGAAATAAAAAAAAATTTTTTTCTTAAAGAATCAAAATGAAAGTAATAATTTCTTTTAGTACACGATAACTATCAATGAGTTTTGAAATGAGAAACACTTAAGATTGCTGTCGACTTCATTACTGCCGATTCTGTTGATTTTCTTCACTACCATACTTAGATCAAAAAGATACAGTATCATAAAAAAGTTTAAGGCTCAACTCTGATGATTAATTGATAAATTTAAACTGTTCAACTAGAATTGGTAGTCTCTAATTTTTTATGCCAATAAAAAAACATATTTATTTAAAAAAAAAGTAGACTTCCAAAATGTTTAACTGGTGAAGATTAAACCTATACAAAAATACCGCTTCAGCCATCGTTTTTTTTTTTCATATTGTTTCACAAGCGATCACCCGAATATTGCTGGAAAATCAAGATTACCTACCCGGATGAACCCAATTTTTCCACGGCGTCAAACTTTAAAGTAATTTCCACGTCCGATGAGGCCGAAAAAGCTTTGGAAATGATTTTCCAGCTTGCGTCTCGTAGCTACGTGGTCAGCGATTCGCGGAGCGAGCGCGTCGAGTGCGCGGATGTAGTTAGCTACGCGTGCCTGGTGCACTTGACTTTGCACGTGGGCGTTTCGACGATGCCCGAGATTTTTCCGATACCCCGCGAGTCCCAAACCCCCGCACCTAACCACGTTTCCGCACCTTCTTCTTCCGCGTATACAAACAAACAACTTTTTTTTCCGGTCCAGCCCCGCTAATAATTGGGCGCGCGCTAAGGTAACAGCCGGAAATTGCAGTTTATGAATCAAATCATTCGAACGGGGATTGAAATGTTTTCATTTGTCCATCGCCGCGACGCGGAGTACCCGCCGAGAGCAAGTGTGTCAAGTACATTTTGCGCGCGATCGTCCGCGTGTCTCTCCATTATCTTCAAATTGAATTTGTTCAAATTCTGTTGTAAAAAGAAAAGGTAAAACCGACCTGGCACTTATTTTATCGTTACCTCAACTGTTCCTTGGTCTATAATCACACACACACGGTCGGGACACAAACAACTCCACACTTACGTTGACTCGGAAGAGGGTCGGAACGTCGAAGTAGCTTTCGAAGGTGTCGAGGCTGATGGCGAACGGGGGCGCGGATATGTTCCTCAGGGTCCTCATGGTGGCCAGGACGAGGAGGCTCAGGCACGTAGTGGTGAACACGGAGTTAAAGGACAGCTCGGTGTAGAGGTCGAGGGCCAGCCAGGTGCCCCGCCAGGCGTTTACGCAGCATACTCCGAAGATCGCGGTGTAGATCCTGGAGCCGACGTAGAAAACCAGCCGGTGCTTGTCGGGGTTCAGGACCGTCGCGAAGAAGTGCTGGGCGAGGTTGAAGACGAAGAGGCCGCAGCAGCCTATGAGGATGGATACGAGGCTGCTCAGACGGGCGTCGCTCGGGTAGATGTAGGCCGAGGAGAGGTTCCAGGTGCCGCGCCAGTAGCCCACCACCGCCGGACCGGCAATAGTGGCCGAGAAAACCGCGTCCAGGAAGGTCAGGACGGTGTAGTGGTAGTGGTGGCTCTTCGGCCCGGAGGCGGAGCACCAGGGTGCCGATCTCTTATCCTCGGTCGTCATCTTCTCGGAGGCATGACTACGGAGCGTCCAGAGCCCGTTGATCGGCTTTATCAACTGGCCGTGGGGACACAGCTGATCCGACGATTTTACCGCTTATAGTCGCGCTTATCTGTCGCGGAAGCTCGCAAGCTCCCTACTCTTTTTCGTCGTGCGGTGCCTAACGCGCTTAAACACGCACACGCGTGTCCACCCGCACACAGAGCATCGAAGAAGATGGGTTATCTAACCGCGACTGGGACACCCGATATCCCTTCGGGACGATTTTGATGAACGATCGGACTTTTTTTTCGTGCGATTGATTGTGTCAATTTTAAATATCTTGGATTTTAAACAGCTGTTTTAAAGAAATTTTGGAGGTTTTGGAGATCAATGGGTTCGAATTTGAAAGGTTCGATTTTTTTTGGAGGCAACGCGTGAAATTCAAAATATCTACGGGTAAGAAATTTAGCTTTGACGAGCTTAACCAATCATGATTTATCGGTAATTTACGAGGCATCTTAATTGTTTAATGAGCTGTTTGAATTTTAGTATTAACAAGAGTCACTGGATCTTAAAGATTAAATTTGGAGACAACCGATAAGTCATCAGAGAAAAAAAACATTGAATAAACAATCGAGGCGTCGTCGCACGGAAAAGTACGAGCGATTGATCTGATGACTAGTATAAAACTAACAGAAATAAAATTTAAAGTTTTTAGATTTTCGTCGTGAAGTTGGATAAGTAACTTACATGAATCTGAGAAAATTTTCAAATTGAGTTCGAGTACCTCGGATAAGTTCTGGAAAATCGACCAAATTAGTATTCGTGATTTAATCGTTAAGAATAAACTTCATTTTTACTGATAAATAAACTTTTATTGTAACTTTATCAGAAGCCAAAAATGCCAGATAAAAGAGTCGTGATAAAATTAATATAAATAAATGACCCTAATAGTCATTAAATTTCAATTGCAAAATTAAGTAGATAAAAAAAAAAAAGTAAAGGCAGAATCAGAAATTACCTCGTTCGTTTAAAACAAAGCTGACTCAGCGAGGAACAGTTTTTTTTTACCGCGCTCAAAGCAACACTTTTTACCTCAAAATATAAATTTTTAAAGACATACTTTGTTTATCAGCCGGCTCAAGTATAAATTTTTCATAATAATACCGGTGCGACTTTACATAAGCTGTGACATGCACGAGAGATAACGAATTTTCAAGCAACAGGTATGTTTGTTTAATTACAAAATTTCCCCGGGTTCTTAATCTATTTTTAAAACAACCAATCACCCCCATGCCTCAAACTCAAGGAAAAAAAATTGTTTTTAAATTGCTAGTTTGAATTTCAGAAATTAAATAAATAAAAAAAATTCAATTCAAGCTCTCTGTAATACCCTTCTTTTTTCATCATAATGAAGAGATAATCTCGAGGATGATTATGAGACCACACGCGTGCTGGTGGAGGGGGAACAAAGGGACAGCAACTATTATTATTAATATGGGGTGAAGCACAAAGGCAAGAGAAAGAGAGAGAGAGAGAGAGAGAGAGATATGACCGTAGTAGTAGTAGTAGTAGTAGTAACAAGTTGGTTCCATTCATTGTCTCGTATGAACGACCTTGGCTCTTGATGATTGCCTAAACATGCGCGCACGCAAGCTTTTACCCCGAAGGGTCGTACTTCAAGATTAATGAATGATCAGCGCGACAAACTCAACGATTTATTAATATAATTTTTCAATGCTATTTTTATTTTTTTTTTTCAGACGAGCTAGACGCTTTAATCGCGTGCGATTAGTACTTTATCCTTATCTTTTTTGTGAATTGAAATTGTTTTCTTTTGGCGAAATTATTATTTAAATTTTCAAAGCGTTCGTTTCAGGAAATAATGTGGGTTCGACGTTTGAATGAATGAAAATTAAGTATAAAGATTAAAATTTTATCACGCTATTTTAAATTTATGAAGTCTTATCAAGCATCACTAATTCAACATAGTAGTCGAGTTGTAAAAACTAAAATCGAATAAAAAAATTGTGCTCTAGCTACAAAAACAATTATATTCTTGACAATGTTTTTTTTTTTCCTTATGGGTAAATTTAATTTTTTTTTTTTTTTACAAGAAGCTTCAAAAGAATCTTTTATAACAAAATAAAGTGGAGTAGATTCTTAAATTCAATTGTAATGCTAGTAAAGTTATTTCAAAGCGTCATTCACTAGTCACAATGAATCATTAGTTAATTTTCCAACGAATTTTTTCCAGAAAAAAATGATTAGATTTTTTCATAAGAAAACTACTTCTGAAGAAACTTGTTTATTTTTACCGCTTTCAATTTTTTCGTAAACTTTATCGATCCAAATTACGAAACGTCAGATAATATGACGATAAAACTTCAAAGTAGTCTTATCGAAGAAAATTAAATGGAACATTGTTTAACTGTCAGTTCGACGACTCTTATTGTCTTATTCAACAGATCTTCAACGAAATCTAAAAATTCAAATAAATCTAAATAATAAAAAAAACTAAAAATTCGAATGGTCATTACTTGGATTAAACGAGTACATCAGCTGGATGGTTCAAGAATTGAAATCAGAATATATCCTCGTGGAAATTAGCATTTTCCCAAGTTCAGCTTTTACCACAGTGAGAGCAAAGTCGTGTTGCAGAGAGGTGATTTGTCTGCGGTGTGTACCTACCCAGGCACCCAGTCCCTTAATGCATGGTAATTTCTTGGAACTTTGCTCAATTATAGAGTTGGATTTTAGCGTATAAATTACAAATCCTCCACTCCTGCGGATTCATGAATAGTTTTATCTGAAGTGATTAATTGAAATTTTTTAGCTTTTCGCTTACGAGATTTAGTTTTATCGGGGGTTTTGGTTGTGTAATCCGGTGAACTTCCAAATCCATTTTCTGTGGCAATAACAGTTTGACTCTGACCTTGAGAATGTATTTTGCGGTAGGGATGCCTTCCTGGTTTTGTGCTGCTATTAGTTTGTTTTTTTGGTTGGAACAGTAGCTGCTGGATAATAGCTAACTTTTTTTTGGAAACGTGCTTTTGATTTCATTTTAAAAGTGTTGTTCTTTACATAGCAGTTGGGTAATTTAACAAGCTTTGATCATGTTTATTTAACAAAAGATAAATAATTATGAGTATAATACAATTAGATAGATATAATTTATCAAAGGTACGATAATAAGTTTTTTAATTCATGTAAACAAACAGTATTTTATTATTTTCACATATTTGTAAAGAGCGTATCGCAAGAAAAAGTCGAAATTTTTCCTTATTTGACAACAATTTCTCATAATTTTAATAAAATAAAATTTTCATAGAGCAAAATAATTTGTATTGCAATGAAAATTGACTGTAATCAATGGTTACAGTACATTTTACTGTCGTAATTGAAGATCATCTGTTACTGTTTTTGCAATAATTGATAACATTGTCTTTTCCTATCATAGTAAAATTATTTTTTTCATGAGATAGTTTAAAAGTCTTTTTATCTCTCACGTGCAATAAATTTTTGTTTTTATTTCGTCTTGCGTTGAATTGAAAATAAAAACTAAAAAACAATTAAAGGAATTAGATGAACAAATCCCTTTATATCAAATGAATTACTGCGAGAAATTCTTTTGACAACAAGTTTTCAAAGTATAGAAACAATTTTCAACTTAAAATCAATTTCTACCCAGCTACCATAAATTCTTCAGCCTTAAAGAAAGAGGCATTTGAACCAGTGTTTTTCCAATAATTGTTGGAACCCGAAAAAAGAGGAGATACCTTGAGACATGGTGGAGGTGATTTTTTTTAAATTTTTTTATTACTTTCATTGAGTGGCGCTTCCTGTCGCGATCGCGAGCTTTTGTTCGCGGCTAATCGACACCTTTTTGTCCTCCAATCTAGCTTCGGTTTCAGGCCAGACAATAATCTTCTCACCTTGGGAGAGGGCGATCGCGAGATTTTTTTATAACTCTCTTTTCAACGTAGAATTACTGCACGCGCAATATTTTTGATATGTGTACTCAAATTGTACACGCTGAGACCTCTGATTCATACATAAGAAAAATTTTATGATCTCTTCTAAATCTCTGGTAAAATGGTACTATATATTTTTTCCAATTTTACTATGTGTACTATCCAATTTTAAGCTAAAAAATTCGATGATAAGCTATATTTTTTATATACATTAAGAGCGCATAGGAAAAACCAACAAACGTAATCTCAAAATGAACTCCATTAGCTTACGAATAAAAAGTTTACAGAAAATGTCAAAAGTTACTTTATGCAATAGGAATGAAAAATTTGGGTATGGTAATTAATACTGTAAATATTGAGCACTCAATTTTATTAAAACGACATTTTATGGTTTTCAAAATTTTTATTACATCACCAATGACATTAATTGGAAAAATAATTTTGTAATTTAAAAACAATCCGTTATTTAGGGCTGTTGAATATGAAGATGAATGTGGAAATTGTCAATTTGCTTGGAATAACGTGTTACTGATAAATGCCAATAAACAGAAATACATAAACCGTTCATCAGAAATTATAAAAAAATAATTAATTTTTTAGTTGAAAATTGTACTAGAATGGTACTGGTGCTTTGTAATGTTGAAGTTTAAGAAAAAAAAATTTATAACCAGAGAAAAATTAAAAATTTCTATTTTAACTAAAAATATATTTACAAAAACTGTTGAACTACGTCCATATATTTCTGAAGTTTACTGGAAAAACTAGATGAATCCATTTTTTAATTGTAAAATTCATTCTAACAATGACACGTTTTTATTATAAGTAATTCTTTATAATTTAGCTTATTTTAAACTAAAAAAAATCATTACATAATAAAGAATTAGTTTCGCGGATCAGGAAGTCCATTCAAACTTTAAAATGTTTGATTTTATGAAATAGACTTATCAAGCTTTTTTGTAAGCTATAGATTTATCGATTTGTTTTTGTCCTTTTCAGAGACTCAATCCATTTAAATCCAGTAAATGAACAGAAACAAGCCAATAATGTCCAATCTTCCTGCTCTAATAGCCTCACTTCCAGCTTTGTAGGGTTATTTTTCGAAAAAAAGGCTTCGGTACTTTACCAGTTGATTTTTACTTCGAATAAGTGTGTTGAGGCAAAAAATTTAAAGCATATAATTTAATTTCCACTCACATTATTGATTTTAATTTTTCAATCTTCCAATTTATAAAAAAGAAGTTTATTGAAAAGTAATTTTTTCGATTAAAAAAAAAAGCAAGTATAGTTTTTGAAATTAACCTGAATACCTAAAGATCATTTGAATTTACTGCATTATGAATTAGCTAAGAGCATTTGAAGTCACATTCAAATAAATTTTGTAATAGCCTTCATTGAACTTCCCACGGTTTTTTCATACTCCTACCCATAATCATGTGCAAATATCTCAGTATCGTGATTCAAGTCGGACTAGATTTTAAATTTTTAATTTCGTTTCTGTTTCTATGCTGCTGAATTGAAGATTATAAATCCAAGTTGAAAAAAGGCTTGCTATTAGATAAATTATTGTTTTTATTTATTCAACAATAAACAACTGACAAATGTTACTTCTATTGCTGATTTTTTGTAATAAAAAAAAAAAGTTTTAATTAAAGATTAATTTATAAGTTTTTTTGAACCACCGGGATTCTGATCGTAAGCTATAAATTATTTGTATATGTATAAACAAAAAATGTGCGTCTTTTTAAAAATAAACTTTCATAAACAAATTCTTCCGGAAAGATTAATTCTTTCTTTGAAATCTTAATTTTATATTCATTTCACCTTGTGACATATTTAAGACTGTTGTGATTTCATAATTCATTAAGTTCGAAAACAGACCAAAAACTCATGGAAATTTTCGAGATTTGATCTTGTTTAATTAAACAAAATGCGAGTTAAATTTGAAAAATATAAAAATTAGAGTATCACTGACCGACTTGTAGATAGTGGGAAATCGGAAGACGAATTTCGGGCTGTCCAGAGTGACGAGAAACGGCGGAGCTAGAAGATTTCTTATGCAGCGAAGAAGTATCAAGTCTCCGAGAACCGCACAGGTGAAGCAGGCGATAACACTGTAAAAAAGTGTTGATTGAGTAGAATTTTATTAGTTTATGTTACGTAATTATTTATAACTAGTGAAATTAAGAGTAATCAATTGAATAATTTTATCCCAGTGCATGCAATTATTGTTAAACAAATTTGCTGAGCGCGGCGCACGTATTTAATAATTGAAAAATCATTTTGGTACGAGAAAAGTGGAAATGCTTGTGTACGAAGTGCGCAAGAGTTATCAAAAGATAAGGGCCTTGTGTTTGTTTTATTAATTCAACGATCCCGAACTTTCCAGAACCTTCGTATCTTATTAAAAATTCTAATTACTTCGCAACCTTTTTTAATCGAGTAAATATTAAAGATAATTATAAACAAACAAACACTCGAGGAATCTTGGTAAAATGAGGTAAAATTGTGTTTGTTTTAATCTATTGCCCCTCGAAAGAAACTTACAGCAAACTTATTATTATCAGAACACGAGAATAAAAAAATGTGCGTTTGTTTGTAGTCAATGTTTGAGCTTTCAACGATTGATTGAAAAAAAAATTCAATGCAATCAGGTTGTGTATACTTTGAAAGTTCTCGCATTTTGCTGGTCAGCAAAATTATACTATTTATTCTAGATTGTGTTGCTGAAAAATATAGGACTTTATCAGAAATAGGTAGTAAAAATAATATTATTTACAGAAAGTATCGATAATTTAAATATTGAAAAGATTTTCTAAACCAAAAAATTTTACCACAATTACTCCGCGGTTAAAACCACCAAAAGTAATCAAAATCTTAGATATTAATTTTTCAAGTGCAATTGTTAATTACAGCAATTTTTACTTTAGTTATTACTGGACAGTAGCTAGAACATTATATTGTATTAAAATTTTTTTAAAATATTTAATAATGAAATAAAAAAGAAGCTATATACAATAGTAGTTTTAGATACAAGTGCGATAATTAAGCATTCCGTGAATGATTGCGTATTTATAATTCGTGTATTGAATATAGTTTTATAATAGTGACATAAATATCGAAACAAATATAGTTTGAAATTCAATATAAATAATTTAAAAAATTTTCACTAAAATTGATCCCATTCATAAGGTCTCAAAATTACCTTATTTTGGTTTAAACGCTAGAACTTGCGTTTGTTACCGGACTTATTTTAGCCTAATTTAGTTAACCAGGCCCTTAGCTACTTCCTTACCAGGGATACGTCAAGGTCTATAACCACTAAATCTACATATTTACGTATTTTGCTTAAAAACAAATATACATATTATTGAAGTATTCACTAGATTAATGAAGATTATTTAAAATTATTTTAATTTTTTTTTCGATTTTTAAAATTAAGTTATTTAAAAAGTTAAGTACAAAATAATGTGCTTGTTAGCATACATTAATCTAGTGATTAAATAAAAAATTTGGATCAACTTTTTTGTAAAAAATTTATTAATAACAATTTTTAAACGATGGTTTAGTGTACAGAGTCCACGACTGGTCCAAGGTTCAATTCTCGACTCTGACACTTTTTGACTTCGCATATTTGTTTGTATTGTTCTAATAATCATGGTATCACGAGTTCATTCCGTTAATTTGATTAAAAAAATTTTTTAATACAAAAAAAAACTTGAAAGTTCCATATAAAAGTGAAAAAAGCTTATTTCAATGAAAGCTCAAAAATGAAAATAAAATATAGCTCTATGTATGCACCGATTACCCATTAAACTATTTGAGATTTTTTAAATTTAGAGTTGAAAAAGTACAATAAGTACCCAGCTTGAGATCCGAACCAGTCGTTCAAGACGATCCAGGCGCCTCGCCAGTGGCAGTTGCAGGCCAGGCTGAACACGTAGGTGTATATCGTGCGAACAACTCGTCGGGCGAACTTGGCGCAGGCCACACCGCATCCCGACGAGCTCGGCTCGTTTCTCTCTCCGGCAAAGGCCTCGTGAAGTGGATACTTCAGCACCGCGAACAGAAGGTGAAGACTCATTCCCAGACCAAAGCACAACCAGCCGGAGAATCTAGGCTCAAACGTGTAATTGTTACATTTTTAAGAGGCTTGCTTTTTTGTAAAAGTTCTTTTCAAAGAAGATAACCGTGATAAGTCCCATTATTAGTGAATGTGTTTTTAACTTTAAAACTACATTAATTAACAACGTTTATATTTTGTACCTGCAACATGATCATGAAGAAATAGTATAGTTTCACACACTTTTCAAAAATGACTTATGATTTTTTGTTATAAATTTGAAACCTGTTATTTTTAGTTTAATTTCACATTTATCAAAATTCTTTAGCTAAGCATATCTTACTAAAAACATGGTTTTCATAGTTTTATATTTTTTATAAATTTATTGTAAAATATTATGTGAAGGCTGCAACTATAAAATAATCTTGACAACCAAAGGATAAAATTAAAAAAATTCATACACGATTATCGCGTAAAAATTCCGTCAATATTGACTCGCAGATAACATTAATTTAAAACACAATGACATAACTGTTATAAGGTACACACCGAATATTAACCGTGTAAGCCGTTTCAGTTTAATATTCAAAGGGTACAAGCCGTCTAGTATGATATAATCTACCCTTAACCTAAATACAAGCCCTTTAACCGTCTTCGATGGTTTTAATGTTACACAGCTCTATAGTTTATTCCTCCTTAAAAGCTTAACATGTTTCTATTTCAAGTTACACAAGGCGTAATTAGAAAGTGTATCTCACAAAGGTTTTAATTAGAAACCGCATCAAGTTAACATTACCTGAAACCAACAGTTAATGTTTACTCTTAGAAGCTACAACTTTCAAGAACGAATTTTTATAGAAAATGATAATAAATTTTTATATTTTGTCAAAAAAAGTAAGTATGAGGTATTTTATGAAAATCAGCGACGATACCAGCTCAAGAAACATAAATTGTACAAGTAAATTAATCGTTCATTACCATTGACCACGCACTAAATATTTGAAAAATCTTTTTATAAAACTGCAGCGTCAGTTAGAAAGAAACAAGAGCTTTTTTGTTGGATCAATCAAGGACTTGCAAAAAAAGAGAAAATTTCTTTCTTAAAATATTGAAGAGTCTATTTCGACGTTCATCGTATAGATTCCTCTTCTCTCATTATTTTCATCTTTTATTCTACATTCATAGCTAAATATTCATAACTGTGGGCAGTGTGCATGCCGGGGTCGTCGTATTTATATTTAGAAGGGCGTGTGTTCGTGTTGCATCACGGGTCAAAGAGCGAGCGATCTTTTTGTTTCAATCCAAGGCATTCTTTACAACTTTTCGAGTATTGTTTTTTATCTCTGCACGTACATGTACCTCGAAGGCTAAAATTACGATGACTTCTGTTTGTACTTCTAATTCGCTGATTCTGATTTTTTGTTTGTTTTCTTGAAAAAAATAAAAACGCTAGAGTTTGACACTGTCACTGAAACTTTCAGCTAAACTACAATTGAGAGATTTTTAGGTGCGTAGCTTAGCATCTGCGGGCGAGAAAAATTTAGCAGATTTACTCTGCGCTTTGAAACCAAGCCCTCGCGCCGAGCAATCGATACAATGTAGCGCGTACCGGGAGTTTTAATTATTCAAAAAGCTTTTCCCCACTATCAACCGGATAGAATCTCATAACTCACTTTTGTTTCGCCGAGCACGTAATTTTAAACTATAAATCGACCCTGTAATAAAGCTCTGATAATCTTATATATACTCACATGTTTTCATGAAAGTCCATGAGGACCCAAATTCCTCTCCAGTGCGCCACGACCATGGGACCGACTATCACGGCCGTAAAAAAGCAGTCTCCGATGTAGACCGAGCATTTTTTCAAGGTCGCACTACCGTTAACTTTCTCCCCCTACCAAAATCACAAAACTCATAAATTATGCGCAAAAAAATTTTGATTGATCAAACTGACCTGCTTCAAGTCCGACTTTGGCACGATGACGATCTTACGGTTGCCGGAGTATTTGTTCTCTCTGGTCTCCTCCTGGGCAAAGTTCCGAAGTTCCACTAAGTTCTCCCCCATGCTGGTAATTTTCTGGTTTCATAAAAACGACGAACAACTCATTATAGTCCGAACGAGTACGAGCTTGCGGAAGGAGCTTGCACGCACTAGGCTAGTCGGGAAAGTTCTGATACCGCGCGAGCTTGCATCGATGCGCTTGATCGTTATTCGAATCCTTTCTCGGCCCCATGAGGACTTGCGTGTCACGTTTAAACCCTCAAGATGGTCTCGAGTTCGATTTAATCTCAAGCTAGTTACGAGCTTGAATTTTTTTTAAATTAATTTTCATGACGGGAATTTTTTTTTTTTTTATCCAGTGTCTTGCCGCACACGGACTTTTCTACTGAATTTAACGCGGGACATTTTTCACTTGCCAGACTGCGACCGACCTATGAAGAGCTTATCTGATGCATACATTTTCTAGAAAACGAGTAAAATCAATGCTGTTACCAACCTCAACGCGCTGTTATTATTATGTACTCGAGTCATAAAGTTAAATAAAAATAAGTGCACTGTAGTTTTTAGTTGGAGTCGGAATTTATAACATTACGTTGAGGTTTTGAACTACTATTTTAATATTAGCTTTTATGATCAAATTCTTACGAGGCTTCAGTGATCACCGAATTCAGGTTCAAAATTACACTGAATAGAATAGATTTTGTGAATTGTCTTTTTAAATCAGCTATAGATAAGATAAGATATAACTTACAATTAGTCGGGACGTACTGTAAGTTGACTATTGTTTAGATCTTATTTTTTAGAATAGAATATTTCAATACTCTAAGAAATTTCGTTGCATGAATTCTTGTATGTATTCACAAAAACACTATGTCAAATCAAAAAAATTAAAAAAAAAAATTAACAAAATGAGTTATATTATCAGTGACAAAAAATATGAAGCACGATTAATCACATTTCAAATTATTAATAAAAGTAACTTATTATTCTGGCGCCACCGAATCAGCTCGTAACCTTGTAAGCTTAAAAAAATGCGATCAATCAAAAACAATCCCATTGATATAATAATCAATAAAAGTACACAAAAAATATCTTAAACTTGAAGTGTTGCTAAAATTAATATTAATTTAGTATTACTTACTAATCAAGATTGTCCATTGATGCTAGTTTGATCTCCGTGTCTCAAAGTGTCAGAGTGCAAAATGAAAATCTTGAAAGACGATTTGACATTGGCATAGACTAGTTAAAAAAATATTTACTCTAGAGTTTGGAATCAGAAAGTAAATTGGCAAAAAAAATTCTGAAACGTTGTTAATTTGAAGTTCAAATTGATTGTTCGATTACCATCATAAAAAATTGAGTTGAGAAAAAAATTAAAATAGATCAACTTAATAAAGAGTGAAATTCCAAACTCGTTGGAAAACTTATTGAACAAAAAAATATACATACCTATACATGTTTAATATTTATATTTGGGTGTAGGACATGAAAATTAAAATGTTTTGAAAATACGATGTAATGTTTTTATTATTATAATAAAATGCTCAACTGTTTGATACAATGCTCAAAATCTTAAGTTCATACAGTATATTCAAAGCACAAAAATACTTCCAAAATTTTTTTTAATAACATTGGCATAATCGCAGAGAAAAACTAGACGTATTAACTACAAAATTTTTTTTTTCGTAAGTACAGCTACATTAAAGATCTCACTGTACCGTCGCTGAACAATGTATTATTGAATTTTTTTAATTACGTAACACCGACACGAACGGAAAGAATCACTTTTTTTAAGGACATAATAATATGTATTGGATAATATGATATTGTTGTTGATATGGAAAAATACATCACTAAATTTGGTTGAGTTTTTTTTTTTTTTTTTTTTTTTTTTTTTTTTCTAGTGATGTGCTCGTATCAAAGATATTTTTAAGTAAAAAAATTAGCATATTTACTTTGTGCTGAGTCTATCCGTACGCTCGATGTCGCTTATGATAAAAATTTTTTAATTAAAATCAAATATCCTCAAAAAATTTTCATACTTGCTAACTGTAAAATATTCTGTTTGAGTATATGGCTCAAACTAAACTTAACTACATATAAAATGACTAAAAATTAATTATATTTACTCAAGTTAGAAAAAATTTTATTTTAAATTTCAACTCATCTATTATGCTTGAGTTGCAAGGGAAAGTTTCAAAATACATATACGTAAACTTACTTTTAACTTTTAATTAAAAGCAAATAGTTATTTGAAAATTTAACTCTTCATTGTGACAAAAATATAAAAATAGTAAAGAATAAAATAATTTTTCAAGTAAATAAATGGAAGTATGAATTATAAATTTTCTGAGAACACTTAATTAAAAAAGAAATTAAAAAAATCAATAAAAAGCTCGCATACTTTTTACGATAACAATGATTTTTAATTTTCTCAAAAATATTGGAATAACTTGAATAAATAGAATTTATTTATTAAGAATGCGCGCACAGCCTCGTCTTAAAATATAAGGTTCAGAAGCTAGCTTTTCGTCACGTAACCAAACCGCCTTTGTTTCTTCCCATTCTAAGTACACGGTGAATAACTTTTTTTTTTATTCTTACAATTTAAAAACAGTCGATGTGGCAGAAGGCCTGCGATAAAATCAGGCATAAAAACTTTAGTAAATGAAGAAGAATCATTATACTTTGAAAGACAATGCAAAGAGCATCAGGTGAAGAGGGTGGTAAAATAAAATATTTAAGTGCATGTTTCAGTCGTTCTTTATCTTGAGTCAAGACTTATTCACTTCATAACTCCAAGATAGAATTTAAGTTTTATTATTTTTAAAATATGTTGTTATTTATTTATTTATTTTTCATTGTTAGTATGTAAGTGTTTTATTTATTGTTAGATTATTGTGCCTGAATGTGTTCAAAATAGTATTTACTGATATGAAAATTTTATTATATTACGATTTTATTATCTCATTCTGGATGATTTTTAAATACTAGTAACACATCAAATCTTTTAATGTGTTAAATCAATGTGAGGAAAAATATGTCTGATATTTGTAACAACGATATGTTTGTTAAATAATAAATTTTACTTCTAAAAGTTAAACCAAAAAGAAAAATATTATGTAATAATCATGTAATTTTTAGGCCCTTTTTTCACGGATGAAAGGTAGATGCAAGTATGACTCATTGTAAATCTTGAATGCACTAAATAATTAATATTGTTATTGGTAGCAATGATAATAATTTTTAAAATTAACTGTGGTTTTTTAAAGGTTGAAAAATTATCAAATTTTTTTTCTGTAGTAATACTTTTTAGAAATAGTGATATTTCACTTGACTTTCTTGCGTGGAAAACAGCGTTTTTCTTGTAAGCGTGATGTAGAATACTCTTTGATTTGTAAAAAAAAAATTATGAGTATTGTTCTTGATTTGATTAAAAAGGATTTTATTTAGAACATGTATTTTTTTCTGTAAAAATCTATAAAATTCTGTGCAAAAATGTTTATGCGTTCGTGTTAACTTTGAGTAGTTGATAACTTTTAATAAATTGCAATATTTCGAAAACAGAATTATTGACATTTAAAAAATATTTTTACGAATAATTAGCAAGGTGTATTAAAAGATTAGTCAAACAAAGTTTAATTAACTTTTGCAAAAAATGATTATACTGTTGAAAAGCATTTATGAATGATCCTTTATAACCAAATTCAAATGATTTTTTATTTTTTATATTTTAACCAATAGCAGTCTTGCACATATTGGAGTAATCGTAATGGAATCACGAGATTAAAAATTGGAAAAATGATATGGATACGGAGAAAAGTTTTATTTAAAATAGAAAAAGTTTACTTAATAGCAACTTCTTTAAAATATTAATAAAATATCTTACTTCATAATGTAATTAGGAATGTAAATTTTTTTTTTTATTAATATTAAAAATCGGAATTATGGGATTACTCATTCGATATGAGCAGAAAAATACTGTATTAATGTTATGAATCCAAACAAACTTTTGCCACTTATTGACAAAAGTATCCTTAACAAGCTTTCGTCTAAAATTTTCAACTAAATTTCAACAATTTTTTATTCAAAACTTCATCTATCTAGACGTCAAGACTAGTATGTAAAACAGATTTACATAAACTCCCTGATATTAAATGTAAAATTCACCTCTACGGCATCATTAAAACTATATACTAAAAAATTTTTTTTAACATTATCGTCAGGACAATGAGCAACGAGACTATTGATAAACGCACAATATAAATGGTATAGAGAATAAAATCAGAAATTGTTTCTTTTTTTTTTTAATCTTTAAAGAGTAAAAACAAAAATAATATAAATTTTTATCTTACGAACATATAATTTTTATATATACGAATTATATACCCTGTATATTGCGCGTTATAGTTATTTAATTTAGCTCTGATAAACTCTCTCGGCTTCCGGGGCTTAAAATCGTTAATTTTCGTCCCGAAAGATAACATTCCGCATTCAAGGTACGAGCTCAATCGTAAAGCAACGCCAATAAATTTTACCATCCATCGTTCAAATAGATGATAAATTCAACATTTGTGCTGATCATTGATCAATGCCACAAGGATCACTAAATCGAACTTCATCATTGTATAAAATTTTCTGACAAACATCATGCTTTTTTCCATACATACTACAATATTAAACTCCACAAGCTGAATTATTTAAAAATTATTTATCTACTTATTTTTAAACAGTCATCTGGTTTCAATGGAAGGTTTACTCGCTGTCCATAATTTCAATATCTTTACCTCGCCCGTCCTTTAAATTAGATTCATCAACGTAACTGTGTTTATACTTCTTTTCCTGCTCCGATTTCACACACTAAATCATAAAATAAATCTTTGAAAAATATTTGAAAAATAAAACGTAAAAGCTTCGCTATATCACAAGTGCCTCTAAAAAATAAAATAACTGTGTTAAAATTCAAGCGTTCTAAGCGAAAAACCCATTTAACATGGCAAAAATAAAATTATTTTTTGTGATTTACATCTCATTCTTAAGTGATCTTTTCGATTCAACTCGAAAAGTCTACACAATTTTTATTTGCATGCTTGAATAAAAAAAACTTCAATCTAATTCTCGTGGTCTAATTTTTTTTACACTATATCATCCAACAATGCAGTCATTTGATACTTACATCTTCTATTCGTATTCTTGGCGATACTATTTGCTCTGGAAAGTGCCATGGCTTAAAATTAGGGTTGTTCAAATTTTTCCAATCTGGGTAACCTACTGAAGCCTTGTGTAATTTTTTCACCAACTATTATTTAAAACATTCAAATAATGAGTTACGTTAAAAATTTAAAATTGTAAGCGCTTCGCAGCGTCTGAAAACTAGATAATTCGTACACAAACTTTTTTACTGTTCATAAATTAGAACATGAGTATTATTAAATAGATCTGCGCGATAGTGAAGATTGAATCTCAAAAAGTTATCTTTTCTATGAACATGGTCTTAATTTTGAAAAATAATTTTTGAAAACTGAAGAAAACGTTTGAACGAATTACCATGCGGCAGGCGTAGCAAGATTGAAGAAAGATTAAAACGCAATAAATACCTTTGGAGCAAATATCTGTGTAACTTTATTAACTAACCAGACTGGCAACTTTCCGTGAGGATCTGTGTGAGACACATACCCAAGTTCAGAACCTTCACCATTACGCGATGGTCTCACCACGTATCCTGTCAAATAAAACAAGCATTTATGATTTTGACTTAACAGGTCTGGTTAAGTTAAAAATTTTTTTTGAAATTTTCGTACCTGTTAGATAAGAAGTTGCTCTTACAAAACTTTTTTTTGGAGGATAATCCTTGTGAAAAACGGAGTGATTAATTATTAATTGTTCTAAACCAGTATCAAGCCAAGATCTTTGTAATATAAAATCTCGATTTTTTAGAGGTGAAGGACATGCCACTGAAAGATAATTGTTTGAAACGAATATTTTTATAATTATTATTTTTTTTTTAAAGATTTTATAGATTTCAAAATTAAAAAAAAAATGTATTACTTGAGTAGTAACCAAGATCATTATTGGGATTAAAAAAGCCTATCTCTTTTGCATCAATCATATGTGTATCCCATACTTTTCTATACTCAGGATCATGCAGGACATCATACAATGTTTCAGGCAACACATCTGGAAATCTTGTCCTTATCTAAAAATTAAAATGATACGTGAATAAAATATAGTAAAAAAAAATTTTTTAAATCTTAGTTTCTTAAGATCTAATTTACCTTAACCATTCTAAAACTGATGCCTGGGACGGATTTAGTCCAAACTGACAAATCTGGTTTATTGTAATCCAGTCTCCAGTCATTGTTATCATCATACAATTTCTTTAACTTTTCAAAATCTTTGTCCTCTGCAATTTTCACCAGTCCAACATCCATTATAAAACTTCCTATACAATTTGTGAAAAATTAAAAAATCTATTAACTAATACTAAAAATAATAATGACAAAATAAAATAATTCATTTGAACAATTTTATTAACGAAAATAATTTATTGCGTCTAATGCAGCATTGACTAAATTTTAATTTATTGTGCAGCAGAGTTAATTTATTGAAAATAATAATTTGATAAAAAGTTTTTATAGGATAAAAAGAAATTTCGTAAAGAGAGAAAAAATCAAGAATTATAGCTCAATAGAAAAAAAAAGTAATAAAAAGTCAAGGCTTTTAAGTCTTGTAAGCAAGATACAAGAACTTGCAGCTTAAAAAGAAAAACTTTCTATTGAAGATGCGCTGAGTTGAAAAAAAAAGTTTTAAACTGATGAGATAAAAAAGTCTGCAAACTTAAAATTGTTCTGTTAATGTTATTTTTAATATTTTTTTCATACCACGTTACACGTCTTATCAACTATTTTTGTTTCATGCATCTAACGCTAACTAGATTAAATACATTCAAGGGAATGTGCCACTACAATTTCTACGGAAAATATCGTACTCGAGAATGAATGAAACTGTGAAATTTTTATTCATAATTTTCCCGAAAACCTCACGAGACGTGTTTGTTACCTCAAAACGTCGCATTTTCAAGGAACTCTCAACGTTTATGTAATTTAAACCAGTATCTAAATTTGAAATTCAATTTAAATGTGGGTAATCTACATATTACAATTTCTTGCCCAACAAAGTAAAAAAATAAAACGAAACTGGTCAAGGCTGAAATCAACATTCCTTACCCCACAGCGCGCAGAGCAAACTCAGCGACGATAGTCTTTATGCAAGTAAAAGAATAATATATAAATTATATAAACCACCCGAAACGAGAATAAAAAAAAATAAAATTGAAGATTCACAGTGTGACTAACTCCAGCCAGCTTACTTCGAAAACACCAAAAAGATATGTCGAGGAGGAAAAAAAAGGCAGCTGTTTATCTTGAGATAATCTCACGGCACCACATAATCACCATTGAAAAAAAAAAAACACACGCACGGTACAACAACAAAAAACTCACGTCAGACGCGCGGCTATTCTCTCTTCGAAAGCTCTCTTCTGACTCCTCTCCCCCAAACTTCCAAGCAAGCTCACTCGAAATCAGATAAGCTGCTTTAGGTCGCGCCGAACAATCATTATCTCGGTATGATGTTTCGACACGGACCCGGGGCGATAACAGCAGCGATCTCGTCCATCCTGCAGGCACATGTATGTCAGCACACCCCCGCGCGACGACAACAACTGGATGATGCCGCGGAGAGAAAAAAAGTCCACAGGCGTGGGTGGTGGTAGGTAGTCGGGAGGTGCGGGCGAGACCTGCGCAGCTTGCGGCTCTTTCTCGCTCTCCCCCTGAGCTGCATGCGTGTGTTTTATTTTACCGTCGTCGTCGCCTCTCGGCGGGTGATGATTTTCTCGGGATGCCGATCGATTCGCTGCAGTTTATCAAAGCTTTTAAAGCCGCCGGGAGATTTTCTACTGCTAGACTTGCACGAGCAGACGACTCTTTACCTGCAGCAGAAGTCCGCCGCCGCCGCCACTATCTTCTTTTTTTCGAGCGCTGATAAGCGCTGTTAGGTTAGGTCGCACCGTGTAGCTTTTTATATCGGAGAGCTTTCACCGTTGTTAAGAGGATTTTTTTACGATCGTGATAAAGCACGAGGATAAGTGATAATAGTTCAACGCTTTTATACGACGTGACGTGATGTTAGACTGATAATAATGAAATTTCGGTGTTTTTGAAAGCCTTGCGTGAAGGTCAGTCGAGTTGATTTATACTTACTTTTTATAAAAATTGAGTGTCTATACACAAATCAATATTAGTGAAGTAGATTTAATGTTTCTTCTTAACTGCCAGTTCTTCTACTAAAGCCATGAAAATATCATTTGATACTGCTTAAGTTTTTTTTTTTTTACGACGTTTAATAGCTTTTGGGTCATTTAGATTTTATCGGCTTACGCTTTCAAAAAACTGCAATCAATTAATGTTTATCACACTGTATTTTTAATTCTTACATTCATCATTGCGATATTTTTATCTGAATAACAGTTTTATACTCAATTGAGAAAAGGGTTGAAGAAACAAATTGATTTTCTTTTATCTCTGTTATAAACTTGGAATGCGAGCAAGCTATTTCTCAACTTCAATCGCGTCATTTTGACACACGAGATTAGAAGTCTATAGTGTTTTTTATACTTTATAAATAACTTAAATTCTCTGATTTAATTAAATAAATAAATACTATAATCGTTAAGAATTACATTGTAATCGTTCTTCATATTTAAAAAGTGAGAAATTAAAAAACCTCAACTTTTCTATTGCTTATTTTTTTACTTTTTTTGATTCTTTACAAAGTAGGTACTTTTTGAGGTATGACTATTACTGATCACGTTATTGTAGTAAATGAAAAACATTGATAAGAGTAAATGTAACTATACGTTATACACAAAAACCATGTCAGTTGCTTATTACTCATGCGTGCCAATTTAGTTCGTTGGGTGCACCGCAGCCGCTCTGGCTTTCCGTACTCTTGTTTCGAAAAATGCGCCAAAAAAAATCGCGCCTTTTTATTGGTCCTCCTTATACGTCATTTAAAAATGGCTTTGTTTATGTTTTATGTGGCACATGCGCTAGAGTCATTTGCGATTGCCGCTGCAGATACGTACTGACGAATGAGCAATCGTGTTGTTTTCACTTTTTAATAAGACATATAATGTAATCGCGGTGATTAAATATTTTATCTAATGAAATTTCAGAAGACACGATTTTTCTGGAAGAAATAACATTGGATTATCACTGTTGAACTGACACTAGAGCTTGGAAGACCTTAAACCATGGCACCGAATTTCGTCGAGACTGGAAATACTACTTTAGATGATAAAATTAACGAGTGGTTAAATTGGAATAAAGTAAGTTTAATTTTTACACAGAAAAAGTCAAATTTTTGTAATTTAATTCTAATTCCATCGTTTTTGCATTTGCTTGGTGAAAATTCAGAATTTTGTAGTTTAAGGTTCCTATTATAATGTACTTTGTTTTAATATTTAATAAAAATAAATACAATTGAATAATACTTTTACAATTGAAAACTAGATTTTGTTATAAATATTTAAACTGATTTTATGAAATGAATTAAATTATTTCAGGATTCAGAAGCACAGCAAGAAGTGCAAAAATTAGTTGATGCCGAAAATGTCAAAACACTGTCAAATTTATTCCTCAAAAGACTTGAGTTTGGAACAGCTGGTCTTAGAGGAAGAATGGGACCTGGTTATAATCAAATGAATGACTTGGTTATTGTACAAACTGGTCAAGGATTAGCAAAGTATTTGATAAAAATTTTTCCTGATATTAAAGAAAAAGGTATTATTTTGGGCTATGATGGTCGATACAATAGTAAAAGGTATTTCCTAGAACTCAACATTTTATTATTAATATAGATGTATTTTCGTTAATATTAATATTGTAATTTTTATCTTTAAAGATTTGCTGAACTGACTGCAGCAATTTTCTTAAATCATCAAATAAAAGTTTACATGTATTCTAAACTTTGTCCAACACCATTCATACCTTATGGTGTACTCAAATATAAGTGTGCCGCAGGAGTTATGGTAACTGCTTCACACAATCCCAAAGAAGACAATGGTTACAAAGTGTACTGGGATAATGGATCTCAAATTATTTCACCTCATGATAAAGAAATTCAAAAAAGTATCTTAGAAAATCTTGAACCTTTGCCATCGTCCTGGAATACATCTATTGTTTACAGTAATCCTTTATTCAAAGATCCATTGAGTGAAGTAATGAAATCATACTTTGGTGACATTAAAAAAAATGTGTTGTACCCAGAAGTCACTGAAAACACACCACTAAAATTTGTTTATACCCCAGTACATGGAGTTGGTTTTGATTACATGACTGAGGCTTTCCAAGTTTCTAATTTTAAGGTAAAAATTTTGTTTAGTCTATTCAAGTTTTTAAGTTTTGATTGATGATTTATTTTTATCATTGCAGCCATTTATTGTGGTTGAAGAACAAAAAGATCCAGACCCAGAGTTCTCCACAGTCAAGTTTCCTAATCCTGAAGAACCAAGCGCCTTAGAATTAAGCATTAAAACAGCAAATGCACATGGTTCAGAAATTATTTTGGCTAATGATCCTGATGCAGATAGACTTGCATGTGCTGTAAAAACAACAACGTAAGTTTTTATTTATAATTTCAATTTAATAAAATATGAAAAAAATACAATTTTTTTTTTTCAGTGGAAATTGGCACATTTTTACTGGAAATGAATTAGGTGCTTTGCTGGGCTGGTGGATGTTACACTCATTCAGAGTAAGAACTCCTGATTGTAATATATCTGATGCTTATATGATGTCATCTACAGTATCTAGCAAGATTCTTGCATCAATGGCTAAAAAAGAAGGTTTCAAGTTTGAGGTGAGTTAAATAAAGTTTTCAATTTAAGCCGTTATTAAATATATTTTTGAGTAAATAAAAAAAATAAAACTTTCATAAATACTCTATTAATAGAATTTTTAATGTGCAGGAAACTTTGACTGGTTTTAAATGGATGGGCAACAAAGCATCTGAATTGATAAAGTCTGGTAAATTTGTCCTTTTTGCATATGAAGAAGCTATAGGATTCATGTGTGGTCCAAACGTCCTTGACAAGGATGGTGTCAGTGCCGCTATTTGTGTTGCTGAAATGGCCGCGTACTTGCAAACAATGGGACTCACGCTTACGGACAAATTAGCAGAGATTTATTGCGAGTAAGATACACTAAATCGATATAGAGATCAATGTATCGTTTATTACATAAATATTTAAAATAATATTTTATTTTTATTTTAGATATGGCCATCACATTAGTGATAATTCTTATTTTCTTTGCCACGAGCCAGAAACAATCAAATCTATTTTTAATCGTCTAAGGAGTTTTGATGGAAAACAAAACACAGTAAGTTTAAAAATTAATATAAAAACGTCTCAAGAGTTCTTTAAAAAAAAGACTCTATTTCAACTATTCTTTAAAGAGATAATTTTTAATTTTTTAGTTTTAGACACTAAGTATTAAATAATATGATGTGAATTATTTGATTCTTATTCTTGTCTTGGTTTAGATTACGTTTCAACTTTAGTTTCATATTTTCTAAAAATTTTACCGAAGTTTGGTTTAGAAATTAAGAGACAATTTGGTTTCAAAATAAACTAGAGAAAAGAATTGTATATCATTGTACCTTTTTTTACGCTTCAAAGTATGTAAAAGTTTTAATTACACTACAGCTGTTAAAAATATTCTGTTTAAGTTTGTCTCTTTAAGAAAATCGTTTATTTATGCTTGAGTAGTATTCTTATTTCAGAAAGACAGCTCGATTGATTTTTATTTTATTTTAACTTTTTCTTGTTTTAAACAACTTTGGATTCATTCTATTCTTACCATAGCAATGATTCAGTCAACAGTAAATAACGCGTCAAATTTCATTCTAAAAAAAAAACTCGACAATGGTTATTCAACCAGGCAATTATTGTGTCGTGCACTGCATTCAGCAGGTCACTTCCTACTAGCTCATTACAGCCTTTTATGTATATTTTTTTTAATTCGGTTTTTACTAATATCTTTACTGCAGTACTGCACTTGAAACCGTTGAATTGTAGTTCGACGAATAAATTCAGAATTAACTTCATAGAGAATTTTTTTCCAGTTCGTTATATTTATCTGCATATTCATTCATAAATATAACTTCTCGTCTTAATAAACACAAGAAATAGCAAACTGATTACATAAACAAAAAATGTTAATCAAATCTAAGAAGATGCTTCAAGGTAGCATAAGGCATGATCCAATGTAAAAGTGATCAGTAATTTATCTTTGCAAGCAATTTTGAAGTATTTTAAAAAATTGGATTGGCAGGAAAAGATAAAATCCGACTTTCAGCGCGTGGCATAAAATATTATTTTTTTATTGCGCTATTTCATTAGTTTTTTTTTTTTTTTTTTTTACTACTTTGTTAATTAAAAGCGTTCGGTAAATTAGAAATTTGCGATAGTTTTTAACGGTGATACTCTGTTTAAGCGCATCGCACGTGACACTCATGAAATTCAAAAAAGGTTCATTGTTTATAAAAGGCGTTGGGGGTACAGCTATTATAAAAACGAGGAAGTGTGCGAGTGAGTGTGAAAGAACGTTGCGATACATAAATTATGTTAAATAGTCGTGTTTTAAAATCCATTATTGAAGATTTCCGGCATCCAAAAATTTGAAGTAAAATGTCGCAAAACTCTTTTTCCAGCTGCTTTGTTTTATTACAACTGCAAAAGTTGCGTTTTTATTTTAAATTTGCTCCGTTTTCGATAATTTGAAACTCACGATGCAATTTTTCGTTCCCCACCTAACGCGTCACTTAAATTTTGACCTCGTTGTATAAAATGCGCCGGAAAACTTTTCTACATGTTAAAATGTGCAAACAATTTTTTTTTATGTATAAAGTTGATTAGATAAGTCTTACGCCTTGTACGACAAAACATTTTTCACATCAAACATAGTACAGGGAAAAAAGATAATCATCCGTAAACGTGAAAACAATTTATTTAATCTAATATTCGTTAGAATAATTGCTTGCCGTTGAAGGGAATCGGTATCCGTATTTTTTAATCCAAATTTAAAGTTTCGAATACACCAATGATGTCATATAAACAATCGAGGTGCTGGACTAATCGAGTTCGTAAGCGGTACCAAAGCAAAGATAGATAAATATTCAACATTATCGTTGTTTGAATATTTCAATGGTTATGACTTTCCATATATATAGTGCACGAGTATTGAGTATAAATAAAAGTGACTTTCTTGATAGAATTTCGTCGAAAAAAATAATTGCCGAGTATTTTATTTGTTAAATATTAATACTTTTAGAAACAGTAGGATTATTATTTTTATTAAATTAGCTGGTTTCACACTGTTCTTTGAATAAAAAATTGTTGTTTATTTAAATTAATTTTAAAATTATTTTGAAAGTCTTCAAAATCGCTAAAAAAATCAAAAGTTTTAGGAAAAAAATTATTTTTTCGAGTAAAATTTTCAATAATAATAAAAAATTCTTAAATTTTTATACAACGAATTACTCTAAATATATTTAAAAATAACTTTAATGAAAAATAATTTAAATAAAAAATACTCGAAAAATAATAACGAACATTTAGCACAAAAAAAAGAAGAAAATTTGGCGAGTGCAGTTGAAGCCAGACAAAATTGTATATTATGCATTCGACTCTCAGCACTCGAGACAAGAAAAGTAGGCCTCAAAGAAAAATTTGTTCTTATCCGCGAACTGGCCGGAATAATATTGTCATAATCTCTGTCTGTCTTGAGTTGTTTTTGATTGAAGAATTAGGTTTTGATCGTTACGTAGATGGGTTTTTGGAAATTCTTACATAAAAAACTTCTTTTCAACGTGAAACACTTTCAAAGTTCTTAGTTTTGTTTTTAAACTGCCGATAAATAGGTAACATTGGCTGTCGTTGCCTGACATATTGTAATACTCGCCCTGATATATAGTAAAACAACCCCTTCCTTTACTTTAGCCAAAAAAATTAATTTTCAAAAACAGTCAGTCAAAAATTTTAATTTTCTCGGCGAAGTCAACTAGATTTTTTTTCACACTGGTTCTATTTTATTTTCCCCGTTAGCTAAAAAAGATGAATTCATTCTTCAACCTCACTCCGACATAAAAACAGTCGTCGAAAGGTGCATTAACACCATCTATAAGATGATTTTCCAGTCTGATCACCGATTAGCGCCGCGTTTATATTACTCCCCCCGCTAATAATTATACTACATTTCCCGCGTGCATGCATGCACGTCAGCTCGGCAGTCGCTCGGCTGCACCGCGCACAGACAGACAGAAAGATAAGCTCGAGGCGCGCGAGTTGTGTTGTACGTTTGAAAAAAAAAAAGAGCCAGACAATGGTAAGCGCTAAACAATCGGTCTGATAGCTGATGGAAAATGTCGTCGTTGAGAAATCAGCAGTTCTGGGTGGAAAAGCTCCAGGAGGCACTGCTGGCCACCCTGACCCTCGTCCCCTCGGTTCTGTTCGGCGTTCTCGCCCTACCGGCGGCCCAGTCGCTCTACTTCCTCTCGCCCTACTTCGACGAGACCGAATTCGATCAACGTATCCAAAGGTTCTCTCTCTTTTTTTTTTTTTCTTCTTTAATTGCGCGCAGATGATACGATGAATCTCGTTCTTAACAACGATGCAAAAACTATAAATTAACGCCGCGCGTACGTGCGGAGTCAATGCCGCGCGCGGATGGGAAAAAAAATGCATTATAAATTCTGTTTTGGAAAATTGTTGGCGTGAAAATTGAATGTCACGGAAGGGAAATAAAAAGTGTTTTATAGATAACCTCTTTTAAGCGATAAAAAGTTGATTAATTAAACAAATGCGCGACATGAAAACAAAAGAATTTTTTTATAACCCGGGGGATTTAAAAATAAACTTTTTACGATCAAATGGATTTCAAGATAATTTTTTTTTTTTCTTTTTTTTTTTTTTTTGGAAAATTTCGAATTTTATTGTGCATATTAATTAAGGCTGAAGTTGAAAAAATTCAATTGCTGGCTTTTTTTTCATCGCCGGGATCTGAGAGTGCGAATTTCCCGCGCCGTTGATTACGATAATTTGCACTTTCAGCCCGACGTAACTCTGAATCGTGGGTGCTAAAATAAATATCTGAGCTTTTTTTTATTCCGACCACGTGATTTTGATTGAAAAAATATTTTTTATTTTCAGATTAGATTGTAGTTTGTCGGAACATGATTCGAAACTGATGATTAAGCGTAATTTTTCACTCGGCTAGAGAAAAAGAAAAAAAAAATTTTTATCTGATCGTTTCGAAGCTGCGAAAGATAGCAGTTGTTTATTAATATAGATTATCAGTTTTTCTTCATTCAATCGAAGTTAATATTTTAGGGGTTGTCTGGAGACATTTCGTTCTTGACCTCGTGAAACAATCGCATTGTTCAATATTTCCTCATTTATAAAAAAATTGCCTTATTTATTTATTTATTTATTTATTGACTTATTTACAAAAATGTAATTAAATTCGTATGAGCAATAATTCTTTTTTTTAAGCTACGCGTTTATTCAAACTTTAAATAAGACTGTAAAATATTTGAATATTGTTGTCTACTAGACATTACATACGCATTTAAGAACTCAAGGTCGGTAATGAAAACATTGTAAAAAAATATTGCATTCATTTTCCAGTATCCCACCAGCATTCTCGGAGGAAAGTATCCTATCACAAGTGTCCGAGATTTGACAACAGGATACGATAGTACCAAGCCTGGAAATAAAGCCGTCTTACCTACATCTAAATCAAGTCAGATGATAACGTTCACTTTTAAAAATGGTTTGGTAACAACTCTTAGAACCAGTGGAACTGAGCCGAAAATTAAATACTATAATGAACTGTGTGCTTCTCCAGACCAAAAGTTTGTACTTATTTTTTCATCACAATTTTAACGTTTTATTTATTCAATCTAACAGAATTTTATTTTTAACTTTTTTTTTTAGAGACATAAAACAACTAGAGAATATTTTAAGTGTAATGGTGACAGCTATCGTTCAAGAATTTTTGCAACCTGAAGTTAATAAGTTGATACCTCGCAGTTCATAAATCATAAAAAAAGATTGAAAAATTTGTATGTAACGGTTGAAAAAAAATGTCTGAATCTTTTTTAAAGAGTTTTCAGTAACGTAAGAAGGTAGAAATGTTTTTTACTTAAAATTTTTTGCGCGAATGCATAGACTGAACTTGAAGAAGATATTCATGACAGCACAATCGGACGTACACAAAAAAATATAAATTTTATATGTGATAAACTAGATTTAATTTTAACTTTCACTTATATTTTTTCTCAATTAGATTTATTGTAAGTTTTAATAACAATGAATAAATCTTTTCATTCCAAAATGACTCGATGACTTTTTTTAAAGTTACCTTTTTTTTCCTAACATATATTACAGTTGAATTTACATTTTTTTTCAATATATACAACTATTTTACAAGTAAAAAAATTTAAGAAAAAATAGGCTAGTGTGTGGCAGTACTCAATTTAATTTTCACTTCTTTTTTTTCGTCCGACTTCCTTTGCTGTTTTGAACTTGAAATGTTATGCACTGAATAAATAAAAATTTATGATCAGTAATAAATTCAAGTCAAAAGGTATTATTGACAAAAATTTTTGAATTACAATAAATCTAAAGTATAATTATTTCTTACTTGGTGATCTAGGAAATCCATCAGCTCATTGATTTTACACTTCACTCCATTTTGCTTTAGTCTTGAATGCAGTGACTCCAAAGACAAGGGTTCATAAATAACAATTTTTGTGTACAAATCTTTATCAGTTTCTACTAACTCATAAAAAGCATCTTTTAAACTTCGGGCATTTCCCAGCTCAGAAGGAGGATCAGTTTCAGGATTGTAGTCCATTTCTTCGGCTATAATTTGACTATAAAATAAATTAAAAGTAAGTAAAAAGTTATAAATAAAAAAACTTCAAAAATGAAAAAAAATTTTCACCAGTTTTGAGAATTTTCTTCATGTGGTTCTTCATTTTCATCTGAATAATTTTGATTCACAGCTGGCTTTTTACGAGGTGGTTTAGCCTCATCCTCACTCGATGAATTTGTTTCAAGATCTCTTTTTTTAGGCAATGAGGCTACAACTGGAACATGATTGTATATATGCCTTAGTAACAATTTTGCTTTTTTCGAGGGTTGTGGCTTCACTCCAAACTTTCTTAGTTCTTTCTAAAAACAAAAAGAAAAATCATCAAAATATCGATTGAATAAAAAATAAATAATCAAATTTATTAACAATTATCTAAATTAACAACTATATTTTTACGTACATGCAGATGTGGTGTATCTAAATCACTGAGATATGCAGTATCCAACTTGTTTTGATCAGGTGTAGTAAATGAAACTGATTTTTGAATTGTTCTTCCATCAGATTTTTTTGACCTTTCGGTTACATTTATTGCTGAAGCGGATTTGGTTTTGAGTTTTCTACATTTTTCAGAAACTACACTACTTTGAGTTGACGCACTTTTATTAGATTTAGTACGAGACACTTTTTTGTTTTG
Source organism: Encarsia formosa (assembly GCA_038277355.1). Classification (NCBI taxonomy): domain Eukaryota; kingdom Metazoa; phylum Arthropoda; class Insecta; order Hymenoptera; family Aphelinidae; genus Encarsia; species Encarsia formosa. Next base: position 118,423,228 of record CM076184.1, read on the forward strand.
ACTTAAAATTGGGGACGATATTAGAGCTGAAACAGACGAATTTTTCGATGGTAATGGCTTTGCAGGAGAAAACAATTCGGACTTTCGTAATTTTTTTCTCTTAGGAGTTGTTGAACCAGTAGTTTTTTTGCTCGGAGTCGTAATCCAACCGGTATCGTGTTCAGAGTCTTTAAAACGAACGTTAGAATTGTTAGATTCATTATTTTTATTTTCAGGCTCTGGGCTTGACATTATTGAAATGGGGCTAAGGTTTATGACTTCATTTTCGGCAGTTTCTTCTTCACTTCTGCGAAAATTATTTCCAATTACAGTTTGAGTGGGTTTCTTAATAAAATCTTGCTCATTGTCAAATACAGGACTGGGACATGTTTCCAAAATTTTACTAATTTCAGCTTCAACATCATCGTGTTTTTTTTCAGTTGATTCTAAAACCTGACTATTGTTATTTTTGTTGGAATCTGATAATTTACTTTCATCTTTTTGGTCATAATCAAAATTATTTTTAATTTCCAACGATGAGGGGGAATAATTAGGTTTTAAACTATCATTTGTTCCATTTCCTTGGTCTGAATCAGATGATAAGTTAATAATCTCGTCTTCATGATTTTTTAGTACTATTTTAGGACTAGTAACTTTTTTAGATTTCTGCATTTTCTTTCGATCGTTGATGAAATTATGATCAAATTCAATATTTTTACTGTTTGTTTCCAAGCTGTTTGATGGTATAGAGTTATTATTTTTTGAAGATTCGTCAGATTTATTATCATTGTCAAACGAATTTTTAGTGGAGTATTTTTCAGTATCTCGCGCACTGCTTTTAGATGTACCCAAAATTTTCTCAAATTCATCATCAGAATCAGATACTAAAGTTACATCTTTATCCATAATTTTACACTCAGCTCCTGAGTTTTTGAAAATAACTTTTAGACTTTTTTTTGAAGTATCTGAGTTTTCTGAAGTAACAGAGCTAATATTTTGTTTTGAAGTACTTTGTTTCCCATCAAAATTCAGTTCGCTGCGATACTTTTCAATACTGTTATGATGTTTATTATCTTTTTTATATTTTGAATACATAGACATATCTGATTCATTCATGGTTACACCAGTTATTTCATCTTCTGAATTACATAGCCTAGAATCGTTACTCTGAATTTTAGATTGAGTATTAACATCTTCAGGCAATTTAAAATTATGCCTTTTTTTATCAAATTCTTTGGTACTTTTTGATTGACTTTTTTCAAATTCATCACTCAAATTCATCCTGGAATGAATATTTGAAAATTCATCTGTAAGTAAATAATCCATTGAATTTTCTTTTAATGCATTCTTAGTATTTTTTCCTTCTAGATTATTTTCTTCTAATATATCTCGTTCTAACAAACTAATCACTCTATGTTGATCTTTTTCAGTACTGTCTTTAGTTAAATTTGTATATGAATCGTTTTTATTTCTTTTACGAAAAGGATTCATTTTTTTAATTTTAGGTTTGGGAGAATCAGTTTCAGAATCTGTATCCATTATATTTTTGGCATTTTGTTTTCTTATTTTCTCAATTAACTTATCAATACAGGTTATGTTTGCTCTGGATTCTTCTAACATCTTATTACCTTCACTTGTTTCAAACACTGGTGGCGGAGTTACTGCAGAGTACACATCATCTTCATTACTTTCTTTTAATCTTGGTGGAGTAACTGCATCGTAAATTAGTTCTTTTTTAATAATATTTTCTTCTTGATCTGAATCAAGTTCAATACTTGAATAAACAGTCTTTTCTTTTATTCTATCACTAATGAATTCAGATGTACTAGGAACTGAAGTTTTGGTTACATGATCAATTTCAGTATGTAATTTAAAATCATTGTCATCCTCATCCTCATTATTTTCTAAAATAAGACTTTGTGTTCCTATTTGACACATTTCTTCAACATCTTCTTGCATTTCTTTTGAAGCTACATCAATGTTTTCTAAATCAGTTGGACTTAGATTTATAATTGTTTGTTCTGAATCAGAAATTTCAGAATTTTCAATTCCTGGATTTTTATCAATTGATTCTAAACTTTTAGGACTATTTTCTTTATTTATATTTTCTACATTTTTATTTTTTTTTGCACTACCATCCTCTGGTTCAGAATCAAACAAATCAGGAGATAATGTAGTTTGTCTACTTTTTAGTTTTTTCAATTCAGGATTCTTTTCTCTACAATTGATCACAGCAGGGGAAGCATCTGCACCCTTAGTATTCAATGGCTGAAAAAAAAATTTTTTTAATTAACATCAAAATTTATTAATAGCTTTAATGATTTATTTTAAAAATAACTTATGAATGTACCTGGAATTCAAAAGATAAACTTTTTTTTGCTTTTGGAGGATTATTGCACTCTCTTAATAGCTCAATTGCTAGAGCTTGGTTATCACTTTTCTTATCAATTTGATTTATAGTACTAAAAGTATTCAGTCTCTTCAGTTCATTGTGTTTTAACTTTATGTAAGTAGATAAACCTTTCACCCGATACAATTTTCCTAAATTTTGTAATTCAGAAAGTTGAACATCATCTTCAAAAACACTAATATTAGTATTGATTATACCACAATAAACAAATTCTAGAAACGCCAAAACAGAGAGTTCATCTTTGTCAAGCCAGCATATTTGATCTTTAATATGAGGATCAATTTTAGTATCATTTTTCTTGATGGATGATAGAATATTTGAACACTGTATAAAAAAAACTAATCTGTGAGCATAGATATGTTTTTTGTTTTTCACAAAAATAATGATGTCACTTGATCCACTATCATTAATTGCTTCTCCCCAATTTGAAATCATTTTTTTCATAAAATCAAGCTCAGAATTCATGTTGTCTATTTCAGGTGAATCTAAAAAATTGTTATCTTTTTCAATTTCTTCTGTTTCTTTAAGTGGGACGTCAATTTCCATGTGATCATTACTAAAAGATTGATCAATCAAAGTGACATTCTGGTCATGATTAATTGCTTGTTCCAATAAACTCTTGGACTCCTAAAACGTTTTTTCTACATTAAAATTTTTGTTTTACAGCAACAAAGAAAATAATACTAACTTGTGATAGAATCTCATTTTGATCCAATGTCAAGTCATTTTCTGTTTCATTTACTGGAACATCAAATTCCACAGGCTCATAGGCTATTGATTCATTCAGTAAAAAAATATTCTGCTCAGAGTTATTTTTATTTTCTAATTTTAAATTACTGGGATACTGAAAAAAATTTGTTGTTTTTTTTACTTAATACAATAAATTAAAAAATAAAAAACTTACCTCCGTTTCATTATTTCGATCCGATGTTAATAAGTAAATTTCTAAATTTTTAACATGAAAATTATTGATTTTCTTTGTTAATTTACTTCTATCCCAAATCCTATTAGTCTGAAAAATATAAATCGAAACAAAAACTGTATTACTGTTATTATTTTGGAAAACTTAACCTAAAAAATTTTTGTAAATAAACACGTAAGCAAAGATCAAAAATTTTTTTAAAACAATAGATGAAAAAATAACTACCTTTCGTTCAATATCTTTGAGATAACTACTTTTGATGACAATAGGAATCTTTTCTTGCAGAACTTCTCCCGTATTTACATTAGCTTGTGTCAAAGCATCGTCGCCGGTCAAAATACACGCAATTCTTTCCGCCAAAACACGGTCCTTATCATCCTTTGAACGAGATTGCAATACAGTTGAGGCAGATAGTTTTTCTGAAAAAAAATATGATGAATTAAAAATTAAATGAAAATCTGACAATGGTTTAAATTACAAAAAAGATAATCAAATAAATTTTTTTTTTTTTTTTTTCCAAATAGGTATATAAAAATTTTAGCTAAGAATGTATTTTTATAGGAATTTTTCAATAATGTAATTTTTTGTGATTAAAAATATCTGTCAACCAATCATAAAATTAATCTTTAAAATGTCTAAAAATTTTTTTACTTTTTTTTGTTTTATTTACAGCTTCTTCAACCACTGGCTTGTTAGTTGTAAAACCAAAACTTTGAAGATTTACTCGGCGCTCTTCATCATTCATTTCTCTAATACATTCAGAAGGAATCCCTGCTATTATTGCCACTTTCTCCAAATCTTCTAGCTGTTGTGCTTCATATAATGATTCTGACAATGCTTTAACAAGCTGAAGTTGTTGGTCATCTCCAGTAGTCTAAGAATTATACCAAATAATAGTAATTATCAAAAAATTAAAAAATCAAAATATAGCTTCATTTTAACTGTAACTACATTTACACATGATGTAGCAAGATGTTTTATAAAATTAATTTAAATAAAATTTTAATCAAATTTTTCAAAATCAAACAAAAAGATAAATAAAATTATCTGTTCTTTCAAAGTAGCAATTTAAAATTTTTAGCTCAAATCAAAAGTTTATTTTTTATAAGAAAAAAATTTATTTTATTAATATACATGCAGAACAGAAAAGAAATTGATTGTAAATTTTAACTAAAGTATGTGACTTTTTAAAAGAAGCAAATCATAGATAATTTTTAATTAAAGAAAACATACATAATTTTTACTACGAAAGACTTTTTTTCTTTCTGGAATAGCTGGTGCTGCAAGTAAGCCCATTGCCTTCCTCTCTTCTGCTTGTCGCTCTTGTAATTTTTTTGCATCAAGTAATTGTTTGATTGAAACATTACTTTTTGATGCACAAATTTTCATGTGATTAAATTGAGATGTATCATCTTTAAATGGTTTTAAGCATAAAGGACATGGAAATGATTCTTTAACTTCCACTTCACTTTGTTTTGAACTAGGAAGTTTAAAAAAAGTAGACTCCAATAATGGTTGATTTGCATCAGTTTTGACATTTTTTGTTTTCACGTTTGATTTGTTTTTAGATTTCAAAATATTTTTTTTTGCTTTTTCAGAATCAATTTTAAATTTGTTTAAAATTGATTTGTATTCTGGTTTATTCGGTGGTGATTTAAAGTCAGCTAAGCTGTCATCTGTATTTGATGAATTTGAAATGTTTTTATTGGGAGGTGTTTTTTCACTATCAAAGTTTTTCTCCCGATTAAAATCATTGTCAATGACTTCTCCAATAGTTTGGCTTGAATTATTTTCTGAACTAAAAGGAAAATAAAAATTTTTACTCCATTTTTGCTTATCTTTTATTTCGGTTTTTGTAGTTGAAAAACAATTTGCTTTTTAGCAAACATGAAGTTGTTAGTAAACAAAAACTATTGGTTGCGTGTAGGTACAAAAGAATTAATAATAAAAAAAGAGACAGTGCTTAGAACAATACTATAACCTTTAATGTACTACAAACTTTTTTACAGTTTATTGGTCTAGAAATATACAAAGTAGACAAGTCTTTCGGATGAATTCTTCATACCTGTCAATAGAATTCCTTTTTAAGCGTAATTTTCCTCTGAGATTTGTTTTAGAAGTCTCGCTATTGCTTTCACCCTGCATTTTTGTTGAAAGCTATTAAAACATATAAGTCCAGTCAGGCTTTTTCTCATATGAATCTTTCTTCGAGGCAATAGCTCGTTGTACCATGGGATCTCTTGCAAATTCTTTTAGTTCCCTTTCCTCTTCTGTTTCTTTAACTAAGTCAAAGGAATGATTTATTTTTCTTTTAAAGTGAGGCACATACCTGTAAAGATAAAAAATTTTTTTTTTGAGTAAAAAACTTTTTAATTATAAAGAATAATCAATTAAAAAATGAAATTACATACTGTGTTAAATTAATGAGAGCATATGTCACACCAATAATTCCAAAACAAAAATAATAACAATATTTATTTGCAGGGGTACCCCATAAATATCTTGGTTTTCTCTTGGAAATGTCAGTCGGATCAGGCCACATTTCAAATCATATAAAGAAGATTAAAAATTAACTTTTTCAAAGTAGTTTCATGCGATAAATTTTATAAGAAATAGTAATAATAATAATCTAAACACGGTTTTTTATAACCCCTTTCGCTATTATTATTGTAAGTTGCATCTGATCTGATTCCGAAACCAAAAGTATGTACATGGTGTACTACTGACATCTGTTGGCACGTGGAGGAGCATGAAGACAGAACCGCTCATATTCAAATTTTTAGGCTTACAAATTGCAATCACAATTAGCAATTCACATTGCTAGGAAAGGTAAAATAAAATTATGATTGAAATACTGTTCTTTTTTACTTGTAACTTGAATTTTTAATATATCAATTGATTTTAGCTAAAAATAATTTGCATGTTGAAGTCGGCAAAACTGAAATTTTAAACTAATATTTTTTAAATTAACTTAGACGTGTAAGTTTAAGAACCATGAAAAATTGAAAAAATGAAATATTAGTACAAATTAAGTAACATTTTTTACGAAATCAAGAAACTTTGAGTCATACTTTTGTGTAGCCCGGATTTTGACCGAATCTGTATTATAATTCACTCAGCAACGACGATGACCTTACGAAACGCTTGCCTCTGTGGGAAGCGATACTCTCAGCTGTCACGTAAAAATTGTCGATTGTCGCTTAAGATATGATTTCAGATCCTGGATTCTTGCTCAAGTGACTCCGAGAGTTAATTTTTTATTAACAATTAAATAAACCGACAAGCTCGAAGCCCCCGAAACAATGGGAAGTCCAATAAATAAATAATTTTTTATAAGCAATTAAATAAACCAACAAGCTCTGAACCCCCATAACGCTGAGGAGAGCGAAAGATAAATTATTTTTTATAAAAAATTAATTAAACCGCCAAGCTCTAAACCTCCAAAACGCAGGGGAGAGCGATAAATAAATAATTTTTTATAAACAATTAATTAAACTGCCAAGCTCCAAACCCCCATAACGCTGGGGACAGCGATAAATAAATAATTTTTTATAAACAATTAAATAAACCGACAAGCTCTAAGCCCCAATAATGCTGGGGAGAGCGATAAATAAATTGTTTTTTATAAACAATTAAATAAACCACCAAGCTCTAAACCCCCAAAGCGCTAGGGAAAGCGATAAACTAATTATTTTTTATAATCATATTTGATAAATTAATATTTTTGGCGCTTGGCGGTTTATTAAATTGTTTAAAAAAAATAATTAATTTATCGCTTTCCCCAGCGTTATGGGGGCTTAGAGCTTGTCAGTTTATTTAATTGTTTATAAAAAATAATTTACTTATCACTCTCCCCAGCATTATTGGGGGTTAGAGCTTGGTGGTTTATTTAATTGTTTATAAAAAATAATATATTTATCGCTCTCCCCAGCTTTATGGGGGCTTAGAGCTTGTCGGTAAATTTAATTATTTATAAAAAATTATGTATTTGTCTCTCTCCCCAGCGTTTTAGGGGTTTAGAGCTTGGCAGTTTATTAAATTGTTTATAAAAAATAATTAATTTATCGCTTTCCCCAGCGTTATTGGGGTTTAGAGCTGGTCGGTTTATTGAATTATTTATAAAAAATAATTTACTTATCACTCTCCCCAGCATTATTGGGCTTAGAACTTGTCGGTTTATTTAATTGTTTATAAAAAATTATTTATTTATCGCTGTCCCCAGCGTTATGGGGGCTTAGAGCTTGTCAGTTTATTTAATTGTTTATTAAAAATAATTCATTAATCGCTTTTTCCAGCGTCATTGGGGCTTAGAGCTTGGCGGTTTATTTAATTGTTTATAAAAACATATTTATTTATCTATTTTTCCAGCGTTACAGGGGTTTCAAGCTTGCTGGTTACTTATTTGTTTATAAAAATAATTTATTTATCCATTTTTCCAGCGTTATGGGGGTTCAAAGCTCGTCGGTTAATTATTTGTTTATAAAAAAATATTCATTTAATTTTTTTCCATCGTTACAGGGGTTTGAAGCTTGCTGGTTAGTTATTTGTTTATAAAAAATAATTTATTTATCGCTGTACCCAGCGTTATTGTCTTATTTTATTAACAATTAATTAAACCGCCAAGCTCTAAACCCTCATAACGCTGGGGAGAGCGATAAATACATAATTTTTTATAAACAATCAAATAAACTGACAAGCTCTAAACCCCAATAACGCTGGGGAGAGAGATAAATAAATTATTTTTTTTAAATAATTAAATAAACTGCCAAGCTCTAAGCCCCCAAAACAATGGGGAGAGCGATAAATACATAATTTTTTATAAACAATTAATTAAACCGCCAAGCTTTAAGCCCCAATAACGTTGGGGAGAGTGATAAATACATAATTTTTTATAAACAATTAAATAAACTGACAAGCTCTAAACCCAAATAACGCTGGGGAGAGAGATAAATACATAATTTTTGATAAACAATTTAATAAACCGCCAAGCTCTAACAATATTAATTTATCAAATATTATTATAAAAAATAATTAATTTATCGCTTTCCCCAGCGTTTTGGGGGTTTAGAGCTTGGTGGTTTATTTAATTGTTTATAAAAAATAATTTTTTTATCGCTCTCCCCAGCGTTTTGAGGGTTTAGAGCTTGGCGGTTTATTCAATTGTTTATAAAAAATAATTTATGTATCGCTCTCCCCAGCGTTTTGGGGTTTTAGAGCTTGTCGGTTTGTTTAATTGTTTATAAAAAATTATGTATTTATCGCTCTCCCCAGCGTTACGGGGTTTACAGCTCGTCGGTTTACTTAATTGTTTATAAAAAAATATTTATTTATCTATTTTTCCAGCGTTACAGGAGTTTCAAGCTTGCTGGTTACTTATTTGTTTATAAAAAATAATTTATTTATCTATATCCCAGCGTTACAGGGGTTTCAACCATGCTGGTTAGTTATTTGTTTAAAAAAAATATTTTATTTATCTTATTTTTCAGCGTTATGGGGGTTTAAAGCTTGCTGGTTAGTTATTTGTTTATAAAAAATAATTTATTTATCAATTTTTCCAGCGTTATGGGGGTTTAAAGCTCGTCGGTTAATTATTTGTTTATAAAAAATTATTCATTTATCCTTTTTTCCAGCGTTACGGGGGTTTGAAGCTTACTGGTTAGTTATTTGTTTATAAAAAATAATTTATTTATCGCTGTACCCAGCGTTATTGGGTTGTCAAACTTGTGGGACTCCTTTACTAGCCCAACGAACAACCTGAACCTAATGCTTAGTCGAAAAGTATGCCCTGAACTTATAGCTTAGTCCCCTGAGCAGAATATCGATACTAACGCTGTAGGAATTAGGATGCGTTTGCTTTTGATCCGCTGACCGCTCGTGAATCGTGATGAGACGGAATTGGACGGAATCAAAGAGCAGAAAGAGAGAGAGAGAGAGAGAGAAGATTTGTTGTGATCGTTTAAGCAGCATGTGTACATTTCGTAGTATATTTAAGCTGCATGTCATAAATAATAAGCACTGTCCTCTGTGGATTTGTTTTTGTTCAAGAAAAAAAAAATTCATTTTTAAAAATAAACAAAGCTTATTAATTTTGTACCTGAAATAATATAGTACTTTAGAGCAAGATCATATTATTTTCAACCTAAGTGTTCCTAGATATTTATTTTGTATACAAAGGTTTGTGTTTTAAAAAAATGGAATATTCCAGTATGAAGATGGAAGTAGATAATGATAGCAATCATTCATATGAATTTGATTCTTGTAAAAAGTGTCAGAATTACATTGATGATCCAGACAATAATCCTGGAATACCATGTTTGGGAGAGTGCCAACAGATGACACATATAAGATGTTTGGTTCCAAATTGTTTATTAGGAGATGTATTTTATGATTATTTTTGTTCCGACTGCTCAGAATTAAAAAAAGAAGAGATTGTTCGACAAAAACTGCCTTGGCTTACAGTTGTTCTTTTAGCCTTACACAATTTGAGAATAAAATCAATAGGTTTAAGTGAAAAAAAGTACTTTCATTGGAAAACACATATTACTAAATTTATTGATGATCGTTGGGATATTTTATTTCCTAGTGTAGATAAAAAGTATGATCCTATTTATTTTTAAAACTTTAAAAATTTTAATGACATATTTCAACTTTCAAATACATTTATAGTTATTTTATTTTTTAGACGAAGAGCGAGAACTTGGACGAGTACAGTATCTAGTAATTTATCAAATAACAGAGGAGTATTTTTTGAATCTGGAACATTTGAATTAAACAAACAAGGATGGTGGAAACTAATTGGAAATGATCTTCCGAAAGTAATGCTTGATAGTAAGTTTAACAAAATTTTTATTTTATTTTGTTTAATTAAAAAAAATGTTATTATAGCTTAGACATTTCAAGAGTGCAATAAAACCATCTTTTTTTTAGTTTGTATAAAATAAAATAAATTTTTACTAGTTAATTTTTTTTGATTTAGAGCGTAACAAAGCAATTGAAGAAGAAAAAAACCAAAAGGAGGAAAATAAATTTGATTCAAATTGCAAAGGTATGAAAAAATTTCATTTTATTAAAAAAATTTTCTAAATGAGTTGTACATAATACATAAGACTGTACTAGTTGTAAAAAATATTTAAGCTGTAATTTACTAAAATTATTTAAAAAGTATCTATTGAAAAAAAAGACTAATCTAATTTCATGATTTAATTTTATGTAATTTTTCAGTTTTTATTAATTAAAATTTTTTTACTGCTATTATCTATTATTTTTTGCATATTTATGGTTGTCTAGTAAAGCTCTAGATAAAAAGAGAAAATTTGCAAAACAATTTTTTTTTTCTTTTTTTTTTCTAATTTTATTCTCAAATAGAAAAACTTGTATAACTTTGCAAAATTGAAGTCATACTTACAATGATTTAAATTTTTTAAGAAATAATTTTTTTTTTTAAAGAAATTCTAGATTTGGGCCTTGATCAACCAAATATTAAAACTGATTTTCCGTCATTTAATTTTGTGACCGTTGATGACTCCATTATTCAAACAAATATAAATTTTCCTGAAAATTTCATGACTGATTCATATGAAAATATGATAAATGAAAATGATGATGATGATGATTTATCTGAAGATGGGATAGATACAGATGTAGCAAATCTGGATTTTAAAGAAAATTTTTTAGGGGATGATTTACCATCAAAACAAGAGATTGATGAATTTTTATTGGGTGGAATGGAGTCTGAAAACGAATTAAGTGAAATAGTTCAAAAGTACCAAATTAAAATGGAAGATAAGTACGAAGGTGATGTAGAAGAAAATTCTCAAAACGAAGATTTTGAATATCCTCCTGCAGAACCTTCCCTTTTTACTCAGTCATTAGAAAAATCAAAGCCCTGGGATGAATGTGTAGAATCAATTAATAAAGGTATTTTTTTATTATTAAATTATTTAAGTTATTTTTAATTACAAATGAACATCTTCATCATTTTTATATTTTCAGCTGATGTAAAACCTTTAATGAGTATTCAAGAAGAAGAATATTATTTATATAAAATTGAAAAATACAAAAATTTATTGAATACTGCTCCAATAGAAGTACAACAATTTTATCGGAGACTTGTTGTTAGAAAACAAAGAAGAGAATTAGGATTACCAATTTTGAATATTGATGCTTTAGAAAAATCAAATGCAATTTTAGATAACGATTGCTTAAGAAAATATGATGGTTCACAAGACTCTAATATAAGATTGGCGGGTCGTTGTTTAGAATCTGATGCTGTTTACAGTCCTCATACAAAAAGACTGTTGAAACATTTTATTAAAAGACACTATTTTCCTTATTCAGAAAGTCCACTATGGTTTAGAGTGATGACTGATTTATTAGTTAAAGTTAACAGCAAAAATACTGAAGTAAAGTGTATACCCAAAAGTGCTTTAATTGATTATTGCTACATGAAGCCTCAACATTTACCTGCAGTAAACAGACTTTGTACAGAATTTTTCTGGCCAGTTGATGGTAGGTACACTCAAGTAACTAATTAAAAACAAGTAAAGTTATATTCATAAAAGTAGTAATTAAGTAAGCTATAATTTTATTTTTTTTAATGATCTAATAATTATTTTTTACAGTTGGGGATTGCTTGAATTACCCTGATTTTACAGCAGTTGCTTTATATAAAAAACTAGTAATTGGATGTGCGATCATGGTTCCTGATGCAGCTTGCAATGAAGCTTATATTCAATTTTTAGTAGTACGACCTGAATGGCAAAGAGCTGGAATAGCCTCATCTATGCTTTACCATTTATATCAGACATGTATGAGTAATGACATTACTTTGCATGTGTCAGTTTCAAATCCTGCTGTAATTTTGTATGAGAAATTTGGATTTAAAAAAGAAGAACTTGTCTTAGACTTTTATGATAAATATTTACCACCAGGTTCAAAAGACAGTAGAGATGCATTTTTTTACAGGCTAGCTAGATAAATATAACAAATATATATTTCTTCAGATTGTACATATTAATATTCAGATTGGGTTTAAGTGTTTTAAGACCAAATAATAGTCCAGCTAAATTTTTATTTTTTATACTGCTTAAGTTTTTAGATAGATTAATTTATTTAGCTTTACACATGATCATGATAATATTTTTTGAAACTTATAAAATTCATAGAACTTTGATATTTTGTAAATATAAAAATAAACAAAGAGGCAGGCGTCCTCCATTTTTTAAATAATCATAAAAAACATTTTTTATTCTTTACTCAAATGCCTTTTATAAACTATTCCTAAGGGGTGTAACTAAAATAAAAAAACTGGATTCATTTGTTTAAATACTGATTTAAATACAAGTATAAAAATTCATTATACCCCATAGAGATAATAAAAATTATTATCTGTACATACATAAGAGATATTGGGTGTAAATTACAATTATACTTTTAAATTTACAAAGTATTAAGTACTCTCGCTCAACATTTTTATTTTTAATTATTTGATAAAATTTAAATAGAATTTTCTTAATTTTTTACAAAATAAAATATTTTGAAGTGTTGAATGATTCTGAAAAAATTTAAATTTCATCATTCAGTTAAATAAATTTATACAATTAATTTACAAAATATAATTTCGGTTCCTTAAATAAGTTACCCTCATAATTAAATATATTTACGAAAATTGTTTTTAACATACAAAACAATGATTTATTTACTATTTTTTGCTAAGGGGTCATTCACAAAGTACGTCACCACGGGGGAGGGGGGGAGGGGTTTTTGAGATGTTACTATTGGTGACTTGGGGAGGGGGAGGGGTTAATATGATTGTTACGTCACAAAAAAAAAATTTTTTTTTAAGAAACAAAAGTTTTTTTTAGAAATGATTTCTGTTAAAAAATAAATAAATATTTTTTACTAAAAAGTTAAATAAAAAAATCATACTTACATGAATCTCGTTGATGAAAATTTAAAACTAAGTAAAATTGCACATGCATACAATTTTTTTCTTTTCTTTTTCTTTCTCAAGATTTAATCGCACTAAAATAAATTGCACGTCTTCTAAAAAGCATATTAAAGAAACGCACCAAAAAAAATCGGCTCGTGCTACCAAAATTCGACCCGTTAAAATTGCAGCTCAACGAGCACGCTAATTAATGATTATAAAAAAAGATCAAGAAACAGGAGCAGAAGATACTGAATGGATCGAAGAATCCGATGTTGAGTATGATTCTTCAAATATAGATAAAACTGATCCATCAAATAATATTCCTGTAATAGAGTCTATTAAAAATTGTATGAAAAATCCTTGGAAGATGTAAAAGAAAGATAAAAATTGGTTTTGTATTTTACCGACAAAATTTTTCAATATTACTAAAAAGCATGCGCGCAACAACGGGGGTGGGGGGGGGGTGTCCTGACACCCCCTAAGCTAGTACAAGACACCCTTTACAATTATTTAGGGGTGTCCAAGACTCTGGGCACCCAAGTTCAACAAAAAAACTGGTCGGCTATCCCCCAAGCTCTAAACCCCCAAATACCCTGGGCGCCAGAGGTCAACGAAAAAACTGGTCGGCTATTCCCCAAGCTCTAAACCCCCAACTACCCTGGGCGCCCGAGGTCAACGAAAAAACTGGTCAGCTATCCCCCAAGCTTTAAACCTCCAGATACTCTGGGCGTCCGAGTTCAACAAAAAGACTGGTGGGCTATCCTCCAAGCTCTAAACCCCCAAATACTGTGGGCGCCCGAGTTCTCCCTTGGGGGATAGCTGACCAATTTTTTCGCTGACCTCGGGCGCCCAGGGCTTTTGGAGGTTTAGAGCTTGGGGGATAGCTGACCAATTTTTTCGTAGACCTCTGGCGCCCTGGGTCTTGGTGGTTTAGAGCTTGGGGGATAGCCTACCAGTTTTTTTGTTGAACTCGGCCGCCCAGGGTCTTGGTAGTTTAGAGCTTGAAGCATAGCTGATCAGTTTTTATCTTGAACTCGGGCGCCTAGGGTATTTGGAGGGTTTAGAGCTTGGGGGATAGCTGATCAGATTATTTATTGAACTCGACGCTCAGGGTTTTAGGGGTTTAGAGCTTGGGGGATAGCTGATCAGTTTTTCCGTTGACCTCGAGCGCCCAGGGTATTTGGGGGTTTAGAGCGTGGGGGATGATTAACCAGTCTATTTATTAAACTCATATTTTTTTTTTTTTTTTTTAGACGTCAGTTTCATTGGGGGAGAGGGGGGAGGGTTGGACCTCAGGATACCCCCTAGCTGGAAGGAGTTGTTGCGCCCCTGCTAAAAAGTATTATAGTTTTAATTTACTTTAAGGATGTTTGGTACTTACAAAAAAATGCATCCATTTTGTCAATTTTAATTGAATCTTCTAATAATTAATATTAAAATAAACGTTGGATTTTTCTCCGTTTTGGTTTGTCAAAAATTGAAATTGTTGTTTAAATAATTGAACACGTAATCTTATGAAAAATTTTATTAAATAAAAAAAATTTGAAATTCAATATTTTAAAAATATTAAAATTTTCTTTGAAGTGTCACCGAAACTACCTCACAGTTTTTTCAGCGATCTCTGCATTTTTGAGAGAGTTACAAGTGATTAAGAAAAAAAAATGCTTGATTTTTTTAGACTACCTCTTCAATTGCTTAAACAAATAATTTGATTTTTCTAAACACTAAGATGGACAAGAATAGGGAACAACTCAAACGATTATAAATGTTCGATTAAAATTGACAAAACGGTTGCATTTTTTTGTAAGTACCAAACATCCTTAATTAACTATTGATTTAACTCTAATGCACTAAGTATTAAAATAAGAATGAGAGTAATAATAAAATAAGTAACGTTATAATTATGACTAAAACTAAACATACCATTTAAAAGTTTTTGTTTTCATTTGTTATTACTGTTAATTTTTTAATCACTTATGAAAAGTTATAATAGTTCATTTCCCAGAAAAAGGGGGGGGGTTAATGATAAAATGGTGACGTACTTTTAGGGGGAGGGGTTTGCGAAGATGTGACTATCTGTTACAAGGGGGAGGGGGGCGTCAGAAGTGTCTAAAAAATTGGTGACGTACTTTTTGAATGACCCCTAACACATTGTTTTTACTTATTATTCTTAAGATTATAAAAAAAACAAATTACATAAACCCATTCACACTGAATATGAATAATTAATTACAAAATTAATTTCCTATTTTCCAATCAGGTTTTAAATTGCAATTATTTTTTGATTACATTTCACAGCTTCTTTACGCAAACGATTGTTTATGATCGATACAAACGAAGTTTGTATAATTTAATATTATACGTAATAAAATTAAATTTAAATTCATACAAACTTTTTCTACGCGCCAAATTTACTTTTCTGGTTGATTTATACGCCTTATTAGTTATTATACTAACTTGCCATGCACTATCTTACCCTACCCTAGCTTCAGAATTCCTAACACTTGTTGCAAACATTCAGGGGTTGTGGTAGTAGTTCGATAACTCTTTTTATCAGTAACATTATTAACAAGAACATAATGTTACTAGCTTAAATATTCAATATTCATATCAAATTAAAATTAAAAATAATAAAATTGTAAATACTGCAGATAGTGTAGAAAATTGTAAAATTAGATAGTTTAGTTTAATTTAATTTAGACAGTATTTTATTTATTCATTATTGTTATTTTTTTTAGCACACCTAAAAATTTATTATAATAATTCTTGCCGTAAAATTTATATACATGAAATTTTAAAATAATTAAAAACGCTGCAATAATGAGCAATCAACTCGAAAAATTAAAAGTTTTAACTTTTAATGTCGGTATTAACAAACAAACCGATTGATCTTACCCTGCTATATAATTTCCTAACTCAACTGTAATACCTATCTTTATGGTATTTATGTTTTTAAAAAGAAATGATTATTTTTCACTTTTATTATCTTTATTTATTAGTTTCTTTATTATACATAAATTGTACGCAGTGTTTGCGAGCAGAAGTGTGACGGCAGACTGTCGCCTGCGAGCAATTACACTCGTTTATATTGGCCTGCACATCAAAAAAGCACGAAGCACAGGCGCCTGTGCGTGTGCGTGTGCTTTCGTGCTTTTGTTGCTCCAAAGATTAAATTCAGGTTAGGGGTATCATTCGTTGGTTAAAAATCGATTCATGAACTTGCATTTTTTCACTAAATTAATTTTTAAAGGATGTATATAGTTTAGTAAAAAATCAAATGATTATTAAAAATTTAATTGTTTAGTGAAAAATAAATAATATATACTCTTGTGAAGAGATTAAAAATTGTTACTCATTTCAAATTTATGTATGATGTTTTTTTAAGTTGCTAAAATCAAAATTAAATTCATTTTTGAATAATACTCTTTTTTAGCAAGCAAAATTTTATCTGTGTTCATTATACGAAAAAATAAATCGGTGTATTATTTTTTACTAATTATATAAAAAAAAAACTCAACTTAAATTCAGACTTTACTAAAATTTTTAGTTTCTAATTTTCGATATCTTGCGAAAGATGTTGAAAATTTTTGACTTACATATAAAACTAGTTTTAAAGCTTAATTTTTACCTAAAAAATCTAGCAAGACTTTTACTTTTTTATTGGCCTGGTTGCATCAAATAGTAATGAGTTGTAAAAAATTCAATAAATAAGTAAGAAAAACCACTAAATACTCGATAAAAATGATTTCTAGCTTCAGTATACTCGATCACAGCAATTAATACACTTTAATAAGGTACTCTACTGCAAAAAGTTTTTCTTATTACATTGAATCTTATTGTTATAATGGATTTTATAAGTATCAAAAAGAATTTTTAGACAATCCGAAGCATCATTTTTGGAGCAGTGTTGCGCCGACTGTCGCGCGTGGCAGACGTGTCTTCTCGGCAGTTTATAGAGGTTAATTTCTCCGCTGCGCGGCGACTGCCGCTGGGTGGCGTCGCTTTGTGCTGAATCTCTTTGTTGAGGTTTTTTCTTTTTTTTTTACGCGTAAGATAAAGTGAATAACCCAAATGTCTACTCAAACGAAAACAACTACTACTACTACTATGTCGTACTCGAACGTTACCTCTGTTTCTACGTACCCCAAGAAAGACCAAGCAATTGTCTTTGACACCATTGAAGGAGTAAAAGCGGAAGATTATGTTTATGCTATTGCCTCTATAGTGCCTCCCCAAAACATTGTAGCTGCTTCTAAAATCACGCAGAATCGATTTTGTGTTTTCTTTAATAGTGCCTCCATAGTGGATGAAATTACCAAGGAAGGAAAAAATGTGCTTGTTGTTCAAGGCCGTAAAATTACGATTCGCCCCTACATTGCCAGACTAAAGCGAGTGATTTTCTCAAATGTATTGCCGTGTATTCCGAACCATATCCTGCTTGAAAAATTAGAGGAATTCAACGTTGTACCTAAATCCAGCCTTACTCCAGTGCGCATGAGCCTTGTCCAAGTCGGCTTTTCGCACGTGATGTCCTTCAGGCGTCAGCTGTTTGTGGATCCGGAAGAAATCGATAAAATTCCCTCCGACTTTACCCTAAACTACGATGGCACGGCATATCATGTTTATGCATCTTCCGATAAAATGAAATGCTTTCAATGTTTACAAGAGGGTCATTCCTCGAAGAGTTGCCCGCAAAATAAACAACAACAAAAGCTGAGTCAAGGTCAGCATACACTTCCAGCTCAGCCTTCTCCCGCGGTCGATAAGGTAGGAGCTCCTCAATTCCCGCAGTCTACAACTACTAAACCTACAGTGCACATGGAAACAGCTGATGACAAAAACAAGGAATCGACTTCTAATACGGCTGTTGACGGCGATGTTAATACGCCTCGTTTCAACGGCCAAAATTTATTCGTGAAACCAAGCGGCGATAATTTCAAAAGAACTTTTTCAAAAGCATCTCTGTCTTCCACGGAAAGAAAAGTCACAGATGAAGATGAAAATCAGAGGAGCAAACCCGATGATGAACTTCAAAAGACTCCCGAGATGCCAACGCAAAAAAAAAAGAAGCTAAAAAAATCCAGCACTACTAGCAAAACCACAACGACGGAACTTAAAGAACAAATCGACTTGGCTAGGATCGAAATCCCCAACTATATCGCTGCTACTTTCCCGATTACCTTCGAGGAGCTGACGCTAATGCTAACTGAGACGCTACAGGTTACCTATCAAGAGGTACCTGCGGTAGTTGATAAATTCACATCCAATAGACAAGCAGTGGTAATAATGCTTAATGAGATACATAAATATGTTGACTCACGTGTCATGAAAACAAGGATCACTAAAACGGCTAATGCCATTACGGCCTCTGTTGATGGTGGCGAGTTTCCTCCCTCATCCTCGGCCTCGGAGGTTGAGACTTGCGAGTCTGATCACTCGCAGTACTGAATTTTCTTCTCACACTACAACAGACATAGATTGCAACAATATGTGTTGCAATCTCGCAGATGCGAATAATATTCGTATTTTATTTTGGAATCCACGAAGTATAGTCAAGAAAGCTGGAGAGTTGCAAAAGCTGCTGCATGATTACGACGTGATTGTTTTGGCTGAAACATGGCTCAAGCCACACCTGCATTTTAACTTCAGCTCTTTTAATGTATTTAGACAGGATCGTCTACATGCTACTGGCGGCGGTTTAGTTTTTCTTGTACACGTTGCGTTAAATTATGAGTCTGTTAATGATCTTACTAACCTTAATCCTTCAGTTGAAATGTGTGGAATTAAGATACTTAATTTAAGTAAACCTCTGACTATTCTGGCCTGCTACCGTCCTCCGACCCAAGTCAGTTTGACGGATTTGGAATGGGAGGCTCTTATTGGTAACACTGACAGATATGATCAATGCCTGCTGATTGGAGATTTTAATGCACATAACCAGGCTTGGAACTGTATAGACACTGATGTCAACGGACGCAGACTTCAAGAGCATGCTGACAAGTATGGATTGATATTACACAATCATGATAGCATCACTCATCTTGATCCATCTACACTTAAGGAATCCAATATAGATCTTATATTTTCCTCGCCCGACATTGCTTCATTCACACATACCAAAGTCTATAACGATAGTCATGGTTCAGACCATTTCCCCGTCGAAATTATTGTCGACGTCGAGAAGGTGATATACCACCGTAAGTCATTCAAGATTCAATCAACGCGCACAAACTGGCTGTCAGTAAATGAGATTTTGGATGAAAAATACATTAAATTTCTCGATAGCGAGTATGAATTAAAGTCACCTGTGGGTAAATACGAATTTTTTATCGAAACAATAAGTGATGCGGTCGTAAGATGTACTCCAAGAAGGAAAGTTGTCAGCCCCAAACTTCATCGAAACCCTGTTCGCTGGTGGGATGCTGATTGTGATCGAGCCAAGAGACTCCGGCAAGCAGCGTACAAAAGATGGCGCTATACCCGACTTGATAACGACCATGCCCATTATAAGACCGCTAGAACTGCGGCAAGAAAGTTATTCAGGCGAAAGAAAAGAGAATGCTTCAAAAAATTTGCTTCCACTATAGATTTCAAGAACCAAGTCACATATACCTGGAGAATGGCCAAGGTTTTCAAAAACAAATTTACCAAGACTAAAGTTACCTCTCGCTCTGAATATCTCGATAATAAACAAAAAGTGGCTGAGTCTCTCGATAAGATCTGCACTTTTGACACCCCAAATGATCCCGGTTGGCTACCAGAGTCGCAAGATGACCCACTTCTGGATGCACCTTTTACATATACTGAGTTTAACACGGCACTTTTTTCAAGAGGTGACAAATCCTCCCCTGGAGTCGATGGGATTAATTACGAGGTTCTTCGAAAAATTCCAATTAAATATAATCTGTTGCTACTTGATATTTTGAATATGCTGTTTTTAGATAATTCATATCCTGAGAGTTGGCGAGACACCTATCTACATTTTGTGGAAAAACCAAATGGCAATGGACTAAGACCTCTGGCACTCACTTCTTGTATTAGCAAGATATTTGAACTGATGGTTTCAAATAGGCTTCGCTGGTTTGTTGAAACAAATGGTTATCTCCCCCGCAATCAAGGTGGCTTTCGTAAGGGTTATTCTTGTTCTGATAACTTGACAGTCCTAAAGTTTGATGTAGAAGAAGCCCTTAAGAGTCACGAGCACGTTCTTGCGGTATATCTGGATGTAAGCAATGCCTACAATGAAGTACGCAGTGACATCTTATTACATAAATTGGCCGGCTTTGGGTTCTCGACAAAACTACTCAAGTTTATTAAGTTTCTCACTTACCAGAGAAATGTGTACACGGAGATCAACCCTGATAAACCTCGCAGCTGCTATAAGGGACTGCCGCAGGGTGGTGTCCTTAGTCCTCTACTTTATTTACTATACGTCACCAATGCGGTCTATTTTAGTAACAAAGGAAAGAAGAAAAGAAGAAAGAATAAAGGAAACGTGAGAAAAAACAGAGGTGGAAGGCCAAAGGTAAAAAGAAGAAACACCAGGAAAGGGAAAAGAAGCAACTGCAAAGTTAATGTTCCTCGAATCAAAATTTTACAGTACGCTGATGATATTGTGCTGTACATCAGGACCTCTTGTATTGAATGGGCCAAGATTATACTCCAGAAAGCTGTAGCTCGGATTACTAAAAACCTTGGAATTATTGGGCTAGATGTCTCCCCTCAGAAGACAGAATTTGTCCACTTCAACCGGGAAGGTATTGACCCTGGTCAGACTGAGCTCAATTTGGGCAGCTCCACTTTAGTTTCTACAGATGCAGTAAAATTTTTAGGCGTTTACTTTGATCACCAGATGACTTTTGACAAACATCAGAGATTGGTACTACAGAAGGGCCACAAAGCCTTAAACATAGTCAAGTTCCTTAGAGGAACATACTGGGGTGCAGACCCAGCTACCCTTATATGTCTATACAAAAGCTTTGTCAGATCTATAGTCGACTACGCTAGTTACATTTACTTCCCTACCCATAAAGAAAGAATACTTAAGCTTGAACGAGTTCAATTTGCTGCTGCAAGATTGGCCTTGGGACTGAGAATTAGCACACCTACAAATATTCTACTTGCGGAGTCTGGATTAATCTCGATACAACTCAGGTCAAAGTTGCTGTGTACTAACTACTTACTGAAACTATTTGGTAGAACTGACTCACTGGCCTATGATATCATCCAACGACAGATCATGAAAATCATCTCTATACGAGGTAAGAAACTAAATCTTTTTCAAGAGTCCATCAAGAGCGTTATTGGGGTCATGCACGAAATCCATGCTGACCGGCTGACCAGTATTTATAACTACCCATTTGACTGCTACAGAAACACCGTGAATGTCGACTTTACTATCGGACAATTTTTAAAAACCTGTGAGTATCCAAGCCTCCAATTCTACTCTTGCCTTGAAGATAGTGATTCCATCAGAATTTTTACTGATGGCAGCAAGACAGAAAATGGTTCCTCGGTTGGAACTGCATGTGTCGTACCCGAATTAAACATTGTCCGTACAAATAGCATCAACACAAAAGCCTCCGTTTATACGGCTGAGTGCATGGCACTTTCAGACGCTATGGACATTGCGTTGCAACATTCTCACCGTAACGTGGACATCTTTACTGACTCACTCAGTGCAGCAACAGCTCTGGCTTCTTATACAATTGATATCAGTGAAAACTACCATTTACTACAGGTTCGTCAAAAAAATTTGAAGTTTACCCACAGCAATAATGGTACATGCAAACTCACTGTACACTGGATACCGGCTCATGTTGGCATCACTGGCAATGAGTTTGCAGACTCTGAGGCAAAAAGGGCAACGCTTTCCTCACCAACGGTCTCTGTTATTCCATATACAGACCTAAGATCCTTTTTCAAAAGATTGATACACTCAGAGAATATTGAGCAGCTGAAACAACAGAGTGCTTACAAGGGAACAAGTTACTTTCAACGGCTGTTCTCCAATAAAACGATCCCCTGGTACAAAGGCCTCAATCTTAGCAGAGAACTAATTGTTTTTATCTGCCGCAGTCGTAGTAATCATATAGCCCTCAATGAATCTCTACACAAAATCAATCTGGCTGAAACATCCAGCTGTATGTGTGGACAGGATCCTCAAGACCTCAATCACGTTCTTTGGCAGTGCTCTCTATATGAAGAATTACGCCAAGCCATGGTTGACCGGCTTATAAAACTCAAGAAATATCCACCGTACGATGTCATCTCTTTTCTACAGGCTCCTGATCTTAGTGTCGTTCGAATTATTGTTGACTTTTTAAAAAAATGTGAAATTAAGATTTGAACTTAAAGTGACTGTGGCTTTCAAGTGAAGGCCGAAAACTTAGTATTATTATTTTTTTTTTTACTTTATATTTAAGTATTTAATTTATTTATAAATCCTGTATAATCATAATTGGTTAAATAAAGGTTACATAAAAAAAAAAAAAAAAAAAATCATTTTTGGAGGATTGTGGAAATTTTCGGAATTGTGTCAAGGATTATTTTTATGACCACGTCAGATGGATCTTTCTCAAGGGTTGCCACAATTATTTAAAATTACTAATACTACAGTTACTTAAAAATTTTTTCAAAACGAGAGATTTCTTGCTCAGCTAAAAGTTGACATTTTCCCTTGAAAAAAAAATTTGAAAGACTAGTTTAAAATAGTTAAACTAGCGGTTACTTAATAAGCTTTTAATTATATTACTTAATTCAAATTTTACTGTTGGATGATGATTTAAATAAAGTTAAAAATGAATGAATAGATTTGTTTGATTCTCTGTAGTAATAAATCTATAAAAATATGAAAATTAAAGATTTTAAAAGTTACACATAAGCTTTATGTGATGTGCTAGAAAAAAAATATTTTTACTCAATAGAAATTATATTTGCTAAAAGATTTATTTCACGAAGTTAAATATATTGTTGTTGAATTTACGTAATAAAAAATAATAAATTTCGTAACGGTCAAAAAACTAAAAATCTAAAAAAATCTAAAAATTCTGCTTGATAAAAACAGAGTCTAATTCAAAAATGAAATTAATTTTGATTTTAGCAACTTGACAAAACATTATTTCTTAAAATAATAATTTAGTGGAAAAATGTAAGTTCATGGACCGATTTTTAACCAACGAATGATACCCCTAACCTGATTTTAAACATCGGAGCAACAAAAGTACGAAAGCACACGCACACGCACAGGCGCCTGTGCTTCGTGCTTTTTTTGATGTAATCAATAATTCAATATAGATATACAAACGATTAATTTGAGTTATGTTACACAACTGTTATAGAATTCAAATAAATTTTTTTTTACTATAAAATTTTTAATGAATCTTGTATTTAATTTTTTTAAACTAAATTAATTAATGAGTTACATTATTAACTTCTAGCATTATAGAAAACATTTTCTGAATTAAATTTTTGGTTATTAGTTTGCAATAAAATATTTTTTGTGCACGTTGTTTGAAAATTGTCCATTTCACAATTAAAAATTTAATTTGCGCTTAAAAAATTTTTATTTTTTATTCTAATTACAAAAAATTTTCAAAACATGAGGATGAAGTTGAAAAAATCAGTATTCAATCCATAAAAAAATAATAAGTAAATCAAAATATTAAAAAAGTATTGTTGTTTACACTTTTTCTCTTTTGTATCGCATGAAAAACACTCTGTTACAAACATAAAAAATGAGTAAATGTTCAAAAATTTAGTCAATGGCTCGGCAGATACTTATTTTTGAAATTATTTTAACGGTTATTTAAAAGCGACACAACATAGGTAATTAAGATTAAAACTTGAAATAATGGGAGGGTCAGTTCAGTTCAGAAAACTAACCAGGGCGAGGATAGGTATTTCAGTTTACTTGCCCAGACTTCAAGTTGCACAAAACCAAGATGAAATTATTTTTAAATTAATATTTAATGTTTATTTCAAAGTTTCTTTTTTAGGTTTTTAGGTGCGACCAGCTCTAAAGGGGCGAGGAGGAACTTTTTTGAAAACGAGTTTCGTTTTAAATATTTCAGTTTCAGCGTAGGATTAATTACATTTATATTCTGTACTTTAATTTGATATTTTGTAAACGATTAAAAACAAATTCTTAAAAATTCTTGAAAATTTAATTTTTCTGACGCTTGAAAAAGAGTGACTGAATCCACTTTTTTTTCTTCTTAGATTCATACTTTAACCGATTTTTTAAGCAATTTTTTTAACCCTTGTTTAAAAAATACTTAATCAACTTTGAATTTTTAATGCTGGAGAAGTAGTGTTACCGAAACTATGTCGGAATAGCTGTTTAATCATTCTTTTTTGAGGTCCCTGCAAAAAACTGCATACTAATAAAGAATTATAGAAATTTTCAAGAATGTGCTTTTGAGGAACCTTTGGATCAGATTTTGGCGATTTTGCAAAAAATTCTATTGATTAGAAAAGAGAAGAGGACGACCAGGACGCAACTATAACATATACAGCGTTGCACTAATCGTGTTTTTACCATAGACAGGAAACGATTGATTTTCTAACAGAAAAAGGAGCTTTCGTTGGTTCAAAGGATTGCAGAAACTGTACACCATCTGATATTTTAAAACTATACGAGTACAACGAAGCCGTTGTGCTATGCATAGACTTGATGGTTCAGAAAATGGCAAATTTTTTCAAGATCTAACTGTTTAGCAAAACAAGTAACTGGTTAGAATATTATTTCAAAGTTAAACTTTCACAAATGTAAAATATCAAGTTTTATTTCCTTTACTCTTACAGCTGTTTACTGAAGATGACGAGGAAAATTTAAAAAATAAACCTAAAAAAAAACTAAGATTGTTTTTTTTTTTTAATTACAAGAAAGCTAAAATTTATTTTCATATTATGAGAAAGATTTAAACGAATTTGGGAAAAACTATTTGGTTTAGGGGTAGTTTACTAATCGTCAAATGCAGATTGTAAACTGTATTTGGTAATTAATTCCCTCTTATTGTGCTAAGAAAAATCACAGACAACTTGACCGCCACAGATTTGACATTAAATAAGAATATTTATAAATTTTTCAATTGTAGTTATTATGTAAAACATAAGTGTTTGTAAATTTGACTTTTGTACTAAGTTATAAATAAATTTTTATATTTAATCTATTAAATATAAAAATAATCATAGTATGTATTATGAGTTTGAGTAATTTTATTTATGTATAAAAGTACTATTAAATCTACAAAAATCTTTTTATTGTAACTTAAAAACGATTGAAGGTCGTGCGTCAAAGTTTTATCCAAATTTCGAGAAACTATAAACTTATTATTATAAGTTATAGAAATTATAACTTATATCGAGAAATTATTAATTTCATTTAAAGATGCAATATTTCTAAATTGGGTTCTTAATAATTTTATTAATATCGATCAAAAGATTAAACTTAAAACATATATTTTTCATAAGGATCTATTCTTAAATATCTTGCGTGAACAGTTGTATACCAGGATAAATTATCTCTAATATAATTTAAAATGTAGGGTCTTTTTCGAAAGGTGAAAAATTATCATCTAGACAACGTAATACATTTGTTTACTTTACGTAGACTGTGGAATCTGAATAAGCGGTTCACTGTTCGGTAACTGGTCTTATAATCAGCCAAAGCTCAAAATTTATATGTTTAGTACTAGTTGCTTCAGTTGATTTCAGCTATCAGTTATTTTTGCTCCCTGTTAGCGTTGAGAACTAAGTTCCTTCCTCGTTCTGAGCATTACAAAGGAAAAAAAAGTGTAAGTTTTTTTTTTTAATTATCACAAGTATGCTAATTTTTTATAAATTATATACGTTTTGTTAACTAATGAGAAAACTATAACTAAGAATTTAAGAACGTTTATATGTTAATTATATTCTAAATGAAATGCATTTTTTTCTCGAGGTCTTTCAAGCCAAAGTGAACGTATATGTTTAAATAAATTTCTATCAACGGATTCGTTTACCAATATTTAAATCAGTCCTTGATCCTCTAGCTTCGGGTCGAACAATTTGATTCTCAAGGTCATCCAGCAAAAGTCATCGGTTCAGCTCATCGTCATTTATTAAATATTCTTTTGACTGAGCTCGCTGAAATGGAAAATGGTAATGGTCGCCAGATGAATGGAAATGCGTACACGAGCGAAACTGAATCGATTTACTCATCCGCGTCGAGTGGATATGATGATCTTCCGGATCTAGAACCGTTTCCAGGACCTGAAGATCGAGTCGAAGAACGAGCCGAATGTCCAGTCGAGGGTCAAGCAGAACTTCCAGTCGAGGGTCGAGCAGAACGTCCAGTTGAGGGTCGAGCAGAACTTCCAGTCGAGGATCGAGCAGAACTTCCAGTCGAGGATCGAGCAGAACTTCCAGTCGAAGGTCGGGCAGAATGTCCAGTCGAAGCTCCAGCAGAAGAAGATTCTTCTCGGCCAGGGAACTCTGTTTCTTCGAAATCAACGTCGCCTTCGGCCGATTCTGCAGAGGACTCAGATTCCGACCACTCGACGATAAGCAGATAACGTTTGATGAGTTTTGTCGAAAGGCGACTGCGTCGACGAATAAGAAAAATTTGAAAGTTTAAGAGTTTTTTTATTATTAAAAATATTTTCTTATTCGTGAATAATGAGTGTTTTTAAATGCTTTTTCGAGCACACACATGCACACGTTTTAGTTTGATCTTTTAAAATTTGTTGATGTATTTCTGGAAATTTTACACTAAACAATTTATTTTTTTAAAAGAAGAAATTCAATCAATCATGCCAGTTTGAACTTTTAATGCCTTTTTATATTAAAAAAAATAAAAAAAAAGTTTTTTTAGCAATAGAATCTAGCTTATTATTTTATTTTTCCTACTCTTTTAAATCTAATCACAAATTAATTTGAAATCAATTCTAAATGAAAAAAAAAAAAAAAAAAAAAATTATAATTGTATTTATTAACTTTTGTTCATAAAAAAAACAAAATGATTAATATTTAATTGAATTTTTCATTCAAATTTACTTAATCATCAAATCTTTACTTTGAAATTTTAAGTAAACATGTAAAAATGATAAATAAATATTTGTTTTATAAATTGAATAAACTGTTATAAAAATTTTATAGCTTCAAGTTTATCTAAATAATTTTTTCAGACATAATTAACGACGAAATTCTAATTAGTGTATCATTTTCTAATGATCTGTAATTGAATTTGACATCGTGTAGTGATGACGGGAAAATTATTATTTGGGTTTCTATAAGAAATAGACATCTTACGTAGTTTACACGGTAAATCAAGACTAAAACTTTATTTTGAGGGTTAGAACTCAGTTGACAGCTGCATTCATAGCAATAAGTTTTCAAGAAGTTTTTATTACTTAATTTCTTCTAAATTGTTTCGACTTGATAAAAGTTTGCCATGAAATGGATGAACCTGGGAGAAAAAGTTTTTTCGACGTTCTAAAACGTAATCTGAGTTTAGCCGACAGGGTAAATTTTTCTAGTGATTGCAATAGATTGCGGTTTCTAAAATCTGTAACTAATGAAATTTCTTTGCACAGTACGGTTTTACCACCCGCTTGGTATATATTGGTGAATATAATGGATCCCATGAGCAAGTGATAAAAGTAGAAAAATCTTATAAATTTATTAAACTAACACAAATAAAGAATTTTTATTTTGAAAAAAAAATTTTGTTAATAATGTTTTATTTTGCTGTAGCAAATGACAAATATCGTCGATTTTATAAATGAAGAGCACGGGGAAGTCATCCTGACAGGACTTTTACTCGTATACCCGAAGTACTTCATTCATTTGGTAGAGGTAATTAATTTTGATAACGCTAAAACTTTTTAAAAATCAATCAAACTTCATTTAAAAAATTAAAGTATTTTTTTGAAAAATTTAATGACAAGAAGATGATAAAAATTTGTCAATAAAAATTTGATGTCCATTAGATTAACTCAGAAATCTAATTCGAATTTTTCAATCAATTACATAATCCATGTATTAAAGTTTGAATATTTTCAAGGCTTCTGAAGAAACGATTTATCGACACTATCAATTTTTACTGTCATCAAAAGGTTCAGATGGAGACGAATTTTTCGGGCGCATTATTCTTTTACCAGCACTTTACAACGTTTTCAGAGTTTGGTTCCAACTATTTTTTAATAATTACTAAATTATTGCATTAAAAGTTATGGAAGTGATTTTTAAACGCTTTTCTTTTGCAGATTTATTTTTCAGAATGGTATTTCGAATTAATACAAGATCCACCAGATTTAACAGAAAAAATTGAAGTAGCAGCAGAAGAAGAGAACGAAAAAGAATTAAATGAGATTAAAAACCAAGTTAAAGCATGTTTATACAAAATGTATAAACTGTGTGAGTATTTACATGTCAAAGGAAGATATTCGGTAAGTCATAATAAATAGGAAAAAAACATTGTATGCAGTGTCATGTAATCTAAGTTCTTAAAAATTTAATGATTTTTAGCCCGAAAAAATTTTTAGTACTCTGAATGATCTTGCTACTGAAATGCCACATTTACTGATAGAATATTCTAGAATAGAATACTTGCTGACCGTTGAATCGCCAGCCATTCAAGACTTACGTGATTACGTCAAAGAATTTGAAGAAATCCCATTATTCAACTTTTATTCTGGTATGTTTGTTTGCTCGTTTTTTTTTTTTTTTTTTTTTTTTTTTTTGCTATAAACATTCACATAGTTTTCATCTTGAAGTATAAAAGTGGGAAACCGGGAAAAATAAATCACTTTTTTCGAATAAAAACGATCATTTATTTCAGAATATTTACAATATATCAAAACAACAGTTTTGTCAAACGTACGAACGTGATGCGCGAGGGGTCGAGTGGCGGCTAAGAGAAATTTTAACTTTGTTACATAATAGTTTATTTGTTTTAATTAATAAAACTGAAATCAAACTAAAGATGGTGGGAGCGCTCATAACATTTTTATACCATTCAAAATTGGTAAAATTTTTCATTTGACATGATTGATTTTTTTTTTTTTTCGTTCGAAATACCTTCATTAATTTTTGAATTTCACTTTTTAATTTTGTTTCAAAACTTATTTTTAAATTTGTTACTTTAAAAAAAACGAATAGTTAAATTGATGACTTGAATTAAAAATCAATACATTTTAATTGTGTAAAAGTCTTTTTTTTTCGAGTATACAAGTCTTTTTGTTTGTTTGAACACTCACAAAGCACAACAATCTAAAATTTTTTGAATTTATAGCTTTTTTTATAGATTGGTCATAACTTTGAGTGCATGAAAAAAATTGCATTAAATATTCTGTTTAAAATTCGATGCATTAACTTTGTCTTTTTTTTTCTACTACTTACAGATCGAATTTGGCCACCAGTAAAACCTCTGTTACCTCAAATAAATCGTAAAGCAGATACAGAAAATGGAGATTGAGGTAAAAACTATAATACATTTTTGGTTTTATAATTAATTGTCAGAAATTTCAGAGGATCACCTGATATATACAATTGGAATCATAATATTTCTGTAATACTTATCGAATCTTTTTTTTTTTTTTTACCACAATTTTTTATTTCAAAGAAGAAAATTTATCGAAGTTTCAAAATTATGATAAATACGTATGTACATAAAAAACTGAATCATAATGTTAAACTTAAGCACTAAATTTTAAAAGGGAAAAACATTAGTCGTCTCTTTTCAAATTTTAAAATATAATTTATATTCTGACAATATAAACTAACAAAATGCATTTACTGACCGTCAATTTTCAAAATTAATTTAGGGCAGTCACATGAAAATTGACAGCTGCATCACGCACATAAACTCGTTCCTCAGTTTCGCGAAAAAATTTTTAATTCGTATCTATAGTCATTTTATTCATAATATTTACAGTAATATATTATCATGTGTGCTTATTCTTTCAGCTTGCGAGCTAATTTTAAATTAAACAATGCATAGTTGCACACATTTATGTAGAAGATTCGCGCACGCATGCATACATCAAACTAATGTTAATTTATCTTTTTTTTTTTTTGTCAAAAAAAATCTAAAATTAAAATTTCATACAAACTGATTTTTTGGCAGTTTTGTTTTTAAAGTCGTGTTTTTTGTTTCTTTGTGTACATACTTAGTTTTATGTATATATATAATATGCAAATAGTTGATTGCAAATTTTTAAAAAACTTTTTACTATTTACCACATATGTGGTAACGTTGATAATACTAATTTCTTATACTCTCGTTTTAACAACATTTGCCTGCGATTTTTTTATTTTATTTTTTATAGATTTGAAGTGCATTTAATATTTTATTTTTTTACGTACTTCTTCATTTGATTTTTATTTTTACTTTAAATTCTCTTTATAAACTCATTAACAGTTGCCTTCTCGTTTCAAATTCGTTGATGGCAATAAATAATAACGATTTAATCTGAAACATTTATCTCGTAACTGAATTTAACGTTCTGATTTAGTCACGAGTTTCTCTTTTTCTAATATTTTATAATTTATCAACGTAATAAAGAAATTTCAAATTTTACAATGTATAATTTTTTTGCTTCCAATATTTCGAATAAAAACATAATTTTTAACAATTATTTATTTGAATGAAAAAAATTCATTTTTTATGTAACTTTTACAATGGTCGTTATTGTTTTAAAACTTTTTTTCAGTAATTCATTTTACGTATCGAGTGCTCGTACGAACAGGCAAAACATAGATACATATTTTTTTATCAATCCAGAAAAATTTTAGTCGAAGCTTTCCTCTTTTCATTAATAAATTCGTTTTGATCGTCACGCGCAACAATGGACGACAAAAAAAAGTCGAAAAGACAAAAAAAAAAAAAGTGCGACGCCAATGGAAACTTATTTCATACACGTCGTAGCCATTTAGTTTTTGCCGCATTCGTACGCACTCGTACGTATTACACACACCCATGCATGCGCGGATATGACGTCGTTTTTAATTTCATTCTTTCGCCTTTTTTTCCCTCCTTTTTTTTTCGCATGCCTCTTTTTATTTGCCCTATAACGCTAAGCAAATGGTGAGTTTTATTATTATTATTTTTTTTTTTATGATTACCACGTCCAGACGAAAAGTTTTATTAAAATTTTTCGCTTTTAAACAGGCAGCTGATAGAAATATCGTGTATAAATATCAATAGACAATGTACAACAATTGTCGGAAAAAACGTATTTTTTTTTTTTTTAGTCGGCGCATCTAGTAGTGAGTTTTTTAAACCTTGAACAGTGTCTTTTTTTTTTTTTTTTTTTTTTTTAAATCTTATTCATACGACTATTTGGTACAGTTAAAGTAGGAAGAAAAAAATTTATACTTTTTACAGTTTCATCGATTTAGTTGGTTTTATTTTTTTCGTATCGCGCTCGCACGAACCACCTGAACGAGCCGGGCACCATTCATTTCGATATGTCTGAGCATCGAAGAAAAAAAAAGAAGCACTTAATCCCTCGACTTCATAAATATTCTTTTTCCCTTTTTTTTTATGTATTTTTTTTTTATTTTCACAGTCCGGCAATCGAATAACGAAAAACAGTGGGGTGGAAAAAAAAGACCCATCAACAAATAAATCGCAGGCCCAGGCGAGACAAAAAAAAAAAAAAAAAGAGTATAGGGAAAGAGAAACCCCGAGGATTTATCTTGTGACTAACGAAGAAAATAAAAGTTTCGGTTGTCAATTCTTCAAACCGCTTAACCTTCTTTCTCTCGCCATCCTCCTCCTCCTCGTCCACCCCGTGTGCCATCGACAAATCGAAAGGGGACATGATTTACCGTGGCTCCCTTATCACGACCGTTTCTCTTCGTCCGGTGTTTCTTTCCTTCTTTTTACCCCCCGCGCGTGTCCAGCTCGTTCCGGCCAGTCGTTCCACATCCCATCCCGCGATTTCGTATTATTTATACAAGTACATTTACATTTATATATATATATATTATGTATATTCTTTGTCGTCACCTTTAATTTACAGACCGTAAAGAGGAGCTTCTTTATTAATCTATTAAATCATAACTTCTTATCAATCGTATAAAATCCTCCCACCTCGGGAGGCTGAGTATCTATTTACAAGACCCTCGCGTTTCGTGCAGGAGTATTCAGCAGCAGAAGAACAACAGACCATTCACTTTAAATTGACGCGTGAACGCATTTTATTCGTCCGGCTGTTCATCGGCGTCACACCGAGCTCTCGCGCTTGGTCACCAGTATGGGCACGATCGCCGGGGGTGGGGGCGGCGGCAGGCCCGTCATCATGATGGGCGACGACGAGCCCTGGATGCAGATGGAACCAGGAGGCGGCGGCGGCGGAGACGGGGCCACGGCCACGCAGCACTGGGCCACGTCCGTGCAGGTGTGGGACGACAGGCCGCTCGGGCACGCCCGGACGACGCTCACGCTGCCCCCGATGCCTGCGACGCTGCCCGCGGTGTACAGGACCGAGGGCGGGAGACTCGTCATCGGTATCGAGGCCGACGCGTGGCTCGGCCAGTGCTGACGGGGCAGGGTGCACATGCCGCTCTCGCACACGTCGCCCGGCATCGGTTGCTGGTACTGCTGAAAAACAAGTATGATGATATTAGTTTTTGAATTTGAATTTTAACTAGGAAAGGATTATTAATTGCTTTTATTTTATGCGAAATCTGGCAATAACACAATAGATGCTTGTGATTGAAAACATGACTTAAAACAAAAATAGATAAATTGTATAATGTGTTTTAAATAAATTATCTATTGTGATTTTAGTAAATTAATAAAAGCAATGTCAGATTTCACGCGAGCTTTAATTGGTTAATTGATGAATTCAAAACGTTTTAAGAATTCGTAATATCATTACTGTTGATTGATTATATATGTAGTATATTTATATTTTCAAAGTAACTGATTCTAATTAGTTTAAAAACTTTGATTGATTTTTTTGAATTGCTTTGAGCTTTCCCAACAATAATTCTATATTGCGGAAACGAGATAGAATTACACTAACTCCGAATAATTTGTATCGACTGTAATCAAGCGTAACAAGTAAAGAATACAATACAATAATCAAATCATTTGTTTCTGGCTGGAGCTTGATAATTAGGTTTTCAAGATCCTTTTGAAGTATAGGAAGAAAAATATTATTCATCGTCACCACAATAGCTCAAAACGCATTATTATGCGTCGGAAAAAAAATTATTCGTTCTCGAAGCCAGTTCAGCCCATGAATCGTAAAATAATATCCCGGTCGGGGGTTAATGGAAAAATAAAATCACCATAAAAATGAAAAAAGCCCGCAGTCAATTAGAAAGAGAACGCAGGGAAAAATTCGCCTTTCCCAAACGAACGTTTACTAAACCAATTTTTCAAGTGACACGTCATTTGAATGCAAAACGAGGCGAGTTATTCCACATTATTTCCCTCCATCCACCAGGCTCGTAAATTTAATACATTTCCCGGGGTAATTTTCGCGTCAAAAAGTGCGCGCTTTCCATCATAACAATTTTGCTCTTTTCTTCCTCCTCCACCGGCTGTTAAACGAGGGCGAGGGGGGGGGGGGGGGGGGGGGGTGAGCTAAAAGTGCGCAGAAACTACTCGCATTGTGGGGTTGCGCACTCCTTCGAGCACTTTATGTAGTATCGACCCGGCTGTACATACATACCCACTTGCCTTGCTGCCTGCTTGTTCTTTCCTACTTTTCCTTTTTTTTTTTTTTTTCTTTTTTCAAAAACTTTTGGTGCTTACGAATAATTAATTCCTACCCGACCCTGGATGTTTGTATTTTTCAATTATCCGTGCTCGGGTGGAAAAAGTTTTTTCTTTTCTTTTTTTTTTTTTTTTCGAGACGCCGGATGATGCAGGGCTGAAAAGATTATGCCAAACAAGTTTAGAAAGACGCGTAAGTGAATTTATTTCGCGAGCAGCACTTTGAAGTGGTGTGTCTGTAGCCGCGGGGGGGCCCTGAGAAATGACGACGCCAGCTAAAGTTTCGCGGATGCTTCTTTTTTTTACCTTCTTACTCTTACCCGAGCGACAAAGAAAAACTCGCGATGCAAATTGAGAATTGTTTGATGGCACTGCTCTAAAGTTTCTTTCTTTTCTTCTAGCCCACTTATTTCTTTTTTTTTTTTTTTTTTTTTTGTCTTACTCTTTTTGTGGTTCAGGTTTTTTTTACTCCCAGCGATTTTTCAAATAAATAATGCTCCAGTTATTTACATTTTACAAGTC
This sequence comes from Encarsia formosa, assembly GCA_038277355.1. Classification (NCBI taxonomy): domain Eukaryota; kingdom Metazoa; phylum Arthropoda; class Insecta; order Hymenoptera; family Aphelinidae; genus Encarsia; species Encarsia formosa. Next base: position 118,457,708 of record CM076184.1, read on the forward strand.
AAATTTGAAGAAATCTTAGCTATTGTTTGTTATTCTTTTACTTTTGATAATTTTTTTTGTTGTTTCAACGAATAAAAAATAAAAACTGAAACAAAAAAAGAGGAAACTTTTTTTGATTAAACAGCTTTAAATTTACTATGAGTATAATATCAAAGAGATTTGAGAACTAATGAAGTTATTAAATCGAATTATTAATTAAACGAATAGTGATTCATACGCCTAATTAAACCATTCAGAATCAAGTAAACAAAGTAAGCAGAATTATTTATATCGATCAATTAAATACAAACTTTGTAGTATCAAAACTAAAATACTAATTAGTTGCGGTTACATTTTAGTTGCATAATTTCCAGGTTATTAAATTAATTGAAACACAGTGTACTCAGCGGCGTCATTAACGTGAAAAGCTGTAAACTCGGCAAGTTTAATTACTAAAAAATCCTGTCAAACGTTAATCTCGTAGCATGAATATAGTTTAATACTTACTCCCTTGTGCTTGAATTTGACGGTGGCATTGGAAAGCTCGCGAAGTGGCATGCTGCTTCTGATGGTGCAGTAGCCGACGTAGTTTTGGCCTCTGCAACTGACGCCCGAGGGGACCGCCGATCTTTCGAGTAGGCCTCTGGAAGGTGAAGTCTCGATGGTCGATATAAGTCGTCTTTTTCTTAGGTACTCCGAGACCTCTTCACCTGTAATTAATTTACGTACAGTTATCTTGGGAGATCAAAATAAAAGTTACAATAAAAAATTTTAAGCGATTAGTATTTAAATGAATATTTAAGGAACGAGTACGCTACCTGTGATTTGCTGGGGTATGATGTCGGGGTTCTTCTCGTCCGACTCGCTGAGGTCGCCCGGGGTGATGGTGTCGACGAGTTTGCCGAAGGGTCCGTTGGCGTCGTTCTTCTCGTCGCCGATCAGGCTGTCGCACTCCCGAAACCTGAGCTCGCGCTGTATCGGAACTGCCTTGGCTGGCTTGCCGTTGTCTTCGACTTGGGACTTGTGCTGCTCGTCCACGTGGGAGTGCTGAATCCTCAAGACTATCATCACGATTATGGCTACTATAACCAGGGCCGCGACGACGCCTATCATCACGCTCAGCATCGGCGTTAGCCTCATTGGCTGCCTGGGTCGCTCTGGATCAAGATTTTTTTCATTAGCTTTTTTATCGAGGGAGTTTGATCAGTTTATGGGGTCTAGCAAACTACCGTTTTTCCAACAATGTGTTGTTTCAGCTTTGTGTGATGTTGTTTGTTTAAAAATTTTGAGCTTTTTTGTTAAAATTATTTTTTTATTTCCATCTAAGTAATTAAAATAATATTGTTGAAATTGCACTTCGTTTTTTTTTTTTTTTTTAGTTTTTTTTCTAATTTTAAAAAAATATAACTTAGTAAATAAGATAAATTACTAGAATTTTCATCATCAATGATTATAAGTAAAAAAATTTGTTATATTTTAGTTTCAGAAGAGTTAAAATTTTTTGATTAAAATTGTTCATAAAATTTTTGCTTTCGATACTTTGTGTCATTAATCAATCAAATTAAAGTTTGATTACAAACAATTAATTGTTGTGAAATTTTTCTAATAATTAAACTGGCGCCCAATGTTTTTTCTTTTATCTCACCTGACTCATTTTTTACAAATTATAAATGTTGTAAATTTTTCACAAATTATTTTTTTCATTTGCTCTGATAAATATTGAAAATTTTTTTATACTTAAGAAATGAAATAATTGGAAGAGATTGCAAAAAAAAATTTTTAACGTATATATATTGCATTTTTGTTTTCAAAATTTTTATCGAGTTTACTCTCATTAATTATAAAAATATCTCTAACAGTCGAATTTCTTTCACAATTAAGCTAGGTGTTCTAGATTTCATCCTTTTTGGTTCCAACCTATTTTTTCAAATTGAATGTAGCGTATTTTTGCAAGCAAAAGCGTCTAGCTCGAGTCTGTTGCGCGAATTTCGACGTATTTTTTTTTTTTTTAAAACAACAAGAATTCGTGTTCCAAAAAAAATCCAACGAAATTTTTGCTCAAACTAAAGCTACGTTACTCCAAGCTTAATTTAATGCATAGCTTCCAGACAAAGCGCATTTGAATTCGTCGTATTTTTCAAAAGTCTAGCAAACTAGAAATTTCAATTCACTTGACTGTAATTACCCAGTTCTTTGTGAAAGTTTTCGTACTTGTTAAAACTGATCTTCAGATTGTCTACAAAAAAAACAAAACAACATATTTAACTTTCCACAGTTGTCGGGTGGATAAGATTTTTCCTCGTATTGTTTATGACCGATGATCGTGGGGTATAAATAAAATTTATCCCCGCAAAGTTTAAATTTATTCCCGGGCGCGACGCACACAGCCCAAACAATCAACAACTCAGGAGCCACTCACAATATTTCTTCTTTGTAATAGGGTAAAAGCGTAGAGGTAAAACTTTTGTATAATTCATCGCCCGACAGTATCGGGGTCGTAACACGTGAACCTAATAGACTTGTCAAACCACGGACTATACCCACCCCCAACTGTATTTATTATAGACGAGGCAGTAAAGTACGAAGGTGGATTTTCTTAATCTCGTAAGGGAGAAAGGGATAGCAGCGTGGTAAAACCGTTATATATTTAATAAAATACAAACATTATTTTATCAAACCACCTGCGTTTTGTTGTAATATCCAGTTAATGAATAACTAAAGTTACGAGTTGCTTTCTTGTTGCTTAATAATTTATATTTTTACATACGTCAGATCGTAAAGTTATGTCTTTATGATAAAAATAATAAAGGGGCATCGATGTCTTATAAATAAAATCTCATATGTTTACAACTTATTAGATACTTCTTGTTAGTGCTCTTTTTTCATTTCAGACGATCATTTCTTGTGGAGGATACGACGTGGTTGCAATACTTTATCACTTTTTTTTTTGTTTCATTCACGTCGTATAATTCAAGTTAATAATAGATGCTCTTTTGTTTTCATTTACTTATTTTATTTTTTTATCTTACACTTTTTCTTTAGGTTGCAGTACTTTAATTTTTATTATTATTAAATTATTGTTTCATTAAAGTTAAATACTTTGGTTTATTTTTCTTTTAAATAAAATACTTGTTACAACAAAAATTCCATTCTTATAAGTTTTTGTTTTAATAAATTATTATTGGTGAACGTGATTGCAATAAGTATTTTCTCCCTTCTCATAGCTTCTTTTACTCTATATTTTTTCATAGTTTATTAAAGAAATTTTTATTATTTTCGATGATTACTTTCTTTCATAATAAACCTTTTTATAAAAATATAAAAGAAAAAAATAAACAACATGAATGGATTCTTTAATATTTGGTCGTACAATATAACAACAGTAACTCGAATCTCGAGCATAAAGGATCCTCTCCAAATAAGCAATATCAAATTCTCCGCACGCACTCTGACATTATAAACCCAAGTGGGGAGGGTTGGGTTAAAATAACACCAATCACGCGAATTAGGCGGTAATGCAGGGGTGGTAGGAGGATAGGAGGGCGTAAAGCTCACCTGACTCCGAGGTTAATTGCTTCTCCGGGGGACTGAGTGTGCCCGCCTGAACAATTACGGGCTCGCTTCTGCCCTTTCTGTTGTACGCGTAAACTATGACCTGGTAGAGGGTGCCCGGCTCCAGCTCGCTTACGTTGAAGTGGGGCTCTTCCGAGGTCAAGTTTGCCTTGAACTCCTGGTTTGTGCTCTCCCGCAACTCGAGCAGGAACGACTGCGGTATGCCGCCGTTGAAACCCGGGTTGCAACGCACCTCGAACGACGTCTTCGAGGTGTTTGCGGTCGAGCAGTTCGTCACCACGTCTGGTCGTCCTGAAACAATCGTACAGTACAATCGTATACACTTAATTGAAAGCTTCTTGTGAGAGAATTTATCGCTTGTTTTCAAAGATGATTTATGAACTGACATTACGAAATACACTCGATTTATTTTCATATCTGACAAAGTTCATTTTTTTCAACTCAAGTTTCAAAAATTTTCTAATGAATTTTCATAATCACATATAATACTATGATGATTCAAATTTTCGGCTTTCCAAGTTTCAGACAAATGAGAGAAATGGTACATTAATTAAGCTAACCGGGAGTGTTGTATACTTGATCATTCAATAATTTTAAGTTTCAGTCTAATAAAATTACAGAATTTATTCCGATTTTTTGACAGTCTTGATAGACTTGTTAAAAAATAAAATTTTTATTAAAATTTCTCTTATTTCCTTGGAATTTATTCAGGAAACTCTATTAACTCCAAAAAAGCTTTTGCACACTTTAAATCTCCCAAACCCCATCAACACCAAAATTATCGTTGACACGCAGACCGTAAATCAAAGATCGTATCAGTTTCCTGTCAGTCCTACACAAACGACCCAAGCAACCTAAATATTACCCAAAGCTGAAAATCCTTACCTGCGGGTATGATGCTGTAGACGCAGGGCACCTGCTGCCGGCCAATTTGGTTCGAGGCCCAACAGAGCAAAGTCCCGTAGTCCATCTCGATTTGTGGCTTGTAGCTCGCCGTCGAGGTCGTCCCCGACCTGGTGATGTGCTGCGACTGGAGCTGTATGCTCTCGGCGGAGTTGTTGAACGTCCACCGGAACTCTACCTCTGGCGGATTTGCGTCGACCTCGCAGGTTATGCTCGCCTTCTCCTGCTTCGCCACACCGTGGACCGTCGTCTGGTTGGCTTTGCACGTAGGTGCGACTGAAATATTCGCAATTTACGTTAATTTTATGCATACAAATGATTTTTTGGTAACTACGAAACTGGATTACAGGGTTAAAATGTTATTTTGAAAAATGAAAGCTTGGGTACAAACAACTTTTATCACAACAATAGTGTCGAGCTTAACGCCTTTCTCTTGTAAATTTGCATGTAAAATTGGCACCGGTGTTAATAATAGCCAGACCCAATTTTATAATGGATGGATATTAAGTGCTCAATTTACCAGAAGTGTAATCATCCGTGGGTGCTTTTTGCATACGATGCAAATTTTTTTGAGTTATTGAGCCACCACTGCTTCTAAAAATTGGGCCAATGCATGCACGGCAATCAGTTTTAATGGTCTTTACGATTACCAAGTCGCGTTAAATTAACAACTGTTATTTAATTTTTTCTTCTCCGTACTGTAATCCCACTCGCTGCACTTGGGGATAATTAAACCACCCCGAGTTATTCAACCGCGGTGCTGTCATTATACACCCCCGAAAAAAAAAAGAAAATTTACACAAGTTCTCCTCTAATCCTAAAAAAAAAAAAAATAACATGGTGCGAGATGAAAGAGTTGATATACTCACACATGACGTTCAAATAAAAGGGCCGTGACTCCCCGTCGCCTTCGATGTTGTGGCCCACGCAGGTGTAGTTGCCCGCGTTTTTACGGCTCACGCTCTGCAGCACCAGGCTCTGATTGCTTATTATCACCCCCTGGGAGACGTTGTGGTTCAGGCTCTTTCCCTGTTGATAAATGAATAAAGTCAATTAATCGAGAGCGTGGGAAGAGTTGTTTTTTTTTTTTTTTTTAGGGGGCGAGAGGCTATTGCGGAGGAAAAAAGATTCGTTAATAAATTTTCGCGGGTTAAAAAGAGGGCCAATTTCACGGACGACGGCGTTCCGTGATAAATATTGACTTGGCCAGGGGGGGTAATAAATTAAATTTTATCGGGCCGTATCTTGCTTTTTTCTCCACCCGAGTTTTTTCAAAAATTTATCCCGAATCCCGTAATTCGAATCGCCTCCGCGCTTTATCAAGCGAATGGAACCGAATTGAATTGCCAATCGCAGATTAATTCATCCGATTTTTGACCGTAAACGATGCCCTCGAAAATGAATCTTGAAAATCGTAGGACGGTTTGTAAATCATCGAGGCTAATTGTGGATTCGAAAAATTGTGATTATCATGAGAGGGGGGAGGGGATTAAAATTTGCACATTTCCGGGAGATAGTGTTAAAATTACGATGATAAAATCCACGCTTAATAAGAAGTAAATCTGTAAATTTATCGCTGGGGTGGACGGGCATTAATTTACCTTGATTTATTAGCTACAGGGAGGGTGGACGGGGGCGGGGGGTTGTAAAAAAAATATTTTCGACCCACATCTAGCGATATATAATTTTGATAATTACAAATTGTGTTGGCCGTAATGAAACGACTCGATTTTTCTATTACCGATGTGGTGGAAAAAAAAGTCTCGAAATTATGCAGGCATTAATCCAAGGGGAAGGGGCAAAATCGCAATTACAGTAATTAATACACGCGGCGAGCGCGAATAATTAAAGCGATAAAGCCCTCGCGTGGTATAATGAAAGGAGGATGAAGAAGAAGAGAGAGAGAGAGAAAAAAGTGGGCCATCGCATCGGCTGCACCGGGCCGTGATAAGTACCTGATGCCTCCACTCAACTTTGTAGACCGGAGGCTCGGCCTGTATCAGGCAGTCGAAGTACACGTCGCTGCCCTCCTTGATTGACGACGGGTCGAGGCTCGTTCCCAAACGTATCTCTGTCTCCGGTATGTCTGAAATATTAAATTTTCATTTTAGTTACAATATTCATTTTTATTTATAAAGTAGTACTTATTATGAAATAGTAATAGTTAGTAGTTCTGATTCGTGAAGGACCTCAAGTGAAGATGGATATTTCTCATTGCATAGCCTCAGAATCTCTTAAAATTGCTTAAACCTCAGAATACCTGTATATAAACCCCACAAACAAGGATACACATCTAGCTGTTGAAAATCAATATCATAAATTGGTTCCAAAGCTTATTGAAAGAGGAGCTTTGGTAAATAAAAAATATAAAAAGTTTGGAACAGCCGCACTAATATCTGCTGTACACTATAACTCTGTGAAAAGTCTTGTTAATCTACTTATTTCAAATGGAGCTGAAGTTGATATCAAAAATTAAGAGTTTGAAAGAACAGCTCTGGTTGAAGCATGTGCGAATCCTACTAAATATTAGCTTATTTGCTTATTGTTAAAAAGAGATACTGACATTAGTTTAGAGTGTGGTATTGATGGTAGTGCTCCTTTTTCACTTCTACTTAAAGATGGATGTAAAAAATGTATAATAACAAACCTAAAACAATTTGCTAAATCAAACTTTGAGAATCTTTCAATAATTGTTGAAAAAGATATGAATTAAATACAAGTTAGCTCGAGGACCCTGAAATATTTTGAAAATAGTAAACTTAAACATTTTAAAATGAAAAGCTCAAAAAAATAGAAATTAAATTAAATATTCTATATTGGTGATATTTTTCCAGAAATTGTAAATAAAAAATTGACAAAAAATTTTTTGATAAGAGATTTACAACTTAGTGAAAAGTATAACTGACTTATGAAACAATTTATTCTTTATTTTGATGAAATTTATTTTTCTATAGTAAAGATGTGAATTTGCAATCAAAATTTTCATTATAAAAATTTTTAAAAAGCGCTCAATTTTTATTTGATAAAACAATATTCTTTTTTTACTCAAAAAAAGTGTTTTACTATTTTTCTAAGTCTGTTGAAATAAAGTATAAAAACTATGTATGTAATAATTGAAACAGAATCTTGGGTCAAATTTCTAGGTAAGTACAAGTTAATTATATTAATTAAGGTATCTAAATACCTGTGTTAAACCCCAACTGATATATGAATTTCAAACCTTACTGCAAGAATTTTTTCAAGAACCATTCAATCAATTTACAGATGAATCATTTGATTTGAGATACATTTTCCAACTAAAAATAAGATTATTCATCTGAGAAATTGCATATTGTTGCATATTCGCGCAGAGGCCAGAGATGGAGACGTAAAGCAGAACAGAAGCAGAGTTCAAACGAGTATCCGCCGTTCACTTTTTTATTGAATACCTTGAGATAATTGTATGAGATTTGAATGTTATTAGAAAACTGTATAAGCAGAAGTTTAAAAGTCATAAAAGTATTACTTTTTAAAAATTAAGTGTAAGGTGATAATTTTTGAGGTTAACTTCGACTTCACTTATATCCACAGAAAACTTTCATAAGTAAATTACTGACTGAAATGAGTTTGCGACGCTTGATGGTAGATTTGTACCGCGCAATTGAATTGAAGGGTACCAATGGGATTCGCGACATACTTTCAAGTAATTCCGAACTGTTGACTAATCCCGATTGCAGAAGAAAGAACGAACTATCACCACTGTGGACCGCCATGCTTGATTATGTTCACGAGGGGGAACTCCTTTATTTCCTTATGACCAATTCGAGAGTTTGGAGCTGACCCAAACGAAAGGTGTAATTTAAAAACGAAAATGAATATAAACTTACTTATTAAACTGAAGTTTGCATTTTTGGCCAATAGAGAATACATTTATCCAGTACATGGCAAGTTGCACAAATTACGACAAAAAATATTCATCACATAAAGTAGGAGATGTTTTAATTCGAAACGGAGCTGACATAAATATGGCTACGTCTTATTGGAACCATAAACCTTCGGTCGTAGACCGACTACTCTGGAGTACCACTGAACGGGTCTGATAACAAGGGATTCACAGCACTGCACTGCACCTGGCCGTTGAAAAACGAGATACCAAACTAATTCCATTTCTTTTTAAAAGAGGAGCAGATGTCAACACGGAGTGCAAAGAGTTTAGATCTACCTCGTTGATGACAGCTGCGAAGGCCGAATCTCCAGACGGCGAGATCATCGTTTACCTGCTTTTGTCTAACCAGGCTGCAGAAAATTAGCCAAGTTCACAATAAATGAAGAATTTGTTGAAAAATTTGAAAAAAAAAGGCCACCCATCCCTACTACGGCAACGATTTGCAATGGATTCTAGACGAGACAGATAAATTATTGTTTATTTCAGATTGATTCGCATTTTCGGTGACATCTTTCTTGAACTTGTGATTGATAAATTGGCCTAAAATCTCACAGTTGAAGATTTACTGATCAAATAAATTTTTTTTGTGTTATATTTTAAAATACTGTGAAGGATCACATTATTAAAATGTAGAGAAAATTAAAATTTGTATGTTTTTAATTTAGTTAAAACTTTATACAGAAAACCCCATTTTCAAAATTATTGTATTTTTATTACATTTCATTAGTTTTATATAAAACTTAAAGCCTTTATATAAAAATAAAGCCTCTGGAAAGTTTAAAAAAAAAAGTTTAAAAATTTGAAACTTTATTTGTAATTTGCAGTTAATTTATGAAATTACAACACAACTGTAGCATTCGATGATAAATTCTCGTTACCTCGTTTGTTCAATATTCGAGTGATGTAACGCAGTTTTCAACAAAATCATTCTTTCATCACTCGCAAACAATGCACGTCATGCGTGTTGAAATTACATTGAAATTCGACCAAATTACGTGGGAGAACTAATTTTGTTTAATGCTCGTGTTTACGAAACTCAATTAATTTGAAATATTTAGCAGGTTAAATCATATTTCAAAAACTTTTCCTCGTAACTCGGTGAATTTTTTTCCTCGCTGATTTTGTAAGAGATCGTCCCTCCCTCGTATAAGCGCGTCGTTTTTCTGTACTTTTTGTGCTCCGCGACGAAAGGAAAGAGAAAGAGAGAGAGAGAGAAAGAGAAAAAGAAGAAAAAGAAATTCCCCGGGCGCGATGCCAGCGAAAATTTTAAATTTTGCACACACCGAGTTTTTTTAGTTTTCAAGAAAAAATACGGTACGCACTACTTTGAGGCTTTAATAAATGATATCACCGGGAGTTATTTTTTCCACCCCGACACTGCAATTGATCTATAAATTTTTTTGTCAAAAATTACCGTGTGACAGTGTTTTGCTAAAAATAAACGATAAATCACGTCAGCCTTTTTTTTTTTTTTTTTTTTATCGCACTGTCACGATTTCCTGCTTTTTTTTTCCTCTTTTTTTTAGCTTCATGAACATCTCCGGCGTTAAACAGACTTTACGATAGTTTTTATTAAAAAAAATTCCATGTCGTAAACAGCACTACGTGTAATCAAATTTTAATTAAAAGAAAAATTAAAAAAAAAAAAAAAAAAAACTAATAAATTAAAAAAGATAAATTTAGAAAATTCTTTTTTTAATTGTTTAAAGCTATTTTGTGGAATGTATGCACCTGAAAGGGGTAAAAACTCTGCGTGTAGATCTTTTTATTTGTCGAGGTAAAAATTTTTTTTAATCAACGTTGCGACATCTTGACAAAATATAACTTAATTATACAACGCGGCGAGGTGTAAAAATTTCTCCTAAAAATTTTTATTAAAATTTCGAGATACAAAATTAATTATTTAAAAAAAATTTTATATTCTCTCTTGTTGAAATAATACATTTTTTCCTAACTAGCCCTGACATAAAATTTTTTTAAAATGAAGCAGTTAACGGTAAATTTATTTAATTAATAATAATAACAATTTGCAATATTAATATTTATATTTTTAACTTTCATGATGTATTCTTTAGTTTATTTTTTCTTGGAGTGATTAAAAAAATATTGAAATTGAATGTTTATAACAGAAAGAAAACTTTTTTTAAAATACTTAAATTTTAAATTATCTTGTCATTATTTTTATAACATTATATTCCAATCCAATCTTTATTGGTTCAATTGTTAAATTTTATTTTATTGCTTTTCTCGCAAAGTAGAATCCACTTTATAGAAGAACATTGAGCTTTAAATTTCTCGAAAGATCAAATCGAAGGAAATTATTTCGTTCGATTCGGCACGTAAACAACGAGAAAAAAAGTAGGTACGGTAACAAATGAAAAGGTACAAAGCGGGAGGGTAGAGAACAAGTAATAAAAAATGAAAAAAAAAAAAAAAAACTTACATTGTATCTCGAGTGTCCAGAGGTCTTCAATGGGTTCGGTCATCATGATTGGATTTTTAGCTCGACAAAACAGCCGCTGGCCCGCGTCCTCTTTTCTCGGGGTGAAGGACAATACGCTCGTCGTAGTGTTGCCGTCGCTCGAGGTCTGCAAATCAAATCAAAATCGCTCGTTAAGATAAATATGCACTCGACGATGTCCCCCAGCATCACTTTATTATGCGGGACTTATCGTCACTTTCGGAAAATTTTGTTTTTTCACTCGAGAAATAATTATTGGAAAATGTATTATCGAGTTAAAAAGAGGAGGGGGAGAACCTTTCAATATAAAATAGAGCGTATCTGATGAATAAAATATGAAGGGGCTTCGATACATTTTTAAAATTTTAATAGGTCTTGGGGTATTGAGCGATCGACGTTTTCTCAAGCTCGGATTTGCATTTTGGCCTTTGTGCGCCGCGTGCGGCTTTCGAATTCCCAGAGCGTACGGAAAACCTCTTGTAATCCTTTCTTTTTCTTTTTTTTTTTTTTTTTTTTCTTTCCGCTAAGTCATGCAGATTTAATTCAAGAGCGTGCACTTTCAATTATAAATAAGGAAGGAGAAAAAAAAAAGAAGAAGTCGGACGGTGTCAATGAGGTTCGCTCGGGCTCAAATTACCGAGAGCTCAAAAAAACTGGAGCACTTCTAACTGGAACAAGATCTTCAATTTGTTGTAAATTGACCTCTCAACTCCTTCGCGATAAAGTTTAGAGCGCTCAGGAGGTAGAGGAACTATTTAAGTTTTCGAGATTAACGATTCCGACCGGGCGCACGCGTTTAAAACTAAATTGCTTTATTCGCGTAGACCGTCATGATACTCTCGCAGTGCCTTTCCTCGGATATTGCGACCGGTAAATTCAAAAATAACCCTTTCAATAAATCCCGCCAATGAGCGTTCGATTGGATTCGACGTTCTAAGCCCGGTGGGGTCAGGTTTTTTGCCTCCCCCACCTTGAAAATCTCTTACGAGGAGCGATTACTTTTAACGGTCGCGTTTAGTCGGTCGTAATACGCGATTTCCGCGGCAGTTTCGTCTATATACGTTTTACTCAAGTCCCCGCCCGCGTGGCATTTATAACGCCGGGAGACGGTGAAATTTTCAAACTGTGTCCCGAATGAAGCTCGATGAATATTCTAAAACAATAACCGCGAGATTTCAGTGAATTCGAACGCGCTACCCCGCCTTTTTTTTTTTTAAAGAAGCTCGAATATGCGAATAATAAAAAGAGGCACTGGATATTTGAATTTCATCGATTATGGAAACCAATGAACTCGATTTTGTTTTATTGTTTGCGCTTAGCTTAGCGTGATTTCAATACCGCGTGCTTAATGAAGTTTGGATAGGGGTTAATTTTAGCGTGGATGATTTAATTATTCACTGAAAATGCATTTTTCGCTCTTGCATTTTTTATCAAGTAAAAATAAAAGTAAAAATATTTGTTGATTTACAAGGTTAATACCAAATATCTCTGGAATGAAGCATTAACCAATTATTCGAGTGTAATCGATGCGTAAATTAAAATAACTATCACAAAAATATTTAATTCAATTGTTTATAACTCAAAAAGTAGATTTTACAATAAACAATATAAACTAAACAGCGTCGAAAATTTTTTCTCCAAAAAAAAGGGAAATCAGTAGTAGAGATCCGGGTGCGGTCAGACGCCCGGAGGGAATATAAACGAGTAAAATGGACAATTTGTAACTCACGGTGTCCTTTGAGTCGAGGAGCTCGAGCTTTTCCTTGTACCAGATAACCTCGGCTGGCGGTCGGCTACCGGAAGTGCTGCAAACGAGGTCGTACCTCTTTCCGGCCGACAGTGGCTGGTTCGCTCCCTCGATCGTCACCGTCAGCGGATTGACTGTAACAAAAAAAATAATAATTTAGTTTTTTGTATACATAAATATATACTCGTCTTTTAATTTTTTTTTTTTTTTTTTTTTTTTTTTTTTTTTTTTTTTTTTGCAAATACATGCGGTGGGTTAATATCAAGCTGCAGCCTGCTCGTGACATATATTCATCGCGGTTTGTCAAAGTGTCCCGGTTATCAAACTCGTGTTTACGAAGAAATTCTGCATGATAATATTACAAACCGTAAATTTTGAATTAAATACGGAGTCAAGTTTCTAGAAATAATTAATAACATCCATTGACTTTGGTCTGTTTGTTTTACCGCAATAAGATTTTATAATTTTGAGTTAGTTGACATTAGAGTGTAAGTTTTGAAAGATAGATAGACGTACCCTGCGAGAAATTTCCGCCAGAATATTGCCAGACAGTGGGCAGATTTAGCGAAATTGGGCAGAAATTTAGTAAGGTTAATCGCCAGATTCTTGACAGAAGGCCAATGCTTTACGCATAGGGATTCTGGCGAGCTATAACGTAAACCTTTTTATTTTAAATTGTAACATTTATTACTAACAAAAATATGTTCAGTATCATAACTTGACTCTGAAATTTTTCTTTTTTTTTTTTCCTTATGTTGAACATTTTTCTCATCCATTTTGATGTAATTTTAAAATATTATTCACACAATACCAGCCCTGCTGTATAGCCATACGTGTGCCACACGTACAATGGACTTGAACAAATTTTTTAGGTGCATTCACAGTGGCCGTGGACTTGAAAAATTTTGATAATTAAGTCAAGCTACCGTGTAGTCATCGGCTAATAGGAATATAGATTAAAATAATATTCCAAGGTAACCATAAAATTCGCAACACGTTGCGTCGGAATGTACGCGACACGCATGAAAACGATGAAGAAGTAAATCGAAAAGTCAATTACTTCTCGAACTCCTCTTCTTTTTTACTCAAAACTATTATATAGAGTTTGGACTTACCGTGCCGCACCTAACAGTTTATGTTGCAGTAATCACAACTCGACTACCCGAACGAAGATAAATTTTAGCCCAAAATTTGTCTCGAATAAAGTAACAACCGGAACATTTGCGGTGAGAATTATGAATTTTGGCTACGGCATTATTTGTGTAAATGACCTTTGTTACTCGGGGGTAGAATCCACGGGGTTGGAAAAATATTTCTCGACACACCAGCCTCGAATAAAATGACCCCTGCAACGTTTTATTAGCTAAATATTTTTACTTTTTTTATTCGCGGCAGATGCGTCGTGAAATTTTTTTTTCGCCCCCGTGGATCAACGCTTTGGTAGTTTAAGTCATTTTTACTTCTATTGCCGCAGGTTAAAATCATAAAAAAAGTTTTTGTTGAGCTAAAAAAATCGAGCAAGCTGAGCCGTGAGCTTCGAACTAGCCGAAACGATTCTCGGTTGAGCCGATCTAACCGAGCAACTTAGGTACACGCGGCATGGTTCAAACGAGAATCGTTTGGCGTTCTCGGTTTGCTCGGCTCGACCAAGAACCGTCTCGTCTCGGCTTGCTCGGTGCGGCGCGGCTCGACCGTGGCTTGTTCGGTGCGGCGCGGCTTGGCTCGGCCGCGGCTCGGTTCGTCTTGGCTCGTCCGCGGCTCGGCTCGGCTTGGCTCGTCCGCGGCTCGGCTCGGCTTGGCTCGTCCACGGCTCGGCTCGTCTTGGCTCGACCGCGGCTCGGCTCGGCTTGGCTCGTCCACGGCTCGGCTCGTCTTGGCTCGACCGCGGCTTGGCTCGGCTTGGCTCGTCCGCGGCTCGGCTCGTCTTGGCTCGGCCGCCGCGGCATACTCGGTCACTCGGCTCGGCGCGCCGCGGCATACTCGGTCTCTCGGCTCGGCGCGCCGCGGCATACTCGGTTTCTCGGTTCGGCTGCCGCGGCATACTCGGTCTTTCGGCTAGAATACCGTATGTAGTGATAATTACGCATTGGAGATGATTTCCCCAGGAAGTTTTGATTCCGGAGGGGTCAGGGCGGACACCTGGTGCACCTGGTGGTAATTACGCCTTGGGGATGACTTCCCCAGGAAGTTTTGACTCCGGAGAAGTCAGGGCGGAAACCTGGTGCACCTGATGGTAATTACGCCTTGGAGATGATTTCCCCAGGAAGTTTTGACTCCGGAGGGCTCAGGGGGGACACCTGATGCGTCTGGTGGTAATTACGCCTTGGAGATGATTTCCCCAGGAAGTTTTGACTCCGGAGGGGTCAGGGCGGACATCTGATGCGTCTGGTGGTAATTACGCCTTGGAGATGATTTTCCCAGGAAGTTTTGATTCCGGAGGGGTCAGGGAGGACACCTGGTGGTAATTACGCTTTGGAGATGATTTCCCCAGGAAGTTTTGATTCCGGAGGGGTCAGGGTGGACACCTGGTGCACTTGGTGGTAATAACGCCTTGGAGATGATTTCCCCAGGAAGTTTTGACTCCGGAGGGGTTAGGGAGGACATTTGGTGCACCTGGTGGTAATAACGCCTTGGGGATGACTTCCCCAGGAAGTTTTGACTCCGGAGGGGTCAGGGCGGAAACCTGGTGCACCTGGTGGTAATTACGCCTTGGGGATGACTTCCCCAGGAAGTTTTGACTCCGGAGGGGTCAGGGCGGAAACCTGATGCGTCTGGTGGTAATTACGCCTTGGAGATGATTTCCCCAAGAAGTTTTGACTCCGGAGGGTTAGGATAAATAGTTGGCGTGCTTGGTAATAACTACACTCCAAAGATGCTCTTCTTACCGAACAGAAAAGGAAGCTCAACTGTACGACGGCCCTCGCTAGTTCCCCCGTAATTCTTGCCAGGTCTTAGCAGGGCTGAGCAAGAATTGTAATGTGGCACTACTGCGAGCCTAGCAGGCAGACTTATTTTAGTAATAAAATGAATTTTTTTTTATTATTTTGTTTTATCATAGTAATTAAATGAATTTTTTTCGTTATTAGTCCAGTCGGTGAAGCTGAAAGTGCACTTAAATAAAGTGAAATTATAATTCTCTCCTAATCTATTGGATTTGTACGAAAATTTGTTTTCGATGTCTTTTGAGGGTCCAGATTACGAATCTGATTTTCAATTTTGAAATTTGATGACTCTAATAAGGTCTCTACTCAAATAAAGTTAATTTGAAATTTTTGCCCCATACATCTGACTCGTAATAAGTTTTGTGTATTGGGATCTCTAATGCTCCTCATTTTGAATATGACCGTAGTTTTTTATTTTACCCTGAATGAAGTTTACTTATATTAGGTTAAATTTTTCTTTGTTCTCAATCTATATTAGAACAATCAGAAATTTTGTATACACCTGTTTTCAGGGGGGCTGATTACAAGTATTACTTTGAATTTTTAATTTACCTCAATATTTAACAACACTTAAATAAGGTGAAATTATAATTCGCACCTAATACATTGGATTTGTTCGAAAATTTCTATTCTTTTGCTTTTGAGGGTCCAGATCATGAATCTGACCTTCAATTTGAATCTAATGACTCTAATAAGGCCTATAGTTAAATAAAGTTAATTTGAAATTTTTGCTCCATAATTTGAACCGTAATAAGTTTTTTGTACTGGGATGTCTAAGGTTGCTCATTTTGGCTATGTATGTATCTGTATTCGAATAAGCCCAGACATTTGGACGACTTTTTTTTTTTCATCAGTTATATGGTTGTAGATTTTTGTTTTAAAATATTTTAGATTAAATTTATACTCTAAATAAAGTTTAATCATTTACGTAATATCATAATATCATAATATTTGATATTATTGAATATATTTGTCTATGCGCGAGTGAGCGAAGCGAGCGAGCGTTTTATGCTAGTTAACATTTACTTAAAGAAAATGCTCAAGAACATACATACTTATGACATATATAGGTATACTACAAGCAGGCGCAGAGTCGCGAGTCAGGTGATTGCAAAGATTCGTGGTTACGTCAGCTGATAGTTGATGCCGTACTATATATCAATATATGTATAACAATATTATAGTACTTTTACCTTCTATTTTTTTCAAAAATCCTGCAACCGTAAGTTTTTATTTAAAAAACCGACAACTAAGATTCTTAGCTACCGGCTCATATTTTTTTTCTAAACTCTCTGCATATTTGAGTTGGTTAACGTAAAGCAACAAATATTTATTATTTCGTCTCGGCGGAAATGTCCTTCAATTATCACCAAATGTCCCCCCTGACCCCTCCGGAGTCAAAACTTCCTGGGGAAATCATCTCCAAGGCGTTATTACTACCAGGTGTCCTCCCTGACCCCTCCAGAGTCTAAACTTCCTGGGGAAATCATCTCCAAGGCGTAATTACCACCAGACGCATCAGGTGTCCGCCCTGACCCCTCTGGAGTCAAAACTTCCTGGGGAAATCATCTCCAAGGCGTAATTACCACCAGGTGTCCTCCCTGACCCCTCCGGAATCAAAACTTCCTGGGAAAATCATCTCCAAGGCGTAATTACCACCAGACGCATCAGGTGTCCGCCCTGACCCCTCTGGAGTCAAAACTTCCTGGGGAAATCATCTCCAAGGCGTAAATACCACCAGACGCATCAGATGTCCGCCCTGACCCCTCCGGAGTCAAAACTTCCTGGGGAAATCATCTCCAAGGCGTAATTACCACCAGACGCATCAAGTGTCCCCCCTGACCCCTCCGGAGTCAAAACTTCCTGGGGAAATCATCTCCAAGGCGTTATTACCACCAGGTGCACCAGGTGTCCCCCCTGACCCCTCCGGAATCAAAACTTCCTGGGGAAGTCATCCCCAAGGCGTTATTACCACCAGGTGCACCAAATGTCCTCCCTGACCCCTCCGGAATCAAAACTTCCTGGGGAAATCATCTCCAAGGCGTAATTACCACCAGACGCATCAGGTGTCCCCCCTGAGCCCTCCGGAGTCAAAACTTCCTGGGAAAATCATCTCCAAGGCGTAATTACCACCAGGTGTCCTCCCTGACCCCTCCGGAATCAAAACTTCCTGGGAAAATCATCTCCAAGGCGTAATTACCACCAGACGCATCAGGTGTCCGCCCTGACCCCTCTGGAGTCAAAACATCCTGGGGAAATCATCTCCAAGGCGTAATTACCACCAGACGCATCAGATGTCCGCCCTGACCCCTCCGGAGTCAAAACTTCCTGGGGAAATCATCTCCAAGGCGTAATTACCACCAGACGCATCAGGTGTCCCCCCTGAGCCCTCCGGAGTCAAAACTTCCTGGGGAAATCATCTCCAAGGCGTAATTACCACCAGGTGTCCTCCCTGACCCCTCCGGAATCAAAACATCCTGGGGAAATCATCTCCAAGGCGTAATTACCACCAGACGCACTAGGTTTCCGCCCTGACTTCTCCGGAGTCAAAACTTCCTGGGGAAGTCATCCCCAAGGCGTAATTACCACCAGGTGCACCAGGTGTCCGCCCTGACCCCTCCGGAATCAAAACTTCCTGGGGAAATCATCTCCAATGCGTAATTATCACTACATACGGTATTCTAGCCGAAAGACCGAGTATGCCGCGGCGCGCCGAGCCGAGAGACCGAGTATGCCGCGGCGCGCCGAGCCGAGTGACCGAGTATGCCGCGGCGGCCGAGCCAAGACGAGCCGAGCCGCGGACGAGCCAAGCCGAGCCAAGCCGCGGTCGAGCCAAGACGAGCCGAGCCGTGGACGAGCCAAGCCGAGCCGAGCCGCGGTCGAGCCAAGACGAGCCGAGCCGTGGACGAGCCAAGCCGAGCCGAGCCGCGGACGAGCCAAGCCGAGCCGAGCCGCGGACGAGCCAAGCCGAGCCGAGCCGCGGACGAGCCAAGACGAACCGAGCCGCGGCCGAGCCAAGCCGAGCCGAGCCGCGGACGAGCCAAGCCGAGCCGAGCCAAGCCGCGCCGCACCGAACAAGCCACGGTCGAGCCGCGCCGCACCGAGCAAGCCGAGACGAGACGGTTCTTGGTCGAGCCGAGCAAACCGAGAACGCCAAACGATTCTCGTTTGAACCATGCCGCGTGTACCTAAGTTGCTCGGTTAGATCGGCTCAACCGAGAATCGTTTCGGCTAGTTCGAAGCTCACGGCTCAGCTTGCTCGATTTTTTTAGCTCAACAAAAACTTTTTTTATGATTTTAACCTGCGGCAATAGAAGTAAAAATGACTTAAACTACCAAAGCGTTGATCCACGGGGGCGAAAAAAAAATTTCACGACGCATCTGCCGCGAATAAAAAAAGTAAAAATATTTAGCTAATAAAACGTTGCAGGGGTCATTTTATTCGAGGCTGGTGTGTCGAGAAATATTTTTCCAACCCCGTGGATTCTACCCCCGAGTAACAAAGGTCATTTACACAAATAATGCCGTAGCCAAAATTCATAATTCTCACCGCAAATGTTCCGGTTGTTACTTTATTCGAGACAAATTTTGGGCTAAAATTTATCTTCGTTCGGGTAGTCGAGTTGTGATTACTGCAACATAAACTGTTAGGTGCGGCACGGTAAGTCCAAACTCTATATAATAGTTTTGAGTAAAAAAGAAGAGGAGTTCGAGAAGTAATTGACTTTTCGATTTACTTCTTCATCGTTTTCATGCGTGTCGCGTACATTCCGACGCAACGTGTTGCGAATTTTATGGTTACCTTGGAATATTATTTTAATCTATATTCCTATTAGCCGATGACTACACGGTAGCTTGACTTAATTATCAAAATTTTTCAAGTCCACGGCCACTGTGAATGCACCTTTTTTCTTTTGCTAAATATTTTAACACCTATGGAGTCAGGGCGGAGACCTAGTGCATAGGATAGCGATTACAACTTGGACATGATTTCCCCAGGAAGTTTTTACTCCGGAGGGGCCAGGGCGGATACCTGGTGCACCTGGTGATACTGACGCCTTGGAGATGATTTTCTCAGAAAGTTTTGATCCCAGTGGGTTCACATCATCAAGTTTACTATCAGGATAGCATCTTCAGAGTGTGGTTATTACCGGGTACACCAAGTATTTTCCCTGGCCCATCCAGGGTCAAAATTTCTTGATAAAATCCATCTCCAAGGCGTAAGTATCACCAGGTGCACCAGGTGTCCGCCCTGGCCCCTACGGAGTCAAAACTTTCTAGGGAAATCATCTCCAAGGCCTCAGTATAACCAGGTGCACCAAGCATCCGCCCTGGCCCCTCTGGAGTCAAAACTTCCTGGGGAAATTATCTCCAAGGCGTAAGTATTACCAGGTGCACCAGGTATCCGCCCTGGCCCCTCCGGAGTCAAAAGTTCTAAGGGAAATCATCTCCAGGTTGTAATCGCTATCCTATGCGCTAGGTCACTGCCCTGACTCCATAGGTGTTAAAATATTTAGCAAAAGAAAAAAAATTTGTTTAAGTCCATTGTACGTGTGGCTATACAGCAGGGAGAGGTTAGGATTTTCAAACAGCAAGCATGATTCATCGATTAAAATTATATTTCTATAAAATTATTTGATTATTTTTTATCAATTTTGTAACATCGGAGCTGCATGCTGCTGCTCCGATTTGTAAACTAACCTCTCATCAACGCATCTAGGTACATATACATATATGTCTTCCTATATTATATAGTTATATCCAGGAGGAGCTCTTTTTTTTTTTGGCTCCTCCGGGAGGAGCTCTGAAAATTACGGCTCCTCCGGGAGGAGCCCCTTAAAACATGTTAAATATAAGGTTTTTTGAAGGTTTTGAGGTGCTCCTCCAGGAGGAGCTCTTAATTTTAAAAGCTCCTCCCGGAGGAGCCAATTTTAGTAGCTACTCCCGGAGGAGCACCTTAAAACGTCAAAAACCCTTATATTTAACATGGTTTAAGGGGCTCCTCCCGGAGGAGCCAAAAAAAAAAGAGCTCCTCCCGGAGGAGCACCTCAAAACCTTCAAAAAACCTTATATTTAACATGTTTTAAGGGGCTCCTCCCGGAGGAGCCGTAATTTTCAGAGCTCCTCCCGGAGGAGCACCTCAAAACGTCAAAAAACCTTATATTTATTATGTTTGAAGTGGGCTCCTCCCGGAGGAGCCGTAGTTTAAAGAGCTCCTCCCGGAGGAGCACCTCAAAACCTTCAAAAAACCTTATATTTAACATGTTTTAAGGGGCTCCTCCCGGAGGAGCACCTCAAAACCTTCAAAAAACCTTATATTTAACATATTTTAAGGGGCTCCTTCCGGAGGAGCCGTTATTTTCAGAGCTCCTCCCGGAGGAGCCCCTTAAAACGTCAAAAAACCTTATATTTATTATGTTTGAAGTGGGCTCCTCCCGGAGGAGCACCTCAAAACCTTCAAAAAACCTTATATTTAACATGTTTTAAGGGGCTCCTCCCGGAGGAGCCGTAATTTCCAGAGCTCCTCCCGGAGGAGTTGATTTTAAATTATAGGAGCTTCTCTTGTACGAGCACCTTATCTGTCAAAAACTCCATATTTAACCTCTTTGAAGGGCGCTTTTCCTAGAGGAGTCGTAATTTTAAAAGACCTTTTTAAAGGAGTACTTCAAAACGGTTAAAAAATATTATATTTTACATGTTTCAAGTACTTGAAGTATTTTAACTTACTATTTAATTTATATAACTATTTTTCTAGACTCACCATAATAAAATTTTTTTTTTTCAATTTAAATCATATTCAACAATTTTACCTAAACATGTTTGAACTTTTATTCAATACACAAACTCAACTCAAAAAACATGCTAAATATCAACTATCAAAAAACTCCATATTTTATAACTATTTTTATGGGGGTTGGCGAGCGAAGCGAGCAGGGGGGTACCGCCTAGTATATATATATAGACATATACATAAAATAATAAGCTTGACAGAATTTTCTGCCCACTATCTGGCGGGCACCCCAGACGTTCTGTTGAAACTTCTAGCAGGGTACCATTGTAACAAATTAATAATTTTTTTTTGCATAAAATTTTTTAGTAGTAGTTTTTTCATTTTGGGACTGTACTTGGTATGAAAAAAACGCTTATTTACAACAGCTAATTACTAAAGTATCTTCTTTAAATAAGGGTTTGATTGAAAAAAAATAAAAAATGAATTTCGAGTATTCATACGTTATGTAACAAAAACAAATATCCAAAACAGAGCCGGAAAATTTAAGCAAATTTTTTTTTTTTTTTATTAATCTTTATTACCTTTTAGAGGTTATTAGATAGAAATACATTATACATATAATTCCAGTGGGGTACGATAAGGGTTTCAACTGTAGTTTTCATGAAGTCCGTCGGGTGTTTCCGTCGTTGAATGCTTCATCTGATAAGGTGAAGATGCCGTCCGACATTCCTTCAGCTATTGATGGGTAGCAGTAAAGGGTTTAAAAGGTCTTGGCCTTATCTGGTGTGATTCGCTTGTAATTTTTAGTGAGCATTAAATCCAATCATCGGATGCCATCTCCTTTGATCCTCAGAATGAACCAATATTCCCCAAAAATTCTTGTCTCGTCACATGCGGGACGTGCGGCTCGCCTCACCGTTGCTCGAAAAATCGAATCAGCCGAGATTCGAACCGGCGTCCCTCGGCGCGCCGATGTTTCAACCAACTAAGACGCGTGCTGTATTGTCGAAAACTTCCGGTTTGGAGAATTCCCGAATTTTCGTATGAGGATAAGGGTTAAATAAAACACTGTCTTGAGGGAAAAAAGCCGAAGCTGAAAAAAACCCTGTTTGAGCCCCCCGATTTTGAGGTTAGAGGGACGAAAATATTATTTCTGCATGAAAGTTGAAAAATCAGCGGGTTTTAATTGAGTAAATTTTTATTTACAAAAATATTATCTACATAAAAACTTAATTAAACTTTAGTTATTATTATTATAGTACAAATTTACATCCTTCGTTTTCCAATCAGACATTTTTTATCACCGCTGCATCAGTCTCGTTTTATTTTTAAAAAAACCCAAAGCCCGTTTAATTAAAAAATCCATCTCGATAAAAATCGTAGGCAAAATCTTGGTGCCGGAATTTATACTTTATTTTCAGGGCAAGTCGATTTCAGGGTGCAGGAACAGGGTCCGCGACAGTGATGGAAATTGATGTTGACAAATCTCCTTCCGTTACAACGGCCTATACATCATCGTCGCGGGTTACCTTTTTTTTTATTTTCTACCTCGCTTCCTTATCCGAGATGAGAATCCTGAAATTTTTACGCGACGCCCGGCCCTTTAAATTAGTTACCGGTTGATTAACTCCTCCTCCTTTTTTTTTTTTTTTTGCAGTAATAATGTCGAGCTGGTATGCGTCGCGTCGTGTTATTCATAAAGCGAAATTTTTCGTTTGATGTCGAATTTGCAACCCGGGTTTTTTCCACTGCTCTTTTGAGTTGGAATTTTCTTTTGATTATTATTTAGCGCTCGTTGAAATTTAATGTGTATTGTTTGAGATTCTTCTGCAGGTGAGTATTTCATATTTATAACTGGCTGATATTTCTTTGATACTTCTTTTTTTTAAATTAATTTTTGAAATAGAATGAAAAATAGTACAGGGGAAAATACACCATTTTCACGTTGACTAAAGTTTTTTTTTTTTATACCTAACATAAATAATAATAAAACTGTCAAAATTCTATGAGATTTTTTAGGCGAAGCTTACTGCATTAGTTGATTGAAATAATCATTGGTGATTCAAAAACATTGCTTATCATTGTATTTCTTTTTGTATACATTCAAGCCTCGTCAATTATAAAAAAACAATTTTGACTTCAAAATTTGGTTTCTCATTGTACTGTATTCATATCATGATAATAATCCACAAATTATGTTTCTATGAATTTTATTTTTACTCTACTTGACAGTTAACGTACACATTACACTCATAATTTAGTGAAATTGATGAACGTTTACCGATACTCTTTTGAATAAATCAAATTCGAATCGAAAAATTCAACCCATCAACGTTATTTTTTTCCTTCCCAAAACGCAACCCAACACCCATCAATTTCCCCAAATCAAACGGATTTCCCGCCTTCCAAAAAAAAGCATCATCGGATACCCGAGTTTTGAAAAACGGGTCCGCGGAAATTTCTTTTTTTTTTCATAATCGATATTCCGTGGGAGTAAAAAAATTACTCGCAGCCCCCAAAGAAATTCCCAGGCGCCAATTTGAGTCAGTTATTGTGAAAATTTCACCGAAATAGCTCGCCCCCCCCCCCACCCCCCGGCATTACGAATTCTTGGTCTAATACGTAATAGTATGCTCTTTGCCGAGTCTCGCATATCTCTGTAATATTTACGATAATTAATTATTTAGCTCCCGGCTGTGTTACAAAGTTTCAACGCTTTTGACGTTTAATTTCAAGCTACCCGGGGGTTTGATGATAATTAAAATACCTGCTATACGTGCATCCACTGTTGCCAACAAAAAAAAAAAAAAAAAAAAAAAAAAGAGCGAGAGGTGATAAACGTGTGAAGTATTCATTAAGCTTCTTACTCTCATCAAGTGATTGCGGGAGGGAAACACCTTGTAATCGTTATTTGATTAGGGTGAAAAAAAAGGGGGGGGGGGGAGGCAGTCGTTAGAGTGGTAATCAAAAGTTTATCGAGCATCGTCATTTCCGTACGAGATGAGTATCTCCGGCCCTTCTTTTTTTTTTTTTTTTCTCTCCCGGGCTCTTAATTAAGACGAAAAAGGTCGGCTGCCCTTGTAGCGTCTGTGTTTTTCGGCTTTAATTAAGAAGTATTCCGGAGGGAGGGTGGATGATTATGCAAATTATTTAGACAATGATTAATAACCCTACCGCCCGGGCCCCGCACTACTCGGAAAATGAACGCTAATGAAAAATAAAAAGACGGAGGAATGGCTACTTAACGACCCGAATTAATTCAGACGTTGGGAAAAATCATAACTTTGAGTTTTCAGGGTATAATGTACAGGGTTCGAAAGAGCGAACTTTTTTAATATCCAACGAATCGCGTGCTTTATTGCCGGGTGAGGGGGGGGGGGGGCTTACGGGGCCGCCGAGGATATTATAATGTTTAAGGCGATGAAGCGCGGTTGTTAAATAGCTTAAATTTTTTAGCCCCGAGCGGCGTTATAACGAGGATTCGTACAAGTGGCGTGTAGGTTTGTGCGGGTTTGTTTGAGTTTGGACGATAAAGTTCATCCAGTGCGTGATTAGTTTTCTCTCGCGTGTCCGAAATTAAATTTTTTTTTTTCCGGGGCGAGTTTGCTTGGGCTTCCTTTTTTTGCGGGAGGGAAGAAGCGACAAAACCTCTTTTACGGGTATAAGGTCGAAATTAAATAAGTTTGGGCGCTTGGTTTTTGATTTATTACCCAGACGATTAATTGACAAACGCATCGTATATCAACACCAAAAAAGATTGCTCTTTTTTCTTGAAAAATAGAGAGGATTGAAGGCTTCGTCAAAAGATTTTCGATGAGTATCAGCTGATCATTTTAATTTTATTCATATTAGTTATGTTGAGTTACGTCGAAATAATCATAAGGCACACCGTGAATTTTCTGGGAAAAATAAGAAACAAACAAAATAAAAATGAGTCTTGGTGCACTATATGTCATTGTCGTAAATAAGGTAAAGTAATCAATTTAAACAAATCCTGACAAGCCTTAGTAGTAGAAAATTTAGATTTACAAAAGTTTTAGAATAAAAAAATATCGATGAAATTTTCATTTAATTACAGTAATTCATAATGCAATCAAAAAAATAGCGGTATTGATCTCAAACATTGAGGGCTTGGTACGCTCAAATAAAAAAAAAAAAAAAAAAAAAAAAAAAATTATATGTAACAACATAGTTGTGAAAATTTCTCAAGGTTGAAACTGTTGAAATACAAGCGATTGGGTTTGATTCAAACTCTTGATTTATAAGTCAAGAATGGAGTACTTTTAATCAACTGAGCCAACATTAAGTCTTAATTCATGAAATTCCTCGGTTGCTAACAAAGGTTACGTAATAATAGTTTCCATATTGTAAATAATTTTCTTTCAATTTATCTATGAACACATGATAAAAAAAATACTAATTTCAGTTTATTTTTACGAAAAGTTAATTTAAACTCTATAACACATTTTACTTGGTTACAACCAGTCTCCGTAGTCGATTTTTTTCCAGCAACTAACTTTACCGAGCGGTCGTTGGGTCAGTGGTTAGCGTGCTCGCTTTTGAAACAACGTCATTCTTTGGGGTCTTGGGTTCGATTCTCCGCGCAACTAACTTGGAATTATTTTCTTCGTTCGTTGCGTCGGTTATGTCGATCCCTACGTTCACCCCGACTGCTTTGGAGTCGGTGTTTACCGGGGGCCATCATTTCAGCGCTGGTCGTAAGTTTATCTCGACCAGGGGCAATATTTGGGGCATACCTTCCAAATGAGCCTTACCCGCTTCGGCACTGGTCTAATCCAAGACTATCTGATTGGGGGCGATATGTGGGATCAAAAGTCCCAATGAGCCTGCTGGTTCAGCGCTGGTCTTACGATTAACTCGAATGAGGCACATACCCTGGCTTTCCCGTACTCCACATGGTCCATATGGGCCATGGGCTAATGCGAAGCAGTGTAGGGACAAAGTCGTCAATAAGCCCATACGGAGCATAAAAAGTCGCGACTATAAATAAGTATTAAAAAAAAAAAAACTAACTTTACTTGTAAATTTAAATAGATTTGAAATTTTAAACAACCGATAATGAATTACCGAAAAACTCGATTTTTGATACTCCCGTAACATCCTGGAGCCAGGTAGTCAACTTCGGCTGGTAGCTAACGAATTTTTCGTGGATTTGCATGATTCAGGGGGCTGAGCGCAGGTGCGCGATCTCTCGCGGTTCGCTTATGACGCTCACTTTATAATGCAATCACCCGGCTGACGCTCCGATGGCTGCACATCCCGCTGCAGGCTTCAGAAATTTGTCGCGGAGATGTAGCGAGCACGAAGTTACGTGCGGCCCCGAATTCCCGTCTCGTTGTTGTCGGGGAGGATTTAAAATTACTGTTTATTCAAGAGTTATTGAAAATGTTTTTGTTTGCTCTTTGTTATTTTTGTTTTTTGCAAACGAAGCTGTTGTTTTTGATTATTACAAATTTAAAGCGTTAATTAACGCTGGGTGGCTGATGCTTCGATTACCGATATTAATGGAGATTTAACTGCTACGGGATTTTTAAATTTTCACGTTGAGCAATATTTGTTTATCCCCTGTTTATTGATAAATATGAAAACTGGATCAAATTGTCGTATTTTATATGTTTATAATCATCCCAATGCTCGCGTGCAGTCCATCAAAAGATTAATCCTGCTTTTAAATTATTCAATACAAAACGAATAGCAACATATAAATTGATGAGTTTATCAAGATTTCAGAAATAATAAGCTTAAAACCTCGTTCTGACTCTAGATTTTCATCCGATATTTATAATTTTTCATGGAATATTTTTAAATTTTGTAATAATTCAATCAATTCTTCGGTAAATAAAATTTTTTACATTGTTGTAAGCCCAACGAATTGGCTAAGATTTAAAAAACAATCTCATTTCAGCTTGAATTATCATTCTTAATGTGATGATCTCGATTGTCATATTTGAAACTTTTTATTCCATCACTCCCGATTTCGGGACGGTAGAAATATGAAGAAAATAAATTTTTTCATTCGGCTCCCCCTTCTTGGTTTTAAATTTACGCAAAGCTGTCTTCGGACAATCTAGCACTTAATTTATTAGATTATATTTAAATTGGCACAAACATTATTGACAGGTACGGCGTCCTGTAAATTTATTGTAAAATCTTTTTTGCCTACACACAAATCACCCCGGTCTTTTTCAGGTTATTTTAATTCCAAAGAGATGAAAATTTCATCGTAATTAACTTGACGAGACGAAGAATTATTCTTAATGTCGGTTGAAAGAAGGAACATCGTTAATAATAAATCCACCGGTTGCTAGAAATAATTTCCCACTGATTAAGTCTATCTCGTGAAAAAACAATGAGTTTTAATTATTCAGATGATTATCTTAATTGGTGTTGTTATGGATATCTTTAAACCGTTGAAAAATGCACGCATGTTATTACACCAAAAGTGACGTTGATCATCAAAGTCGTTAAAAATTATGTATTTCAGCTCTATCGCCCCGAATTTTAATGGAGCCGTCACTCTCGGTCAATTAATTAACGGCAAGCTTCGCCGTGATTTGAATTAATTACTGAAAATCGATGCGCGTTTGAGAAAAATTTCCCCCCCCCCCCCCCGTAAATCAAAGAACTCTGCAATAAATTAAAAAAAAAAAAAAAAAAGGAAAAAAATGTAAGCTTCGTTTGAAATTACCGAAAGCACGAACGATAAGGTTTAATACAAAGTGCTCGGTCATTAGCGAAGCGCAGGGCGCGTAAAACATTTAAAGAAAAAGACATTAAATTAAAGACAATGCAGAGCGAGAGCGATTCATCTAATTATTCGAGATAACTCGTGCAGTAAAACGAGCAAAAAAAAAGGAGAGGAGGAGAGAAAGCGAAAGACCCGATTTTTTTTTTTTTCTTTTCTCGTGTAATAAACGAGTACGAGTGACAATTACAGTCGATGGTAAAGTTCGCGCCAGGGGGATTTAAATGAGTAACGGAAATAAGCCTTGCGGAATTTTTTTTTTTTTAGTTTTCACTCGTTAGTTGCTCTTTAGTAAGTGACGATCGATGTTTGCGGGGATTTTTGAATGGCTTTATTCGGCTCTGGTGAACCGTTACGGTTTTAATGACGGGTCACGTGACGCTACGCTGCAGATGAATGGGACCGACCAGACTTGATCGGTTTATCCGATCATATGGAATCGGGGTTTATGTTTATTTTCTAAAAAGCTTCATTTGAAAATTCGTGTTCAAAGTATACAATCATACTTTTTTTAAAAATTCGTAATAAAAACAAAGTTTTGTTATTTTAATAAATTTAAAATACTCTTCAACTTTATTTAACGCTGAAATTCTTTGTTCTCCGATTTTTTAAAACAAAAACAATTGTTAAAAAAAATATCAGCGCAAAAAATTGAAGTTATAAAGCATTTTTGAAACATTATAAAGCGAATGTCGAAATTACGAACCCTAAAAACTTTAAAAAGGCAGTTAAATAAGAAAATTTTTGGATTTATTTTTTATGCTTCAACCCCCTCAAAACTCCTTCAAAATACTAGCAAAAACTTAAAAAAAAAAAAAAATAATAATAATAATAAATGATTCGAAATTTATAAACAATTTTTGAGATATAGTAATAAACATGTTTAAATAAACTTTTCATTCAACCGATCGTACTAGAATTTTTAACGCTTGTGACAAAATTAAATTAAAATTCAAAAATTATTGTTAAATTCTGTTTTATTTTAATAAACAGACACTAAAAAGGTTTTATATATATGTCTGATTGTCAGCAGTAAATTTCACATTAAATAAAAATTTCTTGAAAAAATGTTCATGTACCGTATACACTGCCGTACGGTTAAAAAAAAAAAAAGAAACTTTTCCTTTGACGAGCTTAAAACGACTCTGACGTTATCTTCAACAAGCGTTTAACTCAGCTCATAAAGTTTTAACATTTTCTAAATGGAGATGAAAGTCGTGATACCCGTAATAATGATACAAATGAATTTAACCCGAGTGATGTTTTCGCGTGAGCCGCCGGAATAATTCACCAAAAACTCTAGCGTGCTTAAGTGAGTAAGAATGTGCTGAATCTCCTCAAGTGCAGCGCGCTAAAACTCGAGCCTCAAAAGCATTCTTTGTTTCCCCGGGCCTGCAAACACGGACGATTGCAGCTGATTTCAGAGCTGGCCCGGGGTAAGCCGTAATTTAATTAACTTCTCGCGCGCCGAGGCATCGTATCACAAAATTTTGCGAGCCAATTCAAAGTTTATCAACAGCCCCGTTTTAATCAAACATTAATTATGCGGTACTGCTGCTGGGTAGTATGCGTAAAGTTCGCGAAAATTTTGTTAAACGAGATTATTACAATGTGGCTTTTCTTCCTACTCCTACATCTCGTTGGTGAATACACGGCGATGTGCCTCGAAACTGTCAATTAAAAACCTTAAAATAATCATGACTGCGCTACTGGTAACTTTGCTTAATTTAGATTCGTTTGCCTAAATAGTTTTATTTATTTTCTTGTTTATTATTTACTATACACTGAAATAGATGTAAACATCAGTTGATGAGAAATTCATTCTACGCTGTTTGTTGATTTAGTCCAGATAAAAATATTGAATAAAATATCGTTCTATTACATTGTACATAACTCGGACAGTATTTATCAATTCGATTCTACCTACCCGCAAGTTTATAATTATTTTTATGCTTATTGTAAATTCAAATTTTATTGTTGATTAAATTTTACTCAAAAAATATTTTTTTTTAATTGCTACTATCTAAATTTAGTAAAAATTTACGGATTTTCGATGTAGGTATCTCATTTTAAGAACAAATATTAATAATTTCAAAATTTGGGATGAAAATAATCAAATCTTTAAAATTGAAAATGATATGATTAGGTAGCGTTAAGGATTCATTCAAATTAAAAAAAATTGTACGATTAAATTTTTGTTTTTGAAAGTTTTTTCAGTCAACTTTTGGGTTCACACATAAAAAAAAAACACTCGAGAATTTTTTAAATTAACATTAATTTTTCAGAGTTAGTTCAAAAGATCATACTCAACGTCCGAGAAACAATCTGTTTATTGCCGGTAAAAAAAATCCGTAAAACTCTAAACAGGCTTGAAGCCAGTCGAGCCGTTAAATCTGCGAGAGTCCGACGAAGCCTAACTCATTTTTCAAATTTCCCTCCCTCCCCTCCCAAGCCCCGTTTCCCAAACAAAGTTAGCCCGCAGCGTGTTTCTCGCGCCCGGGGATTCCTTCACGCTCGGATGAAAGTTGCCAGGGCGGCGCGGTAAGGTGGGCCTTGATTAAATGCGGCGTTACGCCGAAAGTTGAAGGTGTACTACCCCCCCCCCCCCCCCCCGGGTAACTCAATATTCCGGTGCAGGACAAGTTAAATCGCGTTACCGGGACGCGTTGCGAGCCTTCGATCGACCGAAGAAGCGAAACAAGTGCAGCCAGATACGAACTTAATTGCGCGAGACTGGACCTACGTGGAGTAAAGTTTTATCATTTCGCGGTAACTTTTAGGGCTGAATTTTTTACGGCGGAGTGTCGGGAATGTTTTGTTTCGGGAAGATTTGATTTTTTCAGATTTATGAGTATGGACGTTACACCCCTCGGAAACTTGCGAGAAAGTTTGATTCTGTTGTAATAAAAGTTCGCTGGGGGTTTTGGATGGACCGAGTTTACGTATTTTTTACGTTTCTTGGATCTCCTCAGACTGTTGGATATTTTGCGGCAAGCGTGTTAATGCGAGGTACAAAAAATTCTTTTTTACAATAGAATTATTGAAATTTGACAATCGTATAATCGTTATACATTATTACATTGAGTCGAGCCGCAGTGGCTCCGAGCTAGAGCGCGCGCCTTCCAATCTTGGGGTCGTGGGTTCGAGCCCGGGTCTCGGCGATTTTTTCGAGTGTTTTTTCACGCGTTAAAATTGTCGGGATTAAGTCCACTGTAGCTTAGGTGAGGTAAGGATGCCCTACATCACTTGTTCCAACTCGGACATCCTAATGGCCGACTAAATTCTCTCCGAAAACATTGACCAGCCACGAGTCCGAATCGGAGGAATAAAGTCGACCGATGCCCGACCGGAAAAAGTGTGTAAGGCTGACTACTTAACCGGGTTGGTCTTGAGTATCCCGATGCGCTTGCGGCTAGTAGGGTCGACTGAGTCCCCGAAAACCAAAATGCAAGCATCGCTCGAGAGATTCGCTCAATCGGGGTTTCTTATGGGGGTTATTAGAGTAGGGACACAAAAAACGAGAATTGGGCAGAAACCACGTTAAAAAGCATGAGAAAGGCAAAACAGAGACAACTGTATAAAACAACTTAGAGTAGGTGGCGTGGGTCCCTCACACATATGTGGTTGATACCCCCCTTGTAATGGATCTTTACCCACAAGCGAGGTTGCCAGGAATACAATTTAACAATTTAACAATATTACATTGAGTCTTTGTATAAGCTCCAATACATTGAATTTAATCCAGTTGTAAAGTCTTACATTGTTAATTCTTTTGATCATTTATCTATCATTTATTTAACTAATTGATTTGATTAATAAATTTCTCAAAGTAATACATTATTTGCCAAAAAAATTATTTCCAGTTAACTATAGCAACAGTTGGCTCTTACGAACACCAAATTAGTCAGTTACCTAACATCAAAGGTACGGTAGGTGAATAACAATCTCGAGTAGAACTAAAATGCATTGTCTACAAACAACCGTGTCTAGAACGTAATCTTGATTTAGTTAAAGACTATTTACTTACTACATTACTCTACTCGTCAAAAATTTACGAAATCGTCCAATAATTGGTACAAACTGTTGTTTTTTTTGTCCCTTTCGATCGTTGAAGTGTGATGAATCGTGTAGACAACATTCCCCGATTGAATTCGACGTTACAGAATGTCAAAGGGAGACGCAGGAATGTCACGGACAGAAATTCCCGCCGTCAAAAAAACGAAAGTTTAATCGTAAAAATTTGATTAAGAAAAAAAAAGAAAAAATTGTCCCCTTTACTCGCATCAATTTCCGGTACGCGTACACAAAATATCTCCACTTTGATCCTCGAAGGAACAATGTAAATATCCACTTCCAAGATATCCCAACATCAGAAGAGGGGGGACAAGGGGTATATTGAATTTCATCTAACGGGGCCCCGCTCGCAATTAGCGATCCATAATCCAATAACGGTGGCTTTTCGTCGTCGTCGTCGTATACCTATGCAATATCTGCATTACCCCCGCGCGCGTGGCAGGCTTGATAAAATAAACTCGAGGCTGCTGCGAGAGCACACGATGCTAGACGCGATGATGCCTCTCCTATTTAAGCGCACCCAACTATGTTTACCCAGTCGGGGTGCTCGAACTCACCCGAAAATTTCGTCTCTAGAGCTCTGGATGTAGCGAAACTGTGGAGTGACGAAAAAAAATTTATGGGTCGCGTAAAGTTTGGGAATTTTTTAAAGTATAAAGCCGCGGTTGTTGCATACCAACAGGAAAATTCTAAGCTTCAATATTTCAAACTTTGAAAATGGGTTTACAAAAATCACTATTTTTAAGGTAGCATCGCAGAGTTTAAAAAGAGATGTGATGAAAATTTGGTTTACTGAAATATATATTTTATAGGAAAAGATATGAACTTTTAATCGGAATTTAATGACTGTATATTAAGTGTTCGTATCTATTAAAAATCATTTACGTACGAAATGATGTACTCTATACTTGAAAAGCCTCTGTTATTAAGATTATATCCGTGTAAGAAAATTATTAACGATATTTTATACATTCATGTCATAATAACTCAAAATATATGTAGGAATTCTTGGATTGTTGTTTGATTCAATTATAAAATTTGGGCGTTATTACGTTATAATATATATGTTCTCGAAACTTTGAAAATTCTTTATACCCATAACCTCAAATTTTTAAAGCAGTGGTATCTATTAACCCTAAAAGCGCTATCGTGCTTCTTACTATTTTTATTTTTCATTAAATTTTGGAAATTAGTTGTTTGGAAACTCAAATATATAGAACTTTTTAAATATTGAATCTAAAATAAGATTCTAAAAATCAAAGAAGTCAGTTACTAACTTTTTTCACACTTCGAGCACACAAAATTGCATCGTGCTGCTGAATTCTTCCCTACTACTCCAAGGTTATTTCCTCCTAAAACTCGACAAAGACTCTACTCCTCTCATAGAAGAGGAGAAAAGAGAGAGAGGGAGAAAAGAAAAAAAAGGTAACGACGCGGGTAACTGCAATCAGGAGTACGAAATCTCGGTCGGTTATTATAAAACGCGTCGTCGTCAGCCGTGCGAACAACTTTGCATCCCGGAATTCATCCAGCACATCCGCACATATACAGGCCGCACCACCCGAGGTATGAATATTCCGGGGGAGTTGACGAGGTCGCGAGTCGCGACGGGCGCAAAAACGTCGGGAATTTGAAAGCACCGCCAGAAGCGTGTTTATACGGAAATTCCTCGCGCCCCTCTGATGAAGGCGCGTGCGTGTCTCCCTACACCTACACCCTGGCATCCGAGTTTTTCGTTCAATCGAGAATCTCGTTAAGGGAAAACAACGCGCGAATTGTTTTCTGGACCCCCCTTCCCCCTAGCAAAGGTTTTTTCCTATCTGTTCTTTAATCGCTTGGCTTTCGGGACGATTTTCGAGATTATTTTTTTTTTTTTCTTTTTAAAGTTGAAGTGCAACGGTGAATCATTAAATTTTAATTGTTTTCCATTTTGAAACTGGAGTTTTGCTGATTGATTCGTTTAGTTCGGCCTTTTAAATCATCGATTTTACGTTTATATTTTGTGAATGAAGTACCACGTTGTTCACATTAATTGTTTGACCCTTCGAATTTTGACGAAAAGTTAAATTGAGTAATTTACATTTTCTTGACAAAAAAAGTTGTTTTAAAAATAAAAACTTTTAATAAGATGTCAGTTTCTTTTTTTTTACTTTTATAATTTAAGACAGGGTATAAACAGCAGCCTACTCTAAGTGCAAGACACATAAGGTATAAGGGCCACTCAAAGTTGAAATTGATCACTTGATAAGTCGGTCATAGAGGGGTTTTACTATCTCACAAAAGATAATTGAGCATTTTATGCTTCCAAACTTTATCAAATGATGTTTTATGCCTAAATCTAGCACTTAAACAGATTACTGTTACGTGGTCGGTAAAACAGTTTGATAAGATCAAACTTTGTTAGGTAATATAGTCATTCGACTAATTTTTGAAAATTTAACAAATTGTTTCCGTAACTTACTCCTTTTGAAAAACATCTTGGAGGAATTAGCTTTTTAATGAATAATCAATCGTTTGTCAACCATGACTACAATATTGTAAACGTCAAAATCAATTAAAAAAAATTTTCTTATAATTTATTTACAGTATACATCTGAACTTTTTCCTACCACAAGATGTCATAAATGTAAAATTTTCCGGTAAGTAGAACATCCAATTAGACTTCACATTTGAAAATAGCAATCTTAAACGGAATTTCAAAGTTTACGCAGTTCGAGTTTGTGACATAGCTTGCTTGGAAAAGCTCCGGGGGGGTTTTGCAAATTCTCGGCTTCGGTTTTTGCATCAGTCGGGGGGAGGGCGGCAGCTGCGCGGGAATATTCATAACGCGGCTGAAATCCACCAGTCGACGGATATTTCGGTTAGTTCGTCTTCTTCGTTTGCGTATTAATCGCGTGTGCGCACGCAAGGGGGAAAAACAATGAAGCGTCGCTCTCTCGCCCGTTATTGTGGACTTTTGCCTTTGTTTCTCTCGGGCTGTTTCTTTTTGTTCGACGATTCAAACGACTTCTGGGTCACAGAATCTCCCAAAGATTCGGTCTTTCGGACAAACTGAACAAATGGTTGGTTTTTTTTTTTTTTTTAAACAGTTTATCTAGAATGTTTGACGATCGATAAAAAAAAAGTGATGATCAACGAAGTAAAACGTTAACTTTGATGTATTAATTTTTTCCGCTCACTCGGGCGTTAACTTAAAATAAAAAAAAGAGGTAAGGAAGTCTTTCTTTGTATTTAACTTTTATTGTGATGTTCCTCCAAACTTTGAAAACTTGATTAAAATCGTTAGCCGGGTGAAAATATAAAGTTTTAATAAAACGATTAAATATATATCGATCCGAAACTTCAGACCCGGCGAGCATCTTCTTCGTTTAAAGTTCGACACCGAGTATTAGTGCCGTCTATTAAATTAGCTCCCGGAAGTGGTAACGAAAATTATCTATCTTTTTTATTTCCATCAATCTTCGCTTTCCCATCAGCGACCGAATTCAATTTTTTCGTTGACCAGCGCGGGGAAAAATAAACACATAACTCCGGTCGCTGCAATATTTGTTTTAAAATATGAAAATGTCATATCTTCCGCGTGGTCGCGCATAACTCGGGCAATTAGCACCCGGCGAAAATTTAAAACATCAATTTATCGCTCACCGTTTCATTCGGTTCGAGCTCTTATTGATTTATTCCCCGGTAAGCATTACAAAGTTAAATAAAATCGGGGGCAGTTTATAAATTTCTTTTTTCTTCGGCTCGTTTCGCGATCGACAATTTCTAACAAGGGTTAATTCGACAAACAGCTGTCGATTTAATTTGCTCTGTGACGTTTTATAATCGGGGGGAGAAAAAATGGAAATGGCTGAATAAACAGAACAAGATACATCGATAAATAAATAGTGACCATGTATACTTTTTTTTTTTTTTTGGGGTGAAAAAAAAGAGAACTGGAACGCACAGCTGTTCGTGTGCGCTCCTCTTTTTCACCCTTGCAATATTGTCGAATATTAATGAGTTTTAAATTCGCTCAACCACCAAAGTTATACATCTGTTTTTTTTAGAAATTAAAAAAAAAAACTTCAATTTTTTTATATTTTTTATTCAGAACAGTTTTTTCAGGGAAACAATGTGAACAAGAAAAATGAATTTACGGGAGATGAAATAGAGAGACAGTTCGTCATAGCTGAGAAGGAATTTCACACGGATTTAAGTGAAAAATGATCCGAAATGACAACGTTCGTATCATTTTTTAAATTTTTGCAATAGATTTATAAAAAAAAAAAAAAAAAACATAATTGTAAAAACACAATAGTATATTTTGTGAGTGAGAGTATCGAATTATTCTTTCGAAAAATATTGTACCATCAAGATTTAATTCATTTTATGTGAAATTTACATTATTTGTATTAAATTCAAAATATTTTAAATCAAAATCGAGTCCTGTGGTAGAGCCTGGAAATGAGGATCTTTTGTCCTAGCAGGGATCAAACCTTAACCTTATACAGCTTTTGTCGTTTTCTAAGTACATCAAGAGGCGTGAAAAAAATATCTGCCAATATTATCAAGTGATAAACTAATTATTTTAAGTATTAATTAATAGTAACTTTTCAAAGATGCACTATTGGCTGACTGATGGGAAATTTTAATTGATCGAATGCGCACTGGCGGTTGGTTGTGGTCAAATCAATACTTTGTTTAAGTAGATTACGTCCGCGTACAGTCAGACGACGGATTATGATTGAACCAAGGGCATTACTGATGCCATGTCCTTAACTTCATCAATTACATAAATCCATTATGCTACTTTGATTTTTTCATCAATGTTCTCTTTAGAATATTAAGCATTGGTTGAATAAGACAGTAACTCTCGTCAATCAAATTTTGAATTCTCGTAGTTTAAAATATTTTTACACGATTTAAGCTTTCAATAATTTAAATTTTATTATTTCATTCTTAATTTAAAAAAATATATTGTTTAACAAAAACACAAGTCATGCAAAAACATTGTACTTTTTCAACAATAAAAGCTTTTATAAAACTATAAATAAGAAAATTCGTAAAATTCAAGCACTCTTCTGAGTCATGTTTAAACTTTGAAACCTATGAAGAAAAAATAATTAATTGAGATACACTGACTCATGAAAAATTTTTATCGCCTAGTTCAAAAGTTTCAACAGCGAGGACTAGCAGCTCCATTTTTCGTAAAAAAACCTTAAATTCGGTCCACCAACACCGGTTAAATTTCAGGGAAAAGGAGGGGGGGGGCTGTAACGAGCATTTTCCTTGCCACTCTTGTTTGCGGTGTGTTAATTACACAGGAGGTTAAAAAAAAGAGAAAATAAAAGGTGGCCGTATATAATTTTCGAATCAGTCAAATTTACAAGGCCGGAGGGGAGGAAGGGGGAAGAGGGGGGGGGGGTGATTTAGTCGACAATTTGGCGCACGCGAATTCCCCATCCACTTGACGCTCCACTTTTTCATTTCTCCGGTCGCGGCTGACGTGTTAATACCCCGGGCGTATCAGTGTAGACCCTGCTTTATAACCGGACGGCCCGACTTGATTAATTTCGCGGCTTAAACACGAAAAAACGGGCTTACATTCGAATAAACGCGACCATTCCAGATAATAAGCTCGCGAGAGTATCCGATGTTAATTCAGAGAGGATCGACGCTACAATGCTTAACGCGCGGTTAATGTTTTGTCAAGAGTGCATGTGCGACATCAACTTTTTTTTTTGCTTGAATTTCAATGAAATTTATTATTTTTAATTTTTTATTAAACAAGCTTTGCTACTAAGTAATTTGGCAGAAATTTTAATCTTACTTTCGTATATTTTTTAAGTTATCAGTTTAATTTGTTAATTTCAAAAATTAGTTGTGCCAAATTACAATTTGTAAATTTCTTTTACATCAATTACATTCATTGTAGAAACTAAATAAGATCTGTAATCATACTAGAGTTGATTAAAAAATTATTTTGAATAAAAATTCATTCAAAAACATGCACCATTAATTTATTTAATTTTTTTATATTTTGGGAAATGTCAATGAATTTTTGATTGTCATATTATTTGTTAATACATTTTTGTTTTGCTAAACTTTCTAATTGCGTTTGCTGATACCCACCTAAAAATCTGAAAATAATAAATTTACGATATATTTTCTTACTTAAGCCAGTAGATTTATTCAAACAAAGTAAAAAACGACTCGGTGTTATTTTCTGGTTAAAAACCCAACTCTAAAAGGCACCACCCAGGAGTAGATAATCAAAAAGCGTAAACTTTCCGTAAAACTCGATCGAGCAAAAACTCAATTACAAAGGACTGTTTATTCTCGCAGCTCGTACCAAAAGATGAAACTTTACATCCCGAAAGGTCACTCGGCCGGGAGTAACCTCGGAGAATTTATGTACATTGAATTTCACCCAGCGCGCGTCCTGAGCGATTCTTAAACATCCGAGCGAATCCAAAAACCTGTTAAAGCGCGAGAGAGTCCGGGAGAGAGGAATTTTAAATTTAAAATTTTCCCATCGGTCGGACGGACTTTTGTAAAGTATATTCCGGGGAGGAGGAGAAGGAGCTGAAGGGTGGATTTAAAAATTCCGAATCCCCCCTCGGCCCGCCATACATTCTTATAAACTCTCTCGCCCGCCCGACCGAATAACTTATGTACACGCACGCTTCGTTGAGATTCATTGCCACTAAATTATGTAATAAACTAGGGCTGAAAAAGGGCGCGAGAGCCGACTGGGGCATTATCCCCTGAAAACTTGTTAAAGATAATATACCGCGGCTGAAAAATTCACGCTCGAAACTTTAGCCTTTAGCCCCCCCCGAAATCTGTGCTTGAAAATTTCAAGTCGCAATCAGCTGGCTTTGAAAATTTAATTCTTCGCTCGAAAAATAATGTAAATACCCGAGCTTATCTGCCTGGTGTCAGCCGGGTCGTAATGACAAGGGGAGGGAAGACTAATAAAAAAAAGGTGTGTTTTACACGTTATTGCTTTTACCCAAGTTTAATCAATTTTCCGGGGTTGCGGGGTAATGACGGGCTATGACGACGACGCTGCTGCATTAACGAGTGAAAAATGACAGACTTCTGGGAGGATTTAGGAGATGATTCTGCGGGGGGAGCTTTTTTTTTAAACTCGTGATTCACGGTTTAAATTTATGAAAGCTCGTCGATGGGACGGAAAAACGTTTGGGTAAACGGTGATTAATTTGGTCAGTGGGTTTATTTGCTCGGCTGGTTTTATAATTATGAGTCGGGAATTTTGTAGAGTGCTTTGGATAAGTTGTAATTGTCTGATTTATTATTAATTTGGTTGGTTTTAAATTTTTATAAGTGCGATTATGAAAAATCATCAACGTAAATATATTTTATCTGGAGTGCTGTGCGTGTGTTTACAAAGTAGTCTGTTTAATTATGCGTTATAAATTTTGTATGAAACCAAGAGAAATTATCTTTTCTTTGTTTGTAGAGTTGTAAAGTCTCCTTAATCCGGCTTTTTACGTTTCATGATCATTTGTTTGAATATATAAAGTTGTAAAAATATCTCGACTTAGAAATAACTTTATTTATACCGTATGTCGTCACTCTTTTTGACTTCAAAATGGTGTAGCAGTAAAAAAAATATAAAAATAGACAAAATAAAGTAGCTTAAATCCAAGTTGAAAGTCTTAGCTTTTGAATGGTTACCTTCAAAAATTGATATGAAACCGTTTCCGTAGTTTAAATTGGGAAAAAAACTTTTTTTTATGCAAAAAATGGCCAAAGTCTTACGGTAAACGCAAAGTTTTATAAAAATTTTATACCATTTAATAACATTTTCAATGAGTTTTTACCGAAAATTGTAATACGAATTTTAACAGAAAAATTCACGCTGGACGATTTGCCAATGCAGTCAGTGCTGGTTGATGAGAACATAAATAAATTTTTATATCAATAAAAAATCATAACATAAGTAAGTGGAATATTTTTATCAAATCAAACAAATAAATGAGCAAAAATACAAAATTTAATTTTATTATAAAAATCAAAATTGTTTCAATGATTGTTCAAAAAATTTGTGCCATAAAATAATTAACTTTTATAACTGTCAACTTCCTGATTTTGATTGATACGGAAAGTTAGTATATTTCGTCTGTTACTGGTGAATAATTAAAAAAAAATTTCATGAATACAACTCGACAGCAAGAAACTTTATGTCTAACCTCAGTACTCTGAATAAAATAAAATTTTCAAACTCCTTCAGAATCTTTGAACAATTTTTACTACAAAGCAGTTTAATATAAAGAAAAACTCGTAGTAAAAGTGTTCCCTTGATCCCAACCTCCCTAAAGAACTTGTCACGTAATTCAAGTGTGCAATAATTCACTAAAAAAAAGCTCTCTCGTTGTTTTTTTTCTTACACGCTATTACATCAAGCTTCTGAAAAAGGGGAACAACACAGTTTTTAAAGAAAGAAGAAGAAGCTGCAGCAGTGAAAAACAAAAGAAGCTACGAATTAAAATAAAAAACAACGCGCCCAAAGAACAAGTGTAGCAGGCAGTAGTGGCACTCGGGTGTGCACCAGGCAGCAGCAATTCGGGCACAAAGCATCCGCGTCGCGGCACTCGGCCTCCTTTTTTTCATCCCTCCTCCTCGAGAGTCACTCACCGCTAAACTGAGCCAAGAGACTCGAGGCCCTCCTCGCTTGAATTACATTATTCACGAGTCTAGGAAATTCGATCCGCGGGCAATTAACGCAATTAAAGATACCCCGTCCTTCGATATGCGGGATTTAACCTCCGAGCTGGGAAAACTCCGAGAATTTTGTTAAATGGGACACTAGCTACAGCTGTTTTGTTTTTCCACCTCCTCCGTTGCGGATGGATTATCGCGGTATTTCGTTACGATTATTGTAGTTTTGTTTCCCCCGGTATGCAAGCCCCGGCGAGCTGCTCTTTGTTTTATTTACAATGCCCCCCCTGCAGCCTTATTATTGCCCCGGGAGTGCTGTTTGAATTTTTTATTTTGTTTGCCGAGCTCTGGATGTAAACGAGTGGATTACCCTCGTTTTCTTTTTTTTTTATTTTTACTACCAAGTCTTGCTGGGGAATTCGAATGTGTGTGTATGTCATTGAAAAGCTCTTTGCATTCATTCAATTAGCCGGGGTATTTTTAATGGTTGAATTACAAATTTTTAGTCTGTTGTAAGCCCCCGGATTAACTCCTGGTCCTTTTAGTTTTAACAAAAAGTTTTTATCATTCAGTTATCACGGTTTTTTTAATTGTTGAAAGAGAAAAAAAAAAAAAAATTGTAATCTTCTTGGACTGGATTAGGATTTTTAGTTACCTGAAAATTTTTTTCCTACGAGTTCTGAGCTTTTGTTTGAGAAAAATTTTTTTAAATAACTCGATTTTTGCTCCACCGACGTTCAGGACTTTCATCTCGGATACACTTTGAAGATCAAGTAAAGGACTTTTTGAACAAGTTGGATAAAAAGAAAACTTGAACTGCTGAATAAATTGGTGAGTGGAATTTCACCTTTTCTACGTTCATCTAAGAGAATAGTAGGAAATCGATAAGAGTTTTTGCTACGGAAAAATAGTGTAAATTACACATTAAAAAGTCTTTTTAAATCAAGTAGTTGAGTAAAGTTTACCTGTTAAATATTTTACTTTTTTTATCCCCTCCAGGCTTTTTTCTATCTACTCCAAAGTATTAAGTTTTATTTATTGTACTTTTGTAAATTATGTATCAGGAAACTAGTACCACAAAAATTATTTTATTCACTTATTTTATGAAGTCATATAAATTTATTCATTTATTAATTTTATTTTTTTATTTTTGCTATGTCAGCCCAAAGCTCATTTATTACTTTTATTAATAAAAAGAACTGAATAAAAACATTAAGTACTCAATAAAGCAGTTATTATAGCTAAAAAATATCGCACGTCTGTCCTTCGCTTATTTGAACAGCCTATCAAATTTTTTCCTCCGCAATATACATATTTGGAGGAAATTTTTTTCAGTCATCAAACGCTTTCCAGACAGAAGTCGTCCAAACGAAAGAGCAGGGAAATTTTTTTTTTTTCCCTTTGATTTAAAAAAACGGGTCAAGCAGCCGAAAGTGGCCCATTTCCATCCTTTGGCTGCTTATGTATGCATAAATGTGAGCGACAGCCCCTTTCCGGGTAATTCGCGTAATCCTTCCTCCTCTCCCCCATCATCGCATCGATGGGGAAGCGAGCGATGGAGAGAGAAAGAGAGGAAAAGCAGCCCGAGATTTTCATTTGCTCTGCAATCCAACTGTATCGATGCGAAACGAGTTTTCAATGGATACGCGCCTTTTTTTTCCTGCTTTGGTTTGCTTTACTTTGAAACTGGCCTTTTTTTTCGTCTGTCATTGGCTTTTTTGTGCGCAGGTTAAGTTGATGAGTTTTCAGGCGGTAAAGTTTTATGGCTTCTATTTTATGGACGCTGCGTGCTTCATTTATTTACTTTACGCTCTATTTTTAGAGGGAAAATAATTTTTTTTGATAAAAAAATCGCATGACAAATGTTTGGCTTACTTTTCAACGGAAAGACCCGCAAGTACTTTTAAAGCTTTAACAAATGTTTTTAAACTTCATTTGAAGGTTCTTAAAATGTTTTATTTCTACAAAGGTAAAGAAATTGAATGAATTTTTTTTCAATATTTAAAGAAAAACTGAATGGATGAATTAATAATTGAAATGTACTTTTTTTAAAAAAAAGTAATGCCTTATTTTAAATCCGTTTAAAATTAACAAAAGCGACAAAATTTTTACATTCATCCAACAAATCTTGTTGGAAGAAATAGTTACTATAAAAACAATAAAAATAAAAAAATTGTTTCGTATGTTATAAATATTTTTTTTATTAAAAACTTTTCAAACTCCCGCGGGTCTGAAAATTTTCATAATGATTCAAATCAATAATGGAATTTTATTTCAAAATTTTATAACATTCGCAGATAATACAAGCGCAATTAAAAGAGATTTTTTCTACGTCAATTCGAACAAATCACTCCTTTCTTTGAAAAATTCATAAATTTTTAACAAAGTTGCTGTATTTGAATTCATTGAAGAACTTTTTGAAACTCTTTATAATTGGATGAAACTTTTCATAATTGCAATCTATTTAAAAAAAAATCAAAATTAAGCAAGGAAAATTAAACGTGATTCAGTGTTTTACAAATTTAAATTAAATTATCAATATCTGTATAATGAATCAGAAAATTATTGATAACGCACACGGAAGTTCAAAAGTATTCCGAACTCGCTCAAAATAGTTCAAGATAGCACAAATATATCAAATAGTTCCAAGCAGTATTTAAATGAAGTGTTAAATTGGTGTATTAAGTTAACTTTTTGGAGTGGAAAACTCTTAAACGTCATTCCGGTATCACAAGTGCTACTTTCGGGGGTAGAATCGAGCAACTTTCCCCGGTAATATTTAGAGAATCTCTCGAATTTACAGTTCCACCTGATTACACCAACTTCAACCGCGATGCACTCCGAACAAACGCTACACGTAAACAACCATAAATTTATTCCGCAGCGCGATGGAAAAATTAATTACGACACGTCAGCCGCGCACATTAAAAACGAGCACAAAAGTTTCATCTAATTAAGCAGTGGCATTGCAACGGAAGGGCGGGCGAGGAAAAAAAAAGAAGAAAGGGCTGGGGGTTGAAAGGCAGCCCAAACAGGATCAAAACAATGGCCCCGCGGAGAAATGAGCTACGGGCTTCTGTACGGGACACGTAGGCATCGAGTGGGAGGAGGGGAATTCAAAACGCATCCGCGCCGGGAATTCTGATGAGCCACCAGATGCATGCGCCCTACGTGCCCCGGTTCAATGCTGCCTGCCTGCTAAACTTTGACCCGCGGCGTATTTAAGCCACCCTCAAAGGAGGAGAAGGAAGAGTGGGGGGAGATTTTCCTACTCTCGGACTCTTTGCCATCGCGCATATTAATTGTTGACGTTATCTCGGGTATTATCTGAAAGAGGCGAGATCGGGGATTGCCGGTTGGGAAAAATTCAGCCTTCCGAGTCCGGAGTGATTTATTGTTTAAGAGGTCACTGGACGATGCGACGGCGCAGAAGTAAGATAAACAATTTAGTTTGACGTTCAAGTTAGTAAGTGATGATCATCTCATTAATCTGGTATTCAAAAAACTTGTTTTGTTTAACTCATATAGGTTGTATTTGATGTTCTCAATGCAGTCTGAATTCTTTATCATATTCTACTAGATTGATACTGCAGTGATTCTAATTAATTTAAGAATTGAAAATATCTTTACGATAAATCATCATGTTCGTTTCATCTTAAATTTTTTTTTTTTTAATATTCAATTAAACAGTAATGGTCATTTTTTTGTTCCCATACCGTACAATTGTAAGTCGTCAAGGATTTAATTAAAACTCTCTAATATCTGATGTATGCTGATGATGTCAAACTTAATGCAACAATCAAACATTATTTATGGATGCTCGTAAACTTGTAAATTAAAATTATGCAGCAAGGAAAACT
This sequence comes from Encarsia formosa, assembly GCA_038277355.1. Lineage (NCBI taxonomy): Eukaryota > Metazoa > Arthropoda > Insecta > Hymenoptera > Aphelinidae > Encarsia > Encarsia formosa. The sequence continues at coordinate 118,502,339 of CM076184.1, forward strand.
CATTACCATGTTAAACTAACCCAAGATGCTCGTTTTTACCTCGTAACAACATTAAAAATTCAATCAATTTAAGGGGTTAAACAGCAAAAATTTAATCCTGAAAAATTAAACCAATCAATAAGAAAAAAAAAAAAAAATTACTCCATACAAAAAAAAAAAAATAATAATATCTCTCCGAACCATCACAATTTTAAATGTACCATCGAAAGCCCTTCGCCGCGTGCGTAAAGAGAAGAAAGAAAGAGGGAAAAAAAGGGAGGGCACTCGGCGCTTGAGTGCCCCTCTCGCCATAACCGTCCGGTCCGGCTCTTCAGCCGGTTCTTTCTTCCTCCCGCGAATAAAAAAAGCCCCGCGCTAGGGGAAAAATAAAAATATTCAAATTCAAAATTACCGTCCTTTGAAAACCGCGCGCGTGAAAATATTTTGGCCGGGGAGGAGGAAAGACTCGGTTGGGTTACGACCGACGTGAGGTTTTTACCGCCGGGCTGATTTACGGCCTTGTTTTTGGAGGACAAAAGGGCCGGGGGCTTGTAATGTGTTTGTTTATAATTTTGACTGATGAGCGAGAGTTTCGTTTAATTTAAAATTATTGGAAAATTTCAAAGGATGCTTGAAATTTGTGGTGTTGACTTTATTACGTATTTCTGTTATTTAAGCAACTGATCAAATAAGTAGCTCTGATAAAGGTAGCGTATATATACAATCAGTTCAAATATATTATTATTGATTGATTATTTATTGCAGCAGTTTGCTTTTTAAAATAAAAAGTACGTTTTTATCAGTAAAATTTTGTAATTTATTGGAATTTCATAGCACCATACATTCTCATAAGGCTACACCAGTTAATTAATTTAATTATTTCTCAAAAAATTGATGAAAATATAAATTTAATTATTAAAATTACAACATTTATTTTTTTCTACTTTCACACTTTTCAATGTAACTATTAAATAATACCTGGAAGTAATATAGCTACAATTTTTTTTTCAAAATAAACCTATAAAAGAAAGAAAGAAAAAGATTGGCAGCATTCAAGAAGCATTTTTTTATTGATTGAAAAATAAATTTTTAATTTCAAAATTTCAAAACAAAACTGCTAATTTTATCGAATTCATCGCAAATCTGGTTAAAACTTTTTGTTTCATTCAATTTTAAAATTTATAGAGATCTGAAAAAAATATATACAAGAATTTGAAAAGTAATTTGAATGTACTTAACATTTTTAGCTCTGGGTAAAACAAAGATTTTGACATTGTCTTTTGTAAAAAAATCAACTTTTTTGACAACTAATTGTAAGTTGTCAAAAATATATAAGTCATAGGATTCAAAAATTTTAACTAAAAGCGTAATTAAAAGTTTGGAAAATTAAATAAAACTGTAAAATATCGTTTCGTCTAACCCAAGCTGAAAGATGTCTGTTCGTGAAAAAATAAAATTAAAGAGCGCAAAAATCACGAAATCGTTGAGCTATAAACTAAACATTAGTACCAATATGCGACGAATAATTTACAATTTGAAAAAGGATTTCAGAAAAACTTTATTTATTTCTTCAAAGAAGGCAAAGTTTGAAATGATCATTTATTCATAATTTTATAAAAATTTCAGACTACAAAGACCTATCTTATAGAATGAATAAAATATAAAATTTTCTATACAGCCTAGCTCTGAAAGTGACTAGTAAAAAAATATTTCTAAAAACAACTTTGATGTTTGCACTTAAAATTAATTAAAAAATTTTTGTAGTTAATTCCTTAAATAAAAGCAAAAAGCCTCTTTGATTTTGTGAACTGGATCCCTTACTCCCATGATTTATCAAGGATTAAGTCCTTTCATTTTATTTATCGCCGTAATGAATCAAACAAAGATCATAAGACCGTTGAAAAAAATCCTGAATCGTTTAAACAACACAAAGCAATCGCTTTCAAGCTCACGATACCGTTTGGTTAAATTTTTTGTTTTGTGTTTTTTTTTTTTTTTTTTTTTTTTTTTTCGGGTGAAAGAAACGGAAAGGTTTTTCGTGATTTATCGACGGTAATTTAGCGCGATTGATGGCCCGGCCGATTTTAATATGCCGGTTATGCTTTTGCAATAATTTTATGGACGCGCTTTCACAGCAAAATCAATCGAAATTAGCGATGACGGGGACGGGAAATACAGAAATTTTCCATCGCTTAATGGACGCTATATGACGCTATCATTTATTTTCAGATGCATTATACCCAGAGTCATTGAATTTCCCCTCCCCCCTTTTTTTTCTTCCCTTCCGCGAAGCAAAATTACACGAGGTCGCAATTTAGAGTGATTTATTTAGGTGTAAACTTCATGAATAATTAAGTTGAATGGGGGATGTTTTTACCTCTTTCTTTTTCGCGTGCGCTAATGAGATTTAATATTCACGGGTCATTTTTCCGAATTAAGCCATGTTTCTTCGAGAAAAATTTAACACTCTATTGGGTTTGAATTATTCAAAGTACCCAATAGCGTCACCTGGATTTCTACAATCGATCCAAACACGTCATTAAGCCTATTTTTTTTGTTGCAAAAATCCTTTTCCATGGACCTCATCTTTCCTCGAAATAAGCTAGGGAGAATGGAACAACTGTTTGGAAACCTTGCCAAAATCATTGTCCTTGGACTTCATCCTCCCTTAAAGCTGAATAGAAAACTAGCCAAAGTCATTTTGCTTGAACTTCATCCTCCTTTAAAGCTGTTTGGAAACCTTGCCGATATCGTTTTCCTTGATTGTCATCCTCCTTTGAAGCTATTTGGAAATCTCGAAAAAGCCATTTTCCTTGGTTTTCAGCTGTTTGGGAACCGAGCAAAAATCATTTTCCTTGGTTCTCATCCTCCCTTAAAGCTGTTTAGAAACCTTGCAAAAACCATTTTCCTTGGTTTTCATCCTACCTCAAAGATGTTTGGAAACCTTGCTAAAATAATTTTCCTTGGACCTCACCCTCCTTTAAAGCTGTTTGGAAACCTTGCCGAAATCATTTTCCTTGGACCTCATCCTCCTTTAAAGTTGTTTGAAAAACTTGCCAAAATCATTTTCCTTGGCATTTTACCCAAGTTCTATGACGCAAAAAATCAGCTTTTGCGCCTTCCATCGAACGTATTGAAAAAAAAGCTCCGCACTCGAGTCTCTCATAAATATTCACGTGTATTGTTTTCCACTCGCGCTTCTTTATTTAACGGACAAATGAAAACATTTCACCGGTCGCGGGTAAAAAAAAAGCGTACGTATCTTTCGGCGACACATACATCGTTTACAAAAAAAGAGAGAGATACTCACAGTTCATGTCGAGCCGGACCCTGGCGGACGCCGGTGCCGAGCGGTTGTTGTTGGTGGCGTTGCAGGATATCTCGGTGTTGGCGTCCCTGCGGCCCAGATTCACCAACTGAATCTCGCTCCGGGTCAGGCCGTCCTTCAGCCGGTGCGACGAGTTTCCCACGAAGCGACCGTTCCTGTACCAGCTGATCGTCGGTGGTGGCTTACCTACGGATATAGTTTTTTGGTGATTACTTAAGGTCTCATGAAGTTTATCGGCTGAAGAAGTTTGGATTTTTTGGACGAAGTGGGGGTGAATTGGAAAAATTTTGAATCTTTTGTTGGGTAGAATTAAATTGTTTACAACTTATTTTATAACTAGTATTTTTTTAAAAGAATTTAAATTTAATAAACTTATGCTTCGTTTTCCAGCTCACAATTTTTTTCTCAAGGACCTGAACTTTAGTTATGTTACACCATAAATCTTCTCTAGTTAAGAGTGAGAATCAAGCTTTTAAAACTTAAATATCTATAATAAAATCAATTTTTTATCAAATGAATCCTGTAAATTTTTCTTTGATGTATTGCATGGATGGTATTGGTAAAAAATTTAAAATTTATTTGAATATAAGTAAAAGAAGAAAAGTGAAAAACTTGCTTTTTGTGTGACGATTCCTTCTCTTTTTATAAATATGAATTTAAACTATTATGTTTTAGACACTAAGGTGCAAAAAATCAATATCACATAATGGTCGTAGCGGTGTCGATTTACGTGGCAGCGCCAACACCTATTGTTTGAGTATGATTATCTTACATCCACCACAAAAAAGTGAAACAACTATCGTCTTACCAATATGATATCAATTTACATTATAAGATAGCTGAGATTATAGTACTATTATCAGACAACTAAAGTAAACAAAAAATTTCTTTTAATACATCATTATTCATTTACGCCAAGACAAAATTCGTATCTTATGATGTCGTTATTAGTGTAAAAAAATAAAAAATTCAAGATATTTTATAACTTAGAGTCCTTTTTTGTTTATTCAAAAAATATTTTTCAACTTTCAATTTTAAATACTTTTTTATCGAACAGTAAAATATATTAATAAATTTGTTTTTTTCCTTTTCTGCAGCAATAAAAATTGTTTTAAGTCATTATATTTTAAACTGTGAAAAATTTGAAAACTTCATTTTTTAGGTCAAATCGAATGAAAAAAAAAAAAAAGAAAACTATCCTCATGAAAGAATAATAAACGAAAGGATCTTCGATCCTTCAGTTAAAATATTCCAAATTAAAAGTAAAGATTTAATCAATTTCATTAGCTAGATAAGCCCTTGGGCTGTTTAATTCTGAAATAAAACACAGCCGTGTCGCTGAGAGAGCTTTTTATAAAATGAATAAGCCCGATGTGATTTTAAAGGTGGATCGATTTCCCGAGCTCGGAGAGGAGGACAAATATTGAAGAACCAAAAATCTCGTCTCGCTCTTCTGATAACAGGTTTTTAAATTAGGTCAATTGCCTCCTCCTCCTCTCCTACTACTGGCCCATGGGCTTCGCCTTACACGACTGGGCTGTAATTTTATTAGCTCGATTATTTTTATAGTCCCGGACCCCCCTTCTACCCGTTATCCTTTATTATGCTCTCGAAAACTTCAACGCCCATTTTCTCGACTTTTTTCAAGGGGGACACTCACTAAAATTAAGGTGGGTCTCGATTATTTGACATTACTTTTGATTAACATCCTTTCAAATTATAAAATTTTTAGAGGTTCTGCTTAATTTTTTCATGAGTAAGTGGCAGTGGGCGAGAGTCGACTTTTGAAGTTTTTGAAAAAAGTTTTTTTTTCATAAATATTGAGCCTAATAAAAACTTTTGCGCAAAGGATTATTTGAAAATCACTCGAAATTTGAGAGTCAATAAGTGTTTGTTTGAGACGGACGCAGCAATTTGCTATTTCAAAAAATGACTCTACAGTTACCAACGACCAAACTAACAATTTATTTACTATCTTAAAAACATTTCTAAATTTTTTTTCAAGTCAAAATTATTATGAATTTTTTGCAAAGCATCCTAAATTAATATTTATGCTATAAATTTTTCCACATAAAAAAACCTTAGTCATAAGGACACGCTTTATCAAAAAAAAAAAAAAATCATTCTCCATGCATAAGCGAAATATTGTTGGCAGGTCAAGGCATGATTAATCCCCAGGGGATTTAATAACGTCTGCGAAATTTTATTTTAGCGGATAATTCGCTTCGCATTATAACTCATCCGGTAACAAATGATTATTTCCGAATCGAATGATGAAAATTTCCTCATTTTTCCTCGAAAATAATAATAATAATTGCTCCCGATGTATGTAATACACATGCTTATAAGAAAACTCATTTCGGTATATACAGCCGAACTAATACCTCGGACAGCAGGGATAACGTGAAAAGGGTTTACCCGAATTCTGGCTCGGACCCGATACACCGTGCGGTCGTAAAACGAGCCGGCTTAGTCGGGATTACGCGTGTGCGTGGTCCTACGGCTAATTATATACCCCCCCCCCCCTGCTGTAATAGTAATTGCCATTTGCCAATCGACGATGACTGTATTTTTGAAAAATAATGCCGAACGGGACTCGCTCCGCATGTTAATTAAAAATTTACGATGTCCCTTTTGTACCTCACCGAGAGAGCTGCAGATTGTTAATTAGTTTTTGCGTTACGGGCGAAGGGTAAATTAGATTTTTTTTTCTGCTAAACGGTATTGTTGAGGAAAAAAATTGAAATCACCATTTCCTTTTGTCGTGATAATAATAATGAGACCCGGGGCCGCCTCTGATGATGATAATAATAACAACAACAGCGCAAAGAGAATAGCGAGAGTAAAAATTTAATTGGCTTTTAAATTTCATACTTGTTAATAACTGCGTTTGCGTGCTCTTTTGTGTAATCAAAGAACAAGGGGGTACAATTGATAAGGTAAGCAGCTTCGGCGGTACGAGGCTGACCAAAGCCTGACTCGCACTACTCTCTCGTAATAATAATGAAAATAAAATTTTATTTCCCGATGCATTAGATTTTACCGCCTGGAATCTTTTTTTCACCGTGCGCGATCCATTTCTTACCTTCATTTTTATAAACAGTTTTTCGGCTAATGTCATTTGCTCCAAAAAGACGAAAAAAAAGAAGGAAAAAAAGAAAAATTTGTTCGTATTTTGATCCCTAATCCTCTTTTCCAAAATTACATCATAAATGGGATCATCCTTGAAATGAAATTCCCCCTGGCATACCCCCCCCCCCCCCCAGACTTCATATATCTTCGATACACAAACAATTTTCGTGAAACTAGTCTCAGGAGAGCCTCCGAAAAAGAAAAATATAAATGTGTCACAGGGATTATTTCGTCTCCTCCTCTACCCCCAAATCTCCTCCGATACCCGCTGCACGCTCATTTGCACAAACAGAGAGAGCCGAGTATCTTACTCCTAATCTGAAAATCAATGAGGGGTGGATTCCTATGGGGAATCACCGCTAGGAGGACGAGGAAGAGGACGAAAGAAAAAAAAAAAAAGATGATGGTAATAATAAAAGGACTCACCGCCGTGTACGTCACAGAGCAGTCTGACGTCGTCTCCCTCGAGGAAGGGTCCCACGCTCGAGACGAGCACCAGTCCGTTCTCGTTCATCAGGGTGACCTTGTGTGGCGGCACTGCAACAAGAAGATGAAAAAAAGGGCTTATACAATGTAATGGTCGCGTGCATTATGGCGTGTGCAATCCATGGGCTCCCGATAACAACCCATACCTAGATTGCTATTGCCCCCCCTCCTCTTATACTCGATATCGCGATGGCATTAAATTGAAATCTGAAATCGATTTCGTCGTTCGCCTACTACTACTCGACGACCCGTACGATTGCGTTTTATCTCGGGCGTCGTTACAGACGCTGCCTTGGGCTATATTGAAAAGAAACCGCGGTTTTTTTTAATGAGTTTACGAGGTTTGCGCGCGTTTTATTAAGGTAGACGCGTTGTAACTAAATGATTTGTGCGTAATGCCTTTCTTTTCCGGGGCTGAGATTGTTTTCGGTTATTCATTCTTTTTAGAGGGCCAGATAAACGTTGAAAAACTTTTTTTATCAACTTAGCGTAAACTGTTTTTGAAATTTAAAGTTTAAAAGTTGTCAATGAAAGATCAGTTTGAATTTTGACGTATTCTCAAGCTCAAATTTACTTTGAAACTGAAAATTCTTATCTAAAAAGTAACAACTAGTCATTGGTCGACAAAACAGATTTACTTCATAGTTTACTGTAACCATTAAACACAATTGTTGTCTGGGGATGAAGATTTATCGGGAAAAACTACCCTAACCGAAGGAATGAATAAGCATTCGAAATCGTACTTCTGTATCAATACAACATCTCCAGAATATAAATGGCACTTGAGTGAATGTAATTTGGAAAATAGCTTCGAGAAAAATTCCAGACATTAGATTTGGTTTGATTAAAGCGATGTTCGAAAAGAAAAAAATTAAGCCAGAAATTTATTTTATTTCACTAGGGGAGGAGCATCACAAAATAAATAGTCAAGGTGAAAATCAATCACGGTGGAAATATCAGCTGCGCTAATAACTTTTGCGGTAAATGTACTGCAGCAGACCGTGAAGATTTATTAATTTCAACCGCGCCGAGTTAACAGAAACTTTGACACTAAAGTATATGTACTTAAATTTATGTCTAAGTTAGCTTAAAGTTCGGGTTGCTCGCATTATCGTTTTAAACGCATAGTTTTATCTGATTATTTTCATTCATATTTCACCCGCGAGTAAGATTAAAAGCATTCATTTTACAGTGGAACTGCAACCGGGTAGTAAAATGCTTGCGCACTGTCAATATTTCATTAATTCCAAGTCCAATTTATCGTAACTCATTCATCACGTTTTTAAACTATCCGGGTGTATTCATCAAACTTTTTCATCAAGCCTGGCTGCCCATATTTTTTTTCTCTCTAAACGAATTTTTTTAAAAACCAAACAGAGAGAGATCAATCTAGCTGTGTTAATTACAAAACTTGGGCGTCGACCGATTCTTCAAACGAATTCGCTGTTTACTCACTTTTGCGAAACCGGGAGTGGTAAATAATAATTCGGTGGAAGTTAATTCTTGTTCCCTATTTACGGAGCTCTGATTTCGTGTCCACGAGCGTGTAAGCGCTGCTGTTGGGACAAATACCGCGACGAGTTGTAACATTGTTTCGAGAAATTTCGCGGAGGAAGTTTCCTTGTATACTCAAACAAACCCCCGCGAAATTTGATTCGTGCAGCAGCGATTTTAATAAATTAAAAGCACTCGGCAGGGATTTTTGACCCGGGAAGTTTACCCTCCCTGACTGAGTTACCATAACCTCAATTTTGCGTATGAATACGATTAACCTCGAGGAGGGAGGATTCGCCTTTGCTCGAGAGAGTGCCTTATTCGTATCAATCGAGCTTTCATTTGAGCGCATCAAAGCCGTTGCACAATGTTATTGCGTTTCCACGAGCCGTAGTTTCAAATTCAAGAAACACTTTTGATAAGTTGTTCAAAAGGTTAAATTCGCTTTGCATAATTCGATGGGCACTCCGGAAGAAATCGGCTGTCACTGGAGCTCGAACTTTGTATTTCAAAAACGCGGTCTAACTCAATCAAATTTTCCGGAAAATCTTATTCATCGAATTTCAAGTGAAGATATGTAAAAGTTACAGGGTAAATATGAAAATATTCTGTGCACCCTTTTTCTCCGAATCTCGACTAAGTTTATTGCCTTTTTGACTTTGATTTGCATATGGTTGCGATCGAAACGGCTTCAAAAAGCGCGGTTTTTATCGAAAACGTTGGGGTATCGATGACATTCATTGATAAATTTGAAAGCTCCACGTGTTTCATTCGAGTAAATATAAAATGGCTCGCGCTCTCTCTATCCCTCTTCCTCTCTTCTCGTCACGCAAATTCAACTTCCTGACAAACATCAATCACGTCCACCTGGGAAAAAAAAACTTCATTTTCCCGGCCTGTCAATCAAATGACCATTCTTTAACTCTTTCAAAAAAAAAAACTAGAAAAAAAAAAAATTTTTCCTTCCGACCGATTGATTTTCATCGTCCGGTCAAAGGTTTGAATTCATCAATTAAGATAAAGTAACTTTTTCAGCAACAGTGGGTATTTTTTAATTGAAAAATTTGTTCAAAAAATGACTGCTAAAAATAGATACCAAGCTGTACCATAAATTTAAGTTCGAATAATTGTTTTCAAGAAATGACAGCAATCCTTTTACTGGAAAATTTTTTGAGATCCGACTTATTTTATGGTAGGACCGCACAAACTAGAAAGAGATGTGTTAAAAATCTAAAACTTTAGGAAGTCGAAGATAAATATTAAAAAATGATGCCACTAAATTTTCAGAACCTGGGGGTTTTCCGTTTTTGAGTAATTGAATATTAACATCGCGTCGATTTAACCCGTAGTCTTATGGGAGAGCACATTTTTTATACAATTTTTACATAATTACATGTGATCAAGTTTTCAGAATATTTGTCAGTTTAACTAGAATGCACAAGAATCACATAGAATTAATTAAATCATCCATTCAGTTCCTCTAAGTATTAATAAAAAACAAAAATATGTGTCTTAGGTTAAAAAAGCTTCTGCTGCTAATGCACTTCTATATCTATATACGCGTGAAGCTAGTCAAATGTTTAACCGAAAATGCATCTTGACTAGAGCCGTAGGTGCGGTCCTACCTTAATATCTCAAGTTTAGAATAATATTATTTGATGAAAAATTATCTGTATTAAATTCTGATTGAATTGTATTTTGTATTTTGAAAAAAGATCCCTTAAGAGGCTGGCGAATCAAGACCAGCGAAACGTCGGAACACAAAAATTGAATTATTTTTCATTTGCCCTCCACTGATCGACCTAAATTCTAAACTTGAGATTTTAAACTGGACTTGAGGTCGACATAATACCTAAATCATTTATTATCCGACTTATATATTTAAAAGTAAGTGATGAAAGAAAAATGAAAAACACTTGAAGTTCTAGGAATACACTTTTGAGATATCGTACAGCTGAAAGAACACAGCAAATTCCCTTACAAATTCCCCGATAACAATTTCTGAATTCACTGATAAGCAAATCCCACAGGTGTTAACCAAAGCAGCACCTCCGCATACGATAAAAAAAAAAACGAAAGTAGTTTACAAATGATATACGCAACACGTACCCTCGCGATAGTAATCAGAACTCATGAATAAAACAGTCTCCTCCTCCTCCTCCTCCTCCTCCTGGCTTTTTCCCGGCCCAAAATTAACCGCAGCGAAGTACTAAATTACGGGATCAGATAATTCCGGGAGGCGTATATAAGGAGCCGGGATTAATTCCGGACTTGACGCGGGCCAAGGAAGGGGGAAGGGGGGCTTAGGTCCAAGACACCCCGTGGCTGTGTTGTGCTTGGGTATGTGTGTGTCCTGCGCAAACACGCGATTGATTGGACGTGTAATCCGGCACGAGGGTTGGCCGTTTGCTTTCGGGGTCGAGGGAGGGGGTAAGTTGGAGCGGGGCTTTTCCTTTTCCTATTTAGTTTTCTGTTTGTTAAGAGAGCGGTTTTTTTTTTATTGCTACTTTTTAACTGGTTTAAGTTTTAATTTTAATTCTCGGGCTGAATGAAGCCGTGGATAACTTAATCTGTTTAAGATCGATAAAAATTATTTCAGGGGAGTAGGGGGTTTTCCAGCGGGTATAATAATTTTCCTCAAATTAAGAGCTTTTCGTACAAAAGGCTGCATTGAAGTTAATTAATTACGGTGAAAATCCTTGCATTGTTAAATGGAGTTTAAAATATGAAAGATAATTTAGTCGCATTGTTAACGTAATTCGTTTGTCGAAGCCTTGAAAAAACATTTAATTAACTGGATTATATCAGTTTATAAATTTTTGTAGAGTTGAATTGAATTTTATTGAACAAAGTTGAATATCTGAAGATATTTTATTATTATTGTTGGCCTTTTATCCGATGGATTAAAAGGTCACAGATGTTTTCGGAAACCAATTGCTGGGTCGAACAACAGCTGATCGTAAAACGGGGAAATTTCGATTACGAGCTTATTTTCTGGATTAAAGTGCGTAAGTACTCGAGTCGCAATTTTGAAATCAATCGTAACTCTCTTGATGCAAATCTATAAATCAACGAGAAAATTAAAAATTTTCATAACCCAGTTTTATAGCTTTTGAAGTGATTGGAACACTCTGTATTGAATTTGAGTGGAAGGAACAAATTAAATTAAAAACCTTCTGATTTCATCTCAATATTGATATAAACTCTTGTGTAACAACAATAATAATAACAATTTTTCTTTCAAATTAATGGTACCAATAATTTTAATTAAAAAAAATATACATATCAAAACAGACCTCTATTCAAATTTCTTTCATTCATCTTTTTTTTAATGTTAAATTAAAAAACAAAACACAGTTAAGTTTTTTTTGGGCTACACAGATTTATTTAATTTAATTGTGACAGCTGTTTCAACGACTTACCGTTTTCTTCAGACATATTTACAAACTGTTACTCTAATGTAGTTCTCATTAGGTATATATACATTAATGTGGTCGTAGTGGGTGCGGTCAATGAATCCAAAACAATGAATTACAAAACTCAAAATTCTGAATAACCAAATAAGACTCACAAAATTCTTTCCTTAGCACTACTCCTTTTTGATCTCTTTTAATTTTTTTCAATTTTTAATATATTTTAATAAAACCGGCCAGAATCAGCCACGAAATATAACATCTCTCGGGGTCTCAGGACTTGTCAAATAGATTTCGGGGGGGCGACGACAAAGTGCTCGTTTAGCAGCTCGGGGCTTTGATGCAAATCCATCCCGAGCGCTATTAGGCTTGAAATACCGAATTTCCGGGGGCGGCTGCAGTGTCGTCGTCGTCGTCGTCGTCGTACTACCGTCCGACGTCCTCGGCTCTCTAATCAACGCCGATCATCCTAGACTTTATCGCCGGTGCGGTGTGTTTTTCGGACATTATTACAGAAGCTGCCCGGGGAATTTAAGAGGGGATGAAGGAGGGGAAAGAAAATTTGATGCCACGAAATTGGACGCCCGAGGTAATCTGGCTTAATGGCCGATGAAGGGCCTGATAATTTATTAGTCGCTTTAGTTTTTAATGCGATCGCGATTAAAAAGAAGGTGACGGTGTCTTCATTAATTTTTTTACGGTTACTCTGTCGTTACAACTTTCTATGGTCGGATTTTGGATTTTATCACATTCTTGAGAGAAAAATTTTGTGTCAAAAAGAAGTAATTTTTTGTTGGTCTTTCATTTCACGGTACATATTTTTATTAAACATTCGTTACTCCAGTTTCATTTTCGTCTAAACTTTTGGTTCTATGTCAAGGCAGGATTTCATTTATTAAAAGTTCAACTTCCTGCGTAATGTTAATTTAAGGTACGTCCAAAAAAAAAATTTAATTAAAACGCAAAAATTTTTAAACCCAAGCTTGTAATTTTCAACGTCAAAAATGAAACGCGCGCGAACGCACCGAATTTATATTTTTAAGCTAATTAAAACTCTTAACAATGAAGTTTTGACAAATCACTGCTCCCTCGTCCCAATCATTTTTAATTTAAAAATTAAAAAAAAAAAAATTTCAGAATTAAAAAAAAATACATCGCGACCTTTTTTTTTTTTAAATTACACGTAATAACGTTGATGCGTTGCATTTCGAAAATTTCGAGTACGTACCGAGAGCACCTTTGAGGAGGTGCACAGATCAAAGGGGAAAAAATTTTCACCGCCAAAGAGCCTCGGCTCGTACCTTTTTTTTTCGCAAATCCTGCCCAGCACTCGTGCCTCGGCGAAAAGGCAGGCGAAGTAATTAATAAACTTCGAACTGCATCCAAGACGGTGCTTCCCTCTTCGAAGCCTTATTAATTATGAAGCCTCGGCGGGATTTTCTTTTTCTCTCCTTTGGATTCTTCCTCCCTCCCCCTCGACCCACTTTTACGAGGAGGAGTGATACCTAATCGAAAAGCCGAATCGGCGGGGGGTTTTTCATCCCCTACAATGGGATGCTCCGCGCCTCCTTACATCCCTTTCGAAGAAGAAAAACTTTACTCTCGGCTAAAAGCCTCGCATGTAGATTAAGGCGGATGCTTGCATCCTTTTTTTTTATGCGCTCCAGCGAGCGAGATGCAGTTGCATCTGAGTATTTGCGAATTTGAAACATATCTTGGGAGGAGTTGCTTTTCTTTTATCCCCAGGCTTTTAATTCTCCCTCGAATTTTTATACTTCGATGAAGGAGAAAGACGGAGATGAGATTTTTCATATCTCGGAAGAAGGTCAGATACGCTTTTTTCGTCTGGGATGGATGTTGGAGAAATATGACAACGGCTTGCTTTTTTTGTCAAAAAGTGTTTGAAATTTTTTTTTTAGATCATTTTTTGTGAATTTAAAAGTTTTTCAAAGATTCTATTGGATCATTTTCTAAAACGAAAAATATTTGTTGATATGAATTTTAAAATTGTTTGTCATTACTTTTTTGTCGATTTTGGCTAAAAACTATTCCCTTATTTCTATGAATACAAATACATTGTATGTAAGACAGACAAAAATTTCTCAAGCTTTTAAATCATTCTCATCACTATAGTAGAAAAATAATTTTTATAATTAAGTATTGGAACAAGGTTTTATTAAGATGAATCATATTTTATAAAATAATTGTTCCAGAAAAATATTTACTGGTTCAATGAGTTTTTTTCGATTTTACTAACACTTAATTTTTTTACTTCTTCTAAAACTTTCATGTCTTTTATGTCATTACAATAGAAAAAGTTTTTTTATCGATGAAGCATTAAAAGTTTATCTGAATCTTATGGTCTTAAATCTTGAGCCAACTACAGTATTTACATTCCTGGTACGTATTCAAAAGAAAACTACTATTTGAAACAAATTATTAAAATTTTTCAAAGTAACAATAATAAAGCTGAAATATTGCTTTTTATTTAACGATTATTTACCTTTCAGTCATAATCTGGAAGTTTTAGTTAAAAAATTTCCCTAAAGATAAGAGTACTATTTTCAATTGTATACTGATATTTCTTCGTTAAAAACTAGAACACACACACGAGTAAATAATTTCAAAGTCTCATTTGAAAATCCTTCGAATTATCGGCTTAAATCACCAGATACTTCCCAAAACACTCGGATTCCGATTCTCGGTTTAGAATCAGGAAGCGACCGCGCGAGCAAAGCAGTGGGATAACGCTCGCAAGCCACGAATAATGAGCAAAGCTGGATTTGGCTCGAGCCTGCAGCCCGAGAGAATCGGGCTTACGCGGTATAAAACAGCCAACATTTTTAATTCATCTCCCCGAGTGCGGATAACGAGACATTAACTATTTCTTCCCGTACAGTGGCACGTGACCCGTCACAGATGGAATTAGTCCTCATACGTGACGAGACGGCTTTATCGCGGGTCATTTCGATAAGTTTCAATTTGATACGTTTTCGGATTATCCTACTCCGGCTTTTTCACGTTGTATCGATGCTTCGATTCGGATAAGATTTTATTCTACTTTCTGAATCGACTTAACCTATTTTTCGGGTGGGTTTATATTTTGTTGCTGCCTGGGAAATGGGAAATCGTAAAACTATATTTTTTCTTAACGGAAAAGTTGATCATTTTTACGAAAGGCTTTGATCTGTCAGCTTCGTTTTAACGAAAGTTTATTTGATGTTTGGAGTTTACTCACGCACGAGATTCGGAAAAGAACGATTTTCTTTTTCGTTATTTCAAAAAATACCATGTTTTTCCTAAAACAAGTCGTCCTTAAATAAAGCATATTCGCCTTTTTGAAAAAAACCAAAAATAATTTAATATGTATCTTTCATTTTAAGTATTCCTATTTAAAAAAAAAGTAAGTACAATAAAACTCTTTGCTATCAGTCAATTTAAAATTGGCCAATTGTCTGTCAAGCGGTGAAATTTGAGATCAAAGCCTCAATCAAATCAGCCCAAGATGGAAGAAGAAAAAAAAAAAGAAGTGTGTAAGCGCAGTTTTTTAATCAGGGTAAGGAAGCAACAGCGGGGAAGCTCAAACACGGCCGGGAGCGAAGAAATCTTAACCTTAATCGCTAAGTAGATTAGGAGGACGATCCGGCAGCAGCGACCGAAAAATCCATTACAATAATTGTGTGCACTTTGTATCGAATAATATTAATCAAGGGGCCGCGGTGATGGCGGTAGGCAAAAAAAAAAGGACAGAATTTCTTAATTTTCGTAATTGCAGCGCGGCCGATATATTTTCCTTGACTCCTTCCTTTTCGCGTCTTTGCAGGGGGAGGAGGTACCACCGGGGAATCCCAGGGAGCTTTGTCTTTCTTTGACGAGATTTTCTTTGATGTTTTACCGCAGACAAATAGAGTTTTGCCGGGGCTGAGGTAAAACGCTTTGAGCTCAAGCCCGAGCCGCAATTGTCACGCCGACCGTACGCAGCACGTAAATTGGATTCCCCGGGTAAAATCGCGGGGAGAAATCGAATTGCGCCCGCTGAGGAATAATATTTGCAGAGACCGCGTTTTTGAAATCTCTTCGCGTTTTCCCATTTTCTTCTTATTCTTCTTCTTCGTTCCTGTTGTTTTGAGATGTGTGTACTTTCTAAAAGAATTGTTGTTTTTTTTTTTTTTTTTTTTTTTTTTTTTTTTATTGTTATCGATAGATCGACGCGTCGTTAAAACCTTCGGGATTTAGATCATTTGTGAAAAGTTTTTCGAAAACTATAACTTCTGTTGAGGGGAAAAAATTGATGCTTTGAGTACTTTCAGACTGGATTTTAATATACATTTTATTTTGAGTGAAAAAAAATACTTTTTGAAAAATTAAATAAAGCTATATTAATGTTGAAATATTTCATGATTCAAATTTAATGAGTAATAAATCGGATATGCTACTGAAATTTTTTAGCTTATTTTATTCATTATGATGGTTTTAAAAATTTCAAAAATCAGTTTTGAAGAATTAAATACATGATTTTTTTTACTTCTTTAATAACGATACTGTAAAATCATTTTTTTGAATTGTATCTATACCCAAAAGCTTCACAAAGAAAATATAAATCCTTCAAAAAATTTCATAATACGCTGAAATAATATTAGACATGTATACGTACAAGCTTTGGGCAGAAAAGTTTCATTTCATTGAAATTCATTCTTACGGTCGGGGGGGTAGCGAGAGTGGCTGCAGTCTGTTATCTTTCGATACGAGAAAAGGCATTATTCTTTATATTTGGCTTTATAGCCCTGGAAGTGAGAACTTTTCTGGACTCAACTTTATTTTTCAAACTACGTGCGTGCACTCTGGATTTTATATTTCTAAAAGCTACATCTACGAGCCAAGATTACTCCCTTTCCTCCTTTTTTTTCTTCTTCTTCTTTCTTTTTTCATGCTCCTTTTACGCATTTCATTTACAACTTTTCAAATTACTTAGTTTTTTAAGTAACGTAAAAGTTTTCGAAACACGCTACTTTTTAATTTAGAACTTGTTGATTTACCAATTCTCTAATGCATCCTCGGATCAGGAGAAAAAAGCACCAACTCTTAAAATTTTTCAGACTTTGAGTAACTAACATCGCTTGATGATCGATCGAGTGTTGAGTGGAATAACGTAACTTTATTTTGTAATTTATTTTTGAAAATTTTATTACCCAGACAATTCAATCACGCTGAATGAGAATTGAATTACACCAAATAAAAAAATGTACTTTTATGGAAATAATTTAAACAAATACATATTGCCATTACAATTTTAAAACGAAAGGTTCGTAATGAAATTGATGTTCAACCCAAATTTAATTTTAACAATGGTATATGTAAAAAAAAAGATGTGTATCAATATATTATCATGAAAATGCTATGAGCATTTTATAAAACGAGGTTTCAGACGAAACATTGGATATAAATCAAAATTGAATGGAACTCATAATCAAATTGAGGAAATGTGTTTTACAAAATTATAATTTAATTATTATGAAAGCGAAAAAAAATCTGTTCCACGTATTTTCATTTTGAACGCAAATGAATAAATTTTATTTTTATTTTAAAAAATTAAGTAAACTTTATCTTTATGATTATAAGTTGATGTTATTTTTTTAAATTACCTTTAGTTGTATTAAATTAATTATGAATATAAAAAATAAATAAATAAATGTATGAAATGTAATACAGTAAGATTGACACGTATGAGAAAATATTTATAAAGATCAGTAGATTCTGACTTAATACGCTCTGAGCTAACTCTTCTGATTCATACGTGTCGTTCTATTCTCATTAGTTGTTAGGGGAGATACTTTTACAAGAAGCTTCGCAGTTTATCTTTGATCATGTCATATACTTTTATCTCGTATAAAAAACTGATTTCATCATCTCGACTGTTTGATCCTTGTCCATCAAACTCAAGACTGTCCAAATAGTTTTTTATCTTTAAGATTTATGTTTAAAGAGGTGATGGCAACCATTATTGAAAAATAAGAATGAATTGACTTTTATAATAAAAATTTAAAATTTTGGACGTTTATGGATTCTTTACTTTTCAACTCAGAATTTTACAAACATCTCGCAGAGTTCGTTCGTATGAAGTACGGTCTAAAATAATCTTCAGATGTTTTTACCCATACTTTTTCTAATGTAAAAATGAGGATCATCGAGTTTTTGAAGAATAAATTAAACAATCACCAAAAGTGCCCAAATAAGCAAAAGTTTTTTGTTCTTCAGCAGCTGAGTTCACAACGCAAAACATGAAATTTAGCTACTCTTAGTGCTCTTTTTACTGATTTACAGCTTGGAACTCCACCCGAGAAATTTCATCCAATCACGCCGAGTTTAAAAAAAAATAACTTCTCAATCAGAGCTCCGGCATATCTCGAGAACAACAAACCCCCGCGATTACAATCAATCAGGTAACCGTCCCCCCCAAAAGAAGAACTGGTGGACTAACGATCCCCAATCAAGGCTTCCTCGGCACGCAACTTCTTTCGACGCAGCGCCGGAACTTGTAAGCGCTAACGAGCGGTGTTGCAGGCAATTGTCGCGAGCAACTAAATCCATAGCCCGTCCAGAATTACCATAGAGCTCGTAAACTCGCGGATGGTAAACACTACTGCGGGGTACTCCAGTTTTGGCAGTATATACACACTCCGCGCGGCTGCATTGAAGATGCTGGGACTAACTGCCGCGCTAACGGCTTTATGATATCGATTGATAAGCTCCATAGTTACTGGAACCGCCGATGGTTATTGGTCAGGGAGCGTGAGATCATTTCTGATGAGTCGACGTGTTATTGGGCGCTCTTCGTTACTGCTGCGGTTTTGGAACAAGCTTTAATTTCAAGGTGTAAGTCTTGTCGGCCATTTTGAAGATTGATGTCTTATGACAGACGTGAACGGAATTACAAGTAGTAGCTTGCAGACGGTGTATCTCTTCTTTTGGTCATCAAACAAGTCATTTTCGAAATCATGACAACACTTATGAAATATTTCTTGGTACCTATTTGAATTAGAAGCCCATTCTTCACTATTGTCTGTCAAAAATGACATACAAGAACCACTTAAAGTTTTTTTTTTTTTTCTAATTAGTAATCCAAAATTCCCAGAAACAATTGAGTTTTAATAATCTTTTATTCAGGTTCTTAAATTTTGAATGTTCATTCTTCTCCCTGGCCCTTTTTCCCTCCCTTTCTTCCTTTTCTCATCTTGCTTTTTTTTTCTAACTGTAACATTCTTCCCGTGAAATTAAACTTTACTGCAAAATTGTCTGAGGATAAAAAGCACTTGGTCGTCGGTTTCATTTCTCATTTGAAATGCAACGACACTGGGCGTAATGAAAAATGAAAACATTTTTCCTACGCTGGCTGTTGTCTCGGACTTTTCACAATTATATTTCTTTCATAATCAAGTGAGCTTGGTTGGGGGTGGGGCTCAACAACCATGGCCCAAGAGAAAATTTCCCCATTAACTTTTTATAATTATAAAAAATGAAAAAAAAAAGAGTAATCATTTCCATTACAAGACAAAGGGGCTGCGGGGGGTAAAAATAAAATTACTCCTTCGGTCAGATAATCCTGGGTAAGAATTTGAAATTCAGCCGTAGAATTATAAAGAGAGAGAGGGTAACCCCGGGGGATAAAATAGGGGTGGGCGGAAACACATAGATCGAAGAAGAGGGCCTGAAAGATAGATGGCCAATAGTTGCTTCCTCCTCTCTTTTCCGCGAAAGTAAATTATTCATGAAGAAACGAGACAGTCGGTAATGTGTGCGCGCGCGCGTTCTGCTATACCCGATATAATAAACCACTTTGTAGTCGCATTAGGTTATGCCAGCTCGCACCGAGTATTTCGTTCCTCTAGTTGGCGCGGAAGTGTAACGCGTCGTTCTTTCAATTACCAAGCTTCTCGAACGAAGATAAATAGATTCATTTCGATCGCGGGGCGCTCGCTCCCTAGCGATTGAAATTCAAGCTTCGAGTGGCTCCAGTCTCTCTTTCTTCCTTTAAACCGATAGACGCTGCCGTATAATGAGACCCGGGAAATATACCCCCCACGCCGGAAATAGTATACAGTCCCGAGGGAGTAAAAAATGAGTAAGCCTTTAGCAAACCCAAATTGATGTCCGAGCCGAAGTCGAGGTCATCAAAGGTTTGCTAAAGGTTAGCTCATTTTTGCACTCCCAAGGGCTGTATTACTATTTTTCACGCTAGTAGTCAGAAAGTACAATATTCGTTTCCGGCACTGGCCCGAAAATTGTACTTTAGGGCTACTAGTGTGAAAAATATATTTTTTTAATCGTGTGCGTTTTAATCTAATTCACTGAAAAAAATAATCCCTTAAAAACTCGATAATCCCCGTAAACAAGCTGATCCCCGGGCCCCACTTATCAGCTTTCAAGCTCCGCGATGTTAAAATGTTTACCCGTCTCTTAATCGAGCCGCGGTTCGGTGCATGTAGTATAACGTCCCACTTTTCTTTTCCCTGCAGGTAGGTACTTCTTCCCCGGCACCGCCAGAAATTATAATCCGGCCGGCGGATCTTTTGACAAAGTTCGCTCCGGGGAACGCTGAATTTAACTCCCCGGCGTGCGCTTATTCCTGCGGGCGGGCTGGGGCCTCTTATCTCTCCTCCCCGCTGCTTGTAAGGCGCTTGATAGAAGATGGCGCGTACACCCCATTGTCTCTGATAAAATTACGAGGAACGTTACTCATACACCCCGGCTGTGTGTTTTGTGTGGTTAAATTCACTGAAAAATAAATGACCCGCTCGAATACCGCCGTTGATTATTAGAGTATCAATGTTGCACGATTTTTTTTACAAAGTGGACATTCGAGACGGATTAAATTTTGGGTTGACTTTTTGTTTTTATTTTTGCTACGATGTTGAGAAGGGTTTTTTTAAGCTACGAGTTTGCGATGAAATTCAAACTGCTGAGACAAAAATTTACTCATTTTTTGACTAAAAGGGAGTAACTGTCAAAAGAGAAAGAGCTTACAAATTAAAAGAATCGTTATTTTTGCTCCGAAACAATTCTATTAGTTGCCAGTGGAATAATTGTGAGAATCAATGCGAAAAATAAAAAACGTAAAGCTTAGATGGATGAATTTTTTGATACCTTAAGTAGTTTTGAGGTGTAGGCTCTTGTGACACAGTTCAAAAGTTTATAATTACAGATAGTAAAAAAAGTAAATTTTATTGCGACTTTTTTCAATTTATACATCTATAATGTACAAAAAATATATTACTATTTTAAATAACAATTTAGTCGTCTGTTCTGACCATAGATGTATAATTATTGTGCTTTTATGCACATGTTTAAAAATTGTTCGTCAAAATACAAAGTCACTCAAGTAAATAACTATGTCAACTACAATATTTAAAAAAGATAAAAAAAAAGTTTGGATCGATACGGTATCACTTGTGCCGCTATCGTACTTAAGTACGAATTTCTATCGTTACTGTAGTTCCGTTGAATTTTTAGTTGCGAAAGTAACCGAGAGCGTCTGACGCTAAGTTAGTTACAAAATTAAGGTGTTACGTGCAGCTGCGCAGCACAGTGCCGCTGGCAGAAAATTACGCGTAACCAAAAATTTCCTTCTTTTTCAGTATTTTTTTTTGACCAACTTTTTAGTTCAAAAATACACGGCTGTAATAAAACTACGAAGAACTAAAACTTTTGCGACAGACAGCTCAAAATTTTTCCGTCCAAAAACAACAATTTCGAAATTATCATCATCGCGATAACCGTCCTCGCACTTGGAAATTAATTTTCCCTCACATCTCGTTACAATTAAAACCCAAGATTCCCTCGAACCGCACTCGGGGTTCGAGTAAACCGCCGTTATCAAACACGTAAGACTAGGACCGAAAATTATAAAACGGCAGCTTCCTATTATCAAGTCCCTCGCTCGGTGGGGAGGCTATTTGCGTGGCGCACACTGTTCCTGCAGCTAAATCGATTTCGAGGTCGTGCGTGTGTGCGGGGGCGGGCGGTTCTCGGCCGGAAACAGGCGAAGGAAGGAAGGAAGGAAACGTGCGTTGTGTCCAGGGGAAATCTTATTAGTCCTGGGAATGAGAGATAGCGGCCTTATCTCGAGTGCTACGTTTTTCTCTTCCGAGCCTGCCTGCCTGCAGCTTGACAAATTGTCCCGGAATAAATGGCACCCAAGAAGAGCAGACTATTTTCCCTCTCCGGTTGACGAAGAAAATTTTCGGGGTATTTTGGGTGAGCGCTGGAAATAGCGAAAGGATGAATATTTGATTTCGGAAGGGGTAATCTCATTCAAAGTATGATTTGGTTTTTAATTTTTGATTCGGTTCTATAAGCGACCAGGGTGTGAAAAAAAAAATCGAGTCTAACTTTGATTATTGGAAGATTATGGAAAATTTTTACCATCAAAAATTTTAAAAAACATTCATTTCCCTCCTTTTTTTAGTTTTTTAGGGGTAAACATCAGCTCAATGTAAAATCGACAAGAATTGTGGATAAAAAAGCAGGACTACACGGAGGTACAAGTACAGTCTCAAACATACACTTTTTATTAATTTTATTAAACAAATTATTAATAGAATATTAATGAAAAAATGATTAAATATCGTACTTTATACATTTTTTTCGAAAACCTGTGAAAATCTTGAAAAAAAAAATCTTGAACTTTTAAACTATCATTTTACTTACTCCAAATTAAACTTTTCGAACTTGAGTTAAAAAAAAAAAAACTACTTTTTTTACTGGTGTTGAAACTTTAACTTTTCAACCAAGCTTGTAAATAAATTTTTCAGCAATATAATCCTGCTTTATAACTATGAATTCGTGACACTGTTCCAGACAAAAATCGAGCCACTCTCGTGATTTTGACAACAAACAACCGAGGTCGTTACACCAGCTCCTCGTAAATATTAAACTATTCGGCGCACCGACCGTAAAAAAATTTTTTCATTACTCAAACGAAAAATAAGCTGAATTCTCCTCCTTCACCAAAATAAAAAAAAGATAAAATTCCAATTTACCTTTTTTTTTTTTTTTTTTTTTTTCGTCCAACATTCCCTCGGTGGTGGTAAGCAATTCTCGGGGTTGGCTGGCAATAAAAATTTTGCATTCAAAAGCCAAACAAAAAGGAATTAACGCGTGCCGAGGGGCGAGGTGAGGAAAATAGGTGGAGGGCGATAAGAGCGACGATAATGCAGTGAATTTTTAAATTCAACCGGAGCATATTCAAAGCGCATTTCTAAAGCTCTCTCTCTCGGCCCCAGACGCATTCCATTCGGTATAAAGCCGGGGCGAGGAGGATCAGCAGCAGGTGGTAAAAGGCGGCATCTAACACCCCTTTTTCCGGCTCCCGGTCGCTCTTTTCTTCTCAAACTTTCGCTTTTCCCGCGTCTTTGTTTTTTTTCTACCTCCCTTCCCTCCTTTTTTTTTCTTTTTTTTTTTTTAAATTGAATTTCCGAACGACGCGTATTGTAGCGGAACCGGAGGGAATTACTTCCTTCAAATTGACTAATCGCGTGTCGGGAGAAATGATTCTGACAGCCGCAGCCGCGGGGAAATTCTATTTATTCTTCCACTGCTACCCCCTTTTTCTTGTTTCGAGTTTTTTTTTTAACGAGGTAGAGGAGAAATACTCGAAGCTGCCTTTTCCAACCGGCTCGGCGGCGGCATCTTCAATTCCATTCTCGTCACTGTACAATTGATATTGAATGAGGGAAGATATTCTCGGCCGGAGCGAAAATGCGCGCGTGATTCGAATGAACAACAACCGCGTGTGTTCTTTCTTATACCTCCCCATGTGTGTGTGTGTGTGTGTTTGACTGTACGGTGCACACAAAAATCTGCGCTGGATTGAAATGCAACCGACCCCTGCGGTAATTGGAAAAGTAGGGGGGATCATTCGACGGAAAACAAGATTTTTACCGTTGCTGGAGAAAATTGAAAATGCTGTGTCGTATACTCAACCAGTACAACTGCAGTGAAATAATTTTCATGGTGCTAAACATTCCCCCTAACAGAGGTTCCTAAATTTTCATACCGCGAGATATAAAAACTCCAATTAACTCGCTAGAATTTTCGGCACGTAAAGCTCCCCCCCCCCCCCCCCCTTCTTTTCATCAAACTAATTCGAGGTTATAAACACCGAACGAAACGCGTACGCAGAAAAATACGTTCCTCTTTTTTCTCGCGTCTTCCTCAATCTTCGCGTCAAAAATTACGAGGATGTTACTCGAAGTGCCCCAACGTGCCGAGAAAAACGAACGAGGGAATGAGAAAATTAGAGGGCTGGGGGGGCGCAAGTGAAAAGAGAGAGAAAAATGAGAGTGAAACGGCTCCGACTGACAGATAGACCGAGTAGGAGCTTGATACACAGGGTCGGCCGCGACGTGCACCTTTTCGCAGACACAGAAGAGATAGTGCGGGGTAAGGGTGGAGGGCGATTATTTGACCGGAAAAAAGCAGCGCGCGTGATCTAGAGCCTTTCGAGAGATGGGTACACAAACGTGCCGGGAGAGGTGAAAAAGGAGCTGGAATAAACGCGGGAGAGATAAAGGAGGGCATAACGTTTTGTTCGAACGTACGTAAATAAGCTCTGGGGAAGCTAGGAAAAGAAAAGAAAGGAGCCGGCTCTATCTCTTTTCGGGGGAATTTTGTCAATAAGCCTGCACCTGAGCTATGGCCGGTTAATGGTTATAAACCGCTCTCGACAAATCCATTTGGGTTTAGAATGGATTTGAATTAGTAGTCGTGATCAATTCTTGCTACTTTTTTTTTTTAAACTCGAGCTTGTTACGTTGGATTTTTAATTTGAGAGACTTACGAATCCTTTGTAATGTTCCGCTGGGAGGTTCTTAGGTACATATTACTGACTGCTTATGTGGCTAGATTTTTATTACTGGATGGTTTTTACCCTACATTTACATAATTTTGGTTAGATAAACAGTTATTGTATCATCGTTTTAGTCAAATCTGTGATTAAAATTTCAAAGTAAGGCCAGTTAACTATTACAGTTTGAATTTAAGAACTTTTAGCATAAGATTTTAAAATAAATAGTTCCAAGAATTTTCGTAAATTCAAATTTTATTTATAAGCCATAAAAATTGAAAGATTTATGATCTACTAGTTAACTAGTAGAGCACTACTACTGTTTCAAAGCTTTTTTTCATTTTATAACTAAAAAAGCATTCTAGCTCAAAAAAATACTTTGACCAAAATTTAAAGTTGAAATTTTTTTACTGGTTGCAAAGCTTTCAAAAACATTGTAAAAAAGGCTCAATTTTTGAATAAATTATTTTTAAAATAATAACAATTTTTAAGTTTTTAAAATCTTATATCCTGATTGATTTAAAAAGTAGGAACAAATTGCAATTAATTAATTACTTCAAGGGGGGCCATATTAGGACACAAATTTTAGGTGTCTTAAAAAACCGTGTTTTGGTAAATCCTCTGGCATTTGAAGCTCATTGATCAAAATCGAACGTGTAATGTCTCATTTTAAAGCTCTTGAAGTAAGCTTTAAAATGAGACCTTACCCGTCAAAAAATATTGATTTGATTGGCCACAACGTCGATTCTCGCTTAGGGGGGCCATATTAGGTACAGGTACCTTAGTTAAATATGTTTGTAAGCCATGCATGTGTAATTGTGTATCGCCCAACATATAAATTATACGGTTCCTCAGCGGAATTCTGAATTCGGAAAAATTCATGGAAATTTAAGCTGATCGAATTAACTTTCTGAATATCGTGCAGCATTCAACATAAGCTTTATCAAATTTCCGCTTAGATTAAACTCAATCTAACTGTGTTTTGGTTACTTTCATTATTTAAAAAAAAAAATGGTTTTAGTAGATAGTTAGAACACCTAAAACAACAATTAATAGTCTTGTAAAACCATTCGCTACCTTTAAATTTACAAATTTTTATACTTCGTATCATCGCCAGAGTTCAAATAGCATTCGAATTTCAAAATAAAACAATATTCAATGTATTGAAAACATCCTTCAAACATCTTTTCGTCGCCTCTTATCAAAGTGCCATACTCTTTTTTCGATCTCGGTGGCTTGTTCCTGGTCTGAAAGTGGACGAATGTCTTGGAATTTTTTTTTCTTCTTTCTTCTCTTCTTTAACTTTTATTTCAGGAGCACTCAGACGGCAATGGCGCGGAAGAAATGTCTCGGGAAGTAGGAATAAAAAGGAATGGAGTTTTGATGGATAAGAGTACAAGTGGACTTTTGAGGATTAGCCGAGCATAAGTTTTGTCGAAAATTAAGGTACGCTTGGGGTGGGTGGGTAGAAGTCGTAAAGAAGCTTTTTATCAAATGCGCAAAAAAGATGATCCTTGGTGGTTTATGTACAGGCTCTAGGTGCAAAAGTTTAGGAGCAGGAGCGCGATAAGAAGCTGGCAGTCACGACTGAGCTCGGGTCAAGGATTTTCGTGCTCCGAGTGGGGGATGCTTTATGACCGGCTCGGATGATGGAGCTCCTGGTTTATTCTAATGCGTACCCAACACCGAGATAGCGCGTCACCTTCTTGATGAATACGAGCTCGGCTGGAGGGAATTCCAAGTCCGCAGAAGTTCTTATTTTCTCCTGGAATAATTGATTTCAACGAGGACGTCCAAGTTTTATTAGATATAGTGCTCGGGGGGGGGGGGGGGTAAAAGAAGCTCGATCAAAATCATCCGACCAAGTCGTGAAAGTTTTTTCATGTACGCAAGAGTTTGATTATTATTTTCAATTTGAAAGTTTCGTACCAAAAGTATCCCATCAGGGTCGCCAACTATTGAAAAAACGCGCGAATTTCGAAAGGTCCACGCAATCGATACCTTTATCTCTCGGCCTCCGGGATGTTTTACACTTTTACGAGACGCGTCCTTTTTTTGGTAGGAGGGACATTTCGCCTTATCCCCTTGCTCCAAGCTACCTTAAGCGTTGGCCCACAGTATCCTCGGAATATAACAGCGGGCTCCTGTGTCGCGGAGCAAAAATCCCTCCTCCTCCTGCTCCTTTTTGAAAGGAAAATCCCGGGGACAATAAGCTTTCGACGGGCGGCGTCTTCATCCTCACTAGTTTACTGGATTCCCTGGTACCCCGAGCCTTTCTCATCCTGTAAGATCAGAGCTCGTAAAAGATACTCGATATATGACTTAGCTTCGCTACACCCTAATGGTAATCTCGAGACTTTCAATTACTTATTTATTGGACCGGGGGCTGGTAATAAATAATGATGATACCTTTTAGAGGTCACGGTGTAAGCCTTTTCAGAAAAGGCTCACTGACATTGTAAAAAAGAGCGAATAATTGCGAGGATAAATTCGAGAGTGTGTGCGTTGTGTAAGACTAAAATTTTTATTGGTTTTGGGTTAAGTGTTTCAATGTGTCTCGCAAGTTTTGACGAGACCGCCAAGTTGAGTGCTTTCATAATTTCGGCAAATTGGACGTATGAGAAATACTATGAATAAGTGTTACCGGCTCGTCTGAGTTTCAAACTGTACATGTCTCCCGCGGGGTCACTTTATAGATGCATTTCTTGCGCGTGATCCGAGCACCGCCGCTATTATTAAATGTTGAGCTGATGAAGTAAAATATATTTGAGTGAAACGTTCTACACAGACAGCTGAATTTATCGAAGGATAAAGAACGATAGAAAAATAAAATTTGAGTTCAAATGCTTCTATGTGTAGCCTAGAGCTTGATGGTTTCATCAGCAAAACGCGCGACTCGTAGTCCGCAAGTCTGAGGTTCGATTCCCGATTCAACACTGAATTATTTATAAATTATATACACAGTTTTTCAAATGAAATTATTCATAATAAAACAGTAATCATAAAAAAAAAAAAATGTTGTTATGGCACTATGATTATTTTTTTTTCAAATTAATTTTTTAATAGCAATCTAACTTGATGAATTGAATGAATAGTACTGAAAATGTCTTAATAAATCAAAATAAAATAAATTTTTATTTACGGAGTATGTACACTAAAATTAGTACAATTTAAAAATTCAATAGTAAAATTATAAAACAAAAAATTTTTTAAACCAATATTAAATAAATTTCTTGATAAAATTTATAATGGAAAATAACATTATGCATACTTCAGTCAATTATGCAAACCAACTGCACTTCAACTTAAAACCAGCGTATAAAAAGCAGGTAAAATCGAGCTTCTTAAAAAAAGTTTCGAGATAAAGTGCTTCTCAATATTTACCGATGAAAAATTCATCAAACGAGCTAGACTAAATCCTCCAGACTTTCTTTTACGCAAAGTTTTACTGATTTCGCAGAATACTCGCTCCGTGATCTTGCAAGGTCAACAGTATTAAAGACCGCAGGGACTCAAGGTAAAGACGAATGGAAAACGAGTTGCGGGGCTTCGAAAAAGACTAAAAAAATTCTCGACTCGCAACCGGATACCCGAAGACTTACAGTATCGTTAATTGACGCGCGTATTAATATCTCGGTTCGCTGAAGACACATTTGCTTAACGGCCGAATGCAAATGAATGGAATAAAAGAAGTCTTATTTGTGACTCTTCCTCGCAATTAAACGAAGATGTCATCTTCTTTTTTACAAGTGCTCCTCTTCTTACCCCTTTTCTTCTTGCTCTACCTCTTTTTTTTTTCTTGGACTAAATGGGCAAGTTTATTCACGACTAAAATGTAGTCGACCCCGGGTTCTTTGAACGGGAGCACCGGACCGTGCCGAGTAATTTATTCTAAGTGGTTGGAGCTACCTTTTTTTTTTCTTTTTTTTCGAAAAGGAGCCAATATACTAATGAAGGGGGATGCTGGCCGTCAATGTGTTTACAACTCGGCTCATCCGTTCGATGGCTCATCGGTAAGGGTTTTTGATTTTTTTTTTTTCGAGTTTCAAATCTGAATCACTGGTTTATTTTTCAATCATTGGCTTTTATTTTTCTTTCATCTTGGGTTTCGAGTTTTCTATTTATATTTTTATGAAGTTTCCGTGAGGCTTGAGCAAATACGAGTGGAAACTAAATTAATTAAAGAAAAACACCGTCGGGGGACCAAGTTTTAAAAACAGTAAAAATAAAGGAACCCCGACAACGTATACGAAAAAAAAGCAGGCTACAGCGTATAAAAAAAAATCCTATTCCAGGAGCACATCTAATTAAAGCCGGTTTACCCATCAAAGTGTCGGACGAAAATTCAAAACTCGCCATTTTCCTGCTCTCCATGCCCCGTTTTTTTTTTTTTTTTTTTTTTTCTACTCGCTCTACCATGCCACGCCGTATTATCGGTAGCTGCATTCAGAGCAAAAATGAAAACGCGCTCGGCAAACAAGAAAATAGCTCTGGAAATTTTTTTTCTCTCTCTCTCTCTCTCATATTGACCTCATTTAACCCAGGAAAGAGATTGGATAAGTTAGCGCGCGAGTGTACGGGTAAAAAAGCTCTCGGTGTAAAGGAGAAAAAAAAAGTATGATCACAGGCGCGTATCGACTGGACGTAAGGCGATTTTGAAATTATAAGCTTTGACTCGTTTTCATGTAGAATTTACTGTACTGTTCCTGCTTTCTTTTCAGCTCAAAAGTAATTACTGGTTTTTGAAATTGTAAATTCCTGGGGGGTGTAAACGTAATTTGATGAATTTGTAATTTGAATTTAGCGCCAAATTGATTAATTTCCGCGCGCATAATTTACTCAATTCTCATTTACACATATTATCAATCAAGATGTTTATCAACAAAATGTATAAAATTTTTTAGTAGAAATAAACTGTTTATTATGGTTAGATGCGCGCGCATAATAATTTGAATACAAATAGAGGTTTTTTCGGTAGTATACAGGGCGTATTCATGAGATATGGTAAACGCAGTGTAGAATACTCACCGACAACGGTCAAATTGACTTTGGAATTGCGGGTCTGTCCGACGCGAAACTCGACTCGACATCTGTAAATGCCGGCGTCGTCTTCGCGCACCCGGTCGACCCCCAGGACCGCGGGCTGGCTCTCGCGATTGAAGTTCGCCCGACCGGAGAAGACCTTCTCGTCCGACCAGTGGTCCGCATACATGAAGCTCCGCTCCCGGGCGTCCACGCTGTAACATAAATTTATATTATTCAAATACTATCTTTTAGATACATATATATAAGTTTTTTTTTTACTTTCAATAGTTACTCGACTTTTTGAAAATATTCCTTCGGATCTTGTATGATCATCTCTCAATACAAAATGCTTTTTATTTGTTGTTGAATTGTATTGTTTGTCATAAAAAAAAAAAACACTATTTCCAATAATATTTTCACAGATTTATCAAGTTCATTTTTTTTTTTTTTTTAATAATATATTCACCAAGATATTAAGTGCGTTCACAGTGGAAAATTTTCTAAGACTCTCAGATAAATTTTTATGGTTAACTAGATATCAAAATAATTTTCCATAATTTTCTGGCTAGAAGTCTAGATCATCGCTAATTCAATCGAGTGGATATATAGAAAATTATTTTGATATCTAGTTAGCCATAAAAACTTATCTAAGAGTCTTAGAAAATTTTCCACTGTGGACGCACTTATTTGATGAATTTGATATCAAAAATGAACATTTTTTTCTATATCCTACAGCGTAATTATTTTTCAATAACGACTTCGGTTCAATTTATGATATTTTCAAAAAGCTTTATTAAACTATTATCTCTCAAAGTTCAGCATGGAATTTCATTACGAACCAGGCAATAAATTATCAAAAAAAATCATCCGTTGAAAATTATGTTTTTTGCAAACAACTTGATTACATCCTTCACTTAATACCAACAAGTCGTTCAAACTTTTAGTTTATACAAAAAAGAGCAATAACTATCCCAAACTATTTGTTTTTCCTACAAGTAAACTCATAAACCAGAATCATTTGTCAACGGTTAATCCTCGAATTACACTCCGCACCGGGAGAAAAAAAAAGCACCGAGATATTATTAATGGCCCCCGAGCTCGGTTAATTTTCGCCGATATTTCACTCGCTTTTTTTACCGAGTCCAAAAAAAAAAAAGAAATTTAATCAAAAAGCCAATCGTCGAAAATGAAAAAAACACAACAAACCACTGGGCCACTGAATCAATTCCCGGGGGTAAATTAACCGGGAGATAAAGACAGAGAAAAACACGCGTCGTCGGTGATTTCGCGAAACACGCGTTCGGGGTAATTGAATGCTCGCGGTATTAAAAGCCCGGGGGAACGAAGGCGATGCTCCCGGGGGACGAGGACGACGATCGAACCTCGTCGACGTGCCATTAGGGTTCGCGCGGGCCGCTACTTTTATCCCCTTTGCTTATCCTTTTTAGTTTCGGCTGCTTCTTTTTTTATTTTGCTCCGAGCAGTTTTATCGCACGAAAAGTTAATGAGCGAGCGGGGGAGATTTATTTATCGCGACGCGTTTTTATGGATTTCTTTCATTTTTCTCGTGGCTCTTTTCAGGAGATAATTTTCTCCGAGGGGGGGAGTTTGAGGGATGGCGAGACGTACGGGCTTCAGACGAACTTCCCTTTTTTTTTGTGATGGAGTGTGGTTGTATTTCAATTTTTTTTACATGAAAAGTGCGAAAATTTACAAATTTAATTAGCTGCTGGTATCTTGGTACTTTTATGTTTATTTATTTTTGTATAAATAGAGAGGGGAAAAAGATGGTTTAAGTTAAGCTGCATTACTTCGTTCATAATATTATCCTAAGCGGATAACTTATAATACAAGCATATAATAAAAACTTTATTATAAAAGAGAGGTATACACTATAGTGGCGGGTTATAAACCGTTTTGCTACCTAATCATAATTTGTAAACTACTTAAATAACAAAAAAAGAGGATTACAGTTTTATAGTTATGAAAAATAAAAAAAGACTTTTTTTTATATCGATTTTGAGAATTAGCATGAAAATATTATACTTAAGGTTTTTATTGATCTTGTATTGACCATAAATATTATGGAATGCTTAAATAGTCTAATTAAAAGTCAAATTACATTAATAGTTCATAATTTTTAAGATCTCATTCTTCTTTTGAAACATTGTGACACAGCTAAATTATTTTTATTCGGATTTCAAGGCATATAAACTCAAATCAAACCAAACAATTCATTACTACTCATTCTAAGTGTTTTATAAATCACTAAACAATCATAGTTACTTTTCCTTTGTTTTTTACTAACAAACTCTACTATGATATTAAAAAAGCCACCCTCTGTACATAATATAAAAAAACTAACTCTTGTCACGCAATTGAAAAATCAAATCATCGACCAAAACAATCAAAATCATTTTTCAGCCCTGGGTCTTACAGTTCTGATAGCAAGCAGCGTCTCTGTATATCGTTCTCAAGGCTAAACAAAATTAATCTAAGTAATTAATAAAGCCTTGATTAAAAACTTTTTTTCCCCGGGCTCATCCCATCCCAGGTAATCTAAGCCTGCATTAGTTTTAACGAGGTATTTAATCCAGGAGGTTGGTTACTTTGGCCCGTGTAATATCGATCTGGAGAGTCTCCGGCAAGTGGCGGGCGTCGGGTTAATAAAAGGCACCTAAAGACACGCTGGTACGTGCCAGGTCAACAGCTAGCCGCGTCCATGTCGCTGGCTCTCGAGAGTGTGCGGACAGAAAAAAGAAGAAGAAGAAAGAAAAAACTACAAGACTCTCTTTTTTCAGCAGGCACTTTCCCAGCCTAATATAGTGTCTCAAGATGCCGCCGCCGCCTCGGCTCCCCGAAAGATGCGATCGAGATAACGTCAAGATACGGTGCTTCAAAATATCCCCTCTGCTCTTTTGCAATGATTAAACGTTGACCGAGGAAGAGATTAATGACCGCTAAGCCGTCTCGATTGTTCCTACAAATCAAACTCTATGGCGTTATCATCGTGAATGACCCTTGAATTAAACGAGTTGTATAATCTCGGACCGTTCAAAATTACCCAAGAATACTTACGGACCCGGAAAAGAACCCTCATTCGTCAGCGGAATTGCTGAGCGTACTCGGCTATTGAAATTTTTCGTAAACTAGAGTAATATCATTGAAAGATCTTCTGATAAGTAACGTTCAATAAATATCATCGAGTTTTTAAAACTTTCAAAAGCTATCCTTGACTCAAAATATGTTCTGGAACATAATCAACCTCTTGAAAAGACAATAAAAATTTGAGCTAATAATGCGGATCTTGAACTAAAAATTACGTCTGCTGAAAATTGGTATGAAGTCGTAGTATTACTGTGAGCTAAAAAGCTACGAAGTGTACTTTTTTGAAAAGTACCTCGCTTAAGACTCAAAATGCACATCCCATAGTTAAAAGTTACTACCAGGCAGGAAAAACAATAATAACTTCTGCCAAAGAATCTGAATGGAAAGCTAAGAAAGGTAGCTTTTAAAATATTAACAAGATTCATAAATCATGTATTTGGCTCGAACACACCGAGACTTTCATGAAAAAGGCATAAATAAATACACACAATCCTCTATAGATATATATTTTTTCCCCCAACAGGCCCTCCGGGCATTTCTAGCCAAACTTGGCTGGTTTCTCCTCATTGTTTTCCGGGGCTCCATCACTTATCAAACTCGTCCTCCTCCACCGCCGCTGCTTTCGGAACAACAAGAAAGAGAAGCTGCCCTCGGGCGACGTGCACCAGCAGCAATAGCAGCAGCAGATCCTCATTCGGGTCAGCGCCTCGGAATATCCTAAGAGCCGCGCCGTGATTTTTTTCTCTTTTTTCGCATTTAATCTCTCTCTCTCTCTCTCTCTCTCGTTCCCTCCTGACCTTTACTTTCAATCAAAGCTCCTTTGCTCGATGATTGTTTTTCACTCTTTTCTTTCTTTCCTCCCGGATCCTCTTTTTTTTTTCTTCTTTTACTTTTTTTTCATCTCCGTTTTGGGAAATGGATGTTTGAACGATACTCTTGTCTTTTATTTTCTCTTACAGCTGTGTAATTGGAAGCGTGTACAGTGACATCAAGGAACAAATTTACTTTTTTTCGTCTTCTTCTACGCTCTCTCTTTTTTTTCCCTTTTTTACAAATCTTGTAGCATTACAAAGAAGATTGTTGACAACAGACATTTTGTGTAATGGGGGATTTCTGGCCAGTTGCTACAGTCAGAGTTTGAAAAGGCACAAAAATTATATGATGTACTTAAGAAAGTCGACTAAATACTCTTTTTTTCAATTACTGAGTTGAATAAAAAATTGTAATTTTTCAAGTTTTAAACAAAGATTAAAAGTTTGCAATAACAAAACTGACCTACGTTATCTTGTTAAAAAAAATTACTTTTAAACGAAATTTTTTAGCCCACTGTGTGATCAGATTATTACAGAAGAGAAAAGCCAAAAACAGTCATTCAAAAAAAGCTTAACTTTGTTGTGACTGGAAGCATGCTGTGCATAAATTAAGTAGTTTTAGTCAATGTAAAGTCAGACTCTTCAAACAAAGAACTCAATCGAAGTTACATCGTGTACCCGAAAGACTTTAAACATTATTTTTAGATTATCTCAGTAGTTCAAGTCAGCGCATATTCCGACAAGCCGGAAATTAAATTTAAAAAATTCACGATACAGATTTTGATCAAAGAAAGAACCAAAGAAACCGGGAGTGGGGGAACCAAATTTGAGAAAAGCGTAGAGCGAGTATAATCAAGCAACTCTCTCTCCCCCGGGGGGATTGGTGCTCGAGCGCGGAAACATCGTTTCCAAAGGTGACCGGACGCATCAAAGTGCAATCAGCCGCGCACATCCAGCAGCGCGTCCGACTTCGACCCGAGCCAGTTCCCCGACTAACGAGGATCCGAAAAGTTACTGCTCGCTTCCTCTCGCTCCGGTTAATACCTGCCAGCCACGACCACCGCTGACCGACCAATCGATTGTTTGTTGAATTTTGAAATAACTGCCTGCTGCGGCTATTCCCTTTGTTTTTTGAAAAAATCTCTGCGGTGATTTTTTTTGGAATGTTTTTTTGATAATGTTTTTTGGAATAATGAGGTCGATCGGATGAAATGATTCGGGTTTTGTTTATAAAGAGAGAGATCAAAGTGTCGGTTAATACACTTTTTGAATGATTCACAAATTAAATAACAATTTTGTGTGGAATCATTTGGTTGAAACATTTGGATTTAAATTAAAGTTTACTAGCGAATTGACTTTTTTATACGCGAAAATTGCGTTTTTCACACTGTAATAACATAAGAGATCTGATGTCAAGTTAAACTAGGTCAGGAGAAAACAAGTATGATTTAAATTTACGGAAAGACAAACAAAATTTTTTTAGTGATTATTAATGTTTTTTTTTTTTTTTTTTTTTTTATTTGGAAGCGGTGATGTTTGAAAAGCTACAACCTCAATTCAAACCATGTTTTGGGCTCAAAATACGTAAATTACATATTAAATTAACGTCACGGTGAATGCTGTAATTTGTATGTAAATTTAAATTTGTCAAGTTTTTGATTACAACTAGAAACAGTTGCCGCGTAACGCGACCTTTTTCAAGGAAATTTTGGTGTAACAAAAGTCATTTTGATTTATCCACGAGGAGAACTTAATCACACCCAAGGGAAAAACAGACTACTTTTTTCCCCCATGACTACTGCAATAACAGTACCACTGCCGAAACTTATCTTTCAAAAAAAAGTCAAAAAACATTCTTGTTCACGAATAACAATTCCCTAAATCTTGGAAACAAGCTTACCATGCTGAGTAACGATTCGGTCAGGAATTTAATAAGTAGCTTCGTAGGGGGACAGGGAAAAAAGTTGCTCCAAACAGTTCTAAAAACGATTTCCCGAAGTTAAAGAAAGCACGCACTTAGCGACGTGTAATCTCGCGCAAATAAACAACAAGTTGGAAAAACGTCGAACTGGGAGGAAGAGAAACAGAAAGAGGGGAAGAAGAAACCTAGGTGGGGGCAAAAACTATCTCGCAAGTGGAAAAATTGAGCCGGGGGGGGATAGATATAGGGCGGCTGGTAAGAGCAAGAGGTGCAACGCTGCGACGACGACGACGAAGGTACTCTGGGAAATCTCGTCCTACTCGTGGCTCTTTTTTCCCCACTCGCGCCCTTCTCTCTTTTGTTCTGCTAGTTTTATCTCGAACGCGCGAGTATTTCTTGCTCGGCTAAAAGAAAAAGAGAGGGCGAGAGAGATAAAGGGATGGGAATTTTTTTGCCACCCCCCCCCCCCCCCGGTGCGCGTGTGAGCGAACGACTGGAAAAATTTCTCAGTATTTACCTCGTGCGACCGTAAATCGCGGCTTTTTCCTACTTGTCCACTTATTGAATTCACGGGAGGGATTTTTGAATGATTTCGAAGCTTGTATAATACTGTACTGTTGATATGTTACGAGCGAGGTTACGAGATGATAATTAAAAAGTACAGTTGTAGAAGTACTTAACAGTCTAAATTCTGTAATAGCGATTCATACAATGATGGAAGGATGTAATCGATATCATACACAGAATCGACAACTTTTTTTAAGAAAGAAAATAATTCTTTTTTTGGGCTGTAAAACAACTAAGTTAGCAGCAGAAGTTTCTTCTTTTTAATAAAGAAAAGAAAATTCTTAGATATGCATCTTACAATATGAGTACATTAAATATTCCATTTTTTCATGTAAATAAAATTGCTTCATTCTTTATAGAGAACGATAAGTTTCATAAATTTTACTTAAATTTTCAAGAAAAATCAATAATCATGTACCATGCTTTGATTTTTTTCCCAGTTTTTCTCTGCATAGCGAAGTAATATTCACTTTAAATCTTTTTCTTTCATTTTACAAATCAACGCGTAAAATTAATAAAATAAATCTGCACTACGCAGTACAATAAAATACATTATTGAAATGCCAGTGCAATAACATACCTTATTAAAACCGTTGTGCGATAACATACCTTATTGAAACGGTCGCGCAATAACATAACTTATGAGAACACCAAGAGTATTGTGAGACCTACAATGACGACGGCAACCAAAATAATCGTTACTGAGGTTTTACCATAAATCGATCAAAAATACTTTTAAGGCCCTACAACACGATTATTTTAAATTATTTTTACCAGTGATCCGATAAGGTATGCTATTACATTGGCATTTTACCAATGTATGTTTTTGCATAGTAAAGTCCAGATTTATCTTATTGATATAATTTGTCGAAATGAAACCCGGAAAATATTATTCTGAAAATTATCGTGTGTCCCAGCTTCAGCTCGTTTTTTCCGATACACATAGTAATCGAAAACAAACTTTTCTTCTCGTTGATAATTTAATCAAACTAGTCCGAGTCCAATACTTCCAAGTCCGGTAGCGCGTTGTCACTACTTTTTAATGAAAATTTTATAAAACCGCATTTGGAAAATTAATTTATTCAAATTGATCAAAAGAGGACGAGGAGGAGGGAAGTTTGAAAGTTTTCCAATTACATGTCTTGAGTCGTCTGTCCATTCGTTTCTCGACTCAGGAGATAATCTCAAAGTTGGGTAAGGAAGTTCTCTGTGCCCGCACACGACGCGTATTCATCACAGACCCGCTTCCCTTCTCTGTCTCCTCTGATTCCTCTGATTACCATGTTTTCGATCAAAACCGAGTATCTTGGTAAACAAAGAGGGGGAAAAACCTATTCAGGTGTACTCCGGAACTTTTTTTTTTCCGCTCTATAAATTCGATTAAAAATTGTAGATCAAACAAGAAATAAATGAAAATTGCCGGGCTTGTGCGTCGGGTTACAACCAGCGAGTTGGGATAGGCAAGGGGATTACAGTGCGGTTTCGGATGGCTTACCTGTAAATGGCAGATGACGAGCGATCCCCGCGAAACCAGAGGATCAGGTGCACAGCGTCGCCGTCCTGGCCGGGCGTAATGTCGCACGGCAGGTAGGTCGGCTGATCGACCAGCGTCACCACTTGGATCACCGGTACTGCAACAATTACAATTACATGGGGGTTATTAATCCGACCAGTTCTGCATACTGAAATTGGTATTTGTACTACGAAAATTAGTTACTGTCCTTGTATTTCGAATATCTCCGCGAATACATAGCATTCCAACTGCGAATTTGTGCTTTTAGGTATTTGTTATTAGAGTTAAAAATATATAGATATATAGCAATCCTTCTACTATAGTAGAATATAGAACCCTTAGAATGTAGTAGAAGGGTTGCTATATTCTAGACCTTATTAGATACTATATATACTCATATTTGTATAGTATACATATATACATATCTATATATCGTGGTGTCGCTTTTTTGTGTCGTTTTTACGGATTCACTCCTCATATAAAAAGCTTCGCTTCAAAAAAAATTAGATCGAACTGGAGTTATTTAAAAAGTACGGTTCAGTTTAATTGGCTACAGCTCTCAGATGATGCCTCGTTGGAGTTTTGTGAAATTAAATGTGAAATAAATTCGAAAAATATTACGTATTCAATTCATACACTCCGTTTCCAATTTTTTTTTTTTTTTTTTCCCCTTTACGTTTTCAAAACTTTTTGGTAGCAGCTGGCAGTAATGACGCGCTTTCGAACGGAATGAAAATTCAAAACTTCTTCAGCCCCGGAAATCGAAACAAATTGTTAAAACCAGCCAAGTTTAGTTTTTGAAATGAGGTACCTACATAGATTTACTTTTAAAAAAATACATTGTCGATTTACTGTTAATATTATTTTTATTACCATGTGTTTCATAGTGACCTTAGGAAAGATAATAATAAAACTATGGTCCGAACGCAGATTGTATGGTTCCCTCGGAAACTAGTAAATTTAATATTGAAATTAATCTATCCAAAATCAGTTCATAGATAATGGAATTAGAAAGAAATAATATTCAAACTGACAAACGCCAATATTAATCTTTACCAACCCATCAGATCAAATATCAAAATTTCACTTGTATGAATAAACTAAAAACCTGTTTCGACTTTTCCGATCAACGAACGAATCCAACTTCGCTAAAAAAAAGAGAAAAAAAGAGAAACTCGGTCAACACAGAGAGCGGTAGTCTTGGTCTCGTTCGATTGTGTTGGTGCGGGTGCGGGTTAGGTCGTTGGCTATCGGTCGAACAGCAGCCGTGGTGCGGTGGTATTTCGGGTGATGTATCATCGGCGGCCGGCCGGGGCGTCGGGTCTTCCCCCGCAATTCCTCGTTAAATCAGCACCGGGAACAAAGAGCCCGCACCGAACAATGCTTCGGCTCGGTGAGCCTGCGGCTGCCTGGCTGGCTCCTCTTATGGGGTGTAAAAATCATCGTCGTCATCGTCGTTGGCTTATTTCGAACCGAGCGACTTCATCTGGAAGCTCGTCTTTGATGACTTGTTTTATTTGGGTTTAGTTTGAGATTATTATTATGCGATTTGAATTATTTATATGAAACGTAGGTTTGTAGTTTTGCTTCTTCGTTCAACTAATCTTCTCGGTAGAAGAACGTACAAATGAATTTTTAAGTATTTCAGCTTCCAAAAAATTATTACTAACGGATAGAAAATATTTATGACCGATTTTATCAAATTTGCTGGCTTGTACAGTTATTATTTGAAAGAGTAATGTTTTACCAAACAGTATACTACTGATAAAAAAGATTTCTGCAAATAAAGCTCTCAATATCCAAATAAATTGAAAAATTTTTATTCAATTTTATTGTATTTCATTTATAATTTAATTTTAGTAAACATAGAATTAAGCAATTTTTATAACATTGCATAATTTATACTCTTATTTTAGGTTAAAAATGAATGAAAAATAGCAAAGGTTAAAATTACACAGAAATTACACTATCTGAATAATGATTTGTTACAAGATGGTTAATTACAAGAGTTTTAATTAAAGTGTTGGAGTAGTGACTTATCGCTGTATCTGATTAATGGGTTATTAGGTAAAGCTTAGTTGGAATATTAAAATAATGATAAACTGTAAAAATGTTCAACTCGGTGTTAGACTGAATTACAACTATCAATTAATAGCAGAGATGATAATAGTTACAATGTTAGACTAGAGGATATTAATTATAGATAGGTATTGATCTTATTAAGAAAATATTATTAGTTGCATGATATAAGT
This sequence comes from Encarsia formosa, assembly GCA_038277355.1. NCBI lineage: Eukaryota > Metazoa > Arthropoda > Insecta > Hymenoptera > Aphelinidae > Encarsia > Encarsia formosa. Next base: position 118,542,210 of record CM076184.1, read on the forward strand.
AAGGTCATCAATCGTCATAGATCATCAACGTCGCATTCAATCAATATTCGTAACGCCTGTTTAATGGTTCATACATAATCAACTCTAAGTAGTGATTGCTACGGAGTGCAAATAATTACTTTAGCAGAAAAAAAATTTGAGGGGATTCATAATTGATAAATAAGCTTACATAGCGGTTTTTCAAAAATAATGTGAATATTAAAGACAATAAGCTGACTATTTTTCCAAAAAACTTTTTAGAGACAAAATTTTTGAATGCTTTAAAAAAGTTTAGTACCCTGATGAATTTAAAAGTTTGGTCGAGTTAAAAAAACCTCGGAGTTTACTCCAGTTTTTAAAAAATTGATTTTTCCAAACTTTACGTCCGGATTAATTCACACGTTGAGATCTTTTATTTTCCCTCGCACATCAAATAAAGTCCGCAAAAAAAAAATTAATAATAATAATTCTCCTACTTTTAATTTACTTCTCGTTCATCAATCATCCTTCCATTAACTCGAAAAACTGTCTTATAAAAAACTTTGATAAAAACGCACGATTGACCCCCCGGCATAATTACGGAAGCCAACTCTGTGTAAAAATAAATCCCCTTCAGTGGAAAAATAATTTTCCCGAAAATTTGCATAAACCGTCAACTTTGCCTCGAAACTAAAAAAAAAGAAGAAGGGTCAGGTCGTCCATAAACAAGAAACTCTTCGCGGCAGAGGGAAACTTTTGTCTGATTTTTATAAGCCCTCGAGCTGCATAAATTAGGGGGATTTTGGCCCGGCAATCAACGCTCGGGATTTTTTTTTTATTTTCCAAGTCGCAAGTATTTACGAAGTCAAAAACCGGACAGTCGGTTCTGGGTGTTTGCGGGCTAGAGGAAAACAAGGATACCAAGTCAAACACGTTCAATCAAACACAACCGAAGTCTAAACTAAGTTTATAAGCTGCGCTGTTTGACACCCTTTGTGTTCTCAAACAAAGCCAGGGGGGTCGGGAGGAAGATTTACCTGGAAAAACTAGTACGGAACGATGGGAAAAGCCCTTTTACCCCGCGTTCGAGCTGAATATTTCACCTTTTTCGCTATTATTCAATTATGGTAATTACGCCATGGCCGTAAGATGAATCTTTCGCGCTCGAATTATTTTTAGCGGGGAAACAAAAATTAATTTATGAATAATTAGAGCCTGGGAACGGGAAGGATAATGAGAATAATATTTTTTAATTCACGTCGACTGGGAGGGAAAAAAAATTCATTCCACCGTGACGTGAAAAATTGAGACGTGGGTTGTAATTGCGTTACTCGAACTGTTGCTTTGGCACCGAATTTTTTCCCACCAAGGATTAGTTTAAATTGTTTCTTTCCTTGTTATCTTTTTTTTAAACAATTTAAATTCAGTTCAATTTTGTCTTAAAACTTAATTATTCTGGTTTTCTGGAGGCAAGCTTCAAAGCTCCGAAATGGCACGTATGACGAAATTAAAACTGTAAAAATAGAAATTTTCCAGCGCGGGGGTGGGAAATACGTTTTAATTTAATATTTAAAAATGAATACTTCACCACGCGCCGGACTTAAAACCTTAGCCGCAAAATAAAAAAAAAAGCAATTTCATAAAACTCGCTGGGGTGAATTTTTTTAAATTAATTCTCACTCGCCGTGCAGCCCCAGCTTAATACGTAATAAATTTCACTTTCGGTGTGTGTTGTCTGGGCAAGACGAACCGATGATGTTTTACTGTCTGAAATCACTTTCGAAAATCGCATTTTCTTAGCTTGGCTCGGGAAAGTGGGGAGGGGGGGGGCGTCGGCATGCGCAAATATATCAAATCTCGCGTGTCTTCTACCGGGGCCGAGAGTGGAGAAAAATACGAAACTCTCTGACAGTGGAGTCGTGCTAAAAGTAAAGTCTCGAGTTTTTCTAATGATGAAAAAACTCTGCGAGCGAGGAGTCGGCCGATATACAGACAAGGTAGAAGAAATTCTTTGACGTACGTGCTTTTAAAAATATTTTCACCGAACCGAATGTGTTTTTACGAGCTCGGGCATCCGTGCAAATTCTTTAAATCCGATTGGAAAATAAACCAGTTTAAAGTATTTATAACTCATTTTATTTTTTATTTTTTTTTTTTTATATAAAGCATTTATTTATCCTTTCAGAATATTATGCTACTCATTTTATTTTATGACTTATTGTGAATAAATATAGTTAATATAATAAATGTAAAAATATGACGTCTTTTAGAAACCCACAAATATTACAATGTCATGAAGCGTAAATTACAATGTTATATAAATGGTTCCAGCGAAGAAAAACCTTTTTCAAAATCTGCCACGAATAAAGTGACAACGGAGTTACTTTAGGTGATTAAAATGTCTCTAAAACGATTTATTTATTATTTTAGTCTGCGACAAAAAATGTTAAAATGACCTTTGCTACCGTACCGTTGACATATTAAAAAAGAAAATTTTCGATCACCAACCGCGAATAAAATGACTTTCTTGCAATTTTTATAAGCTGAAAACTTGAAGTCATTTTATTCGTATGAGTGGTGTGTCGAAATTTTTTTTTTATTTTAATTTATTAACGTTAAAGTAGTAAAGGTCATTTTCACATTTTTTTCCGCAGGCTAAAATAATAAATAAAGTAGTTTAGAGACATTGCAATCGCCAAAAGTACTTTCATTATAAGTTTATTCGTGGCAGATTTTTGGCTAAGGTTTTTTTTTTTTTTTTTTTTTTTTTTTTTTTGCTGGGACTATCAAAATAAATAATTAAATATGAAATTAAATTTGGTTCCATAACCGTGATCATTACTAAAAACAAGAGATTTTCAAGTTATCTTAAAATGTGCACCATCCAATAAAAAATAGTATTTCAAAATACTTTTTTAATAGAGCTTTTTCGATGTGAAAATCAATCTTACCGTTTTTCGAAGATAATTTTAGTTGACAGGGAGGGAATTTCAGCTTTCCGCGCACTTGTTAAATCAGAAGGGTGGCACTTCCGAGTAAGTAGGTAAAAGGGGAGAGAAAATACATAATCTACGTTGTGTTAAAGCGCTCCATGGGAAAAGTTTAATTGATTACCAACTATAATATTGTTTAGTAGTTTAGAGAGGAATTATTTTAACCAATATTCTCTAATAAATTGATTCTCGTTAGACCACCATCCCCGAAACCCTCGTGTCGTACCTTCGGCAGCGTAATAACTTTGGTTAATTATTGGAATTACAATGCTGTTAAGCGAAGTACGAAATTTCAAGCCTCGTACCATTAAAAATTCACTTCGAAAGTATTCATCAAAACTCGAGTGAGTACGTACGTATAAATACATGGAGCGCGTGTTTATGTTTGCGTAATGCGCGAACGCGTTCAAAATCATCAACAGTTTATGCGAAATGTCGTAATTATAGTTCGCAGCAGCAGTTAAGCAGGAAGCGCGCATATTAACTGCCGCCGCTGCGAAATCCGTCCGAAACTAAGCTCGACCCGCTGTAATGTGCTTAGTTTCAGGCGCATAATAAATTTTCGGGTCCGCGACGAAAAATAAACGTTCGGATGGATTTCCCCGGGAATTTAATTACAACCTGGAACTACGTCATTCTCAGGGAAGATTGAAAAGCCGAATAATAAACGCGCACGCAGAATAAAAAAAAAAAAGAGAAATCTCGGAGACGCGACCTATCTATTGATACTCGCGGGGAATCGAATTTTTCCGCGGGAGGTAAAAATTCAACGACTGAGGTACGCCGACAAGCGTCATTCTTGCTGCACTCCCGAGAAATGAGCTTTCGGAAATGAAGCAGCTCTGAGGGATTGACTATCGCCTCTTATTTCTCGCGCCGTTCCTACGGAGGAGGAGCGCTTTTTTTTTTTTACTCTTTCGGAGAGCTGGAGGTAACCGAATTTTTTGAATTTTTCGTTTCTTCACCCCCGGGGAGGTTCACCGCCAGGATTATGCGAACGAAAAATTTTGATCGAGTTTATGGAAGGGAAGCTTTGGGAATGATTGAAGGTTCGGGGGGTTGAGGTAAACGAAAAATTTGAATAATTATTATTGTTTCGGTTGGGAGGTTACATGTTTTATTGATGCTTTGTTTTTGTAAATACAAAACAGGCAAATGTGTAGATTTATCCTTTTAAATTTCATGCAAATACGGTAATCACTTTTTTTTTGTTTATTAATTTTTTATTAAATCTTGACTCAAATCGTGGTAATAGTTTAGTCAAGTAGAGTTTCTTTTATTAAGTTTTTTTGTGTATTGGTTGTTCGTGGAATCAATAACTAAAGTAAAATCCTTTGTTTTTTGGTCTAACGAACGTTTATTTAAAATAGTTTTGTTCATCATCGTTTAGTGATGACTTCTTCAGAGCTACATAAATTACAAAAATCGAAAATTATACAAACTTCAAGCTAATTTGACGAAACGTTGGAAAAACTATTTTCTATTTTCAATAAACGTTCGTTAGACCAAACAACAAAGGATTTTACTTTCTTTTATTAAAGTCATATGATTGTTCATAAAATTATTAGTAAAGCATACATGAAACTAGAATCACAGGTCATAATAAATATTATTTTTGATTATAATACTCATATTATAATGTTAGTTGAGCGTGGCTGGGTTGCAGCTGCCGCGTATGCAGGCGCACCGATGCTCATACTCGAAATGTGCTGACGCCTAAATTACTCATAAATCACAATATATTTGGAAAATAATTTTGTAAAGTAATTTTTATTCATCAACATTTACCATCTTTTAAATAAAATTCCATCACATTGATTTTTTCTTTAATTTCTAATACGAAAAAAAAAAGTTATGCGAAAGGCCTCGTGTCACATCTCAATCATTCTCCCCATTTTTCTCAACTTTCTTAATTACAAAGGAGTTTCGTGTCAGCTGGCGGGTGACGTGTTGCACCGGCGCGTTTAATGACCCCGGCGGTGCTGCTGCTGCTGCTGCATATGTATACTCTCCCTCCTCCTCCTCTCTCGAGAGCAGCCTCAAAAGGCAGCGATAAGCGCACCGGGCTATTTCGTCGCGTGCCGGCTACCCCTTTCATGCAGCGCGCGGCGGGGCAAATCGACCGATAATACTGCACTCATGCGGGATGGATGGCTCGAGCATTATATACTTTACTTGTTTTTCACCTCCTCCCCCACCAGCCCCGATGCGTATTTTAGATATAAGCCCGCGTTCCGATTGCGATCTGTTTTATTAACTTTGTAATGCTTGACCCGCGGGATCAATGCGGACTTATCGGGCTGCGAAATTGAAAGTTAGGGTGTTATCGTTTCCTAACCTAAATTCATCGAGGTTGCACTGATGAAATTCTTAGAATTATCGGGGACTTGTTTGACGTCACTGAAGTTTGAGTATGTATATTTTTTAAATTCTTGATAGCCCGAGGGAATGTTGACAAGTTTTTTGAGATTGTACTTTTTAAATTTTGTTTGAAGGATTTCGGTCACGAAATTTTAAAAATTCTAAGGAAATTCTTGGAACTCTGGTGAAAACCTTGAATTTTGATTTTATATATTTTATTTTATCAAAAAATTTTCTTACGAGTTTTTCAGACTTTCCATAAATTTCATTTTACGCAAGACTTCAGATTTTATACGGTATTCAAAGAGTTTCCAGAAAATTCTTGGAATTCTTACGCAAACCTTCGATTTCACTCTCCTCGAGTATATGCTTGTTAATATTTCGAAATTGTGAACTAATTTTAGTAACTTCGTCAAATTTTAGAGTCATAAATTACATCCAAAAAATAATTAAATTCTTAGAAATTTACGATGTCTTAACTAGTATATATATATAAGATATAACTGCTAGAACTTCAAGAAAATATTTCCCTACCTCAGTTTTAAAAACATTACACAAGAATATTTTGTAAACGTATCCGGGCTCTGAGAAACGTTAAATTTACGGAATTTTTCGAACGATTCACAGCGTTCGACAAGTTTTGAAATAAATCACGTCAAAAATGTCACGGTTGGTCAAGCAGCCCCCCGAATTTAAAAATTGTTTCCCCAATATAACCCGAAGAGAATCGATTCGTCGGTCGCACAAAAGACAATCGATCACTCGCAACGCGTTACCAAATCGAATTAATCCCCTCGCATCTCATTACTCAGTCCATCACCGGACCCCAATACACTTCGAACGTATAAAATTGAATTTTCGGTTTATGTGAAATATTCTCGCTTGATAGATTCTTTTAAAAGGTAAAAATCTTCGTAAAACCGTCGATTATTCGATTACCAGCTAAAGAGATAGCTGGAGAAAAGAGCCGAGGATAAATGGAGGAATTGCACCCCGGGGGAGGCTTGTATTTTCTCGGATGTATTTTGGACAATTGAAAAAAGGATCGTGTGTGTGGGTGCGCTAGCGCGAGATTGAAAACGATCGGGCGGGGACTGGGTTGTTCTGTCGTGTTTTCTCGCTATTGAATTTATCGTTCGCGCCCCGAGAATTTCAACGAGGAATTGCATTTCTTCCTCCTTCTACCCCCTCCACCCCCACTCCGTGATTATTTTATGCGACAATCTTTCTTTATTTTCCCCCGGCGTCTTTATGAAAGCCGTCGCGTTTAAATAACGGGAATCTTGTTATTTCGCTTTTTCCTTAACGTCGCAGTGAATCAAAGAGCCCCGGGAATATTCAATATTGGAAATAGCGCGAATTGAGTAGCGTTTTTTACCCCGACGGAGCTTGTTAAAGCGATCCCTGCTGATATCTGAATTCCTTTTTTTTTTTTTTTTTTTTGCTTCGTTTTGTGGAATCGCTTTTTACTGAACCTAGTTTTACAATCGCGCAGCCTTTTCGAAGTTAAAAATTTTTGTCGAATATAATTTTTTTCATAAAAGTTTTTCACAAAGTGCTTCATCGCGAGACAATATATTTTTCGCAATCTAAAAAAAAAAGAAAAAAAAAGGCTTATCGGACCTTCACGATATAAATCAGCGTCAATGTTATAAACTAAAATTTGGAATCCGCCGGTGCAATACCCTTGAGGTGGGGTCATCGAGTGACATGATCTCGCCCAGGAATACTGGGGATGGAGAGGGAGAGAAGAAGAGAGAGGAAAGCGAGGAGGTTGCCATGCCACTCGACCGAGCGGAAAACCGGCGAGCTCCCTCAGGCGTGCCCGGCCCCGCTCGCTTTGCGTTAGACACATCTGTCTTCCTCCTCCCGCGCTCGGTGCAACTACCCTTTTTTTACCTTTTTAATTGACCGCGGCTTGTTGTTCGGCTGGGGAATAAATAACTTTCGCGATTGTTTCGGTTGGCGAGAACTTGCGTCCACTGAGAGAATAATATAACCGAGGCTCATTTCGTATTGATAAACGCAAGGATAAACGTTCGATTCCGTGGTTACGGATTTCGAGTAGTTTTATAAACGTTTGGTCAGACTTTGTTTATGAACGGATCCAAAGCAGATCATAAATAAACTATTTAAAAAAAATTGTGTAACGAGAGTTTAGTGTATGGATTTTTTTTAGTAGTTTTATAAATGTTTGGTCAGACATTGTTTATTAACAGATCCAAAGCAGTTCATATATAAATTATTTAAAAAACATTGTGTAACGAGAGTTCAGTGTATGGATCTTTTTTTTTATCGCTTCTCACACCTGTAAATTTACACGAAATATTTGATTTAAAAGCTTATAATTTTAAGCGTGCCGTAAAAAAACTTTTTTCTTTTACAAATATGTAAAATTTTCAGGTTTCACGCCAATAAAAAAAAGTATTCAAATGAATTGGGATGAAAAAAAAAAAAAAAAACAGTAGGTAAAAACCCAAAATGTAAATTTAAACACCCACTTTTAATCAGCCGACTGAACCACATAGACGAAACGATGAAAAAACGAATAAAAGATTTAAACTGATTGCAACAGTCAAGTCCGGCGAAAAATCTCAATTACGTCCGTCCGTTTCATTAAATAAATTAAGTTTCATTGAATCTCAACGTTCGTTCTTAATTCGCGAAGTTACAGCAATTAAAATAAACTTCAGATGCTTACCAAATACATTTTGTTTTAATTTGCTGTCTCTGTGACTAAGCAAAACAACTTTTTTTCTTTTAAATGAAATAAATTCAGTTCGAAGTACAATTAGCTTCATCGCAAACTAATGTATCTGCGATCCCTCTCGAGCCATATAAGCGTCGCGAGTCCATTGTATTATTTCTCGAGCGATTACGAGTCGCTATAACAATGCCGTTGAAACGGACGCAGCTAATACACTGAGAAACCATCCGTGAAAAAATTTATCCGACTTTTCTCACGCGTTCGTACATAAAAATGACTAACGGATCGATACCCCCCGCGAGCGTATTTTCAAGGATTACCGAGAGAGAAAAAAAGGCGTTTCGATGGGATTAGAAAGAAAGTTACACTTTTTTCGGGTATACGAAAACGACGACGAATTAACTCGTTTTATTGAGGCGGTCGTTTAGACCGGAACTGAGATTTGCCGGGGCGCTTATGTGATGAGAATTTACTGCGAAAAAAAAGGCTGGTCGTTAATAGGAGTTTATTGAAATTTAAGGACGCCGCAGCCGCACAGACCAGCGTTTATACGAATAATTTAATCCGGAGTATCGGGGAATTGGAATTGTATTATTTGCAAACAAGCGCTCGATTTGATCTGTGTCGCGAGATATTATTACGCGGTTGACTCTTTTGCGCGATAACACCGCGCGTCCCCGTTTTCAAAATAAATCTACAAAAGTAATAATACGCGGATTATCGGGAAGAAGGGATTTATCGGGGTTAATGCTTTTAATTAGCGACAAGCTCGTACGAATAAATCCGCGAATTTAATAAAGTGGATTTGAATTTTGCGATGGGTTTTTTCACGAAGAGACAGTCCATCAAATTTTCAACGATAAACTCGCGTCTCTTCTCGCGATTGATAAAATTCGATAAGTTTGAAAAATTCTCTTCCCGCCCACAGAAGGAAGAAGAAGAAGAAGAAAACTCATTGACCGATTTTAGCACAAAAGTTCAGTGGCGAGCTTTTCAAAAAATTCTTCAGCCACAAAGCTGAGTCAAGGCATCTGAAGTATCTCGAGAACTTTTGAAAAATTCATACTCTACCACTGCACGCACACACTTTTGGTCGATTGCTCACTCGAACAATGGCCCCGATGAATTGTTAAATGAAGTAAGGCTTCTCGAGCGAAAAATATCATTTTTATTCGAGCAACAATAAAAAGGGAAAATATTGTTGAATTTATGGATAAAAAAACTATTCAGAGTTGTTTCATTTGAGGTATGGATTATTTGTATTTTTCAACTGCTTTTTGTTTGACAAACTGTGTTCAATTAGAATATGAGCGAATTTTTCATAATTAGAAATAAAATTTTTATTTGTTTATTTATTTATTTATTAAAAATAATCAATGGACAATAATGTCCTTTACATTAAAAATAACATACGTATTAGAAAATATGTTGTTGAAATCGTTATTTGAATGGATATTCAAATTTATTTAAATAAGATAAGTATGAAAAGTCCAAAGTCAATTCAAACAGTATTATAAAGTTATAATTATGTTTAGATTTATTTAACGTTCTAATAAATTCTGAGTTTTTATTGAACTTAATTATTTCACATACTAGTTACATTTTTTTTTTTTTTTAAATTGAAATTATTATTACTTAATTTCTTTTTTTTTAATTATGTTTTAAAATAACTTTCTTCTTTCATAGCAAAATACTACAAAATCAAATCAGTTTATTACTTCACATCAGTCTTTTGAATCTTTTTGACACTAATAATCTTGCTATGATTGAAAAAAAAAAAAAAAAAAAAAAAAAAAAACAATGAATTCATAATGACCGCAACTAAACGAGAGTCAATATTAAAAATCTTATGACCTACGTCGACCGATTACGCCACCACCCCGGCCAGCCAATCAAAAGCGACAGTTCGGATGAAAAAAAGATCGCGAGCGCTTTTTTTTCCCACTAATGGATTTAGATATAGCCGTAGCACAGAGCGAGCTGCTATACACACGTCTGTCAGAATCGACAACCTGTAGGATAACTTTGGCTCGTGGCCGGTGACGAAGCAGCAACACCGACCGCAATGCTGCTGCAGCTGGTCTGTGGGTTTACAATAAAACGAAGAGGGGAGCCGAGCGAGTTTGTTGGCCGGGGCCAAACACACCCTAACCTACCTCCCCCGAGTTTTATTTTCGGGAGGGGTGGTTGACTTTTGTGGCTATGAAAAGCTATCGGCCGTTTATTTTTGGATTGCCTGGCTATCTGGGTTCTCCATGTGGGAAGTTTTGATTTTTTAACCGAAAGCTGGGAATGGAATTTTTCGAAAATTCGGATCTTTTGTGAGGGAATGAAGAATGTTATTCTTGAGAATTGTTGAAAAGGGAATTTTAAAGTTGAGCTCGTGTGGAATTGCACCAAGTTTGAAGATAGCAGAGGAATTTTTAAGAATGAAGTTGACTTATTGAAGGCTCTAGCTGTTCAAAGGAAATTTTTTTAACGATTTAAACAATTTTTAGACTTCTGATTGAACAAAATTAGTAATTAAATGTAAAAAAATCATCGTCCATGGTTATTAAAGGCTTATAGTAAAATCTTCTGGTATTTTTTAAAATAAATTATTATTAATACCACATAAATTACAAAATATATTGTTATGAATTTATATTATATTATAGACTATATAACCTTTATATATAATAGCTAAGCAATTCCATAATTTTTTTCGACTCTGAACTGTAAAATAAAATTTTTAGACCTCTGATTGAACAATATATACAATTTTGGTCAGTAAAAAAATTTGCGTTTCAAAATTATTTAAAATTATCACTAAATATAAACTTAACCATGATTTCAGAATGGATCCAGAATTTTACGAGTCTACAAAACACATGTAAACTGGGTGGTCAACTCGCCCCGCAGCATTTTGCTCGAACTCCTCTGGGTTAAATTTGATTCAATCAGTCGGCCTCTAAAACGCCAACGGAAATGCACACGCAAGCCCGCTGATGTACTCCTATTTAGTATAACACAACTCGTGAATAATAATTCGCGCGGAAATTTCAACGTAACTTGGGTAAAATTCCTCTCTCCCCGGCCTAAAATATCAAAATCACTCTCAAGATAAATCGAGCCGATAACCTGAAAAAAAGGCTAGCTCATTAAACTTGGAAATTAAACGACACTCGAGAACCCTTTTATAGCCTATAATCTCGAATTTGCGAGACGATATATCCGAGCTTCCCAAGATGAAATTAAAAGATTTAGCGGGTCAGCACTAAAGTGATTAACGCTTTACGAGATCGAACTTTTTTTTTTTTTTTTTTTTTTCTCCTCCGGGTTTGCGGGCGAAAATAATTTGTCAGGGGGGAACGAGTCGATAGGAAACTTATAAAGTACATACGAAGGGAAGAGAATGCGCCGGACCAGGGGGACACGTGCGCTTTCTCGGGTCAGAAGTTTTATTGAAAAGTACTGTATAACGGCTAAGATTTCCCATGTGTCACCGGATTACTATAGATATCGGAGGCTGCGAGCTCGAGGATAACTTCGGCCTTGTTGCAATTTACGAGAGATTTTACCGACCGCGGGCGGGCGCGCGACCGGATTCTTCGAATTATTTCGCGACCTCGAGTTTGGGTGTGGGTGTCGAAGTTGAGTGCCCTTTTGAAAAAACTTTTCGACGGGGGATTTAAGTTTGCCTGCGGCTAATGGAATTAACCCGTGTTTGTTTAAAAAAAATTTTTTTTTTTTTCGAAAAAGTTTCAGGTAAAAAATTGAAAAATTCAAACCGAGTTTTGGGGACTATTAATTCTCGGCTACTCGGTTTCCCATCAGCTCGGGGGATGCCATTAGGAAATTCTTTCACGGATTGGCTTTTTCGTACCCGCTTTTGTACTTAAAACGCAACTTTGGTAATATCAAAGGGGGCTTAGGATGCATGGCCAAAGTTGGTCCAACCGCTAACGTCTTTAGTTTGATTCAGGCCTCGCGCTGCAGGTGGAAAAGAGAGAGACGTTGATTACACTTTGACGGCAGTTTCCGCCTGTGTCCACCGAGAGCCCTCCGCCTGTCTTTTTTTTTCAAAGTTTCATATTGAAAGTTTCACGTAGGTGCGGGGGGTTTTTTGAAAAAAAAAAAAAAGAAGAAATTTTCGTACGTGACGCTTTTTCTGGATGAACACCGCCCAGGGGATATTGGAATTCTGGCGGGCGAGCAAATGGAGTGGTACGTCAGCTGGTAATGCACCTGCGGAATAAAACGCCCTGAATTTTCTTTTCCTCCCTTTTTTTTGGGGGGGATGGAGGGAAAAAAAGCCGCGGTTTACAATGCTCGTTAGATATAAATTTGTCCTCCACCGGGGGGTGTAAAAAAAATTCTCGCTCGTTAATCTTACTTTGTCCCGGGCGCTCATTTGCACGCGCCAAAAATTTATTTCACCGGATCCGTCAAAATATCCGTGCGGGCGAAAAAAAGGGTCACAAAGTTTAAAGGCTAAACGCACCGCATCCGTTTTCAGGTAATGAAATCTGAAATGCGGTTTGTTAAAAAAAAAAAAAAAAAAAAAAACAAAAATTAATCTTCCTGGATAATGAAAAAATGTATATTTCCAACGAAAAAAATTCAAAGTAAGTGATGATATTTTTACCACTGTAAATGTTTGTAATGGAGAAAATTATTTATCTCTGGGGTAAAAAGTGTAATTTTAAAGATGAATGCAATGTTTGACATTGAATCTTATTACTCTATTGTTCCTGTTTGACAGGACTATGACAGGACTATCAGATAAAAATATTATATCAAGCTCTCGTAGTCCTGTTCAAAATAAACTGGCGAGGGCTTTTCAGGACTAAATAATCCCTCGATATATTCATAATTTTTTGTTATCTTACATAATTATAATCGTAAGCATATTTAGATTCTGTCCCAGAAAGAAATCCACTAATGATATTCCACTTTTTAAAAAGTTTATGTTTCCGATTTCATTCATCTCTTCCGGTTGGACAGAAAAAGCAGAGACTTTAAAAATATCAATTAATCATGATTTTCATAAGTTTTTCAACTAACAATTTTTTCAGATACTCAGTTTTCCCACTCTCTTTTCTCCTTGTAGATCCATAACCAAGGGCCTAAAAAAACCTCCCCTGAGTTTTTGATTTTTCAAGATCCCCCAGCATAAACTCATAGCTCGGGGTAGGGGTTTTTTTTCTGAAATATACGAGGTGGTTGGTGGGGGTAATATACACCCGGGAGATAAAGTGGCCGGGACCGCTGCTGGTGCACTCCACCTAATGCTGCTGACTACGTACCAGCTCGAAAGCTTTCTTCGCTCTACCTTTCGGGGTTAAGGAGCCACTCGACTTGTGTTTCAGACACGCGAGAGGCAGAGGGCGTGTGTGCCACTTTGTCAATCGGACTAGGCTGGTGCGCATCAAGCTCCCTTTTTTTTCTTCTTCTTCTCTCACTCTTCGAATAAAGCGAAGGGCCCTTTGTTCCTAATGGCTGCAATGCGTCGGTCGGCTCATTTAAAAATAATACCGAGATTAAGCCTTTTGTGTGCCGCCGCGCCGCACGGGACCCATGAATATTTTTATCGGTAATTGTTGGCCCGCGAGATGTGTATTGCATATTCATCGAGCCCCCCGGGTTATTCATAAGTGCGCCAGCGTCTGTTATTATCTTAACACTCGTCGAGGCGAGATTTTTTTTTTTTTCGGAATATTCAAACGGACCTATTCGAGAGCGACACTTGACACGAGCAGTAAAATGTTTACGAAAATACAGCGCGAGGCAATCTTTCAATTTTGTAACTCCCTTTTTTTTTTTACGAGTCAATCTCGAAAAAAGGGGCGAGCGTAAAAAAAGATAAAATCCCATGTAAAATGCACGAGCGTATCGAACCATAAAAGAGAAAAATAAATCGGGGGAGCGGATCAAAGAAGTGCGAGCGTTGCCTACAGCGCCATAAAAGAAGATTTAAAATTCAAGGTAAAAAAAAAAAAGGGGGGGGGGAATACCGGGCATCGACGCGCGTTTTGATATTCTGCGAATAGTCGAAGAAGATTCCTCGACGAGACACAGAAGCTGTTCATCGATTTTTCCGGGGCAGCAGTAACTCTCATCTTTTATGGCGATCATAGCGATCATTATCAGGTACAGGAAAGGGGGGCAAAAAAAGAGCTGCAGTGGCTGGCCGCCGAAGACGGATGGAGTTTGGAAAGGAAGGAGCCGGGGCAAAAAAAGCCGGGACCAGCAGCGTCTCTCGTAGAAGATCTCCAGGCGCTGATTCGACGACGTGTAAAACGTCGATCTGTCCTGGGATAGCAAAAAAGGTCGTAAAAATCGTAGCCCCGTTTTTTCCTCCTCCTCCTCCTCCTGCTGCCCTTACTTGCCCCCGATTATTTCAGCGCTTCATCGACCTCGTTATTTGTTTTATCGGGGACAATTGATAGTCCGTCATAAACGCTCGGTCCGTCCGACCGTACGCTGACCCCCTCCCCTTTCCACAAAACCAAGGTTGAGGTTGCTTGCGTATTCTCATCAAAGCTGCCGCCTCTTTACCAATTAGGCCCCTTCCTTCCCCGTTAATTAAGTGAAATTTCAGGTCGTTAATCAAGACGAAAATTGCACACTCTCGTGGTTGGCGTCAAAAAGGAGGTTGGGTGGAAATTTTGCGGTGGCGCATCGCGCGACTCCTGCCTGCCTCGGCCTCAAAGTGCAGTACGCGACAGTACAACGAACCAGCGAACGGAACGTCAAAGCCTTTATGCTCGCAGTCATGCGTGAAGAGGCCGACATTCTACGGCTAAGACGACGACCGCAGCTGCTAGGGCAAATATGCTTGCTGCCTGCACAGCCCGCGTCGCCCCGCGTGTGTGACTTTCGAAGAGCGTCGCGTCTTACTTTGTTCTAACAGTTGGTTTGGCAGTGGCTGAAGCTTTCTCTCTCTCCTTGTTTTGCGGCTTTGTCCGCGATGTTTGCCCGATGAATTGGAACGAGAAGAAACGACCGGAAAATACGGGGCTTCCGGTAATGAGCATTGGTGGATTTGGAATGACGCTTTAGCAAGCTTAAGTCAGTCTTGATTAGAAAGTGTTGGACTGAATTATAAGTATTTTTTTTGTTGATCGTGTTGGACGTTAAGAAGTTCAAGACACTAGCTGGAACAATGAAAAATGTTTAAACTAAAGCTGATTACTTAGGAGTTTCAAAGTAAGTCAGAGTTCGACAACTCAATTTTCGGACTTGAAAGTACGAAGCAATGAAAAACATCTACCAAAAAAGTTACTCTAATTTTAACATTGTAATTTTTATTAAATTTTTTTTATCCTACTTAAAGATCAGACTTTTAAGCTCATCGGAATTCAAATTCTGCAAACGGTTAAGGATGTTTGGTACTTACAAAAAAATGTAGCTATTTTGTCAATTTTAATCGAATCTTCTAATAATTTATATCAAAATAATCGTTGGAATTTTTCCCTATTTTTGTCCGTCTTAGTTTTTAGAAAAATCTAATCATTTATTTAAACAATAGAAGAGGTGGTCTAAAAAAAAATCAAGCATTTTTTTCTTTATCACTTGTAACTCTCTCAAATTCAATTTTCAACAATTTCAATTTTTGAAAAACCAAAATGGAGAAAAATAGGAGAAAAATCCAACGTTTATTTTAATATAAATTATTAGAAGATTCAATTAAAATTGACAAAATAGCTGCATTTTTTTGTAAGTACCAAACATCCTTAATCTCTGAGTAAAGATTATAAGTTGTTGGCTAGAGATACAAGGATTTTTTACGACAATAAAAGTTACAGCGTAATGTTCGTGGATACACTAGCGCTGGTCGAGAGTCCGAAGACACGAGTGGTCTTTTGGACTTGAAACTACTCACCACCCGCTCAGTCTAATCTGGTGAATCCATCCATCAACAACCATATACATATTCCACAAGAGTCTTTGGGCAAGTATCTAAGAAGCCTTTGAGAACTATCGACCACTCCAAAGCTCCCGTGCGGTAAACTGATTTGATGTCAGCACTCAATTCCCATCGACACTTAACAATAAAAAATCACAACAGTCTTTCGGGCTTCTCCCAATGACTCCTCGGTAGATTACCCTTGCGCGTTAAAAAGCAACAAGTCCCAGTCCGAAGAAGCGTCAAATCAATCAACATGGAGCGGGTGAGCGTAGAACAAAGCCCAAGCAGGCGGGCTCCCTAACGGGATTTCACGTGCGGCCACCGCAGGGGCTTCTCCTCGTTCCCGGGGTGGCTGGGCTGTCTCGGAAACCCGTCAGCGGGCACGACAGCTGAGCCATTAAAACTTTACAATCTCAATTTCGAGCGTGTATACGTGGCCGCGCTGAATTAACGAAAGCCATCTATCCGCGCTACCTAATCTCGAAGAAATTTTATCGCTCTCTGGCTTTTATTGCTGATTTTTCGAGGGAACCTGCTCGTTTTGTGGGCCTTGGACACTTTGATTGGAAGTGCTGTTAGAGAGTTATCTTACTTGGTGCAAGGGCCAATCTTGAGATTTTTCAAAGACTCTTTTGCTTTACAGGATTGTTTACTTACATTATTTATTTTAGACTAAAATGAAAGATAAAAGAATCAATTTATTTATAATTATTTTATGAATTTAAAATAATTTAATCAAATATTTATTTTAAATGATATAGTTCAAAATTATTTGAATCTTTCACTATTATAAACAGATTGAGAAGAAAATGGAATACTACTCCAGAAGAACTTAAAAATTGCAACAAGATTTGTTAATTTAAAAAAAAGTGTAGATCTTTAGCTAAAGAATTTGTATGACATTCTGTTTGTTTTTATTAGTGATTAATTTACTGTTTATTTTGTTATTTTATTTTAAACATATTTTAGAGTTAAATTTTGTTATCTTTGGAATTTATTTTATTTTATTTTATTTTATATTTAATTAATTAATAATGTTGATTATTTTGTAATTATTACCTTGTAAAAAGGGCATTCATGCGGCCCGTTGATGATTATAATAAAAAAAAAAAAATAATAAATAAAATTAATATTATTTTTCATTAATTTTACTTGATATGATCAAACATTCGACGTTTTATAGTTTCAAATGTAGTATAATTTAAGTTATATTTTGGTTTTTTTTATTTTTAATTCAATTTGATCTTGCATAAAAAATTTAAAGTCCCCCAGGTACTTTCAAACTTATAAAATTCAAAAATAAAAACTTCAAACAAAGATTTTAATCAAAAATTTTAATTTTCGAACGTTGCAAGGACGTTCCGGGGGTTCGCAATCACGTCTTACCGCCCAGCAAATCCCATCAAGTCTGCGACAACAAGCGTCGGTTAATGAGAGACGTTTCGCGGGCTCCTCCCAAAGAGTCGCCCCGAGGAGCCGTCAAAGGTGTCTGGAGAACCATCCTACTTCCGTCCGCCCGCCCGCTCGTTGCAATTACTTATCAGGCCAAACTTCGCTTACGCGACTGTCTCGAGGATTGGCGTTGGCCCCGGACTGCCCTCCACCCGAAAATTGTTCCCGATTAGTCGAGAGGCTAATAACCTCGACTGGCATGCCGACGCCCCACTCACCGATGCTTATCAGTGAGCGATGCCTCCGGAAAAAAAAAACAAACTTCCAAACAAGCAATCGTCTTATCTCCTACTTTTTCGACTTTTACCAAGGGGCTAGACAAACGTTTTCTTTACTGCCTACTCTTTGCCGACGCCAAGTAGCGATTTTCCACCCCCAACCCCCCGTTCGTTTTCCTCTTACTTTTCTTCCGTGCCATTGTTATCCGACGACTCCCTTTCGATTTTCAATCAAGGGTCGGGGGATTAAGAACCAGGGCACTTCATAAATACCCGCTTTACCGAAAACTTGATACGGTCAAACTTTTTCATATGACCGAGGGATATTTGTATTTGATACGCAAACCATTTGAATATCATTGCCTTTTCATAACCCCCCCCCCCCCCTGCTTGCAAAAATTCTTCGGAATCATGCCAAAAGTTCGAATGGCTCGCTCTTTGTGGATAAGTTACTCGGAATACGAATTGCCCCCCCCCCCTTTTTTTTTTCTCTCTCGTATACAATATCGCACGCTCGAATAGAGTCATACACATTGAAGCCCCCGATAAAGCGCCAAAGGGATTAACCAAATGAAGTAGAAAATCATTTACGCCGGAATGAAAATTATTTTTATTTTATTAGCCCAGAAGTTAAAGTCCCAGGGTGGGCGTCCATTCCCGTGATTAAATGAAAATTCATCAAACCGTTAGGCGCCACTTTTCTCTCCCGAGCCTCATGTATTTTTCACAAGACCAAGGATTGATGCCCCCCTCGCCCCCTCCTACCGTACTTTGTATAATGCATGGGAGGATCCAAGGGTAGTTTCCACCGGCGGCAAACAAGCTCTTTTGGTGTCCATTAAATATTTGTCCCTCTCGTGGTGCGGCTGGGCACAATCGGGCGGTGCTTTATTGATGCAGGCCTCCATCGAGAGTCCGCGAGTACATAAATCGTCTGAATTCTTAACGAGCTTTTTCGGGTCCTCGGCTTACCCGGTAAAAAAAAAAAAAAAAAATCCCGGGATCGGAAATGAAAACTGAGGTTTTTCAGGTCTTTGTTAACGCGCGATTTTGCGTTAAACTCGAGTGCGACCTGACCGCGGGAGGAGGAGAAGGTAAATGTAGCGGGATCGATAAGCGGCTATGGTGTGTGTGGCGCATGCGGCGAGCTTCCGGGGCTCGAAGAAGACGCAGCTCCACCGCGCGCGTAATCGTTTCGTAGGATTTTTCCGTTTGGACTTCCTTTTTTATTTATTTTTTTTTTGTTTTTCATTTTCGGAAAAGTTCGCGAGCATTGCTAACCTACTCTACCGGGGCTTAATCAATCACCCGATTGGACGGAAAAAAGAAGGGGCGGGCGGGCCCCTGATGAAATTCGGAAATTGAAAAACTTTGGGCGCTCGTAAAGAAGCAACCGGAAATTGCGTTGTTGTTTTAAAAAAAAAAAAAAAAAGAAGGCTGGGGCTCTTATAATTCTTCGGTCTCACTGATGCGGGAATAAAATACGCTTTATCTCGCATTCAAATCAGGGATTTTGTTTCCCTACCTCGGGCCCCTACCGTAAATATGATATGGTTTTAAAATTGAGCTCGTTTTACAAACTTCCATTTTCTTCACTTAGGTATTATAATGGAGTGCCGCTGCCGCTGCCGCTGCTGCGGGGGGGAGAGAAAACTCGTGTAACTTCAGACATGCGGGCTTTTTCCGGGGTGGAGGAGGAAAGGACGCTCGGGGAAAATTTCATTTTTGAGTTGAGTAACCTGGCTTGAAGCTCATTTAAATTTTTGGAATTTTATTACCACGGAGAGTAAATGACGGCTTAAATTGTTCCGGCTGATGAATCGAGATTGAGAATTCAGAATTTCGAGTGAACGAAGGAAGTTTTAATCCAGAATAGTAATAATAATTATGATGTAGATTGATTCTTAATTATTATTTCTTGTGTAGTAAAGTTTGGAAAGTTGTTTTCAAACTTTGTTTCATTGAAATTTTACGGTTTGAAAAATCTATTGACGCAATAATATTGTGTATAAGGCTGATTTTTGTTCAAGGGAGGTAAAAGTCGGCAAATAAATTTTTGGATATAACTATCCTGAGTGATGGATCAAGATTGAAAATATAAAATTTCCAGTAAATTAAGGAAATTTTTCTCTTTAGCTATGTTATATCAGTTATTAATTGGACAAAGTTACAAAAGTTTAAGTACGGTTTTATGGTTTAGTTATTTGATAGCCATAATAATTTCCTGTACCAGGCAACTTTTGTTCAACAAATAGAATGTAAAATAATTAGTTTGAATACATACGTAAACTTTAAAAACCAAAGAACCATGCAAAAAGAAGCACTCGAATGCATCTGATCAAACTTGGTGAATCTTAACTTTAGACTTAAAGTATCAAAGCCCACTCAAAGAGTTCAAAGACAAACAAACACTTCAGTGTCTCGCGAAGCTTCGATCAAACCTCAAAACACAATTCAATTTCTAGGCCAGAGCCCAAAAAACAAAAAAACAAAAAAAAGAAAAAAAGAGCGACCGAGAGATTTTAATTAAATTGAATAGGATCGATTCTCACTCCTGCCCCCTCCTCTTCTCGTGAACTATTTGTCTAATAAATTGAATTTCAATTTCTCTCGAGCTGCTCTCGTGGCCTTTATTTTCTTGCAGCCAGCGAAGGCAGCAACACAATTAGCTAATGTTCCCGGCTCTCGGAGAGTGTAACCGCCGACAGCCGCAGCAGTTTACTCCCGCGAAAGCTCGCCACTTCAAAAACACCGAGAAACAGGTGCCAAGGAGGCCCGTGCTATCTCCAGTGATAAAAGAGCGCCAATAAAAAGTCTTCGAGGGTTTTTCCAAGCGCTCATATGAGATTTGATTCTTTTAATCGTAACATCTGTAAATCCTAGATTGGTAAAAAAGAGAGCAAGAGGGGAGAAAAGTTTTTTTGAAAGTTTGATGAACTTTCAAAGTCTCCTGGGAGAGGGAATAAATCAGGGTGGCTCAAAGAAGACAATCAGCCTTTCAAACTTTATCAAAGACTAGGGATTTTTGGAAAAAAAAGGGAATTTCAATACTCTGCGTTGCGTGTGTGCTTCCTAGAATCTTCAAAAAGAATATCTGAAAATACCGATCGAAAAAACACTTTTGCTGTATACAAGAGGTAGAGGTAGTTTTTGACTATGAAACCCTCTGTTCTATTTATGCTAATCAGTGCATAAGAGTACAGTTTTTTTTATATAAAGTGAATTTTTAAAGCAGTGGGTGTGATTGTTATTATTTTTGGAAAAATCGAATGCAATTTTATGAATTTTACATGGACTACGTTCAAAATCCATATTAAAACTTTATTTACAACTTCAACTTTTATTCTAAAAAATTCAATACTATCCAATTTCATGAATTTTTCAAGGAAAAATACCTTTGTTGTTACATATTAATTTGTTTAACAATTTTCCTATCTTTAAATCAGAATTTCAAATATTGTGGTTATATTTAGATCAAATCTTCTTTTTACGACTAAAAGTTACATCACATAAAATATAAACAATCATACCAATTTACTTTTTAATTCACACTTTTTTCAATGATCTAAAAATTTGAAAACTGAACTCATCTTTAAATTGATTAAGGGAATTATGACACGAAACAATTTTCAGTTTGAAAAATATCTTATTTAAATGACTTATTTTAACATGTTAAATTGCAATCAATCAATGAAAAAAAAAATTAACAACCCATATCAAAATCTCTCCTATAGTTACCGAAAATTCAATTTTCATCGACTCTGTAAATTCAAACAAGTTGATTGTTCGTGTAAACAAAAAACAACAGAGCTCGCTTGATGCGGTACAGTCAAACAAGCACAGAAGATGAGGCAGCCAGTAAGCCGTTCCATTTTAATTTTATTTCTCGATAAACAAGATTCAGTCTTCGAGTCAAGTGGTGGCTGGTCGATAGCCAGAAGAAACTTCCGATCGAGCTTCCGATGTTGATTGAGGTGAGAGAACTTGCCCCCCCGGGTTGACTTAATAAAGGCAACCCGGGTGTCTACACAATACATTTTCCGCAAAACTTTGCTTGGCCCGTGCGGAAAATTTTTTTTCCTCCTTTCTCTCCAGCTCTCATGCAAACTCAGGGAACAAATAATCATAAATTTTCAGCCAGTCGACTTTTAAAAGTTCATCAAACTTTCGTTCCAAAGTCATTGGGCATAATAGTCCTATTGTGTCTCTCCCTGCCTCCGTGATTTCGGATTCGGCGTATCGGAACTCTCCCGAAGAAACTCTCGCATCCAAGGATAGTTAAGATACACTCGAGAGAAACTTAGTTTTGTATAAAATCGAATCTCAGTGCAGGGAGAGAGAGAGGGAGAGAGAAAAAAAAATACTCGTAAAGAACTGTATAAACTGACGTTAGCGCCGCGCAAACATAAAACTTTTGGCTCGAGAACTTTTTAATTCCTCCGGTACCGAAACCCTGGCTGCGCAATACACTCGTTGCCTAATTTTAAAAAGAAGGCTGAGTAGCGAGAGAGTAAAATCGCAGTAAATTCGGATTTACGCTCGATTCAATCAGCTCTCGTGCATGGATTTTCCTCAAATTTTCCGGAAATAAAACACGCAACCTAATTTTTATTCCGCACTCTTGGAGCTGAGTTTTTACAAGGTCGTAAATATAAAAAACTTGATTAATATCTTAAGTTTGACTGATGCTTCCCTTCATCGCTCATATTTTCTTTACTCGAGTGTGCTCGCTTCATAAACAAGCGATTTTGTTATTCAGTCTGAGCATGAAGTTTCGGTGCTGAAACGGTTCTTCGAGCGTATGATAATTTAATTTTTCTTCAAACTTGAACCCGCAAACTATGGTAAAACTTTTAGCTTTGACTGAATAAAAACTCATTTTGATAATAAAAAAAAAACTCTTGTTTTTGCTAAGTCATAACCAAGAATGAGAAAATTATGAATAACTCCAACATTTATGAGAAAGTAAAAACTGTAAAACATTAAATAATTGTTTAAACATAATGGTTGTAGACAGAGTTTTTATTTAAACAACCATTTTGTTTATCGATTTCCATCAAGTGGAGGCAAAATCAATTGATGATTATTTAAACAATTGTGAAAGCAGATAAATTTTCTACAGAAAACATCGTACTTTTTCAATCTAGTCTCGAGCATTTATACTTTTAAATCCATTGAAACAATCATATGCATAAAACAGTACTACTTTCAAGGGAAAATCTGCAGAGTATACAGCGTAAGTCGCTCATCGATTTATTCCTGAACCTCCTTCGAGATCAAAATCGTAGTTTTTCCAGCAGGCACACAATTATTTTCCCATTACTACGCGGAAGAATCGCATCTCACTCAATAAAAGCCGTGACTTGAAAAGACCATCGTTTACTCGGATACAAAAAAAAAATACCTTAAAAAAAATGGAAGAATGAAAAAAACCATTTGTATTTTAATAAGGTCTCACTCGAGAGTCTTGTTCCCCGAGTGTCGTCATTTAAGGACACAATCAGCCGTCGCGGCATCAAGCCGGGATTCTTCTTCTCCCTCCTCCTTCTTATTCTTCCGATACGACTACGTTCACTCGTTATCGGTACATCTGCTTCTCCCCCACTAGCCCGTTTTACTTTTCCGGTCGCTCGAGCGTTATATCCCGCTCGGGGCTGCTGTAACGATGGTTTAGCGCAACGAACCGACTTTTTCTTTCCCCCCTGCTCCTCCTTTTTTTTTTTTCAATCGAAAGGCATGACTTTTTTATATTCGAGGGAATCGAGGTCGCGTGTGCTGGTAGCTCCTCTTCCCCGGGCCCGTATATATGCAAGTCAGGGAGGCGCCCCCGCCCGCCCTCGCGTTTCGACTTTTTCCTACCAAGAGCAATTTTGAGGGAATTCTCGGGGATTTTGTCTTCCCGACTGGGGTTGGGGAATATCG
Organism: Encarsia formosa; assembly: GCA_038277355.1. Classification (NCBI taxonomy): domain Eukaryota; kingdom Metazoa; phylum Arthropoda; class Insecta; order Hymenoptera; family Aphelinidae; genus Encarsia; species Encarsia formosa. The sequence goes on from CM076184.1 coordinate 118,565,715, forward strand.
AAGTTTACGGTCAACGCGTTTTCGCGACGCTGGTGGCGATGATATGACTTTTGATTTTACGGTGAGGTACTTAGGCCCCTGGACTATGAATTTTTTGTTTGCCCCTGCGGCTTGTTTACCGGAAGTTTTAGATTTTTTGCCCGAAATTTACCGGGTTCGAAACTAAATTTCAAACTGAGCGGGGGCGGTGAAAGCTTGGAAGCGTCCGTTTATATGATCCGACTTGGTACGTTACGAAAGAAACAGAATATCATCCACCCCCGCTGGTACGCACGTGCGGCTCGGCGTAGTCAAAAACTTTTTAAATCAACGAAAATTGAAACTTTTCGGGTAAAAAGGAAGTGCGTCGGTCGGGGGAGAGAAAAAGTAAAATCAAACTCTCAATTTACGCCACGGGCGGAGTATAAGCGAAACTTCTCAATAAACGGGTCAGCTATGAAGCCGCCAGCTTGGTAGAGGTTATAAGATCCTCCGTGCGTAAGGAAGCAGCTGCCGGAGCTTGCGGGGATCGATTCGCGAGGTGCTGCTGGATGGAGGATGGGCGGGTAAATGCAAGTGTCTTATGAATACGTATTTGGATGCTTCGGGTATCGATAATTGTGGTTTGGTTTTTAGACTGATTTTTAAGTTTACCGAAGCACGCGCTCCACATTTCGAAGTTAAGTCTGGCTCGATTTTTTGTGGTCTTTTTTTTGTGACTGACGCTGATTTCTGGGTTATCAAGAGTATCGTTTGAAGCTTAAATAAAACAAAGTTACAATAATTGACACCCCCGAATGTTCGATCGAACAATTGGTAATTTTTAATTAAATACTTTGGGTCGAAGTGACTGTTAATTAGATTTTACCGAGAAACAATACAGACAGTCAACCGGAGTTTGAAAACTTTATCAGTTTAAACAGTAATCGGAGCTTGAAATTATTAGCACCTTTGAGAAAGATTTAATTTTTCATTAAAAGATCTCGGTTGTCAGAGCAGATATGAAAATTTTTGGTGACCAAGTACGTTCTTCATTCAAAGTAACCTCCTCGCACTGGAGGAGGGACCACGTAACAGTGTAAATTTTCCGACAAATGGGTCACTCACTCGGTATAATCTTTCACGAGATGAATTACGACAAAAGCTCCGCGCGCTCTGCATATTAGCTTCCACTTCGCGTTCAATCTTGCCGCTTGGGGTCAGACTCGAAAGAATCGCGAATTTACGAAGCTTAGTTGTTAACTATCCAATCACCAGAAACTCCTGGAGCACTCGAAAATCCTAATACGTATTACCGCGGAGGGGAAGCTATGCCGTGGGGATGATTATACGATGCGTCGACTACGACGAAGGCCAAGTTTCGGGCGCGGCCGGGGGTTGTTAAGTTATTGAGAAGATTTCGTAAACTACACTAGACGAGCCCGAACCGAGACCGGGGCATCTTGTTTGGGGGAATTAGGTGCAAGGGGGAGGGATCTCGAGTGCGCTCGGATTTTTCTTGTTGTTTGGGAAATTTTTAATGACCGTGAGACGCGAAAGTTTTGGGACGTTGGACGTACTTGCGATCGGAAGGGTCTTGATATAGTTAGTATTATTAGTCCTAATATTTATAATGGTAGATTATTTGAAAACATGAGTAATAGTTGTATAGTCAAGGTTTCGATGGTTTTTCTTTTAACAAGTTTTTCCAATATATAAAAAAAAGTTTATTTAGGTGACAGTTACGTTAAATATACATTCTAAATGACATGTTAGGAAAAATTTTTTTTACACAATTGTTGTGTATAATAAGATTTCGAGACTTACTAGAAGCATCTAACTAGAAACTAAAGCCAAGATCCGTTATAATACTTTAAAAGTAATGATTGCTTCTTGAAAAAAATGTTAGTTAAATAATTATTAAAAGGTTTTAAGTTTCAACTTTCAACAATCCATTTTATAATTTGCAGCCTGAAAAAAATGATTGATAGACAATAAATGAGACAGAAATTGAGTAAAATACAGTAAACAAATTATTTTGATGTCAATTGATAAAGTGTAGCAGTTTCCGTTAGTAATATTATTAAAAATATTAACTTATACTGATAATAATATCATAATCATAATATTATAACTTATCAAAAAATGGGTTCATATCAATAATCTTGTTCGAAAACTCAACAAAATCCCTTCCTTAGATACAGCACAGGAAAAATTTCATAGAAGGGATTTCCGTTCAAAAGATATACAATGAAGTTTGTTAAGCGCCGTGCCTTAATCTAATCTGATTATCCGAAAGTCAGTCCTTTGTTTGAGCTCTGGACGTTTTATTTCTCAGTTACAAAAGAATTTTCCTTTAATTTACTCGGTAACAAGACCCCGGCCGTCACCCAGAAATTTTATCAATTCAATTATGAAGATAGCCCAGCCGACAAAATATTAAATTTTCGTATCTCAGCTGCGAATCTCTTGATCACGACTGGCTGATGGCGCAGCAACTAGACCGGCTAGTTTAAATTTATATTCGGCTCGTTTTTTAGATCAAACAGATTTGATAACAGATAAAACATCAACGCGGCGCAGTCTCGTATTGATACCGTTAATTAAACTTTCCTCTCAAAAGTTTGAAAAGTGCAGCAGCACTCGAGACGACGTAAATAACCCGGCTCTTCCCTTTAAAATAGTGCGATGTTTTCAAAGTCCGAATAACTTCGGGCAATAGATTTTCATCTTTCAAACGATCCGCGCAACTATTGCTTTCAAAGCCTCCGCAAGAGAGAGAGTAAATCCCGCGTTCTAGCGCGCCCTTTTGTATTTGTAAGAAGTTCCTTCATAATTCACGCTGCCGGACTGTTTTTGTCGAAATTCTCTCTTCCAAAAGTACGGTTATTAAACAGGAGGAACGGGGGGGGGGGGGGCGAAAGCTAATGTATTTTCGCAGCTTTTCGGGTTCATTTCGAATTTAGTGCTTTGGAATCGCCCCTCCATTCAGACCGGAAAAAGGGCGGGCGGGGCGAGCGATACTGACGGGAAAAACAAAAAGAGATTAATCTGCCCCCCCCCCCCTTTTCAGCGAGGAATTCGTTTCTCTCTCGCGCCTTTTTTTCCGTGCCAACTGACAACAACGGAAAAAGAGATTAACACCGATTGCGATTTACTCCCGATAAGTGCAAACATTATTTCGCTCCGAAGTGTAAAAATTAAGTTTCACTTCGCTCGGCCGAGAAATTTCGAGAGGGTTATTTCACTGGAAAATAATTGTTTTCAAAGTTTTCCCCGAGTGAATATTTTTTTTTTTTTTTTTTGGGAGAACTCGAAAATTGTGCACTATTATTTCAAAGGTTTAAAATGTATATTTTAACAAAAGCTTTTAGCCGGAAAATTTACATGGTAATCAATGAAGCGCATTATGAATTCAGAGTAGCTTTGGCTTTATTAAAAGCCTTAACTCAAGATGGAGTAGCCTCTTTTTCGGGGTAGTCGATTGCCAATTTGGAACATTTCGAGTAAAATTAATCTGCTGGAATAAATTCATTGGAATTCCGAATTATAGAGAGGATAAAAAATTTTTTTTACCGAAAATATATATCACTAAAAATGAATTTCAGTATATATTTTACAATTATCCGAGCTTCAGTAATAAAAGAAAATACTTTTTCAAATCAATTTTGAATTTCCGCCAAAATGCTGACAAAAGCTATAAAAACAACACAAAATACTACTTACTCTTTTACAAAAAAAAAAAAATCAGAGGAATACCACCGTTTGTTACTATTCCCTTCATTCTCGGAAGAAACTTCCCTGTAAGAAATGTGAATTAGGTTATCCATTCACTGGCTATTTCATAGACTCAATCTAATATTTTTTCAGTAACTAGACATTTAATGGCTTTTAAATGGATAATCTAATTTACATTTCTTACTGGGATTTGGTAAATATAATATGAGCCTACTGTGATACTGAGCTAATAACCGGAAACCTCAAGACTTCGTTTAAAAAGCTACTCCACTCGTAAACAGCATCGAACCAAATCTCGTCAAGACAGAAATTGCATTTACCTCCGTCTTACCTCCGAGAAAAAACCGCGGAACCCAAAAAGCGTCCAGACCACAGCGGGTGGTTAACACGCGCCCTGACAAAGATAAAAAAAGGCTACACCCGTTGTAAATCCAGTCTGGCCTCAGGCCAAATCGAAAGAATAATCTGCAGGCGCGTCGGTCAACCCTCGCAAGAACATCGTAAGAATCCTGCAACCCCCATTAACGAAGAAAAAAAAAGCGGAGTATCGATTAAAACGTTTTCTAGGTCTTTTGATTGGTGTTAGGAAGAAAAAGAAAGGGGCGATTGTTCCGTGTCGGTCCATTTAAAAAAAACTTTACGGATACTTTTTCTTCCCGTACCGTTGACTCTCTCTCAAGTTATAATTACGTACTCCCTTTTCACGGTTGAGCCGTTGTTGGGGTTTCGAGAGTTTGATAAACTTATTGCTCGCTCCCAGCCTCTTTTTTTTTGTTTGACTGACCTGGAATTAAGATAAATATTTTCAGGAGCTCGCGGGCCTTGATTGTTTTACTCGACAACGACGACGGTTAATGCAGTTTTGAGTGGGCTTTTGATTTATTGATGAGTTTTAAAACAGGGCTAAGCTTCTTGGTTTTTCTGGTTTTTTAAAGCTTAATGGATGGACGAGCCATGAATTGATAATTCGTGTTTAATGGTTTTAGTACTCGGGCAGAGCTAGAAATCACCGAGAATTGGAGATTAGTTATCATAGATGTTAAATGAATTTATGTTGCTTTCACGTGCGGGTCACGTGACAAAGCATTACAATTTCTCTTACGTGTGTTGTTAACGTAATCACCGAGTGCTTATCAATTAACCTAATAAAGATCGGTCATTATTATTATATAATCAGATACGCGGGGTCATAAATCAACGATTTACGAGTGTCTGCTTTCGGTGATAAAACTAGTTTTACTAATTTGGTAAAGTGCAAATAAATCCAAAACTGTCAGAAGAGCTTGAAAATCTTATCTCAACTTAACAGGTTTACATCTAATACTCTATGTGAAGTATTTCTGCTTTTCAAAACTAATAAATTTAATTTCATGACTAGCTTGTACACCCCGCTGGGCTAGCGCTTGTTCGATATAAAATTATTCAAAGTTTCTACTTTAATTTAAAAAAACAAAAATTGTTTCAATTCAAATTTTAATTTCTTACGTAAATGGACGATTGCAAGCACTCAGTTTAATCCGTTTCTGGCTTGACTTGATCAAAAAAAACTTTTTTCAGTTGAATGAATCAAAACGATTTGTCTTACAAACAAAACCCCGCTTCGACGAGAATAATTTTGCTCTCCCCGCGGATCAAACTTTTCTTCGTCTCAACCAAAGGATTCTTCCTTCGCTCTCAAAGAAACCCCGCCGCCGCGCTCGTGTAATCGAATCCCATCGGTAAAAACAAAAGACATCTTTGAATCTCAGATATCGCAGTGGGAACAGCGAAGGGATCGCGAAACTATGCAGCAAGCAATAACCGCCGATCAATCCGAGCTCCTCCACCGGAAAACCGCATCGCAAGCTCGACTTCAAAGAAAAAATCCGTCTGGGTTTCAATTCCTCTACTCCCTCTCGGATAGACACGAACGCGCCTTACTTTTACAGCTCTTCGCGCGAGCTTTTTGATGGACTTGTCATCCGTCATCTTTATGGCCATTTCGTGCGGCCCGAGTCTTTTTTCTTTCTTCCATTTGTTCGCCCCACTGTCTGCTGAAAATAAAATTCTCCTGGATTATTTTTAAGGATTACCCGGGTGGCGGTGGCTTTAAATAAATCCTCGCGTATCGAATTTTCAGCTCGACGATAGCACGATATCCGCGACACTCGGGATCGACTGAATACTTGATGAGAACACCCCGAGAGTAGCAAATTTTTCGTCAATTATTAACGATAACGCTATTAGCGGATTGAACCTCCGGTTTTTAATTTAATAATCAGTGGGAGGCGTGTACACCCGCTGATATGATTAACTTTACTTGTGAATGCGATTTTGTCTTAATCAAGATTTAACAACTTTTATTCGTGTCTTCGGAAACTATTTATGAACTTTTCAGAGGACATTTATATAATAATCATTTAATGATCACTAGACTCTTTTCAGACAGAGAAAATTGCGCGGTACTGCTTTGTTATTGTTTTTTCGAATTACAAACTATAATTTTTTGATTTTTTGGACCCATCAATATGACCTTGTAAAAGTACAATTCTTGAGCGCATTATTCTTAAAACCATATGAAAACTGCAAAGTTTAAATCAATGTTGATATCATAAAAATCAGCTGTCTGAATTCTTAAATTAAATAATTCTTAAATAATTCAAGATTGTAGAAATTATAATTTTAGTCCATCCATACCCTGTAAGAAATGTGAATTAGGTTACCCATTTAATAGCCATTAAATGACTAGTTACTAGAAAAATATTAGATTCAGTCTATGAAATAGCCAGTAAATGGATAACCTAATTCACATTTCTTACAGGGAGGTGAATTAATGCATAAATATAAAGTACTTTGTTTACATTTCGAGTAATAATTGACAGAAAAAGTCCGAAAAGTAGGTTAAAGAGTATAAAGTTTTTTTTTTTTTGTCCAATTTCTCATTGTCAGTGGAAATGAATAGGTAACAATTATCAAGGTGTACATAACCCTGTTAAAACTTCCCAATTGTCCAAAATAAAAGAAGTTAAACTTCATTTTTGTGCTTCACGGAGTAACGGAAATTATACCGTACGTATAATTAAAGCGCGCCCGGGGCTTCGCAGCGCGAAACCACATCATACACACCCGAGCCCGCCGAAAGAATAAAGCACCCCGAGTTAATTAAATTTCAATTCTGGGCGTGCAGATTCTACCTGGGGATAATGAATACTTAACGACGCAGGCGCCCTCTAACGACGTGGTTTTTACCTCGTAATTGTGTTATAATAAACACCGGTACCGACATTAATCAAAACGCTCGGGATCGCTGAATAAATACGCTTTACCTTATTTCTTTTTTTTTTATACGTGTGTGCTTGTGTTGCAGTTTTTATGGGAGTGAGCCTTCGGTTGTAATGATCTCATTTTGGAGATATATTACCCTCGGGGTAAGGCAACAAAGGACGATTTATATTTTTATGGTAATTTTTTGGGGACTTGGAATTTTGTAATACCAGTCGTTCTCGGCGAGCAAAAAAATTTTAATACTTTATGGGAATATCAATTTTGAGAGCTTGAAGATGACAATGACTTTTATTCATAAATACAAACTTTAGTTTTTGGGTACACGGAGGAAACAAAGTAGGAGGCACTTTTTTTATCACCACAAATAAAATTTAAGTTTTCACATTTTTTTGTGAGATCTACCATTCGAATTTTTATTTTTTAAGGACTGGTTTATGATTTACCCTCGGAATCACAAAAAAATAGGGAAATTTCAATCGTCTGAAATCGGAGAGTTGAAGATTTTTTTTTTTTTTAGAATTATTTTTCATCGCAAATTGAGTTCATTTTTTTTCTTAATTTAAAAAATTTTTTTAGGGTTTCAATCAAATAAAAAAATTGAATCATTTTTCATTGTATCATTTCGATTAAACCAAGTAATTAATGCTCATATTGTAAAATAAAATTTTGAATTTCATTATTTCTCTTTAATTTCAATTAAACAGCTTTTGCGTCGCTCGGTGTATTAATGATTGCATCCTTTATCAAATATAGTCTGATAATTTAGCTTACAGAGTACGGTTATGCGTTTCTTGCGAGGAAACTTCGCGGTGATTGTTTTTCGTGTGCCTGTGCTCAAAGTGGTATAATGATGTCTCGACTAGCTTCGCTCACGGCTTTATTACTAAACTAAACTCTTTTTCTCAACCGCGAAGTAGCTTTTGCTTGTTAAGGTGGCTTGGCAGTTTTTTCAAAATCCAAAAGTAAGAACCCAAAAAATTCCTGTAGATTCCTTGAAGTAAGACAAACAACTTTCCTATTTAACACAACAATGGTTGTCGGACTCGTATTCGAGAAAAAAATCAGTTTAGAATTTTTTTTTTTAAATGGGCTCTTATGGAAAAAAACATTTAAAAATTTCGCAAATCATCAAAATCCTCAAGTTTACTACGAGTCAGGTGTCATTTCAAAGATAAAATTTTGAAGATTATTTTAAAATTATAAAAATATGGGATTATCGGACTAATTTACAAGAAAAATAGAAAATTGTGGTACATAACCTTCAAAACATGCAATTTTTCAACGTTATTTAAAATTTTTTATCTTTAATTTTATTTTAATATGTTTAAAAATGATAAATAATCACTTACTAATCAAAATAAATAAAAAAAAATACTTTTTTTCTTATTTTCAATTTCATGCACCCGCAAAGGCCCCCGCTAGGTATGACCCCTACGCTGCCAAGCCTCCTTAACTGGGTCACAAGTTCTTTTATTTTATCGTAAAAAAAAAAAAAAAAAAAAAAAAAAAAAAGGAAGGAAGATTTTCGGAGTTATATATAAGTTTTCTTATCCTCTCTATTTATCTCGGGTTTTAGTTAAGCAGCGTACTCCCCCGTCGGCGAGTTTTGGAATATTGAAAAATGTCGAAGTTGTTAAAAGTTTTTTAAGCTAAGAGTTAATAAGTTTCGCGAGAGAAAGTTATAATATCAATTTCTATTCCCCGACAGCACAATTTTCGACTCTCGAAAAACTTTTCTTCCCGTAGCTGAAAGGGTAGATTAGAAAACAGTCATTAAAAATTAGCCATACTACATTTTTTTAGCTTGCAAAGTATTAAATGTTGTTGCCGGCGTTATTATACGAGGCAACTCTCGAGCCGTACGAGTGCGCCGTTACACAATGCAATTTACAGTGTAATGCGTTCTCGGTAAATTGCCGTAGGCAGCTGCTTGGCTCTTATATTTGGACAGATTTTCTGGTGCACGCGAGCACAAAGTTTTTCCCGCGCAGCGAGAAAATTTTTCGAACAAAAAAGAGTTGGAGAAAAATATACCCCCACGCGTACACACAAACGGCCTCCGCATTCCTTTTAAAATGAGATCCAGTTTTATCCACAAATGCTCACCCTCAGACGGAAGAACAGCCACGTCGTATGAATGGACAAGTATCCGACGTTGCATATTTTTGATTTTACAAACCCGCATATACGCGATCGGATATTTTGCCATTTTCAAAAATATATTATCCGAAATCACAATTTTATTCTATAAAGTTGATACTACTTTATCGAAATGCGTGGCTGAATCGGGCTTTGGAAAAAGAATTTTTTACTTTGATAAATTTTTATAAAATCCATTTGAAAAATGAACTTAAAAAAGCTCGTAACTCCTGATTTTCTCCAATAGGTAAGTCTATTTCATTTTGAATTTAAAATTCTTTCTCCTCGCTACTTCGATTTACGTCCAACTTTTATCGAAAAATTTTCCCCAGCTTCAGTTTAAAATACCCCCTTTTTTCCACCAAAAGAGTTCTCCAATTATAAATCTTTTAATAAAATTAAATCGAAAACTCGATAAATAAAATAGTTCAATCAAATAATCACGGGGGTCACGCTGGAACAACAAAAACAGATAAAAAAGTAGCAACACTTTAGATTTATTTTCATCGAAGTCGAGTTAAAACATTTGAAAAGGGTAAAAAAGCCCGCCAAAGCTCACTACTACTCCGCACGGGGTAAAACAATACAAGCGACGGGAGAAGAAAAAGATGACGTCGCACCGTGTCACCGGAGAGAAAGAAGTAGAAGTTTCACCAAACTTTTTCTTCCCGGTCGCTCGCTCGTTCGAACAAACAGAAGCGCGGGGAGCACAAAGCCGGAAGTAGGTTAGCGTCGAACAGCACAGAGGTATTATTTGCATAGCTTCTCATTAAGCGGGCTGCGAGGGTGTTTCGATGATCTGGTTTATTTGACCCCGGCTTCCTCTTTATCTCGCGGATGGTTTTCTTTTCATTTTACTTATACCGCCGCTCGTATTTTCTTTGAGGATATCCCACCCAGCTCTGCGGGATTAAGAATTCAGACGGCGAGCTTTTATTGGCCTGAGCTTTTCTACGGCTAGGTGCATTCTTCTTCTTCTTCTTCTTCCTTCTCCTTCTCCAGTTTGATTCTCGTATTATCGCTGGGGAAAGAGAAACCATGAATATCGTTCGGATAGCTTTAATCGCTCGTGGAATTTTACCTCGTATTGCTCTCTCTCTCTCTCTATTTCTCCCGGAGAATTTACCGGCTGATTTATTCCGGTATCGACTTTGAAAAATAAGCTCTCGGAGTTTCTATAAATAGATTCATTACTTTTTCACTGGAATTCGTTAAACACCGACTGGTTGTATTTTGATAGCTCGACGAGTGCATAATGAACAGAAAATTAACGTTTCGTTAATTAATGAGATTTTCTGATTAAATTATGTCAGTTGCATGTTGAGAATTGAATGTTTTGTAGACTTATAATTTAATTTTTGTTATTATATCATAGGTTTTACATGAATATTGACAAGAGTTCACCTAGAAATAGTAAACTAGGATTGAGGTTACGATCCATTTTATCTTAAAAAATAACTTAAATTATTATGTTATGCAAGATTAAATTCTTGTTTTTAAATTGATCGACAAATTATAAAATTTTTGTTAAGTTACGCTTTTGACAATTTCGTACAAATAGTTTCAACAAAACGGTGAGATGATCGTACAACGTTAGGCTTATTTACTCGAGGGCTTTTATAAATCATAAAACTGACAAACTTTGCGAATAAACAATTTAAAGTTACAAAGTTTCTTATCCTCGGCTTACGACTTACAATGCCTAATGTAGTACCAGCTGGATTTTGAGCCCATTGTTTTTACAAACAACTACCATTGTTGCTAAAAAATATATCCTCAGAGTCATAAAGTCCCCATCCCAACCAACTTTTGGGGTAACTTTACAGGGCTCTTATAATCCCGAACAGACCTTATCTTACGCATACTTTTACCATAAGGCAGTCCTCGTTTTTTTATCTTCGGGTGCAGGAAGCATTACAAAGGCATTAGCTCAGTAAAATAACGTCGCAGCGTAAATTAGTCTTGGGGGAGATTTAGACTCGGCGCGAGAGTTAATACCTCGGGGGAGCCATTCGATATCTCGAAAGCTTCGCCTTCGGCGTACACCGAGAATTGGCATAACCCGGTATAATTACCTGGCGGGATTGATTAATCTCGGATGCGATACGCAGAAGAAACTGAAATATTGAGGGGTTTATCGCCACCGCCAGGCGAGCTATGCCGGATAGGCCTCGGGATTAAACGCGCGGCGCTCGTTAACTGAGATTTGCAATTATCCCAAGCTGAAGCTATTATCGCTCGAGCCCGACGCGAGGCTTCGGAAAATTCTTTCTTTTCTTTTTTTTTGGGGGAAGGAAAAGTATTCTGGGGGAGGAGGAGACAGTTTTTGGACTCATTAGGTTCGAGTATTTTTTTGAAATTTTTTTTGTCGGGGTAACTTTTCAGCTGGGCTAAAGTTTATTGGTCGGATCGCGGAGTTTTAATTTTGGGCTCGAATGGAATTTTTATTCTAGGTCGTTGGAGCTTGATATGTTGCTAGTACAGGGGATGATTATTGCAAGAATCATCAATTATTATGATATTTTATTCAAGTACGAAAACAGAGAGTTTGAAAATTTATACGTGGGATTAAATCAAAAACACGCAATTTTTCACGGAATAATAAGCGACGAAAAAAAAAAGGAAAGGATTTATATGAAAATTTAAACATCACCTGTTAAAACGAAATGAAATCTCGTTTCATTCGAGGAACAACGGAAATAAATCATTTCGCGGCTGTACAGGTTTTATTATTGCAGTTCATATTTTAAATGAAATTTATGATCCAGTTACCTCCTCACTATCGTAAAAGTAAATTTTCAAACTAAAATTTACATGCGCCAACGGGGGCGCAGAAGAGATTTGATGAAATCCAAGATAACTCACCTGTAACAAAAAGGAAAGGTTACAATTAGTCACGTTGCATTTGAAATTGTTGAATTGCATAAATATTAATCTAAAATTATAAACTAAAAGCGACGGGAGCTTTCGTTTGAATAAATTTGTTAAAAACTTTGTGAAGTCTCGAATTAAAACTTTACACTGCAAAACCAATGACACGCTCGCAGCAGCGACAGTTATTTTTTTTTTTTCGTCTCGGTTCTTAAAAGTAAGACTTCAATCGTGCTGCATAAATCACTTTTATACGACTCTTCGTTTAACTGTCACAGAAGCGAATAATTGTATTTGATTAAAATATATTTGAGTCCGGGGTCGTATTTAAATGCCCGAGAAACCCTACGAGACTCCACGGATTATCTCGAGTTGACATTCAAAACTCAATTACGAAAATGTAGCGCACAAACACTATGCATAATTTAGTTAGAGTCGAAAAAAAAAGTGTCGCGACGGCGGAGAGAAAATTTAAAATTCGAATGAAAAATTCTCCTCCTCCCCCGACCTTTTTATTTTTCAAACAAAAAAATATGGAAAAAGTTTATTTTTCGAAAAAGGACGTTATTTTTTACCCTTTTTTATTAATTTAGCCGAACAAGGAACATCCATTAGGAAATTCTTTTACAATGAAGATATGTTGGAGGAGAATTTTTCCGTACCCCGAGAGAGAGTGATAAATTTTTGAAAAAACACGCCAAGGCCATTTGTAAAAAATTAAATTTATCTGGAAAAAGTAAACCTCCCGGACCCCTTTTCGAGTATCTCACTTTCTCCGTAAAAACAAAAACTCGTTATTTTTCGGTACAATTGTAGATAAACGAACAATAATTACTCAATTTCCGTACCCACACCGAATTTGCATGATAACGACCGGTGTCCAACGCAGCACGGGGGGGGCTTTATTAAAAAGGGCGAACAGCGCACAAAGGTTGAACCAAAAAAAGAAAGAAAAATTGTTCCACAATTAGTCCCGCTTTAATGGAAAATTCATCGAAAACGCCGAAAATTAATTTCAACCGCTGCAGGCTGGGTATGAAATAAAAAAAAAGGCAAGTGCGGCTCTGCGACTGACACTGTATTTTTGTGTTTAAAATCGAATTTAATATGCTTTGAAAGCTCCGGTAATTGGGATACTCCCTCGTAAATATGAATTTTCGGTCTCGCGGATTCATCCCCCACGTATGTACGGCTCTGGGCGAGGGTAAAAAAAAGGCGGCTCGACGTCGACGTGGACGGAATCCGACTTCTCGGGCGATTTACCGGAATTCGAATGCCGCACGTACGCGGACTCGGGTAATGAATAATCGATCCTTGGATGCCGCGTTTTTTTAACGACGCTGGAGCAGGAGGAGGAGGAGGGGGTTAGTGTACATATATTTATTGTGCCGCCGTGGGTACGTGATACCGAATCTCCGAAGTGTTTTCGCGATAAACAAGGCGTCATTAGATATTACTTTTTCACTTTGTTTTCCTTCTTTGCCGAACTGATTTATTGGAATAAACTTTGGGAATGGGATTTATCGCTTTCGATGATTATCGAGCCTCGGATTTTGGGGATTAAAGCAAGGCTGAAATATTTTCGGTATCCTTTGTTTTTATGTTAAAGCAATTATTTATACTTTCTCGCTATTAGAAAAGTAAAGAGTTTTTAGTTTATTTACCGTTTGCCATTAGGTACTTTTTAGAGTAGTCTTTTCGCGTAATTTTTAGCAAGATCTGGGTTTTCAAGGATTTTATTTTATTTCATGTTGATATTACTAGTGATTCTAACTTATATTTAAATAAAACTGTTTTCAGTAAATTTTTATCGATTTTTTTATCTTAAATACTTATGACCAATGTACTACGATTACTTAACTCCACGACTCTTTAATTACAAATAAAAAATAGTTGTCTTTTTGAAGAAAAACTTTTCGTAAAAAAAAACTCATACGTAGTTACTTTTTCTGATTAAAATTATCTGGTTCTTTAGAGCTTAAACAGTCAGCGGTACTAAATTACTTTTCCTGAACTTAGTTTTTAATTGAATATATGAAGCTACTGAACTATTTTAAAAAGTTTTTTCACTAAAATGTTCATTTTTTAGGCTTCTCACGGGTAGAAAAAATTTTCAAAAATATTTTTATTTCACCCTAGTACATTATTTTTATCTCCCTGGACATATCGAGGCGAAAGATCTTCTTTGACACAGCGCCAGAGTGGGAAAAAAAAGATGACGTTGGAAAATTTATGGACGAAACTTTGGGCTCGAAAAAAAATATCCACCAGGAAAAAAAAAACAACAAACGCTGGATTTTCCGTGCGCATATGGATTATTTTTTTACAAAAAAACAATGCGGCTGTATTTATATTTTTTTACCATCGACGTTTTTTGTATTTTCAACATGGTTCAAACTCCACTTGCCGAATTTCATTTTTTTTTTTTTTCGAGACACACCCAGTTTGGCCAACATCTCGAGAAATAATTACGGAAAAAATTTACGTTTTCCTAAACCAGGATGAAAGAAATAAACTTTACATTGGGTTCTCTTGCCGCGTTAACGATTTTTCCAGACCACCAAAAAAAGAGAGAGAGAGAAAAAATAAACTTGTAAAAAATAAAATTAAGGGTGGAACAAGCGTTATTCGGTTACTGCGTAATGGCTTTCATTTGCCATTCAACGTGCGGGAGGGCAAAAAAAAAAATGTTGGCCGGGAAAAAATCGAGTGTCAGGCTCGGCCAGGCGTGTATCGCTCGCCAAAACCCGAAAATTACTGCGCTAAACTTGTACAACGCTTACACACTCGTTCCAACCTCGCCCCCTTTTTTTTTGTTTTTTCATCCGCAAAAAAAAAATCTCATTCACGCTCGCGTGAATCAGGCTCCGATGATTTTGAAAAAAAATTTTGTCCGTTTGAATGAAAACTCGCGCTTGTTCACAATTTTTTAGTCGTCAAAGTGAATTTAATTTTGAAAATTGCGAGTTAAGTATTATGGTTATAAAAGGGGTCAAGGTAAATTTTCGGCGTGATTCTCGCCGAATCTTTAATTGCCACTGCTCCCTTAACACTCCGGAACAACGAGCACGCGACGTTTTAATTAAGCTCGTTCTCTCTTTCGAGTTTCTGTTCTTCCCTTTTGTTCTTCTTCTTCTTTGGCTGCCTTGTTTTCTTCTGGCTGAGCACAGCTGGCTTGTCGCTTGGCTCTGTGACGCGTGCCCCATAATTAAAAACAAAAAAGGAAGATGAATATACGGGAGTGGTTCAAACGATTTTACGCAATTGAAGAAGACGTTTTCGAGGAGGGATGACATAAAAAGGTTTTAAAAAAATTTGTTTGTCTTCGGTACTCGAGTCTTTCACTGTCAAAAGGTTTTGGTTTTGTTTGATCTGTATTTTAATTAACAATGATGGTTTACTTTTTCATTAGGGTCAGTTGTTTTGGACATTCTTCATCAAAAAATACCATTAATTTAATTTTTTGGATACTTTAATGACTCTGTTTTGCAAAACTTAATTCGTAGAGGATTAAAATTTAAAAATGAGTTTGTTCAATATCATAAAATTGTTTACAAGATATTAAAAATTGAGATGAGTTATTTTGAAAAAAAGTGTAACTTTGAAAATGCACGAGAATAAGGCTGCGATCCGGAAACACGTAACTTTTTCCCGACGTTACGAGACAACAAAGTTCGGAAAATTTTTTTAAAACGTCAACCGCAACGTTCAAGATAAAAATTTTAACGTCCAAATAAAAAAAATTTTCAAAAAGAAATATTCATTTAAGTTTTATTGTTCGCACATGTTACTCGATACTTTCAAAGTTTACAGCAAAAACATTTTTTTTTTAATATCTCCGATGTGTATCAAAATAAAAATCTCAAATTCACTGAATTTCACTGTTATTAAATAATATTTGGTCGGATAATTTTTCAGTTTCATCAAAAGTTGAAAAAAAAAAAAAAAAATTACTTCATTTGATTTAACCCGGGATCTTAAGCACGTCAGTGTAATTCGCGCGAGTTTTTCACATCCACGTTCATCCACTTTGCGAGCTAAAGTCTCTCGTTCCTTTTTTCCTCCGTCGCTTTGCACCGCGAATTTTAATTACCCGGTGTAACCGAATTATATTTTAATTTTCGCAAGATTATTCCCGGCCAACTAATTCTCGAGGCTTAGAAAAGATTTGCTCGCAACAAGGAATAAAGTTTCGTCGCATCGCAGGCAAGTAGTAATGGCAGAAACTAGTCAGACATGCAGCAGCACCCATATAAGTTGCATAGATTCGCTCTTGGAAAAATTTTATATCTCTCTTTACCGGGAAGAAAGAAAGAAGAAGTTTTTCTTACCGGGAAAAGTTGAGAATGTAAACTTTAAGTTTTGAATTAAAAATGCCCAAGCTGTTGACTGAATGCAGTGCAACGACATGTTAAGGAGGAGAAGGATAAAAGCACCCCGAGACAAGAGGGGCCCGGACAGGAGTAAAGTTTCGCTCGCGCGCTAGCAGAGTTGTTTGAGGAAGAGTAGAAAATTTTTTTTCGAAACATCTGCGTAATGTTTTAATAAGAAAAAGACGGGAGCGCGCTGCTATCTCGAGAAAGTTGAGCCTCGAGTAAGGCGAGAGTTCCGTTTTCCACTCGTATCGCTGACCGGTTACATCAAGTTTTACTCAGAAACACTTCTTCTTCTTCTTATTTTTCTTTTATTTTTTCCTGTTGCTTTTTTCTTATTTTAGCTCGCTTAACATAATGGGAGTACTTTACTCAAGGCTGTTGTTGGTAAAAAATTTTGTAGAGTAACATTTTTATTCCAGCCTATTTTTAGGCTTTTCTTGGATCTTTAACAATTTAAGGATGTTGCATAATGTAAGTGTCGAGAAGATAACAAAATTTTGGCTTGAAAAAATTCTCTTACTCTAACTAAAATTGCAAATCAACTGGCTACTCAAGAAATAAGAAGTTAAATGATTCATATCTTTTTTTAACACGGACTCTTATGAAATTAATGCAAAAAATAAACCGAACTAGCGCGCCCCCCGCCCCTTTCGCTTCGCTCAAGAGGCCGGGCGGCTTGCCTGCTCCGGTGTTTTTGCATCGCTACGCTCCGCTACCGCTCCGCGCGATGCATGAAAGGCACGACCGGCCGACACTCGCGCTTCGCGCTCGACGGTGTAGTTTTAGTATTTATTAGTTTCATTTTTACCCTCAAATTCGTTTCGTGTTTGCTGATATTTAAAAATAATTAATTATAATTCTATACTGCAAAAGATTATTATAGTCCAACATAACATAAATTTTATTAAATTTTTTTTATACATAGTCGTAAGTTTATAGCTGCGCAATATATTAAAAAAAAATAAATTTATTTAAGCAATCAATAAATTAGTGTAGAATAACTTCACTTTATCAATTATGTTGAAAAAACAATTAGAGTGAGAAAAAATTTGAATAAGAGTTCTATTTTTGCTGCGTAGAGGGCGTGTCAGTTGTAGACTCTCGACGTTCATCATCGAGATATCGATCTTTAAATCGAACAATGTTGTTGTTGTTGTTGACATAGAATTATTTTAGAATTAATTGTAGTTTCTGTAAAGTTTTTAATTTTAATTCATAGTGTGAAACATTTTGCAAAAGTTTTAATGCATAACTTCTACTTAACCATACAGCCTTGGCGAGTTATAGACGAGATGACTTAAACAAAGCTATAGTTAGTGGCAATTCAGCAGCTTGCAGCCAAAAGAAAAAACTCAGATTTTTTGAAGTTATTGCTGGATGCTGGTGTGAAGTTTGAAGATAAAAAATGAAGATAGAAGACTGAAGATAAAAATCAAGATTGAAGATGAATCAAGAATTGAAGAGTGTAGATCAAGAAAACAAATTGGAAATCTAAAATTAAAAGTAAAAATTAAAGAGAAAAGCTGTGTTCTTATTTTTTTTTGTGAATATCAATCAAGGTATACCTTTGAAGTGTGATGAAGTGAGGTATAGTTTTGAAGTGATCAATCAAGATTTTAATTAAAGTGTGTACCTAGTTAAGATGCACAGATTTTTGTGTTATCGGTTCACTGTTTATCTATATGTGTTAAAAGAGGAAAAGATTTTAAAGTTACAATTAATATGTAGATCCACACAATACAATCTACTTACTTGTTTTGAATTAAAAAAAAATTGTTTTTTTTTTAATTACTTGTTAGTTATTGACAAAGATTGAAGAGCAAGTATCAAAATCAAGAATGAAGATTGAAGAAAAATAATCAAGAATGAAGACTGAAGAGTGAAGATCAAGAAATAGCTGCATACGCCTTTTCCATCTGCTTCAGTGAGAAGTTTTCACTGTAATGCATAGGGTATGCGCTTTTACCCCTGCATTGTACTAAAGCTAATAGTTTATTAATGGAAAGTAACTTGAGATGAGTCTAAGAAGAATTGAAAATTATCGGTTCTTGGTTCACTGTTTATCAACATGTGTTAAAAAAGGAAAAGATTTTAAAGTTAAAATTAACATGAAGATCCACACAACACAATCTACTTACTGACTTGTTTTGAATTAAAAAAATTTTTTTTTTTTTAATTACTTATTTGTCATGGACATAAAGGTTGAAGAGCAAGTATCAAAATCAAGAATGAAGATTGAAGATAAATAATCAAGAATGAAGACAGAAGAGTAAAGATCAAGAAATAGCTGCATACGCCTTTTCCATCAGCTCCAGTGAGAAGTATATTCACAATAATGCATAGAGTATGCGCTTTTACCCCTGCATTATACTAGAGCTAATAGTTTATTATTAGAAAATAACTTGAGATGAGTCTAAGAAGAATAGATTAGAATTAAAAGTCTGTTTGGAGCAATATGATTAATTTTATTGGACACCTCTTTTTTTTGAGAAAATTTATTCTAAATAATTTGTGGAAAAATTAATTAAAAAAAAAAGTTTTCAAGAAACTTCAACTCTGGAACTCATTAGTGACCATGGAACAATTTTTTTATGTCATCATTCGGACTGCTCGATACCTTTAGCTTATACCTCAAATAATCAATTTAGTATGGCTTAATTAGAAGAAGAAGTTCATCATCTTTTCAGAAAAAATCTCCAGTCCCTTGAGGCTAATTGTTACTGTAAGTGTTTATTAATTTATATATAGATAAGATTTATGTGAAATTTTTAATATATAATAAATTTTAGTTAATATCTAAAAGTTTTATATAAATAAAAATTGTTGATGTTGTAGCAACTCAAATCATTTAATAAATAAAAAACAAATTATTATGATACTTTTACAGGATTTGTATGGATTCAAAGATTATTTTGGATGAGGACAGTTGTGGAGATCATGAGCTTTCAAAACTACTACTTTGGCTGATTGGAAAAAATCTTCGAAGAAAATAGTATGAAGTCATTCATCGAATACAGGAGGAATCATGAAAATCTGCAAGATTTTTTTTTCTTTCATAATTAATACTAAGATTTTAATTATTTTAAGCTGAAAATCATTTTTTTTAATATTTTTTTTTAACCTTCAATCTTTACAGTGTAATTTCAAAAATTAATTAATAAAAATAATTGTTACAGTGTTTTTACAGGATTTATACCAACTCATGTCAATATTATTATTATTGTTGAAGACAGTTCTGGAGATCATAATCATTCAAAACTACTACATTGGCTGATTAGAAAATATCTTCGAAGATAATGGTATGAAGTCATTCATCGAGTTCATAGAGGCATCATGAAGATTTTTTAGCTTTATTATTGTTATTATTTATTTTTTTTCCTAATTAACATTGAGGTTTTAATTATTGTAAACTGAAAATCATTTTTGAAATATTCTTTAATTCTTAAATTAAACGAATAAATTTCAAAAATAATTTGTGTAATACAAATTGAAATTAAACAACTGCTCTTGGTGCAAATCAAGAATGATTTTCATAATCATAATTCAAAAATAAGTATTTAAATTTTTAAACTGGCTAAATTTCAACAAAGTTTATAAAATCGTTACATTTAAACTGTACACTTTTCATTGAGAATGATTTTCAATAATTTTTATTTATTTGACAAATTGCGTTTAAAATTAGTGTTAAATGAACATTGTAAATCGTTTTTGTATGCGTTATTCCTTCCAGTGTGATCCGATCATGCTGGAATTGGGACCATCCTTATAAGAAGCGAAAACGAACCTTTTCCCGTTCACCCGGTGAAAATGGGTTCGACCAATTTCGAAAAAAAATTTTGGCGCCATAGCGCAGTGAACAGTGTTTTCAACTCGCTCATAAATCTAAGCTTATTACAACAAGTTGAATTGTTTTTTTAAATAGAGTAATAGGGTTCTATCATAACAATAACACCTCAAAATTATTAAATTCATAAAAACACAACAATAAACACACTAATCACTTATTCATCGTACATAACGTCCACATAACCTACAAAATGCCACGAGGAGGGAGTCGTGGTGGTGGCAACTCAACACAACGGATTACACAAAACAGAAGATGGTCCAGGACCTCTCAAGGTAATAATCCTGATTATTTTGAGACGTCCCAGCCATCATCCACACAAATATATTGCAATCGCTGTCCACCTGATCGTCCCCCTATGACGCAACAAACGTTATCGCGCGCTTCTTACTGCACTGGATGTGGAGCTGCTTACCACCCAGGGTGCGTCTCAAGAAGTCACCCCAACGACGATGGAACTTTCCAGCTGTGCTGTGGATCTCCGAACCCCCAGGTCCAGCACTTTACAACATGTGACGACGTTCTCCATCAAAGCCACCTTGAAGACCTACAGCACCTCAACAATAATAACAACATGGAATACACAAACACAACACTAAATAACAACACAGAGGGTGACTTATCAAATTTTGAATTATATAAAATTCTCGGAGGTAAGATAGATAAACTAAACCAACATTTAATTGATTTTAACAAGAGAATTGAAAACAATAAGGTTGACATACATAACCTAAAAGGTAGAGTTTCCAACATTGAAAATACACTAAAAAATATGTCATATAACAAAGAACTTTCACAAAACACTAATTTAATTATCTCTGAACAGCTTGAAAGACAAAGAAGGGCAAGAAATATTATAATCTACAACCTGCCAGAATTAAATAAGGACACACCTAAGAATGATACTGATAAAAAGACATTTTTCAGAGAGCTCACAGTTTATAATACCAACATTATCACCAAGTTGCTTAACTCACTGGATCCTACTATCTCTTCTAATGGTTTGTACTCTAAAAGACTTGGAAAATTTGAAGTAAACAAATCACGTCCACTACTGATCTCACTAAAAGACTCTGATGAGGTAAGGAAAATATTCAAATCTATAAAAAATATAAAGTCTAGCGAGGAATTTAGTCAGGTGAAAATTACATCTGATCTTACAAGCTCACAGAGAACTCATCTTAGAAACTTGAAAGTCAAATGTAATGACCTTAACCTCAAAAATGGTAACCTAGATTTTCAATGGCGTATCACCTACATGAACTCCATTCCTAAGATAGTTAAAGCTTCAAAAAACCAAGATCCTACCGGGAAGTCAAATCAAAGCACCAGCTAGTTGTGTACTACCAAAATGCTCGCAGTTTGGTTAACAAGATTGAACAATTTCAAAACAATATCTATACAGCATCACCCTCACCAGATGTAATAGTTATTACAGAAACTTGGCTTCAACCTAACCTCTCAGACTCCATGCTCTCCCTCCCTGGCTACATACTGTTTAGAAATGATAGAGGTCCACATAACAGCAATAAATCAAGAGCTGGTGGAGTTCTGATAGCTACCAAATCCTACCTTAAAGCCAGTATCTGTAACACACAAGAATCATCATGCGAACATATTTTCATAAAGTTAAACTATAACCATCAAAAACTCATCTTTGGCACAATCTATATTCCTCAGCATGTTCAAACTGATTGCAAAATTTATCTTGAGCACACAAGCATCGTTGAAGATATTAACACTCAATACCCAGACTATAATCTATGCCTATTTGGTGATTATAACCTCCCCAACATCAACTGGTTCAAGAAGCATACTCTGGATTTTACAAAAATTGGTTATCTCAACAGTACACTAACTCAATCTGCCAAAATTTTAAAAGAATCATTTTCACAATTTGGTCTATCTCAAGTCTATCCTATAAACCCTCATACTAATTACACACTTGATCTATTCTTCACGTCAGTGAGCTTTGAAGTTATTAGCACTCCTGACTATCTAGTAAACATCGACCCACCACATCCACCATGTTTCTTTGGACTCAACCTTGACTCGGACATCACCCCTGCAATTACTCAATATTACTACAACTTCAAACAAGCAGATTTTACCACTATAAATAATAAATTAAATGCAGCCTTATCCTCAAGAAATATCAACAATTTTGACATCAACGACAATAGTAAATTTTTATATACCACCCTTCATGATATAATTAGCAAAAACGTACGAAAGATTCCATTATACCATAGTAATTTTCCCCGTTGGTTCACACACGAATTAAAATTTCTTATAGTTAAAAAGAAGACAATGCACAAAAAATGGAAAATAACAAGAGACCATAACCACTATATTGAATTTAAAAGATTACGTGCTTGCTGTGTGAGATTATCCAAATTGTGCAAAGATGAATTCAATGAGTCGGTTGAGAAGCATGTTAAACAGAACTCCAAGGTATTTTGGAACTATCTAAGCTCCCTCACCAAACCTCAAACATTACCAAATAATATGTATTTTAACGATCACACAGCTGAAAATCTGGACGAAACCACTAACCTTTTTGCCTCATTTTTTAAATCAGTATACCAAATCCACGAACATAACCCCATTGAATCCATCAACGATCATAACTCAACACTACCAGAAATCACGACTATAGAAGTTCAAACAGCAATTAAGGATCTAAAATCAAACTTCGATGACGGTATAGATGGTGTACCTGCAGTTCTTTTAAAAAGCTGCTCATGTCTCACTAACTTTCTAACATCACTGTTTAATCAATCTCTATCTACAGGGATCTTTCCGGATTCATGGAAAATATCGAATGTTTTACCTATTCATAAACAAGGTTCTAAAAACAACATTTCAAATTACCGTCCTATATCTCTCATTCCACCTATTTCCAAAATCTTTGATGACATTATGTCTCAAAAAATCAGTAATCTAATCATACACAATATTGTCAAAGAACAACACGGATTTATGCCAAAAAGATCTATTCTAACAAACCTTATTATTTTCAACGATTTCATATCATCTACTCTCAATCAAAATTCATCCAACCAAGTAGATGCAGCCTATATAGATTTTTCTAAGGCATTCGACAGCATTGATCACTCCATTCTCATAGACAAATTAAGAAAATTATCATTAAATTCAAATTTAATTAATTGGATACAATCATACATTACTAACAGACAATATAGAGTGAGAATAAATCATACACTATCTGAACCGTACATCGCAACATCAGGTGTCCCACAAGGTAGCCACCTAGGTCCCATCTTATTTATTATTTATATCAACGATATAACCACAGTATTAAAACACTCATACATTCTCCTATTTGCAGATGATCTAAAAATATACAGATCCATAAATAGTCCATACGATTGCTCACTACTCCAATCTGACATTAACGCTCTTTACACCTGGTCTATTGAAAACCACCTTCCCTTTAACTTATCAAAATGTAACGTTATATCTTTCAATTTATCTAACACTTATATCCACTTTGATTATACTATCACAAATGATCCGATTGCAAGACAGACAATAGTAAGAGATCTTGGTGTTATTTACAATAATAAATTTACCTTTGAAGACCATATTGATCAAACAATCACTAAAGCATCAAGAAAACTAGGGTTCATAAAGTTTGCCACTAAATCCTTCAAAAACCCTTGGAATATTGTACATCTATATAAAACATTAGTATTGCCACTCTTACTTTATGCCTCTGTTATTTGGTCGCCCACTTATTCAAATGCAATTAATAGGCTTGAGTCTGTCCAACACAAAATTCTTAGATTCATCGCTTATAAAGCAAAAACCCCGATGCATCCGTATTCACATGATTATTCACATATTGCTAAGAAATTTAACCTTCCAAAAATTAAGGCACTGCATGACTACCAGGACTTACTCTTTGCTCACAACAACATCCATAATAATATACTAGAATTCTCTCAATCATCAGTATTTACTCTAAAACCATGTAATTATACTCTAAGATCAAATTACATCCTAGAAAACTCAATCACCAAGTCAAACACAATAAAACACAGCTCATCGTTTAGAATCAAAGACAAGTGGAACCATCTTGATGATAGTCTAAGACAAATTCAAGATACCAATATTTTCATAAATAGAATCAGGAATATTTATTACTCTACTTAAAACAAATTTGTATCAATTTAAATTAACCAAATTATTATTGTCATATAGGTACTTGCAGTACTGTAAAATTAGTAATTTAAGTTTACACTGTTCATACTACTGTTATACAATTATATTTTATCGTTTAATTTAAGTTTATTATAATTAACATTATAATTATTTATTTTATAGATACCTACTGTTACTATTATTCTCCCAGAGAGAAATTTTGTAATGGGTCTTGTACCCGTATATTTAAATAAAATAAAATAAAATAAATAAAAACTGGCTAAATTTCAACAAAGTTTATAAAATCGTTACATTTAAACTGTACACTTTTCATTGAGAATGATTTTCAATAATTTTTATTTATTTGACAAATTGCGTTTAAAATTAGTGTTAAATGAACATTGTAAATCGTTTTTGTATGCGTTATTCCTTCCAGTGTGATCCGATCATGCTGGAATTGGGACCATCCTTATAAGAAGCGAAAACGAACCTTTTCCCGTTCACCCGGTGAAAATGGGTTCGACCAATTTCGAAAAAACCTTTGTACAATTTTGTAGTTGCGTTAAAATTAGCGTTAAATGAACATTGTAAATCGTTTTTGTATGCGTTATTAGTTCCAGTGTGATCCGATCATGCTGGAATTGGGACCATCATTATGGGACGCGAAAACGAACCTTTTGCCTTTCACTCGGTGAAAATCGGTTCGACCAATTTTTAGGAAATCTTTGTACAATTTTGAAGTTGCGTTAAAATTAGCGTTAAATCATTATTGTAAATCGTTTTTGTATGCGTTATTCGTTCCAGTGTGATCCGATCATGCTGGAATTGGGACCATCATTATAAGACGCAAAAACAAACCTTTTTCCGTCCACTCGGTGAAAATCGGTTCGACCAATTATTAGAAAATCTTTGTACAATTTTGTAGTTGCGTTAAAATTAGCGTTAAATGAACATTGTAAATCGTTTTTGTATGCGTTTTTCGTTCGAGTGTGATCCGATCATGCTGGAATTGGGACCATCATTATGGGACGCGAAAACGAACCTTTTGCCGTTCACCCGGTGAAAATCGGTTCGACCAATTTTTAGAAAACCTTTGTACAATTTTGTGGTTGCGTTAAAATTAGCGTTAAATGAACATTGTAAATCGTTTTTGTATGCGTTTTTCATTCGAGTGTGATCCGATCATGCTGGAATTGGGACCATCATTATGGGACGCGAAAACGAACCTTTTGCCGTTCACCCGGTGAAAATCGGTTCGACCATTTTTTAGAAAACCTTTGTACAATTTTGTAGTTGCGTTAAAATTAGCGTTAAATGAACATTGTAGATCGTTTTTGTATGCGTTTTTCGTTCCAGTGTGATCCGATCATGCTGGAATTGGGACCATCATTATGGGACGCGAAAACGAACCTTTTGCCGTTCACCCGGTGAAAATCGGTTCGACCAATTTTTAGAAAACCTTTGAACAATTTTGTACTTTTTCGTAAATGCGTAAAATACCGAAAGTGGGACATGCGAAATAACACCCAAAACGGCCTCAAAACACATTAAAAACCATTTTTTCGTAATCTAGGTTCGATTTTAAGAAGGTAACACTTTTTGCTCTCCCGAACTTATAAGGCGCTCCCGACCCCTTCGGGGCCGGTCGTGCCTAATAACTCGACGCTTGAGGTTAAAAAAATCGTTTATTTTATTTTTTTTTTTTTTTTCTGCATAAATAATGAAATCTAGTACTAGTAGATCTCCTAAGTTCTTTGACGTTTAAAATATATGCTGTATAAAATTCAAATTTATTTTAGGATCTTATGAGAAAGTCAGTTTTTGATGAGCCCGATTTTAATCATTTCTTCGAGTTGAATTTCTCAGGGGACTCAAAATTATTAAAAAACTACTTTTTAGCACTTAAAGTTATAAGCATCAACTATCATAATATTTTTAGTAACAGATACGAAGCACTGTTCATAAAAAAACGTTCTATCTTCCTATAAAACAAATAAAACTGTTAAAAGAAAGCAAAAAAAAAAAATCCATTTTCAACCCTCCAGGAGCTCTTCTAATTAAGCGTGGAGTTTCGATAAATCGATATCAAGCTATCTTCGACGTATTGTCCCGGATGCAAAACACACAGCCGCGTCACGGGGTCTAGTGGTCACGAAAAAGGGGGGGGGGGGGGGTAGTTCAAGCTCGTTAGAACTGCAGGCCGGGGTATCGCGATAAAGCAATTTTACCGTTAAAGTCGTTACCCCCCCCCCCCCCGGCGTCTGGAATAAATAATCCCGCTGCTAACGAACCAGCTCCCTCCCGATACAAAGGGACACACCTTTAGGTTGCCCTCGGTATTTTACGAATTAATTAATTGGCTTTGTCTTCCCATTGGGTCAAGTGTCGCGGCTTTTTTTATTTTTTATCCTAGGTTGTTACGGTTTTGACGACGGCGTGTTTTGCGGACGAGTTGTTTTCAGAACTTATCGAGCTTGATGAGTGAGCCCTCGCGTGTACGAGCCTCGCGGTGTTTTTCTGAACGAGGTTTTGACCAGCTTAATTACTTTATGATGTTCTTAAACTGAATTTCAGGATTGTACAGACTTATAAGTATGATGTACACACAATAATAATAATAATATATAACAGGGATAATTTTTTGAATAAAAACATGTTTTGTATAAATCTTATAAGTACTAATTTCTTTTGAAATTGGAAGTGTCATTTGAACACAAACCCAAACGTTTTATCGAGGTGCGAGAAAGCTTACTCATGCTAGTGACCACAGATACTCGAAAACTAAAGCTTTCGTGCTACGAGTCTGTCGCTAAGCTCAAATTTCAAACAAACTGTGCACGAAACTAAATTTTCATTCAATGATGCTTGAAACAACAACCACGAACTTCAGCAACATATAATTTACCGTTATTAAATGCAGAAATAAAGGGAAAAAAAATTCCCGAATATCGGCTAATTTTTCAATAATTATACACCCCTTAAATTCATACCTCGGGTTAATTGAACGCTCAATTAAAGGTAAACATGAATCAAAAGCGCTCAGGTCGCGCATCAGTCTCGGGTTCGGTCCGTAGTCATTAATTATCTTAATTAACTTTTACGCGCCATAAGTAAAACGCCCTTCCTTCCCTCTCGGGCTGAACATTTAATTTAATCGATAAATCACGCAATTACAAAGTTCCCTGGAAATTGGGTAAGGGAGCCCAGCGGGCTAAAAAAGACGGAAAAACCAGCTTCCAAATTGGACTCCGATGTTTTCCCTCCACAATCCCCGCGAAGTTCGATAGCGCGGAATGCGAAAAATAAGACATACGGACGATTCCTCTTGCCCCACCTCCGCGCGTGCTTAATCATATCGGCGAATTTATGCGACTGGGGGAGGTAGGGAACTTCGCCCCGGGGTAATTACATTAGTTTCACGGTAAGCCGACTCTCGTTTTTTTCCTCCCTCCCGCGCGCATATTCTCAAACCGAGCGACTTATCGCCGACCGGGAACATTGACCCGGATTACTCGGTCGGCAAACAAGGTCGAAACAAAACTCGCACGTTTTCGAAATAATAGGCCATTTTTTTTTTTTCTTTCTTTCTGTCGTTCTCGGGTATTTATGCCGCGGAATTAATGCGAGATAAATTCCTCCACCCTGTCTCTTTTTTTTCTTCTCTCTTGTATATTTCAGCAGTCAATTTCATGCTTTTCAAAGCTAAGCCAGAGGAAATAAAAATGTTATTTTTTTCCTCCCCGTCGAAGCTTGATAAATGTTTTTATTTTGCAGTCTCCGGGGTTGGATAAATATTTGCACAAGCCAAACTAAAACTCGTCACATAGTAAAAAAATGTCGTTCAAATCGTCATTTCCAACCAAAGGATAACGCAAAGTAAAAATTGTTTGTGTTTGTTTGGTTTGAGGTAGTATGACGGAATTAAGTTCTTTTTTTTTTTTCGTTTTTTGCCAAGGCTTGGTAAAAAAACGACCAGTTGTAAACAAGAGTGATCTTGAACTGAAATACTTAAAAACCGAATGAAAAATTTTGTTGCCAAATCCAGAGCCGTCAAAGAGTTTGCAAGCACTCTGTTTATAAGTAAACTTAATCTATCTGATAGTGCTCTCAAAGTTGTTCCAATAAACTTAATGAAAAATTTAATCCACTAAAAACGGTAGTAAAAAAATTTGATTCTCGTATTTCTAACTCATTAGTGAGTTTGAAAGCGTATCAGTAATATCTTGTATCAGTAATTATAAAACTACTGTAAATTTTATAATGAAGAGAAATTAAAAAAAGAAGCGATCAAATTTACATCGTTACTTTTGCAAAATGAAGGGAAGAATTTATAATTACCGAATGTCTTTGCACTTGGCTGGAACTCAACAGTGAGCTTGCAAGCTTTCGACGTAATAATTATGAAAATAATCGATTGTTCATTCATTTGACGTAATTTTTTTCACTCGTGAAAATTTTGTAGTAATTCAGTTTGATTTTCAAGTGAAAAAGTTCGTAAAGTGCTTGCAAGCTCTTGACACAATAATTATGAAATTAATCGATTGTTCGCGTAATCTACCCCACAAAGTCATTCTACATGACCTGTTTACAAGTGCAAAGTACGGAAAAGGCTCGGGCTGATAAGGACAAACATAAAAATCCAAAAACATGAAGTACATATCATGCTCCTCTGCCAAAGCCGCGTCTCTTAAAACCCCAAGGAATGGCTAAAACAAACCGGAGGGGGGGGGGGGAAGGGCTCGGAATCCTTTCAAAAATTCGGCTCGCGTACGAGCGTGGCCTGCTGAAAAAGCCCCGACAATCCAATATAACGCGAGCTCGCGGCTGGAAAAAGAAACTCGCGCGCTCGCTGGCGAAGCCCCCCCGGTTCATTTCCATAATTCCTCGTTTCTCTCCTTCTCTCTCTTTCTCGGTCTCTTTTTTTTTCATTTTGCACCCCACTCCGACAAATGAGGATGCGCGACGCGTTTTCACCTGCGATTGCTGCTCACTTTTCGGGCTCGCACATGCTCTTTTAATTAGCAGCTCCCCCTTTTTTTAAGTTCCAAAAGTGTGCGAGCCGCATTGTATCGAGGTGCGAAAGGCAGACGCTCCAAATCCTTTCCTCTCAGGCTTACGAATTTTTCAAAAAATCCAAGGGCTTCATCGATTTTTTTGAAAACCTCATCTCGCGTCCCGACACGCTCAATGGGCGTGATAATTACAGCGACGCTTGTATAATATCAAAAGTTGAACTGGGTCGCGCCCTGAATACTCTTAAGGGGGGGTGAGGGAGCTTTTTAATTAAATAAACGTACGAATGGGATTCAATATGCGCTCATCGCGAACGAAAAAAAGCGAGCTCCGTCTTATTCGCGTACGTAAATCCCCCACACGTAATAGCAGCAGCAGCAGCCTAGCGTAATTCTTTATCTAGCTCGAGCCGCTAAACGGATTACTTCCTTCTTTTCGTTAGGATTTACCCCGTGCGAATCCTTTAATTTTTCTTCTCATCTCTCCCGCTGCCGCAACCGAGATATAGAGCTTTCAAAGCCGCAATTCGCCCCCCCCCCCTTTTATTCCCTTATTCCGTCCATGCTTAAGTACACGAGTACAGCCTTAATTAACGTCTTTATTAATCCGGCTCCTTTTTTCCTCCCCCGCCCCCCCTCCTCCTCGTTTGAGTCTGTAGGCTTGCTGGAAAAATCTCTCTCTCTATTTTTCTACCGGGGAAAAAAGGTACGACGAATAAAGGAACGTACTCTTTCTAAGTTTGTTTTACGTCTAATTATGAACCTAATTTACGTCCCGAAAAAAAGACTTTGTGAGGAGAATAAACACGGTAATAGCTGGGGTTGAAAAAAAAAAAAAAATGCTGTTAAGGGTGCGCATTGAGGTATTTTCTCTCTCTCGCTTAATGCATGATAAAAAGCGGGCGGATGGGTTTATTTATGGCTTTTTGATTAACACTCGGCCGTGTAAGTAAATTTTAATGACCGGATTTCGTGAATATTAAAGCTTACTTATGCGCCTGTGCTGCTGCTACCCCCGGAGACTTAATGGAGTAAGCTCTTTTGAAAGCTCGGGGTCTTAAACTCGCTCGCTCGCTTGCTCGCAACTCGAAAGGTCATAAACTCGAGGCAATAATTGAATATAAATCTCTGGTAAGAAAAAAAAAAAAAACATTGCAACCACACCGTGAGGAAAAATTACCCCTGCGTGTTAACAACCGTCCAATTGCAAAGACATTCATCACCCTCTAGCCGAAACAGTTACCAATTTTGACTCTGATTCGAATTGAGCACTCTGAGAAGATTACCAAAAAAAAAACAGAGCACAAGTAGCTGGTAAAAAAAAAGCGCAGCCCTTAATTCATCAAAACTTAAAGGCCACCACTTTCCTAATGCACAAAAACAAAAGCCAGCCAGCCAGCGCTTTCCAGAGGGCAAAAAATGTGGGCTGCAAAGGGAAGAATAAGGAAAAATAATGGCGCCGCTGCGCGTGTACACACCGGGTCCGGGCTAATAAGGTCATTAATCATTTCGCGGGGGAGGGGGTAAAAGCGTAAGCGACGACGAAAAACAGAGCCGAGGGAGAGAATTGCCAACTTTACACCGCGGTGCTGGTTGAGTTTCCCGATAAGATCGTGCGGAAAATTTTATTTTTCCTTTCCTTTTTTTTTAGGGCGCTGGACAAGGTCATGACATAAGCGTTTTTTGAGAGTAAGACACACATGAAGATCGTGAAGAAGCTCTTTGATGAATACTTAACGACGGTTCTATCTTTGGACTCGTAAGAATGTAATCGTTGCCGGTTGTTTATTTTTTCATGTTCGTTTGGTTTGATTAATAAAGAATAAAGCGAACGTGAATTTAAAACATTGATTATTTATTTTTACAGAGACGTGGGGGTAGTTTGGATTGATTATTTTTAGGTAAAGTCACTTTGAGACCAAAATAATCATTACACGTGCCACTCTACGTTGAGATTATTGTTCTATGGTTAAAAACGATATAATAAAGGGGCGTAATAAAGGTTTATTTTATTGCACTTTAATGACTCTCTATAAGAAAACAAAATCGTTATCAAACTCAACTCACCTAAATTACTTTATAATGATACCGTCGGGAAACATGTTTTTTGAAGTTTAATCTTTTTCATCATCACTTTGATATCCCTTTATATAATGATGAACGATGATCGAATGACCTCGATTTATAATTGATGTGATTGGTCGAGAACATTTAACTCAAAATTTGAATTTAAAATGTTGAATACTTTGTTTTTAAAAATTTTTTGCAAAAATTTTTCGAATAATTGAATATTTTGTTTATATAAAATAGAAAAAATTTCTGTGTAAAGTTCTGTTAAATAGAATGAAAATCTTTATTATTATAAAATTAACTTTTTCAAGCTATAACCCTCAAAAATATCGATCTGAAGTTTGTTACAGGTTGCAAACGATACGTTATTATTATTTACAAGTTAATTGAGAAAAAGATCAGAAAAAAAATTGTTTTTGCCTTCCTTTTTTTGAAAAACTGAAAGTAAAAATTATCGTATGTTTACTTTCAAAATTAAAAATTTGATGGCGTGTGCGTGTATTAAAAATTGAACGCGCTTGCGCGCTGATTGAGACTAGTAAATAAAAAAAAAACCAATAAAAAATTATAATGTATAATAATTATATTAGTTGAAGTATCAATATAAATAAATTAGTTACTCGTGAAATTCATTTTTAAGCCAAAAAAGTATTGCAAAACAGTTTTACTTTATTGAGTTGACTTCAGATACGAAAATCAAAGCGAAGTTGATCATTCGAGAGAATTTCTTCTAGTAGTTACTCAAAGGCATGACGCAACATTGAACGCAGCCGCGTTATGCGATACTCAGTAAGCACCATGAATCGAATCTGAGATCTTTGAACTGCGAGTCTACCATTCGAGTCGCTGAGCCTGCTCTCAAGTTTCAAACGAACGAAACTAATTTTTTTTTTCAATTGCCAGTAAACTTTTATCTCAATTTTAATGTTTTTCGTAAAAAAAAAAATAATAATCAATCAGCTTAGGTGCTACACTAAAACTTTAAACGAAGCTTCTAGATTATGATTGACAAATAACTTTGAAACAATTACGGTCTATTGATATTTTACGAGATCCGGTGTTGCCGCCGTCCCGTGATTGTGTTAAGCTTGATTAAAATTAATCGACCTCTGGCTTATCGATAATACTTATTGATCGGAAGATTAGAGCGGACGTCAGATTATGACTCGCCTTTGATGAAATACCGTAGCGTCGGTGATTTTAATGCCTCGCTCAAAGCCCTCCTAAAGTAAAACAAAAGATTATCCAAGGTCTTCAGAAAACTTGCAAGCGTAAGTTACTCTTGACCGCGTCAATTTTTAAATTACATCCCATACACTTAGCCTTCGCTCACTTAATAGCAAGAAGAGAGAGAGATAAAAAAAGAGAGCGCCTAGGGTCTCGAGCCCTAAGTAGGTAAGCCCTCTCGGGCGCGTTCTTATTTTGCATAATTAAAGTGGCAATTAAAAAAAAGAAAAAAAAAAAAAAAAGAGAAACTGCACTTGGGTTGTATAAATCCCGAGGCAGGTTGTAGTGTGTTTATGACAAAAAATTGTCAGATACACGTACGCACTGTAAAAACAATGAGTGCGAGCGATGGCTATAAATTGTACTAAACACTCGTTTAATTACGGCCGGGGCGTGCTGAACGAGCAATTTGCATTTTGGCCGGAAATTACAAGTCCGTATATAGCAGCTCCTACCGACTACTCCTCTACGGCCCCGTTTTCGGTGGTATGAGCCGGCTTAGTTTGCGGAACAGCATTATCACCGCACGAATGTTGTTCGGGGCTTCTTTTTCGATGACCGAAGGAGCGAGTCAGCGTGTTTTTTTTTTTTTTTTTGAAAACGCGAGATTAGGTTTGTTTTGACATTTCGGGTCTAGTTTATTTTGGTTTTATGATTTTTTAGTGGATTTTTTTATTTTGTAGTATTGAAAAATTTTGTTTGTGTAAACAATATGAGCCTTTGCACTGATTTATTTATTGATTTTTCAATAAAAATTCAAATTTTTCAATATTTTGTACGCAATATAAATTTAAAACTACTGAAGGAATGGATGTTTATTTTACTTAGTTTTTTATTAAAGTTTTTTCATTCTGACTTCTAGACTGGACTGAAATAATATTTACGACTTTGTGCGGTTTTTAACAATTTTTAACAGCTTCAGTGAGCGTAATAATAAATATTGAAAAAAATTAATTAGGTTAGTCAATGAGCTTTTAAAGTCGGTAAATAATAATCACAATTCCATTAAAAATTAATATTATTAACTAAAACTATTCCAGAAAAAATAAATACTATTTGATAAATTTTAACGCAAATCTCAGCGTATACAAAACTGTACCTTTACCCATAATATTTTCTCAGTCAAATTTTCAATGTTATAGGATTATTTTGAAAAAAGTAAAAAATTTATAAAAACTTGCAAGCGAAACTAAAAGTTTTTTTTTTTTTTTTTTCAAATAAATTCAAATTTTTTGGAAACAAAAACTCAAATAATTCACAGATGAAAAACAACCGCTAATTCAGCCGAGACGTTCTGAGGTGTGGTTTACTGTACAAACTAAATAAATAATTATTCTCAACAGGTGTAATTATGTTTTTTGGTGAATTTTTTATTCAAGCGCCAACTGCTAACATACATTAAAGCCCTTCGCAATTTGCGAAGTTCGCGGCTCTCGCGAAAACTCGCTACGTATTTATGGTATGAACCAACGGGGAGAAGTAAATAATGAAAGGCGAACCCATTGACAGGGTGACCATTTCTGCTGTTGCTGCGAAGTCTGCTCCATTATATTGGATTGGAATTGCTTTTTTTTTTTTATTTTTTTTTTTACCGTCCATTGTTAGCAACTCCCTCTATTGATTTTCCCAGAAAAGGAGAGCGCAACCCTTTCTCTTTTTCTACCTTTCTGTATTTGATAAAAAAAAAAAAAGGAAAAATTTAATTAACGACTTACTACTGTTCGAGAAGTTTCAACGTAATTTATAGGCGAGAAAGTTGCGAGGATTCTTTTCTGAGCTGGGATACGTTTCAGGGAAAAATAATTAATACCCGTAAATTGCCGATTTCATTCAATCGGAGAGAGTAGTTGTGCTGAAACGGTGGACAAGCAAATAGTTAGTGACAGCATGTGGTCAGACATGAATTCTTCAAAATGTAAAAATTGAAAGTCATAAAGATCCTCGCTTACTGTATTAGACACAATTTTTTTAAAGAGCTCCAGTATTATAAATTAACATTAGAAATATTATAATACAAAAAAAAATTTTTATTAAAGTTTTTCAATTGTGAATTTATTAACATAATTAGACAATCATGATCAAATTTTTGTAAATGAAAGTATTCAGTCGTTATATTTGCACGTATTTTATCAATCTCGCCCCGTTTAATTAAATATCATTAAAATTAAAATAACATTAAATAAATACGTTATTTTTGAATTTTTAAAATAGCACTCATAAAGTTTGAATCTATTTTTTTTGACGCGGTAATGTTTTGTTTAAAAGTGTATTAATAATCCTTATTACTGTCATCTCCCCTAATTTGACATCTTTTAAACCTAAATCTTTTTTAATAGTGTTCGCTGAAGCTCGGTTAGTTTTTTCATCGATTAATTATACCAAAAGACTAAGTTTTTTTCCATTATCGGCACCGTACAGCCGCTCGTTAAGTGTATTCTTCCTCATTTTTTCCCCCCTGTCTTTTTTTTTTTTTTTTTTCTTTCTTTCGAGATCCAGCTCAATTTTGCCGAGCGTATAAGGCGCTGCAAGTTGTTATTGCGCATTATGCAGGGCCAAAATCTAATTTACCGCCGAGCTGAAATTGAAGTGTAATGGATTCGATATATAAAGCGACGGTGCAGTGCCTCGAGGCGGGAGGCTGGCTCTCGCATACCGAGAAATTGGTGCCATATACGTCGAAGGAAAGACACCGGAAATTGGATATTAAATGATTTTAAATTTATTGCCGCGAAGCCGTAACCATTGTTTCTATCTACATCACTCTGCCGGTTGGATTAAAAAACTATCTCACACATGGAAGATTAAAATTTTACATAAAACTATTCGCGTTGAATAATTAAATTAGTTTATGAATAAACATGAACTTTCAACTGTGCATGCAAAATTAGTTTTCCAAATGCTAAAATTTACTCTGTGACAAAATAATTTGTGTTGTTTCAGTTAAGCCCATTAATAAT
This sequence comes from Encarsia formosa, assembly GCA_038277355.1. Taxonomy (NCBI): domain Eukaryota; kingdom Metazoa; phylum Arthropoda; class Insecta; order Hymenoptera; family Aphelinidae; genus Encarsia; species Encarsia formosa. Next base: position 118,601,338 of record CM076184.1, read on the forward strand.
AATTTTCAGCCGAGTTTATAATGACCGACGAGTTATTGTGAAATTTCCAATATAATCGTTCATTGGATTATACTCGACGTCGTTCGGTAAAAAAATACCAGCCACATTTCCGCATGAAATCTTACTCGCGAGAGCTTGCACGAGCGCACACAACTTGGCCTAAGCATCGGCTTTACGAATAAATGAATTCCTAGTTTGTGCGTGGCAAACAAATTGCTCGTAATTAAAGTTAAATTAACGAGCTGCACCTGTTAATGTTCCCAGAGATCATTACATTTTTAATGAAACTGATGCGATTCAAAGTGCAACTCGATGCAAATAGGAAATAGTAATGATCAAAACCCTTCGCACAACACGAATTTACACCCTTAAGACTCCGAATTGAGATAGTTACTCCTCAACCTCAACGATTTCTTCGGATTGTTTTACAATTAATTTATTTTTACATTTAAAAAAATTAAAATAAAAACTGCAGTCTGAATTAAATTTTGCAATTACACTCGAAAAAGTTTCTGATCTGAGTTGCAACAAGAAGAGCAGAAGTCTTGCTCTGAGACTCTATGATTTAAAACAAAATCTGAAAATTTGGAAAAAAAATTGTATGAATTTTGTATTTACTTATTATTATTATTTTTTATATATAATATTTTGAGTAAAAATACAAAAATCATTGGAGCAGCTAGAAAACAGTGTTTGAACTCAGTTTTGAGTTTTGTTTGTGCGTGCGATTTAACAACTAAGCCACTCAGTTTAGAGTAAAACAGAAATATATTGTGTTCAATATCTCTTATATCTAGCCCGAATTTTTGTTAAAACCAATTTTAACGAGAATTTTATTCAAAGATCGAGTGTGTCTTGGTCGCAAAAAAAACTCTAACATAAATTTTACATTTTTATCATTGTTATTGAATTGCGATAGTAGCTTAGCTGATTGAACATTGGACGAGCAATCCTATAGTTGTCGGTTCAAGCCCAACTCATCTCACTCGATAATGAAAAAAAAAAAAAAAAAAATTAAAATTTCATTTTATTCACTAGCTTTCAATCATCCATTAGTTTTTTTTTTTTTTTTGTTAGTTTTATTTATATTTATATTTTAAAAATTTTGAATTTTTCAAGTAAAAAAACCTCGCCACTGAATTCCTTGCTTGCGCGTAAATCAATATTTGGAAAAAATTACTTAAATTTTATAGAAAACGCCTCCTAAAGCTGCTAAGTACGTGATTCTCTGCAATATTATTGACCTTTAAACTTCTTAACTAACTCAATTTTTCAATATTTGTCCCTGGCACGGTGCGCACTCATTAAATTTGACTCTTTCAAAAAACCGGGTGCAATCAACAAGACCGAGAAATGAATAATATGGCGCGTAAACAAGGGTGAATTTGTTCAGAAGGGGGGGGGGGGAAGAGAGAACCGAGTCCTCGGAAGTAATACTTGACCCTTTTAGCGATTTTTTCGCGTGATGTGCCAAGGCGAGATTCAATGGGACACTTGCCACTACAGCTTGCTTTTTACCCCCCTTTTGGCTCTCTCGGGTCCTTTTCTTTATTTTTCTTCCCTCCAGCCGACCCTGTTTGACCGACTTTTTAGGTACTCGGCTCGCTTATGAATTTATATCGGGGAATAGCCGACGCTCGCTTTGTCGAACGAACCCAACCCCATGAATAAGTCATCCCAAAGATTTTAAATGAACTCTTCTATCCTGGTAAATGGTAATGCGAGCAGTATGGGTTTGATTTTTTCCCCTTCTCGGGGGGGTAGCGATAAATTTATCGACTTTTAAAAGTTGCACATAATTGAAAATTAAGTTTTATATCCGTGTTCGGAACAAGCCATTAATGATAGGGAGCGGTCATTAATGTATCACTCATTAGTGTCAGAATCATGGGGGCCGTATTTCATGAACAGCCGAACTCATGAATGAATGCGCATGAATAATCGAAAATAAATTGGTGCCCCGGGACGTAGATGATTAATCACGAATCTTTGTGCCCCGTGGATATTCGATATTATTATAATTTCGGACAAGCTTTTTAATACATAAAATTTAATTCACTTAATCAGATCGCGTGGGAGTCTGATTAAAAATCGAATCGTGCGAGTTAACGATAGCATTAGTTTCGCGGTAAGATAATCGAGGTAAATCACGTACACCAGCACGAAAGAAGAACCAAACAACACATGATTAGTGTGCGTTACCGTGACCAATGAAGCGATATCGCAAGCGTACGCACCGGGCTGGTAGGTATATTACGAAAATTACATAGATAATACGTGGGCGCGCGGCCGAAATAATGCATCTTGGGTGTAATTTATGGCCCCCAGGACTCGCTCTCCTCATTTATTACGGGTAGCTGCAAACCCCCATGCATCAATATTAGCCCAGCGGATAAAGACGCCTAAACTCGAAGTACGGACTTATCTTTGGCTTTTTATTAAAGCGTCACGAGAGAAAAGCTAAACGGTTAAAAGAGCGTAAAACGATCGATACTGTATTAGACTGTGCAAGGCCGCTGTTAAACAACATAAAAATGCGTACGAAAAATTTCACTCGACGCGCCAGTAAAACCGAGAGGGATGAAAAGAGAACGCCGCGATGGCAGCGAAAAATATAAAAGCTTCCCCCACCCCTCCTCCTCTTCGTGGGTTATTGTTTTCTCTCGTGGGAATTGCGGTTACGGGAGAAAAATCAACATTCTTGTATACGCTCTTCTTTTTTATTAACTGTAAAAAGAAAGAGAAGAGGAAAAAAATTCCAATTTTTTCCTCTTTCGTCTTTTTTTTACCCTGCTTTCCTTCTCTCTCTCTCTCGCGTCGAGTTTATCGAGTAATGTTGCTGTTGTTAAGCAAAGATGTCGATGCCTCTTTTTTTTTTTTTCTTTCTTTTGTGGATTCTGTTTGTTTATACTTTGGTACACAAAGGAAAATTCTTTGTAAAGTTAGTACGTTTTCATGAATGAAGAATGAAAATCTTATTGATTCTTCTTCTTGGGATTGTACATTTTATACCGAGGTTTTAAAATTTTTATGAAAATTGAATGTTCGGAAGTAAGGTTTGAGAGTTCTTATGCAATTTTGTTACAGTTGTTTTGTTGAAATTAAATTAGTGAAAATCTTGATCATTTATTTGAAATTATATTATCTGATAAATATTGATTGATTAACGTTAAGCCTATAAATTATCTTTATTTGATTATATTATATCAATATATTAAATAGTCAATTATACATAAAGTAAAATCCTTTGTTGTTTGGTCTAACGAACGTTTATTTAAATTAGTTTTGCCAACGTTTCGTCATCGTTTGGTGATGACCTCTTCAGGGCTATATAAATTACAAAAATCGCAAATTATACAAACAATTATAAAAATTATATTATGAATTAATTAATTTGTAAATAAAATTTAAAAAATATATATTGTATTGTTTTTCAATAAACAAAATAAACGAATTGAATATAATTATTGTGCATTTAACTAGTAAAAATAATGAATAAAGTCTCGTTATATTTTCATACTTTTAGAAGCTTACTATAAATAAACAAGTAATGTTGAGTTTACCTACGTAAATATTTAACTAATAAAACTTTATTAAATATTTGAGCGCAGTTTCAACTTTGAGTGACCCTATAGCCTCATACAAAACGAAACGAATAAACATAGTAAAACTACGTATGTACACTTATATGCATTACAATTTTCTTGTATTTTCTGTCGACTTCTATATAATATTTATCAAAAAAATTTAGAAAAAAAAAGGTTAGGTTGTCCTTTGGTAAACTACAATATTCCCTAAAAAAATATCTCTTGGACCTTAGCGTAGGACAGCTCCCCGCAAAATTTTAAGTTTGAACAGTAACTCGTGAAAATTTTCAACTGTGTCACTGCATATTGCATAAACCGCGATCCACGTGAACGCCGAGGAGTCAAATAGCTCAAAGTTTCTCCAGGATTTATCCTCCCGCGCGCGTCTCTCTTTGCGTATAAACCGCACGCGTCGCATATGCATGACCACCGTCTAACTCAACTTTCACCAATTTAACACCGCAAAGCGACCTAAGGGCCGAAAATTCATCTTCTTATTGAGAGAGGAGGAAAAAAAAAACAGAGAGTGAGCATCGATCGAGCCTGCAAGTTTATTCCCGCGAGAAGCCGGGACGTGCGCTACGTGACTTTTCACCGCCCCGGAGAACTTCGAACGCCCGGAAATAAAGTGTACATAATTTTGGTCGAGGGCTGTATATCGTAGACGAGAGACCTTTCTTTTGTCTTGAAAAAAACCGCGTGAAAGAGGAGAGGATTTTAAAAAAGAAGAAGAAAAATTAGAGGCTCGAGCCACCCGCGCCCCCCCGGGCGATGCGGTGTCAACGTCCGGGTCAGCGAACTTATCAATATACACGCGGCTCTTGGAACGAAGCAGCGTCAAGGAATTCGAGAAAAATATATATTTCGTGAGGTTTTATTTTTACTTTCAGGGGAGAAAATCGCGAGCTTATATGGTATCATAAAACAGTGCAGAATTACCATGAGTTCGATAGAATACGGTTCGGGTCGTTACGATATAACAAGCCAGACTTCTTTTGTCAATTAATTATATAAAGTTATGTGTACTAAAGAACTGCAGGTGATGTTCGATTGATGATTCAATACTTAATTTTTAGTTATTTTTTTTTTTTAATTCGTAATTGTTTTCAAAACATGATCTGAAACCTTGGGCATCAAATGGGCTGACCCAAAAGGATTAAATTCACTTAAACAATAAAAGTCAGATCGTAAAGAACAATTTAGTTCCAAACAGATGGTATTGTTCACGTTAATTATAATTTTTTGTTCTTACTTATTTAAAAAAATATATATTTAGAGATTTAATAGTTCAAATATGAGTTGTAGAGTATAACATATATCATATTTAGATAAATAGGACATACTGTAAGTCACATGCATAACTTTATTTAGAAATTCAAAGTTTTACTGAATAATTTTATGACCAAGCACGTATGGTATTTTATATATTTCCGAATAGTTAATAACGTCTATTAAAATCTCGTGGATCATCAAACCTCACGAATTCCCGAGGTATTAAAATTGCACCTTTTTTTTTTCGCCGGAGGAGAATCGTCCAGAATTCCAATTATAACTCGAGAGGATCGTCTTGAACAATATAAAAATAGTCAGTCGGGCTGCACTCCGGATTCCAATTAATCCCAGGTATGAGAGTCGAAAAAAAAAAAAAAAAAAAAAAAAAAAAAAAAAAAAAAAAAACAAGGAGCGATTCTTCCCCCCTCCCTTTTTTTTCGCTCCAGCGTATGTGTGACAGAGTAATGAATTCTCGGGGATTTGCTCTCGGGCCCTCCGAAAAATGCAAAACGAAATAACCGAGTATTTTTTCGCGCGGCGGACTGGCACCATCGACAAGTCGCTCCTCCCGCGCTACACAGCATCGATTCCTCTTCTCGCAGCCCCGATTTACAAGTTAAATCGCTCTCTCTCTCGCGCGGAATATCGTGTACAATCTTCCCTGACACGGATTAATTAATTCATTGTCCCGGCGCCATTCATTATGGATTCATCGGTTTTGAAATGATTAATTCGCGGTCGTTTGCCGAGAAAAAAAAAGGTGGTTCTAGCAGAAGCCTCGATTTACGGAGCTTCTTTTCTTCGAGAGAGGAGGAAAGAACGGGAGATTAAGAGAACGAGATAAATCGCGCGATTTTCCAGATTACGCGGGGAGAGAGCCTTTTATGGCTGTTTTCGGAGGGGTCAATGTTTACTTTGAGGGGCTTTTTTTCCTCGATCTTTACTTCCGAATCTCCACTTGAATGAAAAGGTCGATAATTTTGACCAAAATCAAAAAGACACTTGAAAATTCCGAAAAAGAGAGGGCCGTCTGAAGTTTCAAAAAATGTCTATTAAATTTTTCATTACGTTTACGGTGAGAGTAGCAGAGTTAAAGCTTTATGGAAAGTCTTCCTCGTTTTTATTTTAAGTTATATACTACTTTGAGAAAGCATATTTTTACATACTTGGATTTTATTAAATTTTTAAAATTTTTCTCTTTGTATTCAGTAAACAAAGCTCCCAGGGACTCTTATTAAACCATTGTTCTTCGGTGGTAATACACTCTTTGAAAGTAGTGATGAAATAATAAACCCTTTACGAACCCAATTTAATAACTCACGCATCTACACAACGGTCGAATTGAATTGTGAGATGAGATTTGTACACTCGGGCTCGCTTACATATTTCCGGGACGAAAAATCTCGAAAAACGATGTGTGTGCTCGAGGAGAAGAAGAAGCTTGAGTGCTGAAGGGGGGGGGGGGGAAAGCTTCAACCGAGATTAATAATTGAAAAGGTCCGGGGAGTGGCGAAGTATGAATAAGTCATGTTTTTTTCTTTACCTACTCCAAGAGAGCCTTGTTTTTTTTTTTTTTTTTTTTTTTTTTTTATTCAAATGCAAGATATTTTGTGCATTACGTTTTTTCTTCGCTTCCTGAGGGCATGGCCTCCGCGAATAGTCATAAAAACTAAAAACTTCCATTTCGAGCCTGAATAACCGGCGATAACGGGAGGTGTTTTAAGTCCCGAAGAAAGTTTTAAGAGTTTGTAGTTTATATTTAGCATAAGATTCGAGGTAAAGGTTTAGGCGTTCGGAATTAAAACGAATAAATTTTACGGAGGAAAGTATTTATAGGTTATGCGGGGGTTTTTTTCATCCGCAAGCTGGGAAAGAATAAATCGAATAAACATTTGTTTGTGATGGATTATGTAGTTTTCCAGGGCAGAGAGTTTTTAATATTGCGAGCTCGAGTTTCTTTTATGTATATTTAACCATTTGACCTTTTCCATTTTTTTAAAATAACGGCATTTTTTGATTGATGAATTGTTTGATGAATGGCTGAAGTACACCGTAAATCCTTAAATTTTTCCCCAGTTTTTCGAGAATGAATAATTAAAGCGTTAAAAAAAATATTAAGTATATTTTAAGCGGTAAATTTTTAATGACCGTTAAAAATGAATAAAGCTTTAGTAATTGACGTCGAATGCTATTGTTCGAAATTAAATTATTTTACCCTCTGTATTTGAGGTTATGTTAAAACGTAAATGTTTTTATTGCGAATAATACTACGTTCATAAGACTCTCAGAGCTTGATTTATTTTTCAAGGGTTTACATTCCAGTCTTCGGTTTAATTAATTTGAAAGTGGCGCTAAGCTTTATGAATCCCTACCTGAAAGATTTAAAAAAATGAAATCTTCAGTTCCACTATAACTTTTTACTAATCGAGTTATTCATCGAGTTTTTAAATCTTTTATTCAAAGATAAAATATTAATCGCTCTTTACGTAATTCTAATCTTGAAATTTACCTCGTATTTTAATCATGAAAAATTATTTACTTTAAACCCCACTAGATTATTAATAATCCTTCGTCCTTTATAAAGCCTGCAAAATTCAAAACCAATCGATTCGAACCTATTAAGGTCGAGTATCCCAATTAAGCCCCCGGCTAATCTTCTAAACCTTTTAGCTCGAAAATTTCCCGAAAACTTCGTCTCGATCCATCATAAAATTCGCTCTTAAAAAGGGCTCAGCGATAAAGTCAGTTTCGGCATCGACCAGCCGGCCGCGTTTTAAGTGGCTTTAGTCTTCAGCAGCGATTAGACGATATAGCGATTACTTCTCTTCCACTTCGAAAATAAAAAAAAATTTTAAAAATGGTCGATTGAGTTGCGGGACGCGGCTTCTCGAAAAGTTTCCACAATTTAGTTTTTCCGTGCGGGGGTCAGTTTTCCGCGGGTAGAAATAAAAAAAAAAGCGCTTTATGAAAGAAGATACTCCCTCAGTCTCGTCCACGAACTTTAGAATCGCTTTTTACAGTGGCTCGGTACGCGTGTACGCGACTTTGCTGCTGCCGCTGCTTGGAAAAACATTTGCCGGGAGGATTTATTTCAAAGGCTACTTTTGACTCGGAAAATAAATGTTACATCGAGCAAATGTTAATTAAGCTTCGTTTGACCGTTCTTTTTTTTCAAAAGTGTGCTTTTTTTTACGTTGATGCGCTCTTTCCTGAATATTTTAAAAAAATTTTCGTAATTTAAATTCAATTTAAATTGCTAATTGGTTTTGCGATAATTATAGCGCTCATTCAAAATTCCCCTTTGCTCAAAGAAAGAAAAAAAAATGTTAATTATTACACTTTACAATTGTTATAATAAAGATCTAATTTAAAATTTAAAATCAGTAATTATTATTTGATATCTATTTTATTCTTGATTGAGAATTTTCGAGTGAATCTGTAATTCTTCTTTTTTCTAATTATTAAATTGATGCACCTTTCTCCATTCCTTTTGATAGAGCAACTTCGTCGGGGCTTTAATTTCGTATAATCCCTTTCACTTATATGCATTTAAATTTTCATTAATACGAATTCAAGACTTTATTATTAATTACTCTTTAAAGAAACCCGTATTTGAAAATTTTTTTATGATAAATTAGATTAAACGAATTTGCTCTGTTTACAAAAGACGAATAATTTCAGTTGTCCAAAGTTTCAGGTGCATCCTGCTCGTGGCGTGGCGTTTATTGTTGAAACCCGCAAATTGTAACAATTATAAGAAAATTACCGAGCTCCTTGTCAACTTCCTCAAGTTCGTCAATCTTGGGGGCTAACGGTAACACCGAAGAACTCCTCCAAACTGTTTCAATTAGAGCCGCAATCTGTGCTGATTTTTGGTGGTGCCCCGATTTGTTAATTGTTCAAATCGGACGCAAAAAAATTAATAAATTATGGTTACTCGAATACGAAAATAATTTGCATTTATAAATAATAATCAAACAACATATTTGTTTCAAACTAAAAACACGAGTTAAGCAACTTTTCCAACATATTTAAATTTAATATCATCCTTTTTTGCTGCACTGACAATTGCGCGAGGCAGGTTGGAAGAAGCGAAAAAAAAGGGGGTAAGTTAAGCCGAAGAAAATTTCGCAAAAGTTTAAAGTTTAAAGAACTTTATTTCCCCTTCGGGAATACGAAGGAGGGAAAATTCGAGGGAGTGACAGAGCAGGACTAATATAAGTAGTCCGGTCTGTTCATGCGTGACCAGTGGCGTTTTAAAACTTTAAACTCGGTTTTCCCTTCGCTGACCATGTTTTTAAAATTGATAGTTGGTAAAAGTCCCAACAGATCGAAGCGTTGGCCCAGTTATTAATTCTCTCTCAACTTTGGTCCGAAAGAGAACGAAGAAGAGGAGGGGGGTAGGGGAAAAAACTTGAATTATTATTTCACAAAAGAATGGGAAAGAATTTTTCCTCCTTTTATTTCTCTTATTAACAGCTGGGCACCAGAAAAGAGGCGGAGAGAGACAATTCAATTTCATAAGTTTATTTGATTTCACAAAAGATTACCCGAGCTTTGTCTCCTTTGTTAACAATGGGAGTTTAAAAAAGAGGGAGGGGGGCGGTAAAGAGAATAGAGTTACATGAAAATGTCGCGAAATCTTGTTTATCCACCACTTTGTCGGAGATATTAATTTGACGGATGGTAATGAGAGAGAAACATTTAAAACAAAAGGGGACAGGTGCGATGTTGTCCAGCTCGCACCAACGTTTACGTACTATTTCGCTTTGCTTTGTGATTTTCCTTTGACTGAGCTGGCTGTTTTTTTTTTTTTTTTTTTTTTTTTTTTTTTGTCGTATCATCGCGTCGTCCACCTTTCCGATCTTCTAAATCTCTCGAGCTTTTGTCGGACCTTTCAGGAGCTTTTTTTTCAACCACCCCGCTGCGAGCGCTCTTTTTTCTGCACCCCCCTGGAGGAAGCTAGACGAGCGATTAATATTCGAGTGTCGATGCTGGGGTATTTAAAGACCGCGGAACGGTTTATATTTAGCTTTCGGGGTCGATATTTTGTACCAGAAGGGGGTGCAAGACTACTCTGTTTATTGACCCTCGGATGATTATCGCTGTTGCAGGGGTTGTTCGAGAATTGATGTTTGCGCGTACCGAACGGATTTGTCAGCGGTGTAAAAATACCGTTTAGATGTACGGATTTAAAAATAAATTTTATGGTTAAATTTAATCTTTTGAAAAGATTATCAATAAAATTTATTGATCTGATGATTTCATCGATGTGCACAATAAGTTATTCGACATTTGCATTAAAAAAAATCATATTTTTCAATGTAAGGTATTTTTAATAATTGGAAAATGAAAAAATAAAAGGTTGTAATCAAAAATTTTTTTTTTTTTTTTTTATGTGCTGAAGCCAGGTCATCTATTAAGTAAATAATAATTTGAAAATAAATGAATAGTCAATAAAAGATCCAGTCATCGAGATGCGAACCAACAATCTTGGTGTAGCTAGCCGAAACCTTTACCGACTGAACCACTCGTGTCACATTAGTTTACATAGATTTCAATTAATTGATTAGACTCCAAGAACTGGACTTCCAATGCTCTTTTTCACTTAGCATAATTCAAAATAAAATCACCAAACAGATGATTTTTTGTTATTTTTTTCAAATGTATTTTATTATGTATTTTGTATGTGAATAAAATTAAGTAAAAAATTTTTTTGTATCATACAATCGTAAAATAAAATTTCTTCAAATTATCGTACAATTGGTTCAGCTCAGTACTAACCTCGATTCAGTGTAAAATTTTTTTAAAAAGTTACATATATTAAATATTTTAATTTGGTATTTCAAACACTGCTTGCAAGTCTCGGTAGATAATAAAAGTATTAATATTTGTTCGGAATTGATATTACTCTTTGTTCAATTTTTTAAAACTAGTTTAAGATTAAATAAAACTGTATATTTTTCCCTTTACACAATAAAAATACTTTTATTTAAAAAATTTTTAAATTATATCTCCACCCAATTTTTTGTATTCGAAGAAAATTTTTAGATTTATCAGACACGCTGATAACTTTTTTGAATTTATTTAAAAATTACTCAAGAAAAAAGTACTAACATTTCTTTTGTTCTTTGTTCAAAATGATGTGATATCCATTCTGGAAACAATATTTTACAAACTCCATGACAAAAAATAATTTTTCAGCTTTTCGTGGAAGTTTAAGAGTGTTATAAAAAAAAAAAAATGTTATTTATGCAGATTTAAATAGCAGGGCCACCTAAATGTGTACATCACCATACTACCTCCTTAATTAAGTCCAATGCACTACCAACAAACACAAGACGCACGATAGCTCATTAAGCTCACTCACGAATGACAACCTTCACTTAAGTCACAGCGCAAATGAAGACTTTAGCGTTTTATTGAATGATAAATCTATGAATTATCTTTTCGTGCGTCTGCGTATTATAAAGCAATCTCCGCGCGTAGTAAAGCTCGAATGATTGATCACTCCCCGGGTTAAACAAGTTTCATCTGCCATATTTCGTACTCCGCCTCTCTCTCTCTTTATTTTTTCCACCCCCCATTTAAATTAAGTTTCGCTTCGATTCGGAGTAAAAAGCTTGATTTTTACAGGGGCTAATTCAAAACGAATCCGTGCTCCTTTAAAAAAAAAAAAAAATGCTTCGCGAAAAAAAAAAAAAAATCAGTCGCGTCGAAGATAGGCCGGAGGTAACTCGAAACGTGAGAGGGAGAGAAAGAAGTCTAACGAGCGGGCGTTACTAAGGCGAGAAAAATATCAAGTTCCCGAACCGGGAGACAGGGGCTTGTGATTTTTACTTCTGCTCTTTTATTTGAGGTGCGTCGAATTTTTTTACCCCGAGGCGGCATTCATATTATTGTTGGTCCGCAAATTGGCTTTTTCGGGGGGGTCTAATGACTGATAAATCACGGAGGATCACTGCAAAATTGTTAGAATTTAATAATATTCATCAATTTTGAATCTAGTAAACGGCCTACCCGACAAGGAAAAAAATCGTTTCGTACAGTCTGAAAATTAATGTTACTTCGTTTCTATTTAGAAGACATTTCAAACATCCATTAAATAGCTATTTCCTAATTAGCATTTCTTACAGAGTATTATGTTTCCAAAAATGATCAGAAATTATTTTTGGTTTGACTTTAATAAACTTTTGTTTTTGAACCAAACGAGGGAAATTATTTTTGGCTTTCATTTTGAAGATAAAATTAAACTCGAGGTGGTCCATTACCGAAATCCGAAAACAGTGATCATTACTTTCAATATCATCGATCACGACGATCCCCTCCGCAGCTTCATCTTAGAATTTTTGGGATTACCAAGCCCCCGGGAAGAACTATAATTTACCTCGGGAAAATTTCGATTGATCAAAATCCATCCCAAAGATCCATCATCAATCAAAACACACACGCGCGCGCTCTTGAGAAAGAGGGGTAAAAAAAGAAAATGAGAGGAATTCATTATTCACCGCCCGGCCCCCCCGCGACATGAATAATTCAACTTTGGTCTTTTGGCTGTCAAATTTAAAGCCCGTTAATTGCGCGTAAATCTCTCGAAAAACAACAAGCGATTTCTTAATTATGTCGTGATTTAAGCCGAGGGCGTTAAAACCAACGCCCGACGATCGGTACAATGGCGGCCCTCGATTGCCGAAATGCTTTCGATGCCTTTTCGAAAGCCCCTAGCTCCCTTCCCCCGAACGATTGTCTTTCACTTCTTGGCCCTTTTTTTCTCTCTCCTTCCTCGACCGAGGTTTTTGTTTTACTCGGGGGGAGCTTTCCTCTCCTTTTTTTTTTGCAGCGAGAAAAGCGATTCTTCGGGAGGACAAAAAAAAAAAAAAAAAAAAAAAAAAGAAGGATTCTTTGGAATTAAAATTTTTTAAAGAGGGGTTTGTTTAATGCACCTTTTTCAATTCTAGACTTCGTGGGCGAATTTTGTGATAATTTACAAAGAAAAATCGCGTGCGTAAGAAGTATGGTAAAACAAGCGTATTTTCCACTTAAGTACCTTTTAACAATATCATAAAGTAAACTAGATTTTTACAGTAAAAATTCTTACTTTATAAAGTTATTTCTGCATCATAGAGGAATGAATAATATTTTGGAGTTACTTTAACCGAATAAAGTTTTTTTTTTTTTTTTAATCTAATTTTTCGGTAATGTTATAATTTTAATAGAAATTCATCTGTATTAGTAAAGTTTACTCATTTGTTTTAATACCCAAGAAAAGCTTTGTTATAGTTGAAACAGATCAATTAATGTTTAGTAGTTTTTGGTTAGTTAACTTACTAAAGTATTTATATTATCCGTAGTCTGGATAAAGTAATTATATTATTTTGACTATTTGTTAAGCACTGTATTTATTCAACGTATGTCCATGAAAACTTGAAGCTAAACAGTGCAACTAATGAAAATTGATAACAAAATAACCATACTAACACCAGCTTATGAATATATAGCAAAGTTTTTCTGTATTGACAATGTAACTCGAAATTTAAGTCCCAAGTAGATATTCAAATTATTAGTTATTACACTTGTATTTGATCTCTGTTAGCAACACCAATACAACTGCATAATTTTCAGCAAACAATAATCACACGTTCTCCTGCTGTAATTACATTTTTTTTCCGCAAAGTCGTTTAGTTTGAAATTTGAAAAAAAAAACTAAAGCGAAATTGAAACAATTTTTTTAAATTAAACCGTCACTCAGAGCCATTGTTTACGTACCCAAAAAAAAAAATTGCAACGTTCGAAAAAAAAATTCGGGTCGCAACTTTGTTAAACCAAGCAAAAATCCTCCCAATTAAAAAGTTATTCCATACGCACATTCACTCGAAGCTTTTCGTCAGATAATTCCCAGGGCGCATAATCAAGCACGAAAAAAAAAAGGTAAGAGGTAAACATTGATTCGCCAGCCGGGAGGTTAATTAAGCCTCGTTCTCGATTACACTGAAAATATTATGGCGCGATTCAATTAGCCGTGGCATTACAAGTGCTCAAAGGGGGGGGGGGTGGAAAAAACACAGCTAATTCAGAGGGTAAAAAACCCGTGCCAAAAGAAAAGAAGTGCAATAAAAAAAAAAAAAAAAGCAAAGGAGAGAAGTAAGAACTGCGGGGGCGTTACTCGGGTGCGTGAATTATTCAGTAGAGGCGGGGGGGAGAAGCTCGGTAATCGTTAAAATCTATTACTCGGTGGTTTCTTTTTTTTCGGGGGGAGTCCGGCGTGCTAAACAAGCCAGCGGGGGTGTCGCCGGAAGAACAAGCGGAAAAGCTCCCCCTAAATAAGTGCCAAACGGTACCAGCTCCTTTATTTCGGAGAGCTATCGAGACGCGCGAAATAAAAATAAAAATCAGTCCGAGTGATCAATTTAAAAGCTCGAGCCGTATTCTGTGAGCAAACTCGTAAATCATAATTCATCAATTTAAAGTTTTCGAAAGACACGCATTGTGTTTTAGAAGGTTGCTAAAGTTACCCGAGAGTTTAGAGATTTTTCAAGCCCGTCGCTCACGGCTATGCACCAGCGTATTCTGCGCTTCGGATTTGAACTAAAATATTACGATGCGACGCGTGCCCTTATCTATTTTTACAAATGTCAACGGTTTTTTACACTTTGCTTCGACCCAATTTTGATTGGTAGATTGTATGGTACGATATGGACTCTAGCGCGGAGAACCAAGATTTTCATGGTACCCGGACCAAAGATATTAATTGCTTGAGAGAAAGTTTAGCTAAAGCTACTACGATGGAATACATAAATATAGTGATTATTATTCCGACGGTTTCCCAAGTACTATTTTAACTCTACTTTGAAAATATTTTAATAATTTTTAAGAACCATTCGTTTCACCGGAGTTGCTTTTATAGGATTTTTTCCCAAGTGACTTTCTAGTCCTTTAATATCGCAGAGTGAACTGCACACGTGAATGAATTTTTACCGCAGTTGGTTGTAATTTCAAGATCGTCAAAATTATTCAAATAAAACTCCCAGATTGTCGAAAAAAAAAAGAGAAAAAATATCAGATCCGTTTGTGAATGAAGCCGGTGACAGGGAACTCACCATCTTTGACGGCACGCACGCCGGTCAGGCACAGGAGGCCAACCAGTATGGCACCAATCGTCTTGGATGCCATGATCGGCGCTTCCTCCTTAGCGCCCGCGCCGGTTCCGCCGCATTATTATAATAAACAACACACCCTATCCAACCGAAAGTCAGAGTAACGAAAACATATCGAAATCATGAGATCACCACGTCAACAAGCACATCACACAACTCACGTCTTCACTCATCACAACAACAACACTCGATTTTTAAATTTTCCTTATCCTTTTTTAATATTTCGAAGGCCGCGGGGCCCGCGTGAAACTACCGCTCGCTCGACGCTCGGCTAACTGATCGAAAGAGAGAGACCGCGGCTTGAGCCAGCGGTGCACCGAGTGCGCGCGCCTTCCCGAGACGAAGCCGCATGCGCGCTGAACCCTACTTGGTCAATCAGCAGCCGACGCGCCGGCCCGATGCGAATAATCAAACGTGCGCGCACGGAGTATAAGGCGCCGGCACAAACTTCCAAAGAGGATGTAAACAATGATGGCTAATCAACGACACGCTACTTTCGGGGAAGCTAGTTTTTGAGATTTTTACCCCCTGCAGTGTTTCAGGGTTCGCTTCTTCAAAATCTTAGGATCAGCTTCGAGAATTTCGAGGCTTTGAGTTGATTTGATTCAAAAAATGTATAAAAAGAATTCTGGAGACTTTAAGGTACTGAATAGGAGAGCTCACATTTCGACGGTCCCAACGAAGAAAAATCTTAGCCAAAAAACTGCGGATTAAAAATTACCAATAAGAGACTGAAATGAATAAATAAATCAGAAAAAAATTAAGAATCTTTAAGACTGCACCCAATTAATCCGATTTTTATATTGCTTTTGATTTTTTAAATCTTTTCAGCCTCTCATTGATAATTTTAAATCTGCAGATTTTGGGCTAAGGTTTTTCTTCGCTGGGACCGTCGATTTGCGGATCTCCGATTTTGACGAAACTTTAGGGATTTCTTTCTTATGTCAAGTAATGAACTAGTCGTACAAACTTGCAGATTTTTTAAATAGTTTTTTTTATAACCAGGATTTTCCTTTTTAACCACTAAATAATTTTAATTCAATTCTTTAATACTCTTCTGTCCTTAAACTTCAAAAAGTTTAAATTTTAATAACTAATTAAACTTTGTTTCTTCAAGAAGTGATAATCAGAAATTAAAGATTAAATACTTTGCTTCAAGAAGAACAAAGCTACTCCGATTCAATCGAAAGATTTTTATTACGATAAACAAGTTTAAACAACAAATTTTTACATCACTCAGAATCGAAATTAATTCCAACGAGCTTGTTTATCGAATCTCTCAAAATCGTAATGATACAATTTAATCTCGCGCTATGAGGTACAAAATGGCCCACACTTTTAAATGCATAATTTTATCTGCTCGCCGATTTCGTTATTGATGCTGAAACGAAATTGCCTTTGATATTTATGAGACCTCCCCGGAGCTCTCGCTAAATAAATAATATTTTTAATTAAAAATATTAAGCTTTAACCGTGGTACTCTCGACAATTCGCCTTTTTTTCTTTTAAAATAAGCACTCCAAAAAAAAAAAAAAACAAGCACATTTTCATTGACTGTTTAACGAAAAGTCAGTTCGCTTATTTTCCGCGTAATACGATTGCGAAAAATAAAAGCTTTTGCTTTTACCCCCAAACAAATACTCGGTGTTCGTCATGACCCGAAGTTTTACGATTTTCCGGTTATTATAGTGTTATCGGGGGCCGCTACGAATTCAATGCTGACTCGCGCGGGATTAGAATTGTTTCGCGAGATACCATAAACTTGAATTTTTTTTTCTCTCTCCTTCCAAATCGTAATTTTCCGCCAGGATTAAACTTCCCTTTTGTAGTACTTAAACTTCAACGCGCCGAAGTTTTAAATGTATTCGAGTCGGCTTCAAACTTTCGCGAAACGACCGCATTAACATCTGTTAATTAAAGCGAATAATAAAAAAAAAAGACTAAGAAGAAGAAGAACTAGTAGTCGTAGTAGTAGGAGTAGAAGAAGAAGACGTAACGGGCCTTTAATGGCACTGTCCATTAATCAAACTTTTATTACGACCCTGCTTACAAAAGAAGAGCAGAGGAAGAAGTAGAAGAAGAAGAAGAGGAGGAGGAGGAGGAGGAAGGTAAAGTATCCCATATATCACAGTAGAAATGAAAGAAGAAGAAAATTTTTCGACAATGACTACCCGCCCGATCATCCCTCCGGAGTAGGTAGTAAAGGGAAAAAAAAACTCTGTTTTTATTTTCAATCCTTTAAGTCGCCCGTAAAAGCCCCGGGCGGGGGAAAGAAAAATGCCTCGAGGAGGGGGAGGGGTAAGGGAAGAAAGAAAGCACGGAGGGTCATTAAATCCACCTGGGCTTACTGCAGGAACCGAATTCGAGCGAAAACTGTTGACGTTTCTCTCTCGAGTGTCAACACGCGCGACAAAGTTTATCTCTGATTGGAGGAGCTTGGACCCCCCCCCCGAGCCGCGACAATTTTCAAGGTGTATCGAGGAAAAAAATGCCCGGGAAGTTTTACGACACCCATTACGCTCTACCAGCGAGGCGTAAGGATTTTTTTTTTTGTTTGGGGTGGGCGAAAAGTATATGCTTGGTTTATTTATTTACGATAAAAACGGAATTGCACGAAAGAAACGCAATACTTTTTGAACATACGAGTTAGTACCTTCTGCAAAACGAAAACTATTGACTTGATATTTAAGATAACAGATCGTAAATTTTTGTTTTCTTTTTAGTGGTGGTCAAAAGTAAATTAAAAATTTTTTTTATATTGGAGTTGCAGTTTCCTCAAGATTGTACCGCATAGCAAAAGATTAAAGTACTTTCAAAGGAAATCAAAAATTTTTTACCCTTGTTACAAAATAGCCTTTTCTTTTCTCATAACGAAGATTGTCACCTTAGCTACGAGTATTTTAAGTATCTTTTACTACTGCTTCGAAAGTTTTAATAATACATGTTTAATACTTGCATGAAAAATTTTAAGGTCTTTGCTGTTAATGAAATTAACCTGACAAAAATCTAACATTTTTCAGCAATTATTTATTACAATGATATAACTTTTCTTTTGTATTTTCATTCAGTGTCTCGAACCGAAAATATTCCCCAAAATAAATAATGCACTCAATAGTACACCTTGGCCTATAAAAAAATTATTTCTAAAAAATTTGATTATGGCTCACGTATGAGAGAAGAAAAAAGAGCCGCAGCTCGGTTGATTGAGAGATATTCCGAATAAATTGTAATCGAATAACGGGTCTCGCGATAACTGAAACTAAGAGAATTTAGCGTGCAAACGGAATACGAAACGGATGGGTAAAAAAAAAACATAAAAATGGAAATTTTTTTTACCCGGATCCAAGTCTCTCTCGGTCTCGTTAGTTTATCCGGTTGCGTACGCACTGTTTCGGCACAAGAGCAAACACCGCTCGGCTGGTTTGGATTTACGCGGGGGGCCGCTTCTATTTTTCACGATAAATAGAAAGTCACGCCCGGAGAGAGAATTATTTAGCGCTCGGTGCGTTAACAATAAAAATCCAAAGTGAAACGTATGAAAATGACTTTGTTGGGTGGGGAAATAAAAATTTTTTTCACTCGAAAAGCAGGAAGAGTAGTTTCGAAAAATAAAATAATGCGAGGTGGGAGGGCTGACGAGAAATAATGTTTTTTGTGTCTGACCGTATCGCGACTTTTACTACTGATAAGCGTAGGCGATGACCACAAAGGATAAAATGCTTATTTTCTACTGTAATACGGTAAATGGATCACACGAAGGCATTTTTATTTATTCAAAACTTCTCAACGTTTCGCTGACATGTTTTGTCAGCCTCGTTAAGATCTTTATTGAAATATAAAAATACAAGGTTATAACCAACAAAATATTTCATGAATACAATTACTTAACAAAAATGAGACTTGCTGCATAATAAATTTCTTCAAAAAACACGAGATAAAAATACTCTCTTGAGAAGAACACAATTAACAAATTATCGAATCAGTACAGTGTTCGGAAAAAAGAGCTGTCGTAATAAGAAGGATTGTTGTCATTTGTTTAAATATTCAACAATGAAATTCATCAAATTCAAAAATAAATAGAAAATAATCAAGAACTAATATTCAAAAAAACATATTAATTATTTTCTACTACTTTGTAAAAATTAATGTTTCCGCCTGACCACATCATTACTTCTACTACTTACATGCTTAACCAAAGTTCAGCAAATACATTGATTATTTTCCTACGATTTGTCAAGAATTCAATAAGCGATGATTTCTCACTAGTTTCAGAGCCTCAGCAGTTTTTCAAAAAGGTAGCTTCCCATCCATTCAATTTATTTTTCAAACTTCACGAGCGTGAAAATCAGAAGAAAAAAAACACGTGTCGCAGCTGAAAGAAGAGGAAGAAAAAAAAGGACCATTATCCCAAAGTGAAAGTGAGTCAGGGAAAAACTCGATACCAGGAGGGAGCCACCCCGGGATTATTATATTTACCTTTGGGCACGTGAAGCCAGGAACTTTTCGTAGGTGCCAGCAACTTTCACTCGACAACACGTCCGGAAAACTTTTTCAGACAAAAAAAGCCCCCGAAAAAGCATCCAACAGAGAAGCTTGATTATTATTCTTCCTCCTCGGGTTTAATTGTTCAAGTTTTCAGCATAATGTTTATGTTTTCCCCGAGGGGGAGAGGTGCAATTTCCTTGGGTGCGTCGGGAAATTTTGCGTTGTTAGGGGTAAACGTGGAAGGGAGGGGGGGAGGGATTACCGAGGGACCTCGTCTCATGCATTTATGTATGAAAAGCTGCATCGATCGCCCCTGGCTCCTGCTGGTAGGGCGATGGCGGTGGAGAAGAGAGAAAAATTAATTGATAGCCGAAGCGATGCTGAAAAAGTCAGTATGCTAAGTCGACGTATATCCGATAGAGGATGACGTGACGCCGGAAGTTATCGAGTTTTACGGGGAAGCGAAGGAATAAGAAATCCTATTTTCGGGAGGAAGAGCTACGGGTTTAAAACGTGACGTCCCTATACATATTTGCACGAGTGCGTCCCCCTCCCTTTTTTTTTGAAATTTATTCAAATGCTTGATGGTTTTACGCGGAACGAAAATTTTTCCGTGCAATTGGGTTGAAATTTGTAGGGCTGAAAATTTTTTTACCTACTTGGTTTTTAACTCGACTGAAGTAGTCACTTTTTAAATTTTTAAACCTAACAACGAGATAGGAAAGATATACTACATGTTCAGAAGAAATTTAATGAATTAATCACACGATGAATTACCAAACGTGCAGCTCGTTTTTATTTTTTGTTGAATTTATAAAAAAAATATTCATTTAATGCTTTGCATTGTGTTCCATAACACGGTATCATACTTTTATATAAATGCACTGTGCCGCTAAAGCCAATTAAACTCGAATTAAAATTTATGAAATAATAATGGACATCAAGAATAACAACAACAATGTGATGTTTATCAATCCACATAACATAAAGTTTAATTACAAATTTGAAATCCTAAATTGTTATTGTTTTTAAACTTGCTAATTGACAAAAAAAAAACTTTTGCTTCTATACGTATCGAATTTTTAAGTAATAACCGATCAATACAACTTCCTTCCTTTTTAAATTCCTTTCTCGGTTTCCGACGCTAATGACTGCGCACATATCTCCAATTAGGTGATTAATTTCGCATAAACGAGGGCGAGCACCCAGTCATTTTGGTAATTTTACAGAAATCATACGCCGTTTGTGCGCGAAACGGTTACCACATACATTCGATCGTTACGCGTAGATAATCACTTAATGCTTCGGGTACAGCGTCGCGCGCGCGAATTAATAATTCGAATTGCGAATTTTGCGAATCGGTCGAACGCGCTCCGGGCCATCCAAAAGAAATATTCATGTATCTCTGTCTTTCTCCCTCCCCATGACAATGAAATTACACTCGATTAATGTCCTTTCGTTTATAATAGCGTAATAAAGTTTTTAAAAAGCTTACGCAATTTCAACCGGTCGAGTAATGAGAAGTTTTTAAAAACCCGACTGTCTTGTTGCGCTTTGTTTGAGACTAAAAAGAGAGAATCTTTTGTAACGATGAAGCAAACTCGTTTCTCTTTCAAATATGGGAATTACAAAGTCAACGAAAAAAAAACTAAAAGAAATAAAATAAAATAAAAAAAAGTAGCTTTGCCTGGATGATGACGACGACGAGGGAAAAAAAAAAACACAGAAGCGAGTTACTTTACCTTCTTTCAAAATGAAATTTTCTTGTTTTATATGAATATTCTGGAAAAATTCTGCTATTCATTTTACAAAAGTTCAAGTGAGTTTTAATATGGAATCAGTCTCCCTTTTTTTCTAGATATCACAGCTAAAAACTTTCAGTAAGATTAAAAAACTGTTGATTATTCTTGTAACTCGGTATTTTCATTTGCATTTATGTGAATTTATGAACATTTTTATCAAACATGGCGTTGTCGTTTCGAAAAGTTGAAGATTAAATTTTAATTATAATCTTCGTCAGCTTTTTCCATAAAATATTATCTTCAGACAAATTAGTCTCGAGTGGTGATCATCATAATTCAAGTGTGTTAATTTCGTTTCATTCAAAATTTTATTCAGCACCCTTATTAGTCCACAATGTTAACATAATTATTGTGAAATTGGATTGAAACAAAATTGAATAAATTAAAAACGTATATTATTTAAATTTTGAACGATAGATTGCTGGCAATAAAATAAATTTTAATTTGTTTCTTCCGTTTCAGAGCATTTGATAGTTGAAAATACACATTATCGAATTAAATGTAAAAAAATTATCTTGCATTACAGTATTTAAGTAATGCAATCACAATCTAAGTAATTAGTTAACGGGTCGATTATTCAAACTTGAGAATGAGACTTTGATTAACTTTAAAAAGTATGTTTACCTATATACAAAGTAATAAATTAAAAACTGACCCCGATAAATTGTTCGCACACTTGTAAGAATCATTTCGAAAAGAATAAAAAAAAAACTAAACTCGAAAAACTTTCCTCCATCTCCCCTTCAAAAAATCCATGATATATCGTTCATTTCAAAGCTCGCCCACCCTCCCGGTTTCCCCGAAAGTTAATCGATTGACAATAAATTTCTTCGGTATCGCGGCAGCAACTTACGAAGCAATAGGTCGAGCGATAAGTCATACAGCCGTGTGTATATAGCACGAAATAAAAAAAAAAAAGTAAAAGAAAAAAAAGAATTTAGCCTACACCGGTAGCCATTAACCCGTCGCTAATTTATAGCCATAAATAAAAAATTTGTTGGCCCAAGATATCGCAGCTGATTGGACGGCCACAGTATTAACGCTCGTTATTAGAAAAACTTTTTTAACCCCAATTAAGCTATCGCTGATTTACGCGATATTTTTCTTTCGCTCTCGCAAGCGCTAAGTTTCTCCACAATAAGTTACTTTTTTTTTTCTTTTTCTTTAATTAAAAATTAACAGTTTATAACTCGATAGAATTTCGTGAGTTTTGTTGAAATATATGTTTTAGGATTTTGTTGATGTTTACGGGAATTTTATGTTTTCGAGAACTGCGAAATTGTAATTTTTTTATGCTTTGGTTTATTGTTATGCATTTTACTTTTTACGATGCTCTTACCTCACTGATGCTTATTTACTCAATAGTTTTTTTTTTTTTTTTCATCAAAGAATGTTGAAAAATATTTTTCTTCGAATGATCTACTATGACGCCTCCTTTTAATGTAATGAAATTAAAATTTTACGAGTAAAATAATATAAAAAAGAAAATAACTGTTTTTACTACTCGCATCAGCTATATTGCAGATGATGGATGCAGCTTCTCTAACTTGGTACTTTTATATTGTTTAATACCACAGGGCCTCGAACTTTCAAATTTCAAGAAACCAGAAAGACAATTTACTAATACTGCTAATATTGTCGTTTTTAATTTTTAAAAAAGGCACAGTACTGAATGCAGCTTATTGATGATGCATTTAACAAAAAGATTTTTTTTTCTGATTCCAAAAAGCTTTTGTCATACGGCATAAAAAAACCTATGAAAAACTTCGGATTCGAAATTAAAGTCATAAAATTTTCATCCGAATGTTTTAAAAAATACTGTTTGAGCAAAAAACACAACCTGAACATCTTGACTTCGGTAAACTCGCAGTGACTTCTGGCTAATGGATAAAACGGGGCAAGATAATCCGAAAAGTCGCCCGCTGTCCGAAAACAGAAAAGTTCTTCTTCCTCGACTCTCTTTAAAAAACACCCCCACTCAAATTAGTCCCGCGCTTTAATCAGGTCAAAGGGTCTCCCCCCAAATTTATGAAAACTAAACCAAAGGTCCGTGTTTACGTGGCAGACTGCACCGAAATAATAATATAAAACCAGCCGGTCAAGCGAGTAGCGCAAGTGCAGGGGGCCGTACGTAATTAGATGTTACCCGGGTCGTCCACGATAATTAGCGCTAATTGTTTTCCTCCCTCCTCCCTCCCCTCTCTCGGAAGGAAAACCTGGTGGCAATTATCGGTGCTATTTCATTCCACCCTTCTCCCCGCCTTGTTACCCCGCCCTCCCACTTGTGGAGGACGAGTTTCAGACACCGGGAATAAGAAAGAATATTACCGGTTCTTTTGAGGCGCGGCTTGATTATGTGTCTACATCGCGCGAACCCGCTGATTGATTTGATCACGTGTGTTTGACAAGTCGCTTCAGTCGAAACCCGACACCTGCTCAACCCGGGCTCCAGCCGCGGGGCGTTGGCTCGTTGCAACGCGTCGGTTTGATTAGAGCTTCTAATTTACAAGTTATAATTATCTCACCGACGCGATTTCGCTCAAGATTCATTGACTCCGGTGCACTGTTTGCGCTGATTGTTTTGTTCTGATCTCTAAAGTGGGAAGGTTTTTGAGTGGAGACGATGTCAACGTTACAGTACTGCTGATGAATTCTTATTTTTACCTGTTTTTGAAATTGTTTCTGAATTCTAGTTGTAACATCGAGAAGCTTGGGTGCATGATTCGCTATACACGCGAGTTTCATTATAAACATCTCTTGGGGGGGGGGGGTAAACCCTGGAGGGCAAAAAAAAAGCAAATTTTTCATGATTTTTCTCGAGAAAACGGCAAAAGCTATTTAATTTATTAATAAAGTACATAATAAAGTAACATTTGAACTACTTTCTGTAATTTTTTTGAATAAAAATATTAAAAAACAAGCCGATGCCAGTGCTTTTTCGGAGACGCCTTCGCTCGACGATTTTTTCCCGTGGTAAACGCCATTTTGTCCATAAACATCTGAAACAAAAATTTCAGAAAGATTCTGTTGGAAGATAAGTTTTTCCTGGTAATAACACGAGGATTTTTTTTTTTTTCACTTTTTGACGATTTGGCAAGTGACATTTTTAGTCGAAAAAACGACCTTTGACTTCAAACAGCCACCATGAATCGCATGCACATGCGTTTGCGCATATGTTTTTACTATTATTGTTTAGACATTCTAAGAGATACATTTTCATGATCAGAATTTAGAATGTTGTTACTTGATTGCAAAAATTTGATAGTATTAGTAAAATTTTGTTTTTCGATGCTTAAAAGAGTAATTTCAAACATTGTTTTCAAAGATTCACCTGACTGAAGATCTCTTTTGAACTACTTGATTAAAGATTTTTAAGAGTATCATTTACAAAGGGAAGTCAAGACACGCGCTTTTGTTATTTATAAAGCTTTCGGGTTGATTGTTCGCTAGATATCAATTTAAAAACGGTTCATTCTATCCCCATAAGAACATGTCTCAAGAAATTTCAAAACAAAAAGTGAACAAAAAAAATTTAATCTAGAAAAAGTAACTTTTTTTAACGAATTTGTAATTAAGACGTTGATTCTGAGCACTTTTTTGTAATAAATAAATAAAATAAGAACTTGCAAAAAAAAACATCTGAAATTTTTAAAACATTCGTATTTTCGAGCTGTGATGATATATATAACTGCTATAAAAAGGAGTAAGTTAAACTTTATCGTCAAGAGGTTACTTCGCTGCCCGAGACGCAGGAGGAGCGCGCGAACCCCGTAGTCGAGTAATGTTTGACGTCTCCTTAAGGGTAGTTTCATATCTTACTTCACCAGGGCATGCAATATGGTACTTTGAGAAAACTTAAAAATATAAATTTTAAATAAATATTATTTTATAACTTATTTACTTTAAAAAATTAAAAATTAAATTCATTTATTATTATGATAGAATATGAACGTATAATATAAATATAATTTAATAAAAAATACATAATTTGTATAGCCAACGTAAAAAATATTATTATAACTATTTCATGATAAGGTGTATTTTTTATTCATTTATAAGTTATATTAATAACGCAGTTTTTGCAGTTAAAATATATTTTTCGATGTTTGCAGGAAATGCAAAACTACGCTTTGTCCTATACCTTCTCAATTTTTGGTGCGTGGAGTTTCCAGAAAAGCGAAGCGTTGTAAAAGTGTAGTGGGAACATAAGTTTTATTGGTGGTATTAGCTTACCGGAGAATTTTGGGAAAGAGTGCCTGCAGACCAGGTAGGTCATTAGACTGGGTCGTCGCTACGGTTTTTTCCCCTTAATACCTGGCGCTCTTCGGCAAGCACGTAACTGTTGTAAACAAACGCATCGTCGTGGAATCGTATGGTGCAGCAAAAATTTTACATCCCGCCGGGATGTAAATTGCTCCCCTTCCACTGCTCGAGAGTAAAGAAAAACTTACCCCGGCTAGCTCAGCAGTCGAAAAGTACCTATTGCATGGCCGAGAGAAGTAAATGAATAAAAGTTGTGGCAAAGCGGATGACAAATATTCGAATAGTGGTTATCTGTCGGATAAAGCGCTCGAATAATTTATTTGTCGTCCGTCATCAAATGAATTTTCAATGCTTTGCGGTTCACAGGATGAAAAAAAAAAAAAAAAAAAAAAAATTCTTTTTGGCGTCAATAAGCAGATAAAAGGTAACCAAAATTGAATTTACTCTTTTGATCGAATAAAAAAAATTTTCTCTCTCTCTGTCCCGGTCCGAAAAAAACACTTTCCATTTGTAAAATGCTTTTGCCAATATTTTTTTTTCCCTTTATTCGATAGACTTCCCGGGTGAAAATAAGCAGGAAAAACGGATGAAGGCATTACAGTCAGATAAATAAATGAATAAAGAGGAAGGGACTCCCCGTCGAGGACAAACGAGAAATAAGATAAAAGTGGGATGGTAAAAAGGGTGGGGGGAGGCGTGCAGAAATCGAATATAATTTAAGTCTCAAAGTTGGAGCCAGCCCGCAAGCTGTCGCCTTTTTCTCTCTTGTTTTTTGCGTCGCTCTCGCAAAAGGTCAAGAAGTCGCGGTAGCAGCGCGAGAAGAAAAACGAAAGAAATAAAGAAAAAAAAAATGCAGGTCACAAGACGCGGGGCTACGTACACAAGAGAGTAATCCCCGGAGTTTTTCGCTCACAAAAGGGGATTACGCCCGAAAAATTATGTCCCCGGTCACAGGTGCAGGTGCCCGTTCTTGAAAACGACGCGTGTATGGATTATTTGGATTCGCGGTCCTTTTGTTAGCACCTCCCCCCTCTTTTGCGCTTTTTAGTTTTCTTTTGTTCCAAGGGCACTGGGAAACGATAAGTATGCATATTTTGCCGGCCCTTTGCTCTCTTAACCCATTGTGGAATAAATTTACAGTCGGCATTGTTTTGGGTACTCGCGATTTGCTCGGAGCTCATCCGCGGAGTTTTAAAATACGCCGGCTGGAGCCGACCCTCCCGCAAAGTTGTTTTCACCCCCGGTTAAATGCAGATGAGCAGACTTCAGAATTACGATTTGATAAAGTGAAGTTTGCGATTGCACCCGGGTAATATGGAAGCTTTTACAGCTGTAGTCATTAGGGATAAACACTGGTCCATTCATTTTAGTTTGTTCAATTGTTCAAAAAGTTCTGATGAAAAGTTTATTTTAATTAGAATTTTTTTATTATTATTTTTTTTTCAAGTGCTGGCAATAATTTTTTAGTATAACGTAAAAAAAATTACGAAGTATTGGTTGTAGAATTTGAGTGCTAAATAAATATGAAAAAAAATTTTGTTGTATCGCAACATTACTCAAGACAAAAATAAATAAAATTATTTGTTTAAACAAATTTACTTGATGCGATACCATAACTCAGATAATGAAGTAACTAATTCTAAAGCTTATCTTGTGTATTTGAGATTATATTTGTAAGCCTCTAATTCGAGAGTTATCTTTCTAAAATCAACATAATTATTTAAATTAACTTTGTTTGACTTTTTAAAAAGTCATTTAAGCTACATATTTCGGAAAATATCACATTTCTGTACATTACCTCCATACTCATCTTTAAAATTTCCGTGGTAACCAAAGTCAAATTTTATTTCTCTTCCAAAAAGGAAATGTGATAAAACTCGAAAATTTGTTTTAAATTTTCGGGTTAAAAAATATAGCATTTTCCATAAGAGAAAATCGACGGTACATAAAAACATCCTTTTCCTCTCTTGTAATGAAAAAAAAACTATATACAGTCATCAAAATCAAAATTTACAGTTCAACTTATGCCGCTCGATGTATCACTATAATTTATCATTGAAAATTGTTTTCCTCGAACATGCAAAGCGCGTTCGAAAATCTCTTTGAAAAATGTTTGGCTTTCGGAAACGATTAGCTACCACCCGGTCTGTGAAACTCAGCTCCCCCTAATTAGAGTTTTCGAAACCCGGGTGAGTGCACGCAGCACAGATAGTCAGTGAAAATAACCCTTTGAGCCCGGCCGGGATTCGCGAGAGTCGTGCGCGAAGCAAACACGGTAGTTAATAGTTTGCCTAATAGTTTGAATTTTAATTGAGAATAGCTAACGAGTCATTTCAATGATTGTCTGTTTGCGTGACCGGGGTCGATCAAAGCGGTGCAACGTACATAAAAAAAAAAAAAAAAAAACAACTCCGTTCAAAACTAATCCCCACTTTTTTTATCCAAATGACCGTGAACTTGTCTTTGAATTTACTTAGCCTGGTCGGGTTATTTAATCAGGGTGAGTTCCCATCGGGGGAATGAGAATTTCGCGCGTTTAGCGTCGTTGAAATAGTAAACTCTCGAGAGTGCAAAGACTAACCAGCTTAAAGTCTCGGACCGTGTATATCTTGTATGCCCGCGGACGTATAACTGCGAATCTACACGCCATCAAAGCGGCCCGGCGTAAGCCTCTTTTCACACGCAACTAACCGACTTGACTCGGCTCTGCTCTCTTTTAACTTCAAGTTTAATTTCTTCTTTGATCCCCACGCCCCCCACCTCTAACCTTAAGCTGATCCCTTCTGGCGGCTGGATAAACGAACTTGATCTCCCAAGTAATTTGCTGGTCACTTTGACAAGCCTTTAAACTTTTAATGAAGAATGAAATTATAGACTTTGAGAAAAAAGTGTTGGCAATAAATACATCATTTTTTATGGCGATTATTTGAGTAAACTGGAAGAAGTGTCAATGTTACAAACATGTGAGTTGAGTATTTTGATCTGATAGTGTGATTAATCAAAGTTGAAAGAGTTTCAAAACCGATGCTGAAACTATATTTTTAGGGATAAAAATTAGAGAAATAACAGTTGGTCAAAACAGTTATTTCCACTCTTAAAAATTTTTATTTTCCGCTATCTTTTTGACAATTTTTTCCTTTCTTGATCATAATTTAACAATTAATTTTTTGTTTTGTATAAATTGACAAAGAAATTTTTATCGTTGACATTAAATAATGACTTAGTTTTCTTCCTGAGGTAAAATATATATTTTGAAAGCTATAAGAAACTGATGCTTTATATGTAATTGTTCAATTGTTAGCTTTCTGAGATAAATCTTAGGGTTGATATTCTTACAAAAAAATTAAACTTTTCTTGCAATCGATGTAACCAAGAACTTATGCTTACTTACTAAATCTTAATATTTTTTTTTCATCATAACTTATTGACTTATTGTTAATATTAATTGCGTTATTTTTATATAATTTTTTCTTTAAATAAAATACTCAATAGTTTAAAATTCAACCAGAACTTAATAAACCCTTTCTAAAATCAACATTCGCAGCTGGTGAGCATACTAGAAAAAAAACAATAATAATCAAACAGCTACGATACAGTTTAAAATTATATTTACTGAAGTGAATAACGAAACTAAACTAAATTCATCGATTCACCTATTCAAACAATAGACTGCTTTTATCGCGATTTTCAGTTCATATTCACTTGGAGGAATAATTGTTGAATTTTTTTTCACGCTCTATGAAATCAATAACTCCGAAAAAAAATTCAGCTGGTTTATCCCGAACCCAAAATTTGTTTTTTACTTTTTCATTTGATCGTACGTACAGGCGCCCGCGCCCACACATATTGTGCATCAGCACCGGGAGGCTTTCAAGCGTTGCCACTGCAGCTTGTTAATGCGCTGCAGTGGAGAAACTTTAAACCGTGAGAAATGCTACACCCAGCTATAAAGCCCGAGATTTAACGATCGCCTCGTTACAGGTGGCTGCGTCATCGCTCCCAGCTTGGTTCGTCTTTCCATGGGTTCGACAAATCAATCCTCACGGAAAAATTCAAAACTCAACTGGTAGGAAGTGTAAAATCCTACGAAATTAGACTCGCAACTTCCTTGTTTATAATTCGTACGGATGCGCTGCTGGAGGTACCTACGCGAGGAATAAGATAATCTCTCTCCCGTGCACCGCAAATTTAGCATCCCGGTAACAATGCCGATAATTCACGAATCCTCTATCCTCCCTACCCCTGCAATAATCGATACTCGGAAGTAAATTTTAGTGGCATTCGAGTCAGCAGAGAATTCGAGGAGTACCTTAATTCTAAACAAATTAAAACTGTACCTACCCTGAGCTTATTTAGCGCTTCTACCCGAGTGATTCGATAAGAAATAAAAAGAATTTTTTTAAAATAAAAATCACTTTTTGAATCACAGTTGAATCTAAAGACGAAAGTAAGCATGTTGAAAAGCTGATGAAATTTTTAGTATCCCTTTTTTTTTTTTTTTTTTTTTTTTTTTACAGACTTGGAATATTTTGTTGTTTTGGTGTTGAAAAAAACCATTATTTCCATAATTCGGAAATGATAAATTTCTTTCAAACGATACAGCAAACTCCTAATTTTTTGTCAGAGAAGCTACTTTATTAATGTCTTTAGACAAGTTGAGCATGTAATTATACGAATAAAAGTTGTAAAATTCAGTACTTACCATTTTGACAAATTCTTTTATCCAAATTTTAAAATATTTTTGAGATTTGAAACAGGTTTTAATTAAATCCGAGGCTTTTTAGACGATTGAAAAATTATTAATAACTTAATTTAGCTATTTCTAGTACCATAACTTCTAGGCATAGGTCATAATTGCCTTCATCTCGAGAAGTTTTAGCCGGAAGTTTTCCCAAACTCCCTTTCCTTTCAATTTTGAAAACGGAATCTCTTCATAGAAATTCTTCGTGCTAATGACAGCGCTTTTTTGGATCAACAAAGTAATTAACTATTTATACCGAGTACCGCTTGCACGGTGTAAAGCTGTACTATGATTTCTGCTTCGTGCATTGACATTAGCACCACTCAATATCAGTAAATTGATAACATCAACATCATCTTCCATGGCAGTCATGTATAATGGAAATATTCTAATATATCTACAACTTTCATTAACGTCAGCTCTTTTTTTAATAAAATAAAAAACCAAATGAAGGTGTTTTGTTCGAATATCATCTTTGAGTAAATCATTGTAATTTTCAACGGTCACGCCAGAATTTATAACAGAATAATCATAATACTATGAATATTTTATGATAAACTGTTAAATTTAAATGAGAACAGCTCGAAATTTTGGATGAATCGAAATTTTTTTGTTCTATTTGTTCCAGTAAAGATTTAAATTTTATTGATCAGTAAATAAACTTACATAATTTCACTCATAATTAATTTGATTTCTTCTGAATTCAAATTTTATATTTTTTAATAAAAAAAATTTTTTTGCAAAGTTAATACAGTCAACCTTCGATAATATGAACCACCGATAATTTGAAGTTTTTTTTCGGTCCCGGCTGACTCTCATATGATTCCTATGTAAAAAAATTTCATTAATTTGAATTTCTATAACTTGAATTTTTCGATAATTTGAAGCTAATAAACAGTCCCTGGAACCGAAAATGTATGAAAAAGCGACCTCGATAATTTGAAATTTCCAGTAATATAGTCTCGGCTTGAATGTAAACGTAAACAAGAGCCTTCAGTTTGCCATCGTTAGCTGTAGAGATAAGAGAGTTGTGTTTCACTTTGTGTTTCAAAATGGAAAATAATAAGAAAAGAAAATGTGATCAATTATTAAATAAAAGTAATGTTACTTTGTCTTTGACTGATAAAGGAAAATTGATTGGAGAAGTAAAAAAGGGAACCAGAAAGAGGAAAGATATAGCCGAGGAATTTGGAATTTTACCTAGCACTTTGACCGAAATTATGAAAAACCAAAAAAAAAATACTTGATGCTCTTGAAAACGGCGATTTTCAACCAGACAGAAAAAGAATGAAGTTGTCATCCGTATCGAACGTCGAAAAAGCCGTATTGGAATGGACCAAAAACATGACATCGAATGAGACTGTGCCCATAACAGGTGACATTCTCAGAAATAAAGCTTCTGCTTTTGCTTCTTCGTTCTGAAAAAACTTGTAAAATTTGAAACATTTTTACAGAAAGAGAATTCTTAGCACCATAATCAAATCCATCGAAAAAAATGAAGGTGAAGTTAAGATTACGATTTTGGATGCGATTAATCAAATATTCAAAGCGTGGAAAGATGTACAGCCATCAACGATTGCTAATTGTTTTAAAAAAGCTGGTTTTATAAAAACTGTTGAAACAACTGATAGTGATACAATCGAAGAAGACGACGTTTTATCGGACAATTGGGCTGCAGTTCAAAACCATTTTAATTGCACAGACGTATCTTTTGAAGATTTTGCGAACATTGATCTGGAGGTTCTCACTGCTGATTGTATCACTGACCAAGAGATTATAGATATGGTTAATCAAGCAGATTTAAACGAAACGACGCATAAAGAAAGTGAAGGAGATGAAGAAGATGAAATAGACAATGAGAAACGTGTATCTTACAAGGATGCAATGGCTGGTTTGGATTCATTTCGAAAATTTATTATGCAACAAACTTCAGTTCCCGATAAAGTGTTTGTAAATATTTCTGAATTAGAAGCATACGGCGAAAACATAGCATGCAAGACTTTACAAACTAAAATTACTAGTTTTTTAAAATAATACGTAAAAATAAAATAATTTTTTCGATAATTTGAATTTTCGATAATTTGAATTTTTTCCCGATCCCTTGGCATTTCATATTATCGAAGGTTGACTGTATTTGAAAAAAGTAAAATTATTGAAAGTAAAAAATGTTAGCCTAGCAAAATTGTACTTTTTAAAGTAGTAACTCATGACAATTTTTAAACGTTTAACTACGTAAATACATTAAGAGTTTAATTGCATGACGTAGTAACTGTTACTTTTACTTTTTTTTACATTACACAAATGAACTTCTTACAAAAATAAAGAATTTATTTTTACGACAAAAGCTGTTTTTCCAATTTTAATTACATATGTTGCTAAATCAGATCTATCATAATTAAAGTTCGATTAGAGTCGATAAAAAAAAAAATAAAATAATATAATGATATTTTGTTTCAAATCTGCTCTTATTTGCGAATACTTCAAGTAGGTACTTTTATTTAAGTGACTTCTGAAATGTTAGTCATAACAAATGAACGTAGTAAAAGTGCGTTTTGATGGAAGTAGTGTAGTCCTGTCAAAAAATATTAAATTAATTATTAGACTGATAATTTATGAGATCAGTTTTTTTTTTCATTTATCTTTTTTTTTCAAAATAAGAAATATCAATTATGCATATACTAGATTAAAAATTGTTTTATTTATCAAATAATTACAATGATAGTTTAGAGACAAATTACTGATGATAAATTGCCTCATCAAAAATATATATTTCGGTGAAAAATTGACTTTGTTGTTTTTAATTAACAGGTGACATGTTAGATAAATAATTATCCACAATTTATTAAACCTCGTTTCATCCGTTCTGAAAAAATATTAAAGATTAAAAAAAAAACAGATCAATGAAATCTAATTTCGCAAAGTTATAAAAGATTTTGAAAATTTTGAAAAATTACTTTGGGTATGTGAAATAAACCTTCAGATTATTCTTAAACAACAAAAACATTGTGATTATGTTCTACTAACCTAAAGCTATGGTGACCATACTGTTGGTGCTGTTGAAGTTAATAATGAATATCTCCATTGCAAGTCTCTAGCAAGATCTTTATAAAGATTTGTTCTAATTCTTCTCTAAAAATACGATTCTGCAGAGCATTGGTGATCGGAGCAATCAAATTTCTATCATTTTTCGTATCGTCGATTATGCTTGGAACTTTACGATATATATCTTCTTCCTTTACATTTGCCTTACCTTCAAATTCTTTTGCCAGTCTATCACTTAACTCAGGACCAATAATATTTTCAATTTCGTTGGTTGTTGGAGGGTAGTAATCTCGTTGGTTGTAACGAAGCTCGATGCATTTTTTCAGCATGCAACGATCCGAAGTAAAAGATAATTTAATATCACGAGCATCGACGAGTATTGCCGGAACGAAAATAATTGTTACAAAAAAATAATGATGATACATGTTTGAATTCAGAAAAATAAATTTCCAAGATACTTTGCCAATACTTGTACTATTTTAAAAAGATTTCTTCGTGTTTTTAACTATTTTTAAGCATTTTTCAGTACTATCGTATTATCAATAGTACACGTCACTGATAAGAGACGCACGACACCTGACAATCGCTCTAGACTAAAGCCTTTATGCACTGTAGGAGCTACTATTTAAAATAAGAACTTTTTCAAAGATATTGTTCTAATTTTTGAAAATCATTAAATTGAAATAATCATGATAAATAAAAGTTAGCAATATACTATTCATAAATACTAACAATACTTTTGAATAGAACACGGAAAAGGGGGGCAAAACTATTCCGTTTGTACGTTAATTCTTACAGTACGTTAGGGCACTTATCAACTGAATCATCACAATTGTCAGCGAGTAGTCTGATTAGAACATTATCGCGACACCTCTAGAGGCACGCTCGAAATTTGTGGCATGCCGCATTCGGAATTATACGTACACACCTTGCGTGTAATCTTGAATGTATTCTTTAACCAGTAAACACAAAGCGATTTCAAAACAAATATAGAATCTGTGTAAAAGCCATAGAAAATGGAAAAATAAAACTATCCATTTTTTTATTAGAAAATTGATTTTTTTTCCCTAAGTTATTCTTTGAAGGGGTACATAGGATTGACCTAAGGTCTTAATATAAATCAGATTTAATACTAATTTTAAATTACACATATTTTTATTAACTTTTATCTTTGTAATTTTATTGAACTTTTTGATAAATAAAAAAAGTAACACATAAATTAGTCGTAATCTGGTATTGAGCGTTCAAAGTTTTTCTTTCGTAGAACAACCAACGTGATTTTCGTAATTCAAATTTAACATTTTGTGCGAAATATTTATAATGTTTGATAATACCTAGAATATAATATATTATTTTTAATGCTTTGTGACATCAAGAAATATTTTGAATCATAGATATTTTCAATTTTATATTAATGAAAAATACCTTTTTGTTTTTCGTTTTTTTTGTATTATTCAATCTATGCTTTTAATGATTTAAGAATTACAAAAATTATGAGTCATTTTTCTTGCTCGTAATCCGTAGAGAGGATATACAAATAAAAAAATAATTATTGATTTTCAATTCGACAATTGACGACTTGCTTGGTGAAAGTTAAAACCATTTTCAACTCAGAGCCTCTACAAACCCAGTAGAGGAACGTTGCTCACATATTAAAATAAAAAATCAATAACTGTTATTTAATTTAAATTTCCTATCCATGGATCATATTGCGACTGTAAGAGATATGATTGATTTCGTTTAACAATCAAGAGATGACGACCGAAATTCCGATCAAAAACTAAATTTTTTAATTACAAAAATTTAATCGATTTAAAGTTTTTTATTCGGCTTATCGAATGAATTATTGAATAATAATTTTAGCTCAATCAAAATTTTTTACAAGCCTGATAATACTGATGTAACTGTCGCTGATATTAATTATAATTAATTTTCCCAAAACATCTATCCAAAAGAATCTTTGCAATAATATCTCTCAATTCATATCTAAAATTTTGAGACTGTAAAATGGTAGTAACCGCCTGAGGAAGCCGTGAATCATATCTCATTTGGTTGATATTACTTAACGTCTCACTGTATATTCCTTCTACCGTCCTCGTCTTTCCATGAAATACTTTAGCCATTAAAGTACTGATGTGTGGACCAATTAAATCCTCAATATTTCTAGCCCCTACGCCCGGAACTTCTCTTTGATTGTAATTACTTTTGATGCATCTTTCCAGAAAAGCACGATTTTGAGTAAAAGTAACTTCGAGTTTGCGAGCTTTTACGACGGTTGTTGCGACCCAAACAATAATTGTTACTAAAAAATACCAAAAATTCATAATGAAATTTTATTCAGAAAAAAAGATTTTTCAAAGTTACATAGAACAGTCGATATTCATACTATTACTATTAAAAAAAAAAAGAATTACAGTTTCGCAGGCAAGATTTTTTTTACCAAGAAGTCAAGCTGAGTAATCATTTAAAATTTGCGAGTATGATAAGATAAGTATAAATAAACTAATTTTTTTTTAATATTCTGATTATTGAAAGTGACAACTAAAGTTGTTATCTTCAGACAACCCAAATTTGCGATTGCAGTGTCTTTGGATCTTTCTTTTGACATTAAATTGAATAAAAAAGTACAGTACCTTCTCATTATCAAAATTTTATTGGAAATTTGTTACTAAAATACAAAGCTTTAAGATTTTAAACTAAATAAGTAAATGTTTCTAACCCAATGGACTTTTTAGCCTAATTTTTTTATTAATTTTTATCCAACGAGTCCTTGATAACTGCCATGAGGATATTTTTCAACAACTTACCCCAAAACATCCCTAAAAAATCCATTAGAACAAATGCCAGTGTAACGTAAGACTATTTCAACTTTTAAGCATCATTACAATTTCTTCTTCTCCTCCTCGAGTTGGTACTTATCAGAGCACGGTTCAACGGCTTAAACTCCCCGGCGGGCCTCCTCGCGAAGCAGCATCTTCGGGGCGTTTACGCGCGTATCGTTTGATTTTACGAGGCGCTGCACTCTTCTTATTTTTTACTCAGCACCTCCTGCTCTCGCTCGCTCGGGGGTGCCCGGGGGGAGTCGTAGGCAAAATGGAGCGAGAAAAAGCCGGTGGTTTACGCACGCGAGCAGAAATTGAATAATGCCGTGGCGTGGCCTTTTGAGTAGGAGGGAATAGGGGTGACTCGGCACTATTGACTCGTTGGATCTCTCGAGGGGCGACGTGACGAGGCGATAAACGACACCTTGCAGTCTCGCAGCTCAAGAAATAAAGAAAAGAAAAATAAAAAATAAAAGAAATATACATTTTTAACGGCTTAATAGAGTACCCGCGAAGTTAAATAAGCACCGTCTGGGTGCGCTGAAAGTGAAATTTTGTTTTACCCTTTTTTTTTTTTTTAACGAAGTAGCACCGAAGTAAGAGTGAATTTTTTCCAAGGGAGTACCAGATCCTTACACGATGCCGCGATTGAATTAAATTCGAGCTTTCGACTAACTCTGCGTTTCTTTATAAGTTACCCGAAGTATGATAAAATAAATGTAACTTGACATTTGAGACAACAGAAATTCGAGAACGATCAAACAATAACGAAATTAATCAAGCGCAACCAAACAATGCATTCTAATCAATAAACAAGATTCGCCCGAAGGCTCAAGATCAAGCCAGGTACAGGGTTAACAAAGGGATCGCAGCACAGCAGCCACCGACTGGTTCGGCCTAGCACGCTACAACGGTTAAATTTCAAAGGGTCAAGATGCATCAGCGTAATGTGCTCGATGCAGGAACTGTTTTAATCTGATTATTAGCACAATGTAGCACACTCTAAG
Source organism: Encarsia formosa (assembly GCA_038277355.1). Lineage (NCBI taxonomy): Eukaryota > Metazoa > Arthropoda > Insecta > Hymenoptera > Aphelinidae > Encarsia > Encarsia formosa. Next base: position 118,638,513 of record CM076184.1, read on the forward strand.
TGGTAGATGATATAGCACCGACAACTCTAAGAGCATTGTTAATTAAACGCACGTCTGCAATAGAAATACGCCCGGCTGGGAGTAAATAACACCAACCCCACGGCCCCTGCCTGGATGCCTGCGAGGATCATCCGTCCGTGTGTTGATTCCCGGATAAAGCCGTACCGGGAGCTTAATCTTGATTGCGTTATCCGATGCGCCTTTCATGATCTACATATGAAACTATCTTTATCATATAATTTTGACTGAGCTGTATATATACTGGGCTTATGTGGAATTAGTTTTTTTATTTTTGTATTATATAATGGATAATATCTTGAGTTTGTTTAAAATTTTATTGTTTACGGTTTCTTTACATCAGAGCAATGATTGAAAGCTTCAGAATATGTTTTTTTGTGGTCAAGTTTGTGGTGTACTAAGCATAGCATTTTCATAAAAAAGGCCTAAAATATTTTCCTTGCAAATTCAGGAAAACTCGAAAAAAATTTTTGGTCAAGACAGGCATTCTACATATCAGAAAATCTCCTTGTAAGTATGGTTTGATATTAGTAAGATATTCTTTCAATAAAACTCATTAATTTTGTACTTCATAGTCGAGAATACTGTGTTAACTTTAATTCTACGATTTCTGTGAAAAAATTGTTAAAACTTAAGTAAAAAAAAAAAAACTTTGAATAGGAAAAAACTAATTTTGAAGTATTTACCATGAAATTTTAAATAATCAGATACAGACGTAGTGAATAATAATTAACCATTCCACATTACCAACTGAAAAAAATATTTTCTTCTTAATTTGAAAACTAAATTTCTGACCCATAAAAAAACTATAAGCGGTAATAAAAAACTTTTTAAAATCGATAGTTAAATAACGTTTTCCGTTTTGGAAAAAAAAAAAAAAAATATCTTTTACCATATCAAAGAGCCCTGCTTTTCATCTCGAAACAAAATTTTTTTTCATCGACATAAAAATTCATCAAAGGTATGAAAAACACGACGAGATAAAAAAAAAAAAAGAAAGAAAACGACAAACAGATGAGAAAAAAGCCGAGGATCTCGTGTAAGAACTTTGACTTTTCAGCATCTTCATCGATCGCAGTACGGCTCCCAAAGCTCTCAAAAGAAATCCCTCCATCTCGATCGCGTGCTTCGGCTCGGATGCTATCAGTTAGCGGCAAGACCTCTCAATCAGACCACCGGATAAAGAAAAGGAGAAAAATGAGAGGCCAAAAAAAAAAAAAAAAAACGATGCTCGTTGTGCAGTCTGAATGCGCAGACACGAATACTCGGCGTTTTTCAAAAGAGAGAGGTAAATCTCTTGTTTTGTTTGACGCTCTGCTATCGTATTTTTATTCAAATTCGGGGCTCTTACTATTTTTCCAGATGGATCAGAAGCGATATGAATATCTGACATTCGTAACTGTTTTCTAATGCAAATTCAATATTTTCATGCTCTTTAATTTTGAAGTTTGTTAGTCTAAAAATATGGTCATCAAATCCTTGTGTAGGTAACTGCATCTATTGAAAGTTTATGGTAGGTTTTAAATACAAGCCATTTGAACCTGAGTTACAAATTATCTTACCGACCTCATTCTAAAATTAAACAAAATAAGACTGAAGATCCAACAAGCTCTTTTTTTTAAAACTACAAGCGCTCTTCAAAGTGTAAAGAAAATATATCTAAAAGTATAAATGTCGTTCATCGAACTCTGAAGTTTCTTTGAAGCATCAGACTCGGCGAACAAGGGTTGGGAAAGACAACCCGACGGGGTGAAAATCTTCGCATCTGTGCACAATTATATTGTTCTGCTTTTTGGCGCTTGAATGCTGCACTGCGTAGACTGCAGTCGGGCTCGTTAGACGACCCGACAGACGCGCAGCTGCACGTTTATTGTTATACACACGCGCTTTGCGCTTTTACAAAGTTCCGCAGAGTTCGCGAGAGTCTAGGAAAGGCAGTTTCCGCCAAATTATTATTATTATTATTTTTTTTTTTTCATAGAGCAGGGGATTTTTACGGGATTAATGAGGCTGCTGCTTTTTTTTTCATTGTAATACTCGCTGGGGGGATAAAAGTGTCGACTGCGTGCGCGATGTACTGTTTTTCCATTACATTTGCGACGTGCGAGTTGTATTGACTATACCGTGATTACCATCGGATGAAGCCTTTTACTCGTGTATTTGCGGACGATTCAATTTTAAAAAACACGAGATTTTAGATAACGAGGGTTGCGACACACTGGTGGAATTGTTACGTCCTGGTTTATGGAATATTAATGGCTGTCTTTACTCAGCTGAGCGTTTACGAGGTTATCTCTTCGTATGTGACAAATGGCACTAGAATTTTTTCGAGCGTAATTGGGTGTCGTTGATTGTGAGCAAACTTGGTCAGTTTTGATTTATTTTATCATCTCTACTTAAAATTTTCTTATCATCCCAAAAATAGGAGTAATAATTTTAAGATTGATGAAAAAATTATCCCACAACAATTTAAAATTAACTAAAATTTTGTTATGCCGTTGCTTTTTTAGAAGATATTGGATGCAAATATGTTTGAAACTCTTAAAAAATATAATTTATTTTTTTCTAAATTTTGATCTTTTTATTTGACAAAACTTCCTTCATATTTCTTCAATAACTAAATTTTATCAAATCGCAAAGTTTATTTGTACTAGAAGTCGAGTTAGCGCGCGTACGCGCGCCGCCCAGAATTTGACAAAATTACAACCTCTAAAATTTATTTTTGATTAATAACCAAGTCCACGATGAAGAACTTGATAGATGACGACATGCTTAACGAATAGGATCAAAAATAAAAGTCTTAAACTCAAAAATCGATAACACTTACTCAATTTTAAGAGTGTAATAAAAATATGAATTAAGACTTTGGTAGAGTCTCAAAATCACTGACAAATATTCTCGACCGCTGCATGAATTTTTAAATGCGCAGAACCTTATCCAATGAACTCTCGGCTCAAAGATCACTACAATTATCGCGTCCCTGGATACTCAAGAGCACAAAGTAAAAAAAAACTCAGCCCGACTCAATTATAACCGAATCACGAACTAGCGGCAATAAATTTTCCCCCTCGCGCATTTGAAAAGCGTACCGCGTATGCAAAACGCCGATGAATAATGCAAAATCCCTTCTGCCAACAGCCGGCGTACAAAGAGCGATAGGGGGAGTGCAAAAAACCCCCCCAGCTGATCCATTTTTCAATAATCGGTAAACAGAGTCGGTCGCGCTCGGCGGCCTTATTTTTCCCAGAGCTCGAAATCAAAGATCCTCGCGATACCTCGCAGGGGCTTGAATTGCAGGGAGCGCATGTCAGGTGTCGCACAAAGGTATGCATATGGCCCCCTGTAGCTGGGTCAATTTATTATGCCGTCTGGGACGCGTGTCCCTATTTACGCTCATCGGTTTATCGATCGTCTTGCTTCCAGCTCGGGCGGCATTCACCGAGGTCCGGCCTTTGTCCGGTCGATCGAAATTTCATTAATCTCCTCCTCCTCCTCGGTGCCCGTTTCTCATTTCTTCTATTCCAAGCAAGCAAGAGTCATGCAAATTTTACTACTCGCATACAAATTACGTGTTTAGGGCCGTACATATCGCAAGTCAAAAAAAAAAAAAAAAAAAAAAAAAGAAAAAGGGGTAAGATCCTGAAAAGGCAAAGAACGAGGATGAAAGAGAACGCGTGATCAATGGACCGAATCACGGAAAATAACGAGAAGGTGTGTTTCGGTAGAGCATGCTTCATCGGGTGTGAGTGGGTACTAAAGCCGGAACCTCGGATTTACACCCGCGCTCGGATTCGTGCCAAAATATTCTAAAATCGTACGTTCTTGTATCACCCTTTGTTTTGTGTCTTCTTTAAGAATCCATTGAGCAGGGTTGATGTAGCCTGCACTGCAAAGATCAATGGTATCACCGGAATCATTCGATTAAATTATATTTGAAATTGAAATAATTGATAGTTTTTATGGAAAAGTACGATAAAAGATTAAAAATTTTACGTAATTGTATTATTGAAAAAAATGTTAGACTAGGTATATTTCAAAACATAAATCAAGAATCTATATATATTAGTGAAAACTGTACAATAAGATATTTCAAAGCTGTAATGAAATAAAATTACTTTATTTGATTAAAAAATTGCTAAAAAAACAATAATTTTAAAGATGATGTATATCATTTTAGTACTGACTGTAACAAATTGAAATAACATATTAATTAATTGAACAACTAATAAATTAAAAATTTCGAAATACAATTTTTAATTTATAAGTATTATTTTTAATTTATTTAGCCTCCGCAAGTTTTTAAATTATAAAAATTTGATAGTTTAGTAAACTGGGAAAAAAAATTTTCAAACAGTTTAATAAACGACTGTTCCGAACCTGATTTAAAAAAAAAATACATATTTATTATTACGATTCATACACCCATTTTTTAATGCTAAAAAAATACTGGTAAAAATTTGAATTTGCTTTAAAAAGTCTATGACTAAAATCTCAATCCAAACGTCATCGTATTTCAATAGTAAGTCCGTCACAGTTTAAATTTGTTCAGAGAAGTTCTGAAATTTTTATTGTTTAGTACCATACTAAGCAATTACAAACAGAAAAATTTCAAACATTATTTGAGTTACTCGAGTCTTTTAAATACATGTGGTAATAAAATAGAATGTAAAATCAAACTCACATAATTAAAAATTCTCAAACCTTACTCAAAGCAAGAGCTGTATTTAATTAGTTCAGATTATCAAATTATTGCTATAAAAATTAAAAATGAAACTCCTTATCATAATTAAATTTTGAAAAGCTTAGACCAAACGACCGCGGGGGGCGCTGTCGTCGGGTGAGAACTAAGAAAGCTAAGTGCGCAGATTGTTGCTTCAGTAAACTAGAAATAAACACTGCTTCAATCGGTTGTTTTTAAAATCTGTTGGTTTTAAAATCAAACCGCAAAGAAATAAATCTAGCTGTGACTTTTACTTTATAATCGCAATCATAAGGAGCTTTTTGAGCATATGTATGGCAAGCAATATGAATAAACGTATATTGTACGGAGAAGTAGCAGTGGAATCATCCAAAATTTTATGGGAAGTAGATATTGATTGCTTCAAGAGCCAAGATAAACGAGAACTTGTATCTCAAAAATTTACAACTGACTGCAAAAATGAATCCAAAGAAGAATGGCAATTAACTTTACATCTCAATGATACTGAAAGTGAAGATAAATATTTATTACTTTATTTATACCATCATGGCAAGTATAAAATCAAAGCTTCAGCTTCCTGTGCACTTCTTAATCAGAATAATCAAAAAGTTCAATTTTGTCACTTGAAAAATACCTTATTTGATCATCAAAATGAGTGGATATTGGGTGAAAACTTTCTCAAAGAAAAATTTATAGTTGATCCAGAAAATAATATACTTAGAAATAATAAAATTAGAATTTGGGTTAAAATAGTTGTAGAAAAAAATACTGAGATGACTACTATAAAAGAATCAATTGAAACAACTGTAATTAATGAAGATGAAATTGAATTGGAGTTGGAAAAGAATAATGAAATAAAAAAGAATGATACTCTCAGACTCAAAGCATTGGATAAATTTGAAAAATTATTTATTAACAAAGAGTTTAGCGATGTGACTATAATAACTGAAAAAAAAAGTTTTTACCTCCACAAAAATATATTATCAGTTGGCAGTGAAGTATTTGCAGCTATGTTTCGACATGATATGGTAGAAAACAACCAAAACACAGTACAAATTAAAGACATCAAATCTAGTGTGCTTCAAGAACTCTTTAGATACATATATTGTGGGAAAATTTGTAACATAAACAAAATAGCTTGTGAACTCCTGATTGCTGCAGAAAAATATAATATTCAAGAATTGAAAGCTTTTTGTGAACAAGAAATAATTGAAAATCTGGATGGAAATAACGCTGTTAAGTGCCTAATTTTAGCCATTGATAATAATTCTGAGCTTCTTAAGAATGAAACTATTCAGTGGATATCTTTTAATTTAGAATGTATGATTGAACAAGCAGACTTAGAGGATTTTGGATTAAAATACCCAAAAATTTTGTTTCAGATAATGAAAAGACATTTCAAAATAAATTATGAATAAAATTTATTTTTATCAAAATCATCAAAAAATTGTATAAAAACTAATACAAATTAAAAATGTGTGTTTCTTGTTTTGTTGTGTACAAATTTGTATACAAAATACATTTTTGAATGTATTCGATTTGGTAGTTTTATATTGTGATTGACAATTAACTAAATTGTGAAAAATCAAGCTTATGAGTTGATGAGAAAGAAAAAATTTTATACTAAAAACAGTCTTATTATTTAAAATTTTTTTTGTGCATTGATAACTTTACCTCGTTATTTTTTTCAGATAGTTGGTAGGGTATGCTGGTATAAAATTTAAAAAGATTTGTTGTAACAAAATTGCAAATTATGAAAATTGTATCAATTTACAGTTTTTTATAAAAATTTTTGATTCTAAAAAAGAGTTTTGTCATTTTGGCGCTATCAACAAATTTTTAATACACTTTTGACCAAATAAACAACTTAAAATTTCTTCTCTCCCAAAAAAGGAATGAGAAAAACTTGTTAAAAGTGAACTAACGACCTTGTCCGCAAGCCAGCCCATTCATCTTCGCAGGCGGAAGCGTTCTTTAAAAATCCGAGCACGATTGCTAAGTGAAACGCGCACCGCAAAGCAAAATCGGGGGGTTGAGGCTGGAATTAAAAAGGATGCGCGATCAACCGCCTCCTCCCCTAAAGTCTCACTCCGCAGATCTGGTAAAAATGTGTTATTTCTATTCACGACGTTGCTGCAGCCTGCCTGACGCGCGCGCGTCGCTAATGGAAATCTAATTATTGTCGCCACAGGCCCGTAGGATTAATTGTCGGGAGAATATATTTGCTTTTGTTTCGGGTAGACCGGTACGAAAGTGCAAAAGTTTTACTCTTCTTTTTTTACTTTCTCGGCAGTCAACCCCCCCCAAGTTTTCTCCTTCCTGGCACCTCCAAGATTTATCGAGAACTTTTGCAGCCTAGAAAGTTCCGAGAGACCTCTTCAGTTTTTTTTTTTTTTTTTTAACGAGACAATGTATGCTCCCGAAGTTGTGTACTTTAGCGTCCATATTCGTTCTTATAAACCGGGCTGATGTGCGTGAGCGGCAAAAAGTCGCCCGAGAGTTCGGATAACTTGTTGCCCCGCGTGTTTATTCGTAAAGAATCTTGAGATTCCAAATTATTTGGGACGGAATTTTCACCTGATAATCAATGTATTTTCGCTGCATAAATTCTGGCCTACTTGAGGGGTAAAAAGAATTGTGAATAGTTGAAGTAAGAGAAAAAAATTTTGACGACACAAAGAACTTAGCGATGATACCTAATAATATCTTGATAACAAATGCTTAATTTAGAAGTTTGCTTTTCAGGATGATGATAATTAGATCTGAGTTTTCGTTGTTGTTCATAATTCCTGGGGCTAAGTTTTTAATTAACTGTGCTAATTATAAACTTTATTATTTATGGTACTGAAAAAGATTCTATTATCACACGAGCAACAACCGATATTCGTTATACTGGTAAGCTGTCTGCTAATTAATTAACTCATTTAATTAAATTACACACGCCGCTAAAACAAAAGATTGATTTAAATTTAATTACTTCCAAAACATCGGTGACGAGTCCATAAAAATCAGAGTAAACACCCCATCAAAATCAAGTATTTATCGAGCTTCAATAAAAGTCAAGCTCTATTATCGAATCCATCAAGTCTAAAAGCCTCTTGATAATAATGAAAATTCCCGGGTAATCTCGCGCTCTAAAAAAGCACACACACACACCTCGCGATCGAAAAAAACACATGCTTATTACGAAAAAAAAAAAAAAAAAGTAGGAGGAAAAACGGAAAAAAGGCACCCTCCGTGTGTTTACGACACAAAAGACTTCTTCTTTTGCCGGCTCTGCTCATTTTCGCACGCGCATTAATGAGACACGAAAAACAAAGAATCTTTCAAGGGGGGACCGGGCTCCTCCCCTGTGTGTTTTTCGAATGATCAAAAGAGAGCTTTTTTACCCCCCCGCGTCAAAAGAGTCCGATACTTTTTAATCCCGCAAGAAAATTTAATTGTTTCCGAGGGTAAACCTGCATGTTTCTAGGGATGAAATAAAGCTTCCTTGCCGCCCGAGCACTAAATTTTCCTTTGGATTATGCGCCAGCAGCAGCGCGGAGCGGCAGACCCCGGTTGAGCTTTATCACGGTGGAAGATATTATAATTTTGGTAAAACAAAGTGACTCGCGAGCTTTGTAATTAAGAGGGGGACCCATAGCCTCCCTGCGTATTGTTTACCCTTTGATTGCGCGGATAATCGCGGAATAACAAGCTGAAGGATTGATTCGTCTCGCGTGCCGAGGAGGTTTAATTCATTTTTTAGACTTTTAACCTTGTTCCGAAAATTCGTACGCAATGCAATCAAAATTATGTAAAATAAAGCCGTGATTTAACACGGTCGAGTGTTCGTACAGTAGCGAGTTATTACTTCGGAGCTGGATGTTCATAAACGACTTTGCTGTATCAAATTTTATTTCGTGCGCAGGAACGAAAAAAGAAAATTTACTTTATTTTTTTTCTATATTAAACCGCTTTTTTTTTATATATATTGTTTTCAGGTAAGGAGTACTACACACTTGACTTTTCGATGGCAAAATGCACACGAGGGGCTCGCTACCTATCCCGGGATCGACAATAAAAATCTCTGTCTTATAAAAGAATTCGAACACGGGCCATCAAGCAACTTGAGTTTGTTATGAGAAGTGTCCCCATGCGGAACTTTTGGAGGAAAAAATTCATGATTGCCAAGTCACTTGAGATCGAACTCTAAAGCAATAAAAATGAAAAAAAAAAAACGAAATCATTTTTTTAAATATATAAGTCTCAATTGTACAATTCAAGCTAAATTTTAGATTTCTGGATTTTTTTTTAAATTAAGGAAAAAATTTTATTTTTGAAATAATTATTCAAAATTTACTGATACTATGTACTCATTTGAATAATATATAACTAAATGAAATTTGATTATTCTAAAATTACATCATTTGTGAGTAATCATTTTTAAATAAGTATTAAAATCAGCAGTTTTATTATAAGTTTTGTACATTCATTCAAGAAAAAATCATTGAATTGATACTATTAACAAAAATCTGTGCCAAAATTTAGAAAAAATAAAAAATTCATAATAATTCTAAAATAAAATGGGTAGGTCAATAATAAGTAATTTTATTAAATTATGATTCAATTTATAATTTATTGTAGCTTCATAAAACAATAATTAACTTATTATTTTTTTTATTCAATTGACGTAAGACGGATTTATCACTCAATTTAAAGATACAAAATTAAATTATTGAAAAATAGCTAAAAAGCAATTTTAATAATCATTACTTTACAGTATTAAAAATACAAATAAAAGTTATTTTGCAAAAAACTCAAAACAATTGGTAAATTTAAAAATACTTTCTTATAATGAAAGTAAATCTTTAATACCTAAATTATCAGCCAATTTTCTGATTACGACATCAGGAAAACAATTATTGAAGGTATATTTTAAACTAGATTCAACAATCAATGAATCGTCTCTTGCTTTTAAAGCTACTTCAAAAAGTTCTCGTAATTCATTTTCATAATGAGGAAATTTTAGTAAATTTTTTTCAAAACTGGCGACGAATTCTTCGTTCTTCGTCAATTGCGCTAATTTATTAATCTTTGACCACATTCTTAAAATACAGCTGTATGAATAAGGATGGTAAAATTTAATGCTTGACATCTGGGAAAGTTCTTTCGTGTAAACCTGAAAAGATTCTTCCATAATTGGGTGAGCGAGGATCGTATTGATATCTTTTGTAGACACACTAAGATTATTAAAAAATTTCCGCTTTGCTATTTCTTTAACTAATAAATTTATACATGAAACATCAAACTCCAGGTAATTTTCTGGATAGATTGAGCCAAAAGGAGTCCTGCCGCTGTTATTTTCCAAAGTGAGATCAGCTCCTTTTTGTAACAACAATTTCATAGTTTTTTCATTGCGCTTACAGCACGCCATGTGCAGTGCCGTCCACCCATCATTATTACAAGCGTTAATATCAGCACCTTTTGAAATAAGAAGTTGAAGTAACTCTTCCAAATCGCTTTTAGCAGCCAAGTATAACAGAAAGTTTCCGTTCCAATTTTTAATATTAACGTCTGCTCCTCTTTCGATGAGAAGGTGTATTAGTTCACAGTTTTTTAAAACGAATGCATAGTATAATACTGATTGTCCACTGTTATCCATATCGTTGACTCGAACCCCATAATTTATAAAAATTTCTGCAATACCTACTATGTCGATATCAAGATTTGGGTTGTGAACTGCATGTGCAATTGTCGTGTGAAGATAGTTTCGGCCGTAATCTTTACTGTGAAAATCGATGCATATAACGTGACGCTTGATTAGAAGCTCCAGTATTTCTTTTTGTCTAATTTTTGGTGCACTGAAAATCATGGACAATGTATTTACGAGTTGTGCGCCATTATCAAGTAAAAATTTAGCATATTTCGTAAAGCCTTGTTCTAATGCCATTCTAAGTGGGGTTCTTGTCATCCGATCATCGCGATAAGCGTTCACGTTAGCGCCTCGTTGAATTAAAGATTTCGCTACTTTTTTACTTCTTTGCCACTTGCCTCTTCCAAATATCACGATTGCATGGAGAAACGTGCAATTCAAATCAAATTCCTCGTTGACATCAGCTTCTAATTCTAAACACAGATCGATGAATTTTTCTTGATAATCGAGGATTAATTCCCACAACAATTTGCGTCGTGCGGTCACTGTACGAGTTTTAGGCAAGTCATTGCGGTTATCTGTGGGTCGAAGAACCGATGGGTTTTTCGAAAGAACATCTCGAACTGCGCAAAGGTCTTTTGTTTTGATTGCTTCTCGCAAATTTTTCAGTCCAATTTGAGAATACATTTTTCAGGACTGGATTTCAAACACGGTTTTGCAATATTGTGAAGTCTTTTAATTAGAATATAAACAGCTCACGTTATTCAAGAATCATTGTAAGCTACACTGTTATTTGATCGCGCACGAATAGGTTATGAGATTAAGATTTTCTACGCAGGGAGTATTTTTGCTAGCCAATCAACTACCTCCCTCTGCAGGGAGTTAAGTCAAACTGTAGTTTAAAATAATAATAATTATAATAAGATACATATACTTTATAGTTTAAAATCAAATTTTAAAAGTGGTTTAGTTAAAACATACTAGCAAAAAAGGGAGTTCTAAAATAAACCAGCTTAATAAATATCAACAAAAGAAATAAAAATCTTACAACAGCTGGAATATGTCAAATAAAATCGGCCACATACATATAAAGTGTTGTTGCACAATTTAAAAAAAATAATTATTGCCGCTAATCTAAAGACTTAAATTTAATTAAATAAAACATAAAAAATTTTTTAAATATTGAACATAAATATTTTATTTAAAGAAATTATTTTTTAAAAGTATGATGTAAAACATTTGTATATTTTTTTAAACAAATTTTTTGGAATTTATGGGAAAAAATTAATTTATTACTAATTTAATAATTAAAATATAGAATTTAGAAACTCTTCATGAATGTCCATTGTCGTTTCAAAAACGAGCGCTTAATTTGAAGTACCACTGTCGGCTGCTGTATGATTGAGGTTAGTTTTTAATGATGAGCAAAATAGTATAAGCTGATATAAATAATTACAGAAAGTTTTAAAGACAGACTTTTGAAATTGAAAGTAAAATTTTACATAGCCAATTACTACATAATCAAAAAAGCTGATTACGAAAAACTCTGCTGACCATTAAATAACTAAAAAAATGTTTTCTGATATATCTCTCAATGTAAAATTTCAATGTAAATCCAAGGTATCTAAAACCCCGTAGAAAATCCTGATTAACCACAAAATAGATTACAAGCTCGGACTTACCCTTATTTACCCGCTAACCAGATAATAATTAAAGCATACACGTACGACATCGCGTAGCGAGACAAAAAGCGTCTTTCAAACACTATCGAACAAAAGGCGCTTATTCTTTGTCTAGAATTAATATTCTCCGGTCAGTAAAACCCGCGTTTTAATACCAAGCTGGCTAATCTCCGGACACAAAAGCTCTGTTGTAGCCCGGACAAGGACACCGGTGTTATTGTTATTTTGATATTCACTACTGTTTTCATAATATAATAAGACGCGGGGAGCCCGTAAGAGGGTTGTCGGGGGGAGGGAATTCATCAGCGGCTTAAGACTTGCGGGACCAAAGTCGAGCTTTTGCTGATTAATGGACTTGGCGTGATTTGTAAAGTGTTTCGGGGAAAGGGGCTTTCACGCTCGAGGACGTCTTTGATTCGATCGAATGGCGAAGGAGGAGGGCGGAGGTGGGGGATTGAATACGCCTCGAGTTTATCTGATCCGCTCAGTAGCGGACGCGTCGGGGTAAAAAAGCCGGCTTTTATCGGGGATGAATGGAGAGACGACGACGACGCCGCCGACGCGATGCGAGGGCAGGCCGCGAGTCATGTGGCTTTTTTTACTCGCTCGAGTGCTGCTTCGGGCTCATTGAATTTTGTTTTGATGAAAAAGGAGATACTAAAAAGCAGTTTTTCGAGGAGTGGGGGGAGCAGCCTGGCTCTCTCTCCTGCGTTTTTCTTTTCTTTTTTTTATGTATTCATCTTTTTCTCTCTCTCGTGCTTGGATATTGTGTTCTGTCGAGTGATGTCGGGGATCGAGGTGAGCCGCGGCACGGGTCTTGGATTCAGATGAAAATTCAATAGTACCTACCTACCTAACCCCCTGGGTTTTTTTTTTTTCAATGTTTTGAGCTTTCAAGCCCATTCACGTTACGAGAGAGCTTTTGACTTTTTCAAATGAAAGTAATTCTTTTTTTTAAATCATATAATATGATGTATCTTTTTTACCAAGAGTTTGTGTAACCCAAATTTTATAAATTGTCAATTAAACTACTGGTTTGAAAGTCAAAGATGCAACTATGGAGCTTTAAGGGTTAAAAAAAAAAAAAAAATTAAATAGCCTAACTAACTGGTTAGAGTGTAAAAAATACGTCCGTATTTTATTTTTGAGAAAAATAAAAACTGCACTACCATTTAAACTTGATTAAATCGGTTGTCAATAGTAAAAAAATATATAAAAATGTTTTTAAAAGCTTTTACATCATCGTAGTTAGAATCTGCAGCAACGAAAAGTCACTGCCCTACATTCGTTTTTTTTTCTCGCTGGGGAGCAATTTTTCTGTCAATAAAAAAGTTTGAGGTATTTTTCAACAGTTAGGTTTTCACTTTTTTGGCTCGCCACTAAAAAAAACAAACACCAAAAGTGATGGTTTTTTGTTATTTACCGTTAGGATAGATTGATTGAAATGCTTTTTAAATTTCTTACAAATAAATTTTTTATTATATGTAAAAATTGGTTTTTCATCAACAAGTCATACTATATTAATTTAGAATATTTCCTCAAATATTTTTGTATTCAATTAATATAAAAACTTAAAACAACAAAAAGTTTAAAAAAAATTATAAAACAGTGGTACAACATAGACCATTCGGCCACTTTAAAAATTATATGTTATTATTTTTCACAACAGCTTGTATATAAGAAACCTAGAAACAAAGTTTGTATTGATAATTTTAAAATAGCAAGAGCTTTCTGTAAATATTGAGCTTTCTAAACCAAAAACACAGCCACATAATATCTCAAAGTGTTATTGTCACGATCTTGTTCTCTCCATTATCGAGTACAACAGGCTTTATCCCAAAATAGCCCATATAATAACGTAACTGCATTACAAATTAATCTCGCAATCGTAGCCAAGTGCAAAACAGTGAAACCCAACACAGCCACACACAGGCACACAAGAAAGGGGGCCTCGCCTCTCCCCCTTTCCTCCAGCAACTGCTTCGCCAGCCGAAATTAGTCGATAAATCAACAGTCCATATAGCCGGTGATTAAACATTGTTAGCCCGCAAGCTGCCCGCCGAACTAATTAATAGCGACACCGAGGTTACGCCGCGCCGCGTATTAGCGTGATTCAATTTTATAAGAATAAAAATGTCCGCCCGCTCCTTGTCGTCTCCTCCGGTCCAAGGTAATTGGAAAAAATCACTTTAATAATGTCAGCCGCTAGCCGCGCCCTGGTAGTGGTGACGCTATACGTATATATACACCGCTAGCTGGCCCGAATTTAAAGCTAATATCGCGCACCTGTCTGCGACGTCCCGGGAGGAAGAAGCTCCTGGAAATGAAAAGAGGAAGGAGTGGAGGGGGCAAAGTATAGTAAAAAAAAAAAAAGGACAAGCGAGGAATTTCGCGGTGACTGCGCCTTGGAATTTGATAGACCCGACGACAAGTCATTTTAAAAACTGTCATCTTTAGCGTTTCGCATTGTGCACGGAATCGGAGAGAGAGAGAGAGAGAGAGAGAGAAATGCTTCGGATGCTTCCCTTCGAAGCCGCACGTCCGTTATCCTGGGACTCCCCCGAGTGGCCTCCTAGCGCACGTTTCGCTGCAGTTATAATGCCACCGACGTCGCTCTCTCGTCTCGGTGCAGCCGCCGTGCCGCGAAGGGAGATAAAGTTTAAATTGCGTCGGCACGCGATTAATGAGGGCTTCGCGCTGTTCTCTGTCTCTCGCTTCTCCCCGTGCCTGCATCTATTTTTTCCCCCTTTTTTCTTTTTCATTCTCGGCGTTTTGGAGGTTAAAACTCCACGGGGAAGATTGAATCAAACGAACGATGGCGAGATTTATCAGTCTGGGGTCGCGAGAGAGAAAGTATTGCGCTTACAAAGTGACACCTGCACGATGGTGAAAATTCATAAAATGAGATTTGTACGAAAAATCGAAATTTGAGATATATTTCATAGTCCCACAGAATGAAATTCTGGGAACATTGATGAATAAATATACTCTGCGTTAATTAGTTTGTACAGAGAAGATATTCATTACAATTATTTAACAAAGTAAAATCTGTTTACATCAAATAATTATCAATTACTATTCAACACATTCATTCTAATTTTTTAAGGAATTCTTTAATATTCTGCAATTTATTTTAAAATCATCGTGACGCAAGTTACGCGAAGGAGTTGAAAAAATTAAGTTTTCCAGGTTTGCTTTTCGAATGAAGTTTATTTATATGAATTTAATGTATACAAAAAACTATATTTCACTTAGTTAGTGTAAATTTATTTAAAAAAATAATAATATAAAATTCTAAAAAATATTATTTTCTGAAATTTAATAAATTATTTACAATTCAAAACAAAAACTTAAAAACTTTGTTTTTGTTTAAAAGTATACAATTTAAAAATTCATGTTTATGTTTACAATATTTATAATTTAAATACCAAATGCATTCATTATTTCGGTTTTTCTTAAGCAGAGTAAACAATAATAATAATAGTAATAATAATAGTAATAATAATAATAATTTTAAGTTCAAGCTATTTTAATCTTTTTTCAAAAAACCCTCCTTTTTTTAAATTCGTTGCTCAAATAAACCTAACATTTAAAACCAATACCAACAATTATCTGTCTCCTTGAAAATTTCATTTTGAGCTGTTATTAAGCGATGAGACCGTGGTATTCGTCAACAAGATCCAAGCGTGAACCGAAATAGTTTACCTGCAAAAGTAATAAACAAAACTCATTACAAATTTTCAGCTTGTGTTTACTAACAAATGATGAGTTTGACAGTTAGAATAGAATTGTTCTTTAAAAAAAATTGATGAATGCGGATCAGAAAACCTTTTAATTTGAAGATTTCTTAATATACATTTTACCGTCGAAAATCTTAAAAAATTACATGCCATTGTAAAATGAAAAAATAAAATAAAAAATACCCATCAGCCGTACAATATTTTAATTACTAATTGCTTAAAATCTCAAGTCAGGTATAGTACGCTGTTTTTGAATGAAATTCTTACCACTTTTTAATTCCAAATAACAATAACTGCATGATAAATATAAAAAAATAAAATTTAAAGTATATTTTTACCTTCGGTTTATTCCAGTGGTAAATCTTTTAAAGTGAGACTCTTTCCCAATACTCGTATTACAATGTCTGGTAAAAATTTACCGAATGTTAAGTGCAACCTCATAATGACGGCCGCAGATTCATCCCTGGCGCGTACAGCTTCTTTAAAAATTCGTCGTAAATCATTTTCGTAGCGTGGAAATACTATATTTTTTTCAAACGATGCAACAAATTCTCTGTTTTTCGTCTGAGTAACCAACTTGTTAAAATTATTGCTAATATTTAGCACATAATAATACGTATATGAAACATAAAATTTAGTTCCTGACATTAGAGTTAGTTCTCGTAAACAACTTTCAAAATATTCTCTGGATTTTTTGTGTGCTTGTATCAAATTCAAATCTTTCTGAAATACTAGCTGATTTTTGAAGTTCAATTTTGCAAATTCTTTAATCATAGTACGCATGCATTGATTGTAATTTTCTGCTTCCGGATCGAGCGAAGAAAAAGGAGTTTTTCCGATTTCGTCCTCTGCACTGATATCTGCTCCTTTACGTATCAATAGACTAATGGTTTTTTCATGATTCCTAAAGCACGCTGCGTGTAATGCTGTCTCATTGAAATCATTTTTTGCATTAACATTAGCACCTTGCAGCAGTAGAAAATCAACAAGATCTACATTATCGTATCGTAGTGCAGCATAATACAGCGGAAAAAGTTTGTTTTTCGATTCTTTATTAACATCAGCTCCTTTCTGAATAAAAAAAGAGACCAAATCGATATTTCCGGTGCAAATTATAGCATTGTTCATCATATCATTGCAATCGTCAATTGGAGCTCCAGAATTCACGAGAATTTCAGCGACATCTCGCGCATCGGTATCGTAACTTTCCACAAAATGAGAGATAAATTGTTGCAAAATGGTTTGGCCCTGATAACTTCGAGCACACACGTCCAGACCGTACTTGAGAAGCAGAATAAGCAAATCTTTTCTAACACTAATGTTATTTCGACAGAAAATTCTGGAAGCTGGCAAACACCACATCCATTCGGCTCCTTCAAGTTTTTTGCCATTAGTGAGACAAAATTCCGATATTTGCACTCTTCTGCCATTTTGATTTTGCATACACTTAAAACTCGAATACTTGAAGTGTCGCATTAAATCAGAATTAGCACCGAATTTGGCCAAAAGTTCCAAGATTTCTTTCTTTTCAGGATAAATACTGTTCGACAACAGCTCTCTCACAAACTTGCTGTAGTCTGGATGATTTACCAACTGCGAATTATTAAAAAGCACCATGTAGTTTTCCTCAACATCATTTTTTTTTATTTTACTTGCTTTATGAATGTTATCTAATATGTCTGAAATATTCATTTTTACTTATCACCAAAGATCACAATATACAACAGTTTTTTTGAAATAAAAAATGTAAGTAAATAAAATAAATTTTTTGCTGAATTCTGCACTTAACAATTCGATTAAAACCAACGAGAAACATTAACAACGAGAAACTGTAACTTGATAGACACTACTCGCGTAATATATTCTTGATGGCGCCACCTGTCACGCCCTCTAGTGCTCTAAAACCAATCTATTCAACATTTGAAATTTTTAAATTTTACTATAATGTTATTTGTAATATTTTTAACTGCGACTGGTTCATCAATCAAGAGATTTCGCTTGATTTTATAATTTTTTACCGACTAACTAATTTATACAAAAATATTTAAAATTAAAATCAATGTAATTAACGGCATGCAATAATTTAGATTCAATCACTGTTGAAAAATTGATGATTCTTACAAAATTGAATAAACATTGCGGTAAAAATGATCGCTTTACAAAATTATTTCATATTTTACTGTATTAACTTTTTTTTTTTATTGTAAAATCATGCTAATTATACCCGTTTACTCATAACAGAGTGGCGAAAATCCAATACTATACTTTGTCTGTTCACGTCAGCTCCTTTCTGAATTAAAAAAGAAACCAGCTCAGTATCTTCTGTATGCATTAGAACGTTACCCAGCGCTGTTGATCTTAAGCCATCGATCTCATCAATAGACACATTTAGAGAAATCATTGTTATTTACTATTTTAAAATTACTAAATGATAAAAATCGAGGTCGAAAAAAAAAGTTATAGTAATTGCACAAATTTTCGTAAAATATTTTTGGAAATAAATTTTTAAATGTTTATTTGAAAAGTATTGTAAATAATAAAAATCATGCTATCAAATATTCAAACAAACAAATGAAATTGAAAATTATAGGCGAAGAAGCAGCTTGTTTCTAGGGACAACGGTCACATGGTTAAGAAAAAGGCTGCGCAGTAAGAGTACGAAAGAATGGAAAAAAAAAGGAGAGAGGGCAACAGTAATGGCATCTCCCTTTTCTTGCACGGCGTTTACACGAGTAGTTTCCTCCCCCTGGAGTCGGCGCTGCTGCTCCAGCTCGTGAATTTGTGTTTGTTGTAGCAGCAGCAGCAGTGGCAGCAGCTCGACTCCCTTGTTATTCAAATGCGCGAAGAGAAAGAAGGCCGAGTAAAAGCCGGTTTGAATTGAACCTGAGAGCTGCAAGGATCTCCCGGCTCTGTTGTGTACCCTCTGTGCGCTATACTTTGAATAGATGAACAAATGTGGGTCACTGTGGAATCTAAATAAAAAAAAAAAGAGAGAGAGAGAGGATGAGAAGTAGAGAAAAGGGAAAAATCAAGGATTACCTTTGCCTGTAACTTCGCATGGAAAAAACTGTCTGGACTGCATGGATTGCGAGCTTTTTTTTTTTTTTAAATCGATTTTTGTAAAGCTACCTTGGTTGAATTAGTTACAGAAAAGGTTGTTTTTCGTTTCTTTTTATAAGATTCGGATCAAAAACTCGAAGTTTATGGTGATGTCTATGGTAAAAACATAAAGTTCATTTTAATTTACAAAAATCATTCAAAAATGCGGTTGTCAAAATTAAAGCCACTTTAAATTTAAAATAAATTCATAAAATTTTTTTCATCATTCAAGAAAAAATCTGTACTAATACAAAAATTGTTTTTTAGTTAAAAATAAAAAATTTCATGCAAATATGAACCAAAAAAAATTTCTATAACTACTTACTTTAAAAAAAAAAAATCAGAAAATTTGTTTAATACCGACACAGTTTATACATAGTAAAATCTCTAGGAGTATTTAAAACAGTTTTGAATTACAGTTTTTCTTACGTACTTCAAATTTTATAAATTTTGGCTGATGGTACGAGAGGCCAGATCAAACTAGAGAAAAATTTTTTTATTATACGTACTAATCAATATATATAATACTGCGTCGTGCTGACTTCTGAACTCTTTATAGCAGGAACATAATTGAAAAAGC
This sequence comes from Encarsia formosa, assembly GCA_038277355.1. Classification (NCBI taxonomy): domain Eukaryota; kingdom Metazoa; phylum Arthropoda; class Insecta; order Hymenoptera; family Aphelinidae; genus Encarsia; species Encarsia formosa. Next base: position 118,657,966 of record CM076184.1, read on the forward strand.
TCATTTTTTCACTCATTTCTGAGAAATCTGTAATTAACTAAAAAAAAAATTTTAATCTTTCAAAAAACCAGTGTACATTATTAAAGATAAAAAATCTAAAAAACAAACAACCCACCAGCTTATTTGACAAAAACACCAATTTAAAAAAAAAAAAAAAAAAAAAACAGCGGCAAAGTTTATGTTTTCTTTATCTTCGCAGAGCAAAATACAAGGGTCGCGCATGCATTATTCACGTGTGTGGCGAATGGAAACCGATAATAAATTCCTTCCCTGATTTTTAATCAAATCACCCGGTGCCCGGCCCGACTTTATCGCTCCGACATAATATTTCCAGGGGCAGCAGCAGCTCTGACGTGTAAATTTTGCGAGCGCGCGCTTTTATCGGTCGGTCACGCGATATCGTAAATACACGCTGCTCGCGCGGGGCCGGCTACACTTTTGCGGCTCTGCACTCGGACCGAAACTTTGGAATATATATATTTTTTTTTTCGGCCTGGACGCCCGGACGGTCAAAGTTTTGATTGCCTTAATTACCGCTTCTTCCGCGGGGATGAATAAATTGTCACTTTTCAAAATCAATTTGACTTTTAAACGAACTTTACGAGCTTTGAAAAACTTTTAAATTGCAATTAATTTTAAATCATCCACCCCCCCCCCGTTACTTCTATATTGATTCAACTGGTGATTAATTTTCACCCCCTTATGATATCAAGCACAGACCGTAAATACTTTTACTGCAACATGACGCGTGGCTGCATCAGGAGTCGCATTTCTCCTGAAAATTCATTAGCGAGTGGTAATCATCGATGTTTGCGCATTGAGAATATTTGGTCAAATATCAGGCAAGCCTGCTATTGAAAGGGCTGATATTAATACGAACCGCGGGATTACGCGTGCGACTATTACCAGAGTTTTGAATTCGAATAGTTTAAAACAATGATTTCGAACGAGTTCGTTTAGGTTAGAAAACAGTCCCGGGATCCCGGAGAGAAGTTTTCGGATCGGTAAATGGTAATTTAAAGTTTTCCCGTCTGGCTTTTTTATTTTACTCCATAAACAATCTAAACTTGAATTGCCCCCGGTTCCGAGTGTCACGAAGCAAGATCGATTTCTTAGAAAAACAATCCGTGTCGTGTATAATTGCAAAGTAGTTTGCCAAAGCGGGAGAAAAAAAAAGAAATAGAAGAACAAGAGAGAGCGGGAAAGTTTTGTCACGCGTTTTACGGCCGACCATCACCGGCTGTTACTACTGCGGGGAGGATAAATGGAGGCGCGAGATATATTTTCGGAGGGGAGTTATGACGAGAATAGAACGAGGTGAGAAAGGAGTGATGGATGAGTGTCGAGAGCGAGTTTATGCACCTCGCGGGCGTTTGTACGAAGGGAAAAAAAAAAAAAAAAAAAACTGGGTGAACCCGCTCGATTACGAAAAAATTTGAATGGATCGTTCGAACTAACGCCCTCCCCGGCCCCTGAAAAATAAAAGCACGCGTACCTTTTTTATCATTGACATTAGTTTCGGAGGAAAAGAGATCGTTTGAAAAAACAGACTCGCCGAGAGGTGGATGAAATATTAGATTTGGAGGGAAAATAAATACGGCTTCGATATTCAAGAGAGCTTTTTTTTTTAGAAATAAGTTTGGAAAAGATAAATAAAAATTTTTTTGCGAATTTATTTGTAATACGTTTTGCAGTCCATTGAAAAACCACGATGAAACGATGTTTGAAGAATACAGTTAATGAATTTTGATGGATATTTCAGCGTCGAATATTTTTCTACGCGGTGCGGGCGCGTCATTTTTTGCTTATTTTATGAAAAATAATGAAGTTTGCGAGTCGCGTCGGCAACAACGCTTCTTTCCATTTTTTAATCTATCTCGCCAAACATACATTTATTATGCGCTAGTTTGACCCAGAAAAGGAAAAAAATGTGTTGGTTTTTTTTTCTCAAAGTTTTCTTTGCTGATGATAATAAATATGGGATAAATCAAAAATGATAAATGTAGCGGTGAATCTTGGATTAGAAAGAAAATTGCAAATTGAAATGACGGAATCGTGAAGTTTATTTTTCAAAAATACTCGTTTTATTATTTTATGATTGTTTAGGAATGTATGTATAAAAAGATTTAATTTTGAGAAATCTAACGAAGTATTATTAAATTTATAAATTTCGATTTGCGTGGTACTTTTTTGCAAAATAATATATTGAAATATGAAACTTTGCTCGTAATATTTTTATTTTTTACGAGAAGTCAAAAAGAGAAAAGAAATTTAGCATCTACCATACAAGTTTATTGTATAATTTTTTAAAATGAAAAATTTCAGAAGATTTTTGGCAGATCTGAAGGGCAGATCCAAGAAAATTTTTCTCGCCTTCTGGTGAAATTCTGCTGAAATTTCTGGCAGGATACATAAGTTTTTTAAAAACTATTACGAAAAATTCTTACCATTATGAAAAAGCTGAAAATTGTTTTAAAGAAATACGAAAATTTCTTCGTAAAAAAACTCAATTTGTTAAAATTCAGTTATTTAAGTACTTTAAGCATATATGTAAAATAACAAACCTACATAAACTTTCTGAGAGTCATAAAAGAACTTTAGTTCCATTTTTTTTTTTTTTTTTTTTCGGCGAGAGTAATGTGTTGGTCTTTCTAATTGATAATAGGCTTGGAAAAAAATGTGTATAAAATTAAAAAACCACGACATTATATAAAGATTCTACATAAAAAAAAAGCTTTGGACTCCAAACGGTTTTTAGTCCCTGTCAAAAACTATCGAGGACAGTTACTAATTTTCCAAAAAAAAAAAATCCACTTCTCATCAGAAGTCTCATCCAATTTAAGAAATTACAATTTTTTCGACCGCAGAATAACCAAAAATAAAAATTCTCATAACACTTAACACCCAGAAACCATCCGACACTACTCACTCCTAAAAACCTCTAAAAACTTGATGAAGTCCGGGAGATCAATTTAATTTAAACCCCGCCTCCAAAAAAAACCTACAAGAGAGAAAAAGTCGTCGATTCAAACTCGTATCAATCTATATGAAAAAAGGGGGGGGGTATGGTACGGTATAGCTCGGGCGGTCGCAGTGTATAACTGGGAACGAGCTGTTGACCCGGGAGGATAAATGGCCAAACAGCCGTCATTCAGCGCCAGGCTGGTGCAGTTGTGTTTACGGCCTCGCGCTGATATACACTTCGAATGCAGCGGCTCTTTCTGGAAACACAACGCCCGTATTTTCCTCTCTCGAACTTTGACCCTGATACGAATCCCGCCTGCGATTGTCAATTCAAACTACCCTCCCTGCCCCCCACCGTAAACGTGCGACTGGCATTAGATTTGATAGGCCGAAAGAGTTTCACAGATATTGTTTCTGATTTTACCCCCGGGGTATGGGGGTTGACGCCGACGAGCTTTTTTTTTTAGTATCTCGCGGTTGTGGTGGATTTTTATTTTTTCATAAACAGGTGGATATGTGGGTTTCCATTGTCAGCGTGGGAGCTTTGTTGTTCGGGAAGATGATTGACGCTTGTTAAATTAATTCATACATATACCCGACGTGCGATGAATTCTCGTACGAGTGAAGAATCTTACGTTGTACACACTCGAGCTTATGAAGTTTTCATTGTAATAGATTACTTATGTACATGCACGAAACATTGATTTTGCAGTTTAAATTATGTATGCGCGCACTTATTCATGAATACGTAATATGATACATTAGGTGCGGTGTCTCGGAGCCTCCAAAATTCATCGTATCGAAATTTAATATTTACGATGAAACAAGATGATAAGCGTAACGTCTTGAAATTTTAATGCACCGTGCCAAGAGTGATTTTCTAAATTTAAGCTCTTTGTGAAATTTTAATTGAGATAACTGCACGAAATTATCGCCCGAGATTACGGTAATTGAGTTGAACAGTTTTTGCAAATAACCATGCATGAGCGCGATTTAAATATGTTTAATTATTCGAGACAAAAGTTTGTCCGAATCAAATAAATTCTCTAACGCAGTTAACTCGACAAACATTCATTGCGCACGATAAAATAAACACACTCGGGGGGCTGCAAGACCAGCCCATGAAACAAATGTTATTTAAATATGCGCGAGTAACTAAATTTGTGGACGCTCGTATATTTTTACAAAACACGCACCGCAAACATACCAATTGAATCTTAGAATCTTTTAAGGGTAACTCTGTGAGGTTTAAAAAAAAAAAGGTTTTTTTATTGGTGCGTTTGTATGTCTTGTAAACAATTTTTTAACCATTTCATACGTAAATAACTTTTTCTGTTTTGAGATTAAAATTCAAAAAGTATTGTATTTGTTATACTGTAGGATAAAAAAAAATCAATATTTATTTTGATGAACTTTTCAAAATTAAGCTTCAAAATTAAATTTTTTCATAATAATTAAATAAATTCAATAGACTTGAAAAAAAATCAAAGTAACCAATGCAGAAAACTTTTCTAGTTCTGTTACAAAAGTTAGAGAAAGACTCATTTTATCGTCCAAGGACAGGAAGTAATCAGCTGACTTCCGCATGTCGTTTCTTGTGAAAAAGTTGAACAAAGAAAAGAGAGCAAAGACCTCAACGAAACAAAAAAAATTTATTCGAAACTCGAACCAAAATTTCCAAAAGTTTATCAGAAGTAATTAAACGAAAAAATTCTTCCTCAAAATAAATAAAAACGTTTTCAAATTCTCCAGTCAAAAGTAACAATTAACTTTTAAAACAGACTAGCCAAATAAACCCTTTGTAAAGGCACCAATCGAATAACTCGGAAACTATTTTGTCGACAAATCAAGTTTACAATCGAAGCATTTTCCAATCGCGAGCTCGCATTTTCATCACAAACACGTAAGAGATTATACCTCTGTGAAGTCGTGAAAAAGGGGAGGTGGAAGAGGATAAAAAAAAGAGGGGGGAAAGACGAACGAGGCTTTCCACTTAGGCTTGGTGGTGGTGCACCGGCGGTGTTTGCCGAGGAAAAACGATCGAACAAAAGAGAGTAGTAGGTTACGACGTAGAAGGGGTGGGGGGGGAGGGAAAACGCGCTCGCTCTCCTTTTTTCCTCGGTGTGTTTCAAAAGGCTTTTCGATTTTTATCGCCGGTTCGCTCGTTTTTTCCCCCTCGCACTTCGAGCCGCGAACTCTCGTATGAAAGAATTAGAAGACTGTTGTTTTTTTTTTTACGCGCGAGTTTTTGTTTTTTTCTTTACAATTTAATTTTTTGATATTTGATGGGGAATCGCTGCGTAAAACGTGATCTGAATTAATTGAACTGCATTATACACTTTTGATTCCCATTAGTTATGCAGCTACATGATGTTTTCGATATTGTCGAGGGAAAATACATCGATTTAATCCTTTATATCCTGGAGGGTTTTCATAATTCAATATTACGTTCATTTGATATTCTGATCCTGTTTATAAGGAAAACTTCGTTGTTTGAGATAAAATAGTACTGCTGTTCATACTTGAGTAAACGACAAAATCACGAGTTTGAAGACTCTGTATTTTGGTCTCGAGACTCATTGAAGAGCCTCATTAGCCCAAAAATTGAGTTTTAAGACACGAGATGAAACTCATTATTTATGTAGAGCCTGACTAGGTCCAAAAAATTTTATTTTATTTTTTAGGAAAAAAGTAAAATTCTAGAAATTTCATTTGAACGAAATTAGAATTTTCAAATTCGAGTCTTCAGTTCTTAATTTTTCAACTCAATTTTTGAACTCTGGACTTATAAGTTTCAGAGACGAGTCCCAAGTCTCAATTTGTAGATTCATAAGTCTTATATTTCTAATACTTATAATAGTAAAAATTATGTATAGTAATTATCTTAAAAATGGTTGAAGATAATACACTGTATTCGTACTTTCAAAATCATTTTTCAATATGTTGATAGAACTTTTTTTTTACCGATGACTAGGTGATGCTATAAATTTTTTGTATACAAATAAACAACAGCGCTGAAAGTAAAATATCCTAATCGTATTTTTCTCAAGACCATCAATTCACCAGTTAATTTTCTCCCAAGACATATTTCATAAAAACAAGTTTCTACAAATTTACAGAAAAACATTTCTCGGTCATTCATAACAGCCCCGCCACTCGAGCCGATCAAAGATACAGTCGAACTTTCGAACAGTGAATAAGCTCCCCGCTAAACGAGCTTTGAACACTCAATAAAATGACTCGTCACCGCTGGTTATTAATGACCGTAGTATAATACACAAGCCGAGTCACGACGAGGCCAAGTATAAGAAACGAAAAAAATAAATAAAATTGAAGCCACCGTACGATGCATTAATGATGGGAGTAGGTCATTCCCGGATCGACAGTAAACACGGCATTAATTATGTAATCCGCGAGTGGATCGATCCCCGGGATGAAATGGCACTTGGCCAGAACACATTTTGAGAGAAGGGATTATAAACCACCGAGTCTACTGTTGACGAGTCGCGGGTACAAAACGTTAATTATTAATCGCCCCGTGTTAATTAGGAGAAAAAAAAGAAAAGCACCCCGACCCTGATTACTTTTGTACCAAACCTGGCACTCGAAAAAAAGGGTCCCTCGGGAAGGAGTAGAAATGAAAAGGAAGCAATCCTGGATAATGAAGAAGGCATAATAAACTCCCCCCCGCAGAGAGATATATCTCTGTTTTAAAATGAACAGATAAAAAAAACGAAATGCTTCTTTAATTAATGCCAAGTCTTGGGGATGGACCGAATAAAAGAGCTACGAAAATTCTTGCCCTGATACGCATCATTAATTAAATTTTTAGACATAGCGAAGCTAGACGAAGATGAGCATAATAAGCATCCTGCGAAATAGTCTTTTGTGGGAGGCGAGCTTTTTCTTAAAAAATTCAGGCGCTGATTTTCAATATTTTTAGAGTTAATAATTCAGGCGGGGAATTTAAACTGATTTTTATGTAAGGCACTTCGCTCGGGGAAAAGTTTCTCTTTGAACAAAATGAATATTCTGAGGTAATAGGTTTTCCCTACCGATTGATTTTGGAAAAAAAAATTTATCGCGTCTTGAATAATAATAGAATGGATTTCTACTTCCGTAACTCTGAAACGATCTTTAATTGCAGCAGCCGGGAAAAAGTAATTTCAATAATTGAAATATTCCGGAACTTCGGGAGATATAAATCTAATCTCGCTGTTCAACAACGAGTACATAATGAGATCCTTCTTTTTACCGCACGCAATTTTCCCAAAGCGGAAAATGCTTTTTTTCTTTTATAAAACTACGACGATGTTTATCATTCAAACAAGACGAAGTAAAGCGCCTCGAGAAAAGCTAAATCTTCCAACCGCTAGAAATAATGCTAAAAGAAGAAGAAGAAGAAGAGGAAGAAAAAAATGTTGAGGGGAATTCGCAGCCGAGAGAGAGGTAGAGCAAACGTGATCCGGGGCAATTTTAAAAATTCATTACACTCCGAATGGTGAGAAAATGGCTTCCACTAACGATCTCGAACTCTCTCTACCAAAGTGCATTTCTTCTCTCTCTATCTTTCTTTTTTTTTTTCTCTCTCTCTTACTACTATGGAAAAGTGCGAAAAATCAGAAGTCAGGGGCCAAGTCCGGTCGTTGCAATTTTTATAATACACATCGAGCATTGTTGACGACACAAAGAAACAAGACATCATCCTTATTGAAATTTAAAAATGGGTCAGTGATTTCCGTAGACTCGACGAAATATACTTTCTTATAATCCCGCAATTCAATATATTTCAGACCTAAATTTGAGAGAGCTCCGCGAGTTAAATCCGGTGAAGCATTTGTCAGGAAAAATTTCTATTCAAACTTTGCAATTTTAGGTTATTTCTACTCGAAAAAGAAGAAAAAGAAATAGAGGATGAAAAAAATGATATAAAAAAAAAAAAGAAAAGAAAGTTTTAAATTTAGATCAGACGTAAAAGTCGAATAGTTTCTTGTTTTTTCTGGAGCAATGTAATGTCTTACCTTTCAAGCTTTGCTGAGGAATTGAATATTCCTTTGTTTATTTTGTAAATGTAGATTCCATACATTTTCCCAGAGCTGTATTCTGCATTCAAAATCATCTAAACTATTCCTTGTAAATGTTATTCAGAATAACTAATATCTCACGAAATATGTATGATACCAAAGCTGATCTAGAATGTTTACTTTTGCCGCGAAGTTAATAAATAAAAAAAAGCTCAATTTTTAAATAACAAAAATTGTCATTCTAAAATTATTAATACTTATTTAAAGGTTTTGAACTCTAAAAGCAAACGTAAAACTTAGATAATAAAAATTAACTAAAAGAGTTATGATGAAAGAAATTCATTAATAGCTCACTATAAATTTCTCACCTCATAACATACATCAAGAAAAAAATGCAATATCATAAAATATTAAAAAGTTATAGAAGTATTTAAAATTTATAGAAGTAATTATTAATTGAACTTTTTAAAAAATCTTAATAATTAACATAATCAATATAATTAATATTATTTGAAAGTTTTTATTGAACAAAATTTTGTGCATGTTTTAATTCATGAAACATAGTCTTACTTATAATAACTAGGGAAATTTTTAGTACACTCATATTTGTAAAGTAAGCTTTTGAATAATTCATAGAAAAGGCACAATCCTAATAAAACGCTCGGAGGATGTTCATTTGAAGTCCAAGTCAGCAGGTCGTATTTCAAAAGTATAGAAAAGAGGCAGCTAGGTAGGTAGGTAGCTAGAAACTCATTAGTAAAAGTAATTCCGGTCTTTTAAAATCGCAAGCTCACTTGAGTACCGCAAGCTTAACGCGATTAGCCGGGTCTGCAGGCCTAGAGTAGGTAGTCTGCAGTGTTGAACCTCCCTTTTTTGGCCGAGCGGCGCTTTTACCAACTATTTAGCTTTTAAACTTTGCCGGGAGGTACACGAGTACAGGGGGTGGTAGTGGTAGTAGTAGTATTCTTTCGCCCTAAGTCTGGAGTGGAAGGGCCATAATTTATGGGCTGTTTTTCGCCTGCGTTAATTTTATAGCCCGCGCTGCTACCCTGCAAGGATCATTTTACGTGCGTTTATACTGGAATTTCTCCACCGCTCGCACTTAATCATTGTTTGAACAATTCTAGCCCCCGCACCGAGCGCGCTCTGCTGCATTTATATTATACGCATCCGTGCGAACGACAGATGCAATTAAACGAGCAGGGTGAGAAATAAGGTTGGAAAAAAGAGGGAAAGGAAAAAATGGTGCCTTGACTGCTAAGTGTTTTTGCAAATTTGTTTATACAAGTAAGATTCGTGCTTGAGCAATACTTATGCAGCTATGATAAAAAAAATACCGTTTGAAAAAATTCTATCTGCAGATAATTAAATAGAACTTTTTCAGAAAAACAATACATTTTCATGTTAGTAATTATCAAATCATTTTTATTCTTTTACATTAGAGGGGCGGGTTCCTAGACGAAAGTTCACGTTTTGTGTGCGGTGTGATGAAATATCAATTTTATGACAACGCATGCGATAAAAAACGGATCTTTCGCAAAAACTATCATAAAACTATGTTCGATACGCAAGTGATGAGTAAGCAATCAAGAATGACATGTTGTTATTGTGCCTTGCGGAGTTATGTTATTGTTTACATATAGGAAACGAGTAATTTTAGCCAGCGTATGAATTTTCATAAAACTCTTATCATTTTAAGATAAATAATTTATCCTAGTTTCATATATTTTTAAGATTATAGTTAGCTTTGGCTATCAATTGAAAGCCGAAGACCTATTTTTTTTTTACTTTATATTTATTATTTACTTTCCTAATTTAAATCCTTTTCAATCATATTTGGTTTAATAAAAAAAAAAAAATGTATGCAATAATTTTCTAGACAGCAAACATAGTTATAAAGTCTCTTTCACTGCAGAGTTTGCAATATAGATTATAAAAAAAACTTTCTTATAATACTTTTCAAAACAGAAATGATTAACAATATTTTTTAGTAATGAATTTTGTGGTTTCTTATCTTCTTTGAAAAAACTAATGTACACAAGTATGAATGAGAATTCGTTCTTTGTAGTTTTAACCAACTCAAAATGAATTTATGCAAAATCATAATAAGAAAATAATTTTATGATTGAAAAATTTATATTTTATTTGGTTAGACCAAACAGTACCTGCAAGAGAAATGGTAAAAATTCATTAGACTGACTTAGTTTCATACTAACCCCACTGCCTGTTAAAAGGCAAAAAAGTAAATATAAATCGAGTTTTGAAAATGTACAGTTATTTTAATACGAAAAAAAAAACAAACAAACTGTTAGCTTCCCATTCATTTGAAAATTCAAGAAGAAAAGTGCGTGAAAATGTTTCCCGAGAAATTCGTTTTCCGTTCGCACAAGCCCAGATTTATACGTTATCCCGGTCGGAATATTTTTAAAACGCAGGAAAAAAAAGTAGGTGAACAGGTTTTTCGATTCGCTCTTTTTATATGTATTTTTTTTCCACCCTCTAAAAGTGCGGGCCGCAAAAAAAAAAGCAAAATAAAGCATCGCTCGTTAAAGTATCAGCGGTGGCTCGAAAACTTGTAAAATGACTTTGAAGCCCGCGCGTGTAAAGTATCGGCTTTCTCCAGGGTGCAGCTGCCTAAAATTACTGCGAAATAAAAAAAAATATTCACCTCATCGTTAAATCGACCTCGAATAACCGGGGAGAGCGAAATTTCGACGTAACACAAACGCCAAAAGCATACACAAAGCTCGTGCACAATCTCTGTTACTCGCGCCCAGCTCTCTCTTTTACCCGAGCCATTAAATTTCCCCCCCCCCCTTTTTTTTTTTACCGCGCAAACAAAATCCATCAAATCTAGAGAATATTAAAATACACACTTTATTATTACGAAAAAAACTGTCCGAGGCTTTTGTGATACACTTTGAATTTTATATTTGGGTCACTTTGTAATTTCGGTATTGTAAATGATCTCCACAAAAAAAAAAAAATGAATTTTTATCTGATTAAGCTGAGTGAATTTTGTACGCATCGGCCGTTTTCAAAATTAAAATACTTCCAGACTAAAAAATTATTTTATTAAGGTAATTTTTTATGCTAAATCTCGTGATATAATCAATGCTGGACAATTGCAATCGTCATTAATAAAAAAATTTTAGTTATCGAAGGAGAAAAAATTAAACTTGATCGCGGAAACTTTTAGATGCCTTCTAAAATTTTTTCAATAAATCAGCAAACTGCGCTGAAAGTATGAAACTTCAAAACTACTCCATATAAATTCAAAGATCGGTTGATAACAAAACGTTTTATTACTTTTGTTATGTTATTACTGCGCTATCGGCAAAACTTTTGTTTTGTCATTTGAAAAGAAGATTAAATTCGAAACAATTTTTTAACTTATTAACAAAATAAATTTATAGTAAAAATCGAGGACCCCAGCTGGTCTTTTAACAAAAACAAATAAATATTTCGAGGATAAAAAAAGGGCGCACCGGAACCACAAGCTCATTACTCCCAAAAATAGAGGTTTTTCAGTCGACGCGCCCTGGCGATGCGGCCACCATGCATCAGTCCCGGTTTTCCCATCCGTCCTGCTTGGCTACGATGTTTCTCTCTCGGTTGTCGCGCGCATTAAATTCCGGGTGCAGACCTGCAGGTAATCTCGTAAACGAGAAGCGAGCGTCGCGCATTAATCCGTTCGCGCGGTCCCGCGACATTAATAAACTCTTATCCTGCGGCCGTGTTCGATTGTCCCTGAAGCCCCCTCCTTTTTTAACGTTTTTTACCTTCTTTTTTGGTTTTTTTTTTTGGGGAGGGGTCGTTGATCCCGTTGGAAAAGTTCGATGTAAATTTGTATTATTTTAAGCGCGATAATTTGAAGCGACAATAAATCCCCGGGGCATGACTACGATTAATGATGTTGACGCTTTCATTGAGCTTGTCGGGATGTCAAAAGCGTTTTGACTACAATTTTGAAGCTTAGTTTTGTGTCTTTATCTATTTAATTTTACAATTTTCTTCTCGTTATTCTTTATGATGAATAAGTATTGGCTTTAATTTTTAAATTTATCGTTTTGAGCGAGGTTTTGAGTACAATTTACGATTTTATGATTAATAAGTTGATAAGTGCATAAAGAATTGTCCGAACAGGTTATTTGATGGCATTTTAAAGTAGAAATTTTATGTGTATTTCATAAGTTATTTCAAGAAAGGTATGGTGACCCTTGATACCCTGATTATGCTTGGCTCGAGAACCACTTTGAAGGGTAAGAAGAGGTCAAAAAAGTTGAATAATGACACTTTAGGTCATATAAGAATGATTGACGCACTTATCCTAGCAAAAAAAAAATAAACCTAAACAAAAAATTTTACCTTTCATTAACGCTTGAGTACCTAATATTACCATCTACGTAAATTTTAAACTGTAAGCTCGGTTGAAGACTACACAATGATTGAAATGGCTTCAGTACTTAAATTATTTAATAAAAACTTAGGCTTGGGAGAGCAATATGATCTTTCTCAGCAAATCTTAATCTATAAAATCAAAAAAAAATTTAAAACCAGTTGAATAGATTATAAGAAAGAATCTAGTCTCGTTTTTTGAAAATATTTTTTTAATAAAAATGAGTTTAGAACCAAAACAGCTAGAAATGGACTCATGCGTCAATATAAATGTCGTAGTGGAAGAGCTGGACACGTAAACAAATTTTTGGTATATCAACAAGATACATTTTGGTGAATCTATTGGAATTTAAAATTCATTTATCAGTATCCAAGTTGTAAGCTCTTAATTTAAGCTTTAAAATGTATCTTACCCGTCAGAAAATATTGTTTTGGTTTTTTACAGCGTCAATTCTTGCCATATTAGGTACGATTAGTTTATACCAAAATTTTTCATCTCTATCATTTTTCATCAATATATTTTTTTCATTCAACTTTTATTTATAGGCATCATCAATTTTTTTCAGACATTTTTTTTAACACAGCTCGATCCCAGATTTTTTACTACAAAAAGATTTTACCAAAAGCTTGAATTTTTAAATTTCCAAACAAAAGCTTTTCCAAAAAAAAATTTACTTTGTTTATCCCGAACCTAGCAAAATTGAATCCTAACCTGTGATTACTTAACTTCCCCCTCCCCAACATCCTCGAACCCCGAATTTGAATTTTGGAATTTGCATTTTTCACGCTATAACCCCGTCTCATGAAATATTCACGCGAAATTTACAAAAATAAAAAAACCACCCTCCGTCTCCCATAAACAAGATGTAAAAACAAATCCAGACGTTTCGGAATGAAAAAATTATATTTATTCCCGAGAACTTTGAGTCGGCCATAAATTTTTTCCCACCTTCGAAGGGGATGCCTCTTTTTTTTTTTTTATCGAGCTTATTTATCGCGCAAATGTGCGGTCTGAAAGAGAGCGGCCACGTTTTAGAGTCGTTTCGCTGCCAATGACCTCACCGTCGGCCGTTTCGTTTATTTTCTCTGCTTTCCCTTCGCAGTAATCGAGGGAGCCAAAACTGTGAGCACGGGGGCTTAATGAAAAATTATCGCAGTCTCGAATTTTTTCTCTGTCCAGTGGCTTTTACCGATGAATTTTCGATTGAAAAGTAAAGATTTTTTTTTTATAATGCGGTAGGGGAAAACTTTTTTTCGCTATCAACAGTGTTATAACTTTGTTGTTATTAAAATATTTAATTTTGTCATAAAAATATCTGTGTTACTGTAAGAAATGATAAAAGAATCATTGAAGTTATCATGACTTATGTTTGATTACAATAATTAATGAAAACGAGTTGTTTGACTGAGTTATAATAATGTTTAATTTTAAGTAATAAAGTAATATGTAATGTACCGAAAAGGAAAATTGAAGAAAAAAATACATGATTAACAAATAACAAGGGTATACAAAATTGTTTTTTTTTTATCAGTAAACATAAACTTTTTTAATTTAGAATATTTTGAAGTACTATTAGAATTAATCTGAAAAATTTTCAACAAAGGTTTAACAAAACTTCTCTTTTATTTATTTATGTATAAAAAAAAAAAAAAAAAAAAAAAAAAAACTAAGCTTTTTAACAACAATTGAAAAGCTCATTTTTTTAGGTTGGCATGTTCTTCTATTACAAAAGTAATAAAAAAAATTGTTTTCAAGAGTAAAATCGGATAATCTAATACAACAGTCTATTGATAAATTGAACGTGTTCAATTGATCTAATCATTGGGCTTTTGGAATATGCCGACAATGTTAAGTGATCCTTTCTACATTTATAATTTTTTCCTAAGCTTCTAAGCTTGCGGTTGATTTGTACATCATAATCGTAAATAAAAACAGTTATAGTAAAATACATTAATTTTTTTTACTTTTGTTACAATACAGCTTAACTTATTTCTATCTAAAATAATAGCCTCTCATTGATGAAAAAAACTTCTCTACAAAGTTTAATTGGTACCACGGCGGCGTTACAAAGGCCGAACAGTCCTCGAGTGCTGAGAGAAGCAGCTTCGCAAGCTCCAAGGTTTTTAAGCGCAGCGTCGATTTCGCGCCCCCCCAAAGGAGGTACTAATCAGTAATGGGGTTTTCACTTTTGGCACAATGGCCCAGCCTCCCCCGGTTCCAGCCAGGCCCGTCAAACGAGATAACCGATTCGGTGCACTGCTGACGAGGTTCGAAACTGTTAACTACTGCACTGTTTTAATCGAGTTGAAATTATTTGGCTGGTAGGAGGAGGTTATCCCCCCCTCCTCACTCCTCCCGCTTTCAGAAAAGTTGTTCCGAATCGAAACTCCGACACAATCGACGACGATTGATATTGGACTTTTACCCCCCTCCCCCAAAGCTTTGTGCAGCGCTGTTTAATAAAAAAAAAAAAAAGAAAAGAAAGGTTCTCATTGCTTCGCGGGCTTTTTCACACTATCAACTTTGCGGGCTCTAGTGGTCGTTTGAGAGTATCCCCGCGGTTTATTTTTCAACGAGAGTTCCAGCGGAGGTTTTGAGTGCCTTGGGAGCGCTTCGGTAAACGAAGAGTTTTCTTCTTCTTCTTCTTCTTCTCGCAGGACATCTTCTTCTTTTTCTGTGTTTCAACTTCTTCTTTTTTTTTCCAATTTGTAAAGAGCAGCTCGTTCGGGCGCACTTTCGAGTTGTTTTCCGATATGAATGTTTAATGCGATTGGGCCGGTAACGATTGTTTATTTATTCCACTTGTTTTGCTTCCGAATTGATACAAAAACCCGGGGCGTCCTGGTGCGTTATTGTTTCAAATAGTTTATCGCAAATAGGAATTGCAAATACCGAAGTTGGGGGCGGCAGGGGGAGAATATGCTATTGACTATTATGGCACCCTGATTAACAGTTATTGGGTACACACTTAAGTGTACGACTGCGCCCGCCGGGTGTGATGAAATACGTTTAACATGCCCCAGAGGCGTGCGGCGGGGAGAAACTACTCGCGGCGGCAACGGCCACGGCTGTGTGTATACGTATACGCGCCGTGTTGTTATCGATCCCCGCGAGTAATTTTGGCTCCTCGCGCTCCCAAGAATATTGTTTTTACCTTAGCTCGCGCCTCCCTCCGTACTTGGCTCCGTAATGCTGTCGCTTCTGAATACCCACTGTTTCGAAACTTGTGAATTTGTTTTTGCTTTGGATTCTTCGAATGCACGACAGGTATTTTTTGGTTTAGAATCCCAAAATTTGGTTCCGGTAAGACATCACAGTTGTAAATTCAATAATTTCGCTGAAAGCTCAGCCCGAAAATTCATCGAGCGGACGATAGAAACAAACCGGTCCGATGATTGGTATAAGACCTTGGTGCGGGGGCAATAAAATCCTCGGGGCGCAGTATTACGGGATTGAATTGCAAATAGAGACCGCAGTCGTAGCGGGCTTACTCGCGTGACAAAGTGTCCGATCGGTTAGTACAGCACGTACGGCTTGTACCACCACCCCCGAAGAAGCGATAAACGTGACCCGAGCATCTTCGGCTTGTCTTCGGGGGAGGGGGATACACGCCCCTGGAAAAGATTACAGCTGGAGGACGGCCGGGATTAGCCGGGAGCATTGTCGAGAGGGCCAAGTTTCAGCTCTCGAGTGGTGGCCATTACCTCGCCCCGGCAGCACTTCGGTTGTTACCCGGTAATTCGAGCCCTCGTTCGAGAAGTCGTGCCGGCTTCGGCTAATTGATTATTAACTCTGAATTATTGTTTGATTTTGGAATTTAGGTTTTTTCACCTTAAGTTCGAAACTATCGCACTGTAAATTTACTTTTGTTTAGTGTTCATGACGAGTTGGGGAACTTTTTATTGTGTTCGTCTGCTTGCTTGATTTGGTATAGAGTTCGTCATTGAAAATTACATCGGTAATTTAATCCAAGAATTAATTTTTTTTTTTTTTTTTTCACTACAAAAAAATAATTTAAATAAACAAATTTTTGTGAATACTTCAACTACAATTTTTTAAATTAATTTTTAAATAAGAAGGACTGTAGATAGCTTGTATGGTTGAAAAAAAAACGTACAATTAAAATCGAATTATTTTTATTCATTTTTTAATCAGGATGTAACATCAACTTGTTAAATATTTATATTATGAAAATTATATTTATCATCATATAAATAATATCATAATAAGCAATTAAATCAGCTGCGAGTAGACTCGAACCGTTGCTCCTTGAATCTTAGACTCAGAACTCTATCGACTGAGCCACACACCGGACATAATCAAATGTGTTCATTTAAACATAAAAGCTTTTTTTTTTCTTAAACTGGTATGCGTGTGCAAACGAGTTCGATTCAGTGATGGCTTATTTAAATATTAAAATAATAAAAGTAACCAACAATATTTATTTACCATTATTTTTATGAATTTTTATGTATATTACTTTTTGTGCGTTCAGTTGTAACCCTTTATAGTTATTATTAATTCGTTATTTGTTACTATTTTTCCTTTCTAAAATTTGAATTTAATATAAAAAAATTTTTCATTTAATGCCTTACTGTAAACATTTGATATTTAACTGTAATATAAAAATCCGGGTGTATAAGAAATAGGATTAAATCTTAAAAATTAAAGTTTTGACATTTTGTTTCTAATGCATTTACTGGATTTTTTTTTATTCTCTCTTTCACAGTCGTGCAGAAAGACAGAACTCAAAAAAATTTATTTTTTAGCTTTTTGTACAGGACAGATGGTTCCACCCATGTTCGACTTTTCCTCTCACATTTTTATAAAATTTTTATACAATTAAATACATGCTTCGAACCTGATATTGAAATAATTAAGCATTGTAGAATTCTGAATTATCCGGGCACCGGCAATTTGGCCGTCCGGTCTCATTTAGCGAGGTGCAAAAACCAGGGTGAATTTTACTCCCGAAAGTGAGTCTCGATGCGTCGAGGCGGAAACTCGCCGAAATTTCCGGGCTTCGAAAATAGAGGCAGCCCGGTGTGATTTCCGGAACCGAGTCTCTATTTCGCGGAGGCTAGAGCTGGGCGCGCGATAACAATATCAATGATATTCATCTTAATGAAAGCGAGCCGGCCTCGGCGAGCAAGCCACCCGTATGATTTCCGGCCGGATCGCTAATGACGACGACGGCGGTTGGGAGGAAGAAGCTTTCTTAATTTTACGGCTCTTTGATGACTTTTCGGGCGTCTTAATTTCGGGAGGAAATTTTCTTGCGTCATATTTGAAGTTTCGCGGATCGTTTTTACTCTCCTACCCGAGACTTTACTAATTGGGGGAGCTAAAAGAAATTGGAAAAGTTGGCCAGGCCCCCTCGGTTGAGCTTTTTACGCTTCGATTTTTTTCTTTTTTTTCATCGCTTTGAGTTAATTTCAATTATTGGAGCTCGTCTGTGATATTGTAATCCGAGTAAATCTTGTTTTTAAATTGATCGTTTCTGATGGAAAAGATTTCATTGACTTTGAATTGTATCAGTGATCAAAGAGAGGCTATCGGTCGATAGTTTCTTTTTAAACGAATAATTTTTTTTTTAAAGTTCTTCAGAATCAAAGAATAATATTTATTAAAAATTTTAATTAGTTAGGAGCTTCAAAATGACCCAGTTTTAAAATTATTTAAACTTATGTAAGAAAATCTAAGCTAATTACAAAAACTTTGTCGATAGTTCGCTAAACTGAAGTGAGGGTCTTCCCGGATGCACGTAGTCAGTTTAGGATTTTGGATGGTTTCGTAATATAGCCCCAACAGCAATTAAGTTTTAGAATTAATTTTCATTTACCTCATGATGAATACAATTTTACCGAAAATTAATCTTATGAAAGTTTGAACCACTGAAAATGCCACTTGCTTATTTAAATTTTCAAAAGTTTTAATTTAGCTTAAACTGTTTCATCGCCAATTGTTGCAGCCAACTCGTGGGATAACTTTCATTTGTCCTCTTTTTTCTCTCTCGTATTTTTAACGATTTTCACTAAAGTTGTTTCAAAGGTTTTAAACTTTGAGATCCCATTTAAAGAAGATTCCCATAGAAATTCAACTTTTCTGAAACAATCAACTCATCTCAGAAGAGATTTGCCACTCGAAAAACTTTTTAAAACAAATTGTTCGAAAAATAAAAAAAATATTGTTTTTATCTCAAATCGTAAGCAACAAAAATCTTTTTTTAAGCTTCTCACAGTGTTGGACAAGAGTTTGGTTGACAATATTTTTGAAAAACTTCTCGGTGCTGTTTCATTAATCCGGACGTAAAAAGTCGATCCGTGACGGAGCACAGCAGTGACAAATTTTTGAAGAGGGTCCAGGTGTATCGGAAAATTCTCGTTACTTTGTCAGTGACAGTTTTCCGTGACGCCGAGTGCAGAAAGATAAAAATAATATTTACTGCTGTCGTTTTGAGGAGGGAACAATATTGTCTCGCCCATCGAAAATGTTTCATAAATCCTTCGAAGTTGTTAATTAAATCTGTCTTTATTATTATTAAATCGGTCTTTTATTTATTTATGTTAATTAAATCTGTCTTTATAAAGAACAAATGCAGTGAAAGACTTGAAACTGCCAAGCAAAAGTTAGAAGAAGCTGCCAAAAAGGCCAAACAGAAACTTAAAGAAACTGCCGAAAAGATCAAGGGCAAGGACGAATAAAATATTATAAATTAAAATATTTCGAAAACCTAAATAATACCCATCAATATATTGCTTAAAATATATTTATCATGACTTCTTGATTTATCTTTCTACCTGATTATTTTCGAATACTCAATGTTAATAATATTCTGTTATAAAAAAAATTTAAAAACTTTGACTGCGTATCTTTGGTATTGAATTATTAATTTATTACTAATTAACTTATTCGTCACAGCTAATAAAAAAACAATTTTCAAGTAAAAATGTAATCTTTACTTTCACATCTTTTGTCATAATGATCATCCCAGATAGAATCAGTAATTCCCAAGTCAAACACTCCCCCCTAAAAAAAAAGGCGTAGAAAAAATATTTACCTCGTTGAATATCACTGAATATCGGGGTAAACAATCTATAAAATTTTTCTTCGCCTACGTCGAACGATGCATAATTTATCTCCCTCGCTGATACTTTCGCGCTCGGAAGAGAGAGTAAGTGAGTTTTTTTTCGCGATCAATTTTCCGAAAGCTCCTCTCTCTCGTGGTACCATTTCTTCTTCTTTTTTCTCTCTCTCTCGCCCCTTCGCTCTTTTTTTTTTCTCCGCAGGCGCACATGACAACGTCGTTCAGCATACACGAGGAGGCAATATGTCAAGGTTTCTCCTTGCCGATCTTCTTTCACTTGGTTAAAGGTTTGGTCAAACACCGAGCTTTACCAGCAATTTTTTTTTCCGTTCCTTTCCTTTTACCCCACCTCCATTGTTTTTTTTCACTTTCGTTTGGGAAATATTTTCCTGAGGGGTTTGATTAGCCGAGTGTTTTCCGAACGGTTAAGATCGAATCAAAAACTTAATTTTGTAGAGGGGGATCTTTTCAGTTACGCTATCAAAATAAAAATTATACGGTGAGTTTTTGAAGATGAGATGACAAAATTTTTGAACAGCTTGTCTGAGTTTATTTGGAACCAATAGCATTAAAAAAAAGTAACCAATTTATTGTTAGCAACATAATGTTGAAGAATGCTTAAAAAAAAGATATATCTGTGAAAAACACATATTTGTAAGATTAAACGTTGGGATTTGTAAAAAAATACATTAGTTCCACACTTTTCTTACTGGAAATTTCAGTTTTTTATTTTAAGACGATTGTACTGACTTATAGATAGATATTTAGTATTTTTCGGTGAAAACTTTTCGATTATTTTTCTTAAATGTCAATGCAAAAATCATTTCAAATACTCGATTATTATTGGAATTTTTTTTTTTTCAAATTATTGTTGATAAAATTCTTTTAATGAAATAAAGCTGTGCGGATGCATAAAGTATATAAATAATAGAAATCTTAAATGTACGCATTGTTGATAAAGAAATTGTAGACTGAAGCAACGTATGAACCATTGCTTCTTGGTACGCAAGTATTTGCAATATCGAGCATTGCTTGTTCAAAGAAGTTCCTCCTACAGCTAATTGATTAAATTCAACTATGTATCACTGGTATTATTCCATAGCAATAGTTTTTTTTATCACGATAGCCAGTGTTGAAGTTCGTAATTTTCAAGTCACTCTTATACAAAACGTCAGCGCACTAGACACGTGTATTGAAACTGAATATTTGAAGCTAAGAGGTCAACGTCAACCCTATGCTTTAATTGGAGCTGCAATAAGTACCCAGATGGCGTTACATTTACATGGGGAGACTAAAACAGAAGATGAACTAAAAAAAGAAGTCCCGGATTATATAAATCAAATGAGAAATGTACGAGGTCTAGGTCGGGATCTTTACAGAATATTAAGTAATGAGGATTTCAGAAATCAATTGGCAGAAGATATAGTTGATATTCTTTGGAATGTCTGCTTTCAAAAACAGTAACTCGGCAAAAATCGCTAGTCAGGTATACTTACATATTCAAGATTTACTTTTCGGTAATAAATTTTTCTTTTATTATGAATGTAATTATTGATGATGGATGAAACATAATAAAAAAAGTTTTAATTAAAATCTATTATTAATTGAATGTATCTCAAACTTATCCAGTAGAATAGCTGCTTAAGAATAATTTTTTGCACATTTAGTAGCTTTTCATACTGATTATTTCTTTTTTAAGGAATTAAAATGAATTTATTAATACTGTGAGAATCATTCCCTTTTTAATCTTTCTATAATGAAACTTAATACAGAAAAAAGTTAGAATATTCAAGTCCAAAGTTTTTTCGTTTATTATTTTTTTTTTTTTACTAGCAAAACTAATTTAGCAATATAATGAACATTACGATTTTCATCTCGAAAATTTTTAAATAATCAAATAAGATATATAAACTATGTTATAAGATTTTTTTTTTTTTGTCTTATTTGGTATCTGCAACTGTTACGTCGAAGAAAATAATTTTTGAAAATAAGAAATAAATTATTTGTGTTTTTACTAGTTATTGTAGGTGTTCAGTGATTTCTCTTGAATCTAAAATTTCGTTCTTGGGATTTATGCATAAAAAATAAAAAATGAAATTTTTTATATAAGTATGTAATGGATGTTTCTAAAAAATTTTAGTATTAAATCCATTCGAGCTTAAAAAATTCTTTGAAATTCCGCTCTGCTTATCATACTCTTACAAACATTAAAAAAAGAATTTTATGTTCAAAGCGGTGTAAAATATTACGCTTGGTTTTAAATATTTCTAAATGGGAAAAGAAAACCTGCCTCCGCATAATAATCAACCAACACAAGAAGAAAAGTATAATTTCAGTGCTGGTGAAGACAAGGCCATAATAAAGTGGTTCTGTTTGAAAGTATACTGCACACATTTAAAGACCTACATATTGCTGAGCTACTATTTTAGTTACTTTGATCATAGCAACAACAGTAGTCATTATTATTAAGATTCTTTCTTTTTTTTTTTTTTTTTTTTTTTTATCAATTTTTAAGATGCATAAGTATTTGAAAAGTCATTACAATTTACAAGAATATGCGATCGGAACTCATGATCGAGAGGATATTTTAAATCCTCAAACTTCAAATAACTTATTTAGAAAAATTAAAGCAGAATAATTTGCTTCTACTATTTATTCGATCCCGTAAGATCGCATCAATTTTTACGATAGAATTACAAAAAAAAAATCGCAGCTTTAGATTTATACAGTTAGACACCCATAAAAGTAGAATTTTTTAAGGTGTTTAAAAAGTTCTTATTTTGTTTTCATAAAAATCAATTTTATTTTTAAAAATAAGTAGAGAATAAAAGATCACAAAAAATCCAAAACTTTATTTTTCTAAAATTATGAAACTAAATATTTACCATAGCTGTAACAGTACACAAAAATTTTTCTCTAAAAATGATGCAAAATATTAGTTTGCAATTAAAATTTTACTAAAATTCGGTGGGAAAACCTGCTCTCGCATAAGTACCAACTAGGAAGAAAAGACTGTAGTAGCAAAACAAGTACAGTATTGTGAAAGCCAAGATCACGTTAGAGTCGTGCATACTGAAAAAATTCAACTATGAATCCTTGGTGTCATTTTATAATAATTATGTTCATGGCGACAACCATCAATTCTCTTGATCGTAAATACAAGTTTTATAAAAAGCTGCCAAAACTTTATGGTTGCATAAAAAATCATTACAACCAGCGAGAATACATGACCGTAGATCATAGTCGCGATATTGTTGGTCCTTACATTAGTCATGTAGTAGCAAAAAATTTTGTTACAAAAATTAAAACAGAAAAAGAAATAAAAAATGAAGTCATCGAAATTATCAATAAAGTAAGAAATGACAACAGTATCCATCCACTTATTTTGCAGCGCATACGGAACGAAAATTTTAGGACAAATTTGATAGTTGAAATCACACATGTTCTTATGGATTACTGTTCTAAATGATAGATCTAGTATATAAATCTCGTCAGGTCAGTAAATAATTTTGAGTTTTATTTTATCTTTTTATCATCTATGCAATTGACACGATAAACGAATTATTCTCATACTTATCTGAAAATAAAAGGATTAATTTAATTGTATTAAATAAATTTTTAAAATATTTTTAAATGTACAATCATGAAATGAATCTATCTCTATTATAATAAAAAAAAATTGTTGATTGTTGGTCAGCCATAATTTCTCAAATTATCGCTAATCAAGTTTTACAATTTTTTTTAGTGAGTTATCTGCACTTATAAAAAATTATTCTGAAACAGATTCAACACATCATCTTTATATTTCAGAAGATATCTATCGCTTAAAATATTATTTGGAATAATATTCATTTCAAAAAGTTAATTTCTGAAAAACAACTCATTTTTGGACATAAAAAATCTACAAGCGAGAAACTGAATTATTAGTTTTGAAACCAAATGTTTGTAATTACTTTTGGCGAATAAAAAAATTTCAATGTATTTGTTTTGAATGATTATTAACAGTTAAACAATTGATAGTTCTTTTTCTTTAAATACTCTTGAAATTCTAAAAATAAACATAGATTTATCAAAGTCAAATATAGTTTTGAATACAATAAAATAATAACAAGACTCACGAATAAATAAAAAAATTTGAGGATACTGTTATGCGTAAAATTTAATTATTTTATTCTTCCGATATCGATCCACCTTAATTTTATTGTTCTACCACTGCTGTTAACTTCTTTCAACATCCATGTAATATATTCAATTATGCATTTTAAAAATAGTACCCTGTAGGCAAATTTTTATAACTCTCAACCAAAACAATTTTCTTCCAAGACTTTTCCGAACGCAAACAGTTGGCTTTCTTAATATCGCATGCCCCGACTATTTACTCGTTTCAATAAAGGCCTCAAAACTATTTCATCAGCTCTTATTCTCCGAACAATTTGAAAAGACTCTTCGAGTAAATGTTTCTTCTTAAAAAAAAAAAAAAAACAAAAAAAAAAAAAAAACAAGCAGAAGAAAGGTAAAAGAAAAAATAAAACCCTCGGTACCCTTGTTGGACCTTAGAGAAGCAGTAGCAGAAGCAGAAGAAGAAGAAGAAAAAAAAAGAAGTCAGCAGCTTGAATAAAACCATGAAAGTAAGTCAAGCGAAAGAAGTTACTTTGCTAGCTGAAAAGTGCAGCACTGAATGGGCAAGAAATTCAGACATTCTCCTCTCCCTCTACTACGGTTAACAATACGAAAATTGTTCGACCCCCCCCCTCCCCTCCTTCTTCTTCTTCTCCTGCGGAGGCCGTTGAATTCTTCAAGAGCCCCTCCTTTATCTCAAGCTCGTTCAACTTGTGATAAAAGCTCTCTCAAATTACCGTACGAGCGCGCATGAAATTTTGCGAGCCGCCCGATTCCTATCGCCCGACGGATTTATCCCCACCTCCAGCCAGGCAAAACACACCCGAAATCTTAGTCCACCGCAATTACCCCCCCGGCAGCTGAAAAACGGGTGGTGTACACAACTGGAAAAACCTCTGCTCCTGCAATTAAACCCGAATCGCTCCGATAAGAGTCAGCTCCCGCGCTATCTCGTTCGCACTCTTTTCTCACCGGGTAATAAAATCTAGGTGTGAGTTCAACACTTTTAAAAACTTTCAAAAAAGCTTTGGTATCGTAAGAGAACAGCTGATCGAGCGGAGCGGGGGAAGGATAGTTTGGGCCTGTTTAATATGCAGCTTAATCTGGTGTGCCCGGGCTCGAAAAGTTTGATTACTTTTTACACCAGACGAGCTTGCAAGACTCCACCGCTAATGGGCTTCTCTGCCCTCCCGGGCTGCAATACTAATTGGAAGGTGAGAGAAATTTTTTTTTTTTTTTTTCTTACCCTTACCAAAAAGAAAAAAGCCGGATTAGCGTCCTCCGGGGTGTAATCGTCGCAGCGGATCGATTAGTTTCGAAAAGCTGCCCGCAACTTTGATCGTGTAAACACGTGGCTCAAATCAAAGCTCGCGGGTAATGCAGCTCCGAACTTTCCGAATAATCGAGCTTCGTTCGTAAGTTAAACGCGTCAACCCCGCCGGGTATGATAAATCACTCCTCCCCCAAAAACAAAAATAATCCACTTTTAAACGATTGTTTTTGCCCCAGCTCTCGGAGGCAGAAAATCCACTCGTTCTTCGGTATTCCCGCAGCCGGAAATCTCGTCGACCCACATACCACCCCGCGAAGCAAAAAGCAAGCGCGTTTGACAAACGACGCACGGCGTGGGGGTGGCGGTAAGCCGGTCATTTTTCAAATCGGCGCCGCTCTTACAATTATTTGGTTATTGAAATTCCGGAGTGGGAGGGGGAGGAGGAGGCGTAATCAGGAATTATCGGAGGCCGGGCGGGTTTAATGATCGCGCGTCCTGTGTACACAGCGGGGGTACTAAACCAACCGTGGCTTTTCAGGCCGGGTGGGCTTGCATTGTGTGTCGTCCTCCCCCCGGGCTCCGCGAGCACACTACCCATTTACGTATGCATAGGCAGGACGTAACGACGCGGACGTAACAATGATCGAAGCCCTCGCTCTGTGTGCACAGCCTGGGTCGCGTCGTCTCCGAGACTCCGTGACTTTATTACAAGCAGCCTCCCTACTAAGCCCCTTTTGTTTTTGGAGGAGCGCGGCTCTTGATTAAATATTCCGAAGGGGGTACCCTGGATCTGTTTAAGACGAGAGTTATGGGGTTTGGAAAACAAGTGATCGCCCCGAGCGTGCAGCGCTTTCAATTTTTAAAGAGTTCCAAATGATTGCAAGAGAATTGAAGTACTCTATACTCTTAGCTGTAGCAGAAAGGGAATTTTTGTAAAATATAAACTTGAAGTGCGTCTTTAAATATTTTGATTCTAAATTTTCACACGTAAAATAGGGTTGTTTTTAGTGGGCGCTGTAATAATTTATGCTAAGTAAATTCCAAATTGAATACACTGAAAACAAATTTTGTTTTATGAACAAACATTTAGACTTGCACATTACAACAATATTTATCAACTGATATATGATAAAGTATTATCTTTGTATCGATACATATTAAATATACAATAATAATACTGTAAAAGCCCTGCAGAGAGTGAATTTTATTTTAAATTCGTACGAAATGAATAATCAATGAACAAAAAATAATTTTCTTCAAAAGATATATAAATGCCATTTTATTAAATATTTTAAAAGCTTAAACCAGATGACTAGCTTTTGTTATTGCATTTAATTGATAAAAAAAAGTTACAACTAGTCTAAGTGAATTATAAGAAACAATATTGCAACCATCAAGAGATTTATTATTTTATACTTTATTTATACTATGGCACTAAATTTATGAATCTCTTTAGCAATTACGTACAAGTCAAGCGTACAGTGTACATAGGTTGGTAGTAATAGTGCTATTTCGTTATGAATATTTTGCTTACAACTACTAAACTTAGTAGGCTGACTCTGTTTTCCACTGGTCGAAAATTTTCATCAATTAAAAAAGTGTAAACCACTTTTCAAATTATTCTTGTAGCATCTTCTTGTAAATTTTTCTAAATCAAATACTCAAATAATTGAATTGAATACAAAAATCTTTTAGCTACCAAAAATGAACTAGAATTTTTTTTACCAGAAAATATTAATAATTCTTATGCAATATAAAATTTACTCAGATAATATATACTCTACTACAAAAAGACGATACCACCTTAAAAACAAAAGAAAAAAATTTCATAAAAGTTACCAGTAATCTGGCCGCAGACATTACACACCGCAGTGAAATCCAAAACACCGCGAGCAGTCGACGAAAAACTCAGCTAACCGCGCTCCGCGTCCATCACAGAATCGTTAATCAGCTCGGCACCGGTTGCGTTTGAGTTTTCGGGCATAATCACTGGCACGAGCTGCTGGGCGATGATGACGATGATTGTGTACCGCCGGTGTTATATTAGCGGGTCGTCAGTGCGGTGTCAGCGCCAGCTCCGAATTGCCTGCCTCCTTTGACCCCGCCGTTCGCGCCTTACCTTGATTGGCTTAGTTAATCGCCCCTTGAAAAAAAAAATCCCGATCGAGTCGTTAATTTTAATAAATTGGAGTTGAATCGGGTCGAGAGTTTTGTCCCCTAATGGGGAAAGCAGCAGGCGAGCTTTCTTTTTTCTCTCTCTCTCTCTCTCTCTCTCAAGGCAGAGTTTCAATTTCGCGAAATGAAATTACCGGAAAGTCAAGAGAAAAGCTCCTTACTTCACGTGTATGTGAGGGCGGCTGGGCGGGCGATTAATTTTCGGCTCTTCTTCTTCTCCTTCTACGGAGCTGAAGCCTTCAATTATTGGGGAGCGAGCTGGTGCACATCCGCCCCCGGAAATAGACGTCGTCGTCGGCGCACCGTGACGTAGCTTCCTTCCTCGGGCTGCTGCTGCTGCTGCATTGAAGGAAAATCGATCCTCCCCGATTAGCGCTACTCTTCCTCCTCCTCCTGCAGGCTCGTACTTCCATCGATCCCGGTGTTTTTACAGTATTGAGAGCTTATTTTATTTTTTCTTTCTTTCAAATGTTGTGCCGTTTAAAACGAAAGCTCCAACTTTGGAAAAACTTTCAAGAAGTTTTGAAAAAATAAAACAAGCTCGCGAAACTCCTCCAGATCGATCGAAACAATAAACGACGTACCGAAAAGAAGCAATTTACAATAATAGTACGACTACGGTAGAGAGCCGTGATTCTTCGGAACTGCACACAAAACTTTTTACGACGCTTTAACCCCCTCCCCCGCGCCGCCGCGCACGCCACCCGAGAGCTGGGATTTATGCAGCAATTACGAAAGCCGGGCGATAATTGCCGCTTAATCGGGCTGACCGCATCTCGAGAAAGAAATCGATTAATCGGGGGAAGAGAGCCTGGCCGATTTTTAAAATGAATAATTCATTCGTCAACGCTATGCTTCGCTCCGTAATTATATATAATTATATCCCGGATGGTAATGATGTATTGGCGGACGGATGATTTTATCGAGGGGACGGACGGGATCAATTAAACCGGGCGACGGGCCGTGAAATTCATATCGGTGGAGATTTTGACGAGTTTTGCGGGTAACAACGCGGCGAAAATTTGCTCCGGGTAAAGAAAGTTAAGACCCGGGTGCCTCGGGAGAGACATTGATTTTTCCTGTTTGAAGATAAAATCACAATCTACGACGGCACGGAGGCAAACGTTTGCCATTGGTTTCTTCCGTTTTCTCTCTCTCTCTCTTTTTTTTTTCTTCCACCTCGCTTCTTTTCTTTTTGCGGAGTAATGAATGCTTTGAAACGTAAGGAGTTTCCGCAGGTGGGAAATAAATGATCTGATATTGAAAAGTGTGAACAGTGAGGAGACTGGTCGTCAATGAAATATGAGTTATTTTTAGTTTAATCAAAAGGATGGATCAGATCTTATCTCATATGATATTCTGATAAGCTCCTTTCGCAACGACATGTTTCATGCAGCTGGGAAGATTCATTCGCTGTAGGTGTTCGTCAATTTCAGATTTAAAAAAAAATGACTTACAATTTGGTATGTATCGGAACGTCTGTACGTTTAAAAGAAAAAAAAAAAAAATTATAAATGTCCAGATATTCCAGGGCAAATACTATTGTTTAAAAGATTTTACATATTACGTATTATTTAAACTACAAAACATTCTTATCAACTTGTTTCCTGTAAATATTATTATTTATTGTATGAAACTTTATTCGTTATGTTTTAAAGAAGAAAAAAAGAATACGTAAGTCAAAGATAGAAAAAGTTTGACAATATATGTCAAAAAATTTATAAAAATATAATTTTTTAAAGAGTTTTTAAACTAACTAATTTTTAGCTAAGCCCACCGTTAACTTTTACTAAGATTTATTTAATAAAACCGCAAGTAAAATCCGATACATCATCGTTGAATCAAATTACGAATAATCAATACGAATGAACGTCGAGAGTAACTTCCCCATAAAAATCGCGTGATAAATTTTTGGGTGAAAAAAAAATCCCACTTGTGGGGAGGCTAAAACCCGTACTAAAAAAAAAAAAAAAAAAAAAAGAGAGAGGCAGGGAGTAAGGCGCAAAGAATAAAGGTAAAATATAAACTTGTCTAAAAAGGCAGTACATTAGGGAGGATTAAGTATCAGATCCAGTGCAAATCCTCGTTGAATCCCAGGGAAGAGAAACAGAGTTAAAAATCATATTCAAATCCTTACACAGTGTGCGGCCGGAGTAAGAGCCGCTGCTGGTTCACCTCCCTTGCATAAGCAAACAAACCATATTTTCTGTGGTACGCGTGGGAATCCTCGGCAGCAGACAATGGAGAAAGAGAGAGCTGCTTGCATATCCTAAATATCGCTGTAAATCGTTCCGCGAAGCTTTTACTCCGGGGAAACTGGCGACTTCCGATATCCAAACATACAACCCGAGAATAAGTAAAAAACGGCATAATTCAATAAAGGCCCACCGCGCGATAACTCAATTTTGCTCGATAACACCTCGACTCAACCAACGGCCGTACATTTAATCCCGGGAAGGAAATCTCCTGCGGGGCTCTGACGTTATTCGCATTAATAAAATTTTTGAGGTGAAAAAGGGAGAAATGAGGAAAAAAAAGAAATGGTAAATATAACGCACCCGAAGCGTTCCCGGGACGAGATTATGAGCAAAAAACGGGGGTTTTCTCGTTCACGACAGCTCTTGCTCGCGGAGTAGAAAGAAAAGAAGGTTAAATAAAAAAAGAAAAGAGAGTAAAAAAAAAAAAAAAAATCTCCTTTGCAAAAGCTAAAGTATGCGTACGCTCTGCTGCGATGAAATAAACACGCGAAGAACTTTTATGAGTTTAATGAGCACTTTAAATAACTCTGTGAACTCAAGTGTATTTTCACGTGTTTAAAACACTAAAAAGTGTATAAATTTTCTTATTAATAAACGTGTAGTTGAATTTTAGAAAATTTATCCTGGGTAAGATAGAAAAAAGCTTTATTTTTTTTTTTTTTCTTGGTATTTTTGTTTATTCACTGAAATGAAGAGAACAAATAAATAAAAAAACTTTCGAAAATAACGCTTGAGAGAAGTGGAAAACAAAATTTGAGGTCACTTTAAAATTAAGTATATCAAAAACTAATGGTAAAATGTTAGAAAAAATTAATGTTTAACAAACTTAAAATAAGCAACTGAAAAGTAATAACTGAAATTTTGAAACAAACAACAAATTAAATAATGAGATATTTAAGAGGTAAATATTCTATTTAAATGTATACGTTTTTCTTTAACAAATATTCAGTGTAGCCAAAATATCATTGATAGCTAAAAAGTTTTATTTATTTTTTTATTTTTTTAACGGTTTTTACACAAAAGACTACAAAAATTTTTGCAAACAGTGTACAATACATACATTGAAAAATTTAAAATATTTGTCCTTTCTATGCAGTAATAAAAATTTTGTATAAAGTATTTAAAGTTTTCTCTATTTATTTAAATGGTCTCATTATTTCCACTAGGTATTTCTTAGTACTTTTTTTTTATTTATGAAACTCTGGACTTTCAATAAAATCTTCCAAATGTAAAAAATGTTTATCAACATTGGACATAATAGTTAGTTCAAGATACTCTATAGCATTTTTTTAATGTAGCTCTGTACATATTGTTAAAATCAAGACGAGACCAAGATGAGATTTGAATTAAAAAAAAATGCAATTAATATCCTCACACATATCTAATGAGCAAAAACTTAATTTTAAAAAATTCATACGCATCAAAAGATCGCTAATTAAAATACGACTTCCATAAATTCATCTTATCTTTTTCAATTAAAACGCAGAATCCATACGTAGGAATTTAATTTGAAAATTTTTCAAGAAATCTCTAATTAAAAATACTCCAAATTCATCTTGTAATTTTTTCAAATAAAAAAGCGAAAACTCAAAAAGTAAAGAATTAATCAAAGTCTTTACGGTGGTATGACGGGGGCCATCCATAAAACCGCACTAACATAAAAAAGAGTAAAAAGAGTGGGGGTGAGAGGAAAAAGTAATCCTGTACCGAAATGATGCAAGTGTCTCCGGTGAATTTAACAGAGCGCGAAACAAAGCCTCTCAAAGCGCACACCGCACACATCGTTCACTTGCGATGTAAAACGCGAGTCTTTTAAATCCGCGCGTATCCTCTTTCTCTGTTAGAGATATACACTCCCTTGGCAGCAAAGTCCTTCGGGCTATGCCCGCACCACCGAAGCCAGAGATAGCTTTTCGCCGCGAACGTCTTCTTTTCAAAGTGATACAAAAAAAAGCTCGCTGAGAGTGCGGCCTTTGGCTTGTAAAAGAAAGCGACGTAATTACGAATATGCATGGAGCTATTTTCATGATACCGCGGCGCCCGAGTGCGGGCTTCGTGCACACCAAGTGCGAAATAATTGATCGCGCGGGTAGCGCTTCAAAGCTCGGAGCTTGGTTTTATGAATACGTTAATTTGGTTTATCTTGGGAAAAAAAATTTTCCGAGTACGCATTTTGTAATTTTGTCTTTTGGAAAATGTTAAAACGACTGACTTAGAGCAGTGGAAAATTTTTTAAATTGTTAAAATGCACGGGTCTACAACTTTTGTGTTTACCTATTGGTTAAAATATTTATAATTATCAGCTTATTTACTCATAACAGTCACAGTATTACAACAGTAAATCTTGTTTTTGCTTTTTATTCGAAATATATTATGAAAAAAATTTCTTCTGACTTAAGCTAACACAAACAAATTTTGAGTCCGATGGAATCGTCTCTGAGACTAATGAGCCCTTAATTCAAGTCTTGGTAGACAAACTCAAAAACGTCAAATCTGTCTTGTTCCAACATAAATTCTTTAACTCTGTCGTAGTTTCCAAAAAAAAATAGTAAGAAACTTATTTGGAACAATTCCGAGCCTAAATTTTGAGTTAGGGTATTATGAAGTTTCAGAATCTTCCTGACTCATGAGTCCGTAAATTCGAACCAAAAGACTCCAGAGTGTTGAGATTTAACGGGTTCTACAGTTTGCACAACCCTACACTCAATTTTAATACCGTAAGACGGGGCTACTTTGGCCATTTTTTGCATTAAAAAAAGTTTTTTTCCCAATTTAAACTGCGGAAATATCAATTTTTGAAGGTAACCATTCGAAAGCTAAGACTTTCAACTTGGATTTAAGCTACTTTATTTTGTCAATTTTCATATTTTTTTTACTGCTACACCATTTTGAAGTCAATGGTCAAAGTACCCCTGGGGTTGGGGCTACTTTGGCCATTTTTTGCATAAAAAAAAGTTTTTTTCCCAATTTAAACTACGGAAACGGTTTCATATCAATTTTTGAAGGTAACCATTCGAAAGCTAAGACTTTCAACTTGGATTTAAGCTACTTTATTTTGTCAATTTTTATATTTTTTTTACTGCTACACCATTTTGAAGTCAATGGTCAAAGTAGCCCCGGGGTTGGGGCTACTTTGACCAAAAAGAGTTTTACGATCCAAATTTTAAGTTTTTATACTACATCGAATTATAGATAAGAAATTTGAATAGATATTTAAAAAAAATTAAATATTTTTTTCAAATTTTTAGCTTTTGCAAATTGTGTCCATTAATTTTACATCAAGTTTTACTGCAAAGAAAGAAAAAAAATCTTTTTTTTATATTAAAAAAAATGAGAATTCTGAAATAAGCTAATATTGAAACTTAAGTTAAAACCTTATCTTTATTCAGTTCATAAAATAAACATTACGAATCACAAAAGTTTGCTTGTAAGCTTACCTTGTTTATTTTACACTTTGAGGTTAGTTTTTTAAATTAAGTAAAAAATTGGCCAAAGTAGCCCCATCATAGCTAAACATAACAAGCGAAATACATGAAAATGGCTGTAGTAGCCCCATTTTTACGTGAAATCAATTTTTTTTCTTAAAAAAAATATATCACTCACTAGTTTTAAAAAATCAATTCAAAAACTATCAGATTGCACTTTAGAGACCTTGAGAAAGATAAAAAAAATTGATTTATCTTCAAACTATGTATTTTTAACACTACCACTTGTAAATTTTGTGCAAGGAAGAATTTTAACAAAAAAAAAAAAATATTTACATTGCTACATCGGTAACGAGCAAACAAGCATCAAGACCGGCGGCAATCATGAAAACACAAAGTTTACGCACGCCTCTAGTGGAAAAAACTGTAACCGCAATCATAACTTTCATTTGAATAATTAGAAATTATCGAGTAAATTTTTTTCTTATTGGTCAAAGTAGCCTCCGCGAGGTCAAAGTAGCCCCGGTCCTACGGTAAGTATATTGTATTGAAACACTGTAAACCCGAAATCAAAGCAATTCTTTACATATTCATTACTATTATATTAAACACTAAGACCATGATCTCTAATTCCAACCATAAAGTCCCATTCACTACAAACATTGTTTTCAAAAACCAGGCCAACTTAATTTTTACAACGCGAATCGATAAATTTAATAGAACGAAGCGCACCTTTTTCTTATCCGAAATAAAATCAGCCGAGCCAAGATAAATTTTCAAGATAATCAAAGGATTTATTGGATAATACGGTGTCTCGGGCTAAAACAATTACGAGCTAATTCACTGATGGCATAGAAAAATTCAATAAGCAGGGTAAGGGTTTGAGCCATCTGCGAAAAATATTGAAAAAAAGAGAGAGAGCAGAAGAACAACCGCGGGGGAGCTATTATCGAGTATATAACGATTGATCAAACGGAGCGAGTTAGCTTAAATCATCGCGAGCGATTACCTGGGGCCCCAAGGAGAGAGAAAAACCCGACACAGTCGAACCTGATTTGCCGGGGAAAAATTTTCTCCCCCTCTCGCTCTTCTTTCTTTTCTTCCTCCTCCTCTTTTTTTAACAATCTCAAGCTTTATCTTCTTTTTTCTCTCCCGCTCGAGCGACGACGTAATCAGAAGGCTGCGTTTCCTTTTCAAAGCCCCGGCATTAGCCTCGTCAAAGCTCTATTATTCAGGCTTATTAAGAAAATTGAAGGAAGAAAGAAACGAGGAATAATCTTCGATAAAAGGGATTTACCCCCCCCCTCCCCCCCTTTTACAGTCGCAAACAGTCCTTGCAGTTGCTGCTGCTGTTGTTGTAGCTGTAATGATATCCGACACTTCGAGGGCCAATTTAATTTCGAATTATCGCGACGGGATGTACCTACGCGGGCTTATCTTACCGGGATCCCACTTGATACTGATTGCTTTCCCTGGCACTATTAATTGGGTATTATTCAAATCAGCTAATCCAAGATTAAAACCATGTTTATTCATCTTTCTTTTTTTTTTTTTTTTTTTTTTACTTAGTATTTAAATTCGCAAAAAAGCATATTATTTCAAATATTTTATTGTATTCATTAATTGAATATCAATGAAAAAGAACTGTTTGTATTGTTAATTGCAGTACATTCGAGCAGCTTTCACAGCTATAACTTGCACGGTATTACTCGAATCAGTTAATCCCAAGTCGATAGATTATTAGCAACTATTATCGTTTATTTTTTTATTTTCAATTTTACGAATTGATTTTTAGAGTTACTAATATCGTAACTCTGATTCAAAAAGCTTTTATATCACGAATCTGATTCGTTTTACATTTTTAATAACCTGTAATCACTGTAGCTGCAGCAAAAGGCCGCTCTAAAAAAAAAGTATTCCCAGTAACAGATGTAAAAATGACTTATCAAAGAGCTCTCGATTTATAGCTGACGCCACACCGTGAAAAAAAAGGTCGAAACCGCTGGGCAACCTCGAAACTAATCAAAGCTCCGATACGGCATAGTCGGCAAAAAAGCGAGTTTGACTGATGCAAAAGTCAAAAGTAAGTTAGAGAGAGAGAGAGGAATTTTTTTCATCTCTTTTTTTTTGAAAGAAGAAATCTAAGACTCGCATTCGCGCGCCCCTGCAGGCCGTCGTCATAAATATTGGTGCGATAAATTTTGCCGCGAGCGAGCGAACTCGGGGCATATACATACACAGATATGGACTCCCGAAGCTTTAGCGATATTTCTTCATTTCCCCCGCCAACTGCCTTCCCTCTTTTTTTTTTTTTTCCTCCCCCGACATTTACTTACGCGGCAGCTGCGAGATATCGTAATTTACCGCGTTCCATACTCGCAGCTTTGATTTTGCGAACGGCTATATGGTACAAAAGTTTTTTAGCAACAATGAAAGCTCGACAACAATAAGCTTTTTTGTTTGTTCAATGATCGATAGACGCTTGATTTTCAGATTCTCGAATCAACAAGTTGGGCTGGCCTCGCGGACGATAAACCAAATTTCTCATTTAGACACATCAGAAACAAATAAGTCGGAGAGTAAGCCATCGAGGAGGTGAGCAATGAGCCGGGCGTAATGAGAAGTAAACGATTTGGAAAAAATGACTTGCGGTCAGTGACTGATTAAGTTATGTGGTGACCCTAATCAGAAACAATTCGAGCACAGTGGATGAATATTTTTAGATCTCTGCAAAATTAATTGAGTCCGAGTGACCGCTGATTATTTCCTTATTGTACGGTCACGCATGGCAAGGGGGTCCCGGATAAAGCGCTTAATACGTTGATAAATTGGTAAAGAGCTAATTATCGGTCGGAGTCCAGTCGAAACAATACCGCTTCGGCTTTGTACCGCGAATTCGGAGGCTCATACGCGCGGGCGCGGCTGGCTGGCAGAGAAAGACGGCTGTGACAGTGATGAAGAGGCCGAGTGAAAGGGTTTAAACGGGCGTGCGCCCCGGCACCGGAGGCACCAGCTGCGGCTTCGCATTTAAATTCGATACATCGATTGGCTTTGTTTCCGTAAGCAATATTGGGTCGTATCGCCGGACAAAAATCCAAAGAGATGCGGGAACACAAGCCTGCTGGATTTTTTGGCTAATTTAGGCGTTTTGGGAGACTCGTGAAAAAGTTTGGAAAATAGTTTGATTGGGGGTAGTTTTTCAACGGTTAATGATTAATTAAAAGTATACATAGTGCTTATATAGATCAAAATAAAAATCATAACGGAGGAGATGAACAAATTAGGTACATTAATTTTTGGCATCTCAAATAACTACGTTTTAGTACATAAACTTGCATTTTAACCCTGTTTATTGAAATTGTCTGTGTATAATATTGTTTTAAAGCTCTTGGATAAGCTTTAAAATGAGACCCTACTTGTTAAAAAATATTGATTTGTCCGCATCATCTATTTGTGCTTAGCATAACTACGTTTTAGTAAATAAACGGACATTTCAACCCTGTTTATTGTAATTGACCATGCATAATATTGTTTTAAAGCTCTTGGATCAGTTTTAAAATGAGACTCTACTGGTTACAAAATACTGATTTTGTGATCTGCAGCATCCATTCGCGCTTAGCATGGCCACAATAGATACATATTAAGTGTACACCTATCTTACATCATCGATGTTTAATTTATTTTATTAGGTTCTAACTAAATTTCTAACATTAAAATATTTCTAGTTACATTTATTTGAAGACACCACTTTTTTAATGCTAAGGTAATAGTTTCCAATATGGGTACCCATGGTATTTTAAATTTACGCTCTCATCAATAATTCTACAACTACTTATTACTTGAATGAGATACGAAGTGGACGTGAATAAATTTTCCTTCATTTATAAGAAATTTCGTTTAGTTTTTTACTGACCATCAATGTTTTATCTTAAACAACATTGTTATCTGAAAACTAAATGTCCCCTTAAGTCCTTAGATTATATAAAAACTTGTGAAATTTTTGCATTCAACAAAAAACACCCAAAAAACCTCTCAACTTCTCTCTCCATCGATAAACTTTCACAGCAACAAGGCGCTAAAGATGTAAATCATCCGGCAGTGCATAAGCAGTTTAAACTAAATTAGCTAATGTGCCTGCTCGCCCGCAGATGTGAAAAGTTTATTTAACGGTTGCGGGGAGAGAGAGAGGGCCAGAAAAGCTCGCTCCAGGACTGTGTATCGCGCAGCAGCACCCCGAGAGATGACGTCACTTTGTTAGCATCCTGGTAAAACCGCAACCCTTTACACGGAAACTTTAGCCAGTCCGCTCGCTTCTCTCCCCCCTGAACTTCAAAGCAGCTGTCCCTTTTCTTCCTCGGCCAGCCGGAGGGTCTGTCTTCGCCTTTTGTTAGCCCTCTGTAACATCGATCTCCTCTTAAACCTGCTGAGCTTTTTTTTTTCGGCTTTAAAGTTCCTTCGGACAGTTCGATGAGTTTATTTAAATGGGAATTCATGTCGGCTGTTTACGGGTGGCTTGGCTCCCGGTCGCATCTGGGTTTATTTGGTTGTGCTTCAAAGGAAACTCGGTCAAGTTTTTCGAGAGCTATGATCTTTGATCTTGCGGCTTGACGGAGTTTTATTTCATTTTAATAACTCGAAAAAGCGTGCACGGGCGAAAAAACTCGATTTTTCTTAACAGTTGATTTACTTGGATATTATCGTTTGAGCTTGCTTTGGATTGGATGCAAATTGAATGGCGCGAGCTTATTACTTCCGTTGGAAGTGGGAAGTGCTCTCATTGATATTTGATGACTCTATGATTTCAGTTTATTAATAATTCTAGCCTCGATTCTACCTTCTTAAGAGTTATACATATATTAATATTTTTCTTCTAAAAATAATTAGTTTTATTATTCTTGACTTACTTATATAAAGTTTTAC
This sequence comes from Encarsia formosa, assembly GCA_038277355.1. Taxonomy (NCBI): domain Eukaryota; kingdom Metazoa; phylum Arthropoda; class Insecta; order Hymenoptera; family Aphelinidae; genus Encarsia; species Encarsia formosa. The sequence continues at coordinate 118,695,610 of CM076184.1, forward strand.
ATGTAAGGGTAATTTTTACATTTAAATTATAGTCATTTTAGAATATATGAGATTTTGGAACTATAAATTTGAATACAATTAACAAATTGTAAACAGAGATAATTTACAAAAAAAAAATTTATTTTATCGTGCTTCAGTAACTGTTGTGAACCCAAAATGATCGACCCGTTGACGCTAAGCATTATCCTGCTAATGACGTTACTTCTGGACACGTAAACCAGGACAAAGAAGGTTCCTACCGCCTATTGAAGAGCGAATCCCTTGACTTCGTACAGCTTGGCGACCTTACAGGAGTCCATCTGAACGATGTGAAGCATCAAATCCACCAAATTACGATCATTCTGAGTGTGGTATTAGGCCCTAAAAACCGTTGTCTCCAGCCTTTGACATTGATACTGCATGTTTTCAGAGATGTATTGATCCATAAGTCGCGATTCTTGAAGTTGTTTCTTGAGTTCTTATCAAACCTTCAATATCGAGTGAATATTCTTACTGATGGTTCACTGGTCACCAAAATTTTACCAATATTTAACAGTAAAAGTTTCGTTGTAAAACATTTTGATGAAGTTTAATTTATTTTTTTTTTAAACTTTTTTCATTCGAAAAACTAATTTACTACAATTTTTTTTAGATTCTGGATAACGGCTTTCTCAATAATATCAAGAACTACTAAAAAAAATACCATAAGTTTATAGCAAATTTTCCTCCAGTAAATTTTTAAAAAAGATCTCAAATTTAAAAAACATTTAAACAATTAAATAAACGAATAAAAAACTTGAATACGTACCAGATTAATTTAAAGCACAAAGAGAAAGCGCTGCTTTGCCAGTTGATTGCTTGTGAGATTATCGTTTAAGCCCAGCAGTAGCAGCAGTTCCGAACCGTACGCAAATTGAATAGTCCAAGCTGCCGGTCGACGTGTTCTATTAGATAATGCAGATTGGACGAAAATCTTCATTGCTAATGGACTCCGACGAGGCGGTCCTTTGACCGTAGCATTGTGTTTCTTATGCATTCGCCTGCTACACCTCCCCTGGCTAAGCTCACACGCTCATCGCTTACCAAATAAAGCTTCCGTTATAAATATTTGTTTCAAAAATATCATGAAATTTTGCTATTTTTTAACGCGCCATCGAGCACGCACACCGGGAAATTTAGAAAAAAAGAAAATACAGAGAGGAAAGAGATAAAATCTCCACGCAGCCGTGAAAAGCCCGTCCGTCCGGTTCTGTATATTTGAGCTCTGTTAAAAATCAGAGCCAAAACCGGATGTGAGCCCAAATCGGTGACACACCCGATAATTTGGTGACGAGCCAAAGAATTCAATGAGAGGGCTAGAAAAAAAAAAAATGGCGGGGGGGGGGGGGGAGTAAACGAAGGAGGGTAAAAATTGGGAGGCTCACGCATTCGCTTTGTTCGCCCGCGGGATCGGATCGCTGAATTATTCAGCCGGGCGGAAGCTCCAGCGTGCGGCGGCCGAGGCAGACGGATGAGCCGCTAAAGCTGCCGCCACTGCTGTTTGCCCTGAAATAGTGATCGCGCAAAGCGTGGTGGTTCCCACTCTTTTTTTTTTCTCTTTTTTGGGTCACCGACTGTCAATTTCATTTTTTTTCTGGTCTTTTTTTATCCGGACGGTGGTTCGACGATTAAACTTGATTTTTGCGGTCTTGGAGTAAGGATGGGTTAGGTGAATTTATAAATTGAATAATCTCGGACAGAGAGTTGTGTAAAAATAAATGATTCGCTGTAAGGTGGAAGAAGGAGGTATAAAAGCCGGTCTTTTTAACAAATGCAAAAATAAAAATGTTCTTTTAGTATCTTTTACTTTTTCTCATTTCATAAAAATAAAGATTGCGTAACGCACAAAAATACTATCGTTATCAACAAGAAAGAAACCGTTTTTTTTTTTTTTTCTTTTTATTGTTACAATACAAATTTTTTAATAGAAGTTATAGTGACATCTGTCGAATATTAAAAAGTTTGCTTTTAAGTGAAATTCTATTCAAATTCTAGTAAAAGGTAAATCGATAAATAAAAAGAGAATTTTTTAATGGATACTCTAAGAATTGCGGACAGTTCGAATAAAAAACTGATGTCATAAAATTATTAAATTCACTTAAAAAAAATTACTTTTACTGAAGAATTAGAAAAATTTTCTTAAATCAACGTTTTTTTTTAATCAAATAAACTTTCAAATTAAAAAATTTCAGTTCGAATAAAATTTTGCAGCTCGTTGTGGCATAATCAGTAAAGCTTCGGATTTAAAAGACTCGGTTTCGACCTCTGCTCGTTCATTCAGTAATGTTTTAAACATTTTTCAACAAAAAATTTAAAAATATTTATGTGTTTTATTGAAAAAATTTTTTTTACTGATATAAAGAAACAGTTAACACTCAACATTTGAAGAAGATATAGTGTATTAAAACGGCTGTCATATAAAATGAGATAAATTCTAATTACCTAAAGCTAAAAAGAAAGTTCTAGCTTACATTAAACTCACATAAAAAATTATTAAATTTAAATTAATGCTTGGTTAATAATAATATAATTTTTCTCAAAAATTAGTAATTTTTTACATTGAATAAAGGGCATAATTGAAGCTTGCCTCAAACATTTTTATTTCGAATATTGATTATTACTCATACATGAAAAGTTATTATTAAAATTCAAAAACAAACTCTTGTGGTGGTGAATTGAATTTCTCATGGTAAGAGGTAAAAAAATCTATGTATGAGTTAATTCCAGTTTCTCAAGTACCGACTCAGTTTGTAAAATAAAGTTTACCGAAGAACAATCGAGGCCGTCAACATCTTACTTTTCATTTCAGCTAGGAACTATTTCATTTTTGAAAATATTAAAAGTATATAAGTGCTCAAGTAAACCATTTTATGGTGCTATACAGGTTCAATGAGTGAAGTGTTGAACTTTGTGTACAAAGGACTCGGGTTCGATTTTGACCCACTCCTCGCTCGGCCCTAGTTATATCAACTCCACTGTTCCGAAACAAGAGCTTTGTTTACCAAAAAACTTTAAAGGCATACTAAAAACCAAAGATAAAAAAAAACTAGCTTCAGCGCTGTTAATTTTTGAATAAACTTAAAATTAAGTTCAACTTCAAAACTCACACTCAGAGAAAGATTTTATCAGGTCAGCAATATATTGTAATATCTAAGCTGCCGTTGTTGATATACAGACAGTCAGGCATATTGTAGCACTTACAATATTATGGTATCGCTGACTAAAAGCATTTTAAAAGATAACATGCTTCTATAGTAGCACCGGTATAGCATGCCTTATTTTGAAAAATTTTGTTTTGTGATTTCGCCATAACTAGTATATTAAATAAATAGTTTTATGACAAAAAATGTATAAATCATGATAAAAATCACAATATTTATGTAATAATAACTTCAAATAAGATATTGAAAAAAATAAGATTAGGTAAGATAATCGAACTGATACGTATTTTCATTCCTACCATACGTATTGCAACAGCTACAATATTTAGACTATTGAGGGAACAATGTATATTTGATCGATCCAATCAGTTTATTTTCTGAGTGTCACAATGATAATTTTTTAAAATAATTAAACTTTAATAAATAAGATCATTATCTCTTACCAAATTTAGAGGAAAAAAGTGTTAACCAAAACAAGAAAGATCCATCAAGCATTCATTCGTTCGCACCTATTTTTATCATCGCGAAAAAGGCGAGTTATCGCATCGCGACTCGGTTATATTTTCGCGGTGGTGTTTTTCTCTCTTTCTCTCTTTCTCTCGGCCCCCCCGGGTAGCTAAGTAGACATATACGTGGGTGCCGGGCGTCGAAAGAACCTCGTCGTGAATCTCAAGTACTTTATGTTACTGCGTGCGTTTTGGCAAGCTGCACCGCGGCGGCACTGCGGACTTAAAAAAACGACTCTCTTTTTCCGGTCGTTAGGATCCTCACTTGATTTTATCCCCCCTTTTCCATGAGTTATCATTCGAAATGTACGCGCGGGATTTTAAGTGTCATCGTTAAAATTCGAGTATCGAGAGTGATTCGCTGGGAAAAGTCGGGGGGGGGGGGGGCGCAAACGAGGCTAACTCGATTTTAACGAGTCTCAGCCCCTTTTTTTCTTTTTATCGACCGCGATTTCATTCTTTTCACTGAGATAACTCGTTTGGAAAAATCAAAGAAATCGTCATCGATCACCAGCCGTTGTTTAACGGTGGCGACCTCTGTGAGCAGCTTTTTCGACGTGATTGCGTAGGAGGACGCCGAGAATGAATGACTGGGCGGCGGTGTTCCATTATGTGAAACGCTTTTTTCTTTTTTTTTTTTTTTTTTTTTTTTTCATTAGGAATGCGCCGCTGTGGATTTTCTTTTATTTTTCTCCAGTCGACGTACATCGAGGGATGATATTATTGATGATGGGAATCTGAGCTTTTTTCAGCTGTCTTCGCGAGCTTCCTTGGCAATTAATAACACTTTTTGCTCAGAGAGCCACGGTGTAATTGCTCGAGCGAGATGAGGTAAAGGTTTTTTAGTCTTAGAAACAGATAATAATTAGCGGGCGGACGATTTTTCATGAGTATTTTTTGAGGCTAGCGGAGGTTTACGGTTTAGAAGTGCGGTGAAAAGAATTGGAACTGCGGGAGCTTACAAGCTCGAGAAGTACATATACTACTGTATGGAGCAACTGGAGCTTCCAACTTAATGATCTAAGCTTCAATTAAATGATGCTTAGGAGCCTAATTGAGGTGTATATACGCATTGTATGTAGCTGGTGCTTATTTTTAAGGGCAGCAAAGGTAGGCTTTGAATGAATTTAATTGAAAAATTTTACTTTCGAAAAATTCGAAAGGCTCATGAAAAATGAAATTTATGAAAATATAAAAAGCATTTGTTATTTGTGTATAAATAATTTTTAATGGATTTTGACAAACAAAAACAACAACAATAGAATCTATATTTAATAAATATTTTGACTGTATGTGAAGTTTTTTAATCTTTTTTCATTGGGCAGCTAATGAAAAAACTTATTAAAATCACTTGAGTTTATAGTACTTAGCTAAGTTGATTTTGAAAATATCAAAATATATTTAGTACCATTTATAATAAAATAATTTATACTTCAAAACCGAAATTGAAAAAAAATCTTTTTTCCTTATTTAAAATAAATATTTAGTCAACCGAATCAATTACCATTAAAACCAGATTTTTTTCAGTTCACAAGCAAGTAGAAGAAGAAAAACTTACACAATTGCTTTCTCGAATTGAAAGAGAAATATTCAAAAGCAATTCTACAATGCAGTTAAAAAAGAGTAAAAAAGAGTAAAAAACATCTTCTTTATTTAACATGCGCAGCTTTCGGTGCTTACGGCTAAACCACATACTGCGGTGCGCTTCGAGTCAATTGTATTTATCCGTAGCACGTGCGCCAAACGAGTAAAAGTTGAGTCATGCCCCCGGCTTTATTGCAAAACCTCAGAAGCCAGCTCCTGCTTTTTTTCCTGCCTTTCCCAACAAAACAAAAAAGTAAAAATCCAGTCTCGGAGAAGAGAAAAAAAAAGGGGGGGGGGGAGAAGAAATTTATGCACGAATTATCGTAAAAGGTACTTCATGGGTGGGTCCTCCTCGCTCGTCACTTTGTACTTTAACGGCGGCCGTGAAGAATCCTTTATGCCCGATAAGCGAAGTAGGCGTTTAATATCGCGACACTCTGCGCGCTAACGGGAAGGAACTTGGATTTTTAAGACCCCCGACGGCGTACTCGTAAAGGGATAAAAGAGATTGAAATTCCCGATCTAGGTTGTAATAAAACAAAGCATCGGGGTTCCTCCCCCGACAAACTCATGACCAATCGAAAAAAACTGAAACTTTTTTGGTACAATTTAAAAAATAAAAAATAAAAAATATCGAGTGCAGCGAGAGACAACGCGGATAAAGCTTTGTCGTTTAATTATTTTAAAAATCCCGGAGTATTTTTTTTGCCCGGTACGTACGTAAAAAAGCTTTTCGATTCATTTGTCACGAGAGAGAGAGCAATATGAAAAGGTTTTAAATGTTCGTATCACACTTGGCAACTCTGTACGTGACAATTTTACCGGGGGCTCTATCGGCCCCTATAAATACCACTTTTGTTGATTCTCGTGAATAACCGTAGTGGGCATTGAAAATCACTGGGAAAAATTTGAAAAACTGCCTTTTTATACGACATTATTATTGTTTTCTGCGAAGCTAAACGCGATGGATTCAATGCGTCAGATTTAAACTTTTTTACTGATTGTTTAACGCTCGATAAATTTACTCGTTATAAAGAATATGTTTAGTTGAAAAAAAAATTGAAGAAAAATTTGTAAACATTTTCGATAACAGTGATGAAATTTTTGTAGTTGAATAAAATTTAATTTTTAAAAATGAATAAAAGCAAAAAAATTAAAAAATATACAATTTATTTTATTATTATTGTTATTTTCAGGTAATTCTAATTTATGTTTTCCTACGAGCGATTTTTTTTATTTTTATTGGAATTGAACTTGAGACTTCTGATTACGGCCTTAAGGTATACAACCAAACATCAATCTCAAAACCAGGTAAATTTTACTTTACAGCAAATTAATTTTTGATATTGTCGATCAATTGAGTCAAAGCGATCGAGAAGGGTTATTATTATTCAATAAAAGAATATTTCTTTCTTCCAATATTTCGGCAACAAAATAATGATGTAAATAAATTAAAGTAAAGAAAAACTACAAACAAATGTTTTTTTCTACCAAATTTCATGTTCGAAGTAGAGTAATTTGCAGATTTCAAAATAAGCTACAATCTTCTAATATAAAGTTTTTATAAAATCCTGTTCCTAGGGTACGATCCATCAAAATAAAACAAATAAGATTTCATTTTCAAGCTCTTGATTTCAACCTTTAAAATAAGACCTCGACTATTTAAAAATATTAATTTGGCTATCCACAGTTAGGTCCGGTGATCTTACACGATTGAAAATTTTTCAAAGAAAAAACTCATAAACTCACAGGCACAGATCCCGGTTGAAAAAAAAAAAAAAAAAAGAAAAGAAACTTTTTAATTAAACGTTGATAAAAGTTTGAAAAGTGTCCGAGCGTCCGGCCCCGGTATCCAGCCAGCCGGAGGGGGTTGAGGAGGCTCTATCTTTTATCCCCCGCAATATAAAAAGGATGATGATCAAAAAGAGTGGAATAGAGGGTGGGTGGGGGGTAAAACAAGCAGTAAACACGATTCGATTGGTGTATCTTTTTTGAAAAAGAGCGGACGCGGAGGAGCTCGGACAGAGTTTCTCATTACCTTGGCGGGGCGTAGGGGACTTGCTTTTCTTGAACTACGCCCCGGGGGCCTCGTGCGGCCGGTCGCGTAAAAGTTTCACGTCTCATTTCCGGGGGCTCCTCGCAGCTTTTTTAATGTCGCCCCCGTCGAGGCTATCGCCCGGGGGCACGAGGGTATATTGAGCGGCCTTGTTAATCGAATGAATGTTTGCTTATTGTGGTGCACGGGAGAGGAGGGAGGAGCTCGGGTTAAAGAAAACAGAGCGACAGCTGAGATTTGAAAATTTTTCATCTTTCTTTTTTTTATTACTCAAATAACTCTTCTTCTCTTACGTAGCTATCAGTAAGCGCGGATCACAATATTTACATACGCCTTTTTTTTGTATCATCATCATGGCCTTCGGTACTTGTACAGTGTTGAGCTTTTTTTTTTTTTATTTCGCAGAACACAAAAAAATTCCAATTTAGGGGGGTGAACCTGGGTGCGTTAATTATTACCCTGAAAGTATTCTCGATCGAAAACTTTGTTTTTTTAGACCAACCAGGTTCACCCAACGAGTCGTACAAAAAAAAACCTTAAAAGCTATTTAAACAACGAATCACAACAGTGGCGTGTTCGTAGCCTTAATTAAAAAAATAATCATCACTTATTTAACAATAATATTTAACATTTCGACGTAACAAAACTTAAAACATATCCTTACAGTTCGGAGGGTAAAAAAAGAACGTATGAACTAATAATAATAAATATTAAAAGAGACAAAAATATAAAAACAAGTGACTCATACAGATGAATTAAAAACTACTAATATTTATATAATAATATGGCTTTTTAATCATTTGGTATCAAACACACCACCCAGGCCTAAGTGACTTTGGTGAGCTCAGCGAGCTTTGACTTCGAGCAGGTGTCTTTGGTGATAGGCGCGACCACGGCTCTGAGGGTTATCGAGGTCGGACCGGTCCTCTTCCTTCGGGATCGGTTCTTCCTTCTGTGCCTCAAGATCTTGTGCAGTCTCAGGGTCCTCGAGGTGAGGTAGCTGTAGCGCCTGGCCAGGGCGTTCCTGGGACACTCCAGGCACCGGTAAAGTCGCGCGGGGGGCGCACTACAGACAAAAGTAGGCTCCACGGCCGGGGTTGGCTTTTCCTGTATGCACTTTCGGGGCTGCGTCTGCTTCCTGCGGGAGGAACCCTGGTGGGTCGTCCCGGCGTCGGTGCTGTCCATGGAGTCGGTGAAGCGAGACTCCGCCGGGGACTTTTGCTCCCAGCTGTCCGCTGTCGCCGCTATCTCGCTGCTGTGTGTTTCGTAAAATTTTATTAGTTTTTTTTAGTGGTGCGGAAAATAATTCTTTTGTTTTTTTTTTTAAATCTAGGATTGATTTTTTTTTGTTGGCTTTTGTATACGTGTAATATGTCCAGGGTTTATTGCACTCGATACTTGAACTTGAGAGGTGGGCGCCGCCTTGCAGGAGTAGTGCCCGTTTACCATCTCGTGGCTGCGACCACCGCCGCTCTGCATTTACACAAGTTTGAATCATCCCGTTATTAAGTGATATATATTTTTTATTTGCATTTTTTTTTTTTTTTAGTTAAGCTACGCGAGTGCGATTGTGAGAAAAATATTGCGTGCTGTTATCATTTATTGAAGTAAGCAAGTAAGCTGATATTATTAGTTTTCAAGAGGTTCCTTTTTTTCTAACGAAAAATTTAAGTGTGCATTGTTTGAAGATTCGATTAAACTTTTTGTATAAAAATTTTCAAAACTTTAGTTTATTTAAACTTCATTTCAAATTTTCTGTATCAAATTTCAAGAAAAATTCAATGTGTAAAAATCAAATGAGAGTGCTTAGATCTGAATCATTTTCAGTTTAATTTTGTTTCAAAACTTGTTTGTAATGTAAAATAAAATATTTTTCTCATCAATGACACAAATTATTCTTTTTACAAAGCAAATATATATAGGTGCGTAAAATAGCAAGCACAACATCGAAAACGAAAATAAACTTGTAACACCAAGATAAATAAAAATAACTAAAAAAATTTCTTTCATCAAAATAAAAAAGGACATCTACGACATAATACACAACAAAAGTCAACAAAAAAAAAAAAAAAAAAAAAAAAACAATAAATTAAATGAAAAAAATAAAGGCTGCACGTGATGCGGCTAAGGTAAGGAATACATGTAAGCGATCGCATAAATAATTGATTATTCGTGCAGTACGTGATCCAAGCTAGTTTAGGTGTCTGTGAAGCTTACCCGAGCATTGTGGTCGGGGATATGACCGTAGTTGCGGGCGCTATGGCCGCCGACGGAGGCGGGAATACCGGGGGTCCTGGTGGCGCCCTGCCACCGCCAACGCTTCCACAGCTGCCGCTGCTGCTGCTGTTGCCCGCCGTACTGAAAAGACAAATTAAACTGTTACATCTCGACTTTATTTACATGGAGTCTAGTTTAGACCAATAAGCGCTATTTGCTTTTGAGTTATTGTCGCTGGCTTTATTGCGGTGTGAAATTTTGTAAAACTGGTTTGTAGAATTTATTAATTCAGTTAGTTTCTAATTTTGATTTTAAATTATTTTTGAGTACGAATATTTCTAATTAATACTCTTCAAAATTAATTTTATCCGCTAGCCAATTTTGCCATAACATTGAACTCAAAAATTTCTTTCTAGCTTAAACTTTTTGAAAATATTATTATCCTAAAATCTACCAGCTACTTACTTAAGATGCCAAAAATAATATAATCTGATTTTAAAAACAAGATAGCAGTGATTCAGTTTAAGATCTCTAATTGGTTTTCTTTAAAATGACATTAAATTAAAACTTTAACTTTGATTGAGTTCAAATAGTGTATAATAATCAAAGAAACGGTTTTTTCAGATGAAACTTTCATACTTACTGTAAGGACAAAACTTGTTGCGGTCGTTCGCTGCTGGCTGCAGCCGCGGCCGCCGTACCCGGGTTGCTGACCCGGTGGACGTGGAGCTGATGCAGCTGCAGCTGGGCCAGGTCGTCGACCACGAACGAACACCTGGAGCACTGACGACGATTGTGTACCTTCAGGACGTGGGTGGCGAGCCTCTCGGCCCTCGCTGCTTTGTACTCGCAGAGTGCGCAGGCGAACGGCTTCGTGTGGGTGTTCAGGTGACGCTTTAGACACCAGTTGTCGACCCCGCTCCAGGAACAGTAGCAACAGGTGTACCTGGAACGATAATTTTAATAAATTTTTTTGTTGAGTTTGAAATTAATTTTTCAAAAGTAGCACGTAATTTTTATTATTTTTCCACTGACTGTGATCGAGATTTGACTTAATTGAAACTAATAAATTAGATCGCTGAAATTCAATCATCAGATGCTTATTTAAACGTAATTGATTTCGACCTGGCTTTGTTAAATATAATCGAGGGCCGGGCTCGCATTGTTCAAAAGTATAAATCAATGTCAAAAAAGGGGGGTTCGAAAAATTAACACTCTGCCAATGTCCGTGCAAACCAAAGGTGTACAGAATCTCGTTAGGTTTCAATTATTAAAATCCAATGTGCATTGTCCGATCTTGAAAAATCGAAAAATTTTCATTTACGCTAGCGGTGAAGCCCGCTCGATTGAATAAATACGTGAATGGCTTTGAAAATTTAAAATTCAATTTCGTCCCTAGGTTTGTTCATCCGTCTCTCTCTCTTTCTCTTGTTCCTCACCGGAACGAGCCAATTACATGCATCGAAAAGAAATTTAACAATCCAAAAAAAACAGACGCACCTTCGTTCCTGGTTCTTCGAGCTCGAGCTGCCGCTGCTCCCCGAAGACGAGCTCGACTTAACGCCCGGGTTGCTCTTGGGCGCGGGCCTCCTGTGGGCCACGGGTGTGAGGGCGGCAGCCTCCGGTTGCTGCTGATGTTGTTGCTGCTGTTGTTGCTGCATGATGCTGTTCGCCGCGGCCAGGACGACCGAGGACATACCAGCGGCGGCCTGGTACAGCGCCTGGACGCTCGGCGTCGGAGGCGGGGGCTGGAGCTGGTACGTCGTCACCGTCGGCGGCTCGGGAGCTGGTGGCGGTGGGGGCGCTTGTTGCTGGGGCGCCGGCGGAGGGGCGACGGGTTCCGGTTTGGCCACCGGCGTCGTCGGGGCCGAGTATAGGCTGCTTGGGTAGGAACTCGCGTTACTGCTACATCTGCTATTGTTGTTGATGTTGTTGTTGTTGTTGTTTGATTCGGTTGGTTGGTGGTGTGTGGTTGATGATGAGTGTTTGTTGAGAGTTCGTATTCGGGCCAGCTCGTATTTGTGTCCCCTTTTGCATCAAAGTGAAAGTGTTAGATTTTTTTTTTCAATGTCAATTGAAGGGGGAAAGAGTGAGTGGAAATGCAGGTTTTTATTTTAGAGTTAGGTTGTTTGATATGTCGTGTGAAGGTGATCATAGACACTGGAGCTCGAGTGATATTTAAGTTTTTCTTAAAAGTCAGGCGGATGATAAAATTGTTAATTGCGTGAAAACAAACTGGAAACTTTAAATTTACTTGCTGAATTGAAGACGCTTTTTTTATGCCCGCGAGAAAAGTTGAGTCTCCAATAAAAGTTTCACGAGAATAATTGAATTCTAAAGGTTGATCGAGGGGGCGATTCAATTAATTATCTCACCGAGTCGCCTCCCTCGTCCCGCGAGTGATCCATTATCTCTTCATTCCCCGAGCAGATTGAAAAACAAGTTTTATAAAACTTCCCTCGCTCGTTTTTTTTAACGAATTTAACGCATATTAACAGCTTTAAAGCGTTTCTGGCGCGCGTCCAATGTTTACATTTTTGAAAAACAAACTAATCGACCTTAGTGAAAAAGACATAGAATCGCTCGAGCTCTACAAGACGGGGTGGATCGAGTCCAGAGATGATAGGTACTTGTGCATGCACAGGGGTGCTTTTTTGTTAATCAAATTATTAATACTTACTTGTGCATTCTTAGGAAATGTTTTTTCACCTGTAACAAAAAAATAATAATGATTTCGTTGGTTTTTTTTCTGGATTATTTGAAAAATTCTCGGTACATTGATGTACCCTGATAAAAAATTCATAATAGAAGTATACTTACATGGTCAGCTGCATGGAATTAATGGTTTTTTGATGTCCAGATCAGCCCAGGTGAGAAGGCAAGATTATTATGAAAGAAAAAAAAATCTTGGATAAATAAAATTGTTACTCTACATGGTATAATTTACTAAAGTTCGTTTTTGACCAGTTTATATGAGAATAAAAAAAAAAAAAAAAATCATTGTATCAAAGAGTTAAATAACTGATAATTTATTAAAAAATAAAAGCCTACCCCGACTGAAAGGCTTGAAGCATATGTAGCAATGGAAGGGCTTCTCCTCCCGGTGTATGTTCTCGTGCCTGGTGTACAGGTCTCGTCTGTCGGTGCTGTAGGAGCAGCAGTTGCACTTGTACCTCTTGGCGCTTGTGCCGGGGCTGTCCTGACTGCTGCCGTGGCTGCTCCTCTTGCTGCTCCTGCTCGAGGGCTGCTGGTGATGCTGTTGCTGTTGCGGTTGCTGTTGCTGCTGTTGGGGCGCCGGGGGTGCGGAGGGGCTGCTCAGGGCCGTCGTCAACGACACCGCTGGACTCTGAGGGAGAGAAAATCAGGGGGGGGGGGGGGTTAGTCCGTTGGGAAATCTCTGCTTGTCTTTTTAATTATTCCGGGAAAACCGGCGAGGGTGAAACGCGTCGTTGGTTTTTTGAATTAATTTTTTAAATTGTTAATTTTAAGGCGAGTTTCTTTAATATTCTGTTTTATGCTCGGTGAGGGTTAGTGAATTTTTAACGGGTATTTATCAAGCCCGATACACGCTTTGATTTATTTACAAGTTTGGTGGTTAACGAAGTACAATTAGGTTACGTAAACTCATTAGTCTCTTATATTGAGGGAATTTGAAATTATATTTGACTTTGAAATGAATTTATTTGAAGGATCATAAAGCTTTAGAGAACCAATTAAACGCTGTGAATTAGAATTAAGTAAATCAATAAAATCGTGTATTCAATTTACTTGACAATCATTTTGACTCAGAAAGAGCTTTTCACAGCTTAAACTACTGTTTGTAATTCAAACGGTAACTTTAAATGTAAATAAATTTAGTTTCAAGAAGAAAAAAGTATTTAAATGATTATTTAATGATTCACCACCGCGAGAAATTGAGCTTCAAGAGAGAATGCGCGCGCTAAATTTTTCGGTAAATCATCCTCGATTTTCAACACTGTTTACAATAAAAATTCTTCAACGCCACGTGACGAAAAAAAAAACTCGATTAAACTAACTCTAAAAAATAAAAAATTCACCTGTATTAAATGTGCAGTGGGGGCCAAAGCGGCCGGCAAGTCCTGGAGCTGAAGGAAGCTCGAGGTTACGACCGGCATGAGGGTCGCGGGTATGGTCTGGGTCATCTGGGTCCGCCTCGAGGGTGGCGCCTGTCTCTCGGCCCGCTCCCTGAACCTCGCCAAGTGCGCCACTAGCTCGTCCACGTGCGGTACCAGGTTCCTCGGGGACGACTCGCCCTGGTGTCTGCCCCGGCCGTTCTCCTCCGGCAGCAGGCGCGACGAGTGCTGGTCCAGAAAGTGATCGGCTACCTCCCGAGGTCCACCACCCATGCATTCACCTGTGAAAAAATACAATTTCATTAGTTTTTTTACGAATCGTTTGAGAAGTTTTTGGTACATTGATGTACCCTGACAGAAAATTTCTGATAGCAATATTTTATGAGAAAAAAATATCGATAAATTTTTGTTTTATTTGAAAATTCATGTTCATAAACTCGAAGTTTGTAATCCTTCAGATGACAGATACTCGAGTTTAATCCAAAAATTTATCATTCGGAAAATCAAAAATTTTTAAGCTGAGGTATTGACCTGATAACATTAATCTGGTATGAAATCGTATGCTACCAGTCAATTAGTTTAAACGTTCAAATTTTAAGTTGAGTATGACTGGCACTTGAACCAAAACTATCTATTGTTCTCTATACCAATTCCAATTTTATAAAGGTTTTTTTTTTGAGCTTGTCAAGAAACTACTTGTAGATAGATATTGTATCAAGCGGATAATTTATCGTCAGAACATTTAAATTTTTCTATCAGGGTGTCATAATAAATATTTAAAGCTATATCTAAACAAGTCATTAATTTTGTGTTGTCGAGTAGATGGTAAACTCTTCCTACTTTTTGTAAAAAAAAACTTGTTTGAATTTTTACAAAAAGTATTCTCACTCATTTTAGAGTCCCATCAATAATACAAAACATGTTTTGTAAACAAAATCATAAACACTTATAAATAAACTTAAGATATACAACGGTGTCTGTAAACAATAATAATAATAATAATAAACCCAATGTAGTGCTCTAAAAACAAATCCAACAGTCACAAATAATAATAATAATAATAATAAGAATGTTCGTATCGCTTGTAAAAAATAAAAAATGTCGCAGTGTCCCTACGGGGCTGGGTATAAGTAGTGCGTGTAGGTTCGTGCACAATACACATAAAAAGCAAAGAAGAAATAAAGGTAAAAAAAAAAAAAGGTAGTTTAAGCGCGTCGATGTGGTGGAGGTTTTGTGTCATTTTTTTGTTGTTTTTCGGGTGCTTACCGCACTCGTAGCATCGCCAGGTCGAGGTTGAGGCCCGATAGGCGGCGATTCGAGTGCCCTCGGCGCAGCCCTTGACCGGCTCGTCGTCGAGGGTCCAGCTGCTGTCGCTAGCGTTGTCCTCCTCCTGGCTGGCTGCCGCTGAGCCCGATGCCTTGTTGAACTCCGAGGCGGCCTCGAATTCGTTTTGCACGTTCGACGCTGATTTGGTTTTTTTTTTTTTTTTTTTTATACAGGGGATATTTTAATCTTTGAGCTTTTTTTATCTGACGTTTTTTGTGGGGTTTGGTCTGATTTTCAGGTGACATGGATGTAAAAATAATTTTTGAATAAGTTTAAGAAAATTCTAGAACCTAAATTTAAAGCACAAATTTTAAAAAATTATTGATATTTAATTCATCGGCGACACCCAAAGATCAAACCAACTAAAAGTTTTTTTTCCAGCACCATAAACATAAAAAAAAGTAACATAAAGTGAAATTTAAAATTTTTGTAAGTCGCGTGGTATGTAACTCATAAAATTTTATGTTTTTGAAAAAAGTACGGGAAAATGTTGTTTTCTATTTTTCAAAAGTACGATATCGCACTCGTATTTTGAAAAGGTAACGTCGGAGCCCTGCGCGAAGAAAATGCATCCCAAGTGCAGCGTTGGAGAGTAGCTGAAATATACGATACCCCGGCCGAGCTACAGTTTTGTTCTTTACAGAGAGAGGATACACGCGGGAAGTTGGAAAATTTGTCTTTCGCGTAGCGGTGAAAAAATTTAATAAAAATTTGACGTTAAATTTTACACTTTATTATACCACTATTTTAAGGATGTTGCTTTCTTAATAATTTAGTCGTTTTGCTATCCAAGCTGACTAAGTTTGCAAAAGATACGACTAGAATTAAGGTCATCATTTTTATTTATTTATTTATTTATTTATTTGTTTGTACACGGGTTTTAAGCCCTTTTCTTTACAAAATTAGATTACATATCATTGCTAGGTGACTAATAAAAATATAATATCATATAAAAGATAAGTTTAATAAAAAGAAAATCATTAATATCATCATAATAACATTTTATAAAATAAATTTCTAAAAATAATCTTTTCTAATGAATCATTTAAAAGTCTTATTAAAAATTTATGCAAGATATTTAGTTTATAGAAAACTATCACAAAACTTTATAAAAAATTTCAACTACACTCGTCTTGCATATTTTACATCGTAAGAAAGTCAAATTGGAAATATAATTAATAACCAGTATAAATCCAAACGCTACTCAAGAACTTTGCAAAACAAACATCAACCAGTCTTTCAAAGACCCCGAAAAAGTACCCCGCCATACGCCAACTATCAGCATCCCCCAATAGGCCTCCTCCCCCGCAAAAGATAAAACTCGGGAGGGGTCGCAGGGGGTATCGCACGCTCCGCAGCTGCGGCAGTTTGGTTTGAAACGGATATTGTCGTTAGAGAGCCTCGGTCCGCTAATTGCTCCACAGTGCAATTAGTCGATTCAATTCCTACCGAGCCGGCCTATCAGGATGGTGCGATCTGTCTTGGCGCCCGACGACGACGCGACTCGCCCGGGCGAGTAGGCCGCGTTTAATTACGGTCCCGGGGTTTATAGGGCTATAGGTGACAATCGATTAGGTTTATCAATGCTCCGACGACGAGCTGACGCCCGCCCTGGACGACAAATCCCCCACGGGGTATTACCCGAGCCCACTCCGGGCGCAGGGGCCATTGTATACGCATTAGGCACCCCTTGCCGATGCCCCCGCGGTTTACACCCTTGGCATCGACTGAATAACCAAGACGCTTAGTGCGTTCGAGTGCTCGATCTCTTATTTAAATAAAATCTACTTGCTTTTCGCTTAGCCCGGGATACTTTTTTATTGCTAAATAAATTTCGACGGTTTTATAAGTTTATCTGCTTATGAAACTTCGAGTCGGGTGTGTATTGCTAATTTGTAAATCATCGGTCTACTCAACTTATTAAATTAACTAATTTGAAGACATGGTTGGTCAAATTCATATTGAAAACGAAATTATATAAATTATATAAATCTAATTTTTTATTGTCTATTACAATTAATTTAAAATACTGCACTTGGATTCAGTCCGATATTGATGAAAAATTCCAGCATATTTTTACTACTTGTTTCAATAAAATTTTCCATCGAACGTCCAAAATCAATATTTTAACTCAATATTTCCATGTTGATTTTTTAAAAAACCTTCCAAAGTGAAAAGTTTATAAAATTTTTCAACGAAATTTAAAATTTTTTTGTTTGTTTATTTGTCATCTAAATGACGAATCCTTTTAATTTTTTCGAAAATCGATGACACCCAACCGTGCCGCGTCAATTTAAATTTTAACGCGTTACCACGCGACAGCTAGAAATATCGTTCGATTCCACGGGGCTAAAAAAATTTTTCGCGCCCTGCCTTTTAGCAAAATAAAAATTCATTCTGGAAAATTCGTTTAAACCAAAGGTACACAGAGTGCTCCACAAAAAAAGTAAAAAAAAAAATGAAAAATATTATTTGTAAAGCTCGAAAATATTCAAAGGTTTAATGATGCGAAAGGTGCATTCGGCGTCAAAGAGTTTAATTTTAAGCAGGTTTGTGCCGTAAAATATCATTTCGCACCCATTGAAATAAATTTTCTTCCGAAAGAGCGTTTATTATGAAAACTCCGGGATGCGATTATGGGCGAAACTAATTGGCTTTTCACGCATATTAAACACTCCAATTGAATTGAAAGATTTCCAGAGATGTTAAATTTTAAGTGCCCCAAGACTGTCCGATTTTATTTCAGAAGCCCGAAAAGTCTCTCGCTCTCTCTATTCTACCTTTGGCAAAGTTCACTTTACGCGCAATTTAAAACGCTTTGTAAAAGGAGTCCGCAGAGGTTTTGCTCCAACTATGTCAAGGGTTTTTAGTTCATTATGTCGAGAAGATTATGAAGGTTTGGGCCGGGCGGCCGGGCCGGGGGTTCAAACGAAATATATTATTTCGGCTGGAAAATTCACTGAGCAAGAAAAAGGAGCGGAAAAAAATATTCATTTGTTATTTCAAAGAGAAAGGACGTAAAAAAAAAAAAACCGCCCCCGAGTTTATTTAATTAATTTGAGTATCGCTGCGTTGAACCTTCCGCTCGAATTAATTTATTGAGAAACAATGACCCCCCGGGTGCGCACGTGGGGCGTAAAAAAATATCAGGTCAAAAAAAAAAAAAATAATAATAATAATCGGTGATAAACTTACTTCTGTGGTCGGGATCCTCGCCGTAGAGCTTCCTGGTTATCTCCTTGAACATGTCCTCGTAGCAGTCGAGCCGACCGATGCCCGTGCCGGTGGCGTCCATGCTTGTACGTGTCGTTCCTCCGGCGGGCTCGGTTCACCTGGCTGTCTCTCCTGCACCACCACCCCCTGATCCCCGCGTAGCGGCTGCTTATACCTGTGCGGGCAGAGAGAAGGGAGACCGTTAGCTGTACAAGGAACAAGAAGAAGAAGAAGAATTCTTTGTGTGGGAGAGGTGGGGTAGGGAGGGCCCCCTTTCAGAAGATTTTTCCTTTGTGCCGGCGGGCCTTCTTCCTTCCCCCGCGTTTCGGGGGCCCCCGCGCTGGGGGAGGAGGGAGAGCAGCCTGCTTTTCCGTGGGAGTTTTATGACGAGGGGCTGCAGCTCTCTTTGGGGCTGTGGGAAGAAGAAGAAGGAGATTACGAACTGGGTGGACACTTTTCACGTTTCAATCTGTGTGCTGCTTCGCTTCTTTTTTTCGAGAAACTTTGTTCCCAGATCAATATATAGATTGCGCGAGGTGTGTTTGGTTTTTCAAGGGTGGGTGGTTGTGGAAAAAATATGATGTTTATGGCCAGAGAAAATTAGTTAGTCTTGTAAGATTTTGAAATTTCCCAGACTTTTTCGTCAATGACCGTAGGTGTCAGCACTAAAAGTACTAGATCAGAAAGCTTGTTTATTTCGATAAAATATATGAACTCTCGTTTTTGAATAAACCAAACCAAAACTACTCTGATGAATTTTGAGAACTTATATTCTAAGCCAGAGCGAAACACTAATTTGAACAAGATAAAGTGCGACGTGCGGTGTCCCTCCACCGCTTATACATACACGTACAAGCGGACATTCGGGGGCGGGGGGGGGGGGGGGGGGGGACGCTCGGAAATTTAATATCGTTGAAACTTTGTTAGCTCGAAGTTCGATTGAATGTGCTCAAATTTTACCCCAGGTAGCTTTTAATTAAAAGACTCTATCCTGTGATTTGAAACTTTGCGCGTTTGCACGCTTGCCGGCAGTTTCTTTTGAATAATAATAATAAACCCGGGTTTATTATCGTGCATAACGCGGGATCAATTTTTAATTCAATTTTTTGCGCTTTATAAAATTCATTAAAATTATATTATTTTACCGCGGCACAATGCGAAATAACCCAACTCACCTCGTGCAATATTAAAACACGTCGGTTTGACCACTCAAAACTTAAATAATAAACACTGCTCGAAACGATGCGACGTACTACAACAAAAGGTGTTGACCCCAAGGAGATTTAAGAAGTACTGTGAGCTCGCTCCATTAGCACGTTTGGGCTAAACGAGGTGGGAGGAGGGGTCACCGCCGAACATGAAGAATCATTTAGAACCTTACCTCCCTTCTAACAAGGTCCGACTCGAGGAGCTGCAGGCAAAAATAATTTTCAAAGTCGTTAGGGCGGGCTGACCGAACTCCTGGAACTACATCCCCCCCTGGTCGGCGGGAGGTTAGTTTCCGGAAGTTATGGCGACCGGGAGCAAAGAAGTTTTTGGCTGCACCGCGATTTGACACGCGCGCGGGGTCGTACCGCCGCAAGTACTCCTGCAAATGGGAATTGAATCGCGCGCGCGGACAAACTTCGACCGAGATTTAACTGGATTTAACGCATTTGGTCCTCCTTCGGAGCGGTGCGTGCACTTTGATTAGTTCTGGGATCTTCTTTACGTGCAGCTGTCTTTGATTTGAACGGGGTGAACGAGAGAAAACAAACTTGAAAAATGAAAATTTTTTTCAAAGAAACGGATTATTGACTCATGTACATTCTACAGCTGAGAATGGTTACACTCATCTAATGAGATTTTAAAGTTAAAGTTTAAACTAATTTTTACGTAAACTGTCTATTTAAAAATATGATTCACTTAATTTATTTTTTACTACCTCACAAGAAATCAATAAAATTTACCTAATTTTTTCATAATTATAAAATATGTGAATAAAAATAAAATAATTTTACGACAAGGTAGTTCCTGAATTGACCACTAGGTGGCTGAAGTACTCGAGTAAGCTGCAAGTAAATTTATAGTAGAACATTCAAAAAATGTTTAACAACAAAAACGATTTTCTTGTTTAATCGAGACGAATCAATTTTTTAAAACGACGTATTTATAAAGAAGAATATTTATAAAACCAAAACCAATCAATACCAACCGCATCTTCTAAATCGAACCTAGTAAATCGATCTTTGGTAATTCCATCCCCCGCAGTCATAAACACTTTTTTACCAAAAAAAAAGGCAAGTAGTAAAACAAAATCATCACACCGAGCAGAGAAGCCATCAAATTTATATTCTCAATAACGACGGGTTCCAAATAAAACGTGCGTCTCTTCGAATAAAATTTCGCACAATAAAACAAATCGGGCGATAAAAATTGTTCGCAAGAAGGTAAGTGGGTTATCATTCCCTCAGCCGCAAAAATAGCTCCATAAACTCTTCTCCTCCTCCTCTTTTTTTTTTTTTTTGGCAGCCCTCATTGATTAAAGGGCCCCGGGATCGACGTTTTTCCTCCGAGATAACATCGCCGATGGTAAGAAGTAGGCCGCGAGCGGGGGTGGAGGGGATAAAAGACCATCGAAATCGAGCATCGATTCTTCTGGCGCCTCGCACAGTGCGGGTAACAATCACAATCATGGGCATGTACCGAAGGAGCGAAGTCTTGCTCTCTAATAGCTCTATTTCAGTCTGAAAATTGATTCCAATCTGCGGAGGGCTCTAGGTGTGCGGACTTGGTACCCGGATCGATTTTTTCTATTATGAGTAATTGCCGACTGCAGTTTAAATGAAATTTAAAGCCGTTTACGGTAAACTAGCGAGCTGCTTGTTAAGGATTAAATTAGCTTAATTCGACTTCTATTTTGGAGCGAAATAGTTTTGGAACTGTACATATTTAAATATGGGTCGATTAGAGTTCGTAAGAGCGCTTGTTAAACTTGGTTTTTTGGGCGATAAAAGAAAAAAAAATGAGGTCTTAAAGTTTTTAAATCACGCAAACGATGAAGTTCATTTGAAAATTATTTAAATCCTTTGATGAATAATAAAAATTTATGAATCGTAAAGAATCTGCAAAAGTTTAAAAGATTCAGTTTTTACGACCAATGTTTGAATTTTATCCTCATTCGATTTTCAATGAAAAAGAAGTTAATTTATTTTTAAGACTCGATTAAGCTAGAAATATTAAATAACTCTATTTAAAACGATTGCAATATAAAGATTATTGATTTTCGAAACAAATAGATAACTGATAAAATAATAAGATTACTCTAAAAAACAATTCATAAAATATAATAATTAATATAAACATAAAATTAAAAAAGTGAGTTTAAGTCAAAGCATCGATAATATTAGTTCAAACGGATTTGTAAAAATTCTGTTTATAAATTTATACTTTTTAAGAACAAAATTAATTGCATGTATACATATTTATGAGCTACATAAATGCTTATTGGCATTGATAATTTTAAGAGACTTTTAAAGTAAAAGATAATTAATTTTTTTTTTGTATAAGTCAGGTATTTTTTACATAGAATATTGACGTTTTTTATAAAATCTCAGTTTTTTTTCTTGGCTTTCATGTAATGCATAAATTAATGAACTTGGGTTTTGTTCAGTTACATAGTGTATAATCAATTTTAGATAGTTTGTAACAAACAACTTTAATAGAATGTATGAAATATTAATGTCACAAAATTAGCCAAGGCCTATACTGCCAAAAAATATCAATAACTGAAGTACTAGATACAGTCTCGCGTTTGACACCGATTACTGCACTTACTTACAAAAGTACACTTCAAGCTATTTAAAAAAAATCAAATAAGGTACATGTACCTAGTATGGCCCCCTAAGCGAGAATCGACGTTGTGGCGAACTAAACCAATATTTTTTGACGTGTAAGGTCTCATTTTAAAGGTTAATTCAAGAGCTTTAAAGTGAGACCTTACGCGTTCGATTTTGATCAATGAGCTTTAAATGCCACAGGATTTACCAAAACACGTTTTTTTAAGACACCAAAAATTTGTGTACCTAATATGGCCCCCTTGAAGTTCAAAATTTTCATTATTTTAAAAATTATTTATTTAAGAATTGAGCCTTTTTTACGATTTTTTTGAAAGCTTTGCAACCAGTAGAAAAATTTCAACTTTAAATTCTTATCAAAGTTTGTTTTTTGAGCTAGAATGTTTTTTTAGTTATAAAATGAAAAAAAGCTTTGAAACAATTAAATTTATTTTTCTTAAATAACATTAGGATAGGATTTTATAAAAAGTAAATATGAAACTAAGGACTCTTAATATCGGTATTTGTACTAATTCGCGGGGGGCCATATTAGGTACACTGCAGTATAAAAAGTTATTTAAGAATAAAACTGGTTAGAGAACGAGTTGAACAAAAACTAAAATCGCATTTTAAAGCTGAAACAATAACGAATCGAAGCTACTTATTCAAATTTTGGTCTGGTGCGTCTAAATATTTTGGCAGACCATTTAATCACAACGTCAAATAATAACGAAGGTATACGAAACGAGTCTTAGCTATTATATAAGGCGTGCGCAAAAATAATTTTCAAATGTTCTAAACAACTAAAAACTTCATAATTCAGTGTTTTTGACTTCTTCCTACCTTGTAGAGATGCCACATATCGAGCATATTCAAAATAACAGGGGGGGGGGGCATATTAGGTATACCTACCTTATTAAATATTTCTTTTAAAACATTTAAATTTAAAATTGTACAAAAGTAACAAAGTTTGAGCATTTTATTAAAAATCCATCAAACAGTTAAGCCCCCAAAACCAAGATACACCTCGGCCCAGCGATCAAAAATTCCAAGCCGAATCACGTCTGTTTATTTACCAAGCAAGCCTCCCCCCTTACACCGGAATAAGAACACACTTTCGTAAATTCACGTGGTTATTACAGTACAGTCCTCAGATCAGGCAAGTAGACGCATCATCGTCGCGGCGGGCGGAGGGGGAGTCGTACACAAAGACAGAGAGAGAGAGAGAGAGAGAGAGAGTGCAATGGCAGGCAGGCTGGCAGCGGATAAATCAATATCAGTCGGTTGACGGCCGGGTGGGAGGGAGTAGGAGGGAAGAAGAAACAGAAGAAGAGCGAGAGAGCGATGTTGAGAACCACTGGCCCGAAGAGGAACCGAGCCGGCTCGAAATATTCCGCGGGTCCAAGGCCGCCCCACCAGGGCCCCGCGGACCACGGCACAGTGTCTGTCATCTCGGTCCTCCTCCGAAAACAACACCGCACCAGAGGCCGCGTGCATGCGCGCGCGCGCCCGCCGGTCCCGGGGGTTCTCAACCGCTCGGCTGTGGCACTCGAACGAGAGCGTGTGGGTGGGTGCAGGAGGATCGATCGATCGTCGGCGCACCACGGAACTTACTAAAACTCTCGATCCTCCCCTGTCTTGGGAAAACGTGCGTTCGACGAGAGAAAGAAAAGCTAAGGAAAGGAAAGGTTTAAAGAAGAAGAATAGGTCGGACAGGTAGGCTAGATGCTAGCTAGGTGCTAGAGTGTACTCACCAGGATGTGGGTGGTGGGTGTCTCCGAGTCAGCTGGCGATGCGCACGCCGTCGGTTCGGTCTCGACTCGCGCAGGTTGTTTCCTCGTCGGCGGCCGGGTGGCGAGTGGGTGGCGGGCGGGGTGGTGCTGCCTGGCTGGCTGGCGGCCGCGCGTCCCCCTCCTCTCCAGGCTGGCAGGCGGCAGGCGGTGGGTGGCTCCCCCTGCTAAAAACTCACTCTCTCCGGCGAGGGACGCTCGGCTATACTTCGTGCGAGAGCTGCTGGCTGGCCGCTCGTTCGACACCCCCGATCTTTCAGGGGGGCAGATGTGCTTTCTTCTCCCTCTTGTCTGAGCAGAGAACGGATGCCAGAGCCGAAAAACCGCTGCACGTGTGCGTTGGCGTCCCTCCGAGGGGGGAGTAGGAGGATTTCGGGAGACCGAGAAAAGAGAATACCGATTTTGTACCTGCGAGGGAAGGAGCTTCTTCGGACCGATAATTATCCGCGCATTAGGGGCCCCTCGGTGCAGTGGTTTTAAAATCTTCGCGTTCCCATTAGTTCCTTTGTGCTGCGGATCCGACTGACCCACTGCCTTTTCGATTTTGAGTGAATTTTGAATGAGCATTGTTCGTTTGTATGGGAATCATTGTAGTCTGAATTTCTGACAATTGTTTTAGTTCAACGTTCCACTCGACCCGATTGTTTATTTTTTTGTTGGAAGAAACTATGAATGTAATCAAATTGTTAATGTTAAACTGCACTTTGATTTCAATGGTTGTTTCACATCAATTAGGAATTGTGTCAGAATAAATGGCACTTTAACATATTTAACATGTACATACAGCCGAACTAAAAAAAATGTTTAAGACTCAACTTTAAAAATTATTTCTTTCACACAATATTAGATTATTTTGAGAAAATATAGAATGTGAAGTAAATTCAAATTAAAAAAAAAAACCAAAAGTTTAGTTATAATTTTTTTAATTTTGAAATTGGTGTTCCATCGGTTAACCTTTGACCCTCATAATAGGAGTAAACTTGTAATTAATTCGTTTTGCATATATGTATACATAGTTTAGAAAAAAATGTTCCACCTGTGCATGTATGAATAAAGATTAGAATAAAAAAAATTTTTAATTTTGAGATCCATCAAGTACCCTCGACACACTGTTTATTTTCAATTGTGCATTAACTGAGAACGAACGTATATTTCGCTTGCTTTTAAGAGTGACTCAACTGGAATTACGTCACGCGAATGCGATTTCGAAAAAAAAAGACGAAGAAGAAAAAGAAGAGTGAGAGATTTAAAAAACATCGTCGTCCGTGCATCTCATCGTCGAGAGAAAACAAAGTCGTAAAAAGAAGAGAAAAAAAACTAACGCAAAGAACGAATAATGAGTAATAGACCTCCTCCTCCTCCCCCACTTCCTCGTCGTAACACACTTTTTCTCGTAGCAGTTCCTAACGACTCGCGCGTTCGCGCTTTTTTTTATATCTCTCATTTGCAAGCTGCAGGATAAGGAAATTTAAAAAATTAGCAATCAGCGCTTGCGAAGTACATTACGGGCTGCCGTAAATTAGCCCTTTAAACTCCGCCAATTACTCCGAGATAACCGCGCTTGATTTACGCGTGCAGGCCGAAAAAAAGAGGCTTCGATAGGACGCACCCGAAAAAAAAAAAATGTAAATTCTCGTCGGGGCGCCCGTATGACAACGGCTCTACACGAAAGAGAGAGAAAAGGTGTCCTAGAAGATTGCGGAGGTGGCCTTGCGAGCCGAATATCGCGAATGGAGGGAACGAGTTGTACGCGAAGCGGTGAGACGTTCGATTTCTTCCCGCGGAGATGTAACCTACTATACGTCTTATTTCCGGAGACTTGACGGGGGGGCTTTTGTACGGGAAATTCAATTCACCCGACAGGCTTACTTCTAAGTCCAATCTGAAATTTTCAGATTTATCGGTCTGCAAATTATTAGGGGATCTTTTTTCTCATTGGTTTTGATCTATGGTAAGATGTCCTTTTGTAATTTACTAAATTCGAGCCTGTAGAGATAGCACTTGAAGTTTCTTAGCATTCATAGTTTTCAACATAAATAATATTTTTTACTTCAATTGGTGCAAAGTTTCAAATCAAAAGAAAAAGATTTAAACATTTTTTAAACTTTAAAACAAAAAAGTAAAAATGTTTAACGAGAATTTAAAAATCGTTTTGAAAATGAATCGAGATTTTATTATTCCATGGGATATAAAAATCTAAAAATAAAAATCAATTTTCGTGCTTGAGTTTCATACTGCTCAAAAAGAGACTATACCAAAACAAAAAATACATTTTTTGAATAAATTTACAAGTTATACTTGAATTTTATGAATTTTAATTATTTGTGAGTTTGTTATTTTAAAAAAATTGATCAACTTTAATTATTTCTCAAAAAAAAAAATTTTTCATACTAATTAACAAAAACAGTTTAAAAAAAACTACGTCATCAATCAGCGAAATCGCTATTAGATTTCGATTTTATTAAGTAGACTAATTTGGTTAGATTGCAATGATTTTTTACTCTGGTTTGAATAAATTTTAGGATGACATTAATCATTAAATTGAATAATTGACCTGCTTCTTTCGAAAAAGAAAAAACTTTGTTAATTTTTAGTGAATTTGAAAACATATTTCAATTTATCACGATATACAAAGTAGTTAATGAAACAGAAATTTAAACTTTGTAGAAATTAATTTATATGAGTAGTTCTCAAAAATTAAAAGTAAAACTTTAACAATATAAAGTTAAAATTTTATGAAATTCTAATTTAAAAACCAAAGTTAAAATTTTTAATTTAACTTTGATTTAATTATAATTATCGCAATGAGTAAGCTTTCATCGTTCAAGCTTAATTTTACAAGAAAAAAATTAAAAACCTATTAAGCTATTTCGTTCCTCAACAAAGAAAAGGAAAAATTTAATTAAATTTTAATGAATTATTAAGTATCGATGACGGGGGTAAGAAATTGTCTTTCGTCGACAATGATTAATTACGTAATATATGTCACTTATCGGAGTCGGTCTTAAGTGCCGATTAAAATTATGAAAGAGAAATCCAATACGAAAGGAGGTAAAAGTAATTAAGCCGTTTCAACTCGGACGACTTTCGAGTTCGCTCAAGCAGAAGCTTTTTCATTGCCGGGGTAAGAGATTATATCGCGATATCGCTTTTTGC
Organism: Encarsia formosa; assembly: GCA_038277355.1. NCBI lineage: Eukaryota > Metazoa > Arthropoda > Insecta > Hymenoptera > Aphelinidae > Encarsia > Encarsia formosa. The sequence goes on from CM076184.1 coordinate 118,722,546, forward strand.
AAGCACTGCACTGCACGTCGCGCGCCGTGCCGACGAAGCTTCCGACAATCCGAACCAGAGGGGGTGAGTCATCAGAGCCTCTTCGAAGACTCCAGATCTCCTACTTATCGACTACTGCTTTGAATTTGCCCTCGCTTTCCGACTCGATTGACTACCAGTGTGGTATTGTTTAAAACTGTGCATGCTTAAATTTTTGAAGAAAAACAATTTTTTCTAAGGAGTGCTTGAAGCTCTTTGACAATGTCGATTTTTTTTCTTTAAATTAAATATTTACGTTTTTATTTATTATTAATCTTAGAATAATTGTTTAACTACTCCTTGTAAAATCCAGCTTTCAGAAATACAATTAAAAAATCATCATATGTATAAGCTAGTTTTTTAAATGAAAATGATTTAAACGCAATAAAAATCTTCCACTCCTCCTAAATCATAATATGGTGGTTATATATGGCTTTGATGCTCAATTCTCTCGTCGAAACGATAACTTTTGATTAATTTATGGTCAACTGTAATCTACCACAACATTTTTCGTAACTTAATCTTCAACATTAGTTCAGAATTCAGATCTCGAAGCTTGCACGCAAGTTTATGAATTACCGCATCAATCTTGGGCATTAAAAACACAATGGTATTAATCAGGGTTTTGACAGGCCAAGCTAGTTTTTCCCTCCCCCTTTTTTTTTTTTTTTTTCTTCCACGCCTCAGCTTATACATCTTACTCAACGTTCAAGCACGATCGAAATGAAAATCAACTCCTTCCTCAAAAACCCAAGTCCTGATTTATAAGCCGTAACTATTAAATTTCCAGGTCGACAAAGTACAAAAGCTCACTGCGGGGGGTTTGCAGAAGCACAAAAGAAGCGCAAGTGCAGCCAGGCCACCGCGTGCTCGGAGAGGAGCAACAGCTAGCTTGTACGCGTGTGCGTGACAGAGAGAGGAGGAGGGAAGAGGGGGAGGGTCAGAGCTTTCGAAAAGCTCGGTCACGAGAACACAACAATTAACCGCAGCAGCAGGGGGAGAAGAAGTAGGAGGAGGAAAATTCTTAGCTCTCGCGGCTCGAATGTAGGTAGGTAGGTAGGAGAGAGCGCAAACTCCGCAAGCTCGTATGGAGCTCGCGCGCGCGCACCGAGAGTCGACGGCGTCGCGGCGGGCGCTGTTATGCTAGCTCTCTCTCCTCCTCCTCGGGGCAGTGCGCGACCGAGCGATAACTACGAGACTGGCGGTGGTTGGGCTGGTGTTTTATAGCCAGGGCGCGCACCACCCGCCATATTGAACCATCGTTGTTTTACGTACTGGCAGGCACCAGGACACCTGCACACGCTTGTGCTGCTCCGTCTCAATCCGTCGGCTGTCGATAATCCACCTCCGGTTACACGACGACGCCTATTGTGCTTCGCGCTCCAGGACAGTGCAGACAGTGCAGTCGGTCGGTTTGTTGCTCCAACAAAGGAGTCGGCTACGACTTTGTTTAAGTGTGTGCGTGTTTGTGGGTGATATTGTTTCGAAAAGTTCGTTTAACGGAGCTTTATTTATCTCCCTTTCTCATTGTGTGCAACGGCCCCGCCTCGCTCACGAAGAGCTTGCGGCTGTGTGAAAAATAAGAAGAAGAAGAGAAAGAGGGGAAAACATAATCGTCATGACGAGGGTCCACCGAGACAGGGTTACGAGGACGGAGCAGCCGAACGAGGACGAGTCCAGGATAGTGCACTAGCCAAGACGTTGACCCATTTGGGCGGCGAGTTCAGACCCAGCGGCAGCATCGTCGACTTCGTCGGCTCCTCCCCCCAGGTGGCGCGTAAACTAACTTCTAGAGCAGAAGCAGAAGCTAGAAGCACCAGAAGAAGAAGAGGAAGAAGTGGAGCGAGAGAAAGAAGAAGAAGAAGAAAAAGTAGTTGAGCTCGCGAGCTGCTTTTTCAGGAAAGTTTCAGCAGGGGGGAGGAGGTGGTCTAGCTGGACCCTACTGCTCGAGTAGGGTTTTGAGCTTTCGGCTACTCGGAGAGCATCAACTGCCTGGTGGTGGGTGTTTTATGTGCCTCCCGCACTTACACACTCGCATTTTTCTCTCCGGTGTTGTGCCGCTGCCACCCGCCCCCTCCCGCCAATCAATACTCGCGCGCAGCGCCGAGGCGCAAAGGCTCCTAATACCCTAGGTCTCCCCCCCCCCTTCCCCCTTTCTCCCTCCCTCTCTCTCTCTCCGACAGTTTTTCCCCCCAGTGTGTACTTTCGTCCTATTTTTGTAAAACCCGAAATAAGAAAGAAATCCTCTTCTCCTTTTTTCCACTCCAGAGTGCAGCGAACCGCGAGAGGGGCGCGAGAGACGGTAAACAACGCCTTTGAGATGCGGGAGGACAAGGCATGAAGCTCGTCGCCGGAGCCAACCCCGTAGGACGAGCCGAGCTCCCGGACGGTAAAAGCGCGAGCTCCAGGTAGGCGCCATGCAGGAGTCCCGAGCCACCAGCTCCGGGGGATAGCGGGGGAGCCGACAAAGCGAGCACCAGAGGGAAGACACAGCAGCACCAGCGGCGAGAATAGCTAACACCTCCCTCACCACAGACCACCACCACAAGCAACCCCCTCAGCGTAAAGCGAGCTGGCCTCGCTTGCAAGCGCATGGAACATGCTAGAGGTAAGCGCTCATGCTCTCTTGATTAACCGGAGCTTTCTTTCAAACGCGCCGCGGAGATTTAAATTTTCTCGAGTTGACCCAGACGAAAATCTCGAGAGGGATTCAAGTGGAGCTGGCTCACTGTGGAGCACCCCGATAATGAATTGGGCTTTTTTCGCGGTTGAGAGTGGAGAGTACCGTCTGATTGTAACGGAAGGTACTTTTGCTGCGGCACCAGTTATGCTCCTGTCGGTCGGTACTCGCTGTAAGGCGAAAAATACTCAATTTGAATTATATAAAGATCGACTAGTAGAGAACAGTCGTTTTCGGCAAGATCTAAAAAATAATTGGTACAATCAGATCTTAAATTCTTGATATCACTGAAAATAGTAAACATTCGCGGCTACAAAGCAAATGTCATTGTAGATTACGGTGAATATTTTTTCTGTGACACAGTTAAAATCGCCTAGTAATTAAGTGAAATTACCAACTGTATTTTTATTATTTTTTTTTTTGCCGAGCTTACTGCAGTAAAGTCTAAAAAAGAACTTTCCGATAATGACGGTGAATATTTTTACACTATTGTTGGTTATTTTCATTGTTTTGACAGAAGTAGCCATTGGCGGTTTTACTTGTTCAATCTATAAAAGAAAAAATTTCGAGTTAAAATTTTGATTAAATATATTCACAGCAATGTTAAGGTCAAGATCACTCAAATATTTTTTAAAAATAGTCCTTATTAATAGCAATATCCAAGAAGTTATTTATTATAATAACTTAATATAAATGTACGTTGTTATTTTTGTGAATACCAGTGTATCAAGCCGTATTAAAGGGAATTCGAACGTAAAGTACTTGAAACAAAAGTTTACTCTCTTGAGAATGCAAACACTTGTCTTCTTTTTTCCCCTGAGTTTACTCAAAAATGAAAGTATTTTACAAAGAAAGTTTGTACTTAGATTACATCATGATTGCATCAATCGACGATTTACTTGTTAAAAATTTTTAATTAAAGCTTCAAAACAATAGCAAAATAGTAAAAAAAAAACCGATTCTCGCTCATCATTTCTAAGAATGATGTTATTCTTTGTTAAAATAATTCTGGTTTTATAGAATATCAAACTAAAACTAGATCTGTGATTTAGAAATATGAAAAATATCCAACCCTGAATAATTTAGAAAAATAGTTGAAAACCCACTAGCTAAGATATATTTTAGTCGATAATAGATTTTCCCACTCTTTAATCCAATATTTATGACGATTCCTACAAAAAAATAAAACTCATTTCGAAAAAACAATAAAAAAAAAAAAGGAGAGGAATAATAAAAAAACATTTTCCCATCTATAATGTAGCTCGAGGGTTAAAAATAAATCAAATTGATATAAACTTAGCCATCTTGATAAACGTCGAATGATAGAATCATGATGTATGTCAAAGTGTTCGTGAAACAAATTCTTGATAATGCGATAGTTTACGTCGATACAAAAGTCAGGCCAATGATGTAACGAAATAAATTCGTTCTATTAACGGAACGTAAATTGACGTTTGCGTCAAGCGATATATTTCATTCCCGTGTTTTAGCGCAAAAAAAAAAAAAAAAAAAAAAAAAAAAAAAATTAAATTTTATTCCTCTTCGAAACCTTGGAAGCCGGGTTGTATATCACCGAATGGACACTTTTACGGCTCCTTATCACATAAACGAAAATTACCGAACGTTTGATTTTTGATGAACGACCCGCATGAATAATCAAAAGTCCATCCACAAATAGTCAACTCGGTCCGGGGAATATTAATTAACCTCTTTATTTTTATATTTTCAATGGCTTAAGCGTCGTAAAAATCGACGCGAGGGGTTACAGTCACGTAAGCCCGGGTATGGTCGTGCCTTTAACAAGTTATCGATGTGCCACCGGGTAGCTTCGGCACGCACGCTTTATATGTTGTTCAAACAGTTTTGAGCGCGCGACGAAACAAAGCATTTGTTTGAACAAACAAGCCGTTACTCGGACGTAAACACCTTGCCAACGTAACCCCGAGTGCTTTACATTTTTTCCGATTCCGTGAGGTGCGAGACGAGTCGCGTGACTCCGAGTCGGGCCGCCCCGAAAATTTAATTCGTGCTCGGACGATTGTTTAATTTTACTTTATTGGCCTTTGTGTTTACCTTACTACCGTTTTGACACCTACTCAAAACTGTTTTTTTTTTTTTTGGTTTTTTACGAGTGGATGTTTGAGATTTTGAAGCTACTCTCGGCACTCGAACTAATGAAACGATTTTTTAAAAAAGCGGATGAGAATTTTACAGCGAAGTCCAGAGTTAATGTTGGCAAGCAGCGCGACTCGAATACTCGGCTTTTTTTTTCCTTTCGCGCATGAATAGCGGAATGGCTGAAAAGCCAATTTTAAAAAAGCCTGCAAAAAAGAGAAAACGTTTTTCAATTTATTTAAAACAGAGTAAATGTAATTACCAAGTTTTCATACTTGACACACTTCAAACAGTTACTCTTGATTTATGAACTAATTAACATTCCAGCAAGAAACTCAATGAAAAGAAATCTTATTTAAACTTTAATGCAACTTTTTTTTCTTCTGATGGCTTCATTTATTAGTCAATTTTGCACCTAAAATCCGACTTTGCTCTCTGTGTATTTTGATATCGCGATTAATTACAAAGTTTTGCAGTTGATGAGTTGCCCAAAATTCCACTTACTGAAGCCATCAAACAAAAACTCAAAAGTTGTTAATTTATCAGGTTAATTAACTGAGAGTACTGGGTAAACGATTCGAACTCCAGTCGACAGATGTAAACAGTTATTTACGTTACAAGAGAGCAAAACAGTGACGAAGCCTTATACCTCGACTATGTCACGCGCAACTTTAGCTTCAGGTATTGTCCTAAAAAGCACTCCCATTAAAATTTTCAAAGGAATTATGAAAAAATTTTTTTAAGTAAAAGTGTAACATGGAACTATTGTCATTAACTAAATTGACGCTGAAACTATACATTTTGACCTCGTTTTGGTAACCTATAAAAAAAATTAAAAAAAAAAAAAAAAGATAGTCATCGGTTACGGGATAATTACTCCTTCAATATTCATCCCTCTGTCTTTCCCAAGATAATCCTGGATAAAAGTTGCGTTTGTCATAAGAGAACACAAAAGACGATTTCACCCCCGCTTGAATTACTGGACTTTGGTTCATTGGGAAAACAAATAGTCTACACGTGTTATTTTATTTTCTCTCTCGTGACATAAATAACTCAACTCATCCGTAAGAATAATTAATTAACAAATAAGAATCATGAATTACAGCATTTGAATCATTTATTTTTATCTACGATCGGAATGACAATCGGTTCAATGGAAATCCGATCAAATCAATAAAATCTAAAAACTTTTTGACGTTTCACCGTTTACGAGAAATATTCGAATGTTGAAAAAAAAATTCCAGATAGAATATCGTTGAAATATTTTTGATTCCATCACGCGCGTACTTTAAATCACGTTTCTCAATTACTCATGAAAGAATGTTAATTATCAGTTGAAAGTGACTTGTTTTTTTTTTTTATGTAAATGGAATAGTTCTGACTTATCATTCCAAACTTCAAGTACGTTTGAAAACTTATCACTTCATCTTGATATGAAAAAAGCTCTTTAAAAAATTAATTTAAGTTTCAGAATTTTATTACTTCTCGTAAACGGAACTGACTTTGACATGTCCGAGCTCAAATAATTCATTTTTCTACTCATTAGTCCTTTCGGACAAAATGAACATAAAAAATTTGCGATTAAAAAAGTACCGTACGAGGAAGCTCTAAGGCTGTACCCACTTGCTAATGAAGGTCTCCTCCAGGGAAATTAAAATCGTTTAAATTCTTAAAAAATGTCATTGAAAAAAAAAAAAAAAAAAAATGAAGATATCCAGGGTTAATCAATATTAATTATAAATTCACTAGAAAACTACAAAATTTTACCGCATTGTGTCCAACATTTAAACAAAAAAAATAATAATAATACTGAATCCAGTGACTGGTTTCGTAGTTTTGCGACTAACCAAACTGTAGTAAAATTCTAAACCAATAGGCTTGGCAACTTTTAGAAATTTATAATATTTTTTTGCTTATTTAGTTAAAATATCGAAAAATAATCGACACGTATTTTTTCTTTAAAAAAAAAAAAAAAAAAACTAAAATTAAAGAAACTACAAGTGTTTAAATTTTTTAAAATTTTAATATATGTAGATATACTTCAAATGGGATTTCGGGCCAATGACGTCATCAGCCCGTAGTTTCAAAAGCTTTTCTTAATTTTTTTCTTGCTCAATTTTTATTTAAAAATTCTAAAAAAAATGTTAAAATTCATTAAAAATCGAGTACTTTTAAAAAACTATATTTTTAAAGGTTGTGTCTAGGTACCATCGCCGTGTACCGTACACGGTACACGGTACACGGTAGCTTTTTACTTTAGATCCTATAATTTATTCCAAATAACCCACTTAAGTTTAAAAAAACTACTAGTTTTTACTTTAAATCTAATTACCCATCCTAAATAACCCACTTAAATTCACAGAGTGTCTAAAGTAACTCTTATTTGGTACCGTGTACCGTGCACCGTGCACCGAATACGGTACACGGCGATGGTACCTAGACACTTTCATTTTTAAAGTACCGGTTGCCAACCTTATTGAAAACCTCAAAAAATTCCGAAAAAAAAAAGATCTAATTGCTGTATTACGAATATTCCAGATGTCGAGCGCAATCGGTGCAACGACGATGGGAATAGGCGTTAGTCACGGTGGCGGGACGAGCGCGGGAGGAGGAGGCGGAGGAGGCGCGGACGCCACGACGGGGACGACCGCGGGCGGGTGCAGACTCCGGGCCCAGAGCCAGGCGTCGACGACCGGCTCGCCCAGCCAACAGCACCGAGCCAGCAACTCCGGACAGTCGTCCCAGAGACACGGGATCACCGGCAGATCCAAGAAGGACAACTGCTGCCTCTGCTGGTGCTGCTGCTGCAGCTGCTCGTAAGTTTACTCTCTCTCTTTTTTTTTTTTTACTTACTTCCTTCCCTCCTTTGGTTTGTTTGGCTTTTTTTTCCGGTTGGAGGGAATATTTTCATGGACGAGAAGTATGAAGGTTTCGGGTTTCCAGTACGTTTCGAATGGGTGTCAACTGATTGTGGCCCAGTTCGAACGAGCAGAGACTTCTACTCGAAGTTTTCGAGTTCGATTCCCTGACGTGGTCTGCCTGTGCGGACATTTAAGTAGGGGAGAGCCGGGTAATTCGGGCAGTTTGAGCCAGCTACACAAACTTTATTTAATAAAAATAAAATTTATTAATTTTTGCACTTGGTAACAGTTTATTTTTGTAAATTAACTGTTTGAGAATAAGTATAAAAAAACTCAGCACTTAACTGATGATATAAAAATTAATAAATGATACAAACTGAGATTATTTTAGCCGGGCTATTCGGGCAGTGACGCGGGCTATTCGGGCAGTTTCGTGCGGGCTATTCGGGCATTTGAATAATTTTACATTAAAACCAGTGCAGCAGACTTTTGATTGTTGACAAATCAATCTTTATGTATTAAAATAATAAAATCCATCAATAGGTAACTTATTAGATGTATATTTGTTGAATTTTTCTCTTCTTGAAATTGTAAAGGCGAGCGGGCTATTCGGGCAGTAAGGAATTCCGGGCTATTCGGGCAGTTTGGACAGTTTTTATTTTTATTAACAATAAAAATTATTATTTTAACTTGGTTTTTTTGTAAAATTATGAAATAAAACCTACCTTATCACTTGCTAATTTTTTTTAAGCTAGTTCGTATAAATTCTTTGAAATATTGACAACTGCCCGAATAGCCCGGCTGCCCGAATTACCCGGTTCTCCCCTAGCACGTGTTCATTGAGAACTGATATTGGCTTGTATACATAAATTTAAAAAAAAATAAAGAAATGGGTTATAAATATATATTATTGAACTAAAATAAACTCATAAAATATAGTCAGATTCTATCAAGCACAATAATAGTTGATCTTTGGATTATATTTTCTTCAAAAATTTTAATATTTTTTTTACTGTCACGCCTTTTACTTTTTTCATTTACCAATGGAAAAATTTTTTTTAGCTTTCTCATTAAAATATTAAAATAAATATATATCTCATGCTTTTGTTATCAAAAATATTGTGCAACGAACGAAGCTCGTCGAGTTTTAAACAAAAAGTTATTTAACACGAAACTCGTTACAAGCATTAAGATAACAACGTTACAATATTACCATGAAAATGTTCGCTCACAATGAAGCTAATTACCCTTCGACTCTGCGTGTATTTTTCGATAAATTAACAACACTTTGTTCAAAGCACTTGCCTCTCTTTTTTTTTATCCCAGGTAATTATAACCGTGAATTGAAACTGCGTCAAACGCACTCCCGTAATAATCAATCCATTTTTTAACTTAAAATACCATCCTGATCTTCGTTCATAACTTTATCGTATCCATGAATAGTCAATCGGGCTGATAAATAAAGTACACCATCCCCAAGCATCGATTAATTCGTCAAAAAAATAAAATTTATTCACGGTCATCCCCAGTCCCGCACACACATAGATTCGGTATATACCCGCGAGTAAATTACTTCGGCCATGTCGGGGTATGGATTACAGCTCGCTAAACCTGATAAATTATTAAAGGGCCGCGATCGAAGTAAACACACAACCCCTCCTTCTCCTCCGCCTACTTAATTTCCCCTCATACCGACCGAAAAATGTAAATTCTCGGTTGGCGGTAGAAAATTTTTCCCTTTGTCATTCCAACTAGCAGAAGAAAATATGCAAATGTCACGGTTTTTCGGTACGTAATCCCCTCGTAGTCTGGCGCCGTCCAAGCACTTCCCCCCCGTTTAGGTTCTATTACCAGGATAAATATTAATGCCACGCGGGTGCGTGCACGCTTGTTCTTGTGTGTTTCATGCCATCGCTTTGGACCTCCTATCAGGAACAAATGGTGAGTACCACAAAAAAAAAAAAAAAAAAAAAAAAAATAGTCGTGTACCTGTCTATTATCGCGCGTGCGCAGTCGGGGGGGTGGGTGTCAGGGGAGGACACATACACGCGCTGTCGGCGGGACCAACCCCGTCAGTGCAGACCAGCAAAGTGTCCGGGAAGCATGGTTAACTACACGTGAGAGCAGCCTCCCTAGCCATGGAGTTCTGGAGGAAGCTCATGGTTAAGTAAGCGCAGCCAGCTTTCGTAGGGGGGAGGGGGGAGGGATGACTTCCTGCACGTGCGACACATGTGCGAGCAGTCAAACTTTCGGCCTCGCTCGACTGAGAGCTTTAGTTCGGGAGCGAGAGCGTAGTGCTTCGGTTGTTATACTTGGACGACATGTTCCTCACGAGAAAGTGCGGGCTTGATTTTGCGGCAGGGTTCGTATTTCGATAAATCAATTGTGCATCTTCTTTTTTTAATAGAGCTTCTTAGTGGATTATATAGTTGAAAATTGTTTTTTGAAATCGATACGGAAAGTTTTTCTTAGCAACAAGTATTAAACCCCCGATGGGAGAGTGAGTAAATTGAGTTCTTTCGAAAGCTCGTAAAGCTTATTTCAAACTCGTGAGTATTTAAACTTTCACCGCTGGACGCCCGTTCTATTCTATTTATCGACGATTGTTGTTTTCAAACGAATGGTATTGATTTTAAAATTTCTTGTAGGAAGTTGAGTTTTGTGGCTACAGGGACATTGTCGTTTGTGTATATTTTTTCTCACGGCATTAAATTCAACGGGCCGCGAGCTGTGCACGGTTTAAACGAGGGAGTTAACGTAGTCGGTGCCAATAATTTCAATTACTTTGTGGACGCGTTTTCCCCAAGCGCGACATGCAAAACTGTAAAATAAGCGTCGTTGACGTAAGCATGCAACTTTGAAAACTTTCGTATTGGGGGTCGTAAGTTGGGGGGATATTGAAGTGTTTTTGTGAGAATGTCTCTCGTGGAGTGAATCACGTTGAGTGATTTGATAACTTAAGACAGTGAAGAAATTTTACGAAGAGAGAAAGAGTGACGATACTTTTCTAGTTTTTTACTTACTATCATAATGTTTTATACATGACAAAGCTGAATTTATATTTTTAAATCAGTTATAAATAAGTTGTATCAGCAGTTTAAATTTAAGACAGAAAAGTACAGATCAAGTTTCAGATTTTTCAATGCTAATCATTTTATAACAGATAATTTTATTGTCAAGTTCAAAAATAGTTTGTATTGCACTGAAAAAGATAGAATTGAACCGGTGAGAAAAATATTAGACAACAGTACCAAAATCTGTAAAAACTCAGATGAAGTCGGTCTCATTGAAACTGACGAGAAAACTGAAATATGAATTAAATGATTAAATATTTAACTTATAAATGTTATTACTAAATAATGTACGAGACACGATTTGACCTATTTTTACTTAAACAAAGGTTTTCATGGCAACCAATTCTTTTTTTGTAAACAAACTTTTTATAAACCACTAATTTGATGGTATTTTGAAAAATCTAACTTAAGTCATTATAAACAAACTTCAAAATTAAGGCAAGCTTTTAAAAAAAATGTTTTTTTTGGTTTTAAAAATCGTTTAAAATACCAAATATTACGAGTTTCTTTTTTTGAATTTCATTGAAATGCCAAATAATTGATGAAGTACTGATGACTGTAATTTTTAAAAACCATACGTTTCTATCATTTTTCAAGTTTCTATCAAAATCAGGATTTTTAAATAAATTTTTGTACTTTAAATACATTGTCAAGAATAAAATTGAGAGTTTAAAACATTTTAGAGGCATTAAATTTTGAATAAGATTCAGAAGCTTCGAACTGTCAACTTATTTTTTATTAATCAAAACATATTACAAAAAATCCTTATTTTTTTCTTACGGTTTTTGAAATAGTTTGGAAATTTTGTTTTCATAAAAAGTCGCTTTGATATTCATCGATCAACAGGTTCGCTGAAGCAACTCTCGAGAGTAAATTTGCTTGCGCTCTAATTTTTTTACTAACAAAATTGTAGCATAATTTCATTTAAATTTTTTAGCATTTACGCGTAGATGGCTGTTAAACTGAAATTAAGTTAACTCTGTAGAAATTTTTTTAAAGAAAGCCGTCGATAATTTTACTTTTGTGATAGAAATTCTTTGAAAAATTTTTTCGATACTTCGATCAAGTTTACATTTCTTAAGGTATTGTTTCATTCAATATTAGAGGTCAAACGTACCTACCTATAGCGTCAAAAGAATCTGAAATCTGTGCGAGTATTATTATACAATATTGGGGAATAAATTTTTAAAAGTCCAGTAGGCCAAAATCAAAGGCAGTTAAATAACAAATAATGAATATTAAAAATTGTCTCGAACATGTGCAAGCATTTACCTCCTTGGCGAGACTTAAAGTGCTGCATTTGCACGAAAGAAAACTTCTCAAACACAGAGAAAAATGTGCTTTATCTACCACTCGTCACTGATTCACTCGTTTGTTTCTTCTCGAGTCTTTGTAACCGCAAAAAGAAAAAAAAAAGGTTCGTAATAATCAATAATCGAACGATTTATTGCAGTTTGGCAGCGGTGGGCACGAGCGGCTCGGGCGGTACGACGTCGATGCGTCCGGGCGCCCGTAACGATGGAACCGGAGGAGGCGACCACGTCGGCCACAGGAGCGGCGGTCTGTCCTCGGAGTCGCCCGGGGGCACCGGCAACGGCTTCGAGGGCGACATCAAGGACATAAGCCTCGAGGAGATACGCTCGTGGGGCTCGTCCTTCGACCGGCTGATGCGGAACCAGGTTGGCCGCGAGCTCTTCAGGGAGTTCCTGGTCAGCGAGTACAGCGACGAGAACATAGCCTTCTGGCTCGCCTGCGAGCAGCTCAAGCGCGAGAGCAACCCCGAGATCGTCGAGGAGAAGGCGCGATTCATCTACGAGGATTACATATCTATTATTTCGCCTAAGGAAGTGAGTATATTTTTCAGTTTTTTCTTTTTATCTAGCTCGATAGATTTTACCGAAAAACGTAAACGATAATTTTTAGTTTTTTTTTTTTTTTAAACCCCATGAGAAAAACGTAAATTTGGCCTCTTCAGTATGCACCTTTGTACTGGTGATTGCAATATTTTGATTGAGTCTTCAAAAAAAGTTTAAGTATTAAGCCTCAAGTATAATTCTAAGGTCAATCGGTTTTTTACTTACAACAAACTGAGAATGCTAGTGAATTAGTTAGAGTTTAAAGATTTATAAACAAAAATGGTTGTTTTTTCGAATTTGAAATCTGATTTCCAAAAAATTGTACTTACTAGAAATTTAAAGAGGCTACGAAAAAATTAATTGTAACACTGACTGCTTTTGGATTGTATTTTTTTTTTAATCCCTTTATAAAAGAGAGCTATCGCCATCTTGCGTAAGTGTAAGATTTTTATTCGTGAGCTGATTGGTGAAGAAGTTTTCAAAATATTCGAAAAGTGCATTTTGAGGTGACTCTTATTATTTTTTCCTATGCGCGCTTGCAGCGCGCTCAGAAGAGCTAGTAACTCATAAAAATTACACTCTTCTACAGTTTTTGCAAATAAAAAGATAAAATTTATTTTCGTATATTAGGCTCATCGTCATCAACTATTTTTCATTTCAATAATAAGATATAAATCTTTAAATCTTCAATATTGTTCTTCAATTACTCGCAAATCTAATGTTCTATTTGGTTTTTTCTTTTATTTGAGGAAAGTGGTTGATTGATGGGGAAAATATTTCTTACTTGTTGGTGCAGTGAGAAAGTTTTGAATGAGCTTTTGGCACCGTGCGAGGTGGAAATTTTAATTTTATTTTAAATCGTCAAACGAACTGACAATGGTTATTTCAAATCTGACGGAATTTCAATATGAAACTTTGCCAAAACATCAATAATGCCACTGTCGAGTAAATAAGTTTTCCAATGTTTATTTTCATATTTTTTATTTTGTTTTGTTTTTACTTGTGTCTATGATAGGGCAATAAAGTTGTTTGATTTTATTATGTTATGAAAAACAATACTTTAGATCAAATTAAGTGTAGACTTTATTTTGTTTATAAATAGTGCGATAGTTTCTGAAATAAATTTCAGTTTTTAAAATTTTTCGAGTTAATTTTTTTTTTTTAAATAGCTAATTTTGAAGTTTTAAAAATCTTTCAGTTTCTAAATACAAAAAAAAAATCTAACTGGGTCACTGAAGTCAGCTTTACACAAATCAAAGATAAATAATTAATTCATCTTTAATATGATTATAATAATTTTTTGTTCAATAATTTTTTACTTGAACAAAAAATCTTATTAATTCTCAAGCGATACAATTTCCAAACGATCATAAGCTTGTAATTAATCATCGGTAAATTCTCTATTGATTTCAAACCACTCCAAATCAATAAGAAACAATCCTCAAAATCTTACCCTTAAAAATCTACCCCCAAAAATAAAAAATGATTCCACAGTTTCAACTTACATTAGAAGAAAATACAAGGGTAAGAAGAGGGTTATAGTTATAGTCCATCCCCCCTGTCAAGGAGTTACGCGTCAGGCCTGCGCGTACGTCGGGTCTGCCTGGGTGCAGGCGTTCCCTGATCGAACGCGCTCTAAATATAAACCTCACCACGTTTAACTGCACATTCAACCATCACCATCAGCCTCCTTCTCCCTACCCGAAGCCTGCGACCCTGTTCTTTTTTTTTTCTCTCCCTTTATCTGGCTCTCTCTCCGAATCATTAACTTTTGTGGATGCGCGATGCCTTTTGGGCTCTCGCTTTGTTTATCTTTGTTCGAGCGGACTTTTTAAAATATGGGAATTTTTTCGGTTATAAATATGAAAAGTAGGAGAAAACTTACTTTTTTTTTGTACGTATTCCGATCGCTTTTCCCTTTTAAATTATTATTTCATTATCTTTTTCTTTTCTTCTTTTTGGCTTTTCAACAACAAACAAACATCTTTTAATGAATTTGTTTACGAAAACTTTCTCATTTTTTTTTTTGTCTATACAAGGATTCAAGCAAATTGATTGATCTAAAGTTTCCAATCTATATAGGCTTTAGGAGCGATAATTATTTCAGCGTACTTTGTTTCCTCAGCTTTTACGCTTCAATTTAACTTGAAAATTGATTTTCAGAAAATCACCTAGTCATTCAAAGAATTCTTAAATAATTAAACAAAACAAAGATCCATATCTGTCAGTTCTGTTTTCTTTTTCTTTCTCCGTATGATCAATAAAACAATACAACCATTTTTTCGTTGTAATTTACCTTAAAAATTGATGTCCTGAATTATTTAGTATTGTCAAAGACTCGAAATGGAGCAAAGCTTCACATTCTTGACAAGCTGTCAATTCTCTGAAAACTGATGTGTTCTAATATTATTTTTAAAGTTTTCAATTTTCTAAAATGAAACCCTAATAAGAAAATTCACGAAAACAAAGATAAAATTTTTTCAACTCCTAGAGTTTTCTGTCACAAATTTTGATTAAAATAATTGTTTTCATAAAACGAGTATAAGCCGTCAGGTATGTACTGCTAAATAATTTTAAAAACTGTACAGTAACAGACTTTTAATGGTATTAAACTTTATTTTATCCAATTAAAACATTAGATTTCAGTAGTATAAAAAGCTAATGTAAATTTTTACAAAAATTTTATCATAAATCGACCTTTAAGCAAATTATAAACTCCAGTTTAAAAAAATGATGTTTTTATTTGTGTCAACAGGTGAGTCTGGACTCGCGGGTGCGCGAAATAGTGAACCGGAACATGACCCGTCCGACTCCGCACACGTTCGACGAGGCCCAGCTACAGATCTACACCCTGATGCACCGAGACTCGTACCCGCGGTTCGTCAACAGCGAGCTGTACCAGCGGGTGGCGCGCATAAGCAGCGGACCTCCGAGTCCGTGCGCCGACTCGGCGACCGCGGCGGCGACCCTCGAGGTCGAGACCACCGACGCGGTCTTGCCCGCGCCATCCTCGCGGAAATCCAAAAAGTCCATAACGTAATCGGACGACACCCCACAGACACACATCCACAACACACACACTGTCGACTATCGCGCTTTTCTACTTCAGGATTTTCATGGATTTATTTTTAATTATAATAATAATACCATTTATGACGATGATATATATTTATTATTCGATTGTAAGTGGCATCATGAATTTTATTATTGTACGCGAGCGATGGGCTGCACAGTGCGCGTATAAACGTTAACCGTTAATGTTTAGAATCTCGACGCTACTGTTTAAGGACTCTGACGAGATAAGGGCTGATCAAGTCGTTGTGAAAAATTATATAAAATAAAAAAAATTGTTTGATATTTAATATGATGCACAAAGAAACAAAAAATAAAATAAAAATAAAAATAAAAATTAAATGCGCAAATTATAAATAAATAATAGTAAAAAAAAATAATAAAAAATTATATTATGGGTCTTCCACGAGCGAAGCCACACACCGGGGCCACAAGAGACTTACACATATGCTTCACACACACACACACACAAACACATACAAAAAAACACAAAAAATACACAGACGTGAAAACACACGCGCGCGCGCGTATACGTTTCCTGATAAATCGTACTTAATGAAACACACAACCACGCAAAAGCGCACGGAGGGAACCTGCAAAACTCCGTGCCGGACTCGTGTGCTCTTGTTCGGTTTTACTTATTTCGCGTTAGTTTGTTTTTCATTTTTTCTTCTTTTCTATTGGGAGCTTTCCAATTGTGAATTTACATGCAACGTTAAGCAGCGCACGAATGAAAAATGCACAAAACCTGCACACACGCGCGTTCAGCACAATGAAAAAAAAAAAAAAAAAAAAACTCACCCTGCGAGACCCTGTTTTATTTAATTTAAAAAAATGCGCCGAAATGTTACTTACTGTTGTTTGTTTGTATGATAAAGTAATGTGTGCGTAATACGGGAGTCAGTGACCAAAGCTCTTGAAAACCTGAATGTTCCACGCATTATGTTTTTATATATATATATAATATATGAATTATTGTCAAAATAAATATTAGTTGCTCTAGTAATGACAAGACGGCTGTTAAATTCATTTAAACACTTACACACACATAAGATGATTTTTGTTGCTCGGTATGTTATTTAGTTTCGCTTGATACGTACCCCCGTAAAGATGATGAGAATGTGAAATTTTTTCGTACTTTTATAC
Source organism: Encarsia formosa (assembly GCA_038277355.1). Taxonomy (NCBI): domain Eukaryota; kingdom Metazoa; phylum Arthropoda; class Insecta; order Hymenoptera; family Aphelinidae; genus Encarsia; species Encarsia formosa. The sequence goes on from CM076184.1 coordinate 118,739,368, forward strand.
TCATGATTTACGTACGGTGCTCAAACTTTAGCGGAGTATGGAACATCGCTTTTAGCCACACACGCACACACCCACACGAGATCTGGCTTGTTCCTCAATTGGAAAGCTCCCTTCTTCGATAAGCATAACACTTCACGGGGCGCCGACAAAAGAAGAAAGAAGTGCGAACGGAGGATGACAATATGGGATCTGAAAATGAAAAAAAAAAAAAAAAAAAAAAAAAATTAACGGTCCGTCGTTTTTGAATCTTGAGGTTCCACTCTAGTCGTTAGTCGAGCATTGTTCGACCGAGCAACTTTGTTACATTGTAAGAAGTATAACTATACTTGCCAAAAAAAAGCATTTTTATGCGTGGCTATTAAAAAAAAAATACAGTACTCAAAACCGTATGTAAATGTGTACCTCTTTGCTCTATCGAAGTGTTAACCGTAAACCAAAGCTAACTTTAAATAAATAAAAGCCTCCAACTGCCCTAATCCCCCGGATCGCGTAAATAACCAACCGCTCTCTCAGACCCGGCTTGAGTTTCGAATTAAACTAGCGAGAATATTTTAGTCGTATAGGTAGGTGTTAAGACATTTTGCATCGCGTTTTCTATTATAAAGTAGACTCGCACTCGCGTTCAAATTAAACAAATATCAGAATACTTTTTTTCTTTCCTTTGGTTTTCGTGAATTTATCGGTAGAATAAGTTGCATGCTGTACACGTGTTTAAACTTTACATGTGTTTTCAAGTGTTTTTTGTGAGTTTATTTACCGTACCACAAAACTTGGGTGTAACGCCTACCAAATAGCCAACAGAGGGCGTTCGAGCCCCCTTGACCTCTTACTTAATAGTATTTTACACATAATTTTTTACTTTTTTAAACGTTTAATGGGAAAAAATAATAATAATATTAAAAATAAAAATAAAAATAAATTGTTGATCAAGCAAAACTGTTAAATCTATAATTTTGTCAGCAAAATAAGATGACTATTGTTAAAAGTGTTGTGTACATAACTAAGTATATAAATTCTATTAAAAAAAAAAAAAAAAAGTTATTAAATTTTACCACTGAGTTTTATGGTTAATTGATTATTATAATGCAAACTAAACTAATATAAATTAGTAAGTTAACGAAATTGATAACGGGACAAAAAAAAAATCAGTGGAACAAAGATTAAACGACGGACATGGTGAAAAAAAAAAAAGAAAAAAAGGTGACATGCTGTACTACTGCCACGCGATACACCAAAATACGACAACTTACCAAAAAATAAATAACCAAAAAAAAAACTTAAATCTAGTTGTGCGTAAGCAGCATCTTAAAAATAAAACTAAAAGTTATTATTAAATTAAGACTAGCGTGCGAACATAAAAGTCGTGAAATTGTGCAGCCTCGATGAGGTTATAAATGAACTTTTCAATCAATTCGTACTACTTCTATGTGTACTCGTACCGAGAGAAAAATAATCCTTGTTCAAGTGACTGGAAGGTTCAAACAATGAATAATCAAACAAACGAAAAAAATATATCAAACCCTATTTAGAAAAAACCAATGAATCCGAATTTAATGCACAACTATTAATGTGCATCCTAGTAAATGTATATTTTTTACTCGCGGGTCCAAGCGACTCGGTTCCAAGGCACTTCTACGCACTTGAATCGGGCGTAATTTTTCTCTCTTACGGTTTTTAAAAGAACCACTGGATGGCCTAAAACTACTTATGCGCTGTCAAAGCGAATATTTATGCAAATAAGGTTGGCATGGTTCCAGAATTAAATTAAACTGCACAGACGCTAAAGTGAACTGAATTACATTAAAATACACGAGTGCGCGCGTGTGAAAAATAGTGAGAATTTAAAAAAAAAAAAGAAAAAAATTAAAAAAAAAAAAAAAAGAAAAAAAAAGTCATTGTTAAGCCAAAAAATACTTAAAGAAGTTTAGATTAAGCGAACGATTGTTCAATGAATTTCGAAATGTATCACGCATTTTCGAGGCGAATTACTTGTCGCACAGTCAGTCACAGTGTTTGGCTACTGCCTTGTAGATATAGATAGGTTTAATGCGATGAAAATTTAAAAAAAATAAATAAATCTCGATACCAAAGTTTATTGTACTTAAAAATTATAATTAATATTAAATTATGTATAATGCATACTATCCTCAAATCCTCAAAAAAAACAAAAAACAAAAAAAAAACAAAAAAAAAAGTAATAATAATGGTTAATTAATTAAAGCAAAATTTAAGATACGAAAAATTAAATTTGAAAATTTGTCCATGTGCATACATATAAATTTCATGATGATTTTCGATTAATAAAAGAAATAAATAAATAAATATTATATATATATACATTCGATCAGCAACAGGAAATTGACTATTCGAAAGTGATATAACAAAGCAAATCGTAGGGAGTAATGCTAGAGAAAAGAGAGTAAACTAAAAGTGGAAAAGGAGATACAAAAAAGTGCGAGGATTTTATGAAAGAGGAGAAAAAAAAAATACGTGATATAAACTTCTATTAAAGTATATTAAATATTATATATATTATATGTATTTGTTTACCTTGCCACCCCAAAATGAACTTTTCGTTTCGGTAAAAAAGTAATTGTACGGCGAATCGTAATTTATAAGTAGGTTTAATCGATGCTTTCGAATAGACGACGGCGACCAAGTGTGAAGTTTAATAAAATTGAAGATGACATATATATTGTGCTTGACACTCGTACTCGTTATAAATGTATATCGTCCCGTGCTGAAAGAAACATAGTTGAGTTTGTAAAAGTTACTTGAAGCCTTGCGGATTCATCGGGGTAGTTTACGAGATTACAAAATCTTCTCGAGGTTGATAAAAGCTCTTTGCGTTTTCGAGGCACCAGTGAGTTTGCAAATTTCACCCTTATTTTCGAGGCACGCTGCGTTTATCGTATTCGATTTGTTTGTCAAGACACGTTTGTTTCATTTGAATAAGTTGATCTCAACGTACATAAGTGTAGAATACATTGTTTTCCATGATTATTTATCATAAAATTGTAACGAAAGTTTTTCACGTTTGCATCGAGCAAAGAAAAATAAATAAAACAGTGAGAAAAAAAATAAACTTAAACACTTACATTGTATTTGTGCATGAAAGAGAATGACCGACAGAGAATTAAAGAAAAAAAAAAAAAAAAATTTACTGACTGTGCTTGTGTGTTAAAAAATGAACGAATCAATGAAAAATTAAGTAAATAAATAAATGTCGAAACCGCGACGCGATTTTGTGCGCAAACGAATAAACACAAAAATCATCTTATTGAAAATCCAAAAAAAAAACCAAAAAAACAAAAAAAAAAATCACAAAAAAAGAGAAAAACAAAAAAAAAAAAAACAAAAATTAACAATGCATTACGAACCGTGCCGCGAGCGTCGCTCGAAAAAAAAAAAAAAAAAAATTGTTCAGCCCATAGTCGAGGCTTGCTTTTTTTCGAGTGTCGAGCGCGGCGTTCAAAATTTTATTTTACGTTTTTTTTCCGGCCCTCCCGCAAAATCGGGCCAACCAAGACTCTGCATGGAACCCTTATAATCGTGGAGAGACAATGGAGATAAATTTAAAAAAAAAAAAAAAAAAAAAAACCGCCGACGAAGTGTATAAAAATGAAGAAAAACAAGAAGAAGAAGAAGAAGGAAAGACGCTGATGCCGCGGAAAAGTAATGTGAGTCGATAACCGATCGTCGCGTAATAATCTAGTCTCTTACGTCTTCATTAATAAACGCACAATTTTTCTCAATCTTCGATGCCCGACTGACTTCACTTTATTTTATCATCCACGAAACCCTTTTCACAACACTATTTTCCTCTGTTAATCAAGTTTTTTCCTCTTTTTTTTTCTTTGTTTTATTTTATTTTTTTAATTTTATCGATTGAATTGTTCGTTAGCTGCTGCAGGTCGAGGAGCAATCTGAGGATTAAAAGATCTTTTTTTTTTCTGTTTGATTAAAAACTTTATTGAAGCTTCAGTTTTCTTTATTTAATCTTCCAATAATTAGAAAAATTTAATTTAATTTAAACCACAGTGACCAACTGATTTCACTTTAAAATTAAAATTTAATTTTTGTACAGATTTATCTTCTTATAACGCAAACTATTATAACTATATATGCACTTAGTATTAATGTCCATACCTGAAGTAAATCACAAAATATAAAATCCTTTTTGCAACAAGTTTGTTATTCTAGAAATTGTTTATTTTTGGAGACAGTTTAAAAAAAAAAAAGTCTGCATGAAATTTCGATGTTTCATACCCTTTAAATTACTTCGTTGACCCACATGTGTCGTTCGAAATAAAATTTTGAATGAAAATCCTGTCAAAAAAATACTCGTTCTCGAAGTAAAGGTATCAACTGAGAAAAACGCTCCGAAACTTCGAAGCTCAGGGTGGCTTACTTTCATCTCAAGACTTTTTTTTTTTAAATTGAGAGATAGTTTTTAAATTTTCAAGCCAAAAAAGAAGGACGAGAGTCATCTTCCAGTGAAGCACACTTCAAAATCCAGCAAAATATATCTCCTCGAAAATTACTCATGAATAATCAAAGAAACACGAGAAAATCGACTTTATCAAGATCCATCGACGCCGGACTCTCCGATCGGATTCGAAAAATTTCGATAAAAATTCACTCTGCCCGTCGGCTCTCATCATTGACACGCCGAAGGAGATTAAACATAAGCAAAAAAAAAAAGAAAAAAAGAAAAATAATAATAAATATCCAAGGTGCGTATACACATAAGCGGCGCGATATGGCCACCCGATATCCTTGAGCATGTTTTCATCCGCAATTAGCAATAAACATTTTTATTTATCGTACGGAGTAAAAAAGGAGGGGACAACGCGATTTGTCTTTTAATTATTCTCCTCGCTCCTCGCACGTACCTCCAATTATCTTATCTTTAAAAGAGCTCGGGAAAAAACTCACTCTCTCATTAGGACTTTTGGCTTTAATTGCTCCCTCCCAATCCCCTTGCACCTATGAATTTTCATTTTTCTTTTTTTTTTCCGTCATAATTGTTCGTTGATCGCGAGTTGGGAACGTTTTTTTACAATACGAAGACTCTCGGGGAATTTATAGCGATCGAGCGTCGTAAATTAACACCAATATTAAATCTGTCGAGAATAAAAAAAGATGTCTCTTTTTTTGAGTTTTTTCACATTTTCCCATCATCATGTGCCTGATTAATGCGAATGTTATTTCGGGTGATGCGTTAGTTACCGTTTTTTTCATTATACTTTATCTATTCGCGAAGACGTTAATTTTTGTTATGTTTTGAGTTTTTTTCTTTCGCAGGATTAACGGAGAGGATAATTCATCCGGGTGGTCGTGTGAAAAAGTTTAATTTGCGGATAAATATTCAGATGAAGAAACTTATTGTATTTAAAAAGAGATAAATCGTCAAGTACGAATCGCATGTACAGAAAATTTTATTTTCAATTCTGTTTAATTAGCTGAGTAATTAATTAATCAGTCTCGCGTAAAATGAAAAAAAAAAAAAAAAAATCCGCGCAAATTTATACGAAAAATCGAAGAACTTTTTGCTTATTATTTTTCAGGTCACTTATTTTTATTTCGAGCTCCATGTCGAACGTAAAGCAACAAGCAAGGTCTCAGCTGCATTAACCCAATAACAGTGGAAATAATTAATTCATCCTCCGAACCGAAAAAACAAGTAGAGTCGACACAATTCATAAAAATTCAAATAGTTTAAGTTTTACTTTTTTTTCTTCGTTCGTGTAATAAATTGAGCGTCCCCGCATCCTGTAGTTTTGACTTTACTCTCCCGGACTGATTTTTCTTGCGACCTCAAGGATAATTAAAACACTCGAAAAAAGAGAGAACCGCGCCGTACAAGTTTAAACGATGCAAAGTATAAATTTACAGTACCAAGCACCGGCAAAAGGAAGGGGAAATAAAGAGAGAGAGAGAGAGAGAGAGAGAGAGAGAGAAAGAAGGAAGGCTCTCTCTCGCGCCCTTCTAATTGGACAAATCTCAAATTCAGCTCGGCTCGTCGATAAATCGATCGAATTTTCCGAGAAAAAGAACTTGTTGCCGCCGCCCAATTAAACGGGAATCGTCATCGATGGCTCGTGAAAGAGGAGGAAGGTAAGGAAAAGAGAGGAGGAGGAGAAAAAAAAAAGAATAATGGGCCATTAGAAGAGCAGCGCAGGACTTTTCCAATGCCCGCGCGCCGCAAAAACTGGACTCAGGAGGAATGTCGAACCCCGAGTTTTCTCCGTGGCAAATTCTAACGAGCTTTCGAATGCGCGCGAAAATGTCGATCTTGCCTCCAGCCGCGGGCATGGGTGAAAACGGCCCCTCCCGGAGTCCAGGATGAAGATGTTTCGCGGATTTATGTTTAGGTGAAAAGTTTTACGATATTTATTGGACTAAAAAACGTACGAGCTGACTTTTTTCTGACTTACTCCTAAAGATCATGCCTTTAATTGGGGAGATGCGGGATTTATCTGAGATTTCGCGACTGATAGAAACGTTACGGAGATTTGAATTTTCATGCTGGTTTTTAAATTGGGGCTTTTTTTTTTTTTTCTCGCTGGTGACCTCTTTTTTTAGACTTATGTGACACCGGTTACAATGTTGAGGATTAAATTACGTACATAAAAGTATTATACCAGATTTCAAGCTGTGGTCTGGTCTTTGTAAAAAGAAAATAATTTTTTGTGCTGCAGTCTTCGTTGTAAACACATCCTTGATTTTTAAAAATTTTTTATTCATACTTTGATAAATGATGGGAAAAATCGAATATTGAAAGAAATTTTCACATAGGGTTCGAAGGAATTTTTTTATTAATTATTACTTATATGTTACTGTTTATGAAGCAAAATGTGCCGGAAGTAATCTAAAATAAACCTCTAAAATAGTTTGGTTTCCGTAAAGCTAGTTTTAAAAATCTGTACTGAAAATGTTTTTGAAATAAGTTTTTTCATTGATCTTATGAATAATTATGAAATTTAATTTTTAATATAAGAATTTCTATGGTAAAATTTATATGTATTACACTATTCTTGTCCCAGCGTAAAACTTTTTTGCTCGAATAAATTGCTTTAGAAAAAAAAAAATACCTCATAAAAACTTTAGACCTTACGCAGTGAAAAATTTGATCGGTCTGATCAGCGTAAAAGCTTCCTTCCTTTTTTTCCGTAAATTTTCGATCGACGACCATGATTACTTTACACATATTCTCGGCTGTCCTTGGGAAAAATCTATGCAAATTGCCAGTGGCACTTAAATACGACCATATACGCTCATCGCGCGTCTTTATTAATAGACACGTCATATTTTAAGACGTTTTTTTTTTTTTTTTTTTAATAAATAAAAAAAAAAAAAAAAGAAGTTTATGTGTATGATGATCCAAGATCAAAGGAGACGTTTTTCTTTGGCGCTGCAAAGTAATCGGGGTTAATTTAGTGTGATGGCAGGAGATGAAAGGAAAATTCACACTCAAAAGAGCTGAAGATATTTTTACTCTTTTCAGCGGTAAAAATGAAAAATACGACGTCGATGCAGCGCTGCGCGCCCCGCATCGAAGGGGTAGTTTTACACCGTAGAAATCTACCTTGCCGATCGAGTCGGCTGGTGCCTTACCGACCACCACTACAACAAATTTCTTCGTCAACCCTTTTAATTCAAAAGTCTCCCTCGAATGTTTATTTACAATTAAGTAAAAGTTCCAATCATTAATTGAATAAATAAATTTTAATGAATAAATTTTTGAGCGACGTCGAGTGAACGGTTATTCATACAAATTCGTATAAATTACTCGTTCAATAAATCAAAAGAAATTTTTAAAAGCGCGAGGCTCTAATTATGAAATCATAATTCGCAAGAGTTAACGAGGTTTAATTTTTTTTTTTTTTTTCTATCTGCCCGATAGCCGGCGCGTTAATTTTGAAAAAAAATAATAAAAAGACACGTAAAATAATTACCAACTCTTTAGAATCTCTCGATAACGACCAGCTCCCCGCCCGATATTATTGGGTTATTCTGGCGATCAGTCATGCGAAACGATTTCAAATCGATTTAGAAACTACGCGTCGGGCAATTTTAAAGCTCCAATATTAGCGAATAATAATTATCACGCGCGCCCATAATTTAACAATGTGCCCCGGGTCTTACGCAAAAGGTAGTGGTACCGAACGGAAATTACGTTTTCATCATATTCCAACGTCTCCCCTCCCCTCCTGCGTCTAATTATTAATTCGAATTAGAACGTTTGAAAAATGAATTGATTAAAATCGAGATCGCGGCTACCGTGCACGCAAAGCAAAAAAGTCAGTCTCGCACTTTTTTCGTTACCCAGTAAAGCTGCGCATCAAAAAACTACCGAACGAAAATATAAAACCCAGCGCGATATCATTTCCCGAAGAACCGCGAAATTCGATGCGATATATCGGTAATAAGGTATCGGCTCCCTCTCCTCGTTACGTGCAGCAGCAACGGCTCTTAAAAAAAACTCTGCTGCTGCTGCACACACGCGGACTACTTTTTGCTCTCAGCGTGATGATCGTCCCAGCCGTAAAAGTGAATCGGAGGAGGAGGAGGCATGAATAATAAAACCGAACTTAACGACCCGACCACGAGTCTTTTTTTTCTTTTTTAAATGAAAACGTAATTTTTCGAAAATAACTATATTTTTCACCGCGCGTGCGCACACACGACGATGAATTGTTGCTCGTGCCTCTTTAATCCCGCCAGGGCACGGCTTATTGTAATTGCCAGCGAGGGATTTTTGAGTGTTTTATGTAACCCGAACAATTATTTCGAAGGTGCTTGCTTGTGAAAACGACTGAGAGATTCATTTACATGCGAAGATCGTTTAATGAATTTTTATTTAAAAAATAAAAAATAAAAAACACCTTGGGCATCATGTCGTTGAACTGATTTTTTTTTTTTCTCTTTCCAGCCCAAATAACCCGAATAAAAGCGAAAAAAATCATTACCCCCAGCAATGTAAATTGCCATTGAATTCGAAAATTTGGCTCTTAAACAATCGCGTCGGAACGTAAATAATCGAACGAGGTGGGACAATTAAGCCACAAGAAAAGATTTCGGTGAAGAAAAGTTGGTCCCAATTAACGAACGCATAAAAGAGGGAGACCCAGAATTACACGTCTCCTCTGATGAGTCTCCAGTCATTCACAGAAAGATGGGAATGCTAAAATAAACTGCAAAAAATGTACCCCAAAAGAGCCCCTAAAATTTTATTTTTAATCAATAAATGATGAAGTAAAATAGTAAATGCAGTCTTTCGAACAGTCAGAAAATTTTTTTACCACGCTACTTTACATTTTATTCAATCGTAAAATACGGCTGCAGTACTTAAATTTAACGCTTATCATAATTTACCGCTGTGTTTATTTTAAGGACATAATCCATTTACCCCGCAATAAGATAAACTTTACTGAACTTTGAAAAAGCGTCCCCCATGGTGCACCCTCTCATCAAGACTCGGGTTGTTTTTTCGTCTCGGTTATGGAATCTTAAAGCACGACTGACCTTGATACGGCTGCATCGTAAACAGCGCGATGGACACCGTTTAAAATACAATTAGTTTATAAACGTCGTCATCCCGCGAAGAATCTTAATGACTCTAATTACCCCGCCTCCCCCTCCATGTTTTTTCCCGCTGGCGGTGAATATTATATCATTACAGGAAGAAAGCACGCGTATCTACGAAGTCAATCCCCCGGTTGGTATCTTAGAGAGAGAAACATCCAGCATCCGAAACCCGAGAGCCCCCCGAATGAGAGAGAGAGATTAAAGGAGATTCGGACCCCCTCGATTTACGCGCCGCGGTGGTGGGGGAAAGATCGGGGTCAGTCTGTTCGTTGGCGAGCTGCCCCCAAGGCTCCTTTGGGCTCCTCATACACACACACACACACACATACATACGAATGCGAGTTTCAAGGCCCCGGACGGACTGAGGAGATGAGCGTCCCTTTTACTTCGCCTGCTGGAGCTGTAGCACGAGCGATGATCGTGCCTTTTTTTCCCCGTCTGTGTGGGTATATCCGCGCGGTGTAGGGATGACGAAGAACCGAAGGTCTCACTCGACGAGCTGGATCTCTTTTTGCCAAGGGACTACTGGCCTAAGAGATTACGGCGAATTTCAAATTCGTTGCTTTTCCCGGGATCGGGGTACGTCGTGCTTTTGGTTCGCGTATGTTGAGGTTTCTAATCGAGCTAACAGCTAACTAGAAATTTTTTTTTTATTACATTGGTTGAGCTTTTAAAGCATTCAGATTTATAATCATTTTTATTCAGCTGAAATCAGTTGTTTTCAAACGAATTAATTAATTACATATTTTTATGAGTAAATTAAAGTTGATTGATTTTAAGCTTGATGATTGATGATTTACGGACGATTTTTTTGGTTCAAATTAGTCTAGACCACAGGTTAAATCATTGTCTAATGACCCTCCGACTGCCCGAAATAATGATCTAGTTTTGGATACTCGGTTAATTATCCTATTTTTTGGGAAAGTCACGCTGGGGCTTCTCTTCGTTAAATACTTGGTCCTGATCCTCCCTCAAGAAGGAGCTATTACTGTGGATTTAGGGGCGCGAGAGCTCAAACCAAGCAAGGAGATTCTTTTTCCATTCAAACTTTTGACAGTGGACTCAAGAGAAGCTTGATCCTTGTACAGTATTTCAAACTGAAATACTTTCAGCAGATTCGGGAAAAAAGCTGCTCAAGTACTTAGACACGGTGTAAAAAAATATCTACTTGTGGGAACCACAATTTTGAATAACAAAAAATGACCGATCTACTTTTTATAGTACCTGACGTCTTCAAGTGGACAGAGATGAACTTGATAATTATCTGCACCAAGCTGTGTGCGACCTGCTGATTCCCGATGATGAACGGCACGAAAATCAAAAACAAGTCTTCAACACTCCGCATTTTTGAAAAAAGAAATATTTTAGGTAACAATAAAAATGCTTTATAAGAAAATGAATTTCATTATCATTAAAAAAAGGGTTAATGTAAACGCAAAGAATAAAGCAGACCGTTTTCTATTACTTTCGGTTGTTGATAATATAAATAAAAAATCACTTCTTATGACTAATTAAAATTTTTTTATTCGTCGAGATACCAAGACACGATAGTGTAAAAAGGACCCTTCGAGTATTTGAGTATAAACTTATTAATTCAAAGAAAATTAAATAATATAATTTGAAGAAAATTTAAAAAACCATAATCAAACCAGCATGCATTTTTTTGTTGTAGCCTAATATTTGTAAGAGTATTTTAATTTTAAATGATTAAAATTTATTTATTATTTTTTTTTTTATAAACTTTAGTTAATTACTTGTAAATGAACAATTAAAACAAATTTTATTTTAAAATATTTTTTTACAATAAATTAAAAAACTTTGAATGCATTCAATAAAAACTATTTTGCCTACAACATTTATTAATATTTCACCACTGGTCAATTACCGTAATCTTGATTAAAAATAAAAAGAAAAATATTGATGAGTTTAATCGTAGATCGCACTTCCTCAAGAATTTTCGGAATGCCTCGCTTCCATTACGAAAGAAAATCGTGCAGCATCTCCGGGTCCCCCGTCTAGACTTTTGAGTCCTTAAATTTGGTTAATCTTGGGAACCTGTCCCGGCCGAGGTGAAACCGTAAGAGCTTCAGATAAGATTCAACTTGTCAGATAATCAATCTTTCAACTCACACATCTCTCGACAAACCAAACTTACGGAAACATGATTAATTTTTTTAAAAGATAACACAATTAAGTTGAGAAAAAAAGGGAAAAATTAATTATCTCTCCATCGAAACAAAAATACCACTCTTTTTTCCACATAAATAAAAGGGTTACATTTGCACTCATTTCTTTCGGTATAAACGTGACGCGAATTTATTTTTCGCAACCAGCGCTTATTTTTTCCTAACCCTACCCGCAAGTCTCACTTCTCGCAACCCAATTTTCGAAAAATCGCAACGTGACTCCAATACATCAAGTTGCTATTTTTTCCCCGGAGCGAAACAAATACCAGGGGGTATAAGATAAATCCCGGGCGTGATATCGTCCGGTCGCAATCTTCCGAGATAAGCCGGTGCCCAGGATGATCTATCGAGTGATGACCCACGCAAGAAAGAGAAACGAGGAAGCGACTTGGCGGGGGACGTTTTTGCTCTCTCACGGGTATTTTTCTCGGTACGCGCGTACGTGAGTCACCGCTGGACTTGTTCTTCTTTGGACCGAAATCGTTTATCGGAAATGATTATTGGCTCTAGCTGCTAGATCTGGTGAATGAAAGCCTGGTTGCTCATAATTCTCGGTGAGTTAGCGCGTACTCCACTTTTGGCTACCATTCAGGTAAAATCCGGCCGCGTAATGGATGCAAAACGAGAGAAGAATCGGAGGAAGCTAGAGGAGGAAAGGGAATAAAAAGGGAACGGAACGCTGAGATATTGTATTAGGGACCGAGGGTGATTCTTTACCACTTCTTCTTTTTTTCGCGGACTGTGCTCGTACATTATTTCTCAAAGAGTTCGCCGCGGTGGGAGCGGAGCAAAATATAACTGAGCGAAAATATATTTTTGCTTTAAAATATATCGTTTTAGGATTTTTAGGTTTAGTTTCAAGCTTCTCTCAATACTTACAAAGTATTTATACTCATTTACCTTTATGTCAATGAAAAAATTGGAATGGATAATTTACAAAAATAAATTTTTCTTACTTTTGCCTCGTACACATCAGTATTAGACTTATAAATAAATTTCTGTTTCTTTATTTTAAATTTAAGATAATTATAGAGTGATCAAAAACACCATTTATAGAAGTGAAATAGATAATTGAGCTACTTAGATCTATAACAAGATTCATCCATGGAAAGGTATCAATTCCAAGCCATTATGATTCAGAAATATATTCTAAAGGTAATTGAAAAAACTAAGTTTTTCGAAAAAAAAAAATATATATATTATTTTAATAACCCATGCATCAAATAAAAAAATTATTTGCATTAAAAATTATTAAAGAGCTCAAACTCGAAGTCATTTTTCTGAAAATAAACTCACTCTCGAAACTAACAGCTTCCATCACAATAACTATAATTTAAAACATAAATAAAATTGCCAACAAATTATCAGAAAATAACCAATTCCCTTTGCAACGTTAACCATCCGAAACAATCCCGAGCGATAAATTAAACGTAAACTTGAATATATAAATCCATCCCTCCCCCAGCACGTCTATCAAATCCTTTGATTTCATACCCGAGTGAACAAGAGCGCGTGCATACACCTAACATTATGATTATTTTAAATTTTTGTTTTCGTTCAGGTGCAGCATCAACAGTAGGGCGGCCGCGGGGCGATAGTAGGTATATAGTGTACACACGCACACACTCACAGACAGAGAGGAGAGCAAAATCAAAGAGAACTGAGACGCAGATAAAGATCGAGCCAAACACAGCGGAGATTCTCCATTACAAGCGCGTAGCACGCAGCGGGGGCCTGGACTATAAGGCTGGAGCAGCAGCGTTATAGTATAGAGAGAAAATACTGTATCGAAGTTTTGCGCTGTCCGCCGCCTGCCACGCCCTTGGGGCTCTCTCTCTCTCTCTCTTCTCGAAGATGTGCACCACATAAAGAAGCTGCTGCCGAGGAGGAGGAGGAGGATATAGCATCCACGGGAGCCGACGCACGCACGCACGCACGCACGCGGGAGTATGTAACTACTACCTCCCGCTGCCCTGACTATCCTACCGCGGTGCATTATGCATGCTGCGAGAGCGAGCGACTTTTTAAATATCGCTGCTGCTGCTAAGATGTGACGGGGAGGAAAATTTTTATAACCTCAGCTTGTTTTTTTATTATTTGTGGGATACGTTTTGAGTTGTATATGGGTCTAATATGTACACAAACAAAAATTTTTTTTATTTTTTAGCTTGGTGCAGTTGGTTCAAGGTAAATTCTAGATACCAGGCGATTGGATCACTTTTTGGACTAAAAAATTCAGTCCTCAAAGCCAAATCATACACTTCCAGAGTCCTGGAACCTTTTATTTCATTATAATCAGATGAGGGTCTCATTATAAATTTTGAAAAAAAAATATTTTCAAAATCAAACTTTTTAATTTAGACTGTGTACATTTTTTTTATAAAGGCAAAAAAGTGCTTCCTGAAATCTTAATCGTACAAGAAGGCGTCTAATCAATTTTTTCTAGTCCAAAAAATTTAAAAAAATTGAGTCTAAAATTTAAAAAAAATTTTGATGATTTATCTTATTACAAAAATGATTTTCAAATAATTTGGGAAGGCACCCTTCAATTCAGAACAAAATTGTCACCTTAATTGGTTTGCAGGCTACATTCAACATTGGGTTTTTTTTTTTTTTGTACAGTAACTATGAACTACTTATAAACTTGTGAACTACTGACTACTGTACCACTACTAAAAACTAGAACTTTAAGTACTAAGAAATATGGCAAAAATCTTTGCATAAAAGATGCACCCTTGGAATAATCAATAATATTTGAATCATGAGTTTTTTAATGTGATTTTTTCTTAATAATATACATAACCTTGGTAATCGGATTTATAACAATAAAAAGATGAGTAAACAATAAACATATATTTCCTTCGAAATTAAAAATTTGTGTTTTGTTATTGTACTAGCAGGTCGAGAGTTAACTAATTCAAGCAAGTGAACTATTTTTTTTTTTTTATTCATGCACAGCTTCTAGTTGAGCAAGTTACAGTCAAGGATGACACCAGATAAACTCGTTCAAGTGTATGCAGAAGTTAAAAAGTCAGTACAACTCGAATTTTGGGTAACCCGGTTTCGCACTTGTCCCTCGGGGAACCGGTAATTCAAAATCAAATCCACCCCCTTGAACATCTCGTTTCTAAACTCCCAAGGTAAACAAACCGCCTCATCCTCCAAAAAATCTATCCAATTCGAACACCACGAAGAGTCTTTTATTCACTCAGGATAAAACAAATCAATCCAAGTCCCCTTCGAGAGAGAACAAAGGTTTTTATATTTAATTAGAAACACCGGATCTCTCGGTGTGTATATCCCCAGCAAACTCGTAAATAAAAAGGTCCCTCGGAATAAAGGTACAATTCACGGAGAGAGATGTAGAGATGCTGCGGGAGGATGCGTGCACCGCGACAAAGGGGGGAAGGGCCGGTGTAAGTGAAAGATGTTACCTTAAGATCGAGGAAACGCTTCCGATCCTCTCCTCCTCCTCCTCGAAGCGAAAATAAAAGGAGGAGATAAAGTAAGACGTAGAGAAGAAGGAAACAGCCCACGCTGATGCAAATCCCGAGGATAGGTGCATTGTTCCGGACCTCGTAATTCACTCCCGCAGACCCCCGCTTGTCCTTTAATTGGTAAAATAGACTCAATTTGTTGCTCTCTTTTTTTTTTGCTACCGGATGATTATTGTTTACAGCGAGCGGTCACGGGATACTCTTCCAGTAAAGCAACACCCGCGAGTCGAACACGATACGCCGACTCTTTGATACGATCGACCCTAGCCTTTTGTGAAAACAGCCCTCTATAATAATAAATTTAGGCACGGAACGAAATAAAAAAAATATATATATATATACATCCGCACTACCCGGGACTTTACGGCTTCCTAGAAAATTAAGTCATTTTACGAGGCTGGATTTTAATCCCCATAAATAATAATCATTAACGCTCGTTAACTACCTGAATTCGCGCATCTCTATACTTCCTCTCGTAAACTCTTCGGGTTGAAAAAAAAATCGAATCATTCTCGTTAAGAAAATCATCGACGGCATGAAAATCGTTAATTATAGATCCTCTGGCCTTGAGCAGGATCAAAAAAAAAACCACCGGGATGATTTACCTCAGACCACGTAAATTTAATAAATCTTGATCAGCCGCGTTATAAATTGCCCCGGAGTTTTTCAAAAAAACCCCGACAATGCGAGAAGAAAAAGGAAAGCCGAGAAGAGCGCGATACGGATCTCGTAAGATTTTTCAAAAGAAAAAAAAAAGTGTCCCGCACCCCGAGCTTGAGCTTTCGCACTTTTAATTGCACCGCGGCATTGTGTACTTTTCGAAAGTGTGAAAGGAACATAAATTTCTTCGGAATAAGAATAAAAAACCTTCTCTCGCGTCAAGAATCCGATTAATCGAACAATCGAAATTGCCCCCCCCCCCCCAATTAAATAAAGTCAGACGCGTACAGGACGAGTTAATTAATCTTGCGT
Organism: Encarsia formosa; assembly: GCA_038277355.1. Taxonomy (NCBI): domain Eukaryota; kingdom Metazoa; phylum Arthropoda; class Insecta; order Hymenoptera; family Aphelinidae; genus Encarsia; species Encarsia formosa. Next base: position 118,755,617 of record CM076184.1, read on the forward strand.
ATGGCCCGCGATCAGATGCAGGGTCGCTAATAAATTAAAAGTAGAGTGCACGCGGTCTAGAAAAGACCTGCGGGATTTTATAGCGAGGGACGTGTTACCGAATTAACCGTATCTAAGGCACAATCGGGGGAAGGGGGGCCCTCCAATATTCCTCCTCTCGTTCGTTTTTTTTCGCAAGCCTTTCTCCTCGCGGGGTGCTGCTCTTCCGAGAACGCTGGTCAGCGCCGGATTCGGTCTTGAGTTATTTCATAAATCTTCGTCTTTTTTTTTGTTTTTGATATTTTTGAGGTTTTTTGATGAAAGTGTAAGTGAGATATTTTTTTATACATCAAGAAAACAAGATATGATATTTTGTCGTATTAGCGAAAAAGTTACTTATTAAGATATAAGATTTCAGGTTAATGTTTTTCAATATTTTTTTATTCGTTTTCCTATTGTAGAGAAAATTTTTTTTTTTTTTTTTTTTACTTATACATGTAAAATTTATTTTGTATAAAAAAAGATTAGAAGAGTAATTATAAAAATTTTTTTGGTTAAAATATTAGCAGTTGCCTAATTGTTATCACGATTTCGTAAGACAATCAGATTATACAGGGAAGAGTTCACCCTTTTACAAAATTATATACTTTTCTATTTATATTTTGAATAACTACTTAAAAATTCTCAAACAAAGCATACAATAAATTAATGAATAAAAAAAAATTGGTTTCGTTTAAGATTAAAATGTCTAAAAAAAAATCTTTTTTTTACTTGTATATCAGATCAGATAAACTTTTTACATTACTGGAAGGCCGAGCAAACAAACCTGGTTTCTCGACCGAACATATGCAGAATTTGGGCTCATACTTCAATCACTCGACTAAAAATTGTGACTATTAACATCTATACATGCTTAGAGTGTGACGTTTAAAATCTTCGTCAGCGCATTTCAGCTCGAAAAATTTATGACGTAGGTCCTAGACAACTAATCTAACTATTTACTACGTTTACCAAGTTTACTTTTTCGTTCAATCCCAACGCAAGTTCATCGAAACGAAACCTAGAGTCAAACAATCACGATCGTAACACAATACCCTGGTAAAAAACCGTCTCATTGAACTTTTAAATAATCCATCACAACACTCCAGGACCTCCACTTAACTCTCCCCCCCCCCCCTTTTTTTTTTTATTCACCACGCCGAGAGAAAGTGTAGCGGGCCGAAATGTAAGTAGGATATCGAGAGCACGCAGCGTCAGTGCAGGCAGGCAGCGGCGCTAAGAATGTCATATGATGATTGGTCATCGCTACGGCCAATGGGTCCCCTCGCTAACTCGGCGGGCGCCGCCTCCTCTCTATGCGCAATGACTAGGACCGTGCATTTTCGTCTTTTGACTCTGAGTTTACCCGATAAATTGGTGATTTTTTTTTATTAACTGTACTTGGGATGCGAGCTCAGTGGATTCTATGAATTTCAGGAACATGGGTTGTAATTATGATGGAGCAATTTGAATTCAAATATTTTTTCTTTATGAATCAATGTTAAAGGATTAGATCTATTATTTCAGAATTATGTCATATCGTACTCAATGTAGTTTCCAGGGCATTTATTGTACATGATGTACCTTCATATTTAAAATATATTTTTCTTTTTAAATTATTTTTACTTGTGTGTAGGCTAAAAAGTGTCCGTATAAGATTTGATGTTAAAAATAAATTATCAATTTTTGAATATTTTTGAATTATAAAAGAGGATGATAATCACACAACAAATACTTTCGTTAAAGCTTTTTTAGATGATCTGAAAATTTGTAATTCTTATATCTATTGTAAAGTAATTTTAAGTGTAAATTTAAATTTAAAATTTTATTAATTAATTATAAGTTATTATATTCAGGCCACGCGCTGACTTATTAAAGTCATAGTGGCGATTTTTGCATTCATGCAAAATTATGTATTTACGGTTTTATGTATACATATCACTTATACATCTGAATAAAGTTATTATTATTATTATTATTATTATCATTTCCAAAGTTAAAAGAAACTAATACTTAATAAAAGTATTACTTAATTATTTTATTATCAACATAATCCAGCTAAAATAATTGAATCTAAGATATCTATAAGTTCATCGTTTAAAATTAAGTATGAGTCTCAATTTATTTTGAGTTAAAGACTAAACTCGAGTTAAATTACAAAATAAGCTTAGCCTTCCCCAGCTTAGTCGACTTAGCCAGAATCTTAGTTTTTTATGACTCATGGAATATTATATTTTTTATTTAAAAAATTTCAATGAAGTTAAACTTTAAAAACAAAATTAAAAGTGAAGAAAATTGGTCAATTTCCGGTCGAAATTTAAAATTTAATGACCAGTCAGTATGCATCATTAAAAAAGTATAAAAATTTCTTCAGAAAGTAAGTGTTAAAAAAATTTATTGTATCGAAACGTAAAGATATGAAATTAAATGAGTTCTCAAAGTAGCTGAGGTTTTTTAATTGGCTCTAACCAGATCCATCGTACGAGTTAATAGAAGAGATCATTTTGAAATTTGATACGAAATCACTCCAAAAAGACGTTTGAAATTTTCGAAATTTCGATAGTATCTCGGATTGATAAAGTAAATGGACCAGCTGAGAGCAATAACAATGAATAACTTTCCATTTTATCGACGTGTTATTACGTTCCGCAGTCCGCGAACTTAAACCCAATCAGAAAAAGTTGAATTTCGTGAAAACAATGTGATTCAGCTGGCAGGTAGTCCCTTATCATATCGTAAGTACTCCTCTCAGCTCGAGTGCGAAAGAAAGTGACGTAATGTGCATAAAAATTTCAAAAAACCAGTTTATCCCCGTACGCGTGCGTTTACAAACCCCGATGCTCGATTCCGATGCCCAGAGTACGTTTTAATTTAAAGCGTCCAATTTGAAAAAGTAAACCGAATTCTCTCTCTCCTTCCGAAAGTGGCTTATATAAGAAATTGAAGCGACACTTACCCCTCGCAACAAACTTACGTGTAAATCGAAGAGAGCGTCAATTAAGTAACGAGAGGGGCAATTAGGACCGAGCGTAAATCAAGAAGAGGCAAGGCTAATTTCGTAAAACAATCCCGGTGCTGCTGCTGCACTCGGGATAACAATGAGTGCGAGCGTACCAGACTTTCTTTTCACCCGCAGATTAACATTTCGCAATTTTTCCTTTCGGCCCCGCCAGTATGCAAATCGTTCGATCAAACTCCTTCGGTTCTTTTTTTTTTCTCTCTTCGGTGCTGAAGACACGTAATTGAAGGGTTTCACGCTCGGAGGAAGATTGAATTTGATTTTTTCGGTCGTCGCGTGAACGAATTTAAAGAATCCAGCCCAAACAAAAACCACGATTTTTCATAACCTCGTATCTACCAGCACCAGATTAATGACTCGTCAGTCGTCGTACTTATCAGTTGCGAAAGCAACCCGACGGATCTTTCAAAAAGCATGCACTTTATAAAAATTTTGGTAACGAGTACTAAAGTGTCAACTCTTTTATCCGATTAATTTAATTCTATAAGAAGACGGGAAAAATATAATACCCTTTTTTGAGGTTATGCAGCTCGCGTACGACGAGCTTTCTTCTTTTTCGATGATTGATCGTGCGTGCACGGCTCGAAATTCATCAAGACCTCCTTTTTTTTTATCTTATTCTCTCTCGATGAGGATGGACGTTTCCAGGACAAATGAAGTACATTTTTTGCCGGATAGTTACAAAATTCGGTCGTTAAAATATCTCAGGGGTTCGTTAAAAAACACAGTTATGGAAAGAATCGAATTTATGATCGAAAGCTTTCGTATCGGCGTTGTAGTCATAATTAAAAATAAAGCTTTTTTAAAATTTATATTGCTGAACTGGATTTTTCAATTACTTTGATTAATAATGTAGAACACGAAACAACACGCTCGATATAGCACTGTAAAGTAAGTTTGTAAAGATTAGTAAAAAGTGATTTTTCTCAGGTCAAAATTAATCGAAAGTCCAAAAACTTCGGACCAATTAAAAACTCCCGTGAGTGATTTCTTTAGTGCTTTTTGAAGTCGAAAAAAATTTTTTTATACAACTTTTGGCACTAACTGCTCTTAATTAAGACGATCCTTATGTTTTATAACTTCTCTTACGAGAATTTTTGAAGTATGTTTTGACTTCAACCTTCATTAAGCCCGCCCGCCAAAAAATTTTCAACTTCTTTAAGTGCCAAAAATAACTAGTTAAAAATGTAATTACGCCTTACATAAAAAAAATTAAAAGTACTCTTTTCGAGTTTGCTCAACGCGGTTTTCCCCCCTAAATAAGAGCAAAAACCACTGCGTGTCTAAAGTCCACGGAACCCAAACAATGTTTTTATCGACGCAACAACGGCGGAAATTAGAATCCTAAAGCCGGATCGATCGATCAGAGTAGTAAAAAAATCTCGGGGAGGGGGGAGGCGTAATCGATACAAATTGTTCTTGCGCTTAAATCCTCTTCAGCGCGTATCTCTCTCTTTTCGCCGCACGGCTGCAGTAAAACGACATAAATAACAGTTTTTATCGTAAAGATGCGGCGCGAGATAGTCGGACATGCAGCAAACAACATCCGGTCGCGCGAGTAGGCGCGTATAATCCTCCTCCTCCTTCTCCTCTTCGTCTTGTTTTGCATCCCTCCGCTCAGGACAATTATATTACCGGTAGGAGAGGAAGATCCCACTCGGTAGTATTCGCGAGTTTGGTACTTTTTCGGGTGTATCTACAGCATTGCTTCATTCCCCACCTATTACGAGGCAGATTGCATGCTTTCCCTTAAAAAATATTTTTGGAAAATTAAGGGCAATCTTCTTCCTTTGCTGCTGCTGCTGCTGCTGCATATTGGTTCGCTCTCTCGCGTGCAATAATTTTCCAAAAATATACCCCAATTACTCTCGCATTATGCGCCGTCCTCGAGACTCTCCGAGACTCGCGGTAATGTACGTTTATTAAAAGTATATTATACACTTCGAACCCCGAGGTACAGTCCCTCTGGTAAAAATGTGTGTATATTTTTTTTTTCTTCTTTTTTTGGGATTAAAAAGCCAGTAAAATTCAGCGATAATGGGACGTTAATTAAGTATTAAAAAAAAAACCAACGCCCTGATAAATCATCATGCAAATGACAGTTATTAAACGCGCGGTTGAATATATCGGTACCAACGCTTTTGTTGTAAGGCTGGGCGCTGCACACCGAAGGGTTACAAAAGAAAGCGTCGAACCCGTTCGTTTAATAATAGTCAACTGCGACAATGGGTATTTCCGTGTGTTTTTCGGCTTTCCGTTACGCCCTGCAAAATCTCTCCTCTTCGAAAAAAAAAAAAAAAAAAAAAAAAAAAAAAAAAAAGAAGAAGAAAGATGGCCGTATGGAGAGAGGCCCGAGAGTACGGGTAAAAAAAATGATAATCGAAATGAAACTGGACAATGGTTAGTGAGAGTACGTCCAGTGTCCAGTTCTCACCAAAGGGGGTAGAAGACGAGCCATGGCTGACCAATAGATCCGGTTTAGCGAGTTTCCGGGATTCGCGTCACCGTACGTCCAGCGCGCAACCCCTAACCCCGCGCGCATAAATTACCAGTCGCCCCGGAATCCGGTTTTGCGGATGGACACTGGCTAGAGAGAAATTAACCTGCGAGAGAGGGATGACCACCGGCCTTCCTTCCTTCCTTCCGTGTCCTTTTAATATCAGCGCTGATGAGCCAAGTCCAGTTTCGGTGGGAACGTAAACCTGATTGCTTTGGGCCCATTTCCGTGAGATAAAACTCGCGCAGCAACAAATTTATATTTAAAATAAAAGAGAGGAGCTCTAGGGGTCGAGGAGCGACAATGGACTCGAAGTATGTACGCTTGATAACAACGCGAGCGTGCGTGCCTTCCTAGATTTTCAGGTTTAGCACGCGCGAGAACTGCATTTTCGGTTGCCTGATTGTTGTTTTACCGTCTCGGGGGTTTCTTCCGGGTGACCGTTTTCGATTATTGCCCAACGGACGGCTTTTTGTAAACACCGCGGGGATTTTTACTACGACGCTGGTTTTTTTCCAAATGGCCGTGATGGATTTGATGATTAATTTTTTTTGGGGAGTGCTGGGAGTAACGGTTTGACGAATTAAAAATTTCGGTTGCGCGTATTTGAATCGTGGATTTAATAATGCCAGCGACACTTTGGCTGTACACGAATAATGATCATGAAACTGAAGATTCTGGGCTTGAACTTCGAATTATCGAGATTCTAATTTTGTGGTGGGTTTAGCGAGAAATTATAAAAGATTACGGTTTGAACACCTTCAATCAGTCAACTTGAGTAATTTATTTTTCTTTTTAGTATTATAATATAAAATTTTCACGCTTGTTATAAATCTGTTTGTGTATACATTTAAAATCGATAGCTGGAAGCAATTTTAAATTATCAAGGTAAAAATAAATGTAAGTATATTTTACGGGAATAAAACGAAGTACTTCAAATTATCGTTGTCTAGAATTATTTTTTATTATCGCTGTGATCAATTTAGAGGAATTTTTTAAAATATCGAAATAAAATTAATAGTATCCTTTTTTTTAAATAAAAGGTATTCTTCTTCTTTCTCCGTGCATCATTTTTATAAATACTCAGTATTCAATTTATTATTTTAGTTATTTTTTAATTGCGACTTGCAAGCTTCTTAAATTTTGATTGAAGAAAGTAAGTTTTTCAAATTAATAATTTTCAACTGTACAAAAATACTCTATCAAAAACTTTCTAATTTAATAAAAAAAAATTTTAAATTATTAGTTACAATAAATTTACTATAATAAGATTTCACAAGATTAATTTTTTTTTTTTTTTTTTTTTTATAATATGTTATTCATATACGACTCGAATCAACGAATCAAGTTTTCTGAACAGGACTCGGACCCGAACCTGTGGTTTCCAGGCCACGCGTTCACTCAACTCAGCCACTAGACCTGTGAAGCTTGTTGACAACAGAGGTATTGCAAGTGAATGACGCGAATAATTTCTATGAAAGTTCGATGGGCGCCTTTAGATAAATCTTCATTCGAATCTTGATAACAATTCATTTGTCAAGCTAACCGAATACCTCAATCATTTTGGAGAAAGCTCTAAAATTTTCTCCATTTAGCTTGAAAAATAAAAGAAAGAATAATGTAAACTGCCAAGGTGCCATAGTACACTGCTTTGACGATAGCAGCCATTATATATTTGTCCATTAAAATAATTAATTGTTATCGTCAATATGGATATTTTCCAACTTACGTTATGGCCACTAAGAAGAGAGAGGGTGAAAGAAAATAGTTAATTAAAACAATAAATAATCCGTGCTATCGTTGAGATCGTTCCGTCATGGATTTTCCAAAGCGATACCAGCTACTGAAAAAGAATCAAAATGAACCGTTAAAAATGAGAGCATATTTCTCCGCTAATTATGTACAATGTCGCGTTCAAAAGTTATCGCTTTAATTAACAAAATCTATAACCGCAGAAACATTAAACTCGTGTTTTACATGCTCCAAATGACCAAGCAGACGAAAAATCCGGTCGGTAGGGTACCTAGAATGTTAAAGAATCAATTAAGATTTTTTTAAAAAATCTCACTGTCACCCGAGTGCATACACAGGAAATTATAGTTATATCAAATATGATTATATAGCCTCGGAGCTATTGGATATGTACTCCCGGTTGATATCTATGAGATACTGTAACAGCGCTTTTCTAACTGTAGTCTATGTTGCCACTCAATAAATTACATCGCGCCTTTAACGACGAGTCCCATTCAATTAAAATATTTTTTCGGCCGTTACTGCAAACATCGTACAGTAAATTTTCTATTCGATCTATCCACAAAAAGTCCATGATGTGGTTTCAAGACCGAAAAAAATTTTTTATTACCATCGAGTAGTTTCATAACTGCACTGTATTACATAGCATCGATATTCGAAAAATTGTTTTTGAATCGGACTTACATAAAGGCAAAAAATTTTTTTTATGCACAGGTAGTATTTGAATATTTTCAAATCAGTCCGAAAAAACGGTTACTCAATTTTACTGCTTTGATATATATTTTTAAATACCTCAGGTGTATGCATTGAAATTCATTTATGTAATTTTTATGAACATATAAATTTTGTGGGACTTTTTTTTTTATAGTGAATTACACTATAGTCAATTAGGAATTTAAGTTCGTAATAAAGTCCTAAGGCTTTTAGTGGTCTAAACGTAAAAAGTAAAAAAAAAATTGAGTCTATCAACAATAGAAAATAAATTTTCTTGAAACAGATTTAAAAGAAATTAAAAAAAAATAATAGTAATTAATATTAAAATCATAACGACAGATAAGAATTTTATGGGTGTATTTTTATTATATGAAATTGAATAAAAATCTAAAGTTCTTGAAAGAAAGGGGTTACATTTATAAGATGATTCAATATTAAATTTTATTGAATAAGTTCGTGTTTTTTTAAATGATATTTTTATATCAGCATCTTCCGTTTCGTTGATAAAAAAACTTGAGCTTTCAAAAATAAAAAGACTTTCTTATTTTTGTGCATTATCATTTTAAAGTAATAAAATTTCATACCATATTTCATTATCATTTTTGTTAAAATTAAAATTTTATACTTAATAATAAAAAAATTAATTTAATAAAAAATCTACTCACAAAAGAGTCTTTATAGTTTTTACAATAATTAAAAAAGAAGTAGTAATTTATCGCCTACTGAAATAAGTTTCTAGCGTATTATATTAAACGACATTCATTATTTTAGTTTATTTTTTATCTTAATTTTATGAAATAAAAATTATTTTAACTTTTTTTTCAAAATCACAGAGCTCAAGCATTATACCACGTTCTTTCCCGCCACTAACAGCTCCATTCAAAAAAATCCCTCCCCATCAATCTCCCCAACGAGAAAAAAAAAGCGCCAACCAGCCACTCGCAATATAATTTTTCAGAGACAATATATACACACCGCCCACGGCTGCGGGCTGGGCCGCTTCCGGTGTCCCGCGAATAAACACGCTCGCGCGGGGCAAATTTGTCATGCGCGCGTAGCCCGCGGATAGATATAATATTAGATGCCGCGCGCACGTGCATGCACCGATCGACTTTTTATTTCTCCCCCCGCTTCGGCCCACCCATAGATGTTTGTTCGACGGTAGAATTTTACGAGCCGCCGCCGCGGAGTGAAAGTACACCTTGGTCCCGATATTTGATTGTAATTTAGTTTGGCTCGCTTATTATAAAAGCGTGCTGATTGAGGTGAAACCGCCGCTCAATAAAAATAAATACCCGGACAATTATTTAAATTGAATAAAATCTTGAAGTCCTCCCTCGTAAAAATTTTTAAAACCTCGACGATTGTGCTCGGTAATGAAAAAAATATGCTCCTTTTTTTTATCTTAATTGAAGGGGGCGGGAGTATTAAACTTTCGTGACTTTTGAAAAGTAAGCGGGGCGCGCGCTCGGTATCGAATAAATCTAAACTCGAGCGTGCGCGCGACCGACTGGTTTATTATCGCAACAATAACATTACCGTACCGTTTTACAAATGCTTATTTGGACGTTTTTAAAAAAAGAATAGGCAAAAAGGGAGGGCAATAAAAGACCTCCGCTGGACCCCCTTAATCACACCGCGGCTACCAGGGCAGCCAAGGCGTTTGATTATGTTACATTATTATATAAATTGATCCCGAGTAACATAATAAAGTATCTATCGGTACGATCTATCTGTCTAACCCCGCGAGCGATCGAGACATTAGACTGCGCGCGCGCGCCCGCCCGGTATAACGAATCGGCCGGCGATCGACTTTTTTTTAGTTTTTATCCTCCTCCTTCCTCCCTCCGTAATATCGTCGCGCACACGTGCATTAGTTCAATATCTCCGAGCAATAAATAAGCGATTTTGAGCGTGCAAGAACTTACGAGCTTCGCCTTTTAAGCTTCGCCGACTAAAAGGAAATCCGCACCGTTTTTTCACCCTGCACTTGACAATTTTATCGATAATGCAATTTGATACGATTGTATGTGTGTGTGGGTAACAGCGAGTTATTATTGTGTGGGGCCAACTTTTTTGGGGATAATCGCGTTAAGAGCTTTGAGGGAAAGCCGATTTAGATAAAGAGACGCGCTTTTTTTTTAAGAAGGCTTGATTGAAAGGTCAATTAGCAGGAGCTTTTATTTCTGCACGCAGGATAAATCACAACGAATTAAACGAAATCGTGCTTTCACCAAATTTTGAGAAAAAATTATAGCTATCAATGTTTTTATGAACTTTAAAAGTTTGTTATATGAATTAAAATTGGTTGTTCGTAACATTAAATAATTAGCAAATTTGTTAAATGATTTTGCGAACAAATCGATCAGTTATTGAGACTGATGTTAAAGTAGTTGCCATTATAAAGGCACACGTATTTTTAAAATCGTCGTGCGAAAACTACAAGGTATACAGTGTCTTTATAATGGCAACTATTTTAACATAGCAGCTGATAAATTAGTTCATGAGATCAATCAACAAATATATTAATTATTGAAAATATATATAATAATTTTGTTTAAAATTTTTTACTTACGTCGCGATTGTATTTTTCATCTTTTAAGTTACTAAAAATTAAAAAACATTAATAAATAACATTATTTTTGAAGAAATAAGAACATATTAAAATTTTTTTTAAATATAATAACAATTAATGTCTCGATTAATGTTTTAAAATCGAACAATTCGTATTGGTGAATTTTGTTACATTTAGTACTCTATAAAATGCTGTTGCAATATTAAATTTCATTCACGCTGTCACCAAAATTTAAAAAATTTAAAAATCTTCAGACCTCAAGAGTTGAAGTCGAGCTAGAGCTACCTTTAAAAAAAAATTCAAAAAACCAACTCCAGATTAAGATTTTTTTCCAACTCACTGATAAAGCTCGATTCAAAAGTCACACACGCTTTATTAATAACCCCCGCGGTTCGGAATTTTTTAAAAATTTTCAGCTCGAAACAATGCGGCGACAAAATATTTAAATTTCATTCACCCTTATAAATTCAACCGACCCCGGTATTTTTCAAAATAGATCGTCCAGTAGGTACTCCCAATGATTCATTAGCCAGTGATATCAATTCGTTTGCAAAACCGAGCCCAAAAAAACTAATCAATACCGAAGAAATATTACTTTATTGTGGCCGGAGCGCACACGATGTTAAACACGAAGTCCAAAGCTTAAAAATCCGAATCTTATTGGAATTCCTGACGTTGCACATACTTCATGTAAAGTGTCAGTGCGTGTACGCAACCGGGCAGCGTAGCATGACACGGCTACTTTCATTACACGCTGTGTCCGAGATAAAATATCCCTGCCAAAAATGCCCCAAACCCGGGCGCCTATCTTCCGATAGACAATATTTCGCGTCAACCACGAAATATAATTACGGGTGAGTAATGGCGCCTGCCAGCTGATATCGGAGATAGCAACGCAGAAGGGGGACGAGAAAAAATCTCGAGGACGAGTTGTGTTTCGATGATTGTGCATTTTTCACCCGGGACAAAGAACCGTCTTTAGATCGATCGCGATGTGTTTTCTTTGTTTATCAATTTGAAACGTGTTTTTACATTTTTTTCAGACGCAGGATGAGAATTTAGAACAGTATCGATCGAATTGTTTTTTTTCTCGTAAGAATATATTAATAAAATTACGGATGTTTAATTAACAAAGTGCAGTGCGCCGCTAGCGAGCTTATTTTTATTATGCACCATAAAATTGTCTCTTAAACTCGGCAACAACGTAATCTTCGGTATAATTAACATTAAACAGCGCGACAAGCTGAATTATCCGCGATTAAGCGCTGAATTTTAAGCATATACGGAAGGGTAGTAGAGAAGGGAGAAAAAAAAAAAAAAAACAATGTGTTTTACGCACACGGGGCTTGAAAACTTCAAAGCACATAAAGTTTGCGCGTCGGGCTCGTTTTTCAGTAAAGCAGTTAAAACTCTTCGGAGGCCAGGGAGTTGAGACGAGGTGCAGGAGAAGGAGGCGAAAAGAAAAAGAAGAAGAAGAAGAAGTTTTTAAGCGAGCGGAAATGGGCTTGCCTATGGTATGAGTTATAACCTGCATTAAAAACCTTCTTCGTCGAGTCGTCAATGGGGCGCGAGGAAAAACGATACGCGCGAAGATGCTGCCGCCGGAGAAAAATCACTTAGGCCTTTCAGATTTGTTTTTGAGATTGGGGGATACTTAAATCCGATGAAATTTTTCAAGGTTTTTAGGAGGTGTGTGGCTTTTTTTTCTACTTCTCTTTTTTTTTTTTGGATATCGGATTTCTCATGCGGGGAGTTTTATGGATCTCGAGGGCTGATTGACGATAGAACAATTGGGATTTAAGTGCAGGTGTTAATCAGGTGGAATTTTTAGTGCGACTGTTTTAAGTTTAGGGTGGTGTAAATGGACTCTGTAGAGTCAGTTTGTTTAGATAAAAAGGCGTCGAATCGATGGTTTTTCATGGGGAAAAAAAACTTATTATTGATTTTTTTCAAGGGTCAATAATTATGTAAACCTTATTTTGTTCAGCAAGTTGTTAACCCTATCAGATAAGACCTGAAATTTTCAGTTCGGCAGTAGTTAATCATAGCAAGAACAACGAACTGCAGTTTAGTTTGGAATAAAATTTTTTCGAACAACAACACCCTCTCACTGATAGCAAAGGACCCCACTGATAACCCATAAACCAAGGCTCGAAATAAAATTTATATAGTAAATAAAGTCGAGCGGACCCCTTGGCCTGCATGAATAATAGGTTACATCGACGCGACGACGTCTGGGTTAAATTTACGGAACGCTTTTGTTAAATTTACAATCGCGAACGGTGTGAAATATACTCATTGTCCGGGTAAACCAAACGAAAATTTTCGAGTAAAAATTTCCGAGCCAAGGGGTCGCGTGCATCCTTGGCTCGCGGTGTTCCCACAGCCGTTAACTAAAGCTCCGGAAAATGAGGAACGATGCGGGGAGTAATCGAGCGTCGTAAATCGGCGGAGCGCGATAAATCGGTAGCGGGAGCGGCGAATTACGAGGCCGATGCTGCCCTCGTAATTAATAAAACTCGATGGCGAGGGAGGAGGAGGAGAAGTATGCATTTAGGAGCTCGTTTAATACCGATACTACGAGCTACCGTTTTAACTTGTAAATTTGAGCTGAAAAAATTGGGCTCTTGGTTTGGTACCCCGCGTGTATGATGGGAAGGAAAGATTATCAATTATTAAATGTAGAGTTAGATAATTTACTGATGAGTTTTTTTCACAGACTTTGGATCAAAAAAGTAAATTTGGAGACTTTTTATTAAATACTAATCCATTTAACATAACAATTTTTACACTCGAAATATAAAATATTGGTAATATTATTACTATTTTTTTTTCATTTATTTATTTGACTACTAACCCGAATTTTTCGGTCCAATCGGCAAATTTAATACATGGATATTATACACAGTAAATAAGTATATGACCACACAATCATACATATTATCATTTTAATTTACATGACTTGCACAGTTTTAAAATTACTTTTAAAGAATCAATGTTCATTTTCGAAAAAAAATTTTTGATCAAATACAATTCTTCAACTTAAATAGTTCATTCGGTAGTACAACCCTGTTTTATCAAATCAGATGGTTTACTTCTTGACTTGAAAATCTTCACTTGTACGTCAAAATATTTTCATTGCAGGTGATGTTATTTTTGTTATCAGTTATTAATAATGAATTGACTCAGTATAAACCAAAGGTGTGACTTGTAAATCGCTGGTCTCTGGTTCAAATCCTCTGATACTGTCCAACTATAGAGATAAAAATGAGTGAAAAAAAAAAATTTTCTCTTCCGTGTTGTCTATAATAAAGATTTTGAGTCGTTCTTATTGGCAATAATTTTTTTTTTTTTTCGATGTATCTGGTATTTTGTAACTTTTTTAATCACAAAGCCAAAATTAAACGTCATTTTCAACATTATTTAACTGAATCGTATATTTTTATTACTTTTTCAGTTAATAATTTTATTTATAGATTTCAATAAAAAATCTGATTGTTTATTCTTAAACATACACAAGTTTTTTTTAATTGTCTGTAGAAAGCAGAATTATTCGTTCATAACAATCACTCCGTCTTCATCGATTTTGATAATAGACTCATGTATAGACAAAATTTCTTAAGTAGTTGCCATAGCCTTCTAATCCCAATAACAGAAGAGTCTCTGGACTTTGGAGTCACGGGTTCGGTTTCCAAAATATTTCAAAGATTGACTATATTATATCTTTATTGATTTCATCAATGAAAGATTTAATGGCTAAAATGTTACTAAAGTGATAAATTTGTAATAAAAAAAAAATTACCACCTCGCATACATTGGAGTTATTTAAAATAAATCAAATATTATATTTGCACAATTTTTTTTTATCTAACCAGTATTCAGTTACAAATGTACGGAATAGATCTAGTAACTATTCAATTATTAAATTTCTTAAATTACTTTAACCATGCTAAAATATCAACTAATTTTGAAAAATTGACATTTAAATACTACCAGTTCATTCTGTAACGAATTACCGTCTATTCTCTCTACCCAAAACACTCTCATTCTGAAAAATCAAACAATAAACTATCGAACAATTCGATAAATTCACCTACAGTCCCGGGGACAATGCTGGGGATCAAACACCCTCCCTTCAATCCCCCAAACCTCTATCGGTATTTTCATTCGAAAAAAAAGGCGTTCACTAAACTTTACACTTCTCGGGCCATGAATTAAACTTGAGCAACCGAGACGCGGAGAGGAGGAGGAGGAGGGCGGGTATTGTTCGGGAAAAACTTGGGGAAAAAACACGGTATTTCCATCAGATGCGCGCGGTCCGGGCCTTTAACGAGCACCGTTTGTCCCCGCCGGCCGGCCGGCGTTTTCGTAAAGCGTACGTATTTCAGTTCTTTTTTCAATGTGTCTCTCTCTCTCTCGACAAAGATTCCAAACGATACATTCAGTCGGCCACAAATCACGCAGGCCGATTGTGACTCCGGGTCCAAAACACGGTAGCCGCGCTGCACCTAAATAACCCAAGTCTCAAATATATATTCATAAATCACGGTACGGGATATAAAAAGTTATTCTAACACGGAATGCATGTATGTACGTACATACGAGACCCGGGACTAATAGCAGTACGCCAACCTGTCATAAATACCCCGTTCTTGCAATAACAGGAAGCGTTATAGGCTAGACAAACAAAATCGAAGAAGATTACTCGGACGGGTAATTTAGCGTAGGCGCCTCTTTTATCGCCCCCCCCCCTTTTTTTTTTTTTTTTTTTTTTTTTTGCTTGCATCGCACTCGGACTCCTGCTGCAGTATCTGAAATAGATTCTGTAAATCATGACTCCTCGGCTACCGGTTTATTCCACGGTTGATAAACTTTTTTCACGTGCGGGAATATTGAAAACTCGCGCGAGAAGAGAGTTTATTAATAAACCAATTTTCTTCGTTGATTAAGGCAGAGGATAAAAGTGTTTATTGGAAATACACCGCGACGATTGATAATCAGTCTTTTTGGTTGATTAATGGATATTGGATAAGCCAGTGATGTTTATTTTTCGAGGATCTCACAAAACTTTTATGTCATTTATGCAATATTTTTAGGTTTGGAAATTGCGTTGTTACAAAATCGATGAAACCCATTTGCTCTCGACGATGGCTCGGGTTTACGCAAGCTTTAAATCTTAAAAGTCAAAAATTTTATGGTAACTTGAAGGCTGTGGAAACTCGATTTTGTGATAGAAAATTAATAGACATTCCATTAGGATTGATTTTCCGAAAAGACCTCTAAAATGACCTCTGAATATATCTTGAGAAAACATGAGTCTTACAGGATTAAGTAAATCATATATTTATTTGCTAATTACGAATTTATTTAATTTTTTTTTTCTTAAAAACTTAAAACCAATAGATACTAGGGTAGAAAAAAAGTTGAATATTTTGAAATAGTTTTTAATTTATAAGCGTTTAAAGTTCGCGGTACATCTCTCATTCGTACTAACACCCTCTCTTATCCCTGTAAGAAATGCTAATTAGGAAATAGACATTTAATGGCTATTTAAAATGTCTTCAGACTAGGAACAAGGTAATATAAATCGCTAATTTTTAGCCTGTATGAAACGATTTTTTTCCTTGTAAATGGCTATTTACTAGATTCAAAATTAATGAATATTTTTGAATACTCATACTTTGCTTTTAATAGCGAAATTTATTTTAAAAAATATTAATAGTAACCTCATAAAAAATCGGCATTTCATAGAATTATGACATTTCAAAAATTACCATCAAATTGTATGCAATGAAAATCACCACGTGCAATACGCTGTTTTAAAGGTTATAAAAATTTTTTTACCCATTTTAAATCGGTGATTCATAGATTGAAGTAGACCGTAAAATGAAATAATTTTTGATAGCTATTTTTTGGGTATTTTTAATGGAATAAACATAACCCATCGCTTTACTACATTAAAAATAGGAGAAAATTGGCAATTATTACCTTTTTTCTTGGACTCGGTTATTGCATATTTTAATTACCCTTTTTCTAGTTTCAGAGCCATTTTTAATATTTGCAATTCTAAAAGGGTACCATACGCTCTAAAAAAAAAATTATTATGGTACTAGGAGGTAAAAGGTCATATAACAAAATCAGATTAAAATTTTTCTAATATTTTAAAATTGAATACATTTCCAAACTTAATGAATATTTTTTGTCGATATGGTTCGAGCAGAAAAAAAATTTCCTACAGGCCATTAATCAAGGAAAAAGTAATATAAAAACACTTTTAGTTGAATACTGAAATTTTTTTATCACCGTGTTAAGTGATTTTAATTCAAAATTGATTAAACTGGCAGAAAGTAAGAACGTATATCTCTCTCCCTGCGCATGCAAACTAAAAAAACGCCAAAAAAATCAAGTCGACCTTAACGCCAGCAAAAAAAAAAAAAAAAAAAAAAAAAACGGTTCCTCCGCACATAAATGTCAAAGATAAGGCGAGGTCCGATAAAAAACAATGGGCCTCGAGAGTGTTATTGGGGGGTCGAATGAATATTCATACCCCCGGGCAATCAGCGAAAATCTCGGTCGTCCCAATTACCATCCATCTCGTCGTCACCAATACAAATTTGATTTGACCCCCCAATCAGGCCTCCCGATCGGCAATTAAGGGACCCCAAACACCCGCCCCGACATCGAACGTCGATTCCCTCAAACAATAATCGCCCCCTGAAAAAAAAAAAAAAAACGAGTTTCTCACGCGGTGGGCAAGTTACGACGTCCGGGGGATTTAACAACGCGCGATGCACCAAAAAGAAGAAGAAGACAGCTGACAGGTGCGATGGGTAATGCAGGAGATTATCTGGTCATAGGTGGGGCAAGAATCCCAAGACGTTGGGTTTTTGACTTTTCCGAGAATAAACGCCTGGTTTACACATTGTTTATGATCGGTTTTTTGACGGTCCGAGCGGTTGCGCAACGCGTTAAGTGACATAATGCTCGCGTAATGAGATGAGGTGTGGAAAAAGTCGACCTTTCACGGCATGGAAACGGACATTTCTCCGTGGAAGAAGAGGAGAAACGCCCGTCGATAAATTAATCCCGATATTATTAATTTTTCACTCGCGGGGAACCTTTTACGAGCTGTATTTTTGTGTCAATGGGGATTAATTTTAGCGAGGATGAAAAAAAAAGAGAGAGAGAGAGAGAAACGGTTCGGGGATTGACTGTTATGTAATCGTATTAAATTATATACGTGCATTGCAAATCTTCTTTCGAAACCACTCCTCCTCCTCCTTATTCTCTTTCTTTTCTTCCTCTTTCGATTCTTTTTTTTTTTTTTTTTTTATTCTCCGTGCAAGAAGAAGAAGAATAAGAAGAGGATGGTAAAATTGAGATTTTACTTCGACTGCCGGAATAAATTAATACTAATTTAGGCACCCAAGTGTCTGTGTGTTTGTGTATGTGTGTGGGTACGTAAAATTATCCTATTAATACACGTTTGACTGTTATGGAAATATTTTTTCACCTTATACGCATCGTCAGACGCGGCTTGATAATTTTTTTCTCTCCCTCCACGCCTACTGACATTAAGGTACGAGACGTCCGTTTTTATTTTATTTTTATTTTTATTTTTTAGAATAATTTGTGTATCCAGCGCGATTGGAATTTTAAAACAATTTGCATGTTACTGATAAAAATAAACGCTTTTATATATTCTAGCGATATTTTTATTACGAGCTCGCGTCGATGGCATGGTAATTTTTATATTGATAGGATTCGAATTATTTATACGTGAAAAAAAACCTCTTACCTTCATAAATAAACGCCAAATGAATGATTTGTCGTTTTAAGCTTGGCTATATTTTTAGGTTTCTCTGTTAGAAACTTTTATTTCAAACCCCGGTAGCATTTATTTTACAAATTTTTAATGTACAGTTTTATTAGAATAATTTTTCGGACTTTTTTTTCAAATTTGAAACGTTCATAATTAATTTTTAATTATTTTTAAATGTCTTAAATTTTAATTAGACTGGAAATTTTACAAATTAGGTAAAATGTTGCCGAATTTTCTTTTTTTGAGATAAAATTCTCAACAATATTAATCTTTAATTATATAAAAAAATTGAAGGTCAACATCATTATTCGTCATTTATGTATGATTAAAAATCCCTTATTAAATCTCAATTAAAAATAAAATAAGATTTTTGTCTCAGTATCACGGAGCTACAGAAAGTCATAAATTTTATTTCGATTAAATAAATCATGAGAATACGTTGGCACAATCAAAAATAATTATTTAGTTGACCATGCTCAATCATTATAATTATCTGATTATGTCTGAGTGACTAATGGAAAAAAAAAAAAAATTTTGTTTCTCATTTATAATAAAAATTATAAAATCTGTAAAGTTTTTTTAACCTCTATCATCGACTTTTACTTTCAATTAGTGACATTTTAAAAGCAGATTTATCGATTTTTAAATGTGTCATATGACATATAAGTGTACTTGCACTTAATTTTTTTTTTTTTTTTTTTGCTTAAAAGTCTTGTTAAAGTTTATCGTGATAAGTATCCTACAAAAATGAATTATTCTCTCAATTTTCAGTAATGAGTTTAAAATGAATTATTAAATTTAACCTTAACGGCGTATAGTATGATAGAAATTTAAGTAAATAATTTTTTTAATTTCAAGTTTAGTTATCTTTTATCATTTCGTGAAAATGTAATGAAAAAATATTAAATTTTGTTTCGACTACTTCTTTGATATCAACTTTTTGTATTTATCTTTTCCACCTGATCACTCTTATTACAGGTTTAAAAAACTTTGGGCATAAATTTGTAGTTTTTTTTTCAAAGACAGGGATTTAAATCGTAAATACTTCCAGAAATCAGCGACCTGATTTACTCTTGAATAACGCCTCGAGGTAAATATTCTTTGATCAGGCTTTGCAAGAAACCCGAGTGTCTAATCCGTGCACTTGCAACCACAGTCGGATTAAAAGAGTCAATAAATTATTTTTTCGTGTCATTTCTCGCTTCAATTTCGGTGCTTATTATTTTTTGCCTCCAACTAATCAATACCTTAGAAAATTTTTAAATTCGTGTAACCTCTTTACAAGATCAAACACAATTAAATTGCCCGAGAATCGTTAATAAATTGTTAACCGTAAGAAAAACAGATTACTATACAAGTACGCCTGGTATTATTTGTCCGCTAATACCTGGGATAAAACCCCGCGGAACTAACTGTTGTAAAGGGCAAATTAAAGCCGTCGGTTCAGCAAAATAAAGCAGCGAAAATTTAGAAAATTGAGATTAACGATCGTTCGATAGACGAATAAAGAGAAAAACCCAACGGAATAAGAAGAAGAAGAAGAAGAAGAAAACAAGGAGGAAGAGGTAAAAAAGGTCCACGGAGAATCAGCTCGTCTTCTCACGAGAGCTTTGTCTACGCAGTTAACTTCCTCGGTTGTCAACTCCTTATCGAGAGCAAATAAGAAGCGGTCTGCGGCTAACTGTTCTACCTCCGATATAATTAATTAAACCGAATCCCCCCTTCCTGCACACGTGTGCGGGAATAGTTGAAAAAAAAAAAAATAATTCGGTTCTCACGAGCAAGACGAATTATGTATTCCAGCTTTTATGACAATCTTATCCCCCCGATTTTTTATTCCCGAACTCCGAGCTGCTGCAAGGGGATGAGATTAAAAAGTCCGGACTTTCTCTTTTTTATTCCCTTTGCAATCTTTGTTTTTCCCTGCGTACGGGCTCCCGCTCTTTATCTCGGCGATAGCTACGGCAATAATAAATATTCCGGCTTAATGAATTCAATGCAGCTCTCGATGAACCGACTCGACTTACTTTTTCCCTCCTTTTTTTACTTCGCTTTACTTTCGGTCAATCGATTTACTTTTACATAATTTATTATATCGCGAAGTTATATGAAAGTTGAGAAAGTTATGGAAGCGCGCGCTGTCTCTTTTGAGTATAACCTTTTTTTTTTTTTCTTTTTTTTCGTTGATTTTAATCAGTTTGCACCGCGAGAGAGAGAGAGACAAAAATCTACGCGTTTTAGTACGCTTCATGAGGTAATAATCAATTTGAATTATCTCGAGGGAAATCGGATACTCCCCGAAGCGGGCGTTTCGGACGAATAATTTTTCATGCCACCCGAAATTTATTTGAGACGTATCTCGGAAAAAAAATCTTTTTTCGTTTCGGTTTTTTTTAAATAGTACCATCGAATGAAATTTCATCGCGCGAGTCATAATCTTTCGGTTCGTAAAATTATTCCACGCCCGAGTGGGACGTACTGATTTTTATGTCACCGTTATTATGTTATGTAAAAAAGGTGTTTTTATCATTGACCAAGTAAATATTATTTTTTCTCAATTTATGACTTTTTTTTATGGTTTAAAAAAAATAATTAATAAATAAAATATAACACAGTTTAAAATTTTAATTGAAAGTTCAACTGTACCGTTTCTTCAGGAAAATCTATTGAAAAAGCAGTCGTAAATAAGTAAGTAATTAAGAAATGTCTTTTGACTTTTTTAAATTTTTAAATTGCTTTTACAAAACATCCGTTATTCAACTCTTTGAGATGGATTTTATGTATTTTTTATACCATAGAATTCCTATAAATAGTTACATAAATCATTACAATTTCAATACTTTTTGACAAAAGTGAAATAAAACTAAAATAAAATTAAAAAAAAACTTTAATGGCTTCAGAGTTTTTTATTTTTACTTTAGATATTTAGAAAACACTGTAAGCCCTTAAAATTTTAGAACTTATAATGAGTCATTATTAACGTCAGATTGGGTATTAAATCCAGAGTCTAATACGAATCTTAGAAGCAACATATTCATTGAGCCATTGAATATTCAAAAACTACGACTCAAAACGTCGTTAAATGATCTATTAATAAATTTTTGCAAATAAAAAAGAATGAAAATGATTTCGGCAAGGTTTCCAAACAGCTTTAAAGGAGGATGAGGTTCAAGGAAAATAATTTTCACAAGATTTCAAAACAGCTTTGAAGGAGTATGAGGTCCAAGACAAATGATTTCGGCAAGGTTTCCAAACAGCTTTAAAGGAGGATGAAAACAAGGGAAATGACTTTGGCGAGTTTTCCAAACAGCTTTAAAGGAGGATGAGGTCCAAGGAAAATGACTTTGGCGAGTTTTCCATACAGCTTTAAAGGAGGATGAGGTCCAAGGAAAATGATTTTTGCATGGTTTCCAAACAGCTTTAAAGGAGGATAAGGTCCAAGGAAAATGATATCGGCAAGGTTTCCAAACAGCTTTGAAGGAGGATGAGGTCCAAGGAACATGATATCGGCAAGGTCTCCAAACAGCTGTAAAGGCGTCTAACGCCAATTTTTGGTTTATAGAATTAAAACAATTTTGTGAGCTACATAGTTTTAACGTAACCATAAAACAGTACCACATCAACATTCAGAACAAAAATTTTTTTATTAAATTATTTGTTTTTTTAAACTCCGTTTTCATTGTACCAAATTTGGATTTTTGAACAAGAAAAATAAGTAATAAATTGCTTAACCCGTAATAACCTGTAAATCTGCGTTTTTTCTTTGATTTTAACGGTATCGAAATCAGAAAATGAGAAATTATAAGTAGTTACTGTTTGAAAATGAAAATGCGAGGTTGCAGAACTTTCTAAGGGTCATAGGTTTGAGCACAAATTTTTAAATATAAGCTAAACAATATATATATATATTTTTTGAAATAGACAAAGAATTCTATATTGGCCATATGGTGGAAGACATAAAAGGACCAATAGCAAGATTCATAAGTTTTCAGTGGTTTCGTCCATTTTTTGGCATAAGAAAATTATCCACAAAATTTCATCAAGATCGACGTTCCAGAAGACCTTACCTCTCCTGGTAAGTTTATTATCATAACTTGTAAATTTTATATCGAGGGGCTACCCACTTACAAGGAGAGGACCAGGCCTTTGGGTCATGGATTTGGCTCAAACTTCGTATATGGGCTCCAAATATGCCAAAAAGAAACCTCCAAGTGTCAGTTTCTCTGAATAGGCTTTTTAAAGTCATGTTCCCTCTACACCCCATGTTAAAAAATCATCATTTTATCAGCATTTTTCAATAAAAAGCTGTTTTTGACCTGATTTTCAAAAAAATATTGCTCAGACCCTATTACACTTACAGAATTCCGGAACCTCGCATTTTTTTCGTCTTTCCAAGTACTTTTTGGAAAAAAATCATTTGAGATTTTTTTTTTTATGTATTAGACCATGTAAAATTGAGATGTTTTTCATCATTTTTTCATTTTAAATATCTCAATTTTACATGGTCTAATACATAAAAAAAAATCTTAAATAATTTTTTCCAGAAAGTACTTGGGAAGACAAAAAAAATGCGAGGTTCCAAAATTCTGTAAGTGTAATAGGGTCTGAGCAATAATTTTTTAAAAATCAGGTCAAAAACGGCTTTTTATTGAAAAATGCTGATAAAATGCTGATTTTTTAACATGGGGTGTAGAGGGAACATGACTTTAAAAGGCCCATTCAGAGAAACTGACACTTGGAGGTTTCTTTTTGGCATATTTGGAGCCCATATACCAAGTTTGAGCCAAATCCATGACCCAAAGGCCTGGTCCTCTCCTTGTTAGTCTTGTCATAAAAGTCCTGAGTAGTCCTGGCCAGCTTATTTTGAACTGGACAGGACTACGAGAGCTTGATAGTATTTTTATTTGATAGTCCTATCCAAACAGGACCAAGTGCGTTAACCCCTCGTTTTATATATTTCAAAACTATTCATACGAAAAGAACTCAATTTCAGTTCAACTATTTTTGTGGGCTGAAAATATGCAGATTGCCACTTCTTCCTCCTCCTGCTTAAATTCGACTTTTACAAAATATCACAACACAGATACTTACATCCCGCTAATTTCAAGAATAAGAAACGTCTTTGTACATATTCAGAGATGGTCGAAATTATAAATTTACAACTAATTTAAACTGATTTTAATCGCAAAAAAGAAACTTTAAAATCACAAGAAAACCTGGAGGCACGCGATCGAAGTACATTTTTTCCATCGCTTAATTCGAACAATAAATAAACCTGTAAACTTCAGGCTCTCGCGCTTGTAAAACAATACCGATGACATCGGCACGGCTTCTTAGCTGGTGCTTTTTTATCCACAATACATACTCATTCTCGGAGACTTCAACGCTCGGCTACTCGCGCGAGCGATGCGCCCACTCTTATGCTTATCGTTTTCCTTCCCTCTTCCCTTTTTTTTTTTTTTTTGCTCTGACTAACTCTGGTGATTTACGGTTCTACCGTGCGTGGTCGAGCGTAATTTTAGGTGGCGTTTTATACCATTGACAAGAGACACTTTTAATCAATGGTGTCGGACCTCCTTCCCCCCCCCCCTTTTTTCGATAAATACGTTACATCGGCTGCTTTTTTAATAAAACTTCGACGCCGTGCAAATTAATGCTTGTTTGGTCGGGACTTTTGGAAAAAAACTGTTTCATTATCTGCGAGTGTACCGGAACGAGGAAACTTTTTACTCGCGCGTACGACTTTAAAATGTTTGGTATTTGATAGCGTTTTACTTTTTTACATTTATTCGCTGTAGAAATTGTGCTTGATTTTCGAAAGGATGTAATTTTGGGTAAACGTGATTGGTTGTTTTCAAATTAAATTTTCGTTACCATCGCGCTTGTTTGATCAAGCTTTTTTTTTGATAAGGTGCAATTTTAAAAATCAAGTATTTGTTCGTATTCGCTGTTTTGATTGTGAGAAATTTTTGGGGAATTAATTTTTTTTTGGAACTTTTGCTCCAGATTTGTCGGTTGACAGCGGGTACTTTCGGTACCAAAAAACTGTTTACTTACATTTGACTTGCAATTACAGGGAATTTTGTTTGGTAAAAAATTTAATTTTTTTCAAACAAGGAAATTTTGAAATGATGTTCGTTTGCCTTTATCTGTATTTTGATTACAGGTTGAATTAGCAAGGATCCAGAAATGTATACATGATACATTTGACATGAAAAATCGCAGCAAAAATTTTTAAGGCTGAAAATAAAACAAAGCTAATATGTAATCATTTGTTATAAGCCTTGCAGAAATATAAAGTTCAATAAATATGTAAATTCAAAAAATTCATATTTTCCCCCACTTATCCAAATCGTTGGTACCAGATACCAGCACAAAAATTTACATCTCAACTCGCGCATTATTTTTGTTTTTGTTTACATTACGCGCAGTCGGTCGTAAAGATAAAGCCAAAAAACAAGGAAACCTTCTTCGCTCCTCAATCGATACCTCGAATCGATTACGCACCCGGAACGGATCATCGCTCGATATCGAAAAATAAGTGTCCCCTTATCCCCCTCCCTCATCTCGAAATTTTCTCCAAGGTCGCTCTCCTCGGTACATCTCACTCGGGGGGGCGCTAGCGTACGCAACAAATTGCAGCCCACGCGGGTCGCGTGGGCGCGAGCGGATGCACCCTCCGTTAGCGATTGAAAATTTTCCACGCTGCGTTCGGTGGGTTAAAAAACCCGGCGCAGCACGCGTACAGGACGCTCGAGGCCGGCTCTGGCCATTTTTCACCAGTCCTCTCCCTTCCACTTCTCTCTCTCTCTCGCGTATTCTCTTTTTTTAATTCCTTCTCCTCCTCCTCCTCCTCTTTCTCCTTTTAATCTCCCCCTGCTGACCGTACACGCCTCGTTCGTTCGTTCGTTGAGCGTTCTCGGTTGTTCCTTTTTTCACTACGTCCCTGGGCTGCAGCAGCATCTTTCGTTTATCTCTTTCACTCGCGCTCATGCATATTCCGATGCGCACGCATCTCCCGATGCACCGCGGCCAAGTTCCCAACTAGGTTTTAGACTTTTCGGACACTCTTTGCAGGTGGTACCGGCCCGGTACCAGGTCGAGGTCCACGTGGATAAATCGATACCAGGGCGCTAACAATGCGGGAGCCGAAAATGTACATGATTCACCGGCGTTGCTCCGCGCACACGTCGCTCCTTTGTAATGCCTTCGGCTCGGTCTCCCCTCGACTCTGCCGCAGGTTGATCCGTCTCGTCTCGAATAAAGAGCATTGTCCCGGCAGCCGGTAGACGTCAATAGCCCGCGATTAACACCTTTGACACTTTATGGAAAAAGTCATATAGATCCGAATCCGCAGCAGCAGCAGCAGCAGGGGGGAGGGGGGGGGGTAGAGAGTGAGAGTGCAGCGGTAGAGAGGAGAGGAGAGGGAAGGCCAGATACGTATCTCCCCCTGCGAGACGCCGCTGCGGCCGTCGCCGCCGCCGCCGTGTAGCCGCCAGGTAGGCAGCGAAGGAGAGGAGAGGAGGATGCTGGCCAGGCAGGGAGGAGGGGGAGGAGGAGGAGGTGGCGGCGGCGGCCATGTTGGCGGCGGCCGATACACGTAGGTGTGTTGTGTCGGTGTCTGCGTCTGGACCCGTGTAGGCGCTCCGGCTCCGCAACGGCGCTGCGGCTGGCTCAGTCTACGGGAGGGAGAGAGAGAGACCGCTTACCCGGTGCAGATCTTCTCCGCGGAGTGCAGGAGGACACCCTAGTGAGACGGCGCGAGTGAGTGAGCTTTTTAAACGCGCAGGAGAAGGCGTCCAGTGCCATGGACCAGGAGGAGCGAACCTCCTCCGCGCCCTGAGGAGACCGATCGACGACTGCCAGCTTACAGGTACGTCCGGCGCTGCGTAACCCTTGCCTCGGCTGCAGCCGAGCCGGCTACTCCGCGAGGGATCCTCGGGAGATCAGGTTAGACCGGCAGAACCGGACCGCGCGCCGGCATAGTTCAGGAGGAACAACGGGAGGAGGAGGGGGAGGGGGGAGCTTCCGCGTGGTGGAGGTGGATCATCCTCGCTCCCTCCCCCGCAGCGAATTTTTAACGCGCGCACCGGTTTTTCGTAACCGAAAAAAGGAGAAAGTGGTGCACGCGGGGGGAGGAGGGGGAGGAGGGGGAGGGACTTTTAAAACGGGTATTAATGTAAACTCCCCGAGCGTCTATTATTACGACGGGATTCCAGTTTCGACCGACCGGACCCTGTTACACTGGTCGGTGGACCAGCTGATCCATCCTCCTCGGCTCCTCCTCCGCTGCAGCCGGTGAAGCCGGTCGACCCTGACCCTGAACCTGCCGGTCGAGTGATAACCCTGACCACTGACCCCGACTTTTGTTGTTCATGTTCGCAGGTTGTCTGACCGATGTGCCATCATACGTACCTGTGATACCCCACCGCACCTGTTTATTCTACACTCCGAACCCAGCACTAGAGGAACCGCACCCAGGAGATGTCGACCGAAACCGAGAGCCTCCACATCCAGGACGCCATGTCCCCGGTTGGTATCACTCCCGAGTAACATAAATTTTCCGCGGGGGAGTCGTAAAAAAAAAAGAACGAGAGTGGGTACGGTTTTCTACCTGCTGGGATGATTTTTCTCGCTCCGCTGGGCCGCCCGTCGAGACCAACGAAAAAGTCGTTAAAAATGATTTAGCCCGAGGCGGGGTCATCGAAACTCGGTGGGAAGAGAGACTCCCTGCAGCAGGTGCATTTTTCGGATGCTCTCGAAGATTTTTTGTTCGCCACTCGCGTGAGAGTGTAAATAAATTTTCATCTTGCGAAACCGCGCGCGCGCACGCACTGGCGACGCGTTATTACCTCACCTCACCTCGGTTTAAAGAGGAGGTAAGAAAAAAAACATCACGCGTGATACGAACGTGCGCCTAACTTTATTGTGATGAAACTTGCGTATCTTTTTTAAAAGATAATCTATGGGAGGGGGATTTGAATGAATCGATGGATAGATTTTTATCCGGAAGTGGGGAAACGGGTTCGGGAGAAGCGATTAAACGAGGGCTTATTAGCTCAAACGGATCGTCTAATTTATCTGCGGGCTCGTTATGTCAGAGGGGTTTTTTCGTCGACGGATAAGAGGAGGATGATTGATAACCGGGGAGATCGGGAATGCGGAGGGCAATGTAGATGCTTACCGGGAGATTAAGCGCCACGGGGTTGACATTTGTTTGGCGAATACGGTTTTGGAGAGATTAGAAATGAAGACATGGACTTTTCTCTCTTTGGGTATGGAGATTTGTAAATATTTGAGTGCTCTTTGATTTTTTTAAAATGACTTAGAATCGAATGTTTAAACTGGATTTAGTAATTTTTTTAAATAAAAGTCGATTATATCTGATTTTTTTAATTTTAATCTGTTTAAAATGTAGCTTAATATTTTACTATTGTTAGTAATTTTTAGTATTCATTCTTCATTTGATGGTCTTCTTATTACAAGATTTAGAATTTATTAGAAACTTAAAATCCGTAATCCGTCGATGTTAATTTCATTTTTTTGTTACATCAATTAATAAAAGTAAGCTCTTTTCACAAAACCAAAATCTAACCTTGGCATATTCAATGTACCACCAAGTGCTTCGTTATAAAGCATTTGAATAAGTGTAGAAGATTTAACGTCACCTCTCTCGATCGTCTATCATTGGTAAAAAATAATACCAATAAGTTGTTTTATTCCACCGAATGACACACATTTGGCGTCTCGCATTATTTTACATAATCAATTAGGCACAAAAAACATTTATCTCAAAAAAAAAGAAAAAAATTATTACTCTCGTCACCCGTATATATAACCAAGACGATTAAAACCATAAAGTTTAGAATAATAACATTAGACGTCAAACAGCGAAGTTAAGCAAGGAAGAACGAAAAAAAAATAATCCTCCAAAAACCCATATAACTCGATCATTATTTCCTTAATTAAAATTCTCCCGTGGCCGAGCGAGCGAGCGTAAAGAAAAAAAAAATCATCATCATCATCATCATCAGATCGCGTCATCCGCATCACCGAATCCGACTTTGAAAAGAACAAGAAGAAGAGGAGGAGGGAGAAGAGACTCTTCGAGAGAGAGAAAAAACGAGCGGCTAATGGCGGAGAAGACGCAGCTTATCTCTCCTAATCTTCTTTTTAGACGCTTTTTACCTACCCGAGCCGCGATTAATTACCACCGTGGACGTTTTAATACTCAAAATTTTTATTCAGAATCACCTGTCTGTGTTTGCCGGAAACGAGCATTCCCGTGAATATCAAATGACCCGCGCATTAATTGCACACCCCCGCGGGACAATGAAAACCGATCTTAAAAAAAAAAATCCAGCAAGTGGAGGAGAGAGAGAAAAAAAAGCCGAGAGTTTTGGTTCTAACGACCGCGGGCTTTTTTGTAAACCCTCCGCGCTGCGTGAGAAGAAGCAAAGGGATTGTGTAAGGAGCCCCGGCTGGCCCCCACCGGCCATTGTATAATCGCCTCGGACTCTTCTATCTCTCCCTCCCCGTCTCGCCCTTTTTTTTTCCATCCTCCACCTCCTCGAGATGCTTTGGCCCCCGCGAGAGTGTATGACTAGGAGAAAAATTCCCCTCTCTTTTGGCGATGTCATTGTTGTTTTAATGGCCCCCGCAGACGATTGAATTAATACGTTTCCGACGTGAGAGAATTTTAATTACGCCCTAAGCGAGTATTTTGGTAGGTAGTTTGGAAAAAAACAAAATGTTTGGCTTGTCAATATTTTCTCCGAACGGAACTGTGTTTTCTTAGGTAATCGATACGAATTTTTTGTATGCCTGGTTCGCTCTGGACAAACAGGAGTGTATTGAAATAACAAATTGATTGTAAATTAGTGTGAATGAACCTGTTGGTTCGTGACGCACCTTACGAAAATAACGCAGTTGTTTGGGAGCCTGAAACTGCAAAAGTTTTTTGAAAAACTTGGCTTTTTGGGTTCTGAAAAAAGCAAATAAATCTTGGAACAATATTAATTTTTACGACTTTTTTATAATGCGAGTGTTGTCATAGCTCAAGATACTGAAAAATTTTATTTTAATAGATTCTTTTAAGGTATACCGTACAAATAAATTTATCGTTAAGAAAAATATTTTGTTACCTTTTAATAAATAAACGAAAATTTTTCAGTGTCAATGACAGTAAAAAAAAAGTAAATTTTCCAAGATTCGATGTGATGAGTCCACGTTGCGACTGACCACATTAGAAGTAAGTAAATATGTATTATAAGTGAAATTGTAAATCGACAGGTTCCGGATCCGTTAGCAGCGCCGGTATCGCCGGCGTCCTCGTCCTTGAGCAACCCCACACAGTCGGACGAGCAGGTGCTCCTGGCGACGATGCAGCCGGTGAGCGTGCTCGACCTGCACCCTAAGTACCACCACCCAAAGTACCACCATCACCATCACCACCACCACCACCACCTGAACAACCACCATCACCAGGAGGACCCCGAGCCGGAGCCCCAGACCGGGAGTCCGGAGCACGAGGAGAGCGAGCACATCGACCTGATCTACAACGACGGCCAGAAGACGGTCATGTACACCCACGACAAGGAGATCATCTACGAGAGCGAGGCCGACCGGGTCCAAGTAGTCCAGTACCCGCCGCCCCCCAGGACGCCCTCGCCCCCCAGACAGCTGCGGCTGCACTACCCCCAGCTGCAGCTCGACCAGGAGCTGCCCCGGGCCCTGGTGAACGGGACCAACGGGGCTCCGACCACGACCGTCCTGGTGCTGAGCGAGCTCGTGGCCGCCGATGGACAACTCGCCAACGCCGTGGTCGCCAACATGAGGTGAGTAACCACTTTTTTTTTCCTCCGTCCGTACGCGCCGAGGATTTTTATTGCCCGATAATCAAACGGTAATGAAATAATCGCTCGGGCGTCAATTTTTTTATTACCTCTCATTCTTCTTCTTCTTTTTCTTCTTTTGCAAACGGGCGTTTATGAATCACGGATTCTGTGTGTGTATGTGTGCGTGCTTTTTTTTCTCGTCGCGCATTCGTAATTAGCCGCGTGATAGAGTGCAGGCTATTAGCTTTGGCGAGCGCGGCTTTTTATCTAAGTTTAAAAACAATGCGGGAGTGCGGCTCTTGAATTTACAAACCAATCATCGCTCGGTGCGGTAAGGCAAGGGAGAGAGCAAGAGAGAGAGAGAGAAAAACGAAGAAGAAGGAGAGCCCGGATTCAAGGTTAAGACGGGCAGCTTCCCCTCGTTATCTCGGGGGGGAAATCTTTTCATCGCAGACTTCGCGTCTGCAATTTGAGCGGCGCGGTGCGATTAACAATTAATACTCTCTCTCTCTCTCTCCGCCGATAGAATTTATTATTGCAGGGCCTCTTTGTGCGGCCTAGCAGCACCGTGGGCGATAACCATTAAGCTTTTTTGCGATTAAAAATCGATCGGACCTTGGACTGCCGGACTTAATTTCGATTTCTCGGAAATCATCGGGGGATTTTTTAATGTTTTTGATCGACGTCCGAGATTTTTCAACGCGGTGCATTGGTCGGATTGGTTTTTAACGTTATTTACTCCGTAGGGCCGTCGATAAGTTTCGAGGTTGGCTCTTTTCCATTATTTAAATTGATACTCGTTAGCCGGAGACTTTAAGCGAGTGAACTTTTTTTTTTCTGTTTCTTTAATGCTTGTACGTTAATATGGTTTTAATCGGTATTTTATTTTTATTTAAATTGATTCGTTAAAGTTTTGAGAACTTTTCCGCGTCAGGCAAGTGCGTTCACGAATTAATTAGCGATTATTTTAATATATTTTAGTTTAACCTTGATGGAAACAACCAATTTTATATAGTGAGACAGAATTAAGCACGTTTCGTCGACAATTATGACATTGTATTTACAACTTTCTTGCGATAATTATCTTCATCAGGATAAACTTTTAAATAGCACTTCGTCGGTAGAGCCTTTTTTATACTTTTATTTACTTATTTTTACCAATGATTATTAACGAAAGGTGCAAAAAGTGAATTTTTGAGATTAGTTGTTGATCTATATATGGGCCTCACACAATCACTGACTTTACTCCCGCAAGCATTGTAAAAACATTGCTTTTCATCCTCGGTCCATTAATCCTCGTCAAAATAATCACAGCCTCCCGTAACTTTTTCGGCTTATTATCAGGGTAAAAATAAATGAATTATTGATCGTATCGAGCGTCACAGGATCGGTCACCTTCAAGAAGCCAACGACACCAACTTTGGCATTGGTATCCCCCCCCCCCCACTCTTTGGAATTATATATCTCGGCGTTTCATATACACACACGCGTGGTGCGGTTTTGAACGAAAATTCGCGCGCTCGCCGATTCCCTTTCACTGCAGCGGCAGCTCGAGGGTAAGGCAAAAAACGAGGTATATTCGATTATGGCGGCGTTCAAGGTTCTTCTTCTTCTCCCGAGCTGCGAGCCGGAAGTCATCGTTTCGAGCCAAGAGAAAAAAAGTATAAAATAAAGAGTTTGTTAGAAATTACATGTGACGAAATAGCCTTATTGTGTTACACACGGGCGGTGATCCAATATTTTCACGTAATTTCCGCAAATTAATATTTAACTTTCACTCCTGCCCCGCTACCAGATATAAATCTCAAAATTCGCAGGTTAGAAATAAAAACAAAGCTGGGTCAGATGAAATATTCAATATTAAGCCCGTTGTTTCCGCGTGTAAATATCGCGTTATCTACTCCCCGTGATTGGGGGAGGATTTTTTAATTCCGGGAGGGTAATAATAGTCCCGTGACGTCACTTTGTTTATTCCGACATTCCTACGGGATAGGCGGGCGCGTTTTACAGCTTTCGATGTTACGACGACGCTTTTATGCCGGGCTCTGGACCCAGGAATGTTAATAAAATCGGGTTTTATCGAAGTTTGTAAATTAAAGCCGCGCGACACTTTGTGCAGTCGATTTGAATTTTAGAGCTGAAGCTGGAGGATTTTTTTTTTTTCGAGGTTTATAAGAGCGCGCGGGGAATGGTTTTTATCGACGGGATATCTCACTTGATCTATAAATAATTACAAAATTGGCTTTTTTTTTTACCTCGACTTCAAATGGATTTAAAGCGATAAAAAATTTGTAATTTATTGTAGGAAAAAATTGGCGTTTCGTACGTATCTTGAGTTACGTTGTTTTTGTTGGATGAATTTGTTTGCTTTATTGTAAACCTCAGAAATCCCGAGCCAGGAATTTATGATTTATTTTTGTATTTTTCTCACCTCGTCTTCTTCGGCACACACGCTGATGATCTTTGCTTTTCTTTTTATTTTCTCTCGTCTTCTCCTCTTTGGCCTGATTTCTGCGCTCCTTTTTTTCTCGATGGTTTACCTGCCAGCGACCAATTTATATTAAACGTGATATCGATGTAAACGATCTTTACTGCGGTTAATTTTTGGTTTTGCGTGCAGGTAACTTATTTATTATTATTTTTTTTAATTTATTATTCAAGAATTTGTCGCTTGTCCATTACAATACATCCGTAAATAAAACTGAATATCATTACACTTTGTGTACTTTAAAAGGCGCGGTGTACTTCAAATTTTTTGAAGGTTGGCGATCCCAACCGGCAATTACTCGTGATTATAAAGCGTTGATGATTATTCTTGACTTCCATAAAATTAACTTGGTGGTAAATAAAAAGGAAGAAAAAAAAACGTACTCGGGTACATGATGTTTTTGGGTTGCAAGCGAATTACAACTTTTTCACACGTCCCTTTTTTTTTTTTTTTTTAAAGCATGATTACCATTTGAGTTACATATTAAGAAATTTTAATAAATTAAGAAGTAAGTTTTTTTTTAATAATGATAGACAAAAAATTCAGTAAAAAATTTAAATATACAATGTGTTTATATTATTCATTAAAAGATACAATAAAAAAAAAATAAAAAAAATAATTTTTTGTTAATTAATAAAAAAACGACGAGTTGAACTAAAATCTATTAAAAATGTTTAGAAAATCGTTAGCGATTCAGCTTAAAAAAGAAGTAAAAAAAAAAGGTTAAACATGGAGTCAAGAGGCGAGGTAAACGGACCAGCAGCTCGGTATAAAACGCTCGGGGGGTATATATATAGAACGAGCGAATCGCGTCGCTGGATCCTGTATATCTATAAACACGCGTGTGGAAGCCGGTAAGACGATACGCCGCCGGCACGCGGGTGCGCACACCCACGCAAAGTCAAAATGGCCGTTTTTGCATCGCTACCGCTTGACATGAGACCTTTTTTCCTCCTCCTCCTCCTTTTTTTTATTTCATTGCTCGATGCTTTTTTACATGAAGTCATTTATTCAGCAGACATTGGCACAGCGCGTATTAAAAAAAATTTGATTGGCGTAAAGGGAAAAAAAAAAGGAAAATGTTGAAATAACGAAAGTGAGAAAAATAAGAGTATCGAATTTAACGAATTTTTTTTTTTATGAAATCCAAGGAATCGTAATGGAATATCAGCTGTTTTTTGAAAAATTAATAAATATTTTACGTAATAAGTAAAAAAGTATAATGAAATCATTCAAAATTTGAAGTCTATCTACTATCTGTTTAATAATCTTATTTAATCTTACTATTACTGAATTTGTATATTTTATTCTAATTTCAATTTAATTTTTTTAAATTATTTTATCATGTATTATTAATCATATGTACGCACAGCTGTTATATTTTTGTAATTTATTTGAATAAATTTCAAAAATATAACAGCTGTGCGTTATATTTCCAATTTATTGGAAAACTTGTACTAAATAAAATTTATTTATTAATTTATCAAAGTAAGGATTAAATAAAACTTACAATCTTTAATCATAAATATTATCTACTTAACGTAACATTCTAATGCAACAATAATAAAACAGGAGAACGAATTAATCGGCGCACATTCTCAGCCGCACGCCATGAAGTTGCTATCATTTCCTAGACGGAAAATTTATTCCCGGAGCGACAAAGAAGTTCGTAATTTATAAACCGATACGAAGTTCAAGTTACGTAACCGGCGCGCAGGTGATATTCCTAATACGAATAACAAGCCGATTGATCGATCGCGACACTTACATATGCGCGATATGATTTTTCCAATCTCCTCGCTTCTCGACCTTTTTTTTTTTTACTCCTCGAGGAGAAAAACACACGCATGGAGGAAGAGGAGGTGGAGCCCAACCTTCTCGAAATTACACGTCTGACGCTTTGTAAGCGTCAAGCTTTTGACAGTACGGAATTTTTCTCCCCTTTGGGTCTGCCCTTCGCTTCGCTTTTTTTTCGTATTCCGAGCTCTTTTCAAGACGTAATTTCAGTGCGCACCGCGATGATAATTTTCGTCCCGGTGGGATTAAATTGATATTTTTTTGGTTTTTCGAAAACTCGGATTGCTGGTAATTAACCAAAAACAGACGAGCTCTGAATTAAAAAAAGTGCGTTGTTCTTTGTTTTTGTCAGCATCGTAATTACATAACCCAGAATAATGATCATTCGCTTACGATTAAAAACCAATTAATCCCGATAAAAATGATTATTTTATTTGGTCACTCTGCGCATGCTCCTTGCTTTTTTTTTAAAAAGTCCCTCGCTATGTCCCAGGGACGAAAAAGACTCGGTGCATTATAAAACTCGGTACGTATTAATTACGCGCAATGAATAATTTGCTCTTACGCGTCGCTCGCGTAGTGTGTTTTTGCTCCCCGCGCTCGCAGACATTGTCGGATGATTGAACGCTCCGCATCGGGCCGAGATTATCTTTTAGTTGCTCCTTTTTTTTTCCTGCGCGTCTCGTCGGCATTTAATTGTGCAGCACCGATGGAACTTTGTTCTTCTTTCATATCTCCCCCCCCCCCCCCCTCCCCCGGGTTATTGACAGTAATTGGATTGTTAAGCCAAGCGACGCGTGTTCATAATCCTTCCTTCCCTTTTTTTTATCTTCTTCTTCTCTTCCCGCTGATTAAATCGTTTTAATTGTATATTTTGGCAGTTGAATTCGAAATAATCGATCCTAACGGAGTATATAGGTTTTTTCTTCCTCGGTGTATCGCCGAGTCGATCGACGTTATAAAACCGCTGTAAGTTTTGAAATTCCTAACAACTTAATTTACATAGAAAATCACTTACGACGCGGAGACTCGCGCACTGCACCAGCTCAGCAGCCGCGCGCCGATCCCGAGATTTATATAATTTACAAACCGTATTTTTCATACGGCTTTAATTATAAACCGTCCTATTTTTTTTTCTTTATTTCTCTCTTGTGTACCTCCCCGCCCTCCCGCGCCCCGGATTGACACTAAATTTTCCACTGGCCGAAAAAAAAAACACCTCTCGCGTATCGATTACGATCTAGCTTTGGGTAATGATTATTCACCCGTACGGCCGATCGATCTTGTTCAGGTGTGTGTGGGTTTTTTTTTTAGCGAAAAATCCTTACGTGATTTCGCCTCGCTTACCGAGCGAGCGAGCGGACCGTAATAACACCTTTTAACGCCAGCGCCCCGCCACTTAATGCCCGCAATTACCCAGACGCTTGTTTCGATTTTTCCCCCCCTGCCTCCAAGTGTGTTTGCAGTGTCGCAAGCCTGGTAGCCCGAGCTCATTGTTCCGCGGAGATCGCTAATCTCTAATTGAATGATATCCGAGCGGTGCTGCTGCACGTGCACTGATTTTCTCGCCTATCGACAGTTGTTATTTTCGATAACAGGGGGTTGGATTGTTACGTTCTTGGCACTTTGCACCTTCGGTTTGAGCTCTCTGGTTTTAAATCCTTTATGCTTTTGTTGATTTTTAATGATTCGTTCTGCAAGAAAATGGATTAAATTTTCAATGTGACCTTGCAGAGGTCTAACGTAACCGCAAAACGTTAAAGAAGATATTATAAAACTGTCCCACTAGTTTGATCCATTTCACCATACAACAATGTCAATATAAGAATGTTTAGAAAAGTTTAGCTTTGTCTGGTGTTAGAATACTCAACAAAATATTGATCCGATGACACAGAAGATTTTCACAAACATTTCCATCTGTTTTGAATTGAAAATTTTTGTGTCCACTAAAGAAATGAGCCAACAGTATAACTTATACGGTTTCAAAAAAAAAACTAAAAGATTTTCAACACTGTAGACAGACGAAAAATCGTAAAACGAAGATTTCATTTATTTCTAAGGAATTCAAATGATGAGCCTTGAAAGGTTTTCTATTGGCGTTGTATATTTGATTTTCACACCTCTCTGTGGCGTCTAAAGTTTCCACAATAAAAATAAGTGTGAAGTACCAAAAATTCGAGAAATCTTTCAAAAACTCTGTACTCGGAGCTACACCTCCCCGCAATAAAACTTTATTCGACCAACCTGGTTTACCTTATCTTAGTTCAACTCCAGCGTAAATACGTCGATTCGGTTTTGAAAATCGTCAGAAACGTTTTCGCATAAAGGAATCATAATTTAATTCACTTAATTAAAAAACATCACCGTGAAATAACCCCGAGTTTTGATTGCCCCCTCCCCTCCTTTTTTTATACTGAATTTGTAATTTAGATAACAGAGAGAGCTCGTGCATATAATAAACGAGGCTCTCGCGCGCTCGTCGTTTTATATTTTTATTGTGAAACGTTTTAATGTCGTAAAATGGCTCTGCAGCTAAATATGCCTCTTAATGATTCAGCGACGCTACGCGTAGCGATACACTGACGTTCATCAAGATCTCGCGCGCGAGCTACTCTCCCGAGCGTTAACATAAATTAACGAGCGATGCCTCGCTTTTTGTCCCCTCCACTCCCCGGGAGAGC
Source organism: Encarsia formosa (assembly GCA_038277355.1). Lineage (NCBI taxonomy): Eukaryota > Metazoa > Arthropoda > Insecta > Hymenoptera > Aphelinidae > Encarsia > Encarsia formosa. Next base: position 118,792,817 of record CM076184.1, read on the forward strand.
AATAAAAGCCGATGCGATGATATACACGCGACTGAAAAATCATCCAATAAATTTGGACTCGAAGAAAAAAAAAAAAAAAAAAAAAAAAAAAAGTTAGTTTGTGTGTTTCGATAGTCCAGCGGCTTATCGTCCGAAATTCTCCAGCAGACGAGTTAGATAAAGAGAAACACCCTCCGAAAATAGAAATGACGGTGTAATTGGCCGTGGGCCTTAAATCTTTTTCGCGAATCGCCAAGGACTCGAAAAATCGCGGAGCTTTACGACGCTTATAAGCCTTCTTCTCTCTCGAGACTTTCGTCTCTCCCCTCTATAATACCCAATGCGGCCTGTTCTTTTTTACCTGCAGCAGCATCTCGCCGGATGTTTTCTTCTTCTTCTCTTCTCTTATTCTCTCTTCGTGTTTCTTTGCCTCCTCCTCCTCCCCAAATTGCTTTGACGCAGTTGTGCATTTATTCGTAAGAAATAAAATGCCGAAAAGAGCATTCCAGAGTCGAGGACGAAGACGCTGCTGCTGCTCATTTTCTAAATCCCTCCTCCTCCCCGAGAGAATTGCATTTTAATCGGACGACGGTAAATAATTCGCCGTCGTCTCCGAAAAATAAGCTTTTTTTTTCTTCTTCTCTCTCTCTCTCTCGCGACGACTGAAAAAAAGTGATACATAAATTTCGGACCCAACAAAAGACGAGAGACTTCCTCGGACAACGACAATTTTTATCATTGACTTGTAAGCCGTTAAGATTAAGGCTGCAATTTTTTCAAAAGACCTCAACTTTGGATGATGATTTCATCCCAAAAACTCGGGTTTTTACCTTTTTCAAAAGCTTTCGTACGCAAGCTAGATTATTTTCCACACGTTCAAAAAACTTACAAAATTAACCAAAAAACTTGCGATCGACTTCGCGTTCGAAATTTTCAAAAGTCCCGCCAAAAAGTCGCGCGAAGTTTGAGCGGGATTATTGAACAACTCAAAACCTTCGCCAGCGTTGTAAAGAAAAAACGCACGGTCGAGAACGCATGCGTTTATCTCGCCCACGACTCACGAGAGAGAGAGATTCGACCTTGACTCTCTTGCGCAGATTGATCCATCACGGCGCGGGTATTTTGGCTGCGGACCCGGTTTAGCGGGGTGTAACGGTACGGACTGGTATGAGAGCGGCCGAACGGGGTTGATGTAATAAGAGGGGCACCAAGAAGAAAGGAAGAGCGAGTTAGAGCGGATTCTGCAGCAGCCGGCCGAGCAGCCAGGCAGACAGGTTGTCCGGATTCCACGGAAGGTCGTTTGCTTTGCTTACCTCCTCCTACCTCCTCCTCCTCCTCCTCCCAGACGGAGATGGAGATAGCGGCGGCACGGCAGACCGAGCGAGTAAGCGAGAGAACGGCTAGGCTCCTTTTACCACCGGCACTATCTTTTATGTAGAGCCTATGAATGGCTCGCCACGTGCTGAGGGGGATCAATGGGTAGTGGATGCGGACGGCTTCGTCAGACGGTGCAGGTGATCGAGTGCGAAGATCGCTTCTACGAGCTATTGTCGATTCGTTCGTCATTATCGGGTGTAGCTAGTGAATCAGCCTGTTGAGCTTTTGATTGTTAATGTTGGGTACATCGGTTTGAATCTCTGCACCTAAAGTCTTTTCCGATATGAGACACCCCGGATTCAGTACAAAACTGATTTCTAATGAAGTAACCATAACAAAAACATTGAGAAAAAAAAAAAAAAAAAAAAAAAAATTCATTCAAATCAACGTCTTTTTTAAAATGTATATAAATTCTTTTTTTTTTCCCCTTCCATAGCAGCAATAACATTTTCTGGTCATTTTGGCTGGTTAGGTTAAAGCTAACAATAGTCTAGTTTTGTATAATAAATAGAAAAATACGATTGAATACCATCAAATTGTGGGGTAAACCCAACTCTGTAATAGTCTTTTAAACAATTTACAGATTATAATTAAGATAAACAGAATATAATAGTTGAATAATAATAATATAACTTTATGCAGGAACATACAATTATTATAAGTACAGTATAATATCGTATGAGTTAGCAAAAACGTAATAGTTAGAGTAGGCTCGTATTTTGTGTTTTATACTTATCAAAGATATCTTACTAAAATAAAAAATGAACAATTCTTAGATGTACTCTTTTAAAAGAAATTATCATTAGCACAAAGTCTTCGCTCATTTTTATTTTGAACAATCGTCAAAGTGGTACCAAGTTTCTCGCAGGTTCTCCAATTGTCGTTGGTACCGCCAACCCCAAATCGCCCTCACAATCAAAGAATCAAAAAATTCTTCCACTCCGTAGCGAATAGACACCCGTAAGAGGAGTTAGGCGATGAAAGGGGAGTTGAGCAGGGGAAAGAGGACACCCGACATCGACACCACCCGCGGACACTGGACACTCGGTGCACCGAGTCTCCTCGAGCAGCTACGTAGTTCGTCCACCATAACAACGGACCGAGTCGCGGTGGAGAAAGCTTGCCACCGCATTCCCGGACAATTATTATATCTTACATGACACATCCTCCTCGGGCTCCCGGTGATGGATACGCTTTTAATTGATCGTCAAAACAAAATACCCCTGCAGTCTGCACAACTGCCATTACGAAATAGACCAAAAACATCGGTAACGAGCCTCTACATACTGTCACGTACGATTCTCGGAACGGGGGGACCGACGCGAAAAAAGGACGTACGGGAAGACCGATTGATTTACCCCCCTTCCCGAGCTCCCAGACGAGACGATTGCCACCGGTGCTTTTTTGCCTTCTCCGAAGCAGTGACGAAGAGAGAGAAAAGAAAAAAAAAAAAAGAACTCGAGGTTTATGGAAAATTACGGGGTATGACATCACCCAAAGTTCGATTTTCCATCCTAATGCGGGGATGATGAATAAAATTTTGTTGCTCTCGTAAAGAAATCCGCGTGTGTGTTTATCCCTTTTTTTTTTTTTTTTTTTTTTTGGTTGACTTTTGGAGGTGGGGAAAACTGGTTACTCGCCTCGGGAGCGCGGACTTTATTAACATTATGAATTTTTTGAGGTGTAAAATTATATTGCGCGGTACGGTATTTCGCCTAGGAAACGAGATCATTCCCCGATCTCCCGACGTAATATTTATTATGCGATGTCTTTTTATTGTTGGAGCCCCGCGCGCACTTCTAATTACCGTAACTCTCGTATAGTAGCGTTTCGTGAGTTAGTTTAAATTAAAAAAAAGAAAAGATAGAGAGGTAAAAATAAAATGACGGCCAGCCATTAGGAGTTAAATGTAACGTTTAATAAGTTTTCAGTACTGCCGTACTTACGTGTAACGACCGTGTGTAATTGAAGATATATTTAAATATTCTTTTCTGGATTGCTTTAAATTTTTTAAGCCTCGGGAATTTACCGTACTGTTGGTTAGAATCTGATAACACCATTAATGAAGAGTGAACGACCAATAACTTAATACTTAAACATTAATTTCTCAACTTTATTGACAATTTAAAACTTTAAGGCTTTCAATGCTGAACGTAACCTCAAAACTGCTTGGCGCATGCGCTTGGAGACCGATTTGAGGTTAGGTTACGTTAGTTTTCACACAAATACTTGAGAAATAAATTTTTACCTGAAACAAACAACGATACACAAGTTTAAAATCCATTGTTTCGAGCGTGTCTACGGCTAATCTCGATCGGTCGTAGCCTACGCGAAAACGTCGTCGCTTCCGCGCGCGAAAGAATTACTTATTCGCGTGCAGCAAAAGGACGACTCTATCGGCGCATCCTAGACGGACGGGAGCGATAAGACGAGTATTTATTGTCGGGTCGTTACCTTGATTTTTTTTTACCTTAAAACCGCAACAGTTCGTTTCGGTATTTATCAAAATAAGTAAACAGCTCCACTTCCTTATAGCACCGCGATAAGGCGGGATCGGGCACCGTTTAATTAAGAGTCGAATTCGAAGGGTACAAAAGAATACTTCGATCATTGAAAAACGAATCCCTCCCGGTTACCGGTTTTCAAAAAGGAAGGACTTGGATCGGAGGAATTTGAACAATTTATATGCAAAACGAGCTAATCCCGGAACAATTTATTAATAATGGTCGCACCTGAAAACGAAGTTTGCAAAAACATATGCTAAAATATTCCGCCGAGGGAGGGAAATGCCCGAGCATTCATAATCCGGCGGCCGCCGCTTCACAAATGTATCATTAGACGGATTAGCTATTACTTTGGGAGGAGGTGGGAGGGGTTTTCACTTTCGAACGGACCGTAGTAGTGTCGCGTATACGCGGATGCTGGTGTAACATTGCAGTGGGAAGCTCGGGTTCCTTTTTTTTTTTTTTTTCTTTCTTTCTTTTTTTTTCGAGCGAGCGAGCGAGCCTCTTACGAAAGATGAACGCTCGAGATGGAAAAACAGAGTGTGAAATTTTTGAAACGCGATTAAAGGTACTGAGCCTTACAAATGGCGAGTCGGTCTGGAAGCCGCACCGAGACTTTCCCGGATAATCATTAATCCGTACCTTTTTATTGGCTATTAATCTTGATCTGTTTTTTTGATTTGCCTTGATGGTATTTACGGGCTTGAAGTTTTCTTAATGCCGGAGAAAATTGGTCGTTAACCTTAATTAATCGCTCTTACATAGATACATAATTACAACCTTTTTTTTTTTTTTATTCCATTTAGAATTTTTAACATGTTAAATTCATGAAGAATTTTCCACTTGAGAGTGGAAAAATTATTTCTGAACTTATAAAAAACCAGGAGAAAATAAATTTACAATCTGAAATAAACAAAATTACATTCCCCTCGACTTTTGTAATGATTAAAACCTGTATAAAAAATTTTAAATACTTATGCATTGTCTAAAGTAGACTCTTTGTCGCACCTAAGAGAGCATAATTTATCCTCGCTCTCGCACCAAATCTAAAAATCCCGAAAAACAACATCCTCCCCGAAAAAACCCAACACAATTAAAACCCTAAAAAAGGATTTATGTCTCGTCCGCAGCTTCGAGTCTCGGATTACCCACGAATCGTCGCGCGCGAAGAGGCGCGGCTTATCGAAAACGAAGCAGCGGAGAGGAGAGAGAGAAGAAACCCGAGCAGCGATAAAACTATACTGGCTCCGAGTGGAGTAGGAGTAGGGGCGTGGCCTTTTGATAATTACGCCACGCGTAAATTCACGGTATCAATGAAACGGCTACGGAGCGAGCGAATTTTTGATGGGCATAGAGGAAGCCGTGAGTTATGCTTTAGGGCCCGCGAACGATAAAAGCAAGCGCGACGCTTGAGTTATGTCGCTTTCACCCGCAGTGACTTATGCGCGAGCCGTTTCTGGGCTGTACTTAATGCGTAGGACTTTTTTTGATTATTGTTCAAGTTGCCTTTTATTATTTAACATTCGGATTTAATGTATCTATGGCTTGGATTGGAATATTATCGGAAGCCAAGATGTGGTTGGACTCTGAACTCGCGGATGTTGAGTTCGATCCACATCAATTGCAAAGACTCAATTTTGATTATAGAGTTGTCATACTTACATCAAACGTAAAATAAAAAAAAAAAATTTTCTGTACTGCATGTAAATTCTACCAGAAATTATAGTATTAAAATTTTTTTTTTTCGATATGTTAGATTTTCTTGTTAAAGTCCAAAAAAAAAATTCATCATTTAAAAAAAAAAAAACAATTTAACCAAAAACATAATCGAATACAATTACCAGAGCCCTTCAAAATCTTAAAAAAAGGATCGAATCAATACTTCTTAGCTCCATCCCTAAGGAGCCCCCCTTAGCCTATTGTTTTTTGTACCTCCGAACAATCGGATCCCTCGAACAATCACCGCAAAAAAGCCCAGGGACAATTGGTCAGCCCCATACAGGTCATCGTCTCCCTCCTTAAAAGCAAAAGAAACATTTAAAAAAAAACTCTCCCCCTTCCCCTGCCCCTCTTGGTAGAAGTGTCCGGGCGCGCAGCCCTTTTATAAAATATCTGTACCGCTATAATCGTATGTGCGTATCTCGGACGACGACAAAAGACGACCAAAAGGAAGAAGAAGGAGAACCGAAGCAGTAGCCGCTCGCGGTACTCATATACAAATTATGGTAATGACGGCTCCTGCTCCCTACTGCAGATACACGCACGGGGTATTTTTATTTACTCCGACGCGGCCGGGAGCCGCCTTTGATCAGCGAGATATATGCGCCCCGATTTATTATTAATCCCACCGACGCGCCCAGCCATCCTTAATCCTTCTCCCGCTTCTTCTTCCTCCTCCTTACCCCGACAACCAACCAGCCCCTTATCCCTCAAACGCTTAATTTTTTCGCGGGTGCGGGTGTACGAGGAAATTTCGAAAAAACCGATACGAGATTATTTTGGAATTTCAAAAGTTCAAATATTCCAAAACGATCTTGTAAAATTTTGTAAAAATCTAAAGTCTGCGAAAAGTACAAAAAATGTATTTATTTAAAGACAAACAGAGCTTCGCGGTCGGCCCAAATGTCATACCGCATCCGGTTAGTCCGATCTTCGCAGGCGTTTGTCAAAAAGCGTCAGACGTCACTCCCACCGGCTTACGCGCACATCGCTTCATTACCGCGGCCTCTCTGGGATTCGCATTAAAAAGCCATTAAAGGAGCTGCTGGTGCGTATCACGGGCTCGGCGGGGCGGCTTGATTTCCCCAGGTAAACCGAGACTTTTTACTGGTAGCAGCCCCCGCTGCGAACTCAAGTCCAGCTTCTCTCTCGAATCGAGACTGTTGCTTTTTGATATTTTAATCCGAAGAAGCAGCCTTCTTCGTGCTTTTCTTTTTTTTTTCTCTCTTTTACAAACAATATTCACTCTGATAAAGTGGAGTAACAGCGCGGGTCAAGATTAAGAAGGGTGTACATACATGGGAGAGTTCTGGTTTACAACGAGAAAAATCGTGTTTGGGAAGTATAACGCGTGAAGTAACCGTATTTACTGGTATATTATGCTAAAGTAAACTGGACTTGGGAGAGTAAACGTGCCCGTATGAAATTTTACCTAAATTTACAGTAAAGTTAGCAATGCTTACTAGTTAATTAAATTTAACTCGTTGCTTTTTTTCTGTAATTACAGTAAATTTTAAAGTTTTTGAATTCAATATCGCTGGTATGAGAGCTTGCAAAGTTATAGTAGCAATTTGAATTTATTAAATTTGGTACCAAAATATGATCTCAAACTGCAGTAATAGCAAAACTGGCAGCTTTAGTAAAATATTTGATTATCGGTAAAATAAAAACTAAATTTTATTGATCAAGTATAGTAAACATTGGCAGAAACATTAAAACAATTACTCAGGACTGTATAAACAATATTGAAACAATGTTAACAGGCGTGATTTTTTCGAACCAAGATGGGTATTTTAAAATGTGTATTATTAGAGTTATCTCGTGACAAACGCTGGTTATCGGTCGGTCCGCAACTCTCCGAACGGTGAATCGATTAATCAACCCCTCGAAAGTGCATCCCTCAAGCGACAATCTGATCGCATATTTTTCCCTCGGTCCGTGTCGCGCGTCCAGCAATTACTCATCGTATCTCCCGATTATCATTGATTTCGCTTGCCCGGCCGCCCCCGTAATTTGCAATTCTCGCTAATTATGAATTACCGAGGTACCGCAACGAAAGATAAAGAATATTCAGAGCAGACTCTGTATGAGTAATGGAGCCGAGATCGAGAAGGGGAATCCTCCTTAAAATATAAGCCGCCGACTTTATTTATACGTGTGAACGAACTCAAACGTGTTGTTATTTATTAAGGATTTACAATCGTTATTCGTTACCAAATCTTTGACTTTCGTTTATTTAGTGCACTTTTAATGCTTAATGACTTTCAATTTTATTTATCGAGTTTTTAAAATAATAATTTTTCCGTGAACAATAAAAAATATTTCCACATTGTACAATAATTCAAATTATGTATTCTTTGTGATAGTTCGTTTATCTAAAAAAGCTTTTAATAGAAAATTAAAAAACGTCAGGTCGAGCGTAAAAAATTGAAAATTTGTGTAATAATTACAAACGTATAAATCCGGAGAAATTTAAATTTTAATTATCCCTCGGTTACCCAACTCCATCCGAAAAGCACACAATGATCGGCGTCGGTAAATAAGGTAACCCGCCGCGGCGTCAGGTAGACACTGACAAGTGTGCAGTCCGTACCAGCAGCAGCAGCTTCCTTCGTCTTCTTTTTTGATAGGTGTTAAGGCGCGACGGAATTTCGCGAGAAATGCGCAAGGGGAGATAGCCGGGACTAATTTGTTTTACTCCTGACGTTTTACGGATTTACGCACCTCCCCCCCACCCCCCAGCTCTCTCTCATTTTCATCCTTCCCGGCTCTCATTGTCAATTACATTGTCCGAGATTAATTGTTTTACGATTTGTTCTGGGGGCAATTGATAAGAGGTTGGAAAGTTTTTTACCCTTGGTTCGTTACCATCTTCAATGGTTGCGTATCGTGATTTGGGTAAAAATTATTAAAAGTTTTTTTTTTATTTTCTTCTGAATTTTCCTATTAAATACAGGTTTTTGCACAAATCTAAAGCCAAGTAAAGGAAATAGAAATTTATTAATAGTTTAGAACTAAAAATTGAAATTAAATTTTAATAATTCTTACAAGTACCGAATTTATGTACACTCAGAGAAAGATTTGATTGGACCAATTAAATATTCTTTGTTCCCTCAATAGTCTAAACATTGTAGCAGTTACAATACGTATGGTAAGGATAATAATACATATCGTTGCGTCTAGCAAAGCAAATATTCAAAAATCTAACCTAACCTAGCTATTTTTTAAAATCTCAATTGAAGTAATTATTTCTTAAATATTGTGATTTTTATAATCATTTGTATATTTTTTAAGATTAAAACTATTCATTAAATACATTAATTATACCAAAATCACAAAAAAGAAATTTTTTAAAATTAAGTTGTGCTATACCAGTGTAACTAGAAACATGTTAACCCTTAATACGCATTTAGTAAGCGCTACCATGATATTGTTACTGCTACAATGTGCATCATTGTCTCTATATCAACTATGGCATCTTAGATGTTACAATATATTGTTGACCCAATCAAACCTTTCTCTGAGTGTATTCGAATCGCTTCTAATTTTTTGTTTGATTTTAGGTTAGAAAAACTCTTGATTTCCAGTAATAAAAATTCAAAAGAGACTTATTTACGTTGCCCTTGAACCTTCTCATATTTGTTTACGTAAAAAAATTGTACCAAGTTGAATTCTTTTACACTCAATCGCGATGATTTAAAGACGCCAGCGTGGTCAAAATTTTCACCGCGTAACTTAATCCTTAATATAAAAAGTCAATTCGGGCCCGAGTGCAACGCAGATATCGCGTGTCATACCCGACAGACGTCGAAAAACAGGGTCGTCACATTTTAAAATCTACTTTTTTAAAAGTACACCAAAGCTCGTAAGCTCGTTAAATTATTTCCCTCTCTCTCTCTCTCTCTCTCCCGTTTAATTACTCCACTTTCCACCCGACTAATTAAAATCGATCGCGACGAAAAAGGGAAGGCTTTTTTTTTTACGCAACCGACCTTTCACATCACTTACATAAAAAAAAAGTAAAAAAAAAAAAGAGAATCACGGGAATCAATTGGTGGTGGCGCGGGATTTAGGAGTCCGTCACGGAGGCTTATGTTTGAGACGGGCAAACAGACGAACCGTCGCGCTGTCTATGTGTGCCCACGCGGTGTTTTATTTCGTGAGGGACATCACTCTGGGAGGAAAAAAATACTATAGCATACGATTCGTGGAAACGTACACGGGTGGAGGAGCGGACACTTTTCATTATTAGTTTTATGAATTTTCGAATGGTACCCTGGGACCAAGAAGAGCACACTCGCGTATGTTTAATTTTTTAAGTGGATGGAAGGGTTTGGTTGTAAAAATAAAAGGGTTATTTTTTTTACAGTTTAGTGAGAATTGTTGTTATTTAGTAAACACTTTTTGATTGATCTGAACAGCTAAGCTAGTCAAGGCTCTACTACCAGGTAATCATTTTTTTTAATGATTGGTAACCAACCTTTAGAACATGAAAAACTCTATCAATGTTCAAGTTGGTATTTCTATAAAAATAATTTTTTATGTGTATATATAAAAGTATTGTAAAAAATACTAAAAAAAATTATAAATTTTAATTCTTTTTGTTTTTACTCTAGCAGAAACAAACGGATTTAAACTAAGCATAAGTTAGTGTTCTCTTAATCTTGAATTTATAACGTAAAAATTTATTGTTACTAAAACGACTCTAACAAATTTTTTTTTTTTATCTCTTAACATTATGAAATTATAGTCGGTATCAAACATTGTTGTATACAAGAGAAGTCAAAGTTTGATAGGAATGGAACCGGACCACTGCAAATATTATGTTGTTAAAAACTTGCAAAAACAATTTTAAATTACAAATCATACCCTATAACTTAACTAAACTTAACTTTATAACAGAGTAACTAAAACAGAAGCCACCCAAAGCTTGAATTTTTTACAGAATTTTTCATACGAGTCACCGCCCGGATTACAATAACAATGGCCGGGGTAAAAAAAACAATTCCACTGACTTGCATTTAATCGACAGCTCTCCCAACGCATCCCCTAGCTCTCGAACTATCCCCCTCGCGTACGTGCTCGCGAAGTCTCGGGAAGAAAAAACAGACTTACGCACACACACACACACATACACTCGAGTCCAGTCTGCAGGCAGTTGCAGGTTTTTTTTTCAACCCGTATGATGTATGACGAAAAGATGTGACCAGATTTCGGCGAATAATATCGCGAGGCGTACCGAGAACCGACGTATCAAGATCGGCGGTGACGATACGCGACACGAATATTACACCGCTTATGCTAAATAAAAACCCCTCGGCGTATGATGTATTCGCCCCGCGTTAGTTCAATCACGGCATCGGGAGATCATCTATTTCGGGAAGTAGACCGAAACTTTTTTTTTTTTTTGTCAAAAATTAAGAAAATCATAAACGTGATGGGAATTTTTAAATTTTCGCGAATTTCTTAACTTTTTTTTTTGCAGGAATTCGGTCTTGTTTTGAATAAAAATTTCAAAATTATATGTTTATGAAAGTTTTTTTTTTTCAAATTTAGATGGTGATGATAATTTAAGGAACGACTCGCCGTGCCACATTGATGTAAAAGTAACGAAAAAACTTTTTTTTTTTTTTTATGGTTACTCAGAAAATTGCTTATTTTTACCAAATAATATTGAAAAATATTATAAATATTAAAACGCAAAATTGAAGTATTTTTTATTTCTAAAAAATCTACTTTGCACTCTCGAAACAAAAAAGATAACTAATAAAATTATTCCCGTACGTCAAAATGATTTACACCCATCTAAAAAGTATTCCAAAAATATAGAAACACCAATAAAGTAGATTTATCGTCAGATAGTCGGACCAAATCCCAAGCTCCGAAAAGAAAATCCCACCTCTCCAATAAAAAAGCCCAATAAATTCCCAAAAAAATATTCCAAATCAATTAAATCCGAAAAATACCTCTCGGTATCGGTCCCCAGGATCTATCTCTCCACGAAAAAAAGTAGGAGGAGGAGGAGCGCCGGTCCATTATAAAATTTTCTTCCCCTCCCCCCATAGATCAACCCTTCCCCGTCGAGAAATTCGTTTTCCAAACTCTCTCAAGACGAAGAAGACAGAGAGAGAGAAATAAAAAAAAAAGGAAAACGTAGCCCACTGCGCGGGGAGGCCATTATCGGGAAGACGCAGACTGTTATGGTCACCTGCGGCGATGCAGGGAAAAGTCAAGCCTCGGCGGTTTTTTTTCTTTTTCTCTTCATTTCGTTTCAACTCGCGAGCGACAGTTAGGTATGTGTGCGTGTCTCGGGTGAAACTCGAAGAAGAAAGACACTGTTTTTCCCGAAGAAGAATGAATGGGCGGAAAAAAAAATGAAAAAAAAAAAAAAAAAAAAAAAACGGTACGCGATCGGTGCGCGGTTTCGCGCTGATTGGCCTGCGCGTAAATCAATAATTGGATCGATCGCCGCCGCCGCTCTGCGCGCGCTTTTTTTGTAATCGAAAAATTTTCTCTTTAATTAGAGGGAAAAATCCGTCGCGATTCCTCCGGAGTAATTAAAAATATGAATCGTCCGGCAGGGGTCAGAGTAGTTATTTCTTTATTAAAATTACTCAATTGACGGGAATGTGTTTTGGCGGGTAAACGGTGACAACGTTATTCGCGGCTCGGTTCATTAATTAAGGTTACGTTATGTGGGATGAAAAAAGCTTTTTTCGGGGACGCGAACTTCAAACTCGTTTGCGGGTATAAAAAGAGCGAAGATAATTCGAGTGACAGAAGAGTGTGTGCGCGTGTAAATAATGCAGCGACGCTCCTCGTCGGTTTGTTTGCTCGCCGGAAGTGCACATTCAGCACGGTCTTGCCTTAGCCTGGCGTTACTACTGATTTTTCCTCCTTCGCTTACCACGGCGATATGCGCCGTAACTTCTGATACTATTGTACCTTCTTACTAACTTTGAGCTTTTGTTTGGAACATAAATTTTTATTCTTATCTTGTTGATGAGAGGGTATGTGACATTTCAGCTACGATATGATAAATATATTGTTTAATTTTGAAATATTTCAAGATACCTCAGTGCTGTCTGTTTTATATTTTTACTTGCTTATTTTGAAAACATGTTATTTCGTCTTGTAGTTTTTGATAATATTTGGAAATAAACCTATTGAAAAATACAGAACATAATCTATTGGGGCTCCAAATGTTGATAAAGCACTCTAATAAGTTTATTTAATTTTTTTTTTGTTTATTAAATTTTAGGTATGCCTCAAATTTATAATCAGTAATTTTATTTTAATTTTAAAAATAATTTAATAAAGTTCAAATTTAAGTTTTACCAACCAAAATCTGTAGTAAATAAATTAATAAGTCAAATGGCTAATAAAATTTTTTTAGTTTATATTGATCTAAAAGAGTATAAAAAGGATTAAAGCGAGAAGTATAAAATTTAAATTATCATAAATAAAATTGTGAGCCTTTAAAAGGTAAATTATAACATAAAAGCGACAAATTGTTTTATCAATTTATAATAAATTAAAATAAAACAGATTAAATTAAGAGGTAACATAGCTTTTTTTGGATTTGATCAAAATTTTTTCAAGTCTCACTGAGAATCGAACTAACGTCTTATGGGTTGCTCGCGACCCTTATACACAAGTCTGGAGGCGCCTGCTCAACGCTCAGCCTTTAGAAACTACAGAGACTACATTTAAATTAATGTAGCTCTAGGCTAGAATATAGAAGACACTAACATTTAATTGAGCAAAATTAATTGAGTAGATAGCAGGTACAAAATGATTCATTATAATATTTATTTAAACAGCAGTATAAGTTAGAAATTTAAAATAAAATTGACGACCAGAATGACTTGCCGAGCAATAATACAATGAATTTGAGTTCAAAAATTTATAAGTACACTATTCCACATTATCGCTTGCAAAGTCCGTCACAGAATTAGCAAACCCTTAAGCTCAATTCTCCCTACAAACCACTGAAAAAATCCCGAAACACCTGAAACCGAATACCAGCAAAAAGCTCAAACCACCCCCGCGTAAACAGGTGAGCCTAAAAAAATCCGATCTGTAGTTAATTTTCAGAGGAGTGGGGTGGCGGCGGTGGTGCAAAGAAATAAAAGCCCCACTCTGCTCGCGTTGGGCAAGGGGCGGTCCTAGCTACCGTAAGCGCGCGCGCGTCACCTCTCTCCCCCCCCGTATATGCATACACGCGTAGCCTACCTACCGGCAAACGCAGCTCTTACCTGACAAGACGTAAGAGCCGCGCAGTCCAACGCGAGACGCCGAGCCGCAAGCGTGCACCTGTGTGACCCTCTCTTTCTTCATCAATTGTGCAGTGCCTTTTTTCACCTTTATCCTTAATTTTTTTTTTTTTTTTTTTTTTTTATCTCTTGTAACCGCGAGATAATCGTACTCTCTTCTGGTGTTGATTGTGACTATATGCAGTGTTGGTGCCCTTTTACGACCAAGGACGAGCATGTGGCGCTCGCGGATCTGGCGGCGAGCCGGACCGGGAAGGATTTTCGTTAATCGATTCGTACACTCAAGGACTTGAGCCTGATTGGATACCGAACCTACGCAGGTAGCACTTGACTGACGCTTTTTTTTCTCGAACCTAACGCGGAGCGATTTTTAACCACGTGCGGGAGGAGGTGCGCGAAGGATCTCGAGCTTTGCGGACTTGAAAGGGACTGAATTGATTATTTCGATTTACGGAGTGAATAGTGAATTAACTATGTTCGAGTGAATTCGTAGACTTTAATTTTTATTTTCAGTGTTCTATTTTTGTGGTTACTTAAAATATTTTTAAATTTTAATTATTTTTTTAAATAATTAATTCGTTATCTCGAGAGTACGAAATTAAAACAGTGTTCTATTTTTACAACTATTTCAAAGTATTATTTTGTAAATTTATAAATTTTTTTCATAAACTATTTCGTGTAGTGTACTGAACTGCTGACACTATGGTGTGCAATCGTTATTTTTCATTTTCGAATTAAAATATTCACAGTAAATTTTTTTTTTCTTCTTTTTTTAATTTATAAAAATTTTACGACAAAAAACCCGTACAAAAAAAACTTGTTGCCATTCAAGCTAGAATTTTTACGGGTGAAAGAAACCCAAACGCAAAGCTCGACAAAGCCTAAGTACCTCGAAAGGACACACGCACACCGGCGATGACCGTTTCCCTAAGGGGGTAGCCGGCAGTCCAGTCGTAGGCTTCCTTCCTTCAATAGGCAAAAATGAAATTTTCCCATGGTCCGAGGGACTAATTACGCGCGGTGGCACTGCTTTCGGCCAACTTAACCCCTTTTATGCTAAGCGAGAAACAGACACAGACCCGGTGGCCATTCGCGGACGATGAATGAAGGAAGACGAAGAATAAAAAAAAAAAACCGAAACGATGACCCTTGGTGTCCGGCAGGCCTGCAGTCGACCCCATGCGCGCCGGCCGGCCGGTCTGCCTGACCCTCCTGACGCTTTCGTAACTCGCGCTGGCTCTCTGAGCTGCCGCTTGATTTTTCAATCCGTGGATTTTTTCAAACGAAAGAATAAAAAAAAAAAAAGATGATGAAGAAAAAAAATAACTAACCAGCGGATATTGATGTATTCAAGTTTATTAACATAAAGCGCGCATTAAAATCCTCGGTGACTAAGTTATTCACGGACCCGAGATATTCCCCCCCCCCTCCCCCCGCGAGCGCGCGGAGTGGCATAAAACGAAAAAACGTTTTTAAAGTCATTCGCGCGAACGAGCGAGCGAGCGAGCGCGAGGAGAGATAATGCGGTAAAAAAATCATCGTCATCGACAGATAAGAATTTTTAATTGAGGAGGAAAATTTATTTATTTATTATTTATCTCGGGCCGTAAATTTTCATTAAAATTTTAATTGAACGTAGAAATGGGGTAATTAAGAGGTCTAAAAAACATATGACTTTTATTGTCACCGTGCCAAGATAGCAAACGTTTGCTGCATGGAATGAGAATTTTAACCCTGTATTTTTTTAAAATTATTCGTTGCAATATTTGTAAATTAATTCAAACGCGCGGCATAAAACACCCGCCAATCGTAAAAAAAGAAGCATGAAAAACGACCTTAATTGCAGAAATCTTAACACCCATCGGAATAATTAAATTCAAAAAGCTAAGCTTTATTGTCGCAATCACGACACTAAACGTCAGTCGGAAAAATTTATCTACCAGCTAAATAGTAAAAAATAATAAATAATGTTTAATTTACCGTCGTCGTGCGTACGTCACCTATTGCAAAATTTCAAAATCTGCGCTCGCACAGTTAAAAGAACCCCGCTCGCAGTCAAATTAGTCATTAAAATATCTCGACTGATTTCCCATGCGGCCCGTTCTCACGTCCAAAATTGGAAAATTTGATCAATTTTCAGTAATTACCCGGGACAAAAGTAACCCATTGTCGTTCCTACAATGCCAGGGGTGTTGGTTCAATTAGCACGACCTCCAGCAACGAGGATCCCGGGGTGTCGGTTCGGTCACCCCGAGCTTAATTGGAAGTTCGCGTTACCTTCGGCCCCCCCCGCGTGCGTACAATTGGCGGTGTGCGTTTAATAATTTCGGGTTGCAGCGATTAGCGATGGGAGTTACCATCCGTGTAATCATTTGTGTCGGATACGTGTATTTTCGTGAGAAATACTTATTTCGTCTTCTTATTTTTCTTGAAAAATTATGTAAATTACGATACGCGACCGAACGACGTAAATAAATGCCGGGTATTTCTGGAAATGACGCGCGGGATCGACGCTTGCTATTGGCTCTTTTTTTCTCTCTCTCTCTCTCTTTTCACGAATCGATAGCCGATAAATACGCTTTTTTTTTTTTATTAATGCTACCATGTATGCTAAACACTCTGGGTTTTTATGTTTTGTCGATCAAGCATGGGAAGTACGAGAATCGTGGAAAACTTTCAAAAATTCGTCAAGAATGTGTTAAAATTAAGCGCGATCGAGTGCCACTTTTCCCCGCCAGAAATGGTTCAATTTGTAACCCGGCTGAGTAAAAAATATTCAAAGCCACTTAATTCGAATAGGAAAGTATAAACCACAGCGATACCCAATATCAGTCAGAGAATTATAAAAATAAAATTCCAGATCGCTTATTCTAAATCACCAAGCGCGTAACAACATTTCATAGCTAATTGCGCGTCCGCCGTATATAGAGACATTTACATATCACAATTAACCAGAAGTACACGACCGATTTTAATAAAGTACGCCGTCCCGTCTTATCTCCGCTCTCATCTCGATACTCGCCTTTTTCCCCCTTTTCAAAAAAAAAAAAAGAAGTCGTTCGATCGGAGGATGCTGGTAATAATCGACCGGGTCTTATCTGGGATTGCTGTTATTAGCGCTCGTTGCGCGGGGAATACAAAAAGTGCGAGCGATTTTAGGTTTCTGAATCGCGAGCAAATTCGTGTAATCTTTTTTTACGGCCGGTGCGCGTAGGTATGCGCGAAGCTTTTTCTTAGGCGCGTATAAAAATTCTCGCTTTATTGTGATAGCCGCAGCATCGTTTTATCGGTACGACTCATGCTGCCCCTCGAAAAGTTTTGTAATTGATTCGTTAATGCTTTTTGTCCAAGAGAATCCAAGCGGTCTTTACGAACAACAACTCAAACTCCAATGGAAAAAGCCAAACGATGATCATTGGCTCGAGTCCCGCGGGCTGATTTAAACGGGAGCACCGAGAGTCATCATCGCGTGCTCGTTATAATCTTCAGCCCTTTCATAAACCTTGACAATATCCGCTTCGAATTAACAGAAATCGTAATTGAACGCGACGCGATTTCCACGGTGTTACCCTAGGGTACCCCAGCTTCCATTTTTTTTCTGCTTCTGCTTCTTCCCAGACGATCAGCTGTCTGAGACTCCCCCTGAGAATATTCTCCTCCGGGCGGGCCGTCGAAAACTGGTTTTCGAGGATCCCCGGGAGATAACGATTTTTTATTCTCCGTCCTCCGCTACTTACCCTGCACCCGAGTGCGCCATATTTATTTTAATTCACGCCGCGCGGAGCAGAGTCCTTTTTTTGATTTGTACCTTTTCCAATTGGTCTTTCGGATTACATTAAATACACATTTGTTAGAGCGTATGATTATGTAAAAAAGAGGCTTACGGGTTCATCGAGCAACCTTAAAATTTTTTTTTTTCCACACTATAAGTATCGTTGGCTGTAATAATATTTTAGTAGGAGCTGTGTAATAGATAGCGAGATACTACAGTGTATACTCGAACGGATAGAAAGTAATAAGTGTTTATTCATTCAAATACATTATTGACATAATCTCGAAATTTTTTTATTTCTGCCTTGCGTAACCCTTGTATTTTACCGCGATAGACGATGACAATAATTTTACAAACCAATCTATAAAGTAAAAGATATTTATGAATTTAAGATAAAGGTATATCGCGTGAACGACACCAGTTTATATTGAATTACAAGCGTAACCTTAAATTTTTTTTTTTAATCCACACCCTCGATGTCAATAAAATAAATTTTCGGTCGTTTGTTTTTTACCGAGAGTCCGTATTGTGGAGCTTTCGAAAAACGTATGTTAATTATTTAACGACACCTTCGGTTTTATCGAAAAACATAACAACACGGCGCGAAGAAAAAAAAAAAAAAAAGGTTGAACTTTCCATATTTTTTCGGTCTTACACGGGCGACAATTAATTCCGTATCGGGGCGTAACGAGCGAGATAATAAGAGTCCGGAAAAAGGGTTTCTCAATATCCAGAGTTTACGGAGCTCGATTGATTACACTTTTATCTCTCGGTCTTATAACCGATAATGATAAATTAGGCAAGCCTCGGAATGTAAAAAAACGCACTCACATTTTTTTTTTTTTTTTTTTTTGCGATACCAAAAAGAGCTGCGTAATTGTGCGCGATAAAGGCACAAAATAGAACGTAAGTAATTGTGGCTCGACGCTAACATCGTTCCTTATCACATTTCTCTCTCTTTCTTTTTTTGCTGTAATTTTACTGCTTGTTTTTTTATTTTTCGTGTGTGTATTCACAACAATTTTTTTCTTCCCCCAAGTAAACGCTGCAAAAGGCGTTGCGTGCGGCCGCCGGATGCTGGAATATCTTATTTTCGCGTGCGGCTAAGAGCCTTCGAAAAATCCTCTCCTCCCGAGGAGGATTACTTTTTCAACGAAAATTGTGAGGAATGCCTCGCTTAGCCCCCCGGAGGTGGAGACTTTGATGCCTATTTTTAGGAGAAATACCGTCGTCCGCCGCGGTGACAGAATTTATGGCGAGCTTCATTTGAATATCAATCAAACGGAGCCTGCAGCGACTCTGTTTATTCGTTTCGTTAACGAGTTTCTTTATATTTCCTCTTCCCCGTCGAATTTACGAGCGATAATCCTTACCTTTTTTTTTTCGCATGTTTCCGGAAAAATTACTTCCTTCAAGGTTTCAAAAATTTTTATTGGATCTTGTGTAAGTTTCGGTTATTGCACATAACTTTTGAAGAGTTTTCCAAGCGCGATAGTTACGCAACCGCGTCGATGTTTTAAAAGGCTCGGAGCCGTACGGTCCATCAAGATGCTTATTTCTTCGAATCGATCAATTCATAACTCCAATTAAAAGTCAGGCATATCTAAGAAAAAAAAAAAAAAAAGAAAGAAATAGACGAAAAATCCTATCGGCAGATACGATCGTCCTCCGCTTCCGGCTGTCGCGCCTCGCTAATGAGCGATCCCTTGCCAGCGATTCAATCGTCCGATCGTTTAATAAGAGAATTTCATTTTTTTTTTACCACTACTCCTTCCCATGATGTAAGTGTTTTTTTAACTTAATGGGGATAATCACGATATTCCGGCGAAGCTTGTTAGCCGAGATAAAAAAAAAAGGGAAAGGTTTGTGTATTTACTTAAACCTAATTGTGAGAGTAAAAATGATCGGGATTGATGATTTCCAGCATTTATTAATCGAACCCGAGCGATCTTGTGCCGGAACCCGTTCGTCCAATTAAAGGGTGACATTAAAAAAAAAAGGTTAAGGGGAACTTTCTAATTAACCACGAAACAATTACCCTCACAATCGATCCCCTGATTTAAAATTCAAAGTAAACGGGAGGTAAATCTTCGGGAGGACAAAAGGAACGATTCCCTTTCCAATTGTATAAATCGGGTCAAGGGGCGTGAGGATTCGAGTAATCAGCCGTGGGATCCGACAACGCCTGTACGTCGAGGAGGAGGAACCTTTTAAAAAAAAAAAAAAAACTAGGGGGTAATTAGAGACGTACAGCGACACCAGCGTACCCTTATCGATTAATTTGGCTAATTAGACCTCCTGACTGCTCCGGGGTGGCGCGGTGATTATTCCGGGGAATAAATTTCAGCGAGTCTTTTATTTATTTTTTGCTCAGGCGACATCCCCAGCGGGGATATTTTTAATTTTTAATTGAGCCCGGATGCTTTTTCGGGGGAAAATTAATCGGCTTGTTCGTCGATACGGAGTACGGGGCAATTAAGAAGTATGAAACATCGAAGTACGAGCTATTATTTCTCGTAACCAAGCTTATTTTTCGAAAAAAAATTCGTGTTAAACTCGGGCGTTACCGGAGAACGCTTTAAATTTTATTCCTGCGAGTGTGAGGTTATTTCAAAAAACATTTATCTCCAGAGAAATCGCGCGACTTTCCCATTTGCAAAAAAGCACCGAGATTTTTGGGACCAGCCGACTTCTAAAAGTCAAAAATAAAAAAAAAGACGACGATCGAACCGGACTAATTGAATTACCTTACGGTGTAGCACGCCCGGGCCGGGATAATAATAATATAGAGTTACCCGACTAGCACGCGCGTTTTTCACAATGGGCATCAAGCCAGCATCTCCCTCTTCTCTCCGCGCGATCTCTCCCCTCCGCGGGGATCGGTAGCCGAGAAAGGGGTAACGCGATGCAGCTCCCATTGTGCACCCGATGCTCAGCCTCGCGTGCACGGCGGAGTCACAACAACGTGTGATAACAATGTGGTGGGTAAAAAAAAGAAAAGAAAAAGGGAACTCGGCAGGTATCCTCTCTTTGATAAGGTGACGACATGCGACCGGATGCTGGGGTTTGTTAACGCACGCCTCGGTGCCGATGACTTCATGAAAAGGGTCTGCCGAGTTCATAAATGGCTAACAGAGAAGCGGACTTTCAAATTACCATTCGTCATAATCTAGAAGCTTTAATTTCTTTGTTAATTATTGCTGTAAATATTGACCAAACCTAAGGCATCTTCCAATGGGTAAAGCGGATTTACGGCTTGAATTAGTTTATTCGTTATCGGGAAAGTTCCATCCGTGTACAGGACGAGACGTCAGATCGTCGGTACCGATAAAGCACTCTCCCAACTCCATAACTCCACGGTGGATATACATTTATCAATACTTTTATGATCCCCCAACGAGTGTTCCCGTGATTTAATGCGTAACTGCTTTGGTCACGAAAAAGACTGAGAAAAGGGAGGAGGACAGCCTACGTTTCACACATAATTCAAAGGCTAATCCCTAAACGCGAGACTAATAAGTCTCCCCCGTAAAGCCCGAGAGCCGGAAACACTTGTACCGTTCGAAATCCCCGGCATCCCCCATTGATAAGCTCGTAACAATTACAGAAGTCGAGCCGACAAAGTGACGACCGTAAACAAAGCCACCTTTTCTTTTAATAAGAGTGGCCATTATCCTCCCGGTCTTAATTACGAATCACGGGAAAAACAGTGCTGAAAAAAATAAACAGCCGATAAGTATTGTAGCGGTTTTTCTTCCAGGCCTATCGCCCGAGATACCCTCCCGGTTAATTGTGGCGGGAGGAGCAAAAAAAAAAAAAAAAAAAAAAACGAGCGGGCTTTCGTGTTGTAGGAAGTCCTATCGGGAGATAAGTCTTTGTTTCCCGGGTGTCCCTGCGTGCGTGTACGACCTCATTTTCTACTTAGAGTTTAACGCGGTTTTTTCGTTCACTTAGAGTCTACTATTTACAAAATATTGAGTTTTGAAATAGGTATCAGAAAACACGTGTTGCGATCAAATCTAGAGCTCATCCAGTCGAGTTTCCCAACGAATTGCCTCTCTCGCGCTACAAATCCATCAAGCCCTGACAAATTAGATGAAATCGTACAAATTCCCACATGCATATATTCAAATAAAAGCGATCGGGTGCGCGCTGCAAGCCGGGAGAGACAGCTCAATCAAGCTCGGCACCGGAGATCGAGTCAACGGCGATAAGTCCACCGTCGTGCAGTAGATTAAGGGCCGCGGGCAGGTAACCTATTCCCCCTCCCCCCTTTTTCCCCCATAATACATCCTTGGCGCGGCGCGGGGGGGAAATGCAAGGTCGCAGCCGCGGCCGACTGCATACTTTGATCGTCCGGGTCGATACGCGCGCGCTACCCAGCTACCTGACAAATTTTATACCCGTGATTGATTTTAATTGGGGATTTATCTATTGCGCACGCGCGGAGGATTCAAACTATGATCGAGTGCGGCCAGGATTTGGATTTTTTTTTGGACTTCGCTTGAAATTTGAGATAAGAACAAGCGATATCGGCCGCAATTTTTGAATTCAGATACGAGTGAGTAATGATCTCGAGTCAAAAAGTTCTTGCGTAAAGTCTGATTGGATAAATTAATGTCCTCTTCGCCGATAAAGCACAGCCACAAAGCCAACTTCCGAAAGGTTTTAATGTAAAAGCCTGGCTCGCGGATCTCAGCGTGAGAGACAAACCTGTCGACGCGGAATATATTGTAATCCAGAGAGTCGCTGCTGCTGCATGAAGCTCAAATAAAACAAATATCAACTCCTTGGGCACACACGCGCGCTCCCCAGCTGGGAGAGATGTGAAGGGCGGATAAAAAAGGCGAAAGGGATGGAAGAATAAACGAAATAAGAGGCCCTCGATCCATCAAAGTCACTCAGACCAGGCAGCGTCAGCAGCCCTTCTTCTTCTTCTTGTTCATATTCTTCATTCATCAGGTCGTCCTCAGCTCTCTTTGCATATACGTACCGCGCAAGCTGCTTCCGATTTTTACAAGCGTGTCCAATGTCCTCGGGGAATACATTAAGACCCAGAAAACCCTCCTGACGTACGTAATTATGACGTGACGCCCGAAATTTTAGTCTCTCGGATTAATTAATCCCGCTCGCGAGGCTCGTAAATAAACTCGATACAAATTAAACTCGGGCGCGGGGGGGATGTTACGGGAGTAACAATTTCCGGTGAGCTAGGAGTTATTATTTTTCAAAAACAAACCCCCGCCGTTACACGCGCCATTAATTACCGATACTCGCGTTGCTCCTTTATCACTCATTAATCAATCACCCCCCCTCCCCCCGATAATGTAAATAAAGAGCCGAGGCTCCTTTAATAGACTCCGAGGGGACAAATTGCCCGGGTACACGCCACCGCGGCGGCATAGCGCTAATTACTCGTGGCGTCGCTCTTCTCTTATTTCAATCCCCCGAAGTTTATGGCCGGCATCGATCAGCCATCGAGCTTCGATTAACGTTTAATTATTCCAACAAGCTACCGATTTTAAAATACCCCCACCCCCCTTCCGGGGTAAAAATTTATAATGTTAATGTTTCGGAAAAATGAAATCTCATTAAATAAACATGCGGGGTGGCTTCCGGAAAATCAAAAATTCTACCCGCCGGGGTCTTCTTCTCAAAACCAGTAAATTAGCATTAACCGCGTGGGCAGTTTTACCAACCGGGCGGCGCGAAAAACTCGCGTGGCACGCGAACGTGCGTGGGCGCTCGCTGTTTATTAAAGCACGTGTAGACGATGCTAAAAGGGCTACCTACCCGCGCTGAATAATCAACGAGGCCGCCTTTTTGCGCATTCGGGTACACGGATGCATGCATGCGACTGATTTATGGGGTGGGTAATTAATCCCTCGTGTACGTAACCCGCGTCTTCCTATCCTTTTTTTTTTTTTTTTTAGGTTTGCTAATTCATGAGGGATTTTCAGTCGTTTTTAGATACTCTCTTAGATATCCATTTTTTTTTTACTCTTTGTGAGATCTAATTGTGCCGGGGAGAAGATTTCCAGTTACAAATTTACAGTTTAACTTTTTTGTAGATTTGTTTATGCGTGGATTTAATTATGTTTCATCGTGTATTCAAAACTCGTAACGTACACTAAATTTTACATCTAGATGAATTTTTAATTTTTACTATAGTGCAAACTATCAAGACTAGGAAACTCATTTAAAAACTGAGTATAAGGTAGAAGCTTGATAAATATCAGACCACCTGTAGCACATATGTCGAATGTCTTGGATGTATGATTAAATGTAACACATTATACAACTAATTGTAGTACGACTTTTACAGAATGCGTTACCCAAGTATGTTCTGTATTCATTACAACTAATAATATTAGTCTAATATATAAATGTAAGTATCGGTAATTGGCCATTATAATATTCAAATTTAGAACTTCGAACATGGGTAAATACTCTGTTTAGCTCATTGCATTATCCAATGTGTAAAATGCATTGCTCTCGCTATAAGAGTAATGGTTTATGACACATAGTTATCTTACAGTTAGAACATTTCAACTCAGGAATTACCTCTAAGCTCATAGCACTTAGAGTTTCAAAATAATATCGAAAGAGCGAACCTATTACATACCCTCGAACTACAATGTACACATTAAAATGCGTACAATTAGGCACGCGTGAGGCAATGTATCATAATTTTCAAAACTCTCCGGTTCTCGTACCCGCGCCATTAAAAGTTGTTTATCGAAAAGCGCGCATAACGCAGATCTCGATACCTCCCGGTGACTTACACAAAAGATATATTATATGCTCGCTCGAAAGAACGTATGGAAAAAAAAGAGCGCAAAGAGAGCGTAAAAACAATCAATTTATAATAAACACGAAATAAGATTGTAGAAGCCAATAAGCATTGTTGCAGGCGTAGGCAAATACCAGGCCGCCCCGGGCCTGAAACTAGTGCCGAGTCATTTGTTCATTGTGCCCGCGCATAATGCCCAGGCCGCTCATTGGACTGGAATTATTATGCCTACTGCACCTTTTACTTCCGAGTGCGGTGCCAGGGGAAGAGATTAATTTAACGCCGCGCTTGCGTAGTAGCCGCGGATAATAAATCGGCTACCCCGGGTGCGACTTTTACCTTACTTTTTAAAACTTCCATCCTCCTCGGCGGCTAATTGGATATGGAGCGACAATGTAACCTTGCGGCTGCATCGGGAGGTATTGATTTCGTAAACGCACTTTCTCTGTGCTCCGGCGAAGGCGTTATCTCGGAAAGTTTATCTCGATGAGCTGCGCCCCGAGTAATGATGATCGGTAACGAGACGCATCCGGTACGCATCGAATAAAATGTATGTGAGACTCTTTAAAAAAAAGAAAATTAAAAAAGAGTAAATTACGCGCGAGAGCTTAATTAAAATGCAGGAGCGTATCCTGTTTCGCTATGAAAAATCGCTCGACTTGTCAAAACGATATCGCGAGCTCCTACAGCAGCAGGCTCTTTCTTTTTTTTTTCAATCTCCCTCGCGAACGGAGAAAAGTTTGAAAAATCCGAAACGAGCTGTTAACTCTTAAAAGCCTTCGTTTACGACCAGCTACCGAGCGCTCAGACCGCAAGGATGATGAATTTAGGTTTTTTACAACGCTGCAGCAGACTGGCGACCGAGGTGCTTGCGGTGGACGAAAATCCCCCCCGTGCGTGAGACTTTTCCGATCGTAAAGGGCAAGGCGCGATTCCAGCGAACAATTATACAACTAGTTTTTCTGCGGCTTGCAGCTCGTCGCGCATTTGTAATTCACGGGTTCGAAGGAAAAAAAGGGACGTCGCGGGATACATAATGAAACGCATCTCGGGATTAATCCCTTTCTCGATGAACGACGGACAAAAACGACCGAGATCGAGTCACGTATCCCCCGGCTTTTCGGAATCCCCGGGATTTTTCTTACCTTTTTTTTTCGAATACACGCGCGTTTTTCTTCCCTCGATCTGGGAGGCTAACTTTTTTCGCTTCCTTCGGAATAAATTATGGGCCTTTTTTTTAAAAATTTGTGTAAACAGAGTGTGGCTTCTTGGAATATTCGTGCTTGGGATCACACTAATTACCTTCGATTCGAGTACAGTCGGGTTTTTTTTTGAAAAATTAACTTTGACGATTGGCTTTTTGTTGACAGGGCAGTTCAATTAAGTACAAGTTACTTGTGTAACTTTTTAGAACTCACTTCGATAAGTTTGAAAAGTTGATAATGATATTCTTGAACTGTAAAGCAAGTGTCGTACTTCGATTGCCGATCTATGAATTTTTACAAAATTGTATAGTTATATTTTAAACTTTCGGATTGATACATCCCATTTGAATATCTAAAAACTCGCGCGTAAAAATTGTTCGTACTTTAACGTTGGCACTGAATAATCGCTGTAAACCGTAAGAATCATACCAGTGTTTAACATGCGTTTCGATCCCTGCCAATCTCATTAAACGGCCTATCCTCGATCTAATCTCCCTCGAAAAAAAGCTTCCCCGCGATAATCGAAACCCAATACATTGTAGATGAGATACCCACGCGTCGCGGAGCGATCCATCCAATTACGATGAAATCATAACGACCCTCGTCCTCCCCTTATCACGCCGATGCACGCCAGGCTCGCCGATCCATCTTCGGAAATCCGAATTGAAAATCAGCTCACGCATCCCGGGGAGAGAAAAAGTCGTCCTCGTCGTCTTCTTCTTCTTCTTCCCACAGAGACACGCGTAGAGGATTAATTGGCTACGGCGAAAACGTGCGTTTTCCTCGCCCTGAGTTATGGTCGCTGAGACGATAATTCGCGACATTTTTCATCCGGCAGCGACCCTTTTGTTTTTATTTGTCCCCCTATCTTATGAATTTCATGAATTTATAAGCGGGCTCCCGGTCTTTGTTAATTAACAGGCCCTTCTTTAAATAATGATTTTTCAGCCTTTGGACGATTAATCAAACGCCTTTCCGAGAATGGAATAAAAATACAAGGTAAATTATCGGCTGTCCAAAGATGAAAAAAGGATTGTTTTTTTAAGCGCTGCTGCGTGCAGCGTGCGTTTGAATTGCGAATTTATGCCGCGAGATTACCGGGATTAATGCTTTCAAATCGTCAATAAGAATCCGTGAATCGAGGGAAACATCTTCCTTCTTTTATATTAAAATTCTCTTTCTTATATACACGACGACGACGAAGACGATGATGATGATGAAGAAAAAAATCCAATAATTCATCCGCTGAATAAAAGAATCGTTAAAACTTTTCCACTGGCTCTTTGAATTCTAAGGTGTATTTTTACCGCTGCCGAGTGGATCATCTACCTGTTTACCGCGAAATTCCTCAAATTAATTTTTCAAAAAAACCCGTGGACAATTTTTAATCCGATAAAAAAAAAAAAGGGAAGCTTCTTCGATAAGCCATTATGAAAAATGATAAATTTTTTGTAAGCACTCCAGCGCCCTCTCGCGTTTAAAAATCCTACAAATCGAATGAAAAATCGTGTGTGGTTTTTCAAACGCGACCTGCAGTTATCCTCAACGCCCAATTAATTTTTCAAAAAAATCCAGGATCGAAGAGTTTTTTTGGATGAAAAATCGTCCTCGCTTAGCCTCGGGGTAATTATCATTAATAAAAAGTGCGAGCGGGGTTCTCTCGAGCGGCAATCGAATCTCCCACGATTGGGGATCCTGCACAGTGTAAACACGCCGGAGGAAAATATTTGCACAAGGACATTATCATCATCTTCCGTGGCGTTCATTCTTCTCACAGTGCTACCAGGTGCAGCCCGATAGAGATTGATTCGGCGCGCATAAATTTTCGAGGATAATCGGGGGGAACGAAGAAGGAGTTGGGTATAAATTGATGACGCGCGAGGGGTCTATTATAATTAATCATCGCTGCTACTGCCTAGAACTTTTTTTTGGGCCTTAACAGCCTTAGTACGTTGGCTGCAGGAGGTAAAAAAAAAAGTTGAGTTTTGTAACTGATGGAAGAGTTTAAGACGTTGAGGTTATGTTCGGGCAGTGTCAGAAAGATGTCTTGGAAGTGATTAGATTTTAATGCATATGTAATGTCGATGTCATTTGAAGAACCAGAATTTAATCATATAGCACAGGAGTACTACAATAGAGGACGAAAATTATATTCAAACTTTTGACTGACGGTACACCGCATTCAAATGATACCGATAAAAAGTACCGTTGGATCATAGTAAAGACAAACATTAGATCCTGCAGTATAAATGATATTTGATAATGATTAAAATCTTAGATCTCGATTCTAAAACGGTAGTCAAACTATCAATGTCTTCAGGTTTCAGAGTCAAAACAATCAATCTCACATTTTCAATGGTCAATTATCGTCAAACACACCTGAAAAACTACCGAGCATCTCGGGACCCCGGGAGAACAATAAAACATCCACGAAGAAAGCTCGCGGAACTACGCGGGCTATCCGACGGCAAAAAGCGCGCGCTCGGGCGAGCTCGACAGTTATTTCGATGTCGCGGCTTAGAAAGTTCTCGTCGTAGAAAGCGTCCAATATTTCAAAAATTTTCATTGTTTTTTTCGTCTTTCCGGGTGTGCGGGGAATAAAATTCCGACACCTACGTGTACTTCGGGATTATCGATCGTACGTCGCGTCAGGGTTGCGAGGGACCGTTTCGGTTTTATCTGTGCAAGGCGTCGAGCGATCCCTCGTTTTTTCCTCTTCTTCTCCGATGCTCCGGCTAATTAGGTGACTTATAAGGGCTCCCGAGCCTTTTCTCACGATGCGGAAGATTATTTAGTGTTCGCTTGGCAGGCTTGTCGGATTACTTCTTTTTTTCTCCTCCTCCTCCTCGTCGTTATTGATAGAAGGTAAAATTCATCCGATTGAGTGATTAATCATTGTGTGACACTTGAATTTTTTTTTTTTTCTTTAAGTTGGTAATTTACATGTGAGTGATTATTCGATGAAAACGCGCGTATTTAAAAACGACCGTGAGGGAACGAAAAATTTTCTTGATATGCACACGGACGAAGCTGTCCTTTTTTTTCTCTTTTCGAAAAAAAAAAAAAAAAAAAACGACTGATTTATTGCAGAGTAAACACAAAGAGGTGTGAAATCAACAGCCGGTAATATTTTTGTGGTTTGATTTTGACATTGAAAACTTTTTCTCAGTTCCGTCAGCGTCTCTTGTGAAATTTTCAACGTTTGAATTTAATTATCATTGACGATTACCTCCTCTAAACCATTGCAACACTGTAACCCGACGACGAATCTAGTGTTACTCCGAGCGGACTTGGGGGAAAAATCGTAGTTTTCCAGTAAATTTTTCCAAACAAGATCTTTGGAACATGAAATATAAAACATCAATAAACTACCTGAAAACCACAAAATCTAAAACCGTTTATTTTTATTTTCCGCTTGCAGAAGACGCAGCCGTAGCGAGGAGGAATCTGGCGTCGAAGACGTCCAGCAGCAGCAACAGCAGCAGGTGCCGACCCCCGGCGCGGCGTACGAGGACGAGGACCGCGAGCAGCAGCCAGCGGCGGACGGCCCAGCGGCGTCAGAGTCCGCGAGCGGCGCCGCTTCAGCAGCTGCTTCGGCGGACCAGCAGCAGGAACAGCAGCAGCAGGAGCAACAGAAAAGGGTGGTTATGGAGGGCGAGTGGCGGGGATTCAGCGACAACCCCCTGACGGCCGCCACCGCGGCGATGCTGCACCTCCAGCAGCCGCACCAGGTGACGACCGTCGCCCCCGGACACGAGGACTCGGCCTACATCTACGAGTACTACGCCGCCAAGCTACCCGACAAGGCCGCCGAGATCAAGCTACCCCCCACCCATGAACTATGGTCCACGTAAGTTTATTTTTTTTTTTTTTCGGTTAGATTCATCAATACTGAGAAAAATTAGAAAAAAAATCGTTTAAGGGATGAAAATCATAAAAACATACTACCCCAGTTTGTTTTTCAGCACCTATAGGATTTGTTTTAAAATATCTTTACTGAAAGCGAGTTTAACTTTTTGCAGTGTGACAAAGTTTTTTACAACTCATGGTAATTTATGTAGTCTAAAAAACTAAAAATTATAGTATAATTTTTATCGTGAATTATAAATTAAAAATTATTTTACTTCACTAATAAATTTAGCACGCACGTAAAAATTTGCAAACGAAATTTTATTAATCTAAAAATCCTTGAAAAATCGCTGATTCACCGCGTCAATAAAAAAAAAAGGAAGTAGACGAGAAGGCAACGTTTGATTAAAATACGTGAAACATTGAAATTCACAAAAAAAAAAAATAAATAAATAAAAAAACATTACGTATAATGACCCTAACGCGTCTTCGCCTCAAAAAACCCACATTTTAACAATAATATAAAACGCACTTAGATTCCCGGAAAACGCGTGCAGCTCGTAATACGTGGGACGATTTTAATGTTACCGAGGCGTCGCAAATGCGACGCTTTGGATGCGGGTCGCGGATCGTTGTAACATCACACCCGGAAAGAAGAAAAGAAAAAACTCGATACGCTCAGCAGCGCCAAGTCCCCGCGACCTTTTGACGACCTCGATGTGGGAGAAAGCGAAAGACTTTGATAACGCGGATTTTTTCAGCTCTGGGAGTTGATTTATTCACGACTATTTGTCAAATCAGCTCGTCTTCAAATTATTTAAATCCGTAACGCAAACAGCCAAGCCCGGAGGGATGCTTTTTTTATCCTTTCCCAACGCTGAAAATTCGTTTATTTTGGGCCGAATTCATCAGTATTCATTCCGTCGTCGACCCCTCATAACTCATCTTCTTCAGATCCTATTAGCGAAAAAAAAAGGCGAAGCCAAAGGCCCAACCGAGCGTAAACAAAGTGCTTTGGGTAATTGATCCGCGCGCGTACTGCAAAATTAGATTAAAGATCGAAATCTCGGTGATCTAGATAGCACCGACAGTCTTCTCGAGATATTCTTTTTCTTCTCTTCTTTTTTTTTTTTTTTTTTTTTTTTTTGCATTCCACATTTGAAATTCGTACCGTTGCGTTTCTCAAACAGTAAATTACAAAATATGCAAAGCGTCCGATATAAATCAAAAGTGTATCTCTCGGGGTTCGCTCGAGGGGTGAGTCCGCTTGGGGTGCAGCCGGGAATAAGAAGGTTTGTTGCTCGCTAGTTTGCAAACCCGGCAAATGGACCGGAAGAATCGTTTCCGTTTGTACCAGGCTAGCCTGGATGGGTTAAAAATTTAGTTTATACAATTAAGATGATTGAGTGCATCGATCTGTAGTTTTAATTTTAATGTGAAATTCTTGAGTTGATTGATCATTACAACGTAGAATTACTGATCAAGAAAATAAATGTCTAAAATTCTTTTTTAAAAAAATTATACACGAAATGGGTGTGTTCGTTACCTAATAAACAGAATTAATATCGCAAGATCATATTATTGATAATCTTGAATAAATATAAAACATACTGATGGTTATTAAGAGATTTCAAACGTACGATTTGATGCAACGTCAGAATAATCATGATCGAATCGATAAATACCAGAACCATCATCTCTGTTATCGATCTCGAAGCTAGGATTAGTAAACTTATTTAATCTTTTGTTTCTTTTTTCAATCGTCTTATTTCTCTCTCGCAATTAAAAAGTTATTGGAAATCGTTAAACAAACGCGCTTGAACCCTCGCTTGAACCACTATTAACTCAAAACTCTTGTAAACCCAACAATGTAAACGAAAAAAATTATATTTAATTGATTAGATCCTGCCAAAAGATACTTTTCATTCAGCTCTCGGGTTTATTAATTTAAATTGAGTAAAAATAAAGGGATAATAACAAACCGCGATCGGTTAACGACCGGCTTTTTAAGACGGGCATAAAAAGGTCCGGAGTGCAGAGTACGGTCAAAAGGCAAACAATAATCGTTGGAGCGTCAGCAAGGCTGAACGAGGAGAAAAGGATGATGATCTTCGAACGAGGGGCCATCAACCGGCTGGCGCTTAAAAGAAGCGTAGGCGTTTTGCATCTTCCGGCTTGCAGCTGCGGTAATCACTCACTCGGCCGTTTACGAGCCGACGTTTACGATCGGTCGTATCTTCGCATTGTTTTAATCGTCCTTTTTCCCGAAGTGATTCATCTCAAGCGCGCTATGTGATCTCTAAATATTGCCTGCTTGGTTTTCTTCAAAGATTCAATTTTCGGATACTACGGTTAAGTACACTTTTTACCGTTTGGAGACGACGTTTAAATTTAAAAATTCTTTGTTCGTACTAAAGAAAAACAGACATTTTCACCCTAGCAATGTAGCTACGCGATCATGGATAGAAACAATTAAGAATTCCTTATTTCGACTGCCCGTGCGAAGAAAAACCTTAGCCGAAAATCAGTTAATTTAAAACCACTCGCAAGAGGCTAAAATAAATTAAAAAATCGATTTTAATAACAAAATTCGATTTATTAGGTACCGAGCTATTAAGATTCTTAATTTTTTCTAATTTTTTAATTTTTTGTAGTTCTTTATTGATGATTTCAAATCTGCAGATTCCCGGCTAAGGTTTTTTTCGCACGGGCCATCGATTTATTTATTTAGCTGCGATACTTTTGTGCTAAAAACAAGAACAGTACTTTAGTAACTTGGTGTTTATTTTTCTCCCGGTAAAAATAGTTTTCTTTTGTTCTTATTCTTATACAACAATTACACCTCTAAGATTCCAGCCCATCAAAAAATCTTGTATTTAGGAAAAAAAAAACTCGACGAAACGGTAAAAGCCGACGACCGCGCGGGCAAAAAAAAAAGTTTTAATCTCCCACACGACAGAGAGAGAGACAATTTTCCCACTGAATCTCTCGCGATCTGTCGGCTTTCTCAGTCCTAATATTCCCAGGCCGCGCCGCGAAACCGGTGTCAAAGGTCTCGCGCGATCCAAATCTCGCCGCCGCGGGTGCGTAAACGCGCGGGTCGTAACTTTGAATTACCTTGCCCCCGCGATAACAACCGCCGGCGCGTGCCGTTCGAACGCCTTCCGAGAAGCCTCCTGCCGACGGCGTTAATTGGAGCTTTCCCACCCGCGGATGATTCACGCTCATCGAATTTTTACCTTCAAAATTAGACTTTTGTGCAAGCAATTCTCGAGTCATGGTTTTTGTAAGAAAACAGAAAAAAAAAATTCATCTGTAAGTTAGCTCAAAGTAAGGTTTATATCGTTGAAGCTGAACCTGTACCAAAAGGATCCCGGTTGCATAACTCGCAACACCTGTAAACATAACGGACCCCCGCAGCCAAAACCACCCCCTGCGATGCCCGAACCCAAACAACATCTTCTCGTCAAACTCGTTCCGTCATCCTCTTTTTTTCCTCTCGTTTCTCTCTTCCTCCTCCTCCTCTTCCCAGCTGATTCGTCCTTAAAAAAAAAAAATAAATAAAGTTACACACCCGTTAAAAAAAGCAGGCTGTTTCGGGGTCCCATGGATATCCGGTTTGGGCGAAAGAAGGCCCGGTTTTCACCTGCTCGGACCGGTCGTTCGCGGGGGTCACGCCACGACCCCGCGCCTTGACTTTGAAATATGGCTCCTTCTGCTTTTTTTTTCTTCCTCTTCGTTTTTTTTTGCGCGCACGGTGTCTTGAAAACTAGTTCTGAAAGTGCACTTTTTAATTGCGGGCTTTCTTAGAGAGGCCCCCCGTATTAGCATGGGAATACCCTCGGGACGACGAAAAATTTCATATCAAATCCACGAATCTACTCGCGCGCTTATGAATTCCAAGCAGGCTCGCATAATACGCTCTAGACTAGAAAAATTACTCGGTTATTCAAAATTCATATCGCGCGCATTAAAAAAACGTGCGTGAATTTTTTTTTGTGAAAAAAGAAGAATAATAATAATGATAATAGTTGTATGAAGAAAAAGAAGAAGTTTATACTCGTCAATAGCTTGTTTGTCTTAGTCACGGACCGAGTGCACCAACCTCCGCGGGCAAACAAGCCCGCGCGCGCTCGAGGTGCGACTTTTGACGGAGTTCTTTTGCCTCGGCCATTATCGCGGGCGCTTTACGACTACCGAGCATAATGAACAATTATACCCCGGGTCCGATGATGCACGCAACACTTTTTTCTTTTTCACCCCCCTTTGTGAGCTGCCTCCTTTGTGAAGGGACAGAGGATAAAAAAGAATTTTTATTGTCGTGTGAATTTTCTATTTGCCAATTTTCGATTCGAGAGAGAGCGCGCGAAAAAATTTAAATTTTTCGAATCGTGCGAAACAAACGTTCGATTTCTTGATAATCTCGAAAAAAAGTATGATCCGTAAGCTGTTCACATTCTACTTGAATTTTTTAATAGAATCGCTTGAGAAGACTCAATTTCTCGATAATCTTAAAAAAATTTATACTCGGCTAACAGTTTAGACTCTGCAAATGTTCGGATTTATTATTAAATATTTGAACTCGAGACTTTCGGTTTCTCGATGACCTTAAAAAAAAAATTAAACTAGATTTTTTCAATGTTTCGCGATTCTCCCTTGTGTAGAAAGTTAACACCTCCCGAAAACTCTCGGGGCATAAAAAGGCCCCATGAAAATCAAAAGTGCGAAATGTCTTCAGCGCCTCGGATTCCTCCTCGGGGCTCTTCCTTTATTATTAAAAAACTTATTCCTCTCCTTCTCCTCGCGGGCAATAAAACGTGCCCTCGGGCGTCGCGGGCCATTATGTGAAGTAGTTAACATGTTGAGTTTAGCATGATAATGCGGCCTCCACAATGCCCACCCCTCAATAAAAACTCACCCCACGGTCAGATGCTCGCGCACAATGACTCTCCTCCTCTCAATCTTTTTTTCTCTCTTCCGTCTCCTCCGATACCCGATCCCCCCGCGCGCGAGAGCACCTGCGGCTCTCATGAATTCGGCTTAAATGAAATGGATCCGCGAAGAAGTGTCGCGGCCTAAGTAATGCAATGCTAATCCGCGATACGCATGTATCGACGCGCCGTGTGAACTTGAATGTTTGGAAAGCTGTTGGCTGCCCTTTTCGTTTTGGCCCGAAAAATATCCATGATTTATTCAAACCGAATACATTTTCGGTTTAAATGTAAACAAACCCCCCAAAGGTACGAGAACCGGTTTCGGGTAGGTACATACGCGCATGTAGGATGAAAAAATTTTTCCAAACCGTAATAAGTTCGCCAGAAAAATTACCATGTCCCAACGTCCCCGCGAATTTGTAACACGCCTTTGACTACAACTAAATTATGTTTTAAAACACGTTTGCGGCCCTGTTACACTTACAATTTAAAAATCACAAAAGTCTATTATACGGTAGATTCGAGTAAAAATACAGGAAAAACATTGTGTCTTAGAGCTGACTCGGGCTGCGTTAAATTTAAATGTAACGGATTTCAAACTATTTCGTCACCCTTACAAGCGCAATTTTTATCGACCACATAAAATGACAATCGCGAACTTTGATTTTTTTCAGAGGTGTCATGAGCCAGAAGCTCCTGGTCCAGGAGCCACCGGGTGCGACGGCGCGGATGGAGACGGAAGGCTCGGGCGGCGAGCTGCACCACTTCCTCCACCAGTACGGCCAGCAGTCCCACAGTCCGGGTCAGGGCCTCCAAGGCGGACTGCCCCTGGCCCTGAGCCCGCAGTCGCAGCAGGCGGCCATAGCCGGGGTCAAGCGGGAACCCGAGGACCTCAGCTCGTCCAGGGCACCCGCCAAGAGACACAAGCAGAACCAGCAGCCCGACAGTCCGACGCCGCCGGGTTTGTACCACCATCATCAGCATCAACTGCAGGTAAAATTGAAAAAAAACGTTTTGTTCCTTACTATTTTAAAAAAGTGTATTGAACAAAACTTTGCACTTTTATTAAAAAAAAAATTTTTAACTCTAACGAAATTATTGGGTTACTTTTTAATCTATCATCTATTTTCTATTTATTGAACATTATTAAAAAATTTGCAGTAACTTAAATTTATCAAATTTTGATCGTTTTAATTCAACTTTTTTTGTTTTTCATAACTTAGTACGGTAGCCCATACGACCCGTACGGGTCGAGCAGTCCGCGGCTCCAGAACTCGTACACGTCGTCGAACATCGGCAGCACGAACGGCTCCAGCGGTCTCAACCACCCCGAAGCGACGGCCGTGTACGTTACCGGGGACGCCCTGCCCCCGCTGGTGTCCTCGGGGTCCACGTCCCTGTCGACCTCGACGTCGTCGTACTCGAGGTACGAGGTGGTCCCGAGCTCCTACGCCACGACTCACGCCATCCGGTCGTCCTCGAGCAGCAGCAGCAAGGGCCTCACCGTCGACCTGCCGAGCCCCGACTCGGGGATCGGCGCCGACGCCGTAACTCCCAGACAGGATCATCACCAGCCGACCACGCTTCACCCGGTGAGTAAAACACTCCGAGTGCGTTTGACGCTTCGCTGGCTTTACTCCGCGGATCATATAAATCGGTATTTTTTAATGCATAAATTAAGGCTCCAACGATTGATATTAATCGGATTAATCCGAAATGGCCTTTTTTGCAAAAACTCACAGCCCGCTCGGGATAAATTTCAAAACTCACGCATACAAATTAAACACGCTCCGATACATGATCTAATGTATCCCTTACATCACAATGCTGCAGCAGGAGTTAGATCGACACTTTCACCTAATAATTATGCAGCGAGTGTGTGTGTCGGGCAGAATTTTTTCCGGGGTAAAAAACGTATACGACAAAACACACACAATCAAACACGATAAAAGCTTATCGCTTAATTTTCCCGAACCCCCCCTGGTCGTTGACCTTTGTCCCCTCGTTTGGACTTTTAATTAACTTGTTGCGCGTAGTTTGAACCTTTTTTATTGGATTGGAATTTTACGGTGTTACGTAAACGTTCGGTTCGAATTCCTTTCGGTATTGTTTTTTTTTTTTTTTTTTTTTTTTATTAAATATAAAAAATATAAATATAATATTAAACTCATAAATATAAAATATTAAACTCACTAAATATAAAAAAAATATTAAACTCTGTTTGGCGCTTATGTAAATAATCTAGAGTTTGTTAATAACAAAGTTTATCACCGCGAATGGTGGTAGTTTTGTAATAAACATTGAATTTTAATAAGAAGTTGACACCACACAGCGAGATAATTTAAAAAATAAATGGCACTTTAATCTGCGTCAGAGGTGCTGCAGGATCAAAGTCCAGTCGCAAAACTTTGTACAAATGCGTATAGTAAAAAATCTGCAATTAAGCATTATCGACGTGTACTCCATAAATCCAGAGCTGTTTAACCCGCGTGTTTATCCGTGGCTAATACAAATTCACTGATTTATACATTTATCTCTCCCCCGGCACGGAGCAGCGATTTAACCCGTGTCATTACACGAAAAATTTCCCATAAATACCCACGTAAAATGTAAATCCTTTTTTCTCTCGACCAACTTCTTTCTTACCTACGTTCAACCCGATCGAATTACAAAACTGGAATTTGAAAAAAAAAGAAATAAAACGCTCGCGCCTATTGCACAAATGTGTAACACAAGTAAGTTGCAAAAATCGGTAATTAATGTTCGACGATAAGAAAAACAAGTAGAAATTAAACGCCCCGATAGGGCTTTTAAAAACAAAACGTCCAATCGCAAAGCCATTTAAATTTAATTTTTACAAAAATTCCAGACGTTCGACTACACGGAACTGTGCTCGGGCGGTGCGGGCTCGGGGGCCTCGGTAGTCCTCGAGAGCGGGGCGGTGATCCACCACCAGTCCCTCCAGCTCCAGCTACAGCAGGGAGGGCACCCCGGGCCCCAGGTAGCCCGGACCCCGGGCCTCAGCAGCGGGGCCACCACGCCCAACTCCAGCAGCAATCCCCAGAGGACGCGGCCCTGGCACGACTTTGGACGACAGAACGACGCCGACAAGATCCAGATACCAAAGTTGTAAGTACATTTCTTTATTATTCTCGTATGCACTACCACTTACTCCCTTTGTTAAGCAAATCACGCAGCTTTATCAACTTTAGTTTTAGTCTTGTAAGCTTATTTATTATGTTCTCTGAATTACCTAAAATGTAACTAACTTTTGTATTACTATTCAAGTTTAAAATACCTATTGTATACTCTTAGTGTTAAGTCTCTTACGTACATATTTTTCACTTAGTTGTATCACTATGTAATTCTTAAATCAGGGCTTCATGGGGTCTTTACCTCGATAGTCCCAATAAATTAAATTACAAATTACAAATCAACATTACGTGTCTATTCTATATCGACGGTCCCAACGAAGAAAAACCTTAGCCAAAAAACTGCAGATTTAAAATTACCAATAAGAGACTGAAATAAATAAATAAATCAGAAAAAAATTTAGAATCTTACCCAATGAATCTGATTTTTATATTGTCTTAGATTTTTTAAATCTTTTTAGCCTCTCATTGATAATTTTAAATCTGTAGATTTTCGGCTAAGGTTTTTTTTCGCTGGAAACATCGACATGATGCTACATGAAGTTGAGGATATTGAAAAATCGTAAATTGATTCGTCAGACTGCACCGGATAGATATTTTTCAAAATTAATAGCGCGCCGGTTACGGCCGGTCATTTTCCAGTAGCCGTTTTAATTGTAAAAAAAAGTCAAAATTGATACTCGGGAGCCGTCACGAGTAGGCTAGACTAAATTAATTTACTCTTAACTGTAAACACGGTGAATTTATACATCCTTCGTTTTAAATTCCTCGGGTGTTAATTTAAACACTCGCGCGTTACACGCATATCGAAAAATTCCACCTCGATTGGTGCACCATGAATTTATATTAAAGTTTAAAAAAAGCGTCGCGCGATTTCTATGCACCCGACAATAAATACGGATTTTGTGTTTACACGTCGTTACCCGGGCTGAAATTAATAACCAGCGGTGCAATTACGAATCCCTCGGTGTAAATAATTTCACGAATGGAAGGAAGGAAAAAAAAATCCAAAGAGAAAGAACGAAAAACGTCTTTCTGAATTTGCATAAACCGCGAGCGAGAGGCGATTATAATAAGGTGGGCGTTGTAGCTCGGGACGTTGGCCTCTCGGCCGACGCGAACAATCGCCGAGTTTGTCTCTTATACGAAAAATATATTGCGCTCGACCGCGCGCTTTTAAAACATCAAAATTCACGATCTTTTTTTTTTACCCCGAGCTACTCAATTTCGCCCCGGAGATAGCGCGAAAAGCTACAGCTCCGGTTGCCCGAGAGAAAAAAAAACGCTCTCTACTCTAACGGATTACCCGAAAAAAAGAAAAGCGTCCACTGAAACCAGTCTCGTAGATTAAAATTTTTCGAAAAGAAAGAGTAAAAAAAAAAAGAAGCCTACATACTCGGGATCCCGGGCGATAAGCCGAATAAGGCGCGTCACGGGCGATAGAGACGTCCACTTCCTTCGGATAAGCCGTCGCGTCGGTCAATTTGTCTTTTTGCTGTGTGGATAAGCCGACGTACGTTTCGTTTCAGGTACTCGGCCTACGGATTCAAGTACCACCTGGAGACGCCCATAAGCACCTCGCAGCGTCGCGAGGACGACAGAATAACCTACATAAACAAGGGTCAGTTCTACGGGATAACCCTGGACTACGTGCCCGACCCGGACAAGCCGCAACTCAAAAGTGGACAGACCGTCAAGGTATGTTTTTCTTCTTTTTTTTTTTTTTTCATCGCGGATGCGAACGACAATTCTCATGAGAATCGACCTTGATCATCCTGCGGAGCTGTCTTTTTTTTTCGAGAATGCATTACTCCGAAGTACATCAATTATAAGGATTGTAACTTTCCTTTGGGGGGATTTTATAAAAAACATTGTCGATCGCGATGCTGTATAAAGCAACTTGAACCTTCTCATGAGAATTCGCCTTAATTTTTTTTTTTTTTTTTTTTTTTTTTTATTTGAGTGAATGATTTATACAGTAATTAAAAGTGCAGTGACTCTCTACAAATAGTTTTTTCTTGACAATCTCGTTAAAATCGCTTTAATATTCGTGTTTCCTAGAAATATTTGATACAAAGTAAAAAATATCGAACAAAGATTAGCGTTTTCCGCCAAAAATGATGTAGTTTCAAAATCAGTTCATTCCAGAATCTCTTCAAACATTCTTATACGCTTACCAAACAGATGTAAAAGTTCGAAAAAAAAAAAAGAAAAAAACCGGGCGAGTATCGCTCCAAAAATTCACGTCACGCGCGCACCGAGTTTTCTCTCGGCAAACTCTCCTTCGAAAATTGCAAATGACTCAGGATAAGCAGTTGATCCGCAGGAGGAGGAGAAAGAAAACCGGTGTAATGAGGTCGTTTGTCGCGGTGCGGCGCGGCGCGAGCGACTTTTAATTGGCCCGAGCAAAGTAAAGCTCTCTCTAAAGAAAGCTTATCCTCCCCGCGCAAGCACTTTTCACTTCCTTATTTATCGTCTTTAATTGACCCTGGCGGGCAACTTCTTCTTTGCAGCTCCTCCCCGGTAGTGTGTGATTGGCAGTACGGATCAAGCCTCGATCGATTCGTAAAATTTATAGTTTCTAAAAAGTCAAACGAGCACGCGCCTACTCGTACATTTTCACGTTAATTATTTGCACCGGACGATTTATATGCAGACAAAAGGTATTACGAGTCGACAAAAAAAAGTCCACTTAGCCTGCGATACGATAAGGGAAAAAAGTGCGTGGTTTTTGCCGTAGAGATAGGGCTTGTCGCTTGTCATGTTAGCCCTTATTTTAATACTTAAATGCACCGATAACCGAATATTGGGCAACTTTGGGGTTGCGTAACGCGATGATTCAGGACTGAAAAATGATATGGTTTTCTCCCCGCAGAGCGTGGTTATGCTGATGTTCCGGGAGGAGAAGAGCCCGGAAGACGAGATCAAGGCGTGGCAGTTCTGGCACGGGAGACAGCACTCGGTTAAGCAGCGCATCCTCGACGCAGGTAAGCCTCGCTCTCTCATTATACCTCAGGAAGCTTTTTTTTTTCAAAATGATTAACCAATCCGAATTCGCAAGCAACCGAGGCAGCGATGACACGGGTAAGAGACGAACTGTGTGGTTGTTGTTTTTTTTGATGTTTTGTTTTTTTTTTTTTTTCTTTATACACATTTATATGTTGTTTGGTTGCTCTTATCTTTTGGTTGAGCATGTACACGTTGTACAGTGTAGCGAATTTGTGGGCTGTAGAGACAGAGAAAAACTAACGCGGGGTTTACGTTCATTTTAGACACGAAAAACAGCGTGGGCTTGGTGGGCTGCATCGAGGAGGTGGCGCACAACGCCATCGCGATTTACTGGAACCCGGTCGAGTCGTCGGCTAAGGTGAGAACAAACCACTCTATTTTTTTTTTAAGTTTCATTGTCAACAGTTTTTTTAAGCGAAATTTTGGTGGCGTTTTAGATAAACGTGGCAGTGCAATGTCTGAGTACGGACTTTTCGAGTCAGAAGGGAGTCAAGGGTTTGCCACTTCACATACAAATAGACACTTACGAGGAGCCACCGCCACACGCCCACAACTACACGCCGCCCTCGCATCGGGGCTACTGTCAAATCAAAGTCTTTTGCGATAAGGTATGAATAATCTACATAATCTTTTACAAATATCATTCATTTTTTACATTAGTGTTTTTTTTGTTTTTTTTTTTAATAACCAATTGTTATTTGTTTATATTTGGTCAAAATTTTATTTATAACCTTTTACGATAAAAAGACTTATAATAACTCCAAATTTGATGACTGGTAATGGCTGTCTATGTCTGAACTAATCACAATTAATTTATAGTTAGCTTAATAAAAAAATTTTTTAAATTATTACTAAATAAAAAAATGAATTTTTCAGGGAGCCGAGAGAAAAACGCGAGACGAAGAGAGGCGAGCGGCCAAGCGAAAAATGACAACGACGGGCCGGAAGAAGCTGGAGGAGCTCTACCACTCGGTCACGGAAAGGAGTGAATTTTACGCGATGGCGGATCTACACAAGCCACCGGTTCTCTTCTCCCCCCCGGCTGAGCACTCCATTGACAAGGTAAATATTCAAAAAAAACTACTCACTCCTCAACTTTTGTCCCTGAAAAATAAAGAGTATCAGAGTAAACAAGCTTTAACGTATCAAAGTAGGATTAACAAAGGTTCGGCAGGCTCAAACGGTAAACTCAATAATTAAAAAAAAAAAGTGCAATAAAAGCTCGTCCGCCCCACCACACGCCAAAGCGCTCCACTAACCGCAACTCCTTGCACATTAAAAAAAAAGAAAAAAAAAAAAAAAAAAACGCACAGTAACCTTGAGTTGAGCATTAGAGTCGATCGATTATGACTGTTTATCCTTCTTTGAGCATTAATACCCACTTAGTATTTGAGTTAAAGTGCGCACGCGACGGTTTTATACTCTATTAACCTATATACTCCGTGCTCGCACGTAATCCCTTATTAAAACATCTTGTATAATCATGATAAAGAACGTTTTTATTTCAGAATCTTAATTTATCCATACGTCAAGTTTATTCCTCGCTCTCGATATTCTCCCTCCCTCTTCTCGCTCGACCCAACTTTGATTAATAAAAAGCATAATCCTCAGTTCTCGACGATGGAGCTGTCGGGCTTCTACGGAGGCGGCGGCGGTGGCGGAGGAGGCGGCGAGACCGACAACTCGTCCCTGAGCAACGGCGAGCCCGGCGGTCTCAAGGGCAGCGCCAGCCCTTACGGGGCGGCCCAGAGGACAAACGCGAGCCTGCCGGCCCTCAAGTTCCACAACCACTTCCCGCCCGACAACCTCGGTAACTCGCTACACGACAAGAAGGACTCTTTGCTCATGCAGGTGCAGGAGCTCCAGGGCTCGGTCCTGCAGACCGTCCAGCCCGGGCTTGGCGCCCCCGCCCTGGGGGCCATAGGCAACAGGCTGCACATGCAGCCCCACATGAGGGCCAACGACGCCGAGGAGAGGGTCATGCTCTACGTCAAACAGGACGCCGAGGATGTATTCACGCCCCTGCACGTGACCCCGCCCTCGGTACAGGGACTTCTGCACGCCGTAAGACGTTTACTTTTTTTCTTTGTTCATTTTTTTTTTTTTTGGTTTTTACTTTTTACTGGTCAGCTCGAGGCTATTTGGAATTGTTTAGTTTCTTTCATGGACTCGGTAATGATAAAAGTTTCGTTATGTTCTACCATAACAAAAGTCAATTTTGTTACGGTATTTTTAAGAATAACATAACAAAATTCCATTTTGTTCTTTCTACAAAAACAAAATTATAACATAACAAAAGTAACTAAACCTTTTGTTATTACCAGGTCCCTGGTTTTTTTTTTTTAATAAGTGAATTCTATAAAATATATACGTATATATTTTTTGCGTTGATTACTTGCAAAATTTATTTGTACTCGAGCTGACAAATTACTCATGTTTTACTTTTGACAGGTTTTTTTTTAAGTTTAAATAATTTAAAACAGCAGTTTACTTTTACGTTTGTTCTTTTTGTTAAAAAAAAAAAAAAAAAACTTTTTTGTTTCATTGTAATGACTTTTTTTGTTTAATTAAATGAAATTTAAAAAAATCATAAAGGAAACTGCTTAATATGCTCTGCACAGGGATCATCAGGACCTTATATTGGAGTCTGATGTATTCTTCAGATTTCTCAACGCAGTACTTTTTAGGTAATTTCCTTTATGAATTTTTGAAAATAACGTATTAATAAAACATTAACACCTTGTAACCCACATATATATGTTTATTAACAAATCAAAAAATATATATAAAAATGGGATCTTTTTTTTTGAAAATATAACTGTTGAGGAACAAGTTAACATGCAAACAATAACTAAAAAAAAAGGGTGATTTTAGTTAACACAAGTTAAAA
Organism: Encarsia formosa; assembly: GCA_038277355.1. NCBI lineage: Eukaryota > Metazoa > Arthropoda > Insecta > Hymenoptera > Aphelinidae > Encarsia > Encarsia formosa. The sequence goes on from CM076184.1 coordinate 118,836,276, forward strand.
TACTGAAAAATTGTAAATACGTATCCAGGGAAAGGAGAATGTTAACTTTAATTCGAATAGGAAGGTAATGTTAAATGAACAATGTGACACCCATGCATGTCCCCACAGCTGTAAATAATATCTCAAATAATATTAATGATCCAATCATCGACTCATTTGCTAATTAATAAACAATGCGCTTGCATTTGTTAAACCCGCTGGGCCCTTCACCATCAATTTATTGTGACGACTCGATCAAGTTTCACGGAGCTTGGTTTTTATAACGGAAGGCCCCAGAAAAAAGTGGAAAAGCAAAATTTTGTTCTTAAACTCATTTAATTTTTCATTAAAAACTTAATCTCGAAACCATGTGCGCGATTTGAGTAAAAAAGACTTTGACTATCGAAAACGATCTAATGTTCTACTTTTTTCTATTTTGCAGATTGAGTCAAAGTACAAAATAGCATCCTCGAGTATTATTAACCTCTATCGCAAAAACACAAAGGGGTAAGTCTAGTAGAGATTTTAATCTTTACTACGCATGTCCACTCGCTTCTAATAGGTTGATGTCTCTCTCTTTTTTTCCCTCTTTCGTTCTTTCTTTCTGCAAATCCATCATCCATTCACCACACTCCTTTTTTTCACTTTATTCCCTCTTCATCTTCTTTCTTTGCTTGCTGCGCTATGGTTGCACACGTGCACACACGCGTCTTTAACTCTTTATCTTTTTTTTTTTTTTTTTTTTTACCTCTTCTTTTCATTCTCTCTGCATTATCTCCAATTTACGCTTTTACGCCGATACTTTGTGTGTCGCGTGTTTCTTTTCTTTATCTCTCTCTCTCTCTCTCTCACTCTTTTACTTACCATTTAACGTACTTAATCTTTCTTAAATGTGCAAAAACTAGATTGCCGGTGTAATTTACATATTATCGCGCTTCGATTTTTTTTTTTTTTTCTTCTCGTTCCCGTTATTATACATATTATTTTAAAACGCTCGGATTGCTGAAAAAAAAAGATAAAATTACAGTGTTTTTCTGAATTGTAAATTTTTTTTCGATACTTCTCTTTGTGCATACCTTCAATGTAGTTTTTATTCACGAAAAAAACTTTCATTTTTTTTTTTTTTTTTTTTTTTTTTTCAATATAATCACATCGGCAAATATGAGTGTTGAAACGACAGTGTGACATTCCTGCACGTACTTTTGACTCGTCTGTCCATACATTCACTATTTTTCAGTACGTGAATACACGTGCACTTATACTAAATTAAGAAGTAAGATAGTTTTTTCCGAGTAACTCTAATGGAAGCTTTTTGATATTTTCTTATAAAATCAGCAAATCTTTACTAAAGTTTCAGACTCTCTTCCATTAGAGTTTCTCTCGTATTCTCTATTAAAATTCGTTTTTCCCTTGCAAATCAACTGATTGCATTAAAAAAAATAAATAAATAAATAAACCCAAATTTTGTGTATATCTTATACTAAAAACTATGTTTGTTTTTTTTTTCAACAGCGTCACGGCCAGAATTGACGACGACATGCTTCGATACTACGTAGACGAGGACACGTTCATCCTGGAGGTGACGAGGTCGCCGGGGATGTCCCCGGACGACGACAGACATTCGCCCTCGGACATGAACGACGAGAACCAGAGATTCGACGTCACCCTGGTCGAGATACAGTACAACACTCAGCCAACAATGTCGAGCTCGCCCCACCACGTCGTACAACACCACGTGGCCGGTACGTGAGCCCTCCGGGAACAAGTGCAGCAGATGAACGTAGTTTTTAAAACTCGAGACTCTTTTTTTTGTTTAGTCGGAGGGCATAGCTTCTCCGACGGTACTGTGTTTTTTTTTTTTTCTTTTTTTTTTAATTTTGTTTCATTGTCAATTTTTTTATATTATAAACAACTTTTTTTATAATTGTAAGAAAGAGGCGTATCCATAAAATCAAAATATGACGAATGTTGCATGACTCTTTTTTTTATCATAATTGTTAAGATGCACGTGTGGAGCGTATGCATGGTTATTATGTACTATCATTATTACTACTACTCATGGTGACTTGCACTACTTTTTTTTTTATCATTATCGAATATCAAAATATATATTACTTATTTGTTTACTCAAGGATAGTATAAAATAAAGATTATTGCTAGATACATATATATATATATTTATATATTATGGAAATTTATTAAGTACGTTGTGTGTATAATTTTTAAGGAAAGACAAACACAAGAGGAAGAAGAATTTTTAAGCTGCGGCGTTATTACTTAAAAATGATAAAGAGAAGAATCTCGCTAAAAAAAATTTAAACAAATTATTATTGTCTATAAGCGTGCGTAACTTTCGAGTAAAACTCGAGAGTGAGTATATAATGTGGAAATAAAAAATTAATAAATAAATAAATGATAGAGTAAAATAAAATATATGTGAATAGATTATTTAAGAGGAGAAATTTTTTAAATATAACTTTTAAGGAGAAGAAAAAATGTTTTACGTAAGGAGTGTGCGACGTTTATTTTAAATCGACGATCGCGTGGCGTGCAATTTTTGAAGCGCTGCTTTGAAAATGAATTTATATATTGTATAATTAATAACGAAGAAGAGGATGAAAAAAAAAAAATATTAAATAAATAAACAAAGAACTTAGTGTATCTTAGAACGAAACATGTTCCATTTCAATTGTACATTCCGTGATCTTCCAGTGTAAACCTTGCCATAATAGTAGAATGCAGATGAGACAAAAAGTCATTTCTTTTCATTATAAAGTCTGTTACCTCATTTTTGTACTAACGATTTTCAGGGAGAAAAAAAAAGTAAATAAAAAGCAAAAATATTTCATTCCATTTGTAATTTTAAAAGCGCACATATCAAAGCAACGATCAAAATACGCTTGTAAATGCATATTATATTTTTACTATATTTTGTTACATTTATTATTATTAATTATTATTAATATTATAACACTGATTTTTATTGATTATGAGAAAAAAAAAAAAGAGAACTCCGTAATGTGTAAGCTGTTATTTTTATACGTAAGAGAAGAGGAATGGGAAAGTGGAAACGAGAAAACAAACTATGGAGCTACGAGTGCGCGAATGGATGTATGAAAGTAAATATAAGCGAGCGAGTGCGGATGTCATATGCGCGTTGGTCCATGACATTAATACGATAGTTTATATTGAAAAAAAAAGCGAAGATTGTTTAAATTTTCGTGATCCAGCCATTTCTTTTTATGAATGCTACTTTTTTTTTATCATTATTATCCAGTTATACATATGAGAAAAATAAAAACCCAACAACGGCAAGATATTCTCGCGCCACGAGGAAAATTCTCACAAATTTGTTTTCATGTGCGTGAAAGAGCGAAAGGAAGTTATAATAAAAACAGAAAAAAAAAAGAAGAAAATTATGTAAATTAAAGTCCATTGTTAATATTCTTTCATCGATCTCGTGCAGTGATTTGACGAATAATTTTGTTTCGGTTTTTAATGTGTAAAAAATGTATTTAATTATCGTGTACATGATTGTAGATTTGTCGTACAATAAAGACCGAAAGTGAATGTTCCGTAAATCTGCACCACGAATCGCTTTTTTTTATTATTATAATAATTATTATTAAATCCTCGTGGTTTTAAGACACTTAAACGAGTCATGTCTGACCAATAAAATAATTGCGTGTAAAGCACGATCGGTAAGCTCCCCAATCCCAGTTATAAATCCCAAACGTGTAAAAACAATCCCGGTTAGTTTTAAAAGACATTGTTAGATTTATGCACATCTTTCATACATAGTTTGCGGTTGGAGTTTATTTAAAATTAACTTCTTTTATTTTACCGATCGTGGCTCAAAAGAATACGAAGACGGTTTTGTTGTAAGAAAATTTTGTCAAAATGTTACGTCGCGACGTCTTGCCATCGTGAGATTTTGCCAGAGGTGATATTATATTATTACGATGTTTATTGAAACAATAAATATTATATTAGTACGTTTTATAAATTATCAAATTCTTTCAAGTCATTTGAACCAAACACACCCCACATTCATTCTCCTTAATTAATGCCTATTATAAAATAAACATTTGAGCCAGTAAATCTTGACGACACCTGCAATACGTTGAGCGTACAAGATAGCTCTCTAGCAAGACACAATTATCGTTAAAGTGTTATTCAAAAGTCTCAAAAAAGGGAATCAGAGCTAATTTTCCATTAACAGACGCATCGACAGAAAATCCAGTCTACCATGAACGCGTCTTCTTCTTCTTCTTCTTTTCTTTACTTCTTTCTTTTTTTTTTACATTTTGGATGCATGCACGTGTGCGAAAACCAGTTTATGATCTCTCGACATTTATCTTCTGGATACATCCGGTAGTAAATGAACAGCTATCGAGAAAATTGAAGGGAGAGGGAGAGAGAGAGAAGGGATCTAATTGAACGCGAAGAATTCAGGAACTCGAAAATTGTTTTGCTGCTTTTGAGATCGAGGTTTTCGCATTAAGTAATCGGTTTTATTGAGCCAAGGGTGGAATTCCACAAAATACGAGATAATCCAAGTGCGAGTCGGCTGAATCTGTTTTTGCTTGAATTTAATTTTTGAAAATGTCGGATAAGTTTTGATAAAACTTTTTTTTCATATGTCAAATAATTGAAAATTTTTTAAAAATAAATTAAATGTTTAGAATTTTATGAACTGAAAAAACAAAAAAGAAAAAATTAAATAATTAATGTATTTTTTACTGTTACGGCAAATCATTCAGAGTAAGTTTGAGAAAAAATTTGTTAACTGTCACATCACCTGAAAGTATAGATTTGTCGAGGCAGTCGGGCAAATTATTGTCATAGTCGAGGTATTATTGTTTTATTATCTTCTCCATCTAATAAGTCAATTGAATTCTTAAATTATTAAACCAACATCAAACTCATTTTGAATTTTCAAGTTACCACAATTTATAACTTATTTAGTTCTTGGACTTATTTTCACTGAACATGAAAACTTATGTTTGTAATTATTGGAGAATTTTTATTTTAATTTACTTATCAGGTTTTGTTTTTATTTCATCGAAATACACTAAATTTCAATTATTTATTCCAACAAAATTGGATACAATTAACAAAATAAAGAATATTAGTAACAATATTTGCCATTCTGTTTTCTGTTATAAATTATCCAATTTTTTATGTAATACGTTTTTCAAAATTTTTAATGAATATCGATCAACTTATCAAACGGACTTTGTTGTACAGAAATCAAAATTTGTAAAAATTATGAACGAAAATAATTAATTTATCACTTACAAATGTTGATACAAAAAAATAATCTATTTTTCATTTTATATACGTATTGATTTTTTATTACTCAATTAACTTTCACTCACTCACACATTCATTCACTAAACGGTAAATCTTCCAATCGGATATTTTCTGCTAATTTCCTTAATACGATTTCAGGTAAAAAATCTTTGATTATTGCATTCAATCTGAGTATGATTTCTTCCAATCTAATCTTGATTTGAACCGCGTATACGTAAATTCGACGTAAATAATTCTCGTAGTAAGTAAATAAATGATAAATTTTTATAAAACGCAGCGTTAAATGCTTCATTTTTTGTGAGATAAGATAACTTTTTAGTATATTTAGCCATGTTTGGAATACTGAAGTAAGAATAGGGAGGATAAAATTTATCACTTAACATTTTCTCAAGTTTGTTCATACATTTTTTAAAGTGTTCTTGAGCTACCTGACAATCATTTATGATTTATCTTATTCATATCGGTCGCAAAAATTGGAAGATTAGCAAATTATAACTTTGAAAATTCTTTGATCATGGTAATTGAACCTCGTTCGAAATTATCTACTTCAGAGTCAAGTAAACATAAAGGTTCCCTAGTCTACTTGTCGAGGACGCTGATTTTAGCACCTTTACGTATCAACAAACTAATCATTTGATCGTTGCGGTTGACACAAGCTCCATGCAGAGCCCCTCACTTCAAATGATTCTCGGTTGTAATAGCAGCGCCGTTTGATAAAAGTAGATAAACAAGGTTCAAACTGTTCAATTCAACAGCTAAGGACAGTAGAGTTAAGAGTTTGAAATTATCTGAAACCAACTGATTAACGTCAGCTCCTCTTTGTATAAGAAATGATACTAATCGCATGTGATGAATTGCTACGGCGAAGTACAAAGCAGAGTACCCATAAAAACTATTATGTAATAAAAGAAAATTATTATTTCTAAAAAATTAAATAAACAAAAATAATAGTTTGTCGTCTAGAAAAAGACGAGGGTTTTTTGTACAGTCAGAAGTTATGATGGAGCAAATTTGCAAGTCAGAGTATTTATAAAATTTATTGTTCTAAAACGAAATATAAAGTGTCACGAACTACCAAAAACTAACGAATTGAAATAAGTAAGGTAAAAAAATTTTTTTACAAAATTTTTTTTATATTCTTATCTATTGTTCTAAATGACCTAATGCAATATTTTTCAACTCTTTGCTAGCAAATATTAATTCTGCAAGAGCTTAAGTTAATTTTTAAGGTATAGGGCCGATTCCAAATCTTCAAATTGTCTTTATTGGATTCAACAAAAGAAAACTTGTATTTAATTGTCAAAACTAAATTTGAAAACCAAAAATTTTACAGAATCAAAAAGTGCTTGGAAAACTTGGTATACTACTTGATCACGATTGTTTTTGGCAAGTATAAAATTAAAAATTTAAAACTCATTCCAAGCGTGATTTATTAATCTCAATTTAGCTTTAATTAATTTTAAAGTGTTACCCCATCAATAATCCAATCTATAACTGTTAGCTTTAAAAGTGTTTTTATCTAACCCAACCGCAAAAATCTAACGTATATTGGAAATTAATTGCTTTTGAAAAAAAAAAAAACACACACTTCAAAGCGTTAGAAATTTTGAATTTACAGAAAAATCAAACGTCCATAAATTTGCATATTCAAACACACTTTCAAAGAGGAAGTTCGCATCATGAATCATGCTTGCAGAGAGAAAGAAAAAAAAAAAACGGAGGTGGGGGGGAGGTAGGTAAAAAAAATTTTTTTGTCCACCTTCGTTACTTTTCTCTCCCGACGACACGCGAGCGGCTATAAAGGCAACATGCCGCTGTTGCTCCTGGGAGCCAATATCCGATGCAGTTCGCGTATCGATGTCGATCTTAATGGCCGAACGCACACACTAAAAGAGCACTACTGAGAAGGAGAGATAAGAAGAGAGAAGACAAAAACCAAAAAGAAGTGGGAGGGAGCAGAAGCAGAAGAAGAAGAAGCGAAAATGAAACCAGCGAGTCGAACGTGACCTTGGCGGGGGCCACTGGCCCGCGCTTCGTGTACTTATTATTTACGGTGCCACTTAGTCAGGCCCCGAAATTTGCCGGCCACCTTTCACGTGTTCTTACGCCGGGCGCTCGATCTCCCGAGTTATAGGTACTACTTATATCTTTTTTCTCTTATCGGTCGTCGTACCGCGGTGTTATGTCACCGGCAGAATGTGATTTTTGAATACGCCGGGGCACTTTTGTAGGGACTTGATTTTCATATGTAAACAGTTCACTCTCCTTCTTTTGTTGAATCAAGTTTACTTTTTGACTTTTCGGGCATCCCTCCCACCGGCAGCCGGAATGATTTCACTGTTTGTTTCTCTGATGTAAAAAAAAGTGTTGCAGAGCTTGGTCCAGACGGTCAGCAAAAACAGCTTTCAACAGCTTTAAATTAGTTCGCATAGAAATTTATTTTGAATTATAATTCGAAAACAAAATAACTCATCAGAAGATATCCAATGATTTTTATTTCAAGAATATCAAATTCTGCACTTGTTTTTTTGCTCATTCAAAGTTTATGATTTACAAAAAAAGGTTTTTTTCTATGATGTATTGACTTGAAGTCGATGTGTTAAAAAAATGATTCAGTCTAATCAAAAATTTTGTATAAAAATAGCCGAATTATAAATTTTACTAATTTACTGCAGTAGAATTTTCACCAGATTTTTCGAGGTGAAAATAGAAAATCTAAAGATGATCATAATTTCTTCTGAATAATAACGTTTCTAAAAAATATTTGGCGCACAAAAATTACGTTTTTGGGGTTAGGGTGGGGCTAAGACGTACATCTATAAAGGAAAAAACTCACGATTTGACCAGATTTGACTCTCGTTGTGCAGTTAAACGTCCTTCAATCAGCTTCCGTTGTTCTTTTCTTTTTTCTCTCACAAAAGATCACTTCACTGTTAGACATTAGTTCTATTCGCTCGCCATTGATCAGTTCTTTATATATAATTCACAAACATTCGCGCACTATTATTACAAATATTTCAAATTTTACACTAAAATTTAATCAAAAGGACCCTTGTATATATGGTTAAACAGGTCTGGATTCGATTGCGGGTCTGAGAAACCGATTTAAATTTTAAATTTTTTGCTTAAATTAATCTAATCTTTCATTAGTCTGTTTTAACCCTTAATGGGCTTATTAACTTTGAAATAGCATAAATTTTTCATATTTTCTTTATAAAATACTTTAAGTTGTGGTATCGAGTACCTATGGATACTATCTAGAGTAAAATATGGTATATTTTTTGTTCATTATATAGTTTAAAATTTATTCTCTTGCTCTATAAAGTACCCGAATGAGTAAATTTGATCCAATGTTAGAAAGATTTGGGTGGCTAAATCAGACTGCTCCTTGACAAGCCAGTATAAAACTTCTATTGTCATAATGATTTGACTTTTTTTTACATTTTTTTTTTTTTTTTTTGTTTAATTCTTAATGCAACTACATTATCAATTTTCTTTTCACACCTTCAACTACGATCATATTAAATTTGTATTTATACAGTTGGTTTACTATCAATAACAATGCACTTTTATTCTAAAGTTTTTATTTTATTTCAACAAATTGATAACAAAGATTTAATTAATTGATAGAATCAAAAATTATCTACTTCATTTATTAGACCAAATTTTCTAGTAGTTTGTTTATAACTGAATAAAAAAATGAAGTTTTTAATTCATTGCAATAAGCAAATTTGGTCAGTGTGTTGAGCTTGACTAAATAAACTCTTGAAAATGATTTTTCTTTCATATTTTCATTCAAAAATATATCAACCTGCATAAAACATAATAACCACTTGACCTTTACATAAGAATTTCAGAATAGTGCAGAGTGTGACTGATACAAAGCAACCATAATTCACCTGAGGAAACTGTTTTGAAGGAAAAAATTGAAGTCTTACTTTATAGAGCTATTCATACAGGAAGAAATAGAGGTTGTTACCGGATTGATGTAACGATCTCAGGAGGAGCTGATATTAATGCAGGAAATCATGCTGCAGATACTCCTTTGCATGTTACTGTAGAAAAATCAGAAAATGAGATTATTGTAAAACTTTTATTAAAAATTTAGGGTATCAATGTCAACGCAAAAACGCAGAAGATAATACTCCGCTGCATATATTATAAAAGCAAAACTTTTATTAAAGACTATTAATATCGATAATGAATTTTAATAAAATAAATCATAGATTTGAAAAAATTAACGCATAAGGTAATTAAATTATTTTAATAAAGTTCTTCTAATAACTACATTATTTCCCGGAAGTTCATTCAACTCTGTTATAAAATATGAACTTTTATTGTCAAATCAAAATTAAAAAATATTGAATTTTATAAAATAATAATCTGTCGATGATTAAAAAATTATTAAATTCTTAAAAGGTTTTTCGTCAATTATATATTTGCATGAAAAATTGCTGCTAAATTTTCAATATTATCTCATTTTATTTATTTTTTTTAAAGCTTTGAAAACATTTATAATAATGAAAACAAATAATTAAAACAAATAAACTACAGGAATTTTTTTTTAATTATCCTCAAAAAATCTAGTGTTATTTCATTGCTCAAATTGGTGAGAAAAATCTTTTTAAGTTAATAAACTTTGTTGGCGTCAAATGATTGAGAGTAATGACTCACTTACTCGCGAGTATTTACGCAGAAGTCACAAAAGGATCGCAATATACCTGATACCGATCCGGTTCAAACGGTAAAACCTGGTTTTTTTTTTTCTTTTTCCTTTTAATAATCCAATTGATACACCTGCCTTTTCATTATACTTGACGTGTTGGTACCTTAAATTAAAAAAAAAAAGTGGTTCCTGACCTGAAAGTACGTGGCGTGATGATGATTGACGTTTTTTCGTGTGAGAAAAACTGCGTAAACGTACCTATATAGTTCTTTGAACTCATAAACTGCGATTAAAAAATTTTTAAGTGAATAAATCGTTGCGAAAAAAAAACTTGCGGCGTGTAATCACGATTTTTCGGGGCGATTTTTTTTCAGTCAGCATCTTTTAGTTTCTCGTAAAAAGTAAATTTATACATGTTTTTGTTGCAATTTTTATAAAATTTGCGTTGCACATCGAGTCCGAAAAGGTTTAATCTGGATGAGTGCATATAAAAAAATAATGTTCAAAATTTTTTTTTATCTTACACAAACGAGCTTGTTTAAAAAAATCAACTTCGTTCTCTTATGTTGATTCGGAAGAGCCTACTTGAAAGCGGGATATTGTGACGCATTTTCTTTCACACAAAAAATAACAAAGCACTAAATAATTTTGGTGGATAAGAGAAAAAAAAAACTTTTTGAGCATGAATGAGTCTGGTTCGATGACTCGTAATTTTGTTCTTAGCGAACGTTAGTCCCTTTTAGTATTTCAAAAATCAGATGCAAAATGAGTTAAGGTCAAAAACAGATTAAAGAATTAAATTAAAATATGCAAGTAAATGAATTTTGAAATCTCCTTAGCGAATCGCACATCACAAATTGGAAAATCCAAGGATTATGCAGTTTTAGCATAAAATTTTATGTTGAGCGAATAAAATTTAATGTTGCAAAATTGAAAAATTTGACATAAGCTTTCAAGTATGACGGGCATAAAAAAATTTTTCAGAAAAATATAAGCTCAACAAAAAAATAATAATAGTTTTTTTTTACTAACTGTTTAAAAAGTCTTAATTTAGAATTCAAAACTAATTCTAATGCAAGCTAATAATTAATTCTAAACGTGTACCTTCTTTCTGTAAATATGTATTCTTTTTATGTAAATATACTTTGCTTTGTAACTGTATTCTTTGTAATAAACTTGAAAGTAATTTTAATGTAACAAATAATTGCTTCTAGTGAAAAATCAATAAAAATTTTTCATATGAACCAGTTCTTGTTTGAAAAACCAAGCCTTAAAAGTTTCCATGACAAGACAGTGAAAACTTTACTACTGATAGTTGGGTAAAAAGAAGACGCTTCAAACATGATTAAAATTTGAAAAGCGGCGACCTTGAGAGGATTCCGTAATTAACGACCCTCCTCGTCCTCCTTCGTGTTGAGGTGTACATTTCTTTTTATTTGTGTACAAATACGTGGATACAACAGAGCTAAAAAAGCCACCAAATCGAAAGCGACAGGGGGTTAAGACGTCAGCCTCCCCGCTCCAATAAATCCAAGTTCACGGTCGCCAATGAAGCTCAAGGCCAAGGTGACCGTCACTGGTTGCACATCGGACGCTTTGTTTGTCGAACTCCCTGCTAGAAGTTTCAACAGAATGTCTGGGGTGCCCGCCAGATAGTGGGCAGAAAATTCTGTCAAGCTTATTATATATATATATATATATATATATATATATATACATATATGTATAGATGCGTTGATGAGAGGTTAGTTTACAAATCGGAGCAGCAGCATGCAGCTCCAATGTTACAAAATTGATAAAAAATAATCAAATAATTTTATAGAAATATAATTTTAATCGATGAATCATGCTTGCTGTTTGAAAATCCTAACCTCTCCCTGCTGTATAGCCACACGTACAATGGACTTGAACAAATTTTTTTTCTTTTGCTAAATATTTTAACACCTATGGAGTCAGGGCAGTGACCTAGCGCATAGGATAGCGATTACAACCTGGAGATGATTTCCCTTAGAACTTTTGACTCCAGAGGGGCCAGGGCGGATACCTAGTGCACCTGGTTATACTGAGGCCTTGGAGATGATTTCCCCAGGAAGTTTCGACTCCGGAGGGGTCAGGGCGGACACCTGGTGAACCTGGTGATACTTACGCCTTGGAGATGATTTCCCTTAGAACTTTTGACTCCGGAAGGGCCATGGCGGATACCTGGTGCACCTGGTAATACTTACGCCTTAGAGATAATTTCCCCAGGAAGTTTTGACTCCAGAGGGGCCAGGGCGGATGCTTGGTGCACCTGGTGATACTTACGCCTTGGAGATGATTTTATCAAGAAATTTTGACCCTGGATGGGCCAGGGAAAATACTTGGTGTACCCGGTAATAAACACACTCTGAAGATGATATCCTAATAATAAACTTGATGATGTGAACCCACTGTGATCAAAACTTTCTGAGAAAATCATCTCCAAGGCGTAAGTATCACCAGGTGCACCAGGTGTCCACCCTGACCCCCCCCCCCCCGGAGTCCTTACTTCCTGGGGAAATCATCTCCAAGGCGTAAGTAATACCAGGTGCAACGGGTGTACGCCCTAACCCCTCCAGAGTCCAAACTTCCTGAGGAAATCATCTCCAAGGCGTAAGTATCACCACGTGCACCAGGTGTTAAGCCTGACCTCTCCGGAGTCCAAACTTCCTGGGGAAATTATCTCCAAGGCGTCAGTATCACCAGGAGCACCAGGTATCCGCCCTGGCCCCTCTGAGGTCAAAACTTCCTGGGGAAATCATGTCCAGGTTGTAATCGCTATCCTATGCACTAGGTCTCCGCCCTGACTCTATAGGTGTTACAATATTTAGCAAAAGAAAAAAAATTTGTTCGAGTCCATTGTATGTGTGGCACACGTATGCCACACCTGTGTCACATAGCTCGCCAGAATCCCTATGCGTAAAGCATTGGCCTTCTGTCAAGAATCTGGCGATTAACCCTACTAAATTTCTGCCCAATTTCGCTAAATCTGCCCACTGTCTGTCAATATTCTGGCGGAAATTTCTCGCAGGGCTAGGTGAATTTTATTTTGTTTTTATTGGTCGCATCAAAGGCTTGCGAAATTCATCAGTTTTGATAAATTAATGGTTTTCGTTTGTTTGTTTGACCCTGTGTGTAAGCAAAATCTTTATTGAATTATCAGGCTTAATTAAGTAATTATATTGTTGTTAAGAGTACTATTTCCAATATCTCTTGGTACTTGTTCAAACTAATTCTCGGAGTTAATTTAATATTAATATAATTATACTATTTTTATCTATTTAATGGTTTTTCCAAAATTCAATTTAGATTTTGTCAATTAAATTCAATTTTTTTTTTACTTTATAGATAGACATTAAAAATTGGACTCATTTCACAGTAGAACAGGTAAGGTGAAAAATAGTTATTATTATTTATTTATATTAAAATTACAAAGTTTTAACTTATTAAAGTAAATTTTATATCTCTCTGTTATTTGAAGGTGTTCAAATTATTTATTTTTTAAACTCTTTTTAAACTTTAAGTATAAATAAATTAAATTTTTGTAATCCTGAGCAGTTGATTTTAAATTAAAATCAAGGATGAAAAGTATGATGTACAAGATAAAAAAGTCACTTAAGAAAATTGAGTATCATCCCGTTAATCCTGACAGCAATAAAACTTGAAGGATACGTAAGTGCGAATCATTTGAACCGGGTCACACACGAAAAAAAAAAAAAGATAAATTTGCATATTCTAACGAAAACCAAACGAGTTCTACGTTTAAACATCAATCAATCTTCGATTAGAGTACCATCTTTCAGAACATGCAGTTTCATCGATCTTTTGTCTGAAAAGCGCTATAAAAAAAGTTTCTAGTGATCATTTGAAATAAAAGAAAAAAAAAAAAGGGACGGGAGGCAATAGATGGACGTAAAAACATGTTTTCGTTTGATGAGTAATAGAAGTCAATTGATAAAAGCACCACAAGGATTTAACTTTTTCCTCATAATCTCATTAAAAAAAAATTATATCCTTTTATTTCTTTACCTTTGAATAATTTAAGGGGGTACTTTGACCTTTTGGTCAGAAAAAAGACCTATTTTCGTGGATTAAAAAAAAAAAAGAAAAAAAAAAGAAAAGAAACGGTGAACTTTGATAATTTATTCATACCCTTAAATATTGAAAAAGTTTAAAAATAGTAGTAGAAGTAAAAATTTTAGTATTGGTAAACAATCAACGCAACAAGTAATAATATTTTATTCATTAGAAAATTAATTTCAAATTTATGTACGTTATATCCATATGAAATAATTTTAAGTTATGAAATTAAAAAAAGTTGTATTTAGACTTTAAAACTGTAAATAGCTATTTTTATTTTAAATTTCGTAAGCTAATACTTACGCGTTGACTTGTGTTTTATTACACTAATTTACCTATGAAGAGGTCATCCTAAAAATAATGACGAAATGTCAGGAAATATCCTAATAATCAATAAAACATTTTTCGTTTGACCATCAAAATCATTGTTTTATTTATTGAAATTAAAAAAAATTTATCATGTTAAATTTTTTTTTAAATTAATAATTGAAAGTCTTGTCAATACCTTCAGATGCTAAACTATAGTCATAGTTCCGAGATCACATTTGGTATTAAAATTTTGTACAAACTAAGAACAAAAAGTTACCCTTTTCATGATTTTTATTTATTACAGAATAGTTTAATTTTATAAATAAACTAAAAAACACAGAATTATCACCGTCAAACCTCAATAATTTAAAGTGCTAAAAGAGTCAGAAAAAACTTCGATTTATCGAGGTATAGATTCTTACAAAACCGTTATAGAGCTTTGAACTTAACTTCAAATTATCGAAGTTCAACTGTAATATTAATCCTAACACTAAAATAAAAATAATAATATCATACATACAGTCAACGCAATAAATTCAATTTTATATTAAAATTTTTTGTATCTGTATAAACTAAAAAAATTTTGTAATGAATGTCTCCTTTGTATCAAAATTTGAATATAATTGATTTTAAACATAAAGAGTTCAATCAGTCGTAACTCAAAGTTCACAGTTCGAGCTTAATAAACAATAAAAGGCAAGCTTGTATCTGGGACTCCAGGCATCATACTTGCAGATAAGGGCTCTCGAAATGCCAATTGCAGGCGTGGAGTAGATCTCCGGAGTAAGGAAAAGCTGCACAGGAGGATGAGCAACACCACTTGCACAAAGAGGCGGAGGCAGGAGTGGGGAACGTATGGATGATGAGCCAGGGCAAGCTATAAAGCTGGCGAGTCGCGTATTCGTTGGGTTAATGCGCGTGCGAGCCGCGGTCGGGTACCGTTCAAGTGTGTTTTAGTACTAAGTCCAAAAAGCTACTGTGTACTCCTACCAAACAGTGATTGTATTTTTTTAAACATTTCGTGCACAAATGGTCAGGTGGCGAGTCACCCTCGCGGTCCTCGCGATTTTCGCACTCGCCGAGTCCGCCCATCAGGACGATGACTCCGTCGTTGTGGAAGGTAAGCTTGGTTTCAAAACACATAAATGTAAATAACCGGCTTTTTTTTTTATACGCAAAATAATGTTGCAGTTGCGAAATTCTGGATCATTAAGTTCAATTCGGATCGAACAATAAAGCGCGTGTGTCGAAAATAAAAAAAAAAAAAACAAAATCGGTTGCGTCAATATACCCACAAAAGAAAATTCCATCCGGCGCGTATGGGTACGCATCGGTCAGCGAACTCATTCCGCAGGTGCTTGACTTCGCGGAAAAGTCGTTTACCTTTTTTTCCTTCTCCCGCGGCCTCCCTGCTCCTCCTTCGTTTTTATCTCTTTTCATGTAGATGAATCACGCTATTTTCGAGAGACAATAACCCTATGCCCGCGCCCGGTTATTAGTAAGCTTCTTTTACAGTTAGGGAGGCTAAGAAAAGAAAAATCATACGGACCGTCCCGCGGTATCTAAATCTCGCGGAACGCTTAAATATGCGCGCGCTTACTTACGCCGAGGGACTCAGAGTAACGCTCTTTTAAATTCTGCGTGTCTAGGACGGTTTTTTCACTATACGGCGAGGAGAATTTAAAAATTGACCGCGCGAGGCCCGCGTGTGTCAGACGATATATGAGTAAAAGTCCTATACGAAGACTCTCGCGCGTGACAATCGTATGCATGGGCACAACGAAAGTGGATTAGTAGGCGAGCTGTTGATGTAACAAGAATTTTATTGTTTGCTTTTTACGATCGGATTTCGACTTGTACTGAGTTTTGCGGGGTTGTTGCAATTGTGGTTTTTTTTTTTACAATCGTGGAATGTTACGATCAAAAATTTAAAATTGAGTTTTGTGGTATTTTGTTTGATGGTTTTTTTTTATTTCCCGAGTTAGTATTGTATTGAACTTTTCTGATTGTTTTCAATGTAAATGTTCTTTAAATTCATTTTATTTATATGCTTTTTTATTCGACTAGGACGCTGCAAGCGCGCATAGGAAAAAAACAATTTTAATCTTAAATTGCACTTTTCGAATATTTTAAAAAACCTTCTCCACCAATCAGCTCACGAATAAAAAGTTTACGCAAAATGGCGCTAGCTCTCTTTTAATAGTGGATCAATGTATGTATTGTTTGTGTGTTTGTTTTTCTGTCTGTATCTATTATATAAATTAGTTTAAAAATTTTACAATGAATTTGTAATTAAAATTTTAAAATGAATTATTTAAACAATTCATTATTATTATTTTTTATTTTTTTGTGAAAGGGAAAGATCATACGACTAATAAAATTATATGCCGTTACAATTTTTAAAATCCATTAAATTACATCTTGCAAGTTTGTCAAAATATAATTTTTTAGTTTTCTTGTTTAAATATATTAATTATTATTAAAAAAAAAAATTCTCAAATCTAAGTGAGTATTTAAAATTTTTTAACAACAATTCGTTTTTACTGTTATAGTTCCTAGCTGATATCGACTGACTAATTTTGATTCTCTTTTTTATTATATAAAGAATATTGTTTTGGTCATTAAACTATAGCATAGCCCACCACTCATATGGGGTAAAGTATCCCCCTCTCCCATATGCTTTAACATATATATATATATTAAAACTTTAAAAATATTTAAATCGGTGTATTCAAAATCCCAAGGATCATATTTTATTAAATATTATTTACTTATCGTGAAACCAAATTTTAACAATGAATTTATCTCATTACCAGCAAACGATTCGATGGAAGCTGGAAAGGGCCTTGACTTGAGGATAACGAACAATCACCCTCAGCAGCAGCGAGGCTCGCGTCAGCTGTTCGACGAGCGCGGCCCTTGTCTGACGTCCAAGGGTCTGGTAGGCAAGTGCACGACCTTCAAGGAATGCTACCCGTACTTCAAGATCCCCGACTTGAGCGCACTCGACGGATGGGTACTTGGGATTTACGACACTTGTAGTTACACCCAAGAGGATGGGCGACTCAGCTTCGGAATCTGCTGCGCCGACCCACCCAAACTACCGCCAGAACTCCTACCAGGAGCGACTCCCGAGGGTGAACAGGACAATCCCTTGATCGAAGAGCCCGAGGAACAGTTTGTAAGTTTATTTTTATAACAAGTAAATATGTTAATATTTAGATATAATCTAAAACAAAATTTTTAATGAAGCATTTTGATAAAGTGCAATTAAAATTTAGAAGCTATTAATACAAAGTATTGTTGCTAAAAATTATTGAATTATCATACAGTCACCAAATATTTCTTATAAAAATTCTTTTTTGTTGCTTAAGTAAATGATTTCAAATTCTTACTAATATTCAAAATTATATAACTTTACAATACAATTTTATTATTTAAATTATTAATATGACTACTTTTTGACGTTCATTATTTGATGTTTTTTCTATAATCGATTTTTTAATAAAAAAAATTCTGCGATTGAAAAAAGATCTTTAGATTGAATTACTTTAAAATTCAATAAAATTACTAAGATAATAAAAGAGAAACAAAATTTAAATTTTTAGCTCATTTTGATTAATACCAAGTACACGGACGTAATTTAAAAAGGATGCAGTATGTTTTAATTATCGCGCATTATATGAAACGCATCTTTCCGAAACAATCAATACTCGACAGGTCTCACTCAAAAATTATTTTTTCCGGAAGAAAAATGAGTTGCCAAAGACGATCATCCTGTTTTTGTAAAATATAGAAACCAACTGTTGCAGTTGGCAATGAAAAGGACGATACGAGATATCCAACCTTCTTGTATACGAAATGAAAAATCTCGAAAAAGTATTTCAACTAGATGACAGTTCGGAATTAGAAGATGAAATCAGTCGTCAACTCTCTTTTAAATTTACGAAACGCAATTTTCATAGACGACTTAAATAGTGTTTGTTTAGTACTCGAAGAAAACCCGACACTGCTGAACGGTTACCAACTACTGTAAGAGTTCCTGCAAGCATACTGTGACAGTCATGTAAAATCTGTCGCTGAACATGTGACGGGAAATTCTTTGAAAAAAAATCCTCCGTTGGTGTGGTACCTCTGTCAAAAGCACCCATTTTCAAATATTTGGTCATTTTATTGCAACTTTTTCCAATAAAAATTCAGTGACAGGTTTTAAAGACCTTTAAAATTAAAAATTTGAAATTTTTTATTTATGACACATTATTTTTTTAAACGGTATTCTAAGTAAATTTGGCTTACACATTACATAATCTTATTTAGTTTATGTTGAACTTGAGAACCGAAATAATAAAAATTCAGCTAGGGAACAACAAAATTTTTTTAACTGTAGCGTTTTAAGCAAATTTGACCAAAAAGGAAAACATTTTTAAGCTGTTTGATAGTTTTACTTTTCTAATATTTTAAAATTTAAAAAACTTACTAGGTCCCACATTTTTTACTATTTTTTAACAAAAATTTTTCTACTGTTTCAAGTTTAATCATTGAACTTTTACTATGGATTTTCCAATATTAAAATTAAATTCTAAAACTAATTTTTACTTAACTAACACAGAAAATCTTGAATTTTTTTTACAATTTCTAGTTGAATAAATTCTCCGAACAATTTTACAATACTTTAATCAGAAAAAAGTAATAAAAATGTTAAAATTTCATAAATTAAAAAAAAATTTCCGACAGTACTGTATACATACAAACATATCAAATGTTATTACTTCTAGTCCTGTTTGGTTTTTTTTTATCCGTGATTAAAACTCTCACAAATTTTCAAAATTCATTCAACAGATAATTTTTCTAATCAAATTCATGTTTTTTTAGGACAAGGAATCGAATACCGGTAGCCGTTGGCCGCAGTGGGGCTCCTGGCCTCCACCACTGCCGACGCACTCGCCAGACAACACAATCCCTCCGTTGCCCACGCACCCTCCAGGTCACGGCATCTTCGGGGGTACGCCTCCCAGGCCAACGAAGTACCCGGGAAGCGCCCCGGCAGTCCCCACGACTCAGCGGCCCATGACGACCTGGCCGACCAAGAGACCCGCTGGATTCCCGAGCGTACCTACCCGACCCACCACTGTTCCCGCTGCCACAGCTCCGCCGTCGTTCTCGGGTGGATCCTGCGGAGCAAAGAACGGCGATCAAGAGGCCAACAGGATCGTCGGCGGCACCACTACCCAGCAGGGCGAGTGGCCGTGGATCGCCGGACTCTTCAACGCAGGAAGGCAGATCTGCGGAGGGTCGCTCATCGACGACAAACACATTTTGACAGCCGCTCACTGCGTTGCACAGTTAGTTCTTTTCAGTCAATCATTTGGTTTTATTATTATTATTTTTTTTTTTTTACTGAAGACTGATGGCTCAGTGAATAGTCCGAGTGAACCGTTGATCCCGGGTTCTAGCCCAGCTTCGAAAATCGAAACTGTACAAATTGTAACTTTCACTTATCCTAGTGTAAGCAGTTATTTACTTTATGGGCTTTAAAAATCCCGTAGGGAGAGATAAAAAAAAGTGTATTAGGTATTTTAAAGAAAGAAATTTATTTATAAAATGAGGATTAAAAATTCAGAACTGTAATTTTTATTAACTCCCATTAAAATAATTAATAAAAAAAAAAAAAAGGTTATAACGTTAACTCAGTATAAAAAACGATGAATCTAAATGTGTTTTTGGACATTGAGTTAATTTTATTGTATGCATATTTAATATCCTCTTATTAAAAACAAAGCCCAAATTAACACTTTACAAGTCCATAAAAAAAAAAAAATTAATAAAAATGATTAAAATCTTACAGAATGACCTCGTGGGACGTAGCTCGTTTGACGGTGCGACTCGGTGATTACGACATAAAGACGCCTTACGAGACGAAGCACGTAGAGAAGCGCGTCAGAAGAGTCGTGCGACATCGTGGCTTCGACATGCGGACCCTGTACAACGACGTCGCCATCCTCACGCTCAACGAGCCGGTTGAGTTCACCGAGACGATCAGGCCGGTTTGTCTGCCCTCGGGCTCGAATCTCTACGCCAATCGACAGGCCACCGTAATTGGTTGGGGCTCACTAAGAGAGGGTAATCATCAATTTACTTCTCGAAATAAATAAAACACTCAATTACACATGTACAATTTCCTTTTTTTTTTCTTTCTTTCTTTAATTACAATATTTACATTTAAAAATTCAAGAGTATTTATAATTTTCATTTAGCGTTAAAACGTGTTTTTTAATCCAGTTATATAAAAATACTAAAAAATTATTAAAATGGTTTACAATAAATCGCTGTAATTTAGCAATCATGAAGCTCAAAAAATTATTATGACATTCTGTAGGTGGACCAGCCCCGGGCAAATTACAACAGGTAAATATTCCGATTTGGTCGAACGCGGTTTGTAAACAAAAGTATGGAAGTGCAGCTCCAGGTGGCATTGTAGATAGTTTTCTGTGTGCGGGAGAAGCAGCTAAAGATTCTTGCTCCGTAAGTATTTATTTACATGCACATTTATTTCGTAAAAAAATTTACCAGCTATTAAAATATGAGGACATTTATAAAAATTGTACGTTCTATAATTGAATTTATTTTAATTCAAAAGTTTACGTTTAATATACTTTCAGGTTTAAAATTCAGATAAAAACATTAATATTTCAATTTTCTACAATTCATCAATTTTTTTTGTTAAAATTCTTTGTACGGTGTTTTCTATAGACTATTTTAAATTTGATTAGTAAACGAATGAGTAAAAATGTGAATAAAATTTACTAATCAAAGTATGGGTAAAATAAAAAACTTCAAAAAACTTTGAATCTAATAAAAGAAAAAATACTAAAGCATGATAAAATTTTTTTAACAACTATGATTTTTACGCAGGTTAAAATTATCTTAAAGTAATCAACATTCTTTATATTTTTCAGGGTGACAGTGGCGGCCCTCTTATGGTAAATGACGGTCGATGGACCCAAGTAGGAATTGTAAGCTGGGGAATTGGTTGCGGTAAAGGACAATACCCTGGTGTTTACACGCGCGTTACGCACTTCCTGCCATGGATTTACAAAAATCTCAAATAAATCACTGCAGAAAACAACACGCTTTTCTCCACTGACTATCACTTTTTTATTTAACATTAATTTTTTTATTTGCTTCATCTTTACTCAACCTAATGCAGAACACAAGACTATTTTCTTTTTTTTTTTTTTTTTTTTAATAAAACGATCTCGAACATATAGAAAAGGAAAAAAAAAATTCTGTTTGACTTGTGAAGATGGCAGATCTCGATAATATTTTATTTATTAAGTAGTGTCTAAATACGACTTTAAATTTTAAGCTAATTGAAAGCAATGATAATGTTGCAAAAATTATTGCATAAATTTCACGTCATCTAGTTTTGAATTAAATGAAATTTAAATTTCTGCACGCGATCACGATAAAAATATTAAACTAGATAAAAATATAAAAAAATTATGATTTACAAAAATTTTTAAACTACGAGAAATTTTTATTCGTGCCTCGTTTGACTCAATTATCTATCGGTACACACGAACCAGCGTTAAAATTGATAGTTTTGGCACAGAAACTAAATTTCTATCGAAGTTTAATCACGCAGTGTAAATTCTTTTTCAACTATAAATCGACATTTCTTTTACTACTATTGTTATTAAAAAACAATTTCTGGCGATAACAAAATGCATCAAATCGTGAAAAATTCAATTCACAAGTGATAAAGACTGCAAAATGTTATGCGTTCTTATAAGATTCCTCTTGATACATAAATACTGATGTTCAATTCAACAAATCGTCATGAATCACAACTGCTGACATTAAGATGTTGTAAGATATTGCGCTCTGAAAAAAAATTGTCATTTTAAAATAAGAACCTGTCTAGAAATAATCATAGTTTATATTAACTACAATTGTCAATACAATTTTTATACTACATCTTCAATGAATAAAAATATTTATAATTTTTCTTAGAATTCACGAGTAAGTCATTGTTATTTTCAATATCATTGAACAATGAAGAGATAAAAAAAAATTATAAGACATCACAAACTATGAAATAAAAATAAAATAAAGTCTTACTTTGAAAATAACAAGTGTCGTAATTATCGTCGGGCTGGGGAACGAAGGGTGGAGAAGCTTTTTGTGGTTCATTCCACGGAAAATTTTGAAATAGCTTCATTTCCCGTACCTCTTTCGACGTGGGCCGTTTTTCTTGATCGTAAGTAAGCAGAGAGTCGATTGCCGACACCGCATCGGGGGACAGGCATTCATTTTCGGGTGGCCAAGGTATATCCCTATTGAGAATATTATTGAAAACAGCTTGAGGTGAGTCATCGTTGAAAGGTGGTAGACCAGTGCAAAACTCGTACAAGCATACGCCGAGAGCCCACCAATCGACCGCTGGTCCGTGACCTGGAGTAAAAAATAACAATATACTATTATAAATTTTTATACATAAAAGACAATAGTAGCTTCTAGCATTAGTTTTAACATCAACAATAATAGTTTTTGAATCAGAATCAGTTAAATTTAAAAACTTTTCTTATTGTACCTTTTCGAAGCAGTAATTCAGGAGCTAGATAATCCGGAGTTCCCAAGATTCTTTCATCCGAGCGACTCACGATGTTTTGGGCCCCTCGTCTCACAGACTTCGGTGTTCTGTAAGATGTGTAATTATTTTCTGCAGGAGCTGGTGTCTTTATTGGAGATATGTCATGAGGTGAATGATGCGACGATATGCCTCCATTGGCTTCAACTGCTTTCGATTTATCCGGGGTCGTGTGAGTTTTGTGAAGTTCGAATCTTGTGGCTTTGATAACTTGCGGATCTTCTTTTTTTAATCTTCCTCTTTCATCTTTTCGAAGTTTCGGCGTTGAGACGGGCGTACTGAAAGCTACCCTGTGAGAATCACTGTCCGTTACTGTTTGGATCACACCTTCATCCTCTTCAGCCGTCGGCGCCAGCTTGCTTATCAAGATCGGTGGACTCTTACAATCATACAAACGGTTACGATTTTTTTTCGTAGGCGTTAAATTAAGTGGTAACTCATGATCTAAATCTAAAGAGAGTATTTCACGTGTTAAACCCGTACTTCGCATAATAAAGTGTCCTCTTTTTCTTTTAGAGCCTCTCAGATTCGAGGTTGTGCTCAGTGGACTTGTGTGGGCAGGCAAATGTGAGAGTTCCGCTTCTAAAGTCGACTCATCATGTTCGTGATTAATCGATATAGTTTCCAAAGAATTTATTGAACAGACGGTCTGGCAAGAATGATAACTGCCAGAGGATGTACTTTCTTTGGATATCGCAGAGAGCTTCATTATATTCTCACATGACTGGAATGGACTTACACCCGACACAAGTGAATAATCACCAGATTTATTACCTGGAGAAATTACAGGATTTGAAGAATCATTATAACTTTTATTTCCCCTCAATTTCAGCTCGGGTAATAAGTCCATATCAGAGTTGCTTTTATCGCTGTAGTTTAACATAACTGAACTCTCACTACTCATAGTCATTTTTGATGAATCAAATGTCAAGTGAGAAGTTAATGAAAGAAGTTGACCAGGAGTTCGAGTACAAAAACTCGGAGTGCAGTTCATCAAGTCAGATATCTCCAGATCTCGATGCAATGTAGATATCTTACTCAGGCCAAAATCAGTCAGTTTTACATGTCCTTCTCTAGAGAGTAACATATTATCTGGTTTGATGTCTCTGTGTACTATACCATGAGAGTGTAAATATTCTAATGCTAAGCAAACTTCAGCTATATAAAAGGCAGCCATTGGCTCTTCCATAAAACCATAGACTGCTAACAAACTTTTTAAATCTCCTCCGACCATGTACTCCATGACTAAATATACATTTTTATGTGACTGTAAAGAGTAATACAATTGAACGCAGTAGGGAGATCTGACAAGTGCAAGTGTATTGCGTTCAATCACTACTTGTGAGGCCATGTTTTTATGAATCATCTCATCTTTTTTCATTACTTTTATTGCATAAACTTGATCAGGATTAGTCTTTTTGAACCCCAAAAAGACCTTTCCAAATGCTCCTCTACTTATGGGCTTAACAATTTTGAAATCATTTATATCTGGTACCTGAAAATAAAATTTTATTATGAAAACATTGTGGATATTCTAAACTGTGTAAGACTAAATTTTCAGTAAAAATATAAAAAAATTAAAAAAACTGATACATAATCATTTTAATGCAAAATATGTTACCTTAGTATTTGGATTGACAATTTTTGAAATAGTATTGAAAATAGAATTGTCAATGAGCCTCAATCTCGTGGTAGACTGTTGTGGAGTTGTAAATCCATTGCATGCAGCCTCAGAACTATTAGCCTCAATAACTACATCATTGAGGTTAATTGAGGAATCTAACGTATTTTTTCTATTGTTTACCTCAGGCAGGGTGCCCGGTAAATCCAGCATTTCTATATAACTCATCTTTAAAATTTAAATCACCAACTTAAAAATTGTAACAAACAAGTATTGCACTAGAAATTATTCCATAAATGAGTAAATATTTAGTACGTTATTCATTGAATGTTCCATATTTCAACTACTCACAGTATTCCATAATAACACGATTGATTATTATTTTTATAAAATAAATTTTTACGCGTACGACTACGAGTGCTATTAAAAGACCTCATGACGGTTACATTGCAGTCTCTCCCACCAATTTTACCGATGTTTTTTAAATGCGGCTAAAAAGCGCTGCGATCAACGATTTAAACCCACACACGCATTTTGAGAAACACTCACGCTCCAACACACTGAAATGGTTCATCGTTGTTGTGTTTTTGAGCCAACTTCAGTTACCTGCGATTGGCAGGTGGTCTCTACTTAACTCTCTGGTGCTAGCGTACACGGGGACGGGAAGTCTACTGAACTTTCGGTGTAGCGTCGTGACTTGTGTTGCCGTTTGCGCGCCATCAGCTGCTACCTACCGAAAAAAGCGTGTGCGCGTTTGGTATATACTTACCAGTGCTAACCGCCAAAAATCTGAACTGCTCCGAAATTTCAGGGAGCTCTTTAAAAATTGGTTAAAAATCGCGCTCCGCTGTGGAGCAGCAACATTTTTATAAATAATTCGTAGTATTTCGTTTTAGATTAATTTTTTTTGTGCGACTGACAAGGACAAGTGATTGTTGCGATTAAAATAAATGTGCTAGTGGTTAGATTTTTAAGTTTTTTTTCATACTGTCAATTCTCCGAGAGTCAAGTTTGTTTATTATTCTACCAAAATTAACCTCAAACATGTCAAAAGCAGTCAAAAAAGCACCTCGAAAAAAGGCAAATGGGTATAAATTACCGGACCCAATATCAAAAGGTGAAGTAGTCACAGATTCAAAGAAACAGCAATGGATCTTCGGTTCATCCATTGGGGTCGGTGGTTTTGGAGAGATATATGCAGGTAAATTTTATTTCCTTTTTTTAAATTTTTATTAACAATAATTTAAATTAATTAACATCAATTATATTTGAAGTTTAATAATTTTTTCTTCTCAGCGGCACCTTACAAAGGAAAGACACCAACTGATTATCCAGCTGTAATTAAAATAGTAAGTTTTTTTTGTATATGCTTTTTTTCAACATTTTAAATAAATAAAACATAATATTCCATACTTTTAGGAACCACATGGAAATGGACCTCTGTTTGTTGAAATGCATTTCTACATGAGAAATGCTAATCCAAATGACAGTAAGTTTTATGCTACTTTTATAAACTGGATTTGTGGTCTCAAAGATTTTACTGTAATTTACTTTAAAAATTATAGTTGCAAACTGGAAAAAAGAGAAAAAACTCCCTAATCTAGGGATGCCACCATTTCTTGGGTCTGGAAGTCATGAATACAATGGTGAAAAATACCGATTTGTTGTTATGGAAAGATATGGAACAGACTTATGGAAATTATTTCTGGAAAATGGAAGGAGGTTTCCAGAGCATACTGTATATAAAGTTGCTTGGCAAATTGTAAGTAAAAAAAGTTACTTAGATTTAATATTTGTTGAAAATACTTTACCTTGAATAAATTTTTTCAGATAAATGTGCTAGAATATATTCATAATAGGTCATATGTACATGCAGATATCAAAGGAGCAAATCTTCTGCTTGATTTAAAATCACAAAATCAAGTTTTCATAGTAGACTTTGGTCTAGCGTCCAAATGTACTACAAAAGAGGAATA
This sequence comes from Encarsia formosa, assembly GCA_038277355.1. NCBI lineage: Eukaryota > Metazoa > Arthropoda > Insecta > Hymenoptera > Aphelinidae > Encarsia > Encarsia formosa. Next base: position 118,862,891 of record CM076184.1, read on the forward strand.
CAAGTTGGATCCTAAAAGAGCTCACAATGGTACAATAGAGTATACTAGTAGAGATGCTCATATGGGAGGTAAGGATAATAAATACCTGTATTGTATTTTTAAAAAAAAAATAAATAAAAATAAAAATGTAAAATGTGTTATTATGAAAAAAAAAATTATTTTGCAGTACCAACAATGAGAGGAGATTTTGAAGTACTACTTTTTAATATTATTCAATGGATATGTGGATCTTTGCCGTGGGAAAAGAATTTGAAAGACCCTAAGGTAGTTCAACAACAGAAAGAAAAAGCATTCAGCAATGTACAAAAGTTTTTAAAAGAATGCTTTACATCAGAGGTGCCAGGCCCAATATCACAGTTTATGACATTGTTGGCCTCATTAAAGTATAATGAAGCTCCAAATTATGATAAATTTCGGGAAATATTGATTAAAGGATTACAAAAACTAAATCACTCTCCAACTGGCAAACTAGAATTTGGCACCTCAAAAAAACAGGAAAAACCACCATCGACGCCTAAAAAAACAAAAACTGCCGCTGCTTATGATAAAGGAGTAGGAGCAGTTAAAAAAATAAAATCAACACCTGCTAAAGCTTCCACTCCAGCTAAATCAACAGAAACTAGTAGAACTCCCAGAGGAAAGCGGAATGCTGCTCTTGATAATGATGTTTTAAATGCTAGTATTGACTCGATTGTTTTGGATGAAAAGTGTATGAGTGGAAAAGATATGAGAAGACAGCTGCTGGAAAATATCGATGGCGACGCAGAATACGAAGTGCAAATTAAAAAAAGAAAAAGAAAACCTAACACAAGTAATATTGAGTCACCTGCAAAACCTCTCGAAAAAAGAAGTCGTAAAAAAATCATAGATGTGTCACTGACTGATTCTGAACCAGAGGTATCAAATTTTTTTCTTATTTAAGATTTAATTTTAAATCAATTTATGAATTATATGTATTAATGATTTTTTTTTTTTTAAACAGATACTAGCTGTAAGAGGTACCAAAACTCGACCTGGATCTAAAGCAAAACAAAACAATGTCAGAAAGCAAATAGTTCGAAAACGTTTATCTGGTAAAACCGAGTATGATAGTGAAAAAGATATATTTGAATCTAGTGTCGATGATTGAACAGCTTAAGAACTTGAAAGGTGAAAAGTTAAAAGAACTAGACGTGAACAATTAGTAGGAAGATTTCCTGATCCAGGAAAAAGAAACTTTAATGTTTAGAATTTATTTTAAAATAAAAGTGTTGAGTCGTCAGGTTTACAAGTTGACTGTTGAACAGTATAGAAGCAGCTGAAGCATTTACCACAATGCTATTTTGTCCTAAATAAATTTTGTATTATTAAAAGAAAAAAGAATTTTAAAGAAAATAGTTTTTATTTTAATACATATTTTTTAAATAATTATTTTACAGTTTTTGTATATTTTTATATCTTTAAGATATAACAAGTTTAAAATAATATTTATAGAAAAATTTACATTACTTTTTTACAGTTATTCTGAATATTATATAATTTTTGAAATTATATCACATTTATTTTTTTAGTTTTTGTATTTGTGGTGCACTAACTTTGACTTTTCCAGGTATATTTCTTGCAATGTTTTCATCTTTGACAGATTTTAAAAGATCTTTTTCTCTGGATGTTATAGTTTTGTCTTTGAGAAAAACAGCTACTGCAGTTTTAGCTGCCTTTCCTCGTTTTCCAGTTCCCGGTGTTAATTTTACCTTGAATCTAAAATCAAATAAATAGTATATGATAAATTCAATTAATTATTTATTTCAACAAATAAATATTTTCAATTTTAACTTACTTATAATTTTGTAGTGTGCTGTAAGGAGCAACTACTGGCACAGAAAACAAGAGTTCATCTTCTGCCACAGGTTTTCCGGTCAACTGATCGAGCATATCCACATCAGGTCCTGGTCCTGGATCTTCTTCATCTGCATTTTCTGCAACCTGAGGATTTTGTGGTACAAAGTTAATAGTCTTAGGGGGAGCTTTCTTTTTGCCCTGTTGCTTTGGACCAGTCACATCTTTATTTCTGTTTTTGCGTTTGTCCTCTTTGGTCGCGCCAGCTGACTGTAGATAAAATAGTAATTTAATTGGATGAAATAAGTAAATATGTGAGAAAATTTAAAACGTAATTCATACTTGTAAAACTGTCATTGTTAGTATTCTGTCTTCTTCATCTTGATCTTTATATTTTTCTTTCATTTTTTTTAGTTTCCCTCGCTGCCCTCTTTTTAAACCTGTTTGATTTTGTTTATTTAATGTTTGTGAATCAGATGGCTGTTCCTTTTGCTCAGGATTTTTTTTATTTTTATTTGCAGATGAACCTTTTTGCTTGTTTATCGACATTGGTTTTTCACTTAAATTTAGTTGACCAGTTTTACTTTCTGATTTTACAATAGATTTTGAATCATCCACTGAAATTTTTACTCTAAAAAAAAAAAAATCGAAAATTGATAACTTTTGTGACAAAATTTGTTAATTGTAATAAAAATTGGAAATTTACTTTGGTCCAGAAAGATCCAATTTTATTTGAGTATCTGGGAAAAGCGACGGTTCATCTTCTTCACTGCTATCTGGAGCACTCTCTCGCGATTCTTGATTTATTCTGTCTATTGTTTCTTCATTAATAGTTTCAAGGTTTTCCTCCTTTGGTTTTTCATCTTAAAAATAATTAATTCATCATAAATTACGTGTAGTTGAGTTTAAAAAATATAAAATTAAACATACCATCATCATCATCTCCGTCTTCAAGCTCAATTTCATTGTATGCTTCAACAATATGATCAACATCTTCACCATCTTCTAAAGTTCTGACTCTTCTTTCATTTAGATGCCTCTCAATTGAGCTATCTTCTAAACGAAAGAGAAAACCTAATCCCATGATCAACTGACATGGAGGCAAGTAATTTTTTTTTCCGCGAATCATAAAAGATCCAGTTGTGAGGTATTCTCCTGTAGGGGCAGTTTTGGAAACTTGATCACTGTTTACCCAGTAAGCACCAGCTATGACTTTTGCTTCCCATGCAATACTAAAAAATTAATTTTTTTTTTTTTTTTTTTTTTTTTTTGTAAAAATTTGATGTTATTGAAAATATTTTTTAATCATGTGGTAAAATACCTGTATGCAACAGCCATAGTACCAGCTTCAGCTAAAGATTTTGGGGGTACAGGATTTCCACTTGGATTTTTAAGAACTACAGAACTAGCACCAGTCAAGTCAGCATGAACATAAATATCACCACTTCTCAAGTACCTTTTAACAATCAATTCATTCTGCTGTTGATCTCTTCCACCAATAACTAAAAATTAAAATTTCCCTTTAGTTTTTGTTTGAAATTTATTTTTTATTTTATAATTTATCTACTCACCTAGATAATTTTCAGATGTTATAAACCAATAGAATTTTTCAAACCAGTATACTTTTCTAGCTTTGTTTATACTGTGTATTGTTTGTACTTCTTTTAAAGTTTGTTTAGTTTTTCTTTCAGCAGATTTCAATGCTTTACCTTGAGACTCAATCGTTTTTTGTTGCTTTTTTGCTGCTGAACGTTTGAGAGTGTAGTATCTTGTGGCATTAGCAAATGCAGAATAACCTAAATCAATGTCCACAGACATTGGTTTTAATTCTGGTTCGTCTTCACTTTCACTGTCTTCATAAGGATCTTCCAGAAGGAGAGTAATATGATTTGTCTCTAATTTTAATTGTTTTATAGCAGAAGCTACTGGATCTTTTTTAGCTTGAGCTTCTTTTACAAGTGAATCAATATCTTGCCAAGACATTTGGTTTGCCAATGCACTTTGAATGGCAAAAATGGCATTATCAACTAACTCTTGATTTCTTGTGATTAATTCAGCTTTTTGTTTATCTACTTCTTGAGTTTTTTCCAAAGAAATTAATCTCTGACCATGATCTTTTTTAACATTTTCTAATTTTTTTAACGCTTCTCTCTCCTGTTGCAAAACTTTCAGGTCTAATTTTTGGCCTTCCATTGTAGAAAAATACTCATCAACCGCTTTGTCAAATGTTTCATACTCTTGATATGGCTGATCTTTATACTGGGAGAACAAAAAAGGATGGAATTCAATATTTGCATACAAAAACTCCTCTTCATTTTCACTTTTAACAGCCTTAGCTTCTTTTTTTTGAATGATGTACCCTTTTGATACACTAGTTTTTGCATCATTCAACATTTTTTCCGCGCTTTCAATAGCTGAATATAGTTTGTTTAAATCTTTTTCAATGTCAAATTCTTTTCCTATTTTACAACCTAATGGAAAACCAGCATCTAAAAGAACATGATCTATAACAGCGGCGCCAACTTCTAAATTAGGATTTAAAATTTTTTTTAAGCTTTCTCCAGGCTTGGCTTTTTTAATAATTTCTTCAAGCTCTTCCAATGTTGGTATAATTTTTGTGTGAGCTCTAAATGTAGGATATTTTTCTCTCACCCCCAATCTGTTTAAAAAAAAATTCACAGTTTCAGAACGTAGTTCAATAAAAATGTTATTTGATTATTTTTTCATTTCAGTAGGAAAAATTAATAAAATGATAGATGAAATTTCTTATATATTTTATAAGATTATCTTTATTTATGTTTTTAATCCAATCTGCATTTTAGTTTACCTTATTTTATCTCCTTCTGTGTGTGGCCTTAAAAGATAGAGTATTGTCATCTCATAGTCAGTTAAAATTACGTTTCCACGATCATACAATTCTAAAATTATATGATAGGAAGCTTCATTACTTCCAAATTTCAAATCGATTATTCGATCAACTCCAATTTGGGTAAGACTTTCGAGACGTTTATTCTTTAAATGTTTTCGCATCTGAAATAAAGATTTATTAATTTCGCTTTCAGTGAATTTTATTTTAAAAATACATACTTTCATAGAAAAACCTGAAGGAGCAACATTCTTAGGCCATTCAAAAGCTGTGGAGTGAATACGATTTCCAGATTCTAACAGCAGTATGCATTTTTCTTCGTTACGTTGAAAACGAATTAAATATGTTTTATTATCTATATCGTAAATCTGGTTAACTCTCATCCCAATGAGCCTGTTGAAGGTTTAAATAATTCAAATATACACAATGTTAACAACAAATACAATCATATAACCTTAAAAAAATTATTAATAAGCTTTCAACCAAACTTACTTTTGCAGCTCAGTGACGGAACACACCAGATCATACGTATTAAATCGCGTCTTCATCTTTACGATTATAATATACTATTAATTAAACTTAAAAAAAATTAACCATTTTAGCACTAACAATCTTAAAAAATCTTCATCGTGTATGGATGATAAGTATATACGTCATGAACCGTCTGCTGTCGTGGTTTAGCGCGTACTGCTGAACTCGCGACTCGCGCGCTGGGCATGCCACTTATTGCACGCTTGAATCTTGATTGCGGCAATATTGCAGAGTGCAGACACGGAGAAAGAGAATTGTTATTTGTTAAAAAATGCCCGAATCTTAAATCAAAAAAACTTTTATAATATAATTTCCAGTATGAACATTTTTATTTTTAGTTTATTTTTTATTTCAGGAAAACTAGTTATTGCATTTACTTAATTATAGGCCCAGACAATACTTTTTAATTTTATAGTTAGTCATAAAAAAATTAAAAAATTTGTTTAGATTTTATACAAGTTTCAATAAAGAATTTAAGACATTAAATTTATTGCCCGCTGGACAGCGATTCGACGTATAAAAAAACTTCCGCGCAATTTACACTTTCTCCAGAGTACACATAAGTGCAAGATGAAAAACTTCGTGGTATTTGGTTGAGTTGAGTTTAAGCATAATTTAAGTGTTTAAACCTATTTTAAAAAATCACGATGTAGAATAGCGTAAAGAAAAATTTTGAAGCATAAATAAATGTATTAAAACTTTGATAATCTCTTGATTAAAAAAAATTTTTTTGTAATGAAATTTATCACTTTGCAGCAATAAATTAGATTGCCTTTGAAATTTCATTTCGATTCTGCTATTTTATCTTGATAATAATGACCAGCAGTCAGCACTGATAACAATTTTCTAAATCTCTCTTTTGTTTAAAGGAAACTTTCACTTATTTTCCCGCTTCAATTGGTTCATCTGCTACCTCAATTTGTTTACTCAGCATGCAATGATACTTTAAACTGGTTAAAAATAATTTCAGAAATTACTTAATATCAATTTGAATCTATAATAAGTGTTTATTGGTTGAAGACAAATAAAAATTCATCAAAGTTGTTTCTCAAATTCGCATAAAGAGGTTTTTTCAATTTTTTCAGTAAAATACTATTTTTTTTTTTGCAAATATTATGTAAAGAGTATGTTAATTTTGATTTTTTTCTTTTAAAACTTGATCAGACAAAATAAACTATTTTATGCATAAATTAAATAATTCACAAAAAAATAGAGCTTGGATGAAAAATATTTTAAAGGCAAGTTTATGGATATTGCGACAATAACTGGAGACATAAAATATTCATTCAAAGTTGTTTATTTTACGAAATTAAAAATAAAACAAAAATCCATAGAAATTAACGGTAGGATTTTTGGTAGCGTGCGCGTGCTCCTGGACCACCAAACTTTTTAGGTTCGCAACGTCTAGGATCAGCAACCAACAGAGTCCTATCATACTGAATAAGAATGTCCTTGATTTCTTTTTTGCTGGCTTCATCAACAACTGAAAATATTCAAATTTAAAATTTAAAAACTTGTCTTTCTAACATATTCTAATTGATTAATTTAGCAAGTATCACATTTATTCAAACAGTTTACAAGGCATTGTATTCACTGTTTTAAAAAACAAAAAAAAAATATTTTTTAAATAACTATCATATAAATTCCATGTGTATCTGATAAGAAATAAAAAATATTTACATTTCTGATAGTAAGCTACCAAAGCTTTAGAAATTGCTTGTCTAATGGCGTAGATCTGAGCTACATGACCACCGCCATTGACACGAACTCTCATGTCAACTTCTGAGAACTTTTCCTGAAAAAAATTTTTTACAACAATTAGTAATCAAATTAATTTATAAAAATAGGTTATTTATGTGACTTGAATTTATGAAAACAAATTAGAAAAATATTAAAAACATACTTTGCCAAGAAGAAGAATTGGTTCCTGAAGCTTGTATTGGAGAACCCTAGGTTCAACCAATTCCAGAGGACGACCATTGACTTTCAAGAGCCCCTTGCCTCTTTTGCAGTAGGCTACAGCTGTAGCACTTTTCTGAAAATTTTTAAATAAAATTATCGAATCATAGTTATTTTAAAGAATCTTTTAGTTACTTCATTTTATGCTTAAAAATCATAAAAATGACTTCAGAGCAAATTTTTTCGTATCTATTACAAACTTTTTTTTTTCATTTGTAAAAAAAATTAAGTATACTGAATATAAATAAAAAAAAATTACAAAATTTTTTAAATAATTTAACTGAAAAAATAAGTAATTTTTAAAGAAAATCAGATCTGATTGTTGTATAGAAACATAACCTCAAAAAGTAATAATTGTTACTTACTTTCCGTCCGAAGACCTGGACGGATTGGATCTGCGGCCTTTGTTTCTAAAAAATAAAAAATTCCAATTAGAGATTCATTCTTTAAGTATAAAAAATATAAATGTTTTCTATAAAATATTATAAAATTAATAACATACTTTCTGTGGCTTGTTCATCGTGGGACCACGCTTTGGTACGTAAGAAAGCCGGAAGCGGCGCGCATGTGGATTTTAGCCAGCAGAGTAGCAGACATTTGAAAATTAAAAATGTACTACCTATTTATTTACTTATGTACTTAGTAAAAACAGATCAATTGTTGGTAAAAGTGTTGATTGTTAAATTAGTCAATTGTTTTAAAAATCTTTTGCTTTAATTAGATACCTGTCGATTTAAATTAAAAAATATTCCTCGCGTGTTTTATATTATATCTTCTTTTTTTAACCAAATCACTAATAAAAGAAAATTAACTAACAATGAATGAAAAAGAAATGACAGATATTCATAATTCATATTTCGACGGTTATGAAAATTTGGATGTAAGTACTTTTATTTTAAGTTTTATTTTTATATGTCATCTTAATTAAATCATTGAAGATTAAATATTTTTCAATAGGTCCATCAATTGATGTTGAAAGATAAACCCAGAACACTTGCCTATAAAAATGCAATTTTCAATATGAAAGAACAATTCATTGATAAAGTAGTTATGGATGTAGGGGCTGGTACAGGTAATACAAAATATTTATTTTTTAATATAATGATCCTTTTAAAATTATTTAAATCAGTTAATAATGGTAAATTGTTTTAGGTATACTATCAATTTTTTGTGCACAGGCTGGAGCTAAAAAAGTATATGCAGTTGAAGCAAGTAATATAGCAAGATTAATTCCATTAGTAGCCAAAGAAAATAGTTTAGAAGAAAAAATTGAAGTAATTCAAAATAAAGTTGAAGATGTAAGTGAAAACTCCATTGAAAAAGTAGATATAATTGTGTCTGAATGGATGGGCGTTTATTTAGTTCATGAAGGAATGCTAGATTCTGTAATAGTTGCAAGGGATAAGTTTTTAAAAGATGATGGATTAATGTTCCCATCTGTAGCTAAACTATATGCTGCACCCTGCCAATTGCCAAGTTATAATGAGTTTTGGGATGACATTTTTGGAGTTTCTATGAAGTTAGTAAACATAAAGTATACATTTTTTAAATTACATAGATCAGTCAATAATAATTTTTTTTTTTTTTTTTTTTTTTTTTTTAAGGTGTGTTGCAGAAAATTTCAGACTTACAAAATCTTCAATCGCAGAACTTGCTGTAATACCAAAAGAGGATGTCCTGTCAGAAGGACGGTTGTTAGTATGGATTGATTTAAGTAGTGTAAAGTCAGAGGACTTAGACTGTCTAGCAGGAGAACAAACAGTCATAACTTGTACAAAAAATGGAAATTACCAAGGATTTGCTATTTGGTTTGTTGTTGAATTTCCAGGTGGGTCTGAGTTATCAACTGCTCCTGATCAAGAACCAACTCACTGGAAACAAACTGTGATTGTCCTGCCATCATCCTTTGAGGTTGAAGAAAAAGAACCCGTTGCCTTTGAATTAAAACTTGATAGAAATAATTCAAATCCAAGAAGGTACAATGTTGCATTTGAAATGTTAGATGCAGATGAACTTCCACATGACATTCCTTGTGATTGTTATATGACAAAATGCATTGTTACAAAAGCTTACATTGAAAATGGAAATTCTCAAAATGAAGTTATAGAACAGTAACTTGTAAGAAATTTTAATTTTGTTATATAAATATAATATATGTACATATTTTACAGCTATAATTTTCTAAAATTTGAAAAACACTCCTTCCACTAATGCTTTCTTTCCTACATCATTCACCAATAAACTAGACATTCGGCTCTAAAAAAAAAATTAAGTAATATAATTAAGTTGAAAGTAAAATTGAATAAATTTTCTTTTTGAAAATCAATTTAACCTTTGCTGATTTTTCCATTGAATTCATGTAGCCAATAATCATGCTGTTGGTGGAATGACTCCACAAAAAATCACCAGTTTTGTCTTCATTAGAAAATCTTATACCTATTACACCCCCAAGTTTTTCATTAAGGCCACTTAGCAGTTTAGAATCTAAACAGGAAAGTTAATTTTAATTGTTATTTCGACGGGTGATACGAAAAAGGGCAATTCAGCAAAATTAGCAAAGTAAAAATTAACAATGTTGGCCAGCCATGTAAAAAATAACACGAGCGGTTTCATCATTATTTAATAAAACAAGTTATCAAAATAATGAAAAAATCGTTCGTGTTATTTTTTACGCGGCTCGTCTACATTGTTAATTTTTACTTTGCTAATTTTGCTGAAGTGCCCTTTTTCGTATCACCCGTCGATTTATAAAATAAATAAGCAGACGTTTATTAAATTTTTACCAATAAAATCTTTTTTCATTGAGTTGTGTAAACTTGTGGTCGGACAATCAGTTTCACTGATTGATTCTGCAGTGGTTTTAGCTAGAGTTGTGCGAATTAGGTGTTCCCCACATCCTGAACTACTTGTTCCAACAGAAATTTTTCCTTTACTAGCCCAAGCTCCACAGCCCCAAACACCAGCCTAAATTATAATTTTTAAATTAGTTCAACAGTTGTTTACAAATTAAAAAAAAATATATATATATTTTTGCAAAACTTACTTGACCAACTCTTCCTGGATGTTTCAAAATAATTCCGCCACTTGAGCAAGCAGAAGCTATATTTCCATATTCATCTACACAAACAGCTCCAACTGTATCCATTCGTTCTTTTTTCAATTTCTAAATAAATTAATTTAATTAAATAATAAATTAATATATCAATAAAATAAATTATGAAACTTATTACTTTTCAAAAACTTAAATTTATAAAATATTAATTGCTTATTTTTCCTTCAAGTTAAAAATTTTTATTTTTTCAAATCTTACTTGACTTAGTTCTGTGTCATTAGCTTCAACTTTTCTTTTATAGTGCCTATATATCTTTTGAGCTTTATCTGTAAAATAATATAATAATAAACATATATAATTTTTCATTAGAATTTAAAAAAATATATTTTTAAAACCTGATATTAAATTTTCCGCTGGCACAGATTCCAATCCCATTTCTGTAGCCCACAGAAGAGCACCAGGTCCTACTAAAAAACTAAAATTTGAAACCATCTTAGCATTTATAATTTAAAAAACTGAATGAAATTTTAACGAAATTTTTAATTACCTTGGTGGAACTCTGCCATGGCTTAAGCTGACTTTTTGATGCTGACATAAACATTTTGCTACATCAACTGGATTTTTAACACCAGATACTGCACCAATGGCTCCATAGTTATGATCTGATCCATTCATAACACTGGCATCACATTCAACATTTCCATCACAGGTTAAATTTGATCCAAAACCTGCATTAGTTAATGGAGAATCTTCCAAAACAATCACAGCTTTTACAACTGCTTCAAGTACATTATTTGATGATTTCAGTGATTCTATTCCCTAGATGATTATAAAATAATTTGGTATTTTCAACATTTGAAGAAAAATTTCTTATTCAGAAAGTTTTACCTTTTCACATGCCTCCTTGCTTAGTTTTAAATAACTGTCTTTCAAGTTATTTGAATGTTGACCTGCTCCTTTTTTTAAAACAACAAAATATAATGGTTACAATTTAAAAAAAAATCAAAGTGACTGAAAGAGTTTACTCTACCTAGATGAACTGCAATAAATCCTTTTGTTTCTTTCATCAGACTCATTTAAAATGTATTTAACTTGCAATTATAAGTTTTATAAACCAAGTTTGTTTTCAATTTTGTTTTAGATTTGATACATAAATAAAATGTAGGTATATAAGGAAGTCAATTTACTCAACCCGCGGATTTCTTTAGCAGACGAATCTCGAATCGAATAACTGCGAATGACTGTTCGATAAACGATCAAACACATGACGGCAGTGTTCAGGTCAGTACAGGTCAGTTTGTGTAGAGTTGAAACTTGAACGTGTTTTTACTTAGTTTATGTTTGTTAGTAAACATGTTTTTATTTTTATAAAGAAGAAAACTTTTGATAATTTATTTTAAGAGAAACAAATTCTAATATTCATATTCAGTCATGAATCCTATGACGTGAGTATCTATTTAATATTTTTCATTCAAAACAAGTACTTAATTATGAAAATTTTCCGCGAATATTTATATATTAATTACTTAAAAAAATTAATTTTTATTTTAGAAATGTGAAAAACATTGAAAAACTTGGTGCCAGAGAATTAGGATCTAAAAGTAAATCATCTTGGCACGATGAATACAGAGATAGTGCTTGGATTTTCATTGGTGGTCTACCATATGACTTGACAGAGGGAGACGTTATTGCAATATTTTCACAGTAAGAAATAAAGATTAAGCTATCAAAAGTATTTTTTTAAACATCAAAATAACAACCTAAATATTTATTGCAGATATGGAGAACCTGTTAATATTAATTTAATTAGAGATAAGGACTCGGGAAAGTCAAAAGGTTATGGCTTTCTTTGTTATGAAGATCAACGGAGCACTATTCTTGCAGTAGATAATTTTAATGGTACTAAGGTATGATCTTTGTCAAAATGGAATTTTGATTTTTAGATACAAATTAATATTATGTATTTATTTAATATATCATATCATTTTTAGATTTTGGGTAGAACTATCAGAGTGGACCATGTAAAAGATTATAAACCTCCAAAAATTTCCAAAAATATTGATGAAGAAACAAAAAAATTAAGACTGGAAGGATGTGCCCCAAAAATTTAAACAATTTTTTGGACTATAATTAAAAATAAATGTACATTTTGTATTTAGTGTCAACATGTTGATAGTTTTATTATTCAAAAATATGTAAATAAGCATTTAAATTTGTAATTTATACACTAACAGATAAAAGGATTAAAAATATAACATATTATTATAATCAATAAAAATTGTGCGTATTTAAAATCTAAATACAGGGTAGTACAACTTGAATCAAATCTGTGTAAGGGACATTTTTAAGTACAAAATGCAAGCAAATTATTCGATAAATTCTGCTTTGGTAATGGTAAAAAATGCTAGTCCCTCACATTGATTGAGATAGCAAAGTTATTTATCCCAAGGACAGTCATATTTTACATTTAAAATTATAATTTTAGTTGATAAATATTTTTGGATTAATTTGGTCTTTCTTTCACAAAATTCAAGAGGCTGACCTTGCCTTTGGTAGAAAAATACGTTTATGAATCTAAACATTTTTCACGGGAGCTGCCGTATCAAGACGAACCGAATTCATTCATCCATTTTTCATATTTTTCGAGATCTTCTTGGGACACACTTTTATTGCACCTCTCCACTGCTTCATCAAAATCTGCTGCTGATACAGGAAGATCTAATTCTTCTTTTGGCAACTGTCTAATTTGATCTGGTCTTAAGCCAGCTATTTTTCTTCTCATTGACATCATTGAAGCGTCTCTGAAAAAATTGATGAAAGTTTAGATAAATTTGTGCAATCAAAAAAATGTATTCAATAACTTTCGTTTATATTGTACCTGCACACGTTTGTGATATCTGCTCCTGAATAACCTTCTAACTTTTCAGCTATTTCACTTAAATTAACTGACTCGTCTACTTTAACTTCGCGAAGATTAATTTTTAATAACGCTTCTCTACCTTCACCTACAAATGTCAATAAAGTAAGTATGCATTATTTATAAACTTTAATAAAATTGGAATTGAAAATGTTCATCAATGATACTTACGGTTCGGTAAAGGAATGTATATTCGTTTTTCTAATCTCCTTCTCAATGCTTCATCAATATCCCATGGAAAATTTGTGGCTGCTAAAACCATAACTACTTTAGTTGGATCTTCATTATTTGAACTTATTCCATCCATCTGAACAAGAAGTTCAGATTTGACACGTCTCGAAGCTTCGTGCTCTGATTCAGAACCTCGTCTTGAACATAAAGAATCAATTTCGTCGATAAAGATTGTACTGGGTGCATAAAACCTAGCCTGAAAACATTAATACATTAATAAGTAAATAATTGTGGTTAAATAAAAAAAAAAAAAAAAAAAAAAACATTTATTTTTAAATAGTATTTTTACCATTTCAAATAAAAGTCGAACAAGTTTTTCAGACTCTCCTCTGTACTTCGACGTCAGCGTAGACGAGGAAACATTAAAGAAAGTTGTACTACATTCTGTTGCTACTGCTTTTGCAAGCATAGTTTTTCCGGTACCGGGGGGTCCAACCATAAGAACACCTTTCCAAGGTCTACGAATACCCTTTAAAGAAAAGAAAAGAAACAATAATTAGCATACATTTTAGAAAATGCTAGGTAATAAAATACAAAATATAATTTTTACTTTAAAAAAGTCCGGCATCAGTGTTGGAAGAACAACCACTTCTTCCAATAACCTTTTTGCATCATGTAAATCGGCTATATCATCCCAGTGAATATCTATATTTTTCTGTACAATATCCCGTTCTGAAATAAATTTATATTAATTAGTACTGTTGAAATCTCAGATATATAAGCTATTTAAAAAGAAAATATCAAAAGTTAAAGTACCTAATGTTTCTACAAGATCTCTATCAATTCCATTACATTCAAACTTTCTTTCTTCTAAGTCTACACTTGTTTTTTCAGACTCCTCTTTATCCTAAAATAAAAAAAATTAGATGTAAATAATGAAAAAATTTAATTCAATTGATATAATTAATAGTAATCAATGTAAAGTAAAAATACCTTAGTCATATCGTCTTTCTTTGCACTGTTTGAGTTAGACTTTTTATCATCATTACTATTATTTTTTTGATTATTTCTAGACACAGGCTTTACATCTGTTTTCTTTGCTGAAGTTACAGTTGGTTTTCGAATATTGGAACGATTTGTAGGCTTCTGTTGATTTCTTGGTTGGATTCTTGAATTTCTGCATTGATTAAAAATAAATTACATGAAATAAATTGAAAAACAACAAGTTACTTTTTAAACAGAAAAGGCACCAAAGATATTACTTTTGTTCATTCGGTGACAATGGTGGCCACACATCTGGGTCTCGAGGTGGTGTTGGTGCCCAACTGCCTGAAGTACCACACGACCACAGAGCAGAGTCTCGTGTAGGTTCCTCATAAGATAAGCATGATTGACCTGCAAGTGTAGATAATCAAAGATTAGATACCACAAGGTCTTCTCAAGCAACCAAGGACTAAATTTCTAAAGTAAAACCATTTGATGTTAATTAAAAATTAGAGTTAACAAACCTATGATCCTCTCGCTGTGTTCACCAGCTTTGAAGAGTTGAAGTGTGGTGGATGTGGCTTTGACTTTCTCAAACTCCTGAACAATCTGATATTGTACCTGTTGCCACTTGGCCTTCTTGGTGGTATCAGCAAGACTGGAAAGGAGTTTGTGGATCTGCTGGACTACGCCCTGATAGTAAACGCCGGAGGTGTCGTAGTTGCCAGTGAGTGCCATCTCCCTCGCCAGCTTGGTGTTCTCGCAGATCTCGTTGATGGAAACGGCCATCTCCTGCAAATAGTAATGAAGCGTAGGCTGAAAAACGGTAGTCCAAGGCGAGTTGCTTCCTCGAAATGCATTCGTTACATAAAATTAAAAGTGCGAGCAAAGAAGAGGAAAAAAAACAAAGACCACCGCACACTGAGACCGCGAAGTAATAGGATCTCTCGCGCTCACAACCACCAAGGTTAACTTCCGAAAATAGGTGTACGACGTGATTTTAAAAAACACACACAACAAACATAATTTACACACGCACGCACCAGCGATTTCCCTCTCCTGATGGGATGACGACTGCTAGCTGCTGCTAGCGATGACTCTTCCCCGAGGAGGACCTCGGTGCTCTTCTCTTTTTCCTCCTAGGGTGCAGCATTCAGGATAAGGCTGCTCTTCGGTGCTCCAGATTAAAAGAACAATGCCCCGCGCTGCACCTAATACCGTTGCGCTACCTTTTTTTCGTCGGATAGCATAAGGGACACCCACACCGTTCGGCGTAAGTACCCGTTCTCTCTCTCGAGCTGTGCACACGTGTGCGTGAAAGAGAAAGAGAGAGTCAAAGAAGCGAAGATGGCGCGCGGGTTTTACGAAACTCCGTGAAAGCGCGATTCTAGTGCTGGTCGCGAACGCTGGGAGGGGGGAAGCAAATCAGCTGCACGCACGGCGACTCACACGATTTTAATTTACTCGCTGCGCGACGACGAGGTCCAATGGTAAGGTCGTAAGGCTGCTTGCCTTGCCCGCTTGATTTCGGTCTTTTTTAGGGATTACGGTATGCAACTTTCTTTTACTCGAAGGTGTACGGTTACCTACAGCGCGAACATTTTTTTTTTTTTTTTCTTTTTCGTTCGACACAATACGATACCGTACAAGCGCGTCAAAATCGATTGAATTTTTTATTGGATTAAATGAGGCGATAAACTGTTTTAATAAATTCAAATTTGAGATTTGCTTCACGGCTGCCTTTTATTATTAGAATTCAAATCTAAGTTTTGGAATAGAACGTAATCATAGAATTCAAACTTTAAGAACACCAACTTGTTCAAGTTTTTTAAACTCCGATAATGAAATCGATTGATTTTTTATCGGATCAAATTATGCAAAAAAACTGTTTTGATAAATTAAAATCTAGTTTTTGGAATACGCCGTTCTATTGAATTCAAAGAGCATACATAAATTTAAAGTTTAAGAATACTACGTTCCATTGAGGAAATTCAAATTTTTGAACAGTTTCGCACTCACTGTAATTACAATTCATAAGAAGGTCTTTTATTTCTTCGCAAGTTGGAGAATGGCGATTGTACTTTCGGATAAAACCGTTAGAATTGGTACCTCTTTTTCCTCTACCTATTCAATTGTAATTTTCTCTGCAGTCGCGGCGAAAAGATTCGAAAGATTTAAATGCAGTGGATTACCGTATACTTAGGTGCTGGGGTGGGCCAGGGGACAGCTCGGGGGGGGGGGGGGGGGGGGGGACTATTAAAAGTTTCAAAGCGTCGCCCGGACTATTATTCGAGTCGTCGGGCTGTATGCAGGCACTTTTCCAGCCCGCGCCAGCGAGCCGCGCGGGGCGTCTAAAAGTTAAATGTAAATTTTATTGATTCGCTCCCATTTAAACTAATTGCCGGTAATCTCCTCCACGCGATATGCAAAAAGGAGCAGAGTTCTAGCTGCGGGCTTTTTTGTTTTTGAGAAAAAAAAAAAAAAAATGCGCAACAAACGAAGTAAAGAAGGGAAGAAAGAAAGAAAGAATTGCGGTGCATAAGTCTCGACTTCTAATCTCGGAGAGGAAGCCGTAGTGTTGTTCTCCGTGACGCGACGTGTATAAATGCCGCATGACGACCAGCTAGCTAGAGTACAGAGCGAGAGCCGAGAAAAAAATAAACTGGTAAATTATGTGCGGCGGGCGGGCGTTACGTAAACGACTTTGCATAAATTGTACGACACGGCCTTTAAAGCAAAGCGTTTACGTACGCAATTTGCATTCGCTCGCTTGCTCTCTCTCTCTCTTTCCAGCTCCACTCGATCTTGACAAAGGACGCCTGATTGTGTCTGTCTATCTATTGTGACTTTGTCGATCAAGCCTGCTGCTGCACGCGCGGGTTGTTTGTTGTTTGGGCGAATTCCTCACCGTGGAAATCATTTCGCGGGACTGACCCTCCCGTACGTATATACGCACTTTTTTTTCCCGGCTAATAGAATGATGCCTTCTCCTGGCGCGCCCCGGAAATAAATGAAATTTTCTGGCATTAGCCATGACATCTGTCACTCTTTAGCTCCCCCCCCCCCCCCCCCCCCCCTGTTTGCCGAGAAATCAAGGATAATGAAATTGTCGATCTTGTTTTCTTTTCATCAAATTGGCTTCGATTTGTGTTCGTTCGTGCTTGATTGACGCGGATACAATTTAACCATTGTTTCGGATGGCTGTTTTTATTAAAAATGCGGCTGACCCGGGGAATAATTAAATTTCGACGGGCTGCCAATCCAATCTTGCAATAAAAATTTTTTAAATAAACAGGTGAATTTTCGGTTCGACGTTTTGGTAAGTTCATCCTGATGGGAGTAATCAAGTTTCAATATCAGCTAATTACGAGGGTAAAAATATTCGCGAAGGTTGTAAAAATACACCGGTAAATTGACACGGCTTTTCATATTTAATCGGGAGTTCAAAAGCTCCCCGGAGAGTAATGAAATTTCTGTAGCTGCCAATTACAGAGATAGTAAGTATTTTTAGTCTGAAATTATTGTTAACATTGAAGACTGGCCCTAAAAATAGTCTATTTATACATTTTTTTCAGCTTTAAAAGCTCTTTAAAGCTTTTAAAATTGATGTGAATTGTATCGACAATATATAATTTAAAAAAAAAGTTACTAAATGAAAAAGCTTTTTATAATAGGTATGAGCTTTCATGATTTTCGCGAAGATATTTTTTAATTAAGCTAGACGGATACGGAATGAAAAAGTTTTAAGAGGGCACTTTATATTATCGTTTCATTTAAAAAAAATGCGTTCAGGGAAAAAATTGCGGTGACCATTCAGTTGGAAAAATTCTTAGAACGCTTTAGTGTATGAGGTAAAATATAACGAAAAAAATCAGGATATATTATTGATCATACTCAAATTGCTTCGTCTAAAGTATGGATTAGATATTTTTACTAAAAATTACTTTGAAAGATTTTGTGCGACTATGTTGCTATTTACAAGAACGTGCAATATAAATTTTTGTAATTAAAAATTAAGTGTAACAACAATTTTTGGTACTTGAAACAATATTAAATAATAAAATTATAAAAATTTAATGGTGATAATTAATGTATCAAAATGATTCCATAAAAATAATTATTTGAATGAGACTAACAATAAAATAATAGATTAGATCAAAAAACTGATATTTCATACGTACATTTTTATGATTTTAATGAAGAAATAGTTTTAAGATGTTCCTTGAATACTTGAATACTTATTAAACACCAAATTTAAATTTGAATATTTACAAATTCATAACATAGAGAGGACGCATCGTCCGGAACAGCATTCCTACCAAAACTTTGGGAGTCGTTTTCTCATGCTAAATGACGAATCAAGGGGTTACGCACTTGCCCCTGATTGACAGGACTATCACAGAACTATCAGATAAAAATATTATATCAAACTCTCGTAGTCCTGACCCGTTTAAAATGGATTGGCCAAGACTATTTAGGGCTATTCAGGACTTTTATCACAGGACTAAGTGATTAACCCCTCGTGATGAATTAAGCCATTCAAATAATATTTCCATCTAATTGATAAAAAAGCAAGAGTCCAAATAATTTTACGTCATTATTAGAAAAAACCTTGGAAAGAATGGATTTTTGGGTTCAATTTCCGAAAACCAGTGCATGAAGTCTTTTGAAAGTTCTAGAAACTCGCGTTTTCTTCAATTTTTTCGAATGAATTTTCAGAAAAAATATTTTTATATCAAATTTTGATAATTTTTCCAAATCCGGTTACATGATTTTTAATAAGCCATTTAGTACTCTTATAAATCAAATTGCAAATAATCCGACTCATCAAAATCGAACTTGAAATTTTATCCCAGAAATTTTTCTCCTGGTGTCAAAGATAATTAAAATCATTATTTTATCTCTTAATCCCAAGACTTTTGACAGTATTTTAGATTTTCTATCTGGACCATAACACAATTTCGAGGGTTCTAAACCGGGCTTTTTCACACCAATTTAAAGGGTCACTCTTTTAAACTCGCGGGCTATTCAATTTCCCCCAAGCTAAATTATGTAAACCTCCGGGCCATTAAAAATTCACCTGACCCTAATTGAACCTCCCGAAATTACTCGGTCATTACAGCCCCGGCAGGCCTCCTCGTACCCACTCAAAAATCCCGAATAAATCAATAGGCTAACGATCAGCAATCCCCAAAAGCTCGCTGCCGAGTCATACCGCGTAAATCAATCAGCCGGATATATCTCCGAAAAAAAGCTCTAGTTCTCGATCAGTCATTAATCATTAACTGTAAAATTCTCTTCCCCCACCTCCTCCCACACGTGCGGGGGCATCGGCGGCTAAAATTTCTCTTAATCCAAAGAAGGGGGTTGAGGGGGGTCGGAGTAAAGGGGAAGGGGGCAGCTGCTCTCAGACCCAATTAATGGGATTTTCGGGGGCTGTAAACACGGCAGCGCGCGCACCGGTTCAATACTCGGCGCCTGCGCCCGGGGCAACCAGGAAAACTCGGAGTTTTAGCGAGCGAGCTGCGAGAGCCGGCGACGCTGCTTGCTGCTGCACTGTGTGTTCATCACCCTCACGGGCATGCGGCCATCGGCGAGGAGGATTTGTGCGGCGTGGATTCCTGGTTTACCTGGGCTGCGGCTCCTATGCTGCTGCTAATCATGGTGAGGACAGTGATTGTCAAAGTGATTATCAACCGTGAACAATTTATTTAAAACAATAAGTGTTGTTGTGCGAGTATACGGGTTAATCCTTGGCACCCCGGATTTTCATCGCCGTCCCCCCCGTGTGATCGATAAGTGTGGCCCCCCCTCGGAGCAGAGTTTTGCAAAAGTGATAACTTTGGAAGTTCCCCGAGTACGAGTGCGTTTATAGACTCCGAGAGGGGCTCTTATACCCAGTGCATATAAATAAAACCCGGAGCGAAGCGACGTGCGTCAGACTCGCGGGCCCTATGTGTGTCAGCTATGGTAATTTATAGAGCCTTTGACGCACGTGCGCTCGCGAATCAAAGTCTCGTAGCCGGATTAATAATTCCATAGAACACAATCGATTCGTAAACTTAGACATCGACGGCGGCGTCGCGTGACTCGACCGTCGAGCGTTTAAAACCGAGTTAGCGGCTTATTAATTTTTATTGCACGAGAGAAACCCCCGGCGCCGCGAGTGGCATTTAAATTCACGTGACTACAAAAATAGCTCCATTTTTGTCCCCCCGCGACTCGCGAGTGTGTATCCGAGTCAAGTGTCTGCATAAAAGCTCTCTCCCCCCACCTCCCCACCTCCCTCTCCTCGGGCCCGGTTGTCGCTTGCTCGAGGAGAAACTTGTTTTATTAATGTTTGGCGAGAGCACTCGGGGGCTCCTTTAGCGAGGCCGTGATTAAATGTTAATCAACTGTTTACACGCGGTGCCTCTCCGCCGGCTGGCTGCACAAACCGGGGAAAATTATAATCGGCCGACGACGCCAGACTAAAGATAGATGCGGGGAAAAGTCGCGGGGATAATGGCAAAATCGATGAGGGCTTTGATGGATGGCCCACCCCCTCCGGGATTTTTTTCATTACCGGTTTGCGGTACCTTTCATACCGTAAAATTTTGACAAATCGTTTTTAAATAAGGATTGCGGCCGAGGGGGGCTAAAGTTCATACTCCGGCAAACTCGTAATTTTAAAGCTTTGAGAGTGTCTATTTTGGTTTACGGTTCAGAGAGCTTGAGCTTGCGGCTAAAATAATGTGCCCTCCCCCCACCCCTGCCGAAGTAATTAGAACACTCGATATTTCAATATTTAGATTCAATTAGAACGGAAAAGATTATAAAATCGATGCACGGAGAGCTGGGAGGCAGAGCTTTTTAAATCCTATTTTAATTCACGGTTTTCATGAATTTTATGTATGAGGAGTATTAGCATTACTTTTGAAAGTTTAGCAAGATTTACTTATAGAAAACGCTTTTAAAATCCCGCGCGGTTTATGGAAAGCGCTCTTAAAATCCCGCACTTCATTTTTACGAAGAAACAAGTCAATTTTCATAGATTTCGAGTAAAATCAAACGGCACATGATCATCGGTTTAGATCACCACTTTAGATACAAACGTTATGGTATGAGATATTCAAGAGGGTACGCCAGATACTAATCTAACCCAGTTACAAGGACCTTTTGTACTGAAACGATTGTTTTGATCTCCACTGTACTCGTACAAAAGTTCAATCCAGTTCAAAACAAAAAGAAAACGGGCTTGTTCGGTAATGCAACCAAACGTATAATATTGACATTCGACCGTACGTTCGGGAATCCGTATATACACAGGATTGCTATTTAAACACAGTTGTCGTACGAATAAACACGGTGCACAACAGCCCCGGGATTGAAATTCCCAAACAACTCTCATGAATCCCCATACGCCCGTCCGTATAATAGTAAACTTACAACCAAAGTATAAATATGAATGATTAATATTTCAGCTAGCAGCTGGGGAGGCCGTGCAGGTGCAGCAACAGGAGTTGCACCGACAGGACATGAACGAGTCGTCGTCTTCACCCTGCTCGGGCTGTCTCGAGCCGCCCCCGGACGCGATACTTCGCATCCCACCGCCGCCTCTGCCCGACTTCCTGGCCCACACCTCGAGCAACTACTACACGGAGGTCGTGGACAACCAAACTACGAGCTCGGCCGGAACGGGTGAGGACGTATCGCTGCTCGAGCACTTGAGGCCGGCGTGCAAGTACTCGTGCACCGGGGCCGCCGAGTGGCGCATCAACGACGAGGGCTCGCACCACCACGTCGAGATACCGCAACAAGGTGCGACCGAGCTAGAACGCACCGTAGTGTTAAGCCGAGGGGGAGCGAGCGGCGTGTTGTTACCCCATCCCCCAAAGTCCCCCCCCAGCCCCCTGCTTTGTGCGGCTCTTTTTACCGGGCTCGAGTCTCTTCTACCTACCCCCTTTCGGGAAAAAAAGAGCTGGAGGGGACGAGCACCGGCAAAGAGCCTCGGCTCTTTTTTTAAATGTTTTAAACGCCGGACCTTAATTATTAATTTTTTCCTTGGAGGAGCAGAGACGCTTTGAGGATAGTTTTTCTGTGAGAGCCATGGGGGTGGTTTTTTTTTTTTTTTCTTCTTCCTTTTGTGGGGGAAGGGTTCAGTGACGCGCGGGGAGGCTTCGATTTACGGTTCTTTCATGCGGAGTTGGTTTTGAGTGTACTGTAGTGTTCACGTCAAAGATGGTCAAGCTTTCGGAGCTCGCTCGGCTGAACGCCGAACCCTTAACTCGAAGTCTCGGGTTCAAATCCCCGTAAAAGTACTCGGATTGAAAAGGAAAAAACAAATTTTTACTTGGAAGTTTGAAGTATTTTACAACTAAATTGAAAGTTGCTATCAAATGAATTTAATTCACCTAAAAATTTTGTTTACTGGTTCAGTTTGGTGCAATCGAGGTTGAATCGCAAGTTTTTATTTTACCAGTTAAATTCACTAAATAGATTAGGAAAAAATTGTCATAAGAAACTTATTTTTTCATAGGTTCGCTCAAAATTAATTAAAACAAACCGTTTTTAACCGCATTAGGATTTTATGAAAAACCTTTTTAAGAGAAAAGCTTAAGCGTTAAAAGCTTAAGTTAAAACTAAAACATGGAAATTAATACATTTAAAAGTTTTATAAAGTTATTTATTCATTATAAAGTTTCTCATGACATTTAAAAAGATTACAGATTATATGCAAACGCAGTAAGTACAGTTATTTAGGTAACTTATAGTCCTTAGACTTTTGATTGCTTGAATTTGAAAAAGCATAAAATATCAATCTCCATTAACTAAACAAATTAAACCTTCATTTAACCACAAATTTATTTGTAAACTTTCGGGTCTTTCTTTCAATTAAAACTAGCTTCTAAGCTCAGATATAAATTTATTATCAAAAAGTCGCTTCGACTTAATGCAGTCAATTATTAATGAACATACGTCGGCATGCTTTTTCAGAGAGTAAATTTAAATGTGAATATTCGTATGAATTTTTCATACCACTTTACGAAGAGAGCTAAAAGACCAACAATAATGAATTCATTAAAAAAGTAAAAAAAAAAAAAAACAGTTTTTGAAAAATTACACGCAAGCTCATTAAATAATTTCTCAGTGCGAATTGGTTAGAACTCCTTTACTGATTCAATAAACGAAAATTATGAATGCGTAATCACATTCATTCGTCAATTACGCTTCTACGCCAATTGTTAATCATCCCAGAGATAATTTGCAATCAGACAGGGGTATAATTACAAAAATCATCAATAATCACGTGAAATTAAATTATCCATGAGCTCCGAACGCTGAATTAAACTTTGAATAAACTTTAAAATACCTCTCAATCATTTTGTGTTTCAGGATCAATTTTCGAAGATACCTGGCTCGTCATTTTAATATGCGCGAGCGTCGGTGTTATATTCATTGGAATTATATTAGCAACATTAATGATAAGGTGTAAATTGTAAGTACCTTCCAAGTTGACTTCTCTAAGTACCAAAGCAGTTGAAACTAAATTTTACCTAAAAAAAATTAATTATAAATTAATGATAGTATAATGATTATAATTTTAAACTTGATGCTTAACCCTGCAAACGTGTAATATCGGTCACTATTAAAACCGATGTGTCAGTGTGACATTGTCAGGAGAACCGAGTTTTTAATTATAATTGAAAAGAGAGAGAGAGCTGTACATTTTGCTAAAAATTTTGTTGTCCTGAAAATGTCGGCCTGATACGATTGTTTTAATAATGACCGATGTTAAACGTTTGCAGAGAATAAGTACCAAATTAATTTATGATAATAGTTAGAATAATTTATTTAAACAAAGTGAATATGATATTGCGAATCGTACATTTTACAATAGTGTTAAATGACAGATATCAAATTTTACAAGTGTCGGTTATTTTAAATATGCATTGAAGAGTTCCAGTTAAAAATAATACGCATATTTTAAAGTGAAACAATTCGAATAAATGATGTAATAACTTTGCAATCGCTTATTTTCCAGTAATCAAAACGTCGATCAAACGAACGACGGCGCGTCACAGTGCAGCAACCGCAGCAACAAGAACAGCACTCTGTCGACCTCGACGGCGTCCTCGAGCATCCAGACGACGACGACAACCTCGGGGAGCGGTATCGGCTGCAGCAGCAGCAGCGGCGTCAGCGGCACCTACATCATCAACAACAAGTCCATCGTCCGACTCCAGAACGAGGCCATACTCTACGGCAGCGGAAACGGGGAGCAAGACTCCCGGGTAATGTGGGCCACCCTGACGCCTCGGGGAACAACGAGGCACTACCTCGAGGATCACACCTACGAGACCATAAACGAGAACCTGCCGCCACCCCCGCCCCCGCCGCCGCTGCCGACTTACGCCGAGGTCGGGTACCTGCACAGGAGACCGAGCGAGCACGTCGACCTCAAGGCAATACCAACAATTTATTTGTCATACCACACTCCGGATGTAAGACTCCCCAAAGCCTCTAGCGCATGCACTTATTTTTGTTTCATGGTTCATTCGTTCATTCCTGCTGCATCACTTTTTTTTCAAATCAATTTATTTATGTTGGTGGTTTGGTGGAATTCAAGACCCCGTGGTACACTCTGAAAATTAATTACTTTTAATCTCTTAATTAATTTTGAAGCTTAAATGTGTGTATTAATTAATGTTGTTTCGGGTGAAATTATTTTACAAGACTCGTTAGAGTGTGCTACGAGGGTTGATTCGTATTTTAAAATTTTTATAGTTTGTTACGTGTTTTAAGATAAAAAATTCTCACAAAAAATAAATTTTACATCGACTTAAAAAGTAAGTTCCTCTTAAAAAATTTTCAAGTTTATGATAAATTTTTAATAGGGACATGAAAGTAATTAAAAATATGCATAACTAATTTTTATGTCATAAAAACTTTGGTGAAGGATGAAAAGTAAGGTAACTGATTCTAAATTCAGCCACCTGAGCGCAAATCGATGCTGTAGCTCGCCCGTTTGGTTTTTTTTTATGTGGTTAGGCTCGTTTTGAAGCTTGATCCAAGAGCTTTGAAAGTAGCCTAGGCGCGTTTGATTTCAATCAATCAGCCAAAGTATCATTGAGTTTACTGAAACTTACTTTTTAATGAGTCAAAAAATTTGTGCAACTAATTTCAGCCACCCCTAGTTTTGAGTGTTTTTTTATTTCTTTTTTAAAAATATTTACTCGAGGACTTGTTACTAGAGAGTAACATTAAATTTATAAATTTTAATTAAAAAACTATGAAACTTTACTGTTTTCATCAGTTAGTTTTTCAATTAAAAAGTAATTAATCAAACAGTATATTATTGCTCTCGATTTTTAAACATGTTTTGGATGGCCGAAATAAAGTACAATAAGATTAAATTAGTAATTTAAGCATCAAATCGGTTTAAGCTCAGGAAAAGTTAAAGCTAAAACAATAAGGAACAGAACCCTCGTATTGATTTTCCAACGGATGTTCTCAAATTGATTTTTTGACCAATTATTTAGGAAAAAAAAACAAAAAAAAAACTACTTAGTAGTTTAAATCTATGATTTTTAAAAGTCCCAAGCTTCATTTTTTGAACTTTCCTGAGGTGTCATAGAACGCGTACATTCCGTATGCATGGGTGACCGAAATTTGTTAACCGTCGATATTAAGTACACACATATTTTATTAAAAATTCAACCGACACAATATCTGGATAAAAAATCAATAAAAAAAAAAAGAATCAATCAAATAACTTCAAAATCGGACAACTTTGAAAACCGGGATATTTCAAAGATAGCCACACGTCAGTTTATAAACTGTCCGATTTTCCGAAGTAGAAATCAGATAAAAAAGTTTTTTTATTTTACCGCACGGGATGACCTAGTGGTGAACTTTATTTACAAACCACAAGATTTCATGGAAAAAATTTTTTTTTTATTGAAAAATCAAATTAACACGTTTATTGACTGAATCACCTGGTTTTTTTAATCCATTTTTTCGGAATGCTTCCGCTTTTTAAATTTTATTGCATGAAAATTTGATAAGGCTGGACATGGAATTAGTGAGATTTTTATTTCACCTCTTTTTTTTTTTTATCTCGCTTTTCGACTGCAACGCTTCTACTATTCCGTCCATTAAATTCACATGGCTCATCACTTCTGATAAATAATTAAATAATCCGTCAACATTTACTTTTTTAATGCTTTCACAATCTGCTTCCTTTTACAATCTGCATTAAGCTTTACTTCCTTGAATTTCAATTTCACTTAATTGAACGCTTTTATCTGTCGAACGGTAATTGCATCGGCTCTTATAATAATGTGACAAGAAAAACTATTCTTGGAAGATCGAGTTCATTGCACTTGAACGATTCTTTTCTCTGAAATCTTTTTAATATAATTGTTTAATGTCTATATGTTTAAATATTTCATTAAAATACTTTATTTTTGAAAAAATTACTTTTAGTACGCGTTTCAAGCAACCAGTGACTAAAATTCGTACCATTTTGTTTATAAAATAGATCTTTGTACGTATTAAATTTCCAGTTTGAAACTATACGATGTTTACAGACTTACCGATAAGTAGATTGACTTTAGAAGTTTATCAAACTATTGATAAGCCTGGAAACTCTGTGTGCGCGGAATAATAATAATGCTGTTATTTCGGGTAGGCTTGATTTACTTAAAACGAACGATTGAATTTTCAGACTTATCACGATCCTCCAGCCCCGGCGCCGATCGTGACTCGGACGAAGGACGAAAAGGCTTTCGACAACACGGCTTTTGTCGATTACGAGGATCCGTTATCCTTGAAAAACGAGTACTATCAGCTAGAAGATGTTTTGGAGCCCTGTGATCAAAGTAAATATCCATCAATTTTACTCAAACTCTTTTTTCTATCAAAGTAAACAACTCTGAAACTACCTACTCGTGATCCTTGTACAAACAACGCGGGCTCTTGGTTTTTTTTTTACAACAACTGTGCTCTTACGATAAGTTAAAATTTTTAATTTAAAACTTTATGACTGTTGCTGAAATAAATAAAATTTAACAACCTCCTTTTTTTCCGAGAGGAGATAAAGTGGATTTAGCTTGATTGATTCTTCCCTTCTGATTACTCGGGTTAAACTTCGTCCCTGATACTCTTTATGCTTGTTCAATAGAAGGGTTTTTTTTTTTTTTTGGGATTAAAAAGAATTACATCGAGACTTCCTTAGAGCAAATTTAAAAATGATAATACTTCATGATTGATTTTGTCAATTCTGAGTGCAGTCTCGGTCAGTTCCACACCGAAATCGAAAGTCGAGGTGTTTGGTCCATATCCCGACACTCGCAAAAATAAAATAAATAAAGAAGAATTAGTTAAAGGTAAATTTACTATCATTATTATTATTATTTTTTTGTTTCGGTACCAAATAAAAATACATAATATTTAATGAAACAACTAGTCTCATTCATATTTGAACCGGGCAGATGGAGAAAAATCAATCACCGCTAAATTATTCAAAAAGAAATAAGTACGAAAAAAAAAAAAAAGAAAGAAAAGGCACACTCAGAACGAATCAATCAAGATCACGCGGGACAGGGGGTAATAAAAAAAAAGCGTATGCTCTCGAACGAATCAATGGAGAGATCATGGAAAAAAGACTTTGTCCGGGGGGGAAGAGAGAGCAGATAAATCGTAAGTTTGTACAGAGATCACGAGTGCGGGAGGAGACATAATCGTCGGAGGCTGTCTCGCAGTCCCGAAATCACTTATCCCCCCTCCGAAGCTAATCAATACTCCTCGCCCCTAAATTTTGCAGTCTTCTCCGTTCAAGGCCTGTACGGTCTGCCGCCGTCAGGAGCGTCGTCCGCGGGCTCGGTGCGGACACTGGTGCGCCCGCGCGTGAGCTCGCCAACCCGAATCGAGCACCCGAACCTTCCGCCCCTGAACCAGCGCAAGAAGCAGCAGCAGCAGCAACGCAAGAGTCACCACCACCACCATCACCACCATACGTTGGGGAGAACCGGTGGCGGTAACGGGCGCGCTTCTTCCGCCACTACGACTACTTCTTCTGGATCAGCCGCGTCCTACGTGCCGACCATCTAGAAGCCTGCTGAGGTGTCGGAACTTTTTTAGTGGTTTTACTACCAAAGTATGGTGGCTGTGCTAAGGAGATCTTTTATCTTACTTCTATCTCTCTCTATCTATCTTCTATCTCTTCTTTATCGTTCTCATTGCTTTCACTTCGAGGGAATGCGTGCTTATATTTATTGTAATACAGAGACGGGCGAGTTCTGTGATCATTTCTTTTTACGATTGCCCTCGTACCCTGTTACCAAAAAAAATCTGATTTTTATGCGAAGAAAACTTATTTATATCTGATTAAATAATTTTAATAATTTTTTTTTTTCGATTTAGTTAATCAAATTATTTTTGAAATTTTATTTGTCAATTAAAATTAATGATAATTAGTTAAATTTTTTTTTTTTTCATTTTTCATATTTTAAATAACAACCATTACAAGTTATAATTAAAGTTGGTAATTTAATTTAATCAATTAATATTAAAAATTCTCTTTATAACTTTGATCATATATAATCATTGATCATGATTTTTTTTTTTGAAATTATAATAAATGATAGTTACATATATAAGTCAGATTTTTTGCAGGGCACGGCAGCGCTTGTTTTGTAAAAAAAAAAAAAAATTCTATTGTGATCGAAAAAAACGTATGATCCGCTTGCTCATCTCTGGCGCTGACAATCTTTAAAAAAAAAAAATTATTTGTTTCGGAATCGTCGTTGTCAAAAATATCATGATTACGGGATACTTGCCAATCTCTGATGGTGTTGACTATATTTTTGAATAGATGTTGGGAGTGATGAGTTTGTTTTTATGAAATAATCTCTGTCCGTCAAATTTTAAATTTTTTAGAAAAAAAAAAGGAAGGACCAAAAACACTGGATTTTTAACGCATAAAAAGAAGTATATAAGCTATTATCATTTATCAGATGTGTAATCATTTATATTCTTATGAGTCAAAATCATAAAAAAAAAGTACTGTGCTACACTGTCCATGGTTTGATAATCTTATCAAAACCAATTTATACTTTTTTCTTTTCGACGAACTTAAGCCGTCATCAAATGCAAACAAAATAAAAAATGATTTATTTTCACTTTAAAAAAAAAATAAAATAAAAAAGAAAATCGAAAAAAAAAAAAAAACAAAAATATATTATACGGTATCTACACTGTAGATCGTCATAAAACTGTAGTTTTTAATTATAACCTTGAGGCATACACCTCATATAGAAGTCTGAAATCAAACGATTAAGAGTCGTCTGATAGTTACGTAATTTATAACATAATTCTAGAAATTCTACTGCTTTTGAAAGAGAATGAATTTTTTTGAGTGATTCTTTTTCAATGAAAATCCAGAGCTAGACTAAGTTTTGTAAAAAAAAAAAAAAAACGCGAATTTTATCTAAGATAGTCAAGTAGAGGTAACTAGTAGTGTTACAGATTCATGTGAGCCCTTAATAATAGCAACCTCGTTTACAATTAAAATTGACTGTTGCATGAGAGACTTGAAATAAAAATTTCTAAAATTCGGATATTTCGCTATTGAAAGCGCGAGTAAAATTTTTGTAAATTTCCATTAAGGGTTGATATGAGTCTTAAATAATATTCTTTTCTTGCGGTTACGATTTTTTGTTCAAAAAGTTATTAGATTGTTTTTGCTGCAATTTTTTACGCATGTAGATAATAGAAACTCTAAAAGATAAAAAAAAAAAAAATGAAAAAAATAAATGTATAGCGTCTAAATTTTAATGACGGTTCAATTAATATTTTTAATGCCTATTTATAGAGTATTTAAAAATGAAAAAAAAAAAAAAGAAAAAATAATTTATAAAAAGTAACTGCTGTAGATAATATTTTTAATTTTATTGATCAAGCAATAAATAAAAGTAAAAAAGTAAAAAAAATATTCTAGAGGTATAACTCAAGCGAAAAAGTTGAGTGTGTAACAATCGATGACGTTCCTTGCATAGTGTTACTCTTGCAAAACTATAATAACAATATTGTCCTAACAAGCGTACGATAAAAACTGAATTCATTTTTTTACCAATCTTTTTATATTGTTGTAGTTGATAGAAAAGGTTTCGTATGTTACGTTGATGATGCGAGATGAAAAAATTCCGTGTGAATATTACACTAATGCGAATATTTAATGAAACGTTATTCAGTAATAAAAACGAAAACAAAAAAAAAATGAATAGAAAAATTGTGCAAACGCTGTAGTTGGGATTTTTATAAGAAAAAAAAAAAAAAAAAAAAAAAGTTATAAAATTTGATAAAACTTTTTTCGGTTGTTCGCGAACTCACTCATAAAAAATATTTAATCTTAGACTGATCTCATATAATTACTGCCAATTTAAAAAAAAAAAAAAAGAAAAAAATATATATATTGTGCATATCATTTCGACGAAAAACTGTTTAATTTTTGCAAAGCATGATATTAAAAATACTAGTCATTTTAATTTAAGCCAAAGTTTTATCATTATTATTATTAAAACTATTATTACCACTTTTTATTGTCCTTTTACGTTGTCTGTAATTATAAATATGTTATATTGAAGTTTTTTACTACGAATTTTATTAATTGTACTGCAAGTTTTTAAACTTTTTTATACCTCGTACAATATTGGTTGTGATGATTTTTCAGCAGGCAAACGAAAAGTCCTCGTCGTCAAAACAAATGCGTCAGGACTGATTATTACGAGCTTTAAACTATATTATATGTAGCGAAACGAAAACAAAATATCGCTTTGATGAGTAAATCGATATATTCAAATTAAGTGCTAGAGATTATCCTCTCGTTATTCGGAAGCTCGTAGATTTACTAATAAGTGTACTCATGTACGTAAATAAAATGTGCATTTTCTTCTAAAAAAATTGTTTACTTCAATCACCAAAAATTCGATCCGATTTTTATTTCAACTGAAATTTTTTTACCACTCTGGATTTTTGTACAAAATAAAATATCGAATAACAAAAAAGGATTGAAAAAAAATATTCAGAAATTCTTTCATTTAATTATTTTTTTAAAGTAAAATTTATTTTCATGCTTTTACAAAAACGCAAACTATTTTTTATATTTTTTTGCCAGAGTATTTTTTTTTATCTCTTCTCTGTTTCATAAAATCAAAATAAATACAAAAAAAGAATTTAATTATATAACTGATATAAAAATTACACAATTTCATTTTTGCAACTAGTTTACAATTTATAAGACTTTTGGATTTATGTATACTTACAACATTCGCCTTTGCTTCACCTTTTTACTGAGCTGGAGAAAATATTGATGAAAATAAAATTGTTTAAAAATATTTCACTCGAATATTGACGTTACAAAATTAAACAATAAAGTTACAGAGCCGTTCAGGAATATTTAAATTCAATAAAAGAGAATAACTGCCCCGGTAAATATTAAAATAGTCATAAAACTCGAGAACTTAAATAATTTATTCAATCAGAAAAGAAAATTTAATCTTCTCAAACCAAGGTAGCTGATAAAATATCGAAAATTCCAAATAACCGAATAAAATCATGTTTATAACTCAGCTCGTAAAAAAAAAAAAAAAAACAGGGGAGGAAAGTCACTCCCCGATAATAAAGTAAAAATTTGTCAAATACCTGGTATCCTGAAAAAGTTACGAACTCAATTCGATTATCCCCCTCCCCCGAAATTGACCAAACTTTATGTGTCCCGATAAAAGTCCCATATAAAATCCCGAGCACGTACCGGGACAATTCAAGGAAGGGAGCAAAGTTCGGGGTGCATAAAAACACAGACATCCTTACTTTTTTTTTTATTTTTTGTATGTAAAGTTTATTTATTCCGTCAAGTCATTTTTTTTTTTCTTTTTATTCATTTTTATTATTATTTATTTTTTTTTTTTGGGTTTTTTTTATCGTGACATTAATAATACGACCTCGATACTTTCTACGCCCGCGTTTGTGAGATCTACGATCATCCGAATAATAAACCTCGTGCGAGGTGCCTCGAAGGGGGGCGCACATCAACAGCCGCCCGGCCTGCTAATCGTGGGGGAGGAAAAATCAGGGTGATTTGTTTTTATCTTAGAGAGATTTGATTCGATTAGACGAGCCGGCTTGGCTGTGGATGATGACCAGTGGGGTCGATGACCGCTCCCCCGGTTCGATTGGCTCTCGACGGCGCGGCATCGTAATGGCTTGTTTATTTTTATTCTTATTTAATATATCCAACATTCAATATTCATACGTATTAATACGACTTGACTTTTTTTTTTCTGTGCTCGTGTTGTGTGGCTGTTTTAGTGTATAGTGTCTGTGTGTGTGTATTTTTTTTTTCTTCTTTTGAATTTTTTTTTTTTTTGTGGGTAGCTTTTGGGTGAAAATCAAACGTCGTGACACACTTACATATATCTTATAATAGTAATCATATATGTATAATATTTATATATAAAACTCGTTCGTCGTCAAATCCTTATCTTTTTTGCAGCTGTCGTATCTCATTCTGTTGCACATAATAATCTTTTTTTTTTTATTTTTTTTTTGTATCTGACTTTAAAAAGTTCGTTCCTTTTGCGTTGGCTTATAGTATGTATCGAAAGTCGCAGAATCATATATATATATATAATGTGTAATGAATAATCTCTTTATCTAATTTTTTTTTTTAAGTGTTTACGCGAGGTGCACAAGTACCCCGTCTATTTAATTTCGTTTTGCATGCAAATTTTTTTTTTTCCTTTTTTTTTTTTGTTAATATTGATTGCACACTATAATTATTGTTAATTTTTTTTTTTTGTATTTTTTTTCTACTTTTCTTTTCTGACGTTTTTTTTTTCTAATCGTAACGAGCTTCTATAGCAAACGAATTTTTAGTTAGGGCGATATTATAATTAGCAAAACCGTCCGAACGACTTGTACCTGCTTTTATACCCTGGAAAAGAGGTTATCATTAGTTTTTTTTTTTTTTTTTTTTTTAATTAGTTTCACTATTATAATTTATTTTATAATAATTTATCCAGGACACTTGAGGATCCATACCTGGAGGAAAATTTTTTTATCATTATAATAATAATATTAAAATTTTTTTTTTCAATAAAATTTACAATTGTGCTGCACAACGAAGCCTGTGACAACGAATTTTTTTATCCAACAAATCGGTAATCGCACAAATAAACAAATTCCATACAATAAAATCTATCCTTTTTTTTATTCCTTCTTAAAACACATAATATATATATTTTTGTTCAACGCCTCCCCCCTCGATATAAATTTTCATAAATAGAATTTTTCTACGATTAAAATATATGAAACACTAACTTTTAAACTATCACATATTTCTATATAAATCCGTACGTAAAGTGTGCGCAACATCACAACTTCAACACAAAATAAAAGCCTCTCTCGAAACACTTAACATCCATAATAAACTCAACGTGTTTTATACGTACGCTGTCAGAGGCATCGCGTGTAGGCGTTTTTTTTTTTTTTTTTTTATCGTCTCGGTGGTATCGAAGCGTGGCATTAGACAGAGAGACTAAGTTTTTATTTAAACGTGCGTGCATTGCCTCGGATCTAATACATATTTTCTAAAACCCTGTGTTACAGATTTATTTAGTTACTTGATTAAATCCATTAATACTTGGCGTGCGTTGTTCATGTATACTACTTTAGTGACACGTACTTCTAAAGAAATTTTTGAAAATTTCGAGAACGCTCAGCTCTTTGTTTCTTGTAAAGTTCGAGTGTTTTTTTTTTTTTTTTATCGATAGCGTTGGTTACTCCTATATATTAGATTAATGACCTTGCGAGCGACTCGCCAATTAGAAAAAAAAAGTGTTTTCTTTCTTTTTTTTTTGGGTAAAAATTTACTAATTGGGAAGAAAGTGAAAAAGGGAAGAAGAGAAGAAGAAAAAAAAAACGCGCGAGAAGTAATTTTTCTCTCTTTTTTGGAGGATTAAAAATAGTTTATTGGCTTGTCAATCGTCGGGTCACTGCGCGTAATGTATATATGTATGTATGAATGACGTCACTCGTTCTCTTGTGTTTACATACACCAGCTCGTTTCGTATATCGTTTCAATTCGTTTCGTTATTTCTTCATCTTCCTTGTATTCCGACTCTTTCGTATATTTGTTTTTTTTTATTTTTTTAAGTGTGCTCGTTTTTAGAAAAGAAATCACAGATTCGTTACAGTCCACTTACAAAAATATTTTTGGAAAAACACTTGTGGAGTAATTAGAGATTAGTGATAAAAATGTACATCGAATATATATCATTGTGCATATATTCATAATATCACTATTACGTTATATACGAATAATACTGATTTACCGATTAATTAATATATCACACATACCCAAAAACTTTGACTAAAATGATTAATTATTATTATTTTTTTTTATTTTTTTTTTTTTGCTTCTTATCTCAAGAAAAGTTGCTTGTCTGACGTAATATTTACTCAAACTCCTCGCGGGGTGTCTTTTGATTTTCTTTCATTATCATTATTATTATTATTCTTTTTTTTTTTTTTTTTTTAATCTATTTTATGAGAACGTAAAACTGTCTATGCCTTGGATTCATTAGAAATAAGTAAATTACAGAAACAAAAGAGCGAGCGACGTCGAAATAACAATTATTCAAATTTTTTTGT
The DNA here is from genome assembly GCA_038277355.1 of Encarsia formosa. Taxonomy (NCBI): domain Eukaryota; kingdom Metazoa; phylum Arthropoda; class Insecta; order Hymenoptera; family Aphelinidae; genus Encarsia; species Encarsia formosa. The sequence goes on from CM076184.1 coordinate 118,897,880, forward strand.
TTTTCAACGCATGAAGACGTGCACCAAACTGAATTCAAAACTTAAATTTACACGTTGACAATCCGTGCCCCTTTCTCTTTTTAATTTACGAGGTAAATTCGATTTCTGGGGTTCGGAGTAAAAAAAAAAAAATACACACATACAGACACACACGAGCGAGCTTTGGGGATGGATAAAGATGAGAAAACGAGGAACGAAATTGCGATAGCGCAACAATACCGTGGGATAAAACGAGGTTCGCGTGTGCTAAAGCATATATAACACGATTTGTCGACAGTTTAATTACGTTCGGCTCGGGTGTGATAAACGCTTCGGTATCCGTAAACAACTCCCTTTGTTTGCCTTTCTTCTTTTATCGTTCGAATGGAGATAGTATATTTTTTCGAAAAAAAAATCGAACCTGTTACTTTTTTAAATTTATTTTTATCGATTTACTCGCGGATTTTATCATGCGACGCGATGAACTAAAAAAAGGGTTCTGCTCATTAGATTTTGAATCCCGATGAGTACACACTAATTTCCGGTTGGGTCAAAGTAACAAATTAACACGAAACATCGATCTTTCGTATGCACGTACACATGATTCACGACCACAAGCTTGATAAATTTCGAAAGTTTGACGAGTAAAAATTTCAAATAAGCTTATGGTTTTGAAATTACGATGTTTGGTTTATCATCTAGGAATCTCGAGAACTTAACTTGAAATTCGTACAATATATTTTAATCTGTGGTGCATTTTTCGGAGTTTTGAAATATCGTTTTTTTCAACGATATTTTTTTTATTAAAGACTACGGTTATCCTAGAACAGCGTGATAAGTACATCCGTTGTCGTGTATTATATTTATAGTTTTTATATTAGAGTACCTATATGACAGTTTTTTGAGCGACGCGGCGGCCCTTTTTTTTTTTTTAAATCGGGAAGAGATTTTTTTTTTTTTTTTTAAAGGATACCTTAAAATTAAATAAGCTATACGACAGCTCTCTTTATCCAGACATTTACATAAATATACGATCTTTAAGTATGGTTAGACACCCCCCTAATTCGAGAGTAAAAAGTTACGATAATTTTTGTTTTTTTTCGGAAAATAATCGTGCGTTGTATTACTCTCGACAAAGTGTAACATTCAGCGACTTCGAATTTTCATTTAAAATACTCGAATAACGTGCATAACAGCCGCCGCGCACGTGTGTGAAATTTTCAACGAAATAAATTTTTACTCTCTACGCGGTGCGTCTCCTGCGACTCCGTCATGTAGTTTTTTTCTTTTTCTTTTAACAAGCTGCCTTCCAACACGGAGTTTTTTTTTTTTAATTTTCAAACTTTTTTGGGAAATTTGGCTGATTTTGTTTATAAAAATTTGTAAATAAGTTATTCACTCGAACTAAAAAGTACAATTTTTTATGCTTTCCGAGGATTATGGGAATTTTGAACTTTTGAACAAATTTCGAGAAACGATATTAGTTTTTTTGAAATTTCAGTAATTTTTAAGTAAAAACACCGTGTCATGAAGGACCTTTAATACTGTTTCTTTCACATTTTCATTCATTTTAAATAAATCTTTAAGATAAGGTTGTTACAACGAGCTTAATTTTTTTTTTTTTTCATATAATTAACTTATTAATCGATACAAGTATAGGCATAATGTTTTTTTTAAATTTTATTTTATAATTCTGCTTTTCATTTATTTATATATGTATAATCGTACTCGTATTTATTTTGATCATTCATAATCTTTCACCTCATAATGTATACTATAATTACCTCATATAAATTTTTTTATATAGATAGATCGCGTGAGTAACGCGTCTCTTAATAATTGTCATCATGTATATTCAGCGTCTGATGCGTTTCCTTTTAACGATTAATATTAATAATAATTTTAATATTTTAAATAATAACATTATTCTTAAACATCTAGGGGTCCTTAATTTACTAGGTTGTTGTTGTTGTTTTATCTTTTGTCGTTTTGGAGTTTATAGGCCGTGGCTATACAGGGCCCTCTATAAAAGTCATGTAATATATAACTTTTAACGTGTGGCACGCGGTCTCCTCAGATGTTGTTTTTTACTCATTGACGATGTGTTTTTTTTTAATATATAATATGTATATTTATAAACGAACGGCCGGCCAATCACAAACATTCATCGACAACAAATTACACTCACACACATTATCCGTAAGTACAAAGTACCTTGCGAGCCTCGCTTGTGCTTTCGCGGCTTTTTTTGTTTTTACAATAGGAGAACTGGAAGCGATTCGCATAATCCGGCGAATCTTTCATAAGTCTTGTGTTTTCTTCATTTTTTTTTTTTTTTTTTTTAATTATTTTTTTTTTTTTTATTTGTGAATCATCGTATCAAAATCGTTAAAAAATTAGAAGTAATTTGTCGTTATAAACTAATACCACGCGCGTGTCAACGGCGTGTTTTAGAATTTAGACGCGAGAGGGGGGTAACGGTCGGGAAAGGGGTTGGATTTTCGTGCCGACAACCAACGATTGTTGTAATAAGTATGCGTTTTTTTTTTTTTTTTTCGATGAGATGATTTTATTACTTTCACGAGTCAAGGCTGTCTTAGTAGTGATGCAATGTACGCGTTATTTATTGCCGGATAGGAAGATAACGGGAATAATACAGGGAAAGGGGGTGGGGCTTACTCGTCGTCAGCTGGCCGCGGCGCGGATGGCGAAATTAAATCCCGCCGAAAGCTCGGTTAGCCAAGGCTCGCAATTTCTTATACAACAACAAGATAAACGTAAATTTATCGTTATAATAATAATACCAATAATAGTTATTATTATCATGGACACACACAGTTTAACACACACAAAAACAGTATCGGCGGCGATCGTTGGCCGGTCCGCACATCGTCACTTTTGCACGATTTCGCTTTCGTCTGCCCCCATGTAGTAGAACCAGTAGCCAAAGTTGAACCCAGCAAAGACCATTGGAAAGGCGAACCTTGAAAACACGTCGATTTTAGCACTACCCCGGGCGTGCACGGTGAGCCATCGTCTGGGTATGATGCCCCAGACCAGCGGGGACTGCTCCTGCCCCGAAGTCTTCCTGGTGGCATTGGTGAACGGAAGACGCTTGAAGCCCGTCGGCGGAAAGTTCGTCGCCTTGAGCAGCTGAGCCGCGGCCTCGGCCGCAGCCTGGTGTTGCTGCTGCATGAAGTCGGAGCCCGAGCGCCGGAGCGAGGCCGTCGGAGAGGGCCCGGTCGGAGCCGGAGCCGCGCTCCGCTGGCTGCTCGGACTCCGAGACCTGGAGTGCGACCTCGACCTCGACCTGGATCTGGAGCCCGACCTGGAGTGCAGGCTGTTCCTGGATCCGGATCGGCCCAGCTCGATCCTGGTGGTCTCGCTCTCGGTGATGGACGACGAGGAAGGCGAGTGACTCCTGGAGGTCGAGCGGTGCCTCCGGTGGTGCGAGCTTTGCGACGACGGCGAGGCGTCCCTCTGCTGGCCATCGTGGTGGTGATGATGGTGATGGTGGTGGTGGTGGTGCGGGTGCTGAGATCTAGGCAGGTGGTGGTAGTGGTGGTGCTTGTGGCTCGCCTTGGGCGTGGTTCGGTTGCTACCCGAGTCCTGCTGCTGCTGATGGTTGGCCGTGGCTGACGGAGATGACGTTGTTGATTGTTGTTGCGAGTTGCGTGGCTGGGAGTAATAGAGGTGGCTGCGTGCGACATCCCTTGATCCGAGCGCGTCCTCGTCACCGAGTCTTACTCGCCATCCGCTTCCTCCCGAAAAAGGTACGTTGACCAGTACAGTAGATTGAACACTGCGAAAACGAGGGGGAATGTTATCCGCGCGATGACGTCGATTCGCTTGGACCTCGTCGGGAACTTGGACAGCCACGACCTGCAGCAGTTTTTTTTCGGCGTCTGGGTGTGAAACTCGCACTGGCGCATCTTCTCCATAGACATGCTGTCGTGATCCGGGAGCTTCTTTTTTTATATCAACCAATTGGACACCCAAACATAACAACAACATATTTACATGGATGATACAACATTCATTGTTACTTTTCAAATTAAAGAAATAAATAATAATAGTAAATAATAATAATAGCAACATCGAAGTCATCGTACTCTTCTTTTCGTAAATTTTAAGGGCCAAAGACAATTGTGCCTCTCCCTCGGGAGATAATTAGGAAAAAATTCTCTCCGAACCTTTCTTTTTTTCCCAAGTAAATGCAACTCCGCGGCAACTCTATGGATAATTCATCAACACCCAACTTTTTTAACCCCGGGAATAAAGGAAAAGTTTTTAATTCACCTTTGTTTGAACGCGAAATCTTTTCATTTACCAGTGAGAATAAACTTTTTTTTCTTCTTTTTTCCCAAGCGACCCTTTTTTACGAAAAAAATCGTACGATAATTTGGTTGATTACTGGGTAGGATGGTAATGATTTTTGGTGGGATTGCAAATAATATGTACGCATGCAAAATATTTTTGAGATACTTAATGGATTTTATTTTATTTATCTAAAAAAAATAGATTCGACTCTTGAAAATTTTAGTCGAAAAGTATTATTCTTGAAATGAATATTCCTTTTTAAAGAAAGATCGTTAGCATTCTAAAATATTCAGAGATTCGAGAGGAAAAAAGAAAATTGTGCTTTCTGATGCAAAATGAAATGTTCTCGAACCAGGGTTCAACATCCATCGTTGAACCCTTTTAATTCACCAACTTTTCATTTAAAGCTGCATTAAAATTCATAAGTACTATATTTTTTTTTCAATAATCCACTTCTGGTATCAATTAAATACCCATCGAGTCAAAAATTTCTTTTAGTTCAATGAAAATAGAAATAAAAATAAAAATTTACTCTACTTATTAAATATGCAGGCATGATGGAAAAAAAGGTATAAAGTCCTGAGACGCAATAGCGCTTTAACGGCGAGCGGTTTTACACCAAAAACCGTCAAAGCGTACAGCACTTCATAGACTCTGACGAGGAATACTAAGTGATACAATATTGAAAAGAAAAGGATGATAAAAAAAAAATACATAATTAAAGTCGGAAAAAACACTGACCATGGCGAAATTGGCGGCCGCGTCCGACTCGAAGGGTTCCGAGGCCGGATCGACGGAGGCCGATTGCTCCATCTCCTGGTACTTTTGCTTTTTGATGTTCTCAGAGTGTGAGTCGCTGCGCGAGGCGTAGTTAACCAGGGCAAACTCAAGCAGGGCCCCAAAAACGAAGGTCAAACACACGCCCGTCCACACGTCGATGGCCTTTGTGTACGAGACGGGCGGTAGCGAGGCGTTTATACCGGACGTCTGCGTGGCCATCGTGAGCAGAGTTGTCACTCCTGGTCAAATAATTATCTCAAGTTAAACAGTGTATTTTGAATTTTGGAGTTTAAAGATTTTTTTAAATTGAAAAAATTCTTTTTTACACCAGCTTGATTTTCCGAATTCTCCGAGTGCTTTTGAATTACTCAAATGAGTTTTCAATGTTTAAAATGTGTAAAGATTAAATTTTATCGTTGAATTATTTTCCAGAAATTACTTCAAAATATGTATTTCTGAGGGTACAATTGGTCGAGTGGAAAATGAAAAGGTCAACAATTACGCGTTCCGCTAAATTTAAAATTTTTCAGCGCTTGCAAAAGACAAATTTTACGTCGAATTGGTATTTTCAAATGCACAAAAGTAATTTAAAATACGTCTTTCAGAATTTTTTTTTACTTTTCATAGAACTGTTTTTATTAAGAAAATTGAGGCTACAGAAATTGCGTAATTCAACAATATTTTCCATCAATCGTTAGATTTATATAATTTTATGGAGTAATTAATTTTAACAAAGTTGAATTTTTTATTTTTCTCAGAATTTTCCTGCGCGCAATTTCTTTTTCCATTATAACTGCAAATATTCAAGGTCCAAGATAATTAAATTAATTTCCTTGAAACAAATTGGAATAGAAAAAAAAAAAACCCAACAGGAGTAAATAATTATAATCTCAGTGGGGCATCAAGGTGATTCGCACGGATTAAGCATCCGCACGCTCGCTTGAGATCTTAGGGGATTAAGGTTTAACAGTAAATTTACAGGTAAAAAGCGAGTTGCAGCGCGGGTAAGGCCTTCGTGGGTGTATTTATATGCATAGAAAAATGATAAATTCAAAAAGAAGGTCTTGGGAGGGTTAGGGCTCGTCTCTTTGATCCTCAAAGCTTATTTTCAACTCAACGATCATAAATGACGAGGCTGCTGGCGCTACTGCTACTGGCTGTCCGGGTCAAACGAAGAAAAAGAGGAGCGCGAATAAATAGAGCGCGCAAAGAGAAATTGAGGAGAGGGGCTTACCCAGGGATACCCGAGCCGGCACGGCGCTTTGATCCAGCCAGAAGGACACCCAGGAGACGATGACCAACATACAGCAGGGTATGTAAATCTGGATGAGGTAGTAACTGAACTCTCTTTTGAAGAGCAGGTCCACCTTCAGACAGCTGTACTCCCCTGAAATTTCACGTTAAACAATTTTTTACTCTGATTAAACAAATAATGCGCAGCTTTATCGAGTTTTCACACGAAGATAGAAGCAAGTAAATTGTGACTGAAGGCCAAAATTTTTATAGAACTTTAAAAGTATATGTGCTTGCAAATCAATTCATCATTCTAATTTTAACTAGAAATTTTATAGAATATTTTTATCCTAACTAGAAATTTTACTGAATTTATTAATATTTTTTATCAAGAATAAATCTTAGTAGTTACGTGAGAACATGGCATTATCCATTATAGACCCAATAATAATTTTACATTTATAAGATCATCATCAACGTAAATTAAGTCAAGTACTTATTTATTAATAGATTATCGTAATGTCTTACCGGTGTTTGTTTTGCTGTTACAGTAATCCGTTAAAAACTTCTCGAGGGTAAATCTGGGCAGGTGAAGGTTCTTGACCACTTGTACGGGGTCGCCTTCCTTCCACAGGAACACCAGATCATCTGTTGTCCATCCGTCTAGTTTTTCAAGAGATTAAAGGATTATCAGTTAGTCAGTTTATACTTTGTTGGAATATATATATATTTTTTTTTTCTCTTGGAGTACTTACAGCTAGCCATTCGGAGAGAACAGATTTGCTTGTCGAGAGGGTAGAGCTTGAGATTCATGGGACACGACAACGTCAGCGATATTCTGAAAAGTTTTTTGTTTTACGTTGAGCATGAACTGGATAAACCTTTTTTTCAAAGTAATCAATATGAGTCCGTTAAATACAGCGTTTTTCAAAAATTAAACAAATTTCATCATTTAAATACTGGTAAATTCAATCTTTCACTGAACAGTTTTATACTGTCAAGCTACCTTCATACATTTATTTCAATAATACAGTTTTTTTCTTACTTTAAAAAATTAATCTGCGTGGTTTCAATAGAAGCGGAAATTAAAAAAAAAGAAAATTTAAGTAACGCGGAAATTTAGTTTGACCTACTTGAGTTGAATACGCCTATGAACAGCGGATGAACATCGTATCGTTACGTTTTTAAAAATTCCCCCGAGAAATCCATTCGGTTTTCTATTGAAATTTTCGGCACGATTTTTGGTGGAAACGATATTATGCTTAGCTGGCTTACATATGCACATGATCGGGTTCTTCTTCATTTCAACTTTGATTTCACGTACGCAAAATTGGGGAAATAATTTTTTGCCAGCTCGATGTCAATCGATAAAATCAGATAGTCGAGTGCACCTAATTTTTCGCCTTTCAGAGTTATGAATTTTACGAAGTCTACGTTACACATTTGAATTTATTATTTGAGATAAAAGTATTAAAAACCAACCGTATGCTGTAAAGTACAGATCCTGCTGGAAAGATCCTAATGTACACGTTGGGCATGATGATGTTGTGAAAGTGTCCTTCTTTTTCGTTCGCGAAAAACAAGTCAGGCATCCACACTCGACTGGCGTCGGTGAGAGTCAGATATTTGAGCTTACCTGTTGGATAAATAAGTCACTCGTGAACATTTTATTATTATTATTATTATTTTTTTAAATCTAGATTGTTATTGTGAATAAATAAAAATTTTATCTGTGCACCATTCGAACGTTCGTAAAGTAGCTCGATAATTTTATTTTTACGATTTCGAACCCGTAAACATAAAATTTAACTGTCAAATGTATAAAAGAAAAAGAATTTTTATTTGTTCATGGTTTTACAGCCGATAAATGTATATCTTACCGCCAAGGTCGTCAAATTTAAGTCTCTCATCAAGCCATTGTTCTCGAAATGTCAGCTGTACGGAGTATTCCTGCGGGCACACAAAAACTGCTCAGTCATTTTGTCCTTCAAGAGCTAATTTTTTTGTTGTTTTTTTTTTTCTCTAATTTTTTCTTTTATCAATGCAATCTCGTGGCAAAAAGTTATTGTTCGTATCGTTCTATTTTTGCGAACTATATTTACAAATTTAAATTTCGCGGTTATTTGAGACCTCTAAGTTAAAGTTTTAATTTACTTTAAATTCAGGAAAAAAAGCTTTTTATGTGTCAAAACTTTGAAGTCTCATATTCTACTTTCGCGAATAATAAAAATAATTATTAAAATTATAAAAGTGCAGTGTGATAATTAATTGTCCGATTAGTGCATTTGTACAGCATAAAAAAAAAAATAATAAAATAAATAAAAAAACGCGTGAAAAAAGATTTACCGAACCGCGAGTTAAAATTAATGATGGTGAAAGGTAAAAAAAATAAATAACTGATTTTAACTTTACTAGATGTTTTTTTCTCTAAGTCAAAGCTGTGAAATTGAGTATAAATGACTAAGCTATAAAAAAGAAAGAAAAAAAAATAAAATGTTTTCTAGTAAAGTAGTGCCTGGAAAATAAATTGTTCGAGAAGTAAAAGCAAAAAAAGTACTGCTCAACTAGTGGCGAAAGTTTCTCAAATAAGTCCAAAAAAAAAGTAGTAGCAGTAAATTTATTTAAGTTTATCAAAAAAAAAAAATCATTCCTCGATTTACGAAATTGCGCAATCACTTTTTGTCCTGCTAATTGCATGCGTCCATAGCTTCATGAAAAAACGTGAAACAAGATTTTTCGTGGGTCGTAAAAAAAACAAGGTACACATCTCGACTAAAACTATCCCCGCAATAAAGAGCGGTAAAAAAAGTACCGAGCAAGTTTTTCCTCTCCTCCCGACGGAGTTGGAGCATATCGATTTAAGTAGTGGCGGTCCACTAGTGTCGGACGCTTTTTTGTAGCCTGGGGGTGGCCGGGGGAGGGAAGAACACGGACGCTTTTTCCCAAAGTAATCGGTTTCACGTTTTTTCATTCGGCAACTCTAAGTTACTCTTTTACTTTTTTCTCTTTCTTACACCTGTTTTACAGAACTTGTGTGTGTGGATATAAAAAAAAAAAAAATATGGTGGTTTCAGTGGTGTTGGTGTCCATAACATTACAAACAAAGCCAGCGTTTCTTATCAGGCGCAAGCAAAAATACACAAACCACAGCATGCATAAGCGGTAGACTAAGTAAGCTCGATGTATGTGCATTTAATATGTCGGTCTCCACAAAAAAGCTGGCTCGTTCAGAAGCTCCTAACTAACGTGCAAGAATACTCGTTTTTTTTTTTTTTTTATCATTGCTTTTTTGAATCTCACTTCTTTACTCGCAGCTCGTTGGTCTCTTAACACATTATCTGCGTCTTCTTTTTCGTAAATTCGAACGAGAGTTTCTATCTACCGTCTCGCACTCAAATCAAGTCCATTTAAACAAATTCTTTCGTCAAACGGTTTATGCTTGTTTATTCATACTCCTGACCCCAAAATAAAATGTGTTTACACTCGGACGCACCGTTGTAATCTTTTTCTCCCCCCCCCCCCGCCCGTTGATTAAAACAAACAGTCGCGGTGTTTTGTATCTCCCCCGCACGTACGCTTTTAATAACTCGGTCGGTTATTTGTCCCTCGTAAACTTGCGAGACGGTACTATAGACACCCCGTTGTCAACCCGGAAGTATCGCTTTAACATTGCGATACATGCTCTTTTTTCAAGTAGCAGATTTATTAAAAAAAAAAAAAGTTAAAAAAAAGAAACAGTATGAAAGTTAGATATATATATATATATGTATATAGAACAGTCAGAGGAACACGCTACGTGCATCTTCAGAGATAGAGAGAAACACAGAGAGAAATATAGACAGATGTTCATTCGTGTTTGGATAAGATTATTATTATTAATTATGTCTCGACGCGGATTCCGCTTTATATTCGTGGCCACCTCCTCTTGGTAGTGTATGTGTACGTGTGTGTATGTGTGGGTGTGTGCGATCCTGCTGCGATGCGATAACCCAATTTCAACGGAGACTGGTCTCGGTTCGCATTACCCCGACGTGTCGCTACGCCGTGAACTGTGAATTTTTAACCCTAATTTGAGGTACGCAGTGTTGGAAAAAAAAAAAATTTATCAGCTTTGGTTATCGGGTAAGGGTTGAAAGTATTCGATATCGATTTAAAATATCCACCCTCGCGTGTTCCGAATTTCGTACACCTTATTTATGGGGGTGGGTAGCGGATTTGGGAATTTTTTCTTCGTCCGGGGTTGAGTGACACCGTTTTATGAAAAAAATTCCTCCATCGGTCGAGCGGGAAAAAAAACAACGTCCTGATTGACGTTTAAATAATGCAGTGTTTCTAACGTCGATGCGGAAAAAAATGTGTTTCTCATAACCCGGGGAATGCAATAAAGAAAGACACGCAAAATTGAAAAAAGTAGAAAGAGGTAGTAGCGGGGGTGGGAACCACGCACATTTTTCACAATTTTTTTTGGCCAAGCGAACGAACGAACGAACGAAAAAAACAAAGAGCCCGCGCGATGTCAAATAAATCAGGTGCCGGACGTGCGTACATCTCAATTGTGTGTTATACCGAGTCGTCACGCACAGGATCGTATAAATCCATTTGATGTACCGCGGTCCATTCATACACGCTCTTTTTTTTTATTTACACAAAGCCTCGACGAATCGTCGTCGTGCCAATAAATAACGCTTTTTTAATTAGATTTTTTTTATATAAATAACGCCCTTGGTCTGGGGAACCAAGGCAGGGTCCGAGAATAAACGACTGAGAAGCTTTTTGGGAAGTAGGAGGTGAAAAAGCCGAGAGGTATTTATAGGTACTGACCGAACGCTTACGTTTGAAAAGGAAGCTCTTACTTAACCCGGCGAGCACTCCAGCTAATTATTGTCTTAATTAAAAGTGGTAACCCTTCCTTATTTTTTTTCTTCTCTCTCAATTGTTTAGTCCCAAGTTACAACATGCGAGGTAATTAAGACGTCCAGAAGAAAAAAAAAAAAAGAATCCAGAAAATAAAAAGAGGAAAAATAGCGATACATCGGGGTGGAGAGGGCTAAACTACGGGAATGCAATCGGCGACGCAACTCCATTAAGCACTCGACCTCCACCCTTTCAACTTCCGGTGGATTACCAGGTCGAGCTCAGCCGGCGCCCGACGCTATATGTGCCAGCGAATGCATTGAAACGTGCCTTTCTCTCCCCCCTCGATATCATCGGACCCCCACGCCTGCCTGCCGCTCCCATTTCAATCCCGGACCGAATGAAAGGAGCAGATAAGGAAACGCATTCCCCCCCTTTTCTCCCCCCTGGAGTCCTGACGAGGTTTTTTTTTTTTTTCATTCGCGTGGTAAAGTCAAAGCCGCTTGAATTAGTGCCCCGCGGATGCTTTTATCTTTAATCATCACCCGAAGCTTCTTCTTTTTTTCTTCTTCTGCTACCCACCGCTTCATCGCGATAGCTTTCGAGGATGCTTGGGTTAATTTTTGTGTTGACTGTTCTTTAACTTTAAGATATTTTCAGTCCTTAATTTTTAATTGTTTTTATTGAAAAAAATAAACTTGCAATAAATCAGCAGTACAAACTCTGTGTACACATACACTTACACACATATTAGTTGTAACATTCATTATTCGACAATTTTTAAATCACGTATTCAGTGCAAACAATGATCACGTACAAAACTTTTTTTTTTTTTGCTTAGATAGTAAGGTAAAGATGCCAATTATGATCACAAAAATCGCTACTTTTCAGCATTTTGAATTTTGTTGAAAAAACAAAGCATGTTAGAGTAAATCTTTTTTTACATGCTTAAATTTTAGGTTCTTAGGAACTTAAATAATTTTTTTTTTTTATGAAAATTGTATTTATTTATTGAATAATTAATGTTTAAAGACAAGACCTTTTGGCCCCAGTTTATTAGACAACTTCAGCTTTGGCCCCACTTTATGGAACACTTTTACACGTAAAATCCCGTCTGTGACTTACGAACCCCAGTTGATGGAACGGTTTATCTAATTTTTAGTTAGATTTGTAATTTTTTCGTGTTTGGGAGTAATAAAACCCTCGAATTTTGACGATTTCGTTCCATCAACTGGGGTACTTAAGTCGCAGACGGGATTTTACTTGTAAAAGTGTTCCATAAACTGGGGCCATAGCTGAAGTTTTCTAATAAACTGGGGTCTTGACTTTAAACGGAGGCAGAAAAGGTCTTGACTTTAAACATTAATTATTCAATAAATAAATACAATTATTATATAAAAAAAATTTATTTAAGTTCCTAAGAACCTAAAATTTAAGTGTGTAAAAAAAAATTTACTCTAACATGCTTTATTTTTTCAATAAAATTCAAAATGCTGAAAAGTAGCGATTTTTGTTATCATAATTGGCATCTTTACCTTAAGCAACTTATGATGGTGAAATCTCGATAAAATTCTTTTGTTACTTAGATTGCAATGGTTTTTAAGGGTTCAACCTTTATTTATTTTTTTTTCTTGTATATCGACAAAAGATATGGCTAATCTATATGCTAGTTCGAAAGTAGCTTTTTTTATTGGTAGAGATACTCGATAAATAAATAATTTTATATAAAATTTTATAAATACCGTACGCAGTTGCGTAAGTTCTACCATTAAGTTTGTACTACTAATTTAATACAAAAATATTTTCATTTACATTTTCACGTACTATTTACGAAGTAAAAGTTTCAAACGTATTCCATGTGGCGAAAAGGGTCAGAGTATAATCGCAAAGGCTCCGTTGTATAATAAACAGATGTGACATTTGAGCTGTTGAATTTATTTACAAAATATCAATTCATCTTTCACAACGTGTAAAACTGTGCCATATTTCAGTGGAGCTTAAATTGTCAGCGAGGGAAACCTACTTTAATAATGAAATCGTGACGTAAAAATAGAGAGAGGGAGGGAGCTGGGAATCGAGAAGAGAAGCATCCTCGAGAGTCTCGTTTGTTTTATCCGCCGCCGCCCCGCCAGTAGTGTTAAATTAATTAAGAGCCCATCACATTATTTCGGAGGGTGTGCGAGTCTAGCCACGTCGTCGCCAGAGAAAAGCTCCTCCTCCTCCTCCTACTCCGCCCGGCTTTAGCGTCAGGCCAAAGCTCGTTTCGTATATACCTCAATGGGGATTTCATTGCCGGAGCTCTTCACAATCGAGGGTGTATGAAAGAAGGCAAAAAGCCATCGAGATAAAGAACGAGAGCACAAGTGCGAGATGGAGGCTAAGGTTATGCGAGAGAGAGAGAGAGAGAGAGATTGCGAGAAAAGAGAAAAGATTTTTCGATTGTTTTGCCAAAGCTAGTGTGCGGGGGAGACTAAGGAGATTATTGGGGGCGCTTGTCTATTATTTTGAATTGGCCGGGATGATGATGCCGGCTTTAGTGTTTTTTTGTCATTCTTTCTCCCCCCCCCCCTCCTCCTCTTGGATCTTCCCTCCTACTCTTATTTATTTTACTTTTTAACGACGAGATTTATTAAATCTCACGATTTTATTGAAGAAAGACAGATTTATAAATGATGATGATACACAATAAATGGAAAGAATTAATCTATTTAGGCAAGCTTAGACTCAAAGCTTTTAATTATGTTAAGTTTGCTATTGTTTGCAGTTTGAATTATATTTCAACCAAATTTGAACATTTAAGCTCTCGAGATACTAATAAATTAATTCAGTCAATAACAGGTTTGTGTGTATATGCTTGCACAAGTAATGCACTTAGGAAGATTAAATTTTCAAACTAATGAAATCTAAAATCTGAATACACGTTAAGTGGAAGAGAAAAAAAAAAAAAAATTTACACAATATTCTCATAAATCCTAATGCACAAGTTTTTCGTTAAAAAGTAAGAAAAACAAGTAAATCCGCAGGCACTGGGAGAGGTTGAGCTTGCGACCCGCTGATCTAGATTCAGCGAATGTTACGGATTTTCTTCTTCCCGTGAAGTTTTTTAAAGGTGAGAAGCGGAAAACGGAAAAGAAAAGGAGGCAGAAAGAATAAAAAAAAAAAAAAAAAAAAACAGAAGAGAAATAAAGCGAGAGCATTTTAGGGGATGAAATGGTGGCGCACAATGTGAGAAAAAAAAAAAAAAAAAAGATCGAGGGGGAAGGATGAAAATGAAGAGGCGATATTTATCCGAAAACGCCTACGCGATTACACCTGCGTAATGGCCACTCTAACCGCAAGGGCGAGCCGAAAACTCTTCTTCTCTTTCGCCTCTCTTACTTTTTTTCTTTTTTTTTCGAGAGAGAGCGAGAATCCGGAATTGTTAACGAAAAGATCCGGGCTTTACTCAAATCTACGCCCGTACTTTCAGGAGGAGGCGGATAATTTATAATGTTGACTTTTAAAAGCTTTTATAGTCGTGGAAACACATTCCTGCACGGGTAAAGCTTGATACTCAACTTGATTCCCCGCCCCCTCTTTTTTTTCTTTCTTTACGAAGGAGCTTTTACCGGGGATAAAGGGGATACGTTTTTGTTCTCCGGAGGTGACGCCTTTTTTGTAGAGGTAGTTAATTGATTTTGAAGAGATCCTGGCGTTTACACTCTTAAGGAATTTTGAAACGTGATAAATTCGAAAACTACTTAACAATATTTTACATCTAAAATTTGTGTAACTTTGGTGGGAAAAAATCGCATGGTAATCTTTCATGATTTTGTGTCATGTATTTTTATTTAAGGGTCGATCTAAAGTTAATACTCAGAAAAAAACCATTTTTTAAAGCTGTCGGAAGCTTCACTCAAGACGTATATCCCAAGAAAAAACAGTATTTTAATCGAATTCTGATACACCGACATCAAAATCGGGCGCTCAAAGGCCGTCAAAGTGCTTGAAAAAAAAATGCCCGAAAAAAAAAAAAATTTGAGTAAAAGTGCCAATTTTACCTCCATCGATCACAACCTTTTTTTTCGCCCACCAAACCAATTAAATCGAACACAAAGAAAGAAAGAAAAAAAAAATCGTTGATCATAAATCAACTGTTACAGACAAAGGAAAAAAAAAAAAAAAAATGGAAGAAGACAACAAAAGAAAAAAATTATTTCGCGACAGAAGCCAATCACACTGAGTATTACCTTTTTTTCGTATATATATGTAAGTAAGATTGAAAAACAAAACCAGCAACAACAACACCAACATCAAACACATTTTTACGAAGTTGAACCGTGGGCTCCTCCGATAAAAGCTAATCTTACAAAAAACAAAAGAGATTGAGAGAGAGAGAGAGAGAGAGAGAGAGAGAGAGAGGGACAATGACTGAGCGTCTTGTCTTGATATACACAAGAAGAGTAAATAAAAAGGGAAGAGAGATAAAAGCCAAATGGAAAGATGAGCGAAAGAGGAAAGGGACGTATCGTACAATATGCGTTTGATCGAGTGATTAATGAGAGGGTCGGGTAGAGCGCAAGAGTATAGTGATAGATAACGGTGACAAAGAAGCTTCCGGGCGGTCTGGTTCCTTGGCAAGCCCGGCCGGAGTGGTATGCGCGGTGGGTACATTTATGCGATCTTCAGACTACACAACTCCTTTGTGCGGCTGGCTGCGTCATCGCATTGTGCGTCGCGAGCGAGCCGTGCAGACTGGATACCAGCGCCTAAGTGCACAAAGCTTGCGAGCTTTCGCATGCCGAGCGACGAGCTTGCTGGAAGGACCAGCAGGAGGAGGAGGAGCCGGGTAAGGGCTGCTTGCCAATTCTCGGTAGGTTCTTGACTTCCTCCCTCCCTCTCTCTCTCAAACAGTTTTTATTCTTTCCTCTCTTAGCTGATGCACTGATTTTGGTTGCTGAAACTTTGATTTCATTCTTCGCTCGAATAACTCTGGGAATCTCCTACGGAATTCAAACCAACAAACTACCATCCGAACGGTTCATCATACAAGGGATGTTTGTTTTAGTTTAGCTTGGGTTTATGATGACTCGCTTTTTTTTATCATTCTGTACCAATACGTACTTTTAATAAGACTGTAAAATTTTCTTATCATTAAATTTTTAATTTTCTATTGTACTTCGATGTTACTGATTATGCAAACAAGTCAATGTGGACTTTTAGTTTGCTAAGAATGTTTTATAGTATTAGAGCATCTCAATGCCTGAGATTGAAATAAAAATTGAAAAAAAAGTCAAACATTCTACGCAGTTAGATATAAGTTTTTACGTGATTGTTCTGTTTCAGTATTTATTTCAGTATTTATCATATAGTAAATTGAGTGGAGTATTATATTAGTTATAAGAAAAATTATTCATATAAAAAAGATGCTAAATCATGACTTTCGAATTAGTCAAGGCATGTTCGTGATAAAATAAATGAATCCAAAAAGGGTGAAAGAAAAAAAAAAAAAAAAAAAAAAGCAACAGCAATTCATTTTAATAATCCCTGAGAAGCAAGAAGTGAAACAGTTAATTACGGTCAAAGTTATTTTCTCGGATATGCGTGCAACAGCGCATGAGGATATTCGTGACGACGTGAATTCGCGATGATGAGGCTGAGATGATATATAAGTGAAGATGATGAGGATTATAATGATGATGATACTGGAAGCTATATATGTAATGAGGGGTGTAATAAAGAAAGGGGTCAGGCAATGAAAGCATTAATGAACACGAATGACACATATACATTTGTAGTAGATGAATATATAGGCGAATAATAATAATAATAATAATATTTATAATAATAAATATGGTTTGTAGTGGTGATGGGGGTAGGTTTTCGTTCTCTTACATCGCGCGTGCAGCTCAGGTATTTTATACATGTAATTTTTCCAAATGTAAGTCAAGATAGTTTTACAAAAGCACACACGAGTTACTTTTTACGTGTACAACTTTTTTTATTACAACAAGTTACTTTTTTCTTATTTTTGCTTTTAAACACTTGATGAGTTGTGCGAGATTGCGAGTACAACGTGTGCAAATTTCAATTTTACATAAAACAAATTTCACAAAAGCTGGTGAATAAATTATTCCAATGATTTTCTTCTTTTTTTTTCCACAAAATTACTAAATCCAGGTTGAAAAAAAAAAAACTAAATTTGAAAACAAGTTACTTTACTTTTTAAGACCATATCCTCATACTTAGAGTACTCTGAGATTGTCACGAAGTATGCAGTAGCGTTACAGCTCTGAATTGGGTATTTACAAGATATTTATATCAAAAGAAAAAAAAGATGGTCTTTGAGAGGAAAAAATTTTTTATCAAAGGAATTATTTTTCTCATTTCTGATGCAGTAAGCAGCAAAAAGAAGCAGACGGATCCTCTTTTTACTTCGACTTTTTGAATCTTTCTGCCTCATTGGTGCGTCAGTGCACTCGTACACGTCATACACGCAACATCTTTCTTCAGTACTGTACATGTATATTTATATACTTCCAATATAACAAACAATTCCAACTGTATGCAGTCAATAAAACTCTTTACTTTTCTCTTTTTTTTTTTTTCAAATACATATTACTATTCATATATAAATATATAAATTGACATTGATTCACTCATTTATATATACATAGTCAGAAAAATAATATTCAATACATACTGATAATAAATACGAGTTCCAATGATATTTTTTAAATATTTATACAATACACGTAAATCATATATATATGTAATATATGCATGGTATACAAGTACAGTATACACAAAATAAATGCAAATCTCTCTTAAAAAAAGGATATACTTATGCTCAAATGCAATCATGTATAAAGGATTGTTATAAACGATCTCCAAAGCTTATATTTATGATTGGAAAATAAATTCTTACTAGATCTTGGTTAACTAAAGAAAAATAAAAATTTTTACTTGTATTTTTGTTAACTTCTTCAGACTGTTTTACCGGTGCAAATCATGTGTTGCAATATGATAATATAATATGCTGTTTATTTACATACATTTCTCTGATATAAATAATTATAATTTTTAGAAAGAGAGATTAGTATGTTCTACACTACATAGAGACAGAGATAATATTATTGTCTAATCTTTACTTTGAAATAGGAAAGTTTCTTCAAAAATTACTTAAAGAATTAAAAACAGTGAAGCATCACATCTTTGTAACAAATAAAT
This sequence comes from Encarsia formosa, assembly GCA_038277355.1. Lineage (NCBI taxonomy): Eukaryota > Metazoa > Arthropoda > Insecta > Hymenoptera > Aphelinidae > Encarsia > Encarsia formosa. Next base: position 118,916,255 of record CM076184.1, read on the forward strand.
TAAGAAAAAATAAATAATAAGTTACTTACTTGGTTTATAATTTAAAGTTTACAATTTAAAGTATGTCGAAGTAAAACTAAAAAAACCATAGTATCCATAAGTTACAGCCTGAAGAAGCAACTAAAAACTAGTAAAAATTCATCTTAACTCAAAAATTTTTTTTACAGAATTGTTAGAGATTCATCATTGCAAAAACCAAGGTTTAACAGTTGAGAATTTATTTTAAAAGTTATTTAAATACCAGCTTAACGAAGCTCGTATTTTTTGAGGAGAAAAACCTTTGACCAAACAAGATGATTCATCCAATCAGATTTAACAGATCAAACCATTGTCACAAAGTTTTGCTTTATTTTTATCAGTAGTATATGAGCATTGAGCATATATGTTAGTACTCTTTAAGAGTTTCGCCAAAGTCTACTTAAACACTCGTGATTTTGATTTATACATAATACATATATACTATGTATACACATATACTTTTGTATATATGTATACAGAATATACACAAACACTGCGTGCAATCATATTCATATATATAAAATATATAGATATATATGTATATGTTAATGCTGAAGGCCTTGCTGGATGGCATTTGTATCACTCACCGAGAAATCGATTTTGCTGATCGAGCGAAGGAAGAGGTTGATTCTTACTGTAACTGGACCATCTAATATGGACGTCAGAAATAAAACAAAATCAGTTATGGCATCATTATCACGGTCTAACTGCTTTACACATATTTTCTATTTTCACTCAATAACTTGCTAATAAGCCTCTAATTCTTTTTACTCTATGGTCCCTTTAAGCTTTCCTAAATTAGATATTTTAATTTTAATATTATAAATCTACATCTTCAAGTTGACGTTTTGGAGAACGAAAGGAGCTGTTAGTTAGTTGGGCTTTGTTGGTGAATGAAGCGGTATTTAAAATGAATGATAATTGATAACTAAAAGAACTGTGGGTTTCTAGCTGGGTCGGGATACTGTAAACTACATAAGCACGATATTATTGCCATGACAGACTATGGATTCAATGAAGGCAGACAAAAAAAAAAAAAAAATTAGATAGTAAAAAAAAAAGTACTGTTCAGGTCATCATTCGAACGAATATCATCTCTTCTTCGTAAAAACGATATTCTTTGGCTTCGGTATAAAGCCATATCTTCTCTGAACGGTACGCCGTAACAAATCATTCGGTTTTTTTTTATTTCGTCCCAGGTTCTGGTAGTCAATCGAGCGTGCGTATCGTCATTTTTCGTCGCCAACCGAACAACAATAAACAAGGGTCGTTCTCGCATAAATAACAAAAGGAAAATGCGCAAGGCTTATTCGCACCCCGTTTAACCGATAAGACCGAAATGACCATACACACGCTCGATAAATTCCTAGGGTCGAACGCACATAACGAATAAAGATCTTTCTCTTTCTGTTTTTTTTTTTCTCTTTTATTCATCGCAATTTTTCAGGATCATCATCATCATCATAATCATCATCATCATCATCAACATCGCCAGCGTCAACAGCCGTGACTGATTGATGGAAGCTGTAATGCTCGGTTTGTTTTATCGTGTGACCTTTTTTTTCCCCCTTCCCTACCCTCATCAAAGATAAAAATCAAATCTCCCCGAGCCGAGAGTTTTTCTTCTCATGGCTAAATATTTTTTTTCCGAACGCTTTGGCTAAAGACCGATAGCGATCAAAAAAAAAAAAAGATGACCTCCCCGTTCATTTCAATTACACCCAATTCCCATTGTTTACACTTGATTACGAGTCAGTTTGAGCGTGTATGCGAGAATCGAACCAAATCGATCGCAAGTTGTGTGTATGTGTGTGTGGGTACGGCTCTCAGCGGAGTCCTGAGCAAACGGGCGCGCAGGACCTACATTTCCCAGAGACGATAGGCGGCAGCCGGATATCCTGGAGGCTGCGACAGCAGCTCTATCTGGAATGGAATCGATTCGAAAGCTGCTTGCTCTCTTCTATGGATAATTGGCATGCGGGCCGCTGCTTAGAGAGCGATGCCGATGGGCGTATTGTCTGCGGGCGAAGCTTCATCTTTCATTGTGCTTCTCTCTATTTTCTAACCCCTCCCTCCCTCTTTTTTCTACCCTTCAATGGGATACCTTTCCCATCAAGCGATCCTCTGGCGCGTGAGTGACGCCCTCCTTTTTTCTTCCATTCATCCCTCATCCGTAATGACGTTTGTCGAGCTCGCGGGGATTTATTTTTCGGGGTAGAAAAAAAAAAGTGGAAGAAGAAGAAGAAGAAAAAATATTGTTTTCTGCATGTTGTTTGCACGGACAGGTCGGCTAATATCCGAAAAATGACGATCAATCAGGCGGTCGTGACGCGCGAGGAATCGAAAGCATCCGAATACTTTGATAGAAATTTCAGGGAGGTCGGGGAACTATGCCCGTTATTTGTCAATCTAATACACTCCCGGAGTCTGCGTCGTATCCCCCCGCTAATTTGACTTGATTCATGGTTATTAGACCCCGAGAGATGATAATGTACGGGTGACGTATACTCCTTCGACGTTGAAAATATGGGGAACAAAGTAAACAAGGGGCAGAAGGAGCAGGAGGTTGTAACTAACGACGAGACCAGTCTGCATTGATCAAAGCAGGAGCAGCGACAGTCGCACCGGTGTGTAATTTTATGTATGTTATGCATAACGAGCCGAACACGCTTTGGCGAAATTTCCGCTGTTTGGGCGTCTGTGTCATCGCGATGCCCCTCTGAATAACGGCGACGGCTGCGTCGAACGACGCCCCGAGATTTTGGAATGATTATGCGGAAAAATTGATCGTTTAATTTATCGCCCCCCCCCCCCCCCCCACGCCAGTCATAATTATCCCGGGCGTAATTCATAGGGCTAACAGCGTCAAAAATTCACCGAGGACCATCCATCGAGCCCGCGGAGCTTAAATTCGAGCTTCCTACTCTCGCGGTCGGTTTACATCCCATGTATTATGCATACGCGACCGCGGCACCCATCCTCATTGACGTTTTGTTTGGTGCGGAAAAACAAACCGCTGGCGTTTGTAACTGCGCAGCGGGCTTTTTTAAAACGCTTGATTCGACAAAATAAAGACTGATTCGCGTTGTGTTTAGCGCCCCCTCGTAAATGTATTCATTCGAACCGGATTTTTTTATTTTTAAGGGTGTGGGTTGGAAATTTATGGCTGAAATATCTGCAGCCGTCGTCTTTTTACGAAATTAATGAAAAAAATTAGCCCTCGCTCGATAAAACAGATTACCGAGGGGGGGTGGTTTTTTTTTTTTTTAACGCGGATTACAAACTTCAGCGAGCCAGTACGCGTGCTTTAATTCGCTAATGCAGCTTCGAAGATTAATTAGCGGAGAGAAACTCGAGCGGGTTTTTTTACGGGCGAACGGTCGCTTATACCCGAAATTTATACGATGCGGCGGCGTTTGACGCGGATTCAATTGCGGGTTTCGGTGTCCCGAATAGTTCGATGGGAATTTTCCCCGATATTTGTTTGAAATATTTTTACTCTCATATTCGCGTGTGTGTGGGAGAGTGTTTTTTGGTATATTCCCTAGCAACCCGTGTATGTATTTTCATTCTCGGGCTATTTTCATTCGATTTTTTAGTTTTTCATTTTGGAGTAATTTGAGCGTGAACCTCTCTGTTTTGACTCTCGCGCGCAGTGACGTTCGTTTTGGGTCGTCTCGTCGAGAGACCAAAATACCCCAAGCCCCGAAATTCGCAGGCGATTGCAGGCGGTGGTGAGAACAATTTTGGCACAAACTCTAGTTTCTCGCGTGCGACGTCAACATTATTGTCCTAGGGCAATAATTGTATCTCGCTATTGTGCTGTTTTACGGGTGGGAGGTGGTGGGAAATACTACCATTTCCACTGAGCTGTGTGTTGACGCTGCCTTGTCGTACTTATTAGCATTTGTGATTTTTCGTGATTGGAACACACAGAGGCTAGTCAACGAAGCTGTTCACAAACATTGTTTTCTTTTAGTGCCCCACCGAGGGACCGTGAAATTGGTACGGTGGAATCAATTTAGGTTCGGTAAAAAGGTCTCTTTTGGGTGATTACAGACACCCAACCAGCCAATTTCACACTCCCTCGATTGCCGAAGTGCCCCCCCCCCCTTCCGACTAATTGACATTACCGTTTGCGTGTGCAGCGGATGGGTGGGTGGGGTGAAATCGGACACAAATCTCTGCCTAAATACGTATAATTAGAGGACCGCGACCAAAACCGGTCCGTGTGCTGGGTATCGGACATCGGCATCGTCGTCGTCGTCATCTCGTACGAGTACAAGTGTGCGAATTAGTGTGAAAGGTGTAGGACGGAACTGGGCTGGAGGGAGGGGAGGGGGGCACGTGTAGATATATAATTGGTAACGCGGGGTAATTGCGTGACCGTGTGAACACGCTAATTGGTGCGACCGGGTCCTGAACAAAGTTTTCCGTGGCGTGTGTTCCGTGGCGCTTCGGTCCTTTGGGGCGCTTGTTCGTGTGTATGCTTCGTGTCATGGCTCTTCGAGGAATCATCGTCATATCACATAATTTATTTGTATGCGCATTTTGATGAAAAAAAAAAAAAAAAAAAAAAAAAAAACCAAGGCAAGAGTGTATGAAGAAAATTATAAGTTTAACTGCTGTAATAAAAAAGGTAAGAAGAGATAGGAACATACAGAGAACAGAATTTACGTGTCCGCTCGTCAGGGTGACGGCTGTATCTCATCTCACCTTCAGGCGTCACACTGCGACCGAGTTGTCGTAAATTAAAATCAAGACATATACAAATTTGATACTCGTGGAACACATCTGAATACGCGCGGGGGGGCAGCGGGGGCCAAGCCGGGGTAATTTTCGTGTGGCTTTTGTGGTCTGATGTGTGCGGAGATGAAAGGTGGAGGCGAGGGTACACACACACACACACAAAAACGCCCCGCCCGCGCGCCTCTGATGTATTCGGGGATGGAGGGAAATAAAGAGATAGAGAAAACACGGGATTAGAGAGGGTTTGAAAATAAAAGAAAGAGAGAATGGAAAAAAAAGGAGTAGCGAGAGATAGAGTCTGGGACAAGAGGTATAGACAATGGAGCTGTGTACATCTATGTTTAGTGGAGAAATGCGATACATAATGAAGAGAATAACAAGATTTAAAATTGTAAAAAAAAAAAAAAAAAAAAAAAAAAAGAAATTTTTGACGCGATAATGAAGTAAGCTAAATCGTGGGGGGTGAAGTACGCTAGTAGTCGTGTGTAGTACTCTAAACAGCAAAAAAATTTTGTAAATCACTTTTTATTTTTTTCGAGTTACAGTCTGTAGTGATCGATGATACGAGTGTCGTTAAATAAGATAGACAGAGATAGAGATATAGTAGAGATATATAATGGTTATATATTTAAAAAAAGTACGATCAGCCAGCATAATACGTGTGTGTGAGACTGTTTTATCAGTTGATGGATTTTAAAATTGGTTCTCGTTTAGACAGTAGTAGTAGTAGCAGTAGTAGTAGTAGTTTTTTATAATCGGGGCGTGTGTCGTAAACTTACCATGGTAACATCATCTATTTTCGAGATACTTCGAACAAATATGTTGACACGGACAACCGCGGCCCCATCTAACATAGGCAAAACAAAATCAAATTAATCAATCGCCGCCAGTGCCTTCATCAATTAAACAGCTACATCATTCATCGGGCGACAAAGTCAACTTTTTTCGAAAACCCAGAGCCACTCTGCACTGGCCCTGGAGCCCAAGCAGATTCAGCGGGTCGTCAAAAATCGTCGACTATCGCTCTTGGACTTAAAAGAAAAAACATGATTTTTTTTTACATATTTTTTTATTTTTTATTAAGCAACTTGGGAAGAAATTTGAGTTTTTCAGGCTCAAGTTGCGTTGAATTATGATTCGTCAAGAGATGGCGTGAAGCATCTTGCGCTTTTAAAAAACAGTTGTTCAAACAACCAACCCACGCTTTTTGCGTGAAAAGTGGTCTTGTTTAAAAAAACACATCTACCCTGGTCCCAACATGCATGCAGTTGAAGCTCTCTCACTCGCTCACGCGCACGCGCAGCAGCAGGCATCCCATAAATTTCGATCTCTGCTTACATCCACCACCCGGAGTCGTAAATCTCAACGCTTTTGCCCTCTCGTTTTTCACTCAAACCCACGTCGCCTTTAATATTGTACAATTCGCGTAATTTTTTTTCCACCCCTTTCGCCCCTCAGGGGGGTAGTTTTATCATGTTTGTTCGACCGGGGGAATAAACCTTAACGAGCTTCGTTTTATCGCGAACCCGATACTCAGAAACTATTAGGGCAAGGGGGAAATATGCAACGTATTTATTCTCCGGAGAGAAAGACTAATAAATCGAGTTTTTCCCCTCATTTTTATCGAATCGCAGTGATACGAAGGAAGAGGGAAAAAGTAAGCGTTGGCGCGTTTGTATAATGTTTATTCAGAGATAAAAGTGGTCAGTGCAGCGCAATTTTAAGTAGCCTTGGGTACAAAGGACCCATTGTCGGGAGGGGGAGGGCGCAGGAATATTAGACAAAAGTCTCCTTTCATTCCATTGTTGGTACGACGGCGTCTCCGGCCAAGGAATAATGCGAGTCATTATCGAAATTCTAGATACAATCAATACTTTTCAACTCCCTTTTGATCGAAGGGCTTTTATCAATCCACTAAGTAGCCACGAGCGAGTGGATTTCAATACTTCTTTTTCTCCCGCGTTATGAAACAAAAGTCATTAGTATTTGACATTGAGTATTTCTTTAAGTTAAACCAGTATAGGTATTTTGAGAATTTATTTTAGACAGCTGCGAGACTCGGGAGCTTAAAGTTTAAAATCCATTTTCACTACACTCGATTCTATCTCGGAAAGTCGAACTATTATACGGGTTTTTTAAAAACTTTTCACGTACCCTCGATTCATTTAAATAAACCGAGAGACTCTTCGGAAAAACTTAAAAGCGCCGTAAAATCCCGCACTTAAATCCGGGCCCGTATTTTCGGTCGGGGCGGTACGTAACGACTCCCGGGTTATTAGACTTAATTGGAGTAAACGGGGAATAATCGGGGTCTCGATAGCTGTTCGCGAAACTGTATCTCAATTGCGCTTCCTCGAAAACAATCACGTACACGCGCTTAGCCCGAAAATTTAACCAATTTTACCTAAATTCACCCCTGAGCGTGGGTGGGTGTATTATTTCAGGCCTTTTTCAGCACCCCGAACGTATCGGGTTGTTCATATCGACCCCACGGATTTGGCTTAATTAATGAGATTTACAAGTAATTTTATCATTGACAGGGTGTATTTATCACCGAATAGGTTGGAATTGAATGTGTTAATTCGGGCGAGTTAATTTTCGGACGCTGGTAACTTCTTCTGCTACCAAGCGTACGGCGAAAAACGGGGGGGAACTTTTTAAACTAATAATCGTCGCTAAACTCGGAAACAAAATTTTCGTCTCCTTTAAACTTTGCGTCCTCGTTAATTCTCCCGGGGATTTAAAAGACCGCGGTTTTTTTTTCCAGGTTATGGGTAAAAATTGTCACGGGGGGGCGGGGGACGGAGTAATTAACCTTATCTGCTCCTTTGACGGCTCGAATATTCGCAACTCACGCTTCCGCCTTTCAATAGCGGGGTGCATCGCGATAGCCGCAGAGAAACCGCGAGCCTTCGCTATTAGCAGCCCGCGATTTTATGCGTTCTTTTGAACCCGGTATTCATCTCGATTGATCGGTGCGAAAATTTTTCGCGAAACAAAGAAAAATTCTAAAAAACGAGACGGCCAGCGCGCGGGGTAATTTAATTTTATTATCCCGCAATTATTTTGAAGCGCCGCGGCGCGAGGGGGCATTAGCGCCAGGCTTCTGTTTTCAGTGAAAACAGCTAAACGATTGGTTTTAATGGGAGTTAATTCGGCTTGGCGCCTGACCCGACTGCTGATTTCGATTCGAGCCTTTGTTTCGGACCAGCTTTGTTCGAAGCCCCTTTTTTTTCCACCTCCCGCGTCCCGTCGTAAAATATTTTACGCGCGATAATTCCAAACTGCAGGATTCAACCGCGTTTTTTTTTTTTTTTTTTTTTTTTAGAGAGAGACAGAGCACGAAAACGTTAGATGGTACACAAATCGCCTTTGAATAATTCAGGCCCGATCGTCTTGCACGCGATGCCTCATAATTTCGCAAACTTTGATCGTAACGGCTGTTTGGATAAAGAGAAAAGAAAGAAGGCCGAGGAAGAAAAGTTTTTTTTACTTCTTCTCCTGGATTACCGGAGTCGGAGGCACGTTTTTAATTTAGTGGCGTTATTGGGATGATGAAGCATCGCGTGTTTCGCCTGAAAATTAAGTGATTTATCTGACGTCCGTGAGGAGAAATAATCCTTTTCTCTTGAAAAAAAAAAATATTGAAACGTCAGTGCTCTGCTCGACCGCGTAATGACTCGTTAACATTTCAAATGAATGTTGAAAAAAGCCAGGAAATAAAGTTAACACCAGGTGGAGAGTTTTTCGTAAACAAGCGCGGCTCGGCGAGTGTAAAAACCCATCGGAAGCTCGTTAGCTAGCGACTGGAATATATGCATGACGAAATTTTTCATTATTTAACGGTTATAAAAGTTTTTCGCGGTTGGGTACGAAGACTAAAAAAAAAAGCCGTAGCGTTAATTACAGGCCGCGCGATGTCGATCAAATAAATGTTTTCTTGATTGTTGACGAGTCAAGGAATTAGAAAAGTAATGAGTTTAACGGTTACTGTTTTGCCTTTTATTCGAGATGAAAAGTTTTTTTTTTTTAAGCATTTTTTTCTACCGCGTACAATTAAAACCTCGTGCGTGCGCGTAATTAACGAGTGAAACGCACTGGGTTTTAAAATTTTATTTCGCAATGAGAGTTTAGGTGTTGTAATTTTAATGAAAAGTTTTAATGAAACGATCTTGCAGAGCCAGCGAGGGAGCACGGTTCCAAATCTTCAAACCGCAGGGATCGATAAAAATACCACGGGGCCACGATTTTGAGAATAAAAGTAGCTGACATGGTATTTTAAGTAATCCGACCCCGTTTTTTGGGGGGAGGTTGGGGGGTGGATGAAAAAAGGAAATCAGCAACGTTACACTTCAAAAGGAAGGCGAAATCTTTCTCGTAAAAAATTCAATCTCGGAGCTTGGATTAAAAATCCAAAAAATTTACGTAAAAAGCGTCGTAATCTGGAGCATAGAGGAGGCTAAGTGATCGACATCCCGGGGATCTCTGAATTTTTTTTCGAAAATTTTTTTTGAAATCTCGAGCTTTCGAGTTTCCGCAAATCTGGGTATTTAGAACGGTCTGGATTAAAAGACTACGTCTGACTATTTCCGTGTTTTACTACTTGAATATAAGATACATAAGTTTTATGTTTTTTATTATTTAAAAATTATTCTATACAACATTTTCAATTCAACACGAGAATAAAAGCGAAAAACTGAAAGTTTCGAATGAAAATAATTTCTGAAAAAATTTATTAGACTAATTGTAAGTTAGCTAAAATTAAACATTTGAATAGCTCGATTCCCAGAACCTAGCGTATTGTTTTATAAACTTTGCATTCTTGTTTACTGAAAGATGAGGAAACCCAGCATTCCTGACAATTATGCGGATTCGCTAATAACAATAACAATAATAATAATAATTCGAAGAAGCGGAGCATCTTTCATGAAAGTTGAACGAAGCTAGACGCGACGACATTCGTAGTTAACAAAATGACGCAACCGTACCACTCGTCATTACTAATTAAAATTAGTCGTAACTAATTCCAGAGCCTGCCTCTGAGAATCCAGCTAAATCCACAAGAGCAACAATGCCGAGTTAAACTCCGTCTTCATCGATCCCCCCCGCGTCGTCGTTTCCGCGGCTCGCCTTCTTAAAATCACCCAATTTTAATAAACAAAAAAAGAGGAAGAGGCAGAAGAGAGAGAGAGAGAAAAAAAAAATTCGATTCCGAGAAACGTCGTCAGCTCGGAGTGGCCTACTTTTCGCACGCGCGGCAACGGGCGCTCGGTCGGGCGGTGGCCGCGACTTTGATAAAGGCTGGTATATATTCCGAGAGAGCGATTCATAGAGAGCCCAGGCACTAACCGGGTCACGGACGGCTCTTTCGGGAGAGTAGCAGAAGGTGGAGGCGGAGGAGGAGGAGGAGAATTAACACGTGCTAAGAAGAGGGACACTCGGGAGAGAAAGAGAGAGCTGGCCTGCACGGCCAATCTCTTTTCGGAGAGAGTTTGTTTTGACTAATGAACTAAGCGGGAGGAGAGAGATTGATGGAAAGAAGCCCGGGATTATGATTCTTGACTTCCATCGTCGTCCTGGGCGGGGTCGATTCTTCTCGGAGTGGCGAGTTCGTGTTTATGACAGAATTAACTTGTTTGTTAATTAATCTAATTCGAGAGTAATTTCGCTAGCCAAATGTTTGATTATGTCGAGCTGATTACGCACCGATGAACCTAGTGACACGAAGCCTGGGGGGTGTATTTTTTTCTTCTCGAACCGATTGGTTTCCGCGGAATGTACGCACAACAGCTGCTTTTTTCAAGCAGAACTTTATAATCCGGAATTTATTATGTTTTTCACGTCACGCAACCTTACAATTCGCAACCGGATGTTAATTAATTCCGGGGGGGGGGGGTTCGCGAGAGAAATAAAAGAAACTCGGTAATTAAAATCTCTCCTCCTCGACTAATGGGAAAAATGAGAGAGCTTACGCTTTATTAGATTGTTTATTTTTCAGAGAGGAGGGAGGTGGAGGGGGACTTTATTTTTAATCAAGTTCCGTTACCGCAGACCCGGAGAGTGGGCGGGCAGGCAGGCAAGTAGTATAACTCAATATCAAATCAGACCGACGTGACGCGAGCGCGCTACCCAAACTTGATAAGAGGCAAGTTGGGCGCTTGGTGCTTAAAACGCGGATAAATCAACATTGATTCGACGGTTATTAAAATTGAATTAGATAGCAGCTGGCGTTGCTGTGCTGGATGTGCTGCTGCTTGCTCACCGATAAATCCCTGTAACGAGGAACAAGGCTCGTTAAAAAAGTAGGCCAACCGATTGTTTGCCGAGTGCGTTGTTATGCGCTGCGTACGTACCACTTTTATCATCTTCAGAAACATAAATTTTTTTCCTCGAATAAAAACGAGAATCGACAGCCCTTTTCTTTTTTTTTGTTAAACTCGTTTTTTACACGTCTGAAGGGGGTTGGTCGACACGGGTCTCTTCTCAACTGTGTCAATGATACGTGTAAAACATACCTAAACGCGCACGCGGGAGAATAAAACGGCCGCAGTTTCAAAGGAGCCTAAAAATACACTCGGGAGCGGAAGGTCGAGGGGGAGTGCGAATCTTGTGTGTGTTCTGGGGGTGGGGGAGAATATAACGCGTCCTCTGACGACGAGAGAGAGATAGAGAGAGAGAGAGAGAGAGAAAATAACATAAGCCGAAGGATGATTCAAAACGAGAGTAAGACGATATCCCAAGGAGCAGGAGGAGGAGGTGACGAACGCGTGACGAATGGTGGTCACTGATGTTTTTTTCTTACGATCTTCGAGTTGAGAGATTAATGGGGGGTCGTTTTTCGAACATTTTTTTTCACCCCGCGCATTAGCACACACGCACACTTGATTGTGTGTGTGGATCATATATATATTGTTATTATTAATCATCATCACATATTTATGCATATGAGTATATTTTTCGTATTCAATAAAACAAGCTTTTCAATGCCTCATGCCTGCTTCTATAATCTAAATATGCTAGGTCAAGGTATAATTAGTTGGGATGTCATATATTTATAGTGAGTTTTTTTTTTATTTATTGGTGTGGTTTTGATGCGTCAGTGTGACTGTACATAATTTTATATGTGCCTGTAAGTGTGTTTCTGTTAATGTACATGAGTAACGAAAAGTAACAAACAAAAGAAAAGAAAATAAGCAAAAAAAAAAAAAAAAAATCAAAACTCACGTGTCAGAATCAAAATGAGAAAAAGAGAGAGAGAGAGAGAGAAAGAAAGAGAGAGAGCGAGCGAGCGAGCAAGAGAAGAATGTACGTATACGCTTGAGAATGGAAAAATAAAAAAGTCTGTAGGTCAGCTTGCTGATGACTTTTTCATCTACTCTCTTTTTTTCTCGCACAGTGTGTCATGTGCATGTCGTGTGTAAACTCACTTGCATGATCATGTCAAGTGGAATAAATAAAAAGAAATGGAGAAAAGAATAAAAGTGAAAAATAAAACAATAATCATGGATATATAGTCTGTATGTACGCTACACCCTAGGGGATTTTGTAAGATATATGCTATATAGCGCCTACAGTATATATATATATAAATAATTGCGGTCATGTACGATGCTTTATATAATATAGAAACAATATATATATATATGCGTGTATATTCCATGTATAAACACTCATATATACGAACGTAATAATAATGACTGAACATAAACGTAAAATTAAAAAAAACACGGGCAATGTTGTGAAAATAAATAATAAAAAACTCCACGCTATATATCTGTATGCATATGGTTGAGAGACGTCGGAGTGCTTTTTTATTGTTTACTTCTTGCTTTATGCGTACGTTTTTTTTTCCAAAGAAATAATAATGAAAAAGAAAAAAAAGGAAATAAAAAGAAGTAACCAAGAAAAAAAAAAAAAAGTAACAAAAAACCAAAAACAAACAGGCATTCGCTTACTTTGGCATTAATCATCGAACAAACTTTATTTATCATTATGCTTTAATTCAAAACGGTTTTGTTTTTATTTTTAAATTCGTTTCAGTTTGCTTGCTTGGCGTTTGAATATACTTACCATCTTGATGTCACTTATCGTGGCAATGCTTCGCACAAACAGGTTTACCCGGACAATGGCCGGCCCATCTAAGGGCAAAAAGCAACAAGCCCCTTTTTATAGTCATTTGCAAGTAAAAAGGCGTCGATCGAATTTTTTTTTTTTTTTTCAATTTACATGTCTAACATTAAATGTATATGTATATAGATATATATTTTTTTTAATGTTTATATCATTCAGTAGTAAAAGCGCGCTTGCATCGCCAACTCTCTGGACATTAATTCTCTCGACTTTCGTTTCATTTGATTTATTTTTCATAAGCTATTCTACTTTTTAAATCGAGGTATAAGAAATTAGCGTCAGTTCGAATTTTCTGTATTAAAATTCGAGTAATGTAAACTCTCTCAAATTTTTGCCAAGACTCTGAGTACTAATTTTTTATACCCCGAGTTAAAGATGAAAAAAAAAAAAAAAGAATCAAGGTATAAATATAAAGAATGAAGTACATTATTCAAGTCGGGTTCAAAGTACCAGATGTCCGACTTTATCGTGAGTGCGTGCTATCTCCATAACAAACGTGAACAAGCGCCAATGGTGCATTGTTATTGGCGTGGGTAAGCACGGTGTTGTTAACAGTAAACACGATAGCGGTGGTAAAACTTGATATTGGCCAGCGCTTTATGATAATGAAAAAAAAAAACGCCCGCTCTGCCCCGTCACTGTCAGTACCAAACTTCTGTCCCGGAAAGGTATAATCTCTTCGCGGGGTAAAAAAATCGTCTTTTAATTATTTCCTTATCACCGCTGTGTACACACTACTCCGAGGGGTTGAGAAAAAAGTGAGTCTGTCAAGAGCCAAGCCGTGTCGCGGAACAAAGCTCCCGAGGAAATAATCGCCCCGACGCATCGTCCCGTGAACGCCGCTGCGGCGATAGCCACCGTAGAAAGGAAACTTCCCATCCCTTTGTAGCTTCTTTAACGAGTTGACGCGCTTTTTCGGTCCCCACCGCCAGCACTCGCCAACCCCAAAGTTATAATAATAAACTTTGTCAGTGGAGCTCCGCGCCGCGGCTGTTAGAGGTGTATATTTATTGAAATTTCGCGCCTGCAGCTACCCTCCGCTGATTTGATTGCAGCAAGCTGCTGCCACTGGAAATTAATGAAACGACTTCATGAATAAGCGAGACGCGAATTTCGGGGAGTCGAATTGACGGGGCGTGCCACCCGTGTTTTAGGTAAAAAACTTCTTCTTTTTTTTCGCCTCTCTAGTTTCAAAACTACCGCTTCTTCTTCTTTTTCAGCGTGAGAGCTTTTTAATATTTCCTCCTTTGTGCGTCCTAACAAAGAGTGTTTCGGGGGATTCTTCCTCCAACTGCGTTTGGTAGTTCGATAACCGAGGGGGATATTTTCGGGGTCAGGTCGATACACCCTGGACTGGCAATACGATAGGACCAATTGAAAATCCGTACGGGTGCATAATCCCTCCCCCCCGGGCAGCGGTACGCATAATTCCGGATGTCACCGGAGCATGCCTGGCATATCTCGAGTATTACAAGGTGTCCGGTGACGACGCAGGAGCAGCAGTCTTGACCCGATGGCCGCGTCAAAGCCATCCATCCGCTTTGTCGGTTACAAGTGGACCAGAAGCTTTGAGCGGTGGGTAAACATGTCGGTACAACGGCTAACTCGTTTTTAATTAGTCACGAGAGATCCTCGATTCATCCCTAATCGAGTTTACTCGGATTCCACCGGATTGCGCGAGGATTTTGACAAACGGCAAAAAAGAAGAAGCAGAAGAAGAAGAAGAAGAAGAAGAAGATGTAAAAAGAGAGGAGTTGTAAGCGTCTTGCTGTGTAGGAGAGAGAGCCGGGAGGCGCCGGGTCGCGCCACGTCGTCGATCGATCGAGCCGCCTGCTGCTGGTGCGATATTCTTCTCTCTCCGACTGCCGCTGCAGCAGGGAGGGTGCGCGCGCGCGGGCGGGCGCAACCGGAGACACGCTGCTGGAGGAAAACCGACACGCTGACTGCGCACCTGCTGCAGGCCTAAGGCGGCTGAGCAAAGAGATGAACGACCAATGCCGCTACGGACTTTTGTTAATGAATATTTTCAACTGCGCCCGCGGACGGACCGGAAGATCGAGGCTGAGGAATTTTAACAAAGTGTCGGAGATGAAGTTTATGCAAAGGGGGGCGTTTGATAAGAGGCGCGTGGGAAAATATTCAAGATTGATGAAGCAAGATTTTTTTCAATCGCAGGCTCGATTCTTGTAAATGAAATTTAATCTAGTCCTACGTACGTGCAAGATAAATTCAATTGCTTTTCTGCACCGGGGAAATTTTACAAATTTGATTTCTAGAATCAGGTTTTAATAAAGTTGAGTTGAATTAATAAATGTTTTTCAAATATCATACGAATGGTTTTGTACTCCAGAAATATTCTTATTTACTCTGTTTGTAATCGAAATCCTGGAATCGTACTGCTAGCTCTGTAGGTTTATTTGTTCAACAAAAATAATTCACGTAAAATGTAAGAACTCCGGCTTTTACGAACAATATTCTTCCAAATTTATTTTCAATAAAAAAAAAAATTAATCAAACACGGTAGAAATCCTTAATGAATTTTCAATTCGTAAAGAAGAAATCCGAGTCTAAATCAATGAAGAACCCCCGTTTTAAAATCTCCACCGGCCTATCATCACCCAAAAGTCCGTGCTTTAACACCGTTTATTCCTTTAAAAAGGGGGGGTCTCAGCAGGTGAATCCAATTCCGCAGTGATTTTAAATTTTTGATCCGTCGATTTCACGCGAAATAAGCCACACCGGGGGTTACAGCCAGCAGGCAGGCCAGCCCGGGTTGATCGATCGACCGGCTCGGTACTGCACTCGACGAAGCCGAATTAGGCTTTCGATCGGCTCGCGTGCGATTGACAGCTCCATAAAAATTTCACCGCGCGGAGAGAGGAGCTGAATCCGTGCACGAGACACGGCTTGGCTTTGATTGCTCGCCTAAATTACAAGAGAACTGCGTCTTCCCTTAGCGAGGTATTTTTCTTTTTCCTTCCCTTACTTTACTTTCCAGAGGGAGGATTTAACCCCGTAAATTGAAAATTCCCTTGATTTATAAATCCGACTGGTTCTTTTTCGAGAGATTTACGAGGGATAATATTGTCGATTAGTAAATCATACGGTAACTTACTGTTCTTTTTTTTTTCATCCAAACTGCTGCAGCTAGTGCTATTAGCATAATTAAAATTCCCAACCGCCGCAGTGTAGTTAAATTAAATTCCAGTTATCGGAGCCGAGAGGGTAACACACACGGAAATCGCGCAACCGGTAATTCAGGTGCTTTCAGATACGTTTTACCCACTCCCCCCTCGAGCGCTGGTTAATATTATACTCCAAATTAATGTGTACACGTCGCTCTATGTTTTCCATTAATCAGTTTAGAGGGGGCGCGAATTTTAAGAGAATTATACCTTATTACGCGGGGGATGAAATTAATCAGCCGATGTTAAGTATGATGGAAAAGGGCTGTTTTTGTTTTAATCATCCCTGGCGAATCGTATCTTTCGAACACACTGAGTTACGCAGGCAGGTTTAAAAAAAAAATGACTGGCCAAAGAATCCTTAACGATTGGCATCATGGAGGCGAATCGATATCGAATCAATTTGACCCGGGGTGACAAGACTTTTTTTTCGTAGCGAAACTATGATTTTAAAACTGACGGAGGGACTAATTTGTACGCGTGTATCTACAAAAGTAAGACACTGTCACACCTTCTTTTTTCATTACCTGCAATACACGCGAACGTGGTGAAATTAATTCCCCGGGTAAAAAATGAAGTGCTCTTGCCTCGCTTATATACCCGTCAGCTCAAACTCAATTTGCTTAAAAGTTTTTTTTTTTTTTTTTTTTTCTTTCTTTTTTTTCCTCCTTTCGATATAGGTGCCTTCGGGCGACGGTGCAATTTGCAGCCTCTTCCCTCGGGTTTATTTTTTACTTTTATTCCTCCCATTCTTTGCTATATACAACGCGACGCGAAAATTAAAAAGCAATCTCGTCGGCAAACCCTTTTTTTCCTACCTCCGTCGTTACGTGAAAACAGGCCAAACATCTGATACCGCGAGCACCTACCGCACCGAGTGCCGGAAATCTCTCGAGATACGAATGTTCGAGCTGATGACGAGTCATCGTTCGAAGAAGTTGAAAAAAGGGGTACTGTATTAATTCTTGGAATTAGGTATTGAAAATTGTGAAAATAACTCGGATATCCGAGGAGGAAATTTCACTTCTCAGTGTCTCGTCGATAAATACAAATTTTTTTTTCAGCGAGCGAAAATCTGATTACACGAATTACTCAATCCCGCAAACGAAACCACAATTCCGAGAATTCTCCTCCGGTTCCAGGAAAATCTCGTTTTTTTTCTTTTTTTCATTACTTATCCGGTTTTACTCCCGAAAAAAAAGCTATCATCACCGTTCGCAGCACACGTCTCGAGTAAGCCGAAATCATCTTATTTCATTGTAAAATAAGGCTCACATATCTTTTTTGCCCTCGGTTTTTTTTTTTTATATAGCTCGGGGGCTAACCAATTTCTTCCAATATAAAAGAGAGACCGAGGTAGACCGAGAGAAGAAGAAGTGAGGAGGTTAAATCCCGCAGCAATAAAAACCTCTGGCTTCCCGGTACGCGCCGGCCCAGAATTGAATCGCGATAAAAACGCCCTCACGTACCAGATACATCCCCTCCCAGGGTGCACGC
This sequence comes from Encarsia formosa, assembly GCA_038277355.1. Lineage (NCBI taxonomy): Eukaryota > Metazoa > Arthropoda > Insecta > Hymenoptera > Aphelinidae > Encarsia > Encarsia formosa. The sequence goes on from CM076184.1 coordinate 118,933,834, forward strand.
ATTCCTCAAAAATCCCATTTCCGCCGACGACGCGACGCGATGGAGGAGCATAAGGAAGTTTAAAAATAAAAATCATTGGTCACGAACCCGCATGTCACTCGGAGGGCGTAATCGAGGTCTTTATTACTCTGATAATTCACCGAAGATCCCCCTTCGATTTACTTGATTAATTCCTAATTGGGCCTTTGTGTGTGGTAATTGAGCGGTAGTTTTTCCCCCCGAAGCTAACGCGAAGTTTCACGAGGTAATTTACTTGACCCGCTTATCGGAATCCTTCTGGAACGCAGCGATTTTCCAAAAAAAGAACTCTCTAAATACTGCTAATTGCCTCAAAAAAAAATAGAAAAGCCAACCGAGGACGACGAGAGCTCAAAAGAGAGGGGCCTAAAAATACCGCCTCGAGGCCTCAGAAGCGTAACCAAAAGGAAGTTGCGACCGGCCTTGATCCGCTGCACTGCAGGGTTTATTCATAATGCAAAACGACGCGCCCGCCCCGACGTTTTTCTTTAGTCCGGGGCGTTCCAATTACCGACACCTTGACGCGCTACTACGTGTGTGCTTTTTCCACATCCCGGCTAAACAAACACCGGCTGATTATTCATTCACCGACCGAATTAGACCCCGAGAATCCGAGCTATTTCAATTTACATCATCCCTGACTTCGATCACCTTTTCTGATCGAATACCCGTCTCCGGGAAAAAATTCCGAGAATCTTGGGGATCAAAGCGCTGCACCTTTTTTTTTTTACAAGATCGAAACTGAGTTCTTTCCAAAGGGGCGTTTATTAATTACCAGGGGATCTCAAGAAAATTGATTGGAAAAAAGAAGAAGCGCCGGGACTTTGATCGAGAGAGCGAAAGAGAGAGAGAGAGAGCAATAGTTTATCTCTCAAACGGCAATCACTCGGCGTAATGGCTGACTTACGCCCCTCCCGCTCGCTCGCGCCAGCCCGAGTTCTTAATTGTCAATTAGGATTCTAATCAGCGGGGCCGGGCTCGGCTGAGAGAGCCTTGGCGTTAAGCCTTCCCCCCCCCCCCTCCTCCCTCCCGCGGGCTAAAAAACACACCTGTTTTTCATCAATCCCCTCCCCCCCACTCCACCCCTGATTTAGAGCAATCGTTTGAGCTGACGGGTACGCGAGGATTAATCCTGGAAAAAAACTTTTCTTTGGTAATTTTTGGTCATTTTTGTATCTCATGAATACAGAAACGCGTAAACTAATCAAAATAATCAAAACTTCCAGAAGGGCTTACGGTAAAATTTATTCCTCTCCTCGTGCTTTACAACCTGATGGAAAGTATTCTTGTAGGGGGTGGTTAGAAAGAAAGCAAGCGTCGTGGTATCGTCAAAACCCCCCTCAATATGCATATTCTATTCTCATCCTTGGATACATCCTCCCTCTTGTTTGCATGAATAATGCAAAAACCACTCCTGATGCATAAACATCGAAATATAAATTGGTGGCAGAAGCTGCTCACATGACTCCCCCCCCCCCCTGTCCCGTAAAACTAGCATGATAAATATATTTAAGTTGTCATTATAATTATTATATTCAAGTTTTTGTTGTACTCTAGGGGATGACTTAAGGGGGCGAAATTACCTGTGCCGTTTTCGCCGCTCGGTCTTATTCGGGCGTCGTAGCTGTGGGGTCCGAGAATATTGTCCAGGACCTGCTTCTCCTTCTCCCGAAAATTCGGCTTTCCTGACCCACATCTGAAAGCAGAGAAAAATTGTCAAGTTTTAAAACTTGTTATGGGGTAGCTGATCTTTAGAGCGAAAAAGTAACAATGGTTTTACTTGTACACGCATGCTGTTAAAACTTTAGCGTATGGGGTGGCGTTGGAGAATTTACGTAAGGGGATTAGAGCTTAAGAGTGCACGTGGGTTGGTTAATTTTTGAAGACAATATTTGTGGGTTTCTCAGCAAAGTTAAATGGTGGTTCTTTACGAGAAAAGTTGGGTGCAACACGGTTTTGTGTATGCAAAGAAGTCAAACAAAATGTGAGTCTGCGAATTTTTAATTAATCTTAATGTCCTGTTTATAAAGTAATTTTGTGTGCATGCATTTTCCAGATTTTTTTAAAAAGATGCATAAATTTAAAACAGTTTGAATACGATTATAACTTGAGTTAACTGAATTTTTGTTGAAAATACAACGGTACACGAATAATATATTTAAGTAGGTTATACATAATAAAACTTTTTTAAACATATTTAATTCATTCATTTTTGACAGTCTGAAGTTTAAATTTTTATTTTCTTTCGTAAGAAAGATTCAAAAAGAATTATAGTAGTTTAAAGAAGGAGAATCAAAATTCAAAATTTGAATTATTAATTTTTAAGATTACAAAACGTATAAATAATATTTTTTTACAAAACTCAATTAAAAAGTTTGATTAATAATTATTGTTTTGAGTTATGAGGTTTATGCCAAACAAATTTAATTCACAGGTAAACTTTAAATATTTGACCGGGAACTTATGCAAAATTTTATTTAGCTATTTATTTTGTGTCAAATTGAAAGACTTTTTTGCTCAAAATTTCACCAAAACAAAAATGATAGCCATTTCCTGTTATTGACCACGGAATCGTTGTAGAATTAATTACTATGTCAACATATCGGAACTAAAAACCCGAAGATTATTTATTCCCAAGAAGACCGGTGATTGATTACGGTGTAATCCATCTCACCATATTTTCACGCAAAAGCCAATGTCAGTAATAAAAAATGCATTTAAACACGCGTGATCATGAAAAAATCCTCATTTCTAGTAAAGTTTAGAAAAAAAAAGTAAAAAGTAAAAAACGTTTGCGGCCACGGACACTCGAAAGAAATCCCAATTACGTGAGGATTTTTTTAAATTCGAGTAAGCGCCGCTGGTCGGTGAGGTTGTACAGCAAGGCTCAATTGCGAAATGGTAGTGCAAATAAGGAAATGAGAGCAAACTTCTTTTACCCCCCCCCCCCCGTTTGTTATCTCTCTCTTTATATTCGGCTTCAACTTTTCAACTCCCCTTCGAGCTTCCTCCTTTCCGCGCTCGAGTTTAAGTTATGGATTTAACATCTCGACTGTATTAATTTTCAAATTTTAAATTAATTGGATGGACTTTCGATTACCCCTTTCTCCTGCAGTCTCGGTGGCGGTGGTGTGTAAACTTTGAACTTTCCGTTTTGATTTTAAAAGCCCGACGTTTTAACTCGCCGAGTCGTCGTTTGCAGAGCACTTTTTTTTCACTCGATAAATTTGTCCCCGCCATGACTCAATAATCAAAAGTTACCGAGCCCCCAAACTCTCTTTCTCTCTCTTTTTTTTTTTTTTTTTTTAGAACAAGCTGCAAACTCTTCTATCAAAGCCACCGCGGTGACTGCGCAGCGCCGCCGGACGTTTTAAAAATTCCGCTCACGTTTTTTAATTAATTTTTATAATTAAAATAGACATGCTTGCCTGGAGAAAGAAGGTAAAAAACGTCACGACAAAATTACATCTTGGTCGGGGAAAAATAAAAATGCCCGCGTGCGAGTAATTTTCGTGGCGAACGACAAATAAATCAATCCCCCGAGCCCGGCCTCGGGGAAAATAAAACCGATGATGGATTTTAAACCCCCCGGAACAACAATTAAACCTCGAGGAGCAGCTAAAGCGTAAGCGTAAAACGAAAAAATTGCAAAAAAAAAAGTAGCGAGCGCGCGCGGGCGCCATTGATCGAATCTTTTATCCGCGTCGCGATTAATTTACGGAGATGGAAGGGTTTTTGTAAACAACGCGCTCTTTTTTTTACCCCCGCGAGCGACCGCGCGCGCTCGAGCAATATCAAAATGAATGGCTTTTATGAAGTTCAATTTTGCATGTCGACTGGGTGGCTTTAATTTTTCACTCGGCGTCCGGATTAATCCTGTCGGGAAAAATTTTATTTTTAATTCTTCAAAAAAAAAAAAATCGCTCGTGACTAGATACATCTTGATTCAAGAGGAAAAAAAAAATGGTTTTATCGCTGGGAGAGAGAGAGAGAGAGAAAAAAAAAGTAGTAATCCTAGGTTTGACCCATAGAAAAAAAAAAAAAAATTAAATCTTCAATACGACACATCGGCTTTTATTTTAATAGCCGTATACCCGAAAATCCGGGGAATCCTGCAGCTTTGATTGGAAAAAAAGTAGCGTAAACCGTGACGACAGGGAGCAGGGGGCCGAGCCAACTGTTTTTTTTTTTTTTTTTTTTTTTTTTTCTTTTGAAGAATGAAAAATTGCCGGTGTCATTGGGTTAATCAGACGCGCGGGAACTCGCTCCATTATTCAAATTTTAATTTTCGGGTTACGTCGTAAATCCTTTAACCGTGTTTTGGCCGACGCTTGATTCGAAACTTCATAATTTACGAGCGGTAATTTGGTCTTCCGGTACGATATTCGTTTCTAGCTCTTCTTTTTCTATCTTCGCGCGAGAAAAATCGTCATGAGCTCGGCTATTTGGAAAATTTCGGTGGAAATTAAGGAATCTAAGCGTAATTATGCACCGAAATAAATCCCCCCCTTCTCCCTCACTGCATCCCCCGGAATTTCGGTGAAATGTTCCGCGACGATTAAAAGACCACACGTTACGAAAATTTATTCGTTTTAGAAATGCGCTAGAAATAAAAGGATAAGTAGAGAAAAACTTTGAGACGGAAATTTTTAAATTTCGTTTTAGATTTATTCCGCAGCGGCAGTTAGTTTTCTGGTTAATTAATTGCGAAGGCGATAAGTTTTCGGAAGGTACAGTTGACAATTCGTTGAATCTACAATAAAATTTACAGCAGTTAAAGAAACTTATATTTCGACCTGTTGCTTCGAGAGTATTTAAAGATACTCGTTTTTATTACTGACCGCATCAGTTTTCATAAAACATTCAAAATTGTTTATCACATCAAATTCAAAGGATCGTGCACCGCAATAAATACCTATATTATTTATTATTTGCATGATCAAACCGTAACCGTAGCTTTAAATCGAAATTTTGAATGTTACAAAGTAAATAAATGAAGAGATAAATTGACATCAAAACACTTTGTAAAATTTAATCGCGACATTATACCCGCCCCGAAAATAAGCGCAAAAACAGTTTTTCAACTCTCTTTTTATGCACGTAAGCTATTTCTGATCATCAAAGAACCTTGGCACTCCAAAAAAACAGAGCCAATAGAAAAAAAAAAAATAAGAGGAACTCGATTTCTCAAAATCCGTCGGAGCCTGAGAAGTATCGATGATCGATAGGAAAAATTCAAAAAATCCCAAGTACCAGGAACCACTAGAGCCGGCTATCCCGATCGAGGAGCCAATTACCAAAGCTGCGCCTAATGAGGTCGCTTCCGCGATGTTAATGAGACTCCTCGCTGGCTGCTCGTTTACGCGGTTATTTCTTATTCCTCTCTCTCTCTCTCTCTCTCCTACACGAGTAATTGGCTCTCCCGCGCCCGCCCTTTTGTTAGGATGCCGAGCTCATTGATCTTTCTTCTTCTTTTTTCTTTTCTCTTTTCACCTTCTTCTTCTTCTTCTTCTTCTTACGTTTGTCGGATTATCCCGCCGGGCTCAATGAACCGAGCCATTGTTAAAAACTTACTTGGTTTTTTAAAAATTTCAGAGTATTTTTTATAATTGGAGGTAGACGTAATTACACCAGCACGCGTGCGTTTTTCACGATGGGTCATTACGGGGAGGTTTTCAACTCGAGTCGAGTTACGGACCTAATTTTACTTTGAACAATGCGGGGAGGAAAAAACGTTTTTTTGAATTTAATAAGTTCTTTCTGACGTTATCAAAAATTTTCAAGTTTTAAAAAAACCATGTTTTTTTTTTCGTTTATTAAAGAGTGAACACTGAAAAAACCAAAAAAAAATATTAATCTTTTTTAATTATAATGTAAAAAAAGGAGTATCCATTAAAAATTGTTTGAATCCGAAATTCTCGTCTTTGAAAAGAAGATTTCAAAATATTGATCTCAATAAATTTGAATTTTTCTAAAAATATTGAAAGAAAATGATTGTGCAAAATAGTCGATACTGAATAATCAAGCTAAAAATAACCTTCTCAATTTGCGAAAATAAAACGATAATTGATTGATTTATGAATATTTAAAAATGTAAAAAACTGTGCATTCTTATTTGTTTGAAAATAAATAACAATAACGTTGTAAAATTCATTATATTAATGTCTCAATTAAAATACTTAACAACAAAGAAAAATCTGAATTATTTAATACGGAATTTTTGCCCTGATTCTTACAAGCAAAACTAAGATGTAAAGCATCAAGTATAAATATTATTCTTCAAGTCTATTTATTTAAACAAAATAATTAAAGAAAAAAAATGAATATAAAAAAAATGATGATCTTCAAAGTTAAAAAAAAATAAATATAATTGATCAATTTATAAAGAATTGAAAACTGAAGCGATAAAAAAATAAATAAAAAAAAAGAAAGAAAGAATTTATCTCTAATGTTTCGTAAGGATATTCAATAATCGGTGTCGTGCGTCATTGGCAAAAATAATTTCGGTCGTTGATTGGCGCGAGTCGCGTGATTTGACTCGGCACCGCTTAATCGTCCTTTAATTTCGTCGCTTCCCGAAGCCAATAATTTCACTCGCACCAAATTGCGGTGCCGAAATTCATACACATTTGTCGAGATTATTTCCAGATTTCTCCGCGAATTTAAACTTTCCTCTCCGCCGCTTTTTTTCTTCTCTCTTTTTTTTTCTCCTGTCCTCAATGCCTCTCTCAATAGGATTGAGTTTAACGCGACCCGGGCGAACTCGTGTTTTTTGCGAATAAACATCTCTAAGCCTCGAAAGAGAGAGAGTTGGAAAATGCACAATTATTTAAAACCGGGAAAATCCTTTACTCTATTTTTGGGTCAAGTCGTTGCCACGCCCCTGAAGTGTATAATACCGTGGTACGTAAATTACACGACACGTTTTCAAGATGCACTAAATTGCTCTAAATTGAAAACTATTTTTAGCGAGATTTCTCTCTCTCTCTCCCTTTACTTTTTTACTTCTTCGTTTCGTGTGTGCGGGAGGAGGGGCGGATGAAAACTTTTTTTTTTTCAGTTTTGATTAAAAAATCTTAATTTTTCTACCCTTTTTTTTCAGTAATAGCACGTCGACGTTTGAATTGAATTCGAGGGATGCAAATGGAGCTAATTCACCACTGACAGCCAGCAATTTTGATTTAATTGAAAAATCATAAAAAATTGCTGCCCGTAAAAAAAAAAAAAAGAGAGAAAAACGCGGGAGGAGAGAAAAAAAAATCATTGGGAGTAAAATTAAATTTCCACAGATCAAACAAGCTTTCCCGGCTTATAGCATTGTCATGCTAAAGAGTGCTCCGAATAAAACTCATCCAGATTTTATGATAAAAGACAACCACTTGAGATCAATATATATATGTAAGTACACGAAGTCTCTTCAAAATAAAATAACGCATTCGAGGCAATGAAATTTTATCAGCGGCATGCTATTTTCATACTGATTTTAAAATTCAATTTAAAAAAGAATAAAAGTTGTGCTTATCAGTACGTCAGATAAACTTCGCATAAAAAAAAGTAGATAAATCTGCCGGAGAATAAATAAGCATACTTGAGAAAGACTTCGATATTTTATTTTCAGTTAATAAAGCTGCATTGTATCATAAGTAGAAATAAATTTTACCTTAATTTACTGCTTACAAAGGCATATGAACGAACTACCGATATATTCCTCGATAAGTGTATCGTTAAACTGCTGTTTACTACATATACATTTTTGTTCAATTTTTCATTGAGATTTCATTCATTAACATTTAATCTTGCATTTGAATATAATTTTTCTTGACACTTAGTCATAACTGAAAGTCGCCAGCATCATCTCACGACACATTTAAAAGCATATACACTAAAGCAGTTTTTCAATGCCTACCAAAAAAACCCTTTAAAAAAAGAAGAGTAAAAAGCTAAAGCCGAAAAACCAAAGCTCATCATTTAAACGATAAAGATTCGAATTACACGAGGAAAGTCCCCGCATAAATCCTCTTAAACCGCATGGTAATGAAACGACGAAGAGTGGTTGAGTTTTAAAGAAAAAAAAAAAGAAGCAGAAGAAGAATAAAGAAAGGGGGTCAAAATTGAAAGGGCAGTGTCATAGTGGAAGTGGTCGTTAGCGCGATAACCAGCTGCGTGCACCGTGAGGAAGGCATAAAACGACCCCGAGAGTCTCGTAATTCCCGCGTTGGTGGCTTCCTTTATTCTTCTTCTTCTTCTACTTCTGCTTCTTACTCCCGCCGAGATCGACGTTTTACGAGAGCGAGCCCGGAATATTTATTGGCCTGGGGCTAGAGGGAGACAGACACAAGGATGCAGGGTATTTTGCAAGCCTGATTTAACTTGCGTATATCGTTCCGCATTAGTCATGCGTCCTCTTGTGACCGTGCTGTTTTGTTCTTTTTATGCCATCGCGTACTTTGATTTTTATCATTCTTTTACGATCGGGGCTTTTACGTCTTTTATTTATCCGAGTGGTCCACCTGTGATTCGATATCGTAAAAGCGGGGATGGATGGATTTTGAAGGATTATTAATCCGGGGGACCGGAGAGGAAGTGCATTAAAAAAGCGATTGAAATATTCACCTCATTTCAAAGTGAAATCTCGATCCTCAAGATAGATGGATAAAGAGGAAGACCGTCAGCTCCCGCAATTAAATATTGACAGCCCCCCCCCCCTCCCCCCGTTTTTGAGATAAAAATCCTTTGACGTCGAGAAATAAGAGGAAAAACCTCAGTCGATAATCAAACGCACGTATAAGCGATAAATCCTTCCGTTTCTCCTCCTCCTCGGAGTAAAGAAAGTACAAAGTTTAATTACAAAACCCAGCGTCGAGTAGTCGAGAGTATTGTTTGGCGGGGGGTAGCGCGGGAGATTTAAAGAGCCGACTAATTGAACTCGAATTAAAGTGCATGCCATCGCGCCTGGCGATCGAGGATGGGATTTGGGGCGCGAAGTGACGTTGACGATGTGATGCGATTACGCACGCGCCTTCATGCCCCGCGATCATGATGGATTCGAGCGGTGGCTCCTGATTGGATCTTCCCCAAATTGACTTGTCTCGCTCGAGTGTTTTGTAGATTTAGACTCCCCCCCACTTTCCAGATTAATTGAAAATAGTGCCTCCCTCCCCTTTTGAAGAAAGTTACAAACGCCTCCCAGGCAGGACAAAAGAAAGGTCCCGGAAGAGAGAAAAAAATTGAATGAATCTCGCTTGCGCAGTGGTCATCGACATGCATTTCCGTGTTTTTAAAAGAAAAAGCCAACCGGGTTGAGAGAGAATATTTAGGCGGTGGGATATACATGCATTTTAAGGAGGCGTGTTTTCTCATCAGCCCCGGGGCTACGGCGCTGACCCCGTGAATATTTCACCCAGCCGGGCAGCCGGGGGTCCACGCTACTTGATGAGCTGGCGCTGACGCGGAGGGAGGAGGAGCAGGCCATCGCTCGATCTATACTCTAGCCCCGGGCGAGCGAGGAGGCCCTCAAAGTCGCTTCTTCTTCTTCTACTTCCTTCAAATTTTGATATCCGGCTAGTCGAGGGCTTTTAAATCCTTCCTTCTTCTTCTGCGAAATCTGTGTTTAAGACAGCCCTGTTGAATGATGTGATCGATTCAGTTTGTAATTTAATAGAAAAAGACGGATGGCTCGGGATGTGTTGCCAGGTACCTCGAGTACGGAAAATCTCAGCCTGCTTTTATTTTTGGAAGCAACAAAGTTTGTTGTTTTAAAGTAAAATTTTACAAGTATGAAGAAATGGTGAAGCCAGTGAATCAACTCAACGTTTGGTCAGACTTCAATAATCTCATTGAATGTCCAAATGTTTTTACCATACTCGTTGTAAAGTTCAACGTTATAAACTCCTTTGACTATAATTGAGAGTTACTTCAAATTGTACTCTATTAAAGAAAAAAGTTATTTTTGTTGCCTTATGAGCTAAGACTTGTGGTAGAAAATACGAGGTAATTGACGAAACGATCCAGCACAAATGTAAATATTTGTTTTCTGAAAAACGTCTTGAAAACGTTGTTGAACTCTAACGTTTTCACTTATGACGCAATGTTGCTTGAACCGTGCTGGTCGTGCAAATTTCTCTCGGGTAGAAAAATTGTTGAATACATTCTGTTTAAAGTTGAATGAAAGAAAACTTAGTTTATTCCGTACCTGGAAAAAAATTAAAGCAAAAAAACGAGCGAAACAAAACGTTTCATTAAGTGAATCTATTTACGTGAAAGCGAGTAAAAATACAGCGAAATAATGTGAGGTAATATTAAATCATTATAATGGAGTCACTTCTTTTTTTTTTTTTTTTTTTTTTATCATGAAAGTGGTTTCTACCGACATGATTATTATAATTATTGTACTCTTGCCGTAGACCGTTAATGCAAAATTAAAGTCAAATATTATATTACGTTTAATAATACATTTCACCATTAAAGCTGAAAAGAGGTTCAAGATAATAATCTCAACCGTCTGACTAAAGCCCGACTTTATCCACTGGCATCGCACTGATTATTCAAACGAATTGTTAATTTAGAATCTTTGAAAGGGTGTATCAAGGGTACTTTGTGAATTATGCCCCGCCTTAACTCAGACATCATCCACTTGGCTATAAATCCAATTAGAATTAAATATTACATTAAGCGCAAACGATATTATAGCCTCACGCACGCCTCAGATGTTTCCCTCGGTCGAATAGTTTGCGAAATTCTTGTAGTCTGACTGAACACCGACTCCATCCACTGATAGCACGACTTCGGAATTAATTTGGGCTTTATTTAGTAAACTATTCAAAATACTTGCCGCAAAGTCCGACTAAACGCTGACCTAATCTACTAACCCGTGCCATTAAGTATTAACTCCCAACCGAATATTGCGCCCCTCGAAACTTACCCAAGAGCAATTTAAAAAACATACCTCCGACAAATTTATTCACGCTGCATCAATATTAACGAGTTCCGCTTCGAAACAAACCCTCGAATATTCACCGCCCGAGCGGCTCTAAATAATAAACGAATCGGAATAAATAATCCCAAAGAACCAGCCGCACCACCGGTCGTTAAAGCAGTACGCATCGGGGATAAAAAAATCTTTGTGATTAAAAATCAAAGGCGCGGTGGTACTGGGTGTGGGCGCGGTATTGTAAAACAATATTTTGCATGCGAGCTCACGTACGCCAGCGCAGGGCTGCTCTCGCTCGTTCGCTCGGCGAAAGACCCCGAGAGAAGAAGAAAATTGAGTTTGGCCGCCGCCGCCGCGCGTACGTCCGTCCGTCTCTCTATATGGCATGCACCGATCGATCGATCGTACGGGTAATCGGAAAAGTTAAGCGCCCCGCCAACTTCCACTGGGGGGAGGGGCACGGGTAGCGTGTGTTTTACGTACTTGTAATCCATATTTCGAACCGTAAAATTTTGAAGCACAATATGCTTCCGAAGTTTATTGATGGCTGGGGGGAGGGGGGAAGTCTTTACGCGGGAAGAAGGGATTACAACCGAGCTTGCGCGCGATTTACAAAGTGGTGTGCGTGGGATCTTATCTTAGCGGAGACGCATCAATTATCTGGCTTTCGGAGCTGAATTTAATGATGGATACACTCTCTCCCTCTATAGCGCGATTTATACAAGCGGCTTGGCTTAAGAAGCGGTTACGGGTGCTTTGAGACTAAGCTTCGCCGAGGTGGAGTACGGATAAGATTTGCAGTTAGGCGCTGAATAATGTCGATGGCAGGGATAATTTCAGACCGAATTCAATATCTCTGATTTGTAAGATTTACGAGGTTTTTTTAGTGCTTTTGGAGTCGTTGTACTGAAATAGAATTTTTCATCTTGAGATCTTGAGTGCGATAAATTTTTAAATTGCTGTTTGTTTCGAAAATATTGGACTGATTGTCGAAAAACTTTGGTGGATACTTTGTTACTTTTCTGAGAGTGATTTATGATTTAGAGTTTTCAGCATCGGAAGATGGGTGTAAATTTTCGTGTACGGTGTCACGAAAAATTTTTATTTTGGAAATCTTGCAAGGATACTAATATTTGATAAAGTGTTGTGATCAGTGAAGTAAATCATGATTACCAATGACAATTTATTGCAAGTTTAAACATTTTTATTTAATTTTGTAAAATATAGGTAGGAAGTAAGTTTTTAACTCACCGAGCAAAAGTTAACAAAATCATGAATTTTTTAATAAT